>OY821776.1:0-10000000 GCA_963682175.1 Triglochin maritima
TGGACTTCTACCTATTCAAATATGGTGGCTTTCTATGATAAAAGAATTTGTTCTGATCACTCTTCCATTCTTATTCACAAGACTACCTCTTATGATGTTCGGCCTACCACCTTCAAATTCCAATCTATGTGGATTCAGCATGATCATTTCTTTCAATTTATCTCGTCAAACTGGCAAGGGCATTATGGGCACAATCAACTGGATAATCTCAGCACTAAGTTACACAAACTGAAAACTCAACTGAAAATTTGGAATAGAACTGTTTTTGGGGATATTAATAATAGAGAAACCTTGGAAAAGAATGAAATAGCCAAATTAGAAGAATCTCTAAACCTTCAATGGGATAACAAAGTTTGGTCTGACCTCAGGTTGAAAAAAACCAATTATATCCAAACTCTGGCTCAACAGGAAACTTTTTATAGACAGAAATCGAGATCCACTTGGTACATTGAGGGAGATAGGAATACAAAATATTTCCATGCCCTTGCTTCCTATCAGAGGAGACAATCTTGTGCTAATCTTTTGCTTGAAAATAGTCATTATCACAATGACATGAACACTCTCGAGGAATGTGGTGTTTTCTACTACAAGAACTTGCTTAATGGCCCTCCCACTGAATCTATATCTGAAGAATTTCTTAATCTCATTCCTGAACTGGTTACAACTGAGGATAACTCCATGCTCCTGGCTATACCTTCTGCTGATGAAATCAAAAAAATTGTTTTTTCTATTCCTCCTGATAGTGCCCCTGGTCCTGATGGATTTACTAGTCATTTTTATCAACACTGTTGGAGTATTATTTCTGAAGATGTTGTGAAAGCGGTCCAAGAATTCTTCATCTACAGAACTCTCCCCAAATCTTATTGTTCTACTTATATAGCTCTTATACCTAAGAAGGATAAGATCAGCAGCTTCAAAGAAACGAGACCTATTGGATTATGTAATGTTTCTTACAAAATCATATCCAAGATCATGACTTCACGGCTGGGGCATATACTCCCCAAACTTATCACCACCAACCAAGGTGCCTTTGTTGAAGGGAGGCTGATTCAAGAAAATATAGGGTTGGTTCAAGAACTTGTGCAACATATTGATGATAAAATTGATGGTAACAATGTTGTTTTCAAGCTTGACATGGAAAAAGCCTTTGACAGATTGGATTGGAACTTTTTAATTCAGATTCTTCAAAAATTTGGATTTAATGACAGTTGGGTTCAAATGATCAAAGCTTGCATTATGAACAACAATTTTGCCCTCCTTCTTAATGGCTCTCCTAGTCAACTGTTTCACTCTACTAAGGGCCTAAGACAAGGTGATCCGCTCTCTCCTTCTCTTTTCATTATTGCTGAAGAAATTTTAAGTCGAGGGCTGATTAAGCTGCATCATGATAATCTGAATATGAGATACAAGAGTCATCACAGATGCCCTAATATCAGTCACCTTTTCTTTGCTGATGATACCATCATATTTACTAGGGGAAGAAAGGATTCCTTACAAAAGGTCTTTAAATTCCTTGATTCTTACCAGCATTTCTCGGGACAAAAAATTAATAATGACAAAAGCAATTTTTATACCTCTTCCAAAGCTCTTCCTGCCAGAATCAATATTATCCACCACATTTCGGGAATCAACAAAGCTAATCTACCTTTTATCTATCTGGGATGTCCTATCTATAAAGGTATCAATAAAATTTCTTATTATGATGACCTTGTTAGGAAAATTCAGGCTAAACTTCAAGGTTGGCAATCCAAATTACTCACCCATGCTGGTAGGAAAACTCTCATCACTTCTGTCCTTTCAAGCATGGTTTTGCATACAATGTCCATTCATAATATTCCTCACACTATCCTCAAGAGAATAGAAAGTATTATGGCTAATTTTTATTGGGGTGAAACCTCTACTGTCAAAAAACACCACTGGATTGCTTGGGACAAGCTTTGTAAGCCTATGGAGGAAGGTGGCATTGGCATAAGATCTCTAAGAGAAATTATGACAGCTATGAGAATGAAGCTTGCCTGGAACATACAACAAAGGAATACTCTTTTCTCGCAGTTCATGAATAATAAATATGGCACCTTCAAGACCCCTCTTCTTAGAACTCCTGCTGCCTGGAATCATCTTGAAGAAGCCTGGTCACTCATCACTCCTCATGTTCATTGGGAAATTGGTTATGGAAATATTAATTTCTGGAATGACAAGTGGCTGGAAAGAGGTAGAATTTGTGAAGTTGTTCCTATTCCTGACCATGCTGCTAGTCTCACAGTTAAAGAAGTGCTCAATAATCCTTCAATTCTTCAACAATTATCTATTCCTACTGAATATCAAGTGGATATCTCTTATGGCAATTATGTTCTCAATGAAGCTCCTGATAAAGCCTATTGGTCTCATACTAAAAATGGAGTCTTCACTGTTAAAAGTGCTTGGCAGTTAATAAGAAAGAAAAATAGCATTAAACCTTGGGCTAAGGGTATCTGGCATCCTCAACTTCCACCCAACATTTCTCACTTCATGATTAAATTTTGTAATCAGAGGTTGCCCCTGGATGATACATGGAAAAAATTTCAAAGAATGGGTCCTTCCAAATGCAACTGCTGCCACTTGGCTACGTCTGAAACCTTCCATCATTTGTTTTTTGACAGCCTTCTGAGTAAATGTGCTTGGGGATGGTACAACAAATGGTTTCATGGTGGTACTATGACGTATGAGGTGCTTATGTCTGATATGCTTACTCTTTCCAGTAGACTTAACAAATATCACATTCTGAGAAGACTCATATGTTACTGTATTGTTTGGGAAATCTGGAAGAATAGAAATGAGTCAAGATTCGGGGACAGGAAGATTAATCCTAGATCCATGATCTATAAAATTAAAAATTGGGTTCATGTCATTAATTCCCAGTTGAAGCCTCCACATTCTTGCAACAATTTTGAATCTTCTCAACTTCAAAAAATAGGAATTACTACTGTTGAAAATTTTAACTTGAATTATAAAATCTTTCATTGGATTAAACCTCCCCAAGGCACCTTTAAACTCAACTCTGATGGAGCCAGCAAGGGCAATCCTGGTTATTCAGGTGGAGGGGGCATCATAAGAGACAATAATGGGAGTTTTATAGTTGCTTATCACAGTTATTATGGTTATACCAATAATTTGGTTGCTGAATTTCGTGCTATGTTGGATGGTCTTCTGCTTTGCAAGGAATTTGGTCTGCATAATGTTATTATGGAATCTGACTCTTCTTGTTTGGTGGATATTCTTAAGCAAGATCAAATTTCACATGTTAGCCTTCAGAGATTTATTCCCCTCCTTCATCAAATTTGGCCTGCTCATTATCACATTCAGCATCAATACAGAGAAGCTAATGGGCTGGCTGATCACTTGGCTAATATTGGGATTCAAAAACAACAAAATTATGTGTATCATACAATTGATGATTTGGATCAACAAAGCAAAGGCTATCTCATCACGGATAAGCAACTTCTCCCTTGTGTCAGATTTTATTAATCTAACATGTTTGCTGAATTTTTCAGTTCTTTTGGCACATGTCTTGCAATGCATTGGCAAGCCACTCATGGACCCGATCAAATTACTCAATTGAGTAGTTTGGTCGGAAATGGGAAGTACATGTTCTATACCTTAATTAAGTTTCTCCCCCTTCATCATTCTAAATTCAAAAATTTTGCAGCATCTCATCTTCTACTGGCTCGTTCAGAGGTGATCTTCTCCCAGCTGGGTTATCTTTTCAATGGCAGATGGTTCAAGTTTTGCAATGCATCGGCTAGCCATCATGGGAACCGACCAAATCAATTTCATATATTGATTTGGTCGGGAATGGGAAGTTCTTTTCCTCTGGGATCCTTATACATTTTCCTTTTTACACATATGCACTTCAATGAAATTGATTTTGTACTCCATGATCCTTATTGCCTGCAATTTAGGAGTTCTCAAAATCAGCATTTGGAGGACACTATTGGATTGTTACATCTGGGAGCTTTTAGAAATTTTGAGCTGGAGAATGAACAGATATTTCAAAATCGACTTTATCATTCTAAAAGTCTTCTATTACACATTCAGTCTTTTAGTACATCCTTCATACATCAGTTACATCACTCGTTACAACTTTCTCGATTCACTCGAGAAAACTTGCTTCATTCAGAGCACAATTTGGCACCTTCCTCTCCGGCTGAATCTGTTGAAGAGGATAAACATCCAGAAGTAGACTTGGGCTCCAATTTGGAGGAGGTGGATCAGTGCAATCCATCAAGAATTGTTCCAGCTCTCGACGCCTCTCTTCCTCCAAATTCAAGACAGTATCTCGCCGATAAATCATTATCAATTCCAGCTTCTCCCTTCCCTCAGGAGTCTGTCTCATCTGCTCTTCATCAGGACTTAAGTACACCATACTTGCTCGCCATTTCTGCAGTTTATTCACTATCCGGCTTATTCGTTGCAAGCGGGGAAACTGGTCGAGAAGCACCAAAGGATCTGCATTCAACTTACAAATTAAATCTACAATTTCTGAATGAGGTTTTTTTGATAGATTCTTACATTTGTGTGAAGCTATGGATGCATGTAGAGACAATTCCCATTCAGATGGAAGGGGGAATTCTCGCCATTTTGATGGAGGAGGATCTGGGCAATCTAGTAGAAGCTGCAAAGTCTCATTCCTCCTTTTCTTCTCCTGTCGCAATATTCCTTCTCTTTGAAGGGCGTTGGATCGGCATGCCATTTCCAAATGTGCTGCCACTCCGGTGCGCCAGAACTGGGTTCCCTCTAACCCATATTGGTTGTAACGTTCCAGCTTCCCGGCCATCTGCCTATCCAGTTGCTTCAATCGTTCCTCTCGGTTCGCCTGGTTGTTCTCCATTGTGATGGGCAGCTAGGGTTTTTGGTGGCAGAAGTGAAGGGGCGTGTGTTTCATTTATGTCTTTCGGGCTTCTCTTTATGGGCTTTCGGTCTTCTGGGCCCATCTTTCATCCTGGCCTCTCTTTTAGAAAAGGATTGTTTAACTAATCCAATACACTTAGGAGATGGTTTTTCCTAGTTCCCCAGCTAGGTTTTTTCACCATCTCCTTGGATTAGTTAGCCATCTTGGCTTATTGTTAGAGTCGCACCAGTTTAGCTCACTCCCGAGCAAACATTTTTTTGTATTTGTTGTTCAGCATTTATGAAAAAGGTGTGACTTTGGGGAAAAAAAAAAAAACCCTAAACCCTAAACCCTAAACCCTAAACAACCCTAAACCCTAAACCCTAAACCCTAAAAAACCCTAAACCCTAAACCCTAAACCCTAAAAAACCCTAAACCCTAAACCCTAAACCCTAAACCCTAAACCTTAAACCCTAAAATAACCCTAAAATAACCCTAAACCCTAAACCCTAAAAAAACCCTAAACCCTAAACCCTAAAATAAGCCTAAACCCTAAACCCTAAACCCTAGACCCTAGACCCTAAACCCTAAAACCCTAAACCCTAAAACCCTAAACCCTAAACCCTAAAACCCTAAACCCTAAACCCTAAAAAACCCTAAACCCTAAAACCCTAAACCCTAAACCCTAAAAACCCTAAACCCTAAACCCTAAACCCTAAAAACCCTAAAAACCCTAAACCCTAAACCCTAAAAACCCTAAACCCTAAACCCTAAATAACCCTAAACCCTAAATAACCCTAAACCCTAAATAACCCTAAACCCTAAACCCTAAACCCTAAACCCTAAAACCCTAAAACCCTAAACCCTAAACCCTAAAACCCTAAACCCTAAACCCTAAAACCCTAAACCCTAAAACCCTAAACCCTAAACCCTAAAAAACCCTAAACCCTAAACCCTAAACCCTAAAAAACCCTAAACCCTAAACACTAAACCCTAAACCCTAAAAAACCCTAAACCCTAAACCCTAAAACCCTAAACCCTAAACCCTAGACCTAAAAATATACCCTAAACCCTAAACCCTAAAACCCTAAACCCTAAAACCCTAAAACCTAAACCCTAAAACCTTAAAACCCTAAACCCCAAACCCTAAAACCCTAAACCCTAAAACCCTAAACCCTAAACCCTAAAAAAAACCCTAAACCCTAAACCCTAAACCCTAAGCCCAGCCCATTCCACGAAAAAAATTTCAAAAAATTTTGGCTCTGGCGATTTTGGCGAAATTTTCGCCCAAAATTCGCCTCTCCATTTCCGGCCAAGATCTCCACCCCACGGGGAACTTTGGGCTTCATACTCGTGGATCAAGGCAAGGAAACCATCCCCCACCCTTCCAGGCCATTCACGGCTGCAACATTCGCCGGATTTCAGCTTGAAACTTCAAGCCGCCTCCGTGCGTTTTTTCGTTTTGGGCGCACATCTCCGCGTCCCAAGCCCCAATTCCACTCCATCCCACTCCCACATCATTGCAGCAAGGTTCGTGACCCATCAATTGAGCCCCAACATCAACGAATCCGTGGATTGAGTTTCGGATTTTCCGGGTTCCGGCGAATTCGGGATTGTCAATACCGGCCAAACAAGGTTCAATCCGGGCTTCCTACGCGTGCATCAGGGCTGGGGCGGCATTTCCAGGCCACATTGGGCTCCATTGCCTCGCCGGAATCGTGCTTGAAGCTCCATAGCTTCAACGCCTCTTCCGTGCGAAACTTGGTTGGCCGGCGCGCAACTCCACCTCTCTCGCCCTAATCCAGCTCCAATCCACTCCCATAGCATCGCAGCATGATGGTTGGCCCCTCAATTCAACACCAACATCAACCATCGAGCCGATTGCATTTCGGATTTTGGGGTTGACTTCGGTCAACGGCAGCCCAAATCGGGTCAACATGACTGTTTTTGGTCAACTGTGGCGAAATTTCAGAACTTCCTTCACGCAATCCTCTCCGATAAACCAGCAGCATCCATGGTGAAGAATCCAACTCTTCTCTCAAGCACTCTCCCACCTTAGTCGTCGATAAGATGGGAGTTCACGAAGGATCACATCGAAGCCAATTTGATCGGTTGAAATCCATCTCGAGCTCATGGAAGGTGAATGTGGTTTAGTGCGAATTTGAAACGTTGGTGACTTCTAAGTTGAAGCCGAGGGGGAAAGTTTGGCGAGCGTGAGGGTATTCCCCACTTTTTGTTGACTTTAATTGCACTTTTGCCGATCAAGTCAACATTGGAGGTTTGTTATTTGGAATCCTTTCCCCTCTGCTTACATGGTGAAGAATCTTGGCTTTGTGAGTATCTTAAGTTAGTAGCCGCTATTTGGATTGGTGCCTCACGCCGGTGAAAGTTTTTGAAGAAATCGGAGTCATGTTTGACTTCTAAATGGTTAGCAAAGGTGGAGAGGGCTACAAAGACACAATTCCTCCCCATTTTTCTCTTCGGCATCACCTTTGGGATTAATTGGAGGAGCACCTCAAGAAATTAGACCCAAGCTTCGTAAGGAGGGAGGTACATGTGTTTGTTTTGTTATCTTCTCAAATTCTACACTTCGTTGGCTTTTTGGATGAAGGACTATCATCGAGCGTACTATTGAGAATCTAGAATACAATGAGCTTCTTCTCCGGGCTTAGATGCGGTCGACGGGTGGAAGAATCAAGCGAGGGTGACTCATCAATCACAGGTCGAAATTGGGTATGATTTTCAACAAATCTCCATTTGATTCAGCATTTCCTTTTTCAGCATACAAAAAAGGCCAATTTGGCCATATCTTTCTTTATTGGGCTTGAGCCCATTAGCACACTTTTCAGGCCATGTTGGCCATAGCTTTTCCTTATTGGGCTTCAGCCCATTAGCATACTTTTCAGGCCATGTTGGCCATACCATACTTGTTTTTGGGCCGCCTGTGGCCTCTAGGATCCTAGCATGTATTAATTATTGATGAAATACAGGCAGAGGTAATCCCGGCCTCTATAAACTTTCGGGCCCGAAAAAAAAAAGAAAACCCTAAAGCCTAAACCCTAAACCCTAAAAACCCTAAACCCTAAACCCTAAACCCTAAAAAAACCCTGAACCCTAAAAAAACCCTAAACCCAAAACCCTAAACCCTAAACCCTAAAAAAAACCCTAAACCCTAAACCCTAAAACCTAAACCCTAAAACCTAAACCCTAAACCCTAAACCCTAAAACCCTAAACCCTAAACCCTATACCCTAAACCTAAACCCTAAACCCTAAACCCTAAAAACCCTAAAAACCCTAAACCCTAAACCCTAAAAAAAATAAACCCTAAACCCTAAACCTTAAACCCTAAATAAACCCTAAACCCTAAACCCTAAAAACCCTAAACCCTAAACCCTAAAAAAAATAAACCCTAAACCCTAAACCCTAAACCTTAAACCCTAAATAAACCCCAAACCCTAAAACCCTAAACCCTAAAAAAAACCTAAACCCTAAACCCTAAACCTAAACCCTAAACCCTAAAAAATAAACCCTAAACCCTAAACCCTAAAACCCTAAACCCTAAACCTAAACCCTAAACCCCAAACCCCAAACCCTAAACCCCAAACCCCAAACCCTAAACCCTAAACCCTAAACCTAAAAAACCCTAAACCCTAAACCCTAAGCCCACCTCATTCCACGCAAATTTTTTTCTGCTCTGGCGATTTTGGCGATTTTTTCGCCCAAAATTCGCATCACCCATTCTGGCCAAGATCTCCACTACACGAGCAACTTCGGGCTTCATACTCGTGGATCAAGGCTAGGACAACCCACTCCACCTTTCTGGGTCACTCACGGCCCCAGCAACCCGCCGGAATCGCGTTTTGAAGCTTCCAAACTTCGGGCCGCCTCCGCGCAACTTTGGGTTTTGGGCTCGCAACACCGCGTCCCAAGCCCCAATTCCACCCCATTCCACTTCCACAGCATCACAGCAAGGTCGTCGACCCTTCAATTTAGCCCCAGCATTAACGAATCGGCCGATTGCATTTTGGATTTTCCGGGTTCCGGCGAAATCGCGAGGTGCGGTCGACTGAATCAGGGGACGGTCGACCGATCAACACTGAAGAATTCTCCAGCTTGAGCCAACACAAAGATTCGGTCGACCGAACTTAAACTTTCGGTCGACCGAAATTGGGCAGGAGATTCGAGCTACCTGTTTCCGGTCGAACGAAGCAGGTTCGGGCGACCGAAATCTTCTTCCGGTCGACCGCTAGAGACATTTTGGTCGACCGGCACGCGCGTTTTCATCTACCAATCCTACGTCGGTCGACCAAAACACAGTGCATTTCCAGCTCAGAGTCGCATCTGTCAAAATTCGGTCAACCGAATCCGCGGTCGGTCGACCGAATTTCCACTTTTCAGCAGTCGACTGAGGCAAATACTCCGGGTTTCTTCACGCAATCCACACCGATAAACCAACAGCATCCATGGTGAAGAATCCAACCATTCTTTGAAGCACAAATCCGCCCTAGCCGACATCAAGATGGGAGTTCACGGAGGATCACCAGCAAGCCACTTTGATCGGTTGAACTCCATCTCAAGCTTCCGGACGGTGAATGTGGATTAGTGCGACTTTGAAAAGTTGGTGACTTCTAAGTAGAAGGCCGAGGGGGAAAGTTTGGAAAACGTGAAGGTCTCCATCGCATTTTGTCGAATCCAATATGCACTTTCTGCCGAGCGCAACAAACAGTGGAGGTTTGTTCTTTTGAAACTTGTCCCCTTTGCTAAAATGGTGAAGAATCTTGGTTTCACGAGTAACACCAGTTAGTAGCCGTTATTTGGGAGAGTGCGTCACGCCGGTGAAAGCTCTTGAAGAAAGTGGAGTCATGTTTGACTTCTAAATGGACAGTGAAGGTGGAGAAGGCTAGGAAGACACAAAATCTCCCCATTCCTTATCTCGGCATCACACCTTGGATCAACTGGAGTGGCACTTCCAGAAACCACACTCATACTTCAATTGGAGGGAGGTACATGTGATTGACTTGGTGACTACTCGATTCCACACTCGGATGGCGTATTTGGATGAAGACTCATCGTCGAGCGTACCTTGGAGCATCTAGAATACGAGGGGAGTCTCCTACGATCCTAAAGCAGCTGATGGGTGGACGAATCAAGAGTAGGCAGCTCGTCAAACACAGGGCGAAGTGGGTAAGGTTTTCATCAAATCTCTTGTTGATTCAGCAAACAGCATCATTCCGGTCGACCGGACTCTTTGTTTCGGTCGACCGGCGCAGTAACCAGGGGAATCACTGTCTGTTTTCGGTCGACCGAATCCTGTGTTTCGGTCGACCGGATCATACAGTGGATCTCATGGAAGGTTTGGTCGAACCGAGTAATTTTCGGTCGACCGAATTTACATTCCAGCAGACAAAAAGGCCATGTTGGCCATAGCTTTTACTTTTTATTGGGCTTAAAGCCCATTAGCATACTTCCCCGGCCATGTTGGCCATAGCATACTTGTATTGGGCCGCCTGTGGCCTCTAGGATCCTAGCATGTATTATTTATTGGTGAAATGCAGGCAGAGGTAATCCCGACCTCTATAAACTTTCGGGCCCGCAAAAAAAACCCTAAACCCTAAACCCTAAAAACCCTAAACCCTAAACCCTAAAAAACCCTAAACCCTAAACCCTAAACCTAAACCCTAAACCCTAAAAAACCCTAAACCCTGAACCCTAAACCTAAACCCTGAACCCTAAACCCTAAAACCCTAAAACCCTAAACCCTAAAACCTAAAAAACCCTAAACCCTAAAAAACCCTAAACCTTAAACCCTAAAACCCTAAACCCTTGAATTCTTTTCACCAATGGAAGCACCAATTCTTTGAATTCTCTCTTCTCCTTCCTTGACAGATATCAAAAGTGCTCAGGGCAGAAGATAAACATGGGTAAAAGTCAATTTTATGTCCATGCCAGCATGAACACCAGTAGACAGCAAAAAATCCACAACCTTACAGGTATTGCCAAAGGTAATTTCCCCTTTCTATACTTGGGTTGTCCTATGTTTAAAGGTATTTGCAAAAAAAAATACTTTGACTACCTTATTGAGAAGATCAGAAACAAGGTGGCTGGCTGGAAAGGTAAGTTGCTGAGTAAGGGTGGAAAACTTATTTTGATTAAGCATGTCCTTTCTAGCATTCCCATTCATAGCCTTGCAGTCTATAACATTCCACAAGGGGTTCTTCACACGATTGACATGATAATGGCCAATTTTTTGTGGGGATATAATGACAAAGGCACCAATAAGCACTGGATTAGTTGGAATAAAATTTGTAGTCATCAATCTGCTGGTGGACTAGGAATCAGAAAACTGAAGGATATTATGATGGCCTTGAGAATGAAGATGGCCTGGAAATTTCAGCTTCAGAATTCACTTTATGTGAAATTCATGAAAAACAAATATGGTGATATGGCAACTAGTCCTGATTATTACAGAGGTCCAGCCAGATGGAAGAACTTGCAAAGAGCTTGGCACAACATGAAAAATTCTATACAATGGTGTGTGGAGAGAGGAGATATCAATTTCTGGACTGATTCTTGGCTTGATAGAGGCCCCATTGCTCAGCTTGAAGGTGTTAGTATTACTCAACCTGAACTCACTGTTGGGGATGTTCTTCAGGAAGAAGATCTTGAAGACAAACTTAATACACTCAACCTTCCTCCCGAGATTAGAGAGGACATTTTGCAAGGTGATTTCATACTGAGTGGAGAACCTGATCAATTTTACTGGGCACACACTTCTGATGGCAAATATACTGTTAAAACTGGATGGCATTCTTTGCAGCAACATGAAAAGGTGGACTGGGGTGATCAGATCTGGTCTAACACCCTCCCAAGCAAGATTTCTATGATTAATTGGCAGTATATTCATGGTAGACTTCCGCTTGAAGACAACTTGAAGAAAATTGGTGTTCAGCTGGCCTCAAAATGTAGTTGTTGTAGACAACCTAGCATTGAAACTCATCACCACCTCTTTTTTAGAAGTGATATAGCAAAAATTGGTTGGCACTGGCTGCAATGGCAGTTTAATGGGAATCAAATCGCTAATCACCAGGATTTCCTACAACTTCTGAAACCTCTTGTCAAACCCACTAGAGTGCAACACCTTCATAAATGGCTGGCTTGCTGTCTTATTTGGGAACTCTGGAAGCATAGAAACAATTGCAAATTTGGAGGACATTCTAGTGATAATCATGGGATTACACACAAGCTTAAACATTGGATTGCTATATTGGCCACCCAAAGCAATCCCAAGTGGAGAGATACTCAACAAGACAAGGATATTCTTAACAAACTTGGCTTACAGCATATTACTAACAAGGAAAAGCAACATATGGTGGTTAAGTGGCAAGTTCCTCCAACTGGTTACATGAAGCTTAATACTGATGGGGCATGCAAAGGAAACCCTGGGAGTTGTGGTGGGGGAGGTGTGCTCAGAGATCATCATGGCAATCTGATTTTGGCATATCATGGTTACTACGGTTATGGAACCAATACGCTTGCTGAATTCAGAGCCATTTTACAAGGCCTGCGGCTTTGTGCTACCAGGAATTACAACAGGATTATGGTGGAATCTGACTCTAAAACCCTTTTGGAAATTATTAACACAAGGCACTGGATTCACCCCTCATTCAGTAGATGGATCCCTGAATTCAGAAACCTTTGGCAGCACTTAGTGGTTTCCTCTAATCACCAATTCAGAGAAGGCAACAGCCCTGCTGATCATCTTGCCAATTTAGGGATCAATACCAAGTCCAACAAGATAATTGCCAACACTCAAAACCTTCCTCATATTCTGAAAGGTATGTTGACGCTTGAGAAGCAAGGTCTGCCCTACATCAGAATCAAATAATTGATGTTCGTTTCTCACGATGGATGGCACAAGTTTTGCTGAAGGCATCGGCTTGCCATCTTTGGAACCGACCAGGTCAATTTTTCCTCAAATTGACTTGGTCGGAACAGTGAAGTTATTGGTTTCAGCTCCATTAGTAACTGCCCTGTTTATATTGATCCCATGGTTTGATCCTTTGCACATGTTGTTCATAAACTTTCCAGGTTCTATTATCTTGAATTTGGCACAAGTTTTGCTGAAGGCATCGGCTAGCCAAAACAGGAACCGACCAAGTCAATCCCTTAAATTGACTTGGTCGGAACAGGGAAGTTACATTCTGATGGTTTCAGATTTTGGTTTTTTCAATTTTAACTTGGCTCTAATTTCTTTGATCCCTTGGCTTGATCTATCGCACATGTTATTCACATACTTTTCAGGTTCTATTATCATGAATTTGGCACAAGTTTTGCTGAAGGCATCGGCTAGCCAAATCAGGAACCGACCAAGTCAATTCCATTTATTGACTTGGTCGGAAATGGGAAGTCTCTTTCTCATTTTCTTACTTTGTCTTTGCTGCCATTCTTTACCATCTAAAACCTGGTTATCTGATCTGATTTTAGCAAATGCTCAGTTTGTTTCAACATATGGAAGACTCAGTTGGGTTCTTACAATTGGGAACAATTAAAGATTTTGAGCTGGAATATAAGAAACAGGCATTTTATAAGCAATTCCTTCATTGCAACATTCTTCTTTTACATCATTAGTACTTCAACTTGTTCAACTTATACTTCGTTTACATCATTTGTACAACTTCCTTGATTCACATTCACTGGGGAGAACAAGCTTCATTCAGGCTACAATTAGGCACCTTCCGCTCCGGCTGAATCTGTTGAAGAGGATATACATCCCTCAGTGGACTTGGGCTCCATCCTGGAGGAGGTGGATCAGCACAATCCATCAAGAACTGTTTCAACTCTCGACGCCTCTCTTCCTCCAAATTCAGAATTGTATCTCGCCAATAAACCATTAATGACCCCAGCTGCTCCCTGCTCGCCAAGGTCTGCTTCATCTGCTCCTCATCTGGACTTATGTTCACCATACAATCACGCCATTTCTGCAATTTGTCCATCAACTGGTCAATTCGGCGCAAACGAGGAGTGTGGTCCAAGAGCACCAGGGGATCTGCATTCAACATACATTTCAGTTCTTATTTCGACTGAGGCAATTTTTGATTTAGCTACTTACATTTCTGGAGCGTTATTGCTTCATGAAGAGAGCTCCCATTCGGATGGAAGGGGGAATTCTTTCCATTTGGAAGGAGATGGATCCGGACAATCCAGTAGTAGCTGCACTGTTTCGTCCCTCCTTCTCTTCTCCAGGCGCAAAATGGTATCCCTTAGAAGGGTATTGGATCGGCATGCCATTTCAAGGTGTTCAGCTTGTTGGATTTCATGTTTAATTATACATATATATTTTCGAAATTTTTATGTATAATAAGGATCAATTATAATTTTCTTTGATTTATTTCATGCATGCATTGGTTTGTTTTAACATCTAGTTTCAAAACTCTATTAAAACAAACAAGGGCTCCGAAATTCATACCTAGAAGTTCTCAAAAACTTCTTGAAGATTCGGAGACGTTGGGGATGCTTCTCGCCGCGCCGGATGCCTCCGAGTGTTCACCGAAACCCTAAACAAGGTTGGAGAGAAAGGAGCTAGCCAATCGATCTCCAAACAAGCTTAGAATCTAGCTACAAACCCCTTCCTTAGCCTCTGAGATTTCTCCTTCCAATGATTTAGAAAACTAAGAGAATTTTCGTGGGTTTTTGTGGTGAATTAAGAGAGAAAATAATTATTGAATTGTATGTTACAACTAGGGAGAATAATGACCTATTTATAGGTTCCAATCTTACTCTTAATCATGGCTATTCTTAAGCAACGGTTTTATGACAAATTCTCTCACAAATTAATTCTATAATGCATTATATGCACCCACAAAACGTTTGACCAAATTTGGAGCTAATCCAACCATCGATCAAATTAATCTCTTAATAATCAAAGGCAGAAAATCGACCGCTGTTCGGTTTACCGAGTCCCACTCGGTTAACCGAATTTGTCACGATCGTTTAACCGAGTACGTGACGGATGACCGAATCTTAAGGAGAAAAATTATCCTTAACCGATCGGACCAATTCTCGTCCAAGACCGAGTGCTATTCGGTTAACCGAAAATATCGGAACTTGACATTGTTCGGTCGACCGTTTCTGGTTCGGTACACCGTACCAAAGCTCCAGGCACTTTGGTCAAGTTCGGTCAATCAATTACGATTATCCGTTCCACGTTCGGTTGACCGATCCATAGATCCTTCGGTCGACCGAACCTCAACGGATTACCGAACTTCTACCCGATTTTGCCTATTTCAAATTTTGGATTTATTTCCAACAAAATTTGAACTTAAGGGGGTTTTAGCAAATTCACAACTTATGCAATGTATTATCCTATGCAACAATAAATTATTGCACCCCATAATATATGCATCTCATATGAATTTATCATGATTCTAATTATGTTATATATTACATAATTGATTTTACTTGTTCACTACATGAGTCATATTTTCTATGAGAAACCCGACACATCATATGAACCAAAAATCAAGCTTCTTGTTTCACGGTTTTTGTGGTGTGACCTATGGGAGGATCTAAACTAAGTTGGCAGTGATATTAAGAGCTTAATATCACAAGTTATAAGCGGTATCTAGCTACACATTATAGCTCCCAATTAGTTAGATGTCTTAATTCCACTTGAACCAAAACCCGATCCATTTAGTGATGGAGTGCACCACTTGTGTCCGTCCCTTGCCTCATGATATTAAGAATACACACAAAGTAGTATTGTGTCATCTTTGTATTAGTATTCATTTCTTGATCTCTTTAAGCTAGTTATAAATATGTGACTTAACTCAAATCACATTGTGCACATTATAACTTTGCTTTATCAAGGGGCCCACTAATATCATCACTCAATTAAGAGGGGCAATGATAATCTTTTGACTAACTATCTTCTCCAACGAAAGTTATACTTAACCAACCAATGCCTTTACACTACACTGATCGATAGTTCAAGACACTGATCTAATTAAGTATTCCTTAAGTGATTAGATATAAGTCTCATATTAAAGGACCAAAGACACAGTAAAATATTAATGACACAGAAACACATTTCTATAATATTTTACTTATTAGGTCTATTCAGTATACAAAAGTAATATTTTCCTCTTTTGCATACCCGTGTCGTCACTCACTTGTAGAGCTACAATGATCTATGACCAACACGACAATCTTAACTCGGTAATTAATGTCCCATGTTAATTACCATGATTGCGAATATCTTTTGTTTTATGTAAACCAATATCTTTTAGAGCTCTACGGTTAAGGACCAAGAGCATCTTCCTTAACACTTCTAAAAGACGAATAACATAAACAAGGAACAAAATGATTTCTCATTCAATTCATAATAATTGACATTTAAAAGTAAAACTTTTAGAACACATTCCCTTCACAGCTATCCCGGTATTCCAAAATCGAGTCCCCTCCAACCCATACTGGTTATACCTCTTCAGTATCTCGGCAATCTTCCTCTCTTGTTGAAGCAAGCGACGCATTCGGTCTGATTGATCATTCTTCATCTCGGCAGGAGCTTGCTTGTGGTACGTTTGGCAGGTGAAGAAGATGAGAAACAAAGAGGTCTCCTCTTTTCTCGGGATGAGGTTTAAAGCCCTCTCTAGGTTATTGGAGCAATTGGCGTTACAGGTTGAATGTCCAGTCAGAATTGGGCTTTTCTTCGGCCCACGAGATTTGTTACGCTCTGATCTGGACGTGCTAAACCTTTCATTTTAGATTGGGTTTTTCCTACACCCCATTAGGTTTTTTCACCCAATCTTTGGGTTTAGCTAGCCTTCTTGGCTGTATTTTTGAATTCACATTTTGTTGCTCACATTGAGCTAACTCTTCTGTAAATTGTTGTTTAGCATTTATGGAAGAGATGTGAATTTCTAGGGAAAAAAAACCCTAAACCCTAAACCCTAAACCCTAAAACCTAAACCCTAAAACCTAAACCCTAAACCCTAAAAACCCTAAACCCTAAACCCTAAAAACCCTAAACCCTAAATAAACCCTAAACCCTAAACCCTAAAAACCCTAAACCCTAAACCCTAAAAAATAAACCCTAAACCCTAAACCCTAAACCCTAAACCCAAACCCCAAACCCTAAACCCTAAACCCTAAAAAATTCTAAACCCTAAAAAACCCTAAACCCTAAACCCTAAAACCTTAAACCCTAAACTTGACTCGAGTCATGTAGGGTTGTCAACTTGGCTCGTCTCGATATTTTGGACTCGAAAAATATTCGACTCTAGTTTAACTTAAAAATGAACGATCTTGATGAAACACACAAAAAAAATCTTGAAACTTGGTTCAGTATTTTTATTACTACATTTATAATTATTATTTTTATTTGAAACGAGAATAGTATAAATGCGAGAAAACTACAAATGATGCATGTCCTTAACAAGCAAGTTACTAAAATTTTTTGTTTTTCAAATTTATGGCCAAGTTGTGACCGAAGGATTGTCTGAATTTTGGAATATATTAGTGAGATCAAAGTAAACATGAAGTTTATATACCTGAAAGTTTATTTCTACATTTATAATTATTTTTTTGTATTTGAAATGAAAAGACTATGAATGCGAGAAAACTACAAATAATGCAGGTCCTTAACAAGCAAGTCACTATTTTTTTGTTTTTCAAATTTATGGCCAAGTTGTGACCAAAGGATTGTCTGACTTTTGGAATATATTTGTTTCCGATTTGCCTCAATTTTATTCTGAATATTTCTTAATGTCCATATATACCTGAAAGTTTATGTAAAAAAACAGAAAACAAAAGCTTATAAAAAATAGAAAACAAATTCAATCCGATTGAAATTTCATTTGATTTATGGAAAAATTTGAATACACAAAAAATCGTGCCTGCATGTAAGACATTACATTTTAGTAGATTTGATTAAGTATAATAATTCATCAAAAATCTATTGACATTTAGGTTTCTTTTACAATTTCTACAAAAAAGCACATAAAGTATAATTACGATTTAATAAATTCATGCAAACCATGAATTTATTAAATAAATATATACTCACGAGAAAATGGTTATTGATTATATTGACTCGAGTCATGTAGGGTTGTCAACTTGGCTCGGCTCGATATTTTGGACTCGAAAAACGTTCGACTCTAGTTTAACTTAAAAATGAACGATCTTGATGAAACACACAAAAAAAATCTTGAAACTTGGTTCAGTATTTTTATTGCTACATTTATAATTATTATTTTTATTTGAAACGAGAAAAGTATAAATGCGAGAAAACTACATATGATGCATGTCCTTAACAAGCAAGTCACTAAATTTTTTTGTTTTTCAAATTTATGGCCAAATTGTGACCAAAGGATTGTCTGATTTTTGGAATATATTAGTGAGATCAAAGTAAACATGAAGACTAACCGAGCTGCCTAAACCGATCAAGAATGTTCCGATTTGCCTCAATTTTCTTCCGAATACTTCTTAATGTCCATATATACCTGAAAGCTTATATAAAAAACAGAAAACAAAAGCTTATAAAAATAGAAAACAAATTCACTCCGATTGAAATTTCATTTGATTTATGGAAAATTTTGAATACACAAAAAATCTTGCTTGCATGTAAGACATTACATTTTAGTAGATTTGATTAAGTATAATAATTCATCAAAAATCTATTGACATTTAGGTTTCTTTTACAATTTCTACAAAAAAGCACATAAAGTATAATTACGATTTAATAAATTCATGCAAACCATGAATTTATTAAATAAATCTATACTCACGAGAAAATGGTTATTGATTATATTGACTCGATTTATGTAGGGTTGTCAACTTTGGCTCGGCTCGATATTTCGACTCAAAAAACGTTTGACTCTAGTTTAACTTAAAAATGAACGATATATATATATAATGTAGTTCCAAACTCTCATTTAGAAGTAAATGAGTGGTGGAGTACCTCAACTCCACAAACAAAAAACTTTCTCCAATGTCAGACTAAACTTCAACACATAAGACCATACACACACATGTCTACAACACACATGTGATAGTTACATTAATGTAACTATTTTTAAAGCAATCCAAATAATTCACATTAATCTTATACAAAATAAATCCACATAAATTCTTAAACACGAAATAAATCCCAAAAAATGCATTAATTCTTATACAAAATAAATCCACATAAATTCTTATACGAAATAAATCCAAAAAAATAAACAAAAAAATATTTTTCTTCTTTCAGGAAGTATAGAGGTCGGTTATACTAAAAAACCGACGTTTATACAAACCTATAGACGTCGGATGTCCAAACATCTGACGTTTATACCTATAGACGTCAGATGTTTTTATATCCGACGATTATTCGGTGACGTCTATTGTGCATTCTGCACTAGTGATAGGTTACCATCATTTCATTGTTGGGACCAGGATTATTCATTTCATTCTTTGTTAAGATTTTCATTTCTTTCAACAAAAAAAATGTATTGACGAAAGAAAATGTCTTGTAGGTTTTGCGGGTTTTCAACATGTGCAAAACCGTTGAGAGACAAAGTAAAAGGAAACTCCCAAAATTGTCTTGAACTTGATGCATTAGGATATCTAGTACAGTGGTTTTAAGTCTTATCTAGTCGTAAGGATGCACATCAGTCTTCCCTCGGGGGACGTTTAACCAAAGGGTTTCAGTACTCAAATAAACAAAGAAGTCCACCCTGAACCTAGTGAGTCAAATAAATTCGTGTATGTTAGTACAAGGAGGTGTGTTGTAGTCAGTGAACTTTAAACTCCTTTTGTGAAATCGTAATTGTAGGGTTTTGGTTCATATGTAGATAAGAAATAAGAGAGTAGGTGTTCTCTCTTCTCGCACGGCTCCTATCACTCGGGAAATTAGGTCCGAGGGCACTTAGTGTCTGGTGTTTTTGAGTCATCTGAGTTGGGATGCACCGACCGAACTCCCGTTACACGGGTGGTAGGGATCGCCCCATGTGGAGATATGGGGAAAGGTGAACGTGATAGTGTAAGTCATCATATGCAATGATGCATCCCTTCTTCCCGGTTGGTGAATCTCCTTCACCAAAATTCTTTTCTAATGTTTGCTATATAGAATGAGCACTATCACATGAGCAAACAACATTAAAAAGTTCATCTCCTAATGCACAAAATATGACATTCATAGCCTTAGCATTTAGGGATGCATTTTTTTCATCTTCTAAACTCCATTTACTAAAATCATATCTAGGTGATTCATATGGAGTTTGAATCATAAACCACATGTTAATGTTCATGGATTTAATAAATGACATCATTTTACTTTTCCATGAAACAAAATTATTTCCATCAAAGTGTGGTGGTTTACAAGATTCTAAAGGTGTGGATGCATTAAAAGTCATGTTAATTTATCGGTTAAGAAATAAATTAACGAACGAGGCTCTGATACCAAATGTAGGATCATGTGGGTCTATGGGTCCACAAACTAATCACAATTAAACCCTAATTTACTACTTGGTTGATCGATCAAATGCGCAACGGAATAAACAAACAAGTAGAGAAAGAAAGATAATGCAAACCACAAGAAGACACGTCGGTTTTATAGAGGTTCGGCCGCGCCTACGTCCTCTCTTGCAAGCACCTCTCGAATCTCCGTTCGAGCCCCTCTTGCGTCTTCACTATGTCTCCCCGTTCCGGGCCGGGAGCAACGTCTTTTACAAGTCTTCAAGCTCGCGAACAACCCTCGTCGAGCTTGGCACCACCTCTCACAAACCAAGAGAATCACTTCGGGCTTTCACCGAAATCCTTGCTTCTTGTCTTGGGCTTTCACCAAGACCCTTGCTCACTTTACAACAGAGGTAACCTTGAGTGGAACTCACTCTCTAGTTGAGCACAACAATTGCTAGTATGATGATTGATGAAAGATGTGGAAATTAGGCTTTGGATGGCTAATTTGGAGCTTTGAGGTTGTGGAAAATCTCACTATAAGTTTGACACTTTGGAGTTGTGAAATCTTGTGGAAAACTAAGTGTGAATCTCTATTTATAAGCTCCTAAATATTTCTAGCCGTTTGGACAAGATTTGATTGGGTTTTGTGCAAGATACACAAAGCAGAAAATCGGGCTGCAAATCTGTCCAGAAACGGTCGACCGAAAGGTGTATCGGTCGACCGAACCCTTGAGTAAGTTAATGGATCGGTTGACTAAACATAGGTACTGGTCGACCCAACACTTAAGTTCTATAAGACAACGGTCGACCGAACAGGTACCGGTCGACCGAACTACAGGGTTCGGTAGAGGAAAAACTCGATCGGTTGAACTAAACTAGTGTCGACCGATAGCAGGTAGATTTTACCTAATAGAACGGTCGACCGAACAAGGTATTTTGTTCGACCGGTTCAAAAGTATTTGGGGGTGTATTAAGAGAAAAATGTGTATACGACCGTTGTATAATACGACAAATATAACGGTCGTATTTTTACCAGAAATAGCAAACGAAACGGTCGACCGAAGGTCTACCGGTCGACTGAACAGGTCTGGGTAAACGGTAAACAGGAGTGTGATCGGTTGAACTGATTGGTCTGGTATAACAAATATTGTGTATAACCGGTCGACCGAAAGGTGCACGGTCAACCGAACTCAGGCAGACTTGCGACCAAAGTTTTAGGTGTTTAGGTGATCTAGTGGAGTCCAAATGATATGATATTTTGTGTGTGACTCCTACAAGGAACCTAGTGTGTGAATGCATGCATATTAGCTTAAGTTATGCTCAATTCACATAAGTTCCTAATACTCAAAGAAAGGTAAAATTACATGTCTTCAATCCTAGCTTGATTACATGTCTTGACTTGATTTTTCTTCTTTCTTGAGTCTTGATCACCTGTAGATGTTAGCACAATACAACATGTATACCATTATACTACATGTGCTAATCTACATGTCCTAATTAAGATTAGGTTGAATTACATCATCAAAATACGGATTAAGGCCAAAAAGCCAACAAAGGTTGCTCTTGTCTTTCAATTAAGTCCTTAATTAACTTGCACTAATGATTTATTAGGCTAGGTGTGTGGACTGAATACATACAGAGAGTCGGCCCGAAGAATTACCATGTCCAATGATCGATAAAAATGAGATCATCAAGTCGTTTTGCTAGGTTGAATAATGCATTTATGTTCGGATTTTGTGGGTTTATGTCAACTGAAAACCCTCAGGAGACAACATTTTTTTCCTTGGCGACAAGAAGGTTTAACGGCTTGTTGCACATGTTAAGCGCAACCGTAATTCCTACGAAAGTGAGTTAGGATTTTCCTGTTTTACGAATGGTTTTTCCTTTCTTTAATTTTTCTCTTTCTTTATTTTGCTCGAGATTAACAAAAGATAAGTATGGGGGTATTTTATTAGTAGCAAACCATGCATCATACGCATACTATATATTCTTTATTTAGTCATAGTGGTATCGACAGCAAATGCGGCACCCGATCTAGTCGAGTTCGCATTCACGATTCTTGCTCCTATGCTAGATGGTGGTGGTGGTTCCCTCATACTCTCCCACTGTATGGTTTTCTCAACGATTCTTCTAGGAAAACTCATGCCTCCCTTTCAACCCTTCGTAAGAACTCTCCTTGACACATGGACTCAAGAAGCGTTCGGGATGGGATATGAAGACTCTCGTAAACAATCTGACAAAGGTGTCACAACTCGATGTCATAGTGAGGGCATGAGGATAGTAGCTCCTTCAACCTCTCTAAGTATGCATGAAATGATTCAGTCTCATGTTGATAAAACGAATTGATTTCATTACTCAATTTTTGAGTCCGTTGATTTGGAAAGTACTTCTTGAGAAATGCATATTGGAATTCATCCCAAGTCCTAAAAGCATTCACCTGGTTCTTCTCTCATCAATGTCGGATAATAGTTTAAACTCCGGTCAATCCGACGATGATAACTGGAATGAGACATTAAATATAATAGACCACGCTATTGAATTGGCCGGACGGGTTGTTTACGAAAGGACTACACGTCCTAAGCAGCGTCGAAGGAGAACGACGAACCCAGATAGAGATCGTGAACTAGGTTACAGATGCCTTATAGACGATTATTTCTCTGACAACCCTGTGTATTCTGATACTCTTTTCAGGACAAGATTTCGGATGAGAAAGCATGTCTTTCTGCGCATCCACAATGTCATCGAAGCATCTGATGTCTTCTTCCAACGAACACTGGACGCAACTGGTAGGATGAGCATCTCCGGTATACAAAAAAGTACAACAACAATGTGAATGCTAGCATATGGCGTTGCAGCTGATGGGATCGATGAGTACCTACGAATGAGTACGGCAACATCCAGAATTGCTCTCCTCAAATTCTGTGAAGGTGTTATTCACATCTTCGGCCCTGAGTATTTACGTCGGCCAACTGCAAATGACTTGACACACCTACTTTACGTTGGTGAGCAACGTGAGTTTCCAGGTATGATGGGGAGTATCGATTGTATGCACTGGGAGTGGAAAAACTGTCCAGCTGCTTGGAAGGGACAACATCAAGGGCGTGCTGGGAAATCAACTTTGATCCTTGAGGTGGTGGCATCGTACGACTTATGGATCTGACACTCCTTCTTCGGAATACTGGGTTCATGCAATGACTTGAACGTCCTGCAATAATCTCCGATTTTCGACGACATACTAGAAGGTCGAGCACCACTTGTAAATTATGAGGTAAATGATGTTCAATATGATATGAGGTAATATCTTACTGATGATATTTATCCACAGTGGCGCGGCCTTCATCCAATCCATCCTTCACCCTCACACCCCGAAGCACAGATTGTTTGCTGAACTGCAGGAGGCAAAGCGTAAAGATGTTGAACGCGCTTTTGGAGTGTTGCAAGCGAGGTTCGCGATCATCAGAAACCCGACTCTTGCCTGGAGCAAGGACGTTCTGTCCAAAATAATGACAGCTTGTATCATCATGCATAACATGATAGTGGAGGACAAACGCGACTGTTATGCTAATTTTGGAGATATTCGCGAATTTATGGAAGATCGTTCTGGAACTTCAGCTGAGGAAATGTCGTATTCGACCGATAGTATAACGGATATTCACGAGTTTTTTGTCAATCAAGATCGAGTGCGTGACAGGAACCAACATTTGGATCTGAAAGGTGATTTAATCGAGCATATATGGCAACGCTACGGACGAGAAGCGGTTTGAAAATCGGTTAACGTAGTTGCTAATGTAGTATTTGAAAGTTTAGTTTATGTAATATGTACTGTTGTTTCTTAACTTTGAGTGTAATATTTCCTATTTCAGTTTATCTTAAATGTAATGTGGCTCTGTAATATTTAATAATAATTTCGTGATTTAGCAGTAATTATTAACAATATTTTGAGTTAAAATAGAATTGTAATGTTATTAGAATTAGAATTATATAAAATGTAATTTGTTAAATGTTGTGTGAAAATTATAATTGTTTAATTAAGAAATGATGTGGATGAAAGAGAGTGTAGGGTGAGGTAGCCTGAGCATGAGTAAGGTTTTTTTTTGGGTGGGTTGGGTGAGCTGACGTGGCAGAGAAAGAAGCTGACGTGGCAGAGAGAGAGTGCAGGCGCTCGGGGTAGCCCGGGCGCTGTTATTTGTGCTCTAACAGCGCGGTCATCCGCCCGTCCGTCCGTCCGTCCATCGTGGGATGGATAAGGTGATGAAGGAAGGTTTGTTGGAATGGTACTGTCGGCCGGTGGAGGATGGGTTCTGGGCCCACACCTCCCAGAACGCCCTGGGAGCATACACCCCTTGCGGCGTCGACACCGTGGTGGTCACCCTTACTCACGTTGTTCTCCTCGCCCTCTGCACCAACAAGATCTTGCTCACAACATGCAACCCAAGGCCCCGCCGATACCGCCTCCGCTCCCCCTACTTCAACTACTTCCTCGCCCTACTCTCCTCCTATCTCACTGTCGAGCCCATCTACAGGCTCGTCACCGGTATATCTGTAACGTCCCCGAAAACAGCGGAAAATTTAAACAATATAAAAGACCGTCAATGGTCAACACCGGGCACGTCACGGGAAACAAACCAATATATATAATATAAAAGATCCACATGAAAGTCAAACATACAGACTGACTGTGATTACAAACAAAAGCTATACAACATGTAATCACCTCAAAAGAAGAGATAGACAAATACAGGATCAGATCCCGGGGGCACTCTCCTCGGTCACCACCTCGACTCTAATGTTGCTCGCTACCTGAAATGCAAACAAACAAACATGCCTGAGTTCCCTGCAGGAACCCCGTATGCCAAACCTCCTAAAATACAAAATGGAATTAAAGACAATGTAATGCAATGCACATGATCATCCACCTCGGGTCCACAATAATACACATCTCCGCATCCGCGGTACTGAACCACTCCTGCCACCACAAGGGTCAAGTCAGTCCACCGCTGCCTCACAAGGGTCAGTCGGCACCACTGCTCCCCAAGAGCCGCAGAAAGGAACCTCGGTACTACGCCGCCACCCCAGGAGCGAGTCAGCCCACCGAATGCACAACTCGGGCCAGACGACAACCGCTGTTCCCCCAAGAGCCGCCAGACGCGCACCCTGCCGGAACATCCTCGGCCTACCGACAAACCCCAGCAAACAACCCAAGGTTTACGACAATCATCTCTCACACCCCGCTCGATATGAGAGGCCCAACAATAATGCGCCTTCGTCGAAGGTGAAATCCGTCGCTCCCAAGGCCGGTAATCGACCGTCGCCTCAGAGCCGGTAGTCGACCTATACTCGACGGCTCACGTGTGGATAAATCCACCAACATGCGGCAGATCGGTCGACCGCTACAAGCACACTGGTCGACCAGTCTTCCACATAATACTCGGTACTGTACAAACAATGCATTCAGTCGAACCACGCCAACCGAATTACCGACCAATCGGTCGAACAAAAGTCATCTAGCGGTTGACCGTTTGGATGGTCTACGTTATACAATATTTATAATATTTATATATCCGACCGGTCGAACCAAGGGTCCGTTCAACCGATAACAGGGATTCTCAGTATTTTGCCTAAGTCATATTCGGTCGACCGGAACTGAGATACAGTTCAACCAAACACAGGCACTCTACTGCTTATTTAAAAGGAAAAAATTTCAAAATAAATTTTTTTAAAAAAAATTGCCAAAATAAACCTCCATTAAAAGTAATTTTCAAACTAGACCCGCTGCCACCACGTGGTGACACGTGGCGGCGGCGGATTTTGTTTTTTTGTGCATAGAGAACTCGGCATCCCCAGTGTCGAGTTCATCTTGGCACTGGGGATGCCGAGTTCTCAGAAGATGAACTAGGCACTGGGGATGCCGAGTTCTCTATGCACAAAAAACAAAACCCGCCGCCGCCACGTGTCACCACGTGGTGGCAGCGGGTCTAGTTTGAAAATTACTTTTAATGGAGGTTTATTTTGGCAATTTTTTTAAAAAAAAATTATTTTGAAAAAGTTTCCTATTTAAAATGCTCAGTCGGTCGACCGAAAGTTAAAGAGCGGTCGACCGTTTTGATGGTCAAAGCTCCCAACCGACTCAGCATCGAATAGATCGGTCGAACCAGGTTAATGGTGTTCGACCATTTAATAAGTCAAAACCCCCAACCGACCTATTCTCATTGTTTCGGTCGACCGGCGAAGTGGATCCGTTCGACCGATAACAACATCTAACCCCTTTATCCCGCGAAATCTGGCATAACGGTCGATCGTCCTTCGACATCGTTCGACCGTTTGCGGGTGCAAAACAATATAATAGTAGAATCAGTCGACTGGTCACAGGCACCGGTCGACCGATTGCCGTCTTCAATCTCTGAATAGGTTGCAATCCGACGGGGAATTCGACGCCAACGTCGATCCCCAACACCCACAAAGCTTATGTGAGTTATAATGAAGACTTGACATACCTTTTTGACGTTCGTGGAAACCTCCCAAGCTTTGGCAAGCCTAACCCAACACTTCTCCTTCACTTCTTCTTCTCCTCCAAAATCGTCTCTCTCACTCTCTGATTAACTCAAGAATGAAGAAGACGCTATTTCTTTGACCTAACGCCTCTATTTATAGGAAAAACCAAATCTTATCCTCATCTCCACCTCACTCTTTTACTGTAGCATGCTTAATTAATGTTAATTAGGTTTGGTTTAGTTTAATTTAGGTTGTTTAGATTAAGGATAATACAATATCCCTTGCCGACCTCGACGGCCAGCTCCACCTCCTTCCTTTCGAGATCTTCTCACTCTGCGTCTGCTCCCTTACCTGGTTCCGCGTCCTCGCCCTCACCCTCACCCTCCTCGAGACCAGACTCTACGTCACTGACTTCAGATGGTACGTCCGATTCGGCCTCATCTACGTCCTCGTTGCCGAGGCTGTCTTCTTCAACTTCGTCTTCCCCATCAGGCGCTTCTACCTTCAGTAATCCAACTTCATTTCTCTATTTTCTTTTTTTTGGATAATCGATCGATCGATCAAGGGTTTAAGATACCACATTTCATTCATCGCAGATCCACCTTCTATTTGTACACCAGCGAGGTCGTCTGTAAGGTAAGGTGCATTCCACATATTACCATCACTTGTACTCGAAGGGAGGGAGGGGTTCATCAAATCACATATCTTTCCTGCAGCTCCTGTTTGGGATTCTTTCAGTTGTATACATTCCTAACTTGGATGTGTACCCGGGCTACTCTCCTCTTACCACGCAAGACGACAACTCTGGATACGAGCCACTTCCTGCTGGCGACCAGATCTGTCCCGAGAGGAGTGCCAATATTTTCTCTAGTAAGTATAAGTAGAGCTTGTTCAAGATGCACCACTCACTCTATCATGACAACTCAAATTTTCAGTTCAATGTCCATGACAATCTACCTTCCGTTCGAAATAATCTTTGCTAGAAATAATCTTTGCCTGGGTTACTCCTCTCCTGGAGAAAGGCTACAAGAGACCTGTCACTGAGAAGGATGCGTGGAAACTGGATTCATGGGATGAGACCGAGACACTGCATAGCAGGTTTTCATTTCCCAATGCTAAGTCTACGTCATTTAAGATAGTGCTTAATCTTACCAGAAATGAATTTTCTTTTTCCAGGTTCCAAGCATGTTGGCAAGAAGAGTTGGCAAGAAGAGGCTAGGAAGCCTAAGCCCTGGCTCCTGAGAGTTTTAAGTCGTAGTCTTGGAGGGAGGTAATAAATTCCATGATATACTTGGATTTTCTTAATTTTAGTTTCCATTTTCAAATGTTAAATCATGTTTATCGTATATACTATTATCTAGCTCGTAATGAATTTTGTGTTGCCTTTGCAGATTCTGGTTAGGAAGTTTTTTTAAGGCAAGAAACTAATCTTGTTATCAATAAATAAACATGGGTATTTTACACTTGACACATTTCTCTCATGTGTTTCTTGTTCTGACTTTCAACAATGTCCCTCTCTTTGTTTCTTGTTTTATTTTTAGCGATGCAGTGGTGCTATACCTATCTTTTTTCCACAACAAACACATTTTGTAGTTTATCCAGATTGACGTCGTCTTCTATGCCATCGCTGTTAGATATAAATTTCATGAATATAGTGTTAAGCTCGATTAAAATGAGGATGATACGTTAAGGACTATGTGTAAACTCGGCAGTATAAGGCTGCCCTGTAGATTTGGGTTCAAAGGCTATGAAGGTTGCATTGGTACAGGTCCATGTTATCTCTGTTTGTGAATTCCCTGATACTAAAGTTAAAGAAGAAGAGAGCATTCCTTCCTCAAAGTCCCTAGTCATATAACTGCTTGGCAAAAGAAAGCAATATCTGGGGTCTAGTGTTTAGTCCGAAGGGGAAAATGATCCAAGTATGACAAACCAATATCATTTCTTAACTGTATGATGCTGTAATTACCTGCTTGGGGCAGACATTTTTGCATGCACCTGATCACATTGTTTTTCTCTTGCGTTTTGATGCATATATAGATTGGGAATGATGCTTCTCAGTTTGTTGGGCCAATTGTTCTGAACCTCCTATTACAGGTAAGCCTTTCTATAATTCTATTTTGAAAAAGGTTCAATTTAGAATCTTTTTGTTTGCAGTTTGCTGAAATTCTTTTCATCATTACCTCGTTAAGTAAGATGCCTTTTAGATGATTTGATTGAACACTGACAGTTGCATGTCATGTTATTACTACGTTGGTACATCTGACTAGAGCTTCTTGGTATTTTCTCCATATGATTATCTACATTTAATTCTTTTCTTTTGTGCAAAGCATATCAACTTCTTCTCTAGCCTACTCTCAAAGTAGTATCATAAACTCATCATGTCTAATAGTAATCAGTGGACACCTTTCCAGTTTGTTCTTTCTTTTGACACTGGAGGTCTCCTTTTACCATATATATTTACTGCTAACTTCCATCCTTCTTTTTTGTTTCTGCAGTCTATGCAACGAGGGGACCCGGTATGGATTGGCTACATATATGCCTTTTCAATTTTTGCTGGAGTGGTACCTTTCTTATATGCAGATCCCCCCCCCCCCCCCCCCCCCCCCCATTTGTAAACCATATATCTCTGTCCATAAACAGGCTCTCATATTCCATTTATCTCATTACCTTGTTACCATATCTTTCTATATCACCCCAAAACTTCCACTATACAAAATAAAAAATTTGAAACCCCAGCATCTTTTAACAATATGATCACATGAGACCAAATCTAACTGCAATTGTGAACGTAGTGAGTTAAATAGGGAACGAACGTTCTCTGCATTGTTTCATAATTGGTTACATTTATCGCAAGTATTATATGCAACAAAACACTATGTAGCCTAGAGGAAAATTTTGGAGGATTAGTTTTTTTTGTGTTCCTCATTCTTTTGACCATCACTTCTGGAGCACTTTATGTAAGTACTACAGAGCACAACTTCATTATTGATCAACAATTCATCAAAGGGATTTTTTTACCTATATTGTATGTTGTACTTTTTTTCATTGCATTTTTTCCTGTTTCATTTCTCGTGACCTTAAGCTTTATTGTTTTGGTAATCCTTTCATTTCTTTTGGTAGCATGTTTTGCCAGTAGTTACAGTACTATCCATCTTATAAAATACAATATCAAGAATATTGATATTACAAGATATGCAATCAAGTTGTTGTCTGGACTCGTTATGTTCATGTATTTGATGACTATGAATAAGCCATTCACTTATTAGCACTTATCCTTTTGAACAGACACTGGGAGTTCTCTCTGAAGCGCAATATTTTCAGAATGTGATGCGTGTTGGTTTCCGATTGAGATCCACTTTGGTATGTTTTTAGCCTTGTATTGAATCCCTAGGTTTGGTGGTAGATTGCCCCCTGTAGACTTGGTTCATTTTTCCCCATATGCATAAGAAGTTCTGAACTTACATCCTGTCCTACCATTTAAAATTTAACTAATGGCTCTAAGATGGTAGCAGCCAACATAAATAATAGAGTTATATTATGTTCATATGTTGGTTGATGATTTCTAGTTTGGTAGTAAGCCTACAATGACAGTCACAGAGGAAGAATCAAAGTGAAAGGTAATGTATAATTGACTGAAACTACTTTGAGATAGGATTTACAGGTACCAATTACAAAAATGGAAGTGCTTAATACCTCACAATGCACGAAGTGTATCACATTTGATTCTTTAGCTGATTCACAAAAACTAGTTGTTTGGTGGGATGGGGGTTCTTGCCCAAGTCCCCATCTCTTACAACCTGTGGTCTTTGAAATATCAAGGGGTTCACCTCCTTAATAATTAAAAGGCCATGAATGCTTTCAAGAGAAACCTCATGCATGGTTCCTACATTTTACCTTTTGGAATTATATGCTCTATAATACTCAGTAATTTAGGATCAGGTTACAGTTTTATATGATATGACATAAGATGAGTCTGGAGCTTATTCAGCCTTTGTAAGCCACACATTTTTCACAATGTAAATACCTGGTCTGGATGGATTCTATATTTCAAGCCTGCTTTTAAAAATTGCACACCACTTACTCTCTATGATAGTATGATTTCAGTTCTTAATATACCAACTGCCAAGTCATGCACTCGAAAAGCACTTGATTATAGAACTTTAGGGTATTCGAAGAGTATGGATCAAATAAATGAGATGGCATGAGAAGAGGAAGTAGTACTTGCAATGATAGATGTAAAGTAAAATGCTGAAAAACTACATTAACATGTAAAATGCTTTTTTCTTCAATAATCGTATAGTAACTCGGGTGATTTTTTTACATATACGTATGTATGTTATTTTTTTAATTTGTTAGAACAATATGTGCCGGTTGAATGTCTTGACTGATACTTTTACATTAACACTGTGACTCGTTTTGAAAGATTTTGTTATATATTGGCACACATAATTTTTTTCTTGGGCCAAAATGTTTCTATTATTTAAACTATTTTAGAAGTATTCTATGATTATGAAACAAAATAATCACCTCTCTCTCTTTGTATCTATCTCTCTCCTCTTTCAATGTCCTTGGAGTGGTGAGCGACTTCAATTTACACCTTTTGTAGATACCATTGGCCGTTGTAAAGAAGAAATTATATATAAAAAATAAAAACCTGAAAATGAAAAGCAACCAAACCAAGCATTGTGAGGCATCTGGACTAAAGATTTGGAATAGTCTGTTACGATCTTCCCTATTTATTTACAACAGCAGCCTAAATTCATCTTTGGACTCTTCTGAAGAAAACCACATGTTGAATTCACTCATTAGTTAATTAGACTACACTTTTGCACTCAATCTTAAGTGATGTATGGATGTGCTAGTTATGAATAGATCAAATATATCAGTTACATTCCAGATAACAAATATTTGGGTGCAGTTTGAAAGGATGAAGGTAGTGTTATCTTAAATTTGAGTATGCAAATTGTTTTTGGATACAATGGAAACTTTTACGTACAATCCTTTGATTTTTGCCGCCTTTGTGCATACATGTTAGAATTTTCGTGCTGAACAAGTCGCTTTAGGTTCCCGTTTTACTTTTAAAAGTTCAGAGAGAAAATTCAAAAAATTCTCATTAAGAATTCTATGTAGTTACATGATTTATAGGTTGTACAAAGAATAAGAAACCCATACAATAGGAAACTGGTGCTAGAAAATAGGAAACTAGAATAATTACAGATTTCCTAGATTATTTCCTAGAAAGTAAGATTTACAGCTGTTAGCTGCACAATATCTCCTTAAGATATAAGTTTCCTAAAATTACAAATTTTGGATTTTAACACTCCCCACCAAGTTGGGTTGAAAATATCGTTCAAACCCAACTTGCATAATACATGAGTCAAACCATGGTTTAAAAAGGCCTTCAGTGAAAATGTCTGGTATTTGTTGTGTTGTGGGCACAAATGGTAAGCAACAACTCCAGATTCTAGCTTCTCCTTGATGAAAAGGCGGTTGATCTCAATATGCTTGGTTCGATCGTGCTGAACATGATTATTAGCTAATGCCGATTGCAGCTTTGTTGTCACAGTAGAGCTTCATTGGTCCCTCTAGTTTCATCATCAAGTCTTCTGGCACTCTCTGTAGCCAAATTATTTCACACAAATTGTTTGCCATAGCTCGAAACTCTGTTTCAGCATTGCTGCGAGCCATTACACTGTTTTTTTACTCTGCCATGAAACCAAATTTCCCCATACATAACCACAATAGCCTGAAGTAGACATTCGGTCAGTAATAGACCCCGCCCAATCTACATCAGTATATCCTTCAATGGATCAGTTGTTGGTCTTCTTGAACAGTAGTCCTCTTCTAGGTGAACTCTTAATATATCTAACTATCTAAGGATCCGATAAATGGCTTCAAGATGGTTTTTCCTCGGAGTATTCATAAATTGGCTCACTAAGCTCACAACAAAGGCTATATCAGGTCTTGTGTGAGAAATTAGTCTACCAACAAGTCTTTGATATCTAGTTGTATCAACTTGATCTTCTTCACCTTTTCCAAGTTTCACATTTGGGTCAATAGGAGTGTCTATTGGTTTGCATCCAATATGTGTCTTTGAGAAGATCTAGAATATACTTTGGCTTACTACAATCCCTTCCTTAGATCTTGCGAATTCCATCCCTAGAAAATACTTGAGGGTTCCAAGGTCTTTGATTTCAAACTCCTCAGCCAAACACTTCTCCAATCTGCTAATTTCTCGCACATCGTCACCTGTCACAATTATATCCTAAACATACATGTTAGGGAATAAAATCAATCCCAAATATGCAGCGGATCGAAAAACAACAAATCCAATGGAAGAAATAAAGAACACATGCAAATAAACTACAACAATACACAATAAGGACTGCAATCTTTCCTTCTTGTGATCTTTTGAAAAACATTTTGTGATCTGCTTGTGACTGCCTGTATCCTTGCCTTTGACTGAGTTGGTAAACTTCTTGAACCAGGCTCGAGGAGACTGCTTCAAGCTATAGAGGGACTTTTTTCAGTTTGCATATTTTATTCACAATTTTGTCTTCAAATCCAGGTGGAGCATCCATGAACACTTCTTCTAGATCACCGTCGAGAAAGACATTCTTCACATCCAGTTGTCATAATGGCCAATCCAGATTCACTGCAATGGACAATAGGACTCGCATTGAATTTAGTTTGGCTACAGGAGCAAAAGTCTCAGAATAGTCAATACCATAGGTTTGTGTGAACCCTTTGGCGGCTAATCTGGCCTTGTATCGCTCCAATGATCCATTCGAGTTAAACTTGATGGTGAACACCCATTTGCAGCCTACTATCTTCTTCCCCCTTGGCAACTCCACTATTTCCCAAGTCTGATTCTTTTCCAGAGCATTTATCTCTTCCAAAACAACTACTTTTCATTCAGGGACCTGTAAGGCAACTTCGATATCCTTTGGAATCTCCACACAAGAAAGTTTAGAGACAAATGCATGAAACCGAGGAGATAATTTCTTATAAGAAACATACTTGGACATAGGATACAGTGGATGCCTAGTGCATTCCTTTGTTCCTTTTCTAAAAGCAATTGGAATATTAAGATCTAAAAGTGAAGGATCAGAACCTGGTATTTCTTGATCTGTCATTGGGGTTGTCTTTTGGCCATGAAGCTCAATATTGGCTTCTACTCCTGATTTTGATTCCCTTCGAGAAAATACTCTTCCAAAATGATTTATAATCTTATTTCCAATTGTAGTAGGGACTAATGGTTGCAGGGACCAAATTTCCATCATTTAAGTTGTTATTTTCCTCCAATGTGTCATTTTCATAAATCTGATGGTTTTGGGAAAAATATGATTTATTAATGGTTTGGTTTTCAGGAGAATCATTAAGCATATTTTGATTTTCAGAAATATCATTTTCAGAAAGAACATCCAAGTCATTTTTAGTGATTGATTTTTCCACAAAGTTAGATTCTAACATTGAAATATCCAACACAGGAATGGGAAAGAACAAATTTTCATGTTCAAAATTAAATGCTGAATTTTTTTCTCCCCCTCCCCCTAAGGCCGAATCTACACTAGTCTTCTCCCCCTGAGGATGAGGCCTAAAAAACGATTGATTTTCAAGGAATTTAACATCAAGTGTGACAAAATATTTCCTCTTTTGAGGGTCATAGCACTTAAACCCCTTTTGTGTGAGAGAATATTAAAAAAATACATTTTTTCCCTCTAGGATCGAATTTATGTTGATGGAGATCTTTGTTATGAATGAAAATGGTGCATCGAAATATTTTTAATGGAAGGTGGGATTAAAGTTGTGATTGAGGAAATGCTTTCAAAAAAATGTTTATTAGTGTGACAAATTTCAGAACTTTGGATGACATGCGATTTATAAAAAACGTGGCATGTAAAATTGCATCACCCAAAATTACTTTTGGCACATGGTTTGTAAAGAGGAGTGCTTGTGCAACTTCAAGAAGATGTCTATTTTTTCTTTCAGCAATTCCATTTTGTTGAGTATTGACACAAAAACTTTGTTGAATTATCCCATTTTCCAAGCAAAAGTTCCCAATAGTTTTGAAAAATACTTCCTACCATTTTCACTTAGTATATTTTAGTGTCATATTGAGTACAAACCATATTAAAAAATGTTTTAAAAATGATCTCAACTTCAGATTTTGTTTACATGAGATATACCCATGTCATTCTTGTATGATCAATGGTCACAAACCATCGTTTTCCCGTGATAGTGGGAGTTCGTGAGGGCCCCCAAATATCACTATGTGCTACGGAAAAAGGTTTTGACGAAATATATGGGCGAGGCACATATAAAGATCGATGCATTTTTGCCATAGCACAATTTTCACACACAAAAAATGATGGATCTTTATTCAAAAATAAATTTGGAAACAAATGTTTTAAATAATAGAAACTTGGATGTCCTAGCCTAAAGTGCCAAAGCATCACATTATGCATACCAGAATTGGAGATAACACCTAAATCAGAATTAGAAACCGAATTTGCTTGAAGGGATCCATCATCAAAATAGTAGAGTCCACCATTGAGTCTAGCAGTGCCAATTGTCTTCCCTGATGCCAGATCCTGAAATACACACTGAAACGGAGAGAAATTAACCCGAAAATTGTGATCGTTAGTTAATTTACTGACTGACACTAAATTACAAGATGACCGTGGGATGTGTAAGACGTCTTTTAGTGTTAAGAATGGTGAAATTCTGATTTCACCCTTCCCAGCAATGACTGAGAACGATCTATCAACCACTTTTATTTTTTGTTTCCTGCACATGGGCCATACGATTGGAACAAATGTGAAACTCTTGTCATGTGATCTGTGGCACCGGAATTTATGATCCACGGTTCCATATTATGGATTGAGAAAAAAGAAGATCCACAATTACTTTGATATGCAAGTGAACATGAGGGAAGATTAGGATCATGTGGAGTTTTTAGGAGTCTCAAGAGTTGCTCAATCTGGTCATTTGTGAAAGGAAGTTGGCTGGAATTTCCAGAAGTAAACTTGTGCTCTGCAGAAGTCTCAGAGATGGTATTCATCGCTTTGTTGCCCTCCTGTTTCAACTCGGAAAAAACCTCTTGAATTGAGGATAGTGGCCGGCGTCCAAGGAATCTTCCCTTAACATCATCACAGCTTGAATTACTTACTGCCATGAACTTGAAAATTCTAGTAGCTAAAAATCCCTGATTTCCCCGATCACCAATAGCTAATTTCACTGACTGGACCCACTCTAAAATATTTCTGCCATTAGTCTGATGGTAGTGATCTGAATGGAGACATTTGGGTTGGTTTCAGTGAGGTTTTGGGTGGCTGGAGCTGCGAGAATAATAGAGACAGGGGTCTGATCTTCTGGGGTTTTGGTCATGGCAGAAACAAAAAACTAAACCTGACTCTAATACCATAAAAGTTTAGAGAGAAAATTCAAAAAATTATGATTTATAGGTTGTACAAGCAATAAGAAACCTAGACAAGAAACTAGCGCTAGAAAATAGGAAACTAGAATAATTACAAATTTCCTAAGATTATTTCCTAGAAAGTAAGAGATTTACAGTTGTAAGCTGCACAATATCTCCGTAAGATATAAGTTTCGTAGAAATATAAGTTTCCTAAAATTACAAATTATGGATTTTTAACAACTTAGAAATTTGATTTTCTCCTCTAGTGTGGCTAGAACTGTGGTAATTTTCTATATGTTTCTGTTAGAGAATAGTCTCCAATGTGGGACTATTATCTAACAATTTCAATTTTTTTACTAAAAGAAAAAAATGGCTTTTGGCTTTTTGGGTATGCTTGTTTCTCTTTATACTAACCTGGAACCAGTAGGGTGGTATCAGAAACTCTTTTTTCGTGAATTTGACACCTTTCTTGTCAACTTAAATATTTCAGGTTGCTGCTGTATTCCGTAAATCCCTGAGATTAACACACGAAGCAAGGAAAGAGTTTGCATCTGGAAAGATAACCAATATGATGACAACTGATGCTGAGTCCCTCCAGGCATGTTACTTCTCTCCTTAGATAATCTTAGACTTTTCCATTTCTATAGGATTGAATAAATAGAATAATTTTATTTCTTCACTTATATTTTTCTTCTTCTTTTGATTATGTATCATGTAGTACAACACATAAATTGAGGTCATTCTTACGACCTATAAGATATTGAAACAATAAATAGTACTTCAATGTAGTACTACAGATTCAAAAATTAGGCAACTGATCCAAGACATCCATCCATCTTGAAGTACACATGCTGAACTTCTATAATAGTATATTGGTTCGGCGTAGTTCTGTTCTTTGGTCCTTGGTCTCTCAACATCTAACCTTTCATCTTCTCAAACTACAATCACTACAACAAGCTGCTAAAACCCTTTTAAATTACTCCACTGACACCTTTTTAGAATCTTGCTCAATTAACATCTCTTTTAATTCTTTTTATTAATTATTATCTTTATAGTTGTCCATTTCCAGTATGTCAGGTAAAATTGTTTTTGCATTTGAATCATCATGGACTATATTAAATAGCTATCTAAACTATCTGCATTTAATATAATACATTGGTTTGGCGTAGATTTGCTTTAGTCCTTTGCTCCTTTTAATCTAGATCTTTAATTTTTTTAATCCATCTAATATTGACCTTTAGATTTCCAAATTACAATCTTAACCATATAATTTTTGGTCATTAGTGTTTAAATCCTTTTGGTCCTTTAGTACTTATAATATTGACCTTAAGATTCTTCACCTACAACAATCCTAATCATAATGGTCATAATTTTGGAAAAGAGTCCCATGTTGGAAAATTTTGGACAATTTTTGTGACACAAAATTGTACGTTTCTCCATGTGACACCAATTGGCTTCAAAATACAAGTCTACACTTCAGTAATTTTAAAATTTCAAAATTATAGTAAAAATGTATTGGGTATATGACCCATTGCTGATTATAGGTCATGGTAAAATGTCAACATATGTACTATTGGTTAACGCATACCCTTGTTTTTCTTCAAATATAATTGAAAAGCTTGATGAATATTGGATAGTGGATGTTATTGAAAGTTATAGAAGGTTGTGCATGCATCGACATGATTCCTTTGCTATGAAAAGATACTAATTTTTACTAGATCAAAAACAATAGGATTGCATTAGAATTGTATCGATAATATGACAGTAACTCATATTGTGAAAAAAAAACAGTAAGATTACGAGTTGTATTTGTGGAGGAGAAAATACAATTGAAAAGAAGATACAAAATAGTGACTAAGGGAATATGAAAGTCAACAAATAGCATTGATAATATCTCTAACACATTTCTTGCATGTCCACCAAAACCTTGTAGGTCCGAGTTCCCCATTTTATGACCCAATATTTAATATATCTGACCATATATTCTAACCCATATTGTGTGTGTGTGTGTCACTTTTGAGATTATGTCACCGCACAACTTAAATAAGCATAGTGACTTTAAGCCCTTGAGTTCGCCTTCAGAAGATAAGGGCTATTTGCTCACTTTCTTTGATTTTTTTTTAATGGCAAGGCAATATATGAATTTAGAAAATGGTTACCATATTAACAAAATAAAAACTCTTCAGTCATCACACATTAGGAGTCTCTTATTCTTTCAGTAAAATGTCATCTTCTATTTCTGTATGTGTGCATGTGATTTCTTTCTCTGTGCTATTTTGTGTTTGTAGCTTGTATACTTTTTGATTGCAGAGGCATTTAGTTTCTGTTTTCCATTTGTTACTCAAGAGACAACAATTCACCCAGTTATTATTAATTAAACAAATACTTTAACTTACAAAGTTTATTTTGCAATTACTCCAATTAACTCATACTAACTCAGATAACTAAAACATACATCAACTATATGCAATATTTCCCATCTCTATCCCTTCCACCGCCTAAACCCACCAAAACCTCAACCCTTTCTGCCGGCCTCCGACCTTCGGCAGCCGACCATGGGTGGTCGGTGTCGGTTTCCGCGACCTGCAGCCACCGCCCCTACGCGGCGGCGTGACCCGCACGGCCGTGCGCGGCACCAGCCCGTGCATGGCAGTGCACTGCTGGCGCAAATCCGGTCGGACCGCGTGCACCACCAGGACTTCCCGAGCTCTCCTCTCGTCTCCCCGACCTTACAAACTCAACTACAGCGGGTGGGCGGTGTACCTTCGTTTCGACGTCGCCGGAGCCGCTCCCGCGTTGCTGAAGATGCTCGTCGACGCTCGTTTCGCTGTCCCCGTCGCATCCTACGTAAGGCTGAGGGTTGTTGGGTTCGAAGGAATTAGGTTGGTGAAGAGGAAGAAGTTGAGGGGGAAGAGATACGAGAGAGAGAGAAGATAAGATAAGATAAGATAAGGGAGAGATGAGGGAGAGGGGATATATATATATAGGATGCAACATGTGACCACCTGGATAACATATTTCTCTCCCACTTCGTCCACCACCTTATCAATCAACTTAAACAAGCAGTCCGCGGTGTGCAAGTGGGTAGAGGCATCGATAGACTTAAAAACATGGTGTCGGTGGGACAATTAGCTAAAACATTAATTATACTACGACCACAACCATCAGTCCACCCATCAGTCATTATTGTACAACTATATATTTTCCAATCTTCCCCATAGGAATCTAATAAGGTTTTGGTTGATTCAAGTTTCCGTCTTAAACAAGATTCGGCAATCTCGTGTGGAGTAACTGGTTTCAAACCGGCCCAAATCTAGCAGTTCTATCAATTGCATCTTTAAATTCTCTAGTTTTGCATGCATTAAAAGACAAACAATTTCTATAGAAAAAATTAGCCCAAAGTTGGTTTACTTCTTTTCTCTCTTCTTTTTTAAAATGGTTGTGTATTGTGGTTTGGACGGGACCTTCATTTCTGTCCACGACGTCGTTGGGACGTCCACGACAAATGTTCTGTAAACGATCCATTGATCCATATTTCGATCGGTTCCTCTGCCTCTTTCGAGGTTGAGGAACGAGACGTTGAGCGGAAGATGAGCTACCATCACCACATCCTCGACTGAAACCGAAACATGACTCGAACCTAGGCCTGACAATTTCTGACACGACACGATAACACGAACACGACACGATATTGTAACACGATTTTTACACGACATGACCCGAAATTTTGTGTGTGGTTGAAATGCGTTATTATGATGATTTATGAAGATATAAACATAAAATAATTAATACACGATTTGACACGAACACGACACGATTACACGATATTTTAGTTTTTTACACGAAACAGACACGAATAACATCTCTTTGTTAGGTAATCAATTATTTTTACCTGATAATGGTCAATTAATATGGTAATTATATAGAAAAATATTAATATAACATATCACTTAACTATTTTCAATCTAAACATGATGAAGTTTCTTCAAATTGTACTTAACACGATAACACGAAATCCTGACACGATTACGAAATTGTCTGACACGAAAGTACACGAACACGACACGATTGCCAGATCTATAGTCGAACCCGACCCCGAACCCCTCTACATCATCTAAGTCTATGTAATCATCTAAAATTGTTTTCTCATTGTGATATGTTCTAGATTTTGATCTTAAGTTCAATTCAATTTCTTCAACGATAAATAGCAGAGGCATGCACATGGTTTAACATTTGAATTATCAGGATGAGCAATATGTTGTTTATGTCTATTTATTCCACCACTACTAACGTAACCACATAATTCATATACAAGTTTGGATTTAAATTCAAGGCTAAGGTAATGTGCGGTTTTCCATCCCGGGTTAGTTACTTTTGTGGGATGAAGATGATCAAATTCTTCATAGGTCATGATATATTCGCCACCACTAGGTCCGTTATATGCCATTTTACACTAAAATTAAGTATTACACTAAAAGATGGATGAAAAGAGTGCACTTGTTTTATGGAAGACGGAAGTAAGTTGCGGTGGAGTGAAGATTCAGAGAGATTTTGCTTCCCAAACCCGCACCACGATCACCAAATCCGTCTTCTTTTCAACCAACCTTGACCACTTGAAACTTGGAAGATGAAGATTGTGTGAGAATGTGAGAGAGATTGGGAGAATGAGAGTTGTGAGAAGAGTTGGGGGGGGGGAGGTTATGTGGTAAATCATGGGGGAAAATGCAATTTCCTCCCTTTTTTTACTCTCCAACGACTATATAGGCATTGGAGTTGTGCAGTCGCACAAGCTGCATTGTGCGTTGCACAACACTATTCTCCCAACGTCTAATTGGGCAACTATGCGACGCATAATCGCTTATGCAAGGATCCAGAGGATAACAGCCGCACAGGCCGCATATGTGACGCATAAGTCACATCAGGTTTGGTGCGACTATGCGGGGGTCGCATATGCGACCCCGGGGCCAAAACCGATTTGTGCGACCGCATAATCGCTTATGCGGTTGCACATTAAAACACTGTTAGCAATGCAACGCAAGTGCACTAGTATTGTTAAATATAATTAGGGAATGCATATCAACTTCCCATAAAGATGTGTATTTCTTTCTTTGCAATCCCAGTAATCCAGAAGACTAACTGAAACTATAATGTGGACTATATGATAAAGAAATGTCTCCAGAAGTCAAACTGAAACAGTAATGTGGTGATGGGATAACTGGTATTTCAAAATTTTAAAGGAGCAATTGCAGATAAGATGAACAATAAATTTGTGGGATCTTTTGGCAATGTAATTAACAATAAATTCAATAATCAAAGTCTCACATAGACTACATTAAAATATATTTCAAAGACATTTATAAGATATTTTATGAACTTCCAAAATGTATTATGTACTACATTCACAGACATGACTTCACTTTCACATGTTGGGGGTGTACTTTTAGATATATTGATTTTATAATATTATATGAATCAGATGTGCTAGTTTCTTCTTTTACCGGTCAAGGCTAATTTTACAACAATTATTAATATATTTTTGTGCTTCTCTCATCAATAATGTCCTTGTCTCCTTGTTGTCTTATGCTTTTATAGTATTATGGAACTAGCTTTCAGAGTAGCACTGGTAGATGAATTAAATTTATGTTTAATTACGTCAAACTTTTGAACAAATTGAAGATGCTAGTTTTTCCTTTGCAGGTTGTAAATGCAAATGTATCATTGAAACGTCTAGAAGAATTGTTTTTAGCAGAAGAAAGAATTCTTGTACCAAATCCACCACTTGAGTCACACCATCCTGCTATTTCCATAAAACATGGCTACTTTTCCTGGGATTCAAAAGTATGTTCTCAACTATAATTCTGGATTTCCTCGATCTGTTGGCACAAACTTTCATTTTTATAGTTCAGCAATGTTGTTCCTATTTTTTTATGGAGTTTATATAAATTTAACACGGTTTAAATGATCATTTAAGGCAGAGAAGCTTACATTGTCGAATATTAATTTGGATATAACTGTGGGAAGCCTTGTGGCAATCGTTGGAAGTACTGGAGAGGGGAAAACATCATTGGTTTCCGCAATGCTAGGTGAATTGCCTCCATTACCAGATACAGATACTAGTGTTACTATTCGTGGAACTGTTGCTTATGTTCCACAAATTTCATGGATTTTCAATGCTACGGTCAGTTTTTCTTTTGGTTTTAATATATATGCTTATACTATGTTTATGATATTGTTGGTATTTGATAACCATGTTTAAGATGAGCTTATTTCCCAGGTACGTGACAACATATTATTTGGTTCTTCTTTTCAAGCATCTCGCTATGAGAAAGCTGTAGAAGTTTCTGCTTTGCAAGATGACCTTGAGTTACTACCTGTGAGTTTCAATGTTTTGTTAGTGGAAAAAGTAAACTCCTAGTATAAAAAGTAGCAAATATGTTGATGTTGGACTCTCTTTTATATGCATAATTGCACTGTGTACTGACCTAGAAGGTGCTTGTAATTATATGATGCTCCGCATTCCGCATTCTATCACCACCATCATTATTTATTTAGTCAAGTTCTTCTCTAAGGCACCTTGATTTGTTTTGGTGGTTAAGCGTACTATGTTTTGGTTACTTGAAGGGTGGTGATCTTACTGAGATTGGTGAGAGGGGAGTAAATATTAGTGTCGGACAAAAGCAAAGAGTTTCCATGGCACGGGCTGTATACTCAGACTCTATGTTTATGTATTTGATGATCCTTTAAGTGCCCTGGATGCTCATGTTGGTCGGCAGGTAGGAACATATCTAATTCTTCTGCATCCTAATTATTGCCTAGATTTAGTTTGTTAATACTTTCTAGTTTCCTATGATCTCCTTGGCTGATATCCTCTGGATCCTTACATTGATTGACAATTACGAGACAAGTGATCCTAATTTTTATTTGTTGTGATCCTCACACTAGTTTTAGCTTTGTATCAAATGTTGTGACACTTGAAACATTGGATGTGGCAATCATAGTTCATCTTTGTTCTTGAGGCAGACATGCTGCATATTGCAATTGGTATATGGATCTAAAAATCAGTTGTGGATTGCTAAGGCTACATTCATCGAGCTGCATGTTTGTAGCTCCTCTATCCTTAAGAATCTGAGGTTCTAATAAACACATAATTAGTAATTAAACATTGTTAGCCTGTATGTGGTTCTCTAGATCCTTGTGACGAGTTAAGTTTTTTTTCCGTAAACTAATAGTAGACAGTTTTGATTGAATTGGGTGGCACATGAAGAAGGAAAATATGCCTTTTGCCTCTAACATAAAAATGGCAGTCATAATTGAGGAGGGTTGTGATAGGTATTGCGAATTAGCGTAAAACCCCAGCTAATCCCATGGAAATGAAACTCAAAACTCATAATTGAGATCATGAATGGTGCTTGCATTTCAGTGTCGATGTAGATATAATAAAACATAGATTGCCAGGTCGCATGTGCTTATACATTTCTGTAATTTCATTTATAGTCTAACGTTACTGCAGCCACATCAAATTATCAAAGTTACGGAGCATACCTGCACAGGTTGCTTCTTTTAGATTATATATGTAGAATCATGTTTATGTGTTAGAAAATTCACTGTAAACCACAAAATCTATTTTACATCTCCTCTAAAGTGCTAATATTTAAAATGCATTCATATTTTGTTATTATGTAGGTGACATTTACATATACAAGTAAATTCATCATCCATATTAGTTAGTAGTCATTGCTAGTGGGGTGGCTGAACGTTTACATCCATTGCTGTACTTGTTACTTATATTAATTTGATAAATTTCCTAAGTCTGCATATCAATAAGTTTTGTTTTACATTTTACTTGTCATTCTAGTGATTGCCTTCTGTTCTGTGCTTTGTCTTCTGCATGTTTTTATTTTATGAGTCATTATCTAAATTGGATGTCTGAAGGCATGTGGAAGTCAAAGATCCGTTTTTTGTTTTTCTTTATTGTCGTTTCCAATTGAAATAGTAGTATATCATGAGTTGGAAACCATGTGATGCTAAAATTCACTTACATAATCATTCTACAATAATATGTACCGATTTGTGATTGTCAGAATGGCAGCCTGCCAAACCGGGCATGTGTTATACCCTTTTCAAGTTACCCTAGTACCTTACTGCTCATGTTGCTATTTGATCTTCCGTATCTAGGATGATTAATTGCTCAAAGGGGTTGAAATATTAATAGAGCCAATATGATTTAAATTTACTCAGTGGAGGTTTGTAAAGTGGATCGGGAAACTCGACCTTGGGGACATGAAACTTCATACCACAGCAGAATGCTGATATGTGCAGGAATTTTGTTGCGTATACAAGACAAGACCTCCTATAGTTGTTTATTGAAAAAATACCACCCATACTTGTTCAGTTAATAATACTATATTAAAACAAAATGAGATTTGATGTCTATGTTTCTTTCCATAATATTAACTTGAAAGTTAACCATAATTAATGCCACATATCGGATGTTCTTGTTTCTCTTTTATTAATTAGTAATTGTAAACGATAATTTTTTTTTGTAATTGTCTACATTATTGCTTTTGGATACTCCAGGTACAAGACTTTCCTGGGAGGTCTCTGGGTAGTTATGTTGTTGCTTTGTTGCTATGTCTTGACTCAAACCTTTCGAGTTTCAAGTAGCATATGGTTGAGCACTTGGACAGATGCAGGTTCTATAAAGACACATGGTCCTGGTTTCTATAATCTCATTTATGCACTTCTCTCTCTTGGTCAAGTAAGGCCGTAATTCCATCTCATTTCTTTATTTGAATGTATGGATTATGGTTAGCTTCTGAAATATTGTCAGGCAGATTATTTACGACTCACTTTCTCTATCTATGTTATCATTTTTGCAGATATTGGTGGCATTCTTTAATTCATATTGGTTGATCATTTCTAGTCTTTATGCTGCCAAGAGCTTGCACGATCGAATGCTTGAATCAATATTAAGAGCCCCAATGGTTTTCTTCCACACTAATCCTATTGGTAGAATAATTAATAGGTTTGCAAAAGATATGGGTGATATTGATCGGAATGTTGCAGTTTTTGTCAACATGTTTATGGGACAAATATCACAGCTCCTGTCAACTTTTGTTCTAATTGGTTTAGTGAGCACAATTTCTCTCTGGGCCATTTTGCCACTACTTATTCTGTTTTATGCAGCCTATCTCTATTATCAGGTATACAAAACCCCTGGAGAGTAGAGTAGTTTAGTATAAATTATTCTTTTAATTTTGTTTGATTGAAGCAAAATTTTCTGATCATTCACATATTAGTTATTATTAATAAGGACTAGTGCATTCTCTAGTATGTATTAGCATGATTTTCACATCATCAATAAAGTTCACTTCTCAGGGTATCTCCATTTTGATTTATATGCCTTGTAGATTTGCAACTTCTGCATCCATTAAGGGACAACCAAAATATCGGAGTGCTAAATATTTTCTTGTCTCTGTGTCGTAGAGCACATCTCGCGAAGTAAAGCGTTTGGATTCTATAACAAGATCTCCAGTATATGCTCAATTTGGGGAAGCATTAAATGGTTTGTCAACTATCCGGGCATATAAAGCATACGATAGAATGGCTATATAAATGGGAAAGCAATGGACAATAATGTTAGATTTACACTTGTTAACATGAGTTCGAATCGTTGGCTTGGTATTCGCTTGGAAACATTGGGTGGTCTCATGATCTGGCTTACTGCAACATTTGCTGTCATGGAAAACCAAAGAGAAAATCAAAAGGCATTTGCTTCAACCATGGGTTTGCTTCTAACATATGCTTTAAGCATCACATCTTCATTAACTGCAGTTCTGCGCCTCGCTAGTCTAGCTGAGAATAGTCTAAATGCTGTTGAACGTGTCGGGACATACATAGATTTGCCTTCTGAAGGAAGTTTTGTCTCCAGGAAAAGAAAAATTCCTCCTGGTTGGCCTTCTTCTGGAGTCATCAAATTCCAAGATGTTGTTCTTAGATATAGGCCTGAACTTCCTCCAGTTCTTCATGGGATATCATTTACTGTCTTTGGAAGTGAAAATATTGGAATAGTTGGCCGAACAGGTGCAGGAAAGTCCAGCATGATTAATGCTCTATTTCGCATGGTGGAGCTTGAAAGAGGACAAATTTTCATAGATAACTGTGACATTGTCAATTTTGGTCTTCTGGATTTACGTAAAGCCCTTGGTATTATTCCACAATCGCTGGTCCTGTTCTCTGGTATGCTTTACTTTGCTAATTCATTATTTATTGATGTTTGTCTTAAGAAGATCAATGAATGTGTATTTGGACTTGGTAGGTCATGTACTAGTTTATAGTAGGTTCATCATTATTGTCTTAAAACTAGGTTAGTTTGAGAAGACTAAATAATTCGTGCATTAGATTGAGTTGCTGCAGCTCTCAATGATTTGAATAATCATTTGTAATCGTAGTGTACTAGTGTCCTTCTAAAACTTTTCTTTTTCTGGTTGTGCGAAGTAAGAACCAGATACTTCCAATTTAAATATCATATATCCCAACTTGGAAACACAGATCCATGTCTCATTCGGTGCCACCTGATTAAACCAAGAAGGCTGGAACATAAGTTATATTGTACAACTATTAAAATTCTGGACACTATACACTCAAAACTTATTTTGTTAAGGATAATACCAGCTTTTTGGATGTGGAAGTAGGGTTTTTTGCAACACTTGTACACTTGCACTCTCATGAGTCCTACATTCGTATGCTTAAAGATAGTAAATGTTTTGGGCTTGTTGTTGTACCTTTAACCTTTTACCATGTAATACTGTATTTATGTGTGAGATTGACAATTGGTGTTAAGTGGACGTAGTTGGGTTCTTCATTCTTGTAATTCACACAAAAAGTCCAAAATTAGCTTGCAGGCTACTTCCACAAAAAACAAGGTAACATGACTCGAGTCTTTTGACAATAAGTGTTATTAAGACCCAAGACTGCTATAAAATTAGCATTGTGTTAAATATATTAGACCATCAAAATAAGAAAATCATGTTGACAGAGAGTGTGTTTTGTCAAATTAAAATGTCGGTAATAAACATGCATTTAGGTTTGAGTTAATGAAAGAACAAACATGTTCCTAAACTTAAAAGGCATTGACATACTATATGGATTTTCGAAGTGCCTTTGTATGTATATATGGGGCTTTACAAACATATAAGTAGACGATTTGTTTGAAATTCTTATTCGTATTTTTGGGGATATAGATATATTTCTGCTGCAGGTTAGATGGACATCTGTCGATTCTGGGTATATTTCTTTAATTGTTTTGTATCCATTTTCTGTAACCAAACCATTTGCAACCGTGCTGTTGGCCAACCTCATTTATGTTCCTTGGGCACTGTATACGAATATTTGTTCTTCCATTTGTATGGATCTCGACATTTCACGAAGCATTAGTCCATACCCTCTTGCATCATGATATGGATGTCAATATTACCCATTTTTTATTTGTGTTCAAATCATTTGTACCCTTACCCTAAACAAAATAAAATGTGGAAAGCTTTGTCTAGCAAGATACCTTTATTAATGGTGTCTCCATTTTCAAGTACAGTTGTACTAGGGATGTGGTATTGTATCACCTTACAACTTTAATAGTTCAAAACATAAGAGATTCATCTTAAATCATAGATTGATTGATTTTCCTATTCATTCATGCATTGAACTTTAATGAACCTGACTCCTTTCAGCATGCTAAATTTGATAATGTGCCAATGCTTGTAGGGACTGTTAGATTTAATCTGGATCCATTTAGTGAGCACAGTGAAGCAGATCTTTGGGAATCTTTGGAGAGGGCACATTTGAAAGAGGTCATTAGAAGAAACAATTTGGGCCTGGATGCTGAGGTTTGTTATGTCATCCTTTCTCTAAATCATGTAGATGAACTTGGATTTCATCTAAAGTGGGGCTCTTTCATCTTTATCACATATAGTATTACATGTTTCACAGCATTAGCAGTTTAACTCGTCACACTAGCATGAGAAACAGTAACAAGCTTACATATAGTACCGACCTTACAATTTATCGAGTTGAATTTACCAAAACTATTTTTTGTTACATAACCAAAACTATTTTTTGTTACATAGGTGGATTTTGTGTTCTCTGCTGTAATTGTTTTCTATTGGTCCCCATGCTTTAAGCTCTTACATTTTTGTGATTGCGCCTAAAGGTTTCAGAAGCAGGAGAAAATTTTAGCGTTGGACAACGACAACTTCTTAGCCTTGCTCGTGCTTTGCTAAGAATATCAAAGATTCTAGTTCTTGATGAAGCAACGGCAGCTGTTGATGTTGGAACCGATTCTCTTATTCAGAGAACCATCAGGGAGGAATTCAAGTCATGTACGATGCTGATCATAGCCCACCGTTTAAACACAATTATAGATTGTGACCGGGTTCTTGTCCTTAGTGCTGGTCAGGTATTTGCTGGATCCACATCAACCAACTTATAGATTTTTTCCTTATGCTTTTTAGCAGTTATCTAGCAAAACGATATGGTTGCTTGACGTACATAGCATAAAAATGTCCACATAATGTATTTTCCTTGTTCCACGATGCACACGTTTCATGCACTTTTTTTGGCTCAAACAAAGTTGATTTGGAAGTAAGCCAAGCCAAGGGCATCTAAGATATTGGGTAACTTGAAACATTATGTTAGTAACCTGCTTTTCCTTTTTAAGGCCATTTTACTCTTTACTGGGCACTTATGTAGAGAAGCAAATCTTTGTTAATACCCAGCATCACATCTTCATCTCTTAATTTATGTATCGTTCTTTAGTCTCTGCATAGTCATGAGATGTATGAAGACCATGTAAACCACAATGCAAATTTTTGCTGAGGGACACAACAACAACAAAACCTTTAATGCCAAACTAGTTGGGGGGCTGAAGGACAAATATCCATAGATATATTTTTTCCACCTAACCATTATTCTTGTCTATTTTTAGTTATTCGTTGACCTCATCACCTTTTTGGCTTTTTTGGCCAAGTTTATCATTTTTTTCTTCATGACTTGGTTGCTGTGCTCTAGAAAAGTGTTGCCATCTCACAGAATACACCTATCTTCAGTTGCACGACTCATGTTTCAGCCCTTCATGTACTTTTGTGTGCTTGTCCTAGCGCATATTGCTTCTTGGAAACCATATTATTATTAGTTAATGATGGCATATTTTATTAATGTTATTTGGTACTAATGAATGTTGTGTTACAGGTTGTGGAGTTTGACACTACAATTAATCTTCTTTCTAACAATGAAAGTGCTTTCTCCAAGATGGTTCAGAGCACTGGATCCGCAAATGCTGAATACTTGCGGGTACCATTTTCAACAGTTTTCTGTCTGTATAGCATAGCTACCATGTTGCTTTTGGGGTAGTCCTTTTGTGCTTTTTTGCTGGAGCACTTTTTAGATTTAATGTATTCGTTGAACTGACTTTGTGTTTGGCTATTTTCTCTTGGCATTTTCTTCTTCTTAGTTTTGTGATGCAGTTTCCTATGGTAGGACATGCTTAATGAAGTTTCCTCTTGAATGGAACCTAATTCCATCTCCCAACTTCTTCGTATCCTCCTTTTTCATTTGATTTCAAGTAGATATGTTTGCTTTATCCAGTTCTCAGTACACTTACTCTTTACTCCAAATGCCGGCACCTAGCCTTTTGTTTGCTTGTATGATTCACCAAGTGGTTTCATTTGGTAGAACTTCCAAACCGTTTCTCCTTGGTGACTTCCTATTTAAAATTTAGCATAGGTGTAAATCAAGCAAGATGTCTTTAATTGAACTCTGGGTGTAGGATTTTTCGGTTCTCTTTATTGTATACTTTAATGCATGCTTACTAGTCACCAGTCTTTACTCCCTCATTTTCCACTGGTACATAAGTTATTTGATTCAGTCTGAATAATGCCCTTACGTATCATGTCTCTTACAAATAGGGACTGGTATTTAACGGAAGAAACAAATCCAGCATGGAAATATCTGGAGACATGGACCCACAAAGAGGGCATCTTGCTTCCTCTCGCTGGGCAGCAGCTTCCTAAATGCTCTTGCTTCACGTCTTACTTTACCGCTAAATGACCTGCAGCAAATTGAAATTGACGATGAAAACAACATCCTTCAAAAAACAAAAGATGCAGTTGTCACTATACAGGGTGTATTGGAAGGGAAACATGATGAAGCTATTGGAGAGGCCCTAAACCACTATCACATCCCTGCAACTCGATGGTGGTCATCCTTCTACAAAGTCATTGAAGGTATTTTTCTATCAAGCAAATACACTTTCCAATTATATGTCGTAATGCTACTAATTTTACAATTTGATATCATCCCCAATCAATTCTGAGAAATTCTATGCTTGGTGGTTGTTTACCAAAAAAACTAAAATTAGCAAAGATTTGGAATTAGGGGTGGAAGTGGTCCGGATAATCTTGTATTAGTAGGATATTGTCATTTAATATAGTATCCTTTTAAATGTGGTAACAAATATGGATATACAAACGCTACGTATTTGTATTTTAAATTTCAAATTTTTCCACAAATTTATAAGGTAAAAACATAACATTATTCATATTTGTATCATATTGTTGTTCGTATCCGTTGAACTCCAAATATTGTTATGTATATAAAACCGAAAAATAGTCATATCCGTATTCATATTCGTCGTACAAATATGGTACAAATATGGAAAAGTCAATATTCATTATGTATCCGGATCGTTTTCAGTCTTATATGGAATAAATATTCCGGAGATTTAAATTGTATTGAAGATCAATAGCTTGGTGCTAAAATACAAACTTCTATCCTATCTATAATTGTTTTCAAGTTTTTTCACTTGGAAGATGATTTATTTGGACATCATATATTCATATCCTGTTGTTTCTGAGTGCTAAGTAAAAAGGATGGTCCACAACACATTTGTGCTCCTATCCTATATCCCGCATTCCATAGTACATATTCCATAATTCTTGTGTTTTACTACATTGAATTTAAATGAATACATAGTCAAAAAGTTTCTCTTACATTGTTGAAATGACTATTAGCGATTATATTCAATGTTTCATCCTAGCACTAAAATACTCATAGCACACGTTTAGCATGTGTTCCGTTAGTATGTTGACTGGAGTGGTTTGACAGGCCTTGCAGCAATGAGTACATGGTCTCAAACAAGAGCACAGCATCCAGAGTTGGCAATTGAAGACGGATCATTTGACTGGGACAACATAGAGCAATGATGAAGAATTAGTTGCGATAGATGAACTTGGTGAATTAATTTGCTTGGTTATTGAAATGCCCCATGATAATGGGTGATGGTGTTTGAAAAGCGTCAGAAAGGAACGCAAATCTTTATGGGCTTAGAAGTATAGTATTAGCCTCAGGAACATTTTTTTGAGTTCATGTGAACAGTTGGTCAGTTACCTTATTATTGTTTGAAACGCTGGCAATTTAGTGTCCATCTGAATAAGTAGGCGTTTTTGTCGGTCATGATGATACAATGGACCATATGGTTTTGTAGTTTGCAAAGTTCATAAAATTTAGTTTTCCCCCTAATATGGAACTACATTGGCTCGTTTTGAAGGTATTATTAGTGGCAAACCGTTGTTAGCCTTGAACTGGAGAACATGGTAGAAGATGAGTCACATAACACTGTTTTTCATGGACTATACCCCCAACTAGTTTAGAACAGGAGGCTTTGTTCTATAGTTGCAAATTATTAGTAGATGGGTTGTACTTGTCACTTCCTCTCAAACTGCTGGTTGCTCCCTCTCTTTTTCCATTTTTTCAACGGTTTTCTTACGTCAAACTTGGAAAAAATATGTACTGTTCAATATCATTAGCTCTCAGGTATCTGAGGTGGTATCATTACGACACTTGGTTTAGTGGGTTATCAACCTATTCTTAGTACAGAAATAGTTTTTTTTTTTTGCAAGAACGAATCTACCATAAAAGGATTCATAACCCCCATTCAAGTAGTTTATGTACTTGTAGATAGGGATAAATTTTTTGATTTTGTATCGAACCTGAGCAACAAATTTGAGTTTGGGTTGGGATTTAAACCAAATCACATTTTGGTTCTATGTTTATATAGGTTGAGCCTATTTTGAACTGAACCGAATCAAATCTTTTTGTCGTTTGATTTATATTATATACACACCCACATCAATGCACCTAATCCAACATTAGTATTACATTTGCAGCTCACAAATTCTTATTATGAGTGTAACACCCCAATTATTGTCTTCACGTTGCTTAATGTGAAAATGTTAGAGACGTGATTTTTTATTACATGAATCGACTACCACGTCATCTCAATCAACTTAAGTTTTGGAGGAAGATGTGATGTTTCGGGATAGAGGGCTCATGCACAACCGGTTGGATGACAACTCGTACAAATCTAGGTACAAAACGTAATGATATTAAGTTTTGACTAATCTCACAACCGGGAATTGTGAGAATTAAATACTACACCAAATAGTTGGAACCACTTCTAGAATCTCACAACACTTGGTTGACTAAAGTTAATTTCACCTATACAAGGTCGTCAAGTGTTCGAACGGTAGGTTATAAAATCTCAAACATAGTTCCACGTTACTTAACATGAAAATAGTGAATTGAATTATAAGGACATTAATCTACTACAACACTGAACTAACTTAAGTTTTCTGACAACTATGTGATTGTTGTGAGATAGTAAACTCATATGTGTCGAACCATACCACAACTCGTACGAATCCAGTGAGAAAATTAAGAAAGTTGTAAGACCTCAAAATTAGTCTCATATCGCCTAACAAAAAGATATTGTGGTTTATAATTGCATGAGTCTACTACCACAACACCAACCAACTTATGTTATATCAATGTAGGTGGTGTTGCAAGATCAGTGAATACATAGGTGGCAAACTGTACCGAACTTGATGTGGGTACGAGCAACAATGTCATAAATGGTATCACAGTTTTATCAACATGGAATTGTGAGAACAAAGTGCTACACCAAAATAGTAGAAGTCACATCTAAAATGCTACAACACCTTGTTGATTAAATTGCCACTTGATCATGACGAGAACGTTAAGTGTTTCAGTGGATTATGTTGTAACACCTTAAGAATAGTCCCTCATGGCCTAATAATTTATTATTTGGGTGGGTTATATAAACATGAGTTTCATATCATAACACCAACTTGTTGGCCTTTTGGTCTTAATCGTGTTTTGATGATTTAATCAACATAATCTTAATTACAATCAAATGTAGTGTAACACACATAATGCATGGAAGATATATTGTATTGTGCTAACATCTACCGGTAATTAAGACTAAAGAAGAATGGAATGAAGTCAAGATATGGAATAATTTACTATATTTTGAGTATTAGGAACTTGTGTGATCTTGAGCATACAAGAGTTAAAACTTACTTACATATACATTAGGTTCATTGTAGAAGTCACACACAAAATTTCACATCAATTTGACTTCCATAGATCACCCAAACCTTAGTTGGAAAATCACTAAACCAAAACCTAATCTTTTTGTGCCAATCGGTCAACCGGAACAAGTTCATTGTTCGACCGATTCTAATAGTCTCAAATGAAGTTTCCTAGCTCAATCGGTTGATCGCCCTTAACCTTTCGGTCTATTGTTCCTGTATTTTTTGGATGACCGTTAATCTTTTCGTATTATACAACAGTCGTATTCGTATAAATTCAACCAACATCTAGAATACAATTGACTACCGATTGAACGTTGACCTTAGAACGGTTGACCACATGAACACAAATCGTGTGCCCAAAACTCCTTGGTTTTGGTTAATACACATTTCGTTCGACCGAGCATAATTTACCTTAGCCAAAACTCATTGAACGGTCGACCATCCCTGTATTTTGTTCGACCGTTCACTTAAATGAACTTAAGCTTTACCCTTGTTGGTTCAACCGATGACTTGTTTGTTCGAACGTTTCCTTACCATTAAGGAAACGATCGACCGTTGAGGGACAAAATTGTGAATCTTGAATTTCTGTTTTGTGTGTTCTTCACACCAATCAATCAATTCTTCCCCAATAGCTAAAAAACTTTTAGAATTTTATAAATAGAGGTCCAAACACATTGTTTAGACAACTCTTTCACTTCCAATTGTCTCATACATCATATAGAAATTTCAAACTCTAAAACTCTCAATCCTACACTCAAGAGCTTAAATTCCACATCTTTGATCATTTCAATATCATACTCAAAGTGTACTCAAGCTAGAATGTGTTGTTCCACTCAAGTTCTTTGTTGTCAAGAGAGTAAAAGCTCTGATGAAAGTCTGAAGCATCATTCTCGAATTGTGAGAAGATGAATTCAAGCTTGTGAGGGTGTTCGCAAGACTTGAAGTATAAATGTATTCTCTCCTGACCTGGAACGGGAAGTGGATAGTGAAATCGTGAGCGAAACTCTTGGAATCGAGCGAAGCTTGCAAGAAATAAAGTAGACGGGAAGTTTTGCTACCGGAATTTGTTTTGTAATCGGGGTTGGTAAACTCTGAACCGAACCATCTTTAACAAACTCAAAATCGACCCGGTCCCATCCTTAATTTGAGTAACTTTTTGTTTGTTAATATTTGAAATTGTATTAGTTTGTAATGCGGTAAATTCTTTTGTCTTGAGTTATTTATTCTATGTTCCATTATTAGTAAAAACTCTCGTGATTGAGATGAGTATGTGGCCTAAATTAACGTAGGTGACAACAATTACAGTGTGGTGGACAGAAAAAGGATTACAACAATGTGATGGCATAATCATAAATATAAGGTTTTTCAAATTACCATGACAATAAATATGAAAATAACGATGACAGATGGACAAAATAGTTGTTTTTATCTTTTAATGGCGTGTTAACAGAAACAACCTTTTAAACAACTATCAAGAAAATAACTTTTTGTAACAAATAAAGTGACTTAGTAGAGTAGGTTCAACTTATTAAGCTAGAATGTCAAGTTTGTCTTTCGTTCATTAAGTTTGAACTTGAATGAGCTAAAGTTTTGAGTCGAACCTCTGTCGAATTTGAGCTGATTTAGTCCAATTAGCAACCATATTCTGTAACAAACCAAACAAGCACCACAAGAGTTACTAGACTGGCCTCAGGTAGGACACGTGTTAAGTATGACTGTATATCTAGTAGTCTCCTGTCGTTCGAGTTAACCAACGATTTCAATTAATTTTTGGGTTTATCTCATTAACTATACTTTTGATATTACTTCGTAAATGTAATAATTGACACTTCTGAACTTTCGTTTTGTAACACTTTGTACAATTGAACTTTAAAAATCTATTATTTAAAAACATATTTTTAAATTCTTTTTGCAATTTTTTGGGTTTACATCCGACCAGAATTCCAACTATATATGACATCCGATTTGATCTGAACTTTCACGTAAAACTAGATTTATGAGTGTATTAAGGATACAACGCAAAAAATTACAAAAAAAACGTGGGAATGTGTGTTTAAATAATAAAATTTTAAAGTTCGAAGGCGAAGAAATGATAAAGTATTACAAAATAAACGTTCACAGGAATAAATGTTACCTTTTAAAGTTCAAGAATATAAAGTGATACGAATGCAGAATTTAGGAGAGCAAACTATAATAACCCTTAATTTTTCTTATCACAAATTCTAAATCGGTTTGTGAAATAGTTCTCAATAACATGTAAACGAACTTAAAACAAGTCAAACTCTACGTGTTTGAACTCGTCTCGTTTATTAATGAATCCAACTTGAACTTGATTTGTTTAATAAACAAGTTCATACCTTTTCCTCAAACTCTACTTGTTTATTAAACAAGCAATATGTCTTAAGTGTTGCTCGTTTGCTTATTTAGTTATTTGTTAGTTTAAATAGCATATTTTACAATATAAACGTTGAGATATAAAATAATAACAACATGATATTTTTTGTATTTCTAAGAAATGGCAAGTAGCTAAAAAAGTAAGATTAAACATTTATATATTTGGTATTTTAAGTGTATTATATTATTATAATGTTATGTATAATATATACATAAATAATATATATTGCATATCGGCCAATATCCTATGAGCCTATGTCTTAAATAACATATCTAAACCCCGCTCTCTTTATCTCAACATTTGTATTTAATTAACAGTTTAGATTAAATGACTTCAAGTAAGGATAATATTGTAAGTCAACAACAATCAGTTGCCAAAAGTCATATTTGATTTTTAGTTACGAAGTTTACTTATCTCTCCTCCTCCAACTACTTCAATATATTTTTTTCGTGATAATTTAAAATTTAACACAAAAAGGAAGTGTTGAAGATTGGATCTTTCGCTTACATATTCTGATTTTCTAGTCTTTGATTCAAATATGACATCAAAATTCCAAGGTTATGTATATAATAAAATGTTAAATTTTAATATTACAAATAATAATTTTAATATGACTTATATATTTATAATTTTGCGAAATAGACAAGCCGAAAACTACATGATCACAAACAAAAAAACATCATTATTCATTGTATATTACATCACATATGCTTAATGCTGCATTTTATTGTGTTTTAATTCTTTCGAAGTATACGCGACAGAATTGTTGGTTTTTTAGCCTTAATCATTGTTTTGATGATTTAATCAACCTAATCTTAATCATAAGTAATGTAGAGTAGCACACATATTGCATTGCATATATATTGCATGTGCTAACCTCTACAGGTGATCAAGACTCATGGAAGGAAGGAAATCAAGTCAAGATTTGTAATAAAACTATATGAAGACTTGTAATCTTTATTTTATTTTGAGTCTTAGGAACATGTGTAAATTGAGCATACAATAGCTAAAAACATATCACATACATACTAGGTTCCTTAGAGAAGTCACACACAAAATTTCACCTTATTTGGACTTCATTAGATCACCCAAACCTTAGTTGGAAATCACTTTAAACCTAAAACCAGAATTCGTGTGTGAACCGGTCGACCGAACCAGTTCTCAGTTCGATCGGTTTATAACAGACTCTCCACAGTGATTTTACCGAACTCTACCGGTCGACTGATCCCGAATTTTAATATGTCCGTTATTCTTGTCGTATTCCTTTAACAGTCATATTCGTATAAAACAAACTTAACCCCAAAATACATTCGGTAACCGGTCGAACGACGACCTTGTTTCGGTCGACCGGTTGAACACTTAATATTTCCCTGCTATCGGTCGACACATTCTTCGTTCGATCGTTGCACCTTTGTCTCAACCGAATCCCCTAATCGGTCGACCGCCCCATACTTTGGTTCGACCGATTCACTTATGTAGAGTTAAGTTATAGCTCGTTTGTCCGACCGAATATTCTTTTGATCGACCGTTCTCCTTGAAATCGAGTTAACGGTCGACCGGTTTATGAGTTTCGGTCGACCGGTTCTGGACAGATTTGCAGCCCGATTTTCTGCTTTGTGTGCTTTGCACAAAACCCAATCAAATCTTGTCCAAACGGCTAGAAATCTTTAGGAGCTTATAAATAGAGGATCAAGACCTGTTGTTAACACATCTCTCTCCATCTTCCAATTATCCAATTCATTAGAGAGAAGCTCTCAATCCTCAAAGCTCCCAATCTCACTCCATAAGCCTAAATCCACACTTAGTGATCATATCCTCATCCAACACAAGTGTGCTCCATTAGAGAGTGAGTTCCACTCAAGTTACTTTTGTTGTCAAGAGAGCAAGGGTCTTGGTGAAAGCCCAAGACACAAGTATAGACTTCGGTGAGAGCCCGAAGTGATTCTTCTCGGATTGTGAGAAGAGGATTCCAAGCTCGGCGAGGGTTGTTCGCGAGTTTGACGGTTGTAAGGCTTTGTCTCCCGGCCCGGAAAGGGGAGCGGATAGTGAAGTCGTAGGCGGAGCTTGCAAGAGAGGACTAGGACCCGGGTGGGGTGCCGAACCTCTATAAAAACGCCGAGTCGATTTGTGGTTTGCTTGTTCCTTTTCCCTACTAGTCTTTAAATTGTTTCCGCTGCGTTTATTGTTTGATTAGTTAGGAATTAGCGTAAAAGTTATTAGATTAACCCGACCCACACGATCCTATAAGAATATCGCAACTAATTAACACGGTAAAAAAGAGTAACCCTTGCTGGAGGATCGTGTCTGTCGTTGACATAACGAGATGAGAACCCTTGTTGGAGTTTGTGAGTTTGTTTTGGTTTTAAAATTATCTTTAAATAATATTAATAAGTTAGTATTTAAATAATATTCCATAAATTAATAAAAATACGTTTTGCAAGAATTATAAAAAATATTATATCATAAAACTTTGTAAGGCTTACTGAATTTGTTGTGACATTTTCCCCCACTAAACATATATCGAAAAAAATAAAAATAAAATACTCTCAACTTTTCTTAATTATATTTTCAACTTAAGAATTTTAAAATTGTGAACTCTTGAAAACCTTAGATTATGATATATGGATTTAATAACAAAATTATCCGTATGTTATTAAAAAGCCCAATAGAGCTCATCTACTATTAGGACTGTCTTAGATATTTAGGTTTGTTTTCCAAAAAATGGATGCATGCATGTTTTTGTCTAGAAAAGTTGGTGTAATAAGCAAAAGGGAATTACTATTCGTAAGTTGTCGTGTTATAGCAGTACAAATGAGAGAAATGCAAAATGGTAATCTGTTGGGGCGATTTAAGTAGTTTTAGAGCGACGAATAGCAATTCAGTAAGTAAAATGGTAGAAGATGTGTCTTCGGTAGCCTACTAGCATTTGTCCCCTTAAAATAAGGTTGTGTCTTTTGCAGATTAGTTAGAACAAAAGTTTTAAACCGCAAAACGCTCATGTCTTTGCGTTAAAGTCGGCATTGAGATGTGTATACTTTAATTAGAAACTACAATTGCATGATATCATATCTTTCAATGCTTGATTACATTTTCGCAATGTATACCAGATTATGTATCATCAAGCAATAATCTACCTCATCTGAATAAATATGTTATTAATTTTAAATTCTCGAAACTCTATCAACACGGTACTTGGATAAAAAAGAAAAGTGTTGAATCTCGACTGCTTGCTAGAAATATATTTAAATAAAATGTTGCTAAAATTGACTTGGTAGAAAAGAGAAAATAATTGCAAACGTGTGTACATGTGTTACCATATAGGTAAAAAAGTAAAATACCTAAATTATCCTTCTAAGTTCTAACGAATCTAACCAAATAAGTATCAATCAACTTAACTCGCCATTAGATTTTAGCTTACTGGTGGATTTGACGGAGGCTTAATTTAAAATTTTAAACTCTTAACTTGTTGGAGAATCACTTTATTACATATCACTTAAACAAGCAAACGAGCTAAATATTGACTCGTTTAATAAACTAGCTCAAAAGTGTAACTAAACTCAGCACGTTTGCTGAAAGGGTCAAGTTCCAGTCGAATTATATCAAGTCAATGTTCACTGAGTTCACAAATTCGAACTAAGTTGACATCTTTAGTACTATTGAATAATCAACCGGAACAAATTGTTTTTTTTAATTAATAAATGAGACAATTCCAACCATTAATGTCAAAAAAACAATCGATTTCTCTTATTAAATTCTCAATCTACAACAATGCAACACCAACGAGAAGAGAGCTAACTGAGCAATAAAACTTCTTTCATGACTTTGGGTTCTTTATATTAGTGGTAGGTTAATTTTAATCACGACAAGTTTATTTCGAGAGTAGGAATCGGACCTAGCTACGAGCCCTCCCCGTCGAGCTTGTATGTGGTCTAGATAGGATAACATTGGGTGTGCATATGAAATGTGAAGTCGTAAACATTGAAAGACCTGAAATGATCCGCATGCACAAAATGACCGAAATCAATATTGTTAAATTAGAATAGAGTTTTGTATAAATTCCTAGCAATAAAGATGAAGATTAACGAGGGCAGACGCCAGACAGGGTTTGGGGTAAGGGTGACTGACAGCTAAGAAGCAGGCGAGAATGCTAAAGTAAGCACATCGGTCGATTTCTCGATCGTCACTGCTTCTTAGGGCACACTTAACGGGGGTGCTCGCGAGGCGCTTAGGTCGGACGCCTCTCGTCCAATTTTATATTTTTAAGTATTTAGTGGAGGTTTTGTTATTAATGGATTGGTTATTTGTTATTAATCTGGAGTAATAAATTTTGGTGTAATTAATTGAATAAAATTTGAAATATATACATTAAATAAACAAATGTAAATCCGTATTTAACGCTTAAAATAGAATATATATTAATACGACAATATCATAAGACAATACATTAATAATATTGAAATACGAACTACAACCAACCACGCGAAATACAAATTAAAGGAAATACAAACCATACGAAATACAAATCATACAAAATACGGACTACAACAACACGAAATACAAACTAAATGAAATACAAACCATACGAAATACGGACTACAACAACACGAAATACAAACTAAAGAAAATACAAACCATACGAAATACGAACTACAACAAACTACACATACTGATTCTCTTCTTCCCAGGCGAGGAGTTTATCGATTACTTTTTTATCATTCTCCATCGGGTTGTCCTTCCTCATCAGAGAGTGAAACATGTCCAACTTAGTTTTTTTAAATGCCTCTGGAAATTCATTTCCGCTGTCTCTTCCTGCTTGGAGAAATCATCTCACTGACTTGGGTGGTGTATCAAAGCTGTTGTGCAAGTTCTCTAACATCGGTGTCGCCTTCGGGGTGTAATGCATACTTAGCATTTTTCTTGGCCTTCTTCACACCTTCTGGGCGTGTAGACGACCCCGGCGTCAGCTCTTCTGCATCCGAGGGTGATTGCATCCTAGAGTCATCCGTGCTCTTTCTTTTCCCAAGGCTTCTTGATTGGGGACTACTTTCATCGTGCAACTCAGGGGACTCCCAGTCAACAAGCACGACATTAGCTCCAGATATGACACTCTCATTTTGGGTACCTACGCAACATGACCCAAACATCAAAATAAAGAAATTTAGGCCTATGAGTTTGCTCGTAGATCACGTGCGCTTGTCGAACAACAACATCGTCATTATGGCCGCTCCTTTTCCGTCGGAACGCTTGATCGAAGCACCCAACCCACTTGTTTACAGCAGGTATAATTCTCCTCCATCGTCCTTTTAAGGACTCCGCATTCCTCTCGGGGAGGCACGTGCCTTCCACGGAGATGTCGTACACACGTTTCACTCTGATCCACAATGAAGTAGACTTCTGGTTTGTCCTTGTCACCGCATCGCAACAGATTTCCATATATGTAGAGACAAGCCTCTCGTCCTCAGCTGTGGTCCACATCTTCGGATTGGTTTTGGCGGTCTGAACTTGCTTACGGCGACGTCACTGTGGAGGTGGGGATGGTGGTGTGGCGTGGTGGAGACTCATCGTCGTCGTGACCATCTTCTTCAGTGTCTGCCATTCTCAGACTACTTTGTTGAGACAAGTCACAGCCAAACATCTGGAATTGCGGTTGATTATGTGGGAATGTTGGTGCATATTGAGAGAATTGTTGGAATTGTGAGTTTTGGTCCGGTGGTGGGAATGGTGGTGACTAGTGAGAGAAGTCTGGTTGTTGGAATGGTTGTTGGTAAAATGGACGTGAGGGGTATCGTGTGGATGGCGTGGACGCGGATTTGATTGTGGACGATGGGGGGAACGGTTGTAATCTGGAGAAGGCATTGTAACGTTGTGTTTTGTGTGAGTTAGCAACAATTATGACGGATTGTAGAAGAGATATGAGATGTAAGTTGTGTTTTGTGTAAGGTATATATAGAGAAAAAAATTAGACATTGTGCAATCACGCATATACTGTGCATTCACGCGTATACTGTATATTCACGTATATACTGTGCCATCACGCGGATTACTTTTTACGCACGCGTATACTGTACATTCACACGTATACTGTGCATTCACGGAGGTACTGTGTATTCACACGCGTTTCAAATTTCAAATATTCCATTTTTTGTGGTTTAATAATGATTAATATTATTAATATTAATTATTTTGTGAATTAGAATTATAATGTAATTAGAATTAGAATTATGTAAAATGTATTTGTTAAATGTTGTGTGATAATTAAAATTGTTAATTAAGAAATGATGTGGAGGAAAGAGAGTGTATGGTGGGTGGGGTAGCCCGGACATGGTTAAGGGGATTTATTGGGTGGGTTGGGTGAGCTGACGTGGCAGAGAGAGAAACTGACGTGTCAGAAAGAAAGTGCAGAGCGTCCGGGCCTCCGAGGTAGCCCAAATACTGTTATTTGTGCTCTTAGTTTCTTGCTAAATCACATACGAGATATATATATATATATATATATATATACAGAAATTATAGAATGAGCCCGGGGCTCAATTATGCTTAAGTGAGCTCCCTAAACATCCACTATCCAAATCAAATCCAACGGTGGATGTAAATCTATGTTATTTTTAGATAGGGAAGGAAACAATTGGAAAATCAATAATCCCTTCACCCTCACCCTCACACTCACCGATCCCCTCCCTCGCCTCTTCCGACCCTATCCCCTTCCTCTCCTCCCTCCTCCGATCCGCCCCCATCTACTCTTCCACCCTCACCGGGGCGCTCAAGATCGGGGAGGACCATGCCAAGCTCGTCCTCGATGCCCTCGATGTTGTCGATCCGAAGGCAGGGGAGGGTGGTGTTGGGGTTGACGAACTGGTGTTATTTTTGTACGTGCAGACGTATAAGAGGTTGGTGTTGCGGACGCATAAGGATTCTTCGGCGGTTATGGATGTGTGGCGTCGACGAGTGCGTTTGATAGGTATCTTTCGGCGCTCTCGCCGATTCAGGTTCGGTCTTGGGTGTCTTTGTGAAATGTGGTGGATTAAGAATGTGATTGATCTTTAAGGTTTTTGGAGTGTTTTTTGTTGAATTTATAAGTATATGATCTTTTGGAAATCAGGAGGCAATGCGGCTTGTGTTGGTAGGAAGACAATGTGGATAAAGAACCCCAAATAAGAGGAATTAGGAGTGGATGATATTTTAAATTTCTGAAATGAGCTCCGTTGGATGTAGCTTTAGGAAATTAATTCATTGAAGCATGGGGAATTATTGATTGTTGTTTGTAGCTTTTAGGAAATGTCACTCTGTTAATAAATGTAATATGTTCTGAGAGCAAAGTGTTATTGATTCCATTGGATGGAGTTTGGTTTTGGGATGAGGTGTGGATTTTGCATCTTTCGTGAGAACTTGGAAATTGTTTAGTTTAAATAGAATAAGGTACTTTCTTATGGAGGCACTTCCTTAATCATCTTTTACTTTATCTAATGCAGAATTTCTTAGACAATAAATTGCTTCTGATCTTGATGATGTGGTAAGTGAAGCAGTAGATAGTTTTTGAAGTGGAAAACGTTTCCTGTAATGTAATGCCAATTATCATATACATCACATTTTTCTTAGTGAAATGACTATACAAATTTTCATATTCATGTTTCAATTCTGTCAATTGGCAATCTGTCATGCAGGAGAGCACAAGGTCAGAGAATCCGACATTTTCAGCTATGGATGCACCCTGCGCGAGTTGATAAGTAAGCACCTGATGCAAGAGGCTGACAATAATCGTAATGCGAAAGTCCACGATGTTCTGAAGGTACAATGGTGCGGTCTTAAGACTTCTAAAAATATCATCAACCTTATAAAAAGATGCATGGGGACATGCCACAAACGACCAACAGCCCTTCAAATTGTTGAAATACTGGAAGAGATGCAGGGTGAAGCAGTAATATTACGTTAACAGTCGTAATATTAACAAGATGTTGTAATATTATTTTTTTAAACTTAATATAACAATAGTATTACGTTCACAAAATGTAACATCAAAATATTGTAATATTAATTTGTTAGGCGTAAGATAAAATAATTTAAGTGATGCACAAAAAGAGAGGGATGACTAACTCATGTTGAAATAAAATCGTGATTCTATAAAAATCAATATATCATTCAAAGTCGTAATAAAATATTCTTCTAATAATATGTCGTCCTTAACCGTAATATAATTTATGGTTGTTTATCAATGTTTTGTAAAAAGTGAGAGATGTCTTAATCATTTGTTTCAAATAATGTAGTTCGTCTAAACATCAATATTACATTCACAGCCGTAATGTAATGTTATTGTGAACGTAATTTTAATTTTTATACGAACAACGATACATGTTACAAATGATGCAGTCACCCATCATATTTTATGGGACGTTAGTAACAATAATTTCATTATATTACGGCTAACAAAACCTTGTACGGAAACAACATTATATTACGGTTATGAACATAATATTAACGTTTATACGAATAACAATACATGTTTCAGAAGTTGTAGTCATTCACCATTATTTGAGAAATATTGTTAAAATTTATTATATTATATTACGGTTAACATTTATAAATCACAAATAACCATTTTTTCCATATGCTTTCACAATCTTTCAATGTCAAATAACCTAATTAGGTTGATTTGGAGAAATTGTCATGTTGAATTTGTAACTATATGATATGACACTCTTTGATATACATTTTTTTCCATGGAATGATAGTTTGTAGTGACACAAATTTACACTACAGCCAACTGCCCAATCTCAAACCACTCACGGAAGGTCGCTTGGGAAGCAAAACAAAGATTTGGCGTCATGAACTTACATCACTCAATTGCAGAAAAATCATACTAGTACTGGTTTCTTCCCAAACAAGCATGCATCGTTCCATTGTCTTCATCTATCTTGTTGACATTGTATGTAACTGAATTTTCATCCTTATTTCCAATTGTAACGTTGCACATAAAACTCTTCTTTAACTCTATCTGAAAGATGTGAAAGATACTTTTAGTGTATATTTCTTCCATTTCAGCTTCAAGGTTCCATTCAGTCAGTAGTTCTCATTTCTTATTATTGTCATTATAATCCCATCTATTTTCATTCTCTCTTTGATGCTTTAGAGTCACTTCTAATCTACATTAATAAAAACAATGCTTAATTTATAACATCACATTCCACTTATTTCAAGCGTATGATATTGAATTCGAAAACTGACTGAACTACTCATATTTGTTTATGTAACATTCAGTATTATTAAATATCATAACTTAATATTACAGTTATAACAATTATGTTACAGTTAATCCAATATATGTGCAAGCTTGAAAAGAATCGTAATGTACATGTACCTGCACAAGAACTCAAATTAATTCGACAGTATGTTATTGGAGACTGGCAGTAAAATCATATCTGTTTATTTAACATTATTTGAAATTAAATAACATAACTTAATGTTAAATTAACAACGATTATGTTAATTTTTAACCAATATATTCTACCAAAATTTATCTACATCCCAAATAAACTGTAAGATTAAATATCCACCTATTAAAAACCGAAATCAGCAAAAAACCAAACCAAATCAGCAGCAAAAAACCAACAAAACCGAAATCAGCAGAAAAAAACCCAACAAAATCGAAATCAACAAAAAAAAAACCCAACAAAACCGAAATCAACAGCAACAAACCAAACAAAACTGAAATCAGCAGCAACATCTAACCAAAACAAAACTGAAATCAGCAGCAACATCTAACCAAAACAAAACTGAAATCAGTAGCAAAAAATCCAACAAATCCGAAATCAACAACAACAAACCAAACAAAACCGAAATCAGCAGCAACATCTAACCAAAAAAAGCAAGACGTCTTGAAGAATCTAGCGTAGTGAATGACAATGAGGGACGTTCGGGAGGTGATAGTCGGTGTGAATGGAAAAAACGAGGAGGGTTTGGAGGGTGAGGAGAAAGGGACGACGAAAATGGAAGGATGAATAATAGGTTTGGATGGTGAGGAGAAAGGGGTGACGTAAATGGAAGGAGGAATAGTGGGTTTGTTTTTGGTAACGTGATTAAAGAGATTGGGAAGACTATCAAATTTACTTTATTACTCTTACTTAAAGTAAAAGACCCACAACCATTTAGATTGAGATGAATGGTTAGATCTTGAGGAGCTCATTTAAACAAAATGAGCCCTGAGCTCATTCTATCCTTACTATATATATATATATATATATATATATATATATATATATATATATATATATATATATATATATATATATATATAGGGTCAAGCTCTAGTGAGCTCAGGGCTCATCAAATTTAGTTTAAGCCCCTACAATCTCACCATTAGATCTTATTTACAGTTAATCTCATCATTCATTAGCATAACCGTTTTTTCTTAATCTACATTATAATTTGAAATGAGTGGTGGATATTGTGGGGGCTTAATTTAGAAAAATTAAGTTCTGGGCTAACTAGAGAATATCTATATATATATATATATATATATATATATATATATATATATATATATATATATATATATATATATATATATATATATATATATATATATGGTCTGTTGGATACCGAACCTACAGGTTGTAATTTGTAAGAGAAGAGATTCCATTCCCATTTTGTTTTGGTTTCCGCTAATATTAACGTAACAACAATTATCTCAAAATAGAAACATGCACGAGTCAGGGAAAATAAAGTAAATGGGAATGTGGACGGGAAAAGCGTTGCCATCCATTCCCTCAGTCTTTCCATTCTTCCTGACTTGTAGTTGTAGGCAAGCTAGCCTAGGATTATTATATTATATTATAGTAAGAAAGAAAGAACACTTGGGGTACCCTCCCTATATTTTACGGGGCACAAACCCATACTACGTACCTATATATGTATAGGTAGGTATAAACACCAACACCAACACACAAATTAATAAATTATTTTTTGCTAGCGATCGATGACGGGGAAATTTTTGCCGGAGCAGTCGTTCTCGAGCTGGGGGAATTACGTGGGGGCGCTGAGGGAAACCATCCCCCGCCTCCGCGACCGAGTCACGTCCCGCTCACTGGAGGCGACGGAGATGACGGAAGTGAGGGAGCGGAGCGGGCACGAGATGAAGAAGACCCTATCGTGGTGGGACCTGATCTGGTTCGGGATAGGGGCGGTGATAGGAGCGGGCATATTCGTGCTGACGGGCCTGGAGGCGAGGGATCACGCAGGGCCGGCAGTGGTTTTGTCCTTCGTGGTCTCAGGCGTATCGGCGATGCTGTCTGTGTTCTGCTACACAGAGTTCGCGGTGGAGATCCCGGTGGCTGGGGGCTCCTTCGCTTACCTGCGGGTGGAGCTGGGCGACTTCGTGGCGTTCATAGCCGCCGGCAACATCCTGCTTGAGTACGTGATCGGAGGAGCGGCGGTGGCGCGGTCGTGGACGTCGTACCTGGCGAGCCTGCTGAACCGGAGCCCGAACGAGCTGCGGATCCACGCGGGGGCCCTCGCCGACGACTACAACATGCTGGACCCGATCGCCGTGGGGATCACAGCTGTGGTGTGCCTGCTGGCGGTGTTCAGCACCAAAGGAACGTCGAGGTTCAACTACGTGGCGTCCATCGTCCACGTGGCCATAATTCTATTCATCATCGTGGCCGGGCTGACGAAGGCCAAGCTGGAGAACCTGACATCCGACTTCACGCCGTTCGGTGTAAGGGGGATATTCACGGCGTCGGCGGTGCTTTTCTTCTCCTACGTGGGGTTCGACGCGGTGTCGACGATGGCGGAGGAGACGAAGAATCCAGGGAGGGACATCCCAATAGGGCTGGTTGGGGCCATGTCCATAACCACCACCGCCTACTGCGTGCTTTCGCTTACACTTTGCCTGATGGTTCCTTACGGGTCCATAGACGCGGATGCGCCGTTCTCGGTGGCGTTCTCGGCTGTGGGGATGGAATGGGCAAAGTACGTTGTTGCCTTCGGGGCCCTTAAGGGCATGACCACCGTGCTCCTCGTTTCGGCGGTGGGTCAGGCCCGCTACCTCACCCACATAGCCCGCACCCACATGGTCTCCCCTTGGTTTGCCGACGTCCACCCTACTACCGGTACCCCCATCAACGCCACCGTCGCCATGCTCTTCGCCACCGCCATCGTCGCCTTCTTCACCGACCTCCCCGTCCTCTCCAACCTCCTCTCCATCTCCACCCTCTTCATCTTCATGCTAGTCTCCGTCGCCCTCCTCGTCCGGAGGTACTACGTCTCCGGCGAGACCTCCTCCTACGACAGGAACAAGTTCCTAGCCTTCCTCTTCATGATACTGGCGTCGTCGGTGGCCACGGCGGCGTACATGGCAGCGTCCAAGGAGGGGTGGGTGGGGTTCGCCGTGACGGTGCCGCTTTGGTTCCTGTCGACGCTGGGCATGGCGGTGCTGGTCCCCAAGGCCAGGGAACCCAGGCTTTGGGGGGTCCCGCTCGTGCCGTGGCTTCCGTCGGCTTCTATTGGGATAAACCTATTCCTTCTGGGTTCCATCGACGCCCTGTCCTACGCCAGGTTTGCCGCCTGGACGGCCTTCCTCCTGCTCTACTACTTCTTCATGGGACTCCACGCTTCCTACGACGCCGCCAAAGCACCACCGCACAAGACTCCCGTACTCCACTCCAACTTGGAGAACGGAGGAAACCACTCACTGAGCTAAGCTACCTCTTCCTACTTCGTCCATATATATTCTCCTTAACTTAATTTATGTAGCCTCGCCTGCATTAATCATTTTGATACTTCATTATATATGGACAATTCATTAATTAGCTGCTAAGTTCTCTCTTTCATCTTCAAGTTAGTTCTGTTTTTTATATCGATCAAATCTTAGAAAGAGGGTACGTTGTTAGAACTGAGAAGGAAGGAACATTTTTTAATCATTATAAGACGAAATTGTTGTGTGTGTGGTAGATATTGCTGCAGAAACCAGAATAATATCTCGCCACTCGTAGGTAACCAACGCAGCTCCTATACTTAATAAGATTGATAAAAATGTGTCGCCTTGTTTTGTTTATTGAGCTTTAGTTTAATTTCCCTTTCCCATGGCTTGAAAGTATTTTTTTTAATCAATAAAATATAAAGTCATACAAATAAATACGGTCAAATCAAACTTAGAAGGAAAAAACAGATGAACGGTCATACGTTGTTGTGCTTTTTCTTGTTCACAAGGCACACGGGGGGCCACGAGACAATTAGGATCACTTCCACTTATTGCTTCACTTCTATATATCCACCTCAATAATGTAGGAGTAGTAGTAAGAGTAGGAGATGCGTTCATGTCCAAATCATCACTTCACTATATGCATGTCAATTAATACAGGTTCTTGTAATTGACATGCATACAGTTCAAATGTTCATACGATCGAGTATACGTCGACCTTGTCGCGATCGATCTCATCGTACGTTCAATTCTTTCGGTTGGACGATTAATTAAGTAAACCTAGCTGTCTGGGACAATGAAGTAATAATAATAATGATAATAATCCATCAAAGAAAGATCGTCACATGGATCGTAAATAAACAAATAATTTTTTGGTGCAACAAGCACACGATCTGCGCTGATCTTGTGATTTTTTTTAATTATTTGTTTATTAGTTACGTGACCCACTCATATTTTGTTATGAATAAAATAAAAAAAGATATAATTGTATTGTTTTAAACAAAAAATATATCTTATAAATTAAATTTTAAAAAAAATCACCATGATTCTTATTTCTCAACGTCTACGGATAGACACTCATATTACTATATAAATATTATAGTTTCGAAATACTATATTTTAATTCAAACGGGACAACTACCAATATTGAAATGATTATATTCCCACACTACCCATTTCAAACAGTAATATTTTCAAAGATCTTAAAAAAAATCATTATCAATTTTCATTTATTTACGAATTTGATTCTTACAGCTTCAACTTTCCAACTCATTGTATTCTCAACTTTCTTTTTTTAGAGATTTTATTCTCAATTTTTTTTCCGTAGATTATATTGGTTTTTAATAATATTAATTTATATATACATAAACCAGATAAATGATGATATATTAATAAATTAACTAATTTGTAAAATGTAAAAAATGAGTTACATGAAATAGAAAAGTAGATTTTACATCATGATTTTTTTATAAAGATCACGATTGAGAAGATGAAAGAAAAAAATTGTAGATAAATATTGTGAAGTGGAAAAATTGACGTGGCAAAGAAAGAAAAATTGAGATGATCATTTTTTTAAGATCATGGTCGTAAATGCTAGCAGCACATAGCTCACCGGTCACCGCTAACCACCCGAGGGTGTGGGAGAAAATTCTTCGACCACGACAATCTATTACTTAATTGACTAATTCAAGCCAAACAACTGGACAGCAGAAGAACAGGCAAGGGGCTAGGCCATATTTGCACGGCTCATTCACTCGCTTTCTCAGACGACTTAGACGACTTACTAGAATCTTCATGGCATGGGCCCAGCATTGCCTAATGTATCAACATATATATATATATATATATATATATATATATATATATATATATATATATATATATATATATATTCCAAACTGTCTAACTATTTAGGGTCCGTTTGGAACCCAGCCTTGCTGTAATGATTGTGGGGGTTTTGGGCTGTAAATTACTCGTTTTCAGGGACAAACAAGTCAGAGTGGGTGAAGTTTTCGAAAACACAGGGTCTAAATTAAGTTTTGCAAACCACAACTTTCAATTCAACCAAACCGCAATACGTTAATTTGGGTAGTTAGTTTGGATGGGAAAAATAGATTTTAGCGTCACCAAGTAGCAAAAACCGCAAAATGTAAAACGTAATCTCAATATTGCCTTCCCAAATGGACCCTTAGCTTCTCTTCCGGCAAAATATACAAATCTTAATTTTTGGTACGTATAGGTACGGTGTCTAGAAAGTACACGGTTATCGGTTCCCAGAATCGAAGAGATTTGGTTAAGAAGCGGTCTGATTGGATTAGTCTGGTTTAAACCGAATTTTATTTTGTATTTTACTTTTAATGTGTTTAAAAAAACTATTTATGTATTTCCCTTTTTTAATAGTGAATTAACTCTGAAATAATATTTACAGAATAAAATAATAATCATATATCAAAAATTTATTTTTTTAACAATAAATAAAATAAAATATTAATAAATGAATCCGGTTTCAATCTAGTACGGTCCAATTCCAAAAACGGCTGGTCCAGAACATTTCGGTGGTTCCGAAGCGAGGAAGTACGTGATAGTGTGATACCTACATTTTATTAAGAAATCTATGTATTAACCAGATTGGGCCTGTGTATGAGGCCCCGCCTAGTTATGGCCCATGTAGTTATCAAGTGAGTTTGATTTATGAGGCCCTTTGGCTGAAACAGGTCCGTAAAGCCTTGAATATAAAAGGGTGCTGATATACGGACGACAACCACGTTGACATCATTAATAGGGAAGGCGTTTCTAATAGATTCCCAAAATTTTGGACTTTTCTTTAAAAAACATTATTCACATTACGTCCCTACTCAGTCGAGAATGGACAAAGTTTTTGTCCATATACAGTCCAAACTCAATTTGGATCAGATTGTGTGTGTCAATCTGACCCAATTTCCAATAATATCTGATTCCATTTCGATCCAAATTTTCATATAAATATAAGTTTAAGAGTGTATTACGGACACAACAACAAAAAATTGAGAAAAAACGTCGAGTGTTTATTAAATAATGAATTTTTAAAATTCAAAAGGCAAAATATTACAAAATGGAGATTCAGGAGAAATAATTGTTAATTCGGAAAGTTCATAAGTACGTCTTTTTTTCTTTTTTATATTTATTTTTTATAGTTGAGTAACAACCAAATAAGTTACCTTTTGAATAGTCAGCAGTACTACAAGTTGAAGCAACAAACCAAACCAAATAATGTGATAAGGAAAATTAGGATAATATGTAATCGGTCGTGATGTGATAATATATAATCCCTATACCAATACCAATGGCAATAGTTTCTGCAAACAAAAGTGTACTTGAAATGAAGAAGATGATGTCCTTGAGTTGAGTTCGGCAGCGATGTGGAAAGAAGCTTCAATTTATGTTCCCAAAAATCCACAGCCAAAGACAATTAATTCTAAATAAATTAACAATAAGCAAATGGATTGGATGGAAAGAAAATAGATAGGGTACGGTACGGTACGTACACAGGTGAGATTCAGATTCAGAGGGGTTGTTGTTGGTGGTGTGGTTTTCTGAGGTTGAAGACGTAGATGAAGGCGGCGGAGGCAGCGAGCGCTGTCCCCACAACCCCAAACGCCACCGCGATGACCACCAACGCAAATCTCATGATGTGATTGTTGTTGGTGGTTGTGATGGTGTTGGTATTGGAGAAGAAGGTGTGATTTTTGTTGGCAAAGACGGGTTTGGGGAGCTCTGTGGAAGAGGGGTGGAAGAAGGTCCTCATCATCGCTTCATCCGTGTTGTTGGGAGAGAACTGTTGTTGAGATTGAGATTGAGATTGAGCGGCCCAACCGTGTTCCTCTTCCTCTTCTTCTTGCCCGAAACAACACCAACACCAAACAACAACAACCACCACGCCCCACCACCACTTGCTCCTCCTCTTCATTCGATCGCCAGATCAGATCCCCAAATTTCTTATGTGATGTAACAAAGAAGAAGAAGAAAAAATATATGATGAGACACCTACACCTTCACTCTCGAATCGATCGGTCACCACCGCACCAAACTAGTCACTTACTTTTAAATTAGAATCATCATAATGGTGGTGGACGGGACAGGACAGGGCAGTGCCAGGACATGAGGTGGTAGGCCATTACCCCTATCTTTCTGTTTTCTACTCTTCTTAATCTGATTCTTATGCATGCTTTTATTACCGGACCAAAAGATATACCAGTTACTTATCTTCCTTAATTTTTTTATATAATAAAAAAATGAAAATTTCGAAATTTAGGAAAAAAAGATCGCTGGTAAAGGGTAGGAATCGCGATCCGTCCTCCAAAAAAAATTATTTTTTTAAAAAAAAATTCCACGGATCGCAGTTCACACCCGTGATCCGTGACAAAAAAAATTATTATTTTTGGCAGCAATTTATTTTTATTTAAGAAAATAATTTCTTTTAAGTTTTCCGTTTTAGTTTTATTTTTTTATTTCTGTTTTTTCTTTTTTTATTGTAACTATTTGTATTCTTTTTTAATTTTTTTTAAAATTATGTTTTCTAATTGATATTATTTTTTAAAAAAAATTAAATTTCTTTTTAAATTTTTCAAAAATCGACTTCCAAATCACGTCGATAACTGTGCGTATTGAAATGTTAGGGTATTTTATACAGTAAAAAAATAAATTTTCATAGCCAGAATAATAAATTATTTACAACTGAATATTAAACCAACACTAAACTAGTTAAAACAAAAAATTGGTAACGTTGTCAAAAATTCGTAGGGTGTACACACATTACAAACAGTATTGTAGTTCGATACATCAAAAAATTAAAAACACAATTAATTTTAAAAAAATAATAATAACAATTACAAAACATATTTTGAAAACAAATATAATAAAAAACATAGTTAAAACGATTTAAAAAAATCAAAACATAAAACACTACAACTAAAATCCGTGACTTTTTTATTTTCTTTTGTTGTTTTTGATTTTATATTTTGATTTTTTAATTTTTTTTAACTATGTTATATATATATATATACTTCAAAAAATTATTTTTTAAAATCATTTTAACTATGTTTTATATATATTCAAGAAAGGAAGGAGAATGTCAAAACGTTTACCGATAACGATGGATGTCATAGAAGGAAGGATATGTCCGACTCATTGTACAGCTTGTGGTTCGATTAATCACACAAGTGATCGTTGCAATGTAAGGGAAGGTTGAATGTATAGTAATGTTTAATATATTGTAATGTTGAATGTATTGTAACGTTTAATGTATTGTAATGTTGAATGTATTGTAATGTTTATAATGTCTTATTTATAAGTCAAACCATATCAATTAAGATGACAAAACAAAATTATAATATCTTAAAGTACAGCCGCGAGTACAACTGAATTACAATATGAACTACTGCGTGAGAGTGAAAATTTTTGTCTTCATCTTGCGTCGGCACCCTCGACCGACTGGAGTCGCAACATGTACTGATTCTTCTTCATCATCAGAGAAAACGTATGGAACCAACTCAGAATGAGGTTGAGTCTCAACAGGTGAATGAGACTCAACAGGTCGAAAAGGTGACTGATTTTGAACAGACAAATAAGGTTACTGAGTCTCGTAAACTATAGAAGGTACATGATTTAATTCACAAGTGTACCATTGGTCAATTAATGGGTTGAATATATCATCGAACAAAGTTCTGAAGTCTGTTTGCGGCAACTGATGGGTATCATAATTAGTACCATGTGTCTGATAAGTTGGATAATCTTCGGGAATCTGGGAAAGCCCAACTGGGTTGGCTGCGATGGTCTTGCGCCAATGTCACCATATGTTTGAGAATATCCAAATTGGGTTGGCTGCGATGGTCCTACGCCAATGTCACCATATGTTTGAGAATATCCAAACTGGGTTGGCCGCGATGGTCCTGCGCCAATGTCACCATATGTTTGAGAATATCCAAACTGCGTTGGCTGCGATGGTCCTGCGTGTACGAATATATGCAGGTAATTCAGCATCAGTTTGGATCCGCGATTCGTGGTCGCCCGGATCGCGGGTTCGACCCACGATCGGTATTTTTTTTTTAAAAAAATCTCTTAGCTTTCGAATTTTTTATTAAAAGATTATTAATTAAAAAAATTACGGCTTATCTTCGTATGTTCTTTTGTTCTACTGTTTTATTAAATCAAGGAAAGCATAAACAAAACACATTTATTTATATTTTATTATATATTTTCTACGAAGGTGTAGAGCTGTAGTCGTATTGTATTAGTAATTACTATTATTAGGAAACAATAGAATAGAAAAGAATGCATGTGTCATGTGTAGAGTATGGAGCACATGCATGTGATGTGAATGATGTGGGTTGGTGGGTGGGTGGGTGCTCCTCTTCTATTCTTTTCTATTCTATCCAATGCAACCCCAAATAATAATGGACCTGAACTGATTCCGCATCACCGTTTCCCCATTTTATTAATAATAAAAATAATGAAGGGAGGGAGGGAGCAGGCAGGCAGGCAGGCAGGCAGCCCGCCCGGAGCAAGAGAGAGATACCTGTTGCATGACATCCCTATTATTTATTTAATATTATTAACATAACACATATATGATAGATAGAAATAAATAGATATAGAGATGGGTAGTAAGTAAGTAGTTATAGTAGATCAATTCCCTTCCCTTCCCTTTGCCTTGTCTTTTTAAAAAGTTGCATTACTATTACTATTACTATTGCTGCTACTACTACTACATTCGTATGACATTTCTCTAGCTTCCAATTCTATAATTTGTGTGTGAAGATCCCAATTCCCAAGCCAGCCAGCAGGTATGCCGCCCAATTGCTTCTTTCATCCTTTTCAGATCTCCACAATTGTTAATCTTTAATAAAGAAATAAAATAAATAAAGAAACTAATTTGCTTGACTTGAATTGATGTCCAAGTCCGATGAGTGTGTTGTGCAGTAGGACTGACGAAGAGGATGGACAGAAAAGATGCGTTCCAGCAGTAAAGTAGATGAGTAGTAGTGGCTTCTTCCTCATTCATTTCATTTCATTTCATTTCATTTCAAATGGAGCATTTCTTATTACTAGTCCTCCTACTGGTGTTGTTGTTATCTTCCTCCACCACCACCACCACCAGGTCCACCACCGCCCAACCTCTACCCTTTTTTGTCAATTCTGGTGCCGCCTCTACCATCCAGGTCGATGGCAGGCGTTGGTCCGGAGATGCTCAACCCATCACCAACCTAACACTCACTTCCCCTGGCTCTGTTATCGAAGAATCACCCAACAAAAAATTCAACAATTCCCCCTTCGCACCCTTGCACATCACTGCTCGCATCTTCAACGCTTCTTCCAACTACACCTTCCACGTTTTACCAGGAAATTACTACCTCAGACTACACTTCTGCCCCTTTCCCTTCCGAATGCTCCCCGTCCAGGATTCCATCTTTGACGTAACTGCCAACAACCTCAGGCTTCTCTCCAAGTATAATGTCTCCGACGAGATTCTGAGGAAAAATGCCTACTTGCACAATTTGGGAAGCAACTCCACTGTCGCTTCTCTGCTCAAAGAGTACTTCCTCAACATTACCACCTGTCACCTCTGGATTGAACTTCGTCCGCTGTCTGCTTCTTTTGCTTTTGTCAACGCAATTGAGATCGTCCCTGTGCTAGACAACACCTTCTTTGATACCGTAGACAAAGTCGGAAGCAATGCTGAACGAGTCCCCCTTGATTTTGTGGATCGCGGCATGGAGACCATGTTCAGGCTAAATGTTGGAGGGCCTCAATTACAACCCACCGATGATCAGAATCTCTGGAGAAAGTGGGATTCTGATGTCATTTACATGTACGCAGCAAATGCAGCCAGGATCGTCTCTAATACTTCAAACATCACCTACAGCAACACCAATTTCTCTTCACCCACCGCACCTCTTCTACTCTACAGCAAAGCTAGAATTATGTCCAACAATGATGTTGTCGACAAGAAATTCAATATGTCCTGGAAATTTGATGTCGACTCTAACTTCGATTACTTGGTCAGGTTTCATTTCTGTGAGCTTCTGTGTGACGGTCCAAGCCAACGCATTTTCAGAATCTATATTAATTTTAGAATGGCTGCTGAAAATTACGACATCTTTGTTCGAGCTGGGGGGAAGAACAAGGCTTATCACGATGACTATGTTGACCTCATTTCCGAGCAGACTAACATACTGTGGGTCCAACTTGGGCCAGATTCATCGACCAGTGCTTCGGCCACCGACGCGCTCCTGAATGGTCTGGAGATCTTCAAACTAAGCCGAAATGGAAATCTTGCTCATGTGTCGGACAAAATAAACATGGAAGAAGAAAAATCACGAGGGAAAAATTCTAGACATGTGAATATTTGGGTTGCTACAGGGATTGGACTGGCTTCCCTTCTTACGGTTTCAGGACTCTGTGCTGTGTTCTTCTCTATTTACATTTATAGAAGGAAAAATCCTCGTTCGGTCAAAGGAAATCCCCCTGGATGGCGTCCGCTTACCCTACATAGTGTGTTGGGAAGCACTACCAATGCAAGAGCAGTTAAGTTACCCATTGATACAAATGGATCAGTGTCTGGCAACAGGAACTGTCGGAACTTTTCCTTAATTGAGATTAGAGTTGCTACCAACAATTTTGACGAGTCCTTGGTTATTGGAACTGGTGGTTTTGGCAAGGTCTACAAGGGTGAGATAGAAGATGGGACGGTTGTGGCCATTAAACGAGCCCATCCAAAATCCGGACAGGGTCTTGCGGAATTTGAAACTGAGATTGAGATGCTCTCCAAACTCAGACACAAGCACCTTGTTTCAATGATAGGTTATTGTGATGAGCAAAATGAGATGATCTTGGTGTACGAATATATGGCAAATGGAACACTACGGAGCCATCTGTTCGGAAGTGATTTGCTAGCTCTATCATGGAAGCAGCGGCTGGATGCTTGCATAGGTGCTGCGCGTGGACTTCACTATCTTCATACCGGTGCTGAGAGGGGAATTATTCATAGGGACGTGAAGACCACTAACATATTGTTGGATGACAAATTCGTTGCGAAAATGGCAGATTTTGGTTTATCAAAAACTGGTCCAGCGCTTGATCACACTCACGTGAGTACTGCTGTAAAAGGAAGTTTTGGATACCTTGACCCGGAGTATTTCCGGAGGCAACAACTAACACAGAAATCAGATGTTTATTCTTTTGGTGTTGTGCTGTTTGAAGTGATTTGTGCAAGGCCAGTCATAGATCCAACATTACCAAAAGATCAGATCAATCTTGCTGAATGGGCCGTTCGGTGGCAGCGGCAAAGGTCATTAGAGACTATTGTTGACCCAAGACTTGAAGGTGACTACTCGTTGGAATCTCTGAAGAAATTTGGGGAGATAGCTGAGAAATGCCTCAGCGATGAGGGAAAGAATAGACCAACAATGGGAGAAGTGTTGTGGTACTTGGAGTATGTCATGCAGTTGCATGAAGCCTATCTGAGCAGCGAAGATGGGTGCCCGTCTGCCGTGAGTGACGAAAGATTATCTAGCATAGCCGCTAGCATTCGTTTGATCAACGAAGGGGAAGAGGATGAATGTAACCAGCCAGCAAGTTTAAAATTAAGTTCCATACTTACAGGAGCTATTGAAGATCAGTGCTCTGAGGATGTTATTGAAGTTGAACGATCATCAAATTTGTGCATTCAGCGTAAGTGAGTGCTGCAATTGACAAGTACATTCAATATAGCTTTTATTGCTGCTCATGCGTAATTTATTAACTAAATATTTTTTGGGTAAGTTAAACAGCTCCAGCAGAAACTTTCTGGGGAGTTGTTGATGGATAAGTATTTCTCATTCGTGTACTTGTATATGTGGAGTTGAGGCTTTCGTCTCGTGTAGTCTCTTCTGATATTTTAGTCTCTTGAAGTTTAAGTGTTTCTGATTACAGCATGTTTGGTTTCCCTTTTTTTATTTAGATTGTTAATTGTGTAATTAATCTTCAGAGAGTTGTTGATGGGTGACAATCTCTCATCTCCAAGAAATGTTTTATTTAAAATTTCTATTTTCTTGTTGCATATTTCTGATATGGCAGTTAGTTAGTTTCTACAGAGAGGGGTTTATATGTAAGAGTCCTTGTACACGGACGCGGGCGTCACGGACGCGCCTTACGTGGACGTGTTGAGTCAGCGTCCAGTCAGCAAAATTTCTCTTCACGTGCTTTGGTCTTCTTAAAAACGCTGGTTCTTTAGGTTGAACGATTTTTTTCCCAATACACAGATAGTGCAGACCCTAGGACAGCGTGCAGACCCTAGGACAGCGTGCAGACCCTTTATTCGTGCAGAGTCCAGACTTATCATAATAAAATATTGTTTTTAACTTTTAGGTTGGATCAACTTAATCCAAACAGACACACAACATATTCCGAACAGACAGTCTTCTTATTCCAAACAGACGCGCAACTTAATCCGAACAGACAGACTTCTTATTCCGAACAGACACACAACTTAATCCGAACAGACACACAACATATTCCAAACAGACACACAACATATTCCGAACAGACACACAACTTAATCCGAACAGACACATAACTTAATCCGAACAGACACACAACATATTCCGAACAGACAGACTTCTTATTCCGAACAGACACACAACATATTCCGAACAGACAAACAACATATTCCGAACAGACAGACTTCTTATTCCGAACAGACGCACAACTTAATCCGAACAGACACACAACATATTCCAAACAGACAGACTTCTTATTCCGAACAGACAGTCTTCTTATTCCGAACAGACATACTTCTTATTCCGAACAAACACACAACATATTCCGAACAGACAGACTTCTTATTCCGAACAGACGCACAACTTAATCCGAACAGACACACAACATATTCCGAACAGATAGACTTCTTATTCCGAACTGACATACAATTGTTATACATGAAGAAAATGAAGAAGAATGTGATCATTCCTACATTTTTAAGGATGACTTTGGTCTTGTTTGTATATGTGGAATTACACGCAAAAGCATAGAACTATATGTAATAGGAAAACGATTAGTGGACGCTAGCGTTCGGGACGCGCGCTTATGTGGTCAGCCCAGTCAGCAGACGCGTTTGAGTTGGCAGTCTCCACAGAAAAAGTTTATTTTTTATTTTATTCCTCGTTTCGTACAAATCTCTACATCCCTCCATCCCTCATTAATGCGTCTCAAATCACTCTTTTTCCATGAACATTTTGGCTCTCCTACACAGCACAGGAGACTTGTTATAAATCTCAACATTCGTCTTTCTTTTTCTTCATTTCTCTTCTGTGGTCCTACCTCTGTGCTTTGATGGAAATCGTTCATGTGTCTTTCCAAGTGGAGCAGCCGACAAACGTTCCTAAGGAGGGGATGTTTTTCCCCTCTTTCGAAGAAGCCCAAACATTTTACGTTGCTTATGCCGATTCTTGTGGTTTTTGTGTTAAGAAAAGGCATCACACCCGTTTGTTTGCTACCTCTGGGTCAGGTGTTAATGTGCTGGAACGAGATGCAATGGTGTCAAAGCTTCCGAGGATTTTGGCGTGATGTTCTACTGTTAAAAGTTCAATCAGAAAGTTCTATGCTTTTGCGTATAATTCCACATATACAACAAACAAGACCAAAATCATCCTTAAGAATGTAGGAATGATCACATTCTTCTTCATATTCTTCATGTACAGCAGTTGTATGTCTGTTCGGAATAAGAAGTCAGTCTGTTCGGAATATGTTGTGTGTCTGTTCGGAATAAGAAGTCTGTCTGTTCGGATTAAGTGGTGTGTATGTTCGGAATACTTTCTGTTCCATTTCTGCACAAATTTTCAACATAATCTGGACAAACATTTTACATAAACTGGACAAACTTTTTACATAAACAAGACAAGTTTTCTACATAAACAAGACAATCTTTCTACATAAATAATACAAACTTTCTGTTCCGTTTCTGGACACACTTTCTATGCTTTTGCGTGTAATTCCACATATACAACAAACAAGACCAAAGTCATCCTTAAAAATGTAGGAATGATCACATTCTTCTTCATTTTCTTCATGTATAACAGTTGTATGTCAGTTCGGAATAAGAAGTCTATATGTTCGGAATATGTAGTGTGTCTGTTCGGATTAAGTTGTGCGTCTGTTCGGAATAAGAAGTCTGTCTGTTCGGAATATGTTGTGTGTCTGTTCGGAATAAGAAGTCTGTCTGTTCGGAATAAGAAGTCTTTCTGTTCGGAATAAGAAGTCTGTCTGTTTGGATTAAGTTGTGCGTTTGTTCGGAATAAGAAGTCTGTCTGTTCGGAATATGTTGTGTGTCTGTTCGGATTAAGTTGTGCGTCTGTTCGGAATAAGAAGTCTGTCTGTTCGGAATATGTTGTTTGTCTGTTCAGAATATGTTGTGTGTCTGTTCGGAATAAGAAGTCTGTCTGTTCGGAATAAGAAGTCTTTCTGTTCGGAATAAGAAGTATGTCTGTTCGGAATAAGTAGTCTGTCTGTTCGGAATATGTTGTGTGTCTGTTCGGATTAAGTTATGTGTCTGTTCGGATTAAGTTGTGTGTCTGTTCGGATTAAGTTGTGTGTCTATTCGGAATATGTTGTGTGTCTGTTTGGAATATGTTGTGTGTCTGTTCGGATTAAGTTGTGTGTCTGTTCGGAATAAGAAGTCTGTCTGTTCGGATTAAGTGGTGCGTCTGTTCGGAATAAGAAGACTGTCTGTTCGGAATATGTTGTGTGTCTGTTTGGATTAAGTTGATCCAACCTAAAAGTTAAAAACAATATTTTATTATGATAAGTCTGGACTCTGCACGAATAAAGGGTCTGCACGCTGTCCTGGGGTCTGCACTATCTGTGTATTGGGAAAAGAATCGTTCAACCTAAAGAACCGGCGTTTTTAAGAAGACCAAAGCACATGAAGAGAAATTTTGCTGACTGGACGCTGACTCAACACGTCCACGTAAGGCGCGTCCGTGACGCCCGCGTCCGTGTATAAGGACTCTATGTAATAGCTTCTGAGTGGTGTGCATGTAACAGCATTTGATTTGATTTCCTAAACTCCCCATAGTCCACGCTTTTTATGCACTGTTGTCATTCTCCTTACTAAAGTATTCTGGGCCTCTAGGGGGTGATCCACTGAGAACTCCAACCTGGGGATCAGTTGCTAACCTACTGGGCTGGGCTATTAAATTTCTTAAGAATAACGAACCCATTTAACTACAGTCTGTACAGAAATGCAATATGCAGGAAATTAACAACTAATTGTTTCGACTAATTAGACGATTACATACATCATCATGTGCAACAAGCAATGCTTTTCAAATAACATGATAAATTAAAAGATTGAGATGACAAGACTCGAATAGGAAGAGGAAGGTGAAGTGGATAAGGGAACACACACGTGTATTAATTCATAGCAAATTAATAATAATAATAATAAATGGAAGAGAGCGACATATACCGGGCAGCCAACGATATTTGTTAGCAATAGCAGGTCATACGTGGTGGTGGTGTCGGTCGATCGGCAGGCATATGTAGGTTACGCATGTAGCATTCACCACCAATCTATCTATCTATCCATGTATCAAACATTTCCCAAGCACTTGAATGATCTGATATATCCTGTCCGTGCATAAAGAGTATCCATATATGTTATATATCATGTACAAGAAGATATATATATATATATATATAGAAAGAAAGAAAGAACTACAATCAATTAACTACCCTCAACCGATCCCCTCCATCCCTCATGAATTAGCAGCCACATCATAATCAGAGAGTCATAGCTTACGCCGAAGGACAAGACGCATATATAACACACTCTTTTTAATATCTCCATCCATCCAACATCAATCATATCATAAACCAAAAATTGACTACATCAAACCATGCATGAAATGAGAGCCACCGACACAACCTCGTTCAGGCTCTTACTACGTACTCCGTCCTAATGTAATGTAATTTCTTGGCTTCACATATTGATATTAAGCTTCCATGGATAAATACTGTACGTCACTTTTCGAAGAAAAATAAACATTGAGGTTTGAGAGTTGAGGTTGGTAGAGTGTCCATTGTCCAACTAATGGCCCTAATTACAACTTGTAACTTCTTCTTTTTTGTTGAGAAAAGTTTGTCATCACTAAATATAAGAAGTACATCTAGTCTTACATTTGGTGCCCCAAGAAAAAAACTACTAAGCTACCAACGTCGGTAAATAAACCCTAAATAAGCCCAAAGGCAAATATAAAGACCCATAAAACCACCAAAGTCAATAGTTTTTTTTGTAATACGAGATAGTAGTCTAAAAATTATATTAAATCATAATAAGATGTTTCTACTCTAGATAATCAAGTACAATCTGTTGGGAGGGGAATTTAATATGCACTAACACGACACGGATTACACGCACCACGAAAAACGAATATTGTATGCGGAATAGTAACTTCTGACCCTCTCCCAATCTCAATGCAACAAACAAACACAAATAGAATGAAAATAGCAAGCAATCACACAACACACCTGAAGCAAACCACGACACACGCGATTTTACAAGGTTCGGCAAGATGCCTACGTCCTTGGGGGGTCTCCTGCGGGTTTCCTTTCCTTGAAGCTCTTCTCCAACAAGAGAAGTCTCCGAGATTACAATTGATTGGAAGCAATGTGTCTCCCAAAGCACTCTAGATCTCTCTCTAGCCTAATCTCTCTCAAGGAAATAAGTAATGTATGTTATGTTACAAGATTATGGCAAAAAACCTATTTATAATGGGCTAAATTCGTATAGAGAATAATTCAGATCGTGCAAAACTGTCTGAAAACGGTCGACCGAAATTTCCCAACGGTCGACCGATTTTCGGTTAGTTCGCGTAACTGCCATCATTCGGTCGACCGCTCGCCCCGAGCCGGTCGACCGTTCCGCGCTTCTGAATAACGTCTGAAGCTCCTGGACGTTTTCGGTCGACCGCGAAACCAACAACGGTCGACCGATCTGCATGTCGATTTTCATCTCGCAGTTACTGTCGCTTTTCGGTCGACCGGATCTCGATCGATCCTGAGCTCCAAATCTACTGACGTTTTACGGTCGACCGAATTCCCCAAACCGGTCGACCGATCCTCGATCTGTTTCGAGCCCGATGGCTCCTGGACTAATTTGGTCGACCGGACACATAAGTTCCGGTCGACCGATTCTCTCTGAATTCCTGTATTAACAATTATAAACCAAATCCAACACAATCCATATATATATATATATCAACTAACCCCAATGAATGTCTGCAGACATGTAGTCTCCCACATCCACCATTTTGCAACACCAATTAAAACCAAGTGGACACAACGGCCACATGCATGGCAATTAAGGATACATTCATCTTAATTGGCATCCAAATCTTATTATTAGATTTTCTTTGAATAACATACATGCGCATAACGATACCAGTCATTCATAAATTCGCTGAAGCAATCAATCCGTTCCTACTACCACTACTACCAAAACAAATGATACGTACTACGTGGTAAATGAAATCAATGGCTAAGGACAAATAAGTAACAATATATGCTCATGATCGTGCATGGACTAACTTGGGAACTTTGTTTACCCAAATTAATTGAGTGATAGGTAGCTAGGGTCCACCCACCGAACCTGGTCTAGTGTAACATGCAGGCAAATTGTTTGTTGTGAACAGTGTAACACAACACAAGCAGTGGTACTAGTAAGTACATAATTGAGAAGAATTGATCCCATCAGATTTGTTATACCATACATACATACATACATACGTACGTACGTACGTACATACATTCTAGGTGAGGTGATATGGTCCGGGGCCCTCTCCTGTTTATTGAGTTAAGGAGATTCAGGAGTTGAATTTGGGATGGAAGGTAGCAATAATGCTACTAGCAATGGCTTATACATTCATATTTATACGTGATGAAATTGGAATATTGGATTTTTTGAAAAACAAAATGAGAATAGATTTGAGTATATATATATATATATAGAGAGATGAAGATAGGACGAAATTATTGTCTGCATTTCATTGTATATATAACTTTCTACCTCCCTCCCTGTCGAAACAAGACAATAGTTAATATCACCACCCAAAAGCTAGCCTATAGTGAGAAAACCTACATGAGTTATGATCACAAGACATATTTCCAAGCTAGCTCATAGGTGAAAAAACACACATGAGTTGTAATTTCAAGGATTATCTATTCATAAGTAAGTCACCTAATCAAGGATCTTTGGGCTCTCAAACCCCTGGGGGGGGGGGGGTGTGTTTGAAAAAAGTAAAAAAATTACTTATTCATGGCGAACGTCATTCGGTTTGGGGCCTTTCAGGAAATATATGTTCTCCCTGGATTCAAAGTAAGAAAGTAATAGCGCTCTATTAGGTCTTTTTTTATTTTGAATCAGGGACCATACGAACTGGAAGGAGTGATGTTGCAATGTTTGACCTGAATTTCTAAATGGGGTGCTACTGTCACTGCTCTCATTAGCGTTCTTTAAAAAAAGACATTTCACTTTTTTATGGAAAATAAAAAGTTTTGATTCTCTCCAACGAGAACTAGGTATATAATTAATTAAAGACAAAATGGATAATAAAAAGATAAAATAAAAGATAATAAAAAGAATTGTTAAAGAAAGTTGGCTGTCAAGCACGGAGAGAGGAGGCTGCTCTACTAGTAGATGCCTAGGGCTGTCAAATTCATATTTCGGGTCGTGTTCGTGTCGACATGAATTGACACGAAATTGTTTTTGCTCAACTCGAACACGAACACGAACACGAAATTTTAAAAAAACCCGACCCGATCGAACACGAACACGAAATTCTACACCTAAACACGAACACGAAATTAGTAACACGAACACAACCCGAATTGACACGAATTTTTTCGTGTTTGTCGAATTAGTGTTTCGGGTCGTGTTCGCGTCGACACGAATTGACACAAATTATTTTTGGCAACCTAAAAACAAAATATTCATGATTAATCATCACAAACTCTTTTAAAATATGAAAGACTACAACGATACAAACATAAACATTCATCATCATTCATCACAAACTAAAAATCCATTCATAAACATTCATCATCATTCAACATAAACTGCAATAAAACAAACTGAAAATCCATTCATACAAACTAAAAATCAAACAAAAACACAAACTAAGCACAATATTCCTAATTCCATTCCATAAGCATCATCAATATATAATTATATATATAACAAGTTTTATTGGATGTATGTGTTTTATTCACAAGTATCTTAAGAAACTTTAATATTTACAAAAGAAATAGCAAAGATGTCGAATAGAAAAAGAAATGCACTGACTGTAACAGAAAATGCACAAACTGTAATAGAAATGTCAAACCAAACAATCAAAAGAATATACTAATCGAATCAACCGGAATTGGAGGACTGTGGTGGTGGTTGCGGGATGAGAGGGTGGTGGTGGTGGACTGTGGTGGAAGTGAGTGGACTGCGGGAGGAGAGGTGGTGGTGGAGTGATTGGAGTCTACGTTTGGTAACGAGGTTGGGAGAAGAAGAAGTGGTTGAACATGAAGGGGAAGGATCGACGACGGGTGGCGAGGACGACGACGGGGGAGGACGGGGTGGAGCCGTGGAGATTTGGATCAGAGATGGGTGGCGAGGACGATGTGGCGACTGGCGAGGTGGATCGAAGGTTGGAGATGTGGATCAGAGATTTGGAGGAGTTGGAGACGGTTGTAGGCTTGAGAAGTTGAGATTGTTTGTTTTAGTTAGGGTTAGGGTTTTTTAGTCTCAATTTGAAATTCAGGTATTTCGTGTCGACACGATTTACACGATACACAAATTTGGTAAACCCGAACCCGAAATTTCGTGTCGTGTTCGGGTTCGAATTTCGTGTCATGACCCGAATTGACAACCCTATAGATGCCCCTCTGGTGTACAAAAGTTGTGAAGGAAGAGAAGCACAATTGTCCCTCATACTCATACGCCCCTGCTCCTGAGTTCACCGTCCCAAAAATACTCCTCCAATTAAGTTATCATAAATTTTCAGTTGAAACGTGTTAAGGTGACAGAGTAGTGTCCTTATAACTCACATCAAAAATATTTGTCGGACATTATCGTTGGGAGAGGGTTCTAACCACACTACTAACAAGACACAGATTAAGGAGCACAACAATAACAAGAATATTGATGCGGAAATTAAACTTCTAGTCTCTCCCAATCTTTAAGCAACAAACACACGCAAAAAAGATGGAAATCACAAGCAAAACACAAACACACTTGAAGCAAACCACAACACATGTGCTTTACAAGGTCCGGCAATGTGCCTACGTCTTTGATGGGTCTCCTGCGGGTTTCATTTTCTTTCTTGCACTTCTCCAACAAGAGAAGTGATGTATTCGTTTTAAATACCGCAAGTGCATGACCGCGATAAAACGGTGACAAGTACGGGTTGATCCACGGGGAGGTGAGTAGCCTCTGGTTTGTTCGAAATCAAATGACAAATAAGGAGAGAAGAGATTTGATTATGCTAAGCCAAATTGCACTAAACTAGTAGGAAGCAAATGCAAAAGAAGACAACTAGCGATGATTTAAAACTAAACTAAAAAACTTAATAACTAGGCTGGAAATCAGAAAGAGAAACTCCTAAGGGGTGGTGTGTGTGTGCACATATGAAGTAAAATAAGTAATGAATGATGCATGTAAGCATGTATGTGTGTGTGTCGTGTGTGTGTTTTCATACATAGGAAATGTCTAAAGATGTGGCAAACCCTATCAATCCATTCACACAATGTATCAACAATTACTACTTGATTTGCATAAGACTAGGCTCAGCGTGAGAAGTGTCTAAATGACAAGACTCATAAAAAAACCATGAACTCATGTGAAGAACAAAGATAATGATCTTATGGCAAAACTCATCAAAACAAAGTTTCTTCAATCAATCAATCAAGCAACCACAGCTAGACGACGCCTAACTGCGAGCTCACGCGGCCTCAACATGCCTCACCTCAAATACAAACACTTAACTAACATGTAGCATATTCAACATAAAATTTCAGTCAATAAACATGAGGAAACTAAGCATGAGAAGTGTTTAAATCTTATGGCAAAAGTCATCAAAAATCCCCCCAACATGTAGATGATTAAAATACCGTCAATGAACATACAAACATGCAAGTTTACACAATCAAAAATTCATCAAACATCTAAACATCACAACATATATATATACATCATCTCCACGCCCCAAAGGGGATGTAACTATTCACTACTCATTAGGAAAAGAAGACAAAAGAAAATTAAGCTAAGCATGCAAGAAGATAAAAGATAGAACATTAAAACATACTAAGAAAAATTATTTTATTTACATGACACACATTACAAGTTGCATTCTTGTGCACTTGATTTTTGCTCCAAGTCTTACTCTAAGTAGAGAAAATGTACCAAGTAATGAGTAAATACAAAGGAGAATGAAGAGTTCTATTTATAGTCATAGAAAAAGGTCATCGGGGACAATCCTCCAATGTGGGACTAATGCACTACTAAAAATAGACATAAAACTAGGGGTGCACACGGGTTGGGTCGGGTTTGGGCTCCAACCCGACCCAACCCGAAATTTTCGGGTTAGTAAAATACCGAACCCGAACCCGAACCCATTCGGGTTGAACCCAACCCGACCCGAAATTTTCGGGTTAGTTCGGGTTGGTTCGGGTTGGACCCGAAATTTTGGCACCAACCTAAAGCAAGCAACTATATAACTTCAAAAACACTTTAAAATCAAGAAAATATTGGTCGTGTTACTAACAAGCAAATAAACTGACATTAAATGAGCGGATGTCTCAGACAAAAGGAACCAACCATAAATCAAAAATATTGGGTAATAACAATCAACATGCTAAAATCATTTCAACCAACATGCATCTGTTCCCCCACAAGCAAGATCGAGTGTGTGATCAACATTCAACAACACATAGATTACACTCCAAAGACCCCATTTTGATTCACACCTCTATCAACAACGCAACGATATTCAACTTAACTTAAATTCCTTTGATCACCAAACAACAAAAAACACAAACCGACCTGCATCCATTTCTTGACGAGCAAGACGGAGTGGTTAATGGCAGCAGAATGGCTCCTCCAATCCCTGATCCCCTCCTCCATCACTGTCCACCCCCGCGCGGTGACGTCGTCGACCGCCATCCCATTGGTGTTCCTCATCTTCGCCACCAAATCCACCGTAAAAACCACTTCCAATCACCAACGTCTCAAATCGGTCCGATCCGTGACAACCACCACAAACCGGAACCAAAACGGATCGAACAAGTCCCGAACCGGGCTTCCGACGCACGATCAGAAGGGATCCGACGGGAGAGGATTACCTGCAGTGCTGGTGACGAGCACGCGCATAGGTTCCTTCGCCATTGGTGAGATGAAAGAGGGGTTGAGAGTGGAAAAGGAGTGGAATGGGAGAGACGACGGGTGGAGACGAGGCGTCGAGGCTGCGAGGAGATCGATAGAGAGGACTGAGGAGTGCGTGAGGGATCGACGGAGAAGACAGAGGATTGTGTGAGGAGGGATCGACGGAGATGAGTCGAGGCATCGAGGTTGCGAGGAGAGGGGCAGGGATTTGGGATGTGCGGCTCGTGGGGAGAAAGGTTGGTGATTTGGGATTTACGGTTAGGAAGGATCTGTGTTTAGAGGATGACACCGATTATTTAGGATTTACTTTATTTAAAAAAATCGGGTTCGGGTTGGGTTGGGTCAACCCGACCCCTCAACCCGAACCCAACCCGAATACTTCGGTTTTCAGATTTTTGAGACAAAACCCGACCCAAATCTCTTTCTAACCCGACCCAACCCGACCCGACAGTCACGTTCGGGTTGGTTTTCAGGTTCAACCCGACCCATGTGCACCCCTACAAAAAACACTCTAATACATGACCCGCTTAAATCTTATCGGATCTGGAGAAGAACCGACCGCCAATCAGCGATCTATATAGTCTGGATCTGGTCTGGATTTTGAGTGTGGTTGTCTGACTTGATTTCTGCATGTTTGATTCACCCGAGTTGGTTGTTGGAGTTTAGGCCCGAATCGAATTGTCAAAATATTTCTCATGATTAGGGTTGTGCAGAACCCGATCCTGTCCGGTTTTTTGGACCAAACCGGACCGATCGGTCCAGGTTCGGTCCGGACCGGAACCAACCGGAACTGAATTTTCAGAATGTCCGGACCGGAACCCGGAACCGTTGGTTCCGGTCCGGACATTTTGAAAATTCGGTTCCGGTCTGGTCCGATTTTTCTTTTCTTTTTTTTAAATTTTAAGGTAGAACCGGTCGACCGGTAGAGTTCGGTAAAATCACTATGGAGAGTCTGTTATAAACTGGTCGAACTGAGAACTGGTTCGGTCGACCGGTTCACACAGTAAATCTGGGTTTTAGGTTTTAAGTGATTTTCGACTAAGGTTTGGGTGATCTAATGAAGTCCAAATAAGGTGAAATTTTGTGTGTGACTTCTCTAAGGAACCTAGTGTATATGTGATAAGTTTTTAGCTCTTGTATGCTCGATTTACACATGTTCCTAAGACTCAAAATAAAATCAAGATTACAAGTCTTCATATAGCTTTATTACAAATCTTGACTTGATTTCCTTCCTTCCATGAGTCTTGATCACCTGTAGAGGTTAGCACATGCAATATATATGCAATGCAATATGTGTGCTACTCTACATTACTTATGATTTAGATTAGGTTGATTAAATCATAAAAACAAGGATTAAGACCAAAAAGCCAACAGACCGGACCGGACCGAATCCAACCGGTATGGTCCAGTTTTCAGTCCAGACCAGTTCGGTCCGGTCCGGTCTTGTCTCCGGTCCGGACGCGGGATAAAAATCCGGTCCGGTTCGGACCGGATGCACAAGCCTACTCATGATGGTATGAGTTTCTTCATTTACTTGTTGGTCCTTTTGGTTTTATATCTGAGTCCCTCTCTCTTGTATCTCAATTCATAAATCTTGCAACTTAGTCATTTTTCTTGTTTTTAAGTCGTTTTGAGTCTCTTCTTCTCAAACATGTTTATTCCTGAAACTTAAACATAAAACTCGTTACGTAGCACTGCTTAGGCTAAGAATAAAGGATATAAGACACAAATATATGCATGATATGATGTCAATCAAGAATCATTCAAGATTACAAACGTTTAGAAGCAATATGTCTCAAAACACTAGATATCTTTCTAGCCTAATCTCTCTCAAGGAAATAAGTATTGTATGTTGTGTTATAAAATTAGGGTGAAAATCCCTTTTATAATGGGTTAAAACCGTACAAATAAACATGCAGATCGCGGGCAAAATTGTCTGCAATGGTCGACTGGAATTCTCCATCGGTCGATTGGTGCACAGTTTTGTGCATATCCGCCAACATTCGGTCAACCGCTCACCCCAAGCCAGTCGACCGTTCCGCGCTTCTGAATAGCGCCTGAGAGGCTCTGGATGTTTTCGGTTGACCGTAACTTAAGTTACGGTCTATCGATTCGTGATTCTGGTCCTCGACTTGAAGCTCCTGGAAGTTTCCGGTCGACCGCGTGCCCAGCACCGGTCGACCAATCCACATTTCGACGAATCTTGACCGCTCTGGAAAATTCCGTGTCGGCTGTCATTTAAATTGCGATCGACCGATGCTTTCTGTTTTTTGTACTTAACAATTCTACAACCCAAATATCAACAATTATGAGATTGTTGGACAACTTATTCTACTTCAACACTTGACATGGTCCGGAACAAAACGTAACGTTGTTCAATCAACCAATAATTGTGTAATTTTAGAAGTGATGTAGGTTTAAACAATTAAAATGTTCGAACCTTTTGAATTCTATAGAAATTCAAAAGAAAAATTCCCTCTTGAATTCGGTTCAAAACGTGGCCACGTGGAAACATTAAGGGTCTCTATTTAGTCAAAACTCAAATGGAAGTCACATTTGGGATGAGATCGATCGGTGCCGCACTAATACTAGCTAGATCATCATTTGCTGTCTTCTCTTCCGCAATGTGAGTATAATAGTATGGTATATAAATAAAGACAGAAATGGATTTCACGTTTTCCATAAAAAAAGAAAGAAAGATCTGGTTAGACAATGGAAGGAAGTTTCGCAGGTAGCCAGGCATAAGTCTCGATCTCTCCGTGTCTTCACGGGTCTGATAGACTAATTAAGTTGCAGCTGGATTGATGATCACATGATATAAATTAGTATATATATAATAGATTGGAAGAGGTTAGCTAGCTATAGCCAGGTTGACTAGATTAGATTTGTCGTCGAGTGCAATTAGATTAGTTTGTCCATTTCTTTGATTGATTGATTGATCAAAATCACACGCAAATGCAATCCCACGCGCATGCAGATTCTTTGGGCAGCCGATCTGTCTCCGCAACCCCAACCCCGCCCTTTATATTTAAGAGCACCCTTAACGGGTGCTCTTTGCCCGGGTGCCCTCCGGGGCGCCCGGGCAGAGGGCACGCCCAGGGCAGGACGTCCTAGGTGGATTCTCGGGCGGCAGGCCGCCCGGGAATCCGCCCTAGGCGCTCGGACGGGGGGCCACATGGCCTCCCCATTCGTCAGATTTTTTTTTTGTTTTTTTGTTTTAAAAATAAAATTATTTATATATAATTAGGATAATGTATTAATTAGGTAAATGAAATTTAATTAATTAGCTATTACAAAATAATTGAAAAAATATTTTATAATTAATTAATAATTTTTTGATTTACTTAAAAAATTAAAAATCAAAAACAATTTAAGAAATAGTAGTACAATACTCATACATTTCAGAAACAAAATACAAATACAGAATACGAAATAAAACAGAAATAAGAAAATGAAAGATAATCATCCTACGGATACGGAATTTAAACTACCAGAATACTGATAAACTACCACAGACATATTGAAAACATAAGAACCTACAGATATCGTTGTGATTTAGCCCACTCCTTGAGTTCAGCAAGTGTTTCTTTATCGAATTTGTCATTGTTTTCCTTCTTCATTAGAGCGAAGAGGACATCAAGTTTCTTGCTGTTCAGTTCCCTTTGGAAATTCACCTCAGCTTCGATGTGTTTCCTCTCCATCCGTTCTTCGTAACACAAATATTTTTCCTCTTTAACTTTTGCGTTATATTCAATTTGTTTCCCCAGTTCTAACATCTCAGGATCAAGTTGTGCCTGAAATGATTGTTTCCCCTTCTTCTTTTTGACTTTTTTAACACCTTCAGGACGATGACATGTTTCGTACACCATTTCATCTGCTGACGGTGTTGCGTTACTCCCATCGTCGTCGGTGCCTTTTCTTTTCCCGCTGCTAAAACTCTCCGGACTTTCTGCAGCGACGTTTCCGGTGGGAAGTCCAAGCGCAACAGACTCTCATTTAGGGTACCTGCGTAACAAAAGTCAAACATGCATGAACTGAAATTTGGCGTTGTGTGTTCGTTCGTAGATGATGTGCGCTTCATGGATGACATCGTCCTCGTTGTAACCGCTTCTCTTCCTCCGCACCTCCTGGTCGAAGCAACCAACCCATTGGTTCACAGATGGCAATGTACGCCTCCATCGCCCCTTCAACGATTCATCGTTACGCTCTACTACACCTGGCTCGCCTGAGTCATTATAGATGCGCTCCACACGTTTCCAGAAGGACTTCATTTTTTGGTTTGTCCCAACCACAGCATCGCCACTGACATCCATGTAAGCCGAGACGAGTCGTTGATCCTCTTGTGCGGACCACGATTTTTGCGACCTCATCGTCGCGGTTTTGCGTGTTCCCTGGGTCGCGGTTTCGTCATTCACATCAGCTGTATAGCGGCTTGCATTTCCACTACTTTCGCCACTTAGGAGGCGAGTATACATACTCATTGGGAATTAGGTTTGCCCTTCTTCCTGAGTTGGCGGTTTATATTAATTGTGTGGGTAGAACCCTGGGTGTGGTAAAAATTGGTTTTGGTGGGACGGGTGGAATTCTGGTTATGTGGTAAATTGGCTTTGGTATAACGGGTGGAATCCTGGTTGTGGAACATTTTGGTAAGGGAAAAAGTGTTGGCTTGGGGGTGGACGACGTGGAGATCGTCGGTAATCTGGTGAACCATTGCCTTCTGAAGATGACATTATGAGTAGAGAGTAGAGGTCAGTAGAGAATTATGGTGGAAGAAGTAAGATTGGAATAGAGGTGAGTAGAGAATTAATGTGGTTTGGGTATATATATTGAAGTAGTCACGCGCGTACTGTAGGTCCTCGATCCAATCGTCTCGTCTTTTGTGAGTCACGCGCATACTGTAGCGCCTCGATGCCTGAGAAGTTCAAGTCTCGATCCAATCGTCTCGTCTTTTGTGAGTCACGCGCATACTGTATGTCCTCGATGCATGAGAAGTCCAAGCCTCGATTCAATCGTCTCGTCTTTTGTGAGTCACACGCATATTGTAGGTCCTAAATTTTAAATTTATTAATTTGTGGGTTTCTAAATTTTAATAATATTTTATTAAATGTTAATTAAAAACGAATGAATTGTTGATATTAAATAATTACGATAATGATTATTAATATATTTTGTTGATTGTTGAAAGAGTTTTGGAGAGAAGAATAAAAATAATGACGTGACAACAAATACTGTAGCGTGACTGGGTGGATTAGGTAATGGTTAAGGATTTTGTAGGGGGGTTGGTTTGTGCTGACGTGGCAGAGAGAGAAGCTGACGTGACTGAGAGAGAAAGCAAGGCACCCGGGAACTGCCCGGGCGTTGTTAAGGATGCTCTAACTTCTATATATAGCTCCAGACATGTATAGATCAGAGATGATGATGATCTATATTTTTGGGAATTAAGATATGTATGTTTTGTAATAATTTTATAACAAGGTGTAGTGTAGGTGTTTAACTACCTAGATCGGTGCAGGCGATCGCCGGCCGGCCTGGGCAATCGAATGCCAATTGGGCATGTAAATATATGCGTGCATGCATGCATGTTCCTGCTAAATAGCCCGGCAAACATCCACTAACCTAATCATAAAGTCTACGTACTACGTGCTAACCAGTACCTTCATTTGCACACACAATATATAATTGTTGATGGTTGACCATTTACACAGTAAATTATTCAGTCTCTACTCCTAAATGCCTGTTTGGGTGTTGTTGGGATGCATGTAACATGGAGGAGGAAGTCAATGAAATTGAATGGAAGGGAACAGTTTGGCAGTTTGTCTTGTTGCCAACCTTGCTTCAAATTGGCCCATTATTGGGTAGGTTGTAACACCTCAACCACTTTTGTCTCATGTCTGCTATTGATAAATTGGTAGTGTGGTATATATTGATAACATTAGTTTACTACTACACTATCCAACCGGTTTAAGTTTTTATGACAATAATTAAGGGTGGGTATTGTGAGTCACTGGACTCATGGCGACAGAACGTTACGGTAACGGTAGCAATCATAATAATAAATAATATGTTGATGGTTGTTTAATTAAGCAAATTAATGCTTATTACTTTAGTTAATCAGGGGAAGAAAGAAAGAAATATATATATATATATATATAGAGAGAGAGAGGATAGAATGAGTCATAGGCTCATTTTGTTTAAATGAGCTTCTCAAGATCTAACCATTCATCTCAATCTAAATGGTTGTGAGTCTTTTACTTTAAGCGATTGAGATGGTTGTGAGTATTTTACTTTAAGTGAGAGTAGTAAAGTAAATTTGTAAGTCTTCTCAATCATCCCTCATCCCTTTATCATTCACCAGACCTAAAATACCTTCCAAAAATTATTTGTACAGTACCAATAGTTAGTATTATTAATAAAATTCCATCGTAACGTGGGTTCCACGTACTTCCAGTCTAGTCATGTTGTAATTTAAGCAAAGAATGAGTTGTAAATTGTACTGTACTTATAGGGGATGGTGGTCGTGGCCATTTATATAGGCTGGGTGGGGTGGGCATTTATCATTTAGCTCTCTTGAAAATCCTATTCAACAGAAATAAATATGAACTACTGTAACATGTATCTATTTAGTTGGAACGAAAATAATATTATGTTTGAAACCGTAATATGACATTGTTAGCCGTAATATATTGCAATTCTGTGCAACGATTTAGGATAATCTGGACAACCAGAATGTGGAGCATGCCAAAGAGTTTTATTTAATACCCGATGTTAAAAGTGAGGTGAAACCAACAATTGAAAATGAGTTTTACTCAATAGAATAAGCTTACAACTATTATAAGACTTATGCAAATGCAGAAGGGTTTAATGTTCGTAAATCGTCAATAAAGTATATTGAAGCATCAAATAAGAAATCCATGGAGGTCATCTTAAAAAAAATTATTTGCTCTAGAGAATGGTCATCATATTCAAAAAGCACCAAAAACTGATATCAATGAAGGGTCCGTAACAGTGAAGAAGAGGAAAGTTGGAATGTCAAGCCAAATTAAAAATCAAATTTGATAGAGATAAAAATAAGTGGTTTGGGCAAAACTGTGTTGAAGGACATAATCATGAAATGACAAGCTCCTCTCAAAGACATTACATGAGAAACAAGCATAGCATACCGCCCGTTACTAAAAGATTGCTGAAATCTATGAGTGAAACAAACATACCTATTGTAAAACAAGCTGGTTATGACAAAATGGGGTTCATATACTAAGGAACATGTCATATTAGGAAGGATAAGAAAACGTAAGTATTTAATGTTCTTTGTAAAAATGCATTATACTTGATAATTGTCTTATGTCGTCTTTGGAATTTTGCAGGGTTACACCTGAAGATACAAGTAAATTGAAGGATTAAACTGGCAAAGGAGATTAATATATGTGGACAAGATAATATATGTAAAGAAGAATACAAAATGCCTACAATCTCCTACAATAATACACATCATTTTTAATTTTTGATATACATACTCTAGTAAACTAATATGATTTTTTTATAGAAACATTCTATATAGTAGTTTATTTTTGTTGAATATGTTAGGTTTTGTCCAAAATAATGGTGAATGAATACAAGTTATGTAACTTGTATCACAGTTTCTATTAACAGTAATATTACGTTAACAACCGTAATATCAACATGATGTAATATTATTTTATTAGACGTAATATAAAAATAATATTACGTTCACAAACGTAATATCAAGATGTAATATTAATTTGTTAGACGTAAGATAAAAATTATTTTTACTAAGGTCAAATTAATAAAAAATGTATTGTTGTTCGTGTACAAGTTTTTATTATATATATAATCCGTAATTTAATGTTGTAATAATACGATATCCTAAGCCGTGATATAATGTGAGGTTTACAAACGTTTCAAAAATAGTGATGGAAGAGTAAAATATGTGTAAAAAAATATCGTAGACCTTATAAAAATCAATATTACGTTCGCAACCGTAATATAATATTGTTATATTAATATGTTGTCTTTAGCTGTAATACAGTGTCAGGTTGGTTACTAACGTTGCAAGTAAAGATGGATGAATAAGTCATGTGTAAAAAAGATCGTTGATCAGATAAAAATTAATATTCGTTCGAAATCTTAATAATAATTGTTGTAATAATGTTGTCCTTAGCCGTAATATAATGTATGGTTATTAAGCAACATTTCGCGAATAATGATGGATGACTTAATCATTTGTTTTAAAAATTGTGGTTTGTACACAAAATCAATATCACATTCACAACTGTAATGTAATTTATTTGTTATAATATGTTGTCATAAACCATAATATATTGTTAGTAAACCAACTATATTGTTGCAAAAGGATTTTCAGTCTTCATTAAGAAACAAGAACCTTTGAAGTTAGTATGTGAACTAGTAATATAGAGTCAACAATATTGATGGCATGTAAAGAAAAACAAATAATGAGAGTGCAACCTGTCAAGTAAAGATCCAAAATTTATAGCCTCAATTTAGTAGTATGTAATATTAACTTTAAGGAATCAAACATACATACAACAGTTCTATGAATATTGTATCATTCAAAAACACAAAATCTCCAAAAATTTCGATGTCTTTTAATCTACACCAGTTGGAAGTTGTTTCACGAAGTATCGTAGCTACGTATTCAGTACGGATCCGAGTCATGTCTTCTACAAAATCAAATATATCTTTTCTTTCAGAAAGATATTGTGCAAACTTCAAAACTTACAAACCGCAATTCAAACTTGTGACTGATTGCTGGGGGCAAGAAACATGTTCTATTTCCCAGTCCTTCGTATTCTTAAAATTGTGCATCACTTCAAAGAACTTAGCCACCCACTTTGACTGTAAGAGATTAAAATTTAAACTCTCAAGAACAAAACATACACACTGAAAACAGTAATCTCCAAATCAATGCTTACGGAAACAATATTAACCACAATAGAATTGGAACATTAATCCAAAGATGAATGTTGTAATATAATAAATATTTTTCTACAAACCCAACTAAAATAACCACAAACAAAAAAACACATTCCTCAAAAAAAACCAACGCGAACAAATTCTACACCAAACAAAACAACTTTGTAAGACTTCCTCAATTCCAGAACTGCCAATCCATTTCAACCATTCGTAACACACACCTTGATTCTCCAAGACTTTGAGTCCTACCTGAATAAGGAAACAAAACTTCTGAAGGTCGAATTTCCTAAGAATCATAGATCCCACTTATTGTAATTCTGATAACAACTTATTCAAATGAACATTACGAAAATTTCCAGCAACAAAACAAGAATCCAAAAACCTATACCCAAAACTCAACATCCAGCAATGCAAGTTGCATCCTGAGGTTCAGCTCGAGCGGAAAAAAAGGTTCAAATTACACCTGTAGGTTCTCGTCTCAAATTACATCTCAAGTTCACTTGAATCACACACAAAAAATTGACGACATCCTGAGGTTAAACTAACGAAATCACAAAATTAATCCCCCTCCAAAAACTCCCAACTCTAAACAACTGAACCTAAAGTGAAGAAATCGATTATCAATGACAAAAACAAAATCCATCCAAAAAACTGGAAACACGAGAGCCCAACCAAACCTGCAGTGAAGAAGACAGACAAGCCAAAATCGATGACCTTCAACCTCGAACTCTCCTTCTTAGTCTCAAACAAAAAATTAACTATTTTTACGGAAACAATATCAACCACAATGGAATTGGAACATTAATCCAAAGATGAATGCATAATATAGTTAATATTTTTCAATATGCAGCCACAACAAAATCTGAGATATAATCCAAAAAAACTGCATATTAGACCACTAATAAAACAAACATGACACTAAACTTAAACTACTCCCAACATATAACCCTAACCTCCTCCCCAAAGTGATTGAAGATCGTACCGGACAAAGGTTGGCGAGTTGTGAGTTCTACCACCGGATTCTTCCATTTCGGCTTGAGGATTGGGGATGTTGATATAGGTTTTCGAATTGCAACGTCTTGGCATGCTTGAAACTGCGACGACTGCGGAGGTTTGGGGATGCTGATGAAAGCCCACTAGGGTTAGGGATTTGACGGTGGGGAGGAAGGAGAGTGTTAGGGGTTTGGGGGAGAGATTAATTGTGAGAAGATCATATCATCACCATTAGATTTGATTTTAATGGTGGATGTTAATTAGGAGGTTCACTTAAACTTAAATAAGTTCTGAACTTATTTTATAATTACTGTATATATATATATGTGTGGGTTGGGCTTCCATTTCCAGGAAGTCAATACAAAACCAGCATGCGTGAGTGAATTTATTTGGTTATTTTGTTTAATGAATGACCACGAGTGGTCAATCGGATGCGGAGGAGAGAGAGAAGGTCCGACCAAGAAAAGAAGCAAAGCGAAGTAAAGCAAAGAAAGCGTCGGTGGTGGTATTGAAATAATGAATGTAATGGGGAGTAGAGATCGATTACCGCCGCCTTCCCACTTCAAATTTAACAAATACGGACAAACTCTTCGTCGCGTGATCAATTTATTGTACTGTACCAATAGTAAAAAGTATTATTAATAAAATTTCGTCGTAACGTGGGTTCCACGTGTACTTCTACTCTAGTCAGGTTGTAATTTAATTTAAGCAAAGAATGAGTTGTAAGGTGTACCCTACCTGCATGCCCACCCGGCGGCACCCTATATAATAAATGGCCACGGCCACGGCCACCATCCCCTATAAGTTTAATAAGTACGTCAAGAAAGAAAAGAAGAAATACTTTGAAATTAATTAAATCGATGGAGGGTACTTACGGCGGAATGGAGAAGCTCAGCTCCGAGATCTTCTCCATTTTGGAGTCTAAATTCCTGTTCGGCGACGGCGACGCCGACGACAAACCCAAAAACAAAACCTCACCTTGCTGCAGGGTGCGAGTGCTGTCCATCGACGCCGGTGGCTCCACCGACGGTCTTCTCGCCGCCACCTCCCTCGTACGCCTCGAGGCCAACTTCCAACGCCTAACCGCCAACCCCTCCGCCCGCCTCGCCGACTTCTTCGACCTCGCAGCCGGTTCCGGCTCCGGCGGGGTCCTGGTCTCCCTCCTCTTCTCCCGCGGCTCTAACAATCGACCCCTCCTCTCCGCATCCGAAGCCCTCCTCTTCCTATCAAAGAACCACAGACTCCTCGCAGCCGCCGCTGTCCAGAACAAGAAGAAGACGTCCTTCCTTCGCCAGCTCTTTCGCCGGAGGAAGACCAGCGGCGGCGGCATATTCCGAGAGATCTTCCGGGAACTGAGCCTTCGCGACACGGTGAAGCCGGTGCTGATCCCCTGTTACGACCTCAGCACGGGAGCGCCGTTGGTGTTCTCACGGGCCGACGCCGTGGAGTCGGACGGCTACGACTTCAGGCTGCGGGACGTGTGCTGCGCCACCATGGGGATGGCGGTGGCGGACGACGTGAGGTCGGTGGACGGGAGAACGCGAATCGACGCGGCGTCGCTGGACGGTGGGGTGGCCACGGGGAACCCGACGTCGGTGGCGGTTACGCACGTGCTGAACAACAAGAGTGAGTTCCCGTTGGTGAGAGGAGTGGAGGACGTGGTGGTGGTTTCCCTCGGCAACGGGGAAAGTGGCGGAGGGAAACGCCGTGAGAGCGGGTATTCCACCCCGTGCGTGAAGATCGCGGGTGACGGAGTTGCGGACATGATCGACCAGGCGTTGGGGATGGCCTTCGGACACCTCAGGGAAACCAACTACTTCAGGATACAAGCAAGAATAAGATCAGGAGGAGGAGGAGGAAGTAGTAATAGTAGTGATGATGATATAAATATTGCGTTAGTTGAAGAGATGCTTAATCAGAAGAATGTGGAGTCGGTTATGTTCTTTGGTAAGAAGGTGTCCCCTCGAACTAACGCCGACACTCTCGATTGGGTCGCCCGTGAATTGGTGACGGAGGACAACAAGAGGAAGGACTGCCCTCACCCGGTGGTGCTCATCAGAGGACTTGGATTTGGATTTGGAAGCCCACGCCTCACCTCCTCCTCCTCCACCTCATCTCTAACCTCCTCCTCGCCTTAATTTCTTTTCTTTTCTTTAATTAATTACCCTCGCTTAATTAGCTTAGTAATTAGATTCAATATATATGTATGTATGTACGTACTACAATTTAATTTAACTGCACCCTAGCTAGCTCCCATCGATCCCTACCTACATAATACATATGTACGCACGTTAATTGGGCGGTTAATTTAACCATGCATGTATTGTTGTCATGTAATGTGTGTAATTAATCAGGGTAAGTACGTACGTACGTGAATGTGATCGAATGGTACCTTAATTCCAATGCATACATGTTAATTTGGAATTGGAACATGGAGTGTTGTTAATTAGTAGTGGGAGTAGAAACGTAAAGATATATCGTTACCTTCGTTGAGAGGAGGAGGAGGAGGACTGGGAGGAGAAACGTAAACATATATCGTTACCTTCGTTGAGAGGAGGAGGAGGAGGAGGAGGAGGTTGTCTGCTAATTAAGCAATGTATTTCTTTACTTTCTTTATGTTGTGGTTAATTACTTGTGTTGTGTTGTGTGCACAGACAATACATATGTGTTTGTTTGTGGAATAAGCTAATTAAACAAATTGGTGATGAATTCGTTCATGCTTCGTATTTTTATCTTTCAATCTCTTCGAATGACTTTGATATTACTGGGTCGACGGTCAATCACATATTTTATTGACGGGTATTTTCAAGGGCCGTGATAGACGGACGCGGGCGTCACGGACGCGCCTTACGTGGATCTGTACAGTTCAGATATTTTCTTTGAGTCGGCGTCCAGTCAGCGAAATTTCTCTTCGCGCGTTTTGGTCTTTTTAAAAAACGCCGGTTCTTTAAGTTGAACGATTCATTTCTCAATACACAGATAAGACAGTGTGCAGACCCTAGGACATCGTGCAGTCTCATTATTCGTGCAGAGCCCACACTTATCATAATAAAATATTTGTTTTTAAGTTTTACGTTTGATCAACTTAATTTGTCTACCTTACTTTATGTGTGTGTGCAGTTTACATTATTTGTTTGTCCTGTTTACGTTATGTGTCTGTCCGGAATAAGTGTATTTGCAGTCCGGAATAAGTGTATTTGTTGTCCGGTTTAAGAATAAAGTGTGTCCAGAAACGGAACATAAAGTTTGTCCGGAATAAGTGTATTTGTTGTCCGGAATAAGTGTATTTGCAGTGCAGAATAAGTATATTTGTTGTCCGGTTTAAGAATAAAGTGTGTCCAGAAACAGAACATAAAGTTTGTCCGGAATAAGTGTATTTGCTGTCCGGAATAAGTGTATTTGTTGTCCGGAATCGGAATAAGTGTATTTGTTGTCCGGAATAAGTGTATTTGCAGTCCGAAATAAGTGTAGTTGTCCAGAATAAGAAGAAAGTGTGTTCAGAAACGGAACAGAAAGTTTGTCCTGTTTATGTAGAAAGTTTGTCCTGTTTATGTAGAAAGCTTGTCTTGTTTTGTCTTGTTTATGTAGAAAGTTTGTCATGTTTTGTCCTGTTTATGTAGAAAGTTTGTCCTGTTTATGTAGAAAGTTTGTCTTGTTTATGTAGAAAGTTTGTCCTGTTTTGTCCTGTTTATGTAGAAAGTTTGTCCCGTTTATTTAGAAAGTTTGTCATGTTTTGTCCTGTTTATGTAGAAAGTTTGTCCTGTTTTGTCCTGTTTATGTAGAAAGTTTGTCCTGTTTATGTAGAAAGTTTGTCTGGAATAAGTGTATTTGCTGTCCGGAATAAGTGTATTTGTTGTCCGGAATAAGTGTATTTGCAGTCCGAAATAAGTGTAGTTGTCCAGAATAAGAATATAGTGTGTTCAGAAACGGAACAGAAAGTTTGTCCGGAATAAGTGTATTTGCTGTCCGGAATAAGTGTAGTTCCTGTCCGGTTTAGGAAGAAAGTTTGTCATGTTTATGTAGAAAGTTTGTCCTGTTTTGTCCTGTTTATGTAGAAACATTGTCCTGTTTTGTCCTGTTTATGTAGAAAGTTTGTCCTGTTTTGTCCTGTTTATGTAGAAAGTTTGTCCTGATTATGTAGAAAGTTTGTCTTGTTTATGTAGAAAGTTTGTCCTGTTTTGTCCTGTTTATGTAGAAAGTTTGTCATGTTTATGTAGAAAGTTTGTCTTGTTTTGTCCTGTTTATGTAGAAAGTTTGTCCTGTTTTGTCATGTTTATGTAGAAAGTTTGTCCTGTTTATGTAGAAAGTTTGTCTGGAATAAGTGTATTTGCTGTCCGGAATAAGTGCATTTGTTGTCTGGAATAAGTGTATTTGTTGTCTGGAATCGGAATAAGTGTATTTGTTGTCCGGAATAAGTGTATTTGCAGTCCGAAATAGGTGTAGTTGTCCAGAATAAGAATACAGTGTGTTCAGAAACGGAACAGAAAGTTTGTCCGGAATAAGTGTATTTGCTGTCCGGAATAAGTGTAGTTCCTGTCCGGTTTAGGAAGAAAGTTTGTCATGTTTATGTAGAAAGTTTGTCCTGTTTCGTCCTGTTTATGTAGAAACCTTGTCCTGTTTTGTCCTGTTTATGTAGAAAGTTTGTCATGTTTTGTCATGTTTATGTAGAAAGTTTGTCCTGATTATGTAGAAAGTTTGTCTTGTTTATGTAGAAAGTTTGTCCTGTTTTGTCCTGTTTATGTAGAAAGTTTGTCCTGTTTATGTAGAAAGTTTGTCTTGTTTTGTCCTGTTTATGTAGAAAGTTTGTCCTGTTTTGTCCTGTTTATGTAGAAAGTTTGTCCTGTTTATGTAGAAAGTTTGTCTGGAATAAGTGTATTTGCTGTCCGGAATAAGTGCATTTGTTGTCCGGAATCGGAATAAGTGTATTTGTTGTCCGGAATAAGTGTATTTGCAGTCCGAAATAAGTGTAGTTGTCCAGAATAAGAAGAAAGTGTGTTCAGAAACGGAACAGAAAGTTTGTCCTGTTTATGTAGAAAGTTTGTCCTGTTTATGTAGAAAGTTTGTCTTGTTTTGTCTTGTTTATGTAGAAAGTTTGTCATGTTTTGTCCTGTTTATGTAGAAAGTTTGTCCTGTTTATGTAGAAAGTTTGTCTTGTTTATGTAGAAAGTTTGTCCTGTTTTGTCCTGTTTATGTAGAAAGTTTGTCCCGTTTATTTAGAAAGTTTGTCATGTTTTGTCTTGTTTATGTAGAAAGTTTGTCCTGTTTTGTCCTGTTTATGTAGAAAGTTTGTCCTGTTTATGTAGAAAGTTTGTCTGGAATAAGTGTATTTACTGTCCGGAATAAGTGTATTTGTTGTCCGGAATCGGAATAAGTGTATTTGTTGTCCGGCATAAGTGTATTTGCAGTCCGAAATAAGTGTAGTTGTCCAGAATAAGAATAAAGTGTGTTCAGAAACGGAACAGAAAGTTTGTCCGGAATAAGTGTATTTGCTGTCCGGAATAAGTGTAGTTCCTGTCCGGTTTAGGAAGAAAGTTTGTCATGTTTATGTAGAAAGTTTGTCCTGTTTCGTCCTGTTTATGTAGAAACCTTGTCCTGTTTTGTCCTGTTTATGTAGAAAGTTTGTCATGTTTTGTCATGTTTATGTAGAAAGTTTGTCCTGATTATGTAGAAAGTTTGTCTTGTTTATGTAGAAAGTTTGTCCTGTTTTGTCCTGTTTATGTAGAAAGTTTGTCCTGTTTATGTAGAAAGTTTGTCTTGTTTTGTCCTGTTTATGTAGAAAGTTTGTCCTGTTTTGTCCTGTTTATGTAGAAAGTTTGTCCTGTTTATGTAGAAAGTTTGTCTGGAATAAGTGTATTTGCTGTCCGGAATAAGTGCATTTGTTGTCCGGAATCGGAATAAGTGTATTTGTTGTCCGGAATAAGTGTATTTGCAGTCCGAAATAAGTGTAGTTGTCCAGAATAAGAAGAAAGTGTGTTCAGAAACGGAACAGAAAGTTTGTCCTGTTTATGTAGAAAGTTTGTCCTGTTTATGTAGAAAGCTTGTCTTGTTTTGTCCTGTTTATGTAGAAAGTTTGTCATGTTTTGTCCTGTTTATGTAGAAAGTTTGTCCTGTTTATGTAGAAAGTTTGTCTTGTTTATGTAGAAAGTTTGTCCTGTTTTGTCCTGTTTATGTAGAAAGTTTGTCCCGCTTATTTAGAAAGTTTGTCATGTTTTGTCTTGTTTATGTAGAAAGTTTGTCATGTTTTGTCCTGTTTATGTAGAATGTTTGTCCTGTTTATGTAGAAAGTTTGTCCGGAATAAGTGTATTTGGGTGGAGAGAGAGAACGTGCTGAGTTGAAACGCATTTAATGTGATTTGAGTGGACATCAGGAAGAAAAAACAAAAAAACATTCATGCTTTGGCCACGTAAGGGCTGACGTGGATGTCCACGTAGAGCGCGTCCGTGACGAGCTTAGTTCATAAAATATTTTTCCTTTTCGATTGGGGGATTTTTAAAAAAAGATAATACTGCTTTCAATCCGGCCGAGTCAGGTTAGGTAGGTTTTTAAGTTTAAACTCGATCCCGATCGACACGTACGTACATGTGATGATCGATATATCCACGAAGTGCGTGTGTGTGTGTGTCTCTCTCTATATATATACAGTGACGATGATGATTGTGCGGTGGCCATATATATAGTATAGTAATAGCATTGCACGGTCGGTAAGTAAGTATATACGGTGGTGGATGGATGGATGCTTTTGATGTTGAAATGTCTGCAGCTTCAACTGTATATTATGATGCACTACTTTTGGAATTGGATCAATTGAATATATATAACCAATAAATTAAGGGATTTTTTTATTGTAATTTCAAAACATCATATTTTCGTTTCTGCAATTACTATAATACTATTTGTATTAATGTTACTAAAAAATTATACAAATTATATTAATAGTACTAAAAATTATACAAATTTCATTAATGTTATTCCGTCAACCTTTTCCGTTAACGACGATATTGTTCAGTGTTAAAAAATTATTATTTAATAGCTATATTTAAAAATTCTACCATATATAATTTAATAACTTAGAAATTCAAATCTGTCATTTTTAAGATCTTCACAACAAAAAACTTAAATTCAAAAAATCAAAAATTTTAATTTTCACAACTACAAACGATGGAAATACTGGTGTTTTGGTGTTTTTTTGTTATGAAAATTATAATTCAATTTTTTTTGGAATTTAAGTGTTTTGCTATGAAAATCATACAAGTTTAATTCTTGTTTAAGAGTTTTGGAATTTAATTCTGTTCTGGTCTGCTCGAACTATCACATTTCTCCTTGAATTAATTTGTTCTTCCTCATTCAATTAGATGATTAGATATATTTAAATTCAGCAGATATGGTCGGAGATTTGACTGCTGACCTTTGTGGTCGTTTTCTTGCTTCAAACTACCGTTAGGTCATCACTGATCATGACCCAAACGACCTTTGTGGTCATTTTCCTGCTTCAAACGTTCATGTTGTTGATTTTTTAAATATTTTTTCAAATTTTTCGTTTTGTTTTGATTTGATTTTTTTAATTTTTGTTTGAATTTTTTTAAATTCTTTTTTGAAAATACGTTTTATAATTGTTGTGATTTTTTAGAATTTTTTTTTGCAAAATGGACCCCGAAATGATGTGGATGAGAGAGATAAGTTGTAGTGGGTTTGTGGTTAAGATGTGAATATTGTATGAAAGAGAAAAAAGTGGGTTGAGAAAAGAGAAAATTGATGTGGAAGAGATAGAAATCAGATATAGAAAAGAAAAATAGTTCATAATCAGATCGTCTGGATCATGGTTAGTGACGAACTTAACTATTTGACTACCGTCGGTGAGTACTAAGAAAAATATCATTCCAAACGATAGATTCCATACTACCTAACTAATATCCTCTAATCTCTATCTATCCACCGACAACAGACCACCACAATAATTAATTATACGTATTTGCAGCAACGTACACAAAAGAACTCGTCCACACGTGTAGACGTGTAGAGGAAAATTAATTTCCAGCTGGTGTAGAATTATTGAGTGGCATGAATTTGGAAATCAACACAGTCACTTTACCTTCAATTCAAATGCTTCTTTTCTTTCAAGACTACATCTGCAATTCAAATTCAAATGCAAAGCAAACTGAGATTGAGAACGAAGGTTTGTACTCATTTCCCGGTTTGCCATTCAATTTTTTTTCCCTTTTTACGCTTCTAAATTATTTATTTATTTTTTTAAAAAAAAGGTTTCTTCAAGCAAGTTTATATGTCAAAACAAACCATTGCTTCATGGGTAAACATACGACTGGAAGTGTGTTCTGTTAGTTGATGATATTTTTATATTATTACGAGGAATGATTGAAGGCACACATTGTTTATTGAAGAAACAATTAAGCAATTGATAATTAATTTTCTCGTTCGGCGATGTAGATGTGCAACGAAAGACAACTCACAACTACAACCTTATCCGGATAACAATTACAATATATAATTTGGTCATCTGAAACTTTGATACAATTAATTTGAATAGCATTTTCTCAATGCAAGTGAAGGAAAATGCATGTTGTATCAGTGCTCGGGGGTTGGGGTGTATACACGGATAGTATGGATATAAAATTGATTTATTTATTTATAACTATGATATGCTGATCGACCGGTGAACATTTTTATATTATTTCATATAACTTGTTAGAAATTGTTGCTTTGTGCATGCAAAAGTCTTTAAAGTAACACCCACCACCATTCACGGCTGCCTTCGCTACAAAACAATGTCACCCATTCTTTATCTTCAATTCTAATCGATAAGTTCCTTCCCTCCTGTTTTAGAATTTAAAATAAAAGTTGGGTACTTTGACAACGTCTGATCGATCGGTGCTCACTCGGTGCTCACATGCTTCTCATCAACACCAATTAATAGTGTCGTCGTAATTTTACTTGCATAACCGTGTGTGTGTGTATATATATATACAAGAATTCTCTAGTGAGTTTAGAACTTAATTTTTTAAATTAAACTCCCACAATATTCACCACTCATTTCAAATTGTAAGGTAGATTAAGAAAAAAATGGTTATGCTAATGAATGGTGAGATTAACTGTAAATAAGATCAAATTGTGAGATTACAGGGGGTTTAAACTAAATTTGATGAGTTTTAGGCTCACTAGAGTTTGACCCTATATATATATATATATATATATATATATATTGTTGATGAATATTGGTCTGAGTATATCGTTGATGGATGCAATTAATGAGCTAATGCTGCCAGGAAATTAACTTGCAAGCCGCAGACATGCCACTAAGTATAGCCCCTTGGACTTTTGCAGTTGCACAAAAATCCCCACAAATTCCCACTTAATTTGTTGCCTTCATTCCATAATTAAGCATCTGTCGTCGATCTCCACCCACTGAAATGGCAGCAAAAGCACTTCCCTGCAATTCACAATTCGATCTCTCTTAATTGTTTGTTACCCATGTATATATGCCTTGCTAAACATGTCGGAAACTCACCATCTATGAGCTTTTGCAAAGAATGGAAGAGGCATATATATTAACATTTGTTGATAGGAATTCCCTGAACAGCAGCTCATCATCAGCTACGTACTTAAGCTACTCGATCAGCAGTTGAATGGAACACACACCCAACACCCCCCACTGCGCTGACCATCCAACAATTAAGTGGTCAAACATTTAACGATTTAAGATGAAGATCAAAAAGTAAATGTCTTTGTACTTACATGTGTTAAAATCTAGATCTTAATGTAGTATGTATCGAGGGAACACAGCTAGCAGACGTGAATAACCTATAGTGATGGAGGTTTCCCAGTTAGACTTGTATATCTTGGGGAACAACAGATATTTATAACTGACGCTACTATTAATTCCATCGAATAACTCTCCTTATAAACAAACTTTGTCCATCTAAGGTAAAGCAGATAAAGAGGAGATGGTAGGCTAACCAAGATCAATATAAAACCATAAATGTTATTGTAAAAATAGAGATATATGTTCATTAGCACAAGATATATATGAAACTTTAGTATATTAAATTGTAACTTCAACGTCTTTAAATGTGTTAGGATGGAAATGACTTGCAAAAGTTTGTAACGAAAATCTTTCTCTAGCTACTTAATCATAAGTGTGAGAGAGAGATAGATGATATTTATAGGTGTGAGTTTACATGATACATTTGAATCTAGACAAACTAGATGAATATTCTACAAAGTTTGAGAAATTTCTAATACAATGCAATGTGGTAGATTAGGTTTCCTTATGTAATTGGGCTTGGACCCCTTTATGGACTTTTTATGTTGAGATGGGCTTTGATCTATGATATGGGCCTGGGCCAACCTTTGTTTTCTAACACCCACACTCAAGTGAATAGGGGGGTCATTCACTAAGAGCTGGGGACGTAGAAATCAGAAACGGTGAGTGCTCAAGGATTTGGTTAGAATATCGACAATTTTATAAGTGCTGGAAACAAATTTGACTTGGACCTGACAGGAGGAGACTTGTTCCTGAATGATTAGTATCATATTTATGCTTATAATATCATGTATCATATCATGTATCATATCTTTTATTTTATCTCAATATTGTGTTATTCGAGTATTTGTTGAAGTGCTTCAGATGTTAGGTACTAAAGAAGATGAATGGAACAAAAATGACCTAAATGTAATAAGAATGGACTTAATTGAAGACTTCTGGACTCATTTCTAATGCAAAAGTCCCCCTGTTGCCGGAGGGACTTGTTCCCAAACAAAGTGAAAATTAATGGTTGCATGCTTCATGCGTGCATGAAAGATTGGGTTGGAAGCCAAGTATGTCATACCACGATACACGATATACATGATAGACACGTTAGAACTTGGATCCGCACAACCTAAGATGCTCTCGTGCCTTGAGGCTTCAATCCATGGCGTATTTTTAGCTTGGGATTATTCTCTAGCACTCTCCCGCACGTGTGATCATGATTTACTTTTTTCTCTGTGTCTACATGTGGATAACAACAAGGATGAATGTGTCAAGCCGGTCATTGCGTATTTTTAGCTCTACTACCGTGTTGAATTATAAGAAGAGTATTTGAAAGCAAGGTAAGTGATATTCTTCTCTCAAACTTGATTCTGTTTGAGAGAGAGATTTTTTGTATTTAAACTTGACTGGTACAGTACAATTTGTATGATAAACAATGTGACACTAACTAGGACTAATTGTTACAAGTTTGGAGATTAAGATTAATTGTAGCTGATTATAATGGAGATGCGGAATCTGGGCTTGATCTGTCAACAGTCTTGATGGTTACATTTCTCGCGGCCATCGATCCAGAGGTGTTCGGCCGGCAAGTTTAGTCACGTTCTCTTGAGACGCTGATCTCATGCATTCAGAATCCTTTTATGTACTTGAGGTTATAATTGTTGTTAGTACCATATATTCAACACTTTTTCCTTTCCTTTCCTTTCCACATTACGTGGATAACTTTTCTTTATGACCTATCTTCCCAACGACTTTATTTATAATGGTAGCTTGGACAAAACAAGCCACGAGGGAGGGTCAACTGTACTGGTTGTGAGGTTTGCTACAAATTTATCTTCGTATTTATATATGGTATAATGCTCTACCGGCCGGTTTAAGTAAAATGCAACATAATTATGGTTCGACCGTATCAACTGGCAGTGGCCCATAGCATGGGTACGTGTAGTCAATCGACATTTAGTAATCTGCTGATATCGTTTCTCTTCTCTATATATTAATTCGTAGAAAAAATGAGTCGTCAGCTTTGACCTCCACTGAAAAATAACTGAATCTCTGAAACCTATGATGTTAATCAATTGCTTCAAATACAATAAACCGAGGGGGTAAAAGAGTTTAGTTTTTACAAGAGTATGTATGTATGTATGTATCATCACTGTGGATGTGTGTTAGTTGCATATATATATTTACCATTCCACACTATTGTGTTTCCTAAAATGTTATGTTATATATCTTTGCTCTTAAGAGAGTTAGTTACAAATCATTTTCTATGTTTTCCTTGCCCTTAAGAGAGTTCTGTTCGAAACAAATCGATATATTTTCATCTTAAATTATCCATCCTAGTCTAGTCTAGATATAACTACATATACGTTTCCAATTCCAAGTCCGTGTATTCCTGTACTAGTTACGTGTATGTGTGTTTGTCAATCTACGAAGGAGTTTGGAATGTGAATGAAACCTCCAACTTCTAACTTCTTGGACTGCCGCTTCCAAAACCCACGAGCGGCAATTAACAAGTCAACAATACCACCCGCATAATAATAATAATATATGAACAAACACGTAGCTGTTATGATAACGATAATTTTTAATATGATGTGACGTTGAGTGTGGTTCCTTCCTTCCGGCCTGCTTCCTTCTTTGGTCTGTCTATGGAATCAAAATCCTTCTCTTCATAACACGTTTCTTACAAAATAGAGAAGTGTGTGTGTGTCGGCTGAATCCTGCGGCCGTATTGTATCATACGTACGTACCCACATAATTCTTCTCTGCTTCTTGACTTGGTGAGAATTTCATCATCATCATCATCATCTTCATCTTCTTTCTTTTTTCTTTTGATTTTGTACGTATTACGGGTGTATGTCGTAGAATCTCCATGCCATGCCATAATTCATATCATGAGACATGTCAATTCTCGCTTGGCAGATAAAAGCATGAACTGCTTTCCTTTCTTGTGTGGAAGAGGCAAAATTTCACAGACACATGAAGATGATGATGATGAAGGTAACAATTTTTTTCTCCATAATGTTACAAAAATTGCCTAACTGGTTTTGACACTCTTATTCTGATTTACCCTTAATTTTATTTATTGCTTTTCCAGGAACAAATAGTGTAAAAATCTACACATACAAGGAATTAAGACATGCAACTGGTAATTTTAGCACTGCCAACAAAGTTGGAGAGGGTGGTTTTGGCTCCGTTTACAAGGTAACAAGCAACTCTGTCGACGATACATATCTCAGGCACAGCATTTCTACTGCTAATTAGCCAGGCATGTTTTTCATTGATTAATATTCATGGTTGTTAAAAAGAATTATAATTAAATGCTTATGATGAACAGGGGAAGCTGAAATATGGAAAAGTTGTGGCTGTAAAGGTGCTCTCTTCCGAATCAAAGCAAGGAGCACATGAATTTCTGAACGAACTCAATTTGATCTCCAATATTGTTCATCAGAACCTTGTAACGCTGCACGGTTGCTGTATTCAAGGCGATCACAGGATACTAGTCTATAACTATCTAGAAAACAATAGCCTTGCTCAAACTCTTCTTGGTACGTACTTAATTCTTCCTAATTCCATGCATCTACCGTACCTACGTCTTTTGCTCTCTTTTTCTTCTTCTTTTGATTAATATATGGTTGGTTGTCATATATATATATATATATTTATAGGTGGAGGTCACAGCAACATCCAATTTAATTGGCAAACTCGAGCGAAAATTTGCATCGGAGTTGCTCGTGCGCTTGCGTTTCTCCACGAGGAAATCCGGCCGCGTATTGTGCACCGTGACATCAAAGCTAGTAACATCCTCCTGGATAAAGATTTGAACCCCAAGATTTCGGATTTTGGTCTTGCAAAGCTTCTACCTCTGAACGCAACCCACGTTAGCACTAGAGTTGCCGGAACAATGTACGTAATAAGCTAGCTAGTGAAAGCTGGACACCCCTCAATTCGATCTTGATTCTTAAATTTTTTTCATTCTGATTGAATTAATTTCACTTCCAACTAAGCAAGCAAGCAAGCAAGTTCATTTTACTAAATTATGTTTATTTGTAGAGCTTAATTAAATTCAATTGATGCACTCATGGTTCAGGGGTTACTTGGCACCGGAGTATGCAGTGAGAGGACAACTGACAAGAAGAGCAGATACTTACAGCTTCGGTGTTCTCCTTTTGGAAATTGTCACTGGAAGATGCAACACCAACACCATGCTGCCAACTGAAGATTGTTTTCTTCTCGAAAGGGTGGGTTTTTTTTCTTTCTTTCTTTCTTTCTCTCTTAATATATTAATTTTAGGTTGTGTGTTATAGTAGTAACATTCCCTCCTGATGCAGACGTGGGTTCTCTACGAACGGGGTGAACTGGTTTCAATTGTGGACACTTTCTTGAATGGTGATTTCAACGAGGAGGAAGCGTGCCGGTTCTTGAAAATTGGTTTGTTGTGCACACAAGACACTCCGAGGCTCCGACCAACCATGTCGACAGTCGTCAAAATGTTGACAGGTGATCAGAAATATGTGAACCTTATTGAGAAGACCACCATCACAAGGCCGGGTGTTATTATGGACTTCATGGAGTTAAAAATTAAGAATAACACTACTGATCGATGATCACAAGTATATATGTCGAGGCAGTAAAATCACCTAAATCCTCCACCATATCGTCCCTGCTTGGCAAAGCCTGAATTCTTTTTTTTTTTTTTTGCCCCCTTCGGTTGTTGAGATGCTTGTAAAGTCCCATTTCGTTTTTTTTTTTTTTTTGGTTGGTTCGTTTAATTTGAACGTGACGGTTTGAATGTCTTCATTATAAGCTTTACTTCTTAATTAATTAAGCTTGTACATACATATTATAAACATCTTGGTGTACCAAGTACATAGTAATTAGAAGGATCTGATCGGTCATGTAATTGAAAGTTAGGAAGAATACTCTTATAGGTGCTTATCTAAGTTTTTGAAAATAGTTAATTGTAGTTTGTTTCTCTCAGTTTTGGTCATATTCCTATAATATTGTGCGCTCATGCTTTGAACGTGGTCACTTAAGTCCTTCACCTTATGAGATTTTGGTAGTTTGTATTTTTTTACATTTTTTAAATTTTATTTCCAGAATACTCTCGAACCTCTACTACTACAAAATTGACAAATCCGTCGACACTACTACTCAATTCCATCGAGAATAACCACAGTCGACGGAATTCTGTCGATAATAATCTGTCGGCAATACAAGCGTCGGCAATGGTATTACTATTTTTGTAGTAGGGCTAAAAAACCCCCAATAAATCCCATCCCAACTAACCTTCACTAATCCTCCACTTCCAATCCTAACAACATCGATCACATGCAAAAGTGAGATCAAATTCAGGTAAGTGTAAGCCAACAACTCATACTGTAATACATATATAAGATCTTCAATTTAAATAGTAACCTTAACACTAAAGTTATTTATTAATAATTCATATGCAGAGAAATCCACTAACTAGGACAGGGCTATATATAAAACAGGTATAGTGCATGGGTATGTATATTTCACTTTCATCCAATCACGTACAGCTCCAATAACATACATGTAGGATCGAGCAATATTGGCTGGCTCTCCACACAAACTTCCTCCTCCTCCTCCTCCTGGTGGTGGTGGTGGTGATGGACAGTGGTATCCCTCCCTGGCCTTGTCCACCTCAATCTGTAGTCTGTAGAATGCCGTCCTTTAGCTGAAGACACTACAGGAGTGTTTCCAAAACCAGAGCTCCTTCCCTCCCTCCCTCCAATTACCCAGATCGATCCGTTACGTTACGTACTTATATGATGGTGGAGTCTTTGGCATCTTTTATTTTATTACTTTTGTTAACCAAAGAATTCACCACAAATCACAAACCAAACTTGGAGCATATGTAGCCCGCCCAGCCGACAAACCCCAACTTGTTTTCACTAGACGAGAAGAACCATTCCAATTTCCAAGCTGTGGGTGTCAGGAACTGGAAGCCCAACAATCAAATCCCTTTAGTTTTTGGTTTGGTTTGGAACTCAACACACTTTGCGTTTCTAACGATAGATCAGATAGATATACTTAAATAAATCTTGATAGTCAGGTAATGCATAAGTCGAATCGAGTCACAATGTTATATCCCTAACCCATGCTTAGGGATTAATCCCGGGTTTAGTGGGTGCTTGCATGGGGAAGTGGCGGCGTGAACAGTGGCGGCGTGGAGGTGATGAGTTGGGGTGTGTAGGGGGCTGTGGATGAGGTGATGGTGAGGGTTGGGTGTTGGGTTTTAAGGAGAAAACTCTCTCTCTCTTCCATTCTCTTCTTACTTGCACACTCACTCTCTTCCTTTTCTTGATCCGGCGAGCAGCTCCGGTGGACGGCGACGAGGGTGGTCGAGCGGTTCAGGCGTGAGTGGTGCGGAGCTTAGCCCGCGAGGAGGTCTCCGGAGGCGACGTGCGCGAGCGAAGCTCCGACGAGTTTCGTCGTTTCGGGAAGGTATGTCGGTTCTTAGTGTGTTTGGTTGTTGCTCACCCTCGTGGGAGGTTTTGTTGGTCGGTCGGGGGAGGTCAGAGACCTCTCCGGCGACGTGGTTGCGTAAATCCTCGGTTGACGCGAGGTTGAAGACGACCAACGGTCGACCGGGTTCCTTCGGGCGGTCGATCGATGTAGTGTTTTTACCCGACTTTAACATTCACCGGTCGAACGATGTCTTGTGGCGGTCGACCAGTAGTGCATTTTGCTGGTGAGTTGGGATTGCCTTTTGTGTTTCGATCGACCGGGTCCTTGGGTCCGTTCGACCGGAACTTAAGTGCACTGGATTATTTCGCATGATTACTCGACCGTTGTTATGATTTTCGTCCGTTATATGACTTAGAACTGCTAGGATGCCCTGGTAGTTTTCGGTCGACCGAGACCCTTGAGTTGGTCGACCGATAGATTGTATTGATGTTGACCAGACTCCGGATTTTGACCTCATATCGGTCGACCAATTTTAGATCTTCGTTCGACCGTTAGGACTTAAGTTTTCCGCAAAGAGTTCGACCGTTGCAGACTTTCGGTCGACCGATTCCCTTGAGGAAGCGGTCGACCGGGTTGTCTCTTTCGGTCGATCGTTTTTGCACAAGACTGAATTCCTGGTCCCTTTTTGAATGTCAACTCTGTCCACGGAAACCGTGTCCCCGCCTTGTGCGTGAGCCGGGAGGTGACGGTGGGCGCATACACGTACCTGCCCAGGGACCACTGTGTGGAAGAGTGTGGGTGCTCAGGACGTGTCACCTCCATGTATGGATCGTGACTTGATGAGATGGATCGATTGGACTCATTGTAGAGTAGCAGGCATGAGGGATCGCGGGTTCCAATGTATGATGTTGTGCGAGCACGCAACTGTCGTTGGGTGAGGTGACTACCGGCCTGGATGGCTACGGAGGTCGCTGCCCTGCTTTTATAGTGGCGCAGTTGGTCTTTGCGGCTCGTGGAGCCTGATGACCTGGCAGACTTCGGTCTGGACCATCCGATGTTGTGCCAGACGTATTGATGGACGGTGGATGTTGTGTCGGTGATGTCGTCGATGTTGTTCCGGCGATGATGATTGATGAGCCGATGCTGTTCCGGCTATGTTCCTCAGATGGGCACCTACTGAGATGATGATTGATGGACCGATCGAGCGACGACTCTGTTGGTATGGTTTCGACCACGAAGTTACAGATCTGTTTCTTATGGCGTTGACTTGGCGGATGCTCCTTGCCGAACCCCATGATTAGTGTAGCCGCGTGTGGGGAGTGTCACGTCACGTTCTGTTAGACCGTATGTGTCTACGGTAGGTCTCCTTGGGAGACCCGGTGATGATTGTAGACTGATGTCCTGTGTTACCCTTCGGGGGAATTGTTTTTCTTACGGTTGATGACATGACATGCTACTAGTATGATAGGTTCATTTGTACTACTGCATGCATATAGGTGAGCTTGACATACAGAGTTTCCATAAGGAAACTCAGGCATTGTTGTTACATCTTTTTCAGGATCACAGTAGGTTCAGTTGGGTGGTGATCAACGGGCGCGCGCATCTTGGGATCAGATCCTCTCTTTCGGACCATTGAGGTCAACATGATTACCTTTATCTCCTTTTGTTGTTCTGTTGTAATCATGTATCGTTTTGACAAACTCTGATGTAAAATGGTGCACCGCTTGTATATTTGATGAGAAGTAACAATCCCGTCTTTGATTATTGGTCTTTGATGTCTTATTAATGATTTTTAAATTTTCGTTGTTTCAGAATGTTACACACAGTCCACAATATGAATGTTACCACAAGGTCAGGGAGGTGTCGTATCGAGTCACATGTTCCAGTCACCACCAACCAGACCCCAGACCAGAGCAGACGTGGAACATTTCAAATTTCAAATTCCACAAAAGGTTGCTTAAAAAGCTGCACTATTTTATCCTCTCTCTGGGAAGTTGAAATCTCCCCTTGCAATCCAATATTTTTTCATTCATTTCCTCAAATCAAAACAAAGCTACCACTAATCTAGTCTAGGTACCCGAGCCCCAGGCCCGGCCCAATAGCAGGAGCAGGGTGAGCTCCTGCTCCGGGCCTCATTCCGGGCCTCACTTTGAGGGGGCCTCAAAAAAAATAAAAAATGTACATAACCTTATTGGGTTGCAAAAAAAAATAGTGTTAACACATAAATAACACTTAAACATTGATAAATTTGTCTCAAATATTGCTAAGAGGACAAAAAAATTCAATTAATATTGCATTAAGTTAGTAAATTTTTTATTATTTAAACTAGGAGGATAATTTTTTTCAAATTTAGGAGTCTCGTTGTTGATTTTCGCACATGACCTCAAAAATTTCCAAGACGGCCCTGCCGAGCCCCTTCAAAAAAACTAAACTCTACTTTACTTTATTACTAACTAATGCTAGTGTGATTATTATTATTAGGAAGAAGAGAAAGAACTAAACAAAACCTGTCTGCTCCTGCTGCTGCCGCCTCTGTAAGCGTCATAATAAGGACAAAGAGAGGAGGAAAAAAAAACATTAAAACACTTGAATCAATTCCTATTCCTATTCCGGTTTCCGTGATTGCTTGCTTTCTCTCCATTTCTCCTCCTTCAGAGGTCTAACTGTGAAGAAGCGCAGCTCAGCCTAGAAAGGTGACATTTTTCCATAAATATTTCCTCTACACATAGATTCTGTTGTTCCCATCTCTGCTTCAACCTAAAAAGATGACATTTTGGTTGGTTTCTTCAACTCCCACACTCGATCACTAGAGTTCTACAGCTGAAGAGGGGGAAAAAAAGGGAGGGTAAAGATTTCATCTTTTTGCTTCTTCCATTTTCATTACATTACGTTAAGTTACGTTAGAACTGTTGTTTTGGTAAAAAGCATATCTGTTCTGTTGTTTGATATTTGATTGATTCCCTGGGACTTCACTAATAACTTAGTTGAAGCAAGTTCAATCGCAAACCCACTTCCACTTCCTGGGACAACGTTTCTTTTCTTTTTGCTGACAAACAAACAAACAAACAAACAGATTAGTAAGTAACAAAACCCTCGGTTTTGTTTGTGTTGCAGATTTAGTTTGGATATTATTATTATTATTAGGGGAGTATGAAAATGAGAGAAGACAGACCACCGTCCGAAAACCGAACGAAGAAGCCAAACAACAACTTGGATGAACATCAACGTGAAGCATCAAGAAAACTCAGCAGCGGAAACCCAGCAAAGCCAAAGTCTTGGGGATCCCACATTGTCAAAGGCTTCACATCCGACAAGAAAACGAAGGTGCAGTCTGCCGCCTCCAACAACAACAAGAAGAAGAAGCTTCCCACTGTGTTGGAAATTCCCAAGAATGTGTCCCAACCTTCGCGGGTCAAGCGCTCCCTTATTGGAGATTTCCCACTGTGTTCACCAAAAGTGCATCCCCATGTTTTCGATTGCCAGCTTGTCCGGTCTCCCGCTTCACGCGATGTTCTCGGCGAGTTGGACCACTTGAGAACCTTACTCCTGGAGTCCAGGGAAAGAGAACAGCTTCGCCACAAAGATAACTAAACACTTGAAAGGGAACTCGACATAAAGCGAAGGGAAAACGAAAAACTCGTCGGTGAATTAGAAGCTGAAAAATTATTAAGTATTTCAGACCAGTTGTCTTCATTCCTCGATCACCAGGAAGGATCATTGCATTGTGATGCCGACACTTCACTTAAACCTCATCTACTAGGTAAAGGTTCTTCCAAGAAGAATCTTGAAATGGAAGTTGTGGAACTGCGTCGATTGAACAAGGAACTTCAGCTTCAAAAAAGAAATCTTACTTTAAGGCTATCTTCAACCGAATCGCAATTAACTTCTCTTAAGAAGTTCAGCGAGGTACTTCTTCGAGCCTATTGTTTATTGGTTCGGTATTTTAGCACAAGGAGTGGCCATTGCCTCGTGCTATACGATGTTGAAATGTCTTATGATGCGAGATATAATATAAGCAGTGTTTTGTGATGTCAGCTTGTGTCTTGCCACTTTGTGATTTGTTATCAGTTATCACGAGTGAATCATAGAAATATAAATAACTAAAGTATACAATGTAATTACAATCTCATTTAAGTCTTATTGTGTTGTATATTAATTTCCAGATACATCTCCGAGATATATATATATATATATTACTTGATCGTATTTGGTGGTGTTGTATCTGCACTTTTGTGCAGAGTGATAGTGTACTAAAGGCTGAAGCTGAGGCGCTCAAGTTGAGGCACACGAATGAGGATTTGTGCAAGCAAGTTGAGGGTCTGCAAATGAGTCGCTTGAATGAGGTAGAAGAACTTGCATACCTCAGATGGATGAACTCATGTTTGCGTCAAGAGCTCCAGAATTCTTATAGTCAGATCGTACAAAATATCCCATACCATTCTCCCTTCAAACTGCCAAAAAGCCCATTCATAAATATGACAAACAAAACCTCAGAACAGCAAAAGGTATCATTTACTGAGGTAAAAGATTCTAGTAATGAGAAAAAACTCCCATCATCGTGGCCCAAAGTTGATGAACACTGCCAAGTGATCGAGTGCGATGATATTTTAGATAGAGACTGGATGGAGGCCAACAAGGGAAGAAGTCCCGGGCGTAGACATTCAATCAGCGGGCCAAGAAGATGTGTTGAAGTTTTCAAACTCGATAAAAGGCGGCAATCAGACGGTTTCTTTTGTCCGGAAGATCTGGAAACCATAAGGTGTCCTGCAGTCAAGGGTAGGCTCCAAACTATTGCTCAGAAATATGAATTTGGTCCACTTCAGAGCCCAAGATTTTTAGTAAACAGAACAGACTTAAGTAAATCCTCAACTTTTGACATAGAGAAGCGAGCGCTGCGCATACCTAATCCTCCTCCAAAACCCTCTACTTTGTTACCGGTTGTTGCTAAGAAAGATGGTACTGCTACGGTGCCACCACCCCCTCCGCCTCCACCACCACCTCTCCCAAAATTTGCTCCTAAAAATACAAATGTAATGCAAAGAGCCCCACAAGTGGTTGAGCTATACCACTCTCTCATGAAGAGAGATTCCCGAAAAGACACATCAAATGCGGGAGTCACCGATGCCCCAAATGTCGCAAACGTTCGCAGCAGCATGATTGGTGAAATCGAAAACCGATCGTCTCATTTGCTTGCCGTGAGTTTCTCGTATCAGCATTGCTCTGTGAGTCCTAAAATATTAACTTTTGTGTTTTGTTTTTTCTCTCTCCTTCAGATAAAGGTGGATGTTGAGACACAAGGTGAGTTTGTTAGGTCGTTGATACAAGAAGTGAACAATGCAGCATACCGTGATATTGAAGACGTAGTTGCATTTGTAAAGTGGCTTGACGATGAGCTCTCTTTCCTGGTAAGCAGAATGGTATTTTTCCATGGCTTATGTAGTTCCCCATTCTTCAAGTTTATATCTGATCTTAAAAGTATAAAATTTTGATGTTTTAAATCAAATTTAAACCATAATAAATAATGTTCTGGGAGTCCATCAAAATTTTGTTGCGATTGGTATCATGGAAGGTGGACGAAAGAGCAGTGCTGAAGCACTTTGAGTGGCCGGAAAAGAAAGCTGACACATTGAGGGAAGCGGCTTTTGGATACCGTGACTTGAAGAAGATAGAAAGCGAAGTGACACATTACGAGGATGATTCCCGCATTCCCTCTGACATCGCATTGAAGAAAATGACAGCGTTGTCTGAGAAGTAAGATGTGGTTCCACCAGACTCTATGAACTCCTTTTCGAGTTTGGTTTACAGACTAAATGTTGTCTTCCTCTGAACCTCAGGATGGAGCATAGTGTTTACAGCTTAATTCGAACAAGAGAAGGGTTGATGCGACACTGCAAAGGGTTTCAAATTCCAACTGATTGGATGCTGGACACAGGCGTAATTAGCAAGGTGCATCTCTTCTACTCTTCTCCAATGATTGCCAGGATTTGAGCGTTCATGCTTTGATTACTCTGAGTAGCAGTGTTTGTTTTGTTGACTACCTGAGATTAAAACAGAAATTTTATTTCTGGAAAAAATAATTTTCTTACAGACGGTGCGGTTCCTTTGAGATTATTTTTTTGACATATTATGGTCTTTTAGTGATATTTGCAATTTTATTAATATATGCATCTGTCTTTGACACCTAACTGCACACCAGACCAGAGTACCCCAAAAAAGCCAATGCAGTGAGAAGTGCATGTTGCAATAAAAATTTGTATGTTTGAATTGTGCCTGGGGTTTATTTGTTGTCGAAATGGAAGGTGACCTTTTCTTTTGAATAATGGGTTGCAAGTTTAAAATGACGCAGCCTAATCAGTTCGCTTCAAAATAGTTTTTAGCCTTTACTGTTTTTGGTTTATAGTTTTTAGCACTATAACTCCTCTTATTTCGAAATTGCTTAAATTATTGGCAATGAATTTGTTTTCAGAATAGTTGGATTAATTTTGTATTCACTTATGTACAGATTAAAATAGCTTCAGTTAGGTTGGCAAAGAAATACATGAAAAGAGTGGCATCTGAACTTCAGACAATGGAGGCATCAATCAAAGATCCTGCTTTGGACTACATGCTTCTCCAGGGAGTCAGATTTGCCTTCAGAATTCATCAGGTATTGTTGGCTATGGCTATGCATCTTTGGCATCTGCTACTACCTTTACATTCTATCTATCTATATTCCTATTGTAGATTACCGGAAATGTATGTACTCTTTGTTCCCTTGATGGACTTTCTTTCTTTTCTAAGGTGCAAAAGTATGGTTTTGCTTCAATGATAGGTGACGTTTGATTGTGATTTTTCTCGTTGGCGTGTGGTGTTTCTGTTGTAGTTTGCTGGAGGTTTTGATGCCGAAACCATGCACGCCTTTGAGGAGCTGCGCAACCTTGCCCACGTTCGTGAGAAGAACTCAATCGAGGCGTAGTGCTAACTATTTCGGTGAGGACCGTTCTGCTAATTTAACCAAGTCAATGCTATACAAAGTTGTGTTGATGGGTTCGGACAGCCTTAGCGTTTTGATGTTTTTGTAATTTTTTGGCAAGGAATTGGTGAACGAACCCATTCAACAGCATTGCTTCCTTGTTAAGTTCTGAATGTCTGTCTAATTTATGCTTTGTATTGATGGCGAGTAGAATTCACATCACATGGTCTTGTCTGTTTCGCATACATAGAGTGCAGTTTCTCAATTGACACTGCACACCAATCCTCAGTTGACTTAACAATCCTAACTAATGATATAACAAACAAACAAAAAGTAGATGCCCGCATATAACTTGCAACAAATGTATACGATTAGGAGCATTCACAAAAACAAAGACTCGTCAACGTGTCGCACGATACTCCCAATTGCCATTCACAAGATGGACTGGTTCCAATGCTATACACATCATTCGCAACTCATGTTCTTCCAAGGGAATTTTCAATTTTGTATGACAACAAGGTGACAGACCAAACTATTCTCCTAAGGTTACTGTTCTAAACAGAAGCTCTTCAGTTCCCAACTGATGTTCTTCCAAAGGCCATTGCATGACCATAGGCTGTAATGTTGGAACTATTCTTCTGAGGTTTCCGTCCTAAACGGAAGCATTTCAGGACAATAACGGCCTGCCAAAATATCAACTTGTTGCATGAAGGATTTCTCTTTGTAGTCTGAAAGTTGCCTCGACATCTCAGCCCATCGCTTTCGACAAATATCACCAGCCCTGCAATGAAACACATACAGTTGTATTACAACGAGAACTATTTGTGTAACAGGGAGGAATTAACTACAATGTCATACCAAGCCCACGGGTTCCATTCAGAAAGGATTTTTTTTAAAACAAAAAAAATAATCACAAGTTCAAAGTGAGCAAAAAAATCTGAACAAAGCCTCGAAAAGAGAGTCAACATTATAATTAATTTTTCCCGGTGTATGGAAGTTACCGTGCCATCACCCTCGCACAAGCCAAGCAGCTTTGGTGAATCTTGATCTAAGACTTCATTGCTTGCATGATCATTCTAATACATCCAGTACTCAATGGTTGTGTAACCGTGCTTTAGATTGGAGAGGGCAAAGTGATAATAGCACTGTTTTGAAAACCATACCGGTACAACCGAGAACCGGAGGCCTGTACGGTCCGGTATTTCGCAGAAAACCGTTTCTGTCCAGCCGGTTGAACCGGTTCGTCCAGCCAGTCCAGCCGCAGTTCTGGGTAAATGAATATCCGTTTACCCGAATCCGTAAAAAAAAACCCGACAAACGTCACAATCACATACCCACTTTTCTCCCCTAAACCCCAAACCCACCTTCTCCCCTCACGCCGACTCCCTCCTCTCACTGTGGTCGGGCCTCCGACCGCCGACGATTGTCTCCAGTCGTCACCGGCCAAGACTCCGACCGCCGATGATTGTCTCCAGTCGTCACCGGCCAAGACTCCGACCACCTCCAACCGGCAATTTTTTTATTTTTCATGGTTATCTTTTGTTTATTTCTTATTTTCAGTGGATTTGTAAAAAAAAATTTGGTTTTTGTTGGATTTTTTTGTAGTTTGTGGCTTTGTTCTTGTCTATTTTAGTTCTTAAGTTTGGTGATCAATTGTTTGTATATTGTTTTGCTTTAGTTTTTTCGATATTTGAAGTTTGACTATTTGTTATTTCCTATTTATTCCTATATTTTACTATATTATTCAGGAAATTCATAAATATATATATCGTGTATATCTATATTTATGACGTCATGCTGACATCATCAGTTCAACCGGTTCGATTCGGTATGATCCCGGTCGAACCTCTGAACCTTTGACGTTGTCGGTTCGACGTCCAGTTCGGTTATGAAAACCTTGGATAATAGCTTACACATGTCAATGATTTTGTTAATGGAAGTCAAGTTTCTAAAAGGATAAATAAATCGGGCCTAGATTGATGGCTTCAGGTAAAACTAAACAAGGTTTCAGTTAACTTTTGTCCGGTTGTCCCTACATGGATTAAGCGGTGTTACTTGATTACTTGAATGCTTTCCAAAAGAATCACATCCCAGAGGAATTTATGACTAAGAGAATCCATGCATTGTTGGGTTTCAAACACAATGACCTAGGTTTCTCAGTGATTTCCAGTAATATGTTTCTCCTAACAAAGTTTACTAAGCTTGAACCATTGTTTTCAGAACTGAACCGGACGTCGAACCTGCAACGTCAAAGGTTCAAAAGTTCAACCGGGGTCGGACCGAATCGAACCGGTTGAACCGGTGACGTCAGCACGACGTCATATATACATATTATATATAAGTCTTATTTATTAAGACAAAATCTTTAAAACATCTACAATAATAACATTCAAAAGGTGTTGTTTAAAAAAACCCACAAATAAAACAAACCTAAACACCTCACCCACTGATCCACCCAACAAACAAAATCATCTCTCTTCCTCTCCAACGCCTCCCTCCTCTCCTCTTCCTGCTCCCATCTCTCTTCCCCTCCAACACCTTCTCTCCTCTCCCCTTCCTCCAACACCAGATCCACCGCCTTCTCCACTCTCTCTCTCCCATCTCTAGTTTTTCAGCGTTGTCAAAGTCTTGGCCGGTGATGACGGGACTCTTGGTCGGAGGTGGTCGGAGGACCGACGGAAGCAAGAGTGAGGGGAGAGTCGGTGTAGGGGAGAGGTGGGCTTGAAAGAGAGTCGGCGTTAGGGGAAGGACGGTTTCGGGGAGACCAATTAGGGGAAGGTGGGTTTTTTAACATTTGGTTTTTCTTTTCAGATCCGGATGCCCGATTACCCTATTGTCTCGAACCGCCGGTCCGACCGGTTGAACCCCCGGTTCATCACGATTCACTTCAAAAATAGTTTTTGCACCCTCATTGGACCGGACAGGCCACCGGTTCACGGTCAAACCGGTCCGACCGACCGGTCCGGTGTGGTTTCAGAACAGTGGCCCGAACATGGAACCCATGTTTAACCCACCAATATATAGGCATGAAGCTATCCACATTTAAAACTGCTTGATGACATCATAGCTCACCAAATGGCAATCACAGTTTTCAGTATATCAACCAAATTGGATAATAACTAATAGATGCGGCTATTACCTGTGTTCAAGGAGATTATCCCAATCAACATCTTCAGCACAACAAGCATCTAATTTTGTGAGCCTGGTTAAAAATCAAAAACAGAAATAGTAAGTAGAACTTATATTAATCCATCAAACTCCAAAAACAGAAATAGTATCTTCTCTTTCAACCCACGACACCACCCATCTTTCGTGGATACTAGTACAAGATTAAGAAAAAAATACAAATACTTATGCCTTCATGATTGCTAGCATTTTTTATAATTTTTTATTGGAGTATACACATTTATTATCATTAAATCGAATGATAAGGAATCATAAATACCAAGAGATTGCCTTAAGTATGATCTTACACTAATAAACTGCAAAAAATTGCTCAAATTTACACTAATAACTATTCTTAGTAAGAGCGAAAAAACTTCGGCGGATCCAATTCAGCAAAGAGAATCATTCTGACTAAACTATTTGCTGTAAAATCGACTAGATATACTCAAGTTCCATAACTCGACTCCACAACATATAACCAACCTAGCCAACAACAATGTCATCTTCCCATCTCTTTGTACTCTACTTGCTCCACCTTGCTAAGCCATTCATGTGTGGTGTGTGAGTGAAAATGCAAAACTGTAACAAAAATGAGTTTAAAAGAGTGCACTTGTGTGGGTATATTGCCATTCCACCCTATGCTGTCGCACAGCTAGACGCACCACCCTGTTTGATGCGACCCCCTTCAAAAAAACCTGCTCTGTGCAGCTGCATATGTAGAATGTGGCCAGCCCGCACACGGGAATATGGGGTCTACATGGCCAATAGCATAATAATATACTAATATGCAACATAATGTTTGTGAATTGTGATGCGAAGGCAAGAAAAACACTTTAGTCAAGGAGGCAGGAGAAGATTTTTCTACAAAGTGCTTATAAAACCACACGAAGACGATTTTACCAGTTGAGAGTTTGGAGAGACTAAATATTGTGCCAAATAATAAGACAACAAGAAGCTCATTGAGGACATGGTATGGATTTCGTAGCTAAACGTGTTGTGTAAACTTAAATTTTCAACAAATATTTGTGAGGGCTGATTAAGTTTACACCTCCTACGCAAATGTGTGTGCTTGAAGTAAACTTGCGATTGCAATATCCCGACATTAAAGAAACTAATGTCCTGTACTTAAATAACTTATAAGAGAAAACAAGTTGTCCCAGAAATCAATTTTTGGGATGAAATTAAAGTTTTTTTTAGAAGAGATCTTACTCATCTATCATACGATAATCGTCATTATCAGTCCACAAGCCTTGACTTATCATTGGTGATGACAGTTTGTTGTACCAATAAAAACAACAATCTTGATGATTTTTTGTGGCTAACTTATTGCTGATTGCATACCAAGAAATATTATCCTTTAGCTGCAAATAAAAACGAAAAAAGTAAATATGAGTGAAGTTTTAAATATGCATTGCTATTATGAAAAACAAAACGTTTGAAGAGAGAGGAGCAAGTAAGCAAAAAAGGAAGAAAAAAAATACCATCCCATACTCTTGCTTCTTCTTGTCTGCCTCTTTCTTGGTAGAGAAATACTTCATTTGCAGATCCAAGTTGACTAAATCATACAACTTTTGAAGTTCGTCTTGACTCCATTTTCCTGCAACAGAAGTTGAATTCATAAAAAAGAAGCATAAATTTGGACACACAAAAGCAGGAAGCAAACCTTTTCTAGATTGCAGCCTATAGCGTCGCCAGGCATCCTTGACATGAACTCTATATCTACCAAGTTCTTGGGCAAGTCCTTTCCAATTGGCACCATGCTGTTGGTAGTAAGCTTGAATGGTTCGGACTTCCTCTGGTATCCACTTGTGTCTACCACCATGACTAGATAAGATGGCCTGTGCCCTTTTGTAAACGGCCTCTCTTGGTCTCCAAGGCAAAGCAGCTGCAATTTCAAACCAACAACGACGTACTTGGGGGTATTCTCTAGAATTGAAGATCATTTTTTCGCCTTCCTCCCCAAGCTGATTGGCCTGAATGTAATTGTGGATTGCTTCTTTCAGTAATGCATCTTCTTCATATGAGAATCGTTTGCCTCGTATCAACCCGTCCTTGCCGTAATCGGTTGGGCGGTGATGACCACGATTGTTGGCGTTTTTGTTTTTGTTTTTGTTTTTGTTTTTGTTTTTGTTTTTATTGGGAGGGAAGAACTCAACGTCCTCTGAAAAACTAACTCTTTTTCTTTTCTTCTTCTTGTTCTTGTTCTTGATTTTGTGTTGTTGTTGTGAGGCATCATCGAGAAACGAAGAATCGAAACCTGATTGGCGCTTCCTTATCTTATTCTTCTTGGTGTTAGAAATGATGGATGGATCCACAGAATCGAGACCTGATTGGGGCTTCTTCTTCTTCTTCTCTTCTTTTTCTTCTTCTTCTTGGGTGATGATGGTGGTCGGCGTCATTATTAGGTTTTGGTTTGGCTGGATGGATGGATGTGTTATTTGTTTGTGTTTGTTGATTGGGTTTTGGCCGGGTGGGTTACTTGGATTCTTTCCTTTTTGTATTTGTCGGGTCGGGTCGGGTCGGGCGGGTCAAAAAGAAGAATGAGAGAGAGAGAGAGAGAGAGGACGATCTATCGATCGATCGATCGACGACAGAGTGTGTTGCGATTATGCTTGCAATTGCATCTATGTCGTCGTCGGTTGTCTTCCTCCGGAGCATCGGCAGTTTTGGTGGGGGTTTCCGAAACCCAAAGTCACATCCTCTACCTCTAATTAAAAGTCTTGGTGGAGTCAACATAAACAACAGGTTCGGCGTGAGATGCCACAACTCCACACCTCCAAGATTCCATCATCCTCACGACGATCCCGTTGTGTCCGTCGATTGGCTACATACCAATCTAAACCTACCTCATCTCAACATACTGGATGCCTCCTGGTACATGCCCAACCTCAACCATCAAAGGAACCCTTTTCAAGAATTTCAGGTTCTAATTTCATTCCTTATTTTACTCCCAAACTTGCCTTCTTCAATCAATCTATCAATCTATCTATCTATCATTTTTTTACGCAGGTTGCTCATATACCTGGATCACTTTTCTTTGACGTCGATGGAATCTCCGACCGCAATACCAATGTCAGATCATCTCTTTTTTTTCCATCCTTGCTTCTTCAACATCTTCTTAACATCCTACATATAATTCCTTCAATTTGGATCATATAAACCAGATGCCCCATATGTTGCCATCGGAGGAAGCCTTTGCTGCTGCTGTTTCTGCTTTGGGCATCCATAACAAGGATGGGGTGGTTGTTTACGACGGCAAGGGAATCTTCAGTGCAGCACGTGTTTGGTGGTAATTAACCTCCTCCTTTTTCTTCTTCTTCTTCTTTCGTTTCTCACACCAATTTCTCACCCTTTCTTCTATTGACTGTTTCTTACCTGTTAAATACCTTATGTGATTGCTGACTGCCCTTTTCGAAAGCTTCAACACTTAATATTCAACTACATGTTTCTTAGACTTACCTCTTTTCCATATGTTATACTGGTCAAAGGATGTTTCGAGTGTTTGGCCATGATAAAGTGTGGGTTCTCGACGGAGGGTTGCCAAGATGGCGAGCATCTGGATATGATGTTGAATCTAGTGCCTCTGGAGATGCAATCTTGAAATCTAGTGCTGCAAGTGAAGCCATGGAAAAGGTTTATCAAGGGCTATCGGTATGATTACATGATTTGTACTCAAACTATTTATTTCGTTATGTTGCATGTCTTTTTACAGTAATATGTTTGCAAAATATGTCTATAACTGTGATTTTCTTCTATCTGCATAGGTTGGTCCACTCAATTTTGAAGCTAAATTGCAACCACACTTGCTCTGGAACCTTGAACAGGTACAATCTCTCTTTCCCTTGTCGCGGCTGTGTAAATAAGCGTATCACTGATGCTACATGAGACAACTTTAAAATGCCCTTACAAGTTAATCCTCTTACTATAATGTCTTTAGATTAAGAAAAACATTGAGGAGCAAACCCATCAACATGTCGATGCTCGAGGGAAGGCAAGGTATGCAAGTAAAAGCACATATTTATCACATGATTATATGTGAACATCATGGTTATGATAGTCATTGCTAATAAAGCATAGAAGTCTCATGTCATATTCTGCTCACTTATTTACCTAGCTGAATTTTAATAGATGAAGCTAATGCATGTCATTGTTGAAGTTAGAAAAGGCTTATGAGAAGTAAATCCTATTCAGGTTTTAAAGCCTGAAGCAATAATACAATAACATGTTGAAGAAGTGGGGAATTAGATTTTTGTGTTTGATTTCCAAGATATATTTCATTTCGTCACTTGCTTTCAGCACATGAGACACGTGTCTACATGTTGACTAAAGTTTGAATTAGTCTCCAAGCGCTTAGGTTACCTCTTTTAAAACAGGTGTTTGAGTTTATTAAACCTATGTTTTGAGGTCAATTGAATTAGTTTACCAATGCAAATATGCTTCTTCTTTTTAGGTTTGACGGCACAGCACCCGAACCCCGTAAAGGGATAAGAAGTGGACATGTTCCTGGCAGCAAATGCATTGCTTTTGGGGAGGTCAGGAAAAAATATATGCAATCGAAAAGTATCTTCCCTTACAAATTTCCAATGATTATTTGTTACTGAATCAACTATATAACATCATAACAGGAGTTTTTTTTCTTTTCTCAGCACCTTTTTTCCTTTTAGTCTTAGAGGATTAGACATGCCAACCAGCAAAATAACACAACAAATTTCAGTAGATGTTTATTTTTCATCATCGACAAACCATGAGATGGTGCAAACATTTATGCTGTTGACAATAAGCTTAACAATTTCAGTCTCCCAGTTTGAGTTAACTGTGTTGTTGAGTTTCATTACTGACAAAAAATGTGTTTTTTAATTGTGTTTTCCTAAAAAAGGTCATTATGGTTCTCTGATGCAGGTTCTAGATAGCAATGAGACACTTCTACCATCTAGTGAGTTGGCCAAAAAATTTGAAGCAGCAGGTTGGTCCACATACTGTTTACCATCAAGTCTGATAAAAGTGAAAATTAGTTATATCCCAGGTTTTTCTAAAGAAAAAAAAAACACTTTCGGTTGAGTTAGATTTCAACCGACATGTGAACTACACTGTTGTGCCTAAACATGCTTACATTCATGTCTCAGGTGTCTCTGTCGATCGTCCTGTCGTTGCATCTTGTGGAACTGGTGTAACCGCTTGCATACTTGCCCTGGTAAGATAAGAAATGTCCTTTTTAAGGAGTAGAAACTTCCCCACCTTTCCAACCAAACAAATAGTTGAACAAAAACAATAATTGGATCCTTATTTCAGGCTCTCCATCGCCTAGGAAAGACCGATGTGCCCATATACGACGGTTCGTGGACAGAGTGGGGGTCAAAATCTGACACACCAGTTGAAACAGCTTAGCTTTTCCAGAATGTGTTGGGATGCTTGGCGTCAGCAGACTTTTAAGTGCTTTGCTGGTGGTACAAAATGTCCCAATGTAACCAGTGTTTGTTAGCACTTGGAGCAAGATCGAGAACATGTGGAGTTATGATTTAGTTATCAGGGTCTTCGTCTTTCCCTTTTGTAATACAATACCCGAACCTAAACCTTTGGGCTTCTCTTTCTGTCTCAGCTTGTAATAGATGAAATTGGTGGTGGCAGTAAGTGAAAAAATAAATTGTCTGATAAAATTTCTGACAGGAGGAGAAGTGTTGGCTGATGATGAATCCACAATCTTTCTGTTGTGAGGACTGATGTCCATTGGACTATCACTTGATTGTACTATGCAATACAAGAATTGGACTGATTCTGAGGTTGGAGGTGCCAACTTTGTTTCGTTTTTATTTGGTTGTAGGAGGATGGATGATTAAAGTGTTGGTGTGGGTGGTTGAAGTTACGAGAGTTTACTGCTTGGTTGCTCTATTGATTAGTATCACCGATGAAGTGAAGTGATGGTGGTCCAAGCTAAATAAGGCATCATGCATTGTAATTGCAAAGTCAGTCTCATATATAATAATAGCAAATAACATATAATGAAATGAGATATTCAGAGAAAACAAATCCAGGTAGAAGAGAAGGTGAGAGAATATTCCAATCATCCTCCAGATGTATTTTACACATATTTCACAGCCACCAGATGTATTATTTTATATATAAAAAAGAGATGAAAAAAAAAGTAATAGTAAAAAAGGGGTTGACATGTGATATCAGTCAGAGTAGTTTAGTTTGTGATCCCAAATCTTTCTTCCATTCCCAAATATTGTGACTTTTCCTGTCCGGTCCAGTCGGTCTATGGCGACGGAGCAGGAGAACAGCGTGGATGTGGATGTGGAGCTGGAGATCAAATCCCTCCGCCGCATCATCAGCGCATACCTAGAGTCTGTTCGAACTTCCTTTCTTTTCTATTATTTATCATTCTTCGCTTCGCTTCGCTTCGCTTCTCTCATTAATTACAAAAATAAAATCAAAATTGTAGTTACCCAGATGCTGCCGAGAAAGATGTCAGTAGATATGAGAGATCCTACGCTAAGCTTCCATCGCACCACAAGGTAGTTTTGGTTTGGTTTGGTTTGGTTTGGTTTGGTTTGGTTGGCCTTTTAATCTACACAATCAATTCAATTCAATTCAATTCTTCTGATATTGATTTTACAGACCATCCTCTCCCATTTGCCTTCTAAATATCAATCCCTCAGGCGGTATGTATGTATGTATGTATGTATGTATGTATGTATGTATGCACAACATCATCATCATCATCATCATGCTTTCTTTCACTCCACTTTCATATTTTCATTTGCAGATGCATCTCTGCCAACACACATTTTATCATCAACATGCTACAGGTCTCTCTCTCTCTCTCTATACACACACACACACACACACACACCAAAACTATGTTTCTTTTTCTTTTCTTTTTTGTCATCATCAAGTATTTTGTTTGTTTATGTTCCCTTCAGGCATTTGAGCCTCCCGTAGACATGACCCGAGATACACATACTCATACTGCTGCTCAACACACTCATGACCACCATATATTTGATTCGTCTGCTAATGGAAATGTAACCACGTTTTCCATCTTTTTGTCTTTCTTTCACTAACCATTTTTATTTCTCTTTTACTTTCTGTAGCTTATATTTTTCTCGCCAAATCAATTCACATTTTCCTCAAGTTTTGAAATCTTATATTTTCACAGTGTTACTGTTCCTCCCTTCAATGGCTGGATCCATCCGTACAGCTCAAGGTTCCCCTAGTAGATGTTGACAAGGTAAGATACCTTCTTTGCACTTAACAGACTTACATTTGGAAGCATGATGTTTGTCTTTCTCTGTAAATTTGAATTGTTTATTCGGTATCAGGTGAGATGCATCATACGGAATATTGTAAGAGATTGGGCTGCTGAGGTATTTTTAATTTATTTTGCATAATTCAGTGCCTTCCAGCTTTACAGCTGATAACAATTCTACGTAGGGTCAAAACGAACGAGATCAATGTTACAAACCCATTTTAGAAGAGCTTGATCGCCTATTTCCTGTACGAAGCAAAGATAGGTATCCAATTGCCAACACTTCTCCTGTTAAATGTTCACGTCATTTTCGTGAGCTGATTTCTTATGTCAATCATCAACTACAACCTGTCCAATTTTCGTATGGCTACTCTGTTCTACGCTTGGCTATATTTTTTTAATACTTTTCCAGCAATAACTATTAGCTACTGCTTCTAGAATGAATTGGTGAATGAACCTCACTGTTAACCAGAGTTGGGTGACAAATGGTGATGGCAGTAACCATGTTTTCACACATTTATGTTATAGTGATGGATAATTAGTTAGTTGTACCTCATATTGTCTCATATAATGCCGTCAAAGGCTATTTTGCTTGAGTACAACATTATGACGATCCTAGAGCCTAGGCACCTCCTTTACATCTCACTAGACTAGTACAGATCGTTGACACTGTGCTGTCTCGGAATGGCTACTGAAGGCCTGTTCTTGAGCGCGTTTTCATTTCCACTTTTTTGTCTGTTCACTTTTGCCCTACAATTTTGTAATTTTGTTTATGTTGTTGGTAAGAAAGCATAATATGTTATGGATAGTAGTATAGTACCTAGCTGTAAACAAAAGTAAGATAAATTACAATTAATTGTAAAAGGCACAATGGTATGACTACCACGGAAGTCTCATAATACCATCTTAGATTTTTATGAATTTTCCATATACCAGATTCATAGTCAAAGGTTGTTATTTTCTTTTTCAAGATTGTTTAATTCTTTTGTTGTTTTTGTGAAAGATGTTACTTGTTAGAATAATTTTAGCTTGTTTATTTTGTAACTCTGAATAAGGTAAGTGTGCCTCCCACACAACTAACATATGCGACGTGTTTGCTTTGTCATTAGCTGATCTTTATTACTTTGCTACAGACCCCCTACTTGTCTTGTTCCTGGTGCTGGACTGGGAAGACTTGCCCTTGAAATCTCTTCTCTTGGTACCCATCTATTCAAATACCTCTTTGTATCACTTGACATTTTTTCTGATCCCGAAATTTATTCCTCTTTACTCTAATTTGTCAGGTTTTGTGAGCCAAGGAAATGAATTTTCCTATTACATGATGATCTGCTCAAGTTTTATTCTAAACCAGTAAGGAACTTCTTTCTGTGTTTTCCCCCGAACAAGTAGTTTAATATACTTATGTACATGAATTTTGTATATCCGAATGATTTATGTACTTGCCCCCATTTTGTTTAGCTCTGATCGATCCATGTATTACTTTTGGCGTTTATTTTGTCATAGCACGCAGATTGCTGGACAATGGACAATATATCCTTGGATTCATAGCAACTGCAATTCTATTTCGGACAATGACCAGCTTCGAGCTGTTTCATTTCCCGATATTCAGCCTGCCAGGTGTTTTTTTGTTTTATTCTTTAATTTTCTTGTTTAATTTGTATTCAGTTATTGGCAGCTGATGCCAAGTCATATCTACATCATCATCAACAACAACAACGACAAAGCCTTTAATCCCAAACTAGTTGGGGTAGGCCCAAGTCATATCTACATTGAATAGTTAAAATCATGTAAAGCTTAGGCATGTGTTATTATCTCTTAGCTTGATAAACACAAACACAGTCAAGCTGGAATAGCGTGTGATTGGCATCATTATTCTTACAAAGGTTCATTTGGATGATCTTCACGTTTTACGAGCAGTGCAGGAATCACTGAGGGTTTTTCCATGTGTGGCGGTGATTTTGTTGAAGTGTACAATGACGTAAATCAAGAAGGTACTCTTTTTGAGCTTGAGTGCTGTTCTGAGTTATAACATTCTGTAGTCCAAAAAAGTTTAAATTTTGGGGGGCAAATTACTTGTACCATCTAATTATGTTGTTTTTCTGCGTGTAACTCAAATCTTGATACTGCTGCATTTATTTGTTATAGGTTCATGGGATGCTGTAGCGACTTGCTTCTTCTTGGATACAGCTCATAATATCGTCGAGTACATAGAAATTATATCAAAACTTTTAAAGGAAGGAGGCGTAAGTTATTTTTCTGTTTACTAGTATAAAATTTCAGGAGAGCAAGACTTTCTGTTGTTCCGTCTTGAATTTCTTTTATTGCTATCTTATTCATTGAACATCTCTACTAGTGCATTTCTTCTTTCTTCCATACAAACTAACAGATTTTTTTCCCTTTGGTTTTCAATTTACGGTAGGTTTGGGTTAACTTTGGGCCACTACTATACCATTTTGCAGATCCATATGGGGCTGATGTAAGAAACTTTATAACCCATGCAAGACTAACATAAATATGATGCTTTACTTATTTAATTTCCAACTACTGAGAGGTTGAGAATACACTAGGAAATGTCCATCGAGCTCAGTTTGGATGATGTAAAACGTACTGCCTTCCACCACGGATTTGAGATGGAGGTAAGTAAAAAAATAAATCCTACTCATTGTGTTCTATCAATTTAGGTTGTATGGCTGATATTTTGCGTACTTATCGGCAGATGGAGAAGACTATCCAAACAACTTATACAACCAATCTGCGATCCATGATGCAGGTAGGTCATCAACCTTATTGGTCTTCCACTGAACACTCCAAAACTGAGAAAACATGTATATATCATCATCGATGCAGTAGTGAATCATATGATGAACACATGAATATGTTGCAGAACCACTACTTCGCTGCCTTTTGGACAATGAGGAAGAAATCCAAGGAGTGATCCATTTTTTGTAGCAAGGCAAATTCATTGTTGGACTCTTAGTATTTGGATTTTCAGAGTTGAAAAATTGATGGTTACTCTGAGAAACGTGCAATTTGGCCACAACACTTTCTTCCAAGGGAATGATGGAAATGAGATTTCCAGCGATGATACTAGGATTCCATATTTTGCCAATCTCTTCTGCTTTGTGTTATATAATGAACTCCAACAGTCCTGTTAGAATGTTTATTTTTTATTAGTCTATCTATATATACTATCACATAAAAGCACCAGTTGCATGTGTTGTTTTTCCCGTTAACTCAACTTTCAGCCTGAGTATGTGTTAATTCTAATTTCTTGCATTGAAACTTCTCTTGTTAGTCCAACCTTGTGACAATATTTCCCGTATTTTTATTTTTGAGCAAAGAAGGAGCATTTGTTCAGAAATCAGAAGATGATGTTTCATGTTTGGTTTTCAGGCTGGTTGTTGCATGTTCTCAGCACTGATTATGCTGTTATGTTTTTCCATCCAAAAAAAAAAAAAAACACTTGATTTTACTATTTAATACATGTCAAGTTCCAAACACTTACGTGTGTTTCTAATAATTTACTCAAAAACAGTACTATATTGAATCAGTACTCCATACCACTTCTCCTGCACTTCGCTTATCCAAAGTGATGGTGAAGAACATTCTTACACGATTAGAATTATAATTCTACAAGACCCAGCATTGTTTACAATCTAAAGAATGCTAATAGTTTCTTCCGTTGGTTCATGAGTTTTACCAAACACTGCAATATACGTTCTTATTTTCCAATGCCCGTAAAACTTGTCTAATGCTAAAATGACATGTTTACAAAAGAGAGGCCTACAAATGATACCCATTCATGGTACAAAACTGTCAAAATGGGAAACATGGATGGGTGATCTGAATCATCTGATAATGATCAAAGAACAAAGTAATTCCCAACAATTCTACAATACACGTTACTTGTTGGGTTTTGGTCGTACCATCATTGTTATGCAGCTGGTTTGGTTAAAAGTGCTGGAACTCTTAATTATGGCAAATTCAGCACAAAGATGGTTAGACATTTAAAGCATTTTAAGTCCTTAAGCCACGATTTGATTTATTATAGTTCACTCAATCATTCAAATGTTAATTAACCATATAATGAGGTATCACATGAAACTAGTGATATTAAAAAAAATTGAAATATAAAAGTCTTATTGGTATTTTTTAGCATTTGAGAATTAATTTGGGATACCAAATTTGATTAGTGAGCAGTAAAAGAACACCAACATCTGACAAACATAGGGGTATAAGTTAGTAAGCTTTCTTGAAAGAGGCATGCAATGTTCATTGGTCCGGGTAAACGTTGGGGAATCAGGCTAGTAATGCCATAACAATTACTCCTAACCATTATTTATTGTCCTTTTTTTCTTTATAATTTATATTTAAATCCTAAAATGGAACTCACAATGCTGCAATTCAAATCCTGGTCCAAGCAAATCCAAGATTAGAGACTTAACTTACTTTAATGAATTTACAATAAAGGGTAAAGTTTGAATATCCAAACATTTGGGATAAGACCGAATTGAATTGAATTGATGAGATTGAGTTAGAGCTCTCCCTACGTTGCAACTTTGTATGTCCTTGCATATTTCAGGAATTGAACTAATAACGTGTTGCCACCATCTCTGGAAAACCAATTACTCACTCACTTCAACATTAATAGAATTCCCCACTGCTTCCTGATGATAAGATCAATTTTGAATTGTACAAATCTTTAAACCCCAGAGGAAATTCCAATTCCAATTCCAATTCCAAAAGTGTTCATCTCATCTGAAGACTTTCGTATAACCATCCAATAAATATAACAAAGAATGCCACTTGAGTTTGGTATATATATATATATATATATATATATATATATATATATATATATATATATGTGGACCATATGCATTCTCCATATATTTAATTCAATCCAGCCAGAGTAAAACAAATAATCCACCACCACCACCACCACCATCGATTATATATCCATCCTAATTACAATAAGTGTAGGTAGTGTTGGTTGGATGGGGAAGGGAAGGTCATCAGCATCAGCATCAGCAAGTTGTAGTGAGTCTGTTGATGTGAGGAAAGGCACCTGGACACCACAAGAGGACATGATGCTAATTGCTCACATCCGCAAACATGGCCACCCCAACTGGCGTGCTCTCCCGACACTAGCTGGTATACATATTTATATATTAATTTGAATGTATGTATATTTATGTACAAATAAATTATTTATAAGCTAGGTCTCCAAAGATGTGGGAAGAGTTGTCGGCTTAGATGGTTGAACTATCTCAACCCCAACACCAAGCGAGGGAACTTTACCAAGGAAGAAGAGGACACCATCATCCGCCTCCACTCTTTGTTTGGGAACAAGTCGGTACATATATATACATACATACATATTGACTTAATTACTTAATATATATGATGTATATATGCATGTGTTTGGATTTGTATTGTGATTAGATGGTCGAAGATCGCATCTCATATTTGTGGAAGAACAGACAACGAGATCAAGAACGTCTGGAACACGCATCTGAAGAAACGGGCCGCATCCAATTCAAACATGCAAGTGCAACAACCTCGTCGTCATAAAGCAAGACTAGAAGAAGACGAAGTGAAGGCTCCAAACAGGATCAGTTGTTGTACAAGCGGCGATCATAATAATAATAATAATGATGATGATGATGATGATGTTTCACCACCACCACCACCACCACAACAACAACAACGATTGGAAGAACATTATTTAAAAGCAAGCAGTTTAGACAATGCATGGATTGGGTACTTGGAGAAGGAGCTTGGCTTATGGGATTCGATTGATAATTCTCAAAATCACAACAACATTAATGACATCAGAATTAATGGTGTTGATAACTACAATCACCAAAAACCACTCCAATCACCAGATCTTGACTGGTGGACTGACCTCCTCAACATTGACTTTGATCATTGTGATCCATTGCAATTCTCTCAATTTCCCCTCTTCTGAAAATAATAATAATATATATATATATACAATATGTGTTCTTATGTATAAAATAGTTTCTTATAAATGTAAATATGAATAAAATTGATTGTGTATACATTAGTGGTCAAATAGAAATAGATTAGTAAGCCTAAACCTCATTCCAATTTCAATCATTTTTTTGGATTAGTGGTCAAATATGTATCCTTGTCGCTTAAATATCATTGTATGCGTCCTCCCCTGACTTTGTCATCCGGCCTTCTCCTCCTTCAACTTCATCCTCCGGCTTTCTCCTCCTCCAACTTCGAGCTTCGTCCTCCATCGACATTCTCCTCCTCCTATTTCGTCCTCTGGTCTTGTCATCCTCCCATCTCCTCCCACTCTTCTCTTCTTCGGTGTTCCCCTTTGCTCTTGAATGGTGTGAGACACGTCCAGGATAAAATTGCATTGATTTTTTGTTGGATAGAAGTTGAGTGAGAGTAGGAATGACTACATATTTGATATCTGGATATCAGATACGTCAATGTCTGGATGTGAGTATGTAGATATTCAGATTTGTTTCAAAATTTCTTTAGTATTATGAACTTTGATATGTTTACTGTTTTTGTGTGATAACATTTTATCTGATGTTTTTAATGTTCATCTTGATATAACCACATGTTGTGTCTGAATGAGATTATTCTTTTATGATGTTGTACATGTTCGGATTAAATGTTTTGAAATTCCATATATGTTTGGGCGCTTTGTAATAAATTTGTATATCTTGATATTTATGTGGAAATATCTGATCAAATACAATAGATACATCTGAATACTTTTTGGAGTTGACAAGTTAACGAAATAGCAAAAGAATAACACATTTGATATATGTCTGGATAAGTGATGATACAAGACAATTGTGTATTATCCAGTTATTTGACCTTATATATATGTCCAACAAAGACAGTCTAGACATGTTTGACATGTCCAACAAACACAAGCACAAACGCAAGACAATATATCTAGATAGGAATGAACAATAGTGTGTGCAAATGGAAATGGCGATATAAGTTAAGTGGTAACTTATATGTCTGGAATAGTAATGATACAAGTTTTTGTAGGTAAAGACATATTACCAACATATATCTGAACAACTAGATATTCAGATATTTGATTACGATATATCTTGTTCAAACATTTGCTGACATGTCCAACAAACACAAACATATGAAAATCTAAACGACAGACATAGATCTGTCGCCAATAATTAGTTTCATAAATTTGTTAATTATATCTAGAAAAATAAATATAGACACTCTATATTTGCATACCTCATACTGATTTGGAAAAGATGAGGTGATATATGTCATAAGTGATGATATACAAGATAATTGTGTATTGTCCAACTGTTTAATACTTCATATGTATGTCCAGACAAAGACAGTTACCAATGATACCTTTTGTGGGAGAAACAAAACCCAAAAGGCTGGAACTTGTCTAGATAATCTACGAGGTTGTAAAAGTCATCCGAATCATTGGGAAATCTGATCCAGAATGTGAGGACATGTCAACATCTGAATGAGAAATATCTGGATACAGCTTATGCATTTTACCATCTTTTGGTAAGGATGTGTCAGGGGTGTCATCGTCATTTTCGTCGAAGTCTCTACTGAGGTTGTTTTCCTCTACGTCAGTGTCACTTCAGAACACTCGTCGTTTGACTGATGAACCTCCAAACCAAACACCAAGTCGATGTCTACGTAGACATAGACAACTCAAATTATGGATAAGTCTCTATATCCGGATAAACCAAACACAAAATGCTTTCCACAGTTGTCAAGCTCAAAATACAATATTTATTTTGAGAGAGAGACTAAATCGTGGTGTATCAAGATTGTACAACCTACAAAAGAATTTATGAGTTTTGAATTAAATAATAATATCTGCACATGGAGGTTGCTGGTTTTTGGGTAATATTTAAGAAGAAAATGGATGGACATGAAAAATGTCAGAATGAGCTAACACGACGAGTTCCGATTCGTGCAACTTATCTTTTACCTCACGTGATGTTAATGCGAAGCTCCAGGAAGTTTTGGAGCCCACCCAACATTTTCCATAATTTAGTCAATTGCAAGAAGAAGCTACGTATGTAGACTTTAGGAAAGGAAATTGGAGCTTCACACGTAAAACAATGACAATGTAGATTGTTTAGGCATGACAATTTGACACGAAACACGATAACACGACACAGAAAATTTGTGTTTGGGTTTACAGATTTCATGTTTCGTGTCGTGTCAGCAATACACAATTTTTTTCCGTGTCATGTTCGTGTTTGACTAGTTGAGTACCCAAAAGTACACGAAAACCGATTACCCAATTACGGATTACTCGACTATCCGATTACCCAAGTATCCAATTACCCAAATACCAAACTATCTAATTACCCAAATACCAAATTAACAATTATCCTATTAACAATTCAGGGAAATCGTGTATTTTCGTGTACAATTTTTCGTGTACAAGTTTCGTGTAACTTTGTGTATAATCGTATATCGTGTTGTCGGTAAACGATATGTACACGAAAAACAATTCGTGTACAAACCGTGTCGTGTTTGCCTCTCCAAAACGACACGAAATCTAACAGTGTCGTGTTCCCCAAAAACGTCTAATACACAAAAAATTACACGACACAAAAGTACACGAAACGACACGATTGCGAGGCCTAAGACCATGTTTAACAACGCCTGGGCTACCCCTGGGTGCCCTCTCCCTCTCTCCATCACGTTAGTTTCTCTCTCCGTTACGTCAACTCACCCCGTCCATCCAAAAAAAACCATTAACCACGTCCGGGTTACCCCCACCCACCCTACACTTTTTTTCCTCCACATCATTTCTTAATTAAACAATTCTAATTCTTACACCACATTTAACAAATTACATTTTACATAATTCTAATTCTAATTACGTTATAATTCCAATTGAAGAAATTATTAATATTAATAATTAGTAATTAGCATTAATAATTAATATTAAACCACAAGAATTTTTAGTAATTAAAATTAGAAATGCACAGTAACGCGTGAATGCATAGTACATGCATGCAACGCAAGTAGTCCGCGTGAATGCACAATATCTGCGTGAATGTACAGTACACACGTGAATGCATAGTACACGCGTGCAACGAAAGTAGTCCGCGTGAATGCACAAAATCCACGTGAATGTACAGTACACGCGTGAATGCACAATGTCTGATTTTCCCTCTATATATACCTTATACAAAACACAAACATAAACTTCACACAACTTCGCAATGTCTTCTCCAGATCACAACCGTTCTCTTCGTCGTTCCCAATCAAATCCACGTCCACACTATCCACAAGGATACCCCTGTCCATATTTCCCACAACAATTCCAACAGCCAGACTTCTCTCATTACGCTCAGTCATTCCAACAACCAGACTTCTTCCAATACGCACAATCATTCACACCACTAGACCAAAACCAACAATTCCCACAATTCTCCCAATACGCACCACCATTCCCAAAAAATCAACCCCAATTTCTGATGTTTGGCCGCAACATGTCACAAGTAAGTACTCCTAGTATGGAGGACACTGAAGAGACGACCAAAACGACGATGAGTCCCCACCACGCTAGACTATCGCACCACCATCCCCACGTCCACAGCGACGCTGCAACAAGCAAGTCCAAGCGTCAAAGGCAATCTGAAGCTGTGGACCACACATGAGGACGAGCGACTCGTGTCAGCATATATGAAGGTCAGTTCTGATGCGGTGACGAGTGTAGGATTTCATGTTTAATTACACACATATATTTTCGGAATTTTTATGCGTAATAAGGATCTATAGCAATTTTCTATGATTTATTTCATGCATGCATCAGTTTGTTTTAACAACTAGTTTCAAAAACTCATTAAAACAAACACAAAGGGACTCCGAAATTCATACCTAGAAGTTCTCAAAAACTTCTTGATATTTCAGAGACGTTGAGGAAGCCAATCGTCGCTTCTCGTTGCGCCGGATGCCTCCGAGTGTTCACCGAAACCCTAAACAAGGTTGGAGAGAAAGGAGTTAGCCAATCAATCTCCAAACAAACTTAGAATCTAGCTACAAACCCCTTCCTTAGTCTCTGAGATTTCTCCTTCCAAAGACTTAGAAAACTAAGAGAATTTTCGTGGGTTTTAATAGTGAATTAGGAGAGAAAATAATTTCTGAATTGTGTGTAACCCAATTAGGGAGAGTAAGGACCTATTTATATGTTTCAATCTTACTCTTAATCATGACTATTCTTAAGCCACGGTTTCATGACAATTACTCTCACAAACTAATTCCATAATGCATTATATGCACCCACAAAACGTTTGACCAAGTTTGGAGCTAATCCAACCATCGATCAAATTAATCTCTTAATTATCAAAGACAGAAAATCGATCGTGGTTCGGTTTACCGAGTCCCACTCGGTTAACCGAATGTGTCACGATTGTTTAACCGAGTACACGACGGATTACCGAATCTTAAGGAGAAAAATTCTCCTTAACCGATCGGACGAATTCTCGCCTAAAACCGAGTGATATTCGGTTAACCGAAAATATCGGAACTTGACATTGTTCGGTCGACCGTTTCTGGTTCGGTACACCGTTCCAGAGTTCCAGGCATTTTGATCAAGTTCGGTTAATCAACTAAGACTATCCGTTCCACGTTCGGTTGACCGATCCACAGATCATTCGGTCGACCGAACCTTAACGGATTACCGAACTTTTACCCGATTTTGCCTTTTTCAAATTTTGGATTCATTTCCAACAAAATTTGAACTTTAGGGGGTTTTAGCAAATTCACAACTTATGCAATATATTATCCTATGCAATAATAAACTATTGCACCCTATAATACATGCATCTCATATGAATTTATCATGATTCTTATTATGTTACAAACAACATAATTGATTTTACTCGTTCACCACATGAGTCATATTTTCTATAAGAAACCCGACTCATCATATGAACCAAAAATCAAGCTTCTTGTTTCCCGGTTTTTGCGGTGTGACCTATGGGAGGATCTAGACTAAGTTGCCAGTGATATTAAGAGCTTAATATCACAAGCTATAAGCGGTATCTAGCTACACATTATAGCTCCCAATTAGTTAGATGTCTTAATTCCACTCGAACCAAAACCCGATCCATTTAGTGATGGAGTGCACCACTTGTATCCGTCCCTTGCCACATGATATTAAGAATACACACAAAGTAGTATTGTGTCATCTTTGTATTAGTATTCATTTCTTGATCTCTTTAAGCTAGTTACAAATATTTGACTTAACTCAAATCACATTGTGCACATTATAACTTTGCTTTATCAAGGGGCCCACTAATATCATCACTCAACTAAGAGGGGCAATGATAATCTTTTGACTAACTATCTTCTCCAACAAAAGTCATACTTAACCAACTAATGTCTTTGCACTACACTCATTGATAGCTTAAGACACTAGTCTAATTAAGCACTCCTTAAGTGATCGGATATAAGTCTCATATCAAAGGACCAAAGACACAGTAAAACATTAATGACACAGAAAACACAATTCTATAATGTTTTACTTATTAAGTCTATTCAGTATACAAAAGTAATATTTTCCTCTTTCGTGTACCCGTGTTGTCACTCACTTGTAGAGCTATAATGATCTATGACCAACACGACAATCTTAACTCGGTAATTAATGTCTCATGTTAATTACCATGATTGTGAATATCTTTTGTTTTATGTAAACCAATATCTTTTAGAGCTCTACGGTTAAGGACCAAGCGCCTCTTCCTTAACACTTCTAAAAGACGAATAACATAAACAAGGAACAAAATGATTTCTCATTCAATTCATAATAATTGACATTTAGAAGTAAAACTTTTAGAACACATTCCCTTCAACGGGGACAAACCAGAAAGCTACTTCCTTGTGGAACAAAGTAAAACAAGTTTATGACACCTCCGTTAAAGAAACGTGCCTCCCTGAGAGGAATGCGAAGTCCTTAAAAGGACGCAATAGGAGAATTATATTTGTTGTGAACAAGTGGGTCATGGGCTTTGATCAGGCGTACCAACGGAAAAGGAGCGGGCAGAACGACGACGATGTCGTTCGGCAAGCTCACCACATCTACGAGCGAACTAATAAGTCTAATTTTTTTTTACTTTGATGCTTGAGTCATGTTGCGTAGGTACCTGAAATGGGAATCCATGCTATCTGGAGCAAATATCGTGCGTGTTGGTCGGGAGTCCACGGAGTTTCACGATGAAAACAATCCCCATTCAATAAGCATGGGGAAAAGAAAGAGCACTGATGACTCCAGAACGCAATCACCATCGGAGGCAGAAGAAATGACGTCAGAATCGTCTTCATGCTCACCAGGTGTGAAGAAGACCAAAAACAAGGGTAAAAGTTCATTAGGCCCTAAAGGCGACACCGACGTTCTGGAACTTGCACAACAAATTGCATACAACGCCCAAGTGAGAGAATAATGTTTCTCCAAGCAGGAGGAATTAACAGAGCATAATTTTTAAAGACATGTTAAAAACCCAAGTTCGACATATTTCACTCTCTGATGAAAAAGGACAACCCGTCAAAGCGGGATCAAAAAGTGATTGCGAAACTCATGGACTGGGCGGAAGAGAATGGTTTCATGTAGTTTGTTAGTTCGTATTTTGTGTAGTTTATATTATGTGTAGTTTGTTGTATTTCGTGTATTTCGTACCGTTCAGTATTTACGTCTACTTTGTATTTCGTACCGCAATGTGTTGTTCCTATGATGTTTTAGTATTATATATTTTCTAATTTTGAGCATTAAATATGAATTTTATCTTTTATTTGAGCATGAAATTTTATGTACTGTATTTTTTCAAATTAATAACAGAAGAAATTATCACCTCACATTACTAAAAAATACTCAATACATTATCAATTACCTATAATAATAAAACCTCCACTAAAATAAAATAAAAGTTAAAAAAAGTGGAGCAATAAGGGAGCAACACGTGACCCCCACCTGATGCCGCCCCGAGCGTCCATTTGGGAGCTCGCCCAAATGGACGCTCAGGTCGGATACGAGCCGTTAAGGGTAGCCTAAGTTTGTTGTTTAATCAATGGGAATCGGGTCCGCCCGGCCCGACCCGACCCGAAGTTGCTTTTTTCTTCTTTTCTTTTCTTTTCTTTTTTTTTCTTTTTTTTCTTCTTCTTCTTCTAGTTGCGTCTTCTATAGGTCTGTCTTCGAGTTGTCCTAGCAGGTGTGGTGTGGTGTGGTGTGGAGACACATAGAGGAGAGGAGAGGAGAGGAGAGGAGAGGAATTGATTGAAGTATGGATATGGAAGAGGTGGAATTGTCGGCGGAAATGGTTTTGTCCCGCCTCAAAACCTACAACGTCAGCCTCTTGCAACAACTACTGGTGGGGGTTTCAAATTCAAATCCAAATCCAAATCCAAATCCGATGGTGTTGGAGGAGATGGCATCCTTCCTCGGGCGTGTCCCCTCTCACCTCCTCCAGCCATGCTTCTTCGATTACACACTGCTTCCCCTTCTTCTGCTTCTGGACATGGCCGTCCAATCTCGCTTGTCCACCCCATCCACAGGAACAGGAGCATCCACAACCATCCGTATCGCTGATAATGTGATTGAACCCGTCCTCGCTTCTCTCCAACAACTCCTCCGCAAATGCCATCTAACTTCCGTCGACCAGGTTGTTGTTGTTGTTGTTGTTGTCTACTTTACTTTACTAATCAAATAAATATTGTTTTGGGTTGTGTTCCTGCCATAGATGGTATTAGTAATGAACAAGTTAAGCCTCGGGGCGATGCTCTCCCCTTCACAAGCTTCCGAACCTTTTCGGGAGGCCATTCTTTCTTCTTTCGAAGCACTTCTTTCTCACTCTCTCTCTTGTACATGTCCTCAACAACAATCATCTTCTATCAATTCACTACCACATCACCCCCATTCCAAACACTGCTTGCTTGCATTCCTCCCTTCTCAATCTGCATCCGTACCAGTCGGTCACTGGCTGTCACTTCTTCTCCAGGTTCGCCTTTTTTTCTTTCTTTTTTACTCAACCTGTCTTCTATACATTACATTACATATATCATCTATTTCTGTTTCCGTGAAGATTGCAGAAGCCGAGGTTGCTAGAGGAAACTGTGGTAGTGCAAAGATCCACAAACAAGCACTCCTAACTCTCCGTCTGCTTATAGCCAAGGTGAATCAACCTTTTCGACTTTAAAAAAAAATCATCTCTTTTTAAGCGCAACATGTTCCCAAACTGTATGCCAACATCAGAATTTGATCAACTTCATTAGTCCTTTGGATAATAGTTTAGGTTGATTTTTGTATTCACTACCTGCATAAATGACCTGATACTAATTGTTTGGAGGTTTTCCCTCACTTTCCTTTTCTGGATTTCTCTTTCTCATGTTGTGTAGGTTGGCACTTCTGATGCACTTGCTTTTTTCCTTCCGGGCATTGTTAGTAGATATTCAAAAGCCTTGCACGCATCCAAGAATACGATGAGTGGAGCAGCTGGGAGAATTGGTAGCATTGATCATGTTGTAAGAGGTTTGGCTGAATATATTATGATTGTTTTGAATGATGCCACAAATATATGCGAGCTTAAGGGAACTATAAATGATTCAAGTGATTCCTTGCAAAATGGAAGTAGTTCTAGTCAGCTTGTCCTGGAGGCCCTCCGCAATTTACCTGCTCATGCCCAGGCTCAAGATCAGAGTGTAAAGGATGATTCAATGAAAAATCCATCTTCTGAACTTTCTTATGAACTTGATACGATGAAACCTGATGGTTCTCCTCATACCGCAAGATCACTGCATGTGAACCGCACAAAGGAGTGGATCGAGGAAACCTCTACCCGTATTCATAAACTTTTGTCTGCAACATTTCCATATGTAAGTCTGTTTTCTATATCTGACTTCTTTCTTATGGAAATTGGTGGTCAGGGCTTAAACGACGTGTCGTTGATTGTGCAATCCCTTTTCTTTTAGCTCTGTGTTCATCCCTCAAAGAAAGTCCGGAAGGGGCTCGTGGACAGTGTAAGAGGGCTTCTTTGGAATTGCAGTAGAACCCTGAGAAAGAGCAAGTTCATGTTTCTTGTGAGTTCAGTAATATTTCAAACAGAAGTTTTTTTGTTGTCATTTTGTTTTTCTTCCTGCTGCTCAAAAGAAGAATCTACATCACTTCATTGATTACGTGATGGTTTCCATAATTTATTCTGATTTCTAGTTAGGCCATCTCATATCATAAGAGGTAACTGAAATAATACAGTTCATCTGTGAATACCAACTTTCAATTGTTACCGAGATCCATTTAGTTTAGTACTTTCTTCATTAATCAAACGAAATTGTCAAATATGCTCAAGAAATATCGAAAGCTTCTTACCTGCTTTCACCAATCACTGTACTCTTTTGTCTACCTATTATCTTCTGAAAACTTAAGCACGATATGTAAAACCTAGTATCTCCGTGCTAAAGTTTAATATTTCCCTCTTCAGTCTTCACTACAAGCCTAGGCATATGGGATGGAATATTCATTCTGGCTTACCATTTGATCTTTTATTTAATTTTCCACCTGCTTTGTAATTGCAGGAATGCTTATGCGTTCTGGTTTTTGATGATTCAGAGATTGTATCTTTATCAGCACAGGAGGCTATGCAATCTCTACTCATGTTGGTTGATAAATACTTCACGGAAAGTGAGATTGCTGAAACACTTAGCCGGTATGTTTCTAAATCATGTGGCTTAATTCTGTTGCTAATGTTGGCAAGGAACTCATATGTATTGTGGTGACAGATTCATAGAAAGTCTTCCTAAAGTTGTTATGGGAAACGATGAGAAACAGGCGGTGTCACATGCTCAGAAATTGTTCGCTTTGATGTATTTCGTGGGTCCGGATTTCATAATTTCTCACCTCCTTAGTTCTTCTGTAAGTGGAATATTTTTTTTAATATTATTTGGAAAGACTCTTGCCAAGTAACTTGCACATACCTTTCAGAGTACATTTTTAGCACATGGGCTATTTATTTGATATTTTTCTTGAGGAGGTTTTCTTTATATGTGGTCGTGCACTTCTTTTATCGGTGTAGCCATGCACTTATGCACATGAGTTTATAATTCTTATGGCCTGCTGCCAATCTTCATCCACATTGTAAGATAGCCCAATCAAATGAAGGCTTCCATAGTAATTTGAAGATTGTAGTTATTAATGAACTTGTAGTTTTGTGGAAATGCAAAATAGTAATTTGGAAACTGATAACAGGTAAATTTTCTTATCAACACTTCTAACCATACCATGATTTTTTTCTTCAACTCCAAGCACATCAAGCTTTTAAAAATGTTATCTACTATTATTATTTCCATAACTTTAAAATTGGGTCAACTTGTTATTCATTGTTTTTGTTAGGATAAAGTTGTTGTTACCACCGTAAACTAATAAATTCTCTAGTGAGCCCAAAGCCTAACTTTTCGAAATTAAGCCCACACAATATCCATCACTCATTTCAAATTGTAAGGTAGATTAAGAAAAAAACGGTTATGCTAATGAATGGTGAGATTAACTGTAAATAAGATCCAATAGTGAGATTGTAGGGGGCTTAAACTAAATTTGACGAGCTCTGAGCTCACTAGAGCTTGACCCTATATATATATATCTTCAGTTTTCTGACCCTTAAACTTTAAAAATTAGTTTGCACCATCAATTTCAGAAGTTACGAGAGCTAACAAGGATAATAACTGAGCTAGGATAATAACTGAGCTATTCAAAAGATGAAGTTACAGGAGAGGGTACTTCTTGAAAATTACAATACCAATTAGTGCTTACAAGGTTGAAACTTGGAGCTGCAAAAGAGAAATCGTGGCAAACTTGAGGCTACTTATAAGTTTTGACTATTGGTGTTTAATTAATATTGGAATGTGGATGTCACCTTCTTTGACTGGATGGAGCTTTAGATGGACAAAATTTGACTCATATAACACCTAGGAATTTAGAACTCTAGAGTACAACTTCTAACAGGCTTTCGCTTATTTGTTTCACTGATATTTACTTCTCTTCTTTAAATTCAGGTAAAAGCTTCCCATCATCTGGACATTTTAACGTTATGCTTGAGTCAAAATTCACTATTCTCTGGTTCTGTTGACAAGCTCATTATATCGAAGCCCCTGACGGTTGGATACTTGCAATCTGTTGCCGAATTAAAGGCTGGTGCTGTTTTTGGTAGTTTAGACAATAAAATTTTCTGTTCAGATCCCTTTGTAGTTTCTAAGGTCTCCCCTATTATTGAAAAAGATTTTTCAGCTTCTTCTACGAATTATGAACTTCCACGCATGCCCCCTTGGTTTGTTAACATTGGTAACGAGAAGCTTTATGCACCTCTTGTTGGAATACTTAGGCTTGTTGGTTTATCTGCCCTAGCAGGTATTTTTGCTTCCTGTTTAAAACCATATAGTTTGCTTGTTTTATCTGTTATTTTTTGTGGTATCACTTATTCTTTGATTTTTCTTTTTACATTATTTCTTTAGGAAACAAAAACAAAATGCCGCTCTCGGTTGTTATCGATAATACACTAGATTGCTTACGCAAGTTTATATCGGACTTGAGAATGAAAAATTACTACAAGGAAGACTGGCAGTCATGGTACTCCAGAAGTGCTTCGGGCCAGTTATTACGTAATGCAAGCACTGCAGTTTGCGTTTTGAATGAGATTATATATGGTCTTTCTGAACATTCGATATTTGGTCTTTCCAAGTTCTCCAGCAACAAGATGGATACAGTGGTAGAGCGAGACAACGTTGAATGTGCCAATGTCTTTCCTTTCCGGACTTGTAATAAAGAATCTCCTTGGAAGTTGGGGAAGGACGTTGGAGACCAAATTGTTCTCTGTGTTGGAAGTATTTTGCACGAGTATATGACACCTGAAATCTGGGACCTTCCAACAAATGAGAAGTCATTTCGTTTCTTGCAGCGTTCGGGAGCAGATCTTTCACTACATTTCTTTCAGGATGCTACAATGCTTCACCAGGAAATATATTGCAATCATTTACGAATTAGATTTGACTAAATTTATGAACCTAGCATTTATTTATTTTTGCTGCATGTTGTTCATAGTGATTCTTACTTTTTCAGGTTATTATTGATGGAATAGGCATCTTCAGCATGACCCTTGGGAAACAAATCCAGTCGAGTGGCTTTTTGCACAATTCTCTTTATTTGTTGCTTCAGAACCTTATATGCTCGAATAGCCAAATAAGAACCGCAGCAGACACTGTTTTGCGTGTGCTCTCTTCTAGCACTGGCTATACCACTGTGAGTGTGATTTACCGTACAATACTGGGTACTTTTTTCTTTCTTCATATGGCTAACTTTTCCGTGTGATTTATAGGTGGGGCATTTAGTCGTTGCAAATGCAGATTACATCATTGACTCGCTTTGCCGCCAATTGCGTCATTTAGATCTCAATCCTCATGTTCCAGATGTTGTTTCTGCTATGCTTTCTTATGTTGGAGTAGCTCATGAAATATTACCATTGCTAGAGGAACCGGTAATATAGAGTAATTAAGTGATTCATATTTGCCTCCTTTTTGCGCTCTTTGTTTTGTCCTTTGTTATCATATATCCAATGCTGACAGTATCACTATAATAGCTGCGTCTTGTATCATTGGAGCTTGAGGTTCTCGGACGGAATCAACATCCAAATTTTACAGATCCCTTTCTAAAGGTTCATATTCGATATCTTCTTGAAGCTTAGCATCAATTCACACTTGCATTTCACTGGGTGTTATTTCCCACATTGCAGATTTACTCTTATTTTTCTCTTAATACGGATGATGTCATGTTGGCTTATTTAATTTTCTTGTGTTACTGGATCTTTATTTCAGGCTTTAGGTGAGATCACCAGAGCATCATGTCTTGAAGCCTCTGAACTCCCTTCAAAAGCTCGTTTGCTTCTTGCTGATATAAAATCAGAGACTTCAAAGATGAAAAACAGAAATCATGGTGATGACGAAACAATACCAGGTATTTTTTTTCTAATTAACTAGTGTTTTTCCCCCTAACTGAAGATGGATTATTTACCCATTTATGATAGTTAGTGAAAGCTTATAAAATTAAATATCTAACTAATGCAACCTTGTTAAGTAGCCATTGATATATTTCTCTTTCTTGAAGTGTATTTTTTATTTGGATTCATTGACATGTCAAAAGGTGCAAACTTGATATCTGATTCCCAACTCTCTGACCACTGGGGTTGCCATTTTAAAATGTAATTTCATGTGTCTTTTTTTCCTGACAGACATCAATTTCATTTAGTAAAATGTTGCAGTATTTTCATTACCTTTAAAAATCAACATGACCACTACTTATGACAACGATAAGATTATGCTTCTATCTGTACTATGACACTGTTGTCTACTGGTCTTCTTTGTTGTTCAATCTTCAGGAAATGATGAACATTATCACAATGACATTAAAGTTCAATTCGAACACTGGGAGCAAGTTTCATTTCAATTGAATGAGATGAAAAGGTATCGACGCATAGTGGGATCTGTCAGCGGTTCATGTTTAAAAGCTGCAACCCCTCTACTTGCTTCCAAAATGGAATCAGCAGCTTTGGTTGCTTTAGACATAGTTGAGGTATTTTTCATATTTATTATTGTTACTTTTCCCTCTATATATAATTTCTGTGTTAATTCATCAATTGTACGAAGTTCAAGATGGATATCTATGTTGTTTAAAGAGTATTTGCATATGAAAGCACCCAATATAAGTCTGCAACCAACATGACCCTGTGGTATGTCAACCAATAATTTTTGGCATGTGTTGTGCTAGGATGGAACAATTGCTCTTGCAAAGGTTGAGGAAGCTTACAAGCATGAGAAAGAATCCAGAGAAGCAACTGAAAAGGCTATGCTATGGTGCTTATCAAAAGACTTTGAGGAGGATGCTGACATAGCTGATGATTCAGATGAGAATCGATTGCTTCCAGCAATCAACAAAATATGGCCGTATATAATCCTTTGTTTGAAGAGTAAAGTCTCAGTGGTAAGAAGGCTAGACTTGGGTGACTAAGTTTCATTTTTAGTGCCTTTAAGTTAATTTCACTTCCTCCTTGCCTTCTGATTTACCAACTTCCTTCGTGACTACAATCATGTGTGTTTGGGACAATAAGTCATCTTTCCCATGAGATTGCTTCTTATACAAAGAACAGTAATATGCTGCTAAATGAAGTGTTGTATGACCGGAGAATGCTGGTATTCTACTGCAGGCTGTTGTCAGGCGGTGCATGTCAGTGCTAACCAGGATAGTTCAGACATCTGGAGGTGATTTTTTCATCCGACGATTTCACAACGATGGCCCTGTCATTTGGAAGCTACTGACCACATCCCCATTTCGTAGAAAACCGCTTCTATCAAAAGAAGAGAGACCGTTGCTACTTCCTTATAGAAATACGTCTCTCACTTTGGAAGACTCGATGGCTGAAGCTTCCAGCTTAAAGATTCAAGAAGCAGCTCTAAACATGCTGGGCGAACTATCAAGGAACAAGAAGACTGCGTCAGCATTGGAAGTGGTCTTCAAAAAGGTCAGTGGCCTCGTCGTGGGGATTGCTTGCAGCAATGTGGTTGGACTACGAGATGCGGCATTATGGGCACTGATGGGTCTTGCCTGCATTGATCCTGATATTATCTGGCTCCTTGTAGCTGATGTGTGCTACTCGTTAAAGAGCAAGGACTTTCCTGAGCTTCCCACCTCCGAATTCCTTGGTATCTCGGAGCTGTTGCCAATGCCTTCTTCTTCAAAGGATTATCTCTATCTTCTGTATGGAGGTGCAAATTTTGGGTTTGACGTCGACCCTTCTTCTGTGGAGATGGTTTTTCAAAGGTTACAATTTGATGAATTAGCGGACGCTGGGAAACAAAAGTGAATTTGATCTTTCCTTCGGCATCTGCATAGTTTGATGGCCTTGTAAATTATAATTGCTTTTCTTTTCAACAAACAGAATAGAAAAGCTGAAATGTAAGCATATTTGCTTTTTCTGTTTACATCCATCCCTATCCCAGATCTACAGAAGTGAAATTGCCTAGAGCCAAAATGAAGGCACAAAGATGATTCGTTTAAAACAGTACTACTTGGAAATTGAGCTTGAGTATGTAGTACATTTGTTAGTTTTATTACAAAAAGGAGCAGCATCTCAAGATTTTTTGTGTGGTTGGTTGGTTGGTTGGGCTATAGATATTGAAACCCGAATAGGCTTTATTGGGATCCGAAACCCGGTTATGTATTGGTTCCGACCCGTTCAAGAGAATCCGAGATATAATAAGCTTATCTTCTCTTTCCTCTTCCAGACGACACCAACCACGTAACTTGCGGACCGAATCGTCATTATGGCGGAATCACAGTACTTTACCCACTAAACAAACGTCACGAGGGACCCATTCGCAAAATATCCCGAACCAAAACCAAACACAAAACAAAAACACAACCTCATCCTTCACGCGGATCGATGACGTGGTGACGTCTTTGTTGTAACTTAACCCCTGCGAAATGTATTATTCGTGTAAAAACCCCCAGAGAGGCCGGGAAATTTACGAAATGCACCCCAAATCCCGACCTATTTTTCTCCTCCTTCACATCCCCACACAACACAACCACTCCTCTTCTGCTATCCCTTCCGCGAAAACCTAACTCGATTTGCAGGTAATTATCGATTTTTTTGCGTGCTTTTTAGGCTTTTCTTGTTGATTTTCCCACTCCTTCTTCGTTTCTCGCGCTGATTCAGAGATTTTTTATTTTTATTTTTGGTTTTCTTTCCGCTGATCTGGTCGTTTCCGTGTAAAAGCGGCTCTTTTAGGATTCTTTCGTGGTTTGCAGCGATTTTGGTGTCTGCAGACATCATGCTTCGTCGATTTGCCTGGTCTTTCCTCGCTTTTATGGCCTTTTATGTCCTACTTTCGATTTATTTCTTCGTTTTTGGAAGAAAAAAATCGGCGAAATTTTTGGTTTTTAGTGTTTTCCCTTCCTTCGTTTGTGATGGGTTAAAGTAAAAATCTTTTATGTGTGTTTTTTTTCCTTTTCTTCCCTTGAAGATTTCACCATGAAAGGAGGCAAAGGCAAGGCGGAGACGACCAGGAAAGCTGACGCAAAGTTAGTGTTTTGATCTCCTATTCCTTTTTTTTCTCTTTGTTAAACGTCAAGCAAGATCTGTTTTTGTGTATCTTACCTGAGATTAACCTTTTTATCTTGATTGATTGTTAAGGCTTTCGGTGAAGAAGAAGGGTTCGGAGAAGGTTAAGAAGAGGGCCGCGAAGAAGGAGAAGGATCCCAACAAGCCTAAGAGGCCCCCCAGTGCTTTCTTCGTCTTCATGTATGCCCTCTTATTCCTTACTTTTTCTTCGAATCTGATTCTTCCATCTTTTGCGCTGTTTCTGACGTTCGAGATGTGATTGTTGAAATTTTAAGGGAGGAGTTCAGGAAAACCTTCAAAGAGAAGAATCCTAAGAACAAATCTGTTGCTGTTGTAAGTACTTAATCCTGTAGAATCTATCTTGTCTCAAAAAAATGTTACTACTTGGGTTAGTGATTTGTCCAACTCACCGTATCAGGTTGGAAAAGCTGGTGGGGACAAATGGAAGAGCATGTCTGATGCTGTAAGTTGGTTGCTACTTCTTGTCTATTTGATTGTTAAAACATAACTAAAACACCAAATTGCTGTTCTTGATTTAGGCTTAAGCTTTGTGAAATTGATTAGATGTCTTATCTTTGTTGCAGGAGAAGGCCCCCTATGTGGCCAAGGCAGAGAAAAGGAAGGTGGAATACAACAAGAACATGGCTGCTTACAACAAGAAGAAGGTAAGGGTTCGTTTGGATTTTGATTCTAGAGAATCAATTTTCACTAAAATTTGATTTTAGATTGATTTCAGACTATCTGATTCCCACTTAGAATCGATTTCAGGTATGAAAGTGTTTGAATGAAAATGATTTCACTTGAAGTCAAATTATATTCCAATCCCATCATGTATACATACTAGAATAAAAAATCCACATGCCCATATCATGAACCAAACATGTTATCAATAAAGTAATTAACAAAAAAAACTTAATACTATGATAGTTAAAAGTGGCAAAGTCAAAATAATTGTTGGTATGTTTGGTAAATATTTTATGTTGATGGGGGTAATGATGTAATATAGACATTTATTCCCAAAATCCATGAATAATATCATGGAATCAATTTTTATTTATTTATTCTGGAGGAGAAAGATCTGTGAGAACACATTTTAAAAGTGAATCGGATTTTGGATTTCAGAATTGATTATGTGATGATGTAAAGGTAAAATTGATTCTATTGACAAATTCTTTGTTTCTCAATTGTGTTTGGTCACTCATGTACAACTCTGTAAAACTAGACAATTGTTTCTCATGATTTTCTTTCTCACGATGATTCACAACACATGACCAGGATGGTGAGAGTGCAGCCGCTGACGATGAAGAAGAGGAGGTTTCTGATAAGTCAAAGTCTGAAGTCGATGAAGAGAGTGGAGAGGTACCATATTTAGCTTCTTTGTATTTCTTTTGAAAGTGATGTCATCTATTTGATTTTTTCTGAGACAAATTAACTAATTAAGTGGGTATTATTGTAGGATGACGACGACGACGACGAGTGAGGAGGAGAAGCAAAAGGAAGAAAGATATATGGATTGGGATGCAATGAATGCCACACGGTTTAAACACCACGAAGAAAAAGGCATATTCCTTTCCCGTTATTTTCCCTTTTAGCTCATGTGACGATGATGTAGCTACGTGTTTTGATGATTGTGGTGGTGGTAATAATGGTGTCAAGACATCTACTTCTCACCCTAATTGCTGCCATCCTAGTGTTGTACTTAAGAAACAAAATCATTTCTTATTTCTAACGCCCACCAATACGATCTTCTGTCTTTTTATGATTCATCATTCCTATGCTTTTTGTACTCCTATTTCAGTGCTATGCCCACATCAAGTCCACCAAAGTGGGGCACCTAATCCACTGTTTCTTAGATTTTTTATTATTTTTAAATTAGTCTATTTGCACTTGTTATGTTAGGCTTGACATGCTTGTGAAGTTTTAATTCCCAACCTAATAGTAATATGCACACATTTGCTTTCCTGCCAACTTTAGCATGCGAATGTGCATTATATTTTCTCTTATTACTTAATATTTGAAAGGACCGTATGCCAAAAGAAGCATTCGTTTATTTCGTTAGGCCAACTACACTTTGGGAATTTAATCTTTTTCCCGTTTTTACCTATTTAATTATTTGACTTGAAAACGATGTGTACAGTTCTAAATTCTGATCGTCGCCAATGAGTTTTGGGATAAATAAAATGCAAATACATATGACGGATTAACGTAACCACATTTTCAATCAAAAGATTCATCAAAAAAATAATTACTAGGACTTGTTGCTCCCAATAGTTTGGGCAACTTAAAAGCATCAGTTATCATAACTTAAGTCGTGAGATCTCATTACCCGACAAATACACGATATAAATCAAATAGCACACCTCATTAGGTCGGTCAGTGGTTTAAATTTTAGATTTTGAAAATCTAATGTTATTAAAATATAATAAATTCTAATCCTAATTATTAACAAAATATCAATTAAAACTACTTAAATTCTAACTATTTATCAAAATATAAACCCCTAGGTCGTGCATCCCACAACCGGTTGTCCAGGCAGTCATGCTTCCCACGGAGCCGTGATAGACGGACGCGCGCGTCACGGACGCGCCTTACGTGTATCTGTACAGCTCAGATATTTTTCTTTGAGTCAGCGTCCAGTCAGTGAAATTTTTCTTCGCGAGTTTTGGTCTTTTTAAAAAACGTCGGTTCTTTAAGTTGAACGATTCATTTCCTAATACACAGATAAGACAGTGTGCAGACCCTAGGACATCGTGCAGGCTCATTATTCGTACAGAGCTCACACTTATCATAATAAAATATTTGTTTTTAAGTTTTACGTTGGATCAACTTAATTTGTCTAACTTACTTTATGTGTGTGTGCAGTTTACATTATGTGTTTGTCCTGTTTACGTTATGTGTATGTCCGGAATAAGTGTATATTGTTGTACGGAATAAGTGTATTTGTTGTCCGGACTAAGTGTATTTGTTGTCCGGTTTAAGAATAAAGTGTGTCCAGAAACGGAACATAAAGTTTGTCCGGAATAAGTTGATTTGTTGTCCGGAATAAGTGTATTTGCTGTCCGGAATAAGTGTATTTGCATTCCGAAATAAGTGTAGTTGTCCAGAATAAGAAGAAAGTGTGTCCAGAAACGGAACAGAAAGTTTGTCCGGAATAAGTGTATTTGCTGTCCGGAATAAGTGTATTTGTTGTCCGGTTTAAGAATAAAGTGTGTCCAGAAACGGAACAGAAAGTTTGTCTGGAATAAGTTGATTTGTTGTCCGGAATAAGTGTATTTGCTGTCCGGAATAAGTGTATTTGCAGTCCGGAATAAGTGTAGTCCATAATAAGAAGAAAGTGTGTCCAGAAACGGAACAGAAAGTTTGTCCGGAATAAGTGTATTTGTTGTCCGGAATAAGTGTATTTGTTGTCCGGTTTAAGAATAAAGTGTGTCCAGAAACGGAACAGAAAGTTTGTCCGGAATAAGTGGATTTGCTGTCCGGAATAAGTGTATTTGCTGTCCGGAATCGGAATAAGTGTATTTGTTGTCCGGAATAAGTGTATTTGCAGTCCGGAATAATATATGGCTTCATTATTGTCGGAATAAACGAATTAATATATGGAATGCAATAATATGATGCCGAAACAAAAAAACGTCCGCAAAGCACGCTCCCTCTGTCCGATCGCTTTGCGGGGGGGACTCACGTCCCCCGCAGGGGTTGCCGCCCCCTGCCACCCCCGCACAAACTCAACAAACCTCCCACTGTATATTTTACCCCACAAGAATTACGTTTACCGTCCCATTCACGCTGCTTACGTTGTGAAGAATCCTGGGAGTCGGCATCAGACGCTTCTTCGACCTAATATCTTGCTCGAAATGGTGATTTATTCTGGAGAGAAAGAATGAAGAAGAAAGAAAGAGTGTCATCATATTTGTGTTTAGGTGGAGAGAGAGAATGTGCTGAGTTGAAACGCATTTAATGTGATTTGAGTGGACATCAGGAAGAAAAAACAAAAAAACATTCATACTTTGACCACGTAAGGGCTGACATGGATGTCCACGTAGAACGCGTCCGTGACGCACTTCATAAAACATTTCCCCTTCCGACGACCGCTTACAGTGGATGCTCTAAGCTAGGTGAGAACGACAGTAATAACTAAGCACATATCACCAGTCCTAATACCAAAAGAATGGTACACCATTTCCTTTTATTTTATCTTCTTAAATCCCAACATCTTAATCATAATTCATACAAAGATGGTTGGATACAGTCCCATTTGGTGTATCTCTATCCTTTTGAGGTTCAGCTACTTGTTCGGAGAGTTAAAACTAGAACGGACAAAAAACGAACACAATAATATGCGATGACCACATTAACTGAGTTTTATTTACAATACTCAATACTACAACGTTGGTGATATTTCAGTACACGTTGGTACACCACACCTGTTATAATTCCTATTAGTACGGCACGGCTGTGAAGTGGGGTAAGTATCAGAAGAACCAGCTCGTGATTGTCTGGACTCCCATTCTTCAACAAGGAGACATCCTTTGTTGAGAACTTCACATGTATTTTACTTGAAGATACTCCAATATGATCAGTTGAGTTTAGCGAAGTCAATTGATATGTTGTCATTCAAATCACACGTTTTAGTAATATGGATCCACAGAGCAAGTGATCACTTCTCTCTTGGGGAGCTTCAACTGTAAAAAATAAATAAACCCAAACAATCTGTCAGTATCATCACGACCACTGCCATGCAGTAATGCACAGAAACAATCTTTTTTTGTTTTGTTATAGAAACAAATTGTTAATGAAGTACTTATGCCAACCTTTGATCTGAATTTCTGGGGTGGAGCTCTGTATGAGTAAGCTTCGATTGGGGTGATATTCGACCTGAAATCTAGCGATGTTGGCTGCATTCCGGATATCATAAGTTAAATAAAAGAACAAAAATATATAAAATTATCTATCGTGACCAAAACGAGATATTTGCCTTTCCTAACAGGGTATAAAATCTAGATACCTCACTCGTGGCTTCTACCTCTTCAATGCTCACACGATCAATGTAGAAAAAAACCTGCAAGCAATTGCAGTCAAGCGGCAACTTCATGTTGTAAGGCCAAACTAAGCAAATTGAGGACACTAACCAACCTTATCTAGAAGATGTACGTTATGTGCATCCCCAGCCATAATCCGTAATCCAAGGTAAGTTTGAGAGGTGCAGAATGGGCAATAAACAGTCCTGAACACACAACCATCTTTCTCACTCCAAAAATCATTACTGAAAGTGTCTTCACCATTCCAACCGTTACGTAGACTTTTATTGAGAGATGCAACAGCAGTGATTGCAACTGATACCTCTGTTCTGTCAATCGAGGAGCAAGCTTCTTGGCTGGGAACGCTTGCAGGTCCGTGTTTTAGGTGATGACTCAAATAAAATTTAGAAGATGAAGTTAGAAAACAAGGAACAATGTAGTTGTTCTCTTTCAATCCCAATGAACTTTTGCAAGCAATGCAGCTAACATCTAACTTTCTGTCTACTAAAGTACTGGAGAATACTTCATGAAGCTTGTGTCCACCACCAATAGCAGATTGCCCACATTCGTTGTGTCTAGATGTGGCACTAGTTGTATTATGCTCATGACAGCTTGATTCCGCTATAGAACTTACGCAACATATTTCTGTTCCTGCACCACCCAGTTTTGGCCTCTTTTTGTGCTGTAAATTCACACTGGAACGTGTTTCACATTCTGGAATGAAGGCAGATGCTTGAACTTTCCTTTCAGGTGTAGTGTCTAATAAAGTGTCCATGCCTTCATTGAATGCAGAGCTCAAATTGATTATTGGAAGAGTCTGTGGTGATACTTCTCTTGTAAGAGCTTGTGCAGTATGTGAATAAGGATCTGCATTTCTGCACTGTACACTGGTAGATTTTTCCACTGAAATAGTTTCCTCCACAAACATATCTGAGTTCATAGACTTAGTCATGAATGTATCGGAGCACCTGCACAGTAGAATGACGTTCTATAAATACTCAAGCTGATAAAATGTGAATTTATAATTAGTGTTTACACTGTAATTAAGTGGCAGATTCACCTCAAGGGTTGGCCTGAACATTTTTCAGATGTCCTATGACAAGGAAGAATGTCGTGGGGAGAAATTGTGGCAGGGACAAGCTCTTTGGTTTCCTTATGATTTTTTTCCACAACAGAACTCATTTTCCATCCTCGTTGATTAAGAAGCTTATTATTTTTCTGAATCAGACCTGTCGTACACTTGTTCAATTTGTTTTGATGTGAAAAATGCAGTTTTTTCTTATTGAGATCTGTAACTTCAAGGTTAGTTTGAGGCACACCTTTGCCTGGTTGACCAAGGTGACCCTGCATTTAGCACACTGAACCGTCATTTGATGTAAAAATTGAAACACAGAAAAATAAAGGGAAATAAGAACATACCTTTTCAACAAAAAAAGATCTTAAGCCATTTAATGAAGCTTCAAACGTATCATATGTCTTGATTGATTTTTTTATCCACCTAGAAATATATGTCTGATTACGTTCTTCATTAAAACGCTCATCTGCACAAATGGTGATTAAACTGTAAGCTTGGTCATATGCACCAACTACCAAAAAAAACATAATTTATTCACCTATGGAGTCTTTTGGGTAGACTACAGATATGAGGTAAGAATATGTTGTAGCAGGACAACAATTATTCCATTAGAAAAACATCAGTGGTATCTATTGTCGCTTAGGTGCTAAATGTACCATATTCTTTAGCTAATCTAGAACAAACAGTCAGAAAATTGATATTGCTATAAAGATCAGAGAAGAAATTGTGATAGAAGACAAAACGAGACCTATAAATATGATAGCTCCATAGTCAGATCTATGTCTTATGCAGCGACCTGAAAAAAACGAGAGAAATAATAGAAACATCAACGTAATGACAATAACTGAACATCTGACTTTATTAACTACTCAGTTTCAGCCCAATACCCACCAGGTAAGGTTTATAAGATGGTACTTCGCAGACAAAAGGAACACATACACCAGCTACAGTTATTCAGCATTGTGATTTATTAAATGAATGAGTTGCCCATGAATTAGTAAACTCACATTAAGTGATTATCAGAAGGGAAAAAAGGTTTAATGCTTGTGGCAATTTGTTGACTAATAAGTTAATGTGCAAGAGTGCAAGACTTTTAGTTCCAGTCCATGTCCATCCAAGGTTTTACTAACTTAATCTTGACGAGGTTTGAAGAACCTGCAACACATGAGTTCACTACGTGCTTAGCAGAAAGTGGCTTGATAATAACATTTTGTTTGCAAGGGCAAAGAAGATAGGTAGAGCCATTGTACCAATTAAACCTCCAAAGAGGCCTCGAGCATATCAGTAGAATTCAATAGGTTATAATTGAGAGACAGTAGGCATGTAATATAGAGTTTGCGAAGTTCTTGTTCATTACAACATTGCAGCTATGCTAAAAAGCAGGATCTCAACTAACAATTGTAAGACCAAAAGCCAAATGCCATAACTCACAACCTGCTATACATGTAACTTCTCACTACAGTTCCCTTGCACAAAAAATGAAAAGATATGAGAGTAAATGCAAATAGGGCTGTCAAATGCCAAGTTGTCGTTCAAAATAAGCGAATAATTCATGTACCTGCAGCTTGATTCAGAGCACGAAATGCTTGGTGACAGTACCACTCACTTCCACTTAGAAGACCTTTGGATGACTTGTATGAGTCATTATACTTCTTCTTCAAAGTAACTTGGATATCATTTCTGGTTGCATGAAAGACAATCAATTAGGCCAAAATCACGAGTACTGAGCAGAATAAACAATGCAAGGGAAGCTCAAATTAAGTGCTCACTTGTTTGGAAATGGGATACCAACAATGACCTATCTTTAGTTAAGAACAACAACCATTACGGGCTCGTATGGACATCCAAACAAAGTCAAAACAATTAAGGTTTAACAAAGATTACACTGACTAATTTTTTACAACCAAAATCATGCAATTCGAAACACGACCACCACTCAGAACATGTAGCATTAAGGATACAACCGCTCGAGCATTTTCATCAGAAAAATCAATTCCTTCGGAGACCTGCAAGGCAGTAATAGTATACCATTTAGAAATTGAAGGATGCTATTATATCTGTTATGCTGCACAAACTGTATGAAAGACAGCAAATGAAAGCAGCTCTGAAGAAGTTGGGATGCACGTTGGATGTTCTATTCGGTCAAAATTTCAAGAAACAAAGTGTTGTATTTTTGTCAAATGAATTCACTCTCATGAATGCACATGTTCATTCAAAACTAACGCCACTTAGAAGATGCACGGCATACTTGAACTATTACGGATTTATGGTGCAATAAGGAGTGTCCTACGAATAAAATGTTCCTAACAAACATCAGACATCACCTTCCCTCGACAAACTGCAAGAAAAGCTGCTCCTTTAGGTGGAGAGGACTCTATGTTTCCACATTCTGCAGCACGCTTCTTGCCCCTTTTGAATTTTCCCGAAACAATTCTCCTGTTTCCAGATATTGTATCATAATAACTCTTCAACATAATCTCAAAATCTTCAGCTTTGCTTCTTGGCTCTGACACAGTAAAAAAATAAGAGACAGCATGATGACCTTTTGATCAAAATCCACACTTAATGGTCAACAGACAAATTCACAGTAAAATAGTTATATTACAGTTTCAAGACAAATAAGCATGAGGGTTCAACAACCTTAGGGGATTCTGTAGCAAAGGAGGTAGCTGAAAATGTGGAGGTAAAAGCCAAACATACCTAGAAAGAGGGATTTATGCAAACCCAGTCTAGCCCATTGGCCAGTCTGACACCACCGATTTCGTAACTTCTCCAGCAACTTGTAGCTCGGAAAGAATATAAGAACACCCCCAGGTACGACCTTGCAGATTTCTTCCAAAGCTTCTCCAAGCGCATCCTTTAGAGGTAACAAACATAAGAAAATATGAAAAAGTCATTTTCATTGAAAATCATCCAAAGTCAAATACTACCTGGAAGGCAAATCCATCTGCTGTTTTATAACTAGCATTCAGCTGTCGATTCCCAGGGCCATTGGATATTACAGTAGTCCAAAGCTGTGGAAAGCAAAGTCAAGCACACAAAATAAGATATGATGTCTTAAAGGCCATGATGTATAAAAACGATGAAGGGAGCATGTGACAGAAGGTAGCAATATAACACCTGTGATTCCACATCTATCACATGTGGAGCTTCTAAGCATGCTTCAAATTGAACTCCAAGCTCTGATGCAAAGGAACCCATCGGGGAGAGTGTGCTAGAGCCAAATTAGAAAATAAAGTTTAAGATTCACTCCATCAGCAAATCAAATGCATCAAGAAGACATATATTGACAATATCCATAATATTGTCCCAAATTTGACAGGGTTTAAAATAATGGTAGAAGATTTAATAATGATACTCATTTTAGGATGGTTAAGTCTGTGTAGTCCCTGAGATTGAGCTGAAACATAATTTGATAAGATATACTATTCACTATTGAAATACTACCATAAAAGCCCATTTAGATACTCCCTAAGGTTGTGCTGATATACCCATTTAGATACTATTCACTAACTTATAATCTTTTTTATACAAAATGGTAAAATTTGAGCTTTAAGAGGATAAAAATGATGACAGAATAGAATGACAACATAGAAGGCAAAACAAGTGGACGCAGACAATGGATTTGCTACCCCTTCCTTTCCATCTATTTTGGCTTTGTAAAAGCATCGAAACATGCAAGAAAATAGGATCTTATGGAGTGCCATTTCACAAGTGGAATATCAGTAAATTGCCATTTCAAACTGGTTGTGTAACTTACCCAGATGAGAGCACTATAGAAAGAGCATGGTTTGCAATATCTCTGAAAACGATAGCAGGATTTAAGCACCATAAGCTGAATAGGTGAGTCCAACCACTACCATCATTTTCTGCTTGCCAAACGAATGAAGTGCACACATTCTTTATTTTGCACAGTTATCAGTAACATATTCTGTAAAAAAGGAACATAAAGTTACACTTACTAGAATCTCTTTTAACATACCGCTGCAATGCAAGTTGGTAATCAAGTGCATTACAGCCACTGTCAGCGAAAAGGAAGCAAAGTGAAGAAAATAATCCTGCATGCAGGTTAGATGTAAGATGCATAACACTGCATGAAGGTGAAAGCTAAAGAGACTAAAACAGGAGAAAAATTAGCAGACCTTCCAATGTTAGTGCTGAAATGCCACATAGATAAACCCCATCAGATTCTGCATCTGAAGCAGCTTTAATTGCCTTTGAAATTTGAAATTTACTTTACATTAGAATAGGTTGATTGTGAATGAAAATCAAGAAAGTAATAAGTAACATAGATCCCTGCAGCATACCTTTGTGGCACATTCCCTCAAGGCAGGAAAATATTGTGGAGATATACCAGCCTCCTGAAGTTCTCTTAGTGCTTTATCACCTGTCCAGCTGAAACAGATTTCAAGTGAAAGCATAAGAGGTAATGTAGGACATCCAAGTGCTGCGAAACTTTAGAAATTAATTAACTAACCAAGTACAGAAATGCTCAAACCCATGCTTTTCCAGATTATCCTGTCTATGGTTGATCCAGCCTATAATGCCCTGGCAGAATGTTTTTGGTTACTTCCCACAAGTTTGGAAGATACTTATATGGGTTGGGGAAAAGTGAAAAACAATACCTGTATCATTTCGTGTAAAGGCTGATATATCGTTGCAACACTTTCAACCAAGCAGAGCTGTCCCAGTTCCATTTGAAGAGCTTTAGCAGGTGAAGTAAGAGCATTAAAAATAAACCATCACAGAAAATCTTGATATATATATTTAGAATTAATAATTACAATTGTATTTGTTGCACTTGACTCACCATAAAGAACCTCCTCCTCTGCATCAAAACTGCCAGCTTCTCTTGCCATATCTTCTACGTTGCTGCAGGATAACGAAAATGATCAAGATTTACAGTAGTAGGACACCTTTATCATTTTACTAGAACTCAAAAATTAACACTTAAACGTTCTAATTATAGTTATGCAACCTGCAAAGGACATAGGTCATGCTTGAAATAAGATTGGAAGTTATACTTCCATGAGTAAGCTACAACATATTTCGAAACAAAGTTGGGGTGCTAAGAATTTGCACATAGGAACGAACACTAAAAAATTAGATATCCACCTATAGACCAAAACATTATCCAATAGTACTGACTTACTGGGCCTCGTCGAGAATTAGAATGGATCCTTTGATATCAATATCCATTGCTCTTCGAATTACAGGGTTTATGACATAACTATATGGGCAGAAAACCAGATCTGCTTCAGCTGCCAAAGTTTGTGCAGCAAAGTATGCACAACCTACAAGAAGAAAAATCAACAACGAGAATTTCAAAGATTAAGAAAAAAATTGAAGCAAAAGTAAAAGTTGATGGACCAAACCTTTTACTGATCGCCCAATTTTCACAAGATCTTCGATATCATGAGCTTCATAGCAACCACTTTTCTGAAGGGAAGGATGACTCTTCACTTTATTTGCATTTCTGTTCAATTTAGTAACCTAAAGTTACAGCTAAGCTTCTTGTCGCCCCATTGTATATGATCAAGTAAAACGTGTGTACCACAACAAGAGTAGAAAATTGAAAGACAATCTCACTTGAACTCAGGGCAACCTCCTCCTTCATCCTTCAACAGTAATTTACTGGTGGAAAAGGAAACAAGTAGACAGAAAGAGTAGCAAACTATTGTTCATTGTCTGAGTTGATCACTACAAAATATATATATATATGAAGATCTCAGGACTAAACTAACCACTCTTCGTCAATGGTTTCTTTTGAGCAAATGTGTTTGTTTGTGCAGTAGTGCTTCCGTGATGCCTGGGCGGGTTCAAACCAAAAACAATGATAAGTGGAATAAAGATTACAAGGAATCAATGGCCATGGTGAGATTGTGTGTTAGATGCTAAAGACAGGTAACCCTACGAGTTATAGACGGTATATTGATAGGGATTGGATGTGATGATTCCACAAATGAATTTGAAATTTTAAAGCGAAAATGTAGTATATATAGGAGAGAGAGGAAGAGAAGCACGAGAATAGCCATTGGAACCCGATAGGATGTCTTGCGATACTCTTGGATGAGTTGGGTGATCTGAGCATGAGTCCTCCTAAAAAAAAAAAAAAAGCAAATCAGGAAACATCATGACCAGAACTAAGCAAAAAGAGAGAGGAAACTAACTAACTAACTAACTAACGAGGCATAGTAAATGGTTGGTCTGGTCTGCTTCCTGCGAACCCTACCACCACGCTCGTTCCCGGATGGGTTGTTGGTTTGGGGTTGAATGAAGCCGCCGCCATGGAGGAGAGGGTCGGGTGGTGGTGGAGTGTAAGAATTGTAGTGGTGGTGCTGCCATGCTAGGGCGGAGCAGAGGAGGGAGAGGGTCTTGCCGGTGCCGGTGGGGGATTCGAGGAGGGCGTGGGAGTGACCTTGACCTTGTGTTCGAGCGCGGTTGAGGGTGGTGATGACCCGTCCCATCAACGCCAACTGTGATCCGTACGGCTTGTACGGGAAACGCACGCTTATGCCTCCAATCTTGTAACCATCCTTCTTCTTGTTGTTGTTGTCGTCGTCGTTGTTGAACTCCATCGCCTTGCCTAATTTGGATTTCGATTTCGATTTCGATTTGGGTTTCACACCCAAGTAAATATAAATGGATGGCGGGAATCAAATATCAAGTTGGCGCCTATCAAATATTATATCGTCATTATGTACGCCCAACTCCCAACCAATCTATATATAATCTTTCTCATCGTGTGTTACCGACCAATAGGTAGTAAAAGGAAGGTGCTTCGGAATTTGCTTTGTCGTTGCAATCTGTTTCTCTCGACGACAAGTGTAACTCCAGTGTTATATTCAGATGAAACTCATTTTCATTTGTTAAAAGCCAGAGGGAATCAGATCAGTTATATATTCAGATGAATTCTCATTTCTCTTTTGATTTTATCAAATCTAATATAAGCTTCAGACGCATTTAATTGATATTCAAATAACCAAGCTAGGGATTAGGAACCAAATTGCAGCTTTAGGTTTCATTCACAATAGAGTAAAAAAATTTGTAAGAAGATCAAGTTGTTTTGAACCCTCCCCCTCCGATGGACTGTATAAACCAAACCTGATTCGCTTTTACCAGGTTTGAATGTAATTTGTTCAATGATGGTTACATTTGTACATTAATCCTTACTAGTTCCCTGTATCTGTTAATTACTTCTATACCTCTACTATGGTTAAACATATATCCCGTTGGAAGAGGAAGAGCCACTTCCAAGTTCCAACAAGCTTACACACACAAAAAATCCTTTAGCAGCATCAAGTCGGTAGTTGTGCTCGATCAAGACTTGGCTTGTGCTTACGTAGGCCGTGCCAATCTCCAAGTTGCCCGCTGTTTTGCAATTCCAGTTTCCTAAGTTGCTTCCAAGTTGACTATATTAACCAGATGAGCAGCTGTTGGTCGTCCATGAGCACACTGCACCAAATATTTCTGCTTCGTCAGAACTGTTCAACATAAAAAAATTGTATAGTTACATTCATTGACCGTTTGATCTTTCCTATTCATACATACTACACACCCTTCTGACTTCTGAGTGAGCCCTAATAGAATTGAACAATGTCCCAAGCTGGAGTTGGTCTTTCTAGTTCAAGTATGGATTAAGCGTGGGCATTTTGCTCTAATAAAAATGCTCTATAACGTCATGTTGGCAGAATGTCTTCTAGGATGAGCGAACATTCAGAAGGCAGTAATGAATCTCCAAACATGATTGCACCTTTGTTCAGAAAACAATCCTCAGATCCTTGCAAATTTATATACTTCTTGTACTAGTTTGTTGGCCAATAGACGTTTTTATAGTGAAAAGACTGACATTAAGTCTAAGTTCCACGAACAAATGATAAATCCAAGAGCAAAAATTAATCTGTGTAAAAAGTCTACCTCTACATGCCTTCCGGTTCAGAACTCGATTAACAGATGGGGGAATTGTTGATGATCCATCTGTCTCAGCAAGCTAAAATATCAAAGTTCAAAGGAGATTAAATCCATGCAACAGCAGGTGCGTCCATAAAGGGAGTATACAAATTTCCAGTTTTTAGTTAAAAACAAAAGCATGGAAATCACTAAGCCAGGCTGATAATGTTGATATGCAAAATCTGTCAAATCTACATCAAAACCAAGAGAAAATGGGACTTCCCATTTTTTTGAATATATTACGTGCTTAAGTGAGAAAAATGGCCAGGTTGTCATGTAAGATGCCTACCCATGCACCAAGACTAGTTATTACCGTGAAGTTATAGAGCTCAGTTCCCTCCCGTATGACTGATAAAATGACTACATCCGTGATTTAAATCCATGGAGGAGGTGTGACAGGAAAAACAAACACCGACGTGGAAAAAATTCGGATTACCTGCTCAAGGAATTCCACTAGGTCTGTGTCAGTCAAATTAATTCCTAAGATACAAGGAACCTGCAGAAGTAATTGTCAAGAGCATTGAAGATTTGAAGGATATAAGGAGAAGTTCTATAAGATACACCAACAGCTATTAAATTGATTTATCCACGAATTTTATAGAGCATCAATGCAAAGGATACTATCAGAGAACTCGTATTCAGTCAAGCAAGGTACCACAGACGAAATTGCAGAATCCCTTTCCATAACTCTGGGCTCTCTAGCAAACCAATAACTTATAATATTTCACTTGCATCAAGCATGGTTGTGACATACTGATATGTTTGGTATAGCCGTATAGGTACAATCAATCAATATATATATATATATAGGAATTCTCTAGTGAGTCTAGGGCTCAACTTTTCTAAATTAAGCCCCCACAATATCCACCACTCATTTCAAATTGTAAGGTAGATTAAGAAAAAAACGGTTATGCTAATGAATGGTGAGATTAACTGTAAATAAGATCCAATGATGAGATTGTAGGGGGCTTAAACTAGATTTGATGAGCTCTGGGCTTACTAGAACTTGACCATATATATATATATATATATATATATATATATATATATATTAAGCCCACAATATCCACCACTCATTTCAAATTGTAAGGTAGATTAAGAAAAAAACGGTTATCCTAATGAATGGTGAGATTAACTGTAAATAAGATCCAATGGTGAGATTGTATAAGGCTTAAACTAGATTTGATGAGCACTAGGTTCACTAGAGCTTGACCATATATATATATTAACATATATATAAACATATGGATGTTGGCCACTTACAGTAATAAGTGACAACACATGGTCGGCTCTTTAGAATGCTTAGATTCCTGCAAGAAAATATATAACCAAAACGAAAGATTAGACTTAGAGATAAAACGTAGAATAGTACAGCATGCCCTGCTGTTACAAAAGGGCTAAGAAAATAGGATTGAACGACATTGTTGTAAAATTCAAAAAACAATATCACAGATGATGTTGACAGGGTGAGCAATACATTGAATGTGATTCTGAACATTGAATATGTATGTTGCATGTCCAACCCCATTTCTGTATTTGCTCTTGGTAGTTCTGGAGTAATTGTAATCCCATTTCAGGAAGCACCTGAAGACAAATTTCTTTTTACTCATACGACACTGCACAAGCAAACAGTAATTATAATGGAAGAGTTGCAGACTAGCATAACTTAAAGTAAACATCACTCCAAATCCTCTAAATAGGCTCCCACCTCGAGCAGGGTTAGGCATACTAGCATCTCTATTATGTTAAAAAAACCCAGCTCCTTCTCTGATTCCAGACGAGTAACCGTGTTTCCTTCACCGGACAAAACCTACAGATTGATGATAGTTATGATGTAGGACATAATAGAAATTAAAATAGTAGAAGCATGGTGCCTGGCTAGACCTTCTGACGTAGATCTTCCAAACGAATTCTTTCGTCCGCAGCATGCTGCAAATAATAGTGTACTATGTCATAAATCATAGGGTCATACAGTTTTACTGATAGTTCGAGCACTCTCACAGGACTAATGAGATAGTGACAGCACAAATTACATAAGCAGTATGAAACTGTTAGTAAAACAATCTTAAGAAAGTACAGAAATATGTTCTATTAGTATTCTCATCCCACACATGTCTCCAAGGCAAAGTACAGAAACATACGTAGGTACTATTAATGATCAGGTTTCGTATTCAGAGCCGATTTTAAATGATTAAAGATGCTGACCTGATCAAGAACTGCAAGAACCCCACCTGCTACAATTGGAATAATTTTTTTATCTAGCTGCAGAAGGACCTTGGCATCCTCAAGTGAGTCTCTACTAATAGACTGGGGTTCCAAAAAAGTACCAGCAAGATTCAATATACCAGAAGAAACATCCAGTACATTATCATTCTCTTCAGAAATCTGATGTGGCCTCTCCCACCCCTTGAACAAGAAGACAAACAAATATAATCAGTAAAGGTCATATTAATAAAATCAGTTCAAGAGTTGTATCTTTCACAGCTTCCATATGGAAAGCCAGGCTAACTACACTTAACTGTAGACTGTGGTTCTCCATTTCTCCATTTGGATATCTTGCTTTCTAAATCATTTAATTTGTCTGTAACACAGTTCAAAAGAATAAACATATGTTACATAGATTGACATCTTAACTCTAACTTTAAAGAAAAATAAGTCAACTTTCTTGCCTTCAAATAGATCGTCGTGGAGAACCTGAGAATCCCTATCCTTATCGATCCCTTTCCTGTGACAACTTCATTCATTTGCATGGACATGAGTCATCGCATATTCAAGAAGAAAATAGACCAATTCATGGAAAAAGAAAATATGGTTCTTTGATTTGAAATAACATATCATCACCTAGGGAGCGGGGAGAACTCCACATGATCCTGTGGCATATCTGGTTCAGAATCCTGAGACAGACCACAAGGTGGTGAGAACCCCTCAAGTGCAAATCTGGTATCTACAGTATAAAGTCGTGGTGTTGGCAGCAGTTATAGAAAGGGATGATAAAGATTCATCGTGTTAACTGAACCTGTTGTGGTGTGATGGCCAGTCACTCGTGAATATTGTTTGTCTGTTTCTTTGCTTGATTCAACGGTTGGATAATGATATGTCATGGAAAACCTACTCTTCCGCTTATAAAATGAAGGGGCTGATTGCCCTCTTCTTGAACTTTCCCTGGAAGAAGTGTGAGATTGCTGAGTCCTGACTACCTGTGGTAAGTCGTGGTCTAAACTGTAGTTGTGATCCACTGCAGAAGGGTCAAAATATGAAGGGTACATTTCACCATTTAGCTCTGAAGGTGTTTGAGCCGATGGGAACATATCTGTTTTATTAAGGGGTAGAGAATAGATTACTGTCGGATTTAAAGCTTCTTGTATTAGAAATGAAATCTTCACAAAATCTACCATGATTTTTTTATTAAGAACGCAAGTTCTCCAATGCTGAAAAGGTCAGAACAGGAACTCATACGAGCCAATAAAGCACCGCTGAATGTGCATGTATCCAGAGAATCATTGATTCCACATGAGAAATCTAACACCGGAGAATTTCGAACACTTGAGTCTGGAGAATGTGGTGATTAACAACACCAATCTGAATCTATCAACTGATGATCAAAACTACCAACATGATGGTTACTGCAGTTCATGGTACCCATATCTTTTACCCCAGGGAAGTCCATTTCATCTGGACAACAAGACTCCACAAAACCACTTGAAAAACAATCTAATTCTCCCTTGGTTTGGCATTTTCTCATCATGAAGTAAGGTTTGTAGGTCACAACTTTATCCCTGCAAGGTGCAACCTTTTCCTTGTAATGGGTACCATTGTCAGAAATACCTCTATAGTAAGAATTCTCAGCAGCATCAGCAACATTACAAGAGAATACATTTTTAATCAGATCACCATGCATCTCTTCAAATTCTTCATGGTTTTTGAAGCGTGACGAAGACGGACGACTTGGTTCAACAACTGGAGTGCAACTACCAAACATTTCTTTTCTTACACCTTTGGAGCATCTAGACAGAAATGGAATTTCCATTTTGTAACCACTGTCATGAATTTGGTATGACCCACTCCTCTTCCATGAATCTTCTATTGATATTCTATGAGCTCCATGAGAGTTGCTCTCCTCTGTTGACCACAAACAGTAATTGATCCTATGACCAACCATATTATAATTTGACCCCAGGAAATCTCTGAGAAAGGATCTTTCTCAGTTTCTTGTAATTCACTTGTACAGCAATTTTGAAAGGACATGCCATCGTCCCGGAAAAGAAAGGCATCTTGTACATCATGAACTGCAATATCATGGGAAAAGTCCTCATCTTGATGGTCAGAGGACATCTTTTGCTGGCATGACTTGAGATTGCTATTTCTCTTCAATACCGTGTCTGAATTCCTTCTACCAACACTAAGAATGTATTCTGATTGAATTTCCAGTGGAGTGCACAAAGAGGGCTCACAGACTGAAGTTTGATAAGATTTCCTACTCTTCACTTGAGGTTTTTCAACAGCAAGCACTGTGACTAGATCACAAAATGTCTTAGGAGAAAGAATCCAAAGAACTAATAGGACTAAGAGAATAAAGACGAAGTGTATTTCATAAGTGACGTCTTAATAAAAAACTTACCTTCTGTGATGACATCTATTATTCTATGTAATAGTGATACAATTAAACAAGAAGATAAGAATATCATGGGATCAAAACAAAACAAAAAAATCAGACAAAAACCAATAATCAGAGGCAATTTTGCCTTCTTTGTTAACTGTATGAACAGGAATATCCCTAATGTAGTTTAGTTCTTCTGTATATAAAAACCATGGGGGATCTCAAAAAAATAAAAATAAAATTTTTCAAACAAAGAGGGTCGTCATGAAGCAAGAACATATACCATCAGATACACGAACTGAAGTTTGTCTCCAAAAGTTCCTGACAGCCTGCTCGATAAAGGATAAGACAGAAGGCTAATCCTGAAAAGGGTAGAAAGTAGAAACTAAGTCTTCAAGAAGGATCAATGACAGTTTTATGATATCAAACTAAACGAGTGAAGAAATTACATTGTAGAATTTATTGAGTTTCATGAAGAACACATAATGCATGGAAAAGCAGATGTCACATAAAGTTATATGCACATTTTTATTCCATCTTAAGATTTACCTCTTATTTAATATTTTGAGAGATATGACAATCCACAGGCATATGATCACTATTTGAATATCTTATGTTTAAAATTTAGGATGATTTTCTGATAAGATTTCTTTGGATCAACATGTTGGTTTTACATGTAGCATTAATGAGGGTAGTGTGGTTTTACATGTGGCAAATACTTATATAGCGTAAAAGGGAAAGACATGTAAAATTTGGAAAAGACGAGAACGAGATGATGACCTTGGCAGCACCAGCATCCAAGCTGTTAAATGTCAACTCTTCAACGACTGTAGACAGATCAAACAAAAATAGGGTTGAGCGGGTAATGAGGTGCAAACCGTGGCAGGCAACCGCTTGATCATACTCTTCATTCTGGATCTGGCCTGGGAACAACAAAGCAACGATGAAACACAAACTGAGAAGGGCTGGAAATGATGAAAATACCAACCAAAACCCAAACATAAAAACCCAAAAGAGTTACAGCAGACAGTGTGGTGGTGGTCTGGAAGAAGAGAGAGAGAAAGAGAGAGAGTGACCTGACCGGAGGTTGTTGGCGATCGGCGGCCGCGTCGATGGTTGCTTTTCTTCTCAATAAAAGAAGAAGAAGAAGAAAAAAACTCACCGTAGATTAGAATTAGATAGAACACACGGTAAAAAGCTCACTCCCTAACCACACCACCCAGGGGTAATTTCGTCATCTCCCCAACCACTACCACAGACAGACGCGAGAAATAATACATTTCTCTCCTTTTCTCTCTTCTCATCTCAAAAAACAAAACAAAACAAAAATCGCTTCCGTCCCGAATCGAGTACCCGTCGTCGATATCTCGCGTCCCTCCACCGGATATTCCCCTGGATCCGGCCGCCGGAGCCACGATCTCGCGGTGATGACCGAGGGTTTTTGGTTCTGATCCGGTTGGACGGTGGTTTGATTATGGCGGCGAGACCAGCGCAAGCTCCGACCGCGGAGAAATTCGAGGCTTACTTCCTCAGAGCAGATCTGGACAGGGATGGGAAGATCAGCGGGGCCGAGGCCGTTGCCTTCTTCCAGGGAGCCAATTTGCCCAAACAGGTCCTCGCACAGGTAAGTACGCCCAAACCATTACGGCGGCTCTTTTTTTTTTTTTTTTTTGCTTTGTTCGGACTCTTTTTTTGTTAATCGAGGTTGAACTTTGCAAATTACAGTCTAATATCACTCGCTGTTCACGTGGTTTAGCATTCATAATTAATTCCGCAAAAAATTTCATCCCAAATTGCACATAAAGACTGCTTCTTTGGATTCACTTTGAAACAAATGTTTACTGGCTCTGTTGAGAGCTTGTTTGTTATAGTTATTATGGGCTCAATTTTTACTTCAGAGTTTCATTCCTTGGAATGTTGTATTCTTCCACTGATATGCATCATGAGCTTTGCATGATCCGGTTTTTTAACGGATCGTAATTCCATATTTTTCATTGTACTTTCTAACCATGTGCATTCTACACGCTAGATCTGGATGCATTGTGATCAGAAAAACACTGGCTTCCTTGGCCGTGCTGAGTTCTACAATGCACTCAGACTTGTCACTGTAGCTCAGAGTGGGAGAGGACTCACCAAGGAGATTGTCAAGGCTGCTTTAGAAGGTCCAGCAGCAGCTAAAATTCCACCGCCCAGAATAAATCACATGGCGTCTCCTGCTCCCCCCGTCAATCCCATGCCTGCTGCAAGACCTGTTTCCAATTCCATGCTGCCATCGTCTGCTCCTGCGGGCGCTCTTCCGGCGGCTCCTCTTCCGGCTGCTCCTCCTCCTCAGAGTGTCACCTCTTCCGGGCTGCACCAGTTCCAAAATCCTGGTATGAACATGCCAATTCCAGCAGACCTCTCGGGGTCTTTCCAAGCCACACCCGCTTCATCATCACTTCAAATGCAGACTGCCAGTCAAGGGATTCCAGGTGGTGCTGTGAATGTAGGATCGCAGATTGCTAGCCCAACTGTCCCGAACATTTCAAATCCAATTACAAGTGGTCCTCCTGTATCGGATCAATTTGGACTTGGTTTACCACCTTCTACTGCTGCTTCAGCAAATCCTGGACCACAATTAACGCCGGCCTACTCAGCCTCATTACCTCCCAAATCAGCAGGGCATGTGGTATCATCATCACAACCAGCTGACAAGGATTTGAAAGCACTAGTTGTCTCTGGTAATGGTTTTTCTTCAGGTTCATTTTTTGGAGGTGACGCTTTCTCTGTTGGCCAGCCAAAGAAGGATGACTTCTCATTTTCTACAAGCACAACCTCTACTGCTTCTCCCACTGCTTTCACAACAACTGGCTCCCAAGCACCAGCTAAGCTGGTTCAGGTCAATAATTTCACAAGCATGGCACCAACAACTACAGGTGCCCTTCCACCTAAGGGAAACCAATCACTGTATACACAAAATCAGCAGGTTTCCACCCGAAGCATTTCAGGACCAAATTTTAGTGCGGGAACAGCAGCTCCAGGGCCCAATGCAGCTCAGCCTCAGTGGCCTAAAATGTCCCGTTCAGATGTGCAGAAGTATGGCAAGGTATTTGTTGCAGTGGATAAAGATAGGGATGGAAAGATAACTGGAGAAGAGGCTCGAAATCTTTTCATGAGTTGGAGACTTCCAAGAGGTAACTAATTCTCTCTCAATAAGAGTCTGATGTATTTTGTCAATCCTCAAGAATTTTATTCAAGAACCTTCGTACTCTCCACTCTGTAGCATAAGTACCTAGGCAAAATTTACCAAGGTTTCATCATTGGTTTGGTGATATCAGTATATATTTCAAGAAGTCAATGTTCAGGCATTGGGTTGCTTTTTTATTGGCCAACTTTCGAAATTAGAAACATGAAGTAACATTCCGAAGTCAATCATAGTGGAACTTGTCAGCAACTTCGATTTCGTGTTCACTTGATTGTTTTGTGTAACCTTATAGCTCTGCTCAACTTATGATTTGTAAGCATGCCGTTTCATTAAATGATTAAGGAAACCTCCTTTCCCTTGGAAGCAGAAATCTTAAAGCAGGTGTGGGACTTATCAGATCAGGATAATGATAGTATGCTTTCATTGAGAGAGTTCTGCATTGCCCTGTACTTAATGGAGCGGTACAGAGAAGGGCGTTCTCTTCCAGTCGTGCTTCCGAACAGCCTACTTTTTGATGAAACCCTGTTGCAAGCCACAGGCCAACCTTCACCTGGTGTAGCCTGGCAGGGGCAGCCAAGTCCTGGTACGATTTGGTCCTGTAAAAAATTTCATTCATTTAGCAATGATACCCCTATACAACAACAAAAACAAAGTTTTTAATCCCAAACTTTTGGGGGGTAGTCTAGCAATGATACCCCTATACAACCTTTTAATTTTCATTTTGCGGATGATAGGTTATCCTTACCAAAGGATCCCTGTGGCAAGTCCTGTCATGCCATCAACAGGCAATGTAATGCCAACCACAGGCCCTGCAATGCCGCCTTTACCTACTTCAAAGCCACCACAACAAGCTCAGATGCCTCAGAGTGATGGTCCAACCCAGCCCGTCCCACAAAAGTCAGTTGTGCCAGCACTGGAGAAACACCTTGTGGACCAGCTCAGCAATGAGGAGCAAAGTTCACTAAATTTAAAGTTCAAAGATGCATCAGATGCTGACAAGAAGGTACACCAAATATCATAACTCTCGTGTTATGAAATTCTAGCACAAATTTTGAGTTGGCATCTGTCTTGCCCTTTCGCTAAGTTGGCATGTTTATTCAAAATGTTAAATGTCAACACCGAGTCACCAATGTTGCTCCAATTTGTCAAAAGGGGCATCTCCGCCCAGGAGTGAGGTGGGGTGTCAAAAGGGGCTTACCACTAAGGAAGATGTTATTGTCCCTTCATTTGAAATGCCACGACTATCTTCTATTTCATGGTAAATAAGATTTGAAGAGAACTTGGTGTGAGTTATTCTAATTTAGTCCATTATAATCCAAAAGCTGACAGCCTCAAGTGTCTTATGTGACAAGAAAATTCTACTTAAATTAAAAGAAAAGTTTTATAGAACCGTAATAAGACCTGCAATGCTTTATGGTGCGGAATGTTGGGCTACTAAAAGATAACATATACAAAAGATGAGTGTATCTGAAATGAGGATGTTGAGGTGGATGTGTGACCATACGCGAATGGATCGGATTAGAAATGAAGACATTCGTGAGAGAGTTGGAGTTGCTCCAATGGAAGAGAAAGTTATCCAACACAGACTGAGATGGTATGGACATGTACAAAGAAGACCTATGGAGGCACCTATAAGAAGAGGGGTATTGAATCGGATCAAAGACATAAAAAGAGGAAGAGGCAGACCACGATTGACTATGGAGGAAGCGGTCAAAAAAGATTTAAAAGATTGGAATGTTCCTCGAGAATTTGCATTGGATAGAAACGCGTGGAAGAAGGCGATTCACGTGCCTGAACCGTGACTCCTTAGAGTTTCATTTCTAACCTACCCCAACTAATTTGGGATAAAAGGCTTTGTTGTTGTTGTTGTTGTTGAATCCAAAAGCTGACAGAAGATGTTTGACTTCACTTGGAAATGGACAAGGTTCCTTTTATTTTTTAAATAAAAATACCACAAAAAAATTGGCAGCCCATTTCTTGTGCTCTTCTTGTGCACTAATATCCCGAAGTCATTGACACTTTATTATCTTGTAACACAAACTTCTCTTTGATATTTCTAGAAAGACTGAAAAAAGCGAGTGTGACCCTCTTGGTCCTTCTAGAATCAAGATGAGAATATTATAAAACTGGAAAGCAATATGAGCAAGAATAAGCTGATTTATGAACCATGATGCTTGAGGAACTAGGATAGAATAATCTTTTCCAATACTTTTTTCTTCCAAATAACTCTACAAGTGTTGGACAAAAGGATATCATCTCTGAAACATGCTAAGGTATCGTTTGGGAACCCCCGCGTTATGCAGTGGGTGTTCCAAACGTTGCGTCACCTAGAGGGGTTGAAACATGGGCGTTTATACTTATCTAAACCGTGACGCTACTAGACATTTGGTTCATGCGTCACAAACTTTGGAGCCAGAAGTATCCTCCCAACCCAAAAGGAGTGTTTGGTTCTTAGTGTTAGAGTTGTGTTGTTAAGAAATCATAACATGAACTAAAGCAAAATTTTGCTTAAAGAAACTTTCATCTAACTTATCCTTCCACGTATCATTAAATTTTAACATGATCATAAAAGATAGAGAAAAATGAAAAGGGAAAAAAATCAAGATGGGCAACCTCGAGCTAGCGTTGTGGTATGACTTTAGGTTGGGATTGCGGAAGAGAACTCACCCCCGCAAGGGTTGGCGGTGGTGGGGGGAGAAGTTGTGACTTGTGAGACCGATCAAGGTGGGAAGAAGTGGACGATCAAGGCCGGTGGTGAGGTGATGGGTTTGCTGGGATTTGTGGTGAGAAGAGTGTTATATTGGGAAAATGGTAAAATAACCAAGGGTATTTGAGGAAAGGTTTATAGGTACAGGTGTTGTAAATAACAGAAAAAATGGGTGTTAAGAAATGAAATACTGGGGCCACAAAAGAAGCTGCTCCATCCTGGTGTTTTGTTTGAGAGTAAAATTCTAGTGTGACGTCACACGTTGACGCAGAAAAGAAAACGCTTGTTGGGCTGTTTGGGATCTTGATTTCGCATTTTAGCGTCGCCAACCCTCTAAATGCAGAAATCGTGGGTTCCCAAACGGACCCTAAAATCCCTTGCAGGAGCCTAGGAAGCATGAATTGTGCTATGATATTTTCCTTTTTGCTTGCTTGCTATACATGTTTTACTTGTTAAAGAGGATTTAGCAGATAGTTGTGGTGTTCACGAAATGAAAGAGTGATGTTTATGTGGATGGTTAATATTGTCCTTATTTGATTTATTGAGTGGTGGGGTGCCTTCTCCTTGTTGAGCCTGTGAGCAGATATTTGTTTGACTGATACGATATTAGCATTGGCAGCACAATTTTGATGCACTAGAAATCCTGTTAATTCCTCCCTTATTTCATGAAGTTGCAAGAACTGGAGAAGGAAATTTTGGATTCAAAGGAGAAGTTTGAATTCTATCGTACCAAGATGCAAGAACTTGTAAGTAGTTGTTTTTGTTTGAATAATTTTGCCTTTGCAGATTTAAATATTCATGAAATGCCTACTTTTTCAGCCATGTTCTTTCCTAATGCTCGAATTATTGTTAAAATAGTTTTAACTATTTTGTGAAACCTTATGAAGAGCTGTTTTTTTGAAACCTTAGTTAAAATGGAATTGTTCATGCAACTACTTTTATGATTGGTGGGCTGGCAACTTTAAGAAAGAACAGACAAACAAAGACTAATATGATTAGGTAGACACTCAGGGGGAGAAAAATAATAAAAATGTGGAGAATAGAATGTCTCCTGTTTAACTTTTGTCTCCAACTTCATTCTGAAGAGTGAAGAAATGGAGAAAAACTTGTCGATTATTTATTATATCCTGAAATTACCCTTAAACATGTATTTTGGTTTTCAAAATGAAAGGCATAGCTAGTTAGATTAGTAAATTTACCAAAACAAACGCTTTTTCTGCTCAAGGTCATACTAAACAAGAGAAACTTGTTTTTCTCTTGGTTGCATGTTCGCCTCCCTCTCGTAAGCTAGCGCCAACACTGTCCATTTGTACTTCAAAGTTGATTAATATCATTGACCCTTTTATTGATAAAAGGGTAAAGTTATTTCTCTTGTTCCTACCCAAACAATAGGAGAGAAATTGAATTTTCTTCTGTCCTTTCTCTCAATCATACATATCCAACAGGATCACCAAACTACTAAAGGCTTAGTAATAACGAAGAAGGCATGTGGACTGGAATAATGGAGGATTTAGAGTGTATTTCTTTTCTTTACACTAAAAAAGTGTGTACCCTTATGTTAGGTGGCTTCCTCATTGTGGTAATTTTTTCACAATATAGAAGTGCAGATTAGTTGACTTCGATCACATTGTTGCATATTGAACTATTCCTGAAATTAAGTGATATCATTGAGGTTATAGTTTGCAACCGATTCTACATTGTGCTATGCTTCAAATCATTCATTTGTTCAAATAGCATATGCTTGTGTTAATCACTGCAACAACAAAACCTTTAATCCCAAACTAGTTGGGATAGGCTAAAAATGAACTCAAAAAAGTCAAGGTTCAGGCACGTGAATGACCATGACGCCCCAAACACGATTCTCTTTTGAGTTTCATTTCCATGGGAGTAGCTGAGGTTGTACGTTGGTTCGCAACACCTATCTCAACCCTCCTTTATCCTGGCTTGGGACTTATATAGGCGGAGTTTTGTGTTACTCACTATTACCAACAAAATTTGTTAATGTTGGATATGTAGAAACTGATGCCCCTAACTTTATATTTTCTCTGTCTTTATTGGTATTATCCTTCACTTTTCTGCATAATTAACCTATTCATCTTTCAGGTTCTTTATAAAAGCAGGTGTGATAACAGGCTTAATGAGATAATAGAAAGAGTTTCAGCCGACAAGCGCGAGGTAAACTTGTGATGACACAATTCTTCTTTTCTCCTAAAAAACATGGGATGAATCCTCTTGAAGCTCTCTGATTTGAACACCAGACCTTGCGAAATCACATTACTGGCATTTGAAAGTTGATTTCTAAATGACGTTCTGTCTTCTTTCTGTTAAAAGGGAGTTTCCCCACTTACTGAAACCATTTACATTATTACTTCTGGATATGAACTGTTAAATTCTTCAATCTTCCATCTTGTATCTTCTCTAGGTTTCGATATTCTTTAGTTTTTTTACCCATATTGAGTTTCTGAATCATCACAAGGTTCTTCAAGTGTTTTATGATGAATTTTAATTTGAAGGCAGTAAAATTTTACGTACTGAACTTAAATAATGCTATGGCCAGTACTTGCAGTTTATGCTCTATATTTCCTTAAAATTTTAGTAAACTCGTGCCACTTCCAAAACAAACCAAATCATGTTGACATTTTTTTGTTTTGATCTACATGAATTTAGAAAAGCATTAATCTGCACCATCACTTGTTCTGTATACTTCCATTTCAGGTTATAGAAGTGGAGAAGAAGTATGAGGAGAAATGCAAACAACTTGGAGATGTTGCCTCCAAATTAACAGTTGAAGAGGCCACTTTTCGTGATATTCAAGTACCAAAGATCCTCTCAGAGAACTATATTCTTGACGTGTTTCTGAATCTATTTCTGATATGCTCAACTGGTTTTGATTTATTTGTAGGATAAAAAGTTAGAGCTGTTTAATGCAATTGTCAAATTAAACGAAGGTGGAAATGATGATGGTTTGCAGGTTAAGTGAATACCATTGCTTGGTCTCCTCCCCTTCAGCTCATTATATCTCTCAAGTTAATGAACACGTCACTTGCAGGATCGTGTTGTTAAGATTCAATCTGATCTGGAAGATCTAGTGCAAGGTTTGAATGATCGTTGCAAGAAATATGGTTTGCGTGTCAAACCGACTGCATTAGTGGAGCTTCCTTTTGGTATGTAACCCCATGGTCATCTTCAATATTATTTACTTGGCAGTTTTGCCTAACATCAATATTTCTATGCCAACATGTTTTTTTGTTAGGAAAATATTTTATTTACTTAAGACTTGCTAAGGAAATCAAAGGCACATACTACAAAGAGTATACAAGCTATCCATAAGAAAATATAGCAGAATAAATTCTGATCACATAGAGCCATATACTTACCTAAACTACTGCCTCCTTCCTTAAAGACGCTTAGTGCGTCTTTGAATTATGAATATAGCGGCTTGCATTCTTGTCTTCTTGAAAGTCTTTCTACTGTCCCGACATACAAAATTGTATCATGAAGCGGTATTTGAATTTGTCCCAAGATGTTTTTAGATCGGGGTTTTTATTATTATTATTTGACAAAGCCAATCTCCTAAGATTTTTTTTTCTTTTTTTCCTTGTCAGTCTCCTAAGAGCTGGACGTTACTTAAGAATAAAAACCATACAAACCGTACACCCTATACACCCTTTGTAGTTCCCAAACTTATAAGGATATAGTTTATAATTTTTGTTGTTGGTGCTAATATACCTAGGGATTATAATGTATCATTTCTTTACAAAATTGTCTCGTTGATGGATCTTTTGTACAAATAGGTTGGCAACCTGGTATCCAAGAGGGGGCTGCTGACTGGAATGAAGAATGGGACAAATTTCAGGATGATGGTAAGCTGAAGCAACCTCATTTTTCACCAACATGTTATAGTTGTACAACATATGTAACAGACTCATAGGACCTCATTTTTATGGATATGTTATGTTGTGTGATTAAAGCAACACCACATGTCCTAATTTTAGTGTTTGGAAGGGGTTATTGCTTGGTTTCTCGCTCAACAGCCTTTGCCACCTTTCATGCGCAAGTGCATGTGTGATTTAAGTAATAGATCTGCACTTTGAGGAAAACTCTTACGTGCAGATCTAACTCAAGCAAATCCCTTTGACAAACTTCTGCTTATTTGCAGATTTCCCTTTCAACTTCAATCTGCAATAACAAGATGTGCTTGTTATAATTGTGAATACTTTCCGCTTTCAGGGTTCATGCTTGTCAAGGAGCTCACAGTTGATGTTGAAAATATTGTTGCTCCTCCAAAGTCCAAGCCTTCATCTTCACCAGTGCAGATGGTCTCCGTGGTTGACAGTTCTCCTAATGCCGAAGATAATGAAAAGGAAGTGTCTACTCCTCCTAGCCCTGGTAGGCAGGTGATTGATGGTGAACCTGCTGCAGCCGAAACCCATGGTGAAGATAGTTCAGTAAGAAGCCTACCTAGCAGTCCTCTAAAGGGAGGTGCCTCAGAAAGTCCATCTCATCGGCGGCTTTCACCGAAATTTGAAATGTTTGATGCCTCTCCTCGTATTAAAGATAACCACAGGTAAATTTCCTCTTTATCCCTTAGGCCAACCTCATCCTTTTTTTTATATCAATGTTTTGCCAGCTCATTGCTTGAAGTATTATCTATGTTTGTTAAGTTTCTCCTTTTTTGCTTCTGCTGTCACTGTCCTTGGTGTGCTGGCTACAATTTTGATGATTTATTAGGCCGTAGTTAGGGAAACTATGTTATTGGAGTTGCATTTTCTTTCTTTGGCATAATTTGAAATATCCCAGCATTTTAAATTCGTTTTGTCTATTATTTGTCCACATTTTACCATATCCCAAGTCTCCTATATTCATTTTAATAGTTGTTATGACATGTTCCAGCGATCACGATGGTGAATCTACAATATCGGGTGGGAAATACGATGATAATCTATGGGGTGCTAGTTTTGACACCAATGATGATACTGACTCTGTATGGGGCATCGATAACACGAGCAAGGTGATCTTAACGACTTTGGACTGTTCTGTAGTTGTTACTGTCAGATTCTGCTTTCAGCCTGTTATAACCAGCTAAATGATTGCTTATGGTGGTACTTTCTTTTGTCCCACTAAACTGGAATTCCATGCAGGATTCTGAAGAGGGGAGGAACCAGCAAAACGTTTTATTTGGTTCTGAAGATTTTGTTGGTCTTAATCCTATTAAAACAGCAACTCCCAGCACCGGTAGCCTATTTGGAAGGGATAGCAGCCCTTTCTTTGACTCTGTGCCCAATTCAGCCAGAACTGGTTCTCCCGGCACAGCCAGCTTATTTGGGAAGGAGAGGAATTCCTTCTTTGCAGATTCTGTTCCTGGAACCCCATCCTTCTACTCTGGATTCTCACCGAAATACAACGAAGGACTGGAGCAATCTTACGGTGGTGGTGGTTTCAGTCGATTTGATTCTTTTAATTCTCAAAGTGGAAATAATTTCACGAGGTTTGATTCCATGAGCAGTAGCAGAGATTTTGATCAAGGCAGTTTCTTCTCACAAAATGAAAAGTTGGCGAGATTTGACTCGATTCGCAGCACGAAAGACAATGATCATAGTCGAGGTTTCCCATCATTTGATGACTCCGATCCATTTGGAACTGGACCTTTCAAGTCTTCTTCAGACAGTCGTACTCAGACTTCGGATAATTGGAGTTCCTTCTAGAGAAGAGAAAGTAAGTGTGATACGAATGAGTGGTTTTTTTTCTTCCTTTTGTTGTGATGATTTTTCTCCTTCCCCCCTTTGATCCTATTTGTGTTTTGGAAATCCAGGTTTTCTATTTTCTTATTATTAAGTTGTGATATGTTTTAGTTTTAGGAGGGTGGTGGGCTTATGGACATATTTCTTGTATCTTATCAAACATTCTTTGTACTTATAATAATCACTACAAGCAGGAAAGAGTATGTTTTTGGTGGTAGCAGGAAAGAGTATGTTTGTCGATCCTCTACACTATTTTCTCAAAATTTTATTTTGAGAACCATGGTTGATTGTAATGCGATATGTTTTCTCACGAGTCCTAAGATTAAACAGAATGCAGCCCATCCTGGTTTGTGGTTACCACTCCTCTCAGTATCAAGTCTGATGTACCTTCAGTATGATGCTAACTGTTATCCAATGCATGGTGTGCTGTTGATCTCTGCCCGAATCAGCGGGTTGTATAGACGATACAAACGCATATTGAATGTTTCGACTGTGTATACAAGCATATATTGTCTACCGCTAATGAGCTAGCTTCCGCGTACTGTGAGGCATATTCCAAAACATTTTTCCCTTGGCAAGTTGAAGTTTTTCTGCCTTACCGTGTCTGCTTCATGATTTAAGAATTTGGATCCTGAGTGGATTGGGGATGTGTTTTCTCTCTTGTTCTGTTACTGTTTTTTAAAAGTTGCCTTGTTTTGTGTTGTCGATTCCGTAACTTTCAGATTGTTCCACTTTGTTCAGGGAGGTGCACTTTTGAGTCACATCCTTCGTTATATGGAAAACACGGATTTCTTTGAACAATGCATAAGATGGTCACCTCACCTTAGTTTCCCGATCTTGTCCAGAAATGCAATCCGAGTAGCTCCTTCAACTTCGATATTGGTAAGATTGCGGAAACACTTTATGTCACCACGAAATTACCTCTTTCAAGTCAGCAGACCTTACATTGCTGCTCCACATGAAGTTCACAAATAAAGATTCAATCTCCTTTCTCTCGGCGTTTCTTCTTTAACATAGTTAACACGTGAATGAAAAGAAACAGTTAATTTGTAATTGTTATCTGCAGAATTTTGATATCGATGACTATATAAATGGACTATCTGGTGTCGTTCTCAAACAAGCGACGGTTCTCGGTTTGTTAACCCGAAGTATGATGATGCGGGCACACTTTTTCAACTTAGAAATCGAAATCTCCAAGTACCAACGGTTCGGATTCGGAGAATGGGTATGAAAATGGCCCAGGTCATTTCCTCTTCCATTTGAGGGGGCATTTCAAAGACATGGTCAAGATCAGGGGGGGTTTCTCTCTCTCTACTCTAGGGCGTGTTTGATTCAAAACATCATGTCTAATGATGAGTACAAATATGTATTTTATGATAAATTGATGAAAAATTAATACACTTTTCAAGCATGACCAGAAAGGAACATTTTTTAATAAAAAAATACACTTCTAGATGATATGGAAAGTTAGATGTAATCTTATTTTTAGGAACATATCTACAATTGTAAATCAAAATGCATCTCAAGTACTTCTAATAAAAAAAGTTGATATCAACACATGACTTGAAGTTTTAAATTGCAAGAAACTACACTTTGTTTATTGATGGGTAACGAGTTGGCCTAGACTCATTCCGGAAGAAGAAGAAGAAAAGATAAACCTAAACTTGGTGTTCACAGCCAACATTCACATCTTTATCGAGATTGATCTTCTTTCTGTTGTTGCAGCAGCTCAAATGCAGATAACATAGAAGATCTAGCATTTGCCATGTCTACAAGTATCTCAAGTACTGCGAAAGAAGAGTTTAAAGACAAATTGGCATGCTTCCTTATCATTCGATCAAAAAAATAAAAATAAAAATTGAAGTAGACACATACCACTTTCGAATGAGGATTGTGCAGATCGAAGCCTTGGAGAAACCAGGGCCCCAAACACTGAGAGAGCCTTGGATCTTTCTTTCTTGACCTGTAACATGGAAGCAAAATAAAAGGAGAGATTTTCAGCCAAAACCAAGAACACCAGGTAACAACGAGAAGAAAGTTTTTAATCCTAAATGAGTTGAGTTCCAATACTGAGAGCAAAAACATTTAAAAAAAAAAAGAACAAAGTTTCCTAATGTTGTTATTGCTGAAGTGCAAAGATCAAGTGAGTGAGTGAGTGTTTCAATCAAGAAAGGGCAGAAATAATTGGTTTACTTGGTGATCGGGAGAATCAGTTGTTGCAGTCGTAGTTTCCTCCTGTCCACCACCTTTTGCAATCAAATCCAACTCAAGCAAATATAATTGGTATTGACTGACAAAAATGAATTTGATTTCGAGAATGTAAGAAGAGTAGAACCACCTCTGTGTCTAAGTGTTGAATCAAATTGTTGAGTAATTGCCTTGTTGTTATTATCTTGTAAAGAAGCCCATTTACTTAGAGTAAAGCGAGGATGTTCTGCTGCGGTTTCATCCATGGAAATTCACACACACACACACACACACAAAAAAACACATAATAGTGAGTAACCAACCTATTATTGTTTGTGAAATTACTATAAAAAGAAAAGGTAATGATGAGCATAGATAGATACAATCGGAGTGAGTAATTTGCAGAGTGGTGGCAGGTTGGTGGGGTTTGAGATCGAAAAGCGCAGGAGATAGAGTTGAGGTGGGCATGGAATGGCGAGCAGCAGCAAGTTCAAGCCAACCCTGACCAAGAGGGTTGAAATAAAAGGAGATTGGATTGGATTAGATGTCATAGATCTGGTTTTAAGGAAAGATGGGATTTTGACCGACCGACCGATCGATCGCTACCTGACGAAGCGTGGAGGAGAGGGAGGCGGAGAGGCCGACGTAGGAGTCCAACGAGTCCAGAAACTGCAGCAAAATCGCTTCTTCATCTTTTCTATTTCTATTTCTATTTCTATTGGTCGGCGTTTCCATTTCCATCTCTCTATCTCTCTCCTCTCTCTCTCTCTCTCTCTCTAAAAAGTCTAAAACCTTGCTTGGTTGGTTATTAGTTATTACCAGGCAGCGCAGCGGAAGAAGAATAAAACTATTAAAAAAAAAGGCTTCAACTTTGAATGGGCCACTAAAAATAAAGGCCCATGAAATTAGAAATGAGGTGATCTATCTGTGGTCAACTCAACTCAACTCAACTAGTGTGTGTCGAGATGGGTCGTCGAGGTTGGTTGGACGTTCGGATCCTCGTCGTCGTCGCCGCCGCCGCTTTCATCTTCATACAGATCCGCCTCTTCGTTACGCAATCCCGCTACGCCGATCGCTTGGCCACATCTGTGAGTCTCACTCTCACTCTCACATCCAAATCCAAATCCATATTCTTTTTATGATTGCACCATCATCAGATCGCATCTGAAAACCACTGCACCAGTCAAATGCGCTTGCTCATCGATCAGATCAGTAACCAGCAAAACAAGATTGTCAATTTGGAACAAGTCAAAGAACATCTTCAAGAGGAGTGTTTCCACTTGAAAACTCTCGTTCGTGAGCTCCAGAGTATGTCATCTCATGTCGTCTTATTCTCCATAAATTAATCTAAATCGGAATCAGAATCGGAATCAGAGGGCCGACCATCACTATTTCTTCACTTCAACATACGTTTCTAATTTTTATTTTTGACATGTTATTTCTTATTCACATTGCAGAGCGAAACGTGCAGAGCTTCACCACTCAATCAGATTCAGAGGTGTGTATTCTGAATTTATTTCAATCTCGAACTCATCTTATGCTTTCTCTGTGTTGTCATGATTCCTAATGTTTTACCTTCTCTTCACCAACATCAGGTTCCAGTAGCTGCAACTGTGATTATGGCCTGTAATAGACCTGATTACCTTGAAAGGACCATCAAATCAGTGTTGAAGTATGTCATACTTTACTTTTTCGTCCTTCTACTTTCCTCGTTCTATTTTAGTTTATTTTTATTCTAATTTTCTCATTTTGCAATATTCTTTTCAAATTTCAGATATCAAAGCCCTGTCGCAACAAGATTTCCTCTTTTCATAGCACAGGTATGTAAAGTCAGCTTCTTACCCTTACAAATGAAGAGTGAAGATATTATTCATGCGTTTCTTCTTCAGGATGGAACAAACCAAAATGTCAAAGATAAAGCTCTAAGCTACAAACAGATTGCCTATATGCAGGTAACTTCATTTAACTAATACAAAATCAAACTTATTCCGTCTTCCCCTCAGAATTGAATTTTTCTATTAGATGGTTTCTCCTCTCTACTTTTTCTTCTCTTTTACGTTTAGACATGAAATGTAAAGTTGATTAAAAAACACTTCTGCAAATATCTGACATCATCTCTACTTTATTCCGACATTGCTTAGAAGGTAAATTGACAAAGCTATATAATTACATAAGTCTACTACATCGAATGTCACTCCATCAATGTTAATCGTTAGGCATGTGTCATTACCTGATCAAGGAGCTGAAGATGTAATGGATTATGGTTGAGTTTTTTCTTAGTCAGATGAGCTTTTGGTTAAGTTATTATCATTCCTTATAAAGCAAACATTTTGTTTCTTTAAACAATCAAGTACCAATCCCACTCCTTTATGTCATTCTTTTTCCCAATTCCAAAAAAACAAACTGTATGCCCTCTTTCACGTTCTCTGAATTTCCCGAATTCCCAAATTGTAATAAGGTCCTTCTGTAGTGGGACGCAAGCAAAAAACTGTGATATTATACTCAACATTGGATGAAAATCTAAGGAGATAAAGATACTGTAGAACATCGTCGATAAAAAAAATTAGTCATACTGTAGAACATCTCTTTTGTTAAAATTTATGTTCTTATGTTTTTACTGTAAAGTCAGACACTTTCTCTATTGTAATTAAATCCTTAACATTAATCTTTGTGGGGTTAATCTATTTTTGTAGCATTTAGATTTCAAACCAGTGCAAACTGAAAGACCTGGAGAATTGATTGCCTACTACAAAATTGCAAGTAATTGCATCTCCTTGTTTCCTTGATAATTTTGTTCCAACAAAGTACTAATACTTTGGCCTTTCTAGATCACTATAAGTGGACCTTGGATGAATTGTTTTTCAAGCACAATTTTAACCGTGTCATTATACTGGAAGGTACCTTATGTTTATTACAATCTTGTTTACATTTATTACTCTTCCTTCCACTTATCAAAGTTTCAAAAGTGTGAGATCTTCCCTTGCACCAGATGACATGGAAATAGCTCCGGATTTTTTTGATTATTTTGAAGCTGCAGCTGCTTTGCTTGATAGGGATAAGTATGGACTATCGTAAACATGTTTTCCTTTCTAAAGAATGTTTTCTCTTAATAACATTTTTATTACATGTTTTGTTTTTGAATATTTTGAAGGACTATCATGGCCGTATCTTCGTGGAATGACAACGGACAAAAGCAGTTTGTATATGATTCTAGTAAGTTCTTTTAAATGCTTTACCCTTTGAAGATGCAACTGCAATGGTGCCAACATTATTTAGTGGCTTGCATGAAAATGCCTTTGTCAACACTCGATATAACCTTAACTAGACATTCATTTTTTGCAATCGAAAGATCGTAGATTCAAACCTCACCACTTCTAAATTGGCTAAAATCCCCCCTCTTTTAATTAGATGGGCATATTTGTTTCATAAAAAATAAAATATGTTAAAAAACATGTAAGTTATTATTGATCGCCCTTTTATCACATGTGACCTACAACCAAAGAGTAAATTTTTTTTTTTATTACATGTGACCTACAACCAATTCAATGCTCTTCAGAGGCTCTTTACCGCTCTGATTTCTTTCCTGGACTTGGGTGGATGTTGACAAGATCAATATGGGAAGAGTTATCGCCCAAGTGGCCAAAGGCATATCCTTACTGGTTTTTTCATATGCATGTTTATTACACTTTTAGTTTCTTCCCATCTACACCCAATATTTTCCCTTAACAAGATTACACATACTGGGATGATTGGATAAGGTTAAAAGAGGTACACGGAGATCGACAATTCATCCGTCCAGAAATTTGCAGGACATACAATTTCGGCGAGCATGTATGTTAATGATAAATTTCTCTTTCCAATGAAATGAAGATTTCCTCCAACCTATAAACTGTCATGGGAAGCAAGGAAGGGTGCAATGCTATCTGCTTTGATCTCTTTCTTGCCTCTGACTAAAACATGATAAACATTCAAAAACCTCAAGTATTAAATTGAGGATTTTTTTCTTCAAATAATGATGAAAAAATAGAAAATTGGCAAAGTATGGGAGTTGTGGAAATTTTCTATATATTTTCCATCGAGAATATACTATTTTGGGGTTGGAGTAGAATATGTTATTCTCACGTTGGTTTTTTTTTTCTTTTATTTGTGTTTTGGTCTTTAAAGATTTGAATTAATTTGCTATAAAGACATACATTTAGTTTAATAAAAATAATTTGACTTCAACACATAAGATAGCTTTTTTTGTTGTTGTGATCACAAAATTGGTTTCTTCGTTTTTTTATCTTTAATTCAACTACCAATTTCCTATAGTTTTGTTGAAATATCTAATTTATAAATAAATAATAATTTCAAAAATCAACGAAACCCTAACAATGTGGTACTTAAATTGATGATAAAAAAGATAGAAAACATGAATATGCTATCAAAATACCCAGAAAATTATTATATCATGTTGTAAACGAGCTCGGAACTTTTTAATTTAAAATGCATGATTTCTAAAAATAAGATTAAGTAAAAGCAGTGTTAGAGTTGTCGTTTTCTAGTTTTGAAAACGGTAACTCCACTGCTGAGTTTATATTTTGTCAATTATTTCCACAACTCTCATAGTCAATTTTTAATTTTTTTCATCATTATTTTGAAGAAAAAATCCCTTAAGTTGATCTTAAGCATTTTATGATGCAAATTGCTCTAAAAATTGAGTTTTTTTTGCACCTACCTTTAGTCTAGTGTCGTGACTGATTTTCACCTCCACATCAGGGATCTAGCATGGGGCAATTTTTTAAGGAATATCTGGAGACCATTAAGCTTAATGATGCCCAGCTTGATTGGAAGTCAATGGATATAAGCTATCTTGTGGAGGTTCCTTCTCTTCCGCTTGCCAATTTTTCACTAGTCTCGTTGCATTTGTTGAGCAATGCCGTGCTCTTTGCAGAATAACTTTAAGAAATACTTTGCCAAGATCGTTTCGGATGCCACTGCTGTTCATGGACAAGATGCTGTTTTGAAGGCATATAATGTAGATGGTGATGTGCGCATAAGATATAATGACCAGGATGACTTTGAACAAATTGCAGGCAAATTTGGAATTTTTCGAGAATGGAAGGTAATATTCTCTATTCCATATTCATGATTCAACACATTTCATGTCTGGCAGCAGGCAACTGAAGTAATGCTGCCTAACCCATCCATCAGACCAGTTTAACTATTAATATGGTTGCTGTTATGAATTTGTTGAAGAGATTGTGATGTTAACATCTGAGGCTGTCTTCCCATCCTCTTCTATAAGGAACGGGTGTATAGAAGTGTTAATGGTCGTGCCTTGTTTTACATCCTTGTCACTTTGTCAGTGCTTGTGTCCGCTTGATTAGAAAAAGTATCCTACTTTCAAACCATCCCTGATTGGATTTAGGATGACCAGTTGCTCAAGTCAATTATTCTAATTGTTACATGATTGCTACTCAAATGTCAGTTGGTTGTTTGCCTTAATGTTTCGTGTTTCTTGTGGAATTACCTAAGATTACTCTTGATTTCAAGGGCTCTTCATAATGCATGTCTGGAAGCTTCTCTCTCCATGTTTAATCAACTAGGTTCAACTTCTTTTTCAGGATGGGATTCCAAGAACGGCATACAAAGGAGTTGTAGTTTTCCGTTATCAAACATCCAGACGCATTTTCCTTGTTGGCCCAGATTCTCTCAGGCAACTCGGGATCTAATGTACTGGTGTTGCTGTCCTCAATCTTAAGTTAATGAATGGTTGTATTTGACGTGCAAAACACATTCCTACTGATGGCACCGGTGACGGTGAGCCAATAATTTTTCGGCTACACCTCTGCAAGCATAACACAAGCTGAAGCAAGAAGGTCCACAGAGTGGTGTAGGAAGAAAAGTATATATAGAGTTGGCAAACGCATGAAAAATGGAAATCGCTCCATCTCCATGCCATGTTAAGATTCATTATACATAACGAAAACAAAGTGTTTTTTGTGACCCCTCGTTTTTTGCTAAAATGATGCAGGTTCGATCTTTTACGTTCCCTCTTTCCTAGTTATATGTTTGTAGCTATTTGTATCGAGTTAGACAGATTAATGATGATCGAGCCGACTTATCTTGTATTTTGATAATTTGAAGTTATTAATCCAAGCAATTATGGCAGATTCACTTTCATGAGGACGTGGACGTTGAATTGTAATGACGTTTCGTTATTGTTTGAGCATCTAAAATGTTGGCGGACATTAATAACTTAATTTTAAAATATAAAAAATAAATAAAAACAGAGGTGCAACGTGATGGCAGCATATGATTTTCGAACCTTATTAGTTTAAGTCGAATATACAACTCGAAATTGCAAATGATCTTAAATTCCAAAATTGATTTTTATTGTTCTCTTTCTCTTCCTATAACTTCATCAATCTCTCACATTCTCATTACTCTTGTAACATACATTCTTTTATTTTCCTCCTATAGCCTATAAATAGGAGATTATTGTAAGACCATTGTAATACTTTTGGTGATGATGAAATATTACAAATATTCTCCCCCAAATCTTTTATCTTCTTTGTTTCATGTATATTTATTTTATAACACGTTATCAGCACGATCACGTCTCTAGCCTAACCAATTGAAGATGATAGTCATGGAAAATTTTCTCAACTCGTGGATTAACTTGATGGAATGGTTGATTTGCGTATCGACTTAGTGGAACGCGAAACGGAGGTATGCAATTTAATATGATGTATGTATCATGCATCCTTCAAACTATTATTGTTGATTTGAGGAAGAAGAAAAATGATTTAATATCATAAAATAAAATGTCAACAATATGATCGAGAAAAATGTTTATAATACACATAGATTATGAGTGGTTGTTTTGATGATTGGTTATGTCAATCGAAAACAAGTTTTATACCAACATTATTTGATTTGTTTTCTTCCTATAGTAGCGTTAGACCTTGATATCAATCATGAATGTACAAATTTCTTTTAGATCTTGTATGCGCTAATTTTACGATGTCATTATCCATGCTGAAAGAATTTTGCATTTGCTACCAACTACGTATTTATACCACCAATCCATTGTTTAGTCTTATAACTGTTCATACATGTATTGATTTCATGTCATCCATCTGTCTTAAAAACCTTGCACAATAGATTCATGATCATAGTGTTAGACACGTGAATGTTGAATTTCCTTCCACGATTATTCCATTCTATATTGATTTGTTGAAATAGAAGTGCAAACCTTGGTTTGGAATTTAATATCACGTGACATTTTATAATATGTTAAAAAGGTGAATGAGGAAATGATTTCTATCCCAAGTGGTATTTTATAGATTCACTTGCTTGATATTCATTATACAAATTGAAATATTGATTTTTAGCATTATTTGTAATATATCCTACCTTGCACATGTTTATGTTGATTAGTATGAAAATACTTACATTATGTGTTAAATTATTATGTTAATGTAGGATCGTGAGGGTCGGCTATGCTAATCACTTTTATCCCTAATCACCCACTTGTTTAACTATCAAAGATAAGCGCAGCGGAATTTAAACAAACAAGCGAGTAGGGAAGGAATATGCAAACCACAATGGAACACGGGGGTTTTTACAGAGGTTCGGTCACCGCCTACGTCCTCTCTTGCAAACTCCGCTCGACACTTCGAGCTCCGCTCGCGTCTTCACTATCCACTCCCCGTTCCAGGCCGGGAGAGAACGCCTTTTACAAAACAAGCTCCGCGAACAACCTCGCGAACTTGACTTTCTTCTCTCACAATCTGAGAGGACCACTTCGGGCTTTCACCGAAATCCTTGATTCTCGAACAAACGAAATCTTGAGTGGAACATGTAGGATTTCATGTTTAATTATACATATATATTTTCGAAATTTTTATGTATAATAAGGATCAATTTTCAATTTTCTAGAATTTATTGCATGCATCGGTTTGTTTTAACAAACTAGTTTCAAAAACTCTATTAAAACAAACAAGGGCTCCGAAATTCATACCTAGAAGTTCTCAAAAACTTCTTGAAGATTCGGAGACGTTGGGGATGCTTCTCGCCGCGCCGGATGCCTCCGAGTATTCACCAAACTCTAAACAAGATCGGAGAGAGGGAAGCTAGTCTCTCAATCTCCGATTGGGTTTAGAATCTAATTACTAACCCCTCTTTAGTTCCCTTTAGAAGATGACCTCTGAAGAACTAAAACTAAACTTAAGAATTAAGGAATTTTCGTGGAGAATTATGGAGAGAGATTTTGCATAAGAAAATAATGAATTAATTAAGGAGGTAATGAGATAACCTTGTATTTATAGGTTCTCTCCAAATTACATATTCATGTGCAACCTCTTGCCCATGATTCCATGCAAAATTCCATCTAACCATCCATTATTTATTAATAAATAATCTTAGCCACGAATTAAATCAATTATGGACCAATTCCATGCATGATCTAATTAATTCTTAAATTAATTCTGCATAAAACCGTCTGACCGGTCGACCGTCTGCGAGGTCCGGTCGACCGTTTAGACCTGGTTTCGGTCGACCGTTTAGACACTCGGTCGACCGTTCGCAACATTAAAATATTTCATCACAATGTTCGGTCGACCGACCGATAAATTCGGTCGACCGAAAACGAACAGACGAAATCCCTGTTACGATGTACACACATCCGGTCGACCGTGCAATATTGCGGTCGACCGTCCCACATCCGGTCGACCGTTTACTGTGTAGCGGTCGACCGTTTGTGCACTGTGCTGCAGACTTGTCAAATTTCGGTTTAACCCTTACAAAATTTGACATTTCGGGATTAGTAATAAATTCACAACTTATGTAACATATTATCCTATGTAATGATCAATCATTACACCCCATAATATTTACATCACATATGAATTTAATTTAGATTCTAATTATGTTATAAATCACAACATAATTTTGATTTTGCTTGTTCATCCCATGTGTCATATTTTCTACATGAAACCCGACACATCCTATGAACTCAAAATCCCTATTTCTTGTTTCTCAGTTTTGTGGTGTGACCTATGGGAGGATCTAAACTAAGTTGGCAGTGATATTAAGAGCTTAATATCACAAGCTATAAGCGGTATCTAGCTACACATTACAGCTCCCAATTAGTTAGATGTCTTAATTCCACTCGAACCAAAACCCGATCCACTTAGTGATGGAGTGCATCACTTGTGTCCGTCCCTTGCCTCATGATATTAAGAATACACACAAAGTAGTATTGTGTCATCTTTGTATTAGTATTCATTTCTTGATCTCTTTAAGCTAGTTATAAATATGTGACTTAACTCAAATCACATTGTGCACATTATAACTTTGCTTTATCAAGGGGGCCACTAATATCATCACTCAATTAAGAGGGGGCAATGATAGTCTTTTGACTAACTATCTTCTCCAACAAAAGTTGTACTTAACCAACCAATGCCTTTACACTACACTGATCGATAGTTCAAGACACTGATCTAATTAAGTATTCCTTAAGTGATTAGATATAAGTCTCATATCAAAGGACCAAAGACACAGTAAAATATTAATGACACAGAAACACATTTCTATAATATTTTACTTATTAGGTCTATTCAGTATACAAAAGTAATATTTTCCTCTTTTGCATACCCGTGTCGTCACTCACTTGTAGAGCTACAATGATCTATGACCAACACGACAATCTTAACTCGGTAATTAATGTCCCATGTTAATTATCATGATTGCGAATATCTTTTGTTTTATGCAAACCAATATCTTTTAGAGCTCTACGGTTAAGGACCAAGAGCATCTTCCTTAACACTTCTAAAAGACGAATAACATAAACAAGGAACAAAATGATTTCTCATTCAATTCATAATAATTGACATTTAAAAGTAAAACTTTTAGAACACATTCCCTTCAGAACACACTCTCTAAACTTGAGCACACTTAAATGAGATTGAAATTGATTCTAAGTGTGGAAATTTGAGGCTTTGAGTGTTTGGGATTCTCTCTAATGTTTGGGACAAGTTTGTAGTGGGAGAGTTGTGTTAAAATGTGTTTTACAACTCTTTATATAGGCATTAGAGAGAATATAGCCGTTGGGATTGATTGGGTGTGAGTTGATGTGTGATTACACAAAACAGAAACTGCAGGACCCAATTCTGGATGAATTCGGTCGACGGGATCGGTCTGAACGGTCGACCGTTAGGCAGTTTTGAACTAAGTTCGGTCGACCGGTAAGGAAACAGTTGACCGCCCAACGCTACGACTTAGGTATACTTAAGTTATCGGTCGAACATCTAAAAGGAAACGGTCGACCGATTTTCAACAGGCACTTAAGGTTTGTCAAGAGATGGACATTCGGTCGACCGATCATGGTCCTCGGTCGACCGATACATGAAATCTATTTGGGGTATAATATGTTTAATACGAATACGACCGTTGGGTATATACGACAAAACTAACGGTCGGAAAATTAAGTTCAAACGGTCGACCAAAAGAGAGGGTGTGGTCGACCGAAACCAGGCAGTGAAAACACAAACAGTATGATTGATCATTCGGCATGTTGCGGTCGACCGAATGTGGGCAGACAGTTAGGGTTCAGGTTTGGTGTTTTCCGGTCTAAGTTTGGGTGATCTATTGAAGTCCAAATTATGTGAATTTTTGTGTGTGACTTCTATAAGGAACCTAGTGTGTGTTTAAGTTGATTTTAGCTCAAGTATGCTCAATTTACACATGTTCCTAAAGACTCAAAGAAATACAAAATACATGTCTTCAAAAGAGCTTGATTACATGTCTTGACTTGATTTTCCTTTCTTCATTGAGTCTTGATCACCTGTAGAGGTTAGCACAAAGCAATATATATGCAATGCAATATGTGTGCTACTCTACATGATCATAATTAAGATTAGGTTAATTAAATCATCAAAACATAGATTAAGGCCAAAAAGTCAACAGTTAATATGGAGTTAGTTATCACTGTTTTATCTTCACACACACATATATATATAATATATATTGTTTGTCATAGTATTTGATTCTATTGAGATCTTTACCGGTTACTACATAGTTTGATTGTGACGTTGCATGGTACTTATGTGAATGTTTGTGATGTTAGTTATTGCTATTAGTCATTCAAATTCATAAGACCTTCATCCACGTGTGAGTGACCTTCTCTAGGGAATATATGTTCAAAGATAAATGAGAGCGATTTAAATGGCAAAAGAGTTAAAAAAATTGTTTGTTGTTTCAAAACTCAAATATCACTTGATTATCTATTTCTACGGACCTCTGTTTTACATATCACAACTTTGAGTTGATTTCCAAGATCATGTGCATATAATAAGTGATGCTCTTTTGATACATGTAATGCATGGTCATGATTATGATTATTTTTGTTTTGAAATTTGCACAATATATTCTCAACATTGATATATGATTGAGTATATTCGTGTTTTCTTTTGTGTGAGTTAGCTTGCATACATAAATGTGGCACAAATGATTTTAAAAGTATTATGATTTAATCTCATGTCTATTTTTGTGGTTGGACAAAACATCGAGTTATTAATCCAAATTTCATGAATTCTCGATACAATGAAGCATGAAAAGAAATAGTTACATACTTAGTAGTGCTTCTAAAATTAAATGATATATATCTCATGCAACTATGTATTGATTCACTTGCTTCGTATAAGTTATATGAATTCTTATTATCATGTTGATTCAAACAATATTTGTAAAGTGGTTCAAGCATGTGATTATTACTTGTTAATTTGTACGCATCACATGATCATTCACAACCAGTACGAGCATTCATCTCGTGAGCACATAATATCCATCTTGATAGATGTATATATAGTACAATGTGCTACATTAAAGTGAAATTTGAATCACCATGTTGCAAGTGATCAATGTTATTGAAAATGATATGCATTTGCCCAGAAGGTGAATATCTTAATATTCATAAAATGCTACTATACAAATATTTAGAAATCATTCATTTAAAGAGGGTTATGAAATTTTATGATAATCCCTGAAGGATTCATATAACCATCTAAACGACGTGCAAATAGCTAATTGAGTAAAAATGCACGTCGATCTCTAAATCAAACTCTATGACTAGAAGTTCATAGATATATAGAGATTAGTAGTAAAAGAAAATATATATATATTATTGATCACTTTACAAATTAATGACGCAATACTCTTTTGGGTTATGTATCACCGATGATTGAATGTCATAAGAGTTGTTGGAAAATCACGATACTTTTTATACCTTTTTGTGTGTGCCAGAAGCACTCACTACAAAGTATCGTGAAAACAAGAGCATAAGCAGTGGACTAAATTTTGTGCAAATAAATATGAAATAAAGATGACATCAACGAGACGAAACATGCCCATAAGTGCCTAAATAAAATCATCTCTTATATTAATTATGGATGTCATCATTTGTATTGTTTTGGTGAAGTTTTAGATAATTTTGTTGACTTCTATTACGACCAAATGAGGTTAAATTTGTCAACCGATTTGCACCATTAAAGGAGAGTCCCTCTGTTTTTAAAATATCTCTCAATATTGATCATTATGAGATCTTAAAATTTATACATGATACATCAATGTGGATATATACTTGCTAATATTATTCATTGATTTTTATTGTTGATATACATCATGTTATGAATCTTCCTCTGCTTTACTTGTACAATAATGAATAAATTGTTTCCTTCCTGCGATTTAAAGCTCCTGAAGGGCTAAGTTTTATTGTCTAATCCAACAATCATATATATAGGATGTACATTTTCTGGCATTAGGGGAGAAGCTAGAAGCTTAAAGAATGTCAAGAAAATGTACTATATTGAACTTGAAATTCATAAGAAAATATACGTACAACTATAGTTGAACCTGAAGTTCATAAAATCATTATCTTGCAATATCTAGCAAGTAATTGTCATACATTTTTATTGATCACAAAATAGCGACTAAGCCGTATATTACTAGATATAAACCACATAATATAAAGTGGAGATCTCCACATATATGATAAAATATATTTGAGCTCAACCAACGCCAGAAGCGTGGACCATAACATACATTATTTGTGGAAATGAAATAAAAGTTAGTCACTCTCATTGCACCTCTTGAAGAGGTTATTCCTGAAGAATATAAACCAGTAAAAATAAATGCAGATGCTGAACAAAAGATTAAAGAAATTACACGGATACAGAACGGTCAAATCCTAAAGTTTTGGGAAACGATGAGGATTTAATTATTATTTACGTAAAACTTGCAACCAACTATATATGTTGATACGAGAGTGTTGACACAAAAAATCTCTAATCAAAGCAAATTTTCAGATGATGGTCGACCAATTGTCATCCCAGCTTAGTGGAAACATATGCAATTTGAAACTCTATTGAGATGAAGACTAAGCAATTAAATTGAAATGAAAATTAAGGAATTATCAATCTCTTTATCTATATTTATTAGATTGGACATAAAATAGTCAAAACATGAAGAGATGTAGAATATCACAAGGTGTAGGGGTGAAAACAAAATTTTGCCACTAAATAAATAAATCCAACAAAATTGTTGATTTTTAAGCCTATACGTAATACAAGGTTTGGTTTACTATTTTTTTTTTGTTATTAAAAAAAATAGTGCATGCATGATCCCACGTTCAAACAAAAGTCAAATAACTTCATTTTTTTTCTTTCACACGTAATACAAAAAAATGAATAAAAAAATCAATATTCATGGATATATGAAAGGATAATGGAATTATTCAAACCACATTAATAACCCCACCTCTTCTTAACCACCCAATACACCCATGATCATCACATTTCCCCCTCCTAATTCTACCTCTCTTCTCCCCTATAAAAACCCATCAACTCCTACAAAAAAAAATATACGTACAAAAGAAAAAAAGAGGAGAACTTTTTAGCATAAAAAAAGCAGCAAAAAAACGTGAACAAAAAAGGAGAAGACAAAAAGGAGGGAAGAAGAAAAGGTGAAGGTGAGACACCGCAGCGATTCCGGCAACGACACCAACAACTCCGGCAAGTGCAGCATTAGCGCCGACGATCGCTTCGTCGAAATAATAATAATTTTAATAAAAATGTACACGGGTGGCTACTCCCTTGGGGATCCGTACCCATCCGTATACTTAACGACCGTTCCGGCATCCTCCTTTTAAGGAATCGAACCCGGACGGTCGCCCGTTTGCACCTCCCTTAGGGAATCGTGCCCGTTTGGTTTGGGAAAAATACGTCATCCCGGCTTCTTCCTTTTGAGGAATCGAACCCGGTTTGATTGTTTATATTTTGGTAAAACAAAAAAAGGAGACGCCGGAAGACTGTCGAAATTCAGCCAAAAAAATGACAAACACTCTAACCGAATAATAAATAATAATAAAAGCAGTTCCATGTTTGGTCTAACATTAATTAATCAAAACCACATCACATGCACGTTGTAACACTGCCTAAATTGCACAAGAATTTATGGCCTTTACAATTAAATCGGGTGGAATGATTGAGAATTGTATACGTTTAATTTAATGGTTGGCCTAAGGTAAACATCCCAGGAAACGTGTTGGCATAAATAATAATACATATCAAAGTAAGTTCATAATTGGATCCTGTGGAAACCTCAAGGTGATGATAAGTTTAACCCTATTGATAAATCGATCTATGACCTCATGTGGTCAAAATCATAGAACGCTTATAAGCAAAACGGAAAGCATACACCACCCATAGTTCTAAGCCCAAAACTGAACATGGTTACACCGGTTACAAATTTGGATTCAAATTTATCAGGAAAAGTCACATAATGATATGTGTGTTTATAATTGAGATATTATGTGTCCACGATGTTGTACGTGCATGTAGTCATATACCCCTGAACCTCACAATATAACAATATCGAAGATGAATGAACTATCATACCACCTCATTAGTGACAAACTTATACTTAAGCACACTGACCATATTCCGACACTGTTAGATTGATAAAGTAAAAGGAATACAAACCATGTACGTGCATGCATGCACCTTGTCCAAGGAAATTGCTAAAATAAATGCAGTTTAAATATCTGAAATTCATTCCAACTATGGCAGACACTGGACACAACAAATACATTCGATTTTGCAAAACACATCACGATTCTTGATCATTAATATCAATTCAACGGTCATGAGCGTATTGCTAGTAATATAATGCAATTCTAATATGAAAGAAATTGAGGTACTGGAGTTCACGTTAAAGAAATTAAGGTACTAAAATTCATGCTAAATGACATGGATTTATAAAGCACCATAGTTCACATCTACGTGCATGGGTTCTCTTCTAACCCATGCAAGTGGAGATTTTGCATGCGTGCCCCATAAATATGTTGAAATCAAGAAAATAACTCCTAAGTATGTGATGAAAGAAAAGAAGTCTACTAAGATGGACGAAATTGCAGAATAACCCAAGATGTAGAAAAGTCCGTCAAATCAACTCTAATTTGAACAAATATCAAAATAGTCCATCCAAATGGACAAAATTACAAATCCACCCCTAAATGTGGATAAATTACAACAATGTATACCTCGTACCAATCAATTTACAAAGTCAATCCTAAAATACAGGTAGTCCACCAAAATAGACAAAATCACAAATCCTCCCCTAAAATGCGGATAAATTGCAAAATAAATCTTCAAAGTTGTAAAATATGTCAACCAACCTAAAAATTGAAAACAAACATAAAATCTAAATATTGACTGCTCTAATAATAAGAGAGGATGCACGCCAAGCTGGATCTTGGGTTCCCTCTCTCTTATCGTTGGAGTGATCAAAAACTAAAATATGGATTACCTTAGTCGTAAGTGAGGATGCACGCCAAGCTTGATCTTGGGTTCCCTCTCCCTTATTGGTGATGGAGTCTTCATTTAACAAATCAAATAAACAAAATACATACATATAAAACCCCTCCGGGTCACGAGGCTAAACTGTCAAATATACTTAACAAATTATATACATAAAATATTCTCCCAGTTATGAGATTAAACTAACTATTTGATGATATTTAAATATAAGAATCATCGACAATATAACAAATACATACATATAAAATCCCTCCGGGTCATGAGGCTAAACTGTCCAACACACATAACAAATTATATACATAAAATACTCTCCCAGTTATGAGATTAAACTAACTATTTGATGATATTTAAATATAAGAATCGTCGTCAATATAACAAAGACGCATACACAAATACCTCCGGGTCACGAGGCTAAACTGTCCAACACATTTAACAAATTATACACATAAAATATTCTCCCAGTTATGAGATTAAACTAACTATTTGATGATATTTATACATAAGAATCATCGGCAAAATAACAAAGATGCACACACAAATTCCTCCGGGTTATGAGGTTAAACTGACCAAGACATGACGATATTGATACCAAAAGAATAATCGTCCAAATAACATACATATACCAAAAGAATAATCGTCCAAATAACATACATATACACAAATCACCTCCCAGGTTATGAGGTTAAACTAACCGTTTGTACGATATTCTAATATAAGAATTATCGTTGACAAATCAAACATATATAACTCCTCCTCGTGATGAGTTTAAGCTCACTAATATTTGGTTGTCTTCGTGATAAAGTTGAAGCTCCAAAACATATATACAAAACTCCTCCGGGTTATGAGGTTAAACTAACCATTTGTACGATATTCTAATATAAGAATTATCGTTGACAAATCAAACATAAATCCCCTCCGGATTATGAGGTTAAACTGACCAAAACATTATGATATATGAATAATTGTCTATATCAAATCATATACAACACCTCCTAGGTTATGAGGCTAAACTAACCCTTTGTACGATATTCTAATATCAAAGTTATCGTTGGTAAATTAACGCGGTGTATTCATCATAAAGTTGAAGAACCTAAACATATACAAAACCCTCCTAGGTTACGAGGCTAAACTGATCATATTGTGACAACATATCACAATAAAAGGGAAATCATTATCGAATCGATCAAAGCACGAGTCGATAAATTCCCGTCTCTAATATATTGAAATATAAAAAACCCATTAATAAAATATATCTGAAATTGTTAATATAACAACAATTTTGGTTTATAGTTCGGAAAAGGATGTTTATGTATCTTCCATTTGCGCAACACATAAATACGTCAACTCTTGTATTTCATATGTATTCCTTCTATTTAATGAAATGAAAGAAAATGTTGCACTTATTTACTTTATGACTAGTTATTCACATTTATTTAATTTCCTGTACAAATGAATGATATGAGTATGACACGATGAGGCATTCTTCTATACGAAGTTGTAAAGTGCGGAATTCCATCATGAATTCTTGAGAGGTCTTCGCAACACCAATATAAAATACAAAAGAACAAAAAACCCACGTTAAACAGAGAGATATTAAATAATTATTAAAATTATTGTCGACAATTCATTCACATTCTTAATAGCATGCTATCTCAAGAAAAGAAAAATGGATCCAAAACCTATGATATTATAAGAATGCCAGAAGCATTCGTATTTGATATAAACAAAAGAAGACAAACAATATATAATAAAGTCGCTGAATAAATATATTATTTGGACTTGTAGTCCTGATTTCTAAAATTATATCCCTGAATGATACAAATAGAAATCACAATAACATGTAATACATTACAAAGCGAGAAGTAATATAAGGGTATTCGCAGGACCCAACATCCATCGTCATGTTACTCATTCTCTCGTAATATTGATAATATGTTCTGTTACATGATCAATATGATATGCATATAAAATATGTTGTGACTTTAAAATTTTATAAGTCACTTAATATTGATACGTATATGAGTGTCCCTGAAGGACAAAGATGACAAAGTATATTATGTAATAACAACAATCAAAAGATGCACTATACAAAGATCACTATATGAAGAAACAAGTAAGAGTGTGCATATAACCTCATCAATCAAAGTCGTCCCGAAGAATGATACGAAGTTGATCTTAACCGTCCATATGTTTCACCCAATAACAAAATTTACTATTATTTATTATATGCATATGACTTGATGTCATAGGGCCTCCAAAAGAGTTTTTGAAAAACTGTGAAATATTTAAATGACGGATTTTTAAATGACTAGAGATAAACCAATTGTTTTTCGACCTGAAGTTCGAACATTCTTCAAAAGAGAATTGGTACAATGATTCAATTGTAGAAAAGGAATATTGAATAAAAATACTAAATGCTCATCTTGAAAGCACATTAACAAAAGACATCTATTGTATATCGACAAAGATCTAATTCTTATAGGACCCGAAATTCCTTATCATGTTCATAGTAAATGTTTTTTTGAAAATATTTATATGACGTTTAAGGATCTACTAATTTCTAGTCATGTGACAAAGATTTATATTAGTGATGTTTTCTACATGTCCAATACACATCAATTATTATCACAAACTATTTGGTGTCATTATGTAGAGTCATTACAACTTTATGCAAGTTGGTAAATTAGTTATTGATTCTTACATTCTTATATTGTTATGACATCAATGTAAATATGAGACATCTTTAAATTATCCATAAGTAATATATTTTGAGGTAACATATTCATATTTTGCAAAAGTTGTCACAATTTGTGTTACTCCCAGTATATCATTTGAGAAAAATTGTGCAAACACATTTCACAATTCTATTATCTAAGTGAAATATAGTAAACATACATTAAATCCGTTAACCTATCATGTATTTGTTTATTGAATCCCCATGTACTTTTGTGTTTAAGAACTTTGTAAAATATACGTAAGTTTGGTAAACTACGAATCAGGGGGCGGATTTGTATTTATCGTCCCTGAAGGACGGATATCCATGAAGGATAAAGCTCAAAAGGCTTGTAGTTGCAATCTTTTTTCCTTTTTCCAAATTTTGTCCTAAAATGTTTTATTGGTTAAAGGTTTTTAATGAGTGAACTTGTGCAATTTCGTTAGCGTATGTTATGCACTCTTTTCCTTAGCTACTTTTTCCCACAAGGTTTTGTGGCAAGGTTTTTAACGAGACATAAACATAACGCGTATTATCTAAAGGAGTATTATAAACATATGTTGAATTGAGGGGAAGAATTATACGGTGCACTCTTTTTTTCTTCACCAAGTTTTTGTCCCACGAGGTTTTACTTGACAAGGTTTTTAATGAGGCAGACCAATCAAGTGACAACTGATCAGATCCAATCAAGCGAGAATTTGACAGATTTATTTACAAAGTCCTTGACCACCAAAGTCTTTAAGAAGTTTGTCTTTAAATTTGGTGTTCGTCATTTAAAGAATATATGTTGAAGTGATGGTGAGCATCATACGTGCTGCATTATTTTTTCCTTCATCAATTTTTTATCCCATCGGGTTTTCTTGATAAGAAATTTAACGAGGCAACATCCCTAGCGTATAAAGGTGAAGATCCAAGGGGGAGTGTTGTGAAACATCATGGATGCTTCACCTTCACATTCTCCTCATATAACTCCATTAACCTCTCACATTCTCATTACTCTGGTAACATACATCATTTCATTTGCCTCCTATAACATATAAATAGAAGATCATTGCAAGACCATTGTAATACTTTTGGTGATGATGAGATACTACAAATATTCTTCTCCAAATCTTTTATCTTCTTTGTTTGATGTATATTTATTTTATAACAATTTTGAAATTTAATTTCTATTCGTTCAGTAAGAGACCCTGATAAGTCAATGCTCAAAGCCGGTCAAGTCTACTTTTTTCAATCTTGGATTTCCATGCCACCTGCTACGTGGGGTCCAGCAAGTCTTGCCGACAGAACACGTGGCGACAGGGCAGCAGCCGGATCTAATCACAACAGCTGAGCATCTTCCACGTGTACTCGAACCAGAATGGTGTTCTGTTTGTGTCGCACACATTGGTTGGTAGTTTCGCTGCTCGTCTCCTTCTCCTCTTCTTCCTTTCAAATTGAAATATTTTTTCCCCTTTTTTACTGTTTTCTTCCTCTCTTCTTCGACTTCGAAGAGGCGGAACAAATAATTCTCGGGATTCCGGTGCTAGTCGAGGTACTTCCGTTAGCCCTGCTCTTTGGGATGTTGATTTCCCCCCCTGTTTTTGTTCCTACTTTTGCTGAAAGATTGCTCTTTTTGTTTGAATTCCGTCGAAGTTTGTTGGGTTTTTAAGCAAGTTTGTTGCTTTTGTTGAATCCTGTCAAAATTTGCCCCCTTTTGCCAGAACCAACAGGCTCTCGCTCCTTTCATGAAAGAAAAGTATTCACTTGTTCAGGTTCATCAGACAGTGCTCAACCCTTGCTTAAAGAAGAGAGGTTTGATTGTCTCAGTTTCTTCCTTTCTGGGAATCAATAATCTTTTGTTTTAGTTTATTGTTTTGCAGTTTGTTGTCTTTTTTATATAAGTAATAATTGCTGCAACTTGGTCAATTTTATTGGCCTTATTGTGTTTCCTATAAGTCAATTTCTTTGGATAATTTGTTCCCATGAACCTTCAATGCTTCCATGTACTGTTTAGATATGATTGGTATTATCATTGTTGAGAGGAAAACAACCCGGATCACCAGCTAAGGCTCCTAAATGACTGCTCAGTATCAAGTTTTACCTAGGAAGGCTAACAATCCTAAATACATCACGTTGCCCTAGTCTAAAGAATTTTCATATTACCATAATCTGTAGCTATAAATTTTAAATGAGCTCTAATAAAAATTCATGTAAAGTTTTGTACGTTCTTATTCCAATTTTATGCATAATTTAATATTTGCCTTACACTCGTTTTAATTGTTATACTTCTGTTTCTTGAAATTTTGGGGCATACATAATATTTCTTCTAGTATCACAAATTTCAGCAAAATATGTTTATACACTTATCTTCTATCCTTCTCTTCTACCCTCAGTGGCTATAGTCGTGACCAGAACCAGAATATGGAGAATTGCAATGTAACTATTCCTCCAACTGCAAGCGGTTTGCCTCTTGACCTAATCCTATATCATCCATGTCTCCAAATTAGCTCTTTGTTTTGATCTGTTGGATTTGATTGCAAATTAGGTCTTCTAGAGTTTGTTTGTTTGTTTTCACTTTTTTGTTATTTCTCCCCTTTTGCTTTCTTGTGAGGTCCAAATTATGACTTTGTATCACTTGTTCTTTGGTTTGATTTTTGGCTTCAAAGTAGACCCATCTCTTTGTGATACGTATGCTTCACAAAATAATAAAACAGAAAAAACTAAGTTTCCATTTTTGGTGTGAGAAACATGAGGAATGATCTTCTATTTTTAGAATAGGTTACTAAAGATAAAAATAACATTTTTATAGAAAATATTAGAAGTTTTATTGTGGATTCACTCTTGGCTAATCATCAAAGAAAAGCAGTGATCTTCGCATAATTTATTCTAAGTAGCTCTTCATTTCAAGAGCTATTCTTGTATGCAAAAGGATCAGCATGCATTTGTTCAGATACGTCATGTCAAAAATTCTTTTATTTTCTCAATACAGTTCGTTCTTGTCTAGTTCCAGTCCTTCTATTTGGTGATCAATGCTGAATCTTTCCTTCTCTTTTATCAGAAATAAGTTGATCTGTGGTGCTTATGTACTGGTGATAAGAGATGGAAGAATCACCAGAAGTGTCATATGGCCGCCCATCTGATGAAGGACGCTATGAGATGTTATACCTCGAGCCTATTTTTGAGGCATTTGTTTGCCCACTCACGAAACAAGTTATGCAAGATCCAGTAAATTTAGAAAATGGACAAACATTTGAGAGGGCGGCAATTGAGAAGTGGCTCAACGAGTGTCGCACGAATGGAAGAAGACTTGTTTGCCCAGTTACAGGTGAGAAGCTTCATAGAACTGATTTGAACCCTAGCATTGCTTTGCGTAATACCATCAAAGAGTGGAACCAGAGAAACAACACTGCTCAACTAGATTTTGCCCGCACATCACTCTGTTCTGATAGTTCAGAAAGGCAAGTATTGCGGGCTTTAAAATACGTGCTGAACATATGTCAAAAGAGCAGCAACCATAAGCATCTAGTGCGCAATGCAAATCTTATACCAATGATCACTGCATTGTTAAAGAACAACAGTCAAAGCGTCCGTTGCAAAGCACTAGAGACTCTTCGTGTGGTCGTGGAAGATGACGACGAAAACAAGGTGCTTCTTTTTGTTTTTATTGTCTTTAATGATCCTCGGGTCTTTCTTACCATGTTAATTTTGCAGGAAGCAGTGGCGGTTGGCGACACCTTACGGATGATAGTCAAATTCTTGTCCCACGAGCTTACACAGGAGAGGGAGGAGGCTGTTTTGCTACTATATGAGTTATCAAAATTGGAATCTTTATCAGAAAAAATCGGGGCACAAGGTGGAGCAATACTTATACTAGTTGGAGTGGCAAGTAGTAACTCTGAGGACACTCAGACCATTCAGAAAGCCGAAAAAACACTAGAAAACCTTGAGAGATGTGAAACTAATGTTCTTCAAATGGCTGAAAATGGCAGGCTTAAACCTCTTCTCAGGCTTCTCCTGGAAGGTATTTCCTGGTCTGCCTCCTTTTCGGTATGTTTGTCTGTTAGCACATCACCAAATTAAGCATTTATTGACAGGTTCATCGGAGACTCAGCTCACCATGGCTTCGTATCTAGGCGATCTTGTTCTGAGCAATGATATGAAAGTCCTGGTTGCAGAGACTGCAGGTTTGACCTTGGTGACCGTTATGAAAGGTGGCACAATTCAAGCAAGAGAAGCCGCCCTGAAGGCACTGAATCAGATTTCTTCTTTTGAGGCAAGCTCACGGGTGTTGATAAAAGCCGGCATCCTTCCGCCACTGATCAAGGACCTTTTCACTGTTGGGCCTCGACAACTCCCACCAAAATTGAAGGAAGTTTCTGCTACGATCCTTGCCAATATTGTTGCTTCTGGAGCTGATTTCGAACTCAAACCGCTTGACCATGACCATCATACGTTGGTTTCCGAAGACATAATCCACAATCTACTCTATCTGATCAGCAATGCTGGTCCCGCCATAGAATGCAAGATTCTGCAAGTACTTGTTGGGCTTACAAGTTCTCAGGCGACAGTTGAAAGTGTCGTTACTGCCATTAAGAGCTCCGGTGCAGCTATCAGCTTGATTCAATTCATCGAAGCTCCGCAATGGGATATACGCCTGGCTTCCATCAAACTTCTGCAGAACATCTCGCCATACATGAGCCAAGAACTTGCGAATAACTTGTACAGCACTGCTGGTCAGCTAAGCAGTCTTGTAAGAGTCATCTCAGAGTACGACGGGGTCTCCGAAGAACAAGCTGCCGCAATTGGACTTTTAGCAGAACTTCCCGAGAGAGATGTCAGACTTACCCGCCACCTCTTGGACGAGGGAACATTTGTAGTGATCATCTCAAAGATTCATAGCATCCGACAAGGTGAGAGCCGTGGTGGTAGATTTGTGACACCTTATCTTGAAGGGCTCGTGAGGGTTCTTTTCCGACTCACTTGCATTTTGGAAGAAGAGCCCGACACTGTGAGACTTGCCCGTGAATACAACCTTGCAGCACTCTTTGCTGAATTGCTTCAGACAAATGGTCTTGACAACATACAAATGTTTTCAGCCATGGCATTAGAGAATCTGTCACTGCAATCGCAAAATTTGACTAGAATTCCGGTGGTCCGGGACCGAGGTTGTCGGCTTTTCACTTGCTTCATCAAGCATCCAGAGGTGATTGGGCTCTGCAAAGTTCATCACGGATTATGCTCGGTGAAGGAGAGTTTTTGTCTTGTTGAAGGGAAGACAGTGGACAAATTGGTGGCCTGTTTGGATCACGACAATGATAAAGTTGTTGAGGCGGCCTTGGGAGCTCTCTGCACATTACTGGAGGATGGTGTGGATGTTGAGCAGGGAGTGTATGTTTTATGGGACGCAGATGGGGACGGGATCAAGTTCATTCTTCAATTGCTGCTCGAGAGCAAGTCGGGGGTTATCAAGCAGAAGTCAGTTTGGGCCGTTGAAAGGGTTCTAAGAACGGACGAGATTGCTTATGAAGTGTCTGGTAACCAAAACATCGGAACGGCGCTAGTGGATGCCTTCCGGCATGGTGATTTCCACACGAGGCAGATTGCAGAACGCGCATTGAAGCGGGTGGATAAGTTGCCCAATTTCTCTGGGATATTTCAAACAATTGGGTGATCAAAGACCATGATCATTTATATTATCTTGCCGTGTGCTATTATATGGTTTTTGGTTGCTGAGTTTTAGAGGGGGAAAAGTTATTTTTTCTTCTTCTGTGAGATACATATAACTGTGTTGTTTGTGGCTGAACATTGCAGTCAGTTTTCTGTGAGATACATATAACGATTTGTTGGATGTAGAGATGATGTTTTCGCGATAAATGTACAAATATTTGATAAGTTTGTATGGTTCAGTTTTTGATGTTTGTTTTCTGGTTGGCTTTCATAATTTGAATCTGCTTGTTTGTTAAAGATGTGGCAATCTGCAGCTTGTCTGGTTATATTGAAATTGAAATTTAAGTGGTAATGTCATGTGTTTCTATATCTGTCGGTCCTATAGCTATAACTAATGGAACAGAGCATTTGAGCTTGAGTTTAATTAGTAAAATTTAAGTATTGTAACAAAAGATGTATTAAATTATGAATTGGATAGAGGTGATATAGTTAGAGATGAAAAACATCCAAAGTAAAAGTAATCACAAGAGACGGAAAGAAAAGAAATGAGAAGCAAGTGGGCTTTTTAGGCCCAACCAACCAACCAACCAACCAGGGTTTAAAAAGAAAACATTTTAGAAGTAGCACTAGCACTAGCAGGGTTTTGTAACTGTTTCGGCGGCGAGAGGCGATGGGGGAAAGAAAAGAAAAGAAAAAGATGGGTACGAAGGTGGTGGAGGACGTGAGAGGTTTAGGGAACGACCTCCTCTCCTCCATCTCCAACATCAACAACCTCCCGTTGCTTCTGTCCTTCCTAAGTCCCTCCTCTCCTCCCGACCTCGCCCTCGAGGCCATCCTCGCCCTCCACCCCTTCTTCCTCACCCTCCTTCCCGACATCCAATCCAACTCTTCTACCACCAACTCTTCTTCCACCAACTCCAACTCCAAGGAGGAGCTCTACAACCACTGGATCCGCTCCAGGTTCAATCACTTCCTCCAATCCCTCGTCCACCTTGCCGTAGACCATCAATCCGACGAATCACTCAGGGTGGGTCATTAACATCTTTTGCTTTGTTTTCATTTCGAAACTTAAAAAAAAAAAAAACTCTTCTTTTGTTGACATGAATGGTTGGGTTTACTTTAGGATGTTGTCATCGACGTTTTCATGGAGTTCGTCAAGCATGGGAAACAAGGACACTTCCAATCTCACATCTACCACAACTTCATTGACGCCCTCGTAAGTTTTGGTTTTCGTTTCTTTTATCCACCAACTTTCATCTTATCGTATCATATCAATGCTTCTCTTCTCGGTTCAATGCAGGTCTGTTCACCATCAACAGTGGACCATCTTTTGACCTTGTTTGTACCCAACTTCTTCAAATTCTTAGACGTCCGGTATGTTCATACTATCTTTCAACATATTTCTGCTTCTTCTTATATACTAATGCATGTAAAGAAGGCAAACTTATTCTACATCATGCGAGAATCATGTCACGATGGGATCTCCATTACATGTACTTACGCATGCTTTTGTAGTTTTTCGAGAAACCATAAAACAACTCGGAATTGTATGTTTATGCTACAAAAATGTAACTCTCCAGGATCTGTAATTTCCCTTAAATTGTCCATGAACTCTTAAGACTTTGAAGATAATTCTAATTTAGTAGGATTAAATTAACATTCGTTAGCTGCTGGTTCTGGTCCCAGGTTCACTTCTGTTGTTTTTATTCCTAAAATATCTCATTTTTACTGACTAAACAGTTAACACTCTCTGCCTCCCTTTGTTTTTTAAATTTCTTCTCAATCTCCTCTTGCTAGAATGGTTTGGAGTTTCCAGTTGATCCTCCCACTGATATGATCTCCCCTTGCAAGCATCAAAATTTCTAAGATGACAAAAAAGCACTGAAGTTGCAAGTCTTTTGAGGGTCTTGACATTGTTATTAGTATTGCAGAAGGATAATAGATTAGTAGGAGTACAGGTTCATGCTAGTGTAATTGTACATGTGCCTCCATATAGATCAATTTCGTAACTCGTTATTTCTTTTCTCTTATCTCACAGCTTTTACACATATATTAGCATCATTAAGATTGTTGAGAACTGGGAGAAAATGAAGATTATTGGTAAGTTCTCATCTTGTATGTCTTGCAATACAATTTGAGATATTGTGCTTCTTTTCACAATACTTTCCTATCTTATAAATCTATTCAGTATGGTTTTTTTTGTGCATTTTCATTGTTTTGGAAAGGTTTTCACAGCCAATCAACTGGATTAACTCTAACATCGCTACTTTATATGGTTTGTGGTCTTTGTGATGACCATGTTTTTATTGTACTGTTAAGTCTGTAACCGTTTAAGGAAACCCTACTTGTCTTTTCTTATAATCTTTCTTTAGAAAACAATAGCGTCAATCAGCTTGGGGACCACAATGGCGATGAGCATACTGACAAATTGAGGTACTACCAAACCCATCTTGTAAGTTCAAGGTATATCGTGGTGGACCACTTTCTCTGGCCAAAAAAACATTTAGTCTGCATGTAACTTAATAAATCGTTCATTTGTTTTTGCATAAGCTGATTTCATTTGATATTATTGTATTTGTAATTGTATCTACATATACGATTAATTTGGGATTCCCATTTTTGCCTTTTTTGTGAAAACATATGTGTTTATGCGTTGCTATTGGATTTTCAATCGTATATTGTGTTGATATTTGTTTTGTTTTCAAATTAACTAATATGACTTCCTTATTGTTATACCAGAAAAAACGCATCCATCCAATCTTTGTATAAAATTTTGTCCCAAATTCCTCCTTTAGAAAGTCAAGACGATGAATCTCAGTATTCTATGTGGAGTGAACGTGGTAAGCTAATCAGCCCTCCTTTTCTTTTAATTCATTTTATCGATAGCCTTTCTCTCCGTTGCTTCAATGAACCATATATTTCATATGCTCATCAACAATGATAATCACAGTTGGCGTTAGAAGTATGGAACTTCATTTCAGCAAATTTAATTTATATTATATGTTGACGGTTGGCTCGTTCACACAGATAAAGTTGTTACTGATTTTTTATTTTTTAAAACACACACACAGAAAGTTGTTCTATGTAATCACATGTAGGAGTGTCAACAAATCGGATACAGATCGGATATAGGTATATCCATATGCGTATCCACATAAAAATTACGGATGCGGATACGGATTGTTTGCGGATATAAGAAGTATATATCCTTTCAGATATTTGACAGATTCGGAGCGGATACAGATAATATTCGCATCCGTAAACATAATAACCCACCTCAAAAGTTTTTCATTTTAACTTAGAAAAATTCTTATCCATAGTCACCATTATTTAGTTTCAAATGTTAATTTAATTTATGTTAAACTTTTAGCTTCATATTCTAAAAATAATAACAATATTCAACACTTAAATAAATGTAATTAGTGGATGTATTTTTATTTGAGTAAATAAATTTAAAATCTATATTCAAAATATAATCACACAATGTGGAAATATGGATACTTTTAGTTATAATATTGTATTGTATAAGTATAAGGATACAAATACAGATACAGATGTTGAAATACAGATATGTAGTACCGGAGTGGTTGTTATTCGAATCGGATACACCAATATCCATATTCGCTCCGCACATCCTAGATAGTAATACGGATTTTGGATATACTTTTTCCCGGATAAAATGTTCAATTTTGAATACGGATGCGGTCGGATTCCGGATTTCGGATATCCATTAACACCCCTAATTATATCCAATTTAACGTTATTATGTGTTATATTTTATAGTAAACCCGATCAAATCAAGAGAGAAAAGAATTGAAAACGTAAACACATCTCACGTATGTTTGATAACATGCTTACAATATATACTCTTAAGTTGCCTAATAGTTTAAATAGTGTGCAAATTTGAAATTTCATAAACCTATGAACGACATTGAACCCCAATTTTTCTAACCCAAGCTCAACTCTACTTCAGATTCAGGAATATCACTTCTTGACGCCCTAAATTGACTTCTTGTGAATATTCCTCAGCAACATTTATCTTTAAGTTGGTAAATCATGACTTGGCTTGGTATATAAATTTGAGAATTGGTAATCCTTACGAGCCTTCTCATAGAAAATGATAGGTTCATGTGGTCATACTGTAAAGTATTCTTTGATAACCATATATATACTTATCCTGAACTAAGGAGCACAGGGTGTTAATTTTCTACAGTTTCGATAACCATATGCACTCTGGTTTCCTCTCAACATGTTCTCATCCTGTATTTTGATAAGGATTTTGAAAGTTCTCCAAATTGGTATTTATGTTTTTGGATATTCCACATGGTCGCATGACTCGCATGATGGGATACAAAATTCTAAAGTTCTAGAGGAGCTGCTGGCATAAAGATGTGCCGTGTGATGTCAGTAGAGCTTTACCATATGGTTGGAGCATCTGAACATGGGATTGTTGTTTCAGACATCTTATGGCGTTTTGTGCTGTTTGAATGTGTTAGGCATGCAATTTAATTTTGCTGAACTGTTCTCACTGGTTCATGTTCCTGGTTCGTCAAACTTAGAAGGAGTCTGTCTTGTTATGTCAGTCGTCTAACTCCATGTTATTTGTCACTTCTTAATTGCAGCAAAACCATCTTACCCCAATTGTGTGCATGCTGAATTTTGTTAATGTATAGGTGCCAGGTACATTACAAAAACAAATAGAGGAATAGAGAGAAAGGCGCCAACCAAGAAAACCCAAACTTAACAAAGCACCCCTCTAGTAATTTGAGTATTCTAGGAACCACACATGACCATATATTGCAGTTGCTAGTTTTCCCCCTTTTAAATCCTTTTGACCTTCTTAGCATGCTGTTTTTCACCGATCTATATGTTTATTTAGGTCTTCAGTTGAAAGTGGAAGAGCAGAAACCATCTTCTGATGCTTCACCTAAAGAGCAACCTCAAAATTCTAAGAAAAGTAAAGTCAAAGTGGGTGATTTTTTATTTGTATTTTCCTTTTTATTCATTTTAATTTTGTGTGTATCGTTACACTCCATCCTTCAATCCTATGTCGTACGAAAAGATTGTTTGGTCAGTTCAACTAAAAGTTTCGTTTTAGTAGTTATCTGTGAAATTTTGTACTATAGATCATTCTTAAATATATTATTTTCAATTTTCTAACAGTGTAACTGATAAAAAAAACTCTTAACAGTGCAAATGGAATAATGTACTCACTGGTGAATGCTAAAAAGTGTAAGCACCCATTTGGTGGATCAAGGGTTAATACCTTTAATCTTACTTATCTTGAAACGACACAAGAACATTATACTATCCACCATTTAGTTCCATAATATTTGCCAACCCCTTACCCCTTGAAATTGTTTTTGTATGACTGTGATTTGTGAAATGTTATTATGTTTATGTATCTGTGGAGTATGCTATTTATGATTTTATGTGCAACATCTACTTTTCTTGTTGGGTTTCGGTTGCTTGCACTCTATTGTAGCATAGTAAGTGTGGATCCCAATATGGTTACGATACAATACAAATACATGGATGCACCATTTTTCATAAAAGTAGGATATTGTACGACTCGACTAGGATACGTTTATATTAAATTTTATTTAACATGAGTATTATGTCATTTTACCTTGAAATGAAATCAACGAGTATAAAAATCCGATAAAGAAAAAGAAATGAATGAGTGTAAAATACATGAGAGCATTTACAAAGTGAATTGAAATGATATTTTGTGATACAATAATTTTTTACTATAAAACTCAATTTAAAAACCTTCATGGATGCATATTCTACAGACAATACCATTACTTGTTTATTATTTTTTGTTTAGAATTATCCTGCCTATTCGTTTTAATACTTTCTTTTTGTTTCACAGGCACCGTCTTTCTTAATTGCCAAAAAATTGAAAGGAAAATTTAGAAAAGCATGGATATCTTTCCTCCGACTTCCACTTTCTCTAGATGTTTATAAAGAGGTACCATGTAGATCTTCCACTTTCACGAATAATGAAGATTGAATAACACTGAGTAGATTTGATCCTCTGAAGTTAAAATCTAATTACTATTCTTTATCCCTTTGATCAAATCTCCTTTGTATTCTTTAATCTTTATTTGTTATTATAAATGATGTTTATGTGTCGTATATTTTGTGTTCAACATATACATGTCATAAATCATAAATGATGTTTATGTATTCACTTTTCAGTATTAGGTTGCCTATCATATTGAAATATTTAATCTGTTACCAAAGCTTGTTTTGATTTTTGCCGTTTTACTTTTAGACGTATTATTTGACTTTTTTCGCTGCTTCTACCACATTTTTCAGGTTCTTGCAAGTATTCATCAAATTGTCCTTCCTAATATAGCTGATCCCATTGTCCTTTGGTAAGACATCTACATTTGCTGAACTAATCAATCTGATTTCCTGAGGCAACCGTATCCATTCTTAATATAAACCACTAATTATTATGTATCGGTTTTTACAACTTGCAGTGATTTTTTAACAAAATCCTATGACATGGGTGGTGTTATTAGTGTGATGGCTCTGAGTGGCCTATTCGTTCTTATGACCAAGCATGGTGTGGAGTATCCTAACTTCTATGCAAAGCTTTATGCATTATTGACACCAGATATTTTCATGGCCAAATATCGGGCTAGGTTCTTCCAGGTATAATATTTGTAGTGGAACATAATTTTGAAGATATATAATGATATCAATATGTTACTTTATTGTAGAACTCATTTATGAAAGAATCTAAGCCGGTCTTTCCTTGTGTTCCGTTCCCTGCTTCAATATATATTTAATTTTTATTCCGATTGTACAATGTCATGTAAATATATAGTTCAAGTATGAACTTTCAAAAAAAAATATAGTTAAAGTATGTTTCTATAGTCCAACTGCTAAAGTATACTGATGGAAAATTAATTTTTTTCCTACAGCTTTTAGATACCAGTCTGACATCGGCATATCTTCCAGCATACTTAGCAGCTGCTTTTGCAAAGAAGATGAGTAGGTTGTCTCTTGTTGTCCCCCCAGCAGGTTCACTAATCATCATTGCTGTTATTCACAATCTCTTGTATAGACATCCATCAATCAACTTTTTAGTGCATAAGGTACCAATTCCGCTTTGAGGTGCACTTGTGTTTGAAAATATAATTGCATTTCGTTTGCCTTTTTTCATTCCCTATTTTGACTCTACAGTTAGCTGACGGCGAGACCGAAGTTGACTCATCAAATGAAGAGAATAAGTCCTCAGGATCCTCTGGAGAACCTGATGATGGTGAAACATTGTCACACATAAATGATGGTTCCGATCCCTTTAACATGGAAGAAAGTGATCCAATGAAATGTGATGCCATGAGTATGGTTCTAAGACTACAAGTTACATTACAATTGTTCCTATTTGTTTGAGTCTTATATGCTTTTTTATATATATGTGTACTATTAATATTTTTAAGACAGATACCCACACTTTCTCCCAATATGGAAACTAGTAGTTGCACCTGTAGCTAAAATTAAGCACAGTTTGTTATATACTTTGAAAGTTTGAATGTTGTGATGTATTTCACTATTTCTTAAACTTCTACTGTCTGAAAACGTAAACTGACCCTTTTTTTTTCTTCTTCTTTTGTACGACCTAATCAAGTGTCTGTTTTTGAATTATTTTGTTGTCAGAAAAGGCACTAGTTTCACACATTTTAGCGTCTAAGTTACTGTTACATCCCCTCTTCTTCTAGAGATCATCCTTTATCTTCAATACTTGCATTGTCATAGGATAGAGATCAACCTTTTACCTTACCTCTTTAGTTACCACGATTTTGCTCAACAATGAAATAAATAATGTTATAGCCTCGTCCTATGAAGAATTGCTGCAGAGTTCTCATTTCTAATTTCAGGAAGTTCATTATGGGAAATTGATACTCTCAGGAACCATTACTGCCCAGCAGTTTCTAGGTAATAATAATATCTTTTAGAGGTTTCCTATTCAACTTGGTGTTTTGGCATTCTTACACAGTTTTTTGTTTCAGATTTGTTGCATCTCTCAAGAATGATTTGACTGTTAGGAGGAAAGCCTCTGAAATAACTGTTGCAGATTTCACTTCTGGTTCGTACGGCACAATCTTTGGGGATGAGGTATTTTCCTCATTTCTTCTTGCCTCTTACAGGACAATATTAGGATGCAGGGTTTTTTTGAGTGCATTTGTTCTTGGAATTCATCAAACAAGAGGCTTATGGGTCTCTAATGTCGGGTTAAACCACTGAAGTATCATTTTCTAACTATTGAATTAAGAATGCACCAGTCAATGGTACTACAGTATATATGGAGATACACTTCCCCGATTAAGTAGATGGCTCAAAGAAATTGCTAACCACGACTGATTAAATTATCATAGGCTTGCCGTGGCATTTTGCTATATATACTAGTTTTTTGTGGGACATTCTATTTGTACAACTTTGATTTCTGACAAGACAAGTAAACGATATTTTCCTCATTCTATTTCAAACTAGAGACTTCATTTTCTGCTTGCCGAAGAAAAGTATCATCACCATTTTCTGCTTGTCGAAGAAAAGCATCTTCACCATTTTCTCGTTGCCCTCTTGTTTTTTTTGTCATCAGAGCAACAATGACTTTTGATATTGCAGGTCCACAGAAGAATAAAGCAAGTCCCCCTTGCATTCTACAGAGAGACTCCAACATCACTATTTTCAGGATCAAATTTTCGTGGTTGGTCTTTTGGAGGTGAAACATGTGATATACAGCAAGATAGGAAAACAGAAGCTGACAGCGGTATCAAACAGCAAGACTCAAAGAGGCAAAGAGTTGAGAGCTGAGCTGATACAAAGGTGTTGCATTGAAATCTGCATGGGTGACCATTCTTGACACCCAAAATTTTGGTTACATTCTAAAATTCAACATCCCCAAATTTGTGAGTTGCTAGGGAGGAATTTGCAAGAGCAGCATTAGTTTCCCTTGACCATTTCTGTACTATATTATTTCCGTAGCTCATTATTGTATTTGTAGGAGCAAATCCAGTGAATGTCAACGGACCTTAATTGATTTTCTTTATAAGTTAATAGGATATTCTAACCTTGATTATTTCCACACAAGAGTTCAAGTAGTGGCGGCTTGAATTTGTTCTTTTGGTCTTCCTTTTTTTTCTTTTTTTTTTGTCTTGGTAGTTTGTAGTACCTGAAGTTGTCCAAACAGAATTTGCTTCTTATCATGTCGTTTTAGGAATGCTATGACTCGTGACACATGAATCACGCTAATCCATTGAAAGAATTTCCAAGACGTGTAACGTGTTCCCACTCTTATGGTCAAAGCTGTCGACATTTTGGTTTTAAAATGTTGCGGAAGATGCCTAAGAAATTTGATTTCGGATTCTCTTTATGGCGACTTGATGATGCATTTATATTACTCTTCGTACCCGTAACTCACAGACAAAAACATATTACAACCTTCGTCTGCCATCCTACACAATGGTATTGATTATTACTACTCTTCGCATCGCATTTCCCTCGTGCAAAGATGGAGGCAAATTTATGGACCACTCCCTTCTATTTCTTGCTCTTTACATTCATTTTATTTTCAAATTTTCAACATCATCCGCAATTATACTACAAATCATGGTGTCCCATCATTGCTGGTTGTATAATGCCCACTTGGTTTGGCGGTGACTTATATGTGCAGACTTTAGTTTCTTTTTTTTAATAAAAATACCTCTAATGATGGATGAGCATCTACTGAAGCACCTCCTGCTCCCACAAATGAAAATCCAACAGCTCCAATCAATATATTTCTTTCACTTTCTTAAACAGCACACACACAACCATTATTGGTTTTGAACGATATGACCCTTCCGTTAAATTCTTGCACTCCTTCATTTGCTTAACTTTATCCATCATTCGTGTCGTGCAGATAAGTTGTTCCAAGTAATATGCCATAATAGCAAGCACTTCACTTCTTCATCTCCTTGGTATTGAATTGGTTTCCAGTTGAGTTTAGTTTTCTAGCTTTGTTTCTCATCTCATGTGTAAGTTTCTTCTTTTCTTGGGGAATCAAGTTTTAAGCAGGGCCTTTTAGTTTAAATCTTCTATCATTAATATATTAAGAACTAGTTGAGCTTTTCATTGGGAAACACATGTGAAAAAATGGTGCCTGTTTTTTATGTTTGGAAGGAAAAGCAAGCTGTGGGTTTTGCAAAGTTGCTCTTTTTGTTGCTGGGACTGGGGTGCAAGTATAATCAAGTGGTGGTGATAACCCTTTTGTTTGACCATGTTAGAAAGTACATTAAATTTTGTGGCATGTTTGTTAAATTAAATATTCCTTGTCCTCCTCCACAGATCTTGTTTCCCTCTCCTCACCACTAGTCTGTGTCCATCCAAAGTCCAAACCACCTTTTCTTTTCCTGATGCTCTAGCCATTGGTTTGGGTTCCTATTTTTCTGCTTTGTATCTTCTAGTACTTACTTTCCTTAGACTGTCAAAGGAGCTTAATTCGTATAGTTTTGCTCTTTTTCATTGGTTTTCCATCATGAAGTGGCTCTATTTTCTGCTTCTGGTTCTTCATAGCTGCATTGTTTGTAATGGAGTTGTTGCTAGAAACATCTCGGCAAGACCCAATGTTGTCAACATTGGGGCATTTTTCTCTTTCAACTCCACCATTGGGAGAGCAGCAAAAATTGCCGTTGAGGCGGCAGTCGATGATGTCAACTCAAATTCAAGTGTTTTAGGAAGCACCAAGTTGGTTGTCAAAATGCAAGATACCAACTGCAGTGGTTTCCTTGGCATTGTGGAAGGTAATGATGATTAATTTCCTATCTTTCCTTATGTATGTACATGCTCCTGATAGAACATTTACACCTATTTCATTGAGAATTTGAAACCCACCTGCTATAGCCTACAAAATAAGACAAACCCTAATTTCACTCATATCTTGTAATGGCATATCTTAAGCTTGCGTAAAGCTTCATTAGTTACATTACCCATGAGTTCATTATTCCACAACATTGTCACAATAAACCACAACTTTCATCTATTTTTCTTGCCTAAGCAATTGAGACTATAGATAGGGTGTTACTTATGCAGTTCTCTTCTGATGAAAAGAGATTGTGCACGAAACACATCTTAACTTAAAAGCCTATGATTTCAAATATTTAGCTCCCACTGCGGATGTGATTTCAAAACCTGAGTTTTATTGTGCTTACTTTTGAAATATAAGTTTTCTACAATATAGACCTTTATCGTTTTGACTTTCAATGGACAGGCTTACAGATAATGGAGGAGGACATTGTCGCGGTGATTGGTCCCCAATCATCTGTGGTTGCTCATGTTCTTTCACATGTTGCCAATGAACTCAAAGTTCCAATGTTATCTTTCTCAGCTACAGATCCCACTCTGAATTCACTACAGTACCCTTTCTTTTTGAGGACTACTCAAAGTGATCTGTTTCAGATGACAGCTATAGCCGACCTTGTTCAATATTACAATTGGAATCAAGTAGCTGTCATATACATTGACAACGATTATGGTCGAAATGGTGTATCGGTGTTGGGAGATAAACTTGCGCAGAGACGCTGTAAGATATCCTACAAAGCTAAATTACCACCAGTATATACAAGAAGGGATGTCACTGATTTGTTGGTGAAATTGGAGCTGATGGAGTCACGAGTTTTTGTTCTTCATGTGAATCCGGATTCTGGTCTCACGGTTCTATCAGTTGCGCAGTATCTAGGAATGTTGGGGAATGGGTGTGTGTGGATAGCCACAGACTGGTTATCTTCTTATTTAGATAGTTCAGTGTCACTTCAACCTGAAAGTACAAGTTTTATGCAAGGAGTTATTGGATTTCGTCAACACATTGGAAATTCTAGTAGAAAAACTGCCTTCATGTCTAGGTGGACAAAACTAGTTCAGAAAGAAAATAGTGGAAATGTTGGCATCAATTCATACGCTTTATATGCATACGATACGGTTTGGATGGTTGCTCGAGCGGTTGGTGCCTTTCTTGATGCAGGTGGGACCATTTCTTTCTCAAATGCTTCCAGGTTGGCAGGAGGCAATCTAAACCTTGAAGCAATGACAGTTTTTGACAGTGGAAAGATTTTGCTGGATGAGATTGTAAAAACTGACATGGTTGGTTTAACCGGTCCTGTACATTTTGATTCGAACCACGACATTGTTCAACCAGCATATGATATTATCAATGTCATTGGGACTGGTCACCGTACAATTGGTTACTGGTCGAATTACTCTGGGCTGTCAGTTGTGCCTCCTGAAACACTGTATGTGAAGATATTAAATGGAACCATGGTGGACCATCAATTGTATAGTGTAATTTGGCCTGGTGAAACTACATCCAAGCCTCGTGGGTGGGTTTTCCCTAACAATGGGAAAGAGCTAAAAGTCGGGGTTCCTTACCGGACTAGTTACAAGGATTTCGTAACAGAAGTAAGAGGAACTGATAATATGAAAGGATTTTGTATTGATGTCTTTACAGCCGCTGTAGGTTTGCTGCCTTATCCTGTTCCCTACAAATTTATTCCTTTTGGGGATGGTCTTAAAAATCCAAGCTATTCCAAGTTAGTAAACATGGTTGCATCAGAGGTCAGAACATTTCAAACTTTTCTTTATTGATTTCTGAGATTTTGGTTTTGTCTGATGTAACAATGGTACGCTTTGGTTTTGTGTTCCCTAGGAATTTGATGCTGCTATAGGTGATATTGCTATTGTGACGAATCGAACAAAGATTGTGGATTTTACACAGCCATATATAGAATCTGGGCTTGTAATATTGGCTCCCGTCAAGAAACGTAATTCAAACACTTGGGCTTTCCTGCAGCCGTTTACATTGGAAATGTGGTGCGCAACAGGGGGATTCTTCCTTGTTGTTGGAGCAGTTATTTGGATTCTGGAGCATAGACTGAATGACGATTTCCGTGGTCCACCAAGTAGACAACTTGTTACCATCATTTGGTATGCAACAGGAGTCATCATCTTGAGTAATATGTCATCAAAAACTTAGTTCTGGGGGATTTTTATCATGTTATTCAAGTCTTGTTTTCAGTGTGATCAATTATTTCCCTTCAGGAAAACTAAATTTTGTTTATGTTTTCAGGTTCAGCTTCTCAACTTTATTTTTCGCCCACAGTAAGTCTAGTTGCATTCATCAATTTTCCTTTCTCCGGAATGAATGAGTTTGTTTCTTCATATTTTGTGTTATGCGCTGCAGAAGAGAATACAGTGAGCATGTTGGGGAGATTGGTGCTCATAATCTGGCTTTTCGTGGTTCTAATAGTCCAATCAAGTTACACAGCAAGTTTGACTTCAATTCTCACAGTTCAGCAGCTCTCATCGCCGATAAAAGGAATTGATAGTCTAATAGCAAGCAATGCTCCTATCGGTTTTCAAGTTGGTTCTTTTGCTGAAAATTACATGGTAGAGGAGCTGGGCATCTCCAGGTCCAGATTAAGATCTCTCGGTTCTCCAGAAGATTACTCTAGAGCCCTGGAGCTTGGTCCAGAAAATGGAGGTGTGGCCGCTGTTGTTGACGAGCGCCCCTATGTCGAACTTTTCCTATCAACTCAGTGCAAATTTTCGGTTATTGGTTCTGAATTCACAAAAAGTGGTTGGGGATTTGTAAGTATAATTTTCATTCAGAAACTTGGATGATCTTAAGTTTGAATTTTTTGTTTGGAAATGACATGTTTCTCAAAAGAAGGGAAACACCAATAACGTCATTCTGAAATTGTTGATTTCACCGTTTTAACGTCTTTGGAACTTCCAATTGGTGCATCCACAGATTCAACGTTACCAATCTCACATTTTTTGCTAGAATATTAATTTGACAAGCAAATTAGTCCCTTTTCATTTATTGTAGCTTCCAAATTCTTGTCGTCGTATCGTGTAACAAGCTGCTGGTTAGATAGATAATTCTGACGTAGTACTTGTTTGTTTTAATGGCAGGCGTTCCCTCGGGACTCTCCACTAGCCGTAGACATGTCGACGGCGATCCTTACTCTTTCTGAGAATGGCGATCTCCATAGAATCCACGACAAGTGGCTGAGTAGAAGTGCGTGTAGCACTGAGAATGAGTTGGACTCTGAGCGCCTCCATCTCCATAGTTTCTATGGCCTTTTCCTCATATGTGGGGTTGCATTTGTCATTGTGCTTATCATATATTTTATTCTTGTGCTTCGTCAGTTTTTGAAGCAACTTCGAAGTGATGTGGCTGATCCTTCTGAACCTGGAAGCTCCCGATCGGTCCGTGGTCTCCAAAGTTTTCTTTCTTTTGCCGATGAGAAAGAAGAGGACTCAAAACATAGAAGCATGCGGAGGCAGTTGGAAGGCTCATCAAGCCACGGGAATGACTCGAGGAAAGCTCGCAATGGCTCTGAGTTAACAACTATTTCGTGATTCTGAATTCTAATTACACGACGACTGCTTTTACAACTTCTAACCTTCAATATAGTGGAGTGACAGGTACGATACAAATCAGTCTAAACTGTTTTACTACATTTTCAGCCTCTGAATCAACAAGAAATTCAGTGACTTAGCAGTGCTGCCATAGGAATTTTTATTGAGAAGTATTCAACTAATGAATATATTATCTTTTTCATATTCCAGTCACTGTCCTAACAAATAGTTCGACGGTTTTCTTATTTGACATTCAACTTCGTAATATTCATGGGTGAAAAACAATTCTTAGCATTCTTTCGCAATTCTGGAACAATTATTAGTAATAGCGTTCAGAATTCAGAGAGAGAAAAGTTGCAAAAGGCATATGAGCATGCAAAGAAAACAATTTGTAATGATGTCAAATAAGTATTAACATCAAAAAACTTCTGTACATTGATCCTATCTTTTCGGTTAAAAGACAAAAATAATCTAAACAAAGAAAGGAAGTGATTAAAAAAAGGTTGTGTCCATCAATATGTCTGATAGATTTATCGAGCTACAGTTCTCTCTCTCTCTCTCTCTTGCAATTTAAATGTTGGCTTCAACTTCACTAGTAGGTGTATCATCTCCATTTGAGCCATTGCTTGCTGCCGATATTTCAGAAGAAACAACATCAAGTGCCAAATTTAGTTGAACAATCCTCTCATCCAGCAATTTACGTGTTCGCTGTCATCACAAACAAATATTCTTTCTTCATTAGGATATCTCTCCCCGAATAAACCACGATGTATAAAAACCAAATACAACTTTTAAGTCAATAATTTCAAACCATGGTAGACATACCTCCAATGCTCTTTTTTCATCGTAGATGAACTTTGGTAGCTTCCTCAGTAATTCCTTTCTGTCAACCCCTTCCAGTGCCTCGCTTATCTGTGAAACCCCATCGAGTAACTTCTTTGGTGCTTCGCTTAGTTGAGAGACTTCTTCTAGAGCTTCACTTATCTGAAAACAAAAGCAGAAAAATATGTCAATTAATTGACCAGAAAAACAAAAATAACAAGTCTAAACTGACAAAAATAATTGAATTTTTTTTATAAAAAAAAATCATTTCAAACCTCCTTGAGAAGTATTTCAAACCTCATTGCGACACGTGGTGGTGTCGGGTCTTGAATTTTAGAACTCAACATCTCAGATGTCGAGTTTTATATAAATGAAAATTTTCACAAAACTCGGCACTTACAACGTCGAGTTATAACACTTGAAAATTTTCGCACACACCCAAGATACTACACTACCAATTTGGGTTCCAAATTGAACTTGACACTGACAACGTCGAGTTTAGGTCCCGGAATTCAGCACTTGCAACGCCAAATTCTAACATGGAGTCCAAATTGAATTCGGCGTTGCTCGACACGCAGGAAGCCGACCAGGTCACCTGCGATCCTTATGCACATTTGGGTTTTCTTCACTTTTCACCCTGTGTACAAAAGGTTCAGAGATACAGATGAATCAAACATGACTTATAAATTTCGGTGAGGTGGTCTTGCATTGTTCAGATCGAGTGATACTGCAGTTCGGCCTACAACATCACATTCCGAAGTCGATGGAGAGACATTTGGTGAAATCGGCTCAAAGGATAGCAGATGTGAATTAGTTGGTGGAAAATTCACAATTTATTAAACATTAGTTTCACAGAAGAAATCGTGTACAATTTAAGTGTCCACCACTACGTACTATTTTAGAAGATAGTCGATAGTTATATATGAAATGGTATTAGAACGTCACAGTACGTTAGATTGTTCAACACATTTTGATTCTAAACCGATATTATACAGACCTCAAGCCGGTTGAGAACGAGAGATGGTAAGATCTCAATTGCCATTTTACAATTCCGATATTTAATAAATGTGTTTGATGTTTAGCTAATGTGTCTTTTTCTTTAAGTGCATCAAGCTTACGAGTTCCACGATAGACTCTACAAGATCCACGAAGTAATCAAAGATCCTAAGGAATGCTTGTCCATGATTGTGAAGCTGAAAAATAAAATGAAGGTTTTCCTAACATGTTTCGATGCTCAAGAAACTTACACTACGGTTGAATCAAGATCGAGCGGAAGAATGGGGAGAAGATGATATTATTGTTCCACCTACACAAGACTGTGGGGATGACAATCTGACTCAGGATACGAGAGATGTTGAAAATGCTGGACGAGGTTGTGGCCACGGCGTGGGAGAGGATGTGCTCGTGCACGTCCTAAGTAGAAGGAAAAGAGATTGATGGATCAGTTATGTTAGATTGAATGCAAGAATTTGTTGAAATGTACTTCTTCTCTTATTTGCTAGAATATTGAACGATATTACTCTATTAGTGATAGTTCGGTGTATGGTTTTAAAATGTTTTATATGTTTGTGTGGATGTGATTTGTGTTTTACTTCTGTGGTTTGCATTTTGTGTATGTCTTCGAAATGTTTCTTATATGACTTATCAATTGAATAAATGGTTTGAATTCCAACCTGTCAGCACAACACTCAACGTTTGTGTTGTCGAGTTCATCAAATAAAAATCGACACTTGCAAAGCTGAGTTTTAGTTGGACTTCATGTTAGAACTCAACATCGTAAGTCTTGAGTTCAATTTGGAGTCCAAATTGGTGGTACACCTTCTAGTGTGCGCGAAAAATAGTGTTAGAACTTGCATTGCAAGTGTCGAGTTCTAAGACATGAACTCGGTGTTGTCAGTACCGAGTTCAATTTGAAGCCCAAATTGGTACCGCATCCAAGTGGCAAAAAATTTAAAGTGTTAGAACTCGACGTTAGAAGTGCCGAGTTCTATGAAGAATTTCATTTCTACGGAACTCGGCCAAGTTTCCTATACACTATAAAATTCAAGACCCGTCGTCAGCACGTGTCGTGACATTATGGCAGTGAGTCAACTTTAAGAAATACTTCTTAGGGATGTTTGAAATGAATGTTTAAAAATATATATTATTTCGAAAAAAAATTGCAAAATAATTGCCTTACTTCGGGTGCAAAAATGCAACTTAGTGCTCCTGTAATTACTCCACCCAGTATGAATCCTCCGTAAAAGACGTTTGCACGGTTGGATCCTCCATCTCTGTTGCTGTAAAATTAGGTTTTTTAAAAAATATACGGTAAAAGTCATCATATCAGGCATTAAAAGGAACAAGCTCACCCAGTTGAAAGCTTAACTTTTGCAAGATAAATGTTTGCGTGCAATCTGAATAGTAGTGTGACACTGTGATATGGGATCCTTCTTGTTATTAGGTTTGTTTTTTACCTCTGGTATGAGGGGAGTAAACAAGTAGAGTCGAGTAAATTTTCGAACAATAAGTATTATCTTATGTTATTATCAAATACAAAAAAGTAAATATAAATGGAACAATAAAAATTTCAAGTGAGCTATCGAATCGAGCATCATTTTTTTTCGAGTTCGACGTTTACTAAACTAAGTTTGAAGTTTTTTTTGATTTTTCATCAAGATCCTTTATTTTCAGGTTAAACTAGAGTCAAGAGTTTTTCGAGTCGAACTATCGAGCCGAGTCAAAGTTGACAGACATATCTGGTATCATGTTAATGTGCAAAAAATAAGTTTATGAATTAGTCTGGAGCAGTGCTCTCTTCCAAGTAAGCATTTTACCCTGCATCAAATCTTCAGAGCAAAAAAAAAAATTGAGGGGGAAAATCAAATCAGCCATTTCAGAATGGATTCATGTTATGATCAGCTGAGCACTTTCTGATGTGTATTTTGAAACATGAACTAACGAAAGGCTCAAATCAGTCTCCTATTGTGAAAATCAGATTGCACGTTCATTGTTTGGTGAACTGGTGATTTACAGGCGCTTCTCTTTGCATGTTCAATATTTTTTCTGTAAAGAAAAAAATATCATTCCTAACATTTACTTTTAAGTGGTACCTTGAAAATGCTTCAACTGTGAAAGGATTCCTTTGAGTTGTAAGTTTTGATTTGTTTGAAAGCTTGCAGGCCTGTGAATGTGATGGTCTTTTGGAGTCCAAAGGTGAAGAATACTGCTTCAGTCCAATACCTTAACATTAAAAAAAGGTTTGGAAATTTCATCAATTATGTCATAGTTTTTCAATTGAATTTTTTTGAAACATTTAAACACCAAATCTACTGAAATTCTATCCTGATATTAACACTTAAAACATAAAACTGATAAATGTAAATAATGAAAATAAATCAAAAAATTGCTCAAATCAGTCTACTACTCAACATCAATGATACCAAACTTATGGTTGACGATTATAGACGATGTTAAAATTGTAAAGAACCAAATGTTACCGTACCGTGGGAAGAGCCTCGACGATTGCTGTTGACGGGGGCAAAAAAGGAGGTGGATAAAGCTGTGGAGGCCATAATCAATATTCGTTTCTCGATCAATCAAACGAGAGAGAAGAGAGAGAGAGAGTTGTGAAACAGATGTCTGATGAGTTTGACCAAATTAACGTTGCGTAACTTCCTCCGTGCGCCAAATTATTGACCAATTCACGTCAAAATCGGAGAGAAATATAATATATTTACAATTCAGCGACTTTATCTGCCTGCTGTGCATTGAACCGTCCAAATCACTGAAAAAATTAATTCCTACGAAATAAATGGTTTCTTTTGGGACTAATATTCGTCTCCAGAAAATTAATTAAATCGCCCCAAAAATAATTTTTTTGCCCTTAACAAATCAATTAATACTCATTTCGTTCCGTGTCTTTAAACAAGGTGTTTGACTCAGTTTTACTCACATTCCTAGTACCAACACCACGAAAATGTCTGGCGAAGCACCTGAATCCGGCAAGGTAACAGGGGCGGAATTTTTTTCCCGACTCGGGCATCTGACTAAGCCGCCTCCACCTATGTGCAGGTGTCTTAGATGGACGCCTCCACAAAGGTGGAGGCGTCTGTCTAACAATAAGAAGAGGTAAGCAGTCATCTGCGTATCCTCAGTCCGTGGTGGTCGCCCCCGTCTGCAACAGTCGTCCACAACATCGGTACTAACACCACCGCCACTCCAAAATGAGCTATCCCGCCCAAGACCCTCTGGGCTGACACCCAGCAACTCAGATACATATAACTTCAGCTCAGATGTCGGCGCCTGCGCACTCACCAAAGGACCCTCAACAGGAATGTGTAGAATCTGAAAAACGTCATGCAACATGATCGTCATCTCTCCGAACGGCAAGTGGAAAGTGGAAAGTGTTGGTGTCAGGCTGTCACCGCTCCACGAATGCCGAAATCAACGGCATGTCGATGTAGGAAAACATATTGTACGGCAAGTGACCCAATCCACTGTCAACCACGGTCGTCGTCATATCCTCAGTCATCACTGAATGTCATGCCTGCAATGTCGTACAGGCTCTGTGCCGATTATGGCACTTCAAAACCTTCCGCTCCTCGCCATCCCAGATGCGTCTGGCGACGTGGCCTCCGAAACTCGGAATGACCCTGCCATCTACAGGACCACCGGGTATAATATCCGTGACGATCTAAGACTCGTCCTCATCCCTCTTCTTCTTCTGAGCACGGGCGTCTGCAGTGCACGAACTCGAATCACCGGTCACAAACCGACCACCTCGATCCTTCATAATGACCCACTCAGCTGAAGGACCACCGTGTCGCCCCCGTCCTCGACCGGACTGATGTACCGCCTCCTCCTGTGTCCCCAAGTCGTATCGGTCCCCATCGTCACTCTCGTCGTGACTCCTCACCTCATCTGAATCATCCTCGTCGTCGAAAGAATCTCAAGGTGTCTGACGACGACGTAACAGATCTCTTTCTCTCCTAACTGAAGCAGAAATATCACGTGTACGTGGATGACGAAGACCTGACTTGTCTGCTATACTACGTACCGCGCGTAAGGGAATTGATTTCCCTTTTCCTCCACGGTAACCCGATGACTATTAATTCAATTTTAAAAAAAATTATTAATGGATTTACTAAAATAATTAAACTTATTATTAACTTAATAATCGATTTATTTAGCAATTATCACAATTAATCAATAATCCTTTATTAAAATCGTACACAACTAATTACTAACATAATAATCAATTTATTTAGCGATTTATTTATTAATTATCACAATTTATAATCAATAAACGATTTACTAAACTAATTTAACTCATTATTAACGTAATATTCAATTTATTTTAATTTTATAACGATTTATAATCAATTTTAAAAATTTCAAAAAAAAATCGGGACGTCTGCGGGAGACGCCTACCCTACGTGGGAGACGTCTCCCGCAGACGTCGGGTCCTGGGGTCGGGCGTCTCCCGCGGACGCCCGACCCAAAAAAAAAATTAAAATTAATTGAAATAAACAAGGTAATTTACTAGATGTGAGTAGTCAGGGGTCTCCGCTGGTTCTTTTCCTGGCATCCGAGACATTTTATGTGATGAATAGAAGAGTGATATGAAGAGAAAGTTGTATTAAAAGAGTGAAATGAAGAGTTATATTAGTAGAAATGGTAGATTGGCAAAATGGTAATCTTACGGACGATTTAAGTAGTTTTACGGTGACGAATAGCAGTTCAGTTTCTTTTTTGCAACAAATGCAGGGACTATTTTGCAAGGGTAAGCAACGAAACGATGGTGTGGTCCTTTTTTTGGGAGGACAGTAGGAGTAGGACGGACAATGATGACCGTCGGATGAATGCAACACAACATCCCAACAAGATAATTAAAAACGAAACATAACAAAATACATGTGTATGTGTAGCATCAAAGAAGAAGAACAAAACCCTCCAAAGCAAAGCCAAGCCAAGCCAAGCCAAGCCAAGCCAAGTGTTTGGTTTCTTCTCCGCTTCAAGGAAGGATGCAATCGTCTCTGAGGCTCGGAGGAGACAACCCCAAGTCCAAAACCCTCAAACTCCACGCCAAGGAGAGGTTTCTGCTCGACTCCAACACCCTCCTTCAGGTAACACCACTTCCAACTTTCACCCTTGCTTTTTTCATTCAGATGCCGATTTGGGTAGCCTAAAGATTCGATTCTTATGGTGGGTTTTCGTTCTCGTTGACTTTCAAGTGCTTCTTTGCTTAAAAATGGGATTTTATTGCCGCTTTTTTGTTCTTGTGGGTCTCTAATGTGGAGTTCTTCGCTTGAAATAGTGTTTGTTTTGCTAAATATTGGATTTTGATGGTGGGTTTTGGTTATGACTGATGGCTAGTGATGGGTCTTGTTTGCCTGAACCAAAGGCAAAAGCCATCTTTTTTTTTTGCTGAAATAAAATGGATTTTTATTGTTGTCTAACTTGTCTTTGTGAATGAATGTTGGTATGCAGTCCTTTTTTATCTTTTCAAAATTGGTTCTCGTTACGTTGGATCTAGAAGTTTTTTTTGTTGTTGTTGCTTGAGGTGGTGATTACTGTTTGCTAAGATTGAATTTTGATTGTTCTCATTGTGGATGTGCTGTCTTCATTGCCTCATATAGTTCCTTGTCTCATCTGTGATAAATATAGTGATTGGGGTTCCAGTGTAAATTTTGGTGTTTGTCATTATTGTGTGTTCATTGGATTTGTGCAAATCGTCAAACGTATGCTCTCAGAATCAACCTTTTGGTATTTTCTTATTGAGGTGCTTCTTCTGATATGGTTATTCTTTGAGGTGCTTCTTCTGATATGGTTATGCTCTCAGAATCATCAATAGTATTTGAGGTGCTTCTTCTGCATTGTCCCTACAGGGCTTGCTTTTATTGGTTCCTAAACTCTCACTGCGATTGTTTTGCCTGGAGAGTGGAGTTTTTTTGCTTTAACTTGTGTTTATTCTTTGTTAAAAAATGAATTGTGAAGTAGTGACTGTTTTTAGTTGCGAGTGTTGGGTCTGAAGTGATTATTTCCTTCCGATATGGTTATTCTTTCCTAAACACTTGACTTTTTCTCACTATTGATGACAATATTAAGTCTAGGGTAGTTGATTGATTCCCAGATTCCCTGTTTCCGATGTGATTTAATAAGCCTGTTATTTTATGAAAATAAGATTTGCTCTTCATTACCAGAGCCTGTGTGAAGTGTATGTACAGAGAACCAAATTTTTATTCATTTCTCATTTGAGTCTATAAGATGCTTGCACCTTTTTGTTCTATAGAGCTTTTAATCTTTCTTTTTTTGCCACCATCAGATGTACATTGTTCGTGCTGACTTACAAGTTTTCCTTCACGACCAATATTCTATTGTGAAGTTGATATCCTACATGTTGTCATATTCCATGCAGCAATCATTAGTTTTTTCTCAACAATTTATGTTTCTTGTATGGATCATATTCAATTGATCATAGTTCTTTGCAGTCTTTAGGAGACTGTGTTTGAAAACATGTTAGTGGAGTTTCTAAAAGGACTGTCACATGCGTATAATTTTTCTAGATATTGGCTCATGTTGCAAGTTAAGCTGCACAATGATTCGTTTAATGGTGTTATGTCTAACCAGGGTCATGCTGAACTGGACACTGACACTGGTGTCCCAAGTTACCTTGCATTTATACTTCGTCATTTTTATCCCGAGGTAAACTAAAACACACTGATATTCTTTATAACTTTTTTATGTACAAGGCTGAGAAGTGTATATCATCTTCTAACGTCTCTGTTTTGTAGTCCTCAGCCAGTCTAGGAGTGGGAGTTCAACGTGACAAGAAAAAGGTTTTTGAATATATCTTTCGGGCTAAGAAGGAATTCCCGATCGACCCAACTGGTCACCTGCGCTTTAATGTCAAAGCCAGATGCAATATTGATAAAGAATTCAGTAAGGTATGTGAACACATTGGAGTGCAGTTTTGCATCCATATATGCGTCATCATATGTGTCTCCTATGAGAGAGAAAAGTGTTTCTTGTGGATATCTTATGACTTATGAGTGTTTCTTGTGAATATCTTATGACTATTGTAGAGAAAGAAGAAGAAAAAAGATAACCAAAATTTAAACCCTATATGACATGCTTCCTTGTCATATTTTGTGTCCCAATAATCTAACCATAGTACCTTCTTCCGCAACTATTGTGTGTGGCCTCTCTTTGTACTTCCGCACCCTCTACTCCTATCAGGCCATAAATGTTTCCCTATGCATTTGCTAACTTGTTAGTGATTTTCATGGTTAAGTAGTTTGGTAACTTAAATAAGCAAATCATTTACTAGTCATCAGTTAAAGTTCTTATTCAGCTTGATTTTATCTTTGAACTTTTAAGTTTGTAGTTTTACTCTCTTTTTTTGTCATGATATGTATTTACCTGTCTTACAGTACAAGGCAAGAGGAGCAGCAGAATTATGTTTGTATAAGTTCGATTTCCAGAAAGATCAAAATGTAAGGCTAAAAGCAGGATATGAAATAGCAGAAAAGGTAATGTTTTCTGTCTATCTTTGTCATATTTAAAGTTTTAAACACTGTGTGCTTAACATTTAAAATTAGGCTCATCTTGTTTAAACCCTTTTTGTATTTGCATCACACATCTTATTGTTTATTGCCTTCATTATGCGATTGTTAGTTAGTGACAAAATTTTGAATTTTTTTTGTTGCTGCAAGCCTCATTTGTAATTTAACTTGGAACTTGGTGTAAACATGGTCTTACATTACTTGAAAGTCAACATTGAAGTAAAAATGTGTCTCTCTCTATAAGAAAGTTGTCTTAACTATCTTCGACCCAAGTGTTGGGCTTTAAAAGAGATGATGGACCAGCCAAATATCACTTTTGGATTTAAATGTTAGCAACTAAAGATATTTTTTTTACACGAGCCATTTTGCACTTTGGAAGAATGTAAATAGATGACTTGCACAAGGAACTAAAACTCAATTCTAAGCCTAATAAGAGTGCAATGTTCTTTTTCATTATAAATAGTGATGGTATGCCCAATTTTCACCAACTGCGGCTAACATAGTAGGTAAGTTAGTAGCGACACGTAGGTTTAATTAAAGTATATAAAAACTTTGAAATAAATGGTATGCCAGTCATCATGGGTATGATGGTAGACAAGCAGTTCTTACCGTAGATCTTGACGTTTTCTTTAATTCTATGCTTCAATTTCCGATTGTCTCTTGACCAGGACAAAGTCAAGCAAAACCTCTAAATTTCATATTTGATTTTGGACCTAGAAAGTTATGAATTGAATCTATCAAGATTTTTTCTCTCGCATATATGATAGTGTGCTCCAGCCCCCATACGGTGATTTCGTTATTGGGCATTCAGACACTTTCCTAATGAGAATTCCATCTATCTGTTTATTTTCTCTGTAGGTTACTAATTTCTGAAAGGCATTTTTGTTCTCTTTGCTGCAGATACCATATTTCCAAATTAGTGAAAACAATTGGACTTTCAATGTCGATATCAATGGTAACTGGAACGTACGGTTTCATTTGTAATTCATGCCATTCTTTTTACTCCATGCGAGGGTAAGGGCAGTTTCTTGTTCATTTGGGGAAATAAGTTCAGAGAATTATTGGGGGCATATGCTTCATGGTTTATTAAAATATGTGGTAGATACAAATGTTGTATTTCTTGTAATGATCCCCTTTATCAAATGTTCATGTTCTTAAGTTTGAGATCAACAGAAAGTGTTCCTGGAAGTATCTTGGTTTCATATCTAAGTTGAAGTTGTTGCAGTCCTTGTTGGTTTTACATCCCTTTCCTGATACAACACGAGATATAGACCATTCCCAAAAATGCTGGTATTGTTATGGTTTAGCATACTTAATAATAAGAGTTGTCAATGTTAGTAGAATCCCACCGTCACTAGATGGGTAGCTGGAAAACTGCCGAGCCTCTAACCAAATACTGGTAATCCTTTGTAGGTTGAAATGGTTGGTGCGTAATATTTTTGAAATCAGTTGGCCATTAGTCCTAAGGAATAAGGTTTCAAAATGCCGAGTCTATAAGGTGATTACATCTATAAGGTGACAAAATGGGTTTACTATCTGGACTGGACAGAATGAATATTCGAACCCCAAAAGAAACATTAACAACTACTAGCACGGGAACACATCATATAAACAAAAGATGAGCCATATTTTATGATTAACAACTACTAACACGGGGGTTAGGAGAAGGAAGTTCTCCGGTTTGAGATCCCTGTGGATGACGCCAAGGGAATGACACGCCTCCACCACTCCCACGATCCTTCCGCTCGCTGTAGTGGCCCCTCTGTAACGATCCGATCGAAAAGCTCCCCACCGGACGGGAAGGCCGCCGGGGTGAGTGGGGAGGTCACGACTTTCCTATTTTGACTTGAGGTTGTTGATCTATCTATTTTTTTAGTGAGGGGGATTTAATTGATTCTTTGGATTATTTCAAATTCTTTTCCAATGTCGTAATGTTGCCCGTCCTGTGGCTGTGAGAACGAGTCTTTGAGGATGTAAAACCGATGCCTTAGCTAGCGCAGGGAGCTTTAATTAGAATGAGTCTTTGAGGATGATGGCGAAACAAATTAAAGATGAGTAATTAACCACATAAACATTGAAAACCTGGTCATCTCAAAGATGGATGTACGTACATTAAGGAAGGTAGTAACTAGAAATACATTAAGATGAAGGCCGGGGAAGAGATGGAAAGACAGAGTAGAGTAGAGTAGAGTGGGTAATTGCAAATGCAGATTGAAGAGCTAGCTAGCTAGCTAGGTAGAAGAAAACAAACCAAAGGTGTCGAGGATGGTTGTGTGGAGGGGGTCACTCAAGTGAGTAGCCCAGTTGTTGAGTGGTCCATTGCCAGTGGCGACGGCTTGCACTGCAAAACCAAGGAAGGCAACCATGGCAAGGCGGGCGTGCTTGATTTCTGCCAACTGTAGTCTTGCCTTCTTCTCTGGATCAGTCGCCAAACCGAGTGGGTCAAAGAATTTCCCACCTGGGTACAGACGCATCTCAGGGTCCAGCTCCGAATTCCTCTGGAACTCGATGTACCCGATAATCAACACCTCAATCCATATCAGAGCTGAGATGGAGAAAGGCAGTGGTTGCCCAAGGTATGATGATCCCTCCACCAATTCCACCTACATATATTACTACCGTACGTTATGTTCAGTACTAACTACTTTTGGAGGGAAGCATGAGGTCTTTGTTAAAACATATGCTAGCCTAAAAGTAGTTAATTACGTTAGTTGATGAATGTGTCAGGCCGGCCGGCCGGTTGTTAAACCAATTATTATACGTTTAAGGCTAGCTAGTTATATATCAAAATTAACGGTAGCTACCTTTCCAGCATCTTGCCATGTGACTCCGGTGAGGGACTCGACTGAAAGGGCACCAAGGGTGGCAAGCATGGCCCAACGGCCGTGAATTAGCTCGCACTCCCTGAACCTTTGCAGGCCAAAGACCTCACTGTAGGGCTGGAATGGGGTGGAGTTCACGTCGGAGCTCTCAAACCGAGTTCCGATCACCTCACCTGCCATGTTCTTTGCAAGGTTCTGGTCCAAGGAGTCAAAGTCATATTGGAGGTACTCGGCTGGCTTGCCAAGGCCAAATGGGTCGAACCCGTAGTCCCCGACAAGGCTTCCGTCCAACCATTCGGGCGCCTTAGCTCCTGGGTACCAAAGTGGGCGGTCGGAGGTGGGAGACCCCCGGGTTGGCTTCTTGGGTGCCACAGACGGTTTCTTTCCGAACCCAAACCGGGCCTGCACTCGACCTCCGGACTGGGAATTCACCTCCGGAAGGCAGGTTCCAAGGAAAGTGGAGGCGGCAGCAGCGGTGGTGGTGGTGGCCATGGGTGGTTTGGTTTGTGGTTGGTCTACTCTCTCTCTCTCTCTCTTACTCACACACACACAATGTGATATGTCAGTTATGAGTAGGGGAGGTGTGTTAGTATATGGAGTGTTGATGATTGTACGGCATGGGTGGGTGGGGCTGTTATCTGATGAGTTCAATTTGGAGCATTGGATTGAGTTGAGAGTATCCATCTGAGGGTGGGTAATGGAGGTACCTTATCCTATCCTTATCTTTGTGTGGGTTTGCCTCAAATTATGATTTTTGTGTTGTTGCCATTGGTGGGTGTAAAGATGTGGGTGTAGTTTGCTGGAGCCTGGCAAGAAAATCACTACATTTTCTCCTGCTACACTTGACTAGTAACATGACATACTTTCATGTGTTTAAACTCTCAGTTAGTTATTTGGTGGACTCACGAATCAACTTCGGAGCATCATCAGTTAATCGGATATCTCCATATTAATGGAACAGTGGACTCGTTATTTTGATCATTTGGCCTCTCTTTTTTTTTGGTTTCTGAATGAATGTCTACTCTTTGACCTCTGTAGTCGCAAACCAAAGAGGTTCCAAGGAGGTATGCAAGGAACCTGACTTTTAATGGACCTGTGTTGATCCTGAAAGAAAATGAACTCTAAACCTCAAGCACTAGGCAATCAGGTGATTTCTCCAGCAATGGAGGAGGAGCATCCTTTTTGCATGGATCAAGAAAAAACAGCAATTCTATAAAGATACTTGATTAAAATTTTCATATCAGTAGTTGTAGTTCCTCGCCCGAAACAGTTTGATGCATCATGAAGTAGGAGAAATTTGGCAGCCCATTTCATCTCAATTTCAGAACACAGCAGAACCCAACACAAAGAGAGAACAAATATGAATACATTTTCATTTCAAACATACTGTTCCTAAAAGCAAAGTTAACATTCCATCTACTGAAACACGTGACTACATCAAAGTGAAAGTTTTTTTAATGTAATATAGTTCAAAATAATACAGAAGAGTTAGCAAGGGCTCTTCTCCTCGTGCTACTCCAACAGCACCAGGTTAATTATTGACTTAACCACAACATCGAGCAGTATGTTGCATCTGGTTGAAATCACTTCAACAACCACAGACACCAGTTACACAGCAATCTGCTTGTCATCATTTCTTAGCTGGTGCTCGAAGTTCAAACCATGGGTGTGTGCCTTTAATGCAGCAATGCAGATCAAACAATAAATTCAGCAGATCAAATAAGAAGCTCACCAACTTAGTTCCTGCATTTCAGAGCTCTTTGGGGCTTTGGAGTACCCAGTCGCAAATTGAACCTTTTGTGCATAATTCTGGTAATATTAAAAGGCATGAAAATAATAAATTGACTCCACCAAAGAACACAACACCAAACACTTGACAATAGAAAGTTCCCATACATTATTACATTTACCTTTTTCCAGTGAAGAGATAAAAATCTGACCACCAACCATTGATGTGTTGCTTCGGTATTACATCCCTTTGTCATCTATGGAATGACATTTGACTTCTTTCGTACCCGATGCTAGACAAAGGGATGAACAAAATGATCAGTGTTCAAGTTCATCTTCGGCAATTACTTAGGGAAAAGCATCACAACATATGACCATCCAAAAAATGACACGAGAGATTATGTTTCCTATGGTGAATGATGGAAACGACACATCATCTAAAGAAGGTACATACGGCTTTAGACAGAAATAAGACAAAACACTGAGTATAATAAATCTTTTCCACGAAAATAGAATTCAATAGGACCTGCAACTGGAAAACCAAAATATTCAAGTCAACATTCAGTGACATTTAAAGATCACCCTTATTAATACATTATGTCAATTTAAAAATCACCCTTAATAATACATTATGTCAATTTGATAACAAGCTAGGTAGGAGAAAACTACCAATCAAGCAGCACTCCTGTGCAAATTGCAAATGAAACCAATGAGCATCCAAAGGAATACTTCCGTGGTTAGTCAAACAGAATCTGTGAACAGAGGGAAAAAAGACGTAGAAATATCAAACCTGTGTCAAATTTACAAGGTAATATCTTCATCAAAGAATAGTAAAGGAAAGGTAGTATGTTCAAAACCGTCATGACAATTTTAACTGTAATGAATGGCCAATTAATGTAGTCCATGCATGATTTATCATCTAATCTACAATTTTACTGACATAACAAAAAATAATACTCCAAAGAGAAAGGTGATCAAAGGGCTGTATATACACACCCATACTCTGTAACTCCATTGCAAAAAAACTCCCTCTCCATTCCACTAATCCATCAAGTCATGAGTATTCCATCAGTTTCCGGTGCTTTTCTCGGAACACACTTCGCCCAAATCAAGAGCTTCATCGGCCCAATAAGCATTCCGATCGTCTTCCCGATCACGATAACAATCCGCCTCCAGCATCACAATCCTCCTCCTCAAGTCCCCGATCTCGCTCTCGAACATAAAAATTCTATCTTTCAACGCCAAATTCTCCTCCTCCAACCGCATCAAATGCACATCGTGATCGCCCACCCGGTTCGTCAACAACCCGACAACAATATCCGACCCGTCCCCGACCGATTCCGGACAGCCGACCATCTCGAACCTGCTGAGACCAAAATCAAGCCTCCTCTCGACCTCCTCGACATCACTCTCGCTATCCCACTCGTCTGGGGAACCGAACCCGCGAAGACGCTCCAAACCAGACCCGCGGAGACGAATCAAGCCCTTCATAGACCCATAGGCGTCGACGCCCCACCTCTCCCTGGCCATGTCGACGACGCCCTCGCAGAAAGGCGAGAGCTTTGGGGTGGGAAGCACCTCGGGGGTGACCGGACAAGGGTTGGCGCGCATGAGGAAGGAGGTGGTGTTCCGGGGAGCCAAAGGCGGGCCCTTTGGCCGTAAAGATCGGTTCTTTGATGAAAAATTGCGGGTTCTCCGGCGGCTTCGGGAGGAAAGCCTAAGCCTAGGGTTTTGGGTGGGATCTTCGCGGTGCCAAATCATGCTGTTGTCCGTAGAATGCGATGGATTTGTGCGGAGGAAGAGGAATTTCGGTTTGGATTTTTAAGGTTTTGGAACCCTAATTTGGATTTCGACGAGACGTCAGAAGTGGCGTCAAACAAACCTAAGACAATCGTATGATTCGTATCGGCTCAAAATTGTCGACATGTATTTATCTCTCTGTTCCAACTTCCAACTCAATTTTCTTAAACTTAAATTGTTTCCGTTTGAAACATCGAAATTATTTTTTTATATCATTCTTTTCCGTGTGGTCAATACAAAATTATATATTTACATTTATGTCACTAAAAATATTATTTAATTACAACTCCACTAATATAAATTAATTTCAATTGTAAATTTTGTTAAATTTACCATTAACAACCAGGATTTTGTTAAATTTACCATTAACAATCCATTAATTTTAATTGTAAATTTTGTTAAATTTACCATTAATATTTTGATAAATATTCTATCGTTTACTAAAGTTCATGTTTCTTCTCTTTTTTCTCTATCTTTTCTCTCTTCCCATTTTTTTCTATCTTACTTCCCTCTTTAGTCACGTCAAGTCCCTGCTTTTCTCACATTTCTTTTGCAAAAATTAAATATTTCAAATCTAATTAAAAATAATTACATTTGTGGAGGTGAGAAAGAAGTTAACGAGAAAACAGAGAGAAACGGGGAATGGACAAGAAGAGAGAGAGTTGAGAGAAAAGAGAAATAAGAGATGTGAAGATAGAGAGAGAGAAATTTATGTAGAAAATAAAGAAGACTAAGATATATATTCAGAATTAAAATCTACAGGGTAGGGATAATAGTTGGGTTAAAAACTATTCATGTGTCAACTAGTGAATTCAACTAAACACACATTATTTTGAATAAAAATAACATTAAAGTTTTGAATTTATCTTAATCAACCTTGCAGTGTAAGGTCACCCGAGCTTTCTGAGCACCCTATCCCACCCCTTCCAGCACGGGGTGTCCCCCAGGCGGCAGCCCACTGCATGATTTCCCGCTCGAGCGACCAGTAGGTAGGGGTTGTTGGTTTTTGGCATTAATCTATGTTTTGATAATTTAATCAACTTAATCTTAATTATAATTAATATAGAGTAACACACATTATACATGACATATATATTGTATTGTGCTAACTTCTACAGGTGATCAGGAGTCAAGGAAAAAAGAAAATGATTTGAAGACATGTAATCTTGATTTATTTTGAATCTTAGAATTATGTGTACTTAAGCATAATTGAAATAAAAACTAATCAAACACACATTCGGTTCCCTATGTTAATGTGACCGATTTACCCTCATTTGCAATCAGTTTCGCTACAACACATGTTGCTCTAGCTAATTGTCTACCATTTCCAAGTGTGATTTTTATGTTATGTATGGTCATGCATAAGAGCATATCGGTTGAAGTTGATCCTTTTTTTATCAATAAAAACTCATTCTCAAAATGTACAAGTTTCTTCTAGAGCGTACGGTTTTCTAGATGTATATGATGATATCTAGACAGATGAATCTTATAAAAATCATATAATAAACTACTATATGACTGGATATATAGAAATCCAAATCAGTCGAATCGCTCATGTTATGATCTACTACATCTTAGGTCTCCATGTTCCGTCATCTCGCTTATGTTTTTCACGTAGCATTCAGATTGCAATTCAAAAAAAATTATTTCGAGTTTGTTTGGTTTTAATTCTCAGCAATTCCCAACATCAAAATCATGCATGGAGTAAGATAAAATCATTAACCATGTGAAGTAATAACATGATCCTATATACAAATTATAAACTCAAGATTTAATTGAATTTAGGATTAATTACAGTTATCCCCTGAACTATGTCTTAATATCATTTTGCATTCCTAAACTTTTAAAGCTGACATTTACCCACCTGAACTTTCAAAGGTGACAGTTATCCCCCTGAACTTTCATTTTATAACATTTTGTCAATCTGAAATTTAAAAATCAATAATATAAACTCATATTCGGCGTTATTTTTGCAAAAAAAAATATCCTTAGTATACTTCTAAACATATATTCACGTAAAAGATCTTATCAAAACGTATGTCGGATTTTATTGTAAAAAATGATAGCATTTGTACTGAAAACGAATATGGGTTTAAATTTAGAGTTAACAAGACGCAAACTCACACATAAAACGAATTAACTAGACATATATATATATATATATATATATATATATATATATATATATATATTTAAACACTGTTTTTTCTTAAGCAAGAAAAAAACATACTGTTTGCTTAAGTATTGTTTAATTAAAACCTTTTGATGTGAAGAAAAAACTCATGTAAGTTTTGACTAGTTTTTTTGATGACTTATTATGTCTTCCGGTAACGTCGGAGTTTATTTTTAGTACAGTTGAACATCTCTTGTCTCACAACACGTTACCGGAAAAAAAGATTTAACTTATTTTGGAATAAAAATGTTCAACTAATATTAGCATTAAATCACTCGACTAACAAATAGCAAACAGTATGTTTTATTCGATTTTTTTCGTTCTTTCCGTTGTGGGATTAAATGACTCAATTAACAAATAACAGAGCAAATTGGAGCCGAGGATTAATATCAGTTGGTGAACTATTTTCATATATTGATTTTTGAAGTACTGACTTTTTTAGAAATTTTAGGAGGATCATTTAACACCTTCCAGCCTTCCTTCTCAAAATACCCAAAACGTCTGTTTCGTTTTTTACTTACCTATTCTGAGTTTTGTCTTCTGTTTATCTTTTTTATCTCCTTTATATTATTCTAAATTTAAGGATTTTTGTTTGGTAATCTGATTGTACTTTAGATTTTTATATTGATTAAATTAAGATCACATTATAACATATAGTGCAATTCACAAAATCAGCATCCTAAATCAAACAAGCCAAACCTTCTTTCTTTTTGTCAAGGTAATATCCAGAAATCAAACACCCAACAAGAAGCTCATGTTCATCTAATCATCTTTAGATCTTCCTCATCATTGTAAGTCTGAAAACAAACATCCATCTCAGGAGCAAGGAGCTAATACTTATTTCTCTTTATTACGATGAAACCCATAATCGACGCCACCAGCAACAAAACAAACTCTCCGAAATATATATTATATTAACATTTCTAACCGAAAGGACATTATCACCCACCCGTAAGCCCCCAATCCTCACTGAAGGAAACAATTCTTCGGGACCATAAGCAGGATGGGTTGCATGTGTCGCTTTGTTTTTTTTCAGCGACAGAAGTAATAACTTAATCAAATGCATCGTACTCAAAAGTACAATACAAATGCATTCTACTAATAAAATTAAAAAAAATATAGTAATAACTTAATCAAATGCATCGTACTAAAAACATAATTAGCTTGCATTCGTGTTTTACATCCTGAAAAACGCATCGACTCATATCATGTTATTTAATTAGGAATTATCAATATTGTAAGAACCAAAAAAAATAATGGCGTATATAATGGTGCTATAGTTCATCTAACAAAAAATCAAATAGAAAAGTTAGGATTAGAAGAAATAAGGTGGATCAGAGTACTGGCTTGGAGCCATCTGATTAGGATGGCAACTAAAACGCTCAGTATGTTCATGGTCGATCATCTGGGGAAAGGATCATCATTTCCACCTTTTTAGTATTTTTATTTTATTTTAAAGAAAGAGAGAATCGAAATAGAAAAGAAATGGAAAGGAAAGGGATCAGAGTACTGGCTTGGAGCCACCTGATTAGGTATGGCAACATTAAAACGCTCAGTATGTTCATGGTCGATCATCTGGGGAAAGGATCATCACATCCCCTTTCCTTTTCGGTAAAGAGAAGGAAAAAAACAAGAAATTTCCCACCGATCTGCCGCGATCCGAACGAAACCTCGAACAGATCGACGGAAATGGTGAAATCGGAGAGGACTCGCTATAGCGTCGGCTCATACGCAGAGACCACGAGATCCGATCGCCCGTAATCAGTTTCTCGACGCCGGCAGAAACAACAAACTACTAAAACTAAAACCAAACCCTAAGCGGCGGAAAACCCTAGAAAAACAAACAAACCGAGGGAGGGAGGGAGGGAGGAAGGAAGGAAGGCAATTTTTGTCCCTCATGTATCTAATCTCCGTATGTATTTATAGGGACGAAACCCTAATTCTTTACGACCAAATGAACGGTCCAGATTCATTCATTCATGTGGAGATTGATGGGCTGGCTAAATCGTTGGGCCCAAACAATTAATGTGATGGAAATAGTCTCCCACGAAACGATTATAGGATGGATATTAACAAAACACCCACCTTAACAACACAGATATGCCAACAAATTGGTAAGTTGGTACGTAAGACGTACATGTCAAGGTCCAACCTAATCGCCCATTGTGTGCATTTTTTACGTCGACTGGTTGACTATCTTTTTTTGCTGTTCAGGGGAAATAAATGAATACACAATAGTGCACAAATATACAATAAATATTGGAAAAATAGTCTTACATTGTCAAACACAAAAATTGTATAACACAATATAAGAAAAGTTGAATCTCCGTCTATTACCCAAGTGTTTAAGTTTTCTAAGATTGTGGGACCAACTTAATGAGAACTCGGGGTAACATACGCCTACCATCTGAACAAACATGGTACTGCCTCTTAACATTTCTTGACCTTTTCTAATCGATTTCTCGTGAACAATATTGTATCACTCTAGTTTATGATATAAAACACATTATATCATAAACTATAAACGGTATCTAGGGCTGTAAATGGTTGAAATTTACCCGCAACCCGCCCCGCCTCGCCCCGCCTAACGCGGGTTGCGGACAAAAAATTGCTACCCGCCAACCCGCCACCCGCACAACCCGCATAATAAGCGGGGCGGATTGCGGTTTTCTCCCAACTCGCCCCGCATAACCCGCAACCCGCATAAGCCTTACATGTTTTTGATTTTTTTGTATTTAGTTATGATTTAGTTTGTATTTAGCTTTAATTTTTTTATATATAGCTTTAAAAACATACATTGATTGATTTTTTCCTTCATTTTTTTACTTAACTTTGATTAAAATAGATAATATTAAAGAAAATAAATTGATTTTTGTATTTAGCTTTAATAAAAAGATTAAACCCGCCAAACCCGCCCCGCATAGCCTAGTCCATCCTTACGCGGGGCAGGTAGCGGAATTTTTTTTGAACCCACCCCGCCCCGCTTAACTTTGGCGGGGCGGGTAGCGGTGGGGCGAAAATCCACCCCGCCCCGCTTATAGCCCTAATGGTATCTAGTTAGACATTATAGTTACCCAAATAACAAATATGTTCTGCTCACTCGAACCAAACACGATCCATTTAGTGATGTAAGTGCATCACTTATGTTTATCTCTGTCCAGATTAAGTTGTATATCTGTTTAGAATAAGTTGCATTGAGAAAATGTTGCATGAGAAAATAAAATGTTGTTTTGGGAAATAAAATGTCGCATTGAGAAAATAAAAAATTGCATATGTAACACAAAAAATATATATTATTTATTTAATTTGAAAAAATAAAAAACAATTGAATTTCGAATTTGATAAATGCTGACTGTAGTATCATGTCAGCGAACGTCGTTAGTTTTATGTGATATTGAAATCCAATATGCACGACATTCCATACATAAGAATTCATGATGTGTCATGATGTGAGATGAACCCGAAAAAACCCAGAAGACCCACCCACCCACACATGACCACATGCATCAGCAACTACACAAAATCCACTTTCACTCTTATCCACAAACAAAGAAAAAACCAGGGTTTGTCTCACCCTCACCCATTAATTTATTTAATTAAGCTCCCCATCCAACAATCAAACGGAAGGAGTTTTGGAATTTGGATCCCACCAAAAGGCGCGGCTAAGATGGGTTCGCAGCAAGAAGGACCAGTAGTACTAGTAGTGGTGCAAATTTAATATTAGTTTGTTTTAATTTGAAAATGGTGATTAATTAATTTCTTTCTTATATTTTAGTGGTGGCTGGCTGGTGACACCACTGACCACCCCACCCAACACTGTTATATATATCTTATCATCACAAACAAACATGGTGTAGATAAGTAAAACAAAGTGGAAAGGTGTGTGTGGATTTTTGAATGGCCACACCACCTCCACCACCATTCTTTCTGTCTTTTCCAACTTAATTGTTTTTTTTTGGGAACATATATAAACATTGTTGTTATTTCTTCTTCTTCTTCTTCTTTCCAATACAAAATAGTCAATCATAATAATCAGTGAATAAAAAGTTTGATTGTATGGAAGTGAAAAGAAAATGGACAATGATGTTTTGCCATGTGTTGCGTTTTTGTTACGAATAAACTGAATTTGTATGCACAAAAAAAGAAGGGTTAGTGTAGGGACGGGCAGAGTAAGTGCAGTGTAGTTAGCGTAGTAGTGTAGATGACCACTCACTCACTCACTCACTCACTCACAACTCCCAATATAATCCTAATAATAATAATAATAAGTCGAAGAAATAGTAGACGAAGAAGAGGAGAGGAGGTCACATTCTTCCCTTCGTTTCCGGTAAACTTCTTCTTCTTCTTCTTCTTCTTTTCGACGCGCTCGCTCTTTAGATCCACCATACCTTGCTTTTTTCAGGCTTCGTTGGTGCCTTTTTGTTGTTTGTTTTCTCTGCTTCTGGTTGAAGTAAGCGAGGAATGTGATGCTTTTCCCCAAACTGTTTTGCTTGTAAAGGTCCGATTTTAGTGATTTTTCACTTTTCTCTCTCCAAAGTTGGGCTTTTTAACACAAAAAATGAAGTCATTTTCGACGACTAGGTCTTCTTCTTCTTCTTCTTCTTCTTCTGTTTTTAGTCTTGTAATGTAGATTACCAGTTTGAAGTGTATGTGTGTTTTTAGTCTAGCCTTGCCCCTTGGACTAGTTCGAAATGTGTTTAGGGTTTCCACAAAAGATGGAGGGAACATGATTTGCTTTCACTTGCAGAAGTTATCATCATTATTATTATTATTAGTAAGAATGTTATAGAGGAGAGGATATTGCTAACGTAAAAGCAGTTGGTTTTGCCCATCAATTTTCTCTAAAACTATGTTAGCTTCTCTGTAGATGACCTCATTGTTTCTTACTTGCAACAACTTGGGTTTCTGATACACTCATACTAGATTCTCACCTCCTATTTTTTCTAGTCAATAGGCTTCACATCTATGTTTGTTGGACTTAGAAATTGATCCATGTATTCAGGAGTTTGTTAGCCTTCAGATTCAATGCTTTTCTGTTTACTTATACTGCTTCATGTGGGTTTTGTTTTCCTTCGATGTTTTATGTTGATGATGCAGTTGACATCATGGTGAGAAAGAAGAGAACCGAGCAAAGTGGTCCAGGGGAAGGATCTGGATTCCATCAAGCTGCTGCTGGTGGTGGGCGAGACATTGAACACCACCAAGCTCCTGGTGGGAGGCCACAATATCAGGCATCTGGAAGAGGATATGGTCCATCTGGTGGTCAGCAGTATCAGCAACAGGCTGGCCGTGGCGGCAGCTATTATCAGGTCCGTGGTAGGGGACCTCATCAGCGTGCTCCCATGGCACCTCAGCGAGGTGGTGGTCATCCTGAACATCAGGGTCGTGGTGGAATGTCATCGCAGCAATATTATGGCGGACCACGAGGTGCTGCTGTTGTGACAGGCGGTCTTGGAGGACATGGACAAGCTGGCCCTCCCAGGACACAAGTTCCCGAGCTGCACCAAGCAACACCGGCACCATACCAGGCCACCCCTCAATTGCAGTCGCAACCACAGGCTGGTTCTGGCATGCAGCCTCAAGAGGGTGGTGAATTGGTGCAACAATTTTCAGACCTTACTGTCCAACCTGAATCTACCCAGGCAATCCAGCCTGTTGCATCATCAACAAAAATGAGGTTTCCGCTGCGTCCAGGCCAAGGTAGCACTGGGATTAAGTGCATGGTGAAGGCTAACCATTTCATAGCCAACCTTCCACAGAAAGATCTTCACCAATACGATGTATAGTTTTTTTTTTCTTTTCTCCTCTCACTGTCTGATCCTTTTAGATTCCCTGTTGCAAAGTTAAGCACATTTATTGCTGCTATTTTGATCAGGTTACTATTACACCTGAAGTTGCTTCTCGTGGTATAAATCGTGCGGTGATGGAGCAGCTTGTCACCCAATACCGTGAATCATATTTGGGAGGAAGACTTCCTGCATACGATGGCCGAAAGAGTCTGTACACTGCTGGACCCCTTCCATTCTCTTCTATGGAGTTTTCTGTATCTCTCATCGATGAAGGAGATGGTGCTGGTGATACTAGGTCAGAAACCAAAATTTACTTTCAAAGGAACTCCTTTTTCTTACTATCTTGTACCTTTGACACCTTACTTGGTTTTTCCATAAATACAGGAGGGAGAGACAGTTTCATGTCGTCATCAAGTTAGCTTCTCGTGCAGATCTGCATCATTTGGAATTATTCTTGCAGGGGCGACATGCTGAGGCCCCTCAAGAAGCACTCCAGGTTCTTGACATTGTTCTTAGAGAATTGCCAACTTCTAGGTAAGTAGGTATCTATATAATTTCATGATTCCCGAATCGTGATTTTCCATTGGCTTTATGTAACAAAAAGGTTTTTAAAAATCTGATGTTGGCTTGTAGGTACTGTCCAGTAGGGAGGTCCTTCTATTCTCCCTTCTTAGGGAAAAGACAATCACTTGGGGAGGGTTTAGAAAGTTGGCGTGGCTTTTATCAGAGCATACGCCCAACTCAGATGGGGTTGTCCTTAAATATCGGTAAACTTCTTGTTAATTACTCATTCATATGTACCGTTATATAGTAACACCACATGTTGGGCTTCTGGTGTATTTTTTATTGCACAGGATCTCCATAAATCATTGTTACTTTCATTTTCTGTAATAACTCAGTTTCTTTGTGTGCAGATATGTCATCCACTGCGTTTATTGAACCGTTGCCTGTTATTGAATTTGTCAATAAGCTTTTAAACAAGGATGTTACAGCTAGACCCTTATCTGATGCTGATCGTGTTAAGGTGTGCTTTTATATGTTTTTGGAACGTTTCAATTATGGATTACTTCAATTCTAGGAATGAAAGTTTTTATTTATTTATCTGTTTCTGCTTGGAGTCTCAGTTAACTAGTCTTAAGTAACATGAGTGTTTCCCATTTACTCAGCAAATGGTTTCTTTATTTTAGTAGTTTTACTTTTTGTTGATTTATTTTTCTTACAACATTAGCATCCATTGCAGATCAAGAAGGCACTTAGAGGTGTAAAGGTAGAGGTGACTCACAGAAAAAATATGTGCAGGAAGTACCGCATCACTGGCTTGACATCACAGGCAACACGGGAGCTCACGTACGATACTGGTTGCTGTTTTTTTTTGTTTATATTCAATATCAGACTTGAGTGCTCGTATAACTCTCCTCTTAATAATTAACTCAGGTTCCCTGTTGATGGAAACACAATGAAGTATGTTGTAGACTATTTCCAAGAGCAATATGAGTATGCTATAACATATACATCCCTGCCATGCTTGCAGGCGGGTAATAGGCCAAATTATCTTCCCATGGAGGTATATATTTTGAACTTATTTGATTGAATATGGATTCTAATTCTAATGCTATTCTTCCTACAAATCGCATGGCTAATAGCCTAATACTATGTGTTCTTGTCTATCTATAATTAAATAGGTCTGCAAGATAGTGGAGGGGCAAAGGTACTCAAAGAGATTAAATGAGAGGCAAATTACTGCCCTTCTGAAAGTAACCTGTCAACGTCCTCGTGATAGAGAAATGGATATTTTGCAGGTGAACCTTTATTCTTTTCAGTTTCTTTTCACTCATCTGTCCATTTGGGTTCCTTTTTATATTAAACGGTAAATGAGGATTTGGTTTCCTTTGAACAGTATGTTTCCAATTTAAATCTCTCAAGTGTTCAAACATCAAATATTTGAAAATGTGCTGTGTTTGCGCAGAGTGGTTTGTGGTGTCAATGCTGATGTCATATTCAGTTGGTTGTTAGGTTACATATTAGCTTAACACTAAATCATCTTGTTTTAATATGAGATGATATCGTACATGATCATATGAAATTTACTCTTTTGCCAAAATAAAATAAAAATTTGACTTGCTAAAGCATGTTTTCATCAGACTGTTCGTCAAAATGCTTATGACAAAGATGCTTATGCGCGGGAGTTTGGCATCAAAATCAGTGAGAAACTTGCATCTGTCGAAGCACGCATATTGCCACCTCCAATGGTATGTGTGTTTTGAGAACTTTATCTGACCATTTTTTTTTCTCCCTTGTAAATCCCAATGCTTGATTATTTTTATCATCTTCAAAAGCTCAAATACCACGACACTGGCAGAGAAAAGGATTGCCTGCCAAGGATTGGTCAGTGGAATATGATGAACAAGGTGCCGTTTCTAGTAACCTGCTCCTTATGTGCTGTTTTAGGTTTTATCTTCTTTGCCTATTTAAACGTGAAAAATACAAACTTGTTTTTCCTAGTCGAATAGTTATGCTTCCATTAGCTTGAGGGTGGAGATATTGTATTCAATACTCATTTGAAATCATCGGGCTGAAACTCTAAATGATTGTATAGTAGCAATTCTATGGAGTCATTCAACTAGACTCGAAATCTGAGGTTTCCACGCTTTGAAACCTGTTGCTATTGTTCCATATAATGCTTTAGTGTCTTGTGGTAGTGACACTCATCATCTTATTTAGACGCTTCTTTCTTAGAACCATACAAGGTTTGCTGATTTTTTATTTATTCAATTACTTTGGAAATAACCTTTTGAGTTTTTAATTGCATGTTCTCTAAATGCTCTGTTAGTTAAACTTCATTTAGATTTTGATGTTTAAATGCGATGGGATGTTTCTGTTTGGGTTCTTTCAACATTGTGTTATCACATTTGTATAATTATTTCTCACAGAAAATGGTCAATGGAGGGAGAGTTCAGAACTGGACCTGCATTAATTTTTCAAGGAACGTTCAAGACAGTCTCGCAAGAGGATTCTGCCATGAGCTGGCTGTAATGTGCCAGACCTCCGGCATGGTTGGTTACCTTGATCATATCTTAGCAACACCTATTTCTCTAATTATGAAACTCTTCCAACTGATTGTGATTCTTGTGATATATCTCCTGACCCTTTATCATTTGTATTAAATATTCCCAGGATTTCAAGCTTGAGCCTCTCCTTCCGCCTTTGAGCTCGCGTCCTGATCAGGTAGAAAAGGCTTTAAAAGCACGGTATAGTGAAGCTGTGAGAAAATTACAACCGGATGGGAAAGAGCTTGACCTTCTGATTGTCATATTGCCTGACAATAATGGTACCTTATATGGTATGCAACAAGTTCTTAGATTTTTCATAATTAATTTTCTTCTTTTGTTTCACTGGAAGTGTGTCAATGAATATTTGTTTCGTGTGGCAGGTGACCTTAAAAGAACTTGTGAAACAGATCTTGGACTTGTGTCGCAGTGCTGCTTGACCAAACATGTGTTCAAAATGAGTAAGCAATATCTTGCCAATGTGGCTCTCAAGATCAATGTGAAGGTTGGTGCACACTCACTATGGTCTTTCATTGTCGGTACTATTGTAGTCTGAAGTTTGTTTGATTGTACTTGTAGTTATTTAGTTTTTAATTTGCATCAATTTACAATTACCATGCTCTGATGTTAAGGTTGGAGGAAGGAATACTGTCCTAGTAGATGCATTGACGAGGCGTATACCTCATGTTAGTGACAAGCCAACTATCATCTTTGGTGCGGATGTAACACATCCACATCCAGGGGAGGACTCTAGCCCTTCCATTGCTGCTGTAAGATATATGCTTGTTTATGCTGTTTGGATTTGTTTAGGACACTAGGATTCAATGAGCTTTGTATTTGCAGGTTCTTTTCTTTCTACAGATGCAGTTATTCTTTTTATTTTATCTTTGTTTGCATTTTTTGGGATGCTGTTAATGTTTACTTTAGCTTCCTTCTCTAATTATTTGTGCATATATATGTATCTTTTCCTTCAGGTTGTAGCATCTCAGGATTGGCCTGAAGTCACCAAATATGCTGGTTTAGTGTGCGCCCAAGCTCATAGGCAAGAATTGATTCAAGACCTGTACAAAGTCTGGCAAGACCCCCAACGAGGAACTGTCACCGGTGGCATGATAAAGTATTTGCATCCCTCTCATTCTTTAGTCTTTACCCTTGACTTCGTCTATCTTATATCTATGGTTATTTCTCCCGGCATGCTTTTAAAGGCTAAAAGTGTAATCTTATTAAATATTTTAGAGAGCTGTTGATTTCATTCAACCGAACAACCGGACATAAGCCTCAACGAATTATTTTCTACAGGTACTTGATACTATTCAGACAACTTTAGTTAATTTCGTCTTATCAATGTTTGAGATTGGGTTTCTTTTGGGTTATTTCCTTTAATTGTTTGTGTTATTTATTGTGTGTGTGTATGGGGGGGGGGGGGGGGGGGGGGGGGGGGGGGTTGAACATAGGAATCTCACCAAGACCATGTGTCTTTATTGCTGAGTATTTCTTCTCACAGGGATGGTGTGAGTGAAGGGCAATTTTATCAAGTTCTCCTTCATGAGCTTGATGCGATCAGGAAGGTATCTGTCAGTTTTCACTTCTCAGTAACTCATCTGTAATCTTGCAACCCACATCACTATGTGCCTTCAATATTTTAATGCAAAATTGTTTGTTTATCTGTTTAGGCATGTGCCTCCCTTGAGCCTAATTATCAACCACCAGTGACATTTGTAGTGGTTCAAAAACGTCATCACACTCGACTGTTTGCCCATAACCATGCAGACCACCAGGCTGTTGATAAGAGTGGAAATATTTTACCTGGTTGACTCCTTTTTACTAAATTTTCATTTCATTAGAAACTCAATTAACGTAGTTTGCCTTGTTCGAAATCGAACCACTGATCGTGTGTATATATATATATATATATATATATATATATATATATATATATATATATATATATATATATTGTAATGCAGGCACTGTAGTTGACTCAAAAATTTGTCATCCTACTGAATTTGACTTTTATTTGTGTAGCCATGCTGGCATACAGGTACAACTATGTTCTTTTCTTTATGTGATTTATGACTTTTCTCGATTTTTAACTTTCATCTCTTATTTGTGTCTGATGGAATTTGGTGCAATATGAAACTCCTAGGGAACAAGCCGCCCTGCTCATTACCATGTTCTCTGGGATGAAAATAAGTTTAGTGCCGACGCGTTGCAGTCTCTGACCAACAACCTATGTTACACGTAATTTTCTATGATTATGCTCTTCTCCAGTGTCTTCTTTGTTAGATTATACATTGAGAGACTCACCACCATTCTCTTGTTACAGCTATGCAAGGTGCACACGATCTGTTTCCATAGGTAAGTTATCGTCTAACCATTATCCATGGTTCTTGTTTAGTTAATGTGATAATAACATTGAGTTTTCCCATTTGCAGTACCTCCTGCTTATTATGCTCATTTAGCGGCATTCCGTGCACGATTCTACATGGAGCCAGATACTTCAGATAGTGGCTCGATGGTTAGCGGTGTTGGTCGTGGTGCTGCTGGTGGTGGTCGTAGCACCCGAACTCCAACAAATGCAGCTGTTAGACCTCTCCCAGCTCTCAAGGAGAATGTGAAGAAAGTTATGTTTTACTGTTGAAGCCAAACTTAGTATTTTTTATATATAATAACACTATGAGATGATATCCTTTAAAACAACATATAATTATGGTTTGTACGTTTTAACACTAAACGTATTACGATATTCTAAAAATAGGGTGTATGACTTTAAAATATAACCATTTCAACTTATTTTAGGTGCATTTATAAATGTTTGTACTATTTACATGTGTTTAAAAGTTTTGAGTTAATATTATCAATTATTTGTGATAAATTCTTTAAGTATTTTTATGTTCATGTAAAACAGTGGTTTTATAAATATTTTTGAAATATGGTTTTTAATATATTATTTTTGTAAAGTATTCTCTATGGTTTAATTAAATTCCGACATGTTACATGACATTTTGGTTGAATCCCTGATCTAGTTTATCTAAGAGGCACGAACCATTGATTAACCGCTGTTAAAAACATTCTTCAAAATTACCTTTTTTGATTGAAATTCTGCTGGACTGAAAATGTGGTTTTAGTGAATTGATCATGTATGTAAACTCGAAAGTTCAGCTTATCACAAAAAAAACATCGATTTTCATTCATAATGGGATGCAAGAACTTTTGCTCTAATCATCGATTAATAGGTAAATATTATTAATTGATTATGAATGACAACATGATGCTAGAATCTTTACTTAAACTATCAATTAAACAGGTAAATAAGGAGAGAAAAAATAGGGCAGAAACGCATATGTAAAACAAAATTATCATAACTAAAGGTTATCGCTAATAAGTAAAGGGTAAAAACAAATGGTAAATTTCATTAAAAAATCAGTCAATTACTCACCATTCGTTTGGGGAATATTTAATGAAACATTTTTTAACCCAATAAATCAAGGAATTTTTTTAAAATAATCAAAAAAAAATTAAAAATTATAAAAATATGTACTTCAGAAACTTATTTGGCAAAATATGCACATTGAAAAACGGCACCTCAGATACCGTTTTTATTAAGTAAAAACGGCATCTCCAATGTCGTTTTTTAACCAAGTAAAAAATGGCATCACTTGTGTCATTTTTAACCCGAGGTTAAAAACGGCATTACTGGTGCCGTTTTGTACTTGGGTAAAAACGGCACTAGTGGTGCCGTTTTTACCCTACATAAAACGGCATCCGAGATGTCGTTTTTAACCTAGGGTTAAAAACGGCACCAAGACCCCCTTTTCTCTAATCTTCCCAAATAACTTGGTTTTTTCCTCTTCCTCTCTCCTACGATTTCAGGTATTTTTAGATCATTTTTTGTTAAGATTTTGCCTTATTAGTTTGTATTTATGTACATTTGATTGGTTTGGTTAGGATGTGTGTAGATTGTTTGAATTGGATTTGATGATTTGATTAATCTTGTGTGGATGATGATGTTATATTGTTATGATGATGATGTGGATGATGATGTTATATTGTTTGAATTGGATCTTGTGTTGATGATGATGTGGATGATGATGTTATATTGTTTGAATTGGATCTTGTGTGGATGATGATGTTATATTGTTATGATTATTAATCTTGTGTGAAATTGATGATTTAATTAATAGATCAATTAATCTCAGAAGTCCAAATTTAATAAATTTACATTCTTTGGTGAGTTTCGCATTGTGTGGATTTGTGTTAAACCAATTAAATTGAATAATGAATGTAGTAGTTGTTGAAATTAGATTGATTGTGGATAATGTATTGAATTTGTTTAGATTGTATTATTTGAACTGAATAGTATGTAATATTATTTTTTGTTAATTATGTTTTACAGTTTCTGAAATGTCGACTTCGCATGATTGTCACGGTCTTGTTGACCCTTCGGTGTTAGTACTACAGAAAGATCATAGATCATCTTCGATTCTGGAAAATGTAAGTGTTATGATTTTTAAATTTTAATTTTTGTGTATCGGTATTGGTTTTTATTTGACGTAAAATAATTTAATTTAATTTTCAGGAGCCTTTGACGGATATTAAATGCGTCAAGCACGCCATTCAGTTCAACACGTGGAATGTGCAAGATGAGAGGATGTGAGATTTGTTAGAGATTGCGGGATTTAGCACTGTGTCTCAATTGCAACGACTGCAACTGGATTGGAATCTGATTCGTGTTGTTGTGGAGAGGTGGAGACCTGAGACACACACCTTCCATTTTAGACACGGGGAGATGACCATCACGCTATAAGACGTAGCTATGCTTAGTGATCTTCGTGTTGACGGTTTGGCAGTGTGTGCAACATTAGATCACGATTGGAATCAGGTTTGCATGAATCTGTTGGGTGTTGAAGAAGAAGAAGCGAGAACTGCAGTGAAGGGTGGATACGTGTCATTGCAGTGGTTGCAGCAAAATTTTCAGGTTGTTGAGCAAGATGCACTAGATGAGCAGGTTATGCAGCACACGAGAGCGTACATTTTGTTTCAGTTAGGATCCGGGATAGTGGGCGATAAGAGTGTAAACAAAGTTCACCTTAGATATTTATTGTTGCTGGAAAACATATTTGAATGTGGAAACTACAGTTGGGGAGCTGCATCCTTAGCTGTTTTGTATCAATATTTGGATCAGGCATGTCTGAAAAAAGGGAAACAATTAGCTGGTTTCCTTACATTGTTACAGATATGGTGTTTGGAACATCTTCATGTTGGACGACCATCTACAATTCCCGGTGTGCAACTCCCATTGTGTCCTTTAGGTTCACGTTGGCGGACTCCTAGGTCGTGGGCGAACAATGTGAAGACGGCTCAGATTGAATTTTACAGAAATGAGTTCGACATTCAAGACGAAAGTCAAGTTTGTTGGAACCCATACGAAGAAGTAGATCTGATGGCGTTACCTGCTGATTGCCGCCAAGGACATGAGGTTTGGATGAGCAGAACATGGATTGTTTGTTTCGGAGTTGCCGCAATGCACGTTCCAGACAGTGTGATGCGTCAGTTTGGATTGCGGCAACATATTCCAGAAATAATGGAGATTTGCAAGATGAAGAAGGCTCAGGGGAAGCCCAGAGTAAACTGGTTGCAAGAGCAGCTGTTATACATTCAAGCATGGTCACGTCGGCGAGATTTTGTGCAGTTCGAGGCACCATCACTCTCAGAAGACTTTGCTGCTTGTAGACGAATTTACATGGAGTGGTACTGGCAGATTACGATTCGATGGTTGACCCGAAGAGTTGACGATGCTGAATTACCGAATTATAGGCCTCCAGCTGCTAGAGATCAATACTTGGTAAGAAATGATCAGAAAATTATAATTTTGATTAAGGTTTTAATTTGCATTTTCTAATCGTAAATGTGTTTTATGGGAGCTTCATGGGTTACACAGCTTACATGAAGATATTCATCATCTTGAAGGGATGCATTCTTCACGCAGGCCCACTCAGTCATTAACGGCGAAATTAAAGAAAAAGATCAAGGAAATGATGGCGTGCTTTAAGAGTGTAGATCCGTCATTGAAACTGTCAGAAGATGTTTGCTATCAACCACATCGTATAGATTCTGAAGAAAATCTCCCAGAAATAGGTGTGTCACTTGACGAGGAGGACAATTTCATTTTCACCAGAGTGTCTGCCAACGATGGAGGGATTCTGACTTAAGAATCGCGCGGTACTACGTTCTTTCAAGGCGAGGGTTCTTCATTTCACGTAGGCAAGGGTTCAGGATTTCAAGGTGTTGAAGTCGAAAGAGGTGGGGTTGTTGAAGACGATGCTGGTGTGATAACCCAAGTGTACCGTCGTCGCCCTTCGAAGGCCCCTCGACGAGGTGGACGAAATAAAATTCCTACTAAAGTTTTTTTCTTCACCTTAGTTGTCATTACATTTTAGTTAAACTACATTTTGGTTAAGAACAATTTCATTTGTTAAACAATATGTCATGTGTTATGAACAATTTTATTTGACGGTTTAGTTGTTTGAAATTTCATGTATGTTTGAAATGACATGTATGTTTGAAATGATTTTTCCCCTTAGGTTTCAAGACTTGGATTGAAAATCCAAGAGAATGGAATGAGAAAACAGATTTGTCTTGTTTTCTGTCTACTCAAAAACGGCCGTTGGTTTGTGATTTCATCGTTGATTTTTTTAGGATATGCCAATATCATATTCTCCCCTTCATCTCTTCTACTGACAAAATATTTATTCAGCCGAGATAAGTCATCATGATGAGAGGACAAAGTGGTAAGCCACGTACACGCTTTAACACATTGTTGAAGCTTTCTGACAAGTTTGTGGTCATTATACCGAAACGGCGTCCAAAATCATGACTTAATGCCCAATACGAAACGTCTTCTTGTTCTTTAATCCATTTGAAACCATGAGGGTAATTAATCTCGATATCCTTCATATGCTCTTCAAATGTTTTTCTATCAGTAGCGACACCGGCATGCCAAAATTTATGTTGCAATTCGACATTCCTGCACCGAGCATTTCTTGACATATTTGCACTCATATGTCTCAGACAGAACCTGTGAACATGACCTCGCTCTGGGGGGAAAAATTCTTCACAATATTTGTAAGACCCGGAAACCGGTCACTAATAATACACAATTTATCTCGTGTGCATACTCTACTCGCCAAAATACTTAAGAACCACTGCCATGAGCTGCCCGATTCTTTTTCAACAACAGCAAACGCCAAAGGAAACAAACCAGAGTTCGCGTCCGTACCCATAGCAATTAAAAGAGTCCCCTCAAACTTGCCAAGCAAATGAGTCCCATCAATGCTCAACACAGGTCTACAGTACTGAAAACCTTCAATTGAGGCTGCGAATGACCAAAATACTCTTTGAAACTGCTCAATGTTGTGACTTATCCTCTGTGTCTGAATCTCGACCACGGTGCCAGGATTGGTGGTGCAAATATTAGACATAAAACGTCTTAAGTTACGATAAGAAGCTTCATCAACTCCGTATACTTGTTCCAATGCTTTCTTGCGGGCGTACCATGCTTTGTCATACTTGATATCTATGAAGTAATGAGTCTTCACTAAAGCCTGAATTTCTGCAAGAGTAATGATTATGTTTGTTCGAATGGTGGCAAGAATCATGTTAGAAATTAAACCGGCGTCACATTGCACGTGATCATGCAAAAGTCCCTCGTTACTACAGGTGTGTTCAGACTTGTACTTCTTAACTTGGAAACATTCTTTGCTCTAACTGTAAGAGACATGTATCTTCCATTCACACTCTTTTTTCAAACAAGCAGCTGAAAATCTTTTTGGCCCAGACGTTAACACTTTGAATTGGACACTTTTTTGCAAATGTCATTCCTTCAACTGATGCAACAAATCTTTTTTTGTTGAGAAAATCCTATGCAACCAATAACTCCGTCCATCTTCTAAGTTATCGTATTCAGTGTACGCAGCAATACGCTCATCGACATTTCCAATCACTGAATCTTCAATCCAGTTCTCGTCATGCTTTATGTCTGGCAAATGCCTCAAATCTGGTAGTACTGGTAATGGTGGCAATTCATTACTAACGATGGCTTCATGTACGTAGCTATCAGGTTCTCGATTCACAACGTCTGCCATATGATGAAACATGTTCTGCAGCTCCGGAAGTGGGGTTGAATCTACATCAACAATGTCTATCTCATCACCATTCATCTGACCATCTGCCTCATCATCATCTGTCTCATCACTATCTGCATCTTCAACCTGTCTTCCTTGAGAATGTGATTGAACTACGTATGCTTCATAATTACCAATATTCATTGGTGTGTGCTCATACGATCCAAAATAGGACTGAGGAACTGCCGAAGAAGGACATACTTCATATTGGCTATATGTTTGTGTCATTTGTTGATAATCCTCATTCAACTGACTGTGGTGGACAGTAGTATAGGGCTTGGGTTGTTTCTCAACAAACAATACAACTGTATTCATGTACTTAAATAGAGATAGCATTGTAGCCGTGCTCTGATCATCAAAAACTTGAGCATATGTATACTTTTCATACGGTGGTCATTTGCATGTTAACTTTATATCAAACTCTCCTTCTTGAAAACCACAAACTTGACAAACTGATTCACATAGATCATCATATCGCATATGTGTGTTAACATTAAGCATTCGTCTGTTACCACATTCATATTCTGGTACCTCATCTACGAATGTAAGAATTCCATCGAAAAAATCCATAACCAATCCGGTACCGGAGCTCATTACTTCGAGTGTAGAAAATCTACATTTCACACATACATGAACATAAAAACAAATACATTAACTATACATGCATTGTATTTCATGTCAAAATCAAAAAAAAAAAACAAAAAAAACCCTAACCTCAACACTGTTGGTCGTCGGAGAGAGAGACTAATGGGGAGTGAGGGAATTTTGGAAGTGAAAGAATGAAGTTTAAGTGGCTGACCAGGACTTAAACCCTAGCTTAAAAACGGCATCTCGGATGCCGTTTTTTATAGGATAAAAACGGCACTAGTTTTGTCGTTTTTAAACAAATTACTGGTGCCATTTTTAACCAAGTAAAAAACGGCATCTGTAGTGCCGTTTTTTACTTGGCTAAAAAACGTCATTGGAGATGCCGTTTTTCAATAACATATTTTGCCAAATAAGTTTCTGAAGTGCATATTTTTACAATTTTTTAATTTTTTTTGATTATTTTGAATTTTTTTCCATAAATCAATATCTTCCCTCAATTGGTGAGATGGGACGTGGGCAGATTGTTTTTGTTTGTCTCAAGTAACAACGAACATGTTACTTTTTATAAACTATATTGCAAATAATCTAGGGAGATATGGAGTTTTGTTGTGGTATTATAGAACTCCCAGTCAGCTAGAAGCCCACAAACAACACTTCCAATGCATTGCAAGATGATGATAGATACCCCATTATTATCCCTTAATGATATGATTATTTACTTATTTATTTATTGATGACAATTATTTACCGGATCCGGATATTTACCGGATCCGGCCCAAACCCAGTTAGGTTTTAGGCAACAACAAAACCCTCGTTTGGTTTCTTCTTCTTCTTCTTCTTCTTATTTCGCAGTCGAAACTTTGTCGTCGAATCAGAAAGAAGAAACCATGCAATCTCCGGTTCTCGTCCTCAGTAAGCCACTCTTCCTCCGATCTTTTCTTCTTCTTTTCTTACTTCGAAAGACCAATTTTTTTTTTAATTATTTATAAAAAATGGTACTCCTCTTGATCTCTCCTTCCGACTTCGTTTCCTTCCATAGATCGATCCAAAAGACAGATCTTTTCATCTTTTCCTTCGAGAAATGGTGGTGGATCTTGTGTTTTTGATGCTAACCTTAATGTCTTAAATGTATAGTGTGCGGATGCTCCTCATTTTTGTCAAAATCCAACGATATTACTGAAATCTGCTAACATTACTATCATCAGATTTTTATATTTTTGAATGCCACTCTTAATATACTTACATCCCAAAACGAAGAAAATAAACAATTTAAAAGATAAAAACAAGCACAACCAACTCAAAGCCAGTGATTAGATCTCCAAGCTGGGCACGGGCGCTGGCAAAACCAAGTTGAAGAAGTAGTTTAGTGTTTTTCTCATTTTTATAAGCCTTTCTTTTGGGTAATTTGTCAGTGGACTTGTTTTCAAGTGTGACTGGTTAATTATGACTCCAGCAACTAATGATTTCTTCTATCACTCTTAAACCATATTCTTGAAGTCAAGTTACTTACTATGATGTTGTAGTCTCCGATGGATGATAATATTTGTAGCTACATGTCTGCAGTATTTTAACTTGGATACAGTTTGTTCTCAACCTCTCATGGCTTGGCTTTTACCTCACGTCAAACTTCTGTTTTATTTTTGTGGTCTTAAACCTATTTCATGCTGAAGCTTATTTGGCCCGATACTACTATACTTCCCTCTCACCACCCCTTATTGTTCGAAGTCACTGTTTCTCTTTGTTTCCATTATTCCCCCACTTTTCACATCACAAATTTTCAATTCCAAATCTTACACCTGGTTAAAATGTACGCAGAGGATAATTTATCTCGTGAATCTGGAAGGAAGGTGCACCATGCAAATATCCAAGCTTCAAAGGTAACTGCTGTCTCATGTATTACTGTTTTCTGATAGCATGATCTCCATTTCTCTCAAGATTCCTTTAGGAACTCAAACATTATGTCACTTCTGCAATGGGTGCATCCTTTTTATCAAACTGAAAAATGATTTTGTATTATTTCTTTCTGTATATCTAGGATTAGATGCATATTACCAAAATTAGAATGAACTTTAAGGTCTAACTTCTACATGTATATTTATATCTTCGAAGTACTTTCTCATGACTATCAAAATGAATTTTGCCTTCTGTAGCTTTTAACAAATTCTTGTAGAGGTTGAGCTGAGGAATTTGAATGTTATTTTTATTTATGTATGGTCTTAAGAGCAAGTCTATTGGTATAGTTTTTAAGTAACGGGCCTTCTTCTAATGCTTATTCCTTAAATTGTCATTCTTGTGTGTCTCTGAGTTTTAACTGATGCATGCTTATCCATTTTTTAGGCTGTGGCTGACATTATCCGCACCACCTTGGGTCCTCGTTCCATGCTAAAGATGTTACTTGATGCCAGTGGAGGTCATCTTCTTTAATTTACTCCACTTCTAACTGTGTGAAGTTTGTTATTGTACATACAAATCCACCAGAGCAGCAAACAACATTAAGTTCTAAGAAACTTACATAACATTTAGTAGTAATATAAGCAACCTGTTCTCCAACTCATCTGGTATATAAACTGCAAATGTAGAGGCTCACTTTGTTTTTCATTGTTTTGTGTTAGATGATTGATTTTGTTTGTGGTCCCCTTGCAGGAATTGTAGTTACGAATGATGGAAATGCCATTCTACGGGAATTAGATCTTGCTCATCCAGCTGCTAAGGTATCTTATTTATTTTTGTTTGGGAGTTCGTCATCTTCCATTTGGTCAATTACAATTTCTAACTTCTAGTCATTTCTTCAAATTGCTTTGCGCAATTATCATTTGGTTCTTCTGGTTATTGAAAGGTTATCCTTCAATATCATTCGTCACTGTTCCTTCTCTAGATTACACAATCCATGTTATTATAATCTGGCCTTCTTCAATTGCATTTTTTCCCCTTGAATTGTGTTTGCAGTCAATGATTGAATTAAGCCGCACTCAAGATGAAGAGGTAGGAGATGGGACCACATCTGTCATTGTTCTTGGTGAGTTTGAACGCTGAATTTGTATTCTGGTTAATTTAACATAGGATTACTTAGTTACCGATAACATAAAATTACTTAGTAATGTTTCCTCAATAATATAACTGTAGTGTATTGGCAACTTCATTATTTCACAAATTGTGAGTTTGTGATGTATTCGTAAACTAATTTGAAGTGTTCACTATTGTTTCTCATTACTATTGTTGAAGCTGGTGAGATGCTTCATGTTGCGGAGGCTTTCATTGACAAGAACTATCACCCCACAGTTATTTGCCGAGGTAGTATCTTGTGTATTTTTTGCATTTGTTTTCGGTTATCTTCTCATTTGTAGAATTTTAACACCCCCCCCCCCCCCCCCCCCCCCCCCCCCCCCCCCCCATCTTATTAGCTTATACCAAAGCACTTGAAGATGCTATTGCGGCTCTTGACAAGATAGCAATGCCTATTGATGTGAATGACCGTGAGTCCCTTACTCTTTTTTTCTGTATTGTCATTTGGTGCTATTTCCATTCCTAAATTTCAGGTGTCCAGTGTGGAGTATATGCCTTATAATACCATGTCTTATCCTTTCCTGCAATATTTTCCAATCAAATGTTCACAATTTTGCATTTTCATTATCACTCTACCAGGTTAAGTAATCATTTATCTCGTTGGCAGGTCCAGCGATGTTGAGTTTGGTAAAAAGTTGCATTGGTACAAAGTTTACAAGCCACTTTGGCAATCAAATCGCGGTATGATCAACATGTTCTTTCAAATGATTGCATTTCATATACAACCATTGAATTAAGTTTCAGTTTCACTTTTGTACTGTGTGCTTTTGTAATCTTATATATAGCGCCCAGGTAAACCATGGTGGACGTATACATATGGAATAAATGTATTCATATGGATGTGCTTATTCTGACACCATGAATACTCAATTATGTCTCTTTAGTAGTGTTTGTGAATCATTCAATTGGTATCCCGAACTTAGCTCTTTTCATTGCTATCGTCATCAAATTATTTTGTCTCGTCTGATGATGCCGTCTTGAATATGTGTTATATTTTATTTATTTTTAAAATTCCTTTTTTCTTTCAATTTATATCACTGCATGGCTTCAGGATCTTGCTCTTGATGCCACCACAACAGTCGGTGTTGATCTTGGTCAAGGTCTGAGAGAGGTTGATATTAAGAAATACATAAAGGTGGAGAAGATTCCTGGTGGCCAGCTGGGGGACTCCAAAGTTCTCAAAGGTGTAATGTTTAACAAAGATGTTGTTGTTCCTGGTAGAATGAGAAGAAAGATAATAAATCCACGCATTATTCTCCTTGATTCTCCTCTTGAGTACAAGAAAGGAGAAAATCAAACCAATGCAGAGTTGGTCAAGGAGGAAGATTGGTGCGTCTTCTTGTCATGCTCAGTTTTTTCTTCTCTCTTTCATTGCCAATCTTTTTTTTTGGTTCTGGAATGTGAAACTTGGTTTCTTGTAAAGGCAGCTAATTACTCGGTATATCATTTAAGTGCTGCTACACTGAACTGGGTTTTGATGCAAACTGATGTATATGGCATGGTATTATGTTAACAAAAAACCTCTAGGTTGTATTAAATTGTCTTTTGATAATAAAAGAAAAATTAAGTTCTAGTTATCTGATGTCACTTGTACCTCTTGAGGCCCACACCAGTATTGCAGGAAAACTTTGCCATTTAAGTGAATATCAGCTGTTTTTTGTGTTCCGCCTGTTGTATATCTATTGTATCCAGAGTTTATTGTGTTTAGTTACAATGTTTGAGAGTTATCTCCCATATTCACACTTTTGATTTGCTTTCTGATTCAAAATGTACTCAGGGGTGTCTTGTTGAAGATGGAAGAAGAATACATTGAGAACCTCTGTGCACAAATATTGAGATTCAAGCCTGATTTAGTTATTACAGAGAAAGGGCTAAGTGATCTTGCATGCCACCATCTAAGCAAGGCAGGAGTAAGTGCAATCAGGAGATTGAGGAAGACAGATAACAATAGGATAGCAAGAGCCGCTGGAGCTGTGATTGTTAACAGGCCTGATGAACTTCAGGAATCTGATGTTGGAACTGGAGCGGGACTTTTTGAAGTCAAGAAGATTGGGGATGAGTTTTTTGCATTTATTGTGGAATGTGAGAACCCAAAGGCCTGTACAGTCCTGCTAAGAGGTGCAAGCAAGGATCTTCTGAATGAAGTTGAAAGAAATCTGCAGGTAGTAACACTATACATCAAGATGCTTATCGTAATAATCGAGGATAATGATTTAGTTTTTTTGTTTGTTTTGATAATAGGATGCCATGTCTGTAGCTCGCAACATCTTGAAGAATCCAAAACTTGTTCCTGGTGGTGGTGCTTCTGAGTTAACCGTTTCTGCTGCTCTAAAGCAAAAAAGTTCATCAATCGAAGGCATCGAGAAGGTGAGATTCTGATCTTATTGAACCAGATGTAGAAGTAGTATTATAACCTGGTGGAAGCATTAATGTTATCTGTTACTGACGCGACTTGCTCCTTTGCATGTTAAAATAGTGGCCCTATGAAGCTGCTGCTGTAGCTTTTGAGGCTATTCCACGTACCTTGGCTCAGAACTGTGGAGTAAATGTAATCCGGACAATGACTGCTCTGCAAGGGAAGGTACACCTCTGTTTGTCCTTTTTTTCCCGGAGGATGTTTTGACCACCTATATTATTAATGGCTGGTTTGATTTGTGAAACACTATATTGTTTCCAATTCAAAATATTTGTTTATTATATTACTTAAAATGATTAAAACAACGTTGTTTGTTGTAGCATGCTAATGGTGAAAATGCATGGGTGGGTATCGATGGGAACACTGGTGCAGTTGTTGATATGAGGGAGAAGAAGGTACAGCACAACAATCTTGTGTTATAATTTCCAACATTTTTCCTTATATATGACCGGTAGCAGTCAATCTAAAACACTTGGTTATCCTACCTACAGATATGGGATTCATATAACGTGAAAGCTCAGACATTTAAAACAGCCATTGAAGCTGCGTGTATGCTGTTGAGGATCGATGACGTCGTGAGTGGAATCAAGAAGAAGCAGGCTCCTGGGTCTGGTCCAACTCCCACCCAACCTAAAGTGGAGGAAGAAGGAGATGCCGACAATGAACAAATGATTCCAGAATAGAATGTTGTTTGTGCTGATGTTCTAATTTATATAAACAGGTCATATGAAGATTTGGAACCCCGTGTGCTTTTTTACTGTTTCTATCTTCAGTTTTGTAACTCGTCAAGGTTTGTAATGTTGTAGAACTAGTTTAGCTGGCTTATGGATTTGTGTTATGTGGAAGAAGAATTGTTTGGTGATGGTAATTTTGTACAATTCATTCCAAATTGCAGTGAAATGGTACTTTTGAACTAGTAATCTTCTTCTTGGGTATGTTTGCCCGATGTGTTCTTGTTCCAGAAATAGGATTAATTAATAGAGAGATTAAAAATAGTGTTGAAAATATAAATCCTTGTATTCAATGTATTAAGTCCAATTATTTGATGTTATGACCCTTGTTTCAATTAAATGTTGCTTAAAGAAGTGTGGATTAATAAGTAATATTTGATGATTAAAAAGGAAAAGGATGGGTGCTGGTGTCTGTCCTTTATTATGTAATGTAAAACAAAACAAAGATGGGTAGAGAGTGATGTTTGTTTCTCCCAACCTTCTTCTTCTTCTTCCTTTTTTTGTTCAATTCACCACCATTACAATCAATATCATCATAAGTCCACCTATCCTTTGACCCAACTCCGGTCTCCGCCTCCGTCCAACCGTCCTCCTGCTGAAGCCCGTCGCTTTCAGCGTCGTACCGGAAGCGGTCGGTCGGAACTTTTTTTCTTTTTGTTCTTCTAAATAAATAAATAATGCATTTGTTTTGTTTTGAAGGTGCGCTGGACCTGTTGCTCAGCCCATTTTTTCCAACTTTACCCTTTTGCTCATGCACGAAGAATGTAGATCGAGAACTGGAACCGACGACGATGATGACGACGAGAAATTCATAGACTTGGATGATATTCTTCATTTTCCTGCGGAACAAAACCAGCTGGATATCTCCAAACAAATCCGAGACCTTGTGCACGTAGAGATCACCATCAATAACGTCTGTGATGTCAATTGCAAAGGTTTATGCCTTAGATGTGGTGCCAATTTGAACACCACCACCTGCACCTGCACCTGCAATTCTAGTAATAGTAGTAGTAAACATGCAGAGCAGGAAGTGAGTACGGTCCCCTCAAAAGCTTGAGGAAAATCATGCACCATAGGTAGAGACTATGGATGGCTCTATGTATGTATGATTCAACTTTTTTGCAACATTATTACATCAGGAAGAAGAGAGATCATTAGTTTTACATGTTTGTGTGGACTTTATGGTTGATGACTTTTACATTAGTCGTATCCATCCATCCATCCATCCATCTATAGGTAATTATTTATCAAGCACAAGGTACTTGTTGTTGATCAAATACGAGTATGAATTTCACATTTCAGATCAATACCTATGCCATTACTTGTTCAGAGTCAATCGGCCATAGATTTCATACCCTATTACATTCCCCCTCCGAGCTCAGCAGACTTCGTAGACATAATCCACAAAAGAAATTATAAAAAGCCTTCTTGACAACAGTAAAAAATATCAAATCAATGATCAATCCAATCCCTTTTTACCTCGATTTTTTTTTTATAAATAAAAGTGGTGAACAACAGGTTCAGAAGGAAAGGCAATTCTTCAACACAATTAAGGATAGAAGAATATGAACGTAGAAGGTAGGATGTCTGTAGTCAGCTTAACGTTGTAACCTATGCTAAGAAAAGAAGATGCCGGAAATCAAGAAATCCCTCCCGCAAATCGCCAGAAAATGTGCTCCTTCTCAGCTTACATTACCATTCCTCCGTCAATGGTGAATACCTGGTCATTGAAAATATGATACTCATGCATCAGCCATGCAAGTCAAAATAAGCAATGTCGTAGAACTACTGTGGCAAGAAAAGTTGCTAGAAGGGGGAAACAGAAACTAACTAATACTACCTGCCCAGTTATATAGCTAGCAGCAGGATTTAGAGCCAGAAACTCGACAAGACCAGCAACTTCAGCAGGCTGTCCATATCGCCCTGTCGAATGTAGCACAAACAAATAAGTTCCACGAACCTGTTTCCTAAATCAAATCATACGACAACAAAAAGGTTACCTAATGGAATAGAAGATAAAATCTTTTTCTCCAGGTCCTCCCCGAGCTCCGCAGTCATATCAGATGCAATGAAACCAGGAGCAACAGCATTTACCTGATAAGAAGCAGGGTCAAAATGCACATAACTACCAAAAGTTCTTCTAGTGGTTGGATAAATATGTCAAAGTAAACCTCACGTTGATATTTCTACTAGCATACTCCCTGGCCACAGTCTTAGTGAGACCTATAACCCCTGCTTTTGCAGCACTATAGTTTGCTTGTCCAACATTGCCGACAAGTCCAACAACAGAAGCTATGTTGATTATCCTTCCCTACAAACAGCCAATCCTCGGACAATATTAGATTCACAAAGAGAGATCTTAACCATCAAAGAAAATCAAGGAAAAATGAATTTGTACACCAATTCTTATCTTCTACTCCTTTACCCCCGTAAAATTATCTCAGACGAATTTTCTATTCAGTAGGTTAAAATTTTCTGGATTCCCCGACAAATAATTAGGTTTTTAGGTTCAAAAGCTGAGAAATGAACTCTAATCAAGGACCCACTCCTTAAAATGATCATCGAAGACCAAATCTAATCAAGTTGGCCTAATATGAGCGTAACAACCATCTCTGCTTCTATCCGTGAGCAACTTCACTGTATGGTGGTCTGGTGGAATATATCAAGTAACACATTTGAGATTACCTTCTTCTTTTTCATCATTATTTTTGCAGCAGCCTGAAAAATTAGCAAAAATATAGTCTTAGTTATATCAACACTTCAACTGTATGGACAAAATCTGCAGTTCATGGCTGAACAAACATCCACCTGAGTGCAAAGAAAGACGCCTGTGAGATTCAAGTCTATAACATCCTGCCACTGAGATTTCTTCATTCTCATCAACAATGTATCCCGGGTAATACCTGCAACAGTAGTCAATTTCCCACTAACAAAACAATCAAGATGGTATGTTTAAGATCTGAACAAGCTGGTGCAAACCTGCATTGTTCACCAATATATCAACAGTTCCCCACTTATCTACTGCCTGTAAGCATCAATGGAAGCAAAACAAAAACTAAGTCACAGAGAACCATCTGCGAATCCTCAAACATGAATTCACAAGAAGCAATTTCCATACAGTTTTGACCATAGCCTCCACATCAGCTTCTTTAGAGACATCTCCGCCAAAAGTAAGAGCTTGACCTCCTGATTCTTCAATCTAAAGTCAAAACATGATGCTTAGCACAGCAGCAGTTTGCATGGCGTCTTTTATATTGATAAGCAAATCAAAACAGAAATACTTATCAAGTATGTTAAATATGATAATCTATTTGCAATGGATGGCAATAATCTTTCTAGTCTCTTCAGAGATGTGAAGATGTGTGCACAGTTTTTTTAGCTAAACTACACCATTGATTATTCAATGATCTAAAAAACAACACAGTTGGTGTCCGTCACTCAAAATTTTGAAATACATCAATTGATGGAGATTCAATATATGTGTTCATATAGCAAGGTCAAAACTCACCTCCTTGCTAACATCCTCAGCTTCCTTTGATGATCTTGCGTAATTGACTAAGACCTTAAACAAGCAAAACAAAAAATAAATATAGTCAGAGCACAGGAAATAACATCAATGCCCAGAGGTCAACTAGTTTTGGGGGGGGGGGGGGGGGGGGGGGGGGGGTAACAAGAAAGCAAAACTGTTCCATAATTCGGAATAATATGAATTTAAGCTCCACGGACTAGTTTGAGGATCCTTGCCATTTTAAACACGGAACATGTGAAATTAGAAGAAAAAAACATTACTTGCGTTCTGCTGCAAGTGCATGTGAAGATATGCTAAATGAACTTAATTTATCAAGGAATTGTGAGTTCTTATTGTATTGTTGTGCATGCCTACCTAACAGGTGGATGATTCACTGCAAAAACTAGTTTGGCCAATTATTTCGAAGACTGTGGTTTACTTGACATTCACAACACAACAAATGCAGTTATTGGATTATCTTCACGTCATTAAGAATTTGTTTGTTGTAAAAAATTGAAGGACATAGACCTAGCAAGTCAAAACACAAAAGGGAATAGCAGAGACATTTAATGCAACTGTAAAACAATTTCTCCCTGCCTCATAGACCTTGCTGACAGAAACCAATTGTAGCAAAAACCATATCTATGAAAATTGAGAAAGACAAGAAAACAACTCTTTGCTCTGGTTACCTTGCATCCAGCCTTCCCAAGTGTCAGCGCTATTGCCCTCCCGATCCCTCGAGAAGCACCGGTAACTATGACAACAGGTGTCTCCACATGTTTTTGGGCCTCTGTGGAAACCACTGGCTTGACAGATGCAACCTGAGTTCGCAGACCTGGACCACAATGAAAAAACCACTTAGCATATCGATAATAGAGTATGAAGGCCACAACTGTAAGAAGGCCAAAGCAACCCGACCTAAAATGAAGTTTTTAAAATAGAATAACACAAGACTCAATGTAATATGTAGTCAAAGGTCCTTTTGAATCACATATATATATATATGGTAAACTTACTACGTCGTGATTAAGCATAAATCCACAAGAAGAATCAATAATCAATAAGCATAGCCATGCCCAATTGTCCATCTCGAGGTAAGTGCATTTAGTTGTTTAAAAAGATTGTAAAAGTAAAGAGAAGGTGTGATGCAATAATGTAGGAATAAGCATTAGCCTTAGCATAGTGTAAGTTTCCAAAATTTTAAGAGAGCAGCAGCTATTGTTGAGGAGATCGAACAAGAGTTGAACTCTCGTGAAAATGACAAGCTTATTCGAATTAAAGAGAGAGAGAGAGAGAGAGAGAGATGGGATGACCGGTGGAGGAGAGGGTAGAGATGGGATGACCGGTGGTGGATCTGGCCGGGAAGGCGACGTTGGGACGCGAACAAGAGGACCTAGCGGGCTGTAGAAGGCAGTGGAAGGCGAAGGAAGGAGTCCTCCTGGCTGTGGCGGTGAAAGAGGCGGAGTAGGCCATCGGAACCCTAGAAAATAGCAAGTGGAGACGGTGTCGTCGTCGTCGTCGTTGCCACTTTTTATATTATTAAATAATAATTAAAAATAATACTTGTAGTTCTTGTTGGGTAGGAAGAAAGAGACGGGACGGACGGAGAAAACAAGACTGCTGCTGATGAATGCCACCGGGACTTGTGCTTATTTACTAAAATGACACGTCGTCTTCATTCTTCTGTGTTCGTTCGTTCGTTCGTTGTGGCTGTGTTGTAATAATTTGGAAAGAGGAAGGGCAATCAATAATATTACTATAGCCGGATCGAGGAACGAACGGCATCAACCAAACCAAACCCTGTTGTTGTTGGCAATGGCAGGTTAGTAGGTTATCTTATATTACCCACCACTTCAAATTCAATTGAAGTAATTTGGCCGAATTGGATGTATTAGTAAATATGTGTGTCTTCTTATTATGAAGAAAACAACTCTTTGCTCTGATGGTTACCTTGTATCAATTGAAGCATCTATGGTGTACGTCTTCTTATTACCAAATATGCAGCATCTGACAAGAACGAACATGCACTCCTACGACGATTAATGCAAGTAAAGAAAAAAGACTGAAGAGTGATGTGGATCCACACATACAGATTACGGAATAAGAAATTACCACTGCTGAGACTCCCTCCATTGCAAAATCCACACACAATTAAGGAAATCTTCATGCCATTGCCTCAAACCTATAAAAAAAAGTGTGTTTTAGAAACCTGATTTTTATTTCATGGTCTTGAATTGAATGTAACATATACATGTCCTTATTTAATTTGATTTATTTTAAATGGACGAAGTTTCTGAGTTAATTTGAGCAGTGGGGGAAATCTGGCCTTCGATGATATATATATTAGGAAAACAGGCTAAATACAATCATCTAAAGAACGTATAATTTGTTCAGTCAGATTAGGTGGTCGACAGTCGGCACCAACTAAACTAGGCCATGGTGTAAAAAACATTAATTAAGATTCATACATATGCTCTGGAATCCAATCTAACACACCAAGCCAAGAATGTGTTAATAGACAACAAATCCCGAGGTTCCATTCCATGATTTGGATGGTGGTGGCGGTGTGTGTTGCTGGACAATGCAAAAGACAATGCGAGGAAGAAGACCCGGCCACGTGTGGGTAGCTTAAGTTAAAGACACACAATTAGGTCATCGCTAACTATGACATTTACTACTTGATTATCAATTCTTTCTCTATTCAAAATCAGATTTCTTTCTATTCCACGTCAACTTTTTCTTTCTTCAACCCACATTCTTCTCTTTCCTATTTCTATTCACCTCTTAACTACAACACAACACAACCCACAACAACATACCCCTCTCCTCCACATCATCTTTTATTTCCACTAATTTTTATTATATTCCAAAATCAATTATATTTACCCAAAACATTAATAATTCAAATAAATATTTATTAATAAGCAAATAATTATTTTTATCAATAAAAAAACAAAATACATATTTATTTAAACCATTATACGTAGCGTAATACAATAAAATATTACATTACCTCAATTTCATTAAAATGAAAATGCATACTACTAAAAAAAATTAATTTGAGGTTCCTCCGAATCGTTGTCATATGTGCTCGATCAAGTCATAACTTAGGGCGAGATGCCTGCTTTTTTCACGAATGTGTTCTCTGGTGTCCATGTACGTATCAAGATTGACAACACGACCGGTGGAGAACTGATTTGAACCTAGAGTTGATGTGCCGCCTAAGTTGGGCGGGAGATCCTGCTCAAACTCTGTTGTATCATAAATAGTGAAATATGAAACTCTGTTGGAGTTTCAAAGAAAGATAGAGGACTGACGTGCTAAGGAAAAACTCTATGATATATACGTACAACTACTGAAGGTTAAAGAGCTGAGTTTAATGACTGAGGAGGACGAAATCCAGCTAGCAAATGTACGTAAGGAGTTGATGTCATTTTCCGTTTAAGCGTTGTAAATCTGGTTTAATTTCAATTAAGCGGGTTGTAACTTCATTCCAATCCAAGTGTGCTAATATAATTTTAATACCAAATTATTTACGAAATAATACCCTCACGTATTTAAACCAAATAAAAATTAAATCCAACATCTTCAACAAATAAATAATACCCCAACATATTTAAACCAAATAAAAATTAAACCCAACATCTCCAACAAATAAATCAACCTAACATCTAAAACAAATATTTAACCAATAAATATTTAACAAATAAATAAAACTAAAAACTTAAAAAAAACTAAAAAAAACCCCAACCCGAACGCGCTACGTGGCACGTCCGGGTTGGAGGACCCGGACATCCAGGTCGTCGACCCAGGCGAAGATGACCTCGGTCATCTTTGACCGACCGGGCAAAATGCCCCGTTAAGGGGTTCCCTTGTGGGTTGGTTGGACTTTGAATTTTCTACAAATATAATATTATGTTTTTCAGTCTATACTTCTACCTGGCATTATTGCTTGTGAACTACGTCACTTGTTGTTTCCTAGTCACTTTTATTCTTTTTATATATATTTAAAGTAAGTAATTATTTTTCATGTATCATGTGTAATTATAGAATGAAAAGGTAGGAATGTAGGATTCAGGAAACATTGAAACCTCATATTATTAATTAGCATGTATTGGACTGGTAGATCAAACATATTAATTCCAACGGAACGAACATCTGGATCCGTGGCGCAATGGTAGCGCGTCCGCCTCCAGATCAGAAGGTGTCGTGTGTTATATTCACGTCGGGTTCAATCTCCGGATTTCCTTTTTTATTTTTTTTGGGCATCTTTGAGTAAGCTAATAAGAAAATTTCTCAATAAAGGCCACCCCACTGGCAACTCTTGTTCTGAGATGGAACTCAGAGGATGCAATTTGCAAAGGTTAGAAAAGCTTTGAAGTACCGTGAAGGTTTAGATGAGTGCCTTTGACATATCTTAGACCATGTTTAACCATGCTCGGGCTATCTCCGGACACTCTGCTCCCTTTTTCCGCTACGTCAGCTCACCCCACCAAAAAAAAAAAAACTTTAACCATACCCGGACTACCCCCACCCATCCTACACTATATTTCCTCCACATCATTTCTTAATTAAACAATATTAATTCTTACACCACATTTAACAAATTACACTTTACATAATTCTAATTCTGATTATCTTATAATTTCAATTGACGAAATGATTAATATTAATTAATTAGTAATTAATATTAAATCACGGAAAATTTTATTAATTAAAATTAAGAATGCACAGTAAACACGTGAATGCACGGTATATGCGTGCTCGTACAGTACACGCCTGAATGCACAGTACACGCGTGCAAAGAAAGCAATCCGTGTGAAACCGTTTTCTCCGTCGTTCCCAATAAAGGCCACCCCACTGGCAACTCTTGTTCTGAGATGGAACTCAGAGGATGCAATTTGCAAAGGTTAGAAAAACTTTGAAGTACCGTGAAGGTTTAGATGAGTGCCTTTGACATATCTTAAATCATGTTTAACCATGCTTGTGTTATCTCCGGGCGCTCTGCTCCCTTTTTCCGCCACGTCAGTTCACCCCACCCACCAAAAATAATAATTTAACCATGCCTGAGCTACTCCCACCCACCATACACTCTCTTTCTTCCACGTCAATTCTTAATTAAATAATATTAATTCTTATACCACATTTAACAAATTACACTTTACATAATTCTAATTCTAATTACCCTATAATTTCAATTAACGAAATGATTAATATTAATTAATTAGTAATTAATATTAAATAACGGAAAATGCACAATATACACGTGCTCATACAGTACACACGTGAATGCACAGAACACGTGTGTAAAGAAAGTATTCAACATGAATGCACAGTATATGCGTGCTCGTACAGTACACGCGTGAATGCACAGTACACGCGTGCAAAGAAAGCAGTCCGCGTGAAACCGTTTTCTCCGTCGTTCCCAATCAAATCCACGTCCACAATATCCACAAGAATACCCCGTCCATATTTCCCACAACCAGATTTCTCTCATTACGCTCAACTTTTCCAACAATCATTTCAACAACCATTCCAACAGACAGATTTTTCTCAATACGCACAATCATTCCCACCACTAGACCACAACCAACATTTTCCACAATACGCACCACAATTCCCACAAAATCAACCCCAATTTCAGATGTTTGGGCGCAACATGTCACAAGTAAGTTCTCCTAGTATGGAGGACACTTCAGAAGACAACCAAAACGACGATTAGTCCCCACCACGCCAGACCGTCGCACCACTATCCCCACATCCACAACGACGTCGCAAAGTCCAAACCGTCAAAAGCAATCCGAAGCTGTGGAGGACTTAGGTTTGAATCATTTGAAGGAAAAGAAGAAAATAGGCGTACTTCATCATTAATTTATACACAATGTACGGTGTATGTATTCTAGAGACTGGATAGGACTACAGACAATATAACAACTTCCGGTGTACTTCCTTCGACGTTGCTCTAGCGCTCTAGTATTTTGATGTACCTGGCACTGACAGGCTGACATATTTACTAGAACTAGAATGAACACTGTGGAAATATATACATACGTATCTTAATTAGAGACATGTTCTTGCTCTTTGATAGCCAAAAAGTTCTGGAGAGTAGAGTTTTTCTCCCGAGGATCTTTGAATTGGATTTTACGACCATGACCTGGGAAACAAATGTCAAGGGTCAGTAGGTACTCGGCACAGAACTGCCACGGTTCACAATAGCAAATGAAACCAAGGAAAGAGGAAAGGAAGAATATTGCAAGCAAATAGTAACCATAATATGCACACCTAAGATAATAACAGTCTGCTTTTGATTTATAAGGTTGCTATCTACTTTGACAAATATTTTTACCTGAAATGTACCACAATAAAGATGTAGGTTCTGCAGAAAATAACCTTTTTTTTCCTGTAACTGATCAAGTACATACCTTTTGTTTTTATTTCTCAACACTATCCATCATGTTTGAACTATGGATGCCTAATATACCTATAGTATGAAAATATGAACGTTGTCTATCTATTTCTGCCATACTCTTTCTAATTTCACACGGCGTAGATTTTTTGTACATGTTCTTACCTCTCGTTGTCAAACAGTAATTCTCTTCCTGTTATCATTTACAAACTTACTTACTTGTCTAATATGGTGATGATAAATAAAAGTAGAAGAGACTAACCAGGAAGAATCCACAATATGTCTAGCTCCAAAAACTTTCGAACACTATCCAGTTGCTTTTTAACTGCCAATACACCATCAAATGAGTCCTCAACTACTACATTGGAATATGCATGCATATGTTCCATGTCATGAATTGAACCTGAATCGTGATTGTATTGTTCGAAAATGGTTAGCTCAGATCCCTCTGACTTCGCAAGATGGTCTCCGGTGAAAAGAATTTGCAATGGCTTATAGAGAAGACAAACTGATCCCTGCAAGTCAACAATAGCACGTTGAAAAGCATATATGGCGCAATCCATATATGGCCCATGTTGAGAAAACATATACAGTTTAACATAAACATTAATCACAGTGACACAAAAGAAGTTCTTCATGGAACAAATTCAAGGACAAAACAGCAAATATGCACATCATTTAAATAGACTCATAGGAACTTCTAAAAGGATCAAATCCCAACTTGTGTCGTAATCATAAAGAAAAAAGGGTTTTAGGAGCTCACTGCAGTATGTCCAGGTGTGTGAATGAGTTCAAAGTCTTCACCAATACTCCAAGAACCATCACCAAATAGCTGCATTTCTACTCCAGCAGTTGATGCTTCCACCTGGTAATGGTGTAAGTATGAATATTAAGCTGTGATGCTTTAGAAAATATAATTGGATGGTAGAAATAAGATGGAAGCACACCACATGTAGTGATTCCATGTGCATTGGTAAGCATGCACAATTTTTTGTCGGCCATGTAACTAAAATGAACAGATTTCTATGTTACTTAACAAACTGAAAGCTCACTGACGACATATTTCCAAGAAAGTGACATACTTCCTTTAGATATGTAATAACTACTGATAGGAAGTTATTACATCCAATAAACATTTTGCAAGGGGAATGGCTTGTAAAGTTCCATATGTTAAAGATATCAATATAAATATACCGGCCAAATTCGAGCCACACCAGTGCTGAATATGTGTCCGACGCAAGTGTGGCGCCGGTTTCAAAGAATCTGTGCTTTCGAGCTTTACTAATATGAATAATTGAATACAAAAATGTCTGATTATCATATGGATAATGACATTATCTTGCAAATACAGATATGGATACCCACAAGACAAAGGGTTATATTCTTTTCCCTTAAGTGGCATCACCGATTGGATATGAATTTAGGGTATTCCCATTCTTCTACTAAAATATTCACCACTACACCACATACATGCTTAAATTTTACACAATTAACATAGAAGTAAATAATGCCATCATGGAATCAATATTTAACCCAAGGAAGAGAATCATATTTGAATATGTTTTTCTTGCAAGTAGCTGCATTTTAAAATTACATACATTGATACATACATACATACATACATACATACCCAAAGGCAATATGTGCAATTTTTAGAATCACTGGATATACTTACAACTATACCCATCCGGCAACTGCTCTATATACATGCACCCCTGTCAAAACTCAAAAACATTTAAGTAATATGAACATTATATCACTTACATCTCCTGAATGAAGAATTCTTTCACAACTAAACCTTCTGGCCCATTTTTCGTGATCTCCAACATCATCCCTGGTGGTAAGATGTAATAACATCTTCATCTAGAAGATGAATAACCAAACTTGCAACAAGAACTTCTAAGAGGTCTTTGGATTTTATAGTACCTATGTGTGAGAAACAAGTAGCGTACAGCTCCAAGTTTCTCAATATGGGCGGCTAGAGATTCAACATATCTAGGGCTGAAAAAAAAACAATGAAACCACAGGTGAGCTTAGTAAGAAGAATTCTTCTTTACTTGAAGTTATAGCAGAAACAACAATGTGGGGGAGTATTAACATCAAGCACTGCCATCTCAAGGAAAAAAATGAATTAACATTTGAAGTGGAAAAGGTGGGAATCAGCACTTTAAGTTCGACTTTCAAGCTTGTGATAATGTATACATGTTATGGAAAAAACAGTTGATGTGTGATGCTTGCATTTGGATATGGTGGTCCCGTGGATGACGCTACTGAACATGGAGGTGTTCACAATGAGCACATATACTAAACAAATTAGGTAAGTATTGCTTAAAATTGGTTCATAGTGATTAGGTCAACTTGGTTTGACAACCAAGTTTCAACAATTACAATAATTTTGCAACGAAAAAACTTAGTCACAACCTCACAGGGTTGGACATGCTCGATAGGGATTGCAAACATGTCAGCAATTAGTTCCTTATCTAGCAGACTACCAGTTTTACACATGAGAACTGTAGTCTGTGATGGTTACAGAAACAAGAAAGCCACATAAACACAGCCCCGAGGATAAGACTGATATCCCGTGTTATACTAGCTATGGGGTCATGTGATAAGATAAATCATTGGAGTATACTGCTATGGACGGAATATAAAACTGGAAAGCAGGGCATAAAAAGCTCATTAGACAGTGGTGAATTACGCCTTCACTCAGATTATATATTATGTGCACTGTGTATCTTAACTTCAACAAAACACTTATACTTTACATCATGAATGGCTTAATTTCTGCATTCCAGTTCACAAAAATATAAACAGACATTCCTGGTTTCTCTCTAGACATCTACACAACATTTGATATCAGACATGGAACATTATCCACGGTATATAACCTGCAAATCCTTGAACATGAGTACTTTTTTGTCTATCATATCTAAATGCAGAGTAGTACAACAACAAGATAAAATAATTTAATGTAAAGGTCAAGTTTTACCTATCAACAAGTATATTTCCTTCAGGATGGACAATGAGATAGGAAGTTGCTCCAAAAGTTTTTTCTGAATGATAGCCACAGTAATACACACCCTGGTAGGCATATAACTTTCATTAGTTTGGTCACGTAGTACCCCAGAACCACTTAGAAGAAAACCAACTTGGAATTTCAATTTCCAAAAGATAACAAATATTCACGGTTTAGTTTCCTCGAAGGTGCTTGACTCTATTTAATAGCAAACTCACCAGCACTTTTCTGCCCGAGATGAATTTTATTAATCAGTCTGCCTGAGATGGACGTTGATTGGTAATAACAGAAGGTTATTTCAGGTTGGACAGTTGAAGTGTTAGACTCATATAGATGGACTAACATATAGAGTTGAGCTGTGTAGATGTCAGTATCAGGTCCATGAAAACCCGTATCTACTGATTCACACACACAAAAATGTAACTAACACCTCCAAATCTCAAGCAAGATGGTAACATGGTTACAGGAAATGCAAAATGTTTTATGATTGAAAATAATATCATGAAGTTATCAAATAAGCTTGAGTTTGGTAAAGCCATTTTACATAGTTAACCTTTCACCATTTAGCTCACAGTAGAGTATTACGCATTGCTATCCTTCCACAATTTTCATAAAAAAGCAATTAGATTATAAGAATCATGGTTTATAACATGTGATCATAGTAAAACTCCGAACTTCGAAGTGCAAAGCAACCATCTATAATGGAATATTCTCTCTGTAAATGGAACCACTAAACAAGCCTAGTGCTTCAACTTTGAGAGATTATGATAATAAAAACAAATAGTAAATTCAAACAGTTGAAAGTGATATCAGGAATGGATTGTGGAAGGTTACCGGTATGTTTTTCTCATCGATTAGAGACGGAAATGTCATCTTTACTTTTTCAATCTCAGCTCGTGGCTTCTGAGTGTGGATTGAGTATGTTGGGCAACATAGTAATGCCTGCGTGGAAATAGAAGCAAAACCAATGAACTTCTTGAAAGTACAGAACTTACAAGAACTTGTTCTATGGGCTGAATGTATGACATCCTTGATTTGGAGCATGATCACCTAAAGACCGGGAACTATTAATCTGAAACTCCCATTACAGGAATTTGGAGCATGATGACCTAAAGCTGTGGCGATTCCTAAGTATTCTATGGCTCACGCACGGTAATTAATTTACATAAAAACAAACATCATCAAAGGTCACGTTTTCAAGTGATATTGAGAATATGAGATGGAAATTGTATTGTGCGTTCTGTTTCATTTCCGAGAGATTATTTCAGCATTCTTAATCATGATTCCTACAAATAAATATGTAGTATAATTGGTGGATAACACAATCAACTGATTTTGCTGGATGTTGAACTGACGAACTCACAAGAAAAAGTTAGCGGAGGTAATAAAAAAAATGCAAGAAGAAAAGACAATGATACCTGAAGTGCTCTGGTGATTTGGTCGTCAGAGTGTGGTTGCTTGAAAACAGCAGATTGATCTCCGATCCTAGTGAAAGTTTCCTACAAACAATCAACACGATCAAAAGTTCACAGGAATGATAGCTGAAACCCTAGGGTGGGGAAAATTAAGGAGTACATACAGGGGCCAGCCAACGGCAAGCATCGCAGTCGATGCACTTCCGATCTGCGAGAGAGATATCTTGTCGTTACCTACCAAGGGAAGTAAAGATTGTTGTGTTGTGTTGTGTTGTTACCTACGAAAAATTCTCCGTCGACGTTCTCCGGACGCCTCTGGCGCAGGTTGGACGGGGAAGCGGCGGTCGAACTCGTCACCCGTCCTCCGACGGAAGGCCGACGTGGCGACGGAGGAGAGGGAAGGAAGAAGAGCTTTCCTGTTACTGCCGCCATTTCCTGTAATAAAACTTTTTTTTATTTTTTGTGGTATAATAAATACATACGTGTTAAAATAAAAAATGGGAAGAACTTAACTGAATTGCTAAACATCGCACCAAAATTACTTAAATCGTCCCGTGAAATTACCATTTTGTCATTCTCTCATTTTTACTGCTATAACGCGACATTTTACCCTCCTATCACACATCTCTCTTCATCTTTCTCTTATAATCATAAAAACTAATGTTTTGAAGGTCAGTAATGAGCCAACGAACGCCCCAGTGTACTCGAATCTGGTAAAATATCTAACATCTTTTTAATAAAATAATAATAATAAATAATAATAAATTACGGGCGTCCGAAGGAGCCGCCCCCACGTAGGAGTAGGCGTCTGGGTAAGGGACGTCTTACCACATAGGGGAGGCGTTTTACCCAGACGCCCCGTCCTTGGGGGAGGCGTCTTACCCAGACGCCCCCTCCTACGTGGGGGCGGCTCCTTCGGACTCCCGTAATTTATTATTATTTTTTAAAAAGATAATTGATTATAAATTTAGATAATTGTTAGATCAATTAATAAGTTAATAATTACTATATTCGGATGACCAATACCCCTTTCGGTACACCGAAAATTCAAAAATTCCCGAACGACCTGTCGAGGTGGTATTTGTAAGTCATGATGTTTACCGCCGGGGATTTTGGATTTTAAAAAATGTTGGATCTGGAATTTTTTTGAATCTTCATCACTTGCAAAAAACACATTGTAATCCGACCGGTTACCACCGAAAACTTGCAAAGAAACGTCAAATAATTTGAGATAACACACCGTATAATTTTAATTTGACAAAACGGGACGTCTGGCTAAGACGTCTGTACCATCGTGGAGGCGTCTGGCTAAGACGCCTCCACCATGGTCGAGGCGTTTTAACAAGACGCCTAGACAATAGTACATGCGTCTGGCTAAGTGCGCTCCCTCTGTCCGCTCGCTTTGCGGGGGGGGGGGGGGGGGGGGGGGGACTCACGTCCCCCGCAGGGGCTGCCGCCCCCTGTCAACCCCGCACAAACTCAACAAATCTCCCACTGTATATTTTACCCCACAAGAATTACGTTTAGGAAAAAAATAGCATCTCAGATTTCCATTTTTATAGCGTTATTTTCATATAAAACACATGATCTCAGATTTTTTTTTATACAGGTAAAAATGACATCACTGATGCCGTTTTCATTTAGGATAAAAACGGCATCAGTGATGCTGTTTTTAGTTAATGAAAACGGCATCAGTGATGCCGTTTTTAGTTAATGAAAACGGCATCACAGTTGTCGTTTTTAAAGTGTATACTTTGTCAATTAAGTTTTTAACGTGCATATTTTTCTAATTTTTTATTTTAAACTTATTATTTTGAAATTTTTTCCATTTTTAAAACCCCAATCATTATACGCCGATCTCCGGCGCCGCCGAAACCCTAACGCCGTTCGTCCGACAGATGGACTCGATCGTCTCCGCCGCCGTGGAGGAGATCTGCTCGGAGGGATCCGGGGGAGTCCCCCTCCCCAAACTATGGACGATGCTGCGCCCTTCGCTCTCCACGTCGGGCCTCGACCTCTGCGACGGGGTCAAGGGAGTGATCTGGACCCGACTGCTTCGAGTCCCCGGGTTGAGGTTGAACGTGGAGGGCCGCGTTGTTCGGGCGAGCGACGGTTCCATTCGGGAGGTGGGAGACGCCGAGGGGTTGGGTGTTGTTTTGGTGGCCGAGGAGCATGTTAGGGATAGCTTTCTTGGGTTGAGCGATCGGGTCGCAACTGGGAGGGATGTGCCGCAGATGCAGAGACGCGTGCTCCAGCGGGTCGCCCTCGCAAGGTTCGTTGCTCGGTTTTCGCTTTTTTGTTTTGTTTTGGTTTTGAACTGGAAATTTGGAGTCTGTCCGAGTTTTTAGAACTGTATGTTTCCAAGTAAATCATGGTCTAATTGTACAGACGAAGTCATTCTGGAACAATCAAATTTGAAACTTTAACCATTTTTGTTCCAATATTTGCACCAGCCCATTGTCTGTAGGAAAAAATAAAACAATGTGAAATCGTGTCAAAATTTTGAATGTCATTGGTTGTACCATTACGAACCAAATTGTAATTGTTGGTTTTCTCTTTCAATTGTCGAGTCAACCTACTTGAGAAATGGCGCAGACTTTGTAGCCTTAGTTTGTGAAAATTTCTGGAACTGGTAATGCTAATTTAATTGAAAATCAAATGGGTAACTTTGGGGCTGTCTTTCCTACATTGTGTCAACATTTTTAGATGTGAATATTGACCACCACATATTCTTTCCTACGACATCATGTCTACTAGCTTGTGTAAGAATCATCACAAGGAGGAAGGTTTTTACTGGTTCATTTGGTGGACTATGTAGATTTCTAGAAACTCCTTCATTGTATAAATGAGTATTACAGCAATAACCGATAAGAGAGAGAGAGAGAGAGAGAGAGAGAGAGACAGACAGACAGAGACAGAGAGTATTACAGAAACAAAAATATAGAGCATTATCAATCCGAAAAAAGAAATATAAAGTATTTTTTTGGTATTTGTTTTCCCCTTTTGGTACTGCTGGCCTGCCAAGTGGTAGTAATCCTTGCATATACCTTGCCTTTTCAATTGAATTTATGTTAACAGAAGAAAATTATTGGGGCACAAAAAGTGCACCACTACATGGTTCTAGAGCAAAAGCACTTGCATCCAGTTTATACTTTACCACTTGAAAAATTCCTATTTAGTTTTTTTCCCACCTTTATCACGTGCTAATTACTTTTTAGGGTATTTACAGAACCAAAGGAGTGACACAAAACCAACTTGCCAAAGACTTCAAGTTGAAAGGCAATGACATTTTTTATCATCTGAGGGGCCTTGAGTACAACAGATTGATTGTAAGGCAGTCAACTATTGTGAAGTCTGGAGGGAGGAATGATAAAGCACCTTCTGTTGTAAATACTAATTTAGTATTTTTGTACCGCTACGCCAAGCATATAGATTCAAATTCTCAACTAAGAGTTGAAATAACAAAGGGAAATTTGTCAGAAGGTCCTGCTGAGACGGATGACGAGTCTTTGGCAGGAAATGGTTTCTGGGGTGAACAAGTGGCAGGGGAGGATATCTGCGTAAAAAATTTTCTTCCAGCATTAGAAGCTGTGTGTCAGAAGCTTGAAGAAGCAAATAATAAGGTAAACATCAGATAAATCTGTGATGCTAACGTTTCTCGTGGCTTTGCTGTGCTCAATTTTCATTTTTCCTTTTCTCACTTGTTTTTGCCTCAAAGGTTCTTGTTGTTACAGATATCAAAAGGGCCCTTGGTTACAGGAAAACGAAGGGACATAGAGCTTGGAGAAATGTTGGTCTTCTGAACTTTATGACCTTCTTGCTGACCTCATATTTGTCTAGTTAATTTAGATTGAGGGTTCTATTTGCATTAGTCTTATAGAATTTTGTCTATAGGTTGTTAACAGGTTGAAAGAAGCAAATCTCGTGGAAGAGATCTCAGCAAAGGTCAACAGCACTGACAAGAAAAGAAAGAGAAGCGATGAAAAGGTGTGTTGTTGACTTGTTGTGGTTGCATGCTATCAATTATGTGGTTTATCTGCTTCAGGAGTTCTTACAAGTTTCATGAGGCGGAAAGGGTTTGATCACTGATGACCCATAGAAAAGCAACAAACATAGAAACAAACACCACCATTACCTAAAAGATGTAAGTTAGGGGGAACCCAAAAAAGGAAAAAGAAGAAGAAATAAAGTAAAAGAGCATAAAAACAAGCCCAAGGGGCCAAAATTGGTTGAGCTACTGAGATAAAATATGTTTTGCAATATATTATTTGGCACTTCAACCTGTTGCACATGCCCAAACACTTCCGGACTGTGGCTTTTGAATGTTATCTCATACTTCAGAGTTAAAGATAGCAAGTCCTTCCCCCCCCCCCCCCCCCCCCCCCCCCCCCCCCAAATGTTTCACTACAATGCAATTTTACTCAGTCAAATTATCTACACTAAGGATGTTTGATTTGCTGCAATCAAGGGCATGATGGAATTTAATTACACCTTTAATTATATTTCACTATTTTGTTGAGAAAATTGAACGTTGCAATCACTTTGTAATCAATTCATGGATGTACTTGGATGACCTCATAGAGATCATGATTCAATTCCTTTACAATGAAATCAGCTAATTTCCACTTACAACTGCCACCAAAGTCTTACGGTCAAAAGTTTGTTGGAGCTCTGCGATCTTGCTGGACGTTCGCTGGAGCCATTGAATTGCTAATTGAATTTTGAATTATGTTCCAATTGTAGTGAATTCTCTAGTATTACAAAATGTTGTATCTAAGTCGTATTGTTTTTTTTATTTAATCTAATTGCATGGAATTAGATTCCATTTAGTCCAATTATGATAAACCAAACTTGGCCTTAGGATTTTGCTGCAAGCCATTTATGAAATTGTTATTAAGTTTTGTATCTGGCATGTATTTTATTTTTTGTTTCCTCTCGGAGTTGTGGTCTGCCTCAGAAACCTGTTACGTTTGTACTGACTTCTTTTTTAGCATCCTTTTCACATTACCATATCCTTAGTTCTTGACTTTCTATGCTTGTTGGTGTACTTCTGATTCCTGCAGTCCATCTCATGTCTGCGTCTACTAAAGAAATTTGATCCAAAAGATTTTCAAACAAAGACTTTACCTAGTGGATACGACATATCCAATTCCGGACGTGCGAAAAATCATAAAGGGAAACATCCAAATGAACGAGTTGTTGAACTTCCCATTGAAAATCAAATATATGACATGGTGGATGTTGAAGGAGTCAAAGGAATAACAATTTTTGAGGTACTCGATCTACCATTTCTGGCTATGTGATGATATAGTATTTTTATGATGTACAGACATATTTAAACTTCATTCACAAACAAAAGTTCTGTCAAGTTATTGTGGTCTATTCATCTCCCAAATGTGCAACTTCTTGCTGTCAATTAATTTATGCATCTAGCCGTGCAGCAACATGGTTTCTGATAATCCGCCCGGTGTGTGCCTTTGTCCTCATTTTCTTTCTGAACATAGTAACCTTGAGAATTAAGCTTGCAGATATTTTGTACATCTAAACCACAAGGATTTCATATTTATTTCTGGATGGTGTTGTCATGAAATTTCTGTTCATTGATCTTTTTTTAATAAAAATGTTCATGCTTTTCTTGTGGATGTCAATGTAACCTGCATGTTCAGCCAACCATGTTTGATGTGTTTAGAATATATGTTATGCAATGTATGTCCTCTATCAAGATTAAGTCGTGAAAATGTGGTATGCGGATTTGTGTAATGTCAGAATTCTATTCGTTATTTTTATCGCCAATAAAAAAAGTTACTTTTTCTGATGAAATGTGATGTAGTCATCTTCTACTCTAAACTTGAGAAGTAAGCTATGGTTTTTCAAATGATAAAAGATATCATCTCTTTTTTGCACTGATGATTAATGTTATTTGTTTCACAGTGAAATATGAGATTATTCTATCTTAATGTTTTTTGGGCAAGTAAGCTGGGCAGTGAGAAGTATTATTCTCAAGCTGCATATTACAAAGTCAGACAAATAATCATTTTGCTGTAACTAAAAATATCATATTTTGGTGTTGTATACTTAAAAAAGTTTCCATTCCTTACAGTGAAGAGAATTAAATGCTTTCAAGCAGTTTGTATGTATGAATTTGACAATTTATATTTGATGAGGTTTGATGAATTCAGGTTCATGCAAATACATGGTTCACCTTTTTTTCTGATAAGTTGAATCATTTCAGACTTTTCAGTGAAGTTTGACATTCTTATTTCAAAGATATAGCAATTCTAATCATTGTTAAAGTTCCGGTTATTTTAGTAAAAAACCTATTTTCTATTGATTACTTAAGTGACTCTTTTTATACCCTAATGCTCTTGGGTAACTAGCTGAAGTACTTGTTACCCTCTTGAGAAGATAGTTGACTTGCTTAATTGGCTTATTGCGCGTTTCCATGATCTTACAAGTTATGCTCTTCGGTAACTAGCTGAAGCATTTGTTACCCTCTTGAGAAGATAGTTGACTTGCTTAATTGGCTCATTGCGGGTTTCCATGATCTTATGAGTTATTCTCATATGAATCTTGCCACTGAAAGTAAATTCACAAGTGACGAGTCTTGTGTTTTTAAATGTCATTCACTGTCATTTTTTGTTCATGTAATTTTAAGGGTGTGTCTTTTCACGAAGCTTTTGGTTTGAAGTGTCCCATCTCTTGCTTGAATTTGTTATTTGCAACTTATGCTTTCCTGTTGTTGTCCCTGTAGGTATGCAGTAGGCTTGGGCTTAATTATAAGAAGTACTATTCCCGGGTTGTTGATATGTGCTCAAGATTTGGGATGCACATACAAGCTGAGAACCATAACAGAACAAAGATCTACAGGATATGGACAATTGGAAATGTAAAAAAATCTTCTGCTATCCAAGGGACTGTCTGTACGGAAGTGTCACAAAGTGTTGGACATTTAATTTCAATTGAACAGCCATCATCACAGGACTTACTTAGAAACTCTAGCAGCTGGGAATTGAACAGTGAGAAAACAGGTGGTATGGTTGTTGCATCTGGACTTCCCACTACAAGCTTTTCTAAAGAGAAGTGTTGCAATGAAAAATCTGATGAAGCTAGGGGGATGATTGAATTGGATGCCGATGGTGTTGTCTCACAAAGTCCAGTTTCGACCCTATCCACTCTAAACCCTCGAGCTTCTAAGAGGCATCCTTGTTTGGATTTATCAGTGATCACCACTCAAAGGAAAGAAAGGATATTGTCAAGATTAAAGGTATTGCAGACATAACTTGTAGCATCATTAAGACACATCTATCATATAGGCAATGCACATGCTTTGACAAGTATGCATAAGGATGCATGCTTTGCTTGCTTCATGCCCAAGTATCTAGTTTTTGAACATGTTTCAACATCTTTAAGTATTTTTCCTTCACAAAATTAAAAACAAATCCACAAAATAAAAACTGAATGTGTGTTATGTATAAAAGACCCTTTAAAACAAGTATTTCTGAATGTCTTTAAGTTTGGACGATATTCAAATTAACTTTTATGCATTTTGGGATTCTAGGTGAGTAATTTCATGATCTGTAATTTGATCTTCCAGTTGCAAATTTAACGGCATGCATTTTGGAAGATCTTGCATCTGTCCGGATTCCGGAACTACCCTCTTCCCACTGCCTTGAAATTGTTCATTAATATCAGATTTTTTTGGGTTACCAGCTACCCAATATATTACCAAGCCCTTATGGAAACATCACCCTTGTAAAGTATCCTTATGTACAGCCTTATTTTGTTTAGTTGTCTTTTAAATATTAAATGATGGTTTTGTTATTTTTCTATGGAATTGTCTCTTTACTTTAATAGGTAGTTTTCAATCTTCCTCTCCGTAAACATCTCAGTCTTGTAATTTGTGGATTCAAGATATTTAAACAGTCCTTTTAATCCAATTTTTTCCTATGATTCATGACTAGTATGTCCTTTTTATTCTCTTCATTTAATGTATACTTTCAAGATCTTTACTCATTCCCACTACTAAATCAGCATTTGTTTAAACTTTAAAAATTCCAACATCCGCATAAAACTTTAGAAGATGAAGCCCCTCTTTTAAAAACCTTAGTAACTTCAGCACAATTAGTAGGAAGGTGATAGTTTTAGAAATTCTAGTCTTATTGACTTATATGTAGCCTATGTTTGTATATAGTGGTTAGTTTTGGAACTCAGAAGAATGAACTCAAGACAGTTTTTGTCTTTTCTAGGACGGTGGGTTAGTCATTTTTTTTGGCGAACCTTGATGTAGTTGAGCTTGAGAATGGTGATCACCTTTTCCTGATCTAGACATCTCTTGTGAACTATCAAAATGACCGATGAGGCATTTAATACCGATTGAAAATCAAAAGTTCTCAAAGAAAGAAATAGAAAATCACCGGAAATTCATCTTTACTTTTGACAGTAAATGCCCGTGTTTCTGTTTACCTTAACATGGTTCTCAGGTCTCTGGCTGTTCTTAGACTTTCGATAAATGCAATCTTATTTTTGTGCATTTTCTTTTGCAGAATGAGAAGTTCATTTTAATGGCTGAGCTACATAAATGGCTTCAAAGTCTTGAGGTAGAAAAGCCTACGAAAATGGACAAAAAAACACTATTGCGTGTTTTACAATCTCTGCAACGAGATGGTCAATGTAAATGTGTTCAAGTTAAGTTTCCTTCTTTATTCAACCAAAGCAATGACCACCCCAAATGTGTGATTTTGCACCCGTCTGTAGGAAGTGTATCTGAACTGGTGGGGCAAATTTTTAAACGAGGTAGGGAATTTGATGCTGAGTGCCGTGGCCACTTACCAGCTCAACTAAAGACTGATAATGTACATGTGACCAAATTGATGGAGGTAGATAGATCTTGTGAAGACATCTCTACCCGTAGATATCCACATGCTGAGGCTATGCGTTCTAATGGATATATTTCTTCAAAGTTGGTGCGTACAAAGCTTTTGCATTATTTCCTCTGGTCTTACCTCAGTATTTCGTCCGACTGGGAAGATGCATTCTCACATGGCACATATGGCAGTGACCCGAATAATCCTTCAAGCACACTCAAATTGTTCGAACTAGATGCTGCTTTAAAAGCCATGCCTCTTGATCTGTTTTTACAAGTAGTGGGTTCTGCAGGTGGCAATTTTAATTTGTCTGAGTATTGCAAGCATGGACTGAAGTTGGAGGATCTTGCAGTTCAGGAATATAAATGTTTGATGGATAATAGTACGACCACTCGAGTGTCATCCATCATTGATATCATGCTGCGCTTGAAGGTAGATTAACTGCTTGCACTATAGTGATTTGGATTAAAATTTATATCTTTCATATATTTACTATCTGCCTGTCAATCCATAGTTTTTCGGGTAGGGTCTGATAATTCTTCATTCTGGATGACAGTTAGTCCAAGTGGTCACTGAAGAAACCGCAAAAGGTATTGGCGTAATTCCACATGATTTTCTTACTTATGCTATGGAGTTGAAGCCTTATATTGAAGTACCAAGAGGCCCAAGCATGAATTCTCATGATCACTGCCCCAGGGTCAGAAAGGACTTTGTTTTCTGTAGCAAAGATTCAGTGGACGCTTATTGGCAAACTTTAGAATATTGCTATGCTGCTGCTGATCCTAAAACAGCATCACGCGCGTTCCCTGGGTCAACTGTTCCTGAGGTTTTTCTCCACCTCCATCAACTTTACAACATTTATATCAAGAAACTTGTTGGTATATTCACTTTATTAAAATGACTTAATTTTAAGGACATACCAACCAAACATAGGTCATTTAGTTTCTATATAGGAAAATCACCCAATGTTTCTATTTCAACACAATCTCTATGTTTGATGAACTAATGTTTCTTTTGTTTCAACTTATTTTCTTCAAAATGTTTTTTCTGGTTTAAGAAAGACTTGACTTGCATCAGGTCTTTTCTTCTCGTTCATGGTCAATTGTGCGAATTATGTCTGCTGAACAACGTACGGAGTTACTCAAGCGTGTGGCCAGAAATGATCCACACAAGAAGGTTTCATTTGAGGACTGCGTTAATACTGCCAGAGAGTTGGATCTTACCCTAGAGCAGGTTGGCTCCTCTGGCAGTTTGAGTTTAATCTAATTTATAGCGAGCCACATAAGTTAATATATCTCCATTTTACCTATATATATTGACATTATTACTTTATGGATATTTCTAGATTACGAAAAGCAATCTAATGTCATTTTATTGTGTATGAATCTTCAATCCTACATTCGAATTAAGCTTTAAATGTTTGATATCTGCCTTCTTTTGCAGGTTCTCCGTGCCTCTTGTGATAAGGGGAGCCATCTTTACCGATGTTCTTTTGATTTTAAAACCAAGAAGTGTGATTTCCAAAGTACTGATAAAACCCTTTTGAAGAAGAGGAAAAGATCTTCAAAAAAGAGATTTCGAGCTTGCGATGTAACTAGAGAAGATAGTCCTAAGACATCAATTGATGCAGAATCCTATGATGGAAATCTGCAACGCGAGACTGACTGCCTACTGTCTGAAAATTCCGAAAGCCATCCTAGTGATACAGTGGAATCAGAGACCGATAAAGATGGGAAAGATGCCTGTAGCCTTATTCACCAGTTTGCTTTTGCTAGGGTAAAACCTTCACGTAGAAGAAAATTTGTATGGGATGATGCGTCTGATAGGTAATTAATATGGTCTATGATGAAAGAGGAAGTACATTTTTTTCCTCTCCTGATTCTCACTGTTTTTGGAACTTAATTGTTTATGCAGGCAATTACTGATAAAATACAGCAGATACCGTGTGACTCGTGGTGTAAATTTCTTTCGTGTTGAGTGGGCCTCCATTTCTGATCTTCCAGCACATCCTGATACATGCAAAAAAAGAATGGCAGTGTTGAACAAAATTGTAACAGTACGAAATGCTGTTTTGATGCTTTGTAATGTACTTGGTAATAGATATTCGAGGTACATCAGTGAAAATTCTAAAAGTGGACATCATAAATCAAGTAATCCTAGTGATGCCGCTGAAGGTTCATATTTGGGGAAATGTCCTGCGGAACACACATCAGTTTCTACTTCAGATTTGAATTCAAGGGTAGAAAATTGGGACAATTTTGAAGATCCAGGTGTTAAGTTGACACTTGATGAAGTGCTCCGGTGCATTAGGGTGGACAAGTCAAGAAGGTCTTACACGAATGAATTGAAAAGGAAAGGCCCAGAGAAGCCTCCTGTTACTGCAGATGATTCAAACCCTCAAGGATGTGTAAGTGTGTTTCTATATTCCACTGTTATTTTATCAAATTAGTTGTTATAGTAAATATTGTGTGTTTTTCTTTCTGTTTCAGGTTTACTCAGAAAAACAAGACAAGGTACTTTCCTTTTCAAATAATGGTGAGCAAAACCACCATTTTACTGAAAAAGATCATGAAGCTTGTGCAGTGGACTCTGAAAGTTGTCAAAAGACCCAAAACTGCACATATTCTTATAATGCTAATGGAAGTATGAATCACTCTGTAAGCAGTGAGGAGACAGCTATAACTAAACTTTTAACAGAATCTTTGTCGATAGCAAATGCTGTGGAACTTCTCAAGTTAGCCTTCCTCAGTAGTTCATCATCATCTGAAGTGCAAACATTTATAGCAGATACGCTACGGCAATACTCTGAAAGCGACTTATATGCGGCTTTTAATTATCTCAGACAGAAGAACTTCATGGTATGTGAATGCAGTTGTACGTGTTAGCTTTGTGTCTTATTTGATCCCATTCAATCATTCACAAAAAAATGTTGATAATTAACTTAATGGATCCCATGATCATTGCCTGCTGTTATCTCCCGGGAAATCTTTGTTGATTGTATGATATGAAAAGTAATCGGTAACACAAATACACAACTAGATATCATAAGCAAGTTTTTCAGGCGATTGATGGAATGACATGACATGCATGGTTCACTCTACTACTGCGTAATGTGTATTTTTCTTTTATGCGAACTGCATTTGCTTCGAAAAACACATCCAAAGGAAGCTCCACACTGAATCAAAATTATAAATATGTAAATAAATGGTTATCGATATTATGTTTATAGCTGTTCAGCATGTTGGAAACGACATTAATGTAGGTAGATAGTTTAGGAACCGGTCCTCAATTTGTCTGTCCAGTGTCCACAAAGGGTGAACTTCGTCGTTTACATTCTTGGTTGCTGTAATAACATTCTCACAATGTTGCAATTTGTATGGATTTTAATTCATTGCGTAAACACTGATACATTCTTTTCTTAATCAGATAGCTGGGAGTGGATGTCGACCATATGTTCTTTCAAAGCAGTTTTTGCACACATCCTGTTCTTCTCCATTTCCAGTTGATTCGGGAAAGAGGGCTACAAAGTTTTCAACTTGGCTTACTGAACAAGAAGATCTGCAGATAAATGATGATAACCTTTCTGTGGATTTGCAGTGCGGTGAAACTTTTCATCTGCTTGCACTTGTTTCGTCAGGCAAACTTATCATGTCAATGTCTCTACCCGATGAAGGCATTGGAGAGGCTGAGAACTCAAATGCTCTAACACATAGTGGAAAAAATACCACCGACAATATTAAGAAGCAAGATTTCTTAAGTGAATGTTGTCAACGGCGAGCGAAAGGTTTTCCTGGTATCATTGTCATCTTGGATCATGTGACTTATTCTGAATCAGAGTCTGCAAATTGCTTAACACATAGCGAGAAAGGAAATTGTAGTGCAAGTGTTGTCAACGAGAAAGATTTTTTCCTGGAACAGGAGGAAAACAAAGATATAGATGCTCATCCTACTTCATCTACAGACACAACCTTTCCAAGCCAATTGAATTCTGATCCAATTTGGCAAGATATGGCCACCTATGCTGAATTCATCTTGCCTGAATCTGAGGCTAGACCGTGTGTATCCCCTAATGTACTACAATCGTTATACATGACAATCAACAAGGCTGGTGAGCAAGGTTTAAACACACAAGAAATTTCCCAAACTTTGATCGTACAAGGTATGCAGATTTAATGATATTACGGCCAGTATTTTTGGTCATTTCGTATAAGAACCTATTTCATGAGTATCCGCAATTATATTCTTCGATTCTAATTACCTATGCTGTTTTTATTGTTTAGGGAATCCGCTCATTGATATTTTCTTGGACACACTTGAAGCATTCCAACTGGTTGTGAAGGTATACCCTAATAAATTTTCATTTATGAAACTTTTTCCCGTTGCTTCATAGATGAAAATCGGTGAATTGGAAGTGCCTTTGTAGGTTAATTTGCCCTTTAGAGACATCTCGTATGATAAGGTCCACCAAATGCATTTTAAATTTATTCTCCAAGCCCTTGTAAACATCCACATGGTTTAGCTATAATCTCATAGGAATAGTTGAACCATTACTGTTGTAGTGTGTCATCGTTTTGAAGTTCAAAATAAGTATGAACTTTCAAATCAACACTCAAGTTGTAAATTGAATGGCTAGATTTTTCTATGATTTCTGGGTTTGATTATGTTTTAATTATCCTGAAGTTTGAGAGTGATCACTTTGTCAGGAAACTTTACGATAAACTATCCAACATAACATCTGCTGTTTGTAATTACCTATTGTTGACGTTAAAAGTATTTATTTTATTTATTTCTGATCGTTTAAAGTTAAAATATAATCCATTAGGGTTAATTTAGGGTAAATAAAAATGTTCCTTTTCAATGTTAAAATCTAGACTTATTATTCTAACCTTTTTATGCTCAGTAAAAAAATTTGCTCATTTTCAGGCCCGTGATGATCAGAAAGTATCATGTTAAATTACAGTTTACCCCCTGAATTGACCCCAAATCAAAGTTTTTGACCTTAAAAAGTCCTAATCACTTAATTTATTAAAGTTCAGGTGAGAACTGAGAATGTTGGTGTGCAGCTATACTTAAGGGAAACAAATTGTTTTTTTTTACCCTTAAATGTATTATATTGCAAGCTCTTTCATAGTCAAAAACTCAAAATTCTTTTGCAGTTCCTATGTACACATAGATAATGAGTTTGAATGGGTTTCTGTCTGTTGTATATTCCAGTGTCTTAAACAATTAAATGCTTTTCTGACCGATGAACATCCATGTGCGTGATAATTTGTCTTAATGCCCTAGCAGGCATGTTCTTCAATTTTTCATATTTTTTGGATTTTACCTTCTAAGCTAATTTTCCATTGTCTATTGTCCCTTGGCATTGTGGAACTGATGCAATTAAATGGATTCCCTGGATATCTACCCACAGGTTAACGCTTATGACTCTGTCAGAGTAGTCGATGCTTCATACAAGTCCAAATATTTTGTAACCATGTTTTCTGATAGTGGTAAAAATTGTACCCCGTCCTTTTGGACTAGATCTCTGAGGAACTATAAGTCATCTGTCATACACCCTTCAGAAGAGAAACAGACTGGAGAACAAAATACTCAAATTGAACCTGAAGTTGAGCTTCCTAATAGTTGTGAGATGATGATTCCTGATGAGTACAAGCAACATACTTCATCACAGGGAGATGAGCACGTTGGTTTGTTTCCTACGGACGGGAACCAATGTGTTTTTCGGCCCATATTACCATGGATTAACGGGGATGGCAGCACTGATACAATCATGTACAGAGGACTTGTTCGACAAATTCTTGGAGTTGTCATGCAGAATCCTGGTATATTGGAGGTATGAGCACAGTTCACAAAAAAATTTCTGATGCTAGTAAGCAGTGATAAGTCTTTTCGGTCAATTGGAGATGTATTTGCATGCTTTCTTTGTTGTCAAATGCATCTGTTGTTCTGATGTCATAGTACAGAGGTGCTTGGGTAAATGAAAAGCAAGAAAGGGTTAATTCATTGGGGCTTATTTTTCCCATCTAAGTGGTTATTTTCCCGCATCATAGATTATCCATAATATATTCCTGTTCTCCTGTTGGTTGCCAAAATTACAATCATCGTGCCTTCATCCGCAAAAGCTATGACTATCAGCAGTTGGAAAATTATTTTAGCTTTGTCTTACTATTCGTTGAGTCCTCTTAATTCTTATTATACCTATGTAAGTGTAACAATGTGGGCTCGCCAACCATCTTATCAGTTCTTGTGGCTGACATTCTGTAGATAGTATTTCAATTTTGGCAGATTCATCAATGAAATAAATATGGTTTTTTTTATTTTCTGAAATCATTTCATAATTCATTAAATGTTTTCTATCTGTGTTTTAAGTCGAGTTGAAAGTTGAGACTTGAGACTTGAGAGTATCAAAACCTTGTGTAGGCTCACTGCTTGTTGTTAGGGTCACATGTGCAAATAATATTAGGGCATTGTCAGGACATATACGGCAACGCACCACCAACATCTTTAACTTGTTTTCTATTGTTTGCAGGACAATCTTATCTCCCGAATGGACGTGTTAAATCCTCAGGTCTGTTAAATACTTTTGCTGCGAATTCCTTGAGACTTTGCTGACAGTGGCAATCGTCACTGTCCTGAATTCTTTTTTAAGTTTCAGTTTTCATGATGATAGTGGCGCATATTGGGTTAGATGTCCTTGTTTTTTTCCTTTCAGAATGTTTTGCTGACAACCTGACGTATTGTTTTCTGTTTCTATTCAGAGCTGCAAACGGTTGTTGGAGCTGATGATTCTTGATAAACAAATAGCCGTGAGAAAAATATTTCAGACTACCAATTGCACGCCGCCAGGGTTGTTACTAGGGTTTATCAAGCCCAAAATAGAGACGTCAGATTCTTTGTTCAGAAGACATTTGTTTGCTAATCCCATGAGCACCCAATACCTGTAAATATAACGTAGACTCTTATAATTATAATTTGTGTATATATATATGTAAAGTGTAAAGATTTATGTTTTTAAGCGTAACAGGGTAGAACAAGCAGTGGAGCTTTTCCTCATAAAAAATAAAATTGCTATTATTTTTTACGTTTATATTTATGAAAGTGGTTTGAAGGTTGTGTTTGGACGTTATTATACTACGTTCACAACATTTTTGAAGATATATACATAGGCATAGCATAGATGGTCGGAGAAAGAAGAAAAGGAAGACAAAAGTGTGTGCAGATGATGGAGCAATGACAACACAATAAGCTTACGCCAGCCCAGGAGGGGATGAATGAAACCCATACCTCTAACAACGTTAGGTTGTTAAACATATTTCATTTTTTTATGATTTGGCAGACAAGTGTTCCATTTCCATATCCGATCCAGACCAAGCTGCATATCTAACAAAACAAAACAAAAAAATATACTAGTCCGTAAATCTAATGGTTTTGGTCCCTCTACCACATATCCCAGCCGTCCATCTCACCCGCACATCCGAGTCCAAGGTTTATATAGACCCATCTTAATTTGCCAACACACGATCCAGCCAGTAGATCGGGTGAGATGAGGTTTTATTATTATCGATGTTGCTTATATTCTTTGGTTGATAAATTTTGTTATTTTCTAACATGTGAGTGCCCATTCTAATTGGTTCCATGCTGATTGAAAATTTGGTGGTGATCATTAGGTTGTTAATTATATCATGTGGTTTTTAGTTGGCTTGTTAGCATAGTTGAGGTGATTGATTGATTCAGATTACATTTTAACACTACTACTACTACTCCTGTTCCACCGCAAAATCCATCCATATATCCATCCATACAATTGACAGTTTTTTATAATTCGCCTTCTGCTTCTCCAAACTCCATGTGTGTTTGTTCCTTGGCTTCTTCTTCGTCCTGGTTTTGCTGCCCTTAAGTTCAATTATTGCTCTAAGGGTAAGGGTTTAGCTTATTGTTGAAATTTAGTTTGAGGGTCTGAATTAGGGGTGTCAGTGGATGCCCGAAATCCGAGAATCCGTCCGCGTCCGTATTCGTTTTATCCGAGAATCCGTCGTCCGTAAAACCTTATCCGTATCCGAAGTTTGATATCCGGGAACTCGCGGAGCGAATATGGATATTGATACATCCGATCCGAATAATATCCGATCCGAGATTGAATATTCGTATTATAAGATCCGTATCCGTATATGTATCTGTATCCGTGTTTTTATCTATTTAATATCATATTCATACATAACATATATATATATTTATTAAAATTTTACAATTTGTATGTAAATACAAGTATAAGTATCAAACATACAAATATAAGTATGATATCATACAATTTATCCAATATAAGTATAATATCATACAATTTACCCAACATATAAATAGAAGTATCCACTCATACGAAAGGCAAACCCTAACCCCATCGCCGCCTCCTCCTCCTCCTCTTCTGCCTCCGCCTGTCACCTCCTCCTGTGCCGGCTCTGCCCGTTGCCTCCTCCTGTGCCGCCTCTGCTCGTCGCCTCCTTTTGTGCTGCCTTCGCTTGTCGACTCCTCCGGTGTCGTCGAATCGTTCGTTTCTCGATCCCAACTCGTGCATTTCGTAGAAGGGTTCTTAGTGTTTAGTATTTCGTTTGGTGATCCTCAAAAGGGTACCACTTTTTTTGTTGATTTTAGTGTAGTTACTTCGAGTGAAAGAAAGTAAGTTATGATTTAGGGAAAAAATGGGCTGAAACTGTGTAAAAAATGAGTGAAGCGTCACTGAAACTCATCAAGTATAGTTTGAGAGGATTAATCCAAATTTAATTTAGATGTTAAAATGAACTTATGTTTTCTAGGATTGAGGATGTGCTGAATCGTTACGTACATTTGCCGGAGCACGATCGAGGAGGGTGAGTTGTCTAGCATTTGGTTTGCTTCCATTAATTTTGCGTTTCAAAGCTAACCTCATTTTGTGTTCTTTTCATCTTTTCCTTTTTTCCCCAACTTTTTGATGAATTTTTGTTATGACTTGCATGATGACGCCATTTAAAATTGTTCAGAGCTATCCAAAATAGAGAGGTAATAACTTCTTTCTCGTAGTTAATTTCTTCATATGATAAAATATACGCACGTCTATTTTACGCTTGCTAATTAAATCTGGTATCATATTTAGGTAATTTACTCTAACCCTTGTCGCAGTTTCTGATCAGAACGCTAAAGAAACTCAAGTGTGAGACAGGCATAGCTAATTTCCCGATAGTAAAGTTTGTACCTTTTCCCCCATAAATACGTTAATTTATTCTCTATTTAATGTTTTACGTAATTTTTGTTCTAATGATGGTCTTCTTTTTACTAGTTCCGGAACTGTTGACAGAGAGTTGGAGGTTAGTAGGTCACAACAATCTATTGCTCTGTACATGTAGGACTGTCATTCCTTAACAGGAGGGCGGTCCCGGGCGGAACCGCCCGACGTTTTTCCGAGTGGATTTCCGCCCGAAAATCCGCTTGGGCGCCTGATCCGGGTGGGGGGACCTGCCCCCCTCCCGGATTGGTTTTTTTATGTTTTGGTTTTTTAGTTAAAAGAAAAATATTTTGGTATATTTAAATTAATGTATTGATTAGGTTTTGTAATTTAATTGTATCGATGTTGTTTGAATTTTCTAATAATTGTATAATTATTTCATAATTAATTAAATCGGTTTTGATTTATTAAGATCTAGTTAAATTTAAAAATAAAACAAATCATATACGAAATTGAGATACGTCATAAAACACGAGTACTTTACACATAAACTCCAGACGAACAGTACAAACAAGGATACGAAATACAACAGAAATAAGGATACGAAATACAATACAAATACGGATACGAAATTTAAATAGATGCTACTACAACAATACCGATAAACTACGAAACACACATTAACTCCAAAGTAAAACAACACAACATACAGAAATCCCTGTGATTTAGCCCACGCCTTGAGCTCAGCAAGTGTTTCTTTATCGAATTCGTCTTTGTTTCCTTCTTCATCAGAGAAAATAGTACGTCAATCTTCTTGGTGTTGAGTTCCCTTTGGAACTTCGCTTCAGCTTCAATGCGTTTCCTCTCTACCCGTTCTTCGTAACGAATGTACTTGTCTTCTCTCACTTTGGCGTTATATTCAATTTGATTTCTCAATTCTAAAATGGTTGGATCGAGTTGCGACTGAATTAGTTGTTCCCCTTCTTTTTTTCTCGTTTAACATCTTGTGGACGAGGACATGGTTCAAACATCATTTCGTCCGTCGACGGTGTCGTGTGACTCACATCATCGTCGATGCCTTTTCTTTTCCCGCTATTGAAACTCTCCGGACTCTCTTTGGCGACGTCTCCTGTGTTACCTCTAAGCACAACAGACTCCCACTTATGGTACTTGCGCAACATAAGTCACACGTGCATGTAATGAAATTTGGTCTTGTGTGTTCGCTCAAAGATGCTTCTTTGATGACATCGTTCTCATTGGAACCACCTTTTCTTCCTTCGCACCACCTGGTCGAAGCAACCCACCCATTGGTTGACCAAAGGTGATATACGCCTCCACCGTCCCTTTAATGACTTATCGTTACGCTCTATTGCATCAGCTTCAAATGATTCATCGAAGAGACGCTTCACACGTCTCCATAAGGAACTCATTTTTTGGTTCGTCCCAACCACAACATCGTCACTTACAACCATGTAAGCCGAGACGAGTCTCTCATCCTCTTCTGTGGACCACATTTTCTGCGACCTGGTGGTCGCGGTTTTGCGTGTTCCTTGACCGGTTGAAGGTTGAACGATATTTTCGTCATTTACATCAGGTATACTGCGGCTGAGATTTACACTACTCTCTCAACTTAGGAGATGAGTGTACGACCCTAATGGGAATTGGTTTAGGTCTTGTTCCTGGTAGGGGTGCACACGGGTCGGGTTGAACCCGAAAACCGACCCGAACCCGACTGGCCGGGTCGGGTTGGGAAGGGGTTCGGGTTGGGTTGGGTTGAAAAAAAATGAAAACCGCATTTTCGGGTCGGGTTCGGGTTGGAGGGGTCGGGTTGACCCAACCCAACCCGAACCCGAATTTTTTTTACAAATAAATTTAATCCAGAATAATCTGGACCGTTCAAATCCGATCTGAGGGTTTAAAATCTCCTTCAAACCCTATCTGAGGGTTAAAATCTCCACACCCTCCCTCCTTCCTCGCGGCTCCACCCTCCTTCCACCGGCGCCTCCCTCCCGTACCTCTCACGTCGTGGTGGCGGATCCCACCCGTACCTCTCCTGTTGCATCCTCCTAGTCCTCTCCCACCTCCACTCCCTCCACATCGTCCACCGTGACGTGAAGCTGCCGAACATCCTCGTGAACTCCACCGGAGAAATCAAGATCTCGGAGTGTCAAGAGTGATGACGAGGTCGCTCGATCCCTGCGATTCACCGCTCGATCCCGCCAACCACTCTTAGTCCTCTCCAGTTCTCCCCCTTTCCTCGCTGATGGATCATGGATGGCTGCTAGGCCATGGGAGACCATACTTTTGGAGCAAGCTCGTGGTGTTACTTCTGAACCACATTTCTCCAAACCTCCGTCTACTTCTGAGCAAGCTCGTGGAGCAACCTCCGTCAACCTCCGTCGATTCCATTCCACTCTTCCTTCCTAAACCTCCATCTACTTGGCATTGCTGCGAAGATGTCGAAAGAACTCTTTCGTCTCCTGGTGAGTTTCTGATTTTACGGGCGACCTCGTCCCAAGGGCGCCTCCCCCATGGGGGAGGCGTCTTACACAGACGCTTGTCCCATGGGCGGGGCGTCTGGGTAATACGTCTCCCCCAAGGGCGGGGCGTCTGGGTAACACGCCTCCCCTATGGGGAGGCGTCTTACCCAGACGCCTCCTCCTACGTGGGGGTGGCTCCTTCGGACGCCCGTAATTTTTTATTATTTTTTAAAAAGATAATTGATTATAAATTTAGATAATTGTTAAATTAATTAATAAGTTAATAATTACTATATTCGGATGACCAATACCCCTTTCGGTACACCGAAAATTCAAAAATTCCCGAACGACCTGTCGAGGTGGTATTTGTAAGTCATGATGTTTTACCGCCGGGGGATTTTGGATTTTAAAAAATGTTGGATCTGGAATTTTTTTGAATCTTCATCACTTGCAAAAAACACATTGTAATCCGACCGGTTACCACCGAAAACTTGCAAAGAAACGTCAAATAATTTGAGATAACACACCGTATAATTTTAATTTGACAAAAAAAATTTAAAAAAAAACGGGACGTCTGGCTAAGACGTCTGTACCATCGTGGAGGCGTCTGGCTAAGACGCCTCCACCATGGTCGAGGCGTTTTAACAAGACGCCTAGACAATAGTACATGCGTCTGGTTAAACGCGCTCCCTCTGTCCGCTCGCTTTGCGGGGGGGACTCACGTCCCCCGCAGTGGCTGCCGCCCCCTGCCACCCCCACACAAACTCAACAAATCTCTCACTGTATATTTTACCCCACAAGAATTACGTTTAGGAAAAAAATAGCATCTCAGATTTCCATTTTTATAACGTTATTTTCATATAAAACACAGGATCTCAGATTTTTTTTTTACCCAGGTAAAAACGACATCACTGATGCCGTTTTCATTTAGGATAAAAACGGCATCAGTTAATGAAAACGGCATCACAGTTGCCGTTTTTAATGTGCATACTTTGCAAATTAAGTTTTTAACGTACATATTTTTCCAATTTTTTATTTTAAACTTATTATTTTGAAATTTTTTCCATTTTAAAAACCCCAATCATTATACGCCGATCTCCGGCGCCGCCGAAACCCTAACGCCGTCCGTCCGACAGATGGACTCGATCGTCTCCGCCGCCGTGGAGGAGATCTGCGCGGAGGGATCCGGGGGAGTCCCCCTCCCCAAACTATGGACGATGCTGCGCCCTTCGCTCTCCACGTCGGGCCTCGACCTCTGCGACGGGGTCAAGGGAGTGATCTGGACCCGACTGCTTCGAGTCCCCGGGTTGAGGTTGAACGTGGAGGGCCGCGTTGTTCGGGCGAGCGACGGTTCCATTCGGGAGGTGGGAGACGCCGAGGGGTTGGGTGTTGTTTTGGTGGCCGAGGAGCATGTTAGGGATAGCTTTCTTGGGTTGAGCGATCGGGTCGCAACTGGGAGGGATGTGCCGCAGATGCAGAGACGCGTGCTCCAGCGGGTCGCCCTCGCAAGGTTCGTTGCTCGGTTTTCGCTTTTTTGTTTTGTTTTGGTTTTGAACTGGAAATTTGGAGTCTGTCCGAGTTTTTAGAACTGTATGTTTCCAAGTAAATCATGGTCTAATTGTACAGACGAAGTCATTCTGGAACAATCAAATTTGAAACTTTAACCATTTTTGTTCCAATATTTGCACCAGCCCATTGTCTGTAGGAAAAAATAAAACAATGTGAAATCGTGTCAAAATTTTGAATGTCATTGGTTGTACCATTACGAACCAAATTGTAATTGTTGGTTTTCTCTTTCAATTGTCGAGTCAACCTACTTGAGAAATGGCGCAGACTTTGTAGCCTTAGTTTGTGAAAATTTCTGGAACTGGTAATGCTAATTTAATTGAAAATCAAATGGGTAACTTTGGGGCTGTCTTTCCTACATTGTGTCAACATTTTTAGATGTGAATATTGACCACCACATATTCTTTCCTACGACATCATGTCTACTAGCTTGTGTAAGAATCATCACGAGGAAGGTTTTTACTGGTTCATTTGGTGGACTATTTAGATTTCTAGAAACTCCTTCATTGTATAAATGAGTATTACAGCAATAACCGATGAGAGAGAGAGAGAGAGAGAGACAGACAGACAGAGACAGAGAGTATTACAGAAACAAAAATATAGAGCATTATCAATCCGAAAAAAGAAATATAAAGTATTTTTTTGGTATTTGTTTTCCCCTTTTGGTACTGCTGGCCTGCCAAGTGGTAGTAATCCTTGCATATACCTTGCCTTTTCAATTGAATTTATGTTAACAGAAGAAAATTATTGGGGCACAAAAAGTGCACCACTACATGGTTCTAGAGCAAAAGCACTTGCATCCAGTTTATACTTTACCACTTGAAAAATTCCTATTTAGTTTTTTTCCCACCTTTATCACGTGCTAATTACTTTTTAGGGTATTTACAGAACCAAAGGAGTGACACAAAACCAACTTGCCAAAGACTTCAAGTTGAAAGGCAATGACATTTTTTATCATCTGAGGGGCCTTGAGTACAACAGATTGATTGTAAGGCAGTCAACTATTGTGAAGTCTGGAGGGAGGAATGATAAAGCACCTTCTGTTGTAAATACTAATTTAGTATTTTTGTACCGCTACGCCAAGCATATAGATTCAAATTCTCAACTAAGAGTTGAAATAACAAAGGGAAATTTGTCAGAAGGTCCTGCTGAGACGGATGACGAGTCTTTGGCAGGAAATGGTTTCTGGGGTGAACAAGTGGCAGGGGAGGATATCTGCGTAAAAAATTTTCTTCCAGCATTAGAAGCTGTGTGTCAGAAGCTTGAAGAAGCAAATAATAAGGTAAACATCAGATAAATCTGTGATGCTAACGTTTCTCGTGGCTTTGCTGTGCTCAATTTTCATTTTTCCTTTTCTCACTTGTTTTTGCCTCAAAGGTTCTTGTTGTTACAGATATCAAAAGGGCCCTTGGTTACAGGAAAACGAAGGGACATAGAGCTTGGAGAAATGTTGGTCTTCTGAACTTTATGACCTTCTTGCTGACCTCATATTTGTCTAGTTAATTTAGATTGAGGGTTCTATTTGCATTAGTCTTATAGAATTTTGTCTATAGGTTGTTAACAGGTTGAAAGAAGCAAATCTCGTGGAAGAGATCTCAGCAAAGGTCAACAGCACTGACAAGAAAAGAAAGAGAAGCGATGAAAAGGTGTGTTGTTGACTTGTTGTGGTTGCATGCTATCAATTATGTGGTTTATCTGCTTCAGGAGTTCTTACAAGTTTCATGAGGCGGAAAGGGTTTGATCACTGATGACCCATAGAAAAGCAACAAACATAGAAACAAGCACCACCATTACCTAAAAGATGTAAGTTAGGGGGAACCCAAAAAAGGAAAAAGAAGAAGAAATAAAGTAAAAGAGCATAAAAACAAGCCCAAGGGGCCAAAATTGGTTGAGCTACTGAGATAAAATATGTTTTGCAATATATTATTTGGCACTTCAACCTGTTGCACATGCCCAAACACTTCCGGACTGTGGCTTTTGAATGTTATCTCATACTTCAGAGTTAAAGATAGCAAGTCCTTCCCCCCCCCCCCCCCCCCCCCAAATGTTTCACTACAATGCAATTTTACTCAGTCAAATTATCTACACTAAGGATGTTTGATTTGCTGCAATCAAGGGCGTGATGGAATTTAATTACACCTTTAATTATATTTCACTATTTTGTTGAGAAAATTGAACGTTGCAATCACTTTGTAATCAATTCATGGATGTACTTGGATGACCTCATAGAGATCATGATTCAATTCCTTTACAATGAAATCAGCTAATTTCCACTTACAACTGCCACCAAAGTCTTACGGTCAAAAGTTTGTTGGAGCTCTGCGATCTTGCTGGACGTTCGCTGGAGCCATTGAATTGCTAATTGAATTTTGAATTATGTTCCAATTGTAGTGATTTCTCTAGTATTACAAAATGTTGTATCTAAGTCGTATTGTTTTTTTTATTTAATCTAATTGCATGGAATTAGATTCCATTTAGTCCAATTATGATAAACCAAACTTGGCCTTAGGATTTTGCTGCAAGCCATTTATGAAATTGTTATTAAGTTTTGTATCTGGCATGTATTTTATTTTTTGTTTCCTCTCGGAGTTGTGGTCTGCCTCAGAAACCTGTTACGTTTGTACTGACTTCTTTTTTAGCATCCTTTTCACATTACCATATCCTTAGTTCTTGACTTTCTATGCTTGTTGGTGTACTTCTGATTCCTGCAGTCCATCTCATGTCTGCGTCTACTAAAGAAATTTGATCCAAAAGATTTTCAAACAAAGACTTTACCTAGTGGATACGACATATCCAATTCCGGACGTGCGAAAAATCATAAAGGGAAACATCCAAATGAACGAGTTGTTGAACTTCCCATTGAAAATCAAATATATGACATGGTGGATGTTGAAGGAGTCAAAGGAATAACAATTTTTGAGGTACTCGATCTACCATTTCTGGCTATGTGATGATATAGTATTTTTATGATGTACATACATATTTAAACTTCATTCACAAACAAAAGTTCTGTCAAGTTATTGTGGTCTATTCATCTCCCAAATGTGCAACTTCTTGCTGTCAATTAATTTATGCATCTAGCCGTGCAGCAACATGGTTTCTGATAATCCGCCCGGTGTGTGCCTTTGTCCTCATTTTCTTTCTGAACATAGTAACCTTGAGAATTAAGCTTGCAGATATTTTGTACATCTAAACCACAAGGATTTCATATTTATTTCTGGATGGTGTTGTCATGAAATTTCTGTTCATTGATCTTTTTTTAATAAAAATGTTCATGCTTTTCTTGTGGATGTCAATGTAACCTGCATGTTCAGCCAACCATGTTTGATGTGTTTAGAATATATGTTATGCAATGTATGTCCTCTATCAAGATTAAGTCGTGAAAATGTGGTATGCGGATTTGTGTAATGTCAGAATTCTATTCGTTATTTTTATCGCCAATAAAAAAAGTTACTTTTTCTGATGAAATGTGATGTAGTCATCTTCTACTCTAAACTTGAGAAGTAAGCTATGGTTTTTCAAATGATAAAAGATATCATCTCTTTTTTGCACTGATGATTAATGTTATTTGTTTCACAGTGAAATATGAGATTATTCTATCTTAATGTTTTTTGGGCAAGTAAGCTGGGCAGTGAGAAGTATTATTCTCAAGCTGCATATTACAAAGTCAGACAAATAATCATTTTGCTGTAACTAAAAATATCATATTTTGGTGTTGTATACTTAAAAAAGTTTCCATTCCTTACAGTGAAGAGAATTAAATGCTTTCAAGCAGTTTGTATGTATGAATTTGACAATTTATATTTGATGAGGTTTGATGAATTCAGGTTCATGCAAATACATGGTTCACCTTTTTTTCTGATAAGTTGAATCATTTCAGACTTTTCAGTGAAGTTTGACATTCTTATTTCAAAGATATAGCAATTCTAATCATTGTTAAAGTTCCGGTTATTTTAGTAAAAAACCTATTTTCTATTGATTACTTAAGTGACTCTTTTTATACCCTAATGCTCTTGGGTAACTAGCTGAAGTACTTGTTACCCTCTTGAGAAGATAGTTGACTTGCTTAATTGGCTTATTGCGGGTTTCCATGATCTTACAAGTTATGCTCTTCGGTAACTAGCTGAAGCATTTGTTACCCTCTTGAGAAGATAGTTGACTTGCTTAATTGGCTCATTGCGGGTTTCCATGATCTTATGAGTTATTCTCATATGAATCTTGCCACTGAAAGTAAATTCACAAGTGACGAGTCTTGTGTTTTTAAATGTCATTCACTGTCATTTTTTGTTCATGTAATTTTAAGGGTGTGTCTTTTCACGAAGCTTTTGGTTTGAAGTGTCCCATCTCTTGCTTGAATTTGTTATTTGCAACTTATGCTTTCCTGTTGTTGTCCCTGTAGGTATGCAGTAGGCTTGGGCTTAATTATAAGAAGTACTATTCCCGGGTTGTTGATATGTGCTCAAGATTTGGGATGCACATACAAGCTGAGAACCATAACAGAACAAAGATCTACAGGATATGGACAATTGGAAATGTAAAAAAATCTTCTGCTATCCAAGGGACTGTCTGTACGGAAGTGTCACAAAGTGTTGGACATTTAATTTCAATTGAACAGCCATCATCACAGGACTTACTTAGAAACTCTAGCAGCTGGGAATTGAACAGTGAGAAAACAGGTGGTATGGTTGTTGCATCTGGACTTCCCACTACAAGCTTTTCTAAAGAGAAGTGTTGCAATGAAAAATCTGATGAAGCTAGGGGAATGATTGAATTGGATGCCGATGGTGTTGTCTCACAAAGTCCAGTTTCGACCCTATCCACTCTAAACCCTCGAGCTTCTAAGAGGCATCCTTGTTTGGATTTATCAGTGATCACCACTCAAAGGAAAGAAAGGATATTGTCAAGATTAAAGGTATTGCAGACATAACTTGTAGCATCATTAAGACACATCTATCATATAGGCAATGCACATGCTTTGACAAGTATGCATAAGGATGCATGCTTTGCTTGCTTCATGCCCAAGTATCTAGTTTTTGAACATGTTTCAACATCTTTAAGTATTTTTCCTTCACAAAATTAAAAACAAATCCACAAAATAAAAACTGAATGTGTGTTATGTATAAAAAAACCTTTAAAACAAGTATTTCTGAATGTCTTTAAGTTTGGACGATATTCAAATTAACTTTTATGCATTTTGGGATTCTAGGTGAGTAATTTCATGATCTGTAATTTGATCTTCCAGTTGCAAATTTAACGGCATGCATTTTGGAAGATCTTGCATCTGTCCGGATTCCGGAACTACCCTCTTCCCACTGCCTTGAAATTGTTCATTAATATCAGATTTTTTTGGGTTACCAGCTACCCAATATATTACCAAGCCCTTATGGAAACATCACCCTTGTAAAGTATCCTTATGTACAGCCTTATTTTGTTTAGTTGTCTTTTAAATATTAAATGATGGTTTTGTTATTTTTCTATGGAATTGTCTCTTTACTTTAATAGGTAGTTTTCAATCTTCCTCTCCGTAAACATCTCAGTCTTGTAATTTGTGGATTCAAGATATTTAAACAGTCCTTTTAATCCAAATTTTTCCTGTGATTCATGACTAGTATGTCCTTTTTATTCTCTTCATTTAATGTATACTTTCAAGATCTTTACTCATTCCCACTACTAAATCAGCATTTGTTTAAACTTTAAAAATTCCAACATCCGGATAAAACTTTAGAAGATGAAGCCCCTCTTTTAAAAACCTTAGTAACTTCAGCACAATTAGTAGGAAGGTGATAGTTTTAGAAATTCTAGTCTTATTGACTTATATGTAGCCTATGTTTGTATATAGTGGTTAGTTTTGGAACTCAGAAGAATGAACTCAAGACAGTTTTTGTCTTTTCTAGGACGGTGGGTTAGTCATTTTTTTTGGCGAACCTTGATGTAGTTGAGCTTGAGAATGGTGATCACCTTTTCCTGATCTAGACATCTCTTGTGAACTATCAAAATGACCGATGAGGCATTTAATACCGATTGAAAATCAAAAGTTCTCAAAGAAAGAAATAGAAAATCACCGGAAATTCATCTTTACTTTTGGCAGTAAATGCCCGTGTTTCTGTTTACCTTAACATGGTTCTCAGGTCTCTGGCTGTTCTTAGACTTTCGATAAATGCAATCTTATTTTTGTGCATTTTCTTTTGCAGAATGAGAAGTTCATTTTAATGGCTGAGCTACATAAATGGCTTCAAAGTCTTGAGGTAGAAAAGCCTACGAAAATGGACAAAAAAACACTATTGCGTGTTTTACAATCTCTGCAACGAGATGGTCAATGTAAATGTGTTCAAGTTAAGTTTCCTTCTTTATTCAACCAAAGCAATGACCACCCCAAATGTGTGATTTTGCACCCGTCTGTAGGAAGTGTATCTGAACTGGTGGGGCAAATTTTTAAACGAGGTAGGGAATTTGATGCTGAGTGCCGTGGCCACTTACCAGCTCAACTAAAGACTGATAATGTACATGTGACCAAATTGATGGAGGTAGATAGATCTTGTGAAGACATCTCTACCCGTAGATATCCACATGCTGAGGCTATGCGTTCTAATGGATATATTTCTTCAAAGTTGGTGCGTACAAAGCTTTTGCATTATTTCCTCTGGTCTTACCTCAGTATTTCGTCCGACTGGGAAGATGCATTCTCACATGGCACATATGGCAGTGACCCGAATAATCCTTCAAGCACACTCAAATTGTTCGAACTAGATGCTGCTTTAAAAGCCATGCCTCTTGATCTGTTTTTACAAGTAGTGGGTTCTGCAGGTGGCAATTTTAATTTGTCTGAGTATTGCAAGCATGGACTGAAGTTGGAGGATCTTGCAGTTCAGGAATATAAATGTTTGATGGATAATAGTACGACCACTCGAGTGTCATCCATCATTGATATCATGCTGCGCTTGAAGGTAGATTAACTGCTTGCACTATAGTGATTTGGATTAAAATTTATATCTTTCATATATTTACTATCTGCCTGTCAATCCATAGTTTTTCGGGTAGGGTCTGATAATTCTTCATTCTGGATGACAGTTAGTCCAAGTGGTCACTGAAGAAACCGCAAAAGGTATTGGCGTAATTCCACATGATTTTCTTACTTATGCTATGGAGTTGAAGCCTTATATTGAAGTACCAAGAGGCCCAAGCATGAATTCTCATGATCACTGCCCCAGGGTCAGAAAGGACTTTGTTTTCTGTAGCAAAGATTCAGTGGACGCTTATTGGCAAACTTTAGAATATTGCTATGCTGCTGCTGATCCTAAAACAGCATCACGCGCGTTCCCTGGGTCAACTGTTCCTGAGGTTTTTCTCCACCTCCATCAACTTTACAACATTTATATCAAGAAACTTGTTGGTATATTCACTTTATTAAAATGACTTAATTTTAAGGACATACCAACCAAACATAGGTCATTTAGTTTCTATATAGGAAAATCACCCAATGTTTCTATTTCAACACAATCTCTATGTTTGATGAACTAATGTTTCTTTTGTTTCAACTTATTTTCTTCAAAATGTTTTTTCTGGTTTAAGAAAGACTTGACTTGCATCAGGTCTTTTCTTCTCGTTCATGGTCAATTGTGCGAATTATGTCTGCTGAACAACGTACGGAGTTACTCAAGCGTGTGGCCAGAAATGATCCACACAAGAAGGTTTCATTTGAGGACTGCGTTAATACTGCCAGAGAGTTGGATCTTACCCTAGAGCAGGTTGGCTCCTCTGGCAGTTTGAGTTTAATCTAATTTATAGCGAGCCACATAAGTTAATATATCTCCATTTTACCTATATATATTGACATTATTACTTTATGGATATTTCTAGATTACGAAAAGCAATCTAATGTCATTTTATTGTGTATGAATCTTCAATCCTACATTCGAATTAAGCTTTAAATGTTTGATATCTGCCTTCTTTTGCAGGTTCTCCGTGCCTCTTGTGATAAGGGGAGCCATCTTTACCGATGTTCTTTTGATTTTAAAACCAAGAAGTGTGACTTCCAAAGTACTGATAAAACCCTTTTGAAGAAGAGGAAAAGATCTTCAAAAAAGAGATTTCGAGCTTGCGATGTAACTAGAGAAGATAGTCCTAAGACATCAATTGATGCAGAATCCTATGATGGAAATCTGCAACGCGAGACTGACTGCCTACTGTCTGAAAATTCCGAAAGCCATCCTAGTGATACAGTGGAATCAGAGACCGATAAAGATGGGAAAGATGCCTGTAGCCTTATTCACCAGTTTGCTTTTGCTAGGGTAAAACCTTCACGTAGAAGAAAATTTGTATGGGATGATGCGTCTGATAGGTAATTAATATGGTCTATGATGAAAGAGGAAGTACATTTTTTTCCTCTCCTGATTCTCACTGTTTTTGGAACTTAATTGTTTATGCAGGCAATTACTGATAAAATACAGCAGATACCGTGTGACTCGTGGTGTAAATTTCTTTCGTGTTGAGTGGGCCTCCATTTCTGATCTTCCAGCACATCCTGATACATGCAAAAAAAGAATGGCAGTGTTGAACAAAATTGTAACAGTACGAAATGCTGTTTTGATGCTTTGTAATGTACTTGGTAATAGATATTCGAGGTACATCAGTGAAAATTCTAAAAGTGGACATCATAAATCAAGTAATCCTAGTGATGCCGCTGAAGGTTCATATTTGGGGAAATGTCCTGCGGAACACACATCAGTTTCTACTTCAGATTTGAATTCAAGGGTAGAAAATTGGGACAATTTTGAAGATCCAGGTGTTAAGTTGACACTTGATGAAGTGCTCCGGTGCATTAGGGTGGACAAGTCAAGAAGGTCTTACACGAATGAATTGAAAAGGAAAGGCCCAGAGAAGCCTCCTGTTACTGCAGATGATTCAAACCCTCAAGGATGTGTAAGTGTGTTTCTATATTCCACTGTTATTTTATCAAATTAGTTGTTATAGTAAATATTGTGTGTTTTTCTTTCTGTTTCAGGTTTACTCAGAAAAACAAGACAAGGTACTTTCCTTTTCAAATAATGGTGAGCAAAACCACCATTTTACTGAAAAAGATCATGAAGCTTGTGCAGTGGACTCTGAAAGTTGTCAAAAGACCCAAAACTGCACATATTCTTATAATGCTAATGGAAGTATGAATCACTCTGTAAGCAGTGAGGAGACAGCTATAACTAAACTTTTAACAGAATCTTTGTCGATAGCAAATGCTGTGGAACTTCTCAAGTTAGCCTTCCTCAGTAGTTCATCATCATCTGAAGTGCAAACATTTATAGCAGATACGCTACGGCAATACTCTGAAAGCGACTTATATGCGGCTTTTAATTATCTCAGACAGAAGAACTTCATGGTATGTGAATGCAGTTGTACGTGTTAGCTTTGTGTCTTATTTGATCCCATTCAATCATTCACAAAAAAATGTTGATAATTAACTTAATGGATCCCATGATCATTGCCTGCTGTTATCTCCCGGGAAATCTTTGTTGATTGTATGATATGAAAAGTAATCGGTAACACAAATACACAACTAGATATCATAAGCAAGTTTTTCAGGCGATTGATGGAATGACATGACATGCATGGTTCACTCTACTACTGCGTAATGTGTATTTTTCTTTTATGCGAACTGCATTTGCTTCGAAAAACACATCCAAAGGAAGCTCCACACTGAATCAAAATTATAAATATGTAAATAAATGGTTATCGATATTATGTTTATAGCTGTTCAGCATGTTGGAAACGACATTAATGTAGGTAGATAGTTTAGGAACCGGTCCTCAATTTGTCTGTCCAGTGTCCACAAAGGGTGAACTTCGTCGTTTACATTCTTGGTTGCTGTAATAACATTCTCACAATGTTGCAATTTGTATGGATTTTAATTCATTGCGTAAACACTGATACATTCTTTTCTTAATCAGATAGCTGGGAGTGGATGTCGACCATATGTTCTTTCAAAGCAGTTTTTGCACACATCCTGTTCTTCTCCATTTCCAGTTGATTCGGGAAAGAGGGCTACAAAGTTTTCAACTTGGCTTACTGAACAAGAAGATCTGCAGATAAATGATGATAACCTTTCTGTGGATTTGCAGTGCGGTGAAACTTTTCATCTGCTTGCACTTGTTTCGTCAGGCAAACTTATCATGTCAATGTCTCTACCCGATGAAGGCATTGGAGAGGCTGAGAACTCAAATGCTCTAACACATAGTGGAAAAAATACCACCGACAATATTAAGAAGCAAGATTTCTTAAGTGAATGTTGTCAACGGCGAGCGAAAGGTTTTCCTGGTATCATTGTCATCTTGGATCATGTGACTTATTCTGAATCAGAGTCTGCAAATTGCTTAACACATAGCGAGAAAGGAAATTGTAGTGCAAGTGTTGTCAACGAGAAAGATTTTTTCCTGGAACAGGAGGAAAACAAAGATATAGATGCTCATCCTACTTCATCTACAGACACAACCTTTCCAAGCCAATTGAATTCTGATCCAATTTGGCAAGATATGGCCACCTATGCTGAATTCATCTTGCCTGAATCTGAGGCTAGACCGTGTGTATCCCCTAATGTACTACAATCGTTATACATGACAATCAACAAGGCTGGTGAGCAAGGTTTAAACACACAAGAAATTTCCCAAACTTTGATCGTACAAGGTATGCAGATTTAATGATATTACGGCCAGTATTTTTGGTCATTTCGTATAAGAACCTATTTCATGAGTATCCGCAATTATATTCTTCGATTCTAATTACCTATGCTGTTTTTATTGTTTAGGGAATCCGCTCATTGATATTTTCTTGGACACACTTGAAGCATTCCAACTGGTTGTGAAGGTATACCCTAATAAATTTTCATTTATGAAACTTTTTCCCGTTGCTTCATAGATGAAAATCGGTGAATTGGAAGTGCCTTTGTAGGTTAATTTGCCCTTTAGAGACATCTCGTATGATAAGGTCCACCAAATGCATTTTAAATTTATTCTCCAAGCCCTTGTAAACATCCACATGGTTTAGCTATAATCTCATAGGAATAGTTGAACCATTACTGTTGTAGTGTGTCATCGTTTTGAAGTTCAAAATAAGTATGAACTTTCAAATCAACACTCAAGTTGTAAATTGAATGGCTAGATTTTTCTATGATTTCTGGGTTTGATTATGTTTTAATTATCCTGAAGTTTGAGAGTGATCACTTTGTCAGGAAACTTTACGATAAACTATCCAACATAACATCTGCTGTTTGTAATTACCTATTGTTGACGTTAAAAGTATTTATTTTATTTATTTCTGATCGTTTAAAGTTAAAATATAATCCATTAGGGTTAATTTAGGGTAAATAAAAATGTTCCTTTTCAATGTTAAAATCTAGACTTATTATTCTAACCTTTTTATGCTCAGTAAAAAAATTTGCTCATTTTCAGGCCCGTGATGATCAGAAAGTATCATGTTAAATTACAGTTTACCCCCTGAATTGACCCCAAATCAAAGTTTTTGACCTTAAAAAGTCCTAATCACTTAATTTATTAAAGTTCAGGTGAGAACTGAGAATGTTGGTGTGCAGCTATACTTAAGGGAAACAAATTGTTTTTTTTTACCCTTAAATGTATTATATTGCAAGCTCTTTCATAGTCAAAAACTCAAAATTCTTTTGCAGTTCCTATGTACACATAGATAATGAGTTTGAATGGGTTTCTGTCTGTTGTATATTCCAGTGTCTTAAACAATTAAATGCTTTTCTGACCGATGAACATCCATGTGCGTGATAATTTGTCTTAATGCCCTAGCAGGCATGTTCTTCAATTTTTCATATTTTTTGGATTTTACCTTCTAAGCTAATTTTCCATTGTCTATTGTCCCTTGGCATTGTGGAACTGATGCAATTAAATGGATTCCCTGGATATCTACCCACAGGTTAACGCTTATGACTCTGTCAGAGTAGTCGATGCTTCATACAAGTCCAAATATTTTGTAACCATGTTTTCTGATAGTGGTAAAAATTGTACCCCGTCCTTTTGGACTAGATCTCTGAGGAACTATAAGTCATCTGTCATACACCCTTCAGAAGAGAAACAGACTGGAGAACAAAATACTCAAATTGAACCTGAAGTTGAGCTTCCTAATAGTTGTGAGATGATGATTCCTGATGAGTACAAGCAACATACTTCATCACAGGGAGATGAGCACGTTGGTTTGTTTCCTACGGACGGGAACCAATGTGTTTTTCGGCCCATATTACCATGGATTAACGGGGATGGCAGCACTGATACAATCATGTACAGAGGACTTGTTCGACAAATTCTTGGAGTTGTCATGCAGAATCCTGGTATATTGGAGGTATGAGCACAGTTCACAAAAAAATTTCTGATGCTAGTAAGCAGTGATAAGTCTTTTCGGTCAATTGGAGATGTATTTGCATGCTTTCTTTGTTGTCAAATGCATCTGTTGTTCTGATGTCATAGTACAGAGGTGCTTGGGTAAATGAAAAGCAAGAAAGGGTTAATTCATTGGGGCTTATTTTTCCCATCTAAGTGGTTATTTTCCCGCATCATAGATTATCCATAATATATTCCTGTTCTCCTGTTGGTTGCCAAAATTACAATCATCGTGCCTTCATCCGCAAAAGCTATGACTATCAGCAGTTGGAAAATTATTTTAGCTTTGTCTTACTATTCGTTGAGTCCTCTTAATTCTTATTATACCTATGTAAGTGTAACAATGTGGGCTCGCCAACCATCTTATCAGTTCTTGTGGCTGACATTCTGTAGATAGTATTTCAATTTTGGCAGATTCATCAATGAAATAAATATGGTTTTTTTTATTTTCTGAAATCATTTCATAATTCATTAAATGTTTTCTATCTGTGTTTTAAGTCGAGTTGAAAGTTGAGACTTGAGACTTGAGAGTATCAAAACCTTGTGTAGGCTCACTGCTTGTTGTTAGGGTCACATGTGCAAATAATATTAGGGCATTGTCAGGACATATACGGCAACGCACCACCAACATCTTTAACTTGTTTTCTATTGTTTGCAGGACAATCTTATCTCCCGAATGGACGTGTTAAATCCTCAGGTCTGTTAAATACTTTTGCTGCGAATTCCTTGAGACTTTGCTGACAGTGGCAATCGTCACTGTCCTGAATTCTTTTTTAAGTTTCAGTTTTCATGATGATAGTGGCGCATATTGGGTTAGATGTCCTTGTTTTTTTCCTTTCAGAATGTTTTGCTGACAACCTGACGTATTGTTTTCTGTTTCTATTCAGAGCTGCAAACGGTTGTTGGAGCTGATGATTCTTGATAAACAAATAGCCGTGAGAAAAATATTTCAGACTACCAATTGCACGCCGCCAGGGTTGTTACTAGGGTTTATCAAGCCCAAAATAGAGACGTCAGATTCTTTGTTCAGAAGACATTTGTTTGCTAATCCCATGAGCACCCAATACCTGTAAATATAACGTAGACTCTTATAATTATAATTTGTGTATATATATATGTAAAGTGTAAAGATTTATGTTTTTAAGCGTAACAGGGTAGAACAAGCAGTGGAGCTTTTCCTCATAAAAAATAAAATTGCTATTATTTTTTACGTTTATATTTATGAAAGTGGTTTGAAGGTTGTGTTTGGACGTTATTATACTACGTTCACAACATTTTTGAAGATATATACATAGGCATAGCATAGATGGTCGGAGAAAGAAGAAAAGGAAGACAAAAGTGTGTGCAGATGATGGAGCAATGACAACACAATAAGCTTACGCCAGCCCAGGAGGGGATGAATGAAACCCATACCTCTAACAACGTTAGGTTGTTAAACATATTTCATTTTTTTATGATTTGGCAGACAAGTGTTCCATTTCCATATCCGATCCAGACCAAGCTGCATATCTAACAAAACAAAACAAAAAAATATACTAGTCCGTAAATCTAATGGTTTTGGTCCCTCTACCACATATCCCAGCCGTCCATCTCACCCGCACATCCGAGTCCAAGGTTTATATAGACCCATCTTAATTTGCCAACACACGATCCAGCCAGTAGATCGGGTGAGATGAGGTTTTATTATTATCGATGTTGCTTATATTCTTTGGTTGATAAATTTTGTTATTTTCTAACATGTGAGTGCCCATTCTAATTGGTTCCATGCTGATTGAAAATTTGGTGGTGATCATTAGGTTGTTAATTATATCATGTGGTTTTTAGTTGGCTTGTTAGCATAGTTGAGGTGATTGATTGATTCAGATTACATTTTAACACTACTACTACTACTCCTGTTCCACCGCAAAATCCATCCATATATCCATCCATACAATTGACAGGTTTTTATAATTCGCCTTCTGCTTCTCCAAACTCCATGTGTGTTTGTTCCTTGGCTTCTTCTTCGTCCTGGTTTTGCTGCCCTTAAGTTCAATTATTGCTCTAAGGGTAAGGGTTTAGCTTATTGTTGAAATTTAGTTTGAGGGTCTGAATTAGGGGTGTCAGTGGATGCCCGAAATCCGAGAATCCGTCCGCGTCCGTATTCGTTTTATCCGAGAATCCGTCGTCCGTAAAACCTTATCCGTATCCGAAGTTTGATATCCGGGAACTCGCGGAGCGAATATGGATATTGATACATCCGATCCGAATAATATCCGATCCGAGATTGAATATTCGTATTATAAGATCCGTATCCGTATATGTATCTGTATCCGTGTTTTTATCTATTTAATATCATATTCATACATAACATATATATATATTTATTAAAATTTTACAATTTGTATGTAAATACAAGTATAAGTATCAAACATACAAATATAAGTATGATATCATACAATTTATCCAATATAAGTATAATATCATACAATTTACCCAACATATAAATAGAAGTATCCACTCATACGAAAGGCAAACCCTAACCCCATCGCCGCCTCCTCCTCCTCCTCTTCTGCCTCCGCCTGTCACCTCCTCCTGTGCCGGCTCTGCCCGTTGCCTCCTCCTGTGCCGCCTCTGCTCGTCGCCTCCTTTTGTGCTGCCTTCGCTTGTCGACTCCTCCGGTGTCGTCGAATCGTTCGTTTCTCGATCCCAACTCGTGCATTTCGTAGAAGGGTTCTTAGTGTTTAGTATTTCGTTTGGTGATCCTCAAAAGGGTACCACTTTTTTTGTTGATTTTAGTGTAGTTACTTCGAGTGAAAGAAAGTAAGTTATGATTTAGGGAAAAAATGGGCTGAAACTGTGTAAAAAATGAGTGAAGCGTCACTGAAACTCATCAAGTATAGTTTGAGAGGATTAATCCAAATTTAATTTAGATGTTAAAATGAACTTATGTTTTCTAGGATTGAGGATGTGCTGAATCGTTACGTACATTTGCCGGAGCACGATCGAGGAGGGTGAGTTGTCTAGCATTTGGTTTGCTTCCATTAATTTTGCGTTTCAAAGCTAACCTCATTTTGTGTTCTTTTCATCTTTTCCTTTTTTCCCCAACTTTTTGATGAATTTTTGTTATGACTTGCATGATGACGCCATTTAAAATTGTTCAGAGCTATCCAAAATAGAGAGGTAATAACTTCTTTCTCGTAGTTAATTTCTTCATATGATAAAATATACGCACGTCTATTTTACGCTTGCTAATTAAATCTGGTATCATATTTAGGTAATTTACTCTAACCCTTGTCGCAGTTTCTGATCAGAACGCTAAAGAAACTCAAGTGTGAGACAGGCATAGCTAATTTCCCGATAGTAAAGTTTGTACCTTTTCCCCCATAAATACGTTAATTTATTCTCTATTTAATGTTTTACGTAATTTTTGTTCTAATGATGGTCTTCTTTTTACTAGTTCCGGAACTGTTGACAGAGAGTTGGAGGTTAGTAGGTCACAACAATCTATTGCTCTGTACATGTAGGACTGTCATTCCTTAACAGGAGGGCGGTCCCGGGCGGAACCGCCCGACGTTTTTCCGAGTGGATTTCCGCCCGAAAATCCGCTTGGGCGCCTGATCCGGGTGGGGGGACCTGCCCCCCTCCCGGATTGGTTTTTTTATGTTTTGGTTTTTTAGTTAAAAGAAAAATATTTTGGTATATTTAAATTAATGTATTGATTAGGTTTTGTAATTTAATTGTATCGATGTTGTTTGAATTTTCTAATAATTGTATAATTATTTCATAATTAATTAAATCGGTTTTGATTTATTAAGATCTAGTTAAATTTAAAAATAAAACAAATCATATACGAAATTGAGATACGTCATAAAACACGAGTACTTTACACAAACTCCAGACGAACAGTACAAACAAGGATACGAAATACAACAGAAATAAGGATACGAAATACAATACAAATACGGATACGAAATTTAAATAGATGCTACTACAACAATACCGATAAACTACGAAACACACATTAACTCCAAAGTAAAACAACACAACATACAGAAATCCCTGTGATTTAGCCCACGCCTTGAGCTCAGCAAGTGTTTCTTTATCGAATTCGTCTTTGTTTCTTTCTTCATCAGAGAAAATAGTACGTCAATCTTCTTGGTGTTGAGTTCCCTTTGGAACTTCGCTTCAGCTTCAATGCGTTTCCTCTCTACCCGTTCTTCGTAACGAATGTACTTGTCTTCTCTCACTTTGGCGTTATATTCAATTTGATTTCTCAATTCTAAAATGGTTGGATCGAGTTGCGACTGAATTAGTTGTTCCCCTTCTTTTTTTCTCGTTTAACATCTTGTGGACGAGGACATGGTTCAAACATCATTTCGTCCGTCGACGGTGTCGTGTGACTCACATCATCGTCGATGCCTTTTCTTTTCCCGCTATTGAAACTCTCCGGACTCTCTTTGGCGACGTCTCCTGTGTTACCTCTAAGCACAACAGACTCCCACTTATGGTACTTGCGCAACATAAGTCACACGTGCATGTAATGAAATTTGGTCTTGTGTGTTCGCTCAAAGATGCTTCTTTGATGACATCGTTCTCATTGGAACCACCTTTTCTTCCTTCGCACCACCTGGTCGAAGCAACCCACCCATTGGTTGACCAAAGGTGATATACGCCTCCACCGTCCCTTTAATGACTTATCGTTACGCTCTATTGCATCAGCTTCAAATGATTCATCGAAGAGACGCTTCACACGTCTCCATAAGGAACTCATTTTTTGGTTCGTCCCAACCACAACATCGTCACTTACAACCATGTAAGCCGAGACGAGTCTCTCATCCTCTTCTGTGGACCACATTTTCTGCGACCTGGTGGTCGCGGTTTTGCGTGTTCCTTGACCGGTTGAAGGTTGAACGATATTTTCGTCATTTACATCAGGTATACTGCGGCTGAGATTTACACTACTCTCTCAACTTAGGAGATGAGTGTACGACCCTAATGGGAATTGGTTTAGGTCTTGTTCCTGGTAGGGGTGCACACGGGTCGGGTTGAACCCGAAAACCGACCCGAACCCGACTGGCCGGGTCGGGTTGGGAAGGGGTTCGGGTTGGGTTGGGTTGAAAAAAAATGAAAACCGCATTTTCGGGTCGGGTTCGGGTTGGAGGGGTCGGGTTGACCCAACCCAACCCGAACCCGAATTTTTTTTACAAATAAATTTAATCCAGAATAATCTGGACCGTTCAAATCCGATCTGAGGGTTTAAAATCTCCTTCAAACCCTATCTGAGGGTTAAAATCTCCACACCCTCCCTCCTTCCTCGCGGCTCCACCCTCCTTCCACCGGCGCCTCCCTCCCGTACCTCTCACGTCGTGGTGGCGGATCCCACCCGTACCTCTCCTGTTGCATCCTCCTAGTCCTCTCCCACCTCCACTCCCTCCACATCGTCCACCGTGACGTGAAGCTGCCGAACATCCTCGTGAACTCCACCGGAGAAATCAAGATCTCGGAGTGTCAAGAGTGATGACGAGGTCGCTCGATCCCTGCGATTCACCGCTCGATCCCGCCAACCACTCTTAGTCCTCTCCAGTTCTCCCCCTTTCCTCGCTGATGGATCATGGATGGCTGATAGGCCATGGGAGACCATACTTTTGGAGCAAGCTCGTGGTGTTACTTCTGAACCACATTTCTCCAAACCTCCGTCTACTTCTGAGCAAGCTCGTGGAGCAACCTCCGTCAACCTCCGTCGATTCCATTCCACTCTTCCTTCCTAAACCTCCATCTACTTGGCATTGCTGCGAAGATGTCGAAAGAACTCTTTCGTCTCCTGGTGAGTTTCTGATTTTAAAGTGCTCGCTGTCTTGCTGATCTGATTTTCAAGTGTTTTAAAAGTGCTTGCTGAAATCTAGATGGATTTTAAAATGCTTGCTGTCTCAGCCACCATAAGTCTGAGTTTCTGATTTTAAAGTTATATATTTGCCGGCTTGTAGCTGTTGTCTTGCTTGCTGTCTTACAAATAGAATTGAAATCAATTTTTGCTTCCTTGGTGTCAAAATATCAGGTCCAACCCGAACCAACCCGACCCAACCCGAAAATTTCGGGTCGGGTTGGGTTCAACCCGATTGGGTTCGAGTTCGGGTTCGGGTTGGATTTTTCCCTAACCCGGAAATTTCGGGTTGGGTCGGGTTTCATCCCAAACCCGACCCAACCCGACCCGTGTGCACCCCTAGTTCCTGGGTTCGGGGATGGTGTGGGTTGTGCTGGAATTGATGGTATTGATGGCCCGGGTGGAAGAATGGGGGTTGAAAAAATTGGTTTTGGTAGGATGGCCATGTGGAATCCAGGGTGTGGGACGAATTGGTTTTGGTAGGATGAGTGAAATCCAGGGTGTTGGACAAATTGTTGGGTTGGGGGACGACGACGAGGAGAACGATTGTACTCCAGTGAATCGTTGTCTTTTGAAGAAGACATTGTAAGGGGGGGGGGAGAAGTAATGTAGGATTTGAGTTAAGCAGAGAAGTAAGTTGGGGGAGTATATATGGATTCAATGTTATCGTCTTGTGTTTTGTGTAATCACGCGCACACTTTAGGTCATCGATGCTTGAGTGATCCAAGATTCGATGTTATCGTCTTATTCTACGTGTAGTCACGCGCACACCGTAGGAAATATGTTTTGATGTATTTTTAACTTTACTATTTAAAAATATATTCCAAAATTTTAAAAAATATTTTCGTATTTATATATTAATTGTTAATTCAAATTGAATGAATTAATTAAATTGAGTGATTACAATAATGATTATTAATATATTTTGTTGATTGTTGTGAGAGTTTTAGAGAAGATAATAGAGATAATGTAACTTGGTATGCGATTTGCTTTGAAAGTTTAATTAACATTTGAGGATCTCTGTTTTAAAAACTTGATCTAACCGGTAGTTGAACCGCGTCGTCGACCGAAAATTGGTCGGTCTATGAGAAAAATCGAACTTCAATCTGAAGTGATGCGAACCGAATTAAGCTGAAAAAATCGATCGAATCTTTTAGTCTTTTTCTCCGCGGTCGAACCGAATTCCACCCGTTTATCTTTTACCAAACCAATGTTTATTTGATCCCAATTTTTGTTGACGCCTCCTCCTCCGCCGAGGAAGCCGCCACCGCAAGCGTTGTCTCCGCGTCAAGTCTCTCATCCGCTCCTCCGATCTCGACCCCGCCTCCCAGACCGGCCGCCACGCCATCTTCTCCTCATCCTAATGGAAGGTGATCTTGGTGGCCTTGGTCTTTGATGGGAATGCTTTCCATCTTTTGGTCTCGGTATTTGTTGATCTTTTTTTTATTGATGGTATTTCTTGTTCTCTGAGTGATCAAGATTTTTGTTTCTTTATATAGGTTTTGATTGAATCTTGTGTCCTGATTTTATATATGTTTGGATCAATTATGAATCTTTTGGTATGAATTTGGTGTTGTTTGTGTTTTGTATTATTCGGTTGGTGTTTAGTATTGTTCTAGATAGTAGATATGTTTTCTTCCTGTTTTATTTGCACATTTTGTACATGATTGTTTTATCTTGATGTGTTTGAATTGGTGTGCATTTGGTTTTGGTTTGTATTGTCATTGGACTTCATATATTGATCTTTTGTGGATCCTTTTTCTTGCTACATGGTTTGATCGATGTTCATTTGTTTCTTTTGTGTTGGATGTTTAAATTGTGAACTTCATTAGTGGTTTGTTCCATTTCGTATTGTTTGTTCATATTTCTTGAGTTGAATGTTTGTTCATATTTCTTAAATTGAATGGGTTGGTGTTTAGTTCTTGATGAGGCACATATTTTTGTTGGTTTCCTACTTATTTCTTGATGTACACTTGGATTGACAAACCTTTATTCCCTGTATTGTATTGCTTCGTTAAAACCGTGAAGTGATTGTTGTTCAATGTGATATTTCCCTTTAAGTATGTTTTAATTCAGTTATTTTATAAATGCACAATTTTTGTTGAATTATTCATTGTTTAATGACTTGATTATTATGCTAAAAAATAAAACAATAGATAAAACCGGTTCAATTGGTTGGACCGTCGTCAGACTGTCGCTATGGAATCGGTTCTGTCAAACCCTCGGTTCACAAAATGTTGATGTCATGCTGACATCATCATCGGTTGGACCACTTTGAACCAAATCGAGTTGTGTTCGGTTCACTCTTCGGTTTGGTTTTTAAAACATTGTTGAAGACCGAATCAGTCGATCGATAAACATTAATGCTTTTTTGACCAAAAGAAGATTGATAATGTGATCATCTATCTATTTGCTTAGGAAAGTAAAAGTTAAGAAGTGTAAGTAGAAGAGAGATGATGGGATTGGGAGCGAAAGTGCCTCTCAAGGGATGGCAGCGAGCAGCAGTGGCTTTGGGTTCAGCAGCGGGAGCTCTTATGGACCCAAGAAGGGCAGATCTTATTGCCGCTCTTGGTGAAACCACCGGCGTACCTGCTTTTCGTAGAGCTTTTGAAAGGATGAAGTCAAACCCAGAAGGAAGAGTACGTTCTGCTTTGCCTCTTCTTTTTAACACACTTATCATTTAGCAATCATCAGCATACACAATAACACACGTTATTTATATTGATGTTGCTTAAATAACTACTACACTTTTTTTAATTTGATGTAACAACTCTATCAGATACTATACTACATATTGAAGATTTGAATCTCTTCTGGTGTGTGATCATGCAGCAAAACCATTAAATGACTATACATTTCTCAAATTTAATCGTGTTAACGTTTACAAGAACAATATACTGCTTCTTACACCAATACTGTGAGAACGATTCTCGAAGGACAATTCTCCTATTTTTTAGTTTGTAAATGCCAACCTGTACACTGGAACCTTAGGTTCTTACTAAAGGCCGGTAAGGAGGGTCAGATCAGATCTCGCCATGTGCAGACATGAGTCATACTACCACACTACTAGAGAGATTAGTTTTTAGTTTTCGATTGCCCCTTGATCATATGTCCAACAATAGTTTGGTGTCTCTCAATTAGGGTGCAAATGGATCGGATATTAGTATTACTATATTCATATTTGATTTGCAGATACAGATACAAATCGTCTTGGATATGAAAAATGCATATCCATACCCTTAAAAAACGGATACGGATTAAAAAAACGAATATATGCGGTGTACATATACAATATAAAATGAGTGTATATCATGGTAATTCACATAAAATTTTACCTCTTAAATTTGAATATAACTATATCTTAACTATATTATTTTAGAAATGTAACATATTTTATGTGTAGTAGTAAATTTTTAAGTAAAAGTTAAAATGAATCATGAAAAAATCACTAATTTAAACATATATAGGGGAAAATATTATATTAATCATGCGGATATTTGTATCCGTATCCTACCAAAATATGCATGTCCGTCCGTATTCGTTAAAATTACAAATTCCATATCCGTATCCATCTAAATTAAAAAAATCATATTCGCAAAAACTTGAAAACCGATATTTGTATCCGTATCCGTCTGGATATAGAAAAATTATATCCATATCCTAAGAAAAAAACGGATACGGATGCGGACTATCCGCGGATAGTCTATATCCGTTTGCATCCCTACTCTCAATACATATGAAGTGAGGACAATTTAATAAGTCATTTTAATTTAGTCCATTAGAATCCAAAATTCAATCAATAGTAAATGTTTGACTGCCTAGTCTCTTCATTTAAAGTGAACAAACTCACCCTCTTTGTATTGGAATTGGATTCTATTTTTTGTGCAAGAGAATCCCTGCATAATTAAAATACCTTTTTAATCAGATAATTGGAATGCACGATTGCCTGCAAATGATCACTTTCACTTCCATACGTATTGTTGTTTACGAAGTTACTAACATACTTGAGTTTTAAGGGTATTAAAAAATTATTTGTTTAACGACATACGTGTGTGAAATGTAACTGTTAGCCATTAGTGCACCTTTTATTGCATAGTGTTTCCAAAGAACCAGTATCAAACCATCAAAGTTGATTGCTGGATAGCAAGGTATCAAGATCTTACAATCTCTTAATATCTGCAACGTCATGTCATTTGTTATTATATAAACAGCAATTGCATCCTATAACTTCCATATTTTTAATATAAAATTCCAGGATGTTCTTGCAGAGAAACCTCGGGTTCTTTATGAGAATGTTAAGCATGCTTGGGATCTTCCAGAGAACACATTTGGGGCATCATATGCAAGGTTCATGGGATCGAGAAATTTCTCCCCAAATGATCGCCCACCAGTACGTTTTATGGACACTGATGAGCTATCATATGTTGCCACACGTGCTCGGGAGGTTCATGATTTCTGGCACGTTCTATTTAATCTTCCAACAAATCTCATAGGCGAATCGGCCCTCAAAGTTATCGAGTTTGAGCAGATGCTTCTGCCGATGTGTTTTCTTTCAGTCGTTGGAGGGTCGGCAAGGTTTAATGCAAAGCAAAGGTCGCTCTTCTTTCAGCACTACTTTCCATGGGCTACGCATGCTGGTTTGAGGTGCAGTGATCTTATGTCCGTGTACTACGAGAAACACTTTCACGAGAACCTGGATGATGTTAGGAAGAAATGGGGCATCACCCCTTTCTCTGATCCAAGATCTACAAAGTGACTTGTCATATTTTGCTTGATACATTAGAGGCAGCTGTTGCTGATCATTACAAAATTGATGCTTAGCGCCTTAGTCATTCAGTCCTTTCAGCAGGCCATAGTTGACCGGATAATAAAGTGAAAGTAGATCAGATATTTAAATCAAGAGCTATGAGAAGCTGCACTATTTTCCTTATCTTGCTGTTTACTCGTGCTCTGTTTCTAGTAAAATGAATTTTGGAATGGATTTAAATGAGGGTCCCTTGTTTATGTTTGTTGTACGAAAGAAATTGCTACGCAGTGGCGTCATACATGTCTACTTCCCATTTATATGCTTTGTTTGTTCAGATATATACATGGCTATGTATCCGATCCTTGGGCGTGGAGCATGATAGATGATTTTTGTTTTCTTTTACTCCTGAGAAAAAAAAATTATTATTCGTCGTCGGAAAATTACTTAAATCGTCATTCCAATTAATATTTTGACATTTATAATTCATTTAATACTCATTTCGTCTCGTCTCTTAAACTAAGAATTATGTCTACGTTTTTCTCATTTTACTACTACCAACACCACAAAAATGTTTAGCGAAGCGTCTAGATCCAAGGAAATAAGTCCAGCGAAAAAAAATAAAATTGTGTCAACCATCTGTGTAAGTCGTCGCCCCTGAAAATGGGACGTCTAGCTAGGACGCCCCATCCTTGGGGGCGACAACTTACACATATGTCAATCCCATGGTCGAGGCGACTGGGTAGGACACCTCTCCCATAGGATGGGCGTCTAGATAGGACGCCCCCTATCCTATGGGGGGCGTCCTATCCAGATGTTTTTTTTAATGGTGTGTTATTTTAAATTATTTCAGGTTCCAATGTAAGATTTCGATGGTGATGGGATAGATTGCAGTGAGTTTTTGATAATCAGAAGATATTTGAAACAATCGATCACGCGAGTATGTAAGACCCGCTCTCCTGCTATAATAATAATAAGTCCACTCTCCGCGATTATGCATAATTGACTTCTTGGAATGTCAAACTGTGTTATGACATGCTTGTTTGGGAAGATTTGATCGGATTTCTTGTTGGTCGATCGGGTGCGACACATCGAGCGAGCGCGCAGTTGTTTGACTTGATCGACTCAATTTGGGTCCGAGTGAGTGTAGGGTCGGTTTTGGACTAAAACCATGTTGAAGTGACATGAAATTGGAAGGGTTGCATTAAGATTTGGATGTGCATTTTCGTGGCTTTTGGGATGTCTTGGTGATGCCATTTTTGACATGTGTTGAGGTGACTTGATTAGCCATGAAGACTTGGAAATTGAAGTCCTAGCAAGCTAACAAAAAGCTTCTCCCACTAGCCAACCCTTGCACACATCTTCAACTCCCACACATCTCCTCCACCACTTCCACTCCTCAGCCACGTGGTCAAGCCACTCCGGTGGTGCTCCAGCAAACTTCAAATCCAGCGAAGCTAGAAGTGACGTCAAGTGCAACCTGTGGTGCGGCTAGAAGTGTGATGGGCAGAATCTCCAGCTAATTTCAGGCAACTTCCTTGCTAATCAGGTATGCTTCTGACCCTTGAAGAGTTGTATGGGAGGGGGTGTTGGCTGGAGGGCCGGCCATCACCATGTTGGTGGTTGGTGCAATCGGTTGCACCATCAACCGAGTTGTCTCTAGCGTGCGCATGGTGCATGCGCTAGATGGGGGTGGATGTGGGACAACCAGAGGGACCGAGCCTCCGACGAGCTCCGGTGAGGTCCAACCAGAGGTGAAGGTGTTCCTTATGGGTGGAGTTTGAGGGTGGCCACAGATCTGGTTGGGTGTGGCTGGTGCACACAAGATCCAACTAAGGTTTACCTTCAACCTTTTTGACTCCTAGCTTTGGACGGCTGGCTGGTGCAACCATTCCAGATGGTGGCTGGGGTTAGGAGGGGGTGGGGACAGACCTTAGGGAGGCTAGGGATGAGAGGAGTCGGATTGGCTTGTTTGGTCTGAACATGGTGCGCTAGAGTGATGTTAACCATGAGGTTGGTGCATCTTGCGCGTTTCTTGCTCGGTTGCTGGACCGAACGACTTAGACAGACTTCCTCTGACCTTCTCCCACCTCAGACCGCCTGGGAAGGATGCTCTGAGCACGTGGTTTGGATGGGCCAGGGATCCATATGCATGGCTGTGAGGTTTGTATTTTATGTGATTTATCTGATGCTATCAGTTGCATTGTGTGCGATGGTTGCTGGGATTCGTGGTTTGAGTCATTTCTGGTCCAGCAACACATATGATACATTCATGATCTGATTTCGGTTATATTCTCTGATATTTTTCTTATGCATGCACTCAGGAACTAAATTGGACTCATTCTTGTTATATGTTATTCATATTATATCTTAATGCAACACATGTTTTCGAATGTACGCATAGATAATAATATTTGATAGATTGAGCTTTTTGATATTATGTGCATGTTTCACCATGTTGTATTACTGATATATAAGTTATTTCATGCCCACATATGTGTAGGATTTCATGTTTAATTATGCATGTATATTTTCGAATTTTTATGCATAATAAGGATCAATTACAATTTTCTACGATTTATTTCATGCATGCATCTAGTTTCAAAAACTTATTAAAACAAACATGGGCTCCGAAACTCATACCTAGAAGTTCTCTAAAACTTCTTGAAGATTCAGAGACGTTGAGGAAGACGATCGTCGCTTCCCGTTGCGCCGGATGCCTCCGAGTGTTCACCGAAACCCTAAACAAGGTTGAAGAGAAAGGAGCTAGCCAATCAATCTCCAAACAAGCTTAGAATCTAACTACAAACCCCTTCCTTAGCCTATGAGATTTCTCCTTCCAAAGACTTAGAAAAACTAAGAGAATTTTCGTGGGTTTTAATAGTGAATTAGGAGAGAAAATAATTTCTGAATTGTGTAACCCAATTAGGGAGAATAATGACCTATTTATAGGTTCCAATCTTACTCTCAATCATCGCTATTCTTAAGCTACGAATTTTTGACATTTTCTCTCACAAACTAATTCCATAATGCATTACAAGCATCCACAAAACGTTTGACCAAATTTGGAGTCAATCCAACCATCGATCAAATTAATCTCTTAATAATCAAAGGCAGAAAATCGACCGTTGTTCGGTTTACCGAGTCCCACTCGGTTAACCGAATATGTCACGATCGTTTAACCGAGTGCGTGACGGATGACCGAATCTTAAGGAGAAAAATTCTCCTTAACCGATCGGACCAATTCACGTCTAAGACCGAGTGCTATTCGGTTAACCGAAAATATCGGAACTTGACATTATTCGGTCGACCGTTTCTGGCTCGGTACACCGTACCAAAGATCCAGGCACTTTGGTCAAGTTCGGTCAATCAACTACGATTATCCATTCCACGTTCGGTTGACCGATCCATAGATCCTTCGGTCGACCGAACCATAACGGATTACCGAACTTCTACCCGATTTTGCCTTCTTCAAATTTTGGATTTATTTCCAACAAAATTTGAACTTAAGGGAGTTTTAGCAAATTCACAACTTATGTAATATATTATCCTATGCAACAATAAATTATTGCACCCCATAATATATGCATCTCATATGAATTTATCATGATTCTAATTATGTTTATATATAACATAATTGATTTTACTTGTTCACCACATGTGTCATATTTTCTACAAGAAACTCGACATATCATATGTGTTTCTGTGTCATTAATATTTTACTGTGTCTTCGGTCCTTTGATATGAGATCCAATTATGACATATATGACACAGAAACACATCATATGTGTTTCTGTGTCATATATGTCATAATTGATTTTACTTGTTCACCACATGTGTCATATTTTCACTTTTGTTTCTCATTAGATAAACTAGGTTATGACACTAATCTAATTAAGCATTCCTTAAGTGATTTTTGGTTTATATGATGTGTCGAGTTTCTTGTAGAAAATATGACACATATGGTGAACAAGTAAAATCAATTATGTTATATATAAACATAATTAGAATCATGATAAATTCATATGAGATGCATATATTATGGGGTGCAATAATTTATTGTTGCATAGGATAATATATTACATAAGTTGTGAATTTTCTAAAACCCCCTTAAGTTCAAATTTTGTTGGAAATAAATCCAAAATTTGAAGAAGGCAAAATCGGGTAGAAGTTCGGTAATCCGTTATGGTTCGGTCGACCGAAGGATCTATGGATCGGTCAACCGAACGTGGAATGGATAATCGTAGTTGATTGACCGAACTTGACCAAAGTGCCTGGATCTTTGGTACGGTGTACCGAGCCAGAAACGGTCGACCGAATAATGTCAAGTTCCGATATTTTCGGTTAACCGAATAGCACTCGGTCTTAGACGTGAATTGGTCCGATCGGTTAAGGAGAATTTTTCTCCTTAAGATTCGGTCATCCGTCACGTACTCGGTTAAACAATCGTGACATATTCGGTTAACCGAGTGGGACTCGGTAAACCGAAGCACGATCGATTTTCTGCCTTTGATAATTAAGAGATTAATTTGATCGATGGTTGGATTAGCTCCAAACTTGGTCAAACGTTTTGTGGATGCATGTAATGCATTATGGAATTAGTTTTTGAGAGAAAATGTCAAAAATTCTTAGCTTAAGAATAGCTATGATTGAGAGTAAGATTGGAACCTATAAATAGGTCCTTATTCTCCTTAATTAAGTTAGATGTTTTCTAATTATTTTCTCTCCTAATTTCACAACAAAAAGCCACGAAAATTCTCTTAGTTTTCTAAGTCTTTGGAAGGAGAAATCTCAGAGATTAAGGAAGGGATTTGTAGCTAGATTCTATGCTTGTTTGGAGATTGATTGGCTAGCTCCTTTCTCTCCAACCTTGTTTAGGGTTTCGGTGAACACTCGGAGGCATCCGGCGCTACGAGAAACGACGATCGTCTTCCTCAACGTCTCTGGAACATCAAGAAGTTTTAGAGAACTTCTAGGTATGAATTTCGGAGCCCATGTTTGTTTTAATGAGTTTTTGAAACTAGTTATTAAAACAAACCGATGCATGCATGAAATAAATCGTAGAAAATTGTTAATTGATCCTTATTATGCATAAAATTCGAAAAATATACATGCATAATTAAACATGAAATCCTACACATTGGTATCTAGTACCATGATCTCATGAAGTCCCAAATACATATCGGGTTTCTTCCTTTCCCTTGTTGACCTTCTTAGTTCTTTTGGTTCTTCTCGTGTCTCTCGAACTTCTTCCACAATTTTTTGAGGAGTGGGTTCACGTTCAACTCTTGAACGTACACTTGGTGGGGATGATTGAGATTCTCTCACAATTTCTTGCGAGGGTCTCTCACTCATGCTCCCACTAACCAAAGGAATCTCGGTTGGGCCTTCATGATCTTGAATGTCATCATCCATGTCATGATCTTGTAGAGTATCTTGAGTTTCCTCATGCACAACCCTACTTCCACTACTTTTTACCCTTTCTAGAAATTCATTTTCCAGAAATGTGGCAACCATCTCTACAATCACTCGATTGGAGGTGATATGCCAAAAGTAGTATCCTCTTGTCTCACGAGGATAACCTATAAAGAAGCACTTATCCGCTTTTGGTTGAAGTTTGGTCGACATCAATTTCTTGACGTAAGTCTCACAACCCCAAATCTTGAGAAAACTGAGCTTAGGTGTTTTACCACTCCATAGCTCATAAGGAGTTTTCTCCACGGATTTGGATGGAACATTATTTAGTGTGTAAGCCGTAGTTTGTAGTGCATAACTCCAAAAGTAAAGAGGTAATTCCGCATGACTCATCATTGACCGAACCATGTCGAGCAATGTCCTATTCCTCCTTTCGGATACCCCATTCCACTGGGGTGTCCCGGGAGGGGTGAGTTGAGGTACAATACCAAACTTTAGGTATGAGTCAAATTCGGTACTTAAGTACTCACCTCCACGATCCGTTCGTAGAGACTTGATTTTCTTGTCGAGTTGGTTCTCTACTTCATTCTTGAATTCTTTGAACTTGTCAAAGGATTCACTTTTGTTTCTCATTAGATAAACATAGCCATAACGACTATAATCATCCGTGAACGTAATGAAGTACCTGAAACCATCTCGTGCACTAGTACTCATCGGACCACATACATCGGAATGTATCAAATCCAACAAGCCACTCGCCCTTGGACTTTTCTTCTTGAAAGGCTTTTTGGTCATTTTCCCATTATACATGGTTGGCACGTCTCCAATGATTTAAAATCAAGTAGACCAAGAAGATTAGCTTCTTGCAATTTCTTAATGCGCTTTTCATTTATGGGACCAAGACGATAGTGCCACAAGAGAGTATCGTTCTCGTGAGTGGTCTTAAGTCTTTTGTTATTGATATTAAAGATTTGTTTATCATTCAATTCAAGCAAATAGAGACCATTCCTTATGAATGCATTTGCATAGAAAACACCATTCTTCGATATAGACATGCAAGAATTTGAAATATTTATATTGAAATTATCCATATCTAAACATGATACAGAAATAATGTTCTTGCTAATCGAAGGCACATAATAAACATTCTTTAGACATAAATTTAAACCACTACATAATTGAAGCACCACAGAACCTTGTTCAACCGCAGACACGTTCGCACCATTTCCGACCTTCAATTCTACCTCGTTCCTTACGAGTTCCTTCCTATCCATGAGTAGCTGCACATTAGAAACTATGTGAGCACAAGATCCGGTATCAATTACCCAATCCTGGACAGAGATGGCTAAATTTATTTCAATAACAAATATACTTTTGGCCTTTTTAGGGCGCCTTCGTTCAATCACACCGTTGGCCGGATATGTCCCTTTTCACCGCAGTGAAAGCACTCCGTATTGGGAGTTGGAGATTTCTGAGATTTCCCCCTTGAGGCACTCGCACGAGCACCTCCTACTCCCTTGCTTTTGATTGAACCACTTTTGGTAGATTTGCCCTTTCCTTTACCAATCTTTTGGCTCCTCCCATGGATGGCAAGGACTTGCTTGTCCCTACCCTTACCCATGTCAACTTCAGCAGTTTTGAGAGCATTGTGCAGCTCCTCAAGACTCACCCCTTTTTCACGCACGTGGTAGTGCATCACAAAGTCCTTAAAGGACGGGGCTAGAGAGCCAAGAATCATATCTTCAGCAATGTCCTCGGGCATTGGTGAAGAGAGCTTTGCCAACTTCTCAAGGTACCCTTGCATCGTGAGAAAAATGCATGGATACCGATGTTCCCTCCGCCATATGGCACCTTGTGAGTGCGATGGTGGTCTTATAGCGCTCCTTTCGGGCACTATCCATGAACATCTTAGATAAAACCTCCATGGTCTTCTTGGGTTTTGAATCCTAGTATTTCGCTTGGAGTGAGTCACCCATGGATGCTAGCATAAGACCGTGAACCTGGTTCTCTTGGTCTTCCCACTTGGCCTTAGCCTCTTTCTCTTCATCGGTTAATCTCTCATTCCATTTTGGGATTGGACCTTCCAAAATGTGAGATAGTTTCTTAAACTTTAACACGATGTTGAGTTTAAGTTGCCAACTAATGAAGTTTGAGCCGTCATTTGCTAAAGGGTGTTTTTCTATCATGGATCGTACGATAGGTTGGATGTTCGACATTTTTCTACAAAATAAATCATACAGGTTTTTAATGCCAATTTTATGTTTTAATACACATGTATACATATATCGAATATAAATGTAAATGTTGCAAATAAAATTTTGCCCATTAATGCAACAATCCAAGATCCCATCAATTGTAATATAGACTAGCTAAGGGTTATCGAATACATTACAATATCAAGGTAAGAAAATATTTTCTAATCACAACCTTTTTGAATTTTAGCAACATTAGCATCTTCAAACTCTTGTGACTCTTGTCGTTTTAATTATGAGGGAATACGACCTACCTCGTAAGAAAAACTTTTTCCCAAAACCGAGCGAGGGCTCTAGGTAATGTTAAGAAAACTTATTTGCATTTGATACGAGATACATTTATCCATTGTATTCACAACTAAACATACTTGGGGCTCACTAGGGTGAAACACACCTCATATATTTAATTGTGGCACAACAACAGACAACCTTTATATCTCCCACTATTCCCAAAGATAGAGGGAGCTATCTCCCGCTAAGGGCGAGCAAAAGTATCTCTCGATCAATGGCTGCTAGTTGATGAAATAAGAAGGAAAACTATTCTTAATTTTTGTTGGACAATCTAACATGTGATTTAGAATTTTAGGTTATCATGCATATTATTATTCATACACATCCTAACATTCATCATATTCATCACATGCATAGCAAGATTAAAAAACAGAAATTAAACATTCACACAATCCACATCGTGTGAGTTTATATGTTCCATTCGATCCTCGATCCTCGATCCCTGATCATCGATCCTCGATCGATGCGCTACAGCGGCGACTTCCTCTTGCACCAGAGATGTAGATTTTTCAGAAAATAAACATGCTCCTCACATTCGATAAAAAACCGACTAGTGCAAGTCCTATGTAAAAACCTCTCATATACAAATGCAACTATCTAAAAGACGGAAAGAGAGAGAATTTTGGCTTTTACATACATAAGTCACTGTATAATAATGATTACATACATTCATAATTGCTGATTTGGAACATATAAACCCACAATTTCCTGCAAAGACAACTCGAGCATCCATGCACGCAATATCGCTATAAAGTATATAATCTAGTTTATCAATCATCTAGAATCTCAAACAATTCTTTGAAAAACATTTTGAAATCCATTAAAAACGTTTTTCATCCATCCATAGTTCAAAAATAATTTTGAACCGCTGTCCATCCAATTTCCTAAAAGGAAAGATGAACCGCAGTTTTTTCGGTTTTGTTGATTCTCTTACAAAATAATCGTTTATACTTAAGACGAAATTATTGCAAGTTAGACTTATGTCTAAATCATAATTCTAATAATTACATGACATGTTTTAAACCACTTAAAACATTTAAAACGAATTATTACAAAGAATTATTTCAACAAACATTTAAAGACCGAAAAACCGGTAAAACGAATTGTTTAAATCCTAGATGGTAAACCAAATTTGTTTACAGCCTTAAATCATTAGAAAATTGAACCCTAAGCTCTGATACCACTGTAGGATTTCATGTTTAATTATGCATGTATATTTTTCGAATTTTTATGCATAATAAGGATCAATTACAATTTTCTACGATTTATTTCATGCATGCATCAGTTTGTTTTAATATCTAGTTTCAAAAACTTATTAAAAGAAACATGAGCTCCGAAACTCACACCTAGAAGTTCTCTAAAACTTCTTGAAGATTCGGAGACATTGAGGAAGACGATCGTCGCTTCCCGTTGCGCCGGATGCCTCCGAGTATTCACCGAAACCCTAAACAAGGTTGGAGAGAAAGGAGCTAGCCAATCAATCTCCAAACAAGCCTAGAATCTAGCTACAAACCCCTTCCTAAGCCTCTGAGATTTCTCCTTCCAAAGACTTAGAAAAACTAAGAGAATTTTCGTAGGTTTTAGTAGTGAATTAGGAGAGAAAATAATTTCTGAATTGTGTAACCCAATTAGGGAGAATAAGGACCTATTTATAGGTTCCAATCTTACTCTTAATCATGGATATTCTTAAGCCACGGTTTTATGACAATTTCTCTCACAAACTAATTCCATAATGCATTATATGCACCCACAAAACGTTTGACCAAATTTGGAGTCAATCCAACCATCGATCAAATTAATCTCTTAATAATCAAAGGCAGAAAATCGACCGTTGTTCGGTTTACCGAGTCCCACTCGGTTAACCGAATATGTCACGATCGTTTAACCGAGTGCGTGACGGATAACCGAATCTTAAGGAGAAAAATTCTCCTTAACCGATCGGACCAATTCACGTCTAAGACCGAGTGCTATTCGGTTAACCGAAAATATCGGAACTTGACATTATTCGGTCGACCGTTTCTGGCTCGGTACACCGTACCAAAGATCCAGATGACGGTTTGTGGGTAAAAATAAACGGGTTTCAAACCGGTTTCAAACCGAACCGCGAACCGTTTAATTAGGCGGGTAGGATCATGGGTAAGCCCTATAACCGCCCATGAATCGCCCATTTACATCCCTAGTAGTGTCTCTCGTATTTTATACGCGCAGTTACACCCCGATCAGTCGAACTATCTAGAGTCCGCAGAAAATACTAAGGTACGAGGTCGACCAATGGGAAAGTCAACACGTAACATGTATATAACATAAAAATTAGTGTGCATTAACAATAAAAATAAAATATACATTACAAATTAAAAATAATTTACAAAACTTACTGCATTGCCACATGTCCTATCCAGTACTCTCTCAGGTCTCGGGGCAGTACCACGCATGAGAACTGGATGTGAGCACCTACTGAACCAATCAAAATAATCTCCATGAGAAGTGGAGGGGTCGCGGCTACGTGTGAAATCGCCAAGGTGAAGTCGGCCTCCTCTCGGAAATGTCCTCCAAAACGATTCCGACAGAAGTGTTGTACCTAACGACGTACGTCATCGGATTCGCAGACTGCACTGCATGCTCTGGCGTCGGGATGTCAACAGGGATAACCTGAACGTATTCTAACTGACGCAATACGCGATCACAAAATTAAGGCTCGATGATATCCCGATAACGAATAAGGCCCATCAATAAAGTCCTCGGTACAACCGCAACAGGCTCAGGGCCATAGGTACCTAAACGTTTACACGTTAATAATAATAATAATAAATTTAAATAAACATCAATGATATAGTTTTATACATGCGATGCAGTCATCTGATCTAGCCGTCTACGAATGGAATGGAGTCGCCCGTAATTTTTTTATATAATAAAAAAAAATTTAAAATTTCGAAATCTAGGAAAAAAAATTTTTTTTTTCGAAAACTAGGTGGATCGCGGGTGGAAACCGCGATCCGTGGGGCACGGATCGCGGTTCCCACCCGCGATCCCTCGTTCCCGCCAAAAAAAAAAAAATTAATTTTTTTTTAATTTTTTTATATCTGTTTTTATTTTTTATTATAATTATTTTTAATCTTTTTTAAAATCTTTTTTTTCACAATATGTTTTCTAATTTATATTATTTTTTAAAAATTTAAAAATTTGTTTTTAATTTTTTCAAAAATCGATCTCCAAATCACGTCGATAACCCGACGTATTGAATTGTTAGGGTATTTTATACAATAAAAAAATAAAATTTCTTTGTCAGAATAATAAATTATTTACAACTAAATATTAAACAAACACTAAAATTAATTAAAACAAAAAATTGGAAACGTTGTCAAAAATTCGTAGGGTGTACACACATTACAAACATGTTTTGAGGTCGATACAGCAAAAAATTTAAAACACAATTAAATTTTTTTAAAAAATATTAAAAATTACAAAACATATTTTGAAAGCAAATATGATAAAAAACATAGTTAAAACGATTTTAAAAAAATCAAAACATCAAATACTACAACTAAAATCCGTCACTTTTTTTAATTTCTTTTATTGTTTTTGATTTTTTCGGTTTTCTGTTTTAGTTTTTTTTTATTCTGTTTTTCTTTTTTATTTTAATTATTTGTAATCCTTTTTAAAATCTTTTTTTTTCAAAATATGTTTTCTAATTGATATTATTTATTAAAAAAATTTAATTTTGTTTTTAATTTTTTCAAGAAACGACCTCCAAATCACGTCGATAACTCGACGTGTATTGAATTCCTATGGTATTTTATACAATATAAAAACAAAATTTCTTAGTCAGAATAATAAATTATTTACAACTGAATATTAAACAAACCATAAAACTAATTAAAACAACAAATTAGTAACATTGTCAAAAATTCGTAGGGTGTACACACATTACAAACATTTTGGAGGTCGATACAGCAAAAAATTTAAAACATAATTAAAATATTTTAAATTATTTATAAGAATTAGGAAACATATTTTGAAATATATATATATATAAAACATAGTTAAAATGATTTGTAAAAAAAGAAAACCGAAAAAATCAAAAACAATAAAAGAAATTAAAAAAAGTGACGGATTTTAGTTGTAGTATTTGATGTTTTGATTTTTTTAAAATCGTTTTAACTATGTTTTTTATCTTATTTGCTTTCAAAATATGTTTTGTAATTTTTAATATTTTTTTAAAAAATTTAATTGTGTTTTAAATTTTTTGCCGTATCGACCTCAAAACATGTTTGTAATGTGTGTACACCTACACCCTACGAATTTTTGACAACGTTTCCAATTTTTTGTTTTAATTAATTTTAGTGTTTGTTTAATATTTAGTTGTAAATAATTTATTATTCTGACAAAGAATTTTTGTTTTTTTATTGTATAAAATACTCTAACAATTCAATATGTCGGGTTATCGACGTGATTTGGAGGTCGATTTTTGAAAAAATTAAAAACAAATTTTTAAATTTTTAAAAAATAATATAAATTAGAAAACATATTTTGAAAAAAAAAGATTTTAAAAAAGATTAAAAATAATTATAATAAAAAATAAAAACAGAAATAAAAAAAATAAAAAAATTTTTTTTTGGCGGGAACGACGGACCGCGGGTGGGAACCGCGATCCGTGCACCACGGATCGCGGTTCCCACCCGCGATCCGTGCACCATGGATCGCGGTTTTCACCCGCGATCCACCTAGTTTTCGGAAAAAAAAATTTTCCTAGATTTCGAAATTTTAATTTTTTTTTATTATATAAAAAAATTACGGTGGAGTCGCCCCTCGCTCCTATCGTCGGTTCGAACAGCCCACATACGCGAATGAGGATGACCCGACTCAATGATTTTCCGCTCCCGATGCGGCCAGAAAGGAGGAAAGTACTCATATATCCAAGCCTACATGAGCGTAAGACAACCCGCAATACCAGAACAATCGGCATGACTCGTTATCCCCAACTGACGATACAAGTATGTCAACGTCGCCGACCCCATGAGTATTGACCAATGGTATCTGGGTCTCTAGCCTCCAATAGGTCGCGTGGTCTGACTCTGCAACCGCTCTTGTCGACAAACAAGACGCATCCGAGCAGTAAGAACAGATAGGCACTCAACTGCGTATCCTCAGTCTGTGGTGATCGTCCCCGTCTGCAAAAGTCATCAACAATGTCGATGTTAACACCACCGCCACTCCAAAATGGGTTATCCCTCCAAAAACCATCGACGCTCACCCCGAACAACTCTGATACATAACTCTTCAGCTTAGGCGTCGATGCCTGAGCACTAACCATACGACCCTCAACAGGAATGCGCAGAATCTGGAATACGTCGTGCAACATGATCGTCAGGCTGCCACTGATCCACAAACGCAGAAATCAACGACATGTCAAGGCAGGAGAATATGTTGTAAGGCAAATGACCCAATCCGCTATCAGTAATGGCCCTCGTGATATCATCGCTCAAAACTGAGTGTCACCCCTGCAATGTAGTACAAGATTTGTGCCGATTATGACACTTTAGAACCTTCTGATCCCTGCCTTCAAATATGTCTTGTGATGTGGCCTTCGAAACTCAGAATGACGCTGCCATCTAAAGTACCATCGGGCATCACACCAGTCACGATCCAAGAATCGTCCTCAACCCTCTTCTTCTTCTTCTTCTGATCTTGGGCATTTGCAGTGCACGAACTCGAATCATCGGTCACAAACCTATCACCTCTACCCTTCTGAATGATCCACTTAGCAGAAGAAGAACTACCATGTCGCCCACGTCCTCTACCATACTGTTGTCTCGCCTCCTCCTGCCGCTCCAACGCATATCGACCCTCATTGTCACTCTCGTCGTCACTCTCCACCTCATCTGAATCCTCCTCGTCGTTGAAAGAATCCTCACGTGTTTGACGACGACGTAAATTATCACTCTCCCTCCTACTCGAATCAGATATACCCCGTCTACGTGGATGACGAAGTGTCGAATCCTCTCCGTAAGCATGTACAGCACGTAGAGGTATGAATTTTTCTCTTCTTCCACGTTTACCCGATGACTATTAATTATTTTTTAGAAACAAAATGTTGTTAAATGAATTTAAGCATCTAAATTAACAAAAATATTAATTATTTTTAACTAATTATCAATTAATACTAATTATTACTTATAAAAAATTAAAAAATGAAAAAAGGGAGGAGTGTCTCCGGCAGATGCCCACCCCTTGGGGGGGCTTTTTAAAAAAACTTAAAATAAGTGTGACATTTTACCAGATTCGAGTACACCGAGGCGTCTGTTGGTTCTTTTCCTGGTCTCCGAGACATTTTTCTTGATGATTATGAGAGGAAGATGAAAAGAGAGTGGTGGTAGAAGAGTGAAATGAAGAGATATATAAGTAGAAATGAGATAATGACAAAATGATAATTGGACGAACTATTTAAGTAGTTTTCCGATGACGAATAACAATTCAGGAAAAAAGGTGCTTTCTCGAACTACAATAGTATTTTGAATTGGTTATCTCGTTGACTATAGTGAGTCAGATACACGAAATATTCGTTTTCAATTGAATTCTTGAGTGTTGCCACCGAAGGTTGTAGAAATATGTGAATTAGCTATTTCCAGAAGACGAGTGATTGTGATATTTGTTTTTTTTTATGATTGGCACCGTCATTTCCTCGCAAATTAATGTAATTGTAGAAGTAATAATGCAGACTTCGAATTAAACTTTAGTAGGAAATAAAAGGACAAGTGGGGAGTGGGAAGTCTTAGGTATCGGGGCCCTTTTATTGGGCGCCCAATCTGCCCACCCTTAACGGGTGGGCGGATCCCACCCGGGAGCGCCCGAGTGGTTTCAATCCAGGGGGCATGTGCCCCTCCCGCTCCCCGGATTGGTTTTTTTGTTTTTTAAGTGGATCAAGTAATGATTAAAGATTCTGCAGAGAGATTGAATTGTACTAACGTTGTAGAAAGAAAATCGAACAACCGAAAAGTATCAAGACACTGTTAATGATGGTATTATGACAATCTCTGAAACCTCCATAAACAAAATCTAACAATGGAGTCACGCTTGCAATGTGTCTTATGCACATAGAAAATACTTAGGAACGCTATCACGTAGAAAATACTTACACGACAATCTTTATTGCAATACTTCATATGCATTTATACAAAATACAATTTGCAGCTTTAGTGCTTTACACCACGAGACGGTGCAAATTAGCAACAGCCTGCAGGAGCAGAAGAATCTCACGCAGTCTTTTCCTCAACATAGTCACTCATCCCTCACGATCACATTACAAACTTACAAAAACTGTAACACGAGCAACAACCTCATTGAAAAAAAACTGTTTATGAATACAAGCAAAAGCTTGTTACAGATATACACTTCAAAAATTACCACCATTAACAAAATCCGTACATTTAGGAAATTATTGTTTACTGCCTGCTCTACCAGCAGTTGTGCATAAGACACATCGCAAGCGTGATCTACCAGATTGAGAACCGTCATCGCTGTCTTCTTCATTGTCGTAGTCTGAATCGTTACTTCCACTGTCAATGGATTCCAAGCCACCCATGAGGCATGTGAGATGGTATCCATGGCAACAAAAGAAGACCACAACAGAAAGGTTTTGGATGGAGAAGGGATCGAAGCACAAACAACACCGACCACCACCTCTTGTTTTGGAGGTCAGTTCCATGTTTCTTGCACTTGTGGATCTCTCCCGCGTTTGATTTGAAGTATTATCTCTCCTTTTAGCGACAATTTCTTCTTCTATGCTGCCCAAGTAGACTCCGTGTTTGGCCTCTTTGTAGTACTTCACTAAAAGGTTAACACAGTCTGCCTGTTACAGATGGTAGAAAATTTGTTAGAACTGATCTTCATCAGTAGATGTTAATACATCGACAAGCGAAACATGATAATTATGAAATAGGGCACCTTCAGAATGTCATTACATCCATGTCTAAGGGAGGTTTCTGTCCGGTAATCAGTGACGATTTTAACAAGACGATCTCTAAGCCTGCGGAGTGAATTCATGAAGACTAAGAAAACAAGTTCAATCATGGACAGGAAGGGCGTCATTATCGATTTTAATAATACCATGTTAAAACAAGGATATATGTGTATGCTTTACCGTGGAATGTGTAGCCCATTGGGTACAACTCGAACAATATAAAGTGGGTCGAGATGGCCTACAGTATGTTCCAGCAAGACTCCAACCTATTTAATGTTAAGACACGCTAATAGGATCAGAAGTGCGGCTTAAAAAGTTAAAAGGAAAGATATAAATTTTTAATGTACCATTTCGGGCTTAACAAGGCAAAGTTTAATCAGCTCTTCCCAAAGTTCATCGTCATGCTGCGATGAGACGAATTCCATTGCCTGTACAAATTAGCATTCCACACAGGATTATATCTACATTGAGCACCATAAAATTAAAGTTACAAAGGGCAGAGGGTCTTAGCACAAGTTCAATTGTGAATACCTCTTCAATATCTTCTAATTTATTTATAATAACTGCAAGTGCTTGCCTGGAGTTTCCCATTCTTCCAAGAATAAAAACCTGCTCTCTCAGAAGATCCTTTTTTAAGCATATTTCGTATGCCTGAAAGACAAGAAGCCACAACTATGTCATCATTTGACTTCCAGAATGCATGAGATTGCAAAAACATTAAGCTTATGTACCTTGTCAAGTTTGTAATGTTGACTGCTACGGAGGAATGGAAGAAGCATTCTTTGCTCATAGTCCGCATAAAGCTCGACCTGTTTGTATTACCGTGTAGAGAGCAACTTGAATGTTAGTGTGTAGATAAATGCAAAACTGATAGGGAATGTCTGAAAACATTATACTATTGAAAGGCATAGTTTTAAAAAGAAAAATCCATTAAAGTGTATAATGAGATTGCACTTAATTAAGCAAACGACACCCATACTAAACCACAGATTTTATTACTAGCATCTGAATTGTGACAGTAAAAGCTCAGTAAGCAGCAAAGGATTTAGATGAGAAACATATAACTAAAAACACTAAAAGCTTAACTCATAAGTCACAATCTTATAGCTGATTTTCCTCATTCGCGATAAGCATTTTGTAAGATGTGATTGTACAAAACATTATGATATCAAGTTGTCTTTTATGTTGTTGTTAACACTTGGTATCAATCATAAGGAAATAGTCCAAGATTTTACCATATTATCAAAGGAAAATATGATTAAGATGGAAGGGAGGTAAAAAAAAGAATAACCTGCAAATCATGGTATTCCCACCCGGCATTTGTGTCAACTTCGTATAGTGAATGCAGATATAAATACAAGAAGTACTTCTTGTCGCCTTTCATATTGAAACGTAAAAGTTGACCAACAACGTCAGATGGCGATAGAACATCCCTGTGTTGGATCAACATACTCACAGCTCGTTTAGAGTCCAACAACATCAGTTGGGCAACCTGCAAATAGAACAAGAATGTGAATTCTAATGCTAGAAGTGATAAAACAACCTCAGAAAAGGACCCAATTATTGATTTTGCCCTTCAGAATTATGAACTAGAAGAAATGTCTTCCTATTTGCACTTAGTACAACAAATCAGTTTAGGGTCCAACAAAATCAGTTAGAGGACCTGTAACATAATAAGTGCATTTTCAATTCCAAAAACTAATGGTAGAAGTGTAGAAGCCTCATAAACAATTGATTCCAACAAAAGCAATTGACATTTCGTAAGAACATAATCAATTTTAAATGGTATTGTAGAAGCCTTATAAAAGGACCCAATTATTGTCTTTGGCCTTCAAAATCAAGAATTGAATGAAATATCTTCACATGTGCACTTTAAGTATAAAACAAATCTAGTCAAAAGTGTGCATGAAAGAATGCATTCCAAAGAATCATTTTTGAAGTTAAGGATCCAAGTATGAAGGAAATAATTCTCTCATTTTGTTCTTTCACAAGGGCAATTTACTTGGACTTTACAGGATCATGTTTCTTAATTAAAAACACGGTAGATACGATATGCTTCTCAAACTGAGATTTAAAAATCATCACAAAACATGTGATGACACCCACAGGCATACTAAATACCTAGACTCGAGCACAAAACGGCATGTGTTTGATAATCAGTCATTTTTTATATAGTCTACTCTATACCCAATCCCACTTTAAATCCCAAACATGAGAAAGTGTCTGCTGAGATTCGATTCATGATCTTGACTATCTTAAGACTAAGGATCTCCTAACTGAGTTAACCACATTTGGTAGTAATCAGTGTTTTATACCAAATTAATGAGATTCTGTCAAAAGATGCAAATATTTTTTATATGGAAGTTATCGGAATAGAAATTTGAGGTAGAAGAAAACAATCAAGTTTGTGACTATCCACATCCACTCAGACAATTATGCTACGCACATAGCAAATCCCTGCCCCAGGCCCTCATCATGTAACCACCTAAACTGATTTTTGGAAAGTTTAACATTATTTTAACAAAAAAATCGATTCAATTCATGAACATTGGATATGCATTTTAACTTCCACATGAATCATTCGTCAACTATTATTGATCCCAACTTTTTTTGAAGGTGCATCTCATCTCAAAAACCACATTGGTACACCAATATAATTTTGAGCAACTACGTAATTCAACAATGAAACGTCACTTGATAGTAATTCAACACAACTGAGTAAACAAACTTGAGAATTCAACAGTGTAAAAATGACCAAACAACAATAAAACCACATGACGAAACCTTCCTGAGTAACTTCAAGAATACATACCTTGTCTTGAATGGCATCATGTAAATTATGTTTTTCAATGAAGTCAAATGTCTCAGGCTTCAATAACTGAAAATGGAAATGAAAGTGTTAGGACTAACAACTAAAAAAGTGTAGGACTACAATGTGTTACCTCCAGATGGGTTTTTTTTCTGAACAGATGAAACTAAAAAGGTAGAGACATCACATGAACATGTTGACTATTTTGACCTAGGAGTGCAGTTTGTATTTCAATTATAAGAGAGTAGTAAGAAAATATTACAGACAATCTAGAGTATTACTCATGTACGAGATGCTTGAAAAATATGAAAGGTATACAACTGGGTATGTTGCCATGTTCACTTTTACCCAATAATTTCACTTTCAAATACAAAATAAGATATTGTGACATTAAGTCTTTGGAATCATGTAGAAGGCCAAGAAGAGAGGTCATACAAAGTGCAAACAACAATAAAAGAAGTCTGAATATAATCACAACCGAGTACTTACATCGGCATACAGTGCAAGTGTTCTCTCATACTGGGTGTTGATTACATACAACTCAGCCAAGGCCTGTTCCACGATAGGATATATTATGCAAGCAAACAAATATCTTTTGGGGGAGAAAAGTTATAATTTTTTTTTAACCTCTTTCAACATTTCTGTCATTGAGGAGGTATTAAGTTGTGGTTCTATTACAGAGATAACAGGTAGGGCAGAGTATGTAACCGAAGGCCACGATTTAATAGTAGATAGGAGCTCTTTATGAAAAGCTGGATTTGTTGCTAACGAAACAAGAGCAACCTGTAACATAGATGTTATGATAAACAATAGATAATACATGTCCAGAGAGAACTGACAAGCAGGCAATAAATGATTTACTGACCTCGTAAGCAGTATCACTCAGCCGTGGATTTTCAGTAGGTATGTAAGGAACCAAAACAGGAAGTTGCCGAAGGTGAGCAAAGTGAAAAACCCATCTGCAAGATATGTTTACATGAATGAGACCACATCCAGAGTGCTTAGACACTGCATCTATAGCAGCATACCTTTCCCATGCAGATGCAGAACCTCGCAATAATTTGGGGCACAAAGATGCAGCCTCAGTATACTTTCTTTCCGCAATCAAATGATCAAGGTATCTTGAACCCACCTGAGGAGTAGATATCAGTATAAATAGCAAATAACGAATTCACTGTGTATTCAATAGAAATATATATAACAAAACAACTTGTATAAAAAGGGCAAAAGAAAAGTACAACTAACTTCTTCAAGAAGCTCGGTTGGACCTTGCCCTGCTTCTACGGCAGCTAATGCCTTTTCATGCAACCCATGCTGGAGAAGCCATGCAATATGATCGTCAGCATCCCTAGAGATCACAACTCAATAAGTGAACAGACAAAACGACATCCAGAGATAAATAGTTCAGATGACAAGATTTAAAATAGTAACAAAGCAATAAATATATTCCTGGAATGGAATATATGAGGGAAATCTAAACAATGCATTTCATTAGAATTAGAATGGAAACAAACAGTAGTATGATAACACATGATAAAACATTATTTTTTATTTAAGATTTAGCAAGCTCTTTTCATACACATCCTATTTTAATTATTTCCAACCAGGCAAGACAGCTACAATAAACTCATCCAATTATAATAATGTTCCTGGATCAAACTCAAGCACAGACTCAATTGGACTTTATCCCAATTCTTATAGCTTCATGTAGGTGTTATTTGTTTAATAAGCATGTCCTGGTCATTATAAATGAATCCTCAATGCCTCATTAAAATAAGACTTTTTAGTCCTTGAGTATAGCCTGTCACAATTTGGAACGATCTCCTTCTCAGAGAACAAATCCCTGAATTCCCAATCTGACGACCTAAGAAGAAATGAATTTCGTTAAAAAATCTTAGGTATATGATTATTTGCCTATTTGGCAATCTTAGTGTAACCCAACAATAAGTTCCATGAATTTGTTTATTTCACATTTTTATCTTCATGTGGTATCAGAAATAGAACAAGGCCAGCTATCACGATGAAAGATGCAGCACTGACCTGGGCCTTGCAATAACAACATCCTTCGGAGAAACTACATAATATAATGGCTCATCACCAGGAGTCCATTGTCCACCAGCATAGCTGCTTCCTGCAATCAGTACAGCAAATCACTGCATATTTTTTACACTAGTATGTACTGTTGCATACCAAATCACAAACAAGGGTTTATGCTGATGTGCATGCCTGTGAAAGGAGAATGAGCAAGGGCATAATCCTTGGCTTTGTAATGCTCAAACCCATGAACAGGTAGAGCATCTGTTGTAAGCTCATCATTTTTCCAGGTGACGATACGCACTTCTGGTCTTTGTGCTGTTCCCTGTTAGAGTGATTCAGATATTTGGTCTTAAACACTTCCCCCTTGAACCTAGACTTATCGTTTGTTGATTTTACAATAGCTCTTTGCAGAAAAAAATAACAAGGCAAGAAAAAATATATTGAATGCCTGGAGTTGTTCAAACCAGAAAAGGACCGACAAATTACGAGAGAAAAATTGTTTTAGAAGACCAAGCTGGTTCATAACTACAGTTTCATTTATATTTTGATGCCAAAACAGGCTTGGAGAGTAAAACTACAACACAATTGATTGCTAGAAGACTAGAATACCGAAATGTAAACCAACATGCTAAATCACATGGATTAAAATATGAATTTACAATAGGAACTAATGTGATTACATTACTCTCCTTTGGTTAATACAATTTTTAATGCTTTAAAAAAATTACAACAGAATCTTCATAGGCAAACTTTAAGATAATCGTTGTCAGAATGAGTTTCACTTACCTGTCGAGAAGGGAGAGCACTACTTAATTCCTTTCCTCCCTCTTCTCCTTCGGGAATGTAAGCAAGAACAATTAAGGCATCACCATATGGAGCAACTCCAGAGATGTAGTAATCGGTTACAAAAGATGCCACTATGTCCACGTACTTGACACTTGAAATTAGGGTGCTCCTTTGTATTCCATTAGCACCTCTAGGAGGATTTGTTCTTATTGCAGCAATTTTAATGCACATTCCCCATCCAATTACCAAAAGAGAATCATCCTTCATAGATTGCATGAAAGTGTTATCTAATCATTTTAGCATGTGCGTAACCATCAACTGGTCTTAGTTGTAAAAAAGAAGAAGTATATAAGTATATAACAGACAGATAAAAAAACCTGCCAAACTAATTGGGGTAGTAATAGTTCAGGACGTGGACTTCCACGCGGCCTCTCTATGAATGCAATACGCTGGTCATTTGCCATGTCATAAATTTTAACACCAGCATCATTAGCCCAAGCAACTAAATTTGTCCTCCACTTAACAGCATGTATGGGTCCCTCGCCGGAATGCAATACCTAGGAACCAAGTAGCTTACTCAATAAAATTTCCTCTCTCTCAATAATAAGTGTAATACTATAATCACCTTAAGAATATCATACCTGATCACGATAACCTAGCCATTTTTTTGAGTTAAGGAAGAGTTGACCGGCTAAACCACCAGCAACAAATCTTCGTGATGATTTTCTCAAATAATCAGGATCTAAGGCAATGGCTTTCATTGGCCGGTGATACTCAAATTTCATAACTTCATCTGTAAAAAGGCTATTTATGACAACTGATCCATCGTCTGAACAGCTTCCAATATACTCACCTTCCATGTCAAAACTAATATCATTGACAGTGGCAGTGTGTGCATGGAATTCTTTCACCTGCATAAAGCTCAAATTAGGACACCAATTTCCTCTAATGATGCAACAAAATAAACTCCCATTACCCTACATGTGTACTATGTAGCACTTAGGCACTCAGATGAAAACAAAATTCATCTAAAAATGACAACTTTACATTACTTCCAGTTTTTTTTTAAAGTGGAAACTTTATATTACTTCCAGTTGAGCAATGCTTATTATGGTAGAAACACAAACTAAGAGATCCACTTGAGGGATTTTAAAGCGCAAAAAGAAGCAAAACATTATGAAGCGTGGAGGAATAACATGTTCAACAAAAGGCTAATATAACAAATAAAAGATGGTGTTAACACTGAAAGGTACAGAGGAATAGTTGCAGGAGTAATACTAACATATGATTAGAAATCATGAATTGCAATTGCATTTCATAGATATTTCCTGTGAAACTGACGAGGAAGATGGGCCATCAGCAATTGAGATAGTAATGACATGCAGGAAGTAAAGCATCTAACATGTATGCACCTCAAAAATTGGAGTAAGGCAATTTTACTCGCATGTATAATTAAGTGATCATGGAAGAGGCTCACGTGACTTTGTTTTCTAGAACACTAGACATAAGGCACTTGTCTTTCAAAGTAGATACCAAGCCATTTCAAGTTGCAGGTAACACAACAATGAATAAGCAACTTCATTTGTACAAATACATCAGCACGCTGGTTTCATAAAAAGCTATAGAAAAGGCATGAATATCTTAGGACAGTAATCATAGTTGGGTATATCAAATCCTTTCAATGTAAAAATATAACTTATATCCTTTTGCGAACTGCCATTTGGGTTTGAGATTTGGTTTATGGGTTGTTACTTGTTGGGCTCATAATTGCAGAATGGTTTAGTTGCCAATGGAGAGGACAAAACAGCAATTCAGTAATGAAATCCTACATGGTTGTGGTTGGGTTCTATTCTTCAATATATTAACAAAATCTCGACCCCAACAATACATTAATCTCCTGTGGATGTCCTGATAGAAGATTTGTATGTCCGTAAAGCGTACAAGAGCTTATCATGCCAATCTCGATATGCTGTGTCATTTTCTCAAAGGTGCACAAGATTCTTGTTTGATGCCAGTTCAACATTAGTTTCCCGCATTACATTCACTAGCAATCTGCCTAAACAAGTAATTAGACTAACTTGTAATTGAACCACAACACGAATAGGAACGAGAATTGGACCCAATCATGTGCAACATAAAACATCAAGTGTGGGAGCATAAAAGAAAACTCCCTGACCAATTCAATCAAACAACAAACTTGCAATCAGCTATATAATGATCAGCCAAAAGCAAAATTGTGCTACTTTGTTGCCTACAGAATCAACCAGGGGAGGAAATTACAAGATTAAGCCAAAACGAAGTTCACTTTCTGAAATTACAAAATCAATGATCATAAAAGCGTTTCAGCTCCACAAATCCACGAGATCGAACCGAAGAAACGGAGATCGAAAGGTAACCTGATTGCCTTGGAAATCGAGTATGTGGACGGTGCCGTCGTGCGTGCCAAGAGCGATCATCCTCTCGGCGACGGAGATGGAGGCGGCGGCGTCGGTGGAGAGGAGCGAAGGTATGCTCCCTCCCATCCTCTGGTACTTCAACCTCGGCTCCTCCTCTTCCTCCGCTACTCCCTCCTCTTCCTCTCCCAATTCCGATTCGAATTCTTCCCTCTCGTCGTCGCCGTCCACGCCGCCGTTCTCCGGCGCGGGAGCCATCCCTTCTTCTTCGGCGATCGGATTCGGTTTTTTTTTAATTTCTGCTGCTTTTCGTTATTATATGTGTGATTGATTAAACATGTGTTTTCTACTTCGAATTGGATGTTGTTTTCGTTTTGACACTGTACATTTTTTTGTTTTGGTTCTGAATTGCTAAACATCGTCCCAAAGTTACTTAAATCGCTTCTTAGGAGTGAGCAAAATTCGGTCCGGTCCGGGCACCCGGACCGCACCGAATTTTTCAGTCCGGACCGAATTTTTTCGGTCCGGTCTTCGGTCCACAAAATTTTGGAAATTCGGTCTTCGGTCCGGACCGGACCGAAAATTTAAGGGGAAAATCCAGGTTTTGGACCGACCCGGACCGGACCGCACCTATTCGGTCCGGTCTTCGGTCCGGACTTCCCGAAAATTCGGGTTTCGGTCCGGTTCGGTCCGGTCCGGTCCTGGACCGAAGCTCACCCTTATCGCTTCTTGAAATTATCAAATTGTCTTTCCTCCTATTTTTGTTTATATATCTCACAATTTCATTCTTTTCTCAAAACTTTCTCTTCTTATACCTACTACAGAAGATCACGAATGTCTCGGAGGCCAGACAAGCAGTCAGCAGTTCCCCCGATGTACCCGTATACGATAACATTACGTATTTTATTTGTTTTCAAAAAAAATTAAAAAAATTTGATGGCGTCCGCGTGCGGGGGGCGTCTCCGGCGGACACCCTACAACTCCGGGCGACGTCTGCGGCAGACGTCTCCCCGAAGGAGGAGACGTCTTCCACAGACGCCTTCACCATGCGAGAGGCGTCTGTCGCAGACGCCTCCACAATTTTTTTTAATTATTAAATCTGATAATTACTTTAATAAATTGTGATAAATTTGATAATTTAATTTAACAAATTGTTATGAAGTTTAACAATTGTGATATTTAAGTTTAACAAATTTTGATTTAGTTTAACAATTGTGATAATTTAGTTTAACAAATTGTGATTTAGTTTAACAATTGTGATAATTTAGTTTAACAAATTTTGATTTAGTTTAACAATTGTGATAAATATGATAATTTAGTTTAACAAATTTAACAAATTTGTATTTAAAATTTCAATTAATAGTCATCGGGTCACAGTGGAGGGAAATGCAAGTTGATACCATTACACGCCTTCCGTTCTTTAGATGATGATTCAGCACCGCGTCATCCACGTAGACGAGGATATCTGCTTCGGTTAGGAGGTAGAGAGGGGCATTACGTTGTCGTCGTGAGGAGGATGATGATTCCTTCGATGATGAGCATGTGGACAGTCACGACGACGAGAGCGACGATGATGGCCCGTATGAGTTAGAGCGCCCGGAGGTGGAGAGGCAGGGAGAGTATAGCGGAGGACGTGGTCGAGCGGATACTTCTACTTCCGCCGGATGGATGGTGCGGAAGGGTAGGGGTGGGAGGTTTACGACCGGGGATTCGAGCTCGTGCACTGTAGATCCCCGATGACCCCGTGAGCAATATGATGCCCGGTGGTCCTTTAGATGGGAGCGTCATTCCTAATTTCTGGGGTCACATCGCTAGACGGATCTGGGACGGAGCGGATCGGAAGGTTCTGAAGTGCCATAATCGGCACAGAGCATGTACAGCACTACAGGGTTGGTGGTCTACACTGAGTGCTGATAATGCAGACGCCCTCACCTTGGGGGAGGCATCTAATGCAGACGTCCCGCCAAATTGTACCCAGCGCCTGGCTTACCTCACCGGATGCATCACCCTCGCCAAACATTTTCGTGGTGTTTTTACTGATAAATTGTGAATAGACAAGACCGTAAGGCTAATTTATAGACACGGGACGAAATGAGTATTAAATATATTGTTAATGACAATTTGGTAATTTCAAGTGACGATTTAAGTAATTTTGGGGCGACGTTTAGTAGTTCCCTTTTGGTTTTCTCTCCGAAAGACAGACACATAGTGTTTTTTAGAGTGGGTACCTTAAACTCCACTGCCAATTAATAGAAGTTGAAGAATGAAACGCAAATAACCGCTAGTGTAGTGTTTGTTATATTTTTCTTGTTCTGGTGTTGTTTGTTTGTTATCCTTTTGTTTTTTGGTTAATGGAGTGTGCATCGTCAGTCATTGTGAAGATGACGATGCTTCGTTAGATGTGGTATATTCGTGGCCATTCCGATGACGTGTTTCGTTTGATGTGACCTGCACATCCCTTCAGGACTTATCACTCTAATATCGTACACATAATGTTTGAACCGATAAAAGTAAGAAAACTTTACATCTCACACACTCATTTAACAACGTAGAGTTTAAATAATATATATAATTATATATGTAATACATATACCATTATGTTAACAATCCTTTGTTTTATATCATTACGTTTTTTTATTTATGCGTGCACATGCATCAATTTTATGTTTTTATGTCATTTGTGGATGTTTGATATTAGACGTTGTAGCTTGTAGGATTGTATTTTTTTAGCCAGTATATTTGTATATCTAGTTAACAATTTTTTACCCATGTACTAATTTACCCTGTCCATTTATCTATTTTAATATTCAACAAGTTTTACCTATATAATAATTTATCCGTTGGAAATTGTTTGCTTAAATGAGATGAGTATGGTCATTAATAGAGGTAAAAATAAAGTAGTATGGTCGTGAACCGTCTAAGTTGATGGTTATTTGTATGGTTAAGTCGTCAACCCGACCATGAATCACCCATTTACAACCTTAATGTTAAGGAACATGCTAAGTTTGGGATGTACACCTAGCATAAATATTAGATTGCCAATTATTCATAAGTGTAAAGGTGGACTTAGATAGGAATGTAGAAGAAAAACAATATGAATAAGAATATTTTTTTATTTTTCTTTACTTTCTTCTACATCGTTTTCTCTTACTTGGATGGACATGAGAGAAATTAATAACAGTGAGTTGACTGAAGTATCATTTTTGTATCGCTGGATTATTGTTTTATTTAGAAAACAATAGAAATAGTGTAGTCATAAGACTACAATAATCAATTTCCCCCAAACATAGGTCAAAAGTTGTGTAGAGACATCGTTATCTCTATTTCTCTTCTATTATTTAGAAAACAATAGAGATAGTCTAGCCAAACGTTTCAGGGTGTGTTTGACTTGGACTTCCTGGTATCCAGCTTCTCAAGAATATAGATCCCAACATTAATTACCAAAGAACTTGGTCCCAACAAAACCTACTCCCTCACCCAAACCAATGAACAAATCTTCACCACCAAGGTAGAAGTTGGTGAAGCTCCCCACACCCAGCTTCAAAATATTACATTGAAATCCGCACTGGGAGCTACTCCGTTTGACTACAACTTCGGCACTGTAGCAGCTTCCAGAAGCTTGGAGAAAATGCAGAAAGCCGCAACCAATAAAAAGTTGATAATATATAACCGAGAAAATGAGCATTTCCAATAAAAAGATAAAGCATTAGCAAAGTAATATAATTAAAACAAAAAAATATTAACGAAAATAAAAAAAGATGTATCAGTATTAGCAAATTGGCATGGCTCTCAACCTGCTTGAGTTCATATCTCTACTCAGGCTCGAATTGAATGATCCGAAGCAACCAACCCATCAGGTCGGGTCAGCTCAAGTCTTAAGTTAGGAAACCATCCAAACCCTTTCTTCTCGCCCCAACCCTAACCCTAACCCTAACCCTAACCTTCGCCATCCCCGCCCTAAACCTCTCCTTCTCCCACGAGGCAAGGCGTCTTCACCACCCGCAATCCCACTCTTCGAGGTTTGTTTCTTCTTCTTTACCACTGTTTTTTCTTCACCTGCTTGAGAAAAATCTGTTTTTCTTGTCTTTCTATCTTTTTTCAAACCCTAAAACTAACAGTTTAAATAAATGAATTTGGGACCTAAAATAACTCCCAATACCCTCCGTAAAACCATGATCACCATCTTAACCACCCACGAATAATTCTGAATTTTCTTGTTGATAAAAAAGGGATTAATCATGCTTAAATGATAAATCCGTTATCTTACATCTAGTCTTTCCATGTTTGTAAAAGTTCATATCATGCGATCTATGTTACACTAGAGTGCGAGCCAACTTCGCTTCTGGCCTTCGTGACAACTGCCTCAAAGAGATTCAGGGCTCAATAGTCCCGGTACGAATACATAGCATTCATGCTTGACACTTTTTTTTTTGTCTTGCCACTCCAGGAATGTCGTCTCCAGCATCTCCACCACAAGAGATGCAAGAGCCATTAACAGAATCTGACAAAGGAGAACCAGTGGCAGAAACACAAATTCCACTGGATTCTTCGACACCATTGAATAATGCACTTGATAAACCAACTACCGAGGGGCAGGGCTCAGAGTCAAGGAGTACTTCTCTACCCACAATTCCAACATCTGCGTCGGGTCTGCCAACCCAACAAGTGTCCAATAATAGCGGGAACAATGCACCGCAGGAAGCCCCTTCTGTTAATTTTTCCAATCGAAATGGATACCTTCCCCCTCCTCCTCCTTTATTCCCACACAACTCATTTCCGAGGATCAACTCTCCGGCAGGTCCCCATCAACAATCACCAATCCCTGTTAGTCATCTCATACGTTCAGTTACATAATGTTTAATGAAAAAATGCTACATTTATTTACAATTTTTCTTGTTTTTATTCAACATGTAGCCTGTGCGATTTACTCCTCCAATGAATCCAGCAGCTCTTCAACCTCCTGTTCCTGGGCAAGCATCTGGGACAAGGCCATCTTTCTCGTACAATGTAGTTCCACATGCTAATATTAGTCATGCAACTGGTCAGCAGTTTCAATCCACAACTGTAATTCTCATGGGCCTTTTAGGGTCACAATGCTATATCTTGGATGTGTAGTTCAAGCTCTAAACTCTCTTATTAAACCAACTGCATCACACATTTCTATTTCAGGTGACAAATCAATCCCATCCTCGAGTGGACTTGCACCATAGGTCCCCATACTCCCACACTTCCGCTCCACGGCAATCTTTGGGTGGTAGTCAAACCCAGTCCCTTCCAGTTCCCTCTCAGCTACCATATCCTCCACCAGCACGACATTCGCCAGCTTCAAATATTTCCTTGATTAGGAACAACCAACTCTCGTCAGGACATTCTTCAGAGAAAAATGGATCCTCTAAAGAAGTATGCTTCTTCATAAATCGTGACAGATAATTTTAGCCAGGGAAGAAACCTTCACCATGCAACGTATAGTAATATTTTGGTTTTTGCAGGCTACTGCTGGTGATGGGTCAAATCATACCACTGTATCATCAACTTCAGTTAGTTCCGAATCAAACCAGAATTCGAGCCATGGACAGTCAGGTTACAACCCAAATTTACTAGGTGTATCTCCTAAATTTCCTGGTCCTGTACCAAGACCAGTTGCTCCATCTCTTCATATGCCTCCAGGTATGCCTGGAAGCACTGGAATACCTGGATCATTTTCACAAGTTCCACCACCTTCATCTGCTGCCATGCAGTCAATTGTTTCTGATTCTTCCCAGGCTTCTCAGAAGGCTAACTTGCAACCCTCTGCTTTTGCCCCCACAAATTCCACTTCTTTTCCTGCTCAACAGCAAATGTATCAGTCATACCTGCCGCCATATGCAGTTGCACCGCCACCTCAGGCTCCTTGGATGAATCCGTCTCAGCCCGGAGTTATGCAGCGAGCTCCATTTTTTCCTTATGGAGGTGGAGTAGCTGCTCCTTTTCCACATCCACCGCGCAATGTTTCTCCTTCTGTTACGTCACCTCTCCTGCAAATTACAGGTGTTTCCACAATGCCATCTGTGGGACCACCAACAGCCGAGTCTTCCAAAAGTTTGAGTTCTTTGACATCACAATCACCTTCTGCAGGTATTGGCATGGTTTATGCTTCAACGTATCTCCAGAAAACCTGTGTTCTATTCCTATTCTTACTGCTTGTTGTGTTACTTAACAGATCATGAGAAAGGTAGTAGCCTTCACACTGTTGGAGGGGAGATGACAAGTAAGAAAGATTCAGATGCATGGACAGCACACAAGACCGAAGCTGGTGTGATATATTACTACAACTCTCTTACAGGAGAGTCAACATATGAAAAACCTTCAAACTTCAAGGCAGAGGTAAATTCATAGGCACATTACGCTAACAATTGTCAGGTGTCTTCCTCTTCTTAAAATATGTTCAAACTATCTTTCTTCGTCTTTTTTATTTACAGCCCGAGAAGATCACTACCCAACCAGTTCCAGTGTCCTGGTATGCTTGTCCACGTGCCTCCTGTAGGTGTTTTTGATGAATGTTTCTTAAGTATGTTAAAGTTAGCGACTTATTTTTTATTAATCATACGCCTGCTGTATGTTGATCTTTATGGCTATCTGTTCAGAACTGTCTTGTGAACATGATCAATTTTAAATGACGTACCATCTAAAGCACAATGGTGTATTCAAGCCTTTGCTTTTTCTCATTCAAGTTGTTTTTAGGTAATGTTCATTCTTGTTTTTTTAATTCAAAATCTAGATATATTTTTGTCTGTTGGAGCTTTTGTTACTGTATACACATTTTCATTATTTCTGATTGCCATCCTGAGCAATTCTAGGGAAGCCCAAGGTACAGTTGGGTTCTGGGCACCCAGTCATCAGTGTGAAAAATGTCAAGTATTACGACTGGGTTTCAAATTCCATCAACTTGGTTATTTGTTTGTTACTTGCATGACCTTTTTGTGTGTACTGGTTGTGGTGAAAATATCCCAAATCTAAATTGTTAACTTTGTCGCAGCAGAGCAGGTGTTTGTTTTAAGTAATTTATGTTTTGTGGTCTTTTACAGGGAGAAGGTACCAGGTACTGACTGGACGCAGGTCACAACTAATGATGGGAAAAAATACTATTACGACACAAAGAATAAGGTATGTTGCTCCTTGAAACGGTTGTACAATCCAGTAATTAGTATATTTACAGTTTTGAGCTGTCAGGCCAAGGGGGACCATCCGAGCTTGGCTTGAACTTTATCCTAGCTTTGCATGATGCGACTGGTCTAATGTAATATCCATACAAAGAAGATGACCAGATGGTAGACAGGGAAACATAGGATGTAAGAGAAAAAACATTAGGGTTGAGGGATCAAGGAAATAAGTTGGAGTTATGGATGTAGGAATACCTGGTTGATAAGCTTTATTTTGTCATATAACACTCAGGATCACATTCTAGCTGCACTGTTTCTCCCCATTTTGAAACTTCCAAGTATGCATGGTATTTTTCACAATTTGATATTGAGTTCAATCTTACATGTTTTGGATAATCTTGGAATACCTGAAGAAACGTTGTGTTTTAACCATATAATGTTTGTATAATTCACGGAAAGCATACTGGCAACTCCTAAGTATTGTTTGAAAGTGGTGAAAGATGGAACATTAACGTATAAGATCCAAATACATAAAACGAATCTTGAGCATAACAACCATGTCAGCAGCAGCATATTTTTTTGATAATTAAACATCATTAAATAAAATAAGGGTACAAAAAAGTTTGCTAGCAACACTATTGACTTTTGAAGTTGCATACGGGTGCTTTATTTCATCTACATAACTACAGCTGGGTATTAGTTCTATTACTTTCATATAGGTGCATTTGTAAATGAAGAGAAGGTATATGCTCTGAATTTGATGCCACATTTATTAAGTTTTCACATGTTAAGTGTATGCATAATGAGTTCATGACAGTGCTAATGACTCTAACATAAAAAATTCAAAATTCAGCTTTCATGTGAAAATAATACATTGTCAAAATATTTATGGGGGGAATACCGTGATTTGTTGATAAGACTCCGGCGAATTTTGTAGGTTGTTTGAACTGAAAAGTTATCTAGCAGACTAGCCTTTGTTTAATGGTGGTGCAACTGAATCATGCTTTTGTGTCTTCGTGATTAGCAAAGTAAAAACCGTCAAAATATGGTGTGCATGTGATTTTATTAAAGAACTTTCTAGGTTAAATCAGCTAAAATTACTAGCATTTAGTTCGGTCTGATCAGCCAGTTCCAGTGTTTTGCACTTTCCCCTTCCAGCAAATCGCTCACCCAGGGTCCCTCTTGGGGTGGTGTTATAGTGTTCAGTAGTGCATCTTATTTTATTCTAATCTCTTTTTCATGTGATCTTTCGTTATTATTTCAAAATTTATTGCTTCTATATATTTTTGTTGTCAATTCAGATAAGTAGCTGGCAAATACCCCGTGAGGTTATGGAGCTTAAAATCCAACAGGATAATGATGCTGCTAAACAAGCTGCTGAACCAATTCAAAATTCTAGCTTGGAGGCAGATAAAGGACTTCTACATACTGGTTTGAATCCTACAGCTCTTCTTACAGGTGGTCGAGATGCCACAACTCTCCAAACTCCAAACACAACAGTTTCTTCATCTGCACTAGATATGGTTAAAAAGAAACTGCAGGATGCTGGTGGTGGGCCTACAATCTCCTCCCCGTTGCCTGCTGTTTCGGTCGTAGCTGCATCAAATTCAGATAGTCCAATGCTTATTGATAGTTCTTATAAAGACCACACGATTGAGAATAAAGAGAAACCCAAGGATGGTAATGGAGATGTAAACTTATCGGAGTCATCCTCTGAGTCTGAAGACACTGACAATGGATCAACTGAGAGAGAGTGCATTGTTCAGTTCAAGGTAGCTCTCTTTGCATGGCATCATTTCCAGAAGCGCAGAATGACATGCATTCCTACCGCCCTTAATTTTTGTGCTCCCGTATTTTTGAAATATATTCGCTCTGTATACTCTAATCTTATTTGCCTTTTTGTCCTTTATATTTGCCTTAGGAAATGCTCAAAGAACGAGGAGTTGCACCCTTTTCAAAGTGGGATAAGGAGCTGCCAAAAATATTATTTGATCCTCGGTTTAAGGTTCATTATTTCAAGGCTAACAGATACATAATTCTTCTATGCCCACTTTAGATATGCAAAAGTAGTTCAAGTGTATGGCCATTTGAATCTCGAGTTTTCTATCCATCCTCTCTGTCTACTGTTTTCTTTCTCATGCCCATACTCGGGTTCTGCGTGCCACTCTATTGTTCATTTGACGCACACATTTTGAGCCATTTACTTCTCACAGGTTTCATTGGCATGACACATGTAATCAGTATTGTTGAGTCACAACAACCCATGATTTCCCCTCATTCTGTTAAAAAAAACTCAAATGTCACGTGATGATTCAGGTGACAACATGTAGTAGACTACTTGAGCTTTGGTTCCTTTAATGCTCTTATAGTTATTCTAGTGATCTTCAGAGTCAGACATGTCAGGTGGTTTTCTTTCTCTGGTTGGTGGTGTGTTTCAAGTTACCTTTTAGAATAAAACACCTGCACCATTTCAGAAATAGGGTTATAGAGATATATTTACTATTGATTGCTAAATGACTTTTATTTCTTAAAACAATAAAAAGTGTGAAAATTTAGCCTGTTTAAATAGTAGTGTTTGACAATTTCATACATCTCCATTTTGTGTCAATTTACATAAATGAATTAATGCCCGTCATTACTGCCCTCATGGTAGAGAATTTATTATAGGCTATTCCAAGTCATGCTACTCGTAGATCGTTGTTTGAACATTATGTTCGTACGCGAGCTGAAGAGGAGCGCAAAGAAAAAAGAGCAGCTCAGAAGGCTGCAATTGAAGGCTTTAAGCAATTGCTGGAAGAGGCTTCAGAGGTTTGTACATCAAATTGACTCTGGATAATATCTCATTCATATCCCTACCAAGCGCATTAAGCACTTGCTGCTAGGATGCCTTTGAAGTGCTTTTTTTTTAATATCATTTATGATAATGTTCTTTGTCTATTTGTTAGGATATTGGTAAAAGAATAGACTATCAAACATTTAAAAGAAAATGGGGCAATGATCAACGATTTGAAGCGTTACATCGGAAGGAGCGAGAAAATCTTTTTAACGAACGGTACTTGTTGTTCTTGCTCCATAAATATGTTGAGGAATACCTTGTCTTCCATTACAGCTCGTTGCCAATATCTTTGTAGGGTTCGTTCTTTGAAGAAGGCTGTAGACGACGAGATACAAGCTACACGTGCAGTTGTTGTCTCTGGCTTCAAATCTATGCTTCGGGAGAGAGGACATATAAACACTTCAAGTCGTTGGTCTAAGGTATCTTGCTTTGTTTCTGTATTTTGAAAATGAGTTGTCGAATATACTACTATTTGAGCTCCCGGGTCAACTTATTTGGCTCTAACTCTGCAGTGTGTTTCTTGAAATGATTTGCTTGAATAACAAAAAACCAAAATTGGAAAGCCTCCCTGCCATTCTGAAAATCTGCAAGTGAGCATAGGCATTCATGATTTGATCTACTGAAAAATTTATTTCATGCTCTTAAAATGACTGACATCTCACCTCTCTATTTATGTTATTGTCGTCACTTAATTCCAATAAGTAAATATCATTTCATTTCATTCTACTTGAAGTTTAAGTAGTCCATAAAGAAGAAGTGCATGTTTGGATGCCTTCTCTTTTAACATGGTTCCGTGACAATGCTTGGTCTTGAGACACGAGTAAAGGATGCAAATGAACGATATTATATACTGGATAAAGTAACTTAAAGGTTCTGATATGCAACCAGTATGTGTTTCCTATGCAGTGAGGCTCTGCATAAAGTATATGTGCCATGTAGGAATATTTTCAGAGTACACCTGGTGTAGTATTTTAACGATTTTTAAAAATAAAATAAAATATATAGATATATAATTGTAAAAATAACACAAATTAAATATAAAATCCATATATATATATATAAGTAGCATTACGTAAATATATATCATTATGGTAATCAGTGATAAATTGTGAGATCCTAGTATCATACAAACCAACCAGTCATAAATTTGAACAAAAGAAAATCAGTAAACCACTGACTATAAATTGAATGGTAGACAAATAAATTGTATTAACTACGAACCAGTAAGAAATCAATTGAAATTGATCATAAAACATGAAAAATAAATCAGTACAAATCGTAAATCGAAACGAAAGAAGTCACGTAATCCGTAAATGATAACATCATTTGGTATCTATTTCATCAAATATTAGAATACACATTATACATGCAGAGTTACCTGTGGAAGGGGAGGGAATGAGGTGTCACTAGGCTGTCATATAATGGCATTATGCTTGCAGCACAAGTTCTGTTAATGAAAGTTTTCATTCAATGCACTTGCATTTTACTGCAGATCAAGGATGGTTTGCGTGATGATCCGAGGTATAAGGCTGTCAAGCATGGAGAGAGGGAAGCTCTGCTCAATGAGTACTTATCTGAACTGCGAGCTGCTGAGGATGAAGCAGAGCAAGCTGAAAAGGCCAAGAGAGAGGAACATGTAAGGATGTCAGGATTTGGTGTTTTTCTAACCACTTGTTCCAAAAATGTTAAGATGTTTGGTGCACCCATTTGTAATTTTGTTTTACAGTATAGAATTTTGCTTCATACCAGGAAAAATTAAAAAGAAGGGAACAGGAAATGCGCAAGCGCAAACAAAGGGAAGAACAAGAAATGGAGACTTTAAGATTCAAAGTTCGTAGGAAAGAGTCTGAAGCTTCTTATCAAGCCTTACTTGTTGAAACTATTAAAGATCTAAAGGTAGCCTTTTACAGTTTTTGCTCATTTCGTTGCGTTTTCAAATATCTTTAGGACGTAAAGTTTGGTTGATACGTAATATGTTGCATGTGCTCCTTGTTGTTATCATGAACAATTGTACCCAATCTTTTTTATTATCTTTTTTGTCATTGCCCACCCTGTGCAGTAGACAACTTATTGTTCAATTGAGTTTGTAAATTATTTTGGTCTGTCAGTAGCAATAATAAATATTTGCTCTCTTGGTTAGGCATCATGGACTGAGTCCAAAGCTAGACTGGAAAAGGACCCTCAGGGACGTTTTACGAACTCTGATCTAGACCAGGCTGATATGGAGAAAATGTTCCGGGAGCATGTGAAAAGTATATATGAGGTAACCCTATATGATAACTACGATAAACTTATGTTTCTTCCAATAGGTCATGGTGTACACTTGGAACATTGTAGGTGGAACTATTACAAGTTTGTGGCCATTTTTATGGAAGTTTGTGCTTCACATTTTGTACTAGCACACACTTCTAAGTTTTTTAGTTCCGTATTTTTTTAATAGAATATTAGAGATGGCCATGAAAACGCACTTCAAAGCCTTGCAGTACTGAAGCCATATCTAGCATATTTGAAAGTCATAAGAATTGCACCCATGTGAAATAGGAATGCTATGCACGTTAGTTGCATAAATCTGATTAGAATTTATATAAATTTCCCTAAACTGGTATTTATGTAGCCATTGATTTGTGAAGAGATGTTCTTAGCGGCAAAAACCAAAGTATTTTTGACATCCTATTATCCTTTGCAGCGTTGTGCTCATGATTTCCGTACCTTGTTAGCTGAGTTTATCACTGAAGAGGCAGCTACTAAGGTCTCAGATCATGGAAAGACTGTTCTAACATCATGGACAGAGGCAAAACGTCTCGTTAGAGACGACCCAAGGTATTCAAAGTTGTCGAGCAAGGAAAGAGAGAATCTTTGGCTCCGGCATGTTGACGAAATGTCACGTAGAAGGAAGTTGGAATCCAAAGAAAAGGTAGATGCCGAAGGGAAGAACAGAACATCTGATGATCGCTCAAGAAGACTAGCAAGGTCTCAAGGTCGTCGCTAGTTTGTTTGAAGCGCCATCAAATTTGGTTGGGCAACTACTTTACATTTGTGATAGCACATAGGTAGTTGGTAGAGAAGCTAAGGTTTTCCTAGACGATATGCGTGTCTTTATGTATTCGCCACTGATTAGTGCTTGTAATCTGCATCTCTTTTGGATCATTGTTTCAAGGGAAACATGAGTCATCCATGGCTGGTGCTGTTCACTGAGTACAGGATATTCACTGTGCTGTTTTCTTTGTTGATTAATAGAACGAATATCTTGCAGGCTAAGCATTTTCTTCTCTTCTCCTAGAACTTATGTTTACTAAATTTGTTTAATTAATAAATTAAAAAACATTTAAAAAAATAAAAAAACGCAGTTGTTTATTTGCCCTTTTTTAGCTAGGTGAAAATTGCCAAAGTCAGTAACGAGGACCAGTATTCTAAGTTCCGAAACTCCATCCACGAAGAAATTTGCTTCCTGAAATAAGAACAGAGTAACGGATGAATTCCGAACCAGAAAGGGAGCGAATAAGTGGTCAGCAAAGATGAGCATTACACAATGACTGAATGAGGGAGTAACCTTCAATCACACTGGGCCATATGATGTAAAACAAGTTCAGTGAGTTATGGAATGAGCGAATTATACTGAACCACAATAACAAACATTACAAAACAAAACTACTAACCTATGAAAAGGCGTAACAAAATCGGCAGATGGCATCTTCTATACCTTAAGACGAGGAAGAAAGAAAAAATATCTCTGCTGCGTACTCTTCCTGATTCAGCTATCTGCTTACTCAGCGACAATTAACTTCAGTTAGTTCAGTTTATCCTTACAATGGCAGTGCAGATTCAAATTTCATCCAAGCCATAAGAGCAGGCCCTTTGACGCACTTCTTCATCATCTCAGCCACACGGTTTGCTTCCTCTACCTCATTATCTTTCACCAGCCCTTCAATTACCACCCTCACCACATCGAATGGTGGGGCCCATCTCTTCTTCAAGCACTCCTTGCATAACTCCACCAAATCTTCACCTGATTCACCTTTCTCTAGCATCAACCTCATCACCACCACGTAGCTCGCACCGTCCGCAGCCACTTCGCCATCATGCCTTAACTCATCGAACCATTTCTTTGCTGATGTCAAGTCCCCTTTTTTGCAGAATGCACTGATCAGCGCTTTGTAGGTTGAAAGGTTGGGCTTCACACCCTTTGATTGCATTTCATCAAACATCTTCTCTGCATCCATAGCATCGCTCTTTCTGGAACATCAAACTTCAAACCATTGATTGGATTGTGTAATCTACTGTTATATTGGATACGAATAATTTTACAGGCTCGATTCCATCTATTCAATAAATAAATGATTAGGTTAGGTCAAATAACTAAATAATCACTTCAAATTGTGTGAACAAACTTAACTATGGTGAGCATTGTGTTTTAAACAACAACAAAAGTTATTTTATGATAATTTTCAACATTAGAGCATATTGTTCAAATCTTAGGACGCTGGTAAATGTTTTGCACTACATTTTGGGAAGGATAAATGCTTTATCCAATGCAGTAGCTCTGTGCATGAACTTCAAATATCTATTTCACGTGAAAAGGGACCGATCAATTAACCAAAAAGTACTTTTGATCAAAATAATGAATTTTATTGTGTCAAATGTATGAATGTGGCACTATTTACTATTTAGTAGTATTTGTGGACAGTAATCTGAAGTAAATAATTTAAGTAATTTTTACGAGCAAAAGTTTACAATGAGGGTTTAGCGCATCCTATAAAAGAGGATGCAAGCACAAAAGCTTATGTCATCATAACTTAACTCAATAAACAATGAACCACTTGATGTCCTAATCATGATTGCATTTGACATTTCTAATGCAGTTGTATCAAAGTTAGAAATTTTTTCTTAACCTATGTTACTAGCACAACATGGGAATCATGGTATTGAGAGTTAACGTTCATAGGATAACTGTGTCTTGTTAAAAATGCAACCTACATTACCTGCAAAGCATGGCAATCATGCAATTATAAGACATGACATTTGGTTGCAAACCCCTTTTCTGCATTGCCTCCACAATTTTCCAGAATCCATCCTCATTTCCACCCTTTAAAAGTGCATTCACAAGAACATTGTAAGAGCACAAATTGGGCACAACCCCATGCTCCTCTTCCAATCTTGCGATCACCAAATTCATTGCCTCTTCTGACTTGCCCACCTCGCACATTGCTTTTAGCACTAGATTCCAAGATGCAACTGTTGGGGCAACTCCAATCTCACCAGGAACTCTAGCATACAAGGTTTGATTTTGGAATTGAATTCGACTAAGTAAAAATACCAGCAAGAAACTGAATACGTGAGCTTAACTTAGATTTAAGTTTGCTAAACTACACAATGCAATATAACGAAAGAAAACTAAGTTAAGCAGAGCAGTCATGATATTTTGAACTCACAAAACTCTATTCAAAATTCATTTCAGTCTTACAAAAAAAAAGTTGCTTGTATGCATAATAATATATAGTTCAAACACAAGTTTAAGTATTATTATTGACGAAGCCTGTAAAATCGTGATGTGAAATAGCATCCTACTCATGTTAAGAAAACCATACCTGAAAATCATGACGTTGGGAGTGATAATAGGAAAACGAGACGACCCATCTGTGTTTATACACTACTACTAACATCTACTCAAGTAGACTTCGTTTTAAAATTGAATGGAAAGGGAAATGAAGTTACTTGGCGAAGAAATCGAGAGCGCGTTGGGGGGCGCGATTGGTGAGGAAGGCGGCGAGGATAGCAGAGAGAGCCTTGTCGCAGGGAGTGGGGCAGCGGCGGAAGGCGTCGAACGCTCGATCGAGCATTCTGGCGGAGGAGTAGAGGGAAATGACCCTGACGAGGTCCCTCTCGGAAGGGGAAGGGGAATGGGATTCGATGAGGCGGTCGACGAGGTCGTGTCGACCGGCGCGGGCGAGCTTGGAGACGGCGAGGTGGGCGGCGGGGTGGCGGAGGAGGGACGAGGACGATTCCCGGAGGATTTCGGAAACGCGCGTCGGGGAAGATTCCGATAGAATGAGGGATTTCGCTTTGCGTTTCGAAACGCTGACGAAGAAACGTCGGAAAATCATGTTTGTTTTTGTGTTTGTGTTTGCGAGGGTTTGGTTTTATTTTACTTAAAAAAGGCTGCGTTTGGCGAATCTTTATTTTTCTTCTTCTTCTTCTCTGTAGTCATTTTGTTACGTCGTGTTGGTATTGTTTTTAATTCGTTTAATCTCTACTACTTATCCACTCATACGGTACTGAGTCCCTTTTATTTATGATTATGATGGACCACTGACTTATCCAAGTGGATCAATTAAGCATAATAGAAATGCATAATATAAAAATAGATAAATTAAGGATAAATATTAACAGGAACCATCAATCATTTGGTTCGTGATGTGTTTTGTTTTGCAGAGCAGTTGGGAGGTAAAATTCAGCAGACGAGAACGAGACTCCGCATCTCATCTCATCTTTGAGATTTCAAGCTGCAAAGTTTCTTATGTGTCAGCCAACACCACTACTACATGAAATGGTGGAATCAAGTGGGCCTCTTGGATTTGATTTGATTTGATTGGATTTGATTTGATATGATTGGATTGTTGTGACACATTACACAAACAGCGACACCGAAACTTGTTTTTAGATTCTTTCATCACAATTAAAAGTAGTTTTAAATAAAATAAAAAATATAAAAAGAAAGGTGTGAAGTGAAGGTGCTTTCTCCACGTACGACATTATATAATGTAATTATCTATCAATCAATCTAACTATCTCCATGTGGATGATGCATTGCATGCAACAGTTGGCTCCAGTGCACGTCCACGTCATCCATAATAAATGAGATCATAAAACATACGTACATAATAAATCCACTGTCTGCAGTGCACTCATCTATCTCATGTGCATGCATGTCATGTCATGTCAGTCACAACTCACAACTCACAACCAAACTAAACTGATCCAAATAATCCACAACAGAACAGAAGAGAAAGATAAGAAGAGAAAATATCATTCCATCCATCATTCCATCCATGGGAGATTCAGATTCAGAACAATCAAAATCAAAATCAAAATCCATCATCATCATCAGCAACCCAATTAAGTTCCAGGACCTCCCGGACGCCATCCAGACCTCCATCTTCACCTTAATAACACCGACAAGGACACGCAATTCGACGTCCCTCGTCTGCCGTCGGTGGCGCCACCTCGACCGGACCACCAGAACCCAAATCACCCTCCGCGGCAACCTCCGCCATCTCTTCCTCCTACCCACATGCTTCTCTTCCGTAACTCACCTCGACCTCTCCCTACTCTCCCCTTACGGTGCTCACCTACTCCATCACGCCCACCACCTTCTCCTCCTCCGTCGCGCCTTCCCCAAAACCCTCCACCTCGTCCTCTACTCTCGAACTCAACTCACTCCCTCCACCTCTCTCTGGCCCTCCCTTCTTTCCCTCAAGCTCGTCCGCTTCCACCAGCGCCCCCCTGGACCCTCCGGCTCCGATCTCGCCGCCCTCCTCCTCGACTGTCCTTCCATCTCCCACCTAGATCTCTCCCAATTCTACTGCTGGACCGAGGACGTTCCGGCCGCGCTTTCTCTTTCTTCCACATCCACGTCGTCCGTCACCAGCCTGAATCTGTTGGGCGTCACGCGTTCCGACGCCTTCAACTCCTCCGATCTCATCGCCATCGCCACTTCTTGTCCCGCCTTGGAACGCTTCCTCGCCCCGTGCGCCTTCGATCCGCGCTACCACGACTTCGTAGGGGACGACGCTCTCCTCCGGGTTTCGATCCTGTGCGCGTCGTCGTTAAGGAAACTTCATTTGGTGGATCAGTCGGTCGTTTCCGCACCCAGAGCGTCCAGCCTTGGAGGGGGAGAGGAGTCAACAGAGGCGGTTACGGCGGTCGGATTGGAAGGGGTTTTCTCTAACCTTCCGTTGCTGGAGGATCTGTGGCTTGATTTCGGCCGTAATGTGGCCCACTCCGGACCCTCGGTCGAGGTGTTGGCGAGGAAATGTCCCAAGGTTAAAATTTTGAAGCTCGGGCAGTTTGGAGACGTGTGTAAGGCGACGGGGTTGCATTTGGACGGCGTGTCTGTATGCGGGGGTTTGGTGTCGTTGTGCCTTAGGAATTGCGGTGATCTCACGGATGCTGGGTTGGTTGCGATCGGAAGGGGGTGTAGGAGATTGAAGAAGTTTGAGATTCAGGGGTGTGGGTTGGTGAGTGAGGTGGGGGTTAGGAAGATGACTAGTATGCTCAGGTCCACGCTTGTCGATGTGGGTGTATCCTGCTGTAACCATTTGGATGCTCCCAGGGTGTTGAGTGCGTTGGAGCCGATTCGGGATCGGATCCAAAGCCTTTGTTTCGATTGCATTTGGTACCCCAATCAGGATGGTTCTGCGGCTGCCAATGGGGTGGATTCTGCTATTTGTTATGATGATGATGATGATGATGATGATGATGATGAATTGGACAAGAAAGAGATAGAAGAGGATGATGATGGATATGGTGTTTTTGATGGTGAATACACGAAAGAAGCTGGTGATGATAAGAGGAGAAAGAAAGGCCGGTTTTCAGAGGAATTCAATGGTGATGTCGATGGATTCTGGTTTAAAACGTGGGGGCAGTTGCGGTCTCTGTCGTTGTGGGTGCCCGTTGGAGAGTTGCTCCTTCCATTGAGTGATTTAGGTCTAGAGAGCTGTCCTCGGCTGGAGGAGATCTGCATCAAAGTCGAAGGGGACTGTCGGAATTGCCCAGTGAAGCCTAACCAGGACTTCGGGCTGATCTCCCTATTGCAGTATCCTAACCTCGGGAGGATGAAATTGGACTGTGGGGACGTGATCGGTTACGTTTTGACTGCTCCAAAGGGTCAGATGGATTTGAGCCTTTGGGAGAGGTTCCACCTGAGAGGAATCGAGAAGCTGAACCTTTTGGAGCTTGATTATTGGCCGCCACAGGACAGGGATATGAACCAGAGGAGCTTGTCACTCCCAGCGGTTGGATTGCTAGCAGAATGCATAACTCTAAGAAGGCTTTTTGTCCATGGAACAGCACACGAGCACTTCTTGAGGTTCCTGCTTAACATTCCCAATCTCCGGGATGTGCAGTTCAGAGAGGACTACTACCCTGCACCAGAGAATGACACTAGTACTGAGATGAGGGTGGATTCCTACAGTCGGTTTGAGGATGCGCTTAACAGCCGCATCATACCTGACTAGATATGGTTTGCAACATAGAGTAGTTGCTATCGATAACGTTGACTGCAATTCAGCCGAACAAACCCAGACCAGTTTGTGGTGAGGTAAAAGTTGAAAGCCTGACTCTGGTCGCTGCCAAACCACTGTACGTGCTTATTTTGTATTTGGATGTATGTCATCAATATCATCATAATATCATATTGCCATTCTCACTAAATTATGCTTATGAGATGCTATGGAAGAAGAAGAAGAAGAAATGAGGTTAAGGATGCCTTTCGTAATAAAAAGGCATACCACAAAAGTGTGGGAAGAAGCTGCACATTAAGTTGAAATTCAACTTACAGGAACTAGTAGGCACGTAGGTTTAGACTTTTAGTAGTCGTGAAAACAAATATCACAATCCCAGACGTAGACAACAAGTTCTAGTTGGACCAAATTTTCAGTTTTGCAATGATTAAGTTTTTGAAAGATTGAAAAAAAAAGCACCCCTAAAAAGAATGCTGCCTTCGTTCTTGGCATGGATCTATGTTAGACGCCTACATGGAAATTGCAGGTTAAAATTTCAACTTCAGTTGGTTGACTTGTATCTATTTTCCATCGTTATACTTCAAAAAGGGTTTCTTTTCAAATTCTGTAGTGGAAAATGTAACAAGTAGTCAAAGCGTACAGAGAATTTGCTAAATAATGTTAGGTCAGGTCTCACGATCGGTTCCACATCCCAAAATTCGATTTGCAAGGGAAAGATTTGTGAGTCTTAATAACCCACAATACATATTTTGTTATGTATGTGTGGAAACATTATGATGTTAGCTTATTAGTTGTTGGTGGGTATGTATGACTAAATTATTGCATGGTGAATCATTCAAGTCATTTCCATTCTACATAGGTTGTCCTAACTAAATTGGGCTCCCAATAAAAAATTCTAGGTTGGACTTTGGCAGGAGTAAAGAGTTTTAATATGACAATTGGATTATGATTCTTTCCTTTTCTTTTTGAGGATTTGATTATGATTATCATACATAGATTTTCTTAACTAGATTTTGGTGGAACATTTCTGTTTGAATGGTGCAGTTTCATACAAATTGTTCAACAAGCTGATGGTAACCTTTAACCTTATTGTTTTTTGTGGGTGAAGTGATTCTAATGCATGAATAAATACAAAATTAATTCTGCTACATGAATTAATACAGAATTAATTCAATTTTATGATGTTTTTATCGGTCTTCAAACTTATGATGTTCGTTCTGATACATGTATGTAGTGAGGGTGTGCTTGTAGGCTGCAATGTACAAAGTCTTTAAACAAAACCAAGAGAGAAAAAATCTTTTAACAAGTTACATAACTCTTCCCCTCATTTTATAGAGACACTATCTGCTCTATTTAAGTTTAATGTCAGTTCGGGTCTGAAAACCATTGAATTCGACATTGGCTGCTCAAGTATAAAGTAGCTGATAACCGTACTACTAAACTTCATGAGTGAGTATCTTTGTTGTAAAGTTATCGCAATTTTTCATGATATTTTCTTCTGTTTGTAGCAGTAAAAGCAAAGAACCAACGAGATCATGATGAAGGAATTCTTTAGGATCTTGCTCATGAGGAGGAAGCGGCTTCCCAAGTTGCAGTCACGGGAATAGACAAACGGCTTGCACGGGCAAAAGAACAGTGAAGGCAAGAGGAGAAAAAAACACACACCAATGTACAAGTGATATTTTGAGTTTTGGTACAATGTGTATCTTGTATATATTCTTGTGGAAAACACTTTTCCATTTTGCGCTTCTTTCCGAATTCGGACCCGCTTATTATTTCTGGTGTTGTGTTTCTATTCACCCAGTTTTTTGAAAGCTTTGTAGTATTTTTAATAGTTGTAAAGTTCATTTCGGTGGAAATACAAGAGGAAAGAATGATTGATTTGTTGCATGCAATCATGATTGTTATTGCTTTCCCCCTCTCAAAAGTCCGTTGCTTCCTTACGCACTAAGTTTTGGTTTTGGTTTTGGTTATGCTATACTTGAAATAGGAATACCCTGGTATGATTTGGAATGAGGATAGTGAAAAGGAGAATAGTTACGAAGGTAAAAGAATTGCATGGAACTTTTCCATCCCCTCGTTCTTAGCGATGCCCAAGTGTTAATACAATATGTTTAACCATCTATCTATTCCTTGAATATTGATTACTATTTGGAAACGTAACGTGTTAATAAGTGACTCTAGTTCAAGTAGTCTTTTGGTTGCTAATTTATGGTGACTAGTTGTGGTAAAAATCTAGTTAGATCCTGTAACTGTGAGTAAGTTGTAACGTACGTACAGACAACAAGTGAGCAGTGGTTGGTTGGTTGAGCAGAACAGCAAGGACAGGTCAACAAAACTCACCAAACCTTTCCTGTGTTTTGTTTTTTGTCACTTTCCGTTTGTTACAGGTTAGAAGAAGAGGTAGAAGAAGAGACAACATCAGCATGTACTCCAAAACTACATACAGGCTTCAGCAGAGGCAAAAACAAATAGGCAATGGAGCAGAAGAGAATCCTCAATCTCAACGCCCCACTCCTCTCCGTCCGCCGCCGCCACAACGCCTCTCCGGATAAAGAAGAGGAGAACGTGACGATGAAGTCAGTGCGTGACCCCGGAGTGGTGCCTTTTCGCTGGGAGACGGCCCCTGGTCGTCCCAACGCCACCACTTGGCATTGCCAACAACAACACTCTCCTCCTCCTCCTCTACCGCCGCGGCCCCTCCCTCCTCCTCCTTCTCCAGCCAACATCGGAGGGACAATGTTTAAGGGGTGTGCACCACTGCTGCCATGTCTCGCTTTCAAAGCCTCCTCCTTTCGCATTCTTAATCCTGCTGCTGCTGCTGATGAGGTCAGTAACTAAAACCAATATTCCTTTATATTTTTTTCTTCCAAAAGTGTAGTTTTTAGAATGTCAGTTAGTTAATCATTGATACAAACTACCAACTCATGAATATTTACGAGGAATTTGACTTCCTTTCATTTTAGAATTGAAGTAAGACCTTTTGAATGCAATAGTCATTGAGTTTCCATAGCTCTCCTCCTCTTATACTCTAGCACAGTAACTGTTCGTATAATCTAACTGGTTGCTTCTTCTTGCATTCTTTGGATAGAATATTTTGGAGGTAGTCTTCAAGGAGAAGTTGTCAACTAAGACTTACTCTAAGGCGTATTCACAATCCTTAAATGGTGTTTCACCTTGTCAAAATGATGCTTATCTTTCTGGTTTTGTGGATGAGAGGAAAAATGTTCGAGTTCAATCTGTTTGCGACAATGAGATTGGGAGGTATGATTCATTTGAGCACTCTAGTAAAAACAGTGACAGCTATAAGAAGGTCACGGTTCAACTTGGAAACAACACTAATTCAGCATCATATGGCAGCCATATGTCTGAAAAAAGTCTGTCAGACACTCCAACTTGGAAGTCGAGCATTGAAAATGCTAAGATATTGGTTGATGCTGGTGACAATTGTAATGAGATGTCAGCAGAAGGTTTGAGATCGGAAAGAGACCTCATAGAAGAAGTTTATGTACCAAACAAAGCACCGGATATCCCTGAACTTGTGACTTCCAATTTAGCAACTACTGAAGAAGAGAGATCACCATCAAATCCGACGATTAAGACAGAGCTTGAGGATGAACCAACACAAGACATCAGCTGTAATGACCACCCAGAGGAGGCTACAAGATTATTGGAGGAGGGTGGAAAGAATAACGGAAACCCTCAATTCTTGCTTCCTCTTGCTCTTCCCAAATCACCCACTGAGTCCTGGCTTTGGCGCGCATTGCCTTCGGTATCGGAAAAAAATCAGTCTTTTCGGGCATCTTTAGGAGTAGGATTCAATTCAAAAAACAAGTGCGTCCGGACCCATTCCTCAGCTGTCTCCAAATCGGAAACCACAAGGACAACTTCAGAAGTGCCTAGTCGCAAGATGCGTTTATCAGAGGTACTCCTGATTTGATGATTTCGTTTCTTTTATCTCTAGCTAGTGCATATAATTATGCAATGTCGATTGTCGCCTAAAGCTTTGCCTCCTTCAGATACTAGCGATGCCTACAAGCGAGGACTAAGGATATTTTCATCTCATGTGAATTTTGAACTCCAGCTTCCATTTTTCCAGATTTTTTTCGCATGCTAAGCTATTATGGTAAGTCCATCACAGTCAGTATTTGCCTTGTAATTTATTCTCTATCAGTCGCCTTGGATTCAGATTACTAATATGTCAATGCCTAAGTCCTGGGCCATATTAATGTCAAGGTTGTACAACCATTTGCATTTGCTTACGTATTCATGTGATTACTTCCATCTCTTCTTCTATAAGCTGCAGTGTCGAACTTTTTGCAATGCATCTGGTTCCTCACTCCCACGATTGATTCGTGTTTGATATTTTCGTACGATTTCTCTGTTACAAATTAAGACAAATGACTCCTAAGAGATGATGTATTACTATTAAAGCTTGAACCGAATGAATGGTGTACTTTTTGAAAGTTAATCATGAATTCATGATGATTGTGTTAAAGATGTGCAACTGAAAGTAGTTCAGATGCTTTGCTTTGCTTTGTTTACTCTACATTTACACGTAATGCTAATGTTAATCAATTTTGTTGGAACAATTATTATGTACCTTTTGTTTGTCTGTGTGTGTCTGTAAGGGAGGAGACTTCAATTTCTGCCTGCAGGTACTTTTGTTTTGAAGCTATTCTTTTTTTTAAGGGGAGTGTCACCTTTACAGTTTTTTCATTGTTAATAAAGATGGTTAAGAAACACCAATTAACTAGACATGGGTGTCAGGCTGAGTCAAAACAACTCGGCAAAACAGACATGTTTAATTATTATTTTTTAAATACCTGTAAAATCTTAAAACTAACAAAAATACCTCCAAAAATAAGTTGAGTTGGCCTTTATTGAAATTCCATACAACTCCTAAAATAAAAAAAAGAACTAGTAGAACTCGTTAATACAAAGTAACCTCACCTAGAAATTGTGTTAAGATAAGTTGAAAATTTATTTTCTCCTACTCGTTTAAACTTGCTTCATCAGCACGATAAGAAAATCATTCTCTAGGAAAAGAGATAGGGTCGAACTTTTTCTTCTTCCGAAAACCCCAATCATCCGCACTACTTGAGGTGAGCTGTTTGTTAAAGTCTTTAGCCTCTAAACTGAAGTATTAAATTATGTGAATTAAAAAATGGTGGTATAAAAGGAGTCCACCACCAGACCAAAGAAATCTTCTTTTTCTTGTACTTGTTTTGTTGTAAAAAGAAAAATCAAATCCCTAAAATCGTCGGTTAGAAAATGGCCGGAATCGGACCTCTCTCACAGGATTGGGAGCCGGTGGTGGTCCGGAAGAAGACGCCCAACGCCGCCGCCAAGAAGGACGAGAAGGCCGTCAACGCCGCCCGTCGCTCCGGTGCCGAGATCGAGACCATCAAAAAATGTATTCTTCTTCTTCTACTACTTTTCTTTGTATTGTTAGGGTTTCTTTTTTGATCGGATGCTTATTATTAGGGTTTCTTTTATTATAACTACTTTGATTGAAGTTCAAGTTGATGTTGGATCATCATCATCATCATCATCATCATCATCATCATCATCATCATCATCATCGGTTAGTGATCCAATCACGCTGTTTAATCTGAATATCCTCCGATCTACTGTTTCATCTCCCCCAGACAAGATTCTAAATCGTTCCCGTAATTTTTTGTTTTCGTGGATTTCCCTGCGTTTTGTGACCTTCCATTTGAATTGATGCTGTTTCATTGCGTCTCTCCTAACTAATTCCACTCCTAAGTAGATTTAGTTTGGTTTCTTATGCGGACGAGTTTTGCTTTGATCTTGCTCTGGCTCTGCTGAATTATACTGAAAGTTGTAGTGGTTTGATGCTTTGCAGCTACTGCTGCAACAAACAAAGCTGCTTCTAGCAGCACTTCTCTCAACACCAGGAAGCTTGATGAGGAGACTGACGTTCTTGCTCGTAAGTCTTCTCTTCTCTACCTTTCCTTTTTTTTCTGTATTTACACTTAGACTATCAGTTATACTTTTCCATGTAACATGGTTTTAAATAAAAAATATATTACGTTTCAAGTTGCTCGTTTTATATTTCTGTGTTTCCACTAAATTTTGGAACATCTTTTCTAGTGTGTCTTTTTCCTTTACTGATTGAGGATCTATTCCTTTACTAACTGACGACTTTTGGTTGTTTTGGCTTGTTAGCTTGTTGGACCAAGTAGTTCATTCATTGGCTGAAATTATTACTTGGGATGGGCGAAGTTGAGTAAATATGTTGATAATTGTGATCTGAATTGAAATCATGGGATCATGTAGCTATTCTACTTTGTTTGGGAGTTGGATACTAGGATCGATCTAGCATAAGATTGTGAAATATGGTTATATTGAGATTTGAATTGTGCCACTGTTAGGACGTGCAGACTGCGTTGTTGCCAACTATGTTATTTCATACTGAGTTATGCCACACTGACACAACCATCCCATTTGTTTTGAGTAAGAATGCCATTTTTCTGTCTTTTTGTAGTGTTTTGTTTTATTTCCCAAAGAAAATCTATAATCTAATCTCACATTTACCCTCAACCTTTAACACAACTCTATTCTAATCCGAATTCCTTACTCTTATATATCCACTCTAGCAAGAATTGAAAGAGGTACACATGTTCTTAATTCATAGTTTGTTCTTTCCTGTAAATACCAAATTCTATCCATTCTTCGTAGTCCAAAATTGTTTCATTTTCTTTCTGTTCTCACATTGGTTTCATTTCTTCAACTTAACATAATAATCATGACTAAAGATATTTAATGATCTCACAACCTCTTATGCAATAAAGCATGTCATCAACTATGTAAGGAGACAAAAAAGAATTAGAGAGAAACCCTAGAAACTTTAATAAGGGAAGAAAAGAATAGAAATGGAGATAATTGAAGAGAACCTTTTATACAAACCGGACCCTCAACTTCCTTTTGAAAATTGGAAAATTTCTCTCCATTTCTGTCTGAATTTCCACTTTCTTCTCAAATACCCAATAACAAAATGAAGGTTGAACAACCAAAGACACATTGGTAATATGATGCGATACATTTCTTTTCTCTTAACTTTATAACTTTTTATATTTATATCCGAACAAGGGTAGAGAAAAACAACTGTTTTCTTCTATAATCCTTTGTCTTCGCTCCCTCATTTCTGTCCAAACACACCATCAATGAAATACTCGCGTTGATCGACTCAAAAACTTGAAACTCTCAGTCTTTGCTAAGTAATTACATTGGCTCAATATGACAATATTTCTGGTTTGAGATGTTCTCTAGTGTGATCTTATGTGCTCCTCAGAGAAAATTCAAGATGTTTTGTGGTCACTCTTTTCCTTGTTCTAGTTGCTACTATTTCCTTGGAACAAGTAGTCATTGAGCCATGCACCCTTAATCTTGTGTGGCATTTGTTTATATTGCTTAGCCCACTTCTGGGCTGCTATTTTGATGCTTTCGCAGTTATCAAGTTGATTATTAGGAATTGTGAGGCCTGCTGCTATGTTTAGTTTTTTCTTTGTTATGACATTTCAATAAAAAAATTCTCACCTCCTAATATATTTGTCTTCCAACTTTTAGATGAACGAGTTCCAACAGAACTCAAGAAGAATATAATGGCAGCTCGAATGGATAAGAAGCTCACTCAAGCTCAGCTTGCTCAGGTACGTATTGTTTTTTCACTTCATTTTCTCTACACGCACTCTGTTTGCGCCTTATATTTGAGTGATGTTGTATCAGTTGATCAACGAGAAGCCCCAGATTATCCAGGAGTATGAGTCTGGAAAAGCTATCCCAAACCAGCAGATAATCACCAAACTTGAAAGGGTCCTGGGCGTGAAGCTCCGTGGGAAAAAGTAGATGATAGATCAACAATAGATCTACTGGAAAGAGAGTTCTCTACTTAATGGTGTTAATGTGCTTGCAACGCAGAACTTTTGTTTTTCATTCGGAGTTGGTCGTGGATGCATCATGCATGTGTGTTTTGCTCATGGGCGTTGGACCTTTGACTGACATCTTTGAAGTTTGAACCATATATAGCTGCCTCCTGTCCTGAGTGCAGCCTATAAACTTACCTCTCTCTTGGTTTGTTGGTGCTTATAACAGTTGAATGTTTGAATGTTAAAAGACTTTTGCACCCATCATCATAAAAGATATATAACGGTAAACGTGATGTTTTGTGGGAAAGCAAAACCATGAAATGGTAATTGCTTTCCTCTGTCTTGATCATGAATGCTCAAATATAGTTTCTAAATGACGCGTTATTTTTTGTTCTTTGTTAAATAGTAGGATTAGGTTACGTAGTGACCGGTGACTTGGTAAACATAATCTCTACTATCATCACAGGTTCATTGTGTGGTATGTGTCTCATTTTCTTAGAACTTCTATTTTGGTGGGTCACTTGTTTAGGTTGGATTGGATTGGATTGGATTTCACAACTTCATGATGCATGTATTTTTCAATAACAATGGACGTGTGTGTGAGTGTGACTGACAGTAGGGGTGTAACGATCATGCGGGATTTTTCAATAGGTGAAAGTATGATTTAAAAGAATATATAAAAAAGAAAGCAACGGCAACGACCGGAACAGAATTAGGAAGGAATGGCTAAAATAGACAGACGTGAGGATCTCCAACTCTCTCTTCCCAATTTCAAACCCAACCCAACCCAACCCAACGGCGTTGCGATCGAGCTCCGGATGCCGTTGGATCTTCTTCTTCTTCTTCTTCCGAGGAGGGATGGACAGATTCAGATTCAGATTCCTCCTCCTCCTCTCCCATTGCTGCTTCTTCACCTCCTCCTCCCTCAACCTCGACGGATTCGCTTTGATGGAATTTCGATCCCCACGGTGTTTTCGATAATTGGGATGTAAGACATACGGAAACCCCTGCGCCTGGTCCGGCGTCCGTTGCGTCCACGGCAATGTCCAAGCCCTGTAACTTTCTTTCTTTCTTTTCTTTTTTTTAATAAAAAAATATAATTTCTGTTTCTTTTTTCTTTAGCCGTCTAAATGGCTTGTCTTTGAGAGGAAAGTTGGCACCTGAGATTCGCAAACAACTTAAGTAGAAATTTTTACGCTAGAAATCAGACAATTACCATCTCTTAAGCATATGTAAGTCCACATTCACCTTTTCTTATGCCTATTTATTTCAACCTTCCACCACACTTATGCAGAACAAACGTTGTCGTGTATTTTTAGATTGCTTTATGGTAATAAACTTGGAGGTGAAGAGTCTTCTAAGCCAGAGACAACTACCATGATGAGTTCAATAAAACAATTTGATGCTCACCAAATCTATGATGCGGCGGCCGCATCTATACGTACAAGTAGGAAAACTGGAGGCTTGTAAGTAGTTTGTGTATTTATCATGCCATTGCAGTGGGATAAAATTGTCGTGTTAGAGAACTGATTTTTTCCTTGTTTAGAAAAGTTCCGGTGTATTTTGGAGGTAGTTATGTCATTTCCCTTTTTTTCTTATTACCACAGCAATATACCTCACTATATGTCATGCCACTGGAGTGGGATAAATTTTCTCCTATAAGTTCCAATGTCCATAATATGTACTTTCTCTAATATTTATCACAGTAAGAATAAGATTTTCTTTTTATTCTAAAGTTCAGATCCTTCTAATTTTCTTTATTCAAGGTTCAAAGTCTATAGAGGTAATTCAAATGGTGGTGGAAATAAACATGGTGATGTTCTAGAAAGTAAGTTCAGATTGTAATCTTTATTTGATCTTCTTATTTGCTCTTAGATGTTTTATGCTCATTTATCCTCCATGTTGTAGGCATTTCCTCACATTTCATTGTAAAAAAAGAAGACCATCTTGTAAACTTAGTTCGGCGTAGGCTGCTGCAGGAAAATGGCAACCAGGATAATAGCAACCTGGCAGCTGTTCCTGTCAGTGCTCCTCCTATCGAAGAAATTGTCGATGTTCCGTCAATAGGAAGTGGATCTTATCCTGCAGTGCCCAATACCACAAGACCTGGAACACCTATACATTTGCCCAGTGCAACACCTATACAGTCCCCTGACTTCAAACTCTTCCCGAGTCGGGTGCAACTCAATCAGGTGTCTCCGGGGCTAAACGACTGGGGCCATGGCTTTATGTTATTATTGCGCTTGCGGTGGCGGTCTTCGTCTTATTTATTGCCTGCGTTATTATTATGGGCAGATCCCATGGTGTTTGCAACCATTGGGGCTTGGAAAACTGGTCTAAGTGGCCAGTTGCAAAAGGCTTTCGTTTCAAGTGATCTAATTTCTACTTGAAATTTGAATTAAGACGAGTACTTTTCTTTTTCATGTTGTATTCAAACCTATGCAGTTTCTTTGTTGCTTGCTAATTTGCACTAATATAAACTATAATGGTGCGTTCAACAAAGAAGACATTGTGATTTTCAATCTACTTTGTTTACACGCTGATATCTTTTCTTGGTTTGTATATTCAGGGGTACCTAAGCTGAATCGAGCTGAACTTGAAGCAGCTTGTGAAGATTTTAGCAATATTATACAAAGATATTCAGAGTTCACTCTTTTCAAAGTAACATTGTCAAGTGGAGTAGAAATTGCAGTTGCATCTACCATAGTATCTTCTTTGAAAGATTGGTCGAAACAGTCAGAAGCACATTTTCGGAAAAAGGTCCCATCCTCTGAAATATGATTCCTAAACTGCTTAATTCCTCAGAATGCTGTACGTATTAATAATAAACGCTCTTTTCTCATTTCAAATGTGTAGGTAGACATGTTGTCGCGGGTAAACCACAAAAAACTTGGTCAATCTTCTAGGATATTTCGAAGAAGATGAGCCTTTCGTGAGAATGATGGTGTTCGAATATGCTCCTAATGGAACACTGTTTGAGCATCTTAATGGCATAATCTTGCCTGTAAAAAAGGACTTCATTTTTTATAAGTAGATTGACTAATAATGGAAATAATGAAAATGCTTCTTTTGCAGTCAAAGAACTTGAACATCTTGATTGGTCAACTCGGATGAGGATAGTCATGGGAATCACATATTGTCTTCAACACATGCATCATGAACTCCATCCTGCCATAGCAGTTCCCAAATTACAATCTAGTTTCATCTATTTGACAGAGGATTATGCTGCTAAGGTAGACAACTTTTACATGGTCATGAATTTGTTATTATTTACCCATCCGAAGTCTATAATAATTTGCAATATTTGTAGATTGCTGAGATGGATGTCTGGAAGGAGGTTATTTCGAAAAAGAAAATATCAGGGGTAGAAGAGATGGACGCGTCTCAGTCACGGCTTTCTCATCTTGAAAGGAACGTATATGAATTTGGAGTCCTTCTGCTAGAAATAGTGTCTGGTAGACCATCTTATTCCGAGGAACACGGTCCTATTGTCGAGTGGGTAAGAGTGGTTTTTTCCGTCTCCCTTCTGCTTCTAGTGACAGGATGCTTTGAGAATAGTCTAATCTTGGAGAATACAATATGAATTATTTTTGTGACTCATAAAATCTTTGATTATAATACCAAATGGTTCGAGATGGAACCACACTTCATGAACGTGGTCACCAACTAAATTAGGCTTGTTTTGTTTACTGATTCATACCATTGAATATGGTTCTGCACGTGATAACTTCTTCCACTACTCTATGAAATTTATTTTTCTGTAATGCTGGAGCTGAAGTACCGATCCTTTCACAGGCTGCTGTATGGTTGAACGACAAGAGCAATGTCAACTACTTGATCGACCCTACATTAAAGACGTTCCAAAACAATGAGTTGGATGTCATTCGGGAGGTCATCCAAGATTGCGTTCAGCAAGACCCCAAGAGAAGATCAAACATGAAGGATGTTACTAGTAAATTGAGGGAAGTGCTTGTCATTTCACCTGAATCAGCTGCACCCAGACTTTCTCCACTTTGGTGGGCAGAACTTGAGATTCTGTCGGTCGAAGCAAGTTTAGCTGCACTGTATACATACATGTACGTAGCCATTGTGAAACATACATTGTACTTACCCTGTATAAACTGCATTTGTTCTTATTTTCTCGACCCTCCCTGTATTTTCTTCCATCCTTACTTAACAGCCTGACCGACTTACTTTTGTAATTCTTAATGTAGATGTCTGAGAAAAGGGAACCACTTTCTCTATTATGTCACTACTCTCTTCCTATCCAAGGATCTTATGGACAATAGTAATACTTATGTCAGCTTTAATGCAATATCTTCAACATATGATTTTAAAAAAAGAAGAAGAAATTTTGATATACGTACACTTGTGGACACCATCAATAACTTCCAAGATAGAAAACCTCGCTCGTGCTCTCTGCAGAAACTCGCTCACGAGCTCAACTGCTCAAGCAAGCCCTGACAATGTGGACAGCAACTAGGGAACTAATTCTCGTCTTATAGGGTCGGGGAACAGGTGTGGGTTTTGGTTTGGGCATATTAGGTCATGTGATCTTATTTAATACAATGTCATTTGTAATCTTTTATTTTTTTTTTGGTACAAAGTGAATTATGTGTTACAATGTGGTGGACTAATATTAATATTTAGCGGAATAACCTTCTATAATCGTAAATGTGTAATTTCTTTTGGGAAAAAAAGTTTGAATGACTTTAAATTTGATTATGCTTTCTATGACGATTGAAGTAGCTAAGGTTTCACGTAGGTCAAAATGCATGGTATGGTAAATTTATATTCATATATACACAAAAACTATAATCTTATTAAGTTAATATTGATCTATGTAGTTACGTACCTATTAATATATGACCATTCGTTAATTCGTTTTGCGTGGGCAGTAGCAGCACCACACTAATTCGTTAAAATTGAAGCATCAATGAAAAATAAAAGTAGCCAAAAAAGGACAAACCACCATCACAATCACCCATGAATAAACAGAAAAAAACAAATGTAAAAGTATGGATATCATCCGATCCGATCCGATCCGATCCGACCGACGTCAAAACTCCACAATTCCAAAAGAAAAAACAAAGACATCCATCCCATCCATCCTTCTCCCGAAACCCTCTCGGGTTGCCCAATAGAATATCGGAAACCGGATCGGATCCGTATATCCATCCATGATCCATCCATCCAACCACCACCTCCTCCTCCTCCCAGTCCCAGGCCACACATCATACTTCCCACAAACCAACGGCTATTGTTTCGACACGTGGACAAATAAATCCCTTCAAATTAGTTGTCTGTTTCCTTTTGGTTCCCATTCTTTCCTTTTCCAACCAACGCTTCCCGTCACCGCCTTCCGGATCCCGTCACCTCCTTCCATGTCCATTAATCATGTAGTCTAGTATTAATAAGGTCAATAATAATAATAATAATAAAGAAGAAAAAAGGCGCCGGCGATGGCGATGGCGGAGGGAAGCGGCACGAAGAAGGCGTCGTCGTCGACGTCAGCGCCGCTTCTCCTGGGGAAGTACGAGGTGGGGAAGCTGTTGGGGTCGGGGACGTTCGCGAAGGTGTACCACGCTAAGGTTCACTCGACGGGGCAAGGCGTGGCGATCAAGGTTCTGGACAAGGAGAAGATCATGAAGACGGGGATGGTGGCGCACATAAAACGTGAGATCTCCATCCTCCGGCGCGTCCGCCACCCTAACATCGTCGAGCTCTTCGAGGTGATGGCCACAAAGGCGAAGATCTATTTCGTGATGGAGTTCGTCCGAGGAGGCGAGCTCTTCAACAAAGTTGCCAAAGGCCGTTTGAAGGAAGACGTCGCCCGGAAGTACTTCCAGCAGCTCATCTCCGCCGTTGGATTCTGCCACGCCAGAGGCGTCTACCATCGGGACCTCAAACCCGAGAATCTCCTCCTCGATGACAACGGAGATCTCAAAGTCTCCGATTTCGGACTCAGCGCCGTTTCGGATCAGATCCGCCAGGACGGCCTCTTCCACACCTTCTGTGGGACCCCCGCCTACGTCGCCCCAGAGGTTCTCTCCCGGAAAGGCTACGACGGTGCCAAGGCCGACGTGTGGTCTTGTGGCGTCGTCCTCTTCGTTCTCATGGCCGGATATCTTCCCTTCCACGATCAGAACATCATGGCGCTGTACCGGAAGATCTACAAAGGCGACTTCCGGTGTCCGCGCTGGTTCACGCCGGATCTCACTAAGCTTCTCTCACGCCTTCTCGATAACAATCCCGACACCAGAATCACGATCCCGCAGATCATGGATAACCGGTGGTTCAAGAAGGGGTTCCGGCACATCCGCTTCTACATCGAGAACGATCGATTTTACTCCGTCGACGATAATGTGAATGTGATGGATGGTCAGGAGGAGGAGGAGACCATGGCTTCCGAGACCGAGTCCGAGGCCGCGTCGGATTCCGATTGTTCCGTTTCGTCCTTGCCAGGGACGCCCGTCGAACAAAGGAGGAACAAACGAGGAGTAGGAGGGCTCGGGAAGCTCCCAAGACCTGCGAGTTTGAACGCTTTCGATATCATATCGTTTTCGAGGGGATTCGATTTGTCCGGATTGTTCGAGGAGAAAGGGGAGGAGTCGAGATTCTTATCCGGGGAGCCGATTCCGGTCATAATATCCAAATTGGAGGAGATCGCCAAAGTCGTGAGCTTCTCGGTTAGGAAGAAGGATTGCCAGGTCAGCTTGGAGGGGACCAGAGAAGGAGTCAAAGGGCCGTTGACGATTGCGGCCGAGATATTCGAGCTCACTCCATCTTTGGTGGTAGTCGAGGTGAAGAAGAAGGCTGGGGATAGTGGGGAGTACGAGGAGTTCTGCAACAACGAGCTCAAACCCGGACTCCGTAATCTCGTCTACAATAAGTCCGCAGTGGCCGCCACCACCAACAACATCGCTGTCGGAGTTGCCTCCGATACCGAGTGAAAGTAACCCCTTTCTCCACCTTTTAATTTACATTACATTACCTTACATTGTTGTCTTTTTTTACTTGATTGAATTGATTCCTGCATGCATGATATGAGCTCTTCTGTAACATATTGTGCTTGCTGTTTTGTCTTGGTTTGGTTGTCTGTGTGATGTTGTAAATTACATCACAAAAATTGATGTATTGATCAACTTGTTTGCTTGCAAGCAAAATAACCTTTTTTGGCCTACATAGAAAACAAAAATGAAAAAAAAGCCTTCCCCACAGAATATGGATTCCATGATGTTATGGATGTATTTTGTTTAGCTCTCGTGCTTGGTTGGTTGAATTAGGAATCTAATATAAACAATAATTGTAGTTTAGCAATAATAGTGTATCAAATTTGTGGCCATTATGTGCAGATGCTTTCCAACAAAGTCTTGGATCTTATGGCTGGAAAGCAAACGAATCCAAACAGGAGATTCTACTCCATTGAATAAAAATAAACTATCCTCTTTTTGACAGACATATTTGATGACCTATATTTCAAATATCAATTAAACAATTAGGCTTAGGAAGTTTCGGATGTTACTTTCGACACATAACGCAACGTCCCCATTTGTCCCTTACGGTCTGAATATTTGAAAGATATGTGCGTTTGGAATGCACATAGCATTGTTTATTGGTCGTTTTAACCGAACAAAGGCATCTTTGGGTGAAAAAAGATTAATTTAGTCCACCATTTTTTAGGAGGTTTCACCCTCTCCTAGATCATTGGTGTTTTTCCAAAGTAACCCTGATGGCATCCCTTAACGGGATGAAATCCCAGGTCATCCCAGGTCAGGTCGTGGATGACCTGGGATGACCGGGTCATCCCCCTCTTAACGGGGAGATGACCTGGTCATCTTCGACCAGGTCATCGACCTGGGCGTTGAAACGCCCGGGTCGACGACCCGGTCGGTCGTCCATTAAAAAAATATTAATTTTTTTATTTTTTGTTTTTTGTTTTTTTGTTTTGATTTTTAAAATTTTTTGTTTTAGTTTTTTAATTTTTTTTTGAAAATACGTTTTACAATTGTTTAGAATTTTTAGAATTTTTTTTAATTTTTTTTAAAGTTTTACCAAGATGGACCCCGAAACGATGTAGAGGAGAGAGGTGAATAGTGTAGGTTGTTGTGGGTTGTGTTGGGTCGTGGTTAAGAGGTGAATAGTGTAGGAAAGAGAAGAATGTGGGTTGAGTAAAGAGAAAGCTGATGTGGAAGAGAGAGAAAATTGATTTTGAAGAGAGAGAGCTGATGACCGGGTCGTCCAGGTCATGGTTAGTGATGGTCTGAAGAATTAGGTGCTACATATCTTAATAACAGTCTACTTTGCACGTGCCTTGCAGTTTAGTGTTATTTCGGTTTATAGCTTTTTCGACAAAGAAGATAAAGAAAACTCAGTACGGAGATGAAACAGTTTTGAGTTACATGTTTGAGACCAATACCATAGCCCAGGGGAGAACATATAAAAGACGCAAATGCTAATAATAGGTTAGTTGAATCCTTATTCGGACATTGACATCTTGCCGAGATTCTGGCATTAGGCAGTCTATAAAACTTTAAGATCATCGTGACAGTGATGATCTTCTGTTCATGGTAAGCAGCAGTAGAGATATTTTTGGTAAGCCCAGGGAAGTTATATATTTGTTACAAATGCTATGTTTGATAAGGAGGTAGTGTTGAAACAGGGCACCCAAAAGTTAGCTTGTGGGCGGGCAATGATCCCCACACGTCCCCTGTTTCAACAAGTAGCTTTATCCAGGAGGGGGAAAAGAACAACAATGGACTTGAAGTTCTTCTATGGGTAGATACTAGATACAACACAAGAGAAGTCGTTTTTTTTTAAATTTTCCCCATATAGGCTATATTGTTCTCCAGTAATCTCCACACACCTGCAATAGTGATTAGTCTCAACAAGCCTGTACAGAAACAACTTCCTCTAATTACATCAATGGAAGATTCAGGAAAAATGTGATCTCTTGAATTAAGGAAACAACAAGTCATATTACATATCTGTTACCAAACCCCTCTTCTTCTTGTTTTTTTGAAAAGTAAATTCAACATATATAACTACATGTTATAAATATCTGAAACACCCGCATATCCCACCACTATGATCGAGCTGCTTCCATTCTCGACATTAGTCTGCATTCCCAGCCCATTCATAGATGGCCATGCCATGTGCATCCTCTTTGCAGCAGCCCAGTGCTCTATTGCCTACAGAGGGTTGAGGATCCTCACCAGTTGCTTCACGGTCGAGACTCGAAGCCTGTCGGCCTCCACCAAGATTAGGGCTGTGCATCCGGACCGGACCGGACCGGATTTTTATCCGGGGTCCGGACCGAAGACCGGACCGGACCGGATGTCCACGGACCGAAGACCGGACCGGACCGAATCGGTCCGGTCCGGTCCGGTCAAAAACCGAATTTTTACATTAAAAAAAAAAATGGACCGGTCCGGACCAGACCGGACCGGAAATTTTAAAATTTACCGGACCGAAACCCGGACCGGACCGGATTTTTTCGAAATTTTCCGGACCGAACCCGAACCGACCGGTCCGGTCCGGTTGACCGGGTCAACCCGGGTTTTGCTCTCCCCTAACCAAGATATTGGCCAGTGACTCCGTGTAGGGACGGAGTGCTTCCTTTATCTTCTCGCTGCTAGCGAAGTTGGAGTTTGTTTCTAACGGTACTAGGGGGGGTGGTCTGTCACGTCGTCCTCTAGCGATGCCATGCGCTCGGTTAGTTGATCCTCCTCTCTTAGTGCATTTTAAGAAATTAGTCCAACGTTACTAAACACAAAATTCATGCAACACTTTATAATATAGTTGAATTCATCTCTTACCTAATTTAAATCCCCTACAATTTCACAATTGGATATTATTTACGATTAATATCATCATTCTTTAGCATAACCGTTTTTTCTTAATCTTCCTTACAATTTGAAATTAGTGGTGGATATTGTAGGAGCTTAATTTTTTTAAATTAAGTTCTGCGCTTACTAGAGAATTCATGTGTATATATATATTTAAAAATGACTTTTTGCTAATTTACGCACATAAAAGAGTGAAATGGCTTTGATCAACATTTTTTAAAACAATTCAGTATACATATTTCAAAGATGATCTAATGCGATTACCACAACAAACAAGAACTTCAAAATAGGATGAGTTTACATTAACCCACACTAGTAATGGCAAATGATATTATACCAATTGTAGATAATTGTGCATATTGTTAATTTTCGTTCCTCGTGAAGTCACAAGTAAAAGAGAACGGTTTTGCTTGCTACACTTCTCAATCATCATCGTTTCGTGATCTTATTACTTTTCCGATACTTTTTTAATCATATTCACGGTTTACTGGATACACCTCTTAACCACACGAATTTAATTGCATACACCTTCCGTATTGTTTTTCCAATACCTTTTTTAATCAAAATTGAAAAATCAGTGAGTTTGCAACATGTAGATAATTTAAAGTAAAAATATAGTTTTTTAATTATTATTCTAAATTATTCCAATTATCATAAATTTATAAATTCTTTATATTTGTGATTAACATTAATAGAGTTAAAACAAACGTAACAACAAAATAACGTCATTGGAACAAGAATCGTGGATGTAAAAAATGTAAGTTCTTATGGTTGATAGGTGCATGCAAGTAAAATCATTGGTTAATAGGTGACCACTAGATAACCACAAGCACTACAAGTACAACCCCAACGAGGGATTTGTGCATCTAGAAATATAGAGAAGAGAAAACAAATACTTAATTGTCGGTGTAAGAACTGTCGTTTGTCGGGAACCTACACCGATGAAACTTATCTATCGTTGAAGATTACCCACAATATTCCCTGATGATACGTTTCCGTCGGTGTACATTGACATCCGTCAGTGTTATTGTGAAAGAAATATTAGTTGATGTATAGTTGTATACTACACCGATGGATATCCGTCAGTGAATTCACGTTGGTGTTCTTTGTTCCTGTGAGAAAAGATAAAAAAAAATAGTGGAAATTTCACGTAAAAATTAACACTGACAACATTTAATTGTCAATGGAACCAAACACCAATGGTTGGTATATCCGTCGGTGTAGGTGAACACTATTCCCCCCTCGGTTAAATCATGTTCTGTTGTAGTGACGCTACTGGACTCCATGGCAATTGGACACAATACTCGTGTTGTCACCTATTAACTTGTAGATGAACATAATGTTTAGTGAAATAATTGAAAATGATATATCTAACGTATCGATGATACGTCCAACAAAAAACATATTTCCCCTCCCCAATCTTCCTCTTCGTCCAGTGCACTTTCGGACAACGTTAAGGTTGCGCTTTGTTCTCTTATCTCCACGACATCAGCTCGCGCGCAGACTGCCTTTTCCATATCTACGGTCTCCTACTGTGGATCAATTTGGGATATTTTCTGCCTTCTTTGGTAACTTAGTATTGGAGCTTTGTTGGGTCTTCCAAGGATTTTAATGAGGTTTGGAAGTCTCAACACCAAATGTGGTGTTGAATGTTGTAATCTTATATTTTTATTTGGCGTCCTTTTTTTGGTATTTAAAGAATTCAAAGGTAATACTTGATTTTTCTACCTAAGACAATCATCAAATGCACAATTTTTCCTTTTGTGATAAAACATATCCTCGTTTGCTTGTGTTTGTTAACTCAATGCATATGTTTTGTTTCAACAAAAAAAAACTGTCCATTTGTGAATTTTTTGTTATATATAGATCGTTGTACCGAAGAAGATTTTCGTGTGTTTTCTTAATTTGTGTGGCGGTGTCTGACAGACAATTTTACTCGGAGAAAATGATTTTCTGGTCAGTAGACTACTAGACTGTAGAAAACTTGTTTTTGATGTAAATTGCCATTATTTGCTTTAACATTAACAACTATCCCCCCGTCACAAAATTAATGCATGATATGTAATTACGTTTACACTAGTGGAGGTTTTGGAGTATCCTAAGTTCCTAACCCTAAATTGGAACCGAATGTGTTTCTGACTAGCGAGAGGGGTATGCAACTTGCAGACATAACACCCACCCATTGAGGGAGGGACAACAGAAGCTATTAAACCAACAATTGGTCATGCTATGCCCACTTCAATGTTGGAAGGCTTGCCTACTCCAGATGTGCCAATGCACACTCAAGTTGAGGAAACAACAAACATCACCACAACCATATATATATCAACCTACTTAGCACACAAGCACAACACACAACAGACAACAACCAAGTGAAAGACATATATAATATTTAACGAAACTATATATATTGACGATAAAATTACATGCATGCATGGGGTCAGAGGTGGTTACGTGGCTTACCGCCACGTATCTCATCTTTCCGAACACCCCAGTCATGAAGGGCGAGGTGCATCTTCCGGGTGGCTGCCAAGTACTGAACCGCCTGTACAGGTGTCAAGATCGATATCAAATCAGTCATTGCCGCCAACCTCAATTTCTCAGCCTCGCTAAATAATTCTGAAAGTTTGTCCATGTATGGGTCCAACGCCTCGTCCACCTTTTCCTCCGCCACATTCTTCCACTTTTGAGCTAACGGCACTAGCGGGTTGTCTGCAATATTCTCCTCCAACATCGCCAACCGTTTGGTTAAACTATCTTCCTCCTTTACAATCCTGCATAATATTAATGTATAGGCATATATCCATATCTTAATCAAGATAAATACTTGTTGATTATGCATGCATGAATCCTTAAGTACATGACTTTCCCAATTTAGGTTGAAATTAAACTTGAAATTCATATGTAGTTCGGCTAGCTTATCTTGAATTAATATCAAAACCTGCACCATGCATGATTAAGGTAGTACTAATTAATTCACTAATAAATAAAGAGCATATATACATGCATGAAACACATAATTTGAAGACATGCATATAGTGATATAAATTAAAAGTGACCTGGTGTGTAGTTGGTTGACTTGAGCAAGCTGGTGGGAAGAGATCTGGGCGATGTCGTCCCTCCGGACACCCCGGAGGAACTCCTCGAGATGACCCTCGAGCTCGTTACCGGACAAGACGTACAACAACCTTATCTGCATTGCAGGGCGGCAGCCGGCGATCCAGAGGAAGGACCTTTCGAGGGAGCTACACCAACTGGGGCTGAAAAAGGAAAGCGGATCGTCTCGGACGACCTCCACCCGCTTCTCGACGTACGTAGTGAAGTGCTCGACGTTCTTCTTCACCACCCTCTTCAGCTCCTCCTCATCGTCTCTCCTGGTGTATGTCTGGAGGAGCTCGTTGAGGTCGTTCTCTTGTTGGGTCAGCCACTCCCGGAAAGACTCCTCCAACGGGCCCTGGTCCACCCTTCCCATCGCGGCCGACACCGCGCTCGTCGCCATATATATCCTTATTGATTTTTGTTTTGTTTTGTTTTGTTTTCTGATGACAATTTAAGAGAGGATCGATCGAGAAGATGAATGGAATATTACAGTTTAGTTTAATTTGGAGCTATAGTTTTGGAATAGGAGTATTGATGTAATTTGTACGTGTGGAGATCGATGGACACATGGGAACCAAATAGTAGCCTACTCATATACGTGTTGGAGTATCGACACGTACGTATATATGTTATGTTAAGTAGGGTTTTCTCTTTTGCTAAGCGAGCGTCAGATTTCGACGAATATACATGCATGCATGCATCTGATTTTTTATGAACTTATATGTTGTAAATATATATCTTCCATTTTGTAGGGGATCAAAATAAACGTGTCTCTTCCTTCGTATCGCTTAACTAAGTTGGTTAGGTAGTGGCCAAATTCGCTCATTACTTATTTCGGTTTGTTATCTGTGGTATCTTTGCCTACAAGTCGAGACGAAGGTATCAATTACCGGATTGAGTGACGTTATAGTTTACAGGGTCATTTGCTTGGGTAGACCCCAAAAGGTGCACAATTGGCGAAATACACTTTGATTTTTACTATTCACTTGGGTGCACCTCATTTCAAACATAATTGCTTGCATACCCTCAGACCGTTTATGGCCCCACTCCGTTAAATTTTCTGTTGGTTTATTTACAAAACACACCCTCTAAAATTCAAATATCCTTAATATTAAATATAAAAACACAAAACAAATATTTTCTTTACAAACACACACTTCTTCTCATTCTCTCTCTTTTGTTCTCTCTCTACTCTCTCTCTCTCCACTCTCTCTCTTCTTTTCTCTCTCCGCTCTCTTGCTACTCTCTCTCCTGTTCTCTCTCTCTCCCCTATCTCTCCTCTCTCTCTCTTCGGTTCTCTCTTCTCCTTTTCTCTTTCTCTCTCTCCTATTCTCTCTCTTTCTCTCTCCTCTATCTCTCTCTCATGTTCTCTCTTCTCCCTCTTTCTCTCTCTCTCTCTACTCTCTCTCCTCTCTCTGTACCCTCTCTCCTCTCTTTCTCTCTTTTGTTCTCTCTCTACTCTCCACTCTCTCTCTCTCTCTTGTTTTCTCTCTCCTCTCTCTCGCTACTCTCTCTCTTGTTCTCTCTCTCTCTCCTCTCTCTCTCTCTACTCTCTCTCCTCTCTCTCTCTTCTCCTTCTCTCTCTCCTATTCTCTCTCCTTTATCTCTCTCTCATGTTCTCTTTTCTCCCTCTTTCTCTCTCTCTCTCTCTCGAATTCTCTCTCTCTCCTCTCTCTCTCTCTTCTCTCTCGAATTCTCTCTCCTCTCTCTCTCTCTCATCTCCCTCTCAAATTCTCTCTCCTCTCTCTCTTTTCTTCCAATTGTTCGGCCTGCATGTTTGACTTAGCCTTTGAATGATCATCCAATTCCAGGCATTCCCACCAACTCCAACTGCATCTTATTTTGGTGTTAGAAGAGAAAGGGGGCAGTTTCTTGAGCATGGGACATTCCACCACAACAAGAAATTTTACATTTTGAAGTAGTCTTGAAGAGATAGATGTGAGCATTGGCAGATCATCTAAACACAACCTGCTCAAATGAGGAAAAGGAAAAGATGCACTGCTGCTGCTTTCCTCACTCTCTTCTGTTGTTCGGATCTTTTTAAGTTTAAGAAGGAGAATTCGAGAGGGAGAAAAGAGAGAGAGGATAGAGAATTCGAGAGGGAGATGAGAGAGAAAGAGAGAGAGAGAGAGTTCGAGAGAGAAGAGAGAGAGGAGAGAGAGAGAGAGAGAGGGAGAAGAGAGAACATGAGAGAGAGAGGAGAGAGAGAAAGAGAGAGAATAGGAGAGAGAGAAAGAGAGAAGGTGATGAGAGAACCAAAGAGATAGAGAGAGAGGAGAGAGAGAGAACAAGAGAGAGAGTAGCGAGAGAGAGGAGAGAGAAAACAAGAGAGAGAGTGGAGAGTAGAGAGATAACAAAAGAGAGAAAGAGAGGAGAGAGAGTAGAGAGAGAGAGAGGAGAGAGAGTAGAGAGAGAGAACAAGAGAGAGAGTAGCGAGAGAGAGGAGAGAGAAAACAAGAGAGAGAGTGGAGAGAGAGAGAGTAGAGAGAGAACAAAAGAGAGAGAATGAGAAGAAGGGTGTGTTTGTAAAGAAAATATTTGTTTTGTGTTTTTATATTTAATATTAAGTATATTTGAATTTTAGAGGGTGTGTTTTGTAAATAAACCAACAGAAAATTTAACGGAGTGGGGCCCATAAACGGTCCGAGGGTATGCAAGCAATTATGTTTGAAATGAGGTGCACCCAAGTGAATAGTAAAAATCCAAGTGTATTTCGCCAGTTGTGCACCTTTTGGGGTCTACCCAAGCAAATGACCCTAGTTTATACACCTAAATATCCTTACGTACATCGAGCTTAGAACATCAATTTCTTTTGGGTGAACTGGTTTTGTATAAGGTAATAATTGGTCACGTGCACTTAGTGTTCATTTCCTAAATTCGATTACTAGATTGAGTAACATTAAAGTTTACAACTCAATATCTTTACATAAATTGGTTTTGTAAACCAAGGTTTCAAGCTTTATACTTGTATGTACTTCTACCGTTTAGGATTCACTTCTTAACATTTTCTATTAGAAATTTTACAAACAACAACAAAACATTTTATCCCAAACTAGTTAGGGTAGGCTAGAAATTTTACAAACAACACCTCATAAAATAGTAAAAGTCGATTACGACAATAACAAAAACATAAATATATAACGGGGAAAAAAATCAAAACACTCTCCTCTCCTGTTGTGACTCCTCCCCTCCAACCACGTACCTTCTGGTCGCCGGTCAATGGTAGGTCATCCTAGGGAGGTAGGTGTGGATTTATTAAAACTTGATTGTGAGAGGGTCACCATGTTAGTGAGGGGGGCTAACGGAAGGGTAGTGTCAAAACTTAATGAAATATCGATAAAATGATCATAGAAAATGAAATATAATATTTTTAAATGACACACAAACAAAAAACTCATCAATTTAATAAGCACAAGCGTCACAAAGACTTATATGATGTTGTACAAGCAAAACACAAGACATCTATCTATATCGTAATATTTGTTTGTTCGTATATGTTAGTGACTATGATTAGATTGTTTGTTGGGGTTGTTACAACTTAATCCACGTGTCATGTGTTAAGTGGATCATTCTGTTAGACTTGTAACAACTCTCTCTATAAATAGATTATGATGATACCCTTGATGGTTATGGGGAAATCATCTTATTTACTTGTGAATTGTGATCATTAACATGGTATCAAGAGCAAGTAGTTTTCGCCATTCGTCTTCTCCACTTTCCTAAGTTTCTTGGCTTCGTGCCCATCAACCTTTTTTTCTTCTTCTTTCTCTTCCTTCCTGGGGTTTTCATGGTGCCTTCGGCTAGCTCCGGTGATGTGGACACCGCCGCTTCGTATGGTGGTGGATCCAGCTTTCCGGCGCCTCCTGCCACCGTCCATCAGAGTGTGTCGTGTAAGCTTGCCTCCGGGAACTATCCTCTGTGGCGTTCACAACTCATTCCTCTCCTTCGAGCCTATGATCTATTCGGCCTTGTGGATGGATCTCGCTCTGCGCCGGCGAAGGAGATCACCACTGGTGGAATGAGTGGTCCAAATCCGGCTTATTTTGCTTGGTATCGTCAAGATCAACTTGTCCTAAGTTGGATCCTCTCGTCGGTGACGGAGCCAATTGGGGCGCAACTTGTTGATGTGGAGGACATCTTGTGCGGCATGGAAGTGTCTCGAGCAGTTCTTCTCCACCCAATCACGCTCCAATGTATTCACCTACAAGGCCGAGTTGAGTAACCTGAGGAAATGGGACATGACCATCACCGATCTTGCTCAGAAGGTGAAAATCATCGGTGCCAACCTTGCCTCCTCTGGCAAACGCCTTGATGTTGATGATCTAGTCGCGGCTATCTTAAATAGTCTTCCCTCAGAGTATGATTCTGTTGTCTCGAGCGTCACTGGACGCTCTGATGAACTATCACTTGACGAAGTTATTGACCTCCTTCTCAACCATGAACAACGATTAGCGAGGAATGCTCCGCTTGCGGAGATCTCCTTGAATGTTGCTCGTGGAGATTCAAATCAGTTCAAGCAACGAGGAGATTCCAGATCTGGAGGACGGAATGGGCGTTCCAACAGAGGAGGTGGAAATCGATCTTCCAAGTCTTCCAACCGATCTGATCGTCCTCCATCTGTTGCAGGAGTTCGGTGTCAAATTTGTCAGAAGTTGAATCACTCTGCGACGACGTGCTATGAGCGATACAACCATGCTGCGTCTGGTCCTGAAGCAAATGTGGCTGAAAATTCCATGTATCAAGACGATGGATGGTATGTCGACTCCGGTGCGACTCATCACTTTACCAACTCGGTGAAGAACATGGAACCATCTACCTACTCTGGAGGCCAAGAAGTCAAGCTTGCGAATGGTATGAGTATTCCAATCACTCAAGTTGCTCGTTCCTTTTTACACCATAAAAATGCTTCTTTTAAGATGCGACGGATCCTCCATGTTCATTCTCTTGCAAAACGCCTACTCTCTGTTCGACGTTTTGCCAAGGATAATAATGTTTTCTTTGAGCTATATCCTGACACATTTTGTATCAAGGACATTCAGTCCAGAGTGGAGCTTCTTCGAGGGACAATTAAAGATGATCTCTACCACCTCCCGACGAGCTCAGTTGTGAAGCGCCGCCGTTTCCAGAATTGTGTGCCGGCAGCCAACCTAGTTGAGGTGGTTTCTTTGGATGTTTGACATCGCAGGCTTGCTCATGCCAATTTTCGATCTGTTCGTGCTGCTCTCTCTCGTTGTGGTGTTTCCTTTCTTGCAAATAAGGAGCCTTGGAAGTGTACTTCTTGTTTCAAGGCCAAGAGCCATCGGTTGTCTTTGAAACCGACTTTAACGATTAGTACATCTCCTTTCGATATTGTACATACAGATGTGTGGAGCTCCCCTGTAATCTCAATTGAAGGTTACAAATATTTTTTGTCCCTAATTGATGACTTTTCCAAGTTTGTATGGATTTTTCCTATGAAGAGTAAATCCGATGTGTTTGATCTCTTTCTCCATTTTCATGCCTTTGTTAAGAGGCAATTTGGTTGTGATATTCGTAGTGTCCATTCTGATTGGGGAGGAGAGTATCGTCGTCTCCATCTATATTTTCAGCAGGTTGGGATTGTTCACCAGATTTCGGCCCCGTACACGCCGGAGCAAAACGGCGTTGCTGAACGGAAGAATAGACACATCACCGAAGTTGGGCTTGCGTTTCTTGCTCAAAGTGGTGTCCCTTCGAAGTTTTGGTCAAGTGCCTTCTTGACTGCAGTTCACACAATCAACTTAGTGCCTTCTCAACCAAATCATGGCAAAAGTCCTTATGAAACTCTATATAGAAAGCCTCCGAATCTGTCTTTACTTCGAGTGTTTGGGTGTTGTTGCCATCCATATCTTCGCCCATACACCAAACATAAATTAGAGTTCCGCTCCGACATTCATGTCAATCTGGGGCTTAGCCCATTTCATGCGTGCTATCGATGCCTAAATATAGTCACTGGGAGAATTATTCTTGCTAAGCATGTTGTATTTGATGAGTGCAGGTATCCTTTTCTTGAATCTTCCAGCTCCTTGTCCACCTCTCCACCTACACCAACCCAGATCCCTCCACTGCCTTTTGATTTGTGTTCCCCAACATGGGCTACTCCGGGCCCAATCAGTGATCAACCGGTTCAAGTAGAAGAGCATGTTCCACGTCTGGATCCTGCTAATGGGCCTCTTCCGCAGCCCAATACTAAGCCTCAGCAGGGTCTTGACCCACCTCTATTGGTCCCGATGGCTTCGCCACCAACACTCGAACCGCCCTCTCCTGCCCCGGTGGTCGAAAATCGCACACACCCGATGAAGACGAGATCAATGCATGGCATTAGCAGGAAGAAAGTCCTCCTTGCAACAAAGCATCCGCTTCCGGCTGTGCTCTTAACTGAAATCGAAGATGCTACCCCAAGCTCATACTCCCAAGCAACTGGAGACCCCCATTGGCGACAAGTAATGAGTGGTGAGGTTGATGCTCTTCTTCGCAACCAAACATGGTCCTTGGTTCCTCAGACACCTGGGATGAATATCCTCGGCAACAAGTGGGTGTACACCATCAAGCGCACACCCGACGGCGGCGTTGATAGCTTCAAAGCACGACTGGTTGCAAAGGGCTTTCACCAGCGTAAAGGTATTGATTTTGGTGACACATTCAGCCCCGTAGTCAAGCCCACAACTGTTCGCTTGGTGCTCTCCCTTGCCACCCAACATGGTTGGAGTCTTCGGCAACTTGATATCCAAAATGCCTTCTTACATGGCAACCTCAACGAGGAAGTCTTTATGGCTCAGCCAACTGGCTTTGTTGATCCAGATCGCTCTACTCATGTTTGTCGGCTTCATCGATCCTTGTATGGCTTAAAGCAGGCACCGCGGGCTTGGTTTCGACGCCTGAGTGATTTCTTACTAGAGAATGGATTTGTTGCTTCGCGCACGGACACCTCTTTGTTCATTCTCCGGAAATCTGGTTTGGTCATCTATTTTTTGGTTTATGTCGATGATATTATAGTTGCAAGCAATCGTCCTCATGCTGTAGATGATTTTCTCTCCCGAATGCATGCTGTGTTTCCAGTGAAAGACTTTGGTTTTCCTTCGTTCTTTCTGGGAATTGAGGTTCGACAAACTCCAACTGGTCTGCATCTCTCCCAACGCAAGTACACTATGGATCTTCTTCGACGCCTGGAGCTTGATGGCTCTAAGCCTTACTCCACTCCAATGGCTGCGACAACGAAGATTCTTCGCAGGGATGGTCCACCTTTTCGTGATCCAACCCTGTTTCGTCAAATCATGGGCTCACTTCAGTACTTGTTGTTCACTCGTCCCGACATTGCGTACTCGGTGAATCGTCTCTGCCAAGTTATGCATGCTCCGACGGATACCCATTGGCTCGCTTTAAAGCGTCTGATGCGTTATCTCAAAGGAAAAATTCAGCACTCTTTTTCTTCTCTCGCCAGAACAATTGTCAATTGGTGGCTTATGCAGATGCTGATTGGGCGAGTTGTCCCGATGATTGCCGGTCCACCACGGGCTATGTTGTGTTCCTAGGTGGGCACCTTATTTCGTGGTTGTCTAAAAAGCAGACAACTATTGCTCGTTCGTCAACAGAAGCTGAGTATCGCTCTCTTGCTAATGTCGCTGCTGAACTCACGTGGTTACAGTCACTTCTTCACGAATTGGGGGTGTTTCTCGCCAAGCCTCCAATTCTTTGGTGTGATAACATGAGTGCCATCTACATGACTGCGAATCCGGTGTTTCACGCCCGCACGAAACACGTTGAAGTGGACTTTCATTTCGTTCGGGAGAAAGTGGGGCGAGGAGATTTATGTGTTCGACATGTTGCCTCTTGTAATCAAATCACCGATGTCTTCACCAAACCTCTTCCAAAGAAATCTTTTCTGGTTTGTTGTCGCAAACTTATGATTGGTCATCCCTCATGAGTTTGAGGGAGGGTGTTAGTGACTATGATTAGATTGTTTGTTGGGGTTGTTACAACTTAATCCACGTGTCATGTGTTAAGTGGATCATTCTGTTAGACTTGTAACAACTCTCTCTATAAATAGATTATGATGATACCCTTGATGGTTATGGGGAAATCATCTTATTTACTTGTGAATTGTGATCCTTAACAGTATATATTCTTTTCAAAGTGGCTTTTAGGAATTGAAGATTTGGGACTCGTAATGATAATAGAGATGGAACCACGTTTAGAACAACTTCCACGAAAACAAAATCCACTGGAAACAACTTTATTACTTCTGCAAAAACAAAAAACACGACAGCAACAACCAACCATGCAAGCACTGTAAGGAGTGGAATCCAAAGAGGAATTGGATTAAGATTGGATTGTGGTTTCGCATTCCCAATCGCAACTGATGTCATGTGTTGCGTTGGAGCATATCCAAATACAACCGACCATTGGATTTGGATTTGGATTGGCATTCACCAAACCCAATGGTTCCTACTTCCTATTAACTATTAAACTTATTAGAGATAAACATGCTTGTCGGTTATCATGTTAGGATAAATAATTGTTTAAACTTTGAGCTGGATCCGTTACGTTGCCTTTGAGAGTTCAAACTTAAGTTTTGTTGTGATGTTTCTTTGAGATATAGCCCAACTCTGATTGTATATTTTCTGACAAAGTTTCAAATGGGTCTATCATCATCACGAAGGTCTCTATTTGGAAACACAAGCTCCTTGCGTCTTATGTTTGAGTAAGTTGCAAAATCTACCCAAAGTAATTGGTACACTCAGACGGATTTGACAGTTGGACATCTAGCCTTTGGCGTCTACATTTTACATACAAATCTAGAAGCCAATTGAGACGTTGAAATTTGTGTAAATTATAGCTACGCACTAGATGTTAAGTTGTAACAAAGTGTTATAGAAGTTATTTTTAGACGCCAAACATTATAAGCTTGCGACGATGCCAAACGGAAAGTAGATTATCATCGATAATAAAAGTAGCGCCACAACTTGGTCCCGAAGAAAAAGCATATTCAAACTCAACATAAAAATACAGTGAAAGTGAAGGCAATGTTTGCAGAGGATATTCTAGCATAAACCGACCTAATTTGGTTGCACTAAACAAGAACACATTGTTCTTTGATTAATCCCATCGACAGGCTACGTTGACAATCCAACACGCATGAAGTGATGGCGGTCAATGGCAATGCTAGAGCAAAAGACATTAATCGAAGCAACAAGTGTTTAAGACATTTTACAAACTCAAATTATAAAATCCAATTCACGGGGGTTGAGTTTATGAGTACTTTAAATTTGTACTTTCACAACTTATTAAATTTTAAGTTGAAGATGAATTCGAGCATAAATCACGAAAGTTTCAAAGGTCTTGGAGGGCGTATTCTGTAACATCTTGGACCAACGGAAAATTTAAAATTTAAACAATAAGAAGATCTCAAGATAACGACAATCTAAGCGGGAATGTTACTCATAAATATAATCAGTCGATGCATCAAATACAATAGAGTTTGTCAAAATACATGATTACATCAATACAACGAACGCCATATACAGGTAATCATGACGACCTCGAAGAGTCCGAAGAGGATCCTGACCCCAAAATGTGTGTGCCCGCTGTCACCATCCCACAAAACCTACTACGGTCCTGCAACATGAATTAAACAGCAATGCATGAGTTTCCCATTGGGAAACCCGGTATGCCAAGCTTACCAATAGGAATTTAATAGTACGGTAAATGAACCTATCATACTAGTAGCATGTCATGTCATTAACTGTAATGAAAATAGATCCCCTCCAAGGATAAAAGAGGACATCAGCCCAACAAACAACATCGGGTCTCCCTCGGAGACCTACCATAGGCACATACGGTCTTACGGACAGTACGCGACACACCCCCACACACGACTACTCGAGCCAAGGGATCGGGGAGGAGCGTCCGCACTTCCACGTCAAGCGAACAACGTGGTCTACACCACACCAATGGAGCCGTAACCCAGTCGTTCCAACAATCCCTCAATAGGTGCCTAATCGAGGAATCATCGCCTGAACAACATCGGTGGCATCGCCAGCACAACATTGGAGGTACAACATACGTCCGACACAACATCGAACGACACAACATCATCGTCGGAACAACAGTTGTGACATCAAACTGGAACATCGTCGGCAATATCATCGTCGACACAACATCGGCGATACAACATACATCCGGCACAATATCGGACGGTTCCGGACAATAGTTCGCAAGATCGTCATGCTCCCCGAACCATGCATCATCATGCATGGGGATTCGCGATCCCCCAGGTCTGCTACTCTACTATGAGTCGAGACAACAATACATCATGCCACATTCTATCAACAAAGGTGGCTCGCCCCAAGTATCCACACTCTTCCACACGGCGGTCCCTGGACAGGCACGGGCAACGTACCCGCCGTCACCTCCCGGCACACGCTCTAAGCGTGGACACAGGTTTCCGTGGGTAGAGTTAACACTACCCTAGGACCAAGAATTCAGTTTTGCGCACAAACGGTCGACCGGAATAGGCGATCCGGTCGACCGTTCCCATGAGGTTCGGTCGATTGAAAGTTTGCAACAGTTGAACTCTTTTGGGATCACCTAAGTCCCAACAGTCGAACATCAATCTAAAACCGGTTGACCGAATACGCGGTCAAAATCTGGAGTTTGTCAGAATCATACAAGTCCAACGGTCGACCGACTCAGGGGTCCTGATCGACCGGAAACTATCAGGGACATCCTAGCAATCTAGTCATCTATCGGTCGAACAACTATAAAAACGGTCGAACAAATATCATAAGTCCACCCCAACATGGGTGAGCAGCAAAACAATTTATTAAACCGGCATACCTAAAATGCAAGATGGAGCACGCCGGAGTTTTGCTCGACGTCGCCACCCGACCGCAAGCCCCGATCTAGCGCTCTCACGTTAGCACCTCCGTTGCCCCAAGCTCGCTCCACACGCTGGAGCTGCCGCAACGTCCACTGCTTCGCCGGAAAAGAGAGAATAACGTGAGAGAGAGATAAGGGATGACAACAAAATGGAAGAAAAAAAAGAAAGGAGAACGAATTTGATTTATAAACCAAAACTCATCTCCACGACAACCATCCCCACACAACAGCTCCCTACAGCCCAACACATACCCATCACGTCATCCTCCTCTTCCCCGTGCAACCCTACTGTTCACAGCCTCTTCCAAAAGCAAAACGCCTCCTTAATCCTCCATTTGCAGCCTAAATAGGGTTAGGGGCATACCATATTCGGTTCACAGCCTAAATGGGAAATGAAATGTTTGGATTCATACTAAAGTTCCACGTCACAAACAACACCGAATAACACATAATTATTGCAAATTGCACTATGGTCATGTTTGATTCTTTGACCCACTGTAACAAAGGACTTAATGCAACGTAATTACATTTTTAATGACATTCTTTTGTTCGACCGAGTCGCACCATTTACATCATCACATCGTTTCAATATAATTGGATTCCTCAGTAATGTAACATAATTATCCTAATCTAGACGCCAGGCAAGACAAGACCAGAGCAGAGTGTCGCTTCGCCAAAATTGAAAAAATAATTAAAACCAAAAAAGAACAAATCGGGAACAGAAGATGAAAGGAATGGGGTTGTGCGGAAGAGGGGATTTTTCCACCCTTCTCCTCTTCCTTCCCTCCTTCCTCCCTCAATCCACCAACAATGGGAACCGAGATCGAATCTGTTTGTCTAGACAAACGGGAATGGTGTTTGTGGCACTGGTGCTGAAAGATAAAGAGAATCTATACTATTGTTCGATGTTTATATAGCTAGTCAATCAAGTTTAGGGCATCCATCCAAAGAGATAAACAAGGAATATTAAAAAACAAGCTATCCATTGTTGAGGATCGAATTTTAGAACTTAGACCTGTGTTCAATTAAATCATAGTTCCACAACCAGAATGAGAATTATCCCTAATTTCTATCTAATTAGTTTTTATTTATTTATTAAGTACAAATGGTGGGATAAACAAACCATTGACGAATAGACACGTGTATAGACAGGGCGAGGAAGCGCATGTGACCCTAATCCGAACCTACGTGGCAAAGCCTAAGACCATGACACGACCTCGCTTGTTGTGGGGGCAACAATACCTTTTCCGTAGGTTCTTCTTGTCCTCGCGTAATCCGAATGTCTCGTATGATTTTCACCTTCTTCTTTTTTTATTTTAAATTTCAACCCTTTGAAATTTTGGATCCATTTTATTTCTATCCTCTTGACGTTTTACTTTTTCTATTTTAGTCCACTGACATTTGGCATTTAAATTTCAATTTAGAAGCTCAACAAAACTGAGACACTTAGAGCATCCACAATGAGCGGTTGTGCTTCCCACGACCGCCCGGACGATCGGTCGTGGGACGCACGACCCGATTGGTCCCGATTTTCTTTTTTGATTTTTTTTGTTTTGTTATCTGTTATAATAACTAAGAGTTTATATTTTGATAAATAGTTAGGATTTAAGTAGTTTTAATTGATATTTTAATAATAATTATGGTTAAGATTTATTATATTTTGATAACGTTAGGTTTTCAAGATTTTCCAAGATAACAAGACCCCGACCGACCTGTCGAGGTGTGTTATTTGGTTTATATCGTGTATTTGTCTAAAACTTAAATACACCAACTTGTCTGAAACGTGAAATATTGTACTGAATTAAAAGTAGAAAAACAACAATTAAATTGAAATAAAAATAGGGAAGATAAATCTAAAACTTAAATAAAAACTACAACTGCAAATTAGGAAAGATATGTCTTAAACTTAAATAAAAACTACAACTACAAATTAGAGAAGATATGTTATAAACTGGTAAAAAACGACGGAGGTCTACTTAAATATTTGGTCACTGATATTTGCCAAATTAATTTCATCATGCGGGGTCAGGGTGTCGAGTTCCTTGCCCTTCAAAAATGAAATATAAAATGTCGTACTTCATAGAAGCCCGACGAGTTTGTTCTTTCTCCATTTCCAACGCTATCTTTTATCGTGCAAGCGTAATTTCATCTTGTTTGACCGATGCCGCAACCTGAAGAGCCTTTAAGCGTGCGTTGTTGTCCGGATCCTTCGTCACCGTTTTCCCTTTCCTTTTGTTTTTCTTTACACCTTCAGGACGGGGGCGTGCAGTTGGGGTAACAAATTCTGGTGTCGTTGATTGAGGAGAAGAGCCTAAGAAATTATCTTTCGAGGAGTCTGTACGACCCATTTTTCTGGATGAACCGGTGGATGGTCAGGTATTACTACCTTGCATCTGCATGTTGTGCTCGATTTGCAAATTATCTTCACGCATCATCTCGGGAATGTGGATCGTAGACCGCCACTTGGGGTACTCTTTCAGCATCAACCACGTATGGTGGTACATAAAGGTTGTTCCTTCAGTGCGCTCATAAATAGCATGAGCTTGTCCAATGAGGTCCTGAGCGCTGTCCCCACTTCTACTCTGCCGAGTGGCCTCATCCATGCAGCTAGTGCACTTCGTGGCATCCATATTTATCATCCTTCAGCGCTCTTTCAGGGAGTTGATGTTACGTTGCTTCACTCGTTCGTTTGTGAGCCTCACTTTGTCATATAAAGCCTTCACTCTTGCCCAAAGGACCACTGACTTCTATTTTGTTCCAACCACTGCATCACAACTAATCCTCGTGTACGACGAAACGAGGGCTTCGTCCTCCTCTTTCACCCATGAGAGTTTGCCTTTCAGGGGGCTAGTAACCATTTTTGGTGCATGTTGGGACAGGCCGATGGGGCAAGGGTCTGCTTCGTCACTACTAGAACGACTATCCTGGTTAGTCGAGATAGTGGTATCCTCGTTCCTACTGGATTGACTACTGAGGTTGTTGGGTATACGTCTCAGGGGTGGTTGTTGGGAGTATTGTGGTTGGGTTGTACTCCCCCAGTTATAGTGCAGAGGTTGATGTTTGGAGTATTGTTGTTGGGAATACCCCCAGTTTTGGTGGGGTGGTGGATGTTCAGAGTATTGTTGAGAGCCCCCCCCCAACTTTTGTGGGGTGGTGGATGTTCAGAGTATTGTTGGGACCCCCCCCCCCCCAGTTTTGGTGCGGTGGTGGAAGTTCAGAGTATTGTTTTTGAAATGGTTGGGTACCACTTCCTACGTCGGGTGGAATGATAGGTCAATAGTAAGGACCAGGTTGGGAGTACGTGGAAAACTCTTGAGGTTCAACAAGACGACGAGGAGGCAAATCCTTGGGTGATTGACGACCCTCATAGTTGTGGTCAGGGGAAGACCTGAGTTCAGGAGAGTTTGGAAAGTTGAGGGAGATAAAGTTGTGTGTGGTGACTAAGGTGGACTTGATGGTATTTATAGAGAAATTGTTCTGATTTAGCTTAAATCTGTAAACAAGATTTTCATTTTATTAGTTTCTCTAAGATGATTTTAAGATAATTACATTCCAAGATAATATTTCAAATCAGTCAGAGTATGCATCACGCGCGTACTGTAAATTGTCAGTCCGACAAGATAAGGCATCATCTACGCAGTGTAGATTGTCAGTTTGACAAGATAAGACATCACGCATGTACTGTAGATTGTCATTACGTTTGTTTAATTTAATGTTTTGCTTAATTAATACTAATGATATTTAGTATTTGGTAATTATTGATGGTTAAATAAAAAAGTATATGCAAGTTGGAATTACGAAGTTTATTGGTATTTTGGTTTTTCAATTAGATTATTAATATTTTAGGGAAATATAAATGATTTTGGAATAGAATAAAAGTTGATAAAGAAATTAATGATGTGGAGGAAAGAAAGTGAGATGACCTAAATCATGGTAATTTTGTGAATAGTGGAGGAGAAAGAGGAGGTTGGTCGTGATGACGTGGCAGAGAAAGAAAGTAAGAGAGAGAGTGTGCATGACCTAGGTCATCAGGATGACCTAGGTCATGATAACTTATGCTCTTAGGTGAAAGGTAGTGCATCCAACTTTACCCTATTCTATATAAAGTATTTGCACACATCTTGTGATTAACAATGCCAAACTATTTACTTAACAATTTTGACCCTATGACTTCAAATCTCTAGCAAATCATCCTCGTGGACCATTGTATGGCTTGTATTACATTTTTTGTTTTGAGATTGGTAGATATTATTGAAATTAAACTAACCATGTTATGAACCACAACATGATTAAAGCAAATACAATGTCGGATTTCCCTTATAAGATTACAAAAACAGGACATAGTAGCCCAAATGTAGCCTTAGATAGAGGCCTATATTACGTTATCATGCAAGTTTTGATAATTGGATTTTTTTTTAAATTTGAAAATATCTCAAATAAGTTCTCAAAATCATTCTAGGATTAGTATGAAGATTTTAAGGTTTTTAGACATCAGCTGCCAATCACATTCGATTCTTAATGTTTGAGAATCTTATCAAAACAAGGTTTCAACTCTTAACAGGGTATACAAATATGCATTTTGTCTTCGACATTGATATGGATTTGAATGTTTGCGAAACTAGGTAGATCTTTTTTGAATGTTTGCGAAACTAGGTAGATCTTTTTGAAAACATGTTGTTAGTGCATGCGTGTGTGAATGAGGACAAAGTCATTTATGCCTATTTTGACATGAAAATACATACAAATATAAACAAGAAAACTATGGGTATCCAATTGTGAACCCCTTGCATGCATGGTCCGGTTCTTGGTACTTAGCTGACCGACCGTCATGTCAATAATAATATATAGGTTCCCTTCGAAAATCAGTATACGTAATATATATATACACACACGTATACTGTTAGGATAGTTTCTCCTTCGAGCAGAGTAGCTCCAGAACGTGAGAATGATGAGAATGTGGAATAGGAAATTTTTATAGGAAATCAAAATTTTCCCCATTCATTGAGATTGTAGACTCTTATATAGAGTTTTACATACCATAGCTAGATAAATAAAAAACTGAAATAAGGAAATTATAATAAAAGTTAACCATTTGATAAGGACATGCCCCATGTATATTTCCTAATAGCCACTTGACATTGGAACATGAAGGATTTGTCATGGGGAACTAAATCAGGGATTTGATTCCAAAAGGAGTAGTCTTGAAGACGTGTGAGAATTTACCTATTTCTTTTAGTCAAACCAATTATGTTGGGATCTTTTTGAGATACAAATGGTGTTGGATAGATTCGGTTCTGCAGGGATCGTATCATATATACATACATACTTCTTGTCACTCGATCCTTTAAAAGCTCTTTTACACCCGTCGATTCCTCCAAACGTCTACACCAGTCCCCTTCTCTTCCCTTCCCTTCCCTTCCCCTATATATATATAGTCTACATGAGTAAGGCACAAGATATATATATATATATATATATATATATATATATATATATATATATATATATATATATATAATTATGGTAAACTAGGTAGGTAGGACGGACAATTATGTATAATTAAGCGCGCTCGATCACCTATGTTATTGTTATGAAATGGGACCAGAGTCGTCATCGTGGTCGTGGTTGGCGTCTGTAATGGCGACCATCTTCTTCCTCCGGTCCCTCCTCTCCGACTTCCTCCCACCTTCCCTTGTCCACTTCCTCAAGACCACCCTCCACAACCACCCCCTCCCTTTCCTCCCTCGAGAGACCACCATCACCGTCGACGAGTTCGACTACCATGGCTACTCCGACACCTTCCAAGCCGCCCTCCGATACCTCTCCTGCCGGTCCCCCGCCGCGCCCGTCAGGGCCTCCGATACCAACAACTCCCGCGGCTACACTTTCGCCGTTGACGACAACCACACCCTCTACGACCACTTCCTCGGCGTCAGGTACGTACGTACACAGTCCAAACAGTACCAAGCCAACTCATACATCGATCCATCGTCGCCCATTTGATTTCACACATACAACTTTTATTTATTAAAAACAATTAATTTGTCAATCCAAAAGAAAAATGTCTTTGTAGCTAGAACTTAATTTCATTGCATCACTAGAATCTAAGTACGTACGTACGTACTTAATTAATTATATATATGTGTGTGTGTGTGTGTGAGCATGCAGGGTCCGATGGTCGTTCGAGGTGCGCGAGTCGATTGCGCTGGGGCGGGGTGGGACGAACCGAGTCCGGTACCTGGAATTGGCGTACCCTATAAACATCAACAAGGAGGTGAGGGAGGTGTACTTTCCGATGGTTGTGAGGGTTGGAATGGAGCAGGAGAAGTCGGAGAGGAAGAGGAAGTTGTACACAAACAGTAGTAGCGGCGAGAGGGGGTCGCTTTGGTCGTCGGTGGAATTCGACCACCCCTCCACCTTCGATACCCTGGCTATTGACCCACACCTTAAGAAGATGTTGGTTGAAGACCTTAAAGCATTCGTTTCCAATGAGGATTACTACAAGAGAGTTGGAAGAACTTGGAAGCGAGGGTACGTACGTACTTACCTAATTCTTATTCTTCTTTTTAATTACTTCTTATTATACATATACCTACCTACTTTATTTATGTTCCCTAATTTGTTTATTCTAAATTAAGTGGGTTCGCCCTATTTATCTATCTGTATCTATATCTGTATCTATCTCTCTATATATAGACATAAAATATTCACTCAGTTTGAAACGGCAATACAATAACGTCAACATTAATCGGTAATGGTCGGGGTTCAATTCTTGTTTTTTAACCATTACAAGATTAGAGATGTACATATTGACTATGGTAGTATTTTTCTATTAAAAAACATTTTTAGTTATTAAGTGATTAAAACGAAATCTTTACTATTGATTACTATTAATCATGTAATAGGTACTTAATTTACGGCCCACCGGGAACGGGGAAGACGAGTCTGGTGGCGGCGATGGCGAACTTCCTTGACTTCGACGTGTACGACCTCGAACTCGCGGCGGTGACCAGCAACTCCCAGCTCCGGCGCCTTCTCTTGGAGACCCGCCGGCGATCCCTGATCGTAATTGAAGACATCGACCGGTCCATCCAGCTCCCCGACCTCCCCACCCAAGTCAACCCCGACGCTGAAGAGCTCTCCGACGTCCCCTGTAGGCGACACGACCTGAGCCTCTCCGGCGTGCTCAACTTCATGGACGGGCTCTGGTCTTGCTGCGGGCAGGAGAGGCTGATGGTTGTCACCACCAACCACAAGGCCAAGCTGGATTCTGCATTGCTCCGGCCGGGAAGGCTCGACGTCCACGTCAACTTCTCGTTCTGCGGGGTGCCGGCGCTTAGGACTCTGCTGAGGAACTACCTGAATACGTCTCCGGATGAGGCAGGGTACTGGGGCAAGGTGGAGGAGATGATCGGGGAGGTGGAGGTGACGCCGGCGGTGGTGGCGGAGGTGCTGATCGGAAGTGGGTCGCCGGAGGTGGCCAGGATTAGGCTATTGGAACTATTTGCCGGGCTAAAGGCAAATGGTAGTAGCTAGTATAGTGGTGGTAGTTGTTGTTGTACAAGTATACTAGTTAGTGGTGTAAGTACGTACGTACGTACTTACGTAGTAGATTATGTAGTAATTAGTGATGATGTGTTGTGTTGGAGTAATGGTGGTGGTGTTTGTAGTTCGTACGTATTTGGTCGCTGTTCGTGTTTTGTTGTTGTAAATATGGGTGTTGCGCTAAATATGGGTGTTTTGCTTTTCCCGTTTAATGGGGGTGTTTGATGTTTGTTTGGGGTGGCAGTACTGGTGAATGTGGTGATTGATGGGATTGAGTTGTTGATCTTGTGGATGATAATGATGATGTTCTTCACGTTCACGTTCCTGTTTGATTGCCTTTCTTTTTCTTAATTTGTAGATTCCTTTTGAGCTTTCGCCCCCACCCCCTTTTGTCACCACGATATGATATGATACGATAGGAGTAGGAGTAGGAGTATGTGAATTAATCAAATGAATAGGAGAAGAATATATATTTGAGTTGGTTCTAATTATTCTGTCACCAAATGAATCGATGCATCGACCATCAACTCTTACTCAATGCCTCACTCCTACTTAATTTTCATAAATACGATCGGAAAATATTATATATAGGTCATTCTGAAGAGAGAGGTTCACCACGATATTCATATGTACATATGTGACAACCTGCCTGGCCGGTGGTTACTCATCCATATATAATAATCCCACGTCAACCTCACCTTACAACCTCACCCCCCCCCCCTACCTCCGTCATCAACCTCACCCCCATACTTCACGTCATCCTCACGGACCTCACCTCACAACCTCAACCCATCCATCATCACATGATCTCCACTCGATCAACCCATCCATCATCATATGATTTATCTTAACTTCCTCCTCTCCTCCACGTTAATTAAACACAATGGTTCTTATACACGGACGCGTGCGTCCAGGACGCGGCTTACGTGGCATCTAGTCAGCAGTCCAGTCAGCTGCCCAATCAGCGAAAATAAAAGCGCGCGTTGTTTCGAAAAAAGGGAAAACTGCTGCGGCTTTCGTGCGACGGTTCCTTCTCTGACGTATCGAAAAGACCGGGAAGGGACATCAGACGCGCCTGTTCACATCCCGACGCGCGAAAGAAAACCAAAAACGTTTCCGATCTTTCTCACATTCCCTTTCTCAACTTTTCTCCGATTCATCACCCCAGTTCTTCACCGTAACCCTAGATATCCGTCGACCAAATGGATTCTACACTTCAAGCTTCTATTTCGGGGGTTGTGGTGCACCAGGTTTGTCTTTTTTACCGTAACATTGAATTGCGATACTCTAAAAAGGAATGTTCTCATACGGTTGATGTCTTCCTAGGCTTCTACGCATTACTTCCAGCCCTCCAAATGTTCGTAGACCCCAATAGAGAAAGTCTTTGGGAAGTTGAGGGACGCAGAGAAAGATGCCTTCCGGGCTACACCCTTCGGTCACTTCATCAACCTCTCCAACGTTCCTGTCGATAATGACATTATCGACTGGTTCGTGGAACACTATGACCCCGAGGAGGTGGGGTTGAGGATCGGCTCTGGGGTAGTACACTTCACCGCCGAAGACGTTGCCCTAATTTTGGGGCTCAGATTACATGGGAAGGCTGTCAGAATGCAGCCGAATGAAGTCGCAACCCGACAGGGGGAGATTCTGAACAACACCCAACTATCTGCCCAGATGATGGCTACGAGATATTTGGCTGATGAGGAGGAGGAGTACGTCCGGCTACTCATTTGTTACATCTTCAGCCATTTTTTGTTCTGCGATGGCACCCTTCGAACCAAAATTTGGTTCCTCGACCACTTGGCCGACTTCACTAAGCTACACAAGTACGCGTGGGCCGAGGCTGTTCACGAGGCACTTGTGAGGGGCCTGAAGAAGGCAAACCGGGATCTACGCGATAGGAGATCTACCGGTTCTTCTATTTTAAGAAGGGGATACGTCGAGGGGTGTGTTGCTGTACTACAGGTAATGAAGTTGTTCCTTTTTAAGTTTCGCTTGTTCCTTTTTAAGTTTCGGTTGTTCCTTTTTATGTTTCGTTTGTTCCTTTTTAAGTTTCTTTTGTTCCTTTTTATGTTGAAGTTCTTCCTTTTTATGTTGAAGTTGTTCCTTTTAAAGTTCAAGTTGTTCCTTTTTAAGTTTCGCTTGTTCCTTTTTAAGTTTCGGTTGTTCCTTTTTATGTTATGTCTGTTCCTTTTTATGTTGAAGTTGTTCCTTTTTAAGTTTCGCTTGTTCCTTTTTATGTTATGTCTGTTCCTTTTTATGTTGAAGTTTTTCCTTTTTAAGTTTCGGTTGTTCCTTTTTATGTTATGTCTGTTCCTTTTTATGTTGAAGTTTTTCCTTTTTAAGTTTCGTTTGTACCTTTTTAAGTTCAAGTTGTTCCTTTTTAAGTTTCGCTTGTTCCTTTTTAAGTTCAAGTTGTTCCTTTTTAAGTTTCGTTTGTCCTTTTTAAGTTTCTTTTGTTCCTTTTTATGTTGAAGTTCTTCCTTTTTAAGTTTCTTTTGTTCCTTTTTATGTTGAAGTTGTTCCTTTTTAAGTTTCGTTTGTCCTTTTTAAGTTTCTTTTGTTCCTTTTTATGTTGAAGTTCTTCCTTTTTATGTTGAAGTTGTTCCTTTTTATGTTCAAGTTGTTCCTTTTTAAGTTTCGCTTGTTCTTTATTAGGTATGACTGTGCGAGAAGTTCAACCTGGCAGAGCCTAAAATGGGAGGCCATCCTAGGTGGAATCGGTGGTCGAGCATGTTTGGAAAACGGCTCATCCTGAAGAAATGGGAGGAAAAGGGCATCACCCTTTCAAAAATTTACGAGGGAGACTTCAATAAGACTGAGTCGACGACCCTGACTCAGAAAGAGAGGGAAATCATTGGTCAGGCTGAAAAAACTCAGCCAACCTTACGAACCAATAGTGATTGTCAGTCAACAAGCAGCGAACCTAGGCTGCAATTGAGGGACTGCAGCATCCCTCGGGACCCACTACGGGAAGAATTGGAGTTTGCAATGTTGAAGACAAAATGGCTTCAAGCAGAAGTTGCACTGAATGAGGCAAATGAAGAGGTTAAGAGGCTGAATGAGGAACTTAGGAAGTCCAGGGAGGAAAATGAGACCCTAAGGGATGAGATTGCATCTCTTCGAGGATATTGTATAGAAGGTGGACAGGAAGGAAGAGAGGATGAAAGGAGGGATGAAGAGCAGGAAAGAGAGGAGGAGAATAGGAGGGAAATAGAGAATGAGATTGAGAGGGAAAGAGAAAGAGAAAAAGAAAAAGAAGAGAGCAGGAGAGAGGAGAAAATGAGAGAGGAGGAGGAGAAAAGGAGAGAGGAGAAAAAGAGAGAGGAGAGGGAAAGAGAAGAGAAGAGGAAAGATGAGGAGGAGAAAAGGAGAGAGGAGAGGGAAAGAGAAGAGAAGAGGAAAGAGGAGGAGAAAAGGAAAGAGGAGGAGGAGAAAAGGAGAGAGGAGAGGGAAAGAGAAGAGAAGAGAAGAGGAAAGAGGAGGAGGAGAAAAGGAGAGAGGAGAGGGAAAGAGAGGAGAAGAGGAAAGAGGAGGAGAAAAAGAGGGAGAGAGAGCAGAAGAGAATAGAAGAGGAGAAGAGGAAAGAGGAGGAGAAAAGGAGAGAGGAGAGGGAAAGAGAAGAGAAGAGGAAAGAGGAGGAGAAAAAGAGGGAGAGAGAGCAGAAGAGAATAGAAGAGGAGAAGAGGAAAGAGGAGGAGAAAAGGAGAGAGGAGAGGGAAAGAGAAGAGAAGAGGAAAGAGGAGGAGAAAAAGAGGGAGAGAGAGCAGAAGAGAATAGAAGAGGAAAAGAGGAGGGAGGAAGAGGAAAGAGAGAGGAAAGAAAACGAGAAGAGAGACAGGGAGAGAAGAGAGAAGAGGAAAGCTGATGATAAAAGGAGGGAGGCTGAAGCTTCAAAGAAGAGGTTGAGGGAAGAGGTAGAAAGAAAGAGGGTAGAGGAGGATGAGGGAAAGGAAAAATCCCTCAGGGCAGACTGGGGGGCCAAAGGATCACGCTCAACGGCCAAAAAACAAGAAGATGAGGTGAAAGAAAGGAAGAAAAAAGAAGAGGAGCGGAAAAGGGGAGATAGAAGGCTCCAGAGGAGCATGAACAAAAAAAGAAAGCGGGATGGGAATGAGGATTTCAAGTTGGCTCATCACGGGAGAGAGGATAGGCCAGACGTTGACATGGATGCATTGGGCACATTGAGCCCCGATGAGCTGAACATTGTACTGAAGGTGACCGCACCTACACATAACCAACGGGAGGTGATATGGAGAGGTGATTCCAGTTTCTTCACACGTTCCGACCTGAAGGAGCTAATGACGAAGGGGATGGATTTGACCAACGAGGCGATAGACAGTATGCTTTGTGTACTTGAAGAGCGCCAAAAAATAGAAAACTACCCCCAAGAGGTAATTTGTATTCCAAGCTTCTATTCGGAAAGAATTATGATCGATCAAGGGGCCGGATACCATGATTGAAGAGTGGCTGACGCCCAAATTACAAGGCCAGGAAACGGGAAGCCTCGTCATTGCACAACCATTGCTGGTGTCAGAACATTGGACCCTTGTAGTTGTTAATGGCTTAGACAAGGAGATCCTGCATTACAACAGTTGCAGTAGGAAGCTGGTACCAGATGAGGATCCTGACAATGCGGTAGGGGTACATGAATGTTCGGCCAAAGATGTGAGTGAATTCTGGAGAAACCGTCTTAAGGTGAACTGGCCATTGAGATACCTCAGGGAAACGTGCCAAAGACAAATGCCGGGAAGCAACGACTGCGGTGTTTTTCTATACTACTGGATCAAATGTCTCATGCAAAATGTCAACCCAACGGAAACGAAAAACCCCAAGACACTTCACTCCATCAGGGGTGAAATGGCCATTACTTTATTGAGGGACTCCCGCTGCTGTGTCGAATTTAAGTAGTGCATAGTTGTAAATTAAAACAGGAACAGATACATTTTATAGTTGTTGTAATTAAAACTTTTCCAAACGTTTCCATAGTTGTAATTAAAACTTTTCCATAGTTGTAAATAAAAAGGAAACGACTTCACATAAAAAGGAACAGAAATCACTTAAAAAGCCACAGATTTAACTTAAAAAGGGACAGTCATCGCTTAAAAAGGAACAGACTTCACTTAAGAAGGAACAGACTTCACTTAAAAAGAGACAGACATCACTTAAAAAGGAACAGACTTCACTTAAAAAGTAACAGACTACACTTAAAAAGGAACAGACTTCACTTAAAAAGGAACAAACAACACTTAAAAAGGAACAGACAACACATAAAATCAACAGACTACACTTAAAAAGGAACATACATCAGTTAAAAAGGAACAGACTTCACTTAAAAAGGAACAGACTTCGCTTAAAAAGAGACAGACATCACTTAAAAAGGAACCAAAAAAACATAAAAAGGATCAGAAATCACTTAAAAATGAACAGACTTCACTTAAAAAGTAACAGACTACACTTAAAAAGGAACAGACTTCACTTAAAAAGGAACAGACATCAGTTAAAAAGGAACAGACTTCACTTAAAAAGTAAACGACGTCACTTAAAAAGGAACCGACTTCACATAAAAAGGAACAGAAATCACTTAAAAGGAACAGATTTAACTTAAAAAGGAACAGACGACACTTAAAAAGGAACAGACAACACATAAAATCAACAGACTACACTTAAAAAGGAATAGACTTCACTTAAAAAGGAACAGACTTCACTTAAAAAGGAACAGACTACACTTAAAAAGGAACAGACTTCACTTAAGAAGGAACAGACGACACTTAAAAAGGAACAGACAACTTAACAATGAACAGACTACACATAAAAAGGAACAGACTTCACTTAAAAAGGAACAAACATCTCTTAAAAAGGAACAGACATCACTTTAAAAGGAACAGACATCACTTAAAAAGGAAAAGACAACACTAAAAAGGAACAAACTACACTTAAGAAGGAACAGAAATCACTTAAAAAGAAACAGACTTCACTTAAAAAGGGACACACATCACTTAAAAAGGAACAGACAACACTAAAAAAGAACAGACACCAGTTAAAAAGGAAACAGACTTCACTTAAGAAGGAACACACAACACTTAAAAAGGAACACACAACACTTAAAAAGGAACACACATCACTTAAAAAGGAAAACCAATAACTCAAAAATCATAAAGGACAACTCTACATACATACCTCCCATACACGAAAGCCACGTCTGAAAGAGCCATATGTAGTTTTCAGTGGTCTCGGAAGACAGCAAAGCGCAACCGAGCAACACAGACTCGAAATGGTGATTAACTCCCACAAATGGTGCAAAGGGCATCTCGTATTTGTTTGTGAGGTACGTAGTGTCGAAACATATAGCATCCCCAAAGTATGAATAGGCAGCCCTGGAACGGCTGTCGGCCCAGAAAACGTTCCTTAGTCTTCCCTCGTCATCCATATCCACTACATAGAAAAATATTGCATCAATCTTCTGCATCTTAATGAAATAGTTCTGAAGAGCTTGTGCATCGCCGGGTCCCATTTTCAAATTCCTTACTTCGGTTATAACATTCCTGCACAGACAAAAAAATATTAAGGCCGCAGATTTCTACAAACAAAATAGCGTACAAAAGTCTTCAAACCTTAGGTCTCTATCGTTAAAAGTAAGTTTGTCATGCCCCCCAGCCTCAACAACAAACGATTGCATGGTCTTAGCAGCAGAGATCCCAGAAGCATCGTTGCACGCTATTCGTGCTATGGCGGCCTCAGGTACAAATCGTTTCTGTCTTAGAAAACGCATCTGGTGCTCCTGCAGCATTTCATGGTTATGATTGAGATCGACAAAGTTAATCTGGTATCCCCTTGCTGGGTTTCCAGAAACCCTGATGCGAGTCGTGCACTGAACTCTACTAGATAAACGTGGCTTCATTATGCCTTGACCTTGGTCTGTTGGTGCGTTACCCTCCTTGGAACAAGTAAGAGTAGCCCGGGTAACCACACCAACGTCGTAATGAGTATGTCGTAGCTTAACACCAAAACCACAAGCATCAGCATAGTCGTTGTAAAAGGCTCTTGCTCCTTCGAAAGAGGGGAAAATCATCTTCTCCTTAGGAACGTTTGACGTCATTTCCATTTGAGCGAAGATTTCTCTCAAAACGAAGAGAAATGAACGAAAATGAAAAAGAAAGGAAGAAGTGACGGTGGTCATTCCGTGCATCTTCGTCAAAAAGAGGTATGGAGCAGGTGGGAGCGCCAAAAGGAATGATATGATTTGGAGCACGTCTGATTTGAGATGCATTAAATGCGGCTGCCCCCTCTGCCCGCCAAAAATATTAAACTTTGGCTGAGCTGGATTTGTCCAACTCAGCAGCGTCCCGCGAACGCGTCCCGGAGAGCGGCTACTAAACATTTCCCTAAACACAATATACACACTCTGACACACAACGCACATCAAAGACAAAAATATATATTCTACTCACGTGAGAGAGAAAGCTAGGGAGATTGATTGATCGATCAGTTCGTGCAACACGAGATTTGAAGGAAGAAGAAGCGAACGGAAAAGAGTCGACTCCAACTTCGATCGACTTCCCATCAACGACTCCGGTTTCTTACGTGATCTCCGTCAAAACACTGGCAAGTGCAACAACGATGGTAATGGTAATTACTTCATCTAAAATAATAACAATTCACCATACCCGTCCGTCTAACAATTATGATTATTCCTGTCACTGTTCTTTTAAGAATTTGTCTCCAGATTGTCGTCCAATTTGTCAAACGATCACTTTCTTTGAGGATTCGTCGTCCGTTTGGTTTGGGAAAAAACATGATCATTCCAGTTACTGTCCTTTTAAGGATTCGTCTCTGGATGGTCACCTAATTTGTCAAACGATCACCTCCTTAATTTGGAGATTTGTGCTCACACACAGTTTCGGGAAATACACATCATTTTGGCTACTCTCGTGGTAAGATCAATTCATGCCCACATTGACCATTTATACATTTGACAAATAAAAAGGACGCCCGAAGGCTGCTAAATTTTAGGCAGGAAATTACAATGAAACCCGAGCCACGTAAACAAACGGTTCTACGTTTGATACAAAAAAATAAAAATAGTAATAACCAAAATCACATCAAAGTCATGTCGAAATGCTGCTGAAATTTTCCTGGAATCAGCCATTGATCTTCTCCTTAGAGTTTAATCGAAAGTTATAAAAAAGTAACATAAGTTCACGATATCAGACTTGAATCAACTCTTTGACTCGATGGTAAAGCCAAACATCTATGGCATGCTCGAATGAAGACCATCAAATTCATGACTTTGATGTCTGTTTGCGGTGGCAGTAGTGGTGATCGATGGGATTGAGTTGTTGATGTACATGTTGTGGATGATGATGTTCTTCACGTTCACGCTTTGCCTTTCTTTACTTAATTTGTGGATTCCTTTCGAACTCTTCCCCCACTTGCTTTTGTCACCGCGATATGATATGATAGGAATAGGATAGGAGTGTGTGACATTATGATCGGTGGGGGAACGGGGAAGACTACCAAGAGTGGTTGATTGATTCTTGGGGATGTTATAGTGTTATTGGTTTGCACAAAGCAAAACACCAGTCTCGTGATTCTCTTTTTTTATACAGGATTTTTGCTTGAGTGTATCTCATAAATGTCTTAATTGACAATATACACATCGGTTTTTACTATTACCGAAAATGTATACTAATAAGTCGAACATATTTGTTCATATGCACTCTACTGTTAGTAGGATTCACTCCGTCACTATTTTCATCCACTACCGTTAGATATTTTACAAATTAAAACATAATAAAATTACAAATATCATTAATATTAAAAACATAAAAAAACAATCTCTCTTCCTCCTCCCCCTCCCCTCACCTCAACTCAACTCAACTCAACTCAACTCAACTCAACGGAGTGTTACATGAAACGTAAATGTAAATGGAAGGATACGATTGTAGGACCTATTGTGACGGATAAGTACGAGGATAACTACAAGTTTACTTGATAGATACACGTTCAATTTTTCCAGAATCATGAGCGTGTTGTAAATTTTCAAATTTTTAATTGGTACGGTAGCAAAAAAAAAAGGGACTTAAGTAGGTTCTGAAAGTAATTAGGAGTTTGTCTAAGTACAGGTTAAGGAAAGTAGGATTAATTTTGTAGATTTGGTCAATAGGGTGAAGTTCAACGGGAGAAAGCAAGTGTGTTGTCTAGCCGTAGCGTGTGTTTAGTTTTATCTGTGATTATCATTATAATAATGTTTGTGTTGAGCAGTGAACATGTTTATTCTATCTAATAAGCCATTAACCATGTGGATGTCCCAATTTTTTATGTGTGAGGTTACAACTAAATTTGGGGCGTTCTTTTGTCCCAACAAATTCCGATAAGAAAACAAATAGAAAAGAGTGGGGGACTAAAGAATTCAAGCCTCGAAGAAACAAATAGAGTCGAAGTCCAACAAAAACACAAATTTTGAAATTTGGATGATGATGGATGTGTTGTTGTTGTTGGTGATGATGATGTTGGTGGTGGTTGATGGGGTTGAGCCGGTGCTGTCACCGAACGGAGTGAACTACGAGGTGGCGGCGCTGATGGGGGTGAAGAACAGGTTGAGGGATGTGGTCGGGGCCATGGACGGATGGGACATCAACTCCGTCGATCCCTGCACCTGGTCAATGCTCGCTTGCTCTCCCCAGGGTTTCGTCATTTCTTTGTTAGTTCGCTTTTTTTTTCTTCTTCTTCTTCCTTCCAATTATTCCAATTATCCCAATCATTCTCATTTCATCGCAGGGAAATGGCCAATAACCGACTGGAAGGCACTTTCTCGCCCACCATCGCTAACTTGACTCATCTACAGACTATGTCGGTACTCTTTTTCTTTTTCTTTCTGAAATGTAGTGTTCTCATCTATTTTAGATTTATTAATAATAATAATAGTAGCCCTTTTATACAAAACTTCATCTGTGGGTACCAAAATGTTGCATTCTATACAAATCTTAATGCCCTCGTGAAAATCACTAGCTTGTCAACTCACTCATTCAACGCTGTAAACTCCCTATAACCAACAACGCAAATATGTGTAGGGGTCGAAGTTCTTGATTGAACCTGTACTTCTCCTATATCACCAAGAGCATTGGTGAAAATCCAAATGGTTTTAATTTCACTAACTAGATGTATAAACCACCTGTACTTTATTTTCCATGCTAACTAGACGATTACCTCCTCACCCCTGGCGCTGCCTCAGATGTGCACAATTTTCTCTTTCTTCAGGTTGTTGCAGAATAATCAGATATCAGGTCCGATCCCTTCGGAGATTGGGAAGTTGTTGCAGCTAAAAACTCTTGATCTCTCTGGTAACCAGTTTGTGGGGGAAATTCCCAGCTCTTTGGGCCAACTGACACACCTGAGTTACCTGTAAGCATGGACAGATCTGGTTATTACTTCTTTCGCTTTTATGAAGGTTCAATTTTTATTGATTATGGAAGTTTACGTTCTCATCTGTAGGCGACTTAATAAAAACAATTTATCTGGTCAGATTCCCAGTGCTGTGGCGAACCTTAGTGGTGTTTCGTTCTTGTATGTATCCTTCCGCACCTTATTGTGTTTTCCACCCTTTTTTTGGTTTCTATGTTTACACATACTGTGTGCACAGGGACCTCTCTTTCAACAATCTTAGCGGTCCAACTCCAAAAATACTTGCCAACCAGTATAGGTTAGTTTGTTGTTCTGTAATATTTTCTGCGTAAGAAATCTTAATTCATCCTGCCTTGCTTGAATGTCTTTTCCTTGTTAAAAATACATCTTTGTACTGCTGGAATCAGTTATAATCGTAAGTTCCAACTAGATTGATAGTCTACCCTTTGTTAGTAATAGATGCTTTGGCCAAAAAAAAAGAAAGGTTGGTGATGTTCGGCTAACATGCTTGAGCTTTTCATGATGTCACCTTCGTACTAAATTCTCCACTTTGTCCTTTAAATATTAGAAGAAAAATATATCACTGCAGTTTGGATACTTAGGAGTGGTTATCGGGCATGTTACCATTTCAAGATGGTTAAGGTAGCACCATCGTATGTACTTATAGTAATTTTTGTACTTTTGAAAATTTTAAAAATGCAGTGAAGTACCGTGGATCCCTTTCTTTTATGTTTATATTGAGTATCTGATTAAAAACTTAAGCTTCAACATTAACAAATGGAAAGATAGTTATCTCTTGTATCCTTCTCCTCTTGTATCCTTTTTTTATCATCTATTAATGATAAAAAAAGATAGTTTTCTCTTCATTGTTCTCCAATCGAACTGTATCTTTGCTTCTAGCATAATGAGTAATAGGAAAATGGTTCTTCATTACCCTTCGCTCTACTTGTAAATACCACGTCTTCCAAAAAAAAAGGAATGATTTGTCCCACTGCAAGAAAAATTAGAAAACATTCTATGTTCTTCCAATTTTTATCTGAAATCATGTGCTGTCTGTAGTGTCGCAGGGAATAAGTTCCTCTGCACCAATTCAGTGACCCATGATTGTATAGATATCCCAATACCAGTAAAAGGTAATCTTATAGTAGCATGGTACTGCAATACTCGATAATAGTATAATGTCGATATCTCAACCGTATTCTAAATTGTAATTTCATTTTGTTGCAGAAACAAACACATCACACGGACATGGGCCCAGTAGCCATCACTTAGCTGTTGATGTAGCAGTAAGCATTGGATCTGCTCTTACTGTTGCTGTCATTTTATTTTTTTGTTGGCTGCATAGCGGAAGATGGCGTGTTTTCTTTTGTTCTCATGGTATTTATCTTTCACGTTCTTTTTTGCATAAATTGCTGGTTAATGGTTATCTTAGTTTTTCCTAATCATGTTTTTGTTGCTTTCAGATAAGAAAGATTATGAAATTGATATCGGTAATCTGAAGAGATTTACGTTTAGGGAGCTGCAAATTGCAACGGGTCACTTCAATGCTAAGAATATTTTGGGCCAAGGAGGATTCGGTGTGGTTTATAAAGGTTCACTTCGTAATGGAACTTTGATTGCAGTGAAAAGGTTGAGAGATCCTAATTTTACTGGTGAAGTCCAATTCCAGACAGAAGTAGAGATGATTGGCTTGGCATTGCACCGTAATCTACTAAGGCTCTATGGATTTTGCATGACTCCAGATGAAAGGTTGCTCATATATCCATTTATGCCTAATGGAAGTGTTGCAGACAGATTAAGAGGTCTGTCGTCTGTTCTGGATAACATAGTAATTATTCTCTATTTCGGGTGGATGAGAATTATATACATTAAAAATCGTAATGTGATATGGTAGCTGTAGATGTGATTTTTCCCTTTCCATTTTTGATAACCTATAACTAATAAATAGAGTAATAATGAGTTGAAGAAGCTCAACAATGAGTTGCAATTTTTTAAAGAAATCAGTAGGTTTAGTTGTCAGGGTCCTCTGAGCTGGTCCAATTTTTTGTTGGTAGATTATCTGGAATGCTTCAGTGACTCCTTCATCCTGCAAGTTAGTTCCTGTATCAAGTCACCTCAGGGGCCAGAATTTCAACACTAAGTAACCCTGAAACGGGTCATTCTTTTTATCGCAGAACATTCACACTTGATAAAAAGCTTCATTCTGTCCTTCCTTCATTAACACTACTTGTAGATATGATATGTTTATTAACACTACTCTTTTATCTGTATTTATTTGGCTTCAGTTGTGTCACTATGCAGACAGTCATCGTGAGAAGTCAATTCTGGATTGGAACAGACGGATGCATATTGCCCTTGGAGCTGCTCGCGGACTTCTATACTTGCACGAGCAATGCAACCCCAAGATAATACACAGGGATGTTAAAGCTGCAAATATTTTGCTAGATGAAGGGTTTGAAGCAGTTGTTGGAGATTTTGGACTTGCAAAGCTTCTAGACCGAAGAGATTCACATGTAACAACTGCTGTCAGGGGTACAGCTGGTCATATTGCACCTGAATACCTTTCGACTGGACAGTCATCAGAGAAAACCGATGTGTTTGGTTTTGGTATTCTATTATTGGAGCTAATAACTGGAAATAAGACCTTTGGTGCTGGGAATGCTCTTGTTCAGAAGGGAACGATTCTCGATTGGGTAAGTGTTTTTTCCTGTTCATTAGTTTCCATCATATTCTGTTGATGATCGAGTCGTTGTAAAGAAATTATTGCCATTTTCTAATCATTTCTACTTGTATTAATGGCTATGTTCTTTATACTTCCACTGCAATAGTCGTCAAGTGTAAAATGTTGTTTATTTTAACTTCTAGTATCTTCCATTTTAGGTTGATTCGGCTATTTTCGGATCTCAATTGTAAAGTTATGTTATGAGTTGGACTTATTATTAAGTTTCGTGAATAGTTGAACACAAAAGGCAAACTGTCTAGGGCTAGTTCGAATACATCTTCAGCACGTGGCTACTTGAATTCTTTCAATAAACTTTACCTACTGCTGATGGAGATCATAACAAGACATGCACATTAAGAACACTGTTTGTATCTGTAATAACAAAAATCTGACATTTCATTTTTTCTGTCCTGAATATAGGTTCGGACCGTTTATGACGAGAAGAAACTCGATACCATGGTTGATCGAGATTTGAGAAATTCCTTCAATATGGTCGAACTAGAAAATGCAGTTAAGTTGGCTCTGATCTGCACTCAGTCTCTTCCAATCCATCGTCCAAAAATGTCAGAAATTGTTAAATCCTTGGAAAGTGGATGTGGACTGGCAGACCACACCGAGGTGCGGGTGGATGGTTTGAATACGAGGTCGTGCAGCTTTTCTAGAACATATGATGATGCTATCGACGAGTCTTCTTTTATCATTGAAGCTATCGAGCTCTCAGGACCACGATGAAAACGAATGTTGAATTTTTGCCCGCAGGGATCAACTTCAGACATAATGGAATATGGTGTGGTTGTAGTTGTTCTATTAATTCTTGGAGCTTTCAGCAATTTTCTGGTTGTGAGCCTGAATCCCAGTGATTTTCTCTGTGTTGAAGTAACACTTTTTGTCTACGAAATTTGCAAATAGTTTGCGTTGTGTGTTTCCTCCTTTCATGTTGTGGCATTTGTACGTTTTGTCTCAAATTTTTGTGGAGGTATTTGGCATCTGTAGTTACCAACTTTCATGTTGTGCATACCGTCCTCAGCTTTTTTTTGCTAAAACCTCTTCTAAGCAAGCGCGTTACCATTCCAAACAAAGTGATCATGATAGGATCTTATTTTTTGCTTCAACCTTTGAACTAAATCCCTTATTGTATATTAGTTGGAATGGCATCTTAAATATAAAAGTTATTAGTTCGTCACCTCAATTCACTAAAAATCAAATTTATACTTAAAATGATTAAATCATCATGTGTATTGCCTTTTTCATAAAGTGGTAAATGTATCCAAGTGTTGAAAACTTCATGTGTATTGTGACACTATTGTCCCTTCCCTTAGGAATGATCTTGCTTTAGTTGAGAATCGATATCCAACATTAATAATAATATCAAATCCTAAATACAGCATCAACAAGTAAACATCAGATCGCCCTCAACTATATTAAATAATAACAACTGTGAAGTTATGCCGAAACTTCCCTTCTCACGACCCTTCAAAATATTCCAACCATCACCTCAGATTTGACAAAATGATATTATACAAGCACGGATAAACCAATAAATTAAAGGTTTAGATTGAAAAAGTCTTGTGAGACATTTTATCGACATACAACTGATACAAGTATTATTAACTAAAGGTTGATTTGATGTCACAAATCATGACGTCCATGTAATTCTTTGAGACCCAATCTTTATGGTTCATTTTGCTAACAGAATTTGAACGAAAATGTTTGTAGAGTCACCAAGTGCTGTCCGATAATTACAGTTTGGTTTGTTTAATATTCCGTGAAGAGTACAACCACAGCACTTCTTCTAAGTTCTAACACATATAAATATTATACTAATCACTGTTAAGAGCTAGAATGCGATAACAGACTGTTAAGAACATGTTACACATTTTGCCGACAAACATTTTATTCGAAGGATGTAGTACCCTTTTATTTTGAAAAATGAAAACACACACTTTATGAGTATGATTTTATTAGAACTCAATGCATGCCTAGCATCGATCCAACATTTCATTCTCATTTTCTACGTATGGCAAACTCATTAATTAGAGGCATTCGTGTGGAACATGCATGAGTTTCGAAAATATTACTTTTATTGTTATTAATTATTATCACATTAGGTAATCAACAGGTATTTAATAAGTTCCTTTGCAAAACGTAGGTCATTTCAATCGATCGACATCGATTGATTTTGAGAAGTATACAAGACTAGAACTTCGGTAATGAACTGGATTTCTAATTAATGAAGTCTATTTCATTGTCTCTACCCAGTAATGATATATAATATGTTACATAGAAGATGCATAATTTATGGATAAATTGGTAAGGGAGTGAGATGTGTGGGATAAGCAATTGATTGGTCACATGTGAATCATGTTATAAGAAGAGGTGTTCTCCCACGAACTCCTTTTCCCTCCATCTTCGATCAACATTGTTATTTGCTTTGCACGTCCTTCTCTTAAAACACATAAAATAATGAAAAAAAGAAAGCGAAAGAGACATCGTGGAAAACAATGAACTTTGGGTCATGTTTAAAAATTAACATCAATAATATGATAGAAATATACAAATACGTACTTGGTGTAAAAAACCAATAGAAAAGCCAATCCATCACCATTACACCATCTTCTCACAACATTCCTTCCCACCAATAAATATAGATCAATGTACAGATTAGATCCAAACATTTCCATAACCAACAAAAATTGGTATTAATTGTATCACCACCCTTAATTGTCTTAGCTAGAAAGTGGTGTCTTGTTATCTTTAGCCATGGATGATGGTGATCACAGCACAAGTAGTGATGAAGAGCACAACACAACTTGTGCTTCTCCGGATGTTAATCGCAAGCCGAAGCTCAAGAACAAGACAATCTCTACCTCTTCCTCCACCTCTTTCAAGAAAAGGTACTTAATTGAGCACATCATCAATGGGAAGTTTCTCTGTAAAGTTTTTTGACGTTGAATTCTATGTTAGGACATGTTTAATTAATTTGCTGATGCCAAATCTTTACATATATATGTTTTTCCAAAAGTTTTTTTTTAACTTCTAATTAAGATCTTTGTAGGACACAATTTGCATGTAGTAGGACTTCATCTATCTATCTATCTATCTATCAACTGAGCTAAGTGCAGTTGATAATTAAGCTATGGTTATATATGTCTTTAGTCGAGATATATACATATAATTAAGGGGATCATTTATAACAACTAAATTGATCTATATGGTGTTGTATCAATTGATAGTGGTAGAGGTGGAGGGAGAAGGTTGATGCAGAAGAGAGTGGTGTCGGTGCCGATCGCTGACATAGAGAGATCACGGCCGAAAGGGAATGGAGAGGGAGCTCCACCGCCGGATTCTTGGACGTGGAGAAAGTATGGCCAGAAGCCAATCAAAGGTTCTCCATATCCAAGGTATATGGGTTAATTAAGATCTATTTAATTATAACCAATTAATTGATATCTGGGATTTACGGAGGATGTACGAAAATGGTTTCCCCTTGATCCATCTTTGTGATTGATGAATCGTCGATCGATTTAGATTAGAAGCAATTCAATCCGAACAAGGTTGTTATCACGACTAGTAATTAAAGTAGTACTTAAACCCCTACAATTAAATTGAAATCATCAGATTATATATGTGAGGTTATACATATATGATCTTAATTGATTTCCTATATATATAAGAGGTTAGAAAGGGGAGAGCTCAAACTATTTGTATCTCAATTTCATACAAATGTTTATATTAGGATAAAGGCAATTCTCGTTTTTGTGATCTTGCCTCCAACAAAAAATTAAGTTCTAGGTCTTCTACTTAACCGTTTTAAAGCTGAATTATAACGTCCTTTAATTGGGGCCGTTTTAGTGGCGCCGTGTGAAATTGTTCCATTAATTAATTTGTTAAGGACCTAAACATACTCCATGCAAGGTTCTTTTAGGTTTCCTATATAACTTCAGCATGGAAATTGGCAAGACACGTACACCACTTCAACTACTGCACCTGCTCTAATAACTGTCATGTATTTTTTAAACTTGATCTCAGGATTAGAAGATAACAAGCTAGCTTGGAATGGAAATGGGCTGATTAATGAAGTTTGGATTTAGAATTCTAGATCTCGTGATCAGAACTGGTTTCAGATTGGCCAATCCATTTTTGGTTACCATTTGATATCCTATTTCTAAACCAAACAGAAAAATTTAGAAGTAAAAAGATACACATTGAAATCAACCTTTTTTTCTATTATTTATTACTTGATTAGGCTTATAATAATCTCTAACTAAAGTTTCAAGTTTGGTCTTTATGCTGAAGTACATGTTGTATTAACATCACTATAAATGATAGAAATTGCAAACAAAAGAATAACTTAATTGGACTAGGTTTAGGAATTAAGAGACTCATAGTCATAATATATTCTGTTTCAATGTTTTAACTTGGAAAAAAATGTTTGAACTTGAACCAAGATTAAGTCCTGAACTTTAGGTTTCAGTAAGTGAAGTTGAAATATTAATACAAAGTGTTCATGCATGCATTAGTGTGAGACTGTGAGTGTATACGACAGAAATGACATGGAAAAAAATTAAATTGAATTAGTTTTGGTTCCGGTTTGATAAGGATTTTGGAACATGATGCTGCTTCAATTTTATAATAACCTTAACTAAAGTCAAAATTCCAGCTAATTAAACTTTGTTGTTTGTCCTCTTTATTTTCAAATATAATTACCTCAATCTAAATTATCATCCCCAAACCCTAAAGCTAGTATGTACAGATCGACTATATATTGTGAGATCAATGGAGTTGGTTTATTTAGGGTTTGATGTTGAGAAGATGTTATTATGTTTAATTAATGTGTGGGGGGAAATTAAAGGTGCGTGCATGCAATGCATGCAGGGGTTACTACCGGTGCAGCAGCTCAAAGGGATGTCCGGCGAGGAAGCAAGTGGAGCGAAGCCGCCTCGACCCGACCACTCTACTTGTCACCTACACCTCAGACCACAACCACCCTTCTCCTTCCACACACCACAACCACCACCAACAACCACCACCACCATCACCACTACCATCTACTACCCCGAACGACGTCAACAAGTTGTTATCAAACGAATATTGCACCATTAATTATACTAATTTCTCCCCCGATCTCGACGAGGACTCCCCTCTTGTTGTCATGGCCCCCGCCGGCCTCTGCTGGCACCCCTTCATGGTCGACACCTCCCTCGCTATTGCTACTGCCCCCTTCTCCTACGACGACGACATCCCAACCAGATCGACTAGATCAGGAGAAGAAGAGGATTCCTTGTTTGAGGGCCTCGGGGAGCTGCCGGAGTGCGCCATGGTCTTCCGACGTGCCCAAAACAACCGTCACTGCAGCTCTTTCCCGGCCGCTTCATCGTGAGATCGATCTTCAAAACAAAATCACATAATTACAGATCGATCATACACTTAATTAGTACGTTCGAAATAATAACGAATTAAGCCCTTTATAATTGTTTGTTTATTGTTGGTTTAATTAGGAAAGTACTTAAGTTACAAAGTGTTGTGATCGATACGTAACGATTGAGATGAGATCGATGCATCGGATTAAAGGTTTCGATTTTGTTTATTTTTATTACTGTTTAGATTTGTGTTCATTTGAGATTAATTTCGTGATTGTTAATTAATTGCACGTAGTACAACTGTATTCTCTCTCTCTCTCTCTTTAAAGAAAGAAATTAAAAAATGTTTAGTCGGATGCACTAGTTGTGTATATAATATAATAATAGAATACGTCACAACATTATGAGATCAATTCAGATTAAGCTTCGCATGACGTGAAATGATCCAGAAGGTGATTCTTCGATGTATTTTAATGTTTTCTCTGGGCGTTATTACGTTTTTGTTGTATGTTATAAGAATTCAAGATATCAGTTATTATGTGGTTTATGTATAAATAATACCCAATTATAACATTAAAATACCTACATTAAGATATGACAATACCCACAACTTTATATAAAAATACCTACGTTACGAGATATTTTTCCGCTCTTACACATTTTCCTCTCTCATCAAACACTTTTTCTCCGCTGACACTTTCCCCTTCTTTTTTATTTTTTAACCTTTTCTTTTCCAATTTGAATTTCAAATTAATCTGTCTTCACATTATAATTACATGTTTGTAATGGTCACTAATCCTCCACAAGTCACAAATTAGTGATATGACAAAATTATTCCGTTGTATATCCAAACTATACCATGATACCTAAATTATATAACTTGTATACTCAAACCATAAAACATAAAATAAGACAAAAATATAAAGATTGTAATATGTAACTACCCAAATGATAACACGAAAATATCAGTCTATAATCTAGAAAAAAACTTGTACTTCAAACACTATTGAGGACCAAAATATTTTTTTTGGTTCATCGGGAATTAATACAAACATTAACTAATAAAAAATTATGGGATATTATAATATGGAAATACTCAACTTATAACACGAAATACTTATACTATACAAAAAATACTCATGGAGTGGAATTGGGTTTGCGGGAAGTTGAGGGGTGGAGTGCAAATCGGTCCGGAGAAGTTGGGACAAGTGGTTAGGGCACCCTCAATGGGGTGCCCTTCCGGATCGTGCATTGGTGCACGATTCGGCTGGATCCCCTCAATGAGGGATCCAAGCCCGTGCGCCCCTCGCATGGGACGCGCATGCACGGTTACAGTGGGGTGGTTGACCCACGTGAGTGGTCCCACCCTATTAGTTTATTATTTTTTTGGTTTAGATTTTTATTAATTACATGTTATTCGTTATTACTAAATTATTCAATTAATTTAAATAATTGTTAATCTAATTTATTATTCAACTAATTTTTTTGAAACTAAAATTAAATTAAAAAATAAGTGAACAACATAACTAACTAAAATTCATAATATTTTTAAGATCAACTAAAAATTACGTTTAAACAACAATACATAATGCTTAATTAATAAATAAATTCTACTTATACAGTTGTTTGTAGGGCTGTAAACGGGTCGAGTAATACCCGTGTACCCGACCCGTATGGGTATGTGTACAAATTTTTATTCCCGCTTTAAAATTCATACCCGTTTACCCGCTGGATAAACAGGTCGGGTACGGGTATGTGCAATCCCCGTACTCGTATACTCGTTTACCCGTTATCAATATTATATATATATATATATATATATATTAAATACTTAATAAACAAAATTATAAAAAACACAAAACAGAAATAAAAAAAAACAAAAAAGAGCAAAAGGTAACCCTAACTCAAATCTCTCGCCACCTCCCAAACCCAAATCTCATGTCGCCTCTTCCACAAACGTTGCCTCTGCTGCCAGCCTCACCTACTCATCGTCGCATCTTCTGCCGATGAAATCGTCCTTCCTCCTTGGTATGTTCTCTTTAATTCAACATCTTCTTCTTCTCACGCCTTTCTTATTTCTGGATATGTTTGTCCTTCTCAGCCTCCCAGGTGTTCCCGATCGTGTTTGGCTGTAGGAACACGACAAGGTTTGTCACTTATTCCTACCATCCCTACTCTGATTACGGTTTCGGTTTATGGATCTTTTCTGGATCTCTTACATTTGAGTTTCTGAGACATCTTTTGTGCTAGGGTTTGGGTTTTTTGGGGTTTCGAGGTTTTTGTGTTGTTGGGTGTTTTGGGTCGTGGATTTGGTTGTTGAATTACCGGAAAGGTGTGATTTTGGTGACGAGATGTTGAATTGGATTTAACCTGAAACTAGGTTTGTTTGTGTTGTGATGTTTTCGTGGATTTGAGATTAGAAAAATGTGGTTTTGATGTGTTTTTTAGCTGGTTTACTTTGTTTTGTAGTCTAATTACGGGGATGTTCTGTTGCCGAATGTGGCAGGAGTTTGGATGAGGGTTGGGTTTTTGTTGTGTATGGACATGTAATATAGTATGTTGCTCATGATTTCAATCAGTGATTTTCCAAAATTGATGGACTTTTTCATGAAGTTTAAAGCAGTTAGCAATTTTATATTTATGTTAACAAATACAAAAGCAGTTGTGCAGTTTCTGACTTTTAAGAACACCATGACAGTATTATGTAAGCGCTTCTAAAAGTTTTTATTATCGATCAAGATTTTGTTTCCCTCAAAATGGCTTAGACTTTTTTTGTTTGTTTTGATTTGGATTTTAGGAAAGTTGATTTTGGGAAAGTTATGCTTTTGTTTGCCGGTTTGTGAATGTTGGGAGTTGTTTTCGGTTCTTGGTTTGTTTAATTGTTTATTTCCAGGTTTTTATGCAAAAAGATATGTATTTTTTGCATTAGTTAATACAGGAAATTTTATCTTGTAGTGGGTAATGTCTGAAACTGTAGGAATGGATGAAAATGGAACACCAATAGCTACAAATTCAGAAAAAATAAAAAGGTGTTCGAATTCTGAAATTTGGAACGATTTTAGTAGTTATAATGATGAAAATGGGAATAAAAGAGCCAAGTGTAATCATTGTTCTAAAACCTTGACTGCCAAAAATAGTGATGGAACAACACATTTGTGGACACATCTAAGAAAACAACACCCTACCAAGGTTAAAGGTTGTATTGGAAGTCGATAACTAGTATTGAATGTGGGGGAAAAGAGCTTAACTAGAAGTGTAGATGTTAAAAATCACAAGTTTGATTAGATGACTAGTAGGAAGGATCTTGCCTAATGATTGTGTTGCATGAGTACCCGTTCTCAATTGTTGAGCATGTAGGCTTTCAAAAGTTTGTTAGTTGTCTTCGACTTGAGTTCAGAATGGTTTCTTGTACAACAATAAAGAAAGATTGTGTGGAAATTCTCATGGAAGAAAATGATAAGTTGTACAAGCATTTAGATGGACTTCAATGTCGTATTAGTTTGACAAGTGATATGTGGACGTCAAACCAAAACAATGGGTATATTTGTATTACGAGTTATTTTGTTGATGATGATTGGACTTTACAGAAGAGAATACTAAATTTTAGGGTGGTCAAAGGCAAACATACAGTGGTTGCTCTTTCTGAGTGTATTTTAGAGAAGTTGTACAAGTGGAACATTGACAAGAAAGTAATGTGTCTTGTCATAGACAATTGTGCAACAAATGATGCCGTGGTAAGAGATCTGATTCCAAAGTTTGGTCTGGATGATTTTCTATAAAATGGATTGTTGTTTCATTTAAGATGTTCAGCCCATATTATTAACCTGGTTGTCCAAGATGGGATTGAAAACATTGTCGGAGTAATAACAAAGGTTCGTGATAGTGTCAAATATGTGAAGTCATCTACACTTAGAAGGGAAACTTTTTTAGAAGCGACAAATCAAGTAAATGCTCCAAATAGGTCACTAGTGTTAGATTTGCCAACAAGGTGGAACTCTACGTTCCATATGCTTCAAACAACTTTGCAGTTTAAAAATACTTTCAGTCGTACGACCTGTATTGATAGTTCTTACACTCATGAACCTTTTGAACAAGAGTGGAAAAATGCAAAGGTTGTGTGTGACTCCTACAACTTTTTCATGAAGTTACTAATGTCTTTTCTGAAAGGAATGTGTTCTAAAAGTTTTATTTTTATATGTCAATTGTTATGAATTGGACGTGCAAATATTTTGTTCCTTGATTATGGTATTCGTCTTTTAGAAGTGTTAAGGAAGATGCGTTTGATCCTTAACCGTAGAGCTCTAAAAGATAATGGTTTACATAAATTAAAAGTTATTCACAATCATGGTAATTAACATAGAACATTAATCACCTAGATAAGATTGTCGTGTTGGTCATCGATTGTTGTAGCTCTACAAATAATTGACTACACGAGTATATAAAAGAGGAAAAGATTACTTTTATATATTGAATAGACCTAACAAGTAAAACATTATGGAATTGTGTTTCGTGTCATTAATGTTTTACTGTGTCTTGGATCCTAAGATATGAGACTTATATTTTTTCACTCAAGAAGTGTTTAATTTGATTATTGTCAAAAGCTATCAATGATTATAGTGATAAAGGCAATAGTTGGTTGAACATGACTTGTGCTGGAAAAGATAACTAGTCAAATGATTATCAATGCCCCTCTTAATTGAGTAATGATATTAGTGGGTCCTTGATAAAGCAAAATTATAATGTGCACAATGTAACTTGAGTTAAGTTACATAGTTATATTTAGCTTAAAGAGATCAAGAAATGAATATAATACAAATGTGACACATTTCTACTTTGTATGTATTCTTAATATCACGAGGTAAGGGACGGACACAAGTAGTGCACTTGCATCACTAAATGGATCGTGTTTTATTTCAAGTGGAACAAATACATCTATGCTAATTGAGTAACTATAATGTGTAGCTAGATACCGCTTATAGTTCGAGATATTAAGTGTTTAATATCGCTGTCAATTTGGCTTAGATCCTCCTATAGGTAACACCACAAAACTGGGAAACAAGAAGCTTGATTTTAAGTTCATATGGTGTGTCGGTTTTCATGTGAAAAATGGAGACATGTGGTGAATCAATAAAATCAATATGTCATGAGAATTGACATAATTAGAATCATTAATAATTCATATGAGGTGTATATATTATGAGGTGTAATAATTTAATATTACATAGATAATATATTACATAAGATATGAATTTGCTAAAAACCCTAAAAGATCAAATTTTGTTGGAAATAAATCCAAAATTTGACAAAGGCAAAATCAGAGTCAAACACGGTAAACCGTTTAGGGTTCGGTCGACCGAGGTGTCCTCGGAACAGTCAACCGAACGGGGAACGGGTAAAACACAATTGGTTGACCGAAATTGTTTGGAGTGCCTGGACAATTGGGTTTGGTTAACCGAGCGTGAATGGTCAACCGAGAGAAAATATCCAAGAGATATCTTGGGATATTTTCGGTAGACCGAAAGTGACACGGTCATCCGATGAAGATTCATGAGGAGAAATTTTGGTAGGTCAACGGTCGACCAGAGCAAGACGCGGATCGTCTGAATTTTTCCAGAGAAATTTTCTCATGCGTATTCGGTCGACCATCTAGCTCACGGTCCACCGAACATGTGTTAAAACCGAATGGTTTGGTTAACGGAGAAGAATTCTCGGTCAACTGAACAACACGATTTTTGCATGAATTATTAAGAGAATAATTAGATCATGGGTTGAATTAATTTCAGATTTGAGCAAACATTTTTTAAGATGCTTATGTGGAAATTTGAGATTAATTTTAGAAGAGGATACGCAAGAGATCGTGACTAAATAATAGTTCTTCATAAGGATGTTTTGGGAGCCTATAAAAGGACTCATCATCCTACTTGTTTATGTTAATGCATATATTCTCTCTCTCATTAATCACCACAAAAATCTCTTAATATTTTTAAGTTTTTGAGATAGAAATCTCAGGAGCTTAGTGATGTGAATTAAATTTATACCGCAAGTGCACGGCGTCAATGGAGACGTGGCAAATACGGGTCGAACACAAGGAGGGAGAGATTTGTTATTAATGTGATTTTGATTGGGGGAAAGAAGGAGAGAAGAAATAAGTGGGTTTTGAAATTTTTGATTTTTAATTATCTAAAGCAAGAAACAAGAACAATTAAAACTAAAACAAGAACAAAGAGGTGAATTCCGTTGGGTGGAGGTTTAGATTTAAGGTTTAGATTAGAGAATTCAGAAACTTATAATAAATCATATTAGTTATAAAGCATTACATGATAAATGATTTAACATAAACTCAAGTAATCAAAATATACTAACACAAAATTAAAATAATAACATTCATTCATCTTCTCTTCACCCTAAATCCGTCACCTCCACCCTTTGGAAGGAGTTAGAAACTCATAGAGGGAGGAAGAAAGAGTCCTAGAGACATTACAAAAGAAAAGTAAAAACTAGAAATAAAAGACAGAATTTTATTACTAAAGTGAAGAGTACAAAATTGAAAATAAAAACAACTAAAAACTAGGTATAAGGCCAATGACCCTTCTACCATCGTTCTCGGGGCTATTTATAGCCGATACAAGGGATCCCAATATATAAATGGAACGTACACGCATCAATACAGCATTGGTAAAAATTTGAGCACACTGATCGACTTTTGTGCGGCTAAATCGCCGCAATTTGTACATGAGGTGTGGCGCAATCGCCACCTTTTTGGCTCGGATTCGATCCAGATTTTTCCTGTGTGTTTATGGTATGATTTGATCCTCCTTTGCGCGTCTGGATTGATTCTTTCCATTCTTTTGAGCTCCGGATTATTCCTTTATATATATGGAGATTCACATTGATTTTTCTTTAGATTTTCTCCATAATAATAAAAGCTACTCGTGATTTGCAATTAGGTCCTTGGTTTTTTGCAATTAAGTCCCCGGCTACTTTTGTGCTTAAGTCTTTGTTCTTTTTGTAATTAGATCTTGAATGTTTTTATGCTTGGATACATTTCCATTTGTAACCTGATAAACTTGAACTTGGTCTTTATGATAGAAATGAGTCTTTTGCACGCGTTTATTTTCGAGATGTGGGTAAATTGCATTCAGGTCCCTGTATTCTGTAAATAAGACTAAACACATACCTTAGTAGCATTTATTGATGTAAAAGTAATCTAAATGAAAGACATATGATGCAATGTATGCAATGCATCAAATACCCCCACACCTAGATTTTGCTAGTCCCTAGCAAAACAGAAAATAAGAAAAATAAAAACAGGGAAATCCTAACTCATTTTCGTAGGAATCACGGTTGCACTTAACATGTGCAACAAGCCTTTAAACCTCCTTGTTGCCAAGGAGGACGAGTTTTGTCTTGTGAGGGTTTTCAGTTGACACACCCACAAAGTCTTAATTCAACATTCCATTAATAGCTCTCAATATCCCTACCTCAACCTTATACATCTCACTTCGAATTCTTGTATGCTCATTATATGAATCTAACTCATTAAAAATATGACTTGGTCTTTGTTCCTCCAACATTCACACCACTAACCCTTCTACACATGATATCACTTAAATTATTTTGCACGCCTCCTCTGGTGGTGAAGTATCATTCGGATCAACCATGGCATGGATCATTCTTTTTGCTTTGGGCCTTGAGTATTTTTTTTCTTATCTTCCGTGATTCAACACATTTGCTTTTTGACACTTTTACCCTTCTTAATAGAGCAATCAGCAAATTGAAGGGTTGTCTTAGAGGGTTTTAGTGGACCAAGGTTCATTTGCTCATAGACAGAGTATGAGAGTAGGTTAACACTAGCACCAAGGTCTAGAAGGGCTTTGTTGATAAAAGTATCTCCTATTGAACATGAAATTGTGGGACACCCAGGATTCTTATATTTTATAGGAGATGTGTTGGACAAAATAGAACTTATGTTTGCAGTTAAGAATGCCTTCTTTGGTACGTTTGTTTTTCTCTTTTTAGTGCACAAATCTTTTAAGAATTTAGCATAAGCAGGTATTTGTTGAATCATGTCTAAGAGTGGAATGTTCACCTTAACTTGCTTAAATACTTCCAAGTTTTTCTCTATTTGTGCACTTGAGTTCTTTTTGAGTCTATTGGGAAATGGGGCTTTAGGGACATAGACTCGCTCAGGTTCAGGTTGAGCTATGGGTTCAGGTTGAGTAGGTGGGTTGGGCGTTTCAGATTGGACGTCGGGTTCAATGGTTAGGTCATATGTGGCAGTTTGATGGCTAGATTGATTAGACGTTCTAGGATTTACCACATTGTTATCAACTTGTCTTCCGGACCGTAATGATACTACTGCATTTATTTGTTGGAACGGTCCTTCCTCATTAACCATTTGAACCGGTCTAGGGTTGTTATTTCCTGAAGGTGCTTGATAGGATTGATATGAATTATTAGATCTAGGGTCCACCTCAGGTTGACTTGGAAGCCGACCCTTTTCTCTTTCACCTACTATTTGTGCTAGTTGGCTGACTTGTGTCTCAAGCCTTTGGAAGGTCTGGTTGGTTGTTTGTATAAAGGTTTTCATCAAATTTTCCAAGCTTGTCAACCTAACCTCATGATCGTTATTGTTACTAAACCCAGATGATGTATTATTTTGGTTATACGGGTTTGGTTGTTGTCTAGGAGGTTGACCTTGTTGGCTTGATGGGAAATTGGAATTATTACGCCAACCCGAGTTATAGGTTGATGCGTATGGGTCATTTCTAGCATGGTTATACATGACATTAACTTGCTCCCATTCCGCACAATCCTCCATTACATGACCAGTCTGACCACATCTAGAGCAATGGATAGACGAGGCTTGATTCACTCGGTTTTGGGTTCGTAGCTCTAAACTTTCCATTCTGCGCATAAGGGTAGCTAGTTTTGCTTCAGCCGCTATGTTGGCATCTACAGCTAAGACACCTGGTTTGGGTTGACTTGCTATTCTAGATCCAATACTTGGGTTAAGCGGTGTTCTAGCATTGTCCCATTGCATACTGTTTTCAGCTAATTCCTCAAGAAAAGTCCAGGCATCATTTTCATTTTTCGACATAAAGTTCCATTGGCTTACGGATTCTACCATAACCCTAGATGTGGGTGTCAATCCCTCATAAATAATTTGGCATAATTGCCATCTCGGAATTCCATGATGAGGGCATTGGGTCAGAACACTTTTAAATCTTTCTAGATAGAAATAGAACGGCTCGCTCTCAGACTGAACGAATGCAACAATTTCATTCCTAATCCTCATAGTCTTATGGTTGGGGAAATATTTTTTCAGGAATACTTGAACAAACTCAGCCCAACTCCTAATAGATCTTTCGGCTAGACTATATAGCCATTTCTTAGCGTCATCTTTCAGTGCTAGAGGCACAAATTTCAGACGCACTGCCTCCTCTGGGATATGCTGGTATTGCATAAGAGAGCAGATTTCCTCAAATTCTCTAAGGAAGAGATATGGGTCTTCCCTAGAGGTGAACTTAGGAAACATACTCATGTATTGTGCCTTAAGTTCGAAGTCGCGACCCGGTATGGTGGGCATAACGATGCACGATGGCTGAGCAGCCATCGCTGGATAGCATCGATCCCTCAGAGTTATAGGTTGCGCAACAGGCGGGTCCACTACGTTCTCACCCATTGGATCCGGGTGAGGTGGTGCAGCAGATGGATTGGGGCTAAGTTCCAGACTGGAATCTAGATGAACCCGTGAGAGTCGATTACTCAAGTCCCGAATCCAAATCTGAGTGCACCGGGTTGAATCAATTCTTGAAATTAAATTCCAAATTTAAATTCCAAATTTAATTTCAAGAATTAATTACAATTGTTTTTTAAATTTTCGTTTTTTTTAATATATTTTTTTTTTCAAAAGGGAAACAAACAATAGAATGGGGAAAGATGAGAAAGGAATCCTAATCTAGAGAATTTAGGTGAGAAGAGAAAGAAGACTCAGATGAGAAGGGAAACCTAACTCTAAAGATAGAAAGAGGGTTGGTCAGAAAAATCCTAAGAAAGCACGGTTCAAACAATCCTAGACCTAGTGTCGCTTAGATCTAGACGACTCCTAACTGGTTGAGTCGAATTGATTTGCTTGATTCACCTCCCTCACTAATCAAACCAACTTGGTCAGGCCGTGTATAGCTAGTGGGGGCGCTTCCGATAGAGTCGGTGCCAATTAGACAACCACTTCGCTTGGAAGACTTACGTCAACACAAAAACACTTTCTAGACACCAAATTAAATTCAATCGGCTTCAGGTCATAGCAAGTCAAACCAATTCTTCTCCTTAAATGAGTCCGAGTCCTTAGGGGTCAATGTCTAATTGATTTTAATTTAAGGCTTGGGTGACACTTTGGGATTGTTATTTGTGGGCCACGGAAGGGTGATGAAATCCCCACCGTATCTTTGCCTACGGAGTTGCCCTTAAGATAGATTAACTTAGATCTAGCAAAGATAGTCAAACAATGGTCTTTAGAGGGGGGCAATTGCAAGGTTGTATGCAAACTAGATTATATGCTTAAATGCATTCGATAAAAACCGCGATACGTACCTTGCCTCCAGCACTCTTCAACAAGAATTAATTTGCAAGAATTTAGCAAGAATAATGCAAACAAAACATTTTATGATGCATGCACTAAGTTCTTCTAGTTTTGCCAATTTTTAGGTCAGAGTTGAATTATTGCAATTTATGGAATTTTGCCCTACACATGCAGTTCTACGAAAAGGAAATTTTCTGAAAATAGAAATTACGAGGAAAAAGGCAACAAAAGTTACCTACGCAATGCTCAGTCGGGTTCACCGTCCGCTCTCGAAATTTCAGTAGCTTCACGCGTCCACCCAGAGATGAGTCGCGTCCCAGAAAAATTTGAAGCCCAGATGCTTCAGGTGTGCGGCGATTCCGCCGCAGGTTGCTCTTGGTATGCGGCGATTTCGCCGCTCGTTAAGCTCAGAAGGTGCCCGGATTTCGTCGTGCACTCTGTTGTCTCCTGAAACACAAATCCAAATATTTAGATCGCGCACAAGATAAACAGGATAAAATCGAAATCAACAAAAAAAACAAAATCTGCGTCGCCTCCCCGGCAACGGCGCCAAAAACTTGATGTGAATTAAATTTATACCGCAAGTGCACGGCGTCAATGGAGACGTGGCAAATACGGGTCGAACACAAGGAGGGAGAGATTTGTTATTAATGTGATTTCGATTGGGGGAAAGAAGGAGAGAAGAAATAAGTTGGTTTTGAGATTTTTGATTTTTAATTATCTAAAGCAAGAAACAAGAACAATTAAAACTAAAACAAGAACAAAGAGGTGAATTCCGTTGGGTGGAGGTTTAGATTTAAGGTTTAGATTAGAGAATTCAGAAACTTATAATAAATCATATTAGTTATAAAGCATTACATGATAAATGATTTAACATAAACTCAAGTAATCAAAATATACTAACACAAAATTAAAATAATAACATTCATTCATCTTCTCTTCACCCTAAATCCGTCACCTCCACCCTTTGGAAGGAGTTAGAAACTCATAGAGGGAGGAAGAAAGAGTCCTAGAGACATTACAAAAGAAAAGTAAAAACTAGAAATAAAAGACAGAATTTTATTACTAAAGTGAAGAGTACAAAATTGAAAATAAAAACAACTAAAAACTAGGTATAAGGCCAATGACCCTTCTACCATCGTTCTCGGGGCTATTTATAGCCGATACAAGGGATCCCAATATATAAATGGAACGTACACGCGTCAATACAGCATTGGTAAAAATTTGAGCACACGGATCGACTTTTGTGCGGCTAAATCGCCGCAATTTGTACATGAGGTGCGGCGCAATCGCCACCTTTTTGGCTCGGATTCGATCCAGATTTTTCTTGTGTGTTTATGGTATGATTTGATCCTCCTTTGCGCGTCTGGATTGATTCTTTCCATTCTTTTGAGCTCCGGATTAATTCCTTTATATATATGGAGATTCACATTGATTTTTCTTTAGATTTTCTCCAAAATAATAAAAGCTACTCGTGATTTGCAATTAGGTCCTTGACTTTTTGCAATTAAGTCCCCGGCTACTTTTGTGCTTAAGTCTTTGTTCTTTTTGTAATTAGATCTTGAATGTTTTTATGCTTGGATACATTTCCATTTGTAACCTGATAAACTTGAACTTGGTCTTTATGATAGAAATGAGTCTTTTGCACGCGTTTATGCTCGAGATGTGGGTAAATTGCATTCAGGTCCCTGTATTCTGTAAATAAGACTAAGCACATACCTTAGTAGCATTTATTGATGTAAAAGTAATCTAAATGAAAGACATATGACGCAATGTATGCAATGCATCACTTAGAGAGAGGTTATTGGCTAGATTATAAGCTTAATTAGAGATTGGTTGACTAGCTCCTTTCTCTCTAATCTTGTTTAGAGTTTGGTAAACACTTGGAGGCGAATCGGCGGGCGATTCGACGAGCATCGGAACTCCAGATCTTCTGAAAGGGTTTAGAGAACCTTTGGGTATGATCCTCTATCCTTTGTTTATTTTAATATGTGTAGGAATGCATGATATTAGAATTAACAAATACATGTACGTAAAATCAATGAAAATATGAAATTGATCTTGTATGTTTGTATTAAAAAAATTAAAATATATACATACATGAGACACAAAATCCTACATTTTTTGCCACATTTTATCCGTTAGCAAATTATTTTTTACCTGTATGTGCAGTAGTGATGTTGCTTTTGTGTGTGAAATGGAGGGAAATGATGGAAAAGTTTGAAAAGTATTGGGACAGTTGTAAATTGGTTTTGTGTGTTGCCTCGATCTTAGATCCTCAATATAAAGTTGGAACAGTCTGGTTTTACATGAACAAAATTTATGGTGAAAAAGTTGAAAAAGCGAAGGTAGATGGTATCAGAAGTAGTTTGCAAGAGATTTACAATGAGTATCGTCTCTGGTTTGGAGGAATGGATGTAAGTGTCTACAGTTGTGAAAGTGGAGTAGGCAGTTTATGCAGTGGAAGTAGTAGTGAAACTTCTTTGAGTGGAGGTACAAGGTTTGGCAAAGAAACTTTTGAACTGACAAGTTGACTAAGTGAGTTGAAGGAGTTTCTTGCTAATAAATCAGCAAATCAACCGTTCAAGTGTGATTTGGACATGTACTTGGATGAAGAAGTGCATCCTATTGTTGATAGATTTGACATTCTTGGATAGTGGAAGATGAATGCTCCCAAGTACCATATAGTTAGTCGCATGGCACGTGTTTTTTTGGCTATTTCGGTATCAACAGTTGCATTAGAGTATGCTTTTAGCATTGGCGGTAGAGTGATTGATCCATCAAGAAGCTCCATGCATGCAAATACCGTTGAAACTCTTATATGCTCCCAAGATTGGATAAGGAAGACTTTTAGTGATAAATTATTTTGTAACTTACATGTGTATTTATTTAAATGACATGTCATTTTATTTTTATCAACTTCTCTTCTCCATATTTTGTAGATAAAGCACTTGGTAAAACAACTTTGAGCATAGTTAATGACACAGGTGATGGAGAACTTGAAGTGGATTCAATTTCAATTAATGACGATGATGTTGAGGAGGATTAGTAGAAGTTAGTCCACTATTTGTAAACTTGTAATAGAAGAATTCAAACTTCTACAAATGGTTGTTTGTGTTTGCTAGACATTTATTTATGTTTGTTAGGATATTTTTTTGTGATTATTAGGTATTATTTAGTGTTTGTTAGATATTTTTTGTGTTTGTTAAGATATTTGTTTTGTGTTTGTGTGTGTTTTTTTTGTCATGTACATGACTTTTTTGTAATAGGTGACCAGCTTACCCGTTTACCCGCCCCGTACCGGTTAACCGTACCTGTTCATTTGGGCGGGTACAGGTGAGGGCATACCTGACCCGTTTACAAGCCTAGTTGTTTGCATAGAATTGCTCTCGAAATGTTCTCCTCGGGTGTCAAATTCACTTATTCAGCAACATCATCAATAAGTCTTTCTTATCTTTATTTTCCTTGTCGAAATTTTAATTTCTGATATTTCAGTTTTTCTTTCTCCATTACGAGAAGATTTTCTTTTACCTTCGACGAATATTCGAGTTAGGAACAAGCAATATAGAGGCGTTCATTGGGTTGTCTGGAAACATTTCCTTTTCCTCTGGCTTTTACCTTTTTCACACATTCAGGACGAGAGAGAGGACTTTCTGTATTTGGGCTGGGCATTCGTCGGATTCAAAACTACGCATACGTTTCCCGCTGCTACTTGTTTCTGGAGTATCCTCAACCATGATGTCGGGGCGACGACCACGTGAATTGTTCAAGACAGATGTTCGAAGGATGGAATTCCATTTTGGATACCTATTAAGGAGTCATGCATGATAGAATTGAAACTTACCGTTATGAGTTCACTCATAAATGATTCTTCCCAAAGAGTGAGGAGATTATCTCCCGCTAAGGGCGAACAGAATATCCCTCGATCGATTGTCGTTAGTGGATGAAATAAGATGGAAAAATTCTCTTAATTTTTTGTTGGACAATTTAAACATTTATATGTGATTTTAGAATTTAGGTGATCATGCATATTTATATCTCTACACATCCTAACATTCATTCATACAATCACATATATGTCAAGCACACGAACATAAAAATATTCATTCACACATATATCGGTGTGAGTTTATATGTTCCCGCGTCCTTAACTCTTGCGTTTCCTCAGCGTCTTCTCCGTGACTTCCTCTTGCACCACGGATGTAGATATTTGAAAAATATAAACATACATCTCACAATTTTGAAATTTGTCTAATGCAAGTTCTATGTAAAAACTCTCTCGTATGCATGCATATACATAGAAATATAAATTTTACTTTTACATATACATAAGCTCATTGAATAATAATAATATACATTCATTCACACATGACTTCGTCGGAACATACAAACTCACAAATCCCTGCAAAAGAGAACTCGAGCAACGCATGTACATATACTATAAATTACTCGATTTAGTTCATCATTCATCTCCAAATCAAACAATTTCAAAATCATTTGAAATCCAATAAAAATGTTTTTTCACATCCACAGATAAAAATACAAAATATTTGAACCGTTGTTAATCCAATTTCCAAAAATAAAATTTTAAGGAAAGATAAACATATGTTTTTTCTCGTTTTGACGATTTCTTATAAAATAATCATTTAATTAAAAATAATTTTTTCATATTTTAGACAAAACTCTAAATCTTAATTCTAGCATTCACATGATGTGTTTAAAAACATTTAAAACTATCAAAATAATTAATTAGAATTAAATCAATAAAACTGTCGGAAAACTCAAAAAGACATAAAATCGAATTGTTTCGATTAGAAATTAGAAACTAAAATTAATTTTATAGTCTAATCATTGAAAATATGAACTAAATTATCTGATACCACTGTAAGATTTCGTGTCCCTATATATGTGTATATTTTAAAATTTTAATACATGCATACATGATCGATTTCCATATTTTCAACAATTTCATGTACATCGGTTTATATCATATAGTCAATATATATTAAAACAAATATAAGATGATCATACCCAAATGTTCTCTAAAACCTCTTTGAAGATCTAAAGTTGTGCCGCTCGTCGAATTGTCTGCCGATTCGCCTGCAAGTGTTCACCAAACTCTAAACAAGATTAGAAATAAAGAAGCTAGTCAATTCAATCTCTAAATCAAAGTTAGAATCTAACTAATAATCCATTTATGCTCCCAGAGAATTTAATCTCCAAAAGCTTGAAATAATTAAGGAAATTTTGGATGGATTAATAGGATGGTTAGGGAGGGAGAAATTTTTGCATTAACTTAAAACAAAGAGAGAGATGAGACCTATTTATAGGGTCTCCCAACACTCACATCATGGGCTAACCACTAACTCATGATCTATTGTTTTTCTCTCCCTAAAATCAATCACAATTTGACACAATCATCCGCATTCATATTTAAAGATTATTGTAATAATTCCAATACATGATTAATACTAATTTCTTATTAATTCGGGCAAAATCGTATTAACCGTTTTTGTCTTTTACCAAATTTTGGATTTATATCCAATAAATTTTGATCTTTGGGTTTTTAGCAGATTCATATATATATCATGTGATATATTATCCTATGTAATGTTAAACAATTACACTCATAATATATACATCTTATATGAATTTATTCATGATTATAATTATGTCAATTTTCGTGACATATTGATTTTATTGATTCACCACATGTGTCCATTTTCATATGAAACCTGACACATCATATGAATTCAAAATCAAGCTTCTTGCTAAATTGACAGCGATATTGAACACTTAATATCTCAAACTATAAGTGGTATCTAGCTACACATTATAGTTACTCAATTAGCATATATGTCTTGTTCCACTCAAACCAAACACGATTCATTTAGTGATGTACGTGCATCACTTGTGTCTGTCCTTTGCCTCGTGATATTAAGAATATATACAGAGTACAAATGTGTCACATTTGTATTATATTCATTTCTTGATCTCTTTAAGTTAATTATAATTATATAACTTAACATAAGTCACATTGTGCACATTATAATTTCGTTTTATCAAGAGGCCCAGTAATATCATCACTCAAGTAAAAATGGGCAATTATAATTTTTTGATGAACTATATTTTCCAGCATAAGTCATGTTTAACCAACTATTGCCTTTATCAATGTACTCATTGATAGTTTTTTACAATAATTAAATTGTAATATTTCTTATGTGAAAATATATAAGTCTCATATCTTAGGATTCAAGAGACAGTAAAACATTAATGACACAAAATAAAATTCCATAATGTTTTATTTGCTAGGTATATTCAATATATAAAAGTAATGTTTTCCTCTTTTATGTACTCGTGTCGTCAAATATTTGTAGAGCTACAATAATCGATGACCAACACGAAAATCTTATCTTGGTAATTAATGTTTCATGTTAATTACCATGATTGTGAATAACTTTTGATTTATGTAAATCATTATCTTTTAGATCTCTACGGTTAAGGACCAATAGTCTATTCTTTAACACTTCTTGACAGTGGCCCACTAATATCATTACTCAATTAAGAGAGACATTGATAATCGTTTGACTAGTTATCTTTTCCAGCACAAGTCTTGTTCAACCAACTATTGTCTTTATCACTATACTCATTGATAGTTTTTGACAATAATCAAATTAAACACTTATTAAATGAAAAGATATAAGTCTCGTATCTTAGGATCCAAGACACAGTAAAACATTAATGACACGAAACACAATTCCATAATGTTTTGCTTGTTAGGTCTATTCAATATATAAAAGTAATTTTTTTCTTTTTTATATACTCGTGTCGTCAATTATTTGTAGAGGTACAACAATCGATGACCAACACAACAATCTTATCTAGGTGATTAATGTTCTATGTTAATTACCATAATTCTGAATAACTTTTAATTTATGTAAACCTTTATCTTTTAGAACTCTACGGTTAAGGATCAAACGCATCTTCCTTAACACTTCCAAAAGACGAATACAAAAATCAATGAACAAAATATTTGCACATTCAATTCATAATAATTGACATATAAAAGAACTTTTAAAAAACATTCCCTTCATAAAACATGATCACGGTTGATGATGACCTTATGGTTATTGTTGGTTGGTTATAATTATGGTTGTGACGACGTCAACTATCGCGAGTTTGCCACGTAGGATCTATGGGATTGTCCAGATGTCACGTGGATGTGCCCTTTCTAATTTCTATATATATATATATATATATATATATATATATATATATATATACACACACACATGAATTCTCTAGTGAGCTCATGACTTAATTTTTCTATTTTAAACTCCTAACATATTTATCATTCATCTGAAATTGTAAGGGTAATTAAGACCATAAGTGATTATGCTGATAAATGATCTAATGGTAGATATTAACCGTAGAATAACCGTAACTTAGATCAAACAATGAGATTGAAGGGAACTTAAATTAATAAGATGATTCATGAACTCACCAGATCATGACTCTCTCTCTATAGAGAGAGATATGTTACATTAAGTGGGCAAAGAACGACGACATACTCATAAAGCACTTGTTTATTAGTGACACGCAAACGTTAGGCGGAAGAGACACGCCTTGTGCTCGTGAACTTAACTATAGGAAGCACTCGACAATTACCACTTGTATGCAAAATTATCAGCAAAAAGATCCCACGAAAAGTGGAGGATAATACTGCTAATTTCCAATGTAATCATGCATAAATGAATAATTTTGATGAAATCACGAAAAGCATTTGCCAACCTACATTCCAACAAACAAATCAGCATCAAAAATATTTGATGCAGGGGTTAATTAGTTTATTGGTGCAAGTCAACTAACACTTTAATAGTTTTATTCACTGGATGTTGCACCACATTTTTTAAAACACATATAATAATTAAAATATATATAAATTGGTGATTGGCTGTTGGGTGCCAAAAGAATCATAGATGCCATAATCTAGCATGCTTCTCTGTTGGTAGATACAAAAAACAAATGCATTCATTTTGGATAAAAAAAGGTTATAAGGAGAGGCAAATCAACGTCAGCTAGATTCATATTCTTGCACATATATATTCAATTAAAAACTAATGCTAAAGTTTAAGCTCCGAGATTAAATTCCTTTAGGTGCGGATTCGTGATAAAGGTACTCCTTTCTTTTTATCATTTTTCAAAAGAAAATAATAATCCTGCACACTATCTTCTCTACTTTCCCAAAATCTCTCACCCGATACTATTAAAAATAATACTACAGTTATTTAAAAAAATTGGTTCATGTACCGCACCTCTAAACACAAATGGATAGCAAATGACATCCATTTTTTTATACCTTCTCCGCGCCAGACGTCTACAACTCTTAGAGCTTAACAATAGCCACATAATCCATTAACTTCAGATCAAGATACAACTTCAAATTTAACTTTGTCTAATAAATAAAGATAAAAATATATATCAAAAGCCAGCAGCAGCACTTCAAATCTTTATTACATACCCTACTACCATCTCATTTTAAATCTCAAACATACAAATGAAACCGCCAAGATCCATTCTCTGGTCTTGATAATCTCAAGACAAAAAAAATCTACCAACTAAGCTAACCCCGAGTTGGTGGATATAAAATTTCAAAACTGGTCCAAATTCGTAGAAACTAAAATTAATCAATATGTATTGTGTATCAATTCAGATACGTAGACTTACATTTCAATCATTTATACAAAATTAAGCTGGAGTCCAACTTGAACTACACAGGTGAGCATTTATTTTCCAGCAGGCTCAATCACAAGCCCACCAATAAAACCCATTTGATTGATTCATAGACTCATAGATCATGCAACAGAAAACTGAACAAGTCATAAGATACAAGTCATAAGATACCCTATATAGCTGGGGATCTAAGATCATTCTCGACGGTGATCATATTTTAAAGATCACAACATACGTTCTCTCATCCACGTCAGCTTCTCTCTCCTCCACTTGAGCATAATCATTACTCTCACAATTTTTACAATATTCACTCCCTTTGTTCTGAAATACGGTTCGATGTAGTTGCATATGCGAGGGAAATGCACATTGCATCTCCCCGATGTGGTTGCATATGCGGGTCGATGCGGTCACATTTTAGAACACCCACTTTTGGGTGTTTTTGCGTTTTTTTTTACTCTGATTTGTTTAATATTGACTTATTGATCTTAGAAATTAATGAAAAAATCACTTAAATTTGTAATTAATATACATGTATTATATTATTTAATTATTAAATCGCAAACCGCATATGCACCTGCATACCGCATATGTCACATGCGGTGTCTCGTTGCATCGCATCCGCATTTATGAACATTGTTAACTCCTGATCTTATCCCACTACTTTCTGTTTCCTCTACCTTACTTTCTTCTCCATTATTTTATACTTTCCCGGTTTCCCCCAACATCCAATATATAACTTAATTCATTTACGTAACTTAATTCACTATATTGCTTATGTTGTTCATTTATTTTTTAATTTAATTTTTTAGTTTCAGAAGAAAAAAGTTGAATAGTAAATTAAATTAGATTAAAAAATATTTAAATGATTTGAGAAAATTATTGAAAATTTTAACAGAATAAAATAATAATAATCACTAATAACATTTAATTAACAAAAAACAAAACAAAAAATTAATAAACTAATGGGGTGGGACCCACTCACGTGGATCACCTGCACCTGAACAGTACGTGGCAGGCGCATGGGTATAGATCCCGCGTTAAGGGGATCCAACCGGATCGTGCACCGGTAGGGAAGGTACGTAAATGCATGGAAAGAAAATAAAATGTTTTTATGAATTTCTGTGTTGCTCAAATTATAACTTGATTTCAGAATCCTTGAATTTGTAAAATAATGCAACTAGTAGTAATACGTGGCAAATTTTAATTTTTTAAGTATTGTTGCTGGTACTCGATAATGATTATATGTATGTAACTAAAGAATCTTCTCACCTATAACCGCATGAAAATGAACACTCAGAATCATTATTGCCTACCTGTATCTGAAACAATTTTACAGCCTCTGTGTCTGTGATAAGGGGTTTCCAATCATAATGTAATGTTCCACCACCAAGCTCACTCCAAGCTAGGTCAGATCAGTCACAATACCCTCCTAAGTTGCCACCCGAAAATTTACTTGTTAGGCGATGCAAGACTATGGTTGCAGAAATTAAAATATTAACTGCAGACACAGATTGCAATTTCGATAATTTTAAGAACAGCACCCTAGATGCCTTCATCATGAAGCTCTTGGCCCATTCTTTTGATATTTCCTGAATTCAAAATTGACATACATTCCCCTGATTCATCTTCCAATAAAGCATGTAACATCAATAGATCGAACGAATATAGCATGTTTAGCCTCTAAATATGTTATCCTTTTCGGATAAACTACAACTGGTGGCTTTCAGCTAAATTGGTTAAAATTTTACTACCCAAAGTTATGTCACAAAAACTGTATACACATGCATCTAATAAGATAAAATGACAAAACATAAGATGTAAAACACATTATTTTTGCTCTGAACAGGTTTCATATTACAATAGAAAAAAAACGTGTCACTAGACTTGGTATTTACCTCATGTTGTTTCCAGTGCGTGAGAAGACAAATGGTTTATGTTCTCCCTGCCGAAGCAAGCTGCAACATTTTTTTTGAAACACTATCAACGTTCTTCTTGTTCCACCAATAATCACCTCGAGGTCTCGCTTCAGCATCACCCCTTCTGGGGCCCGAGTCCCTTCTTTGAGATTCAACCTCCTGCATGTCGGAACAACCAGGAGTTTCGGTAAGGAACTGCTGCCAAAATAGATCATTGCCTCCGGCTGACACATTGGGAGCAGAGCCTCCTGCAGTTCGAGAACGATCTCCAAATGAAGAAACCTCAGGCGCAATAGGTTCCATATTCACATCAATTTCAGAGATTTTAGGCTGTGACTCCATATGATTGATTTGAGGAATAACAGGACTGTCGGCACGGTTTACCGATGTGGCCAGGTCAGTACGGGAATTAGTGTCACCGGAAGAGGGTGAGGAAGGACGAAATCTAGGAGACTGTGACGGTACACGTACATCTGGATCGCTCCATGATGGATGCATTTCTGTAAGAACAACAGTTGATGGCAAACTTGCCGCAATGTCATCATGCATCTCTATTCCGCTAGCTTGACTTACTCTATGTATGAATTTCTCCAAGGAAATCAAGGATAACTCCATTTTATCGAAAGGGTCAGTATCCAACAAAGGAGTAGCATCAAATTTCGTTATTGGAACACCCTGAAAAGACACGATTTTATGCTCTTCCACATTGGCATCCTCATGAAAATAATCAGATCCGAGTAATCTCCTCTTTTTTACTTGAATTGCAGACCCTTTGACGAGGTCAGGAAGAAAATCCGGTTTCCGAATAATTTGGGCCAAGAACTTCATGATATGCCTGTGTCGGTCCTGCAAGGTGTGCAACCTTTCACATAAGGATTGTATTTGCAGCTCCATTTGATGTCGTTGCTGCACACGCCTTTGCTGAACCAAGAAGAGCATGTTCTTGTTGTGCTTTAACTTCTCAATTTCTTCCTCGAGTTCTTGCCTCTCCGCTTCTGTTAAGGAACTATGGTCATGGGGCTGCAGCGAGTGGCTGTGTATAGGCTTACGTCTGTGAATATTTTTCAAAAGGTGCCTCTGACCTCGTATGAACTCGTCATTGGCAAATTCCCACTGGTCGGGGTCTATCTTTCTGAAACCCTGTCGGACAAATCAACCACAATGTATAAGAAAATATCAATGAGAAAAAATGTGAGGTCAAGTGAAGTTCAAGAGAAATTTTTACGGCATCACTACCCATAACAAACTATGACTTTTTTTGTTAGTGTTGCCTCGTGTATGTGTTATGATAGTGTCACTTTACTAACATAAGTTTGCTTAACTATAACAAAATTCCGGTTTCACAAGGCAACAAGCACTAAACTATAATGTAGAACTAAAATTAGGTTAAGAACCCTCACTGAAATTTATATGTAGTCTAAAAAGACAATGAAAGATTAAAAATATAGCATTGTGGTCTGTGGAGGAAGAAGCTGATAGAAGGTACGTGAGAGAAAATTCTTTATTTCTTTAATGTTGTTCCTGTACTTCTTGGTACAACTACAACATTCAAGGCAACGATCTTAACACAAGACAGAAAACCAATGTTTCCTTTTAAAATAAAAAAATTGGACATGAAAGAATAGTGTTGAAGTTTTGGTAAGCTTTATCATATGCATAGACATAAAATTGAGAAAAAATGTAATAAAATAGTGCATTCTTTCTTCAATTAGAATCATTGATCCTGCAAGCATATATCAAAGAAGCATGCACCGAGACCTTTCAACTTTTTCTCATTATCCCATATCATAATTTTCTCATCATCCCACATCATAATTAATTGGCATCTTGACAAAATATGCAAAATGCGAATTGCAGGAGGTTGAGAAGTATATGAAATCATAATGTATGTAAAGAGTGGGTGAAAAAAACTCCAATTGTAGACCTCTGCATTGCAGCAATAAATGAAAAACACTAGATTAGATGAAATGTGGTTTATAATTCTAGACTAGACATGAATCATGATCACAACCTAAACCACAATCCTTTCCATCAAACAAGATTCACTTTTCCCATATTCATTTGGTAGCCATACAATGCATTTTACTACAAGCCCACGACAAACAACAATCATAATTCACAGCAATGCTTAAATAACCCAATCATAACTTAAGTTTAATTTTTTTTTTAAAACTTGAAGAAAGCGGAATTCTTCAATTAGACTCACATATGTGTTAAGCTGGCGAATGAAACTGGAGAAATTGTTGTGCTTGAAGTATTTGGGGAGCAATTCCCTTGCGAACTCCAACGCATTCCACACCACAAAGCTATTGTTCAATGAACTCCACGAAACAATCGAATCCGTGGAAGGGTCCTCTACCATATCGTAAGTCTTGGTCAGGAAAGGCGCAGGCGACCCCGAACTTGAACTCGAGCTCTCCTGAGATCCATCCATCATCCACTTCTTCGCTTTCACCACCGCATACCAATTCAAAACTCACCTTTTCAAAATCAATTTTTTAAGTGACCCTTCCGAAATCGAGGGGAATTGGCCTTAACCAACCGGCGCAGAACCAATTCAAAATTCACTTTCTCCGGCGTCCAAACCTTTAAAAGAAAACAGTTTTTTAAGGGTAAAAAATCCCAATTCAAAATCCATCTTTTCCAGCACCCAAACCCTAAAAATCGGATTTTTAAGGAACCCTTTTGTGATCAGAAGAAGGCGAGGTTCGGAACAGAAATGGGTCAACAAAAAAAAAACAGAAGAAAGGTGGTTTAGGCGTTGGATTTGGGGGAGATTGATTTAGGGCATACCTCCGGAGAAAGAGAGGAAGAAGAGGAGAAAGGTGGATTTGGGTTGGTGGGAAGACGAAATCTTCTTTCTCGGGTTTTCTTCTTCTCTTCTACTTCTTCACCGCACGTCGACTCTTCTGGAAACAATTATAAAAGTTTTTTTTTTCCTTTTCCGTATTTTTACTGTTTCTTCTGAAATTCGACGCGTCGGCTTCATTCGCTACCATTTTTTGTTCTTTCCACTAATCTTTTAAAGCTTTCGTTGGTATATATAAACTTTGCCTGTTTTAAATTTTAATAGGACGAGATAATATATAATAATATGGTTGGGAATTTTCAGTAGTAGTTTTCTTTTAACTTCTTGACTTTACGTATTTAATATTTTCTCCAAAATCAGCAATTAACCTACTACCCTTTTTTTTTGTTTTACCTACTATTATATTACTCACTTCGTTTTAAATCTCATACCAAATATACGAATGGAACTGTCGGGAATATCTTATCTTGACTATTCAAAAACAATAAATATTCCAACTGAATTACCACTAACTTACGAGTCAAAAGAAAAATGAGTCGTGCTAAAGATTCTTTGTATTCCCTTACCCGGTAAAACTCTCCTGGGGAAGTAAAGAATTTGTTAATTAAGAAAAATATTAGAAGAGCCACGACCCGTCACAGTTTAAGCACAAAACAATATCAAAAAAAAAAAAAAAACATGACAGAAACAAAGTAACATTAATCGAACATGATGTTGATGTACGAAGAATGTAATAATTAGAGACGGAATCTCAACCAAATCAGAAGTCTGTGACTTCTAAACCTGTTGTTCTATGATAAACATCTGGAAACGAATATTTAAAACATGTGTGTTTCCGGACGGCGTTTATTTGGCAACAGAGTTCTGATCAAGTTGAATGTAGAGGTTAAGGTTTTGGCGGAGTTAATGGTCGCCCCTACACATCATGAAAGAGAGACGTCTGCTAACTACTCTTGATGTTCAGTTCAAATATATGTTTCTTACTTAACAAAGACTATAGGCTGCAATTCATTCAAATATCTCAATCAAGGGATGCTTAAACGAATGTTAACTTCAAAGCAACGAAATGTCAAGTTTAGGGGATGACAACGGATCGGTTCTAGTTCAAGTATTAGAGCACCAACTATGGTGGATATTTTAATCAGACGTCCCATTTGGCGCCCGATTCCCCCCCCCCCCCCCCCCAACTACCGGGGGTGTGCCTCTCGCCCAAGGGTACACCTTGTCCAGTGGGCTAGGGACCCATGTGTCCCCAACCCATTGGCTCTAAATTTATTTTTTATTTGTCTTTTAAAATCATTTAAACACATGTTGTTAGAAGGAAAAAAAATCAAATATGGTCGGCTCCCTTGGGCGCCCAAGGGTATGCCATGTTCAGTGGGCTGGGGACCCACGTGTCCCCAGCCCATTGGCTCTAAAATATGTTTTTTTTATTTTATCAAATTTTATATATAAAAATATTATTATTTTGATTTAATCCATGTTAGAGTGTGTAGGTAAAAAAAGAACGTAGATGAAAGAGAGTGTTGAGAAATGAGGAATGGTAGTAAGGGTGCAAACGGGGCGGGGTGAGTTTCGCACCGACTGCTACCCGCCCGCCAAAGGTTTGCGAGTAAGTAGGGCGGGGCGGGCTAAACGGGTTGATTTTTATATAATTTAATTTGGACTCATAATATGTATGAAATGAAATTAAAATTCAAAACTTGTAAAACTCATACAAAATCAAACATGTAAAACCAAGATGTAAAAATATAAAGATTAAAAGAGACTTAGTTAATAAAAAATAAAGATAAACACATTTATTTTATTAAAATTACAATCTTAAACGTTTAAATAATATATCTATAATGTATATTTATATATTTAAATATAATTTGACGGGTTTGACGGGTTAGTGGGGTGGGTTAATCTTCAACTGCAACCCGCCCTGTTTAAACTAATGGGTTGACGAGTTGCAGGTTGTGAACAAAACAACCGCAACTCACCCCACACAGGGCGGGGCGGATTGACGGGTTAAACCCGGGCCACGAACAGTCCTAGATGACGGTAGAGGGTTTTTGGAAATACGTGGATAAAGTTGGATTAATGGGCACGATGACGTGACGAATAGAGTGTGTGTGATGGGGGGAGGGGGGTGGAGCACCATAGTGGATGCTCTTAGGAGAACCGGAAAATCGGATTCGTTTTTTATTTGGGTACCCAGAATCAAACCAGATCTGAGTCGGTTCCAAACTTGGGTACCCAGATTCGGATCCAGTGAGATCACACGTACCCAAAACCGAATCTAGTACTCAATCTGTATAATAATAAAAATCACCTGTAAAAACTTTTTTTACGATAACATTTTGGGATTTTTTTTAAATTTTAATAATACCTGATTCCAGTAGTGAGATCCGGAACCGGGTCGGTTCTGAAATAAGATAACAATATCCAACCCATTAGGGTTTCTCTATTAAGATTTGGATTTTGGACCGTTAACACCGGACCGGACCGGAACCCACCCCGAGGTCCAGGCCGGAACCCGGACCAGACCGATTTCTGCTCTCCCCTACGACTCATATTCATTTTAACTCGGTTAGATACCACCGGATCCGATTTAGTTTAACCGGTTCCTGCTACCCATTGTCACCCGAGTTTAGGGGCCCAAATACGAAGTCCAAGTCAGACCTATAAAATGAGGCAACTTTTTCTTGAATCCACGTCAACTTATACAAGTATATTATGAGAAAAAACATACACAGATTTCTACGGTTTTAGTTTTCTGCAGTTCTGTTCTCTTCTTTCCAAGTCTCGGCTCTCACGTATCTATTTCAACACTCAACCCCCGAACTCGTCAACAAATATTGCATGTTTTATAAAATAAAGAATGTTGGAATTTACATGATGTAGTTCTTATTGGATGAAACAATTGCTGTCGAAGATTATATACACACATATTTACAATCGTCCAGCAAGTTGCACGTTTGCTAAAAGACTGTACAACCAATAGAAAGCTTTTTTCTTTCTTTATGGATAAAAATCAGAGGAAATGTAAATTGGATTCAGGAACCTGTGCAAAGAGCAAATTGTATATTCACAGGAGAACAATAGAAGGCTTGACCTGTAACTTAATTCCTGAAAGCTCAGTATTTTCTTCTCTTTTTTTCGAGGTCAGATAGAGCATGATATAGGATGGTGGCTGCAGGTGGTTTAGCCATTGATCCAAGTAGTATGTCTAATGCGGCAATAGATGAACCGTAAAACCGAGCGTTCACAGAAGCACGTGTTGTGACAACACTTCCTTCAAGTGAACATCCTACAAACGCACCTGCAAGGGAAGAACATTCTCATTAGCAAACCAAAAAACACCATCTATTCTCCAGCCAAAAACAAACCCTCCATATGCCAGCAACTAGGCAAGGAAAGGACAGAAGAAAATCCAGTGAAATCACACAAGAAAGCAGAGCTACCAATCTCTGCATGCCCTAAAGAGGAGAAAAGGTAACACACTCACATCCACGTCCAGCACATATCAGAAACAGCTCCAGTAGCTATATTTAATAAAACTATTAAATCTTATAGTGGTATAACCTAAACACATAAAAACCAAGACAGCATAATCTCAGCCTCTATTTATTCATTTTTTGAATGAAGCCTCGGCCTCTAGTTACCACTTCTAGAATACATGAATATCCTTTTGTAATTCAGGAAGAATGAGATTCAAATGTTTTATAAAAATGTATGCAGGTATAAAGTACAAAGCAAATTGCATCTATACGAAAAGTTGATTTAGGCAATAAGCTCAAATATACCTTTGCTGCAACTATAAGTATAGCAGGCAGCATATCCACTATCACCAGCACGAAAATCAGCTTTAACTGCCCGGCCAACAACACCTGCAGCAGCATTTAAACCAGCTCCAACAGAAAGGTGAGCATTTCCGCTAAAAGTTCTTACTGCATCTGTAGTCCTCAAAACAATGATTAGGTCGGTTAACTGTCCCCCACCCTGTGAAAATATAAAGATTAAAGAACTTGTTATTTGCAAGTTCTTCAAGGTAATAACAAACCAAGGTTTCAATTCTTGTAATGATAAGTTTACCATGATATTCCAGTAATTAGTCAAAATAAAAAGGTCGAAAGAAGAAAAAAATAAAAAACCTGTGACAGGAATGTATTCATAGAAGTGCCATTAACTAGTATCTCAGTATCTCACCTGAGCTCCCCATCCAATACCAAATGTGGAAATTGCAGATGGTGGAGACCATGATCCATCTTCTCTTCGTGCAATGACCAGTCCAGTTCCTACGTTATAGGTTACCATGACCCCGATGTTCACCACACTAAGTATAGCAAGACCTTTTGCCTGTCTCAGAACAGCTTCAGGAATGAACTTCTCAGGTTTCACAAGACCAAGCTGAGATGCATAGTTGAACAAAAAGTCACTTGACAAGAAAATGCAATGATAACGTTTACATAAAAGATGTTTAATATATCACACAACCAAACAAAACTATGCAGCAAGTTAACTTTGAAGAAACATACCAGTGATTCATTTATAAATAAGTAGTGACCAAAATGGAAATCAAAGGCAAGGACAGAAAATAAAACTTTTCGAAGTTGTAAAACAAGATACAGATAAAAACACGAAAGGGGAGAAAACTTACCTTACTATATCCACGAATTGTGTTTGAGGCTTTGTATATTTCATATTCCATAGATTGACCCCATGGAAAGTTCATCCAAGATCTCAAAGTACTGAAGTCTGTCAAGTCATGTGTCGGCACCTGAGAAGCACGACTGACCTGGTTCATCAAGTGAGGCTGCACTGCCACTAGACGGACACCACAAACATCACAAACCCGTTGAGGGTCAAATTTTAGGAACTTTGGAGGCAGCAAGCTTCTTCCCTTTGAGCATTCATTGCAAAAAATCCCTCCACAAAACCGGCAATGATGGCGGGAACACATAATAGGATGGAACTGCACGTTACATAGCATGCAAGCTGAGGCAACACTATCAGCTAGCCATTTTGGAGGTTCCGTATCAAGAAGTTCTTTGACATTCTCTAAACTAGCATCCACAAGTGTGCCAGCCATCTCCTTCCAAGATTGCTCTAGAAACTCAATTGACACCCGTGATTGCATGAAATATTGGAGAGGATCGACTTTAGTCATGCTGCTCATCTTGCCTTTCGCTGCAATAAGCATTTCGGATACGACATCCCACATGGTCATCCCCTTATCGTCCTCCAGAAAATGGTCCCATCCCATAGCCTCTTCAGGGAAAAATGCACCCTCGTAGCAGAATCCCTTGGTCCATTCCTCATGGGCACTTTCTAGCATAGGTGGTACAGAAACAGGTATCCAAACACCAGTGTCTTCGTAGTGTGGAGAATCGTAGTAAAAATATCTTCCTGATGTTTTTGACTCTCCAACTTTTTGAGTTGTGTCACGGCTGCAGTTAAGTGTTTGATCCTTCAATGTACTTGGTGATACATCTAACTCTGAGGATGTTTCATCTGTTTCATGATCCTGGGTACTGGATACCTGATTCATTTTGAAAGAATTCATGCCAAAAGCATCATCAATATGTAGGTACAACATTTTAACTATTTTAGCAATAATGGAGGTTAATAACAAATAACAAAAACCTCAAAACCCAACAACATTTGATGCCATGAAATTGACTACAAAATGGAACTTCCACGACATGTAAACCAAATTGGTTGGAAGAGCACGTTTACATGAGTAGAGCACCAAACAAAATTTTCTAAATGAAAACATCAATCACCAACCATGGCAAACCAAAACTTACGGAATTTGATCAAAATCATCTCAACTTCAAACCATGATGCCGACTCCCGCATTGGGTCGTATCGAGGAAGAAGTTTAGAACACAGATACTACACCCAAGATGCAAATGCACTTATCAAATTATCCAAAAACAACATACCAAATCAACAAAATCCAACCTTTTCCCATCCAAATAATCTCCCACAAACTGGTACAATTCTCACAACATCTCTAATCGCAAGACACGTAAAAGATTTTTTCCCCACCAATTGAGCTACAAAAGTACAAGAAAACACAAACGAAAAGAAGGATCCGAACAAGGAATCACCTGCCTCCGCAGGCCACGATCGGGACGGTCGGAGCTCCGATTCCGGTCGGTTTCGGGATCGGAAACGGAAACGGAGGTATTAGGTCCGACGGTGAGGTCTTCGTCCCCGGATGTCGCCGGGTGGACGACGGAATGGGATCGGAGGTCCCCCATGGAAGCGGTCGATCGCTAGGGTTTGGTCACGACGAGGATTCGAAGGGATTTGGGATTTCGTGAGGGGAAACAAAGAAGAGGAAGTGGAGAAGAAAATCGAACTTCGTTTTACGGAAGGAATGATTTCTGGGTTTTTTGCATCTACACCCTTCTATTTGGTTTTTTTTTCCGGAAGGAGTGAAACACTCACAAATATGATACGATTGATAATGTATGTGTGGTTTGCCCCAAAGATACAAATCTCATAATAATTGGTTGGAGGAATTAGCACGCATTGACGTCTCTATGCATTCACATAACTCAAATCCACGAGAAAGAGACATGAATTATGCCAGATCCATCATGATTCATTCCATTTAAAATTAGCACAGTTCACTTTGTTGATAGCCCGACCTCCATTCCTTTGGCGAAAGGAAATGTCTAACCTACACTTTTGAATTTTATTACATAAAATGATTTTGCATCATAAAACGGGTTTATCCTCCCCCGAAAAAAAAACATTTACATCGTCGAAAAACTTATTTGACCAAATTCAATAGGTCAACAATATTTAACCCAATCCAATAGGTCAACAATTGAATCCAATCAGTCTAGCATACTAAAATCCTGACATAAATGGACCTAAAAAACCATCCTATTCTCGTTTTTTTTTAAATGAAATGAAAATCCAACAAATAAATAAATTCACAATTAAAATTAATGATTGTCAAAACAAATAAAATAAAAGGCAATGGAGAAACAAAACAAAACAAGTCAACATCCATCCATCCTCCAATAATCTTATCCAACAAACCCAAGAAGAAAACACAAACCACACCTGTAATAAGGCGGAAAAAAATAACCAGGTGGTGACCACACCCCTTCCTCTCACCTCCCTTCTTTCCCCCCTTCTCTTATCCACACCAAACCCTAACCCTAATCCCGCAAAAAAAAAAACGATGTCGGTGGAGAGACCGTTCGAGGCGTGGGAGGTGGTCCAACGGCAGGGCCTCGACCTCGCCGACCGACTCACTCAGGGCTTCTCCGGACTTCTCCAGATGAACGTGAACCCGACGAAGATGATCATCCCTTTCGACCACCTCGACCCCTGGGACGCCGTGAGCGACGTCGGGGCGGTGTTCGACATCGGGAATCGGCTCGGCAAGGCCAGCACCGAGATCGGGGCGTCGTTCTCCGGGTTGGCGCAGGAGGTGTTCAGGAGAGTCCCGGTGCCGTTCCTTGGGGGGAGCAAGGGGTTTGGGGTCGGGGAGACTAGGAGAGAGGAGGACCAGAGGGGAGAGTTGGTGTTTGGGGATCATCGGGGCGGCTTCTTGGGATCGGTGACCGGACTTGAGTTGGAGGAGGATTTCAAGGAGGAAGATTTGGCCGGACTTGATGGCGATCCCAAAGGGGCTTTCGGCCGATTGCAGCCTTCGCAGGTCTGTGCCATTTGTTATTTGCGTGTGTCGTGTTTTTTAAGTTCTAAATGTTATGTTATGTATGATTGTTGTTATTAGGTTTAGTTATAGTTTCTGTAGGACAATAGTGATTGATCATGAAATGCCTTAATGTGATGTCTTTGTATGGGCACTTAGTTTAGTCTTGCTTGAAGGTTTCGTGTGCTTAGTGACCATTAACTGCTGTTTTGTTCTTCGTGTCTAGACATCTATAGCATAATGTTTATTGCACTGAAGCTTCAACTTTCAATTTGAAATTCAGAAAGATGTTATTTGCTCATTGGTTTTGCAAATGGCAATTTTCGTAGATATGGCTGTTTTATTCTTACATCTTCATATATTTTGGTCGTAATCATTTCATCATGGTATCTAGTCGTGAAATTGAACTGTTGCATTTGCTATTTGAGTATCCAATAGAACTCCATTTTGATCTGGCATAGATTTCGAACAAAAAAACTCAAGTTAAACACTCGGTTTGTTGTTTAAAGTTGTGATTTGTTATTTAAAGTTATGTTATGTCTTGTATGATTGTTGTTGGACAGTTGGAGTGTTGATTGGGTTGTTGGGTTTAGTTATAGTTGTGGTAGGATGTACTGATTGATTGTTGAATGCCTTAATGTGATGTTTTGGTATGACACGTAGTTTTGTCTTGCTCGAAGGATGTCATTTTTATTGGAATCAGAAACCTTAGATATCGTTACATGCTATTTTGTTCTTCATGTTTTTTAGATGTCTATGGCATGATGTTTATTGCACTGAAGCTTCGACTCTCAATTTAAAATTCAGCACGCTCATTGGTTTTGAAAGTGGCAATTTCATTCATGCTTGCTCTTTATGTGTCTTGTTTATGATTATTTCGTCATGGAAACTAGTGGTGAGATCGAACTGTTGTGTTTGCTATTTGGGCACCAAATAGAATTCCATTTTGATCTAGCGTAGCTTGCTTGAGGTTTGATTGTTTCTTCTCTTGTTTTTCGATATGGTGCCGAATTTCTAGATATGACATCATTTTCTCCTTTGTCATGTCCTACATGAAAATGACTTCCTCCCATCCTCTTTAGGTCGTCAAGCCAAGACTAATGTATAGTAAAAGAGGAAATAAGATCCTCAACCTAGATCAATATTTGATTATTTTAGCGTATCACCACAATTTTCCTTTCATTATTTATCAATACCATCAAAGCAACTTGCCTCAGATATTACACTTTCCGCGGTCCGCGCAAGATAACATCAAGAGGACATTATTTGGGTCAAAGATAGAGTTGCATATTTTGAGTAGCATTGTACTTACACTCAATGAACTCCCTTTGTCTCAATCTTCGGCATGACTATGTATGTCCTTGTAATGCTTCAAATACCATCAGAGTGGATGTTAACCTAAGTTCCCAAGTTCGGTATTGTTTTTAAAATTATTCCCCATGTATATTAACAACCACCTGAATCTGATTTACTCGTAATGCTTTTTTTCTATTGAGCTAAATATATTTTGACAAGACCTCATTTTCTATCCAAATACCTTTTTTAATTGAAAACTTTGTTTTACTAACATGGTTTTTAGAAAAAAAATACTAGCATGATAAAATCATAAAAGGTTTTTAAAGATATGATATGTTTCTCTGACACAGGGAAGTATAAGTGTCACATCAACATATGATAGTCGGAATCACGACATTGAAAGCTCCCTTATAGCTAGGGATGATCTCTGGAGAGCCGAGGCTTCGTATGGACGTTCTGTAGCAGGGAATGATCAGTCTTCTCTGTACCTTCTCCAACTTGGACCAGTTCTTTTAGTTAGAGACACAACTCTTCTTTTGCCGGTTCACCTATCAAAGCAACACTTGCTTTGGTACGGGTATGATCGAAAGGTATTCGCAGTTGAAATTTCTTGAACATCTTTTACACGTTTCTTCTACACTGGCATTATAGATACCGCTAGCGTCTTGTTTTGTGTTGCATGGACAAATTCAAGTATAGTCTGTTTTGGTTAGCCACATGACATGCCTATTGGCAATAAGTACTTTGGTAGTTAGCCAGTAGGTTTGTGAGATATTGTGCTAAATTTGAGGTTTGTGAGATATTTTATTGATCGGCAGGTTTGTAAAATACTGCTTTACCATACTCAGAAAGTTTGTCGTTTTTAACAGTGGCATATTATCCCTCATTTTAGTAAAACTATTGTGATGCAGAAACTGCTAGACCACTCTTTTGTCTATCTGATGACGTGATTATATGTCATCATTTTTAACTGTACAATATGGTGTATGACATACTTTTGTCATTTGACAGAACGGAGTGCATTCTTTATGTCCAGCCATATGGTCAAAGCACAGAAGATGGTTGACAATGTCAATGATATCACTTAACCCCCTGTCTTGTGTAAGTTTTTGACATTTATATGATTATTGGTTCTGTAGAAGTGTAGATTGATGTCCAATGTGTGAAACATGAAAAGCTTATTATAATTCAAATTTCTATAGGAGATGCCGGTCAATTTTCTTGTATGCTGTCACTTTAGTTGTCCCTTCTGAAGCTTAGAAGATATTTGATTTGTTGGCGTTGATGGTTTTAGTTTGGGTGTAGAAAACTGCATTATGTTTATGTACTACATTCCCGGAGGAAAAATCCTATATCAAGGGGTGTTGCCTTTTCACCAGCTCTTTTTCATTTTTGCTCTTTTTTGTGTTTGCAACTAAATCTGTTTATCATTCTTGCATTATGACCCCACTATCAGAAGTTTTATTTTGTCATTAACTGATTATCATGTTCGTGATTTCTTAGAAGGTGCAAGAAAGAGCATTTTCATAATAATTACCAGAATACACATACTTCAAAAAAACATAGACGTGTTAGAAGTAACATGGTCATATTAAAATTTGAGAATCCATCATTTTCCCTCCCTTTTCTCTTTACATTGTCAGATTAAATTTTAAGCAATGTTATTATGTAAATATTGATTTTGTCTTTTAGTGATAGCAATGTCACGTATATGCTTGCCATGTTTATTTGTACATAATCATCATTTATATGGTGTTTCTAATTTGAACATATAATAATGATGGTTCTCTTCCAGTCTTTCCTGGACTTGCAATTTCCTAACGGACAGCTTACATACGTAGCTGGTGAAGGATTTACTACAAGTACCTTTCTTCCCATCCTTGGTGGCTTACTTCAGCTTCAAGGTCAATATCCAGGGGAAACAAAATTCAGCTTCTCTTGCAAGGTGCCTATCTTTTCATATACATATGATCACAAAATACTGCAGTGCGGAAATTTATCATTGTTTTGAATGTTTGATGGTGAGAAGAAGAATATTGGTGGAGCGTGATGCTCGATTCATGTTCTCTCTTTTTTTCATAAAATATGCAGCGTGTGATTATTATCCTCCATGCAGAATAAGTGGGGTACACGGATCACTCCCGTAGTGCAATGGCCAGACAAGTCGTTCACCCTTGGAATTGCACAGGCTTTGGCTTGGCAAAGATCTGGTCTTCTGGTGAAACCAACTTTTCAACTTAGGTATGGAACCATCACCTTTTTAAATGGCATTCTATGGTCATTTGGAATGCTTCAATTTTGACTCTGTTGGACTTAGCTGTGATATTAACTAAAAAATCCAGAAACAAATATGAATTCATTAGGATTCCCTTTCTGGAAAAAATGGTTTCGCAGTTAGAAGCTGAGAAAAGTTTTTCCGTTTGAATCTAATGCAGATCCTTTTTTGGTTATTTGCTCAACAAACTTATTTCTTGGTCTGAATTCCAACGCTTCAATTTCTCTTCCATTCTTTGTCTCAAAAGTCAAACTATTTTCCCACTGCTAAAATGTTCAGGAATCAGGATTGTTAGTTTCTTGATTAATTGTAGTTTGATATGAGCAGTTTTTTCTTCTTCCATTTTTACTCCAGCATTTCTCCTACGATTGGTGGAAGTAACCCTGGGTTGAGGACAGAACTTATCCACACCTTGAAGGAGCAAGTCAGTTTGATATGTGGCTGCACCTATACACAGAATCCTTCAGCTTATGCCTCGATATCTGTAAGTTCCTTGTACCACAAATTATTTACCTTGCAAAAAGACAGAAATTCATGTTGTTCATAACCTTTTCTTAAGAGTTGATTACATTACAAGAAACTTAACGTGCACTACTTAACCGTCTATATTTTCTATTTTTCATTGGTTAACTTATCTTCTCTATCCTTGGACTTCCCTCTTTGGTTTTGCAGGTTGGGAGATCAAAGTGGAATGGTAACGTTGGAAGCTCCGGAGTTGTTATTAGAGTTGAAACTCCTCTAAGCAGCATTGGCAGGCCGTCATTTTCTGTGCAGGTCAACAGCGGGATCGAGTTTTAAACCCTCCACGGGAAAGAAAGTAAATGTAGAAAAATTAAGTTCAAAAGGTCTCCTAAGTTCTAAATTGTAAAGCTGGATGTAGATAGCAAACAAGCATAAAGCTGCTCTTGTGAATATTTGATATGTAACAGAACGATCATTACCGTGTTTTATCTGGTCCAAAAAAAAATTACTATTTTGTATTGGTTTTCTTATGGAATATATATCTTTTTGCTCTACAACTTTTTTCCCATTTCAAAAAATTCTCAATCGTGGCTGCTGACTGTCATACGGACAATGATTTGAGATTTGTTGAATTGGTACGATTAAAATTTCTCACGTTCTGTATATTTGTATTGTTTAATGGAGAAAAAATTCAAAATAATTACGAGAAAAAAATAAATTGGAAGAATATAAGATTTGTACATTTATTTGACAAAACACGAGGTAATTAAACGATCTGGTGTCGTGTTTATTACCATGGGTTATGATCAAGGTTTTGAACTTAAGTATCCAGAATTAGATATCAATTTTGACTAAGGTTTTAAAAACTGAACTAGACTGGATGGTTCGACCTCGTTTTAAAATTTGGACCAAGGTTTTAAAAATTAGACCATACCACGAACCGAGGGGTTAGCGGTTGGTCGGTTCAGCTAAATCAATGAACGGTTCGAATTTCTAGTTAAATTTACAAAAATCGGTTCTAATCGGTCTGAACGTTAATATTTATTTGGTCTAGTCCAATTTCGGATCGAAAAATGCTAACATCAACAGTCTGATCGTGGTTGTACCGTGGTTTGACGACATTGAACCAAAATCAAAGTTTTATCGGTTCGATCACCAGTTCTGTTCTTAAAACAATATTAGTTTTGACATTTGAACTTGATTTTTTATTTCAAAGTTGGCTCTTTTTTTAACAATGTTAGTTGTATTATATTCTGGTACAGGAAAGTAGGTAAAACTAAGTTGAGGATGGAGGAATAAGATTCCCAGAATCTACAAAATATTTGTGGTTAATTTTAATTGTTAGGTACTACATTGGAATTTAAGTAGTTCACTTGCCCATTGTTAATTATTTGTTTTATTGCTCACGAAGTATTATACTAGTAATTGTCTCTTGCAAGAACACAATCATCCATCCATCCATCCAAATAACATTTTTCTTTTTACTGTTGACCACGTAAGGATCCAACTACAACAAGTGCAATTAAGGCCATCCCTTAACGGGATAAAAGTTTCGGTCGTGACAGGTCGTGGCAGGGTTGTTGTATTAAAAAATATTTTTTTCGTTTGAATTCTTCGGTCGAAGATGACCGGGTCGACGACCCGGTCATCAAATATTTTATTATTTTTTGATTTTTTGATTTTTTTTGTTTTGATTTTTTTAATTTTTTGTTTGAGTGTTTTTTTTAATTTTTTTTCCGAAAATACGTTTTATAATTTTTTTGATTTTTTAGAATTTTTTTTTATATTTTTTAAATTTTTATCAAAATGAATCCCGAAATGATGTGGATGAGAGAGATAGGTTGTTGTGGGTTGTGTTGGGTTGTGGTTAAGATGTGAATAGTACAGGAAAGAAAAGAAAGTGGGTTGAGGAAAGAGAAAGCTGACGTGGAAGAGAGAGAAAGCTGATTTTGAAGAGAAAAAACTGATGACCGGGTCGTCCAGGTCATGGTTGGTGATGGTCTAAGAAGACGCCCCCCCCCCCCCCCCCCCCCCCCCCCCAAGATAACAATCATTTCCTCTCTTTTTTAAGGACAAGCCTTTCTTGCACCACTCGTCCTTACTAAGAAATTAATTAATGTGGAGGTTGGAAGATAAGGTGAGACGTGATGTGCGTGAAGAATTGACTTCGATTTATCAAGTGTTTGAATGGATGCCCATCCCCTAACTACTGGGATCAATTATTCTTGCACTTCATTACACCGATTTCGTATCAAACTTCAACTTGTAATCAATGAAATCTTGACCAGTCAGTTTAGTTATCTACCACACTTGCGTTATCAGTTAGTTGATCAGTTCATCAACAAAGCCTTATTGCTGTTGCTTACTTACCAAAAATTAAATAAAGTTTTTTTTCACGCATCTTTTTTTGTTAATTGGCATGATTAACCTGTCCTGCTAATTTCCAAATAACGCGGTTATTCTTGGCTTCGTATGGCTCTTCAAAACATTGCTGCAAATATCTCTATAAGAGAGACACGGGATGCTTGATATCTTCACTTCAGTGATTGTAGTCATCTATTTCGACCGACATGATATAGATTTTTCCATGTTCTGCAGGCTAACGAATTTCACGTTATGGGACTCTCAATGCAACCGAAGAGTTAGAATATGGCCTTGCTTGAGGACGTTCACGTCGAATACCTGAAAAAAGTTACCAAAAATTAGTTTCGCTGTCAAATATAAGTCTTTTGTAAACTAGTTGATATATGCAGCAACTTAAGGAGTTGAAAATAATTAGATCTTCATGTATACTGTGTTAATTGGAATATTTACCAGAAAGTTAATGTCGATTTTTTGGTCCCTGGAAGAATTACAAAGAACGACATATTATATTGTTAAGCAGCCATCATGACACTATTGAAAAGATGTTAATTTCTCAATCAAGAAAATGACAGAAGATTCTCCCTATTGTTAAAGGAGTAATCCACGCCAACGAAGGCTTAATTTAAGCAATTGCTGCACTTAGCAACACTCAAGCGATTATAGAACCCCCACAAAATTGGTGCAGCTCCAAAATTTTGAAGAAATTTATGTACAAGTAACTCCATTTACAATATGAGGTGAATGTAAATGTCATTAGTTGGGGGAAACAGAAGTAAAATCTTAAAAAAAAATTATGGGTATTACATGTTCAAAGAGTTCAAAATAAGTTTTCTGAAAGGCAAGATCAACGTTAGGGGGGTCGGTCAGACTTCAGAGAAAGACAACTGCACTTTTAGAATAATTATTGCACGTCAAAATTATTCAGACCAGAAAATTCTATTATGGGAACATAATAAAACCCAACTGTAGTTCTGGATAAATGACAAACACTTCGAATCATTTTCACAATAAGGAAAATCAACTCATTTGACCATGTACATGTCATGTCGTAATATCGTATGAACATGAGCAAGTAGTTGAGAATAACAATTTCTCATTATCATGGGCTTGTTAATTTGTGATTACAATGATATGTAAGAAACCTAATACAAAATTCTAATCCAAAAACCAAATCATGATTCCCTTTTCCTACCCCAAATCCAGCATATATCATTTAATAAAACTCCAATATTCCATCCTCTCTCCTTTGACTTGGTCTATTATTTCATCTACATAATTAAGGGGGAAAGAGAGAAACGAAATCACGAGTCTTGTGCAACTTGCGTGTGCATATATAAATAGCTTCCAAAAGTATCGAACTACTAATATCTTCCTAACTTGGCAACTTTCTCTACTTCCCTGAGTTCTGGAGGGAGAGAGAAAGAAAAGATGAGTAAAGAAAGGGGGGCCTTAGAAAGAGCTAATGGTAATCAAGTGGAGAATTCAATGGAGGATGGAGTTGTGGTGAATTTGGAAGACAAAGAAGAAGGAACATGTAGACCAGCAACTTCTTCAACCAATAATTGTGGTCTTTCCATCTCTGTTCCCTTCTTACAAAAGGTAAACAATAACTACTTTTCTCCTCGAAACCCCAATTAGATATTTTGCTATCGAAATTTGAGTCTGTTTACATGGTTTTGGGGTCAAGTTCTATGTTAGGTCTTACAGATCACCAACCAAAGATTTGCCATGGAAATCAACATGGTGGTGTAAGGTGTAGTGGGTCAAACACTCAAACTTATGTGTGGGGCAACAATTCAATAATTGAGATAACCAACCACCGTGTATTAAAGTAGGAAAATAACAAAATCTTAATTTACGTACGTTTGCAGATAATAGCAGAGGTGTTTGGAACATACTTCATGATCTTTGCTGGATGTGCCTCGGTGACTGTGAATCTGATCAAGGGGACGGTAACTTTTCCAGGAATATGTATAGTTTGGGGATTGGTGGTGATGGTGATGGTTTACTCTCTTGGGCATATCTCTGGTGCACATTTCAATCCTGCTGTCACACTTGCCTTTGCAACCTGTGGAAGGTTTCCATGGAAACAGGTGAACCTCGTGTTACAATCAATCCCTTTCTTTAATTTCACAATAAAGGAGTATCGATCAACGGATATTAACAAGATAAGATGCATAGAAAATCCCATTGCAAGCATAATAACACATTTTCACCTCAAGACAAGCGCAATACAAATCACATTGTATTATTATTTCTCTATCTTCTAGAAAATGGATAACGCCCATATCCTCCGCTTCTTCAGTTGCCTCCATGATCAACGTTTCAACTCGTTAAAATGTCAATTTTATTTGAGTTCTGAAAGATTGTCACTTATCAGAGATCATCGACTGTAAAGTAGCACTAAGCCCTAGATTACCTGTCCATCAAATAGACAAACTGATGATATCCATATTGTAAATGATCTCTCACTGCTGCAGACTTTTATAAAAAATTCATTCCATCCTTTCCATATATTCCACAAAACAGATAAAAAGAGAGCACCATTCAGATTATCTGACTGGGAATTTCCAATAAGACCTAAGAACTGATGATTGTTGGTGGTGGTATGTTATGTATGTAGGTGCCAGTCTATGCCATGGCTCAAGTATTGGGGTCCACACTTGCAAGTGGTACACTGCGTCTGTTGTTTGGTGGAAGCCATGAACACTTCCATGGAACCATCCCAACTGGTTCGGACATTCAATCTCTGGTTCTTGAGTTCATCATTACATTCTATCTCATGTTTGTGGTCTCTGGTGTGGCAACCGACGACAGAGCTGTATGTTTTCTTCCACTCTTCTCTTTTCCCAATCTTGGTACAAAAAAATTATCCGCTAGGTACCAGTCAAAGTTGTTATTGATTCATATTGATGTTCAATTGCAGATTGGAGAGCTGGCTGGGCTGGCTGTAGGGGCCACTGTTCTTATCAATGTGCTCTTTGCAGGGTATGCCAATATGCATGTTTGTCATTGTAGTTGCCAAAGAACCATTAAGCAATATCCCCCACAAAGATTACCTGGAACATAGTCTTAGTGCTTTCAAAATGAACATAACACGCAGAAATGCAAAAAAACATTAACATTCAGGCTGATCAGTGATCAATCCAATCATTCAACATGAACATAGTAGACATACCTGTAACCAATTAAATACTCTTGATTCCTGTTCTTCGTTATTTCTCAAGGTACCATAAATATATAAAGATATGCGGAGTGAAACGACAAATCAATTGACCCCTCACACATTTCCAGATTGATTACTGATTTACCAATCAGAGCATCATGTTCAACTAGCATGGTCTAACCAAAACGCCATGGACCTCTGCGCTTCTCACTGCAAAATGAAACATTCTTGTCAAAAAACCAGTCGTCCATGAATAATAATAATAATAATAATAATAATAAATCAAACAGCCGAAGGTACTCCAAGAACTTAATCGAAAAAAATATACCCTTTATATTTCATTCTAAATAGGATATACAATGAGCAGCCATTTGAGGTTTAATTTCTTCCCACACAGGCCAATCTCTGGTGCATCTATGAACCCGGCAAGGACGCTTGGACCAGCAATCATCGCAAACAGATATGAGGGCATATGGGTTTATATGGTGGGTCCAACTTGCGGGGCAGTGATGGGGGCATGGGCTTACAACCTCATAAGATTCACCAAGAAGCCTGTGCGAGAAATAACCAAGAGCGGTTCCTTCTTGAGGAGCCTTAGAAGGAATCGATCCACCACCTCATAAGTTAGAACTTACAAAACAAAAGAAGACATCCCCAAAATGTTACTCGTGTAGTAACTCATTTGATTGTGATCTTCAGTTACAAGTTATGAATGGACGATTGTAGTTATACCTTTCCATTGATGTGAGAACCACTTTCTTGTCCTCATATGCCTCCACCTCTACTGGATTTGTTTTGTGCACTTCTAATCAAAATAAATAAACAAATGCAACATGTGAATGTAAAAAGTTTTTACACTGTCTCCAAACTACAACTGCAAGCTCGAGAAATATTACTTTAATCTTGGAAAGAACCCCCACAGATCTGTAGGAGTTCTCATACATGAAATAATGCCCGTTTCCTGGAAAGAGTTAGGGGAAGAAAAAATTGACTCTTCACAAGCCAAAACAATAAGCAGGCCATGGTCCACAAGTAAACCGAACAATTTTAGGGGCACAAGAGTTTCCTGATCAGCCAGCCAGCTTCAAGTTATAATTCCAAAAATTGAGAGTTAATAAGTTGATCATTCGTGTCTCAATGCATGTAGAAAAACAAAGTGTGGCCATGTACAAGCAACACTCCGTTGTGACCGAACACCAAAACTAATAGTGATAGATACATCTAAAAAGGTGTTGATGCTTCCAGATTTTTTTGCTATACAACCTTAGTAAGTAATGTTTCACCAGAAAAGCAGAATCAAACTTGCAATTTGTACATTAGACGTGCTAAATTGCACCATCTTATCTGAAATAGAGCTACATGTAATGTAACAGAATGGGTAAGTGTCGGAAGAGACATACATAACAATCTAAGAAAAATTAGTCATGAGTCTCATGACACATACTCCCATAATCTGCTGAATATATGATTGAATTTTCTAGTGACACAAAGAAGCACAGAAATGCCAAGCAAGTATTGTGTCACTTCATGTACAATGTGCAAAATTTAAAACTAGGGTTAGATACCAGAAAGAAGGAAAAAAATTCTTTACAAAACATAAATTGCAATGATATTTACACCTTTTCCATGTAAGAACGTAAAAAATGCATACATAATTATAGAAGACCTCGGCATCTTACCTTAATCCTTAGAGTTAGACTACATGAGATTTAAGTACAAATAAGATAACATTCTCGCAGACTGCAATCAAGGAACCAAGTCATTTTGCCTCCACCCACCATCTTTTCCAATAGTAGCTTCTGGAATCAGGAGTTCAGGAAAGATATTGATCTTCTCAAAATTCTTGTACGAAGAGTGAGATCCTGGTTACAATAAATATATACATAATTTCATGCCACATTTTGCCATGTTCCTCCTGGAACAATGAACGGTCTACAGCATACCAAAATAACCAACACCTCAAAGATAAACAAACTCATACTAATCCAGATATAAGTTGTCCTTCTCCAGTTCCATATAACTCTCTTAAGCAAAGGGAGAGTTGATTCTAATTTTACAGATGCAGCATAAATTTCTGGTATACCACGACTTTGTTTATATTCAGCTCTTTGTTTGATCAGAACTCTTATATAATATGTTGGATCTGGCTTCTCAAGAAAGCCATTTATTTTCAATTTGACAATCTGAGACTCAGATAGATAGCCTGCTAACAGAAAACCACTTCTGAAGAAAGTTACTAAAATTCTGATAGGGTAGCTTTTATACTTAAGCATGCATGGCCGACTTGCACTGGCAATAACCGTATGATTGGCTGTCAAAAGCTCGGCTTTAACCTGTTGGAAAATAAATTTTAATCGAAATGAGTACTATACACACAAATAAGTTTGAAAAGAAAGGGACAATAGTCGTTGTCCATTTGTCCCTTAAAGTTTACTATTTTTTTAGTTTAGAGACTATTGCAACTAATATTTGACTGACAATTCAACCTGGATGAAAAACTTAGATGAGTTAAATGAGAGGCTTGACAATGACCGGTTATACCTAGTACCTGCCTACATTCATGATGTTTTCGACTTCATTTTGCTGCTCGATGTCGTCCTTAACTCTCCGCATTACTCATCTTCTTGCTCGCAAGTCCTATAGTCACTCTGTTAGTCTCATCATCCCCCTTTTATATGTGTAATTATGTAAATATATCACAGCATATGACACAAATTACTCGGGATTTTTTTTAGGATTACTATAGACCTCCATATGTTTTATAGGCATCCCCTCTGTTGGCAGAAACATAACTATATAGATTCATAAGTTTCTTCATTATGCAGCTACATAAGTGTTTTCTTTCCTTCTTTATGTGAATAAATTTTCAAAGCTTATTGTATCGGAAACACTTTTCGCTCGTTTTAATTTATTCAAACGCTTTGACCCAATATAGATTTGGCTGAAGAAGAATCGAATTGCACCCAAGCAACCGGGGGGGAGGAAGGCTACAAAACAGTAATAAGAGAGGCACACAGAAGAATCAATTGTAATGGTCATATTCTTGAATTTGGAAGAAAATGAGTAATGCTTGACAGCAAGGGACATGGAATCAGACCACTTAGATCAGAATAGCATTCACAGAAATGTTTGGACATGGAGTAGAATCTAATCATTGAAGAGCTCTGTTGACGACAGCCAAAATATGGAGCACCAAATTTGGATGAGATTGGAAGTTGGTTGACTGTTATCATTGTCACTAGCAACCTTAAATGATTCACAGTAGAAGATGTTTATAGATAGTCAGGTGATCATATTCCATCATAAATGGTTGAGTATTCAACTAGGTCTGCCAAATCAGATCAAAAGTGACAATTTTATGAATCTAACTATGTTCCAGAAGCAGTATAGTTCCATTATTATGCTTTTCACATAGTTGAGTCAAGCCATCAAGGCTAATCCAAATCAAACAATGTAAATATTCTAATTACGTGAATGTAGTTCACAGCAAATAAAGCAATAAAAAAATTTCAAAAATAAGAAAAAGTCAACAAAATATGTATCCACAAAGGAAGTCGCCAAGAAAGAAACCTGGAACATTCCTAGCTTTTGGTTGTAATCCGACTCGGGCAAAGTCAACAATATGGTGAGCTGCACATTATGATTTTCTGGAATGAGGCGGCATCTTTTGCCAATTTCATCTTCTCCCTTACTCCCGCCATCAAATCCAAAGCTTCCCCATTGGCACGACGTAACCGGCACGACAGCCACAGGGTGGGGTTCCGTATAATCAAAGTTCAATTCCCTACTAACCAAAATCGGCTCCTCGACAACACTTCGAAGAATCACTCTCCCACCCAAAAACGCGAAAAACAAGCCACCAGACATCACAACACAAACGTAAACCGACCAGAAACATCCCAAAGCCAATCTTAGCGCCATTTCCCCCGAAACCCGATCGCATCCAATCCATTTCAAAACCGTCTTACCAAACGAATCCCAGACAAAACCAACCACCAAGTCGAACATCCGAACTGCAAGCTCCCTCATCCGTCTCACGGCCTCGAAAGGATTAGTAACGAGCATAAAACCAAACTTCACAAACCGAAACGGAACCACGAAAGCACTAACAAGGATCCCAACCTGCAGAACCACAGCTTTGATGATCAATCCAGCCAAGGAAGCCATAACTCCGGAAGAATCTGGAGCCTCATTTCGCGAGGTGACGCCGGAAAGGAGGGAACTTTCGTCGGAGTACCGCGGCCGCCGGCGCCGGAGGGTGGCAGGAGGTGGGATTAGGGTTTGGGGTGGACGGGATTTGAGGGGGATGGGAGGTTTGGGGGTTGGGGGTTCGAAGAAGTCTTCCGTGGCGTCGAAGAAGGTTTCTAGGGTTTCGTGTTCCGCCATTGGGGAGGGATTGGGATCGTCCATTGTCGAAGAAAAGAGGGTGGGAGGGAGAAGAGGAGTATATATAGGTTGACGATGGGGGAGCTAAACGGGTTCGTATCAGTTGGGTTAGATCCGAAAAGCTAAACGGATTCGGTGAGGAAGGGAACATTGCTGCCTAGTTTGGGGTGCGACTGTGCGAGAGTATGGGTTTGGCGAGTTATTCTTTGACTTTTAGATTTTTTTTCTAATAAAAACAAAAATATCAAAAATTGAGGTCTTAACTTATCATGAACACAACTTCCAAAACACGTTTTGATTTATAATAAATTTTGACGTTGTCATTTCACATAAGAAATACCAACATACAACATATTATGGTAATGTTGAATGTGAGACTGTGGTGGTTGCGGGATATGCGAAACAGATTACGAGAAAATCACAACCTACCCCTCTTATTAGGTAGGTTGTGCGGATGACCGGTAGGATTTTTTTGTCCACTACCCACATTAAGCAAGACGGGACGGCAGATAAACTCACCTTATTTACAAGGTTTTTTTAGATTTTTTTGTTTCTTAATTTGATCTTTGACTAATCTTAGTGAAAATCTGTAACTGACTAGTGTATCCACTTTTAGGGTCTGGACTTGTCACCTTATTTTCTTGCAGTTGCCCAACACAGAGAAAAGAGAAGTAACCCAAATAGTAACCATATATCTTGGATTCATGCAAATGGTGAATCAACAAGGTTGCCTTCCAACTCTTTTGACTTGGTGTCCATAGCATTGGTGGTATGTCTTCCCTTTGTAATTCTATAATGAAGGATGATTTTCTTGCAATCCATCACATTGTTCCATCCGAAATTAGACAGAACAGTGTCACGAGTACGAATAATGTAACATGCATACACCTCACACTATTGGGAACACAGTCTAAAGATATTAAATTATGGAATTTATCTGATCATACCAACCTGATATATTGTATTGAGCAACCAATTGAATCAAAAGGTTGAAGTACGAAATTATGGATAATATTCTCATTTGTATGTTTCCCTCCATTCTTATTGCGGAGATTTTTTGTCTTATGTTATTAATGTTGTGTCATTCCGTCAATACAATTCCTCTTTGCTTGGTTTGTGTCAAACAGAGTATTCTAAATGTTGTTAGTTCTCTCACAAGTCACGATAGTTCCTCAAAGAAAACAATTATTTGAGAATATCCATTATTAATTCCAGCATGAACTGGCTTGTTTATTTGGAAATACATGGCTTATGGCTTTTGGCATCCTCAGCAAAATGGATCCTCTTTTCCATTCCGATCTAAACAAAAGTTGCATTTCAGACCATACGTAGATCCTCTATGACTTGTAACCATTTACCACCATGGTATCCAGTTTTCCTTGGTCTCACCAATAAAAAAAGTTTTCCTCTGTCTTTATTTTGTTTATCCCATGGATATTCTCTAGTATTAATGTTCGTTTTGTAATTAAACCAAAGCTCCATTTAAGACATCAGGTGTAACGTCCCGAAACAGCGGAAAATTTAAAAATTCATAAACAAGACCAAGAGCACAATAATCAAGGCGGGACTGTTACTTTTCATAAATAAATAAGCGGTGCACCGTAATACATCAGAGTTTGCCAAAATGAATACATGATTACAACAAAACGACAAGGGAAGATAAACGTAATCATGTGGACCTCAGTGGTCTGACTAGAGGATCCGACTCCAAACGCGCGCGCCCGCCGATCACCACCCCACTGGACCTACTGCGGTCCTGAAAAATATATAACAACAATGCCTGAGTTTCCAGAAGGAAACCCCGTATGCCAACTCACCTATATATGCATGCATTACATAATGAACCTATCATACTAGTAGCATGTCATGGCATAGACAGAAATGGAAAACAGTTCCCCCGAAGGGTAAAACAGGACATCAGTCCGACAATCAACAACGAGTCTCCCGAGGAGACCTACTGCAGGCACATGCAGTCTTACAGCACGCGACATCGCACCCCCCACACGCAGCTACACTACTCAAGGGTTCGGCAGGGAGCCTCTGTCACGCCTGCGGGCCGATAGAATACAGATCTGCAAATCTCAGTGGTCGGAGCCACAGGGACCAACGGGGCCGTCGCCCGGAAGGTATAACAACAACATCTCGGTAGGTGCCCAGCCGAGGAAAACAACATAGCCGGAACAGCCTCGGCTCAACAATCACCATCGCCGGCACAACCTCGGCGGCATCACCGGCACAGCATCGGTGGTCCATCACAACAGTCCGGCACAGCGTCGGATAAAACCAGACCGAAGTCTGCCAGGTCATCAGGCTCCTCGAGCCGCGAACACCAACAGCGCCGCTATAAAAGCAGGGCAGCGACCTCCGTAGCCCGTGGGCCGGTAGTCACCTCACCCAACGCCAGTTGCGTGCCCGCACAACATCAACACTGGGATCCGCGATCCCTCAGGCCTGCTATACTACAAAGTGCCAACAATCATCTCAAAAGTCACGGTCCATACATGGAGGTGACGCGTCCCGAACACCCACACTCTTCCCAACGGCGGTCCCTGGGCAGGCACGCGTCACGCGCCCACCGTCACCTCCCGGCTCACGCACAAGGCGAGGACACGGGTTTCCGTGGACAAAGTTGGCGCTCAAAAAGGGAACCAGGAATTCTGTCCTGGGCCCAAACGGTCGACCGGAAGAGGTGATTCGGTCGACCGGTTCCAGAAAGGAATCGGTCGACCGTACTCCTAAAACGGTCTACCGCTGCGCTCGAAACAGAACCCCCCAACGGTCGAACAAAGGTCTAAAACCGGTCGACCGAACGAGGTCAAAATCCGGAGTCTGGTCAACATTGAAAACCACTCTATCGGTCGACCGACTCAGGGGTCTCGGTCGACCGAAAACAGACAGGGTCAACCTATTATTCTAAGTCATATAATCGGTCGAACGCAACATACAATCGATCGAACAAAACATACAATCGGTCGAACAACCAACGATCGGTCGAACGAAACATGCAATTCTACTCAGTACACTTAAGTTCCGGTCGAACACAACAAGGACCGGTCGACCGATAACAGGTAGAAAAATCCCAACTCACCAGCAATAATGCACTACCGGTCGACCGCCCCAAGGCATCGTTCGACCGGTGAAGGTTAAAGTCGGGCAAACAGTGCTAAAACGGTCGACCGCCCGAAGGATCCGGTCGACCGTTGGTCGTCTTCAACCTCGCGCCAGCCGAGGATTTTAGAAGAAACGCGTCGCCGGAGAGGTCTCCGACCTCCCCCGACTCGACCAACGCATCCCTCACATGAGGGTAATAAACAAACCACACTAAGGAGCGGCATACCTCAACCACGACGACGAAACGCCGGAGCTCCGCTCACGCACGTCGCCTCCGGTGATCTCCCCGCGCGCTCGACTCCGCACGCCTCACGCCGCGCGATCTCCGGTCTCCTCCTCAGCTGCTTGCCACCACACGCACCAGCAAGGAAGGGAAGGAAGAAATGAGGAAGGAGAAATGAGAAAGGAGAAGAAAGAAGAAGATGAAGGAAAAGCCCTATTTAACTCGGATGCTACAGTAACCCCGCCTCTTCACCTTCCCATGCAAACTCCTGCACACCCACTTCCCCATGCAATCCACACAACCCCATGCAACCACACAACCCCATGCAAAGCCAACCCTAATCCTCCTCTAATCCCAGTTTAACTCTAATCTAGGGTTTGGGTTCTAACAATCCTCCCAACTTAAAAGGATTTCGTCCCGAAATCAAGCAAACACTCACCGAAAAGCTCTGGATACTGCCTTCTGACGTCCTCCTCGATCTCCCAAGTGGCCTCGCGCTCACTGTGATGTTGCCACCTGACCTTCACCATCTGAATGGTCCTCCTCCTGAGCTGGTGATCCATACGATCAACAATCTCGACTGGCCTCTCCTCGAGAGACAAATCCTGTTGAATCTCTGGCACTGCTATCTCAATGACGTGTGACGGATCTGCCACATACTTCCTCAGCATCGACACATGGAAGACATTATGCAGACCCGAAAACTGTGGCGGCAAGGCAATCCGGTAGGCAACCTCTCCAACCCGGTCGAGGATCTCAAACGGTCCAACATATCTCGGACTGAGCTTCCCCTTCTTTCCAAACCTCATCACACCTCTGGCTGGGGAAATCTTCAGAAACACGTGATCACCCACCTCAAAACTCAATACCCGTCTTCGTCGATCAGCATAACTCTTCTGCCTGCTCTGTGCTGTGGCCAGCCTCCTCCTGATCACATCCACCTTCTCTGAGTACATCTGCACAAGCTCTGGCCCCACTAACTGCCTCTCGCCCACATCAGTCCAGCATACCGGTGATCTGCAAGGCCTCCCGTACAACGCCTCGTACGGTGCCATCCCAATACTCGAGTGGTAGCTGTTGTTGTAGGCAAACTCTATCAGTGGCAAGTGCTCATCCCAGTGCCCTGCCCAATCCAGTGTGCATGCTCTAAGCATATCCTCCAGGGTCTGAATCGTCCTCTCTGGTTGACCATCTGTCTGCGGATGAAATGCTGTACTGAACTTAGGGCTGTCAATTTTACACGAAACACGATAACACGACACGAAAACGACACGAAGTTAGCGGATATGGATTGAGAATTTGAACACGATTAATAAATGGGTTGGATACGGCAACACGATTATTAAATGGGTTGGATATGGATTTCTGCTGCAAAAACGATTAACACGATTAAGGCACGATAAAACACGATAAGTAATTGGGTAATTAGGCACACGATTACGAATACGACACGATTAATACACGACTAATACCGATAAGTCTATAAGTAATATATAAGTTATAAATTATAATAAACAAATTTTAATAACTGAATGCCATATTTATAATTTTACCAATTATATATATAATTGGTTTGAAACTTTGAAGTTTGAACTCTGAACTCTGAACGAGTGGATAATTGTGTGTTAAACGTGTGTTAAATGGTGTAAACGGTAGCGGTGTTAAACGTGTACACGAAGTAATCTGTTTAATAATCGGGTATAAACGGGTTGGATATGGCAACACGATTATAAATGGGTTGGATACGGCAGAAATTTAGCAACACGATTATTAAATGGGTCGGATACGGCGCAACACCTAGAGCTTATATATAGGAGTTGACACGACACGATTAGCACACGACACGACACGATTGACAGCCCTAACTGAACTTCAGACGCGTCCCCAACGCCTGCTGCAGACTCCCCCAAAATCTGGAAGTGAATCGAGGATCTCGATCAGAGATGATGCTCACTGGCACCCCATGCAACCTGACTATCTCCTCCACGTACAACTTAGCCAGACCCTCCAAAGGTAACGTGGTCCTGATCGCTAAGAAATGCGCCGACTTGGTTAGTCGATCGACTATCACCCAAATCGCGTCGTGGAATCTCCTCGTCTTTGGCAAACCCGTGACAAAATCCATCGTCACGTGCTCCCACTTCCACTCAGGAAGCTCAATACTCTGCATTGGTCCTGCCGGCCTCTGATGCTCAATCTTCACTTGCTGGCAGACTAAGCATCGCTCCACAAACTCCGCAATGTCCTTCTTCATGCCCTTCCACCAGAAGTTCCGCTGCAAGTCCTTATACATCTTCGTGCTCCCCGGATGAATGGTGTATCTAGCTCTGTGTGCCTCCTCCATGATGTCATCTCTCAGGCCATCAACCTTCGGCACCCAGATCCGACTCCTGAACCTCAGACCACCATCAACCCCCACACTGAAGTCTGATCCATCCCTGGAAGCTAACTGCAGCAGACTAGCTAACTCATCATCCCCCTGCTGAGCCTGAACCAACCGTGAGACAGTTTGCGGCTCCACCCGAAGTCCAGCAATCACCGCTCCCTCTGAACCCTCGGTGAATGGACTCCATTCAGACAAAGCCTCGAGTAGCCTCCACTCCTGGATGCACAGACTCGCAACAGAAACCTCCACATTCCTGCTCAGTGCATCCGCAACCGAATTCGCCTTCCCCGGGTGGTAGGAAATGGTGAAATCGTAGTCCTTAAGGAACTCGAGCCATCTGCGCTGCCTCATGTTCAGCTCCTTCTGAGAGAACAAGTACTTCAGACTCTGATGATCGGTGAAGACCTCGAACTTCTCGCCATACAGATAGTGCCGCCAGGTCTTCAACGCATGAACTACCGCCGCCAACTCCAGATCATGCGTAGGGTAGTTCTTCTCATGCACCTTCAGCTGCCTCGAAGCGTACGCGACCACCTTCCCATGCTGCATCAGAACACAACCCAAGCCTATCCCTGATGCATCACTGTAAATCACGTAGCCTCCACTGCCACTCGGTAGCGTCAGAATAGGTGCTGTCGTCAAACGCCTCTTTAGCTCCTGAAAGCTGTCCTCGCACTTCTGGGACCAAACGAACTTGACGCCCTTCTGCGTCAACGCTGTCAGCGGTGACGCAAGCTTGGAGAAATCCTGGATAAACCGCCTGTAATACCCTGCCAGACCTACGAAACTCCTGATCTCAGTCACGCTCGTCGGGGCTCTCCACTGAGTCACTGCCTCGACCTTCGCCGGATCCACTGAAATCCCATCTGCTGACACAATATGCCCCAGAAAAGCCACCTGATCCAACCAAAACTCACACTTCGTGTATTTGGCATAAAGTTGCTGCTCCCTCAAGATGCCCAGCACAATCCTCAGGTGCTCTCGATGCTGCTCCCTGTCAGGCGAGTATACCAAAATGTCATCCACGAACACCACGACGAATTTGTCAAGGTACGGCTGGAAGGTCCTATTCATCAGATCCATGAATGTTGCAGGCGCATTCGTCAGTCCAAAAGGCATCACCAAGAACTCATAGTGACCGTACCGCGTCCGGAAGGCTGTCTTCTGAACATCCGCCTCCCTGATCCGCAAATGGTGATAACCCGAACGCAAATCGATCTTCGAGAACACTCTCGCTGTCTGCAACTGATCGAACAAATCATCAATCCTGGGCAAAGGGTACCGGTTCCGAACGGTAACCTTATTCAGCATCCTGTAGTCGATGCACATCCGCAACGATCCATCCTTCTTCTTCTTCTTCACGAAGAGCACGGGTGCTCCCCATGGAGAAACACTCGGTCGAATGAACCCGGACTCCATCAACTCCTGCAACTGCTTCTTCAGCTCCGTCAACTCAGCAGGTGTCATCCGATAAGGTGCCTTCGACTGAGGTGTCGTACCCGCAACCAACTCGATGCTGAACTCAATCTCTCGGTGCGGTGGTAACGCTGGAATCTCTGCTGGAAAAACGTCTGGAAATTCCTGCACTACCTCTATATCCTCCAGCCTCCTTGTCTCAGGATCAGGGACTACCAGCGTGGCCACAAACGCTCTGCATCCCTGCTGTAACAGTCTCTGTGCCTTAACCACAGACACAATCAGACGACCCCCTCTGCTCCTCGCACCTCTGATCAGAACATCTGGCACGCCCTCCATCGGAATTAGGATCTTCTTCTCACGGCAAAAGACTCGCACGTCGTACTGTGACAGCCAGTCCATCCCCAGTATGACGTCGAAGTCCACCATCGGTAACAAGACCAGATCTGCCGGAAAATCGTGGTCTCCCGAAGCGACTGTGGTGCCGGGGAAAAAGCTCCCCACAGTGCCCACCTCACCCATGGGCGTGCTGACCTCCAAAACATCAGTCAGCAGCACAGGGGTCCGACCCAACTCGCCAGCAAACTTCTCCAAGATGAAGGAGTGAGTGGCGCCGCAATCAAACAACACACGCGCTACTGAACCAGAAACTGAAAGCGTACCTTCCACGACGGTGTTGGAGTCCCTCGCCTCCTCAGCCTGGATAGTGAAGACTCGCCCGGTCCTCCTGCTCTGGCCCTGTGGAACAACTGACCGGCTGCCTCCGCCTCTGCCTACTGCTGGTGGTCCTGGCCTCCTGCTCGGCTCTCCCTGCCTCTGAGGACAATCACGGACAAAATGCCCCATCTGACCACAACCCATGCACACTCCAGTCCGACGGGGACACTCCTGTCCTGGATGGAACCTCCCGCAGTAAGTGCACGCTCCTGACTGACGTGCTCCTCCTCCATCGAACATGGGCCTCTTGCCCGGTCTTCCTGCCCCACGATCAGCTATTCTGCTAACGGTGCTCACTGGCGCCTTCCGCGCCTCCTGATTACACTCCCTCTGGTCCTGCTCGATGATCGTAGCATGCTTCACCACATCTGCAAGGGTCCACGGCATGCTGTTGATCACCCGAGAACGAAGCGGCTGTCTCAGTCCCTTCACGAACTTCCTCGCCCGCTGCTCTGGGGTCACGCAGATCTCTGGGCAGTAACGCTCCAATGCGTTGAACCTGCTGATGTAGCTCGTCAGTGTCATGTCCTTCTGCTCCAGCGACATGAACTCCTCTCTCTTCTGATCCCTGACATGCTGGGGGAAGTACTGCTCATGAAACACCTCTAAGAACTCCTCCCAGCTGATATCCACACGGTCCTCAAACAGAACTGTGGACGTAGACCTCCACCAGTTGGCGACCTCGCCGTCAAACACATAGGTGGCCAGCTCCACCATCCTCTCAGGTGCTACTCCAATAGCACGGAAGATCTTCTCCATACGGAAGATCCAGTCCTCTGCGACCTCTGGGGCCCTCCTGCCATCGAAAGTCGGCGGGTGCTGACGCATGAACCGATCGTGCTCAGCTCCCACTCCGCCTTGGGCGCTCTGAGCTGCCTGACGCTCCAGAAACTCACCCAACCTGTCCCAATGAGCACCAGATGTGTCGTCACTGGAAGTACGATCGCGTGTAGAACTCCTCACGCGCCTAGGTGCCATCTGACAGAAGAAACAACACCACTTCAGCCATGTATGCATGCTAAAAGATAAAATGCATGAGTCCTATTACTACAAGGGTGATTTCATTGGGAACCGCATAGGAATCGACCGCTCTGATACCAAGTTGTAACGTCCCGAAACAGCGGAAAATTTAAAAATTCATAAACAAGACCAAGAGCACAATAATCAAGGCGGGACTGTTACTTTTCATAAATAAATAAGCGGTGCACCGTAATACATCAGAGTTTGCCAAAATGAATACATGATTACAACAAAACGACAAGGGAAGATAAACGTAATCATGTGGACCTCAGTGGTCTGACTAGAGGATCCGACTCCAAACGCGCGCGCCCGCCGATCACCACCCCACTGGACCTATTGCGGTCCTGAAAAATATATAACAACAATGCCTGAGTTTCCAGAAGGAAACCCCGTATGCCAACTCACCTATATATGCATGCATTACATAATGAACCTATCATACTAGTAGCATGTCATGGCATAGACAGAAATGGAAAACAGTTCCCCCGAAGGGTAAAACAGGACATCAGTCCGACAATCAACAACGAGTCTCCCGAGGAGACCTACTGCAGGCACATGCAGTCTTACAGCACGCGACATCGCACCCCCCACACGCAGCTACACTACTCAAGGGTTCGGCAGGGAGCCTCTGTCACGCCTGCGGGCCGATAGAATACAGATCTGCAAATCTCAGTGGTCGGAGCCACAGGGACCAACGGGGCCGTCGCCCGGAAGGTATAACAACAACATCTCGGTAGGTGCCCAGCCGAGGAAAACAACATAGCCGGAACAGCCTCGGCTCAACAATCACCATCGCCGGCACAACCTCGGCGGCATCACCGGCACAGCATCGGTGGTCCATCACAACAGTCCGGCACAGCGTCGGATAAAACCAGACCGAAGTCTGCCAGGTCATCAGGCTCCTCGAGCCGCGAACACCAACAGCGCCGCTATAAAAGCAGGGCAGCGACCTCCGTAGCCCGTGGGTCGGTAGTCACCTCACCCAACGCCAGTTGCGTGCCCGCACAACATCAACACTGGGATCCGCGATCCCTCAGGCCTGCTATACTACAAAGTGCCAACAATCATCTCAAAAGTCACGGTCCATACATGGAGGTGACGCGTCCCGAACACCCACACTCTTCCCAACGGCGGTCCCTGGGCAGGCACGCGTCACGCGCCCACCGTCACCTCCCGGCTCACGCACAAGGCGAGGACACGGGTTTCCGTGGACAAAGTTGGCGCTCAAAAAGGGAACCAGGAATTCTGTCCTGGGCCCAAACGGTCGACCGGAAGAGGTGATTCGGTCGACCGGTTCCAGAAAGGAATCGGTCGACCGTACTCCTAAAACGGTCTACCGCTGCGCTCGAAACAGAACCCCCCAACGGTCGAACAAAGGTCTAAAACTGGTCGACCGAACGAGGTCAAAATCCGGAGTCTGGTCAACATTGAAAACCACTCTATCGGTCGACCGACTCAGGGGTCTCGGTCGACCGAAAACAGACAGGGTCAACCTATTATTCTAAGTCATATAATCGGTCGAACGCAACATACAATCGATCGAACAAAACATACAATCGGTCGAACAACCAACGATCGGTCGAACGAAACATGCAATTCTACTCAGTACACTTAAGTTCCGGTCGAACACAACAAGGACCGGTCGACCGATAACAGGTAGAAAAATCCCAACTCACCAGCAATAATGCACTACCGGTCGACCGCCCCAAGGCATCGTTCGACCGGTGAAGGTTAAAGTCGGGCAAACAGTGCTAAAACGGTCGACCGCCCGAAGGATCCGGTCGACCGTTGGTCGTCTTCAACCTCGCGCCAGCCGAGGATTTTAGAAGAAACGCGTCGCCGGAGAGGTCTCCGACCTCCCCCGACTCGACCAACGCATCCCTCACATGAGGGTAATAAACAAACCACACTAAGGAGCGGCATACCTCAACCACGACGACGAAACGCCGGAGCTCCGCTCACGCACGTCGCCTCCGGTGATCTCCCCGCGCGCTCGACTCCGCACGCCTCACGCCGCGCGATCTCCGGTCTCCTCCTCAGCTGCTTGCCACCACACGCACCAGCAAGGAAGGGAAGGAAGAAATGAGGAAGGAGAAATGAGAAAGGAGAAGAAAGAAGAAGATGAAGGAAAAGCCCTATTTAACTCGGATGCTACAGTAACCCCGCCTCTTCACCTTCCCATGCAAACTCCTGCACACCCACTTCCCCATGCAATCCACACAACCCCATGCAACCACACAACCCCATGCAAAGCCAACCCTAATCCTCCTCTAATCCCAGTTTAACTCTAATCTAGGGTTTGGGTTCTAACATGAGGACATTATAAAAAAATCATTTACATATGCATCATGCTAAACTCTGTGAGCCTACATTTTGCTGAACCGAGTGATAGTAGGTTTTGGCGTTCAAAGAAACAAAAAGAATGATGAAAGTACATGTGGAATACAGAATTCTTTGGGAACACAAAAGAATTGTTGCACCCTCCCATTGAAATCCTTCATTTGCATATCAGTTGTCATAACTCTTGCATCATTGCAGATCCATGAATGTCCTGCACGAGCAACAAAAAACTTGATGAAGGAAGCGCATCGTCTTCTTCGACCTGGAGGAACACTTGCCATTACAGACAACTCCGTAAGAAATAAACAAATTTTACTTTCATCCACCTAAAACTTGAATCGTCCAGAATCTGACTCGCATTTCCATTGCTCTTGCAGCCAAAATCTAAGGTCCTTCAGGTATAAATCCACCTCATTCTTTATAGTTTTGCACTTCGATGTGAAATATAAGAAGCATTTAGTGTATCGCATGCAAGTTGCGAATGAATTAACATTTTGTGATGTAGGAACTTCCCCCTGTCCTGTTTACTTTAATGAAGAGCACCGAGCCATTTTTGGACGAATACTACTTGCTTGGTTTAGATGCAACAATTGCAGAAGCTGGGTTTCAAAATATTACGTCGATTCTTACAGACCCCAGGCGGAGAACAGTCACGGGGACTGCATGCAAATAACACGTTCTCTAAGATCGTTGATCATTTCTGAAAAAAATGCTTATCCATGGGCATTGTAGAGAATGAGAAAGGCCTAATGGAGCAAATCAGTAGTAGATTATCAGTTATTGCAACAGCAGTTTGAGAATCAAAATCCTCTAATTGCATGGAAATCCAATTCAATTTGCACTTATATTACTGCTGGATTCTTGTTGTACAAAAAAAATATTACAGGTTGGCATTGGAAATTACTTCTCTGGGTATTTCATTGTACCTTTGAAAAATGAAAATTAATTAGGTATCTAAGATCTCTTTTAGCATTGAGACCCAAATTAGTCGTTAACAACTGTCCAAATTAAGTAGATATGTAGATCCAAATTAAGCACTGGGATCGACATCTTTAGGTAAAATGAATTTATATGTTCTGGTTCTATTTGTGGACCACTTACGGGTTTTTTTATCACGGCAAGAGCTGGCAATTAGATTGTGAAAATAAATTTGGGTGTCCAAAAATTCCTAAAGAAGCAATAAGAAGGGACACCTGATTTTTGTACGGGCAATTTTATTATGAGACTTAATTCTTTTTGTTGCGTCACTTGTGTGTTGTTGAAACTTTTTCGTTGTTGAAGTGCACCGCTAAAGGTGTGATACAAGTACAACAAGAAGAGAAGTATTGCCTCGCAATAAAATTGTGCATTCGAAAAAGAATTTGTTGTCTAAATATGTTATTTTTGTTGAGAATTCCAAAAGTTTCTTGGATGATTCACATTCCTTAACCCCAAATAGTTTATCTAGGTTTTACTCTTATTTATGTGATGTAATTCCATTTATTTTGGTTGTAACTCCTACTACATCCTCACCCTATATATAGGAGATTATTGTACATGTTTAGTCACAAGACGAGAAGAAATACATACCTCTCTCCCTCCCTCGATCTTTTATCTTTGGTTTGCTTTGTTTCACAACACGTTATCAGCACGAAGGTTCTACCGCTAACACTATTATAACATTTGGTGTCACTCAAGCCTCAATGTAACAAATCCGTGTGTTTGATTTGCATGGTCATATACATAATCTCTCTCGTTTACTTGTCAAAAATTATTTGTTTTTATCATGCCAAAAAGAGGTTAGAAAGGTGATTCCATTTTGGCATGATTAATAATAAAAAAAATCATGTTAAATCAATTGAGAGATTTACATGTACATGAAATAATAATAATAATAAGCATTTTGGTTATGTGACCACTTACTCATCCATATGAATTTACTTGATTTATAAGATCTTTAGTGACGTGATCTTGTATATATCTTTCTCAATGGAGGGGAACTATTATTTAGTTCTTGATCTAAATAAAAAAAACACATTGGAAGCATAGATACGTTCCATATCTTATCTGTAATGCAAAAAAATGCAAATTAATATATTCACAACATCTTTAATGCTTGAAAATCCTTGTGCAAACTCTCGTTGAGCTCCTGGATACATATCATTGTAGTTTACTTTTCCTTTTTCCTTTCAATATTTAATCTAGCTTATTACTATTTTCGGCGGTTCACATCTCGATACATCTCATTGTAGTTACTTACATGGCAAACCTTACCAAGCTTGAATTTGCTGCCCTTGATATCTCGGGGGAAAAATTATCTCCCTTGGACTCTCGATGCAGAGATCCATCTTACGGCAAATAATCTTGGAGAAACAATTAAAGATGAAAATAAGGCCTCCCCACAGGAGCGTGCCAAAGCAATGATTTTTCTTCGGCATCATCTCCATGAGGGATTAAAAGCCGAATATCTAACGGTGAAAGATCCGTTAGAGTTATGGAAAAACTTGAAAGAAATGTATGACCACCAAAAACAAGTGATTCTCCCAAAAGCTCGCTACGAGTGGATTCATTTGCGATTACAAGATTTTAAATCTGTAAGCGAGTATAATTCTGTTATGTTCCGAATCTCATCTGAACTTAAATTATGTGAAGAAATAATTACTGATAATGATATGTTAGAGAAAACATTCTCCACATTCCATGCCTCGAATATGCTCCTGCAGCAACAATATCGAGAACGTGGTTTTAAGAAATATTCGGAACTAATATCATGTCTTCTTGTTGCCGAGCAAAATAATGAATTTTTGATGAAAAATCATCAAGCTCGACCCACTGGTTCCACTCCAGTGAACGCAAACGCAAACGCGACCCATTCCCTGAAGCGAATGCGACATCTTACAATCGTAAACGTGGACGTGGTCGTGGTCGCGCATACGGACGCGGGCAACATCAAGGACGTGGTCATGGACATGGCCGTAGCCATCGTGGTGGTCATGATGTCAATGCAAATAATGATGGAAGAAATGCTACAGGAAATCAAGTGCAAAATCCTCCAAAGAAATATGAGAATGCTTGCTACAAATGCGGCATGACAAATCATTGGTCGCGCATATGTCGTACACCCAAGCACCTTGTTGATCTTTATCAAGCATCACTCAAGAAAAAAGAAGGTGCCGAAATGAACTTGGTTGAAAACAACCAAGATGGAATGATCATGGACACTCATTTAGATATTTCGGATTTTCTTTTAAATGATGGAAATATCGATGTTTTTGTCAATGATGGAAATGTCCATCAAAATGCTTAGTTTGGTTTTCCTACATCCTATTTTTGATGTTTTTCAAAAAAAATGTAAGACTTGTGTCTTTATAATATAATATTTGCTTTTGTTTTTCCTTAAAATTTTATACTATAGTATTATGATACTATATATAAAAAAATATAATTTTTGCTCTATTCCTTTTTTAGGACAAAGAGATGGTTGATACTATCATGAGTGATGGAGATCAATGTCTAGTAGATAGTGGAACAACAAATACGATTTTGAAAAATACAACCTTCTTTTCCAAATTACATTTATCGAAGACAAGTGTTAACACAATTTCTGGCACTAGTAATTTGATTGAAGGCTCCGGAAGAGATTGTATTTTGTTGCCCAATGACACGAAATTACAAATAAGTGATGCTTTATATTCTAGTAGATCCAGAAGAAATCTACTAAGTTTCAAGGATATACGTCGTAATGACTATCATCTTGAAACTATGAATCAAAATAATGATGAATACCTTCACATTATCTCCATCGTGAATGGTAACAAAATCATTTTAGAAAGGATGAAAGCCTTTTCATCGGGATTATATTGCACTTATATCACCCATTTGGAATCAAATATGATCACTAACCGGAAGTTAGTTAATCAAGTGCATTATAAACTTTGGCATGATAGATTGGGACACCCCGGTGATATAATGATGCGAAAAATTATTGAAAATTCAAATGGTCATTCCCTGAAGGATATGAAAATTATATCATCGAAAGAGCTTTCATGTGCAGCATGCTCTCTTGGAAAACTGATAATCTGACCGTCCACAAGCAAAATTAAAGTTGAATCTCCTTTATTTTTAGAGAGAATTCGAGGTGATATTTGTGGACCCATTGCCCCTCCATGTGGACCATTTCGATATTTTATGGTGTTGATAGATGCATCCACCCGATGGTCACATGTTAGTCTCTTGTCAACTAGAAATGTTGCATTTGCTAGACTTCTAGCAGAATTGATAAAATTGAGGGCGCATTTTCCTGATTATCCAATTAAGAAAATCCGATTGGACAATGCAAGAGAATTTACGTCTCAAACATTTAATGACTACTGCATGTCAATTGGTATTACAATTGAGCATCCGGTTGCTCATGTCCATACACAAAATGGTCTAGCTGAATCTCTAATTAAGAGATGACAACTAATTGTAAGACCATTACTTATGAATTCAAAATTACCACAATCTCTTTGGGGTCATGCCATTTTACATGCTGCGGCACTTATCAGAATAAGACCGACAGCTTATCATAAATATTCCCCTTTACAGCTGGTCTCTGGTAGAGAACCAAATTTATACCATTTAAAAATATTTGGTTGTGCGGTTTATGTCCCAATAACCCCACCACAACGTACAAAGATGGGACCTCAAAGAAGATTGGGAATTTACATCGGTTTTGAGTCTCCATCAATTATTAAATATTTGGAGTCATTAACTGGTGATATTTTTACAGCACGCTTTGCTGATTGTAATTTTGATGAAAAAGTATTCCCAATCTTAGGGGGAGAAAAATAGAAGATGGAAAAATCTGAAATTACTTGGAATGCATCTTCATTGTCCCATCTTGATCCCCGTACAAACCAATGTGAACAAGAAGTTCAAAAGATTATTCATTTGCAAAGAATTGCAAACGAATTACCATATGCATTTACAGATGCAAAGAAAGTTACAAAATCACATATACATGCTGAAAATGCACCAGCAAAAGTTGATATTCCTAAGTTGTCAAATGAGTTAAATATCCACCGAAAACGTGGACGACCAATTGGGTCAAAAGATATAAAACCAAGAAAAAGGAAAGAGAAAAGCGTAGCACCTGAAGTTGTTACTGCTAATATTATTCATACCCCTGAAGAGGTAGTGAAAGAACAGAATGACAACATAGACCAACGAGAGACCGAAGTGTCTAAAAATGAAAATACAGATGAAATCTCAATAAATTATGTGCACAATCAGAAAAGATGGAATCGAGACGAAACCATCGTTGATGAAATTTTTTATATGCTATAGCAAATGAAGTAATGAATGTTGAATATTGTGAGCCAAAATCTATTGAAGAATGTCGACAAAGAAATGATTGGCCACAATGGAAAAATGCAATACAAGCAGAATTACATTCGCTTGAAAAACATAATGTTTTTGGACCTGTGGTGCTTACACCCAATGACGTAAAACCTATGGGGTTCAAATGGGTGTTCTCGATAAAGAGAAATGAGAAAAATGAGATTGTAAGATATAAATCCCGACTTGTGGCTCAAGGTTTCACCCAAAATACCCGGTGTTGATTATGAAGAAACGTATTCACCTGTAGTGGATGCGACAACACTAAGATTTCTTATCAGTCTCACAGTCATAAATAGACTTCAAATGCAACTCATGGATGTGGTTACTGCTTATCTATATGGGTCATTAGATACAAACATCTATATGAAAGTCCCTGAAGAACTAAAACTACCAGAGACTTGTACTTCCAAACCGTGAGGGTTGTACTCCATACAACTAAAAAGATCATTATATGGATTAAAGCAATCTGGACGAATGTGGTACAATCGTCTAAGCAAAAGTCTTCTGAGCAAAGGATTCAAAAATGACCCCATATGTCCATGTGTTTTCATTAAAAGGTCTTCATCTGGTTTTACGATTATAGCTGTATATGTTGATGATTTAAATATTATTGGGACACCAAAGGATATTGAGATTACAACTCAATACTTGAAAACTGAATTTGAGATGAAAGACCTTGGTGTAACTAAATTTTGCCTCGGCCTGCAGATCGAGTACTTTCCGAGTGGAATTTTTATTCACCAAGCAAATTATATAGAGAAGATGTTAAAACACTTTAATATGGATAAAACTCATCCATTGAGTTCACCAATGGTCGTTCGATCACTTATAAGTGAAAAAGATCCTTTTCGTCCCTGAGAAAAGGGTGACAAAATCCTCGGTCCTGAAGTACCGTATCTAAGTGCTATTGGAGCTTTAACGTATCTTGCTAATAATACACGACCTGATATAAGTTTTGCTGTGAACCTTCTAGTAAGATACAACTCTGAGTCAACATATAGGCATTGGAAAGGAATCAAGCATGTATTCCGCTATCTTAGTGGGACACGTGATATGAGGTTATTTTATAGAAAGGACTCGAAGTCCGAACTTATTGGATATTCAGATGCTGGATATTTATCAGACCACCATAAAGCAAAATCACAAACAGGATACATGTTCACGTATGGTGGCACCGCCATTTCATGGCGATCGACAAAACAGACCCTGACGGCAACATTTTCAAATCAAGCAGAACTGATTGCATTATATTAAGCTAGTCGAGAATGTGTATGGTTGAGATTAGTAATCCAAACACATACAAAAGGAATGTGGTCTTGAAGGAATAAAGGACAAGCCAACATTGCTATATGAAGATAATAGCGCATGCATTGCCCAAATAAAGGAAGATTATATCAAAGGAGACAAGACAAAACACATTTCACCAAAGTTCTTCTCGACGCATGATTTACAAAAGAATGGAGAGATAAATGTCTGTCAAATCAAATCATGCGAGAATCTTGCAGATTTATTCACAAAGGCGTTGCCTACTAAAATTTTTGAGGGGCTTGTTCATAAGATTGATGTTCGTCGTTTGAAGAATGTTTGCTAAAGTCAGGGAGAGCATTATACGCGCTGCACTCTTTTTTCCTTGACCAGGTTTTTATCCCACTGGGTTTTTCTTGGTAATGTTTTTAACGAGGCAACATCCCTAGCGTATAAATGTGATCATCCAAGGGGGAGTGTTGATAATTCCAAAGGTTTCTTGGATGGTTCACCTTCCTTAACCCCCAATAATTTATGTAGGTTTTACTCTTATTTATGTTGTGTAATTCCATTTATTTTGGTTGTAACTCCTACTACATCCTCACCCTATAGGGGATTATTGTACATGTTTGGTCACAAGACGAGAAGAAATACATACATCTCTCCCTCCATCGATCTTTTATCTTTGGTTTGCTTTGTTTCACAACAATTTTTCCATTTTTATAGACTTTTGCGTTTGATTTTTTTTTTTTACACTATAGTCGCATTACGACACAAGTCTTCGTCTTACTTGGGGGGCCATGGTCGTAATTAGATTTTATCGAGTTAACTTCAACGAGCTAGGCTAATCTGAGCTCATATTGTAGTCCACTTGACTGGGTTAATATACACGTAAGTATGCAACACAGACATTAACCACATTTCTATTGATCATCTTGTTACTTCAGATAGGTTTAAGTGAGCAAACGAGCCAAGAATAACCTTGTAACCAAATCGATTTAGCTGAATTCAGGTCGAGTTGAAACAAATTAGAGGTGATGATGAGCTAACAACCTTGAGGAGAGGAGAGGAGAGGAGAGTTCAAAAAAAGTAGACTCAAGTCACACACAGACTAGGCTCGATTCGAATCTAATCCTACCTTACATAATTTCCATTACAATTTACCGAGTCGAGTTAAACAAGCTAAATAAACATTTTCACTTAAAAATTTGAGAACCCAACCCTAGTCTAGTTTAGTCGTCACTCATCTCCTCCTTCCCACCCGTCGTAACTACAACCTAACCCTAACCCCAACCCTAACCCTAGTTGTTGTTCTTGTTATTCTTCTCCACGGATCGGCGACTGTCTCCGCCGCTCCCCCACCAACTCCATCGAGTAAGCACGCACAATCCCTCCCCAATTTCATCATTTCGTTTACGTACCGAGAAGTGATGGAGGGAGATATCCTCCTCCTCCTCCTCCTCCTCCCCAATGTAGTGCAGGACTTATGGTTGTAGCGGAGAAAGGGCAGCAGAAGGTGAAGATCAGATGTGTCTCCAGGATAACAGAGTCCAATTGACTCCCGAGGAGGCCCTCGCTGCCGAAGAAAGCCTTTCCGTTTACTGCAAACCCGTCGAGCTCTACAACATCATCCAACGCCGTGCTTTGCATAATGTATTTTTTTATTTTTTTAATTATGCCCCTTCTTCTCTTTATTTAACTTATCTAGCTTTCTCGACCATAAAGTTTGTGCGATTGGTTTGTTTGCTAGAAGTTGAGGAAATTCTAGAACTTCAGTTCTATTGCTAATATATGTATGTATTTTATGATAAAGTGAAGAAAAATCATCCATTTTTTCATGTAAAATATTGGGAACTAGACTTCCTTTTTGGCTTTTAAGTGGAAGCGGGCGAACTCCAATTTTTGGAAGTCCTGGAACTTAGAAACTGTATTTCCAAAATTTTTATGTTTTCTTGCATTTCAATTACGCAGAACTCATCTCATCACACCCAATGGTGAGCAAAATTATTGTCATGTCATGACGAAAAAACATCACTAACAAGTTTTTGTTTTGTTTTGAAGTTTATCACTAACAAATTAATGTCATGTTTGTTTAGTGTCTTACGAGGGGGGGGGGGGGGGGGGGGGGGGGGGAAGAAAAGGTTAGAGACAAATTAGGAATCATATCATGTCGTTCCTATTTGGGAAGTAACTAACATAATTGAAGACAATATTGGTTGTGCCAATTGCAGTTGTTTTCTGACTTTCTTAGAACTATAAGTTTGAATTTCGTTTGGCGAATTTTATATTGTAAATGTTATTAGGGACCCACTACATCGTCCCTGTCCTTTATTCTTTTGCTTCTTTTTATCCATGTTTTTTTCTTCTTACTTCGTCCTTGCACATTTTTTTGCAGCCATCATTTCTGCAGCGATGTTTGCATTACAAGTTACAAGCCAAGCGCAAACGAAGGTCTTTTTAGTTATCTCCTACACATTTAACGTGAAAATGCTTTCTATTTGGCCGTTATCTGTAGGTGCAATACAATTTGCATATTTCAAGATGACAAGATGGGAAACCATCAAGTAGAAGCAGGCCATAGCATATAATATCATGTTATTAGCATAGTTTCTTTACTACAGTGATTTTTTTTGAAATGTAGAATATTGGTAACCTTGTCGCTGTCTGCAAGTATGAATGATGAAGGATTGTCTCAGAGTATCTTTCCGCTGTATGCTTTGTTGGCAAGACCTGCTACTGATATAGTAACATCAGAGGTATTATCTAAAGCCAAATTGCTGAGCAATTTAATTTAGTTCCAAGGTCTCAGCTAAAGTTTGAATTCTGCTACTTTATTAACTCACTGTTGCTCCTTTTCTTGTTTTACAGCTTGCTGCTGTTTACCATGTCAGTCGAGCTTGTTTTCTTACTGCTTTCAGTGAATTAGGGGGAAGAGATCAAACAGAGGCAACATTTATCATTCCGGAAATTAAAAAATTATCATCAGATCCTAGATCTCGTGACCTGATGGTGATACTTGTTAGATCAGGTACTTCCCTTCTCTGCTCCATATGTTTGCAATCTTGCATATGCTAAACAAGCACCGATCTTGTAAATTGCAAAATATATTTTATGCATGACGGAAATAGTGTTTTTTTAACCTCTCCTTGAGCATGCCCAGATTGGAACAAAACATAACTGAAAAATGTAAAGATATCGCTATGATATTTACATGACATCACACTTACTGAAAAAATACATATTAGATTTCTACATTGCTATACCAAATCTGGAATTATCTGAAATGAATAAAATGCAAGTACGTAACTAGTGGTGGGCCCTGTTTTGGGACTTATGTGGTTCAAATATAACAATCATATTTAAAGGAGGTGGGGATGCATTTGGTAATGGAAGTGACTAGTTAGTGTAATAGCTGGTAAAAGATGATGTAGTAATTGCATACACTTTAGAAGACTGTGGGACAAAGAGGGCCAAATACAAAGAGTGGGGTTGGAGTGATATACAAGGAGTTGGGAGAGACCAAGGACTAAGTACTAAGGACTATTATGGTTTCACAACAGAGGCAATTTTTAATACAACACATGTCGCACAATGCATGTTGTGCAGGAAAAATTCATATTATTCCAGACTGCGTTTAATCCTGCAAATTGTTCAAGCGACAATTGCATTTGTGGTAGTGCATATATCACATATACTACCACTCTTGGCACACATGGTGGGCACATATGCCAAATAGAGTTTTCTTGTGAAAGGGTGCACATGTGTTGCACAACTACACACTAGATTACTCTGTTCTCAATTTCTCTAGTAAATACATTTTGCACTTCTGCCACTTGCCTATTGAAGGTGGAGTGTAGGGATGAATGCTTGTGTCCTTTTGTTTTGCAATTTTATGTAGTTAATGCAGCCATTATTTTGCGCTTTATCAGAGCATTCTGAATTTTATTACTGCTTTGATATCCTTATTGCTTTCAGTTTTGAAACAATATCTTCTTTTCTCTTGCATTCAGCAAAACTTGAAGGCCATTGTATTTGGGGTAACTTCCCATTAGCATCATTATGTTCCTCACTTGAGAAGTGTGCAAGCTTAAGTTTGGGACATAGAATTGAGATGTTGTCACCAGTTGGTATGCGTGCTAGCATTTTGGAGGTACCCATTGTTATTATTCTCATTATGTTTGATGTTCTTGTAACAGTTCTCTGAGGCTGTGTATATTTCGATTTATTTCAATTTAGATTTTGGGAGAATCTTGTACTACACCTCCTTAAGGCTTTGTTGCTGTTACTTGTACTACCCTCTGTTGGTTTTAGAGTAGAACCGAGGAAATTCCTCTCAAGTGTAATTTGCGTAAAACTCCAGTTCAATTTTTTTGAAATATCCTGAAAGTTGATTATCTAAAAGTCATATTAAAGTTCAGTTTCCCATCTGTTCATGGTTTTCCTGCAACCCTATCACACCTTAAGTGAAATTGGACCTCTCATCCTGTACTAACTTTGATTGGTTCTATGCTATTTTGTGAGCACCAAACCAAATGGACATTTATGTTGTAGTTTTGAATTGAATCCTTATACTTCCTTAAGGGCCTCCATGCGAGATTCTGATTCTCTTTGAACTTCTACTGCAAAACCTTTTCCCACTTGACCGATCAAAAAAAACTTTTTCCCACTTGTTAGTTCTGTAGTATATTATTCTCTCCTATTTTAGCTTATGTTGTTTTTTCTCCCATACTATATTTTATTCACATGTGATTAGGGGTGAGCTTCGGTCTGGGACCGGACCGAAGACCGAACTTTTCAGAAGACCGGACCGAATAAATTCGGTTCGGTCCGGTTCGGTCCAAAACCCGAATTTAACCCTTAAAATTTCGGTTTGTGACCGGACCAAACCGGACCGGACCGAAGACCGAATTCCCGTGGTCTCCCGGACCGAACCGAATTTTGCTCACCCCTACATGTGATGCATGATAGGGTATTGTTTATAGTTTTAACTTTGCTACTATTATCAGTATGTTTATGGAGTAGTGTGCACATATTGCTTTTTCTCTATATAATATATTCTTTTATCTAACCATGTTCATTTGTTCCAGCCTCGATTTCTAAACCGAGATAACTATTTAGCTTTTCGAACTTCAAGGACTGACCCTACAGTGAGTCAATTTTTCATCTTGTATGAACTTCTTTCCTGAAGACTGAAGTACATGCTTATAACATGAGAATGTCTCTATGATGTAAGATTGCTTTAGGTCAAGTTCAAGTAAATATCTCTGCCCGGGAACTTGGAGCAAGAGATAAAACTCCCTACGACTCGTACTCATATGATGATGTTCCCACTTCTTCGCTATCTCATATCATCAGGTGAGTATCATTTGTTTTCTTGAGTATTTATAAGTTTCTATTATTTTTACCATTTTTTCGTTTGATCTCACATTTGTAATTGGTTGGCATAAATAATTGAAGAAACTTTTAGAAGTGTTTTCTAATGAAATCTTTTTCCATTGTTTTCCCTCAATGATAATATCTGTTAACATATTGATCCATCGACTTAACATTTTTCGAGGACATTTTTAAATGCATTGGCAGAGAGTTGTAACAACAAAAATTCTATCATGTCTAGAAAAACAGAAGAAAGCGAAGGAGACTACTTGGAAGAAGAAAAATGTTAGATTAAATGAAAATTTGGAGTTCAGTGGAAGGCTATTATTAGCATTATGAATTTATGATGACTTAAATTTTGCATGGGAAAAAAGATTGTAAACAAGAGTATGTGGGACCGAAATTGTGCTCAAGTGATCCATTGACTTTGCTATCAGGTTGAAAATTGTTCTTGATGCTACATGATGGCCATGATTTTGTTTCTTTACATTTTCTTACCTATATCATATTCGTGGGATGCTAGCAGTACTTTTTAGAGAACACAAATATTAAATAACAACTGCAAGTAGTTCTTAGAGAATAAAACTGTGGCAGCAACAGCTCAAAGTGGTTTTCAGATAGTTAGCATAGTGGCAACAAATGGCAAGTTAGTCATGGGGTTAACAACCACATATCTGATGGAGACATTAGAGAGATAGGTTTGTTTTAAGAAATGGAGCCTCATGATTTGAGTTCAAAGGCATTATTGTTTTGTACGAAACCTCACAGCATTGGGTGTTTCGGTGCACTATCGTGCTCTTGAAAAGTTTGTGTAGTTTATCTTTGTGTTCTAAAACTCGTCAATCTAAATAGCATTTTAGTTTTTTAGATTAATTTCTAATTTATTTGATGATCCCACCAGGTTGAGATCTGGAAATGTGATCTTCAATTATAAGTATTACAACAATATGCTTCAAAAAACTGAGGGTAAGTCCATTTTCTTAGTTTCAAATTACTGATGATACTTGAGCTTGTGCAAGATGTTGAAAACTTGAAGTAGCATCTCGTGGAAATCCAACTAATCTTTTGTTGAGATGTAGATGTTAAACATGCGACCCCCTTTTATAATGGTCATTTTTGTAAAGCTTGACCATAAATGTCCTTTTATTTACATTAAAAGCGGGGACCTAATTTTTATTTTAATCATTAAGAGATAATTTCACCATTTTCTTCTTTTGTGATTTACTATCTAACTAGCGATACAAATTGGACACTTTTAGGATATAAAAGCCAACCATTGCCATGTAAAATCTTAACTCGTGTTTATGTATAGGGCTGTCAATCGTGTCGTGTGCTAATCGTGTCAACTCCTATATATAAGCTCTAGGTGTTGCGCCGTATCCGACCCATTTAATAATCGTGTTGCTAAATTTCTATCGTATCCAACCCATTTATAATCGTGTTGCCATATCCAACCCGTTTATACCCAATTATTAAACGGGTTACTTCGTGTACACGTTTAACACCGCTACCGTTTACACCATTTAACACACAATTAACACACGATTATCCACTTGTTCAGAGTTCAAACTTCAAAGTTTCAAACCACTCATATATATAATTGGTAAAATTATAAATATGACATTCAGTTCTTAGAATTTGTTTATTATAATTTATAACTTATATATTACTTATAGACTTGTCGGTATTAATCGTGTATTAATCGTGTCGTATTCGTAATCGTGTGCCTAATTACCCAATTACTTATCGTGTTTTATCGTGTCTTAATCGTGTTAATCGTTTTTGCAGCAGAAATCCATATCCAACCCATTTAATAATTGTGTTGCCGTATCCAACCTATTTATTAATCGTGTTCAAATTCTCAATCCATATCCGCTAATTTCGTGTCGTTTTCGTGTCGTGTTATCGTGTTTCGTGTAAAATTGACAGCCCTATTTGTGTAGGATAACATCCGTCGCTATGTGCACCATTATGTAATTATGTGCTTCTTAGTGTTACTTTAGGTTCAACATTGAGTTATGTTGTTCTGTAGATGCTATGGCTATTTGTACTAGTTGTTTTCTCTCTCTCTCTCTCTCTCTATTCTAATGAGTTGTCCTACAAAAACAGTTACCGAGGACTTCACCTGCCCATTTTGCTTGGTCCAAAATGCAAGCTTCAAGGTATTTAGTTTTCACTGATCATAGAACTTGGTATATTATCTAACATGTTCTTATCAATTCAGGGTTTACGTTATCATTTGATGGCTTGCCATGATCTCTTCAATTTCGAGTTTTGGGTTAGTATACTGTCTTTTATGTCATTTTCCGTTTCCCTTATTTGCAATTATGTAATCAACTTACCTATGTTGCAGATTACTGAAGAGTATCAAGCGGTCAATGTTTCTGTGAAAGCTGATATTTGGAAGTCTGAGGTAAATGTGGTTTCATAAATTCATTTTAAACTTCGAGCACTAGTAATTTATACTGCCACTTCAGTCAACCTCTTAGTTATTGATTTACTTGATCCCACCAATAACGCAACTCAGTGGCTCTTCCATTTTCCCCCACTAGTATTTCATTTCTTATGTATGTTGACACAACCTCATCATCAAAAGGGCACTCAGTGTAATACCATTTTCTCCAGTTCACTAAATGTAGGCTTTGTAAACATTTGCGCATTGTGCATCGCTACAGTGCTGCCTTAAAAGACATTGACTTCAGTACGTGTAAGATAGACATGAGTCTACTACTTCGACAAGTTCAAACCTATGTATTTTTAAAAATCTAATTGTTTGTTATAAGGTTGTTGTGGGCCATTAAGGTCCAATGGGCAATAGACCGACCTAAGCTTTATGTGCACCTGAGGACTGATTGCCTCTAATCACCATAAGCTTATGGTATTAGAGCTCAAATCAATCAGAATAATGGAGCTAAGTGCTACACCAAAAGAATGTTCTAATGTTTGATTGATTAAAGACTTGACCATAATGAGGATTGGAAATCTAATGTTCAAGTGAGGGTTAATTTATCACCTCCAATTTTTCATTGGCTAGACAAATAGTTAGTACCTCCAATCTTTCATTGCCTAGACAAATAATTAGTAGGAGATATAAGAACATGTGAAGATAGATTAGCCATTTCAAGCTTAATTTCGAATATCCAATTACAGCGCTCTGTCATGAGATTGTTATAAGCTATGAACTCTATCGGCAATCCTAGCGGATCAGACTTTGCGTTGGCTTGGTAACGGCTTGATACATATCACTGTGTTGTGGACTTACCACGGCTTTTCATAGACTAAAACTTGAATTTGAAGACCTAATAAAATGGTTCTGTAATATTTATTCATGATTGTATTGTAGTTATTAAGATTTTACTTGATATTTATTATCTGTGATTTGTTCAGATTAGGACTTAGTATTTGGTAGTTTTTTCTTTTGATGCATAAGCATCTGTTAATTTTTTTCTCAGATAATTGCAGATGGAGTTGACCCTAGGCTACATACATTTGCCTATTGGTAAATGCTTTTAATTTTCTTGTTTTTGTGTGTCTTTATCGATAACTTTCAACCGAAGATGTAAAGGTTTGGCTTTTGTGGCAGTTCAAAGGTCAGGAGACACAGAAAGTCTAGAGTCCTGGTTCAGACTTTTGATAATGTGCTTCCACATGTTAAGTTGAGCTCTCCTCAAGCAGGAGATAGCTCTCAGGAAGGTTGTTCATGGAAAGTTTTCTCACATGATTGAAACTATGAAGGCTCACACCTGATGCATGAGTTGGATTTTATTTTATTCCAGATCACGGTTCTAACAAAGAAGAGAGATCATTGAGGGACTTTTCACCTGCAAGACATAAATCTGAAAGTGATGATGGTTCTGAGAACCACTATGTTGGTGAATGTGCTGAACCTACTACGTCCAGTCCAGATACAAATGGAACGTTTGCAGCTTCTGCTCAGGTTTCAGCTAGTAATGAATGTACTCACCTGCCTTCGGTGGATAATCTTGCACATCCTGCCATGCTCCAATTCGGAAAGACCAGGAAACTCTCAGTTGATCGAGCTGATCCTAGAAAGTATGGACATGAATCTCATAGTGTTTACCACTAAAAAATCATTCTTCAAAGAGAAGATGCACGTTCATTTAGGTCGTTTTCCATAAAACTATGTACTTGTAATGTTTAACTGAACTTTGAAACTATGCAGTCGGCTGCTGCTACAGAAGCGTCAGTTCTTTCACTCACATAGAGCCCAGGTGAGAGGCCCAGCTGTTTTTCTTAGTTGAGCTAATGAATCTAGCTCTTTCAATGCTTATCTTTTCCCTGTTAATGCCTTTGATACAATCAGCTGTTATTTTTAGTAAAAGGCTGGGCAATTTTTATTTAATCTAAAGTGGGATTACTACTTGTTGCTGCAAGTTTTCCACGTTTTAACTTGTTTCGATCTAACCATTCAAAAAAAACTTGCTCTGATCTAGTCCTACAGACAGTATTAGACTAGACTATCCTTTCATTTAAATTCATTTCTTCAAGCAGCTATTTGTTTCTCTTGACACGCATTTGTTTAAGGTTCTTTTACTAACAGTTGTGGATATATATATATATATATATATATATATTGAGTTATGTTTTCTTCCTGCATATATAAAAAATTACAAAATATTGGTAAAAACCAAATTAGAAGAACTGTATATTTTTCATTGCTATTCCAGGATTGATTGTTGTATGGGCACTTAAATTTTGAAGGACAACGGAAATATGCTTACACTTCTGTAATAACTTTAGATTATATGTTTATTAAGTGACATCATTAATTTATATTTGCATAATATGGCCCATTGCAATGGAGGTGATGGAATAATCAATCCCTTATGAATTTTTGAACGTATTACATAGCTTATTTGTTAGTTCAACAAAATTTGATATGTTTTCACCACTTTATGCTTGCCTGGCATCATATAGATAAAAACGTGTTTAATAATATGCAACATAATTATCTAGTTTGCATGATTTCATGTATGATTCATCAATTGATACTGGACCATTCTCATACGAAGCCAATGGCACTGGAGCAAGTATTGTCTGAGCAGGACAGCGAAGATGAAGTTGATGATGACATTGCAGATTTTGAAGACAGAAGGGTAAAGATTTTATGCCCGTTAACACCATTTGTTTGTGTCATTCACCGTTAAAATGTTTAGCTGTGCCTGTTCTCCAGAAAAAAACTTGTCTGAAACTGCATCGAATAGAAAGAAAGAGAAGATTATGCTGTGTTTTAGATTTTCTTTGTTATAAATTGGTCCCCTATCTGTGATGCAGATGCTTGACGATTTTGTGGATGTGACCAAAGATGAAAAGCATATTATGCATCTTTGGAATTCCTTCGTTAGAAAACAGAGGTAAAGCAGCCAAAACTGTTATTTGTATGAAAATTTAAATATAAAATATCTTTTGTTTTTGTTGTATATACAGCAACTGATGTTTGTTTACTTTCAAGTGCTTGGTATTTTAGTGGTAATTTTAGGCATCTGTTTTTCTGATTGTTGCTTCATCACTTGGTGCAAATTCGTAATATTGCAGCTTGCATCTTGTGGATATTTCAATTGTAAATGTGTGTCATATAAGCCTAAGATGCGTGAACCTTACATCATAAGAAAGTTGGTTGAAAAGGAGCAATAAAAGTTATCATTGACCACAATCAATTGACATGCTAGGTCTAATTTTTCATGTCCACAAGAAACTACCTAAGATGTTGGAGGAATTGGTGTAAATCCAACGGTGTAAATCTTCCAGTAGATGCTAGATAGAGTGGTGACTAAATGACAACTGTAGTCGACACTTGTTCATTAGAGCTTCAGGGCATCCTTGTCATTTAGGTTGAAAACGCTACTTGTAACGTCATGTTCCCATTCCTCACGGATCCCAGTCCGGACTGTAACTCAGTCTATTGTCCCACATTAATATTCTAAGTTGCCATAAATCTGAATTTTGAAGTGTGTTATAGCTTTGGACTCATATTCTTATAGCTCATAACAAAAATTTCTTGTTAAGCAGTGTGAGACTATTTTGGGGTGTTAATTTTTGACACAGGTGTTACGAAATGAAGGGGTGAGACTTCTGATCGTAGGATTCATGTGGTATATCTGGCCAGCATTTTGTGGTGTAATTATGGTCTATATGGATTTTCTTGGAATTGATTGGAAACTTAAAAAAATTAAAAAGCCGAAGCAACTGCATTAACCATGTTTCAAATTGTTTTTCCCCTTTAAATGAATTGGCTAGATCACAGTTTAGCAGCTATTGTTTCTCGAGATGCATTTTGGAATTGGGAAAAGCTGAACCAAAGTTGGCTACTTATTGGATTCTATTTTCTTTGTTTCCCCTTCATTTTTCTTGCCTTTACTTGATGGAGATGTGCTCACTGCTCATATTCCTCCTGCTTCTCTTATCATTCAGTCGAAACCATTCTTAAGTTTATGTTTTGTGCAGATCATACCTTCAGCTTGAATTTTATCTATTATGCAATTTATGCTTGTCTTTTGTTGTCATTCCTGGATGCGTATTGCATCTCTAATTTTGACATAAAGACATTATTTACATGTTGATGACGATTTTGTTGAAGTCATGTGAATGTAGATTCTTTTTTTATTATAAATAAAATCCAATGAGAATATCATTATTTTACATGGCTGTTTGACTGTGATGAAACCATATCACTTTGCAGGGTATTGGCAGATGGCCACATTCCTTGGTCATGTGAAGCTTTCTCTCGGCTGCATGGACCATTGCTTCTGCAAACACCAGCCCTGATATGGTGCAGTTTCTTCCTTAATAGCATGCAATGATGTAATTCACATGTGTCAACTGCTTGATATATGTTTATTCTGACTTAAGTGGAAGAAAAATGACTGAATATGCTCTGTAGAATCTTTGTTCGCTTCTCATATGTTCAAGAAACACCTACAACTTATAATTCAATTCCGTATGGCACATAACATCCAAAAACTTGGAAAAGGACACATAACAGTTCCATAATTGACTTGGATATTGTATAGATGAGAATGAACCCATTTAGATTTAGTCGCATATTTTGAATTACATATTTATTTCCATCTAACATGCAAGCTTTTCTTCCATGTATTGCTATATCATGATTGTAATGTTGTAGTTCTTATTATGTGGAAGGGAGACTTGATTTTTTTTTAATTTTTGGGTATTTCATGTATAGGTGTTGGAGGCTATTCATGATAAAACTGTGGAACCATAATCTGCTGGATGCACGCACCATGAACAATTGCAACATAATTCTCGATACATACCAAAGTGAGAGCACTGATCCAAAGCAAAACTGAGCCATTGTTTCACCTTGCAACAAGGTTTTCCTTGACTTATTTGCTAACCGTTGGAAGGAATCATTTTTTCGTTGTTTCGAAGAAGGCGAGGCGTCATGGATGTATGTATCATTGTTTTAACATTTTTTTTGTAGGCCAGATGTGAAGAAATGTGCTATTCTTTCCCCCTTTTGTTCATAGGGCTCTGTTGAAATGGGAAAAAGGAAAAGTGAACAATGTCCATATCTGTAAGGGCAACTCCTTTTAACATAATGACATCAAAATTTTAGGAAGACAGTTTTTCTAGCGTTATTATATGTTCAGCATCTGCCTCAGTAAAAGTCAATTCCTTTAAAGATAATGACATCAGAATTTTAAGAAAATAGTTCAACACTATTTACTCAATGTATTTGCATCATCCTTCATGAAGGATGTTTTTTGAGTTTTAATGTGCTTGTATGTCCCATGTTCCCCTTAAAATGGTACATTTGAAATGTGCAAATCTAGTTGGTGCTGTTAGGTAAATAGTTTGGAGTATTGTTCCGGCTGCTGCGGTTCTTGTCCAAAGGTGATTCTTGCTGTGGTTCCTAATCGAAGGTGACTAACAGTTCTGATCGACACCCCGAGCGAAGTGGAATACAATTTTGTTCTTTTTGTTCGTTTCTTAGTTATTTGCTCTCTCTTGTTCGTTTCTTATTTCGTAAAGAGGGTATAATTTTAGGTGATCAATTGCCAGTTGCCACAGGAATGGAGATACATTGTACACCTTTTCTGGATTTGTTTGGATGTTTTCTTTCTTTTAAGCTTTCTCGCAGTTACACCTATAAAGAGTTTAGATTATATATAGCATGTAAGGGTGCAAATGGATTGGATTTACTATCGAGATTTGTATTTTCCTTAGAAAATTGATGAGGAACAGGGATATTGGGAACTAATATAGACAAAAATAGGATAGAACATGCAACGTGATTATACGATTGGAGAAAGGACTAAGATGCATCTCTACTTTCGTTTACCCATAGAAATACACAGGACGTATGAAGCATATGGTGAAATCTTTAGTTTTTTTTTAAAATGCAAGGTTAATTTTTATTTCTGACCTAGAATTGAATTTCAACAAGGAAAACTTATCACTTCCAAAAGGATACACAAAAGTCTTAAGCACGTGTTTATCATTATCTTTACTCCTAAGAAAAATTGGTACGTGTATTAACTAAAATTATTTGTATATGCATTCGTTTGAACTCAAATTGTGCTTGTGCCCGTCTACTGCAGCGAACCCATCAACATTGCTTATCATCTGGTGCAATTCTTTCTCGAGTTAAGAAGCATTATTTTGAATTTTCGGCGGTACTCGGAACAAGGAATACTGTGTGAATTGTGATGTTGAGAAAATCACAAGCTGAAATGTCAATATCTTCTAGCAACTTGAGATCTTTATCTTTTATATGGTATATTTGAGAGTATAAGTAGTGTGTGTATATATATACAAGGACACTCTCCCCGAAGAGAATCATTGGTTTGACCGACGATCCCTTTGGAAAATACGAGATCTAGGCAAACCACTACATGTTCTCCCTCCCAATTGAGCTCTGAAAATCTGAATTTCATTCTCAAGCGAGAATCCCAACCCCCCTCTTGAAACAAGAAACTCACTCTTACTTCATGGATCCATACATCTCGATTGGAAAAAAATCAAAAGAAAAAGAATTAGAATTGATCAATATCTTTCTCGAAACAAAAAGGAAAATGAAGATGAAAGAGAAATCAAAAACCCGTTCCTCTAGAACAACTCAGAAGGCACGCTCTTGTCTGGCAGCTGAAGGGGAAGGTTAGGCTTGAGATTTTGATGTCATTTGGCGTGTAGGCGTTAGCCGAATCACTCACTCGCAGAAGTCCCTTGCTTGTTGGGAGTATGTGTAGGTCGCGAAGGATGCAAGCGCAAGCGAGAGAACCTCGCGTGTTCGCGAGAACTCCCCGAATATAAAATGGTGAGATTTTGTCGCAGTCGGAACGAAAGCATCTGGGTCTCCCTTTATCGGGAAGATTTTGCTCCAGACTGACACCATCCCGCAATCACGATCCCAACCTTGACTATCCAGCACTGGCCTTGTGAGAAGCTGCGATGTCGGTTTCAGAAATCGATAGCGATAAGATGAATTATCACGGTCAAATGTTGGCGGAGGTTGTAGGAGTTTTTATAGTCAACTTGGATGTGACTCAAAATTAAGACATTTTAAAGTTGATTTGTTTAAATTTAATTTAATTACATGTATTGTTATCTCTTAAGCTATACCGTATTAAAATTCTAGGTCGATCTGAAATTTAATACCGTATTAAGTTAATTTCACCGTTAATCTAAAATGCTCATATTTTAACAAATAAAATTTATTGAATTTCGAAGTGTTCGGATTAAAATCTACGATGATCTATTTGATCTGAAATTTTTACCACATGTTCATTACATATGATATATTCCACTTACAATTTTTTATTAAAAAAATCTAACCAGGTCACGGGCAAGATGGTTGTAAGTCTCTTACGTATACATTTTTTTCATATATATATATATATATATATATATACACACACATGAATTATGTAGTGAGCTTGGAATTTAATTTTTTATTTTAAACCCTCGTCATATCCACCACACATCTGAAATTGTAACGTAGTTTATAAGAAAAACGATTATGCTAATTAAATGTTAGATTAATCGTAAATAAAATCTAATAATGAGATTGTATGAGACTTAAATTAAATAAGATGAACCTGAGCTTACTAAATCTTGATTATATATATATATATACAGGCACACACGATGAAACGAACATGTACGTGTTCATTTGTCGGCAAGTTAAATTCAACCTCACTGATTTGTTCCTCTTTGTGCTGTCATGTGACCCACAAGGCCACAATCACATGCAAAAATCCAAGAAAACACAAGACTTGACTATTCATGTGCTACTTAGATTCCACAGCATTTTCAATTTTCCCAACTGTCGACCAACTATAGTTTTTAACAATACAGTCATGCATATATGTGTCGGTCTTTAACAATACAGTCAAAGTTTCCATATGAAACGTTGTATAACGTTTTAAAGTAAGAAATCATGCATCATATCTTCAAGTTTTTTCACTAGTCATGCATATATATTCCCACAAGTGCCGGCAATCCTTTGTTTTGATCACTTATCTCCTCACCAACACGACACATATCGTCGTCAAATCGACGAGGCGAAGGGACTGTTTCAAATATTAGCAAGCACATGCTTCAATGCAATCTTCTTCCAACACAGACATGCACACGAATCTCAACCAGATATGCATGCATATAGTTATAGCCCATGCTGGCGGAAAACGACGCTCATCCAAAACTCCCATTCATGAGCCCCCAGCAGACGTGTTTCCTGTTCCTGCTCACAACAATGTAAGACAAAATCAACCACATGAACCTTGTGGCAGTTCCGGGTCCAGCATGGCCTGCTGCTGAACTGTTTTGGTCCTTTTTTTCTGCAATTGTCACTGTCCATACTCCCTAGCTCTAAGAAAAGGAAATCCCTTCTTATCCGCTCTCGTTAATTGTGTGTCCCTGGTATCAATAATTCAGGAACACACATGCTGTACTCACATAGTTTTGCTGGTCTCAATCAGTATGAAACATGAACCTTGCGCGAAGGGCTTCGATTTCGATCACCTGAAGAGTTCAACAACCATGTACAACAAACACATCATCCTACACATGATGTGTTATTATTACATTATTATAAAGTCGTAGATATATTTATGCATGTATTTATTAGCAAAAGTGGGGCAGGTTAACAGCTGCTACTTCAGGATTTTTAAAACCACCGACAGATGCGCTGAACAATACTGCATGTCAAATGTCATCTGTTTCAGATAAATCTACAATCTGTTATAAATACCCACAACTTCTTTAGGCTTCCATCCTAAAGTGGGTACGTACCATAATATTTTCTTCTTTGAGAGAAGAAATGATGGCTGGGTGTTCCAGCATGACGATTCAGGTCCCTGACCTCGTGCTGAAACCAAAGAACACGAGGGTGTCAGAGATAGATTTATCACAGCTGTGCCACCACAACACTTCTGTTAGATCCCTCGTTGTCAAGGACATCGGCAGAGCTTGCCAAGAGCTAGGCTACTTCCAGGTAAGAACCTCCCAGCAGACTATCATCTTAAATTTGTTTTTTAATCATTGACCATGTTCATTTCTTAATCTGTGTTACATAATATGTTGGCATATGGCTGGATCTTTACTATAATATAAGTGCGTAATAAGGTGCACCTGTTTCAGGTTGTAAATCACGGAATACATACCTCAGTTACCAGCAGTGCTCTTGAGGTTGCTTCCAATTTCTTTGAGGTCGAACCCTCTGATAGGGCAGAAATCGAATCAGAAGATGTGAGGAAACCTGTCAGATATTGCATAAACTCAATGAATGGAGTCGGGAAAGTGAGAGAAATGCTCAAACACTACGCCCACCCCCAGAATGAGTGGTTGCAAATGTGGCCAGCCAACCCACCAGACTACAGGTAGAAATAGAATGTTCAGTTACTCCACAAATCTAGCACGAATTCGAGAATTTTGTATCTCACTAATTTAATAATCTCCGGTTGCCAGTTGACTCTCATTTGATGCGTTGGATGATGTAATTTGGCAAAGTTGACCTCATGCATGCATGATACTTGCATTGTGATAGAATTACTTCTTGAAAATTGTCATTTGTAATCATGTATGTTGGATTTCAATGGTCAGGGAAAAAATGGGAAAATATGCTATCGAAGTCAGAAGAGTGGCCTTGCAGATTATGGGAGGCATATTCGAAAGCTTGAGCTTGGGTGGGGATTACAATAAAGACAAAGTAGAACAGGGTATACAAATGCTGGCAGTCAACAAATATCCGGTACATCATCGGTCGGGCATCACACTTGGATTAGCAACACATACAGATTATGGGTATATAACCATAATTCTCCAGGACTGTGAAGGCTTGCAAGTCTTGGACCCAACAGAAGGCTGGATAGTCATACCTGAATGCCCTGGAACCTTACATGTGCACGTAGGTGACAATCTAGAGGTGTTGAGCAATGGGATGTACAAAAGTTTAAAACACAGAGTGATGCTGAACTCTCAGAAGGCAAGGACCTCGATTGCTAGCATCCACGGACTTGGCATGGACGAGAAGGTGGTTACAGCTACGGAGCTTGTGGATGAGCAACACTCAAAGAGATACAGGGAGAGTAGCTTCAGGGATTTACTGGACTATCTTTCATCCAGTGACTACAAAGGAGAAAGTTTTTTAGACACCCTTAGAGTATCAAACCCTTAAACCAGCTGGGACAAGCGCAAGTAGAAGAACATGGGCCCAGAGTAGCCAAGAGCTAGGTTTGAATCCCAAGTATGGCAACTGGTATCCTGGGATAGCAGCAATAGGTAATACGAAAACATTTAACTTTTGAAGATGGATATCCTATGTCCTTGTTGAACAACACCTATACTTCACAGATAAGTGCAACGGAACTTTGAGGAGAACACGTGATTGAGAAATAAGATTTTGGTCTGATGTATGAGATCATTGTTTTCATGGCTGTATATTTGGTAAGGAATTGCTTACTCAGTAAACTATCCCGCATGCATTGTTTTTCTTTGTTACCATGCTAAGACCTACACTCTCTACCTTTTCTAATACAATTATGAATTATTTCCCCGTCACATCATCAAAATTTACAGCCAGCACTTTTACCTTCCACGTATAAATAGAGCAACCAAAGCAATAAACTGTCAAATGTTACAGTGAAGAAAGATGCAGCAAATAGGAGCAGGACGTTTAGTAAAAATAGGCATGGATAAAAAGGTAAGACATTGGTAAACCAATTTTCTTGAACTGTTGTAAGCCAGTACTCTGTGATACAATATATGTAAAAAATATTTTCACTAATATTTTACCCAAACTTGAAAAACAAATTCCTAAACACCAGACAAGCAGTAAATAAAACAAGCATACCATGCACAAACAATGGCAAAAGTAAAATGTAGTTATTCACTAATATTGAGCACTGGTTCATTTTTAGTCATCTATGTCGACAACTTTTAAATGTCTCCAAGATTGACCGTGAGCCATGACTCTTACAAATGCTCATAATTCTAACTGTAATTTCAAATAAGGTAACTCACATGGTTTTCTCAACATGCCCAAAAGAGTTAGCCAAGTATGAAGTCCTAAAATAGGAAGAAAAGATGAATGAGGCAATTAAATATCAAAATAACCTTTAAATATAACAGATTCACCACATGCTGGAATTTAAATATCAAACAGGAACATATTCTACCTTTAAATATCAAACAGGAACATATTCACCACATGCTGGAATTTAAATATCAAAATAAACACACAGATGTTTCGATTAACCTTTCTATGCATGTGTCTGATTCTGATTGCAATAATAATAATAAATCAATATTCTATCATTCAAATATTAGAAGCAAAAAACAAACCCACATTTTGTTTAAATTTTCTATAAGTGCATGCTAATGACAATAGAAAATCCCAGAATTTGTTATTCAAATACTAATTATATACAGCTTCCATTGTAACTCAATTATTCTGCATTGTCTTGTGGAGAGATAAATATAAAATAATGATGTAACACTAAAGGAGCAGGACTGCAAATGTCAAATGATGATACGTCGAAATAGGACATCAACATTAAACTAGAGTCTAGAAACATGGAGAGGAAGTGAGATGAAGTGTCCTGCTGGTAGTATAGGAACATATCCTACATAATGAATTACGTTTGTTAAAATACAAAAATTCCTTTGTTAGACTCAATCAATTGGGTTTAAAACAATGATGGCAACCTAGATAGTAAAGAACAAAAGAAAACATGTGATGTAGCTTATATCCATCTATGAAGGTTTCATCAAATTTAAGCATCTAGAAAATTGGATCATCAAATGTACAATTCTCACTAGTCAAAATTTGATTCTATGGTTATCACAATCCACACCCACCACCTCGTTGAAACATAAAACACAATTCCTAAACAACACCACAACTTACCATTACCAAACGGAAACATTTGACCTGATCGATGTAAAAAAAAAAGGAATAGTTTTTTTATGCACAACAGGAACAGATTTGTCCAAACTCCAAATTCAAATCCAGATCGAAATCGAGGGAATGAGATAACTTACCGGTGCCAGCGGCGAGGTTCGGGAACAATATCGAATCGCCGTCGACGGAGAGAGGAATACGGAATTATAGAAAGGGTACATGTCTTTTTCTGGGTTTTTTCCAACAAATTATGTTAACAGGATCGGAAATCCATCCACGTATCGGAAATTCATCAAAAAAAAGAAAATCCGAAGAATTAATATGCACATCAGAAATTTAATTGACAAAATATGCACATCAACAATTACGTTTCTAAGGTGCATATTCTTCAGATTTTCTTATTTTTGATGAATATTTTGAAAAAAAATCCAATCCAAAATTTGTCGATGTTTAGTTAAATTATCCAGTTTCTTTTATTTGTTAGGGTTAATTAGGTTGGGTAAGCTTGGTTAATTAATTTGAACTTTTGTAAATATGGACAGGTAATTAATTCTTTCAACCAAAGAGCATGTCAACAAAAGCCACCAAATTTGTCAACCAAATAGCACGTCAACATGATATGAGTAAAGTCTCAACTGCAATTCTCATCTCACTTATGAGATTCTAATGGAGGAATCAAACAAATGTTTAATTATCATCCTTGTTGAGGATTCTATTAATGGATCCCAAAGATTTCCTAATTAACAGAAAACACGCGTGATTCAAACATTTGAGTGCGAAGAGAGAGCAAGCATGTTCATGATTGTGGAAATCTGTTCAAATAACCAAAATCCTTTTTTATTTATTTCCTTTTTCTTCCGAGCAATCAATTGAAGTCATTCGTTTCAACTGTTCATATATAAATAATTTCTTTCCTTTCATGGTCGATTTCAAACACCCAACAACATCTTCAATTTACCGCCAAAATATTCTAGCAGTTATATTAACAACGTAACTTACCATTCAGAAGGCAGGAGTAAGGACACTGTCACGTTGTTGTGTTCTTGAGCAACAACATATGTTTGGGAAGATGTTCTTGCTGTGTCGGAACGATTCCTACCACCATCCCTCCTCTTCTCACCGTCTCAAACATGTAATCACATGCATGGTTTTGGAACTTTTTTTTAGATTGGTTACAAAAATAAAATTTTAAAGATGGAGTTAATAATCGGTCATCGTTTTTTAAAACATTCCGATGATGCATGCAGACTCTTGAAATGCTCAAGGAGAAGGAATTGGCTTTGCGGGTGAAGCTGGAGTTAGAGGTCGAGAGAGGAAAAACATTCATCAAGAGAAGGCAAAAGGAAGGTACGATCTTGTTTTTTTGTTTTTGTTTTGGCAAGCAGCATTCTCAAGAAAAGACACCCTTGGTGTTCGCACGACCGAGTCCAGAGAGCAAGGCGCCACAAGACCGCAATGATGCTTTAGTACGATTTCGATAATAGGGCTCAGAATGGAAGGGATCGTTGGACCTACCAATCTCTCCTGACCTGTATCTTCTAATTCATGTTCGAGATGAGATTTTTAACACGCTTTACATTTTTAACCTGTTAAAATTGTTTGTTCCAAAGCACAGAAAAAGAAGCATAGTGATGTATTTCTTTTTTTCATAAAACATGTTTAGTCTCTCGTGAATCATGCATGATGATCAGTTCTTGTTGTTAACAGCTGCAATTGAGTGTTTGATGAGGAAAAGGTTATACCAAAACCAAATCCTACAGCTCGAGAGATATCAATCACTCATACGTGCTCAGGTTATATTCTCAATCCTTCAATCAATTTATGTAATAATCGTAGTTTTTTTACTTTCCTTTTTTTCTTTCTTGAAGGAACACAAACTTCATCAGATGACCTCATCTAGGAAAGCAAGTTCAACAAGATAAATTAGTCACCGAAAATTTGATTCCCTTGTAACTACTATTCTGTATTCATTTTCTGAGATTTGTTATACATTTTGAGAGACTAATTTGGCACGTCTTTACGTCATTGCAAATTCAATACGACTAACAATGTAGACCAAGGATGCGATTGTCGTATCAAAAATTGCTCGAAAGTGAGAGATGACACTCACAGAGTAAGCTTTATGCAATTGATTCGCACAAAGTTCTGAAATTCTAAGAATCAATCTTCATTAAAACCTTTACATCTTAATAAATTACAGATGGAATACTAAAAGCAATATAGTCAGATGACTTTCCTCATTATCCACCTAAAACTAACTTAATGATTGATTTCTGAAAGTGGTGCAGACTGATAAAGCAAGTATCACTTAACACAAATTCATAAACATTATAATCATGTCACCTAAATAAAAATATTACATTCTCTAGACTTGTAGTACCTGAACTGCCAAACTTTATGGCTGCCTTTATGCAAAAGCCAAGACTTGGTTTCTTCCTTGAACTCACTCAGATTCCTAGGAATCACAAACGTCAAGCAAAGTACTCCATTCCAATCCCAAACTTAATGTCATCTTTCTCTTCTAAACCTCCACATGAAGTCGGTTTGATTTTCTTCATCTACCACCACCACCACCACATGTTGTTCTACTATCCACATTCCATCTGCCTACCTCTGCAACAATGGGAATTCCAATGAGGTTGCTGGGAAATCTTGGTAAGATTTTTACTCCAATGTCTTTTTGTTTTGCTCTTAATTGAGCCTGTTTGTTAACAAGATATTCCGAGAACCATTTGAATCTTGTAGGCCACTGTAAATAATAGTCCAACATTGGTAGGATAAAGTGAAACATCTCAAACAACGGAAAAATTTAAAACTTTTAAAACATACAATCACCCTGGGGATATTACTAAGATACAAAGAAAACTGGTGCACCAACATATATACATAATATATATATATATCCGAGTATTTCAAGAGTGTGATTACATCAAAAGACTATACAGAAATATAAGTAATCTCTCCAACCTCAAAATGAGAGAAAACAAGATCTGGTAGCGGCACTCATCTCCTCGGTCCTCATCTCCTAACACTGATCACGACCTAAAAGGTAAACATGCAACAATGTCTGAGTTTCCAGAAGGAAACCCTGAATGTCAAACTCAACAATACATGAAACTAAAACACTCTAGCATGCAATTCTATCCACAAAGAAAATCATAAACAAAAGGCTGGGCTGTAGGGCTCTTTCACCCAACCCGAACGCTCTAAGGGCTCCAAGGCTTTTTCACCCAACCATTATCATGCGGTCTTTGCTCGGGCTCCAGGAACCTTTCACCCAACCCGAACGCAATACAGAGCCTTATGACTTTTTCACTCAAGCCCGCACAGACTAGCTGAGCTCCAGGATTTTTTCACCCAACCGCAACTCTCACAAACAGTTACGGGGCTCCAGGACTCTTTCACCCAATCACCGCAACACCCGTGCTCACAAACACACATGCCGGAAGAACATCGACACCACAACTCGTCACACAAGGACGACCACACTAAACACACCTCACATCTGCAAAACTGAACAATAACGGTCGACCGAACTAAGAGTCTCGGTCGACCGGCTCTCACCAAAACCAGGCAAGTGCCTCAACCGGCACTCCATTGGTCGAACATCTCTCATCAACAACACACGTTCGGTCGAACCAAAGTCAGGGATCAGTCGACTGTTAGAAAGTCACCTCCCAAGTTCAACGAACACAACTAACAATCAGTCGACCAACAAAGGGGATCTGTTTGACCGAAAACCTCCATTAAAAACTCCCCTCGCTCAACATAATCAATCGGTCGAACCACCAAAACCGAGCGTGTGATTTACTCCTACAGTTTGAGATGTAATGACTAAAGTTTTACGTCCAATATCGAAATTACGTAAGAACAGACATATCCCGAGTGACGATATCGAATAGTCTCACACTCTCACGTCAGTACAACAAAGTTCTTAGTGTAGGGTGAAGTTCTTATTTTGATGGATGAGTTTAAGCCACACCTAATTAGATAAGTCAGATGAATGATAAATTATTTATTCACAGTGTGCCATACAATTGGTTTCACTTCCCTTTCCAAATGACATGTTCTTAATATGTTGACATCTTTCTTTGCCGTCAGAGATGGGACACAATGTCCTGAGATTAATTTACTATGTCTTTTCAAACCAGGTTTTGTGTTTAATAATACTTCAAATTTTGTTTCGGACAATAAACATGATATGAACAAATTTTGTTTTCCAATCTCAGGATTGCCTAGAGTGCAATCGCTGTTGACCGACAAAATTTTCGACCAATTCTTCAACAAGCAGATCAAAACTTTCGAACAATTCCACGTCGCATATCTAGATGCTTGCAGGTAAAGATTATGTGTTTTTAATATTTAATATTTTGGATGTGAATCAAATGTTTGTTGAGGCTAAACGACAGATTTCTTATGTTGAAATCTAAATGCCATTATCAGCAAACTTTAAAATTAAATCTTACCCACGAATTATATGACCAAATAGGAAAGGAAATTTATCTTGGAACATAACTTAAACAAAATTCTTAGATATCTGCTCACTATAGTTTTATGTTTTCAACCCATCGATGTTCGGAGCGAATTACAGAGCACCAAAACTCGAGGAAATCAAGGTACTTACTCTGTGTGTGTGTGTTTATTTTCACATATATAGTTCTCGTCGATTTTATCAATATATATAGTCCGTCGAGAGAGAAAAGAACCACCATTCTCCCAGATTTAAGTACAAAAGGTTCTTCAGTTTGTGTTTTAGATGTTTCGATTGGAGATGATATATAGAGTTTAAGTCACATAAATTCTTGTTTGAATAAGTTAAAATGGTAGTTCTTAAAAATTACATATGATAAAGTACTAATAATGTTTTTTTCGACTCACGTATGTAATTGAAAATCACATTGGTCATTAACGTTCACGTTCATTATTTACTGATGTGAACCATTTGAGTGATCCCTGTGAGTTATTATAGTATCAGACATGCCATCCATATAAATTATTTATTTATTTCTGTTTAAAGTAAATAAAATTTGTGGTAATTAATTCAGGAATTCTACGACAATGAATAACATTTTTTATTAGGTAATCAATTATTTTTACTTGGTAATGGTCAATTAAGATGTTATTTAGAAAGAAAAATATATCAATATAACATGTCACTAAACTATTTTCAATCTAAACACGATGAATCATTTTTAAAATTGCACTAAACATGAAAATCTAATACAACTACATAACTGTCTTACACAATAGTACACTGACACAACAAGATTGATAAGTAATTCAACTTCAACTGTAGAGCTTTGAAATGGACCAACATAATTGGACATGATAGTAAAGCATATTAATCCACCTATGGGACGTCTAACTAACTATCTTCTTGAAACACATGAAGGAGCGTTTCAAATATAATTATGCTTTGATCATACAAATCACAATCTCTCTGCCCACACATACCAACTTATCCACTATTTGTGTGTTAAGGTGTCGATTGTAAGTTTGCAACGCATCGTGTATTGTCGTATTGCAAATATCAAAAGGTATTCATATTTACTTGGTAGACAAAAAAAAACACAACTTTTCATGCTGCTATGCCTATGCCAACACCGCAACACGTCGTGATTTTATTCATGTCGACCCACAATATGTTAAATAATTGGGATATTTACACTAGTGCACTTGAAAAATATCAAAATTACGGAAATACACTCCAAAAGTTTGAATTCACATTGGTGCACTCGAAAAACTTTCGAAATTACAATGGTGCACCCATAATTTACGTTGTTAACCTCCGTCATATTTAAGTTTGACGGACGTCTGATTACACCCTTTAACTACCCTTTAATTAAAGGAATATTTACAGTAGTGCACTCAGAAAACATCAAAATTACGGGAATACACCCCAAAAATTTGAATTTACAGTGGTGCACTCGAAAAACTTATGAAATTACAATGGTACACCCGTAACTAGCGTTGCTACCCTTCCTCCAATTTAAGTTCGACAAATATTTGATTACACTTTTTAATTAAACCCGGCCCATTTAATTACCTCAAATACAATTCTATCCTCCTCCCATTTCCATCGCTCCTGAATCCCCAATCCACCTCCCACTTACATCGCCCAGACCTCAACCTCTCACTTCTCCCACTTCCACCTCCCACATGTCCATTAATTATTGCAATGGTGCATGTTTGGGATTGAATTTTGTGCTTCTGTGCCGATCAAAGGTTTAGAAATTGGTAACCTACCCATGGTTCTGCGAAAATTGGACGTATACCTATCAAATAAACTTGCAATCAGCCTAAATTCTTAAGTTTGTTTTGGTTTAAGATTGTCTGCAATTTGACTCAATTTTCAATAGGTACACGTCCAATTTTTGAGTGGGAGATGGATGGGGGATTCAGGAGCGATGGAAGTGGGAGGTGGATGAAATTAGATTTGGGTAATTAAACGGGTCAGGTTCAATTAAAAGGTGTAATCAAACGTATGTCGAACTTAAATTGGATGAAGGGTAGTAACGTTAGTTATAGGTGCATCATTGTAATTTCATAAGTTTTTCGAGTGTACAACTGTAAATTCAAACTTTTGGGGGTGTATTCTCGTAATTTTGATGTTTTCCGAGTGCACTACTGTAAATATTCATTTAATTAAAGGGTGTAATCAAACGTCCGTCAAACTTAAATGTGACGGAGACTAACGACGTCAGTACGGGTACACCATTGTAATTTTGTAGGTTTTTGGAGTGCACCATTGTAAATTCAATTTTTTGGGTTGTATTCCCGTAATTTTGTGAATTTAAATAATTTGAAACGTACAACGTGAAACCATACAATACTACTACCTGTATAGAACGTGATTATTAACTACAAGTATTTAGATATGGTAATGAGTTTTTGTCATGTTTAACAAGTACTTCGTTTAACATGTGACGTGTTAAAAGTAATATTAAGAGAGAAACTAAATAAAACATACTCTCAAGTCCCGGTAAGAAAAACTATAAACCAAAGATCATGAAACGTTCACGTTCGGATTCAACGTCAAAAACACGTTGTTTTATGTGGCATGTTGTATTTGATGAGAGAAGTTTATTGAGATTTATGTCCATTAATTCTCCATCACACCACACGGTCTTTCTGTTTGTTGTTAATATATTACATCTCTTCATTTTATTTTATAGGATAGCAGTGTCCCTCCCGTTCGTCCTCCTCCTCCACGGTATAGGAGACCAGTGCTCCAACCGAGGTATGGCCAATTGGTCCAACAACCCTGGATTCTGCATGTGAGTTCCCACTTAATAATATCTCTATCTTTTTTTATATTCATCTTTCTAAAGTTTTCATTTCAAAATCCAATCACAACATCACATGTTTACCATATATATATATATTATATCAATGGTAGGGTAGCTTAAAATTGGAAGTGCAAATTTCAATTTTACTTTTATCATGCACACAACACTCATGTTTGTATAACTATGTCTATGTTTAAGAAGTGTGATACCGGAGTGTTAGGACTCTATTTTCTTCTTGGTTTACACTTTACAGAGAAATTGGAGATGGGTCAGTGGATTCCTGGACCATGCCTCTCCAAAAACAGGTTTTTTGTGTGTGTGTGTGTGTGTGTGTGTTAGCTGCATCTTTTATACCTACCAATGTCCTTTTCTTTGCTATTTTTGTGTGTCATTCTAATTTCTAAACATCTATTGTGTTTATGTTTTGCAGACAGATATTGTCTGTGAGAAGGTACAACAGTTGCTCCTCTGTAAATTACTACTTTCCATTTTCCACTCAAAGGCTTTAATGCATATGGTAAACTACTTTTTCCTTGCAAGTTAACAGGTGAAGGAAATGAAAGAGCTCAGCAATGGTTATAACTTAGTTGGACTTTCTCAGGTAATTGATATTTATTTGATTGTTTGAAAGTAGATTTTGGATTTCTGATTATGCACATTTGTTATTTTGAATTTTGACGTGCATTTATGCTGGAGCTAGAATTACCGTGTACCAGCAACAATCATATGTTTGTAGAAGACTCCCTAATCCCTAGGATCTGTCCCTACACTAGTTGAATATTGATTGGCAACGGCTTGCAGCCTTCCCTGTAGAGGCCATTATCTTCTCTATAGACCCATGCACGAAAATGGCATTTAGGTTGCTAGAAGATAGACCTTTTTTTGGGAATATTCTTCCATTATTTGGTAAAGTAGACATGAAACTCCCCCTAGCTTACGTCTCTAAAGGAAAACTCCCCATAGCTTGATGTCTCATAATCTATGATGTGATTCAAAAGAACGACAACAACAAAGTCTTTGCCAAACTAGTTGGTGTAGGCTTATAATATGATACAAAAGATAAATTGAAAGTTGATAGATCCTGAAAAGTGTTTCATCTAACTATATCTACTTAAGCTTTACTGCCTTTACATTTTCCCCGCTCTGTAGTTAGTGGTCACAAAGCAACATAATATACCTATTTCTGAATGTATCGAAATTATAATTTATGAACCTTTGTTTTCCATTGATCAAAGACAACACTCGATATGGAATTTCTCGAACACAATTACACAAGGTGTACTAACAGAGCTGAACGAAATGATTCTAGGTTTTTTTATGTTCTTGCTTGCAATGATCTGCTCTGACTTACAGGAGAATAGTGGATATAATATCTACCACAGATTAATCTTTCTGAATAAGCTGCCTTGTGCAAATTCCTTTTTACTTGAATGTTGTTTCGTAATAACTTGAACCATGTTTTCGGCAGGGCAATTTAATAGGCAGAGGTGTTGTTGAGTTATCTCTGGCTATTTGGGTGGATGCAGGTTTCTTCCTAAGCTTAACAATGAATACCCAACAGAGAAAAATTCCACATACAAGGAAAGGTTTAGCAGCTTAGAGACGTTGGTTCTTATCATGGTAATGTCACTGCTGTAGCAATATTGATGGGGGGGTTTTCAAAAAGTATTTCAACTTCTTAATAATGACCAGTCATTTTTCAATTGCAACCACTTGGTAGTTTGAGCATGACACTGTCCTGATCCCTCGAGAGACTGCATGGTTTGGATATTACCCGGATGGCGCCTTCAATCCTGTTTTACCTGCTCAAGAGGTGAGTTCATTTTATTTTATCACGTTGTGTCAACAATTTTGTAACTTCAGGAACGCCTTTCGTCCATTACACGTCTATATTCTCGATGCATGATGTTGCTAAGATAACATGGTAATGTTTTGGTGATGTAGGATGTAAATTTCTACATGGTAAAATGCTAGCAAATTATTGATGCACTATATTTTCCACGCTTGGCTTTTGATAGCCAAATTTCAACATTTGTTTTTGTGGTCTTTCTGGTTATTTCATATTCCTGATCTCTTGGTAGCAGCGGGTTCATATGATGGGGTAAACAAACTGTGTGTGTCACACGTACGGTATAGCTTTACAGTGCATTCTTCATGTTTGGTAGTTTGGTAAGGGTGGTTCGACCTGACTCACAGTTGCATCATGGGAAATAATTACAAATGGCCAAAATCCAATCAATATGTCAATGTCATGCAACTCAGAAAATAAATATAAATACTTGAATCTTGAAATCAACGACTAAAGTGTCATATGTGAAATTGTCTTTTCCTATATGATCAGCTTTGCCATATGAAAATGTGTTTCCACATATCATTATAAACCTTGTGCAACCTTTAGTTAGGGCTTCAATCCGTTTAGAATGGTAGGTAAGGCACCGACAGATGCATATGGAAGTCAAGTAACCTACACACTTAAAATACACACCTGACACCAGTAGTAGGAGTCTCACTCCCAGAAAATGTATGATGAGACAAGTATTGATTGTATATCATGGACATGAATGTAGTGACCATTTAGCTGAATTTGGCTGTTTATCATGTGAACCTTCATTTGGAATCTCTAGAAGTGATATGAAGAGGTATATTGTTCCATATTTAGAAGACAATGAGGGAGAAAAGCTGGTGCAGGTGACCTCGGCTTTGAGTGCTCGGTTTCGATCCTACGCCTAATTTGCATTGAATCTGGCCATGGAAGTCACTCTCGCAGATGAAGCGAGAGACATACGATGATGATGTTTTCTTACACAAAGGATGGCGGAATAATGTATAAACCCTAATGAGTATAGTATATGTGACTATAATTATTTTGCTTAGAATTACATTCTTGTTCTTCGAGATCTTGAATGTGGTGGATATGCAATTTAGTGGGCATATTCAGAAGGAACTTTATCAAATGTACCATCACTCTGGTATGAAATTTCAATGTAAAGAATCCCAAGTCAAAAGTGTCATCACAAGATTTTGATGTCCACCCATGTACTTCACGTTTTAATATGCTGATTTTCTTTCCAGAGCCTTAAAAAGATCGACATGTATTCTTTCCACTTTGTTCTTCGGATGAGTAAAGTATTAGTTTATCAGAACATTAACGGGATTGAGAGTAACGCGAGGGGAATGATTAATTGATTTTGAAAATTAACATTTTTCAATACAAACCTTTTGCTTCTTGAATCATTCTACTTCAATTACTTGCATTCCCACCTACACGCAAGGAAGAGTAAGTATAAAGTATCCATGCTGCACAGGAACTACAGAAGCTCCAGAATCATTTTAGAATGTTTCAACACATAAAATCAAATGTTATATTTTCATATATTGATGTGTAGTATAGCACAGTAATACAAATGAATGCACGAGTCCAAAACTGATTTAACACTGGACCAGCACTTTTCGCATGACAGCCTATTGACAGTTAAGATAACAAGAAGTTCTCGCGCCTCATTAGAATAGAACCAGGCAAGTTCTATAAATATATCTACGAAACAAAAAAGGAGCAAACTTCTATTTAATCTCCCACGACTAATGGACTTTTAACGGAACTGCAGAAAAGCATTCATTGGTGAAAGTCTGGCGAAGGATGACTGGAAGTGTGCAAATAAACCTTTTAAGATTTCATGAATTTCTGCTGTCTTTTTCCTTCGCAATGTCAGACCCGACCCTTCGTGACGGAACTCCTTGATCATTTCAATCTTTTCGTACCATTCAATCTTTTCGTACAGCATCAGTTACATATTTAAAATACACTTTCTCGTTGATGAAGCTCAAGATTTCTAAGTACCATTCTTGCAAAGATCTTTGCCTCTATGGGGGCAGCTGCAGCAGCCGCAGCAACACGTAGCACTCGTCCCACTCCAAAATTGTTCATCAGGATTACGTGATGTATAGCATGCCTACCACCCGGAATAGTAAACTGCAATATACCATGAAATCATTTACTGAACCAAACATAGAGACCAAAAACAGCAACAAAGAAAGAAAAAAAGATCGGAACAACCAAGTAGGGTTAGCACATATCCTAAATTTTGAAATAATCAAGACCAAAGAACAAATCCATGTAGATAAGATCATATCTAGAGGTTTGATTAAAGCAAGGTAGACGACATTCAGAAGAACGACATTGAAATGCATTAATGAGACATCTGCAAGGGAGAATGACAAACATATCAAGGGGACCATGACCAGAGAGGCAAATGCCGAAAGTTTAGACAAGGGCCAATATGATAATTTCTATTGCTTTTTATGATAATTAAATCTACTACATTTACCAAATACCTGCAAGTCTTCAAGTCATGCAGACATCAAGATGAAAAGCATGTAATCGTTAATATTGGTCTATAAACTAATATTGGAATAACTTTTCCTAATTCCGATATAAAATAGCACCATAACGATTATGACAATCACAACGGCAAGAATTAATAGACCTCTAATTTGTAAATCAAACATCACAAAGTTAAATGTGATAGCCAGTTGCCAGTTGGTTTGATAAACTCAAATGGAACCCCGAGACAGCTAAGCAGAGCTTTACTCGGATCATCTGGGATCACAAATCTTCATGCCCACACGGTCCTACACCGACTGTAGCATCAGATTATCCTCTAATTAGGCAGGCCCAAATTAATCTCTGAAATTCCCACAATTTATACTATCCAGGGCCTAAATGAAAGACCAAACTATGCCCACAATGTGCACTGAGGAAATATCTCCTCTGCTACTCAAGACAGTACATGAAAACAATTTATGTAGAGAAACAGAGGGTCCAATTGCACTGATAAGCCCCGGTGCATCCAGCTATATGGTTTACTTCAAATATCTGGAGGTGGTGTTGCATGGTGGCATATATATTTTCCACAGCTAAGTTTGTAACTGTCTTGAGTTTTGATGATGCTTTACAGGTCACATGGTACAAACTACAATATAGAGAAATACTTGAAAAATACAAACTGAAGGTGCTTCTCAATTTTACCCAGTCTTGGAGGTGCAAATGTACAGTTTTTTTTGTCGAATAACCATCTAAAGTCAATTCGGTTAGATAATTCACTATCTTTGGAATGTACATAACCACTCTTAGAGCAATGATATGGTAAAATGTCAAATGATTATGTAATAGTAACATGAGTAATATTGATATTTTGGAGTGCTTTAAACATCTAACTTAGGAAATTACAAAGTATTATTTACCAGCAAAACTGAATAGAATATCAGCATTTTAACAAAATAATGGCAAAAAACGAAAGGCAATACCTGCACAAGAGCAAAGGCGGCACAAGAACGAAGTATAGAATATGGATTCCGAAGCATTTGAACAAATCTTCCGATTTCAGCTCCACTAAGAGTATAAATGCAACAATCAATCATGACGATCCAACTCAAAGAATGAACAAATTGAAGAGCTTAATAGACAAATGCCAATAATAGTTGATAACGTAGATGGTCAAGGTGTTCAGATTAATAAAAGCACTTTCAAGAGTAATCAGACTACTAGAAAAACTCCAAACAAATAAATTTCTTTCAAGTTTTCTCTTGTATTTGGTATCAAATGGTATGTAAAATCTTGATGGAAATGTCACACAAAATTTGGATATTGACTATGACAGTACAATTTTGAATTTAAGATTTGTATATTTCAATTAGTATATGCTTGTTATAGCTTACTAAGAATTTAAAAGGTATGTAGGGGAATTAACAATGAAAAAACAGAACCTGCATCTAAGATGCCCAGCTTCTTGAATGTGAGCGATTTCTGCTACTTGTGCCAAGGATGCAGGAGCAGAAGATGCAGCTGCCGCAGAGAAAATCTGTGGATCTGAAAAACTATGAATAAAAGTTTCTATGTGCGTTAAAGCCATCCTTCGAGCTACATCTAAACTAGCGCTCTTGGAATTGCCATCTGAAGAAGTACCAACCAACGCAACCTCGTCCATTCTGTTATATAAAAAATTTGTTAAAATGATCACTTGCTGAAGAAATACAATGTTTGTGGTCTAAAGAATGCATAAGCCAACCAAGATTGTGAAATTTTGTTGATCTTGCACCTCTGTAAAACCCAAGCATATAGGTGATAGATGGTGAATCTAACTCTTCTTAATAGTGTTGCATACATTTAGTGTTTTAGCAATGTAAGAATGTGATATTTTCTCTACATCTACGCGTGAACAATATGAGTTGGAGTTAGTCTCATAGGTTGATCGACACGCTTTGCTACCATATGAAATTTTTGCTTGATTCGTCACCTCAACAGATCTCAAGCACTTTGGGGAGGGTGATGGATCCAACATTATTATGACGAATTGTACATTTTTTGTCAACAATGTGAGACTATTTTCCAACACTTGCCGCATGCGTGATTGAGCTTAATTCTTCATGCCTACATGTGAACTGTATGAGATGGAATGAGCCTCCGTCGGCCCATTTACCGGATGTGATACCATGTTTAAGTTAGTTGGTCAACCACCACTGGAAAACTTAAGCATTTTGTGATGGATAGTGCAATAAACTCTATGACAAAGTGTTGCTCATCTTTTGTGTTTAACAATGCAAAAGTATTTTCCCAACACAAGTGACCGTAAAAGAAAATTCACTTCTAAAGCATATACCCCCAAAACGTTTATTTAAAACCTAGAAAGCATGAGGATATTTTTTAAATTGTTCTTCAACTATGACTCCATGAGGTTGTGAATTTGTTGTGTTTTAGTTTATGCTCTTTCATATAGGAGATGTTATGCAAGTATAAAAAGAAAATTGGCATCGTATTAGTTATATGAGTTGCAGATTTATACCTACAAATAATAACATTTATGACATAAGTTAGCAATATACATAAATCAAACCATGTTTGCAGTGCACATAGCTTTCTTAAACAAGTAGAGTTTACAAAGAACATGAGCTCTCACCTCATTCATTCATTCATTCATTATATTGACGTATATCTTGGCTTTGCAACATAAGTTGTTGAATGTATATAATTGTCATTAGATAAATTAAGGAGAAAATAGAATATGATATATGATAACCCTGGTTGGATCCATGTCTATAATGTTGTGTGGAAGTGTAGAACAATACTAATCGACTGCAATATTTTATTGCCAAGGATGACAGATATTCTTCAAGGGCAAAGATTAGTGTCAAACTCCAAACCAATGAGCATAAAAGTAACCTATATGACCATTTGAACCTTACACAACTATCAACACCTATCGCACCTATTACTACCACCATGACCACCTTATATCAACAAGGATAGATTAACCAATTATGAGTATATAAAAAAGGCTTGATGTTGAAAAAATCTAAAGCCCTAAATGCAACCTTTTGTATCAGTGAGGTCCTAAATGCAATTACAAGCAAGAAAACAAAGATCATGACCACGGACCTTCCGTCGAACATGTAGGCCAATGCTAGTGCAGCCATGAAGCGAGCTAGTCTTGATCCAGATGAAGAACAAACATGAGCAAGAGCTGCTACACCCCCTTCTCCTACTATTCGAAGAGCATTTCCAGCATTGAAGGCAAGGTTCCAAAGTGCCCCCGCAGCAGTCTCATGAACATCCTGTGTGGAACAATCAATCAATGTTTACAATTCAAAAAAAAAGATAGACAGATGAAAATGCAGATTTAAGTGTACTGCCCATTTCTTTAGATAGAGGTTGGAGCCATAAAATGCAAAGGCATTACTGTTTAATACTTAATATAAAAAGGGTAAAAGTAATTTTTTTTAACGATGATTAAAATTGAAATTCTTATAACATCAATTCACTAAATGCATACGTTGACAAGAAAGGATTATCGTGAGGGGGGATTATAGTTAAAAAGTAAACATAGGCAATATATAACATAGAAATAAAGACTTATTTGTAATAAACAACAAAATCTAAAGCTCCTCCTAAAACCCTACCACACCATCAGGAAGGGAACAGTTGAATGTGCAAAGTTCATAGGAAAAATATAACCAATCATCACACAATAAAGCATACAAAGGTAAACGAGACTGGGTGAAACACCCTTATCAGCCAGTGAATATTGCAAAACTGACGATTTTCTCTTGATTTAAATCCAGACTTGACAAGTGCTAAATAAATGTTCACAGCATCCATGCCAAACTAATGATAGTCCATACCATGGTAATCAACAACATAGTCTTGAATCCTAAACTACCTAGTGTAGGGTAGAAATTGATCGTGGTAACGATTAGAACAGCGACTAGCAATCGTGGCTAGCAGCCGTGAGACTTGAAGCCACTGGAGTTGGTCTGGATAAGCGGTTTTATATCTGACAGTTATTATTATTTATTATTTGTTTCAGCGACTTGAAGTTGGTAATTGAATTATAAAGTGACGAACATACCTCAACTTCAAGTATATTATATGTATCACAAGCAAACAAATATTTTTTTAAACAATATTATATTAGCAATATACTAGCTCTATAATTACATTGGTAATATATTTTATTTATATTGTAGTTCTTATCTTACAAATTCAATTCAACTTTTTTTACTTGTCCAAATGAAAACGCAGCACACTTTCCATGTTCAACTTTCCCCAAAATTTTCACATAAAAAATCATCCCATTTTTTTCCAACAAACCCCCATCTCCTCTAAGACTCAATCTCCTTGGCCAAGACCCACCATCTCCCATCTCCTCCAACTCTCCAAAACATCATGTCCTTTACCATATAAGACTTGAAGTCCGAGGCTTTTCTTCTTTCTAGTTGATGCCTCAAGAAGAGTGTGCATGTTCTTCAAAGCTGAAGCCCCAACCTCTGAAGTTCAATTTTTTCTCTTATTTTCTTCTTAAGCATCCCATTGATGTCGGTCCAAGCTTTATCTCTTGATTTTGTGGTGTTAGGTTTTTATCTTGGTTTTGGGATTTTAGCAATGGCAAAATCGTGTAGTAATGCCGTGCATGCATTTTGGTGTTGATCCTACTTTTGATCGGCTGGTTGTTGTTGTTTTCCCATGGCTAGTGTGTGAATGTTGCAAGAAGGGGTAAAATCATCAAATGTGCCACTCATCTTGGTTTGCATTTGTGAGACTAAACTTGTCGCGAGGATTTGTGGCGGCTTGTGATCGCGGAAAACCAGCGGCTAGAGGTCGCATGACTAAGCCTTGCCGCTCTCCTAAGCAAGACTTTTTGGTACTTTGCGGTTTGTGGTCGATGGCTAATCTCTCTAGTTGCCTTGCCAATCGCACCCCATATCAGAAATCTAACATGCCTTTCAATTTATTCAAGATCTAGAAGTCTAGGGAAAAAAATCAAGAGAAAGTACAACATATTGCTGGTTTTCTATATAGCAAGCTCACCTCAGCAGTAGAACGAGCTAGGGCAATAAGAGGTACAACACCTCCTTGCTGTCCTATAGCAATACTGTGGAAAGAAACGTTAGTCAATATGGCATCAGAAACATCATATCCACGAGTAAAATAAGCTTCATACCATTATAGGCAGCCAGAAACTAGAAAGGTAAATTGGTGTGGTAAAAAGACAATGCTGGCTTGCTGCTAGGGATGCAAATGGTACGAATATGAGTATATCCATATCCATAACCATTTACAAAGTCGGATACAGATACAGATATAGATCATATGCTGGTACCAAAAACTTGTATCTATATTCTGCCCAAAATGGATACGAATCGGATATGAACCATCTGGATACTGATGGATGCAGCTAATCGGATATAAAAACAAATATCAATATTGTTAACGATATATAATAATACATTATCATATGTTAAAGAAACATAAATATAATTTGTTACAAAATAATAAAGAAATTACTAGACATCTTAAATAAACAATTGGATAAGAGGTGTGCCTTGGGTTTAGGACTAATGTGTAAATACAGTCAGTCTTATATTACACCTTTACATAAACTATTATATTTATATAATTATGTGATGCATGTGTTACTATATGGTTACTAAATGCATAATCATATATGTAATTTAGTTCAGAATATTAGAAAGTATGACTTTGAAACCAGCAAGGGTGTAAAAGATATAGATACAGATACTGATTATATATATATATATATATAGAGAGAGAGAGAGAGAGAGTCAAGATTTAGTGAGCTCAGGGCTTATCTTACTAATTTAAGTCCCCTTTCAATCTCACTGTTAGATCTAAATTACGGTTAATCTACGGTTAATATCCACCATTAAATCATTTATTAGCATAATCACCAATAACTTTAATCTACCTTACAATTTCAGATGAGTGATGAATATGGTGGGGGCTTAAAATAGTAAAATTAAGCTCCAGACTCACTAGAGAATTTCTGTATATATATGTGTCATGTGTGTATATACATATATATATAAATATGTGAAGGATCCACTACTCTTAAATTTTGTTGACACACGGTTGCACTTGTTAATAAAATCACATATGAACTCCAAATTGAAAATCCAAACCGTAGATCTTGATCTACAACATATGTAGATTAAGGATATCGAAAATCATTAAATTTGGAATATGTTTTACGTTGTATCTAAAGACGTAAAAATGAACGCACTACATTCAATAAAAACCCCAATTTCTATATCGCATATGAAACGAATACCAAATTTTATGATTTTCGATATTTTTAATCTACATATGTTGTAGATCAAGATCTACATATTTGATTTTATTAACAAGCACAACCGTGTGTCAACGAAATTTAAAGGTAGTGGATCTCTCCTCTCTCTCTATATATATATCCATTTTTATTCAAATCCGGACATGGATCATCTACGAATACAAAAGTCATAACTATATCCATTATCTAATCCGTACTCGAATACATATTAGATCATCTACGGATACAAAAAACATATCCATATAAAACGGATACGGATATTATAAATAAAAAAATGCTTAAAATCTTTGAAATTTCGGTTTGGATAAGAATACGGACTGGATAAACCATATCTTTTTACACTTATTAGTTGCTACATAACAACTTACACATAAATCTAACACTACTAAAATGAAAATTTTCTTTTCAAAGACCACGCTGGCTGGAATGCCAACTGATACAATTTTCATAGAAAAGGTAGATGATTCCTTAAATTATGACAAGTACTAGGAAAAGGCATATGTTTCACCATCTTCAACTTCAGCGGATGTTTTTATCTTATTCTACCATTAATTGCCCATATATGATATCAAAACAAAATCAACATGTCAGATTCAATATTCAAATGGTATCCCCACAGATTCCCTGAAGTGGAAAACCACATGTCAATTACTAAGAGTTCCAGCTCAAAAACCTAGTTTAAGTACATATTACTAACATTGAACCAAAAGAGGCCAGCTAAGGAACATGTGGTTAAAGGATTTAAGACTACAAAGTACAAACCTGTTAGCTTCAGACACTGAGAGGCCCCATAAAGCACCTGCTGCTCTTTCCTGAAGACCTTGAGAAGCACTTGGACAAGACTGTGCCAGGGAAACCTAAAAATTCAGAAAATGTTACGTAAGGCAACGGAGATAGCTAGAACCATTCTGATATCACCTTAGAAATTAGCTGGTTAAACAAGTGACTGTAATTAGCTTATTAACTGTGAAAAATAAAAGTGACAAAAACAAAGCCTTTAAACTGCCAAATCTACAAAGATGCTTTTGTCTACAACCCTAGGCAACGATCGATTGGCATATAAAAATGATAATGAATGCCATCATAATTAAAATATTAGAACAAAAAGACCACTTAACAAAAGTCAAGAATTGGTGCATTTAAAGCTTTAAATTACACACCAGTGCTTCTACACCACCAAATGCAGCAATTGATTCGCGGTTTCTGTCATCAAATGACAAATTCCACAGTGCACCAGCCGCTTCTTGTCTGTGATTGACCAAACAATACTTTTGTTATTACTAAAAAGGCACAATTAATTAAACTAACAAAAAGGTGAATGAGGCTAAGTTAAACAAAGTGGACAATGACAGTCCTGCATGCCCTAATGTGACTTGTAAAAGGAATATAGGCAAAACATATGGTACATAAAGATTCATTTACAAAATGGAATATTCTAAGTAATGGGAAAATTAGTACAGTATCTAGAAGCCCATCAAGGGTGTGATTGTTTGGTTCGAAATTGATACAGAAGTGTGAATCCAGATTCAGACAATGTTTTCGCTTGAGATTGGTCCAGAAGAGACCCAAAAACATGTGTTATACTACTTGAGTTTTTATTATTGATAACATCATCCAATGCTACCCTTCAAATTCAAGGAAACCAAGTACCAAGACAAGAAAAAAATGTAAATGACCTCCTCCACCAAGACAAGAAAAAAATGTAAATGACCTACTCCGCTTCCACTAAAGGCTAACTTTAGTGCCAATAATGAACATCTTAACATTACTCCTCCAGACCAATAAGACTGACCAAAAAATATGTGAAAGAATCAAGCAACTTAAGTACCTAACACCCTCACTATCAGAGGAGGTTAGTTGCACCAATGCTTCAAGAGCACCTGGTTCCTGTCCAACTGCAGCATTGTTGCTGTTACTGTCTCCATGAGCAGCCAAATTAGCCAATGCACGAGCAGTCTGAGAAGGAGAAAGCAAGATTAGATACTTTGCGATACAGGAATGGAGAAGCACAGGAGCTGCTACTACATGTGTGTAAGGAGAAACAGAAATTAGGTCCTTCTCAATACTTGAAAAAAGTGGAATAGATAACAATTAAAAAATATGGAGGATTCTTTGCCAACACCTGTGATTTGACAGGTATGTGATATCAATGCCCTCAAACATTTGGTAAAAAATGGCCACTTTTTCACCCCAAACCTCCAACCACTACAATTTCATCAATCCAAATTGCTTATATTCTCTCTCTCCACAAGGTCAGCTCAATTAAATTAGCCAACGACATTTTACAAGAAGCACAAATTGCGACCTAGGCATGTATTACCTGGAAAAAAAACCTGTGCTTATTGGCTTGGAGAACCATATTCACAATTACACATCAGAAAGGAAGTATATACCTGCTCCTGGACACCCTCAACTTTGCATGAACGTGCAAGTTTCACTAAAGCACAGACACCACCAACATCTGCAACCTCCAAACTGCATTTATCATCAGCAGCTAAATTTGCCAAAGCTCCAGCAGCACGTTCCTAAAGTTAATATGTGGACAAGGCAAATAAATACGGCATGTACAGGTCTAATGAACAAAAGCATTTGAGTGGTGCAACTTGCAATTAGATGTATAAATACCAGAATACCATCAACACCCGAGGGCCATTTGAAAATAAGATCAACAAGAGCTTTAACTCCACCAGCTTGTGCAATGGCACCCTGAAGAGTGAAGACACGCCATTATATGTTACGTGAAAAAAAGGATCATCTGGCAAATAATCTGCATTGGAGTATGTGATAAAGACCTTGTTTTCTTCACCAACCGAAAGATTCCAAAGTCCTCCTGCCGCTTCTTCTGCAACCAACTTATTTGCTGATCTTGTGAGATCAGCTAGTACATTGATCCCTCCAGCATCAGCAACCGCTTTTGCCACCTTACCATCTACTGACAAGTTTGCAATAGCCTACATAATGCATGTTGAAAGCTTATCAGATGAGAATCACACGAAAAGCTTACACTCGACATAAAAGAAAAATAGAAGTGCTGAGACTAGCAAGCCACCTTGGTAGCCTCAGCTTGCAGTCCCTCCCTGCGAGATTTTGCTAAGTCTAAAAGCAAAGGTATTCCACCGCCTTTCATGACTGCTTCAGCCCTTGCAGGGTTCACAGCCACATTTTCATCTTCAACGACCACAAATGTAGCCAAGACTGTTGCTGCTCTCTCTTGAACATCTTCTTGAGAGCTTTTCAAAAGACAGAGTAGTAAAGTTGCTCCTTCTTGTAACCAAAACTTCTCCATTTGTAGATGGTTGTTCTCAGCAATAGGCAAGAGCGACTGAGAAAGAATCCATTCAAGCCACTTCATCAAATCATTCGGCTTCTTAGACCTCCATTCTTCGAAAACATCCTTATTTTCTTTTATCATCTTCGTGGCAATAGCATTGTTGTCACAAAACAGCAAGGCGATTCCCTTGAGAACATCAGTGAAGAGCGTAAGCAACACCTTGTTCCTGGATTCATTGGGTACTAAATTGGGGTTGTGACTTTCCTCTTCAAGAACTGGGCAATTTAGAGCACACAAGACTCTCAAAGATTTTGAGGAAAGAAATTTCTTAATTGTCGCAGGACACACATCAGTTCTCGAGACATCAAGTCCGGCAAGGTTCGGGAGCTTGCTCCAACTGTCGGATGCAGCCAACCAGTCCATGTTCTGTGTTCCTGCAATGGAAAGTAGCCTAAGGGAAGCCAAATTTCCTAATTCAGACACATCGATTCTCCCACAGTCCATGAAGGCAATCTCCTCTAACTGACAGCAGTATTTCGCAAGGGCTTCAAGGGCGTCCCCTTGAATTTCCCACACACCCGAAAGCCGGATCCTCCTCAATCTCGGGCAGCAAAAGGCCACCGCTCGGATAGCATCACTAGTGATCTTCTCGCAAGGTTCCGGACCAATTTGGATGCTCTCGAGAAGCTCGTGTCGAGCAGCCATTATACAAAGGGTGGCATCAGTGATCTTCCGGCAGAAATCTCCACTGATCTCCCCAAGTCCACTAGCCCGCAAATTCAAAACAGCAGAAGCCGACTCATGTCCCCTAAAGTAGAGACTACGGAGCCCCGAACACCTCTTGGAAAGAGCAGAAGCCGCAGCGGGATCAAACCGGTGAGAACGAAGATCAAGCGAAGTCCAAAGACAAGCTGAGGACCCGAGAAGCCTCCAATACCGGCAAGTCGAGGCCAAACTCGCCCGGTCTCGATAGTTGAGACTGTTAAAGACCTGCAACACGGCATCATCGGGGAGATTAGTCCAATCAACCTCGGAAACCGATCCACATCCACCGGAACAAGACTCGGATCGACTAGATTCTGGCTGCGACACCGCCACAGCCTTCTCCTTCCCCTTGGACACTTTCCTCCTCACCCTCCGGTTCATGTCACACCTCCAAAACCCTAACCACCACCAACTCGACGGATTCCACGGCAGACTCCAAGCCAGAGGCCCACTCGTAACCGCATCAAACCACCTCCACTGGACGAAAGATCCCACCTTTCCCACTCCGAACCTCACCGGATGCTAAATCCGGAACGGAGACGGCGTGTTCCACCTCGGGAAAGACTCTTCCCTGGGAATCCGAAACCGAGGCGGATTCGCTCGTCTCCGGACGGTTCGGCGCCGAATTCGTGGGGGAAGAGATCGGGGCGGGGCGGGGCGAGGGTGGATCGGAGACGAGGATTTAGGGTCGGAGGTGGGGCGGAGGAGTGTCGGAGTCCGGGATGGGAATGGGTGGGTTTGGGGTTTCGGAGAGAACAGAAATGTCGGGATGGCCGGAAGGGGTACTTATATAGGGAGGGATTCCGGACTTTTGAGTTCACAACCCACGCCGACTCTGACTGATTTTATTACCAGGGTTGGTTTGCAACGTTTGAAAATTTTTGGACTTTGATGCAAAAGTTTAATTTAAATTTATTTATTTATGCCTAAATATACATGAGACTAACAAAAATTATATCGTCAAAGGTGATCTGGCCGCAACATCCAAACCACAGCTACGCGTGGATACCGAAGTAGCTAACATGCTTCGTGAGGACCACCCAAATTCAGTCACATACCACGTCAAACACTGCAAATCACCCTCATTGTCCCCGAGTATATGACGCTGGCGCTACCGAATCGTGTCTCGAGTATATCACGAACGACAATCTCGAAAGGAAAAGTGAAATGAGAGTGATTGTCTCGTTCTAAAGTTGAAGGCAAGTGAAATTGAATTATAGTTCAGAAGTAACCTAGATGTATCGGAATTCATAAATTATAAAAAATTAGTATAAGTTGCCTACAGACACATAAATGGCATAACTAAAATTGCGATTGTCGAAAAGATGCGAAGGGAACAATAAAATTACTTGAAACAGTACAATCGACCAGCAAAAACATTACCTTAAATCAACTGATACAAGAGAGCTGTTCACAGAGGTTACCAAGAAATTCAGAAGACATATTTTACATTTTTTGGAAATTAGATGCCATTTCTACATCCAACCATGGTCTGGGACACATCTGTTAGCAAACCAAGAGAAAGTTTTAACCATCTGAAGTTTCTGAGGTGTCTTCACTGGAGTCAGGTAGCATGGGCATTACAGAAGCACAGCAGAAATGCTCGCGGTCCTTGATGAAAAGTCGGCTGCCATCTGAGTTCCATTTCAGATCGGAAACGACAAAGTTTGGCAGCGGAACACACACACAACATGCTCCAGAAGGGCTCCAGATATACAAATGGGAGGTGCCTGTGCACATAAAGATTTGCTGGAGCTTTGGATGCCATGTAGCGGATTGTATCGGTTCTTTTTGTATCAGAACTGCAGCAATCTCAAGGTGGAGAATATGCCACACCCAAAGAACGTTTGGCATGCTATCGTTGCGACTGAAAATATATTGACTATCGCTGCTCCATGACAAAAGACCTGCATTTCAAATAACATTAGCTTGCAATTTTATGGATAATACTTGAAAGTTGGACAGAAAGCAAACTAGAGACCTAGTTATGTAGAGAAGCTTAGAGATGGATCAGCTGAGGATGTGTGCAACTCATGCAAGGTAGAAAATCATTTGTATTTGGTGAATAGTTAATTACTTTGAAAGTAGTGGAAAAGCGTTAAGACGTCGAAATTAGAAGAGAAAGGCCGAAAGGCTACTACCAATGCCTTGTTTTGGATTTGGCTTATCTGCAGCTGGCTTCTGGTAAGGCAAGGTGACAGGGAAATTCATTACTTTGTACTTGACTCGATGCCCTTCAAGTTCATGTGCAATTTCTGCGAATAAAAGAAGGCCCATGAGCCAATCATTTGAGAAAGATATAGGCACAAAGAATTGTACTCGCAGAGAGGTTTATTAAGACAAAAAACGTGGTGCCTTACCAAGTTAAGTACTACAAGTGCACAACCAAAAGGCTATACCTGGGTTATCCGGCATTGTTCTCATTAAAACAAGGATTTGCAATAGTATTTACACATTATATTAGTTGGTCAAGTCATAAATCAAATGTTTGTTGTTATATACATCATCTTGTAAATTATAAGAATTTCAGCGTCTTTGCATTGCAATACATGCTGAGACTGGCCGAACTAACCACTGACGACGAACGATGAATAGATCACAAATACACAATTACTAATCATGAAATATTCTGGTGTTTTCGTTGACATTTAGCAGAAAATATCATCGTGTAATCTGTGAACCTGTATAAATATAATGCGTAATGAGCTTACCAGGGTCGTTGCCTTGCCTATTACCAGGAGAAGTGTCTCTGAGATATAACTCAGACATGTGTAGTTGCAAAGGCTCGTCCACTTCCTACCAAATGTTAGGAGGGAAAAGGAATAAATTGAAAATGCAAAAGAATGAATATCAGTAATCTAGAACCCAAAATTTGCTTGCCTTAAAAACAACAGCAGTGCAGGGATTGCGAAGAACAGGAGCATGCATTAATTCGGCAAAGCTTTTCCACGTGAGATGGTTGAGTATGCGTAACATCTGATCATAGCTTCCAATAGCTAAAAACTGGCCACACGGAGACCACGAAACAGTTTTCACACCTAATCCACTTTCATATGGTTGATACTTGAACAAGCACCTACCATCTGGAGAATATATCAAAACCTGCATCGACATGAAAATTTTTGAACGATCTTTCATTCAAAGAAATGCTGGTAAACATTCTGTATAACCTTATAGTGGAGAGGTGAATCGGAAACAAGTAGGGAAGTGTCATCTGGAGACCAGTGAAGAGCAGAGAGATCAATGGTGTCGACGGCAAAAGAACCCATAATTTCCCAGGTACGACAAGACAAGAGATTAATGTAGTCTTTGCAATCGGTTCTAGTGGAAATGGCAGCAAATTTTCCATCCCGAGTGAAAGAAAGAGATTTAGAAGAGTGTTTGGGGGAGTTAAGATGTACACATGATGCAGTAGTATTCAAGAGGGACCAAACAGTGAGGCGGAGTTGGAAATCAGAGATTGTGAGTATGTGACGACTATCGGGACTCCATCTGGCAAACGAGATTCCGGCCAAATCTTCGTCGATCTTGCAGGTCCATTCGGGTTGGGCAACCGACCATGCCTGTACAACCGCTCTCTTCTGAACTCCGCAAAGTATGTATTCCGAATCAACTGCCCACTCTATGTAACTTATCTTGTCCACACACGAGTATAGATGTATCACCTGATGGATGGATGGAGTATCAAATCTTTCTTAGGTAGGGTTAAATGAAGAAATCTCACCTAAAAACCAAACAAACCCTTACCTTGAGGGTTTGGACGTCGCGGATGACCAGACGGTAGTCCACGGCCACCGCCAGGAAACGAGAGTCGGGGGAGAAGCAGCACGGCCCAGCCTGCTTGTACGCCTCCGTGAACTCCATTCCCGTGGCCGTGATCCCACTCCCACACCACAACGGAGAAGAGAGAAGAGAGAGAGAGAATGAGAATTAGAGCATCATTAAGCATCCAGGCACTTCCGCGCGTCCTGCTTTCTCTCAGTCACGTCAGCTTCTCTATCTCCCACGTCAGCACAAACCAACCCCCTACAAAATCCTTAACCATTACTAGGGTGTAAACGGGGCGGGTAATACCCGTATACCCGGTCACCCGCCTCGGGCGGGTACGGGTATGAGTACAAAAATCCATACCCGTTTAAAAATTCAAACCCGTATACCCGTACCCGTTTACCCGCTTAATAAACGGGTCGGGTACGGGTATACGCATTACCCATACCCGTATACCCGTATACCCGTTAAGATATATTATATTATATATATAATATATTTTTACTATTTTATATGTTATATATTATATATTTTTTATATATAATATATATTTTATATAATATATATTATATTTTTATATATTATATATTATACCCGCTATACCCGTTTACCCGCCCCGTACCCGCTAACTTAACGGGTACGGGTCGGGTACGGGTATATATGTTTTTTGCCGGGTATATACCCGTACCCGCTAATTTAGCCGGGTACGGGTACGGGTACGGGTAGGGGCATACCCGACCCGTACCCGACCCGTTTACACCCCTAACCATTACCCAATCCACCCAGTCACGCTACAGTATCTGTTGTCACGTCATTATTTTTATTCTTCTCTCCAAAACTCTTTCAACAATCAACAAAATATATTAATAATCATTATTGTAATTATTTAATATCAACAATCATTCGTTTTTAATTAACATTTAATTAATAAATACGAAAATATTATTAAAAATTAGAAAACCACGTTACATAGTACATTAACCGGAAATTTAGAAACTAAAACTAAAAATACATGCTTAAATACTAAACATAAATACTAAACTTCAAATACATCAAGACTCATTTCCTCCAAAGCGTTGTCATATATTGTCGACCAAATTGGCTTAAAGGTTCAAATGTGTGGTGCGATCACGCACTTGATCTCTCCTTCTCAAGTACCTGGTAATATCCAATACACGGTCAGTGGAATACCGAACCGCGTCGTTCACGGAATTTCCAGGTTGATCCTCAACAAATTCGTTCCAATCTCCAAAATTACCGAAGGAAATTATGTTCATCCTCCACTATCATATTATGCATTACAATGCAAGCTGTCATTATTTTGTTAAGTACAATCTTACTCCATGCAAGAGATGGCTTCTTCACTATCGCGAATCGCGCTTGCAAGACTCCAAATGCACGTTCTACATCTTTGCGTGCTGCTTCTTGTCGTTCAGCAAATAATCTGTCCTTCGGTGTTTGTGGATGAACGATGGACGGAATGAATGCTGCCCATTTTGGATAAATATCATCAGTAAGATAATATCTCATATTATATCGAGAACTATTTACCTCAAAATTCACAGGTGGAGCTTGTCCTTCCATTACGTCGTCAAAAACCGGAGATCGATGCAGGACATTTAAGTCGTTGCATGAACCTGGTGTGCCAAAAAACGAGTGTCATATCCACAAGTCAGCCGACGCCACTGCCTCGAGAACAAGAGTGGCATTGCCACTACGCCCTTGATATTGGCCCCTCCACGCAACAGGGTAATTTTTCCACACCCAGTGCATGCAATCGATACTTCCCATCATGCCTGGGAACCCACGCTGCTCACCAACTTCAAGTAGTCGTGCTATGTCATTTGCATTAGGTCTTCGGAGATACTCACCGCCGAAGTTGTTAATTACACCATCGCAGAATTTCTCAAGTGTGTTTCTTGCCGTGGATTCACTTAGCCTCAAGTATTCGTCCACCTCATCAGCCGCAACACCGTACGCTAGCATACGAATCGCCGTGGTACATTTCTGCAGGCCAGAGATGCTCATCCTACCGGTGGCGTCTGGATTACGTTGGAAGAAGACATCAGACGCCTAAATGGCACTCACAATGCGAAGAAATACATGATTTCGCATCCTAAATCTTCTCCTGAAAATGTTGTCAGGATAAACATGGTCGTTAGAAAAATAATCGGCAATCAAACGGTTGTAACCAAGCTCCCTATCTCTATCTGGGTTCGAAGTTCGCATTCTACGCCTCTTAGGACGTTGGTCCACCACTTGGGAGACATACTCCGTTAAGGAGTTCAACACTTGGTCGTAAACTTCGTCATTTGATGTTGAAGATGATGAAGAATTCCAACTGGAAGAGTTATCAGGTGAAGACATTGTTCGTAGATGAATGAGAGAGAACCAACCAGGAGGGGTACATTTATAGTTCTGAGAAGTAACCTACAGTACGCGCGTGACTCACAAAAGACGAGACGATTGGATCGAGGCTTAGACTTCTCAAGCATCGAGGACCTACAGTACGCACGTGATTCACTAAAGACAAGACGATTGGATTGAGGCTTAGACTTCTCAAGCATCGAGGACCTACAGTACGCGCGTGATTCACTAAAGACGAGACGATTGGATCGAGGCTTGGACTTCTCAAGCATCGAGGACCTACAGTACGCGCGTGATTCACTAAAGACGAGACGATTGGATCGAGACTTGGACTTCTCAAGCATCGAGGACCTACAGTACGCGTGTGATTCACTAAAGACGAGACGATTGGATTGAGGCTTGGACTTCTCAAGCATCGAGGACCTACAGTACGTGCGTGATTCACTAAAGACGAGACGATTGAATCGAGACTTGGACTTCTCAAGCATCGAGGACCTACAGTACGCGCGTGATTCACTAAAGACGAGACGATTGAATCTAGGCTTGAACTTCTCAAACATCGAGGACTTACAGTACGCGCGTGACTCACTAAAGACGAGGCGATTTGATCGAGGCTTGGACTTCTCAAACATCGAGGACCTACAGTATTTCGTATTCTGTACTTGTATTTTTGTTTCTGAAGTGTATATGTATTGTATTTGTATTTTGTATTTCTTAATTTATTTATGATTTTTTTAATTTTTTTTATATCTAAGTAAAATTAGTAAATCATAAAATTGTTAATTAATCATAAAATATTTTTTCAATTATTTTGTAATACCTAATTAATTAAATTCCATTTACCTAATTAATACATTATCCTAATTATAAAAATAATCTTTATTTTTAAAATAAAAACAAAAACAAAAAAAACTGGACGAATCGGGTCGGGCGCCCAAGGCGGATTCCCGGGCAGCCTGCCGCCTGGGAATCCGCCCTGGGCGCGCCCTCCCGTAACGGGAGGGCTGCCCGGGCAAAGAGCACCCATTAAGGGTGCTCTTAGTAAAATCCAAAACAGACAGATTTAACTACAAATATGGTTAAGTACTATAAATTTCCAAAGGAAAAAAAAATAAATTATAGTTTTATTCGTCTTAATACATATACGATACAAACATAGAAAAGTCAATATTCATTCATTTCTACCTGATTACTGATTACTCATGTGTTTCAGTTCTACCTGATTACTGTGATTAGTCACTCATTTGGCAAAATTAATGTCGACCAACTAACAAGTCAAATTAATTCAATTACTAACGTTTGAAATTCATAGTTAATCAATCGAGGATAAGTTAGTTTCTCGCATTTGAGACAGTTAATGCATGCAATTTCCTATAAGATTCAGTCGAAAAAAATAAAAAATATATAAATTGAAACAAAACAAAATAATAGTCTAACTGGTCGATCTATATTCTATAGTCTTACATAAAAGATCAAGTCCTAGCATTGGACTGCTTGAGTGACAAGATGAGATTTAATTACAAAAAATAAAAAAAGCTTATAACATTATACAAATAGAAAGAAAAAGAAAATACCACAAGGGCGTCTCTGCAATATTGTTGCGTCCTCGCGACGTTCCTCCTATTAATGATCCTTTTATCTCCAAAAGCAAAAGGAAGAAGAAGAGTTCCAATTTTCGCGTTCTTCTCAAAACAAAAACAAAAAAAAATGGCGAATTCTTCCGATCGAAGGTCTCGCACAGATCCCCAACGAGTCGTCTCCCACAAGTTCCCGGAGGTACATCTATTCCTCCTCGGTTCAGATTTTATTCTCTCCACTCAAAATTAAACGAAATATGCGATAGAAAACAACAACAAAAAACTAAATTTGGGATTACTTATAGGATGTGATGTTTAAGACACAAATTTACTTTCCAGAAATCCAGTTTTAGTATATGTTTGTGATTGGTTCGAATTCTACAAGTTCAGTTCATACAACTTAAATTAAATTCTCAAAATTCTAGTTCTTAAAACTCTGACAATTGATACGAAAACTGTTTTTTTTATAAAATGAAAATAATAATCCTTTTTTTTGGACATCACTAGAAAAGAACATTTTTAGCTAAAATCCAAGGAACTGGACTTCCTCTAGTTTATGAGTGGATGTTGGGGAACTCGTATCTAATATCATTTCTAGAAGTCTTGAAATTCACGGTACTCTAATTCCATAACTTTTAAGTTTTACTGCAAACCAATCACCAAAAACTCATCTCAAAATTCTAGTTCCCCTCACTTCCTTTAGTTTTCTTGCAAACAAATCCCACCATTATGTAGAAGAGCGGAGAAGTCGTACTTTTTTGTGTTACCATGAGACTATGAGAGAAGGTTCTAACTTTCATTCCGAGTTGAGGAATCCTTTTTATCTAAAATCTTTTAAATTTATGGAACTCTAAAATTTGAAAATAATAAATAAATTTGATGAGTTTTTAACATGACTCTGATCTCTTTGTTTCTGTTGTTCTTCTCGCAGACAACCTTCTCTTACACCGAAAGGTAACCATTCCTCCACGAAAGATCATAAATAGTTCAAGTATTCCTGATTTATTATGACTTGCTTTTATGTTGGTGATGTGCTCACAACTTTATGCCCATTGTTCATGAGTATTTAGTACATTCTTGTGTGTCGTTTTTGTTCCCAACTGGATAGTGCTAATGGTTTGTTTGTATAGTTCTGACTTTTGAGCGTGTTATGTGACTGATTTGTGTGTCTTTTTGCTTGGAAAGAGATGTGGCGCTGTATGCTTTAGGTATTGGTGCATGTGCGGTAAATCCTGTGGATGAGAAAGAACTCCAGTACGTCTACCACAGAGATGGGCAGCAATCCATCAAGGTCTACTACTAGTACTACTCCTCTACCCTAAGCTAAGCTCTATTGTATCCAACACTTTTTTTTGTATATTGCCCAAGTAGGAATACTTTAATTTCATAGCTGGCTATAGTGACCGCAAGAAGATTTATCGCCCCTTCCAAAATTCTTTTGATTAAAAGGTTAATTGATGGTGCGCAAGGATTAGATTTTGGGTTTGAACGTGCCATGTATTTTGATAGTTTTGAATGGGAAATCTTCTTTTTTCTTCTTCTTGTAGGAACCATAAACGTTTGTTTATATAGTGAGTTCCCTTTGGTGCAGGTATTTCCAACATTTGGAACATATTTTGTTTACAAGAACGAAAAGGACCTCACAGATGTGGACAGTTTGCAGTAAGTAATTATATGGCTGATATTGTATCACTTCTTTATTTGTTGTATCTGTGTATTGATAGTATACTTCTGCATTCTGGGTTCACTTTACTTTGAGTACAAGTTTTTGCGTGGGTAGTGACAGCGATTATACCGATACCTGTGGGAGAGTGACAACCATTTGTTATTTAATACAATTTTGCAAATAATTATTGACAAGATTTTCATACCAAATGTATAATCGCAATGCAATTGTTTTTTTTTTCATCAGGTTTGACCCCAGCTTGCTACTCCATGGCCAGCAATACATGGAGATTTACAAACCAATTCCCACGAGAGGCTGTGTAAGGCTTTCATACCACTACAAAACTTTGTTGCAACATTAGCATCTGAACTGTTTGTTTCTCATTGATCTTTTAGCTAGACCAAAGAGTGATTTTAAAACAGGTATTTTGTGATCTCTGGGTACATGCCATGAGATGATCTCAGCAAACTTTCAGAATTCAAAGGGTATGAAAACGTGCGAAGGAGTTAGATAGGGAAATTATGATATTTGAAGAAGTTATCAAAGAAATTCCATACACAAACACTCATTCATGTGTTGACCTCCTTATGTTATGTTATTGATATGCACGTCCATTTGATGTTCATGAATGTAGGTTTTGACTCTAGTGAACATGCAATCTCCAATGGCCATATTTAAGAATATCTTGTTCTCAACATCTCATTTTGCTCTTCTATGAGTAGAAGGATTTTTTTCATACTTAAGCCTACGGACTTTTTCTGCTCGTATAATACACAAATCAGCATCTCGGATGTTTGATCTTATTCAGTGAAACCACCGCTGTTGCTTCTTTCACTCGATGCTCAGTAAACTGAGAGGGCTTTTAATTTCTCTTATGTGATTTCACTTTTGTTCGAGATTATTTGTGATAGTTTGTCTTTACCCAAGGATTAAAGTCCTTATCGGTTCAATAACTATATTCCTGCAGTTACACTTTTCCATGAGATTTCTCTTCTTAAAACTATCCAAAACTCCTTGTTTTCAGGTAAGGAATAAGATGGCTGTTGCGGGTTTGCATGACAAAGGTATTGTGTCTTATTTCCCATTTTCAATAAATATTGATCAAAATTCCAGGATCTATATCATTGCCTCCATCGAAACTGCTTAACAGCTTTCCTTTTTTATCCTTACAAAAATCAATGGTTCACAACCCTGATTTCCTATATCTTGTCTTTATAGAGCTTCAAGCTTAGTCCTCTTTCTTTGTTTACTTCGTTATTGTTCGATGTCATCTTGGATGACGGGATGGACCATAGTGTGGCAGTTGATAACTGCAGGTGGCATTGGGTCTTCCTAAATTCAAGGGTTCTGCAAAATGGACCCAAAATAGTTTGACCAAAACTGAAGTTTGTCCAACATGTTACGTTAGAACAGTTGAAATGCAAGTAATTCTGCTTTTCAGGCAAAGCAGCCATTATCGAGCTTGAAACAACTACTTATGATGAAGAATCTGGCGAGGCTCTATGTATGAATAGGTCAGTATAATAGTTATGATTATACTAAACATTCCGACACTGTCACATCCAACTCACTTGCTGTTACAGGAGTTCGGTCTTCCTGCGAGGTGCTGGTGGCTTCTCAAAACCAAATGAATTATATTCGTATTCAAACTATCCAGCCAATCAAGTTGTCCCAATCAAAATTCCAAAGGGCAAGCCATCTATAGTACATGAAGATATCACTGGACCTCCTCAGGTATTGTTTCTTGGTTTTTTTCCTGATAAAAGGAGCTTTCATCAATTAAAAATATCCAATGCAGCATAAAATTTACCATCATACAATTCTCTTTGCTGTATGCTTACTTGGTTAGTGTGAAATCGTACATTAGGAAGTTTGCTTTTGAGATAACTTAATAATGTTCTCTTTCGGATTTCAGAAGTTTCTACCATCAATTGTTATAATTTCCACATGCTTCTTCTTGTTAGTTTGGTAAAGACACACAAACTAATGTTATAACATGTTTTAATAGGCTCTGTTATACAGACTATCAGGTGACTACAATCCACTCCATTCGGATCCTGAAATTGCAAGTGTCGCTGGGTGAGTAGCAATTTTTCTGATTGTTATGAATCTAGCATATGTTCTTATCAAGCACAATCTTTTTAGTTTTGGTATAATGTGTCCTAATACATATGTTTCCTTGGATATTGATTTTGTCCCTTGTGCTGGTAAAAAAGTGCAAACTGGAAATTGCTGCTTCATTTCATGAGTTCTATTTGTAGCCTTAGTAATTGTCGTAGTTGTCTGTAGCTTGGAATTTGGTATTGCTAAAATCATGATATTTTATCATTTTTAAAGATGAATAAGCCTGTGAAATGTTTTGGTTTCTCTCAACATGACTGCCTAATCTAATCACACAGATAAAGATTCTTTTGATTGACATTTTGTTGTTGAACCAATTTACAAGCTTCAATCATATATACCTCAAGGTAATTTACTTTCATTCTTTGAAGGTTTAAAATGCCAATATTGCATGGATTATGCACATATGGGTTTGCGGCAAGAGCCGTTATCAAACATTTTTGCAACGGGGAACCAACAAGAGTGAGGAGCATATTCGGTCGATTTCTACTGCATGTCTTCCCAGGGGAAACTTTGATCACTGAGATGTGGCATGAAGGTTCAAGGTATGCATAATCTTTTTAGATGCATCTGTATTTGTCTAATCTTCAATTATACTTTTTTTAGTGATCATTTAACCTTATTTTGTTGAAGAATAAATTCAAATTCTTATAAATTGACCTTCGGATATTTATTATATATTCGGAGGGTAATGGTTGTCTCTTAGTTATTTGAAGAGTATTTAAGAAATCATCAAACTTTTGTATTTAACAATGACACTTTTCCAGGGTCATATATCAAACCAAGGTGAAAGAGAGAGCTCAGCCCGTGCTCACCGGCTATGTTATTCTTGATCACATTCCTTCAAATTTATGATCCGTAAGATATTCAGAATTCTGATCAGCAACTGCAGGAATGATTTCAAAGTTCTTGCTCAGGGCAAAAAGATTCACTCTTCGCTGGTCACCATATAGATTTACAACTATACAATCTATAATTATTTTAGACGTGTACATTTCCATAGAACAAATAACAATACTATGTTTTATCATGCAATATTTCAAAATTGTAGTGTGTTTCTTAAGAGCTCGTATTCTATATGACGAACATTTGAATATGAGTGCAAATGCATGTGCTTGAACTAAATTTCGTATTGGAAAGGTTAAAACTGCCAACCGTTTGGGAGTCTTTGACTAACTAGGATAGCAATCGTCAAGAGATCTCAACCCTGTGTGGTGGCGCGAATCAATTCAATTCCTTAGGAAATGTATTTTCAGGAGTTTGAGCTGCAAAATGAGTAATATGCTTCCGTAGGTCATTCGTCGCAAATTGTGAAGAACTTCAATGATGCTGGACGATCCAACCCTCGAGCCATTCTGTTTCTATCTCCAGTTGGTGTCTAAAAGAGTGCTTTAAGCCAGTGGATTCGTTGTTTGTGAGCATTACATGGCATTTGGACCCTCACTGTTCAGCAGGTTGGTCGACCCTTACTGTCAAGCATGTTGTTGGTCTGGAATGTTGATAAGCTGACCCGGACTACTCGTATAAAAGTACATGAATCCTCTGAGTAATGAGTCTTATGATAAAAGCTTTGAAACCAATCTTCAAAATGTCAATAGGATCTCTTGAGATAAAGTTCCTACAACTTGAGAACTTCCTTTAAATCAATCATAATTCACAACCTAAATAGCAGTTCATAAAAATCCAATAATGTCTTGGTAGCCTGCTTGGTTTGATATGCACAATTCCTATTGTACTTTGAAATATACAGTAAATAACATAACGACAATGATAACAGAAGCCTTTAATCCCAAATTATTTCGGGTATTTTATAAATGAAAAAGAGCACAAACAAGAACAAGAGGAATTTAATTAATCCACGCAAGGTGCCTAACAATACATATATGCTCATTCCTCTCACCCCTTCAGATGCTATGATGATTTTCATGGGATCATTATACAACACTTACATCAAAACTTTTCTCAAAAAAAAAAAACTTCCATCAAAACAAACTGCATTTTATGTGAAGCAAAGATTAATTAAGAGTACAGAAGAAGGGGCAAGAATAACAGTACATAACGCCAAAAAATAGATACATAGAAGTTCATATTGTAGACCCCAAATCTTAATGGTATAGGAGTCAAAAATCTGTCACTGAATCAAGTAACGGTTGGTTCTTTATTTTGGGGAAAAGTAAGAGATGCCTGTTTTGGCCTCTAATTCTACCACCTTGAAATTGTGTTTCGTATCTTTGGTCGTAGATATTTGTCGTTGCAAATGCGAGTAAGCACAATACTCAACATCAAAAACTTGTACGTCCCTAAGAAAAGCAGATACAGAAACTCCAACACCTTCACCTGCATTTCATTTTTATTGAAATTTAAGCAGAGCATATTCATTTCTTCCCAAAGCCGGCAACAAAGATTACAGAAGAGCAACTAACCATGTGTAACAAGCAATAAGTTTTCCTCAGGAAACATGTCCGCAAGGGCCACAAAGACATTTTCATACCTACTCCTAGCATCCGCCAGCGATTCCTCCCAGTCCGGAATCTGCCCAAAATAAATAAATAAAAACTTCTGAAGCAACTTAAATATTGAGACGATCGCATCTCAGACAATTATCTTGTTTCCGATATATATTTTCTCTTCACAAGCATAAGCAGAATGTCATGTGATAAGATACTTTAGAATTTCTGAGTTTATTATGATGAAATTAAACTACCTTCTTATAAATACGCTCCACAGAGTGATCAATTGTTCGAGCAGGAAACACAGCTTCAAGCTCCGAGACATCAGGAAACCATTTTCCATCTTTAGGAGCCAGATTAGGTGGAATTGCTTCCCCGCCCAAGATCTCACATAGACCGTATTCGATAGAGACCTGAAGAATGTAGAGAATCCACATGTGGATGCGTATTAAACTTATTTGTTGTTGACTCAATAGCAGGTACTGAAACAAAAGGTTTTTACATGATCATTCAACTTTAAGCTCTCAGCCTTATTGTTGATCCAACAAAACATTTAAGGGGGAAAAAATCATCACACACACACATATATATACACAGAGTGGCAGAGACAATCATCAACAAGCAGAAAGTAAAGTATGCAACGGTTTGGTAATGGTATGACTTGTTGACCTTTAAACATATTCCTAATTCATATGTCATAGAACACATTTAATTACCAATAACCTATAGATAGTTGAAATCTTGTCAAACCACTAATGAAATGAGATGGTCTGGAATTGAATCGGGAAAAAAAAACCTTGAGTTTGGAGGGATCGATCTGGACGGCGTGGCTGGTGTCGACGGTCATGAGTGCGGCGTGATCTTGAAGGGCACAGAGAGCGGTGACGACCTCAGCGGCGGTCTGGAGGCATCGGACGAAGGGGGAGACGAAGACCCGGTGGATGGGGAATCCGACGGTGCGTAGCTTTTTGCCGGTGGTCCAGGCACGGATCTTGCCGGTGTCGATCAAGGGTGGGTCCCACGGCCGGTCGGCGTTTGCCACCCAAAGTGGCTGCGCGTTGTCGATCCGGTCGCCGTGTCTCATCACAATCACGTTCTGCATCCTTACAATTACAATACTTGATTTGTTTGGGATCTGGTGATGGCGCGTTTTATTTTATTGGTGAGATGATGTCAACATCACGAAGGAGAATCTTGTGTTTTGTTTTTTTCGTAACTCAAGTGATAACTGTAATTAATCCTTATTTTTTTCATAAAATGTGTAATTTTATAACCCTTTTTTTTTCAAATCAACAAATTTGTTTTTTAAGGACTAAATGGAAAATACTGTTGGACTAAAACTAGGATTTATCATTATTACATTCAAGGTGACAATTTATTATTGGGTTTTTTCTTAGGTGCACCTCAAAAAAGATGTTAATCTCCATTAATACACCTGAGTTTTTGAATTTTTACTAGGATAGTTCTTGTTGTTGTTCGTTCTTACCTCAGTAACTTGAACCGTCAAAAGGGCCCACTATGTAAGCTCACCATAACCCTATCGTAACTTCCCCTAACCATCTGTCACTCTATGTTAACTGACTGCTAGTACGGAACCTGATAATTAATGTTAAACAAGTGTTAGTTAAAGAATTATAAGTTAATTAATCGAACCCGAAATCCTACACCCCAAAGCCTAATCCCCAAGCATAACACGTCCAATCCCCGAAATTCTCATTCGTATGATCGAGCCCAATAAAAATTGGACTCATACTGGATCTCAAATCTTAAACTCCCAACCCAAAAACCTTAAATCCTTAATTCCCCGATAGCAATCCCTAAATCCCCAACTCTCTGACCCAGAACTCTAAATCTCCAACTCTCCGACCCCTCTCCGAAGTCAATTGTTCGTAGCCCTTTAACGGACCACCACCTTCGCAATCGGACACAAAGGAAGTTTTGGTGGACCGCATTGACAGTGGAGGAAGAACGCATTTTGACACAGACCAGATGTGCACTCACATACAATGGTGCACACCATAAGTGGATTGGTTGGCAAACGACGGTAGTAAGTTGCTCTTAAACTCCCAAACGGACTCCCAAAATTTGGTATTTTATTTTATTGCATTTCGATAAATGACTGGGTTTTGTACTTTTGGTCGTGTTGTTGTTGTAGCAATAATGATTGAAATGGTGGTCTTAAGTTGATGGTGCTGTGTAGGGCTGGATGGGTTAAAATGAAGGAAAAAAATTCAAAATAGTATTTTTTTTAAATATCAAAATAAACCTCCACTGAAACTATTTCTCAAACTAGACCCGCTGCCACCACGTGGTGACACGTGGCGGCGGCGGGGTTTGTTTTTTTGTGCATAGAGAACTCGGCATCACCAGTGCCGAGTTCATCTTTTGAGAACTCGGCACTGGTAATGTCGAGTTCAACTTTGGTTTTTTATTAGCCAACAAATGAAATTTTCACTTAGGAGGTGACACTTGGTAGAACTCGGCACTGTTGATGCCGAGTTGTACCAAAGAAAACTCGGCATCACCAGTGCCGAGTTCTATCTGGGAGTATTGCCCACCACTTCATATTCCACTCGACGGTTGTCAGGAGAGGTGACAGATAGAACTCAGCATTAGAACTCGGCATTGAGGATGTCGAGTTCTATTTGGACATGTTCTCCTGGCACTCAAATCATGTGTGAAATGGGTGAACGGTCAGGTCTACAATAGAACTCGGCATCTATAATACCGAGTTTAATAGGCATAAGTCGAGTTTAATAGGCTGAAGTAGGCAAATTTGCGGTCCTAAAAAATACATTACATTCATTCGTCTTACAATTAATCAACTCTTAAAAAGGATTTAAGTCGTACATTCATTCAAGTCATAACAAAATACATTACAAATACATTACAAGTCTTAGAATTAATCAACTCTTACATTCATTCGTCTCACTAAATAGTTACATACAAAATATTTTGCTATATAGGTTCCTTGCATCGCTTTCGGTTATGCCCTATACCGCTGGATCTCCCACACCTTACCCTTCTTCCAGAGTGTTCGTCCATCCCGTTTCGGATTCGCGTTGATTTAGGCAGACCGGGAGGTCTTTTGGTTTGGGGATACTTCATTGTGATGTTGCATCGATCTGGTCAATACCTTACATCAGGAATTGGGATAAATATCGGTTTATACGCCTCCCTGTACATTTGAACCTCATAATACGGGGACACCAAAAGTGAAGTGTTGACATTTGCATGTCTGTCACTGCAAACTGCTAGTACATGTGAACATGGGACGTGCATTGCAATTATGTATCCACAAGTGCAAGTAATAACTCCTTCAAATTTCACGAGGTATTTTTTCTGGTCATTGGCTTCAACCTGGTACATCAGCTGGTGGTACCGAGTTACTGTATGTGCTCTGGCCAGATTACTGTTTGTCATCACCACGGTGTGGACTGTCGGTACATATGTTTCATTCCACGACTCGGCGACGTCCCTTCTTTTAACAAAGAATTTGTTTAAGCGGAGAAATGCCATCAAAATCATGGTTGTAATTGGCATACCGCGTGCCCCTCGTAAGACATTGTTGAAGCTTTCTGACATGTTTGTTGTCATACATCCGAAACATCGACCCCCGTCGTGACAACAAGTCCATCTTTCCAAAGGACCTTGATGTTGAATCCACTCGTATATCGGTTTATGTTCCTCTGCAATAGCCTTCATTAACTCTTCAAATTTCATAAATGAATGAGTTTTACCCGCTTCGTAAAACTTGATTTGTCTCAATCTTTCCTTGTAATTTCGATGTTTAGCAAGATTTGCTTTCATGTGTCGAAGACAGAATCGATGTACATGGCCCTCCGAAAGTGGAAATGCGGCTCGCACACAAGCATTTATTCCCGAAAATCTGTCGGTGATAATACACAAATTGGGTCGCCTTGTAACTCTACTTGTCAGCAAATGAAGAAACCACGTCTACGACTCTGTAGACCTGGTCGTCCACTCATTTCACACATGATTTGAGTGTCAGGAGAACAGGTCCAAATAGAACTCGGCATCCTCAATGCCGAGTTCTAATGTCGAGTTCTATCTGTCACCTCTCCTAGCAACCGTCGAGTGGAATATGAAGTGGTGGGCAATACTCCCAAATAGAACTCGACACTGGTGATGCCGAGTTTTCTTTGGTACAACTCGGCATCAACAGTGTCGAGTTCTACCAAGTGTCACCTCCTAAGTGAAAATTTCAACTGTTGGCCAATAAAAAACCAAAGTTGAACTCGGCATCACCAGTGCCGAGTTCGCAAAAGATGAACTCGGCACTGGTGATACCGAGTTCTCTATGCACAAAAAACAAACCTCGCCGCCGCCACGTGTCACCACGTGGTGGCAGCGGGTCTAGTTTGAGAAATAGTTTTAATGGAGGTTTATTTTGGCAATTTTTAAAAAAATATATTATTTCGAAAAAAATTCCTAAAATGAAAGGTAGGGATAGAGTTGTTGGCTTTATAGAAATACCATCAATGCTAGAGGTTGAGGAGTTGAGTATGGAGTTGTTGAAGTCATGGGTGTTAGGTGCTAGACATCGGAGTGCAAATAATAATGTGAAAATAAGATACATGATTCCTAATAATGTGAGAAATGATTATAGAGATATAGTCTAAACAAGACCTTCGTAAGGATTCTAATCCTAAAATGAAGTTACATGTGTATGTCACTTTGGAGAACAACCCCACAAGTATTGTAAACCCCATAGCTTGGGGCGGGAACGTTAAGTTGAGTCGAGTAACGACGTGTTACGGTGGGTTAGGGTGTGCTTGTGGTGGACTTATGTAGTGGAACTATGTGACGTCCGGGAAGGGCTGAGCAAAACCCGGACCGGTCCGGGTTTTTTGGGCGGTCCGGAAAGTTTTGTTTCGGTCCGGTCCGGGTTTCGATCCGGAGAATTTTAAAATTTCGGTCTGGTCCGGTCTTTTTTTGTTTTTTATTTAAAAAAATCGGTTTTTGACCGGACCGGACCAATTCGGTCTGGTCCGGTCTTCGGTCCTTAGGAATTCAGTCCGTTCTGGTCTTCGGTCCGGACTCCGAACAAAAATTCGATCTGATCCGGTCCGAACCGAATGCTCACCCGTACGTCCGGGTGTACAGAAGTTTAAAAGAAATCGACGTAATGTGTAGCCAAATAAATTTTTAAAACACAGCTGTATTGCGTTATTACAAATCAGTGTGCTGATTTGAGAAATGATAACTGCTATGCGTGCTTAATTTTCTTTATTTTATTGTCTATCATATGTAGTTGCATCCATATCAATCAGAAATAAAATGAAACAACCAGATGTGGTCATGTGGATAACTTTCAAACTTATTACACGACAATCAACGGTCTATATCATATTCTGATAACATATTGTCTTACAATTTTCGTGAAAAACAAATGAATTATGAATCCGTGGAATTAGTCCTACCTTAAACCTACCATTAGTTATATCTAATGCCACCCGCCAACTTATCTAGTTGCCATAATCCTTAGAGAAAGTGATACAAAATACTAAAACAAATGGTAAAAAGGATTACACATGGACTCTCAGTCTTAAGCCAGAACTAGAGGTGGAGAGAGTTCAACGCTACATTGCTGCCAATACAGAAAGATATCTGACATGAAGATAACATCAGCTACAATATCTGACCAATACAGAGTAGATACTTACAAAACAAACATTGAAGCATAATAGATACATAAAAGCGAAGACTACTAATCTGAAATAGGAACAAGAATCTCAAACCCCTCCAAATTGTTCACATCCAGGGTAACTAACTCTGTAATGGCAGATCTATCATCTAGTCCATGATACAGAATCGATTTCATCCCTGGCATTCTTGTAAAGCTCCAATCTTTTGGCACATTGCTGCCTGCGCTCCATTAGAGCTGGATCCTCGTCCAACAATTGGACAAGACCTTTGCCCTGCATGAGTAAAAATCGAGGATGAAATACAACTATGACATAACAGGCTGTCGAACAAAATGAACCCAAAAGGTTGAGAATGGGATCACAAACCTCTCTCTTTCCAACTTGGGCGTAGAAACGGTCAAGCAAAGACCTCTTGGCCTCTCTTACTTGACAATACACTACAGCTTTCGGAATGGAAATCGCCATTGTTTTAGAGACCATAATGATGTAAGATAATACATTAGATCCTATCCTTCTGAAGTGCCCTTCTGCATACCTATCCACCGAAGGGGAGGCTGGATTGTTGCCTTTTTCTGGATCCTGGGGCAGCCTACGGAAAAATTCAACTGTCAAATAAGAGGACTCCATGTCAACTAATCGCAACACTGTTTTGCGACCATCTTCTCGGAACCTCTCCAGGGCCTCGTAAGAGGCAGCGGCTAATTCCGATTGAAGTGTCGGAAATCTTTTTAGTTCCTGTTAGTTGAACTTAATTGGGTAAAGCACAAGAAAAGCTAATAAAAGGAGATGAGCTTCTACGTGGTACATACCTGTGTCTCTGTCATAGACTTCCTAACGAGTTCCTTCAAAACAAAATGCACCTGTGGTATACCTCCGCAAGTCAACACAACAATGTCAATAACAAAACATGCCCTCTCAAATACATGGGGCAAGTTCTGCAGCACAATAATACTGATCGAGATGAAGGAATAAGCAAAAAGACAATAAGACTTACAGCATCCACTGAGGCCTCTGCCGGATTTCTGAAGTAACTGAGAGCACCTTCTATTAGACGTCTATAGCCTTGCTCAGGAGCAATAAGATGCGGCTGATAACCATCTGCTTGTGAAACAACTCTCTTCACATTTTGCACAGAGAGATGTTGATCAAACGGAAGTTTTTTCAGGGCAGCTGGGAGCTGATTGTCGAAGACTCCATATATTCGGTCACCACCAGGGCGCCTGTATTAGATAGCGAACACCAAAATGTTCAAAATTGAATCCAAATGCAAACAAGGAGACACTTGAAACCAATGTAAACCCCTTTCAAATGTAAAACTTCTGCAGGATAAAAATCAGTATGACATGAATGTGTAACATTGATAAACAAAAACAGGCAGAGCTGATCGGATATCAGACTGGGATGCCCACCAACTTTACAGGAGAAAAATAATCAAAAAATCATGGAACCATTCCAATGCAAAGCACTCTGTTAGATCCAAGAAAATAGGAATTAATCAGAACAGTTATTTAAAATTTCCTAAACAAATAGACTAATAAGGCAACATATTTCCTACTGTTGCAGGTGTAAAATATGCAAATAAACCAAAAGTCAAAAGTTACTCCTAGGGAGTAGGGAGTGGAGGAAAAACGAGTAAAAGTAATATGAACTTTTACCCGCCGTCAAGATGTTCCCTGAAAATACGCTCAAATGCACGGCAAAGCTCCAATATCAAATACAATTGTGCCTGAAATGGAATTATGGAAAAGTTTAAATGGTGGTCATTTTAATTTTAGATGATCAACTAGAAGACAGATAGCATATTTCTGCATATACCCCAGCATCAACAGCAATCGGCCTACCCAAGTGGTCCATCTCTGATTCAAGCTCGTCAATAGTTTTGTTTATTAAGGATGTAATACTTGGTATTCGCGCCTTAATTACTGATTCCAAATGCTGCAGCCAGTAACCACGGAAAATCAGCAACAATAACTCAAATGGCCAAAAGACTGTAATGCGAGTATGTGCAGTTTGGCAGAAGTTTCACCCTCGAGAGGAGTTTTGCAAGGTACTCGGAACCCATTTTACTAGCCAAATGACCATAATCAGGACTGCTAGAGAAATACTCCCGCTCCTTCCTTCGAGCGACAATCATGTCAACATTTTTGTTTATATCAGCCTGTGAACGGTTGACAATTCCAACCCATGGATGTTGTAATCTGTATGATCGTCCTTCTAAGACCTTAACAAGAACAAACACAATTTTTTTTAAAAAACTTTCATCACAGCAGGTCAACATGAATGCAAGTGCATAAGTACGTAAAAATATAAAACACTCACATCAAGTGCATTTGTTCCTTTGTCCATGAGGTCCAACTTGGTCAGCACACCAAATGTCCTATCACCTAAGCAAGATACTACATTACACAATGATATTGCTGCAAAATGCAAATAGGCATGTCAAATTGTTTCAAACAGGCTACCTGCTGGATCAACTTCTCTGGCAAGTTTAATTGCATCAGATGTTGCAATATCTTGATTTGCTGGAGATATGGCCAATATTATGCAATTAGGCTGCAGAGTAACATCAAAGTAAAATGAGCTTGAGGACCCAAAATAGGCAAAATTAAAAACTAATATAACTGCAGTTGATTATTCATGAGGACCAAATGAAATAGAATGACATTAAATTCATTGTTGTCTGAAGCTCACTGTGACGTTTGTCAACATGAAAAAGTTTTCTTAACTTCATCTCAAAATTATCATATTTGTTAAATGTCCAGCGAAGTAAATTTCGAAGGTTACCCAACTTTGGAACCCGCAGATTACTAATGTTTCTCAAGAATGGAATATAGGTCCAACCTACCAGATCGAGATGACAGTACCATCATGCCACAACATGACAGATTAAGAGAGTCAATGGAAGGCACCACAATGTTTCAAGTTTTGCATCAAGATTGAGATAACTAAATAAGGGTTTAGGTAAAGTTAATTCTTATTTTCTTTAAACTATATATCGGACAACTTAAACATATCTTAGGTTCAGACTTAATCTCATTTACACTGGACCTAACAACATGGTAGATGGATTGTTTATGTGTTTGTTAGGTCATGAGGCATGGCTCTGTGAAAAAACACGGGGATATAGACATAGATGAGTATCACAGTTACCTTGTCAACATGAGATCGAACCATATCTTCAATATCTCTGACAATACTCTCAGGTTGTCCTTCTGAATAATCGTCAAATGAGTCATAATAATGCAACATGAAACATTAAATGGAAATCAGAAGTTTGTCATGGTCGGTAAGGGGAATTACCAACAGCCACTTTTGTCAAACCAGGAAGATCAATCAGTGTCAAGTTGACCACTGCCAAATAAAATGAAAGTTAATATATACTGCAACATCATTTTGAACATGACAAAGAGATGACATTACACCAAGAGAGAACATGCATTAATATATATAAGATAAACATGTCATTTTGCCCAGGTCATGATGTCCTATCTATTTACCAAAGAGTACATTGCACATTGCACACTGACGACTGGTGTTAGAAAAACCAAACAGCTGAAACATCCCTTAGTCTTACACTCTCAGACCTTTTTTCTCAGGTCTTTTATCACTCAAATAAGTATTTTACTGTTCGAAATTTCTCAGCATTATGAAGTTTGTCATCTAAAAGCAAAATTTTAACACAATTTACTGATCAGAGAAATAAGTAAATTAACATTACTGCTCTTGAACAATGTCTGCACAGTGCATATTATTCCATACATATCAGCTTCTTAAATAAAAAATGTACTCCAATCCAAAAAAACTACATAAGAAAGGAATCAAATACTCGGTGCGCTTCCATACCATTTGGGGAATAAATACTAAGATGAATAGGAATAGGGGATATTTGCTTGGCTTTTCCAGTCATCCTATCAGTTTCATCTTGGATTTCCTTGCGAACAGCAGCTGCAGGATGAAGCATGAATATTAAATTAAATTATTGACGAAGAATAAAGGATGGAAGAGAACATCAAAATAAATAACCAAGGAAAATTGGAGACTTCCATTCGGGGACCCTATTATCGGTCAGGCAAGCATGCATGCCCAATGTTTTCCTTGGAGGGTTCTCTACAGGGTATCATTAGTAAATCATCCCTACCTGTGGAAACGTTGCATTGGTGAAAGAAATATTGCTACCCAAATGAAGTTCTCATTACTATGTTACTTTTACATTTTCGAAGTTTCAACTTCTGAGTTCAAAAGTCAAGAAATCCTACTGCTGGAAACCAACATGAACAACACTTTCCTTGTAAATATGCTAAATTTGGTGATGGAAATTCCACGGTGCATTAACTCATTATAGCCCAAGTCCCAACCAGTCCATCAGCATGAAGCCGACAATAACACCGCAGGTGGAAAAGCCACACTACTCTCACACTTGTCTGAAGTCTAGCCTCGATCTCTTCCTCGCCCTGGAAAGGTTCAAAATATATTCAGCTCCACCTAACAAGTGCATGGGACGAACCCACTTTTGCCTGGAGTCCAAATTGGACTTATCAGTCAAGAAGACTAAAAACCGATGAATTTCCCCAAACTTAGCAGCAACTGCTTAACTGTCCCCAGTCCCCACAACCAACTAAACTCACAACATTACTCGAGTCCCTATCATCTAAACTAACTCTCCACAAGACCGGAAAAATACACATACACAAAAAACAGCAGAGCACCAAATCCAACAAAGAAGACATGATAAATAATAAAAAACGAAATAAGCACCAAAATCAGTGAATTTCTTCCTCGGCAAGTGAAGAAACTCGGCGTACTCCTCCCGTCTTTCCTCGGTCTTATGCAGCTGCAACACCAACGGCCTCCTCGTCACAATACCTGAACCAAAACCAAATTATTATTTTTCTTTAAAAAAAATAAACAAATTACGTAACACCATACCAGATCCTCGAGGAAGGAAGTCCCTCCCGACGATGCTCTCGAGAACGGACGACTTACCGGAACTCTGAACGGAACACAAAACGTTAACGCACGACGGTCAGACGAACCGAAGCAAGCGGAGAAAGGAAAAGGAGAAGTAGGAGAGAGAGAAACCTGGCCTCCGACGACGGCGACGGAGGGGAGGGCCTCCCAGAGGGTGGGGAGGGTGCCGTCACCGCCGTGGTCGCCGAGGACGGTGCACGCCCTCTGGATCCTGTTTACAAGCCCGATCAAGCTCTCCATCGTCGTCATCTAAAACCCTAGAAAGAGAGGAGCGGAGAAGAAGGTTCGAGAAGAGAGGTAGCAAATGGAGTGGAGAAGAGAGAGAGAGAGAGAGCTTCAACTTGTACGGGTAATGGATTGGAACGGTGTTATGTTAATTCCGGGGTTTAAATACAACCGACCGTTTTGTTAAACTTAATTGTAATTAAATTAAGTTGACCACGCCGTTTCCGTCTTAATTTCCTTCCTGAAAATTTGAAATATATCTTGCCGTTTATCTGCCGAGTTGTCTGTCAGTTTTGTGTTTTTGTTTTGGGTTAATTACGTTTCGACCCCCTGAATTATATCTGGTATCACTTTGACCCCTGAAATTTCAAAATTAATAGTTAACTCTCATGAACTTTCATTTTGTAACATTTTGTCCCCCTGAAATTTCAATCATTTCCGACATCCGTTTCGATCCAAACTTTCACGTAAATACATGTTTAGTAGTGTATTATGGATACAACAAAAAAATAGAAAAAAAAACGTTGAGTGTGTGTTCAATAATGATTTTTTTAAGTTCAATAAGACAATGTTACAAAATGAAAGTTCAAGGAAAATAACTGTTAGCTTTAAAAGTTCAAGAGTACAAAGTGATACCAAGATATAATTTAGGAGATTAAACTGTAATTAACCATTTTATTTTATTTTTAAATTTTACAGAAATTGGCTCCAAACGGTAATATTTATTTTGATTTTTTGATAACTCAAAATTTTCCAACAAAAATCCACTTTGCGTGGCAAATTATATTTCCAAACTATAAGTGACCAAACATTATGTACTTTAGCTGTATTTTTTGTGTTGAACTGAGAATTCGATCTCAATGCCTAAAGGAATGTTTCAATCCTGCAAACCAATTATGCTAAACCGAAAAGTTTATTACTCGATACGATGGATGATACAATGATACCTTACCTATTTATTATGTTTGTCAAATAGATTTGTAAAAGAAATTTAGGGAAAATACGTAATGAGGTTTTCCCGACCGAATTTAAACAGACTTTTAGTGCAATTTGAAGAAGGGATAAATGAAATATGGTTTTGCTAAAGTGATTGGGAAGTTAACCTCTATGGTAAAGCTTTTCTAAATCGATAATGGTATGGGATTACGACATTTCGTTGATAATATAATTATATATTATCATCATCAAAATACATGTCGGATATGCCGATACGGGACAGTGGCGGAAAGGATAATTCCTTTTGTGGACATTTGATTTGACTTCAACACAAATCCAATCCAGATGTCCTTCACGTTTCAAATTGTTTCCGCGCCTATTTGTTTGCTCAATCATATCATATCATATGGCAGCAGCTGTAGAAGAGTTGTCTTTGCACTTCAACTTCAGAACGTTTTTGGAAGTAAATTTAAAACTTACGGTTGTTGGACCTTTTTTATTATTGAATTCAGTATGATGCATTGAAATTAAACATATTTTACTAACATACCACCAGTTGAGCACACAACTTATTTGTTGAACTCAATGGGTGGTATTTCCCCCCTGCTCATTGATCCGACACGTTGATGAAATTTATGATTTCACAAACCATGCTTAACATTGCTGACTCACTGTTGCAAGTTGTTTACACCGAGCATTCAAACTATTAAATTGGTACAATTTAATTAGTTTGCACCGCTGCTACCACGACAGAGTTTGTGAAGCTGAAAGGTAGGAGATGAAATTGAACTTCACCCAAAAACACATAACCTTTTGGAATTTCACTAATAAAATACCTTTCCAGAGACTTCATTCAGAGGTTTCCATAAGCTGAACCCAATGTCGAGTTCGAACCGAAAAAGATACATAAAAATCCAATGCATGATGTTACTAATATCTCTCACATTTGCTGCTGAGATGGATAAACTGGCTTTATTATTCATTATACAATTCAGCAAGTAGTAAAAATTGATTTACATGTTGACAACTCCGTCTTCGCCATTTTTGGAAGTATTGCCGATATAAAATTAACATCAACATCAAAAATGTACAGAGTAAATCAAGGTAATACGTTTTCAACGTCTCATATAGCAGAAAGAATAGTTCCTCAATCGCATTGCCATTTCGCTGTCGGTATGCAACTCAGGTAATGACACCAACTGCAATGACTATTTCCATTCTCCCCTTTGAACAACATGTCGATACCAACTACAAACCTGCAATGATGGGGGACACAAGATAAAGTTAGTGAACAATCACATTCCCTTAAACCACATTCATTTGTTTTTTCACTAGTCAGAAAGATCAGTTTGGTGGTATAAAGTCGTAGACACTATTTCCATGGAGTCGGCATATGTTTACACTTAAAAGAGTGGGGAAATGAATACCCAGAGGGGAAGTTCTTACCAAACAAACACCATAATAAGAGCAGCAATCCAAAACAGCAACTGGTAAGCCTTGTATTTGTATTTAAGCCTCTTCCAACAAGGAAGATGGTGGTTTAAAAACCACTTGAGTTGCGGACGCATCATGACAATGAAGCCAAGGAGGTAACCCGTTAAAAACCCTCCAATGTGAGCAAAATTATCGACGTGGGGCAGCATTCCAACAGCTAAGTTGACGACAATGATAATAATGATGCTAAATACGGCTGATGCCTGCAAATGGAAGTTAAAGTTCAAGGCTTGCATATGCAAGCAGTAAATATGTAAAAGTTAGCAGTACAAGGACATGCCTTGTTAGAGTACATGGACCAGTTTGTTATAAGCTCAGAAAGCATGGATCCAAGAAGTCCAAAAAGAGCACCAGATGCACCAACTGAAACACGGTTCTTGATAAAAAGGGACGACATAACACTTCCACCAAATCCTGATAATATGTAAACTATTCCAACCCGAACTGAAAGAACAAAGAAAATGAAAATTAACATAAGAATACATAATATCTTCAATTCCATAGATTCAATAATATAGATGTAAAATTTCCAATGGAGCGGAACAAAAATTGAATGATACAAAAGAAGCATAATGTGCCATTTCAATGAGATCGCTTCCAAAACCCACCCTGAAATTAGACTCTAATTTATTTTATTTTAAAGGCAATATCGTCATGGCCTAGCACACAAAAAAATGTAAATTCAAGAAAACATAAAAGAATGAAGAAACATTGTAGGTTTCCGATGGTAGAAACTTGAATATTAAAGGCCACAAGAAAAATAGGCAAAACAGTATCCCATGAAAATTGAAAAACAATTCATGCATATGGATATCAAGCACTCAATCCCATTGTTAGGACCATAAAAATACAAGCATGAAATCAAATCCTGAACAAATGGAAGTTGTAACAGGAGTTAATACAATAAGTTGAGCTATTGTACTTACAAAATCCAAATTGCTTTTCTATACCAACTCCAATAAAACACAAGCTCAACATATTGATGAAAAGATGAATAACTCCAGCATGCAACCATATACAACTAACTAGTCTCCATTCTTGGTGCTTATTTACAACTCTGTCCCATTCAAGGGCTCCTAATTGCTTCAGCCTGAACATATAAACAAAGAACATTAATTTGATACGTTGTTAGTGTTAGAGAAGGAAATGGAATTATAATACGAAAATTATTGCCTAGGAGGTCTTCAATATATAGAGATTACAAGTATGACAATGGAAAACTAATAATAAAGAAATACTGATATGGTAATCCTCTACAATCGCGTAGATATTGCACCCTAATCATGTTATAATTTGTTTCCTTTAACAATTAGTCATGAGAAAAACGATAAAATAAAAGCCATTTATTTAAGTTAAAGTGAGAATAGATAAATCAAATGTCCGACATTGTGGAACATAAATAGAATGAGAAGAAAAAAAACTTTAGAAAGGAAATAACTATAGGAACCGGCACATAGTTTCATTTTTTGTTCCACAGAAAATAATTTGTAGAAGAATCTGCCTTAATCTTTTGTGTTAAGCTCTGCATATTGGACAATCTTTTTGGCTATACTCATTCTGAACAACCATGGACCCAAAAATTTAATTAGGAACATGATAAGATTGATCATTTACATTATTGTGTCCCTCTCAATGGAGATGTTGGTGCTCTACACTTAGTTTCCAGGGCCTCTCATCTTGGGACTGCACTAATGTTATGCAAAAAAGGAAACCCTATCATAAATAATATTTTGTCCAATCCAAAGGTCATTACGTTACCAGAAACACATTCCATCGATTGATGCTTACGAAACCAAAGAAAAATCTGTTTCCCTTAATATCGTGATTGCGGCACCAAACAAATTAATATTCTCTGAATCAATTCTCTCACGATGCAAACAGGAAAACACATTTTCACTTTATCCCATGACAATAATACTTACAACAGGATAACCACATTTCACCCAATATGGTGATCATAACACCAAACAATTTACTCTTCTCTAAATCGATGCTCGCAATCCAAACAGAAAAACACATTTTCCCGTAACAATAATACCACATTCCCAAAATTCCACAACAAATCAAACGAAATCACATCCAACCCTATATAATATATGGGCCAAAACCGAAATCCGCAACTCACGCGTGTGAGGACGGCCCGAAGAGCGGATTCCTGGGGAGCGGCTCGAACGCAAACCGATGGAGATACTCCTCCCCGACGCACCTGCCGGCAACCTGGCTTCTATGGCCGGGACAGTCGTTGACGTACATGCTGAGCACGAACATGGCGATGTTGGCGGCCACGAAGACGGGAACTAACCAGGGGAACCACCGCTGCTCCGCCACGAGGGTCGGCGGGGTCTGGTGATAGGCGTATCCGTGCTGCTTGTTGGCCTCCATTAGGATTAGGGTTAGGATCGGGGATTGGGGATGCGTTTGGATTGGTGGTGGTCGTCGACGTGCGGGTATGGAAGTTGGGGTCGTTTGGTGGGAAATTGTAACAGAAACGGGCAATTTGCAGTTTCGTCCCTAGATTACGATGGCATAATCGGATGGATGCAAGCGGATTTGCATATGCCAGATAGTATAAATGAAACTTTGTGTCTGAAATCCGTCGATCCAACCGTCTTCGTAACAAAGATGTAATTTTTTTATCACAAAGAGAAATTGCAACTGTATTTGTATTTAAATTTGAATATTTGCAAAAATACTATATTCGTATATAAGTACGAATAATATTCACTCCAAAAAAACATTATTATAATACATATATATCTTCATGTTGGTAATCCTTATATAATATGTACATGCGTACATATTTAGTTATTACCTATTACTCGTATATTATTTCTACTATTATATGTTTATATTATGATTTCGTTTGTACATGTTTTTATGCTATATATTACATATTAAATATCTTAAATTTCACATCATGTTGTTCTTTTACATTAAAATAGTTTTTTTATACATTATGCAAAATATTATCACATGAGATTTTTAAAGTGTAAAAACATTTTTTACAAACTCCAATGTTTTCATCACATATATAGTTTATATGTTTTTTATGCATATGCGAATATAGATATTGTTACATCGGTTTCGTACTAGAATAAAAACTCTCAATCGTGAATAATTAATTTTGTGTATTTTTGTAGCTTAGTTCATCGTTCGTAACATATAAGAACCAAACAAACCTACGTGAGGACAACTTATATGGGAAATCAATATTGTAGAGTGTGATTTTCACAATTCAAATGTCCTGTGAGATCTGAGGATAAATGATTATTATTTACGACTAATTGTACACAAGATATAAATCTTGCTATGATTGATAAAAGAGCATATATGCATAAACAAAACTAATATTTATTACGCAGGCTCAAAATTATAATGTTGACTTCGATCATTTCAAATTGGTACATCATAGGGTGTGTTTGGTTGGAGGTTAAGTCATCTCCTCCACCACCCCGGAGCTGAAGTTCCGTTGAAGACCGATCCAAACGGGACGAATTCTGAGGAAATCGTAGGTGCAATGTAGATATCAACGTGAAATTTTGAAACTATGGTAGGTGTGTTTTAAGCAGCTCTGGTGACTGTGGTGGTAATAATTTTGACTTTCGGACCATGTTGCCCCTGATCTTTTGAGGTGATTCATCTTGTCCTACAATTTTGTTGGAAAGAATTACACATGTAGAATATTCATGTGTGTTTTCAAGGTTACCGTTCGAATGGGAAAAATACAAAAGTTCAACATTATATTGTTTTTTTATAATATATATAGTTTTTTCCGATCATATATAGTTTTTAATATATATAGTTTTAATATATCTTTGGAAGAAGAAAATTTGTATATAAGATAATTTCTATGGAGGGCATTTCAGGTATTGCCTTTGGATTGGACATAATCTCCCCTGCATACTCTTCTTCAAGCCAAACATCTCCATGGGCTGAGGGTGGAGAGCAGATTCATTATCATGATTGCCCAAAACTGGATTCAAGGGGGAGTTGGGTATTTGAGAGCTATAACCAAACACACCCATAGTCAAACACGACCATCCCGTAAATTTTCTTACATGTGTTTTAATTGAGTCGTGATACACGAACGCGTGCATCTGAGACGCGCCTGACGTGGTCAGTTTAGTCAGCAGAGAAAATCATTTAATAACATGTTTGTGTCGCATGCAATATTTAGTTTCCCAATGCAACATTACTTTTTCACTGCAACGTTTTGTTTCCTCGTGCAACTTTTATTTTTCTCAATGCAACTTTTGGTTTCTCCATGCAATCTTCAGATACAAAGGTAAAATGAAGAGTTCGTGTTTTGTCATTTTAAACATATAAGTCTGACCTTTTTAACATCTACGTATGTCTTTTTTAACATAGGAGTTTGTCATTTTTAAGTATGTGTTTATCCTTTTTAAGTATGATTTTGTCCTTTTTAACAATTGGGTCGGTCATTCTTATATTGGTGGATTGTTCTTTTTATGTCGAGGTTTTGTCCTTTTTAAGTAATGGTTTATCATTTGTAAGTAGTGGTTTGTCCTTTTTAAGTATGAGTTTATCTTTTTTAAGTATCAGTTTGTACTTTTTAAGTATGGTTTTGTCCTATTTAGTGTAGGTTTGTCCTTTTAAGTATGGGTTTGTCATTTTTAACAGTTGGGTCGGTTCTTCTTATATTGGTGGGTTGTTATTTTTATGTAATGGTTTGTCCTTTTTAAGCAGTGGTTTGTTCTTTTTAAGTACGACTTTGTCCTTTTTATTACATGTGTTTGTTCTTTTTATCATATTGGTTGTCTTTTTAAACAACTCAAGTTGAAATTAGCAAACAAAAACATGAAATCAAACCCAATACCGTTAAAAAAATCAGTAAAAAACTAATATCAAAGACAAACTAACTTTAGACAAGAACACCACAACCGAAATATAAAAAAAAGAACCAAACTTTCAACACAAAAACGTCAATAACCCAAAAAAATCATCTCCCAACCGATCCATCACAAAAAAAATAGAAACTTCAAATCAACCACAAAAAAACCAAACTTTTCCCAAAAAACACCAAAAAATAATAATCTAAAATCAGTTACAAATAACAACATTCATCCTACTCGTCTCGGGATGAGCTCCAACGCCGACTACTTCGTCCCCCTCATCGTCGACCAACTTCACTGCGGTGTCCTAACCAACGTCGTTGACGTCCCCACCTCCCTCAAGACTCACTCTCGCATTCGTCTCCCTCGGCATCCCTCTTATCAATCTCGTCGCCTTCCACTAGGAGAAAACGACGGAGAATAAAACGTTTTGGAGAATAATGAAAGGTTTCGTTGAGATATGTATGGTGAAAATCAAATGTCGTATAGTTATGTGTGTCTGTGATGTGACCTAAAATAAATAAATAAAATGTAATTTTATTTATCTTTGCTGACTGATGTGCTGAATGGACTGACACGTTAGCCAACGTCCGGAACACAACGTGTACAAATCAGTTTTCTTTTTAATTTTATTCATTTTTTTACACCCATCCTAACTCGTGACACGTACATATTTGGAGTAATTTTTGCGGAAATTTCAAATGTGCGACTCAGAAGTCAATGTTCAGACCCATATGCATTGTGCGGTGTCTAAAAATACTTGTCAAGTTGAGTTTTGAAATTTACATTACCTTTCTAACTTATAAATTGAGTTTCGAAAAGCACCAACTGAAGCTAGTGTTTTGCAAAATGGTGAGAATCCGGAAGTCATGTGACCCCTAACGTGCCCACTAACTAAGTGTAAAAATAGTTTGAGAAATATATTTTCCGACCAACATATTCGAATATGTGTAGTAAGATATAGTCATTAATCATAGATTCTGTTTAAATGTTATGCTGGATATGGTAATATATAGATAAAACTTTATAAGAAAATATTTGCTTAGTATTCATATCCGAATTCTTAGAAAGGTATTGTAAATTCTTAATATCAAGATTTTATAAGTAAAACATAATATCCGATACATATCCGTATCTGATCGTTATTTGCCGACGTGTTAATGGTGAATATGAATGTGTAGGACGAGTACCGTAAAATAATCATATCGGTATCTAAAATTGCTATATAAATATGATATAAATAGAGCAAATTTGATATCCGTTCACCCTTTCACAAGATCCGTTTACCGAAAGAGAACCCGATTAAAGTAGAAGCTATCATCCCTAATCATACCCTTTCTCCCTCTTCCCTTTCCCCGTCGTCGCGAACCACTTCTCTCCGCCTCCGTCTAGGTTTTCCGACCTCCGTCGGAGAAGCTGTCTTAGAAGATGGCGAAGTACGAGCACAGGATGGACATAAACAGCCTGAAGTCGACCTCCATCAACGGCGTGAAGGTCTACTCCATCGCTCGCCACCGCTCCCTCCCGCCCTGGGTCCCGCCGAACAAGCAGAAGGCCCTTCGCAAGGACAAGCGTCAGTCACTTTCCCACTCTTTGGATTTCATATTCATTAGTGCATTGTAAGATTAAGAACCACTTGTTTTGTTGTTTACTCCCAAACAGATTACAGGGAAAGAATCGACTTGATCCAAGACTTGTGGTTCGAAACTGCAACAACCAAAATTAAAGCCACGCCCGACGGAGAGTATGTGATCGCTTCAGGTACATTACAAACTTGTTTTTAGGTTATGATTGGTTCAAAGGAAGTGGACGGACATCTAGAAGTCCAGTTCCTAGAACTCAAGTTTCCAGAACTCTTCTAATTCTCAGAACTATAGTTCACGGAACTTCAGTTTTAGTGATTCTTACAAAGATCAATCTTTTGATATGTTGAAAGAAAAATATTCTATTTTTTACATTACTAGAAAAAAACAATTTAAGATAAATTGCTGGGAACTGGACTTCCTCTGATTTTTGAGTGGAGGTGTGGAAATCATCTTTGATACAATTCCGGAACTCTAGTTCCAGAATATTGAAGTTTTCTTGTACCAATCACCCAGAACTCATTTCAGAATTCCAGTTATTCTCACTTCCTTGAGTTTTATTGCAAACCAATCATACCGTTAAATTTTTTATTTTTTATTTTAGTCCTTCTCAATAATACCACTTAGAATTTTTATATGATATTGTATTGTATTTGTAATTTTTGTCGATTATGTCAATAAGAGACTCGTCAAACTTTTGAAATGATCTTTTACGGCCACATCAGACATCTTGTGTCTAATAAAGAGGAAGGCAATCAAAACCCGTCAAATGTTCAATGCTTACATTCAGTTGCACTCTGTTGATCAAGTGTAATTTCTTTTTCACCTTATTGTTGAAATGTTTCAGTTAGAAAGTTGTTATTGTAGCAAAAGCTCTTCAAACCTCCCTATAAGATCTTCCATGTAATTATATTATTACTTTGCATTTAAGTACCACCTGTAACCTCAAGTGACAAAGTGAAAGCATTATTTTCTTTCATTCACGAAATCGAATGCTGACGGTAGGCTTGTCTCCTTGTAGCAAAGGTTATTTGCAAGGTTAGTTGATAATTCACTAAAAAAGTTGATATCTGCATATTTTCATAGCATTCCAGAATTTTTAAGTTACTGCAATTGTTTTTTCGCACGATGGTTATTCAAAGGTTTTTTAGTATTATATGTATGTGTACAACTGCAGCATTATCAGTTCTGTGGTGTTGTGCTTGATATGTGAAGCTACATTTTTCTTCTTCTTTCCGGATCAGGTATTTACCCCCCTCAAGTTAAGGTGTACACAGTGAAAGAATTAGCGCAGAAGTTTGAGAGGCATCTTATATCGGAGATTATCAATTTTCAGGTATTCATATATTTTAGTAGTGCCATATTGTCTTTACACAACTCTGGAAGTATTCAGTCACATTCTATATTTTCCCTCAGAAAATGTATTGCAATTTGTGCTTGTTAATTTCCCCATCGTTTATTAATGTTAATAAATTTTATAGTGTCCTTTATAACCTCTTCACGATAATAAAAAACCTCCCACTTCCAATGCTATTTCTGTGGGGTATTGTAGTAATGATGGTTTATCCCTGTTCAAGTAGGTACTTGATGATGACTATTCCAAGATGGCATTTCTATGTGCCGATCGATCAGTATTTCTCCATGCAAAGTATGGCAGTCACTATAGCCTTCGGATTCCAAGGTTACTATGCCCTTACACATACTATTATTGTCATTGCTATTGATTTATCTGTTTAAATTTGTAAGGTAATAATTAATGAACTGTTTATATTGTTACAGAAGAGAAAGGGCGTAACTCAAGTTATTGATTTTGTTCATTAATTTATAATAGTTTTTGGTGTTTATCGACTTTATCACACATGTATGATCCTGTACCCAACCATTTTATTATGTACTGGATGTCCTGTTATGAAATGTGAAGACCAGAAGTGCGAAAATAATCTGGTTTAAGTCTACATAGTTAGAAAAAAATGATTTTTATTTTGTAAAAATAGATCCTGTCAAGTTGACGGATCACATTTAAACTTCCTACCTGATACCAATATGTAGTATCTCATAAAATATTACAACATCGAATAGTTTATTTTCGTGATCTTCAAAACCCAAATATTTAGTAATGTATTTTCAGTGGTGTTTTATAGCTGATCTCAAGATACCAGTATTTTTTTACAAAGTAAAAGTAAATAGGGTAAGGCCACAAATTCTACGTCTTCTTGACTGTCCGTGTTCAGAAGTAAATGGCAGTAGATGTTTGGAAATGAAAATTTTGAAACAGCTTGAATTAAATCAATGGAGCTTTCTCAATCTCATGTTTTGATCACCACGAGGTTTGCATGTTTTTACGTTACATGACTGAAACATTTGGCTTGGTTTGAATGATATCATGGAAGAGTTTGGTGTTAAATAACGAATTACATTACTTAATATTCTCTTTAATGATTTTTCCTCACAGGATGGGAAGGGATCTCACATACGATTGCTGGTCATGTGATTTACTTTGTGCTGCTTCTTCACCAGAAATTTATAGAATCAATCTGCAACAGGTTATAATTTTCACGATTTTTCTTTTAAAAATTCATAATTTTATATTCTCGTATGAGTTTCCAAGCATACTATTGAGTAATGACACAGACACTTGTGGATGAACTTGGAATGGTTAATCTATCAATAGTTTACCTCTTTGATGTTTGAAGTGTATACGAGGCTCCCTTCATTGATATATCTTGTCTGTACAATTTTTGTGGGAAAATCAATATTCCTTTTTAGTAAGATTCTGTTAGATTACTTGTTGAACCTGTTACTTTTCCAGTAAATTTCGTTTGCCTCCAAACATTGGCAAGTGAATTTAGTTGGTAGGTCATTGGACATCACTCTATAAATACAGACTAGAAATTGAAGATAAATTTTATCAGCAAATATCATGTGAATGGTGCATGTCAGCTGTCAGAAGCATGTGTGTTCACTGTAATTGCTCCCTAATGAGTAAGGAGTTACTTGTCTTATTATAGTGGCTACTTGCACACAAAGAACTTATTGCTGGTGGAGTCTAGATTCGTGCCATTATGCAGATCCACAGATCTCACAAGTCAGTTATGCCATTATGCAAATACTATTCAAGGGGGCACAATTATTTACTCCCCTAGCCCTATTTTGTTTCACAGCAAGCTATGATAATAAAAGTGCAAGGACCCAAGGAAAAAAATGTGATTTCATTTGACATTTTTTGCCTTAAGCTACTTTAACATTTGATATTTTTACTTTGCCACTGAATAAGTTTTGTGCTTCTTAATTGTAGACTATGGTCCGGTTACCATGATTTGTAATATTGTTGGGAGCCCTGAACCATGTTATTTCTGTAGTTGTTTCGTGTTGGTTCTTTTAGAGGAATGAAATGCAATTTAAAAGTACTCCTTGAGTCAAAGTATAATACATTAGGATTAACTTTAATTTAAACTAATTAATTAAAATTTCTTTTGATTGTTGAAGTGTTTTTTAGAGTATGTTCTGGGACTCACACATGCAAAATATGTAGTCAGATAATATATTTTCTATTGCATGCCGACTTGGAAATTTTACAATTGTTGAAATATTATATTTAGTCATAGTGCTTTTTCTATTTGTACGTTGATGGCTATGCTTAAATACCAACTTTTCTTAAATATGTAGGGGCGCTTTCTAACTCCACTTAACAGCCATTCACCAGCTATAAATGTAGTCTCTCGAAGGTTTGTGATTCCATTCTAGGTTTCTACTTGTTAACAACACTGTGTTTGCTAGCTACAAATGATTAATTTATTTATATTTTTTGATTGGGGGGCGGGGGGTCACTTACCAAATGCAGTTCAGTTCATGGCCTTGTTGCCAGTGGTGGTGAAGATGGAGCTGTTGAATGTTATGATTTGAGATCAAAGTCTTCAGTTGGTAGGATTAATGCAGTTACCCTTGAAGGTGATGCTGACAAGGTATTAATTTTTGCAACAACACATCACAATTTTTTTATCCCAATGATTAATTTATGTAGCACCTGTATTTATATTTTATGGGGGTTGTTTGATTTTTCTCAGGAGGTTACTGCTTTGCAATTTGATGATGGTGGCGGCTTTACCATGGCTGTAGGAAGTAGTGCTGGAAAGGTAGATGAATATATGCACATTTTTTAATTTATTTTCATGCTAAGTGCAAACATGGTTACGTTATGACGCATGTTTCAGGAGTTGATGCGTCCCATTTTAGTCCACACATTCTGTGGCCCTTAAGACATTGGATGCCATAGTGATAATAAAGACGACTCGCCTTGTCTTGAGACTCATTAGGCATCATCCTTTAAATCTTAACGTTGCCATCTCCTTCCAGTTTATCTTCAATTTTTGTTGTTTTTGTTTTTGTCATTTCCATGTTGAATTGCCCATCATTGTTGTGATACATCTATGTGATCATGTGCTCGCCTTGTATCAATTAATTGATCATATTTGCTTTATGCTACATGGTCAGGAGCAGAAGTGTTTGACAGAGCTTTCTCTCTGCTTTTCTAATATTACTGCATGCCATTTCGTATGGATTTGGCAAGTTGCATTTGATCTGCCTATAAACCCACTTAGTCAAGAGCAGAAGTATTTAGGATGAACTCATCCACCACACTGTATCCAAACTTAATTTACTAAATCAGGATCAGTTGTATCACATTTGTGCAATCTTTTGACCTGACAATCCTTTGTTATTTTACTAATCAAAAGAAGAAGAAAAAACAATCCTTTGTTATTTCAAGCATAGGTTAAGTATAAAATAGCAAATCCATATCTTGGTAATATGATGAATATGTCCGTGCAGCTGTGTCTTATTAATTTGACTCATTTGAGGCATGCCCTGTTGAATGCCCGATGGGTTTCTCCTCACAGGCTACTTTTTTTGTTGGCTTTTACATGTCATTAAATTCGAGTTAGGTGTATTTAATTATTTATGTTTCAGCCCAATATCCCAATGCTGGGACCACTAATCGTCCTGTATTTTGGAAGTTGTAGATAGCTAATATGTGTTACTCTTGTCTTATATGACTCTACCGAGTTAGGTATCTCATCTCATTGTTCCATTTCCTCTTGCAACTGCAGATAATGATTTATGACCTTCGTTCATCTCGTCCTGTACGAGTTAAGGACCATATGTAAGTTATCGTTTCTTGATCATTATGACTACACATATACAGTGGACCATTTATTCTTGATCTTGATAGATAAGCATATGCTTCCTCTCTTGTACAGTGACACTGTTAGTTGAAAGAAATTTGGAAAACATTAAATCACTTCTGACTTCTTATTGAGAAATGCTCGTAGATCAACCAGAATGTACAAATATATATATATATATATATATATATATATATATATTAGCTCAGCTCATAATTAATTCTATAATTCAACCTTTTCTTTTCTCAGGTATGGTAGTCCTATCATTGACGTCAAGTGGCACCAAACTCCAAATTCTACAAGACCTAAACTGATCAGCACAGATAAACATATTGTCAGGATTTGGGATCCTGAAATGGTGAGATAAGTATTTGAAATACATTGCAATTGTAATTTTCTAGAATATGTGGTTGACTATGGTATCATCTTTGTAATTATCTAAAAGAACTGGTGAAGCTATAAATAAAACCTTGAAATAATCACATAGGCATTAATAGCCGTCATTTATGAATTAGCTCAGGCACTTTTCTAATTTCTGTACTAGTGTACTGGTGCTTTTATTTTAAAAAAGAAAAGAAACTCACAAAAAATAGCCTTTGTAGCGGCTAGATTGTTAATCCTGGTTCTGTTATCTTGAGGTCCTAGATTAGAGGTTCTCATTCAGTATGCTCCTCTGACTCTCTTGTCCTTTGCCTTTTCTATCGGTCTATCGCTATTTGCTATCATCTGATCTTTTAGATGCTAAAAGTGTGCCACAATGGTTCAATGACCTATCACTATCTCCAAACAACAGCTGCTGCTACAACAGAGCAACAGAGCCTTAAATTCCAAACAATGTGTTTATTTATGTTCTTTAAAAACAAAAACATAGAACTGTCACTTTTCAAAGATGCATGCTAATTGCAGCCTCTGTTTTTTACCATGTTTTTGGTGTAGGTCCTGGATGTTACTGGTTTTTGGCTTTTCACATTGAAAATGTTTGATAGCAATATCAACTTAATCATTTATAATTTGAAAAAAAAACTGTAAACATATGTTACTTTTTCTTTCTTATTTTTCAGGGAGAAAATTTTACCAGCATTGAACCAAACGGAGAAGCTATCAACGATGTGTGCGTATTTCCCAATACGGGGCTAATATTGTTAGCTCAGGATTGCAGTCGGATAGCTTCATATTTTATACCTGCTCTAGGACCTGCACCGAAGTGGTGCACACATCTTGATAGCATGACAGTATGACATTGTTTTATACCATGAGATCCTTTATATTAAATTTCTTTGTGTGTTGACTTTTAAATCATAGATTTGCTACCTTTATAGGAAGAGTTGGAGGAGGAGCCTCAGACTACCATATATGAGAACTACAAATTTGTAACCAAAGAAGACCTTGAACAGTTGAACTTGAATTTGAATGAATTGATAGAACAATCTCTTCTGAAGGCGGAGATGCATGGTTTCTACATCAAGTATGACTTATATAAAAAGGTGCAGATTGTCTTATGCACATATTTCACACCTGATTATTATTCTTGAACTTGTCTTGGGCATGTATAGGGTGAGGAATTGAGTTCTTGCTGGTTCCTGTTTCTTCTATTTTTGCCAATTCTCTTGCTTTTTCCTTTTTGGTTCTTTGGACATTGGAATTACACATATTGTAATTAGCCTGTGAACAAAGTTCCCATTCTTATGCTACAAAGTCATTATTAAATTGTTGTTTGTGATGCCAACCATCTGTTTCCTCATTTTTTACAGGCAAGAGCCCTGGCAGAACCATTTGCTTATGATGCTTATATTGAAAAGAAGAAGCAGGAAAAGCTGGAGGCTGAACGTGCTTCGCGCATAACGGTTCGTTTTTCCCTCCTTTTATGTAGTCTATTTTACAGTGAGCGCTGGAGTCCACCATAAGTACATGATTGGATATTATCCAAAACATTCAGCAACTTGTCATGCAGACGTGCACTTGTTATATTAGGGCTACACTTTTGAGGCAGATGACCCTTTGATGATGCATATAGTTGATGCCTTGATGGTTAGGTTCTTTGAAGCCTTGGGAATCGCATAATGAAAATTTTAAGCACCCTTTTTGGTCATTATTTCTGCGTATCAACCTTAGCTTCTTTTTACAGATGTGTTGTTTAGGATGCTATGATCTTTCTTAGGCTACTTTGTGCAGCCTTTTTTCTTCTCATTTGACAAAGTTCATTGGATACATTTGTGAAGATCTGTCTTTAATTGTCACTCTAATTCTGCTTTGCTTCATCCAGATAAAAAAGAGGAGACTGCCAAGGGTAAACAAGGATCTTGCATATCGACTTCTTGAAAATGAAGAGGAGGATGAAATGATGAATGATGACACAAGCACAAAGAAGAAGGCTTCGAAGAAAAATAAGGGATTGACCTCTGAGCTGTTAACAGATAATCGATTTGCAGATATGTTTGAGAATAAGGTAATGGGTAACCTAAGCACTTGCTACCCACTCACCTAGTAGGCTTGTATCCAATAAATTTTGCGTTGATATGCCTGTGTTGTCTTTTTCCTTGAACTCACTACAGGAAACCATTATTGGAGCCAGTTCTTTCAATTTCATCTAATCATAATCAATTTGTACTTGGCCACCTCAAGTAACATTATTGAATAGTCACGACTCAAGGCTGACGATTAGACTTGTACTTTAACCGATAAAAAGTGCACATCTCAATTGGTCCGAGTATAGAGAATTGTCCTGTCATTAAATATTATGTGTGGAAGTTTTCCTTGTAGGAATCATTCAGCATCGGTTTGTGTGAACACATGAGCTCAACAGTTGCAATTAAGCATTAGTTTTTTTAACTAATTAGTTAGGCATTAGTTCATTTGTTATTTTTTTCCTGTAACTTCTTACATAAGATGGACATTTTTATATGACATTCTGATGTGCGTGATTTAATATCCTAACTGGCACAGGATTTTGAAGTTGATAAGTTATCCTCAGAGTACCTTTCTTTGCATCCTCAAGCTTCTAAAAAGCAAACTTCCCTGGTTGATGAACACTTTGATCTAGTCTCCGATGATGAAGAACAAACAAGTGATGGCTCGGATGCTTCAGCATCTGTATCAGAAGATGAATTTGATGAGGGAAAATATAGAACCAAGACAAAGACAAAAGTACCAAGGTAAGATTTTTGGAGCTTATTCACGTTCTCCATTTCTGGGTAGATAGATACAATTGTTGATAATGATACATCTGTTTTTCCTTTAATACTTTGGACATGTCGGGTCATTTCAGTTTCTATGGTGTTTTATTTTTTTGTTTGTTTTCTTATTTGGTATTTTTCATGTTTTCTGGGTCAATTCAAAATATTCCTGTCTGGTGAGTTCTGTACTAGGAAATGCCACACGTGTTTTGAAATTTTTGATGCAAGTCCTTATCATACTACTTCCCTACATTAGCGCTAATTACACATTCTAATAATACTATTATTTATCTAGTTGGATGCTCTTTCTAACACTGGCTTACTTTATTGTTCTTTACATGTTTAATTTCATTTGCTTAAATTATGATGACACATAAATGTTAGACCGGACAATTTTCAATTCCATAAGCACATTGACATCCTTTTGACTTGGTTGACCTTGCAGGCTTTATGAAGTTAAAGATGAACGTCATGCAGAAGCATTCCGAGAGGGTATTTCCTTGGCTGATGAGGATGCCCTTCCGCTCGGTGATAGGGTTTCTGCTCTACAAGATCAGCGGAAGTCAGGTGTTCCTAGTGGAGTGAAGTTCGGGCCAGGGGGTTCTCGTGAAATCTCCTTCATCTCCAGAAGTTTTAAGAAACAGCACAAGGATGATTTCCCAGAGGAGCCTCGTGCTGGAAAGCGGAGGGGCATCCAACCTTTGGGCTTGAAGCCAGATAGATCAGGTTTTCGTGGTGGTCGTGGTGGTAGAAGAGGTCATCGTGGTAGAGGACGTCGCTAACCAACTCCAGTGGATAGCCCTTTCTTTCCAGGGAGGGGAAATTGAATTTTGTTGTTTTGAGCATTAATGTTGAGGTGTAAAAATACGGAATAATTTATATCCAAAATTGCTCCATTGTGTTAATGTGAATTGCTTCTCTACTCAGCCGAATCCTCCTCAAGTGCAGTATGTTAGATACAAATGCAACAGTATGACCACGAAGTGTTGGCATTTTTAGACTTATTTGCATAATGTTCTAATTTTTTGTACAATTATCTTAGTGTGCAGATTATTGGGTGAGTTTTATGGCGTAATCACTTGCCATATCCACACAACAAATGACCATTTAAAGTACAATATAGGATTTTCTCCTACTTCCACTTGAAGTGTGTACGCAGCCAAGGGACTCTCCATCGCTTCGAAAGACTTATCTTGTTGACCATTGAAGATTTGCCTTAAGTGATATGTTATAGAGAATTCTTCTTCTTCTTCTTCATGTCTACTATTTATAAACATAAAATGTTATTATGAAATCCCGAAGTTATGCGTTAATGAAAGGATATGACACAATCATGTGACAATATTAAGATATGATAAAAAAAGAGTTTTTGGTCCATTAGCTTAATTTCGAAGATTCACGAGCATAAAAAAATTAAGACGCGGTTAGATAACGACAAATTTATACACGGCGTCTTTAATTTAACATGAAAAGTACATATTTATCATTTTCTATAGGATAATCATTTATAATTTAACTGGGATGGTTGAGTAAGATGTGTTTGATATGGTAATAGTTTTTTTTTAAAACCAAATCAAAGGAACCATTGGGTCCTACTTGGGTCCTCCCCCCTGAATGCATGCACATGGCAATAGTTGCAGTCAACAATCAAATGCTCTGTCTGTTGCTCATCTGCTCTAGATCGTCAGTCCCATCTTGTCTGTGATCTGCCTTAATTGCTCTCCAATTTCTAACAACTATAACAACTACAGATTGGTAAGAAATTGGTACGAAGACATTATGAGTGTTGTTGTGTCGACGTCGGAAGAAGAGGTGGCAGTGTTGGTGTGCTTTCTGGTGTCTTCGTTGTTTGAGCATTTCCTGCTGGTCTGCTGCGCCGTTTGGGCACTCTTCTACGTCGGTCGCCTCCTTCGCTTCTGCTTCCACCGGAAGTCCCGCCTCGACTCGTCGGAGTAGATCCCGTTTGGTTAACTCAAGTTTCAGTTTACTCGATTTGAGAGTTTTTTTATATTTTAAATATCCTCTTTAAAATATATATTTCCTTTCTAGTACAATTTAGTTTAATAGGTAGTTACGTAGATTTTCTACGAATCTTATAATTCAAAAGTTTGAACCAGCTAAAGTCAGAAGTTGAATTCGACGTCAACAGCCCATAAGTGCGATTGGTTAGTATAGTGATTGTGTCTTATGGTACACATATCTCTTTTATTGTGTTTGGTAATTGGTGTAACTATTTGTATTCCTTATTATTTTAGACCAACTGGAGTAACTAACTTTAGTTGCAATATTTTCGGGGAACTACTAAACGTCGTCCCAAAACTACTTAAATCGTCATTTGAAATTACCAAATTGCCCTTAACAATATATTTAATACACATATCGTCCCGTGTCTTTAAACAAGGTTTTTGACTAAGTTTTACTAACAATCCTAGTACCAACACCACGAAAATGTCTGGCGAAACACCTAGATCAGACGAAGTAACGGAGACGGATTTTTTTTCCGACTCGGACGTCTGGCTAAAACGTCTGCACCATGGTTGAGGAGGCTTAGCCAGACGCCTCCACGATGGTACATGCGTCTTAGCCAGACGCCTCTACCATGGTCTAAGCGTCTCGCTAAGACGTCTTAACCATGGTGGAGGCGTCTTAGCCAGACGTCTCGTTTTTTTAATTTTTTTGTCAAATTAAAATTATACGGTGTGTTATCTCAAATTATTTGACGTTTCTTTGCAAGTTTTCGGTGGTAACCGATCGGATTACAATGAGTTTTTTTGCAAGTGATGAAGATTCAAAAAAATTCCAGATCCAACATTTTTTAAGTTCCAAAATCCCCCAGTGGTAAAATATCCTGACTTACAAATACCACCTCGACAGGTCGTTCGGGGGTCTTGCTCCCCGATGAGCGAGCGACATTCCACATCGCCGGTGAGGTGGCGGGGGTGGCAAGGGGGCAGCGCCCCCTGGAATTTTTTTGGATTTTGAAATTGTTGGATCTGGAAATTTTTGAATTTTCGGTGTACCGAAGGGGTATCGGTCATCCGAATATAGTAATTATTAACTTATTAATTAATTAATTTAACAATTATTTAAATTTATAATCAATTATCTTTTTAAAAAAATAATAAAAAATAATAATAAAAAATTACGGGCGTCCGACGGAGCCGCCCCCACGTAGGAGGGGGCGTCTTACACAGACGCATGTCCCATGGGCGGAGCGTCTGGGTAAAACGCCTCCCCGATGGGTAAGGTGTCTGGGTAAAACGCCTCCCCCATGGGGAGGCGTCTTAGCCAGACGCCCCCTCCTACGTAGGGGCGGCTCCGTCGGACGCCCGTAATTTATTATTATTTATTATTTTTTTATTAAAAAGATGTTAGATATTTTACCAGATTCGAGTACACTGGGCGTCCGTTGGTTCATTAATGACCTCTAAAACATTATTTTTTATGATTATAAGAGGAATATGAAGAGAGATGTGTGATAGGAGGGTAAAATGTCGCGTTATAGCAGTAGAAATGAGAGAAGGGCAAAATAGTAATTTCGAGGGGCAATTTAAGTAATTTTAGGGCGATGTTTAGCAATTCAGTATTTTCGACACCTACAGAAATGAAGAAACTAGTATTTTAATGTGTGATCCGACTTACTGGTGTTGCATATGCGACCACCACATAGTCGCACTCAACAATGTGCAGTCGCACATGATACAGTGAAGGTGGGGGTGAGGTGGAGAATGATGATGTGTTTGAGACAACACATGTTATGCTGTCTCTGATTTCAAAAAAATATTATTTTGATAATTTTTAAAAATAAAATAAAATAATTTACAATTGTGCCGAACGTTTATGCGACTCGTACAACAACATATGCGCAACCAAATCATAAATCCGTAACCAAGAGTAGTGCTAGGAATTTGGGACAAGAAGGTCTGAATTTGTGGGCATAATTTAAATGGGTAAAAATTTCATTAATCCAACTAATAATTGATATCGGAATTTTTTTAGGGGAAAATAATTAAATCCACGATGACAACACCACATTAATTAGTCGAAATAATGAACAGTTAACCACTTTTTAATCGTCATCCGCCATACCTTCCACAATCTTTAAATATTCAGGCACCGTCACCGTCGCCGTCTTCGTCTTCCCCAATGGAAGATTCCACCACAAATTCTATGGTTCCGACGATCCCCGTCCAAATCCACCTCGTCGACTCCCCCAACTCCCCCGAGTTCCCCCTCCTTCATGCCTTCCTCCGCCGGTCCTCCGTCGTCGCCCTTGACGCCGAGTGGAAGCCCCTCCGTCGCTCCTCCGACTCTACCTCCCGCTTCCCCACCGTGGCCTTGTTCCAAATCGCCTGCCGCTGCCCGATCGGTGAGACGCGCGTGTTTCTGCTCGATTTGGTGGCGGTCGCGGCGGCGGAGGTGTGGGAGGTGCTCAAGGAGGTGTTCGTGAGGGAGGATTGTGTCAAGTTGGGGTTCAGGTTTAAGCAGGATTTCTCTTATCTTTCGTCGACCTTCGCCGACCAGGGATGTCATCCCGGGTTCGAAAAGGTGAGGGATTTATCTGCTCATAGATAGGCTTTTGTTTCTAGTCTAGAATTCGTATTTTATCTGAGAACATAATGTCTGCGAGAGCGTTCGTAGTTTGTATATGAATTTGAATAATGCTGTCTCGTAAAATGAACGCAATTGCTAATCTATCCGCTTTCCGAATTCATTTGGAGTCTGAATCTACTTAATATTATGACACTCATATTTGTTTTCAAGTTTACAGTGTTTGTATGCACACATGAACACAAATGCTATTCTGTCAGACTCACAAGTGATATTTTCGTTTCGAGAATAAGTTTACTTATTATGACACTCATATATGTATCCAAGTTAACAATGTTTATACATACACATGAATACAAATGCCATTGTATCTGCCTTACTAGTGATAAGGTCCTTATTATGACACACATTTTTTTCAAGTTTACAATGTTTACTCACGCACACATCAATACAAATTGCAGATGCTGTTCTGTTCCCCTTATGAGTGATATTTGTTTCGAGATTCAATGTCCTTATTATGACACTCGTATCTGTATCCAAGTTTACAATGTCTATACTTTATGAGCACGAATGATATTTTATGCTCTTTACGAATGATAGTTTTTAGATTTAATGTGCTTATTATGACACTCATATATGTGTCAGTTTTACAATGTCTATACTTTATGAGTACGAATGATATTTTATGCTCTTTACGAATGATAGTTTTTAGATTTAATGTGCTTATTATGACACTCATATATGTGTCAGTTTTACAATGTCTATACAGTACACACACGAACCTATTATCATTATACAACTTTAGTCGTGTTCCTCCCTGGATAACAATTTGATTTTGTTCCAATGTAAGGTTTACTAGGATCCTGCTCTATGTCTCTTTGGCTTGAGATATCTATGGTTTGTGAGTCATTTCAGTGACAGTGCTGCTTTGGCAATGTTCAGTTGCACATAGTCTTTGGATATGCATACATTTGTTGTATCATGGTCTTCTGAATTGGTATTATTACTCACATATCTCTTTTACCAGGTGCTACCGTTTCTTGACATAACCAGCATATACTATCTCTTGAAAACCAATCATTTGGCAAAAAAGATTCCTAAAGAAATGAAAAGCTTGGCTACAATTTGTAAAGAACTGCTTGGTGTTTCACTTTCTAAGGTATGTTTCTCATCAGAAGTCACCAATTCAATAGGACCCTTTCCTGTAGTTGTTTTTGTTGTTTTTCCCCAACTTTTTAACCTGAGTTTTGTGCTTATTCTAAGTTTTTGTATTCACAATTCACTAGCTACATACCAATAAAAAAACAATTCAAAAGCTCCACTTCATAAAACATGCACAAAATTACCATTTTCATTTTTAATTTGTCGCAATCTTTTCTCTCAGTACCACATTTGAAATGCTATTATTCTTTTGTTAATTGTGCCCATGAGGAACTTGGTTGTGTACTTGTATTTGGACATGATTGTTTCCCTGAAGTTCTGGAAATTTACTGGTGGTTCTTTGAAAAGTTGCAACGGAGAAAAGAAAGATTCATATGCTATAGTGCAAGTTCATGCAGCCGTGCTGCTATTAATCCAGATAGCTTGAATTTCATGAAACTATCGTGCATGAAATTCCAGTGGATCCTTGTTTAAATGTTATTTGATTTATTGATACATTCACTTTATAATATTGATGAAAACAAAATCAAGACCATGCATTGAATCTTGACATTTTTACCTCTCCTTTCCAAGCAAATCATTCTCTTTGTTATTCATTTATCTGGATTTAAAATTATGTAATTGATGCATTTTATGTGTTGTCATTGGAAGAATCTCGAGAGTTGAGTTTAAACAAGTGTAGCATTTATTGGAATCAAATTAAATCGTGGAGTCACCATTTGCATAATGGTTAACGAGTATTTACCTGTCTATGGAGTCCCCCCCCCCCCCTGCTTAGCTTGTACAGGGAGTTGAAGCGACATAACCTTGAAGATATATTTTTTGATTTCTGCGAACTTTCGTCATACTGGCCATTACAGTGGCTACACCATGTTTGTGAGATTCCATTTTTTTGCGTAACTTTGACATGGAATGCCTATTTGTAGGAACTCCAATGTAGTGACTGGTCTAGCAGGCCCCTGTCAAAAGAACAAGTTCTATATGCTGCAGCAGATGCATATTACCTGCTGGAAATTTTCGATGTCTTCAGGTGCAGTTTCCCTGATGCAGGTTGGTTGCAATTCCTTGACTTCATTGTTAGGTCTCTATTTACTAGTCACTTTAGATGTTTGTATAAGTCGTATATGAAAGAAGTTGTAGCCTCAAGGCGGTCCATTCTTTTTAGAGTGACAAGACTAAATTGAATATGCCATACCTGACGAAATTCTATACGATCAGGCACCACATATGGTATATGTGCTATGTTGGAGCATATGTGGGACTATACTCAATTTAATATTTACATGATAAATAATGTGAACACTTTGATATTTAGTATTTTTACATATTAAATAACATATATACATAGGTAAATTTGAAAAAAACACACTTAACAGTCATATAGCTAACAAAATTGAGTAAATGTAAGTTTTCAAATGTTCTAATATCACCTTGTTATACATAGCAACTTGAGTAATTCAATGAGTAGAAAATTGCTTTTGCTGTTATCTCATTGTTTTTTGTTTAGATTTTTTTTCATCTCATAACTTGGCCATTTGACTCACAGACAGTTTTATGCCCAAAATAACAGAATATTGTCCTGCTCTTGCAAATGTGAGCTCTGGCTTAAAAGAGATTTTGGAGTCATCAAGTGCTTGTGAACATGTTTTCTGGAGCAAGTTCTGCGAGGCATCAGATATTGTCAAATCAAGTGGTTCAGAGTTTCTCACAATAAAGCACTCGATTATCATGTGGCCTGTGCAACAAATTAGTTTTCCCTTTGATGACCATCTGCTAAAAATTGTGAAAAGATATTGTGAGCCAATTATATTGAAGGAGTCAGACCGGAAACCTCGGGTCTCAAAGAAGAAAGATAGGAGACGATCTGCAACTGGTTTAAAATGCCAGGATGATGGCATCAGTACCACCAAATGGGAGGGCCCTCCACCTTGGGACCCATCTTTGGGTGGTGATGGGATGCCGAAGTTTCTATGTGATGTAATGGTACGCCTTATCTACATCCTTCATAATCTGCGTGGTTTTCGACAATATTTGAAGATTTGATTTGCTCTTTGTCTTTCATGTACCTTAATGTGTGTCGTCAGTTCTCAAATTTCACTAGGAGACTAGACATCGACATGCATAATTTACTCGTCTCACCTGTTCTGTCGGATCTTCTTTATTTGTTAAAGTTCCTATCTTCCTTTAGGGAGTGATTTGTTTGTGGAAAAATCTTAAGGAAGTGGGCAAATTGAACTTTTGGGATGACGATTGGGTAATTGGCTTGCTGGATAAACTTGTAAATTCTTGAACCGAAGTTCCATGATTTCCCAAAATTGTACTTACTATTAGAAAACACTTATTGTTTTCTAAGATTTTCTGATGTCTCTGTTTCATCTTCTGGGTCCCAATGTGGGATTCTTGCATCATTTTCCTTTCAAGTCTTGATTGCTGGTATTTCAAGGGCTGATTTTCTACCCCTCACAGTATTTTTTACATATATGTGGCCACCATAGCTGACCTATATTGGTTTGGGTCTTTTCTGTTTCTATTTTGGTTTTGGTTTTCTGTTCTTTTACCTTGTATCCCTATTTCTTCCCTCTGTGAATGATACCGAAAAAAGGAATTGAAGGCTTATTATGACTTTTACACATTATGCACCTGATGCTGATGATTTTTATATACTTAAAAATTACATTGATTTCTTTTCATGATGTATTTCCATCAGGTTGAAAGTTTGATTTCTTATGATGATGTATTTTCTTCAGGTTGAAGGTTTAGCTAAACACTTGAGGTGCATTGGAGTTGATGCTGCAATTCCATCATCAAGAAAACCTGAGCCTAGGTGCAGAACCATGTTTACTATTGTTTTTGTTTCATATGAATCATGGAAGTCCACTGAATGTATTTTCTTTTTGAATAATAGGTTGCTATTAAACCAAGCACACAAGGAAAAAAGAGTGGTATTAACCCGTGATGCTAAGCTACTGAAACATCAATACTTAATACACAATCAAGTATACAAGATCAAAAGTTTGCTTAAAAATGATCAGCTACTTGAGGTATGAATGCCCGAATGCTAGTTGTGTCCTTGTAGTTATTTTTGCAACTAATTTTGCACGCAGATCGTTTTAGTTTTTTTTTCTTCCAAAAAATCTTCTTTGTACATGAGAAATTGTATTTACATAATCGATACTGAATTGGTTGGGCCTACCCCCACTAGTTTGGGATTAAAGGCTTTGTTGTTGTTGTTGATACTGAATTGGTTGGGAATCAAGATCTAACATCAAACCTGCAAATATTTAGGCAATCTTTTGTAAAGGTGAACCTTTGTCAAAACGCTTGAGCCTGTAAATGTTAGTGAGCGGTGTGTGACCCAATTAGAACTTATTTAAAGTTGAAAATGAAATCTATCCTAGTCAAATTTGTACTCATGTGTAATACTAGTTGTAATCTCTTATTCCCACGATGATCATGAAGATTTAAGACCATTCTTAATGGTTGGGTTTACTTTCTTTCAAAAGTTCTAAAATGACCCTTTAGAAGTTTCGCTATATATAGTTCGCTGTTTTACCAATTTACTTGTGGATCTGCATATTTAATGTAACTCTGTAAATTGCAGGTTATTGATACCTTCCAATTGAGAATTTGTGAGGACCAGCTAATGTCACGGTGCACCAAATGTAATGGACGCTTCATTCAGAAACCATTGACCATTGAGGAAGCTGTTGAAGCTGCAAAAGGCTTCCAGATCATACCTGATTGCCTTTTCAAGAAGGACCTGGAATTTTGGCAATGCATGGACTGCAACCAGCTTTATTGGGAGGTATCTGCCAATTTGCAAAATTGTTATATTTGTATGTTCTACAGAGATGCACACCCATCATTTACATCCAATAAAATTCCATTTTTTAACAAATAAAGTGGTTTAGTCAACTGGATACCATTACATGTTCTGCCTTCTCAGAAACTGAAACATTTTCTAGAATTCTTTGAGGTCGGATTTTATCTCCATTCCAGTCTCTATGCAAGATTAGGATATCCACTGTTGGTATTGAATCATACCCTCCTAAAAATACATAACGAACCGAACCTTTTCCATTTAGTGTTTTACTTTAGCATCTTCAATCGTAGTTAAAAAGGTCACCCAAAAACCATTGGTCTCTTCCTGTTTGGAACAAATGCTGTTCTCTCTATTCCTCATTTCATGTGATTGAGTTGTTGCTGCATGCTCCTTAGATTTTTCTTAAGAAACTACTTCTATGTTCCAATGTTCCTGATCTGGTTATGCATCTGTATTTTTTTCCACAGGGCACACAATACCACAATGCTGTCCAGAAGTTCATTGACGTGTGCAAGCTTAACGAGTAAGCAACTCGTAGGATTGTATTTCCCTGACTTGTTGTTCACTTCCTTGTACGTCTCCTGCCTGGAATTTCAAGTTTGAGACCGAGGATGAGCATCAGATTACCGTCAGTCGTCATGGAAGGGGATGTAATGGGGGAAAATCTTAGTCATCCCGCAACTGTGCTGTGGACAACCACCGGTCTCATTTCTTATTCGATTGATGTCGATTATTGGTGTGGGAATGGGAATGCGCCAACTTCCAACTCTCATGGCCTCTTAGCCTTTTGAGGTGTAGCCGATCAAACTAAGCAACAATTGGCCACTTCACAGCTCTGGAGTTTTGAGTCCTTATGTGCTGTCGGATAGTAATATTGTTCACTTCAGCCAATGTATGGCTGGAAATCTGATGTCATCATGGTCTTAAGTTAAACGCTGTCATTTATTTATTCTTATGGTAGCTTCCATCTATCTGATGCTGACTCTTATTCACTATGCTCGTACGTGCTGCTTTTGCTGAAATTAAGAAAAGCATATATTCATCCTCCTTACTGTAAAGGTGCAGCTACTTTGGATGGTTTTAGTTATGGTAATAATTTTCATCACCACTTAACCTCTTCTGCAAAACAATCTTCTTAGGTAATGATGTTTTTTGTTCATAAAATCCAGACGACTGTGGATTGCAGTTACTGAAACTGCAAGATGTGCTTCCTTCTTCACGGTCGAAAATTTAATCTTTTGCTGCCTATTCCTTTTGGTTCACTGGATTTTTGTATCAAATGACGTTTATGGCACTTTTTTCTTTTAAGATTGGAAATTCTCTCGACATGTCTCCATTTAGTGGTGAACAGATGAAGATGTAAGCTAAAAGAGAGGAGATCGGAGAGCGAAAGTTTACAATCACATCCACATCCTCAAGTTGAGATAGGAAATAGTTTTTTTGGTCTCCCATGCAGTGGGGAGAATCTCATGCACTGAGACTATTTTACAGTTTTTGTGGATTTCATTTTCACATAACAAAATATTAGGGGGGGTAATAGGGTCGGTTACCTAATGAAGTAGGTCCTACTCAAGTATATGTTGTATCTATCTATTGGCAAATGCACTTTAGAGTGTGATTGATAAAAAACCCCATTATTATTAATTATTAATATAAATAAAACAACAAAGAAAGAAGAAAAAAAGTTTAGCGAGTCGATCCCAGTCCCACGCCACGCGGTCACGCCTCAAAGACTTCCTTCCAACTTCCATTCCAGAAGAAGGAAACCCTAGACTAGACTAGACGTGACGTGGGTCGGCTTCTTCCCCCAATCATGGCGGAATCCGATTCCGACAAGATAGCCTACTTCCAGGCCATCACCGGCATCCAAGACTCCGACCTCTCCGCCGAGATCCTCCAAGCCCACTCCTGGGACCTCGACCTCGCCATCTCCTCCCTCACTTCCCCACCCCAACAACCTTCTCCTCAACCCCAACCACCACCCTTCCCTCCCTCCCCTGGCCTCGCCTGGAAGCTCGTAACCCTCCCCTTCTACATCATCTCCGGCGGCCTCGGCCTCGGCTTCTGGATCCTCTCCCGCTCCCTCTCCGTCCTCGGTCTCCGCAACACCCCCGACTCCGACTCTAACTCCTCCAACCCCCTCCTCCCCTCCCGCTCCGAGGCTGCCGACTTCGCCGCCGAATTCGACGCCACCTACGGTCCCTCCGCCGTAAGGTTTGTCCCCGACGGGTTCATGGACGCGCTGCAGAGGTCGAGACAGGAGTTTAAGCTAATGTTCGTTTACTTGCACTCCCCCGATCATCCCGATACGCCCCAGTTCTGCTCCGGGTGCTTGGGGGTGGATGTTGTTGCTGAGTTTATCAACGCGAATTTCGTCGCATGGGGTGGGAATGTTAGGAGGAGTGAGGGGTTCAAGATGAGTAACAGTCTTAAGGCTTCCAGGTTCCCCTTCTGCGCCGTTGTCATGGCCGCTTCCAACCAGAGGATTGCCCTCATTCAGCAGGTTGTTTCTTTTCTTTTCTTTTTGTTGTTGTGTCTGTTTTTTGTCTGGTTAATTGTTCTTTCGAGATCCAAAACAACCTCTATTGTGATTTGTGAAATTTGGCTTGTTGGTAAGTTCCGAGTATCAGTCGGATGTTTGGTTTAAAAGCTTTTTTGTTTTGTTTTGAAACGAGGTCAATTTTTTACGGTTAGGGGTGAAATTGTTCTGCCTTTGGTTAAAGTAGGCCGGCCTGGTCGTTGTGATAATTAATCAGGAGAAAGTACTCTTCTAGTCATAGAGATTCTGATTCTAGAATATCCACTTCAAATAAATTAGTTAAATTAATAAGTTTGAGTTGGATGTTGGAGATTGTTTATCTAATTTTATGACATCCTCCGGGATTAGAATAATAGTGGGGAAATTATTCCTTTTACAAATTTAGCAGTCAAAGAAATTAAACTCCCTGCAAGTCAATTGCTCAAAAGATAGCTTTTGAACTCCAGGTGCCCACTTTCAAAACATTTTACACACAAAGCAATCACATCCTGAGTGGTGAAACCCATTCCAAGTATAATGTTGCACTTGACATACTTTAATTCTTAAAATTTCGTTAAATCAATCTTAAATAAGTCAGCCCTCTTTAATGATACAAAAATAAAATAAGTCAGCAGTCTTCTGTGTTGTTTTCCTCTGAACGAATCTAATAATAAGGCTGCATGTCTGTCTATCAGAAGAGGTGGAAACTAGATGGGTTGCATATAAGTTAATATTTTTGATAGTTTTAGACTTTTAGTCAGTTGCTGGCTGCTGCATGTAAACTACCTTTCTTTGGTCTTAAAGTATATCTATACTAACTGTGCCAACTTATTTTGTGTTTTGTCAGTTCAGTGTGATATACTTATGTGCACCTTTTCAAATTAATCAAGTTAATCGAGTCAATTCAGTCACTAAACTTTCTGGATGGAATTGCAAGAAAGATTTTGTTTGACAAAGTTTCTACATTCATTAGTGTTTCTTTATCGTTTATTGTCCTTTCCAGTCATTCTCAGTGTCTGTTTACAGATTGAAGGACCTAGATCTCCGGATGAGATGATTGTTATACTTCAGAGGGTGCTTGATGATAGTAGTCCAGTACTTGTTGCTGCTAGGGTTGAGGCTGAAGAAAGAAGGAACACTATACACTTGAGGGAGGAACAAGATGCAGCATATAGGGCTGCTCTTGAGGCAGATCAAGTATGGTGTACTTTCTTTTATCCTTTTCCCTACTTTTGGTATTTTCTGCTGATTAGTATAACTTCATTTAGAATCTGGTTCATGCAGTCTTTATTTGCAATGATGAGGCTGTCTTAATGTTGTTTCTGATGTGTCAGGCTAGAGAACAACAGAGGAAAGAAGAGCAAGAACGACTACAGAGAGAAGCTGCAGAAGCTGAAAGGAAGCGCAAGGAGGAAGAGGAGGCTAAAGAGAGAGAAGCTCAGGAAGCTGCTGAAAAGGAAGCTGCCCTTGCAAGGAGTCGACAGGAGAAAGCCATGTTATTGGGTGCTGAACCGGAAAAGGGTCCAGATGTTACCCAGGTATTTTCTTATTTCATTAGCACCGTGCATGCTCATCTTGGTCTCTTGAGTAGTTGGAATTGGATAAACTTTTTCGTTTTCAACCATTCAAATACATGTGCGATATGAATCGTATGATGCCCAAACTAAAAACTCATTGATACAATCACTCTTGTAATCCAACACTAGAAGATGATCTATATCGCACATCTTTGACCATGTGTATTTTCTAGTGAACAAAATTTCATGGTGTTTCACACTTCCTAAGTTCTGACTTTATTCCAGACTCGTGCATGATTGATTAAGAAATATGCTGGTGACTCAAGCAATATATAAAGCTTCATACATGATAGGAGTAGGACGTAACAAAACATTTTAAAAAAAAACTTATTTGACCACGCCCGTATCCTGGTAAGTCATCATGCTCTGATTTTGTTAAAACCAATACAAATTATCCTTACTTTAATTCATATTCATATTAAAAAGAAGGAATGGTACTAAAAGAAAATGGTAATGTTTATCTAATTCCAAAAGGTGTAGCTTGCTTCCTAGAAAAAGGTAATGATGTTGTCTATCTTGAAACATCACCCTATTGTCACAAAGCATGATAGTAGGTCTTGAACGGCTATTGGACGAATGAACATTTTTCAAATTATGACATCTAATGTGAATGACAACTAATGTTGCAATTGTTAAAGTCTACTTATATTTCAGTCTATAATTTTGTTATCAAAGATTTCAAAATTTACTGCAATGTACTAAATTTGAAGATTAGATTTTTGAAATACAAGTCAAGAACATTTTAGGACATTTTTAAATGTTTGAACAATACAATATTATAGAAAATGCTACAAGGAGATGAGATTGTCTGTGGTGCATGTTGATTCTTTCGAAAGAAATATATAGTTCTTTTACATTGCAAGTTGCTTTCCCAAACAATTCATAATGATTTTTGCAAAATACAAGATTGTAGTTAGTTACACTCTAAGTCATTAACTCATTATATTCTGATTTTTGATTTGATAAGATATTCAGATACGTGATGCTTTTACCATATCTTGGAAATGATGTGGTTATGTGTATTGCCGTCAGGTTCTCATCCGTTTTCCAACTGGCGAGCGGAAGGAGAGGAGATTCCATAGTTCAGCAGTAGTCGAATCTCTGTATGATTATGTTGATTCACTGGGATGCTTGAATGTGGAGAACTACAGGCTCATTTCAAATTTCCCCCGGGTTTCATATGGTCCTGAGAAGCATTCACAGTCTCTGAAAGAAGCTGGGTTGCACCCCCAAGCAAGTTTATTTGTGGAGATCGACTCGTAAAGACTTAAATCTTATGATAAGATGGTGCGATCCATGGTAGTGATGCAAATATCATCCCTGTAGATTTACTTGAGCTATACATCTTTGCCGGATCCTAATTTTTTTTTTACCTTGTCAACCAAGGTTATGCTTTTACTTAAACGACAACCGTAAAAGAAGGCATAGTAGACAGTGGCATCTTACCACCTTTCAAATTTGGAAGTGTTTCTAAAATACTCCCTCCCCTCCCATGTTTGGTTTCCTGTATCCTATGCATATCATAATGTCTAATGATCTTTGGTTGCTTTGTTACGGTTGTATATCTGACAGTGCAGCACGTCACAACTGAAACAGCTAATAACATTGTGTAACCTGGGCTTTTGAGCTTTTCTTGACTTAGAATCCAATACCAAGAGCTAATACCATTTTACAGATGATGCACAGGTTTAATTCTCATTCCATAACAACCTGAAATTTGTGAGATGTTATTACGCGATCTATCGATTTTTTTTTGTTGAGACTGCTAATGTAGGCAGGGGTTTGCCGTTTGCGTTAATCGGCATGATCTCAGGATGCGCTGGAAAGTGGTTGAAACTTGAAAGTGATCCTTAACTACATATCTGCTTTTAGTTCTGGTGTAATACGTTCTCTTAAAAGGTGGGAAAACTAGAAGATATTACAACTAATTTTGTACAGATACTGTATTTAAATGCCCATTTAGCTCAAAATACATTTTCAAAAAATAAAGGTACGAGTACTTGTTATTTTTCTCAAATATTTTGTTCTGCCTTTTTTATTTTTTTTATTCAAGCTTGTGTGCTATATCGAGACACTGTAATGCCTTCAAGATGCCAACTTCAAAAACATATTTTAGCCTAGACGGGATAATTTCTTTTCAATTTTGAACAAAACATATTCTTGCAGATGATTAAGAATCTCTAAAAAAAAGCAGAACTCAACTATCTGAGAAGAGGTATGTTTTCAAGCATGACCCTACCAAACAAGCTGAAGGTTAGATATGCAAGGAAATGATTCAATTCTAGAGTCAAAACAATGGTCTTCAATTACCAGTAAACGGATTTTAGGGCGGCGGCGTGGAGTATTCTTCCTCAAATGATGACACCACAAAGTACTATATGATGGGTTTAAATATGATATGCTTTAGATTTTACTCTTGATTTTGCCAATAAATAAATGGAATACTGTAACGTCCTCAAACACAGCGAAAAATTTCAAATTTAAATCATACAATCAACGAGGACATTACGAAAAGAAATACACACACTGGTGCACCAACATATAATATATATATGTGAACGAGTTTACAAAAGAATGTGATTACATCAAAAGATCATATACATAAAATATACACAAGTAATCACAACCACCTCAAAATATAGGGAAGCAGGATCAGGTCTCGAGCGCTCCATCCGCCGTCGCCACCCACCTAACGTCGCTCTCGGCCTGAAAGCAGACAATGAATGCCTGAGTTTCCAGGAGGAAACCGCCTATGCCAAACCCTAACACATATATGGACAGAATGAAATATGCAAAGAACGTAAAACACCACAACTGATACACCCGCTAAGTTCCCGGGACATCTCTTCCGGTCATAGCCCAACAACACGGGTCTCAAGGGTCCTCTCACCCCAACCCACCAACACACGTGCACACAAGGCACCGCCGGTCCAAATCAAGGCCAAACAACCCCCTCATTGCCTCAGTGTTACCGGAGCCACGGTTTTGCATCAATGTTACCGGAGCCACGGTTTTGCATCATTCGCCGGAGCCACGGCTTTGCCTCAACTGCCGGAGCCACGACGACAATTATCACAATCCACCTCCACGTGTCACTACTAATCTCTATAGGGTCGGAATGTCTGTGCCGTCGCCCCAAAAGGGCCGGAGACCCGTTGCCTTCTAGCCAATCAATAGCAACACACACACACACAAAAACAGTGCAAAACGGTCGAACGAAAACTGGCTTCCGGTCGACCGATCCTCACCCAGAGAACTTGCCCAACCGAAAAACCCGCCAAACGGTCGACCGACAAAGGGGTCCCGGTCGACCGAAAAGCACCAGTAGAAAACCATTTTCGAAACCAACAGTAAAACGGTCGAACAACCGAACCCTATCGGTCGACCGAAAACAGCCAGTAGAACTCACCCAGAGTCCTCACATCACGGTCGACCGAAACCACACTGCCGGTCGACCGGCCATTAAGTTAACTTAAACGTCGGTCGAACGAGTCAAACAGGCGGTCGACCGTTTAGATGGTCAACGCCCCAATCGACATACAACAATACTTTCGGTCGACCGGCAAAGGGGTCCCGTTCGACCGAAAATACACAGGACATCTTTCTCTCGCTAAAATTGCAACAACCGGTCGACCGCCCAAAGGGCATCGTTCGACCGGTGCGAGAGATTTGCCCAAAATACACTACAACCGATCGACCGAACCAAAACAACGGTCGACCGTTTATAGTTCAGAAACAGCTGTGCAGGTCCGACGAGCCCGAAACGGCCTACCGTCGACCGCTCTCACTCCCACACTAACAATAGGTGAGCTTGAAAGCAAGTTTGACATACCTTAAGGCTTGAAGAAGCCTTTGAAGAAACGACGACGAGCTTTTCCACGATAAACTCGAACTCCGGCGAACACAACGATCTTCGCTCCTCCGGCGACTCCAACAGCACCCTCACCTCCACAAAGCCGAAGAACTCTGATGGAGAGAGAGACGCGCCTAGAGAGAGAGAGGGTGAGTGAGAGAGAGATACGTGCGAGAGAGAGTGAGAGAGAGTGAGAAAACCAACCTTTATATACTTTTCTCTGACTCGATCTCAGCCGTCCATCTCAATCCATCACTAATCCTCTCCTAAACACAATTAGCACATAAGAAGGGTTAGGATCTAACAAATACACCCTTGGTGAAGAAACAATAAGATAAGTATGATTCGATATTTCTGATAAAAACCCAGGCAGAGAGGGACGACATAAAACAAAACACATCGACCTGCTTATTTGTAAGCAACAACGTTGAATAAATTCTTCCATCATTATTGTAAACTACATCTGCCATATCTCATCAAAACAAAAGAAATCACTTTTTTTATACTGAAGAAATGCAGAAAGTTGACCGAAACCAAATTTTAGTCCCTCCTGTTTTATTACCATGTTCTGCTTGGCGACCAAATGTGAAATCTTCGATGTGATGCCCTCCTATTAGGAGGGCATGAGCAGAAAAGAGTGGCAGACTCTGTATCTACAGTCAACACTGGAACAAGTTAAAAAAAGAGTGGCAGACTCATCGGCCGACCGAGTTTGCAGCTCTAAGTAGTGAGGACCAGGAAATCCGCATGCTTTGCAGTTACCTGGAATGGAGATATAAGATAACAATTAATTGACATAAGCATTTATAATGTAGGTAGAAAAGTCTGATGCTACCTTTTTATAAAAAGCAACAGTAGAGAAGCATTTTATTTGAGTAGCATTTCAAATATCCATGCGTAATTGCATTATGCTGACAACAACACATTCAGTATTCAAATATAAGAAGTGATGGATGTATTAATCATCAAAAGTAACAAAGGAAATTGTAGCATCATAAGGACCAAACTGCAATTGACCTCCGTGTGCCACGTCAAAATCTCTCTTTTCCGTCCAGAACCACCACCAAAACCCTCCCCTTCCCTCGTGCTCTCGATGGCGGAACCCTACTGGAGGTACCCCGACGGTCGCATGGCGCCGGCGTACCAACAGCCTCCTTCCGGTGGCCCCCTCAAGCGTCAGCGCTCCGATTACCCCGGTGAGTCCCCCTTTTCCGATCTGGATCATCGAAATACGGACCTTTTCGCTGCTTCTGTGGTGGTTTCTCTCGATCCTGTGTTTCCATATGTTAGATCTGGATTCGGATCAGGATCGTGTTTTTGTTTCGGTGTCGCTTAGATCGTCATCGCGTCGTGCGATTTGAATCTTGACCTGGTTTTGTGTCTATTTGTTGTTCTATTTGGTTATTTGGTGATTTGATCCTGTGCTTTGAGGTGGTTTCGTGTTTTTTTGTTTCTGGATTTGGATAGCGTTAGTGTTCTTTTATTGTTATTTGGTTATGTGATGATGATCTATCTGATCGCGTGCTTTCGAAGATTTGTTTGTGTTTTCCAATTTTGTTTTCAACTGTTATGGTGCTTTACTGGAGTTTTGTTTAGATCATTTAGTTCGGCATCGATTTGATCGTGTGCCTTTTGATGTATGTATCTGATTCAAGATTGGATGGATATAGTGTTTGTTTTGTTTTATGTAAACAAAACGTAGCTTTCTGTTCCAAGTTAGAGTTTTTGTAGATTCTCGTGATTCAAGTTTCTGTTGTCTGATAGAACAGTTCAGAGAAATCAATGATCAAACAAAAAAATTCAAGAGAAATTTTGGTCTTCGCATGTCTAGTCACTAGCCTATCGGATAACCAGCTAGTAGAAGTGAAGGATAATGTTTGTTGGTTTGGTTCATAGAGAAACATGCTCTCTCCCCGAAGCATATATCCTGTGACGGGATGTGTCTCTCTTCTAAATATTGAAAGGTCATTTTTTTTTATTCCGAATCTGATTCGTGTTATTTGCATCTATAGGTGATATTTCTAAATATCTGTTAGGGTTTACAATTTTTCATAGATAATCACGTAAACAACTTGTTTGCAAATGATATACTTTCATATCCCAATTTGAAAAACAATCCCAAGTTAGACTAAAACACCTAAGCAGACCCTAAAGAAACTTGCAACTTTTTAAATTTAAGGGTTGTTTCTATCTGAAAGGGTAGTTTTGAGAATCCTGTGCGATGAACTTCTTGTGTAAGGTTTGTCACCTTGGATGCTTAAAACTTTTTTGAGGCACACAATATCCTGTTTCGATGCAACTTTTCATTGTCATCCCTTGTTTTCATTCACAAAATCTTCTTTTCATGAAGATGCTTCTGGTGGTCATGAATTCCCTGGATATGCACCTCGTGAAGAAGATAGAAATGCACGTTTTGTCATCAGGGATACTGATTCCATTGGTGCCTCTTATGACCATTACCTGCGAAATGGGGTACATAACTGAAGTTATGTTTACTTTCAGTTGATTTTCATACTGCAGAATGCTAATGCCATTGCATCTTTTCTATTCTCAGCAAGTTCCAGGATATGGTGCTGGAGAGTCTGCGAGGTCTGTCCCTGGTGTTCTTGCCAATCGTTCTGTTGATGGTCCACGTGTGCAGGGAATGCCCAACATGGATAGTCGAGATGCTTTGTATGGAGTTGGAAGGTCCGAACCACCTCTTCCTCCAGATGCTTCCAATACACTGTTCGTGGAGGGTCTACCAGCTAATTGTTCACGCAGAGAAGTCTCACGTATCCTTTGAAGGGACAGCTGGATTTAATTTTATATTAACCTGGCTTATCCTTTGTGCTGTACTGCTGTGTCCTTAACATTGGCTTGCAGATATTTTTCGTCCATTTGTTGGCTTTCGTGAAGTGAGACTTGTTAACAAGGAATCTCGACACGTAAGACAACACACTTCTTTTAGTTGATATAGCTTCTTACTTCCAATACATTGACTGGTGCAAACCCTGTTTTATTTCCTGCAGCCAGGAGGTGAACCACTTGTGCTATGCTTTGTGGATTTTGCCAATCCCAATCAAGCAGCTGTTGCCCTGGAGGCTTTGCAAGGTAAAGGAAATATTCTATGTACATATTTTTCTGTCATATTTTTAAATTGTGTTCATTTGTGGCCCATACTGGCTACTTCATTAGGCTGCTCCTTTAAGTCTGTTTTCTGTGATTTTGCTGATCATCTCCCACCCTGGGATTGTTATAGTAGGATTCTATATGATGTTGGAGGGTTGAGTTACTTTTGGTACTATTATTTATATCAGGAGCTGGAAAGATCTTACATTCTCTTATACTAATGTTTTCAACTATAAGAATTATCTATCCTCTTAAAAATGCACATACTTTCAGATTTGGTTGCTTTCTAGCCAATTACTAGATGTCAAGATATTAATCATTTTCCTTATTTTCTTAGCCTTCAAGATAAATTTTGGCATTTATAGTTTAGATTGGTGAGTCTTCTCGTCTTCTTTTCAAATATTATTTGCGCCTTCAAGGGAAAAGGTAAGGATCTTTTCCGTTCACAAATGATGATATTAACTAACGGCGAGTGAAATATTTACGAGCTTTGGAAATTACGGGTTCATTAAGTCGTCTACTTGAGTTGTCCTGTCCTTCATTCTTGGGCTCTTTATGATGAAAGTGGAGGCTGCTTTAGGTGCGCGCATTACTTAGCATGGTCAAATGGTGATAATTCAATTGTGCAGGTTATAAGTTTGATGAACATGACCGGGAATCAGCGAATTTAAGGCTGCAATTCGCTCGCTTTCCTGGTCCGAGGTCAGCTGGTGGGCCTCGAGGCAGGCGCTAAATCGTTATCAGTATGTCACGTTATCCTCGTTAACACTAAATTATATCGACGACAGGTGTTAGCACGTTTAGTTTAACGATTGCTCCGCGTTATTGTCAGATGGGCAGGATTCGTAAAATGGTATGGAAAAGTTATGCGTTACGACGTTTGTGGAAGAATGCGATTATGACGACGCTTTTGTCTATTTTATTGTACTACTACGTTTGCATTCGAGAATGAATATTAGTTGCTGTTTACTTTGCTTTCCGTTAGTTGAGTGTTAGGTGTGCAACCATCGTTTAGCTTTGGTATTGTGATTTGTGGGTCATCTTCATGATTTCAGCTGTTCTGTATGATTACAGAAAAGCATCTGCACTTATATGATTTATAGAAGGTTAATGAACCTATATGTGTGCTATTGTTATCAAGTTCCGCTATGATTTATGATTTGCGTCTTTAACCCCCCTTTTTTTCTTCCTTACTGCTGCCCAAGTAATTCACTCTTCATTGCTTGAAATCACGTGCCAACTTTAAGAAGTTGGTGAGGCTGGATGTTGTATTTTCCGTCGGTCTCGGTTAATTATTCCTGACTTAGGACAATTGTGGTACAAACTTGGTTGTGTGTTTATGGTGTTGCCTAGGTGATGGTCTGTCCATTTGCTATTAGGTTTGAGATATTAAAGTTTCTTCTTTGTCATTTGGTGATGGCAACAGGGCGGGAGGAAATGTTTGTTTTCTGCTTGTTTTTGGGAAATAGTTTGCCGTTTGTTTCTAGTTTTTGTTGGCCCTACGTAATTTGCACTTCAGGGTGCAGATGTGACGACAGATTTGGTTTTGCCCATGGTCATATGTTTTTGTAGTGTAGTTAATTTAAATGAAGCCTTAAAGTAAACAAGAACACAGAAGAGGAGCATCGGATATGAATTAGTTTTCTAAGTATGTTTGTTAGGTATGTTAACGGTGCCCCGTATGGTAAAAAAACGAGTTATTTTCGATAATATGCTGATATGTTGGGGTTGTATTTTTTCTTGTCTGCGTCGTGTTAGGCTTCCTGCAGGCATTGATAATCTTAAGTCGTGTATTAATGTATGTATAGCTGAAGTGGAACTAGAGCTTTCTACACAGAGCTGGTGATGCATTTCAATAAATAAAAGCTGGTGATGTTCTACTTGAATATGGCACTGTTTAGATTTTGGTTGGGGTAGGAATTAGACGATTGGAACTTAGAAGTTTCGAAGGTGTGGCACTGTGGCATATCGTTTAATTTTTTTTCCTTGCATGATTCTGGATTGGTATTTTTGTCGATTTGAAGGTGGCAGTAATAGATGAGATTAGAATCTTGTCCAAAAAAAATTTCTTTTCAATTGTATTTACCACTTTAATGATGTGGAAGCTTTTCTACTATGAAAAACTCCAAACACGTCAAAGTTACTATAATGTATTGTAATCTTATGATTGATTTAAACACCATAAGACACTCAAGAGTTTCACTTAGTCATTTTGAGTTGGTAGGAAAATCGGAATGGTCTATGGGATTGTCAGTGTTCTTTAAACGGACATGTAATTATGTAAACCTCGCATGGTTTGGTGTTAGTCCAAATTTGATGTGATTTCGTAGTGGGGACTTAGCCCCCCCCGCCCCCCCCCCCCCCCCCCCCCCCCCCCCCCCCCCCATCGTTTCGTGTCTAAGACCAGAGGTTTCGAAAGCTGTACCATCAAACAATCGCGGTAGAGCTTAGTTTTGGTGTTGTGCGGTTGAAATGATGGCTACTACATGCTTTAATTGCTTGGGACCATTTGTCGAGTGGGATACGATTCGATTGGGTTTAATCCTGTTTGTATTATCTTATTATCTACGAAAATATGGCTCTAACAATTTCCTATCAACATGATTCACATCCAATGTCCTGAACATCACGAATAAGAGTAACGCTTCAGACGACTTAAAATATTGTAATATTAATGCTTATATCTTGCGGAGTATATGATGCCTTTTTATGTTTTCGATTGAAAATTAAACGGGGTACTTGCTTCACTTGGTCTTAATGCAATGGACTTGTGAGACGAAGTTTAAAAAATCAATCGGGCGATTTTCATTTTCTGATGCGAGCCTAATGATTTTCTTTCGAAAAGTTGGACTTAAGTCTATCTGTGACGATGACTCGGATGATCTGATCATGAGCATTTTCTCTTTTCTAAATCAACTTTCTCTTTCTTCCACGTCACATTTCTCTCTCATCAATCTATTTTTTTCTACATTATTCACATCTTAATCACAACCCGTCACAACCTATCTCTCTCATTCACATCATTTCAGGGTATATATTTGGAAAAAAAATAAAAGTATTAAAAAATCAAAATAATTATAAAACGTATTTTCAAAAAAAGAAAAAAAAGGTTCAAACAAAAATTAAAAAAAAATCAAAATCAAAAGATTCAAACAAAAATTTTAAAAAAAATCAAAACAAAATAAAAAAAATTAGACAACACGAACGACCTGATGCCCAGGTTGTTGTCGTTCGTGGGGCACGGCCCCCAATTTAGGGCGTGAGCATGAACCGGTCCAGGTTCGGTTCGGACCCTGGGACGGGTTCGAGTTTCGGTCCGGTCTGAACTCAGTCCAAAACCCAATTTCTTCCCCCCTCTCAAAAAAAATCCAGTCTGATTCGGGTTTTTGGACCAAACCGAATCTGACCGGTCTGGTCTTCGGTCCGATCCCGAAGAGCATCGGGGGTTGGTCCGATCCGAGTTCGGACCGATGGTCAACCCTACCCCGTTACCGATGCTCTAATTAGATATCCTAAACGGATGCGTGAAGTCAAATAGGCCGGTTTAAAACCCCAATATAATCCAGTGTGATTTGTTTCACTTGATAGGTTTTTTTTTCGGCTTATCCTACAAGTGTTATTTTTCGTTCGTTTGGTTATTTCATGAAAATCCAGTTCCATTTTTACAACCCAGTTCCACATCAACCGGAGCAATCCATCAGGTCTGGTACTTTTGCATTACTGGCACAGTATACACATTACAATAGTGAAATACAAATGAAAATATTGATAAATCAAAAGGTGAAGAGGTTGCAAAAAAAATAAGTTGATGACGTGAAAACCAAAGTATATGCAGAAACATGAATTATGCAAGTGGGCAGTGATCAACTACCACACCTTTGGCAGTTGGGCAGGAAGCCAGAGGGCAACCATCCAATTTGTTCCCCCACCAACTAAGCTTGACATCTTCCAACTCCAAAGCCATATAGAGTAACACCGCCATGAAGGCCAGTCCTGCGTCCAATGCTCCAGATAGCAAGTAGTTACGCCTCTGCCACCACTCCCTTTTGTACCTGTAGATCACAAACCCGAATATAAACCCGACGATGATCCAAGAAGTGTAATTGATTGAAGTTGCCGGAGGCATTTGCTGCATGGATCCGATCATCACTGGCATGTTTATTAAGCTAATCCACTGGTGCTGGTGGAAGACTCTGCTTGCGATCCAAACAAGGACCGGGGCGATGGCACCAGCAAGGAAAAACCAGTTGATGGCCGAGTAAATGCCAAGATCACCGAAGATTCTGCGAGGAGCAATTAGACCCCATACGACGGATGCGTCGTAGAACACATGATCACCTGGGCAGGTCCATGGGCTATCCGGAGATAATAGAGCTCTATCACAGATGTGAGGAATGGTGCTCATCAGCCACCATGCAGTACCCAGGTGGACTACCGCAGATATAAGTGTTCCTACAACCTGGACTAATGTTAATTTTGTCAACAACAGGGAGTTACTCACCAGAACTCTTAAGGGTTACTACATCCATTCTTAGGCACAAAAAATGATTTAAGTGTCAAAAGAGAAGAAAGGCCAACACAACCTGCACCATGAACATTGTTCTTGGAGGAATCTTCATATAATGACCAAGTTTGAAATCTCCAAGGAAAACCAAGGCTTGTTTCATGCTGATGAAACCATAGACCTTAAAGCACATGTTAGCAACAGGGCGTCCTGGATATATATAGCCCATGATATACTCAGTGATGACATTGAGACCTGGTGACTACAAGAAATGGTTTTGCTAATTAGCTTTCTTTAATTTGGTCGATTAATCAATCAATCATTGAGTAGAGGGAGGTTGGTTTGCATGCCAATTTGGTTGGAGAACGGTATAAGTAATACCTGGTTTGTTGTAGCTTTCAAGATCCCTATGGGAAGAGTGAATGAGATGGCCAAGGCACATGCTAATAAGACTCCCCACCATGGCAACTGGATCTCATCGATATAATACTGACACGCAGTGATAGTTACCGCTATATTTATAACTAAGATGCCTATAAACCACCACTCTGGAACTTGCTTGTATCTGCTCATGAGCCTCGTATGTACATCCATCTTTTTATCCCTGAAGGCTGTCGTGCTCAATCGCCATATCTCTCTGCAACAACATATATATATATATATATACATATATATGTAAGTGATGTCATGTTAAGATCTCAGTAAAACTGTTAAATTTTAAGATGGATGGTTATGATGCATGCTACTTCAGATGTTATGTTATCTACTGGAAAATGGACCTTCGATTCATTTAATATTAGTACAACTATTAAACAGGTGAAGGTAAGATGTCTGATGTGAGAGAAGTTTTCAAAAAATAAATAGAAGGCAGCAAACATATCTAATTAAGTCTAAGTGTAGATGCTAATTATCTGCATGCCATCCTAATTAAACATTAATGCATGTCTATATATATATTTCAGGTTAATTTGTACTAGTATGGTACCTTCCATGAAAGAGGAGAACATGTACAACAGTGGACGTGAGAGCAGCAAATCCCACACCATAAGTCATAGCAAAGAAGGTGCTAAGATGCAGGGGACCTCTCCTTTCATATTCGTGGACGTCGAGTTGGAAATTAGAATCTATAATGCTAGAGATATTGTATTTGTGTCCAGAGGATGTGAAAAGCACATCCGAGAAAATGGGAAAGGTCTTGGCATCATACAGATCAAGCCAATATGCAATCGGAGTTATGATGTACACAACAAGAACAAAGCCAACCGCAACATTGGCTGTGGCAAACCATGGGCTCGCAAGAGGGCTACCCAGATAGGCAGAGATGCTTGACCAATCAAGCCCGACAGCTCCAATACCTAGTCCATGCATTCCTGATCCAAGTTGTTGAGCAAAAACTGATTCTGGAAATATCCAGCATATCCAAGACAGAGATGTCAGCATTCCAAACAGGTATCCAGGTAGAACATAGTAAGCAAAGCTGCAGGTGAAGGCAATCAAGAAAAACTGGTTCCGCGTAAGACTTCCTTTTCGCCTCCTTTCCTTCTCATGCAAAGCCCTGTAATTAAGTAGTAAATTCGCTCTCTCGCTCATATGAAACATATATCATCCAGTTATACGTACATATATATGTACATACATATATACATACATACATACATACCTGAAGAGGGACACCTGAACAAGATTAGAAGGCCACCACATCGCTGCGGGTTCGACCAAATACCTCCTGTAAACACCTGCCCATCCGTATCCTAACACCTACATATATATATATATACATAACAAAATTAAGCGTGCGATCAACAATAACACAATATATAATTAAAAGAACACCTTAGGAAACAACCTGAAGTATATATAACCTGATGTATAACAACCTGACCTGAGTGGTGATGACAATGAGCAAGGACAGGAAGAAGCCCATACTCTTGCCGTAGAAGATCTTAACGGCCGAGACGATATGAATGGCATACACACTCCCAGCACCGGAACTGGCAAAAATGGTGATCAACACATGCTCCTTCACATTGAAGGGTCCTGGGTTAAGGGAGAACTCCCACCTACTCCCACCAAAGAAGTTCCTACCGGTGATGGTCCGGGCCATGAGGTGACCCATCGGAACCACCGCGATCTGCGCTGAAATTGAGGTGATGGAGAGTGGCTCCTTCCGGTACCAGAAGAACTGGTTGAGGAAGGAGAGGACCACACACGATAGGGTCCCCAGAGTCCATGTTCGGAAGGTGAGGGACGGGAGGGTGACGTCGTCGGTCGTCGGGACCGTCAGACTCACCTCCTCCACCACACTGGAATCAGTAAGCTGGTTGTCATCCACATCGTCTTGGGGATCAACTGCATATATATATATATGTAATCAAGGTCTTCAGAATCGAATTAATAGGTAGATATGAGATGGTAATAATAATTAGATGGATGGATCCAAGACAAACTCATCATACATATATACAAATTAATGGATTCGGGTATAATATATATATAATATCAGAATTAAAACTCATATACATACATACATACATACATGTATATATGTACTCTACTATAATTAGAGTACCAAAATAGAAATTAATAAGGATAAAGAGAGAAGTTTGTTACGGAGTGGAGTTTGGAGGTTTTGGATCCGAGAGGTGGAGGCTTCTTCTTCTTCTTCTTCCATCTCTTTGTCCATTTGAGGTTTTGGATCCGAGATGTGGAGTGGAGGCTTCTTCTTCTTCTTCTTCTAATGAAATCTATCTCATTGCCCCATTGGGTTGGCGTTTATTTAATTAAATCTTCTGGAGCTTTTGCGGGAATGACCTTGTCTTTGGATTGCTTCCTTCTTCTTCTTCTCTATATATTTTTCTTGTCGTGATGGGATGTTTGCATATATTAAATTAACGTGGAGTTGCAATAAGAATCAAAAGATAACAAGAGGGTTGGTCGCCTGTTTTATTTTATACAAATAATTGGACTAATCAAAATGATGTTTTTTAGCCATGTTTATAGTATACTTGTGAGCACGTAGGAATAGGATTACCCGTCTTGGGCAAGGTTTTATCCATGGCCACAAAAAATGCAAGATTCCATCTCCATCGTTATCGAATCAAAGCCTTCTTCAAATATTTTTTTGAATAGACTGCAATAGAAAAGATTTAAAAAATGCATATTTAATATAACATTGGTAAATATTTAATAACCCACATGACATGACGATCCCAAGATGAAAGAAAAGTAGATTTTAAAACTTGTGTCCAGTTGAACGACACGATTGAGATTGAAGCACCAGCCAGGAAATAGTGGATCTGAAAAATGTGTAAATATTTCATAAACCTTAATTAAACTATAGGTGTGCATATATGGGTTAAGCTATGGAAGTCCGAATCCGGACCTTTTCTCGTCCACATACTTCGCTCCGACATGTGCTGTCTTGGTCAAATTGCAAATCAGAAATCTACTTTTTTACATTTTCGATGACGTTGCAATTGTATTTGCAAAACAATTCGTTATGCACGCAAGTTCCCATGATTATTTTACTGAAATTACTTAAATCGTCGCCGTAAAACTACTGAAATCGTCCGTACATATTAACATTTTACATTTCTACACTTTCTACTTATATAACTCTTCATTTCACTCTTCTAACACTACTATCTCTTCATATTACTCTTCTATTCACCAAATATAATGTCTCGGATGCCAGGAAAAGAACCAGCGGACGCCCCGGATTACTCAAATCTGGTAAATTTCCTTTTATTTTAATTAATTTTAAAAAAAAATTGGGTGGGGCGTCCCCGGGAGACGCTCGACTCAACGAGAGGGTGGCCGTCGGAACCGCCCGACTGTTGGGTCGAGCGTCTCCCGCGGACGCCCGAACATAGGGCTAGGCGTCGGCGGGAGACGCCTCCCACGTAGGGGAGGCGACTCCGACAGACGCCTCCCCGAGCGTTGGGGCGTCTCCCGCCGACGGGATTCTTTGAGATCATCTCTTGCTGACATGACAACTTGTCCACCTCACCCACATGCCAGTCCACAACAACCAATCCGAGCTCAACCCAAAACTAAGCCCACACGCACACGGTTTGCACCCGATTGACCCGATTAAGCCACCGATTGCACAAAACGCCCGATGGGTCGCACCAGACCACATAAACTCGCCCAAAAATGAAACTTTACTAAGTCCGAGCACGAAGTCACAAGCATAATAATGATAAATAAGACATCAACAAAGACCACAATGATAAATAAGACTTTAATAATGTGACAGGAGAGCGGGTCTTACAGATGATATCATAAACTCGTAATGGTATGCAAAACAACAATTTACAACTACACACGCATGTCAAGTTCACATAGTGACATAGCCAACCAACCTTGTAAATAATAGTGTTTTTGCTTGACTTTTTCTCGAAAAAAAATTAGTCATTTTTGTTCATTTGGAACTATTTAAATTTAAATTATTTTATTATGAAATCTAAATGATGTCCTAATGTTATTACATATTTAATTTATGGTGACGATATACGTAAGTGGAAGTAACATTTTCATTCTCATACAACTGACATCTGATAAGTCAGGAGTGAGATCAATCTTTAGGACCAATTCCACCAATCCAAGGTAGGCAATCGTACATTAAAGATTCAAAGTTGATCTCATATATATAAATATAAGCTTGGAAGTACTGATTCACAATTATAATTTATGATTGGACTTTTATACAAAAGTTCGACTTAGCAGAAAAATAACCCCTCTCCCCCATATCTCGCCGGGATCGAAACACGGCGATGTCCCCCCAATCCGCCGACGGCGACGTCCCGGCGGACGGAAATTTATTCTCGCAGTTCGGCGCAGGATGTTTCTGGGGAGTGGAACTGGCGTTCCAGAGGGTTCCCGGCGTGACGAAGACGGAGGTGGGGTACACCCAGGGCACCCTCGACAAACCCACCTACAACGACGTATGCTCCGGCTCCACCGGTCACGCCGAGGTCGTCAGAGTCCAGTACGACCCCGCCGCGTGCCGGTACGTCGATCTGCTCCGTGTCTTCTGGGAGAGGCATGATCCTACCACGCTCAATCGCCAGGTTCGCTTTTCCTTCGTTATGGACTTCGTTCCTTTTAACTTCTGAGTTACTAATTGTTAGGGTTTCACATATTCTGAACCATGAGAGTGTCATAGTATCTAATTTAAGCTTGTTATTTGGTTTGCTGGTCTACCGTCTCATTTTCGTGTCGATTGGGATTTTGTTGATTAGGTTTGATTTGGAGTGTGATTAGGTATTTTACCCATAACTGAGTAAATAGATACTCTTGTGCTAGACTAATTGTCTATTCAACAAAATCAGATGTACCTGACATTCGAAAATAGGCCGAGGGGTCGGAATCTAAAGTGGTAAAATATCTAGGAGGGTTGAATCTTTGCAAAGTAGACAAGATACCAAGACCTAGGGATGTTGCCCCTCACTACGTGCCTACGTTGCACCATCATTTCTTGTATCCTGAAATTCATGCTCGTCATTTTGTAAACAAGTTTTTCGCCGGATTACTTGATTTTGTTTGTTATTTACGCGACATCTTGATATGCTTCAATTAGTTCGACACTATTTTGACTCAGTTGAATCTAATTGAGAGATGTATAGACCAAAACCTAATTTGCAATGGACCAACTTCTTCGAGAACCATATGCAACCAACCTTTCCAATCTACCAATCAAAATGCTAATCCAGTGGTTCAATTTATAGTTTTATAACCACGTCAAATCCATACCCTTCGCTTACTAGCGACAAAACAAGTGTTTTAGTTTTCAAAACAATGGTAACACCTATTATGTCGATCATGACTTAATTTATCTTTAAATAAGACCCAATGGTGTGTAATTACCCTGGATTTTGTAATCTTCAATTCAATCCTAGATGAAATAGAAAGGATCACGTTTGGGCTTGAAAGTATAAAGTTAATCCATCTCCTTTATTAGCACCTCAAATAGGGGTTAAGGCACAACAAGCACGACAAATTTGGATCATCGAATCACTATAGTGACCCAGGTTTGATTCTTACTTTTCTAATTTACACTTCTGACTTGAATATGACTTACGGCTGGTACACAATCAAATGTAGAAGTAATTGCCTGACTTATAATGTAACATCTCGTCTCCGAACTCGCATCAAGTCCGAGTCCAATCCGTCACCCATGACTCTTCTGTCCCACAACACCTACCTATTGCCACAAAATTGAAGATGATTGGTTATTATAGTAGTATACTCATGTCTTTATATCTCATACTGCTAATTTCTTATTGGCTAATGTGAGATTAAATTTTAGGGTGTTACAACCTACCCTATTTGAACACTTGACGTCCTCGTCAGGGTCTCATAAATCAACCTACCAAGCGTTGCAGGATTCTAGAGTATCACGAGAGACTCTTACCCTCTTGGTATAATACTTAATTCTCACAATTCCGGTTGGTCAAGACTCTTAATGTCATTTGTAACGTCCTGTCCTCGGACCCGCATCGAGCCCGAGTCTAGTCCGTCACCCATGAGTCTACTGTCCCACAACACTCATCTATTGTCACAAAACTTAAGTTGATTGGTTATTGTAGTAGTAGTAAACTCAGGTATTTATATCTCACACTACTAATTTCTTATTAGCCGATGTAGGATTAAACTTTAAGGTATCACATATAACATACATGTTACTTGCAAAATAAAGATAAAAATGTTGCATGCGTGTTAACGAAATACTACATCAACATTTGAAGTGAGCACTTCAAACGCCACCCTATGAGAAGTTTGGTCGGGGAACTCTCAATTGAACAAACTATAGTTTCAACTTTACTCAGAGTAAAAATAACTAGAATTTATAATTTCCAGATAAAGTAAATTCAATTAGCTTTTCTTTTGGCATTTTTAACGAGCCCCTTAAAAATTTATTCTTACAACTCTTCCAATCCAGCCACTGTGGTCCATAGTGCTTGGTTTGATCTCTACAATTAGATTAGTGTACATGTTATGATAGTGAGAGTTGAATGTGGAGTTCAAACCGTGTCTTAGTTGTAAAGCACACTTGCAAAGGTATGAGAAGAAAGAACCAGAAAGCACCAACAATATCATTCTTCCTTTGCATGATAGGAATCTTCAAATGTAATAACAACTCTAACAATATTAAAAGTTGATAGGTTTACATTTTTGCTGTTTTTGGTGCCAACCCAAATTTAACACATGGTAAAAAAAATCAGGATGCATGAAAATGCTTTTTATTATATTTGATTATGATAGTATTAGGAGAGACAAATGCTCAGTAATATCATACACACAAGTAGTACAAATTATATATTTATATTTGATTATGACAGTATCACGAGAGACAAATGCTCGTCACTATCATACCCACAAATAGCACAAAACCAGAGTCAATAAATTACAAATATAAAGACTTCTGATTCTAAGTGGAGACACATTTTCACCACCTTCAGTTGGTAACCATTGCCACTTCGACCACCACTTTCACATTTTCCATAACCCCAACAGTTTGCACCACACCCCTGACCCTGAGACCATGACAATTTTCAGAAGCCAAATCTCTTTTATCTTCTGTTGTGGATATTGTCTGAAAAGGTAATTTTCTTTCTTTCTTTTCCAAAATGCTTAAGAGGGTTTAGCATAATGGCCTTAAAGCCCACTGAGGTGGTTAGTTCTATTCAGCCAATGCACTATAAGATAGGAATCTTAATTAAGTCAGGGAAATAATGGTTTCACATGCGAGATATCTTTTATCTGTTCTCTTGAGGCTACTTTTAAAAAAGGTTGTGATCATAATATTTTCCCTTTTCTTTTTTAAAATCCTTAAGAGGGTTTAACCTAATGGCCTTGTGGTGGTTACTTTCTATTCAGCTAACGCATTATAGATAGGAGTCCATCTAAGTCCTAACATTTCCTTGATATGAAAGGAGTATGGCCAGAAGATATCAAGCTGAATGTCAAGAACCTAAGTTATCACACCCCTGTTTAAGGCCACTTAACCAGACTATCGTCATCGTAATTGGCAGTCATTTTCTTTTGACCAGTAAATAAAAACTATATTAAAAAAGAAAAGCAACTGTACAAAGAAGGGGCGGCTCTCAGCCACAAACTCGAATCCGAGTCATGCCACAAGAGCCCGAAGCTCCCACACACTACAACAAAACACCTCTAAAGTGCAAATTAAGCATCAGAAAGTAACAACCCAGGCACTCGAAACCTGAAGAACTGGACCACCCACAACTCTTACACCAATTAAGCAACCAGCCAAGTGTCCTGGTGCAAATGGAAGCCGTTGAGACTTGAGAGTAGACTAGTGTTCCGGAAAATCAAGTGGTTTCTGGATGTCCATATCAGTTTGTCACTGGCAATAACATAAGCACACATCCTGCTACTGCAACATGAACATCCACTGTTAAGCCAACATGACTTTCGGTGGACAATTTCCCAGCACCTTACTTGTGTGATGGTATGATCCACAATCTCAAATAGTGTCTTCCATTTATTTTGACTGTCCTGGTTTTACATTGAACTACTGTATTTCCCTTTACATTCGACATGATGAGCTCAAATACATATGTTCACCTGTGTGAATTGGTTTCCCTAATTGGATAAACTTTAGGTGTTTCAGGATTTGATAGTTACTAACTACGAGATTTTTTTGGATCGGTCCAACTATGAGAAATTATAGTAGATATTTCCAGTTCCCACATGTAGTAGCCAGGCAAGGATTTCAAAGACGGAAGAAGATACAAGTTACACACTGTCATCTTTTTCACAATCAGCTAGATGTTTTTTTACTCTTTTAAGACCAAATGTCTGAAAGTAGTACACGTTTTTTTTTCATTTCCTGTTTCTTCATGAATCAACTTATTGTATGTTGGGCAGATTAGGCTTCTTATAGAAATCTATTCTCCGTACTATTGTTGGAAATGGGATGGTTATTACCAGGAATTTGGAACTGCGTTATTTTCTTTCTTTGTCAACAATACACACATTCTTTGTCCTTACCCTAGAAACCTTATAAGAATGAGCATTCGTAACCATATAACTATAGTGCCATTGCTGTTTTGTAGTGATTTGCCCTTTGATTTTCTCTCGTGAACTGACAGGGTAATGATGTTGGAACACAGTACAGATCTGGAATATACTTCTACTCACCTGATCAAGAAAAAGAAGCAAGAGAATCTTTGGCGAATCATCAGAAGAAGATGAACAGGGAAATCATTACTGAGATCCTCCCTGCAAAGAAGTTCTACCGAGCCGAGGAGTACCATCAGCAGTACCTTGAAAAAGGAGGTCGTCTTGGGGCAAAACAGTCTCCAGCAAAAGGTTGCAATGATCCAATCCGCTGCTACGGCTGAGTTCTCACTACCTTGGAATGGTACTAGTATTACCGGCTAAATGAAATATCGGTATTCTCTGAGAAGAATGCAACAATAATAAGTCATCTTGTTTATATACTTTGTTTCTTTGCAATGTTGAGTCAAATATGCTCTCGTCTCCCTTTGATGTATCTATGAAACCTTTAACGTTGGTAAATGTACTTACAACGATCTTAAGTTACTAATGCATTGTATCATAATGTACTTATCCCGTAAGCATTTCAATAGTGTTAAATTACCAGTGCATGCTCTCTTTATGGAACGGGTTTGAAAACATTACACAAGTACGTTACTACGTGACATCAATTATTGTTTTCTTCAATGATTTGCTCATATTCTTCTTAAAGTGTTCGTGATGATGTCTTGATCATATCAATTGCATTGCTTCAATAATTCCACATGGGATGAGGCCACATCTCCAACATGATGGGTTAACCAGAAAATAAAACAAGGCAGTTTGCTCCACTTTAGACAACCAAACCATGAAAGATTGAGATGCGTATTTCTGATGGATGTGTTGTGTCCCCCTTGGGGGTCTACCATAGGTGGAGAATGGTGCAACTCAGTGTGAATATGTGATTCTTATTTTCTGTTCTCCAAGTTTTGTTAGTAGTAAATAAGCAACACTTTTGTGATGTTTCATCTTGTTGTTGTAGACATAGATTTCTGAAGATATTCTCGAAGATAGGCATAAAAGGTTAGCTATTGTTCTCAGGATTCGACGAAGGTGAATTCATTTTGTGACATCTTTAACATATATGCTGCAGGCCAAAATTTGATACAGATTGAGACAGACACAACTAATTCCGTTTATACCCTTAATCAGATACAAGGCATTCAGAAATGGACATCTTAGCTAAGCTCCAATGCTCTGTTACCACATAACAAGTGGCAGCAGCCCATGTGGACGTGATCTGAATCAAACAGAACAGACAGCAAACGAACTCTCAAATCTTGTTCTTTGCCCATGCAGCCATGCTTTCTACTCTATTTTCGAATTATAACAGAGGGGACCTTTACCCTTTCTGAATAGATCAGAACAATCAGTTTGGGAAGAAAATATTCTCTTCATTTTTCCATGGAAAATTCTTATGCAAAAACCTCTAATTACTACAGCTCAGATAAAATGATATTTAGATCGGTTAAAGTTGTCAAAGTGACTTTGTCATCATCGGGAGAATTTTGGTTTAGTCGCCGAAGAGAGTAGAAAACTTAAACAGGTGAAGGACTTTAAAGTATCAAAGTGATAGATGAAGGACTTTTAAGGAATCAAACAAAAAACTCTAAAGGATAAGTTACATAAGTAATATATTAATCATCCTCACCAACAACGGGCTCGACTAAGTCATATTTAATGGTAGAAGTAAAAAAGTTATGGACCACGATGTAAATAAAAAGAAGTAGAGGGTTTTTCTCTAAGTTCCTCTGGAAGCCAACAACCATGACCAGTACAGTAGGTAGCATTGTGTAGAAACCAAACACATATAAATAACATATCGACCAGTGTCAGAAACAGAGTTCGAGAACAACAACAAGAACAATCCCAACCCAAAAACCCTAGTTTTGTGACCCTTCTCTAGTTCTATCACCTCTGAAACTGGAGCCCTAGAAGTAAAGATGTGTTTTTTATTTGTTTTTCTTAGTTGTTTTTCCTTGTGATTTCTGGATTTGGATTAGATTTGTTTGGTTTGGTTTCAGGAGGGAAGTTGGTTGAATGGGGAGGTATCTGTGGTGATGGTGGTGAGTTTGGTTTGTAGTTTGAAGTGGGAGAGAGATGGATGGGAGTGGAGGATCTTTCGTGGCGGTCAGGAGGATCGGGATCGATAGCCACTCTTCTACTGGTATAATATTTCACTGTTACATCACTAATTGGATGCTCAAGTTTTTGTGCTTCAAATCAAGGTGTGATTGGTTCGTAGGAAGTGTTGTCAATTACGTAGTTTAGTTTTCAAAACCTCAATTCGCTTACCAATGACCGATCCAAAATAATGCTTTCTAGTGATATTGTTTGGTAAAGGTTATATTTATGTTTAAGTGGAGAAATGCCATATCTTTGTGTCACAGACTCACAATGATGAAATTTGACCTCCCTTGGTATTAGAGTAGAATTTAGAGAGCTCCTTCCAAGTATATTTTAAATTGGAACTCTGGTACTAGGATTATATAGTTTTATCTAAACCAACCATTCAGATTCATTCTAAAACTCTGGTTCCCTGGGTTTTTTTTTTAATTTTCTTGCAAAATAGTCACACCCTTAGATGCAATTGTGCTCAGTTTACTTTTGGTAAGATAGAATAGAGGCAGATTAATTTGTGGGCTTGTGTGGCTTTCGAGCCTTTGAGTTAAACCTGAATAGCATGACCAAGTGACCACCTTTGCAAAATAGAAATTTTCACTTTTGTTGTTGGTTAATGTTAAGGAACAAGGACTGGCATCACTCATTTATAAATTGTGTTATATGATTTGGTGTCTTACAGTCACACTACACATGCCGATTCTTTCTATATGATATATACCATGTGGAATCATAATCTAAGTCACATAGTGAATTTGCTCAAGATATAACTCAACTGCTGTTTTTGTTTTTAATTTAAACTGCAATTCATCTTGCACGTCTTGCCAGGTACGTCTTTATTTCAAGCCTAAATCAGATTTTTTGAAACATTTGTATTGAAACGTTTTAGTCTAATTGACTATATTATTATTTACTATCTCCGTCCATTGGGTTTTCATGTTTCAGAAAAATGTGTTAATTCACAGACTCAAGCTCTCACAGTGTTTGTAGAACACAAATGAATAATATTAAGGGTTCACTAAAGAATCAGGTACTTCCTTTCTGGTTGCAGATGATGTCACCAATAGTTCAGCAGCTTGGATTGGCAGAGGTTTTTCGTGTGTTTGTGCTCAAAGAAAATATATTGATGCCCGCCCGTCATTTGATTTGAGTCCTTCCCAGGTGGTTGTCCTATTCTATCTTTACAACTAAAATGTTTCTCTCTTTAGATGATTTTTTTTCTAGGCAAGCAAACTTATCGAAATGTTTCCCTTTTTAAAAATAAAGAATCTGATTTTATCATCTATTATTAATTCTGTTATGCTCTTTTATTGTATTCAAGGAGGAGAGCTTACAAAAAATTCAAAGCCGCATAGAAGTTGTCTATGATGGTAATAATATTGAACACCAGGTACTATACAAGAAATTATAATAAAAAAACCTTTTCATTCAGAAATGTTTTGCATCCTTTAGTGTCTGTCATTTTCCCATTCTATCACTTGTAAAATTCCAGATTTAACTTTACCAGTCAAGAATTCAATATACTGGAATATTGTAGGAAACATTAAGGGCATTATGGTATGCTGCTTTCCCTGGTGTAGAGCTCCATAGCTTAATATCGGAGCAGTGGAAGGATATGGGTTGGCAAGGAAAGGACCCGTCTACTGATTTTAGGTGCATGTTCTTCTGTTTGGTAATACGTAGGATGTATATTGTTCTGGAGTTTCTGAGTTTCTAATTTGCAGATATTCTTTGAATTATTACAGGGGTGGTGGTTTCCTGTCCCTGGAGAACTTAATTTTCTTTGCAAAGACTTTTCCTGTGAGTTTCAGTCTTCTATCTAACCTTTACTGTTTCCAATCCGTCTGTCTTTTGTGTAAGCGTTGAGGGCTTCCTCCACGTAGTCGTAGTTATGTATGACATTGTAAATCAATTAATATCTTGACTCAAGGTAAAATCACATAAAAGGCCCAGAAATCAAGTGATTAGCCACCTCTAGCCATTCACTCTACTTAATTTTTTGGGTTAATTACAGTTTGACCCCCTGAACTATGCTTTGGTATCACTTTGCCCCCATGAACTTTCAAAGTTAACAGTTACCTCCCCTGAACTTTAATTTTGTAACACTTTGCCCCCTTGAACTTCAAAAACTCATTATTTAACACACATTCGACGAATTGAGTGTCAAACCGACCCAAATTCCAACCATATCCGACATCCGTTTCGATCCAAACTTTCACGTAAATATAGGTTTAGGAGTGTATTAAGGATACAACAAAAAAAATTAGGAAAAAAACGTCGAATGTGTGTTAAATAATGAGTTTTTGAAGTTCAGGGGGGCAAAGTGTTACAAAATTAAAGTTCAGGGGAGATAACTGTTAACTTTGAAAGTTCAGGGGGGCAAAGTGATACCAATGTATAGTTCAGGAGGTCAAACTGTAATTAACCCTAATTTTTTTAATATATTTAGTGGTTAGGTCAGTCTGTTGAGCATTCAATCATAGTCTGTAATAGCATACATATTGATAGCACATAGTTGTTGATTGCTTGTTTGTTATACTAGTAGTATGAGTTGTCATGTAGTGTGTTCTTCTTCGGACTGAAATTTAGCTTATCTTTCCCTGAAGAAATCTTTCCAGCATCTCCTGCGGAAGCAGGAGGGAGATCGTTCTCCATGGGAGTACCCATTTGCCGTGGCTGGTGTCAACATCACATTTATGCTCATACAAATGCTTGACCTTGAATCAGGTATCCCCCCCCTCCCAATCAGCTTCTGATAGAGTATGACCTTTATTCCTTTGTAATTGCATTTTTTCTACAGAGCTAACAGGTAAATACCTGCATGAGTTTAAAGTTTCTTTTCCTAAATAAACCTCTTTGATGTGAACATCGTTTTTGCAGTATGATCGTCTGAGAGTTTGAAACATAATGACTAACTAAGAATATTTGTTTGTATTTTTAAAATGCAGTAAAACCACGTACTATAACAGGTGCTGTCTTTCTGAAGTTACTTTCAGGTATGTAATTTATAGTCTGCTCTTATGCACTGCACTATTTTAGTTGAAAAATGATTGTGAGACAATATATCTGTTCGCATTTATACAGCCTATTAAATTGAACAATTATAACTCAGTTTCGATATGTTCCTCGCATTTTTATTCAGCTAATGAAAGGGCCTTTGACCTGTTATACTGCATAAGTTTCAAGCTGATGGATCAACAGTGGCTCGCCATGCATGCCTCTTACATGGACTTCAATGTACATCAGCTCAACCATCCATAATAATATAATCTAACTCGAGTATTATATAGTTGTTTCTGTTCAGTTCATGGGCTTTCCTAATCCTTTTCCTCTCTTCAGTTCTTAACTATTTACTTCATTGATTGGTTTTCAGGCTGTAATGAAAACAACTCGCCGGCAACTGGAACGAGAACTACTCTTAGACGATATCGAGAGGATAGAAGACGTGCCATCATATGGGTTGCTGCTGCCGTAAAGCAGTAATGATTTCGTGTGTGAGCTCAGCACATATGCAGGAGGGAGCGTATATGTTTGCTTGCATTCTCAAAAGTTCTTGTTTCTTTCTTAAAAGTTGAAACACTTGTAGTTATCTATCTCTGTTGTTGGTTTTGTTTCCTCTTCTTTCATGTTATGTGCTGTATCTTTTGAAATGCTCCATGGTGTTATGGAGTAACTGCTGAGGCGAGTTGGATGATCTGGTATAGCATTTCAACTGTATTTTTCTGAAAGAAATGTTTGAGCAAGTTATAGATTGGTTTTTTGAATTCTTGCAGTTCCTTCACTAAACATTTGATTTGCCTGCCAAAAAATTGTTGAATGGGTCAATACGTGTAAAAATTCAACCAACACTTAAAAATTATTACTTTGTCAACTACCGTAGCTAAACTAATCAAGCAAGCATTAATTCATATTTAAATTATTCAAACAATACTCATCATATGGTATTATCTTGTCGTGACTAGAACACAAGTCTTGACTGTCAGTGGTTAAAATGTATAAGTGACGTGACACTTTTTTATTGGGCTTATACATATGGTGTGGATCCATTACTTATCATATTTTGATTGGGTGTTTGGAGGTTACTTGAATATCATGTTAGTTATAGTAGTTAGAGTTAGTTGATCGAAGTAGCTTATATATAGGTATGATATTTGTCTGGAGTTTAGTGTCACTCGAAGATCACTAATCATATCGTGTTCGTAGTTAATTATCGCATCGTGATTCCGTCCATAAAGAATCCATCGGATGCTATCAATGACTCACAAAGGCTTTGCGAACTTCAACATCCCTCGTGACGAATTGACAATTGAGATAACCGGAGGTACCTCAACTAGAAATGAATATGTTCTTTTAATATAAGTAGAAATTGTATGTTCAAATTACAGTGTCCGTTATGAAAAAAAATTATTCTTACTTTCCTAGAATTTACGAATGCTAGTATAATTTATTTTAAAAGATCGATTGAAGTTTGGTCTCTTGATATTCTACTCATTTAGACTTTGCACAACTTTGCTTTGGAACTAGATTTTTTATTTGTTTGATCTTAATAATTTGATGGTTCGTTTCCATTTTTAGTTTTTCTTCCCAAATTTGTCTGTACTATATTACGAAATACAGTTTCATTTTCTTTATTCTCTTTCCCAAGCATTTGTTTTTCCTTCATTATCATTATTTTGAGAAAGAAAAGAAATAAAAAAAAATGAAAATCACTAGTGAACTGCAATTATAATATATATAAAAAATCCAAACTAAAAAGTATTTTTAAGATGCTCTCTCTGACTCCCGGTCGACTTCTTTCTTCTTCTTCTTCTTCTCCTCTCTATCCATTGTTTGTTATCCACACAAACAAACTTCTCCTCTCCACAAACCCCCAAAACCCTAACCCTAACCCTAACCCTAACCCTAGAGATGCTCTTCCTCCTCCCCATTCTCCACCCCCTCCCCCCTCTCCACCTCCGCTGCTTCCTGCCGCCTCCCCGCCGCCCGACCCCGAGCCTCGTCGTCCTCTCCTCCGTCTCCCAGGTCGGCAACTACGGCACCGTCGACTACGAGAACAAGCCGCCGCTCAAGTGGAGCGCGCTGTACCGGAAGGTCTCCATGATGGACGACCCCGGCCTGGGCGCCGCCATGGTTCTCGACAGGTGGGAGGAGGAGGAGAGGAAGATCACCAAGTGGGAGGCGTGTCGGGTCGCCAAGGAGTTGCGCAAGTACCGGAGGTTCAAGCTCGCTCTTGATGTGAGTCGGATTATTTGTTCGTTTTCCGTGAAAGATCAGTTTGTAGGAGTAGGATTCAACTTCACTTTGGTCATTGATGTGGATAGGTTGGAATTTATGTTCTAGTCAAGGAGTACTTGATTTTCCGTTTCCTTATTTGTGCATTGTGACGCTACGATGACTTGATTTTTCCTTGGTTTTATGGACAAGTGGCGATAACATTTTCGGTTTCCATACAACAAGGCCAACCTTCGATCCCAAACTAGTTGGGGTAGGTTAGAAATAAAACGCAACAAGAATCACAGTTCAGACATGTGAGTTGCCAAAAACATTTTCCATATTCAACATTTATATTCTGAGTTACACCCTTGTTTGTGGATCGGATCCCAACTAGTACCAATTGGGTGAGGTTAGGATGCAAGTTCAATCCTCACCCCGTAACAACCCGTGGTTGGTAAGGGTGTGGATATGCATCTACCTAATAATTAAAATTAATCCTACCACTTATATTAAAAAATTATGGTTGCAGTTTTCCTGCAAACCCATAGCAAAGTGAAGTTTGCTTGAGGATTTTACGGATTTGAATTTTGATGCATGGGTGTGTTCTAAAGTATATTTAGAATAAATCAAGTTTGTGTACCACTGAATTTAGTTGGCTAAACTTAGTTGGTGCATATTTATGGTTTCTTGCCTGTTAATGTTCAAGGGCAGTACAAGAATATCAGTTGACCAAGTTGCTTTAGTGATGAAGGACGCAGTTAGGAGCTCGTGCATGGAGAGGCTACTACAAGCCATTCATGAGGACTGCATGGTGATTCTTGAGTATTGCGGGGTCATAATGCAAATTACCCATGAAGTTGAATAGCGGGACTGTTAGTGGGTTACATGATTTGCAGTTATGGTGACTTTAATGTGTTTTAATGTGTACGTGTGTACGTGTTATATTTTGATGTAGTGTGCGGTTACGTGGGTGTTAAGGTGTTAGTGATCAGGTTGTTATGTTAGTGTGGGGGTTATTTAAGTTAACGTATGGTGTGGTAATGAGACACCTTTTGAATTCAATCTCAATACAAGTTTTCTTCGTGTATCCTGGTTTTATCCTTGCTTGGTGGGTTCCTTGCAAGTTATCATTGTTTTATCCTTTGCTTGGTGGATTCCAAGGCTTCTTGGTGGATTCCAAGCGTTTACCCTATCAGATTCTTTAGTTGGAGCCGCCGCCGGAGCTCGATTCCGGCAATCTTCGCTTTCGTGCTGCGTCATTTAGTTTGGCCTTCTAGGGGATATGCCATCCTTTAGTTTACCTCTTGGAGACTAGGTTGTTATGATATTTTGCTTTGGTGATAAAAAGATGAATCAAATAAAATTAAACGCACCTATGGTGGCTGCTTCCATATTTGACAAATCATAACAATCGTTGATCAATATATGTGTGGAACTGAATATCGTTTGCTTTGAGTCTTCATGATTTTTCAATATATGTTCACTTTTTTTAATATTAAATGATCTTTATATTCATGTGGACATCATATCAGGTATATCTTTGGGTAGCTTCTCAAGAAGATAGGTACAATTTTTATTCCAGTGATGCTGCAATTACAGTAGATCTGATTGCTAAAGTGAAAGGGATTGCTAGTGCCGAGGAATACTTTTTAGGCCTTTCAGATTCAATGAAGGATAAACGTACCTATTGTGCTCTTCTAAATGCTTACGCCTATGCAAGACTGAGAGAAAAGGCAGAAGCTGTTTTTCAGTCTATGAAAAACAAAGGCTATGGAACGGAAACACTAGTCTACAATGTCATGATGACTCTCTACCTGAATATTGAAGATCATGAACGGGTCCTCTCGGTCATCACTGAGATGCAGAAGGAAAATGTAAAAATGGATTCTTATTCTTATAATATGTGGATAACAACTTGTGCAGCCATGGGAAACATAGAGGAGACGGAAAGAATCCTTGAGTTGATGAAATCAGACGAAAATGTGACAATCAACTGGACCACCTTTAGCACCCTGGCAAGCATGAATCTCAAACTGGGGCAAATTGACAAGGCTGAGCGGTACTTGAAGGAGGCAGAGCTTAGAGTCACAGGTCGAGACAGGATGTCCTTCCACTACCTCCTTGGTCTATACGGACTTGTTGGTAAGAAAGAAGAGATTCACAGAATATGGAACTGGTATAAATCAAGCTTCCCGGAAATTCTCAATAAAGGATACCATTCAATGCTTTCGGCTCTTGTCAAGGTAGGAGACATCGATGGAGCCGAATCCATATATAGAGAATGGATATCCACTACTGCAAGGTATGATCCTAAAATCTCCAATATCCTTATAAATCATTTTGTAAAAGCTGGCACTATGGAGAAGGCTGAAGAATGTTTTCAACTACTACTCGGTAAAGGTGGGTCACCAAATCCCACCACATGGGAACTTCTTGCTGAAGGGTATATTGCAGCAAAACAAACTTCCAAGGCTCTGTCTTCCTTGAAGGAAGCCGCGACCATAATGAAGCCATTGTTAAAAAAGTGGAAGCCGAGACCGGCTAACATTACAAACTTTCTCATGCTATGTTCAGAGCAAGAAGACAAAGGCAGCATGGAAGCATTGGTAGACATAATGAGAGAGGGTGGATGTTTGGATGTTGCAGAATACAAGGTATTGATCGGTACACATGTGGGAACAGCATCACAAGGTATTACAGAGGCACAAGAAAGTTCATAACAAACTGAAGGCCATGATATCTGTATATTTGGAGTTTCCTTTGCTGTTGCAGGAAATAAGATTTTTGCAATATGAGAGTAGAACACATATATGTTGTGTACTGGTAGATGTTCTCAACAGAAGTGATTCTGGTTCAGTAAAATGGTTGGTTATATATAACAGCACACCGAAATATTCTGTTGGAACAATTAGAATAGAGTTTCTTATGTTTTCTTACTACTACGAGTGAGTTTCATTGTTGGACTGCAGTGGCAATCTCATTGGACCATCTTATAGTGTTTTTGGGTAATTATTATCATTTATATGAGCTGAAAGTACGACATCCAAACAAAAATTTAATGTTCACAATCAACAATGCAGTGGAAATTGGAATGTAGAAAGAGGATCGTGTTAAAAGCGCACTTCCAAAATATCCCATCCGTGTTACGATCCACTATTTATTACGATTACGACGTGTGGTGGGGACCCCACAACTACCCATATCCACCGTCCATTTGGCGTGCAACCGTCAAATCCAACGCACATAATAAATAAATACCATTTCTGTTGTCGTCCGGTCACACACTCCAGAAGTCCGAAGCCACCGAGATGGAAGACGAGACCAACGGCTGGATGGGTCGTAAGCCGACGGAATCCGACGATCCCACGGTCGAAATCGAAGACGACGACAAGCCCACCCTCGACGCCCTCCTCCGCCGCTTCCTCGGGGGCGTCATCCAGCCCGACGACAAGAACACGCCTATCACTCTGCGGATCAAGGCCTGCTACGGCGACACCGCCCCCCGCATCGGGGAGGCCTCTCGGAACACCGCCGACGATCTTCTCCGGTGGACCCGCGCCGGGACTCCACTCCGCGCTCTCGGAGTCCTATCCGTGAGATAGATTATTATTCCTTGTTGATTCCGATTTTGGTTGGTTAGGGTTTCCCCAAGTTGCTTCACCTATGGGTGTACTGTCTTGGTGGCCACCCCAAAGGCAATAGAAGATTCGAAATTTGATTTTGGTCAAACATACGGTTCACTTTAGTCGTAATGTTTACATTATCGGGAAAAAATCTACCGTAGAGGTCGTGAACGTTCGAAGTTTCGTAAGTCACAAAATCATGAACAACAAACAAGAGGAATGATGTAACATAGACGGATCGGAAAGTTTTTTTTCCCTAGAAAAATTGGTTTGGCAAAGCACAAAAGTTTGTGTAAAGTTTTTTTTATGAGTTTTGTTTTTAAAAAATTGACCATATTAATTGATGGTAGTTAAAATTAGGTGTCTTGCATGAATATGTATTAATAAATGTTAAGTTTTTTATTCTGTACAAGTCAGAAGAGATGGTGGGAGTTTTTTTTATTTTCTTGCAGTAATTCCGCCGAACTACTGAATCATGACTCATGTTGACTTGTCTATTACTTATTAGGTGTGTATCGTTGTTCCAACTCTTATTGTTTTGGATGCATCAGGTTCGACAATAACGCTGAGCTAAGATAATATGACTCATCGGGTTCTTAAGTATTTTGAAAAATACTCACAAGAAAACGAAATTATGATTTATCATGTGAGTATATTATTATGGTCTGACAATTTTTATCCAAGCAAAGTTAGCATTTTAGTAGAAACCGTTTGTGATTGTTAGGTGTTTTACTGGAGTGCATTGGAGTTTGACAAAATTACCCTTATGTAATGGTTCTAAGATTAAGATTCAAGACATTATTTTTCTTAATTCCCTTTCTTTGGCAAATAAGCTTTTGAATTTTACTCTTCAGTCTTCTTACTCTGTCTTTATTTTGATAATCAGATTATATTCAGTCTTCTTACTCTGTCTATCTAATAGTCAATGTGTTCACTCATATAGGTTGGGACAATCTTGCTTTTGGCTTTGACGGGATTTCTGGTTTTTATGTTGTTCTTTCTGGTTGCAACATTCAATGCTGTTGTTGTCTCTTTACTTATGTCACTGGCTGCTGCTGGAGGAGTACTTGCTATATTCTTCACTTTCTTGACCGCAATCTATGTCGGAGCCTTGTTGGTTGCTGCATCTGTTATCTCCACTATAATCATTTCTGCCACCATTGCGGTTCTTGTGGCCACAGGTACTTTCCTATCATTAAGCAATGTGTGTCATTCTATATGGTCAAAATTCAAGAAGCCGCTAACTTATAGGCCTGTGAACGGGTCGGGTACAGGGTGGGTATGCCCTTACTTGTACCCGCCTAAATTAATAGGTACGGGTATATACCCTCCCCAATATACCCGTACCCGCTAGGTTAGCGGATAACCATGTATAACTTATTAAAAATTCACTGAAAATATCATGAAAAATAAAAACCACACAAACATAAATGTCTTAACACACAAACAATAATGAACCCAACAACTTCCAATTTTTCTTCAATCAATTAAAAAGACCCCACAAAAATCTAACAACGAGCAAGATAGCCAAAACTGAAACAATCACAAAACAAAACTTTCTTGTCCCAAATGACCTATCAACAACACATTACAGATCTCCAATGAATCATTCCAAACCAATCACAACACCAACAAAATCTAACAATTTCTTAATAGCCACCAAATTCCTTGAGATCCAACAACACTTAAACAAAGTGACAAACAAGCATAAGTAAACAAACTCAAACAGTCCAAAACCCAAAGTTTCCACGACAACTACCAAATCCTCAGAAAGTAGAGATTCAGAGACATTCATCAAGCTTCCTAAAAGTTCAAACTTCCCCTTTGATCAGATCAACAGTAAAACCCTACATGCGGTGTGGAGGTTGCAGTGAAGTAGGGCGGCTGGTGGGAGTAGAGGTCACGACGAGGTTGGGAAGGGAGAAGAGACGGTGTGGAGGTCGCGACAATGTTGGGGGGGAAGGATGTTGTAGGTAGGGAGTTGCAGAGGGGAGGTGACGAGGAGGCGATACCAGTGGCGTATGGAAGGTGCGGCAGGAGGGGAGTTGGTTTGGATTGGAGGAGAATAGGGTTAGGGTCGGTGGCAAGAGAATAGGATTTTCTCTACTGAAGTCTTTTGGTTTTTTGTATTTTTGTTTATTAGGTATTTAATATTAATATAATATATATTATAACATGTATACAGGGTACGGGTATATGTTGTACCCAACTTGTTTATTGACCGAGTACATGTATACGGGTAAAAAAATTTAAACGGGTATGAATTTTTGCACCAGTACGGGGCGGGTATACGGGTATTACTCGCCCCGTTTATAGCCCTACTTATATAGATAATGATTCTTCATTCTTCACTTCAAGGGGTGGAATTTTCGATCCATTTGACAGTTATACCTCAATTCATGGAACCATTAAGAAAATATTTTAACCACATTCTTCAAAATGTCGTAGGACTCACATTGTCTTGTACAATGGAAGGAAGAAAATAAAAATAACGGGAGCTTAAATATATGGTCTGCATTTATCTGCTGAGATTCATCATATTAGCATTGCATATTTTTTCCGATATTTATGGAGTTTTTTTGGGGCCGTGACCTGAAAGGTTTGTTTCAAATTAAGATGTTAGACATGTTTTGAAGGAATAATTTAATGCCCCTTGGTCTTCGGCTGTATTCACAGGAATATCATCAACTACAGAATTTGTTTTTTTAATATCACAATATGTAACACCAAGTCCTTTACTTCTGAGTTTGAACTTTGAAGATCACGAATAACCTGCTCACTTGTGCAGGCTGGGTTGGTTTCTTTTGGTTGGTGTGGTTAGTTGCCAAGAAGAGCTTGGATCTCACCAAGCAATCGATCACTGTGACGGGTTCAGCAATTTCCGCATACAAAGCCAGACACTAAGAAAAATAAGCGGATCCAATTGACGAAGGGCCATGGTGTATAATACGTGCTAAACCAGTAGTTTGTTTTCTGTCGCATGTGTTTCGTCTTCCTGTGTTGATGCTTGTTTGTACATGGTTTAGGCGTCTAGTTATTTTGGTTTCATGGTTGGAGGATCTTGCAATCTCCAGTTCATTGTAGAAATGCAACAGGTCTACTTGTGGGATTTTTGTGTTCAGGTTCTAATAAATTTTCCATGGTTTCCTACGTTTGAATGATAGTGATGCCAGTATTATATTGAGATCCTCTGTAGCAGTTGATGTGCTTTTGCTGTTCCCTCATATTTTGGGCCTTTCAAGCATGTGGTTTTCTTGGTGTCCGGCAATCCCCCACGATGTCAAAACTAGGGATCACATTTAATATTTATGCAGTATCACTCTTGTATCTGATTTAAGCTCTTACGTGAATATTTTACCTTAGGGAACCGGTTCACATGTAGGGTTCGTGAATTTTAATCGAGGGGCATTGATGAAAATGAAGTTGGGAGTAATAGCATAGGACCAAACTGAGACAAATCCAGCGACCTCAGCCATCCGATGATTGTTGTCGGCATCCAATGTTACACTCCCTCCTTTGGTGATGGCTCCAAGGCATCTTCTCCGAAGACTAGAGCACGCCAAACACATGGAAGATAAAGACATGCTACAGCAAGAAAGCGTGATTACATCAAAGCTTTGGTTGGTTTCTACTGCCAAGTGGTGCTGTCCTTACATATAACCCTCGATAAAAATGACATGCCAATTGATCTTCAGCTTTCAAAAATCGAATGTGCTCTCGCTACTCTGTGATTGTTGACTTGATTGTTTCATCCTCTCCCATAGAACTCTAGTCTGCGACGAAGCCAAGGCACCACATTTTCCTACCAACGTAAGATATCCCAGCAAATATGACTTCTTATTCTTCTTCAAAATAGTTCAACGAAAGTCTGATGATCTCGCCTTTTACCAAGATTCAAATTTGTTAGAAAATACAGATTCAATCGTAACAAAATCAGATAAAATGGTTCCTTAAAATGAATGGTAATGGAAAAATTTACAAGAAATAAGGCTACAATTATTCTAACTGAAGTTGATTGCAATTTGAAATTGCAGGCAGCCAACATCATTTAATACAAAGAGAACCAAAATCGAAAAGCAGAACTTCACAGGTACATAAATAGCACCAAAAACAAAACATGACCAGAAAAAAACACTTCTAAATAGTCGACTGATTACCACGAAGCAAGTAAAACAGATTCGTTCTCCGTTGTCTTCCTTGGAATTTAGAAACCTAACCCAGCAATAGAATCATAAATAAAAGACTCAATATAGCAAACATGATATTGCATCTTTCAATTTAAACATCACGACGAGAGCACATCTTAGCACCTTCATTTGGAATAGCTTCAAAAATTGGACACTCAGATCTATGGGTGATCTTCAGCAGAAGTGCAGACGCTTCTGTTTTCATTTGGGTACGATGATGGCTGCATAAAAACATATGAACGTCAAATTGCAGAAGAATGGCCACAATAAGAATAATATCACAGACCAGCCCAGCATCATATCAATTATGATGATAGATAACTATTGCATCTGCATTAAAGTGGAACCGCAGGGGAATAGAACAAGCAATGTAAATAACTAAATATCACACAAGTAACAAGAAGTATATTGCAAATGAGGTCTTCTCAGTACTATTACAGCATATTCAACAGTAAAAATTAAAATGTAGTAGTTTACAATAACTAATTCAAAATCGCAGATAGGAGGGTGATCCACCCATATCAAGCAAATATACTGAACTACTAAAATTTTCATTAAGTAATAGTTCAATGAATTTATTAACCAATGACTAGTGAGTAGTGACTATAATTAAGTTGTAAATGCTCATTCAAACAACCTAAATACATAGCATCAAAAACTACCACGAGACTTGTAAAGAGTCTAAACTGAGAACAAAGAAGCAAAACCAAATTGAGGTTGAATGAGGTAATATCACCACTAAAACTAATTAGAATAGTATATCCAGGTGTAGTAGTTGGAAATGGTCTTAACTCATTCTTAGCATAAATAAGTTCAGGGAGGCAGACATGCTTGAAACCATGCTGTGTCAAATGCTAGCATGTGGGTCTACTGAGGTAAATGAAAGGAAGCTCACAGAGCTTTCTTTGCAGTGTCAAATGTTGTGGTTGACTGGTTTGTACAGTATTTGCTTCTTCCTTGAAAATTCTATGAAGTCGTATTCCTTGCAGTCTATTGGTAATTCACATATTTTGCTTGCCTTTTGGTAGAGCTCAACTTATTGAGTCTTATGCATCATGTCTTTTAAACTTCTGCAATTGTTTCCCAGGAAGCTTCATACTCTTTCTCCTTTTCATCCTTCTGTTCTCTTCAGGACCCTTGCCTTCGGGAACTTAAAGGGACACAGGCCCATGCGTTCTAACTCCATAATGTTGATCTTGATCAGCATACATCAGATTTTATTAGCAAATATGTAACTGTACAAGAGTACAACACTAAGGGGGGAAAGACACCAATGGAAGCTAACAGTGAGCTTATGTTCTTTCCTAAGTTATTATCAGTTTTTTTATCATCAATATCCATGTTATAATGAATATATTAACTGAGTTTAGCAACAAAGCTATAATTTTGTAGTTCTAAGAAATGTTGACTGAAGCTAGGCATCAAGTAAAGATGTGATTTTATTGTAATTTTTATTTATGTTTGACACTTGTTTACATGGTGTACAGATACAGACCAACTTAATAATCTAACGGTTGTTAGAACTCCTTGGATCCATTTAGTTAAAGTAATTTAAAGATAATAAGTAACACTCCTAGAATTTGCTTATTACTTATCATTTTGAAGTCAAAAATGGGCATTATCATACTACCAAAAAACAGGCAATAGTGATTAACTAGAAAATTCTAATCCATTTTGGAACATCTAAAACATCACTTCCAATGGGGATACCACATTGCAGAAAATTCAACATTAAAGATAGATTCTGACAATATTCGGACAAGCATGTTCAGGCACTTTGGGGCTTAAGGAAAGGTATATGAGAATGGCTTGGCTAACAAATTAGTAGAACTGAATGGGCAAATAACAGATTAGATTTTCCCAAGCAAGCTTATGTCTTGATATTTGAACCAAGTAATTTATCCACTCAAAAAAGGCAAAAATTCTCTAATAATGCATTCCAAAATTCATCCTTGAGAAGTGACATCCATTCATTTCATTATATTTTCTTCATAAACAAACGAGCAGTTTTTTTTACCTTGTTTTTATGTAACCGTTTGAGAGTTTTACAAAAGAAATTGAGATACTAGAGCATCTATAGAGCCAAGTAGATATAGTGTGTATTATAGCATGTGAAAATTCTGATGGATTATTAAGTTACATGTGAACTTTGTAGCTATACAGACTTGGAGAGACATGATTAATGTATTTAATCAAAGTTCTCTTACATTGTTTTGGAGTCTATGCAGTGCAGATATCAGTAGCTTGTCCCCCACTATCACTCTCATCCTCCAAATTAGATCAGCTCGTGATATCTTACGTTGCTACAATTAATGAAGAACATGTTAGAAAGAGAAAGAGGCCCTCATACGCTCCACAGGGTCAATCATAACAGAACATACCATGTATTCTTGGTAGTGGAGAGAAAGCAAATCCTTAGCTACAACGGGAATTTCCCCCCCAATCATTTGAATGACTGAAGAAAACGAAGCCCAAGGTGAACTTGGTGCATGCTCAAACTGTGCTCCACCCACCACCTAAAGATTATAATCTCTATACATAAGCTATGATCGACCAAGTAAATATTAAAACATTCAATAAAACATAAGACACGAATGACAAGTTTTTTGCTGTTTTAGTATATCTGGACAAAGGGTAAAATGCATGATCTTCCATTTTGTGTTACAAGTGATAAAAAATTCAATTTGCCTCACAGGATAACAGGTAGCACCGCTTTGCTTATTTTGTATTGTTTTTGTAGCAGGGCTTTCAAGATGCGCCAGTTTAGATAGATATTCTGAGAAACCAAGTGAATCAAAACAATTAGCAAACATTTAACAAAGTGTTTGCAAATATGCCATAAACAAATATATATTAAGTTGGTAAAATGAAATTAATTCTTGTTTCAAATCAAAATGGAAACTCCAAAGTTTACCTCTTACGACTGGAGCCAACTTAAAACACACAATGTATCCCAAACTTATATTAGTGTCCAATAGATTCTCCCAGACCACATAACGCTTTGGTGATAGGAGATCGTCAAGACCACAATCAAACTCTGGTTTGCGAGGTAAATGCTGCTTGGATCCTACGGGAACTTGTTCTGCTTTCCCCATGACCACCTGGCAAAGAAGCATGTACTGCAACCCTTTTTCGTCGACATCACAATGACTGGCACTGTGATAAAAGAAAACTCTTTTAAAACTAAATTATAATTAAAAAATAATGTTGTGGCTTACAGTTCCATAACCTTCCCAATAGAGTGGAAAGGAAATATTCTGTTTTTTTTTTAAATACAGTAAGCATTGTGAATTGCACTTTAAGAAAAACACGAAATTATAAAAACTTACCAGGAAAAAGAATAATTTCCTGGGGCGAAATAAACACCAGTCCCATAAGCTCCCTGCGAGGGTGTTGTCCCCTCACGGAAGCCACGTGTTAAAATTTCAAATAAGCCCTTCTTTGATGTACCAAACCAACCATTTTGTATATTAGCATCTCCTCTCAATGTAATGGTGGTCTGAATCTGCCTTTCATACGTCTCCGATCGAGCCAATGAAGTCCCTGGTTTGGGACTGACTTCGTAGATTTCGGCTATACTACTTGGATCGGCAAAGGTACCCATTCCTGACAAGAACTCTTCCATCACAGAAACAAACTTCTCGCTACCCTTTTCCAATTTCACGACTTCGGATTGCAAAATGTCCGCAAAAGGTGATTTCTCACTTGAAGAGACAGCATCATTTTCAGATACCACCTGAACTTGTGTAGCACTTTCCTGACTATATGTGTCCGCACCCATGCCAAAACCAACATCCGAAGTCGTGAAATTGTGCACTTTCCTGACTATATGTGCACTTTCCTGACTATATGTGTCACTTCCATCGCTCGTCGAGTTATCCCCTCCAACAAAGAATGCCGGGAAGAAACACTTATCATTCTCATCAATCCAAGAAACCGAAGCACGCCGGCCATTCCTCGTATTGCTCAAGACCATGGACACAAAATCAAATACAAACTCCACACCATCCCTAACCATCCTCACGATTGACCTCCTACTCTCAAACGCCTCGACAATAACTCGTGTCTCCGACCGAGGGAAATCCGTCCACCCTCCATTCACATACAACATAACCCGACGAGGGCTGCCACTCTTAATGAAATTCCGATAATTGCAAGCCGCCGACGACCTCTCGTAACGGCGACAAGCAAACTTGCCTGTCTGAGTGATACCCTCGTAAGACCGCTTACGCTTCAGACACGGAATCGAAACCCTTTCAGTGGGTTCGCGGCCCGACCCGGGAGGACAATTCTCCATGAAATTAAGATTCGGAAGAAGAATAAAACCCTATTTGCGCAACGTAAAGGTATGTGATATGTACGGAAACCTAAGAAATCTGTACAAACGCGTCCGATCTCTGGGGAGCATCTCCGATAGGTGATGATCTGCAACGACAAATCTAGAAGACGAAACGAACAAAAGAGGGTAAATTTGCGGGTTTCAGGAAATGTTACCTGGAATAATGGCAAAACCCTAACCCTAATTGGGGAGTATGGGTTGTTTTTTGGTTAGGGTTTCTCGATGGAAGTCGAAGAAAATGGATATTTTGCATTTAAATCATCACAGTTTCAGGATATACGATTATTTTTCATTCTGAAATGTGGATAGTTTTTAATAAGGAATTTTATTTTATTTTTGCTTCAAGTGGACAATCAACAAATGGCATCATTTGAGGCATGAAAAAAAAAACACTTGTTGGGTTGTTTGGAATCTTCATTTCACGTTGTGACGACACCATCCATTTGAAAAGCACAAAACTCAAGTTCCCAAACGGACCTTTGGTATGTGTAAACTTCTAACTCAGCTTAGTTGCTATTAACAAATTCGCTTCGTCTTTCCATTTTTGAGTCATGATAAGTGATTTTCTGAAGTGCATGTAATTAAGTCCTACCAAATTTCAGTAAAAGGCAAACACATATAATAATTGTGGAGGTTCAAGAGTCGTTGTCAATTATTGCTCATGTTTCAACGTCTAAAAACAATATAAATGATGAGAATCGAAAACGTGTGCATACTCATAACTTATATTCAGGAATTCGACTACATATGCGGATGAGGGCCGAACACAGGGAAGATGCACATCGTGCCTTCAGGATATGGTTCACATATATACGGGACATGCAATCACATATGTATTGTATTTCAAAACACTCATCTTTTAGTTTTTTTATTTTTTATTTTACTTTATTTGTTTATTATTGAATTATTGATGTTGAAAATTAATCAAATTTTTATCTAAAATTTTAATTACATGTATATGATTTATATTTAATATTTTTATTATGCTATTTAATTATTAAATTACAAACCACGTATACACCTATTTTACCACATCAAATCCGCATTCAGCATTTCTTAACCTATTTCATACCTTTCGTTCAAACAATAATTTTGTTTTATTCGTCAAAAATGAAAACATGAGTCATCTTCACATATAAGCCGTATGAAACAGTAAGTAGTTGTGATGGCTATCATTCGTGACTGACAGTAACAACTTGGAGTTATGTGATGTGTTGTTTTAGTATAGTTAATTAAATACTCAAAATTGGGGGAAAGTAATCTTAGAATCGTGAAAAATGCGAAATTTAACCCACAACGAAAACGTTTTGTTGGGTGTCGTTGATATCGACTGCGTTGCTAATTAGGCAGTCGAGTGTCAATGCAGAAATACTAAAATAACAAGTAATCACCCTTAAATAACATCCGAGGAGGACCGAGGTTATCACATTGGACGTGAAAATTGAAATATGATCAACTCAACAAAACTTGGGCATAAACTATTGAAGGGAAAAAAACTTTAGTGAACATAAAAAATGTAAAATATAATTGCCCAAAGAAGAGTCAAACTCAAAGGCCACATTTAAACATCAGAAAACGACACAAGAAAGGAGTGTCCGAGACGTAAAGAGATCCAGACATTTCATTTCATTTATTTAAATTATATAATTTTCCCATGAACGCCAATAATCGATCAGATAAAAAGTCGAGTTATATTCCATCACGTCAACAAGTCATGTCCCAAAAGGCAAAAAAATAAAATAAATGACCGCCATCCATAGCATATCCACAACATTATCCACTCTGAAATCAAACTCAAATCTTAATTAATCGGTTATTAAAGCTACATTTGCGGGCATATCCCTCTTGAGCCACGAGTATATGCAATTTCCCTTCATTTTTTATATTCATAAAATAACCATTTACTCCGATAGATTTATAATAGATATCTACTGAGAGTCATTATTATTTATGTTTGGTGACAACGTGTTAATGTGAGCGAAAGACAATATAGGAGGTTGCGTCAATCAATCTTATCAAAATAATTGTGGAACTAAAATATTTAGAAGCATTTCAATGTACAACAATTCTGTAACCAAGTCACGGGTTTAAATATGATAGCTATATATATTTGATCTAACATAATGTTCGTTACTATTCATGAGAAAGCAATTGATTTGGTGATCCGTTTAGAAATATCTAATCTTGCCGAAATAGACCAAATGTTGGGTAATATTCACGCTTAGACCAATAAAATCTAAATTTTAGGTCAAACAATTTTAATTATTGCATACTTAATTATATAAAATCTAAAATCCAGAGGAAGTAAAAATTCATGTTGATATATATTTTACATGCAAAATCCAAAATTCAGTAGAAACGGATCTCTCTAGTCTTAGACTCTTAGTGTCACAGACCACATTGTGACTTTGAATCTTGTTCTGCATTTTTCACAGGAGACATAAATATTACAAATCAGAAATTAAGCTTCTTCCATTATTCTTCTTTTCAAATATAATCAAATACCGAGAAAATATTTGTTTACAAAAATACAATAATTGAGATGGATCTTTACTCAAGATTCTATCATCACTTGTTAAAAACCAAAAATTCTTTCGATTTTACGTAATACTTAAGAAACACGTTTCATTCTCTGTTTTTTATTTCCCGATGAAATGTATTTTTCAAATTGATAAGTAAAAACTTAAAATAAGTTTAAAAAAAAACAAAAAAATTACAACCCAAAAACAGAGTGATTAAGCCAACAAAAAAGACGTTTCGAACTGCCATCTCTATCCTGTTAATCAGTTATTAACTTATTTCCCCTTCCTTCCAATGGGGAAAAAACACACCAAACACGATGTGGTCCAACGCCCACCCGCGATCCACGTGTCAGGTCCTCGCAGGTGGTCCACCACAGTGACCCCACCAATCCACGTGTCGACACGAAACATCACGCGGCGAAAGCACAGGAAGGGAGGTGCAGATTCTAGAATAAAACAATTGCACTCAAACCCTCTATAAACCACAAAATCACAAACACGTCCTCCCCTTCTTCTCCCTCCCTCGCTCCACCTATTTATACACCCCCACACGCAACCACTCGTCCATTTCCCGTTTTTTTCGCTCTTCTTCTCCTTCAACCATCCAAAACCCTAAACCTAATTCTGGTTTGGGCTCTTCCAAGATCACCATCGGGAGGAGCCTCAGCTTCCCGGCGTCCACCCCCCGCGTTCCGACCGACGATCCCAAACTCCGTCGTCGGATCCCGATGAAGATGGAAACAACCTCTTATTCTTCTGGTTCGGTTTCGACGTCGCCGAACGCGACGTCGAATCTGGTTCTGGCCTCGAGTTCGACGGGGAGCTTGGGGTCGGTGTTGTCGATCCGCGTGTTGAGCGGCTTCGTGGCGTTGATCCACGCGTTTCTTTTCCTCCTCCTCGCGCCGTTCTACCGGAGGCGGGAGGGGAAGAAACAACACGAACGCGTTCGGGTTCCCGGGGTGGTGAGGAGGTGGGAGAGGGACGCGAGTGTGAGGAGGGCGCTGGCGATTAGGAGGTTGAGGTCGGATAAGGACGAAGAGGGGATTAGGATGGAGGGGAAGGCGTCCGTCAGGGATTTCTCGCTGTTTCTGACGGAGAGAGGGGATACGCTTTTCACGCAGTCGTGGACTCCTTTCGCCGTTCCGATCAGGTGGACTTTGACGTTGCTTTCTTTCTTTTTCATTTTTTTTCGCATCACAATTCAGGAAAAAAAGTCCCCCCCCCCCCCCCCCCCCCCCCCCCGAACGGTGACCTGTAGCTAAAGCGAGGAGAAAAGATGAAATCATTATTAACTAGGTAAAATCGGAAATTCACGAGAAAATGTTTCCCCCCCGGAATGATAGCCTAGAGCTAAAGCGGGGAGGAATGATGAAAACAATATTAACTGCGATTTGGACGTCAGACATCTGTATTTAATTTAATTAATCACTAAACTGGGACTGGGACCACATGTTTATAATTTTGGTTTGATAACCACATGTTTATAAATTCTCGTGTTGTCATTATTATTGTTCCCCAACTCTAAACTGTGGTTTTATTTCTCTATTGGAATAGTAAAACTCCATTGTTTTTTATTTTTTGTGTGGTTCTTGTGCCAAAAATCGGACGTTCACTGAGATGTCTGGTGTGGTTGCTGAGAGATAAAAACAAACTTTAACTCTGATTTCGACGTCAGGCAACTGTATGTAATTAATTAATCACTGAACTGGGACCACAAGTTTATAAATTATCGTGTAGTTATTATTGTTCCCCCAACTTCAAACAGTGATTTCTCTTTCTGAAGGTAATTTACTTATTGGAATGGAATACATTTAGGACTTTAGTTCGTGCCTCATGTGTGATAAATTTCATATTCATCTTCTTCCAGTAGCAATTTATCCAAGAATTTCTTTTTAGAAGCTGCCCCTGCTATTTGTATCTTTCCTTCCTCGTTTGCAAGAAAAACATATTGGAATAGAGTAAGACATAACTTGAAATTTTAAAATACAATGAAGTTTTTTTCGTGTAAATGTCTAGAGATAATGACAGGACCTAAGTAGTCCTAACCCTTGCTCTTTCTAATAGCTGTTTCTATATTGTTTTTTTTAATATAAACATTTGTTTGCTTCCTTTAGAAAACCCTTTCAAGGTTCACACTTCCATTGAAAGTGATTAGCCTCTTGGGTAAAATTAGCATGAGCTAATATTTGCACGCAATTTATTTACTTCCCAATTATCCGAGTTTCTTTACAATTTTTTTTGCAGGGGATTGGTGGTTATGATGCATGGCCTGAATGAGCACAGGTGACTAGTGCTGAATTTGAACTTTTTAATCAAAAGGTTATGACTCAGAACTGGTGGTTCTCATATTCTTTTGTTATGCTGAACAGTAGCAGGTACAACCGGTTTGCAAAACAACTAAATGCTGAAGGATTCAAAGTGTACGGCATGGATTGGATAGGTAAGTTACTCTGTGAGCATTGCAGTTTCTACCTCTGTTTTTTCTGTAGCCTTTTGTTCATGGCATGTTTTAGTACATAAATATTCTTGGCAACCAATGCAATTTTGAGCGATATGTCAATCCATGGTTTATGTTGGACAACAGTAAAGAGCTTTACTTCCCACAAACTTCATTCGTTTTTCCCCACCTCATCTTGAAATTGAATTAGGATAACAGCACAGAGCTTTGAAATCTGATCGACCTTGTAAAAAATTATGATCACACCTATCTGGCTGGAATTGAAAATTTCAGGTTGATAAGTTGTGTCAGTGGTGCAGCAGAGATTGACATCAGAAGTGTAACATTTAAACATCAGCAGAGACTGACCAGATACATTCCTTTGATTTTGTGTGTTTATTTCGGATATTCTTAACACGCGACCAAATGCCTAAATTAATAGACTGGTCTAAATAGGGATTTCTTGAGCAGAACCTTGATTGAGCACCCTATTTCCGCAAAATACCATAATGTTGGTCTCTACCATCTTGTATGCTCTAACAGAGAGAAATGAACTAGTGTGGTGTCTCATATGATAAGAAATCATAAGTTCATAATGATTTTGTGCTTGCCTAACTAACCATGTCTCATAGATTGTTGAAGTGATTACATACATTACCATTTTATTTATGTGCTTGGCCCTGTAAAGCAGGTAACGCCCTTCAAGGATAAGTGGCGTTATCCTCAATCGTCATAAAGAACCATGAAAGAACCGTGAAGCATATAATTGGCCTCAACACTTCAAAATTGCCTTTTTCTGTTTGTTATACCTAATATATATTTGCACCAATCATCTTCCATGAATGTTATTCATTGCTTGTGCCTATTTCTTTCATAACTATATCACTGTGAGATTTACCTTCTAGATTCCTATGTTTCTTTATCATGAATGTTCAACTCAATTTCTACAGGTCTGAATGAACTACATTTCTCCATGAATTGGCAATTTTGAATGGTGCTACTAAGGACAGCTAGTTTATGATTGTGCAGTTAAGCTCTGATCACAGCTCATACTTAGTGGCCTTCTGTAGCATGTTGTTGCTGCTAAATTTCTCATATTCCTCTGAGATATTTTTTGTGTGCCCGCCACAAGCGGAATGACACTCATTTCGTTAAATGATGGAAATTCATTTAATTTGATCCTAAGCATTGTAAACTATAGATAACATGGTTCACCGTCTAATATCTCACACAATAGTCTTCTGAATTTCCCGCACTTTTGCTCTAATACTTAGAAGAGCTTCGTGTTGAATTCTCATGAAACATTACTTCTTTTGATTTGCAGGACATGGTGGGAGTGATGAGCTACATGGCTATGTTCCTTCACTTGATTATGCTGTTAATGATCTGGTATGCCGTGAAGCATTGAATTTTGAAAGTTAGAGTTGGAGTTGATGTATCACTTTTCAGTTCTCATAAATAAATACTTTTGCCTCTTTTACAGAAGGCATTCCTGAAGGAAGTCCTTGTCAGAAATCCAGGGTTGCCATGCTTTTGTTTTGGTCACTCAACTGGTGGAGCAATTATTCTTAAGGTAACAACATCACAGTACAGTTAGTGAAGTCATATAACATGAGCTTTCGTTTTCTTAATGGTAAGATATTTTTCTGATATCTTGTTTATCTAACTGAAGGCTGTCTTGGATCCAAAAATTAAAGATCTTCTGGCTGGTGTGGTGGTTACTTCACCAGCTATACGTGTTCAGCCTTCTCATCCACTTGTTCTTGTAAGTATATTACTTTGGTTCATTTATATGTACTATAGAAACGTGAACAACTTTCCTTTTGTAAGTGGATCATTGCAATGTTCTTGTCAAACTTCTATTATATTTTGGTATTCTTTTGGTGAATTTCATTTGTTGACAATTAGAACTTTTCGCATGATTATAGCATTGAAAAACATCCATATAATGATTACCACAGATAACCTGTTATATGGTTTTAACTGATGCAGCGGGATCTTATTCTTTTTTCTCGTCTATTTTCTGACAACTACCTCACTCTAGATGGCATTAAGAGTAACAAGCCTATATGACATTGTAATTGTGTCTAAAAGAAAATGTCTTTTACAATGTTCAGCTTTGCTTAGTGACCTTTGTGGTCTTAACTCGACTTCTTTTCAGGTTCTCGCTCCAATTTTCTCACTTTTGGCACCGAAGTACCAATTCAGTGACAAGGATAAAAGAGGTAAACCTGTCTCACGAGACCCAGAGGCACTGCTAGTTAAGTACAGTGATCCACTCGTTTTTACAGGATCAATTAGAGTCAGGACCGGTACAGAAATTCTTCGAATCACTTCCCATTTACAACAAAACTTTGAGAAAATCGACATTCCGTTTCTGGTTCTCCATGGAACTGCAGACACGGTTACTGATCCAAAAGCTTCTCAGAAGTTGTACGATGAATCTCCTTCGAATGACAAGTCCATCAGTCTGTATGAAGGCTATTTGCACGACCTTCTGTTCGAGCCTGAGAGGGACGACATTGCACAGTGTATAATTGACTGGCTGAGCTCCAGAGTCCGGTAGCCGGCTCAGTAGAAAACACCATAGGCAAGCAAACATGAGGAATCAATGAGGCGCAAGCTTTTCAAAGTTAACAATAACAATATAGCTTAGTTGAGCTACGCTGAGGATTCTTTGCCTCTAAAGTTGTATTTAATTTTTTCCCCTTATCGGGCGATTTGCTGGTGGTCATTTGTTCTGTGCCGCCGTAACAAGCAAATTGAGTTGTACCCATGGTTATGACATACATATTACAGAGAAATCAAAATGTGCAGAGGTAATGTTCTGGAACATAATCTTACTTCGATTGGGTTGTGAGAACTGCGTAACTCGTGTTGGCAAGAAATCTATTCCGTGTGTGATTGGATGTTTGCTTAAATGTTTTTCGTTAGTGTCTGGTTTGATTGTAATCAATTTTCATTCAAATCCACCAAAAAGTTAGGTGAGTTGATGAGATGCCTAATAGTTTCTCGAAAGTGCCAAGTTAGCCCACTCAAAGTCAAAAGTTCTGAAGAGTTAATATGGATGTATTGTAGTTTGTACACTTGTCTTGCCTTTTTCTTCTCTTTGCTTCGTGAGCACATGTCGGACGCCCGTAAAGAAATTTCTCTAAACTTACAGATTTCAGATACTTTCACTTGACTCCAACTTCTTCCTGATACACAAACACACTTAGGAACACAAGCGTTTGCCTAAAACCTATAAAGCTCTCTCTGACCATGCGTCTGAACTTTAAAGTTCCTGCTAACCAAAAACCAGTCTTATATAACTACAGAATTAAACAACTTCTTACACTTACCTGCGGCCGTGCCGGGCCCGGCAGCCCGGCCAAAAGCAGTCAGTCCGGCACAGTGGCACGCCGTACCGCCAGGTCGGGCCAGAAACCCGGTCTGTCATGCCGTGCCGGTACGACACGTACCCAAGTCTACTTATACTGTGACAAATAATGGTATGGTGGGCAGATGCACATTGTTACCCACTAATCTTTTTTTTCCTTCCTAAAATGAGTTTCTGATAGACACCTTGAAAAGAAATCAACGTCGAAAACAAAGGTGAAGTCGCTGTCATCAACTACAACAAATGATTGCCCAATAATTAAAGATTTATAGTAACTTCACAACTAGATATCTGTTACAAGAGAATTGCAAGCGACCACGAGAATATCAACCTCAACTTGTCAAATCAACATTCTCTCGTCTACAATTTTTTTTAACAATATTCTTCTCTTAACCACATCCCATCAATAAGTGTCAACTTGTCAAATTAGTATTTTCTTTCTTCCACGTATTTTTCCCCCTCGTTTATAATTTTCAACAATAACCAATTAATTAACTTATTGTATTTACAATAACTTTTTATAACTAAATATAAATAGTAGGAATATTAAAACGTCGTTACAATAATTAAAGATCAGAATAAAAAATACGAAATTAAGAAAACACTCTTATTCATCATTTCACTTGTATCGTTGTCACATGTTCTCGATCAAGTCTGATTTGAGCAACAAATGTTTATGTATGTCTTGAACTTGATTTCTATTATCGATGTACATGTTAATATCAAGGATACAATTGTTTTAGTTTACAATGTAAACTAATTTTAAACTAATTAATTTACAAATTAAACTAATTAATTTACAAATTAAAAATAATTTTAAACAATTTTTTTATATTTAAAAACCACGAATGGGCGGAGGCAACATCAACGTTACCTCCGCCCATGCCGCATCACGCTCCACGATTGAGGGGAGCGGCAAAATGTCACCCTGGGCTAACTTGTCTAATCAGCTGTACATCGAAAAAAATAAAGTTCTTGTAGCTGAAAGGACAACAAAGAAGAGCAATACAAGAACATATTTTAAACAACAAATCATAACCAAACAGGCTTACCAAATTATCCCCTCGAAAGGTGCATACTATAACAACCAACAGAATTTATAACATTCAGCTTGCATCTGTAACATCAAACTTTTTTGGCGCATCAGATTTATTTATTTTATTGATGATTTCATTGAGAAAATAATAAATATTTTTAAACACAAATTGTACGCAACACTCTATGATAGAGTTAGATCCATTATCCTTCACCTAAGTGCTTAAGTTTTGTTAAGGTAGTAGATCAACCAAATTTAACATGGTATCAGAGCGAGTTGATTGACCTGTGGGGGCCCACTCCAACTTATATTTTCCACGCGTAGTCACGGAGAAAAAATATCATGTTCACACGTGTAGAGAAGTGTTGAGAAAATAATGTCACGTTGCTAAACACAAATTGTACACAACACTCTATAATAAAGTTAGATCCAATATCCTTCACCTAAGTGCTTAGGTTTTGTTGAAGTAGTGGACCAACCAAATTTAATAATGATCCATGATTTCCCAACACCCAAGAGAAGCACCCAAGATAAATGATAAATGTAAACTAGACGTGGTAAAATACTATTTTCACCAAATGTACGCTCTCAAGAATTGAAGTCACATTTTCTGGGACTCAATTTCGATCACAAAGCGTGAAACCACTCTTAAACAAGCAAAGTTACAACTCGGATAAACAATACCAGGAGTAGAACCCTTAACTCGAGACTGGGAGACAACTTCTCAACCAGCAAGGCTACAAAGAGATATTATTTATCGGATTTCATTAAGCAAATATTATGATCATAAATCATGAAAAGTCAACACAATAAAATCATACAATAAACTAGCACACAACCAATTGCACCAGCTCAGCTATTAGAACCTTATCCTTAAAATATCCAAGTTGAGATTTTGAAGAGAAACCCACCACACGGCTGCATTTCGGATGAAGCAAACAAAGTTACATAGACCAAAGAGATAATTTTCCCTGCATGAACACATTTCTATTGGATATGGTGAAACAACTTTGCTTCTAAAATGCAATTAAGATGGAAAATAACTCAAATGGCCTCACAAACAAACAATTAGCAAGTTCCATTAAGAAAATTGGAGCCTCTGGACTTTCAAGACATGGCTCATAATATGAGGCCTCTACAGTTCTACTCAATCCAGACTTTCAAAACAAAGCCTAAACGATCACTCAAGAATCATAACATTGTGAAATTTGGTGGATTGCATGAGTTATAAAAAGCAATATTAGATTTACAAGCAAAATAAAAACGGAACGATCTTCAAAATGAAGTATAAGCAGCATGCTATAATTAGCAAAATTTAACAGCTCTGCTGCAAAATAATGTTGTGCTTTGAATTTCGACTTAGTTTCCATGTAAGCCGCTCGGCATAAATGTGACCATCTCATGGCTGGGACATGGAAATATGGCCACGAATAGTGTTTCAGGCAAGATACACCATCAAAAGGTTTATTGAGCATGGATGTCTACGTGTGGAGAAAGAATGTGGGGATAAAATTGGGCATTCTTCTGTTTCGCGATGTGCTATATTTTCTCCATCAATTCCATAGTCAAGGCTTTTGAAGATATTATACTTCTTTAGATGTTGTCTGAATGTACTGTTTTCTTTTCGACACCATCATCAGCATTGTTCACATCCAACAACATATTAGTACAAAGAATATTTGCAAAAGCCTATCGAAAATTGAATACACAACATAGACAGTAGTACCTCCCAAAGGATGACCAATTTAGTTAGGACTTTGCGTCTTCACATGTAGGGACATCCGAGCACAAAAATCCTCTTAGTAGTGCAACTTGTCTCGGTTTCTATTTGTTGTCACTTAAGCGTCCGAACCTGAGATTCCACCTCCCAGCACAGAAATGGATGGACCAATCACGACTGCACGAGTGGGAGATACTGTTTCTGTGATCTTCATCACAGCAGCACACCTTGTGCTAAATCATCGATTCTTCCAGAGCTACCAGGGCCTTGATTTTGGAGAAAAATCACTATGGCAGAAAGATTGCACTCATGATTCATGAAAGGTCAATGGGTGATGACACAAAAAACTTCACAACTGCCTTGTAAAGCTGCTCTTCCTCAAATGGTTTTGAGACATAACCATCCATTCCACATTTCATACACTTCTCATAGGTGGCCTGAATGACATCAGCTGTCATGGCAAGGATGGGCATGTGCCATTCGCCCCTCTCAGAAACCTCTTTGGGCAGGCTGCCCTCACATAAATTGATCAACTTGTTTACGTCGCTCTCCATCAAGCGTATTTGCCGAGTTGCTTCAAATCTGCAGTACGCCAAAGTAAATAATAAGTTGCTATAGCCTTTAATAGATGTCCTGAGCTATCCTTGCAAACTCTAAAATAAATAAAATCAGTTGACTTCACTGTGATGATGTTTGAAATGATTGGCTACTATTCTGAAAGGAAAAAGAAACATAACCTGAATTGACATAAAAACACGTAATGCAAGTCTAATTTTTTTAAGGTTATCTTAATTTTGATAATACTTTTCCATAATAGCTAAGTTCACATAAGAAAAAGAAACATGGAAATTCAAGTTGCCTAAAGAACAGAGACAATACTCGCAGTATTGCAATGACCCAATCCATCCATGGCCTCTTTTTTATCATCTAGAAATACCGAGTTCAGATATGTAGATAGTATTTTATTTATGATCACACCCATGGAAAAATTAAACCCACAATAAGAAGAAATTAAAGACACATTTGTTAAATCATACATCATCAACATTACCCCAAAGCCTTAAAAAGGCTCCCACATTAAGCAGGGTATATTGTTAAATCATAGAAGAATAAAAACATTAAAATGAAATATAATCACAAATGTCAGCATAATGCAAAGGAACAAGCCAACAAACACAGTTCAAAATTCTGGAAAGTATGACATAATATAGTTTTGTTTTGATAAAGGGCATAATATAGTTCAAAAATCACTTTTGATTCTTCCAAACATATCCAGTTTCGCAAAACAAAGAAAAATGAAGACATCAAAATAAGTAGGGCATACCCATCCATTTCAGGCATTTGGACATCCATGAAGCATCCATCAAATTCATGTGGTATTTTAAGAAGGGAGAGAGCATCTTTACCACTCTCTACACATACCACCTTAGCTCCATATTTCTTCAAAAAACCTTCAGCAACTTTCCTGTTAACCCTGTTGTCGTCAACCACTAATATGTTTTTCCCAGCTAGAAGGATGCAAAGGGATGCTGATCCGTTATGTGCGGCCTTCTGGATGCCCATTCCAAGAACTTGTTCAAGGCACGCAGCCACTAAGCTTGCCCTCAAGGGTTTCATGACTACCATGTCAAAGCGACCTCTAGCATTAGCTTTATCAGATTCAGTGGTCGCCAATAGGATAAGCTTGGGTACTACAGGAATATGTCCCTTCATCTTCCAACCAAGTAGCAATTCTGGAAGGTCAGTGTCCATATCAGATCTAAAGATATCCTTTTCTACTATCACCATATCTGTTCGTTTATGAGGCCTGCAAAAGAAGCTTCAAATTACCCTTTTCAGAAGAAAAAAAACAAAGTTACATAAAAGTAAAGAGTAACTCAGCAATTGAAACTAAGACAAAGGAAAAGGTGATTCGCAACAGTACTTGCAGTCAAATAGAGAACTATGAGAAGTGCTCAAAGTGCATATCATTCTACCTGCTATAAACACTAAATACAAGTGGTATCACATGACGACGTGCCACTGATTATAATTCTATATCGACAAAATTATTGGTGAATTAAATCAGACCTAAATAAATACGGCCAGAGAAAAACTTACCCGGGTCTAAGACAACCATTATGGCCAGAAATTGCAACGTGAGCCATCTTTAAACTACTAATAACTTCAGCTGCAACACCCAATCTTTGCAAATGGTATCTAGTAACAGCACCTCTAACAGGTCTTGCGTCAATAACAATGGCTCTCATCCCTTTGAAACAGGTTGGTAGAGCATCCGAAGCTCTCTTCATGTTGACACCCAAACTTTTTGTACTCTTTCGGAGAACAGCAGTGAATGTAAAAGTACTTCCAATATTAGGCTGACTTACGAAGTTTATCTCTCCACCCATCAACTCAACCAAGCATTTGCTAATACTCAACCCTATACCTGTTCCTCCATAGTGCCTTGATGTTGAACTATCTGCCTGCATGAAGGGTGTAAACATTCTATCCTGAGCTTCAGGAGGAATTCCAACCCCAGTATCCTCTACAGTGACCATTAGGTTGACATCGTCAGAATGAAATGTGGCAACATCTTCAGAAAGAAATCGTTTAAATGACTCCCAGTCATTTCTTCTGTCCGCAGCTTCCTTCCCACTCAAGTTATTGAATACCCTCTTCCCATTGAAATCCTGACTTTCTGCAGTTCTAACTGCACGCAAATCACTTTTTGCAGACATCAGTGTTTCTGACTGTTCAGCTAAATGAACTTGGACAAATATATGGCCATGTTCTGTAAACTGAAACATATATATTCAAGTAAACAAGTCATTTAAAATGGATCTTCAATTTTTTTGCAAAACAATTGTTAGAACACGTTAAAATGTCGAAGAAGCAAGCACAAAACAGAACATGGATCTGGTTACAATAAACAGGGACGAATCCAATGCGAGATGGAGGTGCATTTCAGTTTCAATCGGCATAAGCATAATGATTGCAATATTATTTAAAAATTCAGACATATAAAGCACGTAACAACATTAAGGATGGATGACTGACTTTGACCGAGTTCCCCACAAGATTTGTGACAATTTGCCGAAATCTTCCAGGATCGCCAATAAGAACTTCAGGGACTTTGCTTGAGACAAAGACAGCTAGCTGCAACATGTCCATCCAAATTCAGAAAACAAGGTCACTTGACAAAGCCAGGTCATGAAAATAAATTCACATTCACAAGTGAGAAAATAAAGAGATCGGAAACACGACAAAAAAAAGAATTCACCTCAATGCCCTTGTCTCTGGACTTGGCAGAAAATAAAGAGATCACCTCATCTAAGGTAGATCGGAGGTCAAAGGGAACAGCCTCCATCTCTAACTTGCCAGATTCAATTTTTGCCCTGTCCAGAACCTCATTTATCAATGATATCAGAGCTTTACCACACACTTGAGCAGTTTGTGCATGTTCTCTTTGGGTTGAGTTGAGTTCGGTATCTAACAACATATCTAGCATGCCTGTGGTATATTATGTAAGAATGTACTTGCATTAAAACCTCAACATTCTACAAATGGAAGTAATCTAAACAAAATAAAATAAAATTAGAAAGGTAAGGACAATACCAAGGACACCGTTCATTGGAGTTCTGATTTCATGGGAAACAGTAGCAAGAAACTGAAATCGGGAAAGCAGTAAGTATTAATATATCAATAACCATAACTATGAAAGAAGCAATTATCACAAGTACAAGAACGACAACAAATTCCAAAGCAGTAAGAAACAAATACAATTTAACGAATATTATTTTATTTGAATGGCGAACACAGATCTAGAAATGATTTTAGACAGAACTATGCAAATGTTAATTAAACTACGTCCTCAGATAAGATTACCAGTCAAAAGAAACACAAATAAGACTTAAACCTGAGATTTGGCTACATCTGCAGCCTCAGCTTGGACTTTTAGTTCCTCCATTTTGCGACAGTCCTCTACAACATTGATAAAGCGATTGTATGCAGCATATATTATGTAGCCAATCAGCATACAAATGACAAATATTCCTGTTGGAGTGGTAATAGCAGGCCAGGGAATTGGGGGCTTCTGTCTGAATCTGTTCAAGGCGGTAGATAAAGAGTGTATTGCTAAGAAAAGGTCATCCTGAAGAAAACAATAGTATAATCCATGGATATGAACTCCAAACAAAACACCTGCATTCCATTTGATGCTTCCTAAATGGATCCCCAAAATCAAGCATGCTGACATGAGATAGTGAAGCATAACCATCAGAAGATTCTGTACCATACATGATCAGTGGCAGAGATGTGTTTGTCACATCGTATACATTCACCTTGATGTCCTGGTTGCCAGCAAGTTGTCTCAACAAATTTTCCACCAGTGATTCAACATCAAAAGCTCCACCAAGATACCTTGTTAATATCAGAATGTGGTGGTGTCATTTCGAGAGGAGAAGAACGCAACATAGCGCATAATAAACAAACCATTTGCAAAAAAGAGTGAGTTTACATGAGTTTCCAAAAAAGATATTTATTCCAACCAAAGGCAACAGGAAATATTTCACTACCAACCTTAAGGCCTGCTTTCATATATCTCAGGTAATAAGTTTTTTAAGCTGATACCTAGGTAATAAATTAACTTCTAAAAGTCATGTTATAAGTTGGTGATGACAGGAGATACAAGCAGATTTCGTCACGTCAATGTGTTGAAATCAAATAATTTTAATATTTCATCTCTTAAATAGGTGAAGGATTTCCAATAAGCAATTGGAGAACAATATAAAGGCACCATTGAAGCAAAATATTGATTGCAAGAATTAGTGAAGCTCACCCTACTGTCGCTTCTATGCGGTCTTCTACTGTTGCACCTGGAGGGATGCGGCTGCGGTACACAGGAAAGGTCAAGACGACACCGAGATGATTGGATTCCAACAACCGAAAGGGGTTCGTAAGAACAGCTTTTCCAGTGGCCCTAGCCCTTAGGATATTTTCACGATCCTCCTGCAACACAAACAAAACAAGACAGCTTGTAATAAGAAATGGAAACACCCGCAACATTATCATAAACTACGAAAGTGCAAATTTATATCGTTAATTAAGTACACAGAGACTATAATGCACAAGTGAACATAAGAAATAAACTAATAGTGAACAAATTGAGGTTATTAGTGCTAATAAAAGGTAATTTTGATTTCCTAACATAAATGACAATAAGTGAAGCTTATACAGTTATACCTCTCCTGACATCATATCAATTGCCTCAATGTATGAAATCGTCTCCTGAGAGAAAATGACAGGTGCATACTCATCTAGCTCAGGCGACGGTTCTTGCTTCATAGTTTTGATCTTCCAACCTTGTTGGTTCTCAAACTTCTCTCTTTCAGCATGCACCACCCTCTGTGCATAGGCTACCCCACTGAACAGTGGACGCTCAAATTGAGTCATGTCGGCATAATCTGCAAAAACACTCTAAAGAAACAAAACAAATCATGAAAATTTTGAGAAATTTAAGAAGCTTATCATAAGATCCTCTAATGAGTTCCACAAAGAAACACGGAAGAGCTCTAGCGGAGTTATGTATTAAATTTATTTACTACACAAATAATGTTGTGTCAACTCACATGCTATAAATACCGATTGAAGTTTGAACTAGAAACCTCTTCCCCTCTTTGCAAATTAACAGAGTTGCTACAATCGTGATTAGTGTTCACAAGAAAATGAGAGAGAAACACTGACACAAGAAAAAAACAGTCAAAAAAAGAACAATAAAAGAAAATTGTTTATGAGTCACCTCGATCCATAAAGAAATTTCAATCATTTTTTCCAAGCAGCCCACCATGTCTAAATTCTAAAATGGCACCGAGCTACCAACATGGACAAATAGATTATCATAACGCAGATGTCTAACATTCTGTAACAATCAGTCGATGAAGTAGAAAGGTAAATGGGCCTATGCAATGAAATCTACAGCCCAGGAAAAAGAAACCCTCATAAGGGAAAACATTGGTCGGCCATCACGTCCCATTAAGAATATTCCAAATTGTTATAAACTTATAATTCATCACAGAGATTTCCATGGTGCCTATTACTTTATCAATATTAAACTATTTTTTCCTTAAAATTGGGTCAAAATGAACTAGAAGAAGAAAAAAAAACACAAATCCAAGTACCTCCACTACAAAAACATTACTAATAAAACGAACCATCTTTTATTGATAATTACTAGTGAAACATTAATGAACCACAAAAAAACACGATTTTTCTTTGACTTACCGCGGGTAGTGTCTTATCAAACAACTTCATTGACAATAATAATGTTGTATTTATTAACATGCTATAAATAGACCAAATGGATTTGGAATTAGAAAACCTCTTTTCCTCGTTGCAAATTGAGGAAGTTGCTCAACTTTGATTAGAAACAACCACCACCAAAAAATGAGAAAAAACACTGATGCAAGTCAAGACGTTAATTTAAAAAAAATGAACAATAAAAGCAAAATTGTAACGAGTCACCCTGATCCACAGAGAAATTTCAATCATTTCTGCTAAGCAGCCCACCATGTATACAAAGGCGCTAAGCTCTCTTCAACAATGGCAAATAGAGTGTCATAGTTTTACTTATTTCAACATTTTATAACAATTGGTTGATAGAGTAGAAAGGTAAATGGGTCCCAACCCTACAACCCAGAAAAAAAAGAATAATCCTCGTAAGGGTAAACGTTCATTGGTCATCACGACCCACTAAAAAATTCCAAATGGTTATCAACTCATAATTCACCACGTAAATTTCCATGGTGCCTAACTGACTTACTTTATAAATCTTAATCTATTCTTTCCTTCAAATAGGGTCATAGTGAAGAAATGGGTTGAAAACATAAACATCAATCCAAGTGCCTCCACTACAAAAAAAAACATTACTTATAAAATAAGCCATTTTATATTGATTACTAACAGAACACTAATGAACCATAAAAGGGCAGAATTTGTCTTATAATTAGGTCCATTTTCCATGGCCGGCAGAATCTTATTAAACAATTTGATTGACAAAAATAGGCATACCCACAAAATGACTAGAAAATAAACACCAAAATGCTAAAAAGGATATTTTCATAAAATAAAACATCATCAACCACGATAAAAAAAACAGAAAAATCTTTCTGCAACTCATCATTCATTTTCCCAACCAAACCACAAGCAGGCATTGTCTACTTGAACAAAACTTCATTAACAACAATCACTTAACAAAAAACAAACAAAATGACTCGAAACAAAAACACCAAAATGCAAAGAAAAGAAAAGGCAAAATTCCTCCTGACCTGATTAATTGCAGAAGGGTTCCTGTTGTAATGGAAGGTGGAGATGAGAATGGCAAGAGCATGGACATGGTTGACACTAACAGCAAACTGGTCCTGCAACATTCTAGCCCTTTCCTCGCACATGCTGACCAACAGGACCTCAGCTTGCCTCATGCTGTGGCCTCTCATCCACAAGTGAACCATCACCCACACCAAGGCAGAAGCAGCCACCCACACCACCACCACCTGCAAAGTCCTGTTCCTCACCGACCCCTTCACTTCCCCACCCATTTCCACCAAACCCTTTTCCAAAAACACCAGATCACAACATCACATGACCCCCAACAAAACAAATTTCAATAAAGGGGGAGGCAAGGCGTGGGTCTAAAAAGAAGTAAAAGGTGGAATTTTTTGATAGAATCGAAGAGGAAAGAGATTAAAGCCAAACAAACAAACTAGTGCACTTAGCTTGCCTGCATGCAGTAATGTTTGAATGGGGGTTCTGGGTTTTGGAAGCAGAAGAAAACAACAAGATGAGCAGTGGAAAGATGACGACTAAACTTTGTTAGTGGAGATGTGTGATTATGTTTGGGAAGTGAATCTAATTCCTGGATTATCTCTAGATATACGTGACATTAATTAAACAATTCCTTAAGCTTTATCCATTGGCCCATTTTCTTCCTCCACCGATTTTTAAATAATAAACTCTCTCTATATATATATATATATTTCTTTTATATTTCTTTCTCTCTCCACTTGTGGTCAACACAACAGAGAAGAAACAAAGCAAACCCGTGGGCACCTTTTTGGCAACCAATGCTGTGGATCAAAAGCAAGAGCTGAGCTTAATGTAACTAATTCTCTGCTGCAACTCTTCCTTTTCCCTCCCGAGAAAGTGGAAATTAATACTAGTTTAGTTTAATTTGGTTTGGTCTCCAAAATATCTTTCTTAATCAAGCCAAGGAGAAGTAATTTATTTCCTACTTCTGGAAAAGTAATTATGATGCTTTCCCAACTCTCCTTTTTTCCCTTCCAATTTGACGTAAAAAATGTAGCTTTTTTCGCCCGAAAAAAAAGAGTCATCCCTTTTTTTCCTTTTGTTTTTGGTGGAATCACTGCTCTCTCGTCTCATCTATTCCAATTCCATGTTTTCTACTTTCTCAAACCTTTTCTACATCGAAACCTCACCTTTTTAATCGAAGAAGAAGAAACTCTTCAAAATGGCTTCGAAATCAAACTTCGCCTCAAAATTTCACCTTTTTGTGGCAAAAAAACACAAAGTTGCTCCAAAAACTGCACCACAGACCCTAAAAGCTACACCAAAAGGAAGATCGCGACGAGCTCGGGAAGACGACAGGGACGGGAGGGATCAGAAACGAACGGTTTAACAGTTTTAGGGTTAGGGCACTTTTTGGTGTCTCCAAAAGAAACCCTAATTTAAAATCGCAATCGAAGATCTCGACGAAAGCGACGAGTGAGTGGTACGAGACTTTTCTTCTATTCTTCCCACTTCTATTACTGCTACTATTCCCATTAATGACCTCAATTATTGCGAAAAACACGAGCTTACCAGATAAGATTCCGTCGTGATCGGAGATGACCTGGAGGGTAGAATCGTCATTCGGTTTGTTGACTGATTCGACGGGAGAAATGCCCCTGGAGTTGGTGGAATTACGAGGGGTTTAATGGGAATGGATCGGTATTTGAGGAAAGTGTGGGGGCTTTTATTTGTTATGGATAAAGTTTCTAAGGTCCTCTTTCTTTGCTTTTTTTTAGGGTTTTTTCTGGACTTGTTTTGTTTGTAATCGTATACCACTAGCTTTTTACTAAAAAATGTGAATTTTTTATCTGGTTTAAAATAACACTTTGTAGTTTGTACAGATTTTTGTCTGTGAATTTGAACTTCTCTCCATCTTTTGTCTTCTTCGAATATTTTTAGCCTTAATAGAAAAAATAAGATTCATATTTAAATCAAATTTACGTGCATTGCTACATTCATAATCAACACGAAAGAAGTCCAACATTACTTGAAATATCACTTTGCTAGAAAGTTATACTTAATCACATACACCTATGGGGCCATACTATGTGACATTTTGATAGCTAAGGTAAGGTGAGGTAAGGTAAGGTTCATGGGTGAGGGATGGTACGGCAAATATATACTATACCTACTCAAAATTCCAAAAAAAAAAAACCCTACTAAAAAACAAAGAACCTACGATTATCAATAGTTCACATTAATGTACGAGTCTGCGATAGCTCAGTTAGACCATTATGTGACAAGACCCTGCTGTTACGAAGCTCTGAATAACTTCTGATTCCTACAAGTTTTAGGTCCAAATCAATCAAGTACCCCTACTAGATAAACAATCTCCAGAAATAGTAGAAAATTAATTGGTCAAGGCTTAAAACGATTACGATTAGGCGACGTCCGTGGGTTTTGTCTGCTTCTCAACTCCAGGCTTTTGTTTTTGGAAAAGGAAAACGATTAGCGGACGCTAGCGTTCGGGACGCGCGCTTACGTGGTCAGCCCAGTCAGCAGACGCGTTTGAGTTGGCAGTCTCCACAGAAAAAGTTTATTTTTTATTTTATTCCTCGTTTCGTACAAATGTCTACATCCCTCCATCCCTCATTAATGCGTCTCAAATCACTCATTTTCCATGAACATTTTGGCTCTCCTACACAGCACAGGAGACTTGTTATAAATCTCAACATGCGTCTTCCTTTTTCTTCCCTTCTCTTCTGTGGTCTTACCTCTGTGCTTTGATGGAAATCGTTCATGTGTCTTTCCAAGTGGAGCAACCGACAAACGTTCCTAAGGAGGGGATGTTTTTCCCCTCTTTCGAAGAAGCCCAAACATTTTACGTTGCTTATGCTGATTCTTGTGGTTTTTGTGTTAAGAAAAGGCATCACACCCGTTTGTTTGCTACCTCTGGGTCAGGTGTTAATGTGCTGGAACGAGATGCAATGGTGTCAAAGCTTCCGAGGATTTTGGCGTGATGTTCTACTGTTAAAAGTTCAATCAGAAAGTTCTATGCTTTTGCGTATAATTCCACATATACAACAAACAAGAGCAAAGTCATCCTTAAGAATGTAGGAATGATCACATTCTTCTTCATTTTCTTCATGTACAGCAGTTGTATGTCTGTTTGGAATAAGAAGTCAGTCTGTTCGGAATATGTTGTGTGTCTGTTCGGAATAAGAAGTCTGTCTGTTCGGATTAAGTGGTGTGTATGTTCGGAATACTTTCTGTTCCATTTCTGCACAAATTTTCAACATAATCTGGACAAACATTTTACATAAACTGGACAAACTTTTTACATAAACAAGACAAATTTTCTACATAAACAAGACAATCTTTCTACATAAATAATACAAACTTTCTGTTCCGTTTCTGGACACACTTTCTATGCTTTTGCGTGTAATTTCACATATATAACAAACAAGACCAAAGTCATCCTTAAAAATGTAGGAATGATCACATTCTTCTTCATTTTCTTCATGTATAACAGTTGTATGTCAGTTCGGAATAAGAAGTCTATCTGTTCGGAATATGTTGTGTGTCTGTTCGGATTAAGTTGTACGTCTGTTCGGAATAAGAAGTCTGTCTGTTCGGAATATGTTGTGTGTCTGTTCGGAATAAGAAGTCTGTCTGTTCGGAATAAGAAGTCTTTCTGTTCGGAATAAGAAGTCTGTCTGTTTGGATTAACTTGTGCGCCTGTTCGGAATAAGAAGTCTGTCTGTTCGGAATATGTTGTGTGTCTGTTCGAATTAAGTTGTGCGTCTGTTCGGAATAAGAAGTCTGTCTGTTCGGAATATGTTGTTTGTCTGTTCGGAATATGTTGTGTGTCTGTTCGGAATAAGAAGTCTGTCTGTTCGGAATAAGAAGTCATTCTGTTCGGAATAAGAAGTATGTCTGTTCGGAATAAGAAGTCTTTCTGTTCGGAATAAGAAGTATGTCTGTTCGGAATAAGTAGTCTGTCTGTTCGGAATATGTTGTGTGTCTGTTCGGATTAAGTTATGTGTCTGTTCGGATTAAATTGTGTGTCTGTTCGGATTAAGTTGTGTGTCTGTTCGGAATATGTTGTGTGTTTGTTCGGATTAAGTTGTGTGTCTGTTCGGAATAAGAAGTCTGTCTGTTCGGATTAAGTTGTGCGTCTGTTCGGAATAAGAAGACTGTCTGTTCGGAATATGTTGTGTGTCTGTTTGGATTAAGTTGATCCAACCTAAAAGTTAAAAACAATATTTTATTATGATAAGTCTGGACTCTGCACGAATAAAGGGTCTGCACGCTGTCCTAGGGTCTGCACTATCTGTGTATTGGGAAAAGAATCGTTCAACCTAAAGAACCGGCGTTTTTAAGAAGACCAAAGCACGTGAAGAGAAATTTTGCTGACTGGACGCTGACTCAACACGTCCACGTAAGGCGCGTCCGTGACGCCCGCGTCCGTGTATAAGGACCCTTTGGAAAATGATTTATGAACGCAGCGTCACAGACGCTTTACGTAGACATCCATGTCAGCCCTTACGTGGCCAAAACAATAAATTTTTTTTGTTTTTTCTTCCTGATATCTACTCAAATCACATTAAATGTGTTTCAACTCGGCACGTTCTCTCTCTCCACGCAAATACAAATATGATGACACTCTTTCTTTCTTCTTTATTCTTTTTCTGTCACGGGCACTCCAACAGTGCAACAAAGATGTATTGGTGTGAAGACTTCCCGAGGTTCTTGTCACCATTTCGAATGTGATTTATGTTGGATCCGGTGGTGAAGACTTATGTCTGTGCGGTTTATGTTTTACATCTCTCCGGAATTAATCACCATTTCGAGCAAGATATTACGTTGAAGAAGCGTCTGATGCCGACTCTCAGGGTTCTTCATAACGTAAGCAGCGTGAATGAGACAGTCATGTTTAAGTCTTACATCTTCTTTCCGATTTACTGGGAAAATATATATTATTTTTGTAATTTGTGTGTTTTTGTGTTTGTATTGTTTGTTTGTCTTTGTGCTCTCATTATATCTTATTGTGTAATAGTTACCATCAATATCTCATTTTTCTCTCATTGTATCTCATTGTATCTACATAAACATGACAAACTTTCTACATAAATAGGACAAATTTTCTACATAAACAGGGCAAACTTTCTACATAAACAGGACATACTTTATGTTCCGTTTCTGGACAAACTTCCAACATAAATTGGACAATCATTCTATATAAACAGGACAAACTTTGTACATAAACAGGACAAACTTTCTACATAAACAGGATAAACTTTCTGTTCTATTTCTGCACAAACTTCCAACATAAACTGGACAAACATTCAACAAAAGTGTATTTGCAGTCCAGAATAAGTGTAGTTGCTATCCAGAATAAGAAGAAAGTGTGTCCAGAAACGGAACAGAAAGTTTGTCCGGAATAAGTGTAGTTGTTGTCCGGAATAAGTGTATTTGTTATCCACAATAAGTGTAGTTGTTGTCCAGAATAAGTGTAGTTGCTATCCAGAATAAGAAGAAAGTGTGTCCAGAAACGGAACAGAAAGTTTGTCCGGAATAAGTGTAGTTGTTGTCCGGAATAAGTGTATTTGTTGTCCAGAATAAGTGTAGTTGCTGTCCAGAATAAGAAGAAAGTGTGTCCAGAAACGGAACAGAAAGTTTGTCCGGAATAAGTGTATTTGCTGTCCGGAATAAGTATAGTTGTTGTCCGGAATAAGTGTATTTGTTGTCCAGAATAAGTGTAGTTGTTGTCCAGAATAAGAAGAAAGTGTGTCCAGAAACGGAACAGAACGTTTGTCCGGAATAAGTGTATTTGCTGTCCGGAATAAGTGTAGTTGTTGTCCGGAATAAGTGTATTTGTTGTCCAGAATAAGTGTAGTTGCCGTCCAGAATAAGAAGAAAGTGTGTCCAGAAACGGAACAGAAAGTTTGTCCGGAATAAGTGTATTTGTTGTCCGGAATAAGTGTAATTGATGTCCGGAATGAGTGTAGTTATTGTCCGGAATAAGTGTATTTGTTGTCCGGAATAAATGTATTTGCTGTCCGGAATAAGTGTATTTGCTGTCCTAGGGTCTGCACGCATAAAGTAAACCGGAGAGACACATAATGTAAACCGCACACACACATAAAGTAAGCTAGACAAATTAAATTGATCCAACGTAAAACTTAAAAACAAATATTTTATTATGATAAGTGTGGGTTCTACACGAATAAAGGGTATGCATGCTGTCCTAGGGTCTGCACATTGTCTTATCTGTTTATTGGGAAAAAAATCGTTCAACTTAAAGAACCGGCATTTTTTAAAAAGACCAAAACGCGGGAAGAGAAATTTCGCTGACTGGACGCTGACTCAAATGCGCGTCCGTGACGCGCGCGTCCGTGTATAAAGATCCTTGAGAATACAAATATACACAAGTTAAATATTTATTGCTTTAAGGTTGTGGAATTTCTTGAAGGTAATGAATGAAGATTTTCCCAGAAACGGTTACTCAACCCTTGCAATTTACAAGCCCAACGAGTTTCTAATTACATATCTTCTAGTGCAACGTTTTTTCATTCAAACGCATGCATGGATTGGTGATAATATCACAGGAAATGAAACTGTCCGAAAGTTGACTGTTTTGGATTCTGTACTCTGAATATCAAATCGTGAAGATCACTGCAATTAATTCCTTTATATTGTCTTTCTATATTTCTACTATAGTGCCTCTCATATAGTTGGAACAAACCATAACTACTTCTGATCGTGATTTGCTGCATTTCATTTTCTAATAAACTTATAATATTAGATTAAACATTCTTTAAGTTCTTTTACGTTAACCGATGTTCCCAAAATCAGAGATTCACCCCAGTATTAAAAGGGTCGTTATACACGGACGTGGGCGTCCGTGACGCGTCCTACATGGCACCCAAAAAGTTGTCGAGTCAGCGTTTAGTCGGATTGCCATGTCACCCTTTCGAAACGCGCCTTAAATTGTGTTTTAAATTTTTTTTGACGGTTTTCGAAAAACGACGGTTGCTTTCCTGATAAGACAGCGGCAGACACCCCACGAACGACGGTTCCGATACCGAGGTAGATACCAAATATCCAGACCGAAAAAGGGAGAGTCCCGCTTTCTTTCTCGTTGGATTACCTGTGAACGGAGGAAGCGTACCTGTGAACCTATTCCGGCTTTCTTTCTTCCCCTCTAAACCATAATGGATTCTTCGACTCCTGCCGTCGATAGCGAACCTGTCCCAGAACCGGTGGGTCTATATATTTTTTTCTTCCCTTGGTCGTTCTTTTTTTTTCTAAACTTTCGTTTTTTCAATTTTTTTGTTTTAGGGAACTACCTACTACTTCCGGGAATCCCGGTGCTCCTGGACGGCCATCCGAAAGCAGTTTGACAGGATGAAGAAGGTTGAGAAGGAGGTTTTCCGGAGCACCCCTTTCGGTCACTTCCTAGACCTTCCTAACATTACTACGGACAACGAAATAGTCGGTTGGTTCATCGAACACTACGATGCGGAGGAGGTGGGACTGAGAATAGGATAAGGGGTAGTTCCCCTTACACCGGAAGACGTTGCCCTAATTTTGGGGTTACGTATGCATGGGAAGACTGTGGTGATGGAACCATTGGGTGTATAGAGGCGAGAAGGGGTGAACCTTGACAACACACAACTTTTAGGTCATCTGCTGACAAGCAGTACCATGGGCGACACGGAGGAGTACGTTCGTCTCCTGATTTCTTTCATCTTCAACCATTTTTTGTTCTATGATGGAACACTTCGACCGAGGCAATGGTTTATGCACCATTTGAGGAACATCAGACGCATAAACAGATACGCATGGGCAAGTGCAGTTCGCGAAGCCCTGGTTGGGGGCCTGGAGAAATCCAGCTTAGAACTGCAGGAGAGAAGAAAGGCAGGGAACCTCATTATAAGGCAGGGGAACGTCGACGGTTGTGTGGCAATACTACAAGTAAGTGTTATTTGGTTTTTTTTTGTCTGTTCGGATTAAGTGTTGTGTCTGTTCGGATTAAGTGGTGTGTCTGTTCGGATTAAGTTGTGTGTCTGTTCAGAATAAGTTGTCTGTCTGTTCGGATTAAGTGGTTTGTCTGTTCGGAATATGTTGTGTGTCTGTTCGGAATATGTTGTGTGTTTGTTCGGTTTAAGTTGTGTGTCTGTTCTGAATATGTTGTGTGTCTGTTCGGATTAAGTTAGGTGTCTGTTCGGATTAAGTTGTGTGTCTGTTCGGAATAAGTTGTGGGTCTGTTCGGAATAAGTTGAGTGTCTGTTCGGAATAAGTTGTCTGTCTGTTCGGATTAAGTGTTGTGTCTGTTCGGATTAAGTGGTGTGTCTGTTCGGAATATGTTGTGGGTCTGTTCGGAATAAGTGGTGTGTCTGTTCGGATTAAGTTGTGTCTGTTCGGATTAAGTTAGGTGTCTGTTCGGATTAAGTTGTGTCTGTTAAGAATATGAACGTATGTCTGTTGAGTCGTTCTAAACAGTTGATTTTTTCCATTTGAAGGTGTGGCTTTGTGAGAAATTCAAATTGGGGGAGCCCAGAACTGAAGTTTTTCCACGAATGAGAAGTTGGACGGAAATGTTTGGGAAACGATTAACCCTGAGTAAATGGGAGGAACGTGGAATTACCTTACCTAAGATTTACAACGACGAGTTCGACCTGATGGGGGCTCCATCAATGAGTGAAAGGGAGCTGAAACTTATTGGTTCTGTTCGAACTCCTGTTCGAAAGGGCTCGGCTTCAACTAGCAGTTTGCCAAGGCTACAACTGACTGACTGCAACATTCCATGTGACCCGCTGCTCCAAGAGTTGGAGCTGAGTGAGGTGAAGACGAACTGGCTTAGGGCTGAAGCTGCCCTAAAGAAGGCGACAGAAGAGGTTAACGACCTGAAGGAAGAACTGAGGATGACCAAGGAAGAGTGTGGGAGGCTGAGGGAAGAAATTATATATCTTCGAGGGACAGGGACCGGTGAAAATACTGGTGGGGAGAAAGACGAGAGCGAGGAGGAGGAAGAAGAAGAGAGGAAGAGGGAGGAAGAGAAGGAAGAAGAGAGAAAGAGAAAGGAGGAGAAGAAGAGGGAGGAGGACAGGAAGAAGGAAGAAGAGAGAAAGAGAGTGGAGAAGGAGGAAGAGAAGAAGAGGGAGGAGGAGAGGATGAAGGAAGAAGAGAGAAAGAGAGTGGAGAAGGAGGACGAGAAGAAGTGGGAGGAGGAGAAGAAGAGGGAGGGGGAGAGGAAGAAGGAGGAAAAAAGAAAGAGAGTGGAGAAGGAGGAAGAGAAAAAGAGGGAGGAGGAGAGGAAGAGGGAGAAGGAGAGAAGGAGAGTGGAGAAGGAGGAAGAGAAAAAGAGGGAGGAGGAGAAGAAGAGGGAGGAGGAGAGAAGGAGAGTGGAGAAGGAGGAAGAGAAAAAGAGGGAGGAGGAGAAGAAGAAGGAGGAGAAGGAGGAAGAGAAGAATAGGGAGGAGGATAGGAAGAAGGAAGAAGAGAGAAAGAGAGTGGAGAAGGAGGAAAAGGAAAAGAGGGAAGAAGAGAGCAAGACACGGAAACCAAACTGAGGCGTGAAAAGACAACGCTCGATGGCCATCGTGGAGCAGCAGATGAAGGAAGATGAGCATCGGGGCAAGAAGAAGAATGTGGAAGAAGAGCAAAAGAGAAAAGAGAGAGCGTCTCAAAGGAACCTAAAGAAAAAGGGGGAAAATAGAGGATAATTATAGGTTGGTTGTCCACTTAGGAGGGACAAGACCTGATGTTGACATGGCTGCAATGGGAAGTTTGTCAGCTGATGAGGTCAACATGATATTGAACGTGACGGCAGCCAACAAGGACAATAGAGATGTCATCTGGAGAGGCGATATGTGCAGCTTAACACGCACCGACCTGAAGGAACTTATAACGCCTGGGATGGATATTACCGACCAAACTATCGACGCTATGCTTTCGGTTCTCGAAGAAAGACGCCCAACCCAAAAAAATTTATCCATATCAACATTCGAGTCCGGGCGAATTTTGGGTGGCCAAGGCAGAGAAATTGAAGATTTTATCCTCCCTAAAATTGAAGGTGTGTCTCCAACAGAGTCCGTAATCGCACAACCATGATGGTCTGCAGGTCATTGGACTCTTGTGGTTGTCCACGGCCCGTCCAAGGAGATTTTGGCGTTCAACAGTATCTCTAGGGAGCTAGAAAAAGGTGAAGATCCAGAGCAGACTATAGGCGTACATAAGTGCGCAGCAGCGGATGCGGCTGAATACTGGAGGGATCTACTAAAGGTCGACTGACCCTTGAGAATCCTCAGGAAAAATAGCCAACGACAACCACCGGGGAGCAACGATTGCGGGGCCTATGTTATATACTGGATAAGGTGCCTAATGCTAAAACTTGACCCGACGAAGGAGAAGGACCACAATAACATCCACTGTATCAGGGGTGAATTGGCGGTCATGTTATTTAGGGACCGGCGATCGTGTGTGCAGATCTAAAGTCCATATTTTTTAGTGTTTATTTGTTTACATGTACAAATTACAAACTCTTTTTTGTGTTTATTTTTTAAAAGATGTACAAATTACAAACTCTTCCCAGACAACGTATTCCGAACAGACACTAAACGTATTCCGAACAGACACACAACTTATTCCGAACGGACACACAACTTATTCCGAACAGACACTCAACGTATTCCGAACAGACAGACAACTTAATCCGAACAGACACACAACATATTCCGAACAGACACACAACTTAAACGGAACAGACACACAACATATTCCGAATAGACACACAACTTATTCCGAACGGACACACAACTTATTCCGAACGGACACACAACTTATTCCGAACAGACACACAACATATTCCGAACAGACAGACAACATATTCCGAACAGACACAGAACTTAATCCGAACAGACACACAACATATTCCGAACAGACAGACAACATATTCCGAACAGACACAGAACTTATTCCGAACAGACACTCAACGTATTCCGAACAGACACACAACTTAAACCAAACATACACACATCATATTCCGAACAGACACACAACTTAAACCGAACAGACACACAACTTATTCCGAACAGACACAACTTAAACGGAACAGACACACAACATATTCCGAACAGACACACAACTTATTCCGAACGGACACATAACTTATTCCGAACAGACACTCAACGTATTCCGAACAAACATACAACTTAATCCGAACAGACACACAACCAATTCCTAACAGACACAGAACTTATTCCGAACAGACACTCAACGTATTCCGAACAGACACACAACTTAAACCGAACATACACACATCATATTCCGAATAGACACACAACTTATTCCGAACTAACCCACAACATATTACGAACAGACAAACAACATATTCCGAACAGACAACATATTCCGAACAGACACACATCATATTCCGAACAGACCCACAACATATTCCGAACAAGGACACAGTTTTATACGAACTGAACGTGTATAAGAACCATTTACAGATCCAAACAGATCAACAATTAGAAGTTTCTTGGTTTTACAAGAACTGAAAATAACAAGAAATATTAAATTAAGGAGGAAGTTCCTCGTAATACAAATTCATGTCCCAATCAGAGAAATCAGGATCCCCAGGTTTTGGTGCGACTTCGTGAAGCGACGATTTAACCTTCATTTTGAACTTTCTCTTCTCTTGTTGGGCGTGCTTTTTATGGCTTTTTTTAATTATCTTCTCAGCTAAAGACACTCGACGTCTAGTCGGCGGTCTTCCTACACGTTTGACATTATCTAGATTAAGAACCGATGTACCCGCAAACTTAGGTTCATCAAGTCGAACCAAGAATTGGGTAGTGTGCATACGTGCCTTAAGCATTTCAATACACTTCACGGCCTCAATATACCTTTCGTGGGAAATGAAGGCTTCCTGTGCTATCCAAACGGCACGACCCATGATGTAGTCGTGACGACGAAGCGCATCCTTCTCCATTACACCATCGTCTGGGTACATCTTATCTCGATAGCTCCTTCGAATATCCTTCCGCCATCGATTAACGATGTAAGAGTCTGGGAGCAATGTATTAGGATTTAAGCGTCCAAGTACCACAAAAACGTGGCAGCATAGAAGGCCAACGTGCTGAAACATTCTACAATCACATGTGAAGTTCATGGATATGTTTTGTAATAGGAAACGTTTCGACAGTAGCTGCTCATCAGCCAAAACACGTTCAGATACCTTGTACTGAAATGTGTCATTCGTATTGTACTCCTCCGTTATATCGCAGTATATTATCTTCCCAATTTCTAACTGCACTTTCTTGAAGACCCCTACCGTATACAACTCGCTCATCTGTCTCTCGAATGGATAAATTGAAACCAACTGGGGTCTCTTATGAAGACAATCAAAATCTGATTGAGCTTCCTTCTCGTACTTATGGCGGAGTGCAAGTTCGTATTGTTGAACAAACTGCTTAAGGGTGGTCTTCGAAATAAGATATTTGTCAAAAAAGGCGTTCATACTCTCGCTTCTCTAAGTAGATGTCATTCCCGCGAAAAAACTATCACCAACAAATGCAGGTATCCACGACTCTCGGATTGCATAAATCGATTTGAGTCAGCTATGGTTATGCAGGTCAAAATCAAGAAGGAAATCCTGCCAATTACGATCAAATTCTGCTGGGGTTTTGGAATCATATACAATCAATTTCTGATCAAATAACATGTGCTTCCGATACTGCGTCGGTGATTGATCGTTTTATATTAACCGCAAGTGCACGACCGCGTTGAAGCGGTGGCAAATACGGGTCATCCACTGGGAGGTGTGTCGACGATTGGTTTGTTCGAAGGTGAGAGGTAAAAAGAAGGAGAGAAAGATGTCTTACACTAAACTACACTAAGATGCAAATGGAAATGGAAAAGAAGCAAGAAAACTAAACTCCAAAGGGGGTAGAGAAATAATGTGAACATAAAGAAGTGTGTGTTCATTAAGTTCCTCACAACATGTAGTGCATGAAATCATAAAACTACATCCAACTTTGCCTCCACATGAATTAAGATAAGACTACATCATTAAAACATACAAGACAATAATTGGAATGAAGCTACATGAACTCAAGTATAAAGACTATACCCTACTATGCCTCCACATGAATTAATATTTCACTACATCATTAAAACATACAAGACACTAGCTAAGGTAAATGCAACAACAACACATACACTACAAATTGTGTTTCCAATATTAACTTCATCCATATCCTAACCTTATCAATCCCCATAAAATAGGTCCACTAATCAAAGCATAAGCTAAGCTTCATTCAAGAGCATTAGCATATCAAAGATAAGAGTGAAAACTCATTAGATGGTTATGGAAATCATATAAAGCTCAAGGGATAAAGATAACACACACTTAATACACTACATGATTATATCACATATTTCTTCACCCCCCAAATGGGGATGAAACTACTCATTACTCATTACACTAACTATATTAGCAAAAGAAAGCATAATACTGAAATGAAAGTTAACTAAGAATGCAAGAAGCATTAAAGAAACATAAAAGGAAAGGAGAGACTAAACAAACATGCACAAATTAAAAGACAAGATTAAAAGAAACTAGAAGAATTATTTTATTAACAAATGACTCACATTGAAGGTAGCATTCTTCTCCACCTTGAGTTTTTGCTTCAAGGCTCACTCCTTAGTAGAGAGAATGCCACCAAGCAATGGTTAATTACAATGGAAGGTGAAGAGTTCTATTTATAAGCATGGAAAAAGCTAATCGGGGACAATCCCCCGATGTGGGACTAAACCAATACCAAAAATAGTCTAAACACATAATAATACAAGTCCAGGAGAAAACTTAGTGGATCTGGGCTTAACCAGACTGCCAATTGGCGGCCTATAAGCTTCAGATCCCATTGGATCTTCTGGTGGGCTTTCCTTGGCGTGTTTCTTAGTCTTGGATGCATCTAACTTGTTTAGTGGAGCTCCGACCCGAATCGAATTGACAAAATACTCCCCGTGATGGTGTGGAGTTTCCTGTTTTTCTCTTAGGTTCTTCTGTCTTACGATCAGGTCCTTCTCCCTTGCATCTTGGTCCCCAGGTCTCACAATTAAGTCTTTTTTCCTGCTTTTGAGTCATTTCATGGCTCTTCTCTTCAAACCTCTTTATTTCTGAAAACTAAACATAAAACTCGTCACGTAGCATTACTTAGGTGTAAGATAATGGATATGAGATACAAATATAAGCATGAAATGATGTCAATCAGTCGACAACTTCAAGGGAGCTTTGTTCATTATGTGCCATATACAGAATCTGTGTCTTGAATCTGGGAAGACATTCCTTACAACAGCTGTAATGACACCACATTGATCTGTTATTATGGCTGGGGGGGGGTATATCTGCATAAGGAGGGCAATTTAAAAGGAGTGAGTCATATATTGAAAGATACAAAATCCTACTTTGAAAACTTTAACCGAACAGACCCACAACTTAAACCGAACACATACAAAACTTAAACCGAACAGTCAAACCACTTAAACCGAACAGTCAACCCACTTAAACCGAACAGTCAAACCACTTAAACCGAATAATCAACCTACTTAAACCGAACAGTCAAACCACTTAAACTGAACCGTTCCACAACTTAAACCGAACCGTTTCACCACTTAAACCGAACAGTCAAACCACTTAAACCGAACAGACCCACAACTTAATCCGAACAGACCCACATCTTAATCCGAACAGACAGACAACTTAATCCGAACAGACAGTCAACTTATTCCGAACAGACAGACAACTTAATCCGAACAGACCCACAACTTAAACCGAACAGTCACACCACTTAAACCGAACAGTCAAACCACTTAAACCGAACAGTTCCCCACTTAAACCGAACAGTTCCACCACTTAAACCCAACAGTTCCACCACTTAAACCGAACACATAAATAGCTTAAACTGAACAGTCACACCTTACCGTTCATGCACGACAACCATGTTTGGAACAACCATATGTAATTTCAGTGGTCTCAGAAGACAGCAAAGCGCAACCGAGCAAAACTGACTCGAAATGATGATTAACTCCTACAAATGGGGCAAAAGGCATGTCGTATTTGTTTGTAATGTAGGTGGTGTCGAAACATATTGCGTCTCCAAAGTATGAATATGCAGCTCTAGAACGGCAGTCAGCCCAAAACACGTTCCGTAGTCTTCCTTCGTCATCCATGTCCATTACATAGAAAAACATGGAATCAATCTTCTGCATCTTAATGAAATAGTTCTGAAGAGCTTGTGCATCACCATGTCCCATTTTTAAATTTCTGACTTCGTTTACAACATTCCTGCACACAGAAACCACTAAAACCAGGCGCAAAATGTTGAACTTCAATTATGTTAGGCAGAAAGAACACAAACCTTAAATCCCTTTCGTTGAAAGTCAATTTGTCATGACCTCCAGCCTCGACCACAAAAGATTGCATGGTCTTAGCAGCCGATATCCCAGCACTATCATTGCACGATATGCGTGCTTTGGCGGCCTCAGGGACGGTTCGTTTTTGTCTGCGAAAACACATTTACTCCTGTTCAAGCATGGCGTGGTTATGTTTAAGATCCACAAAGTTAATGTGGTAACCACGTGCTGGGTTTCCGGAGACCCTTATCCGAACAGTGCATTGGACTCTACTGGATAACCTAGGCTTCAATTTTCCTTGCCCTTGGTTTGGTGGTGTCGTGCCCTCCTTGGAGCAAGTCTTAACACCAAACCCACAAGAATCGGCATAGGCCACGTAAAATGTTTTGGCTTCTTCGAAAGAAGGAAAAAACATCTCATCCTTAGGAACGTTTGCCGGCTGCTCAACTTGGGAAGGCACATGAACGATTTCCATTGGAGTACAGAGGAAGGACCACAGAAGAGAAGGAAAGAAAAAGGAAGACGCATCTTGAGATGAATAACAAGTCTTCTGCTGTGTAGGAGCGCCAAAATGATGAAGGAAGGAAGTGATTTGAGACGCATTAACGAGGGATGGAGGGAGGGATTGAGAGATGTAGATATTTGTACGTTTAACCAAAGAATTGAGGAATAAAATAAAAAAAGAAACTTTTTTCTGTGCTGACATAGATAGTGTCAACTCAGCCGCGTCACCGAAGTAGCGTCCTAAAGAGCGGTCATCTATCATTTTCCGTATTAAAGGGTCATGCATGTGCAACACCAACACCAACACCGTCATGTTCTCTTATGTAAAAGATTGATGCCCAACTTGATTTAATTTCAAAATATAAATATCGATGCCACCAACAGAGATGGTGGAGACAAAGTCGATGGATTTTAAGTTGTATTTAATTAGAAGATAGCTTCCATATTTATTATTCTTTTATATAAATCATCGAACACAGCAAACCAAACCATCATAATTTTCGCCTTCTGACAACATTAGTGAAGCTGACTGTTTCTCTTAATTTTAACATAGTTAATTTAAGTTTAAAATATGTTTATGAGAAAGAAGATTATCTTGTCTTTTGGCAAAAATATTCCTGAGCAGCCATGTTGCCAAACAACTCTAATAATTGAAGGACCTTCTTTTGGCCAGTATACAACATTACAACCAATTAACTCAAACAAACTTTACAAAAAGTCTTTGCACGTTGATTTTTTTAGTGGTTATCCCTTAACTATTCGTTAGTACGTGGTTAAAGACGTTAGATACATGTCATCCATCTGCCGTTTATTAATATATTTATAATTATTATTCAGTTAGCTGTTGATGCTCGTTCAAGCATGTTATGTCAAACATTGATGTAGTTGTAACCAACAACAACAACAAAAAACTTCCGATTTGATTTGCGTCATTTTAGGTTGTCATGTTTTGTCTGAAATCTTCGATTGAACTTGAACAAGCACGCTATAGCATTTAGTTACGTTTCCGTTAATTTAAAACCAAAAAATCTACCAATTAAAAAAAAAATATCACAAGCATTTGAAAATGGAGACATAGCTCGAGCGAGCTAGAAGCCCATCTGATATAATGGCGGAAGTAAATAGGCCCAAATGAGCTTTACATGGGCCGACCTATTAAGTACTTTCACCATTGGGTGTCGGGGTTGTTTACGTAGTTTTGAGAATCAAGGTATACTTTCCGTTGGATTCTGTGATATGTACAAAAAATTCATTTTGCTTTCTCAACGTTTGATGTCGGAAAGCAACAAAAACTCATTGTATGCGGTCGATTGAACACATTTCGGTCCACTGAACTAAACACATTTTGGTTCATTGGAAATCTATGAAAGAATCACCAGTTTGGATAACTTAAATGGATTTGGTCATCCATTCACGTTTGCTAAGAAAAAAAATCATTATTTCTTATTTTGATACACAAAACGTCTTTCAGTAATCATTGTTTGGTATCCAAACATGCATGAAATTATTTGTCCAAACAAATACAAACAACAGAATTCAGTCAAAAAGAAATTATTTTCGTTACATTCCGTAAACCTCTCTACTCCCTCCGGTATCACCCCTCTGAAGTCACCTTACCGCTTATTAAACCATAAACTACCGAAGTGCGGCGGATTCGTGAATACGAGTCTGCATGGAGGAGGACACTACGTGAGTCATTCACAACAAGACAACCTCGGCCAATGTTGGACTCCTGTCTGTCATCGGAACACAATCGATTAAAGCCCAAACCGAGCTAATTAAATTTATGGTCGCCAAGCCAAACACACGTACACCTCAACCTTAAACCCTGGTTTGACTTCCACAACAACAACTTCTAGGTTTAGTTTTTATTAATATTTTTATTTATTTTGGTTTTCCTGGTGTGATCTAGGGTTTGGAGCAGGTACGATCCGCATTCTCTTGTGAGTTTCTGTTGGAAAGTTTGTTTCTTCACTGTTTGGTGCAGAAAGGTGTGATTTTTGGACGTGTTATGTTGGTTTTGGTTGGAATGTTTGGGGCTTTTCTTGTCCTTGTTTGATCATTTTTCCAACAGCAATCAATGTGTTTTGTCTGTTTAGGTTATTATTTCATATGGTGGTCAAACACATGTTTACGTTATTGTAGGTTTTTAATGATGAAATGTATGTTTAAGAATAATTGGGAATCGTTGTTGTGGACGAATCTCGCAGCTATGTGTGTGAAGGACGAATTTCATATGCAAAAAACAAACCGCGAACAAAAAATGCCCACACAAGGAAGAATGAAACATAACCTTTTGTGGTTTGATAAACCCTGTTTGTGTAATTTGTTTTTGAGAACAACTGCAAATAGTGCTCCATTTTTCCTCACGATTTTATCCAACTCTCTTAACCCCTCAGACGTGTAAATGCACTTCATTTAATTGAGTGGTTACTTAGAGTTTTTTAAGATTAATCTTACATCATCCATGTATAGGGAGGAAAGTCATACATTGGACAATGTGATTGTCGATCAAGACCCAATCTGTTTGTTATGTCATAATTGAAGACAAAATACAAAAAGACCCCAAGCCGTGATATAGATTGTCGACTAGTGTCTCGGACTCTATTAAACTCATTTCCATAACCCTTTTCAACCTGTCTGTGCCGTCCATCTTGTCCGAATTCGAGACCACAAAGAATAAGTTGAGGTTTGTCAGGGTAAATAATTCTCAAGGTGTAAATATCCATATGCAAGTCCATCTCATGAGGTCCAAGAAGTACCACACAACATGAATTTGGATTAGTAAAGATGAAGAAGAAAGCGTCCAAAATTTATATTTTCCGCATGCAAGAGTCATGTGGAAAAACTTTTTCTTTGATTGCATCTTCCTTTTGATGTTATTGCTGTTCTCAGAGTAATTTTTGTCTCTACGTGAATAGCTCAATATAGTTGTGAGCCATATGTGCTATATGTCTTTTGTTTAGTTAGTTGTTACCTTTTTTCTCTCTTAATTCCATCTCAGCACACATGATGGTACACTATAAATTTATTGCAGAGGTACGACGTACGAGTTTACTGCCAGTTAGCAAGCATGAGCAGTGGAGGGTCAGATACATTAGGAACACCTAAAACATCTTCACCTAAGGTCTGTTCGTGAATATACATCTCTATCTCACTCAATAGCTTCTTTTTTTCATATTGGATTCATGTAGGAACAGCCTCCTGTTAGTTCTGCTACAGCTTTTCCAGATTGGGCAACACTCCAGGTGCTAAACTACTTTGGCCTCACCCCAATTTATACCCAGTAATCATACTTCTGGTTTTCATACGAAAATGGCAAACTAGTTTTCATAGTAACCACATCCGAGTTCTTACTCACTATTATTTGAAGTCTTCAAAGATTGAGACATGATTTATATTCACTCAACAGGCATATTATAGCTCAGTAGTAGCTACCAATATCCCTCCACCAGGCTTCTATCATTCTTCAGTGGTATCAAGTGCTCCTGCGTATCAATATACATGGAGTACACAGGTTATTTCCTGGCAGATAATCAATTGTTTTAGCAGTGGACAGTTAATGTTGTCGTGGTAGTATTGTGAAGATCAAGTGCAATATTTGTTCTTCCTAAATATCACATCGTTCTTAAAATCACAGCACATAATTCCTGCATATGGAACACCACCGCCTGCATTGCCGTATGTTGCCATGTATACTCAAGGGGGATTCTATCCGCACAGACCTATTCCTCTGGTATTTCCCTTCTTTCTGAGTCATACCCCATCCTGTTTCTTCACTTTCAGATGTTACTACATGCTTTATTTGTTTTCAGGGATCTCATCCATACAATGCATATTCAGTGAGGCCTATGGTTGGCACTAAAGAAACTTTAGTAATTTTCATTATATTATTTTTTATATTGGGCCTTTGAAAGCTAATTCAGTTTTATAATTATCTCGTCATCTGTTTTGGTGAAACCGGTCAAAACATGTTACCAATATTGATCCTCTTTGAACTGGTTGTAGTGTTGGGTATCAATGCAAAGATTTGAAAAATTAGGTATCAGTTAAAAGATTTAAAAAAAATGTAAAAGAAAAAAAATCCAAATATTGGGACTAGATTTTTTTTTAATTTTCCAACTTACAGGGCATGTGGAAGTGTTTAAAACAGTGCAGTAAGTACATTATTGAAAGTGTCTTCTGTATTTCAGGTTTCTGTAGCAGATGGAGTAGATTCAGTTGGTAGGTCTCGTAACTATCATACTAAATTTAAGCTGCAATTAGTTATATCACAATCCATTGTATGATTCACAGGAAAAAAGAATGACAATGGTATAGAGACCGGTGCATCTGCTAATGAAGATGCTTCAGAAAGGTAACTCATTTCTTGCATTTAATTTCTTCTCCATTGCTTCATTTTTTGCTCATCAGGGCACCTATGTGGTATTATAATTTGCAGCAATGGTAGTGCTGAGCAAGGATCTAGCGAAGAAAGTGGTGCCCCAACAACTGATGTATGTTTCAGGGGCATTGCTACTTTTCTATTTTATTTCTCTGTTTGCATTCCTAAGTAATATATTTGGCTCTCGAACATGGAAATATTGCGTCTATGCTTGAGTGTTTACCCATTGTGATTCACAAATGCATTTCTTCCTTCCAACAACTTGTCTTTCACACTCAACATCACACAAGCATCACATGAGTTATGATCTTCTGAAAATAGCTTTGAGAAATTTGAAAGAGCAATTGTTTTAGCTGCAAATAGTGTAAAATGTGGCTTATACTTTAAGCCGATGGATGTTAAAAAATGTTTTTTTTTTCCCTGTGCAGATGCCAGATAAAAAACAACATGCAGTGAATGGTAAATCTTGGCCCTAAATGAATCTTAGGTTCCTATATCGTGTTTGTAAGATTATTATTTCTTACTTTGAGTAAGTTATTGTAGGAGATATCTAAAACCAAAATATTGCGAACTGACCAATTCAAGTCATACCGTTCCATTTGCAGCAACTCCGTTAAGCGCTCATGCTGGTCCTACAACTGCATTAAATATTGGAATTGACTATTGGGGAGGATCAACTTCCTCTTCAACATCAAAACGTAGTAAGCTTCCCGTGAGACCTGCTGGAACAACTAGAGTTTCATTACTGTCAAGTTCCGACACTGGCATACCTTCAGATCTCTGGTTGCAGGTTCCTACTAAACTATTTAAAATAAAAATTCAGTTGATTTTGCCCCTTCAAAATTATCAAGTCATGGTGTAAGGCAGCTAGCAACATCACGCTAACACTCTCTGAAGTGGCTTGTTTATGATATTAATTTGGTTAGTTGTTGCTTATTTAGGATAGGATATTAGGCGATAACTTAAAGTGGCTTACAGTCCTTACTCGAATCCTGAACAATTGCTTGCATACCAAGACCATGTTAAGTGCTTACTTAGGAATGTAAATGAAATGCATTATAATGATATATTGATGTTATAGAAACCAACGTGTGAAGTGTACTATGAAATTAGTGATGAATTTTTAGATAATTAAAAGTAGTAACTCAAAATATGAGTGGTGGTTTTGGAGTCATTGTAAATCAAGGTTAAATTAAATTAGGAACATTACATTAAATGCATTCACACGTATGTCAGCTATGTAACAGACATGCATATTCCAATTGGTTTTGAAATGCATAAAATCTTGGGTTTGGCTCCATACCTTAACCTTGCCAAAACAGCATGGAAGTTAAATCGAGTCAGATGTTTGTTTACAATTTAAGCCCGAGACCTATTTCCCATCTGGATGGCTTGTTTACATTCCTAGATTGCCATGGTCATCTCAATTGTCAACAGACTGGATGGAATGCCTAAGTGACGAGACTCATACACTTAAAGAAGTCACATGGCACTTGTATTTCTTGGATGGTTTAATATTTAAAACAGGTATATTTTTTAGGAATACAATTCAGGGTTATCCATGCTAAATAAGAAATTTTTAGACGGCAAAGAGAGAACATACCTAAAGGTTAAGGTCACACGATATAATTTAGCTTGTAGCGGTATATCTTAATGTATTTCTGACTTGATATTTACATGAAAAAGGATGAAAGAGAGATCAAGCGACAAAGACGAAAACAGGCCAATAGAGAATCTGCAAGGCGCTCGAGATTGCGTAAGCAGGTCATAGCCATGTTCTTACTAAATCACCTGTACTTTGGCATATGGGCTACTCATTATTTGGCTAGAAAATATAGATTTCAAATTTCAATCATCACAACTTCAATTTGACCGACTATTAAATGTGTCCAGGGTATTGTCTGTCGTGTTATTTCTGAGTAAATTGAATATGGGAAAACAATAGCTATAATTTCTTGTACAGTGTTCAACCACACCTTTATGTATATTGTATTGATGTGCAATCCATATTGCTGCGTTAAGCAGGCTGAGTGTGAAGAACTAGCTCAACGTGTGGGGGTCCTCATGGAGGAGAACAATCTGCTTGCTGAAGAATTACGCCATTTACGAGAGAACTGTGAAAAATTGTTGTCTGAAAATGCCTCTCTTTGTGTAAGTCTTAAATTTCGTACCCTTCACTTATCCAATCTGTTCCACCAGCATGGATGTCCAACATAGGCATTTAGCCAATTTCGCTAGTTACATATCTGTGGTCTTTGCAGAAGGTAGTTCAGCAGCTCAACGAAAATAAACCAATGTCAGATGGCATTCCCATTGAGCTCGAGTCTGTTTCCGAGATAACTAAGGAAGTAAATGTAGTCGTTACTCGCAGAGTGAAGGGGGAGGTTTCTGAAGATACATAGGAACTCTAATTTACGGGTGAGTTTAACCACACAGAAGCACATTTAAGAAACATCATAGATCTTAACACACAATACTAAATACTGATCTGCCCTCTACTTTTTTGTTTTTGTGGAGGGAAATATTTTACATAGGCGTGAGTAAATAGAGTATGAATTATCGATCTGATCCAAATATACTTGTGTTTTTTGATTAATTTACAAAAGTGACATCTTACAGTATGATGGACACATGCTCTACTTATAAACATATCTTTTTCTGATGTGAATTCTCTACATGCCTTCATCTGCAACGTATTTTTCTGTCTGGATGTTGGATTAAAGATTGTTTATTGCTTTCAATATCTTTGCTTCAACTTTTGCTTTTACTCCTGTTAATATATAGCCTATGGTCCCATATTATATTTATTGGGGCAAGAAAAGTTCGTTAGCACTAAATGACATGAATTTGCAATTGTAAAGTTAAAACCATTTTTGGAATCAATTTTAGTCGTTCGTATTATTTATCATGAGGCAGGAGCCTTTTTGAGGCACTGGGGTAATTTTGATATCATTCATTGTGAGAAAAAAACAAGCAATACAAAAAGTAGTAGCAAAAGAGTTGAATTGTATCCAATTCAGGTTTGAAGTCACGATAGCACTTGATAGGAATATTTTTTCCTTATCATGAGAAAAAATGGATAAAGCTTGTTTGGTTCATGTGCAGAGAAATGGAGAAAATAAAATAAATTAAAGATTAGATTTTCTCTAGTTTGAATAAATGAACGAAAACTCTTCTAAATAAATGAAAGGATTTACAAGTTTCTCTCAAATTCAAAGAAAAACGAAGAGAAATTTCCTCTTAAATTTCCCAAAACACCTCAAAATAAATCAAGGTGAAATAAACATAATTTCTTGGTGATACGATGTAAATAGTTTATTATTTTGTTTTCTTTCCCAACTTATTTTTATCCAGATGTAGAAAAATACATTTACTATTCTCCATTTCTTTCTTGATGAGTGTTGCGGTGAGATTGTTGGGAGATGATGCTAACAGGTTACTAACAAAATACGGATTAAGGAGGACGTGCGGTATACTAGAATATTAATGCCGAAAATAAAACTCCTAGTTTCTCTCAAACTTCAAGCAACAAACACGCAATTAAAGATAAAATCACAAGCAATCGCACAATACACCTGAAGTAAATCACGTCACACGTGTTTTAAAAGGTTCGGCAAAGTACCTACGTCCTTAGGAGTCTTTTGCGGGTTTTATTTCCTTCTAGCACTTCTCCAACAAGAGAAGCCTCCGAGATTACAATTGATTGAAAGCAATATGTCTCTCAAGGTGTTCTAGATCTCTCTTTAGCCTAATCTCTCTTCAGAAAATAAGTATTGTATGTTGTGTTACAAAATTAAGGTGAAAAACTATTTTATAATGGGCTAAATTGTACAAATAAACATGCAAAACGTGAGCAAAATCGTCTGCAACGGTCGACCGACATTCTCCATCGGTCGACCGGATGACAGTTTTGTGCTTAACCTCTAACATTCGGTCATCCGCTCTCCCTGAGCCGATCGACCGTTCCACGCTTCTGAACAATGCCTGAGAGACTCTGGAAGTTTTCGGTCGACCGCGTGCCCATCACCGGTCGACCGATCCGCACGTCGTTCCAAGTCCTGGAAGACTCTGGAAGTTTACGGTCGACCGCGTGCCCAACACCGGTCGACCGAAACTCACATTTCGACGAATTCTGGACGTTCTGGACTTTTTCGGTCGACCGTAACCGTTTCTTTCTGTTTTCTAATATTAACCATTTTGCAAACCAAATATCAACAGAGATAAAGTTAGAAATTCTTGGGATCCTATCTCAAATCTGGTGTAGACCATCAAATCAACATTTTTTCTTTGCACCAACACAGACATGAGATTCTTTTATCTGATCATATCCATATTGAAACAAAATATACCACCCCTGGGGAGAACCTTCTTTTCAGCAGACATGGAAAAAATGGAAACATGTCAGGCACTTAGGAGAACTTCCTCTCTTGGTGTTGTGATCCCTACAATAATTGGTTCTCGTTTAACACTTTCTAGTTGCAACATCTCATGTGGTTATTCAAACTAAAAATCTAAGATTTTTTTCTTCTTTTAAGTGGTAGAATTAATTTTAATTATTAATGTGTGTTATGGATCCATATCTTAACTGCCACAGGTATTTACCGGGTAGGAATCAAACCCACATCTTACCACAACCAAGCTGATACCTTGACCAGTTAGATTAAATAATGGATGTAAATTTAAGCTTGGTGTTGTGATAAGGAGTATACACACGATCACATTTTTTCTCTCTCTCGAGGAAACAGATGATCTCATGTAGATCGTGTGTTTTGTAATTCTCTTATTTGGATAATGTTTATATTTATTGGAGCATGCATTTATTTTTTGCAATTGCGTGAGTGAAAGTACCACCTTTAATGGTTCGGGCATCATACATTTCAAATAAGAGCATATTCAGTTGAAACTTGCAAAAAATCATGCCTTCTCCATGGTTATCCGAAAATGCAGTCCTTCTATTTTGTACTTTGTATTATCTTTTTTCAAAGAAATTATTAGAACAAGTACACTGTGCTACATAAGTTATGACGACAATCAAAAAAGGAAGTATAAACTGCAATTATGTTACTTATTTTCTGTCAGAGAGATGAGAATAACTAACACTCTCCATGGTAAACTATTATCTCTTTTTTTCCGACAAGTAAGGTAAACTATTATCAACAAGAGAGTAGGAACGGTAAAAAGAAAAATCAACTCAAGATTGCCGAGGGAAATTCATTTAACCAAAAGGCTATAATCACCCTTAATACATGTAATTTTTTTGTGACTTTTTTATATTCTATCTTCAATGTGATTTAGTTTGTTAATGCATCTAATCAGATTTGAAGTCTGTTTTACAGAACCCCAAAGAAGCACTTACAAACATGCATGGTAAACAAAACCCTGCATGCTAAATCATTGGACAATGGTAAACCGTAAACTAATGTGAGACATGCAGAGACCTATTCCAACCAATCATATCCAATCTCACATCAAAAGCTAAAAATTAAACAAAGCCCACTAATCACCATCCTTTCCTCTTTTTCATAACAGTTTCAGTTAACTACTACACTTATTTACTGTTCCCAAACACACCTCTCACTAAACCAATCAAATCATCACTTCCTCATAAGTTCAAATCAAAGTTGAGTGTCACATGTAAGACTTGTAGACTACTACATATAACTCCTATGTGACTCCATTCCACCACATTCACAACCAACATAGAAGCCTTGAAGTAGAGAGGTCTTTCAAGAAGGTTAAGTTTGCAACACACACATTACTATAGTTTGGTGGTATTTATTGTTAGTTATTGATGATTCGATTTTTATGGTGCTTGCATTTGGTTGTGTTTTTTGTTAATAAGTTTTTGTGGGTCTGTTGTGGGTTTTCCCCCCTTTTTTTCAGGTAGATGTTGTGGTTGTACGTGTTGAAGATCTGAAGTTTCAGATTCCAGCACTTTATACCTTTTAATTACATCTGGTTTATAAATCTATCTCTGAAGCTCACTTAACAGAGAAATATTCTTAAACTAGATCATAAACCCTATTGTATTTTAATTTTTGTTCTTTCCTTTCTTCAGATGCTTATGTTCTTCTGAAAAGAAAAAAAAGTTAAATGAATTTAATTAGAAGTTTGTTATTCGGTCTTGACGACTCATCAGTGTCAAATTTTGTTAAGATTAGAGCAGAATATGGTATCTCATCAGTACCAACAAGAAGCATATCAACAAAGTAATCACACTAATGCATTAGGATCGAGTATATGATCCTTCAATCCTGGCCTTTAGCAATATGCTTGTGCAAGTGCAATACCTTTTAAAATGCTTAATTAGCCATGCATGTAAACCACACTAACCCCAACCATTCTAGTTAATTTAATTAAAGGAACACTGACTATCACAAATATTATTACGATACTCAACTAATGGTGTACTGGATAATTATAATTTCTAATCACACTAAGCGTATCCGTCCTCCCGGTTTCAATGTTTCTTTGTTTGAAAATAGATGAGAGAACGACAATGTATATTCTCTGATCATAATAGCAGATCCCAAGCATGCTAATGCTTTGTCTTAATGTAAACTGCATGCAAAAGTATGTGATTGGTTGTGGTCTTACCCAAATCACAATTAATTATCGGTTTATAATTTATTTATCAGTGTCGAGTAATGATATCAAATATGCAAGATAATTAAGTTCCGGTTTTTATTTTTGACCAACTTATTAATTTATGCAGTCCAAGATCGAAGTTGCACTGGAAGTCCATATATATATATATATAATAATATTAATTGATTAAGCAACGTACCATGGAGAAGCCAGAAACATTGTTGCCTTCTGAAGTCACTACTACTTTTAATTCCAAGGACCAACAATTTTCATCCAACAATATCTCTCTAGAATTGAGCCTCACCTCTGCCTCTGGCTACGACGTCGTGCCACCACCGATCGTACCGATGAGAGCCTTCTCGTGCCACTACTGCAAGCGCAAGTTCTTCAGTTCCCAGGCATTGGGTGGGCATCAAAATGCTCATAAGAGAGAACGAAGTTTAGCTAAAAGAGCGTCAAGTACTACAATCTCGCGTGTGACATATTTTCGATCCATCATCGCACCAATTCGCAAAGACCCGCTTATATCATTAGGAATCAGATCACATGCATTGCTTCACGAGTCTCGTCCGGAAAACACATTCTTCTGTCCCATGGTGAAATCACTAGAGGAGGAGGAGGAGGAGGTCGATCTTGATTTGAGGCTTTGATAAGTGATTATAGTGTGTCATTAATTGCTCTTAATCCTTAAACAATTATATTGAGAATGTATATGATTGTTGAGGTCACTGTGGTCTTATGGGCGATTGGACTTATGGAACTTAGCAAGAACTATTTCTAGGAAGCACGTACAGCCTTTTTCTAGTCATCCTGATCGATGTTTTTGAAAACCGATAATTTAATTATAAATTAGCAAATGTACCACAACCCCCTCGATCCAACAAAACAGACCCAATTAGATGTTGAGTTCACTGCAGAATATGGTTTTACCCTCTTCCCAATAATATATTTCAAGCTTACAATAATTTTGTTGCCAAAGGTGAGCTGATACGATACTAAGTTGTAACTCAACTACTCATACGAATTAAACATGCATGGTTTGTCCATGACCACCTTAAATGTATTATTGCCCTTTGAAACTCTCATGTTATCACACATTTTAACCTTTATTGTAATAATAATAGTCTACCTTCGTCATTTTACCTCTTAATCTTCACGTCCTTATGACCTTATCTTTGACTTCCGTATTTTTTTTTTAAATATATGGATCATTTGATTTTTGGGTATAACTTAAACTGTTGTTGTGTATAATTGAACAGAAAATCATTTTTTCTTCAAAATTAAAAACCCAAGAGCCTAACTCGAAAATAAAAAATTATATTTGTTATTTTGTTTTTAAACAAGCTTGATATAGACTAGAGTTTTAAAGGAAAAGGCTGACTTTTTTCTAAAAATGGAGAATTTGGAAATTTACCTCAAATGGAAATTCCATATCCATCCAAATCTCAACTCTTGCAAACTCATTATATCTGTTGAGTTGAAAAGTGCTGTAAAAATGACACTGTTTGACCTAAAATAGTATTGGATATACACTGTGTAATGACTGGATGAGTAGAAACAGTTAAAACCACAAATCATTTTAATAATGTACACTCGATTCAAACACCGCCAACAAACACACTAACTTCTCTTTCCAAACCCAGGAAAATAATAACAAACACTCACTTTTAGTCAAAGAGAAAACGTAGCTTGACTTTTTTATATAATGTTACATCAACCAACATTTTTCTGTTCAGTACATACTTCCAAATTTGATCCCAGAAAAAAAGAAGTACTTCATGAGTACTTAATTGGTTAATATATGAAACATAATAAATAAACCAAATATGGTGTGGTGTAGATCCATCTTTGTGAAATTTTGCCATAAATTCTCCGATCCAAATGGCAGAGAACATAAATAATATATTGATGGATTAATATGCAAATAAACCACTGTAGTCAAAGTCAAATGAAACGGCTATCATAATTGGATCCAACTCCAGGGGTAGTTTCGTAACCTAACACCCTCATCTATCTTCTTCTGGCTTTCTCACCTTCTCCGAGACGAGACCCACTCTTCTCCTTCTGCTGCACTCGCGCGTCAAACTCTGTTAAACTACTCCACTTATCATAATTGCAAGTTGTTGTGCATCACCTTTACACTATCATAACGTTAATTGACATCATATCGTACGTACTTTTTTTTTCCTTCAAGTAACAACGTATTCTTATATTTATAACACCATCTGTATCTCACTTTACGATCCACATGTAGTAACTACTGGAACTCTATCAAGTACATAATCTTCCTACATTTGAGAAACATAACTTGATAGCATGGTTGGTATTCTCACTTAGTAAAAAAAGATGCTACCAAAAATTTCACTTCCGTTCAAAACAGTTAACTAAATTGAAAACAGAGAGTTGATTGAAGTAAGTAAGCAGTTCCGCGGGGCAGCATACCGCCCATTTTCTCCTTCCTTTTCCGTAAGAAAGAAAGAAAGCAAAAGCAGAAAGAGAAGAAACGAGAATTGAAAGAAGGAAAAAAAAATCCCCAATCGTCTTCGTCTTCGTCTTCTTCAGGTACTCACTCCTCTTGTCTTGTTGAACAGTTGAGGTATGTTGGTGGAGGCGAGTGGCGACGCGGCGGCGGAGACGAATCCACCTCCTAAATCGCATCTTTCGGAGAAGCCCTCTTCCTCAAACCCCCCACAGGAGCTGACTCTCAGCTACATGATGTCATCCAAGGGCAAGGAGGTCGTCGCCGACGACAACACAAACACCAACACCGATCCGAGATGGGTCGAGAGGGATTTCCTCCAGTTGGATTTGGGTAAAAAACGCCTTTCAGATCATCCCGAACACGACCAAGGACCTGATAAGAAGGTAAAAGTTGAGACCTTGAACTTGTGTTTGGGTCCCCCGAGTCTTTCACTTTCGCTTAACTCGTTGGATCCGGTGAAATCGATCGGAAATGGGGTCCACAGGACGCTTAGTAATACTAACACTTTTAATACTAGGGCGAGTTCCGATGATTTCGGGGTTTCGCTCTCGCACTCGTGTTCCCATGCGTTTTCGCACAATCCTAGTTGCTCCCTTACTCGTAATTCGACGGAGAATTATGAGCTTTCGAAGGAGACCGATCACATTTTGTATGCCGGTGCTGGCGAGGGGACTAATGGGTCCGTTCATAGTAGGTTTAAGCCCATCGGGGATGCTACCAATAATAGTATTACCTTCTCCAATTGTAATGGGTACCCTCGCTTGCCGGCTAATGGTGGTGGTAAGGAGATGAGCAATGGTTTTCACAGGGTCGGTAGTTTCGAGAACACTTCTTTCTTTCCGTCGGAGTTGCCCGCTTTGCCCGTAAAACCCAAGAAGGAGCTCGGTATGTCGAGTTCGGATGGTGGAAGGAACGTTGGTTTTGCCAGACCTGAAAGGCTTCTGAGGGAGATCATTTCCGAGTCAGTTTCTGTCATTGCGCAAATGCTTCAGGACCTTCCAAGCAGCATGCTTGAGGCTGCAAAGGAATACTTGAGAAAACTGATGAGCAAGCCTGATAAAAAAGATGAGTTCTCTAGCCTTCAAAAGAGGCTTGAGAGGAGATCGGACCTCTCGTTTGAAACCTTACAGAAATCCCACAAGACGCAGCTAGAAATTCTGGTGACGGTGAAGACTGGCCTTGTTAATTTCGTATCTGCTAAGAGCCACCTTCCCACCAAAGAGTTGATCGAGATATTCTTACTTAACCGTTGCCGGAATGTGAACTGTAGGAGTCTGTTGCCGATTGATGACTGTGATTGCAAGATATGCGCAAATAAAAAGGGGTTCTGTAGTGCGTGTATGTGCCCTGTCTGCCTGAATTTTGATTGTGCCGAGAATACTTGCAGTTGGGTCGGTTGTGATGTTTGCTCACATTGGTGTCATGCCATGTGTGGGATAGAAAAGAACCTAATCAGGCCCGGGCAGAGTCTGAAAGGAGCCGCAGGGACCACTGAGATGCAGTTCCACTGTCTTGGGTGTGGTCACCCTTCTGAGATGTTCGGTTTCGTAAAAGAAGTTTTCATATGTTGCGCCAAGGACTGGGGTGTGGAGACCTTGGAAAAGGAACTGGATTGTGTTAGGAAAATATTCCGTGGAAGCGAAGATCGCAAAGGTAAAGAGCTGCAGATGAAGGCAGAAGAGATGCTGAACCTGCTCGAAAAGACACTTGTAACACCTACAGATGCTTGTGAAGTTCTTCTCCAGTTTCTAAAATGTGAGTTGCTTAATTTCAGCTCGTATAGTCATTCTTCAATTTATACTGACCATGATTTGATTTTTTTAAGAAATATAATTAGTTTCACTATTCCAAGAGGTCATTTCATTCAGCAAAATAATGAACTTGCGGCATAAAGTTTTTGGGTTTGGAATTTTCTTTTTAACTTAAGTGATCTCTCCTTACAAACACATCATGATCAGAAGTTTAAACTGTTATGCTTTTCTGATGGATAACCATCATAACTTAGCTTTATTTAGATTACCAACGTTTGTTTGTTGCTTCATATCATATTGATTGGTTTTTCATAGACATCATTCCTTTGATATTTCACGGTTTTGAAGTATAATAAAATGATGTATTTTTTCCTTGGATATTGAAAATAGTATTAATTACTTGGAAGATGTAGAAAGCCAAGGTTATCAGAAACACATCATGGATAAATTGACTGGAGTACTGAAGAATAATGATGGAAATTATGATGCCATCAAATAAATAAATAATTTTTAAGAGCTTGTGATGGATCCAGTAGTTATCTTTTCTTTGTGAGAATATTTTGGGTCACCAAGAAAAATGACAGCCTTGTCCTTGCTTCATATATCTTTCACTGGGGGTCGATCTAACATCGTTTGCCTGGAGTATGTGGTCTTTTCAAAATATTTTAGCAGAAATTTTGTTATAATGACCATTTGCTGCCTGCTTAATTGTCATCTATCCACCCTCTTTTTGAAGCTGTTTGGCTTATTAGCCAGTCGTCTTTGGCACATGATGGCCTGAAGATTTGTCCAAATGTCTCCTTAATAAGATGTCAGTTTGGTCATTTGAATTACTAAAAGAGTAAAAGATGAAAACCTTTTTGTCCACAGATGGTGCTTCAAATCTACCCAATCACAGTAATATTCCGAAGGATGTAATAAACGCCACTCCACTAAATGCTATTCCTTCAACATCTACTTTTAATAGCATGGGCTCTCTGAGTGTCGCTCGAGATTTAAGAATCTCACCGAAACCATCACTCAAGGCTCTCGAGGTCACACCAGAACTCAACGCAGCAAAGACAGAAGGGTTCGAGAGCTTGGAGAGCATGGTGCGGTTCAAGCAGGAGGAAGCCGCATTGTTTCAGAGGTTGGCAGATGAAGCCCGCAGAGAGGTAGAGGGATACCACCAGATTGCCCGAGCCAAATCTGAGAAGCTTGAAGAGGAATACACTGCAAAGCTTGCGAAACTTCATTTGCAGGAGACAGAGGAGCTGCGCCATAAAAGGCTGGAGGAGTTGAAGGCTTTGGAGAGTTCGCATTGCGATTACTACAAGATGAAGTTGAGAATGGAAGCGGAGATGGCAGGTTTGTTGGAGAGAATGGAGGCAACAAAGCAGCAATGGGCATGAATAAATTTCTATCGTCTGTTTGCTGTGCCTTATTGAAGTGAATGAAGTCATGAACAATCTGTTGAATTTGCTGTAAATTAGATGGCTGTTAAGGCTCATCTTAGGGAGTTCTTTTGTTCTAGGATTCTTGCAAGTGTTATTAGAATCTGACAGTTTATTTTCTTAATGTTGGCCGGAAGAAAGTTAAGTGTACTAAGTTGTGAGATTTTCAGCTGAGATATGTTACTACTACAGGTGAACACAATGTTTGTAGTAATCTGATATCTTTTTCTTGGTTTCCTTGACTTTACAAATCTGACGAGAAACAAGAGCTTGACTCTTTCCATGTTATAATGTTTGATATATGCAAGGACATTTTTGTCTGTCTACTATTCTAGCATTGTTTTTGGGAGGATTCGCAATGTTGAAAGCATGAATCTACAATTGAGTATCATTTGCAAATTGGAATGACGTTTCATTTACATGATAGTTGAAAGCGAAGCTACAAAGATTTATATTTGTCAAGCTTTAAAATGTCACAGCATGCCTTTGACCGTTTGACGTGTTTTCCCCCCGCAAAGGGCTCAGCACATAGACCGTTTGATATCGTTTTGGAAGTCTGAAGAAGAAAGTGAAAAAATGATAGATATTTCGAATACGTTATAAATAAATAAAAAGAATCTTCTCTCGTGGACTTGGGTCATTTTTGTCATTATTACACAATCAAAGAAATTTGTTGGTCAAATTGTCGAAAATGCACCTTTTTTCATTTTTAATAATTTTCAGGCATTTTATGTTTATGATAATTTCGGCTACCAACTTAAATTTTGTACATGACATTTGGTGTAAATGAGTGAAGTCGAGTCAATCTCATAGTATTAATATATATTATTACGAAATATATAAAAAATACAAATATTACTATAAAAGTCTCAAGTCAACCTTCAAGTTAAGCTCAAGTTTTTTCAAGCACGAGTTGGCTTGTTACCAAATACCAATCCTTGCGGGGGAGATGTTCATTTAATTTTTAGCTAGATCATTTATTTTCGAGCTATGTTATAGTATAATAATAAAAAAATCATACCGAGTTTACTTCGAACCTGAGTTTTGAGCTTGAGCTAGAATTGAAAGCGCTACTTACATTGGCAACATATTGAATGCAAAATTAAGAAAATTTCTTAAACTTCATTTCAACCCACCAACTACCACCACCCAAGAAGTCATAAAGGCCAATGCACAAGACTACTCGGCTTTTAGGAAAGTTTTTTTTATTTCTTTAAGTATTTTATTTCTTTAGTCAAGTTCTAACATATGATTCACATTGTCATAATTCGATTTCTGTTATGGACTGGTGTAAGATGAAAAATCTACAAATTCAATTGCCAGGGTAGTGTTACTGTGATATCCTAACCCTTGTTAGGGATTTCTTTGTGTTTAGGAGGTTAATGGGGGGGTTTAGGGAAGGATTTGAGATTGATGAGGTGGAGGTGTGTGATTGGGAGGGTTGTTGGAGGGATATTTAAAGATATTTCTCTCCCCCTCTCTTTATTCTCCCTCTCACTCTCTAATCTTCTTTCTCTCTCAAACACTCTGAAGCTTCGGCGAGGTCGGGTGATTGGCGAGCAGTAGTTGTGGTTGTGGAGACGGTGTGATCGTTGCTCGGGTGAATTCGTCGGAGGAAAAGTGTTTTGCGAGGAGGTGTTCGTCGTGGTTCTTCAGAGGCTTATTCAAACCTTTAAGGTATGCCAAGTTCCTTATTGGTGCTCACCCGAGGAGTGTGAGGTGTTGGATTGTGCGTTAGTGACCGAAGGTCACAACGATGATCATGGTGCAACAAGGTTGTTGCAGGTGATCGGTCGACCGTTTGCAGTGTAATCGGAGGAGTTTTGCTCTTCACCGGTCGAACGATGCCTTGAGCGGTTGACCGGTTGTGTGATTCAGGCAAGTTCTGTTGCTTTTTGGTCAAACGGGTCCCCTTGCCGTTCGACCAGTTACACTGTTGGTAGGTTGGTTGAAGGATTAAACCATCTAAACAGTCAATCGTCTTTTGATCTGTTCGACCGATTGTACTTGTAGCTAAGTCGGTTGTGACTTAGACCTTCAAAACGGTTGACCGCTTATATGATTTTTCGACCGATGTTTACTGGAAAAATCTGGACTGGGTGTGCACTTTCTTAACGGTCGGCCGCCAGATGACTTAGAGCGAATGTAGGTTGTCCCTGTTATTTTCGATCGACCGGGTCCCCTTTGTCGTTCAACCGTTGGGACGTTTATTATTATATTAATGTTGTGGCGTAGATCATCCAAACGGTCGACTGCCCGTGACCTTTGTTCGATCGATTGATTGTTTTGTTCGTTTAATGTGGTTCGACCGGTCGTGGACATGGTTGAGCCTTTTGTGCGTTTCCTGGAGGTAACCGGTCAGTCGGCAGGTTTGTTGCGGTCCACCATTTTTGCTCAGTCTGGTGTTTTGAGGTGTGTGTGATCCGCTTTGAGGGCAATGAGTTCACCGGCCCTTTTGGGGCAACAGAAATGACATGTCAATCTGATAGCGATCGGTGGTGACTCTACGGAGCGAGTTGTGGCTCTATGGAGTGATTCTTGTCTGTAGAACGGCCGTCCTTGTGAGGCGGAGTTTGTTGGCCGATGTATTTCCGGCAGGTGCCTTGTGTGCACATGTGTTGTGGGGGTTGGGGTGAGAGGATCCTAGAGCCCGTGTGTCGTCGTGTCTGCTAGGGGCGGGAGAGAGGTCCCTGAGGCCCAATATCGACATCAATGTCATGTTTCTGTTTCTTTTATGCTTTGTTGTTGTAATTGTTCATATATGTGTTAGGAGAGTTTGACATACAAGGTTTCCTTATGGAAACTTAGACATAGTTTTATGTTTGCATTTCAGACCGTGAGCGACATTAGGAGGTGGTGACGACGGAGGAGCACACTCGAGACCAGATCATGTTGTCTATCTTTTAGGTAGTTTATGATTACATGTGTTGTATGAATCCGTAATTGATATCTTTGATGCAATCATAGTTTTGACAAACTCTTTTGTATATTGGTGCACCTTGGTGATATGTTTGCGTAGCGGTCCCATTCTTTTGGATTGTAATCCAGTTGTTATTTCTTTTAAATTTTCCATTGTTTTGGGATGTTACAATTACTTAGAGAAGTATAGACATTTTAGTATGATTCCTAAATCATACCAACACATGCAAATACCAAAGTCCACGCACATTTGACTATAGTCTATAGGTGGGGCTCTTAATTATCTGCCAATTAACCCAGTAAAATTGAGATAAATATATCATTTTAAGCTCGATATCCAAGCTGTCTATAATCATGATGCCTTTGCTTAATTTACACTCTAGTACTACTATAGTAAGTAGTATCTTCCTCATGCCTCCTTGGTGTAGGTTACCCAAAGTTAGTGGTCAAAGACTTGCAACTAATTTATCCTCTCATATAGTTTAATTAAGCGTAGGTTATGAGCTATTGACAGCTGGAATAGGTGGTCTTAACCAACACACTTCCAAGCTCCACCAACTCCTGTTTGTTGATTCAGATACTTAATCCACTGATCATCATTTGATCACAGCTTTCTATACGAAGAAGGTCTATAATTGTAAAACTCGGCTCATCCGTACGTTAATTTATACCATCTCAGCTTTTGCATGTCGTAATAAAGTGTCAACTTAACTAATTATGATGATTATGAAGCCACTTTAGATTTTAAGAGTCACAGAATGGTCAAAGTCAATGAGAAACTATACTCAGCACACTTCTATACATGTGGACGCTTCGGAAGTTCAACTGTGTACACATATGACCGAAGACGAATGGATAGTGGATACAGTCAAGATGTTATAGGTCATCAGAATAATTAGTGTAGAACATTATGTCTCAACTTATTGTATGTTCATACTGATTTTTTTGCTAATAATCCTTAACTTGTGCATATGCCTTCTGTTACTGTTGGGCTTATGTTCACATTGATCATGAGTGTCCAATTTCTAACAATAACTGCCAAAAACAATCCCTATAACATGTCATGTGATGTTAGATTGCAGTTTTCCTTATCATCATGTTCATTCTTCATTTCAGTGTTAATGAAAACAAAAGGTTATGTGATCATCCATGATGGGTTTTTAATAAGGACTAATATAACGTGGACTCCCTAACTTTTCCAAACTCATGTTTCCTTTTCCTTTGTACTGGCAAACCTAATAGCAGCAGCCAGTAATATGGATCCACTACATGGAAACAATATTTGTTTTTCTCTTTTATGAGTTCCACTTAGTCCACTCTTAGTCTAGTTAATTAGAAAATGTTAGCACTATTTAGGCCCAACTAAGGCGCTTTAATTCAGTGATAGCTTTCATAGGGCAACATGTGGCACATAAAGTCATAAACCATAAAGATTTTGTCAAGCTTCTTTTTTCTGTTGGTAAATAAACTAAATGCTTTTCATTTTGTAAAAATAAAATAAAATCCAGAGATGTCACGGTCCAGAGTACTTCAAACTGTAGTTCTTGATGGTGGGATGCTGATAACACCTGTAGTTTATGGAATATTCCATGGAATTAGCTAGTAAATATGTACATGAAATTCTATAGTCAATGTGGATACTGTAAAACCCTAAAATTATGTTGTGAATCTTTTCAGTACTATTCTGCAAACCCACACCTTTTGAGGTCCGGGTCGGGTGGATGCCCACCTCCCCCCCACCTGTTGGTTGGCTCACGCACCTAAGGGCACCCTTAACGGGGGTGCCCCGCCCGGGCGCCCTGGTCGGGCGCCCGGGCCACCCGTCCGGGCGCTTGCCCGGGCGCCCTGGTCGGGCGCCCGGGCCACCCGTCCGGGCGCTTGCCCGGGCGGTGGGCGTCTCGGGCAGACGCCCGGGCGCCCATGGGAGGGGGACACGTGTCCCCCTCCCATTGGTTAAAAAAAAATTTTTTTTTGGAATTTTTTTTTGTTTTGGTTTTGTTATTAATGGATTGGGTGTTTGTTATAAATGTGGGGTAATAATTTTTTGTAAGTGATTAAAATTAAGAAATTTCCAGAACCAACAATTTCAAGTTAAATAGAAAAAAAATTAATACAACAATACCATAACAACAATACATTAATAATACTAAAATACGAAATACAACCACGGGAAATACAAACCATACGAAATACGGACTACTACAACCCGAAATACAAACATATGTTAAAGGAAAATACAAACCATACGGACTACTACAACCCGAAATACAAGCTAAGGGAAATACAAACCATACGAAATACAGACTACATCAAACTACACGTACCCATTCTCTTCTGCCCAGGCGAGAAGTTTATCGATTACTTTTTGATCCTTCTCCGTCGGGTTGTCCTTCCTCATCAGAGAGTGAAGCATGTCCAACTTATTTTTTATTAAATGCCTCTGGAAATTCCTTTCCGCTAACTCCTCTTGCTTAGAGAAACCATCTTCTCTGACTTGGGCGGTGTATCGCATCTGTTGTGCAAGTTCTCTAACATCGGTGTCTCTTTCGGGGCGTAATGCACTCTTAGCCTTTTTCTTAGCCTTCTTCACACCTTCTGGGCGTGTAGACGACTCCGGCATCGGCTCTTCTGCATCCGAGGGTGATTGCGTCCTCGAGCCGTCCGTGCTCTTTCTTTTCCCAAGGCTTCCTGACTGGGGACTATTTTCATCGTGCAACTCCGGGGACTCCCAGTCAACACGCACGGCATTAGCTCCCGAGATCACACTCTCCCATTTTGGGTACCTACGCAACATAACCCAAGCATCAAAATAAAGAAATTTACTAGGCCCATCGCTCGTAGATCACGTGCGCTTGTCGGACAACATCGTCGTCATTCTGGCCGCTCCTTTTCCGTCGGAATGCCTGATCGAAGCACCCGACCCACTTGTTCACAGCAGGTATGATTCTCCTCCACCGTCCTTTTAAGGACTCTGCGTTCCTTTCGGGTAGGCATGTGCCTTCCACGGAGATGTCGTACACACGTTTCACCCTAGTCCACAATGAAGTAGACTTCTGGTTTGTCACTGTCACCGCATCGCAACTGACTTCCATATATGCAGAGACAAGTCTCTCGTCCTCAGCTGTGGTCCACAACTTCGGATTGGCTTTGGCAGTTTGGACTTGCTTGCGGTGACGACGCTGTGGAGGTGGGGATGGTGGTGTGGGGGTGTGTCGTGGTGGGGACTCATCGTCGTCGTTACCCTCATCTTCAGTGTTCGCCATACTATGGCGGCTATTTTGAGACAAGGGTCGGCCAAACATCTGGAACTGCGGTTGATTATAAGGGAATGGTGGTGCATATTGTGAGTATTGTGGGAATGGTAAGTTTTGATCTGGGGATGCGTAGTGGGAGAATTGTGGGAATGGTGAGTTTTGGTCAGGTGGTGGGAATGGTGGTGCGTACTGGGAGAAGTCGGGTTGTTGGTAAAATGGACGCGAGGGATATGGTTGTGGATAGCGTGGATGCGGATTTGATTGTGGAGGAGGGGGGAACGATTGTACTCCGGAGAAGACATTGTGGGAGAAATATGGGATGTAAGTTGAGTTTTGAGTTTTGTGGAAGAGATATGGGGTGTAAGGTGATTTTTGTGTAGGGTATATATAGAGAAAAAATTAGACACTGTGCAATCACGCGGATTACTTTTCTTTCACGCGTATACTGTACATTCACGCGGACTATTTTGTTTCACGCGTATACTGTAGATTCACGCGGACTACTTTTGATTCACGCGTATACTGTGCAATCACGCGTATACTGTGCAGTCACACGCGTTTCGAAATTCAAATATTCAAATTTCAAATATTCAAAATTTTGTGTTTAATAGTGATTAATATTGTTAATTAATTAATAGTAATAATAAGTATATCGCGAATTATAATTATAATGTAATTAGAATTAGATTTATATATAATGTATTTTGTTAAATGTTGTGTGAGAATTAAATTTGTTTAATTAAGAAATGATGTGGATGAAAGAGAGTGTAGGGTGGGTGGGGGTAGCCTGGGCATGTATAAGGGGATTTTTTGGGTGGGTTGGGTGAGCTGACGTGGCAGAGAGAGAAGCTGACGTGGCAGAGAGAGAGTGCAGGGCGCCCGGGAGTAGCCCGGGCGCTGTTAAATATGCTCTAATAACATTAATACACGCGTAAGATGTGGTTGGTAACTATCTTCGCTACCGAGGGAGGAGCACAGGAGTGGCGGAGAAGGACCCGCAATGAATCGACTTGCCAGCATGGCTAAGGTAGTTTGAGTAGGAGAGCAATAGAAAAGACAGGGAAGTAACATGCTGCATGTTGCTGCCGCCGGTCTTGTAGAGGAGGCCACCGGGGGAGTACTGCACCTGAGGGTGTGATGCTCCCGGAACGAGACTACAAACGAAATTGTCGGCGTTGCGCCGGAACGATTAATTGCAAGTAGTCGGCTTTGCCCATCAACACTTCCTACATGCATGCATGCCATCACGTGATTGATTAACTTAACTAAAATTCTTAGCTTCTTAATTTGGTCGGTCACTAGATAAAATTGGTCAAAGTTTCCAGAGGGTGCAGAGGGAATTATTTGGTGCGTCATCAAGATGGAATCTTCTATCCAGGAATTATTCGAGCTAGTGATTATTATGTCGAATTCGTGAAACTAATCATATATAAGGAAATGGAAATACTGCTGGACTTTGTCAAAAATACCTCCATAAGTATCATAAATTCCTTTATTTGAAAGAAAAAAAAGTGGAAATAAGAAAAGGAAAATAACGGGTTTCTAGAGGGTTAGCACTTAGCAATGAGGCTGGTTTTGCTAATTATCTTAGGTGGTGTGGTCTAGTGGTGATGAATTAAGCGGGATGTTTTTGTGCCAATTGCGGAGTGAACTTTAGCTCGTCGGCGTGGAGTTAAGTTTATTGAACTAAAAAATGCATGATGGATACCCAACGTAACCACAAAACGTAGAAGCATTTAATAGAATTGAGTAGCAATAGCAAAAAAGAAAAGAAAAAGGAAATGCATAGTTACACCATATATATGAACTGAGCAGAAAACCAAAAAAGATGACCCGTGAAGTCAAAAAAGGTGATGAAAATCTTTACGTGGTTTTGTTTGATGGAAGTAGTAATCTGATTCAACCAAGGTTGTCTGGTTGGCACATCCAGTTTAACGTGCGTGATTTTTGGGGAAGTATTTAAATCCAGAGAAGTTAAGGTACAAAAAAAAAAAAACATGAGAACCTTTACTTTATTCAGCTCAATTATGCCCAAGAGTGCAGTAGGCACTGACTTGAATCATGGCTTCCAAGTTGCAACAATCTTATATTATATCTTTACGTCACATTACTATGCTTGGTAAGTTGGTAACAAGAAAAAAATATACATGTGTCGTGTATATAAATATGGGATGGGTTGTTCCTATCTCTTATGCCAATAATATCTCTTGCTTTCTTCCACTACCAAAATGGCAACCAAGTGGAGCAAAATGGTTTTCATGGCTCTGGTTTTGATCCTTCTGCCCTTCTCTGGTGACTACTTGCTACACATACATACATATATGATTATGAGTTTTATAAGCTTTATTAGAGTTTCTTTTTTCTTTTTTCTAGTACAAGACATCACACCAAGATTGGCAGATGTCAGCTGTGCTTATAGAAGTTAGTCATGAGTTTCAAAAACACACACCTTTTATTTTCCTATTATAAAGAAATATGCATCATAGGCAAGAAAGAATTCATACCTTGTAAAAAGAGAGGTGGAATGATATTTGAAAAGGTGTTTTTCCCCTTACATTATGAAATTATAAATTGAGATGTGTTCTAAAGTTCAAACTTACAGATGAGATGAAGTAAGTGTTTTGACATATACAACTGCTCAACTTGAGAAGAAAATATCCATAATGGATTAATGGCACAATTACTTAAACCAAATAGCATATACTTGGAAAGCTCTTGTTCCACCTTTCTGAATTCCAATTACTTAAACCATGAAACAAAATTCTCCGGTAAAGATATTCACTTCTAAGAACTTCGGTTATTATTTTAGTCACTTTAACTGAGATCATACAAAGATAATAACGATAAACATGCTCTGCTTCTGAAACCAAATAGAAAATAAGCTTCCTACAAATACTACTAAACGTTTAACGGTCAATAGAGGCTGATGAACTACTGCAGTTTAAACTTTAAGTCGTACCATGACTGTTTCAGTCATGCTAAATGAATGTCCAGATGAGAGCCAAAGTTCTTTTAAAGCATTAATATTATTTTAACTAAGCAAAAATATTAAGCACATAAACCCCAAGGAAGACAAGTATATAGAGGGGAAAAGAAAATTCCCAATGACACTGTTGTTAGGATTCAAACTGATATAATAGTTGTGATTACTCTTAGTAGACCAGCTGAACTAACTCAGTTTACTACCAAAATTAAAGTTGGTTGACGGATTTACAATGGTGGAGTGCAGGGATGACCAAAGCCACTCCACTGTCGTGCAGCGACTACTTCTACTTCGACAGACCATGTGACAAAGGACCGGGGTCTTGCTGCACCGAGGAGTGGTGCAGGAACACTTGTCGCCAGCACTCAAGGCGGGCATGGAGCTCCCGGTGCTATCTCAGTGATACTTGTGAATGCAAGCGTTCTTGTTGATTATAAACTAGTCAGTTCGCTATTATCAGTCTGCTGGTCAAGGTCAAGCGTAAGATAAAGCTAAGTGCGCAGTATATAATGTGCGTATGTTGTGAGGTTGCATGAGAGGAATATGTTTAAGCTTATGTGTGTTTTACTTATTTGTTCTGTTTTTCGATTGAGTGGCGATGTAAATTTGTATGTGATCGTGTGTCCATCGTTCGACAAAATGAAGTCTACTCGTTTTTTCTTGTTCTTGCTTACTTCAATTGCACCAAGTCAATGAGACGAGGATTTTTTAGTTTGTAGACAAGGTAAGTTAACATAGATTACACAGTTAAACCATAGCAATTTCAGAACTTAAAGTTACTATACTAGAATATTCATCATCTTAATAGTCAAGGTTTGTATACGTTCAGTAGCATTTCATAATTTTCATTATACCAACAGCATGATTTTAGAGCAGTACATCCTCAGTCAAGTTACAAGTTCATCTATTTGAAGGGCGTATGGATGGAAGGCATAAAAGAGAAGATTTCAGCAAGAACACTTTCGGTAGAGCATGATGACGTGATTAACTACGCAGAAGGTTGTAGAGGAAAGAAATCAGTACCTATGATTAATCCAAATAAAATTTCAGCGCAAATGATCACTAGGAGGGTAGTGACCAAATCATCATTTAGTTTTTTCCACAATATTGGCCTACAGATGCCATTACAATTACAATGTGACAAGTAAAAGGCACAACAGCACAATGCCATAACGTCTCCCACCATGTCATATACCGACAAAAGGACGATATTTAACAACTAATCAAAAAATGGGCACAAAATAATGTCAAGTCTATGGTGGTGAGCTTTATTATATCTAGTATTGAAAGGAAAAGTATGCAATAACTGAATATCATACTAAGCATGTTGAGTTTCACTAAAACATAAACAACCATTACATCCGACTTGGACCAAAAACGAGGAGCATATATGTTGCATCAAATATCCAAATAAACAAAATCATCACCTTAGAGAAAATATTTGGCATTCAAGAGAACAATTACATATCCTTGCGACGCTTCTCCACTTCTTCCAACCTTTGCACCTCCTTGTTAAATTTGCAGATTTGGTACATGCACCTATACGAAGAATAGGAAGTGAGAAATGATCATATTCTTATTTCTTAGTTGATTTTTTCTTCACCGGTATGTGGTAAGCTGGAAATTTGGAGATCACTCACCAGTATAGAAGGATTGCACCAATACATAGAACAACATTCCTCTGAGATTTGAAGATCTGCAAATGCAAACCAGAGTTCCATGTAAGTAAAACCTTTCAAGAAGGTAAGATGGTCGATATATATAGTTTGACGACAACCTTAGTGGAGACCATGTAAGCACAATCTTTCAAGATTGTCAGGTCATATGTTATGACCTTTTACTTCAACACAAAATAAATTTAATTATCAAAACAAAAAAAGAACAAATGCAATTGAAAAGCGAGCACAAAGGACAGCGTAGTATAATCACTGCTTTGTGACCTAGGGGTCACAAGGTTTGAAGCAAATTACCTCCTCATTTGTCACCAAAGCTAGAGAAAGACTGCTTGTGAAACTACAAATAAACCCTCCCCCGACACTTGGAAAGCCAAGAGCCGGTGTGCACAAGTGTAGCCATTTTTTAAGACGAGTACGATTTGCGATGAATGAACATATAACAAAAGTAAACGCCACTAGGGAAATATCAAGATGGTGCATATCATTCATGGGATGGCAATACAGATGCAGTTGCACTACTGTTTATAAAGCCAACTTAACCCCTTGTAAGTACCTTCAAAGAAGGAATTCTACAAGGATCCTGTTGCATGATGAACAAACATGAAAACATCGCAACATCGTACCAAAGGTAGCTCACACATTATTTAGAAATATGTGCTCACAATGTAGTCTCTCTACTAGATAAAAGAGAAAGTCTCGTTAGGTACGATAAAATTCAATTAACCGCTATAGAAAACACAAAGCAAGATTTTGGTTTCCCAAATCATGAAACTTGAGGATTAAGGTAACAACAAGAAACTGACAAGCATAATTAAGTGAAGTTCGCCTTATAGTGATCATATATTGTTATTTTTATCGGATCATGAGTGTATAATCTAAAACCGCACATATTAGACCAATCAACATAAGTTTATAAAAGTTTAATAGGTCATATTTCTGTTTGTCAAGAACTTTTGGCCAAAAGGTATGAAAAGCATTGGTGATTATGGGTACCTAAACTAAGAAAAGAGAAATGACAGTGCAAAGAACAGGAACGCAAATTTTTACATGACTTTTTAGGATGTAATAGAGAAACTCCCTTACACTAAAGTTATGGCAAGGTAGCAATAATGTGTATGATAATTGTGCTATCTAGACCATATCAGGATACTGATCAGCGATCACATTGATATAAGACCTTAGACTGTAAGAAGGATCTGTGGTTCTAATCTATATTCTAATGTCCATCAGTTCTTCGCAAATAAAAGATGCCGATTTCTAATGACTATGAAAAGAAGCCTAATATTGGCACCTTAAAAATATGAGAAGTAGAAAACACAGTTCAGAATGTAATTCAGACTAATTACCATTTACCACCCTTTCCAGCTGACACAATTCAACAGCTTAAATTATGTGACTCGAAGGGTAATTTGACATGATGTCGCTCGAGATAGAAAGTCAATTTTAAGTGCAGTGCCAGAATCAACAGGTTTACCATTTAAGTCGACAAAGCCAATAAAGTAACAAACCTGAAATGCGGTACTTGGACAGAACATCTAAGCTCACCATCCCTGACTAGTCTAGGACTCTAGGTAAGGTTAATGAATATAACTTTAGCTCTACACCTACATTACTGTGTGTTCAAATAACAAAAGTCCACTCCACATGCTTTGCGCTCATGAATCTTCACCACCAGCTCAACACTACAACATAAAACATCTAAACGAAATAAACTGGAAAAAATAAATCCAGGGAGAGAAATGCCCAGCTTTCCCAATCTATCACAATTCACAATTACAATAACCAAAATCCCCCAACAGAAAAAAGCTATACCTAAAACCACATCCTCAAACAGAAACAAACATGCACCATCAACATCAAATACATTCGACCAAACATATAACCATCACCAATTGCAAAGCCACTAAAAAATAACAAAAATATTAAAAACTCCAAATATTCCAAAACCACTTATAAATCTAATCTATAACCTCAAAATCACATCCTGAATCAGAAACCAACACACAAACACTACTTTCCACCACTACTAAAGAAAAAAAAACAAAAAAGAAGAAGTGTGGAAAGTAAATCTCACGGCTTTCTCGTATCGATCCCGTTCGGCGGCAGTGCAGACATCAGAAGTGCACATGAGGCGGTGCTCCTTCTTCCAGTAGATATCTGGAAAAGGCGAAACCCTAATAAAAAAACGGAAAGGAAGAAAAGGAGGGGGAGAAAAAAGGATACCGAGGAGTTGGAAGGAGGCGAAGGGGACAACGCCGGTGAGGGGTTGGAGGAGCATGGAGATGAGGGAGACGACTTGCTTCTTGATGAGTTTGGGGTAGGGGAGGGTAAGGAGGAGCGCCACCACCGCCTCCGCCGCCACCACGTACCCCAATATCATCCACTGCAGCGCCATTCCGGATTCGAGATCGAGCTCGAGTTAGGGTTAGGGTTTGGGTTTGGTTGACGAATAAGTACTTAAACGAAAGCAAGGAAATGTGCCTTTCTTCGCATCCAAGTTTATTTTCTTCCCATGACACTAATTTTATGCTTTTCTATTATATATTTTATAATTTATTTACATGAGACATGTCCTACAGACATTTCATTATTTTCACTCATTACCCATCATTTTTGAATTTTTTTACGTTCAAATTCTAAATTTACGTTAATGTTCAAATCAAATCATATGTATAATTGGTTCAAATTTGGGTCAAATTTCAATCCGACCCAAATTCTAATTTGAACCAAATTTTAACTTAAAATTAGGATTATGAGTGTGTTAGACATTTAACACAAAAAATCAAAAAATAAGGGAACTACTAAACGTCGCCTCAAAACTACTTAAATCGCCCCTTGAAATTACCAAATTGCCCTTAACAATATATTTAATACCCATATCGTCCCGTGTCTATAAATAAGGCATATGGTCTTGTATATTCATAATTTATCAGTAAAAACACCACGAAAATGTCTGACGAGGGTGATGCATCGGGTGAGGTAAGCCTGGCGCGGGGCAATTTTTGGGCCGAGCGTCTGCATTAGACGCCTCCCCCATGGTGAGGGCGTCTGCGTAGGACGCCCTCCCCATGGACTAGGCGTCTAACGCAGACGCCTCCCCCATGGGATAGGCGTCTTATGTAGACGTCCTCCCCATGGGTAAGGCGTCTGTAGTAGACGCCCTTCCCTTCGGTCAGGCGTCCTACGCAGACGCCTTACCGTTGGGGAAGGCGTTTAACACAGACGCCCCATCCATGGGGCAGGCGTGTAACACAGACGCCTATTTTTTTTTTTTTTTTGATTTTGATTTTGTTTTTTTAATTTCGACATTATTTTTGAAATTTTTTAATTTCGAATTTATTTTTTAATTTTTTTTAATTTTGATTTTATTTTTGTAGGTTCCAGATTTCGGTGGTGATGGAGTGGATTACAGTGAGTTATTTCAAACTACACAAATCTTTGCAACAATCGATGAAGCATGTAAATGGGCCAAACAAGTAGCTATCGGAGTTGGGTTTTTTTTGGTCGTGTCATCGTACAAAACAAGATCAGATAGTCGGATGGATTGTTATTTGAGATGCGACCGGCGAAATCAAATGGAGTCTCGGGATATGGATACTGCACTTCGAAGAAACACCAAAAGAAAGGGTTGCGGTTGCCGTTTCTTAATAAAAGTGGTGGAGCGACGAGATCGTGATGGATGGGTTTTGGTTTTTAATAGTGCTCACGGACATCACAACCACAGACTGGCAGTTTATCCAGAGGGTCATCGTCAAATTAGTGGTCTAAGTTCTGGGGCGAAGAAGATTGTTCGTGATATGACAGAGGCGCAAGCAAAACCACGGAACATCTTGAAGGCAGTAAAAGAAAAATTCCCGGAGGACAATCCAAATCAAAGGCATATTTATAATTTCAGAGATTACATGAGGAGGACAAAATCTGAAGATCGGAATCCCGTCCAGCAGTTTCTCTACCAAGCAGTGCAGTGTGAGTACTTACATTGGATTATGGCGGATCCAGAAACTGATGTCGTCACTCACGCTTTTTTGGCACATCCGACGTCAGTCCAGTTGTTGCGGACATATCCTTTCGTTATCTGCATGGATTCGACTTACAAGACGAACAAGTATAAGATGCCTTTGTTCGAAATGATTGGGGTCACACCAGCAAACATGAATTTCCTTATTGGATATGCGATTTTGATGGATGAATCTTACTCCAGTTATTTGTGGGTGATGGAGAAGTTGAGAGATCTGTTATTGGGGACTGTCAGCCCGACTGCAATAATAACAGACCGGGAGTTAGGCCTTATGCGACCAGTGAGAGAGGTTTTTCCAGACTCTGCTCATTTACTCTGCACATGGCACATCAACAAAGACGTATTGAATTACGCGTACCACGTATTCGGCAAGAATAAGGAGATGGCAGAGACTTTGAGGCGTGGAAGATGGAGGAAGATCATGCTTTCTACTTCAGAAGCCGAGTATGATAGAGCTGTGTATGCTCTGAAAGATTTGTATAGATCGTGGCCGGCTATCACGGAGTATCTGGACACCACGTGGTTAGTGCATAAAGAAAAGTTCGTGCTGAATTGGACGAACAAAGTCCTTCATTTTGGGAACACCACGAATTGTAGGGTCGAAAGTGCTCATTCGGCTCTAAAAGAGTGGATTTCTACATCGACTGCAGCTCTGGACACTCTTTTCGAGCGCGTCAACGCGGCTACTGAAATGCAGCTGACGAATATTCGAAACTTTCTTGAAGACTCGAGACGGCGAAATTTGACTAATTTCGGACATTCTCTATATCGTCACATAAATGGTAGAGTTTCGCATCACTGTTTGCAGTTGCTGAGTCAGGAGGTGAAGAGAATGCAACAGTTAGATGATGAAGTTGAATATCGTTGCGAGTGCGCTTTTCTGACTTCTCATGGGATACCTTGCGCATGTACCATCCGTGGATGTCTTGAATCAGAAAACGGAATTTACTTAGAGCAGATTCATTCGTTCTGGAGGACACTTGTCATTGGGGAAGGAGCCGGGAACGCAGAGTTTGTGTCTCAGGCAGCTCAAGACGCCGAACATTTTCGCAGTCTGGTTGATGAGATTGCAGGAAGTGACCCTACCGTAATTCGATCTGCCTCTCGGGTTTTATTCGAGCAGCTACACCCCGAACATTCGAATTTGAAAGAGCCTGCAGTAAAAATAAAGCTACGAGGTCGACCAAGGGGAAAGTCGACACGACGGGACCCTAGTGCGTTTGAGTATGCAGAGCGAGGTAGTGGTCGATCTTCAGGTAGTGGGAGTAGAGGTCGTGGTCGTTCTTCCGGTAGTGGAAGCAAAGGTCGTGGTCGATCTTCTGGTTCTTCGTCAGTGAGAGGAGGATCAGGTATACCATCCTTACATTTATTATTATTATTATTTTGTTATTTATTTCAGTAAATATGTATCTTTTGTTATTATATCTAACTGTATTTTTTGTTCATATTGTAGTGACTGGGCGGGCTGACGTAGACGACTTCCCATATGGAGATAGAATTCCAGGAATCATTATGCCATTCCTACACCAGTGGAATGATGTACGTGCTGATGGAAACTGTGGATTTCGATGTGTCGCCGATGTTTTCCACGGTGGTGAAGACAATTGGCAACTCGCCCGTCGTTCGATTTCAAATGAGATAGCTGCGAACCCATCTTTTTATGAGCACGTATACTACGACGGTGTGGCGGAGGCTCGTCACCGGATTAATTGGGGCGGGGGACCTTGTGGCGAGAATCACTATATGGAGACGTGGACGGACTTGTTTCCCATTGCAAATTTTTACAAGTGTGCAGTTATGTTCTTCTCTCTCGGAAATGATGGTTCGTTGTACCCATGTCTTACAGTTCTACCTTGGGAGAGTCCGCCTACCGTGACGAGACCGTGCAGAGAGTTGATTATTGCTCATTTAGGGAGTTACGCTCATTACATTCGTTTGGAATTGAATGAGGGATTCCCCGTACCTCCTATAGCGACTCTGTGGTATCAAATACGAGATGAGAGTGTTATTGGATGGGAGCTGGAGTACCAACATAGGATAGCATATTGGCAACAATTATGTAATATGTTTTGATATGTTTGTATAATTATGTAATATGTTTTGATATGTTTGTACATTATATAGTGTTGCTTTATTATGTAATATGTTTTTTATATGTTTGCTTTATTTGCATTATATATAATAGTACGAAAGGTTATCAAACACAAATACAAATAATAAGGGTACAACAGATAAGCAAAACACAAATACAAACAATAAGCGTACGACATGTTCGCAAACACAAACACAAATAATAAATAATAAGCGTACAACAGATAAACAAATATAAATGCAAATACTAAGCGTACCACAGATAAGCAAACACAAATACTAAGCGTACAACAGATAAACAAATATAAATACAAATACTAAGAGTACGGTACAACAGATCAGCCTACTCATCATCCGAATCATGGTCGGAGATGCCTAACTGAGTATGCCATGACTGTATGATCTGATCCACATCTCCGCATGCAGCTCTGGCATCGTCTGGCAGCTCATCCCTCATCTGCAAGATTGGGTCTACAACCCGTATCATCTTACCCATCCACTGCACATAACATTAACATTAGCGTACATTAACAAATTATACGGTACAAATAAATTTAGATAAAATGAAAAAATTACCAGATCGCCACACGTCCTATCTGGTGGTCGATCTGCTCTCCGGGAGGCACCACGGACGATGATAGGATGTGAGTAAGTACCGAACCAATCAAGATAACGTGCATCACACTCGGAGGGGTCGCGACTACGTCTGAAGTCGCCAAGGAACAATCGGCATGATCTCGGAAATGTCCGCCAAGTCGATTCCGCTGTAGAAGCGGGGAACCTAACGTCGTACGTCGCTGCTGTCGCAGACCGCACCGCATGCTCTGGTGTCGGGATGTCAACCGGGATCACCTGAACATATCCTAACTGACGCAAGACCCGATCGGGCATATAAGGCTCTATGATATCCCGATAACGAATAAGACCCATCAATAAAGTCCTCGGGACATCCGCTGCTGGGTCAGGACCATAGGGTAACCACTCCACCTAAAGTTTAACACATTAATAATAATACATCTTAAAATTAAATAAATGGTGTAAAGTTTGATACCTCTGATGCAGTCATCTGATCTAGCCGTGCGCGGATGGAACGCAATCGTCCATCGCTCTTGTCCTCGCTCCGGACAACCCACATACCCGAACGTGGATGACCCTCGTCGATAATCTTCCGCTCACGATGCGGGCGGAATGCAGGAAAGTACTCGTATATCCACGCCTGCAGCAGCGTAAGACAACCTGCAATCCCAGAACAATCCGCACGGCTAGCTATCCCAAGCTGCCGGTACAGGTATGCCAACGTCGCTGACCCCCACGAGTACTCACGAACGGTCTCCGGGTCCCTAGCCTCCAGTAGATCGCGTGGTCTGATCCGACAACCACTCTTGTCGACAAACAAGACGGCTCCGAGCATCAAGAATAGGTACGCCGTCAACTGTGTATCATCGGCCCGCGGAGGTCGTGCCCGTCTGCATAGGTCCTCAAGGGAGTCGATGCCGACACCACCACCACTCCATAAAGCTGTATCTCTCGCCAGACCATCAGGTGTGACACCAAGCAACTCTGCCACATAACACCTCAGCTCAGACGTCGACCCCTGAGCACTAACCAGACGACCATCCACAGGAAGTCGCAGGATCTGGAAAACATCGTGAAGCATGATCGTCATCTCTCCGAAAGGCATGTGGAAAGTGTTGGTGTCAGGCTGCCACCGCTCCACAAACGCCGAAATCAAAGGCATGTCGAGATAAGGGAACATGCTGTACGGTAAGTGCCCCAAATGCGTGGCACTAATCTCCTCTCTGATATCAGCACTCAGTGTAGACCGCCAACCCTGTAGTGCTGTACAGGCTCTGTGCCGATTCTGGCACTTCAGAACCTTCCGATCCTCTCCGTCCCAGATCCGTCTAGCAATGTGACCCCAGAAACTAGGAATGACGCTCCCATCTAAAGGACCACCAGGCGTCATACTGCTCACGATCCAAGAATCGTCCTGGACCCTCTTCTTCTTCTGAGCGCGGGGATCAACAGTGCACGAGCTCGAATCCCCGGCCGTAAACCTCCCACCCCTACCCTTCCGCACCATCCATCCGGCGGAAGTAGAAGTACCCGCTCGACCACGTCCTCCGCTATAATCCCCCTGCCTCTCCACCTCCGGCCGCACATCATACGGGCCATCATCGTCGCTCTCGTCGTCGAAACTATCCACATGCTCATCATCGAAGGAATCATCCTCCTCCTCACGACGACGTAATGCCTCCCTCTCCCTCCTGACCGAAGCAGATATCCCCCGTCTACGTGGATGACGCGGTGCTGAATCATCCTCTAAAGAACGGAAGGCGTGTAATGGTATCGACTTGCCTCTCCCTCCACTGTGACCCGATGACTATTTATTGAAATTTTAAATACAAATTTGTTAAATTTGTTAAACTAAATTATCATATTTATCAAAATTGTTAAACTAAATCAAAATTTGTTAAACTTAATTATCAAAATTGTTAAACTAAATCAAAATTTGTTAAACTAAATTAAAACAATTGTTAAACTAAATCAAAATTTGTTAAAACTAAATATCACAAATGTTAAACTTAAAAAGAATTTGTTAAATTAATTTTTTTGATTTATCACTATTTATTAAAGTAATTATGATATTTATTAATTAAAAAAACAAAAAAGGCGGAGGCGTCTGCGAGAGACGCCTCCCGCAAGGTGGAGGCGTCTGTCGGAGACGCCTCCTCCTACGGGGAGACGTCTGCGGAAGACGTCTCCCCCATCGGGGAGACGTCTTCCGCAGACGTCTCCCGCTTCGGGTCGGCGTCCGAGGGAGACGCCCCCCGCATGGGTCGGGCGTCCTCGGAAGCCGCTCCCCCCATAGGGGGAGCGGCTTCCTCGGACGCCCGCCCCATGCGGGGGGCGTCTCCCTCGGACGCCGACGACTTTTTTTTTTTTTTTTTTTTTTTTAAAAACAAATAAATAACGTAATGTTACCTCATACGGGTACACCGGGGGAACTGCTGGCTGCTTCCCTGGCCTCCGAGACATTCGTAATCTTGTGTAGTAGGTATAGGAAGAGAAAGTTTTGAAAAAAGAGTGAAATTGTGAGATATATAAGCAAAAATAGGAGGAAGGGCAATTTGGTAATTTCAAGGGGCGATTTAAGTAATTTTGGGGCGATGTTTAGCAGTTCAGAAAAATAACGGTCACGTCTGAAGTTCAAAAGTGACATCAAACCATAATTTAAGGGGTAAAATGTAATTAACCCTTCTGTTTAACTTATATATTACAGATGTTTGCTCCCTAGTCCCTACTTGAGAAACTTTCAAGCTATAATAATGGTTTTCACGCCAGCATAAACATTAAGCAATGTCCATGACTTAGGTATCGAAAGAAATGAAACTTTTATCATCTTTGACAACTTTGCACCAAATTTATAACTTGTTCTTTTTAAGATAAGAGATGACACCGTCAAATCTGCGAAGTACACCACGGCTCCCGGAGGCCGTGGAGCGTTCCGAAACCTACCCCAAGTCAAGTCATGTGATTATAAAGAAGATAGAAACACCCTGTGAGAAAGAATAAGAATGGCAACACTAATAATCCAACTTTCAAATGAATAAATAGTAGAATTCCTCATCTCCAGCAATATATATGTAGCAAAAGGGTTCTTTTCTATGAATAAGACAAAAACAAATAGAAATGTATTCATGTTACTGATTACTGACTACATCTCTTTCTGTAGTGCTGCCAAAAGAATTTCAAGAGAGGAGTCTTTTAAGTGTCAGCAGACCATTGTTGATTTTCTGAAGGAAACGACAGATCTCTAGGCTCTGATATAAATATGCAGGTAAGAGTGACAGCCTTACCACATGATAAATTACAAGTAGAATGAGTAGAAACCTGTGGAGGACTTATTGACGACCAACCAGAAAATTGTGTCAAGAATGAATGGTATCTGTTGTATGTTTGCCCTTTTCCCCTCCTTTTCCTCAGCCAACGCTGGCCATTGCAGAAAGGGGCCGTGTGTTTAAAACATTGAAACATCGGCTGCAAAGGGTAGGGTGATCTGAAAATGAACCAACTTCAAGGGAATAATTCCAGCACCTCTCACATTTTAGGCCGTCTGCATGTGAAACGCCAATCCAGATTTTGGTCTCCTGATCAACATACTGCCCAGTATATGGGATTTTTTCCAACATCTCACTCTCCACGGAAAGTAAAACTTCAGCCTGCATTTCATCATTTGGCCCAAGGCCATCAGTATCATCAAATTATCTTCAGCAAAGAGATTTTTCAGTAACTTAAAAACCGCAGGTACCTGAGATGTAATAAAAATGCGATGTAGAGCATCTGCATCATTGGTTGCTGAACGCAATTCCTCTAATTTGGATGCCATAGCATCATCAGAAGTATGAAGGTAAACCTTTGCTTCCAAACTGGAACCTATCAGCTTTTCAGTTCGAGCATTCTCCAGAACTTTGTTAACCTCTGTTCTCAACTGGTAGCAAAAAAGTAAAGATAAATAGTGTTAAATATTAAAATGTGAAATCAACAACAAAACCCTTAATCACAAACTTAAAATGTTAAATCAATTCTCTTTATTATTATCTTAGGAGTTATCAGTTACACAACAAAAACCAAATAAAGCAAGAACTTCAACAATTGGATAAGAGAGTATTCATCAAACATCACATTTAACTTCAAAACCTTAACCACAAAGCATGCTGGTAACATTTGCTTATATAAGGATGTAGCATTAGTATTTGCGTGTGTGTAGAACAAATATTAATGCCTACTATTACTTATCAAATTTCTCCGATGTGTATTAGGAGTAGGTATATCAGATAACAGGATTGTGTTTAGGAATGTCGGTAGTACTTTAACCATTTTTTGGTCCAACATATATTAATACAGCAGAAAGGTTACTGCGAGACTAGGAAGTAATTTCAAAAGACTTGGCAACTTTAAAGAGCAGAACAAAAGTACTTGCTGTGACAACAATTCCTATGGGAATAATTGACAAAAGCAACTAAACAGTATAGCACTGACAAGCATCAAGTTTGAAGAGTTTAACATGAAAGATAGGAAATAGAAATACCTCAAGAATTTTCCTCCACAGTTCTACGTCATCAACTGAAACCTTAAGCCAGTCATTGTTTGAGCCAGGCCATTTGGATTCAAAGACAAATTCAGCAACAGAACCATCTTCTAGTAAATACTGGAAGGGTAGATTTTGCCACGCATCTTCGGCCAGATGAGGCAAAATAGGAGAAATTACCCTGACAAGTGACAGTAGATGGGCAGCAAGAACAGTTTGACAACTCCGTCTGCTGAAACTTTCTGTACCACTGGATTACCAAAAGCTAGTCAGAGTAGTTTTTTATGAAGACGTGCCAATACAATGATATGAGGGAATCTAATTCAAAGATTGGTAAACTAGTGAATTTGTGATGCAGACATTTCTTGCTCAAGTATTGCGAAGAGATAAACTTTAAGAAGTAGCTTGGCAGAGGTTAGCTTCAAGCTTTACCGATGGTCAGAATGGTTTTTTGATTTCCTAGTGAATTAATAAAAGTTGAACCCAACTACCAAGGACATGAAGTGAAAGCTGGAGAACCAAGTAGCTAAGCCAATTTTTATTGACACTGAGACAACAGAAGAAGAAAAAGCCTTTTATCCCAAAATAGTTGGGGTAGGCACTGAGACCGTACTTTATTTAATTGTTTTATCATTCGAGATGCCAAAAATGATACCATAATGCTATCCCTAAGAAGGGAAGTGTCAAGATCTAATGCTGAAAACTTAATAGTAAGGTCCTTCAATGACAAAATGTGAGACGATCAGAGAAATTTATACTGGTTCAGACAAAGTGATGCACTAGATCAATACTGCATGAAGTTTAAATTTAGCAAGAATACAACCATATTTCACATATCTTACAATCTTACATGGCATTAGTGAACCACATAAATTATATAACATCAACGAAGTAGAAATGACAGATATAGGGAATACATTGCGATAAGAGCAGAAAACATACCCCACATAGAGTCTATCTTTGGCAACATCAAAATAAAAATTTGATAAATCAACAATTGCAAATCGTTGTACGATCTGCAACAATAAATTTACATTAGAATATAGGAAGAGAAGATTCCTACAAGGAGAACATGTTATTTGCAGACAAAATTGTTCAGGTCTCCAATCAAAGTCAGAGAACCATATTTTGAGATTGCCAGAATGGAACTTTCACACCTCACAAGTAACATAAGGTGTGGTACAGTGTACCTTAAGATCATGCAACATTAAAACATATATCAGATCACAAGTTGCAGCTTAAAATATATCTGCTAAATATGCTTCAGCTAAACCAGTGATTCTTGATGCCGAAACTAGTTTGGGATAAATTAAATTTAGTACATGCTATAACTAAATCCAGAATCGTGATTCTTGATGAATTGCATGTCCAGCGAACCCCAACTAGTTTCGCATTAAATGTTTTGATGGTGTTGTTGCAACAACTAAACGTCTAAACCACATATAGCCATGAATCAAAATATGTAAGTGATCAAAATACTAGATCCAATGACTAGATTTTACTAAATATATAAATCTTCATGAATCATGCCTCATTATCGAGGGCTACACTTGTGAATTATGAATATATGCAATTGGAAGGACATTTAAACTTGTAAGTTATGATTATGGCCCATCAAATTAATTCACAAATAAATGAAACATAAACGAAATTAATACCTGGAAAATTTTAAAGAACTGATAGAGTTCATAGCTATCCTTGATGGCATTCACAGTGTTTTCAAGTTGGAACAAAGCATGCTTGTCAATCTTGGGAAGATCTTTATATGAAATAGAATGTTCTGGCTACAAATCAAATAAGTTATAATCACTACGAAAGAAGGCATGAAGGTAAAATACAAAATAACATAAGAACCATAGAGGGAAGCTCCCAATACAAGAAAATAATACATCCTACTGAATACTACGCACATTATTACAAGCATGGTTAACCATAGCACCCATAAGCTAGGGAAAGAAAGAGAAACTAAATCATGTAAACATACTTTCCAGTCGTGCAGATTCGACAAAAGATATCGCAATGTGCCTCTCAACTTTCTATAAATATCAGACATTTGACGTAGGACTTGAGATCCAATCATCACATCACCAGTATAGTCAACACTAGAAACCCATAGACGGAGAACATCAGCTCCATAACCAGAACCATCCTACAAAAATAGATTAGGAAATAACATATTTAAGACACTATTTAAGAGGATAATTAAAAAATAAGTATTGATCATCCCAAACCTTGGGACTTTTTCCGCCTATAACATCATCTGGATCCACAATATTACCCAGAGATTTGCTCATTTTCATCCCCTTTTCATCAAACACAAACCCATGTGTTACCACGGATGAATAAGGGGCCATACCTGAAAAGGAGGCAAGAGATTACTGCCAATTTCAGCAAAAAAATAACTGGATAATTGAAGAGAGAAACTTCCAAGGCTAAACAAAAAATAAGTATAAAAGATTTTTATAACTTGTGATCACTAAATGAACAAAGGGAGAAGGAATTTTTCACACTTAAAAGCACCAATTAACAATCAGCAACCAATAGCACAAGCAAACAAATTTCAGAATGCAAGCTTTATATCACAATATAAGAGATGAAAAATTGCCTATTTATGGATACCCTTCGAGCAATAAGACAATAACCATTACCTTTCGATGCAATGCTGGTTAACAAGGAGCTCTGAAACCACCCACGATGTTGATCTGTACCCTCAAGATACAAATCTGCAGGGAAGTGGAGACCACCTCTGCTCTCCAAAACAGCGGCCCAAGAAGAGCCTAGGTCAAATTTAAAATATTAAATTAGAGTTAGGAACATATGATAAAATATATGATCAGAAAGTCAGCTGTCAAAAGGACTTGGATACGAAAGGATATTAAGAGTGAGGTTGCTTAATACTGAAGTGATGGGATGCTTAATACTGGAATACAAGGAAAGGGTAACATAATCCATGTTACAGAATACAGACCAATGATGTACACATTTTTATGCAATTTTTCATCTCTCCAAGACTCCAAGTACAAAAAGAATCCGAGTATTCTAAAGATGGAATCATTGTGTATTCTAATTTCTAAAGATGGAATCATTGTGTATTCTACTTTCTACATATGAGTTTAAGATAAGAGTTCTTCAAATATAAAGTTAATTCTTATTAAACATCGATAGTCTATAAAGATGCCATTGTTATTGAAACTACATGCATAACAAAGTCAAAGTGGCATCATTAACTAGTTTACACTATCCACCAATCAGATGGCTTAATGAGTTCCTGTATTTTTATTTTTATAGTATATACGAGAACACTAATATAATGTCTCTGTACATAATCTCAACTAGGGGTGAGCAACAACCGGTCCGGGTTTCGGTCCGGACCGGACCCAACTGGTCCGGTCTTCGGTCCGGGATCCGGAGCCAATTCGGTTCCGGTCCGGTCTGAGATTCTCAACTGCAACCAACAGAAAATAGAAGAAATATGTAAAATAAAAAATGAAAAAAAGATAACAAATGTACAATTAACATGGATTCAGAATATAAAACTAGCTTCAAAACGTACCAGAGTCAAACCACACATCCATTGTGTCCATTCCCTTCTGGTACTGTGAAGCTTGCTCACGATATTTTTCAGGGAGGAGTTCCTCTACGGTCATGTACCACCATGCATCACTCCCTTTCTTCGAAATTATTGCTGCAAGAGAAATATGCAAGATATATGTTGTAGTATCATTTAAGAACATATCAAAGACAAAATTGAAACTTTTCGCATATATAATTTCTAAGTTACACTAATTTACACTAATTAGCTAAGTTATCTTGGGTTTATATACTCTTATTAAATCAAAATAGCATCACTTACAACTTAATGAAGTCTTCCTGAACAATTTACAAAAATAAAGAGCCAAATATAAAAAGAAACTGATGACTCTGACGCTACCAAGGTACTTTACCTTTAACATGATTGATCGTTTCTTCATTTATTAATGGTTCTTTCGATTTAACATGATAGAACACTGGAATTGGAACACCCCAGGTCCTCTGCCGAGAAATACACCAATCTGAGCGACCAGATGTCATTGAAGTTATTCTATTCTCTGCCTGTGAAACAAAAAAAAAGTAACATTCACTTAAATGTTCAAGGGAAAAACTAAACTAATTGACAATACTGGAGGCTTGAAAATACATACAAAAGTAGAATAACATTAATCAAATTCATAGCTAACTAAAGGGGAAATTGAAAAGAACAAACATCACCTGTGAAGGGATCCATTGGACTTGGCTAATTGCATCCAAGGCCGTCTTCCTGAATCCTTCTATGGACGTGAACCACTGTTCTGTAGCCCTAAAAATTGTTGGTTTTTTTGTTCTCCAATCATATGGGTACTTGTGCTCTGTATGGAAGCAAACAATTATTTTTTGAACACATGCTTAAAAAAACCATGTAAAAAAAGAAGCAAACAATTTATTTTTTTGGTTCACGTTTTTAGTTTTTTTTATTAAAAAGAAGCAATATTTTGATCATAAAGTCAACCCATGTAAAAATTTCCACATACAACACAGGCTGAAAAAGGAATGTATCAGACCGGTGGTTTTCTCGCGTTAGTTGAGAAAATTGAGAAGGTTTACAGGCAGGAATTCTTACTGTACGGCTCCTCGATAAGAATTGAGAGTTGTTCATCCAAGTAAGTTGACACAGCAGTATTACCATCTCCAAGGACATCTAGACCAGAGAAATGTCCAGCTTCCTCAGTGAACCTTCCACTGTCATCAACTGGAGAGAATATCGGCAAGCCATACTTCAAGCCAGTCACATAGTCTTCTTGTCCATGACCAGGAGCAGTATGAACCAGTCCTGTTCCTGACTCAGTATTAATGTAGTCACCTCCAATAACAACAGGGCGTTCACTCTTGTCAATTGGATGAACATACCTACCAAGATAGTCAATCATTCATCATTTATTTTCCTATTTATAGAAATACAAGTTCATCATATAATAGTCGATCCGATGGAGATCATACTATTAACCGATATAATTTATTTGCTTTAAAGATAAGAACCTGTAATTTTCGAGAGCTGAACCAGGAAAAGTTTTCTTGACGGAAAGCTTTACCCCCCATTTGGACTCGAGCGTTTCAACAAGGTCCAATGCTACAATAACATAAAAATTTCCTTTAATATTTTTTAAAACATTTCCCATCTTGACTTGCTTGCTTCCAGAAGATGTAGCTGATTCTAATGGAGCTGGGACTACTTGAACCACGGCATACTGCAGGTCAGGATTTACAGCAACAGCTGGAGGATGGACAACGAAGGAAGAAAGAAAAGAAAAAAATATATGTTATGTTCTTGTTTCTCTACACAGATACAACTATGTATGGTTAAAATGTAGAACTAAGGAGAAAATTCAGTGAAAAAGCTAAGCCAGACCAAGACGTTTTCTACCGGCAGACTATCTGCAGAAAACTTACCAGCATTTGCTGGGATGGTCCAAGGAGTTGTAGTCCATATGGCCACTGACAGATTGGGAAGGAATTCCTTCAATAGGTCAATGGAAGTCGGAGATGCATTGGTTACTTTGAAAATTGCATAGATGCTCTTTGAGATGTGACCTTCTGGATACTGCATCAAGAATGAATATATTTCAAAAAGATTTACCGCTTACTTTCAAAGGCTATTCATTTTATTATCAGTAAATTTAAGTGCATAAAATATTTCAAGCACTTTTCTATCCACCTAGCCACAGACAAAAGGGCTCATAACATTTAATTATACCATAATTCATATCAGATTATTCATAAGCTCAAAACCCTTTCTGATAAATTGGTAAAATTAACTCACCTCCAACTCTGCCTCTGCAAGAGCAGTACGTGAAGACGGACTCCAGTGGACTGGCTTTCTACCTCTGTAGATGTATCCTTTCATGGCCATTTGCCCAAAGACCTCTATCTAGTAAAATCGAAGGAAAATACATATCAAAAGAAGACCAATTGCATGCAATTTGCTTTTATAAAAACAAGTCTTGTTTTGCAGGAAGCGGGAAGAATCTCAAATTAAACTAAACAACCCGCACTAAGGACAATGTCATATACAACTCCCACTGGTGTGGTAAGAAAAGAAAGTTTTAAGAGAAAATAAACTGTAGATAGCATCCCATTCTCAATCTATTCATTCGAAAAAGGTAAAAGAACTACTTTCTAGACAGGATAATTTTTAGAGGGAAGACAGAAGAAAGAGACTAACCTGAGCAGCTTCATATTCTGGTTGAAGGGTCAAATAAGGATTGTCCCAATCTGCCCACACACCATACCTCTGCAAATATCACATCCATTGAATCTCTTAAATTGGAGAAGATAGCCTATATGTACAAATTTTAAATTAAAGCAGGTTGATTCAACGACAGATGAGTTTCCTATATTTGAAGACATTTAGCAACAAGTAGTGTACAGTTATAACCTTGAATGACTTCATCTGCACATTGACTGTCTCTTTGGCAAATTTTGCAGCTTTCTTTCTCAATTTTAATGGTGTCAGCTCCTTTCTAGCATCTTGATCCATTGACTGCAGTACTGATTTAATGGTAATAATCATGATATCATAGCATGAAACCCGGGTACAGGAGCACACAAAAAAGGTTAAACATTCAGAAGCATCAAAACTACTAAGTGAGTGCTCTCCTTGGCCGTGATATGAAGCCGTATAACTAAGCGGAAAGTGTTGAACACAAATTGGGCATGTGTGTGTCAATCATGTGACCACAATGCATATAGCAATATTTAACAACAACAACAACAACAAAGCCTTTAATCCCAAACTAATTGAGGTACACAGCATTATATAAATTTAAAGTATATGCAATTTGCTCCCAGATCATCAAAACAGACATAGCCTAACTAAAATTAGGGTTGTCTACTTAGATGAATCTAATGCTTAACTAGCACTAGCATAACACCGGAGAGGCAAAGGAAGATCGTTGGAAGTTGAATTTGAAATTGGATAGATAGGTAATGATGACTTCAGAATAAACCACATGTGATCAATTGCGTAGTGTAAGCAAAAGGCTGTGAAGGAGTGTTTTCCTCCCATCTTTAATAAAGAAAATATGCAGCTTGCACAACCAGTTAAAGCAATAAAGAAGCTAAAAAAGAGGATAACTGTAGCTTTATGTGAAATTTGAAAAGATTTAATGGTGCCTCCACAGGTTGACATCCGATCCAACCTAGTAGTAAGCGATCCGCCAAAAGCAACCAAATAAATAAAGACACCGTGTAAGTTGATGGAAAGATTGAGCAAAAAGTATGAAACTGACATCCATACTATGTAAGATTGTCATCCTCCCAAACAGTTTCACAAGTCCATAAGAGGTGTTAGGCATACTCAGGCAATTCATTGTAAAAATTTGGCCCACCTGTCTCTATGCAGCATTGCCATTATATGACAGACACTGATAATTACTAAAATCTACAATATATGTAATATATTGATTATTAGCTCATTTCTAGTATACAGCAAGAAATCATCAAATAGGAACATGACAGAACACATGATCTGGAAACATCTGCATGCCTGATAGATAAGGTCAAAGAGTGTATGATACTTGCCTTTGAGCTCAATTGGCAAGCCATGACAGTCCCAACCAGGTATGTACTGGATTTTGTAATTCTGCAGAAGCTGCAATTAAAAGCATCACTTTCAGAGTTAGCACCATTTAGCAAGCAGATTAACCTAATTTGAAAAGCACAACGAACAACAAAAAGTAAAATAAAAATGACAGAAAAGCAAGGTGAACCTTGAAGCGATTGATGATATCCTTTAGAATCTTATTTAAAGCATGACCCATGTGCAAGGTACCATTGGCATATGGTGGTCCATCATGAAGAATGAAACTTCCCTGCCAATGAAAGAAATATCAAATTACTAGAACCTCAAGGTCCACTGGGATGATGAATCAAAGTGGGCATGAAACACACTCCATTGTTCTTGTCGATGACCCTCTTCAATATATTGTTTTCATCCCACATCTTCTGAATCTCCGGTTCCCTTGTAGAAGAGTTAGCTCTCATCCCAAATGCTGTCCTAGGAAGATCTATGGTGTGCTTGTATTTTCCTTCTTCCTTTTTTGTACCTGGATATCAGAATAGGGAATGAAAAACAAAAACCTATAATTAGAACACACCATGTTACGGTCTCATTGCTATTCTAAATTGCCTTCATACCATTTTTATTTATTTATTCCCATAAAGCATAGCATCAGGAAACTGAGATCATGCAAAATATCAATGCATCGTTTAGTTATTCTTTTGAACAAATTGGGAAATTTTGGGGAAATGAAATGGTTACGTGATATTCTGGGAAAATTTGCATGTCAATCACATTATAAGATGACGAAAATTTGAATCTCTTCTACTTTAGATAAGCCAGGATTTGATAACAATGTCTGCACAACGGTTCCGTACTTCCAACACCAAATTGTTGACAATTATATCTCCCTTAATTCCATTTTATGGAATTTACAATTCAACAGTGTGTTGTTCCATTTTCTGACTTGTATAAGAGTAGTTTGTCAACTTCAAAATTACTTTGTTTTCTCAAGCGATTCCAAGGACTGAAAGGTGTCTAGTCAACTAGTAGGCAGTCTAGGGCTCTTAGGTGACTAGTAAGCCAATTGATGTGCAGTTTTTCCCAAAAGTACATTTTTTTTTACAATCATTGGGTTTTTGGTTGTTGTGGTGGTTGGTTGGGTAAGTTTAGGGTTTTTCTAATGTTGTACATGGATAATCATATGCTTTAGTGGGTACATTGCCTCAAATACCAATCTTCAACTTAGATGATTAATCAGCATGAAACTAGTCAGCCTAAGGCCACCTTCTGACTAGTCGGACTAGTCGGCCGACATTTTAATCATAGAGCCATTCACAACTAAAGATTAATTTCAACACCCCTCCAATCAATGTCATCGCACAGAGTATCTGAGAGCAAAAAAAATCACTGGACATTTGACTTTGGTGGTAAATGAATGGTTCGATTGGAACTTCTTTTTTCAGTTGAAAATTCATAATCTTCCAGCCTATTAAAATCTTGATGGCCATTAGCCACTATACCAATATTGATTACCAGTTGGATATCTTTTTTATATATGTGATATCGTACTAGTTGGGACCAGTTGGATATCATATCACAAAAATTCTTTTTTGTTTGGTCTATCAAATAATGTGCCATTTGAAGTTCTAACCGAACGAATTATAATTACGTATTTGCACATCACATGGTGAACCTTATCAAGCCAAACTTTAAAATATCTTTTTCGAATTTTCAGGCAGTCATGTACAGCGGTATATCACGATGGAAAAGCAAGAGAGCACTGACGGCTTAGCCAAACTTCTCCTAATGAGGTTAATGTAGTTCCATTTTTCATATCTCTAACTACGTGAACCATGCGACAATTGTGAGACAGTTGTGAAACTACATAAGTAGTGGAGGCATAGACACATTATTGCATCCGTCAATTTGAGTTTTCGATGCATCATATGCGATTGTATTTCAATTTGAAATTCTACGCTGCAGACGCAACTCCCACGCATCAACGTTAAGCGAACACCTAGAAATTTTCATCTATGGTACTCAAATGTGCATAAAAGAGAAACAATCACCTTCGGTGGCTTTCTTGGCGGCCATGACAGGCCCCCTTGCCCGCCTCTTGGAAGCGCCACCAACACCTCTATCTCCGGTCCCACCCCCGAACGGCCTACTTATCATCAGAACCGGGACGCCGGAGCAGATCGAGCCGCGAGTCCTCCGCAGCAGAACCTGCGAGGAGGTGGAGAAGAGAGAAGGATCGGATCAAAAGAACACGAGAGGGTCGGAGTGTGAGGAGGGCGTACGAGGCGGGAGGACACGCGGAGGGCTTCGCCGGAGGAGGCGAGACGGATGAGAGGAGTGGGATCCATTCATGGATTGGTAGAGAGAGAGAGAGAGAGAGAGAGAGAGAGAGAGAGAAAGTGGGGGTTTTATTGATGGGGTTTGGGGATAAGACAATTTCAACTAGAGGTGGAGGCTGCTGTGGCCTGTGGAGAGTTACTTTAATAAATGTTGTTGTTAACCCTTAATGGTCGTAAACGATTTGTTGAAACACCAAGTGTCAGGTAATGGCATTTCCATAAGCAGATTAATTGGTTTTTACTTAAAAGTTTTTTTTTATAATGATCATGAGTATGAAAACATCAATATGTAATGTTGTTTTCTATTATCAAACCTCGATTATTTTGATCGGAAGAATGAGATGTTTTTAGACACAAATACAAAATTTGCTAATACGACATGACAACACTAATTGCTAGGTCCAGCGGGAGCCTTGGCAGGGTCGAAGGCAGCAGATTACGATGTAGGGGTGTAAATTGATTCAATAAGCACTTAATTTGAGCTTGCTTCAAATATGTTCCCACACAATAGATTATTAGACTTACAAAGACCTTTTCAATTTCATCCAACTCCTAACAAGCTGCTACCAACATCCAGCTTTGGCGAAGGAAGCAACCACTACACCTCTAGACCAACTTAGTGCAGGGTTGCAACTTAGTTGCTCAAGTTTAATTGAATTCCATTTGCCTTCGAATCATACAAGAGTTGACATTCAAATAGAAGCCATGAAAGCAGGAATTGTCACAAATACAAGTATATTTGAACGAAAACTTCATAAGGAATAGACATAACATAGAACCCAATCCAGTGGATTTGAACTTGGTAACAACATCCATATATATGTGACACCCAATTATATGATCGATTCAGATTGACAGAACGAGATTAGAAACATTAACTAAAATCACATATAAATGCTTATAGTAGAGTAACGAATCCAACAGATCCAACATGTTTATGATGAAGATATGCAAATACTTTTAATAACTATACCAAAATACAAGCATGTCGGAACAAAATCACACAATGGGGGCATCATCGAGGCTGCACTTTCAAACTGTTCATCCTGTACTTCCTATACACTCAATGGTGATTACAATATGGTAACCAAAAACAATCTTCCTGGAAAATTTACACCTGAACAACATCGGCTTCTGATCGAATATCTGGACGCCTCCCCCATAGATCTTGATCTGGCCGCTGCAGTTCAGAGACAAAATTGGCTTCCCGACTGGCAGAGCAAAAAAGGGTAAACTTACAACAGCAAATGCAAAGGCATACGAACAATGCATGCACTTCGGTGCATGCAATGATTGTTCGCATCTTGCCGTTTGTTTTGCAAGGCCTGGATCTGGAATTTTTCCCAACATAGCAACTTCAGTCCACGTGCTGTTTTCTCGCTTGACGCTGACCAATGTACCAAACAGCAAGGCGGTTTAGGCTCAGGCCAACCAGCATCTTGCAGATGGAGAGCATGATAAACGTAAGTGAAGACCAGAATACAATCCAGAACCACCTCCAAGGGAGAGGACCAAAAGGGAGAACAGTTGCATATATGGGAGTGATGACCCTGATAACCTGGTTGACATAATATGTAAGAACAGTGGATGCACCTGACGAAGATTTTGGTAGAAAAAAAAACAGAATTGAAAGCAGAATTTACCACACAAGCAGGGGCCAAAGGGATAAAGGTCAAGTTTTTACGGTCCTCATCAGGTTGACTATTCAATGTCTGACAAAAAAAAAGTCATGCAAAGCAGCATTTGCAATAGCAGAATAAAATATCTCGAAAGCAATCACACTAGTAAATAAACAAGAAACCTGTGGCTAAGACAATCAACAACAACAAGCCCAAGTGCATGCAGACCTACCATCAAAATATAAAAAAGGCAGTGTAATACTTCAAAGTGTTGCATGTAGCTATTATGAACACATGAATTCATGGCTTGTAGACCATCATCTTGATGATTGAAACTATGAACTAAAAAGGTACACTAAACCATCAAAATAAACAGACACAAGGCAAGACAGCAAGAAATACAAAAGGCAAAACTTTTTTTATCAGTTAATGTGACAGAATATTTAGAATCGTACATTCAAAATTTCATTTTCACCACTATTACTACATAACTATCACTGAATGCTATATGCCAGGTCTACGTGGAAAAAAGGTAATCAAGCTTAAAGTAGTAACAGGTCCTGGAATAAAAATTACCTGCTTGCAAAGGTCCTCCAAAAATTCTGAGTATGCTTCAGGTTTTATTTCATTGAATTTTGCAAGGAAAGAATGCTTAATTGTGTCAATAAATACTTCACACATGTAAACCAGTAGCGCATGCTGAGGACACCAGAAGATGAAAAGGTCATGCCAAATAATATATTAGCAAGGTAACTAGGACAATCAAATTAAGCTTGCAAGAGGGCAATTTAGGGAACATACTTTAAGAAAAGTCCCAAACCAAGATCCTTCGGCCTCGAGTATGTTTTGAGCTAATACAAATAATACAAACGCAGTGATATGGAACCTCTCTATTATATCTGGTAAGACAATGGTGAAAAGGATATGAGGCATTATTCTTACGAAAAGTGGTTAACTGGGGAAGTAGGATTGTTTTCTGGAAAGAAACAATATAATGTATTGTCCTTTTTGTTCATCTTTCTTTTTCTTCGTCTTAATAAGCTCAGAGAAAAATTAGCTGAAACTGAAAACTGATGATTATCGAAAGAAAATTTTAGTATAGTAATGCTTTTCATACAAGTGTAATTTACAATTCAAACCAGAGAGAAATACATCAGCAAGATTACCACAAAAAAGGGATTGGAATAGGATAAGAACTTAAAGTACAAAGTACCAGCTCAATAAAAGGCGACGAAATAACGATCATGAGGGGAAAATCTGCCTCTTGCTACCGACGACAATGATTCAAAGCTCAGTAAAAGTGAACTATGAAAAACTCACCATAGTATACCAGGCTTTGAAGATTATCCCTGCTAACTCTTTTAAAGACGTTACTTTTTATCTCAGCAAAATTGTTTGAAACGAGCAAAGCCATCAAAGCATTGTTGTGTGAAATAATGCAAGTGGACAAAGTGATAGCCTGAGTCAATAAGATGAAGGAATGCAGAAGTGAAAATGTTAAGGAAATAACCGCAATCTCGTAAACATGGGGCACTTCTTGGGATGCCCTGTGTATTAAAAGGATAAGAAAATAGTAATTTCTCTAAAAGGATATTAAATACGGCAGAAGCTATTGCCAGGTCAAGAGTGAATCTCATTAACTCAAAGCCCATACTCTCTTGTAAGCATGAAGCAAGACCTTCTGCCGAGTTAAACAGAACTTGTAAAACATCTTCACCGAAAGATTGAAGAAGTTTATCAAATACCTGCAAGCAACACTTGTGTATGGTAAGCAAGCACCATAGGTGGATGCAATGTTGAAGTACTATAGACACCAAGATACACTGTTCATGATTTTCTATTCTAACCTCTAACAGATCATACACCAAGATACACTATTCATGATTTTCTATTCTATGAAAACTTGTTCCATTGACGAGATGGCACCTTAAGGACGACCCCTTTAGTGTTTCAGGTGTACAATAAAAATTTACTGCAACTTAGAACAGAATCGTCCAGTAGATAAAGGTAACAACAAAGTCCGTGTTTATGCCAAAGCACTAGGATTGGTGAAGAAAACACCTACTTAATTTCCATTTGGATTAAAGAGCCACAATTATATCTCTAGTCTAGCCATAATAAATTCAATATGGAGCAAAACAATTGAAGCATGATCCCCATACCTCCAACACATTGTATACCACATAGAGCTTAATTGTCCCTTGCCCTCGAATAATGTGATAGATGAGGCTTATATCTGAGGAAACATAAACATTTCTTAGGGGGGCGTCTAAAAACATCAAAGCAACTTTATCATGGTTAGAACCCAATTGTCAACATTCATTACATAGTGCAAGAAAATATTCACCTGTTGATTGTAAAGTTGTAATCCCAATAGCCAAAACAACCAGACAACCAAAATCTGAGAATTCTGTAGCATCTGGCCTCTGGAATGGCCTGCAATGAATGGTTGAAAATAAGATGAAATGGAGCACTAATGGAATCCTTGTATGTTTTGGGCTATCTACCGAGCAATTCAAAGGTTTACGCCATCAGCTTGTCCTTGGTATATTTTTCAAAAAAATATATTAGGATCTCAAGAGTGAATTCAAAGTTTGAGGCCAACAAAGATATTGATTTAGAGTTAGAATTTCAATAAAGCTTGAGATTGATGTAGTTTTGACAGGTAACTCCTCAATTATTAATTCAAGCATCTTAAGTGAAAATATTTTTAAGATGTTAACTTGATTGACAGAAATAAAGTAGCGAAGTAGAATGAGAAATCTCGGGTATTGGAGGATACATGTCTGCACTAAACAGAGTTACATGTCGTCAATTTAAATGACCAAATCAAAAGTTGGTGAATGAGGAACTCATGTCATTCAAGAACTGTAAAAAAAACGATGCATCACTTCAAGTTTATACTTAAGTCTTTACCTGCTAGTTAAAATTCTCCATGTGGTAATTAAAATTCTTGTTGGCATGATAGTAAGCAGTGAAAGAAATGAATCCAGGCAGAAGAAGAAACCTGCAATAATAAGCTGTAACATACATTTTCTTTAGGAACTGAGTCATTCAAAAGTCGAGAGTAAAAAACTCAAAGGTGGGACAAAGAAAGTGAATGGGGATTGTCATCATAACATCAAAAGTTCACTTATCCTGTAAAGCTAGAATGAAAATGTAAAATGACAGATATTAGAATCCACGACATGAATTTGACAACATTATCATATTTCATAAAGTAGGATAAGTCCACGCCTTGCCAAAATCATGTTTTCTATATCTCAGAGGACATGTTGCATGAACTTGAAGTTCAGGGCATGAAAAGAAACACCAACTGCATTCATAATCGGATAAATGTACATGATTGATGAATGTAGTGGCAACAAACTCTGGTGGTTATGTAATGGAACAATTTGTATATCAGTCACTTAGGAAAGACAGTCAGTAACTTGGCACTTTTTCGTGTATGCTACGTTTAATGAGATTAACTGAGAACTTACCCGCTCACATCTTACTGGCACATGAAACATGGTGTTGTACACCCTTTGTCGTTTCTTCTCATTTCCAACTGAAATTGTGTTCCGTAATGAATTTCCACTGTATACTTCTTCCGTGAAGTATCTAAAAGGAAATCTTTCGGAAGGTGAAACTCCTGCATAATATCAAATGCAGATTTCAGGGTGTTCTGCCAAAGAGGAAGGATTTATAAATTCTGGATAATTTCACAGTAAATGAAAATTACAAACAGATATTCCAAGTCCCAACAGATTAGGGTCTCTAACTATTAGATAAGTGTAAGAACGTACTTCGAAAATAGAAGATACAAAGGCCCAATCTATAAGGAAAATATATGCCAAACTGTCTTTGTAAAATGGTGTCACGTAGGACAGTATGATAACTACATGTTCTAAAGGTGGGTTGCTTGTCTTGAACTCAAAATCTCTGGAGTTGAAATCAATGCACCTTCTGACCTCTGCTACGCCAACTAGCACTCTGCCATGTTCCCAAACAAGAAAAGAGACACTGACAAGATCTTATTTTATCGAGAGACAGTTATAAAATCAATGATCTTCCTATGATTGATGAAAAATGCCCTTGATTCCTTGCATAACAAAAGGGAGAAATTGGTTCCCACATGCAGTTGCAATGATAAGGTTACATTGTTGAGGAAAAGATGATTCTTCCAGCGGAATGAACTTACATCTGAATCCTATTTGTTCTTGAAGCAGTAACTACGCTGCTCTGTTCCTCGAACATCATGACCAAGAGAAATTGGTATAGGGGACTCAAACTAGACTGTAGGAATTTCTGTGTTCCTTTCCTTTTTTTTTCTATTTTGAACCACTGGTACTACTCTGGATCCGGACCACCAATAACATTACAGTTCAGAACTTTTATTGTTTGCACTACTGATCAAAACTTTTATCGAACAATAAATTAAAGAAAGAAATGTCTATAGCTACAGAACATATAAACATTAAAATGTTTTGGGGCATCAGAAAGATTGCTAGAAAGGGGCAGAGTAATCATCAATGACATCTTTTTTCTATGGTACGAGTCTGTGATTGGTGGCCAGAATTGATGGGCAACTAATGAACTGCATGCCAGATAAGAATCAAATTTGAATTGGATTATGATATTATTTCCTTTTCTTTTGAAAAGGGGTGGCCGAACCAAATTGTTCACCACCGTTGCCAACAACATTGTTGGTCAAAACATATTACCAACAAATGCATTGCATTAGGGATGCCTACAGCTTAAATGCAAATCAACCTCCATTACCATCACTGGAATTAAATTAGTGATATGAAAGTTAGTAGTGTTTCCTTTTCTTTCCCCCAAATGAATGATGGATTGGTGGCGAAAATCCGAATCTCCAGCACCGCCAATAACAATTGACATTACAGACACGTCTACTAACAAAGTAAAGGTACTGAAGAAGCATATTCGGATTACCTCCGAGAAGACTCTGGTGCTCCGCCATAACTCTACTCCAGTCCAACGACAACTCCTTCTCGAGCTTCGGCACACCACCATTGGTCTCCGGCATCCACAGCCCGGTCGCGACCTCTCTCCTCTCCTCCACCACCACTCCCACCCCCTCACTCCTCACACCCCTCTGCCTCAACTCCGCCGAAGCGCAGCTCTCGACCGCCCTCGATCCCACCTCGAACCCTCCCTCCCCATCCCCCTCCGGCTCGACCTTACTCTTCCTCCTCCTCTTCTTCCTCCCTCCCTTCGGCTTCCGCCTCCTCCCCGCCGTCCGATCGGCGACCAGGTCAATCCCGTCGAGGAAGCCGTCGGCGAGGAGCGGGTCGGAGGGGGAGGGGTCGTCCCAGGAGCTATCGGGCGCAATGGGGTCGAAGGAGGTCGGCATCGGGATCGGAAACCCTAGATCGCCGGCGAGAGTGGGGAAGACCGCATCGGCGGTCGGGGCTTCTTTTGGTTTTACACGTCAAGTGCTTGCTGACTCGGTCGAGCGAGTCCGTTGCTGCCGTTACGGTTGGATTTAAACGGATTTTTTATTTTTTTATTTTCTTTTCGTATTAATCTGGACCTTAACACAGTGTTAGAATTAGTAGAAATAGGTAAGTCAAATAACACACAAAAATTAAAAATAATAACGATCAAGCGGTGAGTCTCTAAAATTTACGGGACTAATTGTCATGTTTTAAAGTTTAGATGAGCAAAGTTAAATCAAAACATGATTCAGATGGACAAATTTTGAGTTTGTGACTAAGGTTGTAAATTTTGGCTTGACTTGTTAGTTCGGTTCGTATTTCAACTCGAAAAACAATTGACTCTTGTTTAACTTGAAAATAAAAGATTTTAATGAATCTTTTAACTTGATTTGATAATATTATTATATTTATAATTATTTTTTATTATTTGATAACGTTAGAATTTATTATTATTATATTTATAATTATTATTTTATATTTAATAATAACATAATATTATATTTTTTATTCAAAATTTCGTCTCGACCTCGTTTACACCTATCTATGACTAACCCAATATTATTGGTTGTAATTAGACGAATAATATCAAGTTCGATGAGGGGGGAAAGTCACACGTTTGATTTCTAGGTATACTAGAAGGACCGTCATGCAAAAAATACCCTTCAAAAGGGAATTTCGTCCTCCAAACAGTTCGACGGAAGCGCAAATCCCCAAATCCTCCACTTCCTCGTCGAACCCGCCGCCGCCGCCAATATTCTCAAATCTCGACCAGAACAGGTTCGTCTTCGCACCTTCTAGGATTTACCACTCCGAGCTTTGGATCCCGGAGAAGCTCCAATTCGACGTAGGAGTTCGTGCTATTGTTCGATCTAGTTGGAATCGAGTCGTAGGCCTCTTTATCTTAGGTTGAAGCTTGCTAGTGTTCCGTTGGATGGCGAGATTGGGAATTCTGGTGTTTGATTTTACTATTTAATGCTGAAATTTAGTTTTTTCGCGTCATTACGATCGCTGCTTGTTAGTTGCAATTCAAGTTTGAATCGAGCGGGAGAAAAATCACAATGCAGATATTTTGGCTGTGAATTTCTGTTGATTTCGAGTTTATTTTGTCCTAGTTTAAGTCAACTTTAAGCTATATATGGTAGGGATTACCTAAATAACAATGCGGCAATTTAGGGATGCTGAGGTTGTGGTGATAATATGATATCCTAGGGTTTATGAGTCCGAGCATTAGGTTTACGAGTTGTCGAATATGACACCGGAGTTTAAGTTATTGTTCAATGACTTCGATCTAGTTGGAATCCGAGCCATAGGTTGAAACTCAGTGTTCTGTTGGACCCTGTGAGATTGTGAGTTCCGGTGTTTAGTTTTACTATTTAATGCTGAAATTTATTGTTTTTCTCATAATTGTGGTTGTTGCTTGCTAGTTGCCATTTGAGTTCAAATCGGGTTTTGAGTTTTTTTTTCCTCTGGTGTAATATCTTATTGGCTAAATCACAATGTGGAGGTTTTTGGCCGTTGGTTCCTGTGAATTTCTATAGTTTTCAAGTTTGTTTTGTGCTAGTTAAGCTATCTATCTCAGGGATTACCTAAATAACAATCTGGCAATTTGGGACTGTTGGGATTTTGACTTTTTGAGAACTTTAGTTCTATGTGAGAGGGGAGTGTATAATTCGGCAATGATATCATGACTTAGGCGGCAACAAAATCACTGCTCCTGTCTTTATTTGTGAGTTCTGGTGTTTTTTAATGGAATTCGGTGCATATTCTGTTGTTAGTTGAAGTTTATTATTGAGTTTTCGTCCTTTTGTTGATTTTCACCAATCTCTGTTTATTTGTAGATTCGTAGTGCAATTCCGAGTCATGTATTTTCTTTTTTGAAATTTTCATATTCTTCCCCAATATGGGTTTCACTCAAGTCTCAAATGAATTCAAGAACATATTCAAAGAGATTTTGACCGGGGACATTTCTAGTACGAACTAATTCATTCGGGCGCTGCCGGTACGTTACTTTGGGCTTCCACTCTTGGCTTTCTTCTTTCTCTGACTATGAGGGTGACATGGATCCTCATTAATTGCTGTTGAAGGTCAAATGCCTGTTGGATGTAATGGAATTCTGAGGTGTAATTTTCATTTGTCTGAATCTGAAATTTTTGTTGTCTTTCACACCTTAGGTGTTTAGGTTAGGGTTCCCTACGACCCAATCTGGCATTTTGGATTCTTTTGTTCTTTAGGTTTTGGAGACTTGTGGATTTTTTAGAGGGGCAAAATCTGTAGTTCTGGACTTCTGATTGATTGGATCGTTCATGCCTTTTTGCCCCTGAACTTAGATTTAGATTTATTATTATTATTTTGATTAGCAAACTTAGATTTTGATTTATCTAATCAGGTTTTCAATTCTCGTGTCGCTGTCAATCTGTCATGGAACCTTGGTACTATTTTCATTGTTTGCTAATGAAGTTTCTTTCCAGTTTCCAATTAACAATATTAGAGCTACAAGCCTACAACATGTATTAAGGTTTGAAAATTATTAAACTAGGATCACGTAGGTCCAGGAAGAAGAGGTACAGTAGAATTGTTATTATTGGACACCTACATGCATTTTCTTGGGGTGACAGATTTCTAAGCCCAAACCACATCCTTAGGGCCGTTTACACTTCATAATTTCATTTTGCTGCATATTTTTCTTCAATCATCTTGTGTCGTTATCCCCAACTAGTTTGGGATAAAAAGCTTTGTTGTTGTTGTTGTCGTTGCATCTTGTGTTGTTATCTTGTTATTTTTGTTTATTATATATGCTTGTAGAAATATAGAATGGGGATATCATCAACGACAACCGGTGGTGAAGCTACACAATTTTCTGTCTTTGACTTGAGAAGAGGGCAACAAGAAGGCCAAGAAATAGACAAGATCTTATTCTTCTTTCCCGCCGACTGTGTATATTCTGCCCAACTCTCTTTACTAGGACTTAGTGAAGGGCTCATCACATTTACAAGGTCAGTGAATTTGCTGCTGCTCCTACTTGCCCTTCTGAAATAAAATAAGCCCCCTCCTTCCATCTCGACAAGTTTCTTGTTAAATAACCCCTCCTGTGTACAACACACAGTTCAACGTTGTGCACCCCTTAGTTATTCGCTGATGTTAAGAGTTTATGTCGAGAAGTACTTGTTCTACCACATGCCAAGAGAGTTTCAGATAGTTTTGAGCATTTGCAGCTGAGAGCTGCTTTTTCCTGAACTTTTTTTTTTTACTTCTCTTGATCTGAATATCAAACTATATATATTTTGTATCAGTTTCTATCAGTGTGATCATGATTTGTGTGTGCATATTTCTCATTAAAGAGAGCATATTTTGCTCGACTAATGTCCAGAAGTAAAATCATTTTCCTTCACCAGAGAAGCCCCATGTCACCAGTGTCTGTTTTACATTTAATTCAGGAAGATATTATGACAACTTCAGAATGGTACGAAATTATTGAAGGAACAACGGTTTATCTGAATTCCTGTTCAGGGTTGAAACTTGAAAACTTTTTCAATGATAAATCGTTAAACAAGTAATACCAAGGAAATACCATACACAATAAAGGAAATCGTCCAGAGTATATATTTTCCAAGGAAATAAAGTACACAATGCAACAAGTTTCTGTTCTGCTGAAAGTGTTAACTGCAATGCTACCTGAGAAGGGTCAATATTAAAGGAGGGCATGATAATGACAATCATCATTTCTTTTCAAACTAGTTATCCTTTTGGTTCAAGGAATATGGAGTTAAGTATCCATTCAGTAATTTCTCTGGATAATTTCCTATAGGAGTAACTTACAGATGGTAAAGTACATTGATCTGTTACTAATTTTAAGCAGTAGTCAGGAAACCTCGTTGTCCTTCCTCCAATTAAAAGAAGCCTCTATATCCAAAAGCTAACCTTTTAACACTGTTCATTTTGAATTTTTTGATCAGCACTGTTTAGTTTAAATTGTCCTCAAGAGCTATGAAGTGAAAGTGCTTAACAACAGTTTTGTGCAGACTCTTCTCTCCAGATGCTTCTTGTGACGTCATCGAGGCAGAGAAACACTGTCATGTATTTTATCAGGCTGAACCAGATATATGGATGGTATTGGTATGTGCTTACACCTGACAACTTTCATCTTTGGGGTTTATTATTTTTCTTGCATTGATGATGGATAGATATTGTAGGGAAGAAATATGAAAACATAGAATGTCGTTTCTGTTGATTAATAATTAAATTTGCAAGTTAGCTGCCGTTTCTGACTTCTTGTGCCCTTATGAAATGAAAAGAGTTCTGTTTATTTTTTTGTCTCTGTAAACAATGAAAAGACTTACAATTTATTTTAGTTTCTGATTCATGTTTTGTATCCTGTTTGATCAAAAAATTGCTAGTTTAATTCTCTTGTTATGTCTTGGTTTTGCTGTGTCGCTGCTATGCAAGGCTCTATATCTGTAATATTTATCATTTCATATTAAAATTTTGGCATAATTTTTTTCTTGTATTTGCAACCTTTCTTCATCTACTACTATTTGTTTCCCCCTTCCATTATTTTTTGTTGCTGGTGCTCCTAACTTAGCTACTATCCTGAATAAATCATTTGATTGCCCCTACTTTGGTATATAATAAAATACAACTGCTAAAACCTTATTTGTGCTTTCTATACAGGTAGTGGAGAAAAATAAAGATTCTGAAGCAGTTTGGAGGCATAATGCTTTGCAGGAGGTTCTCAAAGAAGTACACAATCTTTTTTTGATGTTTCATGGATCTATACGTTCTGTGCTTGATAAAGACCCAACTGGAGCCCTTGCTCGTAACCATTTATACACCTTCATTTCCGATTACCTGAGTGGTATTACTCCATCTCCGTATACTTGTACCTTGTTATCCATAAAACTTGTTTTCATCAATTCTTTTGGTTATTGTTGTCTTCTCTAGCCATCGTTGGATTTTTCTTTCTTCAAAATTAATTTCGTCATGCAGATTTCCTTGTTGGAAAGAAGCTTCAACTACCTTCCTTCCGTGATTGTTTGAAGGAACGTGGAACTGTTGACATGCTGTCACTCGAAAGAGATATAGCTATTGAAATTCAGGTGTGTAAATATATATAGCCATTAAACATTGTTATCATCGTGTATCACTGGATCATCTATACTTGGATTTTACTTCATCTAATTAGCCTTAATTATACTCCATGTTTATTATTTTTATGTTATCAAATATCAAGTGCGTACTTGGTCCCTTTACGGGGAAAAGATAGGCCATAGGAATATGATTTTCAATCTTACTTGGGATTTCAATATGAATATCAAACGTATGTTATCTGAGGTCAGCCCTTCCACCGTCTTTTTGTTCCTTAAATTTGTCTCCAACACAGATCCATGTTCAAACTCGTGGGCTAAGGTTAAGATCCAACATAAAGCTAGAAAAATGCAAAAATCACAGCAAGATTCGATAATCAAGCCTTTAAGAACCAAAAAACCCCAACAATTTGAGGTTATTTGTTGGATTCAAAGTTGTATTTGGAGAATATGAAGAAAAGTCGTTGAGAAGAGACATGAGAAAGAGAGAGGAGAAAGAAAAGAAAAATAATGTTTTTTTGAAGAAAAAAGTTCTACCTCTTTTCCTAAACCTATGCTTTTGTGAGAATACCATGGTATTTAACTTCTTTTTTTAGCTATCCAAACACCTTTTTAGATTTTCAAAAAAATATGTTATTATGAAACTCTGTTTTGATAGAAAACCATGGTTTTCAATGCTATCCAAACGGGGCCTTAGAATTTAGATTTTAGAGTTTGCTGGAATTTTAATATTCACAAAAATTAGCGTAGAATTAATTTTTGCTTTTGTTTCTTCTGTTGGTCTCTTGTATTTTCTTCACTGGTGGCGGACCTTGCTTCACAGATTATAACTCGTTTTTTTCTGTGCATATCCAGTCTCTTGTCACAGTCTTAGAATCCTCTTGTGCGGGAAGTCCAATGTGCAAATCTCTTATCTTATTCCAGGATCTGCTTGTCTCTACCACACTTCCACCTGTACGGTTTGTACATTACAATATTTGTCCATCTTGCTTTCCTATCTTTTACCTGTGTTGTATAAGCTCAATACTGATACAAACCCCCAGAGTTCCTCCTACTCTGACTATGTTTTCTCATGGAGGAGTTAGTAATGTACTAAAATTAAATATCCTCTCCTTTTTGCAGGATGACACAGCAAATTTATTCACATATGCTGTAATGAGGTTGACGCCGCATGCTTTATCTAGTAGTAGAGGTTCTTGGTCTTACTTGCGCAAAGCAACTTCAGTCCCTAATGTCATATCGAGCTCTATCTTAGCAAGCACTGCATCCATGTCTGTATCTGAAGATAACCAATACATTGTGAATGATAGCATACCTACAAGACAAGGTCAGGGCTTTCACACTACACGGCCTTTGAAGAGGAAAATATGGTTGAAAGGGCAGGATGGTTTCTTTAATACTGAGGCCTCAGTCAGAGGAATTGGTAGTTTATATTCCACTTTAACTGTTTGGCTCAGGCAAACTGAGGAAAGGATGTATCTCTGCATATTTCAGCACAAGAATTTAACCATAATTTTGCTTATCCCTGTCAGCTCATTAGATAATAGGCTACAAGGGCTAGACCTAGTGAAGCAGCAAATTCTCGAAAATGTCAGTGGTATTTTTTGTTATTTATGCTATTTATTTTTTAGCGTTACTATTTTATGGTCACATCAGTTTTATGGTGAAATCTTGGTCTTGATTTGTTAGATTGCAAATAGTTTCTATCCTTTCACTGCATTGACGATGCAATATTGTTTTACCAATCGAAATAGAAGTAATTATTGAACATTTTGAGGATGTTGATTTCAAATTCTGATGTTTTTCCCTCAGCAATGTGGAACATATAGATTTCTTTTCTCACAATTGTTGCTACTGCACCAGGTTGTGGTAGTCCTTCCATTATGTAGATTATTGCACTTCGAAGCTATCACTTCTGAAATACATTAGTAGCTGCAAACGTTCCTGTGGCTATCCTCCTTTCACATACTTACAGAGGCATGCCATTTGATGTGGTCATTTGTCAACCAAGTGAAACTATGTTTTCAATCGTGTTGTCAATCAACCTCAATCTTTTGCTGCTTCAACCTTTTCTCTCAAATTACATCATACATATCAACAATTAAACACTAGAAACATATATTCAGCACGTCTACTGGCTAAAAGATTTGAAGCTTATATTTTTTTATTAGATACCTTATTTTTCAAGTTGTCACGTGCTTAAAAACATAACTCTCAGGCATATAAGAAGATATTGAAAGTAGATGATAAACTTTCTCAAGGATGGGGTGGTGAAAATACTTATCACGTCAAAGGATATCGCTACTTGCTGTTGAACGGTGACCAGAACATATCAAGAGCTTCCCCTCCCGGAAAGGTTCTGACTCTAGCAAAGGTTTGTGAACTGTGACCTATTTTTATTTTGATAGTATATTATAAATACTCGGATTGGTCACTATTTTTCTTCTTGTTATGTATGACATGGAAATAGTCTTGTTAGGACAAAAACAAAGGGCAGCAAGTTCAATTTGGTTGTGCTCCATATTTGTTTAATTTGGTTGTGAGAGAAACATTTATCACCTTTATTACTTTAAAACTGATGTTACTTCCATGTTTGCTTCCTGATTCTGTTACCATATTTCAGTATGGTAGTTACATTTTAGCATTATGATATTATGAATTCAATTTTTTGTTAAGCATTATGATATTATGAATTCAATCTCCCGACTCCAGACTGTTGTGCAAGTTTATTATTGGTAGCTGTAGCTGAAGGTTTCAAGTTCTACATTAGCTGTTTTGGTCACAGGCGGGGCAACAACCTTTTGCTTTAGCTGTTGATGATGCCAATTTTAATCTACCTTTGGCCTACTTGCTTCACCAGTCGTTGAAAAAAATATTACTTATCTAGATTAAATATCAACAACCTTGTTAAATGTAGTTTTTCACTCACTTTTTAATTGGTAGATTCTCGGTAATTTCTATTCATTCTATGATTAGTTTATTATTTTGATTGCATTACCAACACTTTCCCAATCGTGAAGGCAAGGTATTTCACTAGTTACGAAGTTTGGCAAAATGCTGGACCAGTTTATCACTTTTGATTTTGCTAGCAAAAAAAAACTACAACTCCAAAGTTTCAGTTGGATAAAGTACTATGTTTTCAACCAAACTCCAGAAAACACAAATAGCTTCTGCTAGATTCCCCCTCCCTCCCTCTTTTGATAGTGTGAAGATTTGCATACTTTGTCAACATTCATTTAATATCGTTAACTGCAAATATGGATCCTTTATTGCTATTTTTTTAATAACCTTGGCATGTATTCTTGCAGGAATCTCTACTCTGCCTCAACAAGTTAAGGTTAGAGGTTGATCAGGAGAAAAACAGAGGAAGACAAGATGCACCGGAACATGAGAAAGACATTGAAGTGTGTATTAGAGCCAAAAATAATGCTTGGGTCATTGCTCGAGTCACAAGAGGCAAGGAACTCTATATGGTCCTAGAAAAAGCCAGTGAAACTCTCTTATATGCATTTGACGCTGTGGAGAAGTTCAGCAGCCGGTATCATTTCTACTAACTCTTTTATTTTGTTGAACATGTCTATTTTTCTTCAGCCAAAAAAAATAAAAAAATACACTGGTGACCAATATCTCAAAGTACTTAACAAAACATCCAGAACCAAAACTAGGTGCAGATAATCAGTTGCGGATAGATTAAGGTTTTAAACACCCTCTTGTTTGTCATCTATGTGACTTTCTTGTCCCATAAGTGCAGCATATAGCTGTATGACATATCACACTATGTTTTGCATTTGATCATAAATCACTGTAGTATCCAGCATAGTAGTATCCATGTTTTCTGTGGATCTACTTGTACATGTTCCAGCATAGATAAATTTGCAAATACAAATCATTATTACATTCGTATTCATAAAAAATGAGATGCCTTGTCATGGGGGTTAAGTCATCACCAGTTTTTGTGTTGATCAAACAGAGGATCCCATGGGCCACCTCAAATCTTTGGCTTTGCCGGATGCTTAGAGGGTAACAGTGACTGAGTTTAGGCAAAGGATTCTTTTGAGCGACTTATATGGTTGTAGGTGGGGAGATGAATTTATCGCTACATTAACGTCCTTTTCTTTTTGTGCATTTTTTTCTCGCCTACACTAACAAATAGTGTCACACATGATAATCTTTACTCAGGTAATTGTTGGGGCTTATTACCCCATGTTGCTGCAATAACTCACTCTGTTATCCTTTTATAATCCCTGTTATATTGTCACCAAGGCTGACAGTTGTATAAAATTGTGTGTTGATGTTAATGACTTGTCCGATGTTTCATTTGATTTGATTCCTGCAGGTATTGTAACGGTGCATTCTCCTCTGACTGAGGATTTCTCTCCAGAAGTAGGCCCACCCGAACACAACTTGTATTTTTGACGATCGAGCTCCATTTCTTTCGTGGTCGGTCATGTACATATCATCGACGGTAATATGGTATTTATAGAAATACCATCAGTCTTCCTCAACAGAGAGGTGGCAGGTTTTATAGAAATAACAGAGGGAAAGAATATGATGGTATTTATCTCTCTATTCTCTTTTTTATCTGTAAAGCTTTTACTTTTGGTTCCAACTTAAATATCATTTGAAGTTTATTGCATATGGTTTGATAAAATTTTGGCCCTAGTTTACGATTTTGCGTTGTGACTTTGTAATACGACGCACTTACCCGTCTGATGTCATGTTTATATGTTAAATAAATATTTCTTTTGTTTGGTCAATATTCTTGTGTACGTATTTGATTGAATAATCCTAGCAGCACGATCCAATCAGCTTCATATAAGCGAGAAATATATCGCCCCTTAAAACAACTTTTACCAAGAACCAGAGAAATAAATACGATGCTGCCTCGACGCCCCTTTGCTACACCAGTATTACACTTCATCATTTCGAGCAGATGTGTCTTTAAATAAATTACTTCTATTACAAACCAAGTTGTACAGCAAACCAATCCAAGGTTAGCTCGTTTGAACTCAACTTGATTATGATTACATGACCAAGAAAAATCTTAGCCGATTTATGGTTAAGCCACAAAGTGGTACCACTGTGGTCCTTGTTTGGACGAACCTATGCCTAACCTCCTCACAGTCCCATTAATCTCAGTCAATTGCAGATCATTTCACCCACTAGGAGGATTCCCATGTGAACCATCACAACTTTCTGCACAGACGCTGCACCAACAAGTCCAGCAACAGCACCATTCGCCAACAATAAATCCAACAACATAAGTCTACAAAACCCTGTCCCTTTCCTTCACTAAAGAAATTCCACTACCAGCGAAAAAGAGTCGCATGCATGCAGGCAGAAGAAAAAAAAGCTTCTTTTCTTTTACAATTACAAATGAGAACACTTCTCACAACAATTAAGTATCAAATAACTTAAAATAAGATCCCAAAATCATTGTGCATGTATCACAATATAGATATTAATCCCACCGCCAAACAGGATCGTCAATTTTGACTCGAATTTGTGAGTTCGGTAGAGTTCAACTCTATAAATCTTGACTTGAATTTCGACTCATACACTAAACGACCGAAACTTGAACACATTTTTAAGCAAACGAGCTAAGCTCAAACATACAAGATTTGAGACCATATCGGTCTGCACGAGGAAAAGTTGGTAAAACAGAGGTGGTGTGACATTGACAATGACAAACATGCCTCACCAGACCACAACTTTCTCTTATCTCTCTTTCCACCCAATAATGGACTTTCCAAACGGTGGGGCTCAAACATGTCCATTAATGACAACTTTTGCGTGTGGGAACGTGGAGGCCACGCGCCTGGTGTCGACAGGATGTGTAGAAGTTTGCCACGTTAAAGACCTTTGATTTGGATTTTTTTTGATAATAATAATGATTGTGAGTAAGACTTTGGATTTTGAGAGGGGCAGAGAATTCCCCGGGAATCTGCACTCCCATTGAATGAATAGTTGAACTTGTTTTTGAGTTCCAACGTGATATCACTGTTTTCGCTTTTGTTACCGTAGTGTGTCTTTTTACATAACTTCGAATGTTGAAGTGATGGCTCTTGTGTTTTGGTGTTATTCCTCTGAAAACATGTTGAGGATGTATGTGGATGGCTTTGAGAGAAACTAATCCTAAAGTAGAGAATCATATTTTCACAATTATGATTTCAAGAGCTAAATTGGTTCAAACTAAAAGAAAATTCTACTCTTTCTAATCTAAATTTACGTTAAAAATAAACCACTGAAATTGAAGTTAACTCCTTTAAGATGTACTTAATTATCAAACAAATGACCTCAAGAGCTCTCCTTTTTTTTGTTATATTTTTAAACAACGGTTTGAACCTTTGATGGACGTTTCTGAAAGAAAAAAAGTTGCGTTATCTTGTCTTTTGGAATAATCCTCTAAATCTAATCAAATATGATTTTAATTTTGAAATCCTCTTGTTCCTTACATCAGATTCACTATCCTTTTTTAGATGTACTTGGAAATTTTACAATAATATGTATATGGCATTTTTTAAAGTCTTCAATCCTCCAACTTAATTGGAAGATCCGATCCTTTTTGTGTGTGCAGGATATAAAAATATGGACCACTAATAAATTTTTAATAATACAATGACAGGTGCCAAATCATTAGTTTTTTTGGGGAAGTCTTGATCGGCAATTGAAAAATGCACGCCTCCACGCTTTTTTTCTCTAAATTCATTAATCAAATTTTTATTGAATAAACTTTTCAACTGAAACAACTACCTTAATTTTTATTCAATAAATTTTTATTCCACCTACGTCCTTTTGAACAACTCGACGTTGAGTTACTAATGTCATACGATTTGAAAATTCAAATTTTACATCCTTTTCTCTTCTTTGAAAAATCATAACTGCAAATTTACAAGAAAAAACACGAAGCAAGAGAAGATATAGGATTAGGCGAGGAGTTAAAGAATTTGCTTTTGGTTCTTATGGTTGTCTTCCTGTTAGAGTGCAATCCGTTTATCTTCCGGACAACAACCATTAACGGGTCATGAAAATATATAAAAAACAAGTTCAACTCATTACCTTTAAATTTAACTTAACCAAATGAAAGTTTCAATTTTTCTTTATTTTCTTTCTTTGGATACTTAAGCCGTTAAATAACAGATTTTTTTTGAAATAAAATTAATTTTAATATTTTTTTCAAATTAGACATCTTTTAATAGTATTTTTCAAACTATATCCATTGTCACCACGTCGCGACACGTGATGACGACAAGTATCATTGTAAATACATAAAAATGGTGAAAAACGGCAAACATTCCGGCATTGGGGGGGCGTCGGGGTCGCAAGTGTCTCATTCAAGACACATCTGTCTCGCTCGAGAGCCCGCTCACGACGAATATGTCGGACAAGTTTGTTCTTTTCATGACGAATTTTCAAAAAAAAATATTCTCCAGATGTATACACTTAAAAACAAAGATTCAAGTATAATTTGGAAAATACTTTGTCAAAAAAAAAATCCAAACAGAAATAGTTTAAAAAGACAAAAAAAATAAAAATAATCTTAAGTCTATTTGCGGAAAGAAGCCTAAAAAAAACACATGATTTAGGATTGGAGAGGGAGGGACCTCATCAGAAATTACCCTCCTCTTCTCCGATCTGTCCTATAAAAGGCGGCGTTTCAGTCATCCGTGCCCGCACGTCGACTTCATTTTCTCTCCGAAAAGAGATGTCGAGTTCGGCGTTGTTGGAACATCACCGGGAAAAGCACTTCACGGCCGGCGAGGTCGTCCGCGACATCATCATCGGAGTCTCCGATGGCCTCACCGTCCCCTTCGCCCTCGCCGCTGGCCTCTCCGGCGCCAACGCACCCTCCTCCATCGTCCTCACCGCCGGCATCGCCGAGGTCGCCGCCGGTGCCGTCTCCATGGGTCTCGGAGGGTAACCTTTCGTAATTACTTGATCTCTTATTTTGACCATGTGCTTAATTAACGTAACTTACGTTGTTAAACTTAAACCCATCAAGTTTATGATTGTATTGTCATGTAAAAGTTTCGTATAAATGAGCCACTAAAAGGAACACCTTCGATTACACGTAAGAATTAACAAAATGTCACATGTTTGGTGTGACCATCGATTTTCCTTCTTCATCTTGGAACTTATAATTATAGCCTTTCCTTTCCTTATTGTTTGCAAAAATAAAAATCGGAAATTACTGTGGTAATGGACTTATGTCTTGTAGTTAGACCCCAGCCGACAAACGTTTTTACTGTCTATACAATGTGAGATTATCTCTATTTTAATTTGTTTGCTTGTTTGTTTTCGAGGATTTATGATGAAGTTGTGCTTAATGGAAGGATTCCATTATAAACAACGTATAATGTAAACTTTAGAATTTGAATATTTGAGGGGGGGAAAAGAACTTTGCTTTGGTTTCTTGTGAAGATCATATTTTTGCTAGCTATGAGACTATAACCCCTAGTTTTGAGTTGATTTTATGTTGAAATGGAGAAATAGATGATGCGTTATAGTTGAAGTTATTAGTGAGCATCAGTGGTGGTTGGTTGACTTTAGTTCTTCATGCCCTTAAGGGTTGGTGATTAGCTTCATGGTTCATTATATAAGTTGAAGTGAAAAAGGTGTATTTGGTTATCCTGTTGAAATATTATGAGCTGATATTTTTATTTGAAGAATGCTAACTTTCATTTTTAAGTTCAAATGGAGGAAAGGCTTGGAAGGAAAGAATGATCTTTCCATCACAAGACTAGATAAGAAGAAAGAAAGAAAAAAAAAGTGACTTTTGAAGATGGTGTCATACCCAATGACAATATTATGAGCATATTTCCTCTGCATTAAGGAATATTCAGTTATTACCTGAGAAATTGCAGTAGAACTTGGCTAAGTACCTATAATGCATGTAGTGAACTATAATGTTGTCATCATCACTTTTTACTAAAAAGTTTGTCGAAGCTAATGGTACACAGTCTTATGCATGTAGTGAACTATAATAATATTCCCACTTTTCTTTTCTTTTTTCCTTTTCTTCTGTTGGGAGTTAATTATTGTTCAGTCTTGTCATTGTTGGTGGTGATTGGTGAACCTGCAAGTTGTGGGGGACCAGAATACCTTTATGCGAGTAGCAACATAATTTGATTAGAACCATGAGTATTGGTCTGGTAAATTAGACCCATTAGGAATTAGGAAACAATAATCTGAGTAGATAGTTAGGTCTGATCCACGGCTTCATATCTTTCTTTTGTTGCAATTTTAACACAGATCTCTAAAGATCTTTTGTTTCCCAATTTTAATTTCTTCAGTTTTACCCCCCCTGGGTGGGTTTGTTCTAGCAAAGTTGGAAAATAGACCTTCGCAAAAGAAAATTCATGCTAATTTCCTATATGCTGTAGGTACTTAGCTGCTAAGAGTGAGGCAGACCATTACATGAGGGAGCTCAAGCGAGAGCAAGATGAGATAAATGACGTACCCGATACAGGTTTCATGGTCATCTTAAATTACTCTATGAAATTGTGACACATATCTTCTGCATGCCAAAGAGATCATTGTAATTGCAACTATAATCTTTTTGTTATACGGGATCTGATTTTGAAACTAAACTAACAGAGGCAGCTGAGATTGAGGAGATTTTGAGCCGATACGGCCTCGGTCCACATGAATATGGACCAGTTGTTAATTCCCTCAGAAAGAATCCTCAGGCTTGGCTCGAGTTCATGATGAAGTAAGTTTGCTATATCAAGAAATGTAATTAGCTTAGTTGTGTTTAATAATGGTCACAGACTATATGTAACTACTTTAACTGCAAACTAATTAAGTATTCTGAGTTAAAAATTAAGAGGATCTTAAACAATTTGATTTGGACCACATTCACTCAGATCCAATAATATGGGATTTCAGTTTCATACCACTCATTGAATGGATTTGAAAGCTGTTAGCAAGCCCACTATAATCATAGAGGAGGGTCCAAGCCCGAGGCCCAACTATAATAGTTGGTAATGATGCTCTTTGATTTGTAATTTTATGTGTTTTAATGTTAATTTGTAAACTGAAAGTGATTTAATGACTGAAGGCTTTAAGCCTTTATATTCCCACTTCTGTTGGGAAGTTGTCTGATTCGTGTGCAATCCTGCTCGAAATCTTTCAAGTTTCAAGTGTAAACCTATAACATCTTTAGTCAATTTTGATTTTTGAAAGACAAGATGTTTTCCCCTGTCTATATTCTTTTACTCGTAGTTATGGTGTATTTGTTTAGAAGTCCTAAAAAATGCTAAAATTAGTCCATCATAATAGAAACATCAATAATTTTCCAGTAGTACCCTCAAAAGATGAGTTTCGTTTGTAGTCATATAATTTAATAAAACTATAGTAGATCGCTTTTATAGATTTTAATCATGACAGTATGGAGTCCAACATTGGATTAATGATCCAACAGTATTGGATTGAAGATCCAATGGTTTGAAGTTTTTAACATTAAATGTGGTATTTAGTCACTTCAGCATCCATGAAGCTTTTAAGATGCATCAATTCAGTAGTGTGTGATGTTTGTAACTGTAACAGGTTCGAGTTGGGACTTGAGAAGCCAGACCCAAAGAGAGCACTGCAAAGCGCGATAACAATAGCAGTAGCATACGTGGTTGGCGGAATGGTCCCTCTGGCGCCTTACATGTTCGAGCCGGTGGCGAGAAAGGCGATGATGGTCTCAATCTTTGTGACTCTTTTGGCTTTGGTCTTCTTTGGCTACACTAAGGGCCGGTTCACAGGGGACCGACCTGTCATGAGTGCCATCCAGACCACTTTGATCGGCGCCATCGCTTCGGCTGTTGCCTTTGGTATGGCTAAGGCCGTCCAAGCCTTTTGACGACACTTATTATCCCGTAGGTATCATCAAGCACGTACGGTACGGCGATGTTTTTTTAATTACGTAGATAAGTTTCTTCGTGGAAATCCATAAGCAGGGGTTAATGTTGTGTTTATGATGTGTACGTGTTTCATAAATCACAATTCACCTGCATTTGTTAAGGAAGTATTTTCCCCCCCATATCTGTAGTCCGTTTGTATTGTTCTTTCCTCTACAACTTCGAGCAGTGATATGAACTTCTTATCTGTAGACTACGGTTTCATGATATGATATGACTTTTCAAGCAAGCTGAGAACTAAAGTTCTCTTTCAGAGGTCGTAATTGCTAGAATGTAATTGTCCTGTGATGTATTTGTTATGATGTTATATCTAGTAATGGTTTAAGACACGCAACTCTTATGTTTCTGAGTTTTGAAATTTTCGAACTAAACTTGTGATTTGCCCGTGCATATTAAAGTAATCAATAGAAGTTGAGAACACGTTCATACTCTTCCAACCTCAATTGTGTCTTGAAACGTGGGGGAATCGTCGAAAGAGACAACACGAAGAAAATTAAAATAAAGATCCTTGTAAGAAGAATGGATAACGGGATAAAATCAACCCCAACAACAGGGCATTGGAGTGCTGAATTTGCTGTGTTCTTTTATTAGTTTACCGATAAGAATTAGTTTAACTTGTTAATGCTTTGGTTGGTTTACCGAATACAGTCGGTTTAATTTGTTAGAATCTAATTTGTAGATGTCAGGTTTCATTGACCTTACCGACTGAGTTGGGAGGGCTGAAACTGTCTTTTTTGGTGCACGATTCAGCATATATAATCGTTTTGAATCACCAAACACTTATTATCAGGATAGCACAAGTAGTTAGACATGTCTCAGGTCTTAGGATTAACATTCCTTCAATTGAACACACACAAAAATACATCTTAATTACCAAGGTTGAGTGAAAAAATAAAAATAAAAATAAAAAAATCACCAAATAGAGCCGTGGGATTGTATCCTAATGAGTACCTTATCTGATATGATGCACACATACCCGGGCCACTACTACTAGTCTACTATAATAATACTAGCCTTGTGGGTCCCACACTAAACTAGAGTCATACCACTATAAATAACCCGAGCGAAGAGCAAACCAACGAAGCAACAGAGTTATGTAGAAAAGTATGGGGACGAGATTGGTAGGAGAAGAAAAGATTTTATTTCTGTTTTTTTTGAAGTAGTTTACATGGTTTGAAACAGAGATTATTTATACAACATATTTTAGCCGTTTGGTTGTAATAAATGTTTGTTTGGAGAACCTCAAACGCCATGGGATGCCATGCAAAGCTTTGGGCAATCAACCGACATCCACAACGGTATGTATCTTTAACACGCCCCCTCAAGTTGGGTCTGGAAAGGATTGATAGATCCCATCTTGTGAAGAATGTTGACGAAGGTCTTGCGATCGAGAGCTTTGGTGAAGATGTCGGCAAGTTGCTCCTTACTTGGGACATAGGGAACCTCTATTTGCTTTGATTGTATTTTTTCTCTGATGAAATGACAATCGACTTCTATGTGCTTGGTTCTCTCATGGAAGACTGGATTTGTAGCAATGTGTCGCGCCGCATTATTGTCGCAGAACATTTTCATAGGACTTTGAGTTGTGATGTTCATATCTTTAAGCAGTTGTTTTATCCAAATTAATTCGCTGGTAGTGGATGCCATTCCACGGTATTCTGCTTCTGCACTGGATCGTGCGACGACGTTTTGCTTCTTACTTCGCCATGTTACCAAGTTCCCTCCTACAAATGTGCAGAATCCTGTAGTTGAACGTCGATCGTGACTTCCAGCCCAATCTGCATCGGAGTACCCAATTATTGAATTAGAGTTGTTGGGTTTCATCCATAAACCTTGCCCAGGTGTTCCTTTAAGATAACATAGGATTTTGTTTACTAAGTCTAGATGATGTGTATAGGGAGCATGCATGAACTGACTTATTAGACTAACCGCATATGTAATATCAGGTCGAGTGACAGTAAGGTAGATAAGTTTTCCAACTAGCCTTTGGAACTGCCCAATGTCAGATAGGGGAGTCCCATCTTTTGGTCCTATCTTCTTATTGGTTTCTATAGGTGTAGGTGAGGGTTTTGAACCTAATTTCCCAGTTTCTTTGAGAAGGTCTAGGATGTATTTCCGTTGAGAAAGAAATAACCCCTTTTTTGAGTATGCAATTTCTATTCCTAAGAAATATTTTAAGTAGCCCAGGTCTTTTATGTCAAATTGTGATTTTAAATATTCTTTAACTAATGCTATTTCGTGGTTATTACTCCCAGTTATGATAATATCATCAACGTAAATAAGTATGATGATGGTGGTGTTATTTTTATGTTTTGTAAACATGGATGCATCAGCAGAACTCTTACTAAAACCATAATTAATGAGAGAGAGACTGAGTTTGGCATACCAGGTACGAGGTGATTGTTTGAGGCCATAGATGGACTTATGAAGCTTGCATACCTGGTTGGAACAAGTGGTATAGCCAGGAGGTGGAGTCATGTAGACTTCTTCTTCTAGGTTCCCTTGTAAGAAGGCATTTTTCACATCCATTTGAAATAAACTCCATCCCTGATTTACAGCAATAGAGAGCAGAATACGAACAGTGTTCATTTTAGCGACAGGAGCAAATGTTTCTAAGTAGTCGAGGCCATATGTTTGTGTATAGCCTTTGGCTACAAGTCTAGCTTTATATCTTTCTATCTGTCCATTGCTATGATATTTGATTTTGTAGATCCATCTACATCCTACAGGTTTAATACCAGGTTGGTGTGGAACAAGGGTCCAGGTATGGTTATTTTCAAGGGCTTTTAGTTCTTCTTCCATGGCTTTGACCCAATTTTGATTACTTATAGCCTCATGATAGCTGGTTGGTTCTTTATTTATGTCTAGTGTTCCTAGGAAGGCTTGGTGTTTGTTAGAGATATGATGGTAAGATAGAAAGTTTTGGATAGGATATGTGATTTTGTGAGAGAGATGAGAGAGATAGTAGTCGTTAAGTCTTGAAGGGAGGCGAGTTGGGCGAGTAGATCTTCTTGGTCCTTCTCCTTCTCTTTGGTTTTCTTCATTCTCTTCTCCTCTTCCTTCATTTCCTCCTCCTTCTTCATTTCCTCCTCCTTCTTCATTTCCTTCTTCTTCTTCATTTCCTTCTCCGTTTTCATTTTCTTCTTCTTCTTCATTTTCTTCTTGGTGTGGAGGAAGCAGGTCGTCATAGGTGTTATTAGGTATTGGGTTAGCGGAAGTATTATCAGAGCTAGAGTTTTTGAAGAAGGGTTCGGTTTCGAAGAAGGATACATCGCGAGAAACATAAGTCTTTTTATTTTCTGGATCATAGCATTTGTACCCTTTTTTCCTAAATGAATATCCTAAGAAAATGCATTTGATAGAGTTATGATCAAATTTATTTTCCCTTTTCTTGTGAACAAAACATGTACAACCAAAAATTCTAAAATGGTCAATGCTAATGTCTTTGTTAAACAATATTTCAAGAGGTTTTTTATTCCCAATTGTGGGACTAGGAAGACGGTTGATAATATACGTGGCAGTGAGAATGGCATCTGACCAAAAAACCTTTGGGACATTGTTTTGAAAAAGAAGAGACCGAGTGACGTTCAAAAGGTGTCGGTTTTTTCGTTCGGAAATCCCATTTTGTTGTGGTGTATTAACACAAGAGGTTTGATGAAAAATACCTTTTTGACGTAAAAGATTTTGAAACAAATTGCTCATATATTCTGATCCATTATCAGATCTAAAAAAACGGATTTTTGCGTCGAACATATTTTCAATGTAACAGAGAAATTCGCAAAAAACTGAGTAAGTGTCAGATTTGTTTTTTAAAAGATACGTCCATGTGGCTCGAGAAAAATCATCAATAAAACTAATAATGTATCGAAACCCGTTGTAAGACTCGATGGGGGCAGGTCCCCAAATGTCAGAATGTACTAACTCAAAAGGTGTGAAGGTTTTGGTACTAGATTTTTGAAACGGTAATCGAGTTTGTTTAGCAAAACGACATACATCACAAAATACTTCATTTTTAAAAGCAGGAAAAAAATATTTTAATACGGTTGAAGATGGATGTCCCATCCTTTTATGCCAGAGATTGTGGTCACTGAGAGTTTTTGTATGATGAGCCTTTTCACCTGTTTCTAGGACATATAGGCCATTAGAAAAAATTCCTTTACCAATCATCCTCCCTGACGTACGATCCTGAAAAACAACGTCATTAGGAGTAAAAACTACATTACAATTGAGATTTCTTGTAATTTTTGCTACCGATACAAGATTAGCGTCAAGATTGGGAACATATAAGATTTCATCATAAGTGTTGTTTACTAGGTTTGTTTTGCCTATTCCTTTGATTTGTATTTTGTTTCCATTTGCAACTGTCACAAATTTGTTTAATAAACTTAGGTTTTGTTTAATATTACTAAGTAATGTTGGATCTCCAGTCATGTGATCAGTGGCTCCGGTATCAATTATCCAGGCCTTGTTATTAAAAAACTTGTTTTTTCCAGAAAGTTTAGAAATAACAGAAGTAATTGTGTTACCTGACAGATTACCTGAAGTGGGAGGGTTCTTGTGTAAAAGTTCATTCAGGTGGCCCACCAGATTTTTAAGTTGGAGCGGATTCATGGTAGGATCCGACCCGCCAGTGCAAGATCCGACCCCATTGGATCCGCTGTACCCGTTATCAAACCGGATCTGGTTTCCCGGGTTGGAAGATCCGATAGCGTGACTTGAATAAAAGGCGGAATTATCCGCATAACCGGTAGGGTTTGCAACCCTTTCGCTTGGTCTTCCGCCGCTCCGGAGAAAGCTGGTGTTGTCGCCGCCTCCGAGGAAGTTGGTGCAGTCGCTGCCTCCGAGAGAGCTGGTGCCACCGCTGCCTCCGAGAAGACTGGTGCTGCCGCCCGATCCTCCATCCACCATATTTGCTCTCATCTGTCTTTCATTTTTTTGTGGTCTGAGATGGGGAAACAAAAACCAGCATGCGTTTTTGCTATGTCCTGGTTTCTTGCAGTTTTCACAGTGTTCGTTGTTTTTGTTCCCGAACCTTTTTTTTGTTCCCTGAGCTTGGTTTCGACCGGCGATGAGGGCCTGGTTGTCGGAGTTCTGGTTTTTGGTGTGGTTGTTCAGTGTGTTTCTTCTTGTTTCCTCGCGCTGAACGAGGCTTGTGATGTTTGCGAGGCTGGGAAGATCCGGCGCCATGAGTATTTGAGATCGGATGTTCTCATAGCTTGAGTCTAGACCTACCAGAAATTGGTAGATCTGGTTTTGTTCTTGTCGGTTTTGTATGACTTGTGGGTCAACTGTGGGAGGCTCGTAGATTTTCAGTTCATCCCACCTTCTCCTGAGAGTACCAAGGTACTCTGTGATGGTCGCCCCACGTTGTTGTGTTTGCGCGATTTCTTGTTTTATCTTAAAGACATGCGCGAAGTTTTCTGATTTTCCATAATGGTCCCGAACAGAGTCCCATAGTTCCTTTGCGCTGTCTTTGAAGATGAATATCTCGGCGATATCTGATTGCATCGAGGCAATAAGCCACGACATAACCTGATGATCCGCTGTTTGCCATTCGTCATGGAGCTTTTCAGTCGCGTTTTCTTCTGGTTTTGCTGTCTTCCCGGTGATGTGGCCCAACCTTCCTCTGCCACTGAGGGAAAGGGTGACCGCGCGAGACCAGGACAGATAGTTGGTCCCGTTTAGCGTTGTCGAGACCAGGCGATGAGAGCTCATCCCATCAGAAAGGATTTTGTTGCCGTCTGACATGCTTTTTTGGGTTTTTTCTTCTTCTCTCCTGGGTTTGGATGTGGGTTTTGAGGACCTTCAACCCCCTTGTATGAGGTGAGGCCGGTGATGATTTGTAGAATCTGAGGCACACAGAATCAATGCTCTGATACCATGTAGAAAAGTATGGGGACGAGATTGGTAGGAGAAGAAGAGATTTTATTTCTGTTTTTTTTGAAGTAGTTTACATGGTTTGAAACAGAGATTATTTATACAACATATTTTAGCCGTTTGGTTGTAATAAATGTTTGTTTGGAGAACCTCAAACGCCATGGGATGCCATGCAAAGCTTTGGGCAATCAACCGACATCCACAACGGTATGTATCTTTAACAAGTTATTAGTTCTTCTTCTTCTTCTTCCGAAAGGATCTCACAACTCCGAGAAGAGAATCGAAAATGGCGTCGTCCTCTTCGTTGGTGAGCAACTCGATGTGGGGCGCGGCCGTCGGGGGGAAGAGGAGGAGGAGAGGAAGGAGGAGCGAATCGGCGAGAGTTGGTGTTTGGTGCGCGTCGTCAGAATCAAAATCGGAACCAGATCTGAGGGTGAGAGTGAACGGATTGGAGATGCCGAACCCCTTCGTCATCGGATCCGGACCTCCCGGCACCAACTACACCGTCATGAAACGCGCCTTCCACGAGGGTTGGGGCGCCGTCATCGCCAAAACCGTAATTATTATTTATTTTATTATTATTCTTCTAGTTTAAACTTTTAAAGGATTTGGCCTTCAGTTAGTGTGTGTGTGTGTTCAAAATTCAAATACAAAAATATTAAGTAAGGACTATTAGGTCGTAGGGGATGGTAATCGAGTGGTGATTCGGTCCTTCATATGCATTTAATCTCCATAATCGTAGCTAGATGGGTTGGAATTTGCGATGATGTTGGCGTAGAAGTTGTTAACAATGTTGATGGAGGAGAAAGGAAGACATGCTTGTGGGTTTGTTATTGTTAGAACCCAAACCTTATTTATGGTTTAAATTTCAGCTGTTTTCGGGGACGTTACAGTTATAGACCTTGATTATGTATACCTTAGGCAACGGCATTGGCATACTCAGGCGTAGCTTCAGAGATGCTTCATCCACATGCATGTGGATCGACTAGTACATGTGCCTTTCAACGTGAGCTGTCTGCTCGTTGCATGTTTTTTTAATGGTCACGTTCATGTACATGAAATTTCTAACATTGTTGTTCAAATATTGACAATTGAACAGAGAAAAAAAAATCAAATTTAACCCCATCGAAATTCATTTGTGCTCTCTTTCACTGATCTGTATAACTGATTTGAATCTAGGTGTCACTGGATGCTTCCAAGGTTGTAAATGTAACACCCCGATACGCTAAGCTTCGAGCAGGGTCGAATGGGTTGGCCAAGGGACAGATTATTGGATGGGAGAACATAGAGCTAATTAGTGATCGTCCACTTGAGACAATGTTAAAAGAATTCAAGCAGCTGAAACAAGAATATCCTGACAGGATACTTATCGCATCAATTATGGAGGAATACAATAAGGCTGGCTGGCAAGAATTGATCGAACGGGTTGAGGAAACTGGTGTTGTAAGTTTTACTAATTTTTTGACTAATATCTCTTATTATTTTGTTGGCAAATGCCAAATGGTACTTCTGGATGATACCATTTTTCTGCTTTTTCCAGGATGCCCTTGAGATCAACTTTTCATGTCCTCATGGCATGCCCGAGCGTAAGATGGGTGCTGCAGTTGGACAAGATTGTGCATTATTGGAGGAAGTTTGTGGATGGATCAACGAGAAGGCAACCGTTCCTGTTTGGGCTAAGATGACTCCTAATATTACAGATATCACACAGGTAACCAGTTTGTGTTTCCTCTGGTGCAGTGCTGGACTTTTAAACGTCTTACATGCTGCTTCAATATGATTTAGTTTTGCATAGGACAGAAAGACCTATGCCTCATTCGACATGTGACTGATGTGAGAGAGCTTTAAAAGTAATACCATAAAATGAGATGTTTATTTATAAATATAAAGTTGCAGAGGATTCCCTTACAAGCGTCTCATTTTCTAAATGGAGATGAAGAGTTAAGACCTATGCCTCATTCCACATAAATTTTAGTCACCACCCTCTGTTTCCTCTTCCAAAGGAAGCCAGAAGATGTTTGTTTTGGTCTCCTTCATGTTCCATGGTTTGCGCTTGCTCTTTTCCTTGCCTTCCCACTCTCTTTGATGAGAATTTAGATTTTCCTTTACATGTTGGAAATTTTTCTCGAGTTGCAATATGAGGTTTTCGTCATACTCCCCTAAGAAAAGTATAGAATGTTCAGATAAGGGTGTATCTTCATATTTGGGAATCAATGGATTTGACCCAGAGGTTCTTATCCTTTCAAAGTTCAGGAGCTGTGAGTTGGTTTATGTCATTATGTGGGTATCGCTCCACCTCTGATGGTGGTTTTTTAAAAGATACTACAGGAGTGATTTTAGCGTGTCTTTGATGTTTTGGAACCCTATTTCTAGGGTCAGTCACTTTGGAAGATGAATCTTGTTTGAAGGGTAACAAGGTCGTACTTGCATTTTTCAGCCAGAGTATTAATCAGGAACCCTATCTAGAACAACCGAAGGATTTACTTAAAAGACGTATTTTTATGGCATAACGTATTTTAGTTCTTATTCTTTTTTTAAATCGTACAGGTCATGTTTGATTACTTGTTTGGTGTTTGAACTTTGAACAAATCCTCAGAACTTAAAAAATTAACATAAAGTGATAAAACTGGATCATAGTTATTCATATTTAAGAAAAGATTGGATTGTGTATGATTTATGTCGATTTGTTATGGTTACCCTTCTTTAACTGAATGATTAGTGCCCCCCGCTCTTTTTTTTCCATAGCCGGCAAGAGTAGCTCTGAAATCAGGTTGCGAAGGGGTCGCTGCTATTAACACAATAATGAGTGTCATGGGGATTGATCTCAATACCCTACGGCCAGAGCCTTGTGTTGAAGGGTAAGTTACCATGTTATTACTATGAAAGTCCATTCACATGCTCAATATCACTATATGAGTTTCATAGTTTGTATAATGTTTAAAATTCATTAGGTACTCAACACCTGGAGGTTATTCATCAAAGGCAGTTCATCCAATTGCACTCGCAAAAGTGATGCAGATTGCTCAAATGATGAAGTCTGAATTCGGTGACAAGGAATGTTCATTATCTGGTATTGGAGGAGTTGAGACTGGTGGTGATGCTGCAGAATTCATTCTTCTTGGTGCAAATACTGTTCAGGTGATTTTCTTGTGAATGCTCTCGTTTGATGACTTGATACTACATCGTGTGTTACTTGTTTCATTGTATGTGTCCACGTATGTGCTCTAACTTGTTCTAGTGCTTGGTTTTCATTCAAATTTATAGCTTTTCCTGATTTTTACCTATATTTTCATTACATTTCCTTCTCATTTTAACTTATCCTCACTTTTTAAAAGTTAGCCACACTTGCCTTTGTTATTTGTGGGATAATGCTGTTCTGAGATCAGGTTGACAAAGAAGCTGATGGTTTCTTCTTTTTTGTTTTTTGTTATACTGCTAAACTCAAGTCCTACATATAATGTTACATTCTCATAAAAATATGAAGGTGTGCACCGGGGTCATGATGCACGGCTATGGAGTTGTGAAGAAACTCTGTGATGAGCTGAAGGACTTCATGAGAAAACATAACTTCTCTACAATAGAAGATTTCAGAGGGTCAGTACCACTCAATACCTAAAACGTCACAATTTTCTGTAAATTATGATCCCTATGACACCAACAATGATTGGTCATTTTCACACATTTTTTTGCTCTAGATTCAAAGTACGCTTCGTAAATACTGTAACAATGATTTCTGTGATTTTCAGGACTTCTCTTCAGTACTTCACAACACATACAGATCTAGTTCAGCGTCAGCAAGAAGCGATACGGCAGAGAAAAGCTGTGAGAAAAGGTTTGCAGTCTGACAAGGACTGGACCGGGGATGGCTTTGTTAATGAAACGGAAAGCATGGTTTCAAATTAAATCAGAAACTTGAACATAACTTGTTAGATATCTGTGTCTCACTATATCATCTGCAAAATCTCCGTCGACCAATAGAACCTGTTGGTCATAATGCTGCAAGAACAATGTCAGTAGTCTTGTAAGCTTCCCAGAATAAGGCACCGTTCTGTATTTATGTTCATACTTTATTTGTTTGACGTTGGGATAAAATTTGATCTTTTTTTCTCTTTTCTGCATTTGATTCTTGCAGCTATTCCGTTTGTGTTTATTGGTAAATCGAAGTTATATGTTATAATTGGTTTCTACATAAATATTACGAGCCAACCCTAACTATTTCGTTGTTTTATATTAGTGTTATTATATTTATGCTCTTGCTAGGCTTGATAAGAACCTGGGATGACAAGCTTTATTTAATTATGACAAGTACAATATGAGTGCAATTTACATTGCATAGGGTGTGGATTTATGCATGACCTCTAACATAAGATTCAGGGGATAAAATAAACAGGAAAAAACAGTAGGATCCAGAATATGCAAAGGAAAGACCATTTCATGAACGTTTGTACCATAGCACCTTCATTGGTAGACTAGCTATTTACATAGTTGCAATTAGAGTATATATACTTATAAAACACAACACAACTACTTGTGATAGTAAACTTCCAGTCCCCCTCAAAGCATCTGTCTAGAGTATAAGCACTAAATTTGCTAACCAGTGAACACAAATTAGAGCACTGATCATAAAAAGTATTTCATCCGAGCCTAAGCCTAGACTCCATTCTGCGGCGCAGCCGCTCAACAGTGGACTGGCAGTGGTTCATTTTCATTCTCTTAATCGAGATCAACCTGTCGTAAAGGCACCATGGGAAACTAAGGAAATGGGGCCTTTTCAGTTCCTCATTATAACATCCCCAGTAATCCCAATGATAAGTAACATAGTAACATGCCGATGCTTTAGCGTCTAGATCATTTTCATCATTGGAAGTCCCACTTGTCCCTTTGAACCAAGTCCTAACTTCTTTCCTTAAGGACTTCACAACACGAGTGAGCACCTCTCTGTCTTTGTATTTGTTGAAAAACTTGTAGAGTTTGGTCATATTTCCAGTGAGGATCTCGGCCTCAGTTTTGATCCCATAGTGGTCCATCAGATTCCCTAGCTTGAAATCATATTCACCCTTGAACCAATACGCATCCTCCAAGTAACTTTCGAAGCCAGGCATTTCCATGTCAGGGTCGTATGTCTTGATTGCCACTTCTCTGGTGAAAGCCTCTATATGATTCACTTTTGCATCAAGACGATTGACCATGCGGAATAGTTTGCCAATCACTCCTTGAGATATGTATGCTGGCTTGTCTAACTTTTCCATGAAGTCAGGATACTCCTTAACTTGCAGATGGGGCGGGATTACAGCGGGTACGCCTGTCTTAGGGAAATCAACTGCAATGGAAAAAAGCTTTGCGAGTTCAAGGCATTCCGGTCTCTCAGCCTTCATACGTTCTCTGTCAGCAAAAACGGTATGCGCGTTCGCAATGATACCCAAGCTGTTATTCACTATGTAGTCGGTGAAGTATTCCTGCACTTCCTGCATCACGGGAAAAATATTGTAGTGTGTGTGCACACGCCAAGAAGATATGGAAGTTTTCCCCAAAGAATGTGAAGCACAAACAACAGCAATTTTTTGTGAGCAAAGGGAATTTGTTGTAAAAAAAAGTTGATATTTGCTGGTACAAAACTGGAAATCAATGATAAATATCTAAATCTAACATTAGTTTCCATTTTTATAGAAATCTTCTAAAGTAACTTGGCTATGGAGTAAGATTGTACCTCAATCGAAACGTCATGATCCAGCATTTCACTTGGAGCTGCTGTATATTTCATTGGAGTAACTAGACGAAGTGGAATGAGTTCAGGATCCCAACTAACAAAATAAATATCTCCATCCAAATCACTTCCGGAACATTCATTTGGATGAGGTCTACATAGACAATATAAAAATCAACAATCACATTATCAGATCAAATCTTAAAAATACTTGGATTCTTTTTTCTCTTGAAGCCTATTAATTTGAAGAGTCTTGTAAGAAAGATAAAAATATTACTTTAAAAATTTAAAAGCAAAGGCTAAAAAGCACTATAAGAGTGAATTTAACGAGACAATTCATGTGGCTATTTTGGTGAATCCGTGACCTTAGTGGCAATAAACACTGGGTCTGTGCCATTGCCTACCAATCACCAATCTGAGCTTCATGTAGAAACACAACATGTTTGTTCCACGGTTGATTAGCGGTCTTTTTTCACATAAGCACATCTATTATCTGAGGTTTTAAGAGTGGTTAGCCAAATAGCAACTAATTTAGCAAATTGAGAATCTCAAAAACTGGAAGTGGTAAAACATCTGGTTGGCAATAAATAATCCAGTATGAATGAATCAATGAATCGAGCAGGTGAGAATCGGGAAAATAAATTGAGTTTATATGAAAATGCATGAACATATTCACGACACCAGCAATGTAGCGTGTAACAGCATTATCATCTTTGAGAAACATATTGCGAGCTCATGAATCAGTAGTGCCAAATGATTGCGCCTATAAACCTACTTAACTGAAGCATGACGATGTTACCTTTTCCCTCGCTGTGGAAATACAACACAGTCAACCATGTGGTGGAGATCTGGGACATCAACAGCTATCAGAACACGCACATCACCAGGGTGGAGACAGGGGTTCTTGGCAACAACAACTGGTCCCTCAACCACAACTGTGCGCTCACTTGAGTCACTTTGACCATACCTAGACAGGCCATTCCCACCGAATTGCCTACTACCAGCACAGGAAACCTGCACAAAGACCTGCCCATAGTCCAAAGTTCTTGTTTCATCTAAGCATCCCATCATTGATCTTCCTTTTGGAACAAATATTCTGCTCTTGGTCCTCAGCTCGAAAAGCTTTGCTGCTCTAAATGTTTGTAGCGACATTGAAAGGAATGGTTCTTTATCAGACCTATAACCACATAGGAGAATTTCTTTAAGAACATTAGTCGTTTCTCCTGGAAACATAAATGTAAGTGCTTCTTCTGCCCTTTTTGGATCTGTGAGGATTTCATCCAGTTGATCAACAACTTCTTGTTGTTTTGCCTCAAAAACATCATCTGCAACTCCAAGAGTTGATAGGAGAGTTATCAGTTGACGATTGAGAAAACATGGTTGATATTTGCTATAGGCTAAAACATCCAAGGTTGTATTTTCTGATTCATACTTCGACATGCTTTTCCTCAATGATAACTTCAAAGTTGAAGTTGGATCGACAGCAACAACACCTTTGTAGCCACCATATCTGATCTGGAAGGCTGATGGTGTTGATTTTAGCTTACATTTGATAGCAACTCTTCGCGCAAAATCAGGGGATATTTTGCCAATACCATCTGAGAATAGATACCCTTCAGAATTTTCGATATCTGGAATTGAAGCAACTTCATGCCTCAAAACTCTAAGAGTTTCTGTGGATGAACTGAAAGACTGGCCAAGCCTAGCGGCATATTTTGCGACATTCCTTATCTTGCTAAAATCACCCATCCATTTTCTAATGTCAGCTGCTGATAGCCCATTCCTCGAAGCAAACATCCACACAGAATTCTCTCGTAATTGACTAGAAGAGAAGGCAAGAAACTCAAATTTCTTATTTCCCAACACAATGCCTTCCCCCAGAGTACTCAATATCCTCTTGTAAATATCAGTGCGCTTTTCCGAGGCTGATCGTGGTAATAGATCCGTTGGACTCATTTTCCCTCCATCTTCGTCGACGTAGGAAATTCTGATGAAATCTTCTAAGTACTCTGAGTAATTGCGAAGCACCCTGTTAGAAACAATGATATCAGGGCCATAGAAATATACCTTAGAAGGAGTAACCTGAACCCTGTGAACATAAACCAGTCCAGAATAATGTGTAATGGAAGTTGATTCTGTATGGTGATTTGACTTTCGATATTTAGAATATTTATCCGACAACCATTTTGTAGGATCGAAGCAGCATGATTTGGAATAAGAGAGTTCTTTCAAGGCACTTTCGATATCAGATACAGGGAATTTGCTGGGGTCAATCAGTCTGAAAAATCTTTCATCAACGGTTGGACCAGAGAGAGTTCCATTCTGGATCATGTGATTTACCTTGAAGAGAATTTTGTATGGAATGTCAACCTCTGTAGGCTGAACAATGGGAACAAGGTTCAGACCATGTGAATAAGGCAGGCCACTTAACAAAGAGAACCTGTCATTGACTTCTCTGTAGTAGACAAAATAATCACCGATACTTGGCAAATTGCATCTGTGTGGAAGTTCAACACAGAAAGCAGATGACTGTCCAATATAACTCAATGAAGTGAAGTCTGTCGTTCTTATCCATTGATCATCTTGGAGGTCCATGAAAATTTTAAAATTGGGAGCTGAAGTGCAAACACATTTCTCGTAAATCCTAGGAGCTTCTTGTACCTTTGAGAGCAAAACTGATTAGTCAGCACACATGTTTAATAAGATAAATCATGACAGGTTGAGGACTTAAAAAAACATAATTATAAGAAAACTTGAAAACTGACATTTAATGTTATCTTGTGGTACTAACAAACACAAGTGGCATTTGTTGAAGCTGGAAGTGCCAGCAACATATAGCAAGATTAGCTTGCTATACTACCAAACATACGTTAGGATTAGCCAAAGCAGGTGCAATCACCTACATAGTTACTTTGGTGGTATTTTAGAGTTCCAAAATCACCTAAAATTGTCATGAAGAATAGAAGACCTCGTAGACTTTAATAGTTGAGGTCTAGTTCAGTCTATCCTTTTCTTCTTCTACAAAATGAATGAAAAACTAATTCATAAAAATGACAATAAGCAATTTCAGTGAATTCAACTTAAAAGATATAAAAGTAGTTAATAAAATAAATATCTACAACTACTGATATGTATAAGCAATAGGCTTTAAGATGCATACCAGAAACAAAAGGAACTCTTTACCCAGAGAGGTCGATCTGTGAAGTTGAATTTCCCATATGCTTTGGTAAGAAAGCTCAAGTTTATATGAACGATCCTTCCATGAAAGAGAAAAGCATATCTTTCGCATATTCGCACCGAAGTTGACAACAACATCAGATATGGTACAAAGGACGGCTAGCTTTTCATCTGAAACCTGACAACCAAGATGCAGATTTGTTTGTGGCAAATCAAACATAGAAACTTTTGGCTCAGGTACCATATCACGGTCCATATGACGAACTTTCAAATAGTGGATATTTCTCTCAATCATTGATTTTATTTCTTCAGCATGCTGACGTTCTGTGAACTGGACAACTGCATAGGCAGATGGCCTTGGCTTGGTAACCTTTGACGGCCTGACCTTGATAGCATAAACAGTACCATTTCCAGTGTGTTTCTCCAGGAACTTGGTTGACGGCCTCACGTTGATAGCATAAACAGTACCAATTCCAGTGTGTTTCTCCAGGAACTTCTTGACCTCGTCAGCTGTAGTGATAATACTGAACCCTGAAATTGAGATAGTTTTCCCTACCATCTTCCTAGCAATAAAGGGCCTTCAGCAAGAAAATAGAGTCTAAGACGGGAGCCGTTTAAAGTAAGCCACAGAGGTAAATATCTGAAAAATGCAAACTAAGCTTAAAAATATCATAACTTAGTAGTACTAAGACCTCAAATCACATACAGATAATTAATTGAAATCAGATTATCCGCAAAAGATGCAGCACCGAATTTGTGCCTTCACCATTTCAAGACAAATCATTGAGTTGATGGGGAATGAATAGAAACCATAATCACCGTCACAACTGGTGCTTTTCATCATCTTGTGATGTTTGGGAACCGATGATGATTCTACAAAAATTAATTACTGGTTTGAGAAGAAATATTCAAGTGCCAGCACTGGAAAGTATTTTATAGGGTCACAATCATGGATAGAGATTTTTCGACACTAGTTTACGTTCCCCTCGGATCAGCATTTGCACCACTACCATGATCTTAAGCAGTTATACTTTTCCAACGACCGTTTATGAACAATGAAAAAGTTTTTCAAGTGTTGATTCAATAAGCAATTATAGGCCACAGGTGTTAGAGACGACACACAAAGCCATATTCCTCAGCTTGTGATACACCTTTTTGCGTGATAAACATTGTCAACTGTAAAAAGTTGTTGATGTATGAAAATTAATAAATTGAAAGGAAACAAACACAAGAAAACCCATTAGCACGCTCTGAAAGAAATTAAATAAGTTTTTTTGTGCACAACAAAAGAAATCCCAAATTAAAGAAAGACATTACAACCAAGTCGCACACTCTAAACTTCTTTCACGACAGACTAAACATTCTCTCACGTTAAGTTTCACTACCAGTAAGATTTCATTGAAATGGAAAACTATTCGTCGCCACATCAAAGTATTCGTACCACTGAGAGCATGCATGGAACTACCAAACGCCCTAAAACTCCAGATATCACTCACCAGACCAGGCAGTCACAATTATACTGCAAAACTTACAAAACTAAGATTTGTTTTAATATAGAAAAGCAAAGATTCTTTTTTTTATGAAACAAATTCCCAGACCACATCAAAAAAATTAATCAAATCCACTTCAAGTAAAATAAAAAACGAACTTATGTTTAGACCACATCAAAAAATAAAAAACGAACGGTATAAAAGAGAAAATTATTTATAAAAAAAACTAGAACGCGCAAGCATCGACAAACAAACTTATGAAACCTCAAAAGGTTTCGATCACCTGCGAGAGAGAGAAAAGATAATGTTGTAGAAGGAGTTGATGAGCTGCGGGTTTTGATTTCACGGAAGCAATTGGAAGGTGGGGGGAGTCGACAAATGGATTCCAAAGGTTTAGGAATGAATGGAATTTGAGTTTCAATAAATTCAATAACAGTTAGTTGACACGCACGTACATAAAGTTTTGGTTTTGGGGTTTGGGTTGGGTTGGTTTTATTTTAAAATAATAATAATAATATATATATATATATATATATATCTTTTTTTACTACAAGTCTTATAGTATTATTAGAGGTTCAGGCTACAATAATCCTTGGATCATACGCGCACACTTTTATTTTTGTAAAACCCACCTACGTTAAATAATTTGTTAAATCCTAGTATCAGATGCTGAAATAATGGAGCACCTATTTTTTTAAAGTTTGGTAAATGAAACCCATTGGTCAAATTATTATTACCTTTTTTTCCTCAAAAGCATTTTTTCTCGTGTCTTCGCTGCCAAGCAAACTCGCACTTAGCAGAGATTCTCTGGGTTAGAACGTGGGTTGATGTGCAATTATTGTACTGGTGAAGACAGAGACAAAGTGAACTTCACTTTGTGGAGTTGGCAGTGTCTTTTGTCCGGTCCCTTGGATTGGATGTTCTGCTGATGACATTCCAACCAACTCATTATCGTGCTATTATTTATGGTAAACGCTCGTGTTTTAACTTTTAAGGTAGTAAATCCCTCGTCATATAATAAATAGCAGTGAAAAATATAATTCATGTCATGACTCGTGATTGTAGTTACAGTCGTGATGGCATTTTCGTACTTGGAAATGTTGAATGTCTTGAAGATTTGAGATTTTCTTTTTGAGTAATTATTTATCTTAATTACGACTCTAATATACTTTATAAGTACTCTGCTTTATTATGTTGACTAGTTTGCCTGCTATATTCTTTTTAACAATGTACTGTGATGTTGACTTGGTTGTTGTGGTTGTGGTGCACTAAGATAATGATTACTAGGTTTAAGATTGAATATAACAAGTCAAGATGGAAGGTGTTTTAGTGCAACCACAAGATAAAGATCCCCTTATCGTTACTCACCCAATTTGTCTTTTAACAGCAATTGAACTGTGCTGCTGACTACTGAATGTCACACTGAACATGTTCAAGCTTCAAGGAGGGTCCTGCAATTGTACTCGATTTTCCCAGTGCTTTGCCACCTCCATTCTCCAAGAATCAAGCTAGGGCTTGGAGAGTAATCCCCAGATCTCTAGACTGACCAAGTACAACCCTGTTGGTATCATAAGCATGTTAAACTAAACAAAATTCAGTCACATAAAATAAGCTTAAGAATCGACTATGAATCTCCATATTATCAATGAAACAGTCAAAAACAACCCAGAAAGGATATTACAGGGTATGTGATCTTACGAAATATATAAACTATTGCAAACTTTTTCACAGCCTACAAAATATCGTAGATTTGCAACTTTTTTTCTTCTTCCGATTAGCCGAGTGACCACTATGAGTTTTTAGGTAAAAGCCAAAAAAAAAAGTATAACCTAAACCTATTCATAACACCTCCAGATGCGTGTTATAATGCAACTCCTTTTACTTTGGCAGGTATGTAAACGTCGGACAAGAAGGAAAATGATGTGGTTGAGAGAGCTTCTATCTCGAACTTGACACCCTTCTGCAACATGATCTCCAATTCAGTTCTGCCAAAAAGAAACAATCATTCTTTAAGTCTCCATTGCGGGCACCATATTCCTCTTATCTTTCGTAACTAGTCCAGTAATTACATGAATATAAAGTATGAAAGAAGCAATATCAAGGCATTCCAAGGTATTGATGTTTGGATGCCCAAAGTTCCAACTCAAAAGGTAATTACTGTTGATTAATGTTTTTGATAGTTGATGGAGCTTGATCTTATTAGTTAATTGACGACGACATATTTATTGTTAGAGGAGGGTTGCGAACCCACATCCTCGTCTTTCAACTGGTTCTTGAGAACAAGGTGCGATAAACATTGTCTATGATCAGTGTTCATCAACATTGGAGCTACTCTCGGAAATAGACAACCAAGGAACATTACAATGAGCTATAACATCATAAAATAAGTCTCTCCACTCAACACTAACCGACTTTGGGAAGTGAAGCCAATTCAGATAGCTTCTCACAAGTCACAAGCATATTATTTCAATTTTCAACATAAAACTGATTTTCACAAGCTCCATGCACGTACTAGTTGAAGATGCAAACCTAAATCATTTCAACTCCAGTATTTATTACATAATATACATAGTAGTGATTAGGTTCCATACCTCCATTGTGGTGCTTCTCTGTGCAAGTAGCATCTAGTCAGAATAGTTTCAGCTTTGCTCTTATCTGAAAAGTTGGATGAGAAAGAATGAACAATTATCGCAATATACTAGCAATTGAAGGAAAGCTTTCTCTGGAAAAAAAATAATTATTCTTCTATGGCAAAACATCAGGGTACTACCTAAGATGTGGTTATTGATCTTGGTTATTTTAAACCCATAGAAGCAGAGATCTACCAGCTAGTCTAGCCCCCAGATAATAGCAGTTAAGGGTGTGATTAGTTTGCAAGAAAACCGAATGAATCGAGGGGAATTGGACTTCCAAGATGAGTTTTGGGTGACAAGTTTGTAGAAAAACTTAAAAATTTCGGCATTCGAATTCCACGAGTCCAAGACTTTCAGAAATTAGAGATATGTTCCCCCACTTCCACTCAAAAACCATAGGAAGTCTGGTTCCCCCACATTTTACCTAAAAATGTTTTTTTTCTAGTAATGAAAAAAATATTTCTAGCAATGAAAAAAAATCGATTATCTTTCTTCACTTTATCAAAAGATACTCCTTTGAACCAATCATACCGTAAAGAAAGACCTAAGAGGCTAACCTAAGCCCAATGTCTACCTCTTGGTGTCAGTGGAAGAAGGCATCTATCAGGAACATAAAATAAGCTTAAGAATCGACTATGAATCTCCATATTATCAATGAAACAGTCAAAAACAACCCAGAAAGGATATTACAGGGTATGTGATCTTACGAAATATATAAACTATTGCAAACTTTTTCACAGCCTACAAAATATCGTAGATTTGCAACTTTTTTTCTTCTTCCGATTAGCCGAGTGACCACTATGAGTTTTTAGGTAAAAGCCAAAAAAAAAAAGTATAACCTAAACCTATTCATAACACCTCCAGATGCGTGTTATAATGCAACTCCTTTTACTTTGGCAGGTATGTAAACGTCGGACAAGAAGGAAAATGATGTGGTTGAGAGAGCTTCTATCTCGAACTTGACACCCTTCTGCAACATGATCTCCAATTCAGTTCTGCCAAAAAGAAACAATCATTCTTTAAGTCTCCATTGCGGGCACCATATTCCTCTTATCTTTCGTAACTAGTCCAGTAATTACATGAATATAAAGTATGAAAGAAGCAATATCAAGGCATTCCAAGGTATTGATGTTTGGATGCCCAAAGTTCCAACTCAAAAGGTAATTACTGTTGATTAATGTTTTTGATAGTTGATGGAGCTTGATCTTATTAGTTAATTGACGACGACATATTTATTGTTAGAGGAGGGTTGCGAACCCACATCCTCGTCTTTCAACTGGTTCTTGAGAACAAGGTGCGATAAACATTGTCTATGATCAGTGTTCATCAACATTGGAGCTACTCTCGGAAATAGACAACCAAGGAACATTACAATGAGCTATAACATCATAAAATAAGTCTCTCCACTCAACACTAACCGACTTTGGGAAGTGAAGCCAATTCAGATAGCTTCTCACAAGTCACAAGCATATTATTTCAATTTTCAACATAAAACTGATTTTCACAAGCTCCATGCACGTACTAGTTGAAGATGCAAACCTAAATCATTTCAACTCCAGTATTTATTACATAATATACATAGTAGTGATTAGGTTCCATACCTCCATTGTGGTGCTTCTCTGTGCAAGTAGCATCTAGTCAGAATAGTTTCAGCTTTGCTCTTATCTGAAAAGTTGGATGAGAAAGAATGAACAATTATCGCAATATACTAGCAATTGAAGGAAAGCTTTCTCTGGAAAAAAAATAATTATTCTTCTATGGCAAAACATCAGGGTACTACCTAAGATGTGGTTATTGATCTTGGTTATTTTAAACCCATAGAAGCAGAGATCTACCAGCTAGTCTAGCCCCCAGATAATAGCAGTTAAGGGTGTGATTAGTTTGCAAGAAAACCGAATGAATCGAGGGGAATTGGACTTCCAAGATGAGTTTTGGGTGACAAGTTTGTAGAAAAACTTAAAAATTTCGGCATTCGAATTCCACGAGTCCAAGACTTTCAGAAATTAGAGATATGTTCCCCCACTTCCACTCAAAAACCATAGGAAGTCTGGTTCCCCCACATTTTACCTAAAAATGTTTTTTTTCTAGTAATGAAAAAAATATTTCTAGCAATGAAAAAAAATCGATTATCTTTCTTCACTTTATCAAAAGATACTCCTTTGAACCAATCATACCGTAAAGAAAGACCTAAGAGGCTAACCTAAGCCCAATGTCTACCTCTTGGTGTCAGTGGAAGAAGGCATCTATCAGGAACATAATAATTATCAAGATCAGAAGACAAAACTCCAAGCCATTGTAGTCCGGGAATGGCTAAAACCTTTGAATCATAGCCCATGCCCTGTAATGAAAATAAAAGAAAATTCTTATTCAAGTCAAAGAAACTGAGAGTGAGACTACCAGGTACTTCACATTCCAATCTCTTTCACGTGCCCTGTAAGCAAAATAAAAGAAATATTCAAGTAAAATAAACTGAAAAGGTACTTCACATTCAAATCTCCTTTCACTTTTTTAATACAAGGCCGAAGGCTAGGTACTTTGAATTTCTTCAATCGCCACCACTAAATTTGATGAATAAGAACACACTATAGTTGTCCTATGCGATATGAAAGTAGATATCTTCAAATTAGAACTACCAATAATAATAATAATCTTCAAATTAGAACAAATATCCAACTTAAGCATTAGAGCCCATAAGAATAATATCTGAGGATATTGTTCTCCGTGGCAGAGACCACATTGGCCACGTCTTCAATAGAGAAAACTAGGTAGTACCTAAGCTCATTCACTATCCTAACTTCTATTTTTATGCTGAGCTATTTATGAACAAGCTTTAGCCTATAAAATCTTACCAGAGAACCAAATCTGTAAGTTATCAGAATCTCAAACCCATAAGGATCACAGTCGACTAAGCAATATACTGGTAAGGAGAGCGTCTGAACCATATGGTGCAAAAATCTGTTCAAAAGCATAATATACTTTGCGAATACCATACTATTATGATGATTTATCAAACCAGAAGTGGGAAAATGAATGCAAAGAATTGCCTCCAAACCTTCTAGTAGAAACATCTGGATACCCCTTCCCCTGCAAGAAATTTAATGTTATTGATTGCCGTGGAGGAAGTCCCAAAATACCAATATATTTTAAGCTCACCGTGATAATAACACAACGATTTATTTCACAAAAATTATCATTTGCCAACCTGTTGAATACTGCAAGGAGAATCCAATTCACAAAAGCTGGATGAATAGATTAACCGAAGAATATAAAAAAACACGTGGTGTAGCTTTACCTGCTTCGTTCTCCACGACTACTATGTATTGAGCAGTACTCACAATATCTACATAAATAAATCAAGCAGGATTTTAGACTTATATCCTTCATGGAAAGTAGTAATGGAGCAAGAAGTTTTTCCCCATATTGCACCATACTATTAAGCATGGTGCCAACAATTAGTGGAACAAATGTACATTGTAAACTTCATCACTTCCCAAAGTACAATGTCCAAAATGCAGATGAATGTGTACTAATAGTGAACAAGTAGAACAAACAATCTTATTATTTTTATCATGAAAATTAGAAAATATTTTTTTTATTATTCCAACAATAGAAACACAAATAGCTTAAGTACATATTACCACAATTAACTATAAGTATGTATCGAGCTCATTTAAAGTTGAGTTTTTTATTGGCATTCAAAGTTAAGTATTATTGCTCTTATGAAATTATTATTGAAAATATAATCTTACATTGCTTAAAGAATAAAATCTACAATACTTCATCACGAAGTTGTAAGTACTTGAGTTTTAAAGACGTCATGAATCATAAATTTTTCACAAAGCACCAAAGCAGGTCGATCAACCTGTGGATACCCACTTCCACTCATAACGTCCACCGTGGACACAGTGATAATCTTGATCACATGTTATGGAAGTGTTGGAAAAGGAACACATTAACGAGAAAAAAGAGAGCTACACAACCGTATAGTAAAATTGTATCCACTATTACCACTTACATTCTTAAATTTAAAAGATGATATGCCAAATAAATTCTGAAATAATGAAATCTCATATTTGAGGAAAAACATTTGGTTGGCATCAGTTAGCATTCAAGATGGACATGTTATCATTCAAATAGTAGGATTATTTTAATCCAAGCACTATAACAACATTGTGGTCTCTATGTTACGTCTCTAAATGAACACCAGTTTATGAGAGGACACCTACAAGCTTTAGTTTAAGGGCACAATATTTGCATCGATGCAATAATGTTTACGGATTTATCCTATACAAGCACACCATTAATTTGTCACCCTCTATTACCCCCATATCAAGCGCAGTCTTAATGAAATTGCTACTGTCACGACTGATTTTCATAACGAGAATAAGCAAAACTTTCTGCAAAATGAAGACATGCTTAGCTTAATACTTGACATCTGCAAGTAGGTGTCTACCTTAACACTTCACATAAGTTACATAGTGAAACTAAACATAGTCATTTGAGGTGGGTGTTTACTAATTTGGACGATGCTTGATAGGAAGAAGAAAAACTACTATCTTGAGGTTATTTGACATTGTAACTGCTTCCTTTAAAATGCAAATGGGAATGTACAAAAGAAGCTTCCAGGCTTAAAGGAAAAGTGAAACTTCAAAGCCCGATTACTGTGTACTGAATACCTTCTATCTCACTGTGGACAGGAACAGAAAATGCCTGCAAGTAATATAAGATCAAAACAAGTGAAATAAAGAATTAAAGTATGGTGGTGATAATGTGGACCTACAGTGTTTGGGCTTCTCATGCAGTCAACTTTCCGGCCAGACTCTGTGAACCTTAGCCAACCCATCACCAAACTGAAATACAGAAGATAAGAGAAAAGTTGACAAAAAATATCATGTTTTCAAGGTTTCAACAAAATCCATATGAATAATTTAGAATGAAGATGCACACAGTAAGGCTTTAAATCAGATAAGGGAACTCTTACATCAGAACATCAAAAGTTCAAAACAGGCCATATTACTATTCCACTGCATTACTCAAATGTTGCACAAAAGGAAACATATAGCACTCTAAGCTAAATGATTGAGTGAAAGGTGTCTCACCCCATTCCAACAGGAACCTGCAAAAAACAGACAGTACAAAATATAAGAGACCTGGTCCATGAAAGGTTTAACTTGTGTACAATTCCAAAAATACAAGTTCAGTAGCCGTATTACGTATAAATTCTGAAGTTGTAAGTGTCATATTGGTATGAATCATATATTGCATTACATACCACACTGGAGCCAGAGATATAAGACAGGCTTCAGAGAGAGAGAGAGAACCCAAATTTTGTTCAAACCGAGTATAAAATGAAATCCTCAGTTCCTCCGTCATCAACCCAAAATATGTGTAACGCTAGTACTCTTCTCTATTCATCAGTTTACATTTACAATTGTTCATCCAATCTCATGATGAAAAGTTATAGGAAGTTACCATCATTTTCCATTGAAAGTGATCACCATTTTTTATTAAATAAGTCAAGTCTCTCATAACATTTTGGAGTTCAGTCCAATTTTTCTCAATTTCATATGATTTTTTGTTTAAGTTGTTGATGATGTAATACATAACACTTTCAGATAGAGTAGGAAACTTAAAAAATGACATGGTATCAAAAAGAATTATCAGATGCTTCTAGAACTTACTATAAGATGTTAGCGTTTAAACAAGTAGCTAAAGAATGCCAAGACTACTATCTTCTACATACCACGTGAATATTATGGTAACTGCACTCAAACAGAGTGCAGATGTCATTGATGGCCCGATTTACCATTTTCTGCTCTGCAACATTTAAAAATTGAAACAAAGAAAGCTTTATATTAAATCATATTAATGGGTTTTTTTCCTGCAACAGTTGCAAACATATATGAAATTTGAATATCATCCACACCATAACCGCTGAAGCAAGAGTAGAATGGGGGCAACAAAAGCATCGACAAATAAATAGCACAAGGGACTAATAATTTGATGCAGAAATGCGACATGGTAAACATAGTCAAACTTAACATTCAAGATGTTTGCAACATAGTTAAATTTAACATACATCAAACGAATAACTCTTACTCAAGATAAATTAACTTTCAGGATTTGCATATTTGTAAGAGCCAACAACAACAACAAAGCCTTAATCCCAAACTCGTTGAGGTAAGCTAGAACTGCATATGTGTAAGAGCCAAGTAAAGCATAAATTGATTTGAACTATATGAATACTTCACAACAAATCTCAAAAAGGAATACCAAAGCTCATGTGGACAAGACAATTAGTAAGAGAAAACAATATAACTGTAAGATCCAAGGAAAGCAATAACTAGCTTAAAAGTAATAATAATGTAATATACTTCAGAAGGGTGCTTTTGTCCAAGTAGCACAAAAACTGATCTTTTCTACTGTAATATTCTGATAATCAACGAAATATAACTTTAAAAAAAGCTTACAGGAAAAGATGATTGGTAGGAGCAAATAACAAATGCTATGTGCAATGCTAGCGATGGCAGATCACGGGACAAAGGAATGATGCACATAAACATTTGACATGCTACCTAACAATCAACACAAAGACTGCTTATTTGGCACTGCCAATACAGTAGAAGTCATCAAACAAAAATCAATTTAGTGCTTCAGAACCAGATTACTTAATTATGAGTTTTTCCACCTCGGGACTAGGAAGTGGCACTACGAAACAATTCATGGACCTAGGGCTAGCTCAGTTGGGAGATTCATGGTCTTTAGATAGTCAAGACCAAATCGAATCTCAACAATCTCATTCACATTTTTGGGGTGTTTGGGATTTAAATGAGGTAGTGGAGTAGATAAAATCAAAACATGAAACAGTTTATGGCAGGTAGTAAAAAAAAGAGCAAGAGTAGAATGTGAGAATATATAAAATTAGAAGATGATTGCTGAGCTAATAGAGGAGCTACAACTTTTTTACAAGGACCATCAAATTCCAAAGATAACTTTCAACCATTGGTTATTACATTCTTCAATCTGTGTGCTAGAGATGCACTATGTAACTGTGAAAACCCTATGCAATAGCCATTCCATGGTAGGATAAATATCTCACAGGGTACAAGCCTAAGCCATTTCATGGTAAGAATTTGACCTCTTTTTAGTTGTTTAATCTTGAACTTTTGAAATGCGAAAGTAAATCATGAATTATGTTCTGATGAATGGTCGGTATGGATTCATATGTTTTTGTCATCATTAGGTTATTTACAAGATGTCTTGTTCCAGATCATATTATAAGAAAATGATAACACAGTTAAATAAATAAACCTCAACTCGTTTTCTATTACAAATCAAGTGATGGTATGCCAAGATGCACTTACCGTGAAATACTGAGGGTTGCATGTAGTAGATGTCCCTCTTTGTACCATGTTTGTTTTCTTGTAGTAGTTGTTGAATGATCAATAAAACTCTAAGCATGATGGCTGACCAAGAAGCCCAAATGGTTAACCAAAAAAAAAAACTTTTGACTACACAAAAACATGTGAAACAAACGCATGACATGTATCATACAGGTGCATCCAGTCCGATGTGTAACGTTCCCAAAATACAGCGGAAATTTAAAAAAAATTGGACATAAAGATTCAACTCAAACACCTGAGGACGATACTCATAAACATAACAAAGGTGCACCGTATACAAGAGTTTGTCAAGAGTATGATTACATTCAAAATGACAAGATTGACTATACACATGTAATCATAACAACTTCAAAATAAGATAGTAGGATCCGGTAACAGTGTGATCGTCCTCAGTCTCCACCCAGTCACTGTTGCTCACGGCCTGAAAATAAACACGGAACTATTCCTGAGTTTCCATGGAAACCTCGTATGTCAATTTCACCTATATGCATATGATAACTGTATTCACAAAACTTAACATGCTAGTATACATGACATATAATATAATAACATAACTTTACTTAACATGAAAGAAAACATACATATCATAAATAATTGCAGGCCCTACAAGGTCACATGTAACATTCACTTAGCTGGAAATATCATCAGCCACATACTTTGCCGGAATATATCATCGATCACATACTTTGCTGGAATACTCATCAGTCACATACTTCGTCGGAATATATCATCGACCACATACTTTGCTGGAATATATCATCGGTCACATATAAATGAATATATAATCAACATAACATCCACCGAATGATAGTGACCCGGTGGTCAACTCCGTCGTCGCCAAGGCTGGGCAACAACCTCACCTCACGGAGTCCATCTACTCCGCCATCATAAAGGCTAGGCAATCTCTCCATGCCCCCACAGAGTTGAACAATAACAACAATATATATTACTGATATAACAGCATAAACGGTCAAACTACTTAACATAACCGGTCGACCGAACTTCTTAAACGGTCGAACAAACATATAACACCGGTCGACCGAAACTTCTGAATTTAATTGAATACTATAAACATAATTGGTCAATCACACAACTTTAACGGTCGGACAAAATCACGTAATCGGTCGACCAACATAATTTAAACGGTCGAACAATATCACACATTCGGTCGACCACTTCAAAACTTAAAACATATTATAATATTCATTTTAACGGTCGAACGGCGAAGGGGCTCGTTCAACCGAAATCTATCAGGGACAACCTAGAATTTCTAGTCATCAATCGGTCGAACATCCTTGATAATCGGTCGAACAATCTACTTAATTATTCAAGTTAACGGTCGAACAATACATTAATTCGGTCAACCGTCTCATAATATAAATTCCAACCGACTTTATTTATCTTCAAACGGTCGAACGGCAAAGAGGTCCCGTTCGATCGGAAATTACCAGAGTCATCATCTTCTTCCCAAATCACGTTTAACCAGTCGACCGCTAATCGCGTCGTTCGACCGGTGAGGGATAATTCTTAACTTTTACACTTCATTCGGTCGACCGAAACTCATACCGGTCGACCATTCTGCCATGTATTTTAAAATTAACTTCGTACCGGTGAGGTTTCATACCTCCGGCAACCTATCTAAACCCTCACACACCTAGTATGAGTCACTAATTCGAACTTGACATACCTTATAACCTTAGTTGGAGTCGAATTGTTGATGCAAATCTCCTTCTTCACTTTCTCTTCCTAGCTTCTTAACCCTCCAGCCCACTTCCTTTCCTTTTGTTTCTCCAGCAACTGGTCCCACTTTCCCTCACCTTCCTCACTATCCTTTCTTTCTCACGCGATATTCACTCTTATTACACTCACTTAACTAATCAGAGGAGAGGGTTGCGAGAGGTTGAGGGGGTGAGAGAGGTGAATCCGTAATAGAGATAAGTTTTAACCTTTTATACTTCAACACCTCCCCAGCAACAAACCACAACAAGCCACCTCATCCTTACCATTCCCCATTCTTATCTACGTTTCCTTCATCTCTAATCCAAAGATATATACAAATAATTCACTTAACTATTCTCTTAACTTAATTAACTCATTAATAGGTTTAGTTTAACTTAAGTAAGGGTTACAATTCTCACACGATGTTTTAGGACTCACCAACAATAAACTAAAAAATTAGCTGCAGCAACACACATATGCAGATATCCTAACATGACTATAATTCCTTAAAAAAATCTGGCATTGTACATATTCTATAATTGTGTTGCCATATAAGTTACTGATCTCTCTGCAACTCGAACAACTTACATTTTCTAGCAACTTTGAGAAATATAAACACAACATCAACCAACCTAAACAGTGAGTGTGGCTTTTCTTTGCAAGTGAGAAAGTCTCTTCACCACATGACAAGTCCATGGTACAGTCGCTGCATTTTAAAACAGATACATTGCAAAAATCAGTAAAATGGTGTAATGACAGAAATGAAAACCAACATTATGCTTCTGTGGCTGCACATGGATAGGAAATGCTAAATTCTTAACACAAGGATCCATCCCCCAAAAGTAGAAATAATACTTTGGGACAAACCAGGCCCCAGATGAGGTATAAGAACTAAGAAGAAAACTCATGTGTTATCAGGCTTAAGAGTGGAATGGTTGCTTGTTTAAATAATTTTTTTCATGTCAAAGCATAAGTTGGAGGATTTACTTAAAAGCAAAAGAAAATCAATCTAACGGAGTCAGACTCCTCATCATTAGTCATTCCCACTCCTATTTAGATCACATACAAGTAAATGTGTTAGGCTAGGCTGATTGTTGGCTCTTTGGGTTGTCAATGCCATGCCAAAGTTGGACATTCATGAAAACATCGTTCCTACACTCATTCTTCACATCATCACCATTTTTATTAACATTTGACAACATGCACAATGCTCATAACCATTTATTCTCGAAAACAAAGAAACACATATTGTAACATTTCTAGTTATAGACTCACACTGCTTAGATAAGAAAGGTGAGAGAGAATCATAAATACATTATTCTACTACTTTCATGACTTCAAGCTTGAGCATATTGACTAGAGTATGATTGGTTTGCAGGAAAACAATAACGTAGTGGAGGAAATGAACTTCTGAGATGACTTCTGGGTGATTAATTTCCAAAAAAAAAAACTTAAACGTTCTGGAACTTCAATTCCGTTCCTCTTAAAATGTATTTCCCACCAACAAGTTCTGGAAATTAGGGTTTTAGAACTATTAAATTGTAGACTTCTCTAATGCAAACCAACCAACCAACCAACCTGAAAAGGGAAAAAACGAAAAAGGAAGGGTCAGTACCAGTCGCCGTAGGTGTCGGAGCAGTAGGTCCGGTAACGGCGCAGGGTAACGGAGGGGGCGCGATCGTCGGAGATGTCGAGCACCAGAGACCGGACGAAACCTGCAGAAGCGGATTAGGAGTTGGAGAAAAGTGGGAAGATTCGAGGTTTTGGAGTTCCTCACCTTTGATCCTCTCCAGGAGGTCGGATGGGGTCGACGTCGGACCCATTTCTCTCTCTCTCTCTCCTCTCTCTCTCACTGGCACTGCCACTGGCACTGCTCGGGTGAGTGAAATTATATGTTTTACACGACACCGATTACGGATATAATAATCCAATTATACTCGTTTCAAAGTTAGGGTCGTAACGAGATTCAGTTACGTTGCCACGTAATCAAGTCATTTTAAATTATTCAAATGTTTTCGCATAATCAAAACTCTACCTCGATCTTGTCAGAAATACGTCGGGTCTTCGGTAACATTTTCTGGACACTTATCAAATTTATTAAGTTATAAATTTGTTTTTTCAATCACATTGCAATTTCAACGGTGTTACCGATAAATGTAATTTGATTACATGGATCCAATTCACGAGAATGTAATCTAATTACGTGAAATTTGATTTCATGTAATTTAATACCAAACGTGTCGAAATTGTTCTTGATAAGATTATTTAACGGTTGATTTGTTTGATTATGATGATTTCGGAGGGAGGAACAATGAATACGCACGAATTCGGTACAATTAATAAGATGACATGCTTTCTTGGTTTATAAATTGGTAACAAAATGACACGTTTAGTATTATTTTTATTGGATTATTAGTTGTTTTTGCTATTAATAGTTGATTTATGTAAGATGCTTTACTAGTAGAAATCATATATCACATTGTTTGGTTCCTGCCTCCGTTTCTAAAGGTGTGACACGTTCAACACAATTTCTTGAGTCTTGACACAATTACACAATTGGTTGTAAGAAAAGTGCACGACAGATCTAGTTGTGAAGTATCTGCGTAAGGTAGAATCGGTTTGAATGAAGTAATACTTGCAAATCAAAGGAATTTAAATTGAATTTTTTTATTTGGTAACAATTCAAATAGGGGTCCTTTTCTTATATACAAGTGATACACCTTTATTTTTTATAATTATATGTCTGTAATTTATAATTATATGTCATACTCCAACTAATTTAGGATAAAAAAAATTGTTGTTGTTGTAATCTTTTCGCAGCTCAATGATTACTGTCATATTGTCAGAGAAGCAGTCAAGATTCTCTGTGAATTTTTCTAGTAGGTTTAGAAGGTTGGTATGCAATTATTGTACTGATGATGACACCACATAGGAGACAATGATGAATTGCAAATAACGAACTTGGGGATGACAAAAACTTATCTGCTATTTGGTTGTCTCATCAACCAAATAATGAGATCTCATGCCTACAACTGATGGCATTTCCAAGTTCCAAATTCTGTCATGGTTTTGAAGTTTTAATTAGAACCGGAAGAAAGAAACATTACCGGAATGATGGAGATAAAGGAAACGTGCACAGAAAGTTGCAACATGCGACAGCTTGTTTGAGCTGCTGAGTACTTAGAAATTGGAATGGTCATAACATAACTAAACAAAATAGAAGGGTGATTTTGTAGTTTGGTTCTGTTCTTATAATGCAAGAGGTAAGAAAATCAAACATTTTCATACATGAAAGTGTACTTTCCAACAGATTATTAACCACCAAGCTTAAGCTTAGATGGTTGAGAATGCAAGCAAATAATGCTTATGATACATATATTATTCAGCATAGTACACTTTAAAAACAACAATTTTCCTACATAATGTTACATGGGCAAACTTCTACAAACTCCAAGCAATTTGAGAGGGGTGAAGCACACAGCTGACTAGACATTCGAGAATAACATTACCTATTTGGATATGACACTCATGTAATCACTTGTAGAAAAATGTGGTAAGACTGTGTTTCCTCCTTTGGAGACCTCCATGAAATCCAACTGGACTTCTTGCTTCACTCGTCCCGCATCATTCCCAATTGTGATCCTTTGACTCACATGATCAGCTGAAGAATCTACATCATATATGGCGAAACGACTAGGGATTGAGGCACCTTTGCCAACAAACCCAAAACTTGTTGCTTGCATTGGATCAGGCAGTCCTACACCAGAAGTGGAACCCTGAAGGTCACTTAGGTAGGGAGTAGATAATCTACTAGCATTTAAAGTTGGGATACTTGAAGGAGAACTCGATACCCTCCAACCATTGCTGCCATCAACTGAAGCTAAACCAGATGAGAACGGAGAGGAAATGGGTCCTGAGACCAAGAACCCATTTATTTGTGAACCTCCATTTAGTGGACCCGCACCTTTTAACTGTCCATCTGATTGTCCCAGGCAAAATGACCCATCACCTCTCTGAGAAGAAAGTCGGCCATAATCTAGAATTGTGCCGCCATTGCCAAAGCCAGAGTTTTGATTGACAGGGTAAAGATTGTGGCCCACCTGATAAGGATTTGGTTGTTGAGCGGGAACCGTCAAAAAGCTTGAGTTGATCAGATTAGAATTGCTGCCAACTTGATAAGCAGTAGATGGCTGAGAAGGAACAACCAGACAAGAAGGATGCATGCTAACTGGATGGCCAGCTTCAGGCAAAGTCGGTTGAGAGCACTTCTGAGGTAAAATATGTGCGAGCATATTACTGTTCTGTAGGTTACTTAACCCGGAAATATTGCCCGTTGAACATGCTGTAACATTGCTAGCTGACCAATCTGAAAATCCAGAAGACGAATCCTCCAAAATTACCTTGTTTTGTTGGAACTGTTTTGCCATGTTTGTTTGACATTTAACTAGCGGCTGACCAAACCCTAACCCATGCTCCAAAGGAGTGTACTTAGGACCTGGCACTGAGGTCTGAAATAGAGATGCCTGATCCGTTACCGGCAAAACCATGCTACCTGAAGGTCGGCCTAGAAGCTCTGCTTGCAAAGCAGCAGCCAGTGCTTGTGGTGGTATCTGGCTTGAGGCAGCCAATGCCTGGAGATCAAGTCCGCCTAGTGGGTTCACCTTTGGATTCGTTTCTACAGAACCATAGGGACTATGATGTTGAGTCACCCCACTCAATCTCTTCAAATAAAGTCGGAATTTCTGCAGGAAAGAAGCAAGTTCTTACATAATTTGGTTGTCAAACTGTTACAGTTTCATTTGAGTAAGTAAAACACAACTGGTGGATAAATATACACCATTGTTTGAACACCACATGCTCGAGACTCCAGTCGGTTTGCTATAAAACAATGGTTTTAACTATCAAGAGCCGCAGAAGATGAAAAGGCTCATCTTATTCTATCCAACATGTCTATTTGATCTTAGAACCTATTACCATTGTAGATTTGTTCTGATATTGTTGCCCTTGAAGACAATTTAAAACCAAGTTTTAGTTTCTGATGTGACAAAGGAAATCACATTCAAAAGGAAAAAAAACATAGATCTCAAAGTAACCTGTAAATGACTGGCAACGTTTTCTCGTGTCAGACCAGGAACATTCATCAACTCAAGAATTCTTTTAGGAACAGCCTCTGTGAAACATATAACAAATGAAAAGGTTAGATCCCCATGATTCAGGAGTAAAACATTAGCTTAAACTATAAGTAACTATAATTAATATATAAAGTAAGAGGGACTTGCTCCTTACTATCAATCCCAAGCTGGTTAACTGCACTGACAAATTGCTGATGAAGCTCCACGGACCATACAACACGAGGTTTTTTTGAAGCAGAGGGATCATCATTTTCCAATTCGCCATCGTCTTCATCTTCTTTGGCTTCCCTTTTCTTCTTTTGTGATTTCCAACTACCATCTGTAGCATCATTAACTGATGAAGCATTTTCAGCATCATCACCTCCTCTTTTATTACGATCATTATCCTCTACGCTGCCAGAATTTTCATTCTCCTTATTTTCATTGAATTTTTTTCTAACAACATGTTGCCAAATGTTCTTCAACTCCTCAATGCGTACAGGCTTAATTAAATAATCACAAGCACCGTGTTTAATTCCCCGCATAACAGCACTTGTACTCCCATCAGCCGACATCACTGCAAAACATTGCATACCATAATTGTTCACCACAGAAGTAACAAAATATACAAGGGCATTGATGCTTCTGTTTTAACTCACTGATAACGGGAAGATCCATCTCCAGACCAACATGTTCAAGCAGTTTGAATCCGTCCATGTCAGGCATATGAACATCACTTATCACTATGTCAAAACTACCCCTCCTCTCTCGAAGAAGGGACAAGGCAATTGTGGCACGGGTGCAAGTCACAGCTGGATCAATAAAAAAATATTATTATGAATGTGTTAGTAACCAAAAGTGCATCTTAATATCATATACTTGGAGAATGAATAAGGCAAGTGCCCCAATGCGAAAAAATAAAATAAAAATGTATATATGCATACTGTCACGTCTTGCATAAATGAATTTCAAATCAATAAAGTTTGCTATATTTTTACAAATCAAATTTTTAATAAGTAAATAAGACGAGCTTTTTACATTAACTCCAAAATACATATTAGTTCATTAACAACAACAGTTTTAACAAATCTAAAGATATTTGAACAAGTATCTTGTCAGAATTTTAGTTTTCTATTGCACATGTCATGACAATGCAACTGTGCAACAATACGATAAACATCAAACGTAATGGACTATGGTTTGCAGAAACATGTTTGTGCATACACACAAGATGCAAATGTATTCATCATATCTGCTTTGGTGCATCTCCTACTTGTTAAACTCACCTTCCAAATTGAAACCTCAACGTAAATAGGAAATCAAAAGTCACTCAAAGGAATGGAATATCTCCAAAAAGTTGACCCAAGAAAGGAGTGCTGGAAAGAAGCAATTTGCATAGTGAAACTGTGACTATTGTTGAGCAGTCTGCCCTGACCAGTTTGGCTTTAGAAGCTTTCTTTTTCTTCCTTACACTTATAAAATGCATGCATGGTCTACCATCACCACCTAGCTAAACTAGATTAGTTGGAGTAACAAAACGATGGTCGAGGGAAGAGTTAGTCGTCCCCTTGCATCAAATGAATTTTTTTATCATAGTGATTTTTAATGGTATTAATGAAGTAGAGACTAATATGTGACGGTGTACTAGAGCATTGCAAGATCCATGTTGATTCTAGACTCTTAATTCTTCATAGCCTCCTTATGATTTTTGTGTAGTGATGTTGTTTTCAACATATTAAATCCCAACACTAGATACCAAAAACTACATGTGTCCAGTTATCCACGGTGCCATACATTTAGTTATGACAGGTTGCCAAACATAGGGATTTATACCAAGCGCTGCTAGGAGATTTCCCATTGGTTGTTTGCAACTAAGTCTTTTCACCACCCTATTGCAAAAGATTCAACCATGAACTCCTCAAGGTGCGATATATTTAATAGAAAATGCACTGTATTAGTGGATAATTGAAGCACAATGATGCTTATGAGTCATGAGTGATTGGTCTATGAGAAATTATTTGTAGTTCCACCACTTCAATGTTTTTGTTCGGGATGACTCCATCATTTTTCCTGATTAAACCCATTACAGACAAGAACTCAAAAACCACTAAAGAAATAAATGACCATCCCATTTCAGACTTTTAAAACAAATTATCACTGCTTGACTCTTTTCAAGTCTTCTTTACACAAGACTAGAGTTCAGATAGGTATGTCACTTCCTCCAAACTGACCAAACTCATAACTGGAATTTGACTAGGACATCGATGAGAATTTAGGCGAGGCCTCAGAAACAAGAGGAACGGTCTAAGTTGGGCCTCAACCAAGCACTCCCACCTGCCTTCCTAGATGAATTATTAAATTTGGAACATGCCCGGGGATTTGGTATTGAATAGGAGTGCGTGGAAAAAAACTATTCAAATGTCTGAACAGTGATTCTTTTTTAAGTTCATTTCTAGTCTACCCCCAATTAGTTTGGGATCAAAGGCATTGTTATTGTTGTTGGGAGCAAGCAAGGTGAATACAGAGGTCCCACTAACAAATAAAACAACAATGGAACAACATAAACTTCCAAACACAAGCAAACATGTACAGATAGCCACTCACCTTGATAGAGGCATCTTCGAAGCATCTGCTCCAGAACCCTCAAGCAAGTCATATCATCGTCAACGACCAGAACCCTAAGTCCCGCCGGGAAATTCTCCATTGCATCCTCATTATTCACCTTGCTTGCTCCCGAAGCCGGAAGCTTCTGCGGAGTAGTCATAACCAACTCCACAGAAACCAAACCTTAAACGCTCACCCACCTGATTTCCCCTCAGATCTCATCCACGATCTCTCCAAAAGACGCCGAAACCCCCCAATTCCCTCTAGATCCAACCTCAACCACGCGAAAACGGCAAGAAACACCGCTAAAAGATTTGAACTCCAGACGATTCCGCCGGAATCTCGAGAAGAAAGTAGAATTCCACAAAAACGCCTCCGAATCCACTCCAATCGAACACCTCCGAGAACGGAAACACCAAAACGCTCCAATCTCGGGATCAAAGAGGAAGGGAACGGCGCCGGAGGTGGAGGTCCGGCGAGGGGAATCGGGAGGAGAGAGAAAATTCTAGAGAGAGAGAGAGAGAGAGGTGACAGATAAGATTACGGCGGTGGAGAAGACGAGACAAGTCTTTGGGTTGTGTTGCGTTGCGGGAACGAGCAATGAGTAGGGATGGTGTGCTCCGCTGCGATTGGATTGGAGGGTTCCTCTTTCTTCTTTTTTAGTTACGCTTACACCCGAGGGTGGTGATTTAGTGGGTGAGATTAAGGAAGGTGAGTGGAAACGTCAGGAAGAAACTTCTCCGTTGGTGACTTTTTTTTTTTTTTTTGGGGGGATCAAAGTGGTGGATATATATTTGTATGGTCCCAACTTTCTTCGACAATAATCCAATCCTTTGATTCAGCTTGGATACAAGCAAGATTTAGTGTCAATATCACTTATCAACAAAACCTTAATCTTTATAATGTATATCTTACCTTCACACCAATGTTGGGGGATGATAGGAGAGGTTGGAAATTCAAGTCGAATGGAAAATTTACAACCAAAAGTTTTTACCTATTTCTAAACATATAGGGAATGAAATACCCGCTCATGAATGAAATTTGGAGGACAACATGCCCTCCTAAAGTAAAGGTCTATAATTGGATTTTAAACAAACAAAATCCTAACGAGGGATATATTAATCAAGAAACATGCGTCTGAACAAATCTCATATGTCCAATGTGTGGACTACTGATGGAAACCATACAACATCTATTCTTTGAATGCCAATTTACTATCTTATTTTGGGACAAAACATCCATGACTGATTTGAATTTAATTCGTGGCAATAATAATTTCTTTGGTTAGGTACTCTCAAACGCATAGAATATCCTATTAACCAAGTTCACAGCATTAAACAAGCACAAACTTATAAGTCACGTCTTAAACAAGCACAACTCATTCTGCTTCTTATGTGATTACATAGATGTTGTACCCTCCTTTATTACTTTAATCTCATCTTAGTAACAATACACGTTAGAATTCCGACAAATATAATAAATTTGAGATTTAACGATAATAGAAAAACTATATGCATAACTATTTATAGAATATATCAATTGTTGATTTATATAATATCGACCAAGTAAAACATCAACCACAAAAGATATGACTAAATTATCAAAAAAAAAGGCAAATGTATAACCAGACTACCAATGAAAAATAGGAAATGTGAGGGTTTGCTTGCAAACATCTCATTTAATAAGAACAGGAAAAGACAAAGCTGGTGACGGGACTCCATTCTATCCCAGCTGTACTGCGCTTCGTCACGTTCTCACATCCGAGCCGGCGCCTCAACGTGGTCTCGTGCACTACTCAACACGTGTCCCATCGCCATTCGATGTTGTCACGCGAGATCCAAAAGCGGGAGCAAAGATAATTGATTAACGTGATCCGGCGAGAGATGATAAATTGATAATAATGGGTTGGGAAGAGGCTAAGCTCTCCACGTGGCAGATAAACGTAGGAGATTACTTGTGTTTGGATTAAATTATGAACTTCTAGAACTTGTTTCTGTAGTTCCAAAATAATGGACCTTTTTTTATATTGTGAAAATTCCTAACAATTTTTTGGTGTAGATAAACACAATATTACAAATGAATTACTACAAACACAATGATTATTTAGGTGCAGATAAACACAATATTGACATTGTGCAGGAACAACTACGTGCCAACCTCTGAAATAAACACACCAACCTTTTTTATTATAAAATCCAATAAGTAAACTCGCCTAACCTGTCAACCCACGCTACACTCGCCAACTCTGCACTCATGCTAATCCACCTCCACCTCCACCACCACCACCACCACCACCTTTGGCATTGGCCAGATCCCGCTTGAGGGGCGTGGTGCACAGTTCAAATCCAAGACAGTTAATCGATCGATCAGTCCTTAAGCTTGGTTTTCCTTCGAACATGCTTAATTTCGGATGGATTGGTTCATGGGGCTCCACTCTGCTGCTCGATCGCATGCATATATAGTCAACATGTTCCGTACGTAGTAGCTTAATGGAGGACAAGTAGTAGCTTAATTTGTGCTAACCAAGAATTGGAAGGAGTTAATTTGTGGAGAAGAAAGGGCTTAGAAAAGGGGACATAGTCAGCTTCTACATAGGGGAGGATGCCAACATGCATGGTGGATGTAACCTATGCATCTCGAGGTACGTAATAATTAATAATGTACGTACATGAACTATATATATATATATGTATATTAGAGCTTAATTTAGTGATCAAATATATGATAATTAATGCGGAATGGGATTGGTGTTGTAGTGCCTCGTCTTGTTGCTCAAGCGGACATCGAGGTGAGTGACTACTCATGCATGGACACTACTATCACGGCCGTTTCGGAAATTTTTGAGACCCTGTGCGAAAATCAACAATGGAGTTGCTAAATTTGAAAAAAATGTCATCTTAGTTTAAATAATAAAAATTTCACTAACTTAGTGCAATATTAATTGATTTTTTTTGTCATCCTAGTAATCTTTGAGACAAATTATGTGTTATCTATGTGTTAACACTAATTTTCTTTGCAACTCAATAAGCTCGTGTACATAATTTTTTTTTTTTGATGCTCCCTCAAAATGAGACCCAGAGCAGGAGCTCACCCTGCTCTTGCTATTGGGTCGGGTCTGACTACTACTGAAGTATCTAAGATGGAAGAAGAAGAAAAAAAAAAAGTAAAGAAAGAAGGTGGGAATGGATATGTGAAGTTGTTTGGTATGAAGATCAACTGAGGGATCAATCATATATATGTATATATGTATATATGTATGTATATATATATATATGGTCAAGCTGTAGTGAGCTCATGGCTCATCAAATTTAGTTTAAGCTCCCTACAATCTCACCATTGGATCTTATTTACCGTTAATCTCACCATTCATTAGCATAACCGTTTTTTTCTTAATCTACCTTACAATTTGAAATGAGTGGTGGATATTGTGGGGGCTTAATTTAGAAAAATTGAGTCATGTGCTCACTAGAGAATTCATATATATATATATATATATATATATATATATATATATGGTGAAGAAACAAAAGAATAAATTGTTGTTATAGATCTTGTTCTGTTGTTTTGTGTTTAACCATGCATTGCATGCATGGAAGTGTTTGTCTTTGTGATGGTGTAATAGCAATAGCAATATTGAATAATGATAACAACAGTAATAAGTTTGCTTCGTTTCTGTTGGTTATTATGATATATATGCTTATGTGCAGGGTTAGCATCCAATTAGTGTTTTGATCTTTAAGTATTCATTGTTCATCAGAAATAGCGTGGGGATAAACATTTGTAAACGTTACTACATTTTGGGATTTGAGGTGGCATAAGTGATAAGAGATGGTTGGATTATGCATGCACCCGGTTTTGAGAGGAAACGTTCAGTTCTATCCAATTACCAAATATGGCAGTTCTTTTCTTCTTTCGGCATCAAACATAAACATGAATCCGTAAGGATTACAACAATTCAAGCTCTTAATCTGATTAATGGTTGCACATGTGGTAATTGGTGAGAACTAAGTAAGAAGTTTTTTTTTTGATATAAGTACGTTTGATCAATACAAATTGATACAAATCGAATACGTCGCCTTTAGTTTGTGATGGGCATTGCTTAATGTTGATCACATTAAATAGTTGGTAAATAATTTTGGATTTATTACCTGAACGTGGATTCACTTTTGGACTTTAACTGCCACCTTTTTTAAATCCATGATACATCCCGTCAGGTAACTTTGTTTTTGTATGTGGCCATTAATTTGATGTTTATCTTAATTAGTTGACCGGAAATTAAAATAAATATTCTTGTATTATCAACTTAGTCAATGTTTGGATGTACATTCTTAAAGTTGCATGGTGATTTTTGTTATCTAAAAGTTGTACATGCACATCTCAACAACTTTCAGGAGAAGACAAACTTCTAATATTTTCGTGTTTTTCCATGTCAAATTTGTATTGGGTTGGATAAGTTGAGAAAAGAAAATTTCTCTACAACTTCTCATACAATGTGATATGAAATATATGTACCGTCCTCGTCACATGTGCAAAGTCAACATTTTTTTTAATTTTCTGTAATTTCACATGTGCACTTATCCCGATGGTAGAAAAACTGAAAAACAAACTTTGACGTCTACAATGTAGCTTCTTGGAAAAAGCTCTACAATAAAAGTCATATCCAAACATACTCTTAGTGTCGCGTTTCTTAGGTGTACATAATACAATATATTTGATAAGTAGGTTTAATCTCTCATCTTCAAAGTTAATTTAATTTTCCCAAGGTAATTCTTCTGTACTTAAGGTATGCATTAGGAGTTTGGGAAATAACTGTAATCACTAGATAATCTACTTGATATTCATCGATTCAAGATTAATAATTTACCAATATCGGCAAAGTAAATTTCATAAAGAACAAATTCTTAATTTAATTAAAGGAAAAAATTTCAAAATAAATTTTTTTAAAAAAAATTGCCAAAATAAAACTCCATTAAAAGTAATTTTCAAACTAGACCCGCTGCCACCACCTAGTGACACGTGGCGGCGGCGGGTTTTGTTTTTTTGTGCATAGAGAACTCGACATCACCAGTGCCAAGTTCATCTTTTGAGAACTCGGCACTGGTGATGCCAAGTTCAACTTTGGTTTTTATTGGCCAACACTTGAAATTTTCACTTAGGAGGTGACACTTGATAGAACTCGGCACTAGTGATGCCGCGTTCAACTTTGGTAGAACTCGGCATGGGTGATGTCGCGTTCAACTTGGTTTTTTATTGGCCAACACTTGACAATTTTTACTGATGTGATTCAAATAGAACTCGGCACTGAGAGTGCCGAGTTCTATATAAGAAACTGTTCTCCTGACGCTCAGATCGTGCCTGAGACGATTGACGCGCCAGAAGAACAGTTACTTAAATAGAACTTGACACTACGAGTGTCGAGTTCTAAAGGAAGAACTCGGCATCACCACGTGGTGGCAGCGGATCTAGTTTGAAAATTACTTTTAATGGAGGTTTATTTTGACAATTTTTAAAAAAAAAATTATTTTGAAAAATTTTCCTTAATTAAACCCTAATGGTTTAGAGCACCCTTAATGGGGGTGCACGCCTAGGCGTCCCCCGTTAACGGGTTGGGCGGCCGCCCAAGGCACCCACTCGGGCGTCCAATCGGGCGCCGAACGTCCCTATTGGTCGCCTAGGCCATCCTCGGGTGGGGGGCACGTCACGCAGGTGTTGCCCTCCTATTCGTCTTTTTTTTTAAATATTTTTATTTTAGTGGAGGATTGTTATTAAAAGTGATGTGGAGTTTAAAGAATGTAGGGTGGGTGGGGTAGCATGGACGTAGTTAAGATGAGTTTTTTGGTGGGTGAGGTGCGCTGACGTGACAGAGATAGAGCAGGACGGGTAGGGTAGCCCGAGCATGGTTATTCATGGTCTTAACCAGAATAACAAACTAATCTTTATTTTCAAAGTTGCTGATTTTGTAAATCGAAGTTGACATGCACTGAATCATTTCAATTATATCAATTCCACAGGTTGCTCAAACAAAAACAAAATAGTTTTAATGGGAGGAAATGACATGGGTTTCCTACCTCGAATTCCATCCTTAACAGTTGTAAGGGCCCCTATTCTTAATTTCTAACAACACATGCTACAGGTTCCTGACTTGCAGTGGATTAGTTGACAAATGTTTTACGTAACCTACGCCTGACACTTTTAAAAGAAAAACGACACAGAAACTACGCGGAAATTTTGTATTTGGGTTTGGAGATTTTGTGTCGTGTTCTTATTTTCAAGGAGGTAAGTTAATTATTTTTGTGTCATTTTTGTGGCATTGAGTACACGATATACAAAAATATATAACATATTTATATATGTATCAAGAAAACGTGTCTAAGTAATATTCTAGTGGTTGGGGGACTTTCTTTTGTCATTGAGCTGGCAAATTCGAAACCGAAACCTCCTCTTCTTTTTGTAGATTATGTATTATTTAGTCCAAGGGGTTCGAACCCGTGATCGGGGAAAAGATGTAAACCAACCATGGTTTTATGTTGCGAAGGACAATCATTAATAATATATAAAAAATCTAATTGTTGTTGAGTGTTGGACATTTAATCTTACGTTGGGGAATCAAAAACCATACTTTCTACCGCACCCTTAAAAAGAGTTTTACGCGTCTCACAAGTTACTAACATAGTGCATCAGTGCTTGATGACCATCTTTTATAATGGTTGTGTGTATTATGATAAAAAAAAATGACATTTTTATATGTCAAATGTTTTTAGTTAAGTAATTGGTCGTGAAAAATAATAATTCTTGTGTTTATTTCGTATAATTTCATGTGTTACACGAAATTGTATATGTTGTGTTCGTGTTTAATTTTCAGACATTATTTCAGATCGTGTTCGTATTTGGGTAAAATATTTTGTACACGTACAAAAAACAACACACAATCGGCAGCCCTGACGTAATCCAACGAATAGATAGGTAATTAAAAATGGTAACATAGCTTTAATCAAATAAAATTATGGAAAGCAAATGTGGGTACGAAGTCGCCTTTGTGATCCCATGACACTTAATATTATATAGTTAACAACCCACATTGCTTAGGTTATAAATAAAAGGCCAAATTGCAGTAAACTATGAAGTCGTTATAATCTATTAAGCAAAATGGATATAGATCGGATTAGACTCTAGAGGCGTCCAAAGACAAATTATTATTTACCCCAAATGATATTATAAAAAAAAACTGATATTATCGAGAAGATGAAAGTTAAAAGCTGGGCATCGTAATAGTATGTATATTGGGTTGGATTTGCGTCACGGGCTGATTGGGTTGGGGAACATTTACGGTGGGACCCCCTGGAAGCAAAATATCTCGTCGTTAGGTGACGTGGCGGAAATCGTGTGGACACACGTATGTTAGATATTTATTCTCCACTTATTACGCATGCCAACACGCATAAATATCTTCGCCAGGTGAGATATAGCTTCGGTCCTTGATTTTGCAAAGAATTACAAATATATGCCATCCACGGTTTCAGTATGTACGGGTCGGATCCGTTTGGCCCTTCTGGCCTGGGTAGGAATAGGATTTTATATACTTCCAGTTATACATTTAAGAGAATTGTAATAGGAGGGTATATATTCCCAATCTAATCTAAAGTGAGGATTATGCATGGAGAAAATTTGAAACAAGTTTTACATCTAATTTATCATTGAAAATTTACCAAAAGATATATAAGAAGTATGTTGGCAAACGAGACGAAAAAAATTAAGAAAAAATAATGAATACGTTGAAAAATAACAAATCAATTTGTTACGCAAATCGAAATCTAAAGATATATGTGTTACATTTTAAAATCAAGATACAGTTACCGTATCACAATTTGGAATGGAAAGAAATTGTAATTTACTGATAAACAAATAAAACAACACAATCGAAACCAGATCCGGATCCAGATCCAAAATGGAAACCGGAGACGGACAAAATCGTAATTAGAATCCCAACGGAGGTGAAAGAAACACCAAGCCGCCCACTCCCTCCAGCAAAGCCTCCCTCCCCATTCGATAACGAACGAACCAACCAACCAAAAACGAAAATTTTCCGAAAATGGGAAAGGCGAAGAAGAGACTGAAACCTTCCCCGCCGGCGAAGCCAACCTCGATCTCCGATGACGACGAGGTCGAAACGGAGGTTGAGGGGTTCTTCTACTACCCCGTCCTCCCCACCAGCTTCGTCGTCTCCGACGCCCTCGAGCACGACTTCCCCATCATCTACGTCAACACCGTCTTCGAGATCTCCACCGGCTACAAGCCCGACGAGGTCCTCGGTCGCAACTGGTAAACATCCTTTCCCGTTAGGGTTTGTTAACGCTTTTTGAAATACGTGGAAGTTTTTTATTGTGTTTGTTAGATCGTGCGATTCCGCATTTTAAGATTTGTGATTGTTCTCGTTATGGCGGTTTATGCATGAAATGATTTGATATCAAAAGTTCTAAACATCATCTTCAGTATAAATGTTTGAAATCTCTGAGCTTTTGCTTTCGATTTTTTTTTTTGTTATTGTGTTTCCGTTTTCTGTTGCAATTTTTAGGTTGTCGATTGCTCCGGTTTGTTAGATCAGATCGTGCGATTTGACATTTCAAGATTTGTGATTGTTTTCATTGTGGTGGTTTATTCGTGTTTTGATATACCGTGCGTAATTTTGAGATTTGATGTTTTCGTTTGGTGGTTTATGCATGACATGATATAAAAAATATCATTTTCATTCTGTTTGTTTTCATGTCTTAGGGTTTGAATTCCAAATGTTGTTCGTTTTCATCTGGTGACTAGCTCTTGTAAGTTGCCTTCGAAATCTGTGATTTTTTGCTCTGGAAGTTATATTATCGTGTGTTTCTATTGCAATTTTTAGATTTGTCAGTTTCTCCGGTTTGTTAGATCACGTGATTCCGCATTTTACGATTTGCGAATGTTTTTGTCACGATTTATACATGTTTCGTTATCGCAAACGTGATTTAAAGATTTTAGTTTTTGTTTGGTAGTTTATGCATGACATGTTTTAATATCAATGTATCATTTTCATTTTGAATATTTTTCATGTCCTAGGGGTTCGAATTTCAAATGTTGTTAATTTTTGTTTGGTAACTATTTCTCTTATTACTGATAACACCTTGAAAGAAGAAGAAAATCATCCTTTAAGGCGTGTTTTATAGGTTTTTTAATTTGGTAGTATTTGCAGCATACAACTCATTGTATTTTTCTTATCACTTTCACGATTCAATGGTTTAGAATTGTTGCTTTTTGTTAGGTGGCTAAGTTGTTTCTTGTTAGCAGCATTTTTGCCGGGTGGTGTTGTGCCACTTTTAGTTATTGCATCGTTCAATGACTTGATGTTCCTAGTATATTATGTTTTTTCATGTATGAAGTTATAACCATTAGCATTTGCATCTTAAAAAGTCTAAAGATCTTTATGGAACATCCAGTATAAAATGTTTGTTTTACCCCCTTTTGTAGATTTCTTCAAGTGGCCGGAAAGACCCAAATCATCTGCTTGCAATGTAATGCAGATATATTAAAATTCCCAAATTTGATACTGGTACTGGGATCCAACATTTTACCATTTTAAGTTTTGATTTGTCCTTCAACTAACATTACCAATTGTTCAAATTTAAAAATTCTGTGTTGAAATTCTCTCCTGTAAAATGGTGTTAGCTGCTTTTCTTCTTATGAGGAATATGTCTCTCTTTAGCCTGTCTTTTGGAGTTATAAAAAAACATTCTAAAGCTACTTTTTTTTCCTGCTTATTATACTAACTAGGACATATTTGGTTCCAGCCGATTCTTGCAGTTTCGGGATCCAAGAGCTCAACGGCGCCATCCTCTGGTGGACCCGGTGGTGGTGTCTGAAATCCGTAGATCCCTAGAGGAAGGACTTGAATTCCAGTGCGAACTTCTCAACTTCCACAAGGATGGGACCCCATTAGTGAACAGACTGAGGCTCATGCCCATACATGGGGATGATGGTGTTGTGACTCATATCATAGGCATTCAGCTCTTTTCGGTGGCAAACATAGACCTGAGTCGCATTTCTTACCCTGTCTTCAAACAAATATCCCAACAAAAGCTTGACCACCAGAATGGCGATCCCACAATATCTGAGCAAAACCACAATTTTGAAAAGTTGAGCCACTGTGGCATCCTTCAACTCTCAGATGAAGTGCTGGCACATAACATCCTATCACGATTATCTCCTCGAGATGTAGCATCAATTGGATCAGTCTGTACTAGAATGTGGCAGTTGACGAAGAACGAGCATTTGAGGAAAATGGTCTGCCAGAATGCATGGGGAAGAGATGTGACTCATAAACTGGAGTTGAGCACCAAGAGGCTAGGATGGGGGCGTCTAGCCCGAGAACTGACCACACTTGAAGCTGCTGCTTGGAAGAAGCTCACGGTTAGAGGTAGAGTAGAGCCATCACGTTGCAACTTCAGCGCCTGTGCTGTTGGAAACCGCCTTGTTCTCTTTGGGGGTGAAGGAATAAACATGCAACCAATGGATGACACATTTGTTCTGAACCTTGATGCTGCATACCCGGAATGGCACCGTGTGAAGGTGGCATCCTCGCCTCCAGGGCGTTGGGGGCACACCCTCTCTTGCTTGAATGAATCATGGCTTGTGGTGTTTGGTGGATGTGGTAGACAGGGACTGTTGAATGATGTCTTTGTATTGGACTTGGATGCCCAACAGCCCACTTGGAAGGAAGTCTCAGGGGAAGCACCCCCACTTCCAAGATCTTGGCATAGTTCTTGCACTCTTGATGGCTCGAAACTAGTCGTCTCTGGAGGTTGCACAGGTTCCGGTGTGCTTTTAAGTGACACATTTTTGTTAGATTTTAATAAAGAGAAACCTATTTGGAGGGAGATACCATCGTCATCATGGAATCCTCCTTCCAGACTGGGTCACACACTCTCTGTCTATGGGAAGACCAAGATTCTAATGTTTGGTGGAATGGCCAAGAGTGGATCACTCAGACTAAGGTCTTGTGATGCTTACACAATTGATTTTGAAGAAGACGAGCCGCAATGGAGGCAACTGGATTGCAATGGTTTTCCAGGAGTCGGTCCACCCCCTCGATTGGACCATGTTGCAGTGAGCTTGCCTTGTGGGAGGATTATAATCTTTGGCGGCTCCATTGCTGGTCTCCACTCCCCATCCCAGCTCTTCCTTCTGGACCCGTGCGATGAGAAACCGACATGGAGAATCCTCAACGTGCCCGGACAGCCTCCGAAATACGCTTGGGGTCACAGCACGTGTGTGGTCGGAGGGACCAGAGTTCTTGTTTTGGGTGGTCATACTGGCGAAGAATGGATTCTGAATGAGCTGCATGAGCTTTGCTTGGCAAGCAGGCCAGATTAAGTCTGATATATGTACTGCTGGGTTTTTTTGGTCGATTGATGTATTTGTTACTTTAGCATCCCCTAGCTTTGTTTATTGTAGTCAGGGTGTTGCTTTTTGCCTGTAAAATTTTTCGTCTGATCATGTACTTCGCCAATCCATTATGTTCGAACGTTTACACAGCCATGTTTAGTGTTAAAATTTTATCTCGCCCTTTAGCATTTCTTGGTAACGTGATACTTACGACAAAACTTGAAATGCCGTTCACGAGTTCTTTGGATCCAAAATCTCGTATCTTGTATCTGCGTTGTTCCTGTTAGGTGTTGTATAATTTACCATTTTCCTTGACGACAACAGTATTCCGTATGGATTCCTTGGCACATGCCATTGCCATATTGCCATGGCATACCTGCATTCTTGGGGATTGTGATAATAGTATAAACGATATTGGAATTACAATGGGTGAATCTTCATTAGTAAACTTGCGCATCAGTAAATCTTCCGAGCACCACTTCATTCACACGAGCACGCAATAATCACTTCATTGACTGGACGCTTCAACCATTCATGAATTACAGGAATCACTGAAGCTTAACACATTGTTTCCAAATATGAATAACGCAAAACAGTGCAACACCACAGCGTCAGCAAGGCTGTGGGTGTAAGGGTACACAACACATTCAGGAGAAACTTGCTTCTCATCCTATCATGCCACACACACATGATCCCTAGATGCATAGCGATTAGCAATCATAATATGGCCAGAGCATTCAGACTGACTTGGACCCATCTTCTGCCAACTATTCTGAACTGCCACGTAAACCAAGGAAATCCTGCTGCAGACTGTTTTCAGATGCCAAAGGACATATTCATGTCTCCTTTAGGTTCAAATGAAGCTCTTCTTTCTCGGGAGGCTTTCACTAGCCAAATAAATGTTGAATACAATTGGGAGAGAGTTTCGTCCAGTGTCTTTGAAATAGATACAATAATCATGAAATACCATTTAAACACTCCGGAAATAGTAGATCGTAGATAGTCATGCAACAATCTATAGTCCTGAGAATGATTCAGATGCTTGTCATGAACATATAAACAAAAATTTGAAAAGTTGTTTGTCATGAACATACAATCAAAAACTTGAAAAAGTACTTCCAGAAGGATTTCTCATTACCTAAACCCAATCAGACACTCAAATTGGTTGCCTGTGTTGGATGCTTGCAAAATGAAATCAATGCACCAATATAAATGAAACAAACGGCCATCCATGGAAAGGCCGACATGTTTCAAATGATACGTGTACCATCTTCGTCAGATCTACCCAAACAAGTCAATCGACGTGCTAATTCAACATGCATAGAGTGACCAGCCTACAAAAGTGAATAAGTGAATATTACAAGTGCAACGATACAAAGAAACATTTTTTTATTGGAAAGGATATGTTTGCTAATAGAATAAGCATAAGACTATGGAACCCCCATCTGGCTAATCTTCAGGTAATGGCAATGGAAGTGACCAAGGATTCATCAATGCTTGGTCACTTCCATTTCATCATGCCATTTCATCATGCCATTTGCACAGTGAAAAGGACCACTCCATGATTCATTTTAAGCCTAAATAACTAACTAGTAACAGAAAGATGTTTGAAAGGACGTGTTAATAGCCCTTGAGGAGGGAAGGGAAACCCAAGAAAACATAAATATTATACAGCTTTCACCCTTCGGTAGGAAATGGATCACAAGGAGAGAAAAATAACACAGCATTGCACTGTTTCTTTTCCTAAGAATAAAAATGTTAACAATCTATATTTGGAATTTCAACAGGTCTTAATGAAAATGTTATAAATAAATAAACAAACAAAAGATGATTCTCATGTAGATTCCTAGAAATGTCACAGAAGATGGAGATCCATGAAATCTTCAAAAAAAAAATGCATAAATTATTGGTTGATGAATGGGTTGTTGGAAAAAAATGAGCATGTCATGAATACCACAAAATAAAGTCTCTGATGCATTGGAAGTGATTGTGATAAACAAGAAATAAACAAACCTTGTATCCAACTAAATGAGCAACTGGCAGTCCTTGATGACCATCATATGCAAGAAGGGATAAATCACCTATAAGATCCAAAATTTTGTGGCGACAAGGTTCCTGGTCGTAACGAAGTGGAGGGTTCAGCCAACCTTCTCTAGCACTGCATAACAAATCCACAAATTACGGGATCCTAAGCATCTTACAAAATTCAAATTACAGCATCCTAAGCATAGGTATTATACCTGCAAACAAGAGCATTCTCTAACGAACCCCCTTTAATAAGTCCAGCTTTGCGCAGTGCTTCAACCTGAATTCACCTAACATCGTTTACTATCACAATTAAAAGATGGATGATGACAAAACAAAAACACTAGATATGTATCTAACAAAAGGCTACATTGTCAAAATAGATGACGCTACGCATTAAGTAGCAAACATTGTCAGGAATGTGAACGAAGATTGAAACACAACAAATGATTACCCTTGAGATAGTTTCCAAGATACGGTGTGAACAACTAACAAAATATCTCAAGTAGAATCTTGTGTTATATGTGACATGCTACTGTCATGCAAAAGGTGCTTGGTACATTCAAAATAATTAAATAAAATTGATAATCTCCGTAGCATAACATAATTAAACCTCTTCAAAGACGCAAAATGTTCTTGAAGGCGCAATTTCATTTGTGTATACATAGTCATCCATGGGGAAACAAGAGAACCATTGGCAGCCTAGGGCAGGCACCTGAAAAATGAAGCAAATACATTAGGATATTGAAGTGTGATACTATTTCACAGCAAGCTATAACTTGAAATGCTCTGTCAAATGTGAACATGAGAAATCAGAAAACAATTGCACACCAAAGGAAAAGGAAAAAAAATACTTATTTCCGGGAACACAATTTACCTGGGGGAAATTTATACCATAAGTAATCTGAATTTTCGTTGAAGGAAAGGCAGCCATAAATGAATCATCCCTCTGTATGAATACTGGTTTGTGAAGAAAAGCCACCATTTTATCCATGCTACTGTCATTGCAGTCCTTTGCGACAGATAAACCAGCTTGTCTAATTGCATCCACCCACTCCTTAGATGATCCATCTAGTATAGGGACCTGATAATGTGGTTTTAGCAACTGAATTTTCGAACATATATTCTCGTCTGAGCAACTTCCATGATAACAACATACGAGGTTGTAACTCCGCTAAACTTTGAATCGACCATTGCAATAGTCAAACTTGGACCGGATTGTGCTCGATCGGGAATTTATAAAGCAACTAAAATGCAGTATGACGTAAACACTAGAAAATAAAGAGAACTCTCTATATTTTCATGCACGCAAGCTCGCTACAATTAAATCAAACACAAATCTAGTGTTGGTTTTCTGCTTTTCATCAATTTAACCATATAAGCGGGTATTTTTACCACTTCTCCGCAAAATTCTTCTAACTTGATGCCGTTGCATTCCATAACCTAGGATAAAAAAGAAAATTCGACTTTGCAACGGATTATTTTTGGTATTTCACAAATCTATTCTCACTCCAAAAGTTGAAAGTGTCCACTGCAACATCCTTTGTAGGTAAATCACATTCCTTACAACCTAACAGCTTCATTTGATACGTAATTTACAACGCTAAGCTGTCAACTGGACAAAAAGATCGAACTTCACTAAAACAAAACCCTAACCTCGTCCCCGCCTTCAATCTCGATCCTGCAGTTATCAACTCCGAACCCCTCAAGCGCCGAAAGCAAGTGCTCTACAGTCCTCACGACCATCCCATCCCTCCTCAACGCCGTGCAGAGCGGCGACTCGACGGCATACTCGACCGACGCGGGAATCCTGGACCTCGGATCGCCGGCGACGAAGTATCTCCCCTCTCCGGCAAGCGCGGGGAGGAGCCTGGCGGTGGTGCGGGCGCCGGAGTGAAGGGTCGTGCCGGAGATGGTGACGGGACACGCTAGGGTTTGCTGGGGTTTGCCGGACTGTGAGGGGAGAGGAGAGGAGAGGAGAGGAGAGGTGAGCTCACCGGGGTATTTACTATTTATAGGAGGGAGTGAGGGAGGTGAGGTTAAACCGGTTGGAAGCGGCGGATCGGAAGGCGGTGGAGCATTTCGCGGTGACGTGGACTCCGGCGTTGTTTGTAACAAGTTATTTGAACAACTGTTGAGCGTTGACTTCTTATGCAAAAATATATTTTGTCAAATGAGTTCTTCAGGTTTGTATTCTTCTACAGTTTATTTCAAAAAAATAAAATGAAATGTTGCAAATATTAAGAAGTTGAATATTAATTTTGTGTTCTATCTTGGACGTAATTGGTTTATACAAAAACTTTTGGTGTGTTTGAGTCTAAGACTGTGTTTCGATGCACACTATTGGGTTTCAGATTTTCTCAGAAATTGAAATTTTAGTTTCCTTGTATCCAAACAACACACATATCGTAAAGAATCTGGATTCGCAGTGTGGCAGAGATTCTTCATTTACAATACAGGCAGAGAAACCGGAATTTCCAGATTCTCGTGTATTCCAAGAACCTGAATTGATACCTCAACCTCACTTCTCAACATTATTACCTTACGTGTCACTGCACTTTTACCGTCTTGTCCCCGACAAAACTGACATTTCCACCCCATGTCCGAAATTAAAGAACCAACTACCAAAACAAAATTACTTTACTCTTCTTACGTCTCACTTCACTCACCCACTTCGTTATTGTCGACGTCTCTCACCCTCACCTCTATTTCATCACTTCACCGGACTTTGGTTCAAGAGGCACGTTCGGGTCGTCAAAGCGTTACGGAGGAGACCTCCGGTTCGATTGTTTCGGCCAGATACGTAATTTGACCATCTTCTCGTCAAGGATCCATACATTTCCAGTCATGTTCCAACATTAAAACTTACTATTTTCTTCTCTCCACCCGACGAGTCTCGCTCTCACCCCCTTTTCCTAACTTAAGCGGATCTCGGTCGAGGAGGCACCTCGACTTCCTGTGTGCATTACCGAGGACACTCCCTGGTTTGATTGTTGCGCCGAGGTAGCAAAGCCTAATCTGGTTTTCTTCCAAATTTAATTTCTACCCATCTGATTCACAATGAAATGTTTAGATTCCTCTCTTCTAAAGTTGACCAAATCAATGCCAATGCAGTGTGGCCAAAATTTTATATAAGAAGGATTTGGATTTTTGAAGGTTTAAGGTTAGATCGTCCAAGTATGGTTATTTGTAAGGTTCATTTTATGTAGTTGTCGATCGTTTGACTGAGCTCATACTGTTGAGGATAACTTTTAAATGAGACCTGATAGAGATATTAACTTTCCTACCCTTTAACGTAGTTATTATTCACTTATTTCGAACCCATTCTTTTCCATGGTTATTAACATAAGTTATTTTACTAGCACTTCACCGAAAGTAATGTCGGCATACATGTTAATAATAGTTCTACCTAAAATTACTTATTTCCAATGTAGAACCTTTAAACATTGTATCCTATGGTGGTCAAAATTTGTTACTCATTTCGCAATTCATATGTGTCGCTTATACCATCAACCAAAAGCTTAGGAAAATGACTGGTTGGTACCATGACTATTTTTTTATCTTCAACCCACTAATTTACACATTGTTACATACAGAATGGATTGTAATAGATTGATGCGACTACTTGAAGAGGAATAGGAAGAGGACATGTTAATTATGGGTCTCATAGGATGCATAGAGGAATACATTAACAATAGTCTCCTTAAAAACCTTGTACACATAGCACCCATGATTGGTCACCAAAAGACAATCAATAAGTTGACTGGTCATTGTAGAGTGTGTTATGATGGATGTAGAATGCATTTAGATGTTTTCAAGAAGCTCTGCCACATTATGAAAGTGAAAGGTCTACTAAATCTCACACGAGAGATAACTGTTGAAGAACAAATGTATACGTGCCTATACGCCTTAGGCCACACACACGTTAACTGAGTCATGTAAGACATGTTTCAACATTCCAGTGAAACGGTTAGTAGACATTTCAACTCCGTGTTGCGTGCTCTAGCAATGTGGTCTTGCGATATGATAGGACCAAGAGAAAATATGGAAGAAACTCCATCGTATATTCGTGAACATGCTGGTGGGATTTTTTTCCCGTACTTCAAAGATTGTGTATGCGCTTTAGATGGCACACTTGACAGTGCTTGTGTTCCAAAATAAACAACTAGCATATCGATCAGGTAGAGATCCAAAGCACACGACATAAAATGTGTTGGGAGTTTGTGATTTTCGTATGCGCATCACATTTGTGCTTGCTGGGTGGGAGGTAGTGCCCACGATAACAGAATCCTAAATGAAGCATTGTATGAGGCTGACCACAACTTTCCTTTACCCCCCAATGGTAATTCAATAACCTCTGTCTTACTCTTTACAGTTTACCATTGCAGGGATGACTCCGCAACCCAAATTGGGAATACTCTATAAGTGAGGGCCGCATCCAGTTCACGTACCCTCCAGAAACATTTGGTCGCCTCTTACAGTGGACATACGAACCAGCAACAACAACACATCAGCACAGGGAGTGTTCATTCGATTCAGCAGCAGATCGTTGTCTCCTCAAATGGTCATATTACCCGGCCACAATGGCTGATTGGACCATATATTCCACCAGGGGAGGTAGAGGAATTAGTGTCGGGCACTCGCAAGAAGAAGACTCAATGGACTGATGAACGCCATGCGATCTTCTTGCGTTTATGTATCAACGAGGTAAGGGTTGGAAACAGGCCCACCAAAGCATTGAACAATGAAGGTAAAAGAATGTGGTGGAAAATTTCAATCGCGAGACCAGGTTGCGATACCCATGGCTCCAAATAAAGAATCACTGGGAAAATTCAAAGAAAATATATATGACATGGAAGTGGCTGCAGACACAAAGGGGGGAGGGATGGAGTCACAACAAAAACACTATTGAAATGGATGAATCGTGGTCGCTGGACAACCAAAAAGTACACAATCCCCGTATTTATACCCTTATGCTAATATATTTTAAATTATATACCTAATTACTGAAATGTTTGATTCGCCAGAACAGTTAATATTTATACTTAATTACTATTTTTTTTAAATTGCAGAGTCATTTCGGGCTACTAGACTTCAAGGATGGACCATTACTGTTTGAGGATGAAATAAGGACCATCTTTGAAGAAGGGTTAGCTGAAGGAGATGTTGGATTCAATCCAATGAGAAAGGGAGCTAAGACCCGACTATATACAAGTCGAAGTCAATCATCTCATTTCAGTAACCACAAAGGGTACGACGGGCTTGAGGAAACCGGAGACTCTGGTGACAAAGTTGATGAACCACACGTACCAACCCCGACCATGCCAGCTGAAAGTGGAAAACCCAAGAAGGCATGCATCCCCCCGTCAGTTCAATACCTGGGAGAAAAAGTCTCCCATGTCGTGGGAGTTTTAGAGAGAAAAAAGATATCCTCACCGATACGTGGAAGGACCACACTGTGAAGGTGTGTATGGAACTGGCAAGGGAGTGTGGAATTTCAGTTGGGTATAGAGAGTATGTTTTTGTTGTTGCCTTATTCGAAGTTTTCCCTAAAAGAGAAGTATTTGTAGCCTTACAAAACGTGAATAGACGCCGAATGTGGCTTGGGATGGAGTTGGAATTGAAGATGCAACAACATAATCAGTCAGCACAGTAGTGTGATTTAGTAGAAGTCAATGAGTTAAATGTGTGTTGTCTAAACTTTTTGGTGCTTGGACCTTTTTTACGTAGGCCATTGTGGGATGATTTTGTCTAGTTATGGAATTTTGTTGGCAATAAGACTCAGATGGTGATTTATTCGGAATGGTAATTTACACAGTAGTTATGGAATTTTCTTTGAATTTACAACTGACGTTTCATTTATTCATAATGATGATTGCTACATATCTATGTTACTATGTTTTTGACAGTTGGATGAGATGTTCCGTGTTCAATATTGAGTTTATGTTTGATTGTCTAGAGGTGTACATGCTTCATTCATCTTACACGCTAGTAACCTTCAGTTCATCTTTTTTTCACTGAAGAGGTGTACATGCTTGTAGAAGGAAATTAATAAAGCATGACGAGATGTTTATCTACCTTATCTATGAGAAGATAAAAGAGTTAATTACTATTTAATCGAACCATGTATGCAATGTTAATATCTTCAATATCTGGAAATAACAGATAACTGCAGAAAACTTGTCAACAAAAACCATAATCTAAAGGCTTGTAGATATCATGTCCTAACTTTTCAGCTTCCATAAATTGTCAACAAAAACAATAACCGAACATAACTGCAGAACTTAGTTCAATCCAAAAGTTAAAGAGATACAACTAACTAAAAATTATCCTAAAATTGTCAACAATGTTGGACACAATCAACCGATCATTAATACTCCTTCAGTTCAACTACTCTTAACCTTAACAATCCACATAGGCGACCCCTCCTAACGAATTCTAGGACATGATTTCGCTTTCATCGCTGGGGTCGTACTCCGGTAGGCCTGAGCTTATGTTGTCATCATTAGTAGAGATGGAATAATCCGAAGAGAGATTTGGTGGAATGTTGTCGGTGTCGATATCTGCTTCATGTTTGGGTTCTGCAAGAACACAAAAGTGTAGCTTAAAATTGACGAAGGTGAAAAGTAAGTTTTTTAAGAAACTTCATAACATACCATATGTTAATTTGTAATTGATATATTATAATTACAGTTATGTCAAGTTGTGTTATATTTTACTACAAATCAATATTCCAGACAAACAACATGAAAATAAATTGGGAACCATAACAATGTACCCAAAGACAATCATCAAATAACTTACTTCCATTTTCATTAATATTGCATTTTAACCCATAATTTACATGATCCTCAATTGGTTTGGAAAATGAAATTTAACTAACCAAAACACAAGGGAGGGATAACACACCAGCAAAACACAACTTAACTAACTACCCAACCAAGAAATTTCAACTTCAATATATCCACCCAAAAATTGTTGGCAAGCGTTGGTGGTTAAACCCAAAAAAACTAACCAAACACTACACATGGTCATTCACAAATGGATGAAGTTCTCTCCGTAGCCTTCATTGGGCTGAGTGACGGACTGACGGCCATACCGGGTTGTGGTTGCATGGGGGGAGTGTGCTGGGGGCGAACTAAACCCTGACTGGGTGTCTCATGCATGATCACCACCGCACAGTTGGGGCAGCGACACTCTTCGAACTCCGACTTTTGCTCCTTCGGGGAGTGCGGCTCCTCTATTACATGTCGACAACAAAACGATAATAAGCCATAACGAAGTGGTAGAAACCCAACTGAAAACAAGAACAAACGAAGACATTTTTCGACCCCTATCAGTGTGAGGATTGAGGTGCTCCACCAAACGAACAAGACGGACGTCGAACTTGTCAACCTCCTCCAGCCTACGTTGCAAGGTCTCCACGACTGATAATATGAAGTCGAGCTTGCAGTCGCTCTCCAACTGGAAGTGTGCGCGGGAAACAATCAGCGTCTCATCGTAGACGAAGAAACCACAACGATGTAGTCCCTAAGACAACACCCTTGGTTAGAAAACATGCACAACAAGTGAAATGCAAGAATGGGAGGAAATATTACGAACCATATTTGCTGGAGTCGGGCAACAGAAGAACCATGGACCCAGACCATAAGAGGTCTCGACACGGTGTCGTTTCACCGGCAACAGACAAAAGCTAGAGAGACTCCGTGGACCCAGACCATCAGAGACACGGTGTCGTTTTGCCGGCAACAGAAGAACCATGGACTCAGATTATCAGAGGTCTCCATCGGCTAGTTTTTCGTTTTTCTTTGTCTGCAAAATACGGAACTAAATATATCAAAGTTGCATCAAAATTTATAACTAAATATATCAAACTTGTTACTCACAAATAATAATAATAATCGGTAATAAACGGAACTCCGGTTTGTGGATGAGCAAGGATCGACAAATGAATCGCGTCCGTTACACCCATCTCCAGATCCCGCCACGTCACCTCTTTCAACAAATCCCCGCCGTTGGATGGTAACAAACTCGCAACGAACCCGCCTTCTTCTTCCCCCTATAAATAATAAAAACCCCATCACTCTACTCCTCTCACTCCCACCTTCTCCTCTCTTTCTCTCTCCCAAACCCTAATTTCTCCTTCTCTATCTCCTCTCCGATGGCGCGTACGAAGCAAACGGCCCGCAAGTCCACCGGCGGGGAGGCCCCTCGGAAGCAACTCGCCCTCAAGGTCAGGAGTAGGATCGAGGCGCGATTTTGGAGGTTTTGGTTTCTGATTCGGGTTTTTGGATTTGGATTTGTGTAGGCCTCGAGGAAAAATCCGGATTCGCGGGGGAAGAAGTTGGATGATCGTATGAAGAAAGCGCGCCGCTTCCGTCCCGGCACCGTCGCGCTCCGGTAATGATCCCACTTCATCTCAGATCAGCTCTCGTTCCAGTTTCTTTTGGTGGATTTTTTAATCTAGATCATGTGGTTTGCAGTTCGTTTTCATGTGTGTGTGTTTGGCGTTTCGATGGTTCGGAATTCGTTTTTTGTGGATTTTGTGGTTTGATTTTGTTGCCGTTCGTTTTGAGGTTTTCGGGATTGTTTTTGATGGATCTGTTGTGTTTTGGTGTTCCGATTCATTTTAAGTTTCTTTGGAGGTTTCCGAGTTTGTTTTTGATGGATTTTTCGTTTCTTGCTATTAACGATCCGGTTAATTTGATGTCCCCGAGTTCTCTTTCGATGATTTAGCAACCCGTAATCCTTGTTCTGTTCCACTTTGTTTTTATGACGATGTTCTGGTGTTTAGTAACCTTTAAATTGCAGCCTAAACTCCAGTTTTAAGATTCAATTTTTTTATTTCTTATGGATTTGTTGTATATTAGTGTTTAGTACCTGCCAAATCGCAGATCTAACATTCCTGTTTGTTGGATCTCCAAGGTTCTTTTATCTTGATGGATTGTTGTTCTAATGCTAAGTATCCTCCGGTTTGTGTTTAGTGACCTCCAAATCCCAGTCCTAACATTGTAGTTCGTTTTTTGTTGTGGAGTTAATATTTTCAGTTTCTTGTGATGCTTCCGGGTTGTTTTATTAATAATGTCTGTTGTGGATTATGTTGGTGGTTTAGGGAGATACGGAAGTACCAGAAGACGACTGATCTGCTGATCAAGAGGCTTCCGTTCCAGAGGCTGGTGCGCGAGATTGCTCAGGACTTCAAGACTGATCTCCGGTTCCAGAGCCATGCCATTTTTGCGCTCCAGGAGGCTGCCGAGGCCTACACGGTCGGCTTGTTTGAGGACGTCAATCTCTGTGCCATTCACGCCAAGAGGGTCACCATCATGCCAAAAGACATCCACCTCGCAAGGCGCATTCGTGGGGAACGGGCTTAGTCGACTTTGCATTCTTTGCCTCCTCCGATAGAAGGGAGATGTAGAATGTAGTTGTTAGTTTGATGACCCTTCTTAGGTTTCCTTTTGTGTTCTTTAGTTGTTGGTTTTGTGAATTGTGTGAAGTAACTGATGAGTAATAGTAGTAGTGGTCGTTAATTGGGTTTTCAGATGCATATATTGTAGTCAGCAGCTGTTGTGTGAAGTAACAGAGTAGTAGCGGCTGTTAGTTGGGTTCCAATTGCACATGCTGTAGTCAGCAACTTATGTGTCGAGTGACAAAGTAGTGGTGGCGATTACTCGGGTTCCAATTGTGTATATTGTGTGATCAGCAACTCTGTTTCGGAATTAATACAAATGGGACTGGTGTCACTTTTCTTTGAAGATTGCGTTGGTGTCGTGTTATGGATGGTTAACAGAAAGAGGTGGTTCGTTTGGAGCATTACTTTTAACTTTTGAAACAACTATTTTGTATGTGCAAAACGGTTTACTTGACAGAAAGGGGTGGAAGAGAATTACTTGCCTTTTGACAACAAAAGTAATTTAGAAGTGCTTCTTTCCTAGAAAGTTGGTTGCTCTTCGAATGGAAGAATTTGTTTGGATATACATTTACGATCATCCTCTCTCAACTTTCTCCTTTCCCTTGTTATAATTAATCACCAAATCTCCGAATTCCTAATCACCACACCCCACTTCTCCACTCATTAAACTCCAATCCCCTTCAGTTGGAAGCACAAACCTGACGACAGATTGCATGGCAGTGGTGATGACTAAAGTGCACCACGAAGATAATATATAATATAAGACCATAAAAATGCTAACAGTGGAAACAAGAGTAAAAACACACGATTGAAGATTTAAACGCCAGGTTAAAGTCCCCTATTACCGACACTGCAACTAATCGTCTAGTCCACATTGTTACACGACAACACCTGATGTGATTACATCATGTCTTCACAAATTGAGACCTTGGTCAACATTCTTTTCACTGTGCAACAATCTCTTGTCGTGCATAATCAAAATATTCCAAAATTTTGACGGACAAAAACATCAGAGTGAGTTTATTCAAGGTCATTGCTTTTTCGTCATATCATAGAGTACACACATATCAGCTGCAGTCTTAACCTGAAAAAAAATTGACAAACATTATAACCAACACCAACATCAGCTCCTAATTGAGATCAAACTAACTATGAACACAAAATGAGCTTCATGTGAAATCAGCTAATAAAATCTACTGCGATAGCATGTAAGTAATGACCAGAAGCAACATAATATATGGTAAAATCCAACGGGTTACTGATTAACATTGATCTTCAGAAAGTCTATGTGAACTGCACCATGCATTTCGAGTATTGCTGGTCACTTCTATTCAGAAAACAAGCAAAGTATCATATTAGTTTATTACCTGAATGATGTTGATAATCTGCTTGATTGCCCATCCAAACAGAGATAATGAGAATGACACAGTTAAAAGCAAGCTCTGTCGAAATGCATTCTTAAATATCTGTTAACAGAAAAGTGGGAAGTGATTGAGGATATACTATTTTTGTAGAAATAGTGGAATAAAAGGCAAGATTCTCACATTGATCACACTTTCTGGTTGTTTCTCGGCAAGAAGGAACATGAAAATATACAGAACCTATCAAAAAAGTTATATGTTTCAGTAGGCCTACAGAGCATGTTTACAGAAAGAGAGTAGTTAGTAAGGGTCTTTGCCTCAGATCCCACGCAACAGAAGGCCATGAAAGGACGGTGCCCATAGTATGCTTTAAATAGCCAATTTGTGCTGTCCTTAACATCTTTATGACTTGCCTTGCCAGACAGAAATGTGCTGCAACAGCAACAAACAAGTGGTTTTTAATATCCTAATACAAATCTATACCAAAGATAGTATGTGGCTCAGGTTCACATATCAAAGTAAACCTAAGAATAATGTTTAAGGTATAAAATCTTGAGTGACACTTACGGCTATAGATACTTTTGACACGTTTAAATCAACTCTTTTAACATATTAACGGAGAAAGAGAACAATGCGGATCAAACGAAAAGGTGTAAAGAGTTTAAGATGGTTGACCATCATTCTGCAACATTTAATGGTTCTAAAATGGAACATCGTAATGACACAGTCTATATTGCAAATTTTAAAGTGTCAAGACGTGTATGACAAAAATATCCTAACAATGCTAAGAATCAAATCTACAAACATATCCTACTACAAGTCTGCAACCATGCTGGTAGGGGCCTTCATCACCATAACAAAGTCCATGACAACAACATTTCATTTTAGGGTAAATATGTCAAAAAATATTAGTAGGTGCTTCATATGTTACAGATATACTTTTCACTCCTAAGAAATGACACAAAACCCAAATATTGAGACATCATACCTGTACATTTGCAACCAATGGCTTCCAATATCTAAAGCAAGCAAAGACAAGAATATCAAACCGGGCCTGCAAAATCACATCATCAGCATGTCAATTTTTTCAAACAATTCAAGTATGCAATGGAAAAGCACGGAAGCTGCAACATTGCATAAAAATTACCTGTAAATCTGTGAAAGAACTGCCAACAGGCAGGCAGTGCTAACCCTGCAAGATCAGAGTATGTCACAACTCAATAGGTGATCAAAGAAACCTGAAGTCCGCACACAACAATGGACCAACTTGGCAAATCAAAGAAGACAAAAGGAAAGGAAGACATGATCTATGTAGCATCCTACAGTGGACATTAAGAGGGACAAGAAACCACCTGTCCGTTACCATGTCCAAGACAGCTCCAAAAGTTGAGACTATAATATAAAAATGAAATTAGTAAAATTGCATGTACAAACAGATTAATTGAAAATGATGGTCCAAAAATGATTTTAGCATGTTAATGTGAAATCAAACAATAAGGACTTTGCAAGTCTGCATGTAAAGTAACACCTGTTTTTACTATCAGGGGCCATCTCTATATAAGTGTATTGTGATACCTAATACCTTGACTTCCAACATTCAAGGAGTGATTAATGTTATTAATTTTTCGTGCAGTATGAGGCCCATGGCATTGTCAATTTCATAGATCACGATACGAAAAAGGTAGAAAGGCATTAAAAACACAAAAAAGGTAGAAAGGCATTAAAAACACAAGTTGTTCTCTCTTGAATTTAGGATTTACCCTTCAATGTGCTTAAACTTAAAGCTACACCTTCACAATCGCCCACCTATATTTTGCCACCAACCCAGCAACACTATGATTTATGGCCACGGAACCTCTGCCATCAGTGCATCCCACATCCCTCGCCCCATGTCAAAATCATTATGCCAACTTTCAACAATTATACACGTTTCTTGCAACTTAATTGTATTCCTCCCTTATATTGCCCAGTTAAGACAATCTTGTATAGGGGATACATCATGAGTACATGTAAACTTACCAGCCACTACAGATACACGATAATGGAATACCCTACATAGCCCATTTCTCCACGTATGTTTCTATCAACCATGTTACGTGAATCCAAGCAACTCGAATAGACTAAATCCAATTCTAAACAGAGGGAGTGATCTTCAGTTTATTCAACTTGGGACACCATACTGTCAATTCAAGAAAGCATGGCTTCATTTAATAGGTTCCTTTTGGAATGGAATTTAGACAAAAGTATAAATGACGATGGTTATGAAAAAACATTGTCATTACCTTGATTGAATTTGCGTGCAAACCAACCATCCAACCCATCACATACGAAGCTGTGATCATAAAAGGTATAAATTGTGAGCTTTAGATGCAGTAATTCCTAAACATTATAGCTAGAATATTTACGTTCGGAATTGAGGATTACCTGACAAAATAAAGAGCTGCGAATATTTTCTTGTTTGTAAAGCAAAATGCAAAGGCATAGAAATTCATCAAAACTCGAATGTAACCTGAAATCAAATCAACGAGTAGAATTACAAATGTATCAGGTTTACACACATGGGTGATAGAAATGACTCGGTGGTATGTTATAATTCCTGCTCTCATTGTTTGAGTGACCTTTTTTTGCAGCATATATGGATATAGATCTTCACCATGACTTAGGCACGATATCACTCATACAGGCGAGGCAAATGTATGTAGGAATTTTGCATCTACTGCAGTTTACCATAAATTCACTGCACTCTACTTAGATAAGGACTTCAGTTTCCTTTAAAACTGTATTATTTTCTACGGCTAATGGAATATTACAAAATTGATTCGAGCGGTAAACACTATTTTGTAAAGACACAACAGCAGATAAAATTGCCTACAGCAAGATCTATGGTTGAGGTGGGACGTGGTTCCGAATTCCCATGCCCAAGTATCTGTTGTTCTAAAGTGTAATACTGGAGTATACAATAGAAGGCTAGAAGCATTGCATGGATGAATAAGATGTGTGACTTGTAACAATCAGAAGGTTCCTTGTACCGAGGGTGGTTCGAGAATCTCGTCAATGGTTGCAATTTTGAATATTTGATCTTAATTATCTTGTTAGTGGACCTAGTAAAACATACTTACAAGAAAAAGTATAAATACCACAAAATTTTAGTACAGTTCTATACATTTTCATAATATCCATGGAGTCCAATATGTGAATTCAATCTTCAGTTATACATTTCAATCATTAATTTCTATAAAAAACAGTAATTAAACCAACGCAAGCAATACAGATTTGGTTTCAGAACAGTGAAAATATTTTCACAACTGCATGCTTCATCCTAAAACTTCAAAACCAAATCCCAAAACATAGAAATCAAAACAAAAAATGGACGACTAATCAGTAATCAAAGCGAAAAACAGGTTCACTCCGGGCCAAATCAAGCTCGCAACCCTGAAATGCCACCGCGATAAAAATATCACCAAACAAAACCACCAAAACGCTAAAAATATCACCGAATCCCAAATATGTTAACCAAAACAAAATTTGGACAACTAATCAAAGAGAAAATCAGGCTCACACCAAACCGAAACAAGCACACGAACCCAAAACGCAACAAAAACTCAAACTTTCACCAAACAAAACCACCAAAACCCTAGAAACCACGAAACTTCAAAATCCAAATCCCAAATATGGAAATTCGGACATAACTCGTCTAGTAATCAAAGGGAAAACAGACTCATACAACACCAAAACAAACCCACAACCCCGAAACCCAATAAAAATCCCAACTTTCGCGAAACAAAACCACCAAAACCCTAAAACCACACTTCACTCTGTAACTTCAAAACCAAATCTCAAATCCCAAATATGGAAATCAAAACAAAAAATTGAACGACTTATCAAATAGAAAACAGCTCCACACCACACCACATCACATCAAACCCACGATCCCGAAACCCAATAAAAACCCAACTTCCGCAAAACCAAAACCCTAGAAATCACGCACCGATAATATTGGGAACGTAGAGATAAACCGAGACCGCGTTGGGCGCTTTCTTCTTCGCCATTCCGAACCCACTACGAGCAAATCAAAACTTCTCCCAAATCACGTTTTTCGCATCGTGGGTCGAAAAAAAACCTTCTCCTGCACACGCGACGGATTCCGACGAATCGGACGCCGAATCGGACCGTGTCTGTGGGAGAATACGGCGGTGGCGGGCCTGGAAGACGAGATCGGAGGAGAAAAATGGCGGAATCGCGGATTTGGAGTGCGGAGGTGGTGGTGTATAGGAGAAGAGAGGTGGAAAGGGAAGAAGACTAACACGTTGGATATACATGGCCTGCCCTCGACCTCTTGGGGTTATTTGCTCTTTTGATCCTCCAAAATTTACGCTTTCGAAAATAGGTCCTAACTCAGAACTCCTTTCGGCTCCCCTCCTCCTAGGATCTACTACTATGATTTTTCCTATGTTCTTTGTTAATTCTGCATTTTTTGTTAAATTCAACATGTTCTGATGTTAACCGCTCAACTCTCTTTTAAACATAACTATCTTGTACACATTGGTATGTTTCACAGTATTACCAACAAAACTTGGAGTGTGTTTGTATACACGTAAAATTAGTAATTTTATGGAATAAATTCAATTTTCTCTCTTTTTCATCCAAACACCCCAAAATCATACTCAGTTTCTCCCATAAATTGGAAAAACTCATTTTTTTAGTTTATTCTGAAAAATACGTCTTTGCCATCGTTGAAATCATTATTCACTTTTTTGTTTAAAAAAAATGAAGAAGGTTAAATAATTTTTCCAATAAAAGTCAAAAGTGTAATGATAAACATGCTCCAAATTTTACTGCTCATTGGGTTCTTCTCATACCCCCAATATAAGTGGTTGATTTTGTATAAAACTCATTCTGATTTAGATTATTAGAATACTAAAGGGTTGAACCACAAAATCTCATAAATATAAATCATTCCCTTCCTACTACTCTCATTTCGAAAATCAAAACTTATTTCAACCTTCCTTTTCTCCCGGCATCCTCCCGCCTTTTTTCTTCGTCAGCCTCCTTCTTTGGCCTCCTCCCCCCACATTCCTCCTCTGGTCTCCTTCTTCAGTCGTCTCCTCCTCTGGTCTCCTTCTCTAACTTCCTCTGGCCTCCTCGTTGTCCCTGTCTCCTATAATCTTCATCCTCCTCGGGCATCCTCTTTTAGTTGTTTAAAGTTATTTGCGGACATATTTGTCTGTGGTTATTTAATAATATTTGTCTTTGATCATTTATTAATCTATTCCTGGATATGTTTGCATTGTACATTTTTACAACCACGTATTTGATGTGGTGTGTATGTATATTGGTTATGTGGATCACATATTTGTATACCACATGTGTTGTTTTATACTTTTGTTTGTCTACCTATTATCTGCTTGTGTACGGTGAATGACATTTATACGAAAATGACTTGCTATTAGTTTGTCTACCGACATTATGTGAATATTTATCATGTCTTCAAGTTTTGTCACATACTATTATGCGAATATTTGACTTAAATCAAGTTCATTAAATGATAATGTAACATTAGATAGTAAAAATTTCAGATATCTCAAACGTACGTATAATAAATTTCACCAAGAAAGAACAAATATCCACTAAGATCTTTCCATAATTTTTAACCAAGAAGCGGTGGTACGTGATTTTATGATTTATAGTATATTAAAAGATATATGTTCGAACTTTGGAGGGAGTTATAGATATATCAAAATACAATATACGTTGAAAAATCATAAATTATGCATTAAATGTTCCTAAGGGAAATGTAAGTGTTCATGTCACATACATTTAACAATCATACACGTAGATATATCTGAATATTGTTTTGAGTTGGACAGTAAACATAGTAGTAATAAAAAATAACACATCTGATATATCTAAAATATAAAGTTGTCTGGATATGAATAGCAAATATTGAACATATTAATAGAACAACAAATAACCTATTTTTATCAAGAGATTGTTGTCTTGGATATGTTACTAACATGTACTCTTGTAGTAATGCTAGCACATTTATTGCAGACACAATGTGTACATTATCTCGCAATAAAAATATAGAAGACATGTCCAACCCACAAAAAGTAACAAATCTAATCAATTCAAACAAGATATATCCAACATACAAACATTTCACACCAAAAAAATGTCCATCCAAACATTATGTCAAACAACTTGTATAATTAAATAATTATTGTTGCATTTAATTCAGACAAGTATAAATTATTTCTCCACAAAATAACATTTTGGTTAGTTAGCTGGTATCATCTCTTGGATAGCACAAAAAAAAGATTGCTATTGAATATACTAAGATTTAGTAGACATGGACACATGGGTGTAGTCAGTTTTGTGGTGATTTTTAAGAAGTGGAAGGAGGTTGAAGAAAAATGCCCTGTTTGATTATGCGTCCAATCTGTGATCCGTAAATTTTCCAACCCCACCGGTGTGAAGTGTGGTACTGGAGTGAGTGCATCCATGGACCCCAATTTTGAACACAATTCAAAACCCACTCAGCATTTTCTAAGTCAAAAACCCAAATCATCCCCAAAAATTGGTCTAGTTTAAGGCTATCACAAAAACATCTTGGGTACATACATAACATACCCCCCATAATAGCGGATCTTCCCTCCTTTCGGTCCATATAATGTGCTTTCTGCGTGAGATGGATTAGTTTGATTATTGTGATTTGCTTCTTCTTCTTTTAATTTGCCTACTCATGTTTGTGCCTACAGCTAAATATCATTTTCATTGTTTTGAAGTCAGAAAAATGATCACTAGAAGAGAAAATGATTTGCGTAATGCATGTTTCTTGCCACCCAACATAGGTAATACAACTTACAACATTTTGACATGAAATGTTTCAAACTATAACATAAAGGTAGACAGACGATGGAAACATTTGAGATACTAAATGTGACGATTAAGGTTGTAAATAGATCGAGTTCGGGGCAAATCGGGGTTGGTCCGTACCCGATCCACTAGGATTTGCCCGGTTAAAGGTCGAGTCACAACCCACCCCCCGAAACCCACGACCTGACCTGCAACTTTAGTAGGATGGGTTGGTAGGTTCTCATATTTCAAAATATATTATAATACTAAAAAATCAAAATTTTTTTTATCTAAATAACAATATATTTGAGTAAAATAATGAAATTTTGTTTGGCTTTGGCCTCTAGGGGGTAGATTAAGTTCTAATTTGTTAGATTATGAATTAATAACAAGTTAAACAATAAGTTTAGAAGTGATAAGTTAGATTATATATTTATATGTGTATATAATAATATTATTATTTATTTTTATTTTATTTTAGCGAGTTGGTGGATTTGAGTTTTTGCTCGACATTAACCTGACCCACTAAGGAAGCGGATTGATAGGTTAGTGGGTTTTGTTTTCTAAACGTGTTGTAAAATTACGACCCTCAATCAGATCCGTCTGGTCAGTTTTTTCGCAGGTTAGGGGGTTTGACCTGCCCCCATTTACAACCCTAGTGACGACTACAATAATCATTGCAATTAAGGTCCTTTTGTGCAATTCGTACGAGATCTAATAAATTATGGGAATTTTTTCTTGTGTGTACTTCCAAAACTCATTTATTGGATTTTTACTTTCGTGTAATTTATATTGGTTACAAACACCTGATTTGGGGACTAATTGCTTGAGTGCACTTTCACTTGACACCCTTTAACAATCAATACAACCATTTGTTATATGTGATGTCGACCAAGACCACCTTTAAACTCATTTGTCCTACTCCGATATTGCTAATCCTTCTTATCATTTTTCCAACCAAAACTCACCAAGTACTTAAAATCCCATGAGACGACCACTGAATTGGCCAACTCACCAACCCAACTCGACGACCCCACCAATCGAACTGACCAACTCACTTACCCGTAACAACGTCCCTATTAACAAGTTGAATATTAAAAAGTCGTGTATAAACCGGAAACATCACAAATCCATAAACTCAGCACTTCAATAAAAACATCAAAATGGAAAAACATTCCTAGTCCATCATCAACTCAGCACTTAAATAAAAACAAAAAAAAACCCCTCAAACCATATATATTTAATATTTTTGTGTGGGTCTCACCAAGTAACCCAAACGCCAGCTAAGCCCTAACCCCCCCGAAAACCCCCAAATTTGAAAAGCAAAAAAGCGACCTGCGACGACCCGCCAACCCCAAACTCCCCAAATCCACCCTCGCTAGCCTAGTGCTCGAATCCATGGCGTGGGCGGGAGAGATGGTCGGCCCCGACGTCGCTTCCGCCGGCGCCCACGTCACCGACTGCATCGCCCGTGACGCCGCCGCGCATCTCGACCTGGAAGACGCCCTCGAGGCCTCCCGCTACGCCAGTCACCCTTACTCCGCCCTTCCCAAAGAGGTACGTTGGTTTCTCAAGGTTAGAGTTGTAAAAAGTTGTGATCTTCTTTGGGTTTGAGCTGGTTTCTGCAGTGGCCGGTCACGGTGGAGTTGGGCGGGACGAGGGAGTTGCCGCCGGTATTGATCAAGAGGTATAGTGCGGCCGGAGGAGAGGGGACGGCGCTCTGCGGGTTGTTTCCGGAGATTCGCCGGGCCTGGGCGTCCGTGGATAACTCTTTGTTCTTGTGGCGCTTCGATAAGTGGTAAAGAAATTAAAATGCGCTTACTGTTTTGGTCTGGAATGCGATATGCGGCGTTAGTGTTACGTGAATTGTTGCGTGGGCTCATTTAAATTGTCGAAGTCAAGAACAATGAGTTTTTTCTCGTAAAAATCTCTTTTGTTCTATTGTACCGAACAGCGTGACACTTTGTTTTTGTTCAAGAAAATATTTGGGTTGATGTGAAAATTTATACACTTTGTTTATGTTCCAGGGACGGGCAGTGTCCGGAATACAGTGATGGGGACCAAGCCATTTGTGCCGTGGGACTTGTCAAATCTAAACCTGGAGTTTTTATTGAAGCAATCCAGTACCTGTTGGTGCTTGCAACTCCTATTGAGGTATTCATTTCGGTTACCTTTGTTTTGTTGTGGTAAAATTGCATGTCAGTTGGTTTCCATATGTAAGATCCTTATCTCGTTGTGTAAATGTTAAATCGTTAATCATGACAAAACTACCCAAAACCATCTTTTATTGGTTTGATTTTTTGGGTAACTCTTTTTCGGTTATCAGTTGATTCTTGTAGGGGTTTGTTGCAGTGCAAGAGGAGATGGAAGTGATCCTTATGCTGAGGTCTTATTACAGCGTTTACCTGAATGTAAGATATCCTCTGATGGAATCACTATGACTTGCATTACATGTACGAGTAAGGGTCATATATTTATGGCTGGCCGCGATGGGCACATCTATGAAATGCAATATGCAACTGGGTCAGGCTGGCAAAAACGCTGCCGCAAGGTGTGTCTGACATCTGGTGTGGGCAGTTTCCTTTCGAGGTATCTCTTAGCACCTTATGTTGCAAAATGTGTTATCTTTCTTGGGAATGGTTTTGTTGTTCATCTTGGTATCAGGTTTCACATGTTTTTTAATTTACCAGGTGGGTTTTGCCTAATGCATTCAATTTTGGAGGAGTCGATCCTATCGTTGACATGGTTGTTGATAACGAAAGACATATTCTTTATGGAAGGACAGAAGATATGAAACTACAAGTTTTCGATCTTGGTGTAAATGGTGATGGTCCTCTTAAAAGAATTGCTGAAGAGAAGAACTTGGTAGATCCACGTGAATCACAGTATAATGCTAGACGATCTGGTGCAAGATCCACAACCCGAACTTCAAGACCATCAATAGTTTTTATTGCCCCTTTATCTACAGTGGAGTCAAAGTGGCTGCACCTTGTTGCTGTTTTGTCGGATGGAAGAAGATTATACATTTCAACATATTCTTCTGCTGGAAACAACAGCTCTCTTGGTGGTTTCTCTAGCTTGAATGGAGCTGTGCAGAGGCCAAATTGTTTAAAAGTGGTGGCCTCCAGACCTTCACCTCCTGTGGGCGTGGGTAGTGGTCCAGCCTTTGGAGCTCCCCCTATAGCTGGCAGAGCCCATCCAGAGGATCTTGCATTGAAGCTCGACACGGCATTCTATTCAGCTGGAACTGCTGCACTTTCTGACTCCTCAACATCTGCCACATCCTCTCTTATTATTGTGAACAGGGATTCAAGCATGCAGTCATCCATGTCCAGCAATTTGGGAGTCAGCACAAGAGGCTCACGGGCTTTGCGTGAACTGGTGACATCCTTGTCTCTTGAAGGGCGGATGCTTTCTATGGCTGATGTTGTATTTCAGCCAGAAACTTCAGCTATAGTGGACTCCTTATATTCTGATTTTGAGTCCTTTCATTTCGGGGAAATCAGAGAATCCTCAGAGGCATCTGGAAAACTTTGGGCCAGAGGGGACCTTCCAATGCAGCATATCTTGCCAAGGAGGAGGATTGTGGTGTTCAGCACAATGGGTATGACAGAGGTTGCCTTCAACAGACCAGTTGACATTCTGAAAAAGTTGTTGGAATCCAATGCACCAAGGCCTCATTTGGAGGATTTCTTTAATCGTTTTGGAGCTGGGGAGGCCGCTGCAATGTGTTTAATGCTAGCAGCTCGGTTAGTCTGCTCTGAGGAGGTGATAACCAACTTAGTTGCTGAGAAAGCAGCAGAAGCATTTGAAGATCCAAGGCTTGTTGGAATGCCACAATTTGATAGGAGTAGTACGTTTTCAGACACTAGAACTCCTCCTGGAGGGTTTAGCATGGGTCAGGTTATTCAAGAGGCTGAACCTGTTTTTTCTGGTGCTTATGATGGACTTTGCATATGCTCCTCTAGGTTGCTTCTCCCTGTATGGGAGCTTCCAATTATGAGTGTTCAAGGTTCACCTGATAGTGTAGTTGTTAGTAGGCTTTCTTCTGGGGCAATACAGGTGCTTGAAAACAAGGTTCGCTCGTTAGAACTATTTTTGCGGTCAAGGCGAGATAAAAGAAGAGGACTTTATGGATATGTTGCTAATATGGGAGATTTCACTGGTTCAATTCTATATGGAGCTGGTTCAGGGAATCATGGAATTGGAGAGACTATGTTCGGAGTAAACACTCGTGGTGCTGGTACCACTCTTGCTGATGATTCAACACAAAACAAAAGGCAACGTCTTCCATATAACCCTTCTGAACTGTCTGCCATGGAGGTAAATGCTGATTATATAGGGAATTAGGAGATATGTATATTAATGCTGACACGTCAACCACATAATGACACAGGTGCGTGCAATGGAATGTCTTAGGAGGTTACTCCGCAGATCAAGTGAAGCACTTTTCTTGCTCCAACTTCTTTCGCAGCACAATGTCACTCGCTTGGTTCACGGTTTAGATTCCAATCTGCGTCAAAAGCTTGCGCAGCTGACCTTTCATCAATTAGTATGTTCTGAAGAGGGTGATCAGCTTGCCATGAGACTCATATCTGGACTTATGGAGGTATATTATATTGTCTTCTGTATGTTTATTATAATTATGGTCTCCTTAAACTTCAACCCCAATCATTCTTAGACTTAGACACGTATAAGTACTGATAGTCACGAAGGATATGATAATAAGTTTCTGTTATCCTACCAGTACCACATTGGCCCTGATGGCCGAGGCACAGTTGATGAGATCAGTGCCAAACTAAAAGATGGGTGCCCTAGCTATTTCAACGAAGCAGATTATAAATATTTTCTGGCCGTTGAATGCCTTGAACGGGCATCTTTTAGCACCAACGCTGAAGAAAGAGAAAGTCTTTCTAAAGAAGCATTCAATTTTATCACAAAAGTTCCAGAATCTGCTGATCTAAATAGTATCTGCAAACGCTTTGAAGATTTAAGGTTAGTTTGTTCTATTCTATCTTGCAAAATATAGTTTTTACTAAAGAGATGGACATGCTATCTATATGCCTCTTTCATGCAGAGTTGCAGATCGGTAACCATCTTACCCTGCAAAAATTGCATTGCAGGTATTATGAAGCTGTAGTTCGATTACCACTGCTTAAAGCTCAAGCCCTTCACCCTGATGGTGATACTTTGAATGAGCAAATTGATGTAGATCACCATCAAAATGTGCTTGCTCAGCGTGATCAATGCTATAATATTATTACCAATGCACTTCGCTCTCTAAGTGGTGCTCATGATCAAAATGGATCCCAAAAGGAATTTGGTCCTTCTGCCAGGTTTGCTGGTGCAGGATCTATCCTTAACAAGGCATCCCGTGACAAGTATATTCGTCAGATTGTTCAGCTTGGTGTGCAGTGGCCTGATAAATCTTTTCATGAGCATTTATATGGGGCTATGACTGAGTTGGGTCTTGAAAACGAGTTGCTAGAATATGGAGGGTCTGATTTGGTTGCCTTTCTTCAAAATGCTGGGGAAGAGACCACAAAAGAGGTTTGCTGATACTGATCCTTCATTTCTAGGTTTCTTCATTGTTTTGTCTTAATTTTAGGCATTAACATCGTTTCTTCTGCAATATTGATGGCTTCTCAGGCAGCCCACACTGGGCCCTTCATGTGCAGCAGAAGGATCAAGTATCTGGACCTACTTGCAAGGTATTATGTCATGAAGAGAAAGCATTTACTTGCAGCCCATGTACTGTATAGGCTAGCCGAAAGACAGTCTGCTGATGGAGAGGAGCTGACCCTAGATCAAAGGTTTAGCATTTGATCATTCTGGAGTTTCTTATAAAATCCATAAGATTTCTTATTTGTATATCCTCTAATATATGTCTTTGCGTCAGGCGGCAGTACCTCAGTAATGCTGTTCTCCAGGCAAGAAGTGCAAGCAGTGTTGGTGCTTCTTTAGGTTCAAATTTTGATAACATGGACGATGGGCTACTGGATATGCTGGAGGCAAAGCTTTCAGTTCTGCGGTTCCAAATGAAAATCAAAGAAGAATTGGAGTCAATGGCAGCTCTTTTGGAAGAGATGCCAAGTACAAGTGATTCTGCCTCACATGATAACACGATCAGTGATGCTAATACTACAAAAGCTGCAAGGGACAAGGCCAGAGAATTATCCACAAATTTGAAGAGTGTCACTCAGTTGTATAATGAATATGCAGTTCCATTTGAGCTTTGGGAGGTATATTTTCTTATACATTTATTGATAGGCTTTTGATATTGCTTTCACCAGAAAATGGGTTTGAAACTTTGAATTAAATCAAGATGTTGGCAATTAGTTTTTGTTAAAATTTATTTCCTGTCTTACCCTGTTATGCTCGTGATTTGAAGGTGTGATTCTTATTGAGTTCCATTTCTAGGCTACCCCAACTAGTTTGGGATCAAGGACTTCATTGTGGTTGTCGTCTTACCCTGTTTTAAGCTAGAATCATGTATCACGAGGCAGTTAGCAACAAAGAAAACCTTGTTGCACTAATACACGGCCACCTGTTTATATAAAAACATTTCAACTTGCACAAGTTATCACTGCTGAAGGCAAACACATTCTCAGTCAGTTATTTTGATTTCTTTAACTCAGTTACAGTGTTGGGTTCTTGCATTGGTTCTCCCCTGGTTCTTTAGGATTCAGGAAGATAACCTTTTATCAAGTTGATTTTGGGCATTTGAGTGGTTTGTGTATATCATTTTTCGTATATGAAAATTGCCGGGCATTTACCTTGATCATTCTTCACCTATGACTATGAACTTGCAGGCCTTTGAACTTAGTTTCACCTATGACTATTACCTTGATCATTTTGATCATGTTGAAATTGGTCTAATCATGTTTAAAATAAGGTCCATAATGTACATACCATTCTGTTTATTATTTGGTGAAGGCTGCATACTTGGAGGATACAACAAATTACATTTTAATATACCTGTTGTATCTTACAAGATGAAGTCTCGTTTAAAGCCTTTTTTTTAGCACGTGAATGTTTTGTTAATCAACAATTCTGTTTTGTCCCTCTGCACATATTCTGTTTCCACCATGCTGTTGTCTTCTTTCAGTTAATCAACAAATTTTTTTCTTCTTTTGGTTCAGATATGCTTGGAAATTCTTAACTTTGCAAACTACTCTGGAGATGCTGACAGTAAAATTGTAAGGGAAACTTGGGCTAGACTTCTTGATCAAGCTCTTTCTAGAGGTGGTGTTGCAGAAGCTTGCTCTGTTCTCAAAAGAGTTGGGTCTAATCTATACCCAGGAGATGGGGCTTCTATGCCTCTGGATGCTTTATGTCTTCATCTCGAAAAGGCTGCTCAGGTAATTTAATAATTTTAGCAAAGATTATCCTGTCCACCGACAGTTTTTTTTCCTTTGAGCGTGCAATCCTCTGAAAACTTAAAATCCTCTGAAAGTTTTTTTAATCTTAAACTATAAATTATCTTCTTTGAATACCACTTTATCATTTCTGTTTAGATATTTTTCTTATGGGTATTGGTGAATGGTGATTTTTATATCCATATGACTATATTATTAGTTGGAAATCCAGAATATAATGCTTGTCGTCGTCAAAGCTATAAGTTGATGAACTGCGTTTGTCAGGAGAGCACGTACATCATGAATCTAAATATCTTTATTGATAAGGCATTCTTCTTACTTGCAAAAAAGTCTCTTTTCTCCTTATTTCGTAGGTTGGCACTTTTCTTTCTTGGTAGAATATGTTAATTTCTTTGCCTTCGTTGTTTGAAGTTATAGCTGGAATTGATACTTGTGCAGGAAAAAATGATGTCTGGTGCAGAGCTTGTGGGTGATGATGACATTTCAAGAGCTCTTCTTGCTGCATGCAAGGATGCTGCTGAACCTGTTCTAAATGTATACGACCAAATACTATCAAGTGGAGCTATTTTACCCTCACAGCATCTTAGATTGCGGCTTCTCCGCTCGGTGCTTACTGTTCTTCGAGAGTGGTCCATGTCTACACAGTCTCAGGGTCTGGGTACAAGAAAACCTGTTTCTTCCCATGTTCTTGGATATTTTTCTCCAGAAAAAGCAGCACATGTAAATCAAGGGATTCGAGATAAAATTGCCAGTGCAGCAAACAGGTGAACCTTTTTTACTTCATCATTATTTAGTTATTGGCTTACAAATGAGTTAGAAATTCTTCACAACTAGGAATCAGTGGAATGTATTTGTCAAATTGGCATCCTTTGTTTGCCAGAAAATCTCTTATCACATATACATATGCTAGTTTAAATTATATCTGTAGCATGCTGTTAGTTTACTCCATGTTTCGTGATTTAACCTTTTGGCTCTTAAGAAACTAATATGTATCCATGCACCCTTGGTATTAAATTCCTTCTGTTGCAACAGGTACATGGCCGAGGTACGGAGGTTGGCTCTACCACAATCCCAGATCGAGCCGGTTCTTCAAGGGTTCCGGGAGCTAGAAGAACAACAATTGTCACCTTACTATTTTTGAGTCACTGATTTTTGGTTTTGTTCGGTTGTATGAAATTGTTTATGTGTAGTTATTGTCTAATTGTATCATTTCATTAGGCTCTTCTCTCATCATGATCAATTACAGTGAGGCAGTTAAGAGGGCAAGTCATGATAGGTTTAATTTTGCACTACTGCTGAAGCTCATGTGTGGTCGTTTTGTTCCGGCCAATTTATTTCAAATGATCTCTTCCGTTATTCCATGATAGGAGTACTTGTGATGTTGCGATTGCAATTCCTACCTTCATAGTTCTCATATGTGGAAATAAACGAACTGCAAGAATGTTTTGGTTGCTCTTATGCGCCATGGAAGAGATTGGATCGCAATTGTGTTGTACTTTTTTCTATTAGCAGTCTGTCAAAATGAATTAGTGACAGGTTCTATTATGAGTTGATTCCTTGAAGGGATTACTTCATAACGTCCTCCAAGTGAATTTAAGTATTATAATATGGGTCATATCTAATCGTATGATATTCAGAATATGCTTGAAGTTCCATACTCTGAATATGTGATGGTTCATAATTCAGAAGCAAACTCACGCAAGGTCAAGGCAAAAATTATGAACAACGTGCATTTTCATTTAACTTTAATGTCTCTCCATTCAACAGAGAAACCATAAAATGAGTCAAGTGTTGAACATTTTACATTTGCTGCTATCATTTACTAAATTTTACAAAGCAACCTAGAAACAACAATATTCCCTGCACATTAAGGGAGAACAAATGTCAGTAAAATCTTAGACACAGATCTCGGGAACAAAATTGGGTGTCTGATTCATGTTCCTCTGTTGCCCTCATGCAATGGGTCAAACATTTGAGAGAATTACTTATCTCACCCATCTTTAAATGTTTCTGATCTGGACCAGCATGAAATTTAAAAACCTCATTCCCAATCTCTATCCAACTGTAGCCACCATCCCTCACTCCAACTTCACTTCTCATGCTTCTCTTAACATATTCAGCTTCAGCCCATTTTCCTGATTCAGCATACATATTACTCATCAAAATGTAGTGCCCACAATCCCCAGGCTCTAATCGACCTATTTTCTCTGAAGCAAGTCTTCCAAGAACCACATTTTTGTGCATCCTGCAGGCCCCCAATAAGGCTCCCCAAGTCGAAACCCCTGGCTCGATCGGCATTCTATCAATTACTTCTTTGGCTTCATTAACCCGACCCGACCTGCCAAGCAAATCAACTACGCAAGCATAGTGCTCCTCCTTGGCCTCTATGCCAAAATCCTCCACCATTGAATTAAAAACTTCCAACCCTTTTTCAATTAGGCCAGTGTGACTACAAGCTGAAAGAAGTGAAATAAATGTTACATCATTAGGCCTCATGTCTTCCTCCTGCATTTGAACATATAGTTTGAAGGTTTCTTCAGTTAAGCCATATTTCGCACAGGCATTAATCATAGCATTCCATGCCACAACATTCCTCTCATTCATCTGGACGAAGCATTTTTTTGCTTCTTCTATGAAGCCAAATTTTGCGTACATGTCAACCAATGCCGTGCCCAATACCACCGACCCATGAAACAAACCCCTCTTGACTGAGAAGCCATGCAACTGTTTTTCATGCTCAAACGTCAATACACTTCCACATAAGCTCAACATCGGCACCACTGTCCCATCATCAAACACAGAATCTGACTCGAGCATTTGTAGGAAATGTCGTAAGGCTTCATTATGGAAACCACCCTTGACATAAGCTACGAGAAGAGAATTCCATGTTATCGTGTCCCTTTCCTTCATCTCATCAAATATATCTCTTGCTTTATCTATTCTGCCGCAACTTAAGAAAGCTGAAATCATCACGTTGAAAAGGGCAACGTCCTTCACAATAATATTGCTATAAATCATGTGTGCATAGTCTATGTTCCTGCATTTGGCATACATATGAATAAGCGTGCACCAGAGCACATTATTCTCTACAAACATGTTTTTTGTCATAAAGGCATGGATTTGCTTGCCTCTTCTTTGATCAAAAGTGCTTGCACATGCAGTTAAACAATTAGCCAGAGCGAAACAATCTGGTGATACACCTGAAACATACATATCATATAACAATTGAAGTGCTTCTACAAACTGTCCATTCTGCACGAGACCTTCAATCATCACATTCCATGCATACATATTCTTTTCCTTCAATCCCCAAAAACATTTCCATGCATCACTCAGTCTTCTACATTCAGAGTACATCTTAATTAGCTCACTTTCCAAAACCATATTTTGTCTACCGAAATTTCTTATGACTTGGGCATGGATTTGTTTTACAAAATCTAAATTTCCTTCACTACTGGAGAGCGCAAGAAGAGTAGCAAGTGTGAACTCGTCTGCTGAAAAACCATCCAAAATCATATTACGGTAAGACCAAAGTGCTTCTTCTGATCTTCCTTCTTGGACATAGCCACATATGAGGGAATTCCAAGAAAACATGTTTCTCTCATGTAACCTATTGAAAGCAAGAAGAGCCATATCCATGTATCTGCTTTTAGAGTACATATCTATTAATGCGCTTCCCAAGACAACATTAGTGTCGAGCAATCTTCTGATCAAGTGCCCATGTACCTCTTTTCCCAATTGGACATTGCCTAAACTAGAACACAACAAGAGAATGCTTCCTAAAGTGAATCTATCACTTCTAAAACCAGACTCATGCATCTTCTGGAAAAGCATAAAAGCCTCACTAAAACAACCAAGATGCACTTGGGCTGAAATCATGGTATTCCAACTCACTTGATTTCTCTCTTTCATCGAATCAAACACACATAAACAACTCCTCACATCCTCAAACTTATCATACATGTCAATGAGAGTGTTGTTCACAAATACGTCTCTGCCATATCCGTAAGAAATAACCTTAGCATGCACCTGCTTTCCTTGGTCAAAAAGCTTCAAAGCACCACATGCTCTAATAACTAAGGAAAAAGTGAAGTGGTCAGGGCTCACCCATCCCTCCCGTTGCATTTCATCGAATGCAACCAAAATCTCATTCCACCTAGACAACATATCATACCCTCTTAAAAGTGCATTCCAAGTCACAACATTTTTCTCAGCTATCTCAACAAACGCAACAACCGCTTCATCCGTTGTCCCAAACGCAACATACCCATCAATCAATGCACCTCCAACTACAACATTCTCATTTAATCCAGTCTTAATTACCAATCCATGAACCTGGACAAGTCCATCCGAGCACCACAACTCCACACAAGCATTGATCACACTAGGAAAAGTGAATCTGTCAGGGCAAATTCCACTACCCATCAACCCCAAAAAGAGACCAACCACCTCATCGTAATTACCCGCCTTTGCATTAGCCAAGATCATAGTGTTCCAAGCAGTCAAATTCCTACAAGACATTTCATCAAACAGGTTCCGGGCCTTACTCAGATTGGCCACACTACCCTCCCTAGCATACAACATTAGAATCTTGGTCTGCAGAAAAGGGTCTGGTTGGATGCCTTCTTGGAGCATCATGGAGTGGATGGATTGGCCAAAGCCAAAGTTGGAGGAATCTATGCAGGATTGGATGAGGGTTGAGTAGTGGTGGAGAGAGTGGTTTGGAGAGTTGATTGGAGATAGTAATGCATGTGGAGTTGTGGATTTGGTGGAGAAGATGGATTTGAATGGAGGAAGAGAGGAGGGAAGGGAGAAAGCATTTGAATTGTTGGTGGAGAAGAGGGAAAGAAGTGGAATGGAGTTGATGAGAGACATGTCTGTGGATCAACTTTTCTCAACTGTAATAATATCTAATCTTGACATTAATGACAATTGGCTGTCGATGATTCGGTGGTCGAGTTTGGGAATTTATTTATTTATAGAGATCTTAGGATCATATCCCAATCCTATTACGTCATTGGTTTTTATGGACTCGATTAGATGACCAATTACTTCAACTTGTATGTAAGTATGTTCATTTGACTTTCATAGATGCTTCTCATAATTAATCATAAATTCATTAACTCACATGTACAATTTTCCCCATTACTAATACTTATTTTTATATTATCAACGTTTTCAATTTTATATCTGTCAGAGATAATTGTCATGTTAAATTAAAAATAACATAAATAAGAATAAGATATGTATGTAACATTAAAAGTAATATGTAACTACCAAACGATAAGTTAAGTCTAATACTAACACTTATAATATTAAATTTACCAAAAAGTTGATGTAAAAGTATTTGACCAACATATCCACCAACAAATCGATGAACATTTTTTTGGGTGAACAATACGAATATTCATAATTTTAGTAGCACATATAAGGGTTCACATGGGTCAGGTGAAAACTGAAAACCAACCGAAACTAAATCGATTGGGTTGGATTAGTCAGGTTTTTTTGCACTCGAGTTGAGATAAGTTCTGAATTGTTTCAGGACAGATCAACTTTGGTGGGATTGAACCAAATCAATTTGGAAATTGAAGATTTATTAGACTTTTTTATTTTTATGCGTCTCTAGAAGTTTGGTGTTTAATGTTGTTGAAAATCAATGATTTATGGATATATTTTATATTTTTTAAAGAATCAAATCAAGAAATGAGAAAAATAAATATTAACATCACACCATCTATTTTGGAATTTAAAATTTTAGAAAATTAGAACTTTTGTATCACTAGTTCACTACCTTTGGGATTTCAAACTCTATAAAATTAGGAGGTTGAACTAAAAAGTTCCATCCACCAATGTGTCTAATACAAAAAAGTTGAGGGCCTTCGAACCTGGGTCTTTAAACAACCCACCATCCCCCGGGGGACATGGCAAAATCACTTGTTGAGAGGCCATTGGTTTGTATGGTTTTGTGTACAAAAAATGTACCATATAAACATTATAGCCTATTCGCAGTGCCATAATTGACGAGGGGTAAGATGATGAGTGAGTTCCATTGTGACCAGTTTTCCTTGGGATGTATGTAACATAGTAGTACAGGATTGAGAGGAATGGACTCTGGAGTAATTAATGAGTTGGGCTTATAATTTAAATTTGGTGTGTTTTTTTTTGAAATGAAGCGGAAAAGAAGAAAAAAATGAAAAAAAATCTGGAATCCCCTGAAAATGTTCTACCTCAGGATTTTAATAATCTATATATCAATTAACAATCCAATGTCAACCCCTTTGTTTTCTTTGGACATTAACCAAAACTTTAGCGATACAGGTATACAATATAGAAAACACTGGATTTTTTAGCCCAATAATAATAGTGGAGTAGTTCATATTCGGATATAATTGTTAACTGTTGATTTTCCAATGCACATGTACTAAGTTGTATTATAAATACCAATGAAGGTAAATAATTTCTATTTAGGATAGGTCGCTTTCTAAATTCGCATCTGGCCTGTTGAGCAGGCCCTTGAAATTCTTGAGAGAAGTCCCGCTTAGAGTAGATGTTGAATCTCCATGACCATGAGGGCTGACATTCTAAATTGAAATTCGTGCATTATTCCTGCTTCTTATTAGGCATCTTGAGTTCGTCCAATATATGCTTGACTTGTTCCCTCAACTCCTGGACTGTACTTGATTGCAGCGGCTCGCTTTCGCAAAGATGGACTACAATGCTCAGGAGATGCTCCAAGCATGATACAAAACTCAGTCTAACATCGGGAAAATCTATCATGCTTCGATACACAGGCTACACAGATCAAGACCATGGTAAGACAATGACAACGTTAAATCAACACATATCACAAGATATACAAGATCGGGCAACTTTCGTTTGAGCATTACCTAACCATCTGTGCAACTTAAGTTTGAAATTCAGATTAAAACAATTTCATTGTCCACAACCAAATGAAGTTTACGAAAAATTTCAAAGATGTATGTGGTAGGTACAACCGCACCGCACCACTATACGTCAAATTATTGAGTGGTAAATTGCACTAGCAAGCTGTCATATACACTAGCGCATATAAGCAATTCAGTTTTAACAAACTATTTCTCCTTCCTACATGATTATTCCTCCGAAGTGAGCTTTGAAATGTGAGAACCCAATTCCAATGAAGATTATTTGGATGAACACGATATGATTGCCTCGATTTAGTAGGACATGGAAACGATCTTATTTCACGTACCAGTTTTGAGAAACGTGAGTTCCATAGTCAAGCAAATAAACATATTATTTAACACTTAATCTCCTTGTGTTTCAACATGTTCTATTTAGTGTTCTCTGCGTCACCTAGTAGCAACAATAAAACCAGAGATTGCCAGTACAGTACCTGGTAGTTTAGTAGGACGGGGGCATATTTATTCATGACTGTAAACAGGACAAAAGGCCAAAAAGGATTTGCATGTAATTACCTCATTGAAGATTGTAATTAATTCACGAAGAGCAAGCTCGGCCTCGAGTGGATAAGTGTCAGGACTCTGGATTCCCGAAGAACAAAGCAATCAAAAGCATATATTAAGTGAAAATGTAGTGTCTGAACGAAGTAAGAATGACTATAGAAGTTTTAAGGCAGATGAAAACAAATCTTCAATAGAAACCAGATGGAAAACGCTAAAAAATAAAACTTGTACAAACAAATACGTTCTTGACTTTTCCTTGAATTAAAATATAATATTGCAGAGGCATTTTTGCATATATAGATACATTACGTATACTGGTGTATCTAAACATACAGTAGATACGAAACACCATGCAAAATAACATACTATTATAGACCAAACCTAACCTACCTAACCTGATTATAATTAAGCCAATGTTGCATGACATTCCGTAGATGAGAATAACATTTTTTTTTTATCATTGAGAAATAGCAAATTAAAACCTACACTTGAACAAAGATTGCAAGGAAGTGATGAATCATTATTTATTGTAAGATTTTATTCATATGATAAATCAAATGTTGATGTTAAGTATTGTGAACCAAGACCTGAACCTAAAAAAAACCTCTAATTATAAATTAAGGTAAATTAATATGTTTCAGTTGGATTTGGCATGATTGAATACAAAATCTTTAAAATCAATGTTAACTTCATGTGTAAGATGTAAATTTGCTTCACACCGAATACAAAATCATTAAAAATCTATAGAACCATACTTGTAGAAAGCAAGCAAACATGCATTTCAACCAAACTATGTGACGGGTGGACTACTCCAGGGTAATTATTAATGCAGTTATAAGTTACTAATACACATTCTACAACCAACTCAAATTTGACCAAAATATGTAACCAAACCCTTATATTTGGAACCAATATTGAACTTGGACTAGATGAAAACCTCATCTCTTAATTGAAAGGTTAAATGTGTATGAACTTATTGTGGGGGTTATATTTTTTCTCTGGAAGATTCTATTACTATCCGACAAGCAAACTATTCTACCTTGTTTCTCTTAGGCAGGTAAACCATCTTCATAAATGTAAATCATCGCCATGTGGTCTACTAGTAGACATTTTAGCAATCAGATAACAGAGATATTTTACAGGGAATAATAGTTCTTAAGGGATTACTGCTATATCATCAAATACAAAATATGCAACTACCAAGTAATAGTAATTTGATCAATCTAACCAGTGACCAACCGTTTTCAGAAAGTGGAATCTAGTAGCTTCCAATAGTCCAACAGCATCAAGGGCTTGCAACTGCACCACGGGAACAAACGTTGAACTTATAAATTGAAAATAATATGCATCCAGCTATAAAATTTAGATCAAAGGCAATCATATGCAGCAGTTAAAAGTCTTAAAATTTGACTTGAGAGACGGGATGGAAAACTTATAGTTAATGGGAAAAAAATTATAGAGCCAAGGCCCTGAGGAAAAAAATACTTCCTCAATTTTCAGCATTGTAATTGAGCAAGAAACAAACCAGTGTCATAGCAGCAGTACGCTCCTCCTTTCCTTTATGTCTCGAAGATACTTGGCAATCACTTTGATTTTTCCTTGCATGATTCAAGGTTGCTCTTACTATCCTACAAGTGTTTTTTTCAAGATTGTCGTCATTTGACAATGGCACTGGATTATAATTAACATAAATCAACATGTTCAGAAACGGATCAAAAGTCAAACAAATATAAAATGTAAGGTACAACTGTTCAAGTGGTATGAAAGAAAAAACCAACTTGGTTGACCATTTCTGCTATAAATGTAAAGAGAGATAATAAAAAAACTCTGATAAGAGTAGCAAAACAAATTCCAAAAAGAGTCAGGCTTCTCATATACATTCAATGGAATTAGTTAACCAGAGTTCCATCCAACAAGGATGGGACTTCTAAACAGAGGCAGTGAGAGATAGCATAGTGTAAGAGAGAGGGGTCACGGGAGTTAGCACATTTCCATTAACCTGGTTTAAATTATCTTCTTTTTATTTATAATAAGTTAATAACCCAGTAATGCTCCAAGAGGGGAAGGGAATACTTAGTTTTATGTACGCCATGGATATAGTGATTGATGATGTCTTGAGAACCATATTCTACCAAAGCTTGGGACTCAGACCCCCACCAGTAGATACATACAGACTCAGGTATGATAAAGAAGTACCAGATAATATCACAGAAGGTAGATTTTAACTTAGAGGTAACTTGAAGCTCCCATCTCCCTCACCCTCGATCAAAGATATATAGAAAGTAGATTGTCAAGGTGTCGCCTATGCGGCTATGCATGGATTTGCCAAAAGATCATAGTTACATGTTTGATGACCATTGCTTGTCCCTTCTCACAGGAGACATGAAACGATATGTGACAGAAGATCAACGTGAGTACGTGACTAATACAGATCGTACAATGAATATATTGTATACGTGGATTTACTAGCCATTCAAATAGTTGCGGACAAAAGCATTTATAGATGTCGTCACAAGTTAACTGTGGCTGCAATGAGTTAGGTAATACAGATGGAGAAAACATGCACATCTTTGAAAAACACCCACGAATATCAAGAAGGTGATAATGAGTGACTGATACAATAAAGTTGAAAATGGGAATATTAAAAATGAAGGAAAATGATACTTCACGAAATCAGGAGTGCTGAAGTAACAGTGATGCAGATATCAAATAAAAAATGACAGAACTTTGTAGTGGGAGGTTGTGATGTGATGTGTTTAGCTTATGTATATGCTTAGGCTTTGTAATGGGCAGTATGCCATCCTTGAACTCCTGTAACCCCTCTCTTTTATCAATCTACTTGGAGGACACATCTTCCCTTTGACCCCAAAAAAAACTCGGGTAGTTTATTAGTTTTCTTTTGATGTGGTGCTGTTGTTATGGTCAACATACAGTTTGGTTATGTTGCTCTTACAACTAATAATTAAATAGGCATCAAGAAGGTACAAAGAAATGATATGCAGTTTCCAACATATGTTGTTTCTAAACAATATTACTCGAGCCACATCTAGCAAGTTCTCTTAATAATCAAAAGGCAGAAACTACAATGAACCTCAGTGAATCGTCTAAAAGATGTTTTGCTTTATCAAGTCCAGCAGCTGTCTCAGGCAGTTTCTCCATGTTTAAGGGGTTGAACAATCTCATTTCAAGTCTCGCCAACTTTAGCGAAGTAACTGACACCTGCAGTTCAGAAAACGAACCAAGGACTTCGTCAATTATCGCATCCATGGCTCTTAATTCTTTTTCCAAGTCATCATCCTATGCTTTATTTGTTGAATGAATGAAAAGGCTGGAGACATTATATAGTAGACTTTAGGGGGGAAATAGACAATTGCAAAATAAACATTTAACAAGAAGATCAATGACACATACAAACTACAATTAGCATCCATATTAAACTTGTAGAAAAATAACCACCACAGTTTAATATCCAAAAGTAGCACATATTTGAACCTTCAAAAGATTACGCTAAAATATACAGAACTTATAGCTGCTATTTTTATAACTTTAAAAAGAAGTCCTGAATGACAGTACAAATGAAATCATGTAGAGAATAAGTTGATGTTATCATGCAGGCAAGGCACCAGGAAGGACTCATCATTTGACTACACATTCATAAATCACAGGGCATTTTCTTCTTCTTCTTCTTCTTCAATTGAATGACTTGTTACTATGCTAACAACAATGACTACCTGGAGATGTTCTTCACCCAAAATAGCTTTTCTAGCTGCAACGCACCTAAAAGAAAATGGCAAAAAATAAATCAATAACCACTCCAGAACCCTACATATTCACATAGTACAGTCAAAGAAATATTTTCAAAATACTGTTCTGTTAAATCTCTGGCTTCTATTATTTTCCCCAGAGATTGGAGAGTAGTGGCTAGGTTCTCAGCAGCACCGACAGTGTCTAGTGAATCCCATCCCTGGATATAAACATTAAAGACATCAACAAGAAGAAGGTATTCTTGTTTTCTTATCAGTAAGAAGAAGGTATTCTAAAATGCCATTTCCTTTTTATCATTAAAACCATCCTTCTGTTTTAGTGATTGATAAAAAGAGTGTCAAGAAAAAGAAAGGAACCACCTGATGAATCCCAACCCTGGATATGATTGATAAAAATACCATTTTGTTTTCAATAACAATAAGAAAAGGACATTGAGAAAATGACAGGAACCAACTATAATTATGTATATCGAATCTCGGATATAATCTTATACTTTGAGAAAAGCACTATAGAAGCTTCTTTATAAGAAGTGACATAATCACATATTAACAAAGCTCAAAACCCAAATGATGAACACATGCTAGTGATAAATACCTAATATGCCTACAAGGTCCTTAAAGCAGTATGGGTAAGGGAAAATGGCAAAAGATCCTGTTCACACTTCAATGACAGTAATATTGTAATAAAAATTAGCGGGAAAAGTATATGAGGGTATCCACTTTTCGTGTAAGAATCAAGAATGTGAGTTAACATATGCTTCTACATTTGAAAGCCAAAAGGTGGATGAAGCACGGGAAAGGAGAAATAACCTTTGATATTTCAAGGGCGTGCAGAATCTTTCTTTCTAAATTTTCAACGTCATTTAGTTTATTTGACTTCAGTAATATCTGCAAAAAAGAAATAGTAAATACAGAAAAATCATCATAAAACAACAGTAAAACGTATACACAAATATTATTCATAAAAAAGGAACATACAATATCAGAGAAGTTTGTTATAATGATTTATGTGACAGAAGTGATGGAAGAGACTATATCATCCTAACAAAGAAATCAGTATTATCAACTGCTTTTATCAGGGATCATCAGCTGATTGATTAAATAGCACGTAAAGTACTTGCACGCTCCATAACAAGCGGGAGAGGGGAACCCATTCTTACAATTAATACCTCTATCAGGATGTTTATATTATGGCACTCTGAGATACTGATGTTCTATGTTTATAGTGCATGTTTATTGTATTTCTGCTATATTGTTGATTACGCAAGAGGAGTTTTCCAATTCCAATATTCCCTGTTCTCTGCTTTATAATTTGTTACTCGGCAGATGATGATCTTGATCTTTCCTAGGTAGACGTAGTGAGAAGTCTTGAGTCAATCACAAGATATTTAGGTATTTGAGGTTTTTTTTTTACATGGATTGGCTATCTTGTGTTGATCAATTTGAAAAGATTCCAAGAGAAGATTGAGGTGTTGCATGTTGTTCTGTAATGAACAAGAAAAGTCAAATAAGAAGTGGGCTTAGATCTAGAGACAAATGCAAACTGGGCTTTAGTATTGGGCTTATTATTGTCGAGACCTTCTTTATGCGTTCATTTAATTCTTTTCAATTAATTTTCAATAAATAAACGAGTATAGTGGTTTAGTAAATAATCCTACGGTGATGTTTTTTATTTTAAAAAATAAAATTAGTAAATACTAGAAGTAATATATATGTGTAGTTTTTTTGGTGGGCACCAATTATACTATTAAAAGGAAAAATCAAATCGACGTGTTGGCAAGTGCTAGTCCACCCTTGCATCCGCCACTGGCCCTGAGACTCATATAAGTACATAATGTAATTTACTCCAGGTATGATGATCAGGATAAATCATAAATGTCCATATCTTTGAAATCTTATATAAAAGTCTGAAATGAAAGACAATAAAAAGTGGACCTGACAAAGGTGTTTCATTCTCCGGATACATGTCATGGATTCTCCCAAGCCACCTTCCTTCAAGAGTTACAAATGAGAAAATAAAAACTTTACAGTGATTTTTCTTCTTTCGATAATATATTTATAATGGATATTAATCATAAAAATGATAAAAAATAGTAATCAACAGAAATGTAAATGAAAACCTCCAGTATTCTTATGGAATCCTTAATAAGAGCTTCAGCATCTTTAGCTTGCCCCTGAAGATTCCTGACCTGGGAAAAGCACTACAAGAAATTAGCTTTAATCATGGTTGAACACAAGAATAGAGAGGAGTAGATTTGAGAAAAGATGCCACCATCAGCACTAAATATTGAATCCACTGTATTACCAGTCCAAAAGGCTCCAAGGAACGATGATCATACAAACGCATATATTCGTGAATTTAGTTAACATCCCTACTTGATTTCTTGTAAGACCCATTGAGATGCTGATGCAATAGCTAAAAACATTCACCATCTTTAACTCCATTTATCTTCGTTTTCTTTTCTCTAATCTCCTATTAGGATACTCATGTCACTAGATATCTATTATGAGTGATATTGAGCACGTCAAGTTGGAGCATTGCTTATTAGTCACAAACCACAAGCTTACTACCCTCTCCAGAATAGAACACTTCATTCAAATTATGCCCAAAAAATCAAATTAGAAACACTTCAAGAATGAAAATATGCGAAGTCATGGACATATGATGATTGATACTCAACTGAAAATTTGTAGTATAAATGTATAACCGAAAATTCTATTACATAAATCTTATTTCCAAGTTAAGTACGCAGTTTTCCTTTTTTGATAGACAAGAAAGAAAAAAAACAAGAAAAATATATCATGCCTAAACTGTTCTAGTCAACAAAACCATCTCAATAAAAAGGGATAATATAAGAGAGGAGATTACTATTCCAAGATAATACATGGTCTCTGCATAGTCTGAGTGCCCATATCCTAGTACACGGCCCTTTAACTGCAATTTTCAAAATATAGTAAAAGGTTGGAGATAGTTTAATACAAGGATAACTGGACGCCTGTGATATTATATTGAAAAAAGGAGATCAGAACAAAATGTGAAAGAAGTAATGGTAAAACATTACAGGTACCAACAAAGTATGATCAGGAAGCATACCTTCAGTGCACGCTGCCAAAAAAAATGCAATTGTTTTAGCATTACAATACCAATAACTGGTACTCAGAATGAAGTCTGAATGTAAACTATACATGCAGCAAGCATATGCCGATAATGAGAATAAAATACTATTATCAGTCTAAGAACTTGGAAGCTATAAGATCATAAACTGAAGGGTTTTAGCATCATAAGTTTAAAAAGGAATACATACCTCAAAACACTTTTGAGCATCATCATACTTTTGTTGCATAAGATAAAACTGTCCTAGATTATGAAGGGCAGCTCCAACCCTGATTAGAATGACAAATTTTTATATGAAAAACTTCTAAAAGCAATATTTTCAATAAGACGGCCATAAAGTAGAAGACAATCATGAAGAGAAAGAGGAATATTTATGCTTATGGCCACGACCGCCTGCCACTATAATTTCCAGAACACAGAAACATATGCCCATGTATATAAATATATAATAGGCGGCAGAGACTTTGCCATTCCGATAGAATATTTTCAATCCAAACTATATTCACCTCACTCATCATATCCAACTCGAACCATATGATACCACAAGATGCAAACAGAAAACGTGCACTTGCATGTACACCTTTTGTGTAATTTGCAAGAAATTTTCAAAGAAAAAAAAACTAAAAGTGCATTCCATCATCCTATTGTATTAATAAAGAACATGGATAAATTAATTTTTTTTGTCATGGCTTGCACCATACATCCTCGGGAACAAATGCCTAGTGCAAACCAAACTTTATTCACATCACCAATCATATCCAACTTTAATCATATAATATCACAACATGCAAAAAGAGAACTTCTTACTTCCACAAACCTTTTTATCCAGTTTCAAGAAACTTTATAAGAAAATGCATATTCCATCATCCTTTCATATAAATAAATAGAAGAACATGGATAAATTAAAAGTTCTTGTCATGGCTTGTACCACTTTGGGACCAAATGCCACTTCCAACCCAAAGTATTCAAATCACTCATTGTATCCAACTTGAACCATATAACAAATGCAAATGAAGAATTTCTTACTTCCATGTGATCTTATGCAATTTCAAGAACTAAAAAAAAGTGTATTATATCTCTCGTATAAGTAAAGAAGATAAACCAAAAGCTTTTGTCATGGCTTGTACCGTACATCCTCGGGACCAAATGCCTCTTCCAAGATCTTTATAGCATCCAAATATAACGGCTCAGCCTTCTCAAATGATCGTCTAATTCTGTAGACCTCAGCCTGGAAAAATATAACAAGAAAGTACTCAAGCTGACTATACGTGGTAGATGCTAAATCCAAATCAAGTGAACAAAATTATTATTATTTCACATCATAACAATGTGATAGCCACCATGAAGGAATTCAAATAACTACTGTAGTAAGTTTAGGCTTGTATACCCCCCATCATTTTCAGATTAGCCACTTAGTCAACAAAATGGACCACGCATGACATCAAAATGTTTGTTGACCCGTTATCCCAGCACCAATATGCCCAAGCCCAAGTTACATCCAAAATAAGCCTTAATCAGAACAATATTTCTATTTCTTAGCAAAACAGGTTTTGTACAACTAGTTGTCACTGGAAGAAATGAAAATTAACCATCAATCATACTGACACCATGACGGATGCAGACGTGGCATAACATATTACAAACATAATATGGCGAGCCAAGTGGCATGTGTCTCCAATGTCAATGCATGAGATGATTGCCACAACAACAAAGTCTTTAATCCGACCTAGTTGGGAAAGGCTAGAAATAATCATGGTTCGGACATGTGAATCGCCAATGCTTGAGATAGTGAGATGATTAGTTACCGAATATTTTTTAGAGATTACTAATCCTAAATTTCTTCTATAAAACCCATCTATCAAATTCTGATAGTGGAAAAGGGCTCACAAGTCACAAGTAAGAAACATGTATGTGAATTTCAACACCTATCTAACCAAAACATCTACATGTTAAACATGTGAAGTGAACCTATGAGTGTCTCCATTCATTTTTTTATGGTAACACCTCAAATGTTGTCTTATAGATCGAAACTGTGAAAATAATAAAATATATGATAAAAATAATAATATCGTCGTAAATGACTAAATGCATATAATTGTTAGAATACTTAGATTACCAGATTATTGCAGGAAGACGCAACATGTGGATCCTTCTCGCCGAAACCCTCTTTCGCTTCCTGTAAGGCTGATATGAAGAATTTTTCTGCCTCACCCGCTCTTCCCTAAAGCCAATAGGTAAAGATGTTCACCCACCATTCCAACATGGAATATTAATATATTTTTGTAGTCATGATCTATTGCATGTCACTTTGGATAGCGAATATGAGTGATGGCTACTTACTTGCGCAAACAATGCCCTGCCATTATCTGTATATATCCTCCATTTGACAGTGTGAGTGTTGGATACAATGGAACCATCTTCAACTTTACGCAAACCAACAAATGCCTCTCCATTACCATCATTCTGAATCACTTCTGGTCCAGATCCATCATCTGCTTCAATTATTTTTCCACTTACACCCCAAACACAAGCTGCACAAAAGTCATTCAATGATTTTACTAGATATGATAAAGGAAAATGCTAACATCAACAAACTCGAAAATATTAAACATCCTTATCTCACCAACTCCCACTATGTTTATATGCATGAAAAGATCCTATGTTTCGACGGGTATATCTTCAATAAATGCATGAAAACTAGTTATCTAATGGATAGCTAGACATCCTTTTTTATCTGAACTAAAGGCCTACACATGCTACGCATGTGTGAAGGCTGGATAAAATTTTCATTGGTATTGACCCAACACAAAAAAAGTGTAGACTCAGACAGAGATTTCTTATTGCCAAGTCAAACAAACAATTATCACAATTACACTATCATATCTCACACTTAAGTCTGTCAATAAATTAAAAAATAGCATAATGTATCAAAATGAAATATAACAAAACAAACATATCCCAAATCAAGTTATATATGTTATATACCAGGGGTAAAAAAACTTACATTGGTAGATATTGAAATTCCACAAAAAAACGACAAATAATGGCCACTATGCACCATAACCAAGGAAGGAGAGCTAACCAATTTGGATCTCTCTTTCTCTGACATCGAACCAGAACGAACATAACAGAAAACTTCTATTCAAATCTCACTCTAAATCTGAAATCCCAAAAGTACATGGCAAACTTCCATTCAAATCTCATTCCTAAATCGCAAATCGCCATACTAAAATGTCCCCAAATAAATCCTATGAAACTCAGCTCTCTAAACATAATCCAAGTTCTCTACGTTTCAAATGAAGATATGGTAAAAAGGCAAATGCAAAAGAGCAGGGCTGGTTGCTCACCCTTAAGTGCAACTTGATTGCCAAAGTTTATTAACGTCATTGGCTTCATAATAATTGAAGCAAAGCAAGTGTCATAATGAGGATTTCGAACTTTGAAAATGACAATCTTAGTAACCAAGTGATTCTTGTAATTAGTTTCTTCTTGTTACGATAAAATTGAAAAGGAAATGAACCAGTATCGCTTGCCAAATTAATTCCCATAATTAGTGATTTTTTCCCGACATGTCAATATCTCCTGACAATAATCACGGACTGAAAATCTACATTTCTAGCTCCCATCCAGCAACCTCAAGTGCACAAATAAAACTGAACATCAAGTGCCCGTAAATGCATCCAGAAATCCGTTATTAAGTTGTAAACCAAAACAGGAAAACTAAAATATCACTCATTGAACAGGAGAATTATGTTGCAATCGGCCGATACCAACCCTTAACGTTGTGAAAAGAGACCAAATATAGTAAACGAAACACGAGAATACGAACGATGTCGAAATTCATACTTCCAATCTTTCTCCGGCTCAAGAAAGTAAGTACTTGAACGAAATGGAACAAGTGGAAGTAAACCCAAAAAAAAAACTTACGAACACGTACCTTAGGGATGAACAAAATGGAACAAAAAATGTCAAATAATTATGTAACGAAAACATATTTATAGGGGAAGAAATGTTGAGAATGAACCGCCAACAAAATCAAACCCTTATTGGTTAGTATTTTGGGGCGACGGCGGCGAGATCGTTACTTCAATCAGGTAGAGTTTCTGCATGGCGGCACTGTTGTAGGGATTTCACATGGTTCGAAAGATTTCTCGAAGCTAATATGTCGGAGGACATGGTCGCTGCCATGTTTGTCGGCAGCTGGTGTCGAGAGAGGCGGAGGAGGGTTGGTTTGGGAGTGGGATGGTTGAAAATGTAATATCTAGAACTGAGGGGCATTTTCGGAAATCATGAGAAAAAGGACGAATCCTATTCTCTTTTTAAAGAGGATAGGAAACTACTAGATAACTACATACACAGTTTATAATGGGAATCACTTTATATAAAAAAATTAAGCTTCTTGGATATAATATATCCTTCAGCATGCAACTACTATTTCAGTTTTCTAGCTCACACAATTACAATATTACACATACGTCGTTAACAGAGAACTTTCGGTAAGAAGAAGATATTGAGAGGAAATAGAAACTTCACTCTGCGAATGCAAAATTGACTTTCTCCTAATCAAAAGCAAAATTAACTTTTATTAACACTCAGTCGCTCACAATGGTTAGCAGTGGAGGCATCTGTATGATATGACAAGATTATATGCTAAAGATAGGAAGTATTGTAGTAGGCGGGAAGGCCTCATCCAGCAAAGAAGTCAAGAGAAAAAAACTCAAATGTGATTTTTAAAATCATTGAGAAAAAGCATGTTTTTAAGAAGAAGAAACATTAAACTGCATCTGAGAGTCGAAAGAAGCACGACAACCAAACAATAACTGACTTCTACACAGAAAGAAAATTACCAGTTCCACCAACAAGAATGATTTTCAAGAAGAGGTCCAAGTGACAGTTCTTCTTCGTGGGATTAAAATGCAGAATCGTAGTAACTGCAAGTTTGGAAAAAACACACTTATGAATATCTATTTCTATAAATGTTGAAAATTAAACGAAATTGAGATTAAAATAAAATGAATTGAACTCGCTTCTCTTGCTCAAACATGCTAGAAAACGATTCATTCCTACACTAGGGACAAACCTCAGCTTAACAATTGACTTTTAAAACGAAACCACTTTATTGAAAACTCAGATGTTCGAACTTTTTTTTGGATAGATTCAGATGTTCGAACTTTTATACAGGCATAAATGCTCAAACTGCCACCTTAATAGAAACCATCAGCTCATTTGTATCTTATAACACGACCGAGAAAACTGGGTCAAAATGTTCAAGTTTGAAATCATTATCATAGCAATGCCAATTTTAAATCATAATTTAATTGTAGATGCCATGTAACCAACCATAGCAGATGAGATGTTTTCATGGCAAGTTGTCTACGTTGCAGTTAGCAAGTCCCGATAAATATACTAGCCTGGTATGGATCCAAAAACTAGTATTTCCATGCCACAATATTTTCTCTTTATTCCAACAGTAAAAAATCCTTGTCTAAAGGACCAAAACATTTTTTTTGCACCAAAAGCAACTACATTCAAAAGTTCAGTATGTAAACTGAACTATGTCCTCCTATGAGTAACCACAAGAGGTTTGCTTCTGATCTCAGTACTCATCATATTCCACCGTAGTAGTTAAGCCTACACATGAATTAGATTCCAAGACCCGTGTAGATGCTCCGGCAAACACACACTGGGTGTGCATAATCACCATTGCTACTGAACTTGTTTGCAATCAGCCCTGATCCAGTACAGTTCAAATTAACCTAAATGTGCCCCCGAAAGGCCATCATTTCATTTTATTATTCAACACTCTTTCTTCAACCGATCATACCCATCAACGAGGACCTAAATCCCGACTACTAATTGGAGTCCTCTAATCCAATTAAAAATTGGACTCATCTACCAATTTCTGATTACAATTCCAAATCCAACTATTCTTATCATTAATGCTAAATCCTCCAAAACTAAACCACTCGTTGCAATTATCATTTTAACAAATGAAACACCTAAAGCGAAATCATAAGAACGCACACGAATTCGGGGAATAAAACACCAAAAACGCAAACCGGAACACGGACGTGGCGTTAGAAGTTACCGGGGAAGGGTCTGGAGGAGGAGGAGGAGGGGAAAGTGATCGGGTCGGATCGCCCAGCGGAGGCGGTCCCGGAGAGGGATCGGGGTTTCCAAAGGAGAGAGGAGGCTCGTCGGAGCATCGCCGGAGATCGACGGCGTGTGAGACGTAGGTTTAAGGTTTTGTTCGCTTGCGCAGATTACGAGTTGTGTGTGTGAGTTTTGTCCTTGCACGTCACTCCGCACGCAAAACATCTGTATTCGTTAAATACCATTTTAGTTCGTGATTGCCGTAATTTTTTTATATAATAAAAAAATTTAAAAAAATTCGAAATTTAGGAAGAAAAAAAAAATTCCAAAACTAATCGGATCGCGGGTGTGTGACCCGCGATCCGTGTTCCCGCCGAAAAAAAAAATTTTAATTTTTGTTTTTGTTTTTTCTTTTCTGTTTTTATTTTTTATTGTAATTATTTGTAATCTTTTTTTAAATTTTTTTTTTCAAAATAAGTTTTCTAATTTATATTATTTTTCTAAATTTTTTAAAATTATTTTTAATTTTTCCAATAATCGACCTCTAAATCACGTTGATAACCCGACGTATTGATATGTTAGGGTATTTTATACAATAAAAAAACAAATTTTTTTAGCCAGATTAATAAATTATTTACAACTGAATATTAAACAAACACTAAAACTAATTAAAACAAAAAATTGGAAACGTTATCAAAAATTAGTAGGGTTTACACACATTCTAAATATTTTTGGAGGTCGATACAGCAAAAAATTAAAAACACAATTAAAAAATTTTAAAAAATAATAACAATTACAAAACATATTTTGAAAATAAATATAATAAAAAACATAGTTAAAACGATTTTAAAAAAATCAAAACATAAAATACTACGACTAAAATCCGTAACTTTTTTATTTTCTTTTATTGTTTTTGATTTTATGTTTCGTTTTTTTACAAATCATTTTAACTATGTTTTATATATATATATATTTCAAAATATGTTTTGTAATTGTTATTAATTTTTAAAATTTTTTAATTGTGTTTTTAATTTTTTGCTGTATCGACCTCCAAAATGTTTGTAATGTGTGTACACCCTACGATTTTTTGACAACGTTACCACTTTTTTGTTTTAATTAGTTTTATGGTTTGTTTAATATTCAGTTGTAAATAATTTATAATTCTAACTAAGAAATTTTGTTTTTATATTGTATAAAATACCCTAACAATTCAATACACGCCGAGTTATTGACGTGATTTGAAGGTCGTTTCTTGAAAAAATTAAAAACACAATTAAATTTTTTTAAAAATAATAACAATTACAAAACATATTTTGGAAAGAAATATAATAAAAAAACTTAGTTAAAATGATTTAAAAAAATTCAAAACATAAAACACTACGACTAAAACACTACGTTTTTTAAAATGTTTTGATTTTTTTTAAAATCGTTTTAACTATGTTTTTTATTATATTTATTTTCAAAATATGTTTTGTAATTGTTATTATTTTTTAAAATTTTTTAATTGTGTTTTTAATTTTTTGCTGTATCGACCTCTAAAAATATTTACAATGTGTGTACACCCTATTAATTTTTGATAACGTTTCCAATTTTTTGTTTTAATTAGTTTTAGTGTTTGTTTAATATTCAGTTGTAAATAATTTATTAATCTGGCTAAAAAAATTTGTTTTTTTATTGTATAAAATACCCTAACATTTCAATACGTCGGGTTATCGACGTGATTTAGATGTCGATTATTGGAAAAATTGTAAATAATTTTAAAAAATTTAGAAAAATAATATAAATTAGAAAACTTATTTTGAAAAAAAAAGATTTAAAAAAAGATTACAAATAATTACAATAAAAAATAAAAACAGAAAAGAAAAAACAAAAACAGAAAATAAAAAAAAAATTTGGCGGGAACACAGATCGCGGGTCGCACCCGCGATCCGTGCCTCCACGGATCGCGGGTCACACCCGCGATCCGAGTAGTTTTGGAAGAAAAAAAAATTCCTAGATTTCGAATTTTTTAATTTTTTTTATTTTATAAAAAAATTACGGCGTGATTGCTGATATTTGGACGGAGTTTTTAATAGATTCAAATTTGAACCGGATTTGAGTATCAAGATTCAAGAGTATATTAGGTATATAATGTAAAATAATCAAAAAATAAAGGTGTATGTGGGCAATTAATGGACTTTTAGAGTTCGACATGAATAAAATGTTACAAAATAAAATCCAAGGGAATTAATTGTTACGTTTTAAAATTCAATGATACAAAGTAAAATCAACCATACTTCAAATGTTCAAATGGATAAACTATAATTACTCATTTTTAATGTTTTTATTTAATAATATATTACACTTTTAATTTTGATGGGAAATTCATAAACATCATCCAACTAATAATGAAAATGTTACAGGTATTTTGCTGAATTTCATCATATTCGAGATTTTTAACTTGAACTACTTGTTCGTTACAACAACGGTCTTTAATCTCAAACTACTTGTTCACTACTCTATCTTTATTGTTAAATAAAAATAAAGATTAACGTATTTTACCAAACAAATAATTATATTAATTTTTCTTACAATGGAATTATTGAAGACTGGATTTTCCCTTAACCTCGGTTGGAGAGGTAAATGAGAAAAAGAAGAAAATGCCGGTTAATATAGGCTGTTCGCTCCAACTTACGTAAATTGATGATTTTTTGGGTGTGTTTTTAGGAAAACTTCAGAATCGTGATATGCAAAATATCAATGGGAACTGGGAAGAATCAAATATCTTTAGAATGGCAATCTACAAACCAAACGGGTTGAACAATCTAATATCCATGACCAAGTACAGAATCAACTAACAAAGATTGACATCTCTTTATCTCAACTCTCTGATTCATTCTTTCCTTTCTCTTATGTTCGTTCAAGCCGAGCATCGAATCGCAAGTACAGAAATAAGTAACAAAGATTGACATTTCTTCATCTCACATCTCTAATCCAATCCTTTGTTTCTCTTCTAATATCTCTACATTTCTTATCCTTCCCAATATAACCTCTACTCTCCATCACGGTAGATTGCCATGTGCCAATACACAAATTCTTAAAAGTTCTGTGCAGGTCTACCTCTCTGGAAGAAATCTATTGTTCTACTCCAATAACACTACACTTCCAGTGACATCCAATCTAGACACTAGTATAGCCAATAAGATGGGATGACTACAGGTAGAGAACACTAGCTCGAGTTTCAGGTCTTCTCCTTGCTATCCGATGGAGAACATTTTATGTAAGAGACCAATAAACAACATTCACAGAGCAAAACAAGTGCAGGACTATTATTACATCTATTTCAGAATCAGATGAACATCTGAAGACAAGAAGAAAAATCAGTTTGCTGGACAAAGCATACGCGAAGTGATCGACTAAAACATCTCATGCCTCATCAGTTCCAACGCATTGCGGTCACAAATACAAACCAGAGAAAAGAATCTAAAAGCACAATAGCATCTGCACCAGGACATCACAACTGAAAACTGGGCATCAACATGAATCACACAAAAAATATGCACATTCATTTATAATCATAGAGATTCCCTCCTTGCTTCTACTAATTCATTCAATACCAAATAAACTGGCATAAAGAGAAATCATCAACTACTGCAAACATTCACACTATAGGCAAAACCGCATAAGAGTACAAAATCGGGAAAATATTAGTATAATAGCTGCTTTTCAAGAGTGTCTCGAGGGTACTGCTGAAAAAATGCAGTACCTCAACAGCTCCCCTTTCTTTTTGTTATGGTAAAGAAAGAGATTGGCAGGGAAAAAACAGTATATGACAATTTGACAAACAAACTGGTTAACATACATATATGCCATCAAAACTAGTAGCCTACTACCTACCAAAGAAGGATAAAGAAAAACATTATCACCATAGGAAATCTCAGCTCACCAAGTCATATCATACCGACTCAGTAAGCTTCTCCCAATCATCAACCTCTTCATTTGCGATTGGCTCTCCAGAAGAGCTACCTTGCACAGCAGAGCTTGAGCCTTCTTTTGGTGTTGAATCGGAATTGTATTCACCTCCACCAATGACCTGGTCGGACACCGCTACACTCGACATGGCATTCAGTTCGAGAACAGACCATTGATTCATACTAGCAGGAATAGGTGCATCATCCACTTTCCAAGTAGGTGTACCTAAGCCAGCTTCTCCCCATGAGGTAGGATCCGATGAAACCAGTTTCTTCCATGGATTACTGCTCCTTGAAGCTGTAGATGAAGACCCTAGAACTTCTTTACCCCCACCTCCCCAGGCATTGTTAATTGATGATTTAGAAACACCAGTGTTCGATGGAAGCAGAGAAATACCATGGTAGGCAGAACCATGGCCTATCCTTCTCAGAGCAGTTGCAGCTCTAGCAGGATCGGAGAAAACAGCCACAGCATTCTTGTCGTTCAGCCACACCAGTTCACATTCCCCACCAAACCGCAGTACCAATGCACTGATATCGGCGTCCCTTGGTAAGTCAAGGAATGAGACAACAAGTCTTGGGTCCATATCCACAAGAGGATCAAACACAGGAGGAGCTCCAAGTATCAGATGACCAGGCTTGGTACCGAGAATCCTTGCAGGGGCTTTGGACTTTGTAGTAACATATATTGCCAGAAAACACTTCGGCTCCCAACCAGTTGCGCACATAGCGAGTTTCCATCTCTCAGCCATCTGCCTTAAAACATCTCTCTTTTCCTTTGTCATGTGGCAGAACACATGAACACGGGAGTTTCTTGCAAAGCTCCCTTTAGATTTTCCCAGAACCAAAAATTTGAACCTCTCTTCTATAGCCATAACCCACTTAGGCTCCCTCCTAAGCAAATCTGTAAGCACATCAGACAGGGAAAGGTTCTCTCCAAAGTGTAAAGCATCCAAGTTTGGGGGTGTAACATCAAAAGCATCAGCCAGTACTTGTTTTCTCTCTAGCTTAGCACACTCCTCATCGCAAACGAGCTTCCTCTGTCCCAAAGGAATCCTTTTTTCATTCACTTCTACTGCCTGCAATGGAACAGGAAGCTTCTGAATGATGGTGGCTTCAAACACAGTGTCTATGCTAAATCCACCAGCACCACCCCCTGCTCCACAAGGTACATTTGCAGTTATTCTTCCGCAGGAACATGTGATTGTCACAGTGAACTCACACCTCTTATCAGGGCAAGGTGCGGACGGATGGCAAATTGCCTTGCAGGTGTGCCTACAATCTTTTCTAGGAGCACCACAAGTCTGCCCACAAGAAGACTTCACACTGGAACTCGTATTAGGACCATACTCATAGGAAGCGTCACATGGAGATGGATGACATGTTCGGGCACAAGCATGCATACCACATTGCCGAGTCCTTCCACAAAGCTGGTTACATCGGATGTCTTTCGAACCACATGGAATGTTCCTCAAAACTACATGTCCTCCCACGCATTCCTTTGAAACAGGTACTGGGCATGGTGGGCAGTCTCCAAAATGGCAAGTATGTGAAGCGGGGTGCCCACAAGGCTGGGTAACTAAGCAAGGGTGTGGGCAAGAAGGGAACGGAGTACCACAGGAAAGAGGCGGTGGGAGTGATGTCTTTCCACAAGCACAGCTAAGGTCCGTAAAAATGGTCTCCAGACAAGGGGGGCAGTGACCACTATGGCAAAGAGATTGGCATGAGTGCTGCCCACACCTGAGTTTCTTCTCACAAGGCATTTGACACAAATGAGGATCCCAATCCCCGTGGAAGTTACTGAAATTACCAGAGTACAGTGGGCAGCAAAGCTCATTGCATCGATGTCGTCCGCAGTTCTTCTTCCGACCGCACGACTTCTCGCAAAGAAACTTATCCCCATCATCAAGTGTTTTATAGCACTCAACCATCCGCAAAGAAGAGCCACAGCGGCATTTCTGATCAACAGGAACCAAGCAAGGACCACACTCACCTTCATGACACTTATCCTTGCACCTGTGCTTGCCGCAAAATAACAACTTTCCGCATATTTGAGAACAAGTTGGAATCGGATCCAAGCAAGTAGACCTCTTCTGTTTCAGCTCAGTCTTCCCACAGTAGCATGTTCTGACCTTCTGAGGCAAGAATTCGCACTCCCCACATGGACCCGGATGGCAATTCTCGGAGCAAACATGATTCCCACAACCAAGACTCTTCCCACAAACCAAACCGCAAGAGAAAATTCCATCAACACTCTTAACCTCGCCCTTTATCGCCATCTCCCCGCAGAGAACCATCTCCATCTTCTTCCCACAGAAGCACGAGGCCGACATCGCAACCCCACAAGAACCACAAGGCCCGACATGGCAAACCCGCCTGCACCTATGCCGTCCGCACAACAACATCCGTCCACACGTCTCCCCACACGTCAGCGGAGTCTTCCGATCGAAGCACCTTCGGACCACCGACTGCTTACCGCAAGGGCACATCCGGCGGGGCGCAAACGCCTTGCAAGGTGGGCAAGGTCCAGGATGGCATTGCAGCACGCAAAGATGCGGACACCTAAAAAGCACCTCCCCGTCCGCATTCTCGTCCCCGCTACGATCGAGCGGCCGTCCACACGGCTCCCCGCAGGAATGCGGGGTGAGGTAGAGATCATTCGGCGGATCTTTCCGCTGGCCGCAAAAGCAAAAGTACTGAATATCTTTGGCAGGGGTTTGCTGCACCGACTGACATCCCGGGCACCGCCAATTCCGATTCGAATCCGCAGCAGAGGAGTCAGTTGACGTCGGAGACCGGGCCCACTTCTTGATGCAACTAAGGTGGAAAATCGAATAGCAACTCGAACATGACCACACCGGTGCCGACCTCCGGACGGCCTCGCAACAGATCATACACTCCACCCCGCCCCGGGCGAGCTTTTCCTGAATCTCCTGCACGAGTTGGGGCACGGAGGGATCGACCGGAGCAGCAGCTTCGACCGAAGACGGTGGTACCCAGGAAGGCTGGACCGGGCGGCGCCGGGGGCGACCTCGGGAGGGATTCGGGAGAAGTCCACCTTGGCCTTGTTCTGCTGCTGGGTTAGGAAGATTCGGACCCGTCGGAACACGTGGGACCCACTCCCGGCGCCCTCCGCCGCCGCGAGTCGGTCCATTTGATCGTCCATATCCGCCTCCGCGGGTTCTCTGGTCGAGGCGGGGTTGGGGGGCTTCGAAGGAGGCCGACATCGGTGGTTGGGTCGAAGCTCTAATCTGGGGGAGGAAATGGGAGATCCTAACCCTAGGGAGGAGACGAGGGGGCGGTCGGAGATGGGAAACCCTAACTAGGGTGGGACGAGGGGCGGTCGGAGTTGATTTTGGGTGGAGATGGAATTGGGAAATGGGAACGGATGGTTATTTATAGTACGAAGCCTTGCGGACGACGAAAAGGATTTATTTTTTAATTGTTCTCTGGAAAGCGGCCGTTGAAGGAGGTGATGGAAATGATTGGGAGTCTTCTAGTTTTCTTGGGAAAGGGCTGGTCCAGTCCAATTAGTATCACTTTTGGTCAACGGTGTACTGGTAGAGGAGTATGAAAAAGAAAAGAAAATAAAATAAACTGTTTTTCTTTTTTTTTCTTCTCCTCTTTTCTCTTGTGAGAAATCAAAAAGATTATTATAACTTGTCTAAATCAAAAAGATTATTATAACTTGTCTAATTTTTTTTTTGTGGGTTGGGTTATTATTTTTATTTGGAAAATAATAAAGAAATTTAGTCATAAAATTACAACAAACATTTTATCGTTTAGATGCCCAAAAATGCCACCAAATTTTTGGAAAAAAACAATTTTTCAAAACCCATCATCCAAACATGATTTGGCTGACCCCGTTTGGCGAAAAAACGAGATTCAATTCCTTTTTATTACTTTAATACCTCTTTCTCTTCCTTAATTCCATTTCATTCCTCCATATGTTGAAATTTCTCTTCCTCACTTGCAACTACTTTTCTCTTATTTTTTTTAGTAATTCAGAGGTAGGAATATAAAGGGCAGGGGAAGAGAAGGCGAAAAAGAGGTTTAGAATGACAAAAACGGGGTGGAAAATGCACGATTTTTGAAAAGTTTATTTGGAAAAACACCTTCGATTTTTTGCCATCTAAACGGACTCCTAGTGCTTGTGAACAAGACAATAGTAAAGGGAAATGTTTTATGGCCGCGGTACGTCCGGGACGTCGTCTGACGTAGACAATCCAGTCAGCAAAACCAAAGATTAATTAAATCACATATTATTTATTTATTTTGTGTCACAACACACGCACGTGGAATTATGTGACCTTTGGTTTTCAACATACATATATTCTCAAAATCTTTCATTATCCCCAAACCTTTCATTCTCCATCATTTTCTCCTGATGGAAGACGGGATCGGTAAGAGGGGTGCCGAGGAGATGACGCGGGAGTGAGTCTTAAGGAGGTTGGGACGCCGACGTCGTTGGTTAAGACGTCACGATGTAGTTGGTCGGCGAGGAAGAGGAAGAAATGGTCGGCGTTGGAGTCTTTCTCGAGGCGAGGAGGAGGAGGAATGTGATTTTTTGTAACTGATTTTAGTTTTTTGTATGATGTTTTTGGGGGAAAAATTGGTTTTCGTGGCTGATTTGAAGTTTTGGGGTTTTGTTATGTAATGGATTGATCTTGGGTTTTTCGGAAACATGGTTTTTTGTAGCTGATTTGAGTTTTTTTGTGTTGAGTTTTTGCGGATGAGGAGGAATGTGTTTTTTTGTAACTGATTTGAGTTTTTTGTGTGGTGGTTTTTTGGGAAAGTTTGGTTTTCGTGGCTGATTTGAAGTTTTTGGTTTTGTTCGATGATTGATTGATCTTCATTTTGTTTGAAAGTTTGGTTCTTTGTAGCTGATTTGAGTTTTTTTGTGTTGAGTTTTTGAGGAAAAGTTTGTTTCTTTGTGGTTGATTTAAAGTTTTTGGTTTTTGAACAAATCAACCACGAAACCAAAAACTTCAAATCAGCCACGAAAACCAAACTTTCCCAAAAAAACACCACACAAAAAACTCAAATCAGTTACAAAAAACCACATTCCTCCTCATCCGCAAAAACTCAACACAAAAAAACTCAAATCAGCTACAAAAAACCACGTTTCCGAAAAACCCAAGATCAATCCATTACATAACAAAACCCCAAAACTTCAAATCAGCCACGAAAACTAAAATTTCCCCCAAAAACATCATACAAAAAACTAAAATCAGTTACAAAAAATCACATTCCTCCTCCTCCTCGCCTCGAGAAAGACTCGAACGCCGACCATTTCATCCTCTTCTTCGCCGACCAACTACATCGTGACGTCTTAACCAACGAAATCGGCGTCCCAACCTCCTTAAGACTCACTCCCGCGTCATCTCCTCAACACCCCTCTTGCCGATCTCGTCTTCCATCAGGAGAAATTGATGGAGAATGAAATGTTTGGGGGATAATGAAAGATTTTGAGAATATATGTATGTTGAAAACCAAATGTCACATAGTTCCGCGTGCGTGTGTTGTGAGTTGTGACACAAAATAAATAAATAAATAATATGTGATTTAATTAATCTTTAGTTTTTACTGACTGAATTGTCCACGTCAGACGACGTCCCAGACGTACCGCGGCCATAAAACATTTTCCTTTTTTTATTGTTGTCTTTGTTTTTTTTTTGCAAGGGAGAAGATAAGATGTTTACTCAAACAACATGACTATATGAGCAAAGGACTTCTAAAGAATCAGTATTATATAATACAAGTGATTGACCTTATATTATTTGAGCTTATACGCAAGACTTGGTGACTCCACCCCCTTGATTCGTGGATATTGATTACTTATCACTTTCATGGTCCAATCGTCTTTTGCTTTGTTTTATTGTAGACGGTCCCAAGACTAATATTTTACACGTTTGAAGCACACCATCTTCGCCCATGATCCGAACATCTAATCCCACAATTACTTCCCTAAACCAATATCAATTTTTTTAAAATTTAAAATAAAGTATTACAAAAGTAGACAATAAAGAAAATTTGGAATAAATCACGATACATCAAACCTCAAGGACGTGCATATAAAACCACCAAAAAGAAGGCGATTCAGCAGCATCCCCATTCCAATGCCCCAACCAACAAAACGCCTCGTGGGCTCGTGGCCGAACCACGACCATAGCGATCCAGGAAAGTTTGAAAGAAAAAAGAAAAAGAAAGAAAGAAAAGGAAATCGTGTCTTTTCGTCTTCCTTCCTTCCTTCCTTTTGGCTCTCACGGGAAACGCATGCAATGCAACCCCCGGACGGACGTATAAATACCATTCTCTTCCCCCAAACCAAACCAAACCCCACTCGATCGATCCGATGGCCGACGTCGTCTCCATCATCCCGGCCTCCGTCCTTCGGAATCTTCCCGACCGGCTCTACGAGAAGAGGAAGAACGCCGCCATCGAGGTAACTTTCCCCTTCCCTATCGCAATGTGAATCCGATTAAGTCTTGTTTTCGTCAGTTCGTTGCGAGATTAGAATTTCCTTTTATTTCTATGGGATGATTACCGAAATAACGGATACAAGTGATTTGGTTGCTTGTGGTGAGGTGGTGGTGTTGGACTTTTTTTGCTTCGATTTGTGTTTTTTCGGTCGGAATATCGAACGGTCTACTGCAATTAGGCAATTACTGTTTTTGTGATGGATGTGTTTTTTCCGTTGCGGGATTGGATTTTTTTCTCCCCAAGGGATGATTACTGGAATAACGGAAAGTGATTGGTAGCGAATGGTGAGGTGGTGATGTTGGATTTTTTTTTATTATAATCGGCAGAGACGTAAGGTATTGATGAGGTCTCCATCGCAATGACAAAGGATTTATTATAATTGCCTCCGTAATCACTAATCAGGCATTGTTGTTGTGAATTGTGATGGACGTGTACTTTTTACGAATTAATTTAATGCTTGATGGTAAAATGGTTTGCCATGATTGTTGATGTTACTGACTCTTTTGATTTGGTTGCAAGTACGCAGAAACTGAGGTTTTATGAGATTTGATCTCAATTGGAAATGTTTTGCTTCAATTTGTTTTTCTTTATAACTTTCTGGGTTAGTTTTTCTGCAATGGTCAAGGTATAAGGTATCCAAGATATTTTGATCACAATGTGGAAGGATTTGTGTCAATTAGCCAATTACCGTAATTGTGATGGACATGGGCCTTTTGTGGATTGATTGCAACATTTTGGTTTCTTGTTGTAGAGGACTAGAGGTCGATTTACTGTTGGGCTGGGGCTCTCATTGCAGTGTGAATGCTTTGCTACAAGTGTTGGTTTTAGTTGTTATTGATCTGGTTTCAACTTTGGTGGTTTACAGAGAAACTCTATCAGTGAGGTGTTGCTGATGTTTTCATTACGATATGGAAAAAAGTTGCTTGAGTTTTTTTTTTTGCTTTCAAGATTAGTTTCTTTATCACAACATGAAGAAATAAGATGTTGGAATTTAGATCGCAATGTGAAACGATCTTCCACAATTTAACCAATTTACTAATTATTGTTATTGTAATTTTTTACTAGTAAGTTGTGTAGTTTATAAGAAAACATGCTTTGTAAGGTACCTTAACCTCCCAATTATAGTCATATACCGCTTAAAAAGAGATTATTAATGTGGGCTACAATAACATGAGTCTACTACCACAACACACTTCCAAGTTCCAACCTAAGTTTCGTGGCAACTGAGGTGGTTTTCGTGTTAATAGACCCATGGGTAACAGACTGCATGGGATTCTGCGTGGGTCTAGCCGTCTAGGGCTGGGATGTAACAGGTACTACTATCTATTGGGGTTTTGATCTCAACATGGAACAATTGTGCTCCAACTCATGCTTCTCGGATAGCTTCTAGAATATATATATTTTTGTAGTAGTGTCAAGGAATTAAGTCATTTTCGAGGTGTTTATCCAGTGTAAAAGTTTTTTCTATTAATCTATCTAATTAATTAATTATTTACTGAACACTGTCTTGTTCTTAGTGGTTCTTTTTTTATTGCTCACGGAGTCATGGTCAGAACTCGAGGTATTGGTGAGGTTTCAACTCCACTGCACTAGACGCTTGATTTTTTTTGTATATGTTTACAGTAGAGTTTAAGTTTCTGACCATCATGTGAGAAGAGTACAACAACAATAACAAAGCCTTTATTCCACGCACATCTTTTGCACATGAATCACATTCTTCCACGCACTCCTATCCGAAGCCAAATCATTGGATATGTTCCATCGTTTAAGTCCTTTTTGATTGCTTCTTCCTACGTTAATCATGGCCACCTTTGCCCTTCTTCACACCTTCCTCGCAACTCAAAATACCCATCCTTATCGGTGCCTCCATAGGTCTCCGTTGGATATGTCGAAACCATCTCAAATGATGTTGTGTAAGTTTCTCTTCTATTGGAGTTATTCAAACTTTTCTCAAATTTCTTCATTTCTGATCCGGTCCATACGGGTGTGCCCGCACATCCACTGTCGTTTGAGCAACACTTATTTTGCATCCTCATGTGCGTCACGTGATAAGATTGCTTGCAATTATTATTATTTTTCTTGCTCATAAAACATGAAAACTTATTGTGTACCCTTCAAGTATTAATGTGGGCTCAGATTGCACTATGGATGGATAGTGCTTGCATTTTTATTTTATTGGATCACTTACACATTTTGATGTTTACCTCAGTAATTGAGGTTTTGCTAGGGTTTTATCATAACGTGATGACTGTGCTAGTTTTTTTATGAATCATTTCCACGATTGGATTTCAGTTTTGTTATGGAATCACACATCTAAGATTTTTCTGGGATTTTTTATTCGCAGTATAGGAATATTGGGATTGAACTCATGCCTTTTGATGCATGCAAGATTGTATTTTAATCACAGAACGCCCTTGAGAATCGTTGGGGCTAAGACAAACATTGTGGAAGGTTTGTGTTTGACTTTGTGTTTTGTTTGTATTTGATAGGTGGAAGGTCTGGTTAAGCACCTGTGTAGTGTCGGCGACCATGAGAGGATAACATCTCTTATTAATTTCCTTGTACAGGAGTTTGCCTGCTCTTCACAGGCTGACCATCGGAAGGTTTGCGGTGTTTGGTACTTGGTTGTATTTCTTGCATCACAAAACTGTATTTTATCATACAATATTTGAGATCATCTTTTTTTTTGGCTTAATGGTTGATTCCTTCTCTTCTGAAAGGGTGGACTGATTGCCCTTGCTGCAGTATCAGTTGGGCTGAGTACAAAAGCTCCTCAGCATCTCGAGGTAAGCAGATGTTGGAAGGAGTTGATCATTGCTGTTGGAGTTGGTAATTAAACTTTCAAGTTGGGATTTTGTATCTGTGGGTGGGTAGTTGATTGAGATTTTACTGCAATTTCCCAATGGAAAAGTGAAAGTTACCGTGATTCCACAGAAAGTATTTGTAGGGGGCTTGCATGCTTTCTGCTAAGTTGAGCTCTGCAGTATTCATTTATAGTTCCTCAATGCTTTTGAAGTCATTCCACTGTCTCTCTTTAAGTTGTTCCATGGTTGTCTTATTGCTTAGCAAATTGTGCCACAAGTTCTTAAATGTTTTACGGATCGAGATAACAAGGTGCGTTACTACGCTTGTGAAGCACTGTACAACATAGCAAAGGTCGGTGTTGTCACTTGATTATGTGATTAGCATCTGTGGATATCACACCAACATGTTTGCATTTCATAATGTACAGGTTGTCAGAGGAGACTTTATTGGATACTTCAACAAGATCTTTGACGCTCTATGTCTGCTATCTGCCGATTCAGATGCAACTGTTCAAAGTGCTGCTCATCTCTTAGATCGGCTTGTCAAGGTCAGGTTCAACGACACCGCTTGTCTCTTGCTTTCATTTAGATTTTCAAACTTTTGTTGACTCAACGACATGTGCTGACATCATTTAATTTAAACTTTTCAACAGGATATTGTAACCGAAAGCGATAATTTCAGGTGCAGAGTCATCTGTCAATGAATCTAAGAACATCCTACTGAAGTTTGGAATTTAAATACGTGATGTGTTGACCATAATTTACCCAATCTTGTTGCAGCATAGAAAATTTCATAGCTCTTCTAAGAGAACGGATGAATGTATTCAATCCTTATGTGCGGCAATTTTTGGTTGGATGGATTACGGTCTTAGACAGTGTACCAGATATTGATATGCTTGGCTTTCTTCCTGATTTTCTTGATGGTATTACCTTTAAAAAACAAGCTGTAGTGCCTCTGGCCCTCTGCTATTCGAGGTGCAACTACAGTTTATTGTATGCTAAATATTGCAGGTTTATTCAACATGCTAAGTGATTCAAGTCATCAGATTCGTCAACAAGCTGACTCTGCACTTTCTGAGTTTCTCCAAGAAATAAAAAATTCCCCAGTAAGTAATTTGATCAAAGATGTCGAAATAGAAACAAATTTGTTTCTATCTATCATGAAGGTGGGTTGTTCTAAACTTCAAATTTAAACATGTTACCACGCAGAGTGTAGATTATGGTCGGATGGCAGAAATACTGGTCCAGAGGGCAAGTTCCAGTGATGAATTTACCCGTCTGACAGCGATCACATGGGTATGGAAGACTAATTAGGATAAAATTGAATAGTGATGACCATATGATCCATAGCTGTCTTCAAATATTGGACTCTTGGTTTTAATAATTCTCTTGAATATTCTATCTTTTACCACCCATTGAGATCGTTGAATCTTGGCTGACTATATCTCATGTTTTTAATCACAATTAAATAACATTTTCTTTTGACTAATACAATATTGTTTAGGTATATTTGTTTTTTGAAATATATTACCAATGTGGTTTATCTTAGGTCTTCACAAATCAATTTTCATTGTCAGATCAATGAATTTATAAGACTCGGTGGTGATCAGCTTGTTCCTCAATATGACGACATCCTAGGAGCCATTTTGCCATGCATCTCTGATACAGAGGAGAAAATACGTGTGGTAAGGTAACTTGTCTTCTTCATCACAATTTATAGTTGATTAACCATGCTGGTTTGTTTGTTTGTTTCCTTGTTCTTAGGTTGCTCGTGAAAGCAATGAAGATCTTCGTGAGATTCGTGCCAATCCATCGGATGGTTTTGATATCAGCTCCGTTCTTTTAATTGCAAGAAGGTATTTTTTTTTTGTCATTTTCTAATTCATTTTCAAAGTTTGTGTTCCTGTAGACCTGTCCGTTTGATGCTACCACCTTTTTTTGGATTGTCTATGGTTTCTCTTAAGCCATCATGTTGTGTTTTTTGTTAAAAAAATCCTACCAACGACTTCTCATCTGGAAGATTTAACCCTTGTTTCGGATGGGATGAAATATCAATATAGCATGATGTAGTGGTTCATGAAATATAAGAAACAAATACTTTAAGCATCAACTCAAACATGGTTTTTCTGATAGAAACATGAAATCTATATAGGTTATTTTTAAACTTAAAACATTTACTATATGACTGCAGACAGGATTGTAATTTTGTGGTTTCTTGTAATAGGGAGCTAGCCAATGAATGGGAAGCTACTAGAATTGAGGCGCTGCACTGGATAGCTACGCTTTTAGCAAGACATCGTTCTGAAGTAGTACCAGAATTCTTATCATCCTTATTAATCTGGGAACTTGTTTAGATACTAAATGATCATTCTAATAAACACATGCAGGTTATAGAATTCCTGAGTGAGATCTTTGATTCCCTTTTGCATTCATTGTCAGATTCTTCTGATGAGGTAGACAAATGTAAAATTTATGTTTATATTTCTATTGTACATGCCGAAGAGTTTCTAATCGATGCCTGTAGGTAGTTCTTCTTGTGCTTGAGGTGCTTGCATGCATTGCAAGCGAGGCTGCTCATTTCCATCAGTTAGTTGTTTGTTTGATCCATAAATTCGGGGTCGTTAATTCCCTACTTGAAAAGTGAGTTTTTTTAAGACAAGCTAAAAAAGATCAACTACATTGATAAGATAAGGCTTGATGGCATGATGAGTTGGATTTTGATGGGTTAATGGGTTATCTGGTCTTGATTTTGAATACCCACCTGGGATTGTATCTTACAGGCGTGGTGGTTTGATAATCTGCCAGCTTTGTGTTCTTTTGGGCGCTGAGCAAGTTTACAGGGAGTTTGCAACAATATTAGAGGGAGAAAAAGATCTGGACTTCGCCACTACTATGGTTCAGGTTTTTAATGTGACCTGTTTATAATGTCTGGTTTTCTATCATTAGCCCAAAATAATATCTTGCGGGTCTTGTAGCTCTCATCTAGTTTTGCCCCTACAGACCACAGTGCTCCATTAAAATGGCATCAGGTCGATAGGATGTCTGTCTATCTGGTTCTGAGTACATATCCAAAATTGTTATAGTCAATAATGGTTTCTTAGAAACTTGACCCCTTTTGGGTAACTAAAGGTTTTGAAACTTTGATTTTAATACATTTCTCAAGTTGGCATTCAATTCAAATAATATATTTTGAAAATACATAATTGTACGTATTAATGTGTTTGGATAAAAAACATTTTTTGGGGGTAAAATCAAAGGTTTTGTATGGAATAAAGATGGAAGAAGAAAACTTTTTGTAGAATAAAAAAGAGTTCTTTCCTCTTTTTCTAAAAAAACACGTTTTCAGCAAAATACACATACTTATTATCCATTTTTTTGAGTGTGATTCAAACACTCTAGTAGGATTGAAACCTGTAATTTTCTGACTTATACAGTTTTCTTTTAAAAAAAATAATAGTTTGGGCTATCCAAACAGATCCTTATGTGGTGGAGTTTTATTCTGCAGGCTCTTAATTTGATATTGCTGACTTCTCCAGAGTTAGGAGGCCTCAGAGCTCTTCTTAAACAGACACTTGTTAATGCTGCTGCCAGAGAGCTATTTGTTGCACTCTATTCTTCATGGTGTCATTCTCCAACGGCAGCATTGAGCCTTTGTTTTCTATCCCAGGTTGAGCAACTATGATCTGCGAAGGACCCAAACCCACTGTCACTTGTTTTTCTTGGATAAGCTAAAAATCTCTTGTATCCCAGGCATATCATCATGCAAGTTCTGTGATTCAGTCACTAAAGGAAGAAGACATAAACATGAATCTTCTGGTGCAGCTGGATAAATTAATTCGTATACTAGAGAAACCGATGTTTGCATATCTAAGATTGCAGGTCATTTCTAATCTTTATTTTTAATTCTCTATAACAGCTTTCTATTTGTTTGTTGAAAGTTAAAACTGTAGGTTCTACATGGCAGGTGATTTGACTTCATTCGTTGGCATAGAAAAAATGTGTTTAAGATACATCTGGCGGTTGTCCTAGAGGTTGATAGAAACGGGCCTTAAATTCTTACCAGTTAGGGGGTTCTTGTGACCCATTTGCTCATCACATGACCTACTTTTCTGTAATATATATTATATAAAAATACTGTAATTTATGCTTGGCTACAATTTTTACATTATCTTCACTACTTTAAATTCCAAAAAGTTTCATATCATTTTATAAGCCCTAAATTAGATTTTTCTTACAGCTAGAAATCCAAGTTTCGTTACGTTTCTTTTGATCCTGTTTGTTTCTTTCATCGTACAAAATGTGGTCCCCACAGATATTGATGAGTTATTTATGCTGTTTACGTGTTTTGGATTCCTGTAACAGTAAGATTTTTCATTAAAATTGCACTACATTACTGCTTCCTCAAGATACCTCGGTATATTATGCCTGTGCAGCTTCTCGAGCCTGAGCGGTACCCTTGGTTGTCAAAATCCTTGTATGGTCTTCTTATGCTGCTTCCTCAGGTAAGGTAGTGCAAGCTCTTTTCTCTACTGTGACAAAGAACTAGGAGTATGTGTTGGCAGTTGTGTTAATTTCTTATAAAATTTTCCTTTAATGCTCATAAGGCAATAATGTTTTATTATTGCCTTAGTTTTTGCTTGTGGCGTTACGCTAGATGCTATTCTACACTTTATGCTGTACTCTCCTATGCCACATATCTTCCATTTTTCTGAACACCACCACTTCCAAATGCAGCAAAGTTCAGCCTTCAGGATATTGCAAACTCGCTTGAATGCAGTACCCTCTTTCAATGCTTTCAAAGGTGAGCATGTACAGGATACGTTATCAGGGAACCCATCCCCACACGGGTTGCTGACAGCTGACATCAAAAATCAAGATGCAGTAAATATGCATAGTGGAATAAACTTTATTTCAAGATTGCAGCAATTTGAGCAAGTACAGTCTCAACATCGTACAAATTCTAAAATGCAGTTCCAAGCCGGCCTTTCAATTTCTTCCACGTTATCTGAGGTTTGAAAGAAACTGACTTGTATCTTCTGTTGTGAAGTTTAATTTTTTGCTTTTTCAAGTAATTGGTTAGTGCTTCTTAAATTTCCCAAGCCAATATAGGACAGGTAACTAAACAACAACCACCTCTTTGGATGGAAATTTCTTTTCTTGCAAGTTAATTTGGTTAGAAGTTTCAACTAGGCAGAATTTAGCTAGGTTATTTTGTTGTAGGCATTGCCTTGTGATTCTAATGAAGATTGTGAGACGAGATTAAAATGATTGCACGTTATCATGAAGAGGGTAATTGTTTGTGGTGAAATTGGGCGAACAGCAGATATGAATCAACAATTACTGAAAACTTGCTGCAGCGTTTTGGAACAGAAGCTCTGTTCTTAGTTGGATTGTTGACAGGGTTAAGATCGTCAATTACACTGCTGACTATCTGCTTGAATTGGAGAGCAGACAGTTGTTGGGCATTGTGGATCCAAGCCAAGTGTTCTACGGACTTAATACCAAACACGGGAGAACCTCTATCTTAGGCAACCACCAATTGTTAAAGAGACCTGTTCATTCACAAGTTTGAGAGGCCAAGCAGATTTTTCTTCATAATTGTTTCTCAAGTTTGAGAGGCAAAAAAGACTTTTAGATATGCGAAGTGGATGATTTTCCTTCAAATGGACTGCAAAAAAAAAGACTTCATAATTGTTTCGTCAATCTTTTTCTTCAGAGAAGATTTCTCTTGGTTAGGTTTCAATAATTATGTGTTTTTTGTGTAACCCTGCCGATTATATATCCCTTACAAAGGATTGGATGTCATCCCCGACATTTGTTGATATATCTATCGCTTTGTCCACAGGATCAGCAAATATCTGAAGATACTCGTCGACCTTCACCAGCACAAGATATGATTCGACCACCTTATAGGTCATAATGCATAAATGCAAAGCAGCGCTGATCCACTTCACTTCTAGGTTAGTTCAAGTAAAGTCATATTATTTTGTCCCATACATCATGTAGCCTGCTGGATCTTTTTCCAACTCCTTCAATGGATGTGTGGGATACATAGTTGTACACGTTTCTAGTCAATAATTTATGCAGGTACGTTCTGGTAGGTCTTATTTAAATTGATTTATTTTCTCTTGGTTAGGTTTCAATGATTATGTGTGTTTTCGTGTAAACCTTGTGCTTGATAAATGAAATCTCAGGAATTCCAGCTAATTTGTTCTTTTATCTAGGGGCGAAACTTTGTGTCCGAAATCCGTCAATCCGACCGACTCCGTATTTAAAATCAAAAAAATTATCCGAGAAAAAAAAATCCGCAACCGAATTTGTATTCGGATATAAACATCCGTAAAAAACGAAGCGAATATGGATATTGGTACATCCGATTCAAATAATATCTGGTTCGTATTTTATATGCACATATAAATAAATAAATAAAATATATACAATATATATGAATTAAATTATGTTATTTATATTATATTTAATATTTTTCATGTAGGCAAAAAATAAAGACTGAAATTTATTCTTGTTTAGAACAATCACAAAATGTTTTTAAGTCTATTCGGATTTTTTAACGAATTCGGATATCCTAATTCGGAATGGATTTTAAACTTGATTCGGATGCGAATTTATTCGAATTCGGATCCGAATTCGACGGATACGAATTCGGATCCCTTTCTCATACATTCGATCGGATTCGGATTCGAGAAAAAAAAACGGATACGAATTCGGATACTGGCACATCCTCTTCGTATCCGCTCCGTTTTCACCCCTACTTTTATCTGCTAAATTGCACAATTCTAGGAAATGGATTTGTTTAAAAAGAAATCGGAAAAATGCCCCTTATCAAAATCTTCGGTGGAAATGAATTTCCAAGTGAAAGTAATGTGTTCTAAAAGTTTTACTTTTATATGTCAATTATTATGAATTGGATGTGCAAACATTTTGTTCCTTAATTATGATATTCGTCTTTTGGAATTGTGAAGGAAGAAGCGTTCGGTCCTTAACCGTAGAGCTCTAAAAGATAATGGTTTACATAAATCAAAAATTATTCACAATCATGGTAATTAACATGGAACATTAATCACCGAGATAAGATTGTCGTGTTGGTCATCGATTGTTGTAGATCTACAAATAATTGACGACACGAGTATATAAAAGAGGAAAAAAATTACTTTTATATATTGAATAGACACAACAAGTAAAACATTATGGAATTGTGTTTCGTGTTATTAATGTTTTTACTGTGTCGTGGATCCTAAGATATGAGACTTATATCTTTTCACTCAAGAAGTGCTTAATTTGATTATTGTCAATAAATATCAATAAGTGTAGTGATAAAAACAATAGTTGATTGAACATGATTTGTGCTGGAAAAGATAGTTAGTCAAACGATTATCGTTGCCTCTTAATTGAGTGATGATATTAGTGGGCTCATTGATAAAGTAAAATTATAATGTGCATAATGTAACTTGAGTTAAGTTACACAGTTATAATTAGCTTAAAGAGATCAAGAAATGAATATAATAGAAAGGTGTCACATTTCTACTTTGTATATATTCTTAATATCATGAGGCAAGGGACAGACACAAGTGATGCATTTACATCACTAAATGGATCGTGTTTATTTCGAGTGGAACAAAGACATCTATGCTAATTGGGTAACTATAATGTGTAATATCGCTGTCAACTATAATGACCGCTTATAGTTTGAGATATTAAGTGTTTAATATCGCTGTTAATTTGGCTTAGATCCTCTTATAGGTCATACCACAAAACTGGGAAACAAGAGGCTTGATTTTAAGTTCATATAATGTGTCGGGTTTCATGTGAAAATAGGAAACATGTGGTGAATGAATACAATCAATATGTCATGAGAATTGACATAATTAAAATCATAATAAATTCATATGAGATATATATATTATGGGTGTAAAAATTTAATATTACATATGATAATATATTATATAATATGTGAATTTGCTAAAACCACAAAAGATCAAATTTTGTTGGAAATAAATCCAAAATTTGACAAAGGCAAAATTGGGGTTAAACACGGTGAACCGTTCATGGTTCGGTCGACCGAATTATCTTCGGATCGGTTAACCGAATGGGAAACAGTTAAACATAATTGATTGACCGAAATTGTCTAGAGTGTCTAGACAATCGGGTTCGGTTAACCAAGTGTGCACGGTCAACCGGGAAGTAGTATTTTCAGTAGACCGAAGGTGACACAGTCATCCGATAACTATGTCACAGGAGAGATTCTGGTGGGTCAACGATCGACCGAGTAAGAGACGTTCGTCCGAATTTTTCCAGGAAATTTTTATCATGCGGAATCGGTCGACCGTATAGCTCACGGTGCACCGAACACGTGTTATAACCGAATGAGTCGGCTGACCGAATAGTTCTCGGTCGACCGAACAGTTCTCGGTCGACCGAACAGAACGATTCTGCCTGAATTATTAAGAAATTAATTAAATCATGTATGAATTGATTCCAGATTTAATTAAAACGTTTTTAAAGTGCTTATGTGGAAATCAGAGATTAATTTTAGGAGAGAATAAACAAGAGATCATGACTAAAGAATAACTCTTGATAAAGATGTTTTGGTAGCCTATAAAAGGGCACTTACTCCTACTTGTTTAATACTAATGCAAAAATCTTTCTCTCATTAATCTCTCTTCTAATCACACGAAATTAGTAATTTTGAGTTTAGGAGATAGAAATCTCAGGAGCCCAAAGATGGGTTATTAGCTATATTCTAAATCTTATTAGAGATTGATTGACTAGCTTCTTTCTCTCTAATCTTGTTTAGAATTTGGTGAACACTCGGAGGCAAATCCGTAGACGATTCAACGAGCAACGCGACTCCGGATTTTCAAAAAGGTTTTAGAGAACCTTTAGGTATGATTCTACATTTGTGGTTTATTTTTATAAATGTAGGGTTGCATGATATTAGAATAAACACAAAGCAATGTACATAAAAATTGTTGAAAATATGAAAACGATCTTGTATATTGTATTAATTTTTTTAAAATATATACATAAATAAGGACGCGAAATCCTACACCAAGATCTTTCGAAATGGGAGTTATATATGATATTGTTAGTGCACTTTTTAGGTACATGCATATCCGTCCTTTCCCGAATAACGTAAAAGCCGTCGTAACATTCTTTTCGTGATTGTCGAAATTCGACTGACCTTTTTCCAGTTGCATGAAAATGTTCCGAAAGTGTGTTTTGCTTTCAACTTTTAAAAAGAATTCTTAGTATTAACTGAGGATTACGAATTTTATCTATTGGATAGCCTATTTTAGATACCCCTGAACAGTTATTTCGTAAATAAATGGATTTAGGGTTTTTGGTAACCATTCCCATTAAATATCAGGGAAATACGTCTAGAAGAGGGCCACTAGTTATTGAACCCTGCCGAAGCGAGGCACATAGACTTGTCAGTTGACTTGCTTCAATATACCCGTGGCAGCTTTTGCCATCTTATTGTTAGGAAAATTAAAGAGTATAGAGTACAATCCTGATCAGTGATGATGAAATCCTGACGAGTGATGATGATTCCTGACCACATATATATAGAATATAAAGCTTAAAAAACAAGCCCATCCTTGAATGATTAAGTTCTTCGGAGTAGGAAATAGCGGGAATACACATATGCACATATATATTTTCTATGACTAGAGATGAACCTTACAAAGCATAGATCTTCTTGTCATGGTCAGAGTAGAGGGCATCTGGATCTGACAGTGCCGAATGCAGAGACATGGAGAAAGATTTGCTCCCACTTCCCCTCTTTATCCTCCTCTGGGAGTCGTCGTTGGACTTGAAGTGTTGTTGGTACACCAAATAGCACAAGCTGCCCAATGTTCCCACCATTATAGGCACCCCGATCACCGTTATAGTGACCGCCATCCACGATGAGTCCTTCCCAACTACGACAAAAGCCAGCGAAAGAAAAGCCCCAAGTGTACTAATGCAGGCTGCCCACATGAGCTTATTCACAACTGCAACCACACGTTGCTGGGCACCAGTTTCCCAAGCGACTAAAGTAATCTGAACCACCACGACTGCCAAAGATATGAACAGAGCTGTCGCATTAAGGAGGCAAAATATCCGAAAACCAGTTGTATCAGCAACATTTGATTTCCCAACATCTTTCCCCTCATCTTGGTATTGTCCCGGTAGATTGAAAATAGCAATGAAAGCAATAGAGGCAATGAGCACTGCTACAACAGTCACTGAATTTATTGTGTTCTGGACAGCTTCTCGGTGCAGCTTCCGCACCTCTTTGGCGATTCCTGACACCCGCTTGTTTGTTTTTGCATTTTGAATGAGTTGTGTTTGCACGTTGTGCTTAATATCACTGACTGTCCTCCTCAGTTCTGAAGCCTCATCGAGTCGCCCAACATCCCGGGCATGCTTGCCACCTGCTTCTGACAAGCTTTCAATCATGTCAAGATAGTGATCACCATAGGTGCACTTCTCTGCTAGATCCATGGCTGTTTCGTTGTTTTTATTGAGAGCATTCACTTCAATATCTCGATGGCTTAGTAGAATACGGACCATCTGTTAGACAAATATGACCAGCCGGTAATCAAAAGCAAACATAATTGAAAGGGCTCGACCAGAATCCCTAAAAGAGCAATAAAATGACAGTCGGAGGCTTCCTCATTTAGAATTAGACGACTTGCTAAATCTCATAGGGAAAAGTTGAATAGAACCCTTTAGGGTGACAAGAACAAGGCAATTACATCATAATGAAGCACATGATCTTAATCAAAGGCATATGGATGTATTCATAATGAAGCACATGATCTTAATCAAAGGCTTATGGATGTATTCATAATGGAGCACATGATCTTAATTTAGGATGGGTTGAAACTATATAAATATGAATGTGGGTGTATCAATACAAGTTGAGAAGTGACTTATGAACTTATGGAGGGATGTCATAGAGAAACTTATGTTATCTTAATGGAAGGCTTCACTCGTAGGTTCTTATGATCTACCACTTAGACCTTAACATTTCACCATCAATGTGAACTTTGATTTTTACAATTCTATTGGAGAATTAGAAATACAATTGGGACAAACGTTTCACAAACATTTGTCATTGTTCATCCTAAAGGTAGATAGTGGCGTAGTTTGGAAGATTTTAGGCATGAACCATATGAACTTCAAAACAATCAACTGTTTTGGGAACATAGGCTTCTGCTTACAAAGTAAGTACTTAAACAATTCAACAATTGTTCATTAAACTCTAACATGAGCATACCTCTGAGTGCCATTTCCGAGTAGCTACATGTAGAGGTGTGTTTCCCTTTTTGTCTCTTGCATTGAGTACAGAGATGTCACCGCAGAGGATGTCCATCACAATATCAGAAGTTGACGAATGTTTGCCTTTCACAGCCATATGAAGTGCAGTCTGACCCTTTTTATCGACACAGGGGATTATCTCGGCATCTTTCTCTACGAGTGCTTTTACTATTCTGTGGTGACCAACTCTGACAGCTCTGTGGAGTGCAGTTTTCCCATTTTTTCTTACATTTCTGATTGTGCTTTCATCAACATCTAATATGGCATTCACTACATCCAAGTGATTCATTTCAGCAGCCGAATAAAGAGGACTTGTATTGGTCCCATCACATAGTTTACAAACTTCAGGCCACTTGGCAAGAAATTCCTTGACAACTCCTGTGAAACAAGCACCATGAAGATTCAAAGAATATACTTCACCACGAAAGGAAGTTCAAAATCCCATAAACTTCATCAACAACTCAAAGGAACCGATAAAACATAAGGCAAAGGGCCAAAGTTTCAAACCCATTCCCATTAAATCTCCCTATCTAGAAGTACGACAATAAAAATATATTGAGGTATAACTTTGTTAATTTTCATATAATAGATCATGGTTTATACCTCATGAAATGTAAACTTGCAAAGTCATTACAGTTTATATAATTCTTCGATTGAGCTATTTCTCTGCAATATGACTACATCATAAGGGGCATCACGATTCACATGTAAACCAAATATTTGTTTGTTATTTTTACTTATTCAAGTTAAGAGATTTGCAAATAAATTACTCTAACAGCAAAAAAGAAAGCATTACCAAAACAAACAACCGCAAGTTTTCAACTAAATCCAGCATAACACTTATCTTAAACATTAATCGCACCCAAACATTCACCAAAACGTACCCCTTTCCAACAAAAGGGCATCCAAATCAAACATTTTGTAACCAATTACATCAGAATTTGTTAACACACCTATTTCTTTTGCAACCTCAATCAGTTTAAAGAAACCAACTCAGATCCTAAACTCCGAATGGTAATACCCATCAAAATCCCACCTTTTTCTAAAAAAATGATTCCAATAACTCCACATTAAAGCCCCAAATAACCATCAAATTAAGCCGAATCTTTTCAAGCCCAAACCCACCGGTGTTGTAAATCCTGGGATTTGTAAATTCCCACCAAACTCATCAGTAATAGTAAATACAAATCACGTTAGTTACAAATTCCACGGAAAGAACTTGCAAATACCGCAACCTAACTAACTTGATCGGACCAAAAACTCACCGGCGTTTCCCTTCTGAGCAGCGACATGGAAAGCAGTGATCCCTTTCTTCGACCGGACGATCGCCGTGTCGTAATCAAACATCCCAAGCAAGTACCTGAAGACGTCCTCCTGGTTGGCCTCCGCCGCGACGTAGAGCATGGTCTCGCCGGCGGCGTTGGTGGTCCCCACTGGTGGGGGAGGGGAGAAGTCGAGGAGGAGCTTGAGGCCGTCGAGATCGCCAGATCGGACGGCGGAGAAGAGCTCCTGCTCGGATCGGAGGCGATCCATGAAATTAGGGTTCCGGATTTGGTCACCCTCAAGTGGAAGGAAGGTTAGTGGTGTGGTTTTGCTACTACTGTTTGTTTGCTCTACTTTTCTTCTTACATCTCCATTGACGCGTCGCTTTGTGGAATAATTAATTTTTTTATATTATCTTTTCTTGTCCTTTTTGTTTGGTATTTTGACTTTTTAATTTTTTTGGTTTTAGTGAACATGATTGTAGTTGTAGGTGAGCATTGAGATCTTATGCAAATTCAATCGCTCAAAACTCAAAACTTAGATTTCAAAATCCCATGTGATTTCATAATACCATGGTCTTACAAGAGAAAATACATGTTTCAATCCTGCAAGAGTGTTTGGATTTGGACCACCCCCAATAACCCAGTATAAATCTAAATTTTTTGCCTGAAGAAAAAGACTTTTCCGAATAATAAAAAGAAGGTAAGACTCTTTTTTTCTTCTCAAATATGTTGCAGTCTCTTCTTCTTCTTTTTGTTTCTTATCAAATAATTGATTTTACCAAAAATACGTTTTTATGTCAAACACATCAATAATAGTGTATTTTTCAAAATACATTATTTGAATTATATGCCAACTTGAAAAATATATTTTCGTAATCAAATGTTAAAAACCTTTGATTACCTTCAACATGTGACACACACCAATGTGTATAACAAAAAAAAAGATGATCTAGTGTTTTAACAAAAAAATGTAGAAGGCAAGGCACAGCAGATCCTAGAAGCAGTGTTATTCTTGGGAGTTCTAAACTTGTAATGGTTGCAGTGGAGGTTTGGAGATAGTCCGACTGTTTGTGCTATCGTAAACAACGGGCCTGCATTGTCGAAGAAGCCCAGACTCAGAAAATTTTGAAGGTTCATTTCATTGGACGTATGTCCAGACTCGAGTCCAACCCAACTCATATTACTGCCTCCATCAAGATGATAAATGAACCAAAGCTGTCTGTCAGACCATGGCATTTATATTATTATATTAAGTTGGATGAAAGCCCATCACAAGAAATTTGTCAAAGCTTAAAACATTACATTACATTAATTACCGATGTTAACTACACTACCACGAATAGCACGCTGGATCTACTCTTTTACCTTTGGGATGTTAATTAAATTTTGCCAAATGTGTATCGCAGGATTGTCTGTACACAACGACTACGGATGTATATTCGGCTGTGGTTCATGACCAAAAACGTTCTTTATTTTTAGTGCAAGCAATCAATCAACTTCTTTACTATCACATGACATATTTATTAGTGATACACTAACTACACTACCACGAATGTGATCACAGTCTACTACTTTGCAGCACATTGATATGTTCTCTGAAAAAGTTTGTTACTTATCAATCTGAGATTCATGGCAAGTCACGGCCGGACAACGTTTTTTTTCTCCCACAAGACCTATTATAGGTTTGATGAAGTTGGATCGTAAACTTTGATTTTGTTTTGCTACTCGAACTAAAACATTTGTTTCCCATCGATAACGATCACTACTGCTTCCTTCTTTTATCATGTATGTAAAGCCCTTCATCTCGTGCATGTACTTTACGAGATGGTGTTAATCTTTTCCTTTTGGTTTCTCCAATTGCGTAAAACATTTTGAGGGGTAGCAAATTTATTAATGCGCGTATCCAAGAAATAAATTATGAGAATCAAGAGATCATTAATCTAGTGGATATGGATCGAATGTAACTAATACTTTTATATGGATGTCTTATCATCACCTAACTATGCTCTAATAAGCTGCTCGATCAAATCTCCAAATTAATCTTGCATCACTTTAATAGCTTCTACCCAATCAACCCATCGATCATTAGAAAGTTCATAGTAGATTAGGATGCCTTACCAATCCTTCAGTACCTCATGTACCTATCATAAAATATCTAGAACTAAAAAAATGATGTAAAATATCTCTTTTTTAACTCATGGTTCCTCTCTTCACCTGCCTTTTCTTTTTGGATAAGTATCACACCATGACAATTTCGTGGCACATCTAGTTGGACCAATTTAATTATTTAACCTTACCTTCTTCGAAACTCCACCAAGTGTAGATTAATGGCAGTTTTGATGGCTTTGTTTACAACTTATGATCAAATCCACATGCCACTTTCAGGAGAATAATATACATCATGCATTTCGATGAAGTACGTACAAGGTGAAGTGGTTATTGGTATATAATCATGTGCATGACGTGTCTCTTAGTCGTTGCATTGATCCAGCATTGTGGCTTGTGCCGTCTTATTTTAAGAGACACGTAAACTACTTGCAAGTAAGTCCATTCACCTCGTCATATTAGTAAATAGTAATTATAACCACTACATTCCTATAACTTTTGATATAAAAAGATTCCAATTCTAACGTTCATATTTCATACCAGAACACAACTTAACATATTACTCAGTCGTGACATTTTTATATATATCAATCTAATCAAATCAACGTCATCTCTTTTAATCAAATCAACATTAACTACGTCAATCAATCTTCATATATTTTTTTTCTTTTTTTTACTATTCATCACTCAACTACAACATACATATCAACCTAATCACGTCAACACATTCTCACTTCTATTTCATTTATTTTCTTTATTTTTTTATTTTTTCACTATTCCAATTAATTAATAAAAATAATTAAACTAATTCATTACAATATAAATTTAATTAAACTAATAAATTTAATTAACAAAAAATATTTTTCTCAATAATATTCATTTAAAAAACAATACTAAAAAACATACCAACGACCGAAGACCACGATATACAAAGCTAACTCGAGCGATGTAAAGCTAACCGTAACGATGAAAAGCTCAACTTACTTAATTTACAAATTAAATTAATTTTAAACAAATTAATATAAATTTTAAACTAAAATTTAAACTAAATAAAATAAAATAACATACCAACGAGTGAAAGCCACGTGACCTCCGGCCCCGAATTCTTTTCAAAATAATATTTTTTTAATTCTTTTTTTTTGCTAAAATAGACATCAATTAAAAATATTTTCATACTAGATATGTTGTCACCACGTGGTGACACGTGACGACAACAGGTTTTGTTTTTTAGTGTCTAGAGAACTCGACATCACCAGTGTCGAGTTCAGTTTGGTTTTTATTGTCCAACACTTCATATTTCCCTCGACGTGAGCTGACAGGAGAACAGTAGTTCAAAGGGAAACTTTTCAAAATAATATTTTTTTAATTTTTTTTGTTGCCAAAATAGACCTCATTTAAGAGTAATTTTCATACTAGACCCGTTGCCACCAAGTGGTGACACGTGGCGGCGTCAGGTTTTGTTTTTTAGTGTCTAGAGAACTCGGCATCACCAGTGTCGAGTTCGGTTTGACTTTTATTGCCCAACACTTCATATTTCGCTCGACGTGAGTTCTCAAGAGAACAATTCAAATAGAACTCGGCACCACAAGTGTCGAGTTCTATTTGAACTACTGTTTTTTTAGCAACTCAGATCGTGCATGAGACGGAGGGTTAATAGAACAGTTGTTTAAATTGAACTCGACAATAAAGATGTGGAGTTCTGTTGATGTGAACTCAACACTTGTGATGTCGAGTTCACATCAAGAGAACTCGGCAGCACCAGTGCCGAGTTCACATCAAGAGTGCAAATTTATTTAATTTAGGAACTCGACAACTTTATTTCCTGTTTAAATCAACGTTTACGTAGGCGACCGCCTAGGCGTTAGGCGGTCGCCTAGGCGGTCGCCGGTGGCGGTGGTCGCCTGGGCGACCACCGCCTTTCGCCCAGCAGAGCTGGGCGAAATAGGCGATCGCCTAGGCGATCATTTCGCCTAGGCGATCGCCTAGGCGAGAGCCGTTGGAGGCTCTCCAACGGCTCTCTCCTTTTAATTTTTTTATTATTTTTTTTTTCAAAAATTACAACTTTGCCACTAGCCCCAAATCCTATATAAACCCCTCCAAACCTCTTCATTTTTCACACATCTCTCATTCTCTTCTTCTTCATAATCCTATTCTCATCATCAACCTTCCTAATCATCAAGTTTTGCGATTAAGTCTCCGGTCTGGTGCTTAGTTTTGAAGTTGGAAAGTGAAATCTCCGATCCGTTTCTTCATTCTTCAACCGTCAAAATCAAGTGCACTCTTTCTAACTTCTCTTTAGAATTAAATTAATTAGTATTTTATTTTCATATTAGTCTAAATTTTATATTAGTCTAGTTTTAAGATATGGCTTACGTACCCGGCACTAGTCTACCTATGCATCACGAGAGTTACGATGACCTAAGACCTACCCGTACAAATGACCCCGGTTGGAATACTGCCCATTACATTAGCGCTAATGATAAAAATTGTATTGTCTGTGAGTTATGTGGTAAGGAAACTAGAGGTGGTATAGCCCGTCACAAACAACATCTTGCACACACACCCGGTAGCAATGCTAGACCTTGTGATAAAGTTCCTGACTCTATTAAACAAGACATAACTGCATACATGATTAGAAACAGTAGGACATTACAAAACGAAAATGTATGTCTTGATGATTATGTAGACCGAGAAAACATAGAATTTGATCTAGAAACCGGGTCGGGTTCCGGTTCTGCTCCGACCCCAACCTCCCGTTCTCGCCCCGTTCCTGGTCGAAAGAGACAAAAACAACGTTTGTGGGCACCATTTTGCGGACGTGGGAAGGACGTGGTTTCCGGCCCCCAACAAACAACCATCGAAAGAACCTTTAGAAAAGAAGATAGGAAAACAATTAATCAAAAATGGGCTAGGTTTTTCTATAGATGTGGTATATCATTCAACACTGTAAGGACGCCTGAGTGGAAGGAAGCAATATCCGCTACTAGTACTTACGGACCCGGACTTAAACCCATGACGTATCATGAAGTTAGTGACTCGTGCCTTAAACAAGAAATTGACTACACTAGAGGTATACTAGAATCGTACAGACAAGATTGGGCAACATACGGGTGCACGTTGATGACAGATGGGTGGACTGATAGGTCCGGTAGGAGTATAATCAATTTTCTAGTAAATTGTCCGACAGGTACCATGTTCATGAGGTCTGTAGATGCTTCCGGTCACTCTCACACCGCAGACTACCTGTACAAGCTGATGGACAAGGTAGTTGGCGAGATTGGCGAAGAACACGTAGTTCACATCAGTTCTAGAGATCCAGGTGCATCGAGTTCTCAACCACCGATGGACATCGACGAGCAATATGTCCAAACCGACGATGAAGAAACTGAAGAAGATGATGTCTACGTCGACAATCCGAATGAGAACGACTCCGACGACTCTGATGGTGGTGGAGGATATGATATGGTTCCCAGTTGGACATTAGATCAATGTGTCCAATGGAATTAGTTAGTTAGCTTGTAATTCTACTTTCTCTTTTATCTACTATTGTATGAACTCTGAGTTACTTTGTAATCGTACTACTGAGCAATAAATTGTATACCTAAGTGTTTAGGTGGGTAGAGGGGGTGCCTAGTGAGGCCTTGGTCGAGGAACTAGGTGTCTTTTCGAAGCCTAAACATGTATGGTAGTTTTAGAAAATATTTGTGTATTTTTTTCTATTTTTCCCGATTTTTCCTGATTTTTTTATCTATTTTATGAAAATTAATTGAATTTAAAAAAAAAAAAAAATTACCGCCCAGCCCTGGGCGGTCGCACAACCGCCTAGGCGATCGCCCAGGCGACCGGACGCCGCCGGCCGCCTAGGCTCGCCTAGGCGGTGCCTGAACGTTGGTTTAAATACCTTTTGACAGCAAATGCAATCATTCCAATTACAAAAAATACAACAACAAACACAACCATTTCCAAGTAGCAAAATACAACCAATATCACCATTTCTCACTTCCTAAATTTCAACACACCAAAGAATCCAAGTTTAACACAATAAGGAGTTTAACATTTTAACATAAAACCAAAAATAGTGTAATAACAACCAAATACGTTTGACACAACTAAATATCTATCCTAAGTGACATCTCAATCTCTTCTTCCTTTTAGGACGTGCTTGAGCACGTCCTCTCCCCCTGTCGTGTCCCCCTCATCGTGCTGCATTTTCTGTATCCCGAGTCAAATCGTCAGCGTCTTCTTGAGTGTGTGGATCTTCTTCTTCAACGACGCGATCCTGACTCAAATGTAGTGTCGGTTCTTCAACACCAAAACACATCAGCCAAACCTTCATTTTTTCCTTCAATTTGCAACCATCGAAGAGTCTGTATTGTGATCTCTAATTTTGCACGATCTGAGTGCCAGGAGAACAGTTCAAATAGAACCCGGCATCACAAGTGTCAAGTTCTCCTTAACTCACGTCGAACGAAATATGACAAGTGTTGCGCAGTAAAAACCAAACTGAACTCGGCACTGAGGATGCCGAGTTCTCTTTCTCCTTGAGAGAACTCGACAACACCAGTGTCGAGTTCTCTCAAGCAGAACTCGGCAGTGGTGATGTCGAGTTCTCTAGACACTAAAAAACAAAACTCGTCGTCGTCACGTGTCACCACGTGGTGGCAGCGAGTTTAGTATGAAAAATACTTTTAAATGATGTCTATTTTGACAAAAAAAATTAAAAAATATTATTTTGAATTTTTTTCCCTCCAACCCAGTTTAAAACCAGGCAGCAAAACGCATTGTCGTGCGACCCGGAGCTGCCCCGCCTTATTTTGGGCGGCATCCCCCCTCGTTGAAATTGCCCTCACAAATCTCAAGTTCTTCCTGCAAAGGTCTTTGTTTTTTTGGCTTCCTTTTCTTTTCGAAATCATTTTATATTTTTAAATTAAATCCCAACATATATGTTGCTTCATATATGATCCAAGCAAATCCGACACAATTGGTTTAATTGGTTGTTTATTTATTCCAATTGTCAACAATTGAGTATTGAACTTGGGGCAGGATCTGGCAGTAAACACAAATAGACCAACTAGTTATTAATTATCTGGTTAGTTGTACATGAAAGCAATGATAAGTCTTTTTTGGCCCAACTAATATAAAATTATGATATCCACCATGCATGTTTTAGGAGGTTCAATGTAATTATCTCTTGATCAATTAAACATAGTATAAGAGCTACATGTACGTACGTACGTACGTACGTATGAAACAAATTAAAGGCAGGAGAAATTAATATGTTTCAAAAAGATTGCTGGTTTGATTCTCTCACAAATTAAACAAACACAAGAATCGTGTCAATCTACTCAAACCCAACAACGTACGTACTGACTGACTGACTGACTCCCAACTTCATCACGATCCAATTAAACGTATCGGAATAAGAATGGATATAATATGGCAACTAGTGGGTGTAGGTTTCCCTCCACTTTCTCTTCCTACCACTTAATTAAACATGCACTTTCAAATTCTCTCCTCTCCTCTCCTCTCCTCCTCCCCGTATATATAAGCTAGTCAATTGGTGCGTGACTATTGTATCCATCACAATTCACAAACAACAACAACTAGCTATAGCTTGCTAGCTTTAATTACTTCCACACTTGAAATTAACCAATATGGAGAATAAGGTGGTGCACATCCAAGTGTGGAGGATAAAAAAGGAGGATGAGAACATGAGGGAAGATAGGTCTCCTCCGCCGGAGAGGAAGCGGAGGGTGCCTCTATTTTCCCGGCAAATCGTTTGTCGTTCTCCGCTCGGGCAAGTACACAGACATGTTGTTGTGGGTCAGTAGACTACTTTGATAAGCAATACAGTCGATTAATGATGCAACCCTACCTACCTACCTACCTATGTGTGTGATATATATATATACACACACACATATAGCACTTGTCTTACTTCGTGTGTAAAATACAAAGACAAGGAAGTTGTGTTGGCGAGGCGTGGATTGGTATTATTATTAGTGTTCTGTCTAGATTTTATTGCGTTCTGTATATTTTTGTAGATACGACTTATGAGTCGAGTGGATATGACCTATATATGAATGATATTGTGAATTGTCTTTGGATTGTTCGTGGGTTCTTTTGTCGATTTTTGTATAGTATAAAGATTTATCTACGATGGATTTTATGTTTGGGCTATGATGTTAACATTTATGGAAATGAAAGACTTTTTTGAGATATATTGCTCGTATGATCTTTAACTCTCCATATATACCTTTATACATGATAATGTTTTTCTAATGTCTACAAACTTTTATTTCTTTTGGTATCATAGCTTATATGAGGAGCATCTGAATGATAATTTTTTATTCAAGTTTTCTTCAACAAAAGTACTTCTAATTTGTTGAAAGGCAGTACCAATCCTAGGCACTTAGAAGATTGGTAGTTGTAAATATTTCATGTTAATGTTAGGTATTCAAAAATTCTCATTGACCTACTCATGAGATTTTTTTGTCTTCTAGAATGACCTGTGTTATCTATCAAAATCTTTCTCTTGCATAATGGAATTGTTCTGCAAATGCAGGTTCAAATTATGTGTCTGTGACATGAATATATTGATATTACCCAATCAATGAGTTTGTGACACCCAATATTTCTTAATACTCTCAGTTATTTATTTATTTTTTTGCTACAAAATGCAAGGATAGTAAGTTTCCATCTAAATCTTCAAAATTCATAGCATAATTGAAAATTTCAAGTTTTTCGATCAATGATCAAATCGAACAAGAACATATTTTCCTAAACTTGTTTGGTTTCAATTCAGGTTATTCTAAGTGCAAGATTAATCACAAGCTTTAGCTTTTGAATGTTGGAAGATGTTTTTTTTCGCTGTTAATTTTCATGTGAAGTTATTGATTCCAGGAAAAAAGCAATTGTATAGACAATCATGATTTTTTCCCTTCTGAAGAATCTTATTGTTCTTTTTCAAAAGTTCAATATTTATAATTTTTTTGTCAAACAATATTACCAACTTGAACTACAATCACACAACTTTTTAGGAAAAAGTTGTCATTATTTGAAAAGCTTGATTACTGACAAAAAAGTAACTTATAGAACAAATATCAAAGGTGACATCATTCCATGAACATATACAAATCATGCGTGTGCAGCATTTGATAAGAACACCTTTACTGCAAATTGATCTTAGAATCAATTCCTAAATAAATATATCTGAACCATAGTAAATGTAACAATGTGTGCACCATTTTAGAAATGTTGCTGATTTTGTTTCCAAAAGTCTATATAATTTCCTCCTCTGTTTCCTTTGGTTCAGAAAGCAGAAGCATTATTAGCAAGTGGGACCTTTCGCAACTCTATTCCAAGTATTCTGTGGAAGTCATCATTGCAAGAAATTTATCAGAATATGTTCTGTAACCTTTCCTGGTCAATTTTCCCTCTCTTGTGATTAATTTACTGGAGAATAACAGAAGGTAGGGCATTTTGTTTGATTGGTTTGCTAGAAATTTTGGAACGTGAATTTTAAATATAAAATTTATACGGGAGTTCACTTTCCTCAATGCCATGCTAAAACATTACAAAGTTACATGTTTTTCCTCACTTATAACATGGTCAGTTTAATCCAATCATCAAAATGTTAACTAACTTCATTAATTTAGAGTTTGTAAATTCAAAGACTTTATTCAAACCAATCACACCCAATTGTTGGAAATCACTGGACTTTTAATCTGAATTCTCAGTTTTGCTGAAATGGCAAGCGTTAATTACAAGTTTATATGAATCCAATTATGAAAAATAGTTTGGTTAGACATGATTGGTACTCGAAGATTAGTAATATAAAGTGTGGTGGATTTGTTGCACATGTTTTATTGTCTGGCAAAAGCAATATATCTTCATCTGTAATCTCATATGCTTGTTTTTGGAATCATATTCCGATTTTGTTCCTTCCATTTAGACCAACGGAATTGCTGTAAAGACTTCGGAATTTAATGCATGGTTTCAGCAAAACTTGGTTTGGCTTTAAGGAGCACAAAAAGAATCTGAATAAGAATTTATTCTATGGGAATAGCATGCCAGTGCAACTTGTACAATAATGGTGCAAGAATGAATCTTAACCCTGAATAATTAACTTTAAATAGAATCCTATAATATTTTCTGGCATTCTTTAATCTCTATTAGTCAAAAATTCCCTTTCTAGTGACTAGATTGCCGAAGAACAACTTTAATCTCTGCAATTTACCGAAGCATTTATTTGATCATGCTGTTGGGAATAGTGTCTCACATTTCTCAAGTTTCAAGTTAACACTTGGAATGAGATTTGCATTGACCATTTTCTTTCTACCTGAGTACTTGGATTGCGACGACAATGTAGACCAATCAAATTCAGCAATCAGCGTGGTATCGAAATGACATAGTCGAGTTGTGGTAATCTACTACAACCCATATTGTTCACGTATTATATAAACTGAAGAGTTGCCTCCATTACTAATTACTCACATAGTCACATTAGTTAATTAGAGAAATCTCAAGTCGTCATAGTAATTTCTAGTGTAAGCATTTCAACCTCAACTACAACTTGGGATTAGTTCTTCATTAGAGACAAATTGTTGGAGAAGAATGTGGAGTAACAGTATAAGTTTTGCAGAACATAGTTTTTTTTTATTAAAAAACTTCAAAGATGAACATAAAGTTCTTACAGAGACAACATGATTCAGAAAAGAACAATTGGAATTTGAAGTGTAAGTGTGTTTAATACTGCCATCACAAAGCACATAAGGAAACATTAACACAACCAACCAGACTTCTCACATTCTTTATCCAATAAAACAAAGATCGACACATATTGACTACTTATTGACCACAAACAAAACAAGATCTGCATTCTTTGATGAAAAACATCCAAATCAGTCTCCCCCGTCGACAACCGAAAAGAGAGGGCACAGAAATTTGATCTTAATGTCCGTCACGCTTATGTTGGTTTCCACAGAATGGTGGTCTCAGCAATCATGGAAGTGACAACATATGGATCCATGTTGGAAGCAGGCCTGCGGTCCTCGAAGTAACCTACAACAAACAAAGAACATCAATTAAACATGTTTATTAGAAAATTTAAACAGTTTGAACATAAATGGTTCTAACCTTTGCCATCTTTCTCAGTGTCACGACCTACACGAATGGAAGCCCCACGGTTCGCCACTCCCTGAAAATTTTCAATAATGACGGAGATTAAAACTTCATAAACCATTTTAATGACCGCATGGAATTAAGCTTACCCATTTGAAGGTGCTAATATTGGCAGTCTCATGTTTGCCGGTAAGGCGACGCTCATTTCCTTCACCATAGGCAGCAATGTGCTCCTTGTGCCTCATGCCAAGCTTCTCAATGGCCTTCTTGATCACCTCATATCCTCCCTCACTCCTCATCGACTTTGTGCTAAACATAAAAAGAAAAAGGAATAATAATAATAATTTAAGAACCAGCAAAAACTAATGTTCACATAACACTTTTCCACTGAACTATTACTAAATGGTTGTTCAGAATGTTTATACGTTTTCCTCCCTAAGTTCAAAATACATTTGTCGGGATTGTTCTTGATATTTGATGATACCTGTAGTTAGTGTGAGCACCAGCTCCATTCCAGTCACCCTGAAACCCAAACATCAAAAGTAAGAATTCAGCAAAATAAAAAAATAAAAAATCATAATTAAGATAGATTTTGGTGTGTAATGTAGTCTCACCGGGATAGGCTTGGGGTCGAACGAGAGAACAACTCCGGCTATTTCCGTGATCCTCTGCACAAAAAAATTAAAACTTAACTCCATTATTCAGATAAGATTGAAATGATTTTAATTAGATGGAATTGTATCCATTTGTTGAATTTTCTGCCCAACAAAAACTCAATCATATTAGAAAATTGAAGTGAAAATTTGAACAAAAACCAAGTGGTATAAAGTTACCAGTCTTGTTTGACAATTCTTACCTCGAGAAGGTATCGGGCGATCCAGATCTGATCTCCAGAAGAGATACCAACTGAAGGGCCAACTTGGAACTCCCACTACACAAAAAGAACACCAATTTAAGAAAAGACTTGGATCTGAAAGTGGCATTGCTATCCCGTTCTAAGGGGAAAAAAGAATTTTGGGAGCGTTATGAAGCTCACCTGACCAGGCATGACTTCTCCATTGATACCACTGATGTTAACTCCAGCGTAAAGGCAGGCTTTGTAATGTGCATCGACGATGTCACGCCCGAAAGCTTTGTCAGCTCCCGCACCGCAGTAATAAGGTCCCTGAATCAAATCTCAACCAATTAGATCGAACCAAGTGCATAGTGACGTTAACCAGTCCTTTTTATGAAATAAACAACCGTCCAATCTCCCCCGATATTTTAAGACATCTGAGGCTGTAACAGTATGAGTAGTTTTGAATAAGCTTAGAGGGACTACAATTTCACTTTCTTATATTTTGCTATGATCCACTCCCCTGCAAGTCAACTGACATATAATATCCTCATATCACTACTATAACACCCTCAGACCATGCTCCATCCCCCGTAAGTCAACTAACCTATAACGATCACATAGCATATTACGTTATGGGAAGGGCATTTTACAACTACAAATGAACTTTTAAAATGCTGCAGCAGGAAGTGATGTTGTGATCGGCTCATTTCCTTAAGCTCCCACCAACTTTTTTAATGTAAGCGATGTGAGATTGTAATTAGGCATCTTACAATTGAATCTACCCTATTGGAGCGTATCAGTTAAATAAAAGTTCAATCAAACCAGCAAAGCAAGATGCTATAGATGACTCTTTCAACTTTTGCTAGTTAAAACTCTGATACCATCTGTAACGATTTTCTCACAAGCCCAGGTAAACCTTCTTTTTCATTACTCATAGGGCAACTGAACCAGATGACTTCGTAACATGTCAGTTATGAATGAAAATGAAATCAGATATAGAATTCAGCAAGCGTTTCTTTACCTGAGGGCCAGGGTATCCTCCAACAGGCCATCCAATCGGCCACTTCACCTCTTTCTGGAGGAGTGTATACTCCTGCTCGATTCCATACCTGTTCTTTCAAAGTACAAACTAAATTACCAAACTTCTGAGAAATTGCATAATTTGTGATACTGATGAATTAAGCAGTACACACCAGGGCACCTCTGCAGCAACTGCGGGATCGCTGAAAATTTTAGCAGCGGCATGACGTTTGTTCGTCGGAATTGGTTCTCCTTGAGGTGTGTAGCAATCACACATCACCTACAATGCAAAATATTTTATGTGAAAACTTTTGTAATGAAAATATTGCTCAAGAGAAAAAATTAAGAAGATCTACATACAAGAATGTTGTTGCCTCTCCTGAATGGATCCTTGAAAATGGCCTGAGGGCTGAATCCCAAAAAACAAAACACGGTTACTTGCAAGAACTTATTGAATCTATGTTTTCAAACTGGAAAGTAACCCAATGCTTGTTGTATGTATCTAACAAATAAAATGGAACCAATTAGAACTTAACAACTTCGAGCGAAAAAGGAAGAAAACTTACTAAAGGATAACTTCACTATCCTCTCCCGGAGCTTGACCGGTGCTAGAACCGTCATAGTTCCACTTGGGGAGTTGGCTTGGATCGGTAACAGGTCCGGGAAGAGTCTATTTGGAAAAAAATAACAAAGAAATGCATGAAACAATCATCATGATTAGTGAGTGGGTTTTGTTGTGGTGAGAAGTAGTTCACTTACCCTTGCTTTGCTCCTCATGTCCATGCCACTTCCACCAATCCTGTTTGTAACAAAACAACATAAGAACCAATTTTTTATTCATGATCAAAACATACTAGTGGTAGATCATAATAATAACAGGGCTTTGAAACAACCAATACATACTAGTAGTAGATTATAAGAACCAAAAAATTTAAACAATCAAAACACACAAGTGGTAGATCTTGATTACCTATGCAAAATTCTGATATGCAACTAAAAGATGTCTAGTAAACATTTATTCACTAATATACAAGTCAGAGTAATAGTAACAGATGAAATTCAAACGCCCACATGAACAAAAGTCCTGAAGAATTCACTTCCCAAAATAAAACTAGAAAAAAATTGACATAATAACAAACACCCATCTGGAACTTTTATAAAAAATAAATAAATCAACAAGCAAAAAATAATCCACTGAAATTTAAGCATCCAAATGATCAAAGTTGCATCAGGCAAGCATGAATTATTGACTTCCTAAATCTCAATTGTTTACAAAATAAAAAATAAAAAATACTGACACATAAAAAAGATACCTACTTACATAAATATCTACAGAAGATCTATCACTCCAACTTTTTCCTTATTTCCACTGACATCCAACAAAAATAAGATCATGAAATCTAAACACCAACATAAACAAAACCACTTCAAGATAAATTTTTGCAACATAAAAAAAAGACATCCAGAAACACTGAAACCACCACCAAATCAAAAGTTTCCATAAAAAGCACCAAGAAATCTAAGCACCACCAAATGGACCAACACCAACATGTCAAAACTATAAAACCCATGTTTCAGATCCCAACAAAAACCACTAAAACAAACAAAAGTAGGTTAAGTCAACAGTACCATATGTACTCTGCAATGATCTTTTCAGTACTATCATTGAGATTGAGGTTGAGGAGATCACTGAGGAGAGACATAGCTTGGAGAGGAGTTGCACAAGACAAGATCAGACAGACCCAAGAGACCAAAAACCAAAGATCTGGTGATCTCTGGGAGAAGATGAGAGTTGGTAGATAGGCTTTGGGTTGCAGAGCACTAACATTATATAGCCCCACTCGAGGAGAGTATTAAGCTGTTTTCTTTCTTGCTGGAAATTGTTGTTTCTTTGAATGTAAATGAAAATGGATGGCTATTTTGCATATCTTTTCCATCCCAAATGTTGTATTTTCTGTTTCAACTCCTTGTTTTTCAACTATACCTTTATTTATTTATTTATTTGTGACACAATTTCACATGGTATACGTCTGTAAAAGTTTAAGAGTGAAACTTCTCGTCGGCAAATCATGGATTTTGTTCCACACTTAAAGTCGACTGAGTCAATTGGAGGTTAAAACAATAATCCACAAAATGTAATGCCTATTAAAATGCATAGAGATTTAGTTGGCACAAACATGTCCACAATTAAATACACAATGTGATATTATGACATTTGAGACTCACTTGTGGAAGGATTATTGCGCAGTATATTGAAATTTATTGTTATTTTTTATTGTGAACTAAACTAACCAAAAGATCATTTAATTGAACCTTAATGAGCATCAAAAGTAGGGAAAAGAGAGAACACATATTTTACCTTGTAACATGGTTTACGGGGAAAAATAAAAGGTTAAAAAAATATTTTCCTTAGTTTTTTTATACGGTGTGCCAAGAAATTTTATCACGCTACTCAACTTGTGTCTGACATGTATCCTTTTAAGATTTAAATAAGATGGAATTATTTTAGGACATAAAGCTTGCCTAAACCTATAATGGCATTTAAAAGGGTTATTAATACAACAAACAATTTATTTGGAAAAGTTTAGCTTTTTTTTAGTGGTTGGAACCTGGAGGCGAGAAGAATCTTTTCTGGAATGTTATTGGTGGGTTAGTGGCAATGAAACAACTTGCTGTTTTCTTTTAAAAAAACCTGGAATACAATTAATTACTTATCAAATAGTTTCCAGTAAAATTAACAGTGGAAGATTCATTTTTGACCGAGATACCTTTGTGCATGATGACTGATTAATTAAAATATTAAAACTCATTAGTGGTATCCATGCCCTGGTGCATTATTTGTATTTTTTATTTAAGAGATCTGACTTTGTTTTTGTTACTTTCTCTATACACTGTCCAACGCTACACGTTGGAAACTTCGATTAAAACAGTGGCTGAAAAACCATAGCGGAGATCTATCTAAGTGTTGGCAAATAGATACAAAACATAAAAACCCAGTGGTAATATTTGAGGTTAATTACAGTTTGTCCTCCTGAATTATGTCTTAGTATCATTTTGCCTCCTTAAAGTTTCAAAGTTAGCAGTTACTTCCCCTGAGTTTTAATTTTGTAACACTTTGTCCCTTCGAACTTCAAAAAGTTATTATTTAGCACACATTTGATGTTTTTTCTTTTTTTTGTATCCATAATACACTCCTAAACCTATATTTACGTGAAAGTTTGGATCGAAACGGAGGTCGGATATTGTTGGAATTTGGGTCAGATTGACACTAAATTCCAACCATATCCGACCTCCGTTTCGATCCAAACTTTCACGTAAATATAGGTTTAGGAGTGTATTAAGGATACAACAAAAAAATAGGAAATAAAACGTCGAATGTGTGTTAAATAATGAGTTTTTGAAGTTCAATGGGGCAAAATGTTACAAAATTAAAGTTCAGGAGAGGTAACTGTTAACTTTGAAACTTCAGGGGGGCAAAGTGATATCAATACATAGTTTAGGGGGGCAAACTGTAATTAACCCTAATATTTGTTAGGATAAATGACCTACTATTTAAGGTCTAATTAAGTCTAATACGAGGTCTAATTCTATACATGATTAATGCACGCGGAAGCTAATAAAAAAAACAATCACACAACATAAATAATAAGATAGAGATCGCAAACCACACAGACACAGAATGTATAGGCGTTCGACACATCCCGTGTCATACACATCCCGTGTCATTGTCCTCTGATCCTCTCTACGAGCCTCGCTCAATCTTGAGCCACACTCGTGCATTTCACTATTTGATTTCCAACCAGGGTTGAGATTCAATTTTTACAATCCAAATTTGCTCCTCTCACAACTCGAGATGTAGCTTCCCCAAGGCGATTACAAACACTTATTCTTGATTTTGAGTTGAAAAACATAGCTCTAGATTCACACTCTAACTTGATACACTTAATTTGGGTTTAGAACTAAGGACACAAATGTGGGATTTAGACTTTGAGTAATGATGCATGAGATAGAAAGTATGAAAAGATGTAGCTTGAAGTTTGAACTTGTAGCACTTGAATGCATCTTTTGATAATTGATGCTCAAAAAATGAGTGTATGAACGCATAGTCGTTGGAAAAAGATTGGGGGTGATTTAGTCAAATTTGTAGTAGAAACAAAAGGTTGATTCAAGAGATACAGAAAAAATAAACAATTTGGGGTCGTCCTATTTGGTCTGGATAGGGTGGCATGGGTTACCTACGAGGGACATGTTGTACAAATGTATAAGTGAGTTTTGGGTTTAATGGAACATAGAATCAGATGACATAGGGAAGACTAGGTTTTCAAAAATAAAAGTATTTGTGTAAGACAAATTTGAATAAAGCCATTGAGATAAAGGTAAAAATCTGAAAATATAACAAGTATATTTGATAATTTTTTAGCTAAGACGACTAAAACTGGACGACCTAATGTACGATGGGTCGTCCCATGGAAAGGTGAAATCAAATGGCATAAGAAGATACACGTTTTCTGAATGAAATAGTATGTTTCACTATAACCGTGATTCTTATTGAGTTTCATTTCTAGTATACCCTCAACTAGTTTGAGATTAAAAATTAAATGATTTGTTGTTGTTCTTGTGAAAGCAATTGTTTCATGAAAAGATATTAAAAAAAACCCAATATTTTTTGTTTATGTCTTTTTCATTTTTCTTCCTTTTATCTTCTTCTATAACAGTGTGTATTTTTTGTTCAAGTTGATGCCCACAAACTCATAATAATGTACGTGATGACGTTGGTCCCACTAGTATGAGTATAATAAAAAATTATCACCTGAAAATTCAAATAATTTCAGTACTGTCATCAATATTCAAATAATGTATTATATTGATAGAGTCATTTTATATTGATATATGATAATTTTCAGTATCATCTGGCTAATCAAATCCCACATCCAACAACACGAAATAATTAGTTTTGAGCTAGATGATCGGCTTAGCATGACATTGAGACAAGGTTTCAAACACCTTTATATTAACCAAATATTAAAGTTTCAACAACGAGAGAGAAGTACGTTATGGCAAAGATAATTTTGTTTGAGATTATTTACTCGTTTAATAACAAATAGTTGTTGGTTGGATGCTCAAATCTGAATTCACTGCCAACATATCGAAGTCTTTAAGTATCATTTGGAAACACAAATTGGAGAATAAAATCCTAAACGAATCAAATTCAAGTACGTGCATTGAATGAGAAAGCATATTCATAAGGTTGGTTGGATGGATATGAATCATATGATTCTGGCACACCACATATATTGAAAAATGACATTTTTTGTCATGTCCACAAGACCACAAGTTCTTTAGGAGAACAAAATTGACATTTTTTTTTCTTTATTTGTGTCGGCTACATTTTCAATGTTTTTATAATACTGTGGTATATTCAAATATAACAAAAAACAACTATAAAATATTATAAATTCCATAAAAGCGAATATAATTCTCTCAAACAGCATATAAATGTCATTTCCAGCTGCAAGCTGAAAATTATATACGAGTTGCACAAGGGTATAAACAAATCAATTAAAGACCTTCTTTAATTTGGGGCCTTGATTCGAATTTCTATCGAAACGAATCACCAAGCTAGCAAGCCTAATTAAATTAATACCCAGTTTCAGTTCAAGTGAAACCTTCAGATTAACCAATTTAACAAGCATATATATAGTTGGCTGTTTAAGTTGGCTTAACTCAAGTTAACCCAATTTGATTAAAAAAAAGAAAAGAAAAGAGAAGACCTATTGACAAGATAAATAACATAGCCAACAACCCACTTAACAATTTTTCAAAACAACATGCTGCAACAACCTATGTAGTAGCAACACACCGACATCACCAATAAGCTATCTACCTAATATAAGATGTAATCATATAAATATATATATATATATATATATATATATATATATATATATATATATATATATAAGTCCTTGGTAAAACAACACCTACCTAACAAAATATATACAAGCAATGCTTGTTTAACAACATTATGATATATGTTATTATGTCTTTTTAAGAAGCTTTCAAGCTGATTAAGATGTTTTCGAACCGAGACCGAGACAAATATTCAATTATGTGACTCTAACACAATTACACAAGCTTAAAGTCCATAAACTCAGAGATAGTAGTCCTTACTTAGTACGCAGACAAAATAAACAGATTCCATAGAGTTTGGAATAATCCATGATAGCGATCGAGTGGCATCCAATGTTTATCAATTGTCATCAACTATATCTTACATCGAAATTTAATTTCGGTTGTAACAACTTACAAGGTACCACATGCTCTTAATTGCATCATGATCGAAAGTTAACTATATATTGGCCTTCTCAAACCACTCAGATAATTTCGAGCAAAAAAAAAAAAAAACAAATGCCAGTCCCTGTTATGATCGTAGGGTTAATTAATTACCTCTTCGTCCCTCTCAAAAGCTCATCTCATTAGTAGATATATAACACCACAACAAGTCTACAACATTTAACAATTGATATAGGCACAACATGAACCCCTTCATTCATTCATGGTTAGGTTAGATATTATATTTGCTACTCGGAGGAGAAAACGATATTACATTTTATATTTGATGTGGTTAGTGATCACATAGCTTTTGAAGTACAACTCAGACGTGATTTTTATTCAAACTTTAAAAATAAAATACGACGTCATTAGCATGATGAATCTACCGGGAATAAACTCCACAATAAGCATTTAAAATATTTTATTTATGTATCAAAATGATTCATTAAACGTTCTGACATGGATATGTTTTGGTGGCAACCGAATTACTATTATTTACCTTAAGGATTTGTTCTCTTCTACCACCAACACCAACAGTGATGTGGTTGGTTCTACATAACCAATATCTATATATACATGGTTCCCACTAATTTTCCTGTCCATTGATTAATTTTTTTGGTCATTCAAATCTATCTTGGTCGTCTATTAATATATCACTATTTTTTGGTCATTCAAATTGATCACAATTATCTATTAAGACCTCACTAATTTTTGTCTCTCATCCCACTTGGGTGGGTCTTGGATGAGAGAAGTAAATTCGGAAGAGAATTGAGGGTATTTTTGTAACGTTTGGTTTGAAAAAGGAGACACGACGACGTGTCAAGTGGGTTATGGTGGGACCCACAGTTGTGGAAATTTGCATCAATCGGGTCCCACTGTAGCATTATTGCCGCCGCAAGTTTCTTTATTCTGAATCTATTGGAATGGAATCTATTCCGATCGTTTTCAAATTGTGGATATTTTATTTTGCACCAAATTCGTAATTTGCATTACAATCCTATGATTTTCGAATTATAAAAGAACGCTACTCTCATGTCATTAGACTCGTTATCGAACTCATTTTTACTTATATCAAACAATTGTATTAAGATATTATTTACTATTGATCGGTTCAATTTTCAGTTTTAGATCCATCATGTACAATCACCCTTCTTCTTTTTTTAAAAAAAATTTGAAGGTAAAATTACTACTATTTCGAAATCCCCGATTCAAAAATTAAATGAGTTTTTCATTACGTGTCACAACAAAAAAACTTTGATTCCTTAAACTAAATATTGAAATAATGATCTCCAACTTGAAAAAATTTGCTCTTGCATTTTTACACTCATCCGCTTTGAAAGTTCACCATAATAGTTGGAAATAAAAAATAGTTGGAGACTGTGAGTTTGAGCAATATGATCATTTGAATGACTAAGTAATAAATTACGATACAAATTGCAAATATGAAGCATAAAGATGAAATTTGCTACATCTACGACTAAGAGAATATCTAATTATACTGTCAGGGGTATAATTAATTAGTTTTGAGTTTTGACGGAGTGTAGTTTGAAATATGTTTGTTTGCATCATTGAGGACACTAACATGCCTTCTCCCCAAACATGTCCCTTAATGGCACGTCACCTTGTGTTTTTTATATTGTCTTCAATGGCATTAATTAAGTTTGTTCACAAACTTCAAGCGTGATTATTTAAAAAGTAAGATTCTGATGGAAAATGTTTCATTAAAAATTTATGCACCTACTACCCCTTTAATTGGATGGTTAAAGATGAAAAGTAATTATAATTATAAACCAATTATAATTATCAATTTTCATATATCATGAATCAACTAAATCAATAGACTACCACCACATGTCAAATCAAATACATATAGAGCCGATCTGGATGCATGGCGTTTGCGTCACGAAAATTTAGTTTTGATTTTGACGTATGAGTTTGAGATTAACGTCCGGAAAAAGGAAAGCAAGGGTTGAGTCTGGTGTCTGGAATTTTTCCTTATTAATCTCAATTCAAACTCCACGTCTAGGTAAGATGTAGACGTCCACTGTGCCACCTAAACGAACGCATAGTTCAACATTTCTTACAATAATTTAACAGTATTTACTGATTACTTTCTGGGTATCAATTTGTTTCGGACACTTATGAAACCCCAAAAGAAAAGTCTTCGTTTCTTTGTTGGTGGAGTACTTGAGTAGGTGCGGTGGTTGTTGGCTTGACTAAAAAAAATTACTCCTTTGTTGAGAACATCAAATCCTTTACGTAGTTGTTGAATCCTTTAAACCAACTTCCAAACCTTAATATAAATCCCTAATATTTAGTTACAAATTTGAAACCTAATTTTCTTTTTACCAGGAATCCTACGTAAATCTGAAAACACATTTTTTTTTGTTTAAAAAACACAAACTTGCAAGTTGTGAAACAAGCATATAAGTATATATCTTAAGAGATTCCTAAGATCAAATAATCAACATTTTTGAAAGCCTAGGTTCTTATTAATTTTTTATTCTCCAATGGTTAGTGGTGTCCAAGCACTTGGACGTAAGGCTTTGTCATACCCCACGAGACGTTTGGCTTCAAAATCACACTAGGAATCGTGTTCCTACCAAATCTAAATAGTGAAAGGAACAAAGTATATATCATCAACAAGCTATAAGCCGTCAGCTCTTTATTTATTCCCCTACAATTGGAAAATAGTATAATTTTAGTAGCTGCTCAACTCTAGGTATTTCGATCAGAGATTGCAGGATCAAATTCGAATTGGTACTGTAGTTGATTTATAATTATCAAAATAGTTTTCTACTATTTCTCATAATGTTGAAGAAAAACAGAAGACTTTGATTCCAAAATCTGTAGGATCTAAACAATAATAATCTAATACCTCACATTAAATTCATGGGAGATGGGACACAACATACAAGAGAACAGGTAAATTGAAAATAACTTTCTCACCAATTGATGTTAAGACCACATATCCGATACCAGTGGTCTCGTTTGGATGTTTCATATTTAAAATGATGAGTAGGATAGACTGATAGAGTAGATTCTATAAATAAAAAAGACCTCTCTCTTTTAATGCTTGAATTTTAACTATATTTCTCTACATCTCATAATGTAAAATGGAATAACATGACATTTGCTGGTTCGGCTTGTTTTAGCTAACCCAGGCACTTAGGCTTGTCAACTGACGGATGTAATTCTTGCACTACCACTTTTCTAATGAAAGTAGTTAAAATGTTGGTTGTTTATGGAATATAGAGGCAAGCCAACCTACTAAGAAATATCGGAGGAATTAAGAGATGGGGAGAGAAAGGGAGGCATAGACTACTTTTTGTCACATTTGTATTTTAACAATCTTATTTAGTCAAAAGGTGAACTATGTGCGTTCACATCGGGCGTCTAACGAGTGATTATTTGTCAACAAAAAGGTCTCTAACTCCCTGGTGTTCACCAAATAATAATGATAGCTACAGAAAAAAGTTATTTCTCTCTACTTACTTGAATAACCTCTTGAATGATATATTTACCAAAAAATATAGCTTCTTCAACCATGCAAGATAAAACTCCAGTGGCGTGTCCTATATTTGCAAGGTTTGTTAGTACGCAAATAGAAAAAGCACCATGAAATGTGCTCTCTTACCTTACCCCACTTTAAATCCCAAACATCTAAATGTGACCAAAGATCTCTTGACTGAGCTAAGCCCCATTTGGTTCACGAAATAACTATTTATGAGGATGTTAATGCACAACATCCAGTACTTTAAAGCAATAAATTGACTTGAATGGTTCTAATTTTTAGGACAATAAACACACAACCGAACTAATAAATAACCAATATTAATTATTAAGTCAAAGCTGACCTCTATCCATTACTCAAAACGGAAATGTCCTAGTGAGGATGATCTGATCGATTTGAGCTACTGGTGTTTGCCATTATATAAAGATCAGAGAATCAAAAACTAATGGTAGGTGTTCATCCAAATGAGCACTTAATATAAAATAATATAAGTGGGGAAGTCCAACAAAGGATGTGAATGTGATAGAATGGATGCCAACGAGGCCCACCACCAATGTATAATAACAATGTCGCCACCAATGTCGGATGTGGAAAATAACACGTAACAAAATTAAGAGAAAATGCAGTTATCAAACTTGGTCGAACAACCAGAAAGAAAACAGATGAGAGAAACCCCACACGCAAAGATCAACGCAGAAATGAAGAGTACGCAAACAGAACAAAACGTAACATCCAAACTACACAAACATATTCAGCGGAAGAAAATTATAAGGCTTGGATGAAGAAATATGGCATTGTGAATCCAATTTGAGGGTGTTCAACAAGACAAAACAGAAAAAGAACCATAAAATAATCTATAAAACATGATTTGCCTATTGCATTTTACTACGGAAGGAAGTTTCCTTCGAGTACTGACGACGACTCGGATCATGACAACGATTGACTTACATAATATAAGTTGACCCTAAAACTTAAATTTACAAGACCAAGAGTCCTGAAATCTTGCATGAAGTCTTAGGTCTACACTTGGTGGGATCATATTGTCATAGGCCATTGTCACGTCGGCCTTTCATCAACATGGACCATAACAAGTAAAGGGACTTGTTTGCTGAACCAACAACGCAGTCACCAAGTTAACAAGGGGGAAGAGAACTTACCAGTCATCCTTCAAAATGCCAAGGCAAATTAGCACGGCAGGACAGCAAGAAAAACCACTCTGCGACAGCCCTTCCCTAAAGCAAGATTTTAACTATAACTGTTACTCATCAAGTTAACACTGATTAGCTGCACGAAGGCCATGGAAATGGACTACTTACCTATATAATTAAAGCTACAACACAGACATTGGAGATGTCATAGACTAAAGAAGATTGCATACTGCACTACTGCACGGCCTCGTGCACTTTGACATAACAAAAACATTTGCCAATTGTCCTATTTAGAATATGGAACTCTAATCTGATGTCATCCTCGGTGGTTCCTTGTCCGCCTGATCGGAGCAAGAACTAGGCTGAGCAACAGATGTCTCGTTCTTCGTATCAGGCACTTCCTTTCCACGACTAATTAATTCCATCCACTTCAGGTTTCTGTCGTGAGTTCTTAAGTTGATCTCCTAAAGGTTCTTCTGATATAGTCTGCAGCGCACTCTCTTTAACCTCACTCGAGGATGAACTATGACCAGCATCAGATAGTTCCTGGTTTACATCAGGAACCCGCTTTTCATGAATAGGTGATTCATTTTCACATTGTGCAACTTTAACTTCAATTTCCTGGGATATCTGCTGCATGGGGTTTACATCAGGAACCTGCTTTTCATGAATAGGTGATTCATTTTCACATTGTGCAACTATAACTTCATTTTCCTGGGATATCTGCTGCATGGGGTTACCATCCAAAACTTCTGGAAGATTTTCTGATGAAATTTGCAATGGATTAGGATCAGTTTTACCAGCATGAAAACAATGAACAGCATCAAGGTCGTCTCGCTTTACATCAGCAACTGGCTCATTCTCACACTGACTTGTCACAATCCCAACGTCGAGTGTCAGCTGTGGAGAACTCTGATTCAGAACTCCAGCATGTTCCTCTGATGCACTTTGGAGCAGGACCATGTCAGTCTTACTGGAGTTCAAATCATGATCAGCTTTCACAAAGATGCGCAATTCATTTTCATGAACCATCGCCTCCTCTTCTGATTGACTTCTAGTCATTTCACCTGCCTCAAATTTTTGTTGTGAGTTTTGATCTGAAACCTCAGGCAATTCTTTCATTTCAGAAACACTGTAAAATTCAGTTGGAACATCTGCTGCATATTCTCCCAAGTTTTCAGTGGGCCCAGCAGTAACAAATGTATTGCCTGCCTCTTGAAAGGCATCTGATTCTGAGACATTTCTTTGGCTACCACAAGCATCAGTAGAAATGTCATTTCCAGTAGTAGCACCAACAGGGTCAACAGTATTACAAATCGCTGGAATACCTTCACAAGAGGGAATTTCTGCAGTTTCATTGCTGACCGAGATTGGATTGCTGTCCTTTCCCCCATGTTCACATGCAGTGGAGCTCGAAACAGGTACACGACTCTCATCATCCAGAAGCCCCTCGGTAGCATTGCTACAATTAGGTTTCGTTAGTGCAGAAGAATCCAAATTCTCACATCTAACGGAGGCAGGAACAACGCTCTCACTGTCTGTCTGAACTTCACCGGCAGCAACAGGTATAGTATCAGAATCTTTAATACAACTAACATCAATCTGATTATCATTTTCATTTGAAGATCCCGGATGGTCTGAGAGCTCAATACCTACATCATTTGATACCTCTTGTATCTCCATATTTTCAATCTCTGTGGATAGCTCTTGATCCTTAGGACATTCCTGAGTTTGTGCATCCAAATCCTCACAACATGCATTTTCAGTATCTAAGTCTGCCTTCTTCAACAGAAGGTCAATACGAGATCCAGCTTGACTATCACATTTCTTGCTACAGCTCAAATTGTTCTGATTATCATCTTTGTCCAAAAGAGATGGACAATCTGGATGGTCTACAGTGTCAACACCAATAGCATTTGGGTCCTCTTCAACTTCCATCAACTTCACATCTCCGTACGCATCTTCTTGACTTAGGCATTCCTGATTAAGCACATCGACATTCTGACACTCGACACTAATATGGCTACATGTTTTCTCATCTGAATGAATATCAGGAGCAGCAGGAGCACTATCAGGGTCTTTATGGCAGCTTGTGCTATCCCATTTATCACCTTTAGAAAACGAAGATTCTGGATGGTTTGAAGTGTCAACCATAGCATTGGAGACTTGATCAGTCTCCATGATATCATCTACAAGCTTATCTTCCTCCTTCGAAGCGCAGTCCTTTGTTTCTACAACCTCATTATCACTCCTGACACTGGCAGCATTGAAGTTTTCCTCGCAGGAATGAACTTCAGCAGAAGCAATAGGTGGGTGATCACATTCCGCACAACTTAAGGTATTCTTATTGTCGCCTTCATTCAATCCAGAGATTGGATGGTCGTGAGCGACATCATTTGGAACCTCTTCAATCTTCATCATGTTAGCATCTGCATGTGAATCTTGCTCATTTGAAGGATTATGTTGTTTTGCTACATCCACATTCTCAAATACGACTTTAGCCGGAGTACGGTTTTCCTGGTCAGTCACACCAGAAGCAACAGATGGACCTCGATAATCTTCACTGAAATTCAACTTGTTTGCATGATCAACTTTATCCAAATCAGACATTGGATGGTCTGAGGCCTCAATGCCCGACTCACCAGCAATCTCATCGACATCCATAGAATTAATGTTTTCACACGCTGCTTGTTCCTTTGTCAACCATTTGGCTGTCTGCAGATCCACACCTTCAGACCTTACACTAGCAGGATCGAAGTTTTCATGATCATGAATTTCACTTGAATAAACAGGCAGACTATCACTAATGTTACTGTGACACAAAGGGATCTTATTGCCACTTCCCAATGTGGCAGATGTTGAAGGATCTAAGACATCAATACCTACAACATTTGTGTTCTCTTTCGTATCAGTAGTCATGCCATCAGTACACAGAGATTTCTCCTTTGAGAAACATTCCTGGGATTGCGGTTCTACATTCACAGAAGCAAAATCATGAAGTGGTGCAGTGTAATCTTGTCCCGCAGCAGGTATTTCATCCCCCGAAACATACTTGCCGACATTACCTTCCAAATGAATTTCCATTGACTGGCCAGCCAAGTTTGTCCTTGCAGTCTCACCATCCACAATATCAGTAGATTGGTTTTCACCTCCAGATATTATTGTACACCCTAGAGTTTGACCAACCAAAGAAGTAGATTCAGTCACAATGTTGCCAGCTAGTGGTTTAGATTGGGGCACATTGATGTCTGAACTGGCAAAGGCAGAATTGAGCTGATCACTGTTGACCAAAGCCGCCAACAATTCCTTCTGGTCTCCTGACTCAGCATCGAACTCACTCTCCCTGATGCAAGCCTTTGCTGGCTCTTCAGGACTAGGATCACCTATACCCTCAGTGTCAGGCACAATATTGTCATTCACTGGGGATGATTTGGGTATGCACTCAGGGTCAAGAAGGGAATCCTTCTCGGGTTTCAGTTGATTGGATTTAACATCTAAACTCTGCTGAAAGTCGATTTCACTTGCAGGATCACATACATCTACAGTGCCCTGCATAACATCTATGTTCAATTGGGATGTTTTGAAATCCTTTGCTGGCTCCGGAGGACTAGGATCACGCACACCCATAGCGTCAGGCACAGTATTGTCGTTCACTGGGGATGATCCAGGAGTGCAGTTGGGGTCAAAAAGGGAATCCTTCTCGGGTTTCAGTTGATTAGATTTAACACCTAAACTCTGCTGACAGTTTATTTCACTTGCAGGATCATCCCTCCTTGAAGCAAACAGCTGGACATCAGAGTCCTTATGGCAGCTGACATTTCCACTGACATCAGATTCATCCGGTGCAACCTCTGGAAAGCTTGAGGCTGGACATTGATTCGCACAGGAAGATGATTCCGTTTCCCCAACAGTGCCAGTAATTTGATGTGCTTTAGCACATTCATGTGTCTCATTGAAGGTTACATCCATTGGAGATGCAGTTGAAATATTAACTGGAACCACAGAAACATCTTCAGTGTTGTTACTGGTATCCTCCTTTTCCGTATGGTCCACTCCAGAAGTACCTATGGAAACTTCTGGCATTGCTCGACTTCCTGGAAAGTCCATTTTTACTTCTTCTGCAAAAGGCCTTTCTGTGGCACCACTTGCGGTTTCAGAAAAATCGCAATGCCTTTCTCCAGATGATTTATTTGCCACTGAGAAAAGAGGAACTTTTAGTATTTGGTAGCATATTGCAACTACCTTAAAAGAAAGCAAGTTTGTAAATAATACCTGACAATTCCTCAAATTTTGATGAATTTTCTTGCATAGGAGACAACCTTGCAGAACCAGTGGTTGTTTCATTCAAGAGAGAGGAACCAGGAGGTGAGTTGCAGTCTACAGCAGTTTCATGAGCACATTGGTTTTCCACCACTGCAGATATTTTTATCTCACAATTAGAATTAGCCAAATGAGAACAACAGTTGGTCAGATCTTCTGCAACAGTAGCCAAACCAGATGGTTCAGCCACCAAATCACCTGATTCAACTGCACTGCCACTAAGAATAATATTTTGTACTACACTTTCAGTGCCATCCATGCCAGGTGTAAATTTATTTTGATTGTGAGAAGAGTTCTCTTCTGCTGGAGAGAATCTTTTGCATTTTTCACCATCATCGATCACATCAGGTGGTGCGGACTCTGCAAAATTAAAGCAATGAGATATGAGCTTGCATACCAGGAATTAATTATATCTCCTTATGAAAGGCATGATTACCTGAGGAAACACCAACTAATTGAAAGCCAGGAGGAGGTGATTTTTTTTCCTGCGGATTATCAGAACAGGAAGGTTTACCACTGACCACATCATCCTCTACAGCTGAAGTACCAGTTACAGGAGCAGATGATGTTTCATCAATTGAACACGACTCAATATCTTTTGCTGCAATACTTGGAGCAGCAGGGGTGACAATATTAGGAAATATGCTTTGGACGATAGGAGCGAAACCAGGGGGGACTGAACATTTTTGGTTCATATCGACATCTGCAGATGTAACTTCGCAAATTTGTCTATTCAATTCCTCTGAGGCTTCAGAAGGAGCTGAGAGATGATGGGGCTCACACACTGTGCTCCTGCCAGATGCTAAAGATGTACCAATCTCCACCCTTGCCAGTGCACTTTCTTTTTCTGCAGGTGATTTGAGTATTTCACCTCTCTTCTCTACTACCTCTTCTGCAGTTAAAATTCTCTTTGTACCCTCATCTGGTGTGTCCTCTGACTTCAATTCTTTCAGTTGCAATTGGCAGGATGCTTTGCTCATTGTTGATGAGTCTGCTTTATAAGCATCATTCTCTGAAGTTGGATTCGGAAAGGCTGAAGATCCAATACAAGCCTGGGACAGAATATCTTTACTGACAACTTTTTCAGTGCCAATTATTGGAAGCACTGATGATTCTACATCACCTATACTACTAGCAGGTGCTCCTACAGACATCTTCACATCATTGACAGAACAAATAGATGAACAAATTTTACGTCCTGGGAACATAGGTTTTGCTGCCTCAAAAGATGGAGAAGGATTGACAACACTAATATCAGGAAAAACATCATTGACGCATTCCATCTTTTTTACATATTTACTTTCAGATTGCTTGTCAGTCATACCTGCAGTTTCCCCAGCTTTTAATGGATCTACTTGCATGACAGGCTCACCCTGAAGAATGGATTGATCTGCCATGCGTTCCATTTGAGAGCATGACCCAGATGCTTGTATCTTAGAACCACCACCCACATACATAACAGGTTCAGATCTGACATTAGAAACATTTACAGCACTTCCTTCACCAGAACCATGTTCGAACACCTCCAAACGACAGGTAGCATCTCCTGGAAAGACTGAACCTTTTTTGTGCTTAGCTTCACGAGCAGCCGCTTTCTTACTGGTTACTGAAGTCTTCTTTTCTGGTCTTCGTCTAACTATGACAGGTGTCACACAATTTCCTAGCGTGCTTGGGCCAGGTTCTGGACCAGATGGAGCTGGAACTAGTGGCATCTCCTGTTTCAAGCTACTGGCTCTGGTATTCCGAATTTTGTTGGCATTTGTATCATCTAGTATTGCCATGTTTTCAACAGATTTTAGTTCCCTGAATTTGACATTTGGATCTTCAGCAGGATGAGAAGCAGGTGTTGCCTGTAGCGTTGTCTGTAATGAAGAGACTGAAATTTGAAATGGTTTGTCCCCGTCACTGGATAATATTTCAAGATCCTTTAGTCGAGTTCTTTCTCTGTTAGCCATGTCTTTTTGGTTCTCAACAGATGTGGCAGCAGCGGATGGCAAATCATGCTTCCTCAGCCGCTCAAAGGATTCAGCTGCCAATGGTATAGATACATCGCTGGTCAAAGAGTCTGATACTTCCTTTTTTTCATTTTTGTTTCCTTGCAGTTGAGATGGATTACTATTTTCAGTCGAAGATAAATTTACAATTTCCTGTGATCCAGCAACTGGTTGAGGTTTGTTAGGAACAGTGGCACCCAGAGTTATAGACTTTCTTGTGGCCCTTGTCCTCACCTGAGATTTAGTTGCAACGGTTTCGGCAGATTGGGGTGAAGGAACTGTATCTAAACCAGACATCGAAGTAGATAAACCAGATATCTGTTTTCTACCGCAACCTCTGGGTGTTTCTCCAGTTTTTGCCTTGCGTCCACGACTCTTAACTGAGACTGGTGTTACAGGAGGGCAACTAGGAGTAGAACCAGCAGTAGTTCCAACAACATGGTCAACTGGTGTGGTGTTGCTGCTCCCCTTGACACTATTAGATGTATCATTGGCAACGGTAGGCAAAGATGGGGGTGGAAGAGTTTGAGGTCCGATTTCTAGATTTCCCAGAGCTCTAGTGGATGGACTTGCAACATTTGATATTACTCTTTTAGGCCGACCCCTCCCTCTCTTCACTGGCATAGGACTGTCCTTGGTTGGTGGATTTGGCAAAGTAGGCTGCAATGTTGGCTCTTGAACAGAAGACCGAGACTCCTTGTCCATTGCCTTCGATGATTCGACTTCCTGGACATTAAGCTTAGGCCCAACTGAATCTTTTAGAATTTGTGTAATATTTGAAACACCCTCAGCCCGTGGGGAATCAGGAGAATCAACTTGGCAGAGTTTTTCGAATTCTTCTTCCGTCCATTGATCCTCATATGAGCGTACCTGAGCAGAAGAAAAGCATAAATCGAAGAATAGAAGAAATCATATGTCATAGGTAGAAACTGTCTAGGCAGATATAACCAACCTCACGAGCACGTTTGCCTCTTCCGTAATGTTGTGTATCAAGAAAACCTGAATTTCCTTTACGCTTTACACCAGTATTAACAGTGTCATTAATCTTTATAGCTCGATATAAAAGCAACAGATCTTCATCAGTTACAAGACGAGAAGGCACTGGTATGTGTTCTTCTCCCTCAACGATCGTTCTCTGAGCCATCTTTTCCCATGCAGTCTGTTTTAATTTATATTAAACAAATTAAGTAGGAAAAGGAACAACCAATATCACAATGTCAAATAAATAAAAAACTCGAAAATCATCACATTCACTACACGAACACCCTACCATTTCCTCCTCACGTCTTTGCTTGTCAACAGCCTCGAAAATGTCTATTTCAGGTTCACTGCCAGAAAGAAATGACAATAGATAAAGTTAGACTAAAAACAACAGTAAGAAGACAGTCAAACGACTATGCTAGCCAGAGTGATTCAACAGCAGATTAACCAATAAGTAGCCGAAGTGTTACACTTTTCTTTATCAGTCCAGAGTGTATTACACTTGCTGCTTCAAACACATTGGCATTTCATACAAACAACATACTTTGACCTACCTACGGGCTAAGATATCATTGAGAGCATCATCATCTAATACATGGGCAGCTTCCTCTTTTTTATGCTCTCTAAGGAGTGATTCTAAATATTCTCTTCGATCTTCTGCACTGTAACATTTTATGACAGCCACTTATTAAAACAAGCACAAAATTAAGGATGTTAGCATGTTACCAGAGAACAATGTGCTGCCAATTTACCTTGTGTGGTTGTCAAAAAATCCAGCAGTTATACTCTGATTAGCAACTCCAAGTTTATGCTCAGCAGCAGCCCTTACTTGCTCTTCCACAGAATCAACCTAATTTGAGAACAAGTAACCTCATGAATAAAAGAGCTTTGCCAGACGTAAGAATTGCAATGTATGTTTACAAATTATAACGAAACTACAAAAGGGAGCTAGGAATGAGTTGTAAAGCGGCAATTTCCAATATAATGACATAATCAATAACCTGATGGAGTGGAGAGTCTCATGGAAGCCCGAAGAGGTTTTAAAAATAATTGGGGGCAGAAAAAAGTCGTCACAAAATCAATTAACCTGATCGGAGATGTTTATAAATCTCAGAAGCACTTACACTTCCAATCCATCTCCATGACTGTGTCATCCCCGTATGGGCACCAAATCATTGGGCACGCCCGGACATATGCACAACACACCACATGGCATGTCCGGGGTATTTTGCGCAGTCCACAATGTTGGACATGGGCCAGACAACAAATTGTGTGTGAGAGTGTTTTTTTAAGTTTTGCAAGGTTTTTTCAAAATAAAGATGTAAATCATAATGTTTATGTTAGTGAGGGTGAATGCAAATATTCAAACTAGAAAACAAACCATTATTTCCTTCTCAAGTTGGGGTTTGCTCATATCCAATCATCTTCTTTCAACCTTCTTTCACACCCATCCCCGGTTTCCTTTGCCTCTCCAACAATCTCAGGCACTCTCCGACCATCAACCAACACTCTCCGATATGTTTTAAGCTGTTTTCGGGCATTAACGACACTCTCCAGCTAGTTAAGACAATATAAATATACTCTTTCAATTCTAAAATAATAATTTAATAGTTTTGTCCATGTGTAGTCATGTTTCCACAAAACTATTGTATTCCTATGTCTGTGTTGTGTCATGTCCGTATATGTGCTTCCTTGTGTATGATATAGTCACTATCAGTGTTCAAAAATGCATCGCGATGCGGCTGCATATGCGGATGCACGTCAAACACCCATATTTTGTTTTTGTTTTTTGTTTTTTTGTTTTTTGTTTTTTGATTTGTTTAATATTGAATTATTGATGTTAGAAATTATTCAAAATTTTACCTAAATTTTAAGTTACATGTATATAATTTATAATTAATATATCTATGTACTAAATCGCAAACCGCATATGCACCAACATCGCATCCGCAAGATGCGGTGCCTCGTCGCACCAAATCCGCATCCCGCATTTCTGAACCTCACCATCGTGAGGACGTGTGATAGGGAAAGCAGTCCCTTCTCGTTAAGACAATGTTACTTCAGGAATAAGCTATATCTTTTGAACATAGTGACAGATAAGGTCACAAAGGACGTACAGGGGTGAACACACATGGTGTGCTATTTGCTGATCCAAGGGATTTAGGTTAAGTAGAACTAAAAGTAAATCCATGCAATGAAACATCAATGTCAGGGTGGAAATGCGGTTATGGATAGACAAGTACTGTCAAAAAAGAATATCTTCAGATATTTAGGATATATGCATCAAAAGGATGGAGAAATTGATGAGAATGTCAATTATATGATAAGAGCAAGGTGACTGGAATAACGACAAACATCAGATATCTTGTTGTGCAGAAAATCTCATTATAACTCAGTCATAGGACGGCCATACGACCTACAATGATTGTAGAGGAGAATGTTGAGCAATAAAAAGGCAGTGCATGAAAGATGAGTTGTGTTGCGGGGAATGTTTGGACATCTGAGGATGGATCAGATTAGAAATGAGGATGTTCAAGATAATGTTGTAGTACTCCTGATTGAACAGAATCTTGTACAACGTCCCCTCATATGGTATGGACGTGTCCAACACAAACCTCCAGAAGCACCACTAAGAAAGAGCATTTGAGCTCGTGAGAGAGCAGGAAAGATGGGCAATGGTAGACCAAGATTGAATTGGAGGTGGCCGTTAAAAAATATTTGAAGAATTGAAATGTAATAAAAAATACCATCTTCAACTTGAATTTGAGTTACATCAGAATGTGGTCATTGAGGTTGCTCGTCTTACTAAAAGGACCATATCTACTATGCAGCATGAATATGTATAACAAAAATGGAAAAAATGGATACAAATGAAAAGGTTGATAATTAATCAAAATCTAGAAATGATAGTTGTGGGCAGAGTACCACAATCCATAAGTATTGAGTAAAAGAGAAGCCCAACACATAGAATGAAAGACAACTGAAAAATATATAAGGATATAGTGGACACCATGAGTATGAACAGGAGTGACAAGAACTGGCTAGTTCCATTATTTGGAGTTTCTCACAGGAATGACAGGATCAATTGTTACTCATGCCACTGCAATACCAATAGAACTCCAAATGGGAATTCATACCATGGCAATCGGTAAAGCATTTTTTCATTGCATAATTGTCATTGGTAGGCCTGTCAAAAATTTACACAACACGATAACACAACACAAAAACGACACGATAATATTGGGTATGGGTAAGACCTCATTGGGCTTCAGGTACATCTCAGGTACGAGGGGATGACACGATAAGATAACGGGTTGGGTTTGGGTATAGGGTCTTCGACATGAAAACACAAATCAAACACGAGAACATAAAGTGCACTCGGGTAGAGGACACACGAAAATACACGATATATACAAGATTTTTAACTACATCACCCACGACACAGATAAGGGAAAGCAGGGAGGATTAACTATATAAGCCACCAAAAGAGCACAGGGAATTAACAGAGAAATAGAACATGGTGCGCATGGACACACAGCAAATTCATTATATCTCCAAAGTCTACTCATTACACTTAAAAGATCGTAGATTAAAAAATATGAAATGTAGTAAAATGTTGAAAGTTTTTCAAAATGGAATGCTTACAGTTTCCAGACGAAGAACAAGTACTTCTCGTTTTTGCCCTATCCTATGAGCTCTTGCCTGAGCTTGTAGATCAACCTAGAAGAACAACAAACAGTAACATATTTAAGAAAATAGAAAACAGTTAAAACTGCAAAATAAAGCAAGTTTAGAGGTAAAAGAAATTGCCTGAGGATTCCAGTCAGTGTCAAAAATAATCACAGTGTCAGCAGCTTGCAGATTCACACCAACTCCACCAGCTCGAATACTAGGGCATGCAGACATTCAAACATAAAGAGCAAATATTGCAAAAAAGTTCAATGTATATTAAATTCGTTTTTTAATAGAAGGTAAACGGAATACAATCAGAAAACAGAAGCAAATAAAAACAGGAAGAAGAAGGAAGCAAAACCAGGGCCACCCACCAAGCAAGGGTGGGCAGGAACACAAGAACATGACTAAATGTTATAGTCATAAGGAGGAAAAACAATTCAAAACAAATTAACTTCGTTGTTCACAATAAATAATAGAGGATATTCAATTTAATGACACCAAGTTCATTACGACAAATCAAAAATAAGTCATCATGAATCAAGGATCCTCGCTCAAAAGAGAGAACGGTTCGAAGTTGTTTGAGAAATTATATATGAACTATATAAATGCAATATAGATAACTCATTTAGTACCTTAAGAGAAATATAAAAGCAGATGAATCAGGTTTGTTGAACTCTTCAATAAGTGTCCCACGCTCATTCCCCGAAGTGTGCCCGTCAAGGCGAAGATACCGATAGTGTTTCCAAGTTAGATATTCCTCCATAATATCTAATAATCTAGTCATAGTCGAAAAGAACAGGACCTGCAACATCCAATACTATTAATAAACTTCAACAAAGGGGGGGGAATCCCATCTTTCCAAGGCAATCATCTCACAGATTCAGCTTATAAGGGAGTTGATTGGTTTTGTTACTTCAAGAGCTTCAATTTTCTCTATTGTAATTCGTAATATCTTAAAATTATAAAAATATCAAGTCCATTGAACGATTAATGTTTACCTTATGTCAAAAAGATTGTCTGGTTTTTATATTATTATAAAAGCAAAACAAGACCAAAAGGAACACTGATGCTCACTACCCAGCTGGCATGTTGATAGACCACTATGACCTGTGAATTAGCAACTCGACCAATTTAAATATGTATGATAGAGAAAAATTGGTAGACTGGCACAAAGCTGAAAACACAACTGGAAGGAAATAATAAAAAAACAAGGTGCCTGCACCATTTTCAAGTATATTCCGAAGAATAAAGATGGAGAAATCTGTGTAAAGTATATTCAAGAAAATAATCATCTACAGAGAGTTGATTTCACCGGATTGTATTATAATTTCGAAGTTTCCTGAACAAAGATTGATAACCTTAAATAATATCCTAATATGTTATCAACTTCCACATACCCTATGATTAGTAGCTTTCAATTTTGGAAGTAAACGATCCAACATCTCCAGCTTGCCACAAAGTCGTACAATTGGAGGTAGAAAATGCTTAGGAATCAAACTATCAACCTGATGGAGAAATAATCACATAGAAATTAAGAAAACTACATCAATTACAATTTGCAAGATGAAAACTTCATATGCATGTCAAACAGACACCTCTTCGGTATGGAGATGGCTAAGGTAGGGATGGTTGCAGATATTACGGAGCTCCATCACCGTATTGTGTACCGATCGGCCCTATCACATAGCATATGATATGATATGAAACTAACATTAAGTTTAATAATGTTTGTTCTGAAGAGTGAGAAAAAAATGTCTGAACCTTTGAATTTCCTAACGAACCAAGATTACCCTCGACTCTTTTCATGAGGAGCTTTTGATAAGCAGAAGCTTCACATCTTATCAGTCTTTCAATTTTCTCAGGCAATTCATTTTCAACCTAACAATAAGAAAGTTTCATACACATGATTATATTGATTACATTACATACAGGAAGAACTTAAGGAAGCAAAAGACATGAAATCAATCTAATAATAAAATGTCTGTAATATATAAACAAAATCCTATTGGTTAAATGCTTAAACCTCTCAAGATGAAGACCGAAATGAAGAAATTAGTGAAGCAAACTAAACCAGATTTTTCTCTTTTAATAATGGGCTAGTGAATCAATATGAGGCTAACCAACAAAATGACAATCCGAGAAAGATGAGAAAAAATAATTCTGTTCTACTTATTGGTTGGTGAAAGAGTTCTGTGGGGACTGTTGCCTCAGACGTTGGGCGTCTGAGATGTGCTTCATGCGATAGTTTCTGTCGTGTCTAATGTTTTGATAGATGTTTTATTGTTTCACTTTGGCTTGATGGCCTTATTTCAGGGGTGGTTGCGCTGTTTGGGGCGCTCCCATCTCTCTTTTGTACAGTGTTTTTTATTACTGTAGTTATTTTTACGCTTTATCCATAAAAAACTATATATATATATTAACTACTTTTCTTAAGTTCTACAACAATGTTATTCAATTTTTTGTCAAAAGGCATGAACTTATCAACAAAGAAAAACAAAACAAATTCCTATAAGATAGTGTCTAGAAAAGATTTCAGAAAAAACATATTTTTATCTATTCATCTTAAAGGGGCATAACCGACTCAAAAGAGAGAAGAAATGTTCTACATTTCAACTAAACGAAACCTTAATGCTACACTCTATCACTCCACTAATTTTCCTACTCAAAGTATTAACTATTGTGAAACCGCACATTACATGATGTGACTTTTTGGAGGCCCACTGTTGGTTTGGGGGCTGATTTTCTGTTAAGGCGTTTAGCTAGTCTTTTTGTGGTTTTTTGGGTCTTAAGTCCATATATCTTTTGGCCTTTGGACCACCTCATGCTTGAGGGAGAGATTTTTGTTTATGTTGTCTTTTGTTCTGGGGACTGTTTCCTTGGTCTTCCCTTTTTTTCCTCTTGTGATTTTGTATCTCTTTTCCATCTATTAATGATAAAAAAACTATTGCGAAACCAAGCATTTCTAACTTTTTATGTTATGATCTTTTGATTTTGGAAAGTAATTGATTAAATCCCATTCACATCTTGACAACCATTTAGACAATATAATTCCTTATCATTTAACAAAAATGATATATTAATTTCTTCTTCCACGGAAGTCCTAACAAATGTTAGAAAATACGAATGCTCAATGCCCATCCTGTTGTGCTTCCATTTTCTCTTACTTAATTGGCAACTTATCATATTGGGCGAATACCCTAAATCAACATTGTCTAAGAAATTATATTTTGACCCTAATTTACGTTTCAAGGGTCAAAAGTTAATTATCAATGTAGATATATCGCTTCCACTTCTGATTGCTATTGGGTGTTGGTTTTGTTAAGCTTTTATTATTTCCTTATCTGACATCGTCAGGGTTTAAAATTGATGAAGGTCGACTTCCAAAGAGAGTTAAATTCAAGAAAAGACTATGATTGCAAATCTATGGAAATTAGCAATTGAAGAACATTAAATATAAAAATAATTTATAAATAGACAGAGCAAAAGATGTCATTTTAAGCATCAAAATATAAACAGCAAGTATGACATAAGTTTATGCTTTACCAAACAGAAAACAAGCAAAAGCATTCTACAAACAAAGATAATAACTACTATAATCTATATCCAATGAAGAACTAAATACATATAAAGTTAAATCGGGAACTTTATCATAAGTTTTCTACAAAAAATAAGGTGAAATACATATAAACTTTATAAAGGATACATACAAACCTTATGTTTCAACCTCCGTAATACAAAAGGTCGGAGTACTTGGTGCAGGCGATTTATGATGAGAAGATTTTCTTCCTCAGATAGCAAGGCCTTGTCACAGAGACAATGGAAACATAAATTGCTCATAAAATTCCCACAAAATATAAAGGAAAAGTGTAACATCAAAACATAGTGAATATTGATTAATTACTTCATTGGGAGAAAGGTCTGCACTACCCTCAAAAGGTTTGTTGAACCATTGGGAGAAATCTTCTGCTGAGTTAAAAAGGCTGGGTAGTAAGAAATTCAGCAGTGCCCAGAGTTCCTCGAGATTATTCTGTATTGTTTATATAAAAAAAGAGAAAATTATAGATACACCTTATGCAAGGGTTTAGTTGGTGCCTGTGAAAGGACGCAATAAATAAGGGGCAAGCACTGATGCACCTTAATACCTTATGCAAGCTTATGACTTACTTCCACCACCAATTAATGTCTACAACAACCGATCAAAAAAATCACATCTACAACATCACATGAATATTACTCAGAACAATTATACATTTTAAAAGTTGACCCAAATCATTTGATCTAAGGATAACACTATCTCCACTGTTATTATGGACAACACACCACATAACTCTCCAAACAGAAGCTTGGATAACAAGTATAGAATGGATCCTATACACTACAAAATGACATGCAGCCCTACCATGTTGGGCCCTGTTTTGCTCAGTTGCAAAATCTCAACCATCCACCAATGTCCCCAACCCAATTGCCACATGTGATTTTCAAAACTAGGTTCTTTCGGCATGAGGTCGTCAAACTTCCTCAAGTAATCAAACTAAAATTTTCATTCTGAACACTTTCCTCCACACAACACTCCTTGGCACTTTGTAGTTTTCATATTCTTCAGTCCATGCAAGACAATCAGAACGGAGGATGGAAGAAACCATCTACGGAAAATGAAAATGAAGAGATAGTAGAAGGAAGAAATAGAGACAAAATCCACCTTCCTTAAACCACCCTGAAACTATAATCATCATTATGGTCGGCATTCGTCCCAAGGAGACAACACAAAAAGCATGTTGCACTGTGGCTATAGAAGTTTAAAAAAATGCCAAAACTTGTAAATATCTGAAGCTCAAACAAAACCAAAAAAATACCAATAGCTAATAAACATAGAAACAAAGTAAAAGTAAAATTGACTTGACCTGTAATGGAGTTCCAGTGAGTAACAAACGGTGAGAACTTTGATACTGCTTCAAATCTGCATTAAGCTTGCAGGATGCATTCTTAATGCGATGACCTTCGTCTATTATAACATAATGCCATTGAATTTTACTGAGTTTGGGTCGGTCATGTTTGTTCATCAAATACTCATACGTCGTTAAAAGCACATTGAATTTTTTATGAACAATCAGTTCCCTGCAACAACAAAAATGTTTAACTGACATGGAAGACATAATGTAGAAACAGTTTCAATGGTGATGTCGTTACTTAAACAATCGGCGCCTTTCTTCGGGTGGGCCTGCATATGCAATTTTGTTTATTCCAGGAGCCCAGAAGCTAAGTTCAGATTCCCAACCCGGCAAAACAGATGATGGCACAACAACAAGAAATGGACCTCTATCATTTTTAACTTCCATTAGATAACATATCAACGAGATTACCTATAAAAAACATACGGATGATATCATATTAAAAATATTTACAAATCATGAAAAGTTTAGTTATTTTCAACATAAGCCCTGTAGCATACCTGGACAGTTTTTCCAAGACCCATTTCATCTGCAAGAATCCCATTCAAGTTATTGTTGTACAAAGAAACCAACCAGCGTAAACCATTCATCTGGTACCTGTAAAGAGAGGACAAACAAAATTAATCACAAAAGTCCAAACATGCTAATATACTATGCAAAATCAGTGAATCACAAAGTAATTAGATATTTGTAATGTAGTGATACCACTGTTCTGAAAACCATACCGGACCGGCCGGTTCAACCGGCTGAACCGGAGGCTTGTCCGGTCTGGCTCACCTCCCAAAACCGTTTTTGCCCTGAACCGGGCTGAACCGGCGGTTCAACCACCGGTTCAGGAAAAAAAACCTGTTTTTTTTGTTTTTTTTATATCGGTACCCGATTATGTATTCAGTTATTCAGGTTACTACATATCCAAAAAAAAACCCAAATCTATACCCAACCCTAAAAATGTTGATATTGTAGATGTTTTGAATAGTTTTTTGCTTACTAAATAATTAAATACGACTATTATATCTATAATATATATTTATGACGACATGCTGACGTCACCGGTTCAACCGGTTCGACGTCCGGTTCGGTTCTGAAAACCTTGAGTGATACAACTTACTCTCTCAGCTTTCCTCCCTGGAGAGTGGCTGGTTGTTCTTCTATACTTTCTTTTACACTGCGGCATAAAGAAAATAATAGGTCAGTGGTACTAAATATTGATGCAACATCGAGATGAGTTTGGTTATAGATAATAATTAAAAAATCCACAGAAGCAAACAGCAAGAAAAGTTTCTTGAAGAGCATTCATAGTTTGATACAAATATTAGAAGATGAAACTATGTCCATTGGCTTCAACCGTGCACCTAAAGAAGTGACACATGCATGTTAAGCTACGCAAATAAGCAAACATATAAACGTGCAAGATAAACTAAGACAACAAGAAATTTGGAAACCAATTCAGCATCAAGCAAAACTATATCAACAATATTAATAATATCTTATATCTCCCTCGTATGTAAATAAACCTGAACAAATACATAAAAACTCTGTTCAACTAATCATTCTCTGGTGAATGAAAAGGCACAAACTAGCAACTACTAACCTGTGAGCCATCAGATAGTACTTCTCGTTGCTTTCCAGATAATGCTGCAGGAATAATATGGCGAAATTTTATTAGTCTAGGTGATTTATTTTAGATTAAAAAATAGTTGAATCAAATGATAACATGCAAACTACTTGCCTTCGCTTCATCACTTTCTTCCTCGTTGCCAGTAAGAACTTCGCTCTTCTCAACCACATATGAAGATCGGCTATCATCCATCTCCATCTCAAACTGCCTTGCTATAGACTTCGCTTCCTGTAATTTTGAACCCAACTTCTGAAGATACTTTTCAGTCTCCTTGAGAAGCTGCTTAACACGGTCTGATTTAGCATCCTGCACTTCCCAAATTAAAGACTCAGTCATGGGATGATTAACTGCAAAGGAAATCAGATGCCTTCAAAGAAATAGATTTCCACAACACCTGAACCATTCGTAGATATCCCTCTACATCATTGTTCTTTAACAGATTTATCTTCTCTCTTTGAATTCGGTCAATCTTTTCCCGATGAATTCGTTCTTTCCGTTTATGGAACTCCTTTATATGTCTGTTAAAGCCTCTCCACCTTTCTCTTTTCATTTTGAAGCATTCATCTAGTCGTTCTCTGAGAAAATAACAAAGCATATGTGAATTTTATTTGTCAAACAATCAGCAAGCCAAGAATTCAAGAGGTAAGTTAACGTAAAGATCATATATCATAGTGTAGATAATAAACAGCAGGTTAGCTGGCTACAAGTCCTAAAACCTGTTAAATAACGTCCATAGTCACATTTCTCATAAAGAAACCTAAAGAAAAGGTGTGAACAATATATTGAAGAAATGGAGAGACAAAAACCTACAGATACAATATTAACCAAATATAAACGAAACAAAGAAATGACATGATTATAAACTGAGAAATATAAGGAATGACCTGTGGACTTCAAGTTCACCAAAAAATTCTTTCTGCCTTTCCCGAATGCGCTTCTGTCTCTCTTCTTTCATCTTTTGTTCATACTTTTCATGTTGTTTTGCCCTCCTTCCATGCTTGTGTTTCTTGATGGATTTCAAGCGTTCAATGTCAGAGACAATGGGTCTGAAGAAATCATTAAGAAACTCGCTGCAGAAAAAGAAATTGATGACCTTAGCAAATTGAAAAGTAAACAGAAAATAAAACTTGCCGATGTTTACAAGAATATAGTCAGCCCTATAAGTCTAAAAAGTCCAACATGTGAGACTACATATGAGATTCTAGACACCTTCGTAAACGTCGTTGAAGTCTAAGAAGCTGAAGTTTCTTCAGCTCGATTACACTCTTTGTCTTAGCCGAAATATCTTCGGATGAATTTACACTATCCTGCACAATGAGCAGAGATATTAATATGAAACAAAACCCTTGCGATTCGCTGAGGAATAAAAGCATGTTACTAAGACAAGAAAAGATGTAATAGTATAAAATTGAAAGTTCTCATCAAATGACAGTTTTTCCCTGTCTAGGCTGATAGAACAACGGCGTGACTAAGGGAATAATACAGCAAACTATACCTTCAGCTTAATAAAACATTTTGTGATTCTCTCGTCGGCTTTCCTCTGCTTAAGTGTCCAGCTCTTATCTTGAAGAAGTTTTCTCCTCTGTTGATCCATAATCCACTTCTCAGAAGTTGTATATTTTGGAGGAGAAATGGTCATGTTAGAGGATATGAATTTGTTTCCTTCGTGATCAGATGCTTTGTCCAGCATCTCGCTAGCATTCCCTGGTTTTGATGTTTCACTGAAGATTATAGTTTTGAATCCATCAGGACCTGCTAGCTTTTGGGTGTCTGAAATAGTATGACTATCTGGGTCATTGTTTCCTGCATCACTTGAGACTTTATTTACAGACTCCATGGCAGGAGAAAGCACCTCCATCTGACTCCCGTGTGCAACACCAACAGGAAGTTTCTCAGGTTCCTTACCCATGACTGCAGCCTTCTCTGGTAGTGATGAACATGGATATTTATACGAAAATGGTTTAGAGAAAACCTTAAAAGTACTGCAAAAGGGATCAGAAAGATGTGGTAAACAAAAAGTTTCACCTGGAGCTGACACGTGCTGTGGTCGAGCTGAATTTGGTGTTTCATTACGAATGTCACTATCTACCCGAGTTCTCACCAAGGTAGAAAACCCAGGTCCAGGTCTGGAAGGGTTACTAACCAGTGGAAGAGCAGAGGGTTGGTTTACCCAACCGACCTGATCAGTGACACTTTCAGAAATGTCCCTTCTATGTGAACTCTTTGAGATATCTTCAACCTTATGATTAAAAAATGAATGTTGCTTCAATTCTTCGGCAACAGCAGATCTCCCAGAAACTGCAGATGAGAAATTTCTTGTGGTGTTCTCAACATCCTTTAACGAATAATCTGTTTCCATGTGGCTCACAGTAGAGGACAAACTATGTGGAATTTGAGCAGGCATTTCCTTTCCTGCTTCCCCAATATAACTTGGTCTGTTGAGCATGCTCGAGCCTTCATGAAGATTTGAAGGCTCCTTCGGGTATGTGTCTTTTGCTCTGTTCTCTGAAAGCACCTTCGAAGCTGCAAATGAGGCAAAACAGATCCTTAAAAAAAATCTAGTTAAGTTGGAACCTTCACAAGCACACACGATAAAAATACTTGCCTTCTCGAGGGTAACTCTCCCCAAGAGCAACTTCGAGATGGAATTTCCTTGGTGCCAAATTGTTCCTGCAAGTTATAAATGAAATGATAAAACAACAGCTTGTTTGATCAGCACAATAAAACAAAAGCATTTCCACGGTGATACAATGAGATCCAAGAGATGCACTGAAGCCAAAAAAATATGAAAATAACATACCTGAATGCTAAAAAGACAAGACACTGAGCTCTAAGCTGCTTAAGATGATGGTCCTTAAAAGGCATATTTGGGTACACAGAAGCATGGGGTTTAGGATCTCTGCTTGCCTCCATAGAAGTAGAGTTTCTAACATTGGTTGTCTCCAGGTTATTCTTGATATCATTAAGATTGCCAGCAGCAGACCCTTCCTTCGTTGTATGACCATAAGAAACAAGCTCCTTGGGGTCAGCAATATCTCTTCTTCCTGCGATTGCAATGCCATCTCTATTTTGGGACTCCCAACCTCCACTGCCCTGTTTATGCAGGACAACTTGTCACCAGCAAAAACTAGAGCCGATGGACAGGTATGGCAAGCCTCAATTACAGCATATCTTATGTTCCACCATAAATCAGTAAAAAAAATCAAACAAAACTAAAAGGGGCAACAGTAAAGGAGGTGGTTCAAAAGAGGCTCCAAAGGCACTGGAGGTAAAATAATGGAGAAATGTAAGTAATCTGCAAGGTGACAACTCAGATGGCATACAAAAACTTACTGTGAAAGCAGTGGAATGCCTAACTAAACAGTGAGATTATTATAAAGAATCAAAATAGCAGAGCACAACCTCCCACATAAACAATTTCAGATGAAAGGTGAATGGCGACAAAGATATTAGGGAATTCACAGCCACAACAATAGAAAAAATGTGTCAAAAAAAAATCAAGCATATTTACAGCAGTTTGTGCGTATTACCCAATGGCAGTGGTGCACAAGTTTGTAGTGGAACCCCAGAGCCACCATTGAGGGTTGGCCATAGGGTTTTGACAACTAATGATATGTCCAATGTCCATGAATACTCATCCCCAAACAATGAAGTAAATGGATCTTTGAGGAGGCTTCAATCAACATTCATAAATTAAAAGGGCAATGTCTTCACCAATACAGTGCTCAAGCTTTTTTTCTTTATTAGTCAGGAAGTGTGGATACCAATACAGGTATGATATGATACGGATACGTAGATACGTCAATTTTCATTAAAAAGAGGATATGACGGCGCACAGATATACCAATATTAAATTTTATATAATTATTATGATGTGAGTTTGCCTTAAAATGAAACCAATTGGTATCAAAAATGAATAAAATCATTTTAAGAGAATGGAGATGTAATAATAAATGGTGATATGATAAAACCTACTATACAACTCAATCCAAAAGTTTGTAGGGAAACATATTGTATAAATAATACTAATATAGTTTCTAATGTTTTGTTTTAAATGGAAGTGTGGATACCAATACAGGTATGATATGATACGAATACGTAGATATGTCAATTTTCATTATAAAAAAGGATATGATGGTGCACAAATATATCAATATTAAATTTTATATAATTATTATCATGTGAGTTTGCCTTAAAATGAAACCAATTGGTATAAAAAATGGATGAAATCATTTTTAAGAGAATTGAAATGTAATAATAAATGGTGATATTATAAATCCTACTATACAACATTACAACTCAATCCAAAAGTTTGTACGGAAACATATTGTATAAATAATATTGTTATAGTTTCTTATGTTTTGTTTTAAATTGTTGTATTAAGTATCGTTGGGTGTCCTAGAAGTAACTGGAAGTATCTGAATTTAAAATTATTATTGTTTAATTAGAATACCTCAAATAAAATATCTGATATGTATCCGGAAGTATCAGGACAGTAATAGTATCTGATACATGGACAATATGGATACATCAAGGGTCGAGAAGTGTCCGTGCTTCCTAGTTTATTAGACATTTTTAAAAGAGGGTTCCAGTTCAACTATATGCATCAACCAACAACCATATGGTTTTTGTTTTTCAAACATTTATTTGTCTAAATTTGGAGCTTTTCTGGTGCTAAGATCTCTCTTCCTTGAAAAAATGGAGAGGAAAGGAGAGTGTGAATGTTGTTCTACTAATGGACTTGTCATTGCGCCTAAAGGCATCCCAACATTACAATTGAAACTCAAAATCAGAAAAATGCAGATGATTTTGCAGATTGAGGACTAGTGGACTACTAATAGACTTGAGACTTGCAGAACCATAGTGTTAGGCATAGTTAATGAACTGAAACAGATGAACCTTGAACCCAGAAGAAAGAAATTTAACATAGTTTGATACTTTGATATGACCAACGAGAGAACTATAGCTTGATAAAATAAGATAACAAAAGTTATGAAGACTGTTGGTCGGTTGGTCCAGTGAAAATATCATCAATTCAAGAGTGGAGAGAGTTTGAAATAAGCATACTTGTATCATTCCATGTGAAAAAAGTACTTACAGGGAAGTCTGCAGCAGGAGATCCCATGCCACAAGAGGAAGAGCGCTGAGCCTCCATAACTTTATCTGGAACTTGCATTGATGTGGTGGCAAAACTGCCTTTGGACATGGTGTATGAGGAATTAGGAGAAATCCCTGCATAAATTTGCTCATCCAAACGTTAACATTCGATAAGCACTAGTTATAACTAATCTCTAAGTGGAGATGTTGCTCCAGAAATAGTACCTTCAGGAATTTCTGACTGCTGGCCAAACTTCGTCTGCATCCAAACACTTTTAGACCCAAGCACATTGGTCCCAGATGGAGATGGATTTGAGGTGCCTTTCTCTGTGGATCTTTCAGATAAAGCCTGAAAACCTTCTTGAGTAGCACCAGAGAAGCCTGGTTGTTCGGAGTGATCAGTGTGATGAGCAGGGCTACTGCCTGCAACAGAATGTGTACTTTGGATATCACCTTTACTTGCCATCTTTCCCTTTCTAGAACCAGAATTTGATCTGCTGCTGACCACATCAGACAGCTGTTGATCATCATTATTTGATTGTGTGGGCCTTTTCCTCTTTGCAGCAGTCCGCTTATCCTTTTTATTAACCTGCTTGTTAGACTTTGTGTCCTTCTCTTGTGAGTTCGTAGATCTCGAGTCCTCTGTTGGTAAAGCAGCTGGACTTCCACACTCTGGCGACTTGCCACTTTGCTGAGAGGCAAGTCCTTGAGGAACAGGCCCCATATTTTCAACCCTATTTGGCCCTATTGGTAGCCTGTTAGAAGTTGAAGCAACATTAACTTCTTCTTTTAAATGACTGCTTGATGGCGTCTGCCAGGTACCAACTGGTGCACCACTAAGGAGCAAATTAGCTCCAGTAACAGAGTTGGGTGTGTCACTGTTCCTCGATCTCATATTAGAGGCGTCACCAACTCCACTACCAGTGGGAAACCGAGATGATGTTAGAGCATCTCTATCAAGACCGTGCTGATTTATAACTGTTTCCATGGCCCTAGAAAGCAGACACCACAAGTCGATCAGATAAAGAACTAAGTTACTTGATTTTTTTTGTTTTCTTACGACGCAGGGAGACTTTTATAATTCGAAAAGTGCCAAGATAAACAATGTATTAAAGAGGATACATAGGGTCAGTTGAACTACCCATAACAATTTCTGGAAGCAGTGAAATTGTATTAAAAACGAGTAAAAATTAATTAATTGCAAAAAAATTAACAGTGATAAACTGAAGAAACATCTTATAGAATATAGAAGTTATCAGAGGCTTGGTGCTTAAATAATGAGAATGTGTATTCACATCTAAGGAGCAATACGTAACCAGCCATACTGCCAGAATAAGCATCAGATACCTGGATATCACTTGGTAAGGAAGAGACTGCTCCTTCCCACTCATTTTCATGTGTTGGCATATCTGAAACAAAGTTCCACGCATACAAATAGGTCAGTAAATGTCATGGTGCAAAGATGCAGAAGAAATGGGTGGAAAGGGCAGATATTACATACCACAGAAAGTTTAGTGGCAAGTTTAACAGGCTCGTCTTTTGAATCTTGTATGAGCTTCTGAAGTAATTTTGCAGCTTCGAGCTCAATTTGCTGGGGAGATGCCATCTTCTGAAATACACAAAGAAAATTCTTTTTAATGAGTCAATCAGAATGCACAATGAGGTGAAATTCCTTGGTTGAAGATTGATTGCATCTCAAAGAATATGAAATTTTGACGTACCAGGGAAAGGAAAACTAACATGATAGTTCTCATATAATCAAACAAAATTCTCATTCTTGTAGCAAAAATGTATAACTGACACATATAAAATAAGCAAGCCGTGCTTTTCTAGTTTAAAGAGAAAACGAATAAGTGTGACGAAACCAATGAAAAAAGTAATTCCTTTCAATCCCTTCGTCACTTTTTTTTGAATTCCCAAACGTCCAAACATGAGGTTCAAACCTAACAATTATGCATAACTCCTACAACATGGACACATAATTCAACATCCCTCTCCTTCCACTTACCTTGTTATAGTTGATGTAATCAGGGACAGAACATAACAAATTTGCTGAAACAAGTTTACATCTAGCCATCTAGGCACCCATACAGAAATGAAAAGAGCCAACCCCTTGATTCCAATCTAAGTTTTGCAATTATAGATGTCCTAAAACGCTCCAGATAGAAAGAAGGATCGAAAATTGACTTTAAGAAAATAAAATTTCTGAATGTGCAAACCATCAAATGTGGTAGGTTTAGACTACACGTGAGATTGGATTGGAATTTGAAGGGAAAATCCAGTTCAGGAACTTTTTAAAATATGTGCCTTAAATGTCACAATTGAATTGTATTAGAAGTTAGAGATGGGAGAAGCCATTTAGTTTTGCAATGTTTTTAGTTTCACTTTTTTCGGTTTCAATGGGAAAATGACGGAAATTATCCCATAACTGGAACAAGTCTGTAAAATAAAATTCATTGTGAGAGACAATACCTTAACTAGAATATTAGATGACCATCGCAGGAAAAGATAATTTAAGAAATTTAAAGTCAATTACACTATTCTAATAGTCCTCCAACCTTAAGTTTATTCTTCAACCCATCCATCCATTATTAATTTTTTAACAGCTCAACTATTACAAAACAAGCTCATTCACATTCCTATATTGTTTCCACCTTCTAACATGGGTTCTACTTCTACATCCTCATCGTCAACTCAACATCTCAACCATCTTCCTAAAAAATATTAAATATGTTGACTTCTTTTAACTAGGAAGATGTTGAGGAAGTCATTGCCATAGAAAACACCAAAGAAGTTTCCAGGGTCAGGATTGATAACACTTAAACTACCAATTAGTCGGGATTACATGTGGTCGTGACTGCCGCTCAAAATTTATTTGTAATTTTATTCCACGGTTATTTCCTAATTGTAACAGACTTATCACACTTCTGAAAAACCTCATCTCGATGCAGTAAAATGATGCCACTCACTTTCAGGCTTTCAGCATCTGCCAGTTAACATGATGCCACATGTTCAGTTTTAACCCCAACAACAAATTTTCACGCAAAACTACAAATCCATGTCAAGATTCAAAAAAAAAAATAGCCCGAATTGACACCTAATTAACACCATCCAATCAACTAAAGTCGGCACATTCTCAGCTCAGCACATGAAGAAAAGTATGTTGAAGAGCACCAAAAAATAAATTCCATATGAAAGTTAAAACTGCATAGCCTAAATTCCACATCCACCGAAGCTCCATCTTCCGTCCAAATAATCACACTTCAAACATTCTAAGCCAAGAATATCATCTCGGCAACAAAAAGGCAAGAGTATTAAGGAACAGCATATCACATATCCCACTTGAAACTAGAACTGCATGATCCGGAATCCCCAAAATCAACCGAAAAAAATTCACTTCGGCCCATTCATTCACTTTTCTATCGAGCACCTCATCTAGGCCACAAAACGCAAACATGTTTAGGAGCAGCATACGAAAGTCCAGCTCGAAATTTCAACATCACGGTCCAGACCACCTATCGAAAAAATTCACAATCCGGACTCCCGAAATCAATTGAAAGTTCCATCTCTCACACCCCCAATCCAACATCCCATCTCCACCAAAAACGAAAACACGTTAAGGACAATCACAAGACGATTCCATCTGGAAAACACGAGTTCACAATCTAAAGTCCCCAAAACACAGCAAAAAGAAATCTTTCGCCCGAAATTCACAACTTTAACCCAACATACAATCGCAAAAACATCATAAAAACACACAAAAACGACAAAATTTCCTTCGAAAACTGCACCCAAAAAAAACGCTACCCCACTTCCATCCACAGCGTCTAACAGAGACGAGAACTTACGAGTCCGAGTTCGATCAGTGGTCGAAGGAGGGAACGAAGCGAGGCATGATCGGCGTCGACGAGAGGATTAGGGTAAGGGTTCCGACGGAGGGGGGATCGGTGGTTTTGGTGCGGAGAGTGATGGATTTTGGGGGTTTTGAGGATCGGGACAGTGGTGGAAAAGGGCGAAAGTGTCGGAGACGGGGTTTGGTTTCCTGACCATTTGGGCTTTCGGCCTCTGGATTGTAATAGCCGGGTCGGATCCCGCCTGCGGGTTGGTTATCAGGTTGAGGTCCGTTGGGTTTTTGGATTTTCTAGGATCCGTCTGGGATACAAGCATCTACCGCGAGGGGAAGAGCACGTTCAGGTCTGGATCGGGTTCGAAGTTTGTTCAGGTTCCGGTCTAAAGTGGATCTGACCTGTCTGATCTTTGGTCCAATTCCTGGCGACAGATCAGGTCCAGTTCGAGTCTGTTTTGATCGGTTTAGACCGATGCACACCCCTATCTCCCGCTATCCACCCATGTTCTAGTCCATCGAGACTTTAGATTTACCTCACTTGTTTCTCTTACCTTTTGTTCTAGTCATGTTAATTTCGACTATTTCAAGAGTTGGCAACTCCTTCCTGGTATATCATTTCCACGTAAAAAAAGTTCTAAGTGTCAAAAACTCAGTACTCTAGGAGGAAAATTCTAATTTGAGCCGGCACCACGTGTTGCATTCTAACTGACACATTCATAGTTTGCTAAATAGTTTCAAATGAGTTATGTTCTAAAAAATTCTTATTTTCTTTAACATTACGAAAAAAATCCTACATTTTATACATTTCGTACTATACACTTAGAGCCACCAGCATATGAAAATATAAGATTTTCAGGGGATCATGTGTCAACGAATCACACTAAAGCTCACGATCCACACGGTTGATGATCGATTTGCTTATTTTATTTTTTAATGGTGGTGTGACTCATTTCTATTTCGTATTGAACGTATTCAAGAGAGATTATTGTATTGTTTTAAATAGAGATATATTATAGAATAAAAAGAATATAATTTAAAAAGAATCATCATAAATTTTATGTTCTCATGTTCTATGGATACACACATATTACTATATAAAACTTGTATTTTCGAAATACTAGATTTTCGATGATTAACTCAAACATGATAATTACCAAAGTTATGTTTAGTCGGTGTAATGTTTAGTTATATGTAATCATTATTGTAATATCTATAAGTCTGATTATAATATCATTATTAACTTTTGCAGTTAATAAATTAATTATTTTATGTATGTTTGTGCAACAATTATATTTAAAAATTAAAAATGGGAAAAAATTGTATCAAATTGAATGAATAGGTAAATGCTTTATTTATTTATTTGCAAAATGTAAGAAATGAATCGGGAGAAAGAGAATAGTTGATTTGATTTATGATATATAAATATACAGAAATTATAGAATGAGCTTAAGTGAGCCCCCTAAACATCCACCACCCAAGACGAATCCAACGGTGGATGTAAATGTATGTTATGTTTGGATAGAAAATGGTAAAATTGGAAACTCAATCACCCATTTCCTCTCACGATTCTCACCCAAAACCCATTATTTCTTGAATGGAAATCCTAATTTTGGTTACTCTTTCTTGTCTCAATCTTCTCCACATCTTCAAAGTACCCATTTCTTATCGTTAGAGATTTCTTCTCGTTGGAGTTCTCCTCTCTCATCTCCAAAGATTTGATTTCCGAAATCCCTTTTGTGGAACACATTTTTGGTAACTCCGACAAATCAATGGAGATATCATCACACCTCGATGAAGACGGCAATCCGAGATGAATGATTATTGACTGAAACTTTAGTATTGATTTTAACTTTCGATTCAAAAATGATTGTTTTTTACGAAACATCACCATTCTATGAATTTTACTTCTTTTTTTGCACAAACATCCAGTTCTCTTATTTCGTAAGATGTTATTTGCAACAAAATGTATATTGTTATTCCTAATGAGATGATATTACAGTTCGTCTTATATTATTACAGTTAGCAGTTTGTATTTTTTGGCTTAATTATTCTAGAAATACATGTATTATTGGATTGAGTTGAGGAGAATTATATGGAAGTTGGAATATGATTGAGTTTGGTTTGCTTGTGGTTTTTGTGGTTTAGTATGGAATTCGATTAAGTGAGTTTGTCATGCAGGAGAGCACATGGTCAGAGAATCTGACATTTTCAGCTATGGATGCATCTTGCGGGAGTTGATAAGTAAGCACCTGATGCAAGGCCAAATCCTGAAGAAAGCTGACAAAGCGTTGTTTGATGAGCCAACGTAGTATTAGGTAGTTGGTTAGGTAAAGGCTGACCAAGCCAATGATGCTTAGCTGGTCTTTTCGGATGATCAGCCACACTGGGACTGAGACACGGCCCGGACTCCCTCGGGGGGCAGCAGTGGGGAATCTTGGACAATGGGCGCAAACCCGATCCAGCAATCTCGCGTGAGTGAAGAAGGGCAATGCCGCTTGTCAAGCTCTTTCGTCGAGTGCGCGATCATGACAGGACTCGAGGAAGAAGCCCCGGCTAACTCCGTGCCAGCAGTCGCGGTAAGACGGGGGCTGACAATAATCGTAATGCGAAAATCCACGATGTTCTGAAGGGACAAGGGTGCGGTCCTAAGACTTCTAAAAAGATCATCAACCTTATAAAAAGATCCATGGGGACACGCCACAAACGACCATCAACCCTTCAAATTGTTGAAATACTGGAAGAGATGCCGGGTGAAGCAGTAATATTACGTTAACGGACGTAATATTAACAAGATGTTGTAATATTATTTTTTTAACTTAATATAACAATAGTATTACGTTCACAAAACGTAACATCAAAATGTTGTAATATTAATTTCTTAGACGTAAGATAAAATAATTAAAGTGATGCACAAAAAGAGAGGGATGACTAACTCATGTTGAAATAAAATCGTGATCCTATAAAAATCAATATATCATTCAAAGTCGTAATAAAATATTCTTCTAATAATATGTCGTGTTGAATTTGTAACTCTATTATATGGCACTCTTTGATATTCATTTTTCCATGAAATGATAGTTTGTAGTGACAAATTTACACTTCAACCAACTGCCCAATCTCAAACCACTCACGGAATGTCGCTTGGGAACCAAAAACAAAGATTTGGTGGTTTTTTCCCAAACAAGAATGATGTTTCAATTGTGGTAAAATCATACTAGAAATAAGGTAATATTACGTTTTGAAAAATATTCAACTAGAGAATGACCTTGGAAAAAGATGACATGAAAGAACTTGTTAAATTACTAAAATATCATCATTTAAATGTAAATAGCCTTTTAATATTACGTTTTGAAAAATAATATTACTAGCAGCCCCTCGATATTACAGTTGTCACCGTAATATTACAGCTATTAGATATAGTAAAACAAGGTACATAATTTGTACTCATTCATCATTGCTTGGGACAAAACCTAAAATATTCAACAAAAATAAGAGTACATAAAATGTTTCAAAAAAAAAAACTAGAGTATGTATATCAAAAAATTTAAAAATGATGTATACTCCTATAGGAGATTATCATAGTTTTTTATTCTTATTTGTATGTATATATTTTCCATGGATATTAATCTTCTTGTAACTTAGGTGTTTAAAAACTGTCAAACTATGTTGGCATGGAAGTCCTTGAAATTCCATAAAGTGACAGTCACAAACAGACACATGATCAATGTCTTCAAACCTTACATGCATCGTTCCATTGTCTTCATCTATCTTGCTGACATTGTATGTAACTGAATTTTCATCCTTATTTTCAATTGTAACGTTGCACATAAAATTCTTCTTTAACTTTATCTGAAAGATGTGAAAGATACTTCTAGTGTATATTTCTTGCATTTCAGCTTCAAGGTTCCATTCAGTCAGTAGTTCTCATTTCTTATTATTGTCATTATAATCTTATCTATTTTCATTCTCTTTGATGCTTTAGAGTCACTTCTAATCTACATTAATAAAAACAATGCTTAATTTATAACATCACATTCCACTTATTTCAAGCGAATGCTATTGAATTCAAAAATTGGCTGAACTACTCATATTTGTTTATGTAACATTCAGTATTATCAAATATCATAACTTAATATTACAGTTATAACAATTATGTTACAACTAATCCAATATATATGCAAGCTTGAAAAGAATCATAATGTACATGTACCTGCACAAGAACTCAAATTAATTCGACAGTATGTTATTGGAGAGTGGCAGTAAAATCATATCTGTTTATTTAACATTATTTGAAATTAAATAACATAACTTAATGTTAAATTAACAACGATTATGTTAATTTTTAACCAATATATTCTACCAAAATTTATCTACATCCCAAATAAACCGCAAGATTAAAGATCCACCTAATAAAAACCAAAATCAACAGCAAAAAACCAGGCAAAACCGAAATCAGCAGCAAAAAACATAACAAAACCAAATCGAAATCAGCAGCAAAAAACCAACAAAACCGAAATCAGCAGAAAAAACCCAACAAATCCGAAATCAATAGAAAACCCCAACAAAACCGAAATCAACAGCAACAAACCAAACAAAACCGAAATCAACAGCAACATCTAACCAAAACAAAACCGAAATCCGCAGCAATAAAACCAACAAAACCGAAATCAACAACAACAAACCAAACAAAACCGAAATCAACAACAACATCTAACCAAAACAAAACCGAAATCAGCAGCAACATCTAACCAAAAAAAACAAGACGTCTCGAAAAATTCGACGTAGTGAATGACAATGAGGGACGTTCAGGAGGTGATAGTCGGTGTGAATGGAAAAAAACAAGGAGGGTTTGGAGAGTGAGGAGAAATAGATGACGAAAATGGAAAGATGAATAGTAAGTTTGGAGGGTGAGGAGAAAGGAATGACGGAAATGGAAGGATGAATAGTAGGTTTATTTTTGGTAACGTGGATTAAAGGAATTGGAAAAACTATCAAATTTACTTTATTAACCTTATTTAAAGTAAAAGATCCACAATCATTTGGATTGAGATGAATGATTAGATATTGAGGAGCTTGTTTAAACAAAATGAGTCTGAGCTCTATCATTACTCTATAAAAATAATAATTGAGCAGACAAAGTAGACATAGACGCGGACACGACGGCTGCTGTTACCGGCCTAGGTTTTATATTCCGCAAAAATCAAACCTCACCTCTTCTTCCTCTAGTCGTCCGTCCCATCAATGGCCGCTCTCCACTCCACACTCCTCTCCCACTTCTCAAACCTCCCTCTCCACTTTCCTCCTTTCCTCCACCACTCCCGTCCCGGATTCCTATCCTCGAGGTTCTCCCACGGCGAGCCCTTCCCAAACCCTAGGGTCAGGATCCAACACGGGGGGAGCCGCGGTCGGCGTTGGGACCGTTTCGCGGTGTCGGCGGCTAAGGCGAGGACGACGGACTACTACGAGACGTTGAATATCAAAAGGAATGCGACGCTGCAGGAGATCAAGACCGCTTATAGGAATCTCGCCCGGAAGGTATTGGTTCGGACTCGTTTTGTTGGTTTCTGTAGGAATTAATATTAAATGGCAATGCCGGATCGCTTTATAACTCCCCTCGCGTGTCGTGTGGGATTATTCGAGTAGAGACGGTGGATGCAGCAGCTGTGTTTTACAATGTCTTGCATCTTTTGTTTCTCTTCGCCCAATCCGGATTACTCTTTATCACTTCTTTCATGCGTGTTTGGGATTATTTTTCGTTCAGAGTGAGTTCGGTTGGGATTATTCGTCACGTTAGTGTGGGTGGAATGTGTTACCGTGAGTTCGGAAGGTCGCCTTTTTAGTTTTTATGATCCACACCTACGATAATTGACCAGATAGTTTCCCATGATTTTATGATTTTATATTTCATCTGCGGCATGGTTTTGAAGTTTTAACTAGGTTTCTTACTCTTTGTAATTGTTCCGTCCATCATTCATATACAGTTCTGCTTGTTATAGTATCACCCGGACATGAACAAAAGCCTGGGAGCCGAGGACAAGTTCAAAGAGATCAGTGCTGCGTATGAGGTAGTGTTTTTTCCATTTGCTGGTTTTTGCTCTAAATTATCACGCTGTGGTTTTCCTAATTTTGGAGATGGTTAAACCGGATCTGAGCAATGCAGGACTTCAAATTGTTGCTTCCTTGATGTTGATTCAGAAGTAGCCTAGCATTCTATTTCTCATTTTAAGTTCTAGTCTTATATGATACTAAATACTAAAAGAAACAGCTAAGTTTACTTATCCAACCCTTCCCCAGAAAAATTCAAATGCATGTCTGGGGTAAAATGATAATTCTTTCCGTAGAAGCATGTTGTTTGCAGTTCCATTTACATCCCATCAAAGTTGCAGTTCGACATTATCCTGTTTCTGTCCAAGTCCATCATTCTTTTCTGATCTTATCGTTGCATCCTTATTTGGATTTTAAATAAAAATGTACATATGCATATGTTTATTCTATTACTCATCCTCTTTCTATTCTATACACAACTAATAGTGTTTATAGGTGCTATCAGATGCGGAGAACAGATCTTTGTACGATAATTATGGTGAGGCTGGCTTAAAAGGTGATGTTCATCCACAAGGGGTATGATTTTAGTACTGTATCCAAACCTTTTGTCCTTATATTTGTTGTATGGTGCATGATATTCGTTGTATGGTGTATGGCTGTATGCACAGACCCAAATTTTCTTTTACTGTATTATATTTGCAATTGTCTAATTTATAAATCATGTTGCTTAGTACTGTATCCAAACCTTTTAGTACTGTATGATTTTAGTACTGTATCCAAACCTTTTGTCCTTATTTTTGTTGTATGGTGCATGATATTCGTTGTATGGTGTATGGCTGTATGCACAGACCCAAATTTTCTTTTACTGTATTATATTTGCAATTGTCTAATTTATAAATCATGTTGCTTTCAGGTGGATCCATTTGAAGTTTTTAGTGCTTTTTTTGGTAATTCAAGTCCGTATTTTGGGGGAGACAGTTTCGGAGGCACAAACTTCAATACAAAACAGACACGTAATTTGGGTCTCGATGTTCGGTAATTTTTTTAATGTTACCGATAATTTTCTTGCCGTTTTCTTCATAATCTGATTGGTCGGGGTATTTTAATCTCCCGAGTGCTGAATTTGTGAAAGAAAACTGCCTCTTTTTGGTGCATGTTTACAAACTCGGTTGAATTCTAAGTTGTACCAGTCACATGATCTTATAGGTGATCATATAATCGGTCCAAGGCTTCAAATTCACTAGTTGGTGACTAGTCAGGGCAATTGGGCTAACTAGTTGGATTAGTCGGGTTAGTAGGTCAGTCAGGTTGAAGCCCTACTCTCCAACTTTCTCTTTTTAGATCTGTACCCTAGTCACCAACGTTCAAATCATTAGTATCTTGTGCTCCGTGTTCTTTGTTATTTGTTTACCAGAGTGACAAATGTTGCCTTTCGTCAAATGTAGTCATTATTCGCTAGATTAATGATACTGCATTTTCTGAACACTACCTCATTTCTGTTTTTATATGAATATATATAGTACTTAAATGTGTTGTTTTATTATGATGATATTCACTGGCCTATTTATGGCATTCTACTCTTTGCTTACATTATGATGATTTAACAGCTATCCTTGTTAAACCTTGCCTGGGACAACTTTGCACCTCAAATATATTTTGGTTCTGGTTTGATCAGTAAAAAAAATATTTTGGTTTGACAGGTGTAACCTCTCTTTGAGTTTTGAAGAATCAGTTTTTGGTGGAAGGAAAAATGTCGATGTGACTCATTTTGCAACATGTGATAATTGTAATGGCACTGGAGCAAGATCGAGAAATTCCATAAAGCCATGTTCGGAATGTGGTGGCAAGGGAGGAGTAATGAGATCTCAGCAGACCCCATTTGGTGTAGTTTCTCAGGTATGTCTAGTGCAATCTTCTAGAGTTCTTCTTCAAGCTCATATGGGATTTTGTTGGTAAGGATTTCAAGTTGGTTAGTCGGACACTAGTTGGTTCAGTTCAATAAGGTTAGGCCTGGTCTCACAAGGGGCCTAGACCCCAAAAGTCAACTTGTCGGGGAGAGACTTGTGAGCCTTTGTTTATGGTTATTTATTTATACGGATGATATGCAGGTGTCGACTTGCCCAAAGTGTGATGGAGATGGAAAAATAATCACAGCTTGTTGCAAAAAGTGCAGTGGTGAAGGCAGATTGCAATTGACCAGGAACATTGAAATTGATATTCCACCTGGTATTGATAATGAAGTTACCTTAAAAGTTCAAGGAGAAGGACATTTTGATAAGAGAAGGTCATACTGATGAATGCACATATAATTACTTTGCCATTATTTATGCCTGACTAGATGTGGATTGCAGAATAACTCTTTATAATGACATTGTGTCCCATTGAATTTATCTGCTGCTGTGCATTTTCTCCTACGAAAATTTAGGCTTATCCTTTTGAATATAGTCTAATTTTAGTTTCAGCCTTTTCTGGAATATTTTATTGTGTTGACATCATTATCCAATACCAGATTTAGTCTGGACACATTGAATGCCACTCATGGTTGTTTCTAATTGAATATTCAAGTTCAGTTTTCTCAATTGCAAGATGCTCAGTTCCAATCCTAGGGATCATATAAGCTGAACAATGACATGCCGTGCTTTTATGCTTATGCAGGGGTGTCACAGGTGATCTATATGTGTTTTTCTACGTCAAAGAGAAACCTGGTTTTAAGAGAGAGGGCCTAGATTTGTATTCAGAAGTTTCCATCGATTATACTGAGGCAATTTTAGGAACACATATTCAGGTAATGACTACAGGGCATGCAAATACCTTAACCCGCTCATTAACTGACTTCTAGAAACAAGGGTTACTTGTAAATATAAGTGATACAACACACGTCCTATCAGTACAATAGCTACACACATTAATTAATTTTTATGATTAATATAAATTCAAATTCTTTTAGTGATCTATTATTTTACGTATTGGTGCTGTTGTGAATTCTTGTAATTTAGAACTGTGACATATTATTCTCTTTTATTATGTATTCTCTTGGCATAGGTAATCATATTAGGTAGCCAACTTACTCCTAAAAGTGGGTGCAATTGATGTTGTCATTCTTGCAACATTTCATATTTCCACCACTGTATGTTCGTTTGATCTTTACTGTTGCTTATGCAGGTTGAAACAGTTGACGGGTACAGGGACCTCAAAATCCCATCAGGAACTCAACCTGGACAGATAATTAAGATTCGTAATTTAGGAGTTCCAGATATGAAGAAACACTCCACTCGAGGTGATCATCACTTCACTGTGGTTGTCCAGATTCCAAAAGAGATCAGGTTAGATCAATTTTTCATTAATTTTCTTTTGGTAACACTAGAACGGTTTGATCACTTTTAAGGTTCCATACCTTGACGTTCTGTTTTCATGTATTTCCGATCATGGTTAATTTGCTGGTTATTGGTTTTTGTAGAAGCACGTTGATTTGTGAAATAAGAACAGTATCTTGGTAGAACTAGTTGGTTTGTTTCTCTATGGAAACAGATATTGTTAATAATGACTACAATATTTTTCTTTATTATTTTAGAACATTCGAAATCAGAGAGGTTTTCTTCCATTTTCTTGACTATTATTATTTAAGAAACACACATCAGTGATGAACAAAGTTGTTTGTTTTCGGAAAATGTAATATAAATATATTGTAATATGCCCACTTCAGTTTCTCCTTGTATAGGCTACTTGGGATTTCGTAAATTTTGAATGACATGCATGTAATTAAGTTATTTTTCAGAAGGTAAATGGAAAGGCAGAGAAACATTTTTATCTCTCTCATGAATTTAGCTGTATAATGTATAAAGGGTTTGTTGTTTTTAGTATTTTATGATTATGATGCATATTGGTCCCACAGCGTCTTTGCACTGGCATTGCTTTAGAGGATTTTGCTAGCATTGCTTTTGTGGAACTGTTGATAATACCTCCCTTTTGTGTGTATTTTAATAGTTGTATGGAACACTCGCTTTTGGAGAAGTTGGCTTCTCTGAGGACTTCCTCCAAATATGAGAAGGTTCCATCAGCAGGTACGAGAAGGAACACTATACTAACTTTGCACTGGTGCTTGCTTGTACACAGGGTTTTTAGGATTGTATGCCTGATTAGCCTTCGTGAATAATTGTAATCATGTAGGTTCATCTCAAACCAATAAAGGCGGGCAGGATAAAAGTGGTAGACAACCCAACAAAGAACCACTTGCTTCTTGGTGGAACTCGTTCAGGAGCATTTTCCGGTAAGTAGCAAAATCAAAGAACTGGTTCCATCAATCAACTCATTTCTGGGCAAAACTAATTTTTTGGGCTGGGTTTCTATCTAATGGATCTTACATTTGTTTGCTTCTCCGTTAAGGTATCATGAAAAGTTGAATGTTTGTGGTATAGTTGAAGGAAAATACTTCCACAAGCCGAACCTTATCTTGCTAAATACTTCCAATAGCTTTTATTAAATTGGTAATCCCATTCCCTGAATTCAAGCATCTTTCTAGAACTCCAACCTTATTTTTGTATGTTATTTGTGAGTGGGCTGAAGTTTACGGAACTAGTTTTTGTCATTCACTTGGCAATAAATGATCTACAGGTTTGTATATAACCAAATATCTTTTGCTACTCTTGGTCTCATGTATTGCCATGAATTTCTCTCTCCTCACTATTATACCTTATTTGCAGAGAAAAACAACATCAATCTGGTTCGAAGTTCATTTCCCTGAGCCTAGAAGCCCCAGTTGCAATGTGGCCACCATATTCTTCAAGAAATCAAACTAATATAGTTTCTTTCTGTAGTGTATTTGTGTTAACAGTTGCATTCATCTTTATTTCTTTCCCTAATATCTTGTCCCGCCCATCATCAAGGGGGTTGAGCTGGTTGAGCAAATCCAAAAGAAAAGGTTGAGCGCATTCAGATACATTGTATGCACTGGTCTAGTCAACTAGAAAAGAGGTCTAGAGATCCCATTATTTGTTGTTTCTATACTGTAGCATACATAAACATGTAACTTTTTGGAAGTGATTGAAGTGAAAAGCAAGAGTTCATTTGGAAGCGTTCGAAGAGATTACACGAGTTAAGTCAGAAATACAGGAATTGGCTTTTGTGGCAAAAGAGAGATGGATTGCTGAGCCTTTGTGGCCTTTAAGTTGTAGCTCGTGTTTGTGTTGCCAGCAAAGGTAAAGGGCCCGATGCATGATTTGCACGATAAATCATGAAAAATATTTGGTTTTAGTTAGTGTGATCAGGTCTTATTATAAATTTATTTTTGTCTTCATTTATCTCGTGTATTCTTGATGAGTTCTATTTCTAGTTAAACTCATTTAGTTTGAGATAAAGGTTTTGTCGTCGTGTCTTTGTTTACTGGCAATCCCTTAGATTTGAAAACATGAGTCGGAGCGTGGTGTTTATTAGTTGTACAATTCTTATAATTTGTTGTTGGGTAATAGCTACATTGGTTCGGACTCGTATTCACATGATAAGAGGCACATTTTTGTTTTATATATTGGATAAAAAACAGCAGCACTATTAGATGTTGATCGGCAAATACACTACAAACCCTTCCGGGCCTTCCTTCATCCGTGAACTGGTTAAACTTCCGTTAACAATTGATGTGAAATTGGAGTTTAATGAAATTGGGTTAATAAACGAGGAGGATAAACAAACGGTAAACTACGTGTATTTATCTAGTTGCATTGTGTTGGTGTCTGGGAAAGTCTAGCAGGTTCCCGAATCCTCCAGACTCCAGAAGCTTCCACAACCTACTTATTTTTTTACAATTATTATTGATTGTCACCTTCCACCATGATAATTCCTTCCGGAGATGTTGACCATGGATCCGTTCCGGCGACTCTTCTGGGGTCCTTCCGTCAGATTATTCCACACTCGTCCGGCAATGGACTGGCTTGAGACTCCCGACGCCCACCTCCTCAAGTTCGACGTCCCAGGTCTGTACTTCTTCCTAATTCCCACGTGATTTTCAATTTCACTTTGGTCACACCATTAGATGGACTCATCAAGCTGCCAACAATTGCCGAATTCATATCTTGAAAATTTTGGTTTGTTCCGATGATTAAATAAATTACATATATTGTCCAAATAATAAAAGCTCATGTTTAAATGTCTGATTGTTAACTCGTTGTTCGAGTTATTTGTACCAAGAGTTCGAATCCCCCTCTCCGCTCCCTTAAATTCATTTTTCAAATTCAAAAAAATGTTGCTGTTTTGTTTTGTTATAGTTAAATAAATAGAATAGATAAAAAAAAGTTTACAACTGAATTAGATCGTTAACTTTCTTATCACACTATTCTCAAATGTTATACTGACATGTGTTTATCCATGCGTATTAGCAATATTATTGGAGAATTCTGACGAAATCTTGGTTTTACGGGGAAAATCATTCAATTCACAAGCTTCTAATCATTCAATTAGCAATAAGTTTTAGACCATATTTACAATGATCGATCCGGTGGTTCCAAAATTCAGTTCCACGATTCATGAAGGCGTCGATTGGGATAATGAAAAAAATTCTTGATTTTCAATTCAATTTTTTTAGTTTTTACCCCCTTAATTTTCACATTCTCGTCACCCTCGAGCCATTTCATTGTGATCGGTTCTATTTCCAATATGAAACCATACCAATCAGAAACAATTGCCATAAGAAACCATCATAGTCGAAAAGTAATTCGGCATTTTTGTTTATCATTTGGAAGTTCAGGATTTGGGAAGGAAGAAGTGAAGCTGCATTTGGAAGACAGAAACGTCTTATTAGTGAAGGGAGATGCCAAAGCAAAGGAGCATCATGAACCAAAGGAGGCGATATTCCACGTGGCAGAGAGAGGAAATCGCAGCGAGTTCACCCGACGGGTGGAATTACCGGACGACGTGAAGACCGACAACATTAAGGCGGCAGTGGAGAACGGCGTGCTCACCGTAGTGGTCCCCAAGGAGATGTCCCCTCCTCCAAGGCCAAAGTCCAAGAACATCACAGTTTCCAGCAAACTGTAACTAATCATGGTATCATCATAATTCATAGTACTCCTACTCATTATTATGTAATTAGGGTGGTGTTGAGTTATGAACTCTTAATTGTCAATGCAGGTATTATAATATAATAACATTAGTTGTAACAATAAAGCAATTATGTTTCAAGCATTCTGAGTTTTGACTGTTTCATTTGATATTGTACGTATAGCTAACAATATGTATAATAGCTGATTAGCTGGTGATACATATAGCTTTAGCCATCTGCATTGTACTTCTGCAACTGTTGTGCATTTTTCTTTAATTTCTTTTTGTGTCTTAATTATCCTACAAATGGTTGGACTTGTGTGAAGAATGTGGGATGGACTGTGTTGGTAAAACAGAAGATGAAGTTACACTAATTTACCTTCAATTTCTCATTACTTACTATAATGCTGATATGCACAGCCACAGAATGTGCTGCCGCACTCTTATCTCATCTTTTAGTTTTAATCTCTAGCTGTTGAAACCAAATCTATGACGTGAAGGGAAGGACTAATGTGTCATTTCGTCTGGATTAGACATCTAAAAATTAAAACCTAGTTTTGGCACCCAAACAGTCAAAAATCGTGTCGTAAATAGTCACATTTTTTTTCAAAATTTGTAGGCATTTCTGGACATCCAAACGCACCCCATGGTGACTATGTATTGAATTACAATAAGGGTCGCCTCAACTTCGAACAATATATCCCACGCTTGCCAATCGATCTTTTATCCGAACCTCTGTTTTAAAAACCGAACCGAATCGACGGTCAGACCGGGTTGGACCGTGAACCGGTAGCAGATCGGTCGGTTCTGTTAAAAAATCGGTCCCCTTATGAACCGGAATGAGCCAAAGAAAATCGATCAAACCGATCGGTTTTTTCGGTTTGGTCGAACCGAAATGAACTGGTTTTTTCAATTTAAACAAAATTTGATTTTTATTGTTTCATTTTTTGTTCAATTTTGACCAAAATTCTAGGGTTTTTATTTGGTACTACTCTTTCCCCAACCCCGCACCACGTCTCCACTCCTCACGATCATTTCATTTTTGTTTACAGGTTTTAATAACATTATTTTACAAATGAGTAATTTTGTTGAATTGTTCATAGTTTAGACACTTGGTTATTACTTATTCTGCAAAAAAAGGAAAATTCAGTTCAATCGGTTAGGCCGCCGCTACGGAGTCGGTTCGGTTCAACTCTCGGTTCACAAAAATCTAATGTCATGCTGACGTTATCATCGGTTGGACCAGGTTGAACCATCGGTTTGACGACTTTGAACCAAATCGAGTTGTTTTCGGTTCACTCTTTGGTTTGATTTTTAAAACATTGATCCGAACACGTGTTTTGTAAACCAACGGACTATTGTGTTTTGTAAACCAACAGGGAATAGCTTAAGTTGACTATGGCCAATTAACATGACCACCTCCTCTTCCTCTTCTTGTACATCTATGGCGTAAATATGACCACAACCACGACTACGACCACTCAAATAGCTCACAATGACTTCTTGTACTCTCGTTGCGTTACCATTCTTTACCCTGGGCGGCTCTGCTATTATTCTCTCTCTCTGTCAAACTCCAATTCGCTTGCACTAGTCGTCAATGGGTTTGTTGACCATTTACTTTTCCATTGGAAATTCAAATGATTTGGGAAAGTTCTGTCTACACTCTTCTGTTACTGTTATAGTCATCACCTTTTGTTGTTCTTTGCTCAATATCTATCAAAATCTACCTTTACAGTTGGACAATGTCATGGCATTTTCCTGTTGGTGGGGGCAGTCAAATACATTCAAGCCTTCCTATTTCAATTTTCTAATTTACACAAATTAACTCTTTCCAGTCCCCAAAAGTCAAGATAACACCGAATGAATGTAAAAGAAAGAAAGAAAAATTCTTACTTACAAAATAGATGTTCTAACTTTAACAAGAAGATCGAAGTATTTTGGTAACGTGACACGATCACCACTCTCGTGATAACTTGTATCACGCAATCTCTACTTTAATATGAAAATTAACCATACCATTTTTATTTTTTTAAAATCCAAGCTTAATTAACTATACCGATTGATTGACACCGTTAACCATCAACGAAAATCTTCCAACAATGGTGCAGGTCAGGTGGCGATATTAATTAAACTATTGCTAATCGCAACGTGTTTATATATTTATAAATAAAAACATCAAATAATTATTCTCGAAAATATATCAAAAATTACATCTAGGAAATCCACGTGGCAGACGGCCACACACCCACGTAACCCGCCACGACGTCCGTCCGTTCCTCCCCCTTCTCCTCCAGTCCACTCCACCCCAACGATTTGCTTACTCCGCCCCAAACCCAAACCCTAATCCCCTTCATGGCGTCATCGTCGACGCCGATTGTGACCGGCGACCGGTACCTCTCCCGCCTCGTCTCCTTCGTCGACGGCCACCTCTCTCCCCTCCTCGACTCCTCCCTCACCCTCAAACTCAACCCCTCCGGCCTCCACTACGTCCAGTCCCGCCTCGACGCCCTCCGCGAGCTCGAGGGCCTACTCGCCTCCGCGCCTGTCGACTACCTCCGCGCCTACGTATCCGATCTCGGGGATCACCGCTCATTGGAGCAGCTCAGGAGGATTCTCGGGTTGTTGGGGTCGCTTAAGTTGGTTTCTGTTCTTCCGTGTCCCGCCAGGGATCCGACGCCGGTCTCGCTCGCCGCGTTCCGGAGGTTGAGGGTTTTGGAGCTCAGGGGGTGTGATCTGTCCACGACCGAGGCAAGGGGGATGTTGGAGCTCCGGCATACGCTAGAGAAACTCATATGCCACAACTCCACTGTAATCGTTCCGTTCTCTGTTTTGTTCGATTGGTCGTTTTTTCGCGACCTTCTTGTTGGTTAGGAAACAGAAAAATTATGGAATTAATTACTTAGGTTTGTGATTGTGGGATTTATTGATGTATTGTGTTCGGAGAGGTGGTAAATGGGTTCGAGTAATCCCCTGATTTCGGAAAATTGGCTGGTTAATATGGATTTTTTTGGGGTAGTTTATGGTTTAGATTTGTGGATTTTGACGTCTGGGTTATTTAGCAACACAAATAGTAGTTTAGGTACATGAGACAATAATAATTGTACGTGCAATTGATACTTTCGACCCCCTTGACCATAGTAATTTCTGACACCGCCCTTGATTGTGTTTAATTGTAATAGTCACAGTTAGGCATGTTAAACGTAGAACAAGTTGGTACCTTGGAAAGCACATTATTTGTACTGTTGTGCATACAATTACGTTGTTTGTTCTTTATTATTTTGTAAATTAGGGTTCTTTTTACATTCTACCAAGTTATAGAATCACATAATGCTAGTTCGTTTTAGTCAACCTGTAGACTGTAGTCCAACTATGTTTTAGTTGCCAAGCACTATGGTTGTGAGAATGAAGTGTTGTAAACAATACATGTTAAATTTGGTTGCTAATTTCATATGGTTCAACAAATCCATTTTCTTGAATTACTAGATCATGTTTTTGTATATTAGATCCCCTATCCTCACACGTTTGAGATTATTTAAAATTTCTTAAATGGGCAATATACACCATCTCATGACAATTGTTCTTGTTTGAGTTATCTTTTTTGTGTTTCTATATGGTTGCGGAGTATGTTCCTGTTCCATTTTTTCTAATACCATGACATAGCAGTACCCTCTATTTAATATTTTTCTTCTAATTTCCCTGGCTTCTGATGTGCAGGATGCACTTAGACATGTATTTGCTAGTAGAATTGTGGATATCAAGGACTCTGCAACATGGAATCGATTAGAATTTGTCTCCTGTGCTTGCAATAATCTTATTCTTATGGATGAATCACTTCAGCTCCTACCTGTCGTCAAAACATTGGATCTGAATCGAAACAAATTCGCAAAGGTTGCTAACTTGAGAAAATGCATGAAGTTGCAATATCTAGATCTCGGATTTAACCATCTGCGCTCAATCACATGCTTAGGCGAGGTAAGTAGTAGACGGTTCTGAAAATTTACAAACTATTGATTTTTCTTAATAAAACTCTTAAAAAGTATATAACTTAACTGAAAACTCTTTTTCAAGATTTGACAATGACGTTGGAAGGATATGCAGTTACATACCGATAAAAAAGAGAGGATATGCAGTCACATAATTCTTCTGATCAATATGTAATTAGTGATATATATATATATGTTTTTATGTTTAGATTATGCATTTTATTTGTAGCGTTCAAACCTTTTAGTTTCAGTGCTTGCCTTAACCTACCACGAGGCCAAGAGATTATTCATTGATAAGAGTGCTCATTTGCATGACCTGTGAGAGGCCAAGAAACCAATGAAATTTGTGACACTCGATTACGTGCTCTGTGCAAGGAACATCATGACCTATGAAATTAAGCTCCACAATAGATTTTTGTGCTAAAAATTAAATCGTATGGTGTTAGAAGGCCACTTATAGAAAAATGGTTTTTAGATGCCATAAGCTTATGAATGATAGAAAAAGAGTGTTACAAGTCTTTGATTTCACAAACAGCGAATGATATTAACACATCTTTGGTTGAGGAACAACCAACCACAAACATATGTAGCATTTTGTGCACTCAACATTTATGACGTATGGAAATTTCCTAAGTCTTATTGCAGATCATTGTGCTAAATTTAAAATGTATGGTGGTGTCAGAAAGCAACTTATGCACAAACAAGTGTACAACGTCATGTTGTTAGTGTCCTTTTTCATTGGACAATTGATCATGTGGAGTAGCTGTTGCAGGACAGGAAGTGAAGATCAGTTTGTTGTGTTTATCTAATATCCACAATGCTATCTAGTTGTAGTATTTTGCAATAGTTTAGGGTTGTTTCTGCAATATTATCAAGTTTAGGAGATTGAGGTTGAGAGTGTAATGGTGTCACAGAGTGTCTGAAACTCTATATATTGAGTTAGTATGAATGAGAATGGAACTTTTGACTCCCAACCAAATTTTGTTTGTTTAAAAGTTAAAACACTCTTTGGTGGATTCCGGTTTATTTGTTGGTGTATCTTGAACCTCTTAGTGGATTCCAAGACTTCGTGCACTTTGATTTCATGTCAGAGTTCACTAGCTGGAACAATATCTGGGATTTCCCTTCTATGTCAAGACCACACAGTGAGCACACTGAAGCAACTCGTACATAGTTATAGTCACAACATATTTCATCATACAGAGATGCACACTTTTAGCTTTCTATATTGGTTTATGACATATTATGTCACTTATCCTGAAATGAGCTATGTCTGTTACTAATGTTCAACCTAGAGCTTGATTTTTCCCCCTCTATAGAGAGGCTTTATAGTTCTGGGTTTTCTCTTCCATCTCGCACTTCTCCTTCATTGAGATTACTTCCATTTTAATTAAAATAAAGATCCTTGCTTTGATCTTTGTAACAATCATCAAATGTTTTGTATTCCTTAGGTTCTATATACACTTTTTACTTCTGAACACATGCTCCCTCATTGCTAGTTGTGTAAAATGGCACTCATTTCCCTAATATATTTCAATCTATTGATTTGACAATCACAGACATGTCTCGCTGTTACTATAATTGCCAATTCAATTCTTGTTGCTTGTCCATTAGAGTCTTGCTTCTCGTCCAATTTGGTTATTTGGTGCACCCTCTGTTGTCGTTTTTTATTCTCCTAATCTCGATAGATCAAGAACGAAAAAACATTTTTCTTCAAGTAGCTACTATTCTACCTAAATCATCTGTCATTGGGAGAAGACATGGTTTTGCAATTTTAGCAAAGAAGATAAAAAATGTGTACTACTTGGGAGTTGGGACATTGAGAACCTTATTGATAGAAATGAAGCTTTTGTTTTCAGTCAAATGGAATGCTTACTATTTTAGTTTGGAAGGTGACTTTAACTGCAAACTTGACACCTTCCAAACAATTAATTTGTTGAAATTGCACTGTTGCACATAGCTTCACAGATTCATCAGGTTTTTCCCTCCAAATTGTAGGAAATGCAAGTGCTTGTAGATAAGTTCCTTTGTGCTTGCTGGTTGTGTTATGTTTAATGAAATGGAAAATGTTTAATCTTAAGCATCACTCATTGGTGTTGAAGTCGTAAATTTGATTATATGTTGCTGTGCAGGTATCTTGTCCAATCAGTAAGCTGGTATTAAGAAATAATGCCTTGACATCATTGCGAGGCATTGAAAACCTGAAGCTAGTTGAAGGGCTTGATCTTTCCTACAATATTATTTCGAATTTCTCAGAGTTAGAGATTCTGTCTAGCCTTTCATGTCTTAAAAGCTTGTGGTTGGAGGGGAATCCTATTTGTTGTGCACGGTGGTACCGAGCCCATGTTTTCAGTTTTTTCCATCAACCACAAAAGGTATTATTTATTTTTCAAGTAGTGTCCAGTGTTAGTTTTGTTGCCTTAGAAATTAAGAGTAGCACAGGAGTTTGAATTAGAAATATGTGTTGTGCTTCAATGATTCACTTGTTGTTGGTAGAATTAGTCTGGTCCTCACTTTTCTTGCAAAAATGTTCTGATGCATGTTTGGATGTTCCAGTTGGAAATAGATGGAAGTGGGATCAGCACCAGCGAGTACTGGGAGATGCAAGCTATTCTTACAAAAAGGCACAAAAAACCTGCTGGTTATGGATTTTATTACCCTGCAAATGATGGTGCCGAAGATGGGAGCTCGACTACTAAAAGGAAGGTACATGTCTTTTATCCATTGATTTAATGAAACAAATGTTTAAGCTGAATACCTTACAATGTCTTTATTTTACCCTGTTTTATTTGTGTCAATTACATATATATGTGATTTTATTGTTGTAGAAAAAGCATTCCCGTATTGCCTCTATTGTGGAGGAAGAAAGTAAACCATTTGGTACCGAGGCCTTTGATCAAGAATCAGCATCCTGTGAATCTGACTTGACGAAGAAAGAGACTGTAATTTCAGATGGTGAAGCAGATATTATGGATTTAATGAATAAAGTGGAAACAATGAAGAAGGAACGATCTATTCTTTGGTCAAGAGACTTTAAAGAATGGCTCGATAGTACATCAGACGATGTGACAGATGGAAAGAGGCACATGTATTTTGAACTTGATGTAGGTAATGAGATTCCAGGAAGGCAGAAAACGTCTTCTAGTTATATTGGTGAAAGCTCTGCAGGCTCTGCTGAAGTTTCATTTGTTGAAAATAGTATAGGCTCTAGTCGCTCTACCTCGATTGGTTTGAGTGAGCTTAAAATTGGGGAACAGGGTTCTAAGCAATATGAATCAGACGAGTCGTCTGAAAAATCTATAATCGATAGGCAAGGTCTGGCAGAACTAACGATTCATTCAGAGCCTTTCACTGCTATTGAGAATGTGATAGGGTCACGGTCGTCATCTCTCTCTCCTGGACCACCACCTCAATACAGAAGAGACATTCTACAACATCGGCAAAACATGGAAGAAGAGTTATTACATCTGTCATCTGAGTCGTATTCACTAGCATCATCAGATAGTGATTCGACCAGCAGTGACGAAGACTCTTTCAGGTTCGGTAATTTTTTGCCAAAGAACAATTATTCAGATGAAGCATTTACAAATCGAAGCAGTAGTTATTACTCATATGATATTAGTGAGAACCATAATGGGGAGAACAATGGTAATCAGGAAATATTTTGCAGAAATATTGCAGTAATGTCTCCTGGTAATGATGAAACTGCAGATGGACATGACATTACTTTGGAACATAGGAAAGGTAAATGGAAGCCTAAGAAAAGACACACTGGATCTTCTTTGATAGATGTGAAAAACAGTTGGGGTCTACTAGCTCGAAGTTAAATGGACATCACAACTGACTAGCAAGGGTGATGACCAAAACTTCCAAGAAGAAGCTGTAAATTTCTGTCAGAAAACGAGTTCACATGTTAGAAACATGTCAAGAGAGTGCTCATGGAGCCAGGATCTAAATTGTAGGTATTGCTGCTTCACTTATTTATTTTTCTACATATGCATGTTGATTTTTTCGTGCAGCTGTGTTTTTTTAAAACAAATACATGAGTTCACATACTCTATTGCATTTAGGGGAACCGAATTACACTCTAGATTTTCTGCTAGGTGACTAGTCTGGCTGGACTCAGGTTTATGATTACGAGAAAAGGCTGCAACCCTCTCATGTAGGATTGCAGAAACCATGTAATGGTACCCAAAAAAAAGGATTTAGTCTATTGGGCCTTTTTTTCAGATACTATGTTTTCCAGGATATAGCAATTATAGTTTGTACAAAGTTAGATTCGCTGATTCTCTATTTAGATATACATGTGTTCGCATCTTTATACACAAAAGTGAATGAGCTGATTAACACACAAAAAGTGTTGTATTTTTTTTGAAGGGAAAATTTATTATGTCTGTGTGTTCTTTTAATTAACCTAAAATATCACCTCATTGTTGTTAATAAAAACTTTCAAGTTAAAACATTGCAAAACTTCATCGAAACTGCCACTAACAATCAATCCACCTAAATGCTTGATAAAAAATTATGCAAGTAAAACTTATTTGCATTCAAAAACAGCTGATGGTAAGTTCCGACATAGCAAAATTAAATCTCTAATGCCTATGATACATCGATATGGCAACATGGGTGTAGGAGTCCACCTCCTTATTATTATCAAGTAAAGAATGGTAACACTGCATTTCTTTGTCCTTAATTCTTGGTACTTTTATTTTTGGTTCTAGGGGATCATTTTACTTAACTAGTTGCATTTCTTATTCCTACAATATTGTTTTTCGTCAACTTTTGGTCAGAATGTTTTTTTATGTCTATTAGTGTCTGTTGTAACTTCTGTTATCCCTCACGGGCATTGTCTTTTGTTTCAGGTAACATTTAGTAGCCAAGCATCCTGGAGAAGCCCCCCTCCTGGTAAAAAATCTGGAACATTAGGAAAAGTTAAGCTAGTGGGCTAGCTCTTGTATGAAATGTAGATAGCCAATGTTGTGTTTCATTCATTCTCTTTATTGTTATTTTCCTTGTACAGCAGTATCTTGTTAATTCATTCTTTTGTTAACTTCCCCGTGTAGGGAATTATTCGTTTGTATGTGAACATGTACTGATGTACAGCTCAGTGTATGTGTCGTTCCTATTGTGAAAAGTCTCATTACTGTTTAATCTCACAATCTTTGCTTAGTTTTCTCCGGTAAGAATTTAAATTGCAAAAGAAAAGTACAAATATCATATGATTCCGTCAAAAATTCCACTTATGATGTTACTGAGCATTTACTCGTAACATACGGAAAAGTTCATGTAATATTTATTTAACTCCATGTAACAACACGGATGCTGGAACAAGAATAAAAGAAAGAAGTTCCAAATTCCAGTGTATTGTCTAGATTTGGATTGTGTGGATTTTATTTGCTAAAATACATGCAGATATTCTAAAATCATTAGCGTGTCTACACTCGGCCGAACATATACCAAGAATTTTGCCATTACAACATACCAAAGGTACAGAAGGACATCAAAAAATCTGAAGCAAAGAAACATTACTCAAGAAACAAAACATACCATTCTGTTGTCTCCAGTCCAGTAAGATAGACTAGTGTGAAGAATGGAGAGCAGAGAAGGCGAGATGGCGATGTTGGTGGTGTTGGGTCGCCTCCCTGAGATGTTATCCTCCATGGCGGTTTGCAAGGCGTGGAGAGACGCCATAGCGGAAGATGTCGTTGCTTGGTGGCTCACCGATGAAGCGCTTATGAGCTTCATGTCGAGAGCTCAGGGGAAGCTTAGGTGCCTATGTCTTCTAGATTGCCAGAGGATCACCGATAACGGTCTCCAATCCATTATCCATGTCAATCCTCACATCACTAAGGTATATACATCATAAAATTCATAGTTCATGGTTAGATTACAGTTTGTCCACCTGAATTACGGATATGTTGAGGAACAACTTTCCTTCCGATCAATGAAATCAGGCTTTGAATTTTGTTTCAATTTGGTATACTCATTCGAAAGATAGGCTCTCTGTGTCTTCATCTGAAAAAGATTTACAATTCCCCTATTTTTATTTTCTCTGTAACTCAAATCTCTATTCTCGATATTCTTCCTCTTCCAACCCTCCATCACAAAATCCTCTTATAAAACATCAAATCCAAACATGCAGAAACATAACGATAATTTTGACCGCAGTGGTGGTAAAGATTTTGTTTGGGAACATTATTGGTTGATATTGTGCTTTTAACAAATACATTTTTAAGTAATATTTCATATTCATATTATAACGTGTATTATTTGTTACTTCTTTGCTTCTGGATAACTGCAGCTATATCTTCCTGGATGCTCCAACATAACAGCTGATGCTGTGGTAACAATGGTGAGATCTCTTACCCAACTTAAGAAATTAAAACTGAATGGAATAGCCAACATCAGAAAACACCACTTGGACACACTAAACACTCTCATCAAGACACAGCAAGACATCCACAAACCAGTGTTTCCATACAAGCAATGGCGCTTTCGACAACTCCAAGACCACGATTGTCCTATCGATGTCGATGTTTGTCCGCAATGCGATAACCCAAGGCTTGTGTTTGACTGCACAAGTGAGGAGTGCAGGTAATTAATTAGTTTTCATTAACATGGTGTTCTCTTGTTTTTAAGTTTGGTTTAGATTCTTAATATAATCCTAGAAAGATTAGATTAGATGAATGATACGGGGAAAAACAGTTATTACATTTCAGTAGACAAGTAATATGTCTTATTTGAGTAAGTAAAGAATCACAATTCACAACTGCGAAACACCACCAAAAACTAACATGTCCTTCATTTTTTGAAACAGTTAAGACCAGGGATCAATTCCTCTTGAGGTTTACTTTCAAAAGGATGAATATAACTACAGAGCATTTATAAAATAATACATGATATTAAAATTAAGATGATACCCCAAGGGTTGAAAATTGAATAGTTGGAGGAACCAAGTTGGTAACAATGGAATCAGATCTCCTCTAAATGAGCCTAAGCTCAATTATTTGAACCTAACCTGCCCTAAAGAGATAGATTGGCAGGTTGAACCCACCTCATTTATAGCCATTCGTACAAATTAGAGTGTGTTTCGAAGAAATTTGCAATTTTTCATAATTAGGGAATTCTCATGATATTTGGTTGATCATCAGGTTGATGAAGAACAGAATTAGTGCAGAGGGTGTACATTTTGCATTCCCAGATGTGAGGAATGTGGAAGATGTACTAGTAACCTTGATGACCATTATGGGGAAGGAATGATGTGCTTGGATGGAGTTTGCTTGCAGTGCTGGCTTGGCCTTCCAAAGTGCAACTCATGCAACAGAGCTTACTGTACTTGGCACATGAAGCTCTTCCTCAGCTCCAATTCTCCAACACCATCTTCTTCAACTAATATTGGTTTTGTTTGCGAGTCATGTCTGGAATACTTTCAAGCACAAGCATAACTACTGTTAGAATTGCCATTTATTTGGAAAATAGTTTAGTTTTTGTGTTTATGATTGTGTAGGGCAAAAAACTTTGATGTCTTTATCTACTACCTTGATTTTACCATTAAACAGTTAAATTAGTGTCCTTTTGTCTCACATTTGACTCAAACAAGCATTTACTTGACATGAAGCTTGGAGAACATAACACATAGATAAGTTCAGTGCAAAGAATACAATCTAGAATGGTCAATCTGTCCTGTTTGGCTCTGTACAACAATGATGTGCACTGTTCAATTGCAAAATCTAAAACTAAACTACTCTCTAACTTAGGATGGTAATAAACAAATTTCCATATCAAATCAAAAGTTGCCCATCAAAAAACAAAATTGGAGATGTTGCACTGCACCATCCACCTTAGGCATCATCCATTCCATCTCTTCCTCACACCACCATCCAATCAAAGATTAAAATGTTTTATGGTGGATGTTTATAGATGAACTGCAACTACAACTGCAACTAATGCGAGGATTATGGTGCCGAGGCTGAAGTTGGAATGGTAAATCAGATAAGAACCAGAAGCTTCAGTGGAGTTTGCTGATGGTCCCAGGGCTGTGGCATTGGCGAAACTCCCATTCTTCCCACCACTGCAGACCAGCAAAATATTTGTAATTATATACAACAAATATAAGTGTATAGTCATTTAGAAGTGAAAACCAATGTTACAAAAGTTAGAGAGGGAAAAAACAGAAGAGCAAAATCAAAGATAATCAAAAGAATAGAATGGAAGGAAGTATACCTTCCCGGAAATATGCAAGTGCCATGGCCTGCAATATTAGGAAGACGTGTAAGTGGTTAATATCTAATAAGCAGCAAAAACACAGATATTTCAGCAAAATAGGTATTTGACCAAAGATATGGAACCACTGACCATCGACCCAATATCATAACATGACGACTGACTTGTGTGGCCTACCGTGTAAACAGCATGAAAGTGCGGCAAATTTAATGGTTTGAAAGCATAAAATATTGTTAGTTTTTTGCCCCTTTGCAGGAAAAATAGATCAATTTCAGATAGTGTCGTAGAAATATCTTGTTTGGATACACAGAACCACCAACATAAAATCTGAAAAACTGAAGGTGTACGATTTCTAACATACTGATGACAAATCAAACCTATATATGATGGAAAATTGAAACTGACGAGGCATGAATCTACATTGGTTTTGTTGTTCGTGTCGATAAATCATAAGCAAGTCAATAATAAGCCATCAGAATCATAACCAAAAGGCTAAAAATAAAATCTAAATTATTTTCATGACTCACTTGGATCAGTAGTAGTGATGGCAGCAACCCCATTGAAATAACAACTCCCAGAAGCCAACCCCATCTTATGATAGTAAGCATCGAACGCATAGGAAGCGTGGCTCTGAACATCATCCGGATCATAACATTTATCTCCTTGTAAAAGATCCGAGCAGTCCACCTTCCCCGGCCCACACGCCCAATCCAAAGCTGCCTGCAGCATCTTCTCGTCCGCTCCATCCTTCGCCACACAAAACGTCTCACTAGCTGTGTCATTTGCCAAAACCTGACCCGAACCGACCAAATCCAAGCTGTACACAGGCTTCCCGCTTCCATCGAAAAGACCCCAATTCTTCTCAGATATCGCACCTGGCTTCTGATCCTCATTGTACAGCTCGTAAATGTAGGCACTCACAGCCACGCCCGGATGCTTGGGTGTGCCAGTGTTGTTCAACACATGCCTAACAAGGTTGCTGTTGTAAGTGTTTGCATTTTGGAGAGTGGCATCGGGCTCATTGGAGCTGCCTTTGGAGGGCCAGCCGGTTTCAAGCACTAGGACAGGTATGTTGGTAAAATTTAAATATGCCATTGCAAAGTAGGCTGCATCAACAACCGCATCGAAGACGTTGTTGTAATGAAGGAGGGTGTTGGAGTCAACGGCTTCTTTGTTTGGAGGGAGGGGGCGGAAGAGGGCGTAGTCTAAGGGGATCACGCCGTTGGATTGCATGTAGTCGTAGTAAGGGTAGACATTGAGCATTAGAGGGGAGTTTGTGGATTGGAGGAACTTCAGCATTGGCACCACCACTTGGTCCCACGATCGGTTGAAGAACGCCTGCAACAACAAAAATTACATATCAATCATGTTGTGTCGTATATTGATCTTGTTAAAACAATCGTTTATACATCGTGATGAAGCTTCATTATGTTGGCTTTGAGTTTTGAGATGAGCTATACATGAGAAAGCAAAAAACAACCTGTTTTTTCCCGAATTTTAGGAAACATGTTTTTGTTACTTGCGTTTACATAACTCGTTTACTAAAGTTAAATAACACCATGTTGTTTCTTTTAATGATGATGCTGAAACAGTATAGTGGAGCATCTAATATATATGTCATGTGAAGAGGAATATGCTATTATAACGGTTGAGAAAACGATACAATTGAAACTTCTGATAAAACAGCGGGTCTCACAAACCTTGAAGGGCATTCAACAATATTTTGAATTATACAACATTATAATCTCTAAACCATATGCTTTTCTTTATCTTAAACAACAAACATTCAAACTCATTATACCATGGCAAATTTGGTGATTGCTTTGTGGAAACATTTCTAGATCATACAAGTTGATCACATGCATAAACTACCTAAAACGAAGACAAAACCGTCACGTGCTTGATCTCTCCACGCTTGGGGAGATTGAAGTGGTGACTGCCAATCTGGGCATTAGTTTACTTTGGACTTAAGGTACTTGTTTAACATGCAATTAGTCACAAGGAACATACGTGGCTTAGGCAATGGCAAGAAACGTAGGGCACATAGGAGTGTTATTGAAACGGAAAGACAAGACACCCTCAAGCCACCCTCAATAGAATGGGACGATCCCACAAGCCACCCTCAATAGAATGGGAGGGCATTATCATTACAGAATGGATCTTGATAGGACTAAACACAACTAACTTCTGGCAACTTTAATTGCTATCGCAAGGCGGCATACAGCCCATGTAACGCTTTCCCCCCAAAACAAGACTTTCTCGCTGAGATGTCGAGTTGAAAACCCCCCAATGGTCAAGCCTACTAGAGATGAAATCGAAAGATCATACCCGAACCAAAACGGTAAACCGGGGATGTTTGAAGCCTTCATTGGCAAACATGCATTAAATGATATTGGACCCTCCAAGTTTCACTTCACTTGGACCAACAGCCAATTCGCTAGATTAGACCGCATCCTGGTGACCTGGTTTTCCAGGAATGGGAAGACAAGTTCCCTCTATCACATTGTATCGGCCTACCGTGTACAACGTCAGACCATATCCCACTTGCCCTCCAAACCGACAATGATCTAGTAACTCCAAAACCATTTAGGTTCGAAAACTTCTGGATTGCCGACCCTAATATCACAGATGTTATTCAACATACTATAGGGAAAAAATCCTAACCTAGGGATTCAATATTTGATTAAACATATTAAAAATGATATCAAAACACACCTAAAGAAGTCTAAATCTGACCAACCAATGGTGGTGCTAAACAATATTGAAAAGGGCATTCTTGATCTAAACATCAAGGAGCAAAATATAGGGCTCTCATGTCAGGATAAAATCGCACTAAAAAATTTGATGCGAAATCATGAAGCTTATTTTGAAATCCTTTCCTCTGGTGAACCATCCGGCCATCACTGTTCGTGCTGCCAATAGTGACCGTTGCATCTCACCTTCAGAAAGTGAAATTCAACACTTTCAGGAGGCATACAGAATCATGGTTGTAGAGCAGGAACGTGAAGATCATATCCATGAGTTGGAGCCGGAGCATGTGGCGAGGATCAGAGAGTTTGAGGAGTTTGGGATAATACACCCAAGCGTGGTTTCTGATGAGAGCTAGAGATCTGATGCTAGCGGACTAGATATACAAATTTATATCTGGAAACTGTACTAGAATATGCACTCTATGTTCTGTAAGACTTGTGGTGAATCACGGCTGAACCAATGTATTTTAAGCTGATATAGTAATATATGAATGCTTTCAACAAAAGAAGTTAAGTGCAAACCAGACCACAAAACCAAGCATTACCTGTGAGGGAGGAAAGGAGTCAAGGATAACAGACGAGGAATGGGCAGTAGAAACCTTGATCTGCTTATCGAGATTGGCTGCCACAAGCGCCGAGTGCACAAACTTCATTGCAGGCACAAGAACAAGAGCAGCATTGGGGAGTGTCGTCAGAACCTCGGTACCAACAACAACTGCCGATATGTTCACTGCAGGGACGTGGGCCACGATGTTTTTCGCAACCCAATTAGCTGCAGTGACGTTGGACTGCCCAATACCGAGGAGCTGCTCATTGGGGACAGACACGACCACATCGATGTCGGTCTTTGCCAGTGCTGTCAACATGGCGATGTCAGCGTCATAGAGGCGGATGTGGCGGAGCTGTTGGGTTTTGAGGAGGGCCACCACTTGGGTCGGTGATGGCATGTCAGAGAGCGACGTTCCGATGTTCACTCCGATGAACGCCTCTGTAAATGTTCATTGTTACGAAAACATGTTTTATCTTGTAATGTAAGGTGGTTTTGCTGGACTACAGCTAAAAAAATAAAATGGAACATACATACTTGAATAAATTACCACATTAACTAAATTGAAACAAAATCTAATATAAAAATGTTAACAAGTTAAGAAAACAAGTGATCATAAGGGAATGTACATAAAATCCAACATTTTTCCAGCAACTCATGACATGAAGTGGGGCCCGATTGATTAACGGAATGTACGGAAACGCGTGATTGATTAGAATTTTTTGACAGAAACAGCATAGAAGGTTGTTAAAGGAAGAACACAACCATTTGAACCGTAAATTAACAAAAAAGTATCTTGTAGGAGTTGCTGTGATGCTAAATTGAGTTTAGTTTTGCCAATATTTTTTGAACAAAATCACTTTAACGCATTTATGACCACTTCAACAAGTTCCAACTAAATCTTGCATTCTCACAGCTTCATGTGTGTCACAATTTCACATACATTGACAAGACATTTTTATGCTTGGACTGGGAAGAAGGCGAAAGATATCAAAGTGGTGGGACATTGGAGTGACACAGCAGATAATGCACCCACTATTTATTTTTTATTATTCCAAATAGATGCTGGTATTATTAATATTTTGCCCATCAACAATATCTGTGGAAAATTTTATAAAAAAAAAACAATATCTGTGGAAAAGGACATGACAAGCACAAGTTGACCATTTGATGAAGAAATTAAGGTGTTGTGTCCATTAGACAAAACACACTAGTCATCCATTTTCTTTACCCTCTGGTCCATCATGCGTGTCAGAAGTCAAGACAAATCCACAGACTGCAGAAATAAATGAGACAAATGACCCAAAATAAATTTCTAACTTAAAAAAGGTAGTCCACTACAGATTTCAGAGTTGAGAGTATAGGTGTACATAATTTAGGCCCATTAAATGCAAAAGTTAGAATGAACATTACTATTCCTGAAACCAAATATTCACATTTTTTATCATTAAAAAACACTAACAATCTGCATCACTCCAAAAACTAAGCAACATTATCATTATTACCCAGAAAAAAAAACAAATACAACACAAACAAACCCAACTCTAAGCTCGAAGAGACACACCAAGGTACTAAAAAAAAGCTCAAACTTGAAACAAAAAAAGTGCAAGATCCATCCATTTTGGGTCACCCAAAACAACAAAAAGACGACTAACCATCTTCAGCAAAAGTCCCTGAAGCTCCCAAGAGCAAGAGGAGAAAGAAGAAAACCATTTCCAAGTGACGAAAGTCGGTTAGATTTGGTTGGAAGACTAAACTTAAACTACACTTCAAGTAGTTGTAGTTGTAGTTGGTCTTAGTTGAGGCGTGAGGTGGGAATAATAAATGTGAAAAATAAAGTGAGTTCTTATGAGTAGCACAACGAATCACGTGGGGTGTCGGAAAATGTACGGCTGAGATGGAGCGATGGGGATGGGGTGTGAGGGCGTTGTAGCCGTTGGTTTGGAATTCGGTGGATTCTTGGGAGTGTCGAAAGAAATGGAGAATCCGCTGCACGAGGACAGGGGAGAGGGATGTCCCTCTCCTGACGTGGAATACAGCTGCTATCCAACGGTCTTTTTTTGTTAAGTACGAAATTCTTGTTCGAATTAAGTGGTTTTGTGTTTTTTTGTTGATAAATGTATATTTTGTATTTAATAGTGTGTTAAACTTACTACTAGATCTGGTTCTTTTACTTACTTTGTCTTCAGATAATCAATAATAATGATCGAATATCATTAGTTCGGTTGAGAAGAAATACTTCAAATGTTAGGAGAACATATTGGAAGATATTCATGTGCTTTTAAAATTGCAAGTTCGCAACACCAGACAAGTGATATTCAAATTGCAACTTTTTAATACAAAATTTTCTCCCATGCATGCGGTTGGCTCCACCCAAACAAACTCTTAATAGTATTTAATCAAAAAATAAACTCTTAAACATATCGTACAAAGGGAAAATCAACAGGTAGACAACTAGAAATTTAATTCCAGTTTTGGTAAGAAATCTAAATAACCCCATTTTTATGGCTCAAACCTTCCAAACCTAATACCATTGGGACTAGATGAAAGGTAATGAATACGATCCAAGTGTCAAAAAATTGATTTGTTTAATTGTCGAGCTCCTTGTGAGAGTAACTAACGAGATATAAAGATTTGTTTAAAGACTCGGACCCATTAAGAGAAGAAGACTCGGGCCCAACAATTGAAGACAGGTAGTTGGGTCGGTAATTTGGGTTATATTCTTATGATTTTGGATATAAATTAGGGTTTATTATTGCTAAGTGGACCTTAAATCTTCGAATGTTACTATGGAAATTGGGAGGTCAAAATAATTTAATTTTTGATGCTAGCCAAATCATTATTTAAAGTACCAAGTGGACAGCATCTTGTCCCAATCAAATGCCTCCAAACTCACCTCCCTCCTCTCCGCAATAAACAACACCAAATTTATTTATTTTTTTCTTCCTTCCCAACAAGTATATATGTGATTATTGAACTTATATAATTGTTCATCCCCATGTATGATGCTGCACCAGATGCAAATTGGTAATGCAAATTATCATTTGCTAACACGATATGTAATTTTTGAAGCATAGCATGATCTCATTTATTCAACGCACATCTTTACCATTGACTAATGTGGTTGTTCACTGTCATAGTCTTGGTCAGTTAACAATATTAAATCAACTGTAAAATTAAGATAATCCAGCCAATAAAAAAACATGGTAAATTAATAAATAACAAAATATATTGTATTGTAGTCTATGAAACAGTCTCCGTATGCATCTCTGTCTAGTGGCGGAGCCACGTTATGGGCAGGTGGTGGCAATTGTCACACCCAGATTTTTGCAAAAAAAAATTTATTTATTTATTCAATCTCATATATTTAAGTGTATTGGCTTGAATTTGATGGTATAATTGTTTACCTGTTGTTTAATTTCAGAAAAGTTAAGATAATTTTTTCACAAAAATTGATTTTGGAATCAATTTGATTCAAATTGGGACTTTGAAGTTTTTTGAACTACATTTGGAAAACAAATTCTAATCTTTTGGACTTGCATTGTTGTGTAAGTTTGATAATTTTTAATTGAAAAATGAGCATTGCATAGATTTTAGTTAGCTGTTGTTGATGTTTGGAATTTAACTTTTTTATTATTATGACGTGCAATCTTACTTTTCTAGTACAATTATGTTTATTGGCATGTTGTTATATCTCACTTTGATATTGTCGAGTTAGTTTGTTAACTGAAAATGAAATGAAAATTAGAATAAGCTAACATTTATAAGAAACTTATCTATCAAGGTTATTCTACATATAAGAGTCTCTAAAATCTACGATTCCACGACAAAAATAACAATGACCATAAATAGTAATAATTATTATAAAATTCTTTTATTATAATTTTATGTTATACTTACACACTATTTTGCTAACTCTATTTGTCTATATTTTATCAATTTTAAACTTAAGAACGAACATAGCCAAAAAATCTTCCCAAACCATATGTTTTGTGTTTGAATATTGGAATTTAAGTTGTATGAATAAAATTAATTTAACTGACGTGTCATGTTTTATTGTTGTAAAAAAAACTTTTGGATTTTTGAATTTTAATATATTCAGGTTTGGAAAAATATTAAAAATAAGAAAAAAATCAAATTTTTATTTATTTAATTAATTAATTAATTTAAAATATCAACTTAAAGTTGTGGGTCCTCCAAAAAGAATCGTGCAACGTGAAAAAATTCTACCACACCCAAAAAAAATTCTGGGTCCTGTCTAAGCATAAACTATGCATTAATAATGCTAATAATGCAAACACGCAACCATATTTTTTATAGAAAAATCAGTTATCTTTTGAGTGTCTTTGATGTATCGCAAAAAAAATAAAAAAATAAATTAACTAATAGAACCACTTTACAGTCGATTCATGAAATGCGAATAAAAAAGTAGGGAAATACAAATCATCCCATCAGGATCCACGTACGGCTGAACCAACACTGTGATATTTATTTATACACTATATATGTGCCAGCTTTTATGTCCCTGTGATTGAAAATGGGAACTACTAAACGTCGTCCTAAAATTACTTAAATCATCCCTTGAAATTACCAAATTGCCCTTAACAATATATTTAATATCCATATCGTCCCGTGTCTATAAATTAGGCATACGGTCTTGTATATTCATAATTTATCAGTAAAAACACCACGAAAATGTCTGGCGAGGGTGATGCATCCGGTGAGGTAAGCCTGGCGCGGGGCAAATTTTGGGCCGAGCGTCTGCATTAGACGCCTCCCCCAAGGTGAGGGCGTCTGCGTAGGACGTCCTCCCCTTGGCCTAGGCGTCTAACGCAGACGCCTACGCAATGGGAGAGACGTCTTATGTAGACGTCCTCCCCTTGGGTAAGGCGTCTGTAGTAGACGCCCTTCCTTTCGGTCAGGCGTCTTACGCAGACGCCTCACCCTTGGGTAAGACGTTTAACTCAGACGCCCCCCATGGGGTAGGCGTTTAATACAGACGCCTGAATTTTTTTTGATTTTTTTAATTTCGATTTTATTTTTGTAGGTTTCGTTGGAAGATTTCGGTGGTGATGGAGTGGATTACAGTGAGTTATTTCAAACTACACAAATCTTTGAAACAATCGATGAAACATGTAAATGGGTCAAACAAGTAGCTATCGGAGCTGAGTTTTTTTTGGTCCTGTCGTCGTACAAAACAAGATCAGATAGTCGGATGGATTGTTATTTGAGATGCGACCGGCGAAATCAAATGGAGTCTCGGGATATGGATACTACACATCGAAGAAACACCAAAAGAAAGGGTTGTGGTTGCCGTTTCTTAATAAAAGTGGTGGAACAACGAGATCGTGATGGATGGGTTGTGGTTTTTAATAGTGCTCACGGACATCACAACCACAGACTGGCAGTTTATCCAGAGGGTCATCGTCAAATTAGTGGTCTAAGTTCTGGGGCGAAGAAGATTGTTCGTGATATGACTGAGGCGCAAGCAAAACCACGGAACATCTTGAAGGCAGTAAAAGAAAAATTCCCGGAGGACAATTCAAATCAAAGGCATATTTATAATTTCAGAGATTACATGAGGAGGACAAAATCTGAAGACCGGAATCCCGTCCAGCAGTTTCTCTATCAAGCAGTGCAGTGTGAGTACTTTGGATTATGGTGGATCCAGAAACTGATGTCGTCACTCACGCTTTTTTGGCACATCCGACGTCAGTCCAGTTGTTGCGGACATATCCTTTCGTTATCTGCATGGATTCGACTTACAAGACGAACAAGTATAAGATGCCTTTGTTCGAAATGATTGGGGTCACACCAACAAACATGAATTTCCTTATTGGATATGCGATTTTGATGGATGAAACTTACTCCAGTTATCTGTGGGTGATGGAGAAGTTGCGAGATCTGTTATTGGGGACTGTCAGCCCGACTGCAATAATAACAGACCGGGAGTTAGGCCTTATGCGACCAGTGAGAGAGGTATTTCCTGACTCTGCTCATTTACTCTGCACATGACACATCAACAAAGACGTATTGAACTACGCATACCACGTATTCGGCAAAAATAAGCAGATGGCAGAGACTTTGAGGCGTGGAAGATGGAGGAAAATCATGCTTTCTACTTCAGAAGCCGAGTATGATAGAGCTGTGTATGCTCTGAAAGATTTGTATAGATCATGGCCGACTATCACGGAGTATCTGGACACCACGTGGTTGGTGCATAAAGAAAAGTTTGTGCTGAATTGGACGAACAAAGTCCTTCATTTTGGGAACACCACAAATTGTAGGGTCGAAAGTGCTCATTCGGCTCTAAAAGAGTGGATTTCTACATCGACTGCAGCTCTGGACACTCTTTTCGAGCGCGTCAACGCGGCTATTGAAATGCAGCTGACGAATATTTGAAACGCTCTTGAAGACTCGAGACGGCGAAATTTGACTAATTTCGGACATGCTCTATATCGTCACATAAATGATCGAGTTTCGCATCACTGCTTGCAATTGCTGAGTCAGGAGGTGAAAAGAATGCAACAGTTAGATGATGAAGTTGGATATCGTTGTGAGTGCGCTTTTCTGACTTCTCATGGGATACCGTGCGCATGTACCATCCGCGGATGTCTTGAATCAGACAACGGAATTTACTTAGAGCAGATTCATTCGTTCTGGAGGACACTTGTCATTGGGGAAGGAGCCGGGAACGCAGAGTTTGTGTCTCAGGCAGCTCAAGACGCCGAACATTTTCGCAGCCTGGTTGATGAGATTGCAGGAAGTGACCCCACTGTAATTCGATCTGCCTCTCGGGTTTTATTCGAGCAGCTACACCCCGAACATGCGAATTTGAGAGAGCCTGCAGAAAAAACAAAGCTACGAGGTCGACCAAGGGGAAAGTCGACACGATGGGACCCTAGTGCGTTTGAGTATGCAGAGCGAGGTAGTGGTCGATCTTCAGGTAGTGGGAGTAGAGGTCGTGGTCGTTCTTCCGGTAGTGGAAGCAAAGGTCGTGGTCGATCTTCTGGTTCTTCGTCTGTGAGGGGAGGATCAGGTATACCATCCCTATATTTATTGTTATTATAATTTTGTTATTTATTTCAGTAAATATGTATCTTTTGTTATTATATGTAACTGTATTTTTTGTTGATATTGTAGTGACTGGGCGGGCTGACGTAGACGACTTCCCATATGCGGATAGGATTCCAGGAATCATTATGTCATTCCTACACCAGTGGAATGATGTACGTGCTGATGGAAACTGTGGATTTCGATGTGTCGCCGATGTTTTCCACGGTGGTGAAGACAATTGGCAACTCGCCCGTCGTTCCATTTCAAATGAGATAGCTGCGAACCCATCTTTTTATGAGCACGTATACTACGACGGTGTGGAGCAGACTCGTCACCGGATTAATTGGGGCGAGGGACCTTGTGGCGAGAATCACTACATGGAGACGTGGACGGACTTGTTTCCCATTGCAAATTTTTACAAGTGTGCAGTTATGTTCTTCTCTCTCGGAAATGATGGTTCGTTGTACCCATGTCTTACAGTTCTACCTTGAGAGAGTCCACCTACAGTGACGGGACCGTGCAGAGAGTTGATTATTGCTCATTTAGGGAGTTACGCTCATTACATTCGTTTGGATTTGAATGAGGGATTCCCCGTACCTCCTATAGCGACTCTGTGGTTTCAAGTACGAGATGAGAGTGTTATTGGATGGGAGCTGGAGTACCAAAATAGGATAGCATATTGGCAATAATTATGTAATATGTTTTGATATGTTTGTACAATTATGTAATATGTTTTGATATGTTTGTACATTATATAGTGTTGCTTTATTATGTAATATGTTTTGATATGTTTGCTTTATTTGCATTATATATAATAGTACGATACGTTAGCAAACACAAATAAAAATAATAAGCGTATGACAAATAAGCAAACACAAATACAAATAATAAGCGTACGACAGATAAACAAATATAAATGCAAATACTAAGAGTACGGTACAACAGATCAGCCTACTCATCATCCGAATCATGGTCGGAGATGCCTAACTGAGTATGCCACGAGTGTATGATCTCATCCAAATCTCCGCATGCAGCTCTGGCATCGTCTGGCAGCTCATCCCTCATCTGCAAGATTGGGTCTACAGCCCGTATCATCTTACCCATCCACTGCACATAACAATAACATTAGCGTACATTAACAAATTATACGGTACAAATAAATATAGATAAAATGAAAAAATTACCAGATCGCCACACGTCCTATCTGGTGGTCGATCTGCTCTCCGGGAGGCACCACAGACGATGATAGGATGTGAGTAACTACCGAACCAATCAAGATAATGTGCATCACACTCGGAGGGGTCGCGACTACGTCTGAAGTCGCCAAGGAACAGTCGGCATGATCTCGGAAATGTCCGCCAAGTCGATTCCGCTGTAGAAGCGGGGAACCTGACGTCGTACGTCGCTGCTGTCGCAGACCGCACCGCATGCTCTGGTGTCGGGATGTCAACCGGGATCACCTGAACATATCCTAACTGACGCAAGACCCGATCGGTCATATAAGGCTCTATGATATCCCGATAACGAATAAGGCCCATCAATAAAGTCCTCGGGACATCCGCTGCTGGGTCAGGATCATAGGGTAACCACTCCACCTAAACTTTAACACATTAATAATAATACATCTTAAAATTAAATAAATAAATGTAAATGGTGTAAAGTTTGATACCTCTGATGCAGTCATCTGATCTAGCCGTGCGCGGATGGAACGCAATCGTCCATCACTCTTGTCCTCGCTCCGGACGGCCCACATACCCGAACGTGGATGACCCTCGTCGATAATCTTCCGCTCACGATGCGGGCGGAATGCGGGAAAGTACTCGTATATCCACGCCTGCAGCAGTGTAAGACAATCTGCAATCCCAGAACAATCCGCACGACTAGCTATCCCAAGCTGACGGTACAGGTATGCCAACGTCGCTGACCCCCACGAGTACTCACGAACGGTGTCCGGGTCCCTAGCCTCCAGTAGATCGCGTGGTCTGATCCGGCAACCACTCTTGTCGACAAACAAGACGACTCCGTGCATCAAGAATATGTACGTCGTCAACTGTGTATCATCGGCCCGCGGAGGTCGTGCCCGTCTGCATAGGTCCTCAAGGGAGTCGATGCCGACACCACCACCACTCCATAAAGCTGTATCTCTCGCCAGACCATCAGGTGTGACCCAAGCAACTCTGCCACATAACACCTCAGCTCAGACGTCGACCCCTGAGCACTAACCAGACGACCATCCACAGGAATGCGCAGGATCTGGAAAACATCGTGAAGCATGATCGTCATCTCTCCGAAAGGCATGTGGAAAGTGTTGGTGTCACGCTGCCACCGCTCCACAAACGTAGAAATCAAAGGCATGTCGAGATAAGGGAACATGTTGTACGGTAAGTGCCCCAAATGCGTGGCACTAATCTCCTCTCTGATATCAGCACTCAGTGTAGACCGCCAACCATGTAGTGTTGTACAGGCTCTGTGCCGATTATGGCACTTCAGAACCTTCCGATCCTCTTCGTTCCAGATCCGTCTAGCGATGTGACCCCAGAAACTAGGAATGACGCTCCCATCTAAAGTACCACAAGGCGTCATACTGCTCACGATCCAAGAATCTGTAGGATTTCATGTTCAATTATACATATATATTTTCGAAATTTTTATGCATAATAAGGATCAATTTTCAATTTTCTAGAATTTATTGCATGCATCGGTTTGTTTTAACAAACTAGTTTTAGAAACTCTATTAAAACAAACATAAAGGAGCTCCGAAATTCATACCTAGAAGTTCTCTAAAACTTCTCGAAGATTCGGAGACGGTTGGGATGCTCCTCGCTGCGCCGGATGCCTCCGAGTATTCACCAAACTCTAAACAAGATCGGAGAGAGGGAAGCTAGTCTCTCAATCTCCGATAGGGTTTAGAATCTAATTACTAACCCCTCTTTAGTTCCCTTTAGAAGATGACCTCTGAAGAACTAAAACTAAACTTATGAATTAAGGAATTTTCGTGGAGAATTATGGAGAGAGATTTTGCATAAGAAAAATAATGAATTAATTGATGGAGGTAATGAGATAACCTTGTATTTATAGGTTCTCTCCAAATTACCTATTCATGTGCAACCTCTTGCCCATGATCCCATGCAAAATTCCATCTAACCATCCATTATTTATCAATAAATAATATTAGCCACGAATTAAATCAATTATGGACCAATTCCATGCATGATCTAATTAATTCTTAAATTAATTCTGCATGAAACCGGTCGACCGTTTGTGCACTATTTTGCAGACTTGTCAAATTTCGGTTTAACCCCTACAAAATTTGACATTTCGGGATTAGTAATAAATTCACAACTTATGTAACATATTATCCTATGTAATGATCAAGCATTACACCCCATAATATTTACATCACATATGAATTTAATTTAGATTCTAATTATGTTATAAATTACAACATAATTTTGATTTTGCTTGTTCACCCCATGTGTCATATTTTCTACATGAAACCCGACACATCCTATGAACTCAAAATCCCCATTTCTTGTTTCCCAGTTTTGTGGTGTGACCTATGAGAGGATCTAAACTAAGTTGACAGTGATATTAAAGGCTTAATATCACAAGCTATAAGCGGTATCTAGCTACACATTATAGCTCCCAATTAGTTAGATGTCTTAATTCCACTCGAACCAAAACCTGATCCATTTAGTGATGGAGTGCACCACTTGTGTCCGTCCCTTGCCTCATGATATTAAGAATACACACAAAGTAGTATTGTGTCATCTTTGTCTTAGTATTCATTTCTTGATCTCTTTAAGCTAGTTATAAATATGTGACTTAACATCACATTGTGCACATTATAACTTTGCTTTATCAAGGGGCCCACTAATATCATCACTCAATTAAGAGGGGCAATGATAATCTTTTGACTAACTATCTTCTCCAACGAAAGTTATACTTAACCAACCAATGCCTTTACACCACACTGATCGATAGTTCAAGACACTGATCTAATTAAGTATTCCTTAAGTGATTAGATATAAGTCTCATATCAAAGGACCAAATACACAGTAAAATATTAATGACACAGAAACACATTTCTATAATATTTTACTTATTAGGTCTATTCAGTATACAAAAGTAATATTTTCCTCTTTTGCATACCTGTGTTGTCACTCACTTGTAGAGCTACAATGATCTATGACCAACACGACAATCTTAACTCGGTAATTAATGTTCCATGTTAATTACCATGATTGCGAATATCTTTTGTTTTATGCAAACCAATATCTTTTAGAGCTCTACGGTTAAGGACCAAGAGCCTCTTCCTTAACACTTCTAAAAGACGAATAACATAAACAAGGAACAAAATGATTTCTCATTCAATTCATAATAATTGGCATTTAAAAGTAAAACTTTTAGAACACATTCCCTTCAATCTCCCACTTGTTATTAAAGTTTTCTTTCTCATACATACTCAATGCATAAAACAATAATAACTAGGGTAAACCCCATTACATATCAATCATCAAGCCAATCTACATGGTTCCTCAATCCCATGGACTCGAAATGCATTTCGCCCTTGGCTTGGGATAAGGGTTTTGTGAATGGATCAGCTGTGTTGCTGTTGGAGTCCACCCATAACAGATTTATCTTGCCTTCGTCGATGAGGTCACGCGTCACGAAGTACTTACGATCCATGTACTTCACTTTGTGGTGTGATTTGGGATCCTTGATTTGCGAGATAGATGCACTATTGTCGCAAAATAGCTCTATTGGTCCCTCGTTCGAGGGAACTACTCCAAGCTCTTCAAGGAACTTCTTAATCCACACTCATTCCTTGCTCGCTTCAGCGACAGCCATCACTTCGGAAGCAGTGGTTGAGTCGGCAGTAGTGCTTTGCTTCCAACTACGCCAACTCACAGCTCCACCATTCAGAAGAAAGACGTATCCTGATTGCGACCTTCTATCGTCTGGATCACTCATGAAACTCGCATCCGAGTAACCTTCAGCCATCAATTCCCTTTGTCCTCCATAAACAAGAATCTTATCCTTAGTCCGGTTAAGGTACTTCAGGATATTCTTGACCGCAGTCCAATGCTCAGGACCTGCGTTGGATTGGTGACGACTTGTTACACTTAGAGCATACGAGACATCGGGTCTTGTGCAAGTCATCGCGTACATGATCGACCCAATTGCCGAAGCATAAGGGACATCTTTCATGTACTCTAAGTCCTTACGTGATTGCGCACGTTGAGACTTCTTGAGTTGCACACCTATACTCATTGGCACACTGCCCTTTTTGGAGTTGTTCATCTTGAACCTTTCCAAGACCTTGTCAATGTATGCACGTTGACTGAGGCCAATGAGTCTGCGAGATCTATCTCGATATATCTTGATTCCCAAGATGTATTGAGCCTCACCCATGTCTTTCATCGAAAATGCAGATTTCAATGAACTTCTCGTTTGCTCAAGCAAAGGAATATGATTGCCCATAAGCAATATGTCATCGACATATAGGATTAGGAATACTACATGGCTCCCACTAACCTTCTTGTATACACAAGGTTCTTCCTTACTTTGAATGAAGTGAAGCTTCTTCACTTCCTCGTCAAAGTGTTTGTTCCAACTCCTTGATGCCTGCTTCAATCCATAGATGGATCTTTGAAGCTTGCATACCTTCTCGCTATTCTTTGGATCTTCAAAACCTTGAGGTTGTACCATGTACACATCCTCCTCCAAGTTCCCATTCAGGAACACCGTTTTGACATCCATTTGCCATATTTCATAATCGTGAAATGCGGCAATAGCGAGCATGATCCGAATAGACTTGAACATGGCAACCGGTGAAAAAGTTTCATCATAGTCAATTCCTTGAACTTGAGTGAAACCCTTCGCTACAAGCCTCGCTTTGTAGGTTGTCAAGTTCCCATCCATGTCCATCTTCCTCTTAAAAACCCATTTATTATGAACGGTCTTTTTCCCTTGAGGAAGGTCAACCAAGTCCCATACTTGATTATCATACATGGATTCTATTTCGGATTCCATGGCCTTAAGCCATAGTTTGGAGTCTTCCCTTTCCATTGCTTCTTGGAAGGTTAAGGGATCATTGGTATCTAGTACCATGATTTCATGAAGTCCCAGATATAAATCGGGTTTCTTCCTTTCCCTTGTTGACCTTCTAAGTTCTTTTGGTTCTTCTTGTGTCTCTCGAACTTCTCCCACAATTTCTTGAGGAGTGGGTTCACGTTCAACTCTTGAACGTACACTCGGTGGGGATGATTGAGATTCTCTCACAATTTCTTGTGATGGTCTCTCGCTCACGCTCCCACTAACCAAAGGAATCTCGGTTGGGCCTTCATGATCTTGAATGTCATCATTCATATCATGATCTTGTAGAGTATCTTGAGTTTCCTCAAGCACAACCCTACTCCCACTACTTTTTACTCTTTCTAGAAACTCCTTTTCCAGAAATGTGGCATCCCTCTCTACAATCACTCGATTTGAGGTGATATGCCAAAAGTAGTATCCTCTTGTCTCACGAGGATAACCAATAAAGAAGCACTTATCCGCTTTTGGTTGAAGTTTGGTCGACATCAATCTCTTGACGTAAGCCTCACAACCCCAAATCTTGAGAAAACTGAGCTTAGGTGCTTTACCACTCCATAGCTCATAAGGAGTTTTCTCCACGGATTTGGATGGAACATTATTTAGTGTGTAAGCCGCAGTTTGTAGTGCATAACTCCAAAAGTAAAGAGGTAATTCCGCATGACTCATCATTGACTGAACTATGTCGAGCAATGCCCTATTCCTCCTTTCGGATACCCCATTCCACTGAGGTGTACCGGGAGGGGTGAGTTGAGGTACAATACCAAACTCCTTTAGGTATGAGTCAAATTCGGCACTTAAGTACTCACCTCCACGATCCGTTCGTAGAGACTTGATTTTCTTGTCGAGTTGGTTCTCTACTTCATTCTTGAATTCTTTGAACTTGTCAAAAGATTCACTTTTGTTTCTCATTAGATAAACATAACCATAACGACTATAATCATCCGTGAACGTAATGAAGTACCTGAAACCATCTCGTGCACTAGTACTCATTGGACCACATACATCGGAATGTATCAAATCCAACAAGCCACTCGCCCTTGTACCTTTCTTCTTGAAGGGCTTTTTGGTCAATTTTCCCATTAGACATGGTTGGCACGTCTCCAATGATTTAAAATCAAGTAGACCAAGAAGGTTAGCTACTTGCAATTTCTTGATGCGCTTTTCATTTATGTGACCAAGACGATAGTGCCACAAGAGAGTATCATTCTCGTGAGTGGTCTTAAGTCTTTTGTTATTGATATTAAAGATTTGTTTATTATCCAATTCAAGCAAATAGAGATCATTCCTTATGAACGCATTTGCATAGAACACACCATTCTTCGATATAGACAAACAAGAATTTGAAATATTTATATTAAAATTATCCATATCCAGACATGATACAGAAATAATATTCTTGCTAATCGAAGGTACATAATAAACATTCTTTAGACATAAATTTAAACCACTACATAATTGAAGCACCACAGAACCTTGTGCAACCGCAGACACGTTCGCACCATTTCCGACCTTCAATTCTACCTCGTTCCGTACGAGTTCCTTCCTATCCATGAGTAGCTGCACATTAGAAACTATGTGAGCACAAGATCCGGTATCAATTACCCAATCCTGGACAGAGGTGGCTAAATTTATTTCAATAACAAATATACCTTTGGCCTTTTTGGGGCGCCGACGTTCAATCACTCCGTTGTCAAGGTCTTCCTTGTACTTGGGGCAATTTGGCCGGATGTGTCCTTTTTCACCGCAGTGAAAGCACTCCGTATTGGGAGTTGAAGATTTCTGAGATTTCCCCCTTGAGGCACTCGCACGAGCACCTCCTACTCCCTTGCTCTTGATTGAACCACTTTTGGTAGATTTGCCCTTTCCTTTACCAATCTTATGGCCCCTCCCATGGACGGCAAGGACTTGCTTGTCCCTACCCTTGCCCATGTCAACTTCAGCAGTTTTGAGAGCGTTGTGAAGCTCCTCAAGACTCACCCCTTTTTCACGCACGTGATAGTGCATCACAAAGTCCTTAAAGGACGGGGCTAGAGAGCCAAGAATCATATCTTCAGCAATGTCCTCGGGCATTGGTGAAGAGAGCTTTGCCAACTTCTCAAGGTATCCTTGCATCGTGAGAAAATGCATAAATACCGATGTTCCCTCCGCCATATGACACCTTGTGAGTGCGATGGTGATCTTATAGCGCTCCTTTCGGGCACTATCCATAAACATCTTTGATAAAGCCTCCATGGTCTTCTTGGGTTTTGAATCCAAGTATTTCGCTTGAAGCGAGTCACCCATGGATGCTAGCATAAGACCGTGAACTTGGTTCTCTTGGTCTTCCCACTTGGCTTTAGCCTCTTTCTCTTCATCGGTTAATCTCTCATTCCACTTTGGGACTGGACCTTCCAAAATGTGAGATAGTTTCTCAAACTTTAACACGATGTTGAGTTTGAGTTGCCAACTAATGAAGTTTGAGCCATCATTTGCTAAATGGTGTTTTTCTATCATGGATCGTACGATAGGTTGGATGTTCGGCATTTTTCTACAAAATAAATCATTCATGTTTTAATGCCAATTTTATGTTTTAATACACATGCATACATATATCGAATATATAAATGTAAATGTTGCAAATAAAAATTTTGCCCATAAATGCAACAATCCAAGATCCCATCAATTGTAATATAGACTAGCTAAGGGCTATCGAATACATTACAATATCAAGGTAAGAAAACATTTTCTAATCACAACCTTTTTGAATTTTAGCAACATTTAGCATCTTCAAACTCTTGTGACTCTTGTCGTTTTAATTATGAGGGAATACGACCTATCCTCGTAAGAAAAACTTTTTTCCAAAACCGAGCGAGGGCTCTAGGTAATGTTAAGAAAGCTTATTTTCATTTGATACGAGATACGTTTATCTATTGCATTCACAACTAAACATACTTGGGGTTCACTAGGGTGAAACACACCTCATATATTTAATTGTGGCACAACAACAGACAACCCTTATATCTCCCACTATTCCCAAAGATAGAGGGAGCTATCTCTCGCTAAGGGCGAGCAGAGTATCCCTCGATCAATGGCTGCTAGTGGATGAAATAAGAAGGAAATTTATTCTTAATTTTTGTTGGACAATTTAACATGTGATTTAGAATTTTAGGTTATCATGCATATTAATATTCATACACATCCTAACATTCACCACATTCATCACATGCATAGCAGAAATTAAAAACAGAAATTAAACATTCACACAATCCACATCGTGTAAGTTTATATGTTCCCTTCGATCCTCGATCCTCGATCCCTGATCTTCGATCCTCGATCGATGCGCTACAGCGGCGACTTCCTCTTGCACCGGAGATGTAGATTTTACAGAAAATAAACATGCTCCTCACATTCGATAAAACCGACGAGTGCAAGTCCTATGTAAAAACCTCTCATATGCAAATGCAACTATCTAAAAGACGGAAATAAAGAGAATTTTGGCTTTTACATACATAAGCCCCTGTATAATAATAATAACATACATTTGTAGTGTCTGATTTGGAACATATAAACTCACAATCCTGCAAAGCAACCCAAGCATCCATGCACGCAATTGCTATAAACTACAGAATCTAATTTATCAATCATCTAGAATTCTCAACAATTCTTTGAAAAATATTTTGAAATCCATTAAAAACATTTTTCATACATCCATAGTTCACAAATTAATTATGAACCGCTGTTCATCCAATTTCCAATGGAAAGATGAATCGCAGTTTTTCGGTTTTGTTGATTCTCTTACAAAATAATCGTTTATACTTAAAACGAAATTATTGCAAGTTAGACTTATGTCTAAACCATAATTCTAATAATTATATGTCATGTTTTAAACATTCAAAACATTTAAAACGAATTATTATAAAGAATTATTTCAACAAACATTTAAGGACCGAAAAACCGGTAAAACGAATCGTTTAAATCCTAGATGGTAAACTAGATTTGTTTACAGCCATAAATCATGAGAAAATTGAACCCTATGCTCTGATACCACTGTAGGATTTCATGTTCAATTATACATATATATTTTCGAAATTTTTATGCATAATAAGGATCAATTTTCAATTTTCTAGAATTTATTGCATGCATCGGTTTGTTTTAACAAACTAGTTTTAGAAACTCTATTAAAACAAACATAAAGGAGCTCCGAAATTCATACCTAGAAGTTCTCTAAAACTTCTCGAAGATTCGGAGACAGTTGGGATGCTCCTCGCTGCGCCGGATGCCTCCGAGTATTCACCAAACTCTAAACAAGATCGGAGAGAGGGAAGCTAGTCTCTCAATCTCCGATAGGGTTTAGAATCTAATTACTAACCCCTCTTTAGTTCCCTTTAGAAGATGACCTCTGAAGAACTAAAACTAAACTTATGATTTAAGGAATTTTCGTGGAGAATTATGGAGAGAGATTTTGCATAAGAAAAATAATGAATTAATTGATGGAGGTAATGAGATAACCTTGTATTTATAGGTTCTCTCCAAATTACCTATTCATGTGCAACCTCTTGCCCATGATCCCATGCAAAAATCCATCCAACCATCCATTATTTATCAATAAATAATATTAGCCACGAATTAAATCAATTATGGACCAATTCCATGCATGATCTAATTAATTCTTAAATTAATTCTGCATAAAACCGTCTGCTCGGTCGACCGTTTGCGAGGTCCGGTCGACCGCTCAAACCCGATTTCGGTCGACCGTCCGAGACTCGGTCGACAGTTCTCAACAGTAGAATATTTCATCGCAATGTTCGGTCGACCGACCGATCACATTCGGTCGACCGTTCGAACAGACGAAATTCACCTGTTATCGGTCGAGACGCGTTCTGTCGACCGGACACCACCGGTCGACCGTGCACCGATCGGTCGACCGTTTACTTCCAACCGGTCGACCGTTTGTGCACTATTTTGCAGACTTGTCAAATTTCGGTTTAACCCCTACAAAATTTGACATTTCGGGATTAGTAATAAATTCACAACTTATGTAACATATTATCCTATGTAATGATCAATCATTACACCCCATAATATTTACATCACATATGAATTTAATTTAGATTCTAATTATGTTATAAATTACAACATAATTTTGATTTTGCTTGTTCACCCCATGTGTCATATTTTCTACATGAAACCCGACACATCCTATGAACTCAAAATCCCCATTTCTTGTTTCCCAGTTTTGTGGTGTGACCTATGGGAGGATCTAAACTAAGTTGACAGTGATATTAAAGGCTTAATATCACAAGCTATAAGCGGTATCTAGCTACACATTATAGCTCCCAATTAGTTAGATGTCTTAATTCCACTCGAACCAAAACCCGATCCATTTAGTGATGGAGTGCACCACTTGTGTCCGTCCCTTGCCTCATGATATTAAGAATACACACAAAGTAGTATTGTGTCATCTTTGTCTTAGTATTCATTTCTTGATCTCTTTAAGCTAGTTATAAATATGTGACTTAACTCAAATCACATTGTGCACATTATAACTTTGCTTTATCAAGGGGCCCACTAATATCATCACTCAATTAAGAGGGGCAATGATAATCTTTTGACTAACTATCTTCTCCAACGAAAGTTATACTTAACCAACCAATGCATTTACACCACACTGATCGATAGTTCAAGACACTGATCTAATTAAGTATTCCTTAAGTGATTAGATATAAGTCTCATATCAAAGGACCAAATACACAGTAAAATATTAATGACACAGAAACACATTTCTATAATATTTTACTTATTAGGTCTATTCAGTATACAAAAGTAATATTTTCCTCTTTTGCATACCCGTGTTGTCACTTACTTGTAGAGCTACAATGATCTATGACCAACACGACAATCTTAACTCGGTAATTAATGTTCCATGTTAATTACCATGATTGCGAATATCTTTTGTTTTATGCAAACCAATATCTTTTAGAGCTCTACGGTTAAGGACCAAGAGCCTCTTCCTTAACACTTCTAAAAGACGAATAACATAAACAAGGAACAAAATGATTTCTCATTCAATTCATAATAATTGGCATTTAAAAGTAAAACTTTTAGAACACATTCCCTTCAGAATCGTCCTGGACCCTCTTCTTCTTCTGAGCGCGGGGATCTACAGTGCACGAGCTCGAATCCGCGGTCGTAAACCTCCCACCCCTACCCTTCCGCACCATCCATCCGGCGGAAGTAGAACTACCCGCTCGACCACGTCCTCTGCTATACTCCCCCTGCCTCTCCACCTCCGGGCGCTCTAACTCATACGGGTCATCATCGTCGCTCCCGTCGTCGGGACTGTCCACATGCTCATCATCGAAGGAATCATCATCCTCCTCACGACGACGTAATGCCTATCTCTCCCTCCTGACCGAAGCAGATATCCCCCGTCTACGTGGATGACGCGGTGCTGAATCATCCTCTAAAGAACGGAAGGCGTGTAATGGTATCGACTTGCCTTTCCCTCCACTGTGACCCGATGACTATTAATTGAAATTTTAATTACAAATTTGTTAAATTTGTTAAACTAAATTATCATATTTATCACAATTGTTAAACTAAATCAAAATTTGTTAAACTAAATTATCACAATTGTTAAACTAAATCAAAATTTGTTAACTAAATTAAAACAATTGTTAAACTAAATCAAAAATTGTTAAAACTAAATATCACAAATGTTAAACTTAATAAGAATTTGTTAAATTAAATTTTCAGATTTATCACAATTTATTAAAGTAATTATCAGATTTAATAATTAAAAAAAATTGTGGAGGCGTCTGCGAGAGACGCCTCCCGTATGGTGGAGGCGTCTGTCGGAGACGCCTCCTCTTTGGGGGAAAGGTCTGCCGAAGACGTCTCCTCCATCGGGAAGACGTCTTCCCCAGACGTCTCCCGCTACGGGTCGGCGTCCGAGGGAGACGCCCCCCGCATGGGGCGGGCGTCCGAGGAAGCCGCTCCCTCCATGGGGGAGCGGCTTCCGAGGATGCCCGACCCATGCGGGGGGCGTCTCCCTCGGACGCCGACCACTCTTTTTAAATTTTTTTTTTGAAAACAAATAAATAACGTAAGGTTACCGTATACGGGTACACCGGGGGAACTGCTGGCTGCTTGCCTGGCCTCCGAGACATTCCTAATCTTCTGTAGTAGGTATAAGAAGAGAAAGTTTTGAAAAAAGAGTGAAATCGTGAGATATATAAGCAAAAATATGATGAAGGGCAATTTGGTAATTTCAAGAGGCGATTTAAGTAATTTTGGGACGATGTTTAGCAATTCAGTTGAAAATGGGAAAGAAAAAGGTTCACGACGACGACCATCAAGTTTTGGAACTCTTTTATTTAGTTTATAAAAAAATCGGAGCTGGATGATACTCTTTTGCACAGAGTATGTTAGAAATGGGCAATAACAAAAAATACTTATAAAATAGCTGGAAAGTTATCGTATTAATTGTGATAGTGCATTTTGCAACCGAGTTGAAAATGATGATAAAATATACGTTTAAAACGGTGCACGAGCAGAGTTTTCCAAAGAAAGGAATGGAACATGTAGATCCCAATACTCCATTAACTAAGAACCTGTTATGGATTGCCACATATCTAGTTCTAGGGGTGTTGTCCTCGTAGTCATACTGTTAGTCTGTTACTGTCTATGAGCATGACATTTGCCTCCAGGATGGTGGTTATGGGTCTGGATATGATTGGGGAAGGTGGTGGGACACCCCAACACTTTTTTTCTTTTCTTTTCAGCTGCACTCCACTCGGACACCCACCAACTCACCTTTCCTCCTCGAAATCGAATGGGATCGAAACCCTAGTTAGTATTGGTGTGGTGGATCTCCAAATCCATGGATCCCAATCAGCGAAGTCCTCCTCCTCATCCTCCTCTTCCCCGATCCCACCCCGGCCGCGCCGCCGTTGTCGACCTCTTCAACCTCTACCTCGGGGTAAGTCGGTCAAGTCACTTTCCCTTTTTTCCACTCTCTTCTCGCTTCTCATCCATCCATCCATCTACTTTCTTTCCCTTCGTAGAGGAGGAAGTCGCCCCCCAGGCCGGACGATGGAGTGCGCGACCCCTCGTAAGTGTGCTCCCGACCTCCTCTCTTCCTTCCTTCTCGTATGTTTTAAGATTTGTCTTCTGCTACTCGCTCTAGTGGTTCTAGCGACCGATTCAGTTGCAAGTTTTTTTTAACCTTTTCTGGTCGAAACTTGTTTTTTATTATTACTTCGGTTGCTTATTTCAAGCATTTTCATGCAAGTCAGTTTCATGTTTGGTTCTCTATAGTCAAGGGCAGGGACGGTGGCAGGAATTAAAGTCCAGGGGGTCGGAATATAAGGCGATTCAAAAAGAATTGGGATCGAGTTCCTTTGTTTGGTATAATTTCAAGTTTGATTAGATATTTTACCGTAACTGGGAGTTGCTAAATAAATACTATTGTACTAGACTTATTTGACAAAATCTCACATACATATCTTATATTTGGTATTCACAAATATTTAGGGGAGTTGAAATTTAAAGAGGTCAAAAATTCAGGGGGATCAAAATCTCAAAATGTCTGTACAATAATGCGAAATATCAAAATTCGAAGGTCAAAATCCAAAAGGATAAAAAAATCCACGGGGTCGCTCAACCCCCCTCCCCACAATGCGGCACCGTCCCCGGTCAAGGGTGTTATCTGATTACACCTTTGATTACGTTCCATTGTTTGGTCCATTTGCTAACACTTTCGAGATCAGTAACTTAATACATGTGTTACAAAGAATGTGGAAAATTTTGCTCTGGCTTGTCTCGAAAACAGTTTATAAATTGTGTAGTCTCGCAAGTATTTCACAATATTGAATTGTGGAATTTTGTCTGCTGATATCATTAGTCCATAAAGAAATGATTATATTCTGCTGACCTGTACTCAGTTCAAATGATTCTCCATGTAAAATGTAAGAAAATGTGATATTGTTTGGATGCTTAAAGTTAATCCTTAATTTTACAGTAACACTGAATGCTTTCCCTTAATGATCTACCTAATCCTATAAATTCCACAGCAACATTTCGTTTCTCATACATTCTTTTGATTCCGAAGAGAGACACCCAAACATATAAAGGTCTGTTGTGATTATGTTCCAATAAAAATGTTTCCTAATTTCCAAAGCACAGTGGTGGCATTCTTTCGGGGTCTCAGGAAAGTAACCCTAAACCAAAAGGGAGGTCATTATGGTTCTTTTGCTTCCCACATAAAATGACACTGAATTTTTTTCACTGTTGTTTCCTATGCAGGAACAAAATGCAGAAAAGAGTAAGCGCTCTAAATGGAGACCTCCCTCCACGAGATGAGCAATTCCTATTAGATTTTGAGCAACTCCAAGGCCAATTCCAAGTGAGTACTGTACCATACCATGGATTAAACTTTGAGGGAAATTGCTGCCCGATTGTGTTGACTTGCAGTTTTTATCTACCACATCGCAGGACCAAGAGCAGCTAAGATCTGTGGTGGAGTCCGTCTTGATATGTTTTGTTGTTCAATGCAGTGCTCATGCACCCCAAGCGGAGTTTATCCTTTTTGCTTTACGAGGTCTAAGTAGCATTGGATATGTTAACTGGGACACACTATTGCGATCTCTTTTATCTACTGTTTCCATTCAGGAGGCGTCAGCTGGACAGGGTAGTCAGTCTATGCCTGGTTTGCAATCTACCAACTTGGCGGGCACTGGAATGATCTCATCACCGCCTCCTGGAGTCCCAAATGCTACAAGCTTTCATTCTTCAAATATCGCATCTCCTTTGTCCTCAGTTCATGGCATTGGGTCCCCAGGACAGTCTTCGACCGAGCAACCTGTTCGTGTCCATCTTTCGCCAGTCAAATCCTCTGATATTTCTGGCTCAATGCAGCATATTGTTTCTGGGTCTGGCCAATCATTTAAGGGAAATTATTTGCGTCAACTTTGTTGCAAGATTATATTGATTGGACTTGACTCCATTCTTAGGCCTGTAACTCATGTTGAGATTTTTTCGCACATGCTAAACTGGTTGGTAATCTGGGATCAGAAGCAAGTCCTTGACGACACTGACCCTACAAAAGAATGGAGACCACAAGGTCCTTCCAATGAGTGGCTGCACATTTGCTTGGATGTAATATGGATGCTGGTTGATGAAGACAAGTGTCGTGTGCCATTTTATGAATTGCTTCGCAGTGGCTTGCAGTTTCTTGGCAATAGTCCTGATGACGAAGCCTTATTTTCTATAATTCTGGAGATCCATAGAAGAAGGGATCTGGTCGCCATGCACATGCAAATGTTGGATCAACATCTCCATTGCCCATCATTTGGTACCCATCGCATCTTATGTCATATGTATCCAAGTTCATCGGGGGAGCCAGTTACAAATTGGCGCTACTCACCAATAATGTATCCTAGTGTTTTAGGTGAACCATTGCATGGAGAGGTGAGAAAAACCTTCTGATGCATTTGACCTTTTCTCTTTGACTGTATGTGCATGTGTTACTTTTGCCTTTATGCAGAATATACGGTATCATGCATTTTTAGATGCATAGCTTGTCCAAATAAACCTTTTCAACCTTAGTCAAGTATTCACCAAAAAAATGCTTAGCCCTGTTGGGCGACTCTTACAGGTCATGGTCTCATGGAGAACTGTTTGATGTTCATTAGACCCATTGACTGTCTTCGATTAAGTTGAGATGGCATTGGATTGTGATGATGTTGTTAGATATGATATTCTTTTCGTTACCGGATTAAGGGTTTTTTCTGCAAGCAATTTCTTCAATCTCCTAGAAATTTCTGCAGTGTCTTATGTGGTTTGCATGATGTTTGGCTAATTTTTGTTGTAGTCTTTTTATGTTGTTTATATGACGTATTGATGTACTGGTGGTAGGATCTTGCAACTTCAATCCAGAAAGGGAGTTTAGACTGGGAACGGGCAATACGCTGTCTCAGACATGCACTTCGTACTGCTCCATCACCTGAATGGTGGAGGCGTGTCCTTCTAGTGGCATCTCCTTATAGAGTACAAACTGCCCAAATGTCCACTCCCGGTGCAGTTTTTTCCACTGAAATGGTTTGTGAGGCTGTTATTGAGAGAATTGTTGAGCTACTGAGCTGGACATGTTCAGGTACTAATGGGAGCCATCTTCGTAATTTCTGCATTGCATGTTCTCTTTTGAAGTTCATGTTAATTTGGGGTATAAAATATGGGTATCATTTTTTTATCTGATGTGTGTCAGTACTTTCTGTTATCTTGCAATGCCATATCTTAAGCCTTAAAGGAGGCAATAATGTAATATTGTACTCGCTTCCAGAGTATAACTAAAAATGATTAATAATCTGCACATCTTTTGTCTAACGTCTGTGTTCACATCCATAGCGTGGGATTTGTTGTACTATTAAAATGACATAAAGTCTAACAGAGATTATTTGCATCAACAGATATAGCCTGACTGGTGTAATATACTAACATAATAACTAACAATTATCATGTTTATTATAGGGAGTGAAGTCTGAAAAGTTGTATGCTAAAATTTGCAAGGGTACGTAGCTTTACTTCCAATGCTGTCATCCAATTCAAAACCTATTGATGAACCATTATCTAGAAATATCAGAGCTTTATTATCAGTGGCGTCTGATTGCAAGTTTTTGGTGAGTGGATGACCGCTGATAATGTGAGCTCATACATAGTAAATTTCAATACACAGAAACTTTCAGGTCAACGAGATAACAGCTCTGCTTTTAGTGTTTTTAGAAGATGAAAATTATTATCAAGAACATCGATGAATTTAAAACTCTAAAATATGTGATGTTTCTTTTTTTTTGTGATTGACACGTGTGAAAGTGTAACTACTCCTTTAATGTTATTAGAATACATCTCCTTGAAATTATACTCATTTCTTGACTTGTTTCTTTGATGTACTTAAAGTAGGCTCAAAGAAGTAAAATAAATGAAATGTCTGATCATCAGTTTTTTTAGTTCTTCCCTGTTCATCTGATACTCTGATAGTTCAGGTTTCACTCTCTATATTAATCCTTGCAGAAACTGACTGTTGGCAAGAGTGGCTCATATTTGCTGATATATTCTTCTTTCTGGTGAAGAGTGGTTGCATAGACTTTCTTGATTTTATAAACAAGCTATCATCGCGCTTTTCCAATGATGCCCAGCAACTTCTTCGAAGTAATCATGTGACATGGCTATTTGCACAAATTATTCGCATAGAGATAGTGATGACTACGTTAAGCTCGGATCCGAGAAAGGTTGGTAATGCCTTTTGTTTGTTGTATCTTTTTCATGGTATTCATATTTTTCATTCCACGAACTTTGCACCTAATTTACCTCGCTCATTAACATATTCGGTTTGGAGATTGATTGATTTTTCGATAATAAAACAAAGATATGGCCGCCACTTTTATGTTGTGGTCTACATATCTGCTATTCTCTATTGTCCAAACTTTAAATGCTCTGAGACACCACTTCCACACTAAAATAACTTTTTTTTGTCAGGTAGACATTGCCAGAAAGATAATTTCTTTCCACAAAGATGATAAAGCTTTGGATACGGCAGTTAACAATGCTCAAAGTATCCTTCTAGATTTAATAAGCAGTAGTCAGACTCTACGTATTTGGTCATTCAACAGCTCTATAAGAGAATATTTGAACAGTGATCAGCTCCAAAAAGGCAAGCAAATTGATGAATGGTGGAAGCAAGTGACAAAAGGTTCTTCTCCTCTTACTTTTGAAATCCACTAGATGTGATTGGTCTTCCTGTCTGTGGAGGCAATAATCTTGCACTTTTATGTACTTATATTTATTTTTTGGTCATTATATCCCAGTTTGCTACAATGTATTTCTGTATTTTAATTTCTCGTTATTTATTAATATTGATAATCTTTTATTTTTTCACCAATAAAAAAATCCTTATGAATGCCAAAACATTTATTCTCCTGCAACTGCCCAAGGTTATTTACATCAATTGCATTATTGCATATTAATATCTTGACATCTTCCCAGTGCTAACCGTAATATCCATTGTTTTAAAAAAGTTTCTGCTCTGCCCTTTGCTTATTTGTTTGTTGGATATCTCTTTTATAGGGGAGAGAATGTTGGACTTTTTAAATTTGGATGATAGATCAGTGGGAATGTTTTGGGTTTTTTCATTTACAACGGCACAACCTGCTTGTGAAGCTGTTATGAATTGGTTCACATCAGTCGGAGCAGCTGACTTGTTGCAGGGCTCCAACAGCCAATCCAATGATAGGATGATGATGATGCGGGAAACATCCCCTCTTTCAATGACATTGCTTTCTGGATTATCAATTAATTTGTGTATGAAGTTAGCTTTTCAACTTGAAGAAACTATTTTTCTTGGTCAGGTACTTTACGTATAATTTTTGCTATCCACTTCTTCAACCTTGTCGTCTTGCTTTCCATAGAGTAAGTTGAGTAAATGAGATCCGGAAAATGTTAGCTCTAACATATTTGTAAGGTTTGGCTTCAAATTCTTTATTCTAGTCAAATAAATAAATCTTTTTGTTTGAACAGTCCTTCGTTTGGGTAAATTAAATGTGTGTTGTGGATTTGTGGTTGTGGGTTATAAGATTCACGAGTCTCTTCCTTACAAGTCTAATTTTGGGGGGTGTAGAGCTCCTTGTTGGAGTTAGCAGATAAAATCCAACTCATTAGATGCCCTAAATAGCAATGGTAACTTGATAAACTTACCCTCAATTTACAATAACATTCACTTGTAATGTTGCCTACATTTTTCCTCTACCATGATTGATCCTCTTATTTTTCTTGTGAATATTTGCTAATAACTTATATACGTTTTTTATGGTATGACGACGGCCTTTATGCAATTCTACAGGTCATTCCAAGCATTGCTATGGTTGAAACATATGTTAGATTGCTGCTGATTGCACCTCATTCACTATTCCGTTCTCATTTCAATGTAATTCCTTCGGCTTGCTTTTCATGTTAGTCACTGAATCATCAATTTGACATATCTATATGTTTTAAGAGTTTGTGTTTGTTAGAATAATGGATATTAGGAAATAATTAGATTTAGATATGTAGTTGATAGGACTTTCCTTATTTGTTGTTTCCTTATTAATATTTCTTAATTGTTGTTTCATTGTTTCATCCTTGTAACTTCTTTATATAGAGGACCTATCTAAGCAATAATATATTTCCCCATTATAATTTCTTCTTCAACTGTGTTTATATATTTGTATGTTTATACACACGAAAGGATATGCGTTCACTTTTCGCATTTCCCTCTTGCTCATTCTTAGTAGTAATATTTCCTATCATGAAAGTAGTTTTTTTATAGGAATATGAATCTGCTTGTGTGAAAATTAAGCACATAACTACATAAGAGCAGAAAATGGTGAGTATATTCAAATGTACTTGTAACAACTTGTAGGAGGCATTGGGAAGAAAAGTGAGGGGGGATTAAAATCATAAAATTCGTTGAGAAGATAACACTTTCTTTTCTCTCTATTAATACAAAATTTGATGTTATAAGCCTATTGTCTTTATCAAACACTCCTAATAATATTTAGACATCTGACCCAGAAATTAATTCTTGATCTGTGGTAAACATTTGCGAACTTATTTACATGACTGGTGAAACAATGAAGCCATGAGACTAGTCTCTTGAAGATTATACTCACATTAAGCTTAATATGGTCCACTCATTTCTGTGTTTGTACTTCTTTACTAATGTTATACATATTGATTCCTACTAGTTTGGGATTAAAGGCTCTGTTTTTGTAATGACAAATCCCATATGTACATATAAAGTTGGTTCGTTGTTGTAATGACAAATCGCATATGTACATATAAGTTGGTTCGATCTGTTAGGTACCCATGAAGTCTACTACCTCATAAGCTACAATTGAATTTAAATTGCTTAAGCTTCAATTATTCTGGTACAATACTGACACCGTCAAAGATGTCATCAATGTTTCTTGCCTCTATAAATTGAGACCAAATTAATGTGTTACAATTAAGATATGCGCCGATCTGTCCAATAAATGAAGAAATGTTAACCAGAATTCACATCATATTCTATTTTATTTTACTTTACATGTTAATTTTTTTTCTGAGCTCAAGTAATGCTTTAATTCACATTATTTTTTATCCAAATCACTTCGTCTTTCCTGTTTCAATTTTTGAAATCGATCAATTTGCTATCAAAATTACTTGTGCTATTTGACAATTTTTTATAATTATTTGCTCCTAAGTTAATTTGCCTTTATAGAGTTTTATTTTTGTTTTTATATTTATCATGACTTCATTGTTTTCACAGAGTTTAACACAGAGATCTCCATCCATATTGAACAAGTCTGGTGTTACATTGTTACTCTTAGAAATATTGAACTATCGCTTATTCTCTTTGTACAGGTATGCCCTTTTCAAAACAAATATGGTGATTGAGGCATTAATTACACATTAAAATTGATAATAAGAGCCTTATGTATTTAAAAATATTGATGTAACTGCACAATTCATCCCTACTTTGAAGGCACCTGACGTAATTTTCGAAGTACGCATTTGTCAAAAGGCAATTTTGTAGTAATATAATAGTATGTTCATTATTTATTATTCTAGAAAGAGTAGTTTGTTATTGCCCTTTTGTATTTGATACTTGGCAACAATTTGATGCGGAAGTTGGTTGTGAAAAGATCAATCTTCAATATTGCTAAAGAGGGTTTAATTTGTTGATTTTAACAAGACAAGAGCCTGATTAGCTAGGAAACATGGATACTTCTGGATTCATGATGTACTGTATCGTGCCCACATTGGATACCCGATAGTTGCCCTGTATGCTTCAAGATATTTAACGTGTAATATACTTCATTTGGAGTATCATTTAGACAAGTATTGTTTATTTTTGGATACTTATAGATGTACTCTTAGCCTAAGCCCACTAATCTGGAATCAAACATTTTGTTGTTGTAGCTTGTAGGTATTTTTGTGATACTCTCGAATACCTCTTGCCTTCTTGGATACCTGAAGATAATTCTATTTAAAATTTTGAATATAAAATGTAATAAAATGAAAATACGATTTTATTGTTTATTAAATATGCATCATTAAAGGCTTTTAGTTTAATTGTGTAGTCAGAGAAATTTCTTGTATCCCCAGTTATTCCTTGATTTCACTTCATTTGGTAATTAAAATTATAAATATAGCTATTAATTTCATTTTAGGGACATGTAATATTTATATCAATAAAATTTAACATCGACAAATTCTTAATCTATGAAATCCTGCTTTTTGAATAATGACGTGCCATGTGTCTATTGTATTATACCCGTATCTCATATCCATAGCTGTGCTTTATAGTTTATAACTGCTTGTCCAAGAAGCCAGAGGCTCGGACACTCCATAAACCGCAGAGATGCACATCCTAGAAAACAAAATATAGTGCCCAACCAAAAGACCAATACAAATATTATATTGGCTGCGGTCTGCAGCTTGTGGCAAGGAGCCTCTTTTTTGCTGTTAACCGCACAAATCAGTCTGTCTATGGACTAGGCAGTCCATTAAATTATGCCCCCCAAAAGGTGATCCACAGTTTTACCATAGTTAACTGTACCCTTATTGAACTGGATACCATTTCTAGAGCACCACAAAGTTCACCATTATGCCAAAGACATCAGATATCATCATGCTGTCTGAATCTGGTTTTCCCCCCAGTTGTCTTTGCCACTAGTCCCAAATTTCTCCAAATAGTTATCACAACCACTGGCTGATTGCCAAAACAAAAATAATACCTTAGAATAGACTTCACGCACTACCACACAGTTGAAAAGGAGATGCTAAATATCCTCTTCTGGATAGTTGCACTGATGCCATCCTTTTTTCTTTAGGCTAGTTTCTATGAGCTCTCTCCTGTGGTGGACCATCCTAACAAAAATATTGTACTATTGAGTGGAGCCCTACAGTTGCAGATCCATTACCATCTCAAGCATTACTAAAAATATTAAACACAAAGCGAAATCATTCATAAAGGCATGAATCGATATAATTTTTTCTTTGCTTGCAATATTTTGTTTTGGTAGGTTAGAATGGATTTTCTTGCATTTTTGCCATGATATGACACTTTTAGTTTCTGTTAAGCTCATGTCCGGATGTGCTCTATGTTGAAGATATCACGGGAGGAGTAAGGGGCTACTATATGATGTTTCCAAAATTATTGCTATGATGAAGGGAAGACGTGGTGAGCATCGAGTGTTCCGATTGGCCGAAAATTTATCCATCAATTTAATTCTCTCAATACGGGATTTTTTTATGGTGAAGAAAGACGTGAAGGTTCTCACGATACATTTTCTTGAAGGACTCTTAATTTTTTTCACTTGAAAGAAAACTATCTTAATGTGTTTAATTTTCATTAACCTTATTTTTATTTGTTAGGGTCCAACTGAATTCACAGAGACATTGAATAGGATTACCATTATTAGTCTTGCAATCACCATCAAGACTCGTGGGATTTCCGAGGTTGATCATATGATCTATCTTCAACCTGTGCTAGAGCAGATAATGTCCACCTGCCAGCATACATGGTCTGAAAAGACTGTTCGGCATTTCCCTCCACTCATACGCGACTTTTTATCAGGAAGGATGAACAAAAAGGCCCATGTTATCCAAGCCTGGCAGCAGGTAACAACCCTTCAATTAATTCAAGAAAATCCTAATGGCCTACCTGCTGGCAATTACAGTTTGCTAAGACAATCCATTTCCCCTATCAATCTGACCTTTTCCCCCGTGATTATATCAATCTCAGACAGCTTTCTTGCACTACCAATTTTCTTGCAAATTGCCTCCCTAAGTAAAATATGCTTAGGTAAATTGTTAATCTTTCATTGTCTATTGTACACGTATAGAAGTGACCATGCTTTGTTTTGCTCAATGCACCTTTAAGTACATAATCTATGTTTTATGTTGTCTAGACGCTTTGTCTGTCTCCACCTTTTAAAATGGCCAAATATTGGAAAATTGAAGCACGTCGTTGCTGTAATTCTGTATGGTGCTCTAGTTAGTGGCTATTGCAGCTAAAAAATTTAAAAGCTCATGTTTGTTTCTTCCACCACATAAGTGGTAATGGTGTTAGGATCTGAACCGTGAAATGAAAGAGGTTCCACCCTTTGGTGAAAGTGAATGCTGTTTATATTTGAGAATATAAATTTTCAACCAAGCACTGTTTTGTCTGATTTAAAAGTCTCATTCATCATTAGTGATCGTTCCTTTTCTTCTGGAGGTTATATGCTAGCCTTGTTATGCAGGATGAATCAACAGTTACAAATCAATGCAAGCAAATACTCCTTGGCGCAGTTGATAGTTCTTATGTGACAACATACATTGATCATAGTTTTCCTCAGCATCGCCAGCACTTCTGCTCTGGTGCTTGGATGCTTCTTTGTACACATCCCGAGCCAATCAACAGTGCGAATCTTGTATGGTCTTTGATTCTCTTCTACCAAATTGTAATTCAATTCCTTAAATTTTCTCATTGCTGAAACTCCATGGTTGGGTGATAATCCAGGGACGCGTTCTAAGGGAATTCTCTCCCGAAGAAGTTACAAATAATATTTATATAATGGTAGATGTCCTTCTTCACAATATACAGATTGAGTTGCAGCGTGGCCACCCCCTGCAGGTCTGAATTTTTCTTGCTATCGGGTTTTTTCTTTTACATTTTTGAACTTGTATTTATATACACTAGAAGAACTTCACTTCTAACTTCAATTACCTTTTTCTGTAGGATCTTTTAGTAAAGGCAAGTGCAAACCTTGCCTTTTTGGTCTGGCAACATGAACTGCTTCCGTTGGATATACTCCTCCTTGCCCTTATTGACCGAGATGATGATTCTCAAGCCTTACGAATTGTGGTACTTTACCCCTTAATATTTCTTTTAATAAAATAAGGTTTTGGATCATGAAACTTAGGGGTGTAATCGAGCCGAGTTCGAGCGAGCTGGGCTGGCTCAAACTCGGCTAGAGACATAAAACTTTACGCTCGAACTCGGCTCAAGGTCGAACCGAGCCTAGAAAACTAGGCTCGAGCTTGACTTGAACCGAGTTATCGAGTAGCTCAGTCCGACTTGATGGCTCCTTGGAGAGCACCTGGACAAACCAAGCATGAAACATTTCCAGAATTTTAGCATCTCACCTCATTTTTATATAACCACAAAGGCGTTGGAATTTCCCAACAGCCGATGGACACATGTTCCAACACATATGAATGCTCGTTTCAGTCTCAGGACTCTTCTAAAAGTTAAGTGAAAAATAAAATATGTATTTTATAGATTGTATTAATATGTTATGTTCGGACCTTAGATTGAAAGTATTTGATCATTTATTATTTATGATAAATTGATAATTGACCCGATCAAATAAATATTTATGATAATTGACTAAAATAAATTGACTATTGATACTATTGTTAAAAGCTCAACTCGAGCTCAATTGGAATTCTCATGAACTGAACTCGAATTCATATTTAGGCTTGATAAACTTTACGAGCTGAATTCGAGTTTAAGCAAGCTCGATTGGCTCACCTCGTTTGAACCCTTATCAAATTATTACTACTTAGATGATTTAGACAATATTTTTGCTTTGTGACAATCCTTCCATAATTTTGTCCACCAAAGGGTTGAGAAATCCTTTACGTATTAAAATCAACAGTCATGGTCCTTATGGATGCTTGATATCTTACTAACCATCATCTCTGATTTCCCATTTGGTGTATATTCTTGCATAATGAATTACCTACCATCTTGTGATTTCAACATTATCTTGGGAATATTGTTTTTATGTACTAAATTCTCATAACGTTGGTACAGCTAAATATGCTCGATAGGCAAGAGCTACAACAAAGAATTAAAATGTTTTGCTCAAGCCGTGGGTCCCCTGATCATTGGCTTCATACTGGCGTTCTGAAACGACCGGAACTCCCCAAAGCTCTAGGGAACCATCTATCTGGGAAGGATGGGTAAAATTTACCCTCTAAAGTTATCGATCGAAAAAATCCCCCTAAAAGTATTTCATAATATTACTTCCTTTTTAGTTTATTAGCACACTGAAGGCATCACTTGTGAAGAAATTAATAGCTATACCGTCTAATTTTTGTTGCATCATTATGTTTGCTGAAGTTGCAGCTAAAGAGATTGTTTTTTTAAGGATTAAATACTTCAAAATTTACTATTTAGGGGTTTTTTGGTCACAAGCTTGGTTTACAAATGTGATGCCATATATGAGTACTCTGTACTATAGCTTTGCCCTTTGGAATCATAGGTTACCAAACAAACGAAACAGAATAAGTACCCTGCTTACTGTTGGTATGACGGGGTTTGCGTGTTTAAAATCTTGAATATCATTGTTCTGTGATAACTGTGGACTGAGTGAGAACTGTGATCCAATGTGACACCCCCCCTGCCATCTATTTCTCCAGCGGCGCTTATCTTTATTCTTAATGGTCTGAAGATCACTATAAGACATTTTTTCTTTTTCTGAACTTCAGTAAGACAGTTTTTTTTGGCTTTTAGATGATTCAGGGTTTGGAGGGCATGACAATTGACAAGTGCATCTCAACTTATTTGCACCTCAATGTACTTCAGCGCATTTTAATATTGTTATAAGATCTTTCAAAACTTGCAGATTATATATATATATATTTTTACAAAAAGTGGCATTAGTTTCAAAATACTTGGAAAAAATAACCATTGTTTTGGTGAATTTCAAGTGATTTTGATTATAGAAAATTTGTTTCCTCAAACAATAAACGACATGACCAAGTTCAGAAAAGTTGTTAATTTCTTCATTTCATCGATCAAATGATCTTTCACCATATGCATTTAGATGTGCCAAAGATGATAAAGTAATGGCAGTTGGATATCACTATATCATTGAGCATGTTTTGCATTTTCCCCAAGCTATTACTTATCTTGATGCCAACATATTCTTCTTTTCTAAATTGGTCCTTTACTCATTTGCGATGTTTACTTTATCTCCAGGTATCCATCCTTCTTCGATGATATCTCAGCCCGGTTACTTCCTGTTATTCCATTGATTATATACAGGCTTATTGAGAATGATGCCACTGATGCCGCTGATAGGGTTCTTGTTATGTATTCTTCCTTTTTATCTTACCACCCTTTTAGGTTCACCTTTGTCCGAGATATATTGGCTTACTTTTATGGCCACCTTCCTAGCAAACTCATTGTTCGCATACTGAATGTGCTCGACATATCGAAGGTATATTAGCAATTTCGTCCATACACATTCTGCCTTTGTAAATGGTATTTAGAAGATTTATCATCTTTTCCTAACATGTTTTCTACAGATTCCTCTTTCAGAATCATTTCCTCAACACATCAGTGCTTCTTGTCCAGCAGCGTGTCCACCACCAGATTACTTCATTACCCTTCTCCTAGGTCTTGTTAATAATGTTATACCTCCCGTTGGTAGCAAATCCAAATCTGGTGTAGCTGGAGATGCTTCATATAGCTTTTCACGTTCAGCTCCTACTAAAACTCAATCAGCATCTCAATCTAGTTCAGCAACGTCAGATGTACGCAAAGCCTTCTATTTGAATCAGGACCCAGGAACCTACAACCAACTTGTCCTAGACACAGCCGTTATTGAGATCCTTTCACTTCCTGTAACTGCTTCTCAGATTGTATCATCTCTCGTTCAAATCATAGTGCATATCCAGCCAACCTTGATCCAATCTAGCTCTGCACTTGGAGGAGCATCTAATGCAGGGCAATGTTCTGCACTGCCAACTTCTCCATCAGGTGGAAGTACTGAGTCCTTGGGTGCAACTCGTTCAAATACTTCAGCACAAGGAATAAATACGTCCAGTTTTATGTCGAAGACTGGGTACTCATGTCAGCAGCTTTCGTGTTTGATGATACAAGCATGCGGCTTACTTTTGGCTCAGCTTCCGGTGGAATTCCACATGCAGCTCTATTCAGAGGCAGCACGTGTAATAAAAGAATGTTGGTGGCTTTCTGATGGGAAAAGATCAGTTAGAGAGCTAGAATCTGCTGTTGGTTATGCTCTGCTTGATCCTTCATGGGCCGCCCAAGAAAACACCTCAACAGCTATAGGTAATTTCATTCATCATTGTTGGAGTTAAAAGAATAGAAACCATTTCAGGCCTTTGCCCACTCTTTTTGTTTTTTAGTTGATATTGAAGTTAGTCTACCGTGCTCTAGTTTATGTTACACATCTGATTAGGCATGAATTTGTTATGGATACTTAAATTTTGCATTTCAATGGAAAACAAATGGGTGATTTGATATACGTATGTGTTTCTATACTTTCATGCATTAGAATGGCTATCCATAGCAACTAGAACAACCAATATTGAACAGAGAAGGTTGAGAGGGGACGCAAAAGATATATTAGGTTGTCCCACTCTTAGGTGTTGTATAAAATTAACAAGAGATAATCATGGAGTGAATCAAGGTGCAGTTACAAGAATATAGATCATACAAGGAATATTTACAATTGACCACACATCTTGGACTAGAAGATAAGGACAGCAATGGAGCCAACTGTTGTATCCTTAATCCTTGACTCCTTGTGTAGTCGATAATCTTCAATATCATGACGATGTTTATATAGCTAATCATGATGCATTGATAATGCATAAGGAGTTAGGGACATGACTGTGCAGTCTGTGCTGTAGCATTTATGTACTTGTAATAATTTTTATGAACCTATTTGATGTTATTTGGTTTCATATATTTAAGTTCGTGCCTTCCTATGATTTGTGGTGATTATAGCAATGTTTTCATGGTAAGTAATTACATTAATGGCTTCAAGAAGAATATACACAAAGTGTTTGGATCACTATTACGAAAAACGGACCTGCCTGGCCGGTTCAACCGTGAACCGACTGTCCAGTTCCCAAACCCACAAGAAGTCATTTTTGGATTGAACCGGCCTGAACCGATGATTTGATTGGAAGAACCGGTGGAATCGGCAATTCAACCAACCGGTTTAGGCAAAAAACCCATTAAAAAACCCCTGAACCCAGCCCGAACTCTAACCCGACACAACCCCTCTGCTGCCGCCTGCGTAGAGGGCTTCCGATACCTCCACCACGACAAGACCTAGGTGGGGAGGGGAGGAGGGAGGGGTGAGGAGGAGCCGAAGGTGGGAGGGGTGGGGTGGGGTTGTGTGTGTCTAGGGGTGAGCAAAATTCGGTTCGGTCCGGGTGTCCGGACCGAACCGAATTTTTCGGTCCGGACCGAACCGGACCGAACTTTTTCGGTCCGGTCTTCGGTCCGGAGGACCATGGAAATTCGGTCTTCGGTCCGGTCCGGTTCGGTCCGGTCTTCGGGTTTTGGACCGAACCAGACTGGACCGGACGAACCGGACCGAACCGAACCGAATTTTTCGGTCCGGTCTTCGGTCTGGTCTTCCGAAAAGTTCGGTCTTCGGTCCGGTTCGGTCCGGTCCCGGACCGAAGCTCACCCAGATGTGTGTCAGTCATATCTCGTATGTGTAGGTTAGGTTTTGTGAGTTTTTGTGGTTTTTTCAAAAGAGACCTTAAGAATGTTAGGATCTTGTTAATATTTATTTTAGGGTGAGAATTGTTTTGAGGGTTTTATTTTATGAAATGAGTTTTTTATATTTATTTATGACGTCAGCAGATCAAAGCGGTTGAAATCAATTCTCATATTGGTGCAACGTTTGGTCCAGTTCTGGAAACCATGGTTTGGATAACTTGAGTTTCGAGGTTTGATGAGCTTTGAGTTTTGCACAATGTTTTAATGTGCGGCCACATTCTGAGAATATGGCCGCACTAGGGCTGTGCACCGGTTCAAACCCGGACTGGACCGGACCATCTCCAGGGTCCGGATCGGTTGGATCCGGGTTTGGACCGGTCCGGTCAAAAAACTCGGAATGGACTGGGTTTTTTGTATTAAAATGTGGGAAATGGACCAGGCCCGGACTGGACCGGAATTCGGTCCGTCGCCAAGGTCCGAACCGAAACCCGGACCGACCTGTCCGGTCCTGTCCAAAATCCCGGACCGGACCTGTCCATGCACAACCCTAGGCCAGCACAGTCGCATATGCGGCCCAACGACTAGGTTGCCCGATTAGCCGTTGGGCCAACAATACCGTGTCGCACAAGCCACATACACAAACTCCGATGGTTATATAGCCGTTGGAAAATAAAACACCCCCCGAAACACCCTATAAACGAGGAATTTTAGACATAGACAAGGAATTTGTGGGTATAGACGATGGGGTGACCGAGGAAGAAGAAACCTATTATGACGACCCCGATGACTTGGAAGAGGATGACATTCCTCAGTGGGTTAAGGACCAAACATAACCGTTGTAGACTTAGATCACAGCTACTCCCTATTTAGTGTTTTGCTATTATAGTTGTTTAGTTGTACTTGTAATACTTAAAAGTTAATAAATGAAAATATACCTAGCGGTTTGGTGGGTAGATGGGTCTTCCAGTTTGGTAATGACGTCAAGAAACTGGTTGTTTCCAGTTTGCACAACCTTACCCTCGAGCCAACAAAGAGGTTGTCTCCAGTATGTGAGAACCAAACACATTTGTGTTTGTACTGATATTTTTTTTCTTTTCATATTGTAATAAGCTTGCCAAAATCTACAGAAATGATATCATTTACTGTATTTTTGTAGGATTACAGACGAAACCAGATCCAACATTTACTATATGTATTATGTATTGCAAAATGTAGTTCTTAGATCTTACATTACATAGGAACTAAATCCGAGAGGATAATTTTCCATTCTTGGGTATATGGTAACATTTATTTATCATCTCCGCGGCTTATCTAAGTTTGTTTTTCAAGGATATGTACATGGATACATTCTTCATATGCGTGAATCGTCTGCATCTTTCCATTTTTTGATTGTGTATATTTTCGCTTTCCAAATACGTATGATGAGATGTTTGTGTACCTTGCTTGTATGTGCATTGTCAAACAGTTGGATATAAATTTGGCAATATCAAGCTTGTATCCTACTCTTCTGGATTTTAGTACAGCCAAATAAAAATTGAGCTTTTATTTCATGTTCTATACTTGTTTTGACAGGAAACATTGTCGCTCTCCTGCATTCATTTTTCAGTAATCTTCCACAAGAGTGGTTGGAATCGGCTCAAGCTTTAATTAGGCATCTTAGGCCAATGTCTTCTATTGCAACACTGCGAATAACCTTCCGCATAGTGGGTCCTCTGATTCCTCGCCTCAGCTTTGTTCGCCCAGTATTTTATAAGGTACTTGCATTTATGTTTAACTGTCCTTTCCTTTCATGTGGAGATACATTTATTTCAATGTGTACATGTTCGGTGAAAAGCATTTGCAAGTCAACACTTTTGATCATTGATGTGACTTCAGAATAAGTAAATATACTTGTACCTTATTTTCCCTCTAAAAGTAACATTGTAATGCTATGAATTACTGCTTCTGTTAAGGTTGTTGCTCTTCTGTTCAATTGCATGGGAGATGTTCTGGGAAGAAACAGTCAAATATCAACTTCGATCGAACCATCTGAAGTAACAGACCTGATTGACTTCTTGTAATACCTCTTTGTCTCTGATTATCATAATTTTGTTATTTGTCTTAAAGACGTTCTAGGATCATTGTACTACCAACTCATCCACCAAAATATATTTGTCAGGCACCACATTGTGCTATATGAAGGTCAAGGAGGACCGGTGCAGAGTAGCAGTAAGCCTCGGGCAGAGACTTTAACCTTATGTGGTAAAGCAGTTGAGTTGTTACGCCCAGATTTGCAACATCTTCTTTCTCATTTGAAGACGGATCCCAATTCATCTATTTATGCTGCTACTCACCCAAAGCTGGTCCAAAACACCATGTGACTTTCAGGTTCGTGCGGGACAGTTTTTCTTTCCATTAATTAATCGTGCAAGTTGGTCAGTTCGATGCCTAGATTCTGTCATGCTGGAAATTCATACACTCATATATAGACATCCTTTGTTTAGAATTTATTAGTTAAGTCCCTATAATGCATTTCACAAATGGGTATTCTAAACAATACCAGTTATTTATGGGATAACATTTTTATAGCCAGATTAAGTGGCAAATCTATGAATTCTCTTGAGGGCCAAGTGGTTTGTACAGGACAACCATTTCATTAAGCAAACCTTTTGTGTTAAATGGAAACGACATGGTATTGTGATTTCACAACCTTAAAAACATAAGAACACAAATTATAAAAATTAAGAGCAAGAAAAGATGATGTCCTGTCTACTTGAGCTGAACCACACAATTAAGGAAGACTCCCGTAGAAATTCAATTTCTGTTAGATTGGACTGAGTTCCTGCACAAAGCATCACTGAGCAACGTAATCGAAGTAACTCCTGTAGGAACTCGACTTATGTAATAATTAAACAACATGATCAATTGATTTGGTTTTCAGACTGCCATATTTAAACTATCCTATCCTGATTTATCTTCGGAGCAGCATCTATCAGCTACGATTCTCTGAAAAAAATATCCATTAATTAGGGCTCGTTGTCATTAACACTTTGTTGACTTGTTTTTTACAGATCATGGAACCGATCTGTCAACTAACGACTGAAGTTACGCCCAACAATAACTTAAGAGAAATCATCCCTGGTTGAGCATGGCCTTTGACACATCAACTTGTGACATATGATAACTAAGTACAATAACTAATGGTGGCTTAAGATCAAAAAGGATGGAGGGTTTTCCCCCCAAAAAAGCTGCATGAGAATCTAGGAGCCATGAAATAATGCAAAAGTAATACCGACATGGATTTCCGATGCCATGGGTGTTTCTGGCGTTGAATATACCCATTTGCAGCTATTTTCTGACTTAAATACTAGCACTCCAATAATTTGAGACTGCTGTGTATATCTAATAAACTGATGTAACTTGTTCAGGCGAACCAGATTAAGAGGACCTCATGATTCAAGAGAATTCCTCTTAATCGGCATTTAATCATTAGAAAGTACATTTTCATTGGCATGATGGATTTAACTCTTAAAACTTTATACATCTGTATAGCTTGTAAACGTTACTCAAAAAATAATTAAGAAAAGAAGTTTGTGTATGTTTTGTTTGCAATTTGGATCCTCTTATCTATCTACCTGGTTTCGTTTTTGCTCGTAATCCACATGATGTAAAAATTCGTTGTCTTATTTTTAAATCTCGCCCGGTGATTCTTCATGTATTTTGGGTTGTGGCATTCTTACAAAATGACCATCTTATGTATCTGAATGGAGCTAAATCTTGGGGACGTCGCACAATGGGGATCTAAAGCAGGAGTTGACTCATTGAGGCTTCGTTTTGAAAGCTCACACATGGTACGTTAGATTTAGATCACGTCTGCCCTGACGTAATGCAGGCAGTTTCGTGGGAGCTGTTTGAATTGGCATTTCAGACTTTTCAGTCACGTCTTAATGTTTTCAATTGCTATGGCTACTTGGTCTTATTATTTTATTTAGAGTGATCAGGATTTCAAATCAAGTGTTACCGTCGTGACTTGAGATTCTCTTTTTTATTTTATCTAGAACAGTTCGTGTTACTTCGATTATTTAAGTGAAAGCAAGTTAACTTCTTTTTGTTTTCGAAACAACTGGTAATTCGAAACAGCTTCCTTTTGTTTTCTTCATAACTGGTAGAAAGTAAGCATGCTAGCTTTAGAGACTTTCTAATTTCGAAATTTATTTTCTAATTTGGACTTGAGATTCTTTGGTGGAGTTAAACCAACAAGTTGTCTGGATGATGCATGCAAATACTCATTTAGTCACGCTGATGGTTTCAAACTTTCAACTGTCTTTTTACACAAACCAAATCAATCAATTCAAACTAAAACTAGTCGTATGCTTGGACTCTGCCGCCATATAATAATGGCTTGATTTTGGACATTCACTTTTTATAATCTCTTGGAGATGGAAGGGTGGCTGGAGTAACTTACAACTCTCCCTCTCGCAGACCGAATTTGTGATATTTTCCACTTAGATTAACTTGCTCTAATGAAAGGATCAGGTAAAGTTTTTATTTCCTATTATATAATATATCCAAGAACTGCACATGCACAGACGGGTCAAAATTATTTCTCCATTTCATAAAAATTCAGGTATAATTATATACACAAGGGGTCATTTTATCGGAAATAGAGGCTATCTTAATAAGCAAAACAAACTGACATTTTCGGGGAGAAATTGTCTTCTGATATCTGAAACACAAACAACAATTTACATTACAAATTCACCTTAAAATAGGGGTGTAAATGAGACGGGATAGATTTTTGTCCCATCGCTACTAGTCCCAAAAGTTAAGTTGATTGGGTAAGCAGACGGGACGGGACAAAAATCTAACAATTGTTACCCTCCCCACTTAATGGTGGGTTAAGTGGGTTTAGATTTTAATTTTTTTATTTTTAGAAGAAAAGAAATCATATTAACATAGGAAAATTAAAATTATAACTTGATTACAAAATAATAAAATGCTCATCATTACTCAAGAACTTCACTAGCATCGTCACCGTCATCGTTATCCTCCTCGTGAACATATTGTGTTGACGTTGTTGCAAGAGCTCCATCATTACTTTCAACTACACCAACGAAACATGATAAGTTAAATTTACAATATGCATAATTATCAATTATACATTATTTTGAAAGTGACACCACTTTCAAATTCAACCCTTAACCAATCTTGTGCACACAGAAGGATATCTAAAGTAGTGGAAGATATCAAACAATGATGTTTGCCAAGAACCTGTCCTCTTATGCTAAAAACACTTTCATATGCAACAGTAGAATCCAGAGAACATGGAAAGGAAATGGAAGAGATGCTCGACTCATGCTCCTGATAAAAACCTACACCGACGGAATTTATCCGTCGGTGTTATGTTATGATCCATTAGTGTCGTAGCCCAAGAAATGGTCAATTTTTGAAGTTATCTCCGAAGGATATTATCCGTCGGTGCTTTGAAGAACAAGTACACCGACAACTTTTATCCGTCGGTGTTAACGAACTTTTCCGTCGGAGTACGTTCTTGCGCGAAAAGTTCTGGACACCAAGTACACCGATGACCATTATCCGTCAGTGTTAACTGAAGGGAATGTGTTCTAAAAGTTTTACTTTTAAATGTCAATTATTATGAATTGAATGAGAAATCATTTTGTTCCTTGTTTATGTTATTCGTCTTTTAGAAGTGTTAAGGAAGAGACTCTTGGTCCTTAACCGTAGAGCTCTAAAAGATATTGGTTTACATAAAACAAAAGATATTCGCAATCATGGTAATTAACATGGAACATTAATTACCGAGTTAAGATTGTCGTGTTGGTCATAGATCATTGTAGCTCTACAAGTGAGTGACAAAACGAGTACACAAAAGAGGAAAATAGTACTTTTGTATACCGAATTGACCTAACAAGTAAAATATTATAGGAATGTGTTTCTGTGTCATTAATATTTCACTGTGTCCTTGGTCCTTTGATATGAGACTTATATCCGATCGCTTAAGGAGTTCTTAATTAGATTAGTGTCTTGAGCTATCGATGAGTGTAGTGTAAAGGCGTTAGTTGGTTAAGTATAACTTTCGTTGGAGAAGATAGTTAGTCAAAAGATTATCATTGCCCCTCTTAATTGAGTGATGATATTAGTGGGTCCCTTGATAAAGCAAAGTTATAATGTGCACAATGTGATTTGAGTTAAGTCACATATTTATAACTAGCTTAAAGAGATCAAGAAATGAATACTAATACAAAGATGACACAATACTACTTTGTGTGTATTCTTAATATCATGAGGCAAGGGACAGACACAAGTGGTGCACTCCATCACTAAATGGATCGGGTTTTGGTTCGAGTAGAATTAAGACATCTAACTAATTGGGAGCTATAATGTGTAGCTAGATACCGCTTATACCTTGTGATATTAAGCTCTTAATATCACTGCCAACTTAGTTTAGATCCTCCCATAGGTCACACCACAAAACTGGGAAACAAGAAATGAGGATTTTGAGTTCATAAGATGTGTCGGGTTTCATGTAGAAAATATGACACATGGGGTGAACAAACAAAATCAAAATTATGTTGTGATTAATAACATAATTAAAATCTAAATTAAATTCATATGTGATGTAAATATTATGGGGGTGTAATGATTGATCATTACATATGATAATATGTTACATAAGTTGTGAATTTACTACTAATCCCGAAATGTCAAAATTTGTAGGGGTTAAACCGAAATTTGACAAGTCTGCAGAACAGTGCTCCAACGGTCGACCGGTTAGCAGTAAACGGTCGACCGATCGGGCACGGTCGACCGGACATGTCTCGACCGATAACAGGGAATTTTCATCTGTTCGAACGGTCGACCGAATGTGGTCGGTCGGTCGACCGAACATTGCGATGGAATAATTCCTGTTACGAACGGTCGACCGAGTTATAGAACGGTCGACCGAAACTAGGTCCGAGCGGTCGACCGAACCTTGAAACGGTCGACCGGTCCAGACGGGTTTGTGCAGAATTAATTTAAGAATTAATTAGATCATGCATGGAATTGGTACATAATTGATTTAATTCGTGGCTAAGATTATTTGTTAGCAAATAATGGATGGTTAGATGGAATTTTGCATGAGATCATGGGCAAGGGGTTGCACATGAATAGGTAATTTGGAGAGAGCTTATAAATACAAGCTTATTTCATTACCCAATTAATCTAATTCATAATTTCTTGTGCAAAAATTCTCTCTCCATAATTCTCCACGAAAATCCATTAATTCTTAAGTTTAGTTTTAGTTCTTTAGAGATCATCTTCTCAAGAGAATTAAAGAGGGGTTAGTAATTAGATTCTAAACCTTATCGGAGATTGAGAGACTAGCTTCCCTCTCTCCGATCTTGTTTAGAGTTTGGTGAATACTCGGACGCATCCGGCGCAGCGAGGAGCATCCCTAACGTCTCCGAATCTTCAAGAAGTTTTAGAGAACTTCTAGGTATGAATTTCAGAGCTCATATTTGTTTTAATAAAGTTTTGAAACTAGATATTGAAACAAATTGATGCATGCATGAAATAAATTATAGAAAATTGAAAATTGATCCTTATTATACATAAAAAAATTCGAAAATATATATGTATAATTAAACATGAAATCCTACATTAACGAACTCGTCCGTCAGAGTACGTTTTTTGCACGATTTTTTTGAAGCTCGCGTGTTTCTTAAGCGAAAACCTACATCAACACTTTCCTATCCGTCGGTGTAAAACCCTAAAATGGAAAATTTTAGTCCGACCGAAGTTATCCGTTGGTGTTATTATTAAGTTCCGTCGGTGGTACGAAAGTCCGACGGAAATGTATATCTGTCAGTGTTACATACCCTGCACCGACAGATGAATCATCGACGGATATATATCCACCGGTGATTCCCATATTTCTAGTAGTGTTAGAAGGTTTTTGAGAAGAGAGGGTTAGGGTTTGTGTCATGAGCCAGAGAGAGTAAGGAGAGAAAAGGTGGCTAGGATTTATGGGTTATTGTTCTTATTTTGTTTTTGTGCGGGTTGCAGGTTAGACATGGTGGGTTGAGAGATAACCGCAATCCGTCTCATTTATTAAGCATGTGACGAGTAAGGATTTATTGATTGTAATTTGCATTAGGTGGGACGGGGCGACGGGTTAAACTTGTCCCATTTACGGTCCTACATTAAATGCATTTGCAATGCATCCAAAATGTTTGGAGTCCAGAAGCTAAAATTCTGAGCTTTCTGGTGGGATTAAGTGGTGGAAGCCTGGAAAATCCTTTAATCTTGGTTATCCAAACAATATACAGTCAAATGACTGATAATTATTAAGACCTGTCGTGACTTCCATCTCTATCACAAAATAGGTTTGTGTAATCATATTCCAAGATAGACTAGTAAAAAGACATGTCCTCTCTATGCATGTATGCTTTCTTTGCCTTTCTTCCCACATTCAGCAGACCTTTTCTCTTCACATCAATAATCCCACTTAGATAACAAACACTAATCCAAAACTATTTTATGTCGTTATATCTGTGTCCTAAATTACACCATGTTCTTTGTGTCCGCGTGAGTTAAAACATCGAAGATAAGGAGAGATGAAACTAAAGAGACCAATTAAGCAAGCTAAAGTATTTGTACAATTAAAGCAAGAAAACTTATTAGATGAGATGGCACTTTCAAAGCCAACTCACACGTGTGGATCACACATTGGAGTGACTATATATAGTAGTTAAGAACAAGGCCCTTCCCAACGTTACTATACTTTTTTTTAAACATTTCTATAAAAAAATAATGATGGTGGTGAGAGGTATTTCACATATGCACATCAAGTTTGTACTTATTTCCTGTTTGTAGCAAGACATTACAAATATTAGATAGAATGGCACTTTCAAAGCCAACTCACACGTGTGAGAAAATTCATTAAATTGAGAACGAGTCCCTTGCTAACATAAACTATAAATTAAAGTGGTGGTGGTGTGTGAGGTATTCCACTTATGCACATACTAATTATCAATATATATATACACATATGTATGCAATATAAATTTAACAATATTCGTTGAAAGGGTTACAAAAAGAGAGAGAGAGAGAGAGAGAGATATGGGGAGAAAACCATGTTGTGAGAAGGTGGGTTTGAAGAAGGGGCCATGGACCGCTGAGGAGGACAAGAAGCTCATCAATTTCATCCTTAACAATGGCCAATGTTGTTGGAGAGCTGTTCCTAAACTTGCAGGTCATATCTTATTTTTTTTCTTAACCATCAACTGATTTATAGCTTATGCATGTGGTGTGGTTCCAATTGAGAGAGAAAATGTGAGGGTTTGATTACTTTGTTTTTCTTGCTTCGTGTCTTATCATCAAAGTTATTCTTTTACATCTAAGCATTTGTTTTTTTATAAAGTTGTGATATTCACGATAATTAATTCATCCTCCTTCAATAAGGAGAATTGAAATTTAATTTTCTTTTCTTTCTCTTGAGTTTTTGTCGTTTTATTCATTTTGACTCAAGATATTGTACTACTTGTTCTTGAAGAAGGCAATGGCTTCTTATCAGAAACAAGGAGCTTAATTCACAGTTTGGTGTAATCTCATATTTGACCTTTTTGTTTACTAAAGATGGAGTAAAGAGAGTATAGAATTAATGTGATTGCCGGATAGGCTTTCTTATAAGGTACTTGGTCTTTAGTGCATTTGGCAATGACCATGTTTTTTTGTTTTGTTTTGGATTTACTTCGTTAATTTGCTTGTTGTTTGGTTTTTTAACAAAATAAGTTGTGCTTTCAATCATTCAAGTGAGACTTATTCTTTTCCACTCTAAGCCACAATATGCCCCCAATCGATTTGGGAAAATATTTATGCATGGTGACTTACTCTCTCTTTTTTTGTTGAGAAAAATAATAATGATGATTATGTTTTCCCCATCAATTTTATTTTGTTTAACAGACTAATGAAAACATTGAGATACAAATACAGCATGTTTTTTAATCTTTAATTTCGCGTGTGGATTTATAGGTTTGCTAAGGTGTGGGAAGAGTTGTAGGCTTAGATGGACCAATTACCTCAGGCCTGATTTGAAGAGAGGATTGCTCTCAGATTATGAAGAAAAGGTGGTTATTGATCTACACTCTAAGCTAGGCAACAGGTTCCCTCTCCCTTTCCCTCCCCACTCTAGATTTTTTATTATTATAGTGGTAATCAAATTAATTTGAAGATATTGGTGATTAAGTGCATAGTACAAAGTAGAATAAGACTTGGGTTCATTTGCGTTTAGTGAACCTCCTGTTTATATATAAGACGTAAAACATATGTCAAAAGGTATTATATTATACATGGATATAATCATGGCGATATAGTCTACATTACTTTGATATATATATATATATATATATATATATATATATATATATATATATATATAGTATGATGCACTTCTTGAAATGAACATGGACGTCTTATATTTCGTCATTTAAACCAAATTCAGTTTTGGCGTACAAATTACCAGAACTCTTGATCTGTGATTCGTGTTAACTCAAATAGTAGATGTTATCAAAGTCCGGGTCAATTTATTTATTTATACAAAGACTAAATCATAAATATGAGACGACTAAACAAAACAAAATTAGCATAAATTCCATTCTAAACTTCTCCTGTACATATGATTTATTGGTATTAAGCAGGGATACTCACGATATCATCTGAAACAATTTCTTGTTTATTTGATGTAGGACTGTCCAAACCATTAAAAGTTAATGCCTTTTGCGCGAGGCACACCCTATATTGCGTGCATAATACATGTATACACCTTTTAATTTTTTTATAACATTGTTTAATATTTAATGGAACGAATATATATACTTATACGAACCCTGGAAGAAAAAAAATATATGAACTACGTACTTTGTAAAAAAATGGAATATAAACTATTGATCTTCGCTTGAAGAAAGTCCAATCTGACTAGTTAAATCATCTCAACTGACACTTTTAATTAGAGACACCTAACTAAAGATACCAACTTGACTTAACCACATGCGTACACATAAATATAAGTATTTTTGTTTGTTTGTTTGTTTGTGTTTGCATGCAGATGGTCGAAAATTGCATCCCAACTCCCCGGAAGAACAGATAATGAGATAAAGAACCACTGGAACACCCATATCAAGAAGAAGCTAAGAAAGTTGGGAATCGATCCAAACACCCACGACCCCATAACAAACATTAAAGAACAAGAACAAGAACAAGAACAAGAACAAGACACAAGTGCCACATGTGCAACTACCAAATTTTCAGTTGACGAAGTGCCCATCATCCAACCACACGAGATCTTCAACGTTGATCCAACGAGTTCCATGTCATCGTCGACGTCCACGTGCATGGACGGCTGGGATCATCCCTTGTGGCTGTGGGAAATGATGGATGACTTGGACGGTCTGGATTTGATCTTGGGTGGTAGTACTCCTGAGTCAAACGCGAGTTGATCCTGTTGGGTTTGAACAGGACAACTCCATCGATCGGCATTGCTTCTGTGATTATGATATTGTAACGTTGGTTTCTATTTAATTTCTCGATCAAGTTTATGCGATATCTTGATTGGAAAATAACACAAGTTCTCAAGTTTATGGAATTATATATATTGTATTCTCTAGTTGCATTATAATACTGAGCTAAGTCAGCTTCAAGTTTATGTGATGTTATTATATATGTGTTTTGTTGTTTTGTTTCATTTATTTGTCGTAAACATTTTATAAACTGATATAAATATAAACTGAAATCAAATCAATGTCTGATTGTTAATTTAATGGTTGAAGGAAGTTTTTGCTTGCTTACCATTTTTAAACGTCATCTGTGCATATTATTATTTACAGCAAGTGAAGGATGATATCAGGTGTCTCAATAATTTGCTTCTGGTGAATTTCAAGTGCATAAATATCCTAAACTTTCCACATTATTATCTAATTTCAACAACAACCGCTTAGGCGGAAGACGATTTCTTCTGAGATCTTTCCCGTTCATAATTATGCAAGATATGTATTTCAAACTGTTGGTGGGTTTTCAATTTGACTCTATAGACCCACAATATACATATATATATGTGTGTGTATCTATCCATAATCAATGTATCTATATTAAATTGGTATTCATGTAATGTACGATCGTTTCTACAAATTAAGAGTGTTGTTCTTGTCATTCACACATCAAGAAATGATCTAATGATTGGATTTATCATACAAATCTAGATCATGATCAGATACAGAAGGATACCCATCAAAAAACAAAATAAACCCTGAGCTAATTCAGCCGTGTTTATTTTGTTAAGTTTATGCATAGTTAAGTCAACCATCAAACAATTACAATCATCTAAATTGACGACTGATGTAATTATTTCAGGTTGGTGAAGACCACTTCAAAAGAAAATAAAAAAATCAACTGGGGATTGAGTCAATATATGATTAGCTAGAGTTGTTGGCATGTCAAGATTACTTTGTTTTGAAGAAAACACTTGAGTTTCTAACTCTAGAAGTAGTTGTTTCCCAACACGTTGCTTAACTTACTAACTCTATAAGTACTACTATTAGTGTTCTTTGCCTATTTTGTTTGATAAATCGAACCTTAGATGTGAAGTCTGAACTTTGCTGCATATATTGAAGTAAAGCAAATAAAGCAACTACGAGACAGAGATTGTAAACTACAAGAAGTGTTGGTCACCTCAAGTGCCATGTCCATGTCATGGACTGTGATAAAACTTACTTTAAACTAAAACTATAAGGACATACATAATTAAGTAACCATGGTTGGACATATATTGAACAGAAAAGTAATTGAATTCGTACGTCAATCGCACTGCTTTCTGTGTTGAACATATATATATATATATGTAAGATTTTTTCCCCATACAAGTTTTGCTCTTGGTTTGTTTATTCTATATTACAATTTCGAAAAATTATTTGAGAATATACCGAAATATTTCTCGATTGGAGAACAAGTAGATTGGTTTCAAAGTTGGATCACCAGTAGTACTTTTCCTTCTATTTTAAATATATAATGTTGGCTTCTGCACTAGAACTTCATGGATTGACTGGATGTTTTCACATTACGTAATGCATTTTAAAGTTTATGGACTGTACGTAACATTATATTATGATTATCAATATTTTTGGATGGTTTAATAAAGACTCTCAAAAGTCAAAACAATTAAACTTTCTAAATTTTCAAATATCATTGATACTCTTCTCATTATGAATTTGTGATTCTCAAATGGTGTGAATTAAGTACTAGAAGTTCAATAAGCTTTAATTGATCGATATTACTGTTCAAATTGAAGAGTATCTAACTATATCATAAAAGTAGGAAAACATTTGTTATATTTGAATCGTTTGGAAACTAGTTATGAAAATTTCTCTGAAGTTGTATGGTTGTAGAGATTCGTTGCATTTTTTTGGTGTATATGTTTTTGATAAAGCTAATCAGCTAATGAAGTAGAAAATGTTCTTATTGAAAGGAGTTACTAATATATATTACAATGAAGTATAATGATTGGTTATTATTTCACCTCAAACTAGTTCATTTTAATACTCCAATGCATACAACCATAAGTCCATTAGGATCAATATGTCAATAACCAATAAAAATATTGATACACGTCACTTAACCTGAGTTTTGGTAGATGTTTAGTTTATAACAGTTACAATTTAAAAGTTTTTTTAATTTCGTATTCCCGAAAAAAATGATTCATGTAGTTCGAATCTTGTGCACTCGTGTGACATCGAGCTACCCAAATAAGTCTAACCAACAACGTCCATGAACATAACTTAAATTTATCTAATGGCGTCTAGGGTTTCTTTTTCATAGCATATAATATAGATATATAGTTCGAATGATGTAGACTTTTCATTTGGATTTTCCACCTTGTGGTTGATATAGTCTGACATGCATGTTGAATTATATTCTCCACATTTTGGTGTACGTTTAGATAGTTGTCAGTAATAATCAATTAAGTTGATTGGGGTTAGGTAAGTACCAAACCCTTGAAGAAATTGATACATTAATTGCATGGTTTAGTAAAACTCATCGTACAATGCCATTTATTATGGGGAGACCTACATGGTCATGACGTCATGTGTGAGGGCCATGGACTCCACACAATTTTTTTAGTACCCAAAGTTTTTAGTACCATTATGTTTGCTCCAAAACCCAAAATCGAAACATCAAAAATCCAAAAACGCCAAAATTTTCATATTTCATTTCCATATTTCCATATTTCATTTACAACCTGACCCCCACGTATATATTTTTCTATATCTGCTGCCCCTGCCTTTTATTTTCTTAAGTATTGTGATAGTTTCCATCTGTTTTTTTCGTGTACTTAACTTCTCTTTTAAATATTTTTTTTGTTTACGAAATAATATTACGAAAACTAGCATTGTATTTTTTGGTCTAAAACAATAGCATGATATCTATAGTACAAAACGAGTGGTGCCTGTTCTTGCGATAATGGATAGATTTTTGCAATATTTATTACATTAGCAAGAGTTTATTAGGGAGCCTTTAAATAATAAAATAATAGTAACAAAAATTATAATATTTTGGTTGTATTTGTATTGATGGATGAAAACTGAAGATATATAATGTTACCAAATTCATATAATTAATTTGTAGGTTTAACTCGTGGTCACATACTTGATTGTAGGATGTGGATGGATATTAGATTTGGACTTCAGAGTTTGAGAACTTTATTACGAATAAAAAATTCAATGAAGTTTTAGGGAAGGATAAAATAGTACTGCAAAAGAAAGTTTGAGTTTGTTGAAATATAAAGGGTTCAGACACAAACGGTCATCACAGTCATATATGGACACACATCCTCAATCAAGCAAATCATCCATCCAACAAATCTTCATCAAAAGCAACACAACATTCACGCATCAAATTGCAACGGCTAGATCTTGTATTATGAAATAAATCAAACTCATATATATACATGTATCCGTGTTATTTTGAAATAATATACAAAAAATCATACAAACACAAATTCTTCAGAGTTCCCTTCCCACGTGACTCACTACAGGGATAAGTTATTTTGTAATTGAATTGGAATAGAGATATTATAATTTAAAGTAATATACTATTTTAATTTTTAATCCATATTGTTAGTCCTTAGAGCACATTTATCTTCCTTTAGGCCGATGGGGGGTGGCCAAGATACATATATATTTGTTATCTGTGCTCGTCAGTAGGTTCATAAGTAGCTACAATTGAATGCACAAAGTATGACAAATCATAATGCTATGAATTTCAATATAAAAGTCAAGAAAATAGCTTCAACATAAATGTGTCAATATTATGTAATTTTTCTTTTACAAGATAAAGGTAAAATGACAACGTAGGACAAGTTTGAGAAGTAAAAAAAAACGTAACTTCCTTGATCATATTATTGCAATGATTATCTATAAATATAATAATACATACAACTAGCTAGATAATTAGTCAATAGGCTAATGAGTACCAAACTGTTGGGATTTTTCACACTACATTTTCCAAAACAATACAAAAAATCCTTTGATTTTCTATTCTCATGTAGACTAAATAATAATATAAATTCCATCTTCATGATGGTGGTAGTCCAGTACCACTACTAAAGCCTTGCTCTTCCACCAATACATGCCAAGTGTATAATGATGATTAATGGATATGACTTTGGCATTCCACACCTTTTACTTACCCAGAAAGGATCTTACACTGCTTCAATTGCGTTTTATTTTCCGTCCCCTCTAGGATATATTAGCAGACATAACAAATATATTTGTAGGAATGAAAGAGTAGCAGCACAAATTATTTTACAAATAAAAAAACAGATGATGTATATATCAACTTAAAGATTTGTGGGCAGATAAATATATAAACACAAATTTAATTCTTGAATATATCTCATCTAAACCCGCAAATTTTTTATGGGCCTACTAGTGTGCAGCCCAGGCATGGAACAGTACTGTTCATCTAGACCTCGTTTTGTTCTCATCTCATGATTACAACAGGTGGGTCTGTTTCTTCAACATATGATCTTATAAATATCGTTATTCGTAGCATTTATTCATGTCGATGTTATATATTTAATACAGAATAACATTATTCATGACACTAAGATATAATGTTGAAGAGTAAGAAATAACTAATCATCTATGTGAAGAAGAACGATAAGGTAGTCAAATTGAAATAACTCTTTTTGACGATGAATGTTGTGAATGAATACGATTGCAATCCTTTGCAATTAAGAACCCATTGGTAAATGAAAAAAAACTCTTAGTATCCTAATGTCCTTCACCCCAAGCACTTAAGCACATCACCCTAAACATTAATTTCCAGCTCGTATAATAATTTCACTTGAGTTTTGTCATTTGTATTGAACATCTAATTGTAATTTTTCTCGTATTACAATGTTTTCATTTTTTACTTTCAAATAATCAAATGAACGTATTCGCTCTTCCGTTATACGAATACTACAACCCAAAAATCATCAAATTGAAAAAAAAAACATCAAATGAGATTATGAAATTAATCGACCATATCACGCGACGGGAGGACGTGAAGAATATTTCGAACTTTCCCAAGGTGACAAACGCAATTTGCCCACGAAACAAATGGAGAATTCGAAGTTGAAATCGGACGGGAAATGGAGGGAGAAGTGAAGCGAGCGAAGCGTTTTGGGGATTCCTCTCTCGATCGCGCCCCATCCCCTTTCGAGGTATAAATTCTCCATTTCGAGTTCCGATTCCGATCTCAACTTTGCCTAATCTGCCGACGGAGTTGTGTTTCCGTGAGATTTCTCGTTCCTGGTGTTTTTTTTTTGGGGAGGTTTAGACCTAATTTACTGGTGTCATGCTTCTGATCGATTTTTTTATTTATTATCTAATTCCTGTTATTTTTATTTGAATTTTTAGTTTGCGATTGTGATCAAGTGGTTGCTACAAACCTATTTAGGGTTTCAAGTGTTCGTAGCGAGTCGTGTCGGATATCTATTAAGTTTTGCTAATAAAGTCAATAATGTTTGAGATTTATATGATTGGTGTCAAATAAATTAAGAAAAATGAGTCAAATGATGTTTATGTAGTTGGTGTTGAATGAGTTTGGGAGTGAGATTTATGTGATGGATTTGAATTAAGTTCAACATAAAAGTGTTTTGGTTTGCAGGAAGTGATTTTTAAGTGAGAAACTTAAGTGACTGCAATTACAGTTATCGGAACTTTAGTTCACTTCCTGGTGATTGAGACATATGTATACATATGTTGAAGGGTAGGAAGTTAATTTTTATTATTATTGGGAGATAAAATGTTAACTTTCATTGGTTTTTAAGTAGAAATGGTTTTCAAACACACTAACCTTAATTCTATGATTTGTTTAGTTTCCTTCCAAACCAATCACCACCAGTCTAGTTTCACAGTTGTTGTTTCCCTGCAAAGAAATGACTTACAAAGTAGCAGAAATGAAGACGAGTTGGGTCTTTTCAACTATGATAGCAAGGAGGAAATTTGTTCGATCGCAATACCAATCGAAAGAAATAACATTTACATGGTTTGGAATAATGAAGTTCACTAATATGAATTAGTGAATTGAATTTATTTGACCTTGTTCACCTTGGAAAACAAGTACAACCACAATAACAATGATATAGGATATTAGGATGAACTCTCTATTGTAGCTTAAACTCATTTTTTTACCAAATACTCGACAATAGGGGTAATATTTGTACGTACACTTGAGTAATGTCACTTAAAATGAGGTCAATCTCTTTCACTCCATTAGCTATTGAAAAGCAAGTTCAATTGCAGTAACTATGAAATACATGATAGATTCCCTTGCTATGCAATTTGTGTTAAAACTGTTTACTGTTTTCATGTGAGTGTCATACTGACATATGCTTGGAGATGCTTTCTGGGTTTAGGTTTATTTATTATCTGCGGAAGTTAGTCCGTGAAGTGGTGCAAAGGAAAGCCATTATCTCACTTCTCATGATTATAGGTTCTCTTGCTCAGAGATCATCCTATTTATCATGAGACTACTCACTAGATTACTGCATCTGTACTCCAGTGACCAATGGGGAGCCCTCTTGCCACAATGAATTAAGTCAGGTAGGGTGAACCTTTCCTCTCTTGGCCGTTCTAGTCAGGAGAGGTTCTACTTGGCCAAATCAGTGATATTTTCCTATGAGAATCAGACCCCCAAAAGGCTAAATTATTCTCTATTTTAATCACCAGAGAGCAGAGGTATTCAAAAAGTTGCATGGTTTGTTAAGTAAACTTATATTTAGGTTTTAAATATGAGTCCTATACTATAGGACAAACCCGAACATGGTCTAATTAACACTTAAAATTAACACTATTGAAGGTCTTAGGTTTGATCTCTCAATCCTGCAATAAGCAGTGTGGAACTTTAAACCTTGTTGGTATTAGCATGGGAGACATTCCAAACCCTTCTTCGAGTTGAGGACAATAAATTCATCTGGTTTTTTGCTCTTTAGTGTACCCATGCTAGTATGTATCTTATGATGGACAATATCATTCCAAGTCATCATAAATATAGATGTTATCATTGTACAGTTAATCATGCAATTAAGAGCTGCAGAGTGTTATCGAGTGAATGTTTAAAATATGCTATTATACAGTATTCCATTCGCAGCATACAGTTCTTTTTCATTTGATGCTTGGCTTTTGTGTATCTCTAATGCGTCCAATTTTCATCCTGCAACGTTTTCTTCTTTATTAGGTGTTACTAGTTTATCCATGCTTCATATCCATGTCACTAAAAGTACAAACAAATCTCTTTGTTCCACGAACAAATTTGGAAATTGGATGTTGTAACTTGTAAAACTGTAGTGATGGAATCAAGATGGAAACCAAATTTCAATATGGCATTAGAGCTAAAAGTCCTAATGATTGATCTTGACCCAGCACATTCACCTAATGATTTAAGTAAAACACAAATAGGATCCTAGAGACTGCATGTAAGATGGAAAATTAGTGTATTCGTTGATAAATGATCTTTAATCGATTCTCCCTATGTGTTGACAACTATTGTTTACATCCCCCCTCAAACTGATGGTGGGACATCAACAATTTGTTGGTAAACACATGATGACGATTAGTCGTCTGAGATATGGTTAAGAAGTCCGTCGATTGCTCTTTAGAAGAAATATGATGTAGTGTAATGATGCCTTGTTCAAATTTCTGACGCATGAAATGACAATCCACTTCGATATGTTTTGTGCGTTCATGAAAAACCAGATTATTACCTGTCTTTGCAGCACTCTCGTTGTCGCAAAATAGAGTAGGTGAGGCTTGAATAATGTCAAAATCAAGTAAATGGCGACGCAACCAAATAATTTCTCCACGTGTTGATGACATTGCCTGGTACTCAGCTTCACTAGATGATTTGGATACTATTGCTTGCTTCTTAGATTTCCAAGAGAGTAAGGAAGTACCAAGAAACAAACAATACCCGGTTGTAGAGCAACGAGTGTCTTTACAACCATCATAGTCTGCATCACAGAATACTCGTAGCTCTAACTGTGAATCAACAAGATAGGATAGACCCATGGTAGATGTAGATCGTAGGTACAGAATGATGCAATGTACAACTGTCAAATGCAGTTGACGTGGTTCAGAGACGAGCTGACTAACCAGTTGCACAACATGTCAAATGCAGTGTAACAGTCATCAACAAAGTAGACCCATGAGAAGCGAGACCACTCATTAACAAATAATACGTAGTAAATTTTTCCAGATAGAGATACAACTCAAGCACCTCGTTCATCAGAATGAACTAGATCAAAAGAGGTTGAAGAACGAGTATTACTCAAATGAAAAGTTAGAGTATGAGATTTTGCAAGAAGGCAATCATCACAATTTTTATTAAGATTAGAATTGCTCTGTAATCTCTCTACTAATAAACCAAATTTAAATAAGGAGTGTAAATTTAAAGGACGAGGATGACCAAGGTGGCAATGCCAAAGCTGTCAAAGTTTATGAATGTTTTTCATGAGATAAAGGTGTAAGAAAACATAAAGAAAGCTTGGAGAATTGTTTAAAGTCCAGGATGAAGATTTCCTACCCATGGCCTCTCTCAATCACCTTCCCCGTCTGCATGTCCCGTATGATACGATCATAAGAAATATAATGAGGCAAGGAAATTATGTTTTACAAGATGACCAACAAAGGTTAAATTGGCACAAAGTTTGGGTACATATAAAACATTAGAAAGATGTATGGGTGATGAGGCAACAAGAGTAATGGTTAAGGATCCGATTTTCTCAACAGGGAGAGATTCATCCCTTGCAACAAGAACATTTTCGACTGTAGAATTAGGAGAAATATGATGAAGAACATTTAAGCTTCTAGTCATATGATGTGTTGTACTTAGTCTAATATCCAAGAGTTGTGTGTACCATGTTTACCATAAGTTGAGGCTTGGAGAGCCTGAATAACCTGCTAAAGTTCTTCTTCTGAGAGAGTTAAGGATGGACCAACAGTATTTTTAGAAGTTGTGGCAGCATATGCTCTTGGAGGAGCTTTCTTTGGTGGTCATATCTTGCAAGACTCGATAAGATGACCTTGTTCCTTTCAATATCTGCACAAAATATTTGTGTTCTCGCTTCTGTTTTTCTTCTTATGTTGATTTGTGAGATGTCCCAGCTATTGGTAGGCATAACATTCTACTTTGCTCAGGTCACGATGTCTCTGGTTGTCAAGGCCTGCAACAAATGCTGTTTCAGGTGCAATATTTGATGAAGAAAAAGCGGTGAGATGAGTTTCCTCTGCAATCAGCTCTGGAAGAACATCATCAAGAGATTGTTGCCCACTTCCGTTCATGATGGAAGCATGAACATGTTCAAACTCCGGTCTCATTTTCATCAAAAACTGGTGAGATCTGGATTTTTGTCTCGTCTTCACCACTACTTCTAGAGTCGAGGCAGGAATATTAGAGTCCATATCCATTTCATTCCAAATCATCGTCATGGAAGAATAAAATTCTTGAACAGTATGAGATCCTTGAGATAGAAAATTTGTCTTGTGTTCCATTTGTTACAACTGAGCTTCATTGTTTTGCTTGTAGAGCGTCGGAGATACTCCCACATATCTTTTGCTGTTGTAGAAGGACCCAGGTTAGTAGCAATTGACTGATCAATAGAGATCCATGTCTTAATTTTTGCACTATTAATCATTTATTTGGAGGCATCTCCCTCTGGTTTCTTGGTGGTACCATCGACATAGCCCCACAAGCCTCATCCTTCAAGAAAATTTTGAAAATTAGATGACCATAGAAGGTTTTTTTTCTTCCCGTCAAGTCTTGCCGCTGAACGGTGAGAAGACTCCATATAAGCTGTAGCACAAAACCAAGTAGATTGACAGTGATTTGTTCCTGCAATATGCAGCAACAATGGAAAGGAAACATAGAGGGTTGATCATAAATCACAACCCAAGGATGAGACTTGAAGGAGAAGCCTCTACGGAACGAGACCAAAGGAACCTCGACGGAACGAGGACAACTATGTGTAGGATCAACCTACAGCCTTAGTACCATGATAAACATTGGAAAAAACAAGGATTTGAGAAGCAAATGAGAACTGGATTCTCTGTCCTTTTCAATTAGGATCTACCCTCTTTGTAGTGTACAAAGAATCTAAATTAGGTGGTTACAATTACGTTCAACAGTTGAACAGATCAAATCAGAACTATTATAGTATTAAATCATGTCAAATGATCTCTGATTGATTCTCCATCAATGTTGACAACTATTGATTACATTCGTCCCATACAAAATATGAATTATTCTCACCTTTGATATCATAATCGTTTTTACTTCACTTGAACCAAATCTTGAGTTGGAACCTCAAACTTGAATAGCATCATTTCGATAATTCTCTCCTTTGAGTTCCTAATATGGTTGAGGTAGTAGACTCTTGACCATCTCAAATAAAACTTGAATGTCTATTAATTATTATGGTTCACATTCTTCGGTATGCACTTAAGCCCAGTACAAGTTCTTTTCGCCCAACTTGCCCTTAATCCTTTCAAGTTGAATTTCTTCAAGAGGTTTAGTGAAGGGAAGGGATTTGCTATGTGATCTCGACTGCTTATCTCCTTTGTGCCGATAATTTGTTGTTGGATTCTATCTATTATAAAATGACAATTTATGTCAATATGTCTTCTTTTTTCATGATATACTAGATTAGTAGATACACTGCCCTGTTATCACAACAAAGTTGTGTTGACTTTTGATTATGTAAATTAGATCCTTCAGCTTGTATATTAATCATGTGATTTCACAAGTAACAGATGCCATTCCTTATATTTAGTTTTTGCAAAGGACCTTTAAAATGCAATCTAAATCAAACGTAGCAATGAAACTTAAAAGTGTAACTTAAATATATACATTCATGTTCTATTTTATCACAAGTGCAGCTTTTATCCGTCTTTATAATGAAATACCATTTTATATTCATACCCACTTTCTAAAGATACAGATACACACGTTTCATATGTTTACACGATCTATATTGGTACAAACACATCAAACATGGATGTAGATACACAATACTTATATCTGATGATTCTGATCCATACCCGATTATTTTGCAGTTTGCATTATTAGGAGAAAATGAAGTATTTTCTTATAATAATTCAAATATCGGATTTATTAATAATAAGTGGTGTTCCTAATGCTGCTTGAATGGTTGTTAATTACAATTGGTATACTTGGGCATGTGCTGATGCCCAATACGAGAACCTCAACTTGAAACTAAATGTGATTTCTGGATATGAAATAAAATCATACAAAATAAGCGTCATTCATAGATAAACACCTTTCAGGATTAAGTTGGAATATATTATTGCTTTGAAGTAGGGCTTCAGTGACGTTATTGTTCGTATTCTTGCCTAAATATGTAGTTGGGGCCTTAGTGGTTGTAGAGCAGTAGTGTTCCAAGTTTTGTTTCGAGTAGCAGCAAATAAATTCAATGCCTTACGACAACTTCCATCTGCAGGTTCAAAGCAAGTGGTCACATTTTATTCTTTTCAGCAATCACTTTCATTGCTTGCTACTTGCTACTTTCTAGAAAAGCCATATGGTCCACAAAGCAAAGTGAGGTACCTTGTTTTTCTCATGTAAGAGCAACTTATGGTCTTTAAGTATCACCCACTTGGGGCCAGGCCAACTTGTTCATAAACTTTCTTTTTCTTTTTCTTTTTCTGAGAAACTAGATTAAGACTTATACGCTTACGCCACCAAAGAGTATTATATATTCTCTTGCTCATCAACTTGTATAGGTTGTTTCCTTCGGTTTTTGGTGCATGCACTTGATATCCATGTGCAATGTATTTATCTCTAAAATATTTGTCCATTAGAAATGGTGGGGTTTTTACACGTTTCGTCCTAACACAATGCTTTTTTATGGACTTGAGAAGCTTTCGGACTACGATGATGGGGGGAGATACTTTAGTTGAAAGGCTACATAACAGACATATTTAGTGAGTAACAAAAAACGCTTTTGAAATAAATAAATTTCAAATGACTACTTTATGGTAACACTTTTATCCGGACATACTGTGCTGGAACATAATGTGTGGAAAATTTAAGCTTTTCAGGACAGGGTTATTAAGAGACCTTTGAGCCATTTTTTCATCAAATTAAAACGAATGATGTCATAAATACAAAATCAATTTACTTTGTCGTATATATCTCCTTTCCCTTCAATTTTCTTGAAGACCTTTTTAAACTTGGAACTCAACTTTGCTAGAGCCTTTCGAGACCTTTGTGGATTCTTATAACCAGCTCTATTTTGTTGAAGTAAATCTCAAGTCTCTATCATAGGATATATCTTGAGGGCATCTAAAGACCTTCCAGTCATTTGCGACCGACCCATGTTGTGATAATTGAACTCATGTGTTGCACATTAGCAGCTCATTTAGATCGAGGGTTGTTTGCTATCAACAAATCGTATGGTTTGAAGAACTGGACAAGTTACCAATCAATCTGCATGTAACTTTCCCACGTTCATTCATGCTCAATACCTCAATCTGTAGGGAATCTGATGCGGTGTTCAATTTTCTAACATTTATTCTTGAACAGGTTTTGTGGTCTTCCATCTTTACTTGTTTCCTGAAAAGGAAAGAAAGAATGCAATGGCTATTTTTGCCACCAAATTATGAGGTAAGGTTTGTCTTTTATTTATTATATTATTTGCTGCTCTTTTTTGGGACCACATCAATTAACATGACCAGCAACTTGCTCTGTGACCTATCTACTTTGCCCTACCACTTTTTTGTAACCATAATATCCCAAAGAAAAGAACATGTTACATAAACATTTACACCTTTTGACATACGAATTTTTTTGACTAATTTCCACTGGAGTTTAAGAAACACATACTCCCATGTTACATAAACACATACACCTTTTGACATACGAATTACAGTTATGTGCTCTCCCATGGCCTTTATTTATCTCTCTCGATTCCACAAAATGGTGTTCTCCCATGGCCTGGGCATTTCTCCCAGTTCCACAAAATGGTAAGATATCATATACCAATATTCTGTCCCTGCGTGTCCTATTTGCGTAGCTTAAAATCCATGTAAAATCTAGACTTGTCCTCTCAAACACGACATGTGGAAGAAATCTAGGTCACCATCACAAATTGGAGCCAACCAATTATGTTGAAAATAACTGGATAACTCCATGTATTACTTCCATCATTTGTGGTCATCATGGGCCACTTGTATGTTATACTTGATCAATTATGTTACTGTCATTTGTCCCATGTGTGTCTTGGATTGATGTCAGCATCACGTGCCAACTGCGTTCACATTTGCTTTTCGTGATGTGTATTTTATTTCTGAAATTTATTACTTTGATGACACTTAGAGCATCCCTTAACGCTAAAATTTTAAGGTCGTCAGCAGGTCATATGTGACCAGGTCATATATGACCTTTGTTTTTAACGCTGAAAATGTTCGGTCATCTGTGACTAGGTCGATGACCCAGGCGTTGAAACGCCCGGGTCGTCGACCCGGTCGTTAAATAAAAAAATATTTTTTAGTTTTGTTTGAGTTTTGATTTTTTTTAATTTTTTGTTTGATTTTTTTTAATTTTTTTTTGATGAAAATATGTTTTATAATTGTTTTGATTTTTTAGTTTTTTTAAATTTTTTTTAAAAATTTTACCAAGATGGACCCCGAAATGATGTGTAGGAGAGAGATAGGTTGTTGTGAGTTGTGTTGGGTTGTGGTTAAGATGTGAATAGTATAGGAAAGAGAAGAAAGTGAGTTGAGGAGAGAGAAAGCTGATGTGGAAGAGAGATAAAGTTGATTTTGAAGAGAGAGAGAGCTGATGATCGGGTCGTCCAGGTCATGGTTAGTGATGGTTTGAGAAGAAACGGCTATAAAACACTAAACTAGGTGTAGCCTATGGTTTTCTGGTAGGAGGATTAGCTGTGGTGTTTGGAAATACTAATGTTTCCTACAAGCTTGCCATGATTGGTGTAGTGGGTGTTAGTTAATAATATATGATATCTGTAAACATCATTTGGTCCATGTTTTCATATGTTATTGGTCCAGGTTCATTTTTATCCTATCTATTGAGATTAACAATTTATTGGGCCAGGCAAGCAAGCACGTCGTATTTTATATTACAGTTTGAAAATACCACATTAGTATGCATTTTTTATGATAATTGAAGATAATATTTTGGTAACTTACAGTTTACTCCCTTTCGTTACTTCTACTTTAACACCTTGATTTTTAAAATGTATCACTCATCTCTCGTCGTACTTTCAGTTTGCAACGCCTTCCTCTTTTTCAATAATCCTTTAGTTTTAATTACTTCATTTTTAATCTTTTCCAAGAGTACTCCTGAGTTCTGACTCTTAAGTTTGTAACAATTATTTACTTTAGATTTGTGTCATATTTGAATATTTGATATCTAATGTGATGTGAATTGGTATCAATATGATAAAAATCAAACCTAATTTGAAATTAATATGATGTAAATTTGCAAAAGAAAATACCAAAAAATAATGTCATTGTAGTTTGTCCATTCACCTTTGGGCCTTTGGCTGCTGGTGCTTTGCACCCCTGATCCCCCACCCTTTCAAACTTGGCACTTACCCCTTTGGGCATTGCGGTTGTGGATCTATATGTTTTTTTAATATTTTAATATCTGACAGTGATTCTTATTGAGTTTCGTTTGGAATTAAAAAAATTGTTGTTGTAAAATTGTTTTAAATTACTCAGTATCGTAAAAATAAGTCCTATCCACCTAAATTACCCTTTAGTCTTAAAAGATAAACCTCCCATCCTACAAGAAAAAAAAAACGGTTCCAAGGTGAGAGTTTGACTCACAGGTAATTTGAGTTAGATGAGAATTTGATTTTGTAGGGTTTAAGGGTAATTGAAAGTAAATTGACAAAAGAATTTGGAACGGCAACAGTAGCGGATGCACGTAGAGGGTAGGTGCAAAAATCTTCCCTAATTTTTTTGTTTATTCAATTTTATATATTTAAATGTCGTTTGATTTGGGATTTGGGAGGAGTTAAAATAATATTTGGACAAAAATTGTTTTTATAGTCAATTAGATTTAGATTGGGGATTTTGAAGTCTTTTTGAACAACTATATTAGGAAGATAAGTTATACTCTTTTGGTCTTGCATTGTTGCATAAAATTTGATAAATTTTTAGATGAAAAATGAACATGGCATAGATTTTAGTTAGATGTTGTGGATGTTTGAGATTTGATTTTTTTGATTATGACGTGCAATCTCACTTTTCTAGTACAATATACTTATTGACATGTTATGTCTTATATTTCACTTTGATCCTGTCGTTGTTTGTTGGTTGAAAATGTAATGAAAACATAAATTAAACCAACATTTATAGGAAACTTATTCATCAATATCATATACATAAGAGTTGTAGAATGAATAATAAATCTAAAGCGTGCAATTTCATGAATGAAAATAACAATGTGCATAAATAGTAAGAATTATTACATAATTCTTTTATTATAAATTTAAGTTATATTTATAATTTTATACACTATTTTGTAATATCTATGTCTAAATTTTATCGATTTTAAACATAAGAATGAACATACTCAATATATCTTCGCAAACCACCTGTTTTGTATTGTATTTGAATATTGGAATTTGAGTTGTAAAAATAAAATCAATTTAACTGATGTGTCGTGTTTTATGGTTGTAAAAATTTCTTTTGGATGTTTGAATTTTAATGTATTCATGTTTGAAAAATTGTTAAAAATAGGAATAGTAATTTTAATTTTTTAATTAATTAATTTATTTAAATTGTCATCTTAAAGTTGTGGGTCCTAAAAAAAGACCATCCAAAAAATAATTATGGATCCTCCCCTGGCGGTAACATGACAAATTTGTTGAAGTTAAGAGATAAGAGCCAGTACGAAGGATTAGTGGGAAATGCTACACGCCTAAGTCTAGGGAAGTAAATTATTATAAATTGAAACTTGAAAGTACAAGAAACTTTATTGAAACATTTGAAAGTTCAATGGTTTACTTGCAAATCAGGACAGTTTAGGAAGTCCTATTGTAATTTTTTTAAAATTTTTAATATCTACATTATTTAATGGGACAAATGTAAATACACATGCTCCGAAGAAATAGGGGTAGAAGAAAATCCTAATTAAGTAGTTGTTTGGCTAATGGAAATCGAAGGAAATCCCACGTTAATTTGTAACAATATTGTTTATGCTATTTACCTTGAAAATCACGGCGTCTTGTTACGGTATTATAGGTGCCTACCTCTAGAACCGTTTTCTTATTTTTGGTCAAAATTTACTGAATTGCAGGTAAGCAAAATCCTCGGAATGGCTTTCCTGTTATGAAAGCTAGCAGCCTAGCATGCCGTTTAGGTAGATTTTAACGGATAAAGTTTCTAGTCCTTGCAGTTTACATTACTTGAATTGGGTAGTTTGGTGTGCGTACTTCTATAAGAACAATCGTTTTTTTTTTTGGAAAAAGAATATAGACGAAACGTAGAATGACCCTTTGGAATCACTCAATGTTTGGACCCATAAAAATTTACGTAGAACGTTAAGTGGAAAGTGATAATACTGGTTTTTTTTCGTTTACATAACATTTGTGCTTAAGCTTTGTGTCCATAAATTTTGGGTACACTACTATTGTACTATGTTGATCATCCAACCTTAATTTTTTGTTTTGTTTTATTGGTAATAAATATTAAGTATTAGCTTGTTAAATGCAATCCAATAAATGAATTTGTGGTATGGTAAATCCACGACTGAATGCATACGTAGAACGTAAACAATGTGTTAGTTCTGAATGTTGCCATATATAGTCATTGCTTTACAATCTAGTAAATTATTTCATAGATCACTTGACCTTTTCTTTTGATAAAGAAAATATGTAAAACATGTAACTTACATGGTAGTTATCATCCGCTGTTTGAATTCATTATTTCTTTGTGCGATCATGACAAGCATGAATGAGTTTATTTACTTTTCCTATACACATGTATAAATATATGCCTGCGCAATTATGTTAGGTCTGAATTCTGATACATGGTTGTTAACGAAGCGACCTCTTTAACCTAAACGTGTGAACAATATATCTATAAATCTATGATAATTCATTCCTCGGGTTATCAAAACAGTAAATCACTGGGGAATTGTTAATTCATGTCCTATAATCTTAATAATTTGATTAGCCTCGGATTTTTAGTTTTTCATTGCATGTTACTTCGGAAATGGTTTGTAGAAGCATGTTCATTATTTCGTGATAACCAAAAAATAAAAATTGTATCATGTTCTCCACTCCGTGCCCAACGTTATGAAATGTCATTGGCTATTATCTATTTCTTCTTGTCAAACGAAAGCGTTAGATGCGAATCGTTTTGTTTTTCTATTTAGATAACTAGAACTTACACATGTGAGATTTCTCGTTTAAGGGCTTGTTCATCCTACAGCGAATGTTGTATTTTATGTTGAAGCCTTAAAGGTTGTTTGCAACTTTGCTTGCACGCAGCCAGTTCTAAAGAAACGAGTATTTTACGTGCACATCCTTTTAGAAGAGTCAAATTATATATATATATATATATATATATATATATATATATATATATATATATATATATAGTGAGCACGTGACTCATCTTAGTTGTTTAAGTCATCTACAATTTTACAATTTCATCATTAAATTTAATTACGGTTATTCTACAGTTAATATCCACAATTAGATCATTTTATTAGCATAACAGTCACAACTTTAATCTAATGGTGGATATTAATTGTAGTTAAATCTAATGGTAAGATCGTAAGAACTATAGTTATCTTGTTGTGACACTGCATTTTCATCAACTTCTGGTTAGTTTTTATGAAAATTTATGGGTGGTATATATCATTTATAAGTAACATGTGGTTAAATTTCAAATCAAATGCATCATCATAGGTTATAATCCGATCACTATGAAATTTAATAAGTTTCAGTTCAAATATGAGTATTTAGATCAACGTTGAAATTAACTTCGATAGACCTAAAATTTTAAGATGTTAAAGCTTAAGAGATAACAATACATTTGATTAAGTTTGATTTAAAAAAATTAACTTTAAAATGTGTTAATTTTAAGTGTCACAATCAAGTTGGCTATATGAATACGGTTGTAAATGGGTCGGGTCAGGGTGCGTTTTCGACCCACCACTACCCGACCCGTCTAAGGTAGGCGGGTTGGCAGGTCAGGTGATTTATTTTAACCGCTACTCGACCCACCTAAGATCGGGTAAACGAGTTACACGGACGGGACATGGTGGGTAAACGGGTTATGCGGGGCGGGTAGATGGATAAATGGATTTTTATATGTTTTTTCCTTCTTCTGTATAACACCATAAATTAAAAATATGACACATTAACACTTTAAAAACATGACCCATACGATGAACACCATAAAATTATAAATATCTTAAACTTTATAACACTTAGTAAATTAGGGATTAGAAAATAGGGATATGTATATGGTATATAATTGTATATATATTATTTAATTAATTAAATTCTTACGTGGGTAAACAGGAAGGGTAAAAAATACAACCGTTACCCGCCCCGTTTATTAGTCAGGTGGGCGGGTTGGATTTTTTACACCGCTACCCGAATTAGACGGGTCAGGTTGGCAGGTCAGGGCAGATTTTACCCACCCCATTTACAACCCTATATATGAGCTCCTACAGTTTAATTGGGCAGCTGCATTTGTATTTTTCATAAGATTTGCTGTATAGAAATAATTTATTTATTGGGGACCGAAATACAATCTATACACCTTATTGTTCTCAAGGCTGGCCCTTCAGTTTGTCTCTCTACATGTGGGTTAATGTCTGTTGACGGTGTTTTGAAATATAAAATTCCTGCCAACCACTAATAATGTAATGGTACCATTAAACTAGTTGGCTCAAAATATGAAAGTTTAGTAGGTAAAGCATACATAAATTTTATTCTTATATTATAAGAGGATGCAGTGTTGGATTGTTGGATAAAAATGTTAGTTTGAAACAGTTCTGATGGACAGTTTATCATTTTTATGTTTCCGTTTTGTTGGTTGTGTCGTGTTCACCTCTCTCTGCTATAAGGGTCAATTGGTCATTTGATTCTTTCAATTTAGATTAAGTTGTTCCTCTTATAATTTTAATAAATTGTAAATTTCATTCTTAATTTCATGAAATACAAGTCAATCATTACTTAATAAGGTCTAATATCACATTATATGTTGATAGCGGTTGGATGTATTATATTCTAGTCTTCTAAAAAACGATAGGATTCGCGACTGGATTTTACTTGGAGAAAGTAGTTAAAGTTTGCCCGACACACGAAAAAGTCGGGCTCACTTGAAGAGTAAAAGGTTATATGTTATTTTATGAGTTGATTCTTTGAGATTTGAGTCCAGTAGTGGTAGATGTATAGCAGTAGGATATATATAGCATATATATAGTGTAAATGCGATGCAAAAACAATTGTTAAATACTTTTATGTACGGTACAAGTTATGTAGATGTCACACGAACATAGTAGTATGTTGTTGTGCAGACATGATTTATAAGTGTCGAGGACATATTTTCTTGTGTTTTGCTCAGCTTAGTTGAACAATGTAATCATAATTGAGATCCTATCTTGGTGAACTCTCGATTTGCACTTTGACAGAGTCAGTTGCTAACCTTGTCACATGTCCATTGAATAATATTAATGTTTGCACTTTGTCAATGCCATGTGAATGAATAGAACATGCTTGTAGCGATGTTATTCACTTTTTTCTTTTTAAATTTGAATATATAAAAAATGATTAACTAAATAGGTGCAGCTGACAGCATGAAAAGGGTGTAGATTGTTTTCTGAGATAGTGTTAGGCATGACGGGTTTTATTATGTTTTATGTCTAAATTCAGATGCTACTTTTTTGTGTGTAAATATTCTATCCTCGTTAGTCAATTTGGTTTTTTTGTTGACGAGAAGGCACAACATGATTGAAAGTACCACATGATGACGGTGTATCACATCCATTCTATTTTTTTATGTGTGTTTCTATGCTGTGAGTGTATATGGAAAGAACTTGAACTTAACTGAATAATAATTTAATTAGATATCTTTTTATATTTCTCATACAGGTCACTCATGTGAACCAATTCTATCTACCTGTTATGGTAGATAGAATTCAAAAGTTTCGAGTTGATTTTTGAGCAATTGGTTCGCAAAAAATTCAAAAGTTTTGTAATTTAACTTTCATGTCTTCTAAGTTTTTTAGCAATTGTATTGTACCTTAGGTATGTTTTACCATTTCAACTCCAAAGACCAAAACCCAGGAAAATCTAGTTCTCTGTGTTTTGTCTAAAGGATTTATTTTCTTATTACATTAGACAAGTTGGCTATTATCTCTAACATTCACTAGAAATTGGACTTCTAGTTTTCTCCCTATTAATTGTGAACTAATAATTTTTCTTGGTAATTTCTATGATGCGGTGGCTATCAAACAATGATGTTCCAAAAAGAGAGGCTTAATTAACAAGCGATTTTGAGGTATAAGGAAGGACGTGCCAAAAAGGGGCTCAAGTAACAAGCCTTTTTGGGGTATTTAGCCTTTCTGTATTCCGCATTTTAAGAATATATGTTCTATCATAATTTATTTATATATATATATCATTCAATTAATGGGATGATTTATATTGGATTGTATCTTGTCAAATCTATGTCTGAATTTTTGTTGTGCCCCTGATTTCCCTATATTATTATATTATATATATGCACGTTAATGAAAACCAAATCAATCAAGTTGATTTACTAATTAATTATGCAAAATGTAAGTCTCCGGAATGATGATATGAAGTTGTGTTTCAAACTCATGTCCAGCTTTAATACCCTATTTGTAATCACATGGTCATGCTAAAATTCAAATATTAAATGCTTGCATATTTCTTTAATAATTCTTAAAAATCAAAGCCAGATCTGATTGGCTTTACGAATCCTTTAATTTGACTTAGCTGCTCGACTAATTGTTTAGGAACTCTGAACTTATTACAATGGGTCAAAATCATAACACGAGAATGCGACACGTAACGTATCTCCATAAAAGATGTTTTTAAAATACGAACGTGGCATCGTGTCTAATGCCAAAAAGTCTCATTTATCATTTAATTTAAATATTTTAAGTAAAAAAAGGTACCTCTATTCTCAAATCATCGCCGAGTAGTAGTGAGTAGGCCAACAAGTCGCCTTCCAATCTACGTGGCGGTGGTCCCCACTGCCCAATAGGGCAAGCCCCAGACAGATCGGCGGGTCTAAAATCGCCGAGGACATCCGCTGCTAGCTGTAAATCGCCACGTGCGTGTAAAACGCGCTGCACGTGTTCATGACCGGCTTCACCGGTCCAACCGGGATCTGTCCTTCCCTGAGATTTATAAAAAAAAACACAACAACAACATGTGCTCTCTTGTGGTCGAAAGACTTTTCCAAACTCCAATCTTTCCTCTTCTTCTTCTTCTTCTTCCAACTCCTTCGATTCTTTTCTTTTGGAGAAAGTGTTGGTTTTGGAGATGGGCGTGGAGAGGGATTTCTTTGGAGTGGGCATGAAGGAATCCGTGGTGAAACTGGAAGACCACACTCGGGGTTGCAAGGATTCGCGTAATATTGCAAACCCATATTTTTCTTCCTAGCAATTTGGTCGAAAGTTTCCATCTTTTGAAGTCTTGTTTTGAGTTGGGTTTTATAGCAAGTTGTTGTTTATTGTCTTCTTGTGCTTTGGTTTGACTTTTTGTTTGAAAACAAACATTTGGGTATCTTAAGTTGGTCGATTTTTGCTCAATCAGATAATAATAAAACTGTTCACTTAATCATTGAAGCTCGTTTGGTTTCTGAAATTGTTCCCCCAATGGAGTTTTGAAGTTGTTTTGGTTTTGGCTTCTTTTTTTTAGGGGTTTCTGTTTTTTATGTAAATGATTATATGCTAGATTTAATACTCATCCTCCCCTTTTTGTGTTTCCTATTTTTGCCTTAACATGTGGGCAATGCTTATTACAGAGGCTATTTATGGGGTTATTCCATGAATAACTCTGTGCAATCCATTTTCGTCAACTCCAGCTTCTAAGCAGGGATCAGGAGGTTCTGAGTCAAATTGCTTCTTTCTTTCTCTTATTTCCTTACTGGTTTCTGTTTTCTAGTTATGTGTGCTGCATCTATTTATTTTTAGAGCTGTCAGCTTGGATTGTAAATTTACGACCTGAAAGCTCAAACCGAATTTGTTCACACTTTCTGATAGAATTTAGTTCAAGATTGATATTGTTTTTATAAACTAACTGTTTTACACTTACCCTGGTTTACTTATTTAACTTGGTGGGGGTTTTTTATTTTGGAAAAAAATGGATTTTTTTGTTTTAACTTTACTGTCAGAAAATTTTGTGAATTGCTTTTGTTCTTGTATGAACCATGTCTTACCTGTTTTTTTCTCGTTTGCTGCTGTTTCAGCTGTTCAGAGGCCAGTTCCAAACAAGATGTCTACCTCGCCGCAGTCGGTACCCTTAAAGTTATCACAGGATGATAGGCTGAAGAATAATTTATGTGATCAATTCTCCTCACCTAGATTTCAGAAAGCAACACGCTTGGGATCGATTGATCAACGATCCCCCTCCGTATTCTCATTGCAGGTTTGTGGCTTTTAAATTTCCAAACACGAATACTTCACAAAAAATTGCTAAAATAAGAAATATTTACATGTTGTTCGTTTGGCTTGCAGAAAGGATTTTCTGTGGAAACTCAGGGTAGTATAAAACCTTTCACGTTGCCCGTTTACTCATCTGCACCTACCAATTTGTTTGCCACTACAGTAGAGCACTCAAATATTAACCTGTCTAGTGATGCTAGAATGTTCCCAGTGGTCTCAAGCCACTCGATTCCTTTTACCCAAGGCAACAACTTCTTCAGGGTTCATGGATCCATTAGCAGTCCCAATTTTTCAACGACACATCTGAAGAATCAGTATCAATCTGGTGAAAGATCTGGAGCACCTTCTGCTGTTGTCGGATCTACAAATGCAGGTTTTGCTCCAAGGTAGTCAACCTTAACCTGGTTGGTCTTTTTTATATGTTTGTTGGTTGTTTTTGAGATGTCATCACTTAACAAGATAACTAATCATATGTTGCACGGATTTTACAGAAACTCTGCAAAGCCTCTTTTAGCATGTGGACAAATGACAATATTCTATGGAGGAGAGGTACATGTCTACGAGAATGTTGCAGTAGACAAGGTATTTGGAAGATGAATGTGAAATTAGTTTAAATTTAGTTACTGCAATTAGGGTTCTAATTGATCATTTATTTAGGCTCAAGCAATTATGCTTGCTGCGAGCAAGGGATCGAGCATGAACGAGAACAGAAATTTGATGAAGCAAGCACCCTTCACCCCCCCTGCCAAAATGGTACCTGCAGTACCCATAAACTTGAACCGAGACCAAGTACCTTGCTTGCCTCTTGAGCCTGTAAACATGAACTGCAACCATGTATCGTTCTTACCACCTGCCAAAGTGGTAACTTCGGAGCCAATAAATTTGAACCGGAACCAAGCACAAAACAATGCCAATTCACCTCGCTCGAGCTTTTCCAGCCCGTTGTCTGCTACGTCTCATTCGGCTCACTCCAATAGTGGTTCAAGCCCTACAGATGATAAGAGCGGTCAAATCAACAGTGTTCCAATTCCAACTAACCAAAATGATCAGCTGAAGACAGTTTATTCCAGTCCTCCGCAGGAGACCCATGCTATGCTCATGACGAGTGGTATGTTCTCCTTTAACTCGTTTAGACTTCCAAATTTAGTGATACTGTCTGGAATTCAAGATAGATGTGTTTTAGTTGAATTACACCTCTCGCTATGCAGCTTCGCACCAATGAGTCGTAGCAATGAGTATTTGCGTAGTTGTTCATGTCTTGTTTCTTAAAATATTGGCATTTTCTGGAATATAGTCGAGAAACCGCTTTTAAAAACTGTTGGTGTATTTCTTTTGCAGCTGTACGCGTACCCATGGCACGCAAGGCATCACTAGCCAGATTTTTGGAGAAACGCAAAGAGAGGTGAAAACTAGTTTTTTGTTTTAGAAGCAGCTAATGTTTATAACGTAATTCGTTACCTGGGAACATTATTTTTCTTTCAAAAACTTATTGTTGTATGATAAATCGCTTCCAATGCAGAGTGACCAATGCAGAACCGTACTCATGCAAAAGACCAAATGAAGGCATGGCAGATGAATCGAGCAATGTCTCCGGAAAAGCTAAAGTGGCTCAACAGAGGTCTATGTCTAGCAGTGGGGAGCATTCTTGGTGCCTCAACACACCTAAATACAGCACTGGTACCGAGCCCCTTAATACCAAATTGGAGATTTAGTTAGTTAGTTTCCTTGCTGTCATCTTTTATGCACACCTTCCACTTGTAATCTAGCTTTAATTCATTTTGGCTAAAGCAAGTATATATGGGTAGGTTGTGTTTAAGATCAGAGTAGGGTGCCACTTGTTAAGATGATTCAATCTACTAACAAGATCCCTACTCGTAACATTTTTTTTATCATTTTTGCTTTTAATGAATATATATTGTATTTCTGAATTTGTACATATAATACAAGTTTATTGTTATTTTTTGTGTTCTCTTTTGTTACTTCCATGTGTTAGGCTTGTAACTACATAAAAATATATTAAAGGGTTTACTCTCCCTTCATTAGATTTCACAATAAGTAATTCTTTTAACCATCGTATTTAATTAGCTATGTTTCTGAGCGATAAATAAAATTGCTTCATGTTGTTGCAGAATTGAATTCTGAAAACATTAGGATTGGCGTGAGAAGAAATACAAGTAATTACCTTATTATCTTCTTTCCATAGAAGAAATATAAGTAATAATTGTACAATTTACCTTGTCCAGATATATTTGGATTAAAGAACAACTTAAGTGAGAGAATAGATATATATATTGTTGATCAATAGTTCCTGATAGTATACTCAAGCTTTGCATTAAGGCAAGAGCAGCTAAGTACAATAATAAAAAAACTATGCCACAGTAGGTTGCGTGCCTAATTTCAAAACCTTCAATCGACTGTTGTGCCTTCCTACCTATAACCTATATGAACACGTGAAGCTTAATATTGTATTAATATGCTTGGTTAAGTCTCTTTTTTAAAAGGTTGATGGGTATCAATAGTATTTAGTATTTACCTATTTGTTATATGAAATACGAGGGAACATGGAGTACACAAACCATTATTGTTCCACCACCACCATCTGATGTTTTCTCTATTGACTACTTAGTCCTTGCTATTGCTAGGAACACAACCATTGGTTCAATCATGATGCAGTATTTCTTTGGTGGTTTTGCTTTTGAATTAATGAATGATGATAAGAGTTGTTGGTGTGCATGAATCAAGTTCTTCTTGCTTACACCAGAACCAATCACTTTCGGTCGTATCTTGTGAGTTGTGATATTTGAAAGGAAAAAAAATGAAGTTTGGATAACTAAAATCTCCTTGCAACCTACTGCCTTTTAAGAAGTGGAGAAATTCATCTCAATCATGGAAGTTCTAACCATGAATAAGAACTGTGGTGTGTTGGTTGGGGGATCTTGAGTCAAAGGAGGGTATAGGGATTAGGAATTGGGAAAGTATGAGGTTTATGAAAATCCTAAAACTAATTGCAAGCATTGAGATGGCCATGTGAAGACCTGTGAAATGTTCCACGTGAGATTATAAAGGACCACATGTGTGCTTGGGAGTAGTTGCCATTTGAGTCAAACACATGTTATTTTAATCTTTCTTCTGGAAAATAATCACCTTTCCTATGCGATGCTTTTATTTTGGAGCGCACACCATATGTTATGCATCTGCAACATGTAAGCATGTAACCTATTTAGTGAATAAAAAATCCATGACTTAAAGTAGTATAAAGGTCCTAAATGTGATCACCCCATGTTAATTAATAGGCTAGAAAAATGTGCTAAACCAGTGGTTTTCTATTACTTGTATGTAATTCATGTTTTATGGTTTTCATAATACTCCTTGCTTATGAACTCCATTTCTTCTGAAATTCATGTTGTATCCATAGCTTTTGCTTTCTAAGTCATTAAGTAAAATGAAAAGACAAAAACAATGCATGAGGTTGTTATGTCATTGCTATTTATATTGTGAAATTGTGGTTTCTTTGACATCAATCTTCTGCTCCTTTCATGAAAATAATAATTATTTTTTTTATTTTTTTATTTTTTATTTGCAGTTAACACACTTATTGTGTGTCGTTCTTTCTTTGGATACATTATCACATAACTATGATATAATCCAGCTGACATTTGATAATGGAGCAGAAAATCTTTACAGGGTGATTTTTTTAAACCTATAAAGGATGTACTTTCCACAGAAGCCAAATTATATTTAGAAGGATCATCTATAGTAAATCTATATAGGTTCTGTTGGTGATTTTAGTGTCATCGATTCATTTTAGTCGTAATGTGATTTACTTGAGACCGATGCGATTTATCGTTAGGCTCGGAAACGAGTTTGGGTAGTGCGGAGTGCACGCTTGTTGAGCTAACGTTTTATCGACCACGAATATGAAGCAGGGGTCGAGGGGACGCAACCCCGTCCAAGGGGCAGAGCCCCTGGCTGGGATCCCGCTGCCTGGTCAGCGGGCGGGGTTCGGGGCAGCGCCCCGAAAGCTCTTCGGAAAATCCATATTAATTCTTTATTGGATTTTATGTATTTCCGTTTGAGTGGATAGTAACAATCGAAAAAACGGTTGTGTAACCGCCCAAAGCAGTTGTGTAACCGCCCAACATCCATTCTGCTTTTTTGATTATCTCATTATAAGAGGGATTCGGTACTCATAAACAAAGATACGAAATACATACTCATTCTCTACTTTTCTGATCGAAGTTCATATTGCCTGAACGAGATTGTTCCTTCTCAGGATTATCCCAGCAAGGTATTCGTGCAACCCGGGCAGTGTAAAAGGGTCGAATAATCTTGTTCGGAAAGTGATCCGTACACGATCTGAGAAGAGTCCAGGATTATCATAACCCGAAATCTCCAACAGGTTCATCGTGGGTTTCTCTTTGGTCCTTGTTTGAGTTGATTTTTCAAGAAGCACTTATATAAAGTGATGCGTTAAAGGACCAAAACTAAATTTCAGGAAGCATTTGTTTATATTCACTTCCAAACATCTGAAATAGTTTAGCCCATTGTGTGCGGTAGACATTTAGTAGTCCCTCTGCAGCATTGTTTCTTTTTTATTTGCATCGAACTACATGTTTTAACATTCGAAACGAGGTTCTTTGTTGGTCACTACAAGCTGTTGAGCTTGTATATGTGTTTCCTATAAAACTAAGTTTATTGGTCTTTTAAAAAATAATATAGATTCCTGTGTGCACTTGGATCCATTTGCATGTTTAAATAGAACCATTAGGTGGCATGTCCCAGATATTATTACAGTTGGTCACTTGGTCATAGGATGGCAGCCCACTAGTTTACAATGAATAAATATTTAATTTTGAAACCTCACATGGACCCCTTTATTGGTTATAGCTTCACATCTGAGATTAGATCATAATGATGAATGGTGGAAATTTTAGGACACTATTTCGCTTCTTTAGATTTGCATCATACATAGAATGATACACTATGCTTTGTAGGTTGGGATTACCTTTAAAAATGCTCATGTTCATAACATGCAGAATCTCTCTGTTACTGTAAATTAGTTGGGACTTGCATTTTTGGTTCCCACTTTTTGTTGCATACAGATCCTTGTCATTTTCATTCCTAAAATGGGTGATGAGACTTGTGAAGTTGGAATCACATTCTCATCTTCCTACACCAATCATTATTTTATCTTTTCTTTTGACAGAAGAAAGGAACTTTGTAAAGGGGCAAGCGTGAGAGATAAGATAAAGCTTTGCTACCTATACCACTATCTCACTGACCATAACTCCAACCAATATCTGTCGTTGTTTTCTTTTTCATATCTTTCATATTGTTGTTTCTTGTTACTTGTCTAAATTTATGTAAGATAAAATCTTTAGAATTGCAACACCTGGATGCCCCATTTCAAAATTATGATCATTGGTAGTTTTTAAGAGTGTAGATATTTAGACAGTAGATGTAAATTAGTAAATACAATAACAGGGGATTGCAGCCACATTTTTCTTATTGCTGTTCTTATTTTTCTCTAATAAATCTTGGATTTTGTACAAGAGTGAATCATAAAATGCCAATTGAAATGTTGTTTATTGTTTACTATTTAGCTTATAATGTCCCCATATTATACTGTTTGATTATAAGTTTATGCCCAGGATGTCATAAAGTAGTATTGCTTTTGTTGAAGGAGCTTCAATGCATGTTATTATTGTTTCTTCTATCTCTTTCATTAAGAAAGCTCACATGGATTAATAGTTAATCATGTCTGCTGACTTCTTGATGATTATTGACTTTTGAGAAAACATGGATGATTGTGGAACTTTTTCTGAACGTAATATGTTGATGTGCTAGTTTTTTTCCTTCAGTAATTTACTATTGAAGGCGTGTAGATTTTAAAAAAAAAATCGGTGAAGGCCTGCAGATGTTGCTGCTATAAACGTGAAGCTTATCGTTTGCAGTTTTTTTATTGTGTAGATGCTAGTAATGTCACATGCATCCATGTTCTATTTTTCAGTAATTTGCTATTGAAGTCGTAGCTTGTTATATTGTTCATGTTATCAAGGCAAGAGGATGTATCAGATGCTTAGGTCATTGTATCAAACACTTTCTTATACTGTTATACATGTCCCAGTGAAATATCTTTTTTGCTGCGACATTATTTTTTGGTTATATCATATAAAAAATTGTTATTTATAACATATATGAACCTTTTCGTTTGCACACTGCATCAATTCAAGTTTTTCTTTCGGAATTACCATCCAAATGTGTAAACGAATTGAGTCGAGCTTCCTAATTCAAGCTTGGTAAGATTTCGAATCAGCCATGCTGGTTTGAACTTGACTTGAATTGATTCATCGAGCTGGCTTTACTGGACTCGATAAGTGACTTAATTCAAGCTTGACTCGTTTTTTCCCTTCTTGTTCTCCTAATTGCTAACACTTCCAAAATCACGTAAAATTAAAATTACATAAAATCCATTTTTTTCTATCGATTTACACGTTGTGTAATGAGTTTGGGACTTGGGAGTCTAAAAATTAAGTTATTAAAATTTTAATTCTCAAATTTCCAATTAATAGAATTATCAAATTATATAAATATTAAAATTTAATTGAGTATTAAGTTGTGTTCAATTTTTTTCGAGTCAGTCTCAAGGTTACTCGTTAAGCAGTTCGAGCGGATGAAAATGTTTTGCTCGGATCTTTAACTTTTTATTCGTACTTGAGTCGAGTAATTATCGAAAGGGACTCTTAGACGAGTCTGGAACTCTGGATATGGAGCCAAAATCAACAACCCAAAAACCATTATAAAGAGGTAATGTAAATCACTACCTAAGCTTGGAAAAATTACCACCACTGGAGTTACGACAGCAGCCTGACTTAGGTGGCATTATGTAATTTTCTAACTACATGAATTTCATATAAAAATCTTATCTTAAGACTACAAAAGGTAAACATTATATGATCGGCATCAGAAATATGATTAAATGACTACAAATTTAAATCCATATTTTTGTTGAATCTGTATTTACACAAATTTCATAGAATTTAATGTTTCCTTTGATACACTACCTCTCAGAATTTGATGTAAGTTACAATTGCACTCCAAATCCCATAACACAAAGTCAGACTCGGATATTTATGTAATGCAAAGAAACTGGAAGAAATCAGATTTAGTATAGCGCTCTGCAGAATTAGAAGAATCTTCTAAGTCAATGGAGTCACTAATCCCTTGCATTATAACGAAAAAGTCCAATTCCCTCGAAAAAATACACTTGGGAGTTGCAACCACTAACAGTATCCGACCTGCCGAAAGATTTACATTGGACCACAAATAACAGCATCCGGACTGCATTCTCTCTCTCTATCACGTTAACTACTCTTTATGTCACGTCAACTCACCCAATCCACCAAAAAAACTCATTAACCATGCCCGAATTACCCCCACCCACCGTACACTCTCTTTCCTTCATATCATTTCTTAATTAAACAATTTTAATTCTCACAGAACATTTAACAAATTACATTTTATATAATTCTAATTACATTATAATTCTAGTTCACGATATAATTATTATTAATTGATTAACAATAATAATTATTCATTAATAATATTAATCACTGTTAAACCATAAAAAATGAAATATTTGGAATTTGAAACGCACGTGAATACACAGTACTTCCGTGAATGCACAATATACGCGTGAATGTACAGTATACGCATGCGTGAAAAGTAATCCGCGTGACTGATATATCTTACACAAAACACAACTTACATCACATATCTCTTCCACAATTCGTCCTAATTGTTGCTAACTCAAACAAAACACAACGTTGCAATGTCTTCTCCAGATTACAACCGTTCCCCCCATCATCCACAATCAAATCCGCGTCCACGCTATCACAAGGATACCCCTCACGTCCATTTTACCAACAACCATTCCAACAACCAGACTTCTCCCACTACACACCACCATTCCCACCACCGGATCAAAACTCACCATTCCCACAATTCTCCCACTACGCATAACCAGACCAAAACTCACAATTTCCACAATTCTCTCAATATGCACCACAATTCTCACATAATCAACCGCAATTTCAGATGTTTGACCGACACATGTCTCAACAAAGTAGTCCGAGTATGGCAGACACTGAAGAAGATGGTCACGACGACGATGAATCCCTACCACGACACACCGCCACACCACCATCCCCACCTCCACAGCGTCGCCGCCACAAGCAAGTCCAAACTGCCAAAGCCAATCCGAAGATGTGGACCACAACTGAGGACGAGAGACTTGTCTCTGCATATATGGAAATTAGTTGCGATGCGGTGACATGGACAAACCAGAAGTCTACTTCATTGTGGGTCAGAGTGAAACGTGTGTATGACATCTCCGTGGAAGACACAAGCCTCCCCGAGAGGAATGCGGAGTCCTTAAAAGGACGGTGGAGGAGATTTGTACCTGCTATGAACAAGTGAGCCGGGTGCTTCGATCAGGCGTTCCGACGGAAAATGAGCGACCAGAATGACGACGTTGTCCGACAAATGCACGTGTTCTACGAGCGAACTCATGGGCCTAAATTTCTTTATTTTGATGCTTCGGTCATGTTGCATAAGTACCCAAAATGGGTGTCTGTGATATCCGGAGCTAATGTCGGGCGTGTTGATTGGTAGTCCCCAGTCAGGAAGCCTTGGGAAAAGAAAGAGCATGGATGGCTCCAAGACGCAATCACCCTTGGATGCAGAAGAGCTGACGTCGGGGTCGTCTACACGCTCAGAAAGTGTAAAGAATGCCAAGAAAAAAGCTAAAAGTGCATTACGCCCCGAAGACGACACCGATATTAGAGAACTTGCACAACAGTTTTGATACATCACCCAAGTTAGATAATATGGTTTCTCAAAACAGGAGTTAGCGGAAAGAAAGTTCCAGAGACATTTAAAAAAAATTAAGTTGAACATACTTCACTCTTTGATGAAGAAGGACAACCCGACGGAAAATGATCAAAAATTAATTGATAAACTACTCACCTGGGCAGAAGAGAATCAGTACGTGTAGTTTGTTGTAATGCGTATTTCGTATGGTTTGTATTTCCTTTAGTTTGTATTTCGTGTTGTTATAGTGCGTATTTCGTATGGTTTGTATTTCCTTTAATTTGTATTTCGTGTGATTAGTTATAGTTCGTATTTCAATATTATTAATGTATTATTCTTATGATATTGTCGTATTAATATATTTTTTATTTTAAGCGTTAAATATGGATTTACATTTGTTTATTTAATGTATATATTTCAAATTTTATTCAATTAATTGTACCAAAATTTATTACCCCACATTAATAACAAATACACGCTCCATTAATAACAAAACCTTCACTAAATACTTAAAAATAAAAAATAATAATTAGACAAATGTAGGGACACGTGCCCTCCAGCCGAGGGCACCCTGGGCGTCTGCATGGACAACGCCCAAGGCGACTCACCCCGTTAAGGGTGCCCTTGGTTTCTGCACTTAGTTACGTAGATTATGATATATTACAAGCTTAACATTTTGTCACCCTACTCTGCGTGACTGTGGTTTCATCCTACGTGTTAATCTAATTAATATTCTAAGTGCGAAAACTGTTCTTACTGCTGCCCATCAGCAGTGGTGCATAAGATACAATGCAACCGTGATATACTACATTGAGCATCATCTTCGTTGTCTTCTTCGTCTGAATCGCCGCTTTCACCCTCTGCAGATTTTAGGAAATCCCCGAGGCATCTCATGTGGTATGCATGGCAACAGAAAAAGACCACAACAGAAGAATCCTCCTGGATGGAGGAGTTTAAGGGATCGAAGCACAAACAACACCGACCATGACCCCTTGTTTTCGAGACATGCTTCCTTTTGTTCGGTCTTGTAGATGGTCTCTTTGGAACGCAATCTCTCTTTTCAATGACAGTTTCTTCTTCCGTGCTGCCAAGGCGAATACCACGTTTGGCTTCTTTGAAGTATTTGTCTGAAAGGTTAAAACAGTCTGCCTGTTGCAGAATTTAAAAGAACGGTCAGGACCCAGGACTAGCTTTCAGAGGAAAAAAGTTAATTAGATGTTAATACATCAACGAACCGGTAAAAACAAAACCATTGAGAGAAGAAAACCTTTAGAATGTCTGTACATCCACATCTAAGGGAGATCTCCGTTTGGTAATCATTGATGATTTTCTGAAGATGATCTTTAAGTCTGCATTATGAACATACAAAGCTAACTTAATAATTTAATTCATGGACCAGGAGTACACTTCAACAACAACAACAAAAGTTTTGGCTCGTTAAGAGGTTTGAGCCCGTGAAAAGTGTTTATGCCCGAATCTTTAATTTTTCGATTCGAGCTCTAGTCTGAGTAATTATCAAAATGATCCCGAGTCAAGTGTCGATATTGAGCCAAAATTGACAACCCCAATACCATTGTAATAAGGTAACGTAAATCACTACCAAAACTTTGAAAAATTGCCACCGCTGCTTGAGTTTCAACAACAGTCTTGACTTTTACAAATTAGTTGTCATTAGCAGTCTGAGCAAGAGTACACTTAACAGCAACAACAAAACTTTTGATCTCAAATTAGTTGGGGGTATGGTAGAAATGAAACTCAATAAGAATCACGGCTTAGGCACATGTGATGCCCCAACGAAATTCTTTTTGAGTTACCAAGAGTACAATTTGATCAACTAAAAAAGATTATAAGATTTATTTTTTTCTGAAAATCATTGTTACCAATTCCAGTTACCGTGGAATTTCTAGTCCACTAGGAATAAGGCGGATGATATCAAGTGGCTTGAGATGACCACAAGTATATTCTAGCAAGACTCCGACCTGTTCCATGTTATCACAGACATAACACAAATCAACAAAGGCTATCAAGTTGAAATGATTGAGAAAAATTAAAATTTCCTTTATACCAGTTTGGGCTTGACAACACACTGTTTAACAAGCTCTTCCCACAGTTCATCATCGTGCTTTGAAATGAACGCCATTGCCTGTTCAAGTTAGCAGCCATACATGATCAAATCAACATTCAACGTTGAAACAATCGGTCGACTGGTCTTCGGGTGACTGGAACTTTAGATTAGCATACCTGCTCAATGTCTTCTAATTTATTTATGATAACCACTAATGCTTGCCTGAAGTCTCCCATTCTTTCAAGAATGAAAATCTGTTCTCTTGCAAGATCCTTTTTTAAGCAAACTTCGTACGCCTGAAATATCGAAAGCCATTAAACTGCCACTTAGACTTCCATGAAACTCATGCATCTAACTCTACTAACATCAAACCTAAGTGAGTACCTTGTCAAGTTTGTAATGTTGACTGCTATGGAGGAATGAAAGGAGCATTCTATGTTCATATTCTGCATAAAGCTGAACCTGTTTGTATCACCATGCAAAGAGCAAAGTGATAGTTAGATGTGTAGTAGTGTATAAACAGAAATCAAATGCCTGGAGGCAAAATAATATTGCATGACACATAAAAATAATCCGTAATGGTGAAAAAGAGGTACTTATGTAAGCAAACGACCCCCATAAACCACTAAAGTAGATTACTATCACAAAACTTTGAAAATAAAAATGAACTAGAGTCTAGAAACGAAGGATGTAGATTGAAAATGTACAAATGAAATATTATCCCCTTAACTCCATCTCATTCACAATAAACAGGTGGTAAGATGTGGTCATTTAATTGGTTTAATATTGTTTGAAATGGCCTGAGATTCTATTAAATTGCCTAATTAAAAAGATTACGATGTAAAGGAGAGAGCATATAACCTGCAAATCATGGAATTCCCACCCAGCATCTGTGTCAGCTTGATACAGTGAATGCAGATACAAATACAAGTACTTCTTGTTGAAACGTAAAAGCTGTCGGACAACATCAGATGGCAATAGGACATCCCTGTGCTGGATCAACATTGTCACAGCTCGTTTACAGTCCAACAACATTAGTTGGGCAACCTGTAGCAGAATAGGAACAACCCATAAAATCATTTTCCATTCAAATGGCAATGGTAGCAATAGCAGGGTTGCTCTCAGAAAAAGGGCCACGGTATTACTGGCTTTGGCCTTCAGAATTAAGAACAAGAAAAAAATATTGTCATATATGCACTTCGTATGAAACGAACCAAGCCTACGCAATTGTATATAAAGTGCGAAGTTCGAGTTACATGATACAATTACGGAGGAAATGAATCTTCGAATGGTCATATTTCACAATGACAAGTTGAAATTTTATTTCACAGGATCATACTTTCTCAATGAGAAGAGGTAGACGCATCATTTTTTAGAATTACAATATGTAGATCATCATAAGAACATCATGTAATGACACAAAAGGTGCATATACCTATCCACACGAATAAAAAACTACACATTTTCATCAAAAGATCCAAAGTCGGTAGATTTGATGCTCACTGGCTGAATATCCAACTATCCTCTTCCACTCATTGGTATCCCTAAAAGTTGATCCTTGGAAAAACTTGGGGTTATTTCAATAAACATTTGGTCGAATGTATAGTCAGCTACGCCTTTTCAGTTTCACAAGTGATACATCAAACAAGTTTAATTTTTCCTGAACATGGTTCATGTCGTCTCTAAACCACATTTGTGCATAAATAACCAAACACACGACTATATGAGCAGACTGACCCTACAGAACTTCAACGATATATACCTTGTCTTTAATGGCATCATGTATATTATACTTTTCAACGAGGTGAAATATATCGGGCTTCATAAGCTGAAAATGAAAATAAAAGTGTTAGGATGTATTGACTGTGATGTTCTACTCTGCAAGTGATTTTTTCTGAACAAAAACATACTAACTAAACTAGGTATAGCTGCAAAAATTGATGAACCAAAGAAACGAGACAATGAAATATTGACTGTTTTGACCTATGAGTTAAGTACATATCTCAATTAAAGAAGATAAAATAAGTAGATATTGAAGATAAACTAATGATATTACTTATGCAGAAAATGCTTGAAACAAATAAAAAATATACAATAAAAAGGCAAGCATCCATGGTCACTACTAGCCCAGAGGATTTAACTTTCACATGTAAGACATTAATAATAGCTTAATAAAGAATCAAAGATATAACTAACTTCAGTAGAGAGGTGAATTGGACCTTGCCCTGCATCTCTGACAGCTAAAGCCTTCTTGTGCCACTTGTGCTGAACAAGCCAAGCAATATCATCTTCATCATTCCTATGCACCACAGTCCACAACACAATCAATTACAGAGCAAATAGCATCAAGAGATAACTACTTTAGAGAATACAAGAGAAGACACTGATAATTTGTTACAAGTCATATTTCTATTTCCACTAAGGCCAAAAAGCTACAATTAAACCTATTGATTTATGCTGATAACATGTGTTGAAATGAAACAATTCTGATAAGGTTTTTTCTCAAATTCTAGGGCTTTCATGTAGGCATTTACAATTTATTGTATAAGAATGCCTTCCTGGTCGTTATGAATGACTCCTCAGAGCTACAATAAAACAAGACACATTTTTAAGACGTTGTCCGTGTTACAATATCGAAAGGCTTTCTTCCTGGACAACAAATTGTGCCAAAAAAAATAATTCAATGAAGTAACAATATGTGCTAAATATCATTCAGCAATCTTATAATAACTCAGTAAATATAAGTTGAAATACTCAATATGGTATCTGAAACGGAACAAACGAGGCAGCTATCATGATGAAATATGGTGTACTGACCTGGGTCTTGCAACAACCACATTCTTGGGAGAAACTAAATAGTATAATGGCTCATCAGCAGCAGCCCATTGCCCACCAGCATAGCTGCTTCCTGCAGTGAATAAAGCACAGAAGGCATATTATTCTTTGGTACTAGAATGTGTAGCCGCATATCAGATTTTGTCGAAGGGTTTATTCTGATGCATGCCTGTGAAAGGAGCATGAGCTAGAACATAGTCTTTTGCTTTGTAATTCTCAAACCCGTGAAGAGGTAGAACATCAGCTGCAAGTTCATCGTTTTTCCATGTTACAATACGCATTTCTAGTCTGTGTTGTTGTTCCCTGCTAGAGTGAGACTCCAATATTATCAGATATCGAACATTAAAAAGTATTCTTTAAACCACAATTTACTATGAAAAATGGAACGGGAAAATCAGCAGTATATATAGCTAATGTTTGTTGAATTTGTGATGAATCTCTGTAAAAAAATAATCAAGCAACAGAGAATAGTCTGTTTTCCTATTTAGAAGATATTTTTCTTGCTGAGATAAAAAGGTCGTGAAGCAATAACAAAGCTGATCGCTAGAACACTAAAATGTTAATCAGCATGCTATGGTCCAGAGAATAAACTGTGAAGTTATAGCAGAATCAATCAGCAAAACTAGAATAAACTAGCAATATTGGCTTATATTTGTTAAGGAAGCAAATCCAGAAAGAGTCGGTCGACCGGATTGGATTCGGTCTACCGACACACAACCCAGGAAATTTTCGGCGAAGACGGGTCGGTCTACCGAATTGGATTCGGTACACCGAACCGAGGATTCCAGGCACTTCGTATGCAGCTGGGATCGGACGACCGAATTGGATTCGGTCTACCGTCAGAAGGTTTCAAGCACTTCGGAACAACGGTTTCGGTAAACCGTTGAGGAGATTTTTGGTATTCCGAGAATCTGAAAAGTGTCTGTCCAAGTTGGCACGGATCACCGAGGGGCACTCGGTCAACCGGAGGGTTGTTAGAAGAATTCGTTAGTTCGTGGAAGAATCGTTCTCGCGGTCCACCGAGACGTGCAAGAATCGTTCCCTCGGTCAACCGGGAAGGATTCGGTTAACCGAATCGGAACAGGAATCGTTCCTGTTGAAGCAGTCACGGTTAACCGAACGAGCATCGGTTAACCGTGTCCCCATGAATAGTTCTATTCGGTTTTGCTTAATTGTAGCTCGGTTTTTTGAGTCTATAAAATGATTTGTTTGCTCTTCAATGTAACACACGAAAATTATCAATAGTTTCCTTCATTGTGAGTTGAGAGATTAAGACTAGAGATAGATCTAGAGTGCTTTGGGAGACACATTGCTTCCAATCATTTGTAATCTCGGTTGCTTCTCTTGTTGGAGAAGCGGAAGAAGGAAAGGAAACCCGCAGGAGACCCCCAAGGACGTAGGTACGTTGCCGAACCTTGTAAATCGCGTGTGTCGTGGTTGTTTCGGGTGTGCATTTGTCTTTGCTTGTTTTATATCCATCTTATTAGTGTTCTTGTTGCAATTGAGATTGGGAGAGGGTCTGAAGTTAATTCCGCATTCAATATTCGATTTATTATTCGTGGTGCGTATAATCCGTGTCGTGTTAGTACATATTAGATCTCTCCCAACACATATGTCACATAATCATGTCATAAGGATGAGGTTAGTCAAATCACCTGCTGACGAGGAAGGGCACCAGTACTGAATTTCTTTCCTCCCTCTTCTCCCTCAGGAAGGTAAGCGAGAACAACTAAGGCATCACCGTACGGTGCAACTCCAGATATGTAGAAGTTGGTGATGAAAGATGCCACCGTGTTGACGTATTTGATGGTTGAAATTTGGAAGCTCTCAAGTATCCCAGAAGCACCTCTAGGCGGATTCCCTCTGATTGCAATAACTTTAATGCATGTTCCCCACTCAATTGCCAAGCGAGTATCATCCTTCATGGAATGTTGGCAAACTCGTACATATTAGAGGATAGACGGTCAATTATTTTTAGCACAGTTATGTTATGTATGTGTAATTGAACTGTCTGCCTTAATTATCAAAATAAATAAAAGAAAACCTGCCACACTATCTGGGGTCGTAATAGTTCAGGAAGTGGACCTCCACTTGGCCTCTCTATGGATGCAATACACCGATTGTTTGGCAGATCATAGATTCTAGCAGCAACATCATTAGCCCAAGCAACTAAACTTTTTCTCCACTTGACAGAATGTATGGGCCCTTCACCAGAATGCAGAACCTTGGAACCAAGGAGGTAGATTATTAGACCTAATTCTCCTTCCTCACAATAATAATATTATTATTAATCATCTCCAAAATACCATACCTGATTCTCTCGACAACCTAGCCATTTCTTTGAGTTCAGAAAAAGCTGGCCAGATAAACCACCAGTAACAAAATTCCGTGATGATTTTTTTCAAATAATCGGGATCCAAAGCAATGGCTTTAATTGGCTGGTGGTACTCCAATTTCATAACTTCGTCATCTGTGAAAAGATTGTTTATGACAACTGATCCATCATCTGAACAACTTCCAATGCACTCACCCAGCATATCAAAATTAATATCATTGACAGTTGCTGTATGGGAATGGAACTCTTTCACCTGAATAAAACTCGAGATTAGGATATCAAATTACTATTACGAAAATGACAAAATTGCAACCGACTAGGATGAGCTCATAGAACCCTAGATGTACACTCACTCAACAACATATTCACACCAAAACAACATACCCATAGAAAATGACATTTGTCTCTTCTTGTTATGTAATACCCATCACATCTACAAAAGGGAGGTAAAGCTCAGTAGCTTACTTAGATGTAGGAATTAGATATTGAATATTGAGATTACAGTTGCAGATATTTTCTAGATTAACTACACCCTCAAGTCCCAAGGGCTAGTATATGTATTTTCTTCTCCAGTTCGAAGAGAACTAAAAGAAGACCATAGGGACAACCATGAGGAATAAACAGGGTTGAACCTTAGTAAACCATTGATTAATTGGTTTCTTCTTTGGCTCTGTGTTTGCTTGCATCTTCTACATGCAACGTGTGTTGCATTGTTGGTTTTGATTTTCATTTTTGCCTCATATTGCTTCCGCAACGTGCTTATTCTGTTTGTTCTTGTCATTTGAACCCAACAAGAATCCCGAGTTACAACCATCGGGCCCCAACACTGTTATGTCCCTAACCGAGATTAGGAGGCTAATGGAGATTAGAGGAGAATTAGGGTTTGCTTGGCATGGGAAGTTGGGTTGCATGGGGAAGAGGCGAGCTACAGTGGTCTGGTGATGGGTGAGAGGTGTAGAGTTGCGGGTTACTGTGGAGAAGAGATGGGTTGGGAGTTTAAAATCGCGTTTTCTTCTCTCTCTCTCTCTCTTTCTCTCCATTTCACTCATCTTCTCCTTCTTCCAGCTGAGGCGCCGATCGGAGGAGACGAGGACGACGCGCGGGCAGAGGTCGGACGTCCAGAGGAGGCGCGACGCGTGCTCGAGGTCTACCGGAGGCGACGTGCGTGAGCGAGCTCCGGCGTTTCGTCGTCGTTGGTTGAGGTATGTCAACTTATTAGTGTGGTTTGTTACTCACCCAGGCGTGGGGGGAGGCGTTGGTCGGGTCGGGAGAGGTTGGGGACCTCTCCGGCGACGCGTTCTTCGTAAAACCTCGGCTGGCGCGAGGTTGAAGACGACCAACGGTCGACCGGATCCTTCGGGCGGTCGACCGTTTTAGCACTGTTTGCCCGACTTTAACCTTCACCGGTCGAACGATGCCTTGGGGCGGTCGACCGGTAGTGCATCATTGCTGGTGAGTTGGGATTTTCTACCTGTTATCGGTCGACCGGTCCTTGTGGTGTTCGACCGGAACTTAAGTGTACTGATTATTATTGTTTGATTGTTCGACCGATTGCATGTTTGTTCGACCGGTAGCATGTTTGCGTTCGACCGTTTGATGACGTAGAATACTAGGTTGACCCTGTTAGTTTTCGGTCGACCGGGACCCCTGAGTCGGTCGACCGATAGAGTGGATTTCAATGTTGACCAGACTCCGGATTTTGACCTCGTTCGGTCGACCGGTTTTAGACCTTGGTTCGACCGTTGGGGGTTCTGTCTTGAGCGCAACGGTAGACCGTTATAGGAGTACGGTCGACCGATTCCTTTATGGAACCGGTCGACCGAATCACCTCTTTCGGTCGACCGTTGGGGCACAGAACAGAATCCCAGGTTCCCTTTTTGAACGCCAACTTTGCCACGGAAACCCGTGTCCTCGCCTTGTGCGTGAGCCGGGAGGTGACGGTGGGCGCGTGATGCGTGCCTGCCCAGGGACCGCCGTTGGGAAGAGTGTGGGTGTTCGGGACGCGTCAGCTCCATGTATGGACCGTGACTTTTGAGATGTTTGTTGGCACTTTGTAGTATAGCAGGCCTGAGGGATCGCGGATCCCAATGTTGATGTTGTGCGGGCACGCAACTAGCGCTGGGTGAGGTGACTACCGGCCCTTGGGGCTACGGAGGTCGCTGCCCTGCTTTTATAGCGGCGCGGTTGGTGTTCGCGGCTCGAGGAGCCCGATGACCTGGCAGACTTCGGTCTGGATCTGTCCGATGCTGTGCCGGACTGTTGTGATGGACCACCGATGCTGTGCCGGTGATGCCGCCGAGGTTGTGCCGGCGATGATGATTGTTGGGCCGAGGCTGTGCCGGCTATGTTGTTTTCCTCGACTGGGCACCTACCGAGATGATGTTGTTATACCTTCCGGGCGACGGCCCCGTTGGTCCCTGTGGCCCCGACCACTGAGATTTACAGATCTGTTTCTATCGGCGCGTAGACGTGACAGAGGCTCCCTGCCGAACCCTTGTGTAGTGTAGCTGCGTGTGGGGGGTGCGATGTCGCGGGCTACTAGACTGCATGTGCCTGCAGTAGGTCTCCTCGGGAGACTCGTTGTTGATTGTCGGACTGATGTCCTGTTTTACCCTTCGGGGGAACTGTTTTACCTTCTGTTGATGCCATGACATGCTACTAGTATGATAGGTTCATTATGTGATGCATGCATATAGGTGAGTTGGCATACGGGGTTTCCTTCTGGAAACTCAGGCATCGTTGTTATATATTTTCAGGACCGCAGTAGGTCCAGTTGGGTGGTGATCGGCGGGGACGCGCATTTTGGAGTTGGATCCTCTTCTCGGGCCGCTGAGGTCGACATGATTACCTTTTTATCTTCTGTTGTCGTTTTGCAGTAATCATGTATCTTTTGATAAACTCTGATGTATTTTGGTGCACCACTTTTATGATTTATGAGAAGTAACAGTCCCGCCTTTGATTATTGAGTTGATTGTCTTGATTATTATTTTTTTTAAATTTCCGCTGTTTCGGGATGTTACAACTTGGTATCAGAGCGGTCGATTCCTATGCGGTTCCCAATGAAATCACCCTTGTAGTAATAAGAAGCATGCATTTTATCTTTTAGCATGCATACATGGCTGAAGTTGTGATTGTTTCTTCTGGCAGATGGCACTCAGGCGTGTGAGGAGTTCTCCACTAGATCGTGATCCCAGTGATGACACATCGGGTGCACAGTGGGACAGGTTGGGCGAGTTTCTGGAGCGTCAGGCAGCTCAGAGCGCCCAGGGCGGAGTGGGGGCTGAGCACGATCGGTTCATGCGTCAGCACCCGCCGACGTTTGATGGCAGGAGGGCCCCAGAGGTTGCGGAGGATTGGATCTTCCGGATGGAGAAGATCTTCCGTGCTATTGGTGTAGCACCTGGGAGGATGGTGGAGCTGGCCACCTATGTGTTCGATGGCGAGGCCGCCAACTGGTGGAGGTCCACGTCCACAGTGTTGTTTGATGATCGTGTGGATGTGAGCTGGGAGGAGTTTTTGGAGGTGTTCCACGAGCAGTACTTTCCCCAGCATATCAGGGATCAGAAGAGGGAGGAGTTCATGTCGCTGGAGCAGAAGGACATGACACTGACGAGCTACATCAGCAGGTTCAACGCTTTGGAGCGTTACTGCCCTGAGATTTGTGTGACCCCAGAGCAGCGGGCGAGGAAGTTCGTGAAGGGACTGAGACAGCCGCTTCGATCTCGGGTGATCAACAGCATGCCGCGGACCCTTGCTGATGCGGTGAAGCATGCTACGATCATCGAGCAGGACCAGAGGGAGTGTATTCAGGAGGCGCGGAAGGCGCCAGTGAGCACCGGCAGCAGAGTCGCTGGTCGTGGAGCAGGGAACTCGGGCAAGAGGCCCAGGTTCGATGGTGGAGGAGCACGTCAGTCAGGAGCGTGCACTTACTGCGGGAGGTTCCATCCGGGGCAGGAGTGTCCCCGTCGGACTGGAGCGTGCATGGGTTGTGGTCAGATGGGGCATTTTGTCCGTGATTGTCCTCAGAGGCAGGGTGAGCCGAGCAGGAGGCCGGGACCACCAGCAGTAGGCAGAGGCGGAGGCAGCCGATCAGTTGTGGCACCGGGGCAGAGCAGGAGGACTGGGCGAGTCTTCACTATCCAGGCTGAGGAGGCGAGGGACTCCAACACCGTCGTGGAAGGTACGCTTTCAGTTTCTGGTTCAGTAGCGCGTGTGTTGTTTGATTGCGGCGCCACTCACTCCTTCATCTCGGAGAAGTTTGCTGGCGAGTTGGGTCGGACCCCTGTGCTGCTGACTGATGTTTTGGAGGTCAGCACGCCCATGGGTGAGGTGGGCACTGTGGGGAGCTTTTTCCCCGGCACCACAGTTGCTTCGGGAGACCACGATTTTCCGGCAGATCTGGTCTTGTTACCGATGGAGGACTTCGACGTCATACTGGGGATGGACTGGCTGTCCCGGTACGACGTGCGGGTCTTTTGCCGTGAGAAGAAGATCCTGATTCCGATGGAGGGCTTGCCAGATGTTCTGATCAGAGGTGCGAGGAGAAGAGACAGTCGTCTGATTGTGTCTGCAGTTAAGGCACGGAGGTTGGTACAACAGGGATGCAGCGCGTTTGTGGCCACGCTGGTAGTTCCTGATTCTGAGAGGAGGAGGCTGGAGGATATAGAGATTGTGCAGGAGTTCCCGGATGTATTTCCAGCAGAGATTCCAGCATTACCGCCGCACCGAGAGATTGAGTTCGGCATCGAGCTGGTAGCGGGTACGACACCTCAGTCGAAGGCACCGTATCGTATGGCACCTGCTGAGTTGACAGAGTTGAAGAAGCAGTTGCAGGAGTTGATGGAGTCCGGGTTCATCAGACCGAGTGTTTCTCCATGGGGAGCGCCTGTGCTCTTCGTGAAGAAGAAGGACGGATCGTTGCGGATGTGTATCGACTACAGGATGCTGAATAAGGTTACCGTTCGGAACCGGTATCCTTTGCCCAGGATTGATGATTTGTTTGATCAGTTGCAGACGGCGAGAGTGTTCTCGAAGATCGATCTGCGTTCGGGTTATCATCAGTTGCGGATCAGGGAGGCAGATGTTCAGAAGACAGCCTTCCGGACGCGGTACGGCCACTACGAGTTCTTGGTGATGCCATTTGGACTGACGAATGCACCTGCAGCATTCATGGATCTGATGAATAGGACCTTCCAGCCGTACCTCGACAGTTTTGTCGTGGTATTCGTAGACGACATTTTGATATACTCGCCTGACAGGGTGCAGCATCGAGAGCACCTGAGGATTGTGCTTGGCATCTTGAGGGATCAGCAGCTATATGCCAAGTACACGAAGTGCGAGTTTTGGTTGGATCAGGTGGCTTTTCTGGGGCATATTGTGTCAGCGGATGGGATTTCAGTGGATCCGGCGAAGGTCGAGGCAGTGACTCAGTGGAGAGCCCCGACGAGCGTGACGGAGATCAGGAGTTTCGTTGGACTGGCAGGGTATTACAGACGGTTCATCCAGGATTTCTCCAGACTTGCGTCGCTGCTGACAGCGTTGACGCAGAAGGGCGTCAAGTTCGTTTGGTCCCAGAAGTGCGAGGACAGCTTTCAGGAGCTGAAGAGGCGATTGACGACAGCACCTATTCTGACGCTACCGAGTGGCAGTGGAGGCTACGTGATTTACAGCGATGCATCAGGGATAGGCTTGGGTTGTGTTCTGATGCAGCATGGGAAGGTGGTCGCGTACGCTTCGAGGCAGCTGAAGGTGCACGAGAAGAACTACCCGACTCACGATCTGGAGTTAGCAGCAGTAGTTCATGCGTTGAAGACCTGGCGGCACTACCTGTATGGCGAGCAGTTCGAGGTCTTCACCGATCATCAGAGTCTGAAGTATTTGTTCTCGCAGAAGGAGCTGAATATGAGGCAGCGCAGATGGCTCGAGTTCATTAAGGACTACGACTTCACCATTTCCTATCATCCGGGGAAGGCGAATTCGGTTGCAGACGCGCTGAGCAGGAAGGTGGAGGTTTCAGTTGCGAGTATGTGCATCCAGGAGTGGAGGTTACTCGAGGCTTTTTCCGAGTGGAGTCCGTTCACAGAGGGTTCAGAGGGAGCAGTGATTGCTGGGCTTCGGGTGGAGCCGCAGACTGTCTCACGAGTGGTGCAGGCTCAGCTTGGGGATGATGAGTTAGATGGTCTGCTACAGTTGGCTTCCAGAGAGGGGTCAGATTTCAGTATAGGGGTTGATGGTGGTTTGAGGTTCAGGAGTCGGATCTGGGTGCCGAAGAGCGATGGGCTGAGAGATGACATCATGGAGGAGGCACACAGAGCTAGATACACCATTCACCCGGGGAGCACGAAGATGTATAAGGACCTGCAGCGGAATTTCTGGTGGAAGGGCATGAAGAGGGATATTGCAGAGTTTGTGGAGCGATGCTTAGTCTGCCAGCAGGTGAAGATTGAGCATCAGAGGCCGGCAGGACCGATGCAGAGTATTGAGCTTCCTGAGTGGAAGTGGGAGCACGTGACGATGGATTTTGTCACAGGATTGCCGAAGACGAGGAGATTCCACGACGCGATTTGGGTGATAGTCGATCGACTGACCAAGTCGGCGCATTTCTTAGCAATCAGGACCACGTTGCCGTTGGAGGGTCTAGCTAAGTTGTACGTGGAGGAGATAGTCAGGTTGCATGGAGTGCCGGTGAGCATCATCTCAGATCGAGATCCTCGTTTCACTTCCAGATTTTGGGGGAGTCTGCAGCAGGCTTTGGGGACGCGTCTGAGGTTCAGTACAGCGTTCCATCCGCAGACAGATGGTCAGTCAGAGAGGACGATTCAGACCTTGGAGGATATGCTGAGAGCATGCACGTTGGATTGGGCAGGGCACTGGGATGAGCACCTGCCACTGATAGAGTTCGCCTACAACAACAGCTACCATTCGAGTATTGGGATGGCACCGTACGAGGCGCTGTACGGGAGGCCTTACAGATCACCGGTATGCTGGAGTGATGTGGGCGAGAGGCAGTTGGTGGGGCCAGAGATTGTGCAGATGTACTCAGAGAAGGTTGATGTGATCAGGAGGAGACTGGCCACAGCACAGAGCAGGCAGAAGAGTTATGCTGATCGACGCAGACGTGAGTTGAGTTTCGAGGTAGGCGACCATGTGTTTCTGAAGATTTCCCCAGCCAGAGGTGTGATGAGGTTTGGGAAGAAGGGGAAGCTCAGTCCGAGGTATGTTGGACCGTTTGAGATCCTCGACCGGGTTGGAGAGGTTGCCTACCGGATTGCGTTGCCGCCGCAGTTTTCAGGTCTGCATAATGTCTTCCATGTGTCGATGCTGAGGAAGTATGTGGCAGATCCGTCGCACGTCATCGAGATAGCAGTACCAGAGATTCAGCAGGACTTGTCACTCGAGGAGAGACCAGTTGAGATTGTCGATCGCATGGATCATCAGCTCAGGAGGAGGACCATTCCGATGGTGAAGGTCAGGTGGCAGCATCACAGTGAGCGCGAGGCCACGTGGGAGATCGAGGAGGATGTCAGAAAGCAGTATCCAGAGCTTTTCGGTGAGTAGTTGCTTTGATTTCGGGACGAAATCCTTTTAAGTTGGGTGGATTGTTATGTCCCTAACCGAGATTAGGAGGCTAATGGAGATTAGAGGAGAATTAGTGTTTGCTTGGCATGGGAAGTTGGGTTGCATGGGGAAGAGGCGAGCTACAGTGGTCTGGTGATGGGTGAGAGGTGTAGAGTTGCGGGTTACTGTGGAGAAGAGATGGGTTGGGGGTTTAAAATCGCGTTTTCTTCTCTCTCTCTCTCTCTCTTTCTCTCCATTTCACTCATCTTCTCCTTCTTCCAGCTGAGGCGCCGATCGGAGGAGACGAGGACGACGCGCGGGCAGAGGTCGGACGTCCAGAGGAGGCGCGGCGCGTGCTCGAGGTCTACCGGAGGCGACGTGCGTGAGCGAGCTCCGGCGTTTCGTCGTCGTTGGTTGAGGTATGTCAACTTATTAGTGTGGTTTGTTACTCACCCAGGCGTGGGGGGAGGCGTTGGTCGGGTCGGGAGAGGTTGGGGACCTCTCCGGCGACGCGTTCTTCGTAAAACCTCGGCTGGCGCGAGGTTGAAGACGACCAACGGTCGACCGGATCCTTCGGGCGGTCGACCGTTTTAGCACTGTTTGCCCGACTTTAACCTTCACCGGTCGAACGATGCCTTGGGGCGGTCGACCGGTAGTGCATCATTGCTGGTGAGTTGGGATTTTCTACCTGTTATCGGTCGACCGGTCCTTGTGGTGTTCGACCGGAACTTAAGTGTACTGATTATTATTGTTTGATTGTTCGACCGATTGCATGTTTGTTCGACCGGTAGCATGTTTGCGTTCGACCGTTTGATGACGTAGAATACTAGGTTGACCCTGTTAGTTTTCGGTCGACCGGGACCCCTGAGTCGGTCGACCGATAGAGTGGATTTCAATGTTGACCAGACTCCGGATTTTGACCTCGTTCGGTCGACCGGTTTTAGACCTTGGTTCGACCGTTGGGGGTTCTGTCTTGAGCGCAACGGTAGACCGTTATAGGAGTACGGTCGACCGATTCCTTTATGGAACCGGTCGACCGAATCACCTCTTTCGGTCGACCGTTGGGGCACAGAACAGAATCCCAGGTTCCCTTTTTGAACGCCAACTTTGCCACGGAAACCCGTGTCCTCGCCTTGTGCGTGAGCCGGGAGGTGACGGTGGGCGCGTGATGCGTGCCTGCCCAGGGACCGCCGTTGGGAAGAGTGTGGGTGTTCGGGACGCGTCAGCTCCATGTATGGACCGTGACTTTTGAGATGTTTGTTGGCACTTTGTAGTATAGCAGGCCTGAGGGATCGCGGATCCCAATGTTGATGTTGTGCGGGCACGCAACTAGCGTTGGGTGAGGTGACTACCGGCCCTTGGGGCTACGGAGGTCGCTGCCCTGCTTTTATAGCGGCGCGGTTGGTGTTCGCGGCTCGAGGAGCCCGATGACCTGGCAGACTTCGGTCTGGATCTGTCCGATGCTGTGCCGGACTGTTGTGATGGACCACCGATGCTGTGCCGGTGATGCCGCCGAGGTTGTGCCGGCGATGATGATTGTTGGGCCGAGGCTGTGCCGGCTATGTTGTTTTCCTCGGCTGGGCACCTACCGAGATGATGTTGTTATACCTTCCGGGCGACGGCCCCGTTGGTCCCTGTGGCCCCGACCACTGAGATTTACAGATCTGTTTCTATCGGCGCGTAGACGTGACAGAGGCTCCCTGCCGAACCCTTGTGTAGTGTAGCTGCGTGTGGGGGGTGCGATGTCGCGGGCTACTAGACTGCATGTGCCTGCAGTAGGTCTCCTCGGGAGACTCGTTGATTGTCGGACTGATGTCCTGTTTTACCCTTCGGGGGAACTGTTTTACCTTCTGTTGATGCCATGACATGCTACTAGTATGATAGGTTCATTATGTGATGCATGCATATAGGTGAGTTGGCATACGGGGTTTCCTTCTGGAAACTCAGGCATCGTTGTTATATATTTTCAGGACTGCAGTAGGTCCAGTTGGGTGGTGATCGGCGGGGACGCGCATTTTGGAGTTGGATCCTCTTCTCGGGCCGCTGAGGTCGACATGATTACCTTTTTATCTTCTGTTGTCGTTTTGCAGTAATCATGTATCTTTTGATAAACTCTGATGTATTTTGGTGCACCACTTTTATGATTTATGAGAAGTAACAGTCCCGCCTTTGATTATTGAGTTGATTGTCTTGATTATTATTTTTTTTAAATTTCCGCTGTTTCGGGATGTTACAAACACAAATAACAAAATAACCAACTTCATAAGTATTTAAGCAGGGTAACTACAATTTTCTTACTAACATTTAATCCTTCAACTTAAAGATACAATCTTACAACACCCAAAAGTGTTTTCCATTTAAAATGTCTTGTCTAGCATGATTTTACTACGACTATTGATAATCTAGATTAATTGCAATTGGAGGGGCTTGCAATTGCACAACAAACCCATTCAAGTGACCATTTGAACACAACAACACTAATAAGACGTCAAAGGAAGGAACATAAATAAAATGGTGCTAGGAATTGAAGTCTAGAGGGTCAGAAACTCAAAATTTAAAGTGGGGCAATCAGTAAAATAAACACCAAATCAACTAAAAAACAAAAAAAGGTAAATCAACCAGAAAGTAACAGAATCATAAGATATAAGACTCATATTTGTTTGAGTACACTTGAGAAAGAATGCATTTGACTAGTTTGTGTTTGTTTGGGTACATATCCCAAAATGGTAGTGATTATCACCTCATATGAAGTCATTGTTGTCAAAATCTCTGTTGGATTCGTGCTTATTTTTGGTAAGAATGCTGTCATCGAGGAGCTCTCAACATGAGAGATAAGACCACCCAGCAACATCTCCGACATTCGACTCTAGAGATTCTACACTATTGTTGGGTGTCCTCTGGAGTCAATAACGTCATGTTGAAGTGTAGAAGGAGATGTTGTGGAACAAAGATAGATTTTTGCTAAAAAAAACAATAGTTTGGGTGCTTGGGTGGAGAGATTTTATGTTAATGAAATCACTTCTTTTAAACTTAAGCCATCAAAATGAACTCACAACAAGTAAGATGTACAGGGATACGCAAAGCCTAAAGTGCACTAACATAATTTCAAATTTTAAGAAGTTTACTTAAGCAAATGTGAATTACTAAGGTTCAAAACTCCAATATCACACTTTTGCAAGTGTATCCAAGCAAAAAACCCAAATTCTAAAACCTATTTTGAAGGTATTATTTAGACTTTAGAAGCTACGGTAATGTAAACTTTCGTAAACGTCAGCAACCAAAAAAAAAACTGAACCTAAACCTAAACGATTCCACTCCCATAACCCTAGAAACTTCGACTTCTTCGAGAACTCCGAAATCGGACATAAAAGATCTCCACCTCCACAATCCACAGCCTCAAACCTAACAGATCTGACTACGGAAACAAACACAACGAACTCCGATCGGGGAAATACGAAATCGAACCTAAACTCCAACGGGATTCTGGTGAGATTCTGAGGTCGATGGGGGCATTGAGGTAGTACGGGACGCACCAAACTCGAATGAAGAGCGTCGACGGCTTTCCCTCGCCTCCGCCGACGACGACGAACCATGTTTCCGGTGGGAATTTGATACCTTCTCCGGTCGAGTCTATTTATAGGTACGGTCGAGCAAAGTTAAGAAAAAAAAGGGGAAATTGCGTAAAGTCTCTGTGAAGATGAGGAAACAAATATGGATTTTATTTGCAAAACTTGCAGGTCAAACATTTTCGGCGGGAAATAGGGAATTCTCGTTTCCAAACACTTTTTTAAAAGTATATATATAATTGTATAATATTTCAATTAAAAATAAATTCCAACATGAAATAAGGCACATTCTTTGGTATAAATTAATCTAAGACTTAGTTAGCTCCAATTGTTGTCGTTTTCGAACTCCAATTCAAAGGTTTTTTTCTTCTGGAAACTTGTATAATTGGCGAAAAAAATTGCAACCATTCTTTCGATGCTCTATCTAACTATTGCCAAATAGTATTTGATCGATGTCAAGGTGCCGTTACAACTTTTCACATAGTTGTACCTCTTATTATGAAAAATAAGTACATATTCATCAAACTTCTCAACTTTAGATCGATGATCTTACAATCTCTAGACAGACAAAACAGTAGTGAAATCCCTTATATATATAATATAATTGGCTAGGCGTTATAACATGTTCACTACTTTGCAAACTCATCTAGTTTCAGATGGTCTCGAAATCAAACATTTAAGAATCTAGACCCTCGAATTCTGTAAGCTACGAGTAATATGCTCCAAATTTGAAAATTTCAAAATCAAACTCGAAAGAATTATATTGTACTATCAAATTCCATAAAAAACCAAAGACAGAAACAAACTCAATTAGTTAAGTTCGATAACTAACCTGGTTTCCTTGGATGTCGAATATGTTGACAATGCCGTCGTGTGTCCCTAGTGCGATCACCTTCTTGTTGACGGCGATGGAAGCAACAGAAGACTTAGACAGAAGCGAAGGTATGTTTCCTCCCAATCTTTGGTACTTCAACCTACACTCTTCCTCTTCCACTTCCTCCTCAACTTCCTCTTTAGTTTGGTATTCCGTTTCTGATTCCTCAATATCATTGTCGTCGTAATCTGGTGGATGTTCCTCAACCATGGCTTTGTCTTTCACTTCTCTTTAATTTTCTTCTCTTCTTATTCAGAAATTTCAGTTTTCTCGTGCCCGTTTTTTATGTTTTATCTTTTACCATTCTTTTCTCTACTAAAATTGAATCGAATGTTTTTTAATATGTCTTCTCATTTATAGGATTCTACGATATTATATTGGTGAATAAATATAATATTTAAAGTTAACCGTAATCTACAATAATTCATAGCATGACTTAATATTTGATTCAAAAATTTCCACCAAAAAAAAAAAACGTGAGTAGAAGCCCTGTGGCATACAATTTTCAAAATGTAGTATGGAATACGAAATTTTCCAAAAAAAAAAAGAAAGAAAGAAAAAGAAGATAGCGTATTGCTACTCCTTGCGTGTCCCGAATAGCTACATCAATCTTGAACGGGTAGGATTTTGAAACTTGGATAAGGATATTGTAATTTTAACAATAGATAAAAGTTCTAAATTTTACTTACAAAGGTAATACTTTACTCATTAAATTTTACCTATTCTACAATTACTTATTATTTATTATTTTACTTAACTAGTTTTACCTTTTGGTTTACCTATTGCATGGAGAAACGGTTTCCTGTGTTTTATTTGAAAATTGCCTTTCAAAATCCAATTTTAGTTAATTTTGTCTGTATAAATTAATTTCAGTTGATACATGCTCATTTAAATAATAAATTCTTATCTACTCCAAATTGAAACAAAAGGAAACACGGTTGAGCAATAGTTATGTTTTTACCCTTTTACCGTGGAACCGCGTTGAAAATAATTTTTCTATTATTTTTCTCAACTTACATATACAAAGTACAGACATCGCGTGGTTATCAAGTTGACGTATACAAGTTCAGAAATTAGGCCTCATCCCACATACGCGGGGAAAGATGCAGACCGCATCAGGTGGCCGCATCATGGATATGCGCATCTCCTCCGTACCACGTTCGCATATGTGGCCGCATGGGGTTGCATTCCTGAATAGTGGACGTACATAGAAAGCAATTTCAAAAAGAGTAGTTATATACGGACGCGAGCGTCCGTGACGCGTCCTACGTGGAATAACACGTCAGCTGCCAGGTGTGCGTCCAGTCAACCAAAACCTCTGCGCGGGGAAATGTATACGAATTGTTGGGTGCGACGGTTCATTTCCCTAAATCACGATTAGACGGTTCGACTTCACGTACATCAGTAGCGGCGGTACAGCATTCGAGTAACTTTCCCCATTTCACCCGGAGTTCCTTTCCATACGCTCATCCAAAACCTTCATTGCTCCAAAACCTTTCCATTCCAGTAACGAAAACCAAGACAAGGCGAAAATGGATCCTTCTCTACCTGAAACCTCCATTGCTCCTGAAATTGTAGCCGCGCAGGTGTTTTGTCAACCATGTTCTTTCTGGTTCATTTTAAGGTTCATTATTGGCCTCTAACAATTTTTTTGTGTGGTTTAAGGGAAGCACGTACTACTTCCGCGAAACCAAGTGCGGTTTCGCGGCCCTTCACAAGCAGTTCGACCGGATGAAGGAGGAGGAGAAAAATGTCTTCCAACGGACGCCTTTCGGTCACTTCCTCAGCTTTCCTCACGTCACAACTGACAACGAGATACTGGGTTGGTTCGTCGAACACTTCGACGCCAATGAAGTCGGTCTGAGAATAGCCACTGGGGTGGTCCCATTTACGGTAGAAGACGTCGCCCTTCTACTTGGACTAAGAGTACATGGGCAGAGAGTGGATATGGATGCCATGTACGTAGCGAAACGTGACGGGGTTAACCTCGACAACACCCAGCTACTGGGTCATCTTACCGCCACGAGCAAGATGGGCGAGGAGGAGGAGCACGTCCGACTCCTTATTTCTATGATTTTCAATCATTTTTTGTTCTTCGATGGATCACTGCGAACTAAAGCGTGGTACACGAAACACCTTAAGAACCTCAAGCGCCTCAAGAGATATGCGTGGGCAAATGCGGTTCACACTTTCTTGGTTGAAGGCCTGGAGGAAGCCCAACGGGACCTCTCGAGGAGGAGATCGTCAGCGAACTTCTCTATGAAGCAGGGCTACGTGTCTGGTTGCGTTGCCGTATTACAAGTAAGCATCTTGGTCCGGAATGAGTGTTGTGTCAGTCCGGAATAGTGTCGGTTTATGTCCGGAATAAGTGTGTTGCCTGTCCGGAATAGTCCTGTATGTGTCCGAAATGACTGTCTTGCTTGTCCGGAATACGTCTTGTGTCTGTCCGGAATACGTCTTCTGTCTGTCCTGAATAGTGTTGTCTCTGTCCGGAAAAAGTGTCTTGAGGTTTTCCGGAATAAGTGTCTTGTGGTTGTCCGGAATGAGTGTTGTGTCAGTCCGGAGTAGTGTTGGTTTATGTCCGGAATAAGTGTGTTGCCTGTCCGGAATAGTCCTGTATGTGTCTGGAATGATTGTCTTGTCTGTCCGGAATACGTCTTGTGTCTGTCCGGGATAAGTCTTGTGTCTGTCCTGAATAGTGTTGTCTCTGTCCGGAATAAGTCTTGTGTCTGTCCGGGATAAGTTTTGTGTCTGTCCTCAATAGTGTTGTCTCTGTCCGGAATAAGTGTGTTGCCTGTCCGGAATAAGTGTGTTGCCAGTCCGGAATAGTCCTGTATGTGTCCGGAATACGTCTTGTGTCTGTCCGGAATAAGTAATTTGTATGTCCGGAATACGTCTTTGTCTGTCCGGAATAAGAGTTGTGTCTGTCCGGAATAAGAGTTGTGTCTGTCCGGAATTAGTGTTTGGTCTTTCTGATTAACGTTATGAGACTGTCCTGGGGATGTTATGTTTCTGTTTTTTAACTTATTCCTGTTTTCAGGTGTGGCTTTGCGAGAAGTTCAAATTGGGGGATCCCCGGTCAGCATTTCCACGGTTCAAGTGTTGGACCGAAATGTTTAGCAGACGCCAAATCCTTAGAAAATGGGAAGATCGAGGCATCAACTTGTCCCGGATATACTCGGGCCAATTTGAGTTGAAGGGCACCCCAAAACTCAGTGCACGGGAGCATTCACTGTTGTCAGAGGATCAATTTCCTCCTACAGCAGCAACTCCCGCAGCGAAGGAAACACCTTCAACTCCTGCAGAAGCAACGGTCGCCTCGAAGGAAACACCTTCAACATCCACTCTACCAAGGATACAACTCAGTGAATGCAGCATTCCATGTGACCCACTGCTACAAGAGTTGGAACTTAGTGAGGTGAAGACGAAATGGCTGCGAGCCGAAGCAGCACTTAGGGAGGCGACCGTTAAAATTAACAACCTGGAGGAAGAACTGCAGATCTCTCAAGAAGAGTGTCGTGAGCTGAGAGTCCGTGGGGAGGAGGAAGAGAGGGAAAAGAGGGAGGAGGAAGAGAGAAATAAGAGGGAGGCGGAGGAGAGGGAAGAGAGGGAAGAGAGGGAGGAGGAAGAGAGAAATAAGAGGGAGGCGGAGGAGGAAGAGAGAAATAAGAGGGAGGCGGAGGAGAGGGAAGAGAGGGAAAAGAGGGAGGAGGAAGAGAGAAATAAGAGGGAGGCGGTGGAGAGGGAAGAGAGGGAAAAGAGGGAGGAGGAAGAGAGAAATAAGAGGGAGGAGGAGGAGAGGGAAGAGAGGGAAAAGAGGGAGGAGGAAGAGAGAAATAAGAGGGAGGAGGAGGAAGAAAAGGAGGAAGTTATGAGGAGACAGGAGGAAAGAAAGAGGAAGGCTGGGGTTGCGCTTCCGCTTTTGCACCCCAAAAAAATGCGGACCTTTAAACCACGCTTGCGCACAGAACACATACACGAAGCGCAAAGCAAATCTGGCCAAGATGAGGCACAGAAGATTGCCGCAGAAAAACAAGAACAAATAAAGGAGGCCGAAGAAGCCACCACAAAAACAAAAGGGCCCGAAGAAGCCAGTGAAGAAAAAGCGAAAGATGAACTGGCCGCCCTTGTTTCGTCCACGAGGCCAGATGTGGATGATACCGCCTTGAGAACGCTGACCAATGATGAGGTACATCGTTTATTGAATGCAACGGCCCCCGAGCGAGAAGCAAAAGATATTATCTGGAGGGGGGTTCTCAGCATTATCAGCAGGGGTGATCTCAAGGAAATAATTTCGCGAGGCACAGAAATCACCAACGAAACGCTTGACGGCCTAATTGAGGTACTCGTCAGAAGAGGAGGGCAACAAAAGGTGGTCTGCTTATCATCCTTCGAATCGGAAATGATTGTGGAGGGACAGGGAGAAGATATAAAGAGAGATTATTTACTCCCAAAAATGGAAGGACTTAATGTGGAGGAAGTCGTCATCGCACAACCATGCTGTTTGTCCGGCCACTGGACTCTGTTCGTTGCCCACGGACCTCGATCGGAGTTCATTCAGTACAACAGCATCTCCCGCACGCTTAAAAGAGGTGAAAATCCTAACCTTTTAGTCGGAACTCATGAATGCACCGCGTCTAAGATAGCGGGATTCTGGCGAGGGTTTTTGGCGGTCGAATGGCCACTGAGAGTTGACAGGAAGGGTAGCCAACGACAGCTAGCGGGGAGTAACGACTGCGGGCCATACGTTTTGTACTGGATCAAGCGTTTGATGGAGAATGCTGATCCGACTCAGCCGAAGCAGAGCAAGGTTATTCACCGTTTTAGAGGCGATTTGGCCAATTTCTTACTCGAAGACTCTGGGATGTGCGATCAACAATAAACGACTCTGGATGTTTTAATTTTTTTTACAAAGTTATACATGTATACATGTTAAAATTACATAGACTATTTGAATGATTTATCAATACAATGACATTTGGTGTTGGGTTAAATTATCAATACAAGGACATGTATAAATAATCAATACTCTTAAACCGGACAACAAATACACCTATTCCGGACAGCAAATACACTAATTCCGGACAACAAATACACTTATTCCGGACAGCAAATACACTTATTCCGGAAAAACTTAATGTTCCGTTTCTGGACAAAATTTATTCTTAAACCGGACAACAAATACACTTACTCCGAAAAACAAATACACTTATTCCGGACAGCAAATACACTTATTCCGAACAACAAATACACATATTCCGGACAACAAATACACATATTCCGGACAACAAATACACATATTCCGGACAACAAATACACTTATTCCGGACAACAAATACACATATTCCGGACAACAAATACACTTATTCCGGACAACAAATACACTTATTCTGGACAACAAATACACTTATTCCGGACAAACTTTTTGTTCCGTTTCGGGACACACTTTATTCTTATTCCGGACAGCAAATACACTTATTCGGGACAGCAAGTACACTTATTCCGGACAGCAAATACACTTATTCCGGACAAACTTTTTGTTCCGTTTCGGGACATACTTTATTCTTATTCCGGACAGCAAATACACTTATTCCGGACAGCAAAAACACTTATTCCAGACACACTTTATTCTTAAACCGGACAACAAATACATTTATTCCCGACAACAAATACGCTTATTCCGGACAACAAATACACTTATTCCGGACAGCAAATACACTTATTCCGGACAAACTTTTTGTTCCGTTTCGGGACACACTTTTGTCTTAAACCAGACAACAAATACACTTATTCCGGACAACAAATACACTTATTCCGGACAAACTTTTTGTTCCGTTTCGGGACACACTTTATTCTTATTCCGGACAGCAAATACACTTATTCGGGACAGCAAGTACACTTATTCCGGACAGCAAATACACTTATTCCGGACACACTTTATTCTTAAACCGGACAACAAATACATTTATTCCGGACAACAAATACGCTTATTCCGGACAACAAATACACTTATTCCGGACAGCAAATACACTTATTCCGGACAAACTTTTTGTTCCGTTTCGGGACATACTTTATTCTTATTCCGGACAGCAAATACACTTATTCCGGACAGAAAAACACTTATTCCAGACACACTTTATTCTTAAACCGGACAACAAATACATTTATTCCCGACAACAAATACGCTTATTCCGGACAACAAATACACTTATTCCGGACAGCAAATACACTTATTCCGGACAAACTTTTTGTTCCGTTTCGGGACACACTTTTGTCTTAAACCAGACAACAAATACACTTATTCCGGACAACAAATACACTTATTCCGGACAAACTTTTTGTTCCGTTTCGGGACACACTTTATTCTTAAACCGGACAAACATGATACGTAATCCGGACGGACATATAACGTAATCCGGACAGACAAACAACGTAATCCGGACAGACAAACAATGTAATCCGGACAGACAAACAAATTACGTATTCCGGACATACTGGTCACTTAATCAGGACATTAATAAAACGTAATCCGGACATTGATGTAACGTAATCCGGACATACTGGTAACGTAATCCGGACATACTGGTAACTTATTCCGGACAGAAATTAACGTAATCCGGACAGACAAACAATGTAATCCGGACTGCCTAATTACGTATTCCGGACATACTGGTCACTTAATCCGGACTTTGATGTTACGTAATCCGGACATACTGTTAACTTAATCCGGACATACTGTTAACTTAATCCGGACAGACATACAACGGTACAAAATTACTTAATATATTTGTCGCCATGAGAAATTAATTCACAAACGATCAAGCAAAGAAAGGGTTGAATCTTATGCAATAATACAATGACTTTCAACAAAATTACATACAATGACTTTCAACAAAATTACATACAATGACTTTCAACAAAATTACATACAATGACTTTCAACAAAATTACAATGACTTTCAACAAAATTACATAGGAATAATTCCAACCAAGGACAAATACAATAATCAAGGAGGAACTCCCTCGTAATGCAAATTCATGTCCCAGTCATCGAAATCGTGATCCCCCGGTTTGGGTGCTGCAGGGTGTAACGGGGGTAGAGCCTTCTTCCTGTTGATTTTCTTAACGTTACTTTTAATTATTTTCTCAGACAAAGAAATCCGTCGTTTGCTCGGCGGTCTGCCTTTCCGTATTGTCTTATCCGGATTGAGAACGGATGTACCAGCGAACACAGGATCAGGTCGTTGCATACGTTCCTTAAGCAACTCAAGTGCCTCTACCGCCTGAAGATATCTGTCGTTTGAGTCGAAAGCGGCCTCGGCGATCCAAAGCGCACGACCCATTATGTCGTCGTGGCGACGAAGCGCATCGTTCCCCGTTATGCCGCTTTGAAGAGGAAACTTGACTCCATAGCTCCTTCGGATATCCTTCCTCCATCGGTGGACGATGTAAAACTCGGGGAGCAACGCGTTTGGACGTATTCGGGCAATAACAACATAAACGTGACAACATAGGATACCGACGTGATCAAACATTCTGCAATCGCATACCCACTTCTCATCTCTAATTTGCACTGTGAACCGTTTCGACAATGGGAGGATATGTGTCAATACATGTTCGGTCACGTTGAAGTGCAATGTGTCGTCCTCGTTGAACTCATCCTTGATGTCGCAGTACATCATCTTCCCAATTTCTAACTGCACCTTCTTGAAGACACCCACCGTATACAACTCGCTCAATTGCCTCTCGAATGGATATTTCGAAATCAATTGCGGAGCCTTATGCTGACAATCGAAATCAGACTGAGCTTCCTTCTCATACTTGTGGCGTAGTGCGAGTTCGTATTGTTGAACGAACTGCTTAAGTGTCGTCCTTGATGTGAGGTACTTATCGAAGAAGGCGTTCATACCCTCACTTCTCTGGGTTGATGCCATTCCGGCGGAAAAACAATCCCGCGAAAATGCAGGTACCCAGTGCTCTCGAATTGCATAAATGGATCGGAGCCAATTATTGTCGTGCAACTCGAAATCATCTAGAAATCCCTGCCAATTCCGCTCGAATTCTGCCGGAGTCTTGGAATCGAATACACAGTTGTTGAGGTCAAACAACGTATGCTCCCGGTACTTCTTGGGCAGCTTCACAGGGGCCTTATTCATTATGTGCCATATACAAAATCTGTGCCGCGCTTCAGGGAACACAGTCCTCACAGCCGAAGCTATGGCGCCACATTGGTCTGTTATGATCGCCGGGGGGCTTGTATCTGCACACAAAGCGATCAAGATAAAAACATATGTTAATCCGGACAGAAATAACATAAACCGGACAGACGTCAAGGGTAAACCGGACGAGCAAAAGACGTAAACCGGACAGACGTAAGGGATAAACCGGACGAGCAAAAGACGTAAACCGGACAGGCGTCAAGGGTAAACCGGACAGACGTAAGGGATAAACCGGACGCGCAAAAAACGTAAACCGGACTTACGTAAGGGATAAACCGGACGAGCAAAATACGTAAACCAGACAGACGTAAGGGATAAAACGGACGAGCAAAATACGTAAACCGGACAGACGTAAGGGGTAAACAGGACGAGCAAAAGACGTAAACAGGACAGACGTAAGGGATAAACCGGACGAGCAAAATACGTAAAACGGACAGACATCAAGGGTAAACCGGACAGACGTAAGGGATAAACCGGACGCGCAAAAAACGTAAACCGGACTTACGTAAGGGATAAACCGGACGAGCAAAATACGTAAACCGGACAGACGTAAGGGATAAAACGGACGAGCAAAATACGTAAACCGGACAGACGTAAGGGGTAAACAGGACGAGCAAAAGACGTAAACAGGACAGACGTAAGGGATAAACCGGACGAGCAAAATACGTAAAACGGACAGACGTAAGGGAGTAACCGGACAGGCACACAACGTAAAATGGACAAAGCCGGACAAAATAAAACACGTACCGTTCATGCACGTCAACCATGTTTGGAACAACCAAATGTAATTTTGTGTCGTCTCGGAAGAGAGGAGTGCGCAACCGAGTAGGACGGACTGGTAGTGGTGATTTACCCCCACAAATGGGGCAAAAGGCATGTCATACTTGTTTGTTATGTATGTTGTGTCGAAACATATTGCATCTCCAAAGTAAGAGTAAGCAGCTCGAGACCGACTGTCGGCCCAGAACACATTTCGTAGTCTGCCTTCGTCGTCCATATCCATTACGTAAAAGAAGCGGGAATCATTCTTCTGCATCCTGATGAAATAATCTTGGATAGCTTGCGCATCTCCTGGTCCCATTTTGAGGTTTCTAACCTCGTTCACAACATTCCTGCGAAACATAATTTTTATGACAAAGCTAAATGCGTAACTTCAACCAGGTTAAGTGGAGAATAAATAACCTTAGGTCCCGCTCGTTGAAAGACAATTTATCGTGACCTCCAGCTTCGACCACAAAAGATTGCATGGTCTTGGCGGCAGATATACCGGCAGCATCATTGCACGAAATGCGTGCTCTGGCGGACTCCGGGACGGATCGTTTTTGACGGAGGAAGCGCATCTGGTCTTCCGACAGCATGGCGTGATTATGTTCGAGATCTACGTAGTTAATTACGTAGCCTCTGGATGGATTACCGGAGACCCTAATCCGCGCAGTGCATTCGACCCTACCGGATAACCTATGTTTCGGTCTACCTTCACCTTGGTTTCCGGGAGCATTACCTTCCTTTGAGCAAGTAAGAGTGGCCCGTATAACAACACCACGATCGTAATGAGATTGCCTTATCTTCACACCAAAACCACAGGAATCGGCGTATGAAACGTAAAATGCTTTGGCTTCTTCGAAGGAAGGAAAATTCATCATCACTTGAGGGACGTTGGAGGCAGGAGCCGGCTGTGAGGACACATTTACGAGTGCCATTACAGTACAACAAAAATGGAGGAAGGAGAGAAGAAGGAATGGTTCGTAGGATCGGAATAACCTAGACACTCATATTTGTATCTCCGTGGCGCGCCAAACAATAAGAAAGAAGACGGAGGACGTGCTGATTTGAAAAGCATTAAATGCGATGGTGGACGCATCGGGAAAATAAAACAACATCAACAAAAAATCAGGAGTAAGTAGTTCGTCTGTCCGGAATAAGTGTTCCGTCTGTCCGGAATAAGTAGTTCGTCTGTCCGGAATAAGTGTTCCGTCTGTCCGGAATAAGTATTCCAACTATCCGGAATAAATAGTAACTAAAGAAAATGAATGATGTGTGTGTCCGGAAAAAAATGAATTTAATAAAGAGAAGGGAAGAAATAGGACGAAAGAATGGAGTGATTTGAGACGCATTAATGAGGGATGGCGAGGGATGGCGAAATTTGTACGAAACGAAAAATAAACTAAACAAAGAAATTGTTTCTGGGGAGAGAGCGAACGAAAAATAAACTAAACAAAGAAATTGTTTCTGGGGAGAGAGCGAACTCAGCCGCGTCTGCTGACTGGGTTGCCCACATCAGCCATTCTGCTGACTGGGTTTGCAGCGTCCGTGACGCGAAGCGTTCAACAAACATTTCCCTTTCAAAAATTCTACCAAATTAATACTGGACTAGATATATTTCGGTTAGCACATTTTGGGACATAATAATTCCAATACACTAACATCTCGAAATAGCAGAAATTTAAAAATTATTATCAAGACATCAGAGACCAATAATCAAAAGACAGGACTGTTACTTCTCATAAAACATTTAAGTGGTGCACCATATTAAATCCGAGTTTTGTCAAAAAGCTACATGATTACATCAGGAACAACAAAAGGAGATACAAGTAATCATGTCGACCTCAGTGGTCCGAATGAGAGGATCTGATCCTAAGATGCGCGCACCCGCTGATCACCACCCAACTGGACCTACTGTGGTCCTGAAATAAAACATACAACAACAATGCCTGAGTTTCCATAACGAAACTCTGTATGCCAAGCTCACCTATATGCATGCAGTAGTACAACAAACTTATCATACTAGTAACATGTCATGTCATCAACAGTAAGGAAAACAGTTCCCCCGAAGGTTAACACAGGACATCAGTCCGACAATCATCATTGGGTCTCCCAAGGAAACCTACCGTAGGCACATTATGCGGAACAAGACGTGACGCTTCTCACACGGGGTTATACTAATCATGGGGTTCGGCAAGGAGCATCCGCCAAGTCCGCGCTATAAGAAACAGATCTGTAACTTCGTGGTCGAAACCACAACAAAGGAGTCGTCGCTCGGTCGGTCCATCAATCATCATCTTAGTAGGTGCCAATCTGAGGAAAACATAGCCGGAACAACATCGGCTCATCAATCATCATCGCCGGAATAACATCGGCGGCATCACCCGCACAACATCGGTGATCCAACAATACGTCCGGCACAACATCGGACGGGTCCAGACCGAAGTCTGCCAGGTCATCAGGCTCCACGAGCCGCAAACACCAACCGCATCGCTATAAAGCAGGGCAGCGACCTCCGTAGCCATCCAGGCCGGTAGTCACCTCACCTAACGACAGTTGTGTGCTCGCACAACATCATACATTGGGATCCGCGATCCCTCAGGCCTGCTACTCTACAATGAGTTCATCAATTCATCACATCAAGTCACGATCCATACACGGAGGTGACACATCCTGAACATCCACACTCTTCCACACGGTGGTCCCTGGGCAGACACGTATAACACGCCCACCGTCACCTCCCGGCTCACGCACAAGGCGAGGACACGGGTTTCCGTGGACAGAGTTGGAATCCTAAAAAGGACTAGGAATTCAGTTCTGTGCACAAACGGTCGACCGAAAGAGGTAATCCGGTCGACCGTTCCCAAAAAGGTTCGGTCGACCAAAAGTCTGCAACGGTCGAACTCTCTGCGCAAAACCTAAGTCCCAACGGTGGAACAAATGTCTAAAACCGGTCGACCGATACGAGGTCAAAATCCAGAGTCTGATCAACATCAAATCCATACTACCGGTCAATCGACTCAGGGGTCCCGGTCGACCGAAAACTACCAGGGTATCCTAGCAGTTCTAAGTCATAAACAGTCGAACACATATAAAGAAACGGTCAAACAAGCATGCATCAAATCCAGTACACTTAAGTTCCAGTCGAACGAACACAAGGAACCGGTCGACCGAAACACAACAGGCAATCCCGACCCACCAGCATAATGCAATATCGGTCGACCGCCACAAGGCATCGTTCGACCGGTGTTGGTTAAAGTCGGGAAAAATACACTACATCGGTCGACCGCCCGAAGGAACCCGGTCGACCGTTGGTCGTCTGCAACCTTGCGCCAGCCAAGGATTTACGTCAAAACTCGTCGCCGGAGAGGTCTCCGACCTCCCCTGAACGACCAACCCATCCCTCACACGAGAGTGAACAACAAACCACACTAACAAGTCGACATACCTCAAGAAAACGACGAAACCGCCAGAGCCTCGCTCGCGCAACGTCGTCTCCAAAGAACTCCTCGCGCGCCCACCTCTGTACGCCTCACGCCGGGACCGCACGCCTACACCACCGGAGTCGTCTCCTCCGTTACTGCTCGTCAGACCAAGAAAAGGAAGAGAGAGAGAGAGAAACGAATGGAAGAAAGAGAGATTTCTGTTCTTAAAACCAACACCAACTATCTCCTAAACACCTCTCCTCCTAACACCCATTAGCACCCTAAATGGGTTTAGGGACATAACACTTTATCCATAATGTTATGCGAACATAAATATGATTGTTTATATTTATTATACGTGGAATGTGATTCGTTAAACTTATTTTCATTAAACTATAATACCTCCAAACTAATTTATTTCTACCGGATCCCAACTGTTAATTAACATTCCACGGCTACAAAAAAAGGTTTTACGAACTGGTATAAATACGTCGGTAAAGTTAGCTATAAATCGACAGATAGTGTTTTTCGTCTGCACAGAATTACACCGACGGATATTCTCATTAACACCGATAGATATCGTTATGAAACCTATTTTTATAGTAGTGGAAATTTAATTAAGGTATCGTCAGTGTAAGTTTCAGATCACAAATTTCGCAGAAAAAATATTTTTTTTGCTCCAAAACAATTACCAACGATTGTGTTAACCTACACCGACAGATATATCCATCAGTACATTTTTTTTATCCGTCTGTGATTCCCCATTGGCGTTCTTCGTTCTGACAAAACAATGTGAAAAAATTGGACGGAAAATTTCACGTCAAAATTAACACCGAAGACATTTATCTGTCGGTATAACTAAACACAAACACAAGCAACACCGACAGTAGATATATACGACGATGTTTACCTATATCGATTGATAAAGACATACACTAACGGATAGATACCGTCAGTGATGACATGTTCTGCTATACTATTTAAGACAACACTCAAGTCATGGTTAACAACCAAAAATGGTAATAAAATTTAAAATTAGAGTTAAGTATTTTATTCTTACATATGATGAATAAATAATAAACAATAACGATTTGAGTCAAGATTTGGGTCATTGGTTTAGGGTTGCAAACGGGGCAGGGCGGGGTGGGTAAAAAAAATTGGGCCGCTACCCGCCCCAGTTAAGGGCGGGTTCAGCGGGCGTAACGAGTGAATTCCTGTAAAACTCATTTTAACTTATTACATTGACACATACACACATAAATGCATTTCTACAACTATATAATTAAACTTACATGCATAAAATATTTATACAAGTCTATAAAATTACAAGTCTACGATTTAAAGTGCTTAAATGAATAATTAACACATAAAGTCACAAACCATCACATAAATGTTAGAAGTTTAATGAAAGTTTTAATACATAAATATGTATTTTTTTAATAATTATATTTGTAACGGGTAAACGGGGTGGGTAACACGTTAACTGCAACCCGTCCCGTTTAGTCCGGCGGGTTAACGGGTGGCGGGTAGGAAAAATTTCAACCGCAACCCGCCCCACGCGAGGCGGAGCGGGTTGGCGGGTCAAACCCGCCCCACGAACAACCCTACATTGGTTGTCTTAACATAATAATAGCAAGATAATTCAATATCTTCAAATAATAATAATCTAGCGTCTAGCTTCTCATGGTAGGTGTTTAGAATTTAGGATGTCATAGCATTCTTAACTAATTCATGGTATGATTTAATTGCATGATCAATTTAGATAATGCACGCAGTTTTTTGGAAATTTACATTCTCAACCTTTTTTAAAAAATTAATAATTTCAGTAGTATTGATATATAGATAGTAATGTAATCATCAAGTACCAAGTGTATTGTTATTTTATTTACATAGTTTTAAACAATCTATCTAGTTCAATTATAGTGTTATTTATCTGTCGTGGAACAAACAGATCGTAGTGTGCATTAGTAATGTATGAAATACAAAGTTCAAAACTTAAAAAATTAACATGAGTAAAGCAATGAATGAAATATCAAATTTAACCTTTTATTGGAAGATAATGTGAACTGCCATTCATTATTTAGTTTTTTCCCCCTCTTCCATTCTTCCTTCGAAATTATCATCATCAAGTACCAAGTGTGTTGCACGCTTGCAACACAACCAGCAAAAAGAACGGACGTCATTCAAAAATGTTTGGTACATTTTTCATCATTTGAGAGTTCTAGAATGAGAAAAGAAAGTTCATGGAAAGGTTTAAATTTGAAACGATGTTAATGAATAAATTTGGGAACGAGAATACGAGATAGTTCAACAGTCAGTATAGGGTTTCCTCAACCAAAAATTATAGGTTGAAAAACAAATCTCCTCCTTTTTTCCAGGATTTATGCGTGTTACATTTGCTCCAGTATTAAATATAAAAAATTTAAAAATACCTAAATGGGCGATAAAGATGAGGGTCTTTAAATTTATATGAAACCTGAATTTTCTGAAACATTATTATGCCAACTAAAAACAAAAACAGTTCCTTCGAAAAAAACTGAAAAACAAAAACGGACAAACATAATTAAATAAGGAGTGGACGACAAACCTTCTCTATATATATCATCAATAAATTAAGAAAGCTCTTTTTTTTGGTAAGAAGTGGTAGGTAAGGTACCTGGTTGGGAACCACCTTTAGGATCCATAACCTGTGGTTGCAGGATCTGTTGGGGAACATACAGCTGACCTAACTCCTCTTGTGATGGAGCTTAATTAAGGACGTAATTATCAAAATATAATATTGCATTCATGGTTTGGTTTGGTTTGGTTTCCATGCAAAGACTTGTTAAGTAAACAGTCTTTGTCCTTCACCTCACTTTCGGTGTCTGATCCACCTTGATTTATCATTGTTTCTAGTAAATTAATTGCTTTGCTAATTAGCAACTGCCTATTATGCTTAATGTTGTAAATGTATATCATGCTTACTAATTAAACAATACCAAGAGCATGTGCGCATGTAAATGCATGTTGGCTAACATCTGCACCTATACGTATACACGTTACATATGTCAAACATATATATACTAACACCCCCTGTCTAATATAAGGCATCAAATATCTTGAATCATTACAGGGAGATAGTGTTTACGTTATAGATGTATGTTAGATGTTACTCTTGTAACATGAAACCCAGTATGTTGACAAAGAGATAATATTTGTTACTAATACAGGTCTGGTTGAATCTGCCATGCATTTTCAGGTTCTAGGTCCAATTATATATATATCGAGGCTAGCTGATATACGCTTTGCTTACGCTAATCATGCACTAGTAAACATTTTATATGCTAGTGTCTTCACTCGATCTATATATTATAGACCTTCAAATAATATTGTATTCATCTTGAAATAGTTCTCTACACCTACTACCTTTTGCATGCATGGCCCCTCTTCCTGTGGATAATTGTAAGGTGAAGTTGTAGCCTATAAGTTCAGATTTTTTAATCTATTTTGTCTCATCCATTTCAAATCTTAAGCATCCTAAACATACAAACGTGATTGTTATCATTCGACTATAGTAGCCCCAGTTCGTGTAGCATGTTGATCTTACCTATAGGTGTTTGCATTCCATGTAATGTGATTAATTAATAATTAGTATTAATTTTGTAATTAAACAGAATTAGCTAGTTAGTTTATAAAGATTAGTTAACTCTTTACGAATAACACAGTTTTATATTTGTATAGCTTTACTCTATGTAGAGGGGGGAAGCTTTAATTCAAAAATTTAGGGTCATAATTATGGTTTATTGGAAAGTAAAATTCTTAAAACTATGTTCCTATGGGCACAACCAAGGATGATTTTACAATAACAACGTCTTGTGCTCTAACAAAACAAAATAGAAGATCTACGTGTTGAAGTCAAGTATCACTCTAACTCCCACGAATCCTTCCATTTATCTATACACTCACGAAAGCACGTTTATCTACAAAATTCTAATGGAATCCAGTAGTGCTTTACTGTTACCATGCTTAAGAAGGAAACTATAACTATAACTATATATATATATATATATATATATATATATATATATATATATATATGCCCAATGCAACACTTATATGAAGTATGGTGAGTGAGTTGCAAATCAATCTTTCTTATATCTATGTTATGAATCTAGAAACATGAAATAAATCCTAATCAAGGTCGAACAGACAACGAACACAAGGTTGAAGTTGCAAAGGACTGTCCACTTAACAAGCATAGCATGGACACCACTAACCTCCTTAATCCTTATCCTCCTCTTCCTCCATCTTCATGTAGATAAATTAGGGTTGAAGCACTTTTCTGCAAACTTGGACCCAGCAAGAAAGTATATATAGTGTCTCATTCACACCCACAGCCGTTGGATCACGACCACAACATCCCGACCCTTGACACCAACAAGACCATGTTTTTAACTTGTGGGGTGGAAGAGAAAAGCAAGTAGGGTGTTCTTGTGGTGCACAAGACAGTGCACGTGGTGGTGCAACAACCTCCATATATTAATTGATCTCAAAGATAAGTAGAGATAAACCATCTAATTAAGAACTAACCGACCCACGGCATGGGTATTAGCTTATGGTACGTACAGCATTTTTTTTGCCACACCCGACTTTAATTTCTATTAAAAAAATCATCAATTTATTACGTTCCATTTTCAATTTTTGGTTTTTGACATCCACGTACGAAATATATGCTAATTTTTTGTTATCAACGAATAAAAATTAAGGTTCTCGTTTATGCTCATCTTACATCGCATATTGCAATTACGTAATCCAAGAAATTTTTTATTTTTATTTTTTTATGAAGAATAAGACACTTTTGTAAGTTCCTCCTGAAACCTATCATATATAGTAGCGTCCAATAGGTCCACTTGGATTTTCCTACATCACTACCAATAGTAACAACTACAACTAGATGTGCCTATTTTACCACCAATAGTAACAAACTTTAAAATATTGTATTCTCACTTTCCGTGGTCAAATAAAATATAATTTAGAAATGAATGGCAAACACAAATATATATTTTAATGCACACACTGACACGCATCAACATATAATATAAATTTATTTCAAATATGTGCATGGTTCTCAAATATAGAAACTATAGTTGACGTTCCAAAGTGAATAATTGATATTAATTAATACATCGCAGTTAGTTGTTTCCTTTAGTTTGATGAACTAGACAAGTGCTACCTACTTTGTTCCAGCAAACTACCCCTCTTTTCTCATCAACAAAGTGGGGAGAGATGGTCCGCTTATTGTACCTACCACATCTATCGTATAATCAACCCAAAAACTATCTTCTACTGAACGCCATTTTGGGGTTTTCCGTGGGAGACTTGTGTACAATTTATCTCACATTCTCGAGTACAAACATGCATGTATCTAATATTAGTAGGGCTGTCAATTTTACACGAAACACGATAACACGACACGAAAACGACACGAAGTTAGTGGATATGGATTGAGAATTTGAACACGATTAATAAATGGGTTGGATACGACAACACGATTATTAAATGGGTTGGATATGAATTTCTGCTGCAAAAACGATTAACACGATTAAGACACGATAAAACATGATAAGTAATTGGGTAATTAGGCACACGATTGCGAATACGACACGATTACTACACGACTAATACCGACAAGTCTATAAATAATATATAAATTATAATAAACAAATTCTAAGAACTGAATGTCATATTTATAATTTTACCAATTATATATATGTGAGTTGTTTGAAACTTTGAAGTTTGAACTCTGAACGAGTGGATAATCGTGTGTTCAATGGTGTAAACGGTAGCGGTATTAAACGTGTACACGAAGTAACCCGTTTAATAATCGGGTATAAACGGGTTGGATACGGCAACACGATTATAAATGGGTTGGATGCGGCAGAAATTTAGCAACACGATTATTAAATGGGTCGGATACGGCACAACACCTATAGCTTATATATAGGAGTTGACACGACACGATTAGCACACGACACGACACGATTGACAACCCTAAATATTAGGATCACGGTTTATTTTGCATGCTTTGTATATGTTTATGTTTATGTATGTTGGATGTTTATGTTATGAATTCACATTATAAATAAAAATAATAAACATAAATTCCTAAAGGAAAATTGAGTTTACATGTCATTCCAAATTGACGCCTGCAAAACCCTCAAAATTGGTGATGAGTTATGTCAAAGCAATGCGTCACCTTTTCTCTTGGGATAGTACAGGTAAATTCAAAGAAGATGTTTACATATTTAATTTGGTTGATCTAATCAAAATCATCAAAAAGTTTTGGATTTTGAGGCAAAGGAGTGAGAATTTTAACATAAGAAGTTAACTACCAACAAAGTAGGGGTGTACACCCAGTGGTCCGGTCTGGTTAACCGGACCGAACCGGACTGGAAGCAAAGTTCCCACTGATGGTATACTTAGTGTAAGCAAGCTCTAAGATCACATCCTTGGAATAAAATCCTGTTAGAAAAGGAGATCCAATCAGAGATAGGCTGCCTTACGGATTTTGAAACTCGATTTCGCGATGGGCAAGGCCAAGATGTGTTTGACGGTTTAGACCAAATATTGGGCATGTGTTATTCTGATCATTTTGCAAAAATCGGGTGAGCTTGTTTTATTTTGTTGGCGAGGTCGAGGTTATTCGTTACTCACAAGACCATGAAAAAAGTCACTCATTTTTTACTTTACAGCAGGGCCTGCGAATTATGACATTCGCCTGGAATGTGAGCAAATATATCATTTTGATTGCTTAAGCGAACTTTAGCAATATTCCGTAGAGCGGAATTTGATTTTTTGGTGTCATCGTCGAAACACGTGGGCGTACTCGTGTTTTGGAGGTCCAAATAGGGTCCGATCAGGTTGCCGGTTTTGGTTTTGCAAATCCATCGGTTCCGGGCCGGGTCGGTTAAAAACCGGTTGAATCCGGTTTTGGACCGGAACCGGGCCCAATTATGTTCAATCTTTTTGCTAATTCTTTTTTCTTGTTCTTTTCTCCGTTTTGCTTGTGTTTTTTTCCTAAGAAGATTAAGGCCTTTGCAAATAATTGTCGATTATCATTTGCAAATTGTAGTTTGAAATTTTTAACGTCTTTAAATTCTTTTTCATTCATATATAATGTCATTTACCATAAATAAACTCCTAAATTACATAATTAATCAGTCAATTATATAAAATATATTGAACGTTACAAATTACCAAATAATATATACATAAATGGACCATAATGTGCTTACTATCTATAATTATTTTCAGTAAATGTAAAATAAATAAAACAACAAAAGATATGATAAAATTAATTTTTTTAAAAAAACTCAAATTCGGTCCGGTCCGGTTCCAAACTGGACTCCACCAGGCCGGTTGTCAGTTCTAGAATTTTGTTCTGGCCGGTTCCGGTCTGGTTTGGTTATTGTCGGTTCGGTCTGATTTTCAACCGGTGTAAACCCCTACAACCAAGAGTTATAAAAGTTATAATTAGTAAAGGAGTTTACTTACCTTGATCACCTAGTCTTGAGAAATGGCCAAAGTCCGCTCAATATTATGTGAAATAGGATCTTGAAATCACTAGTTCAATATGGGACAAATTACAAATTGAGTTGTGTGTTTTAGCTTAACTATTTAAATTGTTTAAATATTTTGAGCTATTTATGACAAAAGTAATAAAGTTGCAAATTTCTTTCAAATGTAGATTAATGGCCGGAAATAGTAATACCGCTTTCAATCGGCGTTCTATCATTGAGAAGAACAAGCTAAACGGAAATAGTTTTCTTGATTGGGAAAGAAATCTGAGAATTGTTCTCAGGTCAGAAAACAAGGAGGAAAATAAGAATGGCGCATTAGTTTCTTCTTCAAGTACCATTGTTATTGATGTTAATTTAGCAAATTCTTCTTCATGGGTATTTGATACCGGATATGGATCCCACATTGTTTCCAATGTGCAGGGACTAAGAACAATTAGAAACTTGGCAAAGGAAAAGTTGACCTACGAGTTGGAAATGGAGCAAGAGTTGTTGCACTAGCTGTAGGATCTTATGATTTATGTTTGCCCTCGGGTTTAGTTCTAGAACTTAATAATTGTTATTTTGTTCCCGCTATTGGTAGAAATATTGGTTCATCTTCAGTATTGGATATTGAAAGTTATTCATTTATAATAAAGAATCATGTTGTTCTATATATAAAGATGACATGTTTTATGTCAGTGCCAAATTAATTAATGACATCTATTTACTTGAATTAGATCGTCAGGATTTTGTGGGTATATCCGCTGAAAACCCTCAGGAGACAACACTCCTCCCCCTTGGCAACAAGGAGGTTTAAAGGCTTGTTGCACATGCTAAGTGCAACCGTGATTCCTACGAAAGTGAGTTAGGATTTCCCTGTTTTCATTTTTCTTATATTCTGTTTTGCTAGGGACTAGCAAAATCTAGGTGTGGGGGTATTTGATGCATTGCATACATTGCATCATATGTCTTTCATTTAGATTACTTTTACATCAATAAATGCTACTAAGGTATGTGTTTAGTCTTATTTACAGAATACAGGGACCTGAATGCAATTTACCCACATCCCGAGCATAGACGCGTGCAAAAGATTCATTTCTATCATAAAGACCAAGTTCAAGTTTATCGGGTTACAAATGGAAATGTATCCAAGCATAAAAGCATTCAAGTCCTAATTGCAAAAAGAACAATGACATAAGCACAAAAGTAACCAGGGACTTAACTGCAAAAAGTCAAGGACCTAATTGCAAATCACGAGTAGCTTTTATTCTCTTGGAGAAAATATATAGAAAAATCAATGTATATCTCCAAATATGTGAAGGAATTAATCCGGAGTTCAAAAGAATGGAAAGAATCAATCCAGACGCGCAAAGAAGAATCAAATCATACCATAAACATTCAACCAAAATCCGGACAAAATCAGGCCAGATTGTGCGGCGTTTCCGCCGCACCACACATGCAATATGCGGCGTTTCCGCCGCCCGCCTTACGATCCGTGTGCTCCAATTTCGTCCAGTCGTGTCTGGACACGTGTACTTTCCAATATTATACCTAGATCCCTTGTAGCAACTATAAATAGACCCGAGAACGATGTTAGAAGGGTCCTTAGTCTTTGGTGTTAGTTTTTATTCTTAATCTTAGTTTTGTATTCCTCTTTTCATTAATAAAATTCTGTCTTTTAATTCTTACTTTTAGTTTTCTTTTGTAATGTCTCAAGGACCCCTTCTTCCTCCTTCTATGAGTTTCTAACTCCTTCCAAAGGGTGGAGGTGGCGGATTAGGGTGAAGAGAAGATGAATGAATGTTATTATTTTAATTTCGTGTTAGTATATTTTGATAATTTGAGTTTATGTTAAATCATTTATCATGTAATGTTTTATAACTAATATGATTTATTATAAGTTTCTGAATTCTCTAATCTAAACCTTAAATCTAATCCTCCACCCAACGGAATTCACTTCTTTGTTCTTGTTTTAGTTTTAATTGTTTTTGTTTCTTGCTTTAAATAACTAAAACCCAAAAATCTCAAAACCCATTTATTTCTTCTCTCTTTATTTTCTCCAATCGAAATCACACTAAAAACAGAATCTCTCCCTCCTTGTGTTCGACCCGTATTTGCCACGTCTTCATTGACACCGTGCACTTGCGGTATAAATTTAATTCTCATCAAGAAGCTATGACGGGTCCAGATTTTGAAAAATGGCTTGGAGCCATGAAATTTGAAATGGAATCCATGCCTGAAAATCAAGTTTGGAACTTGGTTGATTTGCCAGACGGGGTAACACACATAGGATGCAAATGAATTTTCAAATTGAAAACATACAATGATGGAAACGCGAGCATTTTCAAAGCTAGGCTGGTAGCAAAAGGTTACTGACAGGTTCATGGTATAGACTATGATGAAACCTTTTCTCCAGTCGCCATGCTTAAATCTATTCGGATACTTTTAGAAATTGTCACTCATTATGATTATGAGATTTGGGCCATTTGGCAAATGGATGTCAAAACCGTCTTCCTAAACAGGGTTTTGGAAAAGGATGTGTATATGACACAACCTGAGGGTTTTGTGGACTTCATGCTGGGAAAGTATGTAAGCTTCAGAAGTCAAATGAGGTTGTCAAAAGATTTGGTTTCCTAAAAAATGAAGAAGAATCTTGTGTCTACATGAAGGTTAGTGGGAGTTGTGTTGTTTTCTTAGTCTTGTATGTAGATGACATACTGCTCATAGAAAACGACATTCCAATGCTTGAATCTACAAAAATCTGGCTTGGAAAGTGTTTTTCAATGAAAGACCTGGGAGATGCAGAGTACATATTGGGCATCAAGATCTATAGAGACAGATCTAAAGGATGATTGGATTAAGTCAATGAACTTATATAGATAAGGTACTTGAAAGATTCAACATGAAAGACTCTAAGAAAGGATTTCTACCCATGTCTCATGGCACAACGTTAAGTGTATGAGTATGATTCATTATGCCTCGGCAATCAGATCTATCATGTATGTCATGATTTGTACTCGCTCATATGTTGCATATGCTCTGAGCATGTGCAGCAGATTCCAATCAAATCCAGGTGAGACACACTGGACTTCAACTAAGAACGTCTTTAAGTATTTGCGAAGGACTAATGATAGTTTCTTGGTGTTTGGAGGAGAAAGTGAGCTTATTATCAAAGACTATGTTGATGCGAGCTTCCAAACTGACAGAGATGATTTTCGGTCTCAATCTGGATACATTTTTTTGTCTGAATGGAGGAACAATGAGATGAAAAAGTTCAAAGCAAAGCATTGTCGTTGATTCTACAACTGAAGCAGAATACCTTGCAGCTTGAGAAGCTGCAAAGGAAGGGGTTTCGATTAAGAAGATCAATACTGATGTAGTTCCTAGCATTGATAGAGGAGGGAACCTTTATTGTGATAATAATGGTGTCATTGCTCAAGCGAAGGAACCTAGATCTCACCAGAAATCCAAACATATTCTCAGGAAGTTTCATGTAATACGAGATATCACTGAAATGAAAGATGTGAAGATTTGCAAGGTTCATACGGACGACAATGTGGCCGATCCGTTAACTAAATCATTGTCTCAGCCCAAGTATGAGAGTCATACTAGGGCTATAGGAATAAAGCACATTGCAAAATGACTTTGATTATGTAATACCTAGTATGAAGATGTTCATGAATATTGGTATTGTTTACGTTTGTCAAATGAAATAAAATTTCAGTATTTATTTAATTATGGTTTAGAATTAAATAATTGTCCAAAATAAATTATAAATTCAAATAGGTTTGTCAAATACGTGATTTGATAAATGAAACCCTATAATGTGAACTTGAATATATATTTTATTATTGTCCATGGTCTAGGACATTGAATTGGACGACAATGACTTATAAAAGATTAGTTTGTAAGTTGATTGATAGTGATGTTTCATGGGCTATAGAGACATTCGATGTCTAATCAATTACATGGATATATGTTGGAGAACATATTGGACTAATCCTCTACAAGAATCTTTAAGAGATTTGGAATGTCATATGATTTCTCGTTGACTAGTTATGTAGATTCCTCAAACATGAGTGTATCACTTTCCTTGTATGAGAATTGGTATATTTTTGACTCCGTCAAATGTCTCACCGTAAAAGGAGGCTATAAAGGCAGAGGTCAGAATTGACATGAATCATATGGAGAAGTGTGGATGTTCAAGATTGGATTTGTCCTCCTACTTAGTAGGAAGGTTGTCTTTGGCATCTTGAAGAGAAAGAACTAAAATGCGTGGTCGTGCTCAAATGGATTAAGAGCTAATCATTTGTTTCAACAGTTTGAACTCAGATGACAAGAAATGATCTGAACGGAATGGGATGTCATACTATCTTACATGATGTTCAGATCAATCAAGACAATAAGATACAAAGGAATTTATTGTTGCATACTTGTTAAGGACAAGTGGGAGATCGAAGGAGGTATCCTTTATCAAGATGGCAATGAATAAATAGTTAAAAAGATAATTAATCAGATTGTATTAGGGATCATAACGTTTAGCTAGAAACCAATTACGATCTACGTGCCAATTGTTGTGTGCGTTACTAATATAATCGGGTCCTACAAAGGGTTACACTCATTGATCCAATGGACTAAACACATGATTGGCTAAAGGGACTCATTAAGCTAACTTACCTAATGAGATTAGGGTTAGCTTCAGAGAGACTTATAAATAAGAGGAGAAAATGATGCCAAAAAAGTTTTTTCCTCCTAACCCTAACCGCCACCCCCTTTTAGTTGTCCCCTCTCTCTCCACCAAGGAATAAAGTTATTTTTTCATTCCTCTCATTCTAGCTAACGTGTTGGTGAAGTTTAGTCTGTGGTTCGTCTGTCCCGAGTAGAGGAATCACACTTGAGATTGTCCACACCTCCTTCGTAAGCAAAAGAAAGACACACATCAAAGGTATAAACGATTATACTCATGTCTCTCTCATTACTATCATATGCATGGATCTTGTGGTGGTCAATGTCATTAGAAATCGTTTCTAAATTTTTTCCGTTGTGTAACATCGTAACCCAACAGATTCATGCACAGAGTGGGGGCAAATCCATGTACATAGTAGGGTAAATCTATAACATCCCGGAGTGGGGGCAAAGTCATCTCCTACATAAAACCAATTAGCACCCTAACAAGGGTTAGAGATTTAACAAATTCCCTTGCTTCAAATCCTTGTATAGAACTTCTTGAGTACCAAACAACCAAAAAGGATGATGATACAATGTGAAACAAAGCAATATATCTAGTGAGAAGATGATACGGAAAAGAGAAACAAAGAGGGGGGTAAATTAAAAAAAACATAGGCATTTTGGTACATATATGACAATGAGTATGTTGGAATGGTTATCAATGAGACCCACATTTAGCTTCCTTGCGTAGTAATTTGGGATGATTGTTGGGGGATTTTCGTTGAGTTGTATTGATAACTTGGTTGAGTTGTATTGATAACTTGGTGTCCTCGTCTTCAATCTCCAGCCAAATAAAACATGAGTCAAAACTCAATGGGATCACTGATCATTAATGGGAGAGACACTGAAACAAGAAAGAAAGAAATGCAAAATTATTTAAAAATTTATGAATAAAATGAACAAGACAATTCAATTTTGTTTGCATATCAAAATGTTGCAATAAATGTAGCATAAGAATAGAATTAGCAAAATTAAGAATATATAAAAGTCAAAAACGCAACATAGTTACTGAAACTAACATGGCATCTTATATCCACTTCAATCGTAATTTATTTGAGAATATAAGAATATGTAACAAATGTACCATTCGGATGTTAGTCGAAGCAAGAAAACAAAAAAAACTTTTATCAAGTAAAGAGAAAAAAAGGAATAATCGAGCAAAAACAAGGAACAAGTGTTCCACGTGCTCTAAAGTTGAAGTGGGAAGGCGCTTTTGGAAGAAGAAAAATAGAGGATGAATGAAAAAGGAGAATTTCAATATAGTTATAACATTCGGTATGCACATCTATATTGTTTGAATGATTATAGTGCTATAAATGAATGCATATATGACTTTTATTTGATATATGTTTGTGGATGAATGAATGAATGAATGTGTTGTGGATGTATTATGAAAAGCTAGTGTTAATTTCTTTTGAGTAGGGAAATCGGAACTCATAAAAGAGTAGAGTTGGGACTCATGTCATGTCGGGCATGGCATGGTGGCCGGACCCCTGGGCCCGGTATGACCCACTTGGCATGTCATCTCTTGCCGACCACGGCCCAAGTCCCATGTCTAAGAAAGAGCAAATATGTTTTTCCAGGCTCTTGATAGGATTTACACCGACGGTACTCATTTGTTAGGGTACATTCTGACGTTTGTTGGGTAACGTCCACCGACGGTACCTATCCATTGGTGTACGTTCTGACTTTGTCAGGTAACCTACATCGACAATATTTATCCATCAGAGTAGGTTGCCCATATAATGCACCGATGAAATGAATTTGTCGATGTACATCTTCATCCGTCTGACGAAGTATTAGTTGGTGTATTTGACACCAACAAATGTTTCCGTCGGTGTAGCGATGATTGCCATCATATCATGCATATATTTGTGTCTTATATCCTTTATGTTTAGCCTAACCAATGCTACGTAACGAGTTTTATGTTTATGTTTCAGGAATAAACATGTTTGAGAATAAGAAATTCAAAAAAGACTAAGTTGCAAGACTTATGGACTAAGATGCAAAAGAGAATGACATGGATGTAAACCCAAAAAGACTAATTAGCAAAATCAAGCACTCCACACCTTCATGAGGAGTATTTTGGCAATTGGATTCGGGTCGCAACTCACACAACCAATTAGGGTACACTACAGAAGAAGAAACAAAGCTACAAACACCACAGACGAAACTGGGCCGGATCCAAGATCTCCAGACCGCCAATTGGCGGTCCATTTGTCTCCGGATCCGACACGTCTTCTATCGGATGTGTATTAAAGTGTTTTATGCTATATTTGGTATGTGTTTAGTCTCATACCGGAGAATTATCCCTGGTTACCTTTTTTATGGCTATAAATAGAACTTTTCCTCCTCCTTTGTAAGATATCTCCTCTATTGGTGGTCATCCACTTTACTTGGAGTAAAGCCTTGGAGCAAAACTCTGGTGGAGAGAGACTACTTGTAAATGTGAGTGGGCAATAAAAGATGTTTTGTTAATTAATTGTTGTTTCCTTTAGTTCTTGCATGCTTAGTTAATTTTGTTATTTTAATCTTTATAGAATTAATTAGCATGTTTTTTTCCTTAATATGAATGTTAGCTTAGTAATGTGTGAGTAGTTTCAACCTCCTTTGAGGGTGAAGTTGATGTTTATACATGTCATGTAGAATGGAATGAATGCTTAATGTTGTTGTATGTGAGAAATGTTAGTATGCTTGTTTGAATTAAAGAGAATACTTAACTTGATGATTTCTGTCATAATTTTTAGGTACATTCCATGTTTGTTTATGTTCTTATTAACAAACTTGTCATGCTCATACTAATCACTTGGGTTAGTGATTTGGATGATAAGTCTTGTCATGATGTACTTCTTATGCATAGCAAACACTACCTACACTTGTGTTTATTGAATGCATTCATCACCACTTATTTCATGTGTACACACACTCCACCCCTTAGGGGTTTTCCATTCCTGATTTTCAGTTTCTTCTATTAGTCACTTAGTTTAGTTTTATTTAGTGCTTTCATCTTCTTTGTTTTTTTGTACTAGCGTAGCGTAGCATAGTCTAGTTAGTGTAATCAATTTTTCCCCTCTTTTTCCCATTTGCATTCGAACAAACCAGAGTTGACACACCTCCTCGTGGACACGACCCATACTTGTCGCGTCTTCACTGATGTCGTGCACTTGCGGTTAAACTTAATTTCAACCAAGCGCATCGATGGATATCCGTCGATGTTTGTCCATCAGTGTTCTTGATCCAACAAAAGAATGCGTAAAAATTTGACGGAAAATTTCACTCCAAAAGTAACACCGACAACCACTATCTGTCGGAACATATGTCTATGTAATGAAACACCTACGTAGGTTACACTGACAACAAGTATATTCGTCAGTATTCACCTGCACCGACGGATAGATAAAAATATGAGACAAAAATAATAATAAAATTAATTAAGAATCTACCAACCGAATAAACTTATGTCTGAAAACTATATTCCTTATAAATTCCTTATGTCCCAAAGAGTACCAGAAACTCACCCATATGATACCTCTTCAATATGTAGGTGAGATCTACCAAGTACCAACTAAAAACTTCACGACAAAAAACATTTTTAACCAAAAAATACCATATTCTAGTTCTTTTTAGTTTGCGAATAAGGTTCTTTTATGTGGCCCATTGACATCTTTCATTGGTCTCTAGAATTTTTTTGGTGAATTTAGGTGCAAAGGATTTAGCTGAAACTAGGATTAACAGTTGGAGGAACGCATTTGAATTAAAAAAATGTTTAGAAAACGTTATTCTAAAACCAAAATTGAACCCAAAACAGTTTTATGACGTCTGCGAAAGGTAACAAACTTACATTGAGAACTCACCATCAACTATTCATATAAGATATCCAAGGATAACTAGTAAACCATTCAAATATTTAAGATATCCAAGACAAACTAGTAAATCATTTAAAAACACAAACATATATGGCTATCCTAAATGAAATAAATATGAATAATAACAAGAATACCTCCACGAGAAATCCAATCACTTACTGTTAGGTTCCTTAAAAATCAAACAAATCTTGAATAGTTGAATAGAACATTCTAGCTAACAATCAACTGTTATCCCACCAATAACAGTATATTTACTTGATATTTCCAAGCATTCTTCAACAAATTCAATTATACAACGGACAAAGAATGAGGGATTGACAACATAGGACCAAAAAAGACAGATCCAGGTACAACCCCGTGGTAAACAATGACAAAATAATTGTCAAACACACCACTGGTATGGGAGTCTCATGTTTTGATCTTAAGATTAGAATTAAGTAAACTATATATCAACTATCTCTATTGTCCAGATCCATCCTATTTTTTTACCTCAAGAGCGTGAGAAAGTTCATTCTTCTTGTTTCTCTAGCCTTAGAAGGGGAAGAAATTCCTGTCGCCTTAAAGCTGTACAACCTCAGTCACAAGTCTGGGAGCGTGAGGAAATAACTGGACATGGCTTTCCGAAAGCGTTTCTTGTAGATATCTGGCGACACAACGGTGGGGCTTTCGTTCTTTGACCCTCCAAGAATACCAGAGGCCTTCACCCAAGTCTCAAGTTGTTTGTCCCACGTATACTGCCTCATGAAGTCAATAATACCAATGACAAGCTGTTTCCTCTTGTTATCAACTCCAACAAGCAAAGAGTAGTCCATGACATCAACAGACTGGAAAAAACACAACTAATATATCAATCATGCTCAATGATTGAACAAAAGACTGACAGTGATAATGTATTAATCCGACTAGAAAAACGCACAACAATTTTTGCTTTATAATCATGTCCTTGCTGTGAGAGGGAGTAAACAAAAGAAGATAAAAAAACAATTTCATGGCACGTCTTGGTAACGAATCTGCAGAATGTAGAGAAATGAGTTACCTTCTTGTAATGTTTCAACTTTCAAGTATAAACCTAGATTCATGCAACTAATCAAACTCAACGATAACAGAAATTTTAATGTATATCCCTGAGAAAATATATCGACAACTTTAATTTTAAGTGAATACTTGGAGAAGAAAAGTACCGCGAGGAAGGATGTATCGTTCCAAACAGCACGCTCCAATCTTCTTTTGGCCTTGCTCCCTAAAAATAAGGGATTTGTTCGAAGCGTTTCTAACAGATTTAGGTCCAGCAAAACCTTGTTGCTTCCAGTGGTGTCAGGAACGTAACGGGAACGTAGAGATCCTTTGAGATCATACACCCTAGACACGCTTCTGCCAAAAAATATATTTTCCATCACTACGAAATCCATTTTTTCTTCTTTTCCAACTTTTGAGTGCTTAACATTGACCTAGCGTAAACAAAAATCGTGAAAACGATGAGAACTTTGATATTAGAGCACAAGATTCATCTTTCAAAATGTGATAGAAGAAAGACAACCTGATAAATGCCTAGAATTTTAGCGAGACAAGTAGGACTGCCAGATTCTATAGATTCTGTCAAATAGTCGAAGTACTGTGGAGCAAATTCTTCAAATGCATCTAATTCAGTCTTAGTGACCTGTTTTATGATAAATCTGTCGTCAAACGTCTTTGCAAAGTAAGCATTGCTTTTACCACCTTGAGCACTCCACTTCCTACAGCGGCTAAGAGAACCGATAAAGTTTACTTCCTTTGGGCAGCATTTCTTTCTAAGATCATAGAATGATCTTGCAAAGTAACATATTACGGAGAACTTCACTTGATCAGTAGGGAAAGAAGACTCATCATCAACTGAAAAGCGGAAATGGTGCTGCTTCTTTTCAGAAGGAAAACTTCCCCGTGAACGTAATGCCTCATCAAATCCATGCAGCCTGGACTGATTATCCGTATCTTTACCGGAATTGGATTGTTGGGCTGAAACAGGGGATCCAATCTGTTTTTCCAAAGGATCGTCCTTGACCTTTTCACTTCCAGTCCATCCACTCTGCTGTTCCGACACAAGGGCCACGAAATCGGCATGCTCTTTCGAGGAGATGGCATAAGACACTACGCTAGACGGTTCCTTGTCATGAACCGCAACAAAAATGTTGCTATAGACAGATTCCGGTAGCAAAAGCCTTGCCCCATCACTCGCTATGTCAGGGGTTGACGAGATGAATGATGGGGTGTGACCAAGAAGAAATTTCGGTGTTTGAGCATCACTGGGTGAACTTTGAGAATAAACTCTTCTAATGTTCGGGACAGTAGTCTTGTAAGTGGAGCCCGGGCCTTCACATGCATCAGAAGCATTTACAGTAAATGAAAGGCTGGAAGCAGGACACAATCTTTGTGTTCTCTCTCGGCTTCTAAGAGCAGAGTCAAATGAATAAACACGAACTGGAGACATTAACCTTTTGCAGTGCAAGCCATCCAATCTAGGTTCCGGGTTAATTGATATCTGGGTTTGTATAGATTGTCTGCTACCAGTCCAAGCCAAATCAATTGTGTCAGAAAGACTTGAGACACTTCGCTCTGGATTCTCCCGTGAGAGACCACCCTCTCCAAAATATTCAATGTCTTCCAAGGACTTCTCATCATCATTTTCAATCGAACAATCCAAACTTTCTTCATGGGGAATTTCTGAACATCTTTCCAGCTTGGCGCCACCTGCTCGGCGCAAATCAATCTCCGATGAAGAAATCTTTTCCTTAAGCATTGAGTCTAGAAGGAAAATCCTATGATCCCATGTGTAAGAATCAATTAGGAGAGAACGTCTTATTCCATTCAGCTCCAATATACTCAATGCTTTCTCGTCTGTGTGCCAGTTCTCCAAATGCAAATTCAATTTGATCTGCAAAAGGAAAACTGTTACATTTTCTTTTCCATATGAAAGAAACAAAAGAGGAGTACGGGGAAGATCAAACAAAGGCATAATTGAAAAGGAGATGAGACAAATGCACCTGCTGACTGACACTTACATCGTATTCATTTCGTTCTCTTCTTAGCAGATCCTTAAGATCTATAATGTCTCTAAGAAGAGTTGCCCTTGTAGGTTCATATTCATAGCTGGTAATTTTCTGCTCCATCGTATAAAGCAAATCAAACACCTCCATAAATAGAGTATCAATTTTACAAGAGACCTGTCAAATAAGAGATATTGCGATGTAATACAAACTGTACAGAAGGCTTGCAATCCCAAAAAAAGACAATTAACTTATTACCTCGGTTGCCTCTCTTCTGAGCCACTCCTGATTCTGAGAGGAGAATTCCAGAGTCGATGGTGGTAAATGAACTAGGAGGATATCTACAGGAGAATAACGAAAACAAGCAACCATCCGCCCCAGCCTAACCGCAAATCGGTAAGCAAGTATTAGAAGAAATTCACAAGATACGGCAGAAAGGCATAAAGTATTTTCCACAATATACTCACCCATAAAAGCGAAGGCAGTCCCTCTGGAGAGAGTGCCCACAATTTGCAACACGATCTGCAGTAGATTGACTTGAAAAACTAAGCTCCAAAAATTTCCCAAAAGAAAGTCCACGAGCAGCATCGGACATTTTAACTCTTCTACCAGCTGGAGGGAGCCCGTTATCATGAGAGCATCGCAGGCAGCGATGCCACATCCATATGTTTCCATCAGTCCCACCAGGCAGGATTGTACATTGTAGACGCTTGACACTAATGGTGAGGTTACCATGTTGATGAGTATAGCACATCACATGTGCATCGGAGAGCTCTTTACAAGTTTGGCATGGCATCTGCGTTCAAAGGACGACAAAATTTCAAGTCCCTAATCTTAAAGCAGTGAAAAAAGGAAAAGGTTGTCAAAAACTGACACAACATGATAACACTGCATCAAAAAAAATCATGTATGGTTAAAGCAATTTGTGTTTCTTCTACCTACTGTGCGTATAAAGGAGAGTTAATATAATAATTTATAGATGGGTACATGAGGACAATCAAATACATAATCGGCAATGACTTAAGTCCCACTGAATTCCCAAACAAACAGAAAATACACAACTTGAACATGAATACATGGAATGTAAACATTTTGTAGACGTTCCTGTATATAATTATGTACTTAAAACTTCATTCACTTGTCAATTTAGCATCAAGGATTGAAAGACGGCTAGACAGTCACTAGGCGGAGGAAGGGCACTAGGGCACCTAGCCCGCCTAGTCGGACTAGGGGCCCGCCTTTTCAATCCTTGGGCCGAATGGTCGACCATAAATCACTAGGCGCCTAGGAGGCCTCCTTTTCAATCACTGCTTAGCATGTCATGCCGTGTAAACACAAATCAAAATGCATCATGTTTGCGTACACATAATCACCTTTGTGGACAATAATATGTTTTGCATCTTATTTGTGTCCACAGGATACTCATAACTCATTACCACTTACTTACCACCATGCATTTACGTCATGAAATGTTCACAACACAACACAATCGACAACCTTAATAAGACATAAATACAAACTATCACCTCATCAAAGACGTAGTCAGAGAGATATTTCCCGAGCGGCTTGTCAAAGTTTCCATAAAATTTGATGCGGAAAAGGATAGGCTTTTCACAGGTAGTGCCTTTGCGGACACAACTCTTTGAAAAGGATACCAAGATACTTTGGTTGTTTTTGTTAGAGACAATGTCTTCATCCACACAGTCGGATCTCAATTTCATCTCATTCTCCTTTGCATCAGAAGATAGATCTGAACATTCATCTGACTCATTGCACCTATCCCTGAACATTTCTCTCTCAGCACCGTAGGAAACTATGTCTCTTGTTACATCAGGAGAATCATTGTCATAGCGCAATAAAGACTCCATTTCAACTTCTTCAGAAATGTAAAGTAACTGCACATTTGGAGATGGCAGTCCATGATCTCGAGGATAACAGGATTCACCATCCTCGGGTAAATTCATGTCTACATAAATTGATGATTTTGATGGTGCTGGAGAGGAATCACCAACGATCATCTTAGTTTCTTGGGAAACAGATGATATACTCATTGACACCTCTGGAAACCTAGACCCTTCATCAGCAAGAAATGAGGTCTCAAGGCATAGATGATATGCAGCAAAACTAGCATATTGAACAGCACGTTTGACCTTCTTCAACTCATCAAGACATGCGCCTTTCAGGAGAACCTAGTTAATTTTCACATGTCGAGGAAAAAATGAATGAACATACTAACTTAAAATTAGGAATGCAAAAGAACCTAAATTTCAGGAATATTATCCATAATCCATTTTCACATATACATGCTGAACTAAGGCATGTTCTAAAAGAATCCACGACTTACCCCATCCCTCATATTTCTCTCGTAGGAATTAATTATAAATAACTTGTTGTGATCTCATGATACTATTTAGGCACCACATGAAACAAACATTCAAGAACTAATCTCACTGATTTTACTTAACAAATGATGTCAAAAGAAGAACCTCGAATTGTGGGAATAGCACCTTAAAACAGCTTGATTTAATTGTTAGATATACCTAGTTTTTAGAATCAAATTTAAAGCAAAAAAATGCTCTCTACCAAAATGCCATGTGCCCTTTCTAATAATTTTGCTTCATTTTTTAAAGAAATGCAGTTTTTAAATGTGTAAATGAATCAAAAAAGTGTATGTTTTAAAATTTTAAAATATAAAATTACCGTGCATCCTAAACGCCTCGGACAACCATCAAAAAACATCAAAGTCTTGTTTAATTTCTTGCTAGACGGACTGCCAGCACATTCCTCAAATACTCTTTCCATATGAAAAGCTTCACACTGTCCCAATCTTGCCGAAGGAATATCTTCCACCAAGTCAGTAATACGAGCTCCAGTACATCTTGCTATTCTCTCCAAGAGTGACCTTTTGACATTGGATACCAAAGATATTCCCTTAGCAAGCATATACTCTACAACATGGGGAGAGACGCTTTTCTCCACGAGGACAATATTAGGCTTGTGCACCTCTATTTTTGAAAACGTTGTTTTCAGTTGGTTGGTTTCCTGCAATTGTGAGAGCTTCGAGTCACTAGATGAAACTAGAGTATCTATGAGACCAAAGGAAAATCGGGACATCAAAACAGACCTGTTCGAGTACAGTATTAATAGAGGCAAACTTATCCGAGATGCTTTGGTATTCAAGTGTGCCTCCCAATATAAGCACTTTTGGCTTTGTATGTTGCGTAATCATACGCTTGTGTTTTAAATTCCTGGTGCATACTACACCCTTGACAAGAGTGCTGTCGGCAACACAAGAAAAGGTTAGATTTTTGGCATAGAGAAAATCAAAACATAAAATGTATATCTCGTAAAAATAACTCACAATATATAAATCAAACTAAAATTGATTTACAAAATTAATAGGTAATACCTATTATGAGGACTTCCAGATAATACGCACTTCACCTTGACATACTCCCCAGGATCCATACTACCTCCCTTGCTAGTGTTTGGTCTAACGTAATTTGATGCCTGCCAAGCCAAAGAGGAAACTATGTCCAACCAACTTTGTTCTTGATTCTCACTTGTAACACAGATCCCTTCAACCTTCAGGAAATGGAAAACAAGAGCTTTGAAATCCCTGTACACAGAAGCCTTTTTCAGCTCCATGGGAGTATCACTATGCTTCTGATTGGTGAGGGAAGCATCACTTTCAAAGCTGCACGACTTAAAAATGGTCCCTATCCCTTCAGTATTGTCATCATCATCCTCGTTTGTAAAGACATCGCTTTTTGATTCATCGGCTTCATATTTGGCTGGTGGAGGGAGCCAAACAAGGCTGTTGTTGTCCAAATCAAAAGGTTTCTGGACATCTCGAATTTTAAGCTTTTGGAAGGTCAAATTGTTATTTTCATAGTAAACACCAGGGCTCTCAATCAGGTCCCCAGCTTCCGATCTAGGTGTCCTTGAAAAATCAGCATGCTCCGGAACCAGAAGATTGGGCTTTGAAGAAACACGATGAGGTTCCATCTGCTGCTCGGGTCTGGTAGGACTAGGCCAAGGGCTGGATTTGAAACTATAAAACTCGGTGCTAGTGCTAAAGCTACTAGTCTCCAAGTCAGAAACATCTTGGGAGAAAACACTACATGGACTCAAGTCACTCAACAGATACTTGCTGGAATCCCTCTCGTCCTCCACAAATTTTCTGCAAAACAATCAGAATAAATACCACTGTTTCGTCTACACAAAGAATCAGATATATCAAGAATAAACGGTGAGAAATGGAGATTGTAAGCAAACCTTGTGGTCGAGCAGCTAAGATTAATAGAAGCGCACTTGCCCATCTCAGACTCGGTAGGCTTCTCAAAGGCAGACACCGAGCAGTCTGGTTTCTTGCTGTACCCCTCGGATACGCTACTTTCTGGGCTGACAGTTTCCGAGCAAAACTTGCAAAACTTAGGTAGAAAGGTTTCATCCTCCACACGATACCTCAAACTTTCCGAGCCGATATCACTTGGCGAGCAAATGCATTTCTCACAGAAAACCTGTCCACAGCTCCTGCAGAGGCAACTCCCACCCGATGCCATAAGGCACGTTTGACAATTACGACAAACAGTAAGATCACTATCTCCAGTGGCCATCCAGGACTCACAGCCAGACACCCAAGGAAGGTCAACAACCCACGATCGAACCTTGCTCTGAATCAAACACAATAACGACCTATCCTCTACGCCCATAAGCCAGTACCACTTCAACTATAACCAACCCTCGCCGGCAGCCTCTTCCTCTCGAACACCACTTCTTCTGCAACCTCTACCCGTCCCAGAAAGTACGGAAAAACCGTATCTTTCCTAACGAAAACGCAAAGACAGACTCACAACTTCCTCCTTAACTAAAAACAAGTGGAGATTGGTCACACAACAAACAACCAAACAAACAAACACTAGTCTACCAGTTACATAGAAGTATAGTTCTACACCTCCAGTTGTCCAAGAATGCGAAAAACTCCACTCGAAGAATCGGAGGCTTGTATATTAATTAAAACACCACTATATACAGTTCCAATAACTGTTGAACAACAACAAAAAGAACAAGAAGTACCAAATGAAGAGTTTGCAAACCCTAACCGATCCCGGATTTCTCGAGATTTGCGAAGCCAAGCAGGAGTTGCAACATGAGTAGAACCACTCATCCGCGAATCCAACCCTACAAAAAGCATCCCTTTCCAACCAAATCCACCCGAATAAGCGGGATTTCGGATTAAAGATGGAATTCTTTGGGGATAAAAAGGTGGGATCTTTGAGGTGGATCTGGAACCCTCCAACCCTAGTTAGGTGTCGTGTCGGGGACGAAGAAGGTGGTTGGTTTGGGGCGGGGATTGGAGGAGAAACCGAGCGAAAGCACCATCTCGGAAAGGGATTAGGGTTTGCTTCTTCTTCTTCTTCTTTTAGGATTCCAACGGCAACGATTTGGTTTTGGTTTTGGTTTGTGTTTTGTTTTTGTTTCTTCACTGTTCCGGCGGTGATGTTCTTCAGTAAGTGAACTTTGCACTATTAGCCCCTGAGTATGAGATATTTTACTCAAATTAGATTTTTGTTTTCTTACTTTTCCTTGTTTGGGCTCAATACCTGGGATTTGGGAACACTTTTAGTCAACTAAGGATAAATTGAAATTGACAATAATAATTCTTTATTGTAATATAAAAAATTGAAATTGACACTAATAATTCTTTATTCTTTGTTGCATTCAAATGGCAACACTTTTAGTCAGCTAATAAAAATTGACATTAATAATTCTTTATATTATGGAAATTAAAATAAGCTAATTCCAATTATAGTTTTTTTTCGTAATTTTATTGTTTTTAATGTCTTTGTTAAACACACCACCTTGTGTTAAACACGCATCTCTCTTTCGAAATAACTTTTTTGTACACATACGTATATGTTACATATTGAAGATAATACCAACTTAGTACACAACATATAATCCCTCCATGTAAATGACATTCAAACTTATATGACTACCTATGTGTGTGTGTGTGTGTATATGTATATATCACTTTTATCAAAGAATATCCCGCTTCAAATCAAAACTGTTGCTTTCGTATCACTTTCCTGTCTTTGCACCTTTGGTATCTTGTGAAATATCAAACTTCAAACCTATTTTTTCTTGAGCTGAAATGTGGATTCAAAAAATACATGAGTAATTATCGTATGAGTTCATTTACATAATTACATGGTGCATGATGTTCGAGCAAATGTTGGATATGTTTCACTTTAGCACTATTTATCTAAATTTGTATGGAAACCTTTAAAGTATGTGGTTTGTATGTATGACTCATATAGTATTTTATTTTCAATTAATGTATTAATATATGCATGATGTTGATTTGCACTAAGAACAAATTTTCTAGCAAAACTGACTACGTGCATGTACATTCTATCCATTATATTATTGAAAATTAGATGTGATGTGAGAAAGAAATATAATTAATACTAGAAGTTGACCACGTCGATCCCAGAACTTTCCTGCCATCCAACTCACATTACAACTCAAGCGGAGATGTTTCTGCTGCACCAATCGTGGCCTAACACCACCTGTTTGGACTTTAATCAAATTGAATTTGAAGTTAACAGATAACGTGCTCGTGCATTGAGAGATTAATTTAATTAGCAATTATTATCATTATTAGTTAATTGTGTATAGTATACACTATGGTCCGTAGCCCGACCACCTTCGTAGTGGCTTCGAGCCGACCGGACCGGTTTATTGTGGACCGGAGTCGCCGGGGCCGGTCGGGGCTCAAAAGGCCACCCCATGTGTTGGGGACGAGTTCGTAATACTAAATTCTATTGGAATATTGGGTTATTTTGCAATAATATTAATTTTAGATAGACCCTTGGAATTAGCGAATGTTGGAGTAAAGCCCAGTCACGAACGTCATTAAAGCTCATTAAATCGATGCATTTGGCATTTAAGTTAGACAGCAGAAGTGAAATCCTAGCAAGATATTGCTTCTGTGCTGCCAATTAAGGAGAATTATCTTTGATGAATATGTTACCTAATTACTGTAGATTTTCCATTAGTAAGAATTAAACTTTTAGTTCTTATTAGTATTAGAAAGAAAATCTAATTTAATTGGAGGTAATTTTCAAGTTTCAAAATGCAACACCAAGTCATCAAGGCAAGGACTCAACGGTTAATTGACTCCATCAGCAAGCTTGGTTCAAGGTAAAGATTGCAGCAGATTCAATGAATTTAATTTTCCTTAGATTAGAGCTTTAGACCCAATCGAAACCAAACATAACGAGTCCAGACCAGTAGGTAAACAAGACTAATCTCCTCACTTAGAGCTCAACCTGAAAATTCAAGAAATAAATATGCGTTTAATATTTGGTATTTATCTGAGAAAGTGAGGATAGAACAGGAACTTGTTTCTTAAAAAAATCATGATAATAGAAAGAAAAATGTTTGAGAAAATACAAAAAAAATTGGAGTGAAAATGTTTCAAGAAAAAAAATGCTTGTGATTTTATTTGGTATTTATTCTTACTTTATGACAAACAAGATACGACATTGTACCTCTTAGAACACCACTAACGGAGTTATTCTCGTCTCCACGACCAGTCATCAGTTGATGACCTGGTCATCACATCCTTAACCCCAGGTCTTCCCAGGTCGTGAACGACCGGGTTGTTAATTTTTTTATTGTTTTTTTTGTTTGTTTTGAATTTTTAAAAATTTTGTTTGAATCTTTTTTAATTATTTTTTTTGAAAATATGTTTTTATAATTGTTGTGGTTTTTTAGAATTTTTTTTAAATTTGGATCCCGAAATGATGTGGAGGAGAGATATGTTATTGTGTGTTGTAGTTAAGATGTGAATAGTGTAGGAAAAAGAAGAAAATAGGTTGAGGAAAAAGAAAACTGACGTAGAAGAAAGAAAAGAGAAAACGTAAAAAGTCAAATCGCATATTCATGTTCAATAAGAGAGAGAGAATCACCATTAAATTTCTTTAAAGAAAAAGGTGAGCACCTCCTATTCTTCACGAAGACACAACCACTTGATGGATTAGCAAGGCATGTTCCTTATCACAGCACAATTTCATCTCCCTTAACTTACATTGTCTCTCTAAGTTGTAAAGTAAGTCGTGCCATGTGTTCTTCATTCTTGGTCAACTTTTGCAACTCCACGTCATTCCACAATCACATGTGATTATGATATCAAATTTTGTTGTGTCCCAAAAGATTAGCACATACCAAGTCGTGCCTGAGAAGCAAGCTTCCTCGTAGCTTACTCAGTTAGATTTGCATTTACAAGAAGAATCAATCTTAATTTATTTAAAATATTACTTTGAAAGCTTTGTAGAAGGGAGAAAAAATTGTACTACAAGGTAAGTGGTTGAGTTTCATAGTCATCTATGTGAATTTGGAACCTAACCTTAATTTTTATTTTTACTTTGCAGACAACATAGTACATATGTGCATATTAATTAGACTCATTTATGCTCTCCGAGGCATAAGCCACATTCCGATCTTTGGTCATTTTTGTTACAATAAATTTGGCCACTCGGTACATTAATGGATACAGATAATCAAATATCACAGTTTTCATGAGAATGGATGCAATCTAAGATATTGTATTAATCATACTTAATTAATTAACTCTTGATAGAAGATCTTGTTCTTCCTATATATTTCCGTACGTATGTTGGGAAGGATTCAGGATGTCACAACTCAAAGGGGAAAGAAAAGGTTGTTGGAATAATGACAAGAGAACATGATTTTTCCACCAAATGCAACTTAATTTTACTCTTCGATGATGCTTTTCAAACAACTGAACATTTTTAAAACCATCACACTGCTTGAAGGGTTTTTTCCCCATAAAAAACTCATCATCATATTACCCATAATCTTCATTAAATTAAATAGAGAAACATTATTCATGCATGAAAGTACACGACACGATTAAGTAGAAATTAATTGAAAATATACAAGTGGTCATATGCTCCAGATAATACAAAATATCAGTTCCCATGCAATCATAAACCAACAAGAACAGAAATCAAATAAATGAAACGAAGTTTCAAAAAATTGTATTTTGCTTGTATTTTATGAGCAGTGAGGTAAAATCTACGTGCATGTATATTTTTTTAAGATATCCTCTGGGATTTTTCACTGAATGATGGACATCGGATGCTGATATTCGAGTTCGTAATTATTTGTTTTGAACCATTTGTTTATCGTTTAGTTCACAACAACTTAACTGGATATTGCATGTTGTTGGATGACGTACATCTTCTTCTTGTTTTTATATTTACTAATTATGTCACGGGTTTTTGGTTGTTTATTAAAGGTTTATTTGTGGTGCATATTTAAAACGTTATCTACTTGGTTTGGAAACGTGATACAATGACTATACTAACATTGCAACTCATGTCATCAAATAATTGCTTAAACGACTTCATAAACTAAACTGAAAAATTAACATATAAGGAACGAGCTTTCAGGCAAACATATTTTGATAATTCTTCAATGTGGTGATAAACAACACAGATCGCTGAAGTTCAAGGAGACAGTTTTACAGTATAATTGACACATTTTAAAGTTTTGAAAGAAAGTAATTTCGAGATATAGTTTAAAAAAATTGTAATTAAAAAACTAGGTTGGTTACTTTGGTGAAGTAGTTTGTAATTGATAATTTTATGTACTCAAGCAAGTTATAAAAAGTAATTGATCTTAAATGCTAATAGGTACGTACCTAATTGCCAAAGTTAGGATACCATCTTTTTGGCGCACCCAAAACGCAAACTGCAATAAACAAACAAGTGCCAATCAACTTTCGATGTTTAAGAATCAATTAGAAACCACTCAACCCTTAACCACAGATTAAGGAAACAATGCCAACTCCCAAAATCGAGATCTAAGAAAAAGCATTGGGTCAACTTCTTGAATAAAAAGTTAGAAAATTATGATACAAATCTACCAAGCCAACGGTAATTAAAATTATTACATGGTTGTTATTATTGGATAAATGTACTACAAAGATAAACTTTGTTAAGCGAGGGATACATTAATGTGACTGCTCATGTAGTGATCTTTGTGGACTTCACACAGATGACACTTTGCATTTATTTTTCACCTGTGATTACACAATCCAGGGGTAGTGCGCAATTCTTTACAACCACGATCTTAAAATACAAGGATGGAACAATTAAGAATGCTCTTAATCGATTGAGGAATTTTAATTGTAATAATTATATAAATGAAATTCTTGACTTGGCATATATTGCTTTTGTTTGGAGTATTTGAAAAGAACGCAACTCGCGACGTTGGAATCATCTTCTAACTTACTCAAGATAATTAAATGACATTTTTTTCTCAAGTTGATTTCTAGACAGGAGGTGACATCACAAGCAAATACATGACTCTCGCAAACTTGGAACATATATGTCACCTCATGGATGAGGATATGTAGTGTTGATTGGTGTTTTGGATTGATTACGACATGTTCCTGGTAAGTACAATCTGGGCTTCATGGATATTATTTTACTTTTTAAGTTTTTTAATTAGTTGGGCATTAGAGGTAGGCTAAGCGCCCTTACATGTTTTAGTTTGCTCTCTTAGTTATTATAATGGGTTGTATCGCTTCGTCATAAGAATTTTTAGCTTGTAACTATTATTATTAATGAATAATAGCAATTTCTTCCTTAAAAAACGAGCATTTATTTTTGGACAAAATCGTTTAGGCTATACCATCCGTCATTCATATTCTTTTCGCCGTAACAATTATATGCTAGCTCAATCTTATTTGAAGAATAAAAAATATACACGAAATAAATCGCATTTACGTGTTTCTTGGTAATAGACAGATATAAGGTCTAGTTGAGTCAATTCATGACAAGGGAATCAGAGTATGTAAGAAGGACACCAAATAAATTAAAACTTAGTTGGCTGGTAATTAAAATGGGAGCTTGGTTTTAAAATTTGATGAAATATTTTTCCTACATGCAAGTAAATAAATATCCTTGTATTAGAATAATTAGACCAAATTCAAATATTGAAAAAACTCAAAATGAACAAACACCCAAAGGTCGAACGTACCGAGAAATACTTATACTAACCGGGTCGAAATGGATTTTTTTTTAACATGGTAGGGTCACACCAACATCTATTTTTACGTTATCTATTTATCATCTGAACTTGACCCCATCAATCCATCATCTTCAAGATCACAACTCAAATACATGTCGCTAAAGTTTCTTTCTGACCCAAAACTACATGCTTTACACATCAAATGGAAAACAACTTTGAGGACAAACACTAAAAACACATGGAAACACACACATAAAATCTTAGCAACAAGACAATATCGTTGGGCTGACAACCAAATGGACATGATGTTCCATCCATGGATTCAAGATGATATCACGAAGTGAGAGAAGGGAACCCCACCTATACATCTATCTCTACTTTTTTCTATTTTATTTTATTTTTCTTGTTGTTTTGTTTCTGTCCTAAATGTTTCCTTGTAGCAGGGACCAATTAAGATTATCGAATTCGTCCTCTAATTATCCAATGTTATCTATATTCATTACCTTTTGGCTTTTGATTATAATTGATTGTTCCAATGACTCATTAAGTTACATATACATTACTTTAATTTGGATTGAAAAAGAGCTGATGACCATTGCGTTCTAGATCAAATGTGTAACACCCTGAAACAGTGAAAATTTAAAAATTATCATCAAGATAACAAAGACCAATAATCAAAAGACGGGACTGTTACTTCTCATAAAACATATAAGCAGTACACCAAATTACATCAGAGTTTGTCAAAAGCTACATGATTACATCAGATAAAACAAAGGAGATACAAGTAATCATGTCGACCTCAGTGGTCCGAACGAGAGGATCTGATCCCAAAATGCACGCCCGCTGATCACCACCCAACTGGACCTACTGTGGTCCTGAAATAAAACATGCAACAACAATGTCTGAGTTTCCATAAGGAAACCCCGTATGTCAAGCTCACATATATGCATGCAGAAGTACAATGAACCTATCATACTACTAACATGTCATGTCATCAACAGTAAGGAAAACAGTTCCCCCGAAGGGTAACACGGGACATCAGTCCGACAATAATCATCGGGTCTCCCAAGGAGACCTACCGTAGGCACATACGGTCTAGCAGAACAAGACATGACACTCCCCACACGCGGCTATACTAAACATGGAGTTCGGCAAGGAGCATCCGCCAAGTCCGCGCCATAAGAAACATATATGTAACTTCGTGGTGGAAACCACACCAACGGAGCCGTCGCCCGGTCGGTCCATCAATCATCATCTCAGTAGGTGCTCATCTGAGAAAAACATAGCCGGAACAACATCAGCTCATCAATCATCATCGTCGGAACAACATCGCCGGCATCACCGACACAACATTGGTGGTCCAACAATACGTCCGGCACAACATCGGACAGGTCCAGACCGAAGTCTGCCAGGTCATCAGGTTCCACGAGTCGCGAACACCAACCACGCCGCTATAAAAGCAGGGCAGCGACCTCCGTAGCCATCCAGGCTGGTAGTCACCTCACCCAACGATAGTTGCGTGCTCACACAACATCATACATTGGGATCCGCGATCCCTTAGGCTTGTTACTCTACAATGAGTCCATCAATCCATCAAATCAAGTCACGCTCCATACACGGAGGTGACGCGTCCCGAACACCCACAATCTTACACATGTCGGTCCCTGGGCAGGCACGCGTACGTGCCCATCGTCACATCCCGGCTCACGCACAAGGCGAGGACACGGGTTTCCATGGACAGAGTTGACATCCTAAAAGGACCGGGAATTCAGTTCTATGCATAAACGGTCGACCGAAAAAGGTAACCCGGTCGACCGCTTCCTCAAGGGAATCGGTCGATCAAAGTCTGCAACGGTCGAACTCTCTGCGCAAAACCTATGTCCCAACGGTCGAACAGAGATCTAAAACCGGTAGACCGATACGAGGTCAAAATCCAGAGTCGGGTCAACATCAAATCCAATACTACCGGTCGACCGATTCAGGGGTCCCGGACGACTGAAAACTACCAGGGCATCCTAGCAGTTCTAAGTCATAATCAGTCGAACACATATACACAATCGGTCAAACTATCATGCATCAAATCCATTACACTTAAGTTCCGGTCGAACGAACACAATGAACCGGTTGACCGAAACACGACAGCCAATCCCAACCCACCAGCACAATGCACAATCGGCCGACCGCCACAAGTCATCGTTCGACCGGTGAAGATTAAAGTCGGCAAAATACACTACATTGGTCGACAACCCAAAGGGACCCGGTCGACCATTGGTCGTCTACAACCTTACGTCAGCCAATGATTTACGCCGTTCTCGTCGCCGGAGAGGTCTCCGACCTACCCCGACCGACTAACACTTCACACACACGTGAGTGAGCAACAAAATCACACTAAGAAGCCGGCATACCTCTCGAAAGCAACGAAATTCGTCGGAGCCTCACTCGCGCAACGTAGCATCTGTCACCTCCGTACGTCTCACGCCGGGACCGCACGACCACGCTCTTCACCGCCCACCGGAGTCGTCTCCGCAGCCTCTGGTTAGCCGGAAAGAAGGGAAAGAATGAGAGTGAGAGAGATCAAATGAGAGCGAGAAAAACAGATTTCTTCTTCTTAAATCCAACAACTCTTGCACCAACAGTAACATGCAACCCTACACCCCTCACCCATCACCAGCCCACTGTACATGCCTCCTCTTCCCCATGCAAACATCTTCCTTAATCTCCATTAACCCTTAATCGGGTTTAGGGACATAACAAAATGACTATCGAAACAACCTTGTTATGCTAAAGGTAGGTTACATATATTCGACCATTTCTTACCTTACTCACGATGGGAGCCTCTTTAGACGCTCTGGGATAGTGTTGGCGTTGATAATAAATATATGACAACTCATTGAAACTAGTCTAAGGTTGATAATTTCACAGTACGTTTTAATGAAAATTCTTGAAAATGGAAGTGAATGTGTATAAGGAATGAATGCTTTCCGATAATAAAAGACTCTCGTTAATTTGTTTTGATAGTACCCTAAATCATACTTTACGCTTTCATCCAACTACAGATGTCCAAGAGGAAGTATAAATTATGGGTTTCTTGTTAGTGAAAAAAGGAGACATCTAATTACAAAAGGGTTAATTACAGTTTGTCCTCCTAAATTATGTCTTGATATCACTTTACACTTCTGAACTTTCAAAGTTAACAGTTACCCCCTATCCCCTGAACTTTCGTTTTGTGACACTTTATCACATTGAACTTTAGAAATTCATTATTTAAACTCACATTCGCTATTTTTTGTATTTGTTTTGTTGTTGTATCCCTAGTACATTTCTTAAACCTATATTTACGTGAAAGTTCGGATTGAAATAAATGTCAAATATTGTTGGAATTTTGGTTAGATTCGATCTCAAATACCAAATTCCAATCAAATCTGATTTCTGTTTCAATACGAATTTTCACGTAAATATAGGTTTAGGAGTGTATTAGGGATACAACAAAATAAATTACAAAAAACGACAAATATGAGTTTAAATAATGAATTTTTAAAATTTAGGAGCACAAAGTGTTACAAATCGAAAGTTCAGGAACATAAAGTAATATCAACGTATAGTTCATGTGACAAAAAATCAAACGCAAGTTAGATGGAGACACCACAGAGAACAAATCAAATCGGAAAGAAACAAAATATGATGGGCTTAAATCGGCCGACAAAGTTATGTGGCCCATTAGTAGTTTAAAGGGCATTTGGAGGTTACAAAAAGGTGGGCCCATTATATTCACCTAAATATGTTGCTTTTTAACTTTATTTTCAACAAGGAAGTCACTTACCATGTGATATGTGCATTACGCACTATCAAGTTCTAGAAAGAATCTAATAGTATAGTTTGAAATCATTAATAATTGGTATTATGCTCATTAAGAGACATTTTACTATGCTAAATGAGTAGTAACCTTCTTCACAAATAGATAATAGAACATGTGAAAAACTTTAAGATGTGAGCATGCGACTTAAACCCAATATAAATTTTACATCTGTCTACGTGTGCATGACATGGTTACGCATGAGTCATACCAATCTTCTATTTATTGTTTCAATTTGATGTGGTATCTCCGAGAAGAGAGACTGTAAATAAACAACCGACCAAAAAGCGGGGACTATGAACTCATCATTGAAGTTGCAAGAGCAACTTTTGCTTTAAGGGAGAAAAGCACAAATAAATACGAAGTTAAGTGACATGAAACCAGATTAAGAAAAGAATTGGTGTCCAGAGGCAACATCTTTATAACCAAAAAAGAATATAGAAGTAACTATTATTTTATTCTTTCAGTATAGTTGTTATATCCTAACCCTAATCAGGGTGCTTATGGAGGTTAAGGTGGGGTTTTGCATGGGCAAGGGGTGTTGGTGAACAGTACATGGCGTGGTGGTGTGATGGGTGTAGGGTGATGGTGTGGGTTATGAGTTAGGTTTTGTGTTGATTTGAAGAGAAAATTAACACATCCTCTCTCTCCTCTCTCTCTCTCTCTCTCTCACACACACACACACTCTCCCTCTCCCTCTCCCTCAGTGATCACGTCCTCCAACGATTGGAGCTCCGACCTGTAGCAGCAAGGTGGTAGAGGCGAAGCCGCGTGTGGCAAGGTGCTTGACCGCAACTTCGAGGCGGGACAACGTTTGAGGCTTCCGGCGTAGGCGTTCTCCGGCAAACAAAGAAGACATGCAGGTTCAATAGTGTGATTTTGTTGCTCACACAGGTAGTGTGAAGTGTTCGCTGGTCGGTGGAGGTCATAGACCTCGCTGACGTTGAGCGAGCAACGAGTTAGACCTAGTTCGACTAGGTAGTTGTCGGTCAACGGTCGACTGGTGCCTTCGAGTGGTCGATTAGATGTAGTGTAATTCAATACTTTAACCAACATTGGTTGAATGATGCTTATGGCGGTCAACCGGTTGTGCTTATGCTGGTGGGTCAGATGAATGCATGTTATTTTCGATCGACCGAGACCCATGAGTCGGTCGACCATTGCTTTCTGGACGGAGCGTAGACCATCAAAACGGTCGACCGCTCTTGACTTTGTCCGACCGATAGTTTATGTAACTTATGACATGTTTGACCGTTGGATTGACTTGTTAGACCGAGGGATGACTAGAAATGCTAGGTTGCCCCTGGTAGTGTTTGGTCGACCAGGACCCTTGAGTCGGTCGACCATTTGACTTGTATGATTTTGACCAAAGTCCGGATGTTGACCATGTATCGGTCGACCGATTTTATTTGTTTGTTCGACCGTTTGGGTTTAGGTTATAAGCAGAGAGTTCGACCGTTGCAGATAATTGTTCAACCGGACCCCTTGGGAACGATCGACCGAATTGCATTTTTCGGTCAACCGTTTGTGTTGAGAACTGAATTCCCAGTCCTAATGAAGTGTCAACTCTGTTCACGGAAACATGTGTCCTCGCCCAATGCGTGAGCCAGGAAGTGACGGTAGGTGCGTTGACCGTGCATGCCCAGATACCACAGAGTGAAAGAGTGTGGGTATTTGGGATGAGTCACCTCTGTTGATAGACTATGATGTATTGTAATGTTGTTTTGACTCACAGTAGAGTAGCAGACCTGAGGGATCACAGATCCCAATGTATGATGATGCATGGCTCTTGGAGCATGATGACCAGGCGGACTATGGTCTGGAACCATCCGATGTTGTTCTAGCGATGATGTTGTTGACGATGTTCCGACTTTGTTGTTGCTGATGTTGTTCCGACATGATTCCTCAGCTGGGCACCCACTCAGTGATTGATGGACCGACCTGAGTGACAGCTCCGTCGGTGTGATGTCAACCATGATGATTTAGATTTGATTCGTATAACACGGAAGTGCGGACGCTCCTCATCGGACCCTTGCCTAGAGTAGTCGCGTATGGGGTGCGTTGTGTATTGTCTATAAGATCGTATGTGCCTACGGTAGGTCCCCGAGGGAGACCTGATGATGTTTGTTGGACAAATATCTTTTTGACCCTTGGAGGTTGCTTGATGTTGATTGTAGGACTGATGTTTTATTTTACCTTTGGAGTGGATCTGTTTTCCTTACTGTTGATAACATGACATGCCACTAGTATGATAAGTTCATTTTATTGTACTGTTGTATTCATATAGGTGAGCTTGGCGTACGGGTTTCCTAATGAGAAACTCAAGCATATGTTTTAGGACTGCAGTTTGTTTCGTGGGGGTGGTGACAACAGACGCATATATTTTGGGGCCAAGATCTTCTTCGAACAAGGTTGTTATGATTACTTGTACTTCTCTTTCGTTGTATCGATGTAATTATGTATTTTGACAAACTATGTTGTATTATGGTACACTGACTGATTATTATTATGAGTAACATTCTCGTTTGATTATCGTTATCTTGAGATTTCTTGATTGTTAAAATTTCAAATTTTCCGTTATTACAGGATGTTACGAAGTGACATATATGCAAACTAACAAAGTTGAAAAGTAGTTAATAGACCTCAGATGAAGGGTGTTGCCGGCTGTTATTTACTAGTAATCAAGGCAAACACACTCCCTTTTATTCCTCGTATCTTTTGTAAGTGAAGTCACATTGGGGTGTGGGTTTATTTATTTGTGCTTCTGCATAAACAATTGAAATGGTGGGTGGTAGAGGATCACCGATGACCAACTAAAACAAGCATCGCCAAAAAAAATCAAGAAGTGGGGACATAATTACCACGAGTCATTATCAAAAGTGAGGATTATTTATGGCACAACGTACCTCTTTTCCCACTTGGAAATCACTTTTGGTAGTGTGAAAGTGCGAAAATGTAATCATGATCAACTTTCAAAATATGCATTTACACTTTATATGTTGGGCAATCCAATTTAACGAATTCATGTGCTTATATTTGATGCCACACACATTCAACACAAATCAAAACCTTGTCTTCATTCTAATCACAATCAACTAACGCAAAAAATATTTAAATATTATTATTTGATCAATAAATATAAATTAGAACCTCATTTTTTTCTATAAAAGGAAAAATGAGGCCCGTTCTTATTCTCATGATATAACACTTCTTCGACAAAATACATATATGCTTCTATTAACTCTTGCTTTTGGTTGTTAATAGATTCCTCTGGTAAAAGTGAGAAACAGATAAGTTTATAATCTAACCAGAAGTAGACCATTACAAGTAGCTTCTCATTAACAACATTATCTGTGGAGATTTTTTTTGGTTCAATAAAAGACAAAGTAGGAAATTGGAATTTCTGTAATCTTTTTAGGCATAACTTATAAGAAGAGAGTACATTAATTTGCTTTTGAATATACATAGATGAAACGGAAAAGGCTATTTTTCAACAATATTGTTGGCTATCCTGCTCTAATTAATACGAGACATCACCTCAAACCTTGAGCAACAATCAAATCTAATATATGTTACAACACCAACTCCATCATCATTAGTATGCTCTCATCCAATAATCTCGTTCTCTGATGCAAATCTCATTCTCTTCTGCAATATTCGCAACGTCAACAAGTAATTAGTTTTCTTTGCTTCAGAACATAAGTTTATTATGTAACTAAAAATAAGGAAACAATATATTGCCCGGAATGAGGGTATTATGAACAGAAAAGACAAATATCAAAAAGATAAATTTACGATTGGAAATATATGTTTCCGATTTTAAAAGTTATCTCATCACCTCATTAAACAAATGCCTGAATTAAGTTAGCAATTCCCATTTACCCACAAAACAAAAAAAATATATTATGCATCAATTTATAACTTCGAAAAATATCATGCGTGTACTTTGCACTTTCTTTTGGCTTTTTACAAAGAAAACAAAAGTTGAAGATCCCCTTCTTGATTTGGGAAACATTGCATAAGATGGAACGTAACTCTCTCTTTCAAATAAGAGAGAATAACAAGAAGGATATCTAGATAGCATCTTGGTCCAAGTAAAAGTGAATGACCACTATCTAATCTCTTAAGAACATATTTTAGCATATGATTTATGTATTATTAATTTATAACTAGTCAGGGAAACATATTTTCTGCAGAGACTGACAATTCATGTACATTAAAATGTGCAAGACAATGTTACATGTGGTAGCAGTTAGTTGTGAAGTTGTGATTAGTTCTTGGAGACTCAACCAACTCATCTCTGTTGCAATAAAATAACCCCAAAAAATAAACACCTCTTCCATGCTTTGTGCTTGAACACCCCATTTTTAATTAACAAACTAACCCCAACCAACCAAAAGCTAACCTAAAGCTCAGTTTCAACAACAAAATAATCCAAGAACCAACAAATCATAATACATGAACTCAAACTCAACCACCACCTCTACTTCAAAACTTAAGTTAGTTAGGACATCTTAAAAATGATAATCAGTTTGAGTTGATTCCTCTTAAGATCAAGAGGCCGGCACATGGAAGTTAATAATTAGAACTAAAATTTTCTTACATAAATAGCATATAAAAAACAAAAACAAAACTATGAGTTACCTCTTTTTGGACCAAAGTTGAGCATCTTGTTGGCTCCCCAGCATGATCACCTCCTCCATTAATATACCTTCGCGAGGCGCAAATATCCATAATCCTCTTGGCAACTTGTGTAGCATCTCCACCAGCTTCTTTGATTAGTTTGTCTACCTCAGCTTTAGGCAACCTCATCTTAACTCTAACCCTTCCCTCGTCCACCACTTCAGATATATCCGAAACCGTCCTTCTAGACAATTTGAGACTTTCAAGCCTATCTTTAGCCGTGATTTGGATCCCCGATCGAACCCTCCTGGCCCCTACATTAATATTATTGTCTCTGGAGGAGACATGTGGGGGTTTGGGGAGCTCGAGGAGGAAGTATAGTTGGTTGTGTTTGAGAGGTTGGTCGGGTTGGAGGGGTTGGGCGCGAAGCCCATAAAGTTTAACGTCGGTTGAGTCCATGAGTACGTGGCCTGGAGGGTGGCCATGCAAGGCATCTCTAGCGAAAGCAGGCGGCCGGAGTTTGAAGGTGGTGCCGTCGATCAGCATCACCTTCACTGAAGACGAGGAGGATTTGATTCTAAGTTTGGATGTTAAGTTGTTGCCCATTGGACTTGCTTGCTTGCTTCTACTTCGGTTGATAGATAGGTTTTAGGATGTGTGTGTGTGTGTGTTTGGTTTGTTAGTTTGCTGGTGGTGGTGTATATGTGTGTATATATGTTGAGTATTGATTAATTACAACATTTAATTTGATGATTTGCAAAAAATATCCCTTATCAATATTGTCTTTTTAATTGGACCCTCACTTGAACGGTGTTATATACGTACCTTTTTCTTAATTATTTGTCAATTTCAATCGTATATAAGAACATATTTAGTTTGGATGTTGTTGAAGTTAAGGGATGGAGCAAACAAAAGTTGCTGAATTGTCTCTTGATGAATAAATTTGTCGAGGATCGATCTCAAATATATACTGACAATTAAGAGGGATATCTGTGAAAACTTTCAATTTTTTGTTGTCGCAAATATGCTAAAAAAAGAAGAAAAAGGACCTTTCTCATAAATTAAATAATTAAGGGTTTGGTTGTGCAGGTAATACGTCGAAACACGGTGACACTGATCAGCTCCTTGAGTGAATTCTTCAACTTGTGGAAAAATATTATTATGCAAATATGATTCTTATATTAGAGTTGGAGTCTGAAATAGACGAGTTCTTTTTAATATTCCATGAAAAAATCAACCAAGATCACCTCGTACAATGTATGTAAATATATAATGAACCGGCACGTATAAAAATCTTGTAGTTTACATGTGTGTTAATTTTATGATTAAAATGGAAGTTACATGCGAGTAATTCCTTCGAATAGTACTCCTTCAAGTTGGAAAACTTTAAGTATTTGACTTATTAAACATTAGATGGCTGTCTGATTCAAGTACAATCTTGAACTGATTCATAGTTATTAAAAAAATGTGTTTGCCAACTGTAGAAGAATCCAAAACGACATTAGAACCAAACGTCACCTAAGCATCTTCACCAGCATTAATCACAAAGAACAGTCACGTCTGTTCACCAAACAGACGCATCTGTTCCCTACAACGATAACCAAAACCAATGTCTATATATATCATGTAATTCAAGTTCATAAGACAATTTTCTTAGAGAAATACAATAACAACCAAACTCCATCTTTCATCTTCGTTCTCTACATGGTATCAGAGCGAAGATCCCCATTTTTTCCATCATCGGCGATCCTCAGAGTTCTCTGAACTCATCACTGGATCCCCTCAGAATCATCCACCAAAAAAAAAACCCCCGAAAAACACCACCTTTGCCTCTCAAGGGGGTTGAAGGTGGAAGAAACCTACATCCAGACCCAAGAGAAAGTTAAGTGATGACGGATCCAGAAGTAAACGCCCCCAGACTGGTGTCGCAACTGCTCAATGGACAGAATTATCTGTCATGGGCGCGAGCGATCACACTGGCCCTCAGTGGGAAAGGAAAACTCGGCCACATCACCGGAACATCAAAAAAACCCGAAGGAGAAGAAACCGAGACAAAACAAGAAGAATGACAGGCGATGGACCACCTCGTAATGTCGTGGGTCATCAACTCCATGCAACCAAAAATCGGGTCCATATTTCTCTACAAGAACTCGGCAAAAGAACTCTAGGACGCGGTCCAGAACATGTACGGTAAAGCCCAAAATTTCGCTCATGTTTTTAAACAAAAACAAGATTTATCGCAGACAAAACAGCATGGACAGACCATCACAGAATACCTCAGGACGCTTCAGCGCAGTTGGGACGAGCTCGCTATCTACGAGCCCGCAACCACCGACCCGGGGACCTTGCTTGAGCGAAAAGAAAGGGACCACATCTACCAGTTCCTCATCGGACTCGACGGTAGCTACGAAGCTATCCGAAGCCAAGTCCTCATGACACCAAACCTTCCAGACCTCGCGACCATCATCGCGATGATCCAACGGGAGGAATCCCGTCGGACCACCGCTCAGAACAACGAACGGACATCAGAAACTCAGGCGTTCCTCGCCGTAAATTCGCAAAACAAAAATAAGAAATACGGAAACAGACCACAAGAGACATGCGACAACTGCAAAAAACTGGGACACAATAGGAACTTTTGCTAGTTCCTACATCCACATCTCTGACCAACGAGGGAAGGAGGAGGAGATCATCGGAACAACAAAAAGAAAAACAACGGCCTCAGACCAGCAGTAAACAGTGCGGCGGCTAACCCTAGCATGGAGGAAGAAAAGCGGAAATGGGCAGACGAATCGGATCCTCGAGGTTTTATAAGCTCTCGCGACACAGACGGATCTGGGTTTCTCCAGACCCGGTCCGAAGAAACCACCTGACCCGGAACTATTTTTCAAACTCCCACCGGGCATGGATCTGGATCCAAACCCGACCCGATTCCGCTGGACCAACTGCTGGCCCACTTAAGCAACTATTTGCAAACCAACCCTCAAGGATCAGGTAATTGTGCAGGTATAAAAACTTGGCCCAAAAATTTCTCTGCAAATAAACCAAATAAAATCTTAGGAAATATAAGACATAATATTCAATGGATAATTGACTCAGGTGCCACGGATCACATGACTGAAAATCTTAGTTTACTTAACCGCATCAAAGAAAAATTAATATGCCTAACAAATATGTGATTGTCGCCAATAATAATCAAGTAGAAATAAAAGGTACAGGAGAAATCACTATATTGAATAAAATAAACAAAGATGTCCTATATGTACCAACATTTACCTCTAATCTCCTCTCTGTCGCAAAAATTACGAAAATTTGAATTGCAATGTTATATTTGTAGGATCGTGTGGGTTTATGGGTCCACAATTAATGTTAATTACCTAATTACCTACTTGTTTATTCGATCAAAGAAATGCAGCGGAATTTAAACTAAAACAAGCAAGTGTAGGAATATGCAAACCACAAATCGACTCGGCGTTTTTATAGAGGTTCGGCACCCACCCGGGTCCTAGTCCTCTCTTGCAAGCTCCGCTCGGATCACCGAGCTCCGCTCACGACTTCACTAACCACTCCCCGTTCCGGACCGGGAGAGAACGCCTTTACAACCGTCAAACTCGCGAACAACCCTCGCCGAGCTTGGAATCCTCTTCTCACAATCCGAGAAGGATGCTTCGGGCTTTCACCGGAGCCTTTACTCTTTTGACAACAAGTGAGAACTTGAGTGGAGCAACACTCTCTAAATCTTGAGCACACTTGAGTAGGATGAAGAAATGATCACTAAGTGTGGAAAGTTTGTAGCTTTGAGTGTTTGGGATTCTCTCTAAAGTTTGGGACAAGTTTGTAGTGTGAGAGTTGTATTAAAATGTGTTTTACAACTCCTTATATAGGCATTAGAGAGAATAGAGCCGTTGGGATTGATTGCGTATGAGTTGAAGTGTGATTACACAAAACAGAAAAGACATGACCCAATTCTGGCTGAATTCGGTCGACCGGATCGGGCAGAACGGTCGACCGTTTGGCAGTTTTACACTCAGTTCGGTCGACCGGTTAAGCAACGGTCGACCGCCCAACTGTACGACTTAGGTTCACTTAAGTCATCGGTCGAACACAAGATAGGGTTCGGTCGACCGATTGCGACCAGACACTTTGGGTTTGTCAAGAGATGAACCAACGGTCGACCGATCGTGGTCCTCGGTCGACCGATACATGAAATGTATTTGGGGTATTTTTGGTCTAATACGAATACGGTCGTTGAGTATATACGACAAAAGTAACGGTCGGGAAAATATGATCTGACGGTCGACCGAAAGGTAAAACACGGTCGACCGAATGTGGGCAGACTTTTACAGTTCAGGTTTGGTGTTTTCCGGTCTAAGTTTGGGTGATCTATTGAAGTCCAAATTATGTGAAATTTCGTGTGTGACTTCTATAAGGAACCTAGTGTGTGATTAAGTTGATTTTAGCTCAAGTATGCTCAATTACACTTTGTTCCTAAGACTCAAAAGAAATCAATATTACATGTCTTCGATATAGCTTTAATTACATGTCTTGACTTCATTTCCATCTTTCTTGAGTCTTGATCACCTGTAGAGGTTAGCACAATACAATATATATGCAATGCATAGTGTGTGCTACTCTAATTAAGATTAGGTTGATTAAATCATCAAAACATAAGATTAAGGCCAAAAAGCCAACAATCTCCCCTTTTTTGATGATGGCAACCGATATCTTAATACTTGAAATTTGTATATGTAAACTATGCATATAAATGCTCCCCCTATGGATGTGCATAGTTTTTGTTCAAATTTTATCAAGTTTTTCAAGTTACCCCCTTAATTATCTCTCCCCCTTTGACATCCATCAAAAACATTGATAATTATATAAGTCAAAAGGATGTCATCGTAATGAAGTTGCTCCCCCTAAATTTTGTACTTCATTACTCTAATAAAAAATATAACATTTAAGCTCCCCCTATCAATATGGCTAAATTGAAACAAAGAGTATGATGAAATTTTAAGTTCAATTAAGTTTCTACTTAAGCCTTATTCTAACATCCATTTAAAAAATGACATTTAAAAACAATGGATGTGATGAATAATTTGCAATGAATATGGTATATGATTTGCAATGAATTAAACTATATGATATGTCAATTAAGCATATGAAACTAGATTAGAGCTAATTTAACATGAATTGTATAGATAGGAATTTTATACCAATGTTGAATTCGAATTTAGCTCCAATCTCATTTGGTGATGCAACCGGATTTGAATTTGACTCTTGAGCTCACCCGGTCACCACCAATCTCCTCCTCAAGCTCCTACAAGAGTAGATTTAGGTACCCAAATAACTTTGGGTCCTTGAATGTTAGCTTTGGGAACCTAAACCATTTTGGTTTTGGGAGCCCACACACTTGAGGAACTATGGTTTACAACTAAGTGCTTTCCATTTAGAGTAGTGTGAGATACATGGTTTTTCAATTTTGCATTGTATCCTAAACCATGTTTTTGCAAAGATTGCCTTTGACTACCTAATAACATGTTAAGCATCTTAGTTCCATATGTGAATTTTTCTAGATCTTTTCTTAATTGCACATTGCAAGCTTGAAGATCTAATTGTTCACAATCTATAGGTGTTGCTTTTAATTTATCAAAATTTGATGCATAATTTTCTAGTTTAGCAACCACCTCATTTTTCTCATTCACGCATGTTTTTATTTTGCTTTGGAGATCTTTGATTAGCTTTCTAGCAATTTTATTTTTATCACAAATGATCTCATATTGTTTAACTAAGTCATGGAAAGCATTTTAAAGCTCATCATGTGTATAATTTTCATTCTTTGCACTAGAGTTTGAGCTATCACTATAATAAGACTTAGTTGAGCATGAATTATTAGAGCAAGAGTTAGATTCTACCTCACTTCCTTCATCTTGAATTGTCATGTAGCACATGTGTGCATATTCTTTTGTTGATGAAGGTGTGGTTGATTTGGATGACGATGAAGACGATAAATCGTCCCATGTAGCCTTGTGAGCTTCCAACTTCTTTTCTTTTCTCTTACTCTTCTCCTTTTCTCTTCTTCTCTCCCTCCTCTCATTTTTCTTCTCCTTCTCTTTTCTCTCATTTCCACTCTCTTCCTTCTCCTTCTTTTCTCTCTTTTCACTCCTTCTACCTCTTCTTTCATTCTTTTCTTCTTTATCCTTCTTGAGGTATTTGAAGAAGTCTTTTCGTAGGACTTCAATGTCCTCATCTTCTACACTCCTCCTTGGTTCATCTAAATTTGCATGTAATGTCAAGGTGGATTTCCTCTTGGTGGCTTCCTTTTCCTTCCGATGGTTGATTTGAAGTTCATAAGCCATCAAGTTTCCAATGAGCTCCTCCATCTTTAATTTTGAAAGATCATGCGCTTCTTCAATTGCGACGACTTTATCTTCCCAATCGATGCTAAGTGACCGGAGGAACTTCCTTGTCATCTCTCCTTCATTGATTTTTCTTCCAATAACCAAAAGAGAGTTAGTGATATCGGTGAAGCGAGTGTTCATTTCGCTTATGTTCTCACCGATTTGCATAGAAAAAATCTCATATTTATGCATGAGGAGACTAATGCGGGTTTCCTTAGTTTTACTATCCCCCTCATGGTGCATTTGTAGTCTATGCCATATATCATGTGCACTTTCACATCCCCTAATCCTATTATATTCACCCTCATTAAGGCCACAATACAAGATGTTCATAATTTTCGAATTCATTTCAATTTCTTTCATTTTCGGTCTTGTAAGTGAATCTAATTCATCTTCTTTTGGGGGTGTGTATGGATTTTGGAGAAACATCCAACACTTCAGGTCATTAGAAATTAGGAAAATCTTCATCCTATTCTTCCAATAATCATAATTAGACCCATTAAGCAAAGGAGGACGACTTGTGCATTGATGCATTGCATACATTGCATCATATGTCTTTCATTTAGATTGATTTTATATCAATAAATGCTACTAAGGTATGTGTTTAGTCTTATTTACAGAATACAAGGACCTGAATGCAAATTACCCACATCCCGAGCATAAACACGTGCAAAAGACTTATTTCTATCATAAAGACCAAGTTCAAGTTTATCAGGTTACAAATGAAAATGTATCCAAGCATAAAAGCATTCAAGATCTAATTCCAAAAAGTACAAGGACTTAAGCACAAAAGTAGCCGGGGACTTAATTGCAAAAAGTCAAGGACCTAATTACAATTAAAGCACCAAAATATTATCTTGGAGAAAATCTAAAGAAAAATCAATGTGAATCTCCAAATATATAAAGAAATAAAGTCGGAGCTCAAAAGAAAGGAAAGAAATCATCCGGATATGCAAAGGACATTGAAATCATACCATAAACACACAGGAAAAATCCGGATCGAATCCGAGCCAAAAAGATGGCGATTCCGCCGCACCTCATGTACAAATTGCGGCGATTTAGCCGCACAAAAGTCGATCCGTGTGCTCAAATTTTTACCAATGCTGTATTGACGCGTGTACGTTCCATTTATATATTGAGATCCCTTGTATCGGCTATAAATAGCCCCGAGAACGATGTTAGAAGGGTCCTTGGTCCTTTAGCTTATGTTGTAATTTTTATTCCTTAGTTTAATAAAATTCTGTCTTTTATTTCTTATTTTTACTTTTCTATTGTAATGCCTCTAGGACCCCTTCTTCCTCCCTCCATGAGTTTCTAACTCTTTCCAAAGGGTGGAGGTGACGGATTTAGGGTGAAGAGAAGACGAATAAAAGTTATTATTTTAATTTTGTGTTAGTATATTTTGATTACTTGAGTTTGTGTTAAATCATTTATCATGTAATGCTTCATAACTAACATGATTTATTATAAGTTTCTGAATTCTCTAATCTAAAACCTAAATCTAAACCTCCACCCGACGGAATTCACCTCTTTGTTCTTGTTTTAGTTTTAATTGTTCTTGTTCTTGCTTTAGATACTTAAAACCCAAAAATCTCAAAACCCAATTATTTCTTCTCTCCTTCTTCCCCTTAATCGAAAATCACACTAAAAACAGAATCTCTCCCTCCTTGTGTTTGACCCGTATTTGTCACGTCTCCATTGACGCCGTGCACTTGCGGTATAAATAAAATTCTCATCAAGTTTTTGGCGTCGTTGCTGGGGAGGCGACGCAGATTTTGTTTTTTGTTGATTTCGATTTTATTCTGTTTATCTTGTGCGCGATCTAAGTATTTGGATTTGTGTTTCAGGAGACAACAGAGCGCGCGGCGAAATCGGAACGCCGTCTGAGCTACACGAGCGGCGAATTCGCCGCACCTAAAGAGCAACCTGCGGCGGAATCGCCGCACAATTGAAGCATCTGGGCTTCACATTTCTCTGAGACGAGCACCATCTCTGGGTGGACGCATAGAGCATCTGAAATTGCGAGAGCGGGCGGCGAACCCGATTGAGCATTGCGTAGGTAACTTTTGTTGCTTTTTTTCTCGTAATTTCTATTTTTAGAAAATTTCCTTTTCATAGAACTGCATGTGTTATGGCAAAATTCCATAATTTGCAATAATTCAACTCTGACCTAAAATTGGCAAAATTAGAAAGGCCTTAGTGCATGCATCATCTAGTGTTTTGTATGCATTATTCTTGCTAAATTCTTGCAAATTAATTTTTGTTGAAGAGTGCTGGAGGCAAGGTACGTATCGCGGTTTTTATTGAATGCATTTAAGCATATAATCTAATTTGCATACAACCTTGCAATTGCCCCCATTAAAGACCATTGTTTGACTATCTTTGCTAGATTTAAGTTAAACTATCTTAATGGCAACTCCGTAGGCAAAGATACGGTGGGGATTTCATCACCCTTCCGTGGCCCACAAATCACAATCCTAAAGTGTCACCTAAGCCTTAAACTTAAAATCAATTAGACATTGGCCCCTAAGGACTCTGACTCATTTAAGGAGAAGAATTGGTTTGACTTGCTATGACCTGAAGCCGATTGAATTTAATTTGGTGTCTAGAAAGTGATTTTGTGTTGACGTAAGTCTTCCAAGTGAAGTGATTGTCTAATTGGCACCGACTCTGTCGGAAGCGCCCTACTAGCTATACACGGCCTGGCCAAGTTGGTTTGATTAGTGAGGGAGGTGAATCAAGCAAATCAATTCGACTCAACCAGTTAGGAGTCGTCTAGATCTAAGCGACACTAGGTCTAGGATTGTTTGAACCGTGCTTTCTTAGGAATTTTCTGACCAACCCTCTTTCTATCTTTAGAGTTAGGTTTCCCTTCTCATCCGAGTCTTCTTTCTTTTCTCACCTAAATTCTCTAGATTAGGATTCCTTTCTCATCTTTCCCCATTCTATTGTTTGTTTCCCTTTTGGAAAAAAAAACAAATATATATATATATAAAAAAACGAAAAAAAATTGTAATTAATTCTTGAAATTAAATTTGGAATTTAAATTTCGAATTTGAATTCAAAAATTGATTCAACCCGGTGCACTCAGATTTGGATTCGGGACTTGAGTAATCGACTCTCACGAGTTCATCTAGATTCCAGTCTGGAACTTAGCCCCAATCCACCTGTTGCACCACCTCACCCAGATCCAATGGGTGAGAATGTAGTGGACCCGCCTGTTGCACAACCTATAACTCTGAGGGATCGATGCTATCCAGCGATGGCTGCTCAGCCATCGTGCATCGTTATGCCCACCATACCGGGTCGCGACTTCGAACTTAAGGCACAATACATGAGTATGTTGCCTAAGTTCACCTCTAGGGAAGACTCATATATCTTCCTTAGAGAATTTGAGGAAATCTGCTCTCTTATGCAATACCAGCATATCCCTGAGTAGGCAGTGCGTCTGAAATTCGTGCCTCTAGCACTAAAGGACGATGCTAAGAAATGACTATATAATCTAGCCGAAAGATCTATTAGGAGTTGGGCTGAGTTTGTTCAAGTATTCCTGAAAAAATATTTTCCCAACCATAAGACTATGAGGATTAGGAATGAAATTGTTGCATTCGTTCAGTCTGAGAGCGAGCCGTTATATTCCTATCTAGAAAGATTTAAGAGTGTACTGACCCAATGCCCTCATCATGGAATTCCAAGATGGCAATTATGTCAAATTATTTATGAGGGATTGACACCCACATCTAGGGTTATGGTAGAATCCGTAAGCCAAGGGAACTTTATGTCGAAAAATGAAAATGATGCCTGGACTTTCCTTGAGGAATTAGCTGAAAACAGTATGCAATGAGACAATGCTAGAACACCGCTTAACCCGAGTATTGGATCTAGAATAGCAAGTCAACCCAAACCAGGTGTCTTAGCTGTAGATGCCAACATAGCGGCTGAAGCAAAACTAGCTACCCTTATGCGCAGAATTGAAAGTTTAGAGCTACAAACCCAAAACCGAGTGAATCAAGCCTCGACTATCCCGTGCTCTACATGTGGTCAGACTGTCATGTAATGGAGGATTGTGCGGAATGGGACCAAGTTAATGCCATGTATAACCATGCTAGAAATGACCCATACGCATCAACCTATAACTCGGGTTGGCGTAATAATTCCAATTTCTCATCAAACCAACATGGTCAACCTCCTAGACAACAACCAAACCCGTATAACCAAAATAATACATCATCTGGGTTTAGTAACAATAACGATCATGAGGTTAGGTTGACAAGCTTGGAAAATTTGATGAAAACTTTTATACAAACAACCAACCAGACCTTCCAAAGGCTAGAGACACAAGTCAGCCAACTAGCACAAATAGTAGGTGAAAGAGAAAAGGGTCGGTTTCCAAGTCAACCTGAGGTGAACCCTAGATCTAATAATTCATATCAATCTTATCAACCACCTTCAGGAAATAACAACCATAGACCGGTTCAAATGGTTAATGAGGAATGACTGTTCCAACAAATAAATGCAGTAGTGTCATTACGGTCCGGAAGACAGATTGATAATAATGTGGTAACTCCTAGAACATCTAATCAATCGAGCCATCAAGCTACCACATATGACCTAACCATTGAACCCGACGTCCAATCTGAAACGCCCAACCCACCTACTCAACCTGAACCCATAGCTCAACCTGAACCTGAGCGAGTCTATGTTCCTAAAGCCCCATTCCCCAATAGACTCAAAAAGAACTCAAGTGCACAAATAGAGAAAATCTTGGAAGTATTTAAGCAAGTTAAGGTGAACATTCCACTCTTAGACATGATTCAACAAATACCTGCTTATGCTAAATTCTTAAAAGATTTGTGCACTAAAAAGAGAAAAACGAACGTACCAAAGAAGGCATTCTTAACTGCAAACATAAGTTCTATTTTGTCCAACACATCTCCAATAAAATATAAGGATCCTAGGTGTCCCACAATTTCTTGTGCAATAGGAGATACTTATATCAACAAAGCCCTTCTAGACCTTGGTGCTAGTGTTAAACTACTCCCGTACTCTGTCTATGAGCAAATGAACCTTGGTCCACTAAAACCCTCTAAGACAACCCTTCAATTTGCTGATTGTTCTATTAAGAAACCAAGAGGTATAGTCGAGGATGTTTTGATCAAGGTTGGTGACTTCATTTACCCAGTGGATTTTGTCGTACTACATACTGCACCTGTTGTAAATCCTAATCGACAAATCCCTGTAATTCTAGGCAGACCCTTTTTAGCCACTTCTGAAGCATTAATAAACTGTCGAAATGGGCTCATGCAATTATCTTTCGGGAACTTAAAAGCTGAATTTAATATCTTTCATGTTGATAGTGAGCCAGAAATAATATGCAATCAAAGCGATGTTGTGATGAGAGCACGTATCTATCAGATTTCTGAATTAAATAAATCATCACAAAATCAAAAATGAAGTAAGAAAAAGAGGAGTAATTCTTCGACACACCCACCATCACTCGAGCAAATAAGAGAACCTATTTATGTGAGGGGTGTGGAACCTTGGACTCAGGACTCTCATTGCAACATGGGGAACAATTCAACTGGATACATGCACCAATATGGTGTCATTCAATCCAGTTCTGACTATGGTTGACTTTGATCAAATTCCATCCTTCCACCGCAGTTCACCAAGGTAATAAGTGCATTTGCTTTATATTTGCATACATTGAGGACAATGCATGATTTAGGTGTGGGGGGTGTTTATGTATATATTTATCTATATATCTGTCTTTTATTTAAAAATAATAATAATAAAAATAAAAATAATAAAAGAAAAAAAATCAGTGTTTCATGACATAGCTTAAGATTGAACTGCCAAAACCCGTGTACAAATTGCATTGATTTTTTGTTCCTTATTATATAGTTCTGCTTGTAGAAATTATGACATAAATCGAAGTTCCAAAGAAATAACCCATTACCCTTTAAGACATGTATGCACTTAAATTGGATGAATCAAATCTTTGAAGTGGTTGATAAAAAGTAGAGGTTGAGGAAAATATACCGGGAAGTGTGAACTTCTAATAGCAATTAAGCCTTGAGGAAAATAAAATTAAAGGAATAAAGTGAGGAAAGCACATTCTGCAAAATGATTACAAAAGCCCAAGCTTTTGAGTCACTGGTCCGTAGGGGTATTTTGAAACCCGGTAACTTGAGTCTACCAGCTCGGGATTATCGACCAAACTCGCTACACGAATGCAAAAAGGGTAAAAGTGTCAAAAAGCAAATGTGTTGAATCACGGAAGAAAAAAATAATAATAATCAAGGCCCAAAGCTAAAAGAATGATTCATGCCATGGTTGATCCGAATGATACTTCACCACCAGAGGAGGCGTGCAAAATAATTCAAGTGATAAACATGTGTAGAAGGGTTAGTGGTGTGAATGTTGGAGGAACAAAGACCAAGTCATATTTTAATGAGTTAGATTTATATAATGAGCATGCAAAAATTCTTAGTGAGATGTATAAGGTTGATGTAGGGATATTGAGAACTATTAATGAAATGTTGATTTAGGATTTTGTGGGTATATCCGCTGAAAACCCTCAGGAGACAACACTCCTCCTACTTGGCAACAAAGAGGTTTAAAGGCTTGTTGTACATGCTAAGTGCAACCGTGATTCCTACGAAAGTGAGTTAGGATTTTCCTGTTTTTATTTTTCGTATTTTCTGTTTTGCTAGGGACTAGCAAAATCTAGGTGTGGGGGTATTTGATGCATTGCATACATTGCATCATATGTCTTTCATTTAGATTTATTTTATATCGATAAATGCTACTAAGGTATGTGTTTAGTCTTATTTACAGAATACAAGGACCTGAATGCAAATTACCCATATCCCGAGCATAAACGCGTGCAAAAGACTTATTTCTATCATAAAGACCAAGTTCAAGTTTATCAGGTTACAAATGAAAATGTATCCAAGCATAAAAGCATTCAAGATCTAATTCCAAAAAGTACAAGGACTTAAGCACAAAAGTAGCCGGGGACTTAATTGCAAAAAGTCAAGGACCTAATTACAATTAAAGCACCAAAATATTATCTTGGAGAAAATCTAAAGAAAAATCAATGTGGATCTCCAAATATATAAAGAAATAAAGTCGGAGCTCAAAAGAAAGGAAAGAAATCATCCGGATATGCAAAGGACATTGAAATCATACCATAAACACACAGGAAAAATCCGGATCGAATCCGAGCCAAAAAGGTGGCGATTCCGCCGCACCTCATGTACAAATTGCGGCGATTTAGCCGCACAAAAGTCGATCCGTGTGCTCAAATTTTTACCAATGCTGTATTGACGCGTGTACGTTCCATTTATATATTGAGATCCCTTTTATCGGCTATAAATAGCCCCAAGAACGATGTTAGAAGGGTCTTTGGTCCTTTAGCTTATGTTGTAATTTTTATTCCTTAGTTTAATAAAATTCTGTCTTTTATTTCTTGTTTTTACTTTTCTATTGTAATGCCTCTAGGACCCCTTCTTCCTCCCTCCATGAGTTTCTAACTCTTTCCAAAGGGTGGAGGTGACGGATTTAGGGTGAAGAGAAGACGAATAAAAGTTATTATTTTAATTTTGTGTTAGTATATTTTGATTACTTGAGTTTGTGTTAAATCATTTATCATGTAATGCTTCATAACTAACATGATTTATTATAAGTTTCTGAATTCTCTAATCTAAAACCTAAATCTAAACCTCCACCCGACGGAATTCACCTCTTTGTTCTTGTTTTAGTTTTAATTGTTCTTGTTCTTGCTTTAGATACTTAAAACCTAAAAATCTCAAAACCCAATTATTTCTTCTCTCCTTCTTCCCCTTAATCGAAAATCACACTAAAAACAGAATCTCTCCCTCCTTGTGTTCGACCCGTATTTGCCACGTCTCCATTGACGCCATGCACTTGCGGTATAAATAAAATTCTCATCATGCATAAACCTTCTATGTGATTAGATGATGTAGAAGCCATGCTAAATAATACAATTAAGTATGAGAATTTAGCTAACAAGGCTCTGATACCAAATGTAGGATCGTGTGGGTTTATGGGTCCACAATTAATGCTAATCACCTAATTACCTACTTGTTTATTCGATCAAAGAAATGCAGCGGAATTTAAACTAAAACAAGCAAGTGTAAGAATATGCAAACCACAAATCGACTCAGCGTTTTTATAGAGGTTTGGCACCCCACCCGGGTCCTAGTCCTCTCTTGCAAGCTCCGCTCGGATCACCGAGCTCCGCTCACGACTTCACTAACCACTCTCCGTTCCGGGCCGGGAGAGAACGCCTTTACAACCGTCAAACTCGCGAATAACCCTCGCCGAGCTTGGAATCCTCTTCTCACAATCCGAGAAGGATGCTTCGGGCTTTCACCGGAGCCTTTACTCTTTTGACAACAAGTGAGAACTTGAGTGGAGCAACACTCTCTAAATCTTGAGCACACTTGAGTAGGATGAAGAAATGATCACTAAGTGTGGAAGGTTTGTAGCTTTGAGTGTTTGGGATTCTCTCTAAAGTTTGGGACAAGTTTGTAGTGGGAGAGTTGTGTTAAAATGTGTTTTACAACTCATTATATAGGCATTAGAGAGAATAGAGCCGTTGGGATTAATTGGGTATGAGTTGAAGTGTGATTACACAAAACAGAAAAGACAGGTCCCAATTCTGGCTGAATTCGGTCGACCGGATCGGGCAGAACGGTCGACCGTTTGGCAGTTTTACACTCAGTTCGGTCGACCGGTTAAGCAATGGTCGACCGCCCAACTCTACGACTTAGGTTCACTTAAGTCATCGGTCTAACACAAGATAGGGTTCGGTCGACCGATTGCGACCAGGCACTTTGGGTTTGTCAAGAGATGAACCAACGGTCGACCGATCGTGGTCCTCGGTCGACCGATACATGAAATGTATTTGGGGTATTTTTGGTTTAATACGAATACGACCGTTGGGTATATACGACAAAAGTAACGGTCGGGAAAATATGATCTGACGGTCGACCGAAAGGTAAAACACGGTCGACCGAATAAGGGCAGTGAAAATACAAACAAGAGATTTGATCATTCGGTCGACCGAACGGCATGTTGCGATCGACCGAATGTGGGCAGACTTTTACAGTTCAGGTTTGGTGTTTTCCGGTCTAAGTTTGGGTGATCTATTGAAGTCCAAATTATGTGAAATTTCGTGTGTGACTTCTATAAGGAACCTAGTGTGTGATTAAGTTGATTTTAGCTCAAGTATGCTCAATTACACTTTGTTCCTAAGACTCGAAAGAAATCAATATTACATGTCTTCGATATAGCTTTAATTACATGTCTTGACTTCATTTCCATCTTTCTTGAGTCTTGATCACCTGTAGAGGTTAGCACAATACAATATATATGCAATGCATAGTGTGTGCTACTCTAATTAAGATTAGGTTGATTAAATCATCAAAACATAAGATTAAGGCCAAAAGGCCAACAATATTCACCCCTAATGATGTTTACTTTCAGGATCGAATTACAGGGAAGACGATTGGTAGATGAGTTAACATCAACGGGCTCTATGTTTTATATACTCGGCATAAGGCTTTTTATACCACTAGTGTGCCCAATCATGTTCTCTGGCACAAACGAATGGGACATCCATCCCATCTCGTTTTGAAAACTTTATTTCCTTTTATTTCATCTACCTATGCATGTGATGTTTGTCAATTTTCTAAACAAACAAGAGTTCCTTTTTTAAAATCTAAAACAAAATCAAGTTTTCCGTTTGAATTAGTTCACTCCGATATCTGGGGACCTGCCCCAGTCGAATCTTATAACGGTTTCAAATATTTTGTGCTATTCATTGACGATTTCTCACGAAGTACTTGGATTTATCTCCTTAAAAACAAATCAGGTGTTTTCCAAAATTTTTGCGAATTTGTAACATTTATTGAAAACATGTATGATTTTAAAATTAAAACATTAAGAACAGACAACGGGACTGAATATACCAGTCTCAACTTTCAAAATTTTCTGAAAACACGCGGAATATTACATCAAACTACATGCATTCATACCCCCGAACAAAATGGAGTATCTGAGCGAAAAAATCGGCATCTCTTAAATATAACCAGATCCTTACTCTTTCAAAATAATGTCCCCAAACATTTTTGGTCTGATGCAGTCTTAATTGTTGCATATCTCATAAATCGGCTCCCTAGTCCTATCCTTCAAAATAAACAACCACTAGAGATATTATTAGGTCGGAAACTAACCTTAGATCATCTCAAAGTTTTTGGGTGTGTTTGCTTTGTTCACAGGAAACGTACGGATAAATTTGATAGTAACTCTGTACAATGTATTTTTCTTGGTTACTCTTTTCACAAAAGGGGTACAAATGTTTTGACCCCGAAAATTGTAAAATGTATATTTCGCGAGATGTAGTCTTTAGAGAAACAGAATCCTACTTCAGAAGACCCGAAGATACAAGCACAATCCAACCTCTCAACACACCCGTTCTACCAGGAATCAGCACTCAAACAGAAGGAGAAGGAAGAGAAGAAGAAGAAAAGGAAGGAGAAGAAGAAAGAGAAGAAGAAGAAGTTTTGCCTCCAAACAATCAGGAGACACCTCCGAGAAGAAGATCTACTCCACCCAGTCGTCCGCCTACTAGGTTTAACGACTTTATTACCTCACAAGTAACTTACCCCATTGAACACCACTTAACATACAAACAAATACAACCAAACTATAGGGCCTATTTAACCAAAATAAACGAAAACCTAGAACCTAAGATTTTTCACGAAGCTACCTACGACCCTAAATGGTGCAATGCCATGGAGGAAGAACTCAAAGCCTTAGAAACCAACAACACTTGGACACTCATTTCTAAACCTAACGGAACCAAACCAGTTGGATGCAAATGGGTTTACAAAATAAAATATAACAGCAACGGAACCGTCGAAAGATATAAGGCTCGTTTAGTAGCCAAAGGGTATACTCAGACTTATGGTCTCGATTACCTAGAAACTTTCGCACCCGTTGCAAAAATGAACACTGTTCGTGTTGTCCTATCCATAGCTGTTAATAAAAATTGGAAACTCTATCAAATGGATGTTAGGAATGCTTTTCTCCAAGGGACTCTTGAAGAAGAAGTATACATGACTCCTCCACCAGGGTACAACTCCACTCCAAACCAGGTATGCAAACTCAACAAAGCCATCTATGGTCTGAAACAGTCCCCCCGTGCATGGTATGCCAAACTCAATCATTTTCTTATTGCTTATGGTTTTTTAAAGTCGTCCGCTGACGCTTCTATGTTCACTAGGCATCATAAGAAGTCACCATAGTCTTAGTCTACGTAGATGACATCATCATTACTGGTGATAATAATAATGAAATTAACCAGGTCAAGCATTACTTAAAAATAAAATTTGATATAAAAGACTTTGGTTTCCTAAAATACTTTCTGGGAATAGAGATTGCATATTCAAAAAATGGCATGTCCTATCACAAAGAAAATACGCCCTAGATCTATTAAAAGAAACAGGAAAACTTGGAGTTAGGCCTGGTAGTACACCTATTGAGGCAAATCTCAAAATCAGTCCTACTAATGGAGAACATGTCAAAGATATCCACCAATTTCAAAGACTTGTAGGAAAACTCATATACCTAACAATAACCAGACCTGACATCACTTTTGTTGTTAGCATAATAAGCCAATTTATGCATGCACCCAGAACACCACACTTAGATATCATCGATAGAATTCTAAGATATATAAAACAGACCCCAGGACAAGGACTACTAATGAAAAACAACAACTCTAACAGTATCATTGGTTTTTCGGATGCAGATTGGGCAGAAAGCTATGATCGAAAGTCCACTACCGGATTTTGCACGTTCGTAGGAGGAAATCTCGTAACTTGGAGAAGTAAGAAACAAAAGGTTGTTGCCCGATCTAGCGCTGAAGCTGAATATCGTGTCATGGCATCAACAACTAGTGAGCTTATATGGCTAAAGCAGCTTCTCCATGATATGGGACAAACTCATACCACATCCATGAGCATGTTCTGCGACAACAATGCTGCTCGGCACATAGCTTCAAATCCCGTATTTCACGAAAGAACCAAGCACATTGAAGTTGACTGTCACTTCATCCGAGAAAAGATTCAAGCCAGAGAAATAGATGTCCCATACATCTCCAGTAAAGAACAATTGGCAGATGTCTTCACCAAAGCTCTAAGTCAGAAACAATTCAACCTAATCATAGACAAGTTGGGCACCTTCAATCTCTTCCGGACCCAACTTGAGGGGGAGTGTTGAAGAATGCAAAACGACATCGAAACCAAACGTCGCCTAAGCATCTTCACCAACATTAATCACAAAGAACAGTCACGTCTGTTCACCAAACAGACGCATCTGTTCCCTACAACGATAACCAAAACCAATGTCTATATATATCATGTAAAAAGTTCATAAGACAATTTTCTTAGAGAAATACAATAACAACCAAACTCCATCTTCCATCTTTGTTCTCTACACCGACACTTACGATATAATAATAATAATCAGGTGTAGTTGGATTAAAGTTGTCAAAATCAATTTTTTTAGTACTTAAGTGTAAATGCTCACTAAGAAATAGACCCAACAAGAAATTGGCATCTTTTGTGTGACAAATTCGAACAACATAAATCCTGAAAGCATCTAATGGATAAATCCATATATGATGGTTACAATAACGATAATGGACCATAATTAATTGTTTAAAAAAATTAAAACCATTTCCTAAATTTCCGCACCATAAATTAGCTAGATTTATAACTAAATATCCTCCAAGAAATTATAAATCAGTGGAGATAACTCAGATAAGTATGAACATCACCATCTTCTTTTCACTGTAGGGAATCAAACTTTTATGAGATCTGTCCCAACCTCAAATCTGAAACAGTTTATCTGAAAATCAGGAGAAAGCAAAGGTGACACATGGTGGAACGACAAATGGCATTTTGATAGAATCACAAAAGGAAAGAGCATAAAGCAGTAAAAAAGCATTTCAACATCTCTTCAAGAAAGTTATGAATAAAATGTGTAATTACAATTAATCACTTTAACTTATTATTTGTTCAAAGAGGGTAAATTATTTGTCCCGAAAAAACTCAATTTTTATCTCATGTTTTATATCTGCACCTGTCATCATTCTTGCATGTTTGGATAGTTTTGCAAGTTTTATCACCCTTATATACATTAATACATGATATTACATGCAACTTGTATATAAGGTAGTTCTCCAAAAAAACTTTTATATAAGGTTAATAGTATAACTGAAACTACATTATCCATTTCTCTTTTCAAATTATCCTCTGATTCAGTGTTCCACCTTTAAAAAGTTTTCGGGAGTCTGTATGGAAGCAGAAACGTATTTTAGAAGAAAAGTGCAAAGAACCATATCTTTTCATTATTTTAGCACTTTACTCTTTTCCTCCAAAGTTTGGAAATGATTGTGAGCTGAGAGGACATTAACGTGGAAATAGTTTTGCATCATTATCTCACTGACTTCAACATCACAATGAGAGCACACACACAAAAGATCATGGATTTCATTTTGGTCCAACATTTCCACCAGTGTTAGTTGCTTTCTTAGTCAAATAAAGTAAGATGTTTATTTTGGTCCCATGTGGAAGGAAAGGTTAGGTGCCACTGCCACCCATCACCTTTCCGCTATTAGGCTTTTTTATTCAATTAACTGGAAACAAAAAAAATTATATTTTTGCAAGAACTTAATTTTCCCAAATGAATTGATTGAACAGAGGAAAATGTATTCATGTATGTATATTCATGTAAGTTATCAGTTTTAAGTGCTATAATCAAATGAGTTTCAATTCAAACATCTATTACATTAGGTTAAGCAAATATTACATGAGCTCAGTCATATATTACTTTAAACAAAATTACATAAGCTCAATAATTTGTGACATGACTTTGGATTAATAACATTGAGGTTCAAAGAATTGGAACATGCGTGAAACAAATAATACATGAGTTTATACATGTAATTTGTTTCAGTAAATTTAACAAACTGCTGTATTTCTGTAATTGTAATATTTGTTTGAAATGTTGTAACATATGTCTGAATTTAAAGATATTTTAGCTATATCATTTCAAAACTTGTCTGAATGTAAAAAAACTAAGAAAAGTAAGTACAATGAATGATCCAAATGTTACAATTTCGATTGTGAGTGGATTTTGTATGATGTACAACAAAAGTTGTTGGATAGACAAATCAACTGATGCAACAAGTCAAACTTCATGAAAGAAAACGCCCTCCGATTGGAAAGTTCTCATCTAACAGGGTTTGAAATTGGGATGTGATGCTGAAGAAGTTCAATGAAGATTGACAGGTTGAAACTTGAAAGCTGTTTGCTACTGCCATTTTCAATCTATGATTAGATGGGAATCATTGCCAATATTTGCCGACAATCAAGGCAGAGAATTTCGTTAGTGGGATGTATTGATGTGTTTCTGATGATGATGTTCCACCAAACTTCTGCTAACTACCTAAATCATTTGAATTGAAGGACACGATAGTTGAAATGCATAGGAAGATTTGAGACAGATGATGTAAGGGCACAAATATTGCAGATGCGAACCCTAGAAATGAGACAGAAAAACAGGTTAAGGGACTAGATTCCATTCAATCCGGATAACAAGGACCGAAATGTTTAAAATTCAGAATCAGACCACTTCACCATTGGTCTGGGATTTGTTTTGACCACATACAAGGATAGAATTAAAAAACAAACAAACAAACAAATGGCATGTTATTAGAATTTAGAAGGTTTTCAGCCAGCGCAGGGGTATGTGGTTCTGTATGCTAGAAGAGATCAAACCATCTACCATTCAGCATAAACAGTATGGCATAATCCATTATCAACATGGATTTGGCCTTGAATTTTCGATATTTTTTTGTAACATGTATCTAAGAACATGGTGGGTGTGATTAGACATTATCCACACGACAAAATAAAAGGATGGATACTTTAAATGCGTCAAGAAACCAGGCGATTACAGAAATATGGAGATGCAGATATCAGTAGCTGTTAGCTCAGTAGTAGTATGACTTATTTTCGGTGTTATGTGTTTATAATGGTTGATATCTCATCCTATTGGCGCTATAATCCTATTTCCTATTTCCTATTTGGAGGGAGTCTCCTTCACTTCAACTTAACTTATGAGATCTCCCCCTTGCTACTGATAATGTTTGTTATTCTTTCTTACCAAACAAAACTGATTATTTACCTAAAAATATACAAAGAGTAAAAGTGTAAAACACGATACACGTCACTATTTAGACAGTGAAAGATGAAATTGCATTAAATTTCAGAGAGTATTTACAAGAACAGAAATGAGATAAATTAGATGACATTCGTGTAATAACATTTACATAGTGACATGTTTCCACTACGTTCAAAGAAAACACACTGGAAAAATACGTAACAGAATAGTGGAATGGGCAAAAGCATCAGAAGAATGTAAAAAAATCTTCTAGTGCTTTGGCAGAAGAATGGGATAAAAACAGGCAAAACCAGTAGATATCGCTTATTATCTACTGGTTTCTCTCTCTTCTTCAACCCACACAAATACAAAAAAATAAAGAACAGGTACAGGGTAAATACCAAAGAGAATCTTTTTACACCCTCCGGGACCGGTTTATATGTTCCAGCAGTGAATTGGCCTTCCTCTTTGCTCTGTCAGTGCCATTATTGGCAATCTCTGTTAGTGGTACCGATGCACCTAATCTCGCCATATGAGCCAGGCTTTCATGATCTTTCTTACATAATGCAAGTAAAACTGCTGCTGCATTCTCCCTGTTGCGTGGTTGAATAGTTGTTAGAAGATCAACAAGAATGGGCACCATGTTTGCCTTTTTTTACTGCGACCCTCCCTTCAGGATGGCTAACCAGAACAGATAGTATAGTTAACGCTTCATCTATCATGCAACTGTTAGAGGAGTTTGTCAGCATCTCGAGCAAAGGAGACAGAATACCTGCCCTTATAGCGCGAGCCTTGTTCCCCTGGTAAATACAAAGGTTGAAGAGTGCTGTTGCAGCATCCTTTTTCCCTCTAAAACTTCCGTTCCGAAGCAACTCCACCAACTCGTCAATGACTCCTGGCATGCTTCCAATGGTTATCTTGTTTTCATCAATTAAAGATAGGCTGAAAATAGCTGCTGCTCCATTTTCTCTTGCTTCCATGCTTCCCGACCTTATTACATGGATGATAGGGATCACACCTCCAGCCAACATAATTAGCCGCTTGTTGTTGTCATATATCGATAGATTTAGCAAGGCAGTGACGGCATGTTCTTGGATTTTCTCGTCTTCCATTGATAACATATTGATGAGAACTGGAATAGCACCCGCCTCTGCTATTAAAATTCTGTTATCAGTACTCCTTTTTGCCAGTGATCTTAACTCGGCAGCAGAGGATCTTTGCTCCTCGAGTGAGCCATTGGATAGCTTTTGGGTCAACTCATCAATCACAGCTCTGTCCCCACTAACATCCAGGTAAGTGCCATCACTCTTTCTGATTCTACCATTTGAGGATCTGTGTGTCTGTTCGAAGTTGTTGGCTTCACACCAAACCATGATTAGACTTCTGAGGGCATAGTTTGGGGTTAATGTAAGATTGTGGAGTTTCTGCTGAGTCTTTGGACACGTCTTATTGCCACCATCCATCCACCTCTGGATGGAAGATCGTTCATAAGTCTGTAAAATCAAGGAAAATCGTAAATTCATAAGTATGAGCAGCAGCATGTAACATTGCTCATATAATAATTAAAAAATGTGATAACTATTGTAATAATGCTAACGATAATTCCAATGACGGTATTTAGATCGAAGATTGGGATCCAATACCTGTCCTGTTGCAACAATAACAGGATCTCTCATCAGTTCCAGAGATACAGGACATCGGAAGTCCTCGGGAATTTGAAGAGGATCAGGCTTTTTCATCTCTTCCACAGTCTGCTCAGGCAGCTCGCAGAGGTTGGCGCTGTCCTCATTCTTAGAGGCAACAAGAAGCCTGGACAGACTTAACCTTTTCAATAATTCAGATGTGAAATTTTCCAAATCACATCCAGGTTTTAAACTAAGTTCCGCAATGAAGATGACCATTTCTTCAACACTACTATCTATATTATTTACATTATCAGTTTGCAATGAATTATTCCCTTCTGGTTCGTGGTCAACTTCAGCATCATCCACATCTGTGGCATTTTTGGTGGGTTCTACATTATCAATTTCCAACAAGATGCAGTAAATTTCAGTAAATACTTCATAGTACAGAGATCCATCTTTTTCTACAGATCTTCTCAGTTGAGAGCGCACCAGATCAACCTGGCAAGGAACCAGATTTAATTTAGAGGAAACTAAATATTGAATATTCAGAACAAGCTATAGATCTTATTTGAAAATATAACACTACAATAGCACATCTTCTATATAATACCTGCTCACGAACTTCATCAGATATGTCAAAATCATCATATGGTACTTTTTCAAGTGCCATCTCCAGTTGCCAGGTCACATAATGAAATTGCATAGAGAATTTAGTGCTTGCTTCATCCTTCATTAATCAATACAAACTTGTCAGAGGCAAAGAACTTTACAGACAGGTAATAATAAAAAAGAACCAAATAATGAAAAGATTCCGAAGTTAGGAAAGTCAGCAACAAGAGAGCAGCTAGGATTTTTAATGGTACAATTTAATGACAGTTATTACCAATGTTTCCACCAAAACCATATTCTTAAGTAATCAAAATACGTATAAAATAGGTTGTTGATAATAACAGTTGTTTTAGCCATAATATAAGAACAATAGCGATAGTAGGATGCCATTTGTTTCAAAGACCAACTCTGCAAGAACGTACACTTTGAACGTGCCTCGACATAAACAACCAGATATGGAAATGCTAGTTTATGGATCTATAACTAGATATGGAAATACGAGGAATTGCTAGGATTATATTGTGCTGACACTGACAGAGAATGCTGTCACCTGTATGAGTTTTATCAGAACCTAAAGTCAACCTTCAAAACATTATAATTTTTTAGAAGAATCCTCAAAATGGGGAAAATGACAGAGAGACATAATTTGATGGAAATCTGTTACGATGTAATAGTTTATAAACAAGCATTATAAAAACAACTGCATGAAACAAGACCTTATCAAGCAGTAGAAATAGAGCAAAAGGATCTCAAAATTAACCAACACAAAACTAATATAATGAAATTTCCTACAAATATGTCTTTAATTTTAACAGAGATGGGAAAATGTCAAGCTAAAACATTAAAAATCAACGGGAACAAAAGAAAGTTCCACCGAAAAGTTATTCTGGCGATGTTTGAACATGAAAATTTCCTTATTAACCCATGGAACGGTCTGGAAAATCTAAAATCTATCAGAAATGGACACAAGCTAAAATCTAAGAAAATACAGAAAATAAACCATCAAAGATTTCCTGATAATTAAGTTCTGACTTATCCTTGAACACAACATTCATGATCTTGGATGAAAACAATCTGCAAAACCTGACCTTTTTTGCCAATTACAGGTTAGAACAGAATCACATCAAATCCCAAACAGACAGAACTTTAAACATCTCCTAAGACTAGTTTTTAACCATCCATAAACATCAATTTTTAACAACACTTGTCCAAAACAAGGTAAAAATTCTACATTTTACCAAATAAACCTCCAACCAAGTCATAACAACTACACACACAAACAAGTATAAGTAGAATTTTAATCACCTCAAACGTCACATTAACAACACTGATTAAGAAAAAAAAGGCAAAAAACTCGACCTTTTGCCAATAAAAATCCAACCAATCCATACCAACTTGAATTTCACATAAAAAAACATAAAAACTTCTTTAAAAAAATATCTCCAATCATCCTTAAACCTCACATTCCACAACACTTGTCCAATACAAACTGCAAAACTCCACCTTTACCCAATCAAACTACACCATTTCCACACAAAAAGGAACAAAAAAAACTCTAAAAATCAAAAAATTTAACCATCCATCCTTAAACATCATGTTCAACAAACCTTTCCAAAACCACCGGCAAGACTTCACCTTTCGCCATATAACACTCCGACCAAACCCAAAAAAGGCCAAAAAAATCAAAAATCTCACCGAGTCCGCAATCACGAAGCTTCCAACAGCCCGGACGGCCCGGAGAAGAGCCACGAGGCAAGCCGGAGCGGGACCGTCGGTCCCCTTTCCGGCGGCGAAATCCCGGATCTCCTCGAACATGTGGGCGAGAATGGAGACCTTACGGGCGAGGCGGTGGCGGAGGGAGTGGGTCGGCGGCGGGACGGCGGCGACCTCGCGGGCGGATTCCAGGAGGGACTCGGCCAGCATTGTTAGCTCTCCGGAGGAGGAAGACATGGTCGGATCGGATTAGTGTTAGGATTAGGGTTTGGTCATGTGGAGAGAGAAGAGAAGAGAATAGTAAGTAGTGAAGCCGTGAAGGAGAAGGTGTTTGTTTGCTTACACACAATACAGCTAATTTGAGCTGCAACTTTTTAATACCAATGACCATGCTGTTAGTTGGGTATTTAATTTAGGAGAAAATTTTAAAATTATCACCCAAAGAAGCTTAAGAATATGGGAAACTTATTCCGTAATTTTTTAATATAATAAAAAAAAATTAAAAATTCGAAATTTAGGAAAAAAAAAATAATCCAAAACTAGGTGAATCGCGGGTGTGACCCGCGATCCGTGGGGGCACGGATCGCGGCTCCCACCCGCGATCCGTCCCTCCCGCCAAAAATTTTTTTTTTTTTTTTTGAAAACCGCGATCCGTGAAATTTTTTTTTAATTTTTTTTAATTTCTTAATTTCTGTTTTTCTTTTTTATTATAATTATTTTTAATCTTTTTTAAAATCTTTTTTTTTTCAAAATATGTTTTCTAATTTATATTATTTTTTAAAAATTTAAAAATTTATTTTTAATTTTTTCAAAAATCGACCTCCAAATCACGTCGATAACCCGACGTATTGAATTGTTAGGGTATTTTATACAATAAAAAACAAAATTTATTTGTCAGAATAATAAATTATTTGCAACTAAAAATTAAACAAACACTAAAACTAATTAAAACAAAAAATTGGTAACGTTGTCGAAAATTCGTAGGGTGTACACACATTACAAACAGTTTTGGAGGTCGATACAGCAAAAAATTAAAAACACAATTAATTTTTTTTAAAAATAATAACAATTACAAAACATATTTTGGAAAGAAATATAATAAAAAAACTTAGTTAAAATGATTTAAAAAAAATTCAAAACATAAAACACTACGACTAAAATCCGTGATTTTATTTATTTTCTTTTATTGTTTTTGATTTTTTCGATTTTCTGTTTTAGTTTTTTTTTTCTTCTGTTTTTCTTTTTTATTTTAATTATTTATAATCTTTTTTAAAATATTTTTTTTTAAAATATGTTTTCTAATTGATATTATTTATTAAAAAAATTTAATTTTGTTTTTAATTTTTTCAAGGAACGACCTCCAAATCACGTCGATAACTCGGCGTGTATTGAATTGTTAGGGTATTTTATACAATATAAAAACAAAATTTCTTAGTTAGCATAATAAATTATTTACAACTGAATATTAAACAAACCATAAAACTAATTAAAACAAAAAATTGGTAACGTTGTCAAAAATTCGTAGGGTGTACACACATTACAAACATTTTGGAGGTCGATACAGCAAAAAATTAAAAACAAAATTCAAATTTTTTAAAAATTAATAACAATTACAAAACATATTTTGAAATATATATATATAAAACATAGTTAAAATGATTTGTAAAAAAACAAAACATAAAATCAAAAACAATAAAAGAAAATAAAAAAGTCACGGATTTTGATTTTTTTAAAATCGTTTTAACTATGTTTTTTATTATATTTATTTTCAAAATATGTTTTCTAATTGTTATTATTTTTTAAAAAAATTTAATTGTGTTTTTAATTTTTTGCTGTATCGACCTCCAAAAATATTTACAATGTGTGTACACCCTACTAATTTTTGATAACGTTTCGAATTTTTTGTTTTAATTAGTTTTAGTGTTTGTTTAATATTCAGTTGTAAATAATTTATTAATCTGGCTAAAAAAATTTGTTTTTTTATTGTATAAAATACCCTAACATTTCAATACGTCGGGTTATCGACGTGATTTAGAGGTCGATTATTGGAAAAATTAAAAATAATTTTAAAAAATTTAGAAAAATAATATAAATTAGAAAACTTATTTTGAAAAAAAAAGATTACAAATAATTACAATAAAAAATAAAAACAGAAAAGAAAAAACAAAAACAGAAAATAAAAAAAAAAAAAAATGGGCGGGAACACGGATTGCGGGCGTGACCCGCGATCCGTGCTCCACGGATCGCGGGTGGGAACCGCCATCCGTGCCCCACGGATCGCGGGTCACACCCGCGATCCACCTAGTTTTGGGGAAAAAAAAAATCCTAAATTTCGAATTTTTAAATTTTTTTTTATTATATTAAAAAATTACGGAAACTTATTGGCAAATACAAGACAAATAACCGGCCCATGTATTATAGTTTTTATTAAATAAAAAATAATATCACTGATGTCGTTTTTATTTTACATCACGGATATTATTTTCATTATACAGAAAGCGGTATCCGATATACTATTTTTACCTAGAGTAAGAAATGGTTGTCAGCCACTAATTCTCCTCTTCCAACCTTCCGATCAATCGACATTCCTCACTCTTTCATGGGAAAATCAATCTGAATGTTGGTTTTCATTTAGTTTTTGTTTATTTTGATATGAAATAGAATGTATGTATAGTTATTATACGAATGTTATTGTTACGTATGATATGTAGATTTTGTACACTTACAGTAATGAGCTATGGTACCGAATTTGTACTAGTTCTTTTCAATGAGATCGTTAAATTAGACGACAATCCAGAATATAAATGTGGTTACATATGGATAATGAATGTCACTCCTGGAATGGAATATGATGTTTGTGTGACTAAATTTGTCTAGTTTGTGGTTTTCTAAAAGAAACGTTTGATCTTACGTTAACATTCAAGTGTCCGTCATATGAAAAGTATAACTACGCTGATGTATTTGATGATCAGAGCAAGAAAACAGTGTTATCTTCATTTGATAGCACGGATATTGTTATATTGTTTGTTCAGATTTAACACAAACATTGTCATACTATGTCGACAAGTCATTTGATTGAAGATTCTCAAGCGATGTTACTAACATGTAGTCAATGTGAAGTTTATCCTTCTTCCTCAATTCCTCACTTTGTGTTTGAGTCATCTCATCACACACCAATGAATATTAGTAATTATAAAGTAAACATAGTATAGTTACAATCTCAGTAAAGACAGGTTGAAGATGTAGGCAATGATGAAACATATGATAGTGAAACAGAATGTCAAATGGATGATCAGGAGATAAGCATGGTTGATGTAGATCCGAATTGTCACATCACCATGTCAGGTACGTGCATTGCAACAACTCCAAAACAAACAAGTTAGTTTCTTGTGATCCATATATCTTGTCTTTGTTTACAAGTAGTTGGTAAACTCAACATATCTACATTCTCGTAAGTAGTCCAACATAATTGGTCTTCTTCTTGACTGTCTAACTCACTTCTATAAAACTGCATTTGAGGCGTCTTCACATTGTTTAGCCACAATATAGAAGTCCTCCAACGTGGACTTAAAGGACACAAAAGATCTTCCAGGAGTTGCAGACCTGGATTTGTTGATGAGCGTCCAACGTGAAAATGTTCTCAATACCAAATTTACAATAAGGCCAAGAAACCATCTACTTGTTTCCCATTTTTCAAACAAGTTTGGTCCAAATAGACGAAACTGCCAACAACGTAGACCCACAACTGTAGTTACATGTGACCAGATTCTCCAGCGAAAGCAAGTATCTAAGATGAACTTTATTACTACTTTTATTTCCAACTATTCTGGAACCTAACTGAAACATGATATATGCACTAGTGTGCTGACACTTATATGTTGCATCTTAGGTCACAACTCATTACTTATGGTGCAAACACTACAACGTCACGTAAACATCAGTCACTGTTGTTGTCACCTCCTCTTCATCAACACCCAGCATGTTCATGCAACTCAACCAATCGTGATCTAAGGTAGCACAAACAGTTAATCCGTCGTTGGGAAGACCAGTAAGAATACCTACATCTGCAATATGATCGTCATCTTCCCATGTCTGAAATGGAAAGTGTGAGTCTCCGACCACCACCTCTCAACCACAGCATGGATCAAATTTCAATCAAGTTGCAATTGAAGCAAACGAGAAATTGTATCAAATCCAGTAACCTCCAGCAACCCTCATACCCTATCATTCTGCATCGTTCATGTGTTGAACTGAATATCGTACTTGATACACCTAAGATCAAACAATTATTCCTAAAAAATATTAATTTGGTAAAATAAAAAATGAAACAATACACTTAAATTTAATTTCAATTAAAAAACTTACATTTTCGTAAATCGAAGATGACCTATAATTCTTCTGTAATAATAACATTGAATGGTCCACAGGACCGTGTGACTTATGTGAACCAGACATTTTGCAACTGTACAAAAAATTATTACACATCTAAGTACTTTACAATAATTAAGTAATATAATCATCTCATAGTTATAGCATTGAATAACTGAATGAGGAAGAAGGGGTCGGCAACCCTTAATATCTCGGTACGATTTTTCTGTATAATGTGATACCATTTTACTTAAAGGTGCAAAATGAAACCACTTCAGTAATACTGTTTTAGTTTAATAAAAATGATTTCATATGTGTCGTTTATTTGTTTCATATTTTGTCAAATAAGTTTCTAAGTCTAATATTTTTTCCTTTTTGTGATTATTTAAAATCTTTGATTTAAGTATTTACTTCATTTATTACTTCTGAAATTTATTTATTTATTGGATTTTTTTCCTTTTGTTTTCTTTGTACGTTTTATTTAGTTTCGGGGTCAACTGGTTGGGATGACTTGCTACCTTTTGGTTGGATTTCTTTTATGTTTGTGTGATTTTTTTTGTGGTCAAAGGATGTTTATTTGGGATGAAGTTGGCTAACAGTGGTGTTTTACGATACTGTAGGACGATGGAAGTTAAAATCAGATATGAGAAATTTCTTAACTTTATCTCTTGGTTTGGGATTTGATTTATCGATTGTGTTTTGAAGTGTCAAGGACTTACACAATTCAAAATAGTTTTACGTAATTGATTTGCAAACGATGTACTTCAAATTCTATGTTGCTAAATGATTTGCAAATTCTATGTACTGCAAATGTTTGCTAAAAAACAACCTCTTGTCTATAGGGTGGCTATAAGAGTCGATGAGAACGCTATGACTAAGGGAAGTATTGTAAACGGATCATTTTTGGTGAAATATTCAAATGCTATGTCGTGAAGCAGAATTATCGAATCATCGAGTTGTAAAAATCATGATAAATTTTTTGTGATACTATAAGAATGAACGAAAGTACAAATTTTGGTTTACATGCATTACACACCCGCAGAAAAACATCATTAGACTCAACTAAAGAGTCCACTTCTGCTAGAGAATCCTCGCTCACTGGAAAACAAACCACATCCATAAAATGTTGTTTTCACATAATCTCGGAATCACATCTTGCAATTTGCTTATGAAAATATATTTCTCCACACAAGAAGACCATCCCTGCAATTAATCGCAACCCAAACCAGCAACCAAGAATCTTTGGTGGATGTGGGTGTGCAACTTGCATTTGCAAGCAGCGATTGGTAGAGTGAATGAAATCATAAATTAATACATGAACAGATAAGAGAAGAATCTTTTTGTAGTTTAGTGGTGGACTGGTTGTATGGCTCTAATCATCACGGTTGTAAAAGACAGGTACATGTAGTTGGCAACATGTTCTGGCAGAGAGACACTATTTTTGCTGGGCTCTTTTCTTTCTTCTTTTTTCTGTTCTTCATCCACATTGGGTTGTGGGCTGACGACTGGCAGCTGTTGGTATGGCAATAGTCGTGGGTGAGGTGTGTTGTAATTTAATGCAATTTAGATGTCCAATTTCATATGGTAATGACCTCAAGCGAACAGGTTGTTGAGATTCTCCGGCAAGTGGTGTTATTATTCTGTTAGATTGTAGAATATAGAGCCCACATGGAATGAATGAATGAATCAATTAAATATGGATACTGGATTTCACCATGGGTTAAACCTCGTTCCACAGGTGATTAAGTTAACCTGATCTTTTAACCTACAAATTCTTCATCTAATTCGTAATCAAGTTCGGTTAAAACAAAGAACCCCAACGTTTAGCATCTGACACTGACAGAATGCATCTATTTGTTGCCGAACATTTGCAAGTTGTTTCTTTTGAAATTCCAAGAGTGGCTTTGCCTGGTACACAGATTTTCCTTCTCTGGCAAGTCTTTCTCATGCCTTCTTCGCAAGTGGTAATGTCGTCTCAGCATCCCAAGATCTGCACTTGTAACATGCATGGTGACATGCCTGCTGCCTGTACATTCAGTGTTGGTCACTTCTTCATTTTGGACTAACAGATTGATCTTTACTTCAACCACCCAACACCATAAGAAACACGGTAGCCCGAACAGCAAGCTAAACTAATGGGCAAAGGTTGCCTGATCAAACGGTTAAACTACTAGAATAAAGTGCAGAGGACCTTGGTTTCGAACCAATTCAACACTAGAACATGGCCAACTGCGCACACGAGGAAGAACATGCAAGCAGCACCAATTGCCCAATATATACTCACCAGGCAACATACACTTGCATCACATGATAGTTCTTCATTACATCTCAAGTGGTGAACCCCAATGTGGGAAACTCAACAGACTGGGAAATGTATGTGAAGTTGTAACCAGATAAGTGAACCTGACAACCGAGAATCCATGAAAAATACTGAATAACAGAACAAATTTCTATCTGAAAGGAATGCTAACAGCACTAAACGAAAAGGGAACAACTTTCTCCCGTAGGAAAAATCAAGGGAGAGCTTATAGCAGAAGTGGAAAGGAAATTACAACCATTGGATGCAAACAGGACAAGAAGACACGCTCTTTCCTAGGAGAGAAACCACAACATAGCGGAAGAACCGAAGCAATATATAATTTAGAGCATTATTATTGACTGTTGTTTTTATAAGTGGGAAGTACATGAGTAAGTAATTCCCGTGAATAGTCAACTGCAAATAGGAGAATGAGATTGAAAACATTCACTAGCTACTACGAGTAGGCCTGACAATTTCTGACATGACACCAACAAGATAACACGATATTGTAACACGATTTTTACACGACATGACACGAAATTTTTTGTGTGGTTGAAATACTTTATTATGATGATTTATGAAGATATAAACATAAAATAATTAGTACACGATTTGACACGAACACGACACGATTACACGGTATTTTAGTTTTTTACACGAAACTGACACGAATAACATCTATTTGTTAGGTAATCAATTATTTTTTACTTGATAATGGTCAATTAATATGTTGATTATATAAAAAATATTAATATAACATGTCACTTAACTATTTTCAATCTAAACATGATTGAATTTCTTCAAATTGTGCTTAACACGATAATACGAAATCCTGACACGATTACGAAACTGTCTGACACGAAAGTACACGAACACGACACGATTGTCAGGTCTAACTAGGAGGAGGAATTCTTTCTTGCTGAATAGACTCTGTATGCTGCTAACCCAACAACTGCAACAGCGGCCCCAACTGCAGTGATAAAAAAAATTACATCCCAATAAATCAACATTTTCAGATAAGACGCAAAAAAAATATCAAATAAGAATTGGATACAATATATCGGAAAAACTAAGGCCTCTTTGACAAACAAAGGCAAGAGAAAGATGCCCAGCCCTTGCAAACCGAGGAATCTTTTGCACTAGGACCTTTTTTTCAGAATTAGATATAGTGTATGATCCGAATTGGATACAATATAGGGTAGGTTGTGATTAACTATTTTGTTTTTTCGGATATAAATACCCCCAATCAATTGTATTTATTTCAATCTGAAGTTCAAATCGTAGGAACTACCTTACCAAATGCCAATGAATCTTGAATTTCCAGAAAGAGTAATAAAGTACATGGTGACTACTTGCATCCTAGTCAGTAGTCACAACATGTTTGTATGGGGTCTGGTGGGTACATTTTTTCATCAACTATCAAGCTTTTGTACGAACATATTATTTAAAAGATGGCTCATATGTACCAAAAAATTGGTGAAAAAATATCCTTGATAATATTGCAAAATTGCTACCACCACTACTACAACATTAAGAATAAATTATACTGAAAAAAATTGAAAATGAAATCATGAATAATTTCTTAACCCAATTCACCAACATTGTTTTTCCAGAACTCAAGTTTCCAGAGCCTTCAATTCTTCACTCACTTTAAGAATTTCAGTGTTCTCTCTTTTGTTCCTCTATGCATGTGCATTCACAAAAAATATTCCACTAATCAAATCTATGTAGTGTATTTCACAATTTCTACTTGGAGATACTATTCTCCTCTTACAACTCTGATTTTGTGACACTTGCACAATTGCTTTGGGTTGATTTTGATTTAAAAAATTAACATCAAAGGAACAGAAAAGCAATGTACCTGAAACAAACATCAAAGAACGATTAACAAGTTGACGGTATTGTTTGCGGTTCCTTCCGGCTTCAGTTTCTGGAATGCTGAGATGCGGATGTTCTGCAGCACTGACAATTCTTCGGAATACGTTGTTGAACTCTCCTAGCTTCATACTGACAGGTATTGGTGTTTCTATACCCATATCCTGGCTGACCTGGAAAGGAACATAACAACAAAATAACAAATCATTAAAGATGATACCACAAATTTTCGCAACCAAATGGTCTCCAACCAAACAGAAAGCAATGATGACTTATGATAATTCATCCTTGGGAAGAGATAAAAACTAGTTAACCCATATGCATTCTTAATCTCATCATAAAAAAGACGTAAATACTTGGAGGTACAAATATATCCGAATTTCAGATAATCGAGGTAAGGCATCTCGAAGCGTATCTATTTCACCATAGAAAATTATCCCAAACAGGTGGAAGAGGGGAGGAAATCATAAAGCTGGATAACACAAAAATGTGAAGATAGATGATAACTAATAGTACACTCAGTTTTATTAAAAAAAGGCAAATCGTAGAGACTGATCTGTACAAGACACAGACAAAACAAGCACATCTGCACAGACCAGGCATTACTCCACTCACTTACAAAATTCAAAGTACATGTATAAATTTTTACCATATAATTTTAACCATACAATGATACATCTTTACTTTGCCTACTAGATTTTTCAGAACACCTTAAATCCATACATTCCAATTCTATAAGGATAAAGTAAAAACACTATAAATCCATCAGAACCTTGTAACTGAAGAAACCAAAACAAACAAAAAAGAAGAAAACAATAGATCCTACCCTTGTTGAGTCTTGCACAGCCAGTGCATATGGTCCAAGATCATCCTTTGAAGAAATAATAAGACAGGGCACTTCAAAGCCATTGTCTTCCCCATGCGTTGCAACTTCCAAAAGCAGCTTGGTTGCCTTTTTCCATGAACTCTCATCAGAACTACAGCAAACCAACCAAATGTAAATACATTGCATATTTTCAGAAGAAAGCAATTTAAGAATTCTCTGACAAACAACATGGGCAACAAATGATCGGCTGTAGAATTTAACACCAGACTCATGGTTGTGATTTCCTTCAAAAAGAATAAAGATTGCTAAATCAGGATCAAAAGCAGGAAAATAGACTTAAGATGTGTCAGCTATAGGAAGGGGAATGTCTTCCAAAATTTCTATAGAACAAGCTACCACTTAAAAGAGATTGTTGAAGCTTCAAGTTTTCATTTGTAGGAACTTCTGAGTACCTGTCATAGACAAAAACAGCAACATCACAAGAGGCCAATGACTCTTTCTTGGAAAGCAACTGCTTGACATCGTCTTCAGGTATTTCTCGCATTACTAGTGTTTTCCTGGTTCCCTGTGCAATCAAGGTCAATAAAATATAGATCACTATAGCATTTGTTCCAAATATCAGCAATGTATATCCAGGATATCAGCAACCATGGACAGTTACAGACCCTACCACAAGTGCTGATTGATAGCATGGTCAACAAATGCGCAAGTAAGATAATAACATAGGCAAATGCACAACATAGATAGGTCATTATTCAATTATGTTCTTGCGAGTACTTTTTTATCATTAATAACTTGTAAATTAGTTATCAACTTATGAGTAACTTAAAAATCTTTTTTCTGCCAATATTTTGAAACATCAATGGAGCCACAACAGATAAAGGATAAACCAGTGAATCAAGAACTGGTCAGCCAAGGCTGGCTAGGACCTCCAAAACCAAGATTGAGTAGTTTCACCATAAGGCTCAATTAACAGTCGGTTTGCATTCCAATCGAATGTCCATAACGATCCAATTTCTTCATGAAAAAGAGAGGAAAAAATAAACAAAGAAGCTATCCCTAAAAGCCTTTCTCCAACATAACTGCTAAGCCAGCACTTTACTTGCTGTCGCCAGACGCCTCTATTGTCACATCGCTTCACCACAAATCACTTGGCCATCAGCAGCTAGCCCTCACACGTGACCTTCTAACATGCCTCACCAACAAGTATAACAGTGTGGCCTCTTTGTGGGATGGCTTCTACAAGTATAATGCCTACAACCTCCCACATTGTTTCCCCCTCATACAATACCTCCTTCAAATCAACATCCTCGCCATTATCCAAGAGAGCATCTATTGACTTATATAAATATTTTCATGTTCATTGAAATTATCTGTGACATTAGGAAAACATCACGACACGGTAGTTTCTGCTCATCCTTAATTTTGACAGATATTGGGCAATACATAGTGGTGGTGTGGTACTTGGAAAAAAAGAACACCAATCTACATAAAGGATCTGTTTTGTGATGAAGATCACGTTAGATGTTTGATAATCCTTCTTAACATCCTTAAGTCGATTAGCTCCTTTTTAGAAGAAAAAAATACTTCCCTAGATTCAGTAAGTTCTATGCAGACCTTCAAAATCCACATGCAAAAGTAGACTAGATGACAACTGAAATTGATGAATACATTTCCTTTTAAAAGAAAAACAATGATTTATGTCCATCATCATTGCAGCAGACAGGATGTAGGGCAGAAATACTTACACCAGGCATATCAACAACATTAGCTGCATAACGCTCAGATGTGGTAGGACTATATCTATCAGAGAAAGGCCTGCAGTGGTGCCAGAAGGTTAGTTAGAACTTTTTCTGAATAAAAAACTGAGGTAATGAAGTAAAGCATAGAAATGAATAAGGCATCCTACTGCATCTGACCTTGAAACAAGTGACTCCAACAAAGCAGACTTGCCAGAATTTTTAGGTCCAAAAACGAAACATTGAAAAACATTTCTTTGTGTCTGCTTCCGTTTACGATCTACCCTTCTTTTTCTAGTAATTTGGAATGCAGATGAGGGATCACCACCATATCCAATATATATGAGATTAGCAAGACTGCCGGCAGGATCAATTAGTGTCATGAGAGACCACTACAAATCAAGAAATTCAAGACAACTTCGTCAGATTCTACACAGACCACTTCATCTTCTTTTTTTGCAGATACACGATGTAAATAAAAAAGACAATGCTCCCTCCCTTATCTATAGTAATTGTGAAGAAGGGGATGTCCTGGAGAAGAAATCAAAAGGTCAGTAAACCTTAGGGAGGAAAAAAGGTCCTCCAGACATGGATGTCATGGATGAGGTGTTGCTTTCAAAAATGATACTGATACTTTACCTATTATATGTTGATTTAGAAGTACAGAACTTCTGCTAAAGTGAACTTATATAAGCAAGATTATTTTAATCCCACCGACCACTATCTGCTCGTTACTATCACCATAATTCAATCATCTATTATTTCCCCCTTTTCCTTCCTTCCATATCAACAACTTCATAGGAAAAGACACGCTTAAGGTAACCACGTTAGAGATATAAAATGTTATTAGTATTAAACAATTGCAGATTTGTATTTAATGCCCCATAAATGTTGATTCAACATTACACACCTTCAATTAGAGTAGACTAAATACTTTACAGTGATTCTGTTTATCTAATTGACTATTCTGCGCTAATGAACTTCGTGACTTTCCTTATCCCTCCTCATGAAGTGCAAATAACTTCAAGACGCCCAGTTTGTCTTCTTGCTCTACGGTGAATGTGAGAACAATTGTGGTTTCCAGTTTTAACAACTCAAAACTCCTAACCAATGTCTTGGATTTACTCTATCCTACCTTAGCAAAATGTAACCCATGTGTTACTACTTTACAAGTACTTAGAAACATGTAATGTGGGACTACTCCAACTGGCAATCCAATTGTAGTGCAGTAAATCAGTAATACTAGAATTCCCAACAAGACCAAGATACTACTTTACAAGTACTTAGGAACATGTAATGTGAGACTACTACAACTGGCAATCCAATTGTACTATTGTAGTGCAGTAAATCAGTAAGACAGTAATACTAGAATTCCCAAGACTGAGACATTGATAATATAGACAAGCGAAAAGACATCAGGATCAGTTATTTTCCAAAATATGAGCAAGGGCATTTAACTATTTAAGTTATTCTAAAATATCTGAAATGGTTCTGGTCACCATATTGCAAGAACTAATACAGTCATAGATGTTTCAGTATTTCTGAGATGCATGTAAAACCAACTAATCACTTAAACTAACAACCTAAAGATAATCAAACACATTCTCCTGCGATTATTTTGTAGGACTTGGTGGCCAACAGCACAAACAGTGATTAAGGATTATGCAAATCTCCAGAAGTACCAGTCGTCCAGTACATACCTCCGAAAGAAAACCTTCAAGTGACAGGCCACCCAAGACGTTCTTCTCAGCAGCATCTCTGTATGGACCTTCTGCCCAAGGGCTGTGATTAAAAACTAGGGAGTAAGATAACCGATAAAATAAGATAAATGCATAATGTTGAGATATTAATGGTCAAGGAAACAAATTGATACATCACTTATCAGCCACTCGACCATAGTACTGTTCATTTACAAATTTAGGACCAAAATGACAATCTTCTTAGATCACACAAGTTCCCTTATATTAACCTTGACTGCCATGTTACCAGCCATGGAGAGCAGATATTAGATTTGTATTTGTTCTCGAGCTGTTTTTAATTTAACTTTGTAAGCAGGTCATACTTGATGAGATTAGTTAGACATGATTTTTCTTGGTAAAACATTACTTTAGATCATAAGACCAAACCAGTGATAGATAATGATATAAGCAATTGTTTACTCAAACTCCACACTTAATATAATTCGGCATTTTTCATCAATGTGTAGGTAACGGTAACATACGAAGTATGCATATAAGTAAATACATATTTATGTTCTTAAACAACTCACTTTTCAGGTGCAGTTGAGAATAAATCATCAAGCTCTGCAGGCCTTAAAGCTCCGTCCTATAAGAAAAATGGCAAAAACATGACAAATAAGTTACAGGATCAAAGCAATGTGCAGTTTTTTTTCTTTTTTGCTGGGGAACCTAAGCGAAAACAATATCGTGTCTGAATTTTCTCTACAATGTTGCCTTCTCTACGTTTTAGATCTTGAACCAGATAAAGCATGAAACAAAATGCTGAATGACCAAGGACCTACAAACAACTCTCTGTAAATCATCCAATGATCAAAAGTGAGGTCGCATAGCCACACACTATGCGACCGAAATGGCGAGGGTAGCATATGTGACACCCGCACAGTCGAACCCAATAGGTGCGGTGCACAAGCAGCATAGTGCTCCAACAGGGTAGATTTATTTTTTATTTGGGGGGGGGGGGGGGGGAGGGAATTGCAGTTTTCCCCCTATTTTCTCTACAAAAACCCCCAACCCCTTCTCATTCCTCACACCTCTCATTCCCTACTTTGTAAGTTCTCAAGCATCAAAGTTGGAAGGTTTTGGTGGGGAGAAAGGCAGATTTGGTGATCGTGGGGCGAATTTTGGAAGCCAAAGTTCTTTTTTGGAGCTAAACCTCACCAAAAATACGTTCCGAACGTGAATAAATCAGCTTAACCATGTAGTGACATCCCCAAATTCAAACCTCAAATCAAAATAATCCTACCTAAATCTTAAAATTACTTATCAATAGAAAATACATTATTCATAATGATGTTGTAGACTTGTAGCTGCTTATGTAACAGCATTAATGCATGAATATTGTCGAATAAAAACAAAATTGCGAAACTTAGAGTCGTAGAACTTACATTATCAATGTCAAATACTTCAAATATCCCTTTCAAGAAATTAGTGACTTCATTCGTCAGCTCCACACACTACCAAAGAAACAACGATTAGATCATACCTTAAAAAGAATCGTATGCAAGGGATAACATTAATAGAGGAAGGACAAACTGATAGGTGTAACATCATAGAAGTAGCTGGGTCAGAAAAAAAAACACTTGGTAAAAAGAACAATCTAAAACTGAAAATTAGAATAAAGCTCCACAACTATTCAAGGTTGGCAGTCGGCAGAGTAGCAGACAGCAAAGCTTAGCTCAACTAGCATCTAGTGTGGTTGTGCCATGCATGGACCATGAGTTAAAAGTGATAGATGTGACATCATAGAAGAAGCTCAGTCAGAAAAAACACTTCGTAAAAAATCTTAAATTGAAAATTAAAACAGAATGGAGTGGCAGACGGCAGAGCTTAGCTCAACTAGCGTCTCGTGTAGTTGCGACAAGGATAGACCATTTGTGCACTGTGTGTAAGAAAGTAGGAAAAGTTGGTAATGGAATTACAGCCTTGTTTGGCGAAAAAATCATACAAAGCAATTGAATTTTTTGTGAATTTAGATACCAACCAACTCCACTTGCTGCCTTTTTTTTAATTGGTTTGATGTGAAATCATAAGAATCATAAACCCAGGAAATTGTTTTAGATCTAAGACAACGAGCTAACCATAGCAGCAAAAGTGAATTCAAGTGAAACTAATATGAAGTTTGAATATTCAACAAGGGATCCTTAAACTCACAAACAAGAAGGAAAACTGGTAATGAAACTATCATGACATAGAAAACCCAAAGTAGCCAACCCCGTGATTTTGAAAAATAAAAATGATACCACTATTTCATTTAACTAGTCGTAATGATTCCATATCCGGAATTCCAGAGTCCAAATAAAAAAGATAAGGGATTTTTTTATTTACTTCAATTGTGGCCTCTCAGGCCAGGCATTAATTCAGAACAGTTAACCAGTACAATTGTTGCCTCAGATATTACAGTTTATGATGCTAAAATCTTAGGCCTTTCATATTCCTAATTTCATTCAAGAACCAGCACATATTAGTTCGTTTAAGAGATTTGTAGGTATCATGGCTCTTATCTGATCATGCAACAGATATTCATCTTTATCCTCAATGAAGTGCATAATATTAGTAGCAAGAGGTGAAACCATGTTCAATTAATTGGCATAGAGGCTACTAATTTGAGAGTGTCCCGTTACTATGACCATAAATTCTTCATCGATAAGTATCTTGGTAGAGATCTAACCAGCAGAAAATTTGAGTAACCATCATGGTTGAAATTTCAAAAGTAATAATGAACAAAAATGAGAATACCAATTGAACTGAGATGTGACGGTCAGCAAAGTATTTATGCTTGTATACTTGCATGTTAAATACCTTAGCATGTATTTATGCATTTATACTTTCATGTATGAATAATCAAAGGAGAAGTCGAGAAGAAAAGGCAAACTATGTCTATGCTCAGCAACAATGCCAAAATCATACTTGATCAGGACCTCTCCTGAATCCAGCCGGGATGAGATCATCTCTGAGTTTGATTTCATTGTCATATCCAAATTTCCGCAATACTGTCCATGTTGTTTCAAGGCGGCCTTTCTCTATAAAGAGCGCATGAAGGAAAAGGAACCCAGTCAAGGTAAGACCACGTTCATTAACTCCTTCGGGCATCTTTTCTTGGACAACCTTCTTGACACCTACTATTTCGACAGGTTGTAGTGGGGCATTGAAACATCTAACCTGAAAACCACCCACAAAAATGATATCAAGGTTGATAAATTTCACTTCATATCAGCAAGTGACTAATGACTATAAAACCTAGTTATTAATAAATAAATAATCATTTGTTCTTTGGAGGTATCCATTAAAATTTTAAACAAAACCAAATATGGTGACTAATGAGTAATGACTATAAACACCTAGTTAATAAGTAGAAAACCTGGAACTCATTTAGTTCAGCATCGCTGAGAGCACCGTCTCTGTCGTGATCACAAAGAATAAATATTCGTTTCAAGGCCCTGACACATCGAGACTTCAAAGATTGTGTTTCTTGGTCAAACAAAGGGGCAGTTGGATGAAGAACCGCCTTTTGAGCATAATAAAAAACTTCAGGAACCTGCATAGTATGGAATTTCAAGTTTTAGAAGGTGTACAACTGCAGAAGTTCTCAACTTTTTGTGCATATGGATCCCAAAAGGGTCAATATTTGCATTGAGAAAGCAACGGCCAGCATGATGGCATGATTCGGAAATGCCGGGAAAATATTAACTGATGCAATATGTCAGTGAGCGGATGGAGGGCTATTAACTCTCTTCAACCAAGATTCTTAGGGAAATGACAGCCTAAAGGCTGGTAATATTACACATGTAACGTCAAACAAACACTTCGACAAAACAAGAGGAAAAATAAAGAATCTGTCATATTAAGCAAGACTCTAACACCCCTATGATCAAATAAAAGCTCTCATTTTGCTGAAAAGTGTGTTTCAAAATCATTTTGAGAATAACACAAAATAAAGAATCTGCCATATGTCGTTACCACTAGGGAACCATAGCTAAACACAGTCACTAGCAGTCTTTCTTCCTAATTACAATCACCTAAATTAGTGCCCACACGAGAACAAACCTGAATTTGCTTCATAGCTGAGCACTCAATGCAGGTTTCTATCTCTCGAAACTGCTGCATGATCGGTGACATGACTTGCTCCAAGCTCACTTGTTGCGCATTACGCATATCCAACTTACACCCAACCACAATAACAGGAACTCTCACCTGCAAACAAATTAACAGCCCTGGGCATTAGTTTTGTAAACCCAAATACATTCTTAAATTTAGCACGGGAGGTGTTACCTAACATTTTAAAATTGCGATCACCACTCAGACAAAGTCCAAGAAAAATCCCAAATGCATTCTTAACTTTAATTATTTCTCAATATTAATGTGTTATGTACAACATTGTTAGAGCAAACATTTTGCTCTGCCTCTAATATTCTAATCGATTGGTCCTGCAAATCGATTCAAAGGTGATAGTCCGTACAGAAATCAGACATGTAGGTTATGTGTGTGTGTGTTAAGCCTTTAGGATATGAGCAAAAATGGATGTATTAGAAAAAATAAACAACCTATCCACCAAACAGCTTTGTAAGTTAATGATTCAAATTCAATGATCATCAACTACAACCACAAAGTAATAAAGATATTGTAGAATATGACTGGAGTCCTGAGAAAGAAATTTCAATTTCTGGTCCAGTTAGCCCTTATTGTAAGGGGAAAAAGTATAATATATACTTTGTTGAAACCAAAAAAAAACATTAGTAGACCGCATGATGCATAACATGAACACTGGTAATTGCACCTAAGTGTGCAAAGTTATGAACCTAGCCCCACACTAGTGTTCGAACTTTCTGCAATCAATGTTACTCATAACAGGTATATACCTCAATATTCCAGCATGCAGACACATGTACAAACTTCAAATGAAGTTATAACTTTATTGCAGAATAAGAGCTCTGTGTAGCGGACACATACTTAAGCTTTATGTTTCCAATTAGATAATCGTACTACATACACGTTAGTTCAATAAGCTGCACTCAAACACTAAATAGGATGAAGGATGAATGGGAGCACTTGCACTGATCCTAAACTTTAATCTGTGGTGCTGTGCACATTCAATAGGCTTGTGCTTGTTAATTTATTTTCCTCCGTCTTAAAAACCTGTAAATTCATTCTCTACTCTCGGATCAAATTAGACAACAAGGAATAAAAAAAAAGTAAGTCTGCATATTTTCACGAAGATAACAATAAAGCACGTGATCACAAAAACAACTACAAAACGACTGAGCAAAACAATACCTCGAGTCGACGGAGTTCCGGGAGCCAATAAGTACTCAACCGGTCGAGCGTAGCCGGCCGATCACACGCATACGTCAAAACGACCGCATCTGCCTGCTGCAGCTCCGCCACCAGCTTCGCCTTGTGCTCCGGACTGCACGAAAAAACAAATCAAAACCCCAAACTCGACCTTTCCCCAAACAAAACTACCAGAAGGACCTGGACGACGTGTCGACGATGGTGATAGGGACGCGATCGGGGTAGTAGTCGGCGGGGAGACGGGTGGGGGGGACAACGGGCTGGACGTTATCGGGGAAAGACTCGGTGGCGACTGCGATGACGAGGCTCGACTTTCCGGTGCCTCGCTCGCCGGCGACCACCACACGGACGCTCGTCCGCCCGCCGTAGCTCGCCGCCGCCGCCATGGGTCGGAATGGGGAAGGGATTGGGGGATCGCCTGGTGGGACGACGACAACGACTAAGGGTTTTGGATCGCGAGAGGGTGGAGTGGGGAATGGGTAGGTTTTCTCGAATGCTTCGCACGTGTTGGGGCCAAATGCACACGTGTGGGTGATTAGGGATCGAACTGGAGTAATCACGGTGGTTATCATAGGATTATTTGAATTATTATTTTTGGTCCCGTTTTTTTATTGTTTCTTGCGCAAGCAGGGTTCGTGGATGACCGCGGGCCGGCCGGTTCAACCTGTCCACCTATTTCGATCCACTTAAAGGTGGGTTCACTTTTAAAGGTTGATGTAGATAGCGTTTCTTACTTTATTGAAATTTTTATCTGTAAATACATTTGTTGGCTTGTTCCTTGAACGTTGTAGATTTAGGTTGATCTCTTGATGCGACATGTTACCTCGTCAATTTTCATTCTATTGCTTTTTAGTTTTTACATATTATAGCACTCAATTTTGTGAGTTTGTATTTATCCTAATATTAGTTTCCATTATTTTCTTATAACAGTAATGGACTTTGGGATGTTTTGAACACTTTGGCAATTGTGATTTGGCTTCTAAAAAGAAGAAGTCGGGAATTGTTTCCCAAATTTCTAGTTGACGATATGTGGGGGTGTAGGTGAAATTTACCCAATCCCCAACGCCTAGTCGTAGCACCATGTACATGCTTTTGAAAATGCTATACAAATTTTAGTAGTCAAATTAGACATGTTATTTACTAACACGACATGATACACGCGAAACAACATGATACAAAACATCAACACAACAATGCATTGTCTTTGTAATGGTTGATTAAGTGGCTTGTGATGATACATGAATAAACAACATGCGATAAAGATCAACCGTATCGCTTTGAAGTGTTTTAAGACATTTTGTGATAACAAAACATTATTTTGCAATGGTTTTTTACCACAAGCAATATCTATAAAAAATAACTAAAAATGCGGTAAACATAACATGCGAGGAAATTACAAAATTAGTGACAAAAGAGGTATACGACACATCATGACAAGCCAACACCAGAATGCCCCTGAGTTGTTTGTGCACGAGGTTAGTGTCTAGGGTGTTTGTAAATTTCCATGTCACATGTACTACCTAGCATTAAAAGTTGGTAGACGCTGAAGGCACCAAAACTAGTAAGGACCCTTAAAGTTGGCCATAAATGATCACACATTCTTTGTTACAAGCTGAGAAGCATAACTCCAATGGGATGATTGTTGCAAATATTGACAATCGTATCGTGACTTGTACAATGTGTTGGAACAATAGTTTGCAAACCATTTGATTTCGTTGAGTTTCCAACGCGATATTATATTTTACGAGGGAAATGTTTGATTGTAAAAGTAACATCAATAACCTTTAGTTGGTTTCGTAACTTGTACTTTTTTGGTACGCAAGTAAATTCACGGCTTGTTATTTTCTACTTGTACCGTGGTTACGTGGATTATGTTGTCTTTTAGTCTTTAATTATGTTTATTTTGATAATTATTGAAAACATAATCTTAATTCATGCACAATCAATCAATCTAGTGAAACATATTTCATGCATATCATATATACATGTATTATGCGTATCTTTATATTGTTAGATGTCAAAATATTTCGAGGATCAAGGACTAAATACTCAAAAAATGTAACCATGCTCCAAGAAGACATGTATTTTCCATTTATCAAGTCATATGATTAATTGTAAACTTGGCATAATTGATATGGTAAAATTCTGGGTAAATCAGATGACTTAACCATTGCTCTTGTCGTTCTTCGGACGACTAAATTCTCTGGATTACCAAACATTTTACTTGATTTATCTAAGAGGACCAACCTGCTTATTCAGTTGTCCAAACTCATATAATGTTTGGACAAACATTTTCGAAAGACCAAATCACTCTTTTAGTCGTTCGAACCTTGATTTTTATTATAAGTCTATACCAAATATAGTTGTTACCTTGTCACTACTTTCAACTTTATACAACGGTTATATTCAAATTTGTCTCATTACACACTTTTATTTAAAATGACTAGTGAACAATTTCAGATGCCTCTTCATCTTTCTTTGAATGTCCCATTTAACCATCTAGTCGTCTGAATTCTATCAGACAGGGAGTAAACATTTGTCCACCCAGTTTCGAACAATCAAACTCTTCATCTAATCGTCTGAAATCTCTTGGACAAGGAGTGAACATTTATTCACCTAAATTCGAACCACCATTTTCAGTCTAGTCATCCGAAGTCATCTTGATTTCGTGTTGACTACTCATTGACCAACTCATTCGAACGTACCATAAGTCTATTTAGTCGTCTGAATCTTGTCGACAGTTATACTAACATTTTGCTATCCATTCGAAACTTGACCAAACCACCATCGAAGTTTTTCCAACAACCATGAAAATTTTGGAGTCTACAAATGTGTTTTAACTTGAGTTCTACAGATCTCTCACATTCCGTGTTTTCACTAATAGAGAGAAACTTCTCAACCTTTTAGACTCTAAATCCTACACTCGAGCCTAAATTGTCTACTTGTGTTCATAAATCTCATCATACTCAAGTGTGTTCAAGTCTAAAGTGTTGATTAGTGATTACCATTTGCATTTTGCATGAATCACAAGTGTTGTATCGCTTCAGGAGGAAGCCACTGTCTCGGGTTGTGAGAGTAAAAATCAAGTTCGGCGAGGTTGTTCGCAAACTTGGATTGTAAAATGTTTGATATCGACAAGGAACAAAGATCAAATTAGTGAGGACGTAAGCGTGACTCGTAGTGATTGAGCAGGACTTGGAAGAGAGTATTAGGACCCGGTTGGGGGCGAACCTTTATAATAATACTCGATCTACATTGTGGTTTGATTCTCTATTTTGTTTATTTATTTCCGTTGCACATACTTAATTTGGAGATTAGATCAGTGTGTGTAAGCCAACATCAAGTGGACACAATGACCACAAAGATCTCCTAGACTATACGTTTGCTTTACGTCGTGTCAGTAATTTGTAAGTCTTAATTATAACCATACATTTGACACCACGAAACACAGAAGTCAGAGCTTCCATTGACTAGGATTGACTCGTTTAATAAATTTGCAGTCTTGAACTAGCTAGAACTGAGGATTGATTTCCGACACTTGAGTTACACAACCGATGAGAAATCCAACAAGTATAACCGTATGTTCGAGATTTAAGCGAAGCCGGTTGAGAGCGGAATAAGTAGATCATCAAATATAAAGAAAAAACATCTAGCATTTGATTAAAAAACGTAATGTTTTTTTTTCTAATTTTTTTATTGTATCCCTAATACACTCCTAAATCTATATTTACGTGAAAGTTTGGATCCAAACGGAGGTCGTATATGGTTGGAATTTGGGTCGGATTGAGTGTCAAACCGACCCAAATTCCAACCATATCCGACCTCCGTTTGGATCCAAACTTTCACGTAAATATAGGTTTATGAGTGTATTAGGGATACAACAAAAAAAAGGAAAACAAACATTGAATGTGTGTTAAATAATGAGTTTTTGAAGTTCAGTGGGGCAAAATGTTACAAAATTAAAGTTCAGGGGAGGTAACTGTTAACTTTGAAAGTTCAGGGGGTGATACCAAAACATAGTTCAGATGGTCAAAACGTAATTAACACTGTAAAGTATATACTACTATATAGTATATACACAACTTACAAGTTTAAAGTAAGGTTTCCAATCCCAAGAGAAGATCCCAGCCGTACATCAGACCCGCCCGAGTCCGATGCCCGATGGTTCGGACCCGAGTTCCTCCCACAGTCCCCGCCCCTATAAATACCCTCCCAGATGAGGCCCGCTTCGTCTCGCCCCATCTCGCCTCGACTCCCTCTCTTCTCCGATCCTCGCCTTCCCCGGAGAAGAAGAAGAATAACATGAAGATCTTCGTCAAAACCCTAAAGGGAACGCACTTCGAGATCGAGGTCAACCCTGAGGACACGGTACCGATCCCAATTCCAACCTCCCGATCTCGTCGATTTCTCCAGTTCTGTTTGCTGATTTTGGTTGGGGAGTGGTTGAGGTGTGGATTGGGGCGGGAATTGTGTGGATTTGGTCGGATTAGGTCGGGATTTGAGGTTGGATGTGGTGGTGGATTTGGGAGTTTTGGTGTTAGGGTTTGGTGTTGTGTGTTTGGAGTGGAATTGAGGAGTTTTCGGCTTTGCTGATCGTGTCGGACTTGGTTTTGGAAATTCGTCTGATCGGTGGTGTTGTTTGCTTGTTCGTCAGAATTGGTTTGTAACTGAAGTAGGTTTGTAGTCGTATCGAGTGTTATGGAACATATGACTAGGGTTTCGTCCTTTGGGTTTTTCCAGGTTTCATGGATTTAGAGTCTCTTAATCGAGGTTGTTTCGATGGGATTGGTAGGTAGGGCCATCGTAGCATTCTGGTTTTCTTTGTGGAGTCAAAATTGGCAAGTGTTATGGTTTTTGATCGTTTTGAACACGGTCTTGGTGATGGTAGTGGGATTGTGTAAATTGGAAAAGTCTGATCAATGGTGCTGTTTGTTTGAACTGTTTTGGCAGGTTTGAATTCCTTGAGAGTTGAGATTTTCAGTAAGAATTTAGAATTGGTTCGTAGCTAAAGTAGGCTTGCAGTTGTAGGGAGTGTCATGGAACATATGATTAGGGTTTCATACTTTGGAATTGTTCCCAGTTTTTTTGGATTCAGACAATCTTGATTGGGGTTATTTTGATGGAACTAGGAGGTCTGGGGATCATAACATTAACGTTTTTTTGGTGGAGTCAAAGTTGACAAGTTTTGTGGGTATTTTGTTCAATGTTTTGTTGGTGAACTAAGATGCATGGAAATTTTGTCAATGTTTATATTTTCCGGCATAAGTGATGGTTCGGGTAATCGAGCATATCACTTTGTCACAGCTTTGGTTATTCATGGGAGTACACGTGGTTGTGCCAAAAAAACTACGGTGATCATGTGGTTTTGTATTTTTTGTTTGGCGTTCAAAGGTAGTTTCAACATCTAACACTGAGGGTAAACTCCTTTCTTATGTTGAATTTTTAATTTTAATTCCTTGCGTGTTCTGATATTTAAAAGGTGTTATATTTCTGCATGCCCTTGGATTGCAATGGCTTATTATCATACCAATAGTGCTTCTTAAAGTCTTGGAGTACTTGAATGTTGTTTCTTGTTCATTCACTTGTTGCATAATGGCATATGACAAGCCACTTCTGCCTTTTTTTTTACAGTTTTAGAGCAAGCTACTGCCTATCAGTGGTGGAAGCTGCAGCTTCTCAGTACTTAATTACCATTAGTTTTAACTCTTTTTTTCCCTTGTGGAGGCAGTCTACCAAGATACTCTGTAATTTGTATCATTGTTTTCTTTTGAATTAAATTTTCCTTTGGTAAATCTGTTGATATGTCGCTTCTGGTTTTTTATCGGTTTGCTTCTGTTTTAAACCTGTTAATTTGTGTTTCTTAGGTTGCTGATGTGAAGAAGAACATTGAGTCCAATCAGGGTCAAAATGTTTACCCTGCCGACAAGCAAATGCTTATTTACCAAGGGAAAATTCTCAAAGACACAACAACATTGGCGGAGAATAACGTTTCTGAAAATACTTTTGTTGTAATAATGCTGAGCAAGGTGATTCTCTACTTTCTCATTGATTGTTGGTCCACTTCATTTTGAGTTGGCATAAATCGATTAATTTCAATATCACATATTATAGGTTTTTCTTTATTATTGATCCTCATGATTCTTAAAAGTGTGTTCATTGAAATATCAAGGTGTTCTTTGATAAGAGATACAACTCTTATAAATTTGAGAAATTGAAACCCCAATCTCGAAAGAGGTTCTACCCAAGGTAGGTTAGGGTGGGGGGTCGGATGCATGTAGCCTTACCCATATCGTAACTAAAAGGTTGTTTCCGATTGACTTGTGATCTGAAAATGTGATTTCCATTTTCTATTAACAATAAATAAGATAAGAAGTGCAAACTATTTTAGCGAGCCATTTTACTTTTGAAAATTGAAAACACTTTGGATTTTGTAATTTATCTGTGAATTTGGTGGCTTACATCCCAATTCACGGTCCTCAGAAATTGCGTCATCTGAAAAATCCTCAGTTTCATTGCAATTAATCATGTGTCCTGTACGAAGCATATCGGTACCTACCTTACCGGGATTATTTTTGTGAATTTGTAGCACAAAGGAGTTTAAACTTTGATCTACTTCAACCTGCCTGCTAATCCCAAAACATTATCTTGGCCTAAATGATTTGATCAACTGGCAATCATATTTACTGCCTTTTGTAGTTGTCATCAGTTGATCCTATGGAAAATAGTCACTGATTCATGTAATACGTCATGAACTCTCCTGGGCTTCTCCTTGCTTTTTTCAAATATAGTTTCATTGCATTCGTGAATGAGCATTCCTTAATTCTTGATGGATATTGGTAATTTTGATTATTTGCACTGCACATGGCACCTAAAAAAATTAAATCTTGCATTTGCATGCGATAATAGTGCACGAGTCTTCCTTTGACTATTCCTACATATTATTTTTGTTTTTTTCCAGCCCAAGACCACAACAACTGATGCTCCAAGTGCAACCACATCAGCAACTTCAAGACAGGTAAATTTGGAGAACGAATATTACTCTCATTGAACATTCATATTGTTTTAGTTTACACTGCTCTAACTTTGCGCACTTCATGACCAGTGCATGATGAACTGAAAGGTTAAGATCCGCTCTTCCTCAGCTTGTTTTCTGGACTGACGAAGTCTATCATGATAATTCTAACCCATCATTAGACCTTTTTTTCTCCTCTATATGCAAAGTCAGCACTTCAGAACCTTTTTATAACAATCTTGAATTGTATTTTGTGCAACTCACAGTCTGTCGCGAGTATCAAGTTTCAGGAATATAAAATTGGGGGGGGGGGGGGGGGGGGGGGTACTTCCAATAATGAGAGGCTAGATTAATTAGTTATAAAAATGGGTGGTGATTTTTTTATGGGTTCTTTGCAGACAATAGTGTTAGTGATACATACAATTTTTTTACAAACTTAAGCGTGAAAATTTTCCTTTTTATTTGCATTTGGTTTTATATGAATGGATTTTATTTCTTCTGGGTTTCATTTATTTTAATAAATGGAGTAGGTCCCTTCTGCGACCCCTGCTGCTATTACCCCTTCAGTACCCGCACCTTCAGCAGCACTGGCACCGGCACCGGCGGCAGCTCCAGCTCCAGCTCCAACACCACCTGTTCCCACGTAAGTTTGACAGCTATATTGCACAGTGCATTTGGTACTTTCTCTTTGGTTAATAATTTCGTGCTTCATCCATTAAGCAGTCAGCCAGTAGTGGCAACAACCCAAGCCACTCCAGCCGTACAAACTTCTACTGAGACGGCATCGTGAGTTGCTATTTGTTAATATTGCTTTTTGGCTATCATGAGCTATTTTTATTGGAGATTTAATCGTAAAACCACTCATTTGATATATTCCCCATTTTTGTTTGTATTTTGGTCCCTTAAAGACGTATGACGGTAGTCGGATTTGGTTCTGATTTTGTTCATCTTTACAAAACAATGTTATATTACATCTTTGTTGATATGGTTATGGAGCCACTTAAATGCCAATATAAGTTCTGCAAACTGTTGACCTTTTCTTTCCTTGGATTCTTAGAGATGCTTCGTGACATTTTTCATCAAGAAAACATGTACAGTTTTTTTCTTGGTATTTGAGGACTGTTCGCAGAAAACAGCTTGTAGTGAAAGCTAGATTCTATAGATGTTCTAGTTCATCTGTTCATGTGCTGTTTTCAAAGTGCATGTTTATCTGAGTTGAGAAGTTATTGTTGCATGTAACCGTTTCATTCTCTAAACGTTGGTCATTGCCAGATCATTTCTACGTCCTTTGAAATCGTGTTTTAACCGGCAAGAGGCGGGCAGAACAGTAGTCTGTTCAAATGCTTCTTCTGTTGCATCCTTTTGTTTTCTCAGGCTAATGTTTGTATATTACGTTTTTGTATGCAATTGATATTTTGCATTCGTCAAGCTGCTGACTAATATTGTCTCACCGATATGATTGACCAAAAAATGTTCTACTGACATGGCTTCCTTATTTTCTTGAAAGCAGCACAGAGGCCGATACCTATGGTCAAGCTGCATCAAATCTTGTTGCAGGCAATAACTTCGAGCAAGCTATTCAGCAAATTCTCGACATGGGTGGGGGAGCTTGGGACAGAGATACTGTTGTTAGAGCTCTTCGTGCCGCTTTCAACAACCCTGAGAGAGCCGTTGAATATTTATACTCTGTTAGTCTGCTTGCACTTCTTTGCCTTCTTTGATTTTGTGCTTTTTGTTGATATGCTTTATATAATGCAGAGCCCGTGATTCCTGACATGTATCATATTTTCTAGAATTTTGAGGCTTGCTAAAGGCAGCAATGTTGGCTTTTGAAGCATCACATCCTATGTTTTTTTACTCCATATACTTATGCTAATTTTTTTCTTATTCTCATAGGATAGATTTTCTGGTATGCAAGTTGTGGAGCCAATTTGTAATCCCATAGAAAGCTCTTTTTGATTGATGTAAAGATGGAAACTCGTTAAATCTTTACAGCAGATGGTAGAAGCTACATTTTAACCTGTAGAATAAATACTTATTGAAGGAAAATCTCACAGCTTGTAAATGTGTATATAATGTGCTATTTGCCTTTAAATTCCCCCGATTCCCCTCCTACTGCACATTGTATTCATCACATGACATGTTCCATAATATTCATGAAAATTTCAGCATTACATCCATCAATGTAAAAGATGCAAGGTCTCTGATACAGATTTACTTGTTGGGTGGTGAGGTTAATTTTTTGAGTCCTCTTGTTCGATTTCAAGTCATCAAGAATGGTATTTTGCATTCTCAGGGTATTCCCGAGCAGCCAGAAAATCCACCTGTAGCTCAAATACCTCTTACGGAAGGAGTCAATCCTCCACCACCATCCCAAACTGCTGCTGCTCCTACAACTGGTCCTAATGCTAACCCTTTGGATCTTTTCCCTCAGGTATGTTCTGGTTGAGCAAAATAGCTAAATGATCCTCTCGGTTATATTGTGGTTTTGTTCCACTTAACTGATGCGTTGCCACAGGGTCTCCCTAGCTTAGGATCTGCTACTGGCGGCAACAACCTTGATTTTCTACGCAATAGTTCACAGGTATTTTCTTCCTTTCAAATTTAACATAAGCTTGATTGTTTTTTCTCAATATTAATTTATTTTTGGGTGCAGTTTCGAGCTTTACAAGCTATGGTGCAAGCAAACCCTCATATTTTGCAGGTATTTTCCTATATGTCCCACGTACGGTTTGAACTTATGTTTTGCTGTGCATTACTTACAATTCTAAAAAAAAACTATCTGCAGCCAATGCTGCAAGAATTGGGAAAACAGAATCCTCAGCTTATGAGACTTATTCAAGAGCACCAAGCTGATTTTATTCGGTTGTTGAATGAACCTGCTGCCGAGGGAGGTGAAAGGTGAGATTTCACATCATTTTCGTGATGGTATTTTTGTAGACATGCAATTAATGCTTCTATTATCTTTCATCTGTTAAAAATATGCAGTGGTAATCTTTTGGGCCAGCTACCTTCAGCCGTGCCGCAGGCCGTGCAAGTCACTCCCGAGGAGCGTGAAGCCATTGAACGTGTAAGACTTTTCTTTCCCTGCAACTTTCAGTGTATTTTTTAATGATAAAAAAATAAGTGCAATTTTTTATATTGTTGGTGTGTATTTACTTAAAACATTAGATGCTTGTATTCAAGTTGTTGCTTTGACAATTTAAGCTTTTGAAGGTCTTGGATTCTTGGCTTTATGTCTCGAGTCTCGACTACTACTAGTCTACTACTTTCATGTTGGGATTTTGATTACCTTGTGGAAGTAAATAAACACTTACGACCTGATATATTAGTGTACCATGAAATCCGAATTAATATAATTAGATTTAACTTTTACTCAAAAGTTGCAATTATTATTGTGTTTCATTTCCCACTCTCTCCTTGTTCCTGTTGGAACAATAATCAACCTATGAACTCAACTTACAACTTTGTCCTATTGTCCTCGCACATTAAACTGGATATCCTCTGCATATTCAAACAAATGCCAAGAGCTGACTGCTGATCTCTTATGTGAGTATAACATAAAGAGATCACAATTAAAAAACCTAACATCGAGACAAATACCAAAATGATTGATTAGAACTGACGCAACGCTATGTTTTGCTAAGTTATAATTAGCAGGTATTTTTCCATATTTAATTTGTTAAGATTGTGTTTATTTACCTGCCTTGTGATGAGTTTCTCCTTTTTGCAGCTTGAGGCAATGGGGTTCAATAGAGCCGTAGTGTTGCAGGTTTACTTTGCTTGCAACAAGAACGAGGAGTTGGCAGCCAATTACCTACTAGATCATATGCATGAATTTGAAGAGTGATTGTTGATCTGGTGGAAATAAATGATATCTGCTGCTCGCTAAAACCCAGTTTGTTTGCCTTTTGGATTGTGGATATATTAGTAGTTAAGATATTGATGTAGAGATTTGACGACTTTTTTCTTTTCTCCCGGGTCTGTTGGTGTATCTAGTTAACCTTAGTAAATGTTTCTTATGATTTTCCACCTCCCAAAATATGCATTCACAAAATTTAGTCTTGTAACTGTTACAATTTTCATGGCACCTGTTAGCTCTCAAGGTCCATAGGTGATCGATCGTCAAAGTACTTTCTCAGATGTCAAGCTTGTCGGATGAACTGGACGTTCACATTAATTACTACAAGCGCTCCCATATTGTTACGAACACACCCTTCATCTAACCGGAAGATAAGAACGCTTGATATATGTTTATATTGCATCGATCTTGTCACTATCATGTTCATCGTATATTCTTTTTCGAACCAATTTGGGCTAGCTTGGGTGGGAGTGTTTTAGTCATGAGATAGTAAAGATTAGGGTTCTGTGGTTCAATTTGCATGTTTGAGATGTTTAGATTTAAAATGGATGGATTTAAATGGATGGGTGGGTAGTAGAGCAGATATCATTAAATCTTTTCCAAACTAAATCCCAATTGTTTATAAGCATGCATATTTCAGACGTTAACGTATTTCCAACTTCATCAACATCAACATAGCCCCATGAAGTCTGACATATCTAGGTAATGGGTCGTCATCAAGAAATATAATAGTCATACAACCAAAGCATACAAAGTGATAATATAAGTTAGCTTAATATCATACATAGCCAAAATAAAAGCACCTTGGACGGTCATGACCTTCACCAGCGCTAATTTATTGCACATTTTTGAAAGCTAGAATTATGGATAACCACTACCAGTCCCACCTTGGCCCTGGTAGCCGAAGTCGTAATCGTTGTTTGCACCACCTCGACCACCATTGTAATTGTAATCGGGTCTAGAGTAATAACCTTCTTGGTTTCTAGAACCATAACCATAACTGGCTTCATCACCTCCTCTACCATCTCCGAATCCTCCAGTAGAACTGCCACCTGAGCCATAACTTCCGGTGTTACCATATCCTCTATATTCATTATCTGAACCGTAGCGATAACCACCACCTGATCCATATCCATATTCATTTCCTGAACCATATCGAGGATCACTGTTTGATCCGTAGCCACTTCCTTGACCATAATTATTTTCTTCATAACCACCATTGTTGTTGTATCCTCCACCATATTCGTATCGTGGCTTATCTCTATCGCCATATCCTTTATCTTTCTCGTCACCTTCACCGGAAAAGGTACCATTATTGCCATTTTCATCGCCTTCGTAGTACGTACCGTTTGGCATGTTCCCGCTACTTCCCTCAGATCTACCCCCACCAAAATACGTATTATTGGTCGAATCACCGCCATAATACGTAGCATTAGTGCCACTATAGCCATCGGCTCCATTGAAGGTAGTATTGCCTCTATCTCCTTCTCTAGAAACTGTACCGTTGCCGCCGTTGTCGCCATCATTCAAAGTAGTGTTGGTACCATTACCACTTCCAAAGTTTGTACCATTGCCACCACCCCTTTCAAATCCACGACCAAAACCATAACCACCTCCCCCTCCACCATTGAATTCACCTCTTATCCCAAGCCGAAACCCTCCACTGCCACCTCCACCACCACCACCGCCGCCGCCAGCATCTCCAGTATTGTTGCTGCTAAGCATGCGTGAAGCCGAGGACACCGACATGCATACCATAAACACCAGAAGGACACAACTTACAACCCTAAAACCACCCATGATTACCTAATGAATTCGGTCCAAGAATTTAGATGTAGGGGAAGATAGATCGATTTCTAGAATCATGGGACATGTTTATATTTCAATTATATGTTTGAAGGGTTCCTACAAGTTTCTTGACTTGGTAATCAAATAATATATATATTGGTTACGTGTTATGCAAATTTGACGTCGACATGTCGTTTTCTTTTGTTCTCATTTGGAGTGCGAATTTTAAAATGAAGTATTCAAAAATTCAAAATGCAGAGCCACTTCGTAAGAACATAAAAAGTAAAATATGTATAAAATTATGTACAACACTAATATATAATATTACAGGAATTCTCAAGTGAGCTCAGGGCTTAATCAAACTAAATTAAGCCCCCACAATATCCATCACTCATTTCAAAATGTAAGGTAGATTAAGAAAAAAACGGTTATGCTAATGAATGGTGAGATTAACTGTAAATAAGATCCAATGGTGAGATTGTATGTGGCTTAAACTAAATTTGATGAACTCTGGGCTCACTAGAGCTTGATCCTATAATATTATATAAGTTGTAATATGAGATTGAAGAATTATATATGGAACTCATTAATGCAAGTACTTAACAAATAGTAGTCATTTTTAATCACTCGTTCACTGTGTGTGTAACGTACCCGAAAACAGCGGAAAATTTAAACAATAATAAAGACCGTCAACGGTCAGCACTGGGCACGTCACGGGAAACAAACCAACATATATAATATAATATGATCCACGTGGAAGTCAAATATACAAACTGACTGTGATTACGACCAAAGCTATACAATATGTAATCACCTCAAAAGAAAGAAACTGACAACTACAGGATCTGATCTCGGGGGCACCGTCCTCGGTCACCACCTCAAACTCTAACCCTGCTCGCTACCTGAAATGCAAACAAACAAACATGCCTGAGTTCCCTGCAGGAACCCCGTATACCAAACCTCCTAAAATATAAAAAGGAATTAAAGACAATGCAATGCTATGCACATGACCATCCGCCTCGGGCCCACAATAATGCCCTCACCGCCTCCGCGGCACTGAACCACTCCTGCCACTAGGGTCAAGTCAGTCCACCGCTGCCTCACAAGGGTCAGTCGACATCACTGCTCCCCAAAAAGTGCAGGAAGGAACCCCTGGTACACGCCGCACCCAAAGAGCGAGTCAGCCCGCCGAATACACAACTCGGGTCAGACGACAGCCACTGCTCCCCCAAGAGTCGCCTAGCGCGCACCCTGCCGGAACATCCTCGGCCTACCGCTAAACCCTCGCAAACTGCCCAAGGTTTACGGTACACATCCCTCACACCCCGCTCGGTAAGAGAGGAAAAAGGTACAACAATAATACGCCTTCGTCGAAGGTGAAATCCGTAGCTCTCAAAGCCGGTAATCAACCGTCGCCTCGGAGCCGGTAGTCGACCTGACATCGACGGATCGCGTGTGGATAAATCCACCAACCTGCGGCAGATCGGTCGACCGCTACAAGCACACCGGTCGACCGGTCCCCCACACAGTACACAGTACTGTACAAACAAATCTACCGGTCGAACCACGCCAACCGAATTACCGACCAATCGGTCGAACAAAAGTCATCTAGCGGTCGACCGTTTGGAAGGTCTACGCTATACCATTTTATATAATATATATATATCCGATCGGTCGAACCAAGGGGCCGTTCGACCGATAACAGGACTTTCAATATTTTGCTCAAGTCTCGTTCGGTCGACCGGAACTGAAATACAGTTCGACCGAAACAACACAAGCACTCTACCGCTTAATTAAATGCTCAGTCGGTCGACCGAGAGTTAAAGAGCGGTCGACCGTTTTGATGGTCAAAGCTCCCAACCGACTTAGCATCGAATGGATCGGTCGAACAAGGTAAAGGACGTTCGACCGTTTAATAAGTCAAAATCCCCAACCGACCCATTCTCATCGTTATTCGGTCGACCGGCTAAGTGGTCCCGTTCGACCGATAACAGTATATCCCCTTTTTCCCGCACAAATCTGGCATAACGGTCGACCGTCTAACGACATCGTTCGACCGTTCGCGGGTAAACATCAATATAATAATAGGATCGGTCGACTGCCCACAGGCACCGGTCGACCGATCGTCGTCTTCAACCTCTGAATTGGTTGAATTCCGACGGGGAATTCGACACCAACGTCGATCCCCAACACTCACAAGGCACAAGTGAGTTATAATGAAGATTTGGCATACCTTTTGGTCGAGTGAAGAAGCCTCCCAAGCTTGCACCACTTCACTCCACTTCTTCTTCTCTTTCTTCACTTCTTCTCCTCTTCTTCTTCACCTCCTTCTTCTTCTTCTCTCTAACCTCTTCTCTCAAGCTCTGGTTGTTGAAAAGGAAAAGAAAACGTTTTATTAACCTTACCTTCCAATTTATAGGCAAACCAATTCTTATCCAACCTCCACCTCATCCAATCCTAAATCAACACCTCATGCTACACTATTCCAGGATTAGATTAGGTTAATTAGGTTTAGGTTTAGTTAATTAAGATGTTTTAGATTAGGTTATTACAATCTACCCTCCTTAAAGAAATTTCGTCCGCGAAATTCGAAACAACAGACTCACCGAAACAACTCTGGATACTGCTTCCTGACATCCTCCTCGATCTCCCAGGTAGCCTCTCTGACACTGTGATGCTGCCACCTGACTTTCACCATCGGAATCGCTCTCCTCCTGAGCTGATGTACCATCTGATCCACAATCTCTACTGGTCTCTCATCTAACGACAAATCCTGCTGGATCTCCGGTACTGATATCTCTATCACATGAGCTGGATCGGCCACGTACTTCCTCAGCATAGAAACATGGAAGACGTTGTGAAGTCCTGCAAACTGTGGCGGTAAAGCAATCCTATACGCCACCTCACCAACCCGATCCAATATCTCAAACGGTCCGACATATCTCGGACTCAACTTCCCCTTCTTCCCGAATCTCATCACCCCTCTGGAAGGCGAGATCTTCAGGAAGACATGATCTCCTACCTCAAAAGTCAGCTCACGCCTCCGCGTATCAGCATAACTCTTCTGCCTACTCTGCGCCGTAGCTAGTCGTCTCCGAATCACGTCGACCTTCTCTGAATACAACTGGATAATGTCAGGTCCAACTAGCTGTCTCTCGCCCACATCACTCCAGCATACCGGCGATCTACACGGTCTCCCGTATAATGCCTCATAGGGTGCCATTCCAATACTCGAGTGGTAGCTGTTGTTGTAGGCGAACTCGATCAACGGCAAATGCTCATCCCAATGCCCGGCCCAGTCAAGTGTACACGCTCTCAGCATGTCCTCCAATGTCTGTATCGTCCGCTCTGACTGGCCATCTGTCTGTGGGTGGAAAGCTGTGCTAAACTTCAGACGTGTCCCCAGTGCTCTGTGTAGACTCTCCCAAAATCTCGAAGTGAATCTGGGATCTCTGTCTGAAATGATACTGACTGGTACGCCATGAAGTCTGACAATCTCCTCAATATATAACTTAGCTAGACCCTCCAGAGCAAGAGTGGTCTTAATAGCTAAGAAATGCGCCGACTTGGTCAGTCGATCGACTATAACCCAAATCGCATCGTGGAATCTCCGTGTCTTCGGTAGCCCCGTAACAAAATCCATCGTCACGTGCTCCCACTTCCACTCGGGCAACTCAATCCTCTGCATCTGCCCTGCTGGTCTCTGGTGCTCGATCTTTACCTGCTGACAGACCAAACACCTCGACACGAAGTCTGCAACGTCCTTCTTCATACCTCGCCACCAGAAGTTCCGCTGCAGGTCTTTGTACATCTTGGTGCTCCCTGGATGAATGGAATATCTCGATCTGTGTGCCTCCTCCATGATATCCTGTCTCAGGTCCTCTGTCTTCGGCACCCAGATACGATCTCTGAATCTCAGACCTCCGTCCACTCCAACTCTGAAATCTGACCCATCTCTGGCAGCTAACTGTAACAAACTGCTCAACTCCTCATCTGTAGTCTGAGCATGAATCACTGCTGATACTGTCTGAGGCTCTACTCTCAATACTACAATCACTGCGCCCTCAGAGCTATCAGCAAATGGCCTCCACTCTGCCAAGGACTCTAGCAGTCTCCACTCCTGAATACATAGGCCTGCTACTGATACCTCCACCTTCCGGCTCAAAGCGTCTGCAACAGTGTTCGCCTTCCCCGGATGGTAAGAGATAGTGAAGTCATAGTCCTTAATGAACTCAAGCCATCTGCGCTGCCTCATATTCAGCTCCTTCTGCGAGAACAGGTACTTCAGACTCTGATGATCTGTAAACACCTCGAACTGCTCGCCATAAAGATAGTGTCTCCAGGTCTTCAGTGCGTGAACCACTGCTGCTAACTCCAAATCATGTGTCGGGTAATTCCTCTCATGGACCTTCAGCTGTCTGGATGCGTATGCGATCACCCTCCCGTGCTGCATAAGTACACATCCTAAGCCAACACCTGAAGCGTCGCTATAAATCACGAATCCACCCGTGCCACTCGGCAATGATAAAACTGGTGCTGTGGTCAACAGTCTCTTCAGCTCCTGAAAGCTGTCCTCGCACTTCTGCGACCAAACAAAAGTGACTCCCTTCTGCGTCAGAGCCGTCAGTGGTGCTGCCAATCTCGAGAAGTCTTTGATGAAGCGACGGTAATAACCCGCCAGTCCAACAAAGCTCCTAATCTCTGTCACGCTCGTAGGGGTCCTCCACTGTGTCACCGCCTCTACCTTCGCCGGATCCACTGATATCCCCTCTGCCGATACAATGTGTCTGAGGAATGCCACTCTGTCCAACCAAAACTCGCACTTTGAGAACTTAGCATATAACTGCTGAGCCCTCAAGATGCTGAGTACAATCCTCAGATGCTCTCTGTGCTGCTCCACATCTGGTGAATAGATCAAGATGTCATCCACAAAGACAATCACAAATATATCAATATACTGCCTGAATGTCCGGTGCATCAGATCCATGAACGCTGCCGGAGCATTCGTCAATCCAAATGGCATCACCAAGAACTCATAGTGTCCATATCTCGTCCTGAAGGCTGTCTTCTGGATGTCCTCATCTCGGATCCTCAACTGGTGATATCCTGAACGCAGGTCAATCTTCGAGAAAACCTTCGCTGACTGCAGCTGGTCAAAGAGATCCTCAATCCTAGGTAAGGGATACCTATTCTTCACCGTCACCTGGTTCAGCATCCTGTAGTCTATGCACATCCTCAAGGATCCGTCCTTCTTCACAAACAAAACTGGTGCACCCCAAGGCGAGACGCTCGGTCTGATAAATCCAGAGTCCATCAACTCCTGCAACTGCTTCTTCAACTCTGTCAACTCAGCAGGTGCCATCCGGTATGGAGCCTTCGACTGTGGTGTAGTGCCAGCTACCAACTCAATGCCGAACTCCAACTCTCGGTGTGGTGGTAAACCTGGAATCTCCGCTGGAAAAACATCCGCGAACTCCTGTACCACCTCAATGTCCTCTAGCCTCTGGGACTCTGCCTCCGCAACTACAAGTGTCGCCAGAAAAGCTGCACATCCCTGCTGTAACAGTCTCTGAGCTCTCACAGCAGATACAATAATGCGACCCCTCTGCTTCTGATCCCTCTAATCAGAATATCAGGCAAACCCTTCCTCGGGATCAAAATCTTCTTCTCACGGCACAAGACTCGAACATCATATTGGGACAGCCAATCCATCCCAAGTATGACATCAAAGTCCTCCATCGGTAGCAAGACCAGGTCTGCCGGAAACTCCTGATCTCCCGAAACAACCGTGGCGCCGGGGACAAATCTCCCCACAGTGCCCACCAGACCCAGGGGTGTGCTGACCTCCAAAGTGGCAGTCAACATCGCAAGGGTACAGCCCAACACTCCCGCAAATCGCTCTGAGATGAACGAGTGTGTCGCGCCACAATCAAATAACACCCTAGCTACTGAACCTGCGACAAGAAGTGTACCTTCCACGACAGCGCCTCCATCCCGAGCCTCCTCTGCCTGGATGGTGAAAACTCTGCCAGTGCGCTGCCCCTGCTGGGGTCTGAAAGGTGGTCTACCTCCGCCTCCTCCTCTGCCTGGTGCGGGTAAACCCGGTGGTCTGCTCGGCCCAGCTCCTCGGCTCGGACAGCTCCTGATAAAGTGACCCAGCTGGCCACACCCATGACATGCTCCGGGGGTGAAGCATGGCCCGGAGTGAAACCTCCCACAAGTACCACAAGGCTCTGGTCGTGGTACTGCAACTCCTGCTCCCTCGTATCGGGGCCTCTTGCCCGGATTCCCTCCAGTCTGACCTCCTGGCCTCCCAGAGAACCTACCTGATGGCCTCCTCTCATCCTGGTAGTTCTCCCTGTAGTCACGATCAAGAACAGAGGCACTCTTCACTGCATCGGCCAACGTGCTCGGCATGTGTGTCAGCACCTTCGTCCTCAACTGCTTTCGGAGCCCTCGGACGAACTTCCCTGCCCTCTGCTCCTGTGTAACATACATCTCGGGACAGTAACGCTCTAGGGCGTTGAACTTCCCGATGTAGCCTGCCAAAGTCATGTCTCTCTGCTGAAGACTCAGAAACTCCTCCCTCTTCGCATCCTGGACATGCTGCGGAAAATACTGCTCGTTGAACTCGCCAACGAACTCCTCCCAGGCTATATCATCTCTGTCCGCAAACACCACTGCAGATGTGGACCTCCACCAGTTGGACGCAGCACCGCCCAAAACATAAGTAGCCAAGCCCACTCTCGCCTCTGGAGGACAACCAATAGCACTGAAGATCTTCTGCATCATGAAGATCCACTCCTCCGCAGCCTCTGCGTCGTACTGCCCCAGAAAGGTAGGCGGATGCTGGCGCATAAACCGGTCATGCATAGCACCAGTCCCCGTCTGCCCAGTCTGTGCTGTCTGCTGCTGTAGCATCTCTGTCAGACGTCCGACCGTATCGAACAACGTCCGACGCTCATCCTCCCAAGCCTCATCCCTCGCAGTCTCACTCTCACCGCGAGTATGGGCAACCGCCTTCCCCCGTCTAGGAGGCATCTGCCAAAGGAAACAAGACAATATCAATATAATCTGTGCATGCATGATCCTCTAGACCTAACTCCTAACTCAAAGGTGGTTTCTTTAGACAAGTACGCCGAGATCAACGCTCTGATACCAAATTGAAACGTACCCGAAAACAGCGGAAAATTTAAACAATAATAAAGACCGTCAACGGTCAGCACTGGGCACGTCACGGGAAACAAACCAACATATATAATATAATATGATCCACGTGGAAGTCAAATATACAAACTGACTGTGATTACGACCAAAGCTATACAATATGTAATCACCTCAAAAGAAAGAAACTGACAACTACAGGATCTGATCTCGGGGGCACCGTCCTCGGTCACCACCTCAAACTCTAACCCTGCTCGCTACCTGAAATGCAAACAAACAAACATGCCTGAGTTCCCTGCAGGAACCCCGTATACCAAACCTCCTAAAATATAAAAAGGAATTAAAGACAATGCAATGCTATGCACATGACCATCCGCCTCGGGCCCACAATAATGCCCTCACCGCCTCCGCGGCACTGAACCACTCCTGCCACTAGGGTCAAGTCAGTCCACCGCTGCCTCACAAGGGTCAGTCGACACCACTGCTCCCCAAAAAGTGCAGGAAGGAACCCCTGGTACACGCCGCACCCAAAGAGCGAGTCAGCCCGCCGAATACACAACTCGGGTCAGACGACAGCCACTGCTCCCCCAAGAGTCGCCTAGCGCGCACCCTGCCGGAACATCCTCGGCCTACCGCTAAACCCTCGCAAACTGCCCAAGGTTTACGGTACACATCCCTCACACCCCGCTCGGTAAGAGAGGAAAAAGGTACAACAATAATACGCCTTCGTCGAAGGTGAAATCCGTAGCTCTCAAAGCCGGTAATCAACCGTCGCCTCGGAGCCGGTAGTCGACCTGACATCGACGGATCGCGTGTGGATAAATCCACCAACCTGCGGCAGATCGGTCGACCGCTACAAGCACACCGGTCGACCGGTCCCCCACACAGTACACAGTACTGTACAAACAAATCTACCGGTCGAACCACGCCAACCGAATTACCGACCAATCGGTCGAACAAAAGTCATCTAGCGGTCGACCGTTTGGAAGGTCTACGCTATACCATTTTATATAATATATATATATCCGATCGGTCGAACCAAGGGGCCGTTCGACCGATAACAGGACTTTCAATATTTTGCTCAAGTCTCGTTCGGTCGACCGGAACTGAAATACAGTTCGACCGAAACAACACAAGCACTCTACCGCTTAATTAAATGCTCAGTCGGTCGACCGAGAGTTAAAGAGCGGTCGACCGTTTTGATGGTCAAAGCTCCCAACCGACTTAGCATCGAATGGATCGGTCGAACAAGGTAAAGGACGTTCGACCGTTTAATAAGTCAAAATCCCCAACCGACCCATTCTCATCGTTATTCGGTCGACCGGCTAAGTGGTCCCGTTCGACCGATAACAGTATATCCCCTTTTTCCCGCACAAATCTGGCATAACGGTCGACCGTCTAACGACATCGTTCGACCGTTCGCGGGTAAACATCAATATAATAATAGGATCGGTCGACTGCCCACAGGCACCGGTCGACCGATCGTCGTCTTCAACCTCTGAATTGGTTGAATTCCGACGGGGAATTCGACACCAACGTCGATCCCCAACACTCACAAGGCACAAGTGAGTTATAATGAAGATTTGGCATACCTTTTGGTCGAGTGAAGAAGCCTCCCAAGCTTGCACCACTTCACTCCACTTCTTCTTCTCTTTCTTCACTTCTTCTCCTCTTCTTCTTCACCTCCTTCTTCTTCTTCTCTCTAACCTCTTCTCTCAAGCTCTGGTTGTTGAAAAGGAAAAGAAAACGTTTTATTAACCTTACCTTCCAATTTATAGGCAAACCAATTCTTATCCAACCTCCACCTCATCCAATCCTAAATCAACACCTCATGCTACACTATTCCAGGATTAGATTAGGTTAATTAGGTTTAGGTTTAGTTAATTAAGATGTTTTAGATTAGGTTATTACAGTGTGAATATTTGAATTCATGTTTTCTTCTCTCTCCTTTTATTTTAAAACTTCAATGAAAATAAGTCAGTCAAATCACATCACCTTGCTTATGGAGTAGAGATTGATTATTTTAGGTCAAGTTACTTGAATAAAGCTATGGGTGGCTGATTATGTTTTGTACTTTAAGATGATTGGTGTTGACTTGGCTTCATTGCGATAGACAAAATTTTAAAATAAAGTATCAACGACTCTAGGAAATTTCGTGGGATTGAATTAGACGTGACTAATAAGATAATAAAAACTAGTATGTTTTGTTACGTATATGCACGGCATTTTCCCCCCTAGACAAGTATATGTAATCGTCCCCAAAAATGTTTAAGAGAAAATATATAACCATAGCAGGTAGACATCTAAGAATCTGTTTTATTATTCCGTTTTCTTCTGAAATCTAGGTTAGGTGAGAAGTTTAATCTTCCAGGGGGTTGGCTTTCTTATTTAATCTTAATTTTTAGATTAGCCAAACTTTAGTTTTTTAGATATTGTTGTTGCTTATAACATAGGCCGTTAAGGCTTTAGCCAGCCAACGAGTTAAAAGTAAGTTTGTCATGCCCCCAACCTCAACAACAAACGATTGCATGATCTTAGCAGCAGAGATCCCAGAAGCATCATTGCACGCTATTCGTGTTATGACGGCCTCAGGTACAAATCGTTTCTGTCTTAGAAAACGTATATGGTGCTCCTGCAGCATTTCATGGTTATGATTGAGATCGACAAAGTTAATCTGGTAACCCCTTGTTGGGTTTCCAGAAACCCTGATGCGAGTCGTGCACTGAACTCTACTAGATAAATGTGGCTTCATTATGCATTGACCTTGGTCTGTTGGTGTCTTACCCTCCTTGGAACAACTAAGAGTAGCCCGGGTAACAACACCAGCGTCGTAATGAGTATGTCGCAGCTTAACACCAAAACCACAAGCATCAGCATAGTCGTTGTAAAAGGCTATTGCTCATTCGAAAGAGGGGAAATCATCTTCTCCTTAGGAACGTTAAACGACATTTCCATTTGAGTGAAGATTTCTCTCAAAACGAAGAGAAATGAACGAAAGAGCAAGGAAGAAGTGACGGTGGTCATTCTGTGCATGTAACGTACCCGAAAACAACGGAAAATTTAAACAATAATAAAGACCGTCAACGGTCAACACTGGGCACGTCACGAGAAACAAACCAACATATATAATATAAATATGATCCACGTGGAAGTCAAATATACAAACTGACTGTGATTACGACAAAAGCTATACAATATGTAATCACCTCAAAAGGAAGAGACTGACAACTACAGGATCTGATCTCGGGGGCACCGTCCTCGGTCACCACCTCAAACTCTAACCCTGCTCGCTACCTGAAATGCAAACAACAAACATGCCTGAGTTCCCTGCAGGAACCCCGTATACCAAACCTCCTAAAAATATAAAAAGGAATTAAAGACAATGCAATGCTATGCACATGATCATCCGCCTCGGGCCCACAATAATGCCCTCACCGCCTCCGCGGCACTGAACCACTCCTGCCACTAGGGTCAAGTCAGTCCATCGCTGCCTCACAAGGGTCAGTCGACACCACTGCTCCCAAAAAGTGCAGGAAGGAACCCCCGGTACATGCCGCACCCAAGGAGCGAGTCAGCCCGCCGAATACACAACTCGGGTAAGACGACAGCCACTGCTCCCCCAAGAGTCGCCTAGCGCGCACCCTGCCGGAACATCCTCGGCCTACCGCTAAACCCTCGCAAACTGCCCAAGGTTTACGGTACACATCCCTCACACCCCGCTCGGTAAGAGAGGAAAAAGTACAACAATAATACGCCTTCGTCGAAGGTGAAATCCGTAGCTCTCAAAGCCGGTAATCAACCATCGCCTCGGAGCCGGTAGTCGACCTGACATCGACGGATCGCGTGTGGATAAATCCACCAACCTGCGGCAGATCGGTCGACCGCTAAAAGCACACCGGTCGACCGGTCCCCCACACAGTACACAGTATTGTACAAACAAATCTACCGGTCGAACCACGCCAACCGAATTACCGACCAATCGGTCGAACAAAAGTCATCTAGCGGTCGACCGTTTGGATGGTCTACGCTATACAATTTTATATAATATATATATCCGACCGGTCGAACCAAGGGGTCGTTCGACCGATAACAGGGATTTCAATATTTTGCCCAAGTCTCGTTCGGTCGACCGGAACTGAAATACAGTTCGACCGAATCGACACAAGCACTCTACCGCTTAATTAAATGCTCAGTCGGTCGACCGAGAGTTAAAGAGCGGTCGACCGTTTTGATGGTCAAGCTCCCAACCGACTTAGCATCGAATGGATCGGTCGAACAAGGTAAAGGACGTTCGACCGTTTAATAAGTCAAAATCCTTAACCGACCCATTCTCATCGTTATTCGGTCGACCGGCTAAGTGGTCCCGTTCGACCGATAACAACAACACCCCTTTTTCCCGCACAAATCTGGCATAACGGTCGACCGTCCTAAGACATCGTTCGACCGTTCGCGGGTAAACATCAATATAATAATAGGATCGGTCGACTGCCCACAGGCACCGGTCGACCGATCGTCGTCTTCAACCTCTGAATTGGTTGACATCCGACGGGGAATTCGACACCAACGTCGATCCCCAACACTCACAAGGCACATGTGAGTTATATTGAAGATTTGGCATACCTTTTTGACGGTTGAAGAAGCCTCCCTAGCTTTGGCAACCTCAACCCAACACTTGACCTTCTTCTCCTCTTCTTCTTCTTCTCTCCTTCTTCTTCTTCACCAATTTCGCCTCTCACACACTCTCTGAACTGAACACAAGTGAAGAAACATTTTAATTAACCCTACACCTCTATTTATAGTAACATCCAAGCTTATCTTCAATCCACCTCTTAAACTTCAAATCAAAACAAGCCACCTCATCCTTCACTAATCAAGGTTTAATTAGGTTAATTAGGTTTAGTTTAGTTTAATTTTAATGTTTAGATTAGGTTATTACAGTGCATCTTCGTAAAAAATAGGTATGGAGCTGGTGGGAGCGCCAAAATGAATGATTTGATTTTGAGCACGTCTGATTTGAGATGCATTAAATGTGGTTGCCCCTTCTGTATAAAAAATATTAAAACTTTGGTTGAGCTAGATTTGTCCAACTCAGCAACGTCCCGCCACAGCGTCCCGAAGAGCAGTTACTAAACATTTCCCAAATCCAAATACCCACCTTAATGCGTTGATGGAGACTTGATAGGTGCTTGATTCCAAAATAAATAAATAAATTAGCCTCCCTGCATATACAAATTTTACCTTGTGGATTTGTAGTTACTTGTTCAACTACTGCATAAATATCAGCTAGCAAATGAATATAAGGAATTCATTAAACAAGTACATAATGGGTTTATTAACAATTGTGTTTGTTCAGCAATTGTGTATATTTATTAACAATTGCGCGTTTTATTAATAACTGTGTGTTAGTTAAAAATTACGTGTGTTTATCAACAAGCACAATAAGTTTTCATTAGACAACAAATAGAAGCCAAGGAAGACATTTATCTTAGTAATAAATGCTTGTGTCTCAGGGAAATCTTTTACCAAGTCTTCAAACACAAGCTCATATTTAATTATGATAATCCCTATTCAAATAGTGCATGCTTAGAAGAACCAACGAGGAAGAAGAAGTCACTCCTTATTGGTTACACCAAATCAGTACATAAACAAAGCAAAATCACAGACCGGTCAAGAGTCCATCCAACTTTGTTGATAACCAAGAACATGCATGGAAGCTATCAAACCACCAATATTAAAAAAAAATCTCGATGTAACTAATTAAACTAAGATGAGTTGGGGATTTTTACAGGGGGTTACTATTCGTTGTCAGAAAATTACTTAAATCTTTTCAAAAATTATCTTTTTGCTCTTAACAAATCAATTAATATTCATTTCGTCTCGTGTCTTTAAACAATGTTTTTAACTCAGTTTTACTCACATTCCTAGTACCAACACCACGAAAATGTCTGGCGAAGCATCCAGAAATTTCTCCTTTACAAAACTCTTCGATTTCTTCAAAACAAACCACAAGTTCACACCAAACACCACAAACACTAACAACAAACAAATCTACAACACAAAACTTACGAGTTGAAACCAAAACTCTTTGATTCAATCCTGGAAGATTGAAAACACAAATAAACGCACACATTCGAAAACGAACCACAAATCCAAACCAAACACCAAAGAAGCAAACAAGTGAACAACGAAACACAAACAAAAAACAACACAAACCCAAACGAGGTGGGCGTTTGCCGATGTAGAGGAAGAACCGGGTTAGGCAGAGGAAGGCGAGGCAGGGGGAGAGAGGTGAGGATGCGTGAGAGTTTTGTAGTTGTTAGGGAGAGGAAGACGAGGATTCGGGGGAGAGGAAGAAAAAGGTTAGGGTTTAGGAAATTTTCGGAGGAGAGGAAGAGGGGTGGAGGTGTGAGATTTTGGTTTGGGTTTAGAAACCTACCAATTGGGTAAAAATTGGACAAAATAAATTTTGCATCAATACCGAATATACCCTTCAGTTTCTAAATTTATTAAGATCATCTAACCAACATTGGATTTGATTTGGACGGTAGATGTTTAAGGAACTTGTTTAAGGCTCATTTTATAATTCCTATATATATACACACAGGGCCGTCTCGGAAATTTTTGAGGCCATGTGCGAAAATAAACAACGAGGGTCCTAAATTTGAAAAAAATTGTCATCCTAGTTTAAATAATAAAAATTTCACTAACTTAATGCAATATTAATTGATTTTTTTTTGTCTTCTTAGCAATATTTGAGACAAATTTATCAATGTTTATGTGTTATTTATGTGTTAACACTAATTTTATTCGCAACCCAATAAGTTCATGTACAATTTTTTTGAGGCCCCTTCAAAATAAAGCCCGAATTGAGACCCAGAGCAGGAGCTCACCCTGTTCCTGCTATTGGGCCGGGCCTGTATACACACACGTACAGACGCATATAAATATACACACTCCACTACACTCCACTCCAATTCAATACACCACCCATAATATTCATCAAACATTGGTAGGTTAGTTTACAAAGAGAATTAATTAACCATATATCGATGGCGGAGGGCGTAGCTGTGAAAGCAGAGCAAGTGATCGTGTCAGCCTTGATGGAGGAGGCGGAGCACGAGATCGACCGCCTAACATCCCAGCTCGGGTAGTTGAAGACGCAGAGTACGAGCAAGTGAAGAGTGAGGCCATAAATGCCTGGCTGAGGGAGCTAAGAGAAGCGATCTACGATGCCGAGGACGTCCTGGACGCCCACGCCACCGACCTTGCTCTCCAACCCCCACCTCCAACGAGAAGTAAGAACAAAATCAATTTCTTATGCGTGCTCCCATGTTTCACCGGGCCTCCACCTTCCACCACCGAGGTGGTTCATGGTAAGCTTGCGAACATCAGGAACAAACTTGAATCCGTGTTCGGGATGCGACAAGGTCTTGTTGGGCGTCGTCCGCCATCTAGTGGCGGTTATCGTGCTGAAGCGGTCTACGTACAACCCAGATGGCGGGAGACCACTTCTAAGCTAGCACGACACGAAACCATGGTGTTGGTGGGTAGAGAAGAAGTCAAGTCGAGAATGGTTAAAATTCTGGTTGGGAAGACCAATCATACCAGTAATATTGTACCTACTGTGGTTCCTGTTGTGGGTGTTGGGGGGATTGGTAAGACCAGTCTTGCTCGCCTCGTGTTCAACGACAGGCAAGTGCAAGACCATTTCCAGCTTACTATGTGGGTGTGTGTGTCGGAATCTTTTGACTTGGTGCGTCTCACAGCCGCAATCGCTGCGTCGGCCGCTGGGTACCCGAACTCACCGATGTACGACAAATTTTCCACCTTCGAAGCAATCCAGAGGAAACTACGAGACTTGCTTGCCAACAAGTGTTTTCTTCTTGTTCTTGATGATGCGTGGAACCAACCATGAGAGCTCTTTGTGGAGGACTCTGCTATCACCATTAATGGAGGATGGAAGCAGTGAAAGCATGGTGATTGTTACTACACGAAGCAAGATGGTTGCTAATGCCATACCTGGTAAGATGGACCTCATTCTCTTGGAGGGTCTCACCGAGGAACAAAGTTGGAGCGTTTTCGAATATTACTCTTTTGGGCAGGTGGCCTCAGAGGAACGTAGTCTATTTGAAGATATAGGCTTAAAGATTGTGAAAAAACTTAACGGTCACCTCTGGCGGTCAAGTCCTTAGGAGCCTTTTGAGAACAAATTTGGACTTCAAGTTTTGGCATAAGATTCTCCGTAGCGAGTTGTGGACATTATTAAGTTACGGAGAGAGAGAAGAGGATAGGATGATATCTTATACATCCTCCGGTTAAGCTATCAACATCTACCACCTCAACACAAGCAATGCTTCTCTTATTGCTCTTTGTTTCCCAAAGATTCGATCTTCAGCCGAGAGGAGTTGTTACACTTGTGGATGGGTCACCAACTCATACACAGCAAAGGAGCTACAACTATTGAAGACTCGGGGATGGGATGCTTTGACGATCTACTCAACTCCCTCTTCTTCGAAAAAGTAGGGAACAACACATGTGTGATGCATGATCTTATCCATGATGTGGCTCAGTTTGTTTCCGAGGATGAGTTCTTGTGGATCAATGATGCCAACCCACCAGATTACGAGAAAGCAACCCGACATGTCTCCATTGCTGATCACACTCTAGATCTGAAGACTTTGGAAAATATATCTTCATGCAGAAAACTACGTACAATGGCGCTCCATTTCCCCTTAGGATTCGGAAGAATCCCCAATGTTGATGATGTTCTTGACCATTGGTTGAGAAGTTTCTCTTGCTTGAGAGTTTTCAGATTACGAGAAAGCAACATCAAAGAACTTCCTATATCCATTGGTGATCTAAAACATCTCCGCTGCATTGATCTATCGTGGACTCCTTTGGAGAACTTACCTGATTCCTTTTGCAAGCTTTACAACTTGCTAGTGTTGAATCTGAAGGCTTGTTTCGAGCTCCACATCTTACCTGTTGACTTCTCCAAACTTATCAACCTCCGGCACGTTCAAGAAAAGTCAAGCCTTCTCTCCAACTTGAGTGGAATCGGAAATCTCAGGTGTCTGCAACAACTACAGAAGTTTCAAGTTCGAACAGACATAGGAGGTAAGATCGAGGAGCTCAAGAATTTGAACAACCTTAATGGTGAACTCCATATTGAAAATCTTGAGAATGTCGAGAACGAAATTGAGGCATCTAATGCTCGACTCAGTGATAAGGAAGGATTGGAGATGTTGCTTCTGCAATGGGCCGTGGGTCGAAGAGGTGTGAAAGCAAAAAAAAAAAAAAAAAAACTGCTGATCAGACAAAGGTGGAAGATGCCATTCTAGAAAGCCTTCGACCCAGTTCTCTCCCGAGAAGATTGACCATCAAATGTCACGATGGTAACAAGCCGCCAAGCTGGATGGAAAACACACACGTGTCATATCTTAAAACCATTCGTTTGCAGGATTGCTCAAGATGGAAGGTGGTGCCCTGTCTTCGCCAGGGATTAAGAGGCAGACAATTGCAAACCACAAAATCGTCGACACCGGAGTTTAGTGAAGTTCGACACTGCATCCCGGTCTTAGTCATCCTCGTAAACATCGTTCGATCATTTGTCTCGCTTACGGTCCACTAACTGATCTCCGTTTCGAGTCAAGATCAACGCCGTTTACAACACCGAGCCTCGCGAACAACCTCGTCCCGCTCGTGTTTCCTCTCACAACTCGAGAGAGAGTTTCCTCGAAGATTTACAACTCTTTGGTGATTCTTGAATATGGAGATGGAATCACAATCTAACTAACACTCTACACTTGAACACACTTGGATAAGGATATCGAATTGGATATGCAAGTGATAAAGTTTTGGCTTGAGTGTTGAGGAATGAGAGTTTGAAGATGATGATGATTTAGCTATAAGTATGAGATAAATAGAGAGTGTTCAAGAGTCACAAGACTAACAAATGAGATTCTATTTATAAGCTTTCAAGTTCTACTGGCCGTTTGGGAGTTGTTGGGAAAATGGACAAATGAGAAGTAAGATGTGAAATAAGCTCGGGCAATTTTTAAACCAGGTTTGGTCAACCGTTCATGTAACGGTAGTCCGAAACACAAAGGTTTGATTGGTCTGAACTAAGCATATGGTTGACCGAATAGGGTTCGGATCATCGTTCACCAACTTCCACTAACTATTTTCAATTTATCCCTATTTAAGTTCGGTTAACCGAATACCAATCGATTCACCGTTCCAAGGTGGACAGTAAGATTGTTTGGGCTCTGGCTACTCAAGTTCGATTGTCCGTGTATACTTTGGTAGACCGAAGTTAACGCGGATTTTGCGCTAACAGATAAGGTTCAAATAGTCGTTTGGTATAACGGTCAAGTGTCACGTGTAAATAGTCGTTGGGTGCCTAAAACCAAGAATGATTCGGTTGATCGATATGTAATCGGTCGTCCGAATTAGGACAAGTCAATTGGGTTCTTGGGACTTGATTCAAATGTGATCGTTGGAGAAAAGTCTAAAACCGGTTCAGGGCTATTCGGTCGACCGACGGTGGTTCGGTCTTCCGTCGGGGCAATTCCAGATAACACCTAAGGTTTACTGATGGAAAGTATTCAGGTAATCGATAGGTGTTTGATGGACCGAAATAGAAAGGTTTCGGTTGACCATGAGGGGTTCGGTTTACCGAATCTTGATGGGACAGAATCTTAGTGCTCAAGTTTACATTAAACCTTATGGACTCAATAAATACCAAATTATATGTCTTGGTACAAAGCTTTGATGACAAGTCTTGAGTCTTGATGTCTTTGTCTCAATGCTCATTTCCTTGATTGCCTTGATTATCATATTAAGATGATTGCAATTATACAAGAATGTATGTAATCATGTTTGCTCACTTTGATCGATTTGGTTGATTAATTAATATTAATTTAATTAATCATCAAAATTAAGATAGATTAAGACCAAAAAGACAACAGAATCGATTCATTCACGAATGAGTGAAGAACAATGATGTCGCATGTTGTAGATCGGGGAGGGGTTTGTTGTCATGCTTGCGGGTCACAAGTGGGAAGACTGAGAAAGTTGAAAGAGAGACAGAGGAGAAGGGGTGAATAAAGAGAGAGGGAGGCCGCAAGTTTGGTGTCATGAGAGGGTAAATGAGATGTGGTAGTTGGTCTTAGGGTTTTAGATAAGCATTTTAGTCTGTTATCTTAAACGAGGAGATTAAATTAGGACAGAGTGAGTATATATTAAGCATCAAATGCTTCTTATATTGTTGACGGCTTGACGCACGATGTATTTTAAGATATTTCGGTAAATCATTTATTAAGAAAATAACAAAAATATTAAGTAAAATAACAAATAACAAAAACATAATTTCCAAAATAACAAACTCCTTGGAAATTCTAAAAAATTAATAAGCATATAATCAGGACTGGGCATTATATACAACAACAAAAAATTGAACGGTAACTATAATCTCGATCACCAGTACAAAATATACTATCTAATTCAGGACACTACTTAGGATAACTTGCATTGTTTATAAAAAAAACGGAATTAAAACTACTCTACTATTATATAACAAAAGCTACAACATGACTTTAAAAAATAAATACAAAAAGTAAAAAAAAAGATAACATAAACTCTAAAATAAGGAAACATGAACTATATTTTTTGGACTGTTTAAGAGAATTTAGTGCGATTTTTTTGTATTTCATGTTTTTTTTAATTCTTTTGTGGCCTTACCTGTTCATGTTTGCATGACCGTAAACGTGTCAGGTATGTCCTATCCGTACCCGTACTTAACTAAATTAGCATGTTCGGGTATATATCCGGTCAAAAAAATTATACTCGTACCCGTTAAGTTAGCATATATGGGGTGAGTATAATATATAAAATAAAATAAAAATTGTTAAAAATATATAATATAACAGATATACATGTATTACCCATCCCTTCCATGTTTGCGTGACTAGATTATATTTTTTATACATATTTCATATTTCATATTATAAGCACTCCATAGTCACTCTAGTAGTATTTATCGCTATTTTTTAATATAATTAATAAACTGTAAAAACATTTACAAAATAATATACAATCAATACTAATTTTAATTTATTCGACTATATTAAGTTAAGTATTATGGTAAAAAGATAAATATAAACTTAGTTATAATGTCGAATAACAATCCTGTAATGTATGTTTAAATATAAATTTAGTAAGTTTTAATTTGTATATGTTAATATCAAAGTCAATTTTAGAATGTGATCAAGATATACATAAATAGAAGGAGACAAGATAATAGATCGAAAATATAATAAAATTTAACTTATACAAATCACCTATATTATTTTAATTGTTTAACTAAATATATTGTTACATACTACAAATTCGCACACTACATTACTCCGTACTCGAATAACTAACTGGATATCACAATTATATTGTCAATGATTACAAAGTTTTATTTATTTTTACTGTGAACGTAGTGTAGTGTGTTGGATGAATAAGAGTGATGGATAATATCCTTATTAGTAGTTGAGGACGAAATGTTGTGAATAAGATCGAAGTTTCTGGAGTTAGCTGGGTAAAAAATAGGATTGGTGTGGAAAAGAAATTAATTACAAATTATAACTTTTTTTATGATTTTGTTGGAATTGTTAATTTTAGATTTCCACAATTTTTAGTATTTTTTATTTTATCATTTCTTACATTATATTACGTTTTTCATTATGATAAATTACTGACATGCCATCTCTTTCGAAAAAAGAATGTGATACAACGATGTCTTATTATCAAGTTATCATGGATGTAATGATTCTTCAAAATAGTAATTTTTAAACATATTTTCTATTCAAGTTTTCAAATAATTGTTAAAAATACTTATATATCTTTTATTCATTTTTAAAAAGAATAGTTGACAAATAGCTTACCGACATCAACCATGTTAATTTGTTTTTTACTTTCACCGAGTTTTATTGTAAACTATTAGCATAACACGTAATTGAAAACTTCAAATATGTATTTTATTTGGGAATAGAAGGTATCTCTCAAATTTTTGATATTTTTACTAAAATTAGAAATTCATTTACCAAATTCCCAAACATATTTTCTATTTTTTTTAAATCATTAACCCGTTGTCTCTCTACTATGGGCTAACTTATAGTTTTTATAACATATTTGTACTCTAATAGTAAAAAACCCCTAAAGATCCATAATATTTTAGTATAAATAATCCCTTTTTTTTGCAACAAATCGATCCAAAAAAATAAATTTGAATGGAAGAAAAAAAAATCATGATTGTTTTTTCTTTTCTTAAAACTAAAAAAGACCATGAATGTTGGTGGACGATTTCTTAGGGGGGCAGAAATGGACTCGGGGTCTAGTCCTCCAGTGGTCCACATTATCACTAACGTACCAAACTTTAGCCCACTAATATTAATAATACCTCTCCGGTGTCTACCTTTAAACTGTGTGAATGCTTTCATTTTTCTCATAACCATCTTCCCAATACTATCCATAAACTACATATATACAAGTGAAAGATTTGTTCATTCTCTTCCGAGAAAATCAAAGCCTGTAGTTTATAAGTTTGTCATAAAATTAAAGATGTCAGCCTCTCTCCTTTGGATTGCTATAGTAGTTGTCGTCGTTGTCGTCACCACCACCATCGTTACTGGCAAAGAGAAACACAAGTTCGTGAAAGGCGAGGGACCAGCACCGAAACCCACGGACGAGGTGGAGACTCATTTGAATTTCTATTGGCATGACATCACGGGTGGCAGCAACCCCACTGCGATTCAAGTGGCTCAGGTAATTATAAGACGTTCAGTTAATCAACCAAAGTACAAATTAATGATCGATTTTCAAATCATTTAGAGTTTTTTGCTTTTTAAGTTTTCGTTCTACATCTGAAATAGTTTCTGGTACTAATTCGACGACAGCTTCGAAGATTTCTTCTTCTTGTTTCCTTCAGTTTGGATTGAATTGTTAGATGCCAACTTTTTAAATATATTTCTCGCCTAATCATTACGATTATTGCCCAACAATTAGCTATATAATCATCACAAATTATTTTTTTGTATATTTAAGAGCTTTGTTTTAACTATAATCTTTCGGCTTTGCCATTAAACTCATGATACGTTTGAAGAATTTTGAGGAGATATTCAAAGTATTATAAAAGTTTAATGATAGCGCAATGATGATAAAAACGTTAATTAGAAGATATTAATGAAATTATTATCTTCTGCTCTTGAAACATGTCTGGCTTTCTGTTCTCAATGCTGAACAACTTTGCTAGGGGCTCAAATTAACATATAAAATAAAAGCGTGTCTTGAAAATACACTAATTATATTCTCCAATTAATAATTGCGGGACATGGTGTGATTGCTTAGTTCTTAGGTGAAATGTCTGTATCATCACCCACCTGCTCCAACCAATTTCTGCGTTATATACCAATACCATAACGTGCTTCAACAACTACCAACAACTTTACTAGCTGTTGAATAAAATGTTACAACCAAAACATTGGCATATATATATATATAAGAGAAACAACATTATCAACAAACGATCACATACTCTTAGAGCTAAATGGCAATGAAATAGTTAAACAATCATAGAACTTGCAACCAAAAATAGAGAATTCACAACCCAAGGCTCAATATGATACTAGTATCAAACATGTATTAGATAAATTTCTTATTACTATGTTGAATTGTATGTATGATGAAATCAAGAATGAATTGATGTAGGCATCGTCGACGCAAAGCTCAGCCACAGGATTTGGGTCAATTACCACGATCGACGACCCAATGACGGAAGGGCCAGAGCAGAGTTCAAGGCTAGTGGGAAGAGCACAAGGACTTTACGCCTCGACTTCCCAGCAAGACTTAGTGATGATGATGGCTATGATATTCAAATTCGTAGATGGCAAGTACAACGGTAGCACTGTCACGGTGCTTGGGAGGAATGCCGTCAACTCCGATGTTCGTGAAATGCCGATTGTCGGAGGAACTGGCGTCTTTCGATACGCGCGAGGGTATTGCGAGGCGAGGACGCATAACATTCAACAAAGTGTAGCCACAGTCGAGTACAATGTGTACATCCGTCACTACTAATTAGTAATTAAGGGGGAAAATATGTCACAATGTTATTATGGTGTTTGGTCGATTGATATGTGTATTCCTCTATTATTTTTACATTAAATTCCTTTTAAGAATATCATTTTAGTGAATTATATATATTCATATTTTTACTGAAATAGTGTATGCATGTTTCTCTGTTAACTTTGTATGAATAGGGAAAATCATATTCGCATATAATGTCACAATTATTTTTCTAGCAAAATAAAAGGCAAACATGGCATTGTCCAACAAAAATGACAACGATGTGTTGTTGTAAAAACATATTTGAAATCAATTAGGTGACCGTCAGTATCAGCTCAAGTCAGAATTTGCCTCCGTGATGTTTTTTTCTGCAAGACGATTGTGATGTCGGGCTGGGGAAACCATATTTAATCGTCATGTTTGTATTGATATCGGTCCAACAATATCATCACACATGTTCTGGTACTAGGATTTTTTGTCTGTCGTGTTATCAATTCAGACTTGAGGCGATTGAATTCTTTTTCTTTCTAGTCTTGTAGAGAGAAAGTAAAGACTTGTGGTGTGGTCATTAAGTCTCTGACCACCTAACTCCGATGGTGAAAGAATTGTCATTGATTCATTTCAGTTTTCCTTACATGTGGAGAATCTGATGTGGATGGGAGATGCAGTTTTAGGCCATTTAGCACTACCATTGATAGTACATGCCTACGCCTTACATCCGTTTATGTTTCAAATTACGCTTGATTGGGCCTTTCTACTTGTCTTTGAATAATAGTTGAGTTGTTTAACTTAAGCTAAATGATAAATACAGACGATCTCTTACTCTGTGAACCAGACTTGCCACCGCTAAAATATTGATACAGAAGACAAGCATAGCGAGGTACTTCATTCAATAGCTTTGTTGCTACCTTCAGCTTGTATTGAAAATACAACAAAAACAAACATTTTAGATTCGAAACCAATTACAACAAATTTTCACATAAGATGCTTGTTCAATAACATCTTACAATCTGGTTTGGAAAGTGAAAATCACCACGGCTATGAATTACATTCAGCTAATGTTCAAATAGGCAGCATCAGCTTAACATCAAATCTCCACAGAAAACAAATCTTTCTACAGAGATTCTTTTTTGTCGGAAACAGCAAAAAAGAAACATTCATAAGTGAGAAAAACAGCAAAAAGACATTCGACATAAGCAAAAAAAAGCACATCATCATAACAGCTGCTTCATCAACTACTTAGGGAAGCAGCAAGAATTTGCACTTCTTTAATGCCCATCCCCGGTTTCTGGTTTTGGAGCTTCTTTGATTTCATCGCCGGCTTCCTCCTGGAGAAAAAATATCTTATTAGGAAAAGATTTCTTACATAAGACTAACTTCTAGTGATTGACTGATTTGAAGGTCAAACAGATTAATATTTATGTTTGCTAATTAAGAAGTGACAACATATGAACTGACCGTGATGTCGGATGTCCACAAAGTCAAGTTGTCCCTAAGGAGTTGCATAATCAATGTGCTGTCTTTGTAGGATTCCTCACCCAAACTGTCCAGCTCCGAAATAGCCTCATCAAAGGCCTGCCCACCAAATAATTTGGTTTAAGATCAAGGGAAGAACTACTAGCAACATATGCACTTAAATTCAGAGGAACACCCCTAAATGGACGGATGATACAAAAAGAAAAAAAGAGTCAACAAAGATTCAACAACAGAGTGGCTGACCAAAGCCTTCTGGCCATCCATACAGCAAGACAAATCAAGTACTTACGAGTAGCAGAAGTAATAAAATCGGGTGTATATGTTGTCTCCAGGTTAAAATAGTTACCTTCAAGACGGAACACAAAACATCATGATGGACCTAACTGCCTCACTCAATAGGTTTATGTCATCACCAAAGAAGTGAGATTGCAATACCACTTAACTACTTAAGATTTAAGAATACATCTAGATGGGGAAAAACAGTTCAAAGAAAGTTTACAAGAAATATTACACCCACCAGCTAAGATATGACCAAGTTCAAATGCAAAATCAGTCAAAGCAACTTCATCACTTTCGTGTACCCATCGGACATCAAATTTTAGGCATCTTGCCCACCTGATTTTAGTCATCTCACTCGCCCGAAAATCTGAAATTCCTTGCGGTTCGGTTTAGGAGAAATCTTGCTCTCTCTCTCTCTGCTCGCGACTAGAATATAAGATCCACTAATGGTAAGCACAAATGGTATTATGGTCCACTGTATTAATTCACGTGGACTATGTGCCCTAAGGCCAAAATGATCCATAGTCAGAAATAAATGCAAGTATAAAGATGTCTTAAGTATCTTACTAGTTACTACTTACTAGGGAAACACATGCGCACTACAACCAATAGAAAGGAAGATGAAAGCAAAACGGAACGTAAGGTTAAAAAGACCCCTTCGGAGAAAAAAACAGTACCCTACGATAAAGACTGCACATGCAAATTAACAAGAAAATGAAATATTTGCTTAAAAATATTTGTGAGAAAGCCATGATTAAAAGGCACGGCAAAGAACCGAAAGGTAACTAGAAAATTAGAAATATATCAGGCAATCAGATGATACAATTAACGCATATACTAACCTGTTTTGCAAGACTGCAAGCACGGTCTGGTGAGTTCAGGATCTCATAGTAGAACACTGAGAAGTTGAGTGCAAGGCCCAACCTAATTGGGTGAGTCGAGGGGAGCTCAGCTGAGGCAATATCCTACAACCACACAAAGTTAAGTGAACCACTGTCCACAAAACATCCAAGTATTTGTGGGGGCAAAGGTAGTAACGGGATTTACTTGGGCAGACTTGTAAGCCAGCAAGGTGCTCTCAGCAGCCTCCTTCCTCTCAGCCCCGGTCTTAAATTCAGCAAGATACCTATTCAAAGAGGAAGCTTTCAGCATTTAAACAATATAAAAGGAAGGATCCAATTAAGCATTGCTGATTGAGAATATAGATTGCAATTCCATAATTTCCCACTCTCAATTTTTTTCTTACCTGTAGTAATCTCCCTTCATCTTGAGATAGAACACCTTAGATTCTGCAGTGGTGGAGGATGGCACAAGGTGAGATTCAAGAAGCTTAAGGATACCATCACAGATCTTGCTGAGCTCAGTCTCAATCTTGCCCCTGTAATCCTTGATCAAGGAGACATGGTCCTCATTGCCTCGGCTCTCCTCCTTCTGCTCAATGGAGGACACAATCCTCCATGAGGCACGACGTGCACCGATAACATTCTTGTAGGCCACAGACAGAAGATTACGCTCCTCGACAGTGAGATCCTCAGTGTCAACAGCCTTCACCACCTTTTCCATGAACTCCACCATCTCCTCATACCGTTCGGCCTGCTCAGCCAATTTGGCCATGTAAACATTTTCCTCTCTGGATGACTCCTGAGACATCTTCTGCACCTTTTCTTCAAAATTCTATAAAACATAAACAAAAAGAATTTAATCAAGTCAGAACAATAAAAATGAGCATGCAGCATCTAACACACCAACCCAAGAGAGAAAATCAGTATATTCATCTCAAAAAATCACCTCATGAGTTATTATCCAGACCCTTAGCCATTTTATGTTATTCTATTTCAATCCACTATTTTACATAAAACAACCTTATCAGTTTCCTAGATTAACAATTTGTAACAACAGACAACTTCTCATAGTGTCTACAGAATACTCTTCTAGTCTAAAAAGCAATGAAGGTATCAAATGGGTAGACCAGTAAAGTATCTAAAAAAACCAGTTCTAAAGCACCAGTGCTGGAACGAATGTAACTATTATTCCTTTAAAAAGTGATTTTTTTTAAACATTTACCAAGAACTGTATGATCATTTTAGCATATACAGAAAAGGCAAAAGGACAGATCCATCAATTTCAATAAGAATTTTTTTCTTCACATATGATTTTTTCCATTGAACCTCGACAAACTCGACAAAAATAATTACAGAGTGAAGGCAATTAAAGGTGTGATATTCAATAACACCAAAAAACTGACCGGAACATCTTATTCTACTAATTTTCACACGATCTAACAGAATAACACCATATCATTTGCACAAAATAGAAGTGAAACGCAAATTACTAAATAAAACAAAAAAACCTCAGATACATACGAACAACCACACAAAAAAACCGACATGACAAAATTAGAACAAAATCGACAAAGATCCGGCGAAGGTTGAGATCTCCAAATAAAAACCTTAAAATCACAAAAAAACGGAACGACAAGAAAACGAAAAACCAGAAGAAGAAAAAACTAAAAAAATATCGAGAAAATGAGAGCAATAAAATGCGAGATCTCCACACAAATCAAGCAGAAAACACATCAAAACGCCAAATTCAGCACTAAAAACATCCAAAACAGAACAAAATCAACCAAAAAAAACCCCGATCTACAGCACGAAACAGATAAGGCAATCAAATGGTGAGATCTCCAAAAAAACGGAAGAAAAAAAATGGAACAGATCGAAGTGGCTACTTTCCTCAGATCTCCAAATCCTTCTCGCGATCTACCAAATCCACATACAAAAACCGCCAAAACTGGAGGAAAAATATAAATTATTATTTAAAAAAATGGGGGAAAAACGGACCTGTGATTTGGGGCTTTCCGTTTGATGGGGTTTGAGAGAGTTTGAGCGGTTTTTAAACGCGTGCGCGTCTCCGACACGTATCCATCGGATCAGCCAATGGGAGGACGACACGTGGGATTGGTACGAGCGGCTCCCAACACCTCTTGGGTCCCACCCACGCGCCTTCCGTGGCGCTTCGTTCGTTTTCTCGGTATTTGTCTTTTTCGTTTTACTCCCTCCAATAATTTTGGGAACTACTAAACGTCGCCCCAAAACTACTTAAATCGCCCCTTGAAATTACCAAATTGCCCTTAACAATATATTTAATACCCATATCGTCCCGTGTCTTTAAACAAGGTTATTGACTCAGTTTTACTAACATTCCTAGTACCAACACCACGAAAATGTCTGGCGAAACACCTAGACCAGGCGAAGTAACGGAGGCGGATTTTTTTTTCCGACACGAGCGTCTGGCTAAGACGCCTGTACCATCGTGGAGGCGTCTGGCTAAGACGCCTCCACCATCGTTGAGGCGTCTTAGCCAGACGCCTCCACGATGGTGCAGGCGTCTTAGCCAGACGCCTATACCATTGTCTAGGCGTCTGGTTAAGACGCCTCGACCATGGTGGAGGCGTCTTAGCCAGACGCCTCCACGATGGTACAGGCGTCTTAGCGAGACGTCCCATTTTTTTTAATTTTTTTTTTCAAATTAAAATTATACGGTGTGTTATCTCAAATTATTTGACGTTTCTTTGCAAGTTTTCGGTGGTAACCGGTCGGATTACAATGAGTTTTTTTGCAAGTGATAAAGATTCAAAAAAATTCCAGATCCAACATTTTTTAAGTTCCAAATCCCCCGGTGGTAAAACATCATGACTTACAAATACCACCTCGACAGGTCGTTCGGGGGTCTCGCTCCCCGGTGAGCGAGCGGCATTCCACCTCGCCGGTGAGGTGGCGGGGGTGGCAAGGGGGCAGCGCCCCCTGGAAATTTTTTGGATTTTGAAATTGTTGGATCTGGAAATTTTTGAATTTTCGGTGTACCGAAGAGGTATCGGTCATCCGAATATAGTAATTATTAACTTATTAATTAATTTAACAATTATCTAAATTTATAATCATTTATCTTTTTAAAAAAATAATAAAAAATAATAAAAAATTACGGGCGTCTGACGGAGCCGCCCCCACGTAGGAGGGGGCGTCTGGCTAAGACGCCTTCCCCATGGAGGAGGCGTCTTACACAGACGCCTGTCCCATGGGCGGAGCGTCTGGGTAAAACGCCTCCCCGATGGGTAAGGCGTCTGGGTAAAACGCCGCCCCCATGGGGAAGGCGTCTTAGCCAGACGCCCCCTCCTACGTGGGGGCGGCTCCGTCAGACGCCCGTAATTTTTTATTATTTTTTATTATTTTTTTATTAAAAAGATGTTAGATGTTTTACCAGATTCGAGTACACTGGGGCGTCCGTTAGTTCATTACTGACCTTCAAAACATTATTTTTTATGATTATAAGAGGAATATGAAGAGAGATGTGTGATAGGAGGGTAAAATGTCGCGTTATAGCAGTAGAAATGAGAGAAGGGCAAAATGGTAATTTCAAGGGGCGATTTAAGTAATTTTAGGGCGATGTTTAGCAATTCAGATAATTTTTGCTTTTGACCAATATGGTAGCGCACTGTTTGAAGTGTGAACATGGTTTTTTTAGATTATTAGGTTTTTCATAAGATCATGTCATTTGGTAATGATTGCAGTAAAAATTATTTTGATGTTTCAGAATTTGATGGAATGTTTTTTTTGTGTTACTGCATGAGATTTAACCGAAAAAAAGTCCTTGCAATAAGTTGGAATTGTGGGAATTCCAGTCCAATAAAGTGTTACAATTGTCCCAAGATCGAATCTCAGGGAAGGTGTTGTTTAAAGATTCAAGATCGAATCTCTACCTCGCATGTTAATTTTCCCGGTACAAGCAACGTGGACCACCTCAGGGTTTGTAGTCCGACTGACATCCAAAAGACGATGGCCCAATGAGTTCTCCGGATATCAAAAAAAAGTATTACAATTTTATGTGATTTGTCGTTGATGGTTTTGTTAACCAAGTAAAAAATCCATGTGTGTGTAAATTTAAAATTAAAAGAAAACCAATCGTACAAATGAGCTCCCACGAAACATCCTCCTATTTGTTATTGTTTTCGTCCAAACCAATAACACCTTAATATAAATTTCATAGAAACTGGAGTTTTTCTTGGTGCGACAAGATGAGCACACGTTCCAATGATATACTTGGTACCGTCGTTGGTTGTTCTCAAGGAGAGTCGATGTGGTTGTCGTCTCATCACCTTTGGAGAGGTGGCACCGGTGATAGCGAGTGAAAAAAGTCCAAGGGTGCTTATGTAACTTGTCCGCTTGAAAGCATCCATGCTATTTTAGTGGGAAATATATAAGATTGCTAAAAGAGTGGAAAACAATAAAAAAAAGACTTAGAAAATTAAAAATGATAAACAATACAATCTTTTGATGCGATCTAATTACAATATTTAAGATAAACACAAAATAATATACTAGTTTTATGGTGCATAGCGTAGCTGCACTTAAGGAATATCCTTTGTAGAAGCGTTTTCTATAGCTGCATGCACTGATAAAGAAGTAATGGTATCGTTTATGAAAGCTACGTGATTATTTTAACGATCTTAGCTCTTGGAAGTTTTCAGGGGCACTTGACTAAATACAATCATAATGAGACTTTATGGGAGCTATAGCTCATTAATATTGGCTTCTTGACTTCTTTTACCAGTAACTTCCTTTTCAGAAAAACAGATGTAATCCAGTCATATGCAATGAAGTAGTGATGCACGAGTCTGTAGTAGTCAAACATGATCTATGATTCTATATACAACATGACTATCTATGTGAAAAGATAAGGAGGAATCTGTAAATTAAAAGGATATGACCGATTAAATGTAGGCTTGCATATTAAAGTAGCCTCAACGATCTTAAAGATGAACTGTGCAGATTTTGTTCAGTTTTTCTGTTGCTTTCACCTTTATAGTTCAATTAAAGAGGTGTTTTTGCTGCTTTTAACTGTGGCACTACATGTATCCGTACAAGGATATACAAGAATCCAAAGTTCAAAAAATGGCTCACTTGAAAAAGGAAAAAGCTATGAATTGAATTTGCAAAATTCAGTGATATCATATCAAAATGTATTAAATGAACACAAGCACTTTCACTGTTTCAGAGAGCCATGGCTTCTAGGGCAGCAATGAGAGATTTGGGACTGGATTTTGTTCCAAATTGTGATGAAAATGACACGGTAAATTGACTACTTGGCATATTGAATGAGAATATGGAAAGTAAAAAGACTATACAAAACTAGAAACAATACGAAGGGGTAAATCACAGGTTATTAATTGTCGGCTTAAGCATACCAGCCCATTTAAGTCAAACTCAAACCTAATTTTGCATGACGGCGTGCAGGATTGTTGTTTAGGATTCAAATTATCACCTGTAGTAGCACCAATTGTCATTGCCGTCGTTAGGGGGATGAGTTCCTAATTGCTGTCCCTGTGCAACTTGATCGGATGATTGGTCATGTCTTCCCTTCCATATCAAGGGGATCGTGCTCTTGTATCTCAGCCAGTACTGCTTCTCAGTTCCCTCTCTACTGGAAATGACATATTGTGAGCATGGTTTTTGAGTTTAAGACTCAAGTTCAAAGAAGAGTATCTGTACTAGTTGGAGCAAAGAGAAATTGACAAAAGGAAACCAAGCTTCCGCTTCTTTGGTCAAATTTTGATGTCCAATGTGGCCAACGAATTTCATCGAGTAGGAATAAAATGAAATGCGGAGTTGACTTTTGGGTGCATTGTGAGCAAATAAAAATCCAAGTTTTTGCCCCCAATTTAACATATGTTGCAAAACTAAAATAACATCTCAAATTGATGTGTCTAGGAAACCAGCGAGAGTTTAGAGGCTCTCTGTTCTAAAATTCTGCATGTTGTAATATGAAATGGACATTTCTCAAACTCTGGCCACAGACCTCTCGAATAGTTTCCTCTTACAGGATACCAACTTTGTTTTGTTTTTTGTTTTTAACTAGTGAGTATGTGTTATCTTCTACAGGTGAATTTCAAGGCTGCTTTACTACTTGTAGGGAGGAAGGACATTAGAGGGACAATAAGTTTCACTTGTCATTTTGAAAAGAAAAAATAAGGGGCGCCTCTCTGTCAAGTATTGATGCAGTTGGACGCCATCCTACTGCATCAACCTGAAAACCGAAAAGTGGAAGTAAATAATCTAATTCAAAGTATCGAGCTTGGGTGAACTATGATCATCCAGGGCACTAGGAAAACATTTAAGTAAAATTCGAAACAGAAAGAAGCACGAAAAGAGGCTGTCTTAGTTACAATGGCATTCTCCCTCAACAGGTACAAGTATGAAACTAAAAATGACACATAATCAAGTGGGAACATCTCCACAACAATCATAATCACATTCTACCAAATGCTGGATGCATGGAGAGAATCGAGATTCTATGACTCCAGTTTTTGGTCTCTATAAAGTATAAACTTTGCACTTTTCGCATGTAAATTAAACAGCATGCTTGAATATGTATACTTCAACGTATCCAAATAATCATCAATATTAAATATATCGACATTGAGCATTGTCACACTTAAAAGAAAGGAAAAATATATATCCAATTTGCAAAACTTCTATCGCCATACCAACAAGCCTACAATTTTCCATGCCAAGGTGGTTCATCTTAATGACTTAATTAGACTCACATATTCTGGCAGTAGGCAATTAATTTCAAATTACAGTGTGATTAAATTACAGCATTAATTTGTTTAGTAACGCAACCTAACCGTAATAGGTCTCAAATTGTAATTGGCTTTGAACAACAATACATATCTAAATTGAAATGGCTAGTCATATTGGAGTTATTTCTTTTTTAAAGCCCAACCTCGTGCAATGATGTGTAAAAAGAGTGGTTTATCAATTTCGTTGACACTCTAATCCTTACCATTTTGGTTGAGGTTATTCTAACTTCTAAAATGTTCAATTAACTTAACTTAATAGATAATATGAGCTATAATTTTGACTTCAGTCAATTTTTATAACTGTAAATTGTTATATGTTAATTTAAACTTTTTAACTCCAAGATCCGTTTCCTTGTCTTTACATATGGTTCCTTTAAAACAACGACAAAACCCCTAATCTCAAACTAGTGGGGAATTATTGGGGGCAAAAGAACATGTATTGTTTTGTATCTCCTTTTGGGCATGAATGCGTGATATTCATGATCTATACGCATGTACGTTAATAGAATCAATCAACTCTAATTACTACGAGAAAAGTTTTGGTCAAATTAAGACATGTTATTTGTGTTTATTGGCGACGGATAGGGATAAGTCACGTGCTACACATAGTTGGGTTGACGGTCCACTGTCAACTTTGACTAGGAACATGTCGACGTGGCCCTCCGACAACCACACCAACGGGACCGCCCACCTTAGTTGTGGGCAGCTGTATATTTTACCACTTAGTTTTGCAAACATGTCCTCGTTAAATGTCGGTACTTACATTTTTACAAACTCACATGCTACATAAATAAACTCACATGTCCTCGTTAAATGTCGGTACTTACCACCTAGAAACTATGTGGATGGTAAAAGCATATGAGATACAATATGTTTGACTAGGAACGTGAAAACACATCTATAATGAAGGACAACCCTTAATTACAACTTATAACCCATCTAGCGAAAGTAGTTTCTAATTAAGAGTTGCCCTTGATTATAGATGTGTTTTCACGTTCCTAGTCAAACATATTGTATCTCATATGTTTTTACCATCGGCATAGCTTCTAGGATTTGTGTGTAAAATGCATAAGTGTGGGAAGATAAATTTAATATACTTCTCATCTATTACACATTCCAAGTTAAATCCACATCTTTAAACGTTCATACCAGATGTCCAAAAATTTGTTTGACAACCACCATCAACTTAACGAATCTGTAATTCTTCAAACCCCTATGGTTGCAGTCACTGCCCCACCTGGATGGATGGGTTGTAAGAGTATCTACACAAAAATTATTCAGAATTGGTACAACACATGTTAATCTTTGAATGTACTAACAATCTTAACATATATGTATACACATAGGTAGGGAATTGTTTTAGGGATCAGAATGCACAATTTCTTGGTTTATAATTTCACCCTCCGATTTAGTAATAATAACAATAATAATATGCCATGATGATGTCATTGTCAAGCCAACCCATTACATTCTTGATCCTCCGATTTAGTAATAATAACAATAATAATATGCTATGATGATGTTACTGCTGCCGTGCTTAACTTCCTCTTTGACCTAACAAATTCACCCAACCTCAATTTTACAAGTTCACGACGATTATTTATGAATTATTAGTCGGGTTTAGCCGTTTAGGTGAGTTCACCCAGTGGATAAATTTACTATTGATCCATCATTGAAATGGAAAACAATTGCACGAGAAGATAAGGTTTGAATTGTTTATTACTCCTACATTCCTTGTGACACCGCATTGCAACGTATAAAAAAATATTGGCGTGTAAAACAACTTGACGTGCGTAATTAAAAGCATGTGCTTAACGAAGTAATTAGGTGAAACTTGCTTTTGCAGGTACACTTGCAAGTTGTAACATCATTTCCTTACGACATGGTTGAGGCGAATGAATGTGGTCATGTTAAGGATGTGAGTTTGAGTTGGTCAAATTTCAGATGCAAGCAATATTCACTCGAGGTTCACTTCAGGAACAGACTCTAATTATAATAATAACCCCATGAGAAATGATTTCAGGTCTTCCAAAGTGGAAATGATTATATGTTATATAAGAGATGATATTTATATTCCTATTGTAGTAATTTGAATGTTTACACTTGAGGACTAGTAATAATGGTATGATTGATGAATGGAACTTGTAAGGTTTAGTGGACTCCGTGATTAGAGGTCCAGTGGACTCCGCTATCAGTGGACCACACTAAAAATTACGTGCTGACGATGAGTCACTACTCTTAAGTACAATTTAAGTACCATTTCCAAAAAGATAAATAATGAGAATGATCAGTGAGGTGATTATCCAAAAGATGGTTAGGCTTCAAAAAAGTTTGGTATTTATTCTTACGATGTGATTGATAGTTAGGAAGTCAAAAGAAGTCTAGATCTCTACTTAGATGACTTCTTTCGGAACAAAAGTTGTATAAGTTACTTCTAAATATGTAGATTTTAGTAATGAAACTCTTCATATAACTCAAGTTCTAGATTTATTTAAAAAAAAATAGACTGCTGATCACCTAGAAATAACTTTAGAAGCTCAAACTCATACTTGAAACCTTTGGTATTTTTAAATCCGTACTTACAACAAGGTCGATTTGGTAGGTAAATCAAAAGATTATTTTACTCAAGATCTAAGCTTCAAATCCACTCATAAAAAATAATTTCTTGCAAACTTCTACACTCAGTGTGACTTATTTCAGCTTTTTATTCATATCCGGTGAATGTAAAATTTACAATCATCCTTCCGATTATGATCTCTTAAGGTATCTTAAGCACTTTTCAATCTTATTTTAACCATTGGGTGCTAGGGCGATCTTAACAAAATAGGTAAATATATGCACTTGTGATCTAAAAGGGATAAAAAAACTCATCGGGAGTCGAAATCAAAGGGATGAAAAACTGAATTGCTAAACATCGCCCCAAAATTACTTAAATCGCCTTTTGAAATTACCAAATTGCCCTTCACCCTATTTTTGCTTATATATCTCACAATTTCACTTTTTTTTCAAAACTTTCTCTTCATATACCTACTACAGAAGATTATGAATGTCTCGGAGGCCAGGCAAGCAGCCAACAGTTCCCCCGGTGTACCCGTATACGGTAACCTTACGTTATTTATTTGTTTTCAAAAAAAAAATTAAAAAAAGTGGTCGGCGTCCGAGGGAGACGCCCCCCGCATGGGTTCCCGACACCAGAGCATGCGGTGCGGTCTGCGACAGCAGTGACGTACGACGTCAGGTTCCCCGCTTCTACAGCGGAATCGACTTGGCGGACATTTCCGAGATCATGCCGACTGTTCCTTGGCGACTTCAGACGTAGTCGCGACCCCTCCGAGTGTGATGCACGTTATCTTGATTGGTTCGGTAGTTACTCACATCCTATCATCGTCCGTGGTGCCTCCCGGAGAGCAGATCGACCACCAGATAAGACGTGTGGCGATCTGGTAATTTTTTCATTTTATCTATATTTATTTGTACCGTATATTTTGTTAATGTACGCTAATGTTATTGTTATGTGCAGTGGATGGGTAAGATGATACGGGCTGTAGAGCCATTCTTGCAGAGGAGGGATGAGCTGCCAGACGATGACATGTGAGCTGCATGCGGAGATTTGGATGAGATCATACACTCGTGGCATACTCAGTTAGGCATCTCCGACCATGATTCGGATGATGAGTAGGCTGATCTGTTGTACCGTACTCTTAGTATTTGCATTTATATTTGTTTATGTGTCGTACGCTTATTATTTGTGTTTGTGTTTGTGTTTGCTAACATATCGTACACTTATTATTTGTATTTGTGTTTGCTTATTTGTCATACGCTTATTATTTTTATTTGTGTTTGCTAACGTATCGTACTATTATATATAATGCAAATAAAGCAAACATATCAAAACATATTACATAATAAAGCAACACTATATAATGTACAAACATATCAAAACATATTACATAATTGTTGCCAATATGCTATCCTATTTTGGTACTCCAGCTCCCATCCAATAACACTCTCATCTCGTACTTGAAACCACAGAGTCGCTATAGGAGGTACGGGGAATCCCTCATTCAAATCCAAACGAATGTAATGAGTGTAACTCCCTAAATGAGCAATAATCAACTCTCTGCACGGTCTCGTCACGGTAGGTGGACTCTCCCAAGGTAGAACTGTAAGACATGGGTACAACGAACCATCATTTCCGAGAGAGAAGAACATAACTGCACACTTGTAAAAATTTGCAATGGGAAACAAGTCCGTCCACGTCTCCATGTAGTGATTCTCGCCACAAGGTCCCCCGCCCCAATTAATCCGGTGACGAGCCTGCTCCACACCGTCGTAGTATACGTGCTCATAAAAAGATGGGTTCACAGCTATCTCATTTGAAATGGAACGACGGGCGAGTTGCCAATTGTCTTCACCACCGTGGAAAACATCGGCGACACATCGAAATCCACAGTTTCCATCAGCACATACATCATTCCACTGGTGTAGGAATGGCATAATGATTCCTGGAATCCTATCCGCATAAGGGAAGTCGTCTACGTCAGCCCGCCCAGTCACTACAATATCAACAAAAAATACAGTTACATATAATAACAAAAGATACATATTTACTGAAATAAATAACAAAATTATAATAACAATAAATATAGGGATGGTATACCTGATCCTCCCATCACAGACGAAGAACCAGAAGATCGACCACGACCTTTGCTTCCACTACCGGAAGAACTGAAGGGAATGTGTTCTAAAAGTTTTACTTTTAAATGTCAATTGTTATGAATTGAATGAGAAATCATTTTGTTCCTTGTTTATGTTATTCGTCTTTTAGAAGTGTTAAGGAAGAGGCTCTTGGTCCTTAACCGTAGAGCTCTGAAAGATATTGGTTTGCATAAAACAAAAGATATTCACAATCATGGTAATTAACATGGGACATTAATTACCGAGTTAAGATTGTCGTGTTGGTCATAGATCATTGTAGCTCTACAAGTGAGTGACGACACGGGTATGCAAAAGAGGAAAATATTACTTTTGTATACTGAATAGACCTAATAAGTAAAATATTATAGAAATGTGTTTCTGTGTCATTAATATTTTACTGTGTCTTTGGTCCTTTGATATGAGACTTATATCCGATCGCTTAAGGAGTTCTTAATTAGACTAGTGTCTTGAGCTATCGATGAGTGTAGTGTAAAGGCATTAGTTGATTAAGTACAACTTTTGTTGGAGAAGATAGTTAGTCAAAAGACTATCATTGCCCCTCTTAATTGAGTGATGATATTAGTGGGCCCCTTGATAAAGCAAAGTTATAATGTGCACAATGTGATTTGAGTTAAGTCACATATTTATAACTAGCTTAAAGAGATCAAGAAATGAATACTAAGACAAAGATCACACTGCACTGCTTGATAGAGAAACTGCTGGACGAGATTCCGGTCTTCAGATTTTGTCCTCCTCATGTAATCTCTGAAATTATAAATATGCCTTTGATTTGGATTGTCCTCCGGGATTTTTTCTTTTACTGCCTTCAAGATGTTCCGTGGTTTTGCTTGCGCCTCAGTCATATCACGAACAATCTTCTTCGCCCCAGAACTTAGACCACTAATTTGACGATGACCCTCTGGATAAACTGCCAGTCTGTGGTTGTGATGTCCGTGAGCACTATTAAAAACCAAAACCCATCCATCACGATCTCGTCGCTCCACCACTTTTATTAAGAAACGGCAACCGCAACCCTTTCTTTTGGTGTTTCTTCGAAGTGCAGTATCCATATCCCGAGACTCCATTTGATTTCGCCGGTCGCATCTCAAATAACAATCCATCCGACTATCTGATCTTGTTTTGTACGACGACACGACCAAAAAAACCCCAGCTCCGATAGCTACTTGTTTGGCCAATTTACTTGCTTCATCCATTGTTGCAAAGATTTGTGTAGTTTGAAATAACTCACTGTAATTCACTCCATCACCACCGAAATCTTCCAACGGAACCTACAAAAATAAAATCGAAATTAAAAAAATAAAAAAAAATTCAGGCGTTTGGATTAAACGCCTACCCCATGGGGGGGGGCATCTGAGTTAAATGCCCTCCCCAAGGGTGAGACGTATGCGTAGGACGCCTGACCGAAGGGAAGGGCGTCTACTAAAGACGCCTTACCCAAGGGGAGGACGTCTACATAAGACGTCTCTCCCTTTGCGTAGACGTCTGCGTTAGACGCCTAGGCCAAAGGGAGGACGTCCAACGCAGACGCCCTCACCTTGGGGGAGGCGTCTAATGCAGACGCCCGGCCGAAAATTTGCCCCGCACCAGGCTTACCTCACTGGATGCATCACCCTCGCCAGACATTTTCGTGGTGTTTTTACTGATAAATTATGAATATACAAGACCGTAGGCCTAATTTATAGACACGGGACGATATGGGTATTAAATATATTGTTAAGGGCAATTTGGTAATTTCAAGGGGCGATTTAAGTAGTTTTGGGGCGACGTTTAGTAGTTCCCATAAAAAATCACCAAGAGTTGAAAATCTAAAGGTACAATAAATAAATTTACGGGGTCTAGATCTAAAATAGTCTCACCCCAAGGGGCCACTCGTTACTGATCTTTCCACTTTTTTTAATCCTTAGATTGGACATCGTTATTGTCACTGCATTTGCACCTCGTTCCTCACCTCAAATTACTTCCGCATCTAACTCTGAGTCCGAGATAAAGGTTGAAAAAAAAAACTCTTTTCCTGTGAATTTGCAAACAATGCAACAAGATGGAAGGCACCAAGGAAATAAGATTGAGAAGCTACTAAAGTTTATGTCTATCACAAACACCACTCATTAGAGTGCGGGGGCTATACCTCGTTATATCTATCACAATCCACAACACCACAAACTAATGCAATAATGGGTTTAGGGATAAGTAATAATCATTAAGAAAAAGTAGTAATACTTCACAAAACCGAAATAATGAAATGCAGAGGTCTCCAACGCAAAAATGCCAAAAAAAGGAAATCGGAAAACAAAACCCCGTCCACCGCTGGCCAACCCTTCCAAATCATATCACTTCAAAGATCTCATCTTTATCCCTCTCCTCACCTTCCACTAGGGTTAGGGTTTCCCTTTCCTCCTCCTTTCATGGCGGCGACTACGACCACCCCTCCCTCCCCCTCGCAGACCTACGTGGAGTGGGACGAGGTCCAGGTCTCCGGCGACCGAGGCCGCCGCGTCGTGCACTACTACCTCAAGGACGCCACCGGCCGCTCCGATCTGGCCGTCGTGGGCCGGGAGAAGAGCATCCGCCACATGTCGTACGAGATCTCCAGGTTCTTCAAGGATCACGTGAGCGTCACGTCGCCTTCCTGTGGGAGGAGGGTTCCCGGGAGGCTCAAGTCGAGGCGGGAGGTCGTGGACTGGCTCTCGTCGGTTGTTTCAGGTATGGATTTGGGGGTTGTGGGTGGATCGGGTGGGGAATATGGGTTTTTATTGGTTTTTGTGGTTTTGAGGGTTTGATCGGGTCGTAGGGTGGGGGTATAGGGGAAAGATGGATTTTTGTTTTTGTTTTTAATGGGTATTAGGGTGGGGAGGGTTGGGAATAGGGGAAAGTTGGATTTTTTTTTGTTTTTGGTGGGTGAAAAGGGTTGGGAATGGGGAAATATGAATTTTTATTGGTTTTTTGTGATTTTGGGGGTTCGATCGGGTCGGAGGGTTTGGAACAGGGGAAAGTTGTGATTTTGTTTTTGGTGATTTTTGGGGTGGGGAGGGTTAGGAATAAGGAAAAGATGTTTTTTGTGTGTGTTTGTGGTGGTTTTTGAGGGTGGGGAGGGTTGGGAATGGGGAAGGTGAGTTTTTTTGGTGTTGATATTTGTCCGAGTTACCGAAAAGGTATGATTTTGGTGTTTTTTGGTGGGGTTTTAGGTTTGGAACATTAGATCGTGTCGGAGGGTTGGATATGGGAGGTTTTTTGTTGTTTTGGGTGCTTGCCGGCTTTCTCAGATACGTGGAAGATCTATGCTTGTTGGGTTATTAGTTTTGGATCGGGTAGAATAGCACGAAATTGGGGAAATATTGGTTTTTTGTTGATTTTGGGGTCAAAACTTTGGTTTTTGGGGTTATCGGGGGTGTTTCTGGCGTGTGGTGGGTTGGATCGGGGGTGGAAGATTGTTTTTCTAATATATTGTTTTCGGGGATCATCTGTTGTCTTAGGTTGGGAAAGAAGTTCAGGTTTTTTGGTGTTTTTGGGCTTGCTGAGGTTTTTTGCTGTACGTCTATCTTCTTAGGTCCGGGGTAGAAGCTAGGAATTTGATGGTGTTTGTGGTGTTTATTTTGGCTTTCGGGGGTCTGGATCGAGCTCCGGGGGTTGTAGACTTATCATGAGGGAAGATTGCTTTTTATTGTTCCTGGTGCTTTTCACTGGTTATGTTTCTGTTTTAGCTTATTTTTGGGACTCCTTATTTGGCTGACAGCATAAGGTTATGAAAGGAGGCAGATGTTTTTTTTGGTTCTCTTGGTTTGATTTTTTATTTTTATTTTTTTTATTCTTTGAAGGGATCTGAGGTTTTCAAAGGAAGAAATCGAACTTCTGCTCATAATTTACATTAGTTTAAGCCATGTTTCCTCATGCAGCTCTTGAAACCATTATCCCGATTCTTTCAGTTTTCTCGAGTACCGAGTAAAGAGTCTAAACTTTGTTGCTATTCTCTAGATTTTTATCACCGGTTGCTTCGGTAGGGTCTGCTGTATTATAGAAGGGAAAAGACCCTATTATTCGCTGTTATTTTACCATTTATTTGATTAATATTTGGTTTGATTGTGTTCCTTATTTGAAAAGATAGATCCTTGTTTAGTTGTTCTGTGGAGTTTTATATCCGTAATGATTCAACAATGGTGATATTTTGGTTCTCGTGTGAAGAGGTTTTAAGTCTTACTTATTGATTTTTTGGGGCATATGATCATTCATCTCAGGCCTTTTAGTTAATTAAATGAAAGCCATTTTATGAAGATATGTTTTGTTCCTATTGCTCTACTTTCCTTGATTTTTCACCTCATGAACTCTTTTGAATAAACTACATGAAATGAAAGTCTGAAAGTTGAGGATCATTCCTTGACTCACCTCTTATGAGGATTTTTTTGATCAGGCACCTCTTATGAGGATTTTTTTGATCAGACACCTCTTATGAGGATAGATACTATTTTATAAGGTTGTTTGGTTTTCTTCTCCAACTATTCAGTTGCTGAGTGCAAAACCATCTTCCTTGTTAGAAACTGAAAATATTCTCCATTCATATGGAAATTGGCAGGTTTTTCTCCTTCGGTAGATAAAGACAATTTTGAATTCTCACTTCGAGGCTTTGCATTTGGTTTAGCATTTTAAATTATTGTTTTCTTCATTATAGGCCAACAAATTTCTCAGTCGTTTCAATCTGCCTGGTTTCAGTTGTTATATTCTGATTATAACCAGAAAGGAGCAAATGAACTGAAAGAACCATAAGTAAAAATCTCTTCCTACTTTAATCTTTATTTATGTGTTTTTTTGATAAGTTGCTTGTAAAAATGGCAGCCTTTATTTGTGAGTGCATATATCGATCCATAGGTCGACATATCTGTGTTGGACTAGTTTGGTTGCCTTTTACGTTCCACAGAAGTTAATTAGTTTAACTAACAAAAAGGAATAATTTGTCTCTTCAGTGCTTTAGAAGGGTGACTAGGTTATGTCTTCAGACAGATATAAGTAGTCAACTGCTGAGGTTGAAATTAGTTTTTGTTGTTTGTCTCAGTATAATAGTATGCAAGTTAAAAAAGATTGCCCATCTAGGATAGATGATGTATTGCTATGCGCAAACTCCAGACAATGGAAACATCATGCACAGTTTAAAATTTTCACTTGAAAAGTAGAATTTTAAATACCTTATCTAAACTAATTGCATATTGTCTCAGCAATCTTTTGGGTTATTTTAGCTTCAAGTAACTTTATTTTCTGTAACCGTTATACTAAAAACCTTTTGACACCATTCAGTTGTTCTGCTTAAGTTACTATTCCGGTCCCTATTTCTTATTCATCTTAACTAGAGAGGATGCCTTCTATTTTGTGCGTGAAAGTTGTTTTGTCTGGACCTTTGATTGGATGGTGATGAATGTTGTGTGATCATGGTGCCTGAACCCTTCTCTTTAGTTTCTTTCAAGCGTTGCAGATCTTTCCTCTTATTTATTTGTCTCTCTTTTTATATGGTTCCTTACTTTGAATTCATTACTCTGCCCTCTCAGATTCCCTTTATCATGGCTCACCTGATGGGGCAGGTCGTGTTGTTGAAGACGATGATAGTGTTCCTGCATATATTTCAATCCCCAAGGTTAGAGCACATAAAATGAATCAATTATTATTTACATGTCCTTAAATTATCTTTTGCAGTCTTGTTGACTATACCCATTCATTTTCCCTTTTCCTTCTTTTTCTCTCTATTCAGGGTCTTTCTTCTCGGAAAATGAGCCATCATTCTAAAGATTTTTTGTGGTTAGGTTCTTCTTGGACATGTAAGAAACGGAGAAAGCATTACAGTTCCTTCTGCAGGAACGGAATAACAATATCTGTAAGTAGAAGACATTTTCTGCAATGATTTCTTTGTGCAATGAAATTGTTTCTTACTAGTATTTTCTTTCCTTAGGTTCATGACTTTATACATGTTATGGGTGAAGATAACAAGAGGCTCGTTGCATATGTTGAAGACCTTTATGAGGACTTGAAAGCCGGTAATTCTGTTTCCGTGCAATGGTTTCACAAAGTTGATGAGGTTGGTATTGCCCTGCCTCCTAATACAGATGATAGAGAGATTTTCTTTACACGCAGTCTTCAAGATCTTAGTGTTGAATGCATAGATGGATTAGCCTCAGTCCTCAGTGCAAAACACTATGAGAAGTACCTAGATGATGCAGTAAACACGACCTGGGAACCATATTTGTGTCGCAGAAAAATCGACAATGATGAGATTGAATCTTTTGATATTACTCAAGTGCGAGGCTATTGGAATCAAGGATTTCTTAGGTTCATGTATACATTCTCCAGTAAAAATGTTTCCAAAGCAAAACCTCGAACGGGATGTAATCTAGATGAAACAGGCACTGGAAGCATTCGTCAGCATCGTCCTAGAAAGAAAAATGGGATGCATCTCTCTGTGGGACAAGTTATGGGGAATGCCATAGATTGCGCAGGAAAGTTTACTATTCCTACCAAAGTAACAAAGGCTTCCCACACTGCTTGTTTGCCTGGGAAGGAAGCGTTCAAGCAGAAAACTCAGCAGAGATTCCATCCTGGTTGTCAGATTGAAGTTCTTTGCCAAGATAGTGGTGTAAGAGGATGTTGGTTCAGGTGCATAATTCTTAAGAGATGCAAAGATAAGATTAAGGTTCAATATAAGGATGTTCAGGATGCAGATGGCTCTGGTTGTTTGGAGGTAAATTCTTTAGTTATTTGGCCTGAAGACCTGCAAATTATCATATATTATCATATAAACTTCATTCTTTTTTAAAACAAAGATATCTGAATTACAATTTTCTCTTACACAGGAATGGTACCTCATAACAAGAGTCGCAAATTCTGACACAAACGGTATTCGGTTGGAAGGGAGGCCCATGGTTCGTCCGCACCCATCGCCCATAAACAAGGTTTCTTGCTTCCGTGTTGGGTCTGTGGTTGATGCATGGTGGCATGATGGCTGGTGGGAAGGGATTGTTTTCTCTAGAGAATCTGAACACCGAATTCATGTTTATTTCCCAGGTAAGTATCTGTTTCGACGTTTGCTGTAATTTCTAATAAAATTTGGCTTTGTTGTATACCTATCACTAAGGTTGGTCACATTTTTTTTAACTGAGTATGCTGCGGTATATTGTGCAGGAGAGGGACAGACATCTGTTTTTGATCAAGGGGAACTGCGACACTCACTTGAGTGGATCAATAACAGGTGGCACCTTATAGCTGAACGACCAGATCTGGTGACATCAATGGTAACCGATCTTGAAATTGAGAAACAAGGGGAAAAGAGAGATGGTCTGTGTCCACATCCATTTTTCTCAAACAAACCCCTGGCAAGTGACATTGGAATGACCAGGGAAGTAAAAAAAGTGATCTGCAGTAAGCTTGACCCTGTTGTTGAAGATCCAGAGAAGGAGAATAAGGAGGCATTTCGGGATCTATTCTTCAAGTGGGGTTCTTCAAAGAAAAGGTGCAGACCGACTACTGGTAAAAGCAGTTTTATTTCCAAGAGACAATGCAGTAATTTAGAGAACAGTAACCACGATAGGGATTTAGAGGTTTGTTCTGTTGAGTTTCGGATACCTTTGTCCGAGTCTTTTACTGACACAGAGAATTGCAAATTAGGAGGTGAGACCATATTCAACCCGCCGATGCCAATGTCGAACCTAGTCATGACTCGCTGACAGACTTCTTGGAGCTTCTCTCAGTTAACACTTCAAGTTTTGTTTTTTGAGTGGCTGTGGTGGGATGTGTGACATTTCATCTTTCATCCCCATGGTGCCACCTTTTGTCGACAGTGGATTTTCCAGTTAGAACTAAATACCGTCATTTCACTTCCGATGATGGTTAAGGTTCGTCTGTAAGATGTCCGTCTGGGAAGGTCCTTTTGATTTTCTGATTTAGGTTTCATTTAGGTTGCTAATTTCTCTTGATATCTTTTCTGGCCTTACTGCCTTGGTAGCTTGTAATTTTGAAACATTCTAATGTATCATTATATGTATCAATTGCTTGGTTCCTTGGCCTTTTTGGTGGTAGGAGCTGTAAGTTAACTTGTAACGTCCTCTCTCGATGTAGTTCGCATGTGGGAATGTAAATTCTCCTCTATTCAGCTGAAGTTATTTTTGCCCTCAGATTTGGTAACAAACATCATGGGAATTTGGAATGAGGCTAATTTCTACAAAAATGTTGTGGCGTTTATGCTGAAAGTCGAACTTTGTTATAGCCTCACTAAACTTGATTTCAATATCTACCATTTGATATTTAAGTGTACCTAATAATTAAGGTAGAGCTTAATGTGGTTGTAGGGATATTAAAGTTAACATGGTTGTGATATTTCATTTTCAATATCTTTTGATGAGTTAATTCTCAAGGTTAAAATAATATCGATGAACTTAAAATTTTAACATGTTATAAGTAAAATAACTCACATGTGATTAAATTTGATTTAAAATAATTAATATTAAAATCATCGAAAATGAATGTAATAGCATGTTTGTCTTGTTCTAATTTTTTTATAGTACATATTAAATATTAAATTGTTTGTGAATGGTAAAATTATAATTGAGACAAACGATTTAAGTAACTACAAATAGTGATTTACTTTTCTAATTGTGTTGACAAAGTTAAAAATTCTAACGTGTTTACATAAACCCAAATTCATCGGTGACAAAATTCACTAACTCCACACAATTTTTCACATGTATGTTACGTAGACTTCTCATACTAGAAGGAATAAATAAATACACAACTGAACATGATGACCAACTCCCTCCCAAACAAAAACTTTTCATTGCATCCTCTGGTAAGAACTGCTGATCCTAACAAGCTCACCTTTCTTGGAAGCAGAATCTTCATCTATTGGAACTGGACATTTCTTCTTCCCGTGGAAACCACTCCCAAGCCACTTCTTCTTCTTCTTCATTGCTTTACTGTCATCTGACAATTTGTCGTCGTGGTCGTACTCCATCTTACCGCAGACCCTCAGCTTACTGAAGTCAAAATCCAACGAGGATTTCTTGTCTTTCGGCTTTGGTTTTGTTTTTGGTATAATTTCTTGTTCTGAAGTCTCACTTGGAGCAGCATGACTCTCGCTAGATGAAAGTTTAACAATGTGATCCTCTGACATTTTGACATCCGGTTCAATCTCCGAGTTAGTGCATTTTTCGACTTTTATTTCCGAATCTTCCTGTACGACAATTGTTTTCGTTATAGGTGAGTCGTCTTCTTTTTTAACCGTTGTTTTTGTTTTGGGCGAGTCGTTTTCCTTTTCGACCGTTGCTTCTGTTTTAGGGAGGACGTGTTCCTTTTCGACCGTTGTTACCGATGGGGGGAAATCGTCCTCTGATAGATTGGGTGAAGAATTCACCGAATTCACCGCGGAGTTAGGAGGTGTAGCTTGGTTCATGTTCAAGTTAGTGATGAATTTCTTCGCCACCTGTTCAGATGAAATTACAAAAAAAAAATAAACAAAACACCAAAGGTTATTAATCATGAAACATCAAAAATGTCGAGTAACCTTCTTGACGGTGGCAAATGATAAAATTGGAGCAATCATTTCTCAAACGGTTACCCGTGGGTACGTTATCATGTGATTTTCTCCTTCTCAAGCTACCAATGTTTCACGTAACTTTATGAAAAATAATCAATGCACGCTTGCAATTGGGACGTGTGGTGCAGTCCAGTTAACAATTCAGTCGTCAAAAGTTAAATATCTTTTATTTTCTGAAATTAATTAAATAAAATTTTTATTTTGTGTTACATGCAACTTAAACTTTGTCAATACAACATTACGTTCCTAATGCAATATTTCGTTTTCCCATGCAACATTTATTTTCCCAATGCAACATTTGATTCCTCCACGGACAGACCCACAATTTAAATGGATAGACTCACACCTTATTCTAGAATAAGTTTTGTGTTTGTCCAGAATAAGTTATATGTCTGTCCAAAATACGTTATGTATGTTCAGAATAGGTTCTGTGTTTGTCCAGAATAAGTTCTGTGTCTGTCTGGATTATGTTTTGTCTCTGTCCATAATAAGTTGTGTGCCTGTCCAGAATAGGTTTTCTCTGTCCAGAATAAGTTGTGCCTGTCCAGAATAAGTCGCGTGTCTGTCCATGATAAGTTATGTGTCTGTCCATAATAGATTGTGTGTCTGTCCATTATATGTTATGTGTATTTCCAGAATATGTTGTCTCTCTTTCCAGAATAAGGTGTGTGTGTCCAGAATAAGTTTTGTGTTCGTCCAGATTAAGTTGTGTGTCTGTTCATCAAATGTTGCATGAGAAAAGTAAATATTGCATGTGACACAAAATAAATATGTTATTTATTTAATTTCTAAAAGTAAAAGACATTTGACTTTTGTTGACTGGACTGCTGACTGTACTGACCATGTCAGCGTGCGTTCCGGACACCTGCGTCCGTGTATCATTACTCTATATTTATTCTCGCGTATTCATTTGGTGTGTAGCCTTTCTTCTACCGTTTAACCTTTCGTTGGAATGAAATTTAAGATGTGTCGAAACATAATTTGGTAGATGTGTCGAAACTTAATTTGGTTATGGTGTTGAAATTTATTGGACTTGCGAGGTTAAGAGAATGAGAGCAAACATTTTTTCTACACAACTTCTAAATTATATTATCTAATTTCCTACCAATTAATTTCAGTTTCTCACTTTCTTGGTGTAGTGATTCTCCTTATACATGGGGGGGAAAATTAAATAACTATTTCTTTAATCTGACATTTTAACAACAGGGAATTTTGGTATTCTAGGAAGTAGCAAAAACTAAATATATAAATAAAATGTAAAAGTTCAAACCTGCACAATTTCAGATAATCTTTCGGCTTCTTCAAGGGACACCTCAATCCTTTTATCCAAAGCAATTTCCCTCACAATTTTGAATTTTCTTTCTATACTTGGTTCCTGCTTAGAAAGCTTTTCCACCAGCTGCAAATCCAAATCCAACTAATCAATGGTTAAGTTAATCATAATAAAGAAAATTGTGTAGTGAACTGAGATTAAGCCTAAAATAAAGTGGCCCTCCACTTTTTTTGATGTTACTTCGCCTAGTTAAGAAATGCTTGCCAGTTACTTTTTTATGGCGATTTATTTAACGTTATTTTTTAGGAAGGAATATATTCACATAGAACTCTAATCAAAATTGGAACCTACCAATCTCTAGTCGAGGAAACTCTGAGGTGACCACATAATATTAAAAACAAGCTTCTAATTACTCAATGATCTTAATCATATTTCATGCCCAAGAAAGGTTGGCAAATTACTTACAATTGTATTAACACTGTTATCTGTGTGTAGTTCAACCGCACATGTGACGAATTCGGCCCCAAATTTGTAAGAAATAGCTGACCGTACATCATCTAATTCAGGAATTTCTTCGCATTTCGATGACACGAAAATAAGGCTTTCGATTGTCTCTTTGAGCTCAAGTGGGCACTTTCTGGATCATCAAAAATTTCAAGAGTTCCCTCAAAAGGTGAAAACATCTCAAAGAAAGAACAAGAGAGTTTGGTAGAAAATAAACTTACTTTTGATGTTTCAGAAATGGGAGTTTCTCTATGAGTTGGTTGCAGTAATTCTGAACAATATCAAATACTTCCAACATGTTTTGCTCATTGAGCACATACTCTGCCTACAAAGAAACAAAATAAAATAACCCGCCACTAAACTTAACGTTCATAACCAAAATCAAGCTTCTTCTTTGGCATTCAGTGGGTTTCCTGTTTAAACTTTAAACAGTATGTAAAATATTTCTATAGCAAAAACCAGATAATTTATAAAAAGTAGAATGCTATTTATTCTATTTCTTATTTTTTGCACATCAATGTGTTTTCTACTTTTGTTTAGGTACACCATTATGATATATAACAACTCTAATTACTGCCTGACATGAGTACATGCATCTACTATCACAACAATGACAAACTTAAGTGATTTAAGGTTTGATTGGGCGATTAAGGATTCTATGCGGGCAATTAAGGATTCCATTGTTGATTTGAGAAGAAGTAGAGAGAAAAGGAATAGGACACTTGTATATTGCTTAATACTATTACAACTAAATAACTCGTTACAAGACTTTTATCCCTACAATCCTGCTACAAGTTTCTTACTACACGACTTATTTTTGTTGTGGAGAATTCTTCACTTGAGTGGTTTGGAATGAGAGATGACATTCTTCTTTATCGTTGTGAATGAAATCTTGTGAAAGAGTTAAAGTTTCTAGACTTTAGAACGTTATCTCTAGACTTTGAAACTTTTAAGTGTTGGATGTAAAAGAAATATTTAGAGTACGAATTCTTTAGAAATTGGACTTGATAAGTTGAATTAATAATTAATTTAAGTAATATAATTTCTTAGGTTTGGATTAGTGTCGTATGTTTAACATCCACAAACCTAAGAATGATACATTGTTGAACAATGATGGTAATTTACTAACAGTACACGACAGACAACTAAAACACAATTTGTTAATCATGATTCAAAACAACAATAGTAGATACGATTCTAACATATGCTTAACCCTTTAAAAAGTGCTTAACATCCTGGTAATATTGGATTTTTTTTTTTTTTTTTGAGACGTAGTAGAAGAAGATGAACATGTGTTAAATGCGAAAAAAAAAGGAAAACAAAATTACGCGAAGGAGGGCGAGATCTTGGTGTCCGTTTTGCAGGAGCTCTGCTATATCAGTCTTGCCATGAGCACACCTGAGACGACGTTGGTTCTTGAGGATGGCGAGGCGCGACAGGATTTGTTGTAGGAGAACATCAAGCTTCGTCGACTTGATGGCTCCAATTTTCTCAAGAGCTGTGTTCATTCTTCCCTTAAATCCTCCCACCACCCCTTTGAAGTCGTTCGACTTCAGCCGAAATCGATCCTTTTTCCTCGCTTCCATTCTAAACGGCACGATAAGACGGAAAAACCACACGAAAGTCGAGCGGAAAAAGAAGAAAATTCGGATTATGATGAAGGAGAAAGAAAAGTTATGGTGGAAGGAAGAGAGAATAGTTGTTGGCGGCACGATTCCAAGTTTAAAGTAGGAAATAACTTCAATATAAAGGAAAATGAATTTTATATGATTGTGGAACCAGATTGTAGTTGGCTAACACAAAGTAGAGAATTCCATCTGTCATTTTATTACCACTGTGATTCCGTGAACTCATCCCGGCATTATCTGATAAATATGTTGGTCAAATTTGAAAATTTCCAGTTTGACACTTGAAAAGAATACTAGTATCAGCGGGAAAGTTCTGACATGCATGTACTTATCTAATAATATATTTTGTATGTAGTATTGCATTCTTCCCTCTGCACAATTTATGGTTGTAAAGGAGCATATTTTGAGCGAGCATGCTCGGCTGATAAGAGTTTTTCCCATACTTGTTGCTCGCCCTTTAGTAGAGTCTAGCAGAGATGGCCACTCCGTGCTCGGCTTGCCCAATTGCTCACCAAGCTGCTTAGTTAGCAGCAATTAAGCCACTTATCACACCATGAAGACTCCTAAACAAAAGTCAATGATAACACTATACGTGCTTCGTGAGTGAAGAGGTTGTATGGTTTATATAAGGCTAGTTTAGCTCAGGAATATGTAATAGGACATGTGGGACTAAACCACACTCAAAAAATAAAATGTATCATTGAGTATTTGAGTCTCTGCAGGAAAAAAAGAAATAAAATGTACAAAACAAGATTCAAACTCACACCCTTGGTCTAAAGACCAACTTAACTATTGAGCCATCAGTTGTTTGTGGATACTATAAAACTAAAAAATATAAATATGTGTATAATCAAGCAACTGACCGAGCAAAGCAGGATTTGCTTGTGCTTTACTCGTTTAGTTCGTCGAGTGAATTTCTTTTGTTCATGTTTGGCTCGTGACTAACCGATTCGAGCCACGATCTCCACGATCTGAGACAAATCAAGCGATCACAATCCGAATAGAACTTGACAGCTCCGGCACAATTATATTGGCTATTACATTTTTTAGCAATTAACATGTGTTACATTTTTTATCATAATAATAAAAGCGGGAAGAGCTTTTACAATCGCATCAATGATTTCTATAGAGGCTTTTGGATATGTATGCATTACCATTGGAGACTATATTGGTTACCTTCATTTGAGAAACGGGAAAAGGCTTCAATTTAGCTTCAACTTTTAATTTCATAAAAAATAATATTTCCCAGTCACGTCCGTTTCTAACCTCGGTTACTTTTAGAGTGGATTGCCAGAACTACCTTGGACACTCTACTCCTTCTATCTGTCATGTCAACTTATCTCTTTGCCACGTAACTCACCTACTACCCAAACATTCTCTTTAAGCACGCCCAGAAACACTCCAAACACTACATTCTCTCAACTCTACATCATTTAGAGATTAATCATGCGTATTAAAAAAATCACAAAATATTCTACAAAATCAAAACAAATAAAAAACATATTTTCATATAAAATATTGATAAAAAAACTTTAATACAAATTAAAATGAATTTCATCAAATTTTAAAGAAATAAAAAAACAATTCTACGAATGGGAGGGGAAAGCATGCCCCCCACCCACCCATTAGGCCCGCTCAGTGTGCTTCACGGCAACGCCGACTGCCCGATCGGGCAAGGGGTCGTGGCCGCCAAAACATGCAAGAAAGCCGACGTGGTGTGGCCACACCCTCCGTTGAACATGCCCTTAAAGGCTCCTAGAGTCGATTTTTACGAATTCCTTCGTACCAAAGACACCAGAGAGGAGAGTACATTGTATTTTCAACTTTCATGTTTAACACAAGTTCACCACTAGCTCACTATACCAATATTTTTGTGTAGAAATAGCTCAAGAACGTATTTATTATCTAAGGGCATTAGGGGGAACAGGACTAAGGCTATGTACCTAAAATAAAAATCCTCAGATCAATCAACCCCAACACTACAAAATAATAGAATTAGCATCTAAGTAGCTTTACCTCACAATTATCAGTAGAGGAAAATATATCAAAACGGAGAAGCGTGCAAGGAACTCTCGGTAACAAATTAATACATTACAACGTCTCCTATTTCAAAAACAGACGGATCAAACGGTGGGAGTTTTTGATTGCCGTCAAGCTACAAAATTTTGAAATACAAACATGAAAGACATGCCACAACAGACAATAAACTACAACACACACGCCCAAACAACACATAAGTTAACTTCCATCTATGTCGGCTTTCTCATGTTACGACCAGCACGGATCACTTCATCTACTAGCAACAGCTGAGATGCGATAACAGGCCTGCAGGTATAGTACCACCAACGTCAAAAATCACAACCGTAACAATATCAATAGTATCCCCATAAACTAATGTTATATTGCACTCTTTTAATCTTTTCATCTCTTGGACAGGTTTCCTTAAAAGGACTGGAAAAATTGGTTTCTTCCAAAAGCATGAACGAGTTTGTGAGAGAGTAATGCTAATAAGAGCAACCAGAGAGGCACAAGAAGAAACGCGAGCCACAAAATGGGCAAAAGGAATCATTACAAAATAATCCTCCTCAGAGGACTAAATATACCACCTTGACTGACCATGTTTTTGTAATAGGTTGTAAATTAAAATTTCTTTTGCAAGCCATAACAAACTCTGAATACTTACCTTTTAGACACAATCTACCTTGTAAAAAAAGAAAATGAAGATGTTCACTATACCCAGAGTTTATTATTTGACGCTTCACAGAATAATTGTCGAAGATTCCCTCCATGGATGGGTCAATAGGTTGACCAGTGTACTGGTTTAAACCAACAATGTTTCCTCTGTCATGCTCACCCTGGCAACAGGTATACCAGTTAGGAACACATAAAAATGGGATCAACAATTTGACATTTCAATTTGAGCATGAGTTGTTAGCTAAAACTCCAAAACCCCAAGTATATCACCGTAAGATCGATAATGACATCCTGAGTATCAAGACCAGAATTCTCTGCTAGTGTTTTTGGCACCACGAGAAGTGCATCTGCAAAAGCTTCAACACCAAGCTGGGCACGCTGTTTGAAGATGTTTTTTTTATTAATATTATCTCGTAGAGAAATAATAAAATACCAGTGTAGGAAAACAGGAATCATGATTACCCCTTGGACGGTTTTCTTAACGGTGTTGACCAGATGCTGTCTTGCTGCAACCTCAAAAGCACCTGCTCCCTGTATTTGCAATACAAAAGTAATGATACCGTGATTAAAATAAAATGTGAAAAAGTCAACATAGTTAGTGGCTAAATTCAAATAAACACCTGTTTTATATTATTGACAATTTGACATAGGCTTGATAAATAATAGTATTATATTGTAAATGAAATTATCAACAGATAGGTCATCCCTATCAATGAGATCAGACATTCAGACTAGGTTTGAGGTTGGGCAATCCTAAAAAATAGCTTTTCTGTAATTCAACTTATACACAATGCTACTTTAAAGTTCCCAATATTTATTTATTTATCTTAATGGATGGGCATATCCTATTACAAGAATGAACATGGCAAAAGGTGCAAGTGAACATGGTGTCCATTCTCATCGTCACATTTGAAAAATGCTAATTACCACAACTACAGATCAATTACAAAAACACTACAAGATACTTATAAGAAAGCATTACTACTGGAAGAAATTACATTACAAACATCCTCAGCAGTCATCATGACACAGTTCAATGGTTACCACCCCACTACAGATCAGCTATTAATACACACAAATATAACTACAAGATCACATTACTACTATATAAAAAATTGTTTTGAAATCCTCACCAGCACAACAGCTTCATCTTCAATAGTATTTTTGACAGATCTGAGGCCATCACGAACAGCATCCTTAATTTGTGCAATGGTATGATCATTGGGTCCTTAAGGGAAAAAATGATTTTTTTTAACATGCACATTTCATATTTGGTGTTGCATATCCTCAAATATGAAAGGAAAACAAAATTCTTGTTGAAGAAGCTTTTCACTTGTACTGACCTTTAATTAGGATGGTGCAAGAATGGGGATTCTTCACATTCTCAACAAAAGTATATTTTTCTTCGCCAAGGACATGTTCATAAACAAGACCAGCCCATCCAAGACATTCTGCAGTTAAGTCATCAACAGAGTTAACAGCCTCACCGCCACAAGCAAGTACTAAGCGTTCCATGTTCCTTCTTTTGGCTCTTCTAAGGGCAACTATCTGCACAATATAATACCAATATAAGTTGGTGAAAGCACTTGAAATTGTAGAACGGCTGACAGTAAATATTCAAGCTGAATATACCATCACATAATCAATCAAGTAACAAAAATAATATGTATAGTTAATTAACCACAAAACTTTGCATCTCTAAAATATGTAATTCGAAAAATTCACAAATCCGACAAAGGCAATAGTAGCTGTAGCAAGTGTAGAATGTTATAAATGCTTTGCATGCAACTTGATGGTTTATTTACACCTGCAAAACAGTGACATTAAGCTGGTGAATAACTCAAAACAGTTTTCTTCCACATCTCATGATGCTTACTGTCTAACTGAATAACAACAATTACTGGCAAATGTAGTTTCTCATAGAGGGAGTTCTAAAACATCTGTACATGTGTCCATCAATCATTAAATTTTTTATAAGCCATGGGCAGCAGTTCTCTGTGCAGCAGAAAGAGCCTAAAATGATGCATAGCAGAGAATTCCAAGAAGTGGCAAGGGCAAGTGAAATCAGCAGCATTATACCATGGATAATTCTCCAACACACCGGAGGCGTTGGAATTTAATCATGAATACCATTTAGAAAACCAAAGTAATAAAAATGACAGACACCTTATAGTTAACGAAACAACCTAGAAGAATCAGAAAGGTATCAACATAAAAAGACAACACAAAACAAAAAACAGACACTAACCCCGGCTCTAGCGAGAAGGTCAAGTGAAGGAGGATCAATTCCTTTCTGATTGATCACAACAAAGTTTTTGTCACCGTCTCCACAAACCTGTAGCAAAAGAACATTACACAGTACACCAAGCAATATAACTTAGTATTTGGTACTCAGCATGAAGATGAACAGCTTACTTTGTTTTTTAGTTCAATGATTTTCTTAACTCTTTCATCAACTTGCCTTCTTTCCGCAATAACCATCTTTTCCCTTTCCTCAGCACTTGAATAGAAAAAACCTGCATTAATTTCACTAAAGCAATATGCAAGTCAGTTAAATCTACATTATAAAGTGTGCTTTCATAGCAGATCTTTGTGATTGGCTGATTGCTTAATTCTCTTTCTACAACATGTCTTCATTTTATGTTCAAATTGTTCAAATGGACATCATGTAATTACTTTACGGACACTATCAAATAGAGAAAATGGAGAAGAAAATACCTTTTCTCATACTCTAAGGAGACATTACAAGTTAATATGTAACAGTTCTCAACTCTGCGTTTCATGTCAGGATGTCGAGAACCATGATCAAGGACAAGACCTTCAACCTGGAAAAAGGCTATATAATTCGTAAAATGGACCACCTACTGATAATATTGTAAACATATGTATTGCATTTCCGTCTAAAGCACACATGGCCTCTGGAGTATGTCTGTACATGCAACTTCTCAGAATAAACAGCCATTGTCCTAATGCATTTTAAATTTAAGCTTCGTTTTTTACGTCAATTAGTCTGTCATGATTTGTAAAAATAAATAAATTGTAGAAGTATGATACATGAAAATTTGTGAAGATTGTTTGATTAGAAAGAAAATTAATAAGTGATTAGTGATAACTCGTAAGAAGAAAATGAACGAGAATAGCTTTTACATCTTTTGCAAGATTATAATACCATTACCTACTGTGTCGTCAATTTACAAGTAAAAAAACAAACTTCTTGGGTACCATTTAAGCATCTTCACCCTAAAACGTTTGTTAATAAAGTTTGAAATTAGTGGTTATTTAAAAAGTGATAGTGAGATACAGCTGATTAAAGTCCCACAGTACCAAAATGCATATTCGTAGAAGATATACCAGGCGAGTATCGACATCAAACTTGTGGCGCATATGCATGATCTCAACCATAAAAAGATCAATAGGTTCCTCTGGCTTCCTAACGCAAAGTACCTGCCATATCAAGGGTAAATACCCAGATGTTAACTTTAAGAGAGCTAATATCATCTTAATATCTTATACTGATGGACTAAACCAAATCAAAGAAACGCTTAACTTTTTTGTTGATAGGTCAAAGAAACACTATACTAGCACGACAGAAAACCAAAAGGGTAATGAACAATTTTTGGATATGATTTTACAGATAAGCATGTGAAAACAGCCACATCCCATGTAGCTAACAAAATGTGTCCAAGACCATGACACAAAAATAGATATATCTAAATTATGTTTTTGATGTGAAAAGATAAGGGGAGAATAAAGCCCCACTGGTCAGCACAATTTGAAATCATTGATGCCGAATAAGTATAAACTAGAAAACATCAAATATATCACAAGGGAACATACTGAAGAGCTAACTGGTATTATTGCTGGACTATATTTACGTGAATAAAGGACAGTAGAAGATAAAAAATTGAAATAACATTAAACCAAGAAACTATTTCATGATATAAATCCTACATAACATTGTGTTTTTGATGCGTCAATTCTCTAAGATTTCTCTTTACCCACAGAAGAGCCATAAGCCTATAAGATTAGACATCAGCCAATATTCTAGTTTCTAGTCATGAAGTATTCCTAGAAATGAATAGATTCTAGTGTCTAGTGGTTATGAAGTATATCCTACAGATAAAACTACCAAAGAATGCTTAAAGTAGTACAGGCTGCGGGGAAAATTACTCGACATTGTGGAAAAAACCAATACATCAGTTTCATTTCGCATCGCTCGGGATAAAAGATGTTACATGAGATTGATGGAGAGCAATTTGGAGAAAAATTGTCACTGAGAAGCAATACATAAGTTTAATCCTGGTTGTCATTTATCCTTTTCATATCATATTTTATTATCAGTAAAAAGGGGAACTCCATATCATAATGGTATTTGATTCTAAATACGTGGATATTAGGCTAAACGAGGTGTAAAGGAATACATAATGGACACCTAATTTCGATTTTACAAGATCAAGTCTACTTAATCTAGCCTCAAAAAAGATGTCTGAGAACATAGATCAATAATTCCGTTTGAAGTAAAATAGAACAAGTTGTTTGGCACTTACACAGTTGACAACTATGTCAGTGAGTTGATCAGCCAATGCTTCATACAACTGGACAAATATCACAAATAAGAGACTTAGATTCAAACATTCACAAGGATCAAACACAAAAGAAGACCTTATCTAGTAGTAGAGTTATGAAGTAAAGATCACCTTCGTCCTAAGTGTTGTTCTTGCCACCATTTTCAAAATCTCTTTGTCAGGTGCATCACCCATCACAACAGGGGTTTTGAACTTCTCAAGAAATTCAATAGTTGCTCTTTTAGCGATTTCAAATCCATCTACTAGCACTCGGGGATGCATCCCTTCAAAATATAAAAACAACAGTCAAGGCAAAACCAATAGTGATCAATTTCATCATATTTAACATGATATCTGCACAATAAGTTCATAAGACTAGATGTGGTAACAAGTAATCGAAAAGTTTTTACACACACATCTTTGCATATCCATTGTCAATAAAAACAAACCGAGTACCAACAATATAATCCAACAATTAGTACTTCGAGTTCTCAATTATCTGCTAAAAAAATTAGTAGCATAGTCTCTGACCGGTCAACTATTAAATTTTCCACTAATACATAATAACCAAAAACTGACTTTTACAGCAATGATCAATGTAGATGAAGACATGGAAGTGGAAATAGACCTATAGAATCTCAACTCTCAATAAAAATTTCAGGGAAAAGAACATAAAATTCAAATAAATTACCCAGCTAGAATTCCCAAAGTTTTTTTATCGGTGCTAGAGTTCCAAAAGTTGGAGATTGATACTCAGTTTCTCCACTTCAACTTTAAATAAAGGAAAACACATTCTATTTCAAATGATGGACAAAATCCTCACTTCCAAGTTAGTCTGTCAGTAACAAGTTCAACTGAAAAAGTGCATCACAAAGCTTGATATTTTCAATTTTAGAACCAACTTACATGAAAATCAGGAGCACTTGAGCTTTACTTCCTAGACCTAGCCTTCCCATAAGTGAAATCCCTAAGGATCATTTGGAACCACATTCAGTAATCACAATCAGCATCTAAAATTTAGAATCTTCATATGGGGACACCTAAGACTCCCTCCCAAGTCCAAACCCAATCATCATCGTTTAAACTCCAATCTAAAAACTACGGTTTAGGTGATACAAAGGCAATCTTCAACCAGATGGGAACACCAACACATTTACTACCAAATCCAAAGGAGGGGACTAACAACAAAAAACTGACCTTCATCAACATAAAACCTGTATCACTTCAACGACTACATGAAATCCTCACTTCAAGTTAGGCTGTCAATGATACGTTCAATTAAAGAAAAATGCAAAACAAAGCCTGATATTCCCCACATTTTCAACTTTAAAACCAACTTATGTCCAAATCACCAGCACTTTAATTCTACCTCTGTGATCTACCCATTTCATATGCAAAATTCCTTAGACCAACCGCCATCCCTCAAATTACGACAAAAACCTTCAATCGTAAACGACAACAAACTAACTAATACACACATTTCCCAATACAAGCCAAAAGAGCTAAAAAGAAACGAAAAAACCCACCCTCATCAATGTAACGCTCAGATTGCTTCATGAGCTCTCCAATAAACAGCACGGTCGACGTCGTCCCATCTCCACTGGTATCGTCCTGCGCCACCGCCGTCCTCGCGATCATGATCGCCGTCGGATTCTGTATTTGCTACAAAACCAAACCCAACCAAAATGCCGAGATCAAACCCTAGAACCAAATGAGCCCCCCTCCCCATTCCAACGACGTACCATCTCCTTGAGCAGAGTGTTGCCATCCTTGGTGAGCTTTATGTCGCCGGCGCCGCCGACGAGCATCTTGATGGTGCCTTTCGGGCCGAGGTTGGTCTTGAGCACGTCCTGGAGTCCCTTCGCGGCGTTGATGTTCATGTGGAGCGCCGCCGACTTGTTCAGCACCTCCGCGTTCGGGTTCAGGACTCGGATCGACATCGTCGGAATCGGACCGGAAACCCTAACCCTAGATTCTAGAAGGTGGGGTGGAGTGGGATTTGGGAGAGTGGGTGGTTAGGGTTTTGGGTCTGGAAGGACTAGTGAAGGTGCTTATCCGGTTAAACGGATCTTCAGTCGGTGTGAGTACGGTCTGACCCGATTAGACCTCTGGAATATGTTGTCTCACCCCGACCTAGTTTTTGTTGGGCATAGATTAGTTGGGCTTTTGTTGGACTGATATTGGTTGGGTCGGGGCTTGGTCCCAGTAAACTTACACTCTTTTTCTTTTTTGAAATTTGGTGGTTATATTAGATTAAGTCAAGAATTCGACCGTGAATTACAGTCGAATCCGTCAAAATATGGGGTCCAATTACAAAACTCCGGGGCGCCCGGGCAACCCTCCCTTAACGGGACGGGGTGCCTTGGGCGGATTCCCGGGCGGGGGGCCACGTGCCCCCACACTTCGTCCGAAATTTTTGTTTTGTTTTGTTTTTGTTTTAAAAATAAAGATTATTTATATATAATTAGGATAATGTATTAATTAGGTAAATGAAATTTAATTAATTAGGTATTACAAAATAACTGAAAAAAAAATATTTTATAATTAATTAACAATTTTTTGATTTACTTAGATATATAAAAAATTAAAAAAAATCATAAACAAATTAAGAAATAGTAGTACAATACTCATACATTTTGGAAACAAAATACAATACAAATACAGAATACGAAATACAACAGAAATAAAGAAATGAAAGACAATCATCATACGGATACGGAATTTAAACTACCAGAATACTGATAAACTACCACAGACATATTGAAAACATAAGCACCTACAAATATCATTGTGCTTTAGCCCACTCATTGAGTTCAGCAAGTGTTTCTTTATCGAATTTGTCCTTATTTTCCTTCTTCATTAGAGTAAAGAGGACATCAAGTTTCTTGCTGTTCAGTTCCCTTTGGAAATTCGCCTCAGCTTCGATGCGTTTCCTCTTCATCCGTTCTTCGTAATGCAAATATTTTTCCTCTTTCATTTTTGCGTTATATTCAATTTGTTTCCCCAGTTCTAACATATCAGGATCAAGTTACGCCTGAAATGGTTGTTTCCCCTTTTTTTTGGCTTTTTTAACACCTTCAGGACGAGGACATGTTTCGAACACCATTTCATCTGCTGACGGTGTTGCGTTACTCCCATCGTCGTCGGTGCGTTTTCTTTTCCCGTTGCTAAAACTCTCCGGATTTTCTGCAGCGACGTTTCCGGTGGGAAGTCCAAGCGCAACAGACTCCCATTTATGGTACCTGCGTAACAAAGCCAAACATGCATGAACTGAAATTTGGCGTTGTGTGTTCGTTCGTAGATGATGTGCGCTTCATGGATGACATCGTCCTCGTTGTAACCGCTTCTCTTCCTCCGCACCGTTTGGTCGAAGCAACCGACCCATTGGTTCACAGATGACAATGTACGCCTCCATCGCCCCTTCAATGATTCATCGTTACGCTCTACTACACCTGGCTCGCCTGAGTCATTATAGATGCGCTCCACACGTTTCCAGAAGGACTTTATTTTTTGGTTTGTCCCAACCACAACGTCGCCACTAACAGCCATGTAAGCCGAGACGAGTCGTTGATCCTCTTGTGCGGACCACGATTTTTGCGACCTCGTCGTCGCGGTTTTGCGTGTTCCCTCGGTCGCGGTTTCGTCATTCACATTAGCTGTATAGCGGTTTCCATTTCCACTACTTTCGCCACTTAGGAGGCGAGTATACATACCCATTGGGAATTGAGTTTGCTCTTCTTCCTGATTTGGCGGTTGGTATTGATTGTGTGGGTAGAACCCTGGGTGTGGTAAAAATTGGCTTTGATGGGACGGGTGGAATCCTGGTTGTGTGGTAAATTGGCTTTGGTATAACGGGTGGAATCCTGGTTGTGGAACATTTTGGTAAGGGAAAAAGTGTTGGCTTGGCGGTGGACGACGTGGAGATCGTCGGTAATCTAGTGAACCATTGCCTTCTGAAGATGACATTGTGAGTAAAGAGTAGAGGTGAGTAGAGAATTATGGTGAAAGAAATAAGATTGGAATAGAGGTGAGTAGAGAATTAATGTGGTTGGGGTATATATATTGAAGTAGTCACGCGCGTACTGTAGGTCCTCGATCCAATCGTCTCGTCTTTTGTGAGTCACGCGCATACTGTAGCTCCTCGATGCCTGAGAAGTCCAAGCATCGATCCAATCGTCTCGTCTTTTGTGAGTCACGCGCATACTGTAGGTCCTCGATGTCTGAGAAGTCCAAGCTTCGATCCCATCGTCTCGTCTTTTTTGAGTCACGCGCATACTGTAGGTCCTAAATTTTAAATTTATTAATTTGTAGTTTTCTAAAATTTAATAATATTTTCGTATTTATTAATTAAATGTTAATTAAAAACGAATGAATTGTTGATATTAAATAATTAAGATAATGATTATTAATATATTTTGTTGATTGTTGAAAGAGTTTTGGAGAGAAGAATAAAAATAATGACGTGACAACAAATACTGTAGCGTGACTGAGTGGATTGGGTAATGGTTAAAGATTTTGTAGGGAGGTTGGTTTGTGTTGACGTAGCAGAGAGAGAAGCTGACGTGACTGAGAGAAAAGTAAGGCGCCCGGGAACTGCCCAGACGCTGTTAAGAATGCTCTAAGAGATGATACCCCGTACAGTACAAGGTCTATAGCCCGAAAATTAGTGGGGCTGATGCAACAAAAATATTAAGGTGCAAATAGTCTCAGGAAATGTAGTGTCAACCAATTTCAGGGTTCAATGGAGGTGTTCTCCTTACGAATAGAATTAGAATTGTTGCTTCCTGTTAGTTTTGCATGATAAAAATAAGAATCGTAGCTCCTTGCATTTTTACACGTTTTTTGTATAATTTTTACGTGTTCGTGTTGTTTTTAAAATAGAAGGTGTTATATTATTTGCATGAAGTTTGCCTTTCAAAACACAAGATAATAAATTAAAAGTTGAAAATAGTGTGAGCCATGAAATTCCAAAATTGGTGTAAATGTAGAAATTCAACAACTCGGTCTAAAAATGACAAATATCGTTATGGGTGGAATTTAAGTGTCAATTGACCATATATTTTCTTTTGGAAGACGTTCATACTTTGGTTTGGATTGAACCAAAGATGCAAACCAGTTTAAGCAAAAAACAAAAACTTTTTTGCCCTCTTAATTATTTCCGGTTAACCATTTTCAATCGACACCTAGGGTGTGTTAACACTTAACCCCCACCGAAATAAAATGTATTAGTGTTTTCAGTCCACCTCACAAATGCTAATTCAGAGGGAAACACCATTCACAAATTTTCTTTACTCGACTTTCACAAAAAAATGATAATTCATAGGAAAGCACCATTCGCGAAGCTGACCAAGGGCATCTTTTATTTTCTTTCCAACTCTTTTGAAACTTCTGAACCTTCCAAGTCCGGAAACGTTCAATACCAATTGATCACGTAAGAGTATCATGAACGTGATGTTAATAAAATTTTCTTTACTTCCGTTGCTATCTACAAGATGTAATTGTATGTGCACGACAACTATGTGGATACATACATACACACACATATATATATATAGCAGTGTACGTATTTAATACCACAAAGGACGTTTTATGTTTACCAGTTTGTGTGTATATCAGTTCTGTCATAGAATTAAGTACTCGAATGATTTGAATCAGTGATAAAATGTATACATTTTTTGTTTGCATAAATATGCTTGAAAGTTTATATTACACGTAAGATATGACTTTCCATCCCGCATGACAAATCTATTTTTTTAATTTACTTGCCTTTCATTTGGTTATAATAATGGTTGCTAGAGGTAATTTCTGGACAAGAATAATTTTAATTTTCATAATAGTGATCTATAAAGATCACTTTTTTTTGAAGGACTGATGTCTCTAATATCTATAAATTAAGGTTGAGGAGTATATATACATATATATTACAAAAAAAATGTTACACATGAAATTAGTAATATGTTTGATGTATTCATGTAGGATGGCAAGGAAACCGGCAGAGAATGGGTGGAGGTGGAGTGCAAATGAACGTGCCCGAGTGCAAGGTGGGATGACACGTTAAGACCACGAAAAGAGTTGGAAGAACCAAATAACTGAATATCTTTAGTAATAATTATGTGTGTATCCTATCAACTTCTACTCGTGCTTGTTAACTTGTATGAGACTCGTTCAGTTTCGCTCGCTCAATAACTCGTTTCGATTAATAACGAGTCAAACACAGACCAAAAAAATCCGTTCAGTAAATAAACGAGTCGAGCACGAGCATTGCCTTGCTCGCTCCAAACTCGCTCGTTGGCTCACTTTCTTGCTCGACTTGAAAACTCATACATACATATATGTATATAAACATATATAATTTACCTTTGTTATAAATGCAAGAAATATGTTTTGAAGTTTTTAATATGTTTGTTTTAAAAAATATTATATTTTTTATACAACAATGCCATTCAAAGTTGATGAGCTAGTGTGGTTGTAGTCTCTTCATTCTTACATATATTATTTCAATCCTAACATTAAGCAGACACCGGTGGAAAAACGGGCTACGACGCCGACATGTCACGTCGGGTATTTCTCACATGACGTGATAAGTCCTTCTAATGTCAGTTTATGTTGAACCGACGTGACATGCCATTAAGTTACGTCAGTTTATATGAAACTGACGTCATATGTTAATAAAACACATCATTTTACTATGCTTGTAGGTTGATCGTCCATATATGTTATGTATGATTCTTTTTTCATATGAATGTTAACTTGTTTTGTTTGCTTGAATGAAAATCGAAGACATTGAATGTTAGTTTGAGTGTGTATATGCATTGTGATTGTGTGATTGTGAATTAATACTTCAAGTTGTGGTTCTATCTATCCTCTCGTTCACGTTCAGTTCAGCAAGAAAATGAACAAGGAATTCACTTGCTAGTTCATTCGTCTTCACAATGTGTTTCATAGAACGAAAAAAACGTTGTGGGTTGCAAAATGATTTGAATGTCACTTAGTATATTGTATTTTGTTTGTAAATGTGATGTGATTATTAATGTGTTGTGATTTGTGAATTTGAATGTGATTATGAATGTATTTAATGTAGGAAAATCTTAGTAGATTACATCACAAATGAATTTTCCCCACATCAGTTCCCTCCAAATCTGACATAATATGTCCCTTGTCACGTCAGTTTCCTCCAAACCGATGTGATAACGGACATATCACGTCGGGTTTAGGACCGATGTGTTATCATCTTTCCTATTATGTCTCCCAATTACCACGTCGGTATATTGGATCAGTCAACCCAACGTGATATGGTCCAAAAAACTAATCTTAGTAAAAGACACCGAGTCGGATTGAGCTGCTCGACAACTCGGTTCGAGTAAAGCTCGAGCCTTGTTTTTTCGAGCATTATGTTTTATGTCTCGAGCCGAGTCCGAGCCGGCCTAGCTCACTCAAACTCGGCTCGATTACACCCTATGTGTATACATGTTACTTGAGTTCAATTTCTTTTGGACGTTTCTTTATGTTTGTGTTGATTTGGAGAGTGAGAGTTCATCATTGGTGGTGTCGATTTGTGCTCGTGTCCTGATTTGAAAAGTTCAACGGACTTAAATAAATGTATTGTTGTAGTGTGCATTTATATAATATTATTGTTTTTGGAAGCTTCGATAATTTAATAACAAACAAACAAGTATATATAGAATTCAAGAAATAGATTTTTTCTCAAAAAAAGCACCCTAAGACGATATTTTTGAAATTTCTTTCATGTCTCCACGTTACGTTAATCTCGAACCACTCACAGAGTCCAACCACAGAATTGAGGGCTGATTAAGGTTTCTTAACGTATTCATCTAGCTGGAGCCTGGAGATGATGATCAACATGTAGGATTGTAGGCTGTAGCAATCAACGCTACAAGTAATGATGATTTTCATAAAGTCTTTGCACTGTCAAATACATCAACATATTTCATTCTGAATTGTTAAACATCGTCCCAAAACTACTTAAATCGTCACTTGAAATTACCATTTTGCCCTTCTCTCATTTCTACTGTTATAACGCGACATTTTACCCTCCTATCACACATCTCTCTTCATCTTCCTCTTATAATCCTAAAAACTAATATTTTGGAGGTCAGTAATGAGTCAACGGACGCCCCAGTGTACTCAAATCTGGTAAAATATCTAACATCTTTTTAATAAAATAATAATAAAAATAATAAAAAATTACGGGCGTCCGACGGAGCCGCCCCCACGTAGGAGGGGGCGTCTGGGTAAGACGCCTCCCCATGGAGGAGGGGTTTTACCCAGACGCCCCGCCCATGGGGGAGACGTTTTACCCAGACACCCCGCCCATGGGAAGGGCGTCTTACCCCTTCTACGTGGGGGCGGCTCCGTCGGACGCCCGTAATTTTTTATTATTTTTTTAAAAAGATAATTAATTATAAATTTAGATAATTGTTAAATTAATTAATTAATTAATTTAATAATTACTATATTCGGATGACCTGTCGATGTGGTATTTGTATGTCAGGATGTTTTACCGCCGGGGATTTTGGATCTTAAAAAATGTTGGATCTGGACATTTTTTGAATCTTCATCACTTGCAAAAAACTCATTGTAATCCGACCGGTTACCACCGAAAACTTGCAAATAAACGTCAAATAATTTGAGATAACACACCATATAATTTTAATTTGACAAAAAAATTAAAAAAAAACGGGACGTCTGGCTAAGACGCCTCCACGATGGTACAGGCGTCTTAGTCAGACGCCCGAGTCGGAAAAAAAATCCGCCTCCGTTACTTTACCTGATCTAGGTGCTTCGCCAGACATTTTCGTGGTGTTAGTACTAGGAATGTTAGTAAAACTGAGTCAAAAACCTTGTTTAAAGATACGAGACGATATGAGTATTAAATATATTGTTAAGGGCAAAAAAGTCGTTTTAAGGGACGATTTAAGTAGTTTTGGGGCGATGTTTAGTACTTCCCTATTTCATTTCAAGGTCTTGTAGCAAATATGTTAATTTTGATCTATACACTTATTCTTTTTCTTTGGAAATAATATTCTACTAAAACTAAACCCCAGGATTATACTAAAAAGATTACCAACTAAACTAACTTAATTAAGTATGCTATGTGCGCTCATTCAAAAAAAAATCTTTTGATCCTTTTCGTTGAGAATACATTTTTATTACATCAAATAGAAAGTGTACGTCATAGATACTTTTCAAATAGTTTGCATAACACACTCTAAATTTAAGATACATCAGATCATCTGGTTTCTAGACAAGTTTCACTCGTACAATTTAGCGTTTGCATCTGGGACGTGCGTAGACGTGGTCAGTCCAGTGAACAACAACAATCTAGTTATCAAAAGTCAAATGTCTTTTTCTTACTGAAATTAATTGAATAATAGATTTATTTTGTGTCACGTGCAACTTATACTTTCCCAATGCAACATTACGTTTCCCAATGCAACATTTCGTTTCCCCATGCAACATTTATTTTCCCAATGCAACTTTTGATTCCCCCACGGAAAAACCCACAACATAAAATGGACAGACGAACACCTTATTCTGTCCAGAATATGTTGTGTGATTGTCCAGCATAAGTTGTGTGACTGTCCAGAATAAGTTCTGTTTGTTGTCCATAACAAGTTCAAAGTCTGTCCAGAATAGGTTATATGTCTATCCATAATAAGTTCAAAGTATGTTCATAATAGGTTGTGTGTCTGTCCATAATAAGTTCAAAGTTTGTCCAGAATAAGTTGTGTGTCTGTCCATAATAAGTTCAAAGTGTCCATAATAAGTTGTGTGTTTGCCCAGAATAAGTTCAAAGTCTGTCCATAATAAGTTCTGTGTGTGTCCAGAATAAGTTCAAAGTTTGTCCATAATAAGTTATGTGTGTGTCCATAATAAGTTCAAAATTTGTCCATAATAAGTTCAAAGTTTGTTCAGAATAAGTTGTGTGTCTGTTCAGAATAAGTTTTGTGTCTGTCCACATTAAATTGTGTGTATGTTCAGAAAAAGTTGCATTGGGAAAATGTTGCATGAGGAAACAAAATGTTGCATTGGGAATCGAAATGTTGCATCGGGAAAATAAAAATTGCATGTGACACAAAATAAATATGCTACTTAGTTAAGTTCAAAAAGTAAAAGACATTTGAATTTCGCTGACTGGACTGCTGATTGTACTGACCATGTCAGCGCGCGTCACGAACGCCCGCGTCGGTGTATAAAGATCCTTTGAGATGTGCATCCATGTTAACTAACCACGTCAGAAATTATTTATAGGTAATGATGACCTTTTGAATTATCCGTGTTTAATAAATTATCTCTACCATTTCTATCAAAATATAACCCAGTTTAACTCGACTCGAAAAACGCTCGACTCCAGTTTAACTTGAAAATGAAGGATCTTGATGAAAAATCAAAAAAATCTTCAAACTTGGTTCGGTAAACGAGCCGCTCAAACTCGATTTTTTTTATGCTCGGCTCGATAGCTCACTCAAATATTTTATTGTTCCATTCATAATTATTTTTTTGTATTTGTTAATAACATAAGATAATACTTATAATTCGAAAATTCGCTCAATTCAGCTCGTTTACGCTCCTAATCGGAAGACAAATAAATGGCATAACTGCATTTTTTTTACAGAAGAAAATCTCCGTTTATCAAGCAGGTTAAAAATTCATCTCCGACGTGCAAAAGACGTTCAAAATTATTTATCTTAAAAGAATAATATTAAAAAGTAGATCGCATGGTTGATCATAATATCTTAGAAATATATAAACTAACCTAAAACCATCCAACCGTAACCACCACCAGCGTGGATTTCGAAGTCAATTCATCAAAGTCAAAGTCAATTGCATGCGATCGTGATGGACACAAGCAAAACACAAGCTATGACCTTGTCTATAAAAATGGCATCATGCCATTGATCTCTACCAGCACAATAATCCTAATTTATAACTTTCCAACCCTAATTCACCTCCCCCTTCGGTACCTAACTTTCCCTAACTATGCAAGCCAAGGAGGCGTTCCACCCACCACCGCCCTTGGCTGGGGGAGTTCCGATCGCCCAACTACATGAGTGGTCTACTGATCTTTTTGGATGCTTTGACGACCCAGACAATTGTAAGCTACTATACCCACATTATGTTTCCTTCTAGGCACGCATGCATATATAGGTTAGATCTTCGACTTTGAAATGGTCAAATCAGAAATAAACTCCAATGCATACATACCTAATTCTGTGGTCTAAATATTAGAATTGAGAGGACATAATTTCCGAAAAGAAAAAAATAATTATAATATGTCTATAGTGAAAATGGTCCACTGATTGTACCAATCAATGCTTGATGCCAAGAGCCCTAATGTTTGTTGTCACGTACATTAATCTCTTGAGTTCTGCTTTGCAGGTATCATTACATGTTTTTGTCCTTGCATCACTTTTGGGCAAATAGCTGAGATTGTAGACAGAGGAGCTACACGTAAGTTGTATTGAAATGTGAGGTGAATTGCAATTTATTCTCTTAAATTAACTTTGAACAACATATTGCCCTTGGAAGTTACATAGGTGACACTTAACCCCTTGTCACTTTCTAGCTATCACATTTTAGCCCGATTTTTAAATGTCTAGGGAGCTTTCTCCATCCTTTTTTTTAATTCAAACTTCCAACAATTAAAATGCACAAACTCACGAGGGTAGGGATGAGTTTGTGGGTTTCAAGCTTAGGTTTTGTGGTGGGAGAATGTATTTTTGGACAAATGGGAGAAAAAAGATTGAAAAAATATTAGTCATTCTACAGGTTGGGTTAAATTAAATGTGACAAAGTTGAAAATAATGGGTAAGTACGTATTACACATGACGGTCCGGTCGAAGAGCGAATTGTTACCGGAATCAAAGTTGAGGGATAAAAGATGTAAAGCAAGTGTGTGAGTGTGTGTGTGTGAGAGAGAGAGAGAGAGTATATGGAACCAATTATTACGTAGTATAAATGGATTAACTTATTAATTACTACGTAAGCTAGCCTAATGTATGTTTTGAAGCATGTGGAACGAGTGGTGCTCTGTATGGGCTCATCCGCGCCTCCACCCGCTGCGAATGGATCTACTCTTGCACCTATCGCCAGAAGATGAGAAGGCAATATATGTTGGACGATTCTCCTTGTCCTGACTGCCTCGTTCATTATTTTTGTGAGCCTTGTGCACTCTGCCAAGAGTATCGTGAGCTTAAGAACCGCGGTTTCGACATGGAACTAGGTGAGTCGTCACCTTGTACATACATGCATGAATCCTTCGAACGAAGGTGATGACTTTTTACATATATAGTTCATCTTCTTAAACACATTAGATCTGGAAAATAATTAGAAACACGTTTGATGTATTTATGTAGGATGGCAAGGAAGCATGCAGAGAATGGGTGGAGGCGGAATGCAGATGAACGTGCCCCCATTGCAAGGTGGGATGACACGTTAAGACCACAGAGAGATCGAGTTGGAAGATAACCAAATAATTAACTGAATGTCTTCAGTAATAATTATGTGTGCTTATACGTGTAACTTGAGTTCAATTTCTTTTGGTCGTTTTGATTGCATTGATTGATCTTGTGAGTGCAGCTTAATTTCTTTCTGCTTGTGTTGATTTGGAGGTGTGAGAACTCTTAATTTGTGGTGTGGATTTGTGTTCTTAATTTGTGGTTGTGGTGTGCATTTATATATACAATTATTGTTTTTGAAAGCTTGGACAATTTTAATAATTAACAAGCAAATAGAGAAACACATCAATTTTAGTCATTTTAGCAAATTGCAGTATATCTAAAAAAAGAATATAATTGCAGTGGACCTAATTTTATCAGCCGATAAACATTTAAATCTTCCCCTGTAATCTGTAATTTTCCTTCAACCCATATGTTCGGCCTTAGCTAGTTAACCCATGAGATTGTTTTCCGATGACAGAGGTTTAAGCTTTTAGCCAATGAAAAAAAATTAAATATATGTACATGTGCTTTAAATTAAAATAATGACTAACCTGTTTCTCTGGAACGAGAAAATGTCATGCTATTTCAAGGTTGAAACTCTATAATATCGAACAATGTCATGCTTTATCAAAGTGAAATCTGTCAAGAATTTCGACGCAAATGAAAAATATTTGTTAGAGAATAGTCTCATATCGTCTAAATGATGACATTCTCCTGAGTTATAAGTTATAAGGTCTCGCAACTCATTGTCAATTGGTTTGAAGTTGAATACTCATACTTTCATACAGTATCAGAGCAAGTTATGTCAAACAACGGCTTGACACATCCATCATTTGTTGTCACGCGTAGACATGGATGACGGTCACGCGTGTAGAGAGTATTAGAGAATAGTCCCTTATCGGTTAATTTGTGTACTTTCTCATGAGTTATAAGTTGTAGGGTCTCTTTTCTCATCGCCAATTGATTTTGAATTTGATACTCACACTTAAATATGGTATAAGTGTTGGGAGGGGATCTAACAATGTACTATATCGATGACAGATCAAATGCACACAGCGATACACAAAAGAATATTGATTGCGGAAGATACTAACTTCTGACAATCTCCCAAACTCAATCGCAACAAGAATCACAGACAATAGATGAAACAAGCAATAGACAAACGCACACCTGAAACAACCACGACACACGCGATTTACAAGGTTCGGCAACGTGCCTACGTCCTTGGGGGTCTCCTGCGGTTTTCTTTCCTTCTTCCGCTTCTCCAACAAGAGAAACAACCAAGATTACAATGCAAGTATATAGAGGCAATATGTCATCCAAAGCACTCTAGATCTATCTCTAGCCTTAATCTCTCAACTCTCAATGAAAGAAATAATACTTGTGAACGTTGTACAAAAACAAAGGCAAACAAGTCCTTTTATAGACTCAAAACCGAGCTAGAAAATAGCAAAACTGTGCAGAAATTGTATGCAACGGTCGACCGATCTAGCTCAATCGGTCGACCGTTCGGTTAATAGGACTGCTTCTTGTTAAAATTCAGTTGACTGAATCCTTCCACGGGTTGACCGCTCCACGAACTTACTCATTCTCCAACTGCTAATCGGTTGACCGTTCTTGACTTCACGAAAGTCCCTAGTGGATTTCGGTCGATTGATGTCCAACACCGGTCGACCGAACCCAACATCCTCAAAGTTCCTAGAGTTTGGTAGTCGACCGATGTCCCACATCGGTCGATCGAGAAAGGAATGTGTTCTAAAAATTTTACTTTTATATGTCAATTATTATGAATTGGATGTGCAAACATTTTGTATGTTTCAAAACTTTTTAAAACAAAATGGAATTTTCCATCAAACCACATGTATTAATACTTCTCAACAAAATGGAATTTCAGAACGGAAAAATCAACATCTTTTAAATGTGACTCACTCTTTACTTTTTCAAAATAACGTTCCAAAACATTTTTGGTCTAATACTATTCTTACTGCAACATATATTATCAATCGTCTTCCTAGACCTACAATTGAAAATAAACAACTCTTAGAAATCATACATAATAAACAAATAAACATCAATCATCTTAAAATCTTTGGATGCACTTGTTTTGTTCATAGGAAACAGGAGGACAAACTCGACTATGGTTATATTAAATGTTTTTTTCTTAGGATATTCCTTTAGAAAAAAGATATAAATGTTATGACCCCAAAAATTATAAAATGTATGTATCAAGAGATGTTTCTTTTTTTGAAAATGAACCTTATTTCAAAATAGATAAAGACACCAACGAAGACGCTTCCGCTACTACTCCACTTCCCACCGTGGACCTTCTAGACACGACTCTGGACACTCCAGTTAACGCTCCTCTGCAAGTCGAAGAGCCACCAGAGGGCAACGAAAATGGAGAAGAAGAAGAACCACCCCCAAGGAGGTCTACTCGTCCCACTCGACGTCCTGTCAGACTTAACGATTGTTTATCGCAGGTTACATATCCAATCTAGGATCACTTGTCCTACAATCCAATCACACATAAGCATCAAACCTTCCTAACTCAACTGGACAATAATAAAGAACCTAATTTTTATCATGAAGCAATAGAAGATCCAAATTGGGTTAATGCTGTGAAAGATGAATTAAGAGCCTTACAAACCAACAAAACTTGGACCTTAGCCCCTTTACAACCAGACATAAAACCCGTTGGTTGTAAATAGATATATAAAATCAAATACCATAGTAACAGTAAGATTGAAAGATACAAGGTGCGTCTTGTAGCCAAAGGATATACTCAAACATATGACCTCGATTACTTAGAAACCTTTGCACCCGTAGCTAAAATGAACATCGTTCGTGTTCTCTTATCAATTGTTGTAAACCAAGGATGGAATGTCTTCCAAATGGACGTCAAAATGCATTTTTACAGGGAAATCTTGAAGAAGAAGTCTACATGACTCCACCTCTAAGTTACACCACAACTCCTTATCAGGTATGCAAGTTTCATAAGTCTATATTTGGACTGAAGCAATCACCACGAGCATGGTATGCTTAACCCAGTCATTCCCTCATTCCTTATGATTTCGTAAAAAGTTATGCTGATGCATCTATGTTAACTAAACACACTCATAACATCATCACCATTGTTTTTATCTATGCAGATGACATTATAATAACCAGTGATAGTGATCACGAAATAGATTTAATAAAGAAATACTTAAAATCCAAATTTGACATAAAAGACTTAGGTTTTTTGAAATATTTTCTCAAGATAGATATTGCATATTCAAAAAGGAATTTTTTCTCTCCCAAAGAAAGTATGTTCTAAACCTTCTTAAAGAAACTGACAAAATATGATCCAAACCCACAAACACTCATGTCGAAACAAATAAAAAAATAGGACCCACTGATGGCACACCTTTAAATGACATCGGCCAATTTCAAAGAGTTGATGGAAAACTAATCTATCTCACTGTCACTTGACCTGATATTACCTATGTTGTATGTATAGTGAGTCAGTTCATGCATTCACCTCACATTCACCACTTAGACATCATAAATAGTATATTGTGCTATCTTAAAGGCACCCCAGGACATGGTCTTTGAATGGAACCCAATAATTCTAATTCCATAATTGGTTACTCCGATGCAGATTGGGCAGGGAGTCACGACCGAAATCAACAACTGAGTTTTGTACATTTGTAGGAGGCAATCTAGTAACTTGGAGAAACAAAAAAACAAAACATTGTTGCCCGATTCAGTGCAGAGGCAGAATACTGTGCTATGACTTCCACCACCAGCGAGCTAATCTGGCTCAGCCAATTACTCACAGACATGCACATCAAAACTCAGGAACCGATGAAGATGTTCTGTGACAACAATGAAGCTCGACACATCGCATCAAATCCGGTCTTCCATGAAAGGATCAAACATATAGAAGTCGACTGTCACTTTATCAGAGAAAAGATCCAATCAAGACAAATTGAAGTTCCATACATTTCCAGCAAAGAATCATTTGCCGACATCTTCACTAAATCTCTTGATCATAAAACATTTTCAAACCTTCTTCACAAGCTGAGATCCATCAATCTGTTTCGGACCCAACTTTAGGGGACGTGTTGAAAATAAGACCGTTGGGGCTCAAGATCTCATCATCGCCCAAATTTGCTATCCGTCTCTAGCAACGCCCAGCAATCACGAATTCTCACAAGGAAAGAAATCAACAATCATCCATCTCATGTACAACGGCTATATTTATTTTTAGCACCTATATAAACTCTTTTCAAACAATATGTAACACAATAATAATCAATAATACAAAAAAACTCTTCTCGTTTACAATCTCGTACCGAAATCAATAGTATAAATTAATCGTGGGATATCCTGACTCATGTTAAAAGTAAAATCAGCCAAATATAGTTTGAGACAATACCAACCGATCTTAAGGGTATTTAACGACAACAATTGTTAGGAAAGTTACACCTTGCCCACAAGTACTATCAACGTTATGTGTGGGCGTGAGCACGTACGGTCGGTTTAGAGTCGCGTTCAATGAGAGGAGTGTTGGGGATTCTCCATTGACGTGCGGTGGAGATTGGGTTGCACATTTAGGAGAGGTGTGAATAGTCAAGAATCAAGATCATCCGGAGGGACAAAAAAGGTGCAAAATAAGGGACTATCATAAACACTACATATATAGATTATCTAGGTCTAAATATGATGGTGATATTGGAGAAGTTTTTTTATTTTAAGTAGGGGTTCGAGGTGTGCAATGCAACATTCCGAAACAGCGGAAATTTAAAAATTTAAACAATCAAGAGATTACTAAGATAAAATCATCAACGGGAATGTTATTTCTTGGTATCAGAGCCTGAACCAGACGGAATTGTGGGAACTAAGTGCTACACCTAAAGGGTGGGAGCCACATCTAGAATCCCACAACGCCTGGTGATTGAGTGACTTGACCCTGACGAGGACGTCAGGTGTTCAAGTGGGGTAGGTTGTAACACCCCCAAGTTTAGTCTCACATTGCTTAGCATGAGAATGTTGGGGTGAGATATAATGACATGAGTCCACTACCATAACACTTGTCAACTTAAGTTTTGTGACAATAGGTGAGTGTTGTGGGTCAGTGTGCACATGAGTGATGGACCGGGACCCGGGTTCGATGCGGACTCGGGGACGAGACGTTACATGCAATGAAGTAGGCAAATGCGAGTTCGAATCTTGAGCATGCTTGAAGTCGGACGACATTCACTGAATTGATAGTGTCTTAACCTAGATGTTTCTCTACTTGTCCTATTTACTCGTTACGACTTATTTTCACAAAATAAAAAAGTCCAAATGTACCCTTTGAAATGATCTTTTTTGTATTTGGATTTTATTCCGTTTCTTAATATTCTTTTTTCCAGCTCGAGTAGACCTTGATCGCCACTTCCTTAGTTAGGTGCCTTAAGGTTTACTTATTTTTCCCAAAAGCAAATAATGTCACGTTCAAATGGTCCAATGACATAAGAAACATAATACAATAATTTATACGATTAGAAATTTCTTAGTAGTCTCTCCATTATCCACATATAAAATGAATAATAACGTTCTAATTGTGCCCTCAAAACTCTTAATTAAAATTAATCCAGTAAGTAACCCCTGAGGATAATTAAAAAAAAGAAAGCGTGCCACGATACTAAGACGAGATGCTTTTACAACTTTGTTCATGTCTGCACGTTTCGTTAATAAAGTTCAAAAATAAATCACGAACCTCTGACAAAGTCCAACCACAGAATCGATGGTTGATTAATGTTTCATTACGTATTCATCTAACTGCATATAATGATCTTCGAAATCTAGCCATCAACGCGAGTAGATAGTGATGTCTTTGATTTGGTTATATTTCGGCGAGAACCCTTGTGTTGCAGCATTATCAAATATATCAAAATATTTCATTTCAAATTTTGTTGCAAGTACGTTAATAAGTAGACTCCAGATACCATTCCTTATTCCCCGAGTTGATACTTGATATTATTCATTCTAAATTTAAGATCAACTAACTAAACTAGTTCAATTGAGTGTTCTCGGTGCGCTCATTCAAAAAATACTTTTGATCTTTTTTTCTTATAATACATTTTGACTTGCACGATGTTGTGATGTTTGGAATTATAAAAGTACAACTTTACGAGAAATTAATTACACCAAACTAGTGAACTACCAAAGAGAGTCCCATAGATGATTTTCAAATAATTCACATAAAACAGAATTGATGGCGCCGAAGATGATCGTCCTTTTTCTTGAAACAATAATATAAAATTACATAAATCTAAATTTTAAGACACGTTAGATATCATCTGGTTTCTGGACAAATTTCACTTGTACCAGGTTGCCGGTCAATTTAGCTTTGACTTTGATATTACATGTAGTAAATTTTACTATGAGTATGATTCGAGATGTTCTAACATATTAATTACTACGTTAGGAATTATTCCAAGGTATTTATGACTTTCCGATCATTCATCTATTAGATTATGGTGTCAGGGTCTCAAATTAGAAGGAAATAATTTAGATGACATGAACGAGAAAATTATAAGGCACTCAAAAATCCAATGTGATGTATATTTAACTGAGCAGAATTCTATAACCCTTGGAGGTGATATCCAATTGTTATATATTTAACAATGTAAAATCCAAAATACACGCATTCTACACAAATGGTCAACTGATCTCATTGGATGCTTTGACGACCCAAATAATTGTAAGAGGTACCATACTTACATTCACTTCTACGTTTCATTGCATGCGTGCAACCATGTATGCATACTCCGTTTGTGTTGAATTATTGAGTTTGGATTAGACCCATGAACAACTTAATTGAGAAAATCCAATATTGAGTTGAAGATAAGATGTATTGTGCCGTGAACTCACCTTTCTTTTAGTCACACATTGGGAACTTGGAAAGTTGGAGAATGTTGATAAACATTCCCTTCTCATGACCATTTGTTGATAAAGACTTTAGCCTCAGGATAATAGTTATATCTTTTTGGTCATCAATTAAATGCTTATTGCATTTAAGTCATTAACGGTTACAAATATATATATATATATATATATGTATATATATATAAATCATGTTCAGTTTCCCTATGATACACACGTTTTTAATCTCTCTCTCCCAAAAAAAAATCATCTCTCTTTGGCAATTTTTCTCCTCTGAATCCAACGTGTTAGGATCGATGACCCCTAATTCTAATCAATTTTAACGCTACTCTCTATCTAAACAAGTTGTGCAGCGGAATTAAAAAGGTATGGAAAAGCAAGCAAACCACATAAGTAAACAATGTGATTTTTATAGAAGTTCGGTCTCCCGCCTACTTCCACTCTTGTAAGTTTTCTCTACGTCTTCACTATCCAATCTCGTTTCGGGCTGAGATTAAGCCTTTTACACAGCAAGCTAGCGAACAAACCTCGCCTAGCTTAGATCCTCTTCTCACAATCCGACAATGAACACATCGAGCTCTCATCGAAGTCTATACTTTTTGTCTTGGGTTTTCATCAAGACATTTGCTTCTTTGAACAACAATGTTAAGTGAAACACACTCTCTAACTTGAGCACACTTTCAGTAGGATATAACAATGATCAAAGATGTGGAAGTTTAAGGCTTGGAGTGTATATTTTAGGACTTTGAGGATTGGGAGACTTGTCTCTAATATATAGGACAATTGGAAGTGGGAGAGTTTGTCTGAACAAAGTGTTCAATCCTCTATTTATAAGCTCCTACGGTGTTATAGCCGTTGGGGGTATGTGTGGTAGGGATTGTGTAAGAAACAAAACAGAAGAATACAGTACATTATTTTGGGTAAGTTCGGTCGACCGAACAGGTCAAACGGTCGACCGGATGGTTGTTCATATATGAGTCCAGCACAGTCCAGAAATGAAACGGTCGACCGAGCAAGGGACGGTCGAACGAAAACTGGCTATAACTTAAGTTCACTTAAGTTAATGGTCGAACAAAATGGTTGGTTCGATCGACCGAAAACTAACAGGCTCTATGGGGTTGTCAAAATGTTTAAGTTCGGTCGACCGAATCTAGGTCCACGGTCGACCGGTGGTCACTTGTATTTTTTGGGTATGGATAAAAATATGAATACAACCGTTGATATAATATGACGAGTCTAACGATCAAATGACACGTGTAGACGGTCGACCAAAAAGGCCACGATCGACCGGTCGAGCTGTTTAAATCACTATTGGATAATTGATCATTCAGTCGAACGGAGGTGGTTCGATCGACCAAATTTAGACAGGCAGTTCGAGTTTAGTGATTTCCGGTCTATATTTGAGTGACTTATTGAAGTTCAATTGATTAGAGATTTTGTGTGTGACTTCTATAAGGAACATAATGTCTATGTGAATGGATTTTAACTCTTGTATGCTCAAGATTATATAGATTCCTAAGACTCAAAAGAAATATAAAATTACATGTCTTCAATAGCTTGATTACATGTCTTAGCTTGAATTCATTTCTTCCTTGAGTCTTGATCATCTGTAGATGTTAGCACAAAGAAATATATATGTTATGCAATATGTTTGCTACACTACATTTGATTGTGATTAAGATTAGGTTGAAATCTCCAAAACATAGATTAAGGCCGAAAAGGCAACACAACGTTCTCCTGCGGTCATATCATTCAAGGTTCCGTACTGCTTTCAAGGTTCGTCGACTCTGGTGTGCATCCGTTCGACGAAGTAATCGTTCTATCCTGGAAGAAAAGTGTCAAACTCATCGTACTGGTACGTGGGGGTGATATTTTCTCTAAGGTAAGTCGGAATTCGACAGCTCGGTTTGTAAGGTCGTTTCTGATCATTATTCCTCGTTTGTCTGTTGTTCTAAACATGAATTTGTACGTTGGCTTAATATGGATTCTGCTGAATTATTTATTCGACATCTATAACTCACTGTATTACACTATTATATTTATAATTGTATCAACAGTTTGATCTTTGACCTTGGAATATCCAAATCAGAAATGAACCTTCAATATTGGACATAAATCTTATTCTATGGTTTAAGTATTAACTTTCACACATCACACGTAATTTACCCATTGTGATAAGTCAACTAGTTGTACCAATGCTTCCAACAACCCTAATATTTGTTGTCACGTTTATCACTTGAGTTTTGTATTGCAGGTATCATCACTTAATTGGTGTTGTCCTTGCATTACTTTTCGGCAAAAGGCTGAGGTTTTGGAGAGACAATCTATTCGTAAGTCGTATTAATATTGGTTTCTTGTTTGGATACTCATCCAAAACATCAAATGTAGCATGATACTCATGCTTCTAGGTATATAGGCATGTTACCCATCCCCTACATTGAAAGTTGTGTTCATGCACGTCCATTGGTATGGGTCCCACGCTGACAAATGTGCATGAATGCAATTTTCAACAAAAAACATATAAGTATCATGCCAATTTTAATCTTTCTTATGGGTGCCAAAACAAAAAACTCAATTCTCAAGCAAAAAACCAATTATGTATAGATAACACTCACTCAAAATCGGACGATTGTGGAGCAATCAGTCAATCAATATTTTATCTTTTCATCTTCATCTAATATAAAATAGTCAACCTTGACTGCTTGGATATAATTTAGAATGGATAACACAATTGTAAAATTTAGGATTTAAGTGTGGGAAATTAGAACTTCGAAGTGTTGAGAGTTTCTCTCTTAAAAATGAAAAGGACAATGAGGCTTAGAGATGTGCAAAACTAGGGCAGAGCAAAACCCGGACCGGTCTGGGTTCAGTCCGGGAAGATTTGGTCCGGCCCGGCCTGGTCCGGTGTTTAACGTGGGTTTTTTGTTCTTTTTGTGTTATATATTGGTGTTGCGAAGACCTCTCAAGAATTCATGGTGGAATTCCGCACCTTACAACTTCGTATAGAAGAATGCCTCATCGTGTCATACTCATATCATTCATTTGTACAAGAAATTAAATAAATGTGAATAACTAGCCAGAAAGTAAATAAGTTCAACATTTTCTTTCATTTCATTAAATAGAAAGACTAAATATGAAATACAAGAGTTGACATATTTATGCATTGCACAAATGGAAGATACATAGGCATCATTTTGCGAAAAAACTAAAATTGTCGTTATATTAACAATTCCAGATATGTCTTATTAATAGGATTTTTATATTTTGATATCTTTAGAATGAGGATATATCAACTCGTGCTTTGATCGGTTCGACGATGATCTCCCTTTTGTTGTGGTATATCGTCACAGTATGGTCAATTTAGCCTCGTAACCTAGGAGGATTTTGTATATGTTTAGGTTCTTCAACTTTATGATGACTACACCGTGTTAACTTACCAACGATAATTCTGATATTAGAATATCGTAAAAACGGTTAGTTTAGCCTCATAACCTAGGAGGTGTTGTATATAATTTGATTTAGACAATTATTCATATATCATAATGTTTTGGTCAATTTAGCCTCATAACCTGGAGGAGATTTACGTTTGATTTGTCAACGATAATTCTTATATTAGAATATCGTACAAACGATTAGTTTAACCTCATAACCTAGGAGGTGTTTTGTATATATGGATTTATTTGGACAATTATACTTTTGATATGGGTATTATGATGTTTTGGTTAGTTTAGCCTCATAACCCGGAGGGTTTGTATATATATATTTTGTTATATTGGTGATGATTCTTATATTTAAATATCATCCAATAGTTAGTTTAATCTCATAACTAAGAGAATATTTTATGTATATAATTTGTTAAGTGTGTTGGACAGTTTAGCCTCATGACCCGGAGGGTATTTGTATATATGTTTTATTTTGTATTTGGGTTTGTTCATTTGTTTGTTTAAACGAAGACTCCATCGCCTGTAATAGAGAGGGAACCCAAGATCATGCTTGGCATGCATCCTCGCCTACGACTAAGGTAGTCCGTATTTTAATTTCTGACCACTCTAAACGATAAGAGAGAGGGAACCCAAGATCCAGCTTGGCGTGCATCCTCACTTATTATTAGAGCAATCAATATTTAGATTTTATGTTTGTTTTCGATTTTTAGGTTGTTGACATATTTTACAACTTTAAAGATTTATTTTGCAGTTTATTCATAGTTAGGGATGAATTTGTTATTTACCCATTTAAGGGGACTATTTGTATTTTAAGATTGATTTTGCAAATCAAATGGTACAAATTATATATTGTTGCAATTTATCCACATTTAGGAGTGGATTTGTAGTTTAGAGGGGACTATTTGTAAAATGCGTTATTGTGTAGTTGCTCTTTTTTTTAGACCAAATATTATACGGAGACTTACACTATATTTGGATTTTGTTTGGACCAAATATGCAAAAAAGGTCCATTTACATGGCAAGATCCATGCACGCATAGGTGTGTGGCTCTTGACTTTTTGTCATCAACAGTACCGTATTGGTCTTAAATACCATGTGATCTCCCTGAAATTCCATATGATTTGGGTTACAAATAGTAACGCAATCTAAACCCGATTATTGCCCATATATATTGGCCAACAAGACGACTTGATTGTTTCTCGACTGGAGTAAATCATCTCATTGATCTGAACCACCTGATGCTTATGTTGGAAGATGGATCCGATGATATATATGTATGTAATATATACGTATATCGATTTAATTGAAATTATGTTTCAATTTAGAACTTCCAAATTTGGTATGTATGAATTAGTTATCACGAACATGTACTATATATTATATTTAGATAGCCCATGTACGTGGCTAGAGAATGAATTTTGGTGTTCATGTGTATGATTGATTTTAAGTCACAATTATGGTACATATTCCTTATTGGTTCCAGGTCTGAAGTGCGTTTGATTTTCAGATGAATGTCTACCACATTTATTCTCTTTTTTTTTGCATGACTATGATGCATCCAAGTTTGGTGCAAACTATTTTGTTGCACTTAATAATTATTGGTCGTTTTATTGACGACATTGTCCACGTTATCTCAAGTATGATGTACTCGTAAGTTTGATTACGTTATCATAATCATGTAAGTTTAATTTTTTTAAGGTAATTTCGTCAGCCTTCCGGTGTCTTTTTTTTATTTGTTAAAATATAAACGATCAAACCGGAGACCAATCCTTTTTAAATAGGACAGTGACCGGAATGACGTGTTTTTTTTCGAAGCCAACCAGAGATCGTTCCTTTCTAAATAGGACAGTGACCGGAATGACTTTTTTTATTCCTTTTATTTTTGAAGTGAAACTATCACCGGCGCTAATGTTGCACTTGCCGGAGTTGCTACGGAGATTTGACAAACCAGAGTCGTCACAGAGGCAGCGTTGCTGCCAAAGTCACCGGAGTTGTCGCGGCTACCAAGTTGGAGTCGGCGTTGGATGAAACCGGAGAGGTCGAATTGTTGTCGGTATATGTGTGTTGTATGGAATTGTCCTCTTTCCCTTCTTTTTTTCTTTGGTACGTGTGGGTTTTTGGTGGGTGTATGTATATTCTATCTCCTTGATTTGTAAAAAACTCATCCAATATTTATAGCATGAGGAGTGTTGTGGGACGTGAGTGTTTATTTAGTGGTGATGGGGGTTGGTTTGGTGATCATGGGGTAGGTGGATGGGATCATGTATTGGAAGTTAAGATGGAGGTAGTTTTGCATGCATAAACGAGTATGCATGACCTTGATTTCTTTCTTTCTTTTTTTTCTTGAAAACAAGATAGTAAATTCATTACGCATATGCTTAAAATCAACTAATTTATTTTATTTATTTAGTGGCAATATTTCATTTTCACCCCTACATTTTGTGATATTCCACATCCCTCCATGTTTTGACTATTTCCATGTCCAATTTAATAAACATTGATCAAGAGATAAATAATTCTTTAATTTTCATTTCGATTTAATTTGCTTAGTATTCGTCTCGATAGAGTTCCCAATTGCCTATGTTTCCACTAAGTTGGGATGATAATTGGTCGACAGACATTGAAACTTTTATTTTGATTTGGGATTTTTTTTGTGTCAACATCCGGGTTTCGGTCCGACAAAATTTTAAAATTTTGGTCTGGTCCGGACCGGTCTCTTTTTTGTTTTTATTTAAAAAAATCAGTTTTTGACCGGACCGGACCGATTCGGTCCGGTCTGGTCTTCGGTCTGCGGGCATCCGGTCCGGTCTTCAGTCCGGACCCCGATAAAAATACGATCTGATCCGGTCCGGACCGGATACTCACCCCTATGCAAAACAATGAAATGGCTAGGGTTCGGTCATCCGATCGCAAGAATAGAGTGTGAGAGAGTTAAAAGGATTTTTTACTTTGGTACCAAATCAAAATCAAAATTATCGTTATGTCCATACTTCTTGTTGAAATCTTGTCTCTTGCACATCAACTAGTGTGTGACTCACATCCGTTACGCTCCCGTGATGAAAACTGTCAAGAAAGCATAACGGAAGAGAAGCCCATACTAACCGAAGAATGAACACGTTGGGCTGTTGTTAGAGAGGAGGAAATGTGCTGGGCTTGTTTTAAAACATTTAGGCTCTTGTTACAATATTGCAACTCAGCGAAGATCACTTTGTATTTGATTGAAAATCTTTTTAATTTGATCACAAGTGAAGGAAGTGTTGTATTTATATAGAGATTATATTTAATGATACAATTAATATAGACACTACATTACTTGATATACAAGTTTACGAAATATTCAAGAATATTAGAGTTTACATGATATACAATTGAATATATCAAAGTATTTGCTAAAGTAACCTACACTACTGGACCGTGCTTGAGATGAGCTTCATCTTCATGAGACTTGGGTCGTGACCGATTAGACCTAAATAAATGTATTGTTGTGGTGTGCATTTATGTATACAATTATTGTTTTTGAAAGCTTTGATAATTTAAATAATTAACAAGCAAATATAGAAAACACATCAGCTTTAGAAAATTGCAGTATATCTAAAAAAGAATATAATTAAGGAGAGTGTAACCCAAATTTTATCAGCCATTAATAAACATTTGAATCTTCCCCCAGTAATTTGTAATTTACTTTCAACCCATATGTTCGGCCTCAGTTAACCCATGAGATTATTTTTTAATTTTATTTTGGATGATATTGGTTTAAGCTTAAGCCCATGAAAACAAAATTAAATATATGTACATGTGCTTTAAATCAAAATAATGACCGACCTCTTTTCTCTAGAACGTGAAAATGTCTTGCTATTTCAAGGTCGAAACTCTATCAAAACGAACAATTTCATGCTTTATCAAGGTCAAATCTCTCAAGAATCCCGACGTAAAGAACAATACTCTCCAAACATTTTACAATTTCTTTCTAAATTAAAATGAAAACACATTAGATATCCGTTAGTTAAGTTCAAAAGTTTGCCATTCTGCCAGTCAATTTCGTCTTAATTTTCACGTAAGGTAAATTCCAAATGAGGAGCATCTGAACTACAAATATGGTTCAAAGTTTATTTTAGATCATATATATTATTAAATAAATATCAGAATGGAAATGCAATTAATACAACTCTTGTGAAAATGGAAGACATGTAAGTGCAAAGACTCCAACCATCCCTCCAAGCGAGCGGGACTGAAAGTCAGCTGTTATAAACGTTCAAACTCAGAGGAGGAATTCATCGTCTTTAAATTTATTTGACATCAATTTAACTTGCTGATAACTTTAAATTTAAATTCCAACTGGAAAATATAAATTGTAGATCTTGTTTTACATCACAATATTAATATGCACACCCAAAGAAATTTAAATGTCATTTTCTATAAGATCAAGTGATGACAATTTTTTAAAGAATCTTGTGCGTTGATTTTCATATACTTGAAATATCAAATAAGGCGACTTTCAAATTTCTTAATTTTAAGCGTCTAAAGTTATATTGTAATATAGAACAAGATCTATGTTTTCGATGTTCCATTTAGAAATTAATTTTTAAGTTATCAACATGGGTAAAAATTAAATTAAAAGTTATCAATATGGGTAAATTGATGTCAAATAATTTAAGTGCAGTGGAATCCTCTTCAACTTATTTATCTTAACAAAATAATTAGACAATAAATCACATTTCTCTCCTGGTATGCTCACCAAATCAAAGAGAGGATGATTCCACGTCTCAAAACCTAGAAAACCAATATATAGTTGATAACGTGCCATCCTCTCTATTCTTTTTACGAATTTGATAGAACCATAGAAAATACTTCACGTTGGACCAACTCAAAGTCAACTGAAATTTAATTCTTAGTTATTTCTCACGCTTGATTAGCATAATTAAACAACAGCTTATGAACATCACTAAGAATCTTTCTCATGCCACCTCTTTCTCTACCACCGCCACAACAAATATTTCACACCCCTCCAACCCTAATTCACCTTCAAACTACTCATCTATTCATTGGCCAAAGGAGAGGCATTCCACCGGCCACACCAGTGGCGGCTGGTTGAGTTCCAGTCGGCACCCCGATGATGTACACGCAAGTAAATGAGTGGTCTAAAGATCTTTTCGCATGCTTTGATGATCCGAACAGCTGTAAATTTTATTGCATGCATAGTTACTTTGATTTCTAATGTTAGAATAACCAAAACGAAGAAATGAATCTTTAACATACACAAATCCTTTTTTGATTAGAACCGAGAAAAAGAATTGCAAAAATATGCTTCGTTAATTAATTGTATTAATGTTTGTGTGAAACCAAATGTTTTTTTGTTTTTACTTTAGCAGAGTCTCCTTGCCCGGACTGCCTCGTTCATTATTGTTGCGAGCCTTGCACTCTCTGCCAAGAGTACCTCCGTGAGCTCAAGAACCGAGGTTTCGACATTAACCTAGGTAATTAAGTCAACTCGTACATGAGTGAATCCCTTCGTAAAACGTCTTTCGACACGTTACAAAAATTACAAAGCTTGACTTAATTCCTTTTAAAACCATTAATCTGCTTTAGAAAAAAAATTGGATTTTCCATTGAGAACGTCCAAATATTGTTACTGGTTAGTAGGTGTTAGATCCTAACCCTTGCTTAATGTTCTTAATTGTGTTTAGGAGAGGATTAGTGATGGATTGAGGTGGACGGCTGAGATCGAGTCGGAGAAAAGTATATAAAGGTTGGTTTTTTTCTCTCTCTCTCTCGTTTGCATCTCTCTCTCACTCACTCTCTCTCTCTCTAGACTCGTCTCTCTCTCCCTCTGTGGTTCTTCGGTGTTGGCGGAGGCGAGGATCGGAGTGTTGGATTCGTCGGAGTCGTCGTAGAGATCGTTGTGTTCGCCGGAGTTCGAGTTTATCGTGGAAAAGCTCGCCGTCGTTTCTTCAAAGGCTTCTTCAAGCCTTAATGTATGTCAAACTTGCTTTCAAGCTCACCTAGTGTTAGTGTGGGAGTGGGAGCGGTCGACGGTAGGCCGTTTCGGGCTCGTCGGACCTGCACAGTCGTTTCTGAACTATAAAAGGTCGACCGGTGTTTTGGTTCGGTCGACCGGTTATAGTGTATTTTGGGTGAATCCCTCGCACCGGTCGAACGATGCCCTTTTGGGCGGTCGACCAGTTGTGCAATTTTTAGTGAGAGAAAACGTCCTGGGTATTTTCGGTCGAACGGGACCCCTTTGCCGGTCGACCGAAAGTACTGTTGTAGGTCGGTTGGGGCGTTGACCATCTAAACGGTCGACCGCCTGTTTGACTCGTTCGACCGACGTTTAAGTTAACTTAATGGCCGGTCGACCGGAAGTATGGTTTCGGTCGACCGTGATGTGAGGACTCTGGGTGAGTTCTACTGGTGGTTTTCGGTCGACCGATAGGGTTCGATTGTTCGACCGTTTTACTGTTGATTGCGAAAATGGATTTCTTCTGGTGCTTTTCGGTCGACCGGGACCCCTTTGTCGGTCGACCGTTTGGTGGGTTTTTCGGTTGGGCCAGTTCTCTTGGTGAGGATCGGTCGACCGGAAGCCATGTTTTGTTCGACCGTTTTACACTGTTTTTGTGTGTGTGTTGCTATTGATTGGCTAGAAGGCAACGGGTCTCCGGCCCTTTTGGGGCGACGACACAGACATTCCGGCCCTATAGCGATTAGTGGTGACACGGGTTGTGATTTGTGGCCGTGGCTCCGGCAAATGAGGCAAAGCCGTGGCTCCGGCGAATGAGGCAAAGTCGTGGTTCCGGCGAATGATGCAAAACCGTGGCTCCGGTAACACTGAGGCAATGAGGGGGTTGTGTGGTCGTGTTTTGGACCGGCGGTGCCTTGTGTGCACGTGTGTTAGTGGGTTGGGGTGAGAGGACCCTTGAGACCCGTGTTGTTGGGCTATGGCCGGGAGAGAGGTCCCGGGAACTTAGCGGGTGTTTCTGTTGTGGTGTTTTATGTTTCCTTGCACATTTCATTTCTGTCCATATATGTGTTAGGGTTTGGCATACTGGGTTTCCTCCTGGAAACTCAGGCATTCATTGTCTGCTTTCAGGCCGAGAGCGACGTTAGGTGGGTGGCGTCGGCGGAGGGAGCACTCGAGACCTGATCCTGCTTCCCTACATTTTGAGGTGGTTGTGATTACTTGTGTATATTCTCTGTATATGATCTTTTGATATAATCACATTCTTTTGTAAACTCGTTCACATATATATATTATATGTTAGTGCACCAGTGTGTGTATTTCTTTCGTAATGTCCTCGTTGATTGTATGATTTAAATTTGAAATTTTCCGCTGTGTTTGAGGACGTTACAGTAGGTGTGGCTATTAGTTTTTTGTTTGTTTTAACGACTTGAAGTTGAAGTCGCTAATTAGCAAGTTATTTTTGCCTGAATTGTGTAGGATGGCATGGAAACATGCAGAGAATGGGTGGTGGTGGTGGTGGTGGTGGAGTTCAGATGAGCGCGCCTCCAATGCAAGGTGGCATGTATCGTTAAGACCGGAGAATTAATTGGAAGAACCAAATAATTAATTGAACATCATTTTAGCATATATATACATAACACTTTTGTGTTGATCTTTTGGACGTTTTGAATGATCTTGTAATTCAGGTTTGTGTTTATGTTCGTGTTGATTGGTTGAGTGATCAGTCTTGTTTAAGTTGGCATTGTTTGTGAGTTTGTTACTGGATTTGTAAAGTTCAACGAACCTAAATAATTAATATCTGTGTGTGATCAATTGATTATGGATGTTGGGAGACATATTAATGTGGAGGCTGTAAGCGTTACGGGATCAATAAGAAAAAAATTCAGCTTTTCCCCCCTTTGCCTCCTAAATATCATCCTCAAACGTTTAGCTAAATTTATATTTCAAGACTTTGTTAATTATAACTATACTTACATTAGTATTAGTATCAAATTACAGGCAGGGACCATAGAAAATAATGGCTCGATGGAAGCCTCAAATGGGTGGGTGGCGGCTGCTACTTGATTATGTCTACAAGAAATAACTGGAATAGAGGTTAGAAAGTTTACTTTTATATTTTCAATTTCAATTGGCCAAGAGTCTTAAACCAATCATTATTAATTAAACTTGTCTGGCATCCTAATCTCCAATTACAATATTACGTACAAGTCCATGTTCTACGATTCTAATCAACGTAAGTTGTAGTTTACCTCCTCGTATACGCTTCCATTTCATATGACACCCCTTACTAAATAGTAAATTCTCACTTTTCGATATTTTAAAATTCAAAGTAAGCTGTCAAGATCAAAATGTCCCATTCTCCTCTCTTTCATCTCTTCCCACTTCTAACAACAACAAACTAACCCTACCATTAAATAATAGAAAGGACCCTACCATTAAATAATATTATGGATGTACCATAATAGAAAAGACTTCTTTCTCTAGTTGACCCTGACCAACCTCTCCATCCTATAGTAATATCCTATGATATCTAGGTGGAACAACATACGCACAAACCAAAATATTTAGCCACCAAACTTGACTACTATACACTTTTCACCACTGGCGGCCAATCGTATAAATATAATTTATCAACCTAACTAACACCACATCAAAATTAATTGTTCCACAACAACTTGCGCTCTCACATCAAGATGAATGGAGCCGTATAATGTGGGGTAGAAAGGAAAGATATTTTCCACGCTAAATTATTATTAATAGGGGAACACCTTATATCATCTTTATTCATCAACAAACATAGTATTCTTTCTCTTGCTCTCTTAGCTCAGATCTTAGTTTCTTTCTCCACCATGGATAAAGGCCAGCAACCTGCCCAGGGCGTCCCGCTCGGCGGTAACCGGTCGGCAACGCCGGGTCAGTGGTCTACCGGACTTTGTGGTTGTTGCGAAGATGGGAAAAGTTGTAAGTTACATCAATTTTCTCATTTAACAAATAATACATATGTACCTAGCTAGATAAGATCATAAACCGTGATAGAAATTCGCATTCTGAAATTTCATTAGAGTAACTTTCAAAAAGAAGTTCAAACATCAAATGCTCTATTACAATTTTGTGTTGACCGAGTCATAGCAAATACTAAATAAACTCCATTAACTTTACAAGAAATACATATATAATTTATGAACCCAACCAGGGTTGCTCGTTTACGTAATGACATATGCATCTGCATCCACGCCAAGCAGGGTTGTGGTCCGGCTGGTGTTTAACTCGAATAAATTAATTAATTCAAGACTTTTTCATTTTATTTATATATCCATACCTTCTAAAATAGATTATATTGCATATATCTATGTATATTGAATATATTAGCTTTATGTTAATTTTCATCTCTAACTACAAAACCCTCCTGCCCGCCTGGATATTTTTCAGGCCTGGCATCCTGGGTTGAAATGTTTTGTGTTTTCTTGCAACAGTTATTTTCCTTCAAATAATACTCCCACTTACCATATATAAAAAAGAGAGTAAATATGTCCTGTCATGAGCTCTAACAACTAATAATGTGTCTTTCTTCTTGCACCTACAATTACCAACATATTCTTGAGTCTTGACCAATAATAAATTTGTAAATAAAATCTAACTTTACTTTGTTTAACAATTAAGCAAAACGCTTGAATGAACCACTCCAATAATGGTGCCACACCAACTATCTATTTATCTTTAATAATGAACCTAACACTTCCTTTTTTGAATAAGATGAACCTAACACTTTACTTTGTTGTGGTTGTTTTCGTAGGCTGCATCACCTTTTGGTGTCCATGCATAACCTTTGGGCAAATAGCTGAGATTGTCGACAAGGGAGCCACATGTAAGTATTCTTACTTCTTACCATACTTTTTTGTAGGGGGTGTAAGTAGGACGGAATGAGTTTTACCCTACCGCTTCCGTCTTTTTAAAGTTAATTAGGTAAACTAGACCCAAAAAAATTGCTACTTGCAAGTGACAAGTTGGTCGATAGATTTTTTTTATCACAACCCACGTTAGGCAGGGCGGGATGACATGTCAAACTTTTTTGGGGTAAAATTTATGACCCAAGGGCCCAATTTTTTGTGCAACTTTGCACAAAACTTCTACTTTTGTATCATAACACGCCATAACACTAATCTTGAATATGTATATACTATTTAAGGTTTTTTGCTTGCGAGTAACTGTAAAATACCATAATTTGGGTTCTATCACCACTCTACAACCATACTCCATTAATGCAATAAGTTGGACGGACTTTTCAAATTTATTGTTGACATTTGGTAATTACAAAACTGTAAGTTTACACAACAAATACGAATGAATATTGTTAGAAAAAAACTAATTATGACTTGTTGTTTTGTAAATTAGCATGTGGAGCAAGTGGTGCTATTTACGGCTTGGTTTGCGCCTTGACTGGGTGTAGTTGCATATATTCTTGCTTCTACCGTAAGAAGATGAGGAGCCAATACATGTTGGAGGAATCGCCTTGTGGCGATTGCCTTGTCCATTGTTGTTGTGAGTATTGCGCTCTTTGCCAGGAGTACCGTGAGCTCAAGAACCGCGGCTTTGACATGGATATAGGTGAGCCAGATAATATAATATGGTTTCAAATTATATTTGACTAGTTTTGTGTTGTAAGTAAGATACAACGCTCGTGATTCTTACATATCAATATGCATCTACATGATTCTTAACGCAAGTATGTTTATGCTAATCTTAGGGGTTTAATGTTGTTAATTGTAGGATGGCAAGGAAATTTGGACAGGAAAGGCGTTGAGATGAACGCGCCAGCCATGCAAGGAGGCATGACACGTTGAGACTACGATTAAGGAGCTTAACTAAATATTGCCATTGGCTGTTGTGTATCTATGTATTTAATTAAGTTTATTTATGTGAAGATCGATAATAAGTTTCAGACTTTCAGTTAAGTTTGGCACTGTTTGTGCAAATAAATAAATGAATTATTGTTATTATGTATTTACTTATTATTGTCATGTACGTATTTGTGTGAACTATCGTTGTATTTTATTCAAATAATAGTCCATAAATACCTAATCATAGACCTTAACAATTGAGTATTTGAAAAACTCAACCTTAAGGGTTTCATGTTAGGGAAAACACAAAAGTAGATTCATACAATCCACATACAAAAGCAGTGAGAACTTCTCCAAATGCATAGTGTTTTAGTCATGAACAAGTATAAATATAAATAAAACTTCAAAGAAAAGATATATAATTGAAATTCCGTGGAAGTTTTCGCATGGACCACCATAATTGTGACGCAATGTCATTGAAATAAGATTGGAAGATATACATGTATCTAATGATGTAAACTACCATAACGCATTTCATTAATGATGTATTAAAACCTTCTTGTTCAAACAAACCTCTTATTTCGACACATCTTGAAGTTCAATTCGTCAAACTCTTATCCAAAAATGAAATTCATGAACCTAAATATATGTGGAATTTTGGTGCTTTAGTTGCAACAATTTTCCATTCCAACTCAAATGTGGAAAGGAATAATGGAGACGTGTTGTGTGGACTATGATGTTGCGACTAGAAATGTTGATGGTGGTGTTTATTATATATGTGAAGAAAATTAGTGGCTACCCATTTGGGAATTCGAACCCGCGAGTTAAATGGTATGGGTGAATAAGTATTATCCATTAATAAGTAGTATCCATCCCTTGTTATTGGCATCCAGAACGTTTGCTTTTTTAAACAAGTTGTTTGTCCTTTTTGTATAGAGTGATTGTCCTTTCAAACACGAGATATTTCATCATTTGTAGTGTATTTTATCACTTCAAGATGTACTTTTTATACTCACGGTCGATCTTTTTTAAATAGAAGAGGTTATCATTTTTACGAGCGTCAATAACACTCACGTTCACTAAACATTTTCCTAAAACCTTTGCGTTTATGTCTGCGTGATTTGCTATTGCAATTCAATAAACAAATATTATTGTTAAAGAATAGTCTCACATCTGTTAAAATGTAGACTTTCTTTTGGATTATAAGTTGAAGTTATGAGTAAAGACTCATTACCAATTAGTTCTGAATCAGATACCTACATTTTAATATGGTATCAGAGTAAAAAAGACTCAATGGTCAGCTTGACACATCCATTCTTGTTATTATCCATACGTAGACACGGAGAAAAAATAAATTTCGGTTACACATGTGGAGAATTGTTAGAGAATAGTCTTATATCGGTTGAAATGAAGACTTTCTCTTGGGTTACCAATTGGTTTTGAGTTGGATACCCACATTTCAATAATTATGACGTAAAATGTTGTTAAATATGAGTCAGGTGATATTTTGAGTTGCTTGGAGGGTGTAAAAAACTTCTCCTTTTTTAGCGGATAATCTGAAATTCCAATCCACTTTCCACCGTGTTAGAGATTAAGGATTAGTGAGTAGTGTTTGGTTATTAGTGATGATGGTTAGTTTCCCCGCAAACTGCTCTGCCCGTTACACTTCCCTCCAAAAATAGCCACCCTTATCTCTCTCTACCAACATTTCTCTTTTCCATCTCTCTTCCTCTTTCTTTGTTTCTTTCTTCTATCGTTCTGGTGAAACTTTGGGAATTTGTACGGTCGGATCCTAGGAAGGTGGTGTTCGCGACAAAGATGGGGTTGGCTCTAGTGCTTCTCACGCTCCTCATCTTTCTTGAGGAGCCCTTTCAGACATTCAGTCGATACTCCGTTTGGGCCATTCTCACTGTTCAGCATTGGTACCTTCCTTGAACTTCCGCTTAATAATTTTGCAACCTATTTGGAAATTAACATGGTCAGAATAGGATCTAAGAAGAAACTTGTGCGGGTACAATATTGATAAGCAGGTTAATATACGTTCCATATGGGTAGTAATTTATGCATAATAAGTTATGTCCTGTAAACGTGAAATGCGTGGATAATATAATGTTTCATGATTCACAAGGAAAGTAGAAGTGTAGAACCAATTTTTTACTATTACTTGTATGTAATTTTGCCCATAAGAAAAGCTTCGGTACGGTTTGCCACCTTGATTTCCAAAAAAGATACTATAACAAAGTGCTAATGATTTATCTTGTGAGCATATATGTTGTATGGAGAACTTACCCAAGTTACAAACTGAACAGGAGCCACACTGAGCAAAGGATTGAACAGAGGCTTAGGAACATTGTTTGCTGGAGGATTGGCTCTAGCAGTAGCTGAACTTGCTGGTCTAAGTGGAGAGTTTGAGGAAGTAACCATCTGCATCAGCATCTATATTGCAGGTCTCATTCAAACCTTGTACAAGAAAATTTTAAAAAAAAACTTATGTTCAAAAAATCCTTAAGGATCAGTTCTCCCTATTACAATACTAAATACTTTCAAATGTATATTTCCAACATGCTACTGATGATAAGACTGTCAAGCAGTGAAAAAATAAAAACAACTACAAGAATTGCATGCAAAATATAATTTTTTTAATTGAAGTAAATGATGAAGTTTTATTGATTACTACATTTTTAATCTTTTTTGCAGGATTTGTTGCCTGCTTTCTGAAACTTTATCCTGCACTGAAGCCCTACAAGTACGGATTTCGTGTGTTCTTGATAACCTTTTGCTTCATAGTGGTGTCTGGTTATAGAACAAAGCATTACATTCAAACAGCAATAACAAGGTTTCTTCTCATATGTCTTGGTGCTTGTGTTGCTTTGGCTGTCAACATTTTTATTTTTCCCATTTGGGCTGGAGAAGACCTGCACAACTTGGTCGCCATGAACTTCTCAGATGTTGCAAAATCTCTTGAGGGTTTGTTCTAACTTGACACTGTATTTCTTTTGGTAGTAAGTTTAGAGATTGTAATGGGCACATTTTTCTCTGAATCAAACACATTTGAATATCCATTTTGATCTAGTGATTTCTGAAAATAGAATGTTACCAATTTCCAAGAAATTGGCACTAACCATTTTGATGAACTCATATGAAACTGTACTATAGTTCAAGATCCCTTCATAAACAATTTTCGAAATTTTACCATTTTGATGAACTCCATAAGTTGCTTAGTATTATGGTTAAATTTCAGTTTTTTTACCTACTCTATATTGCATATATTCATCGCATGTTGTAGACTTTATGTTATGTCCCTAACCCTGTTTAGGGTTTAATTAGGGTTAAGTGAGGTTTGACTTGGAGGAGAGAGGAGGTATGGTGGAGTTGTTGTGGAGGTATGGGTTGGAGTGTAGGAGTATGGTGTAGGGTGAGGGTGAGGTGATGGGGGTAGAGTATTTAAGTTGGGTTTTCTCTCTCTCTCCCTTACTTGCTCTCTCTCACTCTCTCTCCATTTTTCTGTCCGGCGACCAGCGGAGGAAGAAGGCGCGGAGGCTCCGGCGTGAGGAGGTCGCGGCGAGGAGGAGGTTGCGCGTGCGGAGGTGCGGAGGCGCGAGCGTTGCTCCGGCGTTTCTCCGTCGTTGGTTGAGGTATGCCGCTCATTAGTGTGATTTTGTTGTTCACCCTTGTGGAAGGGTGTTGTTGGTCGGTCGGGGGAGGTCGAGGACCTCTCCGGCGACGCGTTTCTTCGTAAATCCTCGGCTGGCGCGAGGTTGAAGACGACCAACGGTCGACCGGGTCCTTCGGGCGGTCGACCGTTTTAGCACTGTTTGCCCGACTTTAACCTTCACCGGTCGAACGATGCCTTGGGGCGGTCGACCGGTAGTGCATTATTGCTGGTGAGTTGGGATTTTCTACCTGTTATCGGTCGACCGGTCCTTGTTGTGTTCGACCGGAACTTAAGTGTACCTGTTAGTATTGCATGTTTGTTCGACCGATTTATATTGCGTTCGACCGATTGCATGTTTGTTCGACCGGTAGTATGTTTACGTTCGACCGTTTGATGACGTAGAATACTAGGTTGACCCCGTCTGTTTTCGGTCGACCGAGACCCCTGAGTCGGTCGACCGATAGAGTGGAATTTAATGTTGACCAGACTCCGGATTTTGACCTCGTTCGGTCGACCGGTTTTAGACCCTTGTTCGACCGTTGGGGGTTCTGTGTTGAGCGCAGCGGTAGACCGTTTTAGGAGTACGGTCGACCGATTCCTTCCTGGAACCGGTCGACCGAATCACCTCTTCCGGTCGACCGTTTGGGCCCAGGACAGAATTCCTGGTTCCCCTTTTGAACGCCAACTTTGTCCACGGAAACCCGTGTCCTCGCCTTGTGCGTGAGCCGGGAGGTGACGGTGGGCGCGTGATGCGTGCCTGCCCAGGGACCGCCGTTGGGAAGAGTGTGGGTGTTCGGGACGCGTCACCTCCATGTATGGACCGTGACTTTTGAGATGATTGTTGGCACTTTGTAGTATAGCAGGCCTGAGGGATCGCGGATCCCAGTGTTGATGTTGTGCGGGCACGCAACTGGCGTTGGGTGAGGTGACTACCGACCCTTGGGGCTACGGAGGTCGCTGCCCTGCTTTTATAGCGGCGCGGTTGGTGTTCGCGGCTCGAGGAGCCCGATGACCTGGCAGACTTCGGTCTGGACCGTCCGATGCTGTGCCGGACGTTGTGATGGACCACCGATGCTGTGCCGGTGATGCCGCCGAGGTTGTGCCGGCGATGATGATTGTTGGGCCGAGGCTGTGCCGGCTTGTTGTTTTCCTCGGCTGGGCACCTACCGAGATGATGTTGTTATACCTTCCGGGCGACGGCCCCGTTGGTCCCTGTGGCCCCGACCACTGAGATTTACAGATCTGTTTCTATCGGCGCGTAGACGTGACAGAGGCTCCCTGCCGAACCCTTGAGTAGTGTAGCTGCGTGTGGGGGGTGCGATGTCGCGGGCTACTAGACTGCATGTGCCTGCAGTAGGTCTCTTCGGGAGACCCGATGATTGATTGTCGGACTGATGTCCTGTTTTACCCTTCGGGGGAACTGCTTTCCATTTCTGTTGATGCCATGACATGCTACTAGTATGATAGGTTCATTACGTGATGCATGCATATAGGTGGGTTGGCATACGGGGTTTCCTTCTGGAAACTCAGGCATTGTTGTTGCATCTTTTTCAGGATCGCAGTAGGTCCGGTGGGTGGTGACCGAGGACGGAGCGCTTTGGAGTCGGATCCTCTTCGGCATTTGCGAGATCGTACGACTACTTGTATTTTCATTTCTTTCATCTGGATTGTAGTTGTACACCTTTTGTAAACTCCATGTATTTTGGGTGCACCCGGATTCATATATTTATATATTTATATATTAGTGACGTTCCCGCCTTGAGTTGTCAGTTTTATTCGTTATTTCGAAATTTTAAATCTTCCGCTGTTTCGGGACGTTACAACTTGGTATCAGAGCGGTCGATTCCTGTGTCTTCGTCTAAAGAACCACCCTTAGGAGTAGTGCTAGAGGCATGCATTAATTTCGTAGCTCATGCATGCATTGTTGCTTATCTGTTGATTGTTGTGGTGACAGATGGCACCTAGGCGCGTGAGGAGTTCTCCACGCGATCGTGATCCCAGTGACGACACTTCAGGTGCTCAGTGGGACAGGCTGGGCGAGTTTCTGGAGCGACAGGCTGCTCAGAGCGCTCAGAGCGGGGTGGGAGCTGAGCACGATCGGTTCATGCGTCAGCACCCGCCGACTTTTGATGGCAGGAGGGCCCCAGAGGTTGCAGAGGATTGGGTCTTCCGGATGGAGAAGATCTTCCGCGCTATTGGTGTAGTACCTGAGAGGATGGTGGAGCTGGCCACCTACGTGTTCGATGGCGAGGCTGCCAACTGGTGGAGATCTACGTCCACGGTGTTGTTTGATGATCGTGTGGACGTGAGCTGGGAGGAGTTCTTGGAGGTGTTTCATGAGCAGTACTTCCCCCAGCATGTCAGGGATCAGAAGAGGGAGGAGTTCATGTCGCTAGAGCAGAAGGACATGACACTGACGAGCTACATCAGCAGGTTCAACGCTTTGGAGCGTTACTGCCCTGAGATTTGTGTGACCCCAGAGCAGCGGGCGAGGAAGTTCGTGAAGGGACTGAGGCAGCCGCTTCGTTCTCGGGTGATCAACAGTATGCCGCGGACCCTTGTAGATGCGGTGAAGCATGCTACGATCATAGAGCAGGACCAGAGGGAGTGTATTCAGGAGGCGCGGAAGGCGCCAGTGAGCACCGGCAGCAGAGTAGCTGGTCGTGGAGCAGGGAACCCGGGCAAGAGGCCCAGGTTTGATGGAGGAGGAGCACGTCAGTCTGGAGCGTGCACTTACTGCGGGAGGTTCCATCCAGGACAGGAGTGTCCCCGTCGGACTGGGGCTTGTATGGGATGCGGTCAGATGGGACATTTTGTCCGTGATTGTCCTCAGAGGCAGGGTGAGCCGAGCAGGAGGCCGGGACCACCAGCAGTAGGCAGAGGCGGAGGCAGCCGATCAGTTGTTGCACCGGGCCAGAGCAGGAGGACCGGGCGAGTCTTCACTATCCAGGCTGAGGAGGCTAGGGACTCCAACACCGTCGTGGAAGGTACGCTTTCAGTTTCTGGCTCAGTAGCGCGTGTGTTGTTTGATTGCGGCGCCACTCACTCCTTCATCTCGGAGAAGTTTGCTGGCGAGTTGGGTCGGACCCCTGTGCTGCTGACTGATGTTTTGGAGGTCAGCACGCCCATGGGTGAGGTGGGCATTGTGGGGAGCTTTTTCCCCGGCACCACAGTTGCTTCGGGAGACCACGATTTTCCGGCAGATCTGGTCTTGTTACCGATGGTGGACTTCGACGTCATACTGGGGATGGACTGGCTGTCCCGGTACGACGTGCGGGTCTTTTGCCGTGAGAAGAAGATCCTGATTCCGATGGAGGATTTGCCAGATGTTCTGATCAGAGGTGCGAGGAGCAGAGGGGGTCGTCTGATTGTGTCTGCAGTTAGGGCACAGAGACTGATACAGCAGGGATGCAGAGCGTTTGTGGCCACGCTGGTAGTTCCTGATCGTGAGACGAGGAGACTGGAGGACATAGAGATTGTGCAGGAGTTTCCGGATGTGTTTCCAGCGGAGATTCCAGCGTTACCGCCGCACCGAGAGATCGAGTTCGGCATCGAGCTGGTAGCGGGTACGACACCTCAGTCGAAGGCACCGTATCGTATGGCACCTGCAGAGTTGACAGAGCTGAAGAAGCAATTGCAGGAGTTGATGGAGTCCGGGTTCATTCGACCGAGTGTTTCTCCATGAGGAGCGCCTGTGCTCTTCGTGAAGAAGAAGGATGGGTCGTTGCGGATGTGCATCGACTACAGGATGCTGAATAAGGTTACCGTTCGGAATCGGTATCCTTTGCCCAGGATTGATGATTTGTTTGATCAGTTGCAGACGGCGAGAGTGTTCTCGAAGATCGATCTGCGTTCGGGTTATCATCAGTTGCGGATCAGGGAGGCAGATGTTCAGAAGACAGCCTTCAGGACGCGGTACGGCCACTACGAGTTCTTGGTGATGCCATTTGGACTGACGAATGCGCCTGCAGCATTCATGGATCTGATGAATAGGAGCTTCCAGCCGTACCTCGACAGATTTGTCGTTGTATTCGTAGACGACATTTTGATATACTCGCCTGACCGGGAGCAGCATCGAGAGCACCTGAGGATTGTGCTTGGCATCTTGAGGGATCAGCAGCTATATGCCAAGTACACGAAGTGCGAGTTTTGGTTGGATCAGGTGGCTTTTCAGGGGCATATTGTGTCAGCGGATGGGATTTCAGTGGATCCGGCGAAGGTCGAGGCAGTGACTCAGTGGAGAGCCCCGACGAGCGTGACGGAGATCAGGAGTTTCGTTGGACTGGCAGGGTATTACAGGCGCTTTATCCAGGATTTCTCCAGACTTGCATCGCCGCTGACAGCATTGACGCAGAAAGGCGTCAAGTTCGTTTGGTCCCAGAAGTGCGAGGACAGCTTTCAGGAGCTGAAGAGGCGTCTGACGACAGCGCCGATTCTGACGCTACCGAGTGGCAGTGGAGGCTACGTGATTTACAGTGATGCATCAGGAGTAGGCTTGGGTTGTGTTCTGATGCAGCATGGGAAGGTGGTCGCGTATGCTTCGAGACAGCTGAAGGTGCACGAGAAGAACTACCCTACTCACGATCTGGAGTTAGCAGCAGTAGTTCACGCGTTGAAGACCTGGCGGCACTATCTGTATGGCGAGCAGTTCGAGGTCTTCACCGACCATCAGAGTCTGAAGTACTTGTTCTCGCAGAAGGAGCTGAATATGAGGCAGCGCAGATGGCTCGAGTTCATTAAGGACTACGACTTCACCATTTCCTATCATCCGGGGAAGGCGAATTCGGTTGCAGATGCGCTGAGCAGGAAGGTGGAGGTTTCAGTTGCGAGTCTGTGCATCCAGGAGTGGAGGCTACTCGAGGCCTTGTCAGAGTGGAGACCGTTCACAGAGGGTACAAAGGGAGCAGTGATTGCTGGGCTTCGGGTGGAGCCGCAGACTGTCTCACGGTTAGTTCAGGCCCAGCAGGGGGATGAGGAGTTAGCTGGTCTGCTACAGTTGGCTTCCAGAGATGGATCAGATTTCAGTGTGGGGGTTGATGGTGGTCTGAGGTTCAGGAGTCGGATTTGGGTGCCGAAGGTTGATGGGCTGAGAGATGACATCATGGAGGAGGCACACAGAGCTAGATACACCATTCATCCGGGGAGCACGAAGATGTATAAGGACCTGCAGCGGAACTTCTGGTGGAAGGGCATGAAGAAGGATATTGCAGAGTTTGTGGAGCGATGCTTGGTCTGCCAGCAGGTGAAGATTGAGCATCAGAGGCCAGCAGGACCGATGCAGTGTATTGAGCTTCCTGAGTGGAAGTGGGAGCACGTGACGATGGATTTTGTCACGGGATTGCCGAAGACGAGGAGATTCCACGACGCGATTTGGGTGATAGTCGATCGACTGACCAAGTCGGCGCACTTCTTAGCGATCCGGACCACGTTGCCTTTGGAGGGTCTGGCTAAGTTGTACGTGGAGGAGATAGTCAGGTTACATGGAGTGCCAGTGAGCATCATCTCCGATCGAGATCCTCGTTTCACTTCCAGATTTTGGGGGAGTCTGCAGCAGGCTTTGGGGACGCGTCTGAGATTCAGTACAGCGTTTCATCCGCAGACCGATGGTCAGTCAGAGAGGACGATACAGACCTTGGAGGATATGCTGAGAGCATGCACACTGGACTGGGCAGGGCACTGGGATGAGCACCTGCCGCTGATAGAGTTCGCCTACAACAACAGCTACCACTCGAGTATTGGGATGGCGCCGTACGAGGCGCTGTACGGGAGGCCTTGCAGATCACCGGTATGCTGGAGTGATGTGGGCGAGAGGCAGTTAGTGGGGCCAGAGATTGTGCAGATGTACTCAGAGAAGGTTGATGTGATCAGGAGGAGACTGGCCACAGCACAGAGCAGGCAGAAGAGTTATGCAGATCGACGCAGACGAGCGCTGAGTTTCGAGGTGGGCGACCATGTGTTTCTGAAGATTTCCCCTGCCCGAGGTGTGATGAGGTTTGGGAAGAAGGGGAAGCTGAGTCCGAGGTATGTTGGGCCGTTCGAGATCTTGGACCGAGTTGGAGAGGTTGCCTACCGGATTGCTTTGCCGCCGCAGTTTTCGGGTCTTCACAACGTCTTCCATGTATCGATGCTGAGGAAGTACGTTGCAGATCCGTCTCACGTTATTGAGATAGCAGTGCCAGAGATTCAGCAGGACTTGTCGCTCGAGGAGAGGCCGGTCGAGATTGTTGATCGCATGGATCACCAGCTCAGGAGGAGGACCATTCCGATGGTGAAGGTCAGATGGCAGCATCACAGCGAGCGCGAGGCCACTTGGGAGATTGAGGAGGATGTCAGAAGGCAGTATCCAGAGCTTTTCGGTGAGTAGTTGCTTGATTTCGGGACGAAATCCTTTTAAGTTGGGTGGATTGTTATGTCCCTAACCCTGTTTAGGGTTTAATTAGGGTTAAGTGAGGTTTGACTTGGAGGAGAGAGGAGGTATGGTGGAGTTGTTGTGGAGGTATGGGTTGGAGTGTAGGAGTATGGTGTAGGGTGAGGGTGAGGTGATGGGGGTAGAGTATTTAAGTTGGGTTTTCTCTCTCTCTCCCTTACTTGCTCTCTCTCACTCTCTCTCCATTTTTCTGTCCGGCGACCAGCGGAGGAAGAAGGCGCGGAGGCTCCGGCGTGAGGAGGTCGCGGCGAGGAGGAGGTTGCGCGTGCGGAGGTGCGGAGGCGCGAGCGTTGCTCCGGCGTTTCTCCGTCGTTGGTTGAGGTATGCCGCTCATTAGTGTGATTTTGTTGTTCACCCTTGTGGAAGGGTGTTGTTGGTCGGTCGGGGGAGGTCGAGGACCTCTCCGGCGACGCGTTTCTTCGTAAATCCTCGGCTGGCGCGAGGTTGAAGACGACCAACGGTCGACCGGGTCCTTCGGGCGGTCGACCGTTTTAGCACTGTTTGCCCGACTTTAACCTTCACCGGTCGAACGATGCCTTGGGGCGGTCGACCGGTAGTGCATTATTGCTGGTGAGTTGGGATTTTCTACCTGTTATCGGTCGACCGGTCCTTGTTGTGTTCGACCGGAACTTAAGTGTACCTGTTAGTATTGCATGTTTGTTCGACCGATTTATATTGCGTTCGACCGATTGCATGTTTGTTCGACCGGTAGTATGTTTACGTTCGACCGTTTGATGACGTAGAATACTAGGTTGACCCCGTCTGTTTTCGGTCGACCGAGACCCCTGAGTCGGTCGACCGATAGAGTGGAATTTAATGTTGACCAGACTCCGGATTTTGACCTCGTTCGGTCGACCGGTTTTAGACCCTTGTTCGACCGTTGGGGGTTCTGTGTTGAGCGCAGCGGTAGACCGTTTTAGGAGTACGGTCGACCGATTCCTTCCTGGAACCGGTCGACCGAATCACCTCTTCCGGTCGACCGTTTGGGCCCAGGACAGAATTCCTGGTTCCCCTTTTGAACGCCAACTTTGTCCACGGAAACCCGTGTCCTCGCCTTGTGCGTGAGCCGGGAGGTGACGGTGGGCGCGTGATGCGTGCCTGCCCAGGGACCGCCGTTGGGAAGAGTGTGGGTGTTCGGGACGCGTCACCTCCATGTATGGACCGTGACTTTTGAGATGATTGTTGGCACTTTGTAGTATAGCAGGCCTGAGGGATCGCGGATCCCAGTGTTGATGTTGTGCGGGCACGCAACTGGCGTTGGGTGAGGTGACTACCGGCCCTTGGGGCTACGGAGGTCGCTGCCCTGCTTTTATAGCGGCGCGGTTGGTGTTCGCGGCTCGAGGAGCCCGATGACCTGGCAGACTTCGGTCTGGACCGTCCGATGCTGTGCCGGACGTTGTGATGGACCACCGATGCTGTGCCGGTGATGCCGCCGAGGTTGTGCCGGCGATGATGATTGTTGGGCCGAGGCTGTGCCGGCTTGTTGTTTTCCTCGGCTGGGCACCTACCGAGATGATGTTGTTATACCTTCCGGGCGACGGCCCCGTTGGTCCCTGTGGCCCCGACCACTGAGATTTACAGATCTGTTTCTATCGGCGCGTAGACGTGACAGAGGCTCCCTGCCGAACCCTTGAGTAGTGTAGCTGCGTGTGGGGGGTGCGATGTCGCGGGCTACTAGACTGCATGTGCCTGCAGTAGGTCTCTTCGGGAGACCCGATGATTGATTGTCGGACTGATGTCCTGTTTTACCCTTCGGGGGAACTGCTTTCCATTTCTGTTGATGCCATGACATGCTACTAGTATGATAGGTTCATTACGTGATGCATGCATATAGGTGGGTTGGCATACGGGGTTTCCTTCTGGAAACTCAGGCATTGTTGTTGCATCTTTTTCAGGATCGCAGTAGGTCCGGTGGGTGGTGACCGAGGACGGAGCGCTTTGGAGTCGGATCCTCTTCGGCATTTGCGAGATCGTACGACTACTTGTATTTTCATTTCTTTCATCTGGATTGTAGTTGTACACCTTTTGTAAACTCCATGTATTTTGGGTGCACCCGGATTCATATATTTATATATTTATATATTAGTGACGTTCCCGCCTTGAGTTGTCAGTTTTATTCGTTATTTCGAAATTCGCGCGAGCGTTGCTCCGGCGTTTCTCCGTCGTTGGTTGAGGTATGCCGCTCATTAGTGTTCTGTAACGTCCCGTCCCCGAGTCCGCATCGAACCCGGGTCCCGGTCCGTCACCCATGTGCCCACTGGCCCACAACACCCACCTATTGCCACAAAACTTAAGTTGGTAAGTGTTATGGTAGTGGGCTCATGTCTTTATATCCCACCCCAACATTCTCATGTTAAGCAATGTGGGACTAAACTTGGGGGTTTTACAACCTACCCCACTTGAACACCTGACGTCCTCGTCAGGGTCAAGCCACTCAGTCACCAGGCGTTGTGGGATTCTAGAGGTGGCTCCCACCCTTTAGGTGTAGCACTTAGTTCCCACAATTCCGGCTGGTTCAGGCTCTGATACCATCTGTAACGTCCCGTCCCCGAGTCCGCATCGAACCCGGGTCCCGGTCCGTCACCCATGTGCCCACTGGCCCACAACACCCACCTATTGCCACAAAACTTAAGTTGGTAAGTGTTATGGTAGTGGGCTCATGTCTTTATATCCCACCCCAACATTCTCATGTTAAGCAATGTGGGACTAAACTTGGGGGTTTTACACTTTAAGCTAAATAACCAAATAATTTTCAAGAACAACAGAATTAGGTATCTCTTCTCAACTTTTTTCAACATGAACATGATTAATATTCTACTCTCTATTGACAGGTTGTGTTAATGGGTATCTCGACTGCATCGAGTACGAAAGGGTTCCTTCAAAAATCCTTACCTATCAAGCCTCCGATGATCCCTTATACAAAGGGTACAGATCAGCTGTGGAGTCCAAAGCACAAGAAGATGCATTGGTATATACTCAACTTAACGAGACCATTTTCTACCTTAATACACTTTCCTTAAGTAATAAACATGTGTTTGTGACATGAACAGTTAAGTTTTGCTATCTGGGAGCCACCTCATGGACCATATGAGATGCTGAGGTATCCATGGAAAACTTATCCTAAAGTTAGCGGGGCACTAAGGCATTGCGCCTTCGCAGTGATGGCACTGCATGGCTGCATTCTTTCTGAGATTCAGGTAAGGTTTGTTTTGAATTTCTAATCTGTGCAGAGCTGAGTTTGTGGTCATGATGTTGGACGATTATACTAGCAAAGAAATTATTCAAATGTAAAAATATAAAAAAGAATTCAAAGCTAGATGGCAACTCACCTGACCACTCAACGATATGAACTGAACTCCAAATTCAAAACAGCTGCTGACCTGAATGATACTGGTTAGCTATGTCAAGTTAATCAGATTTTATTTTTATTTTTTTTGCAGGCACCAGAAGAAAGAAGGCAAGTTTTTAAGTTAGAGTTGGAGAGAGTGGGCATTGAAGGAACTAAAGTCTCCTGCACAAGCTTGGAACCAAAATTAAAATAATGAGAAAACTAGACAATACCGACATTCTCTCTGAAGTCCTGGAAGCCGCTTAGGAGCTGCAACACAAAATTGATCGGCGGTCTTACCTTCTGGTGTACTCCGAGAGCTGGGAAATTGGCAGTCGGCCGGAAAGGACAAAAATGCACCTGAAATGATCAATCAAGATTACATCAACTACACAAATAAAATGGGCATCAAGTCGCTAAGCGAGACAGTGTTAGATCTCAAGTACACAGAAATTCCGAAAAGTTGGGAAGCTCATAAAAATTCTGACTGTTTTTCTTTCGATTCCAAATACAGAGGAACCCGAGTGTGGCCCATTAAACTCAAGGGAGGAATTGCACTCGTTTGATCCAGATGCTTTGGTTGACGAGGAATCGAAAACTTACGAGAGTGCTAGCGCGCTGTCATTGGCAACCTTTGCTTCACTTTTGATTGAGTTTGTGGCCCGGCTATCATTTCTCGTGGACTCTTTTCAGGAGCTGAGCGAGGTGGCCAAGTTCAAAGAGCCTCTGGATGAACCAGTTCAGCAACCTGATGGGATTTGGACTAGATTATGCAGCTGTTTCAGAACTAGAGACCAGGAACGTTAGATTTTTTTCTTCCAATTTTCTTGATCTGGGTAAATTGGTTTGACGATACGTAAGAAGACCAATTAACAGAAGCCATCTACATTGGTAGCCAAAAAAAGCATTATGATTTTTGGATTTTGACTGTATGAGGTGAATTTCATCACCCTCGATGGAAACGTGTAGGGAAAGCTGAAGCAGTAGCTTAAATTTTGCAATTTATCTTAAAAGTGGACTCACAAAATTGAGCTTAAAATTGTGATATACTGTTAAGTAAAGAATGTTTATAGAACTTTTTTCACAAGAAATTTCAGAAAAGACAGTGAAGGGACTCTTTTGTAATGTGATTCTTTTTTCATCCAAAATTGTCATATTAGTGCTTTTCAAGTTGGGCAGAAGAAGTAAGGGCTTTCATCTTGATTGATATATACAGGTTGATAATGACGATATATCGTTTTTGCAAATGCATGTTAGAAGTCTACCTTCAAAATATCAGCTTTGAGATGGTGAAACATGAGAGGCTTCCATCACTGAAACATTAGAGGCTTTTGCGACTGTCAGATATGTATGAACTGCATCAAATGCTTATATTCCCACTTGGAAATGGTTTAATAACCAGAAACTGATTTTCAGATCAATCACAAGTTGACATGGTAGCTAGTTATTGTAAGCTCGACCAGTGGTCTTGGGATTTATAATTACATTTATTCTCGTAGTACTGCAAACTTTTATAAGGATGACCGATGAGTCTCTCCTGTGCCACGGAAAAACATTAGAGCTCTGGAAGGGAAAAACAATCTTGAACTTAAACCATGGTGAAGGAAGGCAAAGAAATCAATGGTTGTTGAAGTGATTTTCCGGTGATTTTTTTATCAAGAATCACCACATAGCACAAGAACAAACTTTCTTTTAGGTGGAAGCTGGAACTTAATGAAATCATCTTCTCGTAGAATGGTCAAAAAATTTGTCACAATCAATGAGGACTTCACCTGGAAGTACAAAAAAACTACATTTTCTACCATATTAGCAAAATCATTAGTCATGATGCTTATTTACATCACATGGATTTTTAATGTGCCACAAGCCGAAGACACATAGCCATAAAAATTTATGCGCTACTTCCAGTAAAAAAATTGATAATATAAAAAATAAAGAAAATACAAATCAAGTGTTAGTCGCCTAAATAGACTGGCCTAAATATTGACTGTACAACAAAGAATGAAGACAAATCATAATGTTTAGCTGTCACTGTGAGTGTGTTGTCTTTTGTTTTCGTTTTAGTTTGGATGACAATCGTGGGCTTATCGTTGCAGTTGTTCCTGAATTGGTGTTAGATGTGATGGCAGAAGCGGAGCTAGACGAGGACATTGTATGGGAAGAAGAGGACTCCCCTTTCTCATGTGATCTCGGCCGGTACCTCGAACCAGGGAATCCGGGCTTCATTGGCTCTTCCAAGGTGCTGGGCTTCTTGGATAGGATCACGACAACACGTGCCATGTCCGGTCTTAACTTGGGATCAGCTTGAGTGCAAAGAAGGCCTAGATGGATGCACATTGCAACCTGATCACCAGATTCTGTTCCTTGCAGAGCAGGATCCATCATTTCAAGATCATGCCCTTTCTTGTGAAGTTTCCAAGCCTGAACTCAGGAAAAATACGTGCTTAAGTAGTGTTACAATTAGCCCTTTGCTTTAGGAAATTGATGGTGAAAATGATAAATGGCTCACCCACTCAAGAAGGCCTTGGACGTCATGCTGGAAAATGTATGTGGAGTTCTTCTGGCCACTAACCAGCTCAAGAACTAGCACCCCAAAACTAAACACATCAGCTTTCTTTGAAAGCTGCCCATGCATTAGGTACTCTGGAGCCATATATCCACTGTTTACATGACACGAGAGTAGACAAGGTTACAAGGATAAGTCAATTAGATATCAGATAGAAGATTTAATAAAAATACGTACTTTGTTCCTGCTATACGAGTATTTACATGCGTCTGATTCTCGGGGTAGAGGCGGGCCATTCCAAAGTCCGCGATCTTAGGATTCCACTTGTCGTCTAGGAGGATGTTGCTAGCCTTGATGTCTCTATGGATAATAGTAGTGTGTGAGTCTTCATGCAAGTAAAGAATGCCACGAGCCACCCCAACTATGATATCATATCGTTGCTTCCAGTCCAGTTTAAGTTTCTTCTTTGCATCTGTACAAATTAGATGAAAAAAGGGATCAAATTGGATAACAAGCCAGCTCTATAAATTTATTATGTATTCATAATCAAAATTAACATTTGAAGACTGGAACATTATGCTTCATTTATTCACTGAATCTTGTAAGTGGTACTGTCAACACTGAGATTTTTCCCTGAATAAAACGCAAAGGACAAGTCAGAGCTTGTGTAGCAATGCTTTTCGCCTGATTTATAAAGTCCATAACAATTCATTTTTTTATCAAGTAAATCATAGTGTCCTTCATGTCTGCAAATCAATATTTTCCTACAAATACGTAAATAAAAATGTCCAAATCTTAAAATTGCAAGACAACCTTCAATCGTAGTATGAATAGTCAACATAAGCACACGTGTGCAACTATTGCCTATTCTCATTTATTACCAACCCTTGGCAAAACATGGTCTAATGTTTCTCCAATATTCTGATAAAGAGTAGCATAAACAAATTCAAGTACTAAATACGATACATAGTCTCTCCAATGAGTCTATTCTATTAACGGTGGTATTAATTGACTCCCTACAAAGACGTAGATGGAAGTCTTGATGTTTCCAACAAGGAACCAAAACCGTATCTTTCTTTGCCAACGGGGAAAGGTATTATTCAATCACTTTATCAGATCTATGGACAAAACGTACTTTGCTTATTACCAACTCCAAGAGGAGAATTAGTCCTTTACTAATTGTTTTTTTTTTCTTTTTGGTGATTGATGTGGATCAGAAACACCCACCAATGCTAATCAAATTATGCATAACTAACACAAACACGATAAAGTCCAAAATGCCAAATACCAGCAAGATGAAAGAATTTAATTCAGCAAGTGACAACCGACCAACAATTGGAAAAAAGAAAACAAATTTAGTTGAGAAAAGCCACATCCATCAAGGCAAAAATGTTAATTCACGAAATCAGGATGAAACCATCAAGCAGACAAGTAGCAAACAACAACAATAAAAACAAGCCAGATTCAGAAAACACTTCTCACCAAATAGAATCTTATCAAGGCTCTCATGAGGGACATACTCATAGACAAGAAGCTTCTCCTGGTTCCCAACACCCACCTCGCCCTCTTGGCTGGCACAATAACCATATAGATTCACTATATTCCTATGCTGAACCCTCGACAACAGCATAGCCTCATTCATGAACTCCCTGCTGCCTTGTTTCGACCCATGTGAAAGCTTCTTCACCGCCACTTCTCTCCCATCCACCAATCTCCCCTGTAACCACATAAAACCCCAGAAGAGTCAAACCTTCTTGCAGTTTACTCTCTGAATCCCCAAAACAAAAACCTAAAGTAGGTACACCAATCTTATTCGTGTCACGTATTTATGTAATTGTCTCAAGAAAACCATCTCTACTACCATGGCATGCATATTTCAAATAGAGTTTGTCACATTTGGGTAGATAGATAATAACTGTTTTCATGTTATTCTACATCTTAAATATCCATTTGAGAGTGAAAATATTTAGATTAGACTACCAAATGTGCTAAAAGTGTCATTTTCTGGAAGAACAAAAAAAACTAGCAAGTCATGTACAATTGCGTCTTGTCAAATTGTGTGTTAATTGATTATTTTAACTTCTATATCCTTTCAGAAACCATCATAATGAAGATAGTTAAGCACAACTTTACATATTTCAACTGATCCTCTTTCCCAGATCATCAAAATGAAGCCAAAAAAAAAAAATTGAACGGGAGAAATGGTGAGGCAAGAAAGAAAGAGTCAACGGAGACACGTACAGACCTTATAGACGGGTCCGAAGCCGCCTTCCCCGAGCTTGTTCTTGGGGCCGAAATTGGCGGTGGCGGCGGCTAGGGTTTGGTAAGGGAAGATCTTCTGCTCTCTGGCGGCTATCGCCTCCAAGTCCTCCTCTCCGCTTCCATCTGATGAAACAAACGTACACACCAAATTAGAAGAAGAGGAAGAGATGGGGATTTTGGTTGTACCACTACTAGTCCTCCTACCTCTGGTGTGGTGAGAAGTGAAGGGTTTGAGGATGGCTTTCAGAAACCTTCGCTGCTTCGAAGACATGTTGACGATGATGATTGGGTCGTGTTTCTGTTCTGATTCGATTGGAAAAGGTTTGGGTTTTGGTTTTTGTCATTTCTGACGTTTGATTTGATTCCGTGTATACGTACTACGTAGGTGTGAATCAGTGATTGTTTGGTGACTATCCATCCAAAGCTCCCCTTTTAAATATGATTCATTTCATGTGCCTTGGTTGGAAAGTAATCCTACGTTTTACTAATTTATAAGGTCCAACGCCTTATAATTTTATAATGACTTTTTTTACTTCCGTGTTCCAAAAGTTCATTGATTTTCTTCAAAACAATCACACAATACCACTAATCATTTTTAAAGTTATTTTGAAAGTCAATTTCTTCACTTCTTACAAATTCTTCAGAGTATCAATTACATCCTTTAAAGAAGTGAAGAGAATTATTTTCTAATAATATCTTCAAAATTAATTATTTATCCTAACTTTACCAAAATATACGTTCTCAAACCGTGTTTAATTTAAGTAGCAACAGACTTAACACTTGGATGCCTCATACTAGCCCGCCCACCTACCCGAAATTTTCAACCCCAACTACCATACATTTTCCACATCGTTTAAAGGTCGGTTCTCGATTTTCTTTGATCCACATCATTGAGATAGAGAAGGGATTAACCAAATTGTAATTTAACCAGACATGTCAACTGTCATGTCGCAACTCTTCCACTCTTCTTATCTTTCTTGAAGTCAACCTTCATCAGGATTGTGATTAGAGTTAAGCAGCTAACACCCTTTGATTATTTACTCATCATGTCATTTTCTAACCCCAATACTTGTCGTTAAAAAATGAATGTCGTGCAGTAGACTGCGAAGTTGATACATAACTTCAGTAAGCTTCTATTATACATAAACCATTGCCTCTAAATTTCGGTAAACTTCTATTATATATACATGGACAAACATTGATACTTCTTTCATATCCGCATTGTGGGATATTATTTCCTAAACTCTCTCACATGTATGTGCGATCGATATTTTTTGTGTTTACGTGCGTTAGTTTATTACTGATCGATATATTGTAGCACCATTTAAGTTTTTCTTGGTTCATTAATTATCATTCAAAAAAAAATGCGCGCTTAGACGGATCATTATATGAACTCTGCAACATTAATATCAAGACAAAAATGTGGAATCATATTCCAAAGTCCCAACATACAAATGTGATTGAGATTGACACCACGTATGTTGGTCACTTAGGTTAGATATAACATTGCAAAAAAGTCCACACCTGAAAATCATATCATAGTTTTGTAATGCTGTAGAAGAGGGAGAGATTTGTTGTTATGAGTGTTTTTTTTTTAAATTTTACTAGTACTACGTTATACATGTGTACAATGTATGGATGAGTACAAAACACAAGGTATTGTATTTATCAAATAATGTAAAAACAACAAAACTTGGATAGTTTGCTATTTTCTTTCCTGCATAGGTTTCTTGTCAAAGAAAATCACCTTTTGATATTTAACTTTTTAGTCCCAACAAACATCTTTGTGGAAAAGTATTCATATATGAAAAAATAGAAAATAATCGAGGCAACGTTAATAAAGCCCAAACAACAAACAATCCAAACACGAAACGTGATAATCGAAGCAATCAAGCTTGACCTTCAGTTGGAACAAAAGAGTCAAAACAAGACTTGGGGGGAGAAATGAAGCCCCCAAAAGTCTAATGGTTGGTATTAATGGTGTGATAAGGATTCCTCTTGGCTTCATTGTTTCAGGCTTTGAGGAATAAATGGCGTCAAATTTTTTTATGTTTTAAGCTTTTCAAGAAATTGTCTTCTTCTTTCCTTGTTTGAGACAAATGTCACTTTAAATTCGTGTGGACTTCATCAACACGTGTATGGGCAAAACGATTACTTGTGCTGAATTGATACTTTCAATCTTCCAGATCAGTTGTGGAAATTTCTGCAGTGTTTCGATGGGCCCGACTCATAATTGTTGGGGGAGTTTCTTTTTTATTTTTTTCCTAGTAAGATCCATTTATGTTCCGTCGAGCTGCATTTAGTGAAGAGGTCTCAACACAGAAAGACTTACTAAATATTTAAATAATAGACGATAGACGAATGGGACATGTTAAGCTCTCTTTTTTATCTGGGAAATTCCCAAAAGAGGATGATCGACTACCTGGTTCAATGAGAGGATGATCGACCACAAAAGGACTGAGAAACTCCCATAGAGGAAGCAATGGCTTCACCCCATCCGCCGCCACTGGAAAATTCCCGAGCCAAGCCAAATAATGGTGGTTCGAACTGGGTAGGGAGCACAAGCACAGCCTACCGATATGTCATGCTGTTGAGGGCAAGTTCAGAGCTATACTTGTTACAGTGTAACATCTCAAACATCAAGGACCAACTGAAAGTAATAATCAAGTTCAGAGCTATACTTGTTACAGTGTAACATCTCAAATATCAAGTTACAACATGGACTAACTGAAAACAATTACAAAGCACCAACCATGATAGTATACAGAATACCCTTTCATATTATCGGATCTTTCAATTTTACAGATTACTCTTATACAGAATACCCATCACAGCTCACCCATGTGAAAGTTTGCAAAAAACAAATAGCAAAATTCAGGAACCATGCATCATTAGTACATATAGACAGTACATGTGTTTAGACAGATCAAAAGAATTTACAGATCATTAAGACACCTCAAAGACACTCACAAACACCACACCGACATGTCTTAAAGCCACTAAGACACTCATGCATCTTCTTTATCTACCCTCCCTATCAAACAAACTAATAAATAAACAAACAAAAGAACCAAAGAAACTCCCACTTCATCACTATGAATTCTTTCGTCTACATTGATTGTGTTCTATCTGGCACCGACAGCTCTGCTGACTGCTAGCCATGATTGCCTTCATAGCTGAATTGCATGAGTGTTTGCCCACCACCCATGATGCTTCATCAATTTTGCTTTTTAGCAAAGGAGATGGACCCCAACTGAAGAACAATAAAACACCAAAACCATGCCCACAAAAACCGGGCATCATAGCAAGCTCTCCCATAAGTAGCCTGCTTGCACACAACAACAAAAAGCCTAACGCAACAAACCAATCAGGCTTAAAACCAAGACATTAGCTTTCCTCCTGGTATGCTTCCAAGTGAAGATGTTTTACCAAACATCGCATACCATTTTAGCATGACAAGCTAAGAAACTCCCATATCAATCACATAGAGCACTCTTACCTGAAAATCATCAACGAGAAAAACATCAGAAACGTAGGATACTGGATTAACGTTTTTTTTGTCTTTTGTTGGGTTTAACCGTTTAAGTTTTTAAATGGAAAGTGAACAAAATACAAGACGTGAAAACCAGTTAAGAGAAATTCAGAAATATAAGTAATGATGTTAAAAATGTATGTTATGTTGCCAAAAAGAAACACAAGAGGATAATATGGTAAATGTTAAGAATGGCCTTTTAAAACTAACAGAAGAGTTTCAAAAATAAAGAGTAGGGAGCATGTCGTATTGCATACCGTAACTGCTCCAATGTTCAGGTGAAACATGAATCATGATCGTGATCCATATCTTCAATACGGAGTTCTACATTTCTAAGATCGCGAAGATGCTGCAATATTTCTTGAAGAAGATCCATGCCTTCATCTCCTTTCTTCAAGGATCTGATACTGTGCCTGAGAAACTCCTTGTCATGCTCAAGAGCTTGTAGTCTTTCATGGAGATGATCCATCTCCTCTGTGATGTCATGCTTCTTTCTGTCACAGTTAATCCCAAATTCGGGATCTTCTGAAACATCTGTCAACCCGTTTTCAACTGAAGCACCATCAAACAGAGGGAGTAGATTTTTCCCTTTAGAGGGGGCATGTCTTCCATTCCATGGTTTTCCGTCAATATGCTTTTCACCAGAGACACCATTTGAAAATCCATTAGTTTCATTGTTCGAATCTTCATCCTCACCTGGCGTATGACCATTGCTCTTTACAAGATTACCATTTTCCCCATGCCCATCTTCACCACCTAGCTCTTCGTGGACATCAACGGCAAAAAGTCTCTCTTCCAATACTTTGAGCTGCTCAAGAATGGAGATCCTCTCTTCCTCTAGATCATCCAATGATTCATCTAGAGTTTTGCAAACCTTGCCATCACAGTCTCGAGCAGCAGACTTCAGAACAGATATCTTGGAATTTCTTTGGTTTGAGACATCAGAATCATCTTCTCCTTCATGGTCATCACTATCGTCGTTGCTAGATGAAGTTCCATTGCCCTTGGTATTCTGCACTCGCCTCTCCCTCACCTCATAAAGAAGAACTTTCCTCCGATAAACCTCCAACTCTCTCTCAAGCTCTTGTTTTTCCATTTCCTTCTTCTCCATTAGATCATTAAGAATATTCAAGGCTTCATGGTCATATTCAGCTTGCTCTTCCATCATCCTCTGATACTGCAAAGCTTCCATCTGCATCGATGCCTTCTCCTCTTGCAGTCTAGTTATCATTGCCATTGTCTGGTTAGCAGCTATAGTAGAAGCATTTCTTTCTTCTTCTAGCTCCGCATATAAGGCATTCAAAGCCCTCCGTTCAGCTTTGTATGCAGCTTTAAATTGCTCGACAGTTGATAGCTCATTAATATCCATTTCGCTTGTAACGCTTCCATCCACAGACTCAGTTCCAGTTTCTCTCTTGTCGAAGTTGAACCTTTTCTGGAAACAATACAATCCATCCACAGAATTTGGTGTATCAGGTGCTCTGTCTTCCCCCATTTCATTGTATTCTGTGCTAAATGATGGGTGACGGTCCATTGCATGACCTTTTCCCTCTGTCAGCTCAACTGGAGATAATGTTCAACAAAGATACTGAGAATATGATACTCGGGATTCAGGAACAACTAAACAAGGTCATCAGAGTTTGTTATTAACTTCAGGTGGATGGTCAATTGTATATGCTGGCTAGACCGTAAATCCTATGCGGTCATAATTAATTATTATATAAATAAATAAATCAATTAATTAATTCATCCACAACCTATTGAATATAACATTGCAATTTGCAAAATCACTAAACATTAAATCAATGACATCAAAACATGATGCCAAATCATTGAAGGATGTACTTAGCTCATGTTGACCATAAAGAAAAGTGGTGGTTGTTATTACTTCAAACAAAAGATAATTACCAAGTAATCTCATATTCTCATTCCAGTACTTAGATTCCAAACAGCACATGAACATTTTGCAGCTAATAAAGAAAACATTATGTGGTTATTTTAACATGTTATTCCATGGTAGTTAACTATCAACACAAATGATGGTGAACCATGAAGGTGATTTAGAAAAGCAAGAACCACTGCGAAGAAATGGTAAGACTTCAATAATACTGTATGACGTACTTTGATCTTTGTTTTCAGTTTCATTATAAATTTTGGTAGAACCACTGTACTGAGAAGGTGATGCTGGAGGTTCATCACGTTGGCAGTCACCAGGCTGATCATAGATTTCATTCCCGGCTGAGACTGAGGTAGTCTCTTCATCAGCTTTCCGATCAACTTCTGAAGCTGCAGTACCAATCAACTAATATATGATCGTAAGGAATGAAAAAGCCGTAAACACTCTAAAAATGAAGAAATATTACTTCAAAATTGAAGCACGTTACCTTCAACTTCAGCAACAGCCACGTCTTTACTTGTATTACCTGTCATTATTTATTTGATATTCAAGGACACAATAGGATAACATCAGTACCAACAGAAATTGATTGCATAGAGACAACGAGCAAGTCGTTATTGGAAATCTTACATTTGTCAAGATCATCACATATTTCAGTAGACCTGTCATGTTGATCAACACCTGGAAGAATTGTGTTATGAGATTGAGAACTATCAGGATGTTCAGTATCTTTGAGTTTACTCCTGATGGGGGATTCAGAAAGACCCTCAACATCCAGTTCCATGTTGTCTTTTTGTTGTTTACCTTCAACTTCATTACAGACAACCTCACAGTTGACTTCATCGTTGGTATTACAATCTGCAAGTAAAGTGCTACCACGTTCTTTATCTTTGATTTCACCGGACATCACTTCAGACCGATCAACTTTTGCAAGCACTGGAGAAACTGCATCCTGTCGGCGATCAATTTGTTCAATTGCGGAGATTTCACTACCAACAGAGACTGCAGTGTTAGCCTCATCATAAGTTCTACTGTTACCTTGGGAAGCTGTTGTATCATTCACAACTACGTTTTAGAACATAAAAGAAGTCAAATAAATAACATATTACTAATTCTAAAAAATACAGAAACCGTAAAAATACATAAGCACAGAAGAAAAACTGATATATCATTTACAATTCGATCTTGGAACATATCCAAGCTATTAACGATAAAAGATGGTGAATTAATGACAAGAGCAGATTAAATTTCCTGCCAGATACAATAAACTCTATAACAGGAAAACATAAAAGCAGATATACCAAACAAACTAATAATAGCTAAATGCCTGTGAGCACAATCCCTAGGAAAAATCAATACCATATGGGTAAAATAAACACAAGATTAACCAAAAAAAACAAAAAACAAATGGAAAATAAGTACCTTGAGTATCTCCCTTCTCCTTATCTTCCACCACCACCTTTTCCTCCACCATAATCCCATTGTCAGGCAAATACTTCAACTCTTCATTTCCACACCCCGACAAATCGACCAAAACCAACCTCTCATCATCACCAACGTTCGTAATGGAATCCAAAAGAGGATCCATAAGTTCCCCTTCCCTCTCCCTCACTACCTTCTCCTCGCTAACTTTACACGAAACCCGATCCTCCAAAGTGGCCGAATCGATCAATTCCATCGGGATAACCCGATTCTCACACACATATCCAAACCCACCGTCAAATCCAACAACCTCCAGAGAAACATCATCGACCACACCCGAACCATAGACCCGACAATCATCCACCTCCACCTCCTCCACTTCCCTCTCCAAAACCCTAACTTCCTCTTCAAATATCCCACCTTTACGATCCAGCTTGATCCTGGAATCCTCCAGAGAGTAGAATCCACTCTCCAACGCGACGCCGCAACACGAACACCTCACCTCCCTCCCCTCCCTCTCGCTCCTCTCCAGCGACAGCAACGCCAACCGGTGGTCCCCACTGCAGTCCACGCACATGAGGGAGACCTCCCCGAGGCGTCTGTGCTTGGAGCAGAAGCCGAGGGAGGAGAGCTCGGAGGCGTGGGAGTCGCAGAAGAGGTCGGCGTGGTCGGAGGGGAGGAGGCGGGAGCAGAGGAGGCAGGGGGGAGTGAGGCCAGAGAAAGACGCGAGCTTGGAGATGAGGTGGGAGAAGAGGGAGTTGAGGAGGAGGGAGGCGAGGACGATCCACTCTAGGAGGGCGTGGATTATGGGGAGGAAGTATTTGGGAGTGGTTTTCGGAAGGAAAGCTGGGATCTTGGAGGTCGCCATGGTTGGAGTTAGATTAGGGTTAGGGTTAGGGTTTTGTTAGGAAGAGGAAGAAGAAAGAGGAAGAAGAAGAAGAAGAAGAAAGGAAAAGGAGAGGAAACATTTCAAGTGGCAAAAAGCTGCGGCAAAATGTACTGGATTATTTACATATTTACTTGCTGGGATTTTTGCATGTTTATCCCCTAATATTACTTTTTTTGGTTTAATCTACTCTACTTCTCGTCTCATTTTAAATTCCAAACATCTGAATATGACATACGAGTATCTCAAGACAATAGATCTTCCAACTTAGTTAGTCCCCATCGGTCTAATATTATGAAGGTATAGTAGAAAATTTGTTTTTTGTAGTGCAAGATGTTGATTTAGAGATGATATAAACATTTGTTACGAATACACGAGCCCTTAGGTCAGAACATTATGGTCTTTGATAAGTTAGCTCGACAATTATCATATTGAAAGAACCTCTATCGCAAAAGGGAAGAGATTTGTAACTGAGGTATTTTGTATTAAATTGGTGTGGGAGGTCGATTAAGGCTAGGATTTTGTCAAGAAGAAGAAGAAGAGAAGGGATTGAAAGATGGAAGAAGTAAAAAGATAGTAAACATTTTTCACTTGGTGAAAAACTACGACAAAATGTATCAGTATATTTATTCATTTACTTGCTACGTTTATTATTTATAGGTAGATATGTTATGAAGTACGGTGAAAAACTCTTATTTTTAAATACAACATGTCGGTTTAAGGATGAGTATGTAAATAATAGTCATAGATTGGTAGATTTAAAGTTTTTCAATATTATTATAAGACTTGTGTACTCTCTCACGCACAAGCTAATTTTTGTGTTGAGTTCTCACGTGGGTTTTTCTTTCTCTTGGTATCTGAGTGGGACGATCGTGTGCGTGGTCACTCCTTCTGTGGTATAAAATTCACTCACAGACACAATAAAAATATTAATCACAATTGAGGATGAATGTAGAGAATAGTCTCACATTAGTAGATTTTAAGTTCTCCAATGTGGTCATAAGGTTCATGTATTCTCCCACCCCACCGGTAAACATTTGGATTGAGTTCTCACATGGGTTCTTGTTTTAACAGGGTAAACATTCTGAATTGTTAAACGTCGTCCGCGAATCACTTAAATCGTTCGCGTTAATTACCATTTGCATTTCTCTCATTTTTACTTGTTTCTGCTCCCAATAGGCTCTCATCTTTTCATACTACAACAAAAAAATAACCATAAAAATAAAATCAGAGTAGGAATGCGGGGGTGGCAGGGAGCGCTTTGCGGACATTTTTTGTTTCGACACCATGTTATTGTACTCCGGATATTGATATGTTTACCCGTTTATTTACGTTTGTGTTTTTTTCCACCCTGTCAGCACAGAAAACTTGCAACAGAACATAAAATAATTTGAAATAACACACCATATAAAATCAAAAAAATAAAAAAAATAAAAAGGGGGTTAGATTTGGACGGTTCGTCAGACATTTTTTTGGCGTTTGTACTGGAATTGAGAGTAATTGAGGGTAATTGGGAGAGTGAGAGTAATTAAAAGACGAGACGAAATGAGTATTAAATGTAATGTAAAAAGTAAAATGATAATTGACACAAATGATTTAAGTAATTTAGAAACCATAAATAGCAAGCAAGCTCGGGGTTGTTTGCCGGCTTACTGGTGTTTGGCAAGTCATATGGTCAAATATCAGATTTTCAAAGCCTCTCTCAAGTCTCACTAGAGAAGAGATTTGCAGCCAGAGCATTGTGGATTAGCGCCTTCGAATACGGTCGAAAGTTACTTTTATCTGTTGGAAATATGTTTGTATAAAGTTAGCACCTCAACTTGTTGAAAGTTGTTTTAAAAAATTATGTATGTTAACAAGTTTATGGATATATAAGATCCCGTATGCGAGGAAAAAAATTTAGTTTTAGTCCACACTCGTTTGTATAGACTATCATCTTGTTCATCATGAATATTATAAAAACTTTCATCAATGTTTTAAGCATGCGTTAAAAATGATCCAACATGTTTAAGGTAAAGTGCTTGTAGAAAATTAAAACAAAGTAATTGAAATTACAAAACTACTAAAAAAAGAAACAGTGAATGTATTTCACCAAATGGATCACACAAAGCTCATATTTGATTGCTCAATAATTCTTCCACTAATCACTTGTTTATTACTATATTAAATCCCAACAAACGACTAATCATTCTTAGAGCACAAGTCTTCGATGGAATGTTTCTTTATCAACGAGATTCAAATCCTAGATTACTTGTAAACTATGCCTTCAATGTGAAACCACTAGATTACAACAAGTCTCCATCCGACAACCCAAATTCCATTTTAGTTGTGTTTTTTGAGATCCCCATGGTGGGACTTCAACTTGTTTTCTTGCCTTTGAATTCAAGAATATATACATCGACAAAGGAGTACTAAATTAACGATAAATCATAATTTAGATAAAATATAGTTTGTTTATAAAAGGCATAATAATGGATCCGTTTAGAGACCTCTTCTTTTGGTGGTTAAATTTTAAGTTATTTGCAAAATCATTCCAAAATGGGTGGATAAACCCTGCTGACTCTGGGGCTTTTTGACGTCTAAATTATACATAATAATTAAGGAATTAATTGTTTTTGCTTTGTATAAGATGCCTTGAATCAAAAGTTCGTAGGTCAAGGATCTTCTCCAATATTCTCAATAATGTATATGCCATTTTATGTCTCGTGTTAAGAGTTTTTTGTTGTTGTTTCGTTTCATGTTTCGGGACTTTTACTGTTCTTAGAAGTTGATGTGATCATTTCAAAACAAAAAAAATTGTATTGATATTTCAACTGTATTATTAATCAGCATTATTAGGTCAGAAGAATATTAATTACCTCCGTGTTTATTTTTTGATTGTCGGATTACAAATACACAACAAGTATTTCAAAAACAATACACGTTCCAATCAAAATTCGAAGTACGAAACCATCATTCTTGAAAGGGCCGTGGCTTAAAAGGCACGTCTTCCTGTAATCTAAATTATAGCATCTCTATCAATCTTTTTTTGAAAAAAATGCTTTTCAGGTTGAATTTATGATTCATACCATTAGGAATTATCGCGTGGGGTATAAAAAACACCCGACACGAGTTTATTATAAAATGCGCATGGATAGACAACATTTTGACCAAGACATGGGTATTATAAAGAGTGAATCAACTATTAATGGTAATTATAGTTTGTGAGCGTAATTTACACGTATAAAAGCTAATTATAGTTTGTGAGCGTAATTATAGATATCTTAGTTTAACTTGAGTATCACTTGTTTGGAAGAACTTATACAAACTCTGTTATTTGTAGATCATGGAACTTCAAAGGATGCAAACTAAATCTAGTTTTTTTTTAACAAAGTTTACTCATAATAAGTAATATTCATATCATGTTCAATTTTTTAAGTTATAAACTAAATTTGGTTAGAAGCGTGGATATGCAACTATTTCGTGTAAAAATGATCGTTGGTTATAGCTTTAGCTGGTTCAACCCATAGAACTTTGTTCTTAAATTTGTTAAGATTAAGACTCACAGACCGATGAACGTAATAAGAAAATGGTTGATACACTTTCAAAAATAAAAATAAAAATAAAAATATGACATTGAAAATGAAATTCATTTTAAGATTCAAGGTCTGAAATAAACTTAGATAGTTCAACCTTTTATTCTTAGAATATCAATAAGCTTAGATTACGTGGTCGAAACCTTACTAATAAGAAAAATAGTTGGTACACTTTTTAAAAAGTAAATCAAGTAGAACATCAGATTCACTTATCCTTAAAATTGAGATAGTTCAACTTATCCTTAAAATATTATTAACCTGAAATTGCATGGTTGAAGACTTGCTAATTTCTCGGATTCACAACTAATTTTCTCAATTCCTAATGCTTCTAAAAATTGGTAAGATTTGAAGAAGAAGAAGAAATCTTAGTTCCATTGAGGGTTTTTCTTGAAAAACCTTTTACGAACTTTATGTGTTGCAAAGAATTTATTGATGGAGATGAATAGAAATGGAGATCAACAACTTGGAGGAGTTCGCCATCAAGCTGCGTCAAAGAACACTACTTGATGTAATTTGTTTTCCATTAAAATTCAAATGTCCTAATTCATCCTCGACAATGGATTTGATTTTCTTAAATTTGAATTCATTTTTGTGGTTTTCTTGTGGGCGGAATGTCAACAAACATTGTTGATGATGATGATGTGATGAGTCTGATCGATTGAGACATGCACGCTCGAGGAAGAAAAAAAGGAGATTGCAAAGTTTCAAAAAAAACGGCAACATTTATTTCTTCATTTCCTATTTAAATTGTTTTTTAAGAAAAATTGTATTCACATTTAGATATTGATATATTTTTTTCTTAATTTGTGCAGAATTCCACATCTAATGGTTCTCTAGGTCACTCTTTACTGCAACAGCTATATTGTTGAAGATTGGAAACTTAGATTAAGAAAAGACGGCAACGGGTAGTTCTCGGGCGTTCTGGTTTCTCTCTCCGTCACGTCAGCTTATCTTTCCGTCACGTCAGTTCAAACCAACCCCCTAAATGTTTCTTAACCACACTCAAAAACACCTCAAGTGCCATACATTTTCTCCCCTACACGTCATTTCGGGATAAATTTTAGAAAAAATACGAAAAATTGTCAAAAAATTCTAGAAAATATAAATAAATAAAAAACTTATTTTCATAAAAAGATATTTGAAAAAACGATTTTAAATTATTTTTAAAACATTTTTGAAAAACAAAACACAAAAAAAAACTTAGGGACCAATCGGGGGGGGGGGGGCACGTGGCGCCCTTCCCGGGCGTGCCCTCCCGCTAAGGGAGGGCTGCCCAGGCGCCCTTCCCGGGTTCCCAGGTAAGAGCACCCGTTAAGGGTGCTCTTAGAGGATTTAAGTTTTTTCAACTCAAATGACTTTGATGAATACTAATGTTTCTCCTACCATGTCCAGTGATTGAGCATCCATTGAACTAACGGGAATAACATGTATGACACTTAGACGATAACTCCGGCAAATATGTTATGGGTTATTTGATTGGGTATTACCAAGAAACAACTAAATTGACATTATACCACATGGTTCTGACTATTTGCATAATGTTATAGAAAAATCAAACTATTTATCTTAATGTCATAAAAAATAAAATATTTACCTTTATGTCATTCCGTCGGTAAACTGTTAACTTTTCCGTTAATGTCCGTTGAGTAGATTAATATTTAATGGAAAATTTGCAGATTCACCACGAATAAACCAAAAATTCATTATATGTGTTGTAAAAATTACAAAAAAGTATTCAAAAAAATTATCTATACACTCTCTTATCTCTATCTTTCAACTTTCATTTCTTCTTTTCTCTCACTAAACTTAATGACTCGATTACTAAACTAATGAAATTCGATAAAAAAAATCTAAAAATTATTTGTTTTTGTTTATCTTATTTCAGATTCATGATTTTTAATATATTAGTACAGGAATCTGATAATTGATAAAAGAATTTCTATACAAAAAATACTATTTTTGGAAAAACACATTTTATATAAAAAATGATTTTTTATTAGACAAATATTTTTTAATAAAAAATAATTATTTATTTTGTATTTTTAAAATTAAAAATTATTGAATTTCATTAGTTTAGTAATCGAGTCATTAAGTTTAGTTAGAGATAAAGAAGAAATGAAAGTTGAAAGATAGAGATGAGAGAGTATAGATAAAATTTTGAGTAATTTTTTGTAGTTTTTACAACACATATAATGAATTTTTGGTTTATTCAGGGTGAATCTGCAAAAATTTCATTAGATATTAATATACTTAACGGACGTTAACGGAAAAGTTAACGGTTTACCGACGGAATGACATAAAGGTAAATATTTTGTTTTCCTGTGGTATTAAGACAAGTAGTTTGATTTTTCTATGACATAATGTCAAATAGTCAAAACCATGTGCCATAAAGCCAATTTAGTTGTTTGTTGGTGTCACCAAACAAATAACCCATATGTTATAGATCAATGTGAGCATCATTTAAATATGTATTTCGGGCCAACAGTAAAACATGAGCTTAAATGATCAACATAGTCTAATCATACGGAGACCTTTTGAGTTTTACAATTAAACTAGAAATGGTACTAACAAAATTACGATATTTTAAGAACTCCTATGTAAAATACCCAAAATAATATTCAGTTTCCAGAAAGATCCAAAAAGAATATATTCGTGCTTTGGTGGTTTTGGTATTCATATAAGTTAAATCTAAAAACCATAATGTCCTTTTAGATTCGTCATTCAAGTGGATTTCTTCGTTTATATATGTCGAAATGCACGTCCATTGGATCGTGCACTTTTTATTGTTTTTGTTTCTGTATTCATACAATTGGAAGTCGACATAAGTCTATAAAAAAATGTAACAGAGTGAGACATGCATCCAACTATATGTTGAACACCATATTATTATAATAAATATAGGGAAAAATATGGATAATCTCTTAATACCATATAAACAACTAAAAAATATCACGCCTACCCTCCAATTTTTCTTATTATTGATCTCTTTTAATTCGATTACAACTTTCAATTATATCCTCATCTTGAACAATGGTTGACGCTTGAGAAAGGTGTCTAATATATTACGAAACATTGAAGGATACAGATGATATTTCTAATGATTTAGAAAGTACTAGCAAATTCATTTTCTTAAAAAAACAAAGTAGTTCACAACTAAAACCAACGGCCGCCTTCAGGTGCACATAGTGATTATGTCTCCTATATTATATAATGATAGAACAATTAAACCCTCGTCTTCATATCATTCAAATCTTAACATTCCAATCCTTAGAGAGAGAGAGAGAGAGAGATGGAAGAAACAACGACGACGACTTTGGTGGAGTTGCTCCCAAAGGAGTATGGGTGTGTGATTATTGCTCTTGTGTTGTATTTCTTCCTAAACTTTTGGATGGGCATGAAGGTCTCGAAAGCGCGAAAGAAGTACGTAAATGTGGTGCTTAGCGCTTTCAATTTCTTATATATTCTTGGTTTATAAAATATGGTAGAGAACATCTATTGGTAGTTCATCGTTACAATAACTAACTCTCGTGCAAAATGTCACAAGTTCAATTTCTGGAAATGGCAGTTAGCCCGAAAAATATTCGGAAGCTACGTTTATGTAGACTTCTATTTTTGGATTAAGGATGTAACCTGTATTAATTACCACATGATTTAAAATGTGAATGGTTTCAATGAGGATTCGTACGTAATTTTCAGGTATAATGTGCCATATCCGACCATGTACCTCACCGAATCTGATGACAACAAGGATGCCAAGATCTTCAACTGCATCCAAGTAAACATATCCTACTTCTGCATTGTAAGTGGTTTTGTAATTGTGGTGTAATTAATTGATATTATTAATGTTTTTTTTTTTGTCACAGAGAGGACATCAGAATTCTCTGGAGATGATGCCTGTTTTTTTCGTAACACTACTCCTTGGTGGTCTCCAACACCCTCTTGTTGCCTCTTCCCTTGGTGTTCTTTACACCATTGCTAGGTTCTTCTTCTTCAGAGGTTACTCCACTGGTGTTCCTGCCCAAAGGAACAAAATTGGGTAATCTTCCTTTTCCTTAATCATACTTCAAATAATCACCTCACCTATCATGCACAAGAGTGTTTTTTTAATGAAATCACATGCACCAAGTTATATATCCTTTTTTGCAGTCAACTCAAAATTATACTATTCTGAAATATAGTTATGCTGATTGAATGATATGAATCAGCCTTTTTATTTTAATCATAATGCAGAATGATGCATTTTTTCTCCAAATTACCTATGTCACAAGTAATTTCGGAGATAATACATGTAACGTCCCGAAACAGCGGAAGATTTAAAATTTCGAAATAACGAATAAAACTGACAACTCAAGGCGGGAACGTCACTAATATATAAATATAGAAATCCGGGTGCACCCAAAATACATGGAGTTTACAAAAGGTGTACAACTACAATCCAGATGAAAGAAATGAAAATACAAGTAGTCGTACGATCTCGCAAATGCCGAAGAGGATCCGACTCCAAAGCGCTCCGTCCTCGGTCACCACCCACCGGACCTACTGCGATCCTGAAAAAGATGCAACAACAATGCCTGAGTTTCCAGAAGGAAACCCCGTATACCAACTCACCTATATGCATGCATCACATAATGAACCTATCATACTAGTAGCATGTCATGGCATCAACAGATAAGGAAAACAGTTCCCCCGAAAGGTAAAACAGGACATCAGTCCGACAATCAATCATCGGGTCTCCCGAAGAGACCTACTGCAGGCACATGCAGTCTAGTAGCCCGCGACATCGCACCCCCACACGCAGCTACACTACACAAGGGTTCGGCAGGGAGCCTCTGTCACGTCTACGCGCCGATAGAAACAGATCTGTAAATCTCAGTGGTCGGGGCCACAGGGACCAACGGGGCCGTCGCCCGGAAGGTATAACAACATCATCTCGGTAGGTGCCCAGCCGAGGAAAACAACAAGCCGGCACAGCCTCGGCCCAACAATCATCATCGCCGGCACAACCTCGGCGGCATCACCGGCACAGCATCGGTGGTCCATCACAACGTCCGGCACAGCATCGGACGGTCCAGACCGAAGTCTGCCAGGTCATCGGGCTCCTCGAGCCGCGAACACCAACCGCGCCGCTATAAAAGCAGGGCAGCGACCTCCGTAGCCCCAAGGGCCGGTAGTCACCTCACCCAACGCCAGTTGCGTGCCCGCACAACATCAACACTGGGATCCGCGATCCCTCAGGCCTGCTATACTACAAAGTGCCAACACACATCTCAAAAGTCACGGTCCATACATGGAGCTGACGCGTCCCGAACACCCACACTCTTCCCAACGGCGGTCCCTGGGCAGGCACGCATCACGCGCCCACCGTCACCTCCCGGCTCACGCACAAGGCGAGGACACGGGTTTCCGTGGACAAAGTTGGCATTCACAACGGGACCCAGGAATTCAGTTCTGAGCAGATACGGTCGACCGAAATAGTCTAACCGGTCGACCGTTTTCACGAGGAATTCGGTCGACCGAAAGTCTGAATCGGTAGAACTCACTGCGCAACACTAATTCCCCAACGGTCGAACAAAAGTCTAAAACCGGTCGACCGAACGAGGTCAAAATCCGGAGTCTGGTCAACATTAAATTCCACTCTATCGGTCGACCGACTCAGGGGTCTCGGTCGACCGAAAACAGACAGGGTCAACCTAGTATTCTACGTCATCAAACGGTCGAACGTAAACATACTACCGGTCGAACAAACATGCAATCGGTCGAACGCAATATAAATCGGTCGAACAATTCAAACAATAATAACAGGTACACTTAAGTTCCGGTCGAACACAACAAGGACCGGTCGACCGATAACAGGTAGAAAATCCCAACTCACCAGCAATAATGCACTACCGGTCGACCGCCCCAAGGCATCGTTCGACCGGTGAAGGTTAAAGTCGGGCAAACAGTGCTAACACGGTCGACCGCCCGAAGGATCCGGTCGACCGTTGGTCGTCTTCAACCTCGCGCCAGCCGAGGTTTTACGAAGAACGCGTCGCCAGAGAGGTCCTCGACCTCCCCCGACCGACCAACAACACCCTTCCACAAGGGTGGGCAACAAAATCACACTAATGAGCGGCATACCTCAATAACGCCGGAGAAACGCCGGAGCAACGCTCGCGCCTCCGCACCCGCAACCTCCTCCTCGCTGCGACCTCCTCACGCCGGAGCCTCCGCGTCGTCTTCCTCCTCCACCGCTGGCCGAAACGCAAGGGAAGGAAATGTGAGGAAGGTGGTGGAAGAATGGAATGGAAAAGAGGAAGAAGAAGGAGTTCTTCTCCTTAAAAACCCAAGCCAACACCCCCACCATACCTCCCATACACCCCCACCTTACCTCTACACCCTACTCCATACCTCACCCATACCTCTCTCTCTCTCCAAGTCAAACCACCACCTAACCACCCCTTAATCCACCCTAAAAAGGGTTAGGGACTTAACAATCCACCCCACTTAAAAGGATTTCGTCCCGAAATCACAGCAAGTACTCACCGAAAAGCTCTGGATACTGCCTTCTGACATCCTCCTCGATCTCCCAAGTGGCCTCGCGCTCGCTGTGATGCTGCCACCTGACCTTCACCATCGGAATGGTCCTCCTCCTGAGCTGGTGATCCATGCGATCAACAATCTCGACCGGCCTCTCCTCGAGCGACAAGTCCTGCTGAATCTCTGGCACTGCTATCTCAATAACGTGAGACGGATCTGCAACGTACTTCCTCAGCATCGATACATGGAAGACGTTGTGAAGACCCGAAAACTGCGGCGGCAAAGCAATCCGGTAGGCAACCTCTCCAACTCGGTCCAAGATCTCGAACGGCCCAACATACCTCGGACTCAGCTTCCCCTTCTTCCCAAACCTCATCACACCTCGGGCAGGGGAAATCTTCAGAAACACATGGTCGCCCACCTCGAAACTCAGCGCTCGTCTGCGTCGATCTGCATAACTCTTCTGCCTGCTCTGCGCTGTGGCCAGTCTCCTCCTGATCACATCCACCTTCTCTGCATACATCTGCACGATCTCTGGCCCAACTAACTGCCTCTCGCCCACATCACTCCAGCATACCGGTGATCTGCAAGGCCTCCCGTACAATGCCTCGTACGGCGCCATCCCAATACTCGAGTGGTAGCTGTTGTTGTAGGCGAACTCTATCAGCGACAGGTGCTCATCCCAGTGCCCTGCCCAGTCCAGTGTGCATGCTCTCAGCATATCCTCCAAGGTCTGAATCGTCCTCTCTGACTGACCATCGGTCTGCGGATGGAACGCTGTACTGAATCTCAGACGCGTCCCCAAAGCCTGCTGCAGACTCCCCCAAAATCTGGAAGTGAATCGAGGATCTCGATCGGAGATGATGCTCACTGGCACTCCATGCAACCTGACTATCTCCTCCACGTACAACTTAGCTAGACCCTCCAAAGGCAACGTGGTCCGGATCGCTAAGAAGTGCGCCGACTTGGTCAGTCGATCGACTATCACCCAAATCGCGTCGTGGAATCTCCTCGTCTTCGGCAATCCCGTGACAAAATCCATCGTCACGTGCTCCCACTTCCACTCAGGAAGCTCAATACACTGCATCGGTCCTGCTGGCCTCTGATGCTCAATCTTCACCTGCTGGCAGACCAAGCATCGCTCCACAAACTCTGCAATATCCTTCTTCATGCCCTTCCACCAGAAGTTCCGCTGCAGGTCCTTATACATCTTCGTGCTCCCCGGATGAATGGTGTATCTAGCTCTGTGTGCCTCCTCCATGATGTCATCTCTCAGCCCATCAACCTTCGGCACCCAAATCCGACTCCTGAACCTCAGACCACCATCAACCCCCACACTGAAATCTGATCCATCTCTGGAAGCCAACTGTAGTAGACCAGCTAACTCCTCATCCCCCTGCTGAGCCTGAACCAACCGTGAGACAGTCTGCGGCTCCACCCGAAGCCCAGCAATCACTGCTCCCTCTGAGCCCTCTGTGAACGGTCTCCACTCTGACAAAGCCTCGAGTAACCTCCACTCCTGGATGCATAGACTCGCAACTGAAACCTCCACCTTCCTGCTCAGCGCATCTGCAACCGAATTCGCCTTCCCCGGATGATAGGAAATGGTGAAGTCGTAGTCCTTAATGAACTCGAGCCATCTGCGCTGCCTCATATTCAGCTCCTTCTGCGAGAACAAGTACTTCAGACTCTGATGGTCGGTGAAGACCTCGAACTGCTCGCCATACAGATAGTGCCGCCAGGTCTTCAACGCATGAACTACTGCTGCTAACTCCAGATCGTGAGTAGGGTAGTTCTTCTCGTGCACCTTCAGCTGCCTCGAAGCGTACGCGACCACCTTCCCATGCTGCATCAGGACACAACCCAAGCCTATCCCGGATGCATCGCTGTAAATCACGTAGCCTCCACTGCCACTCGGTAGCGTCAGAATAGATGCTGTCGTCAACCGCCTCTTCAGCTCCTGAAAGCTGTCCTCGCACTTCTGGGACCAAACGAACTTGACGCCTTTCTGCGTCAATGCTGTCAGCGGCGATGCAAGTCTGGAGAAATCCTGGATAAACCGTCTGTAATACCCTGCCAGACCTACGAAACTCCTGATCTCCGTCACGCTCGTCGGGGCTCTCCACTGAGTCACTGCCTCGACCTTCGCCGGATCCACTGAAATCCCATCTGCTGACACAATATGCCCCAGAAAAGCCACCTGATCCAACCAAAACTCGCACTTCGTGTACTTGGCATATAGCTGCTGATCCCTCAAGATGCCAAGCACAATCCTCAGGTGCTCTCGATGCTGCTCCCTGTCAGGCGAGTATATCAAAATGTCGTCTACGAATACAACGACAAATCTGTCGAGGTACGGCTGGAAGGTCCTATTCATCAGATCCATGAATGCTGCAGGCGCATTCGTCAGTCCAAATGGCATCACCAAGAACTCGTAGTGGCCGTACCGCGTCCTGAAGGCTGTCTTCTGAACATCTGCCTCCCTGATCCGCAACTGATGATAACCCGAACGCAGATCGATCTTCGAGAACACTCTCGCTGTCTGCAACTGATCAAACAAATCATCAATCCTGGGCAAAGGATACCGATTCCGAACGGTAACCTTATTCAGCATCCTGTAGTCGATGCACATCCGCAACGACCCATCCTTCTTCTTCACGAAGAGCACAGGCGCTCCCCATGGAGAAACACTCGGTCGAATGAACCCGGACTCCATCAACTCCTGCAATTGCTTCTTCAGCTCTGTCAACTCTGCAGGTGCCATACGATACGGTGCCTTCGACTGAGGTGTCGTACCCGCTACCAGCTCGATGCCGAACTCGATCTCTCGGTGCGGCGGTAACGCTGGAATCTCCGCTGGAAACACATCCGGAAACTCCTGCACAATCTCTATGTCCTCCAGTCTCCTCGTCTCACGATCGGGAACTACCAGCGTGGCCACAAACGCTCTGCATCCCTGCTGTATCAGTCTCTGTGCCCTAACTGCAGACACAATCAGACGACCCCCTCTGCTCCTCGCACCTCTGATCAGAACATCTGGCAAACCCTCCATCGGAATCAGGATCTTCTTCTCACGGCAAAAGACCCGCACGTCGTACTGTGATAGCCAGTCCATCCCCAGTATGACGTCGAAGTCCTCCATCGGTAACAAGACCAGATCTGCCGGAAAATCGTGGTCTCCCGAAGCAACTGTGGTGCCGGGGAAAAAGCTCCCCACAGTGCCCACCTCACCCATGGGCGTGCTGACCTCCAAAACATCAGTCAGCAGCACAGGGGTCCGACCCAACTCGCCAGCAAACTTCTCCGAGATGAAGGAGTGAGTGGCGCCGCAATCAAACAACACACGCGCTACTGAACCAGAAACTGAAAGCGTACCTTCCACGACGGTGTTGGAGTCCCTCGCCTCCTCAGCCTGGATAGTGAAGACTCGCCCGGTCCTCCTGCTCTGCCCCGGTGCAACAACTGATCGGCTACCTCCGCCTCTGCCTACTGCTGGTGGTCCCGGCCTCCTGCTCGGCTCACCCTGCCTCTGAGGACAATCACGGACAAAATGCCCCATCTGACCACAACCCATGCACGCTCCAGTCCGACGGGGACACTCCTGCCCCGGATGGAACCTCCCGCAGTAAGTGCACGCTCCTGACTGACGTGCTCCTCCACCATCGAACCTGGGCCTCTTGCCCGAGTTCCCTGCTCCACGACCAGCGACTCTGCTGCCGGTGCTCACTGGCGCCTTCCGCGCCTCCTGAATACACTCCCTCTGGTCCTGCTCGATGATCGTAGCATGCTTCACCGCATCAGCAAGGGTCCGCGGCATGCTGTTGATCACCCGAGATCGAAGCGGCTGTCTCAGTCCCTTCACGAACTTCCTCGCCCGCTGCTCTGGGGTCACACAAATCTCAGGGCAGTAACGCTCCAAAGCGTTGAACCTGCTGATGTAGCTCGTCAGTGTCATGTCCTTCTGCTCTAGCGACATGAACTCCTCCCTCTTCTGATCCCTGACATGCTGGGGGAAGTACTGCTCATGAAACACCTCCAAGAACTCCTCCCAGCTCACATCCACACGATCATCAAACAACACCGTGGACGTAGATCTCCACCAGTTGGCAGCCTCGCCATCGAACACGTAGGTGGCCAGCTCCACCATCCTCTCAGGTGCTACACCAATAGCACGGAAAATCTTCTCCATCCGGAAGACCCAGTCCTCTGCAACCTCTGGGGCCCTCCTGCCATCAAAAGTCGGCGGGTGCTGACGCATGAACCGATCGTGCTCAGCTCCCACTCCGCCCTGGGCGCTCTGAGCTGCCTGACGCTCCAGAAACTCTCCCAACCTGTCCCAATGAGCACCAGATGTGTCGTCACTGGGATCACGATCGCGTGGAGAACTCCTCACACGCCTAGGTGCCATCTGTCACCACAACAATCAACAGATAAGCAACAATGCATGCATGAGCTACGAAATTAATGCATGCCTCTAGCACTACTCCTAAGGGTGGTTCTTTAGACGAAGACACAGGAATCGACCGCTCTGATACCAAGTTGTAACGTCCCGAAACAGCGGAAGATTTAAAATTTCGAAATAACGAATAAAACTGACAACTCAAGGCGGGAACGTCACTAATATATAAATATAGAAATCCGGGTGCACCCAAAATACATGGAGTTTACAAAAGGTGTACAACTACAATCCAGATGAAAGAAATGAAAATACAAGTAGTCGTACGATCTCGCAAATGCCGAAGAGGATCCGACTCCAAAGCGCTCCGTCCTCGGTCACCACCCACCGGACCTACTGCGATCCTGAAAAAGATGCAACAACAATGCCTGAGTTTCCAGAAGGAAACCCCGTATACCAACTCACCTATATGCATGCATCACATAATGAACCTATCATACTAGTAGCATGTCATGGCATCAACAGATAAGGAAAACAGTTCCCCCGAAAGGTAAAACAGGACATCAGTCCGACAATCAATCATCGGGTCTCCCGAAGAGACCTACTGCAGGCACATGCAGTCTAGTAGCCCGCGACATCGCACCCCCACACGCAGCTACACTACACAAGGGTTCGGCAGGGAGCCTCTGTCACGTCTACGCGCCGATAGAAACAGATCTGTAAATCTCAGTGGTCGGGGCCACAGGGACCAACGGGGCCGTCGCCCGGAAGGTATAACAACATCATCTCGGTAGGTGCCCAGCCGAGGAAAACAACAAGCCGGCACAGCCTCGGCCCAACAATCATCATCGCCGGCACAACCTCGGCGGCATCACCGGCACAGCATCGGTGGTCCATCACAACGTCCGGCACAGCATCGGACGGTCCAGACCGAAGTCTGCCAGGTCATCGGGCTCCTCGAGCCGCGAACACCAACCGCGCCGCTATAAAAGCAGGGCAGCGACCTCCGTAGCCCCAAGGGCCGGTAGTCACCTCACCCAACGCCAGTTGCGTGCCCGCACAACATCAACACTGGGATCCGCGATCCCTCAGGCCTGCTATACTACAAAGTGCCAACACACATCTCAAAAGTCACGGTCCATACATGGAGCTGACGCGTCCCGAACACCCACACTCTTCCCAACGGCGGTCCCTGGGCAGGCACGCATCACGCGCCCACCGTCACCTCCCGGCTCACGCACAAGGCGAGGACACGGGTTTCCGTGGACAAAGTTGGCATTCACAACGGGACCCAGGAATTCAGTTCTGAGCAGATACGGTCGACCGAAATAGTCTAACCGGTCGACCGTTTTCACGAGGAATTCGGTCGACCGAAAGTCTGAATCGGTAGAACTCACTGCGCAACACTAATTCCCCAACGGTCGAACAAAAGTCTAAAACCGGTCGACCGAACGAGGTCAAAATCCGGAGTCTGGTCAACATTAAATTCCACTCTATCGGTCGACCGACTCAGGGGTCTCGGTCGACCGAAAACAGACAGGGTCAACCTAGTATTCTACGTCATCAAACGGTCGAACGTAAACATACTACCGGTCGAACAAACATGCAATCGGTCGAACGCAATATAAATCGGTCGAACAATTCAAACAATAATAACAGGTACACTTAAGTTCCGGTCGAACACAACAAGGACCGGTCGACCGATAACAGGTAGAAAATCCCAACTCACCAGCAATAATGCACTACCGGTCGACCGCCCCAAGGCATCGTTCGACCGGTGAAGGTTAAAGTCGGGCAAACAGTGCTAACACGGTCGACCGCCCGAAGGATCCGGTCGACCGTTGGTCGTCTTCAACCTCGCGCCAGCCGAGGTTTTACGAAGAACGCGTCGCCAGAGAGGTCCTCGACCTCCCCCGACCGACCAACAACACCCTTCCACAAGGGTGGGCAACAAAATCACACTAATGAGCGGCATACCTCAATAACGCCGGAGAAACGCCGGAGCAACGCTCGCGCCTCCGCACCCGCAACCTCCTCCTCGCTGCGACCTCCTCACGCCGGAGCCTCCGCGTCGTCTTCCTCCTCCACCGCTGGCCGAAACGCAAGGGAAGGAAATGTGAGGAAGGTGGTGGAAGAATGGAATGGAAAAGAGGAAGAAGAAGGAGTTCTTCTCCTTAAAAACCCAAGCCAACACCCCCACCATACCTCCCATACACCCCCACCTTACCTCTACACCCTACTCCATACCTCACCCATACCTCTCTCTCTCTCCAAGTCAAACCACCACCTAACCACCCCTTAATCCACCCTAAAAAGGGTTAGGGACTTAACAATACAATTTCCAATTTGTTATGAAGATATTGTGAAAGATGACGTAGTATAGTAACAAATGATATGTAATATGACTTAAAAATGAAGTGTACCTCATAAAAATGGTTTTGGTTTAATACAGTTATTAATTAATGTCTGCATTTGTTGGCAGGGGAATAAACTATGTAGCACTGTTTGGGCTGATCCTCTGCACAGCTTCCCTGGGAATCCATATTTCGCTCAAAGAAGTTCTATGAATGAGGTGACCCTTGTTTGTTTGCTCTGATCAGAGTCTGGGTTGCAAGGAATTTGAAAAGAACCAGACATGCATGTTGGCTTTTGTGGTGCTTTTAGACAACAAGAGGAGGATCCTCTAGCTGTTTTTGGTGTTCTCATGAATAAATTATTAGTGTGTGTGTTTTGTTGGTATTGAATGACAAAGTTCATCATGATGTACTTTGAATTGATATATGATTAATACATTTTGAAAAATGATGTTGTGATTGTTAGTATTCATGGAAAACTTCACAAAGAATGGTTAAAATTGCAACCTTCCTTCCAGCATTACGATTAATTGTTCGACAAATCGGACATCTAGTTGAAACTCCAGCAACTGCTATGACAAACTCGAGCGAGGTGGTTTTCCAGTTCTGCTAATGCTTGATGCTCTGAAGCGCTTGGTGACGATCATCGACTAGAACGTATAAGTAGCTGCATTGGGTTGTTCTAGCTTCCGCATTTGCACAAATTTAAGGCCGGTTCCTGCCATCAAAGGACAAAATGTGGTTGAAAATCTTATAGAGGTTCAACATCTGGTAATCCTGGAGTCCTGTTTGAAAAAATGACAAATGACGCCCAACATATGTCAAAACCTGAATGTAATATCCTGATTTTTAAGTTGAGGTAATAATCAAATATCTTTATGGACTAATTAAGATTGTTGGATAATTGTGTGGTTTTAGGAGAAGATGGAATTTTGAGAAGAATATTGAGAAGAAAAAGATGGAGATTTTGAGGCAAGTACTGATTCGTTATTCTTCAGTTTCATATCATGTTTGTCTCTCTTGATATTCGTAGTTGCTTGCATGTTGAGCATTAATATTGATTTTATGGATATGCATATGATTGCATGGTGGTGTTTCGGTCGACATGTCTTGTGGCTGTGTGTATGTTTCTGGCAGAGCAACTTAGGAAAGAGCTGCCTAGCGGACAGCGTGGAGCCACCCGAGAGAGGAAAGGGCTGCATGTCGTTAGTGTGGAGCTACGAGGTGTGCGTCTGACTGATTGATAGATTTCAGAAGCACAGGATGTGGTCGAATCCGAATGGGGGTTCCAGATTGTTATGCATACATATTATTTGTGATGCATGTCTCTTGATTGTGCTCATTGACTGAACGTCATATTCTGTATTATTTTCCACATGATTATGATTCTGATTGATTGATGGTTGGTGTTTGCGGGCTGTCGAGCTCACAAATTGTTGATTATATTTTTCAGATTTATTATGGGCATATCACATGGATTTAAATATCAGAGTGCGCAGCGGTCAGGATCGTGGATCGTATCTTAACGCACCGGGTTCGGGCGGGTGAGCAGTTGTCCGGACTCGGGGCGTTACACTGAACCCCCAAAATTCTTTCTTCTCTTTGTTGCCTGTACCTATCCTGATAAAATAACATATATGCATCACAGAAATGAAATCTGGGTAAGCTTCAAACCTAAAGTTTTTGATAAAAATAATTAAAATGAGAACTGAAGTTGCTAGTTGCTACTTCATACAGCAAGAACTCATAATTCCCATAATCAGATAACATGATCACTAAATCAACCTCTAGCGAACATAACCGTAAACGAAATAAATTTACATATGTAGCTCTAGTAAGTGTACAACACACATCAATAACCACACACCAATCCAACAAAATCCAAACATGCATGTCAATTAAGACTAATTTTGTTGGGTCAATGATGGATCTTCCCGGCAATAATGGCAGCTTCAATGACCACAGAAATAACATCGACAACCTCGACCACCACACACCTGCTCCCACCAAAAGAAGGCCGACCGGAGTCCCTGAATGCGATGATGCAGTCAAGGAAATTCTGGTTGCATTGCACGTTGAGGTAGTCGTTGTGGTTAGACTGGACACAGTTGTCGTGGACCATGCAACACTCGTCTAGCTCATCGCACGGCTTCTCTCCTGGACAACCACTGTAGAGCAAACCGCAGTACTTGCCATATCTTAACAGGGGTGGCACTGGAAGTTGATCGTGATCATAGAGATATATTAGTGCATGGTGGTTGTTGATTAGATATGTTAGGAAAATTTGTTGACTTTGTTAAGCTAATATTTACTTACATGTGCAGTGGTCGGATTCGCATGTTCTGCTGCATGGGGTACTCTGCAAGAGCAAATATATGAGCTTAATTAGTTGTATGATGTGGATTAGGACTTGTGAGAAGAGAAATTGAGTTTGTTGCTTTGTATAATTGATTTGGTGGGAGTCCTGAATTTTACAAATCACGGTTCTTAGAATTCTAGGAACATATAAGTTGACTGAGTTTGGTTGATTTTAAAATTCGTCACGTTATAGCAAAAAAACTGTCTTAATCGAAGGTCCAATTTGCATTCCAAAGTTGATCAGTTTTATCTGCAACTTGATGGACGATGCAGATTGCAACAAGATTGGGATTTTGGTAGAGTTTTTCTATATATACATGTGTCATATTTGTTGTAACATTTGAAGATATAGTTGATTAGATAGCTGCGATGACCGTAATTTTTCTCATAAGGGTTTCCACCTAAAAATTGTATGTCTTGTAGTTACGTGCTTGTTTGTTGTTTGTTTCGTTTAATCGCTTCTGCAATGTCAGATTCCCAACATTTCATTCAGACAAATCCGTTGGGAAAGGTATCCAGATCCTTTGGCAAAATGGTTGCAAGAAATCAATTATTGTTGTAGGGTCATGATTATGAAGTAAGGGAAACCATTTAATATTGACTTCTCATGAATTTAACTTGGAAGTTAATGGCCCATTTTTATTTTTATTTATTTATTTTGCAAACAGGAAGAGAAGTTTACATCTGTAGCTTCCATATATATATTAATATACCTGGGGAAATCGTTACATCTAAGAATTGAAACCTATAACATTTTGCCACATGAGACCACATGTCCGAGTCAATTATTCAAAGATGTTCGTGAAGGAACAAATCTCATGTTTAAAATTTTAAGTTATAATCGACTTTCATAACTTCCTAATTAAGTCAACAAGTTATCTACGATTTTCTTTGGCAACTATTTATAATTTTGAAGAATTTTCTTAATTGTTTAATAAAAAATAGTTTTTGGGAATTCAAAACCACGAGTTGTGTGATCTAATATTTCCTCAACACACTTATAAACTTAAAAAAGAAAGAAAAAGAAGGAAAACTGGTTAAAGGAGATGGAAGAGAGCTTACAAAGGAGATGGTGGCGTTGTGATCTGCGTTGGAGAGAGGTCGACCGACGTTGAGCCCACAAATGTGGTTCACCAAACAAAGAATCAGAAGAAGTATAGCTGAAACTCTCTTCACCACAAAAAACCCCATCTTTGATTATTGCGAACACACTTGTGAGCTCTTCTGAAGTTGAGAAGATCTTTGCTTTGCTCGTGTTGATGAGTCTTCTGGCTCTTCTGGATTCTGTGTCTGTCAAGTAGTAGCTGAAGCATCTTCAGCGGTGATGAAGGTCTTAAACTCTTAATCAAGGGGATAATAGTGATTGTTCTAGTTTATACGTACGAATGATTTTGGACATCTACTTGAATTAGCTACGACGGTGGATTCTTATTTTTTTCTCTCTTTTTGGCTCGTGACCAACTTTTGTCTATTCTGTCTTGCTACTTAAATATTAATATATATATATATATATAAGATAATCATATTTGTGTTGAGTACGTGGTCTCATCAATGTTTAAAGTTTTAGTATGATTTTCCTATAAATGTGAATTGGACAGTTCGGCTGTTTTGAAGCGTACTTTGACTTGAGCATTGGTTAGAAACAAAATGGGAGCTTAGGAGTGGGTTATTTCTCAGGAGCTGTCTTGATGATTGTGAATTTTGAGATCAATGGAAACGTACGTATACTCCGCCAAAACAAAAAAAATGACCCTTTTCCGGCAACAAACCTGCTAGCTAGACTCATCTACTACGATAGGGTGAGTGTGAATGTGACCAACTCCTGTGGCTGGAATCGCATGGGAGTCCTGATTGTTTTGTATTTTCTCGTCAAAAAGCAAAAACCTCACACATAGAAACTCGAAATTAAACCGGATCTGAAATAGTTTTCGGACTGATTCGAATCCAGTATCTACAATGTCATTTTTAGCTAACAAAAACGATATCGCATGTGTCGTTTTCAAAATGCATATTTTATTTTTTTAACTTATTATTTTGAAATTTTTTCCTATATATATTGTCATTTTTCAAAAAGTTATTTGTCGTAGGACTAGGAAAATTTTGGGTTCACATGCATGTAAGTAAATCCCGACCATTCACTTATTACATCACAAAAGTACAACAAAAAACACAAACTAATTAACTAAGCTGGAAATAAACAAACGTATTTGCTTCCTAGTTGTAATGGGTAGTATGGTCCGAAGCCGGATACACATATTTCCCAGTGTTGGGATCAAGAACTCCACCGGACTTCGGATACGTCGTTGTAACCCCACCACCAGTAGTCGGGTGAACTCCCGGCCGATGGTGGAGGTGTTCCATGTCATGTTCGTGCTCGACTCGTTTAATTCGGTGCTCCAACTTGTTCTGGTGGAGCACCATCTTAGCCTCGGCTTCTTTCACCTTCGCCTTTTGGTGGGCAATCTCCTTGCTTAGGTGGCTCGTCGACCCCGCCTTCTGCGCCATCTCTGTGGCTTTGGCTTCCGCGATCTTGGCCTTCGCCTTGGCTTCGCTCGCCATGTCGCTCACCTTCTCCTTCGCCGCCTGCATGGTTGGTGGTGGATCGAACGTTGGGAATTAGATTTTGGTTTTACGTGTGTTTAATTATATATGTTGCATGGGGATGTTTGGTGGTGAGATTATGGTTTGACACGTTTGGAAGTACGTGTTTGATCGCTGTTCTTTGTGCGTTTTAATCTTGCCACGTGCGTTTAGAGCTCAAGTGGAGTGAGTTTGATGGTTTTAAGATAAAATAATATCCCGAACCGATCACATCCTAATTCCTAAGGATGTTAAAATGAAAATTGTTGTCAAACTTGTCCCAGTTTGAATTGGGATCCAATTGGTTGTTAATTATTATTCTTTTAACACACTTCGATCCTGGGATAAGCCCCATCAACCGATCTTGAATGGGCTCGGCCTGGTCCATTATTCATAATAATATTAATTTGCCGGCGAACGGTTTCTTTGTAATTAACTTGCATTCACATGCTTTAATGGGTGAAAAATGAAAATAATATGTACAATATCTAACTTGAACGAATTGAACTTGTCTGGTAGTATACTACAATCGCAAAGTATAAAAATAGTTTAAATATGGTATTTATGGTAGTAAGAGAATACGTAATGATATATGAGTTATTTTCATAGTTGATATTTTAATTGATGTTTCTTTTGTAACCACCTTCAAATCTCCACGTTCGTTATCTCAAATAAGAACTCACACATATTACAATATTCAAATAACATCCGCATTTAGATGTCATATCAAATTGTAACATCCCCTCTCAGAGGGGCAAGTGGAAGCTAAAATAGCGAGATAAAATGAAATTCTGAAAGAGATGTAATTTTACATATGCAAGATAATCAAATAGATAATAAATAAGCCTCTATTTCAACAACAAGCAACCCACATTACGTTTGCGAAATTTCAAAATGACATGTAACTGATCAAACGATATCATAAGTGTATACATGAATTCTCAAAAAAGTTTAAGACTGCCTATCAAAACATCAATACGATATGTAACAAAAAATCCATAAATCATCAAAAGAAACATATCCATCACCATGCATATACGCAGGGGCGATCCAGAAATTTATTTTGAGTGGGGGGCAGGAATTGATTGTTTTTTGAAAGAACTACAACTTTAAATAAATTATTTAATTAAAAAATAAAAAATTGAAAATATCATTCTTATTATTAACATTTTTCCAATCCTGAATACATTAAAATTCAAACATCCAAAATAACTTTTTACAACCATAAAACACAACACATCAGTTAAATTGATATTATCCGTACAACTCAAATTCCAATATCCAAACACAAAGCAGGTGGGTTGAGAAGATTTATTGGATATGTTTGTTCTTAAGTTTAAAATCGATAAATTTTAGACAAATAGGGGGAGAAAATAATGTATAAGTATAACTTGAAATTATAATAATTTTTTTTGTAGTAATTGTTATTATTTATGTTCATTGCTATTTTCGTTCTTGGAATTGCAGACCTTAGATTTATTATTCATTCTACGACTCTTATGTATAGAATGACCTCGATGAATAAGTTTCCTAAAAATGTTAGTTTATTTTTAGTTTTCATTATATTTCCAGCCAACAAACGAACTTGACAGTATCAAAGTGAGATATAACATGTCAAATAGCATAACTGTACTAGAAAAATAAAATTGCACATCATAATCAAAAAAGTTAAATCCCAAACATCCATAATACATAACTAAAATTCATGTAATGTTCATTTTTCAACTAAAAAATATCAAACTTACACAACAATGCAAATCCAAAAGATTATATATTATTTTTCAAATGTAGTTGTTCGAAAGAGTTTCAAAGTTCTCAATCTGAATCAAATTGACTCCAAAATCATTTATGGTCAAAAATATCTTAAATCCTCTCAAATCCCAAATTAAACAACAGTTAAACAATCATATCACAAACTTCAAGATATTACTCTTAAAATATAGAATTGAACATATAAAAAAATGGGATTTTTATAAATCTGGGTGGGGCAGGTGCCCCACCTGCCCTTTATGTGGCTCCGCCACTGCATATACATGCCAAGAATTCTATATTCATCAAACCTAAACACCGCTCCTCTTTTTACTACTGCCTTTAAGAAAATCAAACCATAATAATGTGAGTTTATGAAAATTTCTATATTGTTTCAATTTTATAAGATGTTCGTTAAGAAAATATGAAAATGATAAAGAAAAAAACAAATCAATATCCGCTACAAATTAGCTTCGTTTTCAATTTCATCACCGTTATTTTTCAAGTGTATCCCAAATTCCCCAATTGAACAGCCCACAAACTGCAAAAGTCCCTCCAAACAATCCCTTTCTTCCAAACGCCAAACCCTCGACCACCTCATGGACCCCGCCGGCGACACCAACGGCCGATCCCCGACGGAAGGGGAGCGGATCCTGGCGCCGTCCCGGCGGCCCGACGGGACCCTGCGGAAGCCGGTCCGGATCCGAGCCGGGTACGTGCCCCAGGACGAGGTCGCGCTCTACCAGTCCAAGGGATCCCTCGTGAGCACTGCACTCTTTTCCTTAGGGTTTTAGGGTTGATTCTGTTTTCGTGTTGAAGTTGATGGTGGTTTTGGTTTGATCCTGCAGCTCAAGAAGTCCGCGCAGCCCGATGTCCCGCCTGGGTACGATCCGGTGGCCGATGCCAAGCCGAAGACGAAGGCCGCCAAGAGGAATGAGAGGAAGAAGGAGAAGAAGCTTCAGGTGATTTTCTTCTTTTTTGTTGTGATCAAGAATTTTGTGTTTAGAGAGTGTGATTAGTTTCTAGATATTTTAACCCTAGAATCTGTTAGGAAAGATAACAACTCACAAAGAACGATAAGAAGCTGCCACGTCACTACTACTAATTACACCCTAACAAAATCTCTACACGTTTAGACTACAACAACAACAAAACCTTCAATCCCAAACTAGTTGAGGTAGGTTAGAAACGAAACTCAACAAGAATCAAGAATTCCTAAAGGGAACAGGAAAATTTGTTTTCCAGGATTGACACAAACACGTCGAATCCTGTTAATCAATGGGAATTTAGACACTCTTACAGAGGATTTCAAGTGCACATAAGAACTAAAGAGCTAGAAGTTTAGTTCCCCATTAACTTCATCAACATCAGGTGATTTTGTTTTTTGCTTGCTTGATTAGTTAACTAGGTTGTCATCAATAGTTTTGTGTTCCAAGGGTGTGATTAGTTTCTAAAAACATCATCATGAGAATCCCTATACATTCAAATTGCTACAACAACAACAAAACCTTCAATCCTAAGTTAGTTGGGGTAGTCTAGGAATGAAACTCAACAAGAGTCAAGGATTCCAGAAGGAAACAAAGGAAAATTTGTTTTCCAGGATTGACAAAAACACGTCGAATTCCTTCAATCGACGGGAATTTATACTCTCTTATGGAGGATTTCAACTCCACAAAACCCTAGTTCCCAGAACTCTAGAGCTAGAAGTTTAGTTCCCCATTAACTTCTTTAAACTTCAAGAAATTTAGTTGGAGCTCAAATTTAGGAAACTTCAGGTACGATCAAAGATCGTGGAATGACAAGTTTGCAAGGACTCAATTCACGATACTCCAAAAGTTTGGTTCCCCATTAACTTGAAGAAATGGGGAGCGAGAGGAAGAAAGTTAAAAGAGAATATTAATTCCTAAACATAAGTTTAGTTCACCGTCAACTTCAATAAACTTGAAAGTTTTAGTTGGTTTTGAAATTCAAGGAGCTTCAGTTGCTTATTTCTTTGCTAGAAAATTATGCAATGGCAAGGGCATGATTATTTTGCAATGAGTGGTGTTTAAGAAATTAAATGAGAATTTTAGTTTTCAAAACTCTAGTTTGAAACATTTTGATTGGTATGTATGTTTGTATCTTAATGATGGGAAATTACCCATTTGTGTGTTACAATGAGGTATCATTGTGGCTTTTCTTTGTCTTATTATAGAGGAGGGTAGGGTTGTAAAACAGGTCCGACCTAGGGTAGGTTATCATAAAGAAGTGTCGAATGTCTTGCAGAGCAGCAGAGGAGTGCTGCTTAAAATCAAATGAGAATTGTTTTTATCCAAAAACTCTAGTTCACTTCTTGGTGATTGGTATAGATGTATATTCATGTTGAGGGTGACTTCTTTTGGTTCTACATAAAAGTGATAGAGCACCTTACAAAAATGATTGCTTGTCATCGGGGGGTGACTTCTTTTGGTTCTACATAAAAGTGATAGAACAAATTACATGTGCGATTTTTAATTTTTCTGCAAAAATTCAAGAAGCTTCTGGTGTTTACTTTCATTGCTTAAGCGACTAGGTTATGAACAAGAATGTGGATTTTCAAGGGTGTGGGTTTGGGAGAAGTGATGTTTAAAAATTAAACTGGAAGTCTAGCTCCCAAATATGAATTGCTTTCTTCCATGCACTATGTTTCTTCAAAGCAATGCCAACCATATTCAAAAAATATCATTTATGTTTAGCAACTTTGTATTTTGGACAAGAAATCGTAAAAGTTTAAGCTCTTAGATCTTTTTGAATGTATAAATCGTGGGACAACAAGTTAGGGCTGTTGACCTATTCAGCCAAAAAGTTTTTCGCGCATGAGGGGTAAATATCATGGGTTGGATCTTGTTGAGATGGTTGAGTCGATCTAGTGCCGCCTAAGAAATACTTGAATTAGTAGGCCCAACTTCACCATTAACATTATCAACTACAAGATTAATTGCATTGGCTAATGGTTTTATATATATTTCTCAACGTAGTACTACTGATTGTTGGTGGTTTGAAAATTGGCTTTTATGTATCCAAGTCCATTCAATATCCTGCATCACCTCTTGCATTTTTTTGTTATTGGTTATAGTTTTTGTTTGGTTGTTATTTTTGAACCTTCTCCAATAATTTTTTTTGGAAAATCAAATGTTAATTTTGTTTTTTTTCTGAAAGAAAAGCATATTTGGGTTTTATGTTTTACCAAAAAAAAAGTACACTGCATCCTTATTCCTTATTCACCTTTTACACCAGTGCTGTTTATGATAATTCATAAAAAGAATCTGGATTGGTATTTTAAGTACTTTATGATAGGTATGACTTCTAAATAGCCAAGTGTTACCAGGCAGTTCTTGATTCAGCTGATGGGAAGGGCGAAGGCCTTGATTCTAACGAAGCTGAGAGAGCAGGAGCGCAAAGGGTTTCTTCTGCTAGCAGTGCTGCTCAGCAAGTAGATTCTACTACAGACTCAGTGACCTCTCAAATAAGTTCAATGTCTCTTTCTTCAACAAAGCCAAGTCTTTCAACAGATAATGCTTCAGAATGTCTTGATACCAATACAGCTGCAACTGATCTTGATAAGAAAATCAGAGCCATCAAAAAGAAGGTATACCTTTACTGATTTCTTATGTTTTAAAAATTACATTTTTTTCATGGCATTTTTCTTTTCGCATCCTTGAAACATTAGAGCCTGCAAGGCCGACAAATCACTTTGGAGATGTTATTGAATTGCTATCACTTTCTCAAGGGTTTGATTGGTTAGTAAGAAAATATCTGAAAGTGAGGAACTGAACCAGAACTTCCAAAACTATCTTTTGTTTAACTGGTTTGTAGAAATTTTTCTTTCTGTCTTAAAACTACATACACATGATGCTTCGCCTGTTAAAATCATGGGTAGTCACGGAAAACTTCAAAGCAAGTACTCAGATGAGTTTCAACACTTCCAACTTATGATAAGCTGTAAACCCATTGTCAAAATGCTCATCTGCTTCTTCCAACTATGTTTTTAAAACTAAAGTTTCTAGAGTTCACAAACTTCTTTCAAACCTGTTACCTATCACATAAGTGGTGCAATCATAAATTTATCAGTTAATTTGGATGACTGTCGTCCAGGTTGTGTATTCCATTTTGGGATCTCATAATATCAAAACTTTCCATGCAAACTCTAATTTTCAGAGCCCAGTTTACAAATTACATATTTTCTTGATATTTATAGACCAAAGTTCTGCAGAGGGACAAAGTGTGTGTATTTGAAATTGGTTTCCTGGTTGGGGGTATATGCTATAAATTCTAGAACTTACTGGTAAATAAAGTAATCTTACTCTAATCTACATGAGAGTAATCGAATGGTTGGATTTTTGATGATGTGTGCACATAAAGATATTTTACTTACTCAATGTCGATATGCTAATATTGCATGTGATATTCCTCCTACTCTAGTTTGTTGGTGTCAGTTTGCAGCCAGCTGTTGAGCCAAGCATTGTTCAATATTTTTCATAATGTGGTCTTTTTAGCTGATACTGATGTTATCTATGAGTGCTATGATCGTAATAATAAAAATGACATTTCTTAATTTTTCTCTTAAGCACGTTAATAATTTGTTCCACTGTCCTACCAGAATTGTATGAAGTATAAACTATCTCTAGGGAAGAATGGGAGGCATTTTGTAGTAGCTATTCATGGATAATACTGAGTTAGAAACTCGTATGGGCAACTGTGGTTTTTGTATTCTGGGTTGTGTGGGATTTATTTTCTCATCGGTTCTTGCTTATGCCTTTTGTTGCTGGAACCAGGTCACTTGTTCAGGTTGTATTTTTTGCTAGGACCCTTCAGGTTCAGTTGAGATGGAAATGGAAAATCCTCAGCTTCGGAATAACTAGGACCAGAGATTAAATATAGTGCAAATGTTGTGTCTTACGGGCATGCTTTCCCTTGTTCAAGGAAAGAAAGTGTTTTTTGTAAGGAAAAAGTTTTGTTGCAAAGACCTTTTTTGTCAAACTTTTAGTAGCATTATATATTGACTTTTAGGGTTGGCATGGTCTCTCACTCAAAACACCAAGAGCTTGAGTAGTACATATCTTTTCTTGAGTCTTCCTTAACCACGTCGTGACACCCAGTATCATCTTAGGTATCACACGACACCAGTGCCACTGTTTTAGCATGTGGGGTTGTTCTTTAGCTCCATCTTATATCAGATTTCAAATGGTGACTGGCCAGCATTCATGCAAACACTTGTTTTATGAAAACTGATTATGCTTGTGGTGGTGGTGAACTGATGATGTCCGATTAAGGGCATTTTTTTCTCTTTCAATCATTCATATGTCAAACCCATCGTACATGCTCCCGAATTTGGACTCTATTATTGGTTCTTTTTATTGCAGATACGGCTTGCAGAGGCACAGCAAAAGGGGGACCAACGAAGTATGAAGCCTGAGCAGATAGAAAAACTTGCCAAGATTGATGGTTGGAAGGAAGAGCTAAAAAATTTAGAAGAAAAAAAGGCCGCACTGGAAACCTGAAGCTTGGAATTTTGTATGTTGTATTTTAGATGGTTTAGCTGCTTCAAGTTGTTAGATATGTCGACTGTTCCTGAGATCCCCCATGTTTCACTAGAAGTCTCGTGTTATTTGTCCAACTGACATGTGAGTTAACCAAACAAAGCTTTTTTCTTCTTCTTCCTGTCAGGTGTTGCTGGTATCTCATACAAGGAGCAGGACATCAATTCATGTTTTTGTTTTCTTATTATTGTTATGTGCATCTAATGTTTATATGTTGTTTACGAATGACCAGAGTATTTATTGCAATAGATCTTAAAAGATACAGTCGTATCTTAATTTGGTAAGTTTTTAGGTATGTTTTGTTTGGGTATGTCTTTGGTCACCAAGTTGGTATTTGATTGGGTTTGACCATGTTTTTGTTTTGAGTTGTCAACTGACTAGCTTGAGTTGGGTTTATTGTGGTATGTTATCAAAGTTCCATGACCGTTTTCCTTTAACATTTCATTTGGAATATTGGAGGTACATCTGTAAAAAAGGGAAATATGAATTGTTGGCTTGAATGGCTTCTCTTGGCTAAACTTTAATTAATCGGGTTTTTCATCTTTTGTGTCTGTATTTCTCTTCTTAAAATGCTATACAAATAAGCGTTTTGTTTAATCTTCTTGCATTTTCTGCGAAAAAATATTATTGAAAGTTTCGCATCAACTCCTCTATTTTCTACTTGCACGTTCTGACACCTTTATGTTTTTCTAGCTTTATGTTTGTTTTTCTAGACTGAAAATTAAAGTGCCTTCTCAAATAAAAAAAGATTACAGATTCAGGTACAACACTTGGCTATTAAGTTTTTTTTTAAAATCCAATAAGCTTTTTAAGTTGATGGTTTATTTCTCTGCTCTTCTCCTGCCAGCCGAAAGAATCCCAATATTTCTCAACTACTATATATTTCCGTGATAATTGGAATCCAGGATGTCATCCCATGTAGCTTTGACAACGACCTCTACCATATTTTAAGTACATATACATAATACATCTATTCCCCAACCATTCACGGGGGAATTCATGTTGTAAACCACCCTCTTAATTCACATCTCAATTAATTCTACCAATGGAACACAATAGAACGGAATGAGCCAATATTGTTGGTTTAGACATCATGTTTTCTTCTGTCGTAATTGGCTTTTGCGATTCTTGTGTGGCTTGTTTTTATTTTATTTTAATTTGGTATTTTATCCGTAAGAACGCGTCTTTGAAATTGCTATTAATGATGTTATAGTAATCCATTTTTTTACAACCCACGGTCATCTTGTCTTCTCTAATTTAAAGATGTGGTGTTTTTTTTTGAACATTTTGTCGAAAATATTGCTTCTCCAAACGTATGGATGTCCCCTCAAAATACATAACTAGAGAATTATTTCAACAAAAACTTTTGATTGGCATTTGGAGATTCAAAAGGACAACATGATGAAATGTAAGAATAGCAAATAAGCATTTGATTTTTGTTTGCAAAAAAAAAGTCGTATCAAATAAAAGAAAAACAATTTTTTAGTATCAAAGAAGAATTAAGGGTTAATTACAGTTTGACCCTCTGAACTATGCCTTGGTATCACTTTGCCCCCCTGAACTTTCAAAGTTAACAGTTACCTCCTCTAAACTTTAATTTTGTAACACTTTGCCCCCCTCAACTTTAAAAACTCATTATTTAACACACATTCGACGTTTCTTTTCCTAATTTTTTTGTTGTATCCCTAATACACTCCTAAACCTATATTTACGTGAAAGTTTGGATCGAAACGGAGGTCGGATATGGTTGGAATTTGGGTCGAATTGAGTGTCAAACCGACCCACATTCCAACCATATCCGACATCCGTTTCGATCCAAATTTTCACGTAAATATAGGTTTAGGAGTGTATTAGAGATACAACAAAAAATAGGAAAAACGTCGAATGTGTGTTAAATAATGAGTTTTTGAAGTTCAGAGGGGCAAAATGTTACAAAATTAAAGTTCAGGGGAAGTAACTGTTAACTTTGAAAGTTCAGGGGGGCAAAGTGATACCAAGACATAGTTCAGAGGGTTAAACTGTAATTAACCCAAGAATTAATATACGCGACTTTCTCTTATTCGAGAGCACGTAGCTTCAAGGAAAAAAGGCAATAATTTCCTCTAACCAAATACGTAGACGTATAAGTTATAACGGAGCTTCTTTATTTTATTGTGCATAGAAGACTAATTTTATGCATTCAATTTATTTATCATTTTATTTGACAAGTAATATACAATATCCGGGATGACAATGAAATAATGAGAATCTGCCTCCACTATGAATAGAAGGTTGTATCTCTCCAATTTGCTATTTTTTGAAAGAAAGAAAAATCTTGACATGTTAGCAATGAAAATATTTGTAACCGCCATAAATATTGCATTTGCACAAGTGCTTCTTGTCTCTGCAATTATTTCTATTTGAAAATTAGGATACATACATAATACTTTACTTGATATTAATGGATTGAGTACTTTATTCTGATCCTTATAGCTGTTCTCATATCATTAGGCTATTTTTGAAAGAATAACTAAAATGAAAGGGTTGTCTCTAAATTTCATTTGACTCTATGGAAAACATAAATTTCTTCGGATCATCCTTTCGTACACCATCCAAACATAAAGAAAGCATGGTTTTTTACGATATTTTTTTAACCTCTTAAGCTTTAGTTTTGTCTTCAAAAGCTATCCAAACAAATGGTAACAAATTCTCTTGTATTTGTTTTCTACGGTGCAGTTGTTAATTGTGATTAAACCTTTTATTCTTAAGAAAAAAATGGGTTAATTGTACTTTGTCTCTCTGACATTTCAATCGTTTAAATCATTTAAAACATTGACTTGTGAAAGGTGCTCATATCCTATGATGCACCATTGATATTTAAAACATAGTAGTTTGCTCGTATCATTTTACTTGTTGCACTTTGCACCCATTTGTTAATTTTGACCCCTTAAAATAACTAAACTGTCATAAAATCTGAAAATCTAAAATTACAACATTGTTTTTAGAAAAACATTAAAAACAATCCCATAGACTATCTTGTTTATTTTTAACATGAATATTTTTAATGTTTTCTTTTTAAAAAATGAGGTAACTTTAGATTTTTGGGTTGAAGGTATTTTGATTTTGATATGTTTGGGGTTAAAACGAAGATAGTGAGTTAAAGTGTCAACAATCAAAAACACATGAGGTAAGTTACATTTTAAAAGTTTTTTGCTGCAAATTGTCAACCACTGGATGGTCAGAAATGCATATTGCAATTCATCAAGTCACCAACTCCAGCTTTTGAGATTCAATGATTTTGAATACTCAACACAATGAGAAAGTTATATTTCATGCAATTAAGAACACTTTTTAGGGAATGAGAAAAAAAATTCTCCATTAACTTCTCCTTTCTCTTCCATTCGACAGTCGACACGCAAGAGTTTTTGAACGTGAAGAATATACCAAAGTCTACGGAGGTTAGCATCGAATATGACATTCATTATTCATTAATTGTATCATCCACAAGAACAACAATATCTAAAGCATTTCAACTGCACCTCTCTTTGGATCTCTCACCTATAGTAGAAATATCAAGGGAAAATGAATAAATAAAGTTCAAGAATCAATCTAAAGTATTTTATGGTCAAGTTATGACTAAGAGAATCCAATTGCTAGAATATTTGTGGTCAAGTTATGACCACATATGGATTCTTTCTTCCTCAACTTTATCATCTTGTGATTTGTTAAAATGCTTGTTGTTTTTCAGATTCTATGTCATTAACAATTCAAGCATTTGTAATGAATCTTATAACTCGTCGGAATGTACTTCTCTGATAGGAAACTTATTTTTGGTCAAACATGTTCACGTATCTACAGGAACAAGATAGAAACTTTAGATTGGGATGTTCAAGTTTCTCAATACAATGTCATATTCAAGAAAACAATTAGCGCCCACTTAAGAAAACCAAGATGGGTAAAAATTGTCAAACTTAAGTTTATGTTATTATGAACCCCTCGATTGGATCATTACGTCACAGTAAGATGGTTTCAAGTTTGACCCTTCAGTGTTGCTTTGAGCCAACTCTCTCTCTCTCTCTAGATTCTCTCTCCGTCTATCTCTAGATTATATATTCTCTCTCTAGATGTGTGTCGTGATGCATGGTGATGGCTATCGACCGATACCATTAGACGTATAGCAGAAACCCACTCGCCACTTCACATCATATTGTTGGCTTTCCATCATTATTATATGAAAAATACATTGGCCAGACTGTACGTACGGTTCAAATTTCACTAGTTTCATATTTATTTTTTCATTGATGGGACTAAGATGACCACATAAAACTTCTACTATAGTTAATTGGGCATTTGCGCCTATGACTAAGTACAATACCTGAAAAGCACAAATACTATGTATCCTATTCTTTTCAGGGATATTATTGTATACCCTTTTAACTAATGTTGAAATGAAATAACTTGTAATATGAGGGCACAGAATCAGATCTGAACTATTTAAAGGTCAAAGTTCTATGGAACTAGAGTACATTCAATATTGAAGATTGTCGATCACATAATTTCGTTGATTACAAAGATTAAGGTGTGCCATGGATCGAGGAGTATATATAACTTAGCCAAGCGAATAATGGACTTGTGGACTTATTTCGTATTTTCTCAGTCAGATTGCATGTGTCATATATGTACACATAAAGCGGTCCATAAACAAAATAGGAAAATATTATCTCATTGTGTCGTATTAGTTTTGGTCATTAGTTTACATGCACGACTTTGGTTTTAGTCTTTTTTCAACGGGTGGCTTGATTTTTTTTTTGTGAAGATGCTTTGTTACCCAAAGTAGTACCTTTTCATGCCTTATGTTACTTGCAAGTTTCCAATTTATTTAGTTATGATATTTTGTTTGGTAGTTTTGCACAAGGGCATGCATCATCGAAATGAACAAATAAAAATGACAAATATTCAATGTATTCTTGAATTTTATATTTTTATTAAGAAGGTTGATATAACTTGCACGTAATATTTTTGTTTAATTTCTTAAAAGAAATTCCTTCCAACAGCTGTTCTTGTGATATGCTACTGCCAAGTAGAAAGAGAACGTACAAGTAAAAAATACACATAATTAGGTAAAAAATTAAAAATGTGAGAATGGACATTTTCTTTTAATGGGAAAACAGTAGAACTGATGACCCACTCCACTTGATGCCCACTTAGATCTCATTCAGGAAAAATTATTCCTGAACTAGACGTGTTTGTCTGTACACAAAATGGAAGTTGAAATGATAAAAAAAAATCAAAACAGAACTAAAAGCCAACAGGTTGAGGTTTGACGTACATCAACAAGAACAAAAAAAAAAAAAAGGATTAAAAGGAACATTACATCAAGATACAATTTTTGCTTGTTCTACTACTTGTTTTCCTCCTAATTAACTTGAAACTTCCCATAGTTTTCAAACAAGTTTGTTTGGCTTTTGGATGGTTGGAAGGTTAAGTTGCAGTTGGCATATGCAAGACCACCCAAGGCATATATAATTTGCATGTGGTGCCCCTCTGCTCCCTAACACTAATGAGAAGACTTTTTTTTACGTATAGGCAATAAATTTCCAAATATTTCTTGTGAATTGTAAAGTAGTACTCGTCACAGTATGAGCTAAGATAAGAAAATTCACTGACGCGGACCACTTATAGCTAGTGCTGAAACACAATAATGCATTTTCGAGAATATCACAATAATTTCAAAACTACATTTTCATGAAAATAGAGGTTCATTGAGGTGGAAGATTCAAGACAATATTGAAAGTGCATCGTTTGATCTTTAATAGATTTTTTTATTATCGTTGTAGCTTATATTGAATATTGTATTACAGATAGGAGCAAGTTTGGAAGAGGTACGATTTTAAGATTTCAATACCAAAATCCACCCAAATATCCAAGGAAGCATGTAAAAAATCACAAGAAACAAAAAGATAAGGAGGGAGGGGTCAAGCATCGATCGCAATCTAAGAAGATTAAGAGCAATTATGAGGGTATATTGGGCATAAGAAAATAATATTGAAGCTACTACATTAACATAACTACCAACAAAGTAGAATTTCCATAGCAATGAAAAGATTATATATATTTAGAATGCTTGTATTACATTTAAGTGTCACAATAGAATTAAGGTTATTATACATCCATCTACAAACGGTACGTACAATTGCTGCTACTACTACAGATCCTAGGTATATAATTGATATTAAAAAATTAGGAACATCAAATTATGAAACTTTTTTATTACTAAATCAACCTGCCAATATTCAGGACACATTATATATGTTTCCCGAGAGAAACATAAATAAGGACAAAATGGTTGGAGAATTTTTTTCTAAGATAATTTAGTGTAGGGTTGCCATGTACTCTTTTCTACTTTTGGACATCAGAAGGAAGCATCCAACTTGGTAGCTAAGCTAAAATGCTACATGACCGAACCTAATCGAATGTTTTGGCTTATCTTAATCAACCCACCAACGTAATTATAATGAGCACCATCAAACGTACGTTGAATTATAATGAGCACCACCAATATGTGTTTAGTACTTTGAGTGTATCCACACATTAGGTTAATGTGTGGATCCAATCTTAAGCCTCACGACAAACTTTAGTTGATTAGTATATCAATGGATTGTTAATTAATTACACTTGGTATTCTTTGTTTATACAAGACTCATCTTTTTATTCGACCGAGGTTAGATCTGTTATTATAAGTTTTTATCATACTTAGTTAATACTTAATTAATCAGATAATAAGTTACCATATATATACAACAAGCTATGCGTTTTAAATAGACGAATAATATATACAAGAAATCATAAGAAACAGTTATGCAATGTCAAACTAGCTAGATATGATAACTTTTCTACTTCCGTCCTTTGTATTTGGGTAACTGGAGGGTAACTATTAATTATCAAAACAAATCCCACTGTTTTATAATTTAATAGACACCACTTTCTAGTGTAGCATATAACATCTATCAAAAAAGTGTAGCTTGTAACAGTAGAACTCAAACTTATTTCATTATATATGTCCTTGGTCCCTTTATTCGGGGAAAGCTTTAAGTTCTATCAATCTTAATGAAGATTTTTCTACTTGAAACTAAATTACATGCATGATGTGATCCTCATTGATGAAATAGAAATCTTTATCTTGGCTATTCATTAGCTATTTCAATTGTATCGTCGAATCACCGTCTTCAATAATACATCAAACATGGAAAACATTTGTGGTTATCTGAGAGAGTCTAATATATTAACGTCATATGTTAGAAAAATCAATCAATACAAAAAGTTACAACTAAGTTGAAAAAGATAAATGCGAAATCTCTATATATAAAAAACACATTCAAAGTAAAACAAAAAAAAGTCAAAAACATTTTTTATACGAAAACCTAACACCAAAATAAAAACCTCAAAATGACCAAACTAACCCTAATACACCAACATCCATTCTCCACTTTATATATACCTCCCACACTCCTTCCATCCTTCCAAACACCCCTTCCTCTACACAAAACCACCACCACCACCACCATCATGGCAACCTCTATTGCCAACATGCCCATCTCCATTGTGGACCCCACCAAGCTTCCCCAACGATTCCAAACCAACACACCCCAGAAAAACACCAACACCAATACCAACAAATATCAACAACAAGACCCAGAACCGGACTACCTCCAGAATTACCTGAAACTTGAACCTGAGCCCACAACAATCGACCACCGTGACGAGGGCACATTGGACTCGTGGGTCCCACGCCACCCGTCTCTCGTCCGCCTAACCGGAAAACACCCCTTCAACTGCGAGCCGCCACTCGACTCCCTCATGCACCATGGCTTCATAACGCCTTCTTCCCTCCACTATGTTCGCAACCATGGCCACGTACCAAGGACGTCCTGGGACTCCTGGCACGTGGAGGTATCGGGGCTCGTCGAGAAGCAGAGAGTTTTCAACATGGAGGAGATTGTGGAAGGGTTTCCGGCACGCGAGCTACCGGTGACGTTGGTTTGTGCCGGGAATAGGAGGAAGGAACAGAATATGGTTAGGAAGACCGTTGGATTTAACTGGGGAGCCGCCGGAGTCTCCACCGCCGTCTGGCGTGGTGCACGCCTTCTCGACGTGCTCGAGAGGTTGGTCATGAACTCATTATTAATTGATTGGTACATACTAAGCGAGTCAGAATTTTATAGCTCATGAGAATGTTTTTAGTTTTTTAAACTCGCATGCGAAAAAAAGAAGAAGCTACGTGCGTTTTGTTCTTGCATTTGATCTCCTTTTGGCGGCTGTTGGATCTTTTCGGTTCTGATATTTTCATTTTGATATTGTTGTGTCATCTTTAATTTCCTTCCATGGTAGATTGATAGGCTTCTGGTCCTAAATCTAATTGTTGTTGACGGATACGTATTAAGGTTTCTCACGTCACGGAGATGTCTGCAAATTTTCCAATATAATATTACTTTTAAAATATTTCTGATATTGACACATCTAGATCCACTAAGCCAAGCCCATGGTCGTTACAGTGTGAAAGCATAGATTTAGAATAAATTTTATAACATAATTTGTTTTTGTTTTTTTACAGATGATCGATGTTTGGAAATATTTGAAATTTTAGATTTTTCAATGTTTAGGTTGGGGGCATATATATATAGATAATCAACGTGGAGAGTTTAGAAATGAATCTTAGAAATACTAATTATATTGTTTGTCTCTTTTTGAGAAAGGATATGTATAATAACTTAATTGGTAACATTACTAACATCTGTATCAACGAAACTGCTCTCAGTTGGTATATGCTGTGCTGCTTATTGGGAATATGCCTTTGTGGATATCGATTCTGTCCATTTTAATCAGTTTCACAATTATAACATATATATTTCAAAAAATATTTATTTTTATGCTAATTTTCTTTGTTAGGTCAAGCTATACGGTGAGTTGAAAAATGAAAAGTATTGTCCTTCGAATGGTTTTCAAGACTTTTTAGAAGTTTTTGTATTAGATTAACCCTAAAAATATATTTGTCGTTTTGCATAGCTGAAATCCAGAGTTGGGACTTTAGAATCTGCTCTTGGGTCCACTAATTGGTCGGTGTCGTTTGATTTGCTAAGATCCACACATTGCTTCTTAAAATAATTTAAACTTCATCATCATAACAAATTTCAACATTAGTATTTGCAAGGCATGAATGAGCCACCACTGTCACCGTAGGTCCATCACTTTAGAGTTTAGAGTACCACAATTTCTTCTCTAGAATCTATTGACTATTATTAAAATCAATTAATTTTTTTAAATTTCCCCCCCTAATAGATGTGGTGTGACACGTAAAAGAGGCATCCATGTCTTGTTCGAGGGTAAGGAAGACTTACCTGGTGGCGGGGGGTCGAAATACGGAACTAGCATTCCCTTAGAATTGGCTATGGACCCAGCAAGGGACATTCTAGTGGCCTACATGATGAACGGAGATGTGATGCCACCCGACCATGGATATCCGTTAAGAATGATAATTCCAGGATTCATTGGTGGAAGGATGGTCAAGTGGCTCACGAAGATCGTTGTTGCGGAGGAGGAGTCTCATAATCATTATCATTTCAAAGATAATCGTGTTTTGCCACCGAATGTTCTCAACGCAGAAGTCGCCGACGAGGAAGGTAATTGTTTTGAAGAATTAAAATTTCAGCAGGCCTTAATTTATTGTGTTTTGGTTGGAAAATAAAAAATGGATTCTTGTAAGAGAAAATGATCATAAAATGAATATAAGGAAGGTTGCAAATTGGGGTTTCTAGTATTAATCTTTTGGTCTCTCAGCTTTTTGCATATTTTATTGATTGAATGCTTGAAATTGATGAGTTTGCTTATTTGACATGAAAACGTTCGTATATGGTGTTCATGTGAATGGGACGGGGCATCAAAAATTATTTACGCAAAATATTCACACACAAAACCCCACAAAATGTTTTGTTTGTTTTTTATTCTATCTAATTTGCTACTCACTATTTTGAATCTTAAACATATGCTAAAGACGAAAGTCTTCCAAAGCTAGCTCCAGATTTATCTAACCTTTTGGTTTTCTGATACACATTGAGTGTACGTGGGATTAACGGTTTCTGATAACGATGCGTGGTTAGATTGGGTTTTTTGTTCGTCTGAGAAGCCTTAAATTGAAGACTTCCATGCTTTTGGAAGGATAATTTCTGAACCTTCAGGTGGCCCAAAATAGATTAAAAATATTTTGCCGACTATGATGTAGAAATAGACAAATACATGTCTGGGTTGAAGTTTTAACTTTTAAGAACGACGAACTTTATTTTATTTTAAAGTTTAGATGTAGATATTATCGACCAGCTTTTGTCTCCTAGTTTTATTGTCCAAAGCATAATTAGGTCTATGCATATTATCTTGTTGAAGTGTTCAAATGTGTTTTTGAGTGATTTTTCAAGTTTCATGATTGATGATAGGTTGGTGGTATAAGCCGGATTACATCATTAATGATCTGAATACTAACTCGGCGATCACTACTCCGTCGCACGATGAGATCCTTCCGATCAACTCAGGCACGACGCAGAGGCCTTATGTCATGAAGGGATATGCCTATTCTGGTGAGTCATCGTTTTCTTAATTTAGAACTTATTGTTTCCATCAAATTGATTTTAAGTAAACACTTAGTCTGGATGTTCTCGAGCTAGGGTTAATTTGTGATTTCTAGACAATTATTTCTAAACCATAATCTATATATTGCCTGTCAAAAAATAACCACAAAATTTTTTTGAGCATGTGTGGTTAAATAACAGAGCTCTTATGATAAACTTCACATGTAGACCATCTGAGACTATCTCAGTCGGTAGATCTTTGGAATTGGATTCATCAAGATTAGTGATCGATTTGTTGCATGCGAGTTACTTACGTATTTGGGATTTAACTAACTAAAAAGTATGTAAGGATTTAAAAAAATAAAAATTAGCATGTAGATATTGTCTAGATTGATATATTGAAGCAATTAAGTTCAAATGTCTCATGATGGTATTACTTTTCCGATTGTCTTATATATATAGTACATTGAGTGTATGCATGAATATTAATGCAGTAATTGTGTTTTGATTGTATATAGGTGGTGGGAAGAAGGTGACGAGAGTTGAGTTGACACTGGACGGAGGAGAGACATGGCTGGTAGGCAAGGTGGAGTACCCGGAGAAGCCCACCGAGTACGGCAAGTACTGGTGTTGGTGCTTCTGGTCAGTTGAGGTCGAGGTCCTCGACCTCCTCGGAGCAAAAGAGATCGCCGTTCGTGCATGGGACAACACCCACAACACCCAACCAGAGAAACTCATCTGGAACCTAATGGTATATATAAGATAGTTTTTTGTAGCTTTCTTAATCATTCGCTAACTAAATCTAAAGATACAACTGGTTTTGCATACATATGATGTAATATTAGTTATATATTTGCATGATTACATTCTTTATATGAATTTTTACGGAAACATGCACGTATAAGATGCATGAATTTGTCGTCTAATAACTTGTGTCATAAATCAAAAACTACTATTTCAATTTTTAATTTGTAGTTTCATTAACTTTTTGTTGTTCTTGTGCGGGCAGGGAATGATGAACAACTGCTGGTTCCGAGTAAAAGTAAACATTTGCCGACCAAACAAGGGTGAGATAGGTCTGGTGTTTGAGCACCCGACCCAACCGGGCAATCTCTCCGGTGGGTGGATGGCCCGGCAGAAGCACATCCAGGAAACAACCACCGAACGGAAGGTCCTCAAGAAGAGCCCCTCCACGCCCTTCATGAACACCTCAGCCACCAAACAATACTACTCGATGTCAGACGTCCGAAAACACTCCTCCAAGAACTCAGCTTGGATCGTCGTCCACGGCAACGTCTACGACTGCTCCGCCTTCCTCAACGACCACCCGGGCGGCTCCGATAGCATCCTCATCAACGCGGGCACCGACGTCACCGAAGAATTCGAGGCCATCCACTCTGATAAAGCCAAGGCGATGCTCGAGACCTACCGGATAGGCGAGCTCATAACAACCGGTTACACCTCCGACACCTCCGTTCACGGCGTCTCCAATTTCTCAAACCTCGCCACCATCACCGAGTCGGCGGTTATCGCAACCGTCACCCATCCCACCACATTGGTCAACCCAAGGGAGAAGATCCAATGCAAGCTTATATCGAAAACCTCGATATCGCACAACGTTAGGCTCTTCCGGTTGGCGCTGCCGTCGGCCAACCACGTGCTCGGGCTTCCGGTCGGGAAGCATATTTTGCTTTGCGTTACCATAGATGGGAAGCTTTGCATTAGAGCCTACACGCCCACAAGCAAAATTGATGAGGCTGGACATTTTGACTTGGTGGTCAAAATCTATTTCAAGGACGTTGACCCAAAGTTCCCACGTGGAGGGCTCATGTCTCAGCATTTGGATCAACTGGAGATTGGATCCATCGTGGACGTTAAAGGGCCACTTGGCCATATAGAGTACATGGGGAATGGGAACTTCATGGTCAACGACAAGGTCAAGTGGGCCACCAAGTTGGCCATGCTGGCTGGTGGGACCGGGATCACGCCCATATATCAGGTTAGTCCACAAAAAATGACCACGATTCGAACATACTTTTTGCATATCAAATGTTTTGAGGTTAATTATTTGTTTTATATTTTCTAGCTTGGTACATCATCCTTTTAAAATCCAAACACTTGACGCAATATAGTATTTGTAATCACCATTTTAAGTAATGTAATAAGAACGAATATAAACTATACAAGATATATACAATTTGTTGATATGTCTGCTTAACACGAACACAACAGGAAAGATTAACTATCATATGTATATCAGGTCATGCAAGCAATTCTAAGGGACCCGGAGGACCAAACCCAGATGTGGGTGGTGTGCGCCAACCGATCCGAGGACGACGTGCTATTGAAGGAGGAGTTGGACACATGGGAGAAGGAGCACCCCACAAGGGTCAAAGTGTGGCACATTGTAGACAAGACTAAGAAAGAAGGGTGGCCTTATAGCGTCGGATTCTTGACGGAGCAAGTGTTAAGAGAACATATTCCGGTGTGGTCGGAGGGTGTTCTTGCTCTCGCGTGTGGACCGCCACCGATGTTGCAATTTGGAGTGAAGCCTAATTTGGCTAAGCTGGGGTATGATGTGGAGGAAGAGTTGCTGGTGTTCTAGTTGATTTGGAGACTGGAATTTATTTGTTATGGTTAGATTAAATTTTGTTGTAATAAGGAAAGGAGATGGTTGGTTGGTTGGGTGGGGTTTGTGAGTTGTATGAGGGTGTACATAAATTGTAAGGGAATGCAACCCTTTTTTATGTTTGGGATTGGAACAATAAATGTCCTGTTAAATATGTGAATTTCAATTATCATGAAATGCTATGATGGTTTTGAGATCTCTGTTTACTTAGTTGTGAAAAGTGTGGTTATTCTTTGTAGTAATTGTGCATTCATAAGACAATATAGGCCAGTGAGGAAGTGATAGTGGATAAGGCGCCGAACAAAGAATTCGTATGGGCCGAACAATGAACATCTTGCTTTTCAAATTCCGCATGCCTGCAAAGTGTAACCTATAGATATATCATAACCTTAGAACAGAAAAGATTAAGTGGGAAAAAAAACATAACCTGTTGTTTTAATTCCATAAGCACAAAAATGTACGACTGCACGTCTTCTAAGTCTGTATGTGTAACGTCCCCGAAAATAGCGGAAAATTTAAACAATATAAAAGACCGTCAACGGTCAACACCGGACACGTCATGAGACAACAAGATGAAATATATATATAAATAAGATATAGATCCACGTGGAAGTCAAAATACATATGAGTCAACTGTGATTACAACAGAAATAAATACAACTGGGTAATCACTACCTCAACAAAAGGTAATAAGAGAAGACAAGATCAGATCTCGGGGCACCCTCCTCGGTCACCACCTCGACTCTAATGCTACTCGCTACCTGAAATGCAAACAATTGAAACATGCCTGAGTTCCCTGCTGGACCCATGTATGCCAAACCTCCTAAAATACAAAATGGAATTAAAGACAATGCAATGCAATGCACATGGTCATCCACCTCAGGTCCACAATAATACATCTCTCTGCCTCCGCGGTACTGAACCACTCTTGCCACCACGAGGGTCAAGTCAGTCCACCGCTGCCTCACAAGGGTCAGTCGGCACCACTGCTCCCCAAGAGCCGCAGAAAGGAACCCTGGTACTACGCCGCCACCCCAGGAGCGAGTCAGCCCGCCGAATGCACAACTCGGGCCAGACGACACCCGCTGCTCCCCCAAGAGCCGCCAGACGCGCACCCTGCCGGAACATCCTCGGCCTACCGACAAACCCCAGCAAACAGCCCAAGGTTTACGACAATCATCTCTCACACCCCGTACGATATGAGAGGCTCAACAATAATACTTCCTCGTCGAAGGTGAAATCCGTCTCTCCCAAGGCCGGTAATCGACCGTCGCCTCAGAGCCGGTAGTCGACCTAAACTCGACGGCTCGCGTGTGGATAAATCCACCAACCTGCGGCAGATCAGTCGACCGCTATAATCACACCGGTCGACCAGTCTTCCGCACAGTACTCTGTACTGTACAAAAAAGCATTCGGTCGAACCACGCCAACCGAATTACCGACCAATCGGTCGAACAAAAGTCATCTAGCGGTCGACCGTTTGGATGGTCTACGCTATACAATATTTATAATATATATATATATATATATCCGACCGGTCGAACCAAGGGTCCGTTCAACCGATAACAGGGATTCTCAGTATTTTGCCTAAGTAATATTCGGTCGACCGGAACAGAGATACTGTTCGACCGAACACAGACACTCTACTGCTTAATTAAAATGCTCAGTCGGTCGACCGAAAGTTAAAGAGCGGTCGACCGTTTTGATGGTCAAAGCTCCCAACCGACTTAGCATCGAATAGATCGGTCGAACCAGGTTAAGGGTGTTCGACCCGTTTAATAAGTCAAAACCCCCAACCGACCTATTCTCATTGTTTCGGTCGACCGACAAAGTGGATCCGTTCGACCGATAACAACATCTAACCCTTTATCCCGCGAAATCTGGCACAATGGTCGACCGTCCTTCGACATCGTTCGACCGTTTGCGGGTGCAAAACAATATAATAATAGAATCGGTCGACTGCCCACAGGCACCAGTTGACCGATTGTCGTCTTCAACCTCTGAATATGTTGCAATCTGACGGAGAATTCGACACCAACGTCGATCCCCAACACCCACAAAGCTTATGTGAGTTATAATGAAGACTTGACATACCTTATTGAAGTTTGTGGAAGCCTCCAAGCTTTGGCAAGCCCAACCCAACTTCTTCTCATTCTCCTCCTCTTCTTCTCCTTCTCTCATTCTTCTCCTCCAAGATCGCCTCTCTCACTCTCTAAACAACCCAAGCAAAGAGAAAAACATTTTATTAGACCTAACACTTCTATTTATAGGAAAACCCAAATCTTATCCTCAACTCCACCTCACTCTTTACTGTTCACGACTTAATTAAGGGTTAATTAGGTTTAGTTTAGGTTAATTGGGGTGTTTAGATTAAGGTTATTACAGTATGTGCGTACATTTTTATGCGACATTATGGAGTTGTTAGTTTGTATATAGAGAGGGATATTAGTAATAGTATAAATAATTCGTCACACCAACAGGCGTTTTCTTATTGCCTTCCAAAATGCTGATGGTTTTGAAATCTCTGTTTATTTAATCAAATATAGGATAATTGCCTTCCAAGCAATAAAGCCTGGTTCCTGGCAAACGCATTTTCTTATTTTTTAAATTTAAATATATATTTTTAGTTCAGGCCTTCCTTTCTGTTTACAATGAGTTACAGACTACAGTGTAGGATTGTACTCTTTTTGGGCTAAACAACTGAGATGAAATGCTTTTAATTTCCAACCACCCTTCTCAGTTCCAGATTGATGAAGAATGTTTGTTTATGATGTAATAATCAAATACCAGACAATTAGTGATCAACCAAAATATGCAGACTCAGAGAGCCTCTAACAACCAAAAGTCCAAGATTTCTGGTGCGATGCAACCTATCTACTGCTCTTAAATACTTTGTGAATAGGATTTCAATTCCAACTAGTTTGTGATCAGGACTCCCATGTAAAGACGTCTTTACAAATATTTTTTCCTGATCATGAAAGTCGAGTTACTTGGCATCTGCTGAACCACGTACGTCTTAAATAAACACAATTAGTGTGGCTGAACCGCCCTAACAAACCATTACAAAATCCGAAAGACAGGTAGGAGATAATACACAGTGTTTTTACTTTCTACCAACAATTGATATCTAAAATATAGTATACAAATTTTGCTATTTTTCAAAATTTTAACATCTCACAAAGAAAAAAGAAAGTTATCCTCCTGATGTTGCATCATTCTGATGACAAAATAAAAGAAACAAGAATATGTAGGAATGTTTAACGACTTGCCTCTTCGAAGATTAAGTAACAACTAGAATGTTGCTCTTTTTTCTTGGCTGTTGAATGTAGCTAAAGGGACTAATTAAGCATATTATTTGCCCCTTCCCCCAGCTCTACCACATACTCAGGTATGCTTGTCCTTATTTTATTTAACTATGCACCAACCATTACATATTTGATCTTCAAAGGGCCAGAGGGCCAATAGTTGGATGCATCAAATAAATGAATCAGGATAACTGGATAAGGTACCCAGTTTTTCTTAGCTACCTCTCTTATATCATTATCATACTCTACTTGCAGTTTCTGAACGCTTTTTTTTTACTTTGTGGGGGAACATGAAGTTGTCTTCTTCCATTTTCAACCTTTTGACGTGTTAGGAATCTAACCTTATTTGTGTATTCATACACGTACACACCAAATGATTAAGGTCCAGCTTGGGTAACTAACGGTTTCAAAATTTTGATTTCAAAAATGTATTTTTCAAGTTGGTATCCAATTCAAATAATATGTTCTGAAAATATATTATCCTACGTAATAATGTGTTTGTTTAAAAACACATTCTTCGTAAAATCAAAGATTTTACGAGAAACAAAGAAGAAAGAAAAGATATAATATAATTGTGACGAAAAAGGTAGTACAGTTTTTCTTCAAAAAATGCATTTTCAGCAAAAAAACACTGATTTATAATGTATTATTCATGGCTATCCAAACATCTCTGTAAGATTAAAAACTGTATATTTCTGAATAATCCAATTTCCCTTAAAAATTATGACATTTGAGACTATCCAAACATGTCCTAACTGTTGTGTTTCTTTGTTTCTGATCATCTGTTCGTATTTTTTGAAAATTTTCTCTTGCAGTTTGCATGTGCATCGATGTGATGAAGTCATGAGCATTACCCTTGACTTCCTGCGTTATATATATTTTTCTCTTTAACAAGAGGATCAGAAGTTAATGGTCTGGTTAGAGAGTATTATGTTGGGCTAAAGCCCCAATGGATTTATAAGTCGTCCTGTTGGTGTGACATTGATCCACGATCAACCAATAATAATTAAATTAACTATTACCACTTATAAACTAACAGCACAATATTTTCCAACACTACAGTATTTCCAATGGGTAAAATGCACTTTTACTCCCAGATTTTAGAATTTGAAGCACTTTCGATTGTTTTCTTTGGAAATAGACACTTGTCCCCTCATTTTTCCACCTTTGCAATCTTAGCAATTTGTGCCTTCATATATATAAAATTCTTCTAATTTTAATACAAGAACGACTAATGTCATTCACTTAGCAAAACGTGAACACATTTCTTCTCAGCTTACTATTTTCAGGCTCCAACCCGAAGAACTACTAAATCCTTGTATTAGAGAAGACGAGGTAGAAGAAATTGAACTTGTGTTTTCGAAAAGAAGTTCGCTTTGTTTAAAAAAGTCAAATATAATTTAACTTGTCAAAAATCATAAAGGTGACTGAGTGTAAGTAACAATTATCAAACGACGACGTCAATGAGTGCAAACTAATCTAGACACATCTAAAGCTTGTGAAGAAGAAGAGGATCCTAGTAGTTTTAGGTTGACGAAACTTGAACAACTGACTTTTGGTTAGGGATTTGATGTAACCTTTTGACGACAAGTTGTGCAATTCGCTCTCATAGTGTCGTTCAACGGTGGAGAGTGTGGTTTTCATTTATCTGCAATGTCTGTTTGAACCTCAATTTTTTTTAGTGAAAATGATATTAGACTACTTGAAGTTTGATGTAGGAAAATAACAACATTCGTCAAGCCAATTGCCTAAGCCTATGTGGAAATCGAGTCGTGAGCGAAAAGAATGGTGTTCATAATAGAACTAAAAATCTTATTAATGATAGGAAAAGTAACACAACATTCTAAGAAGATATGCTTAACAAAGTCACATTCCGCTCTACAGAGGGGACAACTTCTTTTAACTATGTTGTTGAAGGTTAATATTAGGTGGAGGACCTGAAATTAGTTCGACCATAATAGCTCAGAAGTGGCAATTTACCCTATTTTAAAAGATGAAGAATTACATCATTGCATACGCTTTGACGGAGTGGGCCCTCAAACCAGACGGCCACGTAACGGTCCTCGCCTCCCTCCACGTCACCCCCTAAAACCATCGTCCAGTCCCCAACCACGTTCCTCTTCCCACTCCACTTTCCCTCTTCTCGTCCCTTCTCCAACCACTCCCCAATGTGGCGGCGAACGTCAGCCTTCCGCCCCCTCACGCGGCGGCTCTCGACCGCCGCACGTGCGCGATTGTACGTGGCTCTGTGGGGGAACGGCGACCACGGCCGGTTGGGGCTCGGAACGCTCGAGTCCCAGTGGACACCCACGGTTTGCCCTTTCTTTGGGGATGACGACGATCACCCCGTGTCGGTCGCCTGCGGTGGAGCGCACACGCTCTTCTTGACCGGTAGAATCTTTGTAGATTTTAGATGATTTGTGATTTGTGAAGTTGGTTTGGTGCTTTGATCTTGAGCTGTGATTTTGCATGGTCTAGATATTTTTTTACGGATTAGGCAATTAAACCAAATAATACAATGTGGAAACCAGCGGTGGTGGATCCAGAAAAATTAGTCAGCGGGGGCAAAGTTTTGACAAGTAAATATAGATTGTTAGACTAAATTAACACAATATGGAAGTTTAAATGGTTGACACAATATACCATTATATATAGTGATAGAAAACAATATCAAAATTTTACAAAATTCTTCTACTACTTTTTGTAGTTTGAAATTATTGCATTATATCTATAGTGTTGCTATCTATGGTGGACAATACGTACCTCTCCGTAGGAGTAATCGAAAAACCATTTAGAAATTCATCTCTCATACTACTAAGAACTTTTTAACTTTTTATTATTACTTTAGCTGAAACTGCACGTCTACACCGATATTTCGTTGACATTATTACACCATAAGAATTTTTTAGTGAAAAAAATACAGATAGTTGAAGGGAGTTTTAGATAACACGGTGGGGGTCTATAGCCCCCACACCATTAGACTTGCATCCACTCCTGCAAGAAGCTATGGTCCGAAATATGAAGCTAATATTAATATTTACTCATTCATATTTACATAGCGAAAGTGAATGTGGATACTATAGATTAAAAATAAATAAATAAATGCAAATACAAATGTTGTTAGGTTTTCATAATATATCCAAATTTGGGATTGACGAATACAAATACCAATTGGATATGATTATAAGTTAGGTATTATCTTCGTACCATATAAATTTTTGAAAAATCATATGATTAGGGATTCATATTCGAATACGAGTGTGCAAATTATCATACATACTCTAAGTGTCGCAAATATCATATTTGTTACCATACATAAACAGATTATGTATTTCTCAAGTTCCAACCACTCTACATGCGATTTAAACGTTGGATTACATCAGCTATGTGATTCATACCTTCATATGAAAAAACCAAGTGACTTGATGATTAACGTAATGTCATAAATTAAGTTGCTGCAAACGACTAAATGTTGGATAAACTTGAGTTTCATTTTACGTCGTGGTATTGTATGACAGAAAATTACAATAATGCATACTGCAGGTGTTCACTCTTCATGTTAAATAATAGTTCTAGATTGGAGAATTTGGAGATTTTTTCCTGGATTATAAGTTGGAGAGTCCTTCCACTCATCACTAATTATTGATTTTGAGTTGGATATCAATACCTCAATATAGTACCATAGCCCAAAAAAACCAACGGTTGGCTTGACACATCCACGCGTGCGAGGGGGTGTTAGAGAATAATATCACATTGGAGAATTTGATGATTTTCTCCTGAGTTATAAATTGTCTTCATTTATCACCAATTGGTTTTAAGTACTGACATCCATACGTTCTTTCAATCCCACCATAAATTGTGAATCCGACCCTCGGATTGAATTTACACGGAAGTTATACTAATGTATCAAAAATCAAGTGATTCTAATCCTTGTTGCTAAATCACGATTCAAATCAAAATCAGAATTGGTGTGAATTCCGTTTGGAACTGTCGCATAAACAAATATGTGACTGTTTTGACTCCCTATTTTGCTTCATATATTCTATAATTTTATCTTTTTATTTACAGAAAAAGGCCGCGTTTATTCTTCTGGTTTGAACAGTTTTGGACAATTGGGCACTTCTTCTACGACAAGTCATGCATTGGTATGCTCAGAACAGCCTCATTGGTCTTTAGGCCTTTAACTAGAATCGTTAAAAGTCGTGTAAATAGCTACTGAAAATTCAATGTTCCTTTCTAGTGTTGTAGAGAGCTTATTTGCTTTTTAATTTTTCAAAACATCATATTACAATTTTTAAATGCCATAAAAATATTTCCGAGAGAGCCATAGTATTACACTATTACATGTATTTCTTATGTATTTTGTGTAACTAAGGAAAGGTGTTATGTCATACTATTACATGTATATGTTTCTTATTACAAAATCGATTCTTCCTGAACATTTTTGCATTTTAGGATCCTCTTGAAATTTCTGGCCTTCCCAATAATATCGTAAGAATTTCTGCGGGTTACAACCACTCTGCTGCAATCACTGGTAAGAACATGTGGAATGTGGAAGCAACTAGATGGACTGATATGATTAATGAGAACAAACAACCACAATGGAAATGGCAATTCTAATCTTACAGATGAAAAAAATAATTAACTTTTGTTGGATTTGTCCAAGTTATCTAAAACAACTTCACATCTTCTTTCACCAAGAGTGACTTCAGTATATACTGTAAAGTTAGCTTGGTGAGCATCTTAACATATAATTTTTCTATGTCTAGGAGTTTTCTCGAGCATAAGAAATCTTTGTTCATGTGTTTGAATGAGGATTTTAATCAAGGGGTGTGGTCCTTGATGTATTATGGACACATGTTTCACATAATGCAATATTCCTTGCTATATCTAAGGGAAGTGATCATTGGTGTATTATTTTTAGACTTGTCAATCGTGTCGTGTATGATTTGATGTTTACATGTTTTGGGTATACACGAACACGACACAATACAAAATCGTGTACCCGAACACGAACACGACACGGTTATTATCGTGTATACACGACACGATATGTACACGAATTCTTATCGTGGCGTGTAACACGATAATACCCGAATGGACACGAGTAGTGCATACATACACGATAAGTACCTACATACACGATAAACACATGTATACACAATAACTAAATGTATACACGAATAGACACGCTAATAATTGTAAAATTAATTATCAGGTTATCGTGTATTAAAATATAATTTATCGGGTTATCATGTACTAACGAGTTATCGTGTATTGTGTATATACCTGTCTATCGTGTACAACCATGTAATAGTGTATCCGAATACACGATACCTTATCGTGTATGTTATCAGGTTATCATGTATGAGGTCTTATACATGCACCCGACACGATAAAGATTCGTGTATCGTGTCATGTATGTTTATCGTGTTATCGTGTACAACTTCTTGTACCCATACACGAAATTATCGTGTCGTGTTTGATTTTGACAACTCTAATTATTGTATGGGGTCTTATTTTATTTATGACTCATATGAACTTTAAATGCACGACCCTAATTCTAGATTCTTACTCTTTGTGCTCTACATAAAAAATAAGGGTGAGATTCCTCGCCATATTGTACATGTGGAGTCTCCAAGTGGGAGGAGGCCATTTTTCTGTTTAAATATCACGTATCATAACTACTGTCATGATGCGACATGCCCATTTCCCTTCCTCGATCCTCCGTGCGATACTGCAATGTGTTCCTTAACGAGTGCAGACTATTCTATCTCCCAAACACAACATTAAAAAAATCTTTGGTATATGAAAATCTAGGAAAAATCCTTTGTAGTATTAGTATATTGTAATAGAAAACTGGGCTATATTAAAATTTCTGATATTTTTATTTCAAGAACAGCTAAGAATGTATAGGAAATAACATCTTTGTGTTTAGGTGATGATTTCTATTTGTGAGGACCATCTACTCCTATTGAAGTAGAAATTCATTCTATTTTGCTCCCAAACTCACTTATATGGGTACTCGCCATATAGAATCATACCTTCAACCTTGATTTATTGTTGCTTCCACGTTCTAAGGATATTTTTTCCTTCTGTTTGCTGTTTTGTTGAGCAATACTTTTATAAGACAGTGAGAGAAGTGAGGGCACATCTGATAATTTTTATATAGGTATTTCTATTCTTGGACCATTTCTAATCACCTCTGATTTTATTTTGAACTCTCCAGCTGATGGTGAGCTCTTCATGTGGGGGAAGAACTCCTGTGGGCAGCTTGGCCTTGGAAAAAGTAATGACTCTTTCTGTCATTCAGATGGTGTAGTTTTTAACTGCCTCTTTCTCTTTGATATGTAACTATGCATAACATATCAATGCCTTTTGGTTATCTCATTTTCTTTATCCTTTTTGGAAATATCAGTTGTTTCGTGTTGTACTTTCTGAAGTAGGAGGCATGGTGCCACTTTCATCAAAGCAACTGATATGAATAATACAGAATTTATTCCTTTAGTGCTGTTTGGATTCTACCTTATATGCAATCAGATTGTCATTCCTCATACAAGAATCCTAGCATAATTCATGGAACAATCTTTCTGGTTGTTCAGTTCTTGAAGTTTATAGTCTAGTTGAACATTTCATGGTTAAAATTGATCACACTTGATTTTCAATTTTTTTATCTAAAATATCATGGCTAAATATTTGAATTTGGTAAAATAATGCATGTAGGGTCTGTTAGCATCGTTCCTTATCCAACAATGGTTGAGAGTTTAGTCGAGTTCCGCATTAAAATGGTGGCATTAGGTTCAGAACATTCGCTTGCTCTTACAGGTAATGAAATTCTCTTGCTCGTGAGCTATATATATAAGCATGATTTAGTTAGTATTAAAATGTTACTTAACTTAATGTTCAGTGTGGTTAATTTGAAAGTATAGATGGAGGGGATGTCCTGAGCTGGGGTGAAGGAAGCTCTGGCAGACTTGGTCATGGGCACCAATCTGGAATATTTGGATTTTTAACAAGTCCGAGGTTAGAAGTGAATTTATTTATGTGATTTCAATTACAAATTTAATTATGCCTGATGGAAGAAAAGTAGGACACTTGGATAATGCATTATGAAGCCATCAGTATATTTGTTTCACATTCTTTTTACAGTTTGATTAACAAGTTGGTCAGCAGCAAGTGAATGATATGTCATTACTCATTATCAAGAACGAATATCTAGTTTTCCATGTATTTTGGTACAGAATAAAAAATTAATGTCCTCCAACCTTCTAGTCTGTTGGAAGTCAAATTGAAAAGTTTTATAAATTGCTTCATGTGATCATCAATTACCAAGAATGTTGAATAAAATGATTCCTTGGAACTGCCAGGGGAGATTGGTTAGAGAGCAGCTTACCTGCAAGTGTTGTGCAATGAAAGGCCAAAAAAGAAGTAATTGTCAATTCTTTGTAATGCCAAAAATACCTGCAAGGATATTCCCCCTCCCCCCCCCCCCCCCCCCCCCCCCCCCCCCCCCCCCCCAATGTCTTATAGACTCTGTACATGCTTCTTTTCTTCTTCCTAATCTATGGAGTGAATCTGTACTAATTTTGTGCCAATCGTTGGTTACACAGATTTTTACTCATGTATACGTTTCTCCCAATATTATTGTATGGAATATTGTTGGCTCTTTTCCTGTGTTCAGCCTTATGTTAAATCAGTTTTTAGATGGATAACTTACTGCTTCATTACAGACTAATACCTAAAGATCCATTTGTGCAGTGAATATATGCCAAGACTTATCAAATATTTTGAAAACATCAAGGTTCCTTTCTATGCTGCCAAAACTATAAATACTACTTTAAGGTAAGCATTATACATTTACAAGAAAATAATTTTTGTTGCTGTTCTTGCAGGTTCAAAACGTCGCTGCAGGATTATTGCATTCAGCCTGTGTAGATGGTAAAGTTTTCATACCAGGATGTTATTATCTCTTCTGTGGTTTCATATATCACTTGTTTTGTTTCCTTTAATATTGCAGAAAATGGATCAGTCACTGTATTTGGGGAGCCGATAGTGGAGAAGTTTGTAAGGGCATCACACACTTGCAATGTTAGTTAAGCCTTACGAGCTCTTTCATATCTATCTTATCTTTGGCCATGTAAACTTGTAGGCATTTATTGAGAAAAAAGACGCATCTACACCATCAATTATCCATGACCTTCCTTTTTCCAAAGAAGTTGCATGTGGGGGTTACCATACATGTGCAGTAACAGGTATGTAACATATGTTGTTTGACCAATTATTTTCTATGCTGAAATAATATACTTAAATTCGATGCCTTGAACTGAATAGACGAAATATGCTGATGCTTGTGATATAGTTATAAATAGTGGCGCCTTGGTTGTCAACCAAGTCCAGAACCCATCTAGGCTATGCACTTTTTTTTATCATAAAGATAGAAAATGATGCAATTGTTTCCACATTTTTTCTTACTATTGAAATGTGGGTGTCCAATTCAAAACCTATTGGTTATGCAATTGATTATGAAATTTAAGCCATGTACCTGCCTTTTAGCAGAATACACCATGAAAATTTGATGGCATTTTAGTTAAATAAATAACATCATTATTCTATTATTCAAGTGTTGGCAAAATTGAAATTCTATGAATAATTAAGAAAATATTTGGCATGTCAATGCTCGAACTGTGTTTCTTGATGACTTTCTTTTTTAGCCTACTGCAACTAGTTTGGTAGTAAAGACTGTTGTTGTTGTATAAAGCATGTCAATGTAATATTGAATTTATGCAACCTATCTAAACCCGAGAATAGCATGGAGATTAGTGTTACATCTTGCTGACTAATTGCTCTTTGAAGATGTTCATTTTACACTCGCTCTGACCCTTCTCCAAGACTCAAACTTTGGAACTTGAGATCATCATGCATTCTAATATCTCAAATTGTTCTTTTAAGTTAGTAATTGGTCGTGCTATAAGGAATTAAGGATTTTATGACCACATGTGGAAGGATAGAGCCCCAAAGTTGCCATTACGTACTTTTTCAGTGATTATTATCAGGAAACATCTTATGCCAATTCAGAATTGTTCCTTCTTGGCTTGCCACTATCAGCAAGTTCAACTAATATCTAGACGATGATGGTCTCCAGGCATATGTCTGTACATTGACATATTTATTTATACTAGTTTGTCCTATGTTTCGCTCTTGAAGGCAACCACATGCATGAAAAGCAATTTTTGATATTGGTTATTGACCCACTTTCACTGAAATGGACTTGTTTTGTGGCATATTTAAAGTAATTAGGCTTAAATGTTACTTCACATTCTCAATTTTCATTCCTCTGCATGATATTCTGCATTTCTCTAATGCTTATGGACCATGTGCAGGTGAAGGATTGGCATATGCGTGGGGTTCTAATGAGAATGGTTGCCTCGGTGTAGGGTAAGTGAAAGATATTTTGATTTTTTTTTTGTTTTCAGCGATCTACTTGTTTAATTTATTGGTTTCTTCACCAACTCAGGTCTACTTGCACGTTTGAAAGTCCAGAAAGGATTGAAAGTTCCTTTCTAGAATTTCCAGTGAACAGCGTAAGTATTTCCGTGATTGGTAGCACATATTTCATATTATTCATTTGTTAATTTGGTGTTTATGCTTTATTTGCTTTGGGTCTCAATTCTCAACCTCACTATTGCTAAAATGCAGATATCCTGTGGTTGGAAGCATACAGCTGCTATTTCTGGTATGTAGACATTATTAAAATTCATTACTAGGAGCCAGTGTTGGTGTTCGACATTTGGTTTATGGTTAACGTGCTCGATGTTAATACTAAGTTTGACTGATCCAAAAAAAAATTACTAAGTTGAAGTTAGTCTAAGCCTAGGACTTCTTGCTTACGACATAGTTGCGACGGGTGCACATTACGTTATGGAATAAAAAAGTAAAATTAATTTTTTTTCCTTCAAAAATTCGTTGTCTTGACTCCTTGTATATGCGGCTACAATTATTTGTTAAGAAAATGAATTTAATAATCAAGAATAACAATACATGACTACCTAGTAGATTGTTGAAATGCAAGTTTATCTTTGCATTTACAGATGGTAAAGTTTTCACTTGGGGCTGGGGAGGGGCGAGTGGAACATTTTCAGATGATGGTCATTCCTCTGGTGGACAATTGGTTAGTTTTTATTTTATTTTATCTATACCCTCTCCTATCCCGTTTTAAATCACAAACATGCAGTGCACTTGCTGGGGTTCTATCCCTGGTCCCAACTAAGCCAGCCTCAGGTAATTGGTTTGTTTTAAGCATTGCAACTTATCCTGAAATATTCTTCCACTGATCCATGCAGGGCCACGGAAATGATCTAGATTACAACGAACCGAAGATGGTTGATTTTGGTAAAGATTCCAAAGCATTGCAAGTTTCATGCGGGTTCAATCACACGGGTGCTATATATGAGAATACATGAGTTACCAGCTTACAATAGCAATACAGGAAAGAACAGATTTTCCTTTGTAATTCTTATGTCTTCACCTGATCTACATCCGTTCTATAGCTTGTAGCTTGTGTAGAGTGTGATCAATAATGTATGACGTGCCATTCGATAAGTGGAGGAATAGCCCCATGCCATTAAAAAGTGTGGCGATGATCCAGGAGTGAAAAGATACAGTGCCAAAGGATAAGTGAATTGAGGACACTTTTTTTAATTGAGCTCTTCCCAAGCTGGAAGTGTGTGTACATCAAATTGAAGTCATTCATTCATTCATTAGAGAGTGGGTTGGTATATACTATCTAGTTACATACTATTGTGAACATTGAAGATTCTGCTATTTGTTACAGACTAATTTACTCAGTCAAAAACGTCCAACGATCGGTTGAAGACATCTATCCATATTGTTGAAGCAAAATAACCCAGTCATGTGTGCAGGAAAGTGGTAGACAATACTTTTGGATAATTTATGAGTATTGTCAGGTTTGGTGAGTGAGTTGGACATTCACATGTCAATATTTGATGTGTTCGTTGAACATTCAATTCTACATTACGTTACGGGCTACAGATTAATTTCTGCCCCCAACCAAACATACCATTACCATAGTACCATACCAATTCCTTACCAAAAGTGTCCAACACCAGGAAAATAAATAGTTCTCCACAGCCGGATCCAAGTCGAGATCCGGAAAACTATGATAGCCCCGACCTGCATACCCGACCCAATTAGTGGGAATTTCCGTTCTAGAAATCCTCTCTCCTCTTTCTCCTTCTCTCGCAGTCCCGCTTAGTTAGGTTTGACGTGCTCGTATTCGCGCGCGGCGATGGCGGACGCGGAGACGGGCGAGAACCACCTCGAGACCCAGATTTCCAAGGCCATGCGCTCCCGCGTCGCCGATTTCCGCCACAAAGCTGAGTACGATCCCCCTCGCCTTTCCCTCTTTTCTAGGGTTTCCTCCATCCCCTCGAGATTTGGATGGTTTTGGAACTTTTACTGCAGTCAGGGGTAGTGGAGTTCGTATAATTATAATTCCTTTTTTTTCGATTTCTTTGTGTGGAATTCGTAGGGTGAAGTTCAGTAGAGTAGTAGAATTCCGGATCGTAAAATTTCTCTCAGTCGTTCGCTCGAGAAATGATCGAGAATTTCGACCTGTCTTGTACAATCTGTACTTTGTCTTTCGTGGAGTAGAGTAGTAGAATTCCGGATCACATCTCTCCTTTTCCTCTAAATTGTTTACTGATGTTTGCTACGAAATGTTGTTAAGGAATTGAGACCGATAAAAAAGAAAAAATGTTTTCAGCTCATCAAGTTTAATGAGTGTGAAGTTAGCTCACTATGTTAAAATTTGAAGTGAGCTCGTTCAAGTCATAACTCTCCAAGCCAATTCACCCTATTCATTTTGGGGATTTGCAGTAAAAAACTATGTTTCGATATTATGTCCGTAAAATTAAAAAAAAACTTGTAATTCTCTATAATGTAACAACAAGGCAAAAGCGTAGTGTTTTGTTTCAAATAATACATGATTATAAACAGAACTCTTAACTATCACATGACGGTTTGAGTTTAGCCAACTTGATTACTTTAACAGCTTACAGTTAATTCATGAGTCATGACTAAACTTTTTCAACAGTTTTAGGACAAAGTGGGTTAACGTTGACAACATTGATGATATTTATTGGTGCGCATTTGAGCAACTTAGTGATCTGTTGTTCACATTGTTACGTTTGCCCAAAATGTGCAAGTCATATGGTGATTACATTCTAATTCTTCTTTTTGTGTTTAGTTCGTTGACCCTGGAAGGAGTCCGAAGGGTTATAGAGGAAGACCTTGGGATGAAGAAATATGAACTGGATGTGCACAAGAAGTTTATCAAGCAATGTCTGGAAAAGGTGTCAACATATCTTTAGAGTTAACTTTTTTTATCTTGTCAATGCTATAACCTATGCGTTTAATTGTTCACATTTCACTGTTTTTTTCTTTTTAGTTTTAGTTTTTGCACTTTTAAGCATGTGGTTAAGGTGTAGTAGGAGAGACAGAAATGTTCTTCTAGCCACCTGGTGGAGAATGTTGTCACATTGAGGCTTCACAAATTTAATGGAAAATATTTTGTAAAAGGAAAATTTACATAAACATGCTAGAGTAATAGCATAAGACTAAAAGTAATAGCAGAAAATTCAAAAGATAAGAAAAAAATCATTAGACAATCTTAAGGTCAACAAATCATAAGACAATTAAAGACCTTGCATTTTCCTAAAAGCCGATATCATGCATAGTAGGAAAGATATACATTTTTTTGCCGAATTGGTGGAAAAGAAAAAATAAATATTTTTTAATCCTTGTAGATGATCTTTTCAACTTATCTGCGATTTTCTTCGAAAAATGTAAAAAATGTGCCGAACTAACGAATCTCAACCATTGTTTGTCACACATCATTGTTGGCACATGCCATGGTTGCATTTGCCAATGTGGTTCTTTGTATGGCAACTTTGGTGAAACTATAGTTGGCAGGCCACAGTTATTGGGATTCGGGACACTTGTATGATTCTTCACTTTTCTTATTCTTAACCAGTACTTCTATGACTCTGCTGAACTAAATGAGCCGAAGCCCTCTGAAATGACTGTAGAAGGTACTCCAGATGTCGAAGCAGCGAAAGAAGTACAACAAGAAAGTATAAGACCAAAACGTGAAGATACAAATCATACTTCTGAAAGCGAGAAGAAAATGGCAAAACCCCCTGTGCCTCAGAAAGAAGATGCTGAACAGAATGCTGAAGATGCCAAGCCTGTTGAAGATGGAGATACTGTCAATGAAAATACAATAATGAAAGCAATTAAAAAACGAGCTAGATATTTCCGTGAAAATTCAGGGTATGCTGAAGATACAAATCATATTTCCGTGAAACTGAGAGCTATTCCATTTCATTTATGATGTGTTTTTGTTGCTAAATAATCATAAAGAAGTGAATTAAATTAGTTACTATGAAGATTATTTTGCCCAGAAATATTGCATTTCTTGAGATCTTTCTGATCCACTGCAATCCTGGGTTAGTAAAAAATACAATCCTATTTTGCATTTTCATTTCACAAGCTCTTTCTGATCTGCTGCAATCCTAGAGTTTAACAGTAACAAATACAATCTTATTTTGCATTCGCAAGTCATTATTAGTTACTGTGTACCTTTGTGTGCTGCCCTATTTCCCAGGAGTGTTACCATGTCTGAAGTTCGTCGGCTGTTGGAGGAAGATCTCAAACTTCAACCCAAATCTCTTGATGTACATAAAGCTTTCATCAGAAAAGAACTAGAAGAGGTAAAGTGCTTCTAACCTTTTTTTTGGATGGGAAATACAGCTGACTTACACATGCTCAGACGCTCAGTGCAAATTAATGACTATGTGACTTATGCAGATCGTGCTTTTTGATCGATCACTTATACACTTGCTCTCCTTGCTTGATAATTTTTCGATACCTGGGGTTACGGATAATGGTTGGCAGATGCCATTTTGATGCTTGACTTATGCAACATCCTACAGATTGATGACTGAAACTTAATACCTGAATTCGTAGTTCATATTTTCGATATAGAAGCATTGTGACATGTTATATCTCTATTTTAAACTATTTTTGCTTCTAATTGCATCAGATTTTATCCAATGAAGCTGCCGAGCCTAGAACTAGAGTTACAAAGACTAAGAAAAAGAAAACTGTTCCTATTGCAAAAAAAGGAAAAATAACTAAAGAAGCTGTCAGTACAAGTGGGTCGGATGAAAGTGATGAAGATCTCTCTCATCAAGGTGATGTCCACAGTGGGAGTGAGGAAGATGATGCTGAGAGAAAAAAGAAAAGAAAAAGAAATGTGAAGGAATCAAAACCAAAGAAGACTGAAGTAGTAAAAAAACAAAAACAATCTATCAAGGAAAAAAGACGAGCTACTGCCATTAAAAAAAAGGCAGTAGTGCCCGACATAGAGAAAAATGGAGAGACTATAGATGAGGAGAATGCGTCTGAAGATGATCATTCTCATTCGTCTGTTGGAGAGGAACCTGAGGTCTTGCTTGATGTGGTTATTAATTATTTGTATTATATTTATCCAGAAAGAAACTCAATTGGCTGTAATTCCTCATGTCCATGTGGTGCAGAAGAAAAGAAGCAACCAAAAAATCTCATATGGAAAGCAAGTGGAGGTTCTGAAGTCTATAATCAAGTCCTGTGGAATAGGGTAGGCTTTTTTAAAATCCTTTTATGTGGTGGTATATTCTCTTTTCCAGCTGATGTGGTTATCTTTACGTGTCTGGTACCAGTATCCCACCATCCGTTTATAGAAGGGCCAAGCAGGCTCCTGAAGAGGATCGAGAGGCTTTCTTGGTAAAAGAGTTGGAAGGAATTCTTGAAAAGGAAGGGTTATCGAATAATCCATCCGAAAAAGGTGATGGAATTATACTTCTCTTTGCAGGTTCTTTGTATTTGTGGAAGTTTGGGCTTTGCTTTCTCTTATATATGATTTTGTGTTGGACTTGACACTGTATTGGTACACCAATCCCATCCTCAGTGCTTGAGAACAAATTCAGGTTCAATTTTCACTACATGGTTCAAATACCAGTTTTTTTTATTTGGATATCTTAAAGTCTGGGCACCTTTTCTTTCACATAATATCTTTGGAAGGATTAAGCTTTGATCTGGATGAAGACGAAGTGCTACATGCCTACATATGCTTTGGAATTTTGATATTGAGCTTGACACCCAACCCATGCCATGTATTAGATATATTTCATAACATGTTGGTTTGGTATGTGTCTGCACTCTGAAGAAGTTGGGCTTACCCCCGCATTCCAAAAATATGTAGTACGCCTATGCACACTTGTGATATGCCTGCTTGTGCTTTTCCAAGTATATGTTAATGGTCCAATGGATACCTTTCAAAATTACATATTTTGCAGATATAATTGAAGTTCTTGCTTTTTTGTTCTTTCATTTAATCATTCAGAAATAAAAGCTGTAAAGAAACAGAAGGAAAGAGCTAAGGAACTCGAAGGCATTGACATGAGCAACATTGTCTCAAGTTCTCGACGTAGGACTACAACCAGTTTCATTCCACCAAAACCTCAACCTAAATTTGATAGTGAAAGCGAAAGTGAAGAAGAAAAGGAAGAAGAAGAGGAAGAAGGCAATACCAATGAAGAGAATAGCAGAGGTGGTGCACCAAGTGGAGAATCTGAAGAAGGTAATTCTAAACTCTCAGGATTCTGTATCCAAGTGTGTCTAAGACTTCCAACATGACACTCCAGATTTTAGATTTTTGCCTTTAGACAGGTAAAACTGTTTAATGCTTCTTATTGAAGTAATGCCAGATTTTTATATTTCTGCCTTGCAAGTTTAGACAAGTTATAAGACCATTTAATGCTTATATTTGAAATTATGTGAAACATAAAAGAATGACCGGTGAAATTGTCTCCAAGCCCCCTATGATATATTTTTTGCATGTATTTTGCAGACGCTGAAGGAAGTGATTGAAGTCTTCATGTGCATTGCCCTTAGAGCGAAGGTTATCACCAAGCATCTCATGAACAGAGAATAGACTTTACTCACACGTAATGACATCATCCGTCCATCTAATCTTTTTACCCTTAAGGAGCCAGTGAAAAGATTACTTCCAGATTTTTTGTCCTTCTCGTTTGACCACTTAAAATGTTGGTGTGGTCGTAGAAGACTTGAGCCACAAATCGGAGGATCTGTAGCCCGAGTTGCTAGCATCGAAGTGATTTTCTTGCTGTTTCAGTATTCCTTGCTGTCATAAGTTAATCATTTGAGTCTGCTGTCTGCTATAATAGGTTACATCTATTAGAAGTTCGCTGTCAGATTGTTATTAATACGACTATACGAGTATTATGTAGAAGTTGGCTGTTCAAAATAAGGCTTTCCATTATTTTTTAGTGTTTTACTTAACTTTAGGTTCCTTTCGATTAGGTTGTATTGTGGTTTTAGCCTTCACTTGTATTGCTGATTTTAAGTCTAGACAAGACAAGCCTGTTACATTGCCAATGTGAAGTGTGTTATTTATATGCGTGTCAAGTTACTTCAATTCTTATACGAAATTTGGCTGCGTATGTGATATTGGCATTCTTCGGCCACCAATTGGAAGAGTGAATTTGATACTTTTATGGCTGTTTTAGGAAACATTTTTTTTAATTTGAGTACTAAAGCACATCACCTTGTTATCTGATCGTTCTTCGGTTGGCTCCCGAACTTCCATCTTTCTCAAGTAACTGCCAACGAGCATCTGCATTTTCGTTCTATCTAAAATTTGAGTTACTGAGTGTGAATTGATTAAAGCACTGTTTTTTGGAATCCAATTGTATTTTAGCATTCATGTTGTGCTTCAGTCATAGTGTCCTAGTTATCTTCCACAGTAGAAGCTTTAGCTTGATAATGACTGTTAACACTGACTAATGGACGAAGGCAAGAGCTGCTCTCATCCCAAACTCTAGTTACAAGGGCTTCGCATTTATTTGCTTTATGCCAGTAATCACTATTCAGGCTTTGCGTGGATAAAATTGAAACAGGATTACATTCTCCAATTTATTGTGAGTATATACTATTTAGATATTTGCTAAACTGAAGGAAGATTTGTAGTTTTTTTTTTGTTCCCTCCAGTGTTCGTCCATGTATGCATTTTGCAGGTTTACTAATTCCTACAAAGAAAGGCGAACGACGTTTTAACTATACTTAAATTTAGAGCCGCTTCTTTTGTTTGATTCATGAGTGGTGGTTAATGAGTAAAAAAAGGAAGAGATGGAACCACCTAATTTATTCCAAGAAAAATACCTTTGATTTTGTATCTCATAATTTCAGCATAATAGGACCATAAGATTCATAAGTTGCAGCTTTCAAACAAAAAAAACGGAAATTGCAATTATGGTCTTGAACTTTTGTCATCTAAAATCGAGAACTTCACATAAATTCAAAGCTGATAATTTCCACCAAAATCGAGAAATTATGATTATCAGTTGATGACTTGTATTCCATTTTTTAAATTGTAAACTTAAAGCACATTATCCGTTGATTGACGTTAATTGGTTGCTAACACACAGCAATAAATTATTTTCTCATCATGATTTTATGGAAACCTAAGCATTACTTTCTTCAAAAACTTGAATATAACTTTTAAATTTGTAAATACATTACCGCTTAATGCTAAAAGGACTTGAATGCATAATAAACGGTACGTGCATCACTCCATCATATATAGAGCATAGGAGGATAAAGCAAAACATGGAAGATCTAGGGAAACTTCTAAAATCACCATGTCTCCAGTCCTCTAATCTTGCAGTTTACAAACCACAATTATAGAATTCACAAAGCCTTGAAAATGGACAAAAGGTAATACAATTCTCTCTCGGATTTGCTCTTCTTTCTTCTAACCAGATACAGAAAAAAAGGAATTTACCTTTTGCTATTCCACCTGCTTTTTCCTAGTCATTTACAGTGAGTGAACAAAAAACGGGTCATGAAGACATATACATCTCAAACTGTAGAGTAGAAACAAATAGCACATGAAAAAACATTATCAAGTTCGTGTTCTATTTCCGTAATAAATTAGCATAAATAAAAGAGGGGAAAACTCACACCCGGGTGCACATGACTAGTTGCAATTTAAATGAGCTTCTTGTGGCGAAAATATCTTTTGAGGTACAACAATTGTAGGCCAGCAACCACTATGCATATGGTTAGGGACATCAAACTGAACCACGCAACTCGAGCATTGGTCTTCTCGCTTACCATCCTCATCTCTGCTTCTCTGTTTGCACATAAATACTTACACAACCTCAGACATGCAACAACATAATTGTTATACTTCTCAACGTCGTAATACAGTTTCTGTTACTTGAGTTCCAGGACAGAAAAGCAGGAAAAAAACTTACTTGGACTTCAAATACAGCAAATTCTCGTGGATAGCCTCCACTGCCCCCTCTAGCTTCCTAAGCTCGAGTTCAACACCCTGATTGATGTCAAATACAATCATATAGCATAAGCAAATGAGTAAATCAACGGAGTTAAATAAAAAAATTGTTTGAATTAACCACCTCAATCTTTTCTTTCTTTGCAACAGAATCCCAATCTTTGGCAGCGATCCCAATCCTCCATTCCAGATTGACACTTGCCCTTGCAGTTTTATGCTCCTCATGCATTGTGAAGCATGTCAGGTAGGTTCCAGACTCAGTTGTTGTGAAAGCAAAATGGCCAGTTGTAGCGTTCTCTTGAGAGTGGAGCGTATTACCATATGGTGATGTAACCTGGAAGTTAGAAAGCACAACAGAAAAAATAACATTAAGTCAGCTTTGACTGATAAGATAAAGTTGCCCATCAGACATCCATATAAAAACAGACCACCAAGGGGAACATTTCTTAAGATGGCATTCATTTGAATTGAAAATGACAAATAAGAGAGAACATATTAACTAACTAACTTAGCATGGGAAGTAGATCATATCACGTCAAGGTAAACCGGAATATGATTTACAGCAAAATAATCCCCATATTCTTCCATCATTACAAAGTAAAAAACAAGAGAGAAGAGAACAATTTCATATAGAAGTTTCCCTTGACTACCACATAGCATATACTAGAATGAAGTTCTCTATTCCTATAGACATGGTTGGGATCTATGAAATCTTGGATTTTAACACATAAAGCATGCTGCATTATAAATCAATTATTCAAGACCAATATGGGACAAGTGGACAACTACCATAAAAACCAGCAAATGCGATTAATATAAATGTGGACATGAGACAACGATCAAGACATGGTGGGTGGAAAACTACTACTACTGCCATTTCTTTTGACTTGCAGGCCCACCCGACCCCACTTACACTTCCACACCTCCAGTCCTCCCTCAACAAACAACACAACTATCTATTTCTTTTCTTCGATTGGATTGGATTTATTACTTGGGCCGCCCGGGCCGGGCCTTCTTATGTTTCGGTTTCAGTTGGGCCAATTAGCTTTTTTATAATCGTGGATCCACTACATTCGGTTCTTCGAATTCAGTATCCATCACCTGTATTGTATTGTACGTCCACACGCCTTGTGACTTATGACCCATCTTTTAAAGAGTAAAGACAATCAACAACCATGATGGTTAGAATGATCGACTAATGAAGGAAACAATGGATCGACATGTGAAATATTCGCACCCACAACATGGCAAACGACTGACCCATGAAAGAATGGTTGACCCATTTAGGGTTCCTTTTTACCGTAGATACCACAGTAGGCAGTAGGCGGAATATCAAAAGAAAAGTAAAAACAAAAACTTTAAGACTTAAAAGGACGAAATAAGAGAGTTGTTAATACATATGATAATGTATCTTCAAAATACATTATTTGAATTGGATGTCGTCCTGAAAAAGGCAAATCAAAGATTTGAAACCTTTAGTTACCCAAACAGGACCTTAGTTGGATTTACCACATAGACTTAGATCCACCACCAGAGTCTAATGTCCTTATCCGTGTTCTACTTCTACTACAAAAGCTGTCTTGATACACATACTGCTCTCGAGAACTCACAGGAATTACTTGCTTTCGAAATAAATTGTGGTCTAACTTATCTATTAAACATGTGATGTGATGCATGTTTTGTTTCAATTAAAGAAAAATATGCGCATATATATATATACATATATATATATAAACATAAAAAAACGGAATCATAATAAATTAGGAAAAAAGAAAATCCAAAGCAAATAGTGAAATTGAAAATCAAGGAAGCACAAAAGGTTTGTCTAGAGCAAAGAAAACCAAAAGGAAACCGTCAGAAATCCCAAATTCCCCAACCGGATTCCCCCAAAAAGGCCGGAAATAGGTTGGATCGGAACCTTGGTGGTCATGGTTGGGACATCGGTGGTCTGATCGTCGTAGATGATGGTGTAGTCGGCGATGACGACGACGTTGGACTGGATCTCCTCCGAAACGCATTTGCTCCCGGCGGGGGGGAGGTTCAGCCACAGCGCCGACGACACATCGAGCCACCACAACGCCGCCGTCACCAGAAGAATCACGTCCGTCCTCGTCATTCCCCTCAACCAAGGCTCTGCTCTGGTGTGGTTTGGTTTGGTTTTCTTGAGATGTGATGAGATGAGAGAGACGAGTTTTTTTTTGTTTGTTTATATATGGGAGTATAGGGTTTCCAGCCGTTGGATTAGGTTTGGACGGCTAGGATTCGATGGGATGACGTCGCGGGATTTGTTTCACTAGTCAACCAGCCTTGTGGCCGGTGTGGGTCCTACACTCCTACTCCTACTTGCTTTCTTTTCCTTTTTGTATTATGTATAATAGGTTATTTGCATTATTAATTAAAAAGAGTTATGTAAAATAGGTAATTTGCATATTGTAACTTCGATACAAGCAAAAAAATGGATCTAAAATATCCATAATGTATAAATATTAGATGGATCATCACCTGCCCTCTTAAGGTTTCCTGCCCAAAACAAAAATTGTTGATAATAATTAAATCCCAATCCATTTTTATCTATTATTATTATTATTGTTGTTGTTGTTAGTGTTATTTTTCCTAAGTTGGGAGATTTGGAAATAAATCTTAATTCTCTTGCATACACATCCTTCTTCTTTGTAAGTAGATAGAAAGATCTTATTAATTCTTATCAATCGACAAGAAACTAGACAGAAAGATCTTGTGGTTGCACCGCACCCTGAATCGTCAACTTCAAAACCTTGTCTCCAACATTGTAATCTTTGTATCTACTTTTTTATTTCAATTGTATCTCTCTATGTGGGCTAAGAAATTACTATGTGGGCTAAGAATCAAATCAACCAAGTGGACGACCTTGAAGAAGTAACTGAGTTTAGAAATTTTACTTTCAACGTTATTATACTGCGCTAGGCTCACCCTTTATTTTTATTCAGTTTGGAAGTAAATTTCCTTTCTGACATGACATGTTGCCATTTTCTGTATTAATTTGTATTTAATATAGGATTATCACTTTGACTTTGTAGAAGCATTCCGGATGAAATACTTATATAATCTAGCGAGTTTTATAATATTATACATCCTAATCAGTGATCTTTAAAGAAAATATATGAAGAGGTTACCATTACCATTAATAACATCGCAAATCTTCATTTATTCTCAAAACAGCTCGATCAAATTTAAAAAAAAAAAACTTGCAGTTACATATATATACTGCGCTCCAATCAAATATAGTAATAATCCCTTCAATACATGTTATTAACCATGTAAGTTAAACCATGGAGTTATTCTTCTTCAACGGAGAGATGAAGGTGGGCAACTCAAGTGTGTTGCTATTTACTCCAACAGCACTCTTCTCCACATCTAAGTTGTTTGTTAGACGGTCTTTGCTCTTGCCCCATATAAGCATGTAGAGCCCACTTACTATAATCACAGCACCAACAACCCTACATGCAGGTAAACATTAATTAGCCTATATATGAGAAAGTCACATTAACAGGTTCTAGTAATTCAAAATATATATATTTATATTGCCAATAAACTCTGGCATAAGCATGACAATGCATGTAAAATTTGAACGTAAAGAAAAGGACATAAACATAAAACAAATGTTTCTGATGCAAAACAAAAAATCCGATTTATAATTGTATATGTTTAACAAATTAATGAAGTTTGGTGGTGCTTACATTCCCAAGCTGATATTCTCAGAGAGAATAAATGATCCCAAGATTGCAACTATGATCATGCAGAGAGGATTGAATGCAGTGACAAAAACAGGTCCTCTCTCTTTGGCCACTATGCCTTGTACATAGTATGCTATCGCAGAGCACATCACTCCCTGCAACATCAATCCAAAGTCCAAACACTTAGCAAGGAGAGATTAATTAAGATATTAATTTGTTGCATATACTTTAACTTTCAAAGCACAAACGTCTTTTGATTTAGTATATTGATGTTAATTTTATGGTGCCAGGCATTAAGAGGTATGTAACATCACCACCAAACTTGCCCAACAAGGCAAAAGGTAATAATGACAAACAACTACTTAACATTGCGTTCTTACTTCAGCTATAAAGCTAAACATAAATTAAGCGAGATTTTGGCATAGTTTACTTTTCTAAACCCGTTTATTTACATATATCCTTCTTGATTCTCTATGTTTCTATTTTTCTCTTGCAAGTAGTTGTATTTACTGTGTCTTTATCTCAAATATAAGATTTATCATGGCAAAATAAAGATAAACTAATCAAATTAATAATGAAGAATCTCAACCAATTTGAATACTTAGGAGGATTTAAGAAGGATATAAGTAGATATAAGGTTTCAAAGAAGTATTTTTGCAAGAAGTTCCTACATCTTAAGTCTAAACAACAGCCCTGAAGTTTTTTTAGGAAGATAAGTTTGTTTATTTTGCTGCAGACATTACCCACACAGGGGACATAACTCAATCTGTTAACCAAATAAGATTGTAAGATTTGTTTAATGAAAATGCGAGAAGACCAATTTAAATAATTTGGCAATTTATGACTTACAGAATAAACTGAAGTCATTAATCTCATGTCCCAACCAATCATCCATGGCTTTAGTCCTCTGGTGAAGACCAGTGTGACTGCTGCGCCTTCTGCTGCTCCCATGGAGCATATCAACACAGCCAGAGACATCTCTGCTGGATAAGACTCCAATGTGTTCGTCTACAGAACCCCCAACAAAACCAAATCATCATAATTATCCAACCACCAACATATTAAGAAATCTATCGACATTTAATAATCATACACATATGTGTGTGTGTTGTTTCCAATCCATAGCATAATATCATGATGTTGTAGCTTGCCATAGAGTTGGAAATTTTATACATGCATGTCCAAAAATATACACTTTAGGGAATAATAGGGATGGTTTGCCTCCACTTGTATTTAAGTCAACACCCTTTTCTATGTTAAACTATTATCAAATGTATACTTTATTTCAACTAAATTATGCAAAATATATATTAGGTCATAATTCATTCTGATTTTCACACTTAGACGACATATGTTTATGCTTGTAACGAAAACATGACAGCACATTTCATATCGTAAGTACACTAATTCCAGAGGTAATTAAATATAGAAGAATTTATTAGAGAGAAGTAAAAGTAAGCTTACTTGAAGAATAAAGAAAGCAGCCCAACAGAAGCAGGCGAAGATTAGCATAAGGGTGCCCTTGATGAAATCCCCACCCATTTGGGACTCTTCATGGGCTTGGGTTCGACCCTTGGTCCAGGGAAATTGGAGGTTGGGTCCTTGGTAGAGTATCATCAGAAGTGCTCCAGCAACTGTGATCAAAGTCCCAGCTATCTTTGCTTGGGTTCTTATGCTCTTCATTTTTATAGTTTCCATTCTGATAATTAAGTAGAAAAGAAAAAGGGATTGTTTTACTTTAATCAACTTAAGAAGGAAACTTATATATGTAGCAACAACACTGCATGCTTGAATACTTGAAAAGATAAGGACAGGAAACTATAAATTGAACCAAAAAATTCAAGTACACCCTTACATCAAATATATAAGTCTTAAGTTTGACTTGATATATATTTGAATTCTGTATCAAATCAAATTATGTGAATTACAATTTCAGGACCTTACTGTCTATAAAATTCATTTTGTAGTAGTAAGTGTTTGAATTAAAAGTATATAGTTCAACACAAGGATACATTTGAAGTATAGCCCGGATGTGCAAACTCTACAGTGCAAATACCAATAACTGAGAAAAGACTGGTATAAATTAAGAGACATGTACCTCAGAACAACTGCAAGTAAAAATGTTATTGCAGGGAGCATATTAAACAAGGCTGTGGAGAAGCTTGCAGATGTCAATTTGGCGCCCATGTAATAAAAGTTTTGATCAAGCACAGGCCTACAATGGTATTAACTACAGCATCAGCAAATCATAATGCAACTCTAACCACAGTCCTCATAACATAATGAAAACATGTATGTCAGTTGGTTAAGTACTTACTCCAGCAGTGCAAGCAGTGTTATCTTAAGAAAGCACCTTATTGTCATCTTGGGTCTCGATTTCCTGTCCATAAATAAAAGTGAACATATTGATTAAACTAAATATGTCAAGGACAAGATCATTAACTAACAGAAACTAATTAAAGAAAGTATGGTGCCAATTTATGAGGTCCATGCATCTATGCCTTTATCTATATATATCTATAACTCTTTTTGTTAGCAAACTAACTAAGGACATTTAATTAGTTAAGTGAGTGGACAAATGTGGAGATAATTGATTGTTGCCAAGTATATGTCTCTCTTTCTATGTCACTCTCCATTCATATCTTGCATACATGAAGTTTCTCAACACCATGCAATGTGCTTGCTTCATGTTACAAGTTAACAATGCTTCAGAATCTTCATCTTTACTTTTTTTAATCCTACATATACATATATATATATAGTGATAATTAACTCTGTACGCAAGGTAGTTTCCAAAATTGTGTTAACTATATCCTACTATATGTAGAAAGCTTATTATACATACCCTACATGTTTAATTCTTTATTTTTTTTCCTCTTGTAACACACATAGACATATGCAGTGTTGCATTTTTTTCCTGAAATTTGATCACATGTTTATAGTTCATATACTATATGCTTGCATGTCTGCTAGAAAACAAAAGGTAACCAATGAAGAAAAAACACACGCAATTAAATCAAACAAACCTTACATGCATCTACGTGATCACTACATGCATGCAAGAAGCAAAGTAAAAATAAACGTAAACTTGAAAGGAAGTTGATAATATTATTATGCAAAATTGAGCCAAACCTTTCAAACCAGTACGCAAATGGAGCCAAGAAGATGACAGCAGCGATGTTCCTGTAGACTACAAGAACATAATGATTCATACCATGCTTGAGAGAGAAGACAGCAATTGTGTACATCCCAGCATATCCAAACTGGAGAAGGATCATAAGAACATATGCCTTAACAGACAAAATTGATCCAACTAAAGACCCCATATTTTATGACTAGTGTTTCTTATCACTACTCTCTTGTTTGAGTTATGAGTCTAGTGGAAGATCTTGCATCCTTATATAGAGGTAAAAGTCAGGTTCATGGCATCGTGTTTAATTTAATATTAATTACACTATGTATGTATGTATGTACACGCATGCATGTCATCTATTTAATTTGTGGTGTTAACTATTATCATTGTGGTCTAATGAGCTTGTCACTAAGTAGTTATACTTGTTTGCTCCTGAATCCAATTTGCGTAATTTGTGGAAAATGCAAAAGTTGTACATGTTGCATCATAAATCCACCAAATTTAGTAAAAAACAAAAAGGTTAAGGGAAGTATTTATAAATTAAGCACGATGCATGGTTGTTTTAATGGCAATATTAATGGTCGCTCAACGGCTGAGATTATTGCGAATAAGTTTGTTTTATATATTATTATGTAGTGTAGGTTCTATCTTGTGCTGGTATAAAAAAAATTGATGTGTACGTAGGTTCTAGATTGTGAAAAAGAAGGTTCTATATATATATATATATATATATATATATATATATATATATATTAATAATGGATAACGGTTCAGATTATTGACAATATTATTGTTTCTAGTTTCAAAGTTGGATTGTTGTAAATGATATGAGTGCTAGTCAGTATATTTTGTTGGGACAAGGGTCAACCCCTATAATTACATGATATTTGGTTGATTTATTTCCAATTTACTTAGGGACTAATATAAATACACACACACACAGCACAATACAAATCCGAGACATTTTAAGGTTCAATTGGCATAACCTTAATTTAAGGGATTGTTGTAGGAGACGTACTCGATTGGATTCTTCACGGGTATAGAACGAGTTGCCACAACTCTTTAATTACTTTTGATGTACCCTTGCATGTAGGCATATCTTAGGAAATAATGTATAATGGGTGCTTAAAATAGGCTTCTATTATGGTTCCTTTACACATATTATATTCAAGGGGTATCGCCCATTAGCCCATAGATCCCATTATCCATCCATCAAAACAACAGCCCAAAAAGACACCCATTTGGACAAAATCATGAAAAATGTTGGAATTGAATGTTGTCATGCATATATCCAATGGAAAGATCCACAAGTAGGTGGTGAGCCACAATGCACCTTCCTCATAGCTCTTTTAAGCAACTAAAATAATAATGTAAAGTGGCTAATCTGGATGGAAAATTAGTGCTTGCTGATGAGGCCCCAGCTAGGTTTTGTGGAGGGTTTGGCGACATGAACTTGCAACGTAGGATTTGATCATAGCACTACCCTCGTGACTATATATATGTTCCATGAATATCTTTCTTTTTGCCCTCTCAAGCAAAAAACAACTAACCATCTTTCAGTAAAATGAACATGTAAAGCACGAATACATGCATGTACTCTCTTGTCGATAGATGGAAACCACATATATTTGGGTGGACAAGATAAGATATATGCTTTAGATGCTATGTAGTTTAAAAGTAATTAGCTCGTTTGACTGATTTTCCATGAAAAGTTGTAAATCGATTAGTTGGTTTTTTGAAGTATATTTATAAATTCTACGTGATAATTAAGCTGACTTTGAGTCTTTGAGAATAATAATCTTGTAGAAAATGCTTATGTCATAGTGCAAACGTATTCATGTTTGCATCGATCATTTTATAGTTTTTTGGTATGCATGTAAATTCAAACCTTTTGCTTGTGTCGAACCAATGTTACCAATGGTAATTCACATGATTTTTTTTATAATTGTTACTCAAAAGTTTTAATTCTATCTCATAATCAATATGAAAATTGTAATCACCGCAATTTGAAAATTTCAAATGCGACTGAGACATATACATACATACACACATTATATATATATATATATATATATATATAATACTTAAACACTCATTATATTTAAAATAATCTTCTAGAAACTTTATCAACAATACTTTAATGATGCATTCTAGCTCATTTTTCTATGGCATTTACTCACATTTTCATATTATGCTATGTTTTTCACTGGTTCTATTTTTAAGAAATACTATTTATTCAGGGAATTACTAAACATCACCCATTTTTTACTTAAATCGTCCGTCTCAATTACCATCTTGCCCTTGACAATCCATTTAATACTCATTTCATCATGTCTCTCTTAAACTATGGTACCGGTAGAGTGTTTATCACTCTACCAGTAGCAAAACCACGAAAATGTATGACGAAACGTCTGAATCCAGTGAAGTAAGTCAAATCAAGAAGAAACAATTGAGAGTGACATCTGTCTAGGACGAACTTGAATCACCAATCCTAAACCTACCACCTCTACTCATTCGAATCACCCACTCAGCAGTAGAAGAACTACCATGTCGTCTTCGTCCTCTACTATACTCCCCCGACCTATCCTCCTCCAACCCCAACCGGTCACGATCGTCACTCTCGTCGTCGTCACTCTCCACCTGATCTGAAACATCCTCATCATCGAAGAAATTCTCACGTGTTTGACGAAGACGTAAACTCTTTTTTTCCTAACTGAAGCAGATATACTCCGTCTACGTAGATGACGAGGAGTTGAATCATCATCTAACCTATATACAACGCGTAAGGGAACTGATTTCCCTTTTCCTTCACGGTAACCTGGTGACTATTGATTCAATTTTAGAAATAAAATTTCATTAATTAATTTAAATTACTAAATTTACAAATTGATCGATCAACGAAACTAATTATAACAATTAATCAATTTAACTATTTATAATCAATTTAACTAACGATTATAACTAATTTTAACAATTAATCAATTTAACTAATTAATCAATTAACATAACTAATTATAATAATTAATCAATTTAACTGACAATTATAACTAATTATTCAATTTAACTAATTATAAAAATTAAATTAACTAATTAATCAATTTAACTAACAATTAAAATTTAACTCATTAAAAAAAAAGGCGTCTGCGGAAGTGAGAGTGATGGTTGGAGAGTGAAATAAAGAGATATATAAGCAAAAAGAAGAGAATTGCAAGATGGTAATTGAGACAGACGATTTAAGTAAAAATAGGCGATATTTAGCAGTTCAGTTTATTTATCATACATGATTGTGTGACACCGACAAATTAATAAAGTACGACGTAAGCATTTTTTTTTGGAGTACAATTTAAAGGGAACCGTTAAACTTCAATCGGGTTTTACTAAAATCGTCTGTCCTAATTACCATTTTGTCATTCACAATCCATTTAATATCCATTATGTCACGTAAGAAATTTAAAAAACATGGGGGGGGGGGGGGGGGGGGGGGGGGGGGTCGGTCTAAGGCAGACGTCCCAGTTTTTTTTTAAATCTTGAATTTATACGGTGTGTTATTTCAAATTATTTCAGGTTCTTTTGCAAGATTTCGGTTGTGATGCTGTGAGAAAAAACACAAACATAGATAAATGGGTAAACATATCAATATTTAGAGTACAATAATAAGGTGTAGAAACAAAAAATATCCACAAAGCGTACTCCCTCGGCTCACTCGCTTTGCGGGGGGACTAACGTCCCCCACAGGGGCTTCCGGCTCCTGTCACTCCCGTATTTTTACTCTGATTTTATTTTTCATGGTTATTTTTTGTTGTAGTATGAAAAAATAAGAACATATTGGAAGCAAAAATAAGTAAAAAATAAAGAATGACAAAACGGTAATTGGTACTAATTTACGGACTGCACTTAGTTCGTACAGAATTTAAATTATACCAGCGTTTCATAACTTTCTTCGTCCAAAAGTGCACACAAAATTCAAATTCATATGACATCTGATTGATAAGTCAAGATACTGAGTGATGCTTGTGAGGATTACTCCACTTGGACTACCATTGACTCCGAAATTCAGAGAGAGGTCCAGAAAATTAAAGAAACATATAAAGAGCTATCGTAGGGAAATGTGGATATTCTAAATTAAATGTCACTAAAAAATATGGACACTTAAAAGAGTACAGTTTGTACAAGTTTCTGTAATAAAATCACTATATAACAAGTTAGTTGAGGATGGATGTTAAAATAAATAAACAGAAGATACGAAAAACATTGGCAAAGCATAGATAATGGAATCATAACCAAAAGGTATCCATACTATAAAATCAATAAATTAACAATGCATGACAATGGTCTTTTACTTTGATTCGTATAATTGGCATATTATAATGTCCCTGATTACCAGATACTGACTAGGAGATACAAATCTAGCTTCTTTTTGCTCATTATATGATTACTTTATGTCTTTAGAACTGCACCATCAAATTATTTTTGTTACGAATTAATCAAGATTCATGACTAAACTCATTTAATTAACAAGAGAGTGCTTGCTGATAGACTGCATTAGTGATTTTGGGTCCTCCATTAAGAAATTAATGATGCTGATCGATGAGCTTTGCGTGCTGATCTCATCTTAGATTTTGAACATCTGCCTTGGATTTCCTCATTAACATCAGAAAGATTTGTGCAAGTGGGGTATTTCTAGGTTTGAAGATGTGGCATTTTACCATAGCATAAAAAATCATATTGGTGAGAATGCAATAAGCTTACCAAATGTAAAGAGTCAATGGGTCCTCACAAGCACACATTAATACCTCCCAAGTGGTATTTCTACTTTAAAGTTCAAATATCCCAAATAATTCCAGAAAGACACGAGATTTCATAACCGAGAACCGGACCGGTAAAATTGCATGCCATGGAGTGCAAAAATGGCCCATGAAATGTGAACAATCTAACCTCTTCATGCCATTGCTGCTGTTTAAGTAACAATTAATGAAAGACCAAATCACCAAAGGAATGCTGTAAAACCAGAATTGTAGTAACCCCTCCTCATACGCCTTTGACCATTAGAAAACCAACTTTGACACAACATCATCGTAGACACTTCATGCTTCCATTTAGAGAATTGTGAATACATGAAAGCAGCCGCCGGATTGCAACTCAAAAGTTTGAAACGAAAATATGTATTGCTGGTATCATTCTTTTTTACAGAAACCATATTAGAATCAACTGAATCATGGATCATGACGCTGTGGGACGCGTCTGACCTATTCATGGTTCATCCGTTGTCCGGGAACATCTGACCTCATGTTCTTTATATGTCCCACACTGGTTCCGGATCCACACCACAAATACAGGGGAAGCTTTACCTGAAGGCTGAAGCTCAAGAAGAGCATCTAAGTATCTAACCCTTCCTGTTAATGAAACTAAAAATTGGTGCCTTGTCAGCAAAAATCTGTCTGCCATCATCAGGACGAAACTCTCTTATCCATGCAGGACCTACAAACCAAGAAAGAGCAACACCTCCAACGAAGCCTCCAACCTGAAATGTTATGAAGGTATGCTAACACTGAAGCAAAAAAGGCGATGTAATGTAAAACAGACTTACATGGCCCCAGTTGTCAATTCCCTTGGTTGAAAGTCCAATAAACTGAAAGAGATAAAGTTAGTCTAACAAACAATGCAAATATAGGTTGTCGATCATAAGCTCACCATGTTTAATGCAATAACTTGCACAATTTGCAAAAAATCACGTTTTTCAGCTCCGATTAGCTCCCTATGCCTCAAGACAAACAAACCCAAGGATCCCACCTGGAAAAATAAACTAAATGAAGCCCATTCACTATACTACTTTGGCTCCAAATCAGAATAAATAGTATAATAGAAACATAACTTGCACAAATATTTTGATCAGCAGTTGTTATCAATAACAAGAATACTATATGTATCCAAAATCCAATAATTTGTTAAAATTCAGAAATTACTTTCCAAATTCTCAAAGATCTATGTGGCGTGTCATCTGACTTCAGATGCGTTTTTTCCCCTAATGATTTGCATGTTGAAGGGAATAGTATTCTCAATACAAGGTAATGCATTTGATATCTGCAAAAAAAAAACCTTTCCGAAAAACTGAGTAAATAAAGTTTTTCATTAGAATAAACTTATTTTATATAAAAAATTAGTTTTGGAGATTCGTGATTTAGTTATAGTGCATATATATATAAAAAGCACCTTATATAGAAAATAGCAATTAGATAAATGCAATGAAAAACAAAGCACTCTTAATATAAATATATACCATCTTAGAGACTAACCAATCCAAAAATTGCACCTGATGCACCTACTGATGGTGACCGGCAAAAGCAAAAACTCATAGCAGAACCTGATCCAATATTTAAATAGAAATTCAGTGGAGGAGAATCATAAATTTTGCAATTTTACAGAGTAGGCTTATGATTATTACTAGCAATTGCCGAGAAGAGGTATACAGCAATAAATCTTTTTGGGCCACTGAATGATTCAACAGTAGGACCAACAGAGTTCAAGGAGTAGCAATTGATCTGCAAATCATAATATCTGAATTCTGTTATTCACAAACAGATAAAGCTATTGATGAATATTCAAAGTTACCATGAGATGAAAAACATTAGCGTGCAGAAAAGATGATGTTATCAATCTCCATATTTGCCCATTATTGATATGGTGGTTGACCTGTAACACAAAGTTAGTAAATATGGTGTCTCTCAGGCCTATGTGAAGCTAATCAATAAAACATGCATACCTTAGCTCCCCATGAGATTAGTGTCCCACTGCTTGCAACTTGAGCAACATATGCCCTAGGAAGCACCAGAACATATTAGGATGCTTATCATAATAACTGGACAACTGAACTGAAGCACAGAAAGTATGAATCAACTTTTTATTATTATTGAAATTATCTTTAAAAAAATTCAATTGAAACTGAGGCTCCAAATATCTATAACAATAATCTGGACTATAGCAGTGGGCAACAAAAGGTATGTTCCTTGAAAATGTGGGAAATGATGTGGATTGGGAGTGCACGAAATGGAGATGGCAATCATAATGAGCCAATTGAAATGAGTGATCAATATAGAAAGGCAAATAAATTGGTTAAATTTCACACCTATGAATCTTTCTCACTCATTTTATGAGATTGGAACTATGACTTACAAAATATTAAGGGTGAGAAGTACGTTAGTGCATAGCCTTCCATGAAAAGGATGTCGTGAAGAAGTTGCATTCTGCAATTTCTTGTTTTTATGGTCCTCGGATCCTTTCCCACCGAAGAAACTTAACCATGATGTCTGTGCAGTCAAGAAAGACCCATGAAATGTCTCAAATATCTGCAATGCCCTTCCATATGAAAAAGTATTTATCTTGGGCAAGATGTGAGGTTGGCAATTATCCTGTTCGTGCAAAGAGTACATGTCAAAGATTAAACAAGGAGAAGATTGGAAGTTGGCTGAATTACAAAGAAGACAATACTAAAGTTTCATTATGCTCTATGACAAACAGTTAAAGAAGTTTTATATTCGATACGAAGCACTAGTGTGTCAGGGGTGTCTGAAATTGTCAGGTGCAGCTTTCACCCGCCAATTTCGTCCCGATGATCAAAAGACACCTATATCCCTACCCAGCACGTAGTGGCACTTCCAGACTAAAGCACCAACAGCATGGAACTCATTAAAAAGAGTCGAATTAATTATACTTTGGCTTGATTAAATTCTGAAGAAAAGGGCAGCAAAAAATATGTGGTTCTAGCGAAATGTACATTAAGAAAAACCTTACAGAAGTTTGTAGGATGAAAAAGATATGGTGTTCAAAATATTTTGCTTTGAGAGAGCATGTTGAGATCTGCGAAAAGGGATTTCATGGACAAACAAGATGTTATGATAAACGAATCAGGAAACTGAAGCATGTTGAATGTGAGTTCCAATGTCCCTTCACCAAGGAACTAGATTTCCCCAGTCAAGTCCTTCCATCCTAATTCGAAACCATGTTATCAATTATTTTTTATTTGTATCATACTATTATGAACATGCACACTAAACTTCCAGTTCCACTTTTATAGTATCTCCCAGGTTGGCTATGCAGTCAGTAACATCTCTGATTTTTCATGTTGCTAACCTTACTTAATTTTGCTTCAAATCCAGTTAGTTGGGCTGATGGAGTGTATGCCTAGCATTTCATCCATTGATCAATTTAAACCATCTATGTTTATGAAAATAGGAGTTCAGTTTGAGTAATGACAGAGCAGTTAATGGTGAGAAGCTAATTTGAACTGGTCAAAGTAATGATGGTTCAAGATTTCAGGTGACAATGTGAATTCAGTGCCGAAGATCACAATCACCATGGTTTGCATCGTAACCAATTTTCACTAATTAACCTTTAAAAGAAGTAATAAACTCAATAAATTCAAACATCAAATGAAATGACCAGTAAACCACTATGTAACTGGTCAAACAAAACTAACCATGACTTATTAATCCAAATCCATAAATCCAAAACCATCGTGCAACCTATAAGCTGCCTTTAAGAAAGTGGGGAACTGAACTTCCAGATTTACTTTTTCTGAAATTTGAGTTCTGGAGAAACTCCATGACTTAAACATATGTACTCAGGAGTGACCTCCAGAACTTCCACTCTAAAACGAGAGTAAGTCATGGAAGTAAAGTTTCAGACTTCCATGAACTTTCAGAGTAGCAATGACAGCCTCATATGGCATCCCTGACATCCCAAACCAAAGATCAACCAACCTACTCGCGAAACCAACTAGTATCGAGTACTTGGGTGCAGATGCCGAATTGTTGTTCCGGAACAACATTTATCTTTGAACACCTAATTCAAGATATCATCAACACACATATGATTATGAAATTTGAAGCCACGGTCCCATCATTTCTCAACAATCATCAAGATCCAAAAGGGAGAATTCTCATTTTTAACGAACGTCAAGGGAGAAAACACAATCAGGAACCAAACAAAACCCTAAAAACGAGAAAGTACCAAGCTTTCAAAACAAAACAAAAATCTTATTTTGCTTACCCGGAAGTAGGAGACGAGGAGAGGGTGGAAGGTGAGTGCAGTGGAATGGAGGCGATCCCCCAATCGGAGGGCGGAGGAGACGGTGACGAGATAGGAGGGAGTCGTAACCCTAGTTTTCGGGGTAGACGAAGAAGACGAATTAGGAGAAGAATAAGAGGGGAAACGGAAATGGAAGAATGCCGCCATTACATTAACATTGTGTTTTTCCACCAATGGGTTAGCAATGGCCTTCATTGTGTGGTACTACTACTAATTGCTTTTCAACTGACTCATGTTTTGACACAAATCAAATTCAATCATTGAGTATTCTTTGTAACGGTGTCATCAGTTTGCACAAACATTATCTCAATTGCTGTGGAAGTAGAAAAAATCATTTGCAATACAATTTTATTAAGGTTTGAAAGTTTCCAGAATTATTTTAAATTTTCTATAAGTCAATCACCATAAAATAATTTTCCTACGAACCAATAACACCTTAAGTAGACTTTGAGATCACATGCTTGTTAATTTCTAACACGACACGATATGGTGACACGAATTTTTGTGTGCGATTGAAATGTTTTATTACAATGATTTGTGAAGATATAAACAGCAAATAATTAATACATGTTTTGACACGAACACGATTACACGATATGTTTTTTTACATGAAACTGACACGAATAACATATTTTGTTAGATAATCAATTATTTTTTACTTGATAATAATCAATTAATATGTTATTTAGAAAGAAAATATCAATAACATGTCATTTAACTATTTTCAATCTAAACATGATGAAGTTAACATAATAACATGTCACTTAACTTTTTTACATTATGAAGTTTCTTCGAAAAAAGTTTTACATGATGAAGTTAACAATTTTTTTGCTAAGACTATAAAATTGTCTGACACAATAGTACACGAACACGACACAATTGACATGAGTCATATCGGTGTGATTGTAAAACTTAAGGAAGTGAGGGAATTAGACTTTTTAAATGACTTCTAGATGATTGATAGTATTTTTTATTTAGAGATTCTATAATTTAGAAAACTTATAGAACTTAAAATTATGTACTCAAAGTAACTTCTCCAATTTTCACTCTAAAAAATGAGAAGACACAATGAAAGTGAAGTTTTAATTTTTAAATTTCTCTAAAAGAGAATAGAGGAATCCATAATCCCTCCTTTTAAGGTAACTGAAGACATTACTTGAACCCCAATCCGCAAACACTTCGCCCACCTATCAAAGTATCGTCCTGGTAAAAAATGATTAGTTGGTGCTAGTTCTCAATATATCGCAAACTGGAGCAATGACATGTTGAGAAAGTTCCCTAACAAAAAGTTATGATGACTAATGTCGTGGAAATCATATTCAACCATTAAGTTATGATTGCCTATTACGGTAAACAATTTTTCTATGCGTAATAAACGTGTACATATTTCTACAATTTTTTGAACCATTTGATGAAACGGTGGCCTGGCATTATTTTTTTTTTAACATAAAACATCAATTGCTCGAAGACTCATAGTCACAAAACAAACCTTAGCCGATGATGCCGCTAAAGTTTTCTGATTAATAGTCGATCCAACTCTCAGACCACCAACAAGGTTCGATCAATTCTTAAAGGAGAACATCATGCGTGCCTCCACCAACCGAACTAATTACAGCAATACATGTTACAAGTTCAACAAAGAAATCAATGTGGAGATGTGTCTACATAATGAGTGCCTCCACCACCAACGCCACATATTACAACCATGGAGGTATGTCTACACAATGTGGTTGCAGCCGCTCGTCATGCTCAAAGGGGTCAGTTGCCATGCCCGTGCGCATTATGTGACGTTTCCTATTTCTTTGGTCTGTCTGTGCCTGCACAAATAAACAGAAATTATTGTTTCCAAAAACTAACAGAATGACAACATTCAGGCACACAGATTTCAAAAAGTCATTTTACTACCACGACTCGCACAGAACATTAAAGCTTGTTCAACTCTCTTGGGGTGAAAGTCTTGACACCAACTAGAAATCGTTCAGTAGTAATAGTAAATCTTCCGCTTATTGTATTGTGAGATTGTGATTAATGAATAAGTTACTCGTCTGTGACAATTAAACACTGTCAAATAGAATTAAGAAACTAAAAACAAGGTGCTCATTTATTGAAAAAAATACAAGTGGAAAACACAACCAACATATACAGAAGAAGGAAATGAAGTACCAAAAATGCAAACAACAAATAAGAGCATATATTTATATTACCCTTCTTATTTCTTGTTCTGTAACCCGAATCATTTCAGCAGGAAGCTCCTTGTCTATTTGATCCTGTGAACACACAAATAACAAAATAAATGATGCCATCACTATACTATAATAGGTTCTCAACCTGCATCACTAGCATAAGATTGGAATAGAAAGTGAAGTTAACCCTCAGAACTCCAACTAGAATCAAACTGTCACAACAAAACAGGTACAGTCCCACATCAATGTCACAGTATAGCTCCCCCACAATAACCCTCTCAATTGCACCTTCAAGGGCTACATTTCCTGCAAAGAGCAAAGTGATCACTTCAATGACATTTCATACAGATTTTTTTTTTAAAAGTTGTGGAAATTTGGTCATACCAAATCGGTCGAGGGAGTAAAGAGTTCCTATAAAAACTCGACCATCCTTCAGCCAAAACATCACCTTCTCTGTTAAATAAAGAAACCATCAAGAAGTAGCCACAATCCAGAAAACAATGAAAAATGCAATGACAACGGGATTGGGGAATATGAAGACTCCTCAACATTATATACCAACCCATCACAACTATGAAAACACAATGCAGCAGTTGCCTTAACTAATAGAGGCTCGGAACGGGTATGCCTATCTGCCTCTTGTATTTTACCTTTGGGAAAAAAATAGAAAATTGATCCCTGGCAACAAAGGGTCGCCTTAAAAATTGATCGGGTCTTTTTATGCACATACGCAAAGGGTTTTCCTAACTAAAAAAGAATAACCACGACGTATAAAAATATGGCATCTGCAACAATTTTAGAAATTCAAATTTTAGTTTTGACAAGATGCAGGAAAATTAATGAGAAATTTAGTTTTTTCTCCTACGGTCATCATATTCATTGAATAAACCTTACTGCCAAAGTTTTTCAATCATTTAATATTGAATAATTTGGGGATAGACTAGTTCTTAGATTCAAAGAGTAAAAGTTAAAAAAAAAATCTTGAGATTAAGTAATCCACCAAACAAAAGATCACAAAAATCTCAATAATGAAAGAGGACCAGTAAGTAAACCTCCAGAAAAGGAGTCTGAATTATGTATGTCAACATATATGAAATCAACTAAAAACAATTGAAGGGGCAAGGAATTGTGACAAAGAAATATGAAAATAATGCTGTCACCATCAGAAAACACAAACTCAGGGTAACACACGACTCGTCAAATAAATTGCAAATGGATGACCTTCACAAATGGACTTAAACATTGACGTGTGTGAGAAATTGCAAACCAGCATGTCAAATATTCCCATTAACGTTACTATCCAAAAAAGAAAAGAAACATGATCAACCATGACGATAATATAAAAAATGTTAAGATAAGCAAAAGAGAAATTAGCAACAAGGACCGATTGTTATAAACCTCCTACCGAAAAAATTTACCACAAAAAATGAAAGTTCAGTTCTTTAGAGGAATTTAGATAAATGGCAAGAAGTTCTAGCCTCATACCATTAAGGTAAGGCTCAATAGAAGTAGCAAAAATACGGAGCAGATATGAATCAAATCTTATTCGTTTTAGAAGAGACATGACTGAAAGCACCTCCCGAGTTTCAGATTGCAATCTTCACGACCACTTTTCCTATCCTGGCATAGACAAGGAGTCCGATATTTATGGTCCTCTCAAATGTAAAGAGACTGCCAACTATAAAGATAACAATACCAAAATCCCAATTCCAGTAAATACATAGGGATAATATTTAATGGTGGGAAAGACATAAAGAGAAACCTTTTGAATTAAAACAGAATTTAATCACTCCCAGTCCATAACATGCTTTTGGAACTTCTCGTCTTTGATGAAATCCTCAGCATTCTTACTTTGCTCTCACTCGGAAAACCTCCCAATATTTGTGGTACTGAACATATATAGACGAACTCTTCAAACTACAAAGATAAAACGACTACAAACTTGTCCTGACTTAAGTTTGTGATATTTTCTGGGCCATGATAGTTGGTAAAGCTTTTGTTTAAATCATTCGTTTTGAATCAATATGAATGTAAAATTCCCAAAAGAACCAATCTTTATTGTTACTATTACCACAAATTCAGAAACCAGTCAGCATGGAACAACCATGATTTTGAGTTAGCAAATAGGAATGAAGATAAAATAAAGCACCGTGAAGATCTTCGTAACTAAGACTTAATGTCCTAACAGAAAAGGAAACAAATTTTCTGGTTCCTAACAAAAAATTAAAGAACCCAAACCCCAATTTCCATGTACATTGCCCAAATGAAATCTAGTAAAGAAAAAGTAAAATGAGAAAATTCTAGTGGGGAAAAAAGAAAAATCTTTTCGAGTTGTTACTCCTATGAGAGCAGAAATACAAAGTTATAAAGAAATCTGAGAAAGGAAGAACGATTTTATGCTTCTTAACAAATTCGGAGAAATTAGTTCACATGAAACAACCAAATCCCCAATTACCACTTAAATTCCTCAAGAAATATATCAAGATTAACTTCATTTTCCACAACATGAGTATGCAACATTTAGGGTTTTGGGAGAATAAGAAGAAACTTGAGAAAGATTAATCAAAACCCTAATTATGGTTACTAAAAGCTTGAAGGAAAACGAGGATTCGAAAAGGAAAAGAAAGAAAGAAACTTCTTTTACCTCGCTTTAGAGCGGTCGAAACCCTAATTTTCCTTCTCTTTTCTCGATCGATTCCAAAGATTTGAGGGAAAGAAGAGAAGAAAACTCCAGTTTTTTACAAGTTGAGAAAGGCGGGAGTGACCTTCATTTATAAGTTAGTTGTGCATTTGCACTAAAAGTCATCTATTATCTGGTTCTTATAATTTGGTCCAGTAAGTTTTTGTTTGCAAATTTTTGTGAAATATATATTTCCAACTTATTATAAGGAGCGGATCGGTTTATATGGAAAATAGAAATAGCTGAGTATGGTTTGTAATTATACTACCATTATCTACTAGATTCGATTCCAAAGTTGATGATAGAACCACAAAATAGTTTTTTGTTTCTAAAATTGGGTCACATCCTTATTTTTATATCAATTTCTAATTCTAACACTCTCCAAAAATTTTGTAGTGCTGCGGTATATTATAAATATAAATTTTATTTGATCCAATTGGGAGCGGTAGCAAATACTTTGGACTTTGCAATATCCGATTGATTACAATTCCGTAAAATTCGATAGATAAGTGGAAAAAATGGCAACTTATGGAAACACCTCCACATTTGTAAGATTGCATTAATCTAACATCAAACTATTAATTATTCGTTTATTGCAACATGTGTGATCATAATCACCAATCATCCTAAACATACAAATATACAACCAAATTTATGCAATACTTCTGTTGAATCAATAACAACTAACAAACTTGATCAAATCTTTGTTTTAAAAACCAGATCGAACTGGCAGTTGGACTGACCTCCCATATGAACTGATGCGAACCAAAAAAATCGATAAAAACTATCGAACCGATCAGTTTTTTCGGTTTGGTCAGATTAGGTTCGACCAGTTTTTCATCAATTAGACAAAACTTATAAAATCAAGAATTTTTCTACTTTCTCAATTGTGCCCCGTTTGGAGTTTAGGGTTTGGACTCCACTCCCGCATCCTCCGGTATTGACTCCACCCCCTGTGACCAGCCTCCCGAGCCCAACTCCACCGGGCCACCCCCACCTCCTCAGTCCCACCTCCTCAATCTCGACTCCACTCTCACCTCCTCAATCCCCCCCCCCCTCTAGTCCTTAGTCCCGACTCCATAAAATTCAAACTCTTTGGTGCGTGAAAACTAAGCTCAGCTCTTAGTGACTGTTGCCTTTGGTTTTCTTCGATATGTAGTATTTAGTTATTATTAGTAGTTTCTTTATGTAAACAACAACTATCTTTTTTTTCTCTCTCTATTTTCACCCGAATAGAAAACCAAGTGTTTCTTGGTTCGAAAATGTCTAATATGTTTATCTTAAGATTATTACATATTTATCTGACGTCGTCATCGGTTGGACTAGGTTGAACTATTGGTTGGACAACTGTAAACCAAAACGAGTTGTTTTGGGTTCGCTCTTTTTTTCCGATTTTTAAAACGTTGGATCAAATAGTGGTAGTATGTTTCGTGTAATTGTTTGCAACACCAAGGGGTCCAAGACAATGACCACATAATTGTTTCTTGTTGCCTTGTTGGGATGGTAAATGATATGTAAAGCACTGCTACTTTTTATTAGTTTCGATCATTAACATTGACGGATGAGAGATTAGCGACTATGAGTAATTACGCGTTTTTGGTTTATACTGGAAGACAGAGGTGTCACAGCTGTTTTGCTTCTATCACATAAGTGCACAACCTCACCCCTTCCTTCCCATTATCATTTCCAGGAAGCTCCATATTTCGTCCTCTAATATGATCTTAATTATATTCTTAAACCAAATGACAAAACTCGAAATAAATCTCCATGCATGATTGAAAGATATCACCGCCAACATGTACAGTGCTATATCTAAAATAAAACATGATGATGTAACAAGATGTTGTTAAGAGTCAAGTTTAGTCTTAACATCGAGAAAACATACGTACCTAAGTAGGCTACTAATGTTGTTTGTATGACAAAACTATGACTGCCTCCTCGGTCCTCACCCAGCTGCTTTGTTAAGCTTTTTCACCTGAACTTATATATATATACTGGACCATCTGATGGTTTGGGTGATTAATTAGAGTTCTCAGATAACACAGACGTAGCTCAAACCTGGCGGGTTGTTAAAAATTGAAATCCATGGTCGTCTTTTCATTTGAGCATGACTGTTTATTCCCTCTGCTGGTTTAGACCCTTTTTTGTCTCGAATTACAATTCCTCTACATGTGATAACTCTGTGGATTTCCATGATACATCTGCGTTTTTCTCAGTATTATTCAGAAAAATACCACTGCAATATGCACGTTACTTAATTCAAGACCTTAAAATCAAACATGAGTACATAACCACTTGTTGACATCAACTTTTACCAAAACGCACACACTAAAACACCACTACAGTCATGATCAAAGACAATAATTACGAAGTTATTTTTTATTTATTTTTAACAAAAAATTGTCCAAGGATTCTAAGATCACCTACCTACTTGTCTTAAATCAGTGACTGTAACAGTTTGACCATTTGTCTCCCTACTTTCCTCTGATTATCTGTAAACACAAAAAGATTCAAACATTAAAAAAAAAATCAAATTCTCTCTATAAATACCTCCGAGAACACACACACATCTCTCATCCAAATATCCAATATCTCAACAGCCTCCAACTCTCCAAGTATGGTTAAGACATCCAACACCACCACCACACCTCAACCACCAAGCACAAAGAAGAGCCAATACAGAGGTGTGAGAAGGAGGAGTTGGGGCTCATGGGTCTCTGAAATAAGAGCACCAAATCAAAAAACAAGAATATGGCTAGGCTCCTACTCCACGCCCGAAGCCGCGGCTCGAGCTTATGATGCAGCTCTCCTTTGCCTTAAAGGCTCATCAGCTAAACTTAACTTCCCGCTGAAAATTACACCAAAACAACAAATCCATGCACATACAATGTCTCCCAAGTTCATTCAAAGGGTTGCCGCCGCCGCCGCCGCCAATGACACTACTACGACAAGCCTAGACGAACCACTAAATGGCATGTCGGTGATATCAGATTCACCGGTGGATTGGTGGGAGTTGGGGGAGTTGCAGTACTCGCCCATGTACTTGGATGAGATGAGAAGTGCATGGGACATGTTTGGGTGTCAAGAAGAGGAGGATTGTTCTGAAGAGGATGGCGAACTTAAGCTGTGGAGCTTCTGCTGATCATGTATGCTTTGTTCTTTTTTTATTGGAAGTTTAGATATGCGTGAGAGTAGAAGAGTGGAATCCTTAGAGCTACAAGTTTTTTGATTTGTTCTTTGGAGACCATTTGATTTATTTTCCTAATCTAATAATTGTTTTGTCGGAAAAAATTAATGTGATGTATGTTTTGAAAACTGTAAGTTTCAGGAAGAGTAAAAATGAACTTTTCCGGTCACTGTTGTGGCCAAATGTTAACTTCGATAAGAGCGGCATGCAACTGCAAGCTACTGAAAGTCACAAGAAAAGGCATATGTTTCAACACATATGGGTGACGTTGTAAATTGGACTCTAAGAGCTTCGGTAACGGGTCGTGGGTTATCCCTCACCAGGGTCTCGACGACTCAGTCGAACAACCAAGTTGTTTGAACGACCTGGTCGTGGCAGACCTTGTTGGGTTTTTTTTGTTGCGTATATAATTAGGTTTAGGTGAATCGTGGGTTAAGAGTTGAATAATGTTGGAAAGAAAAAAAAAATAGGTTAGAAAGAGAAAAAATTGATGTAAATCAAAAAGAAAACTAACGTGAAAAAAAAAACCCCATAAACCGGTTACCATGGTCATGAATGGTCTAAGACCGTCAAAGTTCGCAGCAACATGTTCAACTCCTTCACCTTTAAGAAAATCTTCACCCGTTTTGCTCACAACTCCAAGAGAGCATATGAAAAACAGAAAACCATGTTCTTGAATTAAAGTGTTGATTTAGATGCAGGCTTAAGCCTTTGTTTTAACGTCGCAACTGGCAAACGATGATTGCACGTTTTTGCCTTTTGTTTTGTAAGACGACCATTATCGACATCGTAAATTTACATCAAAGAGACATGGAGTTTCAAATGCCACCAAACGCTATTACTACATAACACAAGGACAGCAACCCAACGAAACAAGATGTGAACGATTGATGCAACATACTGTTCCAAAATACCTCAAGGGTTCATAAAATCCTATTAATTCCAACAGAAACAAACACTCCACAACTTCGCTTTCTAACCGAGCTAAATAAAGCTGATAATATAGCAGCAAATCCAAGCAGAAACGGAGTTGATTGCAATTAAATAACAGAAATTCAGAGAAAAACTCAAAAGCAAAATTTAAGATAAGCTGAGAGGAAGACCAGACAATTTTTGTTACTTCTTCTCTTCTTTTTCTGCCTCCGCTGCCTTCTTCAATCTATTACCAACTTGACGCTTGTTCATCCGCTCAACTCGGAGCTTGCCGTATGCCTTGAAATCTTTCATTTCTTTTGTGATCTTTACCAACTCAACTGAGGGCTTCTGCGGGACAATGGGCATGTAGTCACCCTGGACCTGAGTAGCATTTGGTAGTTCCTCTGGAGCAGAATCACCAGCCTGAAACATACAAGACAAATCATTTTAAGTCAAATAACAACTAAAACGCAGAGCCAGAGAAACTTGATAATTTCCTGGGAATAACTTTGACGTGAATTTAATAGTTTATTCAGTGATTATAACTTGGAACAGACAAAACTTTACCTTGAACTTGCCGGCACGTCTTGGGAAGATCACAAGCTTGGCCTTGTATGTCTTCAGCCTCTGGACATTGGCTTGGAGGCCTTCCAAGGAACGATTCTTGCGGCGATGATCGACTGCAATGCCAATTGTTGGGGCAAGCTTCTTTGGTATTCCTGCTGCCTGAGAAATAAATCATATGCAAGACTTAGAAATTGTAGTGTCAGTTTATCATAATAAAGATATTCAGTTCTCGTCCGAAAATACATAAAATTTTAATATTATGAGTAAAAAGGGTAGACCAAACTACCTTAAGCTCCTCAAGAGTAAAACCCCTTCCAGCCCTTGATCTCATGTTGTACTTCTGTGTCTGGCACTGAACAATGGGACGAAGTGGTCCAGCAGTAGGACGAGGGAAAATCTTTACAGCTTTCTTCTGTCTGGCTGCAATTTTCAAAGATAACTTACAAAGTTAAATTAATTCGTATCTTTATTTCAACAATTATAAGATAAATATGAATTTTAAGAATTCCAAGAGATTGAAGCTGAACATCTATGATCTATCAGTATCGGTTAATAAAATTATGATCACTTACCAACACGTCTCCTGAGCTTGCGAGCAGGCTGGTTGAACCATGTCTTTACATAATTCTGCCAATGCTTCTTGAAGTGTGAATTGGGCACAACATTGTTATGCTTCACCATGTTTTACTTACCTGGAACAATATAGTATTCAACTAATGAAGACAATAATAGAAATACTTTCAACTGATAAACATCAGGGTTAACATGCCAACTAAGGGCATCCGGGAAAAAAACATGTGGTTGATTTCAGCAATAAATTAGATTAGTACTACGGTCTAGTTGAACATGAATTACATCCGCATTAAAAATGCAAATTAAAAATTCATTTTAGACGTAAACAAATTCAACAAATTTCATTTGAGGGAGCAAATTAAAAAATAGAATCTGCTAGAGACGCAGGATTAAGAAATAAATCTTGGGGAACATCATTTTCTAAACACACTAAATCCATATCTTCAACACATTAGTGAAACTTGAAAGTTCAACAGCAAATGACCGTCAAAGTCAAAACCAAACACGACACCGATTCCTCTTTCCAATTAATTCTATAAGTACTTCATAACATAATCTTATATACTATAAATGCATACTTCATATTCAATAATTGATCCTTGCTCTAAATCTTAGAAATACATTCATTCACTTTTGAAAAAATTATAAATCCTAAAAACTCCCACACATAATTTGAGCATTTGATGTTCGAACCAAGAAAATAAACCTAAACAATATCGATGAACGCATTCAGCATTCAACATTCAAATAAAAAACCCATCTTTCTACCAAACCCTAACCCTAACCCATTCGAATCGATGTAAATACTTGACCGAAACGAGAGTTATAATGGAGAAGATTTGAGATGGAAAAGGACGGACCTGCGTTTTGAGAGAGCGGCGGCAGAGGAAGATCGGAGAAGAGCCCTAGGAGAGGAAGGGATTGGGGTTTACTATATATCTTCGGGTAAATTGCAGTTTTGGTCTCTTCATTTTTGTTGGTTTCGTTTTGGACCCTATGAATCTGTGATCTACATCCAATCTATCGTGTCGTTTTTTCATATGTATCTGATTTTTTTGGTTGGTTGGATTATTATTTTGTTTGGGAATAAATATAGCAATTGTTAATATTGTTATATTTATTCACGATTGCATAATACTCCATTAGGAGGATTAAGCATTATTATGCTATTTTGTATGAGATAGATGGGTGAAAAACACGAAAGATGTGTCTCGACTCTCGAATGTAAAATAGAGGGAATTGATGATTAAATAATTAATCACATAAGATGTTTGGATATGAGTTTGTGTATCTTGTTTATTTTTGCAAATCAAAGTTTAGTATAGTATATTTTAGTTTTGGCTTCTCTGCATGTGCGTGCAGAGTAGACGAGAAATGCACATATGGATGACCATACAATATAGACGTAGGAAAATACGACTTTGAAGTTAACTTATATTGTGGGATATGCTTATTAGTAGTTTTGGAATTTGAGTTTCATCTTGCTATTTGCTAATGGAGAACTTTTAAAAAACTACATGCATAGACAAAAATTCTTCAATGCAAATTTTGGAACCAAAATTACCAAATGTCGATCCATTCCACTGAATTACCAATATGTCAACGCATTGAAACCAATATTACCAATTGTAAACTCTCTTTTTTTGGGTCTAATCCTGTTTACCAGATAACACACAAAAAAAAAACTATATAATCTAACCATCACGAGTCCGAAACCACCCTAAGAGGCAGACGCTCCAACACGAGTAGAGCAACAGAGCATGCAATTCAGAATGCAGACATCATGTAAGGACGTGGAGAGTGAGGAGGTATGGAGAGAGGAGTGGGGTGGAGTAAGGTGTGAGGTATGGTGAGGGTATGGAGGGGGTGTATGGGGTAGGTGTAGGATTTTGTTATAAAATCTAAAACCCAACCCTTTTCTTCCCTTTTCCCCTTTCCATTTGTTTCCCACCCAAACTCACCCCATTTTCTCTTGCATCCCGGCGACCAGAGGACGTGGAGGAGCGCCGGCGACGGGGTGAAGTCGACGCATGCGAAGAAGGAGCGCCGGGAACGGAGGAAAGAAGGAGAAGAAGCTAGAAGCGACGCCGGAGGAGGAGGAGCTCGCCGCACACGTCTTCTTCGCGGTGAAAGGTATGCCAAGTCTTCATAGTAACTCCCCAAGTGGTGTGGGAGTGTAGGGGGCGGCGTTGGTGCCGTTTCCCCGGCGAAAATCCCACTGAACCAAGGTTGAAGACGACTGGTTCGGTCGACCGTTGTGTGTCTCGGTCGACCGAACAGCGTCTAAATGATGCCTGTTCAGTGCGATATTGTAGTGTTTCGGTCGACCGTGTGAGGTTCGGTCGACCGATATTTTATAAAAATAACTTGCTGCCCGAAAACGGTCGAACGACGTCTGTGGGACGGTCGACCGTTTATGCCAAATTTTAGCGGGAATATTTTATAAGGGTTATATTAGTCCGGTCGACCGGAGGTTGTTCGGTCGACCGATCCCAGTAGATAGGGTAGACAGACCTTCGGCCGACCGAGTGTGTGTCTCGGTCGACCGAACTGCGCAAGGTCGGTCAAGAGCGTTGACCATCTAAACGGTCGACCGCTCGTTGTGATCCGGTCGACCGACCGCGTGCAGTTTTCTGCAGTGAAGTGCCTGTAGATCGGTCGACCGAAAGAGAGGTTTCGGTCGACCGAATGCAGTGGGCAGGATTCATGCAGTTTTCCTTATCGGTTGAACGGACCCTGGTTCGACCGACAGGATATATATGTATATAAAACGTATAGCGTAGACCTTCCAAACGGTCGACCGCTAGATTTGACCTTGTTCGACTGGTGGGTCGAATTATCTTTCCTTGGTGGATTTATCCACATACGTGACGTCGAGCAGAGGCGACTACCGGCTGCCGAGCCCACGGTCGATCACCGGACCTCGGAGCTACGGATTTCACCTACGACGAGAGCGTATCTTCTGTTGGACCCCTCGTGGATGCCGGTGCGGCAGAGGGATGCCTGCCATGCCTGTGTGGGTGGTAGATGCCTTCTTCCCTGGTGGGGGAAGGGGATGCACTTTCCTTGTAGAGGAGAGCCGAGACCTCCTCGTGTGGGCCTGGATTGGCAGGGGGGATGCCTCCCTTGTGCCCCTGTGTGCGGCTGGGAGATGAGTGCGGCGACCCCCCTCGTGTGGGCCTGGATTGGCAGGGTGGGGGATGTTTCCCATGCCCCTGGCGCGGCTGGGAGATGGTCCGCAGCGGTTGGGGCATGTATGGGGCCCGAGGCGGATTGCATTGCATGTGCATTCTTGGCATTTTCATCTGTTTTTCTGTATATATAGGAGATGTTGGCATACGGGGTTCCTTGCGGGAACTCAGGCAGGTTTTATGTTGCATTTTCAGGTAGCAGGCAGTCTTAGGTTGGTGGTGACCGAGGGGAGTGCCTCCGGGATCGGGTCCTGTTCTTCCGATCGTTTTGTAGAGGTAGTGATTACAGTAGTTATGTAGTAGTTATGTTTTAGTTGTAATCACTCTTTTGACAACTCTGTATTATGACTTCCACGTGGAGATATTTTATATATTATTATGTTGACTTTTCTAGTAACGTGCCCGCGTTGACCGTTGACGGTCGTATGTTGTATGTCTAATTTTGAAAATTTTCTTCCGCTGTTTCGGGACGTTACAACTTGGTATCAGAGCCTTGATCCCGGCGTATTTTCCCAAAGAAACCACCATCGAGTTAGGATTAGAGTCTAGAGGTCCATTGCATGCATTCATGATCATTCTGATGTGAGTCTTTTTGTTCTGTGGAGTGATGCCTCCGAGACGGGTGGTGCCTGCGGCTGAGACTCGCAGTTCGAGTGAGTCTGCGAGAGAGGAGGCCCGGGAGGCAGAGCGCAGAGTCCTGTTCGACACCGTGGAGCGGTTGAGCGGGATGTTGGAGCGCCAGGCAGCGCAGAGTGCGCAGGCGGGGGCCGGTGCGATGCACGACCGGTTCATGAGGCAGCACCCTCCGACTTTTGCTGGGCAGATGGATGCAGAGGCAGCTGAGGAGTGGATCCTCACTATGCAGACGATCTTCAGGGCTATCGACTGTACTCCGGAGAAGAAGGTGGACCTGGCCACCTATGTGCTGAGAGGAGCTGCAGCGAACTGGTGGAGGTCGACTTCAGCAGTTGTGTTCACCGGTCGAGAGGATGTGTCATGGGAGGAGTTCGTTGAGGAGTTCAACGAGCAGTACTTTCCGGAGCATGTGCGAGACGGGAAGCGGGTGGAGTTCCTGGCCCTGGAGCAGGGGAGCATGACACTGGAGGAGTACATTGGGAAGTTTAACGCCCTTGAGCGTTACTGTCCGGAGATTTTCGTCACTCAGGCGCAGAGGTCGATGAAGTTTGTCGGGGGACTCCGGAAGCATCTGAGGACCCGAGTGCTGTCGAGCATGCCACGCACCTTGGCGGACGCAGTGAGGAGCGCCACTATCATGGAGAGGGACTACCGGGAGAATTATCAGGATGATAGGAGGTCGATAGGGAGATCCTCAGGGAGGCCAGGAGGGCAGAGTTCGGGGAAGTCGGGCAAGAGGCCCCGGATCAAGGCAGCAGGGGCGCCGCAGCCAGAGGCGTGCAGGAGCTGTGGCAGAGTGCACACTGGGCGCTGCTTGGGGTCGATTACTTGTCATGGTTGTGGTCAGCAGGGCCACATCGTCAGGAACTGCCCTAGCAAGGGCGCTGGACCGAGCAGACCTCCGGGACTTCCGAGTGTCAGTGGCGGCGGAGCTAGGAGACCTGCAGCACCGCAGCAGGGTCAGCGCACTGGACGAGTCTTCACTGTCCAGGCAGAGGAGGCGAGGGACGCCAGCACCGTCGTGGAAGGTACACTTCTTGTGGCAGGTTTAGAGGCTAGAGTGCTTTTTGATTGTGGCGCGACACACTCGTTCATCTCGGAGCGATTTGCGGGAGTGTTGGGCCGTACCCCTGCGATGTTGACTGCCACTTTGGAGGTCAGCACACCCCTGGGTCTGGTGGGCACTGTGGGGAGCTTCATCCCCGGCGCCACGATTGTTTCGGGAGACCAAGATTTTCCGGCAGATCTGGTCTTGCTACCGATGGAGGACTTCGACGTTATTCTTGGGATGGACTGGCTGTCCCGGCATGACGTGCGTGTCCTTTGCCGTGAGAGGAAGGTTTTGATTCCGAGGTTGGGGTTGCCTGATATCATGATTAGAGGAGTCAGGAACAGAGGAGGCCGCATTGTGGTGTCAGCTTTGAGGGCTCAGAAGTTGATGCAGCAGGGTTGCAGAGCGTTTCTGGCGACGCTGGTTGTTCCAGAGGCTGAGTCTCCGAGGCTGGACGAGATAGATGTGGTACGGGAGTTTACAGAGGTGTTTCCAGATGATATTCCAGGATTGCCACCTCCGCGAGAGATGGAGTTCTGCATTGAGCTGGCAGCAGACACCTCACCGCAGTCGAAGGCCCCGTACAGGATGGCGCCTGCAGAGTTGGCAGAGTTGAAGAAGCAGCTACAGGAGCTGATGGAGGCTGGATTCATCAGACCGAGTGTCTCACCTTGGGGCGCGCCAGTGCTGTTTGTGAAGAAGAAGGACGGGTCTTTGCGGATGTGCATTGACTATAGGATGCTGAACAAGGTCACCATCAAGAATAGGTATCCCCTACCTAGGATTGAGGACCTGTTCGATCAGTTGCAGTCAGCGAAGGTCTTCTCTAAGATCGACCTACGCTCAGGATACCATCAGCTGAGGATCCGAGAGGAGGATGTCCAGAAGACAGCATTCAGGACCAGATATGGGCACTATGAGTTTTCGGTGATGCCTTTTGGGTTGACGAACGCTCCGGCGGCTTTCATGGATCTGATGAACCGGACGTTCAGGCAGTACTTGGATAGTTGTGTCGTGGTCTTTGTGGATGATATCCTGATTTACTCACCCGATGTGGAGCAGCACAGAGAGCACCTGCGGATTGTACTTAGCATTTTGAGAGACCAGAGGTTGTATGCTAAGTTTTCGAAGTGCGAATTCTGGTTGGACAGAGTCGCATTTCTGGGTCACATCGTTTCTGCGGAGGGGATTTCGGTGGATCCGGCGAAGGTAGAGGCAGTGACTGAGTGGAGAGCCCCTACGAGCGTGACGGAGATCAGGAGCTTTGTTGGATTGGCGGGTTACTACCGTCGCTTCATCAAAGACTTCTCGAGGTTAGCTGCACCTTTGACTGCCCTGACGCAGAAGGGAGTCACTTTTGTTTGGTCCCAGAAGTGCGAGGACAGCTTTCAGGAGCTGAAGAGACGACTGACGACAGCTCCAGTTTTGACGCTGCCGAGCGGCACAGGAGGTTTTGTGGTCTACAGTGATGCGTCTGGCATTGGTTTGGGTTGCGTGTTGATGCAGCACGGGAGGGTGATTGCATACGCTTCGAGGCAGCTGAAGACTCATGAGAGGAATTACCCGACGCATGACTTGGAGTTGGCAGCCGTTGTGCACGCACTGAAGACATGGAGACACTACCTGTATGGTGAGCAGTTTGAGGTGTTCACCGATCACCAGAGTCTGAAGTATCTCTTCTCCCAGAAGGAGTTGAATATGAGACAGCGTCGTTGGTTGGAGTTCATTAAGGACTACGATTTCACCATCTCTTACCATCCGGGGAAGGCGAATTCAGTTGCAGACGCCTTGAGTAGGAGAGTGGAGCTATCAGTGGCTGGCATGTGCCTTCAGGAGTGGAGACTGCTTGAGTCATTGGCAGAGTGGAGGCCGTTTACTGGGGACTCTGAGGGAGCAGTGGTAGCTGGATTGCGGGTAGAGCCACAGACTGTTTCACAGGTAGTACAGGCGCAGCATGAGGATGATGAGTTGGCCAGTTTGCTGGAGTTGACTGCCAGAGAGGGGTCAGATTTCAGTGTTGGGGTCGATGGAGGTCTGAGATTCAGAGGGCGGATCTGGGTGCCGAGGGTTGATGGGATGAGAGATGACATCATGGAGGAGGCACACAGAGCGAAGTACACCATCCATCCCGGGAGCACGAAGATGTATAAGGACCTGCAGCGGAACTTCTGGTGGAGAGGCATGAAGAAGGACATTGCAGAGTTCGTGAGTCGGTGTTTGGTCTGTCAGCAGGTGAAGATCGAGCACCAGAGGCCAGCTGGGCCTATGCAGAGCATCGAGCTTCCAGAGTGGAAGTGGGAGCACGTGACGATGGACTTCGTTACGGGGCTACCGAAGACGAGGCGGTTCCATGACGCGATTTGGGTGATAGTCGATAGACTGACCAAGTCGGCGCACTTTCTGGCCATTAGGACCACCTTGCCTTTGGAGAGTCTGGCGAAGCTGTATGTAGAGGAGATCGTCAGATTGCACGGAGTACCGGTGAGCATCATCTCTGACAGAGATCCGAGGTTCACATCCAGATTTTGGGGGAGTCTGCAGCAGGCACTGGGGACACGTCTGAGATTCAGTACAGCTTTTCACCCTCAGACAGACGGTCAGTCAGAGAGGACTATCCAGACTTTGGAGGATATGCTGAGGGCTTGCACACTGGACTGGGCTGGACACTGGGATGAGCATCTACCTCTGATTGAGTTCGCCTACAACAACAGCTACCATGCTAGTATTGGGATGGCACCGTATGAGGCATTGTACGGGAGGCCGTGCAGATCGCCGGTATGCTGGAGTGACGTAGGCGAGAGGCAGTTAGTGGGTCCAGAGCTTGTGCAGATGTACGCAGAGAAGGTTGACCTGATCAGGAGGAGGTTGGCTACAGCACAGAGCAGACAGAAGAGTTATGCTGACCGACGCAGACGGACCTTGAGCTTCGAGGTTGGAGATCACGTCTTCCTGAAGATTTCACCAGCTCGGGGAGTGATGAGGTTCGGGAAGAAGGGGAAGCTCAGTCCGAGGTATGTCGGACCTTTTGAGATCTTGGACCGTGTCGGGGAGGTCGCCTACAGAGTTGCTTTGCCGCCACAGTTCTCTGGCCTTCACAACGTCTTCCATGTTTCTATGTTGAGGAAGTACGTTGCAGACCCGACGCATGTGATAGAGATTTCAGTGCCTGAGATCCGGCAGGACTTGTCACTTGAGGAGAGGCCAGTTGAGATCATCGATCGGATGGACCATCAGCTCAGGAGGAGGACCATTCCGATGGTTAAGGTCAGATGGCAGCATCACAGCGAGCGCGAGGCCACCTGGGAGATCGAGGAGGAAGTTCGGAGGCAGTATCCAGAGCTTTTCGGTGAGTTACCCTTCTGATTTCGGGGCGAAATCCTTTTAAGGAGGGTGGATTGTAAGGACGTGGAGAGTGAGGAGGTATGGAGAGAGGAGTGGGGTGGAGTAAGGTGTGAGGTATGGTGAGGGTATGGAGGGGGTGTATGGGGTAGGTGTAGGATTTTGTTATAAAATCTAAAACCCAACCCTTTTCTTCCCTTTTCCCCTTTCCATTTGTTTCCCACCCAAACTCACCCCATTTTCTCTTGCATCCCGGCGACCAGAGGACGTGGAGGAGCGCCGGCGACGGGGTGAAGTCGACGCATGCGAAGAAGGAGCGCCGGGAACGGAGGAAAGAAGGAGAAGAAGCTAGAAGCGACGCCGGAGGAGGAGGAGCTCGCCGCACACGTCTTCTTCGCGGTGAAAGGTATGCCAAGTCTTCATAGTAACTCCCCAAGTGGTGTGGGAGTGTAGGGGGCGGCGTTGGTGCCGTTTCCCCGGCGAAAATCCCACTGAACCAAGGTTGAAGACGACTGGTTCGGTCGACCGTTGTGTGTCTCGGTCGACCGAACAGCGTCTAAATGATGCCTGTTCAGTGCGATATTGTAGTGTTTCGGTCGACCGTGTGAGGTTCGGTCGACCGATATTTTATAAAAATAACTTGCTGCCCGAAAACGGTCGAACGACGTCTGTGGGACGGTCGACCGTTTATGCCAAATTTTAGCGGGAATATTTTATAAGGGTTATATTAGTCCGGTCGACCGGAGGTTGTTCGGTCGACCGATCCCAGTAGATAGGGTAGACAGACCTTCGGCCGACCGAGTGTGTGTCTCGGTCGACCGAACTGCGCAAGGTCGGTCAAGAGCGTTGACCATCTAAACGGTCGACCGCTCGTTGTGATCCGGTCGACCGACCGCGTGCAGTTTTCTGCAGTGAAGTGCCTGTAGATCGGTCGACCGAAAGAGAGGTTTCGGTCGACCGAATGCAGTGGGCAGGATTCATGCAGTTTTCCTTATCGGTTGAACGGACCCTGGTTCGACCGACAGGATATATATGTATATAAAACGTATAGCGTAGACCTTCCAAACGGTCGACCGCTAGATTTGACCTTGTTCGACTGGTGGGTCGAATTATCTTTCCTTGGTGGATTTATCCACATACGTGACGTCGAGCAGAGGCGACTACCGGCTGCCGAGCCCACGGTCGATCACCGGACCTCGGAGCTACGGATTTCACCTACGACGAGAGCGTATCTTCTGTTGGACCCCTCGTGGATGCCGGTGCGGCAGAGGGATGCCTGCCATGCCTGTGTGGGTGGTAGATGCCTTCTTCCCTGGTGGGGGAAGGGGATGCACTTTCCTTGTAGAGGAGAGCCGAGACCTCCTCGTGTGGGCCTGGATTGGCAGGGGGGATGCCTCCCTTGTGCCCCTGTGTGCGGCTGGGAGATGAGTGCGGCGACCCCCCTCGTGTGGGCCTGGATTGGCAGGGTGGGGGATGTTTCCCATGCCCCTGGCGCGGCTGGGAGATGGTCCGCAGCGGTTGGGGCATGTATGGGGCCCGAGGCGGATTGCATTGCATGTGCATTCTTGGCATTTTCATCTGTTTTTCTGTATATATAGGAGATGTTGGCATACGGGGTTCCTTGCGGGAACTCAGGCAGGTTTTATGTTGCATTTTCAGGTAGCAGGCAGTCTTAGGTTGGTGGTGACCGAGGGGAGTGCCTCCGGGATCGGGTCCTGTTCTTCCGATCGTTTTGTAGAGGTAGTGATTACAGTAGTTATGTAGTAGTTATGTTTTAGTTGTAATCACTCTTTTGACAACTCTGTATTATGACTTCCACGTGGAGATATTTTATATATTATTATGTTGACTTTTCTAGTAACGTGCCCGCGTTGACCGTTGACGGTCGTATGTTGTATGTCTAATTTTGAAAATTTTCTTCCGCTGTTTCGGGACGTTACACATCACACCCAAAAAAAGTACGTATTCAAGAAAAAGTTAGCACTTGCACCACATAACTTACATGATAAATAATTCATTGATATCAGTCACAAAATGAAATAAGCGAGACATAAATGGATGGAATTTGTCTGCTTAAAGCTTAGGTGGCTTGGGGAAAATGTCAGGGGTGAACTTCTGAGCTGCACTAATGCTGCCTTTTATTTTCATCACTCCTCTGCATCCAATAATAGGAGAAAAATTAATCAAAGGAAACAATAAAACAGCAAAAACATGCACAGCTAGAAGGAACAACACTGATATAACAAAACCACATTACTATCATTTTTCCCAGAAAATTCTTATCTAGAAAGATGGTTACCAAAATGTATGTTTTAACTTTCAAGACTCATCTTTGTGTTTTTTTTTTCTTCATCGAATTAAATGTCATGAAGTATGTCTAAGCAATAAAAGTCTGTATGATCCTACTGAATAACTTAAATATCATAACATAAGAATTAAGTAACCCTGTTATCATTTAACAAACAAACAAACAATTTCTGAAACCAAATGTGGGACATTATAGCATAACGTATGAGGTTGTTATTTTTCTGCAATACAAGATCAGAATTTTAAAAAGAACATCTATCTACCAACATGTTTCAAATCATGAACATAAACTAAATTGAGTCACCTGAGGAAAGCCATCTGAGGATTCAACTTGCCAGTGGAGACGGCAAGGAAATCATCATCATTGAAAGAAAATATGACATCAGGCTTCCCGTTATATGGCCCTGCAATCCTACTCGTCAAATCAAACGGCAAAAAACACACAATACACACACAACAATTAAGAGTAGCACAAGAGAATAAAAATGATACCGTTAGTGACTTCTCCCTTCTTGAGATCGACTACGAAGATCTCCTCATCCACTCCAATTTTCTGATAACAAAAGGACAAAAGATGTCAGTTTTGTTTAAGAGAAGAAAGTGTGTTGTTTATATGAGATCAAAAGAAAGAAAACTAATTTTTCCCAAAAAATAGAAATTGTTTCATCAACCCAACATCATGGCAACTTTTATCATTATGATATTGAATACATTATTCCATACACCCAAAAAATCATACTCTTTGTTAGTACCATAATTTCAAATTTCTGCCTCAAACTCAAAGCAAACATGGTAAAGTAAGATATCTTTTTTGAAAATAAAGACTGTAAATTTATTCAGTTTCAATAAAAGACTGGACATTTTGCGCCGAATTGCAATAACAACATGACAAATTATAATCAAAGAAGACTTTTCTTTAAAAGTCTGCGTCAAACTCAAAGCAAACATATTAAATCAATAAAAAAATATTGTTTAGAATCGATGACGTCTCTTTCCCGAAAAAATTCAAATTCCTCTTCATCATATGGTTGTTAAAAAACCTATAAGACGCATTTTTCCATAATTAAACAACAAAAAACAACGTAAAAACCTCAAAAAAGAGACCTTGGGAGCGATGTTGAGTTGGTAGACGAGGCCAATCTTCTTGACGAGGGCTTTGCCGGCGTCGGTGGAGAGATGGATCTTCATCATCTCCAACAGATTCGCCGATTTCAACGAACTCGTTTTCGTCGTCATCTTCTTCTTCTTCTCTGTTTTCGTTTTTTGTTTTGTTTATGGATTTGGTGTTGTGTTATTGTTCGGCTTCGGTCGGGGTGTTTTATAGACGGGTGAGACTGAGATATGGATTTGGTTTTCTATTTTGAGAAGGGGTTAGTTGCAATTGCTTAATTATGGTCATTATGGGGGACGTGGTGGTTGTTATGGATAAGATTTTTACCGCTTATGAACCTAATTTTTAGTCCTACGCAAATGTTTTCTTTTTCTTTCAATGAATAATAAATCTTATGGCTAATTTTGCATGAGTTTTGATATTTATTTTCTCAATGATTTCTTTTGTTGGTGATAAAAAAGTTATGATGAAATTAAGCCTAAATTGCTAAACAAAAAAAGTTTTTCCGGTGTTCTTTTATGATTTTACAATTAATTGTAGATCCAACTTTGGATTTAATTTATAAACACAAGTAGGAAAATTGTGTTAGTTTCAACTGTTATTATTACATCGTGGTTCACTCAAGGGAAGCCTGCTGGCGCAAGTTTACGTTTAAATTACTGAACTATTCGTCACTGTAAAACTACTTAAATCGTCTGTACGAATTATCATTTTGCCTTTCTACACTTCTTTTTATACAATTCTTCATTTCAGTCTCCTTACACAACTCTCTCTTCGTATTACTTTCATATTTCTCACAAACGTTGTCTCGGAAGCCAAGAAAAGAGGTAGTGGATGCCCCGGATCAGTCGAATATGGTAAGAAGTCATTAATTTTTAATTTTTTTTGCTCGGGCGTCCGCGGGAGCCACCCCACGGACGCCCGGGTCTAGGTGGGGGCGTCTGCAGGAGACGCATGTCCCTTTAATTTTTTTTAAATTAATTATAATTTGTGATAATTGTTAAATAAATTATTATTAAGTTAATAATTAGTTTAAATGATTGATTAATTAGTTAATCCCATGATTAATTATTATTATTAGTTAAATTGATAATAATTAGTTATAATTGATTATTAAGTTAATAATTAGTTTCATTAATTACGTAATTACGTTAGGCACAGCGTTTCGTTCGCGGAATCTGTTTGGAACATTTCTGAGAGTATGACAACTTCACCTGGACGATCTGAGTCGTAGCCGAGACCCCTCCACTTGTGATACAAATTATTTGCAGTGGTTCGATAGGTGCTCACATCCACTTATCGTGCGCAGTACGATTCCAAGACCGGAGAGACCACTAGATAGGAAGGACATGTGGCGATGCGGTAGGTTTATCTAATTTAATTTAATTTGTAATTGTAATTTATATTTTGTTTTTATTGTCAATGTACGCTAATTTTATGTTACATACAGTGGATGAGTAAGGCGATACGGTATACGCATCCGTTCTTGCGAGATAGGGACCTGATGCCGACCGAGGAGACGAGAGTTGCATGTTCAGATTGGGATCGCCTCATTGAGGAGTGGAACAGTCAGTTGGGTATTTTCGGACCATGATTCGGATGAGGAGTTCTAGTTGACTTGCACATTATTTACTTATTTGTGTATTATTATTATTTATTTTGGACGATCTATTTTGTTACCTATCGTATTTTTAATACCTTTTTCTCATGAACATATCACAGTAACTTAAAAAATATATAAAAACTGGTAAAAGAACAACACGATATACGTACAAATACACGATATATTATACATTACAAATTACAATCAAAATGTACTACGTAACCGGTTCCAACATGCTATCCTACTTTCGTACTCATCCTCTCATCCAACAACACTCTCTATCTCACATTTCATACCACATGGTCGTTATGGGAGGTACCGGGAATCCATCTGCTAATTTCAAGCGAATAAAATGTTTGTAACTCCCTAAATGAGCAGTGATCAACTCTCTGTCTGACCTCCTCACAGCAGACAAACTCTCCCAAGCAGGCACAGTAAGACACGGGAACAACGAACCTTCAATTCCCACTGAGAAATACACGACCGCACACTTGTAAAAATTAGCAATCAGGAACAAGTCGACCCAAACCTCTATATAGTGATCATCGTGATAAGGTCCTCCGCCCCAATCAATTCTCTAACGAGCTTGTACCACATTGTCGTAGTAGACGTTCTCATAAATAGGCGCACATATCTCATTAGAAAACGCACGACGGGCATACAACCAATTATCTTGATCATCATGGAAGACATCAGCAACACATCGATTGTTGTAAATATTTGTTTACTATTAAAAAGTTCACGGTAATCTGCTTCATTACTCCCAAAATATTGTAACGGAACCTGGAAAAATAAATAAAAATGGGTCGTCTAAACCAGACGCCTCCACCATGATTGGGGGGGGGGGGGGGGGGGGGGGGTTGTCTGGTTTAGATGTTATATCATGGTGGAGGCGTTTGGAGGAGACGCCTCAACCATGGTGGGGGCGTCCCAGCCAGACGCCTCAACCATGGTGGAGGCGTTTCCTCTAGACGCCCGGGATGAAATTTTTAATATTTCCCTATTACCTTACTTGATCCAGGCGCTTCGCTAGACATTTTCGTTGTGTTGTTACTGGGAAAATGAGGAAACGTAGGAAGAAACCTTATTTTAAGAGACAAGACGTAATAAATATTAAATGAATTGTGATGAACAAAAATGTAATTTTCGAAACGATTTAAATAGTTTTCCGACTTCGACCACGTCCAATCAAACAATGATGTAACCATTATAAAGACGTAAGAAGAAATTTCCGTGAAAATTTATTCTTAAAAAAACGAAATTTTGTGTCAGTCTAAAACATTTTGATTTTTGAAGGACGTTGCTTTCCAAAGAGCAAAAGCATCACAACAGGATAAACATGAACCCAGAAATATTCAAGGACATCGAATTTCATTCTGACCCAGTTCCTACTTTGGGCTCACGATACCAAGAAATACACTCTGAAGAGAAATAATCATTTAAATACTGGTTCATTTCCTTTTAGGCATGATCACATAATTTAGCTACCAAGGAGTGACTAGTATCAGTTCACAAAAAACTACATAAAATTATCAGTAGAAATACAGAAGCTGCAGACACAGATCTAAACACAAACTCAATCTCACATCTTTGATACACGACATTAAAACATTGGACCATGTTATAAGATGAAAGATTTAAAAAAATATGAAACTGCATTTCTTTGAAGTCCCACATGTTACATGTACTTGGTTGTTCAGATTGTCTACCAAGAGGTTCTTTTCATCATCCTGAAGAAGTCATCAGCATCAACTACTCCATCACCTGCAAATCACGACCCAAAAGGCTATGATGTGAATCAAATAAGCAAAGGTAACAAGAAGCAACTGTATATCAAAGAGCATATAAATCTCGATTGTGATGGGAATACACAAACTTCAAAGATTAGTTCTAAGAGGAAGCCATCATTTTTTTCTTTCAGTTTGAATTGATTTTCTCTTCAAAAAAACTATGAACCACACATTTCCTCGCTGACACCTCAATCAAAAACCTTAGCTTTGGTGATAATTCCTAATAGAAACACACACATGAAAGAATATTCCATGGAAATGATTTCAATGCTTAAATTTTTTAAGAAATTGTTGATATGATTATTCAATACACTTTTTTTGCTAGCCCCCTGAATGATTGAATACATGGACCCTACCACGGATTTACAAATGGACCTGTCGTCCTGCTACACTAGCATAACTTAACTAAATCTTCTTGACACGTGAAAGAAATTTACAAACCGTGAAAAAGTTAGGGCACATTTCCTCGCTGACATCAGGGGTTTTATATGAAAATTTTCTCTAATATTTTGTACCGACAATTGTTGAAAATTCCAGAGTCTCAATGAATCGTTGCAGATTGGCACCCTTTAATATATTTAAATACAAAAAAAATAAAAAATTCAAGGGTACTTACCAATTGACTGAATAGCTTTTTAATAAATTGATAAACTCAAACGAAAATAAACCAATCTCACCATTATGATCGGCTTCTATAATCATCTCCTTTATCTCTTCACGTGTAAAGTTCAAACCCAGCTCTTTCGAGATGTTCATAATGTCCGACTCAGATATCCTCCCCTAAAAATCATGATATTTAGAAGAAAAAAATCGTTAATTGGTAAGTGTACATCAGTAAGTTTTAAAAACTATCACATTGTTATCTTGATCGATCACACGAAAAGCTTTTGTCAGCTCATCTTTGGTGTCCCTTTCTCCAAATTTGTCCGTCATCATGTGAGCAAATTCATTAAAATCAATTGCACCACTTCCATCTTTATCGACATCAGCAATCATCTGCTCTATTTGCTGCAACGAGATAACAACTTCACATTATGACATTAAGCAACATGTTTTGTAAATGAAACGGCCAATGAAACTATCAAAAGTGGGTTTTGTTGCTATATCATATAACATAGAAATAAATGACTACATGTACATATCATAAATCTGCTGGAATCAATAATTTTCATAAATTGTTCGAGTATCAGGTATTCACAAGGAATCAAATGCACATTTTCTCTTACTTTGATCGTTTTTAAAGAAAAACCATGTCAAAGAGTTTGGAAGGAAAAAATGATGTGATAAATGTTCAAGTGATAAGTATGCGGCCATTTGCAGCCAGCACGTGTTGGTCGCTCATGGGACCGCCTGTGCAGTTAAGTGGTCACACAGGATTGCTTTCTTAATAAAAAAATCAAGAAATATTTAAAAAAATAAAAAATGTAGAAAATGGTAAAAAATTGGGAAGATGGAAAGAAGTCATAGAAAATTATCTTACAGGTGTGTGATGAATGGGAGGCCTTATAAGTGTTAGGGAGGGTGAACTTTTTTTATAAAAAAAATGATCCACTTGTTCAGTCACTTATGTGACTGAAGTTCGCAGTCACATAAGCGACTGTCCAAGCTGCAAATGTGTGTGTTTCTGTGGTGGATGTGCATGACCACAAGAAACGGTGATTGCTTAAGCGGTCAATTACTTAAACAGAGGGCAACAGAGCAAGGCCAACACTTTGACAACATGAGATAGTCCTGGAGGTGAACCATGAGCACAAAGGTATATTAACCCTCAAATTTGCTTTCAACAATATTAAGGTCTAGCGCTGGTAACGAACAACATAATGACGGCAATAAGACGAAATAACCTATATCACGCTATCCAAAGAATCCTAACACAGACAGGAAACGTTCTAAGATTCATGTCCCAAGCATCAATCAGGTTTCAAAAGTATATTTGCATGTATGAATAATGATACAAGTGAGTTCTTTTATGAAAAGATCGCTTGAGATCTGAGACCATGTTTGAATACACAATGTAACATCAATCATGCACGAAATGAAGTTTACATGCTTTATTTATATTTCTAGGCAACACCATGTCCAGGTGAAGTATATAAACAAAAGATATCCCTGTGAAATTTCATGAAATGTTTTTTCCCGACACTTAGGCCTTCCCCTTAATGTTTTGAGAGTGCCTCCAACCCAATGATGATATTAATGAAGCATTAGACACAAACATAAAGGAACAAGAATCATGATGAGCTAAAAGTGCAAGTTTTAGGTTCAAAATATGAATAACATTTCTAGGAAAGAGGATATGAATTCATGAAAAGAAATCTCGACAAATAGGCACATTAAATTACATTTTCATATTGTAACAAAAAATGATGCATTCTATTTCAAGATATAACCATGCTTCCAATGAAATATTTCAATTTCTTCCGATAAGGAAAAATGTGTGGGAGCTTGGAATGAATAACTATGTACCTCATCAGTCATCTCAAAGCCCAATGCCCTGCACAAAGTCACATTAGTATGTACATCGTATAATACATCCAGTGGCACCAGTAATACATTTGTAGCTCCAACATATTGATGCAAAACTTCCTATATATCCATACCTCATGGCAATTTTCAGCTCCTTAGCATCAATGTTACCTAAAAAAGAAAAAAACAAGGTCCTTACGATTAAAAGATAAACAAAGAAAGAAAGCAAGGATGATGTAACAAGATCTAACTATTTAGAACTTCATAGGCAAAAGTTTATACCAGAGCCATCAATATCAAACAAATCAAACGCTTCTTTTATCTCCTTCAACTTTTGCTGAGTTAACGCGTGCTGACGAGATTTATGTTTTTCCCTCTTGGATGATGCTACTCTGGAATAAGAACCTGCCTGAAACAATATATAAATAAGGCAAATAAGCTTTTGACCAAAATAACAAAGCATGCGGAGTCCAAAATTGCTCATCATAGTTGCCACATTCAATAATCTCTGAAATTAGTTATCACATAGTGACTCAAGTATAGTATATTGTAAAATAAGTAAAAATGAAAAGATAAAGGCACAAAAGATGAAAATGAATGCAAGTATACCACAAGAGATGAGAGATTCTTATTATCCCAAAAGGATGTCCAAAATTTGATCCATTTTAAACTAGAAACCACCTCTCACTTTATTTGAAGAGGTTATTCATTTAATTTTGTACGGCATCACATTGATGCCACTAGTAAACCAATGCTTTAATCGATTGATCCAAGCACCTAACATCTTGACCAAGCTGATGTCCAATTACATTTAAAATTGTGCCTAAAACTAAACCAAACTTGCTCTCAAGGCTCTAAAGGGGCTTCAAGCAAACTTCACTGTAAGCACTCTAATATAAATAGATTTGTTACTTAATCCATTGAAGCACCCAATAAATTGGTTAAAAACATAACTTTATTGGTTGTGATTAATACAAGACAGAATGAACTCTACCCTTTGACCAACATCCTCCCTATCCAATGATGACAAGGAGGAGATATGATAATCTACCTACATCATACGATGTAACGTCTATATTACAGGTATTAACTTGTGTATTTTTGTTTTGATTTTCTCCATCACCAAACAAACATTTTATTGAGAAATAGAAGTAAATAACCACCGGAATGAGGTGGAGTGATGGAATTCATCACACACACACGTATATAAATGAGTGTTTGTTACAATGTCTTGAAATATCGACCTCCTTGAATATTTTCGGATAACAATAATAAGATAGGTAGCTGAGAGATTTTTGTTCAATTGGTTTAGTATAAAAGTATTACCAACTTGGTAAAATACCTAATCAGATTTCAATCGAACCAAACCAACAAATTTTCAATAATTTATTTTGACAGTCATTACAATATCCAACCCCTTGTTCTGGATTTCTAACACCGCCCGGCCCGTCCCGGCGCCCCTTCTCGTTCTCCTTCGGCAGCAAAGGGGAATTGCAAGAACGGAGTTGCGATCCCAACTCTTTTCTGAGGTCAATCCACACACAGCTCTAAATCATAACACTAAAACGAACAACCTCGCTTGAAAATTTTCGAATGTACCGGTTGATCTGATGTTCGGTCTCAAATCAGATGAAAACATGAAAAATTGAAAATCCATCGAAGAAAACGGTGAGATCGGAATGCAGGAGCGATGGAAAAGATGAGGATTTTTGGGGAGGAAAAGGTGGGGGAAGGAAGTACCATTTGCGATTTGGTGAGGCTTTCGTCTCTACTTTTTTTTTTTCTTCTTCTCTTCTTCGCCCTTTCCGTTCCTTCCTTGTGGTCTTGTGGACTTCACGCTACTCTTCAACTCTTTTCTACTACGTCAGGAGAAGGGGAAAGGAAAAACGTGAATTGCTCGTGCTCGTGGCTTTTTTATATATTTTGAGTTTGACTCGTTGATAGAGGATTATTACATGGATGGAGATTGAACACATCACCCACTCATCAAATTATTCATTAAATTAATCGATCTTGTGTCTGTGGTAAAAAAATGATAAATTATAATTTATCTTTCGTCGAATAATATTTAAACCCCGTAACACTTATCTCCTTTAAAATTTGATTTGTGTTATACTTAAGCCCTCTATTTATCATAAATAAATTGTTACTTTTTAAATTGTTTCACGTTGTTTGTCAAACATGATTCTAATGTATTATATGATAAATTTTGAATCAAATCCACAAATTTCACTTACATTTGGGACCAGTTAATTCAAAATTCGACTCAATTTTGAAACAAATTCAATATACAATTTGATTGAAACTTTACTATAAAGATAGATTACAAATATGTTTGACGAACAAAAAAATAATATGAATACGTTGAAAAATAACAATTCTTTGACGAAGACGTGATAAAAGTATTACAAATATCAAAAATTACTGTGTGTTAGTGTGACATTTAAAGAATTAAAGCTCACTCAATGAGTCAAACTCAAAAGTGAGTTTTTTTTATATACATACCAGACACAAGATCAATTGATTCAATGAATAATTTGATGAGTGGGTCATGTGTTCAATCTCCATCCATGTAATAATCCTCTATCAATGATTAATTTGATGGGTGAGAGTGTGAGACGCGAGTTCATGCGATTAAGCAGTTTATTTGGAAATTAAAATTAACCCTACCGTTCATAAAAAAGCTTATGCCCACAACATATCACCCTCTCGCGTGACATAATCGAAGTTTTGGTATCACATTAATAGTCAGAAATTAAGGACTAAAGTTTGGATTTTTGAGTACTGCACATGAGTCATAGTATTTTCTAAAATTTAGTTCATCTTTTATATGATAACAAAAACATAATATCATAGATTTTTCTTATCTATATTCTTTCCTTACACTGCTGTAATGCTGTAAACCAATGCGATGATGAATCGAGAGATTGCAAGAAGTAAATCTCATTTCCTGCATTTACACCTAATTTAAACTTCCAAAGGGATAACTGAATGTAGAAGCTAAAAGGTAAGTCATCCATCGATTGTCATACTCATAATGAATATTAATGACAAATTTGGAGAGAAAAAAACACATGAGGAGCTTCAATTTGCAACACAACGTTCCCTAGCAATCTGAGATGCAACAAGTTTTAAATCATCAATATATCTGCAGTAAAGCTAACAGAAATAGAATAAAGTTTGATACTTAAATCTGTTGGTGCAACACCGACAAACGACAATAGAACAAAGTATGCGTCGGATAGATAATACATCAACTTCTGGGGAAAATTTGAGCAACAATGCAACATGGGACCTCACACACATTAGGGTATTGGTTCACTTTATATTTGTCACAAGAACTACATTCACTTGGGTGGCTTGTACATCAATTTTCCGCTCAGTGTAACATCATATGAAAGCAGTATTTGCCTACTTGACGGAAAGGAGCAAGCCTGACAATGAAAGAGGTGCATTGCTGACTGATATAGCTCTCTGCGACAAAATCATAATCAGATGGATCGTCATCTTAGATATCGGTTGGAGGCTTTAGTCGAATCAACCTTCTGATCCTGTCCTTCTCTGTATTCTCCAGCATGCCCTTCAAATAGTGTAGCATATACAATTAAAATTTTGGCAAAACAGAAAGCAATCATAAATTCCTTATAATATAAAAAGATGCAGGCACATCAGAACTTTGAATTGATCACCTTGGGAGTTGGGGCATTATGCGGATATGTTTTCAGTGAAAATTATTTTTGTTGGCTGGCACACAACCTATTATGTGAGCATGCCTACATTCATTACAGCAGAAAAATATGGACTTCGTAAAAAATTAAAATAATTGAACTTGTTACATTAGTGACCAGCTCATTTTTAGCTATGTACATGGATTGTCAAAAGTGGTGCACTACTTAAGTCATCTAAAATTTTATACTAAGGTCCTCCACCCAAATCAAACACATCCTACGTGCATATTGAGTCAGAAACAAAGGAAGTAATTACTAATTAGTGCTTCAACTTTGTCCTATCCAAGCTGTATAAAAGAAACATCATAATATAGAAGAAATTGTAGACTTTATTTTATTATACCTTCCAAACGATTTCGTCAAGACATAAACAGATTCTCCCATATTTGTCAAGGAAGAGCCGCTCTGTCGGAGGTTTTCCACAAACATCCTTCACAGCAGATGTTATAGCGAATATCACTTCCGCCACTTCATGCATGAAAGGTAATTGCCCGTATCAGCAAAATATGAGATGTATACGTTGCATACCATGATAAAAGGAACAAAAGCTGAATTATATAAGACAACCGTTTACACTAAGTAGAGAAAGTATTGGGTGTACTCACATGCAAGCTCATCATACTCGTCCTTGCCAACAACATAGACACAAACATCCCCAAGCATTGTGTAGACAATATATACTGACCTGGCAACAAAAGTTCCAGTCCAGGTAATATAAGCAAGCACTCACTACTAAAATTTTAGCCGTTAATCCGCTACAATTGGTAAAAGACGACAAGTAGTAGGAAATCACGTACTTGTGTGAAGCAACGAAGAGATCTTCATTTTTTGCCCCCTTAAGATTTTCGGACCCTAATTTGACTAAGAATGTTCTCCAATGGAGTCGCTCCTCTGCAGGAACTCCATGGAACCTGAACCAGAAAATCCATCAATATCTTACTATTGTTAATTTAGGTCATAAACACGTTAAATAAAAACAGCAACAAAGTCTGTGGCCCCTTACTACAATGAAGAAAAAAATCCATCCAATTGTAAATAATTACTTGGCCGTGCGGTCATGCCAGTTCAGATTGTAAAAATTTACAACCCCTCTAAAAGTGTGTTATAAATTCAATGTGTTTAAATCGTGTGTTCACCAACCTCACCAAACTAGGAACATTTCCCTCTACATTTGATTAAATATCCTTCGAAGCCCTAAGTTGGACGAACAAGTGCACCATCAATGCTGCCGGGCATAACTGCATAAGTCCTGTCCTACAAATCAACATGCTTCACCAGCAAAAATCAACCAACAATCTTACAAAAAAAACTAATTTCGGTTCAATAAGGTGAGCTAATTAACTAAACTACTATTTCTTCACGATCTCGGTAAACTTAAAACCGCTTCAAAAATCCACATTGGAGACACTCCTACCTAAGATAAATCCATGATATCAGAAACAGAAAAAACGAGTAAAAAATCGTTGACAAAAGTTCTGAAGAAGCTTCGCAACCTTATTCAGTTCAACTTCTTCCCCACCGAACCGGTTCACGGTCATTTTTTAACAGAATCTCAAGATTCGTTCTGAATTCAAAAAAAAATTAACAGAATCTCAAGATCACGGATCTGACCTCAAACAGAAAATCACAAATTCCCAGTAGGAATCCGATCGGTATTAGGTCAAAAGGCGTGAATTAATAGAAACAATGGGATCTGAAAGAGAAGGAGGAGAGGGGTTTGAAAGCAAAATTTACCGTTCGACGAGTATGTTTCCGTCGCAGTTTGCGAACAACACCGCAAGCAACATCTCTTTCGCCCCTTTTGCTTCCGCCTCTTTCCTTTCTCTTGCTTTCGCTCCTCCGAAGAAGAAGAAGAAGAAGAAGAAAAAGAACAACAACTCCAATGCGTGGTCGGGCCGGAGAAATACCCGATTGTGGATTTTATATGGGTTCCCATTTTGACCTGATTAAGAGCCCATACTTGCATCACTTGCCAGTCAGTGTATTTACGATCTGAACAACCATTAACGTAGTAACGTAAAATGATTCAAGTTTGGGTACACAATCTTAACCAACATGAAATTGCATGTTAGTACGTCCCCTCCCAATGTGGCTCGATGGCGGATCAGTTGCATTGCACCTTCTACTCTTCAATCACAGTCCCTTGTGTTACTCACGAAGTCCGTCCTTTTTAAAAAATTGTTTGGTCCTTGTAAATCTCACCAACATTACATTGGTCCCCGTAAGTATAAATCAATGCAGACCATGGGGTTAAGGGACAAGTCCTTGAACTTAGACGACGTTGCCACATCAACTACCATCCATGTTAAATATCAAAACCATCTAAATTACAATTATGTTTGTTGTGATGTGTGCTTCTGTTCGTACTTATGTCGTTGATCATGGCCACCATCCAAGTTTTGCCCATTAGAGCACCCTTAACGGGTGATCACTTGGGCACCTAATTTGCCCTCCCTTAATGGGAGGGCAGTTCCCGAATGTAACGGCCTGGAAATCCGTTCGGGGGCTCGATCCGGGGAGCGACGTGCCCCCCCTCCTCCCGGATTGGGTGATTTTTTTTTTGTTTTTTAAGTTAAAAGAATAATATTAGATATATATTTTGGTTAATGTATTGATTAGTTAAATTGTAACTTAATTAATTAGATTTTGTAATTTAATAGTGGTTAATGTATCGATGTTGTTTGAATTTATAATAATTGTATAATTATTATAAAATTAATTAAATTATTTTCGATTTATTAAGATTTAGTTAAATTTAAAAATATAAAAATCATATACAAATTGAGATAAGTCACAAAACACTAGTACAATACTCATAAACTCCTAATACGAAATACAATACAAATACGGATACGAAATACAATACAAAAACTCCTCGAGACAGTGGCGTCGACTGACTTGTGAATATGACACTTATTTTGGCACACCAGGTTCATGCAATGACTTAAATGTCCCGCAACGATCTCCCGTTTTTACGACATAATGGAAGGACGAGTTCAACCTGTGAATTTTGAGGTAAATGGTTCTCAATATGATATGTAATACCATCTTACGGATGATATTTATCCAAAATGGGCATCATTCATTCCGTTCATCCACAAACACTGAATGACAAGTTATTTGTTGAACGACAAGAAGCGGTACGCAAAGATGTAGAACGTGCATTTGGAGTCTTGCAAACACAGTTCGCGATCGTGAAGAAGTCATCTCTTACATTAAGTAAGATTGTGCTAAACAAAGTAATGACAACTTGCATTATAATGCATAATATGATAGTGGAGGATGAACGCGACTCCTACGCTAATTTTGGAGATTTGAATGAATTTATTCAGGACCAACCTGAAAATTCCATAAACGACCTGATATGTTATTCCATTAACCGTATAGTGGATATTAACAAGTACTTGAAAACGAGAGATCAATTGCGTGATCACACTACACATTTGAACCTTCAAGCCTATTTGATCGACAATATATGACAACGATTTGAAGGGAATGTATCTTGATGTATTTCAAGTTTAGTATTTAATGATGTATTTTTAGTTTTAGTATTTAAATTTCCAGTTAATGTACTGTGTAATGCGATTTCCTAAATTTTAATAATAATTTCCTATTTATATATTAATTGTTAATTAAAATCAAATGAATTAATTAAATTGAGTAATTACAATAATGATTATTAATATATTGTGATGATTGTTGTGAGAGTTTTAGAGAAGAGAATAAAAATAATGATGTGACAACAAATATTGTAACGTGACTGGGTAGATTGGATAATGATTAAGAATTTTGTATGGATTAGTTTGCACTGACGTGATGGAAAGAGAAGTTAACGTGACTAAAAGACAAATTCGGACACTCTTAACTAACTTGCTCCTTGTGAACAAGAAAGTAGCAAGAAGATTCACAATCGGTACTTTTACATGATTCAGCATTAAAGGTGGGTCGGTGGATATTTAAGTCTCCTATCGTTCAACCTAGTCCCTACCGTGCATCGTGAGTCGCATGTTGTCGCACATTCTGGTATGTCCATTGCCGGTGAGAGCAGCGTGTCAAGCAACGCATGCAGCGTCTCGGAATCCTTTATTTATTAGCACAGGGTAAATTTAGAATTTTAACCATTTCACGTAAAATTGTTAAATCTAAATCCATGGTGACAAGAGATTAATTATTACAAAATCTGCCTGGACAACGGGGAAAAAAGGATAGCGGTCAATTTCAAAATAAACCCCCCAACAAACCGGGTCTCTCCCAGAGAAAGATGCAGTGAATGACATCCATCATCCATGTAGCTTTGTTGTGGCATTACGATATCATATCAGCATGTAAAGACTTAACTGGACATGTTTGCCTCAAAACATCAAACTTTTTTGAAATAAGGTAATCAATTTCGTAGCAACATTAGCTCGCAAAAAACAAAAAAAACAGCTCGCCCATAGCCCAATGAGATCTCAGAGCTAGCGGATTCCATTTCCAGCAAAAGTACACACATGAGCAACTTAACCACCTGAGGCTACAAAACTTGTCATAACATTACCTGATAACTGCACAAGGCTGTGGCGACTACTAAATTTTTTGATAATGTGGAATCATGAAAAACATTTTGATACGTTATAGATCTAGAATTCTCAACCATTGGGACAAAAAATAGTAGCTTCTACCAAATCAACTACAAAAGAATTTTCATTTTCATGTAAATATAAGCTTCATATTCATAACGTCAAAGAGTACTTTCTTATTGCAAGGGTTACCAAAATGTCAGACCAAACCACAAAACCATTACAAACATGGAGGTCAGTCTACTCTACAGAAGAAAGTTATCATATAAGCTGCTGGAAGAAGCATCAATAAAGAACATGAGAGATCTACCGCAGGAAGAAAAAAAACTAAACAAGCAGATACAAGTATTTTTCATTCACCTATTCATACTTCACAGGAAACAAAATTTGCAATGGAATAATATTAACAGTCTGTAATGTCGTTGATTGGTTTTTCTGTCTCGCCACCATCTGCAAAACTGTAACTAGACTTAAAAAGTCAACAATATCCAAAACGCCAATAGTAATATCATGAGCAGGTCCTTTCCGGGAAAGCCAACAGAGTTACCAAAAGGTTTTATGTAAATCCTTAACGAGCATATTCTGGTAACAGAAACAAGCATCAACCATAAAAAGCACAGTATAAGTGTTGAATTCTTTAGCTTATGAGGATTTATTGTACTGCAATACCACAATTTTAATGAACAGCACTGAACAAAGAAGAATTGCCCAAGGAACAAATCTAAAATGGAATTCAGGCCAACTTATAATGTTGGAATTCAGAACTAGCTAGAACAAATGTGAATAAACACCAACTTGTTAGACATAGTTTGTTGGTAAATGTAAATCTCAAACATAATGCCATTTCGAAAGTAAGGCCAAAATGGAACAATCAACAACCACAAAAAAATAACTGAGGACATAAATGCACAACTAAGTACACCTGCTTTTCATTCTATATTATAAAAATCACAAAACAACAATTCAAGTAGACACACCAAAACTAATAGCTCCCAAAACCTTGTTTAAAATCTGCCGTTGAAGAAAGCAACCTCGTACCTGTGGCCTAAAAACAAAAGGCAAGCTAACACTAGACGAGGAAATAATATAGCAAAATTAGCATTCCTACATGAATTCCCATCACAAACTGAGCAAGACTCCATACCTCTAAATGCTCATACCCAATTCACTTCACTTCTCAATCTGCCAAAACCCCACGAGAATAAGTTCTCAGCAAATCTTCATACAAGCAACACTCAAACCTACATAAAAAATCTAGTTAAGCCAAACAATTCACTATACGAAACAAACTAGTTACAACACAACTAAAAAGAATTCGACGTGAAAGAGCCTAACATGCTCATGTCTTCATTGCTGCCTTCTCCCTCTTGTTCTCCTTAATCTGCCCAAACACCTTCATAGCAACCACATTCTCATCGAAATACTTAGAGTACGGGTGACCCTTCGGCACGAGCCGCCTGTACTTCTCGAACTGCTTCTCCGCCTCCCCGGCCTTGTGCAACACGGAATACACAATCCCCTTACACAAGTAAGGCCGGAAGTCCCTCGGCTCCTCCTTAACCAACTGTTCATACACCTTCAGAGCCTCTTCGAACTTCCCCTCCATAACCCTAATCTGCGCAATCAAAAGCCGAAACTCCCTCAACTCCTCCTTCCTCTTCTCCCTCTCGCAAACCCTAATCCGCTCCTCGATCCGACTCACGATCTCCCTCATATCCTCCAGCCCGACGTCGGCGTCCTCGAACTTCCCGGCGACCAATACGAGGCCGTGGAAGGCCTCGATCTGGAAGGGATTCTCGGAAATGATGTCCTCGAAGCCGGACCTGGCGGCGGCGAGGTCACCAGCGTGGCAGAGGAGGTGGGAGCGGAGGAGTTTGAGGTCGAGAGCTTCGTCGGAAGGGGAGAGGGAGATGAGTTGGTCGAGGACGGCGACGGCGGCGGGGAAGTCGTCGGACTTAATGAGGGAGTCGAGTTGGGTGCGGAGGTCGTCGGGGTCGTTGAGGGGGGTGGAGAGAGGGGGAGGAGGAGGAGGAGGGCAGGCGAGGGCTAGGGGACGGGTGGTGGAGAGGAGGAGGGCGGCGGTGGTGGTGGCGGCGAGGGTTGTGGCGAAGGTGGAGGGGAGGGATTTGGAGGCGTGGATTGGAAGAGAGGGTTTGGGGAGGAGAGGACGGCGGTGGAGGAGAGGGATCGGAGTGGTGGAGAGGAAGAGAGCAGCCATTTTGGGGGTTTTGGCGCAACGACGGTAACAGCAGGGTTGGCTTAAAACCTTTTTAACCTTACTTCTTCTAGTTTTGATTAACCCCCCCCATTCAAACAAACAAAAATCCATTTACGTGTATGCCCCGGACGGTGTCTAAGAATTTCAACGAGGGGGTCGGAATATTTAGAATAATAAGGAAATTATTATTTATTGTTCTAAAATTACTTAAACAGTCTCAATAATTACAAACACTAAACCCTAAACCCTAAACCCTAAACAATTTTATCGTTCACAATCCACTTAATACACATTTCGTCATGTCTCTTAAACTACGTCTTACGTCTATGTTTTCCTCACTTTACCAGTACAAACACTACGAAAATGGTCGGCAAAACGTTTCGATCACGCGAATTTCAAAAAAATAAGTGGGACGGGCGTTTGGGTAAAACCCAGACGTCCGTCCACAAAAAAATTAAAATAAAAATCTTAAATTTATACGGTGTGTTATCTCAAATTATTTGAGGGTCCGTTGCAAGATTTCGGTAGTAACAGGTTGAATTACATTGAGTTTTATTGCAAGTGATATATCCAAAAAAAATTAATATCCAACAATTTTAAGATCTAAAAAAATTATTGTCGACCTATTGAGGTTGTATTTGGTAAAACTTCATAACTTACAAAAAAGCTATAATCCACTCATTAATACCGAAATTCATGGAACAGAACTTAAAATAATTTCAGGTTAACACACCGTTAATTTTTAGATTTTTTATTAAAAATAAATAGACATCTAAGTCATACCCCTCCCCTATTTTTTAAAATTTTTTTACTAAAAAAGACTGGATATTTTACCATATTCGAGTGCAGCGGGACATCTGATGGCTCATTTCCTGACCTCCGAAACATTATTTTTTATGATTATGAGAGTGATATGAAAAGTGAGTGGTGGGAGGAGAGTGAAATCAAGAGATAAATAAGTAGAAATGAGAGAATGACAAAATGATAATTCACACATATAATTTAAGTAGTTTTTCAAAGTTGAATAACAATTCAGAATAATGTCGTATACATGTAGTATTGTATCACAGGTTGTCACGTCCTCTCAGTAAATTTGGACGAATAACTGATATTTTGATTCTTTTGGAAATTAACTTGGGTAGGAATGTAGGATGCATATTGATTCTGCCACGTAGTATTCGTAAGTTTGTTTTTTTAAGAAGGCGGATGATCAAAACTAGAACATAATGAAGTTTGCACGATCTTACTCAAAACTAGAACAATGAATGTAAGACATACGGTAACATACGACTCATGCAAAATGTGAAAGAAATCAAATATAGTTAAAAAAATACACTAGCAAATAAAAACACAAGCCACGTAGACATGTCAAAAATGCAATCCATATTGCATGTAAATATCAAATACATCCATTATCCACTTACACAACAAATCATAACATAGTTATCATTAGCAAAAAGTACACAAAGATAAAGTCAGTTTCTTGTCAGAGAACAGAAGTAACACCAAAATTGTAGCTAAACCTTTGATTAATCTGTGAGTATATTTCTAAGTTTTTGCTTTGATCGATGTATGGTGTTTATGCATGTTTAAGGGTAGCGTCGGCTCACAGAACAAGCCACAACTTGAGCCCACTGCTTCAATCTGGCCTTCACCTCCTCTGGACTTCCCCCTGTTACATTACATGGCAACAATACACACTCAGAAATATTTCTAAAGTGATAAGGTCAAATAATCATGCAAAAAAAATGTATGATCATGTGTAAATTGTAAAGACCTGAAGAGAGAGAGAGGTATGGGGTGGATGCGATGGAGGTGTTGTGAGGGTATGGAGGGAGGTATGGTTGGGGTGTAGGGTTGGTGTGGGGTTTTGGTTTAAAAATCACCCAACTCATCTCCTTCTTCTTCTTCTTCTTCTTTTCTCTCCATTTTCTTCCCCACTCATCACTCTCTCATTTTCTTCCCTTGTTCCGGCGACCAGAAGGAGGAGAGGATCTCCGGCGGCGTGGTGGCGCGAGCACGAGGAAGGAGCGTGCGGAGGTGCGGAAGTTGGTACGTGAGGAGGTTTTCGGAGACGACGGTGCGCGAGCGAGGCTCCAGCGGGTCTTCGTCGTCTTGAGAGGTATGTTAAGTCTTCATAGTAACTCCCCAAGAGGTGTGGGAGTGTAGGGGGCGGCGTTAGTGCCATTTCCCCAGCGAAACCCAACTGGACAGAGGTTGAAGACGCTCTGTTCGGTCGACCGAAGAGCGTCTAGATGATGCATGTCCAGAAGGCAAATGTATGTTTCGGTCGACCGGTGGTTGGGTCGGTCGACCGAGTTTAGTGAATATTAACTTACTGCCCGAAAACGGTCGAACGATGTCTGTGTGACGGTCGACCGTTTATGCCAAATTTTAACGGGAATCTAAGGGTCATATTAGCCGGTCGACCGGTGGTTATTCGGTCGACCGAATCTCAGTAGATAGGTTAGACAGACCTTCGGCCGACCGAGTGTGTGTGTCTCGGTCGACCGAATTGTGCAAAGTCGGTCAAGAGCGTTGACCATCTAAACGGTTGACCGCTCGTTGTGATCTGGTCGACCGATCGCGTGCAGTTTTCCTGCAGTGAAGTGCTTGTTGATCCGGTCGACCGGAATAGTTGGTCGACCGAATACAGTGGGCAGGATTCAGGCAGGTTTCTTATCGGTTTAACGGACCCAGGTTCGACCGACATGATATATATGTATATAAAACATATAACGTAGACCTTCCAAACGGTCGACCGCTAGATTGACCTTGTTCGACCGGTGGGTCGAATTATCATTGGTGATTTTCACATTAGGCGAGGGCGATTTCAGTTTGACCCCTTGTGCCTGTGCGACAGAGGGATGTCTTCCATGCTTGTGTGGGTGGGAGACGCCTTCTTCCTTGTGTAGGGAGGGGATGCACTTTCCGTGTGTCGGAGAGCGGAGTCCTTTGTGCCTGTGCAGCAGAGGGATGCCTTCTTCCTTGTGTAGGGAGGGGATGCACTTTGCTTGTGTAGGAAAGCGATGGGCAGTCTGTGGGCCCAAGGCGGCTTTGCATTGCATGTGCATTCTTGGCATTTTCGTCTGTAGTTCTGTTTATGATATGAGAAGTTGGCATACGGGGTTCCTTTCGGGAACTTAGGCAGATTTCATGTTTCATTTTCAGGGAGCAGGCAGTCGTATGTTGGTGGGGACCGAGGGGAGTACCTTCGGGATCAGGTCCTGTCATCTGATCGTTTTTGTAGAGGTAGTGATTACAGTATTTATGTATTAGTTATGTAATCACTCTTTTGACACCCTGTATTATGACTTCCACGTGGAGATATTATATATATATGTATATATATATATATATATATATATATTCAGTTGACTTTTCCAGTAACGTGTCATTGTTGACCGTTGACGGTCGTATGTGTTATGTTTAATATATAAATTTCTTCCGCTGTTTTGGGACGTTACAATTTTTTTGGAGAATCAGATGATAAATAGTAACAGATGGAATATTCGACGATAGGAATTCATCGTCCGCGTCTCGAACCTGAAGAAACATGCACTCAATGGTGAATGGTATAATGGGAAGATGGTTAAAGAAAATGCACGATGATTATCGTAATTAACCAATTAATGGGAAGTTAATTTTATAACATGTTCACTTCCGAACATGTAGTTCCATACCCTATAAAATATGTAGGTATGTTTTTTTACCAGCACACAATGAAAATATCTACGTAAAAAAATCACACTCAGAACAAAAAACCTTAAAATAGGAAGTAATATAATTACCAAGAAGTAATTGGTAATATGCATTAACTTAAGTTAGGAACCACAAAGAAGACCTCCAAACTGCATTAGTTTAAAGAAAAATCATCCTTTACAAATTTAGGTACTCATGCTTTCGGAAAAGAAAAGAAAAAATATTAGATTACTAGTAAGTTATTGTAATGCAGTATTTTATGATTAAAGTGATCTTCCTTAAAAATAAAAGTGATTAAAGTAGTCAAACCTTGACAGATCAGACTTTGACTTGATCTAATGGCTAGGATGATCTCAGAGTGTCCGAAGTTCAACGTGATCATCGCCCAAAACGTGTAGCGTGTGTTTGACAGCTAATCCCACTTTCCACTTAAAATTCGAAATCAAGGTCCAAAGTTTTTTTTAATCCTACTATACTCTTATCAAAACATAGAAAATCTGAATCTATGGATTCGATCTCTGATCATGAAAAATTCGACATTGTGACTGAACTAAACTAGGAAAGTGGAAAACTACTTAAAAGTTAGGATTTGCAAAAAAAAAAAAAAAACAGAAATAAAGGAACACAAACAAGAGAGTCCTCACCGGGGGAGTTGAAGCAGAGGCCGGAGGAGCTCCGGGCGGTGGCCGGCGATCGACCGGCGACCTGACTCTGTACGTCGTAGTAAAGATTCAGCGCAGGAAGAACCTCAGTAAGCCTCATGTCACCTTCCTTCCTGACGTCGAAGCCAAAGCCGAGGTCGAGACAACCCCGGAGCTCGTCGAGGTCCTCCTCGGTGACGGTGCGGGACAATACGCCGTCGCGGCGGCGTAGACGGTGGGCGTCCTGGCGGCGGCGCCAGATCTCGTCGGGCGACCAAGTGCGGTGCTTGAAGAGCTTCGAGTTCGTCGAGGCCATTCGAGGAGGAGAAGAGTGTGTAACAAATATTCCGATACTATTATGTCTTGTATATAATGAATTTCTGATTACATACTTTTTATATTATTAGTGGTGTTCGTCAACGTCTCGTAAAGAAAATAACAAAATTACAAGTTATGTTAGTAAGGTTTTTATTTTAGACATCTTAGAAACTTCAAGTTAACAACCGAGATAAATTTTTAAGAAGTTATCAAATATATGGAGTTGTATTTCTAACTTCACAGATTTATCTTATATGAAAATCCATGATTGTCCTGAATGACAAAGCGTATCGACAACTATATAAGGTACACACGTGATACAAGTATGAAAAGTTACCTAATAAGGTGAATTGCAAAAAAGCATCCACATTTTTATATTAATATTTGATTTATTAGTAACAATTCTTCAAGCTTACGATTCAATAATTTACAGTTATCAAATTGCAGCCACTGAGTGGTTTGTTGACTTTCTCCTAATCATTCCATTTTAACCGTTGACGGATAACTGGATAAGTAAACTAACCTCGTGTACCACGTTTCGCAATTTAAATTAATAATTACGTTTGAATTCCAATAACATATTTATGTTTTCAAAAATTGAATCCTCATGTTACTCGGTTTCCTTTCCTGTTGTGCCTACTCTGTCCTTGACTATAAAGTATAAACCATCAAATTTACCGACACAACCTTCAGATACTTAAAGCCTATATAATATATATACGCTAATTGGAGGTCAAGGAATGTGACATTCAAATATGATCTTTTGGTTGTCGTATGCACAAAAAATATAAACAAGTGGTATTCATACCCCCATAAGAAAAATAAAAAAATATTATTTGAAATTGCAAGTTCTCACCAAGTCAAGTTGAACAGGCTTAATTTTGTAACAGCTTGGTTCGGCAATTTGAACAAAGTAAACTATGAAGTTAATCTAAAAATGTCACCAACTTGAGTTAGTTCGGTTCATAATCCCTAGCCATGAATTAGATGAACCAAAAATCTCAGCACGTGAGTTACAATGTTGGGATTTAATAATAGACACACTAGCAAATTTCGATAAGAAACTCATGGGTGTTATCTTTTAGACACAGCTACATTAGAAGAGGTAAATGGTTCATATAACGCAAAATACCCATGTTCTCTATATTTAGACAATTAAAATATAACAATAAATTTTACTATGATTTAATCATCATATCACTGATCCATTTATTAACACTTAAATTGTTATCAGCAAACAAAATTCGTCTTTTTATTCAATTGGAGTAAAAGATGTATGTAAAATAACTTCTGAGGAAAATAATTATTAAACATGAGTACATGTTAATTTTTAAACATGAATACATGCCAAATATATCATCAAACCGCACTATGAAAAAAAAACTAATAAAAATATATATAGTTAATTATCTACACATGAACCTTTTGATTTTGGAGTTGATCAGTTAGAATAACAGATGTGAAATGGGAATCCAACAACTAATAGTGGCATATAATGCCTTGTCTCATTTACTTGTCTCCACGAGTACAATTCGAAGGTTTCTTAATTGGCATTCACGGCAACCACTTCGTTATTTAGAGTCCGACAAACCCACAATGCCTTCTTGCATGCAACAAGCGCAACTGAAGCATATTTAATGGATTATGTTTTCTTAAACTTCTAAACAAGTGTATCTTTCATGAAAAAAGTATCATAAACTTGTTGCATGTTGTAGATTTAAATATGGTAAGGTGCGAGACTCAATTGGACCTATTTACTGCATAAATTGTATGTGGCCACCGATATATTAACTAGAACACCTTATCAAAATATATGTTCTGTCGGTATATATATGTCAATATCTTCCAATCCATTTCGTATAATTAGATATCAATTAACTTGGGATTTAACACCAGATTTTTTCTCTCTCCATATGGCCACTAAATCATGCTACCTCCAAGTCAAGGTATCACAAAGAACCACAAATTTGCAAAGCTCGTTTCATTTCCAACTGAGAAGCCTCTGAATGCTCTGGACTGAATTATTTAAAGCTGACTAATTAAGCTTAAAAGAAGCATCAATAGCAAGCTGCTTTATTCAACACTCATCTGTAAAAGACTTATTAGAAGTGTATCCAAAACAAACTATAGAAAAATAAGAAAGCATTTCTTGTCACAATAATTGCAACAAAGACAACTGTTTTATCAAACCAGCACTTGAATCGACAGTGAAGATATTTATGTTCCATCATACTCTACTTGGGGAAGAAATGTTCTCTCTTGCGCTTGACGAGCTTGTCTGATAAGTCTTGTTTTGTCCTAACCTTTATCCACGTACTCCTACCCTTATATATATAACACATAGCAATGTAGAATCTTATCTTTCTTTTTTTGTTTGTTTAAGACTTGAAGTCTTGAAGATAAGATAAGGTTCATACTTCATAGCGATAGGTTGACAATCCAAAATAACACAAAAAAAGAGTACTCATAGGCTACACCTAGGGGTGTCAGTGGATATTCGAATATCCGACCATCCGTTCGTATCTGTATTCGAATTTGAACATTCGATCCGAGAAAAAACATCTGTTAGACCGTATTCGTATCCGATCCGTAAAGTCGTGGAACGGATATGGTTATTAGTACATCCGATCCGTATAATATCCGATCCGGATCGAATATCCGTAGTTCAACATCTATATTTGTATATGTATTATATATATAGTTATTCTTTAAATTAATGATATATAAGTTAGGTATTTTTTCTATAAATTACCTAAATATATAAACTATTCTAAATTACTACCCCTAAAGTACTAATCCGATTAATATCTGCTTCGGAACTACATATCTGTATTTCAACATTTATATCCATATTTGTTTTATATACTTATGCAATACATTATTATACCTAGAAGTATTCTATTTCAACATTGTGTGATTATATTTTGAATATATATTTTAAATTTATTTTTTCAAATAAAAATACATCTACTGATCACATTTATTCAAGCATTGAATATTTCTCATTTTCAGAATATGGAGTTAGAAGTTAAGATAAAGTAAATTAATATTTGAAACCAAATAAAGTTATAAATGTGACTATGTATAAGAATTTGTCTAAGTGAAAATAAAAAAATGTTATAAGGTTGAGAATTATGTTTACGGATGCGGATATTATCCGTATCCGCTCCGAATCCGTCAAATATCCGAACGGATATAGACTTTTCATATCCGCAAACAATCCGTATCCGTATCCGAATCCGTAAATTTCATGCGGATACGAATATGGATATACCTATATCCGGTCCATATCCGATCCGTTGACACCTACACCAGTTTAATGGCGTTCATTGTTCAATATTATTTTATTTAGACAAAATAGTACCTAAAACATTACTTGAAAACCAATCTTAATAACAGTTTGAAGTCAAGATTTAGGAAAACACATGTATGTTTAAATTTCTTTACATTAAAAATAATATTTTTGGAGCTCTAAGAGAAACAGGAAAGTATGTAAGACAGCAAATGCAACACTTGTGTACAAAATCATTAATGATGAATAAAGTATCAAAGACTATGCTAACACAGGTATATAATTATTGCTAAACCTTGAGGTATAACCATGAACCTATGTGAATAAACAAGCTATAAAAAAGAGTAACAGGGGTCAGGGGAGCACCAGAATATCAAAAATAGAAAAACAGAAACCACTAGTAATTGCTTCTCATGATGTCGACTTGTTTATACACTGGTTGTGCAGATCACGTCTGCCAGATTGTTAGGACTTCATGTTAGAATCCATATATCATACATGCTTATAACGGCTAGTTGACTGGACCTATATAAGGCCAGCTTCAGCCCATTTCTAATGTCAACCAAAAAAACCAATCTAAAACAAAACCCAACCAGCAACATCAGATCTCCTCCCACTCTTCTCCATATCCAGTGCTCCGCAGTTCCCCTGGCATCTCTTCCTCCTTCGTTCACAGAGTGAAATAATTACATAACATCATTTTTGTGTTGCAAATTAACTTCTAATGGATAACATGGAAGCTACTAGGAGTGTATTTTGTCTGTAGTCATGTTTGACAATGTGAAGATCCGAAAATATAAGGTCGACTTGAAGTTCATATTATTAGATCAGTTCAAAATAATGAACAAACAACAAGATATTCACATACAGGGAACTGGGAAAGCACTACACTTGGTATTTCTAAGACTTATAATCCTTCTATTTCAAAACTAGCCATCATTAAAATTAAGATTTCCAAGCATGACTTTCTAAGTGGTTCATGCAACGGAAAACTTGAGAGAAGTGAGAGGAAACGAAAACTATACAACGTCAGTGATATATAATTCGTTGTTCTCTCATACCATTTGTTTTCCGATCGCAAACCCCTTTAAAGGCTCGTTACCAGGGGCCAGTGCACGTCCTTCGCAGGTTTGGTGATTCATTTTCATGCTTTTGGGTAATCGTCTTCGTAAGCTACATAATAAATAAATATATGTATTACAGTGACATAAAGACTAATCATTCTTAGAAGTCGAAAAGGCAGAATCTTATTAATGATTATTGTTTATACAGCTCAACAAGTTCAACACAAAGAGAGTCATGTACCTGAATTTTTTTCAGTTCGAGTATCTCGACCTGGAATTATTAAATTGTAGTTAGAAAGGTTAGGGACAACAATGTTCGTGAAAAAATGCAGTGAAAAACCGGGTCATTCAACTGTTCATAAGCGGTATCATAACAAGTATAGTGCACCAATAACAACAAATATGTGCAAAAACTAAAGCACGATATTCAGTAATTTAGGACAAAAATCAACTCACCTGTTTCTTCTGCAATGCCTCATTTTGCTCTTTAAGTTTCTCTATTTCAGCTTCTAATTCCATGGTATATGCCTACACCCGAAAAACAACTAATAAGTTAACTTTTCTCTTCAAACCAACAATGCTAACATAGTCTGTTCAAACTTTATAAGGAAATTATCACTGGAAGTTAGAATGTTCATGACTAGTTATGAAGTTATCAGGTTCAGACAATTTGTGATGAAGCAATGGAGAGCCTTTCTTTATCTTCCAAATACGCTGATAGCGAAAATTCCACCGGTTAAAATCCCAAATATTATGAATAAGGAGTTCAAATGTATCAAATAACGTCTGTTCAGTTGTTAGTACTGCTAACTAACAAACCGTTGGTTACGGGGAGGAGCATTCGGATCCGGTCCATCCGATTATCCGATACCTTCCAGCATCCAACGGTGGAAAGATCACGACTTAATGAAATCGGAGGGTCCCAATTCAAAGGGAAATCGAGCGCGGGGATCGGACGGCGGGAATAAGTCACTTTAGATTTACTGTTCCTTAGTTACTGTTCCTTCTTCTTCCCCACCGATAGGGTGATTTAGGGAGATGGGTTGTAAGTCGAATTAGCTCAATTTACGTGGCAGGGAGAGACGCCAAATTGTAACTAACTTTCTGGGACCACATTGGTGGGTATAAATAAAGAGATCCTCCCAGATTTGGGGGGTCGATTGTTTTGTTGCGCAAATCTAGGGTTTTCCCGTTGGAGCTACCGGGTGCTCGAAACCCGAATTCTTCCCTTCCCTACCTTCCTCAGGTCTAACTCCCTCCCTGTTCCTTCAAGACGGCGCAATATAAGCGACGCCGTGCCCGGACAAACCAGGTGGCCGCCGGCGGTGATCCAGTGGGTAACAGAATGGTATCAGAGCCACCACCGGCCACCAACGACCGTGAGGAGGACCAATTCGTTCTATTCCAGAACCTTCTCCGGCAAGAGCTTGGGAAAATTCACCAAAGAATCGACAAGATGGAGTCGGAACGGAGATCTCGGTCTCCCGAGGTCTTGGAGCAGCGACCCCGTGGACCTCAACCGCCTGAACCACCGTCATTTCAGGTGAAACCCATCCTCCTTCAGTTTCCGGTCTACGCAGGTGTGGATGAACCCCAAGATTGGATCTTTCGGGCGGAAGAGTACTTTGATGTTCATCAAACGGCCGACGCTCATAAGGTCAGGGTTGCGGGGTTCTATCTGGAAGGAAGAGCGTTGAAGTGGTATCGGTGGATGAGAAGGAACGCCCAAAGGATGGATTGGCCCGAGTTTGTTGGAGCGTTAGATGCGAGGTTCGGACTCCAAGGGGAGGACCCGGTGGCACTGCTGAAACACCTCAACCAAACCTCCACCTTGGAGACATACCAGTCTCAGTTTGAGGATTTAACCAACAAGATTGATGATATTTCAGAAAGGCACCTCCTTAGTCACTTTGTGGGGGGATTACGACCCGAATTGGAGAGAAAGGTACGGGTAGAGGAACCTCGTACCCTGAAGGAAGCGGTGCGGTTGGCACGCCTGTTTGATAGGGAATACCAGTTGGTTTCGAAGAAGTGGAGAAATTCTACCACTAACCCCCAACAGAATCACCAGAGGAACAACTCCCCCCTCCTTAATAGGCCCCCTAAGGTTCTCACTATGACACCAGTGGAGTTCGACAGAGACAGGGAAAGAAGAAGGGCCCAGGGACTTTGCTTCAGGTGTAATGACAAGTGGTCCAAGGGCCATGTGTGTGACCCGCTCAAGGTTCATTTAGTGAGGCTACGAAGAGAGGATGAAGAAGGATTAGAGGATGAGGAGGACAAACCGGTTGATGAACAAGAACCCCAGTCAGCTGAGTCTGAATTAGAAATTTCCGTCCAAGCTATAAGTGGTGAGGGAAGAGGCAACACCATGGTGGTCACGGGGGTCATTAAAAGCATTAAGTTGTGCTTCCTAATGGACTCGGGAAGCACCCATTGTTTCTTAGACCCTAGAGTGGTCAAGAGGGCTCAACTGCAACTGCAACCCAGTCAAGCTAGGACGGTTATGGTGGCAAACGGAGGGACATTCAAGTGTGAAGGAGTCTGCAATTCAGTTCCTTTAACTTTACAAAAACTTCAATTGCAGTGGGACTTCCATGTCATGGAACTCGGGGGCTGTGATGCAGTTATTGGTGTGGATCTAATGCAGCAGTTTGGTACCATTAGGTGGAATTTTTCCGACCTCTCCATGACCTTTCCTTACTTGGGCAAGACATGGACCCTTCGTGGCAAGAGAATTCCCTCTGTGACTCTAACTCCTCCTCAAGAAATGCATAAACAGATTAAGCAAGCTAAGCAACTATATATGCTACACTCTCGCCCAGTATCCGATGGGGAGGTTGACGTAAGAGCGCTCTCAAATTATGTGCACTCCCTCAAGTCAATGGAACTCCGGAACCTACTGTTGAAGTTCATATTCCTCTTCCAGAAGCCTAATCAGCTACCTCCTCATAGGCGATGTGATCATGCCATTCCCTTGCAAACAGGAGCCCAACCTGTCTCCCTGCGTTCCTACAGGTACCCACCCTATCAAAAGTCTGCTATTGAGCAAATTATTAAGGAATCACTTGAGATAGGGTTTATTAGGCCCAGCCAAAGTCCATATTCATCGCCAGTGTTGTTGGTTAAAAAATCAGATGGTTCTTGGCGCATGTGCATCGACTATAGGGCCCTTAATCAAGCTACAGTAAAAAATAAATATCATATACCTGTGGTAGATGACCTTCTTGATGAATTGCACGGTGCTAGGGTATTTTCCAAACTCGATTTAAGATCAGGGTATCATCAAATCAGAATGGTAGAGGAAGACATCCACAAAACTGCTTTTAAAACCCATGAAGGGCATTATGAGTTTGTTGTAATGCCCTTTGGATTCACTAATGCGCCATCTACCTTCCAAAGTCTTATGAATGATATCTTCAAGCCTCATACGAGGGATTTTGTGATAGTTTTTTTTGATGATATATTGGTGTATAGTTCTGATTTCTCTCACCACTTGCGACACCTTGCTGCTGTGTTTGAGATTCTTAAAACTCACCATCTGTTTCTTAAGTTGTCCAAATGTGAGTTTGGGGTTTCCAAGGTGGCATACTTGGGTCATATCATCACTGAAGGGGAAGTAGCCATGGAGCAAGACAAGGTGGAAAGTATGGTTAAGTGGCCTCCTCCCAAGAATATCAAGGCTCTTAGAGGTTTTCTAGGCCTTACAAGATATTACAGAAAATTTATCAAAGGATATGGAATTATTGCAGCACCCTTGACTCAATTGTTGATGAAAAATAGCTTCCATTGGAATGGTGCAGCTGAACAAGCGTTCCTAGCACTCAAACAAGCCATGGTATCGGGTGATGTGCTTGTCTTGCCCAATTTCTCTATGCCATTTGTGGTGGAGTGTGATGCGAGTGGCCTGGGTATGGGGGCAGTATTGATGCAATCAGGGAGGCCTATTGCCTACCTCAGTAAGGCCTTTAAAGGGAGACAACTAGCCATGGGCACATACGAAAAAGAGATGGAAGCAGTTCTCTTTGCTGTGCAGAAATGGAGGTCCTACCTATTGTTTCAACCATTCACCATTAGGACAGACCATCAGAGTCTTCAGCACCTTCTTAGCCAGAGAATCCACACTAATTCTCAACATAGATGGTTGGTCAAGTTATTGGGATATGATTTCAAGGTGGAATTCAAATCGGGTCACAACAACCAGGCAGCTGATGCACTCTCACGGGTGGTAGAAGGACATGATGAGGAACTTGCTCCCCAGGTTTATTCTCTCACCCTCCCTGTCACCACTTGGCTTGAAGAGATCAAGCAATCATATGAACAAGACGCTGAATATATTACCCTAAAGGAGAAGTGGGAATCAGGTCAACTCAGCTCAGAGAGGTACCAATGGAGAGATGGCATTTTGTTCTACAAAGGGAGGATTAAGTTGATTCGGAATACTGGTCTTACTCAAAGAGTCATGCAAGAACTACACTCCACCCCAACTGCAGGACACGAAGGGTATGATAAATCCTTACACCGAATTAAGCAAAATTTCCTGTGGAAGGGCATGACTATTGAGCTGAAAAGGTTTATTAAGGGTTGTGATATTTGTCAACAGAGCAAGTATGAAACTTTGGCTCCAGCTGGGCTCTTGCAACCCCTCCCAGTTCCCCAACTAGTGTGGTCAGATATTGCAATGGATTTTATTGAAGGATTGTCACTTTCTCAGGGGTACTCGTGCATACTGGTAGTGGTGGATCGTTTGTCCAAATATGCACATTTTATTCCATTAAAACACCCTTTTACTGCCTCCAAGGTGGCCCAGCGATTTGCTGAAGGAGTGGTAAAGTTACATGGTATTCCCACTAGCATTGTTAGCGACCGAGACACATTATTCACTAGAAATTTCTGGCAAGAATTATTCAAATTGCAGGGCACTAAGCTGAGAATGAGCTCCGCATACCATCCTCAAACAGATGGCCAATCCGAGGTGGTCAATAGGTGCTTGGAAACATACCTCCGATGTTTCTGCCATGACAGACAACACCAATGGAAGGATTGGATCATATGGGCAGAGTATTGCTACAATACTTCTAAACATTCAGCCACACGACTTACTCCCTTTGAAGCTGTTTATGGAAGACCACCCCCCTCCCTATTGTCATATGTTCCAGGCACTACCCGAATTGATGAAGTTGACCAGGTTTTGCAGACTCGTGAACAAATTCTACACCGACTGAGGGATAACCTGGAGACTGCTAAGAATCGCATGAAGGTTCAAGCTGATAAGGGTAGGCGGGAGAGGGAGTTTAAAGTTGGGGATTGGGTATTTTTAAAGCTGCAACCGCATCGCCAACAGTCAGTTCAGAAACGAGCGTCGCATAAACTGTCATTGCGATTTTATGGAGCCTACCTAGTGACTCAACGGGTGGGAGCAGTAGCTTATAGATTGCAACTTCCTTCCACTGCAAAGATACATAATGTATTTCATGTGTCGCAACTCAAAAAGAAACACGGCTCAGATCCAGTGTTGCAAACTGAATTGCCACTACATGACAGCTTAGAAGTAACACCAAAGTTCTTGCTAGGCAGAAGACTTTACAAGAAGAATGGACGAGCAAGAGCCCAAGTATTGGTGCAGTGGAGCCATGGTACGGAGGAGGATGCATCGTGGGAGGATTACGAAGATTTAAGTGCTCGTTTCCCCTCTATCAACCTTGAGGACAAGGTCGTTCTTATGGGGGAGGGAGTTGTTAGTACTGCTAACTAACAAACCGTTGGTTACGGGGAGGAGCATTCGGATCCGGTCCATCCGATTATCCGATACCTTCCAGCATCCAACGGTGGAAAGATCACGACTTAATGAAATCGGAGGGTCCCAGTTCAAAGGGAAATCGAGCGCGGGGATCGGACGGCGGGAATAAGTCACTTTAGATTTATTGTTCCTTAGTTACTGTTCCTTCTTCTTCCCCACCGATAGGGTGATTTAGGGAGATGGGTTGTAAGTCGAATTAGCTCAATTTACGTGGCAGGGAGAGACGCCAAATTGTAACTAACTTTCTGGGACCACATTGGTGGGTATAAATAAAGAGATCCTCCCAGATTTGGGGGGTCGATTGTTTTGTTGCGCAAATCTAGGGTTTTCCCGTTGGAGCTACCGGGTGCTCGAAACCCGAATTCTTCCCTTCCCTACCTTCCTCAGGTCTAACTCCCTCCCTGTTCCTTCAAGACGGCGCAGTATAAGCGACGCCGTGCCCGGACAAACCAGATGGCCGCCGGCGGTGATACAGTGGGTAACATCAGAATCTGTGCAACGCTAGTAGCACATAGGTTTAAAATTGACTAGTTTTCAACTCACACCTACCCCTAGAAGTTTTAAAACAATAGAAGTTTGACAAAATCAGCTACTACAGAAGTAAAATATGGAAACTAACAAGATACACTACAAAATTATTATTCAACTACCAAAGTAACTATAAAATGTAATAACGAAGCACGTATCAAATACAAATATACTCAAAAAAACGAATCTGAGGAAGATGACCTGTTTTCTAGCTCGTGATCTTGCCGCCGACTCCCTGTTCTTAATCATCCGCTTCTGTCTCCTTTCTATAACTTTCTCCAGGCAACCACTTCTCTTACCAAAACCCCTGTTAAAAGAATATGGAACAGGAGACAAGGAAGACAAACCACCCTCGTTCCATCCCATTCTGTTAGCAGGCAGCGGCTTCGTAGGAGAGCTCATCGCTGAAGCTGCAGTACCACCCATCCCATACCTGACCGTGGCTGGCACAAATCCATTACGAACGGCCAAATTACTTATCCCAGCATTTCCTCCACCTCTCGCTACCTGGTGTTTCCCATAATCGATGCTGTTACCTATCTGAACGGCACCAAACTGTGATGGTTTGATGTCGTCCATCACGAGATCCGCACAGTCATTGACCGCCATGCCAACATTTCCTCGACTATTTGGTTGGAATCCAAGTCCATGCCCAACACCATTACTCGAATTCATGCCGGAGAAATCCCCAAACTGAACGCTACCACTAATACCATTAATATCACTTGTATCCGTCAAGGGTCCTCCGGATTGAGGATAATCTTCCCTTACAACTCCAGCCCTCACCAAAAACTCCTCGAGCGTCCTCTTGCCTAGATTTGGATGCCACTGCTGAGACAATTGAGACAGCAATTTACTAGTGATCCCCTCTCCAGTCTCACCCTCAGCACTAAAAATTTCCCGGCAGACCTCGTCGACCATCTTCTGGCTAATAGTGCGAGGCAACGTCAACGAGCTCTGGCGCTGAAGGCCAGAGCCGCTTGGCAATCCATCAACCGCCAACGAGGTCATTGTCAGTGTCTCCTCAGCACTATATATGTTCTTAAGGAACTCATCCATGTTCATCGATCCTAAATCCTTTCCAAAGCCCCCGAGAATGTTCTGGAAATCATCGAAAGTGAGGGAGTAGACGGAAGACTGCCGTGCTAGCCCGCCTGGCAGTGGCGGCAGCCTCTCGTGCTTGTTGTTGGATCCCATGTTGTTGAAGTTCATAATTCACCTCCAAATCCACCTCTTTCGAGCTAAATTCGAAATCTTTACAAGCTAATTTCCAGTAAAACTTGTCTATTTTGCAGCTTAATTTGTCTCTTTCTTTCCCAATCAAAATCAAATTTCAAACTCACTTTGGCACAACAACTTCCTCTCTTTAAGCTCAAAACCTCTATTCTTAACCTGATCAAATTCAGCTTAATTAATCTCTTTCTTTCATAATTAAAAGCAAATCTCAACTCGATTTGACAACAATTTTCTCTCTTTCAGCTCAAAACATCCTAATCTGATTCAGATCAAATCTGAACACATCTCAGCATAAAAAACACAACATTCAAAGAATACAACACAAACAAGACCAAATATGTCCCAAAACCCAAAACCCTAACCCAGACCCACTCAAAAGACTACTCCAAACAGAAACCAACAGAATCCTTCCTTATTTGGAAAAAAAATCACAACTCCAAACACAGATTCGTCCAACATGCCAAACACAGTATAAAAAAAACGTTACTTTCTTCTCAAGCTTCGTCCAATTCGACCAAACTAATCATCTCTAGACAAGTCATGGCTGATGGCACAGTAACACTAACAAGAAAAAAATCAAAAAAAGAAAAAATATATTAAGAGAGAGAGTAGAGAGAGAAAGACCTGAGATATGCTTGGGTTGTTGATCGACAAGTGGCGATGTTATCCTCCATTTCTGCTTATTTGTAACGTCTCGACAAATTATAAAAAATAAGTGAGAGGACACGTGGAGGCGTGTTAATGCTGTTTTGCTCAATGATGTTTGACGTCCAGACCAATGTGAATCTCCAAAGTGGACGCATTCTCGCCGTCCACGTTTGGACAATTTTATTTCGGAAAATGTTTGTTGAATGCTCGCGTCACGGACGCTGCTAACCCAGTCAACACACTCGCTGATGTGGGCAACCCAGTCAGCAGACGCGGCTGAGTGCGCACTCAGCCCAGAAACATTTTTCCTTTCTTTGTTTAGTTTATTCCTCGTTTCGTACAAATTTCTTCATCCCTCATTAATGCGTCTCAAATCACTCACTTCATTTTGCCGCTCCTACACAGACTGAAGACTAGTTACTCAACCTCCGTCCTCTTATTTTTTTCCCTTCTCTTTATTAATAAATTCATTTTTTTCCGGACACACACATCAGTCATTTTCTTTAGTTTCTGGACTAACGCATAACTTATTCCGGACACAGTTACTATTTATTCCGGACAGTTAGAACACTTATTCCGGACAGACGTACTACTTACTGCTGATTTTTTTTGCTGTTGTTTTATTTTCCCGATGCGTCCACCATCGCATTTAATGTTTTTCAAATCAGCACGTCCTCCGTCTTCTTTCTTATTCTTTGGCGCTTCACGGAGATACAAATATGAGTGTCTTGGTTATTCCGATCATACGAACCATTCCTTCTTCTCTCCTTCCTCCATTTGTGTTTTACTGTAATGGCACTCGTAAATGTGTCCTCACAGCCGGATCATGCCTCCAACGTCCCTCAAGTGATGATGAATTTTCCTTCCTTCGAAGAAGCCAAAGCATTTTACGTTTCATACGCCGATTCCTGTTGTTTTGGTGTGAAGATAAGGCAATCTCATTACGATCATGGTGTTGTAATACGGGCCACTCTTACTTGCTCAAAGGAGGGTAATGCTCCCGGAAACCAAGGTGAAGGTAGACCGAAACATAGGTTATCCGATAGGGTCGAATGCCCTGCTCGGATTAGGGTCTCCGGTAATCCATCCAGAGGCTACGTAATTAACTACGTAGATCTCGAACATAATCACGCCATGCTGTCGGAAGACCAGATGCGCTTCCTCCGACAAAAACGATCCGTCCCGGAGTCCGCCAGAGCACGCATTTCGTGCAATGATGCTGCCGGTATATCTGCCGCCAAGACCATGCAATCTTTTGTGGTCGAAACTGGAGGTCACGATAAATTGTCTTTCAACGAGCGGGACCTAAGGTTATTTATTCTCCACTTAACCTGGTTGAAGTTACGCATTTAGCTTTGTCATAAAAATTATGTTTCGCAGGAATGTTGTGAACGAGGTTAGAAACCTCAAAATGGGACCAGGAGATGCGCAAGCTATCCAAGATTATTTCATCAGGATGCAGAAGAATGATTCCCGCTTCTTTTACGTAATGGATATGGACGACGAAGGCAGACTACGAAATGTGTTCTGGGCCGACAGTCGTTCTCGAGGTGCTTACTCTTACTTTGGAGATGCAATATGTTTCGACACAACATACATAACAAACAAGTATGACATGCCTTTTGCCCCATTTGTGGGGGGTAAATCACCACTACCAGTCCGTCTTACTCGGTTGCGCACTCCTCTCTTCCGAGACGACACAAAATTACATTTGGTTGTTCCAAACATGGTTGACGTGCATGAACGGTACGTGTTTTATTTTGTCCGGCTTTGTCCGTTTTACGTTATGTGCCAGTCCGGTTACCCTTTACGTCTGTCTGGTTTACGTCTTTTGCTCGTCCGGTTTATCCCTTACGTCTATCCGGTTTACGTTTTTTGCTCGTCCGGTTTACCCTTGACGTCTGTCCGGTTTACGTTATTTCTGTCCGGATTAACATATGTTTTTATCTTGATCGCGTTGTGTGCAGATACAAGCCCCCGACGATCATAACAGACCAATGTGGCGCCATAGTTGCGGCTGTGAGGACTGTGTTCCCTAAAGCGCGGCACAGATTTTGTATATGGCACATAATGAATAAGGCCCCTGTAAAGCTGCCCACGAAGTACCGGGAGCATACGTTGTTTGACCTCAACAACTGTGTATTCGATTCCAAGACTCCGGCAGAATTCGAGCGGAATTGGCAGGGTTTTCTAGATGATTTTGAGTTCCACGACAATAATTGGCTCCGATCCATTTATTCAATTCGAGAGCGCTGGGTACCTGCATTTTGGCGGGATTGTTTTTCCGCAGGAATGACATCAACCCAGAGAAGTGAGGGTATGAACGCCTTCTTCGATAAGTACCTCACATCAAGGACGACACTTAAGCAGTTCGTGAAACAATACGAACTCGCAGTACGCCACAAGTATGAGAAGAAAGCTCTGTCTGATTTCGATTGTCAGCATAAGGCTCCGCAATTGATTTCGAAATATCCATTCGAGAGGCAATTGGGCGAGTTGTATACGGTGGGTGTCTTCAAGAAGGTGCAGTTAGAAATTGGGAAGATGATGTACTGCGACATCAAGGATGAGTTCAACGAGGACGACACATTGCATTTCAATGTGACCGAACATGTATTGACATATATCCTCCCATTGTCGAAACGGTTCACAGTGCAAATTAGAGATGAGAAGTGGGTATGCGATTGCAGAATGTTTGATCACGTCGGTATCCTATGTTGTCACGTTTATGTTGTTATTGTCCGAATACGTCCAAACGCTTTGCTCCCCGAGTCTTACATCGTAAGGATATCCGAATGAGCTATGGAGTCAAGTTTCCCCTTCAAAGTGGCATAACGGGGAACGATGCGCTTCGTCGCCACGACGACATAATGGGTCGTGCGGTTTGGATCGCCGAGGCCGCTTTCGACTCAAACGACAGATATCTTCAGGCGGTAGAGGCACTTGAGTTGCTTAAGGAATGTATGCAACGACCTGATCCTGTGTTCGATGGTACATCCGTTCTCAATCCGGATAAGACAAGACGGAAAGGCAGACCGCCGAGCAAACGACGGATTTCTTTGTCTGAGAAAATAATTAAAAGTAACGTTAAGAAAATCATCAGGAATAAGGTTCTACCCCCGTTACACCCTGCAGCACCCAAACCGGGGGATCACGATTTCGATGACTGGGACATGAATTTGCATTACGAGGGAGTTCCTCCTTGATTATTGTATTTGTCATTGGTTGGAATTATTCCTATGTAATTTTGTTGAAAGTCATTGTATGTCTGTCCGTATTATTTCATAAGATTCAACTCTTTCTTTGCTTGTTCGTTTGTGAATTAATTTCTGATGGCGACAAATATATTTAACTATTTTTGGTTTGTTAAATGTCTGTCCGGAATAAGTGTATTTGTTGTCCGGTTTAACAATAAAGTGTGTCCAGAAACGGAACATAAAGTTTGTCCGGAATAAGTGTATTTGCTGTCCGGAATAAGTGTATTGGTTGTCCGGAATAAGTGTATTTGTTGTCCGGAATAAGTGTATTTGTTGTCCGGTTTAACAATAAAGTGTGTCCAGAAACGGAACATAAAATTTGTCCGGAATAAGTGTATTTGCTGTCCGGAATAAGTGTATTTGTTGTTCAGAATAAGTGTATTTGTTGTCCGGTTTAAGAATAAAGTTTGACCAGAAACGGAACATAAAGTTTGTCCGGAATAAGTGTATTTGTTGTCCGGAGTAAGTGTATTTGTTGTCCGGAATAAGTGTATTTGCTGTCCGGAATAAGTGTATTTGTTGTCCGGTTTAACAATAAAGTTTGTTCAGAAACGGAACATAAAGTTTGTCTGGAATAAAGTTCACAAACTCTTATTCCGGACAGACAAAACTTTTATTCCGGACCGACAAATTACTTATTCCGGACAGATGCAACTCTTATTCCGGACAGACTCAACACTATTCCGGACAGACAAACTCAATACGTATTCCGGACAGACGCAACACTATTCCGGACAGACAAACTCTTATTCCGGACAGACAAACTACTTATTCCGGACAGACACAATACGTATTCCGGACATACAAGATACTATTCCGGACAGACAAAATACGTATTCCGGACATACGTAATACTTTCCACAACTCTTATTCCGGACAGACGCAACTCTTATTCCGGACAGAGACAACACTATTCCGGACAGACACAAGACTTATCCCGGACAGACAAAACACTTATTCCGGACATAAACCAACACTACTCCGGACTGACACAACACTCATTCCGGACCAAGATGCTTACTTGTAATACGGCAACGCAACCATACACGTAGCCCTGCTTCATAGAGAAGTTCGCTGACAATCTCCTCCTCGAGAGGTCCCGTTAGGCTTCCTCCAGACCTTCAACCAAGAAAGTGTGAACCGCATTTGCCCACGCATATCTATTCAGGCGCTTGAGGTTCTTAACGTGCTTCGTGTACCACGCTTTACTTCGCAGTGATCCATCGAAGAACAAAAAATGATTGAAAATCATAGAAATAAGGAGTCGAACGTGCTCCTCCTCCTCACCCATCTTGCTCGTGGCGGTAAGATGACCAAGTAGTTGGGTGTTGTCGAGGTTCACCCCGTCACGTTTCTTTACGTACATGGCTTCCATATCCACTCTCTGCCCATGTGCTCTTAGTCCAAGTAGAAGGGCGACGTCTTCTACCGTAAATGGGACCACCCCACTGGCTATTCTCAGACCGACTTCATTGGCGTCGAAGTGTTCGACGAACCAACCCAGTATCTCGTTGTCAGTTGTGACGTGAGGAAAGGAGAGGAAGTGACCGAAAGGCGTCCGTTGGAAGATATTTTTCTCCTCCTCCTTCATCCGGTCGAACTGCTTGTGAAGGGTCGTGAAACCGCACTTGGTTTCGCGGAAGTAGTACGTGCTTCCCTTAAACCACCAAAAAAAATTGTTAGAGGCCAATAATGAACCTTAAAATGAACCAGAAAGAACGTGGTTGACACAACACCTGCGCGGCTACAATTTCAGGAGCGATGGAGGTTTCAGGTAGAGAAGGATCCATTTTCACCTGGTTATAATTTTCGTTCGACTAAAACAGGAATGAAGGTTTTGGATGAGCGTATGGAAAGGAACTCCGGGTGAAATGGGAAATGGAAAAGGAGAAGACTTGGGAAGAAAGTAACTCGAATGCTGTACCGCCGCTAATGATGTACGTGAAGTTTAACCGTCTAATCGTGATTTCGGGAAATGAACCGTCTCACCAAATAATTCGTAATTTAATTTTCCCCGCGCAGAAGTTTTTGCTGACTGGACGCTGAACTGGCAGCTGACTTGTCCGTCCACGTAGGAAGCGTCACGGACGCGCGCGTCCGTGTATAACTACTCTTTTATTTCTAAGCAAATGGTGCGAATAAGACAACTTTTGCTTTGAAGAAAATTGACTTTTCAAGGGAAAATGTTAAGTTACCTCACGATTTGATTGTTGCATTAGAGCATATTTAACAGCGCCCGGGCTACCCCGGGCGCCCTGCACTCTCTCTCAGCCACGTCAGCTTCTCTCTCTGCCACGTCAGCTCACCCAACCCACTCAAAAAAAACCCTTACCCATGCCCAGGCTACCCCCACCCACCCTACACTCTCTTTCATCCACATCATTTCTTAATTAAACAAATTTAATTCTTACACAATATTTAACAAATTACATTTTATATAAATATAATTTTAATTACATTATAATTATATTTTAACTCGAAATATTGTTAATAATTACTGGTAAATCGCGAAATTATTATTAAATATTACGGAGCCACGTTACATTTAAGACAAACTGAAATAGGAAATATTACAATCAAAGTTAAGAAACAACAGTACATATTGTTGGCTTTTTGGCCTTAATCTATGTTTTGATGATTTAATTAACCTAATCTTAATTATGATGATGTAGAGTAGCACACATATTGCATTGCATGTATATTGTATTGTGCTAACCTCTACAGGTGATCAAGACTCAAGAAAGAAGGAAATGAAGTCAAGACATGTAATTAAAGCTAAATCGAAGACATGTAATGTTGATTTATTTTGAGTCTTAGGTGTTGGCTTTTTGGCCTTAATCCATATTTTGATGATGTAATTCAACCTAATCTTAATTAGGACATGTAGATTAGCACATGTTGTATAATGGTATATATGTTGTATTGTGCTAACATCTACAGGTGATCAAGACTCAAGAAAGAAGAAAAATCAAGTCAAGACATGTAATTAAGCTGGATTGAAGACATGTATTTTACTTTTCTTTGAGTCTTAGGAACAAATGTGAATTGAGCATAACTTAAGCTAATATCCATGCATTCACACACTAGGTTCCTTAGAGAAGTCACACACAAAATTTCAGATCAATCGGACTTCGATAGGTCATCCAAAACATAGTCGGAAAATCACTAAAACTAAACCTTAAATCCTGTCCGAAAACGTTCGACCGATTGGACCTTTTGTTCGACCGGTTTCAGTAAATTTAGAGTTTTTACATGACCATTTTGTTCGACCGAACCATCCATTTGTTCAACCGATCCATTAGTTTTTGTAAGGTTTTGTTCGACCGGTTCAACTTTAGGTCGACCGGTTGGAGACAGTTTTTGCTGAATTTGAATTCTGTTTATTGTATCTCTTACACAAATCAATCAAATCTTTCCCCAACGGCTAGGAATCTCTTAGACCTTATAAATATAGGTTCACACTTAGTTTTCCACAATATTTCACAACTCCAAAGTGTCAAACTTATAGTGAGATTTTCCACAACCTCAAAGCTCCAAATTAGTCATCCAAAGCCTAATTTCCACATCCTTCATCAATCATCATACTAGAAATTGTTGTGCTCAATTAGAGAGTGAGTTCCACTCAAGTTACCATTGTTGTAAAGTGAGCAAGGGTCTTGGTGAAAGCCCAAGACAAAGAAGCAAGGATTTCGGTGAAAGCCCGAAGTGATTCTCTCGGTTTGTGAGAGGTGGTGCCAAGCTCGGCGAGGGTTGTTCGCGAGCTTGAAGACTTGTAAAAGGCGTTGCTCCCGGCCCGGAACGGGGAGGCATAGTGAAGACGCAAGAGGAGCTCGAACGGGGATTCGAGAGGGGCTTGCAAGAGAGGACGTAGGCGCGGCCGAACCTCTGTAAATCCGACGCGTCTTTGTGTGGTTTGCATTGTCTTTCTTTCTCTACTTGTTTGTTTATTCCGCTGCGCATTTGATTGCTTAATCAAGTAGAGAATTGTGGATTAGCTTAAAAAGTGATTAGTGGACCCATAACCCACACGATCCTACCTACATTTGGTATCAGAGCCTTGTTCGTTAATTTTGTTCTTAATCGATAAATTAACATGACTCTTAATGCATCCACACCAAATGAATCATTTAAACCACCATATTTTGATGGAAATAACTTTAGCTCATGGAAATTTAAAATGTCTTCATTTATTAAATCCATGAATGCAAACTTGTGGTTTATGATTCAAACTCCATATGAATCACCTAGATATCATATTAGTAAATGGAGTTTAGAAGATGAGAAAAATGCATCCCTAAATGCTAAGGCTATGAATGTCATATTTTGTGCATTAGGAGATGAACATTTTAATCTTGTTTGCTCATGTGATAGTGCTCATCATATATGGCAAACATTAGAAAAGAATTTTGGTGAAGGAGATTCACCAACCGGGAAGAAGGGAGAAGCCACTCCAATGGATGTAGCTCAAGTTAGATGTGAAGAAATCAATTCAACATCTTGTTCAACATCAAGCTCATCCGATGGAGAAAGTGAAGATGAGGTATCTTCTAGTCACTCTTCAAGTTGTAGTTTAAGTGAAAAATCATCACATTCACATAAACTACAAAATGCATTTCTAAAACTTTTAGAAAAATCTAAAGAACTTCATGAGTCTAATAAGTTAGCAAATAAGCAAATTCTTGATTTGAAATGTCAAAATGCATCTATCTTAGATGACAAAAATGATTTGCTTGCTAAAATTGAAGTTCTAACTTCTGAAAATGCATGCTTGAGGAATGAACATTTAAATGGTAAAACTACCTTATCAAATGCAATTGATAGTCATATGCTAGAAATCGATACAAATGACTTGCTTATTAAACTTGATAAATCTCATCTTGAAAGCAAGCAATTACTACATGACTTGAATTGCATGAATAACAAGGTTGCAAATTTAGAGATTCACATGCTTAACATGAATGAAAAGCATAATTCAATGATTAAAAATCTAAATTGCTTAAATGAACCTCTAGCAACTAAAAATAGTGAACTTAATGCCTTAAATGAAAATTTGTCAAATAAATTGCATAAGTTCACACATGGCAATAAAAACAATTTTTATGTTAAAAACTTTCCTATTCAAATTAATGTTAAACATAATTTTGCCATGAAAAAGAAAGTAAGTGTAGAGGTACCAAAATCAACTTGGATTTGGGTACCAAAAGCTAAACTTAATGGACCCAAGCAAAAATGGGTACCAAAATCTACACTTGTAGGAGCTTGAGGAGGAGATTGGTGGTGACCGGGTGAGCCAAAACGTCAAATTCGAATCCGGTTGCATCACCAAGTCAAGATTGGAGCTAATCAAATTCAAGTTTGGTATAAAATTTCTATCTTTGAATCTTCTGAAAAATTAGCTCTAATCCAGTTTATGTGCTTAAATGTCATACATTTATAGTTTAATTCATTGCAAATCATATACCCTATTCATTGCAAATCTTTTACCACATCCATTGATTTTAAATGTCAAATTTTAAATGGATGTTAGAATAAGGCTTAAGTTGAAACTTAAATGAACTTAACTTGAATCATATTAATAGTTTTCATCTAGCCTTATTGATAGGGGGAGCTTAATTGTTATATCTTTTATTAGAGTAATGAAGTGCTAAATTTAGGGGGAGCTACTTCATTACAAGACATCCAAACTCTATGCTTAAAGTCATAATTAATTGTTGTTTTTGATGGATGTCAAAGGGGGAGAAGTAATAGATTAGGGATACTTGAAATATACATGAAAATTGTCAAGAAAAACTATGCACATCCATAGGGGGAGCATTTATATGCATAGTTAACTTATACATTTTTCAAGTATTAGGTTGGTTTAAGATATAGGTTGTCATCATCAAAAAGGGGGAGATTGTTGGCTTTTTGGCCTTAATCCATATTTTGATGATGTAATTCAACCTAATCTTAATTAGGACATGTAGATTAGCACATGTAGTATAATGGTATATATGTTGTATTGTGCTAACATCTACAGGTGATCAAGACTCAAGAAAGAAGAAAAATCAAGTCAAGACATGTAATTAAGCTGGATTGAAGACATGTATTTTACTTTTCTTTGAGTCTTAGGAACAAATGTGAATTGAGCATAACTTAAGCTAATATCCATGCATTCACACACTAGGTTCCTTAGAGAAGTCACACACAAAATTTCAGATCAATCGGACTTCGATAGGTCATCCAAAACATAGTCGGAAAATCACTAAAACTAAACCTTAAATCCTGTCCGAAAACGTTCGACCGATTGGACCTTTTGTTCGACCGGTTTCAGTAAATTTAGAGTTTTTACATGACCATTTTGTTCGACCGAACCATCCATTTGTTCAACCGATCCATTAGTTTTTGTAAGGTTTTGTTCGACCGGTTCAACTTTAGGTCGACCGGTTGGAGACAGTTTTTGCTGAATTTGAATTCTGTTTATTGTATCTCTTACACAAATCAATCAAATCTTTCCCCAACGGCTAGGAATCTCTTAGACCTTATAAATATAGGTTCACACTTAGTTTTCCACAAGATTTCACAACTCCAAAGTGTCAAACTTATAGTGAGATTTTCCACAACCTCAAAGCTCCAAATTAGTCATCCAAAGCCTAATTTCCACATCCTTCATCAATCATCATACTAGAAATTGTTGTGCTCAATTAGAGAGTGAGTTCCACTCAAGTTACCATTGTTGTAAAGTGAGCAAGGGTCTTGGTGAAAGCCCAAGACAAAGAAGCAAGGATTTCGGTGAAAGCCCGAAGTGATTCTCTCGGTTTGTGAGAGGTGGTGCCAAGCTCGGCGAGGGTTGTTCGCGAGCTTGAAGACTTGTAAAAGGCGTTGCTCCCGGCCCGGAACGGGGAGGCATAGTGAAGACGCAAGAGGAGCTCGAACGGGGATTCGAGAGGGGCTTGCAAGAGAGGACGTAGGCGCGGCCGAACCTCTGTAAATCCGACGCGTCTTTGTGTGGTTTGCATTGTCTTTCTTTCTCTACTTGTTTGTTTATTCCGCTGCGCATTTGATTGCTTAATCAAGTAGAGAATTGTAGATTAGCTTAAAAAGTGATTAGTGGACCCATAACCCACACGATCCTACCTACATTAGGAACATGTGTAAATTGAGCATACAAGAGTTAAAAACCAATCACATACACAATAGGTTCCCTATAGAAGTCACACACGAAATTTCACATTATTTGGACTTCAATAGATCACCCAAACTTAGACCGGAAAAACACAAAACCTGAACCCTAACTGTCTGCCCACATTCGGTCGACCGCAACATGCCGTTCGGTCGACCGGATGATCAAGTAATCCAATTTGTGTTTTCCTGCCTAGTTTCGGTCGACCGCACCATATCATTCGGTCGACCGTTTGAACTTACTGTTCCGACCGTTATTCTTGTCGTATATGCCCAACGGTCGTATTCATATTAAAACTATATACACCTCCATATACTTAACCAAACGGTCGAACCATGTGCCAAGTTCGGTCGACCGTTTAACCTTGTCAAGAATTCCCTGCTATCGGTCGATACGATTTCGTTCGACCGATCCAGTTTTCCCTCTACCGAAACGCTTATTCGGTCGACCGGTAACCCTGTTCGGTCGACCGTTTTCTTAATAGACTTAAGTGTTCGGTCGATCTATTCATATTTCGGTCGACCGTATCCTTATCAAACCCAAGCGTTCGGTCGACCGTTCCACTTTTCGGTCGACCGTTTCTGGACAGATTTGCAGCCCGAATTTTCTGCTTTGTGTGCTTTGCACAAAATCCAATCAAATCTTGTCCCAACGGATCTATTCTCTCTAATGCTTATAAATAGAGTTGTAAAACACATTTTAACACAACTCTCCCACTACAAACTTGTCCCAATCTTTAGAGAGAATTCCAAAACACTCAAAGCTACAAACCTTCCACACTTAGTGATCATTTCTTCATCTTACTCAAGTGTGCTCAAAGTTTAGAGAGTGTTGTTCTACTCAAGGTTACAATTGTTGTAAAAGGAAGCAAGGACTTCGGTGAAAGCCCGAAGTGTCCCTCTCGGATTGTGAGAGGAAGATTTCAAGCAAGCGAGGGTTGTTCGCGTTGCTTGTGGTGTAAAGGCGTTCTCTCCCGGCCCGGAACGGGGAGTGGATAGTGAAGTCGTAGGCGGAGCTCGGTGATCCGAGCGGAGCTTGCAAGAGAGGATTAAGACCCGGGTGGGGTGCCGAACCTCTATAAAAACGCCGAGTCGATTTGTGGTTTGCATTTTCCTACACTTGCTTGTTTTGTTTTTAATTTCCGCTGCGCATATCGATTGCTTAAACAAGTAGGTGATTAGATTAAAAAGTGATTAGTGGACCCATAACCCACACGATCCTACCTACATTTGGTATCAGAGCCTTGTTAGCTAAATTTCATTACTTTACCGTAATTTTAGCATGGCTTCAACATCTAATCACTTAGAGGGTTTATGCACCACAAGACCTCCTTTGCTTAATGGGTCAAATTATGATTATTGGAAAAATAGAATGAAAATCTTTTTAATATCAAATGACCTTAAGTATTGGAAGTTTATTCAAAATCCATACATACCCCCAAATGAAGATGATTTAGATTCTCTATCTAGGGCTCAAATGAAAGAAATTGAAATGAATTCAAAAATTATGAATATTCTTTATTGTGGCCTTAATGAGGGAGAATACAATAGAATTAGGGGATGTGAAAGTGCAAATGAAATATGGCATAGGTTACAAATGCATCATGAGGGTGATAGCAAAACCAAAGAAACTAGGATAAGTCTCCTCATGCATAAATATGAAATATTTTCTATGCAAATCGGTGAGAACATAAGCGACATGAACACTCGCTTCACCGATATCACTAACTCTCTTTTGATTCTTGGAAGAAGGATAAATGAAGGAGAGATGACTCGAAAATTCCTCCGGTCATTGAGCAACGATTGGGAAGACAAGGTCGTGGCAATCGAAGAATCGCACGATCTTTCAAAATTGAAGATGGAGGAACTCATTGGAAATCTCATGGCCTATGAGCTCCAATTGAGTCATCGAAGAGAGAAGGAAGCATCAAAGAAACACTCCGTGGTTGCACTACATGCAAATTTTGATGAGCCAAGGAGGGTGGAAGAAGAGGACATTAAGGTTCTTGCCCAAGACTTCTTCAAATACCTCAAGAGGGATAAGGGAGAAAAGAATGAAAGAAGAGGTAGAAGAAGTGAGAAAAGAGAAAAAGAAAAAGAGAGGGAGGAGAGTGAAAATGAGAGAAGAGAAGGGGAGAAGAAAAAGGAGAGAAGGGAGAGGAGAAAAGAAAAGGAGAAAAGTAAGAGAAAAGAGAAGAGGTTGGAAGCTCACAAGGCTACTTGGGACGATTCATCGTCTTCATCGTCATCCAAATCAACCACACCTTCATCAACAAAGGAATATGCACATATGTGCTACATGGCAATTCAAGATGAAGGAAGTGAGGTATCCTCTAACTCTTACTCTAGTAGATCACATTCTTGCTCATCTAAATCATATGCTAGTGATAGTTCATGTTCTAAAGAAGAAACTTATTCTTATGATGAACTTCAAAATGCATTCCATGATTTAGTTAAACAATATGAGATCATATGTGATAAAAACAAGAATGCTAGAAAGTTAATCAAAGATCTCCAAAGCCAAATTGATACATGCATAAATGAGAAGAATGAGGTGATTGCTAAATTTGAAAAGAATGCATCAAATCTTGATAAATTAAGAGCAACACCTATAGATTGTGATCAACTAAATCTTCAAGCTTCTAACTTGCAATTAAGAAAAGATTTAGAAAGATTCACTAATGGAACTCATATGCTTAACATGCTATTAGGTAGTCAAAGGCAATCTTTGCAAAAACATGGTTTAGGTTACAATTTTAAATTGAAAAACCATGTATCTCACACTACTCTAAATGGTAAGCATATGTTCATTAACCATAGTTCCTCAAGTGTGTGGGCACCCAAAACCAAAATGGTTTGGATCCCAAAAGCTAATGTTCAAGGACCCAAAGTTGTTTGGGTACCCAAATCTACTCTTGTAGGAGCTTGAGGAGGAGATTGGTGGTGACCGGGTGAGCTCAAGAGTCAAATTCAAGTCCGGTTGCATCACCAAATGAGATTGGAGCTAAATTCGAATTCAACATTGGTATCAATTCTTATCTATACAATTCATGTTAAAACTTAGCTCTAATCTACTTTCATATGCTTAATTGACATATCATATAGTTTAATTCATTGCAAATCATATACCCTATTCATTGCAAATCTTTTACCACATCCATTGATTTTAAATGTCAAATTTTAAATGGATGTTAGAATAAGGCTTAAGTTGAAACTTAAATGAACTTAACTTGAATCATATCAATAGTTTTCATCTAGCCTTATTGATAGGGGGAGCTTAAATGTTATATCTTTTATTAGAGTAATGAAGTGTAAAATTTAGGGGGAGCAACTTCATTACAAGACATCCAAATTCTATGCTTAAAGTCTTAAATAATTATTTTTTTTGATGGATGTCAAAGGGGGAGAGATAATTAAGGGGGTAACTTGGAATTTGGCATAAAATTGATCAAAAACTATGCACATCCATAGGGGGAGCATTAATATGCATAGTTTACATATACAAATTCCATGTATTTAGATAGAATTAAGATATAGGTTGCCATCATCAAAAAGGGGGAGATTGTTGGCTTTTTGGCCTTAATCTATGTTTTGATGATTTAATTAACCTAATCTTAATTATGATGATGTAGAGTAGCACACATATTGCATTGCATGTATATTGTATTGTGCTAACCTCTACAGGTGATCAAGACTCAAGAAAGAAGGAAATGAAGTCAAGACATGTAATTAAAGCTAAATCGAAGACATGTAATGTTGATTTATTTTGAGTCTTAGGAACATGTGTAAATTGAGCATACAAGAGTTAAAAACCAATCACATACACAATAGGTTCCCTATAGAAGTCACACACGAAATTTCACATTATTTGGACTTCAATAGATCACCCAAACTTAGACCGGAAAAACACAAAACCTGAACCCTAACTGTCTGCCCACATTCGGTCGACCGCAACATGCCGTTCGGTCGACCGGATGATCAAGTAATCCAATTTGTGTTTTCCTGCCTAGTTTCGGTCGACCGCACCATATCTTTCGGTCGACCGTTTGAACTTACTGTTCCGACCGTTATTCTTGTCGTATATGCCCAACGGTCGTATTCGTATTAAAACTATATACACCTCCATATACTTAACCAAACGGTCGAACCATGTGCCAAGTTCGGTCGACCGTTTAACCTTGTCAAGAATTCCCTGCTATCGGTCGATACGATTTCGTTCGACCGATCCAGTTTTCCCTCTACCGAAACGCTTATTCGGTCGACCGGTAACCCTGTTCGGTCGACCGTTTTCTTAATAGACTTAAGTGTTCGGTCGATCTATTCATATTTCGGTCGACCGTATCCTTATCAAACCCAAGCGTTCGGTCGACCGTTCCACTTTTCGGTCGACCGTTTCTGGACAGATTTGCAGCCCGAATTTTCTGCTTTGTGTGCTTTGCACAAAATCCAATCAAATCTTGTCCCAACGGATCTATTCTCTCTAATGCTTATAAATAGAGTTGTAAAACACATTTTAACACAACTCTCCCACTACAAACTTGTCCCAATCTTTAGAGAGAATTCCAAAACACTCAAAGCTACAAACCTTCCACACTTAGTGATCATTTCTTCATCTTACTCAAGTGTGCTCAAAGTTTAGAGAGTGTTGTTCTACTCAAGGTTACAATTGTTGTAAAAGGAAGCAAGGACTTCGGTGAAAGCCCGAAGTGTCCCTCTCGGATTGTGAGAGGAAGATTTCAAGCAAGCGAGGGTTGTTCGCGTTGCTTGTGGTGTAAAGGCGTTCTCTCCCGGCCCGGAACGGGGAGTGGATAGTGAAGTCGTAGGCGGAGCTCGGTGATCCGAGCGGAGCTTGCAAGAGATGATTAGGACCCGGGTGGGGTGCCGAACCTCTATAAAAACGCCGAGTCGATTTGTGGTTTGCATTTTCCTACACTTGCTTGTTTTGTTTTTAATTTCCGCTGCGCATATCGATTGCTTAAACAAGTAGGTGATTAGATTAAAAAGTGATTAGTGGACCCATAACCCACACGATCCTACACATATTACATAAACTAAACTTTTATATACTACATGACAAACTACGTTAACCGATTTTCAAACAGCTCCTCCTCCGTAGCGTTGCCATATATGCTCAATTAAATCGCCTTTCAGATCCAAATGTTGGTTCCTGTCACGCACTCGATCTTGATTGACAAAAAACTCGTGAATATCCGCTATACGATCGGTCGAATACGACGTTGCCTCAGCTGAAGTTCCAGGACGATCTTCCATAAATTCGCGAATATCTCCAAAATTAGCATAGCAGTCGCGTTCGTCCTCCACTATTATGTTATGCATGATGATACAAGCTGTCATTATTTTGGACAGAACGTCTTTGCTCCAGGCAAGAGCCGGGTTTCTGATGATCGCGAACCTCGCTTGCAACACTCCGAAAGCGCGTTCAACATCTTTACGCGTTGCCTCCTGCACTTCAGCAAACAATCTGTGCTTCGGGGTGTGAGGGTGAAGGATGGATTGGATGAAGGCCGCCCACTGTGGATAAATACCATCAGTAAGATAGTATCTCATATCATATTGAACACCATTTACCTCATAATTAACAGGTGGTGCTCGGCCTTCTAGTATGTCGTCGAAAACCGGAGATTGTTGTAGGACGTTCAAGTCATTGCATGAACCCGGTATTCCGAAGAAGGAGTGTCAGATCCATAAGTCGTGCGATGCCACCGCCTCAAGAATCAGAGTTGCTTTCCCAGCACGTCCTTGATGTTGTCCCTTCCAAGCAGCTGGGCAGTTTTTCCACTCCCAGTGCATACAATCGATACTCCCCATCATACCTGGAAATCCACGTTGCTCACCAACGTAAAGTAGGCGTGCCAAGTCATTTGCAGTTTGCCGACGTAAATACTCAGGGCCGAAGATGCGAATAACACCTTCACAGAATTTGAGGAGAGCATTTCTGGATGTTGCCGCACTCATTCGTAGGTACTCATCGATCCCATCAGCGGCAACACCATATGCTAGCATTCGCATTGCTGTCGTACTTTTTTGTAGACCGGAGATGCTCATCCTACCAGTTGCGTCCGGTGTTCGTTAGAAGAAGACATCAGATGCTTCGATGGCATTGTGGATGCGCAGGAAGACATGCTTTCTCATCCGAAATCTTGTCCTGAAAAGAGTATCAGAATACACAGGGTTGTCAGAGAAATAATCGTCTACAAGGCGTCTGTAACCTAGTTCACGATCTCTATCTGGGTTCGTCCTTCTCCTTCGACGCTGCTTAGGACGTGTAGTCCTTTCGTAAACAACCTGTCTGGCTAATTCAATAGCACGGTCCATTAGATTTAATGTCTCATTCCAGTTATCATCGTCGGATTGACCGGAGTTTAAACTATTATCCGACATTGATGAGAGAAGAAGGTAACAAGTTGAGAAGTTAAGGAAATGTGAGGAATCAGGAGATAAATATATGTATTTATAGTTGGGAGGGTTTGAATGTATTTGTTGCACTGTTCACGCGTGATTGCAAACAGTGCACGCGTGATTGCAAACAGTGCACCCGTGATTAAATATTGCACCCGTGATTAAACAGTGTATTGATTCTGGAAATTTCTTAATTTTAATCACCTACAAAAAATTATTACCCCACATTTATAACAAATACCCAATCCATTAATAACAAAACCAAAATTAAAAAAATTCCAAAAAAAAAAATTAACCAATGGGAGGGGGACACGTGTCCCCTCCCATGGGCACCCGGGCGTCTGCCCGGGACGCCCACCGCCCGGGCAAGCGCCCGGGTGGGCGGCCCGGGCAGGCACCCCACGGGCGTCCCGCCCGTTAACGGGGGTGCGCCCGGGCGCCCGACCAAGGGGCACCCCCGTTAAGAGTGCCCTTAGTTCTCCTTTGGTACTCTTTGAGGCGTAAGATAAGAAAGTTTTTTCAGGATACAACTTTTATAAAAAAAAACAAGTTTTGATGTCCATGTGACAATCGTTGGGCAATTATGCTCTTGGTCTATTATAACTGAAATTAACATGATCGAACAACCATCGTGTGTCACAATTAATTCGGATATCAATTAGTTCAATTTACATTTCGTAACGACCCACAACAATCCACCTAATAATTAAAGTTAATCTACTACTTACAAAAAAAAGGTACATGATCGTATATGGGTTTTTTTTTCTGAATTGCTAAACATCATTCCAAAATTACTTAAATCATCCCTTGAAATTACCATTTTGCCCTTCTCTCATTTCTACTGCTATAACGCGACATTTTACCCTCTATCACACATCTCTCTTCATATTCCTCTTATAATCATAAAAATTAATGTTTTGAAGGTCAGTAATGAACCAACGAACGCCCTAGTGCACTCGAATCTGGTAAATATCTAACATCTTTTTAATAAAAAAATAATAATAAATTACAGGCGTCCGACGGAGCCGCCCCTACGTAGGAGGGGACGTCTGGCTAAGACGCCATGTGGGAGGCGTTTTACCCAGACGCTCTGCCCTTGGGACAGGCGTCTGTGTAAGACGCCTCCCCCATTGGGGAGGCATCTTAGCCAGACGCACCCTCCTACGTGGGGCGGCTCCGTCGGACGTCCGTATTTTTTATTATTTTTTAAAAAGATAATTGATTATAAATTTAGATAATTGTTAAATTAATTAATTAATAAGTTAATAATTACTATATTCGGATGACCGATACCCTTCGGTACACCGAAAATTCAAAAATTTCCAGATCCAACAATTTCAAAATCCAAACCCCCGAACGACCTGTCGAGGTGGTATTTGTAAGTCAGGATGTTTTACCACCGGAGGATTTTGGAACTTAAAAAATGTTGGATCTGGAATTTTTTTGAATCTTCATCACTTGCAAAAAACTCATTGTAATCCGACCGGTTACCACCGAAAACTTGCAAAGAAACGTCAAATAATTTGAGATAACACACCGTATAATTTTAATTTGACAAAAAAATTAATAAAAATTGGATATCTGGCTAAGACGTCTGTACCATCGTGGAGGCGTCTGGCTAAGACGCCTCCACCATGGTTGAGGCGTCTTAGCGAGACGCTTAGACCATGGTATAGGCGTCTGGTTAAGACGCCTGAACCATCGTGGAGGCGTCTGGATAAGACGCATCAACCATGGTGGAGGCGTCTTAGCCAGACGCCTCCACGATGGTGCAGGCGTCTTAGCCAGACGTCCGAGTCGGAAAAAAAATCCGTCTCCGTTACTTCGCCTGATTTAGGTGTTTCGCCAGACATTTTCGTGGTGTTGGTACTAGGAATGTTAATAAAACTGAGTCAAAAACATTGTTTAAAGACACAGGACGATATGAGTATTAAATATATTGTTAAGGGCAATTTGGTAATTTCAAGGGGCGATTTAAGTAGTTTTGGGACGACGTTTAGTAGTTCCCTTTTTTTTGTATGATCTAAAATGTCGTGTGTAATCTGGATAAAACCTTCCATTGGTCTGACGAAACCAAAATTCTCAAAACCATTTATATATATATATGTATGTATGACTCATGGGATACAAAAAACAGCTCATGCAGAGTATAATAACGCCATACCCTCTGCAGAGAAACAACGAAACAGCTGATGCAGTGATGTGGGAAGCGACTTAGAAAGTGCTATGAAATTCAAGGTTCTTTTTCATCATTCACTAAACAATGCAACTCTAATAGGGAAAAAAAGGATCCGCATTGCGAAAAAAGGGTCCGCATTGCGAATAGTAGTAAGTATAGTTTTTATTAATATTATTTTATATACGTTACGCATGACCCTTGCCAGCGCCAAAGTAAGATGAGTACGTTTCAGTATGATAATTAAAAATAACGATTCAGCACCATACGTAGCGTAGGTGGTAGGAGCTGGACTTGCTTGCTTCCTCTCTTTTTTATAATAAAAAAATAAAGTATTTGGTAAAACTCTTTTGTTGTTTTCCCACAAAGGGTATAGATCAACAAATCTGACTAAATTATAGTTTGTCCGCAAATAGTATAGATCAACAAATCTGACTAAATTATTGTCTGTCCGCCTACATGTAGCACATGCGTCTTCATGTTTCCAGACAGCATAAAATGACCCGTGAGATTTTGTGCACACTTCTTTCGGACTTTTTTTACAGCTGCTGACTCAGCCTTGATGCACTAAAAATCAGGCATCTTTGCCTGCTTCCTGTACTCCACCCTGCAATCTCTCTCTGCCACGTCAGCTTCTCTCTCTCCCACATCAGCTCACCCAACCCACCCAAAAAAAAACCTTACTCATGCCCAGGCTACCCCCACTCACCCTACACTCTATTTCATCCACATCATTTCTTAATTAAACAAATTTAATTCTCACACAACATTTAACAACTTACATTTTATATAAATATAATTTTAATTACATTATAATTATATTTTAACTCGAAATATTGTTAATAATTACTGGTAAATCACGAAATTATTATTAAATATTACGGAGCCACGTTACATTTAAGACAAACTGAAATAGGAAATATTACAATCAAAGTTAAGAAACAACAGTACATATTACATAAACTAAACTTTTAAATACTACATGACAAACTACGTTAACCGATTTTCAAACCGCTCATCGTCCGTAGCGTTGCCATATATGCTCAATTAAATCGTCTTTCAGATCCAAATGTTGGTTCCTGTCACGCACTCGATCTTGATTGACAAAAAACTCGTGAATATCCGCTATACGATCGGTCGAATACGACGTTGCCTCAGCTGAAGTTCCAGGACGATCTTCCATAAATTCGCGAATATCTCCAAAATTAGCATAGCAGTCGCGTTCGTCCTCCACTATCATGTTATGCATGATGATACAAGTTGATGAGAGAAGAAGCTAACAAGTTGAGAAGTTAAGGAAATGTGAGGAATCAGGAGATAAATAGATGTATTTATAGTTCGGAGGGTTTGGATGTATTTGTTGCACTGTTCACGCGTGATTGCACATAGTGTACGCGTGATTGCAAACAGTGCACGCGTGATTGCAAACAGTGCACGCGTGATTGCAAACAGTGCACGTGTGATTGAAAATAGTGCACCCGTGACCAAATATTGCACCCGTGATTAAACAGTGTATTGGTTCTGAAAATTTCTTAATTTTAATCACTTACAAAAAATTATTACCCCACATTTATAACAAATACTCAATCCATTAATAACAAAACCAAAACTAAAAAAAATTCAAAAAAAAAAATAACCAATGGGAGGGGAACACTTGTCCCCCTCCCATGGGCGCCCGGGCGTCTGCCCGGGACGCCCACCGCCCGTTAACGGGGGTGCGCCCGGGCGCCCGACCAGGGCACCCCCGTTAAGGCTGCCCTAATGCTCATAAGCCACCAAACTCAATTGAATAAATACGGTATTGGATTACGGTGTGACTAATACATTAGGGTTTTTTTATATAATCTACTCATACTTCCCCGGCTCCATTTTTAAATCACAACATTTCAAATTTAGAATAAGACTTAGATTCGATCTCTCATCTGACTATCCCAAGGCGATAGATTTCTTAACTGAACTAACCCTGATTTGTACTAATACATTATGGTCAACCAAATGAAAAGGAGTGTAATTAGATTAACTCCATAATTGAATTATGAAATGATTTTAACATTTAATTTTCTCAACCAAACAATGAAATGTAATCAAAGGAATGACCTAAGTCGCATTTCCAGTGTACTTAAGTGGGAGAGAAATGGACAAATAAAATACAAAAACAGCTCAATACAAGAAATATAGGAAAACGACACATGAAATTTATCGAAGCAGAACCAAAGGGCACAAGTCACCTAGAAATATTCTAGACAACTAAAACCAATTTAATCATTTAGCCACGAAGACAAACGATGGACAAATCCTAGCTTATGTCATTTGAAGATTCCAGACAAAACTAAACTAATCATTTAGCCGTGAAGACATGAAATGTGGAGAACATCCTAACTTATGTCATTAAGACCAACACTTAACTTTTGAGACTTCAGGTTTATGCTGAGGCAAGTCAACTTAGTACCAGTACAGTAGGTTCCATTTAATCAACTCCTAATCCCAGATAGATCCTGCATCAATTCCCAGTTGTGTGAGTCAGGCAGGCAGACTTGTATGCTAGACGATAATGACATCCATAAAATAACACAGATTATTATGGATCCAAAATTACACGAATGAAGTCTCTGTTTCATCCCAAATCCGTGCCCAAGGAGCAGAGCAGCAGCAACCTAGAAGTTGTCAAAAATCCAAGTGTTCTATGACTGCTTACATGTACCAAGAGCCTCACAAACCATGAGGTCGAACGGAATGGCGAAAGAAGCAACAGAGTTGAAATTAATGAAGCCAGACAGCTGTTGGCAGTGGCACTAGATGAGGCATGAGCAAATACTAAGGTGAACAGAATATGAAGGTAGATCATCACAAGCCAAATTCCCAGAACAGTAGCTAATTACTAAGCACTGTGAACATGTGTTTGCACCGAACTGTGGCACCCTGCAATTGCTAGTAAGGATAGCCTTGACTGCACTCCATGTCCTTCCACGACAACATCTTCCTTCGATCCCTTCCTCTGAAAGACCTAGCAACTATCTTTCCTGTGATTGGCTTACCCAAACCGACATCAACAATTGAAGAGTTCTTCAGTGTAACTTGATGTGCTTGAAGCTGATCGAAATGGAAGTCAAAGAGCATTGCCAGGCAAAGCACTTGATGAGCTAAGGTATGGTTTTCATGATCCTCAGGAAGAATCTTCAGTATATGTAGATTGATCTATAGAAAGAAACCAAACAGCAATGGCATTTAGAGACTAGATAAACGTTCAAGGTTAAGCACTGGAGACCAACAAGCAAAAGCAAAATACCTCTGATTCCATGGCCCGAAGTTCATTATAACACCGCAAATTATTTCGAGGACGTTGATCGGTGTTAGTCTTTGGAAAATCATTAAGCAAGCTCAAGCTGAAAAGAGGAGGCCTCAGTGGATATTCCATGCTTATCTTGATCTGCAGATTACAGATTGATCAAAAGGCAAACAATGACAGACAATTAAAAAAGAAGATAAATAGTTTAAATGACAAACCAAACCTTGGTTTGAAACTTCAGGGTCCACTCTTTGTTGGTTCTACTCAATGTCAAATTGAATTCTCGAACACCAAAATCTTTCCATGGCTCTACTATAGGCTTGTTACATGCAATGCTTGCATCATAATTTTTGACTTGTAAATGTTGCTGTTCATTATCACTGTCACTCTCCAATATAAGATCCAAGTCATCCTCGTGTTTCCCAATAGTTGCAGATCTACCTTTCCGGGGGGTAATACTTTTTGAATATAAAGCTAAGCTTCTAGAACATTCAAGATCAATAGAACTTAGGGGAAGAGCAAGCTTCAAGTCACTAAAAGTTACTGGTGTGATTGTTGAGGAAGGAAGTTCACCATCTTCCCGTGAGATCTCGACTTCATCCTTTGGCGTTGCTGACCTCCTTTGCATACCCATGGCTATGGCATTCCTTGCTTCATCATGAGCAACAACAGTCAATGATGAGCCAGGACCCTGTTCTGTTTCTCCAGCAGCTGAAAACTGCTGCAAAGTGCACATAGGAGAGTGCAAGGCCCAAGGGACATTATCACAGGCTAAAGCAGGCCATCTGAACTTTGTCAATGAATCAAGCTCTGTCCTGTAAACCAATCAAAGATCCAAAACCATCATTCAAATTCCATGTGTGATGGGCATGTCCACTTTAGAGGAAAGAAAGATGGGATAACAATATAAAGCTAAGATGCATTTCAAGCTTTTGAGGGAGATGAAAAAGAGGACACACCGTCTACAAGAACAAAAAGCCATAAAGCGTCTGGTAGTAAGTAAATAACCTGTTTTCAGATGATTCACCACACACTTTTACGTCCTAACTAAAAAGACAACAATCTTAAACTAACATAGCAGTGACTCACTGAAGAGCCACCTGTGCCTTTTTCCGAGAGCGAATCCTCTGCAGAAGTGTCTCCACACGGTTTTGGTGGCGATACAGAGAAAGCCCGGAAAGAATGGAAGCACCCTTAAGTGACTCAGAGTTTGAAGATTCGCACGGGAGCAAGGGGGATATCTCTGGCAGAAAGTCCATTCCAGCCAAATGCTGCACCCACTTATATGGACGGGAGATTCTCTTTTCATCAAATGCTATGTTGTCTCCACTGTATAATTTAGCCATCTGCATAATGAAAAAAGGTAATTAAGGTGATTGCATATTAGAGACGCTATAATGCAATTAAACTGATATTTTCACACTAAATTAATAAAGTCAAAATACAGGTACTTCGCTGGATCCAAAGAAATATCCAACCTAGCTTTACCAATTTTGTTCAAGCAGTTTAAACCAAAGCAAACTTTAAAAAATATAAGCCTCCAGTGGATAATGAACTACTTGAATGCAGAGATATTATATTAGGGTTGTCAATTTTACACGAAAAACGATAACACGACACGAAAACGACACGAAGTTAGAAGATATGGATTGAGAATTTGAACACGATTAATAAATGGGTTGGATATGGATTTCTACTGCAAAAACGATTAACAAGATTAAGACACGATAAGTAATTGGGTAATTAGGCACACGATTACGAATACGACATGATTAATACACGACTAATACCGACAAGTCTATAAGTAATATATAAGTTATAAATTATAATAAACAAATTTTAAGAACTAAATGTCATATTTATAATTTTACCAATTATATATATATGAGTGGTTTGAAACTTTGAAGTTTGAACTCTGACTGAGTGGATGATCGTGTATTAAATGTGTGTTAAATGGTGTAAACGGTAGCAGTTTAAACGTGTACACGAAGTAACCCGTTTAATAATCGGGTATAAACGAGTTGGATATGGCAACACGATTATAAATGGGTTGTATACGGCAGAAATTTAACACGATTATTAAAAAGGTCGGATACGGCGCAACACCTAGAGCTTATATATAGGAGTTGACATGACACGATTAACACACGACACGATTGATAGCCCTACATTATATTACTGCATGCTAGAGATACATCTTCGTCGCAAGAAATTACCTGGTGAGGAAGCTGCATGCCAGTGTCATTAGGGAATAGATTACATAACATATTGTTCTCGGGACCTTCCTGAGCCCCTTCAGTTCCCACACAGACAACATTTAACTTCACCAAATATTCAAATCTTAACGTGACGAGTTTTGAAATTTTTTCACATTTTTCATCATCATGTATATGAAGAATGACATTCAAGGGATGGGATTGATATAGTCCAACATGATCTGAAGTGTCCTTGTTTAGAAATTTTCTGGGTCGTTTTCGTCTTCTTTGGCCATCGTCCTCGTCATCAGGGGTGTCATCCTCAATCTTATTGCTTTCTGTATTCGCAGATAGACCTGATAAACAAAGATATGATGATGAACAACCTAGTTACAAAATCCAAACCAAAGTTTTGAAACTTGGTCATAATTTAAAACACATACTGAGCACTGCACAAAAAAATCCCATCAGGTCAAATAAAAACATAATTATTGTTCAATTAAGGCTCATGAAAGCTATCAAAGAAAAAGGATGATAAGAGCTACCAAAGTTACACCATTCAACAGTACCAACCCTGATACTAAAATCACTACCAGTTAAATAACAATAGTAACCAGTCATGACAATCTCATCACATATTAACAGAAATATCTTACATCTTCATTTTAGTACCTTGATCGTTGTTTGCTTGGCGCATGGCAAATGTTTGTGCATCCTTCACACTTCCTACTATGTCTAATTCAATTTTTTCTCCAAAAGCCTCTTTCTGAGACAACAACTGTGAGTATAGTATGTAAAGTGGGGGTGGAAGCAATTCTGCTGCACGTTGCTGCTTCAACTTCTTAGAGTGAGGAACTCCCAGTTGCTGTTGCACTGGTAAAGATGCTTTTTTCAAAGACTTCAGATGTGATGGCAAGCTTGACAAAAATTTCTTCTTTGTAGCAATGGTATCAAGAAGACCTTTCTTCTTTTGCTCTAGTCTCTCACGAAGGTTGCAGAGTTCTTTTCTCTGCAAAAGGTTAGATACACAGTAGAATTCAGAACGTGGAAATGAAAAGTAAATTTTTATCTACCGAGATAAGTAAAATTCATGCTTCATAGCAGTGCATCGACTTACTTATCTTAATTGCAAGTGTCTGATGATTCTATCATGCAAGTTACCGGCGAAACAGCCATGATTATCCAGAAGGAAACAAATGCATACAAAGAAGAAAGCTTATTGTGAAACTGCCTACAGCCTACTACTGTGAAACTAGCAATACAAGAGGCCAGGTAGAGTAAGAAAGGCGTGATGGTGAACTATGATGTGGCATTATTGCATCAAAAACAGAAAGGAAAGGTGAAAAAAAGTCTGTCTACTGATCTTTATACAATGTATTGACCGACCCACTGGGTGATTAAAAGATAGTTAGCATGTACTGACGTACACGTAAAAAAACATTACCATTGATGTCTAAAACCATTACTACTTTAGTAACAACAACAACAAAGCCTTCAACTCCAAAATAGTTGGAATAGGCTGGGAACTAAACCTAACAAAAATCATGGTTACTTTTAGTGACAAAAAAAATCAAGTATGAAGGGTAGATAACTAGATACTACCGTACTGATGACAAACACACGCTGCTGATTCTGCTGCTAGTCACCAAGAACTCTAGAAGACATAACAGGACACAGATACAAGGCTACATTTTCATTGCTAATCTTAATCAATGTGATTGTGATGGGATACATGATTTAATCTATCTAACATCTCAACCCCAAAGTATAAACTAAAAAAATCTACCTAAACATTATCAAATGTCTTTTCTACAGCATGCTATGACAACAAAAAACAGCAAGAAAATATTAACTGAAAAGAAAAGGTTCGAGCCATCAAAAGGCACACAAAATAACAATATCAACGGCACGAAATTACTCACTAAGGAATCGAGCTAGTGTGATGATAAGAGAAAGTGAGCGAAGTAACCCATGACCAGAAAAGAACCCAAAACCACCAATACTAACCAACTAAAAGTCCAAAGGGCTAGACTTATGTTTAGATTGAAACACTTTGCCCTAATGAGAACACAATGCTAGAGGTCCATTGAGTTGTTTTACCGTTGAACAACTAGCAATCAAGTCAAATGGACGATTGTTTTACCTCAGATCAGTTAGGCATTTTAGCTTACCATCTTTTTCAATCATCATTTCTAGTCGTAAGTTCGTAACTTTTTCGGATTCAACATGAAACAAACCAGCAAATTATCCATCCATATACCTGCAAGTGCTCGTACTTGAGCCTCTTGAGCATCAAATCGTGCGCGCCATCGTCGGACAGCGCGCTGGCCCTAATCTCCGGCGGCGCATTCGTGGAGAATGCCTCTTCGGGAACGAGGTCAATCTCGGGATACTTGGACTTGAAATCCCTGCACGTCTTGATGGCCTTGAGGTAGTGATCCTTCTCGTACATGAGATTGTGCAGCTGCAAGCTAGCGAAATCCACCGGCGCCTTCGCCCCGTCCGTCTCCACCTTCACCTTGTCCTCCTCGAGCAGGATCGAGCGGTTGACCTGGCGGAGGGTGAGGAAGTGGAGGGAGGAGAGGGTGAGGAGGTCACGGAGATCGGATTTGGAGGTGGATTGGGTCTTGATGAAGAGGAGCTTCGCGGCGATCTCCTCCATCGCCATCCGGGTGTTGGAGAGGAGGGCGTGTGAGTCCGGCGGGGAAGGGGCGGAGAGGGTCATGGGTTGGGGGTCTTCCGCCATGGTAAGGTTTGGTTTGCCCTACTTGGTGGAGTAACGAAGGAAGGAAGGAGATGAGCGAGAGTTGGATTTGGGTTTTTCTTTTTGGGGGGATGAACCTCGACCGGTGTCGGGCCGGGCCGGATGGGCCTTCCGCCCGAACTGGCCGGCCCACTCAGATGTTTAAAGCGCGGGCCGAGTGGGCTCAATCCAGCCAGATTTACACACCTTATAATTTCTTTTTGGGTTTGACTTACGGAGAGAAAATAAAAAATAAAATTGTGTTTTCTCTCGGGATAACAATCCAAGGAGATAAATGGAAAAAAAAACTATTGTAGACAAATGAGCACTCAACATTTTCTACTAAGATAGAGAAAAGTTGATTTTTATCTATTTTTCATAAAAAGTCTCAAAATAAAATAACATGGTTAAAGAAACATGATTATTTTAGTAACATGATGTAACGCTCTCTCCTAGCTTATTTGTATGCAAGTAAGAAAAAATAAACAGATTTTCTCTTCTCTTGGTTTCGTTTCGTTTCTTCTCCTCTGCATTGTTATTCAAGGACACCAAAAATATAATTAGGTCATTACAGTCATAATTTATTTGAAAAAAAAATGGAATCTTGTTAATCTTTTTTGTTTCATATGGGGCGCGTGGGTTTGAATCTTCAACACGACTTAAAAAAGATCCATCCTCCGCTACCAACCAATTGGTCAAGACTCAAGTTTCTGACCTGTTTGTTTTTTGACAATCAAGTCGACCGACCAACATGATAGCGATAGGTACATCCCAACCCATTAAGTTACAAATTAATTTCGTATGGAAGTTAAGCAAAAATAGGTCCACGTCCATGAAGTAGACCCCTTTTTCACCATTTTTACGTTCAACAAATTAACCAATTTGCAGGTATCTCCATTTGCAAATTACAGAAAAATACGTGTGCGTATAGGTGCGGAAGCCCTAGCTTGTTCGTGCACATGGTACCAATAATGTTGAAATGCACCGAACATCCAACTTTGCAAAATCACATGCAACGACGTGCATTTCATGTAACACATCCAAAACTTTGCTTTCATGCATCATATTCATATATCTATCCAATTTCGCTTTGGATTCCCTTAAATCAATCTTCCATGCGTCTAACAACCACCACAGTCAGCCCACTCCAAGAGCCAGTACTGTTTCATTTTTGTTTGTTGTTGCGAAGCCCACCGACAGCACCATTTTCATCATCAATAATAATATAGGAAAATTAAGAATCATCACCACCGATATTAAAACGAAGTCATGAAATTAAACACTCACTAAATTCATGACACGGTAACTAATTTAAGATCCAATAACGGAGGCATTTCTGCAAGTATCGTAGTGAAGCACGCGTTGACTCTTATTATCATCAATCATCATGCACATTTTCCCACCTTCTTCACCATAAAGGAATGCAGCCTGCATATTGTAACTAGTCAGCGAGCTATCAATTTTGATGTTTACGTGGAAATAAGAGCGGTGCAATGTAATAGATTGTTTGTTTGCCTGACCAAAATCACACGGATGTAGTTAATTACCCACAATAATTCACTATTTACAACCACTGAAGAATAAAAGGATAGTTGACAGTTTTAGCTGACGTAAAAAAGAAGTGTATTTGAGATTCACTTGATTTTTTGAGCTGGAGATGAAAATTAATGTTCTAATGGGATTTATTCATACAACTCACGTTAAGATGCTTACGAATGAACATAAAGGGTATGTTATATATGCAGTATGTTTGGTCGGCTCATCGACGGACTCTCTGTGTCGTTTGATGTAACTACGATTTCAACTATTTCAGGCATCTTATATTGTCCGGAGCGCATATTTGAGCAATTATTGGCACGCAGGTGAAATCCGTGAAGACTCTGGTCAATCCGTGAATAGACTTACTCGTGACTGCACTTAATTCTTTCACTTCACTTCATTAAAAGACTTAACAGTGATTGGATTAAATTGAAATTAATGATTCCACTATTCACATCGAGTGATCGATGACTCGTGGCAATAAGACATGGGGGGTGGGACAGGGCATGAAACACGGACAAGTGATGTCACATGCCAACAGATTGAGCTTATCGTCTTCATGCTCTTCCAAGACCATTGCAATGACGGAAGTCCTATTAGTTTAAGTTTAAACTTGTGATTCCACTTTATTATTCCACCGAATCGAGTTTGGAGCTTAGACCGGATTGTGAGGACAAAGTGCAGAAGAACGTGGTGGTTCCCAACTCTGAAATATTTACTTAGTTTTAGATTTTTGGTAGGTTTGATTTTAATTATCAAAATAAATTTTATCGTCTCGTGCAACATATAGCTTAGTTGAATGGGGAAGAAGTTCGAACTCAGCCTTTGTGAAAATGGTATTGTACTAATTCCAATTTGGAACTACAACCTTATCTATCAAACGAGGATTATGTTAGGGAATTCTATGTCCTAAAAAAAGAATATTATGGAATGCATGTTGTTACATTTCCACAAACTTAGTTTTTAAATCAACTGAGATACTTTTTGTGTAAATATTTATCTTTTGCAAGACCAAATGGTTCAATGATTTCTCATATTTTTGGATATCTATTTCTCAACATCTCTATTTGTTCAAACGAATACTGGTGCAGAATAAGTTTTACTCGTCGACCAATAGACGTCGTCCTTTATAACAGCCGACGTCTAGGAGAGAGAGCATAACATAGACGTCGGGTGTTACTACGACCGACGTCTATGTGTAATATAGACGTCGGTTATTGTATTGTCGAGTTTATCCGACGTCTATGGGATATAGACGTCGACAAATAGACGTCAGATATTAGAATACCCTGTTCAGCCGACGTCTATAAGGTATAGACGTCAGATGTTATAAATATCTGACATCTATAATCCCTACATATATACCTCAGACATGTATAACATCCGACGTCTATAAGTCTTAAAGAAAACGAACCGACACGTTTTCTGTCATTCATTTTAGACGAAAACCCACCCAAACCCTAGTCGTCCCGCGACCGAACTCTCCTCTGCGACCGATCTCCGACCGAGTTGCACCGTCTCCGCCACCGCAGCGACGTCCTTTGTGCTCTCCTCCCTTTATCCGTCCCTCTGCACCGTCTCCGTAGCCCGCCGCGACCACCGTCACCGCACCCTCCTCCGCGACCGCCGTCACCGCACGACCTCCTCCTCATCTGGTTCGTGCTCATACTGTTAATGTTCCTCGTAGTATGGTAGTGATAGTGATTAATGGTAGTAACTAACTTGTTGCATATATAAGAAATGACGATGGTAATTTAGTATGGTCTCGAAGCCCTGATCTTGTGCATGTATCCTTTTTGGATGGTTAACTCTAATGCATGTATTGTTAGATGATTGTGAGGATGATTTTAGCGGTAAAGTTTGTCGTTCGATCATTTTGGGTATTGGTCCAGAAACTTTTAGGTGATTGGGTATTTAATTTGTCTCATTTTTATTTAGCTTTAGGTTTGAAAGAAAAAATGAGCATACAAAGTATGAATTGAGTATGAAAATTTGGAGAAAAAAACAAAAGATTGACAAATTGATTCAATAATGGTGCTCTTGATAAATTGGGTATGAAAATAGAAAGTATGAATTGACAAATTTGAATTGGGTATGAAAATTTGAACACAAAATATCTTTAAATTATGCTTTCATTTTGATCTCCATTTGGAAGTAGATGCTCTTTCTTTGTGCTTAACATGTATTTTGTGTTTAAAATATTTTTCTGTCAATCCAAGTAATTATTCTTAATACTTGCTTTTAATATTTTAAATGTTTATTGTCTTGCTTTTTTGAATTTTCAATATTATGATAATAACTCATTGACCCCCTTAAGTAACTTGGCATTTACTAACCTAAAACAAAAGATTAGACAATATTTGCTAAGTCATTCATCATATAGGATTTGCATTCATCGTATTTATTATAAATTTTACGATTTCTGTCGTAGATTGCTGCCGTAAGGTACGTAATATCTTTCACTCATCATTCATTTGAAAACACACATTAATTAGTAGGAATTGCATTGGAACAAGAGTGAGGTGAGTGTTTGTTTGATGTGTTGTTTGTTAGATTAAGTTATGAAAAACACATAAGGGGCAATCACCTATAGGAGATGAGGTTGGGGATTTCATCACCCACCTTCGAAGTTGAAGGTTTTATGTACCTTTTTAGTTTATACGAGTTTAAATATTATACAACAATAAGTATTGTTTTTAGGGTATTGTAAGTGACCGAAAGGTTTTTGACGATTGAATGATTTATATGCTCATTAATGATCCATTTCACTAATTAAGGTATAAATACATCTAAAGTCTAAGGTACGACTAGGCAAGAAAAAATATTTTCAAATAAACAACTTATTTTCACCTTAAAATCGACACTAAATAAATTCTCTTTTTTTGTTGGAGTTATGGTGTCGGTCCATATAGTACCCTTACCAGTGCTACTGTAGCTGGGCGACACTGTTGTGCGCTCGATCATGTAGGTCGGAAGGGTGAAACGTCACCCCCCACCATTGGTTTCTTTTTTTTTGATATAAAAATGTTTGAATATGTTAATAATTAATTTAAAAAATATTTAAAATTATTTTTTAATTTTTTAATAAAAATATTTTTTTATTTGTTTTTTTTTAAAAATTTAAAATATTTTTATGTGTTTTACCCAGAATTGATCCTCAAATGACGTGGTGGGGAGAAATGTAGAGCGTTCAAGTTGTTTCTGCGTGCGGTTAAGAAAAATTTGGGGAAATTGTTTGTGTTGACGTGTTAGATAGAAAAGTTGACGTGATTGAGAGAGCAAACATGACGTCCGGAAGTAAAACTCAAGAGTTGAAGTTCAACTTTGCACGACAATATTTGAATTTCGAAACGATTTCAAAATTCAAAAAAGATTAGCACAAAACTTTGATTTTTAATTAAAAGCTACCACTTTACACCACTAATGATATGATAAAGCCACATGGGCCGGCGTACGTATAAATAACAGCATAAAAAACGCCACATTCAAACCCCGCGATTTCAAACGTACGTTTCCGTTCTCTTTCTCTTCTTCCCCCTTCGCAAAGCTTCGAACCGCAACAAACCCTAGACTTTTAGGGTTCCTATTGGGGTTAGGGTTTCGATGGAGTTCGACGCGAGGACGACGCGTCGGAAGAGGAGGAGAGGACGGGGTGGGGGAGATCGGGAGTCGAGCTCGTCCGATTCGAATCCGACGTCTACGGTTGTCGATAGCTTTGAATCCGGTCGCGTCGAAGAATTCGGTTTGGTACGTTTTTCGTTTGGTTTTTGGTGAGTGATTTGAGGTTTTTTGGGGTGATTTGGTTGTTTTGCGTTTTGGCTCGAAATGGAAAGGAAAAGTTGGAGCTTTTCTCGTTTTAGTGGATTTTTCTGTAGCATCGATTTGTATTGGTTTGTTTATTTTTGTTCTGGAAAACGTGGTTCTGATGAAAAGATGTGGTTTTGATGAAAGGTGCGATTTTGAGGGTAAAATGTGATTTGAGGGGAAGATGTGATTATCAAGAGAGAGAAAATCGGTTTGAGACAAAAATATGATTTCGAAATTAAAAAAATTTTGATTTTCAGCTTAGAAAAGTCAACGTCTTGACGTGAAGTTTGTTGGTTCTGAGCAAATTTAAGACCCACTCTTATTTCCTCAGTTCACAAGTTCTCATTCCTATATATCCCAAGGGTGTTTCACCTTTTCTGTTGAGATTTTAAGAGTTTGGAGTGGGATAATTTCTAATCTATTATATTGGATTGATGCAGCATTTGGAAGGAAGTGACAGCTGCGGTGGTCCTTATGAAGAGAAATTGTCTTCTATTGGCATCAAATCGGAGCATGGCGCCAAAGGTTTTTTTGCCTGCCCATCTGTCCATCCATGTCTTTTCTAGTGTCATTTTCTTGTTATAGTCATGCCAAATTCCAACAGATCCCAACCCTTCTTTTCTCTGCTAGCCAGGTGGTTGGTTCTTCAGAGAATTTCATTTTAGCTCAAAACTCCAATTTTTCTTTTGTTTTTTTGACCTGGCAGTGACCGGACTAGAAGCTGACAGAAGAAAAGAGGGGAAGGAGGAAGTGGAAGATGAAGATGAAGGTGGAACTGTTTTAGACCCAGAGAAGCACTCATTTTCTGCAGCCCTTAGAGGTAGTTGGCTTATGGTCATCTCGACACTTCTCTCTTCCATTCTGCCGAGATTCAAATATACCACTTACCCATCTTTTCTTTTCTCTATATTCAGAGTGCCAAAGCAGGAATTTCAGGTCAAACGAGCGACGAAGGTGGCCTGCATCCTTTGATTTCAGCAGCCAAGCATATCATGTGCCCATTTCATTGCCAGGGTCTTATATTGCTTGCGACAACATGAAGAAGAACGGCTCATTGTCGACGGGATCAAGCACATTTCCAAGCCCAGGTGCCCCAATTTATCGACAGAGTCTCGGAGCTGTTGGGGGCACTAAGGGATGGTTCTCCGAGCGAGTGCCGTTGCCGACCAATCATGTGAGGAGGTACGGCAGTGGCTCTCTATTGTTGCCTTTTGGTAATGGAAGAGCATTGCCATCAAAGTGGGAAGACGCAGAAAAATGGATCCTCAGCCCTGTTTCTGGTGATGCTGTAGGTTTAAGAAATGTACCAGCCCGGTCGCATTATAGACGGCCAAAATCGAAGAGCGGTCCACTTGGAAGCCCAGCTTCAAGTGGTGTCTATTCTATCCCCTCGCCTTTGTCACAAGGCTTTGGTTGCAGAAGGATGCAGCATTATCCACCAAATTCTCCTCTGATGACTGGTGTTCTAATGGCTGATCGTGCTTGTTGTAGCAGTGATGTTGTTGGAAGAAGGGGTGGAGGTGTCGGTGATGGTGAAATTATGTCAGGTTCTGGACAGTCAGACCAATGCATAGTGTGGTCTGCAAATATGAATGTATGGTCTGAGTTGGACTCGTCTTCCTCCTTGCCCAGCTCTCGAGGTATTGAATCGTATCTCATTCAAAACAGTTTCTGAACATAAATGTGGGACCTATCCTGATACAGTGATCACTGTTTCATGGCATATGTCATTCCGATGTGTATAGTATATTTGCATCCTTGCTACCTGAGATATTGGTTTTTGTGAGAGGGTCTATTTGGTTGCTTAGAGTTCCAGACCTTTTCAACATACTAAACACAAGTATAACATGAATGACTCATGCCTCTACAAATTGTGATAATGTACTTCTTATTCCAAAACATATAGATCCAGTCTCCCAGAGGAAGTGTTTCCTATTTTTTCTTGATAATCAAAATCATGAAGTGCCTTCCTAACTCAAAAATAGGTTTTTAGCACAGACCCCCCTGTAATTGTCTTGAGGCAAATCCTTCTAGTTTGATAACATGATATAAAGCAGGGCACAATTATTGCTCTTTGCATTGAGAATGTTAGAGTAATCTAGAGGATACAATGAATATCTCTTCATTGTTATGACTTGCGAATTTGAATAGATATACAAAATTCTAATATCCCTTAGAGTGAATTTAGTACATCCATTTGGGTTATGAACCTTCTGTCATGCATGCCATCCAAGGTTCCAAGAGATCACATCTCACGGGGACTAAGTGATTGTGTAATGTTAGAAAACATTTATAAAAGCTTCAGTGCCTTTTGTTGGACAGCATTTGACACCTTTCTTTTCCATGCTCACTCTATTAGATAGACACACACACACACATGTTATTATTTGGCCAATATAGAGGATATTTTGTCTAAGATTCTACACAATTCAATTCAATATGCAGATGAAAAGAATCACTCCCGAAACGATACACCGACCACAAGTTTACCTGTAGTTTCAACTAAAGATGTGGCAACACAGATGAGTCCCGAGTGTAGTCCTAATTCTTCTCCAAGCAAGAGGCCTTACTTATCTACATCACCATCTCATGTAACAGAAGAAGCACAAATTAGTTTATTGGAATCTGAGGTTAGGGATGTGCAGGTTGATGTTCCTGTTACTGTAACCAGGTGGTCCAAGAAACAGGTATCACAAGGGTTGGATAGAGACCCGGCAAGCATAAGAAATTGCAAAAAAACAAGTATTTCTGAGTCCATAATATCAGACTGGGAATCCTTGGATATTGTCAAATGCATCTCAAAGTGAGTCTGGCGTACCATTTTCTTATGGTTTTGTCAATTCCAGCGAATTTCTCCAACTGCAGCTATACTTGTGTTTGCCATCTTTAAGAATACTGATATGACTGCAAAACCTTTTAATAAGAGTTTACAAGCCAATTACTAGTCACTCCTCATTTGATTTTTAAGACTGAAAATGGAAGCAGAAAGTGAGGAACATTCTTTAAAAAGTTTTCGTCATCTGCTGCATTTTATAAATCTTGTGCTTGGTAATGTTTGTTTTTCCTTTAAAAGTGATCATGAAACTTCTACAGTATCTGCCTATTTCTTTCCCCACTTCGAATTATCGAGAAATTAAATTTTAGGTATATTAGGATTTTCTGGTGTGAATTTTTCTTCTTCTATTTGGATATTTCTTAGTTATGGATTTTTATTTCCAAACCAAACTTTTCACGTGATCTTTGCTTATTTGGTTCAGAAATTGTTTGATGTCCTAGCTATCTCAAGTAGTTTGCCAAAATGTATATACCTCACCACCTCAAGTAGATGTGTTGCCCATCTAAAAAAATTGTGAGATTGGATTAATAAGAAACCGATAGCATTCTGTTTTTGACCCCTGCTGCATGCTGATTGATGATGATAAATTGAAAATTGAAAAACCTGCCTTTTACGGAATACTAATAGTTTTGCAGTTTAAACAGTGAAGACGCTAAAATCATTGCATGGGAGAATCTCCAGAAAGCAAAAGCCGAGGAAGCAATACATAGATTAGAGGTTCTCGTGTGAACTCATTCCATTTACTTGCTTATCAATTGTCTAGATTTGCTTGAATCAGTGTTCCAGAATTCCATTATTGATTAATTAATTTCCAAATCATCATTTTGTTGATTCTTCCATGTAAACTTCAATTTTTGTATGAGAAATTTCTTCCGCATGTGTGTTAGATGAAACTTGAGAAGAAGAGGTCTGCCTCAATGGACAAGATCTTGAACAAGCTTAAATCCGCTGAAAGAAAAGCACAAGAAATGCGCAACACCAAGTTGACAAACAAACAGTCTCATGAGGACGATAAGGCAACAGGACCGGTTACAGTTACTCGAAGAACTAGCAAAATTGTCTCCATCACTAGTTGCTTCACTTGTCATGTTTCCTAGTCTTGTCAAAGCACGTGCCAGCAATGCTTGTTGGCCGTCAACCTTGGTAACTTCTGTCTTCCCTGGAATATATATTCTCTACTTGCACCTTAGTCATTAATGTGAATATATTTCTCTACCTGCACCTGATATGCACCTTATCTGTGTTGATACATCATTAATAGAAGTGGAAATTTAAAACAATTTTTAGTCATTAACTTTGTAGTACTCTGTCAAGTTTCACCTAATTCACACTGTGACACTGAATGTGAGCCTATGCGCAAGTAGTGCATCAAAAAGTAAACTCCTTTTCTGTAATCCACTGACATGACATGCATTAGCACTCCAAAGAAAACAGATGTTCACCTCAAAAGTATGCTCCAAACTTCCACTCTTCAGTCGTGTTAGTTCTCGATGACCATCTTTATGTGTTTTCTTCACTCTGATCGCGAAAATAGTTTCTAAATGTTGTGCTGAGATTTCTATATTATATACTGATGAATTGCTTGCATGTAGGAGAAATGATCCCTTGCAAGTTGCGACTGGATGAACTGAATCTATTGTGGCCTTCATAATTGATGATTAGTTACCACATGATATCATGATAGTGGATCCCAATGAGCCCCTTCAGAAGTTAATGACGCTCCAGATGAGGCGATCCAGTCGTCAATACACCATTGGAGCGTGTTTTCGGCAATGACTTTTAAAAATTAGCATCCAAGTATTCTCGTCGTATGTTTTTGCCATTGTAGAAAATGGTGCATTGTAGAGATTAGTATCCAAGTGTTCTCGTCCTATATCATCACGTCGATCTAAGATAGATTCGGTGTTGTCTTGCAAGAATGGGTCCTAATTTCTTGCATGTTGTAAAAATTAATGCTCTTCAGGTTTTGTGCAATAAATCTTGCCATTTTTTCACGACGATTTACGATTCTAGATACCAAATGGTACCTACAACCTCCTTAAGGTCTGACAATCTTCCATCGGAACTAATTTCAGCATGTAACTATCTGTAGGCTGCTGAATTGATGGATTTTAAGTGTTTCACGGGCTCAAGTTGTTAAATAGTACCTTTTAATGTAAAAAGGTCTACCTATTTTATTACATATGGATTATGAAGCGAGAACTGGCAAAAACTTGGATACATACTACAGAGAATTATCATTATTATTGCATGTTGAAGGCGTGTAACTAAAAGATGCTGGAAATTTGGATAATTGAGCCTAACAAACCGTATGCTCGTCCATAGTATTCTAATATTTTGATTTTTTATTTAAATAACTTTGACACGTCTCAGGTTTGCCAAAACACCCTATGCATTATCATATTTACTTCTGTACGTTATATGGTTGTCTTTGTGTTAAACTATGCTTTATTTGGTTGATTGTGCTGCAGAGATTATACGAGATTATTCGATTAGCTGTGTGCCACGGTCTGCCCGGTCTTTTTTGCATCATTTCACAATTTCACCTCAACCCTTTGGTTCATTTTTACATTATTTTGTCACACTAATTCATGTACATTAATATCGTCATCATTGCGTATCAAGGCATGGACAACTTCTATATTACTCCTACCTGATTTATTATTCAGCATTGAATTTTTCAATGTTGGTTTTATCTTGACAACGAAAACAAGATTATATTTTGGGTGTTACCTCAATATGTGATTGCCCCAGATGTAAGACACTTAGATCATCACTAACCATGACCTGGACGACCCGGTCATCAACTCTCTCTCTCTTCAAAATCAACTTTCTCTCTCTTCCACATCAGCTTTCTTTTTCCTCAACCCACATTATTCTCTTTCCTACACTATTCACCTCTTAACCACAACCCAACACAACTTATCTCTCTCATCCACATCATTTTGGGGTCCATCTTGGTAAAACTTTAAAAAAAATTAAAAAAAATTCTAAAAAATCTAAACAATTATAAAACGTATTTTCAAAAAAAAACTTAAAAACTAAAACAAAAAATTCTAAAAAACAGAACAAAAAAAAAACAAAAAACAAAATTTAATAATTTTTTATTCGACGACCCAGAATTCCAGGTCGTCGACCCAGGCGTTTCAACGCCCAGGTTGGTGACCTGGTCGAAGATGACCAGGTCTTCTCCCCCGTTAAGGGGGAGATGACCTGGTCATCCCAGGTCGTGAGGTCTTCGACCTGGGATGACCTGCCGATAAGGATGCCCTTAGGGCTAAACATCTCGGTTGGTTATCTCTTGAAAACACGTTAAAAAATATACTTACAATGTATTGATGACAACAACTACTATTTGATGCATCTATTTCCAACCTACCTCTTTGGCTCTTTTCCAGAAAGTTCTATATGTATTAATTTTTTATTTAATAAAATTTATGATTTATGTAATCAAATAATAAGTGTTATAAAAATTATAGTCGTAATAATTATGATATATTTATTTAATTATTTTTTATATATAATTGTAGAATAAATTATTTGTAATCGATGATGATGATGTCCATAAATTGTTTGTAGAACAAGAAGATTGTCCTTTGAGTGTTACTCAACAAGAATAACTTGTTTTATTAAAAACATTAAAATTATTTACGAATCGATTTTGAATAAAGTTTTTCATATTCGGCGAGTCTTTTTTGGATTCCACAAGAAATCATCATTTCATTTACGACTACTACAGTTAGCTCCCGCTGTTGATTTAGTTATCAACCATGGCAGTTCAGAAATAAAGATGAAAAAATAAGTAAAATTTTAAAAGAAAAGTAACGTTCATATCTTATCTAAATTAGGGGAGAGCAAAACCCAGGTTGACCCGGTCAACCGGACCGGACCGGACCGGTCGGTCTGGTTTCGGTCCGGAAAATTTCGAAAAAATCCGGTCCGGTCCGGTCAGGACCGATCCATTTTTTTTAATGTAAAAAATTCGGTTTTTTACCGGACCGGACCGATTCGGTCCAGTCCGGTCCGGTCTTCGGTCTGCGGACATCCGGTCCGGTCCGGTCTTCGGTTCGGACCTCGGATAAAAATCCGGTCCGGTCCGGTCCGGACCGGATGCACAGCCCTAATCTAAATTGTGCAATTTTGCCTATTTATTAAGTTTTTTAAACTTCCACGTGAGAGTAAGAATGTTTTTATTTCTTATTAAAAAATGTTTTACTTGTAAAAAATTAATGTGATATTATTGAGCAAAATTAGAGTTGGGTACCGGCCCGGCCACTCGGGCCTGTTAAAATTTTATTTTTCATTTTTAAAATACCTCCAAAATACTAAAAATACCTTTAAAATACTTAAAAATTAAATAACTATAAATTTACCTTTTAAGTATTGTTGTTTACATTGTCAGCTATGGTTGACGAAGAACTTGAGCTAAAAAAAGGTTCTATTAGAATTCCAAGACATCCAAACAATCTTATTTTATTTGTTTAGGTTACGTTGTAATTAGTTTTTCTCCACTTTTGTTACTTCTACGTTCTTTAAAAGTAACTACCTTAATGTAGTATCAACAATACTTAAAAGAAAACTCATAATAACATATTTCCACCCTGTTTTATCTCATCTTAAGAATGCCAAAGTAAGCAACCTTTAATAATGTCTACCATGGTTGCCTTAATCTAAACTCACACGCCCATTATGTATTCTAAGATGGAGTTTATTTCCATTTTCCTTGAACATGTACCAAACCTTTTTTTATACACAAAACAACTGTATGTAGCAAAATATATATTTTTAATAAGTGGAGAAGACTAATTTTAATTACCAATCATAAGGTGTTACACCATCCAGCAGCTAGTTGACTTGAGTCATAAAATCAAATCTTTCGTTTGCACAAAAAATACACATTAAGCATCCTATGTTAGGTCATTTACTGTTTGAAAACACATGTAGTTCTTGGTCATTAAAGCAAAGTAGGATTAGTATCTAGTAATTCTTGGTCATTAAATAAAAAATAAATAAAAATCTAATTTGCGTCTGTAAGTATATATACATGTATTTTTCGCCGCTAACGGCCGAAGAGTCCATCCATCCACAGAACAAACCAAACCAAACCAAACCAAACCTTATTTAAGGAGCTTTAGCACCTTTTCGTTTGATTCCCGAATATCCTTCACCGAAAATCCTTCAAAATCCTCATCCGATCTCCGGTGAGTTCCGGTTCCGATCCACTATGCAGGCGGTGGAGTTGCTAGGCAACTACTTCACCCGGGGCGTCTACACCGTCTCCGGCCCCTTCCACCCCTTCGGCGGCGCCGTCGACATCATCGTCGTCGAGCAGGAGGACGGCGGCTTCAAGTCCTCCCCCTGGTACGTCCGCTTCGGCAAGTTCCAGGGCGTCCTCAAGGCCAAGGAGAACCTCGTCCGCGTTGTCGTCAACGGCGCCGACGCCGGCTTCCACATGCACCTCGACCACAAGGGGGAAGCCTACTTCCTTATGGAGTTGGACCCTGACGATGCCGATTTGGAGGCCGTGTCCAGGATTGATTTGGAGGATGGGAAGATTGTTGCTAGGACGGATTCCAGGAGGATCTTCGGATTGTTCGGGAGGAAGTCTAAGAAAGGGGATGGAGATTTGCAGGTCATATCCAGGCTTAGTTCGTTGGAGCGGGCTGAGATCGCGGCCGATCTGTTGGAGACCAGGTGGTCGACGAGTCTACCGGCAGGGAATCGGAGAGGTAAAAAGCCCCCCAACGTCCCCCCGTCCGGTAAGGATGTCGCGGAAGAAGACAATAATAAGAATGTTTATAAGGATATTGTAAATTCGTGTAATAGTGGTGGTGATACTGCTAATGATGATGATTATGTGGTTAGCAATTCAAAGGGTGAGTTTGTTGAGAATGTCATGACCAAGGACTCGGATTCTTTGACTGTCCATGGAGAAATTAGTGGTGGGAGGAACCGTAACGTAGACGGTCCACCACATGAACAATTAGCTGAAATGACATCTACTGAAGAAGCTCGTGAACTAGATTTGTCTAATAACACCACAGCTAACTTCAATAGTTCGAATCTTTTCTTACACCGTGAAGGGGCAGAAGAGGCGGTTGATGGTAGTTTAGCTTCCGATGGTTCCGAGGGTCAAAATGGAGAGGGAGAGGTTGTGTCTTACATCTATTATGAAGAGATTGAAAGTTCAACTGTCAGGTTCAATGCGGCGGCACCGAGTTCTCTAGATCTCTATCCGGTCATGAATGAGCGAATTGAGAATAATGAGAAGTTTACACAGGGGACAAGTCACTTAAGTACTTCACCAAATCTAGAATCACCAAGTGATGATCTCAGAACAGAACTTGCTTCATTGAGTTCCACTCGGGAGGATTCTTTTGGTGAGAGCTCTTCCCAACGTAGTATTGGGATGCTGGAGTCTGAACAATCTTCAAGTACCGGCTTGACCATGCAGGTGATAAACCGGGCAAGAGACATAACACATTTACAGCTGATGGCAGGGGACACCTTTCTGCAAGGAATAAAGGAATTGCAGTTAAATACAGATAAAGAACGATGCACATGGCACGAGATCAAGGAAACAACACTCATGGTTGGGAACGAGCTGCATGGAGAGGTCAAGGAATCAATTCCCTTAAATTCTGAAGTGAATTTTCACATCACTGAGCCAGTCGTTTCTCATGCTGAGGAATCGACTCCTATATTCCCAAGTTCTAACAGTATCGGTGACCATGCCGAAGGAAATCTTGTTTCATTGTCATGCTTTGAAGAAGCAGTTGATGCTAGCATTCCTGGATCAAAGTCCTCCAATAGTAATATGTTTCCACTGCACAAGGATGGGGAGCATGCACTTGAGGAAAACTTTTCACATTCCATCTCCTCAGATGAAATTCAAGTAGAAGAAAATTTGATACTTGCACCAGAAGGCAATATTGAAGAAGACACAGGGAATAACATCACTGATAAGGTAGCCTCTGGAGTAGCTTCAGGAAAAGATTTGGACATAACTGACCCGTTATCTACATCACCACCCAGTTTCCACTCTCATGTTAATGATCTGGAAGCCTCTGATGCTTTTGTTTCACCATGTGATTCAGTGGATTTAGACTTTAAATCTCCTGAATCAGGAATTTGCGAAGAAGAATTTTCCAAAACCAAAATTGACATAGGTTTAGTTCACAATGCTGCTCAAGTTGAGTCAACTGGAGAGTTTGCTGCTGCAGAAGTGCTCCCACAAAGCACTACGGACCAAATTGGGGCAACATTTGAACCTTTTGTAGGTAATATAAGAAGCAGCCTTTTGTTGCTCCATTAATTTTGTGCAGTGAAGTAGCTTAAAAAAAGGCCAGGTTTTTTTATAAATCACGATTCCTGAACCTTAGAAGGACCTATTTTTTCTCACTTCTGAACATATTTATATCCCTGACTAACAAAGCTCTCTTCTGAACCTTCAAGAGTCGTTGCCACAAAGGTTTCATCATATCCTCATTGTATAAATTTGTGTAGCTATGCATAGTTAAAAATATTGTTGTGTATGGTGTGCTGTTCATACCTAGAGATTGTCGATAACCCCAATGCTTGTTGACTTGATGTAGAGATTGTGGGATAAACTCCAATGCTTGTTGGCTTGATGTGTTTTCACATCTATATATTGATCTTATATGTTGGCTTTACTGATAATTGTTTCTGGTCCCATTACTGGTTTTAGAGCAAACATTAGCAAACAAGTCCAATCATTCAGTTAACTTAAGAGTATACTTTTGACCTTTCAAATTTTACTTGGTTTGTTATATACAACACATTTACTCCTAGAGATTTATACTTTTGTATCTAAAGTTTTATATGGTTTGAATTCTACGGGTGGCAGAGATGTCTCTATGCAAACACTTGCTGTTCAAAGGGATGGGTGCAGAAGCCGCTTTTAAAGCATTTGATGCTGGAAAAATAGATTCATTTTTTTTTGCTAATTTTGGACCATCAATCATCAAAAACCGTAAACTTGTTGTTAGAATTTGTGATCGCTATTACCCTTGGGAGGCAGCTGCTCCGATCATCTTAGGGATGGTTTCTTTTGGTCAAGGCCAAATGTTTAGAAATAAGGGTATGATACCTGTGGATGGAGATGAAAATGGTTATAAAAGGGATAATTCAAGAGCCATTAGGCCCTCCAAAGGAAGCTGGAAGTTGTGGCCTTTTAGTTTCAAGAAAGAAAGAACAGTAACTGTTCAGCACTTGGTGTCAACTGAAGTTGATGAACAAAATGTTGATGTTCCTCAGACTGTTCGGCATTTGGTGTCAAGAGAAGTAAATCAACAAAATGTTGAAGTTCCTTCACAAGGAATCTTATCTGAAGTTAGCAGCATGAAGAAATATGTGCAGTCACTTACTCCGTCAGATGAGCAGTTAGCATCACTGAATTTGAAGGAAGGTTGTAATTTGGTGAACTTTAATTTTGAAACTTCTGTGCTTGGGAAACAGCAGGTAAGTGTTTTTTTCATGCCTACCATCAAGTGATTCTACTTTATAGCATCCATTAGATACATAATGTCAAGAGTGATATGGTTTTTGGGCAGGTCAGTGCTAGAATTTATTTGTGGAAGTGGAATACTCGCATTGTTGTCTCAGATGTAGATGGAACAATTACCAAGTAAATGTTCAATATTTCAATAGATTCCGTTTATGCATATTTTCATTTTTCTGTGAAGAAAACATGTTTTCCTTGGTGCTTTTATGTTTAATCAAGCTTCCGAACTGGATTCGTGCTAACATAAAATGGCTTTATGATTATGCCAACCTGCAGTTTGTTACCTATTCTCTGATTGATGTCTTTTTTTTTAATATGCCGACTAAGCCGTTTATTTTCTGATGAAGGCTTTAGGATTCTAGTAATAATGTAAAGGCCAGACTAGTGAGTACCTTTTAGGAAATCTTGGCATTTCGTGCCAGTAAATACAGTAACAATAGAGATTCTGGGGAGGTACAGGAGGAGGGGTTACAAGAGAAGTTTGCAAGGGTTTGAGTGGTCACGTCCTCTTCTCATCAGGTTAACTGAGACTGTATGGTACTAAGACCTTATATTGACAAATTATCAGTGTCAAGCTCCTTTCATGGTTCAGCATTGACACTCCTCTGTCCTTAGTAAATTAGATTGTTAAAGCCTTGGCATTTAAGCTACTCTTGTCGTTTATAGTTTTTCACAAACTGATTGCTAACTGCATACTCAAACTCGATTTTTTTCTTCATAAATTGCATCTAGCCTATATGACAGCATGCCCAACAAAACTGACAATTGATCGGAAATGTAAACGGCTCTAGTTTCTGTACAGCTCAATCAGTGTTGTCATCTCAACATTAACTGTTGATTAAATAAAAGATGATCAGGCATCAGATTGTCAATGTTAGCATGTATTTGCAACCGTAGGCAGTGAAAAACTGATGGATCATGGCGAGCAGATCTGTTTATATGAAATCAATAAGAAGCATGTTATAAACCTGTTATGGGAATTCCTTATCCTCTGGTTATAACTTCACTTGATCGGTTTTAGTTATATTATGATGTTTATATTGCAGATCTGATGTTCTTGGACAGTTTATGCCACTTGTTGGGAAAGATTGGTCCCAGACTGGTGTAGCTCATTTGTTTTCTTCTATCAAGGTTTGCTATACCTTCTTCCAAACATAGATTTTTTTAGTGTTTCAAGTTGTAAATCTTGATGAATGTAGAAATTTTTGTGAAAATGTGATTGAGAATTTTAACCTGCAAATTAGTTTTAAGTGTTTCTGGTTTCATTTTCCAGAGAACCATCTTAGTGGAAAATCAAATGATGTGTAATTATGTCGATCAAAGTAAATAGGAATGAACTCTCAGAGAAACGGATGCACCGAAAATCTTCAATACCTTTCCATTGTCATACTTAGCTCCAGTAAGTAAACTTGGGAATTCTCTCTGATGGTCTGACCCTACCAGTTTTTGTTCAGTTCCTCGTGAAGTCAAATTCTTATCAGTACGAGTTAAGGGATTGACATTAATCTAGTACTCGGTTCTCGAGGACAAATCAAATTGAGAGATTGGTTATTGTCAATTTGAGGGTTTGACATTACCATATTGATCTGGTAGACATGTTTCTGGTTGGGTATATGGATGTTTATCTCTTATGATGTTTGATAAATATTGTCTGGGTGAAGCATTAGAGTTGGTAAATTTAATGGGTACAACAACAACAAATCCTTTAATTCCAAACTAGTCGGGGTAGGGTAGAAATGAAATTCAATGAGGATCACGGTTCAGACACGTGAATTGTCTTCTTCCATGCACTTCTAACCAATGCCAAATCCTTGGAGATTTAGGTAAATTTAATGGGTACTTCTATTAATTTTAGATTTAGGTGTAAGGACTTGGACATGGATGAATATCCATTAAAAACACATGTGATGAGAGACATGGCTATTGGACATTTACATTAGAAAGAACACATGTGATGAGAGACATGGCTATTGGACATTTACATTAGAAAGAACGGAATTGTGGGTGTGAAATACTGTGAATACATGAGCTATTTTCGTGATAGCAGTGTAACATCTAAAAAATTGTTAAAAATGTCATCGCATGGATGTAATATGTTGTAGGTTTAGTCAATGAAATGAATCGTTTAATGATCAACCATGCTGCTTGCACTTCAGCATCTACTTAGCTAATGATATCGCTAATTGGGCTGAGATTATCTACCAGGAAGGGTGCATTTGAGAGGCAATATTGGACTGTTAACCAAAAATTCTTCAGTTACTGTTCCCTCAGTTCCCCAATAGATACAGGAAATTAAGTTTGCAGTTGCACCAGGTCATCAATTTCATGAAAGTTATACTCCTGACATATTGCAACTATAGGTTTCCCTTTTCCCATCGTCGGATATGTTCTTCAACCTCCTGATCCCTAATTGTTCTCAGTTCTTTACTTATTTTGTTGATGAACATTTTTTTTAAAATATTTTCAGGATAATGGATATCAATTTCTCTATCTGAGTGCACGTGCAATTTCACAAGCTTATCTCACAAGGCAGTTCCTTTTCAACCTGAAACAGGTGTGGAGATCGTAGTGGTCTTTTTCCTCTAATTAATTTCACAGTTTTGAATAGACAAAACAACTTTGTTTTTTAATCATAGGACAACAAATCATTGCCTGATGGTCCTGTTGTGATATCTCCCGATGGGCTTTTTCCTTCACTCTATCGAGAAGGTGATTTATTTTGATTGGCCTTGGTTTGCTATCAATGTTATATCTATTGTTTTGTTTCTTACATTCAATTGTGTAAGGGCATACAACTCGTCCTAACATGGTAGCGTTGTGTTGGTTTTTTGGCCTCATCAATCATAATTTTGATGATTAACAAACTAATACGATTCACAATCCCAGATCATACTTCACATAGATCATATTGTTAAATTGCACATATATTGTATATCTATATCATTGTAAGTGCTCAAATTGAAGATAATCAACCTCAAGATCAAGACTTGTAATCAAAACTTAAGGAGAAGACTCACAATTTTTCTTTTTATTGAGTTTTAGGATTGAATGTACACTTGATGCACCAAAGGAACCCTGTCTGCAGCGGACGACTTAAACCTTCACGGTCAAACAATATCCATTCCTCAGTAAGAGTTTCTTTCTTACTGAAATCTCATGTTCGGACAACCACTTCCTTAGGTCAACTGACGCTCAAAATCAGTTAACTTTTTGATCCTTACTCAAACATTCCAATCGGACAACCGTTTTCATAACGGTTGACCGAGTTTTTGCCAGATTTAAATCAAGCTTGCCTTCTTCTCTTTGGCATACGTGGAAAGAAGCGTTGAGAATTCCCAATGGATCTATGTTTTGTATTCAGATGCCAAATAGGAAAACTCGTGAATTTGAACTACCGATTCTATATCGGACAACCAAAATTTTCTTCGATCAGATGATGGATTTTGTTCATAATGGACATCTCTTTTGTCTTGTAGTGAGATCCCTATCTTCATTTATGGCAACTGATCTCTTATCGGTTGGCTGATCTTCTTGGTCTTGGCATGCAATGACTCTTTATATGTGACAACATAGTTGTTGGACTCTCAAATGATATTTGATTTTTAACCGTTTGTGCTAAAGAAGAAACCTAGAATTTGGATAAACGATTTGATTCCGGATGATAGAATCGTATTTGATAGAGTCCGAACCAAATCCTTACTGTTATTTTGGTTCGGGTGACCGTGCCTATCGACAAATTTTCATCTTGTTCAAATTCCAAAAACTTACTGGAAGTTGGTGATCGGATTTCCCATATTGCATGGGATAACCAGAATCTTGATGTTGACCAGGTCAACGCCAAGAATTCAGACAACCATTTCCCAAATGGTCAACCAAATTCTGATAATTTACCACTTTACCTGTGCGACTTTAAGTCATTTCTTGTCCTTATTTGCTTCAACTCACATCAACTCTTCCAAACGACTATTTGTTTTGAAGGTTATAAAGACACCATTCATGAGACACAACTACACTTTTTACGCACTTGAAGCAATCCTATTCTTCAATCCCAATCTTCAAAGCTCCACCAAACTCTCATATTTCATTCAATACGCTCCAAAGCCAAATTCCAATTCCCTTTGAGTGCATTTAATTTAGTGTTTCAACCACTACTTTCAATACAAGTGTTATAAAGCTTCGAGGAAGCTCATTCTCGGGTTGTGAGAGATGGATTGGGTAAGGTGAGATTGTTTGCTAAGGCTCACAGTGGAAGGGTTTCTCTTTGACCCAAAATGAGGAGAATAATGAATACTCAAGTAGGGATCGGAGGATCGATCAGAACTCATGAAGATGACTATATCACGGTGGTGATCGAACCTTTATAAAAATTGTCGGTTTTCTTGTGGTTTGCTATTTCTTCCATTGTCATTTTAATTCTGCATTTTTAGAATTAGTTTATTAATCTATTCACCCTCTCTAGATTAGTGTAGATCCTTCTAACATGTTGTACTCAAAACGAGAAGCCACAACATTCATTTACCTTGGGGGGAAAATTACTTGAGTATTTTGTAATGTTAATATGTTAAGTACGTCATACGAAAACCATATTTGGTTTGTTTTTTGTAATGTGGCGTCATATTGTTAGGTGGGTGTTTTTGCAACATGGCATCATATTTAATTGAACGTGAAACTTTACTTCCATTAAAATCACACATAACATAACAGAATTCAAACCCATAAATCATGAGACCTCTTGTATTGAAATGAGTTGTGACCTTATTGTATGTTTGGCAAATATCTAATTGTTGTTTAACACACGGTTAAATTTGGTTGATCCACCACCTCAACAAAACCTAAACACTTAGGTGAAGGGTAGTAGATCCAACTTTATTATATAGTGTTTACACTTTTTGTGTTTAGCAATGTGAGACTATTTTTTCAACACTCCCCCGCACGTGTGACCGGGATAATTTTTCTCTGTGTCTACGCGTGAACAATATAGGTTGGAGTGGGCCCCTACAGGTCAATCGACCTGTTCTGATACCAGGTTAAATTTGATTGGTCCACCACCTCAACAAAACCTAAGCACTTAGGTGAAGGGTAGTAGATCCAACTTTATTATATAGTGTTTACACTTTTTGTGTTTAGTAATGTGAGACTATTTTTTCAACAGATACACTTGTATGACAAATTCACTTCTTTGTCAAGGAAAAAAGTCTCATTAGTTGTTTAACTCATCAACTCTGCATACTTAACAAGATATTTTCGTTAAGGAGAATGCACTAACAATTATGTTTTAATTTGAATCACCTCCAACGAATGGAATTGTGGTAGAACAACATCATTCTAATCTTGGTCTATAGGTAGTTTTTTACTCATATTTCACATTCAATCCAGTGGTTAAAAGTTCTATTATAAGGTTGGATAGTTAATTATATTGAGCCTTATTGAGATGCAATAAGTTCATGTGATTTTTTCATGAGCTGACTATCATATGATAAATTTAATGTTGATAGGATTTACCATGTTACTTATACCTAATAGAACAATAACCAAGTCATTGTAACATTCTTCTAGTAGGTCATGGTTTGAACTAACACACACCTTGGAATGCATTATTTTGACTTTGTCCTCTCGAATGTACATGCATCTTTTTAAGTACTCTAGGAGTTAATTTACAAGAAGTGAGTCCCTACCAGAACATTGTAGCAACTTCCTGTAGTAAGACATGCAACTTAGAAGCCTAAAGGAGTTCTTTTTCGTAGTGAATCTGGAGAAACCTTCCGTGAGTTGATGTATATCATCCAACTGATCATTTGCTCTTCTTGATCAAGAACTCTTAGAAAATAGGGTTGGGTGTGATTTTTAATCAGGTTATACCATCTTAGGCTGGTCTTATAAGATGTGGGTTTGCTTATAAGGGAGTTTCTTTAGGATAAAAGAAAATGTATAACCATTTGAATCTACAATATCTATTTGACAATTATCTACCCGAGCAAGAAAACTGTGGCACATAAATATCTAATGCTCCATGACCTGTTTAGTACGTTACACAAAAGGTAAATGGAGATAAAGCAAACTTTGAATTTTTGTCTCCAAATAGGTCTATAAAGTTTTCGAATGAAAGATGGTATCTGAATAACATAATTGCCCAAAGGAAAATGTTGTATTATCCTTATCAATTATCATTTGAAACATGATTCTAATGTTTCTAGTATGTGATTTGCCAATTTAATATATATAGGACCAAGTTCTAGTGAGTCTAGGGCTCATCTTATTTGTTTAAGCTCTTACAATCTCACAATTAGATTTAGTTACGGTTAATCTACAGTTAATATCCTCCGTTAAATCATTTTATTAGCATAACCGTCATAGTCTTAATCTACCTTACAGTTTAAGATGAATGATAAATATGGTAGGGGCTTAAAATAGTTAGAATAAGTCTCGGGCTCACTGGAGAATTATTGTGTATATATATTCATTTTTGGGATTTAGCTACATGTATTCATTGTTGTTTTCATTGTTAGGTTAGTTGCTTGTTTGCTTGTATTTTTGCCTTTACCATCCTTCTAAATTCTTTGCCTCTTAGTATTGTTTTAACTTTCTTCTTGTAGTTATTCGAAGGGCTCCGCACGAGTTCAAAATTTCATGCTTAGAGGTAAAGACTTGTTTCTCTAGTTCCCCTAATTACTAATGGATCTATGAACCAGAGATGCTCCTTTTTGTTTGTTTTTGGATAAGCAAGCATGCATTGTACTAGTTTACTTTTCATGTTTCTATTTGTTCCATAAAAGCTGCTTAGCAGTGGCTTGCACTATAAGTATGTAATCACTATATAATGATCAAATGTGATATATTTTTCTCAACTAATTCTTCTTTGTTCATTACCTATTGATTTTTGTAGCATATTGATTGTATTTTTACATCTTTTGGTTTTACACAATGATAATAATAATTATATATCTCTATTTGGTATATGTTTCTTGAATTCTTATGTTGTATATGCAATAATTTTCTCCACATCCTCCATTATCATGTCTATAATAGATCCTCTCTTTTTCCATTCTGTATATGGCTTTAAGGTTGCGCTCCCATGCACCAATTGATCTGCTTCATCTTTTCATGATATGATTATGTTCTACGGTTTCACCCTTCACCAACGCTCTAACTGGAACTCTATAGTTGCATCTGAAAATTTTCTGATGCCACAGTTGTAGAATTTTTTGAGGATGCTGTCACTAACTGGATACCCCTCTTTTCAGGACATCAAGGCATTGTTTCCTCCTGACAGCAACCCATTCTATGCTGGCTTTGGAAATAGACATACGGATGAAATTAGCTATTTAAAAGTTGGAATTCCGAAGGGGAAGATATTCACCATTAATCCCAAGGTAAATTTTAGTCATATTAGTAGAATCTTTTGAATCCTGCCCAGTATGCACTCATGGAACCATGCTCATTCAGTTTTTGTTATCATGAATGAATTTTTAAGCAGGGTGAAGTTGCCATGCAACACAGGGTCAATACAAAATCATACAGTTCACTTCATTCTTTAGTGGATGTCATGTTTCCAGCAACCTGCTGGTCTGAACAGGTTTTCAACATTTTTTTGTTAATTTTGTTGCCAACAGTATATTTATTAATAGCCTAGCAGAATTTTGAGTGGGTCTAGTGAAACAGTCCAGGTTCTAGATCAGATTGTTTAGGTTATGAAACTTAATTTTGAGTGTCTTGGGCTGAAACTTACAAGGAGTTAAAACATAATTCCGCTACTGCTGAGTTTGGCAGTTCACACTTTGAATCTCCAATAATGAATTTTACCTTTTGATTTAAGTCCGCATGCTCAGTTTAAAGGCACAGTCAGCTTATTGAACCTCACCTGTACATTTGTTTGTTATTGGCTAATGCAAGTTCTATTATAAAGTTGAGCTCCAATAGGCTCTTGGAAACAATTGGCTTCATATCTATAATCTATCTTCAGGAGGAATTCAACAGTGTGAATTTCTGGAGGGTGCCTCTCCGTGGTATTGATATCTAACGATAAGCCAGCTGAACATTAGTGAAGTCCTCATTGGTTTCCCTAGAGTTTCCTTGTTGACAGGTATGTATATTTAGCTTTTAAATTATTATAAAATGGATGCCATGGGCCCATGTCTAATCTATCATATTGGTTATTATGTGTCCATACCAGGAAAAGAACGCCTTTTGACTATATTAATGAAATCTAATTTTATGAAAATTAGAGTGGAATCTTTAAGTGTGGGTAGGAACCACGTAGTGTGGAATCTTCAACGTTGGAATCTTTAATGAAATCTAATTTTGTGTTGAAACCAAATAGTGTGGGTAGGAACCGATCTAGAATCATTTAAGTTGTGTGAATCATCCAAAAGAACATAGTAGTGTCTAAGGTATGACGTTACATTGTCATGTGATTTTTTGTCTGGAAATATTGTTTCGTTGATCTTAATACTCACTTTTTACGAACTGCAGGAGATCGTTAGAACAAGTATCTAATTTAAGTATACGAAATATTGAATGTTTGCAAGCAGTGACGTCTACACCATCGTTCACCTGTACATAGTTGCTCTGGTGTCCGCACGAATCAACATGTACAGAAATCAGCCACCACGATACCAATTGTTTGTAATTGCTGTAAATGTAAATTTTTGATTGTATAACATAGTTCTGTTAGTGGGTTTTTTGTCCTATATGTAAATTCTGTTCATTTTGACTGTACCATCATTGCACTTGAATGATACTGTGAAATTTCACTTTACTAAAATTAATCCACCTTGACTGTTTAAATTAAGAAGCGCAAACCAAGTTTTCTGTGCCATATAGGTTTAATCCATGAGATATCATTGGCATTAACTCGATAAGAGAAATAGCATGGCTGTTTCAGGTCATGACAATAGAAATGGTCAAGGCTTCGCGGAAACTTCGATCTTTCTTGTTGATTACTGGAAAATGGTACATGCTGTACATGTGAGTCGCAAATCATTCTGATATTTTGAAGGTGTGCGTGCTGAAGTAAAGATTCAACCGAGAATCGTGGTGAAACCGTGAAAGTCTTTGGAGTTGTTTTTTCTTTCAATTTCCTAGAAAAAATAAGTTTGTAATAAACTTTGCAATGAATATTCAATATTAAAAGTTTAAGGGTCCGTTTGGATTGGATTCTTGTGATAGGATTCATGCGAGAATTCAGATTCTAAGTAAAAATGTAAGAATTATGATTCCTAAAAAAATCAAAATTCGTTTGGATTGAAAAAAATCTTACTCATGATTCTAAACGTTAAATGACCAGTATGTCCCTGTATTTAAATTTACTAAGGTATTAGATTACCATTGTAAAAATTCTTGTTATTTGATTACTATTGTAAGATATGGTATGTTTTTTTTTACTAAAGTAGAATATTTACTAGGTAGAAATGTTTATGTTATTTTCTAATATTAAAAATTATTATAAAATAAATGTATATGAAATTTATCTAATAAATATCATAAAATATTAATTTCTAATTTAAAATTATATCTAATAAAAATAGTAAAATATAAGTGTATTATGATAAAAACAACCTAAAATTCCTGGAATCCTACGAGAAGATAAATTTTTTCCAGCTTCTTAATTGTATAGAAAACTTACTCTGGATTCTTAAGGATTCCACAAAAATCAGAATCCAAATTTTTATTTGGGAAACCAAATTTCAAGAATTCTGCAGCCAAACGATACCTAAGTGGATAAACGGAAATTCCTACGAGCTACGACCCAATCCCCACTACAACATCGAGAGTAAATGGTTGGCTAATTATAGCTAATCCTTTTGAATTAAGGGTAAATAACATGAGTGATAACTTAAGTATGGAATTCCCCCACTTTGTCTAACTTTTGTTGACATTTGCTGCAAACCCCAAATCCTTAACACCCCATTTGGACTCGAGCACCTCGCATTCAAACCTTAGGATGCGTTTGGAACGAGGATAATCATCAGAAAGATTCCGCTGTTAGTCTATTACTGAGATACATGCTAACACTGCTCATCTGGTTTCAACATAAAATAAAATAAAAGCAAGAAAATGGCTGAGGTCAACAAGAAGTTACAGCCAAAAGTCCAAAACACAACAGGTTCCAATTATGGATTGCTAAAATTACTTCTTCACACTAATTGTCATCATAACAGTAAGGTATGCAAAGGATTCGTTCCGATGATAGCAAAAAGAAAAGGAGTTTAGGACAGATGCCAGCAAAAACCAACTAAACTTGGATGAGAAAGCAATTAAAAGTGGAGTATTCCAAAAATCGGTATCAGCATTGAATATGCTGTGTTGTATATTCACAAAAATAGGCATGTCAAAGTTTTAAAATTAAGGTCAATATTAAAAAAATGATCTGCACCTACCATTTTGTATAATTTTTCCTAACTGAGATGATCAAACATGTTAAATTATACTTTGTTGCTGATATCAAATGGAATGTGAAGAAGAAGAAAAACATCCTACAATCTGAACAAAATACAATGAAGCATGTTTCCTCAATCAGTATACTCAATCTGCGCCTGTACAGAAGCTCTTTTGAACCTCAACAACTCCTTAAAAATTTGTGCTTCTTCCATCACTCTCCTAGTTGGATTGAAATTTACCTTGAATGTCTTTAGTATTGGAGCATTGCCAAGGATGAACTTGATGAAATTCAACTCGTGCCTTGCACCGATGATACCAGTAATTTCAACCACCATTAGCTGATCGAACGAGCAGTCTAGAGGCTCTTGTGATTCCCAAAAACTCATCACAGCTGAATTGCTATCATTACCAGTAATGGCCTGGACAACCAAAGCTCAAAACAATCAAACAATTGTATTGACCAAAAATAATCGTAAAATTTACACACAGCGACAATTCAGACCTCACCTTAATGGTTAGGTTTCGCAACTTGGGAGAGTTTCTGAAGAGGCAAAAGGCAACCATTGTTTGCGCTAAACATGAGAAATTCATATCCAGGTGTAGAGTGTGAAGGCTGTCGAATTTCAGAGTAAGGCTCTCTGGCGCACAATATCCCGCTAGAAACTGCATCAGAAAGAAAAACGCTACAGTTTCTACATTCCAAACCAACACAATAAAAAAAGAATCTCAAATCAAAATATGAAACTAAGCAACACCTGCATGAAGTATTCCTCCAAGAAGAGCCTCTTAACCTTCTGAATCCCTCGGAAGAGCCTATCCAAGCTGCAGCTTTCACCAGGGCTATAGTGCACAAGCTCCTTGACAACAGACGACCCAATATTCACAGAATTAATGCATGGGCAATACTTGAAGCAAATGTGATCGAATACACCGTAGAAGAAGAAAATTGTGAGCATTGGTGCAACAATCTCAAGCCTTCGACACCCCTCCACACCAATCAAAACCAATTGCTCCAAACAAGGGCAGTTCCCCACGAGAAACCCAAGCCCATCATCGCTCACGGAAACGCTGCAGAGTTTCAAAGACCTCAGCTTAGAAAACCCTCTGAAAGATAAGGGAACCCTGAGCTCACAACGATGGAGGATGAGCCGGTCAAGCATGTCACAGGAGAACAAATGGGACGACAAACGGTGCCGCCCATGCGAGAACCAAAACGTGAGGCAATTGACGCCTTTACGCATAAGGTGGAGCATCCAGCGGTCGACATCACCACCGGCTGGAAGGCCCGCAACAAGCGAGAACTCGCGAATTGGGCCGGAATGAAGAACAAGCACTTGGTCGACAATGCGAGAAAGTTTCTGCCAGGTGTCGTTGTGCTGTTGGGGGTTACGGGGGCTATGCTGGAGCAGGGACTTGCGGCCGAATACGAGCTTAGACATTGCATGCCAGCGAAAGCGCCAGCGACGGGAGAGAACGCTGGTGCGAGCGGCATCTTTGATTGGGAGTTTAACAATAATGTTGTCGATGACCTCACCCGGGAGGGCCGAAATGCGGTCGGGAAGAGACGTGGAAGTCGACGACGAGGAAGACGGATTCGAGCCGTCGATTGCCAACAGAGAGCTGTCGGATGGATCGCCGTCCATAAAGGTGGCACCTTTCACATCTATAACACCCTAATCTCTTCCATTCTCCCAACAACCCCTATTAGATCCCTCAAATTCCAAGTTTCCTTCCGATCCCAACTCCTATGGAACGAAACTTGACGCCTTTCATATGTACACACTAGCGAACTCCACAAAATCGCACCTTTCTTTTGTGTGTATTCTCGAAGATCGGAACTTTGGAAACCCCGATTTCTCCGGGGGTCCTGGGTTTGCTCGGAGGATGAATCCAGTGAAGGAAGAGGGGGACCCTAGTTTCGCCTCCGACGGGTCCAGGACGAAACCCTAGATTTTGGGGGGGGGGGGGGGGGGGGAATGGGGAGGAAATCCTAATTTTTGAGGTTTTCTTTTTCGACAGCTTCTGGTCAGAAGGAGGGGACCCGACAAGGCGGCCGCTGTTTAAAAGGGTAAACCAATCGATACTCGACACGTGTTGTATTGATGTATACTTTTGGGAGTTAACGCTGGAAAACGTGTCGACACCAGGCTATTTGCACTACAACCCTTAACATATTTTCTTTCTATGTTAAGAATAAATGCTGCTTAAGTTCGTGTGTTTCCACATGTTTGAATGTAAAGAATGTTGGTCATCTAGTTATAATTTTTGTTCAAAATTTAAGCTTTGATATTTGGTTTGAATATTCATTATTTGATTACTTTTCATATATATTTTTTATATTTTTATAGTTCGTATTTTTGTTTATCACTCTACAATTATGCTCTTTGCACAATCACGTGATATAATAGATTTTTTTTCTTCCAAATCATACAGTAGAAGTTGTAAATTTGTAATAAGGCCTTCACACCAAATAGCTTGTCTAATAGGTGAAGTGTAGTTGTTCTTCGAAGTTGCAAGCCTTTGTTATCAAATATTGCTTTTCCATTTGATGCACATTCTCCATCTTTTTTTTAAAAATTGACTAGTTTGTCACGAAATAGATATTAATAAGACTTTTGAACGTGCAAAATTAATTCTTACATACACTTCATTTTTGGTGGCGCATTGTTGTCTTTCTTCATATTTGGAAGGGAAAAAACCACAATTGCAGATCAGAGCCAATGCCACTTCATTTTGTGGGTGATCCATCTGGACTTTGCCATAACTCTAGCATCATTAGTTTATGATTAGTCTAATTGACCAACTGCTAAATTAGACAAAATGATAAGAAATTTATATTAAAAAATAAATAAATGATAAGAAATGATGAAGTGGACGAAAATACTAGTACAATCATAATTGAAGTGTTGAGTAGTTAAGATGGATTTTCATTATACAACAAGGAGTCGACAAGCTCGCAATAATCTCACCGTATACTACGTCTTTATACTTAATCTTAGGCTACAACCAATGCATTACATTTTCTGTCAGCTTCAGGAGCACAAAAACAAAATGCAAAGTTGTATGTAATTGCGACTCACGTCTGTTTATAAAGCAATTTAATCAGGGAAAGGAAGAAACAAAGACAAATTTGAAGAAAAAAATCATTTCTGTAGTTTAAATAAAAATACAAGGAGAGAATAAAAGGAAGAATTGGGACAAATGAAGAGATTAAATCTCTTGTGCAAATTTATCTAATGGAATAACTGGATCACTGATCTTTTTGTCTAATCTTTTTTATTTTTTTGTTTAATCTCAAAATTGCTTCTCATGGTAACCATTCTCATTAGCTAGAAGAAGAAAAAAAGACTATTACCTTTTCATATTTATTACAACAAGTTTCATCAGTGCATCTAGGTAAAGAATTCCAATCTATTTTCCAAAACAAGCAAGACAGATAGAGTCCTAAATCTTTTCCAACACCTTCCTTCACCTGTCAACGTATCTACGTGCTTACCACCAAACTCCACGAAACAACAATACTTAATCAAAAATCAATTATTGACCTCACAAATATGATAACAGCAGTAACCATTGCAAACCATAATGTTTCCATTCACTTCCATAACAAAAACAAACAACGCACCCCATGTAGTTTTACCGACAAGCTATAGAATCCATAGTGGTTCACCACTACTCTCATCTCACTCAACCCTTTTCTTTCTTTCTTTCTTTCTTTCTTCTACATATGTGGTGGTTAGTGGAATATATGTTTCTATCAAGAGTTGTTTAGATGATTAGGATTTAGTTTCGCCATGAAAGATAGGAGTTGTGGATGTAAAGCTTTTGCTATCAAGATCAATGTCGTGTTTGTGTTCTTCTTCCTTGTCTACTTGGGCTTCATCCTTCACTCCACCATCTTACACGAGAATGAACGTAGGTCATCCGTCAAGACCAATATTGCATGCTCATCCCATAACGATTGTCGATCCATGAAGTTGAGGTGAGTTGAGTGTCATTATTTATGCTTCATTTTGTTTTTTGATAGAAAAAAAAAAACTTCCAACTCAAAACTAATTGATATATATATATATATATATATATATATATATATATATATTGTAAGCACAGAGCGAGAACATTAATATAGGACTTTGGAAGGATTTGCCATATAATGCGAGAATCACTGTGATAAATATGGAAGCTGAAGAGTGGCCAAATGAGGCAGATATTGTGGAAGAAGTGCAATTTGAGCGTGTATCGTGGAACTTGACATGGGAGCGTTTGTTCCCCGAGTGGATTGATGAGGAAGAAGAGTTCCAAGCACCAACATGCCCTGAAATCCCAATGCCTGATTTCGGGGAACATGTGGAGGTGGATTTGGTGGCGACGATCGAGAACAATACCTTGCATCCATATAGAGGCAGAGCTACTCACTAGGGACATATCCAAGCTTCAAAGGAGAGGCAAAAGGGATGTCAATGGTAACGTAACTGCGCTCCAATGATGGAGATATTCCGGTGCGCGCGATAACATGGTGGGGAGGAGAGGAGAGTGGAGACTCTATGAGGTTGATATCGGAAGGTTGGAAGAGAAAATGGTGATGCCTGTGGGATCGTGTAAGTTGGCAACGCCTTTGATGAGGAGGTTAGAAGAAGATTATGACGAAGATGATCTTCATGAAGGTATTCTTATGATTCTAATACCACTTTTATGATAACTTTATCGTGCATGGTTTGGTGTTTAAAGTTGTTTTTCGTCTTGCTAGTTTACGATTAATAGGATATTGATGGAAATAAATGCTTGGATCGTAGCAACGTTAACTTAATATGCAACGTCTATGTATGTTTCCTTTTTCTCGAAGGGTTAATGTGCAAAAAATATAATCTGCTTAAGAAAAATAAAACGCGCCAGGTAGGGGTCGAACCTACGACTTTCTGCTTAGGAAACAGACGCTCTATCCACTGAGCTACAGGCGCTTATTTTCTGCTTGTTGTTGTATTTTGTTCGTAATAAATCTAAACGTTATACTAACTTCCAAACCGCTGCTCCACAAAACACAATAAACTCGAAGTCTTGAAAAAATAATTGATGTGCTTCCTATTTCTTTCTTCAAACTAAGTCATTTGTTGTAATTTAGGTTGGTCCTGAAACTATATATTGTAACACTACATTAAAATTGATTGTAATATAACTTGGGACTAATGTGGGTTACATAAGCTTTTATTTTAAAAAATCCTTCTTATCGAAAAAGAAATTACTCGTGTTCAATTCAACTAATTCGTGCCGCTAACCATTTTATGTTAGTTCAGTTTACAACTTTACATACGAAACTTCTCTTCAACTACAATGGCAGCCTTCCAAGATTATTTTGTATTTGACCATTGTTGGTGTTGTGTATCGTGGCTTTTAACTTTTTTTAATCTTATATATTAGCCGTTTTTCAAAACAAAACAAAAAACTTAATTGATATTACAGAAGCAATAGCAAAGAAGGCAAGAGAAGAAGAGAGCTCAGAAGCCTACGCGACGGTGATCCACTCCCCCGACCGGTACGTCTGCGGCACGATATCGCTAGCCCAATCCCTCCTCCTAACCGGCACGCGCCGCCACCTCCTCCTCCTCCACGACTCCACCATCCCCTCCCGTTCCCTCTCGGCCCTCGCGGCTGCCGGATGGCGCCTCCACCTCGTCTCCCGCATCCGCAACCCCCACGGCAGGCCCAACAGCTACAACCTCTACAACTACACCAAGTTCCGCCTCTGGCTGCTGCTCCGGTACCGGAAGGTCGTGTTTGTAGACGCTGACGTACTGGTTTTGAGGAATTTGGATTTGTTATTCCGGTTGCCACAGTTGTCGGCTACCGGGAATGACCGGGTTTTGTTCAACTCCGGCGTCATGGTTGTCGAGCCGTCGAAGTGCATGTTTGACCACCTCATGGCCACGAGGCACCACATAGTTCCTTACAACGGCGGCGACCAGGTATCGGATTCTTAGCTGAACATCATGCGAAAACGAAATTAATTTGGTTGATCCACTATATATTTGTCGTTGTTGGAATTTATGTAAGTACTCGTGCGATGAAGTGATTTCAGTTACTGTATCTCTAATATTTGAATACTAGTCAAGATTAAAAAAACTAACGATATGAAATTGCTCCCCTCAGGTTTATTTAGGGTATTTTTTTGCATGAGACAGTGAGGATAACTCTATTTTTTTTTTTTTTTGCGTTTGACTATATTTTCCACGTTTCTACTCACCGTTTAGGACGACATTATTGCTCGATTGACTTGCTTTAATACCATATGAATGTGATTCATGCATTCCCCATATCAATATCAAAGTACTTATATGCAATACAATGAAAACATGATGTTATAATTTTTTTTAAGAGACTATTCTTTCAAGTTTCAACAGTCCTCGAGCAGGAGCATATATATCTTTTATCCATGACATTAAATGTTTGATCCGAAGACGCATTGACACATTACGCATATATGACTCTACTCTGAAGAAATTTGAAACTACGTTTCCAAAATACTTACAAAAACCCATATCTATAAGACATGCCATCAGAGCATCTGATCGACCTGTATGGAAAACTCCAATGTACATGATCCATGCATAGACACGAAGTGCCAATACTAACATATTTCTTTTGGCGAGCATTAGGGCTTCTTGAACGAAGTGTTCATCTGGTGGCATCGCTTGCCAAGATCGGTTAACTTCCTGAAGAACGTATGGTCTAACACAAATGAAGAGGTGTTTGAAGCGCCTGCAAACTTCCATGACTGAAGACATGTTGTTTCTTTCTTTTGGAAGGATGATTAACGACTAGGGACCGGAGGAGTTTTAGGGTTGCCTTCTAAGATAGTGGATGTAAAGAGGGAGCATCAGAGTGAAATAGTTTTCCCACTTCGAATGGCTGGATTGGGTCTGAAAAACACCTACAATGAACCTGGATAGTATCTGGAAAAATGCATGGGAAATAAGTCCGGATTCCAGAATGACTTTAGTTTGGAAAGAACTCGAACAACTATGGACTCGAACTGAATATGTTATGGCACAGGAGTGGAACCGTTCTGGATATACGGTGGAATGAATGAGAAAACAAAAAGTCATGATAAAAATGGTGTTTTACAACGTAGGACAGACGTAACCGATAAGAATGGTGTTTTACAATGTAGGACAGACGTAACCGATATCTACACGATCCCGAGATGTGACTTATTCTTATTGTTCGTAGTAATCGCCGGAAAGAAACACAAGAGATAACATACATGTATCGAGACACTACCCAAATGCACTTATGGTAAGCGAAAATATAGACTTGGTTTGTAGCAGAGTCCACAATTAGTCCAGAGTACTTCCAGACAGAATTCATACTCAATCCAGCTGTAAACCAACAACATGCCAGAAAGACTCCATAATGTATACGACGTCATTCAAGAAGGAAACCTAGGTTGTCCCAAAGTCCAAAGTTAGGTCAGGGTCATTCCAGAAGGAATCCATAATCAATCCAGCCGTAAATCTGGCGTCATGCCAGAAATAATCCATAATGTCCATCGTCATTCGATAAGGAACTCTGGGTTAACATAGGTTCCAAAAATAGTCCTGAGTCATTCCATAAGGAATCCATATTCAATCCAGCGTTGTACCAGAAAGAATTCATAATGTATCCAGAGTCATTTGAGAAAGACCCTAGGTTAATGTAGGGACAGTAGGGTCCAAAATTAGTCCAGAGTTATTCCATACTCAATCCAACGATATGCGAACGTCATGCCATACCAGCTACAACATTCTAGAAAACATGAATATATAGACACGGTATGTAAATGATCTATAAGGGTTTGAAAAATGGGTCTTTCTACAAGGTCTGGAAATTTCTTTGCATGAAGAGTAGCATAGTAGTTTAACAATTGATTAACATGTAAACACATACATTAAAACACCATTAAAAAACCAACAATGCTTTAAAATTATAAAGATTGTATTACAAACTAACAACCAAAAGTGATTACATTTCATACATCGAATTTTGATTATAAACTCTCATATCCCAATCAGAATAATCTGGATCCTCTAGACGCGGAATTATATGAATTGGAGAAACAACCTTGCATTTGGCCTTACCTTTATCGTTAGACTTCTTCTTGACAATAGACTTCGAGATTTTATCTTGCTTAGAAACTCTTCGATTCAAAGGTGGTCGTCCTTTTTTGCGATCTCGAAGATGATTCAACACTTGATCAAGTTTTGTATTCTCAGACTGCAATTTAGTAGACCGACTGGTGTGAGGGGAATGCATAGAGAATTGCTCTTGTATGTAGTCCAAGTACTTCACCACTACTTCGTATTTTTTGTGAGACACAAATGCTTCCTTGGCCAATGACACACATCGACCAACAATGTCATCAAATCTAGCATTTACATCCATTTTGAAGTCTGTTTTATCACGTGGAGTGAGAGTTTCATAGCTACGTCTGACGCCCTTCCTCCAACGACGAAGTATGTATGGCGATGGAATTGTGGAAACATTGAATCAATTGACAACAACTAAAGCATGACAACACAGAATTCCTTCGTGTTCAAAGAGACGGCAACTACAATAAATAATATGATCAACCAGTGAGTACTGAATTTCAAACCTCTTCTCCTTAAAATCAGAAGAGTATTCAAAGTGCACACGTTCTCGACCAGAAATATAAAGAACATCGTCCCTTTTTACAACATGCATAATATCACAATACAAGATCCTACCAATTTGACGCTGACATCTTTTGAATGCACCAATTGTGTACAACTGTGACAATTGCTTCTCAAAAGGCAATTAGGAAATCAGCTGAGGACTATTTTGACGGGAATCAAAATCAGACTGTGTCTCTTTCTCGTACTTGTGACACAAAGCATACTCATATTGTTGTACGAACTGCTTCAATGAGGTCTTGGAAGTGAGATACTTGTCAAAAAAACATTCATGCTTTCACTCCTCTGGGTGGAAGACATACCAGCAAAAAAGTACCCCCAACGAAGGAAGGAACCTAGTATTGACAAATATCGTAGATGGATTGCAACCAAAAAATATTATGTAAGGAAAATTCTTCAATGAACTCCATCCATCTTATCTCAAATACAGAAGCATCATTTGTATCATAAACCAACTCCTTCAATCGAGATAGAATTATAGATTTGTTGGGCATAGGTAGCTTGAAAGGAGTTTTGTTCATGATGTGCCAGATACAAAATCTATGCCTCGAATCTGGAAAGACATTACGAACAACACTCGTAATGGCTTGACACTGATCGGTTATGATGACTGGCGGAGGGGTCCCTATACAATTAAGTAATTAAATACGTGAAAATCATAATGTCAAAGTTAAAAAGTGTAAGATGAGTGAAAATTACATACCACCCGTGCAAGTAAGCCACGTCTTAAACAACCAAATATAATTATCGGTGGTCTCACATGCCAATAACGCACAACCTAGAAGAACAGATTTGACATGGTGTTCACACAACCAAATGGAGCAAATAACATATCATATTTGTTGGTAAGATATATTGTGTCGAAACAGATAGCATCTCCAAAATATTCATAGGCTGCACGAGAACGAGAATCAACACAAAAAACGTTTCTCAAACGACAATCGTCGTCTAGATCCATAACATAAAAGAAATTTGGCTCCAAAGACTGCATCTTGGTGAAATAGTTCTGCAGAGCTTGTGCGTCACATGGGCCAAGCTTTGAGTTACGAACTTCATTCAAAACATTCCTTGCATTAACGTGCGGAAACACGTATAAAATGATTCAGGATAAATCCAGGAATGATTGTGGTCAAACTAGGGAAAATGCATAGGCAACACTATCTCGACCAGACGTATTCCAGACGAAGTCCATTACAATTTCAGATGAATTCAAGTAAAAAATAAGCATGAATTTTTCCTGGAAAGAGTGTGGCCTCACTCTGGACACAGTCTGGAACGAAATGGAAAAAAAAGTTCGACCACTGTACATAATAGAAGTGTGCAATTTGGTCTGGTTAAGGTCTGACATGACTATGGATAATCATGGAACAAGAAATGCGACAGTGTATCGTAGGAACGATTTCCAAATGAAACCCAGAGAATTCAAGACTCAAATATGTATGACTTTTTCTGGCAAGGCTCCGACACATTTAGGAAAAGCTATGAATTGCGTGCAAATGTTAAACTAAAAATACCATAACGATTCCCAGAGTTTTTCCTGACTCGTTGCAGAATCATTCCATACTCATTTTCAGAGTGATTTTCTAAAGAACACTATAGAATGATTCTGGAGGGTCCTAAAATAGTTTTTCTACCTATAACCATACTGAATCCAGAGTCATTCCAGAGCCATTAAAAACACTCCAGAATGACTATGGAGGGTCCTAAATTCATTTTGCAACCTATAACCATAATCACAATATGATTATGGTCATTTTCATTACCTCAAGTCTCTATCAATGAACGTGACATTTTCATGTTTGCCGGTTTCGGCAACAAATGCTTGCATCGGCTTAGAAGCTGAAATTCCAGTTGCATCGTTCGTGGCGATTCAAGCTTTCTTAACCTCTGAAATTTCACGTTTTCCGCAAAGAAAACGAAGTTGACGAACATCCAACATTTCATGATTATGTTCCAAACAAACATCTGTGAGAACATAACCTTTTACCAGGTTACCAACAACCCTAATACGCGCAGGGCAGTTAACACACATGGAAAGGCGTGAATGGACTTTACCCTGTCCCTGGTTAGGGGGAGCACCCTCCTTCGAACATGTCACAGTGCACCTGTTAATAACGCCATGCACGTAGTGAGAATGTCGAATTTTGATGTTGAAACCATTAACATTCGCAAAGGATGTGTAAAAATCACGAATCTCTTCGAATGATTTGAACTCCATCCCAACGTATGACGTAGAAGAAAAACATGTCTCTCCATTATTCTGCCGATCAACGTGAGGAACAATTTCCATCGATCTTGGAGGAAAAGAAGGGGGTTGAAGGACTCTAATAATGGAGGTTATTGAAATCACACTAAAAATGATGAACGTAAGACCGAGGCTCTGAAAGATCAACTTAAGGAGACAAATCCAGTTTCAGGGCAATCTTTGCGAGATTTCAAAGACATCACCGTCATCCCGGGACGTGATGGGTGAGCTCCATTTACACAATATCCGTCATTTGCACAATAATCGTTTCGTACACATATCCCGTCAATTGCATAGCTGATGCGCTCCATGTCATTGCACAGTAACCATCGAGCAAAAATTGTGTTGACATGGGAAATGATGATGTGGATAGACAACAAAAAAGATATATCCACGTCCCCAGCGTCCGGAACGCTGGGCGTCCATAAATCATTCTCTTATTTTTATTACCCAGACTCATTGTGCCAAGAGCTAGTATCACCAAGATGATGTGACACTCTGAAAACTCAATGACATCTTCTCACCTTAAATGCAACTCTTGGACCAAAAAATCACATCCATTTGCTTTTCAAAGAAAGTCGGGGAACATATTGTAATTTACCTTAAAATCAATGTACATACTACTTATAAAATTGTAAAAATCACTCAATTATGCAGTGCATATGCCCCCGTATATGCACTCATAGCAGCCCACATATGTGGACAACGAGGTCCAAGATGCGACATGATTTTATGGGTCACATCTACATCCTAAATGACATAATCCCACATCCTGAACGTTGAATTAAACTTACTGTTTATCTTATTCATAAATATTAGTCAAATAAAAAAATCTTCAAATTCTACCGCACATTCTAGTAAAATGCACAAATTGACAAACAACATAAACTAGTAAGGGGGAAATAAATCATGTTGTTTACATTTTCAGGCATAAACACATAAATAGAAACATCAACAAATACACGTTTGTACAGGGTGAAAGCAACAAAACGCCCACACATTTCCATTTTCATCCCAGTCTGCTTCACTGCTTCTCGAATCGGGTGGGTAGGGCACGTGATCAAGTAATCCCAAAGCAGGAGTCCTCCTCCCAAACGGACTCACCCAACCCAATCTTCCACCACCACCATCACCATCACCATCCCCGACCAAACCAAACCCTAACCATCATCCCCTTCCATGTCCGATGGCGAACCCCAACCCCAAGTTCGTCTCCGTCAACCTCAACAAATCCTACGGCCGTCTCCGCCTCCCTTCCTCCTCCCGCCCCTCCAAACCCCCGCCCCGCTCCATGGTCGTCCTCTCCCGTCCCCGCACCGCTTCCTCCCCCAAGCTCGCCGTCCCTCCCCCTCTCAACCTACCCTCCCTCCGGAAAGAGCACCAGCGTCACGATCCCTCCAACCCCGCCCCCGGATCCGCCACGGGGGCCGCGCCGGCTCACCCTTCCCCGTCGATCGGGTGGATGAAGCCGAATAATAAGCCTCCCGATGATCGGCCTGTCAAAGCTGCAGTGTTGCGGGGGGAGGATTTTCCGTCGTTGGAGGCTTCCGTGGCGCCGAAGAGGGAGGAGGTGTTGGAGGTGAGATCGCCGGCTCCTGTTGTTCATATGAGGCCGGAGAGGCGGGTCGAGAGGGTGGTGGACGGAAGGGGGGATGGTCGGGAGGGGGATTTGAGGTCCGGGAGGAATGGGGATGGGTTTCTACCCGGGCCGCTTCCGGTCGTGCAGCTTAGGCATACGTCGGAGTGGGGTGACGATGAGAGGGATACGGGGAATGGGAGAGGGTTTTCTGGCAGAGGTGGTTATGATTACGGGAGTGGGAGAGGAGGTAGGAGTGATGCTGATGTTGGTGGTGCGTCGGCGGCCAGGGATTTTGGTGCTGGTGATTTCGTTGCGAGCTCAAGGGGTGTTGGGTCGTGGAGAGGGCCGTCTAATGATGTTGGTGCAGGTCAGAATTATGGTGCGGATAGGGATGCTTATGGTGCCACTCGGTCATCCGGCTTGACCAGGGATGTCAAGCATGGTGCAAAATATGGTCAATCACATTATGCGGATAGTGCTCGGGATGGTCCGGTGGTGAACGGGTCTCATGATTTACGACAACCTGGGCGAGATTTTGGGTATGGGCATGGTGTTCAGGATGGTTACGGTACGAGAAGTTTCCAGCAAAATGCAAGTTCACGTGGTCGTCTTGGTGATGCTTTCGGTGACAGGTATAGGGAGGGGGATGATTTGCAAAACAATCGTGCTTCCAAGTTACCATATAATCATGGAAACAAGAAGTTTTCTTCAAATGATTCGATCCCTAGTTTTGGGAGGGAGAAGCGCTTCTTTTCGAATAACAAGAAGCCTTTCTTAGAGGATGCTGGCCTTGACAGTATGGATCCGTTTTCAGGAAGTTTCATCGGGGATGTAAGTTTAAAAGTACTCAGAAAGAAAAAAGATACGTTGAAGCAGGTTGATTTCCATGACCCCGTGAGGGATTCATTTGAGGCTGAACTCGAGAGAGTGCAGAGAATGCAAGAGGAAGAGCGACAACGTGTTCTTGAAGAGCAGACACGAGTTATGGAGCTTGCCAGAAAGGAAGAGGAGGAGAGAGAGAGGCTGTTCAAGGAGGAAGAGCAAAGAAGAAAACAGCTCGAAGATGAAGCAAGGGAGGCCTTATGGAGAGCTGAGCAGGAGAAGTTGGAGGTTTCGAGAAAAGCAGAAGAACAGAGATTGGCAAGAGAGGAGGAGAAGAGAAGGATCCAGATGGAGGAAGAAAGGAGTAAAGCTGCAGCACACAAAAAACTAATGGAGTTGGAGGCTAAGATTGCAAAGAGGCAGGCTGAAACCGCTGCAAAGGATGGTGGGCCACTTGCTAATGTTGATGATGATCAAGCATCTGGCAAGGTCAAGGAAAGGGAGATTCCAAGGGTGGCAGATGACGGTTATTGGGAGGATGGAGAACAGATGGTTGAACGGATCACAAGCTCAGCATCCTCTGATTCTTCCGGTCTGAGTAGACCTTTTAGGGCAGGATCTAGGCCTAGTTCCTCTAAGGACAGAAATCCCTTCTTTATGGACAGAGCGAAACATTCACATTCGGGGAAAAGGGAGATGTATGACAATGGGAACACCATAGCGGCTCAGGAGAGTGAACACATCAATTTACAAAGAGATGCTTTTGGCATGGGAAGACAGATTCCCAGGAAGGGGTTCTATAGCAGACCTGAAGTTCCATCAGTCAGGTCAATTTCTAAAGCTGGGACATCAAACTTCCACCATTCAAGAGGTCATGAATGGGATTTTAATAGGGATGGCGATCATCAAACAAACAACAATCTAGGGAACCATTTTCTTGAGAATGACAGGTTTGGCAATGTAGGTTGGAATCAGCCGCGTTCAGGAATCAACCATCATAATTTTGTCGGGGATACCTTATTTCAGAGTTGTGACGGTGAAGGTGTGTCACCCTTTGGGAGATCAAGACATTTCATGAGGCAACCCCGGGTCCTTCCACCCCCCTCTTTTTCTTCGGTGCACAAAAAATCCTTTCGTGCAGCCCCAGAACGTGGTGGGTCTCCAGCTTATTCAAACACTGAAGTTAGATATCATACTAGTATGCAAAACGATGACAAATTTATGCAGGATTCTTGTGATAATGGATGTCAGGAGAAGTCATGGGAACTTGGATCCTTATCTGTAACCCAAGATACTGGGACCTTTCAAGGATTAAATGAGAAGAATACACCACGATGTGACTCTCAATCCTCTGTTTCCGTTTCAAGTCCACCCAGTTCACCTACTCATATTTCACATGATGACCTGGAAGATAGTGGAGATTTGTCTGCTTTACCGACATTACCCGACACCCAGCAAATGATCACATCTGGTGATATGGAATTTCTGCCTGGGTTGGAGGATCACAGCGCAGTAGTCATAAAAGATACAAATTCTGAACCTCACAGGGAAGACGATGAGTGGAGTATTGAAAATAATGATGAAATGCAGGTTCTCGACGAGTATGATGATGGTAACCAGGAAGAAGAAGAGGAGGAACATGAAGGTGGTTGTGATGATTTTAGCAAGGTTCGTAACTACGGTGATCTACACTTGGACTTGGAGGGCCAGATCTCAGAGTCAGATCAGTTAGTTTTAGGGTTCAATGAGGGTGTGGAAGTTAAAATTCATTCCGTTGATGAGCTTGAAAGTCCATCTATTGATGAAAAATATATTGCCACTGGTGTTAATGACATTGATGGTAAATATGAACATGATTTCCATGTTAACAATGCCTTTACAGATGGGGTGGGGCAGGACCCTGAAGTCGCAGATGAGACGGAGAAATGTCTGCAAAATTTGATACTGGAAGATCTTCCTGCTAACGATCCCATGGGCAGTTCGAAGCCGTATGATACTTCTGCATTGCCAGCCAATCAGCAGGCAGACTTTTTTTCTGACCTGCCAAATCATTCTGCGACCAGTACCGGTTCGTCTGCGGTCCCTGCTGTTCCCAGCCAAGTTAATTCTCCCTTAGAGTTTCAGTTTGGTTTATTTTCAGGCCCTTCCTTGATACCGTCTCCTGTTTCAGCCATACAGATAGGTTCCATTCAAATGCCACTCCACTTGCATCCCCCTGTTGGTCCGTCTACTGGTCGTATGCACTCTTCACATCCTCCTCTCTTCCAGTTTGGCCAGCTACGATACCCCAACCCTATCTCCCAGGGCATCTTGCCCCTGACTCAAAACATGACCTATGTACAGTCATCTGTTCCTTCAAGTCACCCATTTTCTGGGAGTGTCGGAAGCATTCTACATAATCAAGGCACACCACATTCTTCCATGCCAGGTGTCCAGGCCAATGGAAGGATTGTGGGAAATAACAGACCTATTCATGGGGGAAAGCATTTTAATGCCCCACATAATAAGTTTGAGGCTCAATTGAATTCGTTGCAGGGGAATTTGAAAGATGATGGTCTTGGATCCCAAGACAAAGCAAATGGTTGTTCTAGTGGTAGCAAAGAAACGGAGGTTCAGGGAGCTCAAGATTTTTCCTCTAAAATTTGTAGCACGTCTGCAGTTACTAATGCAGAGTCTCAAGGTGAGTACCACAAAAATACTACTCAGTGTGTATCAGAGAGTAGGTCACCTGTTGCCTCAAGATATTCTGGTAAAGTATCAACTGACAGAGGCAAGAGGTATATCTATACGATAAAAAATACTGGAACAAGGCCATCGATTCAAGGACCTGACACTTCCCGGGTTGATCATGAAGGCATACAGAGGAAGACTCAAAGAAACTTTCGACGAACTGAGTTCAGAGTTAGAGAGAGTGGTCGGAGAATAAATCATGAAGGCTTGCAAATGGATGCTTATACTGCACAGGGTGAGAAGCTGGGCACCAACTGGGTACCAGAAGCTTCTGTGAAAACTATGTCTCGGAGGGAATCATATTTCAATGAATCAATTAAATCAGGAACAGAATCACAGATTATTGAAGGTACTTCACCTTCACAAGCTAGTAAATCCAAAAGTAAGGCTACAGAAAAGGAAGCAACGTCAAGGAGAGTTATATCTTCCATCAACAATTCTCAATTTAGGGATGGGAGTCTGAAAAGGAACATGATTCCTGAGCAAGTTGGTGATGTTCCTTTGGGAAACGGTGTTGTTCAGATATTTAAGCAACCTGGTATTGATATTCCTAGTGATGAAGATGATTTCATTGAGGTAAGGTCCAAAAGGCAAATGCTAAATGACAAACGTGAACAGAAAGAAAAAGAAATTAAAGCCAAATCCAAAGTGACTAAGGTACTCGAAGTTAATATCTTGCCACAACTTACTCAATAAGCATGTCATTGTGTATTCACTATTCAACAGTAATGTCACCTGTTGCCTTGCTCCCTTAGGCACCAAGGAGACCTCGTTCTGCTTCTCAAAACAATGGTGTCATCTCTAGTTTAAATACGGTAACAGCTTGTCCAATTGTAGATAATCCTAATATTTCTAATGCTTTGTTTTCTATTAACAAAACAAACATATCTGACTATGCACCATTAATTGCATTTGATGCAAACATGATATGTCAGACTCTTCCTCCATTTGGACCTCCTCCATCAATTGCAAGTGGCGAGTCAGTGCAAACCAATACGAAGTATGCATACTATCTGTGGATTCTTTGGCTTTACCTTTTACTGCAGCTTCTCATGATGAGATATATTTGCAGGACTACTCAATCAAGCTCTGGTGCTGCAAATTCAAGTGACAGATCAAAACATGTGCAGGTCTCTAAATCTGACAAGAAGAGCGCAGCAGTTGATGGCATCTCGTCATCTTTGGATTCTTGTTCTTGGAGTAATTCACATGTGAACCAGCAGGTATGTTGACATAATACACCAAAAATAGCTTTTATTTTGAATTACGTTAAACTATCAAATAAGGAAACATTTAAGTTGATCATATTTCTTGTGTGCTATAAAATTCTTTACACCCACTGTTTTTATGGTTACGAAAGCGTTAAAAAGTGTTTGTGGTTATTAAGGTGGTATTCATGCCGAGTTATTTAGACTCCCTATTTCATTTGTCATTTATTTCAATAATACCGATTTGTTGTTTTTTAATGAACTCCAGTGGTATCTCTAATTTAAAGATCTAGAAATAGTAGTCCTGAAGTTCCAAATCAATAGCAATTTGGTGCCCCTCATGAGTCATGTCGGCCTGTCGGGGGCATATCTGAATTTCATAGGACCTCAGTTGACCCTGGACAATATAAGATTCTGTTCTGACTAACTTCTATTCCGTGTTACCTTGTATTATACACACAGACCAAGTGACTGATGGAGTCCACCAAACTTAGATTTTTTAGCGAATTGTGCTGTTGAATTTCCATTCGTAATGCCCCTGCATCTCTTTGGTGTAACGTCGTTATATATTCCATGTAATGATAGCTTATCTTCCAGGTCTTTGTCATCAGATATCATCTTAATATCTTTTATTATTATTGGTAACCCGATGCTTTTAGAAACCACATGTTGAAATGTGTGGTTCTCTTTGGTTTCTTCTTTAGGTGATCTCTTTGACCCAAACCCAGCTTGATGATGCGATGAAACCAGCTCAATTTGATGATGGATCCACCAATTCAATTGGCAATGCCACAAGCATTTCTCAGGATCAAAGGAAGGCGTCAATATCTAACATTGTTATGGCCAAAAACTTCTCTACATCGGCAACTCTTAGTTCTCTACTCTCCGGGGAGAAGATTCAATTTGGCAAGCAATTCACTTTTCCTAAGTTTCACATGTATTACGAGTTTAGTGCGATCAGTTATACTTCTTTGTTCTAACTACTTTAATCTGGATTCAGGAGCAATTACAACACCAGCCATTCTTCCACCTGTTAGCAGAGCCCACCCTAAAACAATTCGGCCTCCAAGTTCTGTTTCGACTAGACGTGAATTGCCCTCAAATGTATCTCCGGCGAACTCATCTCCACCAAATCATGATTCCACGATATTCTTCGAGAAAGACAAGTGCCATGGTGGATCTCCTGCTCGCTTAGAGGATCCTGAAGCTGAAGCTGAAGCTGAAGCTGAAGCTGCTGCTTCTGCTGTAGCAGTTGCTGCTATTTCTAGTGATGAGATTGTTGGAAATAACCTTGGTGCTTGCTCAGCCTCCAATGTTTCAAATAGCAGTAACTTTCAACAGGCAGTCATCAACTTATCCAGCGGTAATATATTTACTTGACTAAATCCTCCTTAATATCAAATGATTTGTTCTTCTTAATTCCTTTTCACTAAAATTGTATATTGTCTTTCTCAGGAGGCTCAAATGCTCGTGAAATGACAAGTCAATCTGAGGCTGAGGAATCTCTTACTGTTTCTCTTCCGGCAGATCTTTCACTAGAAACTCCGCTTCTTTCGCCATGGCCAGCTTTATCCAGTCCGCAGAGTTCATCGGGTCCACTGCTTTCACATTTTCCATTATTTGATATGAACCAGGTGTTAGGTGGACAAATGTTATCATTTCGGTCCCATGAGGAATCAGCAGGCACCCAGTCACAGCCACCAAAAAACAACTCATTAGGGTCAGGGTCACTTGGGGTCTGGCCACAAGGTGCAGAATCCTTTTACGGTCCTTCAGCTGGTTTTCCTGGCCCTTTTATCAATCATCCAGGAGGAATTCCTGGAATGCAAGGGCCTCATCATATGGTCTTTTACAACCCTTTTCCGCCTGTGGGCCAGTTTGGACTAAGCTTCATGGGTGCTTCTACTTATGTTCCTCCTGGAAAACAGCCTGATTGGAAGCATAATCCGGTTTCTTCTGCAGTAAGTATGAGCCAGGGTGAAACAAACAATGTTAACACCGTTCATAGTCAGCAAAATTCACCTAGCATCCAATCACCCATTCAGCATCTTGGTTCGGGTGCATCTCTTGTGCCCATGCCTTCTCATTTGCCTCTGTTTGAAATGTCAACTTTCCAGGTACTTGATAGAAATTTATCTCCTAATGGGATAGGACTTTACACAATTTTTTTAATGAAATGATCATTTCCATCGTTGGATATTTTCTTCCTAGCTATATATTTTAATGTTACTGCAAAATAATAATGTTAAAAATGCCCGAACCTTTGGCTTGTCATCCTGTAAAATAATTGGGGGTTTAATGTAATAGTAGAAGGATAGTTAGTTAGTTAGTTACACGCGTGGATTGGAATTTCTTCAGTTGCTTGACTTGCTTCTGCAGCTGGATTTGCACTATCATTTTTTGCATGATTTATTTTCTTGTGCTCGTTTGGTTGATTTCTTTCCTTCTTTTTTTAAATTTAGCTTTCAAGCTTTTGTAAACTTGCCACCTTGAAATGAAATAATAGGAAGCTTTTGTAAACTTGCCACCTAGTTCATTAGTTGCAGTTCTGTTCCTTTTTTGTTTTTATTTAAACATGATCCTACCATTGCAAATTATGATTTAAAACAATTCCTTTAGTAACCTTAAGTTTTTTCTTGCCTTCAAAATTCCAAGGAGCGACAATTAGTAAATTTCAATTGTGTCATGGTCCTTGAAGGGTTCACACATGGTTCTCAACAAAATTAAATGATGCCTTCTACGACCTAGTGATCTTAGATTGCACTGTTCAAGTTCAATATCCTTTTTAAATTTACATGCCTCTGTCTTGCACTAAGGCAACACCTTTTGATTTCATCTTTTGAAAATCGTCTTGCATGACCGATAGAAAAAATCTTATATGATCCCAAAATATATATAATTACAAATTTTGTTGGTCAGTAGCTTAATAGTTCAGTCTTCTGTGGATCTACCCTAGTTATTTTTCTGTACATTTGCTGCCCAGCAAGCAATCCTTTTGGTTGTTAAATCATAACAGCCTTTGATGAACCGATTAAAAAAATAAAAAATACAATCCCTTGATGAAATGATGACCGTTCTAGAAAAAGCTGATAATATCTGATTTCTTGAGCATATGGCGGCTTCTTCCAAACCTTCAATAATTTTTTGAAAATTTTATGATCAACTTTTGCTGTAAGTAGGCTGTCATGTAATTTAGATTTAGTTCATGCATTTGCTGGCGACTTACTGGATCTTATGTTGCTGTAGTCGTCTAACGACTTGCCGGTGCAAGCTCGTTGGTCTCATTTACCAGTTCAGCCTCTCCATAATGTTCCATTGCCAGTGCATATGGAGCATCATCAAGCTAATAGTTCTATTTCCTCCCAAACCGGTCATTGTCTGCCAACAGATTTGGCAACTGGAAGTAGTAGGTTTCCTGAATCTTGTTTGACCACACCGCTAGATAGCAATAGGAATTTCACCATTTCAGCTGATCCAGGTGCTCAGTTTCCTTGCGAACATGTTCTGTCTAAAACATCATGTTCTGACGCTGCATGTGTACGGCAAAATGGGCCCCTGTATGTCTCTTCAGATGGAAAGAATCATCGGCAAGATGGTACCAAGAGCATAGCAAAATCTGTAGCTAATGGCAATGAGACTGATAGCATGTTGGCAAACAGCAGCAATAGTAACACTACGAGTACGGGACCCTCCGTCAAAACCCAAGGATCTTCACCATCCCAGCAGCATCTACCACCAATTGGATATCATGACCAAAGAGGACACATGGCTTCTTCTCGAAGGACCGGTTCGGGAAATGACTCACATCGTCGGGTAGGAGGGTTTCAAGAAAGGAGCCATGGATCAAGAGGGGATAGAAATCCTCTAAATGCAAAGGTGAAGAAAGTTTATGTGGCTAAGCAACCTACAACTGCACCAGCAACCCCAATGTAAACAGGAAAACCAAAAATCCACTTCACTTCATCTGCCCTGGCCCTGATGGTACTTCCATCTAATTCTTGATTCTTATTTGCCGTTCTTTAACTACAGAGTAGATGTTCCGTTTGGTTGCTGCTAGATTGAGAGCCATATAGAAGAATTTGGCCTCACCTACCATAATATTACGGGCTCACTTTGTTGGTCGCTGTATCATCCTTGGTAGGATCACAGTTATTTTTCCCTGTGGTGGTTATCATTACGTATAAAGATTATTGTTTTGGTCGTGGTATCATCGTGTGCTATGAGAAGCTAAGTTATCTGTAACGGTATGTATGAGAAGTTTTTTTTTGTTGGAAGAACATTCAGAATGATGGTGTTCTTGCAGTATTTTATTTTTCCAAGGAAGTCTGCCTGTATTTCCCCTACTTTTTTTTTTTTTGCAACGTTTATGAGCACGAGTTGCGACATATTCATTTTCTTTGCTATCATTGCATCAACATCTGCGCTGAGTTTCCTGTATCAAAAGCATGTTCTGTGTTTCTTATTCTTATCTTATGAAAGGTCATATGGATTATTTTTACGACCTCTTGTAACAACATACTAGAAATTAGTTGGTGAAGGCTTGACATTTCTTAATGTCGCCGGGTGAAGTATTTTTACTTTACTAGGGAAATGCTTGTGTGTTTCGGGAACCAGTTTATTTAAGTAATGAACTTACTATTTAGAGTTTTTGACTCATATTTAGTAGGAACCTTCATGCTCCAGGAAGGAAGTTCAGAATACAGTTGGAGTGAAGAAAGCAGAAAGCAAAGAATTGAATTGATTTTCACTCTTTTTGTTAGCACCTTTTGCTTAATAAGGTTGGTTGGTTGCTATGTGAGTTAATTTCTAAATTAACTTTAAATGTAAAAACTTAAGTTTCATTATTGCCACTTCAAATAAATTGTTCTTTTTTTCATTTTCGTATTTTAGACCATCTAAACAAACGGAGAGAAATTCTTTCCTCCTGTCTTTCGGAAGACCAAAAGGACGACCAATGCAAGAAAGACAAGGTCATTCCCGACATCCAGAAACTATTCTTGCCCGGTTCATTCGAAGCGGCACACGGTTACGTAAGCAATTGGGTCATATGATAGATCGATCTTGAACATACTTTTTTTGTTTTCCATTATTTGTGATATAAAATTATAAATACACACGTGATCATTGTGAAATAATAAAAAATATATGGAAAAATAGTTTTCTATCCTATTTCACACTTACTTCTCACGCACCTTCTGAGGTGGCAAGCCACGTTGGCTGTAATGGATGATTCAGCTAATATCCTATCAAAATTAATAATTCAGAAACATAGTACAAATACTATCATATAAGAACTCATAACTAATGAAATTCATTCAGCTTCAAAACTAACCAATGCCAGTCATTCTTCTCCTCTTCTCTCTGTGTAACATCTCCTAACCGATGAGAATTAGTCTTCCCCTCCTGAACCAATGAGAAAATAGTTGTACAACCAATATGTTGTGCAAGTAGCAACCATTAATGAAGCATTTTGGTTTGAATTTTAAACATTTTTTGGGGGAATTCCAATTCTTCCTTCTTCTTAACCCTCCCCACCAAAAAACAAGGGTTCACCAAAAACAATTTTCGATCCAGTACCTTGCGGCCACTGGTGTTGGGAGGTGAGCTTCACGGGACGGATTTGCGCCAGGATAGAGCTTTGGGAGCGGTCGCGCAACCCAGGATCGAGGAGGCATTGTAGAGGTGGAGCAGACTGTTTTGTATGGACCGAACACCATGTGTTGTACACACTTTTTATTTCTTGGTTGTAAGTATTCTTTGAATACTTTCTTTCCAAAATTTTAATAAATGTATCATTTACAAATGTTAACATTGGTGGGAGGGAGGAAGGAAGACGTTGTAGTAGCTGCGGTCAATGCCACAACCGTTTAGTACAAGGAACTAACAGGGAGGATGGGCTTTGCAGTGCTGGTGTTGGGGCCATTTTCGAAGTTCAATGACTCATTCGGTTGTGTTTGGGCCATTTTAGTCGAGACCGTCACAACGTCGGTGTCGTTGCTCAGGCTAAGATGTTGTTCTTTCATGTTCGAGGGGATGAGTTGATTATTTATGTTTAGTGGTAGTAGTAGTAGTTAATTGTTTATATTACATTACATATTCCATGAGATTCATGTGTTTGGTATGTTTATTGCATGTTTCTTTCTTCGATGGTATGTATAGGCGTCAACCCCTATACATGGTCTTACGACTTTACGGAGACGTGTTTTTGGTAAACAATCGCCCGGACCTGGTCACTGCGACCCCCTTTGTGAGGAGGCACCCCTTTTCCCGAAGTTACGAGGCTATTTTGCCGAGTTCCTTAGAGAGAGTTATCTCGCACCCCTAGGTATTATCTACCTACTCACCTGTGTCAGTTTCAGGTACATGTACCCTTTTGTTTAAAGTCGTTCAAGCTTTTCCTGGGAGTATGACTTGAGTTACTTCAGCGTCGTAGCCCCTGGTACTCAGACATTGGCTTGAGTCACTTTCTCTACGCCTTCTTACCCTGAAAAAACAAGGTCACCCTGCGTCCTTGAACCAATAACCATCTTTCGGCTAACCTAGCCTCCTCTATGCCTTGGGACCAACAAGGGGTAGTACATGAATATTCACATGTTGTCCATCAACTACGCCTTTCGGCCTGCTCTTAGGCCCTGACTCACCCTCAGTGGATGAACATGGCGGAGGAACCCTTAGGTTTTTGAGGCATTGGATTCTCACCAATGTTTGCGTTACTCAAGCCGACATTCTCGTTTCCGCTTCGTCTGCACCTGCTTGCATGGGCACTTCCCTCCAATAATATTGCTTTAATAAATAAACTTGAAAGTTTCTTTTCTAACTATTTGAATTCTAGTATCTTAATAGTGGACCTAATAGTAATAATCACTATTACGTGTATGATACTCAATCTAGTTGGAATAATCACATTAATAGTTGGAAATATTTTATCTCAACTAACTTCATTGGAGGTTCACTAATGTATGTGTTCTTTCAATCTACGTCGAAAGAATATAAAGAAGTCATATCATTTAGGCAATCAAAGCTTAAAGAGTGCACACAACCTTGACATAATGCTCAAGGAGAGCACACAACCTACATATGTGAAAAGTAAACAATATCCATTTGATTCAATTGTACTGAAACAATGTGCACATATACTTATAGCAAACATATAATTTTAGCAATTGTTTCTTGGTAAATAACTATTGGATTTTATGTGCTGGGTAAATCTATATTCATGTGAAGGTAATTTAACCTACATCATGTGGTATTTGAAATCATGGAGTGTAGCACCAATCTAAACACATAAGCAACCTAGAGAGCAATACAAGATACTGAATTGTAAAACATACTAAGCCGTGAATATAAAAGCAAACAATCATAATATGTATCCTAAATAAGTTCATAATACCAAACTAACATAACAATTACAAAAACTTTAGTGAGTTAATATTAGTACACAACATTAAATATTGTTTGTGGCTATTGGTCAACTCTTAAAGAGTAGTTAATAGTTTGACATTGTAATCTTAGTAATATATTCTTGAGTATTCCCAATTATTGACGTGGGTATTTTCAATTAATGATTAAAGAAAATTCATTAAACCACAACTACTGACATGAGTAACTCCGTTCTATTCTAAAAGAACAATCAAATGATTCCCAACTTAAATGTCCATCTTCTTAATGACCTTAACAAAAATTATAACATCAACAATGAGAAAGTTGGTCACACAATGGGCGAGCAATGTGGTACCTATGTCAAGAAGGCTAGGATTCCAGATACATGCAACGTTTCATCATCTGAAAATTAGTTGAACCTATCATTACACTTATTGTAATTGTAATTCTTAACGTGTATGAGTATATTCACTGACTCTAGAAGGCTATTACGGTGGTATTGTAGTTGTGTAGTGATGAGTAAATTCAAGCATCATAATAGGTAATTATAGGAACATTAGTAGGTATTTTCAACTATTGGTGTGGTTATTTTGTGGGTAATCACAAAAACATTCTCAGAGTATTTCCAACTATTGACGTAAGTATTTTCGTTGATTATACAAAACTAATAGTTGACATGACAATTACGGGTATATTCATTGAAATTAACAAAAGTGTTTGCTATTGTCTAATTTTGGCTCTTAAGGATATTTTCCATGGTAACTATGATAATGTTCGAAGTATTCTCAACTATTGATAATTGCATTTTAAACGAAAATAACAAAAACTCTTATTAGAATTCAATTTCGGCTATTACTGTGGTATTTCAGTTGTGAAGGGATGGGTAAATTCAAATATCATAATAGGTAATTACATGAACATTAATGAGTATTTTCAACTATTTTGTGTGGTTATTTTGTGGCTATGGTAATTACAAGAACATTCTCAGGGTATTTTCAACTATTGATGTTGGTAATTTCGTTGACTATACAAAATTAGTTGTTAACATGGTATAATTAAGGGAATATTCATAGGTATTCTCAACTATTGATGCGAGTATATCCATCGAAATTAACAAAAAATATTGTCTATGGTCTAATTCCAGTCAGAAAGTGAACTTCATTTAGTTGTTTATTATTAATATTAATAATACTTAGTGCATATGCTTCAACATTCTTAAAAGTAATTTAAAATGAATAGTCGTTAATCAAAAAATTATCCTCAAGTTACTTAAAAGATAAGAACAATGGATAAGTAACATTAATGTCTATACTTTATTATAAAGTATTAAAAAGATAACTCATAACACATGTTTGTCCATTGTTCTTATCATGGTATGTGAAGGTGATGCAATAAGCAAGATCTAGCTGGGCTGGATGATGTGACATGCCACGTGTCATGGGGAATCCGGGTATCCTTTGTGTGATCCAAAATATATTTAATGCTTCGACCCAGCTGGATCTTGCTTACTGCGGCATCGTGACAAATCTGAAACTGAAATAACTAAAGAAAATGTATCCAACGTATTACTGCCCATATTGCGGTATTGCCCACGGTTACATAAATAAACAACCATTCAGACATGTTTACACTTCCATTAATAAAGTAGTTTTATGCTTCATGAGCTGGACAACTTCTGGGTAACACTCTAATTACTTCCGACATACCAATCGAATATCGATGCATCTGGGTTATATCCAATGAATCACTTTAAACAAGCATTTTTTTGTTCGTGCATCCGCTGGGACTAAACGCGTTTGAATTAAATAACAAATCAAAGTCCATGTTCAGCATGCCTTTCTAAACGAAAACGTGGAGAATCTAAATCCCGCCTTCGGAACACCAACACGACACTTTTCCTATTTTTCTTATTTTAATCACTAGATGTGGGCAATTGATTGTCGAACATAAGGCATATATGAGAACACCATGTCTGCCACCTGGACCGTCCAAACAGATTATGCTATTTCTTTACTATATGAATCCAAGCGATCGCTATATTTATAATCCACGTGTTTAATTACAAGTTATAGTTTTCAAGTGGTATTGCAAGAGGCAAGAGCCCCAATTTTTTAATATAATAACAGCTTCTAAATACTCAAATCCCGTTGAAGATGACACCGAATGAACCAATAAAACACAAGGAATTGCACAATATATACATATATATATTCACTATGTATGGAACTTGGAAGAACTTACAAGTGTTTGTTAGTTTCCTATAACACTTACACAAACAAAAAAGGCATCGAAGACTAAAACAAATTGACCATTTTTATCCAATAAAATGCAGACAGTTGTGGAAATCCAAAATCGATGGAGGACTAGAACTCCATGTCATTGTCAGCCAACCCATCTAGCTCTTTCCAGAATCCATCCATATCTTCTTCAATATTATTGTTGGCCTCATTTTGTTGAGACGAAGGATTTGAATTAAAAGTAGGAGCAGTGTTACTTGTGGTGGCGGTGGCGGTGGCGGTCGTAGTTTGGTTGTGATCAGGAGGATCTGGGAATGGAAAATTGAGCTTCGCTCGCGCCCCACGAAATTTAATTGCGGCACGATCGTACGCACGTGCGGCATCTTCTGCCGTCACGAACGTTCCGAGCCATACCCGAACCGCTCTATGAGGGTCGCGAATCTCTGCGGCCCACTTACCCCACGGCCTTTGCCTCACTCCCCTGTAATTCTTCTTCTTCTTTTTCGATATCGTCTTAAGATCAACACCAATTCCCGACGTATCTTTGATTAACGGTCCAGCTGGTTCTGGAACAACAGGCGGTGAGGTGGTGTAGTTGGAAAGAACATGGGCAAGCGTAGATACGATTATTGAATGCTCTTCTTCTTCTCTAGAAATATTATTGCTCGAGCACGACAGCAACGACGGTGGCGGCAGTGGCGTTTTTGTAATTTTTCGCTTGTGAACAACAAATGTCTCCTTAGGCACCATTTAGCTTTGAGATTCAGACTGGACTTGGGGACTGGGGAGTAGTTGTTTTTGTGTGGCTTCTGAAAGCAGTTGACTTGGAGGTTCAGCTTATGTTATGTTATATATATAGGTGGAGTTTGAAATATAGTTATTAGTTTAGTGTGTTTTGTAAACGCGGATGGGAAGCGAAATGGATGAGACCAGACGTTGAAGACCCCTTCGAAACCTGAATACGTGCGGGTGTTCAAGAAAGAACATGTGGGACCCACAAGTCAAGAGTGAGCTGTTTTTTACTTCTTCTTTTTCTTCTTTGCTGGTCAAAGAGTTCTAGAACAGTGATTAGGGATCTGCTTACGTCAACTCTCTGGTTACTGTTTTGAAGGCCGACATGTGTAAGGGCAGATGGTGACGTCCAAAAGTTTTTTTATTTTTATTATTTATAAGGAAACATCGAAGAGTTTAAATCGAAGACTCGTATTGAGTGAGGTTTTCGTGTGTGTTATTTTGGCTGAATCGTGTTTTTTATTTATTTATTTCTAAGGTCTTCAGTTTTTCGTTATTGGTTGTTGAAATCGATTTAGAATTTTCGATTGATGTCCGAATGCATAAATCTAACACGTGAAGGGGAAATCGTGTGAATTCATTCGTACAAATCTGCAAAAAATCAAAATGCGTCAAGATGTTTAGCGTAAGATGATAAAGATGTGGAATTTCAAATCAGCCAACATGAAGTTGTACATGATAAGCAATATTTCTAGCTCAACAAGAAATTTAGACCATTAGTTTGGGGAAAATTTGACTTTCTTTACTCCAACGAACCCAAAAACGAGAAAAAATTCTCATTTTGACATCCTCTAAAAAATATATATATCTTTCTACTTCTTCCCAAGATACCCCTGCATAAACCGTGTGACCATTCCTTTTCAATCCTTCAATTTCTCCACATTTCTCACTCTTTTCTTTCTCTCTCAAAACCGTGCAGTGCATTTTTTTTTACAAAAAATGAAGGCAATTTCAAATTGAGATCATATCGAGTCATCGAGTCCAATAAATCAAAGTATCTTACTTTACCATATTGCGCACATATCGAGTTCAAATTGAACTCATCGCGGTTACGATTCTCCACGCTCAGGCAATTCGATTTCCAAACTGTCGAAACACACCATAAAAAACCGTGCCATAAATAGTGTTTTTTTTTCCAAAAAAATGAAGGTAATTTCACATCGATGTCATATCAAGTTCATCGAACCTAAAAAATTTAAAGTATATTACTTCATCATATCACGTGCATATTGAGCTTATCGAGGTTACAATTAATTCTTCATACTCAAACGATTCGAATTCCAAATCATAAAAAACATCCTAAAATCCTTATCGTGAACATTACATTTTTTTGAAAAAATAATGGCAGTTTCAAATCATTGTCACATTGAACCCAAGAAAAGAAAGTATATACTTCATTATATCGCTTGCATATCGAGGTTACAATTCTCCACAGTCAAACTATTCGAATTCCAAACCGTCAGAAAATACCCAAAAATCGTGTCGTAATCAATGCCTTCATTTTTAAGGCAGTTTAAAATCGAGGTCATCGAATGCAAGAAGAAATACCACTGTCGCGTGGTACAATTTTTTAAGCAAGAAAAAAGAGAGAATTATTGGAAATGAATGGTCTCATAGTTTATGTATACCTAAATCGTTATTGGAAATGAATGGTCTCATATTTTATGTATACCCAAAACCAAAATTGTCGCAACAATACGGTCCATTGAAGTATAAGAAAGAATAAGTCGTTAACTCCGAACGAGACTTTATAAAAATATATTATCTCTTGCATTAGCTCAACTACCACTTACTTCAAGTTATTTGATATGCTAATAGTTTGTTGCTATCTCTTGATATATCATGAAATATGTATTATGTTTTTTTGTGTGCATCATATAAATGTGTCAAAGTTCGTGTATACCTAAATCTAATTAAATAGAATATTGAATTTATATTTTTTTGTTGTTATTTGTATTTTATTTACTTAGCGATACAAGTAACAGTATAATTGTGACAATAGTAAAACATTCTTCCATACGAATTTGTAATGTGTGGATTTCTAACATGAATACTTAAGAGATCTTCTTCGCAACACAAAAAAGAAAGAATAAAACCCTACGTTAAACATGTATGTAATAAAGGAGAAAAAAAAAGATATATGCTTCTTTTAAGTATAATACAATGCTGACTAACACAAGCATCAACACTCACTACTTAACATTCATACTTACGTAAGTAATAAGTTGGCGGATAGGAGATCGCGGGCGAAATCCGATGGCCGCCAGACAACAAATGTGGTGTTATATTCTCCCCATGAGACTATAAAAAACAAATTGACCATTTTTATCCAATAAAATGCAGACAGTTGTGGAAATCCAAAATCGATGGAGGACTAGAACTCCATGTCATTGTCAGCCAACCCATCTAGCTCTTTCCAGAATCCATCCATATCTTCTTCAATATTATTGTTGGCCTCATTTTGTTGAGACGAAGGATTTGAATTAAAAGTAGGAGCAGTGTTACTTGTGGTGGCGGTGGCGGTGGCGGTCGTAGTTTGGTTGTGATCAGGAGGATCTGGGAATGGAAAATTGAGCTTCGCTCGCGCCCCACGAAATTTAATTGCGGCACGATCGTACGCACGTGCGGCATCTTCTGCCGTCACGAACGTTCCGAGCCATACCCGAACCGCTCTATGAGGGTCGCGAATCTCTGCGGCCCACTTACCCCACGGCCTTTGCCTCACTCCCCTGTAATTCTTCTTCTTCTTCGTCTTCGATATCGTCTTAAGATCAACACCAATTCCCGACGTATCTTTGATTAACGGTCCAGCTGGTTCTGGAACAACAGGCGGTGAGGTGGTGTAGTTGGAAAGAACATGGGCAAGCGTAGATACGATTATCGAATGCTCTTCTTCTCTAGTAATGCTCGAGCTCGACGGTGGCGGCAGTGGCGTTTGTGTAATTTTTTGCTTGTCAACAAATGTCTGCACCATTTTGTTTTGAGAGTAAAGACTACACTTGGGGAGTAGTTGTTTTGTGCGGCTTGTAAAAGTAAGTTAATTTGGCGGTTCGGTTCAGCTTATGTTATGCTATATATATATATATATATATATATATATATATATATATAGGTGGTTTGAAATATAGTTACTAATGTGTTTTGTCAACACCGAAAAGCGGTACTTGCGTGTTCAGGAAAGAATATTTAGGGCCCACAAGTGGTGTGAGATATTTTTATGGTTTTCTTCCGCCGGACAAAGACAAAGACTTCCAGAAGACTAGAACAGTGATTAGGGATTTGCTTATACCATCACTAACCATGACCTGGACGACCCGGTCATCAGCTCTCTCTCTTCAAAATCAGCTTTCTCTCTATTCCACATCAGCTTTCTCTTTCTTCAACCCTCTTTCTTTTCTTTCCTGTACTATTCACATCTTAACCACAACCCAACACAACCCACAACAACCTACCTCTCTCCTCCACATCATTTCGGGGTCAATTTTGATAAAAATTTAAAAAAAAAAATTCTAAAAAATCAAAACAATTATAAAACGTATTTTCGGAAAAAAAATTAAAAAAAAACTCAAACAAAAAATTAAAAAAATCAAAACAAAAACAAAAAAAATCAAAAAATCAAAAAATAATAAAAAATTTGATAACCGGGTCATCTTCAAACCAAAAAAATATTTTTTAATGGTATGACCCTGCCACGACCTGTCACGACCGATACTTTTATCCCGTTAAGGGATGACCTTATGTCAACTGCCAAATTACTGTTTTGAAGGCCGACATGTGTAAGTGTGAGGGCAGCAGATTGCCACGTCCTTGTTCTTTGCTGGTTGATGCCTGGACCTCTTCATCCTTGTTCTTTGCATTGATGTCCGAAAGCAACGTGAGGGGGAATCTGTGTTAATTCATTCGTACAATAATGATGTGGAATTTCAAATCAGTCAGCACGAAGTTGTATATGAAAAGCAATGATTCTACCTAAACAAGATGTTTAGACTATTAGTTTATTTCCTCAATCGAAAAAGATTATTAGTTTATTCAGTCACAACTCGTAATAACAATGGATTGAAAATTTTGACTATGTACGCTGAAATTAAAATAATTTTATTTTTTTAAAGAAAATACAACATTGATATTATCACAGCTACTTGTCCCAATTTCAAGCTCATCATTAAGGGATAGTGCCGAAGTTGAATGCATTTGCATTGTGCTAAAGGTCCACCCAAAATATCATTGCATAAATCCTGAGACAATTCATTTCCAATACTTCCCTTTCTCCATCTTTCTTTCTCTCTTTCAGCCCACGAAAATCGTGCGTTTAATAGTCGTGTTTTTTTTCAAAAAATCTAAATTATCGAGAACATAGCGTCCACATATCAAGCGTGTCGGGTTTACAATTCTGCACACCTAAACGATTTTTTGAAAAAAAAAATACTCGATAATTTATGGCGGTTCTGAATTCAAATTGTTTGGGTGTGGAGAACTGTAAACTTGATGCGCTTAATGCGCTTGATATATGCTCGATATGATCTCGATAATTTAGATTTTTTGAAAAAACATGGTTGTTCACCACACAATTTTTTAGAGCATTTTATAACGATTTTGAATTCGAATCTTTTGGGTGTGAAGAACTTTAAACTCAATAGGCTCGATGTGCACGATATGATCGTAATAATTTAGAAAAAAATTAAAAAACGCAGGAGTTTGATTTTTTGGGGGCTGTTCATAATGGATTTGGCAATGACGATGGGAGTGAGATTTAAGCACTACCATCTGGGCCCGGTCTAACTAAATGAGCACAAAACTAAGGAGTGCAGTCCAGACTAATATGTTTGTTGAAGGCCCTTTATAAAAAGCTTCAGCCTATTCATTAAACGGACCAGTTTAACCTTATTTGTTTTGATACTAGACTCACTGGCCCCGCTTGAACTTGAACTTGAACTTGAAATTGAAATCGAAATCAAACATCAGAAAAAATATGGTTTCTTTCAATATACTACTCGCAACTGAGGGAACTCAACTTCAAAAATCGGTAAGATCGTATGTAACTATAATCCGGTGAGAGTTTTTTCAACTTTTCCAAATCAATTTTCTCATTCTTCCACGTCAACTTTTCTATCTTTCTAACTTACTTTCTTTTATTTCATACATTATTCAACTTTTAACCACAACACACTAAAACTTATCTCTCTTATCCACATCATTTCGACGTCAATTGTGGAAAAAATTTTAAAAAAATTAAACAATTAGAAAACGTATTTTCAAAAAAATAAAATAAAAAATATTCAAACTAATTTTAAAAAATCAAAACAAAAAAAAATACTTTAAAAAACGTGCCAATCATTGACGAATAGCTAGTCGTCCACGACTGGGACGTCCCCCAGTGAGGGGGCGACGACCGGTTTCCACCTGGTCGTCGGGATCGTTCCACGCAGGACGACCCTGTTACTTGTGCTCTAAGGGATTTTGAATGGCCATGAACTCCCCCGTTCACACATTATTTTGAAAGGTATTTCTCGGACTAGATTGGGTTTAGTGCAGCTAGCAGAAGTTTTTGTGGATCGTATGACACTAGCTTCGGGTGAGGTAATCACTTCCAGGGTCGAGGCGTCACATATTATGTCGACCAGAAGTCCTAATAGAATATCATCTTAAAATCTAGACAATGGGACGAAGTCTCCAGAGCAATGGGAAGATAAAACTTTGTGGACCTATGAAAATTGTTGTTAAAGTCCATGCTACTCACTTAAATAGTTTTAGAGTAAAAGAAGTAGTAGCCAAGTATGATTTGAAACTATCATCCACGTAATTAAAAAACAAATGAAACATATTATCATACATTGTCTTGTGTTAATTATGATTTTCGCATTAAACGGTAGATATATATATATCAATATTCGGCCTTCTCTCTCATTTTTCCTTATTTCATCTAACGCCGTCACGATGTAGTACATTTTGAAAATTACTTATACCATGGCTCAAAATTACATTCAATCTAGTACAACTTTTTTCGTCGATCTTATCTTCTCCTATTGAAACATAATAACTAACGAACGAAAAAAAGTACTGGCCAAGTATAATTTGAAATCATAACAGTAGATCTAAGCGTCCACGCTTGCACAAAGGTAAATCACCACAACTCCTCTCCTCCACGTCCAAAACCACACCAAATAACTTGGTTCCACCAAACCCTCTCTTCTTCTCCTTAGCTTCCAACTCTTCACTATCATTGCTAAAACTCGAATGATTTCTAGAATGTCTCGAGTCCAAATCCCGACCGCGACCACCACCACCACCACCACCACCACAACCACCACCACCAGATAGAAGAGAAGCATTAGCCCCACTCGGAGCCACGGGTGTAACGTGGTTTTGCACAAAGTAAATGATGTCATTGTAGAGTTTCTTCATGTGAGTTATCTCCGACACCAACTCGGCGTTGTTACGTCTCAATCTTTCATTGTCTTGCAAAAACATGGAAGCACTAGTAGTGTTGGTGACGTTCATGGTTGAATTGTTGCACCAGTAGTTGAGGTCCGAGAAGTAGCACGATGGTGATGATGATGAAGGTGGGGAAGTTTTTCTTCTGTGGATCTCGCATAGAAGATGCTTCTCTCCTTTAATGAAGAATTCGTTCGCAAACTCCCACCGATCCGGGACTATCTTTCTGAAACCCTACATGTATGCATGCCAAATCGAAACATATATATAAGATTAATTTTTGTATATATGAATATTGTGTTCTCGATCGGGTCCGATCGATGTGATATATTGTTTTTTGAAATCATCTTTGTTTTTTGGTTGATGAAATTAACACTTATTCAGCTGGTGATGGAAGAAATTAATGAATAGTTGAGTACCCTCTAAAGGCTAGAAATTAAAATAGATGCTTGAAAAGATGAAATGTGACACCATGCAATGCTTAACGAAACTACTTCCGTGAAAATAGATGTGGAGTTCTTGTACTTGTTTTTATAAATCTGAACAATCTCAAAAAAAATAAAAAAAGCTTAACTGTTCACATTAGTTTGAGATTAAATACTTTATTGTTGTTGTTGTTATCTGGTCACGTTAGGATACCTTAACGGCACAGGTTTTAACTAAAATTTGCTTTCAATCAGAAGTTTCAAAAGGAAAACGTGGAAACATATATAGGCGAAGTTGCAAAGAAAATGACCACCTAATGTTGTTTAATGCTTACTATATTTTAAGCCATTTGTTTCTTGTACTTGATGAAAACAGAATGTGGTATGTAATAAAGGAAAAAAAGAAAGATACATGCTTCTTATATATCAACGTGGTATGTAAAAAAAAAAAGGCCCCTAATGTTGTTTATAAGTATAATACAATGTTGACTAACACAAGCATCAACACTCACTCCTTAACATTCATACTTACATAAGTATTAAGTTGGCGAACAAAGCTGGAGAAGTTATTATGCTTGAAGTACTTGGACAGGAGATCGCGGGCGAACTCCGATGACCGCCACACAACAAATGTGGTGTTATCTTCTCCCCATGAGACAATGTGGTCGGTCGACGGCTCGTCGACCAATTGGTAGGTTTTGATTAGGAACGGTGCTGGAACAGGCTTGTGTGGTTCCATGGAGAACAACATAGAATTAGCAGTGGTGGTGGTGTTGATGGTAATAGTAGTAGTAGTAGTAGTGTTGTTAGTTGAAGGAATATTAATGGAGGTGTCTACAAGACCCATTGGCTAAGTAAAAGGGTTGTATTATTTGTGGTGTAGAGAAGTGAGTAGTGATGGTAGAGTGAGAATGAGAGAGTGGGAGGTGAGATATATATAATAGGAGGGTAGTGAGTGGTAGTGTGTGCATGTGAAGTGTGGATTTGGGTGTTTCCTTTGTTGTGTTGTTGCATGGAAATGTGTGTGTAGTGGTGGGGGAAGGGAATATGTGTCTGTCTGCCCCACTTTTGGATGCATGTATACATTCTACAGGGAAGCCGTGTGTGGTCGTTTGCATTTTCTTCGTTTTGCAAGTATTTTTAATTAAGTATAATTTTTATGATTAAGATAATTTTCTTACGTTCATATAGTTAGTATATATCTAAGTGTGTACCAATCAGAAAGTATCATATCTAAAATTGCTCAAATTTCATACGTATCTTGAGATAGTTGAATTTATCTTCTAAAAGAATTTCAACTTTTTTTTTTCGAAACGAGAAGGAAAGTTTCCGTTACTGTAATTTCCAATTTTTTTTTGAGCTAACACTAATCACACTTACTGACACATCAGATACTTATTTTACCGATGAATTGGCCGTATATGTTCTAAAATAAGTAATCTCAACTTAATTAAGATGTAAGGTCGGTCAAATGCTCCTCTCTACATTAGCTTTGCTAATATATGTAGCAAATAAAGTTTGATTCAATTTCTTTCACGGAGTGATGTATGATTTGAAATCATTTACGTCCAAAACTTAAGCAGCACATGTACAAGGCAATTGTGTAAAATATAAAAAATTGTATGAATATACGTGATACAATAAAAGTATATATACTGAGCTAGTTAGCTACGAAAAATTAAGAAGAAGACAATATTATCTTCTTAAGTAGAATCAAAATGGACAGCAACAATCCAAAAAGCTTTGGCTTATGAACTCTTCTTCTCTGTCGTTTCATTGTTCCAAACACATCTTCACATCTTTCGAAAACAAGTGGGGTGACATGGTGGCAGGATCAAGTAAGTTTTTGATTATGCCATCCTCGTGAACTTCTTTTGTTTTTCTCACTTCCACAAAGTTAAGTGTTTCATTAACAAAAGATAAGCATTTTCATGCACAGATCTCCAGTGGTTTCTACTTTCTTTAATAGGGTGGGGTGAACCGATACCGGCCCCACTATACCCTACGTATACAGGTACATATCCATGTTCAAACCCTCATATCAATGTGCTTGTCTGGCGAAACAAAAGAGAGAGGATCGAAGCCAGTCGATCTTTTTGAATTTTTGAATTCCATTTAATTAGTGTTAGACATTTTTGAATTTCAACCCTTTAAATTTCTGCTTAAGACGTAGGACTGTCAACTTTAGTTCGGTTTGATAATTCGACTCGAAAAACATTCGACTTTAATTTAACTTGAAAACGAAGGATCTTCATGAAAAACTAAAAAATCTTCAAACTTGGTTCGGTAAATGAGCCGCTCGAATTATTGATGTTCGGCTCGATAGTTTGTTCGAATTTTTTATTGTTTCATTCATAATTATTTTTTTGTATTTGTTAATAACATAAAATAATACTTATTGTTTGAAATTTCGCTCAATTCGACTCGTTTACACTTCTATTGACACTCCTATTGAGATGGTTAAAAGAAATTTAGTTTAATTGGTCTAGTCAGTACGAATTATCATTAGAAATTAGAAATAGAAGAGTTAGGGATCTTGGTTCCATACATTAATTAGAATAGAATCTTCCCTTTGCTCCAAGTACGTAAATTTATTTTGCTCCTACCTGCAATCACATGGTCACCGGGCCAACTCATTTCAATCCGTTCAGGCATCATACAATAAAACCAATATCATTAGTATGTTTAAGGTCCTGATCGTTATTCTTTGTGTACATAGTTGTATTAATATCAAGAAAGAAAATAGTCAACTGCTAACAAGATACAAATAGTTCAAATTAATTGTCCTCGTTGAGTTTTCGTGCACATGATTATGTGTCTTATTATTACAAGAATTATGTATACAAGACTATAAACTCTTGTGTATTGATATAATGACATCAAGTTCGTTATTGACATTTATATGCGCAGATGCTATCGAAATATCTATCGATGAAATGGTTAATTAGATCTGCTTGGTTTACAAAATAAATTTAGCAGTTCTAATGTTCTAATTAAACGCACACACGAAGACAAAAAAGCTGAACATTAGATAGAAGATTAATTTAAATCTTCTGAAGCTTAGACAAATTTCATAGACATGCATGTGATTTGCTTTGTGTTCGGCCGGGGATAATACAAGTAGACAGATTGGAAGTTGTGCTAAAGATTCTTGTCTCTGATTTGTTTGTATTCTTGCGGTCTCCAACAACATGCATGTGGGAGATTTAAAATTTTCTTTCCGACTTTATGAATATTTTTCCTGCATTAATCTCCGTTGACACCATTGATTTTTTTAAATTTAGTTTTTGTTTTTAAATTAAGCGTAATTAATCTTAAATGTAATTAATAATAATTAATATATTTTTGATAAATAATAATAAATTAAATGTAAAATATATTTTTAAATGTGGTTTAATAATAAAATGTGTTAATTAATTACATTAAAGTAATTACAATAATAATTGGTTATGTAATTTGTTGATTGTTGTGAAAGAATTTAAAAAGAAAGTAAAAGAAAATGATATGTAGGAAAGAATGTGTTGAATTTATGAGTGAGTCTGGTCATGGTCATTGTTAATAGGAATGTTTTGAAAAGTTTGAGGTTTTTTGGCTAATCTAATGTGACAGATGGTAGCCCAGATACCATTGCGTGTGCTCTTAGGAAAAAATGACTACTCTTTACCTTGAAATTATGAAACGAAAAAATATTTATATTAAATTAAATAGAGAGGCACTTTGGAAAAGAATTACGGATGGTATATAGCACTATGAAATCAAATTAGAATGTATAAGTGGCAATAAACCAATTTATGTCTATTAAAGTAGATATATATTTACAAAAAATGGTGGGGAACATAGATGTTAAACTCATTAATTAATGACAAGGTAATATGTGAAACATCTTGTTAAATTTGGGCGATTTACAGAAATAAAAAAGTTAATATTTGGTGGTGTTGACATTTTCAAGTGACCAATTCAATACTATCTAATCTAAACTTCCTAGTTCCACCTTTGGTTAACTTTATGTGCATCTTTGCTTTTTAATTACTTGGGGCACTTGACAAACACAAAGGTCCACCACTTGGGTAGGACTTTAGATTCTCAACTATACTTTGCAGATAATAATGATAAAATCTTGATGGAGGTCCTAAAGTTGTAGTAATATCAATGGTTTTACCTGAAAAGAAGAGAAGCACAACCCTAAGAATTTGACCTCTACTAAAGCTGAGGTGAGTACTTTCCAAAACCCCAAGAAAGGCAGAAGCATCTCTCTTGACTTCCACTCATACAACAAGAAACGTCCAAAGGCGTTTTGAAGAGTCCCATTCATGATTACCCTTCTTGGGAACAAAAAAATTTAGGCCTCAAACCAAAAGAGAAACTTTCTTGCTTTCTTATCATGCCCGCACATCAATGCCGTTTCATAACAACAACTCCCCCGTCCCAAGGGTAGCATTTTACTTTTATTCTAGCATAAATAAAGAAGCAACCTTTTCGAGGATATGATTTAACATAATAGGTTACAACACTAGATTAGTGGAAATGACATAACTTACTTCCACTCAAAATCCAAATTAACACATTAGGGCACTTTTATTTTTAGTATATTTTGATCAATTTCGAAATGTATATTATGTCTTAAAAGTATCCTTTGCTTTGGCCATGCATTTCATAAACCGATCAGGTCGTCCCAAGTCTCTTTTTTTTAATCTACTTTACCATCTCTTATTTAAATCCTAACCTCCCAAACATTAAAATTAAAAGATTAATTCGATCCTTCATCTTCGTTGTATCAAGACAAATGATCTCCAAACAAGCTAAGAACTCAATTGATCATGATCTTAAAGTTACATAACTAATTGAAAACTAATAAAACCACATGTATTTTGAGCACACGCAAGAAACTCAAATCAAAAGCATGGAAAATTTCCAAGCATCACACGTGTTTTACGGAATCTGAATGGAACAAACATGTAAAGAATAGAATAGAAGTTTGATGGGAATGTAAAAGGGAGGAAACAGATGGCGCAAAGTGTAGTGTAAGTTGAGGTGTGGCTTTAAAAAGACTGTTTCCTCACGTGCCCATCACCTTCTTCTACTTCTCTTCTTTTGATGGCAGTTGGGGAGCATATATCAGAATGATAAGAGTGGCGTTGGAGGTGATCATGGCTTTGTTGAGTGGGAGGCAAAAGGGAGGAAGAAAGCTGCACCAGCTGTTGCTCTTCCTTCTGTGGCCACTGACCTCCAGAGGGGTTTTGGTATATATCATCTTAGTCATCATTACAACTTTAATAGAAAAGAAAGGAAAATTCGAAGGATGCTTTATTTTCTTTTTGAAAATTACCTGCCAAGTTGATCAGTATTAAGAAGATGTTTGGTAGTTGTAAATTGTGATAAGGGATTTGCTGATATGTGTGAAAGCATCTTTTCCAAGTTGCCTTCTCAGATGGGTAAACGAGGGATCTGCTGATATGTGTTTAATCCATGCTTATCTAGTATTTGGTTTATAAGTATGTGGCAAATATCTCTTGTATGGTTGTATGCTAGGTGGTTATTTTTTTTAAAAACGAGGAATGGGTGAGGGTGATAAACATGAGATATTCTCATACAAGATAGTTATGATCGATCTAAAAGCCAACAAATAGAACCGACAAGATTTGAATTAAGAGGAGTTTTTGAAGTTAGGTTCAAAAGTATATATTAATCAATGACACAGATGAAATTAAGATGGAAGCAGATGCATCAACCCTTCAGATGGAGTTAGCGGGAAATTCTTTGGTAACTCAGTAAGACTGTAAGACAGTAATAAAGCCAACAAAAGTAACAATTTATATGGTATATATTTGCTATACAATATTTGTCCCCCCCATAGTCCCATTTTTGCTTTTAATATATTACTTTTAATACTTATTATCTCAGCTCTGCGACACCTTCGCAAACCAGCATTTTCCAGGTTCGCTTCATCCAACTTACTCAATCATTTAAGAATCTCTTCTCATTATGTCACATTCATATAATTGTAAGATTCTAACTACACATGCAACGTGAAATCTGATTTTGGAATTCTTTCTCCTCGTTTTCCTACTCACATCAGGCTCATGCCATTTATTCCTTAACAGAGAAAATGTAGCATCCTGAGTACTTAAAGAAGAAAGGAACAAACACGGGCGGTGATACACTAAAAATATATGATAAATGGATCTCAAAGGGAATTACTGTACAGCGACCGAAAGAGGACATTATAATCAGAAAATATAGCTGTGAGAATAAAGAGCTCAATTTCCAAATTGTGCCCGAAATTATATTTGGACCAGTGCAAGTGTGCAGCAGGTCCTAACCAAATACAAACCGTTACTCCATTATTGGCTTAATGCCCTTTTTGTATTGCCCTGAGATAATTTCACATATTAGAAACACAATTTCATTTCCACGAGAGCTGCTTGTGCTTTTCCAAAGAAAGACAATAAACATTAGAAAAACTTGTGTTTAAGAAATGGCTTTGATAAATATTTCTGTTCATGTACAGAATCCGAATCCTCCTTATTCATTATGTACAGCGCACTAGCAGCAGCATGGATAGGACTATCACTTCACATTCTAAACACACCATATTTGGTATCTTCATGAATATTTTTCACAGAAGCAGAAAGGCATAGGCCTAATACCTTCCTGGTGTCTGCAGGGTCTATTATGCCATCATCCCAAAGCCTTGCAGTTGAGTAGTAAGGGTTTCCCTCCCTCTCATATGCTTCCACAACTTTGCTTTTGAACTTTTCTTCTTCTTCATCCGTCCACTGCAGAATTTCAAACCATGGATGGACATAAGATTAGGGAACCAGTGGGCTTGTTGATGAATTAATTAAGAACTAACTGCAATGAGTGGGTCAATCACAATTCACAAATTAAAGCACTCACCTCCATTTTTTGTCTTTTTTTGCTGCTCCTCTCAATTTGTGCGAGGACTCCAGCAGCCTGCAAATATAGAGAGTTGAAATATGAACTAGATCACAAATATAATATTTTCTTTTTATATACACAATAAGTACATCAGAAATGACTACATCCATGGCAATATGACATTATTAAAAAGCAAAGTGAATTTGCTTTTTAATAATTACATCTTGAAGTGTCCACTCCATAACTATAAATCTAATCGATTACCTATTGATATATACTTTTCTTTGGAAGTGAGACCATAATTTCCAGATATAAGTAAAAAAATCAGTACACACACCCATGTGGGAAATTTGAAGCACGTATACGTTAGAAAACTATAGCAATAAGAAAAGGAATGCTAAAGAGCTCCACGGGAGAGGTTAAACTAAAATAACCAGGATTTACAGAAGCCAAAGTAAGCCTGGCCTTGATCCTGGTCCTCTCAGCTCCCTTTAGTTGTCATTCACATTGTGAATTTAGAGCAAAATCATTTAGACAATTAAATTCCTATTATATAATTCAAAGGTAACCGTAATACTCAACTCCAGTACTTTTTTTGCATCAGGGAACTTAGCTTCCAATATTTTATGAATATATGGTCTGTAGAAGAATCTAAATAATGAGATAGCTAATCATCCCAGTACATCTGTTCTGTAATGTAATTAGCAATGAGCCAGTGGCCCAAGAAGGCAATTAAATATAAATCTTGCTTTAATTTGCTAGCTATTAACAAACGAAAGAAATAATTTTGCAGCACATTGCAAAAAAGACATGGATGAAAAAATGTCGCACGTGAAATTTATTAAACTTCCACAGGAAATACAATTCAGTACCTCTTATTAGAAGAAATGGTAAAAACCTAAATATTATACCTGATTACCACCCATTACAGAGATTCTAGCAGTCGGCCAAAGAAACAAGAAGTTGGGACTATATGCACGTCCGCACATTCCATAGTTTCCAGCTCCAAAACTTCCACCAACAATAATTGTTATTTTTGGAACCTACAACAATCATCATTTACGGAAATGAAACTCAGTAAGAAAATGAATTTAGAAAGTCATTTTACGGCGTACTGCAGGAAAAAATGCTAGTTTCCACAACGAGAAAAGCCATAATTATTACAAGTGGAACAGTTCATTAAAAAGCAACTATAACAATTAGTTATCTATGTCATCACTACCATGATGATGACATCGTGTGTTACCCTGTTAAAATCCAAAAACAAGCAAAGGATTGACTAACTACTAATAGTAAGTCAAAGAAAATCCCTGTGTAAGCAAGAGAACTTTAATATAGATTCCTTGCAGTAGTATCGAGATTTTTAATGTTCAAGACAATCTACTGTTAACTAAAGATATAGACTTCGCAGTTGACATTTTAGATCATATCAATTGAGTAAAATTGATGTAAACACAGACATAGATATGCAAGGGGTAACCTGATACGTGCATGAGCAGAGAAGACAACAACTCCCAAGCATCCTCAAGATTATTCTCAATAAATGTCATTACATAGATTTGTTTTTCTAATTTTATTTATATTAATTGCTTCTGTCAAGGGATACTACAATAAGGATATATCCTTAATTGATAGTTACCTTATATTTAGATTTCCTAATTGCTTTGCTTGAGTTTTCTATATAAGGGTGTAAGGTCTTGTTAAGAGCAATAAGAAAAATTCCGATTTCCACCAACAATTCTTGTTCCCATCTTCCCATCTTGTTCACATCCTGGAGCTACTCTTGCTCGAAGAGAGAACTATCATAACATAACCCATGAAAGCTTTTGTGCAGTTTGTGCATGACATTGACAAGCATAAGTGCATAACTAGTTAACTACTACCTTTGCGCAGGAAACAGCCATGACCATTTTAGCTCCAGCCTTGGCAATACCACTTGCCTCAGATCTTGAACCAACCTAAGTATCAAAAAGTGCAAGTATTATATACAGTCTGAAACATATTGCCACTATTTGACATAATTGTTACTATCTATATGTTTTATAGGATTAAATTATTCAGTATGATTATCTGCATTGAGTTCTTTGAGGAAAAAGGTGGTCTCAAATCTATTAAAGAAAAACACAGTTCAATCACGATAAAATGCTTGAAGTTTTTATAAAAATAGTTCCACTTCAGGTAAAACAGTGTCTTGAAGAGTTTTATTATCATTATTTCCTCTTAAAAATATTACTTATAGTGTATCAACATTAACAACCTTGATAGTAGTCACAGCAATGAAAGGTCAAATATCTGTGACACATTAGGAAGACCGCTGAATCTCTCGATCGTATATATTCAGCTTTTACTGTTTCTTTATTTGATTAATGGAAAACCATTTCAACGCATAAACTTCCAGTGTTCTCTATTTTCTAGAAGAAGTTACTGTATCGTACATATGCAAAAATGCTGAAGGCAACTTTAGTCGAACATACCATGAAACCAGCTATGTTTTGCAAAAATATCAAAGGGATATTTCGCTGCGCACAGAGCTCAATAAAGTGAGCACCTTTCAACGCAGATTCAGTAAACAATACACCATTGTTTCCAATGATGCCTACTGGTTGTCCATGAATCCTAGCAAAACCTGTCACCAGTGTCTGCATAGTTACAGCGATATGGGTCAGGAAATAATCTAAGATGCCATGCATAGACAGCAGCATTGCTTGTCCGAAAGAAATACAAAATCCCTTACGGTTCCATAAAGCTTCTTGAACTCATCGAATTCACTACCATCAACAATCCTAGCAATCACAGAGCGAATGTCAATGGACTGTTTTTGATCAGTGGGAGCAATTGCACGTAATTCTTTCACATCATATAACGGTTCAGTATAATCAGGGATAGCACTAGGTATTATTCCTTGTTTGCTAGCCATATGCATATTCTTCACAATATTCCTTCCAATTGCCAATCCATGAAACTCATCTGCATTTAAGAAATATTCAGCAAATGCAAAATTATTTATTTACAATCTATATAATGACATTGTAAATGTTGTTGCTTGGGTCCTAGACAATAGAAGCCATGTCAGAAAATGCTAACACCTATGGCTGATAAAATGAATAAATTCCAGTTTCCAACAGCCACAGGAAATGAGAAAATCCAAAAACATACAGGTCATCATTCTAGTAATTTGTTCTAGAAGTTTACTCAAATAATATAGACTCTAGGAAGCGGAATATGGAGCTTCAAAGATTATTAGCTCAAAATATATTTAAATGACTAGTTCTACAATAAGCGGAGATGCACTTTCTTGGAACATAGAAGAAACAATAATTTTCATGAGCACTTCGATCTTATCTGGGGGAAAGAGACCAGAGTATTAGAGCAGCAAAAGAATACCTTCAGCGAAATGATCAGAAACACCTGAGACCTTACAATGCACAGTGGCACCACCCAGATCCTCTGCAGAGACCTCCTCTCCTGTAGAAGCCTAGTGAAATAGGTCCATAAATCAACAACCATAAACATCAAAGTGACAAACTGACCCTTACAATTGGATTAATCAAATCATATAAAAAATACCGAACTGACCTTTACAAGTGGAGGTCCAGCTAAAAATATCGTGCCATTTCCTTTAACGATCACACTTTCATCGGCCATTGCAGGTATATAAGCACCACCTGCAGTACAAGAGCCCAAGACCAGAGCTATCTGGGGAATACCAGCAGCTGACATTTGTGCTTGGTTGTAAAAAATTCTTCCAAAATTATCCCTGTCTGGAAAAACTTCAGCTTGGCGTGGAAGATTTGCACCCCCACTATCAACAAGATACAAACAAGGCAACTTGCATTGTGCAGCAATCTCTTGTGCCCTTAGATGCTTCTTAACTGTAATAGGATAATATGTGCCTCCCTTGACTGTTGGATCATTTGCCACAAACATACACAGTCGCCCATGCACTGCTCCTATTCCTGTAATGATCCCTCCGGAAGGTAGGGAGTCGGAATATAAGTCATGACCTGCAAGCTTGTGTGCAAATTGTACAATAAAATTTGGGTACTGATACTCGTACTCAAAAGTAGAAACACCAACAAGAGACACAGAAACGAAATGCAACTAAACGCAACTTTAGGTGAAAGCAATGAATTCCAATGGAACGTGTGAGACCGCACGGCAACGGAATGCAAATGTAGTTTTGACGGCTCAAAATATACAACTCGAATTTGTGTGTGCTCCTTGTAAGATGATTCAATGAAACCGGAGTGTTGATAGTATTTTTGGGCCTATGGTCAAATTAAGAAATGCAATTTGAATTGCAATATTTTCCAAATTGCAACTTCACGTGGGGTGTGGGGAGGATGTCGTTTATTTTTTATAACTCTAATTGAGTGATGTTGAGTTCAAAAGTGGGCGATTTGTACTAAATTGGTTTTGAGCTGAAAGTGGATGATGTCATATGTTTTGTGTTATTATTGTTATTTTGAAATTGTTCTCCAACTTTAAATTCAAAGTCGTAAACGTTTTACTTCATTTCAAGCTCAACTTCCTCACTTTTCAAACATTTCCCACAAACAACTCACACTCGTACACACATCGCAATGCTTGATATAATTTCATGTATTCGTGTGTGACATCTCTTCCATGTGTATTTACTTGTTTTCTTGTAATCTACATGCTTCCAGTTCCACATCTCTTGGATTGAAGGAATGAAACCCCCCAACATGGCCTTTCTAACACACGGCAATGAGAGTACAACTTCCTTAAAAAACATATTACAAGATGCAACTCCCATCAACATTTTCCAGAATGACAACAACTTGCAACTTTTTTATTATCAGTTATAACTTGCAACTCTAATCATGTTATAAGCTAAACATACTAGCACGACCATTAAACGTGAAACGTCCCAACCCTAGACCTGCATGTAGTCCAGTTCTGTCCGTTACTGGTGAATCAAATGTCTCACAACACCCTCCTAAGTTGTCACGAATCTTAAGTTGAAAGTGTGTTCTGAAAGTAGACTCACGTTCTTATAGCCAGCCCATCCAACAATTTCTTGTTAGGCAACAAAATTATTTTTGGGCGTTAACCTCTGACAACATGAATTTCATTTTGGGGCATTTTGTGAAGAATGAACAAGAACCAACTTTCTCTCCATTTCTCTCCAAAAGTGGAGAGAAAGTTAAGTGTCCATTTTGTATTGGGAAGTTTCTCTCCCTTTCTTTTCTTTTCTTTTTTCTCCTTAAGTCGCTATCCAAACTAAAGAAAACTCAGTTTTCTCTTTGTTTTGTTTTCTCTCCGTTTTCTCGTTAAGTGTTTATCCAAACTTTCTCTCCTTAAGTCACTATCCAAACTAAAGAAAACTCAGTTTTCTCTCCGTTTTCTCGTTAAGTGGTTATCCAAACAAAGTGTAAAACTGGCACAACTAGCCAATGGTGTTGGAATGCTAAACTAGTGAGAGTATTCCTAATTTCGCCAACATTCACAACAAAACAAATCACCATTTCACATCCTCAGCTCTCACAAACTCAAATTCTCTTTCAGAACCAAAAGGAAAATGAATCCGAACCTGAGAGAGCTCGAGGAACGAAGATCCAGGATCGAGCATCCGGTGGATGCGTTCCCTCGGCAACATCTTAGTCCTTCCACGGTTCCTCCGCACCGCCTCGGCTCCTCCGCCCTGCAGCACCTGAAACACGCACCGGATCCGAAATTCAGACCTGATCGAAGTCAACCACTGGGGTTTGGGACCGTACCTTGTCGATTTGGGAGCGGAGGTGGGAGAGGAGGGACTGCGCGGCGGCGGAGTTGGAGGAGGAGTCGACATCATTGGGGAGGACGGCGGATGAGACGGAGAGGGAGAGCGTCGGAGAAAGATGGGGGGATCGGACGGCGATCGGCGATCGCCGGAGGAAAGCCGTTAGCATTGGGTTTGGGGTGTGTGTCTAGTCGGAGTGGTGTGGTGTGGTTGGTTGGTTGGAGTTGCGTGTGGGTTGTTTCTTATGATGTTGAGAGCGGTGGTTCCCACTGGAACAAGAATGGAGGAGGATAAGCACTGCTGACGTGTGTATTTGTCAATTTCGTTGGTGTATATTAAAAAGTAATGATACAAATTTCCAATAAAATGGGAGACGAATTCTCATGTAATTAATGATACGGAGGTACTGATTCTTTGTATATTATACAAAAAAAAAATATTTGTATCATTTTTTTCTCCCATACACATTCATCTGTCAGTAAACACAATTTGTTCGGCACCGGACACATTTTCCCCCTTAACAAGACACATCTGCCCCCCAACAAACATACAATTGTCCCGCACGTGACACATCTTTTCTCTCAACAAATACACATCTTCCTCTCAGCAGTACAAATCTGTTCCTCGTGGGACACGTATGTCCTGCGTGGGACACCTCTGTCTCACATCAAATAAGCACTCATCCCTTAGCAAATACACATATATTATGCACGAGACACACATGCGTCTTGTCATGCAAGTAATGAGAAATGTATTATTTTGATGTTGAAATCATTGACATCAGCAAATAATGTATAAAACTGACATGCTTCTTCAAAGGATTTGAAGAACATTTTCACAGAGGGCTGAGAAGAAGACTGATCGTTGAAAGCAATATCATGCTCGTCGTGAGACACAATGTCTATTGTAACGATTTTTTTTATAACATGAATCAGAAAAACACAAGAGTTAGAGAGAAAAAATGAAATAGGGAGGATGTAATTTTCATTGTTCTTTTGTTAAAAAAATTAACATGCATTTTGGAATGACAGTCGCCTGTCCGGTGGTGTATTTGGAAACAAACAAGCACTTAGATTATTGAATCGTTAATTTGGAAGTAATTTAAAAATAGTTGATAAAAACATCGACTTAACGGAATAATGCTTTTTCACACCAGGATCGTCCAAAACGACGTGTTAATTAAAATCCATAGATTATTGTTTTATTAATAATATTACTGCCTCTCCCATCTAAAATTGAATTCTAAAACATAAAATCTAATCAGATGACATCACGTGCCTCTCTATCTCAAGTGTTGACATCCATCCTTAAACCCACTCTCTCAGTCTCCCTCCACCTCCTCGCCGAGAATGGCGACGGCGATCCCACTCCGACCCCTCTCCTTTTCCGCCTCCTCCAAACCCCTCCCTACCTCCCTCTCCATCCCCAAGAAGAAGGTCCTGGTCCCGATCGGGCTCGGCTCGGAAGAGATGGAGGCCGTCATCGTCGTCGACGTCCTCCGCCGCGCCGGCGTCCACGTCGTCCTGGCCTCCGTAGAGAACGACCTCCATGTCCGGGCCTCGTCCGGGACTAACCTTGTCGCCGATGCCAACATCGCCGCGTGCGCTGGCGAGGTTTTCGATCTCGTCGCTCTTCCGGTTAGGGTTTGCTTTTGCTCTTTTACTTTTTGTTCCTATTGTTTTATCAAATGCAAAGTATTGTTTTTTTGATTCATTCTATTTGTTTCTTTTAATTTTCTTTGGCTTCTAAGTTTTTCTGCTTAATGTAAGGGTGTGATTGACTTACTTAGAATTTAGAATGGAAGTGGGAGTAGTCATTCACAATGCAATTTTATATGAGTTTGGAACTCATAAAACTCAGTTCCCAGAATTAATTTAATTTTTTCTGCAAATTAATCACCAGAAAACCATTCTGGAAGCTATTTCCCCGACTTCCAAGTTGAGTTCCTGCAAACCAATCGCACCCTAAGGCTTGAATCATAACCAATTCAGTATGATTTGGTTTGGTGTTATCATTTTTCCCCTGAAATTACTTTTGTCTGGGTTTGGAAAATCACCCTGGCTTGATTGATTAACCCATTTAGGCATTTATATCCCTAGTTTGCTGAGTTTGGAGGAAGTCACCAGCTTGTCAGAATTATATTCTTCCCCAACTTCAGCTCAAGGACGTAAGCAGCTACATTTCAAAATATAATTTAGGATGTTTCAATAACTTCGAAAGTGGAAATGGGTGGAGTCATCTAGTTTGTTGAAACTCCAGTTTTAGGAACTGTAGTTCAAGAAATGGAGTTTGAATGGTACTGATTAACATTAAGTTCATTTTATGTTGAAAGTTGAGGATGCCGTCCAATGTCCTCTCCATGAGTTTATGCTTTAGAGGGAGTAAAGGAAGTTATCCGAAGTATAACTTTTTAAACTGTAGTGCTCCATTTCAAGAACTTCATGCCAATCAATTACTTAAATGTTGTAAAGGTTCTCATAAACATATTGTGCATTTTAGGGTGGAATGCCAGGTTCTGCAAGGTTGAGAGATAGCAAAGTCCTTCGAGAAATTACAATCAAACAAGTTGAGGGTAGACGTTTGTATGGTGCTATTTGTGCTGCTCCTGCAGTTGTTCTTGAACCATGGGGTTTAATGAGAAGAAAGCAGGTAGAGTTCATCATAACCGTAAGACACTAATGTTTCTTGAGTTATTATAGAAAGATCAATAAGTTGCTTATTGAGTGCAGTTTCATTGTGAAGATGACTTGCCACCCAGCCTTCATGCACAAGCTTCCCACATTCCGAGCGGTTAAGTCGAACATTCAAGTGTCAGGAGAGCTTACCACAAGTCGTGGTCCTGGAACAGCCTATGAGTTTGCTCTCTCGTTTGTTCAGCAACTCTTTGGGGATACTCTTGCTGAAGAATTTGAAGGAAAGCTGGTGAGCCTTGCAGTTGCAGAAGTTACACTGTAATTTTTTTATTGGAGTTGTGCTTATTTGTGATTCCTTTTGCTCCTGTACAGCTACGGCAGCCCCACAATGTCCCTAGGAAGGAAGAATTCAACAATACTGATTGGTCTTTCGATCACATTCCTCAGGTGGTGTAGCCTTTCTTGATTTGTTTCCTTTATATGATGATGAAACTATAGATAATTTTTCTTTTTACCCCTTCGGTATTCACTTGGGAAGCGCCATATTGTGTGGCAAATCATATTAACTGTGAGAAATTTAAATTCTAGACTCTAAACCAAAAGTTAAAAACTTCATTTCAATATCCATATCATCTTCAATCTTATGTTTAGCTTCAGTCCAAACATCCTGATGAACAAGTAAAAACTAGAAAGATGTCTTTTAGATTTTTAAAATGATCTTGAAATGATCAAATTCATCATTCAAAGAAAACCACAACTCCTCTCTTACATACCCTACTGTTAAAAAAAAGTCTTACAAATACCCGAAGCACAGGAGGTAATCCAGAAACTATCGGCCTTGATGTTTGATAGTAGTGAATCTAGTGATTGCCTTCACTGTTCAGAAGCACACATAGAGGATTCCTTATAATCTCAATTCATGTCTTAACAAAAAATTGTATTGTGGGTAACATTTGGATGAACACTAAATGATATTGTCTTAAATATCTAAAAACATTCTATTATAGTTTAGTCTAGAAGTTAATAAAAAACTCGATCTAAATTTTACGTATGTACATGTGCAACCAATCAAAAAACAAAAACAAAAACGTATGTACATGTGCGCAGTGGTGGATCCAGAACAAAATGTGAGGGTAGTCACCTTATAAAATTACATCGAACCGAAAAAGTTATACCTACTTAAAAAAAATTACATTCAAAATTCTTCTTATAATGTAATCCTACGAGGTTTCATTGCTAATGTCTCTTTCGATGTATGTAATGAGAGCATCATTGACTCTATTATCTTCCATCTGGTTGCGTAATCTGCTTTTCACTATGTTCATGGCTGAAAACATTCTCTCAACGGTGACAGTTGCTACTGACAAAACTAATGCTAACGTAATCAACAAGAAAACCAAGGGGAAAATGATATTTTTCTTCTTTTGAACCATCTTATGTGCAAGTTCTGGTAGACTGTTCATATTTCCAAATTTTGTATTCGATCTGACGTCACGGACATATGTTTCCAACTGACTCTAAAGGACAATGAGATCAAATTATGAAAATTCTTTGGGATAATGTTTGGTCATTCGAAGTAATTAAATTTTGCCAAATGCAGAGAAAGAATTTTTGGGACGTAAACAAACTACACACACAAGTAACTATGGTTGGACTAGCAATAATTAGAACTTAAAAGATTGGATGACAGAGAAATAATTTTTGGGACTTATACAAGCTACACACACAAATAACTTTGAATGAGCTAGTAAGAATTATAACTTAGAAATTTAACAATCTTAATTAGTATAAAAAATAATAATTTGTGTGGTCACGTATGTAATATACAAAGTGGATTTGGGAGGGGAGGGTGGTCACTTGCCTACCCTTGACCCCCCCTCCATCCACCACTGCATGTGCGTATGTGCACGTATATGTATATCTGTGCGTGCGCGTGTGTATTGATAGAGGGAGGAATGAAGACATTTAAGTTTAACTGAGGTATGGATCAGAATGTTCACATGTGCAATGTTCTTGGGAATATTCTGCCTGCATCAATTATCATCCATGCGGCTGTGATATTGGTTCGGAATATTTTGTAACTCCATTTTTTACTAACCTTCTCCAAGCAGGTCCTTGTTCCAGTTGCAAATGGTTGTGAAGAGATGGAGGTGGTAACTGTTGTAGATATTTTAAGACGAGCAAAGGTCAATGTTGTGTTAGCATCCATTGAAAATTCTCTTGAGATTGTTGCATCTCAAAACACGAAGATAGTTGCGGACAAATTTATAGATGCCAATACAAATTCAATATTTGACGTGATCATTCTTCCGGTAAACAGCTCCATCTATTATATTTGAGTTCTGTCGATTTTATGAACAAAAAAATTAGGTATAAGAACATCAACATTTTGCAACTTGCGTGCATTATATAAATATGGTTCTTGGATATCAGGGAGGAACAATGGGTTCCACACGCCTACAGAAGTCAAAAATTCTAAAGAAAATGCTTAAAGAACAAAAGAAAGCTGGAAGAATATATGGTGCTATTTGTTCATCACAAACCATGTTTGACAAGCAAGGCCTGCTCTTGGTAACAAACATCGTCAATTATCAATTCTCCAGTTATAATCTCAAGTATGTACATTGTTGATAATTTTCAAATGTGCAGAATAAAAGAGTCACTGCTCATCCCGACATTCTTGATAGTCTGAGCAGCTGCCAGATTGCTAATGGAGCTGGTGTTATAATTGATGGAAAACTTATTACATGCAAGGGTCTGAGTACTGCTACAGACTTCTCTTTAGCCATTGTGGGTAAACTATTTGGCCATGCAAGAGCAAGGAGCGTCGCCGAAGGTTTAGTTTTTGAATACCCAAAAAGCTAGAAAGGGCAAGTGATGCTCGTCGAGTGTGAGCTGTAGTAGGTGTTTTAAGGAAACAACCTAAGATGGAAGATGAGAAATTATATTCCAGTCCAGATTCATTTTCTATCATCAGAAGGACGTTATTAGATAGTCTTACTTATCAGATCTAGGGTGGACTTCAGGGCACAATATGGTTTAATTGATGGTGATGCTAGAATGCTATTTGGTAAGAGTAACGACTATCTCAGGGACTGTTTATTTGGAAGGAAGATTTTGACAAGTCGCAACCATATTTACTCTTTAGACGTTTAGAGGAGCTATTCTCGCACGATGCACACGATTGTAGAATGAAACTTACTTATAGTTAAATGTGAGAAATTGTAATTCACCACAGAAAAATTGTATGTTGGCCTTGTTGACGTTCATAGATAATTTGTTTTTTGAAATAATTCCTAGATAATTTGTTGCTTTCCGTAAAAAACCTACCGAGGCGTAACGGATTGTATTGTTATAGTTGAAGTTTATTCTTGAGTTAGCTTCCATGACAAGCTTAATTTATGCATTTGTGCTGGCATAATGTAGTGATCATATAGTAAACAACCAAGTGGCACCGATATCTACTTCATTTTATTCAAGTTGTCAAGATGACACTTCTTCGTTAACACTGCAAGCGGCATTATGTCATCCAGTTAAAGTTCTAAATCCTGATTTTTCCTTGATCTGTTGCAGATTGAGTAGGCTGCTCGTGCAGGTTGACAGCCATGTAACTTCAACCGCACGACCACCTTTGTTCATTATAAACTTGTGTGGCTGTGGGTATATATTTGTAACCTACGGTACCTAAGTAAATGCTTGAAGCATAACGTGCACGTAACATGATAATCATTTGTACCTTATGTTCTCACTATTTCCTAAGGCTAAGTCTAAGTGTGTGATCAACGGTAATCACTTCAGCATATTGGCGTATATTCTTATGGTGCCATAGATACAGTTACAGTAGGTAAATAGATACTCGATCCCTTGTTAAACTAAAGTATTATCTACCAATGTTGTGTTAGCGACCATTGAGAATTTTTTATTTGTTTGCATGAGCGTGTGTGTACGTACGTACGTACGTATCATGTCCATATCTTCTTCCAACCACACACGAACACACATCTATAGAAACCAATATTTTCTACAAAATCGATCTCTAAGGATGGAGACAGGAAGCTTCCACGTCCAATATTATTACACTTGAAGCCCCGGCCAACTGGCATATGGATGGATGTCCATTGGTCGGCACGCGGGTTCCCAACCATGCCACGAAATCCCTTCAGAAGCATAAGGAAACGTGAACCCAATCTTGGGATGAAGTGAGATGAATAATTAATAAAGAATCTATTCAACATCACAAGGATTTGCACCTGCCGCTGCCAATAAAGCATTCAATGTTGACAGTTGGCAGGTTGTCAAATGTCATTCCTTCTTTGGTTTCATTTATTCGATTTGGAACTTTCCTTAGTTGACTATACCTTCTAGCCAAAAAAAAACCTTGAGCCGAGTCGATTACGGGTTGACCGACGTGACCCCATGTTTTGTTTAATCTCGGTTCGGGTTGTAGGTGTATTGGGGTGACCTTCTAATTCATTATATCTTAACCATCCATCATAAATAGATAGTTGAGAACGTGCCACGTCACATGCCTATCGAAAAATGCTCTTCGAAATTGTAATTACCACATATTGCTAATGTTACACATTCATTAATATAAGACATGGTTATGTAATTGCATGTTATAGTTTAATGATATAAAATACATTGTTAATTTCAAAATCAAATCAAGAAAATGTCTAAAACACGCGATCATTTTGGTTTGTCTCAGTTTAACTTTGAATCAAAATCTGGTGCATTAAAAAATGTATTAGACAAAAAAAATTCAAAATGTTACAACATAAGTAAGATCATCGATCATAAACATGATGAGATTTATATAGTCCTCTATTTTGAATAAGTGGTGTCTACTTGAACCAATTTACACTTCTATTGCCAATGCTATTTATACGCATGTGTACTTAGACTTCAAGATGGATATTTTTTCATCCCACCAAAATCTTATCACCCACTTCAAAGTTTGATTTCAGGATAAACTTTAGATTATACACAATGTTTTTAAAAACTTTTGCAAAAAAAAATGAAATATTTTAGTAACAATTAGCCAATATTTAGAAAGAAGGACAAATTTATTTATGAAATATCATGATGTTTACTTTTAATTTTTGGTAGAATAAAATTAAGAATATTTTAAAGTATAAATGGACATTATTAGTTTTCGTATTGTTGATCATTGAATCTTGGAAAAGAACATAACAATGCAAAAATGAGTTATGTTGCCAAGTATTGTCTTTTTTGCAAAGGGAAATTTGTATGTTGTTCCCAATTAAATTCTAAAATCACCATGTATATCTTAATTAACGTGGTTGTCTTTGTTAATTGTATCTCCACCACTCGTCTTAAATTGAATGGCATGGATGCATTGAATTGGACCTACGATCTAGGTCCGTATTGGAGGATGTGTTGTTACATGTATATATGGTTCAAGCTTGACAAAAAAGAATACTTGAATGTTTGATAGTATGATAATTTGTCGGTACTTTTAAAACTTGTTTCAATATTTGACGTATGACATGAAAGCTTTTGAAGTGTGAAAATTAATAAATATAATGCAAGCGATAAATAAGTTGCAAGTCTAAATCATTTTGAGCTTGAATATTGGAACAGAATAAATGCATAATATATAACTCCGAAAAGATAAGAAAAAGAAGAACAAGTGGAATAAATGCTGGGTCTGTTGAGTACCATCAGATTCAGACTACGGTTGGCTCAATACTCTTCGATGGATCGAACCATTGACCATATTCTGAGTAGTGACTACGATACAAAATAACCTTCAAAGAATCAAAAAGCTATTCCCTTCTCTCTCTCTCTCTCTCTCTCTCTCTCACACACACACACATCAAAATTAGACCCCACACAGTGCAGTGAAAGTGCAGAGGATCGTCCAGACTCCAGACATTAATTTCCACATATATACAATTTAATTCATATAAAAATATATTATTGTCTTTACTTCAATTAGTTCAATATGCTCACACAATTAATGCACTATAAATTAGCAAACCTCCTTGGTCAATCTACTCATTAATTCTATGCACTAATGCAGTATGCACTTGGCATTCCAAGCAGATCTCTTGGGTCATGCAAAGATAATTTAAATGTGACACTTAAAGCACTTTAATTGTGTAATTCAGAAGCACACAACGTCATGACTTTCATTGTAGGAGTAGCTGAGAGTTTTACAATGGTTTGGGATAGCTCTTGAACAAATAAACACATAAGCGAGCGAGGTTACAATGTGACTTTTACATTAAAATAAAATTTGAAATTCAACTGTTCTGCTAATTTAGCTATGTTTTTCCATAATTAGTACGCTCATTTAGGGTGACTTCTCCCGAACATCCGTGACAATTTACTCGTGATTTTCTCACTTCGTTCTCGACGCCAGAGAAGTTCGCAATATATATAAAAAAATCATTTTTTCCTCGTAAATGAAAATCATATTTTCGAAAATAAAAAATAATTTCAAGAACACAAGTTGTGCATGTATGACCAATGCAAAATATGGTATAATTTGGTCTTTACAGTTGCGTTTTCACTGAAAATTGTCTGGGTGTACCTCTTCGTCTTTCGTTAGATTTGTAGTGAAAAATGTATGTGTACTCAATTATATCCCTTTTAAGGTGAACCCAAGCAAATCATCCTGCAAAAAAACTGAAGTCATTTTATATATTCATCCAACCCAGAGAAAGTGAACAAATACATCATTTTCCCAACCAAAAAAGAAGAAATAAAAAAAAGTTACAAATTAATGGCAATACATACAAATCCCAAAACTCTAGTCTAGAAAGAGAAAGACGAGGAAGCAGCAGCAGCAGCAGCAGTAGTAGTAGTTTGAGCCTCCTCACCTTTCTCATGCTGTTGCTGCTTCTTCCCACCCTTCCTCAACCCAAGAAACCACCTAATCCCCGCCGCCTTCGACGGCTTGGATCTCGCCACGTGTCCCTCTTCTTCCTCCTCCTCCTCCACGACCAGCTCGTCTCGGAGAGTGGTCCTCTTCAGGGGCATGAGTTTGCCCTTGAAGAAGACCTCGTCGGCGGCGATCATGGGCGGCGGGTGGGCCCCGGCAGGGGAGAACTCGAAGTTGTCGTCGTCGTCGTTGTTGTCCCTGAGGAGAGGTAGCCGTGGCCGCTCGTGCTTGATGAACGGCCCCGACGAGTCCATCACGAAGTCGTTCGAGAACGATATTCGGGGGACGCTCGCCTGCTGCTCCGACGACGACGACGACGACGAGTACGTGTTCACGCATGCCATCGCAGTCGCACCACTTGTTTGGATTGGATTCCAGGAGTGATGTTTGTGCTGTATTTATAGACCAAGGAAGAGGACAAGAGTTATTCACCAATAAGTGATCCCCTGCATAGTTTACAAGTGTGTCTGATAATAGTCACATATACGGCATTCTTCTGAGTTATAAGTTCTCGTTTCATTTTACTTCAGACCAATTGATTTTGCATTATATATCCACGTTTCAATACTAGAGGATGTTTGTGCACAGAAAATCACTAAAAAAGAATTTTATGGTAAAAAAAAACTAACAGAAAATAGAAACCAAAAAAATCAATTTCTATTTTACAACTGTTTGCACAAGTCACTGAAATCGGAAAATTAAAAAACTAAATTAATTAACTATTATTTATGGAAAATTAATATTATTTGTAAATGTTGTATATGTAAATGTATAATTTTATTGTGAAAAATATGTTGTACGTTAAAATTTAAATAGACATTGCACATTTTAGTTTAATTTAACTTAAAAAGGTGATGCATGAATTATATATTATATACATATACACTTTAAACAATACATTAAATTAAAATTTGAATAATTTTTATTTTAAAATTTTATTTTAACAAGACGATATGAAGTTCTAGATGTATGGTTAATCTTTATTATCTAATTTTATGGTATAACTTTGTAACATAATATTGTCGTTATTTTTTTTAAAGATAATTATATTATTTAAATTTTAAAATAATTTTAATGTTTTTGTAGTTAATTTTTTATGTAATAAAAATAAATATTAAACGAGTTTGATAAATATGTACATTTTTTGCAACTTTATTGCACTTCCATTGGTTCCTGAGGGGGGTGGGGGTAGGAGAAACTAAGAGCATCATTAACAGCGTCGGGCAGTTCCCGGACGTCCTGGTTTCTCTTTCCGCCACTTCAGCTCAAACCAACCCCCCTAAATTTTTCTTAGCCACACCCAAAAATACCTCAAGTGCCCTACATTCTCTCCCATACACGTCATTCCGGTAGGGCTGTGCAACATCCGGTCCGGTCCAGGTTTTTGGACCGGACCGGACCGATCGGGTCGGGTCGGTCCAGACCCGGATGAAAGTCGGTCCGGGTTTCGGGTTCTGATTTTTGTAAAATTCGGGTTTCGGTCCGGTCCAGACCGAAACCCGACGAAACCCGAAATAACCCGACCCGGACCGGATCCGAGTAACCCGATAAGTGCAAACCCGTTAACCCGGACCCCTGTTCGGCTATTTCCACAGTTTCGACCCCTTCTCCCAAATCGAAATAAAAAACATCCACCTTTCTCCCACAAACTCCCTTTCCTCCTCTCCTCCCAAACCCCTCCGCCTCCTCCCCGTCGCCGCCTCCGTCTCGGACAGGAAGAAGCCGAGGAAAACGAGGAAGAAGACCTCCGACGACGATCTCTCTCCCTCCGGCGTGTCTCTTTCCATGATCGAGAAGGGCTTACGGTTCACCTTCATGGAGGAGCTCATGGAGCGGGCGAGAAGCCGCGATCCCGCCGGCGCGACGGAGGTTGTTTAGGGTTTGGTCGCCGCCGGGATCCGTCCCGGGCCGAGATCGTTCCATCTTCCTCCTCCGGCCATCCGAGTTCTCGCGAATCTCGCCATGAACTGCCTCCAGAACCTTCCAAGGTACGATCCTTCTCCACTCCACACCATTCGTTTCACTTTCGTTCCCTGATTCGGAGGAATCCGTTCGGAATCCTAGGATTTGCTCGTCGTCGTTGCAAGGCGCCGTTCCGAGAGGACAATTGAACAAGATTTCAGCGTTTGGATTTTTGGTGAGGGTTTCGGTTTGAGATTTCGGTAAGGAATTGGATTTGTTTTCTGGAAACGAAATTACTCTATTTCGTTTTTTTGGTTGTTCCTGTGAAGTCTTGTTGAGTTCCTGCAAAACAATTGCACCGACATGTTGGTGTTATGTTTCTGTTGGTGTGTTGCTGGTTTGTGAAGTATGTCCTTTTTTTATATATTTTGTCGTGTAATTGAGACCTTGATGATGCAATTAACAATGATTTACCTCAATATGTTATTCAGCACCCTGGTTTGTTGTTTATGTTTTGTTTAGCTCATAAGATATTCAGGGTCAATTATGCCTTAGTATATCGCATATGATAATTTTACAGTAAGATATTGTTTTGTTGTGACTTTTGTGGAAGAGTTGAATATTATTTGGTTTGTTTGCAGATAGTTGTGGCTGGAACATTTGTATGTTTATTAGATTTGTAGGAATTCACGTATGAAAATATGATTTGCACAGGTTTTAATCCCAAATAGGTCCAACCCCACCCGACCCGGACCGGACCGGTTTGACCGGTCCGGTCCGGTCTTCGGTTCTCTCAAAACGTAACCGGTCCGGTCCGGTCCAAACCCGGACCCTAACCGGTCCGGGTTCCGGTCCGGACTTTTAAGATTATCCGGGTCCGGTCCGGTCCGGGTCCGGTCCGGTCCGGTCCGGGTTTGGACCGGTGCACAGCCCTACATTCCGGGATCAATTCTAGGCAAAACACGAAAAATTATCAAAAACTTCTAGAAAATATAAACAAATAAAAAACTTATTTTCATAAATTGTTTTTTGAAAAAACGATTTTAAATTATTTTTAAAACATTTTTTAAAACAAAAACACACAAAAAATATCGACACCAATGGGAGGGGGACGCGTGCCCTCCCGTTAAGAGTGCTCTAAGAAAAAAGATCTTAGTACATTTTAGATGGTAGAAGGAAACTGAAGGAAAATATTTTCATTTTTCAAGATTGACACATCCACCAGGAAATATTGTCATTATTTTCCTATCAGAAGTTAACATTTGGGAGTCACATCAAATCACACCCTTAATCTTATATAAGTCGTGTTAGAAACGTTGCTAAACTTTGAAATACTATTAGATTTACGATCAATGCTTAATTAACCGATTGAGTTTTGCAAATTGTTGGAGTAGTAAGAGTCTGTTTGAAGTATTACAATGGTTAGGGGCTGAATCAGAATTCCCAATAGTGTTACCTCCGACTTCGAGGAAACCTACATGTTACTAGACTTCAACCCACTTAGGCTCAATACCTGTGTTGTTACATATTAAGCTTGTATACAAACACATTGTCTGGATATACAAGCGATGTTAAAAACGATGGACTAACAAAAAATCTATTAGCGCGTATATGTGAGGTTTCATGGTTGACTATGTGTAGACATAGTGTTAGAAAAGAGAGTTATCATGTTGTTAAACATTGAAAGTGTGAAACTCTAAGTAATAAAGTTGGATTCACCATCCATCAAGTGCTTAAGATGGCCGACGAGGTTACATGTTAAGAGCTAATTAAAGCATAAAATATTTTCAACCAAAAAAATTCGGGCTATTCATTAATATCATTTTGCAGTACAAAAGGGTGAAACTTAGACTGAAATTTCAAGATGATAAGTCACGTTTACAATAATCGTCCATCTGGTAAATAAATTGGATCTTAAGTATGTGTCCTCGAATAATTGCACTATGGTTGTGTATTTGGATTACATTTTGATAATCAGATTTTTTATTCCTGAAAATCAAGAACTTAAATTTGGTTAACGTTGGGCATTTAAAAATAAAAAAAACAAGAACCAAAGAGTATGTTGATTATTCTAAAAACCATGATGTTCCCTTGGGAAACTTGAACCAATTAAGCATGCATTGCGAGTTCGTGGCTAATGATTCTTGTAATATGATTTTAGAATGAACCCTCTGATAGTCTTTTGTTTACTTGAAATTCCCCTAATTAAATTGTAGAAAAAGCGAGCTAAACCCATCCTATATACCCTAATTAAATTAGTTGGGTATGTCGAATGGCAAGGAAAGGCAGCATCTGGATCTATCAGGTAGTGATGGTCTTTGTTTATTGTCGTTGTTTGCATGTGTTGAGCTGTGGTGGAATTTGTTTTCCGGGGTACCTTCTTGGGACAATAATTTGTACCATCGGAAGTGCACTTTTGAAAGAAGACAAGACAAACTTCTCGAATGTAGTGTGCACTTGGTTGAGGTGCTAAAATTTGACCATGTAATAGTGATCAAAGGAAAACAAACAACAAACAAGTAGGTAACTACAAAATGCAATATTTACATGGAAATGCTTGAAGTCCCGAACGACCATACAAAAACAAAAACAAAAATAATAATCAACCAACTCTTAATTAAAACTCTGCACCAATCCAACACCTTCACGAAGTAGCAAATGCACACTTTCCACTAACACCAACTGCTGTCATTCACATGCAACGTAAGTTACGTAACCAATCAAAGCCTTGCGTCCATCAAGGGCTCCAAAGGGCGGTGACATTATATTTTAGAGGATACATACATGCATCTTGGTTGGAGAAGTTTGAACAGGAAGTTAGATTCTGGTGTTTTGTTTATGTTGGAGGACAAAGCATTACGTTGTGTGCCTGCTTTGATAGTGTCAAGAGGTGAGTTGGGGTCTTTGAAGCTTGACCTTTGGGTGTTGTATATTAGAGGGAAGGAGTCACCTCTCGCTTGATTTGTTCTAAGTTCTAACTATATGTCGTCCAACTTTCTTTTTTTTGGATTTATGTTTACAGATCTGGTGACGTCGGATTGGATTGAGGAAGGAAACCGGTTGGTGTCTTGATTCGTGGGTTTGTATGTGCTGTACTCTCTCTGTTTGTGTTTTTTTTTAATCTGGCTCTTCTGTACGGTTGATTTTGTGTTGGGGTCCTTATTTTCCCCTGAGATGGTCTTCAATCTTGATACCCATGTTTATGTATCGCGCACACGTGATATTGATATGTGATATGGTAGTCTCAACTTCGTGTGTTGAAGAAAAGAAATTCTTTTGGACCAAATTAGTGAATTCTACTTTTTAATTTGGGGTCTTATTTTTACCCTCGTACAGTCTTGACTCTTGAATCTTGATACTAGGCCTGACAATTTTTGACACGACACGATAACACGACACGATATTGTGACACAATTTTTACACGACATGACACGAAATATTTTATGTGGTTGAAATGCGTTATTATGATGATTTATGAAGATATAAACATAAAATAATTAATACACGATTTGACACGAACACGACACAATTACACGATATTTTAGTTTTTTACACGAAACTGACACGAATAACATCTCTTTGTTAGGTAATCAATTATTTTTACCTGATAATGGTCAATTAATATGTTAATTATATAGAAAAATATTAATATAACATGTCACTTAACTATTTTCACTCTAAACATGACGAAGTTTCTTCAAATTGTACTTAACACGATAACATGAAATCCTGACACGATTACGAAATTGTCTGACACGAAAGTACACGAACACGACACGATTGCCAGGTCTACTTGATACTCATGCTTATGTATCGCGTAAGACCATCCCTTACCATGACCTGAACGACCTGGTCATCAGCTCTCTCTCTCTTCCACATCAGCTTTCTCTTTCCTCAACCCACTTTCTTCTCTTTCCTATACTATTCACCTCTTAACCACAACCCACAACAACCTATCTCTCTCATCTACATCATTTCGGGGTCCATCTTGGTAAAAAATTTAAAAAAATTCTAAAAAATCAAAACAATTATAAAACGTATTTTCAAAAAAAAAACTCAAAAAAATTTCAAAAAATCAAAACAAAAAAAAATAAAAATTAATAAAATAATAGACGACCACAACCTCACTCGTTAAGACCAGTGATGACCGAAGTTTTATGACTTTATCCCGTTAAAGGATGCTCTAACGCGTGATATTCTGATACGTCATAGACTAATGTCAACTTCGTGGGATGAAGAAGATAAATTCATTTGGATCAAATTAGTGAATTTTACTTTTATAATTTTTTTTTAAAGATTAGCTTCATGTAGTACTTGAAAGGTGGAGTGTATGTGATTAGAAGTTCAAGGTAGTGACCTGAATTTTAATTCAGGAGGGTAAAGTATCATTTTCACATAATTTTATTAAACAAGGTTACACTAGAATTAAAGTAAAAGTGAAATTACAACTTGTTCTAACTTCCAACACTTATCTACTCACAACAGTTATTTATTTTGGAAGAGCATAAGTTTAGAAGAAGAAAAAACAGAAGATTTGCTTTTCAGCTTTATAACCAACAAATGACAGATCATTCACATATTAAAAAGAACGAACTTGGTCCCTGTTTATAAAACCCTCGCTGGTGGCATGGAAAAGGGACAACAGGCTCCACAAGTGCACAATGAACAAAATATTTACATATTTTACTAAAAGAAGTTAAATATGCACACAACTGCAATTTTTACAACCACCATCCTACTGGATATGAGCTGAGCAGATGCTGAAAACACACAAAAAAGGAACACTTCCTGTACAAAAAAAAACACTTAACAAGCTCATATACAGAGACATTGATCTCCTAAACTTTGTTGTGCACATCTTCAAGTGAAGGAAATAATCTGTTCGACCGCGAAGCATGGCTGCTCCCTTCAATGGAGTGTGCAATGAGAAGCTTTATAACATGTCGATATCTTCGTCTATAAGTTGGAATTTTTGATATACTCCTTGTCATTCCAACCAATCTGCAAAGAATAAAGCAATCAAAACTTTAAACTTTATAGGAGAATATTTATAGTTTGATATTGGTTAAGTTGTTAATCTGAACTTTAAAAAATAACCATAGGAAGATATCTGTAGGAGCATGAGAACTAATGAGTAGTATTAATGTCGTTTTAATATAATCTAAAAGCTTAGTTTAAAGAGCCAAAGGCATAGATGAACTGATTCATAGCAGTTTGACATTTGTTTTTGAACTTCCCTTGACATGCAAAATAATTTGTTTTTAAACTCATGACAGTACTGATTGGTCATGACAACTGAAAGAATTTAAAAACTAATTTGAACTTATTGTGTTTCTAAAAACACGTGGTAAAGTTTAAAAAGCTAGCTTTGAAGAATAAAGATTTTAAACATAATGCATTATTAATGCTCAACACAACTGTAGTTTTGCAGACCCATATCAGATGGGCTCAATGTTCGGATGTGCAAAGAATGTCTCACTATGTTGCATAAAGGAGCAAATTGACATATGAGACCATCAAATAAACATGGAATGACATGCAAAATGATTGCACAATGTCTTAAAGCTCACACAGTTAGCATAATTACCATATTTTTGTTATTTTATAAAATTATTTTTGCACAATGGGCAATTGGGCATTTTGTGCGACGCACAGTGCGCTAGGGGTGTGCATCCGGTCCGGACCAGATTTTTTTCCGGAGACCGGACCGGTTGGATTCAGTCAGGTCTGAATTTTTACCTCAATTTAAAAAAAAAACGATTTTTTGACTGGGTCTGATCCAAAAAACCGGACCAGACCAGTTTTTGCACACCCCTACCGTGTGCCATAAAGATGCACAGCTCACACATTCGGACCACCCATGCTGCATATGAGATGTCTGAACATTGGATGTAGTGTGCTCCTAACGGAGAATGCATGATTATACAAAACTACCTCTTACCTTCTGCTGATGGCTTGAATCTGAGCGGTTCTGAGGGTATCCCGTGGGGGGTTTGAGATGTTACTCCAAACATGTGAATTTATTGTGTTAGCACCGAACAGTGTCAGTTTTTCCAAAAATCTCACTTCGTTCTCTTCCAAATTCATGGTTTTGATCTGCTCTTTCAGAACCATCATAGGATTGAAAAACCAGTCTAGTATTCGGTCCTGTGGCCGGTTTAGATTGTTTAGTTCTAAACCAGAACACAGCAATAATCCCTCCACTCCTGCTGATATGGAGCCAAGAATGCCACATAACGACGAGTATGAAGGTATTCCTACATCCACAATGGTCCCTTGAGTACCATCCTTTCCCTTGTACCAGTCGTTAAGATCGCTTACAGTTATAACTCCTGCATCAAGAAGTTGCTTGCCGTTAAATTCACATGATATCATTATTGCCTCCCAAACCTATTGCATTGGAACACAAATTTTATCAATCGGTTCAAAAAAATCAGACAAAAATGTCATAAATACTGAATTAGTAGATATTCAAATGAATTCAAGCTTGCAGTCCTACACTCCTGACTATCCTTGAGGAGGAAGAAATAAAGTAAATGAACCGGTGTGATCAGTTTAATTTTTTGGTAAAAGATCACTACAATTTCATTAGGTGAAGTTTATAAAATTCCTAGGAAAATCTATGACTAGAATTCAAATTTTCAAACTGCACACGAAACAAACCTGAACCATCTTCACTTCTTGTATTGCTTCTCTAACAGACCTTGAAGGAGCTAAGCTTGCAACTAACATTGCAGGTGGATTAGAAGATTCCCTACCTCTTGTGACACTGGAACCCATGGCAAGTTCTTCTGAGGGCACGGCTTTACTTTTCCTATATTTAGGCCTGAAGATGGGAAAACACTTCTCAACAAAAAAACAATAGTAAAAAGAAGATTTATAGACCATCATATAAATGACTACTTTTAAGTTCCAACCATGGTATTTCAATAAGAATGAATTGTCATGTTTCATTCTAAAGAAAATAAATTATTCAAATAACATTCAATCGATGCAACATGTCTGTTATAAGAAAAAATTACTTTGGGATAATAGACCCCTCTCTAAGATAAAGCCAGTCATTTGTGTACTCATCAAACTCAGAAACCATGGCGATAAGAAAAGCAACTCCTCTCCTGAATGATCTTTCCTGCAATAAGATTACACGTGAATAATAAATACAACATATTTTATGACTTGCAAATTTGCAATCATAAAATCAGGATTTAACAGCAAGAGATGAGAGGGTAACCTCATAAACTATAACAGAGCCATATAATCCAATGAAAATACCAGAAAACAATGCCATTATGACACTCCCAACAACAACAAGAGGCCAAAACAAAATAGCAAGACCAGCAATTGGCACGCAGGCTGTCTCGAGGAAAGGTCCTTCTCGACTGATTAAGTCGTGCAACAACCGCTGCCAACCCTTGAAAAGCATGTAGGGACTCTTTACCACTGCAATGATAGTGTAAAGAGGAATTTCCAAAATAATACCCATCAGGCCAACAACTATACACTTAGGCACCTGCAAGAGCCTGGAAAAGATGGAAAGATTTGAGATCAATAATGACACATACTAGACCGAAAGAACTAGGTAAATTCAGTAGAATACGCAAAGACAAAAAAAACTGCAAGCATATTCCTGCTAGTGCCTTTTGGGTTTAATTTACTCCAGTGATCTCTCTCTCTCTCTCTCTATCTATCTATCGATCTATCTATCTATCTATATCATCCTTTAAGTTATTAATTTTGGTACACGCCAAATATAAGTAACTGATTTTTTTTATAAATAACAGAAGAAAGCTTTTGAGTCATACAACTGCTACAGTTTTACGTCTTTATGGAGAAAAATCCAAACACTTAAAGAAAGCAATCGATAAAGAATGTAAGATCTTTCGAAAGATAAAGTAACTACGAGGCATGTATTGAGACATATTTTGTCATTCTCATCAAAAAACAGGCCACAGATCCTGTTCAACGCAAAGTTGTTGTCACCCCTACTCTTTTCATTTAATACATAACAAATCACATGCTAACGCCAATACTTAGTCACTTTTTCTTTCTTAATCTACTGCCAATAAATAATAATTGAAAAAAGAATACTACAATATTCTACAGAACTACCACTCCTACATGCTTCAAATAGCATTATCGCTCCCTACTGCATTCATTAAAGGACCACACAATTCGACTACACTCTTCGATCATCAAATGCATTATAGTATTGTACCTGCATGCAGTGTCACCGTTATCTTAATAAGCTCAGCAGAGATGCTGAAAATCTAAAAGGTTTTGGTCTTAACACCGCTGATCCAGAATAACCAATTGTTGTATTTGTTTGGAGTATTATGATATTGCAACTTTCAAATTGCACAATAGTTTTAAACATTTATGGAAAATATTGTGAATGACTAATCCAAGGCGGGAAACATAGGAAACTTTTAGAAAGAACATCATTTATTACCTGATTGTGTAAGTAACGTTGTCAGCCGAGCTCTCCCTCAACTCCTTCAAATAGCTTGGGTATGAATGGCGGCAAACATCGGCAAAATCACGAACTACTGTGCAACTCCCTTTGATGGTTCCCCAAGTGCCATCCTGTTTCAGTTACCAATGAAGTATGATAAATACCCAGTAAGTATATCCTGAGTATATTTAACTTCTTATTTTTCTATTTTTACTTTTCATACTACCATTATGCAGTGGTAAAACTTCTTCTTGTCACAACTTTGACGGAATGCTTCAAATGTGGATATCCATGGTGTGAAAAAACAATATCCAACACCAACAAGGACACTTGCGGCAATACCAATAGCAAGCCAAAGAGCAAAAAGCACGGGCAAAGTAATCATGAAAGCAAACTTCAGAGCAACATCAATACGATTGGTCCTGCAAAAAATCAACGAGTTGGGGGTCTCTTTCCATCAAACTCTGACTAAAGTCGTAGAATAACGAGATATCTATATACAAACAAGAGAAGTGGTTATCAGAAGAAAAAAACATAAAATGGTAAATATGAACTGAGAAGTTTCCATATTTTGTAGCTTAATACAAACTAAAGCTCTTTACTTCTTGCAAGCTAAAGTTTATGCACGAAAGGAATATTAGGAAAATGGTTATCAACTTCAAAGGAAGCTTTCAGGTGTGCAACATAAATATCATATGAAGCTTTTCAGTTTCACTTCTCAAAAGCCAAACAGAAGAAATGGGCCAGTTAAGCATAGTGACCACTTGAAAAAACAATATCACATTTGAGTGGACACAGCAAAACAAAAAGAAACTTATCTTCTTACTTTAAGTATGATGAAAATAAAATGACGGGTTCCATGTAAATGATATAATAGTGGGGCACTGAACTTCACAAATAATTCAAACCAAATAGTTAAAGAACTCCTACAAGTGGTACTGAATACTAGTCCATGACTTAAAATTTATACTTACAAATCCACGACTCAAAAATACAATACTAGTCCAGTCAGTCCACTTAAAACTACCTATAGAACAAATCCAACACGACAACATCACTCCGTAGTCATACTCCACTTAGAGCTCTCAAAGCTCAAATGAGAATTTGAGTTCCTTTTGCCAAATAATAATTTGCCAAAAACACGAATTTCCAGGAATAAAAACTAAAAACAGACACCAATGTCACAATACAGAAACAAATTTAATATGAAGGTGCTAAAAGGAACACAGTCAACTTATCATACATACCGATTTGAACATAAGAATTCTTGCTTGAAACTAGGTTTGTCAATTCCGGACATGACATGATTACGCAACACGATATGTTGTCATAATTTAGACACAACTTTACACGATATTTTTTGTATGATTGAAATGTTTTATTATGATGATTCGTAAAGATACAAATATAAAATAATTAATGACAAGAACATAACATGATTACACGAAAACATTGTTTTTTACAAGAAATTGACACAAACTGCATATTTTGTTAGATAATTAATTTTTTATATTTGATAATGATCAATTAAGATGTTATTTAGAGTGGAAAATATCAATATAACATATCATTTAATTATTTTCAATTTAGACATGATAAATCTTTTTCGATTTTTTCTATACACAAAAATACGAAATATTGACACAAATGCAGCTGTTTGACACGATAATACACGAACTGACGCAATTGACAAGTCTACTTTAAACTAACATATAAGTACCGAAACAACAAAAAAACAATCAAGAAAAATAAGCAAAAAAAAAACTTATCTTACTTAAAGATGGTGTAGATAGTCCACCACACGTGAGCAGGGAAGAGCCCTACGAGCACAACGACATTCCCCAAAACCAGCACCGATGCAGCAATGGGACCCACAACAAGCCCTACAAAACAAAACCCCACAAAAAGATCAAATCTTTAAACCAAAACCAAAACCAAAGACGACGACACCTTTAAGGGCCCCAAAGCAGAGGGCGGCGCAGAACGCGACCACCACACCAACAACCCACAAAGACCCATCCATCGAAACCCTAAAAAGTAAAGAACGATCTCTTAAAAGAAAGGAGAGGAACCCTTCGGTTCTTGCGTTCTTCCCTTGTTTGGTTTTTGAACTAATTTTCCTGCTTCGTTTTGTATTGGTGGAAATTTGTCAATTGTTGCACTTTGAACCCTGTACTTTACCCAAATGATTTCCCCTCCATAAATTGAATCACCCTTTCTCCTCTATATAACCGTTGTTCGATTTTTCTAGATTAAGTAGATAAGGCACGTGATAAATGGATTCTTTCTTTAAAAAAAGAATTTTAAGTAACGGGACCTAACAATTTCTTCTAATAAAGGTTTTTTTGTGGCTATATTACGTTGATTGTTTTGTTTTATTAATTTATTTTGTGTTATTTAATGGATGGAAGTTGGTCTACTAATCCTTTTGTAGTGGTCACATAATAGTCACTCACATTATGAGAGCTTTGGCTTTCCTTTTGTAGTGGTCTTATTCTTACACTCATTTATCGTGCTAGAATGATCTTATTACACAATTCATGCGTATGCATTTGTTTTCTTCACTCCAGTCTCTGGCTGACTTGGCAATTGAAACCAAGTTATGTCAATTTCAACATGAGACTGCGATTGATCAAGTGACGTGACGTTAACTTTGTTTTATGGGCAAAGATTGATCTTTTTGGATTGCTCAATAAGAGGGATTTCATTTTATTTTCCTTTCTTGCCATGATGCCAAGAAACAACACCAGAATTATGTTGGTAGGGGTCCTTGTAAATGTGATGTGATGTGATGTGTACGTACGATACAAGGTTATTATTTCTTATAGCAATCTCGAATGGACTCGGGATGCTTGTCTTGAAAATAATAATTTCAGGGTTGTTTTCCTCTTCTTATAAGCCATACGAGTACATAGAACAGCATTTTGATAGGAATTTTTTAATTGAAAGCTGATACCAATAAAGAGTTTTAGGAGGTGTCGGGACGTTGACCCACAATAAATTTCTCCATACAAGACTCTTTATGTATGTCCATATTATATGTAGCCCACAAGTCAAACATGCAAGGTTGGAGCTAAATATGCCCAGATATCGTATACATACATACATACATACATACTCTATATTGTACATTTTAGCGTTTTAATCACTGCCACTTCAAGTCTAATAAAAAAACGTCCATGGACATTTTTGTTTGAAAAAAATATGTTAAAGAAGTTAAAATTTGTGGCTTGCTTGAATAATCTCTTAAGCAATCCCAACTGATTTCTTGAACCACGACCAAATCGTATGTTTTGGAATATATTTGAAAAAGTGAAACGCATCCGATCGTGGTGTGTTTCTCTTTAACTCTCGTTCTTAAAGATTAAAAACTCTTGAACAACGCCATAGGGAGCTTCGACAACTTAACGATGACAATTAAGATAACTCTCCAGAAATTTTTTTCTCCACCAAAATCTCATCGCACCCTCAAGTTAGTATTCGGAATTGACCGGTGGCAGAATTCAAATTCAAGAAATTAGACTTCTTTGTTCTTGGTTTCTTGGATATGTTAGGAACGTTCAAACTCATTTCTTTAGTAGTTATCTTTTTTTTCTCGTCCGAATGTTTCTTTTGTAGTTGTTTGACATTACGAGCAAGTCAATTACACGCAACGAACCTGAAGTTTCTACCTTAACCACCCTTCACGAGATCTCCGGCAAAAGAATTGAAATAATTATCGAAAAAATTGGGATACGTAAGAGCTTAAGTCATTCTTATACAACTGTTGCCTGACTTGGCATGTCGTTAATCATTTCATCGTGTCCTCCAAGACATCCAGATGGAGATGATTGGTCTCTCACCATCTAGAACATTCGAGTATCCTCATTTTTCAAATGGAAAACACAAAGATTCGGATAAGATGGTGTGAATTTGATTGTCCATTCGGGGACCAACAAGTGGACCAAATCGTGCAAAGCAGACATCTTCAAATCTTAATCCTTCCTTTACGTGGTTTGAAGAAAGGTGGCGTTTGTTTGAATTGATATCATCAAACCCTTTATTCCATCCAATTCAAATCCAGTCTTAACAGTCTAAACTCAATATAACTCAATTCAAATCCAATCTTAACAGTCCTAACCTAACTGCATTTTACTTCCTCATCTGATTTGTACAGTTTTTTTTTACAGAAAAATGACAAAACAAGTCTTATAAAACAATTGGTACATACGCAACGCAAGTTTCTTACAAACACATTATTTTACAGTGTTCCTAGAACCCTCTTATTCCTGCATTTTACATGCAGCAAATATGTCATCGTGAAAAAGCTAAGCTTTTTATTTCAAGCTAAAAATTAAAAAATATATAATCTTTTCATGTTCAAATTCTACAATCTGGAACGGCGTAAGCACCTGATTGGATTATAATGACCTCGTTTGCCATTTGGATTAACTATTTGTTTCCCCCTCGAAGATCCTGGCTTTAAGTCCCAACCTTCTATGTTCTTTGGAACACATGCATCAAACAAGATCTTGCCGAGGACACCGTGTGCGTTCGTAGTGGGTGGAGTTCCATACTGGAAGAGCGTTCCCTTCTGCTCGTCTTGCACGGAACCAGCATCTCCGGTTTCATGGTACTCAACTGAACTAGGCAAGAAAAAATGATCGCTCGGGCTGACAGCAACCCTTCGGAGGCTCTCGTTAGAACTCATTGCTGCTTTGTGGAGATTGAATACAGACTTGGTTATCGGGTTGCAACCACCTCTGTTGCCTTTATGATGTCTCTGGAAATAAATCACAGATGCCTTATTAAGCAGCTCGGTTACACAAGCCTTGTAGTCATCTGGGTAGTTCTTGTAGTGACCTGAGGCAATAAGGTAGTTAGAGCATCTACGTAGTAAGGTACCATCTTCCTAAAGTAGCAAGTTCTCTACATGCTTTTGTTGTTTTCTTAAGTGTCACACATAATGGACTGATGGGTGCATACCCTCTCTAGAAATCAACCATAAGTCCTTAATGGTATGTAGTGATTTTATCTCTAGAAAACAACCCTAAGTCCATAATGGTAGTTATTCCATCTGGGGGTAATATATAACAGGGATTACCTCCTATACATTCAAAAAGGGCATATCAATAGCAGCTGTAACTATGGCAAGAGGGAAAGCTACAGGTAAGAGACACACCTACATGAGGACAAGCATTCTTTTTGACCAACTTAACATCGGCACCCAGTTCCTGGAGACGTCGTGCAAAACTAGATACCACATCATAAGGAGCAAGTTGATCATCTTCCGAACAGAATATAAGAAATGGACCATAACTCTGCAAAGAATCATGGTAACTGAGATGGAAATAGACAAGGATTGGTGGGCAGTAGCTATAATTAAGATAAAGGTCTTACAACTGAAGAATATAAAGCTTGCCAATACTCAGCACGTTGAGCTTCAAATCTTTCCAAGAAAAGTGTATCCAAAGTAGAAGCTATAGCTTTTGCCGTCCATGACAGTACTCGAGGTGGTTGTTCCATCTTGATGACCGTTGGATGAAGCACAAATCGAGTTCCAAAATCGCTTTTAAAATCAACTGGACTTGAATCATATATTTGTCCACACAGACAATCCTTAACCAGCTGATAGTCATCCTTAAAAATGAAAGAAATCAACCAATAGGAAGGTTAACTCAAGCATTGGCAAGAAAATGACCAACCAATGAATCACCACATGTAAAATAAAAGGCAAGTTAAATACAAGTACTAGGAAAAATATTAAGAGGAAACCGAGGATTCTCCAACTAGATGTAAATGAGTTGAGCAAACGAAAACAATTCAGTCTTCTGAAGCATATAATTTATATTAACATTTACCTTTCACAAAACAATACATATTGCTTTCGTTATTTAATTAGGTGACTTCAAAATTCATGTGACATTTGAAATGAAATTGCTTAAAACAATATCCATGAATCATGCTAGTATCATAAATGGGAATCATAACGTAGAAAGCTTACCTTTTGCTAAGAATAAACTAGTGTTGAATAAGTACTCTTAAAGCATGCCACCATTAACCAATGTACGAGCTCACCCTCCAGCCATTTTCTCATCATAACTTCTATGCTTCGAGCAATTAATGAAACATCACATGGTAGCGATAAAGCAAATGGTGGACAGAGTAACATCATCTCATCTTAAAACATAATATCAAGTTTTCTCTAATCATTAGGAAAAAGGCCTTTAAGAAAATAATAAGAACTATGCAGAAACCTACCCAAGCTAGATAAGTATATATGATGCTAGATTTTGTCTATTTAGCAAAATACTGATGCACAAAGGACTGCAAAAGCTATACAGAGCTTGACAAAGAAGACTAAAACTGACATCATCAAAAACAGCTTACCGCATTGCCTTTTCCTTCACATTTTCCATCAATTATCTGAAAAAAGTAATAAAAATGAATCAATATCTACATTAAAAAGTGAAAACTTGTGAAAGAAACAATTATTAACTCATAGAGATTGCATAATTTGTTTTCACAGTCCATTAGACGAGTGTCAAATTTAAAACACTGAGCTAGCTTATGTTCAAGTAAGCCATTATTTTACCTGCAGCACCTTGTACATGCATGCCTTTGGACCCCCGGAAAAAGCTGCAAACACAACAGGAAGTTGCCTATCTTTGGTTTCCTGTTAAGGGCCCAAAGATATTGAGAAAATGTGTTCAAGCTGTACAACTTGAGTTTAAAAGAGCAAAAAGTGAGACAGAAAATATCAATACGAAAGAAGGTAAACTTTGTGTCATTTCAAAGAAAAGAGCCAGCACTAATTTATACCCCAAGTTCACAATCAAAGACATCAGAAACAGACATCATATAGGAAAATAATCTAATTAAACATATACATGGGACATTTTTTATAGGGGTTTAGAAAGTGTAATGGCTACAAATATGTAAAATATTTTGGTGACCATTGACCAAGCATTTAGCAAATCAGATTCCATAACAATGTATACCTTGACAAGCTCTGTAAGGATACCATTCGCTAGTGATGTGGCCTTATTGGGGAAAAATCTGCAAGGTTGAGAAGCAAAGAAACTCATAATAGTCTGTCACCAAAGAGTTATAAGATAACTGATTAACATACCAAGAATGCAAGACTTAAAAACATTATGAGACTTAGGTTTGCAGGTTGTGGTTTCAATTGCTCAACATTTCCATTGATGTCTCAGAAAAAGCACAATTTTCCAAGAAACCTAACTCTGATGCCCACGATAATGATTCCTTTTTTAAAACTAGAGGATCCTGAAGGTCTGACTTGGGTCATTTGACGCTAAACTCTCCTTTATTCTTACCAGTAACTCAAGAGTTTGGAAGAACCTTTCTCCACTTGCGCTTCTAAACAAAGGATACCAGTCTAATCTTCACCACATAAAATTTGCCTTTATCTAAACATAAACCATAGAAAGATATTGTAGTCAAACTGAAGATTTCTTTGGAATATTGTAATTCATCCTCACTTTGATTTTCAAGATTAAAGTATCTTATACTTTATAAATGGTTACAAATCAATTGGTGGCTCATGAACAAGTGGTTCCATGAAAAACCATCTATTTTGAGTCTGATATTTTTTTGGATCGGTATCTTTGACCCTGACATCACATAATCCCAAAAGAATTTTCCGAAAGACATAAAGTTCATGACACTAACGGCAATAGCCACACATTGTGAGATTTAAAATGTGTCTTGGGGTCATAATCCATGTGGACTATCACAGGGAAAAAGTGGACTATTTCACATACAACAAGCTTGTTTGGGGGGTACCGCTCTCATTTGTCCCTGTTCCACACACATCATATCTCACCTATTTCTTTTGCTACTTTTCTACATCTAAATGCAACATTGCTTCCAATATTCCACCACAAATCCATTCTAGCAATCTTAATAGGTAATCACACCCCACCCCACCCAAAAAAAAACTCACTCATACCACTTTCGTAAGCTTTAACCTTCTCATTCATTCAGTCACAAAAACACACAACCTTGTGATACAAGCTTAAAAGTACTCGTTCTCAACAGATAGTTATTGAGGTGAGTGAGCTTAAGCTATACCAACCCATCCAAGTTACTTATGTTACCAATATGGTTCTCTAAAATAAACCGTAAGAATTCACCCACCCATCCAACATCCTCTACGTTCTGAAACAATCTTCACTCCAATACTCTGACATCCCAACAGTAATAGGTAGTCTTTTTTCAGTTGCCCTTTGGTATCCAATTGGATAGGTTGTGTAATGACCCAAAGACATGAACTTCACCCAAACATCTTAAGTTTTGGAATTTGAAGAATTACACATAGATAAAGCATTGCAAAGAATCCAAATGAAACAAAGTTTCGGCATTCTGATGTTTAGCACAACGGCCCGCAAATCCTGTGTTCAACCAAAACAAATCATCACCAATACAAAAGTTGGCGTCCTGGGCCTTCCCAAACGAAGTCTCTAGACTCATACCACAATTGTGAGGATTGGCTCTAGTACCATCTCATTATCCCTACAAGCTAGTTCTTTGGGTTAGAGAGTGTAAGGTATGACAATATTTTGGTTCTCAAAATTAAGAATCAAATACGATTTACATTTGACATCTAAATAAAAACACAGAATCTCCAACTAAAGTTACAATTAAGTTACGGAATTGAATCCGAGATTCGATCAAATTTCCGGAAAACTGATTATCAAAATGTGATTCCAAACAAACCTAACCATTTCCAATCCATCTCGATTACCGCGTGACACCATCCAAGTATCCAACACAAAACGTAAGTTAAAATAATAACGAGCAAAAATAAAAAAGGTGGGAATGAATTTGACTAACAGGGTGAGGAAATCGGAGTGGCAAACGAGGGAATTCCACCCGAGCGAACCGTACAATCTGACGAACTGCCTGAGATGCCACTCCTCGCTGGAAAGCCAAGCGAACACCACCACCACCCCTTCCGCCTTCTCCTCCCTCCTCCCCCAGTACCACTTCCCCCACATCCTCCACTCACCACAAACCCTAGATTTTCGATCTTCTCCTCTTCTTCTTCGACGAGAGAGAGGGGGGAAGTGTGGATTGGGGTTGTTTTTTTTGCTAACGTGCGCTTGGCGTAGGATAGAGAGGATTTTTTTTTTGCGTGGACGCCAACTGGGGGCGGATATAAGAAGGGGGGAGATGGGTAATTTTGCGATAACCTCCTGCTTCAATGTATATTTTTTACAACAAATTATTTTGTTGTGTTTTAAATTTAGTCTTGATGTGATTTCTCATTGCTAATTTTGTTTTTTTCCCCTCTCGAAATGGTGAAATCAAATCTTACTTTTATTAAAATTTAAAAGCTCACTTACCGTGTTTCAGCCGAAGTTAGGTGCGTAAGTATGGGTTCAGGACCACATCAAATCACTCGGGTAATCCAGTCTTGTTATAATTTGTTACTTTTTTTGGTAAAGGTAATTTGTCATTACTAATTTTGGGGTTTATATTATTGTTTTTTAGAAACAGTGGAATCAAATCTTACTTTTTTCAAATCCTAGTTACTATGTTTTGGCTAAAGGTACGTAGGATTTTACTTTTTAAGTTTGTTTTTATATTTGGGCTAATTTTGGTTACTAACTTAGTTCTCGAATAAAAATTGGTAATAAAATCTCAAATCTAAAAATACATTGTGTTTGACTTTCAGGAGGCGTTGCCCCCTTGTAACCCCCGTCACCTTATTGGCGAGGTGGAACGTCGCTCGCTCACCGGTGAGCGAGACCCCCGATCGACATCTCAAAACCAAAAAATGGCCAAGTAAAAACGACATGAGTGATATCATTTTCATAAAGGGTAAAAATGACATCTACGATACTATTTTTAATCAATGAAAACTATTTTTAGTCAATGAAAACGACGTATTCTTCCAATTTTATATTGTTGCTGATTTTTTTGATTTTTTCCCCTATTCAAAACCCAGAACCCCACGTCCCCACCACTGCCGCTCACGTCTCAAACCCAAATCCATAAAAAAAGAAAAAAACGAATCGAAGAGAACAGGAGAGTTAACTTCCGGCCGGATCGAAGGGAAGATCGCGGCAATGGGGCGGAGGAAAAGAAGGGAGTTGCGGTGAGATCGGCGATGGCGAGAGCGAGCGGTGGGTTGAGGTGGTGTTCTTCCAGGGCCACTCTTGTCGTTTGCTGCCTCAATCTTGTCGCCGCCGCGTACATGCTCCGGTCGCTCTACTCCTCCTACTACATCTTCTCCTCCTCTGCTTCTGCCGTTCCTGCTCCGTTGGGTACGATGTTGTGGATCTTTATGGGTAAAGTTTGGATTTTTATGGGTCAAAGTCGGGTTTTGGTCGAAGAAAACAGAGGACCCAATGTGGGATCGCGGTTTTCTGTTTGGAGAATGATGAAAGTTTGGATTTTTATTTTGGTGTTCCAATCGTTTTGTTTCGGAAAATTGGCGTTTTGGTTTGTTTGTTATGAGAGAGAAACCCTTAAAGTTTTCATCTTTTGGGTTTAATCTGCGTTTTGATTTGTGGGTAGTTGTTGATTTATAATAATTTGAGTCATTTTGTTATCAGAAACTTGAGATTGGGTTGTTCATTTGAGAAGGAAAAACACTTAACCACCAACATTTGCTTCGGATTTCTGGTCGGATGAACATTATAACATTAATTTTTCTGTTTGGGCTTTTCTGTTTTTTTTTTGTAATTTCAAGAGAGAAACTCATAAAGTTTTCATCTTTTGGGTTCAATCTGCAATTTTGATTTGTGGGTATTGGTTGATTTCTTTTTAAGTCATTTTTGTTGTCAGAAGCTTGAGATCGAGTTGTTTATCTGAGAAGGAAAAGCACTTGACCTCCAACCTATTAGTGTGGAATTATTGTTTGCTTCACATTTCTGGTCGGGTCGATGCCGAGAACTTGCTTTGATGTACGTTATAACATTGACCTTTCTGTTTGGGCTCTTCCAGTATGTTTTTTGTTGTTATTTCAAGATCCCTTTTCATTTATGCTTGCTTGCTAATTTTAGTTGCTTTTGTTAGTTCGCAATTATACTGATGAACAAATAAAGATGATGAAAGAGTCTATCAGAATCCGCAAACAAGCAAAACCCGTTCAACTTGTCAAACTGGTGAGAAATGCTTCCACATAGATCTTATAAATAATTGGTAATTTGTCGTTCTTTCTACTCTTTTGCTAACTTTTCATAATTTGTATGGAGGAAAGGTGAAGAAGCTGAAAGCGAGAATTTCAAGAGGGGAAAGAGATTGGGAGTTATCGCAACCCATGAAGCAGAAACTGGCCCATGAGATTTTGCAGAGGTTGGAACAGCTTGGTGCTGGGGCTAGTGTTGCTGATCATCAAGGTTAGTTAGTTTAGACTCTTTATTGCATATGTTGCTGTAACTTCTGCTGCTCTGCATTCATAAATAGATTAAGTTGCCATACAATATAAGCGTGGTTGCCAAATATTGCCAATAAAGGAATTTTGAAAACACAGGCACTAAAAGATCTTAGGAAGCGCAAATTTGGAGAGGAAATAACTGCATCTTTCTCTAGGACCTGTATTTGGAATTTGGCTTCTTTTAAAGGACACATTCTTAGATCACAAAGAGCTTTGAAGCAATATGTTACTATTTTTTATAGAAGCTACATTGCCCCCTTCCTTTTACTATAAATGCTTGCTTCAAGTTGTGTCACAAGGTCTTACAATATTAACTGGCACATGGAAACACTGATTACCTAGAGTGGATTCCACAAGTTTCTTCCATCCAAGATGTAGACTAATATATATGTATGTAATTCATGTACTTCTTTAATCTTTATGTAGTATGAAAAACCTCTCCGGGGAAAAGGATGCACTTGTCTCATAATAGATAGATTTTCTGCGCACAGAATCAACATACCAGAAGTCGTAGTGTAAAGATTTTACAAGAATTATAGTTCTCATTATATACTTTTGGTAGTGAATATATCGTACCCTGTAGACCAACTTAAGTGGTATTTGTTTCGCTGTGTGATTAACTGATTCGTGGTCATTTAACTGCCATATAATACCTCTGCTTCTTGTGCACAGAAACACTTAAAAATTGGCGCATGATAAAATTACAAGAAGTCAAAAGGTTGACATCTGGTGATGATACATCAAATCCGGCTATTACTTCACCGGAAGCAAGTATGCCCCTTTTCGTCATGTGTATCATTTTTGGGTGCTTCCTTAGTTTTATTATAGTCTTGTTATGTTTGTTTCAGAGATGTATTTTTTTTGTTTTCTCTGTCTGGTTTTCATTCACCGACACTCTCATTATTTTGGGTAAACAGAGATGCTTCAAAGAGCTTTAGAGACAGACTGGCTCATGTTTCTTGAAGATCTTGGCTTATGGATTCCTGTTCCAGTTATTCACAAAATGGCAAATGAAAGTGAAGAACCTGGTAATATTGTTAACAATTGTACCTTTGCACATTAAGGGTGGATAAATAGTCTTTGATTCTTTAATTGCACGTGATTTTTCAATCCAGTAGTATATTTCTTAGCTTAGAAAAGGGCCATCATTTTTGTAATGTGCAAAAAAGCTTGCCCGTCTAACACAGAGTTCACTAAATGCGTCAGCAAATTACTGTTTTTAAAAGAAGACTAGAACTTGATATTTGTCGGTTCCTTAAGGCTAAGATGCCTACTAATGGTTATTTACTTCGTCGCTAGGTGATATCCTCTGTGAAGGAATCTTGCTTGAAAGAGATTATAAATTCCACTTGTTAACAGTCATTTCCTAAGAATGAATTACAATTAAAGGATAATACAAGATGGTTTATGATTATTGACTTGGGTATTACATATAAATGCTTGGTGAAACTAAATGCTTGAATTTGGAACACACACACACACACGTTGGAATATAAATGACTGCTTAAATTTATGTTGTTAGGAACTAAAGTCCTTATTCTTACTTAATCGGTATTTGCAGAAGAAGAAATTATAGCTGGACCTCCGATACCAGCTGATTGTCATGCTGAGTTCCATACCGATTATGGCGGGGATGCTGTCAGATGGGGCCTGACCCGCCATACAGATAGTGCTGCAGACTGTTGCAGGGCTTGTTTGGATCAGGCCAGGCGGGCAGGGCCAGGCCAAATGAAGTGCAATATATGGATCTATTGCCCATCAGAGACTGGGTGTCACTCGCCAGATAAATATGTGCATAGACATCGGGAGTGCTGGTTAAAACAGGTTTAAAAAAAATCTATCTGTTTATCTCCACATATGGACATGCGATTATATCTAACACATCCTGTCCCATCTCTTCATTATTTATTGTGTTTGGTGTTTATGTCCAACTAAAGCATGAAGTTCTTCATTATAAATATGTGTTTGTGTCCCATCTCTTCATTATAATCATGTTGTTGCTTGTGCTCATACCATCCCACTTCTTCCTCGTGAATGATTCAGTATCGCTACAACTGATCTCTGAGTATGAAATTCTAATCAATAGTTCAATACACTATACTATTATATACTCAATACATGTTGGGGACTTTTGATGGAATTCTTGGCTTCATATTCTTTTGGTGAACCTACTTTTATCATGAATTTCCAACAATAAACGTCAACATATTCTAAGGACGCCGTCTTGATGACTGCCCAATTTCACTTACATCCACCTTGCATAATATACCATCAGTATAACCATCTTTCTCATTTCTGTGAATTACATGCAATGTAAGATTATAAGTTTGTACCTCTGGCATGTTTCAAAATTCAGCATAATGTTTCATTGGAAATTGGAATTCTCTGATCTTTATTGATTGCTTTTTTGTCAATGGCAGAACGCCACTCCAAAATTGAGCTTCAAAGACAAGTATTCAGAACGATACAGAAATATTCATCCAGATGCACCACCTATCGTGCCTTGGATGGCTGGTATAGTTGGCTGATTAGAGTACACGAACACAGTTTGCAATGGTTGTGTGTAGAAACCATTGTTGTACCTGCCGACTTTGCGGATGGAAATCAATTCGATATACATGGAGGAATATAAGAATCAGACACTCAATGCGAACTCGCACGAGTGGCACATCCAATGTGATTATTTTCCCCATGTGATTGTATTTAAACGTCATTATGTGGTTTATTTATTTTTACTTTTTTGGGAAAAGAAGGGCTAGAACTAGAAGCTGGTTCTACAAGAACTAGGCATCATTTTAATCTGGAAGGTTGCCTGAAGTAAATCTAGATTTTAACCCCCTTTAAAAAAAAGTTTGTTGTTGTTCTTCAACATGGATTAGTGTTCTGTCCAAAGTAATTCCGAACATGTGATTGTCTGCCATTATGTAAGATTTTGCTTTACTTCACAGATTTGATGTTCTCTACTGAAGTTTGAAAACAACTTCATGTTATGAACTCGTGTAAGAATATAGGTACACTTGTATGCAGGTATTATTTTATTCACATGAAGCATGAGAGTTCATTATGGATATAGTTATAACTTAAACTGGTAATTTCTTTGAAATTTGTCAACAAAGTTCTGTTTGATATTTTGATTATCTATAGCCGACTAGGTGACATATAGTGAGCTCATAGCTATTTTTTGTGTGTCCCTTGTGCGTAAAATAAACTTATAAATGCAATGTAATTAAATTAGCGGTATTATGATGATCATAAATTCATATCACCTGTTGAAATGAACATTAAACTTGATTGGGTATTTCTTATTTTCATTAAATTCATGTCTATTCTTACAAATGATCAAATCCTTTGGGTTTTTTATGTCACAATCAAATCAAATATTCAAATCCAATTGTCGGAATTTTTACGTGCCGGTCGGATTTTGAGAAACATGAGGAGCTCAATATCAAATTTGAGCTTAGGAATCATTGTAAAATTACAGTATTCATGGGCATATTAGTTGATATTTGTAATACCTTTCTCCCTTTTTGGGGTTCGAATTACCCTTAATTCTACTCCATTCACTATTCTTACTCAAATTGCAACTTTCGCGAATACAATTCGTTTGACTGAGATGGGAACCTTGACCTTAGGTAAATCAAGTTACAATTCTACCGGAGTGTGACCAAATGCCATTAAATAACTTGAATGATATGATAATTGTGGTTACAACTTACAAATATATCGATAAAGACGTCCACTACCGTGCAGGAGGTAGGTGTATTGACATTGTCCATCTTCATTCTTCTCGAAGCCTGTCTAGAATCAATAAATCCTTTGTACGGAAGCTTAAAAGAAACATACACCATAGCCGAAAATATAAGAAGACAAAAAATTCCTTTCCTTCAACAAATATTTCATTCCAAATTTGGAAGAAAAAAAGGTTTGATCTTCATTGACTGTCTAATGACTTCAATTAATTTTGTAAATACAATGAAGGAAGAGTTCATCCCAGTTAGATTCCCATCCTCGCTATAGTACTCCTAAAAATAAATGTTGGTATGAGGAGAGAAAAAATGGCAACATCACTTGCATATAAAACGGATGTTCACATCAAACATTTACATATCTAAACTTTGTCTTCACCCTAAAGAGTCACTAAGGGTTAAGTAATTCCAAAGATCAGATGCAAAGCCACTATCATGCTCACCAATACCACGTCCAAACTAATATAAATGCACATGCATGCTTTCTATCCCATAATCACTTCCAAATTTGTTGCTCTTTCTCTCTAAAAATGTGTTACAGGTTTGCTCATGATCATAATGGATTATTCTTCTTCCTCATCTCCCTCCTTAAGGACTCTTGCAGACATTGTGGCATCTTTCAACGACATAAATGTCCATCTGTCGTGTCTGACGATGATGATATCTCTATCACCGACAGAGATAACAGACAGGTATTTGGATTTCCAACTCAAAACCAACAAATGACAAACATTTATAGAGTTTACACAAAGCATATACATAACATTAAGGGCGAAGTTCAATCCATTACTAGTTTGGTTTATCATTTTACTTTTTTTAGATGATAATTTTTGAGATTCGGAGGCGAAAGATGGAAAGAGAACTAAGGGCAAAGCAAATGTCTTTTGTGGATGGCATAAGAAGGATTTTCCGAAATCACTACGAACAACGAGATACAAGAGAACATGAAGAATATGATGATGATGATGAAGAATTTCTCTCGGCGAAGAGTTGTTTCTCGCGATCTTCGAGTGAAGGAAGTGTTGTGATGTTTGATGTTTTAATGTTGGAAGAACTCCGACATTGCGAGGGATGGCCTTTCGGGCTATGCAAGAGAGGTCATGTTGCCCTTCCACCATTGCCAACCTCACCATTTGATTCTTGGACATGGAGTACAAGGAACAAACCCTAATTTAAAGGAACAAAGAGTGTTGGAGTTCTTAAATTTTTGCGTGGAATCCTTCTTGCATTTTCTCAAGATTAATTGTTCTAGGAGATACATATACAACTATATGTATGTGTATGATATTGTTGTTGTAGACGAGCACATACCTACTTAACACACGTGTGATTATATTCTACTGGTTTGCTATAATATTAAAATCCATGCTTTTAAGTTCTCTTGTAATACTTAATTGTAGTGTAGTTCCAAATGGTCATGGGATATATGTATTAAACTTGGGATTTTTCTACTCCTACTAAATTCAAATACATACCCCTATTACTGTAGAATACTCGACTACCGACATGGGTAACATATAGGATTAGGCTCTACTCGGACTTGTCGGATCATTATATTTATATCCTCTGTTGTTAAAAGGCTATTCCAAAGTCTATTTCAAACAAAAATTCCTCGACTTCCTTAATTTCCCATCATGTCATAATCAACAATTTGTCTACCTTGAGGAAAACACACTGGATTAGTCATTGACGAGTCTAGAGATCAATGTTTGGAAAATAATCTTATAGCAAGTGTTACGTAGGTTCATGGGTCGGGTCTAAAATCTGTCACGGTCTCATTCTATTGGACTAACGTGATAAGAGATTCATTAAAATAAATTAAATGATTTGTTAAGTGACAGGTTCGTGTGTTGGGAACTACAATTCCGCAAAAAACTTGTGATGCAATGAGTAATGACAAAGAAATGGAAATTGTAATTGAGCTAACCAAAGGTTAAATATTGGTGACAATCAAGTTTGACTTTGATGAGCTAAATTTAATGTTAAGTCCAAAATCCAAGAAAGCATTTCATAATTCATATTTATCTTCTAAATGAACTTAAGTTGTTTGAGTAAAGTGTAATCTTAAAGGCATGTGCTACAATCTTTGCCAAAGCTAAAAGCAATAAATAGAGTTTGAATATAATCATAGTCATATATTAGAACGTATAAAGAAGAAAAAAAAATGTATACTTACTAGTTGCTTTAGGTTCATCTTTATATTATTTTTTTGCATACTAAGTCCATATAAATTTTATAAATTGTTTTCAAGCCCAATGAAATTTCGCTTACGTGAATGGGTTACCATCATCCCAAGAAATGGATTAGGCAAGGTACGACTTCAATTAATGTCCTCCTCCACGTTTCTTATTAAACGGGTTAAGAAATATAATTGTATTAGTGAAGTAACATGAGTAGCACTTGTACATAAATAAGTGACGCACCTCATATTATAAAATCATCCACCAGAACAAACATCAAGAATTCAAGGCAAAGGCATTAAATTATTTTGAGTGTTGAGATATCAACCTTTGAGGGAGCACGTCAACCTTCTCAACTTGAAGATTTCTCAAAACTTGTTTGTCACACTTTTCCAGATAATATTCTTTTCAAGAATCAAAATAAAAGATTGCATTACTTATCTATTTTCGAAAGCAATAGAGCAATACTACTCATCCGAAGTGAAGTTCTTATGAGTTATATGTCCTTGGTAAGAAATGATTGGGTAATTTCTTTGTGGAATTTCTTAAATCATTTCATATCACCAATCACTTCATCCAAGAAGTCAAAGACATCATTAGGAGCATAGTTATCAACTTATTACTTGAAAAATATGAAAATTGATTTGATATTATTACTTAAAAATGGTATTATATTGTTCATGCTTTTTCATTCATAAACGTGCTCGTACCTTCGTATTATCTTTATTAGAGTACTTAAATAAGAATTATGGTTTCTAACACTAGTGCAGAATGCACAATAGACATCGGATATCCAAACATTTGACGTCTACGTGACTATCAAGTTTAGTCCTACATCGAAAAGAAAAAATATTGTTGGTGTACTTGATGTACTCCACCACTCATTTACTGCTGAGTGAGATCGAGTTGGGGTACTTGGACATTTTGGGCTTGATGTACTTGTTAATAATCAAAAGATTAGCACTTGTGGTACTTTGACATCTTGGGTTTGATTACTGTACAAGTTGAATGTCCGTTATAGGTTGTAATGTATATTTTTTGGTTATTTAAAGATATAATAGACGTCAGTCATATATAACCAACGTCTATACACCAATGCATAGGCGTTGGGACAATATACGATAATCGTATATACCGCCAAAATTCATTATATATACCATTATATATCTGACATATATAGTCTTTTATGCATTATCGTAAGATCATTCAGTCAAAAGTACTATATACGTGGAATGATGGCAACATTGGCAGTTAAACATCTTTCCGGTTTTTTCTTCTTGAAATGAAATGGTGTGGAAAGGAAAATATGACTTGACAAAGATGAAAAAGTATGCTACCTAACTCTATTAATCAAATCAATCTTACAATATAAAAAGGAAAAAGACATGCATTTTCATGCAAAAATTTGTCGGGTTTGGACGATTCTTGTAATTTTCAACATTTGATACTAATTCCAGGCTGATGCTGCATATGTACATGTGAACACACGAGCCAACTCTATGAATTCAATTATACAAGCGAAGTGACAAATTTCAAATCAAGTGTTTCTAAAAACACACAAATTGCCATCCAAATATAATTACAGCGAGAAAGAGAAATGATGCAAGAAAGAAGAGAGACCGAGAAAGAGAAACGTTGAAACGAGTTTTTGCCAAGATCCATCTCTTCTTTTTGAAACATTAAAATATATAATACCCAGTTAAAACCATATCGATTTTGAGATTGTAGGAGGGAAGTCCAATGCATTACTGATTTCTCTTTTTCAAGTTCTGTCTATAGGCTTGACTTCACCACAAGCCCTCAACCACTTCGGTTTTGACTTCCCAAAGCATACGATCTTGTAGATGTACATGATAATTATATCTAAATAACTGGATATTATACTAATAATATCATACCATATAAGTGAAAACATGATCCAAATCCATCAAATCGCAATCCATAAAAATCACCCAAGACAATACTAATCTACTTAAGGTGCGATTAGATGAACCATAAATCAAGAATTTTTTTCCAAGTTTCTCAATTTTCCAAAAAATTGCATCCAAATGGGGTTTTTTGTAGCCCAATTTAAAAGAAAAGGTGTAATGAGTTTAGGGATATCAAATTTGGCTCGGGATCGACGGATCGCTCGATGTTCGCTCGATTTTGTTCGGATCGTGCTCGACTCGATTACTAACGAGCCGATCACGAGCAAAAATTACCGCTCGACAAACTAAACGAGCCGAGCACGAGCAAACTGTGCTCGCTCGATGCTCGACATTCGATTGCTCGTTCGCTCACTCATTAAAATACCCAATTATCATATTTACTATATCCAATTACAATTATCCATATTAGGATGGGGCAATTACTATTAAACCGTTTAATTATTTTTTTAAACTAAACTCCTAAAGTCTAAAATCTAAAAGAGTAAAAAAACTTTTTTTGTTAGGTCATTCAACCTCCTGTGGTGAAAATTCAAACCATTCAACCTCACTCACCGACCAATGCCTGGTCGAGAAGAAGTCCAACCGATTAACCCACCACCTGAACCCGGAACCAAGCACTCCTCCCTCCCCTCAGCCTCCCGAACCTAATAGCCTCACAGAAAACCAACCGCACCACAAGCGCAACCGCGGTAGCGAGCAGAAACACGGCCTGCGACCTCGTTGACCACCAGATCCCCTCGACCCCGAACATGCTCCACCACACCGACGGCTCGTCGACGAGCAAGGATTTGACCTCGAAGTTGCCGACGGAGGGGAGGGCGAAGAGGACACATCGGCCAGCCGAGAGGAAGTGTCTGGGGTTGCAGGAGCAGAGAGTGTTGTTGTAGCGGAGGCGTTGGCTGGACACGATGGGTCCATCGCAGGCGATCAAGGTTTTCCGGTGGAGTTTGGGTTTGGAATCATTTGCTTGCTTTTGGCGTGGAGGTGTGTGGATCCGAGCAATCGAGCTTGCGAGCGGCTCACGAGCATCAGGCGAGCCGAGCACGGGCACGTTTTTCTGCTCGACTCGCCTATCGAGTGAGCGACGGGCGGGTGAAAATCTTTATCGAGCCGATCTCAATCCGAGCCCGCTTGCTCGATTATGGCTAGTTTACACCCCTAAATGGGTTTGATGCCTTTTGCACTAGCCAAAAAAGGTAATTGTTTGGCCATCAATTGTTTGCAATTTACTTGTTTTGCCACTTACAATATTACGGTCTTTATCGGTGGGTTCTACGTTTTTTGGATCATGAGAGATAATTACAAATGGAACGACAATTTCGACATTCAAACGCCTTCGGTTTTTATAGCCAATATTTAAACATGTGGTTTAAATAGGCTTGGGCACCATAAACGGCTAGTTTATTGTGCATTTAAACACACTCATTGTTTTATTTTTTAGTTACACAAAAATGAAAAACTTGAATTCAAAACACACAATGTATATATATTGGGAACTACTATTCGTCGCCGGAAAACTACTTAAATCGCCCCAAAAATGACCTTTTTGCCCCTAACAAATCAATTAATACCGATTTCGTCCCGTGTCTTTAAACAAGGTGTTTGACTCAGTTTTACTCACATTCCCAGTACAAACACCACGAAAATGTCCGGCGAAGCACCAGAATCCGACGAGGTAACGGGGGCGGAATTTTTTTTCCGACTCGGGCGTCTAGCTAGGCCGCCTCCACCTAAGTGGAGGCGGCTTAGCCAGACGCCTCCACCTAGCTGGAGGCGGCTTAGATGCACGCCTCCACCATGGTGGAGGCGGCCTAGCCAGCCGCCCGTTTTTTTTTTGTTTTTTTATTATTTTTTGTTAAATTCAAATTTTTCAGGTTCCGTTGCAAGATTTCGGTGGTGATGGAGTAGATTACAGTGAGCTTTTTGACAGTAAAGAAATATTTACAACAATCGAGGAAGGTTGTAAATGGGCGAAACAAATTGCGATAGGAGCCGGATTTTTTTTGGTTATATCATCGTACAAACCAAAAGCAGATAACCGGATGGATTGTTACCTCAGATGCGATCGCAGACGTGAGATGAGTTCTCGTGATACGAGTATTGCACTGCGAAAGAATACGAAAAGAAAATGTTGCGGTTGTCGGTTTTTGGTAAAAGTGGTGGAGCGACGAGATCGTGATGGATGGGTTATTGTTTCTAGTAGCATGTTTGGGCAGCACAACCACCCATTGGCAGTTTATTCAGAGGGTCACCGACAGGTCAGCGGACTTAGTGCTGGGGCAAAGCAAATTGTTCGGGATATGACAGAGGCACAAGCAAGGCCCCGTAACATTTTGTTGGCGGTAAAGAAGAAATTTCCGGACGATAATCCTAATCAAAGGCACATTTACAACTTCAGAGAGTACATGAGGAGGACGAAATCTGAAGACAGGAATCCCGCGCAGCAGTTTCTCAGAGAGGCAGTGCAGCATAAGTATTTGCATTGGATTGTGGCAGATGAAGAAACTAATGTCTTGACTCACGCATTTTTGGCACATCCGACTTCAGTTCAGTTGTTGCGTACATACCCATTCGTGATCTGTATGGATTCGACGTATAAGACGAACAAGTACAAGATGCCTTTGTTTGAGATGGTTGGGGTTACTCCAACAAATATGAATTTCCTCGTCGGATATGCGATTTTGCAGGATGAGACCGAGTCTAGTTACCGGTGGGTGTTGGAGAGGTTGCGAGATCTGTTATTGGATATTGTTAGCCCGACAGCAATAATTACGGACCGGGAGATGGGTCTGATGCGACCAGTGGCAGAGGTTTTTCCTGAGTCAGCTCATTTACTATGCACCTGGCATATCAACAAAGACGTGTACAACTACGCATACCACGTATTCGGCAAGGAGAAGCAGCTTGCAGAGAGTTTTAGACGTGGAAGATGGAGGAGAGTCATGCTTCTGATTCACAGACGGATTATGATAGAGCAGTCCGTAATCTGAAGGATTCTTACAGTTCCTGGCCAGTGCTGACGAAGTATGTGGAAGACACGTGGTTGGTGCATAAGGAAAAATTCGTGTTGAATTGGACGAATCAAGTTCTTCATTTCGGCAACACTACGAACTGCAGGGTGGAAAGTGCACATTCGGCTCTGAAAGAGTGGATCACTACATCGACTGCCGCTCTCGACACTCTTTTCGACCGCGTGAACTCGTCTATTGAAATGCAGCTGACGAATATTCGGAACTTTCTTGAAGATTCGAGACGTCGAAATTTGGCACAGTACATAGGTCCTCTGTTTCAGCATATAAATGGCCGAGTTTCGCATCACTGCTTGTCGTTAATGACTCAGGAGTTGAAGAGAATGCAGGACTTAAGTGATGAAATTGAATATCGTTGTGGGTGTGCTTTCCTGACAACACATGGGATTCCTTGTGCCTGTACCATGTACGAGTGTTTCGCGTCAGGTGATGGAATTTATTTAGAGCAGATTCATCCATTCTGGAAAACACTTGTTATCGGAGAAGGAGTCCAGATGTCAGAGTTTGTTGATCAGTCAGCACAAGACACCGAGCATTTTCGGAAGCTAGTGGATGAGATCTCGCAGAGCGATCCTACAGTAATTCGTAGTGCCATGGGTCAATTTTATCACAATTTATAATCAATTTAAAAACAAATTAATGTAAAAAAAATCCAGGCGTCTGCGGGAGATGCCTACCCTACGTGGTAGGCGTCTGCCGGAGACGCCTGCCCTACGTGGGAGACGTCTCCCGCAGACGTCTGTGCCATGGGTCGGGCGGCTCCCGCGGTCGCCCGACTCAAAAAAAAAAATTTAAAAATTAATTGAAATAAACAAGGTGATTTACCAGATGTTAGTAGTCCGGGGTGTCCGCTGGCTCTTTCCCTGGCCTCCGAGACATCCTATTTGGTGAATAAAAGTGTGATATGAAGAGAAAGTTGTGTTAAAAGAGTGAAATGAGGAGTTATATTAGTAGAAAGTGTAGATGGGCAAAATGGTAATCTTATGGGCGATTTAAGTAGTTTTACGGCGACGAATAGCAGTTCAGTATATATTACAGAAATGTTTGGTTTGGTCAAATCCGCTGCCCTGTGTCAGTGCCACTACGGATCTAAATGACGGTAGGACATGTAGTGGGGTAGGGAAATGTAAAAATTTAACAACTACTATATGTCCCGCCTAACGATGGATTAGGCGGGTGTGGGGCGGGTCAAATAGGTTGAGTGACTTGAGTCTTTAGATTTTTATTTTATAAATTAGAAACTCGTACAAGCTTATGACTTAGAGCATGTAAAACCATAACAAGTTTGTGTATATCACCAAAAATTTAAGAAACAAAATACACACAACATAACATATTTTCATACAATATAACATTTTCATAGTTTCATGTCCATAACATGATAATAGGCATGTCTAAAACAAATAAAAAAGTCATACATAAAGTGCATAACCATATAAATAGTTATTTAGTCCAAAAACTACCAACCACAATCACACAATCACATTGACACAAGTCGATAACTTGGTGATATAAAATAAAACATGTTATTTGAGTAAATTAGATTTAAAGTCTTAATAATAAAATCTTAATTATATTTATAATAAAATATATATTAATTAAAAAAAATTGTGTTGTAGATTAAACGTGACAGATCGAGAGATAATCGCAACTTCTCTCGTTCATTAAGCAGGTTGGCGAGTGATAAGTTGCCACAATTAAATTGCGACAATGTCAAACACCACACACATCCAATAAATAAATAAATCCAACAAAGCCTCCTTTAAACTCCCAACCAAAATCCAATTTGGAACGTCTCTCTCCCGTCTCCTGTCTCTGCGCTTCCTCTGTAATTTGTCTCCTCTTTCTGTCTGATCTCACTAATTTCATTTAAGTCAGTATCAGGGGTTTGTGTTCGGACAACACTAGAAACTCCTCCAGCCTCAACAGTCAACAGTAGAGAGAGAATCACAACAACAACAACGCCAATAACGTTGCTGACATCATTAAAAGCCATAAAAAGACTCGTTAGACAACAGCTGGAGCTCAGATCACCTCTGGTTTGTGTTCTGAGCCTTCTTTTGAACTTCTCTTTCTTACCCAAAACCCCAAAGGTGGTCAGGAGGTGATTGAGGGTGGAAAGGTGGTAGCTTTTTTGGATTTGAGGTTGTGGACTTGGTGAAATGGGTGTCAAGGTGAGGTTTTGAGCTTTCCATTGTGGTTCTCTTTGGTGCCCAAAACTCCTAAGTAGGTAAGCAGGTGTTTGGGAGTGGAACGATTGTGTCCTTTTTGGGTTTGAGCCAAACAAGGGTTTTGAAGGGAGAAAGAGTGGTATGAGGAGTTAAGAAGGAGATTGAGGTTGGGAAAAAAAAAGTTTTAATCTCTTTTTTTTTGGAAGGGAAAAGTGGTTTCTATTTGTGTCTTTAGATTCAGTTCTAGTTATTTGCAGGGTTTTTTGAAAGTTTTAGGATATGAGTATGGTGGAATAAGGGTCAAAGAGGGGTTGTGGATGGGGGAAGGTTGCAGCCCTTTTGGTTTGAGAAAGTGAGTATAAGATAATTTGAAGGGGGAGGAGAGGGAGAGATGGCTGATGGGTGCTGTGACTTCAACAAGGTAGTGATCCTTCCCCCATTTGGTTGTTTAAGTTCTTAAACTTGGCATTGTTTCTTATGTTGTCATTTTGGTGTTGAAATGTGTTCTTGTTGTTAAACTAAGCATGCAGTTTCATATTTGGGACTTTGTGTTGGTATCAATAAAAATGTTTCTTTGACTTGTGCATGTCTGTATCTGGTCTTTCAGTTCTGCATCATCTTCATCCGTTTCATGTTTATTTAATTGTCTGAAGCAGTCTTGTATTTTATTTCTTATTAAAGAAAGTTTTGCATTTTTTTCTTTTTTAATTATTGGGGATTTTCCTGGAAACCAATAAGAAATGAGGTTACGGTTTTTGTTCCGTGTCATTGTTGGAATTTTGTTTATTTTTCTTCCTTTTTTCTAATGTTTGCCCACTATAACTACTTACTTCATTGGGTTTTTTTTATTTAATATACACTACCCTGCCCCTCTTTTAAATTCCAAACATCTCAAACATGTGAATGAGATTGTTGAGATGCAATCCACGGTGTTGACCATCTGAAGATAAGGAATATCCCAACTGAGCTAGCTCCAGTTGGTTACATACTTCATTGTCATGTGATACAAGTTTCCAGTTTGATGATGGATTTATGTTTCCGAACTCTATTTAATGCTTGCGGTGGATTATGCGCATCTGATTCTTGTGATCCCCCATGATCTAAGTAAATGTTGTATGGTTTGCTTGCATGAATCCTTGATGTTGTATTTTTTTTTCAAAATTTTCTATATAACAAGTTACTAAAATTTTGTTTTCTTTCAGGACATGCTCATCATAAAATCTCCAAAGAAATCTCCTCTAGCTCTAAGAATGGTTGTTCTCAGTTTTGCAATGGTCTGTGGTGTCTACATTTGTTCAATCTGCGTAAAGCAGTCGAGTATTCGCCCAGAATCCAATCTTGTTCAGGTCGAGCATATCCGCAGACCTTGTCATGACCCAAATATTCCACCATCCGAGCTTCCTTTTCTGCACTATCCAGAACCAACAAATTATAGCAGGTAGTTGGCCATAAACTCAGTAATTCTTTTTTCAACTAGAGTTCAACCATTTAAGCATTTTCTTATTTCTTCAGGGAAGAATGTGCTTGCAATCCAGTCAGGTTCTTTGCAATTTTGTCGATGCAAAGATCCGGTAGTGGATGGTTTGAGACTCTTTTGAATAGCCATAGAAATATTAGTTCGAATGGGGAGGTTTTTTCGGTTAGAGAGAGAATGAATAACATGTCTTCAATCACAAAGACATTGGACAAAGTGTACAACCTTGATTGGCTCAGCAGTGCTGCAAAAAATGAATGCACAGCTGCTGTTGGTTTTAAGTGGATGCTTAATCAGGTTTGTCCTTTTTAAATCTTGATTTTACTCACTGTATTTCCTCTCTTTTTTCTCTCTCGGTAGTTTTTCTTTTTTTGTCAAATCAATAAAAAGATAAAAAAAGAATACTTGATTGGGTTATGCTCTTTTTTTGTCAAATCGATAAAAAGATATAAAAAAGGAATACTTGATTGGGTTATGTTCCAATGTGTCATATTTGTTCAATACTTTTTCTGGTGTAAAAACATGCCACCCATGGGATCCTTATCAATATCTGATCTTTGAGTAGTAGTTAGAGAAAAATCTGTCAGATGGGCATCTCTGTTCTGCCATTTTCTGTTTTGTTGCTCTGTCATTTTCTTCTGGAAGATATCTTCACATGTACATAATTTTCAGTTGAAATAATAATATGCAATTTAGAGATTTCTTTAGAATGGAAGGTAAGACTGTGTTATCACGTTTGTTTTTTTGATAAATGAACCCATGCTAGTAGTTAGAGCAAGAAGGTCTTTGTCAATTGTCGATATCTTTGATGAGGCAGGTGTAGTTTCTTGCAATTGGGTATCGTAAATTCCCTTTTAATTATGTCAATAACTAATTTTGTTCAATTGCAGTTTATTGCCAAGAATACAGAAGTTATGTCAGTGCAGAATAAATGATTTGGGTGCGCAAATGTAGGAAAATATAGTTTGTGAAATTGATTGGCTCAGATGTTTGTTTATTTGAATGCGGCTGAAAATATTAGTTTAGTGTGTTTAGCGTTTACTAAGATCTAGAGAATTATTCAATCTTATTCAATTCAGTATTGAAGCATCTTAAATTAGTTCATCTTTGGTGAAAATCAATTGAATTTGTTTACGTAAGAATGTGATTATATTATGTGCTAAAAGCGTTGGTTCACTTCTAACTTGTTTTAAAAGAAGGTACTGCCTAATTACTTTCTACAACTCGATTGATACAGGGTCTAATGGAGCACCACGAAGAAATAGCCAAGTACTTCCATGAAAGAGGAGTCTCTGCAGTATTCCTCTTCCGAAGAAATCTACTGCGTCGTTTAATTTCCCTGCTTTCAAACACACATGATCGCAGGTATAAACTAATAAATGGGACCCACAAATCGCATGTACACTCGAAAGATGAGGTATTCCATCACCTTTATTTTTCAAATCGTCTATAATTTGCCATGAATTAGAGCATGTTAAATATTTTATTGCTCTTAATCACAGGCAGGCATACTGGCGAGTTACAAGCCTTACATTAACATAACATCGTTGGTATCAGACCTACAAACTGCCCAACAATCTGTTGCCGATACATTGAAGCATTTCCAAACCATCCCCCACATTGTCTTTTTCTACGAAGATCTATTAATGAACCGGACAGTAAGTTCCTGAAATGTACACCATTAACGCTTTTAAATGTGGGTTCTAACTTGAAGTTGCAAATTATTTCTGCAGAAGGTAAATAATGCCCTCGAATTCCTTAAGCTCCCAAGTGAAACACTTGTTAGTCGCCAAGTGAAAATTCACACGAAACCTTTGCCAGAGCTGATCCAGAACTGGGAAGCTGTCCATGCCACTTTAAAGGGAACGCAATACGAAAGCTTCCTTAACGCCGACTATCAGTTGTAGTGCGTTTTACTCCACAACTCGACTCTTATTCTTGAAATAACATCCAAGATCCAAGACAGGTTTGCTTTGTTAAATATGAGCACGCCCATGTTGGATCTTTTCTTTGATATATAGTTGTACTTAGATGGGTATATATATGTTAGTTTATGAATTTTTGCTTCTTCAAATATTGCCATGAATTTTAGTTCCTAGAAAAAGTTGTAAGATTAACTTTGACAGTTAGAAATTTAGAATGCCAATATGAACTTGAAATTTTAAATTTGGTACTTAATTTTCCTACCAAAAAACATGAAATGAGTAATGCATCCTGCATTCCCGTGGGAACACTTCTGCCAAGACAGGAAGAAACCATTATTAGACAAGCACGTGTCTGCATAAATTACCAACAGAATCTTCCATCTCAAATGCTAAATCCAAATAACCAAAACAGAAGTGGTTGGACAATGTGTAGGAATTGATACTTCAACAAAGGTTAAGACGGTAAATAATCATGCCCGGTTTCTGTTTTCTCTCTTTGACAAGCCAGTTTCTCTTTATACTAGGTCAATTCATTAAACTCATCAAAAAAACATTAACCATGCTTGGGCTACCTCTAACCACCCTTCATTCTCTCATCTCCACGTCATTTGGAGATTAATCATGCGTAAAATATATATAAAAAATTATAAAATCAAAATAAATAAAAAACAATTTTTCAGAAAAATAATTTGAAAAATAATTAAAAATGAATTTATAAACATTTTAACCCTAAAACAATAAAAAAATCAGGCCAACAGGGGCAGACACGTGCCCCCCACCTCAGGGCGCCCGGGACGCCCATAATCCGGGTTGGGCGGGTGGGCACGCCCGACCCATTACGGGTGCTCTAAGTTCCTCGTCACTTTAGCATAACACTCGTGGTTAATAGTCCATTCACCATCAACAAAAGAGAAACATAAGAAAAGTAGTTGATTCTTTATCTCTAAGGGAGAGCAAAGTTCGGTATGATCTGAGTTTTTGGATCGGACTCGGATCGAACTTTTCGGTTACGTCTTCGGTCCAAGGGATACCAAAAATTCAACATTCGGTCCGATCCCGAACCGAGATTTTGTGAGAGCATCCACAACCATGACCTAGGTCATCAACTTTTTCTCTATTCTTTCTCTCTCTGCTATGTCATTACGACACAACCTCCTATTTCTCATTCACTATTCACCCATTAACCATGACCTAGGTTATCCCATTTTCTTTCTTCTACATCATTAATTTTTTTCTCAATTTTTATTATATTCCAAAATCATTTATATTTACCCAAAATATTAAAATTACTTTATTTATTTAACCATCAATGATTACCAAATACTAAATACCATTAATATTAAGAAAGCAAATATTACATTATTTTTAGCAAATGTACGCTTACATTAAAAGAGACGACAAACCAAATAATACACGACATAATTCAAATATTACACGACATAAAACACACTTAACAGGTCGGTCACGGGTCTCGTTCACTTAAAATATAACATTATCAAAATATAATAAATCATAAACCTAATTATTATCAAAATATAAACTACAACTACTTAAATCCTAACTATTTATCAAAATATAAACCTCTAATTATTAAAACAAATATCAAAACAAAAAAAATTCAAAAAAAAACCCGACCAACCGGATCATCCTAGGGGACGACCGGTCGTCCGAGGTCATCCGGGGTGGATGACCCCGTTAAGATGCTCTGAGTAAAATTCAGATTTAGGACCATACTGGACCGACCTGAATTTATTCAGTCCGACCTTTTCGAAAAGTCGATGGGTTCGGTACGGGACCGAAACTCATCCCCAGTATCTTATATGATTCTGTAATAACTACAGCGAACAACGAATAAGGATGCCAATCATGTCATGTTGTGTAAATTTTGAAATGATGACAAATATATTGTGCATGGATATACCGAACGTCTTCGTGTCCTGTCAGACAAACACGATGGCTTCATTCTGCCTATACGAGGCAAGTTATGTTTCATATAATTTTATTCAAAATGTCGTGACACGAAATTTCACTGAACTTACGTTAAGCATACAATATACACAAAAAATTGCTGTATTGATAGTGTATTGACCATGTATCTATATTGGTATACCGTATACAAATATGTGTTCTCATATGCCATGCCTCTTCGTGGACTTTATGTTTGGAATTGTGCACAAACAAGACACCATAAAAAACCGTGCAACTTATTACCCACTTCTGTATCACTTCCACTACTAGCCATAAGAGTATAAGATTCCCCTCCCCCATATGATTTCCGAATTTTTAAACTGTTCTGTAAACATATAGCTTTCTATGTTGTGCTAAACTGCTAATGTGCTTCTCCGAGCATGTTCACAACTTTTGGTATTATATCGTATACTGTATAGAATACGAGGAAAGTGCTCTGCAGCATTAGACATTTTCTTAATGTTATGTAAACATTACTTCACTTTTGAAGGGTTAGCTGGAATTGTTTTTTGATAAAAGCGTGATTACTGAAGAAGAAAAACATGCTTAAAGCCGCGGTAGTCTTTTACTCGAATCTACCTTGTGACACCAAGTCACCAACCAATGTTACCACATAAATGACCACGAGGCGACTGGGCGAACCGGGGTATCATATTGTTATCACTCTCTCTCTATTTTTTTAATAGAATATAGTCACTCTTTAATTGTTTTTTATACAAGTCATTTACCCAAAATAATTTCAAGACTATGCAGGAAAGATGCAAATTAGATTACACAAGATTGACCCGCAGATGTTCTGCAGAAACAAATATCTATGAACAAATTACTATTGCATTGAATCCACAATTTTACGAGTTAAAGACTTGTATAAAACAAGTATTGAACTATCAACATCACAAATAGGCCGTGTAAAGGGAAACTATAACAACATTTTTTTACAAGCAAAGCACACAAGAATGCATAAAGTTATGGAATATTTGAATAATGAATGTTGTCTCTAGGCATATGTACAAAACCTTTTAATATTTAACCACACAAAACTCTGGTGCAAAATTACATCCCATTTTCAAAACAAACACCATAAGATACACAAAATACAACATAATTCTGAAAGAAAGAACTAGTTATCCGAATGGGGAAGCAACAGGGCCAGCAGAAGAATCTGATCTCTTAATGCTGCCCATACCGCATATAATACAACCAGGTGAAGAAAGTGCAGAAAACTTGGAACCGCAGAGATCACACACATCGTGTCCAATGGTAGACAGCCGACTGAGTGTGGCAGCGCAAAACTGAGATGGATCTTCCAGCGGATCAATTGACTTGTTAGATAGACCCCTCTTTGTGCACATGTCAGCCAAGGTTCTCAGTTCGTCCTGCTTGCTTGGAGGTGCCTTAGAAAGTAGTAGCTCAAGCATCTGCTTTGAGTACTTATAGTTCTGCACCTCCATGTTTCGCTTAATGGCAGTTCTTATGCAATTAATACGGTGTTTCGCCTGGAGAGGTAGAGATCCAAGGTGGCGAGACAATCTTGCCATTTCATCTTTGGCACTAAGTGCACTGGGTCCTTGCACCCTCTGCAATCGTGTTATTTCCTGTGGACATGAGAAATAAATGCACATGTAACTACACGAGGTGTGCTAAAGTTGACCTGACGCCAGCATTTCTTGGCTAAAAGTATCCACAATTGTTTGTGCACATCATGGAAAAAGTAACAGGGTCTTTTCCAATTCCTTACAGATTTGCAATCTCTTTAGAGCTACACCATTTTACTTAAACGTAATCACTCACTTAAAAGAAGAGCAAATCAAATAAGTAAACAGGAATCAACAGTACTAACATACCTGAAGTATGGCGACTGCGATCTTATATTGAGCACAAATGGTGGCCTGTGCTTTAATATCAGCACCGCGAGATTGATCCTTTGCTAATGCAAGGAAAGCTTCATCGAAACATGAAAGAGCATCAGCAAGTTGATTCTGCTCAAGATGTGCCAGACCTGTTTTGAAACATACTGGAGCGGCAGCACCTCTTGGAACCTAGGAAAAAAGATAAAAAATAAGATCACATAAATCTAAGAAAAGCATGTTGCAAAATGCAGGTATATAAACCAAAAGAAATTTACCTGGCCAGGGCGCACTGCTGACGGTGGAGGCGGCTGGGGAGTAGTTTTAACGGCAGCAGAACCTGGATTTGCAAGAGCACTTAGATCAAGCGGTGGTGATGGCCCTGATGGCAAAGGAGGACGAGAGGCCTGAACATCTGATTGGGGTGGGACACCTCCGCCAGGTAATCCAATTGATTGCATGGCAGCATCTGATTGTTGAGGTGCCTGTGGAGGCACACCTCCATCTGGAAGGCCAACGTCAGCCGCGATGTTGGCGGGTTGATTTGCAACAATGTTATTTCCATTAATACCATGTTGACTCGGATCCTTAGTCAAATTAACATATGACGGAGGAGGAGGTAGAGAGGCCACAACCTGAAGAGATGATACTGTGTTCTGGAAAAAGTCCTCAGGAATAGGTCCAGCCGACACTCCCATGCCTGTAACCATAGGTGGAGGTTGTCCTTGAACAGGAATTGGTCCAGCTGACACTCCCATGCCTGAGACCGTAGGTGTAGGCTGACCTTGCACTGCAGGTGCAAAAGCATCAGTCCCAAAGAGATCAGAGGAATTTGTAACTGTAGCTGCAGTGGATGTAGCAGCTGGTTGGCCAAAAGGAAGTGAAAGATCTTGGGATCCTCCAGATGATGACCTTGTCCTCATTGGTGGGCCCAAACCTTCACCAAGCTTAAATTGTCTAGTGGCTTCTTTTATTTTGTTGACATCAACAGCAGGAGCTGCAACTGGCTTATCACGAATTTGTATACGAATCTTTCTAGTCTTTGATGTGCTTTCATCTTCATCACTGCTACTTCCGTTGGCAGCACCATAAAGAGATTTTTTAAATTCTTCTTCTGCCCGAGCTTGCTCATCTCGGGTAATAGCAGGAATAGCTAGTTGTTTGCTCAAGGTGTCAATGACAGAATCACCCTTGGTGTCACCATTCATTGGTTTCTGTGTCTTGTCAGAAGTGGAATTAGGCAGTGAAGGAGTTCCCTTACTTTCACCATTAGGTGTTGTGAGAGCTTGAACCAAACTTTTTTCACTTACTTCTACAACATTACCTCTTCCTTTGATTGCACCCAAATAAACTCCAATATGCTCTGGAATGATTGAAGGGATGCTACCTTCACTTGTCTTCATATAGGGCATGACCTCTCCTGCTAGCTCCCACTGAGGTATATCCTTATGAGTGGTAGGTGTTTTAATCTCCCAATTACCGCCACCCCATTCTAACCCTTTAGGTACCATACTCTCCGCAGCAAAATTAGCAAATATACCCTGTGTCCATCCAGTTGATCGAACTCTTAAAATTCTTTCACAGTACCGTCCCAGTTCAGAATCCATGCTGGCTTCTTCCAACCTCTGAGCAAGGTGCCGCATGGCACTGGGATTGAGATGGCATATAAACAGATCAAGCATACTCTGGAAGTCCGAAATTACTTCAAAAGTTTCTTTGGCACTATCAAACTGACCATATCTGCATGTCGCCAGATTTCAGTAATTGTGAGTACTAAACAAGGAATTTGTCATCAATACAACATGATGACTGCAGAACTGACGGAAAAAACCCAAAAAAATGTCGCTTTTTATTACAAAGGTTTACATCACTAAGTATTTATATCATTCGTTGGGGGCAGCCAACTCCTCGTGAGGTAACCCTATGATTTTCCAAGGTAAAAGAGCGCCTGACCACTTCGAAACAAAAATAAATAGGAACATAGTTCCAATAAAGAGAACCCAAAGGACCATATTCTTCCTCAATCTGGGTTTTACTCAAGTCTCGAATGAATTCAAGAGCATATTCAAAGAAATTGACCATCGGTCAGAATGGTTTGTGGGTTCCGAACAGCTATAGTGACCGAACCCAATAAGATAGGAATTACAATCCATGAAGTTATAAGTACTTGGGCATGCACTTGTAAATCCCCTATTTGCCAATATAAATGTTGCCCTACTTCTACACCATCTAAGAAAATGCATCTTTCAAATGGATATAGCATCTTCAGCAAGTTAAGTGATTTTTAAAGGACATCAGTTCCACAAATACAACCGTTGGCACTTCAATTGCTCAAAGACTTATTCCTAGCAACAAGAATCTAGTTTTGTTCTTACAACATCTACCTAGAGCTTGTGTTTAATAGACCTCCATTGGACTAAACTCGCAATATTTCATTTCAAGTAGATGAAAATATATATTATTTGCAATAATTAGAAATCAATAGAGAATTATAATTGAAAGTTAGATTTCCATAAACAATTTTATTTTTGGAATCGAAACAAGAGGAAAATTAATACACCTCTTTCTTGAACATAATGGGCACTTGAGACAATTTATGTTTCAACCCAGGCTATGATTACATGCGAAATGTAAAGTCTGCTATGAATTTTAACCCAATACAATACTGAGTGGAGTCAAATAACTGAGCAAGCCTAGCCTGCTCAACCTCAATCTGATAAAGGCAATAACTGGGTTTGGTAGTGATTGACTTGTTGAAAATTAAGCCAGGCGCAAAGTGAGACACACATGGGCAAGTTACCAACCAAAGCTAGTAAACAACACCCTAGGTTTAAACGAGGCAAACTTTCACTTGCTAAAGTAGTACAAGGTGTAGAATTATCAGTGTATCTTCTAGGTATGAATGAAAAATTTATAAATAAGAACATCACAGTTAATGTTTTAGTAAAAACATATTTAATGACTGTAGTACTTACACAAATTATAGTGAGATACAAAATAATTATAATTTGTGAACAACATTTGTAAAAGAGATTCCATCTCCAAATATTCCTATATTACATAGATTTATTGTAGATTGTGTAGAAGATAAATTGTGCATTATACTGTTTAAAAATTACCAAGAGATCCACTTACGGATAGAAGGTGCCAAATATGACCCCCAAAATTTCCAAAATAACAGAAAAAGGGTAAAGTGAGATAGTCAGAAGCTATACACCATTCAATAAGATCCATAAAAAAAGATGGTGGAAGGAAAAACATAAGGGAATAGAAGAAAAAACACATAAGGGAATCAAAGTTGATAAGAAATCCAGCCCTACGGTGATTCAAGGAAACATACTTGATACATGCATATCCAAGTTGCTGGAAACGATGAAATAAGAAAGAGGTAGGAGGACACTGAGGATAATCCCTTGACCGTAAGAATTCGTCCTTCAGAACTGACAAGGCAGTGGAAAATCGACGAGCTTTGATGGCGTAAATGCATCGCACCACCTGAGATGGAATCCAGACAGCAAATGATCAGAGTTCATTGATCTATATAGTCATCAATTCTTGGGGAAACTTCAGTGCTTCATGCAGGTTATACAGTGTAGCTCACCTGTGTAAATTGAGGACCTGCTTGTGATAATGATACCGCAAGATCCCCACAGACAGGAGAGCCTTTAGCTAGAATATCGAGAGATCTTGGAGTGATGCGCAAGCTATCAAACCTGTAGATCAAGATTAAATCAGATATCTAGAAGAATGATACAGGATTCACATAGTCAACACTATTTTCACCAGATTAGATCAAAATATCATATCAATTATCATGCCTTTATGACTTGTAGTAATTGGCAGTTGAACCCCCATTATACTAATAATCTATGTATAAACAACATGTGCAAGTAAAATATAAGACCACTTTCATGCAGTACTAGCAATTCTAGACCTTGACGTTATCTGGTACAAGATCTCGGATAAGTCAATCTTCTGCTCAAAATGTTGCTGCATGGTAGAAAACCCAATGAGAAGAGGCTCCAGAAGGCCTATAAGACAACTCCGTATCTCAACACCTTTCTTTTGCCTAGGATTTACATCTGTAGTGTTCGCAAACAATATACGATCATTCAGAACACCGAGCAATGCTGCAAAATTTGAAAGAAAAGCAAATGAGACTCATGTAAAGAGATGGTGATATGGATCGTTCTTGTCCGAGAGAAGTCAAATCACAAGATAAAAGAATGCAGTGCAGGAACTTACCAGAACAAGGCATACTAGTAGAGAGAATGGTCCGCACTCTGCTATCCCATCCTAGCACACTAATTGCAGTTGCAGTTGAGAAAAGAAGTGCTGGACCAACCCATAAAAGGGAACGGAAGTGCAAGGGAGTTAAGGGATCAACGAACAAATAAGGTGAAAAATACTTGTAAATACTAATGAATATGCTCAGTGAAAATTTAAAGGATATTGAAGGAAGCCCCTTGTCAAATTTAGCACCACTTTTTGATAATATATCCAAATCTTTGGAGACGATTAATATCCGCTGGCTAGTCAATATTCCTGCAACATGGCCTCTACGCGTTTCTTGCCATTGAACCTATCAAGCCATTCAAATTAAATGAAAGGATCAGTATCAGTTATAAACGTCAGAATTTGTTTGGCATCTCTAACAGAAGCAAAAATGAGAGCAATGAAGGATATTGTTTATGAGAGAATTTTGAAGGTTACTAGACAAAATTGGGTACTTCTATATTAAATTCAGACTAGTCAAATACTCATGGTGAACTACCAGAGTCCGTATCTGTATAAAGTTTGATGGTGAACTAGACCAGGAAACAGGCTGGAACCAGAAGGTTTGGTATGTTAAACCACATGAACGTTTATGTTTCGGCTCATTCTCGCAATATGTCTACGCGGAGCGAAGACGAATGAGCCAGAGCCAGCAAGAGGAGGCTATCACCGTATCAAAGTTTTAAAGAGGAGAAAAAAGTGGACTCCACAAACCACTAAGCATCTAGAAGACAAAAAACTAGAGAAAAGTATGGACCTGAAGTACAGTCTCATTTAACTTCAGTTTGATAGACTTTTTTGCGTCATTTTTAGTAGAGGTATGACCATCATCAGTAGAAAGGCGGTGTCCCTGAATTAACTTGGCGAGCCCAATGTGATTCCCATTTATAGCATACATGGCGGTTGATTCTGTAGGTGTAAACAGCAGTTAGATGTACCTCGAATAGAGCATAATCATTATTCTTGCAAATTTTAATCAAGTTTACCTATAGGACAAGAAAAAATGTGGTCAACTTCAGTTTCAAAAGAAAACTGGATGGGACCACTGTCCCGGCCAACTTTCGCATCTGAGAATGATTTTGCATCAAGTGCTGCTTCATTATTTTCAATAGCTTCTTGAGTAACTGCGGCAGCCAGAGTGTACACAACTAGGCCAGACTTATCGTCTTCCAAAATGGCATACTGATTATCACTAGGCCCAATGAATGCGGCATCTCTACCTACAAAGTCGGAAAAGGAAAACAAGTTGGAGATGGCATTTTATTAGTGTTCAACTAATTTGGAAAAAAAGGTTCAAACCTTTAATTGACGTTCCTTTGGCATTAACTGTCTGGAGATCAGTTTGCTCCCAATAAAGTACCACTTCACGGAGAGTAACAGCGGCACCTTCTATCTCAAAGGCAATAAGAAACATGTGTTGTTTTGAACTATAAACCATACTCTTGGGATGGAATTCGACATTTGCAGGAACCTAAAAAAGGGATAAAAGTGGATGATGAAAATGCTGTTGGAGAAGGAAATGAGAAAAAGGTGAGTTGGCTCTTACAGAAGAGTAAAGCTTCTTGTACAGATTATCTGTCCCAGATGAAAGATTGTAAGACATGAGATTGATATCATCCACATAGAATGCTCTAACAGGATATTGAACAACCCTGTTTTCCTTGTTGAAGAAATTTAACTCTAGATGAAAGGGCTGCAAGGATAAAATTGTGATTAGGAATGGCTCAATGCAGAATCAAACGACACCTTCTGCTAGATTTTGTAGCTCTGCGATTACATTATCAGTATACGGATGGTAATGACATTTACCAGAATAAGTCTCCGCACACACAAAAATTGTGTCGATTTCATATTTCATTAAACTCAGCATGGTTTTACAAAATTATGAATACAAAAACAGGTGTGGCAATGAAAGCATGACATGCATTGTGCAGAAAAGCGGCAATCAAAGCATGACATACATTATGCAGAAAATTGGTTTAAGTTTCTCAAACATAAGAGGAATATTTTCTTTGAATCAAAGCATAGCATCTCTATCCTTAAGCCAAATGTACAGAAAATATTCAAATTAGAAGTCACAAATTTACCTGACAAACTGGAATATCATGCAGCTGATGATTACTGTCTGAAATAGTGAGGAGAGGCAACCGAGTTATGGGGCCACTTTTTGCATGTCCTTCCATGAAATGCTACACATAGTTATGTAAAATTAGTAAAAGAACACATATGAACTTAATGAAGAACAATGTCACAAACACATAGGAAATATGTTTCCTGAGTGACCATGACATGGAAATTGTAGTGTTGTTGCTCAAAACTGTTCTACATAAAACGGAAAAGAAACAAATGAACCAGAAATGAGTTATCTCCTCACAAAGAGAGAGGGGAAGGGGGAAATGGAGATCACAAATGTAAAGACGGCACCAAAATAGAAACACACATCAGAAACACATGCTGTCATTCAATAGAAACTATTATCACTGCCTCGTAGTCCGAATTCAATGACTCATTTGGTAAGTAAGGAGCTTTATCTTAAATAATATGTGACAAAATGACAATAGGTGCACATGACATCGGTGAAACACATAACAAAAGGTGCTTCACAGATTTAGCTGATGATGAAATTAAAAGGAAACCAATCATTTTTCCAACACTAGTTTTGCAGACATCCTACTTTTGTCACTATAACGGAACATTATCCTACTTTAAAAAACCAACATTATGTTTAGCATCCAATTCCAAACATGCACTACCAACAAGTAGAGGACAACCTTGATTATTACCAATGAGTTAAAGCAAGAGAGAGATTTTCCTGTGACCTTTTTTGTGGCTAAAGTTTTTTTCTGGAAACGTCTATAATGTTGATTGAGGACATAACACTGGATGGACAAAAAATAATAAAAAGAGTGTTTTGGGACTTTTGACGATGTTTCTTGAGCCTGTTGGATTAAGGCATTCTTGAAAGTCCTTGAATTGAAAAGTGTATAATAAGCTATTGTAATTTCCATGTTTGGCTTAATAAGTTCTAACTTTACATGTTTAAAGACTAAATGTGTCCAGTACACAAGCATCACTAGTATTCCAATACGCATTGTGTACTAAAGAAAAGTAGATTTTGGGATTACTCACAAGCTTACTTGGGATCAAACTTAACTTCACTCTCTAAGCACGCTTTAAATAAAAATATAAGGATATTTGGGACTCCAAAAATTTAAGTGACAAAGTAGAGTAGCAGTGTAGACTGCAATTTACTTTAAAGAAAATTATTTGGACATCTTGTAGCTCAGGGTTCTACACATACCTTATTATTTTTGGTTGCACAGGTCGCACAAAGAAAATAGCATGAATATTTAGTAGTGAGAGAGACAGAAACATACACTGTGTAAAAATGCTTTCCTCGCAATGTCTGATATAGTAAGCTGGCTTTGACTGGTAAACATATAACACAAGCCAGTCATTAAACCAACAAATACTAATCACAAACAGCACAATTTGTTGAGTAAATCGAAAAAATTGGGTTTAGTGGAAAGAATTGATGATTGGAGCACTAGAGCTTAAATCTTCAACACCCAAAGCATGATTAGTAGATATGGCTGCTGAGGAACACTGAGGCTAAAGCATCCTGGCACAAAATGAACATGACACCCTAGTTCAAGTGCAATTAGAGATTCCAGGAGACTAGATCTGGCTATCACATGATCCAATATGATAACATATTGACAGGGTACAAACTATACATACAATGATAAGAAAGAAGAAGAAAAACCCTGTACAGCACTACTAGAATTTAGAATGACCATTCTTCATATAGAACTTTGCTTTGCTGAATCAGCTTCTCATACAGTCATACTTACTTTTTTGCGTCAAATATAACTTATCCTATTTTTAATGATCCAGATAATAGGAAATCTGTATGGTTCTTGAACTACAAGGACAAAAATAAACGCATTAAGCTTTATGTAGGAAGGTGGAAAGCTGAGTTTGATAGAGTGAGTACAGAGCACTACTAGAATTTAGAATGACCATTCTTCATATAGAACTTTGCTTTGCTGAATCAGCTTCTCATACAGTCATACTTACTTTTTTGCGTCAAATATAACTTATCCTATTTTTAATGATCCAGATAATAGGAAATCTGTATGGTTCTTGAACTACAAGGACAAAAATAAACGCATTAAGCTTTATGTAGGAAGGTGGAAAGCTGAGTTTGATAGAGTGAGTACAGACATGCCAAATGCTCACTCGGTACCCTAGATTTCAGTAGGAAATTAGTTCGAATAGAATGAACTTAGCATCTAATAAAGTATCTTCAACCAATATTACTAAATCAATGTATATCAACTTTTTAAGGAAAGAAATACTTTCTGTGAAATTCAGAAGTAAAAAGGTTAATTTTTTAATGAAGTAACAATTTTGCTAGATCAACGCTGCATACAGATTATGAGAATTCTAATGCCTGTCAAAGGGTTTGACAGGAACACTGAACAAATCAAAGACATCTATAGCATGTTGACGCAAAAAATGGAAGACTATACGGTCAAAAATGTGTCAGCATTGTCTGTCATGCAACAATATAGAAGAACTTAAACAAACTTACCCCTTCAATTGATATTCTTGCAACTGTGTTTGAAGCTGATGGTCTGCTAGAATGCCCGATGAGCCCAAAGCTGATAGCTTTTCCTTCAACACGGCAGCTGCAAAATACGGTCGATAACAGCAATGTGAAGCTACAGTATATATTGATATCTAATAAGAACAAAAAGATATCATACCACAGGTTTGCAGTTAAGCATTACATGATTCAATGACACAAAGTTGTTTGGTTGGAGTAGATTAACACTTTTAACTCTTAAAAAAGATTTATATTTATATACCCAGATAAAACTATTGCTGGAAGCCTATCTGCATATGCACTCCTACAAAATGTTAGAAGATCGGATTGGACTTTGAAGAAGGAAAACCTCTCACGAAACTTCAATATTTAAAGATTTCCCAAGATCTTATTATTAGTGAAAGTTTTCAAGAACGAATAAGAAAGAGTTATAAATAGTAACGAGAATATCCAACATGATAGCATAAGCCCTAGCTCAATTTTCAAATCCAAATTTAGGATATAAAATGGTGAAAATAATGCAAACTGCAAGGAGTCCTACAAGCTCATGACATGCTTAACAATATTTCCATAGGTCCATTTTGGGACATTTTATACATGATACATTGAGTCGTTGACATATTCAACATATCAACTTCGTACTAGATTGTGACATTGTGTGAGTGCATTCTTGACATTACTTGGGCCACTATTGGGAAATAGCATTGAAGACTCTAATCTAATGAATCATGACAAGCATCACTTAAGGTTTATCGATTTTATTAACTCCTAAGAAATACATTGGCTTAGGAAGTTTTATAGCCATGTTAGGTTCAGAATATTGAAACTTGGACGGAAAAATATCCAATATTGATAAAAGTTCTAAGTGAGACATTTGGCCAGATCTTGCGGAAATGGTTTAACTACCCTATATGTATACCAGTTGTTTTGCTTGGTCAAAAAAGTTGCAATTTTGCAGTTTGGTTATACACATACAAGTCTTGCAGTTTTAATTCCCAAAAAAAGAAATTCGAAGAACAAAAGTAATTCAGTTATATGCCTGTACTAGTCTTGAGCAGTTGGTTGTATATTCTTAAGTCTACAAAAAGTAGATATGGCTAAAAGTGTTGATTTCAGGGTCCATGCTTAATTTAAAGCTTACAAATGACCTTTCATTTCACATGTCGCCTCTACGGAACCGGATGAGCAAACCTTAACTAGATATAATAAGATGAGCTTTTTATGCAATTTTTAGAGGAATAGTTGATGCTCCTGCTAATTTGAGTAGCAAATGCTAGTTACAAGAGGAACATGATCAAGTATCAAATGCATGAATCAAGAGAAATATGACTGTGTCATCCCTTTTTTTTATCGGTACGATTGTTTCATCCTAGTAGCATTGAACAAGGAAATGACGATGTCACTAAAAAAAGCAAGCAGAGCACCTTAATTGATCAAAATAGTGTCACCTGTTGAACCTCTAGCACTTTGTAGAACCGCAAAAAGTTGCTTTCTTCCTTCTCTCGTGAATGCAGCTCTGTTCTTTAAACCATCTTCCCCAGTGACATCCTGGTACAAGGAAACCCAACAAGAAACAAATAGAATAAGGTAAAGAAGCTCAATCTAACAAAATTAGTATTTATTAAAAAATAGCAAAATAAGTAGTGATAAAACTTAACTGCAAACAATAATGCTGCGAGATTTAGCTTCGGATGAACTGATATACTTTTGATCTGCGGTAAGGGGTAAACAGACTCCCCATCCTGAAGGGAGAGAATCTGAGGAATGTCTATTGATTCAACAGCTGTACAATGAAGTTCAAGCAGCAATAAGTGAAGATCGTCGACAAAATTACCAGAAAAAGTATTACATATTGTACATTTGTACTTGTTTCTTTATTTTGCAAAACAACAATTAGCTCAAAAATAAAAATAGACTTCCACAACAGAGATGCAACCCAATTTATTGTATATTTAGAAAGAGAGAATCATAATATAACAAAATAGATTATTAAAGCTGTTAAAACCACAAGAAATGTGAGCCCAACTAGGAAGAAAGCCTCTTCAAGAGACTATAATATGCAGAACAGATCAAATATTTTCAGAACAATGCATTATCTTTGTAGTGTGGATATTTGTCCACTTGATTTTCTACAGGTTATATACTAAAATCAAATAAAGTTCATAGGATATTGCATTTTCAAATCTACAGTTACTGCAGCTAGTACATAGAGAAAGTACAGCTGTCAAATACTCCACTTGGCATATTTCCTACCATCAGGACTCCTCACCCTTACATATGAATTATGAATGCAAGACACGGTACATAGGCAGGGAAAAAACAAAATTATAAACTGAAATTTCGCAATCAAAAAATACCCTTTCAGAGGACCAGAAAGAGATATTACTCTGACAAGGTAATGTCAAAAGCCCAAACCTGCATGCTCAAAAAAATTTGCTGGCATCGGTTGCTTATTTGGGTTTACTACTACACGTGTCTTCCAAACTTGTAGAGATCCATCTGCCGAAACAGTCACAAGCAGCCGTAGCATAGAGAGCCATGCTACAGCTGTTATTGGATGAGATCCAACCTGAGTACTATGGAGAAGAATATCAGACAACCAGTATTTGATTCAAGATATAAATTCCAAAATAACTGATAACTTGTATAAGTAGATTTGCACTTTGACGAGCAGCAGAATCTCTTTTTTTTAACGGTGCAGAATCTCATGATTGGTATGCATAAGACAGCAAATATAAAAAATGACAAAAGTAAGTTCTATTAGGAGTTACTCAACCTCACCATCACTAAGCTAGAGAAGCCGAACAAATTATCAAGTATGAAAAGTCGAACAGGATAAACTATGGTAATTACAAAAACCTGACCAAGGGCCACATAGGCCTCTTTTGGCCCTCTAGCAGAATGAAGGACCATATTGGCCAATAGCAACAGCATATAGGTCACCATTAAGGAGCCAAAACAAGCTATATATTATTGTTTTAGAGTGGTGATATAGGTGGAACTTATAAAACCCTTCAAGATATTCAGATGAGGTTGTGTTGGACTAACCGCGTGGATGTGGCACCTAACGTTTTTGTGGTATTTTTTTCTGAAGTATATTTCTGGGTATACCATCCCCACCCACCCTGGTAAGTAATCCACGTTCTGAAGTCCATATTGCATGGCATTAGGTCTTCAGAAAGGGCAAAACTGATACTTTGATTTGACAATGTATTAAGGGCTGTAATTTGCATGACAGATTTTCAAATTATCTTTGTCATCACCTTCGTATGACTTCGGTTTTGAACTATGTTTTCTTTTTTTGCTCAACCAGTTCCTTTATCTATCATATTTTTAAGAATAATTTTAGATGAAGTTTTACCTTAAAGAACTTTTATTTCCTTCTCTTGCTTCGATGAATATATTTAGCCCATATGATCTGAACTCAAGCATAGATTTGAGCTGTTCCCAAATCTTTGCTAAAGAAAAAATAATTGAAATGGAAGAAAAGGGGAGAAGTCTAGCACCTTCTACTTCTTACAAAACAGTGAGAGCGTAAGGAGGAGATTTAATAATTAATATTTTACTATACGGTGGCTAATGGTTTTATTTGAAGAACAAAAGGATTGTAGTCAAACTCAGATAATATAATGTCCATATTACTTACATACTTAAGCAAGTGCATCTGGTACAGGATGGAGATTAAATCATGTAAGAATATATAGTATAGGATTTGTAAACCTGTCACTACTTCAATATCACAAACTTGTACGTAGAATAACCTACCATGAAGAAACATGAAACGTGGTTAATCTTGGTAGTGCACAAGGAGAAGAGAATATGATTCGAGAAATGCCCAACTAAACTGCAGATTCTTAACAACATAATGCATTTTACAATTTCATTGTATTTAGTTACTATATGAAAAGTTTCTATTAACGTAACGAAAAGCCAAGGTACCACTTAAAATATCAACTGAAAGAAACTTACATTCCAATCATATTTGGCCTCTCAGTTGACACATCCCAAGCCAAAAGTGTCCCTTTCCTGTCACCAACAAAAATCCATTCCAGTGTTGGATGAAATGCAAAAGCTCCAGCACCAATAAGTTTGATTGTATTATCAACTGAATCCATGTGAAACATAGGGATAAATGAGTATACGGGAATGTTATATACTTGAACGTAGTAACTACAGATAAAGACAGGAATACAAATAAGAGATTGGCAATCTTTTTAAATTTTTCCTTTATCTTACTTTGGAGGGTATAAAGCACAGCATATGTTTGGATGTTGTAAGCTCGTATTAAACCATCTGCATATGCAACATACTGCAGAGAATAGTATGTTACTCAACATAGAAAATTGAAACATCATAGTTTCATGTGTTCGCAACTTGGCATCATGATTAAGCAAGTATTTACCAATACTGGAAGACGAGGATGACACGCAAGGTTGACAATAGGCTTTTTAAGATCAGTCTTTATTTTTGTTGGAGCCCGACCTCCCTCCACGGTTCCAACAACTTGATAAAGTAAAACCGACAAGAAGAAGAAGTGAATACAGCAACAAAAACAAAAGATGATAACAGCAGAAACAACCAATTGACAGACCTGTGACGCTCATCCGTCTATGAAATCCAAAGAAAACAACAGGCTGGAGGGGAGTCAAAGCAAGATGGACCTCTGATTCTGAAGAAATTTGATCTGTCCTTTTTTCGGGTGAATGGAGAACAAAAGTTTGCTCTGTATCGAAGTCACAAGACCGTATGGTGCCATCCTAGAAATTTAATCATGTATAAGGATCAATGTCAAAGTTGTATAATATGAGGACATGAGGATAATGCAGCTGTCTGTGCCAGTTGCATTTGCCATCACAGGAGGCTGCTTTTATTTTGGTTAAATTTCATAGAAAGTCCAAAAATTCAGGAAAAATACTTGGAAAAATCACGTACATGTTATGACTTCAACCGGACACCTAGGTCAAAGACGCATTTGCTTCACTAAGCACCCCATTTACACACCATAACATAAGCTATTGTTAACTCATTAATTTCTGAAATTTGAGCATTAGGCCCTACGCAACTTTATGCAGCCACATAACCCACTTATAAAGTCACATAGTCCACTCACATGGCTGGACATCACGTCATCACATGATTGCTTTATGCGATTTTGCAACAAGGTTACACATGCGACTGAAGAAGCCGCACAAGGACTGTCTCCACAAAATGGTTGCACTATGTGACCACATGTACAATATGCAACCACATACCTGACCATTGATCACAAGTTCACAACAATGTGCTTTATTTAATCGCTAGCTCACAACAAAATACCTTGCGATAAACTAGAATTTACGAGATATGAAGCATCAATTTTCTTTTGCTTAGGATAATACTATAATAGCATGACCAGCTAAAGAACTTAAAAAAGAATGAGAGCGTACATGCAGTTTGAACATCTCCTACATGTCTTCCATATAAATGTTACATTATCATGATACATGAATAGTAATGACAAATAAAAGCCACACTAGTTCACCATTCCTATATTGTGTGTCTACCACATTTCATGACTTATAGACTTGGATACAACATTAAGCTGATTAGGCACCAGGCGGAAACATCAAAATCATGTTAGCATTCTCCTTCAAATAATAAACACTCATTAAGTATAATTATATACATGTTGGTCTTGGCACATTTAACAGATTTGTATCAGAAATTTAAGTCAAACAAGGAAGATGACAGACAAATATAGTTAATCATTAATTGAAAAAATTAAATAAATTTTATATAAAGCATGCTTCCTCATTCATTTCATCTGAATTTCCAGATAAATTCTTCATTCAAAGTTTGTCAATTTTTTATGTAGTTCCTTTCAACAGTGCCGGCTGGTCGTGTAGAAATCATAAGAGATAAAAGGGTGTCAACTGGGGCTTTAATTTTAAACCATAACAATAAGAAAAACTACTAAGATTCAAAAAGAAAACCAAGGAAAGGAATCTGCTTATTCTAAGACATTCCAATCTACAAGATCATGACAAAATCACAAAATCAAAAACAAATGTTGCTTGGGGTAAAACTAGGTAAAACTAAGGTGTAAATGGATATGAATTATTCGGTGTGCATTCGTATTTGAAATTGAAAGGACATGGATATCATCTTTTCATATATGGTGGGTACGGATGTAGGTATTATTTTTTCAATTTTATCAGATATGGATATACATAGACAATATAAGGTGATATGTATGCAGGTATATGGGTATATGTTAGTTCCAAGATACAAATATGCATGCTCATGTTGTATTTCATTCAATCTTAATATGTTTCAACTTTCAAATTCAATCAACCATAGAAATAATAAAATCATAAATCTAAAATATTAATTCTAAATGCTAACTCTTATTTCCAAGAAGTATCCTAAAACCCAAGATTCATCTCTAACCTCCACCTCTTTCTCCATTCCTCTTTTCTCAACTAAGCTAAAACTTGCCTAGTGAGCTTCTTTCTCAAAACTTGAATTTTCTCTCCTCCTTGCCATGTTGATATTTGCCTTCAACTTATGTGAAATTTATTGAGGAATTGATTTTTGATAAATTATATAACATATTATTATATATATAATATGAAAGGTATGGATATATCCAATTCGTATTTGAAGTCACCTGTTACAAAATGTAATATATTTGTCTGTGTTTATTTTCATTTTGTATGGATATGGATATGACATCACTTTTCTGTATCCGTATATGATCTGTATCCAGATTCTAAAATAGATATGGATGATAACCATATCTGATTCGTAACTTATCTATTTGCACCTCTAGGTAGAACCCTCAAGTTCTAAAAGAAGAAAAAAAGAAAAAAATGAAACATAATAACAGATGTGAGTAGTATTAGCTATTACGAATTACAACATCAGAAAACACAAAGTCCTACATGAACCATGTATATGGTACCTTATTGTGTTTAAGAAAAAAATACGAGTAGTTTAAAAACCTCTATTTGGACAATTAGATTCATTATGACCTTGGTTAAGTGCTTCAATAACCAACCTCGAGAATAGATATAATTGCATGCCCACTTGCAGGGCTATATGACATGCGCACAACACGAGCACCAATATTGACAGAACAGATCTTGCTCCCAGTAAGTGCATCCAACTCTGTAATTGGAAGGAATTCGCGTTAGGTGCAAATAACACATATCATGACACATGAAGACAGGTAAATAGGGATAAGAATAATCAATTGATGATTATGGATTTGGATGACCACATCATTCAAGATGTGGGTAATATAATGCATCTACTAAGTCGGATAGGATCTCAAATGAACCATGGGTCTGGTATTAAAATTGTAATGTGCAGTTTACTATTAATTTGTCCACTTCTTTCGATGAAACAAACCAAAGGACAGTGGGGCCATTCGCTAGAGTTTCTTGTAATGTGACCCCCATCTAAAGACAAGAGCCCCCTTACTAAGTTTTTTTAGTGTGACCATGACTCTCATTTGAAGAATCAGAAGGGGATGTAAAAATGGGGCGAAAATGAAAATCAAGAACATGAATGGTTGAGAAAAATAATAAAATAATTGTGGAAATTAATTTTTGTACCGAATCACATGCATCTCAATAGAAATGGTATTTCAAATTATTTAACTGTATTTAAAGGTTTGTGATTTCATTTTAGAAGACATTCGTTTCCACTATGTCATTCTTTACAAGAAAGTTGTGCCTAAACTAGGAAACTAGCAAAGATTACGTTTACAAGGGTAGTAATCTAAAGTTGACTACTTTATGCATAGTCACGGTTTCCTTTTTCTCCAACTTCAGAAGTTTTTAATGTTCTTTTTGGGATTATTTCTCGAATCTATAATTGGTAATAATTTTTTGGAGCATGGATTTAATTAAAATAGTAATGGTATTGAAGTTGATGGATACTCAGATTTGACTAGTCATGCGGTTCCTTAACTTGTGGGGATTTTACGGACAGTTCTAACCAAATCTATTTGCAGTTGGGTTTCTAAATAGAGGGGTAAAGTTGCGGGTTTGTGGTAAAGTTCTCTGAGGCGTACGAGTAGCTCTAGTGAGGATGCATTAAGGTGTGCCCCATGGGAGGGTGCACAAGGGTGTGTCAATGCAAGGAGAGAGTCACGTGTAATCTAATGGGAGACTAGGCTTTCTACATGGGGCTGAGAGAGTAGTTTGGGAGAGGGAAAGTGATTCTCAAACGGCAATAGAATTAACCAACCTACAGTAACAACTCATAGGCAATCAAACAAGAAACATACACTAGTCCCACTCCCACACAACATAGAGCTACAGATGCTTCAGGGGAGCATAATTGCACATAAACCTCTAAAAAAACTTGAATTTCTGCAACACTAGTGGAAGTTAAAGTTACGAAAAAAATGAAGTGAACATAGAATCCAAGCCTACAGACACTAAGTAGACACCATAATATAATCTAAAAGAGCCTCAACTACATAACAACCAATTAAACCTAAACTTTCTCCCTGGCTTCACAAAATAGAACCGACCTTCTATTCTACAAACCAAGAAATAATATCAGAAGAATCACCAAATTGATAAACACTTGGACGTAAACAGTGCAATGGACCATCAACTACATCCGAACCGCCAAAATGCTTAACTTTCTCACCAAAAATAAACTTGACATACAATACCCGTCCATAGGCCATCAAACGAAAAAGAGGCGCTTATTCTATTTTCCACCGAACACTGTTGAAACAGACCACAAATGTGGATCGTCACTCAAAAGCTAGCTTGCACATGAGAGACCACATGACTTATAACCCTAAGGCAAGTCCCTAAATTACTGTATGTGAAATTATTCTCACAAGCGCAAAAGTTAAAAAAACTTAAAATAGAACATAGACTGCGCAAAAACCACTACTCCACTAGAACACTAAAAACTCAAATTTCGATCCACGACAACGGAGGAAACCTAAAATTGCAGACAGTGAAGCCACCATTTCATTATTTTCACCCCAAAAAAACCACCGTATCCCAGCAACCAAACCACCAAAAAACCTTGATTTCTCACCAAAACAGCACAATCAACCTCCAATTCCTCCCGGAACTATCACAACAAGCATCCCCGCTTCTTCCCCACCACCAAAGGGGAAAAAACAGAGAATCAGCAGAGAATAAGATCGTACCGACGATGTAGGTCCCAATGGCGACGGAGACGATGGCCTGGGAGGGGTGAAACGCGGCGGCGTGGGGCTGCAAAGGCTTCAGGCCCCTTCCGACGTGCCTGAGATCCAAATGCTGCACCGTCTTCCACTCCATCGCTGCCGATCCGATCGAGATCAGAGAGGGAGATCGGTCATGATCCGGGAAGGAGGTCTAGGGTTTAGGGTCGGGGGAGGAGTGGAGGAGTGAGATCTGGTAGTGGCGGAGATGGAATGGTGGTCGGAGCAAAGCTCGATTTGGTTTGGGTCCGGAGGTGGGGCGGTAAAATGTCTCGCGGGGTAACGTAACCAGTGTTTTAGGGCGGATAAATGATCGTATTAAGAGTTTCTTTGACAACCTCCGGGCAATTCCCGGACGGTTCTGGTTTCTCTCTCAGTCACGTCAGCTTCTCTCTCCGCCACGTCGGCTCAAACCAACCCCTAAATTTTTCTTAACCACGCTCAGAAACAACTCAAACGCCCTACTACGTTCTCTCCCCTACACGTCATTTCGAGGCTAATTCTAAGCAAAACACGAAAAATTGTCAAAAAAATTCTAACCAATATAAACAAATAGAAAACTTATTTTCATAAAAAAAAACATTTGAAAAATGATTTTAAATCATTTTTAAAATATTTTTGAAAACAAAAACACAAAAAATGGAGACCAATGGGGCACATGACCCCGCCCCGGTGCCCCTGAGCTCGCCAACGGGAGGGCAACTCAGACGTCCGATTGAAGAGCACCCGTTAAGGGTGTTCTTATTGAGACGAACCATATCTTGGGATTTCGTCAGCGTAATTCCGATAAAATATTTAGAAGAATGTATGGGAAATTAATTTGGAAAGGAAGGGAGATGATGAAACTAGTTTAGTTAGAGGGGTTGGACGGTTTATTTAGATTGTCATCTCGAATTTTAATCTTCTAACTTGAATTTCGAGTAAGCCTCTTTCAACGGGTTAAGTTGTACATCAAATTGTCTGGGTAATCATGGTAATGTGTCAAATCCATCTGAAATTTTAAGAACAATAAATTTTTTTAGTTTGGTTTGTTGATCAAACCTGAGAATCAATGTTATATATGTAAGTAATTAACTAGATCCTATTTATTTTTTTCACTTTAGTATTGTAAATTGTAATAAGAGTCTACTTTTTTTCATGAGTCATTGAGTCGGTATTCCATTGGCCAGAATAAGCCGTAATTTTTTTAATTAATAATCATTTAAAAAAAATCGAAAATAATCAAAAAAAAACAAATTCAAAACTACGCAGATCGCGGGTCGAACCCGCGATCCGCGCGATCCGTGTAGTTTTTTTTTAAATTTTTTGTGTTTTCAGTTATTAAGTTTTTGAGTTTTGAGATTAAGTTTTCAGTTGAAATCAGTTAATTTTTGAGTTTTCAGTTAAAATCAGTTAATCTCAACTAGTTTTTATTATCTTCTCGGGTTCGCACGACACTTCTTTTCTAGTTTTTTCTTCCATTCGGGGCTCGCATAATACTTATTTCCCAGCTTATCTTGGAGTCAGGTAAATTTTACACAAATTTTTTACTTAAGAATATTTTAAATTAAGATTTAATTTCTTTGTTAGATTAAAATTATTTGGAATTGTTTTGTTATTTTCTATTATATTTAATTTTAAATATTAGTTGTATTTATGTAGCTGTTTATAATTAAATTAAATGTATATACATTTAAAATTTGTATAACGTACATTTACGAAATTTAATATATAATATAAGTATTTGGAATAGTTATTTATTATTTTCTGTTAAATTAAAATTTAAATATTAGTTGTATTTATATGTTAAATTGTTATAGCTTTCATTATTTCTATAACATGCAATTTGTCATGAAATGTACGAGTAAATTATTTTTTAATTATTATAATTAATTTTGTTTTTATTTTCATGAATAGTTGTTTTGACAAAATGAGTCATTTAAGTAGAAGTCGCTCTGTACAAAACGAACGTAAGTATAATGATGCAGTGGATAGAGAGTCTATTTCCCCACTTCTCGGAATACCAAATTGCATGTTCAGAGTCAATGATATTTGCACAAATGTAAGTACAAAAAAATCATATTGTGTTAATTTTCTAAATATTTAAATTACATTTTTTTTAATTGATGTATTTTTCACAATATATTTGAATATATTATAGCCGGAGGCTGTTTTGGAATGTCGTGCACCTCGTCCAGTAATTCCTTTCCACGATTGTTTTAGTCAAGCACTCAAAAATTTGGGATTATATCAACTTGCCCAAATAAAACATACAAGGACAGACAATAGATTGATTACTGCACTTATAGAGCGTTGTCGTCCTGAGACTCACACTTTCCACTTACCGGTTGGGGATGTTGGATTAACATTGCAGGATGTTAGCTGTTTGTGGGGTCTACCTATCAGTGGTATTCCAATAATCGGGCACAGTGATCGAGACAGTCGTGAGTTAATTAGAAATTCCTTTGGGATTGATATAAACGCCGAGATTATGAAAAAAGGTAAAAGAACGGTAAGAGAAGATGAGCCACAAATGTTTAAAGAGTCCGGATTTAGCATCAGTTTGCAATGGTTGCGGGTAAATTACGAGAATCTGCCAGAATTTCCCACAAATGAAGAAGTGGCACAATATACACGGGCTTTCATTTTAGATTTGTTTGGATCCATGGTTTTCCCTGATAGCTCTGGGACAGGTGTTCCAGTTATGTATTTGAGGTTTTTGCAGGTGTTGAATAAGCCGATAGTATACAATTGGGGTGCGGTCGTTGATGCATTGCATACATTGCATCATATGTCTTTCATTTAGATTACTTTTACATCAATAAATGCTACTAAGGTATGTGTTTAATCTTATTTACAGATTACAGGGACCTGAATGCAATTTACCCACATCCCGAGCATAAACGCGTGCAAAAGATTCATTTCTATCATGAAGACCAAGTTCAAGTTTATCGGGTTACAAATGGAAATGTATCCAAGCATAAAAGCATTCAAGTCCTAATTGCAAAAAGAACAAGGACTTAAGCACAAAAGTAACCGGGGACTTAACTGCAAAAAGTCAAGGACCTAATTGCAAATCACAAGTAGCTTTTATTCTCTTGGAGAAAATATATAGAAAAATCAATGTATATCTCCAAATATGGAAAGAATCAATCCAGACGCGTAAAGGAGGATCAAATCATACCATAAACATTCAACCAAAATCTGGACCAAATCAGAGCATGATGTGCGGCGATTCCGCCGCAGATCACACACACCATGCGGCGATTCCGCCGCCCCCTAGTCGATCCGTGTGCTCCAATTTCGTCTAGTCGTGTCTGGACACGTGTACTTTCCAATATTATACCTAGATCCCTTGTAGCAACTATAAATAGACCCGAGAACGATGTTAGAAGGGTCCTTTAGTCTTTGGTTGTAGTTTTTATTCTTAATCTTAGTTTTGTATTCTTCTTTTCATTAATAAAATTCTGTCTTTTATTTCTTACTTTTAGTTTTTCTTTTGTAATGTCTCAAGGACCCCTTCTTCCTCCCTCTATGAGTTTCTAACTCCTTCCAAAGGGTGGAGGTGACGGATTAGGGTGAAGAGAAGATGAATGAATGTTATTATTTTAATTTCGTGTTAGTATATTTTGATTACTTGAGTTTATGTTAAATCATTTATCATGTAATGCTTTATAACTAATATGATTTATTATAAGTTTCTAAATTCTCTAATCTAAACCTTAAATCTAAACCTCCACCCGACGGAATTCACATCTTTGTTCGTGTTTTAGTTTTAGTTTTAATTGTTCTTGTTTCTTGCTTTAGATAATTAAAAACCAAAAAGTTCAAAACCCAATTTATTTTTTCTCTCATTCTTTCCCCCAATCGAAATCACATTAATAACAAATCTCTCCCTCCTTGTGTTCGACCCGTATTTGCCACGTCTTCATTGACGTCGTGCACTTGCGGTATAAATTTAATTCTCATCAGTCGTGCTTTCATGTTTATATCTCAACTTGTCTATTTCATGTCAAACTGGTAAAAGGAACATTGGTGGTGCATTATTACTTCTTCAACACTGGTCTTGGACTCGGTTTCCGGTAGCCTGGCTGAGACACGTGGGTCATGCTGAGTGTTTAGGTGGAGAAGACCTAGAATCGCGACCTCCATTTGCTATTAAGTGGCAATACCCACAGACTTATGAGGTTAGTGTCGCACATAATTGTCTTACACATTACATAAATGAATTTGAATATATGTTGGATGAGCATGTAAACTGGCAGCCGTATTATGAAAATATGATGTTGCTTCCTGGCCAGGTATTTACTACTGATGCTGCATATTGGCTTGCGAGAGTGCCTTTGATTCATTGCTGGATGATTTCATGGCATTATCCAGAAAGAACTATGAGACAATTTGGATTTTATCAGACGACGCCACCGCCAGAACCTCATCCGTGGACAGAATTCAAAAGACTTGATAAAATAGAGATGATTGGTCAGCGAAGCATGAAATTTACATACGAATGTGGGACAGACCGCATATTATTCAGGAAGGTCGACCATATGATCCGAGAGAAAATCGACGGTATCGTCAGTGGTTTCAGCATAATGGTATGTACACAGTCTACATACGAGGCCAAAAAGAGTTCGGTTTGGAAAGGCCGTTGCCACCCCCACGTGATTCTATCGAGGACTTAGGTTACGTTCCTGGTGGACCACGTATTCGACGTATGGTATGTTTTTTGAACGACTTTGACGATTATTGTTTGTTGTGTTTTACTATCTAATTTTCAAACTACAATTGCAGGGCTTACGTGGTATTCAACGGGCTAAATTTGTTATCAAGCAGCTGTACAAACGTGGAACTAAGGGACTGTGTAAAATGTTGCTGAAGAGTCACCAACTCGATGCTGTCGATTGCGATCAGGTGCACGAATTTGAAAGAGTATTGTGCGATGCTGGATTACCTGTAGATGTGGAGTCGATTCTTGAAGATGATGATGGTAATAATGAGATTCGTGATGATTGTCCTGTACCTAGAGTTGCAGACCAAATAACATATAGTTTTAGGCTATCCAATGCATCATACGATGATTTTGTCCCAGATCCATCGCAGTTTAGAGGTTCATATACATATGATGACATTGGCGCAGGATCATCGCAGCCAACCCAATTTGGATATTCTCAAACATATGGTGACATTGGAGCAGGACCATCGCAGCCAACCCAGTTTGGATATTCTCAAACATATGGTGACATTGGCGCAAGACCATCGCACCCAACGCAGTTGGGGCTTTCCTAGATTCCCGAAGATTATCCAACTTATCAGACACCTGGTACTAATTATGATACCCCTCAGTTGCCGCAAACAGACTTCGGGACTTTGTTCGATGGTATATTTAGCCCATTAACTGACCAAGGGTACACTTGTGAATTAAATCATCCCCAATTGGATATATTTTCCTTCTCAACGAGCCCAAATGCAAGAGGCAGTAGTTGATTCCCAGCGTCATACCCAACACCAACAAGTAACCTTGCTTCGTATCTACCTTTAAGAAATGAGGCGTCTATGCTGATAACAGGAGGCAGATATTTGAATGCCTGAATACAAGGACCAAAAGCCCATGCTGCACATTTAAACTGACGGACACCAGCGCATGGTACATGTTCAGAATGAACTACAACTTTACTTCCAGGATTTGATTGTTTAATAGCATTTAACAATTGAGACAACAAAGCATATGAACCCGACCAACTTCCAAACATGTATGCAACAACAATCTCGCGGGCACGCCATAATTTATTGTACTTTGGATTAACACCTGGAAATATTTTTCTTACCAGACCAAACACTTGTTTAATCGGGAGCGAGACATTATTTTCGACATCTTCATGGATGATATCAGCCATCATCTTTGCAGTCAGTTGAGCATGATCAAATCGGGCAGCTGTGGACCTGCATATATGCTTATACGGACATTTTCTTATAGACCATGCATCACCCGAACCGGTCCGTGCAGCGTACAACATCCAGCTACAATTTTCATCTTTACATCTCACCATATATTTGGTTTTGCTGTTGTCTTGCACCTTGATCTCCCGATTATTGTCAATATGTCATTTCGATATTGCGTTCTTCAGAGCGTCTTTTGATGAGAATGCTTGATTCTCAGCTAATGGACCTTCAACTATTACGGTGCTTTCTATAAATGATGTATCTGAAGGGAATGTGTTCTAAAAGTTTTACTTTTAAATGTCAATAATTATGAATTGAATGAGAAATCATTTTGTTCCTTGTTTATGTTATTCGTCCTTTAGAAGTGTTAAGGAAGAGGCTCTTGGTCCTTAACCGTAGAGCTCTAAAAGATATTGGTTTACATAAAACAAAAGATATTCGCAATCATGGTAATTAACATGGAACATTAATTACCGAGTTAAGATTGTCGTGTTGGTCATAGATCATTGTAGCTCTACAAGTGAGTGACAACACGGGTATGCAAAAGAGGAAAATATTACTTTTGTATACTGAATAGACCTAATAAGTAAAATATTATAGAAATGTGTTTCTGTGTCATTAATATTTTACTGTGTCTTTGGTCCTTTGATATGAGACTTATATCTAATCACTTAAGGAATACTTAATTAGATCAGTGTCTTGAACTATCGATCAGTGTAGTGTAAAGGCATTGGTTGGTTAAGTACAACTTTTGTTGGAGAAGATAGTTAGTCAAAAGACTATCATTGCCCCTCTTAATTGAGTGATGATATTAGTAGGCCCCTTGATAAAGCAAAGTTATAATGTGCACAATGTGATTTGAGTTAAGTCACATATTTATAACTAGCTTAAAGAGATCAAGAAATGAATACTAATACAAAGATGACACAATACTACTTTGTGTGTATTCTTAATATCATGAGGCAAGGGACGGACACAAGTGGTGCACTCCATCACTAAGTGGATCGGGTTTTGGTTCGAGTGGAATTAAGACATCTAACTAATTGGGAGCTATAATGTGTAGCTAGATACCGCTTATAGCTTGTGATATTAAGCTCTTAATATCACTGTCAACTTAGTTTAGATCCTCCCATAGGTCACACCACAAAACTGGGAAACAAGAAATGGGGATTTTGAGTTCATAGGATTTGTCGGGTTTCATGTAGAAAATATGACACATGGAGTGAACAAGCAAAATCAAAATTATGTTGTGATTTATAACATAATTAGAATCTAAATTAAATTCATATGTGATGTAAATATTATGGGGTGTAATGATTGATCATTACATAGGATAATATGTTACATAAGTTGTGAATTTATTACTAATCCCAAAATGTCAAATTTTGTAGGGGTTAAACTGAAATTTGACAAGTCTGCAAAATAGTGCATAAACGGTCGACCGGTTGGAAGTAAACGGTCGACCGATCGGTGCACGGTCGACCGGTGGTGTCCGGTCGACAGAACGCGTCTCGACCGATAACAGGTGAATTTCGTCTGTTCGAACGGTCGACCGAATGTGATCGGTCGGTCGACCGAACATTGCGATGAAATATTCTACTGTTGAGAACGGTCGACCGAGTCTCGGACGGTCGACCGAAATCGGGTTTGAGCGGTCGACCGGACCTCGCAAACGGTCGACCGAGCAGACGGTTTTATGCAGAATTAATTTAAGAATTAATTAGATCATGCATGGAATTGGTCCATAATTGATTTAATTCGTGGCTAATATTATTTATTAATAAATAATGGATGGTTAGATGGAATTTTGCATGGGATCATGGGCAAGAGGTTGCACATGAATAGGTAATTTGGAGAGAACCTATAAATACAAGGTTATCTCATTACCTCCTTAATGAATTCATTATTTTTCTTATGCAAAATCTCTCTCCATAATTCTCCACGAAAATTCCTTAATTCTTAAGTTTAGTTTTAGTTCTTCAGAGGTCATCTTCTAAAGGGAACTAAAGAGGGGTTAGTAATTAGATTCTAAACCCTATCGGAGATTGAGAGACTAGCTTCCCTCTCTTCGATCTTGTTTAGAGTTTGGTGAATACTCGGAGGCATCCGGCGCGGCGAGAAGCATCCCCAACGTCTCTGAATCTTCAAGAAGTTTTTGAGAACTTCTAGGTATGAATTTCGGAACCCTTGTTTGTTTTATTAGAGTTTTTGAAACTAGTTTGTTAAAACAAACCGATGCATGCAATAAATTCTAGAAAATTGAAAATTGATCCTTATTATACATAAAAATTTCGAAAATATATATGTATAATTAAACATGAAATCCTACAGTATCTGCAGGAACCCAACTAGAACAATCATGAAAGCTTTTAACGGGGTGAACCCAACCCTTCCCTCTAAATGAGTTGTATTGGCTTGACTGACTCACGTTCGGACCAATATCTTCATCTTCCTCAATCTCATCAGCATCCTCATCGTCCTCACCTGATGATTCATTCTCTGTATCTATATTGTAATCTTCGTCATCATTTTCTTCTTCATCATCTGTTGGTATAGGCACGAAATCAGAAGTTCTATTCCCAGGTCGACTGGTTTCTGCTATGGTGTTTGCATCACATGATTGTTGAGATATGAAACCCGCACCACTACTACTACCCGGTTGGTTACCTGTAAACATCTCAGCCCTCCACTCAATTTCCACAGGATTCAACTGTACATATAACTCCATCATTCCCATTTTGGAATAAGCTGTTTCATAGACTATTCTCCAGGAATTCTCATCATATACCGACATCACATTAAAAAAAAGTAACTGGTTGGTGCAATGTTGCAACGATATTGAATATTCATCGAGTACTGAGATTCTTCGACATTCAAACCTTGATATATCCAACTCTTAAGTTCTTCTAAGGTTACATTTTCGCTCACTGAAAGTGTAAGTCTTGGACCTATCGTGTACTCTGCACCGTAACTTGCATTTTGAACTATTTCACCGCCAAAGTACACACTTACCGCAATCATTTTGTTAACTACAATGTAAAATTCTTTAATCAGTTTTATATTACAAATTACTTCAAGATTTGATATTATTACCAATTATTAATAATGTGAGATAAATAGAAATTAAGAATGAAAAAAAAATTACCTCAAAAATCACCAGGAAAAACACACGGGTCAGAAAAATTGATATCACCAGGCACAATTTGAAGACTGTGAAGAGAGTAGAATTTCAATATTTGATATTATTACCAATTATTAATAACTATAAATATAAGAATGAAAAAAATAATTACCTCAAATAACACCAGGAAAGACACACGGATCAGAAAAATTGATATCACCAGGCACAATTTGAAGACTGCGAAGAGAGTAGAATTTCAATATTTGATATTATTACCAATTATTATTAACTATAAATAGAAGAATGAAAAAAATAATTACCTCAAATAACACCAGGAAAGACACACAGATCAGAAAAATTGATATCACTGGGCACAATTTCAAAACGGTGTGGAGAGTAGAAGTGGAAATGTGCGAGGAATTGAAAAAAATAATTGGATTGAAAAAAAAATGGACGGAACATGTATTTATAGGAGCTCGCGCCTACGGATCGCGGGTCGTGGTCGCACGGAGAACCCACGATCTGTGTAGTTTTGATATATTTTTTTGATTATTTTTCGAATTTTTTAAAAATGATTATTAATTAAAAAAATTACGGAGAATAAGAGGGAACAGAAGTTTGGTAACAACTCGATTAAGATACAATAACACATACAACTTGGTTAAGTTTTTTGATAACTCAAAGCGTTGAAGATGATAGCACCAAGCATCTTCAACCATTTATATTCAACGACAGATGATTCATACATGAACGAATATAATGCAGGTTGTTGAGGTACAATATGTAAATGGACATTCAATATAACGCATGATCACAAAAGGCAACTAAAACGAGGTAGATCGAGACTTGTATGGATGCTAGGTAAACTTTGAGAACAACCAAAAAAAAAATATCATAACACGAAACAAAGACAACCTAAGTCTTAAGTGCATGTATGACAACATAAGTCACAAAATACAAATTCATCAAATACCAAAATATCTTACAACATGTCGCAACAAACGAAATATACATCAAATTGACATCTAAAATTAGCAATATAGTCATCTTCCTTTTCCGAAATTAACATGCAAAAAGTAGTAGAGACACCAAAAGATACGGGAAAGAAGGGGAAAAAAATCCAAATAACGTCTGGCTATAGTTGTTTCGTAGAGCCTCTATTCTTTACATGGCTGCAATTCAAAACCTAAACCAAGAATATTTCAAGACATGTCGTGGGGACGACCACTAATTCACTTTGCTCCTTTTGATTAGTAAATGATAGCGAGTAATGAGTCGTAGATGTCACCAATAATATGTTGACTTCAACTTCAATCAACATTTTTGTTAAGAACCAACAAGCTATGTCAAGATTTGTGCAACCTTAATAACTAGTGACATACAAGCATAATCTTGTCAACGGCCAAATTAATCGTCTATTTGGTATTACTTTTATTTTAAGCTCATTAATTAGAAAGTTATGGACCAAACTTAAAATACTACAGTTAGATTACTTCTCTTGGTTTTAAGTCAAACTAACCGCCAACAAACATGAGCATTAAAGAGAGAGAAAATTACATTGCAGGAAAAAAATGTTTTCATTGTTTGCTAAAAGAAAATAATAATAGTTTCAAGGAAAATTGAAATATAAACCACCAAACAACATCATTTCATTTCGGGAAAAATCAACGTAATCAAATGCATTCTCTTTTGTTTACTCTATCTTAGTTTAAAATTAAATTTATTAATAGTCTTTTTTGTTTTGTTTCTTTTTTCCGACCTCAATCTAAATAAAACATTAAAGTTACTAATTTAGTATAAGTTTCGAAAATTAGACTTGTACTTCTAGTCTCGCAAATATGATTAAGGCACTAATCGCTTACTTAAAAAGAAAGAAAAATTAGCTATGTCTAAAAAATGAGATTCAAATATCCTCTGAATGAATTTTCATCTGATTGAGGTGGACGAAATATTAGATTAAAGCCTTATTTCATTGCATTTTTTTATTTGTAATGGTTGAAAACCGTAAAAAGCTGTTGTCATGTGATATATATTGTAATTAACTTTTTAAAGATTTTTTTACAAGTATGCAAAAAAAACTTAGCGTCTATCTAACCAATTGTAAACAATAAAATTTGATTGAATAGTTGACCATTTTTTAACTTTCAAATTTACATTTCGAATCATTTTCTTGGCATTTTTCTCGAAGGACTATTTTGAAGATTGCACTTTTATCGAAATGAATTTAATAGATTAAAAACTAAGTCAATAACTCAAGAACTCGAGATAAGCATAACTAAAAGTTAAGCAGAGATCATACAATGATTCAGGAATCTTGATTGCTTGACGTGGATGCATGGATTTGTATAAGCGTGATACTGTTTCAATAAATGTTTTTTTTGGTTGTTGCACCCTTCCAATTAGGCACGTCTTGAAATTACAGTTATCATATTATTGTTGGATGTCGTCGATGTAAATATGTCATCTACTGTATGTGGCTATCTAGATATTTTTACAAGATGCAAAAATTGGTAAATAGACCATGTCCATTTGACAAACTTTTCAAATGAAGATTTTAGGAAAAAACTAAATTTTCTTTTATCTCTCTCACTATTTATTCTTAAAAAAAATCTCCAACTTTAACACTTAATCACGACATCAATTTTAACAAAATCAAGACGATGAGGATGAGTAATTTTATTAACAATCTTCCACGAAATGAAAACACACGAAGAAAATTTAAATTTACTTGTAAAACCAACTTTGATGACATTATTATTAAAATCGCCTCCGGTAAATAAACTTGTATCACATTACAAACACATTACAAAATCTATATTCTTGAGTGAGACAATTATTTTATGTTTAAAAATTTAAACAAGTTACTTTGGTAATCAATATTATATAGATAGTTTAAAATTAAATAATATTAATATATAGAATTATATTGTTTTGTAATATAGTAAATTATAAATATTTGAAATAATATTTTTTGTAAGAGGGTTTAACAATAAAAAATAACAAAAAACAATCTTAAATTAGCTTTCTAGAGGAGGGTGAAATGTATAGGAATTGAGAGTTCTAAAAAAATAGCTTTCCAAAAATTTCTCAATCTATTTTTTGTTTGGCAATTTCTTTTCAAATTCTTAATAAGTTTTTCAAAAATCATTTTAGTTGTTGCCAGACGGACCCTAAAACTTACGGCATCATTATTAAACATACAAATCAACATCAAAATACCAAGATAAATGATAAAACCGGGCAAATTCGGTAGTCTGTTTTGATTTTTCGAGCACCAATATGTTAGAAATGATTCAAAGGAGTGAAGGACAATCCCAAAACCACAATTCTCTTTTCATTAAAGAATGACTTAATCTTTAAAAAAGAAGTGGTACAGTAAACTAGTAGTTCAACACCCTGCAGCTCTGTCTATCATAATACAACCATCCCATTTCTCAAACCAAACGTATCCATATCATATGTTACTTAATTCATTTTCATTTCGTAAAACATATTGCATGCAGCATGTATTATTTTAAAGAAAATCTTTTATCAATACCCAAAAAAACAAAACATGAGAAAGTAGATATTAAAAACATGCCACTGGTTTCTCAGAACCAGCTGCAGCACGATCCATTTCAAAAGCCGGCCCCACCAGAACATATACAGTTCACCGAGAATTTAATTATTTTTCCTCCATATGTGGTCAACGTTTGTCATCTCATGATCTTTCCTCTTCACCTACCTTACTTTTGCACCATCAAAATCAACACAAAAGGCATCACATGCATACTTAAAAATTGCCTATATAGATCAAAGAGAGAGGAGTTAGAGTTCTTAGATATCTCAAAGATGGAGGTCGTCGCGCCGACGAAGGACTTCAACTTCAACTTCGGGAGTGCCTCGACTAGCCCATATGTGAGCGCTCCGTCGAGTCCAAAAGTATTTGGTCATTACTACATTAGTGCTCCCACTAGCCCGACACGAGCTTCTATCTTATATAATCATTTTAATTCCATCGCTTCTACTTCGCCTGCCATTCCTTTCGAGTCTCACAAGGAAAATCATAAAGGAGATGGATGCCGATGGGATGAAGATTTCGCCTTTAGTGGTCACCATTTGCTAGAAGCCGAGGATGTGTTCACTGCATCCGCAGATGAGCTTTTCGAGGCCGGAAAAATCCGGCCTCTCAAACCCCCACCACGCCTTCAGGTAAGGGAATTATATAAAGTACACTCGGTGTTTCTTTCATTATTCAAATGCAGAAACGAATGCCAAATCTTTTGATGTTATTGTTTTGGAATTTAAGGTACCCTTCAATGACTTACGCAAAAAATTGACAACAACCCCTTCACCGAAATCTCCAAAATCTCCAGCCTCACGGTTTTTCAACCGTCGCCAAAAAGATGACGACTTCGACCCATTTGAGAAGGCAATTGAGATCACTCGAGGGAGAGCACGATCCATTCGTCGGGTCCCATCTGACGGGTCTCAAAACCAAAGGATGCCAAGATCTCTTTCTCCTCTAAAAGGACCATTCCAATCGGGTACTAAAACAACCGTCGCTAATGCCAAAGCCTCTTCCAATACGCCAAAGGCAAGAGCAAAAAGTGGAAACTCAAACACCTTTTCTTCTTCCGTAGCGCATCGGAAGGGAGAGTCACAGGAAACAACGGCAAAGACCCCATAGCAAAGTACACACCTCCAAGATTGGCTGAATTCACGAAGAATTCTAGTTTCCACTCGACCACTAGCAATGAAGGGAGTTGTAGTCATCGGAGCGGCGTTTCCCCTCACGAGAGACAATACGTGGTGAATCGAGCGATGTCAGAAGAGCTAAAGAGGAAGAGTTTCTTGCCATACCGGCAACGGTTGTTCGGGTGCCTTGGGTTAAGTAGTCCGATGATCCAAAGCCTTTCACGAGGATTACGGCCAAATGACCACCCATAATGCATACTTGATGAACATGAAGAGATTGAAGCCTACATTCATTGGTTTCCCATTGGCGTGGGGTAAAACATTTTTTGGAGAAATTTACCAACATCGATATTGTGGCTATAACTGGACCAAGTATAATTTTGGGAGTACAGAATAGTATATTCTCTGATTTTGTTGTGCAAATATTATAACGTGTGTTATCTTCTACATATTATTAAAGTTCATATTCACAACTCACAAGTGGGAAATTAAGCGGCTGCAAGTATGTAGTCTATAGAAATGATGTAGGACCCTTAGTAATTACAATCCTTAGACTGGGTAATATGCCGTTGACTGACCTGTGGTGTTACATGTCTTTCAACTTTCAAATGTCAGTCAAACAAGGCGTCTCCAGTCTCCGCTCTCCATTGCAAGCCGGGAAATAAGATGTTTTCTTGTGATTGGATTTTGTTGTCGCACATTTCCTGCAGAATCTATGGACGAAATCTTTGCAGTTGGTTCATCTTCCGTCCGTTGCTATGTCGTACTTCTACTTTTAAATAAAGAAAAAAAAATGCTCTTACTTATACTGAATTGCTAAACATCGCCCCAAAATTACTTAAATCGCCCCTTGAAATTACCATTTTGCCCTTCTCTCATTTCTACTGCTATAACGCGACATTTTACCCTCCTATCACACATCTCTCTTCATATTCCTCTTATAATCATAAAAAATAATGTTTTGGAGGTCAGTAATGAACCAACGGACGCCCCAGTGTACTCGAATCTGGTAAAACATCTAACATCTTTTTAATAAAAAAATAATAAAAAATAATAAAAAATTACGGGCGTCTGACGGAGCCGCCCCCACGTAGGAGGGGGCGTCTGGCTAAGACGCCTTCCCCATGGGGGCGGCGTTTTACCCAGACGCCTTACCCATCGGGGAGGCGTTTTACCCAGACGCTCCGCCCTTGGGACAGGCGTCTATGTAAGACGCCTCCTCCATGGGGGAGGCGTCTTAGCCAGACGCCCCCTCCTACGTGGGGGCGGCTCCGTCAGACGCCCGTAATTTTTTATTAATTTTTTTAAAAAATAATTGATTATAAATTTAGATAATTGTTAAATTAATTAATAAGTTAATAATTACTATATTCGGATGACCGATACCTCTTCGGTACACCGAAAATTCAAAAATTTCCAGATCCAACAATTTCAAAATCCAAAAAATTTCCAGGGGGCGCTGCCCCCTTGCCACCCCCGCCACCTCACCGGCGAGGTGGAATGCCGCTCGCTCACCGGGGAGCGAGACCCCCGAACGACCTGTCGAGGTGGTATTTGTAAGTCATGATGTTTTACCACCGGGGGATTTGGAACTTTAAAAATGTTGGATCTGGAATTTTTTTGAATCTTCATCACTTGCAAAAAAACTCATTGTAATCCGACCGGTTACCACCGAAAATTTGCAAAGAAACGTCAAATAATTTGAGATAACACACCGTATAATTTTAATTTGACAAAAAACATTAAAAAAAACGGGACGTCTGGCTAAGACGCCTGTACCATCGTGGAGGCGTCTGGCTAAGACGCCTCCACCATGGTCGAGGCGTCTTAACCAGACGCCTAGACAATGGTATAGGCGTCTGGCTAAGACGCCTGTACCATCGTGGAGGCGTCTGGCTAAGACGCCTCAACGATGGTGGAGGCGTCTTAGCCAGACGCCTCCACGATGGTACAGGCGTCTTAGCCAGACGCCCGTGTCGGAAAAAAAAATCCGCCTCCGTTACTTCGCCTGATCTAGGTGTTTCGCCAGACATTTTCGTGGTGTTGGTACTAGGAATGTTAGTAAAACTGAGTCAATAACCTTGTTTAAAGACACAGGACGATATGGGTATTAAATATATTGTTAAGGGCAATTTGGTAATTTCAAGGGGCGATTTAAGTAGTTTTGGGGCGACGTTTAGTAGTTCCCTACTTATACTTGCTGTAAATGTTGAAGGAATTCCATATACATTGTATCATCTCGAACTGAATACAACTAGGATTGAGCAAAATTCGAACAAATTGACCGAATCGAGCTGGACGGATCGGTTGAGATCAGACCGATTGCAATTCAATCCAATCCTTGATCTGGTTTTTTTTTTTTTGAAATTCAGGCTTGATCTGGTTCGGATTTTCCCAAATTCGGTCCTGTCCAAAAATACTTTCATAATTTTTTTGGGCCTTTCCCAATGTTAATAAGATTTATATTATATATCCATTAGATTTCAACTAATCTACAAGTAATAATAGTATTTTCGACAATTTTATATTATTACTTTGTACTATTCAAACAAAAGACTTATGAATCACTGTGTTTTCGTAAAACATACATAACATTTTTATGTCCTTAATGTTCCCTATTGGGGGAAATTTTCTTCTAGAAGCATTACGTAGAACAGATTGATTGTGACGGTATTATGGACAAAATAAGAGATCGATCGGTGAGGATTCATGTTTTCTAAATGCACGGCGACGGTCGTAGTGACTTGTGAGCTCCAACAATGGTAGTAATCTCCCACTACATCATAAGTCAATCTTAATGGGTGACCAGTTAAGAAATTGAATTGACTAGTTCCGTGTTGCTCTAAAGGTGTAATCCTATGATTAACTTGTCGAAAAACATTAAGAAACGAAATTTATTTTTAAAAAAATGAAGAAATGAAATCAAACGTGATTGGTTAATAACTTAAACAAAGTGGAAATTAAAAATATATCCAAATGAAGTAAGATGACTTGGAAATCGTACCAAATATAAGTACTACAAAGAAGGTTTCTATCTGCCCAGCTGCCCTCCAAATCGCTGTTGCAAATAATAACAGTACGTTTGGCGAGGAAGCAAAGACAGATGCACCAACAAGCTAAAACAAGCCACCTGAACATTTTTTTTGGAACACATGAATCCAGATAAGTACCGTTTGCTAATCATCAATGGATTTCCCGGCCGACAAGAAAAAAGGCATCATTTGCAAAGGCTTCGACCCAATCAAACCGTATAATATATATTTCATTGTCTATGTAAATGGTAACAGTTTGCGAAGGCTTACATAAATCAGTTTAAAATCCAAAAATGTGCATGTTAATAGTCACAATGTTAGCAATGTATCAAATCGTGCGTGTTGACACTCACAATGTTAGCATTTTTTTTTGTAATTCAAGATTTACTGATCGACCCCTACGTTAATTTGCGATACCGTGAGAACAAATGCAACTTCAAACCAATAAAAAAATATCAAATGATCCACGATCTCATGTAAGTAAGCTCCTAGAAAAATGTACGGAATCATGCAACGAATTGAACGAACATGAGATATCATCCCCTCATCCGACCAAACACTTGCCAAACGGAGGTACTTCATGCGGTCACAATCCATGATTGATTCTTCTATGATCTTTTAGGAGCCTTAATTTATAAACATATGATGCACAGAGAAAGCATTTGACTGTCGTCCTTACAATGCCGCAAGCAGATCTAAAAACAAATCGAGAAACATATGAAATCAAAAAATACATCCCACCAAACCAGCATCCAAACTCTGAACTCATAACATGCAGTACTTGCGTATTCATGCAATCCATACGAATTAAAAATCATAACATGAGCCACAGAAAGAAGCCACATAACAAGAAACATCAGGAAATCTCAACAAGATAGGGATGGTGAATGAGATCATTCACCTGTCTTCAGAAGACTAACCACGACTACTCATATCAACTTTTTATCCAAATTTGGAATGCAGGCTGAGTCCGAAAACATAATCGCAGAAGATCCTCATTGTCGTGCTACACTTTCTTTTATGCCATATACATAATTTATTCCAGCCTTCAGAGTTCATCAAATCACCCTTCCACCCACAAGGTTAGCAAGGAAGCCCGTGCGCAGTTCCCAAAAATCAAGCAAACCAAACTAAAAGAACCCAAACAGAACAATGCTGAGCAAATAGCAAATACCTTATATAAAGTAATAAATGACAACAGACATGCCATCTAAAGCAGTAGAAGTGTATAATATCGGAAGTATACTAATCAACAAGCATCAAAATTGATTCTGAATAATGACCCTCTTCTTGAAAATTCACTTTCCCATATGTTGATCATGTGTTTCACCAAGTTTCTAACCAAAACAACCCAACTAATGGCATAACAACCAAACATAATCATTAAATCAAGCACACTAAGCTAAACGAATAAAGCAATTCTAACAGATAGTCTAATTTGATATTGGAAAATCACAATGTAATTGACTAAGGACTTACAATTTGATGCAGTACATCAACAGAATCGTGATTGCTTTCAATGTCATCTATCCAATAAGTTTGTGATCAGGCTACAATCTTCAAGACAACCAAAACAAATGAAACAAGGCAAGCAATATTGAACCACAGTTAGCTAAAAAATCACTGCAGTAGAAGAAAAAAAACTTGCCATTTGAAGCAGTACATCATTATAGATACATTAGACGACACACAGATATACTCTGATTTTGAAACTAAAACACAATTTATTTTAAAAATAGGATATGAATACATTCACTGGATGAGCTAGATTTTCAATCACTGAATCAAAACCCAAAACTATCCAACCACCAATCTATCCAATAAGTTAGCAATCAAACGAAACTAAGACTACGCATCAGAAGCACAAGACAATACAATTGAACTAACACTGAACTAAACTAGAACCAGGCAAACATAGTCAAGAACATACCAGTTAGTTACCTCAATCTTGACCTATTGCTTCTCTTGTGCAAATCCTCCGCCATATTTTCCCTCAACATCACCCCAAACTGATGCAAACACTTCTCGTCCTCAATCACCTCTGCGACCGGCGCATTCTCCCTCGGATCCTCCCACCCATCCTCTTCCAGCCCCCCAATCTCCCCTCCCACCTTCTCCTCCTCCATCAGCCACATATTATGCAACACACAGCAGGCCACCACCGTCTGTGCAGCATGCTCGATCTTCACATCCAACTCCCTCAAAATCTTCCACCTCCCCTTCAGCAACTCAATCGCGGACACGACTGATGCCTCTCTAGCCCTCATCAGCGCAGCATCAAACCCATTTTCCACAGAATTTCCCGTCCCATCCGGCGTGAACGGTGTCATGAGAAACGACAGCAGCGGGAAGCCCCAATCTCCAATCAAGCAAGGAGGGCGGCCCAACTGACCTCCACCAGAGAAAAGCTCCCCCGACTTCAACCGTGAGTAAAGCTTACTCTGACGGAAGTGTGCCACATCAGAGACAGACCCAGGGGAGAGAACACATGCATCTAGGAATCTGCGTTGGCGGTCGGCGACAACCTGGAGGAGGATAGCAGGGTACCCATGGCAGGAGACATAAGTACTAGAACCTATACATCAAATATTCAGCGTGTTAGTTGTCAAAATTAGCATTGAAATACAAAGCTTCTGAAAACTTATATCGTTATTAGCACATACATACCCAAAACTCAGTCTGCAAATTTGGTGAAATAAATGTCATAATTAAAAAAATGAAACAAAAAAAGTAGAAAGAAAAGGCACTAGCACCGATACATAAAAAATCCAACTCACAACTTCCTGAAATCAACATTGAAACGCAGAGAGAAAAGGGGCTCGGGCTAGTCCCTATAGATACAGAAATAAGGTGCATTACAACATGCTAAAACCAACATGGAAACGGAAACTTCCTCTACTTTTATACTTGCACGGTAGCACCTACACCTCGAAGGTAAATACGCAATTTCCTGATCGAAACACGAAAATGTAGAAAGAAAATCGGGCGCATTACAATTTTCTAAAAACAAAACATCAAAGCGCAAACATCCTCCCGCATTCTCGTAGCAGCACCTAATCAACCACACATCAAAACTCCAACAAGCAATCCCCCAAAATCTATGGAAACCACAAAAAGGAGCAAACCCTACCAGGGTCCGGATCGGAGGCGAGCCTGATATGCGAAGCGTCAATAGCAGCGACCGTATTAGGTAACGAGGGAAACCGCGGCGGCAGCGGCGAGGGGAACGAGATCGCCCCAGGAAAAAACCTCGTGGACAGCAACCTCGTAACGGAATTGATCGACTTGGAAGCGAGCGAGGCCGGAACGGCGAAGGTCTTGCAGACGGAGGAAAGAGGCGATCCGGAGGCGAGGCGGAAGAGGGAGAGGGAGAGAGCGAGAGAGGGGGGGAAGGGGAGGTGGAGAAGGTGGGAGGAGAGGAGGGAGAGGAGGGGGCGGAAGAGGGGGTGGGGTGGGGGAGGGGAAGGGGAGGCGGTGAGAGTAGAGGTGGTGGCGGCGTGGGAGAGGATGGAGAAGAGGGTGAAGAGGAGGAGAGGGGCTGGTGTGGTGGTGGTGGGTGGAGTTGGGAGGTTGGGGTCGAGGGTGGTTTGGAGGTGGAGGAGGTTGGAGAGCATGAGGAGGAGAGACGGATCCATTTCGGGAGTTGGGGGTGGAATGGTGGATTGTCTCACACTCACTGGAGAGTGTGTGTTCTTTTAGTTGTAGTAGGGTTTTGTGGGTTTGACCGTGACTCACCTCAACCTCAAGGCGTTCGGCCGGTTTTGCGCCCGGCGTTCTTCCGGCCGGGATTGGTTGGTAGGTAAATAGTTGCTGTTGCCTTATTGGGAATGGATAGGTGTGAAATTGGTAAGATCTGAAACTCCAGTTGTTTACAAGAATTTGGGTTCTCCTGAGTCTAATTTGTAGTACTCAAACTCGGTATAAAAATGTTTCTTTTGATTAAGTTGTAAACAAATAATTCATATTTTACATGTTATTAGAAAAATACATTTTTAAGTAAACTACATGAAATTAGGACATACTCTTGTTTTGCTGCGATTAGTTTTCGTAGGAATGCAACTTGGAATTGGGAGATTGACTTCCAAGATGGTTTTCTGATGAACTGTTTGCAAAAGAACTTAAAACAATTACGAGAATTGAGTTGTGTGAGTTCTAAATTTTTATAAAATTATATCATGAATGACTTACCTACTTCCAATTTAAATTCCAAGCAAGTCATAAAATTGTGTTCTGATTTTCAAATATTTCAAGCAAATCAATCACGTCTCAGTGAAAGTGGTGGAATATAAATCTATAAATTCAATTTTCAATAAATTCTATTTTCCGTTCTAGAAATTCTAAAACTTGTAAAACTCGTTCCAGAAAGTCTTATAGGAGAATAGCTGTTGAAAGAGCATCTATAATTTACGACATACCTTTTGCCACTTTTTTAATAAGTTCCATTGAATACTTGATCAAACTGACTCGGCTGCTCACTTTCCAACTGACCCGATTAGTGAGGAGAGCAGGGAAGCCTTGGGCAGAAAGAAGCACATAGCAATCTTAAGCGGCATTGTGAATGTCGCTTAAAACTTTAGCTCCTCCTTATTACTAGTACTACTGCTTTTGGGTTGTAAGAACACATCTCCAACTTTTTTGGATTGTATTCGGGCAGAATTACTTTTCTATATAGAGGCTATGGTCACGTGCTTAATCTAATTAAATTACATGCTCTCAATAAAAAGTTACATTGGATACCGCACTGGATCTACAATCTAAGGCAACTGGTACGGAAGATGTTTTAAATGTCTTTGACATGATTCAGAGTCCTGAGATGTGCAATAGTGTAATATGTGAATCAGTAGTAACCTTGGTGCTTCAATCTGCACACAAACCTCACAAAAATATATTCATTGTTCAAATCGGCCAAGCAAGCTGGAGATGCCAATTCCATATTGACGTTAGCATGAAAGTTGGAAAAATTAGAACCAAACCGGCACAACGTGATGTGCAGAAATCAAGTTAGCAATGCCTATGGCATGGCCTACCTCTTCTACAACAAGCTGAGCAGCAGGAGACCACGCAGCCCTTGGCTGCAAGATCCCGACATCCTGGAGCAGAACATACAGAAGGGCCACTTTTCCTAGAAATTACAGACATCTTCTCTATGTAATGATCAGACTGCTGATTGGCAAAGGGAAAACTTCTGTAGTTGTTGATGTTTGGAGGAGATGGATTGGCTTGACACGAAGGAAAATGAGCCTTTGAGATGTTATATAAAGGTCATTTGGTCAGACAAACCTCCTGTGGCCCAAGATGGGAAATATCGGGAGAGTCGTGCCAATGAAATGCATTTGTGTGAAGTAGAGGAGCATGCATCGTGTTGTACATGTTCGCAAGTGCATCGAGAAAGTTACCGAGAGGATGTTTGTCCAGGGAAAGCATTTTGGTTGTAGGTATGCCTCAAGTGCGAGAAGATGCTCTGCTTTACCTTATCATATGTTTTAGTTTCATTCCTCCTCCGCTGATTAGGAGATGATCCAGAGAAAGCTGTTTTACGCTTTTGTCCTGCTTAGCCAAAGGTAAGTACCTCAAATAATAAATGAACCAATACCACTAAAAGAAAATATGCAAGTAAACTTCTATGCATGTAAAAAGACCAGCGTAATAAAGGACATCCCATCAATTTTCGATTTTTTTCAAAAATTCTATGGTTATTAAAGGTTCTGCATAAGAGTATTAAGTTGGCTAACGGACTCTAAGGACACATATGACAGTATGAATGTTAGCTTGTGAATTACAGTGAATTTAAATGAAGGGTTACAACTTGTTGGTAACAGCTTACAATTTCAAACCATATTATGCATGTTGGTAAGAAAATTTAAAGCTCAGTGGGGGCATATATGACAGAAAAGAAGAAGAAGAGCTAAACGAGTGTTAGTTTATTCTGCTTTGTGCATATGATAAAAACCATCATGGCAAGACTGATGTTTTTCCACCTTCGGGTAACACTTTTTTTTGTCTAAACAGATCACTTTAAATCAAGTCAACGGGTGCACACAGGTCAGGTTGAACCTGAAAATCGACCCGAACCGAACTGGTTGGGTCGGGTTGGGTAGGATGTCAGGTCAGGTTGGATTATAAATCTGAAAACCCGAAAATCTCAGGTCGGGTTCGGATTGTTGGTTCGGGTTGACCCAACCCAACCCGAACCCGATTTTTTATATATATAAAAAAGCCAGAATAATCTGGACCGTCTATTCCTCCAAATCTTCTCCCCCATCCTCCTCACGCACCATTCCAAACGAACAAACCCATTCCCTGCCCCCTCTCCTCGCGGCCTCACCCCACCACGCCTCAAGCACCCCAGTTCTCACGATGCTCCACTACTCTCCGCTGATCCCTCCGTCCCTTCACAAGTTCCATCCCTCTCCCTTCTCCAACCATGACCGCCCAATCGCAGGAAGAGCTCCTCGCCTGGCACCTCGAGCAGCAGAAGATCGACGTGAGTTGCCGGTTGCTCACTTATCTGACGTTTTTGCTTCCGATTCGGTCAAATGATGTGGTTTTTTAGGCCTTTTAATTTTTAGTCTTCCCATGGATTTTGTTATATTGGGTTGGCGTTTTACTGCGTGTTGTTAAAGTTTTTTTATATTATTTTTGTATCGGAGGTGATGGACTTTGAGTTTTGACTTTGGAAAAAAATAATTTTTTTTGGGTGTCAACGTGAGATGCTTTGAATTGATTCTCACTTGTTTGGTGGGTTTTTTTCCATCGATTCTTCCAACTTCTGATGGGTGGATTTGGAGAATAGATTGGTGGATTTGGGGGTTTATACGTTGTCGATGGATTATGTGACCTTGTTGGTGCGTTTTGTTGAAATTCGCAACTCTTTTCTATCGTTTGTTGTTTAGTTTGAGGATTGGGCAATTTTGGTGAAATGGGTCTTCGATTCGATGATTGAGTTTGAATCAAAATTTTATTCTTTGCTCGAAATATTGGCATCACATGTGGCATGTTAATTCTGCTGATCCACACCTATCCTCTCATGCAATGATCTTATTTCGGGTCCAACCCGATCCGATCCGACCCGAAAATTTCAGATCGGGTTGGGTTGAACCCGAATTGGTTCGGATCCGGGTTCGGGTTGGGTTTTTTTTAAGTCCGAAATTTTTGGGTTGGGTTTGGGTTCTGCTCCAAACCCGACCCAACCCGACTCGTGTGCACCCCTGAGGTCGGTCCTCCTCAAATATGTTTTGCATTCTTCAAGCTTTAATGTGCTTATATTTTTTTCTCCTACTACTTTTGACATATAACTTCCAATCAAGTGATTATAGAGAGGGATGTTGTATTCTTAGGAGAAAAAAATCTGGAAAGAATAAAAAATAGGAGTACATTTGTGACTGAGGAAACTCAAATAAATTATAGAGAAAAAAAAACTTATAGCCGATACCTAGCACAAGTGCTACTAAAAAATCCATCCAAAATTAGGTATTATGATAAAATTAACCACCACAACTTTATATTTTATATGCATATAAATTATAAGTTATTGTTTGGTTACTACCTAACAATTATTTGGACAACACGACCTAAAAGGGTTCCATTATTCCAAGGTCATGAATCTCAACTTAACGAAATGTAAAAGAGAGCATCTTAGCAATTAAAACTTACAAGAAGACTTTAGCAGGTTAATTACTCAGAGAAGCATTTTGCTGGTGATTTGGACTTTAGCCGCATAATTATGTGCGAATCGATGATCACGTCAGATCACTAAACCAAATGCTTTGCTACTGTATTAACGACAACAATCAATGTGAAACTTTCACAGTCTTCATTTGATAATAAAAAACACCTGTAACCTGTAACCACCTTCGAACAATAACAGACAAAATAGAATAACCTCCAACTCTACAATCCTAATTTCCACCGAAAAGCGACCAAATCCGGTCCACAACAATCGAATTCCGAATCGAATGAAAGACAGAAACAGTTTCACCTCGAAGCAGACGGGCGATCTTGTCGTAGATTTCGCCCTCGTCCAGTTGCACGGAACCTCCCTTTTTTTCCACCGCACATCTCCCTCACCTCCTCCTCATAAAAAAAAGATCCTAAAAGGGAAAGATCGCGAGATGCGGAATGAAAGGGGAACGTACGTGCCTCGACGACCAATCCGAATCCGAATGCTCTTCGTCGGAGGAGGAGGAGGAGGAAAGGAGTAGGATGGCGGCGTGTTTGCCTGTTGGGAGACCGGTGGTGGGAGGAGGCATCGGTGGATTGGAGAGAGTGAGCGGAGTTGTTTATATATATACTGCTACTCCTCTCTGGACTCTGGTTGGTTGGTGGATTTCGAAACGAGTTTCTTTATTTTCCACACCCGATTTTACAACGACGCCCGTGATTCTGCCGGTTGCGGAGTCCATTTTGGTCTTACGCCTCGTTTTGGTTTGCCTAATTCTCGTGAATTAGATTTCGTGTAATCAAATCATGTTGCTTCGTTATACTGCGATTCACTGTAGAATTTGTTATGTGATTTTAAAAAAATTAAAATTTATTTTTTTGGTAAATTACTGAAAATATTGTCGAAGCTATGACATACTTTCAACTAGATAGATGTTGATGTTTGACTATACGATAATGTTTGAGTAGTTTGAAATGACTTAATTACATTGCAACGTAATTGTAATTAAATTACTTCAATAATTGAATTAATTGATTACAATCATCAATTTTCTCAACCAAGTAAAGTCATAATTACAATCATCAAGCTTGTAATCAATGGTGAATCAAGCATTGCTTTAGGTTGTATTTGGATGTAGTTATTGAGATTTTTTTATCGGTTTCGTCATGCAAAAGTGACACATGATCATTAGGGGTGTAAATAAGGCGGTGCAAGTTTTCCCCCAATCGTTACCCTCATTGCCCAAGTTAACTGGGTAAACAGGGTGGGTTAGGCAGGTTTAGATTTTTTTTATTATTATAGATACTAGCAAGTCCATTATCTTAGACAAAAAAAATTACCTTACAAAAAAAAAAGAACAATTATAATTTGATTATTTACGATCAAACCCAATCTCACACCAAATGACCACGACACAAATTCTCAAATTCTCTAGTCTAATTTGGAAAAAAGAAACCGTCATTTCATCAACAACTCATCATTTTAGCATCTCAATCTAACTATTATTGTTTCATTCTCAACACTAACCACTTTCCACATTAAATCGATATGAATTATTCTGATTCTTCGCACCAAACCCAATCTCACACCAAATCACCACGATACAATCCAAGACCACATGAAAACCAAAACCCAAGCATGGGAGCGTACGAAACTCACATCCCCAGCCCCGAGGCAGCACAGTGGGTCCTGGAGGAAGGGCGGTGGAGAGGGGGTTCCAGTGGGGGCACAAACGAGGAGCTTGAGCTGGGAGCCGACGCAGAAGGAGGAATAGGAGGAGGAGGATGTGATGGGATTAAGGTTTGGGGAGGAGGAGGATTAAGGAAGCGGCGGGTAGAGATCTAGGGTTAATGAGTTATGGATTGATGATTTTTATTTTCATATTTTGTTTTGTGAGGTTGCAGATTGGGAGGGACGAATTGAAAGATAATTGCAACCCGTCTCATTTATTAAACGGGTTGACGTTTTTTATTTATCGCAACCCATATTAGGCGGGACGGCGGGTTAAACCCGCCCCATTTACAACCCCGACGATCATTCAAACAACGTTCGTGGGGGATAAGCCTTTTCTTCTAAAATGCTTCCCAATGACCAATTTTTGCCTTCAACGAGGAAGTTCACTTGGTGAACTTCTGAGAGCTTCCATTAGTTCCGATTTGCCCCCACTTAGATGTGCAACTCACTAGGGGTGAAACTTTGTGTCTGAAATCCGTCAATCCGACCGACTTCATATTCGAAATCAAAAAAATTATCCGAGAAAAAAAAATCCGCAACCGAATTTGTATTCGGATATAAACATCCGTAAAAAAACGAAGCGAATATGGATATTGGTACATCCGATTCGAATAATATTCGGTTTGTATTTTATATGCACATATAAATAAAAATAATAATATATACAATATATATGAATTAAATTATGTTATTTATATTATATTTAATATTTTTTCATGTAGGCAGAAAATAAAGGCTGAAATTTATTCTTGTTTAGATCAATCAAAAAATGTTTTTAAGTCTATTCGGATTTTTTAACGAATTCGGATATCCTAATTCGGAATGGATTTTAAACTTAATTCGGATGCGAATTTATTCGAATTCGGATCCGAATTCGACGGATACGAATTCGGATCCCTTTCTCATACATTCGGTCGGATTCGGATTCGAGAAAAAAAAACGAATACGAATTCAGATACTGACAGATCCGCTTCGTATCTGCTCAATTTTCACCCCTACAACTCACACGTTCTGAAGAGGTACTGGAGGTAATTTTCTTTGACAAGACCACATGGGCTTCCAAAGAGGTAGGAAACTGGGGGAATCAGGTCTGATAGGAACGGTAGGGCTTCTGAAGAAGAAAATCACTTTTTCGCTTGCATACAAACGCAGCCTTAGTGTCTTTACACTAAGGTTGTTGGGTTCATCGTTGGTTAATGGGTTTAGAGATGGGAGAATTTGCAATATCTCCAAGATGCAATGATGCATGGATTTTGACTTTAGGGACTTGCGAGTTACATGTGAATCTATAAGCAAATTAACTTTTTTTGTTTGTCCGGACGTTGGATTTTCGGTAAATTCCAGTTGCACCTCAACATTAGCTTCTATGAAGTCGAAAAATGTCTCCGTAACCAAGTTTTGAGAAGGCAAAGATCGATGTCCCAAATGCACCCAAAGTTTATACCTGATTGGTTAAATGACTCGTGCTAATCAGGCAGGATGTGTTGACATTAGTGTAATCCATATTTGGTTGGTACTCAATTTTTTTGGTCCATAATTTAGGGAAACTCAGCTTCATCAAGTGTTTGTCATTAAACATGGATGAGCTACTAATTGATCATTTATCCACGTCGATTCCGTCACTAGCGTTATAATTAACAACATTAATTCACTTCGCGAGATCCAACTAAGATTAGCCCAATCAGCATCAGATCCTTAATCTTGAAATCCGAGATCAACGGTTGTGGTGTTATGATCGAGCCTCTTATTACGAAATTTGAAATATGAGTATCTTATTACTTAAAAGACAATCTTAACTACCCGTATCTTTTAATTAAGAAGATAATTATCTTGTGATCCAAAGAAGCTAAATACGGTGGTCATTATTGCGTATTACGAAAGGAAGACAAGTGGTTTCTTGTAAGGAAATGATCACATCTCACCAACGTAGTGCATGGATCTCATGTCAACTACAAATATAGTTAAGACCGTTGAATATTCGTCTATATTTGTTAAGGAAGTAAATCCAGGAAGAAACGGTCGACCGGATGGGTTCCGGTCTACCGATCAAAAACTCCAGGCACTTTTGGCGATCCAAGGTTCGGACGACCGAATTGGATTCAGTCCACTGAACCAAGGATTCCAGGCACTTCGGGTGCAACTGGGATCGGACGACCGAATTGGATTCGGCTTACTGTCAGAGGACAAAAGACACTTCGGAACAACGGGTTCGGTAAACCGTTGGAGAGATTTTTGGTGTTCCGAGAATCTAAAAGTGTCTGTCGAAATTGGAACGGTCCACCGAGGGGGGCTTGGTCGACCGAGGGGTTATTGGAGAAATTAGTTAGTTCGTGGGAAAAACGTTCTCGCGGTATACCAAGCCGCACGAAGAAGCGTTCCAACGATCAACCGGGAAGGATTCGGTTAATCGAATCGCAACAGGAAGCGTTCCTGTTTAGTCAAGGACGGTCGACCGAAGGAGCATCGGTTGACCGTTGCCCACAGATTTTCATCTCGGTTTTGGTTAATTGTAGCTCGGTTTTTGAGTCTATAAAATGGTTTGTTTGCATTTGGTTTTAATACAACGTACAAGTGTAATATTTCTTTCATTGTGTGTTGAGAGATTATGTTAGAAAAGGATCTAGAGTGATTTGTAGAATATATTGCATCCATATACTTGTAATCTCGGTTGCTTCTCTTGTTGGAGAAGTTGAAGAAGGAAAGGAACCCCGCAGGAGACCCCCAAGGACGTAGGCACGTTGCTAAACTTTGTAAATCGCGCGTGTCGTGGTTGTTTCAGGTGTGCGTTTGTGTTTGTTTGTTTATTCCATCTTATTTGTGTTTTTGTTGCATTAAGTTTGGGAGAGGGTCAGAAGTTATTTCCGCAAGTCAATATTCGGTATTACGTGATACGTTTAATCTGTATCGTGTTAGTGCATTGTTAGATCCCTCCGAACAAAGAAAAAAGAAGTCATGCTTGTTTTGTGTCAGACCAAAGACAATTAGTTTATATATTGTCCAATAGATTACTTTGAAGTGAAAAATACTCTTTACAAACGCGACATCAAATTTTCGATCAACAGTTCAGGCTTACGAAACTTCTCTAGTTGAAGCCTAATTTTTTTCTTCTGATCTCTCATTTGTTTACCAATTAAATATATCCTCATAAAATCCCTCTTAGCAAACTTTAGTATATCCAGAAGATGGGATGATTCCAACAGCGCCTTCACGTACATAACTCAAAATATTACAATTTAACAACCTTCAGTATTTGTATATAATATCCCAAGTCAATTTCACGTCTTTGAATCTATGTTTTGTCAACTTAAGATAAAAATGACCATCAGGATTCAGGAATGTCTAGCCGTTGAGAGTAAAATCAAATTAGGTGACATTTCAAGATAGTCTATATATTCAGTACGTGGTCGACGCATAAAATTTTGTCAGTATCAGCGAATGTATAAAGTATCACACAAATTTACGACAGAACCCAATTATTATGGGAATGCAATTGTACTTAGTCATGATAAACCCATACGTAAAAAGTAAATTACTTTTCTTGAAATGACCCAAAGACCTTTTTAGTTCTCCTGAAAAATTATAAAAACCACCTTAACACAAATTAAAAAGGTCGACTCTTTCCACAAGGTCTTCTTCCATGCAACAAATTTTCTTTTAGATACATCACAAGTCTTAATTACACCGCGTAAGTTGACGGTCTCCCATCCCTCTCCCGTCGTCGGTCAATAATCTTTTACTGTTTCCTCCTTAATCAAAGTGATGGAGTGCACTCCATGCACGTACCCTCAAATGAAACTTAAGATGACGTTCCCTAGTCATAATCCTCATGTTACAGCTTCAACCTAGTTGTAAGTTAAACATAAACACGTATGATATGGAACCAAACGACGTGTCTGCGTGGATTTGTTTATGTGTCGACAGGGGCGGATGCACGTTGGGCGCGGAGGGGGTGGGGGTTGGGGCCGAGGAGGAGGGGTCATCCCATGGGAGTTCGGTGGAGGAGTTGTGGAGGCGGGGTTGGGCGAGGGAGGCGGTGGAGGAGTGAGAGGGAAGGGTGGGAGGAGAGGGGGATGGGGTTGTGGAATCTAGAGGTTGAGAGAGCCCATTGTTGGGTCCAGTTAGGATGTGGTGTTGGAGTTGGGAGGAGTAAAAGAGAAATGACGCCGTGGGAGTAGAGATTGGTGTGTGAGAGTGGATAAGGTGGTTTATTAGATATTTTGGGTTTGAGGGTGGATTTGGTTAGGGTCCTAATCTACTTAGGACTAAGGTGTTGTTTGGTTCGCCTTAAATTTGTAATTCTTCATGTAATAAAAATTAATTATACATTTGATTACATTATAATGTTCGGCTAAATTTTTTAAACCCTAGTAATTGAGATGGATTACCACCATCTCCGAGGTAATCCAATTAGCCCAACTTCGACTAGAAAGAAATGTTTGTTTGGTTATTCATGTTTGAACATATAATTGTATGATTAAATATTTATTTTTTAATTATGATGAAACATAATTTAACTGATGTGTCATATTTTATGTTATAAAAATTTCTTTTCGATGTTTGAATTTTAATGTATTCAGATTTGGAAAAATATTAAAAAAACAAAAAATATTTTCAATTTTTTATTTGTTTAATTAATTAATTAATTTAAAGTATCATTTTAAAATTGTAGGTCTTAAAAAAATTTAACCAATACGAAGATAGTCTGTCCCACCTCAAAAAAAATCTGGATATGCTCCTGTTATGTGTGGAATATTTGAGAAATGCATACGATAAGTTTTTTAAATTGGTGTCAATTGTTTGAATGTTGTATTTTAAGATTCAGATGTCTGAAACAATCAATGGTCAACTTGAGATTTAATACTTCGGGCAACGGTTTCAGCTGGTCCTCCATCTTTGAAGCTGTAGTTGTGTGCATTTCACTTACGTGTGTAGCAGTTGCATTATGAACTATTCTAAGTTGCTGTACTGTAATTTATTAGCTATTGTTCTAGGAGATATTCCGTGAATGACTTCAAGTGATTATTAAAAATATCACTAATACCCTCCTAACGTATATCTGTTTGTATATGATTTGACCAAGATACCCTTATATTTATGATCATGGTTAGCTAAAGAGGGTTATCAAACTCCTAATACGATGAAAGATACACGTACTGTAATAACCTTAATCTAAAACACCCTAATTAACCTAAACTAAACCTAATTAACCTTAATTAAGCTTGAATAGTAAAGCATGAGGTGGAAGGATTGGATAAGATTTGGATTTTGCTATAAATAGAGATGTTAGGTTAAGAAAAACGTTTTTTTCTCATTGCTTGAGTTTATCAGAGAGTGAGAGAGGCGAATTTGGAGAAGAAGAAGAAGGAAAGAAGGAGAAGGAGAGGAAGTGAAGGAGAAGAGTTGGGTTGAGTTTGCCAAAGCTTGGGAGACTTCCACAAACGTCAATAAGGTATGTCAAATCTTCATTATAACTCACATAAACTTTGTGAGTGTTGGGGATCGACGTTGGTGTCGAATTCCCCGTCGGATTGCAACCTATTCAAAGGTTGAAGACGACGATCGGTCGACCGGTGCCTGTGGGCAGTCGACCGATGCTATTATTATATTGATTTGCACCCGCAAACGGTCGAACGATGTCTGAGGACGGTCGACCGTTATGAAGGGAATGTGTTCTAAAAGTTTTACTTTTAAATGTCAATTATTATGAATTGAATGAGAAATCATTTTGTTCCTTGTTTATGTTATTCGTCTTTTGAAAGTGTTAAGGAAGAGACTCTTGGTCCTTAACCGTAGAGCTCTGAAAGATATTGGTTTGCATAAAACAAAAGATATTCGCAATCATGGTAATTAACATGGAACATTAATTACCGAGTTAAGATTGTCGTGTTGGTCATAGATCATTGTAGCTCTACAAGTGAGTGACGACACGGGTATGCAAAAGAGGAAAATATTACTTTTGTATACTGAATAGACCTAATAAGTAAAATATTATAGAAATGTGTTTCTGTGTCATTAATATTTTACTGTGTCTTTGGTCCTTTGATATGAGACTTATATCTAATCACTTAAGGAATACTTGATTAGATCAGTGTCTTGAACTATCGATCAGTGTAGTGTAAAGGCATTGGTTGGTTAAGTATAACTTTTGTTGGAGAAGATAGTTAGTCAAAAGACTATCATTTCCCCTCTTAATTGAGTGATGATATTAGTGGGCCCCTTGATAAAGTAAAGTTATAATGTGCACAATGTGATTTGGGTTAAGTCACATATTTATAACTAGCTTAAAGAGATCAAGAAATGAATACTAATACAAAGATGACACAATACTACTTTGTGTGTATTCTTAATATCACGAGGCAATGGACGGACACAAGTGGTTCACTCCATCACTAAGTGGATCGGGTTTTGGTTCGAGTGGAATTAAGACATCTAACTAATTGGGAGCTATAATGTGTAGCTAGATACCGCTTATAGCTTGTGATATTAAGCTCTTAATATCACTGCCAACTTAGTTTAGATCCTCCCATAGGTCACACCACAAAACTGGGAAACAAGAAATGGGGATTTTGAGTTCATAAGATGTGTCGGGTTTCATGTAGAAAATATGACACATGGGGTGAACGAGCAAAATCAAGATTATGTTGTGATTAATAACATAATTAGAATCTAAATTAAATTCATATGAGATGTAAATATTATGGGGTGTAATGATTGATCATTACATAGGATAATATGTTACATAAGTTGTGAATTTACTACTAATCCCGAAATGTCAAATTTTGTAGGGGTTAAACCGAAATTTGACAAGTCTGCAAAAATAATGCACAAACGGTCGACCGGTTGGAAGTAAACGGTCGACCGATCGGTGCACGGTCGACCGGTGGTGTCCGGTCGACAGAACGCGTCTCGACCGATAACATGTGAATTTCGTCTGTTCGAACGGTCGACCGAATGTGATCGGTCGGTCGACCGAACATTGCGATGAAATATTCTACTGTTGAAAACGGTCAACCGAGTTTCGGACGGTCAACCGAAATCGGGTTTGAGCGGTCGACCGGACCTCGCAAACGATCGACCGATCAGACGGTTTTATGCAGAATTAATTTAAGAATTAATTAGATCATGCATGGAATTGGTCCATAATTGATTTAATTCGTGGGTAATATTATTTATTAATAAATAATGGATGGTTAGATGGAATTTTGCATGAGATCATGGGCAAGGGGTTGCACATGAATAGGTAATTTGGAGAGAACTTATAAATACAAGTTTATCTCATTACCTAATTAATTCATTCATTATTTTCTTGAGCAAAATTCTCTCTCCATAATTCTCCACGAAAATCCCTTAATTCTTAAGTTTAGTTTTAGTTCTTAAGAGATCATCTTCTCAAGAGAATTAAAGAGGGGTTAGTAATTGGATTCTAAACCCAATCGGAGATTGAGAGACTAGCTTCCCTCTCTCCGATCTTGTTTAGAGTTTGGTGAATACTCGGAGGCATCCGGCGCAGCGAGGAGCATCCCAACGATCTCCGAATCTTCGAGAAGTTTTAGAGAACTTCTAGGTATGAATTTCGGAGCTCCTTTATGTTTGTTTTAATAGAGTTTTTGAAACTAGTTTGTTAAAACAAACCGATGCATGCAATAGATTCTAGAAAATTGAAAATGGATCCTTATTATACATGAAAAATTCGAAAATATGTATGTATAATTAAACATGAAATCCTACAGTGGTATCAGAGCTTAGGGTTCAATTTTCTCATGATTTATGGCTGTAAACAAATCTAGTTTACCATCTAGGATTTAAACAATTCGTTTTACCGGTTTTTCGGTCTTTAAATGTTTGTTGAAATAATTCTTTATAATAATTCGTTTTAAATGTTTTGAATGTTTAAAACATGACATATAATTATTAGAATTATGATTTAGACATAAGTCTAACTTGTAATAATTTCGTTTTAAGTATAAACGATTATTTTGTAAGAGAATCAACAAAACCGAAAAACTGCGATTCATCTTTCCATTGGAAATTGGATGGACAGCGGTTCATAATTAGTTTTTGAATTATGGATGCATGAAAAATGTTTTTAATGGATTTCAAAATATTTTTCAAAGAATTGTTGAGAATTCTGGATGATTGATAAATTAGATTCTGTAGTTTATAGCAATTGCGTGCATGGATGCTTGAGTTGCTTTGCAGGATTGTGAGTTTATATGTTCCAAATCAGACACTACAAATGTATGTAATTATTATTATACAGGGGCTTGTGTATGTAAAAGCCAAAATTCTCTCTATTTCCGTCTTTTAGATAGTTACATTTGCATATGAGAGGTTTTTACATAGGACTTGCACTAGTCGGTTTTATCGAATGTGAGGAGCATGTTTATTTTCTGTAAAATCTACATCTCCGGTGCAAGAGGAAGTTGCCGCTGTAGCGCATCGATCGAGGATCGAAGATCAGGGATCGAGGATCGAGGATCGAAGGGAACATATAAACTCACACGATGTGGATTGTGTGAATGTTTAATTTCTGTTTTTATCTTGATATGCATGTGATGAATGTGTTGAATGTTAGGATGTGTATGATTAATAATATGCATGATAACCTAAAATTCTAAATCACATGTTAAATTGTCCAACAAAAATTAAGAATAAATTTCCTTCTTATTTCATCCACTAGCAGCCATTGATCGAGGGATACTCTGCTCGCCCTTAGCGGGAGATAGCTCCCTCTATCTTTGGGAATAGTGGGAGATATAAAGGTTGTCTGTTGTTGTGCCACAATTAAATATATGAGGTGTGTTTCACCCTAGTGAACCCCAAGTATGTTTAGTTGTGAATACAATAGATAAACGTATCTCGTATCAAATGAAAATAAGTTTTCTTAACATTACCTAGAGCCCTCGCTCGTTTTGGGAAAAAGTTTTTCTTACGAGGATATGTCGTATTCCCTCATAATTAAAATGACAAGAGTCACAAGAGTTTGAAGATGCTAAATGTTGCTAAAATTCAAAAATGTTGTGATTAGAAAATGTTTTCTTACCTTGATATTGTAATGTATTCGATAGCCCTTAGCTAGTCTATATTACAATTGATGGGATCTTGGATTGTTGCATTTATGGGCAAAACTTTTATTTGCAATATTTACATTTATATATTCGATATATGTATGCATGTGTATTAAAACATAAAATTGGCATTAAAACCTGTATAATTTATTTTGTAGAAATGTCAAATATCCAACCAATTGTGCGATCCATGATCGAAAAGAACCCTTTGCAAAATGATGGCTCAAACTTCATGAAATGGCAACTCAATCTCAATATCGTGTTGAGGTTTGAAAAACTATCTCATATTTTGGATGGTGAAATCCCAAAATTGAATGAGAAGACAACCGATAATGAAAAGGAGGCGATAGCCAAGTGGGAAGACCAAGAGAACCAAGTTCACGGTCTAATGTTGGCATCCATGGGTGACTCGCTTCAAGCGAAATACTTGGATTCAAAACCCAAGAAGACCATGGAGGCTTTAACAAATATGTTCATGGATAGTGTCCGAAAGGAGCGCTATAAGACCACCATCGCACTCACAAGGTGCCATATGGCGGAGGGAACATCGGTATCTATGCATTTTCTCACGATGCAAGGATACCTTGAGAAATTGTCGAAGCTCTCTTCTCCAATGCCCGAGGACATTGCCGAAGATCTGATTCTTGGCTCTCTAGCTCCGTCCTTCAAGGACTTTGTGATGCACTATCATGTGCGTGAAAAAGGGGTGAGTCTTGAGGAGCTTCACAACGCTCTCAAAACGGCTGAAGTTGACATGGGCAAAGGTCAGGACAATCACGTCCTAGCCGTCCATGAGAGGAGCAAAAAGATCAACAAAGGTAAAGACAAATTTACCAAAGATACGTCAATCAAGAGCAAGGGAGTAGGAGGTACTCATGGGAGTGCCTCAAGGGGGAAATCTTTCAAATCTCCAACTCCCAACACGGAGTGCTTTCACTGCGGTGAAAAGGGACACATCCGACCGAATTGCCCCAAGTACAAGGAAGACCTTGAAAATGGGATGATTGAACGTAGGCGCCCGAGAAGCGCCATAGGTATGTTTGTTATTGAGATAAATTTAATCACCTTTATCCTTGATTTGGTAATGGTTACCGGATCTTGTGCTCACATAATTTTGATGTGCAGCTATTGAAGGATAGGAAGGAACTCGTGGAGAACGAGATGATATTGAAGATTGGAAATAGTACAACCATCGCTGCGATTGTACAAGATTCTATGGAGCTTCAATAGTCTAGTGATTTAAATTTATGCTTTGAAGAATGTTTGTTATATGCCTTCGATTAGCAAGAACATTTCTGTATCAAGTTTTAGATATGGATAAATTTTAATAAATATTTTAATTCTTGCTTGTCTATATCGAAGAATGGAATTTTCTATGCAAATACATTCATATAGAATGATTTCTATTTGCTTGAAATAAATAATAAACAAACTCAAACAAACAATAACAAAAGAGAAACTAAGATAACTCACATGAATGATACAATCTTGTAGCACTATCGGATTGGTCAAATAAATGACCAAGAGACCTTTCAAGAAGAAAGGAACGAAAACGAATAACTAATTGGATATGATACATTCTAATGTATATGGTCCGATAAGTACAAGTGCAAGATACAGTTTAAGGTACTTCATTTTGTTCACGGACAACTATAGTCATTATGACTATATTTGTCTAATGGGAAGCAAAAGTGAATTCTTTGACAAGTTCAAGGAATTCGAGGATGAAGTAATGAACCGACTCAACAAGAATATCGAGTCTCTGTGAACGGTTCGTAGGGGTGAGTGCTTAGAATACCTAATTTGGCTCATTACTAAAGTAGGAATAGGATATTGCTCGACATGGTTCGATCAATAATGAGTCAATTTAAATTGCCGATTTACTTTTGGAATTATGCACTACAAATAATGACAAACTCACTAAATAATGTTCCATCCAAATCCGTGGAGAAAATGGTTTATGAGCTATGGAGTTGAAAGACACCAAAGCTCAACTTTCTCAAGATTTGGGGTTGTGAGGTCTACGTCGAGAAATTGATGTCGACCAAACTTCAACCAAAAACGGATTAAGTGCTTCTTTATAGGTTATCCTCGTATGACAAGAGGATACTACTTTTGATATATCACCTCCAATCGAAAGATTGTAGAGAGAGATATGTTTTTCTGGAATTTCTGGAAAAGAGAGAAAAGTAGTGGGAGTAGAGTTGAGCTTGAGAAAACTCAAGATACTCTACAAGATCATGATGTGAATGTTGCATTCAAGATCATGAAGGCCCAGCCAAGATTCATTTGGTTAGTGGGAGCGTGAGCGAGAGATCCTTACAAGAAATTGTGAGAGAATCTCAATCATCCTCACCTAGTGTGCGTTCGAGAGTCGAACATGAACCTATTCCTCAAGAAATTGTGGAAGAAGTTCGAGAGACACAAGAAGAACCAAAAGAACTAAGAAGGTCAATGAGGGAAATGAAGAAACCCAATAAGTATGTGGGACTTCATGAGATCATGGTACTAGATACCAAAGATCCCTCGACCTTCCGAGAAGCAATAGAAAAGACTCCAAACTATGGTTAAAAGCCATGGAATCCGAAGTAGAATCCATGTATGATAATCAAGTATGAAACATGATTAGCCTTCCTCAAGAGAAAATATCATTTGGTATAAATGAGCTTTTAGGAGGAAGATAGACATGGATAGTAACTTGACAACCTACAAAGCGAGGCTTGTAGCAAAAGTTATACTCAAATTCAAGAAATTGACTTTGATGAAATTTTTGAGAAGTTCCCATATTAAAATCTATTCGGATTATGCTCACTATTACCGCATTTCACAATTGTGGGATATGGAAGATGAATATCAAAATGACGTTCCTTAAACAGGAACTTGGAGGAGGATATGTACATGGTACAACCTCAAGGTTTTGATGATCCAAATAATAACGAGAAGAAATGCAAGTTTCGAGAATCCATTTCTGGATTGAAGCAAGCATAAAGGAGTTGGAACAAACGCTTTGACGAAGAGATGAAAGAGATTCACTTCATTCAAAGTAAAGGAAAACCTTGTTGATACAAGGAGATTAGTGGGAGCCATGTAGTACTTCTGATCTTATATGTCGATGACATATTGCACATGAGCGATCATATACATTTGCATTAGCAAACGAGAAATTTCGTTGAAATCAGTATGTTCAATGAAAAGATGTGAGTGAATCTCAATACATCTTGATTATCAAGATATAAAGAGATACATCTCATAGACTCATTGGTCTAAGTCAACGTGTATACATTGACAATGTCTTTGAAATGTTCAGGGTGAACAATTCCGATATGGACAATATGCCAATAAGTAAGAGTATAGGTGTGCAACTCAAGAAGTCTCAATGTGCTCAATCACACAAAGACTTGGAGTACATGAAGGTATCCCTTATGCTTCGGCAAAAGGAAGGATCATGTACACGATGACTTGCACAAGACTCAATATCTCGTATGCTCTAAACGTGACAAGTGGTCACCAATCCAACGCAAGTCCTAATCGTAGGATTGCGGTCAAGAATATTCTGAAGTACCTTAACCGGACTAAAGATAAGGTTCGTGTTTATGGAAGACAAAGGAGAAAATAGCCGAGGGCTGTTTTGATGCAATTCTTATAGGAATTCTAGACAATAAGAGGTTGGAGTGATGATGCGTCATCATTATCGAAGGTGGAGGTATGAGCTAGTGTAGTTAGGAGTAATATCACTACAGCTAACTCAACCACCAACGAAAGACAAAATAAATAAATAGGTGGACACAACAGTGACACAACTGATCCATTCAACAAACCTTCATACCAAGCTAAGAGACGAAATATATTTCGAGTCCATGGATCCGAGGGTCCATGTGGATTGGCTTGATAGGTGATTTGGGAAGGTTACCCTAGTTATTGATGTTTTATGCATTGAGAATGTATGTGAAAGAAAACTTTGATAACAAGGGGGAGATTGAAGGGAATGTGTTCTAAAAGTTTTACTTTTAAATGTCAATTATTATGAATTGAATGAGAAATCATTTTGTTCCTTGTTTATGTTATTCGTCTTTTGGAAGTGTTAAGGAAGAGACTCTTGGTCCTTAACCGTAGAGCTCTGAAAGATATTGGTTTGCATAAAACAAAAGATATTCGCAATCATGGTAATTAACATGGAACATTAATTACCGAGTTAAGATTGTCGTGTTGGTCATAGATCATTGTAGCTCTACAAGTGAGTGACAACACGGGTATGCAAAAGAGGAAAATATTACTTTTGTATATTGAATAGACCTAATAAGTAAAATATTATAGAAATGTGTTTCTGTGTCATTAATATTTTACTGTGTCTTTGGTCCTTTGATATGAGACTTATATCTAATCACTTAAGGAATACTTGATTAGATCAGTGTCTTGAACTATCGATCAGTGTAGTGTAAAGGCACTGGTTGGTTAAGTATAACTTTTGTTGGAGAAGATAGTTAGTCAAAAGACTATCATTGCCCCTCTTAATTGAGTGATGATATTAGTAGGCCCCTTGATAAAGCAAAGTTATAATGTGCACAATGTGATTTGGGTTAAGTCACATATTTATAACTAGCTTAAAGAGATCAAGAAATGAATACTAATACAAAGATGACACAATACTACTTTGTGTGTATTCTTAATATCATTAGACAATGGACGGACACAAGTGGTTCACTCCATCACTAAGTGGATCGGGTTTTGGTTCGAGTGGAATTAAGACATCTAACTAATTGGGAGCTATAATGTGTAGCTAGATACCGCTTATAGCTTGTGATATTAAACTCTTAATATCACTGCCAACTTAGTTTAGATCCTCCCATAGGTCACACCACAAAACTGGGAAACAAGAAATGAGGATTTTGAGTTCATAAGATGTGTCGGGTTTCATGTAGAAAATATGACACATGGGGTGAACGAGCAAAATCAAGATTATGTTGTGATTAATAACATAATTAGAATCTAAATTAAATTCATATGAGATGTAAATATTATGGGGTGTAATGATTGATCATTACATAGGATAATATGTTACATAAGTTGTGAATTTACTACTAATCCCGAAATGTCAAATTTTGTAGGGGTTAAACCGAAATTTGACAAGTCTGCAAAAATAATGCACAAACGGTCGACCGATCGGTGCACGGTCGACCGGTGGTGTCCGGTCGACAGAACGCGTCTCGACCGATAACATGTGAATTTCGTCTGTTCGAACGGTCGACCGAATATGATCGGTCGGTCGACCGAACATTGCGATGAAATATTCTACTGTTGAAAACGGTCAACCGAGTTTCGGACGGTCGACCGAAATCGGGTTTGAGCGGTCGACCGGACCTCGCAAACGATCGACCGATTAGACGGTTTTATGCAGAATTAATTTAAGAATTAATTAGATCATGCATGGAATTGGTCCATAATTGATTTAATTCGTGGGTAATATTATTTATTAATAAATAATGGATGGTTAGATGGAATTTTGCATGAGATCATGGGCAAGGGGTTGCACATGAATAGGTAATTTGGAGAGAACTTATAAATACAAGTTTATCTCATTACCTAATTAATTCATTCATTATTTTCTTGAGCAAAATTCTCTCTCCATAATTCTCCACGAAAATCCCTTAATTCTTAAGTTTAGTTTTAGTTCTTAAGAGATCATCTTCTCAAGAGAATTAAAGAGGGGTTAGTAATTGGATTCTAAACCCAATCGGAGATTGAGAGACTAGCTTCCCTCTCTCCGATCTTGTTTAGAGTTTGGTGAATACTCGGAGGCATCCGGCGCAGCGAGGAGCATCCCAACGGTCTCCGAATCTTCGAGAAGTTTTAGAGAACTTCTAGGTATGAATTTCGGAGCTCCTTTATGTTTGTTTTAATAGAGTTTTTGAAACTAGTTTGTTAAAACAAACCGATGCATGCAATAGATTCTAGAAAATTGAAAATGGATCCTTATTATACATGAAAAATTCGAAAATATGTATGTATAATTAAACATGAAATCCTACAGTGGTATCAGAGCTTAGGGTTCAATTTTCTCATGATTTATGGCTGTAAACAAATCTAGTTTACCATCTAGGATTTAAACAATTCGTTTTACCGGTTTTTCGGTCTTTAAATGTTTGTTGAAATAATTCTTTATAATAATTCGTTTTAAATGTTTTGAATGTTTAAAACATGACATATAATTATTAGAATTATGATTTAGACATAAGTCTAACTTGTAATAATTTCGTTTTAAGTATAGGTCGACTACCGGCTCCGAGGCGACGGTCGATTACCGGCCTTGAGAGCGACGGATTTCACCTTCGACGAGGACGTATTATTGTTGGGCCTCTCATATCGAGCGGGGTGTGAGAGATGATTGCCGTAAACCTTGGGTTGTTTGCTGGGGTTTGTCGGTAGGCCGAGGATGTTCTGGCAGGGTGCGCGTCTGGCGGCTCTTGGGGAAGCAGCGGTTGTCGTCTGGCCCGAGTTGTGCATTCGGCGGGCTGACTCGCTCCTGGGGTGACGGCGTAGTGTTAGGGTTCCTTTCTGCGGCTCTTGGGGAGCAGTGGTGCCGACTGACCCTTGTGAGGCAGTGGTGGACTGACTTGACCCTCGTGGTGGCAGGAGTGGTTCAGTACCACGGAGGCGGAGATGTATATTATTGTGGACCCGAGGCGGATGATCATGTGCATTGCATTGCATTGTCTTTAATTTCATTTTGTATTTTAGGAGGTTTGGTATACGGGGTTCCTGCAGGAAACTCAGGCATGTTTCAATTGTTTGCATTTCAGGTAGCGAGCAACATTAGAGTAGAGGTGGTGACCGAGGAGGGTGCCCCCGGGATCTGATCTTGTCTTCTTTTTGTATCTTTTGTTGAGGTAGTGATTACATGTATAATCATTTCTGTTGTAATCACAGTTGACTCATATTTATATTTTGACTTCCACGTGGATCTATATCTTTATATATATATACATTTTGACTTGTCGTCTCGTGACGTGCCCTATGTTGACCGTTGACGGTCTTTATTATTGTTTAAATTTTCCGCTGTTTTCGGGAACGTTCAGGTACAGTAAGTTGGAATATTTAATTAAAATGAAAGTTGCTTTGAATTTTTTGTGAAATAATTTAAGGGTATATATCAGCAAGAGCATAAATTATCCGGTGGATATCTAAGAATTATTATATAAGCCATTATTGTTCAATTTTGAGAAATTATACAACAGTTGATGCGTACAAGAAATTTTCAAAAAGTCCATGGATAAAGATCAAAATTAATTATTCATTTCGAAGTTAATTACCCCAAAGGATTTTTAATTTAGACATACTCGATCCTATAGTTTATTACTTAATGCTATATCCAAGCGATAAGAAAGGAACCGAAGGTCACAAGCATTAATTTAGTTTCTTCAAAAGAGGACTAATACTTAGTCAATTTCTTGACCAATCCAACTGACCGGTCCGAACCCGGAGAACATCCGGGTCCGGTCCGGATCCGGATCGATATTCTGCCCTACTCCTAACATATATAATGCTATCTATATAAACTCCCAAAGACATCCTTGTGCAGTCCTTAACAAAATCACAAGTCACTGGAGTTTCAAAAGCAAATTAACACCAATCGCAGAACATCCGCAACATATTAGAGACCAACAAATATATATCTATCTTGATCATGTCCATGTCCATGTCCATGTCAAGTTCAAGCAAGGCCCAGCCACCAGCATCCCAAGGAAGATTGGTCACCATTCTCAGCATCGACGGTGGCGGTGTTAGGGGAACCATCCTGGCCTTCCTCGAGTCGAAGCTTCAAGTGAGTTTAATCTGTTAATGATTTGGTTCCACCAGCTGTAAGTGATGAGTTTACATGATTAATAAATAATTTGGTGGTTGATATGTAATTAATTTTGTAGGAGCTTGATGCGGAGGATGCAAGGTTGGCCGATTACTTCGAGCACCGGAGGACTTGTGACCGCCATGCTTACCACCCCTGATGATACCGGCCGTCCTCTCTTTGCCGCTAAGGACGTTAACAACTTTTACATGGAAAACTGCCCCTAAGATTTTCCGGCCAAAATCGTGAGTACGTAGTGCAAAAATATATCCACAACATATAAAAATGTTTGTTCGCACCGCGTTGAACATGGTTTATTAATTAATGACACCAACAAATATGTGATATACTGTGATAATTTGTTCTTGTCGTTAATCTGCAGTGAGACGTTCCAACCAGTACTGGAAGGATTATTTAGTGCTGTAGCAGGTCCCAAGTAAGATGGCAAATACTTGCACTCAAAGGTCAGGGATCTTCTTGTGCATACAAGGCTCGACCAAACCATAACCAACGTTGTGATTCCGACATTTGACATCAAAATCTTGCAGCCTATCATCTTCTCAACTTTTGAGGTACAAACATATATTTGAATTATTGATATTATTACGAGGAACTCTTTACGTATATATTGCCTTCTGCGCCTGGTCAAATTGGTAGATTCTATGATCTTGAAATAACCAACTGTCTGAGAATCGTGTTATTCAAAGCATTACATCACATGTTACAATTTAGTATAAATAGAATAGGATATAAAAAAAATGAATCCAATATTTGGCTGCATGAGTACTTGCATGAATCTCATTAATGTTAGTTGTGTACATATATAGGCTCGGGTTGAACCTTCAAAGAACGCATTACTATCTGATATATGCATCAGCACGTCAGCAACTCCAACTTATCTCCCCGCACATTATTTCGAGACCAAAGACTCCGAGGGGAAGAACAGAAGTTTCGATCTTATCGATGGTGGTGTTGCGGCAAATAATCCGGTAATAATTGTCTTAAAAAATATTTACGTTTTTTGTGTGTGTGCAAACTATTTACTTTTTATCCTTAATTAATACATTTTATCTTTCATCTAATTAACCACAATACATATAAAGCATTCAAGAGAGTAAAAAACACCTTGCTAGCTATACAAAAATCATCCAATAATTACAACCGATTCTTACCTCACTTATGTGAGAATCATGCATATCAACTAAGTTGGATTGCTCAAATTAATGTTTACTACTGAAACTCTACAGCCATGATGGTGAGGGGTTGGTACCAAATTCAATTATATAAGCACTTGATCATGGTGCTTATAAGTTACAATGAAATGTTTTTATATATGGTTATCCTAATCATGCATTATGGGACAACACTTTTGCTCGATCATTTGAGTGTTTGTGAGCGATCTTTGATGGGCTCAAATACTTTGCAATTTGCAGATGATGACAGCGATAACGATGGTAACGAAGGAGATAATTCTAAAGAACAATGACTTCTTCCCGATAAAACCGGTGGACTACGGACGTTTCTTAGTGATATCACTTGGGACGGGTGCACCAAAGAACGAGCAAAAGTACAATGCAAGGAATGCAGCGAAATGGGGTGCATTGGGGTGGTTGTACAGTGGTGGTTCGACGCCTTTGATCGATAGCTTCACTGAAGCAAGCCAGGACATGGTGGACATCCACGCCTCCATTTTGTTTCGAGCACTTCATTGTGAGAAGAATTACTTGCGCATTCAGGTCTGTTTTTCTCCTAACTAACTCTTTTCTAGTCTAACATTTCCTCATGTATGTTAGTTACATAGTGAGAGATAGTTGAAGTCCTAATAAGGTTTTACTTGTGTCTACTTTCAATAGAATGCCTGATCGAGCCTATTTTGTTCATTTATATATCAATGCTATAGAAATTCATGAATCGTTTTCTAAAATGGTTTGAAATCAGAATAATATAAGTGTAGGTGCTGTTAATTTGCACCGAAATAATATATAATTAGTTTTTGTCCAGAAAAATCAAAAAATCAAACCTATAATTCGGAATAGTTAAATTATAATGTGTTTGCCAATCATGGCTTGAAAAACAACTTAACAAGATCAATCTAAATTATATCATGGACAACAACTTTACAAGTCATCTCCCGAAGCAATATTACACATGAGACGTATTTACTAGTTGTCAAATGAAGAAAATTTTCTACAAAAGTTATATATAATTGCATGCATGTTTCAGCTTATAATAACCCATGCATTAATAGACTCCATTATTTGACTTCTAACTTTTTAAAGGTTTATTTTTGCATGTAACATAGGAGGATGGCTTGGTTGGGAACACATCATCTGTGGACATATCTACAAAGGAAAACTTGGAGCAACTGGTGGAAGTAGGAAGAAACCTATTAAAGAAGCCAGTTTCTAGGGTTAACTTGGATACTGGGAGGTATCAGAAAGTTGATGGAGAAGGAACCAACGAAGAACAACTTAAACGTTTTGCCAAAATGCTATCTGATGAAAGGAGGTTGAGGATGGCATGGAGCTTATTAAAAAACAAACCTGTGTGATAGTTAATCAATCCATTTCTTATAGGGATTTTTGTTTGAGTACACTTGTAAAGTTCTTTTATTGGATCTTTGCACCCTTATAGTTTTATATTAGCCTTGTACACTTGTGAAGTTCAAATTTTACGTTTATACACTTTTGTTATGTTCCCGTTACTTTTCAACCCACGCCGTCAGTTTAACTTAACGTCCTATTAGCATTAACAGTTAAAAAAGGATAGTTAGTGGTTAACATCGTTAATATCCTACACTAAATCATCCCCCTTGTTAACCCCAAATACGTCTCCAATTTCTACCCACATTCGTCCTCTTCTCAATCCACGAAAACCCTTTCTACTCCTCCCAATCAACCCAACCCTTTCTCCTCCAAAACCCCCAATTGACCTCCCACGAGGGAGCCAAAATCAGCTGCTTTGAAGCAACAAATTGAGAGTGCACGACAATAGGACATCACACCCAAGTCGGCAGTTCCAGCTGAGCACTCGACGGTCCAAGAAGAAGTCACATAGGACAGAGCCGTCGAAACTTCCATCTTGGCCAAGGAAGCATGCAGCTATGGTTCAGGAGCAACAAATTCCAATTACTCTGACATAGAGGAACAACCAGCAGATGTTGTTGGAGTACATTGAGGAGCTATGGTATAGTTAGTGAAAAATAATAGCATAGAACTACATCTCGGAGACTTTACCCATGCTCTCCATGGCCCATGGGTATGAACTTTACCGAATAACAAAAAGTTTGGTTTCTCCCAGCACATGTATATGACTCTATTGTTGTTGAGCGTACATGCAAGTTTAGTGTCGAGCATTAACTTCAGTTAGATATGATAATGATAGTATCTTAGAAGCATATATAAACTATATGGTCTACGAACCTTGATTTTTGTTGTATTTTAAGTGTTATTTTTGTTGTATATCAACTATGAACGTCGATGATGCTTTTGTTTCGAAGGGAAATTGTGTTTATCTAGTACAATGGAGAATGGGATTGGGTAGAATCATTCGAGAACGTAACCAACTTGGAATGTGAAATGTGAACTAGTTTCATAGTTTGTACGTCATGTTACTAAGATAAGAAGTTATGGTGATAATGTGGAAGGATATGAATGACTGAACTACTCTGCTGAAGAATTTTGAGCTTTGACTTTTGCCATCAATTGTGAATGTGAAATGAGAACACAATTAGAGTGTTAAAACCGATCCTTATATTTCATTTTCTCTTATTTCGTGAGGCAATTATGAAGCTTGGTATATGGTTGTGAATTGATCTTTTGTGATCTATTCCCAACGATTCTTTATTTCATTCTTGCAGCAAGTCCGCAACACAACAAATAAGTGAAAATTTTCAAAGTGGAAGTACAGAAGTCGTTTGATCTTACTTGAGGCCCGGTGAAATGACATTTGCTCAACACAATCAAATGGAATAGAAATACAAACGAGTGGAATGCTAACATGTATGATGTTTCACATCCCATAAGCAATTAAGCATCGTATTTCACTAGACTAGGAGGAAACAAAGTGACAACCGATGCGATTTCTGTTCTTCACAAATCACAACACAAATGCTTCAAATTGAATTCTGAGTTGAAAGTCGAAAGCTTTCCTCCAGGAAGCAACTAGCCAATGTGTGAATGAGCTTTTCAAGCTGTACAACTTGTTCCCTCTTTCATCATGTTCCATTCAGAATGAAAACTCCTAACTTGTCTTTTGCCATCATTTTTCTGTAGTCTAATCCACACTTCTCTTGTCCTACCGGTTGACGGATCTGTTAGTTTTAGATTTTATTTCAAGATTCATCTGTCCGCTAGACAGAAACTTCCTGCAGAGGTTCATGACTTTGTTTTGATGTCGCTAGCAAGTCGACCAGCATGTTAGTGGGAGCAAAGTACATATGCAACGACATCATGCAGATAATGATGCACAAGAACAACTGCAGCCATAAACAAAAGAATTACATCAGTGGCTTACAAACCATGTCACAATTTATATGCCCTTCAAAAAATTTGCAGAAGATAAATATTTGTAGAATGCAATGCAAAGCACACTCTAATCTTGCAATCTTACCTGTGTAGTGGGTTTGAAACTGAATAAGAAGATTGACAACACCATTGTGAGTAACATTGACATAGATGTTGAGTACACGTGCGTGAAGATATCAACAAGATAAAATCATACAATTTTAGAACAATATGGGTAAGAAGCTAGCAGTCCGAATTTACCATTATGCATATATCTATTATGTAACAAAATAAATGCAAGTTAATAGTGGAAGTTACCTTCACAATATTATCTGCATATTTCATCAACCATGATACAAGTAAACCACTTGATCCCAGATTAAGTACAACCAACCATGTTGTTAAAAGATGCTGCCACCAAGGCCCTTTCTCATATCCAACTCTGAAGTCATCCCAAATTAGTTGCACCATATTGAAAATCACACAAAACCTTATACCATTTGCATTAACATGAAGAGAATGGAAAAAATAATTTGTGATAAATTATCTGACAACATGGAAAGAAAAAAGTAGAACTAGCCTTGCAAGGAATACCTACGTATACAACTGTAGATTCTGCCAGTATAAACTGTCGTTGTTCTTCGAGTGGGGCGACAACGACGAACTTCGTAGGCTGGTCCGGACTGTGGAGCGGGAGGCTGCGAGCAAACTAGTGGGTTGAAGAGACGTAGATGCTGCAAGGGGCGGACGGTAGAAGGTCGGGTTCGGAGAGGTGGATGTCGTGTTTGGAGATGTTGGGATTTCGAGATCGGGAAGGAAGGGATTGGTGTTTGGGTCGACTGGGAGGACCAGAAAGCTTTGGTGCGGATTGAGAAGAGGCGGATTTGGGTAGAAATTGGGATGAATTTAGGGTTAAAAAGGAGGGTGAATTACCTACTAATTATTTTCTATTAACTGTTAATGCTAATAAGACGTTAAGTTAAACTGACGACGTGTGTTGAAAAGTAACGGAACATGACAAAGGTGTATAAATGTAAAATTTGAACATCACAAGTGTACCAGGCTAATATAAAACTACAAGGGTGCAAAGATCCAATAAAAGGACTTTACAAGTGTACCCAAGCAAAAATCCCATTTCTTATATGATAATTGTAAATTAAATGTGTAATTAGTCATTGCTTGTAACTATTCTTTGATTTAATTGTACACGTGTATATAATCATGCTGAAAAGTTTATCAATAATCATGTGGTTCCATGACTCTTTTGTTTGGTGGAATATAGTTTGGTTTGGATGGTGTTGGATTTGAAGGAGTTTGACAGTGATTGGGTATTTTGATGGTGTTTAGATGATGTTTTGGTGGTGCATAGATGACTAAATAATTTTTTGAATTACTGTAACTTTTTTGTTGAAGCCAACTCATTTCACAAAGTTTATTCAGCAATTTAGGCTACTTAATTTAGTCAATGCATGGTATATATACGAAGAGGGGTGCATGATAAGGTGCATTGTGCTCTTTGGATTCTGTACTATTAGGCTCAACTATGGGTTCAATGAGTAGAAGAAAATTGAATTTGATAGAAACCCTTCAATCGGATTGAACAACAACCAACACCGCAAAAACACAAACTAACTAGTTCAATAAATCACAAGTTTAGTTATTTTTCCCCCAATAGTTATTACTTATTAGACTTTTGAAATATATATTAAAATTTTAATCGAATACCGAGTCGAGTTCGATCAGGCTCATTAAGTGATTCGAGCCGGAAAATAGTGCTCAGCTCATTAATTTTCAAGTGAGTTGGATAATTATCGAGTCGATCCAAAGCAATTCTCAAACTCAAGCGCAAATTGACACCCCTAGTGTCAAGTAGTTGCGTATATAATTCCATCCTTTGAACCAAAAAACGCTAGGTGGGATGGGTTCAATAAGCCGAAGAAGCATCAAACAATTCACTGAACCCTGAAAAAATATTTCTATTTAATACGTTCAAGCCTTTTTTTGACTTCTTATCTCCGAAAATAATTAATATTCTCCAACTTTAAAGGGAGAGCAGACCAAGTTTGCCAAATGAAATAACAATTTTTTTATTATGAGTATAATTAATTACCATATACTGAAATAACAGTGAGATTGCTTTTGTTCTTCTACCTCCATCTTACACCTATATCACATTTTCTACCCCTAGATTTTTAAGTAGAAAAATAAATGCATTTTGCCAATAAGTACTTATAGAGTTAGTAATTTGATGCCAATGATTCTTCAGAGAAACAATTAAAAGTAAGCAGTGACCTTGGAAGTTGGAACTAAGGCCTTCTATAATGTTAATAATCCATGAACGTTACCATTATGCAATATTAACATATTATATATCAATCAATAAATATTTAATGATTGGTATTTTTATAGTTGTGAGAGGTGTTTGACATATAAACTCGAACATATTGTACTAAAGATGTGAGAGGTGTAATAACCTAATCTAAAACATCTTAATTAACTAAACCTAAACCTAATTAACCTAATCTAATCCTGGAATAGTGTAGCATGAGGTGTTGATTTAGGATTGGATGAGGTGGAGGTTGGATAAGAATTGGTTTGCCTATAAATAGAGGTGTAGGGTTAATTAAAACGTTTCTTCACTTGTGTTCAGTTCAGAGAGTGTGTGAGAGGCGAAATTGGTGAAGAAGAAGAAGGAGAGAAGAAGAAGAAGAAGAGAAGAAGGTAAGTGTTGGGTTGAGGTTGCCAAAGCTAGGGAGGCTTCCACAACCGTCAAAAAGGTATGCCAAATCTTCATTATAACTCACATGTGCCTTGTGAGTGTTGGGGATCGACGTTGGTGTCGAATTCCCTGTCGGAATTCAACCAATTCAGAGGTTGAAGACGACAATCGGTCGACCGGTGCCTGTGGGCAGTCGACCGATCCTATTATTATATTGTTGTTTACCCGCGAACGGTCGAACGATGTCGTTAGACGGTCGACCGTTATGCCAAATTCATGCGGGAAAAAGGGGATATGCTGTTATCGGTCGAACGGGACCACTCAGCCGGTCGACCGAATAACGATGAGAATGGGTCGGTTGGGGATTTTGACTTATTAAACGGTCGAACATCCTTTACCTTGTTCGACCGATCCATTCGATGCTAAGTCGGTTGGGAGCTTTGACCATCAAAACGGTCGACCGCTCTTTAACTTTCGGTCGACCGACTGAGCATTTAATTATGCGGTAGAGTGCTTGTGTTGTTTCGGTCGAACTGTATTTCAGTTCCGGTCGACCGAACGAGACTTGAGCAAATTATTGAAATCCCTGTTATCGGTCGAACGACCCCTTGGTTCGACCGGTCGGATATATATATTATATAAAATTGTATAGCGTAGACCATCCAAACGGTCGACCGCTAGATGACTTTTGTTCGACCGATTGGTCGGTAATTCGGTTGGCGTGGTTCGACCGGTAGAATTGTTTGTACAGTACTGTGTACTGTGTGGGGGACCGGTCGACCGGTGTGCTTGTAGCGGTCGACCGATCTACCGCAGGTTGGTGGATTTATCCACACGCGATCCGTCGATGTCAGGTCGACTACCGGCTCCGAGGCGACGGTTGATTACCGGCTTTGAGAGCTACGGATTTCACCTTCGACGAAGGCGTATTATTGTTGTACCCTTTTCCTCTCTTACCGAGCGGGGTGTGAGGGATGTGTACCGTAAACCTTGGGCAGTTTGCGAGGGTTTAGCGGTAGGCCGAGGATGTTCCGGCAGGGTGCGCGCTAGGCGACTCTTGGGGGAGCAGTGGCTGTCGTCTGACCCGAGTTGTGTATTCGGCGGGCTGACTCGCTCCTTGGGTGCGGCGTGTACCGGGGGTTCCTTCCTGCACTTTTTGGGGAGCAGTGGTGTCGACTGACCCTTGTGAGGCAGCGGTGGACTGACTTGACCCTAGTGACAGGAGTGGTTCAGTGCCGCGGAGGCGGTGAGGGCATTATTGTGGGCCCGAGGCGGATGATCATGTGCATAGCATTGCATTGTATTTAATTCCTTTTTATATTTTAGGAGGTTTGGTATACGGGGTTCCTGCAGGGAACTCAGGCATGTTTGTTGTTTGCATTTCAGGTAGCGAGCAGGGTTAGAGTTGAGGTGGTGACCGAGGACGGTACCCCCGAGATCGGATCCTGTAGTTGTCTTCTTCTTTTGAGGTGATTACATGTTGTATAGCTTTTGTTGTAATCACAGTCAGTCGTTATAGTCTGTATAGTTGACTTCCACGTGGGTCTGTACATTATATATTTTATATATATATGTTGGTTTATTTTCCCGTGACGTGCCCAGTGTTGACCGTTGACGGTCTTTATTATTGTTTAAATTTTCCGCTGTTTTCGGGTACGTTACAATTTGGTATCAGAGCGTTGATCTCGGCGTACTTGTCCAAAGAAACCACCTTTGAGTTAGGAGTTAGGTCTAGAGGATCATGCATGCACAGATTATATTGATATTGTCTTGTTTCCTTTGGCAGATGCCTCCTAGACGGGGGAAGGCGGTTGCCCATACTCGCGGTGAGAGTAAGACTGCGAGGGATGAGGCTTGGGAGGATGAGCGTCGGACGTTGTTCGATACGGTCGGACGTCTGACGGAGATGCTACAGCAGCAGACAGCACAGACTGGGCAGACGGGGACTGGCGCTATGCATGACCGGTTTATGCGCCAGCATCCGCCTACCTTTCTGGGGCAGTACGACGCAGAGGCTGCGGAGGAGTGGATCTTCACGATGCAGAAGATCTTCAGTGCTATTGGTTGTCCTCCAGAGGCGAGAGTGGGCCTGGCTACATATGTTTTGGGCGGTGCTGCGTCCAACTGGTGGAGGTCCACATCTGCAGTGGTGTTTGCGGACAGAGATGATATAGCCTGGGAGGAGTTCGTTGGCGAGTTCAACGAGCAGTATTTTCCGCAGCATGTCCAGGATCAGAAGAGGGAGGAGTTTCTGAGTCTTCAGCAGGGAGACATGACCCTGGCAGGCTACATCGGGAAGTTCAACGCCCTTGAGCGTTACTGTCCCGAGATGTATATTACACAGGAGCAGAGAGCAGGGAAGTTCGTCCGAGGGCTCCGGAAGCAGCTGAGGACGAAGGTGCTGACACAAATGCCGAGCACGTTGGCCGATGCAGTGAAGAGTGCCTCTGTTCTTGATCGTGACTACAGGGAGAACTACCAGGATGAGAGGAGGCCATCAGGTAGGTTCTCTGGGAGGCCAGGAGGGCAGACTGGAGGGAATCCGGGCAAGAGGCCCCGATACGAGGGAGCAGGAGTTGCAGTACCACGACCAGAGCCTTGTGGTACTTGTGGGAGGTTTCACTCCGGGCCGTGCTTCACCCCCGGAGCATGTCATGGGTGTGGCCAGCTGGGTCACTTTATTAGGAGCTGTCCGAGCCGAGGAGCTGGACCGAGCAGACCACTGGGTTTACCAGCACCAGGCAGAGGTGGAGGCGGAGGTAGACCACCTGTTAGGCCACAGCAGGGGCAGCGCACTGGCAGAGTTTACACCATCCAGGCAGAGGAGGCTCGTGATGGAGGCGCTGTCGTGGAAGGTACACTTCTTGTCGCAGGTTCAGTAGCTAGGGTGTTATTTGATTGTGGCGCGACACACTCGTTCATCTCAGAGCGATTTGCGGGAGTGTTGGGCTGTACCCTTGCGATGTTGACTGCCACTTTGGAGGTCAGCACACCCCTGGGTCTGGTGGGCACTGTGGGGAGATTTGTCCCCGGCGCCACGGTTGTTTCGGGAGATCAGGAGTTTCCGGCAGACCTGGTCTTGCTACCGATGGAGGACTTTGATGTCATACTTGGGATGGATTGGCTGTCCCAATATGATGTTCGAGTCTTGTGCCGTGAGAAGAAGATTTTGATCCCGAGGAAGGGTTTGCCTGATATTCTGATTAGAGGGATCAGAAGCAGAGGGGGTCGCATTATTGTATCTGCTGTGAGAGCTCAGAGACTGTTACAGCAGGGATGTGCAGCATTTCTGGCGACACTTGTAGTTGCAGAGGCAGAGTCCCAGAGGCTAGAGGACATTGAGGTGGTGCAGGAGTTCGCGGATGTTTTTCCAGCGGAGATTCCAGGTTTACCACCACACCGAGAGTTGGAGTTCGGCATTGAGTTGGTAGCTGGCACTACACCACAGTCGAAGGCTCCATACCGGATGGCACCTGCTGAGTTGACAGAGTTAAAGAAGCAGTTGCAGGAGTTGATGGACTCTGGATTTATCAGACCGAGCGTCTCGCCTTGGGGTGCACCAGTTTTGTTTGTGAAGAAGAAGGACGGATCCTTGAGGATGTGCATAGACTACAGGATGCTGAACCAGGTGACGGTGAAGAATAGGTATCCCTTACCTAGGATCGAGGACCTCTTTGACCAGCTGCAGTCAGCGAAGGTTTTCTCGAAGATTGACCTGCGTTCAGGATATCACCAGTTGAGGATCCGAGATGAGGACATCCAGAAGACAGCCTTCAGGACGAGATATGGACACTATGAGTTCTTGGTGATGCCATTTGGATTGACGAATGCTCCGGCGGCGTTCATGGATCTGATGCACCGGACATTCAGGCAGTATATTGATATATTTGTGATTGTCTTCGTGGATGACATCTTGATCTATTCACCAGATGTGGAGCAGCACAGAGAGCATCTGAGGATTGTACTCAGCATCTTGAGGGCTCAGCAGTTATATGCTAAGTTCTCAAAGTGCGAGTTTTGGTTGGACAGAGTGGCATTCCTCGGACACATTGTATCGGCAGAGGGGATATCAGTGGATCCGGCGAAGGTAGAGGCGGTGACACAGTGGAGGACCCCTGCGAGCGTGACAGAGATTAGGAGCTTTGTTGGACTGGCGGGTTATTACCGTCGCTTCATCAAAGACTTCTCGAGATTGGCAGCACCACTGACAGCTCTGACGCAGAAGGGAGTCACTTTTGTTTGGTCGCAGAAGTGTGAGGACAGCTTTCAGGAGCTGAAGAGACTGTTGACCACAGCACCAGTTTTGTCATTGCCGAGTGGCACGGGTGGATTCGTGATTTATAGCGACGCTTCAGGTGTTGGCTTAGGATGTGTACTTATGCAGCACGGGAGGGTGATCGCGTACGCATCCAGACAGCTGAAGGTCCATGAGAGGAATTACCCGACACATGATTTGGAGTTAGCAGCAGTGGTTCACGCACTGAAGACCTGGAGACACTATCTTTATGGCGAGCAGTTCGAGGTGTTTACAGATCATCAGAGTCTGAAGTACCTGTTCTCGCAGAAGGAGCTGAATATGAGGCAGCGCAGATGGCTTGAGTTCATTAAGGACTATGACTTCACTATCTCTTACCATCCGGGGAAGGCGAACACAGTTGCAGACGCTTTGAGCCGGAAGGTGGAGGTATCAGTAGCAGGTCTATGCATTCAGGAGTGGAGACTGCTAGAGTCCTTGGCAGAGTGGAGGCCATTTGCTGATAGCTCTGAGGGCGCAGTGATTGCCGGATTGAGAGTAGAGCCTCAGACAGTATCAGCAGTGATTCAGGCTCAGACTACAGATGAGGAGTTGAGCAGTTTGTTACAGTTAGCTGCCAGAGATGGGTCAGACTTCAGAGTTGGAGTGGACGGAGGTCTGAGATTCAGAGACCGTATCTGGGTGCCGAAGACAGAGGACCTGAGACATGACATCATGGAGGAGGCACACAGATCGAGATATTCCATTCATCCAGGGAGCACCAAGATGTACAAAGATCTGCAGCGGAACTTCTGGTGGCGAGGCATGAAGAAGGACGTTGCAGACTTCGTGTCGAGGTGTTTGGTCTGTCAGCAGGTGAAGATCGAGCACCAGAGACCAGCAGGGCAGATGCAGAGGATTGAGTTGCCCGAGTGGAAGTGGGAGCACGTGACGATGGATTTTGTTACGGGGCTACCGAAGACACGGAGATTCCACGATGCGATTTGGGTTATAGTCGATCGACTGACCAAGTCGGCGCATTTCTTAGCTATTAAGACCACTCTTGCTCTGGAGGGTCTAGCTAAGTTATATATTGAGGAGATTGTCAGACTTCATGGCGTACCAGTCAGTATTATTTCAGACAGAGATCCCAGATTCACTTCGAGATTTTGGGAGAGTCTACACAGAGCACTGGGGACACGTCTGAAGTTTAGTACAGCTTTCCATCCACAGACAGATGGCCAGTCAGAGCGGACGATACAGACTTTGGAGGACATGCTGAGAGCGTGTACACTTGACTGGGCAGGACATTGGGATGAGCATTTGCCGTTGATCGAGTTCGCCTACAACAACAGCTACCATTCGAGTATTGGAATGGCACCCTATGAGGCATTATACGGGAGACCGTGTAGATCGCCGGTATGCTGGAGTGATGTGGGCGAGAGACAGCTAGTTGGACCTGACATTATTCAGTTGTATTCAGAGAAGGTCGACGTGATTCGGAGACGACTAGCTACGGCGCAGAGCAGGCAGAAGAGTTATGCTGATACGCGGAGGCGTGAGCTGACTTTTGAGGTAGGAGATCATGTCTTCCTGAAGATCTCACCTTCCAGAGGTGTGATGAGATTCGGGAAGAAGGGGAAGCTGAGTCCGAGATATGTTGGACCTTTTGAGATATTGGATCGGGTCGGTGAGGTGGCATATAGGATTGCACTACCACCACAGTTCGCAGGACTTCACAACGTCTTCCATGTTTCTATGTTGAGGAAGTACGTGGCCGATCCAGCTCATGTGATAGAGATATCAGTACCGGAGATCCGGCAGGATTTGTCACTAGATGAGAGACCAGTTGAGATTGTGGATCAGATGGTACACCAGCTCAGGAGGAGAGCGATTCCTATGGTGAAGGTCAGGTGGCAGCATCACACTGACAGAGAGGCTACCTGGGAGATTGAGGAGGATGTCAGGAGGCAGTATCCAGAGTTGTTCCGGTAAGTCAGTTGTTTCGAATTTCGCGGACGAAATTTCTTTAAGGAGGGTAGATTGTAATAACCTAATCTAAAACATCTTAATTAACTAAACCTAAACCTAATTAACCTAATCTAATCCTGGAATAGTGTAGCATGAGGTGTTGATTTAGGATTGGATGAGGTGGAGGTTGGATAAGAATTGGTTTGCCTATAAATAGAGGTGTAGGGTTAATTAAAACGTTTCTTCACTTGTGTTCAGTTCAGAGAGTGTGTGAGAGGCGAAATTGGTGAAGAAGAAGAAGGAGAGAAGAAGAAGAAGAAGAGAAGAAGGTAAGTGTTGGGTTGAGGTTGCCAAAGCTAGGGAGGCTTCCACAACCGTCAAAAAGGTATGCCAAATCTTCATTATAACTCACATGTGCCTTGTGAGTGTTGGGGATCGACGTTGGTGTCGAATTCCCCGTCGGAATTCAACCAATTCAGAGGTTGAAGACGACAATCGGTCGACCGGTGCCTGTGGGCAGTCGACCGATCCTATTATTATATTGTTGTTTACCCGCGAACGGTCGAACGATGTCGTTAGACGGTCGACCGTTATGCCAAATTCATGCGGGAAAAAGGGGATATGCTGTTATCGGTCGAACGGGACCACTCAGCCGGTCGACCGAATAACGATGAGAATGGGTCGGTTGGGGATTTTGACTTATTAAACGGTCGAACATCCTTTACCTTGTTCGACCGATCCATTCGATGCTAAGTCGGTTGGGAGCTTTGACCATCAAAACGGTCGACCGCTCTTTAACTTTCGGTCGACCGACTGAGCATTTAATTATGCGGTAGAGTGCTTGTGTTGTTTCGGTCGAACTGTATTTCAGTTCCGGTCGACCGAACGAGACTTGAGCAAATTATTGAAATCCCTGTTATCGGTCGAACGACCCCTTGGTTCGACCGGTCGGATATATATATTATATAAAATTGTATAGCGTAGACCATCCAAACGGTCGACCGCTAGATGACTTTTGTTCGACCGATTGGTCGGTAATTCGGTTGGCGTGGTTCGACCGGTAGAATTGTTTGTACAGTACTGTGTACTGTGTGGGGGACCGGTCGACCGGTGTGCTTGTAGCGGTCGACCGATCTACCGCAGGTTGGTGGATTTATCCACACGCGATCCGTCGATGTCAGGTCGACTACCGGCTCCGAGGCGACGGTTGATTACCGGCTTTGAGAGCTACGGATTTCACCTTCGACGAAGGCGTATTATTGTTGTACCCTTTTCCTCTCTTACCGAGCGGGGTGTGAGGGATGTGTACCGTAAACCTTGGGCAGTTTGCGAGGGTTTAGCGGTAGGCCGAGGATGTTCCGGCAGGGTGCGCGCTAGGCGACTCTTGGGGGAGCAGTGGCTGTCGTCTGACCCGAGTTGTGTATTCGGCGGGCTGACTCGCTCCTTGGGTGCGGCGTGTACCGGGGGTTCCTTCCTGCACTTTTTGGGGAGCAGTGGTGTCGACTGACCCTTGTGAGGCAGCGGTGGACTGACTTGACCCTAGTGACAGGAGTGGTTCAGTGCCGCGGAGGCGGTGAGGGCATTATTGTGGGCCCGAGGCGGATGATCATGTGCATAGCATTGCATTGTATTTAATTCCTTTTTATATTTTAGGAGGTTTGGTATACGGGGTTCCTGCAGGGAACTCAGGCATGTTTGTTGTTTGCATTTCAGGTAGCGAGCAGAGTTAGAGTTGAGGTGGTGACCGAGGACGGTACCCCCGAGATCGGATCCTGTAGTTGTCTTCTTCTTTTGAGGTGATTACATGTTGTATAGCTTTTGTTGTAATCACAGTCAGTCGTTATAGTCTGTATAGTTGACTTCCACGTGGGTCTGTACATTATATATTATATATATATATGTTGGTTTATTTTCCCGTGACGTGCCCAGTGTTGACCGTTGACGGTCTTTATTATTGTTTAAATTTTCCGCTGTTTTCGGGTACGTTACAAGAGGTGTGAGAGGTATTTTTATAGTTGTGAGAGGTGTTTAACATCGTGCAAGAATAGTATAATAACATACCGGGGAAAGTATTTCACTGGATAAAGATGAGTTATCGTAAGTGATGCAAGTAATATGACAGACCACCATATGAGCATAAACAACCATATAAGAGTGGACTTCAAGGTATGAAACCATTCATACAGCTTGTCAAGGAATTATTCCATGAAGGAATTCCAGATGCAAACCGATACAAAATTATTCCCGTGAAGTGAATAACTTTCTTTTTTATTCTGGTTTTTCTACGAACTCCTTCGTCAATCGTCGTATTTAATACATCATTTACTCAAAATTACTACAAATAGTACTCTCCTATATATGTGTTTACATGAAAAATGTCATGCACTTGAGGTCCAATGCCAGTGGTGATTATCATCGTGCCATGCATACTCTACACATTGCTTAGTGATTTTAAATTCTCATATTTGGATTTGAATCCATAAGTTTGGTTGCATACAGGAGTTCATGTTTGAGTTCCCCCCTAAGTTACTGGTTAGGATGCAAAATAAAATCCAGTTCTGACCTTATAATTGTCCAATAAAATTCCTTTTCACAGTGATTAACTCTCAACGACTTGGTAATGATTGAATAATTATATCATATAAGTAGCTATTTTAGTCAAATTAAGTTGAGCGCATGTGATGAGTTCCTTAATTAAGTCCCTGTAAAATATGGTTTGGTGAGTGGTCATCACAACTAATGGACAAGATATAAGCTCTTGTTGTTGAGTGATCCATGCAACTAGCTAATAGTTTGAACAGCTCCTTACTCCAATACATTTTTAAAAGGACTTGTATTCATTTTATAATTACCCAGTCTCGCAGTCTTCAGACAATGAAAGGAAGCTGCAACCTTTGGCATAAACAAAATGATTATAGGACAGCAGTGAACCACAAGGAAAGAGTTTAAATTAAATGTGTCACATTCTGAAGATTGAAATATAAAACAACACCATCTAAATGACATTAATTTCCACACTATATGGACATGTTGAGATTATAAATAGACAAAGAGTTTGTAGCTTAAATTGTTCATCATTTTCTTCCACAACTGATACAGCAAATGGATCAGCAGGGAGCTGTGAAGGCAACTTCTCAAACACCCAAGGATCAAGCTCGGTCGTGCAACTGCAAAAACACCACCAAGACTATTCTTTGCATAGATGGTGGTGGAGTAAGAGGAATCATTCCAGCAGTAATTCTTGAGTACCTAGAACAAAGGCTTCAGGTAAGATGTCATATACAATTGTATTTTGAAAGAATTTTTCTAAAATTCAAAATCCAACTCACTGCCTTTGTTTGTTAAAACATCTGTCTTGACCATTTCAAGACTAATAAATCATTTTACTAAAAGTTTACGGTCCAAATTTGTTTACAAATAATTCGTATTACTTTCTAAGTCCTCGTAATCTCATCAACATCAGGGGGGGAAATCATCACAATAGTCCAATTTAAGAAACTTATGGATGTGCTTCTTTGGTGTATGACACAAAACCCATACACGGGTTGTCGGGTTCAGTTTGACAATTTAAGTTTTCTTTAAGAATCTAAAACCTAAATCCATGAATTCAACAAGCAGATTCTAAGATTTACGAACTAAGGAAAAAGTCTCAATTGGGTATCACGTGACGATTGTCATCTAGCTTCAGATTTTGTAGTCAACCGAACAATAACATGTTACTTGCGAGGGTTATTGTAGTAGGATATGATTTGAGCTGTTAAATAAGGTTCGGTCAGGTCCCACAGGGGCTCTACAGTCCAAATGTGAATTTGCAAGAAGAGACTTGTAAGCCTTTATTTTCATAACCCACAATATATATTTAGTTTTATCCGGATATGGGATTATTCCATCATGATTGATGCTCAATGTTACTCTACATGATTGATATGAAGGACATTGACGAGAACAAGGACGCAAGACTTGCAGACTACTTTGATGTTATTGCGGGGACGAGCACTGGAGGATTGGTCACTGCCATGCTCACTACTCCAGACAAGAACAAAGGCGGCCGACCAATGTTTGAAGCCAAAGATATCAAGGGCTTTTACTTGGAAAATTGCCCCAAGATTTTCCCCGACAAGTTGTACGTCAATATATAACATCCTCAAGATCTGCATAGTTAATTATAATTCTGTTTCTACCTCTCATGTCAATGGTACTACTTTTTGAGTTTCTGGGTTATTATAAATTTAGAGAAAAAAAGTAATGGCATGTGGTTTTGTGAGTATGAAATAAATATAAATTAACAAGTAGATTAAAATCATAATATTAGATCACACTTGAAGTCAACCATACTACAGCATGATAAGGGTATATGGTATGTACTCGCAAAAACAATAGGATTTTTCACATCCATACTTCCCACTAACTCCATTCACGTTTATGTCAGAGCATTTCAAATTCAATTTAGTTGTACAGCAGCAATCAAAATAAATTGTTTAAATATGTCAAATTTGAAAAACATAAAAATTAATTTTATTGTACAGACCCATAAATTTTTCAGAAGAGAGATGCAAAATATTCCATCAGATGTTGTGTCCATCGTTGCTCGTCTAATTATTCTAATTTCAACAAAACTAAAAAAATACACAGTCTGAAATTATTCATACTAACATTTTTTGTTCTTGTTCATCCTTCAGATACTGTTTACACTTGAGGTCTCTATTCGCGGGTCCTAAACATGACGGGAAACACTTAAAAAAAATGTTACAGGAGAGACTTGGAGAAACAAGAATACATGATACCTTAACTAATGTTATCATTCCAACCTTCGATATCAGTCTGCTTCAACCAGTGGTGTTCTCCACATTTGAGGTGAGTTCTCATACTACTTGAGTAGGATGATCATATGATGGTAATGAATAGGTGTAAATTTAATTTGTATCTAGCAATGTAAAAATAAAGGAAAATCCGTGTTAGAAAATATAATGGTACGTTGACTATTAGTTAAACCATGACACTGTTTCTCGTGCATCTTTTGGTGATTGAGTTGTGAAGCAAAAGGTTTATCTCAGATGAACATGTGACCTGGCATAATAAGAAGAGGGGTTAAATTATGTGACAAACTGGTATAAGAGAAAAGTTCGGTCAAATGGAAGATATGACATGAAAACTTATGGAATATTAATGATATTTCAACTTATATAAATATTAGGATATTTGCATCATCTATAGTTACGACCATATTTGCATCACTAAATTATAGCATAAGTAGTTACGACCATGTTCCTGCTGTTATTGTTGTAGTTTTTTACTATGTTAGTTTTGTGAAGAAAGATTCTTTGAAGCAGGCAAAGATCAAACCGCAAAAAAACGCTCGCCTCTCAGATATCTGCCTTGGAACCTCTGCTGCTCCAACATATTTGCCAGCTCACAAGTTTGAAAATGAGGATCGAATTTTTCATTTGATAGATGGTGGTGTGGCAGCTAACAATCCGGTAATTACCTTAACAGATCTTGTTACCTAGTTGATAGTATGCCTACTCGTGCATGCCTGCATGGTAACAGTCAACAAAGTTTAATTTGAAAATCTGAACATGCAGACCATGATAGCAATGAACTTTGTGACAAAAAAAATTATAGACAAGAAGGAGGAGGTGGAAGCATGCCAAAAGTGTACCCATGGTAATCTGGAAATGAGAAGGTTTCTCGTTCTCTCGCTGGGCACTGGAACAAGACATGTGGAGGAGTTTATGTATGATGCTGAGAAGGCAGCCGCGTGGGGTAAAGTAGGTTGGATATTTGACTGGAAAAGCGAACGAAATCCAATATTTGATTGCTTCTCTGAGGCCAGCTCAGATATTGTAGACATCCATGCCTCTGTGCTGTTCAAAGCATTCAGTTCTTCACAGAATTACTTACGTATACAGGTATTACCATTAGCCACATACTTTTTACCCAAAACTTTTGGGGTAGTGACATACGTACCAATAAACTCTTACAAGAGCTATGAAAATATATAAAAGGATTTCCATAGTTGGGAAGGACATTTTTGCACAAATACCTTTTACATAGGACAAAGTATTCAAAAAGATGTGGGCATATGTTAGTCTGACCTCTGCCCTCTAACGGCACTTTGGTCCCCAAAACATTACCGTTTCATTGCAATGTTTCTGTTACCACTTGGTCTGAGTTACTTATTTTGATACGCAGTATGATGAGCTGAAGGGCCAGGAAAACTCCGTAGACAATTCTACCACTGAAAACTTGAACAGACTTGTGGAGAATGGTGAAAAACTTATTGACATGCCACTGAAGAGGGTTAACATAGACACGGGCAGCTACGAGGTCGTCAACGACAAAAAAAAGAACAGAGATGCCTTGAATGAATTTGCACGCCGACTCTCAAAAGAAAGGAAAAAAAGAGAGAGAAAATCTTCAGTGGCCACAGGTGCAAATGGTGATCAATGCACATTAAAAAACGAGTCAAACCCAGATGAAGAAGAAAAGGAGAGAACGAGTTAATTCCCATATTACTTGAGTCAAACGTAGTTATAATCAATTACTATTTCTTGTTGTACTTTTATTGTGGAAACTCCATATCAACTGTCAGGTGTTCTCATCAATTAAACTGCACATTGAATCGTAACATTAGCTATGTGTTTCAAAACAATTAATTAATAAAAATTGTTCAGGGTAGTAACTCAATCTTTGGTGTAAAGGGTTGTTGAGCTAGGATTCTATCACATCTAATTCCGGATATTTCATATGGAGGTTGGCTAATTGTATTCTGCCGCTTAAAGTTGGATGGGTGAGTTTGTGTTGGTGATTTGGTACGTCCACCTTATTTCCTTATGGGTGCCAAAATCAGATCTATTTGTGGATTGCATTACAAAGAAGGTGCCTATTTCGATTTGGATTTGGTCACAGAACGGGCAAAGTTTAATCCATATTTAGATATTGTTGGTGGAAAAGTGTCTAACAAATAAATTTATTGTAGACTGTAGATTATCCAGAAATGGAGATGTATCTATGTACTGACCAGCATAAAAGAAACAACATATCAGTTTATTCATCAGGCTGTAGAACTAAGGATCTTTAGTAGTCTCATATTTATTATCTTGTACCAGTCAAAATCAATAATAACAACAAAAGTCCGTTAAAAATGTCATTCAAATGGAACATAAAACAATTTCTCTTAATGTGTTTCTCTTAAAGGTCCCAGCTGTGTTTGGTGTAAGGTGTAAACGAACCGAGTCGAGTGAAATTTCGAACAATAAGTATTATCTTATGTTATTATTGTTGAATATTGGTCTATATTGTTAAGGAAACAAAATCATGATGAAACGGTCTACCGGATGGGATCCGGTCCACCGTTCCAAAACTCCAGACATTTTTTGGCGATGTAGGGTTCGGACGACCGGATTGGCTCCGGACAACCGAACCAAGATTCCAGGCACTTTGGGAGCTACTGGGATCGGACGACCGAATTAGATTCGGTCTACCGACAGAAGACAACAAGCATTTCAGAACAACGGGTTCGGTAAACCGTTGGTGGAATTTTTGGTGTTCCGAGAACCACGAGAGTCTATCGAAAACGAAACGGTCCACCGAGGGATGCTCGGTCGACCGTGGGGTTGTTGGAGAGTTAGTTAGTTCGTGGAAGCGGTAAACCGAAAGAACAATTCGGGCATCCGAATTGTTAGAAGAAACGTTCTCGCGGTTAACCGAATCGTAGCGAGAAGCGTTCCAACGGTCAACTGGGAAGGATTCGGTTAACCGAATCGCAAACATGAATCGTTCCCTATTACTCAAAGACGGTCGACCGAAGGGGCATCAGTCGACCGTTGACCACAATTATTCAACACTATTTTGCTTAATTTTAGTTTGGTTTTTGAGTCCATAAAAGAGTTTGTTTGCTCTTGGTTTCAAAAAACACGTACAAGTGTAATATTTCCTTCATTGTGAGTTGAGAGATTAGGTTTGAGAAAGATTTAGAGTACTTTGGATGACATATTGCCTCCATATTCTTGTAATCTTAGTTGTTTCTTTTGTTGGAGAAGCCGAAGAAGAAAAGGAAACCCGCATGAGACCCCCAAGGACGTAGGCGTATTGCCGAACCTTGTAAATCGCGTGTGTCGTGGTTGTTTCAGGTGTGCGTTTGTGTTTGTTTGTTTATTCCATCTTATTTGTGTTTCTTGTTGCATTAAGTTTGTGAGATGATTCGAAGTTAATTTCGTAAGTCAATATTTGGTTTTACGTGGTGCGTTTAATCCGTATCGTGTTAGTGCATTGTTAGATTTGTCTCCCAACAATTACTAAATACAAAAAAATAATTATAAATTGAATAATAAAAAATCGAGCGAGTTATCGAGCCGAGCTTTAAAATTTTTCAAGTTCGAGCGGTTTATTTACCGAACCAAGTTTGAAGATTTTTTTGTTTTTCAGTAAGATCCTTCATTTTCAAGTTAAATTAGATTCGAAAGTTTTTTAAGTTGAAATCTAATCGAATTTTCGAGCCGAATCAAAGTTATATTGACATTTGGAAAATGCATAGGCTGGGGGAGGACAGGGGGAAAAATTCAAATTTTCACCAGGAAATTTTCAAACGTCTAACTCATGACGCCACCCCCCCCCCCCCCCCCCCTTAGTGCAAAAATCAGACATGAGAATCATATTTTAAATCTCAAAAGTCAGGCACGGAAGTTCTTTATGTCGGAAAAAATAGTGTCACGTTGTCAAAAACAAAAAAATATACAGCACTTTGTAATCTAGGTGGATCCGTCGTCCACTAACTACGCGTTTAAGTTTTGTTAAAGCACCCAATTTTTCGCAGTTTGGGTGCCCCACCACCAAATATGCATCTGCGTGTGATCCCAACGGACCCTAAAAAATATGTACCCAAATCGGACTTACCTGCTGTCAAATAGTCGAAAGCCTGACGTGCGTGGCCTGCTTAGCCTAGACGCTGCCTTCCTACTCTTTGGGTATCAAGTCGCCACTAACGCTGCTATGGCTACTGCCAGAGCCCAGAACCGTCTAGCATGTTTCAGACTTGTAGCACTTCCTGCTTCAACCCAAATCTAGACGGAAGACGAGCTAGTTTTAAAGGAAAACAAGATGACACACTAAACAAAACCCCTCGGTTACCAATTTATCATTTACCAAGATGAGGTAATTTGCGGATAAAATATCATTTCAATTAAAATTGTCTTTTTTCACGTGTCACTGGACACGAAGGCCAAGAAACTCGTTAAAAAAGAGAGATTTTTTATTATATCTATAAGTCAACGAAACATCTTCCATCTTGCATTGAGTCACTCTTTTTACGACTTTACCATACCTGGTGCACAAGTTTACTTTTTAAGTGTGATCTGTTTGTAAGCGGAGGAAAATCAAGAACTTCATTTGCAAAATTACAGTTCTGGTGATTTATACAAATACATATCTTTTGTTAAAATGAAGTAAAATTATCTATTTCTATGTTATAAATGGGTAGAAAGCATTTTTTTAGAGAAAAAACATGGAACTGGTATTTTCTAGGCTGGAAGCGGGAGAACTACTCTTCTCAGGTACAACTTCTAGAAGTCCTGGAATTTCAATTTCAGAACTTTTTTATTTACCTTCAAACAAATCATCGAAAAGTTATATCAGAAGTGAAGTTACCTCGCTTTTTTAATATCTCTTTCAAATCAATCCTTTAGCTTTCTTGCCAGCTAACTATGACACGTTGTCTCATAGCCATGTGAGAGTAGCCAAGCATGGTCGAAAGATGGTGATTATCGATTATGAATATGATGCAAATTATCATCTAACTATTGTATCATGCAAATAATATGTTAAATTTGGTTGATCAACCACCTCAACAAAATTTAAGCACTTAGGTCAAGGGTAATTGATCCAACTCTATTATAGAGTGTTGCATATAATTTGTGTTTACCAATGTGTGACTATTTTCTCAACACTCCCCCGCACGCGTGACCGAGATAATTTTCTCTGTGTCTACGCGTGGACAATATAGGTTGGAGTGGACCCCCACAGGTTAATCAACTCGCTCTGATACCATGTTAAATTTGGTTGGTCTACCACCTCAACAAAACTTAAACACTTAGGTCAATGGTAATAGATTCAACTCTATTATAGAGTATTGCACACAATTTGTGTTTAGCAACGTGAGACTATTTTCTCAACATAATCAATTGTCCATATTCAAACGTATTATATATTTAACTACTTGTATCATACTAAACAAATTCGCATCTCCACCACTTTCAACTTTAAAAATAATTAAGAAGAGCTGCAGTGCAGGTTAGTAGAGGTATCGACTACACTAGGTCGAATTGGAAAATATCCATACAAATATTATGTAAAAGGTACGTGCAGAGGCAAAGAACCTTTCCGAAAAGGATCACTAGTCGTATTATAGACTTCAACTTGTAATCACATTAACTGTTTGCTTATTCTTTTAAATCCTTTAATCCTGACTTTAGACCATCAATAATATGAGGTGAAAGCTCCGGCATGAACATACAGATGCAAGGAGAGCTGCAGCCTACCCCAGAAAAAACTTCATATCTCTCGCATTCTTTATTATAAAACCACAAAATCTTAAATGTTTTTCCACTATCCTACAGGGACATGTTGAGATCATCACAAATATATGAAGGACCTGCAGCTTTGTCAATTAACCATTTCTTTCCACAATTAGCGCAACAAATGGATTCTGAAACACCCAAGGTCAAAGATGAATCTCCCTCGTGCAAATGCAAAAAATCATTTGACACAATCCTCAGTATTGATGGTGGTGGAGTGAGAGGAATTATACCAGTAGTGATTCTTGGTTTCCTAGAGGAAAAGCTCCAGGTAATTCCAAATCTACGTAATTTATTTTGATTTGAAATATAGTTGCGAATTGATTGTAGTTTCAAATCTTAAATTATCTGTGTTTCTTAATTTCTTCTTATGATCATTCCATCCCGCAATTATATCATCTATATATAGCTTTACCTTATGGTTGTAAAACCGACATATTACTTACAGACACAGAATATATATGGTTTACATTAATGATTTATATATGATTGAATGATTTACAGGAAATTGACCAAGACAAGAACGTGAGACTTATGGATTACTTTGATGTTATCTCTGGTACGACCACCGGAGGGTTGATCACGGCCATGCTCACTGCTCCGGACAAGAAAAAACATGGGCGATCGATGTTCGAAGCCAAAGATATCAAGGACTTTTACTTGGAAAACTGCCCCAATATTTCCCCCTACAAGAAGTAAGTTAATGAACTTCTAATGGTTACACATTAATCGCGCGTAATTAATTTGTTCAACTGGATTGCCTGACTTTTGGAATTAGATCTAAATATACCACTTGATAACCTAAGATAATAATTAAGACTCAATAAAGGTCTAGACGTATTGGATATACTACCGAAGAACGACGACATGCATGTTTGGGTGTAAGTGTTGTGTCATGTGCGCTAGTTAGGCCATAGTTAACAGCGGACATATACTTTCTAGATATTCAGTTTTTTCTTTCTGTCACGCCATTTTCTTTTTCTATCACGTCAACTTCTCTTTCTGTCACGTCAACTTCTCTTTCTGATACGTCAATTTCTCTCTCTGTCACATCAGTTTATATCTCTGTCACGTCAGTTTCTCTCTGTCATGTCATCTTTTCTCTCTCTCTCACGTCATTCACCTCAAATTTTCCTTAACCATGTCCAAAAACAGCCCGGACGTCCTACATTCTCTTCCCTCAACGTCATTTGGAAATCAATTCTGGATTAAAAAAATATTATTATTTAAATATAAACAAATAAAAATATATTTTCAGAGAAAAAAATTGGAAAATAATTTAAAACAATATTTACACATTTTTAACAAATTTTAAAAAAATTAGACCATTGGGCGCCCAGGCAGAAAACACCCTCCCTTAAAGGGAGGGAGGGTGCCCAAATTTTCGCCTCCTGTCAAGGGAGACCTTAATGGCATTAGTAAGTAGTGTCTAGTTATCCCAGACACCCAACATCCACATCAGATTCTCTCTCTGTCACATTATACATATTCAAAACGCTCTAACTATTTAAAAATTCTCTCTTAACAATGTCTAGAGTCGAGATTCCTGACCCACCTAGGAATTCAATATTATATTTCCTCAGTGTCATTAAATTTCACTTTTTTTTATTTTTTCACAACAATCAATAAATTACATAATCAATTATTATTGTAATTACATTACTGTAATTAATTAACACATTTTATTAATAAATCACACTTAGTTATTAAAATTCTAAAAATTAGACGAAAACTAAATAAATTACAAACAAAAACTAAATAAATTACAAACAAAAAACTAAACAAAAAAATTAATCCGGGAGGGGTACCTACCACACACAGAGAATTGCATAACCAATGGAATCACGCCCAACGGGTGGTTCAGGTGTGCTCTCGTCTGCGCTAATTTCCGTTTATTTGCTTGTATGCACCCGTGTTGTTAGTGGAGTCCACTCCATCACAAATTACGTTCATGCTATGTCTTTGAATCTATTTTTCATGGTTCTAATTTACAACTTGACCAAATTTACATAAATCGAAATCCGACTCATTTATTATACAAGTTGAAAAGAGAAACCCAAATCTAACCCATCTAAAAACGTGTCAACCCAACATGACCATATAATCTATTTATTAAATAAGTTGTGTTTACATACGAGTTTATTTTTACTTATATAATAATTATTTATGATAAAACTCAATAACAATTAATTATAATTTGAATAAAAACTAGCTTAAAATAGTTATGCAGTTGGTTGTTAATTGTTAATTAAAATATTTGAAACGTAAATAAATGGAAAGTACAAACATTTTTACTAATTTTATAATTATATATAGTGAGTCTGATGCTTAATTTCTTATTTTAAGTCCCAATTATATTCACCGTTTATTTGAAATTGTAATGTAGATTAAGAACAAAATGATTATACTAATTAAAGGTGAAATTAACCGTAAATAAAATCTAATAGTAATATTGCAGGGGAACTTAAACTAAATAAGTGAGCACGGACATGACTAGACTATATGTAAATAAATGGGATCGTAGGACACAAATTAAATGTGCTAAACCCAAATTCGGCTATTTAGTTACCGTATTAACCGTGTTAAGCCCATTACGACACAAATTCATTTATGTCAAACCAAAACATGTATGTGTTGGGTTCGTGTCACGACGGCATCGACGTCTAGAGACTTTGACGTTGGTGCCCTAGACAAAGACATGAAATGCGTCGTCGGGGAAAGAGGCTGCGGGAAAGAATGGAGGGCATGGGAGTGTCGGAGCGGATCTTGGTGGAGAATTGGGGTTAGAGGGATTTAGAGATCTCTGTTCTAAGGGCCCTAAACATGATGGGAAGTACTTGAGAAAAGTGTTACAGGAGGGATTTGGAGAAACAAGAATACGCGATACCTTAACTGATGTTATTGTTGGATTATTGAGTTTGGGTTAGGCCCATGAATAGCTCAATTGAAGAAATCCAATGTTGAGATGAAGATGAGAACTATTGCCCCATGTGCCATGAGCTCACTTTACTTTTAGTCCCACATTGGTGAAGTTAACGAGTTGAAGGATGTTGATAAACATACTATTCACTTGTCACTTTGTAGGTGGAAAGAGAGGAGGGGAGAATTCTCAACACACACGCGCGTGCGCCAGTCCCGTCCCGGTCCGGGGCGTGACGTGACGTCGGGGGATTTGGGGGAAATTAGAGGCTTTAGCCTCAGGGTGATAGGTGTATTTATTTTTGGACCTCAAGATAATTATTTTTGCAATTAAATCCTTGACGGTTACAAGAATAAATACATATATATATATCATGACAGTTTCCTCCTGAATACACACGAATTATTTCCCATCATCTCTCTACGAAAACCGTCCCTCTCTGGCGATTTCCTATCTCCGAATCCAGAGTTGTTCAACGCACGATTTTTGCGAGGTTCCGCGCTGCTTTCGTGGTCCGTCGACTCCAGTGTGAGCTCGATCATGGGAGAATACCGGCAGACCATCAAACACACTGGTATGTAGACCGATATTTTGTCTGAGGCAAGTCGCCTTCCGACGGCTCGGTATTTGAGGTCCATTCTGATCATTGTTCCTGCGTTTCTTGTTTTCCTTTACATATTTTTGTATGTTGGCTTTATCTGGATCCTTATGGAATATTTATTCGACATATGTAACTCACTGTATTACATGATCATATTTGTAATTGTATCAACAGTTATCATCCCAACCTTTAATATGAATCTGCTTCAACCCGTGGTTTTCTCCACATTCGAGGTGAATTATCATATCATCTCTCATGCTGATTAATAGGTGCAAATAAATCTATTTAGCATATAGCAATGTTAAATGCAGGGTACTAGTGTATGTATGCATATGGAAATATGATAGTACGTTGAACTTCGACTAAAGCATAGTATTTATTTTCGTTATCAACATGACACGAAAATAGTAACATGAAGCTTATAAAGTTGAATGAAGGGTTATTATAAAATTGGTTTTACTTTGGAGACACTTATGGAATTCCCCGTATTTATAAAGCCCGAATATTTGTTTTCATTTAAAAATCAAATATAAGACAATCGTTGATTGAGGGGAGACATTTTTTTAATCGGTATAGAAGACATTAACAAGTGGTCTAAATCGGGCACTCGATTTGCCCTCCCCGATCTGCCAGGGCGACCGATCCGAGGGGCCACGTGCCCCTCCCGGATTTGGCGAATTTTTTTTTGGGTTTGTTTGTGATTTTTTGTTTTAAAAAATGTTTTAAAAATTATATAAAATCGTTTTTTCTATTTCTATAATGAAAATTCAAAATTATAAATTTAAGTTTTTTTGGACGGATCGCGAGTATGAATTACGATCCGTGATTTTTTTTATATTTCTGTTTTTTGATTTTTTTAAAAATTATTTTTAATATATTTTTTAATTATTTTTTTTCAAAATGTGTTTTCTACTAGTTATTATTTAAAAAAAAAATATTTTATATTTTTTACTGCATCAACCTCCAAATTACGTGGATAACTGAGCATGTTGAAAAGTTAGGTAATTTTATATATAATAAAAAAACAAATTCTATTATCGAGAATAATAAATTATTTACAACTAAATATTAAACAAACACTAAAACTAATTAAAATAAAAAAATTGTTGACGTTGTCAAAAATCATTAGTGGTTGATGTAGCAAAAAATTAATTTTTTTATTTTTTTTAAAAATTATAACAGTTAGAAAATATATTTTGAAAAAAATATGTATATTAAAAATGATTTTAAAAAAAACAAAACATTGTCATATTTCCATATGCATACATACACTGGTTCCTTCGGGTCTCTGGCTCCGGTGCCCAGTGAAAGAACAGGAAACCTTTTCATGTCAAAAGCACCGTATCCGCATTTCTTGCATGCTTCGTTGTGCTTGTCTATGATATGTTTGGTCACAAAATTCATGGCTGTCAAGGTCTGCATGTTCAAAAATTGGATGAATGTTATAAGATATCACGCATACATAAGTAGTCAGGCTAATTATACATTATATTGTAGTCAAAGTTAATCAGTAATTACTGGATTGTTGGCTGCCACAGCACCATCTACCAAATGGAAAGTTCGACCCTCATTTTCATACTTATGGGTTGGTAAAAATGTTGGAGCAGCAGACGTTCCAAGGCAGGCATCTGAGAGGCGAGCATTTTTTTGGTCATCGCTCTTTGCCTGCAAGAAATCAAGTATCTTCTTTCAAACTAGGCTCTGTTTACAGATTCAGTTTTTACAAAAACGGGGTCTCTTGAAAGTCATTCCAAAGGCTCCCTCCAAGCTTCTCAAACCCACACAAAACAGGTTATTGGGAAACTATGTCTATAGCACTTAAGCCCGTGAAACACGAACCCGAAAAATGCATGTTTGGATACCATAAACCCAAGGTCCACACCTTAGCATCCAAAAGATGCCTAACCATGATTCATGGTTGCTGGACCTTCCAATGAAATTTTTTTCATCTAAAAGAGTGCAAGGAAGTTCATTCTAGATGTAAAAAAAGATGTCATTTTTTAATTTTATTTTTCTGTTTTTGATTTTTTAAAATTATTTTTAAATTGTTTTTTCATATATTTTTTCAAAATATATTCTCCAAATATTTTTTTTTTTAAATTTAAATTTTGTTTTTAATTTTTTACTGCATCGACCTCCAAATTACGTAGATAACTGAACGTGTTGAAAAATTAGATAATTTTATACAATAAAAAAACAAATTCTATTATTCAGAATAATTAATTATTTACAATTAAATATTAAACAAACACTAAAACTAATTAAAACAAAAAAATTAGTGACGTTGTCAAAAATCCGAAGGATATACACTCGCTACATGATGCAGCAAAAAAAAATTAAAATTTTAAAAAAATAATAAGAAAATATATTTTGAAAAAATATATATTAAAAAACAATTTAAAAAAAATCAAAACATAAAATCCTAAAACTAAAATCACTAAAATTGTTGCGTTTTTTTTAAATTTTTTTTATTGTTTTTTTATTTCTGTTTTTAATTTAGGTCTAGTGATTTTAGTTTTAGGATTTTATGTTTCGATTTTTTTAAAATCATTTTTAGTATGTTTGTTAATATATATATATTCAAAATATGTTTTCTAATTGTTATTATTTGAAAAAAAAACTTAATTTTGTTTTTAATTTTTTGCTGAATCAACCTCCAAAAATGTTTGTAATGAGTGTACACTCTACATATTTTTGGCAATGTCACCAATATTTTTGTTTTAATTAGTTTTAGTGTGTGTTTAATATTTAGTTGTAAATAATTTATTATTCTGGATAAGAGAATTTATTTTTATTGTATAAAATTACCTAACTTTTCAACACGCTCACTTATTTACGTAATTTGGAAGTCAATGCAGGCTGTCATGCAGCAAAAAATTAAAATTAAAATTATTTTTTTAAAAAAATAATAACAATTAGAAAACATATTTCGAAAAAAAAATAAATTTAAAAACAGATAAAAAATGATTGAAAAAAAATCAAAAACAGAAATAAAAAAAATCACAAATCACTGTTCAGATCCGTGATCAATGCAAAAAACATAAAAATAAAAAAAGTGACGGATGTGAACCGCGATCCGAGTAGAATTCGAAATTTGTTTTTTTAATCCTAAATTTATAATTTTGATTTTTTTATTATATATATAAATTACGGACCATGTGCTTATTATTGTGTTTTGAAAATTTGGGCGAAAGTTGTGAACTTATTTTGTAGATATATGATAGTTTCTTGTTTTTATTCTTAAATTGTTATTTAAACAAGAAAAAAAAAATCAACTTTCCCCCCCCTTTTGGTTTAGTTTCTCTCTGTAAGTTATCCAAATGCACCCATTTGGATGTGTCTGAACAATTCAAGGTTCATTTAGTTGTGTCCTTTCAACATAAAAATTCAGTTGTAGTTAAGATCAAGTTGAAATTTCACTTGAAATTTGATAGTGCGACATTTGGAAAAAAAACATGTTTGGTTAATAATACTTTCGAATTTGCATTTTTTTTGTGTTATTTCGAAGTTCCACTCTCTACCAAATTGTCACAACCAAATTCCTAGAGGTGGAATTTCGAAACTCTACGTAGTTTATTTGAACTTTGGTTGCTCAAATTAATATAAAATGTTAATGTTCTATTTCAAATATGTTTTATGCACAATAATACTTTTTTTATTGTTGGAATGAAATTTCAAATTCCGTAGCTAATAGAATATTATATATTTTTTTAGCTAACATTTTTATAAGTAAATGTTTATCAAAACTTGGTGAATACAAATCACAATTTTATAAATTTTGAGTGCATAAATGCCTTTAATTGAAAATCACATAAAACGTGCGTCCAAATGCACCTTAAGACACATTACAAAATTCCAACACACAAGATGTATCGTAGTTGATAATGGAGTTGAAGGTGTGAGAATTGATAGTAGTCCCTCTGACCATGGCAGATTAGCAAGAGTAGGACTACTTATATCTTACTCCCCTATCCTGCTGAAGTGGGAGCCTCTCTTGGTGCATATCAATAATGTTGATGGTAATGTTTATGTATTTGGGATCGTGATTTATATTTTTTAGGTTTATTTCAGTTTGTCTCAACCTTTAAAACATAGCCACGTGTTTGTTCTAACATGTAGTTTATTATGTCGTTCTGGATAAGAGACTTGTGGCATATCGAAAAATTTAATCATTTCATACTGTTACTACAAAACAAGTCACCTATTGACGACATCGTTACCCATCGCGGTATTTTGGTATCATATAATTTTATTATCACTCTAACATGATCAATCCAATATGATAAACTCAATAAGAACTAGAATAAATTTGTCGACATAGGGAATATATGTCTTGGCATACCCCTGAAGAGGGTTGGGACGAGACTATAAAAATACAATAAACTTGACGGAGGGAAGAAACAATAGAAATTTCTCTGCAGAATCTACGCCAGAAAAGAGCGAACTGGAAAACACTTGGCGAAAGATTGACAATTTAGGATAATTGGTAGATTTAAGTTTAATGCTGAGTTTTGCTGGAAAGTTGAGCTGACGTGTAATAGAGAATAATGTAGTCCGAGTCAACTTTACATTTTTGAGCTAGAGAGGAAAAATGATAACCTTAATAGTTGGAACGCTCGAACTCCATATGATAATCAATGGGAATCTGCATGCTAGTTATGGTCCGAAGTTAATGAAAAAGAGTACATGGAAATTCAAATTGATAGCTGTTTCTGAAACTCAAGATTCAAGAATGTTCCTTTTCCTGACGTTATTACTACTGCCACAATAATTCTCATTTGACTGCAAGTTTTGTTGCCCAAATCAGGTATTATTGAATTAACTTTTGCAAGTGGTAGATATAATTGATTTCATGTTAGTATCAGATTGTAATTCAAGCTTCTGGGTGTGGGTTAACTACTTATAATCTTATCAAATTCGAGTTTTCTAATTTGCTATTCAAAAGTTTTTCTTGTTCACAACATCTGATAATTAAAAACAACTAAAGGGTGTTTTCTAGGATGATTGAGTAAACATCGTTCCGTGCAAGTCGGGCATGAATATACAGAAAGAGCATAAAACTAGAAAGAAGTTTCATAATAAATGTTGGCATTGCATTAGACTTTATAGGGTTAAATCAAGTCAAATATAATTTTAACAGACCATAAAAGCTACATGAACTTCCTATTAATTAGACTTCCCATTGATCAATCTTAATGTGCAATGAAGAGAATAAATGACCACATTAAATATTGTGCCACAACTAAATTAGAGGTTAGTTAACTAGATAGTCACTCATTGTTGTTATTGTATTTTGATTAGATAGATCAGAATGAATAACAACAATGAATATTATTGGGAATACATTAAGTACGTATTTTCTTTTGTTGCTGCAAATATTTCCAGTTGATGTTAAATAACTATTGTTTTTTGATAAGCAATAAATACGTAATTGTTGTTTAAGAGCAGTGCTCAGACATCGGACATCTACTGACGCAAACCAACAGTTACCTCCAATTTTCAGTTGAAGAATGGAAGTCTGCAAGACACCAGAGAGAAATATGGATCAAAATATCAACTAATTCTTAAATATTAATATTGAGCAAAGCGCCAAGCGGTACTAACTATAATAATCAGCAAGATGAATAGATATTCTCTATGATCAGATTCAAAGTTCTAACTCACGGTATATACAGTACTCCCAAATAAAATTTGGGTTTTAGCAAATCAGTGCAATTTATCATTTTTTTCCTGATAAGAGAATAAAAGATACTTAACACCTATTTATATATTGACGAGGTTTCATGACACTCAAACTATCATCTACACCAAAATACTTTGTAGTCCATCTTCCCTACAATTGCTTGTAGAGATATTGAATAGATGTCAAGCATTCTGAAGAAAATATATCTTTATATTTTAATGGAAAAAATCTCATATATATTGACGATTTAATTTGATAGGCTTTTCTGGTTGCTCGCAAAGCTCAAATTGGCATATGGACTGGTTATTGACTTCAACTACACTAACAACTTAATCACCAAAAAAAAAGAATAACATAAAATAAAAATGTAAACAGCATGTATAAACATACCCTAATTTGAGAGAGGTGTCTGAATTATCATCAAACTCCAATATCTCTCCCGAATCAACAGAATTGGTTGTGATGGATTCTGAACACTGCCCACTGTTAACCAGGGGATACGTCACTTGACTAGTAGTTTTTGTCCCTTGTTTAGGTAACTCCATCACCTGTTAATGATGTACACAAAGGGAACATCATTTCATACCTCGATTAATGTAAGGAAAAAACATTTATACACTGAAGACATGCATGGTTGGAATAAGGTTGCAAGATGTGAACTTGATTTGGAGGCCCTATTTGCAGCTTTAGACGAGCATTTTCGTCCATCAATTGCATACCCTGAAAAGCAATCCGATAATAAAAATAAAATGATACGTGTCATTAATGAGCACGTTTAAGAAAAATTGTACACAAAATAGCGAAACACGTCAGACAATCTAAGAAAACCAAATTGTAACAATTGAACCATAAAGATGGAAATCACAAATTGAGTAACAACACAAGATTTAACATGGTTTAGTCAAGATACATGCGTATCCCACCAACAAATGGGGGCACGGAACAAAGATATCGCAATGAAATCAAATAATTACAACTACAATCAGAGTTGACGAAGAGCAAAGAATGACATGAAATACCAATGGAGAGTGCTTGAGTGAAGAACTTCGAGGAGGAAAGAGGCACTTTCTTCTCTTTTTGTTTAAACCTCTCATAAAATTAATTCCCACCTAATTAAATTGGGAAAACACTTGTATTTATATGATGGCATAACACCCCAACATCGTATAGTCTGAATGGTTGGATTAGTGAATCTTAGCTATTTAAGCTTTTTTTAGTGATTTCATTTTTTCCCTTATTTCATAAACAAAGTGGGATCATTTCAAATAATACTTCATGAAATCATACAAGATTACGTAACGGGTTCATCAACATATATGGATTGATTTTAGTGTGCAAATTACACCCAGAATGTGAACACTAATTAGGTCGAGTAAACTATCGTGGATTAATTGCCTATCATGTTTGCAATCACCCAAAACTTACAATAACACCAGAAGAAAATTCAAAAAGCAAATATGAAATTAGAAATGCGATACCATAAGGTCCTTCCCGCTAAATTAAAGTATTGACATATACTTGTTTCAGAAATTCATAAATTAGTATCACCATCAAGTATCAATACTCGAGCCTAGATAGTAATTACCACCGAAAAATGAGTTCTCACCTTCTTTTGCAAACCAACTATTTCGTTCAACATCATCTCCTTCTAAAACATGACAAATTCTCAATCAGAAAAATGTTATACTTACTCACGGTAGCAAGCTAAACACATGTAAATATGTAATTAACCATACCTTTTTATTTACAACGCGATGTAGTCCCAACTCCATAGTTTTCTCAATATTTTGAAGCTCCTCTAGAGTCAATCCTTGCAGTTCTTCACCTCTCATCTGCCTAAACACATAGCTAACCAAGTTTGTTTTATTAATTTTTCATTAATCAGAAAGGAAATACCAAATGGGTTCAACTTGACCTCAACTTGTGGTCTAATTCTTCAACCTGTTTTCTCTTTTGGGCATACTTACTATTCTCAACCTATATGTTCAGAAAGAATGTCATAAAGTTGGTCCATGAAATACGAAGATTTGAAGCAAAGAACAAATGTCACAAAGACAATTATATTTTGTTAATAACTGGAAAAATCCCTCCTGACACCTGAGAGATAAATATATGCACTCATGTATTGTTCCCACAGTGATCCACTACTCATGCTTTTCAACGAGACCTTTGGCAAGGGTCAACTGAAACATGACAGAAAATAATGATGCGTACGAAAATCTAACCTCATACTTTTGAGATTGTACATTTGGCTTCTTAATGTGGCTGGTATGATTATTGTGTCTTTCGAAGATATCCTCAATTCTGCACGAAAATGTATAGAACACATCAATTTGAAAAAAAATATACATATATCCGTTCCATATTCAATCTATTGCCACCGCATTCAGATAACGATGTGTCATGTTGCATACAACAAAGGCACCAGTGGTAAGTAAACATGAGTTTAGCCCTACTCAATTATATTAATTATAAATGCAATTAAAATTAGGCACAATAAAATGTTGTTGATGGGTTTAGTTTTGATATGTAGAGAAGGAACGTACAATAATCGTAATACGAATTTAACTCAAATACAAAACACAAAATACGGATGAATAAGGAAAATACTTTAGTAACACTTTGCCATCTTTTGTGAGAAAAATAATTGTTTTTACTAGATCACAATGGTCGTAAGATATGTAACATACATAGCACCTTTCCTTTTTAGCTATCATATAGACACACAATATCCCAAATACAAACATTGATTTATCCGAGATAAATAGACGCGACCAGTACTATCTTGTCAGGTTTTCAGATTAGAAAAAAGGATGTAGTGACCAATGAGAACACTTACATTGAAACTCCTACTTCATATATTTATTATGGGAAATGTTTGTTGAACGCTTCGCGTCACGGACGCTGCAAACCCAGTCAGCAGAATGGCTGATGTGGGCAACCCAGTCAGCAGACGCGGCTGAGTTCGCTCTCTCCCCAGAAACAATTTCTTTGTTTAGTTTATTCCTCGTTTCGTACAAATTTCGCCATCCCTCGCCATCCCTCATTAATGCGTCTCAAATCACTCCATTCTTTCATCATGTTGGCGCTCCTACACTCAACATTCGTCCTCCTATTTCTTCCCTTCTCTTTATTAAATTCATTTTTTTCCGGACACACACGTCATTCATTTTCTTTAGTTTCTGGACAAGCACGTAACTTATTCCGGACACAGTTACTATTTATTCCGGACAGTTGGAATACTTATTCCGGACAGACGGAACACTTATTCCGGACAAACGAACTACTTACTCCTGATTTTTTGTTGCTGTTGTTTTATTTTCCCGATGCGTCCACCATCGCATTTAATGCTTTTCAAATCAGCACGTCCTCCGTCTTCTTTTTTATTGTTTGGCGCGTCACGGAGATACAAATATGAGTGTCTAGGTTATTCCGATCCTACGAACCATTCCTTCTTCTCTCCTTCCTCCATTTTTGTTGTACTGTAATGGCACTCGTAAATGTGTCCTCACAGCCGGCTCCTGCCTCCAACGTCCCTCAAGTGATGATGAATTTTCCTTCCTTCGAAGAAGCCAAAGCATTTTACGTTTCATACGCCGATTCCTGTGGTTTTGGTGTGAAGATAAGGCAATCTCATTACGATCGTGGTGTTGTTATACGGGCCACTCTTACTTGCTCAAAGGAAGGTAATGCTCCCGGAAACCAAGGTGAAGGTAGACCGAAACATAGGTTATCCGGTAGGGTCGAATGCACTGCGCGGATTAGGGTCTCCGGTAATCCATCCAGAGGCTACGTAATTAACTACGTAGATCTCGAACATAATCACGCCATGCTGTCGGAAGACCAGATGCGCTTCCTCCGTCAAAAACGATCCGTCCCGGAGTCCGCCAGAGCACGCATTTCGTGCAATGATGCTGCCGGTATATCTGCCGCCAAGACCATGCAATCTTTTGTGGTCGAAGCTGGAGGTCACGATAAATTGTCTTTCAACGAGCGGGACCTAAGGTTATTTATTCTCCACTTAACCTGGTTGAAGTTACGCATTTAGCTTTGTCATAAAAATTATGTTTCGCAGGAATGTTGTGAACGAGGTTAGAAACCTCAAAATGGGACCAGGAGATGCGCAAGCTATCCAAGATTATTTCATCAGGATGCAGAAGAATGATTCCCGCTTCTTTTACGTAATGGATATGGACGACGAAGGCAGACTACGAAATGTGTTCTGGGCCGACAGTCGGTCTCGAGCTGCTTACTCTTACTTTGGAGATGCAATATGTTTCGACACAACATACATAACAAACAAGTATGACATGCCTTTTGCCCCATTTGTGGGGGTAAATCACCACTACCAGTCCGTCCTACTCGGTTGCGCACTCCTCTCTTCCGAGACGACACAAAATTACATTTGGTTGTTCCAAACATGGTTGACGTGCATGAACGGTACGTGTTTTATTTTGTCCGGCTTTGTCCATTTTACGTTGTGTGCCTGTCCGGTTACTCCCTTACGTCTGTCCGTTTTACGTATTTTGCTCGTCCGGTTTATCCCTTACGTCTGTCCTGTTTACGTCTTTTGCTCGTCCTGTTTACCCCTTACGTCTGTCCGGTTTACGTATTTTGCTCGTCCGTTTTATCCCTTACGTCTGTCCGGTTTACGTATTTTGCTCGTCCGGTTTATCCCTTACGTAAGTCCGGTTTACGTTTTTTGCGCGTCCGGTTTATCCCTTACGTCTGTCCGGTTTACCCTTGACGCCTGTCCGGTTTACGTCTTTTGCTCGTCCGGTTTATCCTTTACGTCTGTCCGGTTTACGTCTTTTGCTCGTCCGGTTTACCCTTGACGTCTGTCCGGTTTACGTTATTTCTGTCCGGATTAACATATGTTTTTATCTTGATCGCTTTGTGTGCAGATACAAGCCCCCCGGCGATCATAACAGACCAATGTGGCGCCATAGCTTCGGCTGTGAGGACTGTGTTCCCTGAAGCGCGGCACAGATTTTGTATATGGCACATAATGAATAAGGCCCCTGTGAAGCTGCCCAAGAAGTACCGGGAGCATACGTTGTTTGACCTCAACAACTGTGTATTCGATTCCAAGACTCCGGCAGAATTCGAGCGGAATTGGCAGGGATTTCTAGATGATTTCGAGTTGCACGACAATAATTGGCTCCGATCCATTTATGCAATTCGAGAGCACTGGGTACCTGCATTTTCGAGGGATTGTTTTTCCGCCGGAATGGCATCAACCCAGAGAAGTGAGGGTATGAACGCCTTCTTCGATAAGTACCTCACATCAAGGACGACACTTAAGCAGTTCGTTCAACAATACGAACTCGCACTACGCCACAAGTATGAGAAGGAAGCTCAGTCTGATTTCGATTGTCAGCATAAGGCTCCGCAATTGATTTCGAAATATCCATTCGAGAGGCAATTGAGCGAGTTGTATACGGTGGGTGTCTTCAAGAAGGTGCAGTTAGAAATTGGGAAGATGATGTACTGCGACATCAAGGATGAGTTCAACGAGGACGACACATTGCACTTCAACGTGACCGAACATGTATTGACACATATCCTCCCATTGTCGAAACGGTTCACAGTGCAAATTAGAGATGAGAAGTGGGTATGCGATTGCAGAATGTTTGATCACGTCGGTATCCTATGTTGTCACGTTTATGTTGTTATTGCCCGAATACGTCCAAACGCGTTGCTCCCCGAGTTTTACATCGTCCACCGATGGAGGAAGGATATCCGAAGGAGCTATGGAGTCAAGTTTCCTCTTCAAAGCGGCATAACGGGGAACGATGCGCTTCGTCGCCACGACGACATAATGGGTCGTGCGCTTTGGATCGCCGAGGCCGCTTTCGACTCAAACGACAGATATCTTCAGGCGGTAGAGGCACTCGAGTTGCTTAAGGAACGTATGCAACGACCTGATCCTGTGTTCGCTGGTACATCCGTTCTCAATCCGGATAAGACAATACGGAAAGGCAGACCGCCGAGCAAACGACGGATTTCTTTGTCTGAGAAAATAATTAAAAGTAACGTTAAGAAAATCAACAGGAAGAAGGCTCTACCCCCGTTACACCCTGCAGCACCCAAACCGGGGGATCACGATTTCGATGACTGGGACATGAATTTGCATTACGAGGGAGTTCCTCCTTGATTATTGTATTTGTCCTTGGTTGGAATTATTCCTATGTAATTTTGTTGAAAGTCATTGTAATTTTGTTGAATGTCATTGTATGTAATTTTGTTGAAAGTCATTGTATGTAATTTTGTTGAAAGTCATTGTATTATTGCATAAGATTCAACCCTTTCTTTGCTTGATCGTTTGTGAATTAATTTCTCATGGCGACAAATATATTAAGTAATTTTGTACCGTTGTATGTCTGTCCGGATTAAGTTAACAGTATGTCCGGATTAAGTTAACAGTATGTCCGGATTACGTAACATCAAAGTCCGGATTAAGTGACCAGTATGTCCGGAATACGTAATTAGGCAGTCCGGATTACATTGTTTGTCTGTCCGGATTACGTTAATTTCTGTCCGGAATAAGTTACCAGTATGTCCGGATTACGTTACCAATATGTCCGGATTACGTTACATCAATGTCCCGAAACGGAACAAAAAGTTTGTCCGGAATAAGTGTATTTGCTGTCCGGAATAAGTGTATTTGTTGTCCGGAATAAGCGTATTTGTTGTCGGGAATAAATGTATTTGTTGTCCGGTTTAAGAATAAAGTGTGTCTGGAATAAGTGTTTTTGCTGTCCGGAATAAGTGTATTTGCTGTCCGGAATAAGAATAAAGTATGTCCCGAAACGGAACAAAAAGTGTGTCCGGAATAAGTGTATTTGCTGTCCGGAATAAGTGTATTTGTTGTCCGGAATAAGCGTATTTGTTGTCCGGAATAAATGTATTTGTTGTCCGGTTTAAGAATAAAGTGTGTCCGGAATAAGTGTATTTGCTGTCCGGAATAAGTGTACTTGCTGTCCGGAATAAGTGTATTTGCTGTCCGGAATAAGAATAAAGTGTGTCCCGAAACGGAACAAAAAGTTTGACCGGAATAAGTGTATTTGCTGTCCGGAATAAGTGTATTTGTTGTCCGGAATAAGCGTATTTGTTGTCCGGAATAAATGTATTTGTTGTCCGGTTTAAGAATAAAGTGTGTCCGGAATAAGTGTATTTGTTGTCCGGAATAAGTGTACTTGCTGTCCGGAATAAGTGTATTTGCTGTCCGGAATAAGAATAAAGTGTGTCCCGAAACGGAACAAAAAGTTTGTCCGGAATAAGTGTATTTGCTGTCCGGAATAAGTGTATTTGTTGTCCGGAATTAGCGTATTTGTTGTCCGGAATAAATGTATTTGTTGTCCGGTTTAAGAATAAAGTGTGTCCGGAATAAGTGTATTTGCTGTCCGGAATAAGTGTACTTGCTGTCCCGAATAAGTGTATTTGCTGTCCGGAATAAGAATAAAGTGTGTCCCGAAACGGAACAAAAAGTTTGTCCGGAATAAGTGTATTTGCTGCCCAGAATAAGTGTATTTTTTGTCCGGAATAAGTGTATTTGCTGTCCGGAATAAGTGTATTTGTTGTCCGGAATATGTGTATTTGTTGTCCGGAATATGTGTATTTGTTGTTCGGAATAAGTGTATTTGCTGTCCGGAATAAGTGTATTTGTTTTTCGGAGTAAGTGTATTTGTTGTCCGGTTTAAGAATAAATTTTGTCCAGAAACGGAACATTAAGTTTTTCCGGAATAAGTGTATTTGCTGTCCGGAATAAGTGTATTTGTTGTCCGGAATTAGTGTATTTGCTGTCCGGAATAGGTGTATTTGTTGTCCGGTTTAAGAGTATTGATTATTTATACATGTCCTTGTATTGATAATTTAACCCAACACCAAATGTCATTGTATTGATAAATCATTCAAATAGTCTATGTAATTTTAACATGTATACATGTATAACTTTGTAAAAAAAATTAAAACATCCAGAGTCGTTTATTGTTGATCGCACATCCCAGAGTCTTCGAGTAAGAAATTGGCCAAATCGCCTCTAAAACGGTGAATAACCTTGCTCTGCTTCGGCTGAGTCGGATCAGCATTCTCCATCAAACGCTTGATCCAGTACAAAACGTATGGCCCGCAGTCGTTACTCCCCGCTAGCTGTCGTTGGCTACCCTTCCTGTCAACTCTCAGTGGCCATTCGACCGCCAAAAACCCTCGCCAGAATCCCGCTATCTTAGACGCGGTGCATTCATGAGTTCCGACTAAAAGGTTAGGATTTTCACCTCTTTTAAGCGTGCGGGAGAGGCTGTTGTACTGAATGAACTCCGATCGAGGTCCGTGGGCAACGAACAGAGTCCAGTGGCCGGACAAACAGCATGGCTGTGCGATGACGACTTCCTCCACATTAAGTCCTTCCATTTTTGGGAGTAAATAATCTCTCTTTATATCTTCTCCCTGTCCCTCCACAATCATTTCCGATTCGAAGGATGATAAGCAGACCACCTTTTGTTGCCCTCCTCTTCTGACGAGTACCTCAATTAGGCCGTCAAGCGTTTCGTTGGTGATTTCTGTGCCTCGCGAAATTATTTCCTTGAGATCACCCCTGCTGATAATGCTGAGAACCCCCCTCCAGATAATATCTTTTGCTTCTCGCTCGGGGGCCGTTGCATTCAATAAACGATGTACCTCATCATTGGTCAGCGTTCTCAAGGCGGTATCATCCACATCTGGCCTCGTGGACGAAACAAGGGCGGCCAGTTCATCTTTCGCTTTTTCTTCACTGGCTTCTTCGGGCCCTTTTGTTTTTGTGGTGGCTTCTTCGGCCTCCTTTATTTGTTCTTGTTTTTCTGCGGCAATCTTCTGTGCCTCATCTTGGCCAGATTTGCTTTGCGCTTCGTGTATGTGTTCTGTGCGCAAGCGTGGTTTAAAGGTCCGCATTTTTTTGGGGTGCAAAAGCGGAAGCGCAACCCCAGCCTTCCTCTTTCTTTCCTCCTGTCTCCTCATAACTTCCTCCTTTTCTTCCTCCTCCTCCCTCTTATTTCTCTCTTCCTCCTCCCTCTTTTCCCTCTCTTCCCTCTCCTCCTCCTCCCTCTTATTTCTCTCTTCCTCCTCCCTCTTTTCCCTCTCTTCCCTCTCCTCCTCCTCCCTCTTATTTCTCTCTTCCTCCTCCCTCTTTTCCCTCTCTTCCCTCTCCACCGCCTCCCTCTTATTTCTCTCTTCCTCCTCCCTCTTTTCCCTCTCTTCCCTCTCCACCGCCTCCCTCTTATTTCTCTCTTCCTCCTCCGCCTCCCTCTTATTTCTCTCTTCCTCCTCCCTCTCTTCCCTCTCTTCCCTCTCCTCCGCCTCCCTCTTATTTCTCTCTTCCTCCTCCCTCTTTTCCCTCTCTTCCTCCTCCCCACGGACTCTCAGCTCACGACACTCTTCTTGAGAGATCCGCAGTTCTTCCTCCAGGTTGTTAATTTTAACGGTCGCCTCCCTAAGTGCTGCTTCGGCTCGCAGCCATTTCGTCTTCACCTCACTAAGTTCCAACTCTTGTAGCAGTGGGTCACATGGAATGCTGCATTCACTGAGTTGTATCCTTGGTAGAGTGGATGTTGAAGGTGTTTCCTTCGAGGCGACCGTTGCTTCTGCAGGAGTTGAAGGTGTTTCCTTCGCTGCGGGAGTTGCTGCTGCAGGAGGAAATTGATCCTCTGACAACAGTGAATGCTCCCGTGCACTGAGTTTTGGGGTGCCCTTCAACTCAAATTGGCCCGAGTATATCCGGGACAAGTTGATGCCTCGATCTTCCCATTTTCTAAGGATTTGGCGTCTGCTAAACATTTCGGTCCAACACTTGAACCGTGGAAATGCTGACCGGGGATCCCCCAATTTGAACTTCTCGCAAAGCCACACCTGAAAACAGGAATAAGTTAAAAAACAGAAACATAACATCCCCAGGACAGTCTCATAACGTTAATCACTAATTCCGGACAGACACAACTCTTATTCCGGACAGACACAACTCTTATTCCGGACAGACACCACTCTTATTCCGGACAGACAAAGACGTATTCCGGACATACAAATTACTTATTCCGGACAGACACAAGACGTATTCCGGACACATACAGGACTATTCCGGACTGGCAACACACTTATTCCGGACAGGCAACACACTTATTCCGGACAGAGACAACACTATTGAGGACAGACACAAAACTTATCCCGGACAGACACAAGACTTATTCCGGACAGAGACAACACTATTCAGGACAGACACAAGACTTATCCCGGACAGACACAAGACGTATTCCGGACAGACAAGACAATCATTCCAGACACATACAGGACTATTCCGGACAGGCAACACACTTATTCCGGACATAAACCAACACTACTCCGGACTGACACAACACTCATTCCGGACTACCACAAGACACTTATTCCGGAAAACCTCAAGACACTTTTTCCGGACAGAGACAACACTATTCAGGACAGACAGAAGACGTATTCCGGACAGACACAAGACGTATTCCGGACAAGCAAGACAGTCATTTCGGACACATACAGGACTATTCCGGACAGGCAACACACTTATTCCGGACATAAACCGACACTATTCCGGACTGACACAACACTCATTCCGGACCAAGATGCTTACTTGTAATACGGCAACGCAACCAGACACGTAGCCCTGCTTCATAGAGAAGTTCGCTGACGATCTCCTCCTCGAGAGGTCCCGTTGGGCTTCCTCCAGGCCTTCAACCAAGAAAGTGTGAACCGCATTTGCCCACGCATATCTCTTGAGGCGCTTGAGGTTCTTAAGGTGTTTCGTGTACCACGCTTTAGTTCGCAGTGATCCATCGAAGAACAAAAAATGATTGAAAATCATAGAAATAAGGAGTCGGACGTGCTCCTCCTCCTCGCCCATCTTGCTCGTGGCGGTAAGATGACCCAGTAGCTGGGTGTTGTCGAGGTTAACCCCGTCACGTTTCGCTACGTACATGGCATCCATATCCACTCTCTGCCCATGTACTCTTAGTCCAAGTAGAAGGGCGACGTCTTCTACCGTAAATGGGACCACCCCAGTGGCTATTCTCAGACCGACTTCATTGGCGTCGAAGTGTTCGACGAACCAACCCAGTATCTCGTTGTCAGTTGTGACGTGAGGAAAGCTGAGGAAGTGACCGAAAGGCGTCCGTTGGAAGACATTTTTCTCCTCCTCCTTCATCCGGTCGAACTGCTTGTGAAGGGCCGCGAAACCGCACTTGGTTTCGCGGAAGTAGTACGTGCTTCCCTTAAACCACACAAAAAAATTGTTAGAGGCCAATAATGAACCTTAAAATGAACCAGAAAGAACATGGTTGACAAAACACCTGCGCGGCTACAATTTCAGGAGCAATGGAGGTTTCAGGTAGAGAAGGATCCATTTTCGCCTTGTCTTGGTTTTCGTTACTGGAATGGAAAGGTTTTGGAGCAATGAAGGTTTTGGATGAGCGTATGGAAAGGAACTCCGGGTGAAATGGGGAAAGTTACTCGAATGCTGTACCGCCGCTACTGATGTACGTGAAGTCGAACCGTCTAATCGTGATTTAGGGAAATGAACCGTCGCACGGAAATGAACCGTCGCACCCAACAAATCGTGATTTAGGGAAATGAACCGTCGCACCCAACAATTCGTATACATTTCCCCGCGCAGAGGTTTTGGTTGACTGGACGCACACCTGGCAGCTGACGTGTTATTCCACGTAGGACGCGTCACGGACGCTCGCGTCCGTATATAACTACTCATTTATTATAGCTTTTTAAAATAAGATTCAATTTAAACATCCTTTAGAACTGCTTCTCAAACTAAGGTTTTTGTGTTGACATAACTGGACTTGCATCGTCAAGTTCGAACATTTAAGAATTTTTCTCGCACGCTCAATAAGATGAGCCACCAGTTTTGAATCCAAATTTAACTTCACACTTGCAATGTCGAGTTTATTTTAACAAAACTAGGCTCATAGAACGCTAAATTCTAACACCTAGAATTTTCACACACAACAAGTAGGGTGCACTGTCACTTTGGAATCTAAATTGAACTCGACACTTGCAACGTTGTGTTCATTTTGATGACACTTGCAAGTGCTGAGTTGTGTGGGCATTTTCAGTTTTACAGAATTTGGTGTCTTAGATGTCGAGTTATATAAACGTTAAAATACAAAATACGCCGTCATCACGTCTCGGTGACAGTGAGTTTAATTTGAAAAATACTTCTCAGGTTTAAATTGACTTTTTTAATAATATTATTTTGAAAAAAATCCTTTATTATATATAAAATAAACTACTTATTAATTTTTACCATCAGTCAAAGTAAACTGGGATTCATTCAATTACAAACCAAAATAATAAAATATGCATAGCTGGAGTACACATGACAGGAACTTTTTAAAAACATTTTTTATAATTCTAACGGAACAAATTGCAACACACATAAATCCTAGGAAAAATGGAGAAAGGAGATATTAGACGTTTTAGAGTTACCGAGACTTGATCCTGCAAATTTTAGTTGAGTCGACCCCAAGGTGATAAGTTAGTTAAACTTTTCAACAAATTAAGCAGTTACAGTTAAAAAACTGCATATATCACTTAACTCTCAGATCTGAAAACTAACACAGCATAAAATTTAGCAAAAACACAAACCTGGAGCTTGAGAAATGGAAGAGCTTGCCAGTGGAGGAGAAGACCACCAAAGCAACATCAGCATCACAGAGAATGGAGAGCTCATAGGCTTTCTTCTTCAACCCTCTCTTTCTCTTGGAGAAGGTCACCTGCCTGGCAGGTTTGCTCAAAATCTTCTCAATCTTGATCCTCTCCCTCACCATCTTAATTAAATTACGACTTCTGAGATAATATTGCTCCTACCTAGTGATATGATTTTTTAGGAAACCCTAGGAGAGAACTCACCAGTCACCACTACTCTCTTTCCATTTTCAGGTCACCAATGGAAAGCTTTGAAATGAACTGATGTACTGTTGATGTCTTTTGGTGGTAAAAAGTTTTGTGAACAAGTCTTCCAAGTTGGGTTAGATATTAACACAAAGGACATTATAGTGATTAATTGATCAATATATAATTATTTCTCCTCTTACTTCCCTTTTTCTACCGTCTCAAGAAAAACACCTCATACAAGATTTTTCAAAAAGGACGAAGGAAGTGTGTCTCTCTCTCTCACACACAGATTAATCAATACAACGAGCGGTCTCATTTTAATTAAGAAAAAGGTCCCACGTGAAAAGAGACATTTTTATATAATTATATAAAGAGGAGAGATCCCTCCACTTATATAAATAAATAAATAATCTAACTTTACTATTTTTATCCATCCCCATTGGTATCGACTATCGACTGCCCACCGTCGAGTAGTTTGACGAGATAAGTTCACGTGGGGACCGCTAAAAAAGATGTTACTTGGTGTCGGAATATTACTTAATTTTTCTAAAAATTATTTTTTTGTTCTTAATAAATCAATTAATATCCATTTCGTCTAGTGTCTTTAAACAAGATTTTTGACTCAATTTTACTCACATTCCTAATACCAACACCACGAAAATGTCTGGCGAAACACCTGGATCCGGTGAGGTAACGGAGGTGGATTTTTTTCCGACTCCTGATTTTTTTAAAATAATTAATTATAATAAACAAGGCAATTTACCAGGTAATCCGGGACGTCCAATGGTTTTTTTCCTAGCCTCCGAGACATTGTATCTGGTGAATAGAAAAGTAATATGAAGAAAGTGATGTTAGGAGAGTGAAATGAAGAGTTATATAAGTAGAAATTGTAGAAAGGCAAAATGACAATCTGTACGGACAATTTAAGTAGTTTTACGACGATGAATAACGATTCAGCTAAAAAATGACGGGGAAAGGTATTGATGATGGATACTGTGTACACCATGACGAATAAATAGTGGTGAAATTTTCTACCGAGTTTTGGCGTGGTTTTATTACGTGGTTTCTTTATAAATACATTTTCGAAGGGTTATCTATGGATATTTTCATAATGTATTACCATATATTATATACATGTCCCTCGTGTATTACATAATGTATATACATATATGTCCCTCATGTATTACACCATGAGGAATATTATATACATTATATACATAATGTATTACATATATGTGCGAGCCTTTTTTCATATTATATATGTTTTGGTTCTAAACCTACCTCTTTATAGCCAGCCACGCCAGTAATGTGAGACTATGTTTGAGTTGTAACTAAGTATGCCCATTGCCCAGTGATAATAATTTTTCTATTAGAGTGTTAAATTATAATATGTTAGTCTCTTTATTAATTTTCCAAGATTTCCATTTGATAGGTGACCTCGGCTAAAAGTCAGTAGGAGTGAAATATACGAGATGCTGTGACACAAAGTAATTAAAACCCCCCTAAGATCTCTTAAGTTCACACGATTTCTGATTATAAAAGAATGATTAATTACACTTTGTCCCATGAATTATACATTGACATCACTTTACACTACTGCACTTTCAAAGTTGACAATTATTCCCTCATGAACTTCCCTTTTCTAACACCTTGGTCCCCCTGAATTATAAAAAAATATTATTTAAACTCACATTCATCGTTTTTCTTATGTAATTTTTTATTGTATTCCTAGTACGCTCCTAAACTTATATTTACGTGAAAGTTCGGATTGAAACAAATGTCAGATTTGGATGGAATTTGGGTCAAATTTAGTACCAATCAGACCCAAATTCAACTAAATCTGACATTCGTTTTGATCTAAATTTTCATGTAAACATAGATTTAGTAGTGTACTAGGAATACAACAAAAATTGCAAAAAGAAAACAAATGTGAGTTTAAATTATTGATTTTTAAAGCTTAAATGAGAAAATATTACAAAACAAAAGTTTAGGGGGGTGATAAATGTCAACTTTGAAAGTTCAGATGTGCAAAGTGATATCAATGTATAATTAGGAGGACAAATTGTAATTAACTCATAAAAGAAAGATTAAGGAAAATTACCTATCAAAAACTTCCTAAATACTGTCAAGCTAGTAAAAATTTGTGGAAAATTGGAACAAAAACTTAGCGTCAGTCAGCCCAAGGTCTTGGCAAAAATTAAATACTCATTAAGATACTATTATTACCTTGCAAATTTGGCTCACTGTCACTAAATAAACATCAACGGACCAGTCAGCTCCATAATACATACTCATAGATTTCATTCTAGGTGGAAGGAGAAATACTGAAATACCATTACTGAGAGTTCTTGTCTGAAAGCTCTTAGGCATCTCACTATTTCGGGTTACATCTCCGCTTTGTGAGACCCATTGATTTGTTAAGCTTTAAATCTGATAATTTGACACGAAACACAATGACGTGGAACAGAAGCAAATGTTGCCGGAATCGAGCCCCGGTGACGGCTCCGACACAAGATCGAAGAGGATAAACTCTTGGAATCCACCAAGAGGCCTCAGAATCCACCGAGAAAGATATATCATGGAATCCACCAAGTGTCGAAGAAACACCAAATTAGGGCAAAAGCAAAGATTGTTTTTTTCTCATACATCAACCATTCCAATATAAAGATGTTTACAAAACTAGGTAATTTGCAAAACAATCCTAAAGTATACTAAAATACCTCACTAGATACAATGTGAATCAAAACCACACAAATTCTAAAAATAACATTTTTTATCACACTTTGTGTCCTATCACACAATAACACGAAAACGACACGAAAATTCATGTCCGTGTTTACTAATTGTGTTTCGTATCATGCTAACAGTACACGAACTTTTTCCTATGTTGTTTTCATGTCTCACATGTGGGATACACGAGAGTACACGATATTATACTTATACCACAAATAAAAGACAATAATGTATACTAATCTAGTTGTAAGATATGCATCACCATGCGAAACAAACCTAGGTTTGAATCCTTTGGCGATCATTTTTTTAATCTAAAACAATTAGTGCGAGCAGAATTAGAACTTGTGTTGCCAAGCAAGAAATGAATATCTCTTACCAAAAGCGATGATTAATGTTTTACTAAATATATATATTTATTAACTAGATTCAATTATGAGATTTTTAGTCCCACGTCAGATATACTAGAATTTCACTTTCCATTCTCCACTATAAAAGCTCATCATAGTCAGCTAAGATGAATCACTCTTTGTGCATCAATGTTTCTATTCTTGAACGTGGACAATGATGTCATGTTATGTAAAATTGATCAAGTGAAATTATATAAATACAAAATCAATACTTAATTTTTAAAATCAAATAAAAAAATTCCATCCAATTTGTGTGCACAAAACTGAATGGATCATGTTTGTGTATAAATATTGATACACGAAATCATTTGGCGTTCGTGTTGTGTTGGTGTATGAACAAAATGACAAATGACACGTATACTGGGTCTTGTTTGGGCATTGTTGGGAGCAAGATAATAATCCTTTATAGGGAATGGGAATGGAAACCACTTCTTTGTTCCCGATATGATCTTATCCCTTCACTTCGTTCCAACATTGTATATATATATATATATTATTTTGGGAACTTGTTATCACAAATCACATGAACTACAATATCTGAATAACATCACGTGCGTTTTGCAAAGTTGTCGGTGGGTGTGTGGTGGGCTTCGGGACAGTTGAGGCACGGGTAAGATGTCCACATCTGACTAGGTGTCACTGGATTTAATTAATGCAATCCATGGTTTCTTGAAATTTCAATCTGAAAATGGAAGTCTGCAAAAATAAAAATAATAAAAATTAAGTGGTTAAGAAAGAAACAGATAATTGGGAAAACAATATCTTGTTAAATAGGAAAAATAATGATATCTTGTTATAGTAGATAGTTTGCCAGGTCAACTGTAATTAGTTGTAATGAAAACAAGCCCACCAAACAAAGTAGAAGTAAAATATATGCTAATCTTTAGAACATCAAACACGTATGAGAGTAAAAATAAAAAAGGTTCAGTACCCTAATCTTAGAGATGTGTCAAAACTATCATCTGATTGCGTTTTAGGACCTTCGGAGTCACTACATATAATGGTGGCAGTTCCTGAAAACTGCTCATTCTTCGTTAGTAAACTCTTGTTTGTATTGCTCATTGTTTGTGTTTCTTGTCTCCATAATTCCTTCATCTGTAATCGCTAAAAGCTTATATAATCATGTAACATTATAAAACCATTGGAAAACATATGGAGGCAACATGTGCGCTCAAAATACAAAAAAAAAAATATGAACCTGAACGGAAGTTGTTCCATGCTGGAACAGATTACCGTAGGCATTGACCGTTTGCATGCCCTGCAACCCAAACAAAGCATTTAACTGAAAAACATGTTGGATGATTTCGTTTCTATTGTGTATCTCGTTACTGGTGTTTGAGTATAAGTGATTTCTTTCCTTAAGAAAACATACAAAGTTGACTTTCCATTCTTGATATCAAAATTTTGAAGTCTATCCTGGGTGGGTATAACTTATATGGTGAAATTAAATCATCGGAAAAATAGTCTCATATTACTAAACACGAAAAATATATGACGCTCTTTAGATCCTCCATTACTGAAGTGTTTTAGGTTTTGTAGAAGTATTGGACCAACAAAATTTCATATGGAATTAGAATGGATTGATCAATCTGTGAGACCCACTTCAATCCATATTGTGCACTCGTAGACACGAAGAAAATAATCCAGATGACGTGTGACAATGAGTGTTGTGAAAATAGTAGCACATCGCTAATCACGAACAATATGCGACACATTATATTAGAGTTGGATCAACTATGCACTACCTAAGTTCTTAGGTTTCGTAGAGGTCATGGTGGTGGACCAACAAAATTTCACAACGAGAATCTCAATTGTATTGTATTCGCATAACAAGAGAAAACAAGAATAGTAATGTTGGACTCATGAGACATTAAAAACTAGCATATTATCAAGGTGATTATTTTCGCACAATGATAAACATGATTCCAAACTTGGGACGATCTGTGATTCTTCATGAAATATTACAACACATGAAGCATAAGGCCTAAAATCAATGTCATTTTTATGTCATAACGAACGACATGAATGAAAGTAGTTTAGAAAATACAAGATTGGATAGCAACAAATTATTAAATTTTTGTAGGAACAAATTCATTAAGCAAGTTAATAAATTGCGTAAGTTGATTACAAAAAAAGTGTTTCTGACCATATGAAGATGACTAGTTAACAACATATAGGCTCCCCAACCGTAAAGCAAGTAGAGTTCATGTCTCAAAAGGCAAATAAATAAATAAAACACAGAGATATCTAAACATATGGTTAGTTTCGAGATGTAGGCACCAGGTTATGGCTAACCTTGTGTTGTAGACAATTGCTCTCTTCCATAATCTTTTGATTCTAAATGAAATTGATAAAACTTCTATCAGCAAAGAAAAAGATACAAATTTTCACAACTGAAATTTTAGAAAATATTCAAAAGCAATGATCACCTTCTCTCGTAGAACGCGATGCAGTCCCAAATTGAGTTTTCTCTCCAGCTCTTGGAGTTCCTCTAGCGTGAGTCCTTTCAGCTCTTCACCATTCATCTGCCTATATATTTTAGACTATTTTGTTTAATTTTAGATTACTTTCAGTAAAATTGTCTAGGGAAGACATCTTCATAAAAACAGTAAAAGGGCATACCGGAGTTTTAAGATAAGCTCTTGTACTTCATTTGTCAATTCAGCAAGCTTGTTATTCCCAACCTAAACCGTAATATTTTAATACAGTTCATAATTTTATAAAACAAAAGCTGACAGCCATGAAGAAATATAAATGATTGAATTCAAATGGATTTGAGGAAAAATGTGAGGATCTATTCAGATTATTGAATAGTCCTGACCCTGAGGTTTTCGCATTAAGAGTTCCCACATTAATGTTCTGCGTAACAATTGTGAAACAGGTTTTTTGCTTCCGTACCGATCAAAACATCGTTAATTGGTGACGTACCAATGGTTCAGAGAAAATTTACCCTGTACGTATCAAAAACAATATAACTGGTCTCATACCCAGCCGTTACGGTGAGACACATTCATTAAAGTTGTAATTGTTCTCATACCCATCCGTTATAGTGGGATCCACACTCATCTAGCATTGTTTACGTGTTCTGTGGCGCCCCGTAATTTATGAACATTTGTGTCATATCAACACCTTAAAACTCTAATTAGTATCCCAACCCGACCGCAATTACAACTTAAAATCTCAGCCTAGTGGTGCACCCAACCCGATCCAAATTCTACAACAAAATCCCTATTCTATTTTCCTGACTTAGAGAATCTCGACCCGGTGCTGCACCCATCCCTATAATGGAGAATCTAATTATGGTGGCCGACCGGACAACCCCATAACTGTATTATTCAAGATGGGAAAGAGGGTTAGGGATTTGACAGAGAATTGAGGTCAGGTTGGGTGCACCACCGGGTCGGGATTTGAAGTTGTAATTGGGGTCAGGTTGAGTGCATCACTGGGTCGGGATTTGAAGTTGTAATTAAGGTCGGGTTGGGATACTAATTAGAGTTTTAAGGTGTCGATAAGAGGTAGAGGTTGAGAAATCACAGGACGTCACAGAAAACGTAAACGATGACAGACGAATGTGGGCCCCACAATAACGGATAGGTATGAGAGCAATTACATTGTTTTGATACGTACATGACCAATTTTTCCCGAACCATGGATACGTCGTCAATTAACAATGTTTTGATCGGTACAGAAGCAAAAACCCCATTGTGAAACTACAAAAGAACTTGGCAATTTTCCTTGTGGTAAAATTCTTTTTTGATTGGTCTAGTGATGAAGTTCATTGCTTTATCAATGACAACCTTCAGTGTAGATCTCACCTATTTTAGTGTGTTATACTACACTTTGCTCTAACTGGTTTCGATTGGTGTCACCTCTTACATGATTCTTAGGGTTTACATTATGGCTATGGGGGCATATGCTGTGGTTTCTCCTGCGCAAATCCAAGCACAACCATATCTATCTCATTCACTGGCCAATGCTGTTAAATCATAAAATGCTTGACCTAGAAATTTAATACTAATGGACGCGTGCTAATTATATGCTAACTAACTTCATTTGTTCCTAAAGAACATAAGTTAAATTGCAAACTACTACAAGAGCAAACTAGAGAAAGATGGGCATTAAAATCGTGAACATATTTTACCTAACCAGATTTAGAATTTAGAACCACCTTTGTCAAGACTAATGCAATGTAGAAATGGAAAATGTGAAGAACATTTACTATATAACAATTAGTTTTACAGGAATACAATTGATTTTTTGAATGACACTGTAAACATAACCTGAAAGGATACACTACACTCAAAGGTCTCACTACAACACCTTGAAGTATCAAATTCTTTTCCTAGCATTGATAATTATTCTCACACAAAGTGTATAACAATTTGTTTACGAGCTGATTCTCAAGAACAGTTGTAAGGTGGGGCGTGGACCCATGCCCCACCTCTAACCATCCGTGATAAGTGATAACCAAAAATAATTGAAAGCTTATAGGTGTTACAATTATCTTTTTAATTAATCGAGAAATTACGAAGCTTTGAAAAAAGTGATACTTGCTTTCATCTACTCTTATTCATTGTAAATGAAGGATAAAGTGAGCACTTGATAATTATTTATTGCAAATGGTATGAGGTACTACAGAAAAGTCTAGAAAATGATGATCATAAGAATGCTAGAGATTCGGTAGAGGACAATCTAGACAGAACAAAATGAGTTTCTAAAGAAATATATGATTTCTAGTTTTATAATTTTCCAGCTTCAACTCAATGTGCTATAGTCCAACGAATATGAATTTGAGCACAAACATAATCATCCTATTATCTTGTAAAAAATAAAACATTTTCTATATATTATGCAACCATTAATTAATTAATTATCTTCGCAATTAAAATTGAAATTTACCAATGACATTGATTTCATGAGGAATGACAAATTAAGATTGCCAAAATTACAATACAAAAGTACCATCAGAAATATCCGAGATTGAAATGAAAGGCAGCAATAACATTGAAAAATTAAGAATTATACACTAACCTGTAGCTGAGACTTTGCCACATTTTTCTTCGGAGGACTATTTTGGTGATTATCATATCTCTTGAAAATGTTCTTTATACTTCACAATAAACAAATTAAGAAATATTATTTCAAGAATAACATAAAAAGATATCCACTAAAATCCTAGCGTAAATACAATATAATTCAATGTGTAAAATGCTCATTAAGTTTTACAAATGTTTATTTATCCAGTTCAATATGTCAAACTTAACAAATGTCATTGACGCAATTTCAATTCCAAGTAAATCTTCACCTTGGCTTGGGCCACCTATAACCATTTTGAGGCACTTTTGGAACTCCATTCACATTTTTCTCCCCACTCTGTTGGGCAAGGCTTTACTCACTTGCACCCTGTCCAAGAGCGGGAGGAAAAGTTCTCACCCCACACCAAGCACGCACCCCCACTATTTGGGTGTGATCTCCCCCACCAGAGGCATCCCATACAACTCATCTCCACCTTTGATACTTGTTTTGGCTATCAAATTAGTCATTCTAATCAACCAGAAACATGACATACTTCCATGATCTTTCTCCAACACGACACCATTTCACTTGTAGTCCTATTGAAGACTCGGGCTGCTCCACCTTTCACCATGTTCCTTGTAAAGTGCAATTTCATTGTATCAACTTTCCCTTTACCCTTTACATATCTTTGTGGCTCTATCTTTAGTCGTGCATCGGTATACCCTCCATCTAGATTTTTCAACAAAATTAGGTTCCTCTTCATACCTAATAAATGTTTGATAAGCTTCAAAGCTTGCATCACTTAATTGTATCAATATTAAGGAACTCCATCAGTTAGATGTTCTGGAAGAGGAACATTCGCTTTCTGATGATAAAAAATTGGGTCGTGGAAAACTAAAAATTGAGTGAGAACAAATGAAGATTTGTTTTGGAAACAACGATCTCGAGTTAAATGTTTGAAAGAATGTGACAAAAATACAAAGTTTTTCATTCAAAAATCTGATCGGGAAAACATGCTTGGTGTAGAGTTGAGACATTCCCGTAAAAATATATGAGGCTACCTCTCTCACCCAAAAAAAATTGAAAAAAGATTGGGACTTGATTTTGGAAAGAATGGATCTTAGACTTGAAAAAAAAATCTATCTTCATGGGGGGGGGGGGGGGGGGGGGGGGGGGGGGGGGTTGCCATTAATCCAATTTGTTTTGTCTAACATACCTATAAATTTTATGTCAATATTTGTGGTCCCAACAAGTGTAGCAAATAAAAATGTTAGTTTACAAAGAAATTTCCTTTGGAAATGAGGAAAAGTGAGAAAAACTCGGGCTACCCTCTTGTCCCGCGGAAGATAGTGTGTTAACTAAAATCTAGGGGAGTGAGGATTCAAGATATTAAGTTTTTTAACCAAGTTTTATTGGGCAAATGAGTTTGGAGATTGTCTAGGCCACCTAACCCTAATCCACCATTGAGGAAACATGTAATTTGTGGCAAATACTACCATGGCTCTACTGAATGGTTACCTCAATATATCAAAACTATAAGAGGTTTGTGGAGTGGTGTTCTTGAAGGGGAAGATGTGGTACAATTAGGAATAAGGTGTGGTGTGGGAGATGCGGGTGAATATTAGATTTTGGGCAAATAGGTGGGTGGGTCAATTGTCACTTAGGCTCTCTTTTTCTTTACTCTACAGGTTAGCAGTGGATAAGGAGGTTTGGGTTGTTAATCACTTGACTTGGCAGGATTCATCACCGGTTTGGAATCTTTCTCTCGACCGCTCACGTACCGGGAATCCTCTCAATTTTAACTTCATGTTGTATCTCTAATGTTGTCTCTGCTTCCCTTATTTGGAATTTTCGATCTAACATTTCTTTCTCAGTTAAATCCCTCTACCATATTATTCTAGACCCAGGGTCAACCTTAGACATCGATTCGCTGATTTAGAACAAGAACGCTCTATCAAAAATTTATTTCATTGCTTGGCTGATTTCATGGTAAGATTTTGACAGATGTCATCCTAAAATGTAGGGGTTGGTGCCTGACTAGTAGATGCCCACTTTGTTTGGTGGGGGAAGAGCATAATGACTATTTTTTCAGAGATTGTGAGATTTCCAGAGCTATGTTAGGAAAACTTGTTTCTAAGCTTGCCAATGATATTTTTGTCATGGGTGCAGATATTAGAGAATTTTTAAGTGAATTGGATATCGGACATTCCTAATAGCCCCGCCAAGGAAGTTGGAACTCTTGGCCCTCTAGCCTTATGGTGGAATATTTGGGTGGCCCGTAATAGACACAGTTTGACAACAAAAGAATTCTACTAAGGGAGATTTGACAAAAAAAGAATTCTACTAGGGGAGATTTGACAAAAGACTATCTGGGATGCCTATCTTTGGTTGCAAATTTCAGGGATGGATGCAGATTTTCTGATTTAGAAACGTGTTTTCCCCTGTTTTATTGTTGTAGTTACGAGATTTTGTCTTGGTGTACCATACATCTTGTGAGTATATTTTGCACAACTCGTTTCTGTTCGGTTGTGATGGAGATTCTTTCTCTATTTTGTATGTTTTTTCTGGTTTCCTTTGTTTTGTTTTCTCACCCCTTGTACCCATTTTGTACTCTTTCAATGATAATAAAAAACATGTGGTGATTCAGACTTATCACATCCATTACCATGGTCGAAGCTACAATTACTGAAGAGGATGGAACTTTGCATTGTTTGTTTTAAGTCAAAATACAAATTCAGAGATATTGTAACGTATTTATGTAAAAACATGGTGTATTTGGATGAGGATTGCTAAATGTAATGAAGTAGGGATTTAAAATTTTCCTTTAAGAAAATAAAATTTAATAATGTGAATTATTTGATAATGTGAATTATTCAAATATCTTCAAATTACAATAGAAATATGGTAATAACACAATGAGTGCCATTAGCTATGGGTAAATTTAGAGTCTTTATTTGTTTAAATAATTAGTGAAGTGTTAGGTTTATTCAACTAACCAACTCAAGGGTGTCTCAACAAGTACAAATATGAATAAAATGTAAAAAGTTACCCTCATAAGTTACATATTTTGAGTGTAACATCTGCTCCTCTTCACATTACATCTACAACACTCAAAAAAATTGAGGTGGGTATTTTGCTTTATTCAATGAACACATACTATCTTTATGGAAGTTTGCAGGATAACCTACAACAACTCCGTGGATTGGATCGAACAATTGCTTACAGATAACAACTAACAAGTTATGACTTAAATTACTACCTGAATTACTACCTTCATGTTATCCCCAATTGTGTTATGAGTATGTGCACAAGTCTTGCGAATAGCATATAAGAGGTGTTCTTGTATGGTTCTTCATAAGAATCATACTTTGCTTGTTAGCATGCATCAATTGTCTTAGTGGTTTTAGATGCATTAGTGGTTTGAGTGAGTGTATATATTTCATGCATTGTTATAGTCAATTGTTTTAGTGGCCATATTTATTTATCCTGTGTGTGTGTGATCATTTCTCTTTGTAATATAAACATTGGATCCTAAAATTTGTCTTGACTCAAATTCTAATTTAATATCATATTCTAGGTGGTCTCCTCAGGGTAGGGTAAGAAAGAACAAAAAGGAAAATCCACCCCAAATCAAGTCAGCAAGTCAGATGCCTAACATTCAGTTTTGACCAATCGATCAACATAATCTTTACACACATATAAGCTCGAAAACAAAACCCAAACCCTAGCCAGAAAAGCAAAGAAATAATGAACTAAACCTGGAGTTGGAGAACTCGAAGAGCTTCCCAGTGGAGGAGAAGACCACCAAACCGACATCGGCATCGCAAAGAACAGAGAGCTCGTGTGCCTTCTTGATCAACCCTCTTCTCCTCTTCGAGAACGTCACTTGCCTCGCCGGTTTGCTCAAGATCTTCTCCAACTTGGTCCTCTCCCTCACCATCACGCAACTGGATGGAACCCTAGATGGAGTCTAAGACGCATTTACCTAATTTAGCCCCACCTGACTTTCCTTTCTTTCTTTCTTTCTTTCTTTTTTGTCGATCTGGATGGGCAATGAGAATAGGCGTTGCAGGTTTATCAACTGTTTGGAGTTTTTAGGTGATGGCAAAAAAATGGGAAACCCAACATCACTTCTGCCTTCAAGAAAGGAAAACAAAAACTTTTTTAGTCTCTCCCTCCCACAGTTTTTCCACCTCGGATTTCGGGCAGTCCAGTGAAAATCTCTTAGTCGAACTTCAATTTTTTCCTGTTCAATCAGTTCGTTACCGAATCGGAATAATTTTTTATTTTTTTATTAAGATCTTTAATTTTCAAGTTAAACTAAAATCGAACGATTTCAAGTCAAATTTCGAGTTCTAATCGGAATCGTCAGCCTTTGGATCATGTCTTTTCCAAGTAATAACCATAATTTCTCTTATAAAATGATATGAGGTTTGGATTTTTAATTTCGTCCCTATTCAGGTTTGATTCCGACGAGCAACTCCATGGTGCAATAGCGATGGGATTCGATAATTTGTTGTTGTGACCTAACAAAGAAATTGAGTTTTAGTTACTTGAACTTGTCAACATGAAGTCATTTTGTTTCACGCTTTTGAATGTTTGTCTTCTCTCTTCCTTCCTATTTACCAAATCAGTCAGGTTACTCTATTGAGAACAATTAATAAAAGGATCTTGTTGGTACATAGTAAGTTTTAAAAGACACTACAATCTATTTGTTAATTTTTTATTGAAGTTTTAAAACATGTAAGTGTACTTTAAATTCAATTAAATTTTTAGTCAACATCCAAATGGAATTACAATTTAATCAGTACTTACATTACATTTTACTGTTACAAGAAGAAGAAATTGTGTATTATCCCCAAAAAAATGGTGAAAAAGGACAGCATATCGACATTCTCCGAGAAAATCATAATTTTTAAAAAAATACGATGTGTATTTTGACTAACTGTCTACATTCAAGATCAAATGTCCCTTCAGAGATGGACGGGCCCTTTGTAATTGGTGAAATCTTATCTTCTTTGGATCTTACTTTTGCTCGTCACATGGTTAAAAATAATCAACAGTAAGACTACTTTAATATCCTCACGAGTCATGATGGGATAAAACAAGGCTATATCTGGACTGGCGGGTACATGGAATGGTACCAAAGCATAATGAGGAGAGAATATAGAGATGTGATGATCACCACAAAAATATTACTCAAAGTCGGTCCAAAGTCCAAACACAGATATTGGAAATTAGTATTTAACACTTCCCTTTTCTGTAAAGATCCAATTCCTACTGGGGTCGAAAGTCGGTCGAAACACAGATATTGGAAAGTCGGTTCACTATCAAGATAATCATCATCACTTTCAAAAAATAAAACATTTAAGAAGTGAAAAGTAGAATGGAAGCTCCATTTCTTATTATAATACAGTTTAGATTTTACATGCAAATAATAAAGCTTTAACACTCTTTAACATATAAAGACCCAGATATATTTTTCAGTTAAGTTTCCCAACCTCAATATTTTAAATAACTGCTGAACTCAGTGTTGTTCTTTTGTTATTTTCTTCCATAAATTGCTACATTTTGTGGTTGTCATCCACAACAACCTTTTTACTCCAACAGTCCAACTACATCAGTTGGAGGATGGAGGCCTGTAGAAAACATAAATAATAATGTCAACACAAGCATTTAAGTGCATGGAAAAAATATTAATACAAATGAGTGAATACCCTAATCTTAGACACGTGTCTGAATAGTCTTTAGATTCCAAATTTGAACCACCGGAGTCATTAGAACATTGGTAAGAATAGAATCTGAATAGCGCCCATTCCGAGACTGCAAATTTTTCTCGTAACCAGCGGTTGATGTTTGTTTTGCTTGCCTACATAATTCCATCACCTGCAAATAATGCATACAAATATTTAGGTCACATGATGTCACAATACAAAAAAAATACAATTTTAACCAATACAACCTATCAAGTATCAAGCATACAATTTAATTATCATTGGAATATAACCCAAGACATATATGTATGATTAAAAAAATGTCACATCTGTACCTGAAATGAAGACTTTCCATGTTGTGACGAGTAGCTTTCTGCAACCGCTGGTTGCATATTCAAAAGTGAAATACAAACGACATCTAAGAATCAAAAGTGCATGTTGAAACTAGTCCGATTCTTGTAGGTATTTTTACTGCATGGAATTAATTACCATGAGATAATAATTTGCCGGTCAAATTCTAAAAGAGTTCGAGTCCACAGCCATAGAAGTCGAACAAAATTACTGATTGGAAATGGAAGTAGTTAAATAAACAAACCCATGTACAAAACATCGCAACTCTATCTAATATATGTATGTAGTCTTAAGGTATGAAAGTGCTACAAAATAATTACGATCTTCTAGCTAACCTTCTGTTGATGAACAGCGTGTGCCTCATCTGCAATTTTTTGGCTCTATCAGAAAAGAAGCTCTCCATCAGCAAGATATACAAGATTTTCAAATCATAAACTAGATGAAATTTGATAAACCTTTTCCTGTAGAACTCGATGCAATGACAACTCGAGTGTTTTCTCAAGCTTCTGGAGGTCCTCTAGTGTGAGTCCTTGTATCTCTTCACCATTCATCTGCCTAAACATTTTAACATCTTATCTTAATTTAGATTACTACATAGAAATAGTATCATTGGATGCTATGGTTTATAGAATCTAAAAGTGCAGACCTCAACTTCAATTTTAGTTCTCCAACTTGATTTCTCAATCCAGCATTTCTGTTATCCTCAACCTACACTTAAGAAGCATTTCAAAAATCATTCTTGAAAACACTAACTTTAAATAATGCAATAATGAATATTAAAATTTAACCTCCCAAAACTACAAAAAAAAAGAGGTAAAAGAAACAATCCACTGTAAATACTTCCCAACCTATACCACATTTCGATTATTTTCCAACTTCAAAACAACCGATACCCAGCATGTCATATATGAAAACTGAAGTAACTTCCATATATATGTATGCAACTCAAACCAATGCCAATAGTTATCTCAAAATGTTAAGTATCATAACTGACCTGCAAAGGAGAGCGTGGTACTTCTTGCTTCCTGGGCTTGGTTAGGTGACTATCATATCTTTCAAAATTTTCCTTTATACTTAAAATAATCAAAATAAAACAATATTATGTCAACCGTAAATGAAGATTTGAAAATGATAAGCTACAAAATTGTAGTGTTGATGCTCAATTTTATGAAAATTATAAAAGAATATAAACTTCGTCGACCAAGAAAAATAATACATAATTCAAAAGTGGTCATTAATGCCAAAATACTTATCATCTTAATTACTATTAAACCAGGGTTATCAACAATAGAATGTTAATAACTTCCTTTTGATATATAAGTTGCAATAGTAAATGTATTAATGTACTCTAGATGAGCCTCTTTCGCAAAAATAATAATAACTGGGATATATATTAACTAGCATGATTAATTTGTTGTCCGCACAAACTAAAGATATAAATTGATTGAGACGATTAGGACGAACGGTCAAATACAACCTAGGTAAGTGCCCATAGAAGGTGGAGGTGAAAACATAAGCTGCCCATCCATCTTACCTCTGGAGTATAGTGCTCAACAAAATTACTGATAGGAGGGTGACAACTGAATATTTGGTGAAGGTAATAATTAATTACAAATAAAAAGTTTTAGTAAGGTTACGTATGCGACTGAAATAACAAATGTGGGAGCCCCATAGTCTAACAAGAGTAGAAAGTATGTGCATCTTCCACTCAAGATCTTCACGACCCAACTTGTTGCAACTGTGTTGCATGGTCAAGATAAGTACATCAAAGTACAAAGTATGCCATGTTGAAGTTTTAAGCTCAAGGGGGCACAAAACTTCCTTCATATCTCCTTTGGATTTGTTTCCTTGAGACACCTATGAGGCTATGACTGTGTCATACGACTCATATCTAAGATTTTACAATTTTAACTTATTTTTCTATACAAATGGCTCCACCAAAAATCTTGTTCTTTCTCCAGTCATTATGATCTCCCTGTGACCTCAGCACCTGCCATGCCTTTTGCTTTGATTTGATTAGTCATGGTCGTATTCAGCCTATCCTTTGTCTCTAACCTACAATAATCCTCAATCTCATGAAATGTTCTCTAATCAAATCTCCCTAATGTGTTTAGGAACCCTAAAAATCCTAACAAGTAACTATTGTATTACAAAACTAAACAAAATCAATAGCTATAACTACTACCACTTTAACCTATAGAATCCCAACCTTTAAAAAGAATCCATTGTTGAAAAATAATTGCGATGAACTATCCACCTCAGAGCTTGCCCAAACTTTTTTCACCTTTAGGATAGTAATTCTGCAAGATTTCACAGAAATCCTCGATAGGACTAACGCTTTGAGTGATCGACCACTTTGGTGTGCAGTGATTTGATTCCTTTTGGAATGGTAAACTATCACCTTAAATGGTCGATCGATCTTCAACCCTTTCAGCTTACTAGATCAACCAACCTATACCTCGATGGTTTATCCGGTTAATGCTTTTGATAACCTATATATGGAAGAGTTCTCCGTTTGCTAGAAAAATTATCTTCATAAAAGATTTCCCTCTCATCTCCTACCCTCGATGCATGCTCATTGATATGTCATTTTTCTCAACAAATTCTTTAAAGGATTTTCCTCTCATCTCCTACGCTCGATGTTTCTGGCGGACTTCAAGTAAATAAGGAAGCGTCACACCTACTACTTAATTTTAGTACGTAGAAGCACTTAGATCCTCACATTATGTACTACTTCATGTTCCAAAGTGTATATATATCCCTGCCCTCAAGCCACTCCATCTCAACTCACCACAAGAAGTTAAACTCTAACTTGCACGACTACATAAACAAAACTCTTTACGTAGACAAGGGTTGAACTCTTGTTCTTCAATATTAATCCATAATAAATTATTGGATCTTTATCTGCTAATCCACCCTAGCTAATACCACGAGAAATATTTAATCCATGTCCCCATATATCACCGAGTCATACTCACCCCTATCATAAAAGGTCTCATTCCAACATCTTGTCGACTAGCTTTATTTCCCTTTGATTTAGTTGTCATTTATGTGTCAAAAATATCTTGACTTATCTTTATTATCACATTTATGCATCATTGAATGTTGATTTAGATAGCTCTATCAAGTGTACTTTAGTTCTATCAACTTGTTTTCCCCCCTGACATTGCATACTTGATTTGAAAAAGGGATTTTGGTTTGCGTGAACTTCCAAAAGATATTTATTGGATCTTTGCTCTGGTTAAGTTTTTTATTGTTCCGAAATACTTGCAAACGAGACTATTTGCTTTGGTGCATTCCATCTTAAATGTCGTTGGCGGATGTTCATTGTCTCCCGATGTCGTTAACGGCAAACATACAGTGTCCAATCCCGTTGACCACACATAACGTGATCATATAGCCGTTGCAGACGTATAATTTGGTCGACTGTTTGCAAGACGGTAAGCCGAAGTGGTCGTCTAAGACGTATTCGGACGTCCGTTTGTGAGAGTCCTAGCAGGGTTCTGTCGTATACGAATTCGGAGGTCCGTTTCTCGGAATCTAGTAACTTCTATGAAGTCTCTATCAGCTAGCAAATGGTGTACCAAATACCGTTAATTCAGTCGACCGAACATGACATATTACTGAACTTATTAATCCTTACCCCCCTTTCGATTGACACATAACACTTTCCTTTTTTCACCCCTCTCCCTCACCTCTATCCCATCAAGCCCCATCTCCCTCACCTTTTTTTATATTCATTCAATGTTTGGACAACCCATTCCGTTATGTCACTAGGGATGTTCGGATCATGAATATTCAATTGAAATTGCACAATGGAGGAAAATGGGTGATGAGAAGGGGGTGTATGTTTATTTTATTGAACAGATTGTATGATGTGCTTGAATATGTTGAATAAGTTCAATATCCAATTCATTATTCAGATGTCATCGAAACGTGAGGGAAAGTCAGCTTGGAGGAATTCACGGAGGGGAGAAGGGGCTTGGAGGAATAAAGGTGAGGGAGAGGGGTGAAAGAAAGGAAAGGGTTGTGTCTTAATCGAAGAGGGGTAAGGGTTAATAAGTTCAGTAACATGTCATGTTTGGTCGACCGAATCGTATTCGGTACACCTACAAACGGACGTCTGAATCCGTATGGGACAATCACTTCAGCTAGCCAACGAAGACTTCATAGAAGTAAGTGGACTCCTAGAAACGGACGTCTGAATCCTTATGGGACGTCCGTTTCCCAGCCAATGGAGCCTTTCTAGGACTTCCACAAACGGACGTCTCAATACATTTCGGACGACCACTTCGGCTTACCGTCTTGCAAACGACCGACCAACATATACGCCATTAGCAGCTATATGACCACGTTACGTGGGGTTAACGGTGTTAGACACCGTCTGTTTGTCATTAACGATGTTGGGAGACAAAGAAAACCTGTTAACGACGTTAAGATAGTGTACCAAAGTAAATAGTCATGTTTACAAGTATTTTGAAGCAATAAAAAATTACACAGGAGCAAAAGTCCAATAAGCACCTTTTGGAAGTGCACCCAAGCAAAAATCCCATTTGAAAATTAACTTGTCAACCAATGGAGTTTTGATCATCTTCTCACCGTGAACCTTCAATTTAAATTCATTATCACATTGCGTTTGTGAGAAATTTGAACCCACAAATGGACTCAAATCACCAACAAAACTAAGCCCAACTAGTTAGTGTTCAACCTCAAGCCTATGATGACAAGGAACCAAATGAAAGTCAAAATGTTGACTCAAGCTCAGGTACATCCAAGCCCAATACTTGAGACTAGGTGATGAGTTAATACAAGGCCTGATCAAAATTGTTAAGGTGCAACAAGTGTCGAGCCAACCTTACCACAATTGGGTCCAACCTGAGGCTAAGCATCAAGCTAGGTGGCTAAGATAAATTGGTCTCAACTGCAACAACTCGAAGCTCAGCAGCCGCTGATTAGGAATAACTCGACTTCCATATCAAAATTCTTCCCCTATCACCCATTAACCTTTTGATAAATTTCTTTGTGACCATCGAGAGTCATCTCTAGTAACAAGAAGAAACAATTTCCAAGTATTATGCATGTTTTGTAGATGACATTACTCTTTTTTGTTGGATTTTCCTCTAAAGACTAAGTCAGAGTTTTTTTAAAGGCTTTCTAATTTTCGAGAAGTTCGTGGAAAGACAATTTGATGGGAAGATTAAGGTCTTCGAAAGTGATGGTTTACCTTAAGTGAGTTTCGAAATCATTCACCGAGACATGGTATTCTTATACAAGTGTTTTGCCCTTGTACCCTTTAACACAATGGAGTAGTAAAGCGTAAGCTCCTATCTCAAATCTTTAGATGGGTCTTGTTTTCGCACAACGTTTACATTTTTTAATATCTTCAACTTGATTGCGTTCAAGTTCTTCAATAATCTCCGAAAACAACTCCTTGTACATTTTAGTTGAGTCTTTACAAGTACGTGGAGTGTCCGACAATATCAGAATGTGAGGCTCTTTTCTTGGTAACCAATCCTGAGATCCAAAACTCTCGTATTTCTCTTCGTTTCTCTCCACGTCCTTTAATTGTTTTGTGTTTGTGAAAATCTTGGTTAAAAATAGGTAACAACTTCATACTGCTTTTAATTTCACCACACACATTTTTTGTCAAGTTGGGAGTGGGCTTCCTTCAAGTTCACCCTCCAACGAGGATCACGACTACCCCAAATTGTGAGGTATTATATAGTCAACCTGCTTTGCAACAGTCCCGTTTAATATTGAGCATTTTACTAAAAATGGTCAAAATTCATTGAAATTTTAATATTTTGGAGCAACATTAGATATGGAGATAAATTTCAAAAAAAAGAATATGGAGATCAATTAAAAGAATTTTAGGACAAAACCATTTTTGTATATGTCAATAGAAATTACATGCGAACGGTAGAGAACTATATGCAAGACTGTCAACTTTGGTTCGGCTCGATAGCTTGAGTCGAACTCAATTCGAAAAACGTTCGACTTTAGTTTAACTTGAAAATGAAGAATCTTGATGAAAAACAAAAAATCTTCAAATTTAGTTCAGTAAATGAGCCGCTCAAACTCGAAAAAATATGATGCTCGGCTTAATAGTTCGTTCGAATTTTTTATTGATCTATTTATATTTTTTTGTATTTAGTAATAATATAAGATAATACTTATATTTCGAAATTTCGCTCGAGTCAGCTCGTTTACACCCCTAATTACTATAGGAGAACTATTGTAGTGTTTAACTTTCTCTCTCATAGACTAGGAAAATGAAAGAAGTTATGGTACCTTTTCTTCTTGGAATATTTTTACAACAGTTAAGATTAATGAAGAACTAAGAACAATTTGCTGAAATGGGGAAATATATTTTCGTTGATTCTATCAACCTATTTAAAAGAGAAAACCAAACATATTGTTGTGTTTATCAAAAATATAAAGGAAATAGGTTTCTCCTCTTTTTTCATCATTTTCTTCCTCCATCTTTCTTAATAAAGGAAATTTTAAGTCGTTATATGAGTTTGATAAAATTGAACTATACATGTGAGTTTTGCAACAGTATCACCTATGATTCACGACCAATGCATTAAAACTGTAATTGCATCAGCATAACGTGTTGTCAGCCCACACTTTAAGGCTTCAATCACATGGTGAATTGTTATTACAAATTAAGTTCTTCTAAAGTCACTGAACTCCATCACACGTGAGTAAGCATACCACGCTCAACATCTAGATTGGGCAAAAATTAATGTCAATATTATAACAGAAATCAGTTGAAATTACGAATTAGAATGGTCAGGTAAAACAGTTCACAGGAATTTATAATTAGGATAAAATCACTCAATAATTGAAACAAAAATTTCTAAAATTGTATATAATTAATCTTAGGAGCCACAATATCAAACTCATAAAATACAAAAACAAACTACAAACAAAATACAGCAAAATTAAGCTCGAAAACAAACCCCAAACCCTAGCCAGAAAAGCAAAGAAATAATGAACTAAACCTGGAGTTGGAGAACTCGAAGAGCTTCCCAGTGGAGGAGAAGACCACCAAACCGACATCGGCATCGCAAAGAACGGAGAGCTCGTGTGCCTTCTTAATCAACCCTCTTCTCCTCTTCGAGAACGTCACTTGCCTCGCCGGTGTGTTCACGATCTTCTTGATCTCCTTCTTCACCCTCGCCATCCCGAGGTCGTGCTAACTTGCGCTTTTCGACTTCTCCTAAGTGGATGGAACCCTAAAAGGTTACATAATATAACCCTAGATTTTGGCTGCCGATGTGGTTGTCCAATGGAGATGTTTGTAATCAGATTTTTCTCCTCTCCTCTCCTCACATAACGTTTCCTATATCCATCTACAGTAAGATGATAGTGGATGATACGTGCGCAATTGGGTTGTGTGGCCAAAAGGGCATGAGAACCGATCTAATTATTCCTTTTAAGATTTGTGATTAGGTTTTCTTAAGCTCTTTCGAGGGAGAACCTTTTGAAGCGAAACTCTTATTATCAAGACCAAACTTACTGAATTACAGCCAAAACATCACATTTTCATGTGATTTTTAATTTAATTAGATGAATCAGTAAGTTTGGTCTGGTAGTAAGATTTCATCTGTGAAAAACGATATGTTAAGTACATACCCCTCTAAACAGGGATACTTGCATATTCATACAGTTGTTAAAATTTAAGAGGGTAATTTTTTTATCAATATTGTAAACCTCTCGAATTAATTTTTGCCTAAGTAGACCCTCAATACACAAATAGATCTAGAAAACGATGATGATTGATTAGAATTGGGTTTTCTTCTTTTTTTCATTACCACTTGATGTTGTAACAAGTATGTTTTTATATGAGTCAAGATGTTATCAATTAATGTACGTGCTAAATAAATTCCCTTTGGCTAGCTAATGGACTCTATTATTTTCTACAGTACTTATGGTCATTTGCAGGTCAAAGCAGTATAGGGTCGTGCATGAAACCATTGAGACATTTCGTGAACAAGATTAAATAGGGAAATTAACAAAACGACCGTACGAAATACCAATAAAGATATTTTAAGGGGAAAAATAAAAATAAAAATTTGAAAAATTTACCCCCCCAAGAACTTATTTGGCAAAATATGCACGTTAAAAACGACACATCCAATACCATTTTCATTAAGTGAAAACGACACTACTGGTGTCGTTCTTAACCTAGGGTTAAAAATGGCACAAATATTCCATTTTCTCCTATTTTTCCAAATCCGTTTTTTTCATTTTTCCTCCCCTTCTCTCCAGCGATTTCAGGTATTTTTATACCATTTATATTAAGATTTTGCTTTATTAGTTTGTATTTATGTGCATTTGATTGATTTGGTTTGGTTAAGATTTGTGTGGATTTGTTTGGTTTGAATTTGTTTGATTTTGATTGGATTGGATTGATATTTGGTTAATGAGTTTACCTTATTTTGTTTATTAATCTTGTGTGAATGATGTTATAGTGTTATGATTAATTAATCTTGTGCGGACTTGATGGGTTGATTAATGGATCAATTAATCTCCGAAGTCCCAATTTAATGAGTTTACATTGTCTCGATGAGTTTCGCATTGTGTGGATTTGTGTTAAACCAATTAAAGTTAATGATCAATGTTGTAGTTGTTGAAATTAGGTTGATTGTGAATAATGTATGAATTTTTTTGACTTGTATTATTTAAACCGAAGAGTACGTAATTCTTTTTTGTGTTAATTATGTTTCACAGATTCCAAAATGTCGACTTCACACGATTGACACTGTCTTGTTGACCCTTCAGTGTTAGTACTACAAAAAGATCAGTATTGGTTTATATTAGACGTAAAATAATTAATTTTCTTTTTTAGGAACCTTTGACGGATATTAAATGTGTCGAGCACGTCATTCAGTTCAACACGTGGAATGTGCAAGATGAGAGAATGTGAGATTTGTTAGTGATTGCGGGATCTGGCACTGTGTCTCGATTGCAACGACTGCAACTGGATTGGAATCTGATATGTGCTGTTGTGGAGAGGTCGAGGTCTGAGACACACACCTTCCATTTTAGACACGGGGAGATGATTAGTACGCTACAAGATGTAGTTTTGCTTAGTGGTTTTCGTGTTGACAGTTTGGCAGTGTGTGCAACCTTAGATCGTGATTGAACTCAGGATTGCAATATGTTGGGTGCTGAAGAAGAAGAAGCGACAACTGCTGTGAAAGGTTGATGCGTGTCATTGCAGTGGTTGCAGCAAAATTATCAGGTTGTCGAGTCAGATGCAACAGATGAGCAGGTTATGCAGCACACGAGAGCGTACATTTTGTTTCAGTTAGGATCCGGGGTAGTAGGCCATAAAAGTGGAATCAAAGTTCACCTTAGATATTTTCTGTTGTTGGAGAACATATTTGAATGTGGAAATTATAGTTGGGGAGTTGCATCCTTAGTTGTTCTGTACTAATATTTGGATTATGCATGTATGGAAAAAAGCAAACAATTAGCTGATTTCCTTACATTGTTACATATCTTGAACATTTTCACGTCGGACGACCATCTAGAATTCCCGGTGTGCAACTTTCATTGTGTCCTTTAGGTTCACGTTGGCGGACTCCTAGGCCGTGGGCGAACAATGTCTATCTCATCACCATCCATCTAACCATCTATCTCATCATCCTCTGTCTCATCACTTTCTGAATCTTCAACATGTCTTCCTTGAGAATGTGATTGAACTATGTATGCTTCATAATTACTAATATTCATTGGTGTGTGCTCATACGGTTCAAAATACGACTGAGGGACTGCCGACAACGGAGCTGCTTAATATTAGCTATATGTTTGTGTCATTTGTTGATAATCCTCATTCAACTGACTTTGGTGGACAGTAGTATAGTGTTTGGGTTGTTTCTGAACAAACAATAAAAATGTATTCATGAAGTTAAATAAAGATAGCATTGTAGCGGTGCACTGATAATCAAAAACTTCAACATATGTATATTTTTCGTACAGTGGTCATTTGCAAGTTAACTTTAGATCAAACTCTCATTTCTCGGAAGCCACAAACTCGACAAACTATTTTACATAGATCATCATATCGCATTTCAGTATTAACATTAAACATCCGTCTGTAACCATCTTCATATTATGGTACCCGATCTACGAATGTAACAATTCCATCAAAAAAACTCATAACCAATCCGGTTCCGGAGCTCATTACTTCGAGTGTAGAAAATCTACATTTCATACATGAATATAACAATAATACATTAACTATACATGCATTGTATTTCATGTCAAAAAAAAAAAAAAAAATCAAACCTCAACAGTGTTGGTCGTCGAAGAGAATGAGTAATGGGGAGTGGGGACAAATTTGGGAGTGAGAGAATGAAGACGGTAACTGACCAACCTCATTTAAACCTTAAGGGAAAAACATCATCTTGGATGTTGTTTTTACCTTGGTTCAAAACGACACCAGTGGTGTCGTTTTCAATTGAGATAAAAATGACACCTCAAGTGTCGTTTTCACTTAATGAAAACGATACTTGATGTGTCGTTTTTAATGTATATATTTTGTCAAATGAGTTTTGAATTGTATGTTTTTCAAAATTTTATTGTTTTTTATTATTTTGAAAAAAAATCATATTTAAACGTAAGAATCCTACAAGTAGGGATCAATTGACAGCTCAGACCACGTGAGCCAAAAATCGATGATGAAATGATGGTCGATCTTATCTTTTTCGGATATTTTATAATCTTAAACTTTGTGCAAGTACAAAATGGCTATAATTAATACTGCAAAAAGCACGTGATAATAAAGTACGTAGCTCTCACTTTGGACCGACGAGTTTTGCGCGATATCTCTGCCGGCCGACGGTGACGGGTATACAGTAGGTAAGACAAGACTTAAAACTTCCACCTATTTATTATATTCTATGTTTTCTTCAGGGTTAGGAAGGATAATGATGTTGATGTGACCATCTATACAAATGCCTACGTGTGGGTCAGTTCAAAGCTAGAATTGTGCTATTAAAAAAAACACTTAGCTGGGAAGGAACTTTAAAATTATAAAAACTGATGGGAAAACACTTCGCTGAGAAGGGTATGAGTGTGACTGATGTTCACCCTTCACAGGTAGGGGCAACAATGTTGGCGGCTGATGCAAGACCTGATAAGAACTCCGGCTGTATGGCAGCATATGAATTTTAGCGTTGCGTTTCTACACAAACTTATGCGAGTGAAAATTTATTTCGTTCACTTGGCGAATGATTACAAAGTTGCTATACGTTAACTATCAACCACCCTTTGCACGTTTGATAGCTCACTGCCTCACTCAACAAATACTTGGTTGTAATGACCCGTAGATATGAGGATGCGGTTACGCAACTGAATTTAATAATTGAAATTCATCCTACCAGTTAGGGCCGTCAAGTTCTGTTCGGAATCCATAAATCGCTCGATGTTCGTTCGATTTTGTTCTGATTTTGCTCGAAATTGCTCGGATCGGTTAGTAACGAGCCGAGCACGAGCAGACCCCGCTCGCTCGATACTCGCTCGATGCTCGCTCAATTATCGTTCGAAACCTGATTACTATATTCAATTATTTGATTAACCTGAATATTCTATCCAATTACCCAATCGGTAAAGTGTTAAACTCATTAAATAAACTAATTTACCAAACTCAACAATCCATTTAACAAACCAAACCAAAATACTCATTAGAATCAAAACCATATTAGTACTAAACTTTTCATTTTTTTCATTATTTTTTTCTCATTCTTTTCTACACCAAAAGTTCAAATAAATTAAGGTTTGGGTCAGGTAGATGATCTTATTTATAAGATGTTGATGTTGTGAGTTATCCTACAATTTAGAAGATCGTGTTTGATTTTAATATTGTGTTGATTTTGTTTGATCCAAGTGTATAATCTTATTTATAAGATGTTAATGTTTTCGTATAATTTATAAGATTGTGTTTTATTTTAGGTGTTAATTTTAAGATTGTGTTAGTAACTAGTATTATATTTGTCTTAAGTAATTTTATAATTTACTTATTAGGACAACATTATTAGGAATTCAATACCAAAAAAAGGTTTAGATTAACGAGCCGCTCGTGAGCCGCTCGCGAGCAGATCGAACCGAGCACGAGCAGAATTTTCCGCTCGAAACCCTTAACGAGCCGATCTTGAGCAGACTCGGATAGCTCGTTTAGAGATCGATTACACCCTACTACCAGTAAGTCAAGAAACAAATACTTTTGCTATAAAAAATCACTTCTTGACCATAAAATAAAATTTGTGATGACTTCTTATTTATTGTGGTTACTAGGGGGGGGGGGAAGGGAAGAATGAATGTTAGCAAATATAAGTTAGAGCATTACAACATAATTTAAAAGTAAAAAAGGTACATTAAAAGTGACAATTTTAAAATTCAAAACCAAAGCTAAAAAAAACCCATGCTCTTTAATAGTTTCTAGCTAGTTAAGCACGTATTGTAAAGAACAATTTGTCTTCAGGTCACGACACGAGTTCGGACTAAGTAGACCTTGTTGGACTATTGGATGTTGGGCCTGATACAAGGTAAAATATAAATCAAATTGAAAGTATTTCATAAGCCATAAAAACTCTAAAAGATGAACAGAAAATTAATTTGTGCCTAAGTAGACTCCCAATCCAAGATGATTAATTTGAAGAATCTTATTGCGTGTATAAATATGTAAAAATGGAAATTAAGCTGAACTTAGGAACACCACCCGAAGCAAAGAAAGATAAAAGTCCAGCACATACCATAGTTTTAGAGATGTATCTGGAAGATCATCCAATTGCAAATTTGACCTTCCAGAACAACTAGAAACATTGAGGCCCAAGAATTCTGAACATTCACTTCCAGTAATATTGAGGTCAAAAATCTTCGGAGTAATCGTAGTTTCTTTTCCTTGTCCACAAATCTCCACCACCTATAAAAATTTAACTCTAATCTGTCAGAAATCAACATGTAGGTGGACAAATACATGTATGGAAATAATAAAACGGAGATAGGTCTAATTATATAATCTTGAAGTGTATTGAAATGGACTTGAAGCAGGTACATGCTGCTTTAGACGTGCATTTTCATCCATAAGTTGTAATATCTGCAAGCTTCGAAAAACATTCTTAGTTAGCAAAGCATTTAGACAGATTTTAATGACGTGGTTTAAAAAAAATTATGTCTTGATTTTTTTATATATCAATCAATTATTTCTTCCAGGATGACTCCTATGTCAAAGATACCGATAATGTAACTCACTATTTAAGCAACCGTCCTAAATTCCCAAAACCCTTGAAAAGCTTGAGAAATGAATATATGTATACGAAATACAAATTTGAAAATACTAGATTATTTATTGAACCACAAAGGATGCATAGAGTCCTAACCTTTTGTTGCGCACCAACGATTTCTTCTGTGGTATTTTCACTCTAAGAAAAGGTAAATTTTCCATCAGGAATATTCATATACTTGCAAGATAGAAATTTGGTGTGATTGAGTCAAACATGCATAGTATATATACCAATTTTGTGAGCACACCATGTAGTCCCAGTTCTAGTGTTTTCTGTAGCTCTTGGAGCTCCTCAACTGTTAGTCCTAGTTCCTCTCCTCTTATCTGTCTAAACATGACAAATATTGTTTCGCTAATGTAATATCCTGAATTTTTTAGTTAAGGTAATAATCAAATATCTTAATGGACTAATTAAGATTGTTGGATGATTGTGTGGTTTTAGAAGAAGATGGAATTTTGAGAAGAATATTGAGAAGAAAAAGATGGAGATTTTGAGGCAAGTACTGATTCGTTATTCTTCAGTTTCATATCATGTCTGTCTCTCTTGATATTCGTAGTTGCTTGCATGTTGAGCATTAATATTGATTTTATGGATATGCATATGATTGCATGGTGGTGTTTCGGTCGACATGTCATGTGGCTGTGTGTATGTTTCTGGCAGAGCAACTTAGGAAAGAGCTGCCTAGCGGACAGCGTGGAGCCACCCGAGAGAGGAAATGGCTGCCTGTCGTTAGTGTGGAGCTACCAGGTGTGCGTCTGACAGATTGATAGATTTCAGAAGCACAGGATGTGGTCGAATCTGAATGGGGGTTTCAAATTGATATGCATGCATTTTATTTGTGATGCATGTCTCTTGATTGTGCTTATTGACTGAATGTCATATTCTGTATTATTTTCCACATGATTATGATTCTGATTGATTGATGGTTGGTACTTGCGGGCTGTCGAGCTCACAAATTGTTGATTATATTTTCAGATTAATTATGGGCCTATCAGATGGATTTAAATATCAGAGTGCGCAGCGGTCAGGATCGTGGATCGTATCTTAACGCACCGGGTTTGGGCGGGTGAGCAGTTGTCCGGGCTCGGGGCGTTACAGCTAACGTTATTAATTGGGAGAAAAATATAAAATGGGATTTTTGCTTGAATGTACCTCTAAAAGTTGTTTATTAGGCTTTTGCACTTGTGTATTTTTCTATTACTCTAGAACGCCCACAAATCAAACTAATTGTTTGGGTGCACCTCCCTCTAACACCGTTAATGGATTTCGTGACACTGTTAGTTGTTCCCGTTAAGTTCGAATCCAAACGGTCAATCGAAAGCAATTAGTTTGTTTTGTAAGCGTTCTGGAGCAATAAAAAAATACACGAGTGTAAAGACCTAATAAACGACTTTTGGAGGTACACCCAAGTAAAAACCCCAGTATAAAATGCTTACGAGGGAAATGAAAAAGGTAGACCTCAGTTTGCGATTTAATTCTTCGACTTCTTTTGTCAATGCAATATACTTGTTATTGTCAACCTACATTGCGAGAGCATCTTATCGTATAGATATAGTTCTAGAAATTTGCAAATACCAAAGCAAACAATATAAATGTTAAAGAAGGCTATCTATGAAGTACTATATATGCATGCATTGGATGTTAAAATGAGATGCAACATAATCATGTAACAGAAACAACACACAACTGCTGGTAGCTAGACATCTTAGGGTCTTACTTGTTGAACATGTAAATTACATGTTTAAATTCGTGGATCAAGTGCTTAATTCCCATTTGTTTCACATATTATACCCAACGTGAAATTCGACATTTTTTTTCTAGAAAGTTGACACACATACGTGCATGTGTCATACATGGTAACTATAGAATCTCTGGGGATAAGTGTTAGTGTAATATCGGTTATACTAAGTTTTTTGATATAAAAAGCCAGAATGAGAAATAGGAAGATGTAGAGCAAACTAAGTGAAACTAGATATATTACTGTCAAAAAATTGCGGAAGGGGAGAAGATGGCAGACACTTTTGTGACATCCAAAGAAATAAGAGAAACTAAAGGTAATCTCATAGTCATATATTTGGATTTAGTTTTACATTTTGTAGCTGCCGGCAGTGTACCATTTATTTTTACAAATTTAAACGAAAGAAACATGGTAGGGTGAAAAATGCTTTGGTAAATAGTAAACGATTGCTTCCTTTTACGTTTTGTTTAAATATTTGTTTTTTTTTTTTGCCACTTAAGTAAAATGTTGCCTTACGGCATTTTTTTTGACATTATAGGTGAGGAGTATCTAAATTAATTAAGTTGGTTTAAATCCAAAATTATCTTGTAGGAAAAAGTTCTTTCGCAAACAACAATACCCTTTTGTCTATAGCTTTGATTTTAGCATTATTATTTATCTTTTTACTTTTTCGTTGAAAGACTGTTTGGAAAAATAATCTTACCCTTCTTAGTTGGCTTGGCTTGGTGATTCTCCTGAAGCTATAGACTGGTGAAGTTGAGTTAATACTCAAAGAATATGTTTCTGGATGTATTAGTTTTGGAACAAAAATATTTTGTCATTTTATTACAATCATGTTTTTATTTCACTATGATGGCGTGCTTCCCATCTGTGGAACGAATTTTAGGGAAAATATTAAAGACAAAATCATATATAATTTTATTAAAGTAAATTGATGTTGCTACTGCAAAAATAGTATTTACGGACGTATTTAATAATCTCATATTCTAAAAATGCATATGAGGAAAAGTACATTAGCATACAAATGTGATGGTACTATCATAAATTAGAAATGAGTTCAGCATTAATAAAATTCAACATTGAATAGCTCGTGATACAGAAGATTACACTAACAAGGAATAAAATACATCAAACAAAACCAATTCAACATCTTAACTAAAGGGGCATTTTGTCTTGAAATTTTTAACATAAATGAATTATAGGGGTATTTTCTGAATTTCAATTGACAGTGGTATTTTTGGATTGGCAAGAAAGAAGTACTCCTATATATAGAGGGTATGGAGGTATAGATGTGTAATACTAGTTAGGACATAAGAAGAATTGAGGAATTTTGGTGGTGGCCGGTTTTTTCCCCTTGCAGTTAGGATGGTAAGTTATTGTCCTTTCAATTTTTAAGGGTTAGATTTTATTACTTTCTATATGATAATGTGAAGAAATTGCATTAAAATTTATGCGTATATTATATATATAAACTAGCATTGCATGCATGCACGTGGACTTGAAACACAAACAATAATACAAAAGGTTCTATCCTCCTAAGTCCTAATACCTTTCCCTAATTCTCTTGTTTACGCAAGGCTGCTGAAGTTGGTTATTTTGAAGAGATTGACCTGACCTCAATATTAATTTAATTATGAGCTCGCATTGGATTGGATTTGTGGTGCGCGGTATGATTATCTCCGAGTCGGTCACATATTCTGACATTTCCCTCATTTGGATGTTGCATCTCTCTGGGTAAGAACACTTTTAGGTAGTTCACCCGTTAGGTATGTAGGATAGTGCTTTTGTTGAAAAATGTAGTCGTATGTTGCTTAACATTAAAAATACGAAATATTATTATATAATAGAGAAAACAAGTTTATGGACACGAGGAAGCCCAACACCAACCTTATGTATACGTTCACATATACGTACGGAGAAAATAATCTCGAGCATATATAAGTGCACGAGAGTGAACAAAAAGATATCCCATTCCTGTCATTTTGACTCAACAAGAATGGAATCCTTAAAGACTTGTTCGGATACTACATATAAGTCTTTTATTGCTGTGTGTGTCGTATTGCTTCGCGTACTCTACTACTAGTTTCAGCGGGATTAGTATTATATACAGTCATATACTCCTATAAAGATGCATGCTATTAGCTCTAGATTTGTACAAATTTACCAGTATTTGTCATGCATGCATGGATGTCAATTGGCAAATATATAGCAAGTACAAAGACGGTATGGAACAGGATAAAATGTCACCTGCAAGTCCAGTGGCAATGCATCTGATGACTTCCCGTGTCTTTTTGAATGATCTTTGTAACTTGTGAAAATCTCCATCATACTTCATCATGAAATGTACAAGCTTACAATGAACTTTGAATACATGATGCTCTTGAAAACAATAAATCTTATGTACATATGACATGTTCTTATATATGTAACGCAAGTTATGTATGGGGATATGCCTTTTATTTCTAGCTTGCAAAAATATGTACATCCTAAAGAAATGGTGTTGTGTATTTCAATTTTATAAGTAAGAAGTGAATGCTATTTCTTTTTGTTTCCTTAAATATTTTCCTAACAATTCATATTTGCTTCTTGAGAAACTATTTCCTCGGATATCCCCCAAATACTATATTCTACTTCAATGTTGCATTTTTTTATGTGACTTTAGTCTTCTTTTGCTAATAGAATCTTATAATAGATATACACGATCCAAGGAGTAAAAAGTTTAATTTATCCATGGGTTGTGTAATTACAGACCGAAATATCTCACTACTCAAGCCAATTCCACTAGTCAAATTAACTGTGTAATATCCTGAATTTTTTAGTTGAGGTAATAATCAAATATTTTAATGGATTAATTAAGATTGTTGGATGATTGTGTGGTTTTAGGAGAAGATGGAATTTTGAGAAGAATATAGAGAAGAAAAAGATGGAGATTTTGAGGCAAGTACTGATTCGTTATTCTTTAGTTTCATATCATGTCTGTCTCTCTTGATATTCGTAGTTGCATGCATGCTGAGTATCGATGTTGATTTCATTGATATGCATATGATTGCATGGTGGTGTTTCGGTTGACATGTCATGTGGCTGTATGTATATTTCTGGCTGAGCAACTTAGGAAAGAGCTGCCTAGCGGACAGTGTGGAGCCACCCAAGAGAGGAAAGAGTTGTCTGTCGTTAGTGTGGAGCTACCAGGTGTACGTCTGACTGATTGATATATTTCAGAAGCACAGGATGTGGTCGAATCCGAATGGGGGTTCCAGATTGTTATGCATGTATTTTATTTGTGATGCATGCCTCTTGATTGTGCTTATTGACTGAATGTCATATTCCGTATTATTTTCCACATGATTATGATTCTGATTGATTGACGGTTGGAACTTGCGGGCTGTCGAGCTCACAATTTGTTGATTATATTTTTCAGATTATTATGGGCATATCAGATGGATTTAAATTTCAGAGTGCGCAGCGTTCAGTATCGTGGATCGTATCTTAACGCACCGGGTTCGGGCGGGTGAGCAGTTGTCCGGGCTCGGGACGTTACAAACTGACTATTAGGGAGGCATTTTGAAAAGAGTAGGTTCGTCTATTCACACATTGAGCTGGCCACAAGCATGTAAAAATGTTTGGAAATACATTTAAAGGATGGAACATTTAAAAAAAATCGAGTATAAATTTAACCTCTCGGAGTTTAATGATCGGTGGACGATGACGGATGTATGTTAGTTACATAAGCTTGGACTTGGTGGATGTTGAAGGTCTAAGGAGTCTATCCGAAATAGTATGAGCCCGAATAGGTAACAACATATAATATGAGATAACTAGAGATTTTTATGCATAAAATATAGTAGTGGTCTATGCAAGTTTGAAGAGTGATCTTGATGATCTACAAATCGGGAGAGGCTAAAATAGGCGTTTAGGGTCGAGATTGAGAATGCCCCATAAATCAAATTACTTGCTTTTGTGACAGCAATGAAACCTGTGAGTGGGGTCATCCTTATGGAAGAAATTGATAGTAAGGTGTTGGTTAGATAGAGTAAGATGATACATATATAATTTATCGATTTTACATACCCACCTTGATATATCGATTCTGTAAATTAAGTGTGCAAAGTCAAGTTTAAGGTGGTGAACATGAGATTAAATGTGGAAGAAGATGGATGTGACTGGGTATACGTGGTCTTTTCATTTGCTGTAAGGTTAGTTGTCCAATTTTGGTCATCAATTGAAATATCAAGGGATGAGACTTTGTTAGTGTGTGGGTATATGGAAGGGAATAAAGGTATGTCGATGTGGGTTTTTATCGTACATGATTGATATTTGCTTCGACAAGTAACATGCTCTAGTGTTTGTAGGAAGGTGATAACATGAGGCATTTGCTCACATTCAAAGCAAAACGAGCCGGTATGGTTTGGAAGCACACAAACTTGGATTTAGGTGAAATGAGCATTAATAACAAATTTGAAAATACCGAATCAAAGGTACATCTTCTGGTACCATCAGGACGAGGCGTGAAAACAATATTAGGATAATTCTCTTTTTGAGCACAAGTTGGATGGAATGAAGAATAATAATAATCATTCGGTGCACACATTAATTTATGTAGTAACAGACTTGTCTTACACAACGACTGAATATCAAATAAAAAGGAAATATGATCAAATGTTGAATCTCTTACATGGATGCAAATTCGTAAAATTTAACAATGTGGCGTGAACGGGAAAAAACATCTGTGAAATAGATTTGTATGAAAAAATAGTTGGCTTGATTGATTGTTGCATGCCCCAAGACAAGGAATAAGCATGTGAGTAAACCGCTAGTTCACTAATGTTTGCAGTGTTCAATGTAGTACTTAAGTACTATCAATTTTGTTTTATTTTTACTTTTGATAATCTAAAATTCTTCAAGTGACAACAGTTCCAAACTAAAAGTAGCCGAATACTATTTGCATATATACCGATCACATTTTACCTAACATTATTGTTGCTTGTTGGGGGCCGAACCGGTGACCTCATAGGTACAAAACAACTCCCTTCATCCAAGTGCCTATCAACTCAACGAAGTAATACAAATTTGAACTCGAGCTATCGCCGACACAACTTGATGGCTCCATTTGAACTTTGAATTGGCGGAACATAAGCTCAAATGAGAAATGTTCAACTCGACTCGTTCATTACCAACATAATTTAAACCCAAATTTAAGTTCGTCTTTAGAAAATGTCAAAATTATGAACAAATTGTTATAAATAAATAAAACTTCAATAGACCTAAAATCGTGGTGTTTGTTTCATTTAAGAAATTATTAACTAGTATGCATTAACTAAACTTGCCTAAGATCGAGGAACAACATAATATCATATGTAAGTTCTAAAAAATGGACATTTGGCAAACACACCTGGTGGAAGAGAACTCATAGAGCTTGCCAGTGGCTGAGAAGACCACCAAACCAACTTCAGCATCACAGAGAATGGAGAGCTCATAGGCTTTCTTCTTCAACCCTTTCCTTCTCTTGGAGAAGGTCACTTGCCTTGCCGTGGTGTTCACAATCTTCTCTATCTTTATCCTCTCCCTTGCCATCTCGATCTACAGCAGATTCCACCAAACAAACCACGTATAACCTAAAACATAGGTTGGTGACACATGTTCTACTTTTGAAAAGAAATAATAAATTGGAGAAAAAGATCTCTAGAAATTGGAGGTGGGAATGACATTATGATTTTGGAGTTTACCCTAGAAATTAGGGGTATGGTTTGGAGTTGAGGGATAGACAACTCACAGCCCCACAGGCACTATCTAACCTATTCTTATAAGCGAGTACAAAATCAAGTGGGGAAGTACGTATGGATCTTTTATACAAAATATTATTATTTATTTATTATTATTATTGTAAGGAAGAGTTACGAATCACACCTTGTCCAAACAAGTCTAACAAAATATTTTATGTTACAATAAAACAAGAGGAGACTCGACGTCCTATTGCGTTTGCTATTTTCTTTTCTTTTTTCTTTTTCGGAAATAGGTGAATTTATTACAAGGCAAAGGGAGGAAACGTTGCTGAAATAAAATGTCCATATATATCACGTATATAATGAAAGTAACATAATGAGAGGGAAGAAGACGGTGTGATAAATTTTGCCTGTTTTCTGCCCATCAATATGCAATGGGAATGTATGATAAATGGTTCAAGTCGCAGTAATGTGCAAATCAATGGTAAGCATTTATCAATACTTTCTATTAAATTGTATCTATAAGAAGAAGAAAATTACCATTGTAATTCTAGACAAGATCCAACATTGAAACTCTTTTTGAAACATCCATGTAGAGTACTCAACTAGAGCTAGACAGACTAATAATGTTGGTAAATAGATTCCTTCCAACCTCAAATTAGCACATTGCATCCTAGATTTTGAAAACACAAGCACATGCTCCTTATATAAAAATATGAGATTTTTGCTTGGGTACACATCCAAAAGTCGACTTTTAGGAATTTGCACTCGTGTATTTTTTTATTGTTCCAGAACGCCAACAAATCCAAATAATTACTTTGATGCACCTCCCTCAAACACTGTTAACTGATTTCGTGACATTGTTAGTTGCTCTCGTTAAATTTGAATTCAAACGGTCGACCGAAAATCAAATTGACTCCCAATTCGAACCGACCGAGTTTGAATATGCTACTTGATACCTAATTAGATATCAATTTGAGCTTTAGTTAACATCTGAAAGTATCTAGAAAACTCGGTCGGCTCGAATTTTGAATCAATTTGGTTTTCAGTTGACAATTTGACTTTCGGTTGACCGTTTGGATTCGAACTTAATTGATATCTAATTAGGTGTCAAGTGACATATTTAGACTCGATCGGTTCGAATTGGGAGTCAATTTGGTTTTCGATCGACCGTTTGGCTTTCGATCAACAGTTTGGATTTGAACTTAACGGAAGCAAGTGACAGTGTCACGAAATCCATTAACCGTGTTTAAGGGATGTGCACCTGAGCAATTAGTTGGATTTGTGGACGTTCTGCAGCAATAAAAAAATACACAAGTGTAAAAACCTAATGAACGACGTTTGGATGTGCACCCAAGCAAAACCCCGATAAAAATATGGTATGAACTTAAATATGAAAACCAAATGAAGTGTCTTGGTAAAATGTGATTCTTAATGGAATCGCAAAATCCTCACCGTGCTTGCCAAATGGTTCGGTCATGTCGGTCAACAAAGAGATGACCTTCCTAGCTTATTAGATAACTCATACTAGCCTTATATTGGTGGAGAGATTAGCGGAAATGATGAACTCGAACTTTATACCGAGCGTTAAACATGTTAAAAATTTATATTGAAGAGTGGTAGAGTGATTACGATCCAATGACTTGGAATGTCTTTTCGATATCCTTTTTCATATTCCAACATCGAGTTTGGCAACTTGATGGATTCAATATTTCAATGTCTTGTGGATCAATCACAGAAACCAAGAAAACTATTTTCTACATGCTGGGTCTTATCCCTGCTTCTTTCCCATTTGTTCGCTTGTGTTGAAATTCATCTATAATTTTTTTTGAAAGCTGCTAAGTACTTAAATTAAAAGACCATGCCATCATCCACAGCACGATTATAAAAGGGGTACAACAAAGTTTTCCCCTAATAGGGTTACAAAAAGACATATTAGTCTTTGATAATCAGCTTCGATAGTTTCCCAAATCTTGGGTAACAAAACAAGCACGAAAAAAGGATAGAAGTAGCAGCGATTAGAGTAGCCAGTAAAACAGATCCTCAAGTCGATATGGGCTGCGTCTTAGCAACTTCAGCAGGTGCAGCCGTCGCATGATCAAGCTCTATCTCGCGAGCCATGGCTACAGCGGTGGTTCTGATGGTAACGTCAATGTTGTTTGACGTTGTGGTTGGAAGAACTCCCGGGGAGTCCCACTGCGCATCATTGTCGGAATTTCTCTATCAGACGGGCTTCCAGTCACAATTGTTTGTGCCTTCTTGATACCAAATTACCAAGTGTTTGTTGTAGAAGGTCGTCTTGATCTCTTAAGTGTACCCGACCAGCATTTAAGTAGATCAAAAAAAAAAATTATTTAGTAAAAAATCATGAGTATTAGATGTACCCCGAAAAGTCCTATTGTTTCTTTCATTCCAGACAATCCGTTGGAATGAGTTTGATTATTAAAGTGTACCGGTCGTTTGTACCTAAATCTGAGTTGATTTTGAACAAGTTGTCTAAATTCCGTGTTATTACTTCTTATGTTGTTTAGGTCCAGGATTGATGATTGATCCCAAAAGGTTTGTCAATTCGCAATCAAAAAATAGATTATTTATTGATTCGTTATCCACCCCACACATCGGACAAATGTGGTCAATTCTTACCCCTCTTCTAATCAATCGATCTCTTGTTAACAATTTGTTCCCGACTAAAAGTCACGAGAAGACCTTGACCTTGGGTGAGCAATTAACTTTCCAAACCTGCTTTATAAGTGAGTATCTTGTTCCCCCATTAATTACCAAGAATTTATAGAAGAATTTTGGTATGAACTGTCCATGTTTAGTTAATGTCCATCGCCTAGAGTCAGTCCCAATTAAATGTATAGCCGGTAGAAAGTGTACGTTCATCTATAAATTAGTTTCGGTATTCAGATGTCATACGGGTATCCACTCCCACCACCAGAAGGCAATGTGAGAAGAAGACGATAGTAAACGTACGTGGTGGTTGCGCCCCAATGACCCCACGCACAACAGAGGAAATCACATGCATGTATCAATAATTAATGTCGCACATGTCTATAAAACTGTGCTGGCATTGGTCGCTACGGTTGCTCGGATTGGAGTTTTTTATTTTTTGAAAGATTTTTGGAGATATTTGATGACTCCAAGAATATCGGTCCGAAAACGGGCCGAATAAGACACCTCGACTGGACCGACAATGGAACTGTATGATATAGACAATTGGACATCAGACCAGTATAATAATTTGAATTGGATCGGATCAAACTGCATTTTCCTACTAATACAATTTTTTTCTTAATATGTAGACCAGTGAATATATTACAACCGTATGAGCTACAGTGAAAGCCTGCAACTCCGGCTCACCATCCATCATTCAACCTCTACATAAACCCTAGTTCAGTATCTATATCTTTTCCCTGCCCTCCAGTGTTCTCCAACACACTCACATTCAACAATCAACTTAGGGTGTCCACTCTTCAGGAGCTAAATTGATCACACTCTTGCTGTCACACCCTTAAAGTTGCCATAATATAGGTATCCTGCCCGCTTGACAGTTGAATGGCCAACCAAGATTCATTCTTCCACTCATTTTGACTTGCTAACTAGCATTAACTCGAGTCAGTTTAGTTAGAAAAACATTTGTCCTGAGATAATCAAGATTTAAGGACAGAACCTTGGCAGTTCATTCACATGTTTAGATGGCGGAGTAGAAATAACATTAAAAAAACCTAACCAACTAACTAGTTGGCTTCCAATCAGCAGTAGGTTTATTGACAACAATCACAACATCATTTTTTCCCGAAACACCAGATTTCTGCCTGTTTGAACGTAGAAAAATCTTTCCAAAGTTCATCTTATAGCAATGAAGGTTTGCACCTGCAAAACAAAAACATTCACAGAAATTGTAATTATAACATAATAAACGGATGGGTGAAGAAGAATGGTAGTTGAAATACCCTTTCTTTTATTTGATAAGTTGGTTAATAAGATTGCTAGTCCACAAACCAGAATTATTTTTGCATGTGATAGCAAAAGAAATAATTTGCTTACGTACATAATGATAATCAATCTGCAATTCTTGATTTTTCTTTTTCAGGCCTCCAGTTTTATCAATCTTCCCACTTCAGGGATCCACGATGCAAGTTTACTTCCAAATACTAGCTGGAAAATGGAAGTCTGCGGAGAGAACAATTAAGTTTGAAAGGTATTTCGAACAATTATAGGATATCTGTTACTTTTCTAGTGATCTAAAGGATATAAATAAAGGAGTTATCCCAGTAAAATAAAAGTAAGAATTAAACAGCCAGGAGAAAGAAATGCATAGCCTAATCTGAGAAATGTAGCTGAAGCATCATACAACTCCGAATTTTGCCCTCCGAAGTCCATGGAAACGTTGCTGATGGATTCAGGACTGTTTAGGTCAAAACTCTCGGCAATATCAGTAGTTTCTTTTCCTTGCCTATATATCTCCTTAACCTATGCAAATACATATAGGCCATGTTACTCTACAATTTTGGTAAATATATATATGGAAAAATTGAGAGGCTGAAAAACACAAGATATGTCTTACAAATATATCAAGCGAATAATGAAAATTTCAAAGGGAGTCGCTACATGCTGATTCAGAATATTATTTTCATCCAATATTTGCATGCACTGCAAGCACAAAAAATAAAAAAATCAGTTAATTAAAAATTAGGGTGTAGGAAGACCACCTTCTGAAAGTCACGTCAACAAAAAGTAAATATGTAAACAAAGTGTTTGTTACACTTTGAGTTTCGTTTTGTCGTTGATCCAAACCCAAACATATCATTGGATGTAATTATCATAATATCTAGAAATCTGAAGATGATATTATTTTTATAAAAAAAAGCAGCGCAAGACCTTTTGTTGCGGACCATTATCTTTCCACTCTGAGAGTGGATGCAAAATATCCCATCATAAGCATGTAGTACATATACAAATGTAAAACTAATATTAATTAATTAACCGTGGTGCAATGGGGTGGACCTAGGCGTGGGCACGCGTAGGCAAGTACCTACACAAGAAATTTGAAGTTAGTGTAAGATATTAAACCAAAATTAATGTATGCCAATCATGCACAATATACATTGTGAGTGTGTGATCAACTCACAACATAGTAGAGAGCTACAAAGTTATAAAGGTCATCAAACAATTAATGATTTCTGATGTGGGACTATTTTGAAATTGTTGTACACTTAAACATAATCAAAATTAAATTTAGATTACATTACATGGTATCCTTAATCCCTAAAATTAAAATTTCCCCCAAAATCCCTCCACCTTCTCGACCACTCCACGTCTCCACCCCTCCACCCGACTCTACCTCTCCTAGCTCCCGCCCTCCGCAGTCCCACGACTTCGCGGCTTCTCCACTCCTTCGCATTTCTCCATCTCCACGCGGGTCACGCCCCCACCTCTCCACGCCCCTGTCCGCGCCTCCACCTCTCCACACCTCCGTCTCTTCGCGGCTCCGCCTCCTTGCTCCCGCAGTCCCGCGACTCCTGCCCTCCATAGTCCGCACTTCACCTTCTCCACTCCGCCTCTCCACTCCTCCACGGCGCCGCCTCTCCACGCGGGTCACACCCCCATCTCTCCACGCCCTTGTCCGCACCTGCGGCGCCTCCACCTCTCTGAGTTCTTCGGTCAGGTACTCTCTCCCTTTCCCACTGGTGGAACGAGGGGTGGTGGTCCTGGTTACAACGATTTTAATTTTGATGTTTAGGGAGAAGCAGATGTCGCATTTGTATTTCCTAATAATGATTGGAGATTTTCCATATTGATTCCCAAATATATTGATTTCCAAATATCATGGGATATTGGATGTTAAAAGGTATTATGAGATGTTAAAAGGTATATGGTATTATCAGATGTTACTGTATTATGTTTTACAATGACACTAACATTGTTTACTCATTCCACTTTAATACCAGATAGATTAGCAGCTTAAAATTTACCTATCAGGGATATCATAAAAAACCAATCTATTATCACCAAGACGCCGATCAGGAAAGTACTGAAAATATTTCACTTCTGAATTGTTGATACCTTAAAAGTAAATCCAGTCAGTACTTAGTATTGAATTTTTCAATATTGCTAAAGAATTGCAACTGAAAACTGAAAATGAATTACAATATCAAATATTGGACCATGTCATAAGAAGAATGATAAAATATTCTGATAGAATTGGAAACTTAAACAGTGCATAAAAGGGTTTTATGTTTAACAGTGGATAAACTTAAACATTGCGTGAAAAATAAAACTTGGACCATAACATTAAGAAGGATGGAGTTAAAATTTTCGTAGACTTAGAATCATGAATTATATCATGAGAAGAATAGAGATGTCATGAATTGTAATACATATGTAGGAAATTTTAAAAAAGGTTGCAAACAATAGTAGAGTGAAATACGACTTGAATTATGTCATTCAAACGAAGAATATTTCAGCCATTGCATTTAACTACCGTATATCATTTCTTGGAGGAAAGGATCTAAGAACACCAGTTGCAATTCTTCGAATTAAAACTATATTTGCTTTTCCATATTGTTAATGCACACATCATTGGGACGATAAGTATCGATGTAATAAGTAATGTTTCTTCTGAATTTTGCTGGTACTTTGTATTCCATTGTTTTAATTTGTATTTTTTGTTGTTGTAGTTGACGACCACTTGATGTGAACTTCTCCGAGTTCTTCGGTCAGGTACTCTCTCCAACCAAGTCTCTAGTGGGTCCTTCTGCTGGTGTGTAATACGATACTCGTCTCGCCAGCAGAAATTGAAGTTGTGTGGGACGGCGAGAGTTTGCTCTCTAGTCTCACCTTTAAGCATTAGGGGTTCCTATGAATGTGTCTATCTTATTTCTTGAATTGCATCTTCTGCTTGATTTAATTTTTTATTACGAATTTTAATTTAAAAATAAAATAACTCCTCCAATTTAATGTTTGCGAGTAGAGAAAATTGATCATTGTGTTGTTTTAGAGCATAGAGTTTGATCACAACTTCATTCAATTTTTGTTTTTCATTATCGGGAATGGATAAGTTTTTGATTAAAAAACCCAAACAAGCACAACTACTGGAAAAACGAAGTCGAGTTGGAATAAATTTAGCTGAATTAGTATCAGATCCAGGAGAAAGAAAACAAAATTTCTGAATTTCATCATACTATGCATAATGAAATTTGTAGAGAATATTACTTAAGAGGATGAAACCTCGTAGGATTACCTTGTAATAAACATATTTGAAGTTAATATAAAAACTTTTTTAATTATTATATTATTTTTTGGTTGATATATTTTTAAAGGATGCTCACCCCTAAAGTCCTGTGTCCGCTCCTGGGTGCAATATATGTATACCTTTTCCTGTAGAACACGTTGTAATCCCAACTCCAATGTGTTCCGTAGACTATACGATAGTTTTCAAAACTGACAATATAAGCCAGATTTCAATGGGTATGTTCACAAACTACAAAGGCTGGACTTCAATTTGTAGTTTAATTCTTTGACTTCTTTTCTAAGTGGGGGCGTACTCATCCTCAACCTACACGTTGAGTGACTATATTGTCAGTTTTGAAAACTATCAGCATCTTTAAGTAAAATATAGAAATATTAAAGGATATTAATATTTGAGAGACCAAGTTTTATAAGCGCAACACATAAATTACGGAACATGCCAAACTATAAGAAAATTATATATTGCAATATAATGAATTCCTAACCTAACCAAATTAAAACTTGAGAGACCAAGTTTTATAAGCGCAACACATAAATTACGGAACATGCCAGACTATAAGAAAATTATTTAATTGAAATATAATAAATTCCTAAATTAACCAAAATAGTTATTATATTATAAGCATAGTTGGAGATCAATTCGTCACCTCCAAAAAAAGTTGACAAGTGTCAAATTATAGTGACCCAAAAGAATCTAGATCAAAAGGTGGTGGTGTAATATGAAGTGACGATCAACAAGTGTCACAATTTCAGTTGGTTTTGCTTTATACATCCACGGTTATTTAAAAAAATCAATCTTGTGATTGAGAACAAGACGGATGAGAATATACAGAAATCAGGCCCATGTACAGTACGAGCTGATCAACTGGAGGCACGCTCGGCTCCGAACAATTTAGACCACAATAGTAAGTCGAGACCTCCAAAAGCTAAGTCAACCCTAATTGATCTCCACTCCATCAAACTCAAATCAATTACAACCTTCAAGAACAATCTACAACATGGGCATTCATAATAATAAAAAAACCACAAAAGTCGAATACAAAAGAATATCATTATTTTCCCTTAAACATGGACGTTTGGCAAAAAAGATCTAACAAATAAACTGGCAACACACCTGGTGGAAGAGAACTCGTAGAGCTTGCCAGTGGCTGAGAAGACCACCAAACCAACTTCAGCATCACAGAGAATGGAGAGCTCGTGGGCTTTCGCAATCTTCTCTATCTTTATCCTCTCCTTAGCCATATATCTCAGATCAGTTGGTACTAAGAAGGAAAATCTGCAGAAATTTATGAGTGGGAAAACCCTAAAATTTAGTGTAAGGTTTGGGAAGTGAAAGGATATCTCACCAGGCAAGATGCTTTCTTCCCTCTTCCGGAACTCCCATCAGAAGTAGACACCGGATTTAGTGGTTTTAGTACGTACAGCACAGTACAATCTTTTACACACATCACAGTATCACACATGGTGATAACTGATAAGTACCTGGGTACCGGGCTGGCCGAGCCGGGCCAGAAGGTTAAACGGTCCGGGGCCGGGGCCGGTTCCAATGGGTCTGGAGGGAAGGAGAATGGAATTATGGAATAGATGTGTTGGTCTGAGAAACGTTTGGGTTGGGGAAGGGAAGGAGAAGTTTTATTTTTGTGGAAACGTTTGGGTTCAAAAATATAACTGTTTTAGATGGATGGTGGAGATAGAGGTTTTTACTTTGGATGGTCAGGATTTCATTAAGTAATACTTAAATACTATTTAGATATAGCCGCATAAATGATCATGAAGTAGACATAGCATGGACATAACCTGCAGATGTGCTGACGGAAAATACCATCTTCCCGTTCCTTCCTCCTGTAGAGCCTCGTGTCTAGCTGCTTCTTGCTCCCTCCCTTGGGTATTCCTCCTTTTCCTCTTCTATTGGCCTCACATTCCTTAACCTCATCAGTTAGATGCCTAGATGTTGGCACGACTGCGTTGGATATATACTTCTCGTGGTTCCACGAGTCTAAGACCTAACACTTTGTGGCTCCGACAAACCTGTTTGCGGTTTATGTGAACTCCAGTAGACTAAAATTAGATCTCACGTACCTTATTACGTGGATTAATTAACTTAACTTGACAAGTAGGTATAACATGTAACATGTATCTATCTAGACATGCCAAAAATTCTCTTAAAGCTTTCTGTTAATAGACTTTTATGTTGAATAACTGTAATTATTATGAAAATATATATTGATCTTATTAATACAAATATCCACATTTAGACAACATTTTATAGGAGGGGTTAATAAACGATGGGAGAAGTAACATGCCAAAGTAATATTTTGAGAAGCTACACCAATTTGAGAGAAGCTTCTATTTCAAAACACATCGGTAACAGGCAGGAGAACTCGTATTTTTCATTGGGTAACACGCTAATATGATTTAGTAAGCTAAGAAAACAAACATGAAATCAATATTTAGTTTCTTGTTTATTTAGATTCTCGATTTTACTAACAAAGATTGTAGAAAAAGTATTAACTTTTGTATTATTGTTCTAATACGATTTACAAATACATGTGATTATATAGTGGCTTATTAATCTAGCCGTTTGAAAAGGTAACGGGAAACAATAATGATCTTTGGGTGATGAGATGCAATAAGTTTTGGGTAGAGTTCCGAGAGGAGGCATTGATGATAATTTAAACTGAGCCTCGAGTTCTTCAACACTCCCCCTCAAGTTGAGTCCGGAAGAGATTGAAGGAGCCCAACTTGTGAAGAATGGCGTCAAACTGTTTTTGATCCAAGGGTTTGGTGAAGATATCTGCGAGTTGGTTTTTGCTTGTGACGAAGGGGACATCAATTTCTTTAGTCTGAATTTTTTCTCTGATGAAGTGACAGTCAACTTCAATGTGCTTTGTTCTTTCGTGGAACACAGGATTGGTGGCAATGTGACGAGCAGCCTGATTGTCACAGAACATGTGCATAGGTTCATGATATGGAATCATCATTTCTTTGAGGAGTTGTTTGAGCCAAATCAGCTCACTGGTGGTGGTGCCATGGCACGATATTCTGCTTCAGCGCTTGATCTAGCCACAACGTTTTGTTTCTTGCTTCTCCAAGTGACGAGGTTTCCTCCAACGAAGGTGCAGAACCCGGTGGTAGATTTACGATCGTAACTACCCGCCCAATCTGCATCAGAGTAACCAATGATAGAGTTAGATTGGTTTTGTTTCATCCATATGCCTTGTCCTGGAGTTTTCTTTAAATACCTGAGTATTCTATCAATGATGTCCAGATGGTGAGTGTGTGGTGTATGCATGAATTGACTTACTGTGCTAACTGCATAAGTTATGTCAGGTCTAGTGACGGTTAGATAAATGAGTTTCCCTACTAATCGTTGAAATTGACTTACATCGCTTAATGGTTCCCCATCAGTGGGACCAATTTTTCGGTTGGTCTCGATAGGTGTGTTGGCCGGTTTGGATCCTAATTTCCCTGTTTCTTTAAGTAGATCAAGGACATACTTTCGTTGAGATAAAAATAGGCCCTTTTTTGAGTAAGCAATTTCAATGCCCAAAAAATATTTCATGAATCCTAAATCCTTGATGTCAAATTTGTTTTTTAGATATGACTTAACCCTATTAATTTCTTTGTCATTATTTCCGGTGATTATAATGTCGTCTACATAAACTAAGACAATGATGGTAATATTGTGATTATGTTTGATGAACATAGAAGCATCGGCAGAACATTTTGAAAAACCAAATTGACTAAGAGATAGACTGAGTTTTGCATACCAGGCTCGGGGTGATTGCTTTAATCCGTAGATTGATTTGTGAAGTTTGCAAACCTGAGTGGTGTTATAACCTGGAGGAGGAGTCATGTAGACATCTTCTTCTAAGGCTCCCTGTAAGAAGGCGTTCCGGACGTCCATCTGGAAAAGATTCCAACCATAGTTGACTGCTATAGATAGAAGAACACGGACAATATTCATTTTTGCAACAGGGGCAAAAGTTTCTTGGTAGTCGATGTCATGTGTTTGAGTGTATCCTTTTGCTACTAATCTAGCTTTATATCGCTCTATTGATCCGTTGCTATTATATTTGATTTTATAGATCCATTTACAGCCTACGGGTTTGGTTCTGGGTTTTGGGCTGACCATGGTCCAAGTTTGATTTTTTTCTAAGGCTTCTAGTTCTTCTTTCATTGCTCTCGTCCAATTAGGATTGCTAAGGACTTCTTGGTAGGAGATTGGCTCTTTAACTTTTTCAAGGGATTCTAGGAATGTTCGGTGGGAATTTGTTATGGCGTTGTAGGATACGTAGTTTTGAATTGGGTATGTAACATTATAAGTGACAAAGTCTTGAAGGTGAGATGGAGGACGCGTTGGTCTTGTAGATCTTCTTGTGGGGGCTACTTCGTGAGTTGGTTCTGTGTGGTGTTCTTCTTGTCCCTCCGGAGTGTTGTTTTCTCCCCCTCCTTGAGGACCGTTTTCTCCCCCTCCTTGAGGACCGTTTTCTCCCCCTCCTTGACGAATAGGATTGTCTTCAAGGAGAGAGAACTCGTTTGGATGTAAGTCGTCGGATGGAAGTGAGCCAGTTGACCCTGCAGAAGGGTTAGTCATAGATTCGAAGTATGATTCTTTTTCAGAGAATGAAACGTCCCTGGAAATATAGAGTTTGCAATTCGTAGGGTCATAGCATTTGTATCCTTTTTTGTGACTAGAATACCCCCAAAAAGACAGTTTTGACTGAATGAGAGTCAAATTTATCGATCCGTCTTTTATGAACGTAACACACACAGCCAAAAACTTTGAGGTGACCAACGCCCATTTCCCTATTATTCAGAATCCCCAAGGGTTGTTTGTGGTCTAGAATGGGGCTAGGTAGACGATTGATAAGATAAACAGCGGTTAAGATGGCTTCAGACCAAAAAATTGTGGGAACTTTGGTTTGAAAAAGCAGGGACCTGGTGACATTTAGAAGGTGACGGTTTTTTCTTTCAGAGACACCGTTTTGTTCTGGGGTATTAATACAGGTGGTTTGGTGATGAATACCTTTTTCTTTTAAGAAAGTTTGAAACAGGGAGCTAGTGTATTCAGCGCCGTTATCTGACCTAAAAGTCTTAATTTTTGTGTCATACATGTTTTCAACCAAAACAACATATTCGCAAAAAATAGAAAAAACTTCAGATTTGGATTTAAGCAGATATAACCAAGTAGTGCGAGAAAAATCATCGATAAAAGTGATAAAGTATTTGAAACCGTTATATGATTCTATGGGAGCTGGTCCCCAAATGTCAGAATGGACCAGTTCCAACGGTTTCCTAGTCTTAGTGGTGGAAGAATAAAAAGGTAACCTAGTTTGTTTTGCAAGGCTACAGGTCTCACAACATAATTCAATGTTTGGTATGATGTTGGGAAATAATTTTTTTAAAACAGGAAAAGACGGATGTCCCAAACGTTTATGAAGGAGGTCGGGTGTATAACGGGATGCAGTATTTGCATGGAAGGTATTGTCTGATTTTTCTAGTATGTAAAGACCATTGACGAGAGTGCCTCTACCAATCATCTTCCCTGATATACGATCCTGAAACAACACATCAGAAGGTGAGAAAATAGCATTACAATTAAAAAATTTCGTTATCCTTGCAATAGATAGAAGATTAGATGTAAACTCGGGAACATATAATATATTTTCGGATGTGTCATTTAGGATTGTAGATTGTCCTATTCCTCCAATTTTTACTCGATTTCCATTTGCTACAGTAACGAAATTGTTTGTGTTTGAGTTCTTTTTAATATTGCATATAAGATCTTTGTTTCCAGTCATGTGATCAGTTGCACCAGTATCTAAAATCCATGACTTAGAGGTAGAAGTATGGTTGCATGAGATGTGAGTAGAGATAATACCTGATCCATTACCTTGTGGCGTCTGATTTTGACCGGATTTATTAAGAAGACAGTTGAGCTGGGCCAGCACATGACCCAAATCTGGGTGCATAGATTCAGGCCCAAGGTTGTTTGAGGAGTGAAGCCCATGATGTGCTGGACTGGGCCCGTTACCAGCAGACCAGAGCCCACTTCGGTCTCGCGGGTCAAGATCCGACCCGATCATGGAGTTTGGCTTGTCGGTAAGAGAAGGATCCGCGTAATCAGAGGATAAATATCCTCGACTTCCGGATCCAGACCCGGATGCCCATTTTGTGTTTTTTCCTCCGCTGTTAGGGTTTTGCGGGGCGACGTTTGGTCTGCCGCCGGGGTTAGGGTTTCCTCTGCTGTCGCCCCCTCTTTCTCCGGGTCCATCCTTTGGTGGTCGGAGGTGCGGGTAGAGGAACCAACACCGGTCGCGACTGTGTCCCTTTTTCTTGCAGTTTTCACAGTGCTCATCTTTGTGTTTTCCGAAGTATCCTCTTCCTTTCTGGTTTTGATGTTGTACTGTGACGAAAGCTTGGTTTTCTCTGTTGTTTTCTCTGGTGTTTTGAGGCATGGCGTGTCTTCGAGATTCTTCTCGTTGCACCATTGCGACGATCTGAGTGAGGGGTGGAAGCTCCGATGATAGTAAGATCTGAGATTTTAGGGGCTCGTAGCTAGGATCGAGACCTACCAGAAACTGGTAGACTCGGTTCTGCTCGTCCCTTTCTTTGATGATTTTAGGGTCGTTGCTCGGTGGTTCATACACACCGAGCTCGTCCCATCGACTTTTAAGAGTTCCGAGATACTCAGTAACCGATCTGGACCCTTGCTTGGTTTGCGCGAGGTCTTGTTTAATTTTGAAAATGTGGGCGAAATTCTGTTGCTTACCATACAGAGCGTGGATAGAGTCCCACAGCTCTTTGGCCGAGTCGGAGTAGAGGAACAGCTCCGCAATCTGAGGTTGAATGGAGTTCAACACCCAGGTCATTACCAGATGATCGGAGGTTTGCCATTCCTCAAATTTTTCGTCGTCGGTGTCTGGTTGTGGTGTGCGCCCCGAGATATGGCCCAGTTTCCCTTTGCCGCTGAGTGATAACGTGACCGACCGAGCCCAGGGCAGATAATTTGCCCCGGTGAGGAGTTGGGTGGTGAGTCGATGTGGCGTGGATCCTTCTGAAGTCATGACGAGGTTTTTCTGAGGTCAGAAGACCGACGATGTTTTTTTTTTGTTTTTTTTTGGATCTGGGTGATTCTGATGAGAAAAAAAACAGGGTCTGAGGTCAGATGACCGGAGATGGAGATTTTTGATTTTGGTATGAGGGAAGCTTGGGTTTGGTTTTCTTTTTTTGTGGAAGGGATCTATGAGGAAAGGAGGAAGACAGAGGAGATGAACGGAGGTTCGCCTCCGATGATGATCCTCCTAGATCTGAGATCGACGCTCTGATACCATGTAGAAAAAGTATTAACTTTTGTATTATTGTTCTAATACGATTTACAAATACATGTGATTATATAGTGGCTTATTAATCTAACCGTTTGAAAAGGTAACGGGAAACAATAATGATCTTTGGGTGATGAGATGCAATAAGTTTTGGGTAGAGTTCCGAGAGGAGGCATTGATGATAATTTAAACTGAGCCTCGAGTTCTTCAACAAAGATAACCAGAAGAGTTTTCTCCACACCAACCGAAAACCTCACAACTGCTTCCCGCACACAAAATCAAATTACCTTGAAATGAGCAAAGTAAACAATATATTAGTAGAATAGAAGAACATGTAGCAGCAACAAGAACAATGTAGTTCTGCCAAGAAATATACATGGAAGTTCGTTTCGGAAGTTCCAACAAAGGCAAAGAAAAAGAAAACGGCATCTGTAGTATGACTTTGGACGCCATAAGAAAATGATATATCTGATGCTGGAGTGCTTGCAGTTGACAAGCACGTGCTGCTATTCAACTATAAAAGCTGCAAAAATAAAAATGAAAGTGATTTGTAAGATACCAATGTCTGTTTTACTGCGAGACCTCATTTGATAGATGTATCAGGACTAGAAACAACGTAACACACAAAGGAACGTAGTAAACAATCAGGTTTCGGGCTATAATCTTTACATTATTACTGCATAGAAAGCAACACTTCTCTGTGGAAAGAGTTGACGTCTAGAGCAGATCAAACAGTATCTGATATTCTTTGCGCTTCTGTAGAACATGCAATTACAGCATACCTCCAGATTTCAGTTGGGAAATGGAAGTCTGCAGAAACAAAAACCCTCCATGAAAAAAAACTTCTAGATCTTACAATTCTAAAGACGACATTTTAAAACCATGTATCCCATAAATCCATGTGAATTGTGGTATAAAAGTTGCTATGAGAAAAAAACAGGAAAAATTGTCAAATACATACCCTAATCTGAGGGAGGTATCTAAAGTGTCGTTAAATTCAAAAGACCCTTCACAGTCGGTAGAAATGACGTCGACCGACTGAAGACATAGTGTTCCCCTTCCCTGGAGAGTCCCTACTGGATGGGCAGTGATTGTTGATTGTTTTACTGGCACAGCCATTTTCATTGCCTACATAACATTGCACTACAATCAGTACATGTGTGTGACTATATATATTGCACAAAGCCACAAACGTTATTAAGCTCAAGATTATTTTTTTCTAAGTAAATTCAAGATATGGAGACCCTATATAAAAGCAACTGTTTTTCTCCTTAGTCCATCGATCTCATCCATTTTCTATCCACTCTAGGAAGCCAATAACTAATAACTTCTCTATCACCCACACAAATAAAAATTGGAACTCAAAATATAGAAGATGCAACTTAATGACAACCTTCTTTTGGAGAATGCGATGTAGTCCCAACTCCAAAGCTTTTTGTAAATCGTGAAGCTCTTGTAGTGTAAGTCCATCTACTTCTCCTCTCATTTGCCTAACATAAAAACTTAAATTTGTTTTACTACTATATTTGGAACCATAGTTTCAAACAATTCACAACGTAAGAAAGCAAAAGGTACGGACCTCAACTTAGAGTTTGACTTTTCTAATTCTTTTCTCAGCTGAGCTTGTTTGGTGGTCTCAACCTACATATCGAGTAGCATTTTGAAATGGTTAGTTCAATTAGAAAACAAGGTCGCATCAAATTGAATAAAAAAATATATTTAGAGATGCAACAAAGTATTTAAACCTCGTTCCAAATAAAACTAGTAATTCTTCAACAACAAAAAAAGGAAAATAAATTGCACTTATATATACTAACAACTTGGGAAAATCTAACAACTTTAGCTATGGAATCAAAGGTCTAATGTATTTCCAATTTGTTGCTTATTAACAATTGTTTCTTCCTAAATGTATGCCAACTATTTGAATCCAGACCTAAAACTAAGTTTAACATATATGTATGGAGAAACATATACAGAAACTCGTGAGGACTATAACACTCATAAAACATTTTAACACATATACCCATATATGATTTATTTTCTTACTCTATTAATGAGTAAGATATTAGTTGAAGATGCTTACAAGAAAATTTGTTGAAAATGCTTACATCCACTGCCAATGCGTGAAAAATGTTAAAAATCCGTGGAGACATGCGCCTAATTCCACAAACCTAAGCAAATACATTATACAGTCATGCATTCACCGTTACGAGGTTGTCATGGACCAAATGGATTTGTTGATCTGGATGTGCAGTACTTGTCATGCGATTTCACCTCACCCGTGACTAAATTTTACCCACAGTTTTCCTAAAGGAGGTGAAGAAACAGGAGATGCACTCAAACACGTTAGGAAACAAATAAACATCCAAAAGTAGAGCATGGGGGCACTTAAATAGTGTTTAGGGTGAAAGCAAAATTGCTCACACAGTGACAGATCGGAATCAGTCAGAGGTGATTGAATAAAATCGGCCTAGGATGAATGGGGTGCAAATTCAAGATGCGACAGTGCCGGGTAAAATTGAAGGATTGAGTTTTAAGGAGACTCGAACCCAATTGACCCAGGTATGGTCCGCTGTTGAGCCAAATTGATTCATAACCATGAATCAACCCAACTGAGGCCCACTAGCCATTGTGTCTGATCTGGATCCGATTGTATTATGTATCCGATTATGTGTTATATGGATCCGGGTATGCCCGATCCACCAGAATGGATATAAAACCCTTGTAACCCTAAACTTAAAATTAAAAACGAAACTTTTCATCTTCTTCCTGAAGCTTCCGCCGTCTCTCTCTCTCTCTCTTCCTTTCTTGCTATTGTCTTCGTTCATACTGAGATCCTCTTGATCTCACCGGTAACCTTGCTTTTCTACATGGTATCAGAGCCTCTCGCCTAATCTGATCCCTTTGATCACCATCATGGCACCAAAAACAAAAGATGCAGTCGCCAATGGGGAAAATCCCTACCCTTTTCCCAACCACATCAACGTCGGGAACTTCGTCTCCGTGAAACTCAACAACAACAACTTCTTACTGTGGGAGATGCAAGTCGTTGGGTTGATGGAGTCGCAAGGGATGATTGGCTTTGTGGATGGCGAGTTCTCGCAACCCGAAGCCATGCTGACTTCTGTAGATGTTGATCCCCTCTCAAATCCGAAGTATCTACAGTGGATGCGATCAGATCGACTTCTTAAAGCCTGGATCGTAAGCACACTTGGGGAAGAAGTTCTTCCAGTCGTCGTTCGACTCGAAACTGCCAAACAAGTGTGGGATGAGCTCAAGAATTCCTTCGCTCAAGATTCGGAGGAGCGTGAAGTGTTCCTTCTTCAACAACTCCAGATGCTCAAGAAAAGAAACTTTAAAGATCTATCCGCCTACCTTGGGCAGTTCAAGACCCTATGCGACGAGTTAGCTGCAATCGGGCGCCCGATCAGAGACCAAACCAAGGTGCTCTGGGTCCTTACTGGTCTAGGACCAGACTATCAAGCTTTTACCACACCAGCTCTCAAGCCACCTCTTCCTACCTACTATGAAGTCGTACCCCAGCTCAGGAGCCATGAGATGAGAACTCAGTTGTATAATGCTGAGCTTCAAACTCATATGGCTTTCTTTGGTCAGAAGACGGATGGGAAAGGGAAGAATGGAGGCAGAGGAAAGAGGGATGGGGGCTTCTCCTCAAAGGGAAGGGGTTTTCAAACCTCCTCTCAAGGACAGCCACCCCCTCCAACTACTGCCCTATCTTCCACCAATCAAGCGAATCAAGACTCCAAAAAGTCTGAGGGATCTAACTTTAAACGTCCCATGATTTCCTGTCAAATTTGTCTTAAACACGGTCACGATGCTCTGAGGTGTTGGCATCAGTATAATCATGCTTATCAAACCAAAGAGGTGCCTCAAGCATTTGCTGCCCTCTCTGTGGATGATGAGCAGGAGAACTGGTACCCAGACTCTGGAGCAACCGATCATGTCACAGGTAATGCAGGTATGCTCCAAAATCTAACCCCTGTAGGTGAATCTGAAAAAATAATGGTAGCAGATGGCAATTTCATTCCAATAACCCATACTGGGGATGCTATTATATATCATAATTCAGGGTCTTTAGTGCTTAAAGATGTTCTTCTTGCCCCTAACATGAAAAAGAATCTCTTATCAGTTAGAAAGTTCACTAATGATTTTCCCTATAATATTGAATTTTCTGATACTGAGTTCTTTGTAAAAAAATAGAAGAACAGGCATAGTGATTGCTACTGGGAAACTTAAAGAAAAGTTATATACTCTTCCAAGTAAGGTTTCTAAAGTTTTCTTCTCAAATAGACAAAAAGTTGTGAACTCTCATATATGACATTGTAGATTAGGACATCCTAATTCTCAAGTAGTTCAACAACTCCAAGATGATGGTTGCATTCATATAAGCCACTCTCCTTCATCAAGTTCCATCTGCAGTGGATGTCAACTTGGAAAGTCAGTGAGGCTACCATTTCAAAACTCTACTTCTCAAACTAATAAACCATTTGATAAGATACATTGTGATCTTTGGGGTCCTGCTCCTATCTTAAGTAGGACTCGTTGCAAATATTATGCTTGTTTTGTTGATGATTGTACAAAATTTACATGGCTTTTTCCTCTCAAACTTAAATCTGACTTCTTTGAGTGCTTTATGAATTTTGAAAAGTATGTTCAACGGCAATTCAATTGCAATATCAAAATTTTCCAATGTGATGGGGGTCGAGAATTCCAATCTACTAAGTTTCAAAAATATCTTTTAAACTCAGGCATGCTTCTTCAAGTATCATGTCCTCATACACCTGAACAAAATGGGACAGTAGAAAGAAGACACAGAATGATTACTAATATTGGATTGACTTTACTCTTTGACAGTGGGGTTCCAAAATATTTTTGGGTAGAAGCTTTTTCCACTGTTGTTTTCTTATTAAATAGACTTCCTGCCAAAAATGGAAACATACCCTATCAATCTTTATTCTCAAAGTTGCCTGATTATTCTTGCCTTCGAGTGTTTGGTTGTAGATACTTTCCATGTCTAAGAGATTATATGCCAAATAAATTTGCTGAAAAATCAACTCCTTGTGTTTTTCTTGGTTACACCATTCGGCATAAAAGATATATTTGCTATAATCCTTGTTCACACAAATTTTTTATGTCACGACATGTTATTTTTTATGAAGAATATTTTCCTTTTAAAAACCCCTCTTCTTTCCACTCTACTGTTACTGCTAATACTTCTATTGCCACCTTTTCTGATTGGCTTCTTGAAGATAACAACAATTCTACCACCCCAAATCAATGTGGTGCTAAAAATGCAGTTCCACCCAATCAAATGGGTCCTCACACTGCTTCTACACCTACATTGTTGGCTAATAATGATGTGATACACAACCCTACACACACTTCCCCACCTCCCAGTGTAGCACCACAACCCAATGATGTTACCAATGATGAACCAACCCCCCCTGAACACTCTGACTCCCATGATGATATTCAAGGGGAGTCTGCTTCACCTGCCATTTCCTCTCCTCCCACTTCCCTCTCTAGTCTCTCTGGTGACTCTGGCTCCTCAACCCATGAGGAACCAGTTCTTGTTCCTGTCCTTGAAGCAGTTGCTCCCCTACACACCATAAGAACCAGAAGTAAAAGTGTCATTCAAAAACCAAATCCCAAATATTCTTTGTGCTCCCAGGTTGTGTCCACACCTTCCCTACCACAATCTGTTCAGGAGGCTCTTGCCCACCCAGGTTGGTCTGCAGCCATGCAGGAGGAAATGACAGCTCTTCAAGGTAATCATACTTGGGACTTAGTTCCCCGAAGGAAAGGTATGCACACTATTGGATGCAAGTGGGTCTTCAGAACTAAATTAAAACCTGATGGTTCCCTTGACAGATTAAAAGCTCGTCTTGTGGCCAAAGGCTACAAACAAATTGAAGGTGTTGACTATTTAGAAACTTTTTCTCCTGTTGTTAAACCAACTACTATTCGTCTTGTTCTTACACTTGCTGCCATGCATAACTGGACACTGCTTCAATTAGATGTAAAAAATGCCTTTTTGCATGACACTATTTCTGAGGAATTATACATGACACAAGTACCAGGTTTTATTGACACCAACCATCCCTCTTATGTCTGCAAATTACATAAAGCACTTTATGGCTTAAAACAATCACCTCGAGCTTGGTTTGATAGATTTAGTTCATTTTTACTATCTATTGATTTTCATAGTAGTACTGCTGACAGCTCTCTCTTCTTTCATCATGGCAAACAAGGCTCTCTTTTCTTATTGGTTTATGTTGATGATATTGTTGTAACTGGATCTAACCCCTCACTTATCTCGCAGCTTACAACACTCTTAGCTTCTGAATTTAACATGAAAAATCTAGGGGCCCTGCATCACTTTCTTGGCATTGAGGTTCAAAGAAGTACGGAGGGCTTGTTCTTAAGCCAACAAGCTTATGCTGCCAGCATCCTCAAAAAGCTCCACATGGAGTCTGCCAAGTACCATGCCACCCCTATGGCTTCTAAACTCGATAAGCAACAACTCATCCACTCAGAACTTTATTTGGATCATTCATTTTTTCGTCACATTGTAGGATCTCTTCAGTATTTTACCTTAACTAGACCAGATCTTAGTTATGCCATCAATTTTATTTGTCAGCATATGCATGCACCTACTCAGTTTCACTTTAGTCTTGTTAAACGCATTCTTAGATACATTCATGGCAGTCTCAATCTATGCATGATTATTCACAGTAGCACCACACCACACCTTTATGCTTTCTCTGACTCTGACTGGGCTGGTTGTGTCCTCACACGACGCTCGACTAGTGGCTTTTGTGTGTTCTTTGGAGCTAATTGTGTGTCTTGGAAATCCAAGAAACAACCTACAATTGCCCGTTCGAGTGCTGAAGCTGAGTATCGATCAATGGCTTTAACCACCGCAGAACTCACTTGGATCAGCTATCTCCTTCGTGATTTGGGAGTCTTCCTCTCCCACCCTCCCACCTTATTTTGTGATAATATTAGTGCACTTCATCTATCCATTAATCATGTTTTTCATGCTAGGACCAAGCACATTGAAATCGACTACCATTTTGTTCGTGAAAAAGTGGCAATTGGATCGCTTATAACCAAATACATCCCTTCCAAGGACCAGCTTGCTGATATTCTAACCAAGTCGTTGCCTAAAGATCACTTTCGCATGCTTCGAGCCAAACTTGGCCTTATCCCTCGGCTTAGTTTGAAGGGGAGTGAAAGCAAAATTGCTCACACAATGACAGATCGGAATCAGTCAGAGGTGATTGAATAAAATCGGCCTAGGATGAATGGGGTGCAAATTCAAGATGCGACAGTGCCGGGTAAAATTGAAGGATTGAGTTTTAAGGAGACTCGAACCCAATTGACCCAGGTATGGTCCGCTGTTGAGCCAAATTGATTCATAACCATGAATCAACCCAACTGAGGCCCACTAGCCATTGTGTCTGATCTGGATCCGATTGTATTATGTATCCGATTATGTGTTATATGGATCCGGGTATGCCCGATCCACCAGAATGGATATAAAACCCTTGTAACCCTAAACTTAAAATTAAAAACGAAACTTTTCATCTTCTTCCTGAAGCTTCCGCCGTCTCTCTCTCTCTCTCTTCCTTTCTTGCTATTGTCTTCGTTCATACTGAGATCCTCTTGATCTCACCGGTAACCTTGCTTTTCTACATGGTATCAGAGCCTCTCGCCTAATCTGATCCCTTTGATCACCATCATGGCACCAAAAACAAAAGATGCAGTCGCCAATGGGGAAAATCCCTACCCTTTTCCCAACCACATCAACGTCGGGAACTTCGTCTCCGTGAAACATTTTCCTTACATTGTTACATATCTTGAACATTTTCACGTCGGACGACCATCTAGAATTCCCGGTGTGCAACTTTCATTGTGTCCTTTAGGTTCACGTTGGCGGACTCCTAGGCCGTGGGCGAACAATGTCTATCTCATCACCATCCATCTAACCATCTATCTCATCATCCTCTGTCTCATCACTTTCTGAATCTTCAACATGTCTTCCTTGAGAATGTGATTGAACTATGTATGCTTCATAATTACTAATATTCATTGGTGTGTGCTCATACGGTTCAAAATACGACTGAGGGACTGCCGACAACGGAGCTGCTTAATATTAGCTATATGTTTGTGTCATTTGTTGATAATCCTCATTCAACTGACTTTGGTGGACAGTAGTATAGTGTTTGGGTTGTTTCTGAACAAACAATAAAAATGTATTCATGAAGTTAAATAAAGATAGCATTGTAGCGGTGCACTGATAATCAAAAACTTCAACATATGTATATTTTTCGTACAGTGGTCATTTGCAAGTTAACTTTAGATCAAACTCTCATTTCTCGGAAGCCACAAACTCGACAAACTATTTTACATAGATCATCATATCGCATTTCAGTATTAACATTAAACATCCGTCTGTAACCATCTTCATATTATGGTACCCGATCTACGAATGTAACAATTCCATCAAAAAAACTCATAACCAATCCGGTTCCGGAGCTCATTACTTCGAGTGTAGAAAATCTACATTTCATACATGAATATAACAATAATACATTAACTATACATGCATTGTATTTCATGTCAAAATAAAAAAAAAAATCAAACCTCAACAGTGTTGGTCGTCGAAGAGAATGAGTAATGGGGAGTGGGGACAAATTTGGGAGTGAGAGAATGAAGACGGTAACTGACCAACCTCATTTAAACCTTAAGGGAAAAACATCATCTTGGATGTTGTTTTTACCTTGGTTCAAAACGACACCAGTGGTGTCGTTTTCAATTGAGATAAAAATGACACCTCAAGTGTCGTTTTCACTTAATGAAAACGATACTTGATGTGTCGTTTTTAATGTATATATTTTGTCAAATGAGTTTTGAATTGTATGTTTTTCAAAATTTTATTGTTTTTTATTATTTTGAAAAAAAATCATATTTAAACGTAAGAATCCTACAAGTAGGGATCAATTGACAGCTCAGACCACGTGAGCCAAAAATCGATGATGAAATGATGGTCGATCTTATCTTTTTCGGATATTTTATAATCTTAAACTTTGTGCAAGTACAAAATGGCTATAATTAATACTGCAAAAAGCACGTGATAATAAAGTACGTAGCTCTCACTTTGGACCGACGAGTTTTGCGCGATATCTCTGCCGGCCGACGGTGACGGGTATACAGTAGGTAAGACAAGACTTAAAACTTCCACCTATTTATTATATTCTATGTTTTCTTCAGGGTTAGGAAGGATAATGATGTTGATGTGACCATCTATACAAATGCCTACGTGTGGGTCAGTTCAAAGCTAGAATTGTGCTATTAAAAAAAACACTTAGCTGGGAAGGAACTTTAAAATTATAAAAACTGATGGGAAAACACTTCGCTGAGAAGGGTATGAGTGTGACTGATGTTCACCCTTCACAGGTAGGGGCAACAATGTTGGCGGCTGATGCAAGACCTGATAAGAACTCCGGCTGTATGGCAGCATATGAATTTTAGCGTTGCGTTTCTACACAAACTTATGCGAGTGAAAATTTATTTCGTTCACTTGGCGAATGATTACAAAGTTGCTATACGTTAACTATCAACCACCCTTTGCACGTTTGATAGCTCACTGCCTCACTCAACAAATACTTGGTTGTAATGACCCGTAGATATGAGGATGCGGTTACGCAACTGAATTTAATAATTGAAATTCATCCTACCAGTTAGGGCCGTCAAGTTCTGTTCGGAATCCATAAATCGCTCGATGTTCGTTCGATTTTGTTCTGATTTTGCTCGAAATTGCTCGGATCGGTTAGTAACGAGCCGAGCACGAGCAGACCCCGCTCGCTCGATACTCGCTCGATGCTCGCTCAATTATCGTTCGAAACCTGATTACTATATTCAATTATTTGATTAACCTGAATATTCTATCCAATTACCCAATCGGTAAAGTGTTAAACTCATTAAATAAACTAATTTACCAAACTCAACAATCCATTTAACAAACCAAACCAAAATACTCATTAGAATCAAAACCATATTAGTACTAAACTTTTCATTTTTTTCATTATTTTTTTCTCATTCTTTTCTACACCAAAAGTTCAAATAAATTAAGGTTTGGGTCAGGTAGATGATCTTATTTATAAGATGTTGATGTTGTGAGTTATCCTACAATTTAGAAGATCGTGTTTGATTTTAATATTGTGTTGATTTTGTTTGATCCAAGTGTATAATCTTATTTATAAGATGTTAATGTTTTCGTATAATTTATAAGATTGTGTTTTATTTTAGGTGTTAATTTTAAGATTGTGTTAGTAACTAGTATTATATTTGTCTTAAGTAATTTTATAATTTACTTATTAGGACAACATTATTAGGAATTCAATACCAAAAAAAGGTTTAGATTAACGAGCCGCTCGTGAGCCGCTCGCGAGCAGATCGAACCGAGCACGAGCAGAATTTTCCGCTCGAAACCCTTAACGAGCCGATCTTGAGCAGACTCGGATAGCTCGTTTAGAGATCGATTACACCCTACTACCAGTAAGTCAAGAAACAAATACTTTTGCTATAAAAAATCACTTCTTGACCATAAAATAAAATTTGTGATGACTTCTTATTTATTGTGGTTACTAGGGGGGGGGGGAAGGGAAGAATGAATGTTAGCAAATATAAGTTAGAGCATTACAACATAATTTAAAAGTAAAAAAGGTACATTAAAAGTGACAATTTTAAAATTCAAAACCAAAGCTAAAAAAAACCCATGCTCTTTAATAGTTTCTAGCTAGTTAAGCACGTATTGTAAAGAACAATTTGTCTTCAGGTCACGACACGAGTTCGGACTAAGTAGACCTTGTTGGACTATTGGATGTTGGGCCTGATACAAGGTAAAATATAAATCAAATTGAAAGTATTTCATAAGCCATAAAAACTCTAAAAGATGAACAGAAAATTAATTTGTGCCTAAGTAGACTCCCAATCCAAGATGATTAATTTGAAGAATCTTATTGCGTGTATAAATATGTAAAAATGGAAATTAAGCTGAACTTAGGAACACCACCCGAAGCAAAGAAAGATAAAAGTCCAGCACATACCATAGTTTTAGAGATGTATCTGGAAGATCATCCAATTGCAAATTTGACCTTCCAGAACAACTAGAAACATTGAGGCCCAAGAATTCTGAACATTCACTTCCAGTAATATTGAGGTCAAAAATCTTCGGAGTAATCGTAGTTTCTTTTCCTTGTCCACAAATCTCCACCACCTATAAAAATTTAACTCTAATCTGTCAGAAATCAACATGTAGGTGGACAAATACATGTATGGAAATAATAAAACGGAGATAGGTCTAATTATATAATCTTGAAGTGTATTGAAATGGACTTGAAGCAGGTACATGCTGCTTTAGACGTGCATTTTCATCCATAAGTTGTAATATCTGCAAGCTTCGAAAAACATTCTTAGTTAGCAAAGCATTTAGACAGATTTTAATGACGTGGTTTAAAAAAAATTATGTCTTGATTTTTTTATATATCAATCAATTATTTCTTCCAGGATGACTCCTATGTCAAAGATACCGATAATGTAACTCACTATTTAAGCAACCGTCCTAAATTCCCAAAACCCTTGAAAAGCTTGAGAAATGAATATATGTATACGAAATACAAATTTGAAAATACTAGATTATTTATTGAACCACAAAGGATGCATAGAGTCCTAACCTTTTGTTGCGCACCAACGATTTCTTCTGTGGTATTTTCACTCTAAGAAAAGGTAAATTTTCCATCAGGAATATTCATATACTTGCAAGATAGAAATTTGGTGTGATTGAGTCAAACATGCATAGTATATATACCAATTTTGTGAGCACACCATGTAGTCCCAGTTCTAGTGTTTTCTGTAGCTCTTGGAGCTCCTCAACTGTTAGTCCTAGTTCCTCTCCTCTTATCTGTCTAAACATGACAAATATTGTTTCGCTAATGTAATATCCTGAATTTTTTAGTTAAGGTAATAATCAAATATCTTAATGGACTAATTAAGATTGTTGGATGATTGTGTGGTTTTAGAAGAAGATGGAATTTTGAGAAGAATATTGAGAAGAAAAAGATGGAGATTTTGAGGCAAGTACTGATTCGTTATTCTTCAGTTTCATATCATGTCTGTCTCTCTTGATATTCGTAGTTGCTTGCATGTTGAGCATTAATATTGATTTTATGGATATGCATATGATTGCATGGTGGTGTTTCGGTCGACATGTCATGTGGCTGTGTGTATGTTTCTGGCAGAGCAACTTAGGAAAGAGCTGCCTAGCGGACAGCGTGGAGCCACCCGAGAGAGGAAATGGCTGCCTGTCGTTAGTGTGGAGCTACCAGGTGTGCGTCTGACAGATTGATAGATTTCAGAAGCACAGGATGTGGTCGAATCTGAATGGGGGTTTCAAATTGATATGCATGCATTTTATTTGTGATGCATGTCTCTTGATTGTGCTTATTGACTGAATGTCATATTCTGTATTATTTTCCACATGATTATGATTCTGATTGATTGATGGTTGGTACTTGCGGGCTGTCGAGCTCACAAATTGTTGATTATATTTTCAGATTAATTATGGGCCTATCAGATGGATTTAAATATCAGAGTGCGCAGCGGTCAGGATCGTGGATCGTATCTTAACGCACCGGGTTTGGGCGGGTGAGCAGTTGTCCGGGCTCGGGGCGTTACAGCTAACGTTATTAATTGGGAGAAAAATATAAAATGGGATTTTTGCTTGAATGTACCTCTAAAAGTTGTTTATTAGGCTTTTGCACTTGTGTATTTTTCTATTACTCTAGAACGCCCACAAATCAAACTAATTGTTTGGGTGCACCTCCCTCTAACACCGTTAATGGATTTCGTGACACTGTTAGTTGTTCCCGTTAAGTTCGAATCCAAACGGTCAATCGAAAGCAATTAGTTTGTTTTGTAAGCGTTCTGGAGCAATAAAAAAATACACGAGTGTAAAGACCTAATAAACGACTTTTGGAGGTACACCCAAGTAAAAACCCCAGTATAAAATGCTTACGAGGGAAATGAAAAAGGTAGACCTCAGTTTGCGATTTAATTCTTCGACTTCTTTTGTCAATGCAATATACTTGTTATTGTCAACCTACATTGCGAGAGCATCTTATCGTATAGATATAGTTCTAGAAATTTGCAAATACCAAAGCAAACAATATAAATGTTAAAGAAGGCTATCTATGAAGTACTATATATGCATGCATTGGATGTTAAAATGAGATGCAACATAATCATGTAACAGAAACAACACACAACTGCTGGTAGCTAGACATCTTAGGGTCTTACTTGTTGAACATGTAAATTACATGTTTAAATTCGTGGATCAAGTGCTTAATTCCCATTTGTTTCACATATTATACCCAACGTGAAATTCGACATTTTTTTTCTAGAAAGTTGACACACATACGTGCATGTGTCATACATGGTAACTATAGAATCTCTGGGGATAAGTGTTAGTGTAATATCGGTTATACTAAGTTTTTTGATATAAAAAGCCAGAATGAGAAATAGGAAGATGTAGAGCAAACTAAGTGAAACTAGATATATTACTGTCAAAAAATTGCGGAAGGGGAGAAGATGGCAGACACTTTTGTGACATCCAAAGAAATAAGAGAAACTAAAGGTAATCTCATAGTCATATATTTGGATTTAGTTTTACATTTTGTAGCTGCCGGCAGTGTACCATTTATTTTTACAAATTTAAACGAAAGAAACATGGTAGGGTGAAAAATGCTTTGGTAAATAGTAAACGATTGCTTCCTTTTACGTTTTGTTTAAATATTTGTTTTTTTTTTTTGCCACTTAAGTAAAATGTTGCCTTACGGCATTTTTTTTGACATTATAGGTGAGGAGTATCTAAATTAATTAAGTTGGTTTAAATCCAAAATTATCTTGTAGGAAAAAGTTCTTTCGCAAACAACAATACCCTTTTGTCTATAGCTTTGATTTTAGCATTATTATTTATCTTTTTACTTTTTCGTTGAAAGACTGTTTGGAAAAATAATCTTACCCTTCTTAGTTGGCTTGGCTTGGTGATTCTCCTGAAGCTATAGACTGGTGAAGTTGAGTTAATACTCAAAGAATATGTTTCTGGATGTATTAGTTTTGGAACAAAAATATTTTGTCATTTTATTACAATCATGTTTTTATTTCACTATGATGGCGTGCTTCCCATCTGTGGAACGAATTTTAGGGAAAATATTAAAGACAAAATCATATATAATTTTATTAAAGTAAATTGATGTTGCTACTGCAAAAATAGTATTTACGGACGTATTTAATAATCTCATATTCTAAAAATGCATATGAGGAAAAGTACATTAGCATACAAATGTGATGGTACTATCATAAATTAGAAATGAGTTCAGCATTAATAAAATTCAACATTGAATAGCTCGTGATACAGAAGATTACACTAACAAGGAATAAAATACATCAAACAAAACCAATTCAACATCTTAACTAAAGGGGCATTTTGTCTTGAAATTTTTAACATAAATGAATTATAGGGGTATTTTCTGAATTTCAATTGACAGTGGTATTTTTGGATTGGCAAGAAAGAAGTACTCCTATATATAGAGGGTATGGAGGTATAGATGTGTAATACTAGTTAGGACATAAGAAGAATTGAGGAATTTTGGTGGTGGCCGGTTTTTTCCCCTTGCAGTTAGGATGGTAAGTTATTGTCCTTTCAATTTTTAAGGGTTAGATTTTATTACTTTCTATATGATAATGTGAAGAAATTGCATTAAAATTTATGCGTATATTATATATATAAACTAGCATTGCATGCATGCACGTGGACTTGAAACACAAACAATAATACAAAAGGTTCTATCCTCCTAAGTCCTAATACCTTTCCCTAATTCTCTTGTTTACGCAAGGCTGCTGAAGTTGGTTATTTTGAAGAGATTGACCTGACCTCAATATTAATTTAATTATGAGCTCGCATTGGATTGGATTTGTGGTGCGCGGTATGATTATCTCCGAGTCGGTCACATATTCTGACATTTCCCTCATTTGGATGTTGCATCTCTCTGGGTAAGAACACTTTTAGGTAGTTCACCCGTTAGGTATGTAGGATAGTGCTTTTGTTGAAAAATGTAGTCGTATGTTGCTTAACATTAAAAATACGAAATATTATTATATAATAGAGAAAACAAGTTTATGGACACGAGGAAGCCCAACACCAACCTTATGTATACGTTCACATATACGTACGGAGAAAATAATCTCGAGCATATATAAGTGCACGAGAGTGAACAAAAAGATATCCCATTCCTGTCATTTTGACTCAACAAGAATGGAATCCTTAAAGACTTGTTCGGATACTACATATAAGTCTTTTATTGCTGTGTGTGTCGTATTGCTTCGCGTACTCTACTACTAGTTTCAGCGGGATTAGTATTATATACAGTCATATACTCCTATAAAGATGCATGCTATTAGCTCTAGATTTGTACAAATTTACCAGTATTTGTCATGCATGCATGGATGTCAATTGGCAAATATATAGCAAGTACAAAGACGGTATGGAACAGGATAAAATGTCACCTGCAAGTCCAGTGGCAATGCATCTGATGACTTCCCGTGTCTTTTTGAATGATCTTTGTAACTTGTGAAAATCTCCATCATACTTCATCATGAAATGTACAAGCTTACAATGAACTTTGAATACATGATGCTCTTGAAAACAATAAATCTTATGTACATATGACATGTTCTTATATATGTAACGCAAGTTATGTATGGGGATATGCCTTTTATTTCTAGCTTGCAAAAATATGTACATCCTAAAGAAATGGTGTTGTGTATTTCAATTTTATAAGTAAGAAGTGAATGCTATTTCTTTTTGTTTCCTTAAATATTTTCCTAACAATTCATATTTGCTTCTTGAGAAACTATTTCCTCGGATATCCCCCAAATACTATATTCTACTTCAATGTTGCATTTTTTTATGTGACTTTAGTCTTCTTTTGCTAATAGAATCTTATAATAGATATACACGATCCAAGGAGTAAAAAGTTTAATTTATCCATGGGTTGTGTAATTACAGACCGAAATATCTCACTACTCAAGCCAATTCCACTAGTCAAATTAACTGTGTAATATCCTGAATTTTTTAGTTGAGGTAATAATCAAATATTTTAATGGATTAATTAAGATTGTTGGATGATTGTGTGGTTTTAGGAGAAGATGGAATTTTGAGAAGAATATAGAGAAGAAAAAGATGGAGATTTTGAGGCAAGTACTGATTCGTTATTCTTTAGTTTCATATCATGTCTGTCTCTCTTGATATTCGTAGTTGCATGCATGCTGAGTATCGATGTTGATTTCATTGATATGCATATGATTGCATGGTGGTGTTTCGGTTGACATGTCATGTGGCTGTATGTATATTTCTGGCTGAGCAACTTAGGAAAGAGCTGCCTAGCGGACAGTGTGGAGCCACCCAAGAGAGGAAAGAGTTGTCTGTCGTTAGTGTGGAGCTACCAGGTGTACGTCTGACTGATTGATATATTTCAGAAGCACAGGATGTGGTCGAATCCGAATGGGGGTTCCAGATTGTTATGCATGTATTTTATTTGTGATGCATGCCTCTTGATTGTGCTTATTGACTGAATGTCATATTCCGTATTATTTTCCACATGATTATGATTCTGATTGATTGACGGTTGGAACTTGCGGGCTGTCGAGCTCACAATTTGTTGATTATATTTTTCAGATTATTATGGGCATATCAGATGGATTTAAATTTCAGAGTGCGCAGCGTTCAGTATCGTGGATCGTATCTTAACGCACCGGGTTCGGGCGGGTGAGCAGTTGTCCGGGCTCGGGACGTTACAAACTGACTATTAGGGAGGCATTTTGAAAAGAGTAGGTTCGTCTATTCACACATTGAGCTGGCCACAAGCATGTAAAAATGTTTGGAAATACATTTAAAGGATGGAACATTTAAAAAAAATCGAGTATAAATTTAACCTCTCGGAGTTTAATGATCGGTGGACGATGACGGATGTATGTTAGTTACATAAGCTTGGACTTGGTGGATGTTGAAGGTCTAAGGAGTCTATCCGAAATAGTATGAGCCCGAATAGGTAACAACATATAATATGAGATAACTAGAGATTTTTATGCATAAAATATAGTAGTGGTCTATGCAAGTTTGAAGAGTGATCTTGATGATCTACAAATCGGGAGAGGCTAAAATAGGCGTTTAGGGTCGAGATTGAGAATGCCCCATAAATCAAATTACTTGCTTTTGTGACAGCAATGAAACCTGTGAGTGGGGTCATCCTTATGGAAGAAATTGATAGTAAGGTGTTGGTTAGATAGAGTAAGATGATACATATATAATTTATCGATTTTACATACCCACCTTGATATATCGATTCTGTAAATTAAGTGTGCAAAGTCAAGTTTAAGGTGGTGAACATGAGATTAAATGTGGAAGAAGATGGATGTGACTGGGTATACGTGGTCTTTTCATTTGCTGTAAGGTTAGTTGTCCAATTTTGGTCATCAATTGAAATATCAAGGGATGAGACTTTGTTAGTGTGTGGGTATATGGAAGGGAATAAAGGTATGTCGATGTGGGTTTTTATCGTACATGATTGATATTTGCTTCGACAAGTAACATGCTCTAGTGTTTGTAGGAAGGTGATAACATGAGGCATTTGCTCACATTCAAAGCAAAACGAGCCGGTATGGTTTGGAAGCACACAAACTTGGATTTAGGTGAAATGAGCATTAATAACAAATTTGAAAATACCGAATCAAAGGTACATCTTCTGGTACCATCAGGACGAGGCGTGAAAACAATATTAGGATAATTCTCTTTTTGAGCACAAGTTGGATGGAATGAAGAATAATAATAATCATTCGGTGCACACATTAATTTATGTAGTAACAGACTTGTCTTACACAACGACTGAATATCAAATAAAAAGGAAATATGATCAAATGTTGAATCTCTTACATGGATGCAAATTCGTAAAATTTAACAATGTGGCGTGAACGGGAAAAAACATCTGTGAAATAGATTTGTATGAAAAAATAGTTGGCTTGATTGATTGTTGCATGCCCCAAGACAAGGAATAAGCATGTGAGTAAACCGCTAGTTCACTAATGTTTGCAGTGTTCAATGTAGTACTTAAGTACTATCAATTTTGTTTTATTTTTACTTTTGATAATCTAAAATTCTTCAAGTGACAACAGTTCCAAACTAAAAGTAGCCGAATACTATTTGCATATATACCGATCACATTTTACCTAACATTATTGTTGCTTGTTGGGGGCCGAACCGGTGACCTCATAGGTACAAAACAACTCCCTTCATCCAAGTGCCTATCAACTCAACGAAGTAATACAAATTTGAACTCGAGCTATCGCCGACACAACTTGATGGCTCCATTTGAACTTTGAATTGGCGGAACATAAGCTCAAATGAGAAATGTTCAACTCGACTCGTTCATTACCAACATAATTTAAACCCAAATTTAAGTTCGTCTTTAGAAAATGTCAAAATTATGAACAAATTGTTATAAATAAATAAAACTTCAATAGACCTAAAATCGTGGTGTTTGTTTCATTTAAGAAATTATTAACTAGTATGCATTAACTAAACTTGCCTAAGATCGAGGAACAACATAATATCATATGTAAGTTCTAAAAAATGGACATTTGGCAAACACACCTGGTGGAAGAGAACTCATAGAGCTTGCCAGTGGCTGAGAAGACCACCAAACCAACTTCAGCATCACAGAGAATGGAGAGCTCATAGGCTTTCTTCTTCAACCCTTTCCTTCTCTTGGAGAAGGTCACTTGCCTTGCCGTGGTGTTCACAATCTTCTCTATCTTTATCCTCTCCCTTGCCATCTCGATCTACAGCAGATTCCACCAAACAAACCACGTATAACCTAAAACATAGGTTGGTGACACATGTTCTACTTTTGAAAAGAAATAATAAATTGGAGAAAAAGATCTCTAGAAATTGGAGGTGGGAATGACATTATGATTTTGGAGTTTACCCTAGAAATTAGGGGTATGGTTTGGAGTTGAGGGATAGACAACTCACAGCCCCACAGGCACTATCTAACCTATTCTTATAAGCGAGTACAAAATCAAGTGGGGAAGTACGTATGGATCTTTTATACAAAATATTATTATTTATTTATTATTATTATTGTAAGGAAGAGTTACGAATCACACCTTGTCCAAACAAGTCTAACAAAATATTTTATGTTACAATAAAACAAGAGGAGACTCGACGTCCTATTGCGTTTGCTATTTTCTTTTCTTTTTTCTTTTTCGGAAATAGGTGAATTTATTACAAGGCAAAGGGAGGAAACGTTGCTGAAATAAAATGTCCATATATATCACGTATATAATGAAAGTAACATAATGAGAGGGAAGAAGACGGTGTGATAAATTTTGCCTGTTTTCTGCCCATCAATATGCAATGGGAATGTATGATAAATGGTTCAAGTCGCAGTAATGTGCAAATCAATGGTAAGCATTTATCAATACTTTCTATTAAATTGTATCTATAAGAAGAAGAAAATTACCATTGTAATTCTAGACAAGATCCAACATTGAAACTCTTTTTGAAACATCCATGTAGAGTACTCAACTAGAGCTAGACAGACTAATAATGTTGGTAAATAGATTCCTTCCAACCTCAAATTAGCACATTGCATCCTAGATTTTGAAAACACAAGCACATGCTCCTTATATAAAAATATGAGATTTTTGCTTGGGTACACATCCAAAAGTCGACTTTTAGGAATTTGCACTCGTGTATTTTTTTATTGTTCCAGAACGCCAACAAATCCAAATAATTACTTTGATGCACCTCCCTCAAACACTGTTAACTGATTTCGTGACATTGTTAGTTGCTCTCGTTAAATTTGAATTCAAACGGTCGACCGAAAATCAAATTGACTCCCAATTCGAACCGACCGAGTTTGAATATGCTACTTGATACCTAATTAGATATCAATTTGAGCTTTAGTTAACATCTGAAAGTATCTAGAAAACTCGGTCGGCTCGAATTTTGAATCAATTTGGTTTTCAGTTGACAATTTGACTTTCGGTTGACCGTTTGGATTCGAACTTAATTGATATCTAATTAGGTGTCAAGTGACATATTTAGACTCGATCGGTTCGAATTGGGAGTCAATTTGGTTTTCGATCGACCGTTTGGCTTTCGATCAACAGTTTGGATTTGAACTTAACGGAAGCAAGTGACAGTGTCACGAAATCCATTAACCGTGTTTAAGGGATGTGCACCTGAGCAATTAGTTGGATTTGTGGACGTTCTGCAGCAATAAAAAAATACACAAGTGTAAAAACCTAATGAACGACGTTTGGATGTGCACCCAAGCAAAACCCCGATAAAAATATGGTATGAACTTAAATATGAAAACCAAATGAAGTGTCTTGGTAAAATGTGATTCTTAATGGAATCGCAAAATCCTCACCGTGCTTGCCAAATGGTTCGGTCATGTCGGTCAACAAAGAGATGACCTTCCTAGCTTATTAGATAACTCATACTAGCCTTATATTGGTGGAGAGATTAGCGGAAATGATGAACTCGAACTTTATACCGAGCGTTAAACATGTTAAAAATTTATATTGAAGAGTGGTAGAGTGATTACGATCCAATGACTTGGAATGTCTTTTCGATATCCTTTTTCATATTCCAACATCGAGTTTGGCAACTTGATGGATTCAATATTTCAATGTCTTGTGGATCAATCACAGAAACCAAGAAAACTATTTTCTACATGCTGGGTCTTATCCCTGCTTCTTTCCCATTTGTTCGCTTGTGTTGAAATTCATCTATAATTTTTTTTGAAAGCTGCTAAGTACTTAAATTAAAAGACCATGCCATCATCCACAGCACGATTATAAAAGGGGTACAACAAAGTTTTCCCCTAATAGGGTTACAAAAAGACATATTAGTCTTTGATAATCAGCTTCGATAGTTTCCCAAATCTTGGGTAACAAAACAAGCACGAAAAAAGGATAGAAGTAGCAGCGATTAGAGTAGCCAGTAAAACAGATCCTCAAGTCGATATGGGCTGCGTCTTAGCAACTTCAGCAGGTGCAGCCGTCGCATGATCAAGCTCTATCTCGCGAGCCATGGCTACAGCGGTGGTTCTGATGGTAACGTCAATGTTGTTTGACGTTGTGGTTGGAAGAACTCCCGGGGAGTCCCACTGCGCATCATTGTCGGAATTTCTCTATCAGACGGGCTTCCAGTCACAATTGTTTGTGCCTTCTTGATACCAAATTACCAAGTGTTTGTTGTAGAAGGTCGTCTTGATCTCTTAAGTGTACCCGACCAGCATTTAAGTAGATCAAAAAAAAAATTTATTTAGTAAAAAATCATGAGTATTAGATGTACCCCGAAAAGTCCTATTGTTTCTTTCATTCCAGACAATCCGTTGGAATGAGTTTGATTATTAAAGTGTACCGGTCGTTTGTACCTAAATCTGAGTTGATTTTGAACAAGTTGTCTAAATTCCGTGTTATTACTTCTTATGTTGTTTAGGTCCAGGATTGATGATTGATCCCAAAAGGTTTGTCAATTCGCAATCAAAAAATAGATTATTTATTGATTCGTTATCCACCCCACACATCGGACAAATGTGGTCAATTCTTACCCCTCTTCTAATCAATCGATCTCTTGTTAACAATTTGTTCCCGACTAAAATTCACGAGAAGACCTTGACCTTGGGTGAGCAATTAACTTTCCAAACCTGCTTTATAAGTGAGTATCTTGTTCCCCCATTAATTACCAAGAATTTATAGAAGAATTTTGGTATGAACTGTCCATGTTTAGTTAATGTCCATCGCCTAGAGTCAGTCCCAATTAAATGTATAGCCGGTAGAAAGTGTACGTTCATCTATAAATTAGTTTCGGTATTCAGATGTCATACGGGTATCCACTCCCACCACCAGAAGGCAATGTGAGAAGAAGACGATAGTAAACGTACGTGGTGGTTGCGCCCCAATGACCCCACGCACAACAGAGGAAATCACATGCATGTATCAATAATTAATGTCGCACATGTCTATAAAACTGTGCTGGCATTGGTCGCTACGGTTGCTCGGATTGGAGTTTTTTATTTTTTGAAAGATTTTTGGAGATATTTGATGACTCCAAGAATATCGGTCCGAAAACGGGCCGAATAAGACACCTCGACTGGACCGACAATGGAACTGTATGATATAGACAATTGGACATCAGACCAGTATAATAATTTGAATTGGATCGGATCAAACTGCATTTTCCTACTAATACAATTTTTTTCTTAATATGTAGACCAGTGAATATATTACAACCGTATGAGCTACAGTGAAAGCCTGCAACTCCGGCTCACCATCCATCATTCAACCTCTACATAAACCCTAGTTCAGTATCTATATCTTTTCCCTGCCCTCCAGTGTTCTCCAACACACTCACATTCAACAATCAACTTAGGGTGTCCACTCTTCAGGAGCTAAATTGATCACACTCTTGCTGTCACACCCTTAAAGTTGCCATAATATAGGTATCCTGCCCGCTTGACAGTTGAATGGCCAACCAAGATTCATTCTTCCACTCATTTTGACTTGCTAACTAGCATTAACTCGAGTCAGTTTAGTTAGAAAAACATTTGTCCTGAGATAATCAAGATTTAAGGACAGAACCTTGGCAGTTCATTCACATGTTTAGATGGCGGAGTAGAAATAACATTAAAAAAACCTAACCAACTAACTAGTTGGCTTCCAATCAGCAGTAGGTTTATTGACAACAATCACAACATCATTTTTTCCCGAAACACCAGATTTCTGCCTGTTTGAACGTAGAAAAATCTTTCCAAAGTTCATCTTATAGCAATGAAGGTTTGCACCTGCAAAACAAAAACATTCACAGAAATTGTAATTATAACATAATAAACGGATGGGTGAAGAAGAATGGTAGTTGAAATACCCTTTCTTTTATTTGATAAGTTGGTTAATAAGATTGCTAGTCCACAAACCAGAATTATTTTTGCATGTGATAGCAAAAGAAATAATTTGCTTACGTACATAATGATAATCAATCTGCAATTCTTGATTTTTCTTTTTCAGGCCTCCAGTTTTATCAATCTTCCCACTTCAGGGATCCACGATGCAAGTTTACTTCCAAATACTAGCTGGAAAATGGAAGTCTGCGGAGAGAACAATTAAGTTTGAAAGGTATTTCGAACAATTATAGGATATCTGTTACTTTTCTAGTGATCTAAAGGATATAAATAAAGGAGTTATCCCAGTAAAATAAAAGTAAGAATTAAACAGCCAGGAGAAAGAAATGCATAGCCTAATCTGAGAAATGTAGCTGAAGCATCATACAACTCCGAATTTTGCCCTCCGAAGTCCATGGAAACGTTGCTGATGGATTCAGGACTGTTTAGGTCAAAACTCTCGGCAATATCAGTAGTTTCTTTTCCTTGCCTATATATCTCCTTAACCTATGCAAATACATATAGGCCATGTTACTCTACAATTTTGGTAAATATATATATGGAAAAATTGAGAGGCTGAAAAACACAAGATATGTCTTACAAATATATCAAGCGAATAATGAAAATTTCAAAGGGAGTCGCTACATGCTGATTCAGAATATTATTTTCATCCAATATTTGCATGCACTGCAAGCACAAAAAATAAAAAAATCAGTTAATTAAAAATTAGGGTGTAGGAAGACCACCTTCTGAAAGTCACGTCAACAAAAAGTAAATATGTAAACAAAGTGTTTGTTACACTTTGAGTTTCGTTTTGTCGTTGATCCAAACCCAAACATATCATTGGATGTAATTATCATAATATCTAGAAATCTGAAGATGATATTATTTTTATAAAAAAAAGCAGCGCAAGACCTTTTGTTGCGGACCATTATCTTTCCACTCTGAGAGTGGATGCAAAATATCCCATCATAAGCATGTAGTACATATACAAATGTAAAACTAATATTAATTAATTAACCGTGGTGCAATGGGGTGGACCTAGGCGTGGGCACGCGTAGGCAAGTACCTACACAAGAAATTTGAAGTTAGTGTAAGATATTAAACCAAAATTAATGTATGCCAATCATGCACAATATACATTGTGAGTGTGTGATCAACTCACAACATAGTAGAGAGCTACAAAGTTATAAAGGTCATCAAACAATTAATGATTTCTGATGTGGGACTATTTTGAAATTGTTGTACACTTAAACATAATCAAAATTAAATTTAGATTACATTACATGGTATCCTTAATCCCTAAAATTAAAATTTCCCCCAAAATCCCTCCACCTTCTCGACCACTCCACGTCTCCACCCCTCCACCCGACTCTACCTCTCCTAGCTCCCGCCCTCCGCAGTCCCACGACTTCGCGGCTTCTCCACTCCTTCGCATTTCTCCATCTCCACGCGGGTCACGCCCCCACCTCTCCACGCCCCTGTCCGCGCCTCCACCTCTCCACACCTCCGTCTCTTCGCGGCTCCGCCTCCTTGCTCCCGCAGTCCCGCGACTCCTGCCCTCCATAGTCCGCACTTCACCTTCTCCACTCCGCCTCTCCACTCCTCCACGGCGCCGCCTCTCCACGCGGGTCACACCCCCATCTCTCCACGCCCTTGTCCGCACCTGCGGCGCCTCCACCTCTCTGAGTTCTTCGGTCAGGTACTCTCTCCCTTTCCCACTGGTGGAACGAGGGGTGGTGGTCCTGGTTACAACGATTTTAATTTTGATGTTTAGGGAGAAGCAGATGTCGCATTTGTATTTCCTAATAATGATTGGAGATTTTCCATATTGATTCCCAAATATATTGATTTCCAAATATCATGGGATATTGGATGTTAAAAGGTATTATGAGATGTTAAAAGGTATATGGTATTATCAGATGTTACTGTATTATGTTTTACAATGACACTAACATTGTTTACTCATTCCACTTTAATACCAGATAGATTAGCAGCTTAAAATTTACCTATCAGGGATATCATAAAAAACCAATCTATTATCACCAAGACGCCGATCAGGAAAGTACTGAAAATATTTCACTTCTGAATTGTTGATACCTTAAAAGTAAATCCAGTCAGTACTTAGTATTGAATTTTTCAATATTGCTAAAGAATTGCAACTGAAAACTGAAAATGAATTACAATATCAAATATTGGACCATGTCATAAGAAGAATGATAAAATATTCTGATAGAATTGGAAACTTAAACAGTGCATAAAAGGGTTTTATGTTTAACAGTGGATAAACTTAAACATTGCGTGAAAAATAAAACTTGGACCATAACATTAAGAAGGATGGAGTTAAAATTTTCGTAGACTTAGAATCATGAATTATATCATGAGAAGAATAGAGATGTCATGAATTGTAATACATATGTAGGAAATTTTAAAAAAGGTTGCAAACAATAGTAGAGTGAAATACGACTTGAATTATGTCATTCAAACGAAGAATATTTCAGCCATTGCATTTAACTACCGTATATCATTTCTTGGAGGAAAGGATCTAAGAACACCAGTTGCAATTCTTCGAATTAAAACTATATTTGCTTTTCCATATTGTTAATGCACACATCATTGGGACGATAAGTATCGATGTAATAAGTAATGTTTCTTCTGAATTTTGCTGGTACTTTGTATTCCATTGTTTTAATTTGTATTTTTTGTTGTTGTAGTTGACGACCACTTGATGTGAACTTCTCCGAGTTCTTCGGTCAGGTACTCTCTCCAACCAAGTCTCTAGTGGGTCCTTCTGCTGGTGTGTAATACGATACTCGTCTCGCCAGCAGAAATTGAAGTTGTGTGGGACGGCGAGAGTTTGCTCTCTAGTCTCACCTTTAAGCATTAGGGGTTCCTATGAATGTGTCTATCTTATTTCTTGAATTGCATCTTCTGCTTGATTTAATTTTTTATTACGAATTTTAATTTAAAAATAAAATAACTCCTCCAATTTAATGTTTGCGAGTAGAGAAAATTGATCATTGTGTTGTTTTAGAGCATAGAGTTTGATCACAACTTCATTCAATTTTTGTTTTTCATTATCGGGAATGGATAAGTTTTTGATTAAAAAACCCAAACAAGCACAACTACTGGAAAAACGAAGTCGAGTTGGAATAAATTTAGCTGAATTAGTATCAGATCCAGGAGAAAGAAAACAAAATTTCTGAATTTCATCATACTATGCATAATGAAATTTGTAGAGAATATTACTTAAGAGGATGAAACCTCGTAGGATTACCTTGTAATAAACATATTTGAAGTTAATATAAAAACTTTTTTAATTATTATATTATTTTTTGGTTGATATATTTTTAAAGGATGCTCACCCCTAAAGTCCTGTGTCCGCTCCTGGGTGCAATATATGTATACCTTTTCCTGTAGAACACGTTGTAATCCCAACTCCAATGTGTTCCGTAGACTATACGATAGTTTTCAAAACTGACAATATAAGCCAGATTTCAATGGGTATGTTCACAAACTACAAAGGCTGGACTTCAATTTGTAGTTTAATTCTTTGACTTCTTTTCTAAGTGGGGGCGTACTCATCCTCAACCTACACGTTGAGTGACTATATTGTCAGTTTTGAAAACTATCAGCATCTTTAAGTAAAATATAGAAATATTAAAGGATATTAATATTTGAGAGACCAAGTTTTATAAGCGCAACACATAAATTACGGAACATGCCAAACTATAAGAAAATTATATATTGCAATATAATGAATTCCTAACCTAACCAAATTAAAACTTGAGAGACCAAGTTTTATAAGCGCAACACATAAATTACGGAACATGCCAGACTATAAGAAAATTATTTAATTGAAATATAATAAATTCCTAAATTAACCAAAATAGTTATTATATTATAAGCATAGTTGGAGATCAATTCGTCACCTCCAAAAAAAGTTGACAAGTGTCAAATTATAGTGACCCAAAAGAATCTAGATCAAAAGGTGGTGGTGTAATATGAAGTGACGATCAACAAGTGTCACAATTTCAGTTGGTTTTGCTTTATACATCCACGGTTATTTAAAAAAATCAATCTTGTGATTGAGAACAAGACGGATGAGAATATACAGAAATCAGGCCCATGTACAGTACGAGCTGATCAACTGGAGGCACGCTCGGCTCCGAACAATTTAGACCACAATAGTAAGTCGAGACCTCCAAAAGCTAAGTCAACCCTAATTGATCTCCACTCCATCAAACTCAAATCAATTACAACCTTCAAGAACAATCTACAACATGGGCATTCATAATAATAAAAAAACCACAAAAGTCGAATACAAAAGAATATCATTATTTTCCCTTAAACATGGACGTTTGGCAAAAAAGATCTAACAAATAAACTGGCAACACACCTGGTGGAAGAGAACTCGTAGAGCTTGCCAGTGGCTGAGAAGACCACCAAACCAACTTCAGCATCACAGAGAATGGAGAGCTCGTGGGCTTTCGCAATCTTCTCTATCTTTATCCTCTCCTTAGCCATATATCTCAGATCAGTTGGTACTAAGAAGGAAAATCTGCAGAAATTTATGAGTGGGAAAACCCTAAAATTTAGTGTAAGGTTTGGGAAGTGAAAGGATATCTCACCAGGCAAGATGCTTTCTTCCCTCTTCCGGAACTCCCATCAGAAGTAGACACCGGATTTAGTGGTTTTAGTACGTACAGCACAGTACAATCTTTTACACACATCACAGTATCACACATGGTGATAACTGATAAGTACCTGGGTACCGGGCTGGCCGAGCCGGGCCAGAAGGTTAAACGGTCCGGGGCCGGGGCCGGTTCCAATGGGTCTGGAGGGAAGGAGAATGGAATTATGGAATAGATGTGTTGGTCTGAGAAACGTTTGGGTTGGGGAAGGGAAGGAGAAGTTTTATTTTTGTGGAAACGTTTGGGTTCAAAAATATAACTGTTTTAGATGGATGGTGGAGATAGAGGTTTTTACTTTGGATGGTCAGGATTTCATTAAGTAATACTTAAATACTATTTAGATATAGCCGCATAAATGATCATGAAGTAGACATAGCATGGACATAACCTGCAGATGTGCTGACGGAAAATACCATCTTCCCGTTCCTTCCTCCTGTAGAGCCTCGTGTCTAGCTGCTTCTTGCTCCCTCCCTTGGGTATTCCTCCTTTTCCTCTTCTATTGGCCTCACATTCCTTAACCTCATCAGTTAGATGCCTAGATGTTGGCACGACTGCGTTGGATATATACTTCTCGTGGTTCCACGAGTCTAAGACCTAACACTTTGTGGCTCCGACAAACCTGTTTGCGGTTTATGTGAACTCCAGTAGACTAAAATTAGATCTCACGTACCTTATTACGTGGATTAATTAACTTAACTTGACAAGTAGGTATAACATGTAACATGTATCTATCTAGACATGCCAAAAATTCTCTTAAAGCTTTCTGTTAATAGACTTTTATGTTGAATAACTGTAATTATTATGAAAATATATATTGATCTTATTAATACAAATATCCACATTTAGACAACATTTTATAGGAGGGGTTAATAAACGATGGGAGAAGTAACATGCCAAAGTAATATTTTGAGAAGCTACACCAATTTGAGAGAAGCTTCTATTTCAAAACACATCGGTAACAGGCAGGAGAACTCGTATTTTTCATTGGGTAACACGCTAATATGATTTAGTAAGCTAAGAAAACAAACATGAAATCAATATTTAGTTTCTTGTTTATTTAGATTCTCGATTTTACTAACAAAGATTGTAGAAAAAGTATTAACTTTTGTATTATTGTTCTAATACGATTTACAAATACATGTGATTATATAGTGGCTTATTAATCTAGCCGTTTGAAAAGGTAACGGGAAACAATAATGATCTTTGGGTGATGAGATGCAATAAGTTTTGGGTAGAGTTCCGAGAGGAGGCATTGATGATAATTTAAACTGAGCCTCGAGTTCTTCAACACTCCCCCTCAAGTTGAGTCCGGAAGAGATTGAAGGAGCCCAACTTGTGAAGAATGGCGTCAAACTGTTTTTGATCCAAGGGTTTGGTGAAGATATCTGCGAGTTGGTTTTTGCTTGTGACGAAGGGGACATCAATTTCTTTAGTCTGAATTTTTTCTCTGATGAAGTGACAGTCAACTTCAATGTGCTTTGTTCTTTCGTGGAACACAGGATTGGTGGCAATGTGACGAGCAGCCTGATTGTCACAGAACATGTGCATAGGTTCATGATATGGAATCATCATTTCTTTGAGGAGTTGTTTGAGCCAAATCAGCTCACTGGTGGTGGTGCCATGGCACGATATTCTGCTTCAGCGCTTGATCTAGCCACAACGTTTTGTTTCTTGCTTCTCCAAGTGACGAGGTTTCCTCCAACGAAGGTGCAGAACCCGGTGGTAGATTTACGATCGTAACTACCCGCCCAATCTGCATCAGAGTAACCAATGATAGAGTTAGATTGGTTTTGTTTCATCCATATGCCTTGTCCTGGAGTTTTCTTTAAATACCTGAGTATTCTATCAATGATGTCCAGATGGTGAGTGTGTGGTGTATGCATGAATTGACTTACTGTGCTAACTGCATAAGTTATGTCAGGTCTAGTGACGGTTAGATAAATGAGTTTCCCTACTAATCGTTGAAATTGACTTACATCGCTTAATGGTTCCCCATCAGTGGGACCAATTTTTCGGTTGGTCTCGATAGGTGTGTTGGCCGGTTTGGATCCTAATTTCCCTGTTTCTTTAAGTAGATCAAGGACATACTTTCGTTGAGATAAAAATAGGCCCTTTTTTGAGTAAGCAATTTCAATGCCCAAAAAATATTTCATGAATCCTAAATCCTTGATGTCAAATTTGTTTTTTAGATATGACTTAACCCTATTAATTTCTTTGTCATTATTTCCGGTGATTATAATGTCGTCTACATAAACTAAGACAATGATGGTAATATTGTGATTATGTTTGATGAACATAGAAGCATCGGCAGAACATTTTGAAAAACCAAATTGACTAAGAGATAGACTGAGTTTTGCATACCAGGCTCGGGGTGATTGCTTTAATCCGTAGATTGATTTGTGAAGTTTGCAAACCTGAGTGGTGTTATAACCTGGAGGAGGAGTCATGTAGACATCTTCTTCTAAGGCTCCCTGTAAGAAGGCGTTCCGGACGTCCATCTGGAAAAGATTCCAACCATAGTTGACTGCTATAGATAGAAGAACACGGACAATATTCATTTTTGCAACAGGGGCAAAAGTTTCTTGGTAGTCGATGTCATGTGTTTGAGTGTATCCTTTTGCTACTAATCTAGCTTTATATCGCTCTATTGATCCGTTGCTATTATATTTGATTTTATAGATCCATTTACAGCCTACGGGTTTGGTTCTGGGTTTTGGGCTGACCATGGTCCAAGTTTGATTTTTTTCTAAGGCTTCTAGTTCTTCTTTCATTGCTCTCGTCCAATTAGGATTGCTAAGGACTTCTTGGTAGGAGATTGGCTCTTTAACTTTTTCAAGGGATTCTAGGAATGTTCGGTGGGAATTTGTTATGGCGTTGTAGGATACGTAGTTTTGAATTGGGTATGTAACATTATAAGTGACAAAGTCTTGAAGGTGAGATGGAGGACGCGTTGGTCTTGTAGATCTTCTTGTGGGGGCTACTTCGTGAGTTGGTTCTGTGTGGTGTTCTTCTTGTCCCTCCGGAGTGTTGTTTTCTCCCCCTCCTTGAGGACCGTTTTCTCCCCCTCCTTGAGGACCGTTTTCTCCCCCTCCTTGACGAATAGGATTGTCTTCAAGGAGAGAGAACTCGTTTGGATGTAAGTCGTCGGATGGAAGTGAGCCAGTTGACCCTGCAGAAGGGTTAGTCATAGATTCGAAGTATGATTCTTTTTCAGAGAATGAAACGTCCCTGGAAATATAGAGTTTGCAATTCGTAGGGTCATAGCATTTGTATCCTTTTTTGTGACTAGAATACCCCCAAAAAGACAGTTTTGACTGAATGAGAGTCAAATTTATCGATCCGTCTTTTATGAACGTAACACACACAGCCAAAAACTTTGAGGTGACCAACGCCCATTTCCCTATTATTCAGAATCCCCAAGGGTTGTTTGTGGTCTAGAATGGGGCTAGGTAGACGATTGATAAGATAAACAGCGGTTAAGATGGCTTCAGACCAAAAAATTGTGGGAACTTTGGTTTGAAAAAGCAGGGACCTGGTGACATTTAGAAGGTGACGGTTTTTTCTTTCAGAGACACCGTTTTGTTCTGGGGTATTAATACAGGTGGTTTGGTGATGAATACCTTTTTCTTTTAAGAAAGTTTGAAACAGGGAGCTAGTGTATTCAGCGCCGTTATCTGACCTAAAAGTCTTAATTTTTGTGTCATACATGTTTTCAACCAAAACAACATATTCGCAAAAAATAGAAAAAACTTCAGATTTGGATTTAAGCAGATATAACCAAGTAGTGCGAGAAAAATCATCGATAAAAGTGATAAAGTATTTGAAACCGTTATATGATTCTATGGGAGCTGGTCCCCAAATGTCAGAATGGACCAGTTCCAACGGTTTCCTAGTCTTAGTGGTGGAAGAATAAAAAGGTAACCTAGTTTGTTTTGCAAGGCTACAGGTCTCACAACATAATTCAATGTTTGGTATGATGTTGGGAAATAATTTTTTTAAAACAGGAAAAGACGGATGTCCCAAACGTTTATGAAGGAGGTCGGGTGTATAACGGGATGCAGTATTTGCATGGAAGGTATTGTCTGATTTTTCTAGTATGTAAAGACCATTGACGAGAGTGCCTCTACCAATCATCTTCCCTGATATACGATCCTGAAACAACACATCAGAAGGTGAGAAAATAGCATTACAATTAAAAAATTTCGTTATCCTTGCAATAGATAGAAGATTAGATGTAAACTCGGGAACATATAATATATTTTCGGATGTGTCATTTAGGATTGTAGATTGTCCTATTCCTCCAATTTTTACTCGATTTCCATTTGCTACAGTAACGAAATTGTTTGTGTTTGAGTTCTTTTTAATATTGCATATAAGATCTTTGTTTCCAGTCATGTGATCAGTTGCACCAGTATCTAAAATCCATGACTTAGAGGTAGAAGTATGGTTGCATGAGATGTGAGTAGAGATAATACCTGATCCATTACCTTGTGGCGTCTGATTTTGACCGGATTTATTAAGAAGACAGTTGAGCTGGGCCAGCACATGACCCAAATCTGGGTGCATAGATTCAGGCCCAAGGTTGTTTGAGGAGTGAAGCCCATGATGTGCTGGACTGGGCCCGTTACCAGCAGACCAGAGCCCACTTCGGTCTCGCGGGTCAAGATCCGACCCGATCATGGAGTTTGGCTTGTCGGTAAGAGAAGGATCCGCGTAATCAGAGGATAAATATCCTCGACTTCCGGATCCAGACCCGGATGCCCATTTTGTGTTTTTTCCTCCGCTGTTAGGGTTTTGCGGGGCGACGTTTGGTCTGCCGCCGGGGTTAGGGTTTCCTCTGCTGTCGCCCCCTCTTTCTCCGGGTCCATCCTTTGGTGGTCGGAGGTGCGGGTAGAGGAACCAACACCGGTCGCGACTGTGTCCCTTTTTCTTGCAGTTTTCACAGTGCTCATCTTTGTGTTTTCCGAAGTATCCTCTTCCTTTCTGGTTTTGATGTTGTACTGTGACGAAAGCTTGGTTTTCTCTGTTGTTTTCTCTGGTGTTTTGAGGCATGGCGTGTCTTCGAGATTCTTCTCGTTGCACCATTGCGACGATCTGAGTGAGGGGTGGAAGCTCCGATGATAGTAAGATCTGAGATTTTAGGGGCTCGTAGCTAGGATCGAGACCTACCAGAAACTGGTAGACTCGGTTCTGCTCGTCCCTTTCTTTGATGATTTTAGGGTCGTTGCTCGGTGGTTCATACACACCGAGCTCGTCCCATCGACTTTTAAGAGTTCCGAGATACTCAGTAACCGATCTGGACCCTTGCTTGGTTTGCGCGAGGTCTTGTTTAATTTTGAAAATGTGGGCGAAATTCTGTTGCTTACCATACAGAGCGTGGATAGAGTCCCACAGCTCTTTGGCCGAGTCGGAGTAGAGGAACAGCTCCGCAATCTGAGGTTGAATGGAGTTCAACACCCAGGTCATTACCAGATGATCGGAGGTTTGCCATTCCTCAAATTTTTCGTCGTCGGTGTCTGGTTGTGGTGTGCGCCCCGAGATATGGCCCAGTTTCCCTTTGCCGCTGAGTGATAACGTGACCGACCGAGCCCAGGGCAGATAATTTGCCCCGGTGAGGAGTTGGGTGGTGAGTCGATGTGGCGTGGATCCTTCTGAAGTCATGACGAGGTTTTTCTGAGGTCAGAAGACCGACGATGTTTTTTTTTTGTTTTTTTTTGGATCTGGGTGATTCTGATGAGAAAAAAAACAGGGTCTGAGGTCAGATGACCGGAGATGGAGATTTTTGATTTTGGTATGAGGGAAGCTTGGGTTTGGTTTTCTTTTTTTGTGGAAGGGATCTATGAGGAAAGGAGGAAGACAGAGGAGATGAACGGAGGTTCGCCTCCGATGATGATCCTCCTAGATCTGAGATCGACGCTCTGATACCATGTAGAAAAAGTATTAACTTTTGTATTATTGTTCTAATACGATTTACAAATACATGTGATTATATAGTGGCTTATTAATCTAACCGTTTGAAAAGGTAACGGGAAACAATAATGATCTTTGGGTGATGAGATGCAATAAGTTTTGGGTAGAGTTCCGAGAGGAGGCATTGATGATAATTTAAACTGAGCCTCGAGTTCTTCAACAAAGATAACCAGAAGAGTTTTCTCCACACCAACCGAAAACCTCACAACTGCTTCCCGCACACAAAATCAAATTACCTTGAAATGAGCAAAGTAAACAATATATTAGTAGAATAGAAGAACATGTAGCAGCAACAAGAACAATGTAGTTCTGCCAAGAAATATACATGGAAGTTCGTTTCGGAAGTTCCAACAAAGGCAAAGAAAAAGAAAACGGCATCTGTAGTATGACTTTGGACGCCATAAGAAAATGATATATCTGATGCTGGAGTGCTTGCAGTTGACAAGCACGTGCTGCTATTCAACTATAAAAGCTGCAAAAATAAAAATGAAAGTGATTTGTAAGATACCAATGTCTGTTTTACTGCGAGACCTCATTTGATAGATGTATCAGGACTAGAAACAACGTAACACACAAAGGAACGTAGTAAACAATCAGGTTTCGGGCTATAATCTTTACATTATTACTGCATAGAAAGCAACACTTCTCTGTGGAAAGAGTTGACGTCTAGAGCAGATCAAACAGTATCTGATATTCTTTGCGCTTCTGTAGAACATGCAATTACAGCATACCTCCAGATTTCAGTTGGGAAATGGAAGTCTGCAGAAACAAAAACCCTCCATGAAAAAAAACTTCTAGATCTTACAATTCTAAAGACGACATTTTAAAACCATGTATCCCATAAATCCATGTGAATTGTGGTATAAAAGTTGCTATGAGAAAAAAACAGGAAAAATTGTCAAATACATACCCTAATCTGAGGGAGGTATCTAAAGTGTCGTTAAATTCAAAAGACCCTTCACAGTCGGTAGAAATGACGTCGACCGACTGAAGACATAGTGTTCCCCTTCCCTGGAGAGTCCCTACTGGATGGGCAGTGATTGTTGATTGTTTTACTGGCACAGCCATTTTCATTGCCTACATAACATTGCACTACAATCAGTACATGTGTGTGACTATATATATTGCACAAAGCCACAAACGTTATTAAGCTCAAGATTATTTTTTTCTAAGTAAATTCAAGATATGGAGACCCTATATAAAAGCAACTGTTTTTCTCCTTAGTCCATCGATCTCATCCATTTTCTATCCACTCTAGGAAGCCAATAACTAATAACTTCTCTATCACCCACACAAATAAAAATTGGAACTCAAAATATAGAAGATGCAACTTAATGACAACCTTCTTTTGGAGAATGCGATGTAGTCCCAACTCCAAAGCTTTTTGTAAATCGTGAAGCTCTTGTAGTGTAAGTCCATCTACTTCTCCTCTCATTTGCCTAACATAAAAACTTAAATTTGTTTTACTACTATATTTGGAACCATAGTTTCAAACAATTCACAACGTAAGAAAGCAAAAGGTACGGACCTCAACTTAGAGTTTGACTTTTCTAATTCTTTTCTCAGCTGAGCTTGTTTGGTGGTCTCAACCTACATATCGAGTAGCATTTTGAAATGGTTAGTTCAATTAGAAAACAAGGTCGCATCAAATTGAATAAAAAAATATATTTAGAGATGCAACAAAGTATTTAAACCTCGTTCCAAATAAAACTAGTAATTCTTCAACAACAAAAAAAGGAAAATAAATTGCACTTATATATACTAACAACTTGGGAAAATCTAACAACTTTAGCTATGGAATCAAAGGTCTAATGTATTTCCAATTTGTTGCTTATTAACAATTGTTTCTTCCTAAATGTATGCCAACTATTTGAATCCAGACCTAAAACTAAGTTTAACATATATGTATGGAGAAACATATACAGAAACTCGTGAGGACTATAACACTCATAAAACATTTTAACACATATACCCATATATGATTTATTTTCTTACTCTATTAATGAGTAAGATATTAGTTGAAGATGCTTACAAGAAAATTTGTTGAAAATGCTTACATCCACTGCCAATGCGTGAAAAATGTTAAAAATCCGTGGAGACATGCGCCTAATTCCACAAACCTAAGCAAATACATTATACAGTCATGCATTCACCGTTACGAGGTTGTCATGGACCAAATGGATTTGTTGATCTGGATGTGCAGTACTTGTCATGCGATTTCACCTCACCCGTGACTAAATTTTACCCACAGTTTTCCTAAAGGAGGTGAAGAAACAGGAGATGCACTCAAACACGTTAGGAAACAAATAAACATCCAAAAGTAGAGCATGGGGGCACTTAAATAGTGTTTAGGGTGAAAGCAAAATTGCTCACACAGTGACAGATCGGAATCAGTCAGAGGTGATTGAATAAAATCGGCCTAGGATGAATGGGGTGCAAATTCAAGATGCGACAGTGCCGGGTAAAATTGAAGGATTGAGTTTTAAGGAGACTCGAACCCAATTGACCCAGGTATGGTCCGCTGTTGAGCCAAATTGATTCATAACCATGAATCAACCCAACTGAGGCCCACTAGCCATTGTGTCTGATCTGGATCCGATTGTATTATGTATCCGATTATGTGTTATATGGATCCGGGTATGCCCGATCCACCAGAATGGATATAAAACCCTTGTAACCCTAAACTTAAAATTAAAAACGAAACTTTTCATCTTCTTCCTGAAGCTTCCGCCGTCTCTCTCTCTCTCTCTTCCTTTCTTGCTATTGTCTTCGTTCATACTGAGATCCTCTTGATCTCACCGGTAACCTTGCTTTTCTACATGGTATCAGAGCCTCTCGCCTAATCTGATCCCTTTGATCACCATCATGGCACCAAAAACAAAAGATGCAGTCGCCAATGGGGAAAATCCCTACCCTTTTCCCAACCACATCAACGTCGGGAACTTCGTCTCCGTGAAACTCAACAACAACAACTTCTTACTGTGGGAGATGCAAGTCGTTGGGTTGATGGAGTCGCAAGGGATGATTGGCTTTGTGGATGGCGAGTTCTCGCAACCCGAAGCCATGCTGACTTCTGTAGATGTTGATCCCCTCTCAAATCCGAAGTATCTACAGTGGATGCGATCAGATCGACTTCTTAAAGCCTGGATCGTAAGCACACTTGGGGAAGAAGTTCTTCCAGTCGTCGTTCGACTCGAAACTGCCAAACAAGTGTGGGATGAGCTCAAGAATTCCTTCGCTCAAGATTCGGAGGAGCGTGAAGTGTTCCTTCTTCAACAACTCCAGATGCTCAAGAAAAGAAACTTTAAAGATCTATCCGCCTACCTTGGGCAGTTCAAGACCCTATGCGACGAGTTAGCTGCAATCGGGCGCCCGATCAGAGACCAAACCAAGGTGCTCTGGGTCCTTACTGGTCTAGGACCAGACTATCAAGCTTTTACCACAGCAGCTCTCAAGCCACCTCTTCCTACCTACTATGAAGTCGTACCCCAGCTCAGGAGCCATGAGATGAGAACTCAGTTGTATAATGCTGAGCTTCAAACTCATATGGCTTTCTTTGGTCAGAAGACGGATGGGAAAGGGAAGAATGGAGGCAGAGGAAAGAGGGATGGGGGCTTCTCCTCAAAGGGAAGGGGTTTTCAAACCTCCTCTCAAGGACAGCCACCCCCTCCAACTACTGCCCTATCTTCCACCAATCAAGCGAATCAAGACTCCAAAAAGTCTGAGGGATCTAACTTTAAACGTCCCATGATTTCCTGTCAAATTTGTCTTAAACACGGTCACGATGCTCTGAGGTGTTGGCATCAGTATAATCATGCTTATCAAACCAAAGAGGTGCCTCAAGCATTTGCTGCCCTCTCTGTGGATGATGAGCAGGAGAACTGGTACCCAGACTCTGGAGCAACCGATCATGTCACAGGTAATGCAGGTATGCTCCAAAATCTAACCCCTGTAGGTGAATCTGAAAAAATAATGGTAGCAGATGGCAATTTCATTCCAATAACCCATACTGGGGATGCTATTATATATCATAATTCAGGGTCTTTAGTGCTTAAAGATGTTCTTCTTGCCCCTAACATGAAAAAGAATCTCTTATCAGTTAGAAAGTTCACTAATGATTTTCCCTATAATATTGAATTTTCTGATACTGAGTTCTTTGTAAAAAAATAGAAGAACAGGCATAGTGATTGCTACTGGGAAACTTAAAGAAAAGTTATATACTCTTCCAAGTAAGGTTTCTAAAGTTTTCTTCTCAAATAGACAAAAAGTTGTGAACTCTCATATATGACATTGTAGATTAGGACATCCTAATTCTCAAGTAGTTCAACAACTCCAAGATGATGGTTGCATTCATATAAGCCACTCTCCTTCATCAAGTTCCATCTGCAGTGGATGTCAACTTGGAAAGTCAGTGAGGCTACCATTTCAAAACTCTACTTCTCAAACTAATAAACCATTTGATAAGATACATTGTGATCTTTGGGGTCCTGCTCCTATCTTAAGTAGGACTCGTTGCAAATATTATGCTTGTTTTGTTGATGATTGTACAAAATTTACATGGCTTTTTCCTCTCAAACTTAAATCTGACTTCTTTGAGTGCTTTATGAATTTTGAAAAGTATGTTCAACGGCAATTCAATTGCAATATCAAAATTTTCCAATGTGATGGGGGTCGAGAATTCCAATCTACTAAGTTTCAAAAATATCTTTTAAACTCAGGCATGCTTCTTCAAGTATCATGTCCTCATACACCTGAACAAAATGGGACAGTAGAAAGAAGACACAGAATGATTACTAATATTGGATTGACTTTACTCTTTGACAGTGGGGTTCCAAAATATTTTTGGGTAGAAGCTTTTTCCACTGTTGTTTTCTTATTAAATAGACTTCCTGCCAAAAATGGAAACATACCCTATCAATCTTTATTCTCAAAGTTGCCTGATTATTCTTGCCTTCGAGTGTTTGGTTGTAGATACTTTCCATGTCTAAGAGATTATATGCCAAATAAATTTGCTGAAAAATCAACTCCTTGTGTTTTTCTTGGTTACACCATTCGGCATAAAAGATATATTTGCTATAATCCTTGTTCACACAAATTTTTTATGTCACGACATGTTATTTTTTATGAAGAATATTTTCCTTTTAAAAACCCCTCTTCTTTCCACTCTACTGTTACTGCTAATACTTCTATTGCCACCTTTTCTGATTGGCTTCTTGAAGATAACAACAATTCTACCACCCCAAATCAATGTGGTGCTAAAAATGCAGTTCCACCCAATCAAATGGGTCCTCACACTGCTTCTACACCTACATTGTTGGCTAATAATGATGTGATACACAACCCTACACACACTTCCCCACCTCCCAGTGTAGCACCACAACCCAATGATGTTACCAATGATGAACCAACCCCCCCTGAACACTCTGACTCCCATGATGATATTCAAGGGGAGTCTGCTTCACCTGCCATTTCCTCTCCTCCCACTTCCCTCTCTAGTCTCTCTGGTGACTCTGGCTCCTCAACCCATGAGGAACCAGTTCTTGTTCCTGTCCTTGAAGCAGTTGCTCCCCTACACACCATAAGAACCAGAAGTAAAAGTGTCATTCAAAAACCAAATCCCAAATATTCTTTGTGCTCCCAGGTTGTGTCCACACCTTCCCTACCACAATCTGTTCAGGAGGCTCTTGCCCACCCAGGTTGGTCTGCAGCCATGCAGGAGGAAATGACAGCTCTTCAAGGTAATCATACTTGGGACTTAGTTCCCCGAAGGAAAGGTATGCACACTATTGGATGCAAGTGGGTCTTCAGAACTAAATTAAAACCTGATGGTTCCCTTGACAGATTAAAAGCTCGTCTTGTGGCCAAAGGCTACAAACAAATTGAAGGTGTTGACTATTTAGAAACTTTTTCTCCTGTTGTTAAACCAACTACTATTCGTCTTGTTCTTACACTTGCTGCCATGCATAACTGGACACTGCTTCAATTAGATGTAAAAAATGCCTTTTTGCATGACACTATTTCTGAGGAATTATACATGACACAAGTACCAGGTTTTATTGACACCAACCATCCCTCTTATGTCTGCAAATTACATAAAGCACTTTATGGCTTAAAACAATCACCTCGAGCTTGGTTTGATAGATTTAGTTCATTTTTACTATCTATTGATTTTCATAGTAGTACTGCTGACAGCTCTCTCTTCTTTCATCATGGCAAACAAGGCTCTCTTTTCTTATTGGTTTATGTTGATGATATTGTTGTAACTGGATCTAACCCCTCACTTATCTCGCAGCTTACAACACTCTTAGCTTCTGAATTTAACATGAAAAATCTAGGGGCCCTGCATCACTTTCTTGGCATTGAGGTTCAAAGAAGTACGGAGGGCTTGTTCTTAAGCCAACAAGCTTATGCTGCCAGCATCCTCAAAAAGCTCCACATGGAGTCTGCCAAGTACCATGCCACCCCTATGGCTTCTAAACTCGATAAGCAACAACTCATCCACTCAGAACTTTATTTGGATCATTCATTTTTTCGTCACATTGTAGGATCTCTTCAGTATTTTACCTTAACTAGACCAGATCTTAGTTATGCCATCAATTTTATTTGTCAGCATATGCATGCACCTACTCAGTTTCACTTTAGTCTTGTTAAACGCATTCTTAGATACATTCATGGCAGTCTCAATCTATGCATGATTATTCACAGTAGCACCACACCACACCTTTATGCTTTCTCTGACTCTGACTGGGCTGGTTGTGTCCTCACACGACGCTCGACTAGTGGCTTTTGTGTGTTCTTTGGAGCTAATTGTGTGTCTTGGAAATCCAAGAAACAACCTACAATTGCCCGTTCGAGTGCTGAAGCTGAGTATCGATCAATGGCTTTAACCACCGCAGAACTCACTTGGATCAGCTATCTCCTTCGTGATTTGGGAGTCTTCCTCTCCCACCCTCCCACCTTATTTTGTGATAATATTAGTGCACTTCATCTATCCATTAATCATGTTTTTCATGCTAGGACCAAGCACATTGAAATCGACTACCATTTTGTTCGTGAAAAAGTGGCAATTGGATCGCTTATAACCAAATACATCCCTTCCAAGGACCAGCTTGCTGATATTCTAACCAAGTCGTTGCCTAAAGATCACTTTCGCATGCTTCGAGCCAAACTTGGCCTTATCCCTCGGCTTAGTTTGAAGGGGAGTGAAAGCAAAATTGCTCACACAATGACAGATCGGAATCAGTCAGAGGTGATTGAATAAAATCGGCCTAGGATGAATGGGGTGCAAATTCAAGATGCGACAGTGCCGGGTAAAATTGAAGGATTGAGTTTTAAGGAGACTCGAACCCAATTGACCCAGGTATAGTCCGCTGTTGAGCCAAATTGATTCATTACCATGAATCAACCCAACTGAGGCCCACTAGCCATTGTGTCTGATCTGGATCCGATTGTATTATGTATCCGATTATGTGTTATATGGATCCGGGTATGCCCGATCCACCAGAATGGATATAAAACCCTTGTAACCCTAAACCTAAAATTAAAAACGAAACTTTTCATCTTCTTCCTGAAGCTTCCGCCGCCTCTCTCTCTCTCTCTTCCTTTCTTGCTATTGTCTTCGTTCATACTGAGATCTTCTTGATCTCACCGGCGACCTTGCTTTTCTACATAGGGTACTATATATACTGATGAAATGCCCATAGACACAACCAACATATATTTAACAAGCCCTGGGTAATCAATCAACCCGAAAATTTACAATCCCACTCTTGATAGTTGACAAACCATTTTTGGATCGTCCTTAGACTAGTTGACTTCCTCATTGGGTGAATTAATCCGTGCCACCAAGTGTCTCAACAAAGCCAACAAACGATTGATCCTCAAAAGCCAAGCTATGTAGAAAATTAAAAACCTTCACTCTAAAACGGTCGACCCGATCAATCCATTTTGGATCATTAATGATTTAGTCAATTTCCTTGGAGATTAAACCATATCAATACACTTGTGGTAGTTTGGTCTTTTTTTACTCTAAAGAAGGGTTAGGAGGTGGCTTAAAAAGGAAAATGTATAGAGTAGATATTTACGCTTGAGGAAATGATTCTTATGACCACCCAAGAAGGGGAGGAACAAAACCCTGACTCTAATTTCTAATGAAACAACATTATGTGGATCCCACCTTCCAACTTTTCTTTTTCTTCTTTGGCTATCTCACATACAGACATATTACAAGTTTTTTTTCATGTAATAAAACCTAAAACAGAATTTATCTATGCCTTGGAAGGACATCTTACAGTCATATACTTTTACTATATAACACTACTTCTAAACATGTCACCTCTCCATTTTACCAACATTATTAATGTGTAGAGTTTTTTGAAATTCCAATATTTTGATGGAGCATACATGTCAACTTGCATATGTTACAAGCGAAGTTATAACTTCAACAAAAAACTAGATACTCCTACTAGAGCCAATATACTCTTCAATAGAGAACAAGATTATCTAACCTGGAACATAGTAGTCATCATGCCCAACTTTTGCACTTTACTCGGGTGATCATTGTATTTTTCGAAAATTTCCTTCATACTTCACCATAACATAAAAATAATAAAATAAAAATCATATGGCATCAGGAAATGAAATAAATCAAAGGAGTATGAGATATAAGCCAAAAGTACACACATAACATGTATCGGTAAAATAGAATTATTGTCTAAGTAAAAAGGTAATACGCATTTAGTTTCAATTTATTTATAGTTTCACAATATCAATAAGTACGTACAATTGTGTTAAGAAGAACAAGAAGAAATTAAAGGTTTTGGTGATTCTTTTATTGTTCTTAACCTTTTTGGCATCCTTCTCTCGCTCTTGTATACAGCTGTAATTTTAGTTTTGGGTTCGACAACAAACAAAATGAGAAAAGTGTTTCAAAAGGGAAAAATGAGAAAAATGTTTCAAAAATGTTAGAAACAATAGAGTATTAAGGTTTGTGCCCAAAAAAATCAATTGCTCAACTTATTTTAGGAGATGTGAGATATATTTGCTAAAATTTATCGTCTTATGAAAATTAAACCCAAAAAAAAACTTCCCCATAATAAACAATGGGAAGAGACTAAACATTAAATACTTGTGAGATGGTAATTATTTTTCCATAGATTTTGTCTTATTGACTTGTTTCTTGAGAAATATGCAGCAGTACCAATTGAGAAATGCATGACTACGACAAGTTTGGGCGCTAAAAACTAATTCATAATCTTCTTATTGCCAAAATCTCATCTTCACCATTAACCATGATTATTGAAACATCTATAAGTAATATAGTTTTGGGAGTTATTATAAAATTGTATCAAAATAAGTATTCATCCATAAGATAGATGACAAAAGACAATCATAGATGTCTTTTTTTCCTCCAATAATAACATGCATGGTTTGATCATGAATTTATGGTAGATGTTTGGTTCAATGTGGTAATGGTTGTGATATATGTTACCTAATCAATTGATTTTATCACCATACAAGGTTACTAAAATCTACCCATCCAAGGCAAAGCAATTCAATCAACATACCAAAGTATGAAATGCGAGCTATTACATCACTAGCTCATACTTCTTCAATTACACATGACTTCATAATTTTCATCTCGAATGAATATGATTTCAAAATATACAAACTTCCTAGGTAGCATCGTTTTCTTAACTCTTCTAAATCTCTCACATCACTACTTTGCAAGAAGGCGAGTCCTCAACGCTTTCTTCTCTTTGGAAAGGTTTCTCTCAAATAGCTAGCACATCTTTCTCTAGCAATACCTCTCTGATGTTTGTCTTTTACAACCTTTCTTTCTCTCTAATATAACCCTTGCCTAAGGGCTCTTTACCAAAACTATATTTCAATTCTTCTCTTATATTTCTCCCATTACGAAACATTTTCTTGGATATCAATACGTACATTACAAAAACTTCTTATTCCTTGTGTTGTCTCATATCATGATTGACCTGTTTGGATTAGAGTTAGTTTGGTTTGTTGATGTATTTGACAAACTCTTGTAACTTGTTTTACCTCATGGGATGTATACTCACACCTATATGCATACCTAATGGAAGATATGATCATCTCTTGATAGACAAGAGCATATCATACTTTAGTTTTTGGTGTCACTCACATGCCATCAAAACCATGTTTAGTTTCTTAACTTTATTTTTCTTTCAATAATATTTATCGTTGCTCATCTACACTTCTAGTTTGGCAATTACTTTATCTCCCTACCACAATATGTGGGAGCCCACATGTTTTTTATGTAGACAAAAAATTCCATACAACCAAAGAGTTGATTCATTGTAAATTAACCACAAAATAAAAGAAATGTGTGAACCAAAAAAATTCAAAAGAGAGGGTGAAGTTGTTTAATGCCTAACAATAAATTAAGATGTGCATATATAATAGAAGAGATGATCATCTCTTGATAAACGAGAGCATATCATACTTTAGTTTTTGGTGTCACTCACATGCTATCAGAGCCATGTTTAGTTTCTTCACTTTATTTTTCTTTCAATAATATTTATCGTTCCTCATCTACACTTACTAGTTTGTCAATTACTTTATCTCCCTACCACAATATGTGGGGGACCACATTTTTTTATGTAGACAAAAACTTTCATACTACCAAGGAGTTGATTCATTGTAATATAACCACACAATAAAATAAAAGTGTGAACCAAAAAAATTTCCAAAGAGAGGGTGAAGTTGTTTAATGCCTAACAATAAATTAAGATATGCTTATAATTGGCTTCAAAGTAGTTATACTCACCAATAAATGGGCAATATGCAATGTTTGTAACATAAATTTATTATGCACTATGCATGTGCAAATGGTAAGCATCAAATTTGAATATTTTCCTTATCATTTTAGCCTCATTTGTACAAAAGTGGGGGATATATGGTAGGTTGTGTAAGAAATAAGGTGAGAAAATTGCAAAGGCCAAAAAAACTGATATATAAGAGATAAGGACTTGAAAGAAAAATAAGCATTGCATCTACTTATGAAGCATGAGGTTGAAGAGTAAGTGAAGATAAAGAGTTTTCCCGAGAAAAAACTACTGAAGGAATGCTAAAATACTCCAGCATTGGCTCAGACTCAACGGTCATCACCACCAATCAAGGGACAAATCTTCCTCGTCACATCATCAAGATCCAAATCTGTCCAAGAAAGGCAACAACAACAACAAAAGGGACCAAGAAATTCGTCTATACTCAAACGGCTAGAATTATAGCCCACAAAATCACAAGTGTGTAATCAATTAGGATAATTCAATATACAAACCCTTAAACAAATCTAATTCATTATTTCCTAGTTTCAAACTCATGTCCAAATATTTTTTTTGGTCTGAGGTCATATTAACTGTTGTGTATCTTATTAATCGTCTCCCTAGTCCCCTAATTCAAAATAAACAACCCCTAGAAATCATGAATGGTAGAGGGATGAGTGTTGATCACCTTAAGATTTTTGGTTACACTTGTTATGTTCATAAAAAATAGATTGTTAAACTTGATTTACATTTTGTTAAAACTGTCTTTCTTAGGTATTCCTTCCAAAACAATGGGTACAAATATTACGATCCTCTGGATTGTAAACTATACATCTCTAGAGATGTATCCTTTTTTGAAAATGAATTATACGTCTCTAGAGATGTATCATTTTTTGAAAATGAATCATATTTTGAATCTACAAAAACTAGTTCAGTAGGTGAGACAACTCCTCTTCCTACCATGGACTTGTTTGATGAAATCTCTCCGTCTCTTGAGGAGACTCTCATACCTCAAGATGAGGGAGACGAACATACCACAGTTGAAACAAATGGCGAATAAGAAGAACCTCAAGAAGAGGCTCCCACAAGAAGGTCCACAAGACCAACTTGCACTCTGTCTCGTCTCCAAGATTTTGTCACATATGATGCTACGTACTTACCCCATTCAGTACTACATATCCTACAAAGCCATAACTTCATCTCATCAGGATTCTTTGAATGTTATTGATAATCTTAGTGAACCTACCTCCTACCTGAAGCCCTTAGGGACCCAAATTGGGTAAAAGCCATGAAAGACGAACTATGAGGCTTAGAAAAAAAATCAAACTTGGATCATGGTTCGCTTAAGACAAGGAATTAAACATATAGGTTGTAAATATATATATAAAATTAAGTATAACAGTAACATATATGTTGATCGATACAAAGCTAAACTTGTTGCTAAAGGGTACACCCAAACATATGAGCTTGACTATCAAGAAACTTTTGTCACTGTTGCAAAGATGAACACAATTAGAGTCCTTCTTTCTGTAGCCGTTAATTATGGATGGAACCTCTTTCAGATGGATGTTCAAAATATCTTCCCTCAAGGCACTTTAGAAGAAGTTTACATGACTCCTCCTCCGGGCCACAACTCCTCACACAATGAGGTTTGCAAACTCCATAAATCAATCTAAGGATTGAAACAATCTCCCAGAGCGTGGTATGCAAAACTCAGTCAATATGTCCTATATGGTTTTTTGTAAATGCTCAATTGATGCAACGATGTTTATCAAGCATTACAATAACATCACCACCATTGTACTTGTGTATATAGATGGCATCATAACTGCAGGAAACAGTGATAAAGAAATTGACCTGGTAAATCGTATCTAAAAAATAAATTTGACATCAAATATCTAGGGTTCATGAAATATTTTCTAGGCATTGAAATTGTATACTCTAAGAAAGGTTTATTTTTATCTCAACGAAAATATGTCCTAGATCTCCTTCAAGAAACCGTAAAATTAGGATCCAAACCTGTCAACACTCTCATCGAAACAAACCGAAAGATAAGTCTCACTGATGGGGAACTTCTAAACGACATAGGACAATTCCAAAGATTAGTAGGAAAACTCATTTATCTCTTTGTTACTAGACTTAACATAACTCGTGTTGTTAGCATAATAAGTCAATTCATGCATGCTCCCACACACACCACCACCTAGACATCATATAAAGAATCCTTAGATACTTAAAGAAAACACCGGGTCAATGGATATGGATAAAAAGAAACAATTATAATTCAATAATTGACTACTCTTATGTAGACTGGGCTAGTAGCAACGATCGCTAGTCTATCACGGGTTTTTGTACATTCGTTGGTGGAAACTTAGTCACTTGGAGAAGCAAAAAGCAAAATGTCATTGCAAGATCCAGTGTTGAAGCTGAATGCAGACTTATGGCATCCACCACTAGCAAACTAATCCGGCTCAAACAATTCCTCAAAGAAATAAGATTTCATACCAAAAACCTATGCAAATATATTGTGATAATCATGTTGCATGTCACATCACCTTCAATCATGTATTCCACGGACGAACAAAGCTCATAGAAGTTGGTTGTCATTTCATCAGAGAAAATACCCAGGCAAAGGAAATCAAAGTCTCATATGTCCAAAGCAAAGATCAACTTGCGGATATTTTCATCAAGTCATTGGACCAAAAATAATTCCAAAATATTTTTCACAAGTTGTGATCATTTAACCTCTTCTGAACTCAACTTAAGGGGGAGTGTTAAAATACTCCAACCTTGGCTCATACTCGACGATCATCACCGCCAATCAAGAGACAAATCTTCCTTATCACATCTTCATTAAGATCCTAATCTTTCTAAAAAAGGCAAGAACAAAAGGGAACAAGAAATTCGTGTATACTCAAACAGCTAGAATTATAGCCTATAAAATCACAATTGTGTAATCAATTAGGGTAATTCAATATACAAACCCCTAAATCTAATTCAATAAGGAAGATCTCCTAAGGTTCTTGTAAAGATGAACAAACAAACACACATAAATGGACGTTACGCTTATTCCATAATAAGCTATACTTACTGAAAGAACTACTCTTTATCAGAAATTCATATCGATCCGTAGAATAATATGAGAATGTATACCAAGAAACTGGTTGGGCTGCGTAAACCATTTGGATAAGAAATCCAAATCGATAAGCCTTTTTTAGCGTTCAGTAGCGTGAATTATGGCCTATGAAGTCACAAGTATTATCATATGCTTGTTGGTCTTTATCTTGCTTTATTGCATTGTGGGTCATCATATTTTACTAAATTTACTTAGGGTCGACTTGATGTATATTGCATGCAGGATTTAAGTATTGTCTATCATTCATGCACCAAACTTGTTAAGATCTTGGCATATTTCAAACCTTGATCTCTCTCTCTTAGACACGCACATAATTGATCTGCTCTTATTTGTAAGATTTAGTCGGTTAGATTTCTTAGGTTTAGTCATTGTATTTTGCAATATATTTCTTCACCATTAGGTGCTTACGTTGCCATAATAATTATTTAGTAATTGCATGAATAAGCTCATCTGCCCTGTTGTTTGATCACTATTTTTGTTTTTCATAGTCTCTAAGTAGCCAAGCACTTTGAGATACAAATTTATGACCAAAACATCTTGAAGACTTCTACATAAACATGTAGTGTGCTTCATTAAGTTGCATTGATATGTGACATCTACATTAGCCATTTTCATTTGAAAATTCTCAATGAATTAATCAGTAAGCAAGCCGATACATCCTTGTTAACTTAAGCAATTTTAAGAACATGGAAATTGCCATGTATTCCATAACCATTGTCAAGAGGCATGTGTTGGTATTCAAGCTTGTTCTTCCACTTTTAGTTGCAACACTACAACAATCATCACATATCATGGATTGATATTGCAATGAAAACCTTCTCCTTCCATAGATACTTAAAGCATAACCTTCATAACTTGACATTAGAAGGTAGATATGATTAACTTCAAATTTCATTTTGGGTGAGTATGTTGTGTTCTCCAATTATAAAATATATATAATGAATCGTCATGTCTTTATGTGAGAATGAATACGTTAGTAGTCATCAACTTCATCACTGTCACCTACTAACCTTTAATTTCTATTACTAGATATATGAGCCTAGCACAAAGTATCTATGATTTATGATCCTCAAGTAGCTCAAAGCCTAACCTGTCAACATTATTGGTACATGAGCTCAAGTAGCTCATAACCAAATATCTATATATGATCCTCAACATTTCCATGTTCTATGAAAAGTTTGTCGTTCATTGTACAATCCTTTCTTCACAATATGCAAAGCAAGGTTCAACAAGAGAAAAGGCACAAGTACAAACAACAACAACAAAGTATTTTATCTCAAACTAGTTCAGGTAGGCAAGCGAAAAGAGAAAAGACACAAGTGAGAGAGGAAAATTATAAACCACAAAAAACAAATTTAATGTCTATATCAGACATATATATGCACTACCCCTATCAAATTAGACACGACACAGACATGACACGATAATTTTGTGTATGGGTACAAGAATCTGTACACAATAACACGTTAAGCACACATGACACGATACATGCATCCTTATCGTGTCGGGTTCGTGTATAAGATGTCATACATGATAACCCGATAACATACACGACAAAGTATCATGTATTCGGATACACGATTACACGGTTGTACGCGATAGACACGTTAATACACGAGTACACACGATAACTTGTTAGTACACAATACCCGACAATTTTTTTTAAACATAATAACCCGAATATATATATTTTGAAATAAAACCCCTAGAGACTAAAAACCACAACTACAATTCCTATTTTTGTAACCCTATCCGGCCTCCAAATTTCCACTTCCTCGTGAATTTACGCTGCACCCCTCCCTGCACCACCTCGTCTCCCACCTCGGCAACTGCCTCCCCCTTGGATCCATGCGCCTTGGCACCTTCGTCCACTGCGTCGAGCACCGCCCCGGCGATGGCGCCAAGTTTGTTTGATCCGTGGACACCTCCGCCAAGATTATGAAGGTTTAATCATTAATCATCTGCCTTTTATTCATAGAAAAGAGCCTATCCATTTGATTATCGTATTGTATTCTCATTCATGAAAAGCAAGAAGAACATAGATTGATTCTTTATACTGAGGTAAGGGTATGAGAAAGAACTGATTCTGAGATTTTGTTAAATCTATCGAAATGTGATTGCAATATTGACAGAAACATCTAGGAATATTAAATGAAGAGTTTGGAACGAGAACCAAACATATTGTATCGTGGTTCGTTAATTCGTTTTGGTGTCAGTTTTTCGTAAGGAAATAGAAATACTATCAGCTCGTGCTGATTATAATATTTAGAGGTCCAAGTTCACTTCTTTAGGAATGTATGTTTCTTTCCTTCTGATTTTTGGTTTTGCTAATGGTGTTTTAAAACTCAAATGATAGTTTTGTTTTGTTACTTTCAATTTCATGGATGATGGTCTTTCTAAACAATGGGAATAGAACTGGGTTGATCCGGGTTGTGGTTAGGACTAAATCCGGAATCCAACCAAACTAATTTCAGCAAAATGAAAAACTCAAAGCAAGCCAAACTGGGATGAGTTGGTTTAAATTATGATTTACATTTGAATATTTGTTTGTGTTTCCTTGATCCAGTAAAAGGTTTTAGAAGCAAAATGCATTAAAAATAACAACTAGAACTATAGATTGAAATAAAGTTATGTCATGTTATAGTTTAAATTGACTTGTTATCAAGCCTTGTAGGTTTGGTCCTTTTGTTTAAATTTATATTTTATTAATGTGAGTATTCATGTATCATAGAAATTGATCATGTTCAGTTTAGATATATACTCAACTTAAACATATATTTTGTTTATATTATTAAATCCTTCATCAAGTAATGCAGGGAATAAGTAGATGTGAGAGGATAACTTATAGAGTTACTTATGGAAGACATGAAGAAATAAAGTTGGAATTGGAATGAGTTGGACTTAGAGCCTTGGAGAATTGAACTTGAAGTCTTGAAGACTTAAAGAGTTGAAGTGTTATGTTTTTTGCATGTAGTAGACCATTATTGTTGTGAAACTATTTATTTGAAATTCTGAACTTGATGAAACTAGTATTATACTATTATGTGATCTATTTGCTAGGTTTAATTAGGGGTGAAACTTTGTGTCCGAAATCCGTCAATCCGACCGACTCCGTATTCGAAATCAAAAAGATTATCCGAGAAAAAAATTCGCAACCGAATTTGTATTCGGATATAAACATTCGTAAAAAAACGAAACGAATATGGATATTAGTACATCCGATTCGAATAATATTTGGTTCGTATATTATATGCACATATAAATAAATAAATAAAATATATACAATATATATATGAATTAAATTATGTTATTTATATTATATTTAATATTTTTTCATGTAGGCAAAAAATAAAGGTTGAAATTTATTCTTGTTTAGATCAATCAAAAAATGTTTTTAAGTCTATTCGATTTTTTTAACGAATTCGGATATCCTAATTCAGAATGGATTTTAAACTTGATTCGGATGTGAATTTATTCGAATTCGGATCCGAATTCGACGGATATGAATTCGAATCCCTTTCTCATACATTCAATCGGATTCGAATTCGAATTCGGATTCGAGAAAAAAAAACGGATACGAATTCGGATACAGGTACATCCGCTTCGTATCCGCTCCATTTTCACCCCTAGGTTTAATGTATCATGTACTTATCGTGTATGTACGTACTTATCGTGTATGTACGTACTTATCGTGTATGTATGTACTTATCATGTACACAAGTAGTACTCGTGTTCATTTGCGTATTATTGTGTATCGTGTTACACGACACGATAAGAATTCGTGTACAAATCGTGTCGTGTATACACGATAATAATTGTGTCCGGGTTCGTGTATACCCAAAATTCGTTGACATTCGACCATACACGGCACAATAAGACACGTACACAACACGATTGACACGTCTAATACGCACACAAGTCCTTCCATTACCCAAAAGGAATGCCATGACTCATGCGATTATGCCATGCATGGGCGGACTCAGAACGATATTGAGTGGTGGACACCTTTTAAAAATATATCAACCTAAAAATAATATAATAATTTAAAAAAAAAATACTGTGACCGCGTGGAGGCGTGTGTGTGGCCGCTTAGAGGTGGAGAAGCACGGAGGTGGAGGGGTGGAGCATTACGTAGCATGCCACCAGATCAAGGAGATCGCCGGTGCCGGACGCCAGAGGTGGACTTTAAGGATTTTGGGTGAAGGTGGAGGTGAAATTGGGGGGGGGGGGGGGGGGGGGGGGGGGGGGAATTAAGTTTTTGTATAAAAAAATTAAAGAGATAATATGTAAATATGTAATGTAAATGTAGTGTGTGGTTTTTGACTTTGTATAACACACTCCAGAATAATTTCACATCGGAAATCACTACTGATTTGATGGAATTTATAAGTTTTTAGCTCTCTATTCAATCTGTGAGTTGATCACACCTACAAGTGTTTGATTGGGAGCGTGAACACATATCGATTTTGTTTAATATCTCACACCAATACCAATTTTCCAGCGTAGGCACTTTTCTAGCTCACACCTGGGTTCATGGCCACGGGTGTGACCCCATTAAAAAATGACCTTTGCCCCTTGGAAGCTAGAAAAGGCGTCCATGTTGACTGTCATCAAATAATTACCAACTTCACTCTTCCCCCACCCCTCAAAAAATTTAAAAATAATAATCTAGCAGGCCCTTACCTATACCGATTCACAACACCTTGCTTTTAAACCATGTGGGATTACGATTTCACATTATTTATATTTTTTTAGAATTATTTCACATTATGTATAGATAAAATAGAACAAAAAATTGGTACAAACCCTTCCCAGTTCAGGGAAATAATATTAAATTAAAGCAACAAAATGTAACATTCACAGACTCGCGACACGCAGTAGAAACAACATGCAAGAGCGGCATCCATCTCTTTAAATCAAACCCTAGACCTAAAGATTAAAAAATAAAAAATAAATTTAAAAAATGGTCAGAAAACACACCTGGAGTTTGAGAACTCGTAGAGCCTCCCAGTGGAGGAGAAGACCACCAAACCGACATCCGCATCGCAGAGAATGGAGAGTTCCCGTGCCTTCTTGATCAACCCTCTTCTCCTCTTCGAGAACGTCACTTGCCTCGCCGGAGTGCTCTCGATCTTCTCTATCTTTATCTTCTCCCTCACCATCTCCGATAAGAAGAAGAAAAAACAGGAAACAAACAAAACCCTAAAGAGAAAACAGCTCAAATGGTATTCCACCAAAAACAAATCACAAATATGTCTCTCCTTTGTCTTCTTCCCTCTTTTTTCTCTTTTTTACCAGAAGTGGAAACCCTCCTGAAGTGGAGTGTACGATAATGATATTTGGAAATGGAGAGGAGGAATTTGAAGGTGAGAGTGATGTAGGCGGTGGTGGTGGTGGTGGTGAGAAACACGTTGTCGCGGCGTGAAGGTTTGGGGGTGTTGTTGTGTTGGGATGGGGATGCGTGAGGAAGGGGAGAGGTGTACTTGAATTGTGAGATGATGTGTTCAGGTATATCTTGTTGGTCTTTCATCACTGCCCCTCTTGCAGTGATACGTTTTGAGTTGGGAGAAGCTGTCACGATTTTTACTTTTATTTTTTACTTTGACGATTTACACTTTCCCGTGATTCACTTCCACTTGGTTCAGACGCCCTTTATATTTTTGAACTTGGTCAGGTTTATAAAGTTTCCAATGATTCTAACCCCCAAAATTGTTAATTTCTTTGGACTCCGACCACTTTGGATTTCGACCCCGTCAAAAAAAGTACTTACGAATAAATAAAATTTTGAACATAATGGATTACCCTAAATAATCCGACCTTGTAACCTAAATTCATGGTCTAATACTATGTGCACGGAACACATATTTTGTCACAAGGAAGATTCAAACCTCTGTCTGGAAGATGTGAAACTACCAACCCTACCACTTGCGTTTGTGTCGGGGGATGTTTCGATTGCTTGTGTCTGAGAGCACCGTTAACGGCACCCAGGCAGTTCCCGGGCGCTCTGATTTCTTTCTCAGTCACATCAGCTTTTCTCTCCGCCACGTCAGCTCAAACCAACCCCCCTAAATTTTTCTTAACCACACCCAGAAACAACTCAAGCGCCCTACATTCTCTCCCATACACGTCATTTCGGGATCAATTTTAGGCAAAACAAGAAAAATTATCAAAAATTTCTAGAAAATATAAACAAATAAAAAACTTATTTTCATAAAACAAATATTTGAAAAAACGATTTTAAATGATTTTAAAATTTTTTCTAAACACAAAAACAGAAATAAAAAAATAAAAAAAAAAGATGACCAATGGTGGGGGGACACGTGCCCCCACCAAGCACATTCTCCAGGCGTCTGGGGCGGAATTTCGGGCGGATGGGCGCCCGAAATTCCACCCGGTTGGTTGGTTTGCATTTTTTTATTAATAAAAAGTCTGAGGTGTCGGGTGGATTTAAGGGCGCCTGGGTTTTATAGTATGGTTAAGGATGCTCTAAGTATTTTTGCTTCCAATAATAACTAATATGTTATCTTTTTTATTTTGTCATTATTTTACTATTTGTTTTAGTATCACTAAAATAAATTCTAGTTGTATTTTTTCAAATATTGGTATGATTAATTTTAATTATAACGTAGATTGTGATCCATGTTTTACCGGTCATTGATCGTTAGGTTTGGTAGGTGGAGATTGAATTTGGATCACATCTTTCTCTCAGTGGATGTTTAGACCAATTGGGATACACAATGATTGTTGTTATGCAAATTATTGTTGGAAGTTCGATCCTATAGAAGCAATCAACCGAAGCAAACAATAAACAAGCACGCAACCACACAAAAAAAAAACATTACTTTTACGTAGAAACTCTTGTTGGAAAAATCACGACCACGGGATGTCGTCTAATTCACTGTATCTTTAAATGTTACGTCAAAGATAATGAAACCACGATTATTTATCGGAAAACCCTATCAGACCCTGATTCTGGTGCAATTTGCACTACCCGTCACAAGTTACAGGTAAATGAGTAATCAGTCAACTTCGTGCGTACTTAGATTTCCAAAACAAAAAGGAAACTACAATTTATCGTCAGAAATTACTTAAATCGTCACAACAATTACCATTTTGTCATTCACAATTCATTTAATACTTATTGTAGGATCGTGAGGGTCTCTAATTCTAATCACTTTTATCTCTAATTACTTACTTGTTTAACGATCAAATATATGCAGCGGAATTTAAAACTAAACAAGCAAGTAAAGAAGGAATAATGCAAACCACAATGGACTCGGAGGGTTTTACAGAGGTTCAGACACCACCTACACCCTCTCTTGCAAGCGTCGCTCGCGTCTTCACTATCCACTCCCCGGGCCGGGAGAGAACGTCTTTTACAAAACAAGCTCGACGAACAACCTCGTAAGCTTGACTTTCTTCTCTCACAATCCGAGAGAACACTTCGGGCTTTCACCGAAGTCCTTGCTTCTTTACAAACGAATCTTGAGTGGAACAACACTCTCTAAACTTGAGCACACTTGAGTGAGATAGGATTTATGACTAAAGTGTGGAAGGTTTGAGGTTTTGAGTGTGTTGGGTTTCTCTCTAATGTATTGGACAAGTATGTGTGGGAGAGTGATGTTAAAATGTATTTTACAACTCTATTTATAAGCATTAGAGAGAATATAGCCGTTGGGGTTGATTGAGTATAAGTTGGTGTAAGATACACAAAACAGAAACTCGCAGGACCCAATTCTGGATGAGTTCGGTCAACCGGATCGGGCTGAACAGTCGACCGTTAGGCAGTTTTGAACTCAATTCGGTCGACCGGTTAAGGAACAGTCGACCGCCCAACGCTAAGACTTAGGTACACTTAAGTGATCGGTCGAACACCGAATAAGGTTCGGTCGACCGAATCACACCAGGCACTTTCGGGTTGACAAACAATGTTCTATTCGGTCGACCGAACCAAGGTCTAACAGTCGACCGAATTCCAGCAGGAGATTCATGTTTGTCAAGAGAGATATTCGGTCGACGGAACAAGGTCCTCGGTCCACCGATACATGAAATATATTTGGGGTATTTTTGGTTAATACGAATACGACCGTTGGGTATATACGATAAAACAAACGGTCTGAAAATACTTGGGACTCGGTCGACCGAAAAGGTCTGAACGGTCGACCGAGCTTAGGCAGTTAAACACTAACAAATTAATTGATCACTCGGTCGACCGAATGTGGGCAGACAGTTTGGGTTCAGGTTTAGTGTTTTCCTGTCTATGTTTGGGTGATCTATTGAAGTCTAAATTGTGTGAAATTTCGTGTGTGACTTCTATAAGGGACCTAGTGTGTGCTTTGGTTTTTAGCTCAAGTATGCTCAATTACACAAAGTTCCTAAAGACTCAAAGAAATACAAAATACAAGTCTTCAGATAAGTTTGATTACATGTCTTGACTTGATTTCCTTTCTTCCTTGAGTCTTAATCACCTGTAGAGGTTAGCACAAAGCAATATATATGCAATGCAACACGTGTGTTACTCTACATGATCATAATTAAGATTAGGTTGATTAAATCATTAAAACATAAATTAAGGCCAAAAAGTCAACACATATTTCGTCTCGTCTATTAAAATAAGATTTCTGTCTGAGTTTTCCTCATTTTCTCAGTACCAACATCACGAAAATGTCTGGATTCGGTGAAATAAGCCCAACAAAAATAAATCAAGTCAGGCGTCTGGGTAAAACACTCCCCCAAATGGGGCGTCTTAGCCAGACGCCACACCCAATGGGGTGTTTTACCCATAGTTCCACCATAGTTCCCCATGCAGGGGCGTCTGTCTAAGACGCTTCCCCGCGGGCGGAGGCATCTGGCTAAGACGCACGTCTAAAAAAATTAAAAAATCTTAAATTTATACGGTGTGTTGTCTCAAGTTATTTGAGGTTCCGTTGCAAGATTTCGTTGGTAACGGGTTGGGTTACAATGAGTTTTTTGCAAGTGATAAAGATTTAAAAATTTCCAAATCTAACAATTTCAAGATCCAAAAAAATTCCCGACTTACAAAAAAACGACTGACCTGTCAATGTGGTATTTGGTAAAACTTCTCAACTTACAAAAAAACTCATTGTAATCCACCATATTAATACCCAAAAACTTAGAACAGAACCTGAAATAATTTGAGATAACACACTGTATACTTTTTAAAAAATTTATTTTAAAAAAAAAGAGTGTCTAAGCTAGTCTCCCCCTAATTTTTTTAAAAAAATTTATTAAAAAGAAGTGGACATTTTACCAGATTCGAGTACACGGGAGCGTCCGTTGACTCATTTTCTGACCTCCGAAACATTATTTTTTATGATTACGAGAGGGAGATAAAGAGAGATGGGTTAGGAGAGTGAAATATCGAGATATATTAGTAGAAATGAGATAATGACAAAATGATAATTCACACAGATGATTTAAGTAGTTTTCGGTGACGAATAGCAATTCAGAAAATAAAAAATTCATTGCACTCGTCTCCAATCAAACCTACTCACCAAAAAAATGGTTGTTGTCCCTACGTTCACCAATCAAACCTACTCACTCAAACACACTTTACCATTGTTGTTAGGTAAGTTCTTAAGTGTGCATTGTGACATCTAGTTTCTTCCGTCCAGAAATTGATTCCATTTTAACGTTAAAGCTTAACTGGTTATTTTAGGATTTTTTTCCTTCTTTTTTGCAAGTGATTATGTGTGATAAATTAGTTTTGTTAAATAAAAAACTGTAAACTCTACCAACTTTCCTATTTTATAATGCAAAGTGGATGTTTATACGAAAGACATGTAAAAAATACAATTAGTAATTTATTTAAAAAAATCAAAAACAAATTGCTCCAAGTATTCATCATTTTTTTCTCACACTTTTTTTTCTTTTTTTTTTGGTTTTCCATCTTATCTTTTCTCCATTTTATTTCTCACCAAACAAAGGGGTGGACCTCAGTAAACAAGGAGAAATTTAAAAAGTAGAGTACGACCACATAACACCCACCCAACACTTGGTCCTACCGGAAAAAAATTGTACTTCTAAACGTCGTCCGTAAATTACTTAAATCGTTCGTGTCAATTATCGTTTTGCTCTTCTTTTATTTTTACTTATTTCTGCTCCTAATAGGCTCTCTTATTTTCATACTATTCATACTACAACAAAAAATAATCATGAAATATAAAATTAGAGTAGGAATGCGGGGGTGGGGGGGAGCCCCTGTGGGAGACGTTTTTTTGTTTCGACACCCTATTATTGTACTCTGGATATTGATATGTTTACCTGTTTATTTACGTTTGTGCTTTTTTCCACCCCGTCACTACCGGAATCTTGCAACGAAACTTGAAATAATTTGAAATAACACATCGTATAAATTCAAGATTAAAAAAAGACTTGGTAGTCTGCTTTAGACGTTTGCTTTAGACGTAATTGGGACGGACGATTTTAGTAAAAGTCGGGTGACGTTTAACAATTCCCAAAAAATAAGGTACTCTTAGGCCATCAATGACCATGCCCGGGCAACCCTTAGGCGTCATGTTTCTCTCTCTGTCACGTCAGCTTCTCTTTGTCACACCATACCTAGACCTGTCAATTCTGGACACAACACAAACACAACACAATATGGAAACACGATTTAGACACGACTTTACACGAAGTTTTTTGTATGATTAAAATGATTTATTATGATGATTTACGAAGATACAAATATAAAATAATTAGTACACAATTTGACACGAACACGATTACACGATAAGTTATTTCGTAAAATACGTAAGGTTACCCTTAACGGAGCGTCTCTCCCGAGAGAGAGAGAGAGAGAGATATATGACGCTGAGTGCCTGGGATAGCCTAGGCACCATTATGGATGACCTTAACTTATGGGGCTGGGAATGGGTGTCCCAGAAAGCCTTGGTCTGGAATTCAATTCGATCTGTAACATCAAAATTCTTTGCATTTGTTGCATTGCTTGTGTGGTTAGGCCCGATCATTTAACCATCGTAGGCCTCTGGAATTTAGTTCGTATTTTTGAACTGTCGCATTATTGGTAAATTTATAAGATAAATACCTTATGTCTCTTTAAAAATATAATAGGATTGGTTCTTCTTTTACGCAAGTTCCATTTTACTTTTAGTTTTGTTGAGAATTATATATGTCTAATTTTAATATTATATATATTAGAAACATATAATATTATATTCTATTAAACTTTGAACCAAGATGAGCCACAAGTTATATTACTAAATTTTTCGTCTCCTAGTTTTCATAAATACATATTTTAGTTCATTAGTATACCCGATCGAATAAAGCATTATGAAAATTTTAAATAAAAATCATAAAAAATTATAAAGTTTCCTTACAAAAAGCAACTTTTCTAAACACAAAAAATAAACACAGCCCCAATAATCAAACTGCAAACGGAACGACGAATAGATCAGCCAAAATTCAAGTTCAGCTCGTTAATTACAACAGGCATTATTCCCAGGCCATCCTTGACTAGTTAGCCGTAGGAACCAAACCAAGCGGATCCAAATAATTGAAATGCAAAACATAAGCAGCAAGCATCAGGCATGAAACACAGTATTCTGTATTGTGCAAAAGTATACAACATTTTTTTCTCACACTTTTCTTGTCTTTTATTTCTGTTCTCAGTCCGCATCTTATCTTTTCTCCATTTTATTTCTCACCAAACAAAGGGGGTGGACCTCATTAAAGAAAGAGAAATTAAAAAAGTATAGTACGACCACACAACACCCACCCAGCACTTGGTCCTTCAAAAAAAAAAATCAGGTACTCTTAGGCCATCAACGACTGAGAGTACAAATAACAACGTCCGGGCTACTCCCGGGCGTCCTACACTCTCTTTTTGCCACTTCAGCTCACTTAACTCATCTAAAAAAACCTCTTAACTATGCCCGGACTACCCCACTCACCCTACACTCTCTTTCCTCCACATCATTTCTTAATTAAACAATTTTAATTCTTACACAACATTTAACAAATGACATTTTATATAATTCTAAAAGTAATAGATAAACTCCTCGTCTGGGCAGAAGAGAATTAGTACGTGTAGTTTGTTGTAGTCCATCTTTCATATGGTTTGTATTTCCTTTAGTTTGTATTTCGTGTTGTTGTAGTCCGTATTTCGTATGGTTTGTATTTCCTTTAATTTGTATTTCGTGTGGTTGGTTGTAGTTCGTATTTCAATATTATTAATGTATTGTTTTTATGGTATTGTCGTATTAATATATATTTTATTTTAAGCGTTAAATATGGATTTACATTTGTTTATTTAATGTGTATATTTCAAATTTTATTCAATTAATTACACCAAAATTTATTACCCCACATTAATTACAAATACACAAATAACACAATACATTAATAACAAAACCTCCACTAAATACTTAAAAATAAAAATAGGATGAATGGGGGGACACGTGCCCCCCACCCGAGGGTGCGTTGGGCGTCTGCCCGGGACGCCCAACGCCCGGAGAAGCACCCGGGCGGGCGCCCAATACCCGCCCGGGCGCCCAACTTGGGTGCCCAGGCGAGAAGGCCCCGTTAAGGGTGCCCTCAATGACCATGTCGGCAACCTTTGGGCATCTTAGCTCTCTGTCACGTTTGGTTTCTATTTTACAATAAAATAAATATCTTTTACCAATCACAGATTTCACAAGAGAATTAAGAATTAGATTTCAAAACTAAAATTTTGAATCCAAAATTCTATATTTTCCTCTGAAAAATATGGTAAATTTCATATATTTTCCAAAATTCTATATTTCAAAACCGCCAACGGAACGACGAATAGATCAGTCAAAATTCATGTTCAACTCGTTAATCACAACAGGCATTATTCCCAGGCGATCCTTGACTAGTTAGCCGTGGGAACCAAACCAAGCGAATCCAAATATAGTGATATAGTGGGGCACAACTTGACAGACGTATTCGCAGCACTGGATATCATTGAAATGCAAAACATAAGCAGCGAGCATCTGGCATGAAACACAGTATTCTGTATTGTGCAAAACTTTTGGTATTATATTCTTTCACGAGGCAAAAAGGGTATAATACATAATATACTATTACTACCTACTTTATTTCATCTATACAACCGGAACTACATTGATAAATCTTTAGCTCTCCTCATAAACAAACCAGTCCTACTCTTGTCAGTTTCTCTACTACTATACTGTTCTGTTAATTTCCTACAGTGTTTAATTGTGTCAGAAGGCAAAATAGAGGAATTTTCTTTCCCCTGGGGCAACATTTCTCTGTTTCCTAGATGCTCTTGCATCTCTGATCCTGGCACACCGTCGTAATTTAAGTCCAATGATGAGCTACGCCCAACTGAGGATGCATCCGATGAAACTCTCGAAGATAATGGTGAATAGGAATACACAGACTCTCCAAAAAAGGAATCCCACATTTCGTCAGTGCTGGTCGAGTCTCTTGTGCTGCTGGAACCTTCGTCTGAGTAGCTCAGCAAGGAACCATTGTCACTAGATGATTCTGCTTCATAGACTCCATATGGTGGGACCAAAGGTTCGCCGTGTTTTGATTGTACATCTCTGCTCCTGGTTCTTCCAAAAGGAAGAGATTCACGACATCTGCTGCTCCTGAAATTCCTTGGTCCATTTGGCATAGCCTTTTTTGTCAACCGTGGAGCACGTGGTGAACACCTACCAGATTTTTTTTTTGTTTGTTATTGTTAAGCAACAACATGAAATAAACAGAAACATAACATGTATGTGGCCAATAGGGGCTTCATTGAGGTTACCTCGCATATAAAAGCATGTATGCCTTCTCAGATAAAACCCTATTAATTTCCACAGGCTCTACCTGCAAGCATAAATAATCAAAATACCATTAAGACAACAGAAACGATCATGGACTATATCAAATGACTATTTAAACGATCTACATTTCTTATTTATCGTGGAATCGCAGATGGTCAGTTGCATTTGCATCATTTGGGTCAATCGGAAACAACCTCACTGTTTTACAGTAGTAAGGTTGCGTACATTCGACCCCCTACCTCGCTTAGGCGGGAACCTCTTCTAAGGCAATAGGGTTATATTTGATGATGATGATGACGACCATTAAGACAACAGAAACAATAGTAGGTATATGGCGACAAGTTGCACCCAAGCCAACGTATTAGTGATTTAACGAGGAGAAAAAAATTATAGTTAAAGAACATACAATGCTGTCATCAATCCTGTACCACTTTCCTCGTGTGTCCTTCAAATAGCAAACATAGTGACCAGAAAATGACGCATTCATAGTATCCAAATGTACAATCACGGCAAAGAGGCAATATACAGGAGATACGTCGAGTGATCCACTGCTCATGTACTCAGACATACTAAGAATGTCAGGAAATCGTACTTCCTTGTTGAGCTTCCCAAATTCACCAGACTGATGGCACGAAGAGAGAAATTAGAAGATTATTGGAGTAGAAAATTAGTGTGTTTCACAAGATGTGTATCTTTTGAGCAAATACGTAATGAAATAAACACACATTACCTGGAAACGTTTTAACACGATTGTGAGGACATTAGGAGCTTCAAGCACTGACAGCTTCTTTTTTGCTTTCACATAAGATTGGCACCTGAAAGGGAAACTAGTTATGAGCATTAAAAATTGCATAAAGGGAGAGGCAAAAGCAAAATTATCGTTTTCCATTAACTTTGAGGCTCATGATGCCCAAGAAACAAACAATACAAAAAAAGAAGAGCATAACAAATATTCCTAAGAAACAGCAAGCAGTGTCTACAGAGCACATTAACTCATCTAAGAGAAGCTAAAACTATACCACAACCTTCACAAATCGAATTTAGAAGTGTCAAAAGAAAAACTGTAAGCCAATTTTGAGCTGAAAATTGACCTTCAAAGGACAATAAATAAATAAAACTTGCACCTGTAAGACGGTAAACCTTTAAACACATTTTTTTACATAACAGCATGATGAACTGTCCATAATCACGAAAAAATTGCATTTTCAAACATGACCATAATTCCAAACAAAACTTTCAGCCATCAGAATATCAGATTAATTGTGTTACCGCATATTATAGGAGAAGTGATTGCATAAGATTGGCACAGAATCTACTTAAATGGGGATGCGAGGAGCACCCAAGAGTGCTACTAATAATTTGTCAATGTGCAAAACCAGCTAACCTGCTGCACTTGTACATGTTGTCTCCATCTAAAAGTTCAGGAGCTGTAAACCCAGAAAGAGCTTCTTCAAGGGTTGCAATGTCCCCATTTATCTCAACTGTAAGATCCATCATCCTCTCGTATCGTTCCGATGTACCCTGGCATCCCATGCATCGTATCTGCAAGTTCATGGTGTTATTGCCACTGAACTAAACATTATGAAACTAATTACATATATGTGCATCATCAATTATCATACCTTAGATCGAAGGTAGCCGCCGAATATAAGCTCTACAAGAGTCGTTTCATCTGGATGTGAGTCAGTTAAACTCTTGTGATTTTGATCAAGGGAAGAAGGTTGCATGGCATCAATAGCGTACCTGCAGTATAAAATGGTAAAACTAACGAAATATGATCATAACATAAATTGTGCCGAGAAGAATATGCAAACTCTGAGTCCCAATGCAAGTCCAAGAACAGAAACACAAATCGTTGTATGTGTAAAAATGACATTCTTAAGAAATAGAGTACAAGCTAGGAAATATTTTAATAACAATATCAGCTTATCTCACTGCCACCGCACAAAAACCATGTCTACACGAGATTTATTTTAGGGACACGAATGTCCTTGCTCAAGATGTAATCTGTATTAAATTAATATATTTACTTGTGCCACCATAAATGATTTGAAAATATTTTTATTGAAGTCTTAATAATTGTGTATGACATTATATATTGTTTAATCAGCAGAATGTTCGACAGTAAATATAATCAATTAAGTAGATGGTTTCTTATGTTGGCTTGCTCGCCATACCTAACACAACCCTCCTTTATCCTACCCTTGAGAATGCTATGTAAAAAACTGCAAATGCAAAAATCTACGTGGACTAGTCAATGTAAGTACCTTAGAAATTCATGAGCATCTTCTTCTTTCCCATGAGCAAGATTTTTTCCTATCTTGCGTATTTGAGAAAGGATCCCAACAGGAGATACAGGAGATTTTCCTTGCTTGGCCTTTGTGAGCAGACTTTCAAATTCGCATGTGAAACACCAATCTTTCTTTAGGCCTGAAAGTAACAATTTGTATAAGAGGCTAGCTAACAGAAAATGATGAAGTACAACAAGGAGTAAAAGGAAGAAAAAAATAGCAAGGGACGGAATCATGCATGTATTGGAGTGGTGTCTTTGGAGGAGATAAGCAGTGAGAGGCCGAGTAAATGCCAAGCACTGGAGCACTGCATTTGCATAACAACTGCAAAGAAAACATTATTCATTAACTCATCAAACAAGAACAGCACTGGTCCTCAACCAGACCTTCACACAACATGAGCCAGCAGTGCAAAGGAAAACTTCATAGATCATCGCAGAACAGGGGTGGGATTGCACTTTTTCCCCTATCCAAACAGAAATAAGCCTACAAGGTGGATTGCCAATTCATCGCAAAATGGAAACCAGAAAAGTGTATCTTCTAAGTATGATCACTGTTGGAAAGACATTATCAATCACTACCAAAAAGAATTCTCGCAAGTGCATGCAGGTCCCGGAAATGTATGACTATTTTCAAAATGGAAAGCACCTCAGACTGTCAACAATTTATATTTACTAAACATGTTTATAGGGTATGTTTTCATGTGATAATTGAAGCTCCGAACTGAGTTTTTAAACCAAGGAAAATATCGTGCTTGTTGCTTAGTTCATGTATGGTGTCCATTCCTAACAGAGTCAAAGATTAAGTTATTTAACTTATTTTTGGCTTTTGGGTTACAATGTTTCGTATAGCAATCACGTGACAAGTGTGCAGCATATTTAATAAGCTTACAAATAAACAAAAACCAAATATAGTATATAGATGGATAAAATCAAAACCATAGCTAAGCGATCGCAATGCGGATACCAACATGAGCTTCTAACTATTACAGGCCATGGAAACATGAATTGCTACACTACTGCATTTTTATGCCTCCAATTGTATGCAAAAACACGGACATAAAGAGTGTAACATATTGTTATCGCAGCAGAATTAATGAACTTACCTATTTCCGCAATTAATGAACCCGCAAGGTTGCAATTCCACCTTCTCATTGTAAAGTTTGATATAGAAATCATACAGTGGAAGCATCTGAAACCAACATCATGGTCAATACTGAAGTACATCAAACGTGAAAAAGGGTGAATCATTTATAACTAAATTAAATGCAATAAACTAAAGACCTTGTAAGCTTTGGAAGATTTTGCTGGTTTAGGAGGTGCTGGAATAATCCTTTGATGATGAACAGGTTGCATGACATGTGTACCATTGGATGCTGAATTAACAACACTTGAGTGTTGGACATTCCGGACATGAGCACTAGTCATAACCGCTTTTCGTAAAAGATGTTTGTTTCCATTTGAATCAGTGCCTGTAACGACATTAGGTGGAGGCTTTGAGTCTCTAGGATTGGCTGGCATTACAACATTAGTCCTTCCATTAAAAACAGAAGCTTCGGTCTCAGGATAATTAGGCAATGGATCCTTTGCCCTAGGAACATTGACACCATTGGGTAAAGTGGCTCTGCCAGCACTTTTTGCGCTTCCAACACTAGTCTGAGAAGGAATTGCGTCATCAGACATGATGAAGGAAAAGGACGGATCAGGTATCTTTGAGCTAACAACTTCTTCCCTAAGTTTAACGTTGGACAAATCACCACGACTCGTACTAATGCTTGAAGTAGACTTGACAGCCACATCATGATGAGCATCAGCATTCAAAGAATTTGTAGCATTTGAGATGGGGATGGTGTCTTTTCCAGTACATGAAGCAGCCGAAGAGCAGCTCAGAGATGCAGCCGAAGAATCACTAGTGGACTCAGAACCAGACTTAACCATTGGAGACCCCACTTCATTATCATCCCTGTCGGATATTATGGAAGAGCCACCTAAACCAGATGAGTCATTTTCTTCCAAGTGCCTTTCAGAAGACTTGTTTCCAATATTATCTACAACATCTTCAGGTAACGCGGACTTTTCTGTGCTAAGGATCTTGGAAATGGGCTGAGCTCCTGAGGCATCACATTGCTTATTATCGACGAAGGGCCGGCATTCATCCTTGTGACCTTGTCTCCAGTGGATAATCTGGCACTTCCCAGAGCTGTAATCATTTATAAGGAAATAATTAGCAAAAGGATATGTATTAGAGCTAATTACAATCTTGCACATATAAAAAAGGAAAATCAGTAAGAGATGAACATGTGTTGGTAGCTTTCAAACCACTAGCAAAATTAACGGCAGACACATGTTACACATGTCTGAACAACTATGTTATTGTTAAGACATCCAAAAAACACAGAACATTAATTCAGTCCATAGCCCATATTTGTTCAAAGGTAGAAAGCGGGCCATAAGGAAGGTCTTTGTTAATTCGCTACATCGTTACCGCAGTAAGTAGCAAAGTAGAATGAAAGACAAGTTAGAGAACTGCAGTTGCCTAGGTTCAAGATTTAAGGTAAACACTAAACATGTACTTTTACATGTCATGGCTGGTCTATGTTTGGTAAATCTAGCACTACAACATTCCATTCGGTAGTTTTGCAAACCAAATCCGATGGGTCAATTTTGAAAGGGAAAGACGGAGGTACTGCGTTACTAAAAATGATTTTGTGCAGCATTTCAAGTTCTAATACCTATCAACAAAGGCTTTGAACCATGAACTTTTGGGGGCGATTGAGTTTCTAAAACTGGCTACTGTGAGAGAACAACTATCACAGAGGACATACAAACAATATCTTAAGAAGTAAAAACCCGTCTTCCAGCAACTCTTATACTTGATACACATAAGAGGGAAAAACTATCAAAATCCACCAAAACGGATCGTAACAAAAAATTCCACATCGAAATTTGGCCACCACGCTGTTCCAGACAACCTCACCGTGAATCCCTAGCAATCCCTTTCCTTCGAATGCACCACGAAATATAAACGAGTGCAGAACACCACACGGGTCAATAATCAGACAACTAAATTTGTCGAAAAAGACGAAATATAAACGCACATTTCCAGTCCTACTGTCCTAGAAACAGAAATTCTTCCCGACTCACCAATATCTAACAGCTTTGCACCGGGAACACCGAGTATTAGTCGGACTAAAACACACAGCACACTTCCGAACCACAACTTCTCCACCATCTCCGCCACCGCCGACAATAGAAACTTCAACCGGAGCATACTTGACGACGGTTTCAGCCCTATAAACAAACGCAGACTCGATTTGAACCCTAGCTTCCTCCTCCGCGGCGAGCCGGAGCAACCTCCTGACCTCCGCCTTCCTCTCCTCCGCAATCTTCCACTTGCGGCGGACGACCAGGGCGAGCGCCGGGACGAACAGGAGGATCGCCAGCGCCACCCCCGGGAACCCTAGAACAGCATCGTAGTACCCCATCTATCCCTCGCCCGGGACCGAGTCAGACCTTGGAAAACCCTCCGCCGTCGGAAACGCATGCCACCGCCGGAATCGCACCGGAGTTGAGGTTGTCTCCCGATCGGAGACGAGGGGAGTTCTAAGGTTAGGGTTGCTTGCGGACGGGGGAAGGGATCGTTGGCGTCGGTGGGAGTTGTTCCGCGGGGTAGTGGAACGATCGGAGGACTTTCCTTGTTTTTTGGACGATTTGTGATCTGACTTGTTCTTTTATAACCCTCTAGGCCTCTACTGAAACTTTCTGACATGGAAAATGATTTATGAACGCAGCGCGTCACAGACGCGCTCTACGTGGACATCCATGTCAGCCCTTACGTGGCCAAAGCATGAATGTTTTTTGTTTTTTCTTCCTGATGTCCACTCAAATCACATTAAATGCGTTTCAACTCAGCACGTTCTCTCTCTCCACCCAAATACAAATATGATGACACTCTTTCTTTCTTCTTCATTCTTTCTCTCCAGAATAAATCATCATTTCGAGCAAGATATTAGGTCGAAGAAGCGTCTGATGCCGACTCCCACGATTCTTCACAACGTAAGCAGCGTGAATGAGACGGTGCGAAGACTTCCCGATGTTCTACATAAACAGGGAATCTGAGATGTTATTTTTTTCCTAAACGTAATTCTTGTGGGGGTAAAATATACAGTGGGAGGTTTGTTGAGTTTGTGCGGAGGTGGCAGGGGGCGGCAGCCCCTGCGGGGGACGTGAGTCCCCCCCGCAAAGCGAGCGGACAGAGGGAGCGCGCTTTGCGGACGTTTTTTTGTTTTGACATCATATTATTGCATTCCATATATTGATTCGTTTATTCCGACAATAATGAAGCCATATATTATTCCGGACTGCAATTACACTTATTCCGGACTGCAAATACACTTATTCCGATTCCGGACAGCAAATACACTTATTCCGAACAAACTTTATGTTCTGTTTCTGGACACACTTTATTCTTAAACCGGACAACAAATACACTTATTCCGGACAACAAATACACTTATTCCGGACAACAAATACACTTATTCCGGACAGCAAATACACTTATTCCGGACAAACTTTCTGTTCCGTTTCTGGACACACTTTCTTCTTATTCTGGACAACTACACTTATTCCGGACTGCAAATACACTTATTCCGGACAGCAAATACACTTATTCCGGACAGCAAATCCACTTATTCCGGACAGCAAATACACTTATTCCGGACAACAAATTCACTTATTCCGGACAAACTTTATGTTCCGTTTCTGGACACACTTTATTCTTAAACCGGACAACAAATACACTTATTCCGGACAATAAATACACTTATTCCGGACAGCAAATACACTTATTCCGGACAAACTTTCTGTTCCGTTTCTGGACACACCTTCTTCTTATTCTGGACAACTACACTTATTCCGGACTGCAAATACACTTATTCCGGACAACAAATACACTTATTCCGGACAACAAATCAACTTATTCCGGACAAACTTTATGTTCCGTTTCTGGACACACTTTATTCTTAAACCGGACAACAAATACACTTATTCCGGACAGCAAATACACTTATTCCGGACAAACTTTATGTTCCGTTTCTGGACAAACTTTATTCTTAAACCGGACAACAAATACACTTATTCCGGACAACAAATACACTTATTTTGATTCCGGACTGCAAATACACTTATTCCGGACAGCAAATACACTTATTCCGGACAAACTTTATGTTCCGTTTCTGGACACACTTTATTCTTAAACCGGACAACAAATACACTTATTCCGGACAACAAATACACTTATTCCGGACAGACACATAACGTAAACAAGACAAACACATAATGTAAACTGCACACACACATAAAGTAAGCTAGACAAATTAAGTTAATCCAACGTAAAACTTAAAAACAAATATTTTATTATGATAAGTGTGAGCTCTGCACGAATAATGAGACTGCACGATGTCCTAGGGTCTGCACATTGTCTTATCTGTGTATTGGGAAATGAATCGTTCAACTTAAAGAACCGGCGTTTTTTAAAAAGATCAAACGCGCGAAGAGAAATTTCGCTAACTGGACGCTGACTCAAAGAAAATATCTGAGCTGTACAGATTCACGTAAGACGCGTCCGTGACGCCCGCGTCCGTCTATCACGACCCTATATACACACACAAAATAATTTATAATACTCCAACTTAAACCGACAAATTCTTAATTATTTAAGATTATCCTTGCGAGTTTCATCTTTTTTTTACTTGAATTCTTGCCATTGCACCTTAGAACAGATCGTATTGTTTGATTGCGCGTGTTGCAGTAATTTGTCGATATAAAAGTTAACAATTCCATGACCATGTTTTGCGTGAAATTGTCGTCCATGTATTAATGCATTCGACGTCGGTAAATTAGATGGACCGGTACACACTGGCATTTTTTAAAATCTGTAATTCTATATATATTCTGGTGATAAAAAACACAAAGCCTTAACTTCTAATTTGTAAAAGTCTAATTTGGGTGAAAAAATATTCATGTAGATTTAGTGTCTATAAACATTAAATGGAAAATTGTTTTTTCTTAGAAAATGCTAGGAAAAACGTGGAACCTTGTCATTGAAATAAATTATTTTTGCGGCTATTGGGTTCCCATCTACCACTTTTAGATTGCAATTTAAAAAAAAAACAAGTTGAACAGAATTTAAAGAAGCAACGTTCCAAATCTTGACTTTTGACGGTGGAAAAACAATCCTGATCTCAACAGCCGAAAAGACCCGAGCGATGTAAGACATTTTAAAATACAATTATCAAGTTAATATCAACGTTAGTGTGATGCATAAATAATACACGTATAATAAGAATAATTCATCTTATTCGTTGCTACTTTGGTTTGGTTAACCCATCGATCTCGAATATTTTTATGTGTGGGTATCCGTTGATGTTATCTCTTCTTTATTATGGTTTGGATAAGTTTGTGGACGGAAGGTATCGTATTCTTTCCTTAAACATTTGCTTTGGGAAAAAAATCATGTGCAACTCATTCCTAACGATGGTCGTTATGGTTATTAGTCGTGTTCCACAGGTCCTCATGTTCCGTTTCCTATTGCATCGTGGTATTGGCGCGCAGGTGAGAAAAGTTAACATGTTCTTGGTAACTTTTGAATTTTTAAAAAGTGACCAAGATATTGTAGCGAAACACATAAATTTCGCTTGATTTCATTACTAATTCAATCCGTCTATGAAATCTATGAAGCAATTGAAATACTCGTACGTACGTGACATTTCATTGCATTAATTTTGACCTTTCAACTCAGTTTCTGAAGAAAAAAACATTATATGACCGATACATATCACAAAAGATATTTTTTTGGATCAGGTAAGCCAAGTTTTCTCGTAAATGTTATTCACAATTGAAAAGTTGCAAAAGAATATTTTTTGTCTTAACCGATAAAAACATGTTGGTGTGCCAAGATGTCTACCGAAAACGGTGACATATTTGACTAATAATAAAGCATCGTGTTTTTTTAATATAGATACAGAATTATAGATAACAGATAAGATAGAAATATGATAGATATTTGACCAAGCGTACGAGAAAGAAAAAGACGTGGATATTAGTTTCAATTCTAATTCTCCCTTGAGTTGCTATGTGTTTGCACGATCACCCTCCTAAATTGTTATTCTTGGATGGATTATTAATTTAACTTTTACCCAACCGTGGAAAAATAAACACAAAAAAACAGGATACAAAATGCAATGTAGTGAAATCAGCACTTGGCTTCGAAGTTCTAACCATTGGCACAAGAAAAGAATCCAAGGGAATAATGGTTGGAGGAAAGCAAAATCTACCAATATTCAAAGATCTGCTTTCTTTATTTTAGGTGCTCGTTGTTTCGGGTTCCGTCGAATTAACTTCCTTATGTAGATAATCACCAACTAATGACTTAACTTTTCATGCCTTGTTCCACAAACAGGCTGGAATCACATGGTGATGTGGACTTTCAAATATTTGATTATCAAATTACGGAATAAAGGTTTTTTGTGTGATTATTTAGATACGGCTATTTAAATCCGTTAATAGGAAATCTACTTTAATAGCAAGCATGTCAAGCTGTTATTTGCGCGCATGTTCTGCAGCATTGCTCTCTGCATCGACTGCACGTATACATCCCAATAACTATACGATTTATCTGCAAATCTCTTACCATAAAATTAATATCCACGAACAATTATTACTTAAATATTTGTTTGCCCGACATCAGTTACTTGGCTGACTCTATTTATTTTTGTTTTGCCCGTATCACTATTCACCATGCATGTCAATATTCGTAGTTTACAAGCAGTCAATAACCCTGTACCAACGTAGTATCATATTTTTGTACATTATCGAAAACAATAATACAGTGCCTCTGTACGTGACTTCTTATCTCACTTAGTTCATTACTTCTCGGCAATGTGGTCAGGCCACTAGGAGTACCTAACGGAATAAAATGCGTAATAAAACTACGTACTACTATAACGTAATATTTGTCTAACAGAATAAATCCATCCAAACATTTCTTCAAGCTGATAAATACTGTTTTGTTATTGCAAAAAAAATACACCGATCTATTTGTGTGATGTATAGACCTCGTTGCTGCAGCCCAGGTGAATGGGCTTCTATTCAGCCCGGTCACTCTAATACACCTCCGTATAGTTTGGAAATATCATGAGCATTGCATTGGACACACTCACTAATGCAGTCAGTGGTGGGAACCAAAAGTTGAATTTAGTCTGACCAGTGACCACAGCGGTGGGTGCAAACCACAAAAACCCATCTAACTGGTCCAACTTTGGTCTCTTTAAGCTTCCACTTCAACGCAAGTTCCCAACGCCAAGGCCTATCTATGGAAAATGTTTAGTGGACTCGCGCGTCCGGGACGCGCGCTGATGTGGCCAGTCCACTCAGCAGACGCTGCTTAGTTGGCGCGATGGGATATGAAAAGTTTTTTGTTTTTTTATTCCTCTTTTTTCGTACCTTCATCATTTCCACCATCCTTCCCTCCATCCCTCATTAATGCGACTCAAATCACTCTCTTCCTTCATCATTTTGGCGCTCGGCGCTCCTACACGGCACAGAAGACTTGTTATCAATCTCAAGATGCCTCTTCCTTTTCCTTCCCTTCTCTTCTGTGGTCATTCCTCTGTACCAAATGGAAATCGTTCCCGTGCCTTCCCTAGTGGAGCAGCCATCAAACGTTCCCCATGAGGGGATGTTTTTCCCCTCTTTCGAAGAAGCCAAAGCATTTTACGTGGCCTATGCCGATTATTGTGGTTTTGGCGTTAAGACAAGACAATCTCATTATGATCGTGGTGTTGTTATACGGGCCACGCTGACTTGCTCCAAGGAGGGCACCGCACCAACGGACCAAGGGCAAGGAAAATTGAAGCCTAGGTTATCCAGCAGAGTACAATGCACTGCTCGGATAAGGGTATCCGGAAACACAGCAAGGGGTTACAACGTTAACTTTGTGGATCTTAACCATAACCATCCCATGCTTGACCCGGAGCAAATGCGATTTCTCAGGCAAAAACGAACCGTCCCTGAGGCCGTCGTAGCACGGATATCGGTTAATGATGAAGCTGGGATATCGGCTGCTAAGACCATGCAATCTCTTGTGGTCGAGGCTGGAGGTTATGACAAATTGACTTTCAACGAAAGGGATTTAAGGTTTGTGTTCTTTCCGTCTAACATAATTGAAGTTGAACATTTTGCGCCTGGTCTTACTGTTTCCTGTTTGCAGGAATGTTGTAAACCAAGTCAGAAATTTGAAGATGGGACCTGGTGATGCACAAGCTCTTCAGGACTATTTCATTAGGATGCAGAAGATTGATTCCATGTTTTTTTATGTAATAGATATGGATGACGAAGGAAGACTACGCAACGTTTTTTGGGCTGACAGTCGTTCTAGAGCTGCATATTCATACTTTGGAGACGCAATATGTTTCGACACAACCTACATTACCAACAAATACGACATGCCATTCGCCCCATTTGTAGGAGTCAAACACTATTTCGAATCAGTTTTGCTCGGTTGCGCTTTGCTGTCCTATGAGACTACTGAAAATTACATATGGTTGTTCCAAACCTGGTTGTCGTGCATGAACGGTAAGTTTTTTTCCTTCTTCCCTCTTCATATCTTCCTCTTTTTTGTTTGTCTATTCGTAATAAAAAGTCTGTCTGTTCGGAATAAGAAGAGTGTATGTTCGGAATAAGAAGTCTGTCTGTTCGTATTAAGAAGTCTCTCTGTTCGGATTAAGTGTTGTGTTTGTTCGGAATAAGAAGTCGGATTGTTCGGATTAAGTGTTGTGTCTGTTCGGAATAAGTGGTCTGACTGTTCGGATTAAGTGTTGTGTCTGTTCGGAATAAGTTGTGAGTCTGTTCGGAATAAGTTGTGAGTCTGTTCGGAATAAGTGATGGGTCTGTTCGGATTAAGTGTTGGGTCTGTTCTGATTAAGTGTTCGGTCTGTTCGGAATAAGTGGTGGTTCTGTTCGGATTAAGTGTTGTGTCTGTTCGGAATAAGAAGTCGGACTGTTCGGATTAAGTGTTGTGTCTGTTCGGAATAAGAAGTCTGACTGTTCGGATTAAGTGTTGTGTCTGTTCGGAATAAGTGGTCTGACTGTTCGGATTAAGTGTTGTGTATGTTCGGAATAATAAGTCTGACTGTTCGGAATAAGTAGTCTGTCTGTTCGGAATAAGAAGTCTGACTGTTCGGATTAAGTGTTGTGTCTGTTCGGAATAAGTGTCTTGACTGTTCGGATTAAGTGTTGTGTCTGTTCGGAATAAGAAGACTGTCTGTTTGGATTAAGAAGTCTGTCTGTTCGGAATAATGTCTCACTCCTTTCGAATTGGGTCCCTTATGCAGATATACCCCCCCCAGCTATAATAACAGATCAATGTGGTGCCATTACTGCTGCTGTAAGGAATGTCTTCCCAGATTCAAGACACAGATTCTGTATATGGCACATAATGAACAAAGCTCCCGTGAAGTTGCCGACGCAGTATCGGGATCACATATTATTTGATCTGAAATTGATTGTATATGATTCCAAAACCCCAGCAGAATTTGATCGTAATTGGCAGGGTTTCCTTCTTGATTTTGACCTGCAGAACCACAGCTGGCTCAAATCCATTTATGCAATCCGAGAGTCGTGGATCCCTGCATTTATTGGTGATTTTTTTTTCGCGGGAATGGCATCTACTCAGAGGAGCGAGAGTATGAACGCCTTCTTCGACAAGTATCTTACTTCGAAGACCACCCTTAAGCAGTTTGTTCAACAATACGAACTTGCGCTCCGCCACAAGTACGAGAAGGAAGCTCAATCAGAATTTGATTGTCTTCATAAAAAACCCCAGTTGGTTTCAATTTATCCATTCGAGAGTCAGTTGAGCGAGTTGTATACCGTAGGGGTCTTCAAAAAAGTGCAGTTACAAATTGGGAAGATGATATACTGCGATATAACGGAGGAGTTCAATACGAATGAAACATTCCAGTACAAGGTATCTGAACGTGTTTTGGCTGGTGAGCAGCTACTGTCGAAACGTTTCCCAGTACAAAACACATCCATGAATTTTACATGTGATTGCAGAATGTTTCAGCACGTTGGGCTTCTATGCTGCCACGTTTTTGTTGTACTTGCACGCTTGAATCCTAATGCATTGCTTCCAGACTCTTACATCCTTAATCGATGGCGGAATGATATTCGAAGGAGCTATCGAGATAAGACGTACCCAGACGATGGTGTAATGGCGAAGGATGCGCTACGTCGTCACGACGACATCATGGGTCGTGCCGTTTGGATCGCACAGGAAGCCTTCATCTCCCACAAAAGGTATATTGAAGCCGTGAAGTGTATTGAAATGCTTAAGGCACGTATGCACACTACACAAAACTTGGTTCGACCTGATGAACCTGAGTCTTCGGGTACATCGGTCCTTAATCCGGAAAAGGTCAGACGTATAGGAAGACCGCCGACTAGACGTCGAGTGTCTTTAGCTGAGAAGATAATTAAAAAGAGCCATAAAAAACACACCCAACAAGAGAAGGGAAAGTGGAAGATGAAGGTTACTTCGCCGCTTCACGAAGTAGCACCAAAACCCGCGGATCCTGATTTCTCCGATCGGGACATGAGTTTGTATTACGAGGAATTTCCTCCTTAATTTACATTTTTTTTGTTTTTTCCCGTTCTTGTAAAACCAAGAAACTTGTAATTGTTGATTTGTTTTGATCTGTAAATGGTTGTTATACAAGTTCAGTTCAGATTTACTGGTGTCTGATCGAAATAAGTTTTTCCTGTTCGGAATATGTTGTGGGTGTGTTGGGAATAAGTTGTGAATCTGTTCGGATTAAGTGTTCGGTCTGTTCGGAATAAGTGGTGGTTCTGTTCCGATTAAGTTGTGAGTCTGTTCGGATTAAGTGTTGGGTCTGTTCTGATTAAGTGTTCGGTCTGTTCGGAATAAGTGGTGGTTCTGTTCGGATTAAATGTTGCGTTTGTTCGGATTAAGTTGTGAGTATGTTCGGATTAAGTGTTGCGTCTGTTCGGATTAAGTGTTGGGTCTGTTCGGATTAAGTGTTCGGTCTGTTCGGAATAAGTGGTGGTTCTGTTCCGATTAAGTTGCGAGTCTGTTCGGATTAAGTGTTGGGTCTGTTCTGATTAAGTGTTCGGTCTGTTCGGAATAAGTGGTGGTTCTGTTCGGAATAAGAAGATTGTGTTCGGAATAATTTGTGATCCTGTTCGGATTAAATGTTGCGTTTGTTTGGATTAAGTTGTGAGTCTGTTCGGATTAAGTGTTGCGTCTGTTCGGATTAAGTGTTGGGTCTGTTGGGAATAAGTGGTGAGCCTGTTTGGATTAAATGTTGCGTTTGTTCGGATTAAGTTGTGAGTCTGTTCGGATTAAGTGTTGGGTCTGTTCGGAATAAGTGTTGGGTCTGTTCGGAATAAGAAGATTGTGTTCGGAATAATTTGTGAGCCTGTTCGGATTAAATGTTGCGGTTGTTCGGATTAAGTTGTGAGTCTGTTCGGATTAAGTGTTGCGTCTGTTCGGATTAAGTGTTGGGTCTGTTCGGAATAAGTGGTGGGTCTGTTCGGAATAAGAAGACTGTCTGTTCGGAATAAAGTTAGCTTAAGAATGACATTGGTAATGTTTGTATTTTTACATGTAAATAGTTTGTGAACTGAATATGTAAACCAAAAAATAAACAAAACTTAAAATATCTTTGTCTGTTTAGACCTGCACACACGACCGACGATCCCTAAGTAACATGACCGCCAATTCACCCCTGATAGAGTGGATGGTATTGGGGTCCTTCTCCTTCGTAGGGTCAAGATTGAACATTAGGCACCTTATCCAGTATAAAACGAAGGCGCCGCAATCGTTGCTCCCCGGTGGTTGTTGTTGGCTCTCTTTCCTCAGGATTCTCAGGGGTCAGTCGACCTTGAGTAGATCCCTCCAGTATCAGCCGCATCCGCTGCTGCACATTCATGTAGGCCTACAGTCTGCTCCGGATCATCACCTTCGCCTAGCTCCCTAGAGAGACTGTTGAATGCCAAAATCTCTTTGGACGGGCCATAGACAACCACCAGTGTCCAATGACCTGAAGACCAGCATGGTTGTGCGATCACGGTCTGTGTTGGAGACGCACCTACGATTTTTGGGAGGATAAAATCATCAACTTCTCTGCCTTGCCCTCCAAGAATTCGCCCCGACTCGAATGTGGATATGCATATAACTTTTTCTGGGTGGCGTCTTTCTTCGAGCACCGATAGCATAGCGTCGATAGTTTCATCGCTAATATCCATCCTAGGCGTTATAAGCTCCTTCAGGTCGGAGCGTTTTAAACTGCACATATCGCCTCTCCAGATGACCTCCCTATTGTCCTTGTTGGGTTCGGTCAGGTTCAGTAGCATTTTGACCTCATCAACTGACAACGTGCCCAATGCAGGCATGTCAACATCCGACCTTTTTTTCTTCAGGCTCCTTTGAGCCGCTCTATCTTTTCTTTTTTGCTCTTCTTCCTTCTTATTCTTCTTGGCCAGATGTTCGCCTTCCTTCAGCTGCTGCTCAACGGTGGCCGTCGAGCGTTTTCTTTTCGCGACCCAGTTTGCTATCTGGGCCTTGCTTTCTTCTTCCTTCTCCTTCTTCTTCTTCTCTTCCCTCTTCTTCTCTTCCTCCTTCTCCACTATTTTCCTCTTTTCTCCCATCTTCCTCTCCTCCTCCCTCTTCTCCTCTTCTTCCTTCTTCCTTTCCTCCTCCATTTTTCTCTCACATTCCTCATCCTCCCTCTTCCTCTTTTCTCGTTCCTCCTCCTCCTTCCTCTTCTTCTTTTCTCGTTCCTCCTCGTCCTTCCTCTTCTTCTTCCTTTGTCCTTTCCTCCCTTTTTCTCTCACATTCCTCCTCCTCCCTCTTCCTCTTTTCTCGTTCCTCCTCCTCCTTCCTCTTCTTCTTTTCTCGTTCCTCCTCGTCCTTCCTCTTCTTCTCTTCTTCTTCCTCCTCCCTCCTCTTTTCTTCTTCCTCCTCCTCCCTCCTCTTTTCTTCTTCCTCCTCCCTCCTCTTTTCTTCTTCTTCTTCATCCTCCTTCCTCTTCCTATTCTCTTCTTCCTCCGCCTCCCTCTTCTTCCTATTCTCCTCCTCTTGCTCTCGCTCGTTCTCCCCACCAGGGACTCCAGTTGTCCCTGTCCCTCGAAGATATATAATATCTTTCCTGAGCCTCCCACACTCTTCCTGGGAAATCCTCAGTTCTTCCCTGAGGTCGTGTACCTGTTCTGTGGCCTTCTTAAGGGCAGCTTCGGCCCTCAGCCATTTTGTCTTCACCTCACTCAGCTCCAATTCTTGGAGCAGCGGGTCGCATGGAATGCTGCAGTCTGCCAGTTGGAGCCTTGGCAAACTGACGGTTGAAGTTGAGCTCTTTCGAACAGGACCAATAAGTTGCAGCTCCCTTTCACTCATTGATGGAGCCCCCATCAGGTCGAACGTGCCGTCGTAAATCCGATGTAAGGTAATTCCACGTTCCTCCCATTTCCTCAGGGTTAATCGTTTCCCAAACATCTCCGTCCATCTTTTCATCCGTGAGAAAACTCCAGTTCTGGGCTCCCCCAATTTAAATTTCTCACAAAGCCACACCTTCAAATGGAAAGGAAAAAAATGAGAACTACTATACCAACGTACCTTCATATTCGAAAGACAACTGAATCTGAACATACATTAAACGTAAACCGAACAGACACCCAACTTAATCCGAACAGACGGACTTCTTATTCCGAACAGACACACGTCTTATTCCGAACAGACCCACCACTTAATCCGAACAGACGCACCACCTCACCCGAACAGACGCACCACTTAATCCGAACAGACGCACCACTTAATCCGAACAGACACCCAACTTAATCCGAACAGACGCACCACTTAATCCGAACAGACACCCAACTTAATCCGAACAGACGCAACACTTATTCCGAACACCACTTAATCCGAACAGACCCACCACTTAATCCGAACAGACACCCAACTTAATCCGAACAGACCCACCATTTAATCCGAACAGACCCACCACTTAACCCGAACAGACCCACCATTTAATCCGAACAGACGCACCACTTAATCCGAACAGACCCACCACTTAATCCGAACAGACACACGTCGTCTTCCGAAAAGAACAAAAACAAAAAAAAGAGGAAGAGAGGAAGTGTGAAGCAGGAACAAAAACTTACGTGTAGTATGGCAACACAACCTTCGACGTTCCCCTGCCTCATTATGAAATTCCCTGCCTTTTTCCTCTCATGCAGTTCTAAACTTGCTTTCTCGAGGCCTCCAACCAGGGTTTTGTGAACTGCACTTGCCCATGCGTAGCTGCTTAGGCGTTTGATGTTCCTCAGAGGGTGCATGAACCATTCCTTCGGTCGCAGCGTTCCATCATAGAACAAAAAATTGTTGAAGATGAAAGAAATCAGGAGACGAACGTACTCCTCCGTCTCGCCCATGGTACTGTTTGCCATGAGATGAACTAAAAGTTGGGTGTTGTCAAGGTTCACCCCGTCTCGCTTCTGGACGCGCAATGGTTCCATCACCACGGCCTTCCCATGCGTACGTAACCCCAAAATTAGGGCGATGTCTTCCGGTGTAAGGGGAACTACCCCTGATCCTATTCTCAGCCCCACCTCCTCCGTATCGTAGTGCTCGACGAACCAACCGACTATTTCGTTGTCCGTCGTAATGTTAGGAAGGTTTAGGAAGTGACCGAATGGGGTGCTACGGAAAGCCTCCTTCTCCACCTTATTCATCCGGTCAAACTGCTTTCGGATGGCCTTCCAGGAGCATCGTGATTCCCGGAAGTAGTACGTGGTTCCCTAAAACCAATAATTTAATAAACGACCCAGGGAAAGAAAAAATAACGACCCAGGGAAAGAAAAAATTAGAGACCCACCGCTTCTGGGACGTGTTCGATATCGACGGCCGGAGTTGAAGATTCCATTATCGTTTAGAAGGTGCGCTTCACAGGGAAAGAAAGTCGGGAAAGCTTCACAGGTGCGCTTCCTACGTTCACAGGTAAGAAAGAAAGAAAGCGAGAGTCTCCCTTTAGGTCTGGATATGTTATCTTCCTCGGTATCCGAACTGTCGTTCGTAAGGTGTCTGCCGCTGTCTAATCTGGAAACGAACCGTCCTTCTTCGAAAACCGTCAAAAAAATTTGAAAACAATTTAAGCCGCGTTCGGAAGGAAACCGTGACATGGCAATCCGAGTAGACGCTGACTCCTCCACTTTTTGAAGCTACGTAGGGCGCGTCCGTGACGCCCGCGTCCGTGTATAAGGACTCGCCTATCTATGGTCATTGTTATTTTTGTTGGTTGGTGCAACTTTTTTTGTGTTGGCTCAAAAATGCAAAAAAAAAAAAAAAAACACAATGCCAACGCGACTCATGGCCTCAAACATTTTCCATTCAATCCGACCAATGACTTGAATAACCACCCGACAAGCAAATAGGTGTGCCTGACCCAATTGAAAATTAAATTGACTTTCAAATTTACCGTCAGTACCATTTGAATGTCTATTGTCAAAACGTAGGTGACGGGCCAAAGCAAGTTTTGCCACTCAAACACCTCCCATGTCTGCGGTGGTGGTAGGGGAAACATTTGTGATTTGTTTTCATACATGAGGCACAACGATAGCAAAGAACAAAAAAACTTGTATATGGGCATCTTACCAACTCACCTTATACACAAGTAACAACAATAAGTCGAAACAGTTCTCGGTGTCTCACTAATAACCACATTTGGATTTTGGATGCCCCCGTACCTATCACTGGGTGGGTTTTGTGCACTAGAAATCCAAGGGAAAATAAAATATTTTCCACATATTTTCCTTTATGTTTCTGCATACCTTAGAAAAGTAAAAAAAAATTCCTTGGATTCTCTACTATAAAAGATTTTCCCCAAGTAATTTTCTCACCCCTCTTTTCAGAAAGTGAGGAATTCTCCAAGATTTTCCTTGGATTCTCTACTATAAAAGATTTTCCCCAATAAGCTCATGTACATAATTTTTTTTGAGGCCCCTTTAAAATGAAGCCTAGAATGAGGCTCAGAGAAGGAGCTCACCCTGCTCTTGCTATTGGGCCGGGCCTGACGATTGGATCAAGGTTTGGACTTCTCAAGCATCGAGGACCTACAATATGCGCGTGACTATTTGAATATATATACCCCAACCACCTTAATTCTCTACTCACCTCTATTCCGATCTTACTTCTTCTACCATAATCTCACAATGTCCTCTTCAGAAGATAATGGTTCACCAGAGTACCGACGATCTCCACATCGTCCCCCCCCAACACAACACTTTTTCCCCTACCAAAATGTTCCACAACCAGGATTCCACTTGTTATACCAAAGCCAATTTAACCCACAACCAGGATTCCACCCGTCCCACCAGAACCAATTTTTCCCACACACAGGATTCTACCCGCACAATCAATATCAACCACCAACTCAGGAAGAAGGGCAAACCCAATTCCCAATGGGTATGTATACTCGCCTCATAAGTGACGAAAGTAGTGGAAATGCAAGTCGCATTACACATGATGTGAATGACGAAAATGTCGTTCAACCTACAAGTCGTGAGGGAACACGCAAAACCGCGATGACGATGTCGCAAAATCGTGGTCCACACAAGAGGATCAACGACTCGTCTCGGCTTACATGGCTGTAAGTGGCGATGCTGTGGTTGAGACAAACCAAAAAATGAAGTCCTTCTGGAGACGTGTGAAGCACATCTTCAATCACTCAGGCGAGCCAGGTGTAGTAGAGCGTAACGATGAATCATTGAAGGGGCGGCGTACATCGCCATCTGTGAACCAATGGGTCGGTTGCTTCGATCAGGCGGTGCGGAGGAAGAGAGTGGTTACAACGAGGATGAATTTCAGTACATGCATGTGTGACTTTTGTTACGCAGGTACCCTAAATGGGAGTTGCGCTTGAACTTCCCACAGGAAACGTCGCTGTAGAAAGTCCGGAGAGTTTTACCAGCGGGAAAAGAAAAAACACCGACGACGATGAGAGTCACACAACACCTTCAACAGATGAAATGATGTTCGAAACATGTACTCGTCCTGAAGGTGTTAAAAAAGCTAAAAAAAGAAGGGAAAACAACCATTTCAGGCACAACTTGATCCTGATATGTTAGAACGGGGGAAACAAATTGAATATAACGCAAAAGTGAAAGAGGAAAAATACTTGCGTTACGAAGAACGAGTGGAGAGGAAACGCATCGACGCTGAGGCGAATTTCCAAAGGGAAGTCAACAACAAGAAACTTGATGTCCTATTTGCTCTGATGAAGAAGGAAAACAAGGACGAATTCGATAAAAACACTTGTTGAACTCAAGGAGTGAGCTAAAACACAAAGATATCTGTAGGTGCTCATGTTTTCATTTGTAATATCAATATGTCTGTTGTAGTTTATCAGTATTCTGGTAGTTTAAATTTCGTGTCCGTAGGAGGACTGTATTTCATTTCCTTATTTCTGTTGTATTTCGTATTCTGTATTTGTATTGTATTTTGTTTCCGAAGTGTACGAGTATTGTACTATTATTTCTTATTTTGTTTATGATTTTTTAATTGTAATTTTATCTAAATAAATCAAAAAAAGATAATTAATCATGAAATATTTTTGCAATTATTTTTCAATACCTAATTAATACATTATCCTAATTATATATAAATAATCTTTATCCTAATTAATTATGCAATGCTCCCCATTCCATAATCCATATTTCTTCAAAAGTTTTTATGAAATTCTCTCGTCGTCCTAAGCAACCACACAAGGTTTCCAAACGGACCCATTGCTCGACAAACACTCAACCGACCCTACCCGACCCGACCGGACAGGACCCATTTTTACACCCCCTTTCGCTCCTTCCCCATCTACTCAACTCTCCCCGCCCAAACCCAAAACCCTAGAAACCCTCGCTCCCATCTCCGGACATGCCGAAGGTCTACGGCACCGGAACCTACGACTTCCGGCGCCACCGCGTCGCCGAGTACCCCACCGACGCCGCCGTCGACGCTCCCCGTCCGACCACCAACCTCTCCAGCTCCATCACCCTCTCCGAGATCCAGCGCGACCGCCTCACCGGTATCGCCTCCAAGTACTGGTCCGCCTCCGTCCCCGCCGAGTCCCGCCCCGGATTCGACCCCGACCTCGTCAAGAAGATCTACGACACGGAGCTGCTCGTGGTTGGAGGGAGGAAGACGGTTCCGCTCCAGAGGGTTATAATTCTGGAGGTTAGCCAGTACTTGGAGAACTACCTTTGGCCGAATTTCGATCCGGAAACCGCGTCGTTCGAGCATGTCATGTCCATGATTCTTATGGTGAATGAGAAGGTATGGTTTTGTTTGTTGGTTTTTGTGTGCGTGGAGGAGTTCTGCTGACTTGTTTTGGTTTGGTTGAAGTTCCGGGAGAATGTGGCAGCGTGGATTTGCTTCTACGATAGGAAGGATGCGTTCAAGGGGTTTTTGTGGAGAGTTGTTTGGCTAATGGAAGAGGTATGGATGAATTTGATATTACGATGTTAGTATTGTGAAATGTCGATGAATCTGATGTTATGACACTAGTATTGTGAGATAAGGATATGCACGATGCTGCATTGACTGGGTTTTGTAATGGAATCATTGGACACTTTGGGCTTGCCACTTCAATCCCTGAGAGAACATGGGGAAGTGGTTGTTCCCACTTTTCAATTGCAAGTATTTCTTTTGAGTGTTCTATTTAACATACGTGAGGCACAGAGTTCATGGTGTACAACCCCAATCAATAGTTTCGTAGGTGCAAGGAGATTGGATTAAGCCATGATATCTATATCAACCTATCATGTGCCGATGCATATAGCATTGGATTGTCAAAGAAAGAATTAGGCAGGAAAAAGGGGGAGGGCTCTTGTTCTTGGTTGGTTCCCTCGTAGCTGGATCCCTTGGGAGCATGTCCTTCATGGATTTATCCCTCTTCATTTTGACTTGCTTTCGGACGTGATCAAGCGAGAATGGATAAGAGGCTCATGGGAGTGATGTGATACGGAGGGATGGCTAGATCCGTCTCATCCAAACAAACCTGGAACATTTGGAAGTGCTTGATTATTTCAACTAGATTGAGTATCATACATGTAACAATGATTATATCTGTTATATCCACAATTCCCCAGGATACAGGTAGAAACTGGGAACAAATTCAATTAACAACTTGGGGGTTCTTATTTTTGGCTCATGCATCAATTAAACAAGTCCAAAATCATCCAAAGGAGACTTAGAATGGGTCAAAAAGTTCGACAACATATGTTATAGCTGATAAAAAAAAACAGAATATGTTATATGAGTTTAAACCATGTTTGATAGTACTTCATCCACTAGATGACATATTACCACGAGGCAACAATTATTCTTAAAAGAAGGATAAGTAAAAATACATTGGACGGTGTTTTTTTATAGCGGTAATACATTGGACGATGTGACTCACATGTAATATAGAAGTAACCAAGTATGCTTTGACACCATGCTAGTAGACCCAGGGGTGGGGGGTGGTTGTAGGACAATAATAACAGGAAAAGCAAGAAAAGTAACTACATTTCCGGAAATGGGGCCTCGGAGATTCACTGTCTGAGATGGGCTTGGGCTGATAGTTCATTTGTCCTAATGTTTTGCTTATAGCTATGTAATTCTTCTTTGGTTTTGGTGTGCTTTGGGCTTAGGTCGCCGTCTGTTGCACTCATGTCTCTCTTCTTATACAGTTTTGCCTCTTTATTAATATAGATGCCTTTACCGATAAAAAAAGGAAATACCAAACAAAACACATGCAACCTAGAAAGCTACTTGAGAGAAATTTTGTGGACAAATCTATTTTGGATAAAAAATTAAATTTTTGTAGTTTCCTAACCAAGAATTTAAGCAGATTCTGAGTAATTTGAGTCTGTATGTATCAAGTACCCATAAAAAAGATAAGTTTGAAATTCAGTTTGTAAGCAAAACCAAAGATGAGATTTTGGACAGCATTTTTCTTACCTCCACATGACATACAATTTTACAACTTCTGTATCAAAGTTGCTATTTTCTACATATTTAGGTTCACTTGGAATACCAAATATCAATTGATTTTGTATAGGTCATCGATAGGTGATTACGACACATAGCACACCATTGGTTTGCCCAGAACTTTGATTAGTGAAATTTATTACTTGTTGAGCTGACTACCTTTCCCATCATTTGCTAGTTTTGGCGATTAATGTTACATGGCGAACTATATTTAAACGATTTTCAACTATTACTTGTTCAGCTGACTACCTTTACATCATTTGCAAGTTTTGGCAATGTGTTTCAAGGCAAATCATATTTAAACAAGTTTTAACTAAAACTGTCTATCAATTTGGCTTCACCATGTTTTTTGTTTGAGCGTGAGCTGGCTTCTGACATCTAACCTACGGCCCTAATATATTTTGGTTTTGAATGTACATCTAGTTCCATAAAATGTGGGTAACTTGGTTATGGTATTTTTACATGTGACATTCTTTGTTTTTTCAATGTGTAATATTCTGCAACTTTATACCTTTTTCCCACCTGTTGAATTTTAGGGAAGGAGCTTCAACATTGCTGAGAAGACAAACTACTTGCTGTTTATGATCAATGCTTTTCAGGTATCACTGACCTTATGTCAATCTAGTTTTCTAGGTATTTTAACATCCATGTGATCTCTAAATTATATTCTTTAGTTTTTTTAATCCATGTTACCTGTAAAACCAATTCTCTTGATGGCACACAAAATGCCAACTTGGCTTCTATTTTGTGAGATCATCCTTTTGGTCTTCCTTTTTTGTTGGATGTCCAATAAAACAGGTGAAATGTGAAATTTCTTAATGCTTTTGTTAAGTGGTTGAAAGGATGGAAATAATTCACAGTATATACAAAACATTTGCAAATTTCTTTGTTGCCTTTCAATTTTATTTGGTATTTGATTACTTGAAGGTGGCAATTTTCCTTGTTAAACATCAATATGCATGCTATTTATTAAATATTATATTTTTTCCCATTTGTCTTATACAGAGCTTGGAAGATGAAATTGTCAGTGAAACAGTTCTTAAATTGGTAAATCTTCAATTATGGCACAGCTTATCACAGGGACGGTTACAGGTTTGTTTACCAAGTTTGATTTCTGGACTGTGGTGACATATAGTTAAAATTCACTGTCATGTAGTTGCAACTATCTGTGTCATATTTTCTCCATTTGATACTTGTAGATGGAATTGTGCCTTAATCCTCACTTGATCAAAAAATGGAGAAAGATGACCAAAAAGGAAGCAAAGGAAGCCAAAAAAGCAGGCAAACCATTTGATCTCTCAAATGCTGTTGAAACAATTTTCTTGAAAAAACTAATTGAAGAATTCCTAGAGGTAACTTCCGATTTTGTAAGATGCCCTTTTATATTGTGTTATGGTTTAATACCTTTGAGTTGAACAAGTTGTAGTTTAAGGTGAATGGTTTTTTGTGTGGTAGATATTAGACTCAAAGGTTATTTTACACAAAGATATGGATCAAGACGATCAGCAAACAGATTCTTATGATTTTGAACGAGTTGATGATTGTTGTGTTTTGTATTGTGAAAGATTTATGGAATTCCTGATTGATCTTCTGAGTCAACTGCCAACTAGAAGGTAAATTTCATTAGAAAGCCTTTTATTTTATTGATTGCATACTTTTTTATTGGATCAATGCATCAAACCATTTACTTTGAATATGGAAGATATAGGAAGAGCCGTATATCTTTTTATATATAAATGATAAAAGAGCTCATTAGCTCATTAGTCATTACACCTACCTACGCTTTTAACTACCCAATCCGCGTATTCCATCCTTCTGCCTTTAACTACACTGTATTATCAAAGCTAGAGATCTTTGTTTAGCAACTCTTGTTGGTTTACTAGTTTGCTTATTAATCTCATTTAAAGACGGTCTTTGCTAGCTATGCCGTGTTACTTGTTTCCTATTTTGTTTATCCTGTTACATGAACACCATCCAGCTAACATCGTTTCATTTATTTGGTTACTATAATGTATTATATTGCTTTTGTAGATTTTTGAGGCCGATAGTTGCTGATGTTGCTGTAGTCTCAAAGTGCCATTTATGTGAGCTATATACTCATGAAAAAGGGCGTCTTTTTGCACAATTGGTAGATCTGCTTCAATTTTATGAAGGGTTTGAAATTGATGACCATGTTGGGACTCAACTAAGCGATGATGATGTGGTCCTTGCCCATTATTCTCGTTTGCAAGCATTTCAGCTATTAGCTTTTAAGAAAATACCAAAGGTAGTAAATATATGTATATCCAATACTGGATAGTTTTTTCGGAAGATAAAAACAAATAAAAATGATTTGTTTACTTCTATTTACAGTTGAGAGACTTGGCGTTGACTAACATTGGTGCAATCCATAGACGTGCTGATCTCTCAAAGAAATTGTCTGTGTTGTCAACCGATGAGCTTCAAGACTTGGTTTGCAATAAGGTTTGTCTTATAGTTCAATCAGTTGTTGGCGATGCATTGAATCTAGAAAACATATAGTTCATGTCACTATGTGCTTATATGTTTGTAGCTTCATATTTACATGGCATAAGCTGATAAGAAAGAGAATTCGACTATGTCGTAATAATAGTGTCAAAAGAGGAGGTAGAAAGAACCCCATAGGATGTGAAATCATGATTCCAGTGCCTTTCAGAGCTGCAATTTTTCACGTTTCCCTGGTTGAAGATTTTATGGACTATTTTTTGCTGATCGATGTCCAATCACTCATTATCATTTAAGTAAGTGTGTGCCTTTATATCGTTCATCTTATGACACATACAACTCACAATCACTTAAATGGTTCCCAAGGTGTGTCCATTTCTTGGAGCATATACCCAATCAAAAAATAAATAAATTCTTGGAGCATATACAAGTTATGGATCTTATATGTTCCATGATACCTCATAGAATAGTTAGTGTTCCTTCACGTGTTCAATTTGTATTGTTGAATTTTTCATAGCCTATGATATAGGCTTGCACACACTAGATGGATCCATGGCTCCGAATTTTAATTTTATTTGGTATTTTTTTAAATGATTATTATTTGTCTTTTTTTAATGTTAATTGTGCTCGTGGTCAAATCCTTTCACATTGTTATGATGTTGTTTAAGTTTTAAATCAAGAAGCTGATACATGTGTAGAAACTGCAAATTTGATTCTGTTTGGCTGAAAGAGGTACCTACATAGCATTTGTTGTAAATTGTAATGTTGGGTTTCTTTATATGTTTCCTGAAATCTTTAGCTTTTATTGTATAATACATATGAGCAGACCATCTCAAAAGTTTTTTTAGAAAAGAACACTACCTTGGAGTATTTTTGATACTGGTTCTGGAATCAATCATTTATATCTTCGTATTCAAATTGTGCAGCTCAAATTGATATCGAGTGATGATCCCTGGGCTACAAGAACTGATTTCCTTAACGAGCTGATGGTATCTTTCTTTGAGAAACGACAATCTCAGAAGGAAGCAATAAATGCTCTTCCACTTTACCCCAATGAGCAAATTATGTGGGATGAAAGTCTAGTACCAAGCATTAATTACTCCGGAGAAGGATGTTTGGCTCTTCCCAAACTTAATTTGCAATTTTTGACGCTTCATGACTATTTACTGAGAAATTTCAACCTTTTTCGTCTTGAATCAACGTATGAAATTAGAGAAGATATTCAGGAAGCTATTCCACATCTTCTTGCTTACATAAATAATGAGGGAGAAACTGCCTTCCGTGGCTGGTCTAGGATGGCAGTACCCATCAAGGAATTTAAAATAACTGAAATAAAGCAACCAAACATTGGTGAAGTCAAGCCTGCATCAGTGACAGCAGATGTTACATTCAGTATCTCCAGTTATAAAGCACATATACGGTCAGAGTGGAATGCCCTAAAAGAGCATGATGTTCTATTTTTGCTGTCAATTCGCCCTTCTTTTGAGCCTTTAAGCCCAGAAGAAGCTGCTAAGTCAAGTGTGCCTGAGAGGCTTGGTCTTCAATATGTACGTGGATGTGAAGTCATAGAAATTCGTGACGAAGAAGGAACACTAATGAATGACTTCACTGGTCGAATTAAAAGAGAGGAGTGGAAACCACCAAAAGGTGAACTTCGGACGGTAACACTTGCCCTTGATACAGCACAATATCACATGGATGTCAGTAACATTGCAGAGAAAGGTGCCGAAGATGTCTACGGTTCATTTAATATCTTAATGAGAAGAAAACCGAAGGAAAATAATTTCAAAGCAATTTTGGAGTCCATACGTGATCTCATGAATGAATCATGTATTGTGCCTGACTGGTTGCATAACATATTTCTGGGCTATGGAAATCCTTCTGCTGCAGAGTGGACAAACATGCCTGACCTTCTTGAAGTTGTAGATCTCAAGGATACATTTTTTGATGCCAACCATTTGAGAGAGAGTTTTCCTGATTTTGAGGCATGTCTTTGTTTATATTAATATGAACTTTCAAATGATTTGGTTTGCAATTATAATTTTTGATCTATTCTGTTCTTTAGGTATGTTTTGCTGGACCAAATAGTGCAAATGATGCTGAACTAAAACCTCCCTTCCGAATAAAAATCCCGAAGGCAATGAAAAGCAATAGCCATGCTCTTCCGGGCAATAAAAAATCTAAAAACGTGGTCGATGGGAATGCTGAGAATGGGTCCGATTCTCGTAAAATTACTGTTGAGTCATATATCCCACCTGATCCAGGGCCTTACCCTCAAGATCAGCCAAAGCAGAACTCGGTTAAGTTTACCCCCACTCAGGTATGTAGTTGCACTGTTTTGGTTGTGGTTTCTGATGTACTATTTTAATGGGGGCTTTCTCACTATTCTGAATATATAAATGGCTCAAGGATCATTATACATGGGCTAATGGATTGCAAGTTCTACATTTTTCCTCTTTAGTACATTTAATACTAAATAATGCAGTGTCTTAAGTCATTAACATCAGAATCAGAATAGCGTGTGACCTAATGCACCTTACTGGTTTTCAAGTTGCAACTTCCACCCAGTGTCTTCTACTGGTATGAATTATATAATCTTCAAGTGAGGATATGAATTTTCTAATGGATTAATTTGTGAACCACAATGGCTTATATTTGCAGTCTTTGTTTGATCATTAGAATGGTCAATAGCTACCATAGTTCTACTGATATTTTATTGTGTTTGGCGATCACCATCTCTATACATTTGGTCGCAACTGGGATAATAATACTAAATAATGCAGTGTCTTAAGTCATCAACATCAGAATCAGAATAGCGTGTGACCTAATGCACCTTACTGGTTTTCAAGTTGCAACTTCCACCCAGTGTCTTCTACTGGTATGAATTATATAATCTTCAAGTGAGGATATGAATTTTCTAATGGATTAATTTGTGAACCACAATGGCTTATATTTGCAGTCTTTGTTTGATCATTAGAATGGTCAATAGCTACCATAGTTCTACTGATATTTTATTGTGTTTGGCGATCACCATCTCTATACATTTGGTCGCAACTGGGATAATAAACCGTTTTTAATTTAATGTCACTGAAGCAAGTGGTATCTTTGTTGATTTATTTTAGGGACTATTTATTTTCCCTGTGATTTTGAAACAATCACGTAGTTGTTTCTCTTCATCTTCAGATTGGAGCAATTATCTCAGGTGTTCAGCCTGGCTTAACAATGGTTGTTGGTCCACCTGGTACGGGAAAAACTGACACTGCTGTGCAGATCTTGAACGTTCTGTATCATAACTGCCCTTCGCAGAGAACATTAATAATTACACACTCCAATCAGGCTCTGAATGATCTTTTTGAAAAGATAATGCAGGTATTTTTAAGTTTTATTATGTCCAACCACTTACTTTCTGTTTGTTCTATTTTTTCTCTCTTAGCAACACTACTTGGCTAAAAATGTGGTGATATTTTTTTTTCTGTGAGAATGCTTTATTGATAATTTAGTATTCATTACATTGTCTTAAACATATGGCTTCATATTATTTCCTGAAACCTTTGAAGAGAAAGTGAGAAAGGGGTCTTGAGCTCTTATTTACTTACCATTCTACAAACATAAAAGACTTAGGGTGCTGTGTTCCTCGTTTGCTGTTTCTCATGGTACCATGTATGGATCATTTGATCAAGGATCCTTTCCATTGCATTTGCATCATCTCTTACGGTTATTGTTTCAAATTGTTAATATAATGCGTGTATGGCAGAGGGATGTTCCTGCACGATATCTTCTTCGTCTTGGTCAGGGTGAGCAAGAGCTGGCCACTGATCTTGATTTCAGTCGCCAAGGTCGTGTTAATGCTATGCTTGTTCGTAGATTAGAGTTGCTTAGTGAAGTGGAAAGGCTTGCAAGATCTCTGCAGCTCCCAGAAGATGCAGGTTATACTTGTGAAACTGCAGGTTATTTCTGGCTGTTGCATGTGTACTCCCGTTGGGAGCAGTTTCTTGCTGCATGTACACAAAATCAAGATAAACCTACATTTGTTAAGGACCGGTTTCCATTTAAAGAGTATTTCTCTAATGCACCTCAAGAAATTTTTAGTGGGCAATCTTTTGAAAAGGACATGCGAGCAGCAAAGGGTTGCTTTCGTCACCTGAAAACCATGTTCCAAGAACTGGAAGAGTGCAGGGCATTTGAGCTGCTAAAATCAACAGCTGATCGAGCAAATTATCTAATGACAAAGCAGGCTAAAATTGTTGCCATGACCTGCACACATGCAGCATTAAAGCGGAAGGATTTTCTTCAGTTGGGTTTCAAATATGACAACTTGCTCATGGAAGAAAGTGCACAGATTCTTGAGATTGAAACATTTATTCCTATGCTCCTTCAGAGGCAGGAAGATGGTTACGCACGATTGAAGCGATGTATCTTAATAGGCGATCATCATCAGCTTCCCCCAGTTGTTAAAAATATGGCCTTCCAGAAATACAGTCACATGGATCAAAGTCTTTTCACTAGATTTGTTCGCTTAGGCATTCCTTATATTGAGCTCAATGCCCAGGGTAGAGCTAGACCATCTATAGCCAAGCTTTACAACTGGAGGTACAGAGATCTTGGTGACCTTCCATATGTGCGGGAGGAAACTATATTTCGTAAGGCGAATTCTGGTTTTGCTTATGAATATCAACTGGTGGATGTCCCTGATTACCATGGAAGAGGTGAAACGGCTCCTTCACCCTGGTTTTATCAAAACGAAGGGGAGGCTGAGTACATTGTTAGTGTATATATATACATGCGTCTGCTTGGATATCCTGCGAGTAAGATTTCCATCTTGACAACATATAATGGCCAAAAGCTCCTAATTCGTGATGTTGTTAGTAGAAGGTGCATGTCATATGGCATTGGTCCACCTAACAAGGTAGTAGAACATTTCTTTGTTGTACTGTTTCTCATATTTTTGTTTTTGTTCGGACCACTCTTACCTTTGAATCCTTGATAGGTTACTACAGTGGACAAATTCCAGGGGCAGCAGAATGACTTTGTCTTATTATCGCTTGTCCGTACTCGCTTTGTTGGTCACCTCCGTGATGTTAGAAGATTAATTGTTGCCATGTCACGAGCACGACTTGGTCTCTATGTATTCTGCCGCCGTTCTCTATATGAACAGTGCTATGAGTTACAGCCAACATTCCAACTTCTTCTTCAGAGACCAGATTCTCTTGCTTTGAACCTTGATGAAACAACACCGTTCACAGAACGTTTGGTTGGTGATGTTGGGAATCTCAGATTCATAAGTGGGATTGAGGAGATGGAATACGAAGTTAACCTTAAAATGCACCAGCTCTACGTGGTATGTTTTGAGTTTTTATGGATTTTAATTCCTTGCCTTGGTGTATATAATTCCTGTAATATAGTTGTAGTTTGGCCACCTTAACTGAGTCCTAATATTGTTACCAAACTTACCATTGTGGTTGCAGACACAGATGATGAACCAACAGCAATTGTCAGATACCGAAGCAGTTCCCATAGCAAATGAAAAGGCAGAACAGTCCCTACAGGATAATACCGACATTGATATGCCCCTCGCTAGGGATGAAAATGGACCACTACATGAAAATGGTCTAGAAGATGGAAAACTAGAGTCATCCACTCAGCAACAAAGCTCAGAAGTGGATACTGATATGCCCACTGCAACGGATGATAGTGGGCCTGAATTGCATTGCGATGGCTTGCCAGATGGAAAAGGGAAGGAGTAATAAAGTGCTGCTAATTGTCGATTTCATTGATTTCCTATTTGGAGTCCAGTGGTCCGATCACTGCATTTAACTTGTCCAGTTATGATATCTCCGTGAGAGCATGTTGCAGTGCTTGTTTTTCGCGTCACTCGCATCATCAAGCGGTGTGCCTTTAGTCTTCTCCAAATTTTGACTGTCAGTGTCTTTCACTCCGTGAGATCTAAGTTGCTTCTTAATCATCCTCCAGTAAATGGCTCGGAGTCACACTAGTCTCCTCTTCATACTGACGGATCCTCCGTGCGTCTAGTTTCCATGTTACATTGAGTTTTGGATAGATGGCTACTTAGGCTTTATTCAGATGCTACAAAAACGTGCTGCTAATTTTCTCCGTTTTGTAATTTATGTATTGGAGAATGAGGTGGTTATTGTAGTTGTATTATTTTTCTTGGAGAAGGACGTGATTCAGCTGAACCAAGAAAACTCGTACGTCAATTTCAAGAACAACGATTTCCCTCTAAGAAAGTAAAATCATATACTAATATCATTATCAAGTCTAATAACATCCGTCTACGAAACCGTTACCACTAATCATCCATATCAGCTTACCACGGTCATTTGTTCTCATCTTACAGAATCCCCACAAGACGTGTGCGTACTAGTGTCCCATTTCCATTCTTCCACCACCCGATCTCATCCATCTCCAGTCCACTGGATGGCGACTTCAAGCAAGCTGGGATGCGTGGTGGTGGCGGTTGACGGGAGCGAGGAGAGCATGAACGCCCTTAGGTGGGCTCTACAGAACCTCCGCCTCCACGACTCCTCCTTCATCGTCCTCCACGTCCAATCCCCGCCCTCCATCTCCGCCGGCATCAATCCCGGTGCCATCCCCTTCGGCGGACCAAGTCAGGGACTAACTTTTTTTTTTTTTTTTTGTTGAGCCGGTGCTGATTCGGTTGGTGACGATTATCAGGTTACGTGGAGGTTCCGGCGTTCACGGCGGCCATCGAGGCGCACCAGAGGAGGATCACGGACGCCATCCTGTCGCACGCGATGCAGATCTGTAAGGAGAAGGAGGTGCGCTTGTTGCACGGTTTTTATTTTTTACTTATTTGTTTTGTTCTTTGCTATGTCTTGGTTTTCTGAGTTCTACGATGGAATCACGAAGCGTGTAGTTAAGTTTAGTTTGATTTAGTTTGGGTTTTCGAGATTCAGTTTTTATGCGTCAGTAAGAAAGAACTGAAGTCCGAACCCAGACCGACACCTCACAATTGCCTATCTCTAGAAAGATGGGGCTCGAGTTCAAGGCCCATGGGAAAAATCCAGTGTCTTACTTTCTTTTTCTTCCTATTTGATCTAACATGGAATCAAGAGCGAGGAAAGCATGGAAGGTGTGAGTTTTTTGCTATTAAATAACTGGCGAACTCATCCTTATTTTGTTTGTCATTTTATGTTACTGATAATCTTTTGAAATTCTAAGTTCTTCGTTCAAATTGAGTGTGTGGAAATAGGGGTCGTTTGATTTTGTTCCAGTGTGAACTCAATATTGTAGAATTCGGAAGGGGTGAGTTTGGTGTTAATTTTCAATTTTAGGATTGTAATGTGCTGCATGTTATCATACAATTCCTTATTACTTTTTAATGTTCTGCTTGAATTCAACAATATAGAATTTTTTAGTTTTCTAATTTGAATAATCAGCTCAAGCTTGTGCGGACCTAGATTTGTTTAAAGCTAATATTAATACAGAAGTTAATAACAAAGATACCTAACATACAAAACTAAAAAGTTAATGTGACTATACGATCAAGTTCTTGTTATGTGTTTACATACGTGAAGTGAAGAATTGAACACATTGAGTGTGAGCACACCTAACTAACTTCCCTTACAAGTTTTAGCTCCTGCATGTGAGATCGAGTTATTGGGAGTTTTTGGTTTGAATGGTTTAACCGTTTAACTGTTGTACTATGTTTCATTTCATTTGATGTCAAGCAAAAGGTTTATGAGCTCTAACCAAATAACAATCTCAGGATTTTCAGCTCAAGTTGTACTTATTTTGTGGGTGCAGGTTGTTGTAAAGACAGAGGTGGTGGTGGGTGATCCAAAGGATATGATATGTGACTTCACTGCAAAAGTTAAGGCCGATCTTCTTGTGATGGGTTGTCGTGCTTATGGCACTATCAAAAGGTATTTTTTATATTCTGATTCTAATCTTGATAATGCTTTACAGCAATTGAGATATAAGCAACTATGGTATGTTTAACAGGTTTCAAACTGGTAGGTCGATAAGTATCTAACTGACCAATGCATTTGATTGATGGTTCTTATTTTCTTCCTCAAAGCAGAATCGCCGATTGAGCCATGAATATATACTACCTGAACCTCTGAGTTGCTTGCAGTTATTTATGTGATATGTTGAGACATTTAGGTTTTGCATTTTTATATCCATTCATTTTTTTTCTTTCGATAGAAAACATCTTTAATTCTAAGACATACTATGGTACAAAGTGTCAATTGATAATACAACACTGTTTGTATCCCATTTAGAAAGTTAATGCACTTTCCGATTCACTTATTCAATCAGTACTGGTAAAACAGTTGATCCTCCATTGTTCCCTTGGTAGAAACATGCCCCTTCAGGTTATCAGCTAACCAGGGGAAACTAAAAAGTTGCCTTGAGTATAAAAGTTTGTTTATTTTAATAATGTTAAGTAATTGGCAAAGTGTTTTGAATCTAGCTGAGCTCTGTGACAATCTTAAGCACCAATGTCAAATGTCCTGCTCACTACTTCAACTCCGCTTAAAGTCTTTTCGGCTGTTTTTGTTTTTATGTTTGCCCCTTGCCTAGACAACATGAGCAGCATGTGGTTCAACTTAAGCTAATTGTTGTTGAGGGGAGTGACCTAGGATCTTAAAGCTCACAAAAACGTCCTTGACTATATAGTAGACGTGAGACTATCCTTCAAACTCCTCACATGTGGTTTCTTTTGAGCCTGTAATGTATAAATGCAAAAGAATTGACGAGTCAGATCGGCCATTAAACCACTGGGCTCGGGTAATTGTTAATTTTGGTTGAGTCACCACCACTTTTAGAACTTAAGCACTTAAAAAAGTTGTACGGATGCCACACTACTCTATAGTGTTGTATACTTTTCTTTTGAGCGGTTATTACAGGACCATGTTTCCAATAAAATGTATTGTTTTGTTCTCTATTTCTACCTTGTGGATGTCAATATCGTACCAACTGATTTTGATGGTTTCTGACGAAATCCTTTTTTCTCACGCAGGATGTTTTTGGGAAGTGTCAGCAACTTTTGTATTAATTATGTTCACTGCCCGGTCATGGTAATCAAGGATACACCAAAAGCTTGATGACTCTTCAGGTTTAGTTTAGGTGTATAATTATTTGATTTTTCATTTGTGTATGTTGTCATGTGCAGTGTGTTGTGTTATTGTTTGATTTATATATGTTGCCATGCAGTCTGTTTGCTGCCTTGGTGTCCCAATAATGAGTCTTTTCAAAGGAGTTTCAATAATTGAATTAGTCTGTCTAACCTTTATTGTGATATTTGTTTTTCTCATTTTCTTTCTGGAAAGAAATTTCCCCTCCTAAAGTATCATTGTACCTTTTACCCTGGGGCTTCTTCCTGTCTTGGTATTGTAAGACTTTTATTTGAAGGTGGTTATGAGTTTATGATAGATTTTTGTCTGTAGCCACTTAGTGTTGGAGTGTTGAAAGTAACTATTTTTACGATTGGAGAGAAGCATTTTATTTGCATGTCGGCAGATTATTATTTTTTAAACCCTTGCCTGGACATTTTCTGATATCCCATGATGACAGTTATTAGCTAAACATAGCTTGATCAATGGATCGGAGACATTTGTGAAGTGGTCATCTACTTGACATGTTAGATACTATAAAGGACGTTCACAACGTGAACTCCCTGATCTAATTATCCATAGTCCACCAACAATTTCGGGTTTTGATTAAAAAAACAAAAAAGAAACTTTGGGATGAATCAAAACCCGATTTGAATGTTTATTCAATCGTAAGCTTTGGAAGTCGACTAATCTATTGTAATGATGATATATCGATTTTCTATTGTTAGATTCTGTGTGGAAGACGGAAGTCGTGAATTTACACATTCAAATTATTCCACCCCAAAACAATTATAGCTTTTTATGCAGATTGGAATATTGGATCCATCTTAAAGTATCTAAGAAGTTTCCAAACTTCAACTCTTCTTAACTTACGCCGTAAACGTATCCTGAAACAAATTATATTGTAATCAAACAAGTAATTCCATTTTAACACGAAGTTGAAGTACATATTAAGTTCAGATTCGGAGTCGGATCCCGATATAATTTGTAATAAGATTCTCTCTGCCGGGTCCTTTATCGACATGAAGGTCAGATCTTCATCAAGATCCACGGACATCACAAATCCAACCTAACGTGATCGTTCTGTATGATATATTATTGGCTTTATTATTGCACGATGACATTTCATCTACGTAGGATGTGCACATGCACGAGATCAAAACGAATCACGCGTAATAGACTATAGTAGTACAATCATGCATGTATGCAGCTCAAGAAGTTATATGTAAGCCCATCAGTCTTTATTCGCTGAACGACAAAATGTAGTAATGGATCTTGTCTGAAGTTCAGTTGTTACTGCGATGATTGTGTTGCTTCTGGAATAAATGGTTGAATATTGACTTATATTTGTTAACAAATCAAATCCAGAAGAGTCGGTCGACCGTATTGGATTCGGTCTATCGACGCACAACTCAGAAAATTTCGACGAAGACGGGTCGGTCTACCTAATTGGATTCGGTCCACCGAACCGAGGATTCCAGGCACTCCGTGTGCAGCTGAGATTGGATGACCGAATTGGATTCGGTCTACCGTCAGAGAACAAGTGACACTTCGGAACAAAGAGTTTGGTAAACCGTTGAGGAAATTTTTAGTGTTCCGAAAATCTAAAAGTGTCTGAACAATTTGGCACGGTCCACCGAGGGGTTCTCGGTCGACCGAAGGGTTGTTGGAGAATTTGTTAGTTCGTGGAATAATCGTTCTCGCAGTATACCGAGCCGCGTGAGAAGCGTTCCCTCGGTCAACCGGGAATGGTTCGGTTAACCGAATCGGAATATAAATCACACATGTTGAAGCACGCACGGTTAACCGAACGAGCATCACCGTGTCCCCACGAATAGTTCTGTTCGGTTTTGTTTAATTGTAGTTCGATTTTTAAGTCTATAAAAGAGTTTGTTTGCTCTTATTTTCGATATACAATTACATACAACATAGTTTCCTTCACGGTGAGTTGAGAGATTAAGACTAGAGATGGGGGGGAAATCTTAGTAAACTTTAATGTTAGGATTTAAACCAGTAACTTTTGGTTGAGTTAACCTCGATATGAACCATCCCGTACAGTCGTATTTTGCATGTTCTCTGATTTGTTGGTTTTCTGCGACCACATAAGATATTTGGTCCATTTAATTTCTGAGAGTATTTTGAAGAAAAAAAACAGAAATGTTTGGTGGTGCCGTTTAGCAAAGAAGCCCTAACCAGCTTCTGTATTGAAGGCATGTGAGGATTATTTTATTTTTTTTTGAAAATTGACAATTGAGTTGTAATTATATATTTTTTAATAAGTTTTTTTAATTCTATATTTAAAAATGTTATTTCAACTAAGTCATCCTAAAAAAAATTCAATGCGGATGATTTGGATTGTTATCCTATTTGACAGAGTCTTTTAGACTTTTTACTCTTTAGCCAAGCCAAGTCCGAGAAAATATCCGACAAATTAATTTGAATTATTATCCCAAAAACAAGTCCCGTTTAACTGTTTTTTTAGATTATAACCGAACCAAAAACAGCCCTACCTTCTCTTTAAAACCCCTCCCACATACAAGACATATACTTTGAGATATGACGATGATCACATGCACCAAAGCCGGTTGCCGCCGGAGCAAGACATCCAATAACCTCCCTCTCGAATTGGAAGAGGAGATCTTCTCCTACCTCCCGTCCCAATCCGTTATCCGTTTTCGAAGGGTATGCAAGCGCTGGAACACACACACTCGACATCACACCTTCACGTACTTGCACCTCTCGAAGCTCCCCCATACTCAAACTACCATCAACCCGCACTTCGTCATCGAAACAAAAATCAAAGGAAAATCCTCCTTTGCCATCCGAAGGTTCCGCAGAGGTAAGCTAGAAACCACCGTGCTGCTTCCTCGCAAGTTCTCCCCAAAACATGATGTTCACCTCGTCTGCTCCTGCAATGGATTGTTATGCTTCGTCGAATCGAAAAAGAACAGTTTCAAGACCATTTATTTGTGTAATCCTCTCCTCCAGGAGTCTTATAAACTCCCAGAGCTGGGTGAGCACGATACCAACGTTCTTGGTGTTGGATTCGATCCGGTGATGAAAGAATACAAGGTGCTGAATTCTGTCTGCCGTTTAATTGACGAAGAGCTTACCTGCTTCGTGCATTTCGTTATGATTTGCACGGTTTCGATGGTCGACGGTCGCATCACGAAGTGGAGGGAACTTGGTGTGCGTCCTGATATGGGGTTCGAGTTAACTCCCCCTGTGTCCCTCAATGGGAAAATTCATTGGTGCGGTTTAACGATTAAGAAGCAATCGTCGGACTTTTTTAGTTCGGACCTAAACGAGGTTGTTCCAAAAATCATATCGTTTGATTTGCGGTCTGAAAAATTCTACGAGTGGTCGTTGGAGAAACTAAACCTTCCGAGGTGGAGCACACTTAACTTCCACTACAGGAAGGAGTTCCTCGCGCTTGGGGAGGTGCACGGTTGTTTGGCTCTTCTCTTGGAAGAGCGACAAGAAAGAGAAGGATATGTTCGCATCTGGACAACAAAGGAATACGGGGACAACGACTCGTGGAGTTTAAAATTTACAGTCGACCTTACATTTCGTTCGATCTCAGCAGGAAATCCCATGATAGAAGCAGAGCCCTTGTATTGTTACGGGACAAGCGATCACAAGTTCTGGGTTTGCTACGAGAATCACATCGTCTGTTACACTTCTGGATTTGGCAAATGTGCTGTTTTTCGTGAGTTGCCCTCCATCAGAGCCGTCTCCAGATATTTCACCAATCGTGTCCATGTAACACCTTTCATTGGTAGCCTGGTCTCTTTGAAGCCTTAGAATCTGGCACCAGATCTGCTGTTAAGGTATTGATACGACACCCTTTGAAAATAGGTCGGAGGAGCAAGCCTAATAGAAAGCCCATGGGTGTACACGAACAATCGTTGTATATGTATGGCAGAAAAGTTTTTTTTTTAAAGATCTCCCTTCTTTTGGTGTTCTTTGTAATTGTAATAAATACAAGTTCTACGAAATTTTGAACATATTTATACGGCTCAGTTTTTTTTTTGTCAACATTTTTCTCTCCAAGTTACTTTTCCCCATATTCCACGTATATAACATTGATAAAATCATCCAAATAATAATTGTATAACGACTCCCTCTCTATCCCTCTCGTATAACAAACACAAAATAAATAAATCATCCAAACAATAATGCCGGGATAAAACAAACAAATACTTCAGATCACAACTGAAACACATCCGACCCCTCCAGCGAAAGAGTCTCACTCTCAAGTCTCAACCAATCCAAAATAGTAAAACAACTGGATACAAACAATACGACGGCCATCCAAAACAAGCACTCATACAAGACAAAGACCAGCATAATAAAGTGACAAAACACGACCATGTGTAATTCGTTACCACGCTACAATCATAAGACTCCACATTTATTTGTTAGATTAGAAAACCCCACAACCAACCACGTACCCTCATATATAATAAATATATATTTCATCTTCTTTGCTCTCACACTCACACTCTCGAGCCAACACTTTCTAATGATACGATACTTCATAAAAATACTACTAAGACGATATTAAATATGATAATAATCTTATTATAATAACATAACACGCTACCACTGGTGATATTAAATATGATAATAATCATATTATAATATTCATCTTCTTTGCTCTCACACTCTCGAGTCAACCCCACCACTGGTGCACGGCGACGGCTTCATCCCGGAGCCGTCCGTACGACGCCAAACACTCCCAATACGCCCTCTTCCGTCCAACCCGGCATTCCAAAAATAACTCATCCACCAACCCAACACTCCCACTACCCACCAACGCCTCAACCACCTCCCCCACGTTCCTCCTCAACCACCACGCCAGCTCCTCCGCTTCTCCGGCGTTGTCGTCCCTCTTCTCCAACCGTACGATCTCGAATCGTCTGTCTCGAGTCAGGTAGTGCTTCTCGAACCAGTTGTTTGCGGTTAAAGGATTTCCGTTTGGCGGTTCGACGTCGACGAAGAATCGCCGGGTGTAGCCGGCGAGAGTGTCGCCGGTGAGGTCGGGGAGGAATTTGGTCTTCTTGAGGAGATTTTTCAGTTTTCTGGAAGAAACTCGGGGTGGCTTCAGGAGAACGTCTTCCAGTCCGGTTAACGCTTCTTGCTTCGATTCTGGGATCGAACGCAGTTTTCGACCGATCGAAATTATCGTTGGTTCGTTGGAGGGAAGATAGATCTTTCGCATCGCCACGAAAGTCGATTTCAGTCGTCGGATGTAGACGGGCTTGTAGTTAGACGGGAATCGGAAGGATGCCGACGCCATGGAGTTAAATCGGATGGCCACGATTCCTCCGGTCTTGAGGACGCGGTCGACGAAGTCGAACAGATCGGCGTTAGTGCCGTCGGCGGAGAAAACGAAGTCCACGGAATCATCCATCGTGGAGCTACGGCGATCGGCGATGACCGGATCAAGTTTGTTCCGTTTGAGCAGAAGTGAGAATCGCCCCTGATTCTCGCCGCCGGCGAGGAATACCGCCTTGCCGGTTCCCGGCTGGAAAATGCCCTCGCGTTTCAGATCGCGGAAGAGCATCGGAAGGTAGAAGACGTCGTCCATATACTTATCTCCATCGCCGCCGGTAACGGAAACTGGAACCGCTCCGGCGTTTCCGCCTCGAAACAGAGACGTCTTCGAGAATGCGATGACGGCGAGCGTGAAGAGCACAGATCTAGCGACGATCCTCAGAATCCTCCAATCGGGAACCCTAATCTCGAATCCACATTCCAATCCCTCCCCACCACCCCTTCCCACCGGCCTTATCCCCATCGAACCTTCCACCCCACACGAAATCTCGCGAAAACGAGAAGCAAAGGAAGAAATCACAACAAGCGGAAGAAGAGGAGGAAATTAGCGAGTGCAAAACCTGGAGGCGGTGTGGTTTCCACCCACGAGGGCCACACGAGTACTTTGGGATCTCGACCAGAGGAGCATTAGCAGGCGGAGGCGTTCGGGTTCCATTTTGAAGTCCCTCAGATCGGCGGCGGGGTGGGAAGGCCGGAGATGGTTACTTCTCCATCACCGCCGGCTACGGGAGGGAGGAGAGGGGAGAGAGGGGTGGAATGAAATGGGATTGGGGAAGGAGAGGGTGGGCTTTTATAGGTGGAGGTGGAGGGAGCAAAAGAATGTGGGTTAATTTGGGCTCAACAGTTTCACCGAGAACGTGCGTCACCACTGGTGGGGGAAATTGCGATGGTTTACTTCTGGCGTCAAATAATTTGGAGGATAATGGATGATGTTGTCATGCCACGGGTAAGTTGCTGATTTTTTTGGCCAGTAAATACATCATTTAAGAAAAGATTTTTTGGCCTGGGTGCTAATTTAATTTGCTACTTTGAAATACTATAATTTTAATTCTACATCAATCAACAACTATTTTTATCTAAAAACTACTACTCGTTCACAAATATCATTATGTTTTCAAACTACCACTCTGTTAACATTTTTCGTTAACGACGTTAAATTTTAATTAACAGTGTTAACAATATTAACATTTAATTATAAAATTTATAAATTTCACTCTAACTAATAAATAAATAATTTCTTTTCTCTCTCACTTGTCTCATTCTCTGTTTACTCTCTCTTGTCACAGTTATTTCTCATTTTTGTCACTATTCTCTCACTCTCTCATTCACCAAACTCAAACTCAAACCCAACTCCAATCCAAAGCAATCAAGAAACCTAATTTGAACCCATATTTCAATGTGTTGCGGGTGTTCCATGAAATGCTCATTAGACTTTATTGTTTTGTTTTGTGTTGTTGGAGTGGTTGTGGTTTGCTTGGTGTTTGTTTTGGGATGTAATTGTTTGTGTCAGCAAATTAAGTGTGATTTGTCATTCTAATCAGAACCAATCATAGAACAAATAAATTAACTGAATTTCCATGAAACTCAATTCAAATCCATTTAACTAAAAATCCTACAACCCCACATCTAACATCTTGTTTACATAAAAATTGAAACGAAATCAAAGTAAAACTCAAACAACACCAAACTAACAACCCGACCAGGTATACCTACGCCGCCTCCTGCAACGTCGTGATCACCGTCCACCCATCCGTGCACTCCACCTTCCTCTCCAACCACATCCTCCTCCTAACCTTCTTTATGCATTCCGAGCAACTTAATCGACGTGCCATTTAAACCAAAATATCACATGAGAAAACAAAATATTTTTTTAAAATTGGTCTTAAGTAGAAACATTAGCACTTCGCAAACTGACTCCCGACGAACTCGATCGATCTCCCCTACCACCCCAACCTTCTCACATCCCTCATCCTCCGTAAAACTTTTATAAAACCCAACTGAGTCAGGTCGTTGCGGAGCACGAGACCGCCGTTGTAGAGGCCTCAACAACGATCAACAACAACTAGGAAGACGAGCTAGCATTTCGCAGGGGAAACGAGGTCGGAGCAAGTGAGGGTAAGCACCTACGCCTCACGCCAATCTGAGACCTTGTGCTCCTCCATTGGATTTGGATAGCGTAGTCAGGAGGACGAGAAAAGGAGATCCTAGAAATAGAGAGGGAGGGGTGGTGGAGGATGGAAAGCAAGATGGGGTGGGAAGGTGGTGGGAGAGGGAGGCGTGGGTGGGGGTTGCTCGGTTGGGTTTTGTAGATTAGTGGGGTTGAGGGTGGGTCAATGTGCTCATGATACAATTTGACACGGAACACGAAAATACGACATGAACTCGTATTTGGGTTTAAGGAAATCGTGTTTCGTGTCTCCAAGTCGTAGATCTGAAAAATACATGAATGTCACTAATTAATTGTATCCTAATAATAAACCAAGTTATTATGTTGGTGCAATGGTTTGACCCATTTAGTTAGCAAAAACACCACTGTGGAGATTCGAACATGCTCCTCAGACAAACTTTCAATCAGACTCAACCACCACGTCAACTTTGCCTCATTCATATATCAGATGTTTAAATGTACTAACAAATTGTTTTCCAGTGTTTGGTGATTTGAAAAATTAGTCCCAAATCGCCTGATACAACTTCTTATCATCCACTCCACCCTATAAAACCAACAACACCCCTCACCTCTCATTCCAGCATTTGGGAGTTTTCATCCCTAGTTTACTCTAATGAATTTTTTAGAGTAAACACTGAAATGTTAAAATATTAATAATTTTTGGTTAGTTTTCGTGTTGATTCGGGTTGTGTTCGTGTTTACACGAACCGATTCAGGTCGTGATCGTGTCATGTTTATTGGACATTAAAAAAATTCGGGTCGTGTTCGTGTCTAGGGAAATTACCTAGTACACAAAAAATACATGACACGACATGATTGTCATGCCTACTCGTGGGTGGGGGATGGGTTTGTAGTTGGATTTGGTTTGTGGTTTGTTTTGGTATGTGATTTAGGTTTGCATTTGGTTTGTGGTTTGTTTTGGAATGGATTTGGTATGTGATTTAGGTTTGGATTTGGTTTGTGGTTTGCTTGGATTGGATTCGGTACATAATTTGGATTTGAATTTGGATACAGATAATAGAGACAGAGAGTAGAGAAATAAGAAAATTTAAGTGACATTTTGAGTTGCATTTAAGATCGTCCTTAGGTACAATAATTTTGAAAACAAAAGAGTAAATTAAGTTTTATTTACGACACACGACACCTTATTTTGCATTTTTGGTTGTTACAGAGTACAACTATTTGATTTTAAAAATTGATTTCTGAATTCTGATTAGAGATTTTTTATTATTTATAAGTTTTTTTAATTTCTATATTTAGAGAGGTGTTTTCAACAAAGTCATCATAGAAAATATTAATCCAGACAAAGTGATTTGGGTTGTTATCCCATAACACAAATTCTTGCTTAGCTATTTTTTTAATTTCTATTTAGATTTTTATTTTTTAACCAAGTCAATCGAGAAAATATCTAATTCGACATTTGTATTATTATCCCATTTAACGAGTCTCGTATAAATATTTTTTCTTTTCATTTTGGATAATAACCGAACCATAAACAATCTAACATTTTTTTCTTTAAAACCTCTAATATCTCATGCAAGACATATACTACAACACTTTAAGACTTATGACCACAGAACCAAAATAATTAAATACCCCATGTTATGACTTTAAGACATATATTACTCGGGTTGGACTCGTCGGCCTATTGCTCAATCGGGTCGGGCCCCGGCCGACGAGTTGGGTTTGGGTATTGCTGGTCTGGTTTGTGGGATTTTTTTTCTTCTCTCGAAGCTAAAACTTACAAAGATTCGATTAAAAACACTATCAAATTCTGATTTCAACAAAATAATGAAAAATTAAAAAGGTTATGAAAAAAGATTAAAAAGTTTGATTGCGAATAAAATTAGTGGAATATATAAATTTATATAGATTTTTAGGATGTATTTAATTATTTAAAAAAGAATTAATTAGGCTTTTACCCAGGTCTACACAAAACTCATATATCTATGTGTTCTTATTCTCGAATAATTTAGGATTTTTTGTTTGCATGTCACATTAAAATACTGTATTTTTCGTTTTTGCAGTCACTACATAATTATTTTGTATTAAGGTCACTGAAAAATTACCCGAATTTCGTTAATGTCATTAGTTTTCCGTCGATGATACTCCAATAACTTTTTCCATTATAATGTCGTTATTATTCCGTTAACGATGTTCAAAAAAATATTTTAACTTCACGATTACAAACGATGGTGATACAAGTGTTTTTTTTTGCAGTGAAAATTAAAATCTAGATTTGTAAATTTACTATTAAAATAATAATTGACGGAAAAAGTTACTAAAATGGCTTTGCGAAAAAATTATGACATCAATTGAATATGTGTAGTTTTTGAGTGGCGCTAATGTAAATAGCTATGAAGTGATGACAGAAACATAAATATAATGTTTTAAAATGACACGTAAGAAGAAGAAAAAATAATAATTTTAGGGTATTTTGCTGGTACGACACTTAAAAATAATTAAATATAAGAATACTATTAATGCTTATCTATTTGTCTTAATGTCATTGTAAAATTATTTTTTACTGAAATGTAACTTTGTTACTAACAACATTATCGTTACGTCAATGTTGTTAAATAAATAATTATTTAATTATAATTTTACAAAACTTTCCTAAGTTTGAACAAAAATTAATATTTGACTAGAACTTTTATAAAAACTTCCTTAAACAATTACAAAAATTATTCAACTCTTTCTCTCCTGTATTCTTTCAATCTCTATTCTTTCTAATCTCTCTTTTTCGCCCCGATTTAATTTGGGTCAAACCACCGTCAGGGTAGTGAGGCTGAAGGTGGTGCAGTGAGAATGAGTGGCATTGAGAATCAGTTTGGCGGTGATATGGCGTGGAGGATTTTGACGATGAGAAGATGAATAAGTGTTGTGTGTGACAAGGTGTAAGGAGGCAGAGATAACGCGGAGAGTCTGTTTTATCGTGGTTATAACTAGTAAGGTGGGTAAAGGCTTAAAAGATCAAATGAAACAATATCTAGACAAAGAAATTCCTTATGCGTTCCAAAATACCCCCTAATAATTTCATTTTTTATTTATGTTTAATAAGTGATTTAGAAAGCCAAAAGGATGAATCATATATATTGTATTAGTTGACCTTTACTAAGAACTTGAGCAAGGAATAACTCTTTGCGGGTGTTTTCCCCAATCCAACGATTTTTTTTTAGATTTCTTGTGTGTTTAACTATTTGAGCCGGACGAGAGGAACAGAGAAGTGGTTTGATGATGAGGTTTTTGGTTCACGGTGGATTGGGGGACCTTTTTGTGTGGATGGTGCTTTTGGGTGGAGTTGGATTTGTTTGCAGAGAGAGTAAAGAGAAAAGAAGAGGGAGTAGGGAGAAAAAAGAAGAGAGAGAGAGTAGGGAGAAGTAAAAGTAAGAGGGTAGAACAAGAAAATAGAAGAAAGAGAGTAGAGAGATATGAGAGAGGGAGAAATATATTAGCTTTTCGATCTTAATTTATATTAATTTTGATGATTAATCAAACTAATCTTAATCAATTAACCTAGTCAATCAAAGTGGGCAAACATTATTACATGTATTACATATGTACTTGTATGTGTGCAAGTCATCTTAATAGGTTGATCAAGATTACTGAGAGAAGAAACATTAGGACAAAGACTCAAGATTGTAAAAAAAACCAAGATTTATCATTTTTCATTTATCGAGTCTATAGATTATATGTAAACTGCACTAATTGACGCAATTAACCATTAATTTTAATTAAATATCAAACTGCATTGTTGATTTTTTTATGTCGTTAGAGAAATTATATTTGTTGTATCCAATCTAGGTAAGATGGTATACATATGTAATGATACAACAACAAAACACAGAATAAATCTTAGGAATAAGCACTTTTATTGAAAATATTTTTTCCCCATAATAGCCGGATTGGACTGAACCTAATTGCAAAATAACATGGACCCGACCATATCCAACCTGAATTTTCAAAAATCTATGGACTAAGGACCAAACCAAGTTACTCTTGTTCGGTTTGAAATTTCCTATTCCGTTTGGTTCAATTTGAAATTCCGATCCGGATCATATCTCAACAAATCAAGGTGACTTGGCCGATGTATAGTCTTCAAATATCCAAAATCATCAATTGATAGACTATCCGTAACCATGATTAGGGTCAACCTTGTGGGTTTTTTTTTCTCTTCTCTCTTTTCTTTTACATCAATTTTTTCTCGTCCACGTCAGTTTTCTCTCTTTACAACTCACTTTCTTCATTTTCCAACACTATTTATCTTGACCACAACCTAATTATACACAACAAAAATTAAAATAATTATTTTCTCTCCAGAACCACGACCCGGTCGTAAACCAGGTCGTTCAAATGACCGGGTCGTCGCGACGGGGCGAGGGTTGGACGACCCCGTTACTGAAGCTCTTGTAGTCTGCATCCTTAACTTTAACTACAGTGGAGAGGAGAGGGGGTAGGAAGTGAGAAATGGCGAGTTTGAGGTTAGGAATTGTAGCCATGGGCGTAGACAAGGAGGTCCTCCGACAGGGCAATGGCCCCAAACCCTCCAAGGGCCAGAACGTCACCGTCCATTGCACTGGATTTGGTAATGCCCCTGTTTTGGGCTTCAGGGCATCTGCCATTGAACCTTCAATTTTTATTTTTTTTGTTTGATTTACTTTATATACCAAGTTTGTTATTTTACTACATAGTTAAATGTATAAAGATGTTGAGTTTAATAACCTAAAATCTCATGTTATGAGAATCCTATAATCATTTTCAGTTGATGTTAATTTTGAACACCTCCTTGGATATGGTTTCTTTTTGGTCCACCATATGTAAATTCGTAAATGATGTGACGTGTTGAGCCGATTTTTAGACCTTTGGGTTCTGATTTCGTAGTGAAGTTTGATTTTTTTTAGTAAAGTAATTTGTATGGAATGAACTGAGGATGCCTTTAGTTTCTCCAATGTGGATTACTCTCAGTGGAATTTGAATTAGGGGGCTAAATTTATATAAGAAAGCCCGATATTAGTATACATTTATTTTCCGAATGTCAAAAGGTCAAATGTTAAATTTCAAATTGCATACAATACACATATTATATTACTTCTACACATCTTTGACTAATGAGTTCATTTGACCCTTGGTTCCAACTTTAAACTGCCCTTTGATGAAGTACTTGTAACTAGTAATTGTGATTTTCCACACTGCATACATGGATCTGGTTTTCTTCATGGTAGTTCGAATGGAAGATGGCATTCGTAATTGGATTAGCATGTATTTATTCATATTGCGCAGTTTTGATTTCTTTTTTCACATACAAAAGGAAAGGTTAGGAGCTCAAACTATAATGCTTTCATTGCCTATGGATACTATATTTTTTATGGTGGTTATTATTTGAAACTTAAGTTCACCTTTTGTAGGCAAGAACGGTGACCTTTCAAAAAAGTTTTGGAGGTATTTTCTTTTATTTTCTATTATACATTACTCCTGTAGCTGATACCAATATAAGAATGGATTATTATTTGTTCTTTACAGCACTAAAGATTGGGGACAGAAGCCATTCACATTTCAGATTGGCTTGGGTTCAGTAATAAAAGGTGTTTCATCTTTCATTTAATGTTTCTGTAGGTACAGGTTTTCTGTTCATTACAACAGTACTGAATAAAATTTCTGAACTGTATAATTAATTTCACTTTATATGCTTACAGGTTGTCATTTCTTATGATTTAGCGATTATGACTAGGATTCAGGGATGTAAGATGTTCAAAAACAAAATCGCACTTGTTGCATGCTAAATAGTAATACAACTAATTCCAGGCTAACTGTGCGAATAATAATTTATGTGTTTAGTTCTCTGCTGAAAATTGTCTAACACGTACTTCTTAACCACGTTTTGTTTAAATTTGGTGACTATGCAACGAAATCACCTTCTTTTTTGTATTTTTCATATTGTGTAACATCTTCAAGGACCTTAGGATGCTCATTTCTTTCTTAGTTGGAAGAAGGCGATTCATGTGTCATAATTGTGATTTTTGATGAGTTTCACTTCTATCATATTCCAAGTAGTTTGAGGTTAAAGGCTTTGTTCCTTTCATTCAAGTAAGAAGATTTTCAGCTGTCAAGTTGGCATGCAAAGAATTGTTCATTATTGTATTTTATGTCCAGAATCCACTATCGGAAAAAAATTGAGCGTATGTTTATGTGTTCGCAATCTCGTGGATGTATACTTTGCAATCTCCATTTTATACCTTTAGAAGACTTACTTTCGAAAATAATACATTCCACTATGTTCTCATGTTTTAGGATGGGATGAAGGAGTGATGGATATGCAATTAGGTGAAGTAGCTCGTCTCGAGGTAACTTATACATTTCTTCAGATTTGTCTTGTAACCTGTGGTTGCAGGGGGAGGGGGGTCACCTCCTTGGATTTTTTTTAAAAGTAGTACTATGTAATATTTTGAAAATGTATAACAAAATATCATGGGTAGCCACCCCCTCTTCCTGAAACTTTGAAATTATTTGAAGTAGTACTATACAATATTTTCCAAAAAGCATGGGGATGGGTGTCCAATATCATTTAACATTTTTCTTTTAAAAGTTTGTTATTCTTCTTAATATTTCTCTACTTCGATAAATTCTTTCTTAGCTTTAGTGTATGTATTTTCTAAGAGTGGAACCAATATCATGGGGGAGTGGACGCCTCCTCTTTCTCCTAATTATGAAATAAAGACTGAATTGAAATTGTGAGATAAAGACTTAGATGACCTACTAAAGGAAGTACTTATTTTGTGTACTTGTTTTGTAACATGTATAAATTGTGATTCATATTATGGATGATTAACTTGTACTTGACGACCGACCACGCTTAAGGGATCATGAAATCACAAATATTTATCATCATCATTCTGAGCTTACTTTCTCATGAATTTAAAACTTCAAGAATTAAACAACCATTTCAATGAAATAAATACATAATTACTCATTCTTTATACATTTAATCTTATAGACTCGATAAACAGAATTGGTTTAACTCGATATATGTACTATCCTAATGATCTATAGACCATGTCTTATAGTTCGTTTAACAGAATACTATCCTAATGATCTCCACTATAGATTATGTAAGACTTTATAATGCGGCTCGGACATATATCTTTGACATGCATAACTTAGATGGCTTTTTTTAACTTGGAAGGATTTAGTGCTTTAGCAGAAAAAATGGTTGAGAAGAAAATAATAATCTATACCCTCTAGTTTACTTACTAGTAAGATTGACTTTAACTCTTTTATTGTAACCGCAACCGTTGAAAGATAATTTTCGGCAATAAGATCGTTTGTACAATCGAATAGAAGATCATTGGTTGAACGGCAATTTTGTGACTTATATTGAAAATGATTTACTTGGTAAATTTAGTGATGAGATAATCGCATATCGTTTTCAAAATATGAAAACTCGTCGTGGCCTATTGTAATTTTTCTAGAAACATATATTATTATTATTTCTTTGTATTGCTGCCCCCTAAACAAATTCTTGGTTCTGCCACTGTGTAGTTGCACATTTTGTTAAAAGTAGTAAGTACAGTAGCATCCTTATGATTACCTGTTTTGATATTTTCTACTATTTCACTTAAAAGAAAAAAGATCAAAGAGTCAAGAAAGAAAAAAAGTCTTTCCCTCGTATGAATGAGAATGACCAGAAAAAAGAGGAAAAGTGGAAGTGTACCTTAATTTTTGTAGGATTCTATAGTTGAGAAGATATGAGCACCAGTAACAAAGAGCAATGTTTCACTATCGATTTTTCAGTTATGCAAGTAACACATTTGTTTGTAAAACATTTGCCATCGGGGTTTAATGTCCTACTTGTTAATACGGATAATAACCAGCAGTTTCTCACGGCATGCATCATTGCATCATATTCATTTCGATGCCTTGTCTTGAAGAAGAAAAAAAAAAGAGTTTAGTTGGTGTTCACTCTACTACAACTAAATTGGTGCTTTCCCTTTTGTGAACCCTGTTGGGGCAGTGTTCTCCTGATTATGGCTATGGCCCAAGTGGATTTCCAGCTTGGGGAATACAACCCAACTCTCCTTTGATTTTTGAAATCGAAGTCCTCAGCATTAAGTAATGGCATCTAGGATTTCAGTCTGCGCTGCTCTCAACTTTGTCAGGAGGAACTCATGAGACGGCACAAGGTATATTCCCTAGTTTAGTTAGGTTCGATTTTGTCTTATGTTTTTGACTTCTTGTTTTATGTATAATTCTTGAGATCAAGATATCCTTAAATAGTGAAATAGAGATTTTCTGTTTTTGTTGTTGTCATTGATGTGGTCAGTGGGTGACAATATTTTGGTGTTTTGTCTTTGTAGGAATGCTGCCACAATTTCAAACTTGACAAAAAATATTCCTACTCCTACAAATTGTTCCCCTTACGAATAGCACAATATGATATTTGTTGTTGCTGCGTCAAGTGGTTATGGTTTTAATTTAAAGCCAACTAATTTGTGGCCTTCCAATTCTTTATTTTAAAAGACGATGGGAAGCCTTTCAGGCTTCGTTCTTCGTTCTGCAATTGATCAAATAGAAAGTTGAAGATCATAAAAAAAATATTCACTTCAGATTGAAAGTTTTGATCTGTATTTGAGTGTAGAATGTAAAATTATTCTTTTTCGGCTGCTTTATGGTCCCTAGAAAGATGTAAAAATAACTCAGGACTCTAACTCCAGAGAGTTTGTGAGACTCCCCTCAGAGTTATAACAGGACTGTTAGTGAGAGTGATGAACTAGCAAAACTGAAGAAGTAGATTATTTTGCCTAGAAATGTCATACAAACCTTCATTCTTTTTAATTCTCCGTCCTTTCTCAATGCACATATTTGCCTGATGTACCCCATTGCTAACATCAGTTAGTTCGCGATTAAAAGGTTTGTTCTTGTACTCTCTTTTGAAGTCAAATTCGGGATCGGACTTTGTTTAGGATAGTTTGGCACATCCGTATAGAGTGGTATTTTCCTCTTTAAGATTCCTTCAGTTGTGACTAGCAGCTCATCCTACTGTAATATTGATGATGATTTCACTCATCTTGACTTTTATACAATCGTCTAGGTTGTCCCAAAATGCATTGCAGCTTGACAAATAAATTGATTGCAAATTTGATTATTTGTGTCCTTTCGGGTCACCCTGAGTCCCTCGCCAGATTATACTGCAACTAGATGAGTGTTTTCTGATGGAACCATTAAAGCCAATGAGGCTATAGTTTGGTGGAGAGCAAAATATTTATTTTTAAGTACGGTCATGAACTAGAAAGAAAAAAAATGTCTAGATCAAAATGTCTGTCCTCACATAGCTGCATCAAACTCTATTCATGTAAGAGATACGGATGGTATATTACACAATTAGTCTATAAGAAAAGATGATGCTGCACGCACTAATGCAGATGCACAACTATATTATGTATGCAAATGTTTTTTTTTGAAACTTTATTTATGTTAATGTTTGATAAGCTAACTTGCTATTTTCTGAGTCATGCTGACGTGCTTGAAGCACCTTTCCTCAGGATTCCGAGAATTTAGTATTCAAACAGCGTCTTAAGATAACCATTCTTGCTCTATTATATTAGTGGGCGATCTTCTTTTTGTCTTCTTTTTATTTGAAGTATACTTAATCCTATTTAAATTGAGTTGTCAGTTGGGCGTACTTAACAGCATTTTCCTTTTTGTTGAAAAAGTATCCATGTTTTGTTGATCTCATTACTAATAAATTGGTAGGTTCTACAAGTACAGTTTCAAAAGTTCCATGGTCTTATAATTTTATACTTAGAATGATTTCTTCCGTTTCCATTCCAAAATGAAATGAAGTCATAAAACTAAAATGACAAAATATCTTTGACTTCCTCCAGACCTATCACATTCTAACATCTTTGGACTTTCTCACAAGTAATTTTTTTCTTATTCACAGTTTTGAATTATGTTCTTTTACCGAGATTCCCTTGCAGAGTACATCGTAGTGTTTCCAAAGTTGTTAATTAAATAGCCTTTGCTTTCAGGAAGGTATCGCAAATGCCTTTTTTTCTTTTTAAAATAGGGCTGTCATTGTCCATGATGTTAACTGTGCGTTCCAAGCAACTTCAAAACTCACCATCTCAATTAGACTTGTCCGTTACTTCAAAAAAAAATAAAAAATTGTGCGTTGAGTAAATCACTACGATCAATGTCTTTATTATGTGAATAGGAGTACATATACGAGTACATTTCATAGCGTAACATTTAAACTAAATCCATGGCATTTGCAACCTTTCAAGGAGAGACGGACATGATCTTTGATGCTTAGAATGTGATTATGACAATATTAAATTCGATGAACACAAAGTTTGACTATGAAATTAAAATAAAATCCGACATGTCCCCTTGTCACGATATCATGCTTATTCGAACACCACAGACGACCCTTGCGTTCCTAGAAACGGGGTATTCTCTTCGCAGATGTTAGGCCCACCACTTGTCGACCATCAGGTCTCCAGTCAGGCAGTCTGTAACCGAAGACTTGTTTCCAGTGTTTCTAATCACATTACATTTAAGTGCTTTTCAATTTTCAAAAAAAAAAAAACCCAAAACATTGAAGTGTTTTTTTGGACAGGTAGGAAATAAGACAAACTTGGGAAAATAATATGACACTTGAGTACATCATGCTAAAAGAGGCAATGCATCTTGCCTAATCAACACGGAATGACCACATTCATATATTATGTCGCTGTTACCAGATGTGCATATACTGCCATATGGTTTGAAAATAATAACATGGAAATGAAGTGTAATTTCAGTCTCGATACCACATTAATATCGAATCAGATAAGAATAAATTCCAAATCTGATGACAATTACAAGATCTTCGAAACCAATTGACGAAGGGAAGATGCTAGGAACAATCTTAATCGTTCAACGTCAAATTGTTGTAACTGTTTGAGGAAAGAAATATTTGCAAAACTACCCCTCAAAGTTTGTACCTACAGATATGCCTTTGTTTCTTAATATTGTTCTAATACCCTCGTAAATGTTTTGATTCGTCGTATCTTCCACCTTCACAATCACGAAATTCTACTAAATCCGCAAAATTATACATGAAAAAAATGAAGTAATTATAGATAGAAAGACATCAAAACTGAAAATTATTATAACAACGTAAAATTGTTGAGATGGATGAAACTCATACAAAAATGGCAAGAACCAAAAAAACACAAAGATAATATCAGTACAATAACACAATTTTAATGTGTTATTTCTGCAAAAACTCAGAAAAGTAACCTTTCCACCTGCTGAACATTCAAAATCCAAAACAATCTATTTTGGAATTATGAAAACATGACACGTTTTCAAAGTCAAAGTCAACCAACGAACGAAAATTCTTTCACAAATTTCATAAGGTCGTGCATGCAAAACCCCACTGAAAAAAGAGCCAGCCACTGACCAAAGAAAAGAAAGGAAACATGTCCAAATCCAATAATCCAATACAAATAAATAAAGAAGGAAACCAAACAAAACCAACATCCTTCCTTCTCCACTCCAGATCGAAACTCGAAAGGAATGGGCGTGAAAGGGTTCGTGGAGGGCGGGATCGCATCCATAGTCGCCGGCTGCTCGACCCACCCGCTCGACCTAATCAAGGTCCGAATGCAGCTCCAAGGCGAGGCGGCGGCCGCCGTCGCAGCCCCCCGAGTCGGGCCTCTCACGGTCGGTATTCGGATCCTGAGATCCGAAGGCCCCGGCGGGCTCTTCCAGGGCGTGTCGGCCACCATGCTCCGCCAGACGCTCTACTCCACCACACGGATGGGGTTGTATGACATCTTCAAGACCAAGTGGTCCGAGGATGGGGTTTTTCCGTTGCATAAGAAGATCGGCTCCGGGTTGCTTGCCGGCGGGATTGGCGCCGCCGTCGGGAATCCCGCCGATGTCGCTATGGTGCGGATGCAGGTATTCTTTTCTTCTTTAACATCCTCTTTCATAATTTATTTATTTATTTTGATAAGTGGTAGATTAATTTTAATTAAGATGTGTTGCAAAATCACATCCTATCAACCACATGCTTATTCCTCACCGAACTGGTACTTGGACTAGTTGGAATAGTGAATGTGTATTGGGTGAGTTGTAGGGGCCAATGTTTTTGGGTTGTCGTGGGCTGAACTGATCGTCTTAGAAATTATATTTTGAGTTATTTTTTTTGCGGAAGAAATAAGACGTTTTGCACGGGGTTGGTGGAAAAGTTGTTTGTTTTGCACTGCAGGAGAGATGTTTGATGACTAGATGATGAGTGGATGATAAACATGTTTGGCACGTTTTTTCTAGCTGTTATAACGGGGAGGAACTGGATTTTATCAAACTACTATAGGTTCTGAAAAATAACGGGATTGATTTCTGATGGGGGTTTTTCTTCATATGTATGATCTTAGAGACTTTTGTTTTAAGAACGTTTTGCTTTGTCAGGGGCGTTTTGTTAAGGTTTTGTTTTGTTTTAAGAATGTTTTAATCGGCTATGAAGTGTGACGCAATTAATCTATGATGGTTCAATTTTTATTTTTTAAAACTATTTGGGTATTTTGTACTATCTAAGTGACCTACTGATTTAAGTGTGTTTTATTTGTTAGGGGTGTGTTAACTCATCGCTAAACCTCTTCTGACTTCTATTCATTTTTTCTAAGCCCAGAATTTGTTTGACATGATAATGTGGCACATGATCATACGATTAAAAATTGATGCCACTTGGTTTCAAACTATGGCCGTATATCCCAAGTATTAATGCCAATAGTAAGCATTCTCATGGAACAATAATTAATCTTCAACATTGGATCCTGAGTTCTTAATTGGTCTTAGGAGGCGTCAACTTTGACTATGAACTTGCAAGCTCACATGTCAATAAGTCATGTGGAGATCACATTGGTCCCATTGCAAACATGGTCCTGACTTTGGTGTCAACTAAAAGAAACAAAACATAATCTTCAGTTTTCATATGTTTCTATCATGCACAGCAGCAACATGTTTCAGTTGGATATTCCTTTACGCTTTCTGTTCACCATACATGTCCTACTCTTCTTTTGATTCTGAGCCGAAAGCCAGAAACAAATTTGTGATGTAGAAATAAGACCTTTTGATTTTCTATTTAGCTCTGACATGTTTCATATGATGGGGGCAACATTACAATCTGACAAAGGAATTAGACTCTATTGATTTTTCATTTGCTTATGTTTCTGTTTCTGACATGCTTGGGACATGTAGGCAGACGGTAGGCTTCCAGTGGAGCAACGACGGAATTACCAAAGTGCATGGGATGCAATCCGACGGATGGTCAAGAGTGAGGGAGTAGGCAGCCTATGGCGGGGCTCATCTCTCACCGTCAACCGTGCTATGCTCGTCACAGCTTCACAGTTGGCCACCTACGATCAAATGAAGGAGGCGTTGCTCGACAGTGGGCTCATGAAGGATGGCATGGGGACCCATGTGACGGCCAGCTTCGTTGCTGGATTTGTGGCCTCGGTTGTAACAAACCCGGTGGATGTTATAAAGACCAGAGTTATGAACATGCCAAAGCCTAGGCCAGGTGAGGCTCCACAATATGCAGGGCCCATTGATTGTGTTGTTAAGACAGTAACGAAAGAAGGGCCGACAGCACTCTACAAGGGATTTGTGCCAACGGTGACAAGGCAGGGGCCCTTCACGATCGTGCTGTTTGTCACACTTGAGCAGGTGAGGAAACTTCTCAAGGATTTTTGATGATGACGATAAAGGATTCACTTTGATGATTTATGGTGGGTGTTATTGACATTGAGTTGGCTTATAATTTGGAGAACATTTACCTCCTCCATTGATTTTAGCAGCAGTTCGAAAATTGACCTATGTGGTGTAATAAGGTTATAATTTTGTTAGTACCCTTAATAATGGTTTGGTTGGGTCCAAACCAATTTGAGTCAATGTGGGTGTAAGGGGTTGTGTTTTCTCTTATTATCTTGTGTAGTCTGGTAGCATGTACCCACTTTATTAACAGGAAAAATATATACTACTGAATTTCGAACTGAATAAATTGATTTTGTTTTTATTTGTTTTGAGTAATGTCACTGGCTAATCGTGAGAGCCTTCCGTGAAAACAGATATATTCTCCACAAATAGTGGCTTTTATGAAAATCATAGTGCTTTCATGAATTCTATCTGAAGAAAAGCTCCAAGGTAGCACTTTCATGAATTCTATCTGAAGAAAAGCTCCAAGGTAGCACTTTCATGAATTCTATCTGAAGAAAAGCTCCAAGGTAGCACTAAAATTCCAACAATCAAGTCATTACAGACCAATTTATATCCCTCATTTGTGAAAAGTGAATTAATACGTGTCCATATGACCCTTTAATCTCTAATTCACCTAATATCTACTCCCCGTATTGTTATATTCCTCATCTCATCGCTGATTTCTCCATGTTTTTACTTGAGTAACAAATATATTGGCTTATAACTTTAATGTAAATAATTACTGACCCGATTCTCTTCATTTGGTTCCAGTGGTGTTACTGTGTTAGTCCCGAACGGTCTCGTGACATTCTAAACCCAACTCAGGTACCACTTCCATAGGCGAACGGAACCGAAAACAAGAAAAACCAAGATCTCCGTGTCTCATATAGTCATATTCTCAGCCTTCAGGACCTGCGCATTCTTGTCTACCACTAAGGAGAAGTATATAGTCATACTTCTCACAAGGAGAAGTATATAGGCAAAACCAGCTAAAAAGAATGTTAAGCATAAACCATCTGAAACTCATTCTTCAAACAATGACAATAGAAAAAATCTATAGGAACCCATTGTGATAAATGAACGAATGGAGCTGACAATTAACAATAACATAGCAATTATGGTCTGCATTTACAAACAAATTCTTAAAAAAAATTGCAAAATTAATCTCTATACCTATTATAACTAAAAGACTGCCCTTCTGTAGACATCTTTCCAACTGCAAGATATCTTCAGCAACACATCTGGCAGATCATGTACGCATTCTTTCCTTCAGCGTCTCGCTCCCCATGAGATACAAGATAAATATACCATAGAAAGTATGCACATCATGTCGAAAAAGTTACAGCTGATTTTCTTTTCCTCCCGCATTCTCAATCATCAAATATTTGGCTGCCGATAATCCCAAAAGATCTTGACAGGATTCAACATACCACCACGACTCAGCTTTTCAGGCTCCCCACTCATCATCAGCGCTTGTGCTTATTTACAAAAAAATAGTTGACATCATGTCAGTAGTAGAAACGTGAGTCTTTGTGGGTGGGTGCATCTTTGCATAGAACCGAGCGCACTTCCATTATTGATCTAGGTGGTTCGAGATCCTTTTCTTGTAATGAATTGCCAAGTAATTGCTGCATCTGTGATGCGAATATATCATCCAATACCTGCATCATCAGAGGTTACATCTTCGCATTACATCTTAAAAACAAAGATGAGAGAACATTATAACCTTTTGGTTATTTTTCGAAGAAATCACAGAATCACAATACACTTACAGCCACAGTTACTCGAGAGGCCTTGTACCACGCCCTGTTTTCTTTCCTGTTCTCCAAAAATCGCACTACGTCCTGTCATCAGGGAATGCAATGGGATATCACCATATGATGTTTACACAACTCACCAAATAAAAAGAGTAAACGGCTCAGTGGAATTATTTACATAGAGATTGTGTATATAAGCTATGTAGTGTTTACCTGTCCCATTCGATCCCAAAAGCCTCGGCAGATAGCAATAAATACGTGGCTCCCAAAGACTGTATGAAGATGATTGATTATTTTGACAAGCTCATCCTTCAAAGGTTGCATTCTGCTCCGAATATCGGACTCCATTATTGTGTCCTTTGAATCTTGGAGGATTTTTTTAAGCTTTGTTGCACTCTGCTCTTGAGTCTGACAAATCCACAAAATTGTGAAAATTCGCATCTTAAGTGAGAAATTACTATTTATCATCAGTACTGACTACCAAAAAGAAGCACACTGCTTTGTGGTCAAGGCAGTAATTAAAATAAAGCAAGTAAAAATATGCAACTCTGATTTAAAGGAAAAGCCTGTAAATTTAAGTCCATGAGTTGGAAATGCTTTCACTCATTTCTACATACTCAGTGTTTATTTCCTATTTCTTTGGGACAAAATTAAAAAGGACTCAAGCTGGATTTGCATTACTTTGCCCCCATCGACTGGAAATAATAAAAAATAACTAATGGAACTCTTTAAAAAACTATTCTCACATTTGCCATAAGTTTCTCCCCCACTGCTTGTAAGTAATTTCTGAATTTGGCTCTTAACAAGACGGTAACTTCACTAAGACGCTCTCCAGAAGCTGAGTTTCCACCATTAGGCATACAAGAACCCCAAGATTTCAACCGCACTTCAATAAATGGTCGTAACACGTCAAGCAACCTCTTCATGGTATTCAACAAGATTCCCAACTGAAAGCAAAACTAGAATATCAGAAGCACAACAATCACTTTGTGATAGGTGTATTATATAGCAAAACTCACATCTTCAGGAACAACGTAAGGAGAAACTGATTTGCGCTTAGCCAGATTCTGGACATACTTGAGCCCAAATTTCTTAGGAGCCATGCTGTCCTTTAATGGGGACAGTACATCCGCATACTGCTTCTCTAATGCCTCCAACACAGCCTTCTCAATATCAGCGATCGCCTTTATTTTCAGAGAATCATTGAAAGATTAGAGTGTACAGAAGATGCCAGAATTTTTTTACTAACATAAAAACAATCAAACAAGGCATTTTATGGAGCATACATTTTCGAGGACAAAAGTGTACTCCGGCCAGCGACAGATGATAACTTCATATTCATTCAAAGTTTCTTTCAATCGATCATACATCTCATCAACAAATGGAGTTGTACAATGTATTGTTCTAACTCCTGACCACTTCACCTGCACATTGGTTTCGTTACGAAGTATAAAATCAGCAGGATACAGACAAGAAAATTCAGAAACATTTGTGATGAAAGCTCATACAAATACTGAAGTACATGACGAAGTTATGGGCCCAAGGGGGATACAGAAAAGGATGTAAAGCCTAGATTATATTCATAAAAGTATAAAAAAACACGATATTAAAATTAAAGAAAAATAATGAAAACCAACATAGGATGAACATAGAAAAGAATTCTTCAAAAAACATAAGCAGCACAGGATGCAATACTATGTTACTAAATGATTTCTCACTCCTCAGCAGCACATTCTGTTGACTTATTTAATGCAAATTTGGATTTTAATACTTCAAATTATTTTCCAGAAATCACTCTGAAGGTAACACAAAAGTCCAATCTGTGTACATGACAACCAAAGCAGAGATGCCAATGTATGTAAAACTATCAAAGATCAGATGATGATATCACAGAATAAAATGTTTATTTTTTTACCAGTGGAAACAAAAATTCCATGTCTTACTGACAAGACAATATCTTGAAAAGGAACCAAATTTGGTACCATAACTTAGATAAATGTAGTTTACATCAATTTCTTTTCTGTAGGACGTCCAAAAGATTCACTGTACCTTGTCTAGCTTGCACGATTCAAGCAGTGATAATCGTTTGTCTTGAATCCAGAGGACGATGTACAAGTGGAATAACTCCTTTGCGTCAACACCTCCCTTGACGGGACTACGACAATTATACAAATTTGCAACACATTAAGAAGTTATAGATGATTCCGAATAGAAGCACTAGAAAAAGAAAACAAAGGATCACCTTATTTTCCAGCTAGCGAGGTCCCTCTGAAAGTCAGCAGTGGCAATAACAAGCTCAGCTACAGGAGGCGAAGGACAAGAAGGTGGACATGCTACAAGGAATGCACGCAATCTACTACATAACTCTGCACTATAGATGGAAGCTGCAATATTTGGAAGATCCAGGAAACTGAAAAGGTATAAAAAATAAAAAGTTATCAGTGAGGAACTCATTAACGGGCGAGCTATTCAACCAAAGGTAAAAAGTAAATACAATCGATCACTTTATCTTCTTAACAGGTTTTAACTATACCACAGACATGGATAACCTGTAAATATGTCACAAATATTTAAGGTACAAGCTGAGATTGTGCACATCATATGAAGAGGAAGCTTAAGAAGATTTCCATGAATACAACGACCTTGGGTTTGGATTTTGTATGAACACAAAAACCTCAAAATTCATATATTAAATCATTTAATTGTGTAAGTACACCAATGACCTTCAAGTAAGTAATTACAAGAACAAAAAAACTACAGGTGATCTGCTTGCTCCCCACTTGTTCACCATTGCTATGCAGGGCCTTGCTGCTGTACTAGTCAAGATTGTAAGGGCTCACATTAGTCTTAGATATGACAGAAGTACTTGAGTATATGTGTTTACAAGAACCTTATTGAAGAACCCACCTTATAACTTGCCAAAAAAAAAGACCCCACCCTTGTAGCTTGGCATCGTAGGACAAGGGAGAACCACATTGGAGTATTTTATGACGTTGGAAGGTGTAGTCTAATGGATTTTAGGTTGGAGCAACATGATTGAATGGTTAACATCGTCGTGCAATTAATGTTTATACTTTGATATTTTATTATGAATCTTAAAATTGATTTTAATATTATACCAGGTGCAAGTGCAATGCCACAAAAAAGTCACCCTTCATCCATTAGGCTAAAGAACTCACACCAACCATGTACAATGAATGGTTTTGGTAGCGACAGTAATGCTTAAGATTGAATTGTTAAATGCAATCCCGCAACCTGCTACTTAACAGTCAGCACAAAATTTGACAGAAGTTATCAAGAAAATATTATTTGCATAGAAGAATAGGGATCAACATCCATCAGATATAGAAGTCAGAACGGCTAAATAGTCCACAAAAATGGTAAGAAATGGGTTGTGGAGGTGTCTACAGTCCACCGAATGGGAAGTCAAAAATGATAATCCCTACCAATATTGGCATTGTAAACTAAAGACACTAAGACACCTTTTGGCGGACCATAACATCATAAAACGAAAATAGATCACAGAAAGGGATAGCAAGGAATCAAGCATCGAATGTCTAGTAACAAGAACTCGCATACCTAGGAAGCACATTGCTATCATGTATCTCTATATCTGTATGTATTTCATCTCTGATACTTAAGCAAAGTGCTTTCATCTTCTGGTAGGCCGTAGATATAGAAACAGCGTCCATCAATGTTCCTTCGGAATTATTTCCAGCAAACTCATCAGTTTCTGCCAAGTGTCTTCTTGATCTCTTCTTAATTGCAACCTGATTACAACAACAATTTAGGATCAGGGGAAATAAAGAGGGTTTAATAAAAAGAAATAAGACTTGGCCAAACCTGGAAGTAGCTGCAAAATTTTAGTTGTGCTTCTGGAGACAGCACGTCATGAAGAAGTGTGAAGAGCTTCACTGCAGGTATCAGAGCTGGAGCAGGAGAACCTGTAGCTGGTCTAAAAGCTTCTACGAGTCCAGAAGGCAAAGACTCATCCAATGACTTGTAGTTCTCAAATACCAATGACAAAATTTGCTCTATCTGATCCACAACTTCCCCTAGGATGCGATTCTATACAACCAAAAAAATATTAACATTTAGAACTATATCCTTGTGGAACTTGAAATAATTAAGAATATTCCCAAATCGGGTTGTAAATAGTCATCTCATTTTACCAATACAAAAGTCCATCTCATTTTAATCTATCCAGAAACATGAGATAACACTACAAAGCAAAGCCAAGAAGAAGAAAAACCTCTTGATGACTCAAGGAGCTGTTGCTGCGACTCTTCATGACAACAGGTAACAACGTATCATGAACTAAAGTGAGACAATATGCAGTAGGCGTTGCCACATCCATAATATAGGATAGGTACCTGGTAAACACCATAAAGTGAGATTATGCTGATGTGTGATATTCTCCTATAAGAAAACAATCTAATCATGTCAGATATGAAGATCAAGACCAGTGAAGCCATACCTTAGCTTGGTATATGCATCTGATACACCGTAGTAGGAGGCAAACTCAATTAATAACCATTTCCATGATCCATGCAACAGCAAATTTCGCAGATGAAAGTGCTGCACCTTCATAGCAACTTCTAGAACCATATCATATGCCACTGTTTCTGCAACCGCACCGCACTAATAAAACAGGATAAGACTTTTAGTGCTTAGAAAATATGCTATAAAGATAGAGGTTGTCACCTCAAGAACATGATAGATACATTTCTTTCTCAAAATCTAGAATGTCAATCACAAAATCAGAACATGTTGAGTTAAGCTTCTTCAATTCCTTTAGGGAACAAGACATAAAGAGAAGCATGGAAGGACTTGGAATCATGTGGAAATTTCAGGTTTTTGTTTCAAAAGCAAGCTGGATTTATCCCTTAATATTTATACCCACAGAGAAAGTAAAACTTTGCAAACTAGTTGGACCTGAGTTGAGGGTTTTCTAAGGTCAGCTCGAGCTACCCACATCTTTCTTACATAGTTAGAATGTATCTCGAGCAACTGATTACGATCATGTGCCATGTTTTTCTTTACTTGGTTTTATCAAATTAAGTTGCCTAAGAGCAACCCCAACAAAAGGCTCTCAATCAACTGATTAGGATCAGGTACAACTTAATGATTTATTCAGCCTTAATGGTGGTACAGTACGGAAAAGAACAACTGAACCCTCTCAATACTCAGATTGTGAATACAAGTTTTTTTTTACACAAGTAAATATAAACGAGATGGACCTAAAGATGTTCAACTTTCTCCATCCATTTTGTTTTTTGTACTTGATGTTTCTCACTACTAAGAACCGTGCTATATTGCCTATATAAGTGTTGGTAGGGATTTACAACTTGTTTGATGTTACAGATACATGAATAGTGGAGGTGCCTATTTCATGTTTTAAGAGTGCATTTTCAGAGTGTTTTCTTTCATTTCCAAAATTCACCCCTTCCTGTTTCTCATTAAGCATAGCTGACATAAAGATCTACATTTAATTTAGCCACTGAAAAAAAAAGTGAACTGAAGTTACCAATAAAAAAAGACAGACTAATGTGAAGTCCTTTTCTGTTCAATATTACACGATACAATTTAGCATACCCCAACTAGTTCGGGATTAAAGGTGGTGGTGGTGTATTATACAGTACAACTATTTATTACTCAGAAATTAGGTTATGTTTGACCATGGTTCTCCAGAGTCGTTATAAAGTAGTGCCTATAGACGGTTGAAGTAATAGAATTGGAGCTACTTGAAAAGTTGGTTTAGGTTTCCTTTCAACACATACACACGTGATGATAAAATTAGAAGAAAAAAGAGCATACCTTACTGTTCTCATCTGTGCTGGTAGTATAAATTATATAAAGCTGAACCCGTCCCACTAGTTCGTGTTCTGGTTCACGATAAATGGACCACCACCGGAGCTTCTCATTCTGCAGAACCAGATTAGCTGATCAACATAGACACAATGGTAACAATTGGACAGAACCATTCATGACTTCTTAGTTCTTACAGGATCCTCTGTGATACTCGCTAGTTGAGCAAGAACACGACCACACAAATTCCCTTTGGAATCGGATACTTCAACAATCAAATCATCACCAAGACAATCCGGAAAGCTGAATTGGCACACACAGCATGTTACAATCTCAAGGGGGAAACCACATCAAAAGGAAATGTATACGGAAGACTACTTATAGTGAAACAGATGTGATCATGTAAGTCTATAAATATGGAAACACATACAAGAGGTGTGTTTCACCAGATCCAGGTTGCATTTTGATAGCATCTTCTTCACTTGAACTTTTCAATTTCAAGAGGCAAGAATATGTTTCTATCAGAAAGAAATTTATTAGCTTTAATGAGTAACCAAGAACACAATTAGTCATTTACTACGGAAAATTACCAACCTTGTACGGTTTCATATGATGATTTGCTGCGTAGAGTAGATACTCCAACTTTAAGGAGTCCAGAGACTTGTTTAATATATTGAGTGCTAGCATGCATGTATGCTAGACTATGTTTAGAGAAGGAACCAGTGACAGGGACACGAGGTGAAACACGAACTTTTCGAAGTGATTCCCAACCGTTTGAGATTGTGGACTGGGCGTTTGTCATCTTTCGTCGAAAAGATTGGCATGACTTAGATGATGGTTTCAGAGATACAAAACTGCAGCCAGAAGGCAAGTCTGGAGCCATTCTAACCTTCCGAACTGCAACATTCAGAAGTTAAATTAAATAGAATTAACCATAGAGATTTTACGTACTTGTAAGTCAAATACTATCATAAAAAAATCAGATCAGAACTCCCTTTAGTTGGAAGATACTTACTCGTGATTTGATTCAACAACAACAGTCTTTAATCCCAAACTAGTTAGGGCTACTTGTGTTTTACATATGAAACAAAATACTTACTCTTGATCCTAATTGCTAATGTAAATTCACAAGTAATTTGGCAACTAATTGGAAATGTAACCATGAAATAATAAGGGGGTCTCAAAATATGGGAAGCCTTCGTAGGTGAACCAGGTGATGCCCGAAGGAAGAGTTTCCCAGTTCTTTTCCTCATTACTACATGTTGCAAAAGGCCCATTCATGTCTTTTTTCTTTTTCGGACTTTGTATTAGTAGAAGTTTGAAGCTTGTGAGAAATTATATAAATTTGTCTAGTTAACTTATACTGGAAACTCGTGAAATAAAACCAACATTGGAGTAGTTTCTTCAATATTCACATAAACTTTGAGATTTTATCTTTTCATTCTTATATACTTTGTATCAATATCCATATCTTATAAATGGATCAATATACTAATAATGATCAACATCTGATACATTTGCAAGACTATTAATATGATTTCATATTAGGAAGTTACTACTGCAGTGAAGAACATTATTGGCTTATTCATTTTAAAAAGATGAGGAATGTAAATAGCTTAATGGATGATATTCATAAAGTGTATGCGATGAAGATCCTCCTCTCCTTTTAAGACGTCAAACCTTTACTTTTGCAAAATTTCTTGATTGCATAACTGGAAACAAAATAATATTTTGCAAAAAAAAACAGTAAAATCAAAATCAGTGAACATGATGGACTATCAATTAGATGCTTGTGAATTTGTGATAGTCAAAGTAGGTTACCTGAAGTGGATGCCTTGCCACTATTTGCAACCATGCATGTAATGTTTCGTAAATTAGCTAACTTATTAAATACTAAAATAGGATAATAGCCATTAAATTAAATATTTCATCGTAATATATGTAAAGAGTCAAACCTTGCACTTTCATCTTGCAAAATGTTTTCTTGTGTTTAGGTGCTGCCCCTTCATTTAATAACTTTTTTGATCTTTGTTCCAGCAGCTCTTCTTCTGATTGCAACAAAAGCTGCTGCAAGCTACAACAGCAACAGTGGCAAGATGAATGCCTCGTTGGAGAAAAGGACAAAAATATTGCGCTGTGAATTGACCAAAAATGCATAACTGAACTTACCCAAATGAACTTCGTAATAGTGCACATTCATTCTCCAAAAACGTGGGAGCTTCCATGCAACCTCTGGCCCATGAGTGGAGGCAAAGGCGGATGCATGCATCATATGCAATCACGGTGTGCCACGGTCCTTGCCCACTGCCGCAGGTCCAACTTAATATGAGCACACATAATAGAAATTAAATGACTGGAACATCAATTCTTTTCTTTCTTATTGTACCTGGCATGAAAAGTCGGAAGCTTTGATGGAACTGAACCAGAAGTTGATGCAACTTCCACACCATTGGAAGTATTCCTGAAAGACATCGGTTTTAAATCTCAGAAAAGGATAGAAAAGAAATCCAAATTCTGGTAATTAAGCATGTTTGGAAATAATTTTCTAACCCAGAGTGCTGATCAAGTGCTTTATCATCTGCAACAGTATTATTTTGTCTTCTATCTTCATTGTTAAAACTATTTGGTTCTGGACAAGCAGAAAAAGGTGCTTTAACAGAAGACACGTCATCGACATCATGCTTAATTTCACTCCCAGGAGTATCAAGTGGAGGTGCACTCGGAACACCATGTTCTGGAAGCAGCTCGCTACAGAAGTTTTTTGGATGTGCCTGGAGAAGAAATGGACAAAAAAGTTTAAAAGCAAAACAAAAGTTGATGCAACGAGACTTCATCAAATCCTATTAAAGTTACAACTTTGATATTAAAAGGAACTAAATTTTAGTTGTGAATATTATACTTGGAACATTAGCTGTCTTTGTATTTACTTATTTAGTGTCACAGGACACTTTGATGTATCTGTAATCAATATCTTCTTTCAGAGTATCATGAAATAAATGAAGTACACACCAATATGTTGCACCTGCATGGCTAGATTTCAAGTTTGTAAGACACACTAGTAGCCAATTACAGATAAATTGATTTGTATAATTTAAGCAATCTAACAAAAACAACACGAAATTAGTCAAGCAAATCCGTACAAAAGAAGACCAGCAAATGAACTTTAAAAAGGCCCTCACCTTCTCAGCGTCAGTATCCAAATCTGACTGAAGAGGAACATTAGAGGAGTAGCTATCAACAAGATGGCTTCTCTTAGGCAAAACACCAGCAGCTCCATTGCTTCTCCCAGCATGAGACGTGACCTCCATGCTTTCTGCAGAATCGGACTGCTCTTCTTCCTCTGTGTAATCAGTCCCACAAACCTGCATTCTCTGCTGTGGTCTCTGCGACCGCTTAATCCCCGAGGAGCTGAAGTCTGAATATGTCTCGCTTGAGTACTGTGGGGGCTTCCGATACAAAGGCATATTCCCATAATTACGAGCGGCAGAGGGTACCACTCCGCTGGGAATTCTCTTCTTGGAAAAATCTTGCTGAGGGGAAGAATCGACTGAATACCTCCCACCATAGATCTCCCCTTCTGTATCGGATGACTCATCCAATTCCGAGCCAGAAGACAGACTGCATTCTGCAGTCATCATCCGCGAAGGCAAGTGCCCGCTTCGGAATTTCCCCGGTCGTGGTAGCACAAAGCCCCGCCTGGTGCCACCACTCAAGAGAGAATGAAGTGCACTTGCTCTTTGCTGATGCCCGGGCATTGAAACAGGACCCTGAACAATAATTTGACCTTGTTAGTTGTAATATTTCGAGGAGTACAAATTTCTGATTGGGATGGTCAAGCAGTGAAGGAAAATTTTGACGAATTTTTTTTTGAGGAAAAACAGTGACAGAGATACAAAACTTGAAGTTGTGGAGGAATGTTTAACCCTAGAAAGTCGACAACCTTACTAGTAGGGGTTTGGATGTAACAGTTCGAATTTCAAATTTCTAGGGCGAACAGAGAAGGCTTAGAACTTTGGGTGAATGTTTACCTCTGCAACCCAGGGATACAGTATCAGCCAAAGGTTTCTGGTTGTCTTCACCGGAATTTTCAAAAATTAAGAAGACAAATCCAAACATTCCCCACCACCACCACTTTAGCTGAAGTCTTCGACTTTTGAGGTTCAAATTTCAAAATTCCGGTGGAATGCACCACGAGAAAAGGCTTAAAATCCAGTATTTGGAGGAAAAGAACACTGCAATACTACATTATTCCCTCAAGTTTCAAATTTCAAATTTATGGACGCAAACAGAAATTGCTCAAAACTCTTAGCTCTGGAACCCTAAACTATTCCACCACCTTGTCACCTAAACCCTTCCGGTTATGGAATCAAATTTCAAACATATGGCAAAAAAAGCTGAAAGTCGAAGTTCTGGAGCTAAAAACACCCAATATTATTAAAACAAAGGCTCCGACATGTCACATGAAAGTTTCAAATTTCAAATTTTTTCGAGGCGCAAACTTCAAAAGCTCAAAACTCTAACTTCGCCACACTACACGATTCCACCAAAACCACTTGGAAAGAAAGCCAAAAAGACGAGATTTATGTTGAAATTCTTACTCACCTCTCGAACCCACCGCAGAGCGTTGGGATCCAACCCTTCGGTGAACACTGGAGGAGCCATCAAAGCGAAAATCCAAAAGACGGAGAGGAGAGTGGGAAAAAGAAGGGTTTGAGGATTTTACAAAATCTCCGGAATCGCTTTTAGGAGAAAGACGTTGGGGAAGTGGAAGGAGTGGTGTTGGTAAATTGCAGTTTTCATCCTCGAGGAAATTTTAATTGGAGAAGGGATGGGGCCGTTCTGATGTGGACGACGGAACCGGTTTGCTTTGAAACGGTCGAATGTTGTGGGACCGGTCCTGTCGCGGTCGAAGTGGTCACATGTGGTGGTAGTGGGCCCACCTGGAGCATTTTTTTTTGAAGTTTTTTGCGAAAATATAGCCACGCTTCATATTGTTTAACAAATATTTTTAAAATTCTGACCGTAGCAGTTTGTGGTTTGTACTATTTTGATCAATAAATTGTGGATTTAAATTGCACGAAGAAAAATTCTTATTTTCGTCATTGTGGTGGTATTTGCAAAATCAACTTGTTCTAACTATTTGATGCCCATGGGATCGATTGAATGTATCTTTACCGAATCCAAAATCTAACAAGTAGCGTGCTAGATATGAAGAATCAAATGCATTAATTGCCAATCATTTTCTGCCTTATCTCGTTAATCGTTATCGTGGCATAAGAATGAATTTCATACATCTTTTTGTATATTTTCTTCTAAATTTTTACTTTGTACGATCCAAGGATAAAAGTTGGTACGTGAAAGTCCAACTTGCAATTTAATTATTTGAGGCCACTAGTGAACCTGAAATAAATCTTATTAGGATCATGATGCATGTTCGAGTCGAAGTGAGGTTCAATCGTTTCATTACGTGTGAACGTGCATTATGTTGTGTACAAAAGGTTTTGAAATTTAAATTTTCGAAAGCGAGTAAGACAAGTGATAACGAATATCTGCACAGGTAGGTGGAGAGAATCTCGCACCAACTTGGAATGAACTTTTTCTATGTTGTTGATGTCATTGTTGGTTCCTATTTTAAATGGTTTCTTTAAATTGTTGGTTACCTAACTTTCGCCTATGTTTAAGGTTGCTTATGATTAATGACGTGTCGTTTTTTGTTTAAAATCATTACTATATACAACGTTCGTTTAAATGAGTCCAGGGTTTTTTTATATAATTTCTGTATATATATATATATATTCTTGAAATTTAAAGATGTTTACTAAGGTTTGAAAAACAACGCGCTAAAATAAACCCAGATTCAACCTAATGTTGTAACTTGTAAACTTTTGCAATTGTCCTTGGACAAGAATCACATTAACATCTGAACATGTGTTTTGCTCCAATAAGAAGAAAAAACAGATTATTATTAAGTGTAAGCAGCCAATTGGTGTTTCATTAACATGACGCTTATAACTTATTAGAATGTTTTAAATTTAATTTCTTAAAAGTGTATTATCCAATTTTAAAACAAGACTACTCTCACGCTTCCCCCTTACCGTGGCACCTTGTGGATCTTACTAATGTAAATTGAAAAATTAGTAAATATGCTGGGTTGGTACTTAATCAATAGGCACATGTTCCATATTAAAGTGTGGAATTCAAAGTCAAACTAATGAGACAATCATTAATCTTAAATATCATGGAAATGTTTCTAAAAAAATTCATTTCAGGGTAGTTAGCTGTTACGAGTAAGGTTTTAAGCTTTTAATCCTACAAGATGAAACTTAAGATCCAACTCCCTCACGTGATCTGCTCCTCCGATAGCGATTCCTGTCTATTCGAGGTCAGGATCTATACTTAGGAAGTTACAATTAATTGGCGATTTATTGATAAACAAGAGGTATTCTTACAGTCTTACAGTCTCATACATAACATTAATAACCTTGTCGTCAAGGTTATTAACATTAAAATGTACTTGATCATTTAAGTTGTTTTGGGACTTTTAGTAGTGCATGATCAATTGCAAAGTTCACATGATGATAATCGATCACTTTACAACTTCGCAAATTGTAATGAATGCCTTGGAAACACAAACATACTCCATACCCTAAGAATCTGGAGCTGAACATGCTAGTTGTAACAACACCTCATAAGCAAAATGGGGAACTTATTCAATCAGAACGAAGAAAATATTTGAGTCTGTTTACAAGTTGAAGTTCAGTTTTTATTCTCCTGAATGCAAGAATCAAAAATGTCAAAAATTGAGGAATATAATTAAAAAAATCACGCAGCGTATAACTTACAGAATAATTCATCACAATTTACATGATTGTTCAGTCAACTGTTCAAGGAAATAAAGATATTCCATGGAGCACTTTATTCGTTGCAGAGTTGGTCTTCTGGTTTTTATTTGAGGCTCCGGCGTTGGAAAGACCACGACTGTGCGTCCAGAAGTCAATATCCTTACGCGTAAGATTCATCAACATGACATTCGCCAAGAAAAACTTTGATGCTCCTTGGAGAACCACAACTGCCTTCTGTTATGATTGCTCTGTCATTTGCAGCCATATGAGCAACGATCTTATAGATCATCTCAATCTGCTCAGGAAGTATACAACGTCAATTCAAAAGCCGAACTCTAAAAGCAATCAACATATATCTATACACAGTTCAGTAACTAAGATGGTTCTCAATTTTACCTGTTCTGGAGCATGGCACCTATCTGCAATTTCTTCAATAGTTAATGGCTCAACAGGCTTTTTGCAGCTGAAATTGACATTCAAGAAGATTGCAAGGTATTTAACAATGCTTATGTGTAAATACAAAAAACCTACAAGCATCATTATCATCAGGTTCTAAATGAATCAGCCACGAACCACTTGTGCAACAGAAGCTGGCCAGTAAAGATGTGACATAGATTTGGTGTTTCAGCTATGAGTATATTTTGTGATTATTTGTGTAAATTTTCACTTCTTAGAAGAGATTATCATCCAATACTACAATCTAGAGGAGAAAGCTGCCATATTATGACTTCCAAGGTTCCACTCCTGTGCACTAACAAACCAAGACATAACACACCCCACACAACAATATTGCTTTTCCGCCTAGTAGCAGGAACTATTATTGGTCGAGTTCAAATAAACAACATATTATGAACAAAAACCAGGAAACAAATTATCAAAGAACAAGAATGTCTCGTATATTGTTTACCTAGCCTCATCTAGAACTTGTAGAACCCTTTTCTGGAGAGCTAGTACTTCCCCAGCTGCTTTTTTCCCAGCTTCAACACCTAATCAACAAGAAAACAGACATCCGAACATCATTTCATATGGTTGTTTTACAAGTATCTATACCAAGATTAAACTTTCAAGAGCTAAAACATACCAGGCTGGTGGTAGGCATTGATGTTGACAAGCGAAGCATAAATGCCAACAGCCCTTTCATATAGTGCTATCAGTGCCCCAACTGACCTTGGGGTCACTTCTTGAACGGTAACAGTGATTGACTCACGGTTGTTTGCATAAAGGGCCGATCGAGTTCCCTGAGGATATTTGCAGACAACTACAATGAGGGCTCTGAATGTTAAAGCGGAATCAAACTTGAAAACATCCAATGCATTTAGGAAGAGAAAATGATAGAAAATTAGATACTAACTACCCTATTGCACCTTTTATTCTAGGATTAACATTTACTTTGATTTACATTAAGTTCTTAAAATAATTCCGCCTAGTATAGAATGAGTCAGGTCTTGAATGTAGAAAAGTAGCAATTTAAAATGTCATGAATCGGGCCTTGAATTTGCAAGTGGAAAATTTTAATATTGGAATACAAACAACAGGGGACCAACCTGAAGCATCCCAAACAGGTAGTCACCACAGGTAACACCTGGCTCAAGTTCCCAATCATGACCAGGAGGTCTATCACGTAAGACTTCAATGAAGGTGACAAAAAAATTGTGTACTCCATCCCGCAGCTGTTGAATGTAGCTGTACATTAAAGAAACGACAATGAATATTTCACCATTTAATATGATGTACAAAAACTCATAAGTCAAGACTACTAAAGACTATAACTCACGCATGTTGGTCAGTGCTCCCTTTATTTCCATATACAGTGAGCCCTTGATTTACCTATAAAAGTAGAAATGAGATCAGTATATGATTATCAAATTTCAGAAAGAAAGTGCCAATGATATTATGTTAAATTGAATTTCATTTAACAAGCCTGTAACATTCATAAAGCAATGCAGAAGGAATGAGCTAACAAACAATTCATCCGTGAAGAAGAAGAAGAAATTTCTGAAAATAATGTACAGAGGACAGGTCAATGTTATACAGTTACGTCAGTGAGAATTATCCTGAGAATATGTGTCAGACTTGAGATGATCCCAAATCGAATTAATGAATAATGACACTCAGCTTGTGAAATTATATTCAAGAGATACTAACAAAAGACTACAAACTTCTGAAACAAAGCATAACCCCCAGAACTGTTCAAGTTGACATTACAGACATACTAAAACAATCAATTACAACAATTTGAGAAATTAACAATTAGATCAACATATCACCTATGAACACCTGATAGTTGTGAGCAAGTGAGCAACTATTAGGGGAACTGCATGTTTACACCAGTAACGTTAGATACCTCAAAACTCAGGCAACAATACTAACGCAGACTATTTGGAGATAGAACTGGGAAGATTCTTACATAAAGAAGACTATAATTTATGCAGATAAGACTCAATATAGAGAATGATGAATTTATAAAATTCACTGAAAATCCAATAGAACAAGTTTACAAAGTTAATCAGCTATACCTGGTTGCCATCAAGATCGAACTCTTTTCCAAGTGATTCCATAACCAGCTGCTGCAAATACCTGCTGAACAACAATAAACTGTCCTTGTACGGCAACACGACCATATCCTGAGGACAGATAATGGGAAGGCAGTTCATATTATATTATTGAGTGGAGCCAACTAATCAAAAGGGGTACTAGAATACTACAACAACGGATAAAAGAACACGAAACAAACCTTTGAGCCTACTCCATCAGAAGCCCAGTACCAGCATAGAGCCAGCAAAGCTGCAGGATTATCTTTCACCTGAACAATAACAAGGACATAAAAATAATAATCAGCAGCAAGGCAATTCAATAATCTAAAGAATAGGTACAATTGAGGCTTCAGATATAGGAAGAAGACTAGAAGAGAAAGAAAAGGGATTTGATAGGTAAGCATGTGCTTATGAGAGTTCGCCAAGTAATTGGAAGATCTAAAAGATTCACAAGTGCAATGAAATCCCTCAACCAGTTATGATTTAGTTTATAGTTGGACTTGTTCACAATTTGCTAGGAAGTATAGTCTACGGAGAAACCACAAAACCCTCCTCGGCAAAGCTATTCCTACAAGATATCAATGAAAAAAGAAGTCAACACACTACAACAGTACAACCTCCAATTTACCTTCAGTCCTCAGGTTTATAGAAAATAAGAGTGTTCATCTGCCAAGGAACATTATTACCTAAAGGATGATTATTTGAGAAAGGGAGCTTCCTTACACTAATACAAATATATCATTTGCCAAGGAACATTATCGCCCAATGCCTTTAAAGAGGATCCTGCAAGGCGTCGGGTCTCGGGTGGGGTCGATTGTACCCAATCATACCCCTGACAGTCAGAGACTATTTCTAATGGACCCATTAAGTCGATGCACAATCAATCATCTATCATTTCACAATAAATGAGGAATGTAAATGGTTTAGAGAGCCATTTTGATTTAGTTCATTCCAATCCAAAATGCCAAAAAAAGTTGATTTTGACTCATTGGAAATGGAGAAAATTGTTTTATGAAAGACTCGAGCTTTAGCAACCCAGGGTCGCTTCAACTCAATCACGTTCCCATCCTTGAAGCAAGATATTTTGAAGTACAATACTTTATTGGGTGCATGTCTAAACAAAAACAATCACATATCAATTGCACAAAATAATTTCTAGAAGGTATCAGTGTAAGCATTAGTCAAACTTTTACTAGTTTTCCCTTTTGGACTAAAACGAACTAAATTAAAATGGCTCAATAATCTGTTTATGCTCATTTATTAGGATAGCAAACTCTTGTTCCATTTAGAATTGACTATCAATGAGAAATATATCAGTTTTGTCACTGTATGTATAGCCTTAGATACTTAACATAGTTACCCACACTATGTTTTGGTGAAAATGAGAAAGGATTTAACAGAAACCATGCTAAATATTTACACTCAATTACCCCAATATAACATTGAAGGTATTCATAATAACAAGTTGATTTTGAAGTAACACACCATTTTGAGTTTAAATAATCACCATTTATCTCAGGTCCATATTTATGGAATAAATGATTGCTTATTTTCAGCAGGCAATAGGCAAACAATCAAGTAATTAACAGCAAAATCATACCACCGTTGAACGATTTGCTTCATCCATCAAAGCTGCACCAGCAAGCATTTCCCGAATATCAATGGCCTGGATAGATATGGAAATTCAAGTTTACATTATGGCATCAATGAAACAACGCAACATGTAGTTAGGTATTAATATTCTGTGCATGCCTGCAGTGATGCTGGAAGCAAACCCACGGCGGACATTTCTGAAGTTCTACCTCCAACCCAGTCAAACATTGGGAATCTTGCTAACCATCCCTCAATTCTTGCTGTATTGTCTAACAATGACTTCTCTTGAGTAATAGCGACACCCTTCAAAAGATTATGCATCATATGAGATGTTTGGAATCAAGGGACTGTAATAACTTTGAACTTATGACAGTTAAGCCTATACGCCATAAGATGCACCGTGTAGAAACACGTAAATATTACTTCATCTCTAAGTGCATAGCTACCGCCTAACAGTAAGTAAAAGCCATATACATCAGTCATCAGGTATCCATGGAAATATAGGTGTTGCATTACAACACATAGCCAATGGAAATAATTGAGGCCTGTAGCTGTAGGATGTGCTAGAACAACGTTAGAATGGAGATAATTAAAAGTAAGAAGCATAAAATACCTGCTTTGAGAAATCCAAACCAGCATCACGGAAAGCTTTCTGTACTTCTAGCAGACCATTACGAGTTTCAGGAGTACCACCACTCTGAAAAGAACAACTGACAGTCCCATACATTGACAAATCAGACGAGATAATTTTCCAGAAATACAAACCTTTGAAGTGACAATAACAAGTGTAGAAGCTAGATCAGATCCAAGCTGTGCAATTTGATGATCAATTCCAGCTGGATCTGTGTTATCGACGAATCTTATCTGGAATATTCAAGAAAACCAAGATACTTACTGTTGACGTGGAATGTAATTTGTTTGAATACCATATAAAAATCTCAACAAGGAGGTGACAAAGAACCACGAAGATAAGACTAATGCAGCAAAAAAAGGTTGTATCAATTGTTGTTACTGAAATTTTGCCCATCAGCTCGAATTCTATGTGTTAAATGAAAAAAACAAGATTTCATGAGAATCACATCATTTTCCACCCCAAACTTTTTCAGCATGTATTTAAGTATGATGTTGATGGCTATTACATTATATGTCATAGTGATTTTGGATGAGATTTTAGTCTTGTCAGTAAATACTCACGTAATCAGGTGATGGTGCATTAGGTTAAAATATACTCCAGAGTTTAGTCTCGTTCTCTTCTAGAAAGGGATTTTGAATGACAAGCGAATATATGGAAGTGGATGGAATATGAAGGTGGCTAACTGATTTAAGGAAATACAATAGCTGAACGGATCAAAATAACACCACCGGCATGGTAAAATATCAATATTTAACAAATCTAGTGAACTGTGTTTTGGATATATGCAAGAATAGAGAAGTAAATAAAGTAATCCTACTTGTAAGCCATGTTCACATTATATTGGTGTATATTATATGTATGCAAGACTTACTTCTTGCATGGGTTTGTATACAAGTCACCCATAAAAAGGTTTAAAAAAAAGAAAACCAAATTAAATAACAACTTAACTCGGAAAACAGACCTTGAGAGGAGGATTATCAGGAGCCAACGCCTCCGCAACAAATTGTGGACCCAAGGCAGAACCTCCAATACCCACACAAAGTATCTGGGTAAATCGTCCAGCTGGAGATGCTGGTGGCTTAATCTGTTCTTGCAGATTGAAGAGTCAAATCAGTTAGTCAGTGGTGCAGTCCGCATGTTTCTGTAAACAAAATTTAGGAACATGTTTGCACTAACAACCAAACAAATCCAACTGAACTTGCTATTTCATGCCTACTATATAAAAAAAATGACCTCCATATAAATATAATTAATGCCCAAGGAGAACAATGCTAGATTTAAGCATTTCCAGAAACTTCTGGTTTACTTCACTCACATAAACGTAATGCACTATAAATGTGTCCAAGAAAATAAGTCCACACGTTTCCCTAGCATAGTTCAGCTAATTTTAGTAAAAACACATTTCACCATCCTTTCAGTTGTGCTGCCGACCAACTTAATTAACCTCTAGTGAGCATCAGCAGGCCTAAATCCATAATTTCGCGTGCATTATTTGACAGCAAACCTCGTTCCACCGGAACTCAAGTCAAGATGCATACAAGATACTAAGATTGTACTATGCAAACTCCTGCGATCGCAAAAGGCTAGGTAATACTCGCAACCAAGTTTTTTCGGCATGATTTTCACTTCACGATTCTACCTAAATTAAGAATGGTCCGTCCATCTCCCTGGAATCAACCAAACGTGAACACTTGCAGATTACACTGCATTTAACTGCAATGAAGCAATAAACTCAACTTCCTAATCGGAAAGCCTAACACTAATATTAACAACCCAGCATTCGCACGAAACCACTCTAACATCAGAAAGATCAGATTTTTCAATCCAATTTCGAACTCAAAACTACAATAATAAAAAATCCAATCCCAACCCGTACCTCCCCGCTAATAACCTTCTCGGCAAACTGACAAATCAAATCGAGCGTAGTCTCGATCTGCGACCTCAGAAACGGATTGGGCGCCCTGTTGGAATCCCTAAGCCAGTAATGCCCGACCATCCTCCCCTCGTCGGGGTTCGCTATCGCACCGGCCTCCAACTCCCGCATCGCCTGGAAGGCCTTCTGGAGCCTCGGCTCCATGGCGTCGACGAACGCGTCATCGAAACCGATCCGGCTGACGTCGAGGAAGAGACCTAGGTCCTTGTGCTGGTAGATCCAGTCTACGTATCTCTTCCAGAGGAAGACGGGATCTTTGGAGGGGGGTGCGACGTGGTGGAGGTCGGCGGGGGCCTCGCGGGCAACGGAGTGGATAAGGCGGCGGCGGCGGTGGGGGAGGAGTAGGAAAGATGGGGATGGGGAAAGGGAGGGTTTAAGGGAGGGTTTGAGGGTGGTGGAGGAGGAGAAGAGGCCGGGGAGGGACGCCATAGTTGACGTCGGAGATGGGGGAGGGAGTATTTATATGGGAAAGGAGGTCGAACGTGTCGATGTGGATTGGGATTGGTGGAGCGTGTGAGGGGATGGTGGGTTTGTGGCCTTTTGGGTGTGGTTTGGCCGGGTGGCTGGGGGGAGTCGGGTGTGTGGTCACCAATGGTGAGGTTATCTGCTGCCTAAGGTTCGACTGGTTTTTTAGGCACTTTTTCTGTGATTTTTTTTGATAAAACAAGAGTTTAGACTTAGTTTTGTATCACTTTTCGTCCTCAACTTTGAATCTTTTCGCTTGTAATTATGACGTATGAGCTTAGGTTTTGTAACATTTTTTGTATCCTTTAACTTCATAATTTCGCTCATTTTTGACATATTTATCTTTATTTATAATTGTCGAGAACACTAATGATCCTAACTTGTGTAAAATTTGGGTCATATTGGAGGACAAATTTAGAAGGGATTTGGGTCTGATTTGACTCAAATCTGACATAAGTTCCAATAAAATATGATCTTTGACCTGACTCAAACTTTACTGCAAGTTAGAATTATAAGTGTTTTGGCGATGATCAAGTTTTTTGCAAACAAACAGCAAATATATCCAAAACTAGCAATTTTTCAAACTACAAAGGTGTAAAGTGCTACAAAATCAAAGTCCATTGGTGGTGAGTGACATGTTTCAAAGTTAAGAGTATAAAGTGTAATTAACATTTTTTGCATTTTTTTTACAATAAGAAAACATTAGATAAAATCGCAGCAAAGACTCAAAAAATTACAAGCTTTAAGTTTTTAACCTATATATGGGTTATACAAGCAAAGTGCAAAAAAATCACATAGGATACAAAGGGGAAAAAACATAGAAGTCCAAATATGAAGCATGTAGCCACACGAGATGCCTCCTAAAGTTTTTCATCAATATCAATATGAAGTCGTGTAATAACCTTAATCTAAACAATCAAAATAAACTAAACTAAACCTAATTAACCTAATTAAGCATACTTAGATGTGAGGGGATAAGATTTGGGAATATGAGGTGGCTTATTGTGGTTGGAAGATTTGGAGGTGGTTAATTAAGGAGATATATATATAGTGAAGATAAGGTTAAGCTAAAGTTTTGGGATGTAAAACGTTTTTCTTCAATTCGTGGTTTAGCAGAGATTGAGAGAGGAACTTTAGAAAAGGAGAAGAAGTGAAGGAGAAGAAGAAGAAGAGAAGGAGAAGAAGAAGTTGGGTTGAGAGTGCTAAAGCTTGGGAGGCATCTACGAGCTTCAATAAGGTATGCCAAATCTTCAATATAACTCACTTATAACTTGTGAGTGTTGGGGATCGACGTTGGTGTCGAATTTCCCGTCGGATTGCAACCTATTCAGAGGTTGAAGACGACGATCGGTCGACCGGTGCCTGTGGGCAGTCGACCGATCCTATTATTATATTGATTTGCACCCGCGAACGGTCGAACGATGTCTATGGACGGTCGACCATTATGCCAGATTTGTGCGGGGAAAAGGGTTGATGCTGTTATCGGTCGAACGGGTCCACTTAGCCGGTCGACCGAATAACAATGAGAATGGGTCGGTTGGGGATTTTGACTTATTAAACGGTCAAACGTCATTAACCTTGTTCGACCGATCTATTCGATGCTAAGTCGGTTGGGAGCTTTGACCATCAAAACGGTCGACCGCTCTTTATCTTTCGGTCGACCGACTGAGCATTTTAATTAAGCGGTAGAGTGCCTGTGATGTTTCGGTCGAACTGTATAGCAGTTCCGGTCGACCGAATACCACTTAGGCAAATTGCTGAAAGTCCTGTTATCGGTTGAATTGTCCCTTAGTTCGACCGATCGGATATATATATTATATAAATTTGGTATAGCATAGACCATCCAAACGGTCGACCGCTAGATGACTTTTGTTCGACCGATGGGTCGGTAATTCGGTTGGCGTGGTTCGACCGGTACACTTGTTTGTACAGTACCGAGTACTGTTTTGAGGACCGGTCGACCGGTGTGCTTGTAGCGGTCGACCGATCTGCCGCAGGTTGGTGGATTTATCCACACGCGATCCGTTGAGTATAGGTTGACTACCGGCTCCGAGGCGACGGTTGATTACCGGTTTTGAGAGCGACGGATTTCACCTTCGACGAGGGCGTATTATTGTATTACTGTTGCCTCTCTTATCAAGCGGGGTGTGAGAGATGTGTGTCGTAAACCTTGGGCAGTTTGCGAGGGTTTAGCGGTAGGCCGAGGATGTTCCGGCAGGGTGCGCGTCTGGCGGCTCTTGGGGGAGCAGCGACTGTCGTCTGACCCGAGTTGTGTATTCGGTGGGCTAACTCGCTCCTGGGGTGGCGGCGTGTGCCGGGGGTTCTTTCCTGCACTTTTGGGGAGCAGTGGTGTCGACTGACCCTTGTGAGGCAGCGGTGGACTGACTTGACCCTAGTGGCAGGAGTGGTTCAGTGCCGCGGAGGCGGTGAGGGCATTATTGTGGGCCCGAGGTGGATGATCATGTGCATTGCATTGTCTTTAATTCCTTTTTGTATTTTAGGAGGTTTGATATACGGGGTTCCTGCAGGGAACTCAGGCATGTTTGTTTGTTTGCATTTCAGATAGCGAGTAGCATTAGAGTTAGGTGGTGACCGAGGAGGGTGCCCCCGGGATCAGATATTGTCCTCTTTTATATCTTTTGTTGAGGTAGTGATTACATGTATATTCATTTTTGTTATAATCACAGTTGACTCATATGTATAGTTTGACTTCCACGTGGATCTGTATCTATATATATATATATATATATATATATATATATATATATATATATATATATATATATATATATCGTATTGTTGTCTCGTGACGGTCTTTATTATTGTTTAAATTTTCCGCTGTTTTCAGGTACGTTACAAGTCGTCTCTCCTCCTTCAATGCTAGGCATCCCTTATTATTATTTTTTGCCTTTGTGAGATTTTTACGATTTTTCTTAACGTCCGAAACTGGTTTGGTGGACTGTAACTACGGATGAAAAGACAAATTAAGGTAACCGACGAATTCATAATAAAATACGAATTTAATAAATTATACTAATACGTGTTTGATTTTCTTTTGTAAATAAGAGTGGAAATTTATAATTATGGTCGCAGAAAAATCGTGTAAAAATAAACACGTGTGTAAATTACATTTAGGATATTTGACTTGGATGTAGTGATGTACTGATGTATTATCTTTTAGAGTTTTAGTATCATATAACATGTGTAAACTTTTAGTTGTTGTAGAACATGGTTGGACAGTTCAAAAATACACAATGTGTATTGTGGTAGACTGGTAGTGGTCACGACTAAAACTTTTTTTTGGGGTGATAATTTGTCAATTTCTCCATTCTATATAGATTAATTACATTTTTTCCCAGATTATGTCTCAATTTCACTTTTGCCCTTGAACTTTTAAAGACGATAATCACATCCCTTATATTTTCGTTTTGTAACACTTTGTCTTCCTGAATTGTAATGATCTATTATTTTTTGGGAACTACTATTTGTTGTCCCAAAACTACTTAAATCGTCCGTCTAATTACCATTTCGCCATTCACATTCCATTTAATACTCATTTCGTCGTGTCTATTAAACTAAAGCTTATTTCTAAGTTTTTCTCATTTTACCAGTACCAACATCACGAAAATGTATAGCGAAACGTTTAGATCACGCGAATTTCAAAAAAAAAATTATGTCTGGACCGTCTGACTAAGATGTCTCCTTGGGGGGACGTCTGACTAAGACGCCTCCCAATGAGGGAGACGTCTGACTAAGACGCCTCCCCAATGAGGGAGGCGTCTGTTGCAGACCCCCGACCGACCTGTCGAGTTGGTTTTTGGTAAAACTTCATGACTTACAAAAAACTCACTATAATCCACCACATTAATACCGAAAAATCTTTAAACGGAACCTGAAATAATTTGAGATAACACACCATATATTTTTAAGATTTTTATTATAAAAATAGGGTCGTCTACGCCAAACGCCACACCATGGGGGGCGGCTCCGGTGGATGCCCTCTAAGAATGGAGTGCCTTGGATGATCACAACCATTTTGTCCCATCCATTGTAGCATGTGTGTCGCCCATGGCATAAGTGGCATGATGACTTGGTGTCATCCTCACATTCCTCCGACTTATCACCGGCAGTCAACCATATTACAAAAAAGAAGTTAAACATTTTACCTGATTCGAGTGCATCGGGACGTCCACTACCTCCTTTCCTGACATCCGAAACATTATTTTTGATGATTATGAAAGGAAGATGAAGAGAGAGTGGTGGTAGGAGAGTGAAATGAAGAGATATATAAGTAGCAATGAGATAAGGGAAAAACGGTAATTTGCATAGGCGATTTAAGTAGTTTTGGGGTGACGAATAACAATTAAGTATTTTTTAACATATTCACAAAACTTCTCAATTTTTTTGCGTTCAATACAGTATACCTAATACACTCATAATCCAAATTTTATGTTAAAGTTCAGATCAAAGTGAAGGTCGAATCTGATTCGAATGTAGGCGATTGACTACCAATCCTACCCAAATTTCAATTAAATCAGACTTCTAATTCGATCTGAATTGTAACATAAAGTTAGGATTATGAGTGTTTTAGGTAATAACGCAAAAAATCAAAAAATGACGACACATATGTGCTAATTTAATGAATTCTTAAGGTTCGAATGGCGATGGGAGTAATATAAAATAAAAGTATATCGAAGGTGATTGACGTATTTTAAAGTTTACACGAGAGAAAGTGAAATAAGAGCGTAATTACGCGGGACAACTGTAATTAACCGTTCTATATAATTACGCAATCGTAAACTTCTCCTGTTTAGGAAAATGACTTTGCCTTCTATTAAGTGGGAGTTGAGAGAAATCAGAGAATCTCTTTTAAGTTTATTATTCAAGTGTGTTATTATATTGCGTAATGCACGATCACGAAGAATTTTATATACTTTTTTTCTAGATCGAAGTAACATGGCCTTTGAAGCTTGGACCAGTCGGTTGGTAGGTGGACACTGGAGTTGGTCAGAATCTAAAATTCCCGAATCCAAATCCAAACGGTCGTGTGGCTTTTGAGACAGCCGATGGGTAGAGATAACAAGGTTTGTAAGTGTGGCTTTGCCGGCGGTGACCAGACCAACATATCTATCTATTGAGATTTTTTATGGACGACAGTAGGATGAGAACCGGAACGTGGGTATCATTTGTGTCCCTATAAAAAACATAACACTTTTTTGGAAAAATATGTATATTATTATTATTATTATTATTATATATGGGTGCAAGTTTTTCTACCGTAGATGTATTCAAATTGGATTAGTGATCGATTTCTAAATTTCGTCGTAATGACAGTCAAATTCGTGTTTCATGTTGTATTTGACACAAATTGACACTAATTTTTTCCTCAACCGAATTTGAACACGAACACAAAAATCTAAACTTAAAATCCAACACAAATTAGATAGCCTGAAACGGAAAATTACATTATTTATCTATTGTTCTTCACAAAATGGTATAAAGTTGTTGATGATACTTGGTACTTGTATTGATTTGTCATTTGTCAAGTAGTTGAAATTTAAAAAAAAAACTTAGATATATTTATATTGGGGAAATTAAAAATATATAAAATTCTCAGATGGGACCGAAACGAATCAAATCCGGAAAAAATCCAATTGGACCAGCCGAAATCGAGTTTTCAAAAGCTGATATGACTATTTCGGTCCAAAGTTTTGGACTTGACCTTGCACAATTCTACTTGAGTCATTGTTTGTTAAAAGAACTACTTTGAAAATGATACACTTGCTGCGTTGCACAAAGGAAGAGAGTTATGTTGTATTAGGGCTTTAGGAGTATTTGAGTTGTAGGCAAGGGCAGAAACAAAGGGACATGGTGGCAGTTATCCTCTCTGAAGTTTTGGAATTTTTTAAGAGATTACTAGTATACAATATTTTCCAAAATATCACAGGGTGGTCGTCCTCTAAAAAAAATACAATTATTTAAAGTAATAGTATACAATATTTTCCAAAATATATGACAAAATATCATGGTGGTGGGCACGTACCCATCTATTTCTTGATTTGATACATTTAAGCAACCAATACAAATACAACATTTTTCTTTATACAATTCCTTATTTCTCTTAATATTTTTTAACTTTGACGAAATCTTTTTAGGTTTCAGTATATGTATTTTAGTGTGGAACCACCATTTCTTAATTTTGACGAGTTTCAGTTATATCTTAACCTATTTAGCTTAACTTGTAATATTCATAAAATATTTTTTTTATTTTTAATTAATATATATTATATTATAAATATAATTAAGATTTTTTTATTAAGACATTAAATCTAACTTAGTCAATTAACATATTTTACTCTAAATCATGGAGTTATGGAGTTTTAACAATGTGATTTGTAGTCTTTGAAATAAATGACTATTTATGTTGTTATGTACTTTTATGTATGTTTTAGATATGTATATTATCATGTTTTGGACATGAAAGTGTTATGTGTTATATTATATGTATTTCGTTTCTTCAAGTATTTTGATAATATATACAAATTTGTTGTGGTTGTACATATTCGGAGTCATAAGATTATAAACGTTCTAATTATAAAAATCTAAGAACTCAAGTCACTTAACCCAATTAACCCACCATACAACTGGCTAATTCACATTTAGACATAATGGGCAGCAGTTATTAAATTTTTGTCTCACCTTACTTATCTAATTAACTTAGACGTGACTAATAACAGTGAGGCAAAAAACCGGTCTCATTTACACCAACCCGTAAAAAAGATTAACCTACTAGCTGCTCTCGTCATCTCTTCTCGACAGATTTGCTATCTCATAATCTTTGAAAAGCACTGCAACCATGTCGAAGTGGTACCATATCTACATGCCTAGACTTATGAGACATAATATCTCCAAACTTATGTACGTTGCGTCTACACTTCTCTATCTATCTATCTATCTATCTATCTATCTTCTTCGGTTACCACTCCACCTCAAACCTGAGACCACCTCATGCTGCCAACGCCACCCCTCTCACTTCCCTCGGCTTCCTCGATCGCGCCGCCACCGTCTACGGCGACTGCCTCTCTATAATTCACGATGACCTCACCTTCACATGGTCCCAAACCCGATCCCGCTGTCTCCACCTTCTCCATCGCCCCCCGGCGACGTCGTAAGTTCACATAACCAATCATTAGAATTCGATCGATATGTAGTTGGGTACGTACTTTTGTTTTGAGATTCTAACATGTTTATTAAACAATTTTGCTGACATTTTTGAAATATTTAATACCAAGCATCGATGATGCCCTCCCGATTTCCATGAAGGAATCTGTTAATCTCGACGCATGATTGCCATAAGTCAATTTCGAAATACGCTAGTTCCAATGGCCAGCCATCTCATGGATAGGCATTGTTTTATTTTATATATGCGACATATTATAATTCAAGATACGACATGTTATTGTTAAGAGTAAATTTTAAAAGGAATAAAATGCACTTACAGACAAGTCAAGAGTTAGCGATGGCGACCTTTTATTTGCCAACCCTTCTAATTTAAAGAGATGAGACTGGCATGATTGTTTAGGTGGAAGTATTATAAATTGTTAGGATGGAATTTTATAAAATATGTTGGTGACTGTAACAACTATAATTACGTTGTTTCGTTAGAGTACTGGAGAGGGGGACGACACCAGTGGTCTTGTCCGGGATTGCGAACCGGATATGAGTTTTGGATAGGGTTAGGGTTCTTGAACATTATTTAAGGGTTAATTACAATTTGTTCACTTGAACTATAACTTAATATCACTTTGCACACATGAACTTTAAAAATCCATCATTTAAATCTACATTCCTACTTTTTTGTTATATCCATAATACACTATTAAACTTATATTTATATGAAATTTCAAATATGATTGAAATTTGAGTCGAATTCACACAACAAAAATTGCAAAAAAAAGATAAATATGGGTTTAAATAATAGATTTTTACAGTTTATAGGGACAAAACGAAAATTCAAAGAGAAAAAGTAATATCAAACATAATTCATAAGACCAAACTATAATTAACCCTAAATCATTAGATACTTGATACCAGATGAGTCAATGCATAGTTAATTGCACATTTCCTTTGTAATCACATTTAATCTCATACTGGGCTGTTTGCATGTTGAGGACCAGATAATGACATTCTTTGTAATCGGGTTAATAACCCGATTGATGAAAGAGTTGGAGTTAGAGTTGGTAGAGATTGTAGAATGAAGATCGATGAAAGTGTAACAGAATACACGTCTCTAATGACCATTCCTCTCTCGTCTCCTTTCTCGATCTCCAAGCTCTCATCCACGGCGGATCACAAACTCGATAAGGGTTACAACTTACACCAGTGGGTAGAAGAAAGCATATTTTTAGTTTTTGGGAGTCCAAGTCACAAAATGACATTAACATTTAACAAATATGCATATCCATTGAATAAAACCACCACTACTTTTAGAAAACAAAAAAACAAAAACAAAGAGTGCACTTCGCATATTAGACTTGGGTTTTCGAGCATAAAATTTCAAAAGTGGCAAGTAATCTTAACAAACAGACGCCAAAATGTCAAAAGACAACATCAAATTATCAATTGATATTTTTGGTTACTCCACCAAAAATAACAAAAAGGATTAATGAATGACGTAAGTTAAATGACATAAAAGGTTTTAAGGTTTGAACACAAAATCAAATATTCACTTGAAATTAGTACAATCAAGACCTTGTTGTGTTCAAGTTTGGTTGTATCACAAAGAGAGAATAAAAGAAAACATGACCTAGACAAAACACCTACCGGAAAAATATATATTTAAATTTCGATAAATGGTAGTAATAGGTTGATATTTGCAACTGTGATTGAAATATCTCCAATTTTTCAAGTGGTTCAAGCAAGCATAAACATAAATCATGAGAATTAATAGGCTTAAAATCAAAGATCATGAGAATTAACATTCTAGTCAGATCTTCTAGTACGCGTGAGAAAACATGACAAGGCCACCAAAATTAACTTGACTAAATTGTAACCAAGACATCTTACAAACCATTTTCCTAAAATGCAGGATCACATTGATCAAGGTCGAAGGATCAGATAGTGTCATCGAATGCCATTTACACATGCAAAAGTACCAAAACTCAACTGATGCTATCACTAGAAAAATGCATAAAAGCCAAATTGCATGGATACAATCTAAAATGCATAGTGCCCATCTTTTGTTTCATCTCTCACTCATCTCAAGTGTTTTTCTTGATCCATTCCAGATACTTGCCGTTGCCACCGGTGATTGGCAAGGATATGACCTCAGGAACACTGAAAGGAGCAAGGTATGAACTCAGATGTCTTGAATTGCTATTCATCTAATTAATGGTACATGACAAAAATACAATGCTAAATATGTCACAGGGGTCCTAGTCTTACTCATATTCATGGTTGGTTTTCACATGTTCAGTAAGTGCACCGAGAAGGGATTCACGGGTTTTTATTATAAGTAGTTCTTCTGAATCTGATTGGACCTGCCAACAGAAAATACACGTAAGACAACCAAAATTTAAAATTAAGTGGTGGAAGTTAACTCACGTGTACCTTGTCGTCCCACCAATAAACAGATTCCACTCCTGGAAAAAAACATGTTAAATTTGGGAAGCGAAGCTAATAACCTAATACGCAATTGAAAGAAAACCAACATTCATGTATCTACTTTACGCCCAGCAGTTGAGAAAAAACAAGTAAAAGGTTTTTCTTTGGGAACAGTTAATAAGATTACCATAAAGAAGCAGTACTATTGCTTGCCTGGAACTATGTTAACACATGCAGCGAGTTTTTCCTTGATGATGCTTCCTGCTAACTTCTTGCCTATTTGACATAAAATTTATAGATAAAAGACATTAAAAACATAACAAATATTTGCAGTGCTTTACAATCCAAAATTATAAGATCTATTTTTGGTACGAAAATAAGATATATTTCGACAACACTTGCATGAAGAACAACATACCACAACATCCAACAATAAAATTCATACCCATCATAATAAAACGTGCATTCATAAAGAACTAAAAAAATGCCATGTTTGGGTAAAATGAAAAGTTCTATTATTCCAATGCTTAGAGCGAATTTACTTTTATGAATTAGGAGCATACTGAAACTTAAAGTTCACATTTTTCTTAGGTCATCTATTTCTGCCAAATTTTATGTGAAATGGTTGTAAGGTTTCTTCATGGACCTGGAAAAATAAATATTACTGGACTAAGAATAACATTGTTACCCCTCCTCTTCTGGCAGACTATCCACGGTCATCATCACACGGTTGATTCAGTTTTTGAAGAGTAAGGTCATGTTTATAAGCCTACGTTGTCTAACAGCAGCCCTAGCATCTGAACATTATAACATTTTGTTCACTTGCATAGCTGGGGGCTTAATACTTTCAGCACCAATGAATATTCTCAAGAAAAAAGTAACTATGGCACCTTCTACTTGGTCGATATGCCTTTCATGGATGTAAATTGCATTGTTTTCTACACTCTTTTTTTCCTCTTAGGCTTTCTGAAAACTTTCTTGGGCATTTATGTAAATTTGATACATTAGAAAGTCATTTTCGCATTTAAACTAGCCAACTAGGTTTGATAACAATACTATCATGTGTTTCGCATTGTAATGAAAGCAGATCCATTCAGTGCAACCATCATATAATTTTTTATGTTATCAAATGATGAATTCATTCATTCATTGAATTCACACTGGTGATTGGACAGTGCACACAAGGTAAAAGTAGAACATTGAACCTGGCTGATGGGTAATTAAAGAAAAATCGCAATTGTGATGGTAAAGATATGATTTTTTTAATAAGTGGCAGGGGTTAATTTTAGTCATTACTGGTGAGTTGTGGATCCACATCTCACCAACCAAAGGTTTTTACAGAAGTGGGCTCAAACTTGCGTTCTACTCCCACCCAAAGGATGCTTGGAGTAGTTAAGATACACAATGGGTGTAATGTATGAACTTTGAAGGTAACTGAAAAGCTAAAAGAAAGATTGAACTACCTGCTTCTTTATTTGGAACGGTAACATAGACAACGATGCTTGGTACTATGTTGTTGGTAGCCTCCATCCTTGCTGAATGTATACCTTTTGCTAGTGATTGGCTAAGATATCTGGACCTAAGAATTCCAACCAGGGATGAAGATGAAATCCTACTTTAAAGTTGTTTTTTGTTCTTATCGTTGTACTTAAAGAAGATAAGAATGAACAGCAAAGACATGTAACCAGTACAGGTAACAGAATGGAAGAGAACCTAATACACCACAACTACTTAAAAAATCACAAAGTAATTTCATGATTGATTCAAAAAGCAAATCCTTTGGAAAAGATAGAACATTAGTCAACTCTCTTAGCAAATTATTCAACAATGTATGGGGTGACACCTCTTTTAGCTTCAAGATACTAAAGTTCATTCTATGGTTTGAAATACCGCATTCATGTGTTTTCACATGGCAGAGTAAGCCAAACCGAAATTGATGTTTCATAAGGGATGGGATTTCATTTCACCTAACAGCACACAAATATAATAGTGAACTTTTTTTATCGGTATAAGTACAATAGTGCACTTCCAACCTCAACCTCCAAGCTTCCCTTTTAGTCTAAATGTCGGAGCTCTCTTGTCCTATGCTTATTGTTAAATTTGATTAGTTCATTGCTTCTTCGAAACTCATTTTGTTAGGCAACAGAGAATGGACCCAACATCGATATAAAAAAAATAAAAAAAACAAAAAATAGAGCGTTGCAGGTTTATCATATTAAGCAACTTAGAACTATATTTCCAACAGTTCGTATCCACGTCTCTTTTTTAACGATATGGATAAGATTTTTCGACGTCCGGGCGAATAAAGATACCGAAAATGATATTTAAGTTTTTGCGGATACAGAATATACGAAATCGGAATTTATTCTAACAAAGCCGCAAACAAAAGTAAGCAGAATCCAAAACAAAATCCACTAAAACCCATCGAGAAAGTAAAACGAAACCGAAACCAACTAGGGATCGGGCGGACCTGGTCCACAAGGAGAGGCCAGTGACGACGCCCAAGCTCAGAACGCAGAACACGCCGGCGGGGAGAAGTCGCCGGCGGTTGATCGGAGCGGTGGAATGGCGGGGTTTGGAAGAGGAGGAGAAGGGAGGGATCGAGAAGGATCGGAGACTGCGAAGTGCCATTCCACAACTCGCCTTTTGGCGTCACGTGATGGATGGGTTCTTGTTTGGGTTATTTCCTCGTGACCCCTCCTACTTCTTGTAAACAATATCCAAACGTGAAGATTATTACGACGACCGATGATAAACAAGAGGAGCTAATAAAACGTTCTAGCTTGGCTTTCGTTGGTGTTATTTACAAAGCTTGATTTCATTTTTCTCTTTCGAACTTATATAAATGCAATTGAAAACTTAAGATTTTTTGCAATTATAAGTATACAACTACGATCATTGGCATTTCATGGGTCGAACTTGAGAATTTTAGTTTAGTGTTCACTCTCTGTCTGGGTTGTCAAGAAAATCCCATGGAAATTATCACTCTCGGGAATTAAGTTATGACTTTTACCATGGTGATGTAACTTTTGTGGCAGTGAACTACTCAAATGTGTCATCATCAAACTAGCATGATATTTATGTGAATGAATAATTGTACTAAAAACTCAACCCACTAGAGATATCTAAGAAAAGACTCACGTAGGCACGTCTGGACTCAATAATTCTGTTTACTAAATTTATATAATTGGGCCCATTAAGATACAGCCCCATCAAGCAAACCACGGATGCGCATCACAAACCCACGAGGGTACAAACATAACATACGTTTGTCACTCTAAACCAAACTAGTGACTTTGGGTCTCTGTCTGTTAAAAGCTTTTTGGATTGTTTTTTGAAAAATCTATAGAGTTTTGAAAATCAATTGCCAAACGAAAAAAATGGCTGGAGAGATTTTTGGAAAAGTTGATTTTTGAAACCCTTAATTCATATACATTTTTCTCTCATCCAAAAATCTAATTTGAGGTTGTTTTTTTTTGTTTTTTTATTGTTACTCTTTGAATTTACTATTTTGCCCTCATTATTCTTGCAGAAGAATATTATTTTAAACATTGATATTTACGATATAAAAAGGAAATATTAATCTAAAATATTAATATTATTTAATATTAATCTAAAATATTAATAATATCTAACATTAATCTAAATTATTAATATTAATAGAATTACTTATCTCCCATGTCTTCATTTTGTTAAAGTTCATGTTGCGATTAAATGCTGAAGTTTGTTAATTTTTTGTGATGAGAATGTATAAATAACGACAGAAACATAAGAAAAAATATTTTACCATTATTAGTTGCCAAAAACCATTATATCATAATTGTTATATTTAATAAAAAACAATTTTAGGTTGAAGGATATTTTAGTAATATGGGGGGGGGGGGGGGGTGGAAACAAAATCTAAACAGTCTAAAAAAAAGTAAAATCGTTTTTGTCAAAAATCTGTTTTTTAGAGATTTTGAGAAAAATCTAAATCTTCAGCAGAAAAGTTGTTGTAAACCGGACCTTTAGTTTCATTTTTTCTTTGATGAGCCATTGTCAGCTCACGATACAGGTAACGGTAATGTTCAGATCACATACGACGATGAATTTGATTAACAAGTTGGGTGACGACCTCATTGTTATTCTTCCATCTTAATGACAGACGAAGTTTCTTCCGAGTCAAAATGCCGTCTTCATTTATGTATTTGGTCGTAATCCAAATTTTTTGTAACGGTTATGTTCACATCACATCTGAGGCTGTATTTGATGAACAAATTGGGTGAGGACATCATTGTCATTCTTCTCAGTGACGGATGAAGTTTGTTCCAAATCAAAATGTGGTCTTCACTTATCCCAATAGCATCCACAATTGAATAGCCTAGGTCATCAACTTTCTCTCTATTTTCTCCGTCTTTCAAATGACCTGCTACACCATCATGACTCAACATACTCTTTCGCCTTCACTATTCACCTTTGAATCACAACCTAAGTCATCCCACTCTCTTTCCTCCACATCATTAATTTCATTCTAAACATTTATTCTATTCCAAAATCATTTATATTTACAAAAAATATTAATAATCTATTTGGAAATATATTTATATTTATATTCCAGTTTAATTGTTGTTTTATTCTTTAAATTTAGTACAATATTCCTTATTTCAGAGAAGTTTGTGTATTTCAATATAATTTTGGTACTTTAATTATAACGTCATTGTTGGGATTGACTCATATGTCTTATGCCCACCCTAACGGGTCCATCAGGGGTCTCGCTCAATGTTTATTTTTGGTTTGGGATTTATTAGTAATTTTGTAGCGGTTTGTGTGTTTGGATATTGATCTAACAGTTATAAAAGTATAATAAACTCTAACCCTAATTATTATCAAAATATAAATTAAAACTACTTAAATTCTAAATATTTATCAAAATATAAACCTCTAATTATTAAAACAAATAACAAAACCAAAACCAAAAGAAATCAAAAACTGGACCAACCAAGTTGTGCCACTTGGCACAACCCGTGCCCAGGACACCGGACGATCCAATCGTCCAGCGCACGACTGAGACGAGGGGTCGTCAGGGAGGGACAATCCCGTTAAGGATGCTCTAAATATTTGCATATAGCCAGTCAAGACCCCCACGTTACTAAACCAAGCACGTCCAGTTTCAACTTTCAAGCACTACAACGGTAACCCCACCATACCTCGTAGAAAACATAATAAAGAAAAGGAGAAGGAGAAAGAAAGTGCGCGCTGGAATCCACATGAAGACATGATCGGCTAATTAATTTGTCGGGAAACTATAGTTAGAAACTCAAGAAGAGTCCACGAAAGTAAAGGACAAAACCTAAGATTCTTCTTACCTTGAGTTGCAAACAAAACAAACTTAGCGCGCTTGTCAAGGTAGACGATCGTAGTTTAATTTGTCACTGGAGTCTTCATCATCAAATGGAGAGCTTTTGCGATTTCAAATATATTTCAACAGGCTTCAATCACAATGTGTTGTAATTAAATGTTTCTATAAGTATTGGATGTTAAGTTTGATATTATTTTACAAGTTTTTAAAAAAAAGTAACAGAACGAACCACTTATCGATCCGCAACCGATCAAATATTTGGACGTCAGAATTTTGTTTTGCTTCAATCTACATTCGGTTCATAAATGTACACTCCATCCTCCTGATTCTCAAAGAAAACCTCAATAGTAAGATCGTAAATTTAAGAATATGGCATCAATTCATACATGCATGGCTAAGAAAATTAAACGTTACTCGGCTTCCAATTAATAAGAAAGTGCCGTGAATTGTCCTTCACGGGGTCAATTAAAAACAATCACACTTGCAGTGGGCATAGGATTTGGTATCCATCCAGAAATGACAACTTCCATTATACTATTTATGTGTATATACATGCAGTACTACATAATTGGACTCATGCATTACTTTCAATGCTCATGTTTCTGGCTTTCTGCCCACAACTTTAGATGTTCGATGTTCACATTTGATGGTCTCCAGCCATGTTTTTTCATTCTTCCACACTTCAGTTTTATCGTGTTTTTGTTGTTTGCGTGTTGGTTTCGACAAAGAAAATGAGCAATGAAATGCACTACAGTCTACAGCGATGAGTTTTTTCAGACTTTTGGAAGAGTACGTTCTGGAGCGCTCTGGGATACGTGCATGAAAACTATTTTCGCGATTTTTATTTATTTATCGGAAAGTATTTACGTGATTGGATGTAGAAACTTTACGTATCTACGTAATTGACAAAAAAGACAACTACGTACGTACTACAAACGTTTGCGATATGTCCAAAACTTCTGGGTTAAGACAGTACGTCCTATTCTTTGGGGTTGGTATATATGGACGTATAGTTCATACCTTGAACGTGTCACACAACAAATAAATGAGATATATAATCAGGTATGCATGTATGGTATAAAACCATACTAATTAACCACAAGTCTACAACCTAGTATTTTGTACATAGATCGTCACATACACAATTATATAATCAAGTCAGTCAAGAAACAGTCAACAACACATCCTTTCTCCTCCATCACAATATTCTCCAAGTCTTTACATAAACAATATATTATAGACTTCGAACATGTACATCACAACCCAGAGATCGCAAATGGGAAGCAAAACGACATCCCCGGGACGAACGGCCAAGGTTACGGGCAGCGGCCGATACGGCTTCTTGGGAGCAAATCCCACAAGCAAAAGCCAACAATCAAACACTCTGCCCAACGCTTATTATCCACCGACTATTCCCATCTTCCCGTAACATTGATCAATAAAAAATAGGGTTAATATAGTTTGTTCATTTACTACGTGTTCAATTCACTTGGTACCTTTAAATTTTAAAATATGATAAATAATCATGTGAATTTTCGTTTTGTAATATTTTACTTACTGAATTTTAAAAATCATCGTTCAAACACTCATTTGACATTGTTTTGTATTTTTTTTTTTTTGCATTGTATCCACAATACACATAAATTTAACTTTGTGTCAAAGTTTAGATCAAATCGAATGTCAAATCTTGTTCGAATTTGTATCAGATGAGTATTTGATCCTACCCGATTTCCAACCCAATCTGGCCTCTGATTTGATCCAAAAATTAACATAAAGTTAATATTAATAATGTATTGGGAATACAATGCAAAAAATGTGAACGAGTGTCTAAATAATGATTTTTTAAAATTTATGGGATAAATTGTTAAGAAATAAAAGTTCAAGGAGGAGAAAATGTTACAAAACGAACGTTCAAATAGGTAATCGTCACCTTTAATGTTCATGAGTGCAAAGTAAAATCAATGTATATATAGTTTAGAGGGGCAACCTAAAATTAACTCTAAAAAATATATTACCAACTTAACGCACATATTTTTAATGATAAATCGATATAATAAAATTTTGTGTTTTGAGTGGTCTTGGTGTTGGATTGGAGAGTTGGTTTGGTTGAGTTGGTCGGCGAAGATAGTGGTGCGTGCGTGCATGGTTTTGGTTTGCATGGGGGTGTGCCGGATGTTGTGCAGTGTTGCATGGTTTCACATGAACATATGACTGGTCCGGCCAGTTGCTACGTACGTTTACTTATGAGTTATGACCGTCAAACTGAAGGTTGGTGGAGATTAATTATGTTATCAGCTGTCTTCAAAAGATTAGTGTGAATCGAACTCGATCGGTAGTGCTGTTTTTAGTCACTTCGTAAGAATAATTGTATTAGTAATTCTAATATTCGATTTGTTAAAGGGGATAATTTCATGATACCCCTTCAGGTGATTCAGAATGCCACGAGTGATTTTTAATTATGGGTAATTTCTATTTGTATCCATAATTTCTTGGGTTTGTAGTACTTTGATCCTGCAACTTTTTTTTCTCTTGAGATTTACACCTATCATTTCAACTTTGTTCTGACTTTGACCCATTTCGTTATGACAGATCCATTTTCATTATTTTTGTCTTCCAATTTTTTTTTCTTCAAATACTCTTGCAATTACGAAATAAAACTTAACACAATAACACTCCAAGCCCCTTTCAGATGAACTGCAGCCGTAGTTCGTGTAAAACTTAGTCCCCGCCCTCAAAATCCATATGCCGGTAAACTCTTTAATTGGTGTAAAAAGAAGGTACGCTCACGTAAGTATGTTCTTATACTCCTTACAAATCTTACAACTAAAAAAAGAATCATAATACCTAATCTTTGTTTAATCACAGATTCACAGCACTATAAGTTGCCATTTAAGACTTCATAGTTTATAATACAAAAGATTCTCTTTTGTACCCAACAAAATATGATGGGAACGTCAGCCCAAATAGGGTGGCAATTTGAGTCACGACCAAATAACTTGATATGATCCTAAGGCAAATAACCAAATTTGAATCATAATCGAATTGACACGATTGATCAGGTAATTAAATGGGCTGGGTTTGTGTTTAACACATGTAACTCGTGTTCAACCCGTTTATATGTGTCTATTATATATATATATATATAAGGTCAAACTCTAGTAAGTTCAGAGCTTATCAAATTTAGTTTAAGCTCCCTACAATCTCACCATTGGATTTTATTTACAGTTAATCTCACAATTCATTAGCATAATCGTTTTTTCTTAATCTACCTTACAATTTGAAATGAGTGGTGGATATTGTGGGGGCTTAATTTAGAATAATTAAGCTCTGTGCTCACTAAAGAATTCCTGTATATATATATATATATATATATATATATATATATATTTGAACGTATATAATATTACAAATATTTACAAAATTAGCAAGAATCTCACACTTTCCATCTTTTCATGTCAGAAATATCAATCAACAAATTTCATAATCATTTATTGTAGATTTCATAATCTTTTCCAAATCAAATTGTAATTATTGTTGAGTCTTGTAAATAAATAACGGTTATATGCGTAAGTATAACTCGTACACAAACACTACCCCTTCAACAATCAGGTTAGATAGGTTAGGTCAGGTTGACATAGATCGGTCGGTTTGGGTTTCCCATTTCAACCCAGATAATAAATGGATAGGATTTGGGTTTGTGCAAATCGACTCGAGTTTGACACCGACACCATACGATAACTCTTATTGCCTGTAACATCCTCAAACAGCGAAAAATTTAAACTTTTTAAACACACAATCAACACGATGATATTACTAGAAGACATAGAAATCAGGCGCACAAATATATATATACATATATATATACATATACATATATATATATACATATACATATATATACATATACATATATATACATATACATATATATATATATATACATATACATATATATATATACGAGTATTTCAAAAGTGTGATTACATCAAATAAGCTATAAAGAAATGTACATGTAATCACTCCGACCTCAAACTGATAGAAAACATGATCTCGTCGCGGCGTACCTCTCCTCGGTCCCCACCTCATAACGCCGGTCACGACGTGGAAAGTAAACATGCAATAATGTCTGGGTTTCCTGAAGGAAACCCCATATGTCAAACCCCTAACACATATATGAAACTAGTACAACAAACCTAGGGATGAAATTCTATACATAGAAGAAAAGCATAAACACAATGTTGAGTTCCAGGGCTCTTTCACCTAACCATAACAAAACTCTCATCGTCGCCAAGCTAGGCTCCAATGCTCTTTCACCCAACCATAGCTACCACGACTAAGACGAGGGTTCCTGAGCTTTTCACCCAACCCGAACGCTCTAAAGGGCTTCAGGGTTCTTTCACCCAACCCCTTATCACACGATCCTTGCATGGCCTCCCGGGCTCTTTCTGAAAGGAATGTGTTCTAAAAGTTTTACTTTTAAATGTCAATCATTATGAATTGAATGAGAAATCATTTTGTTCCTTGTTTATGTTATTCGTCTTTTAGAAGTGTTAAGGAAGAGGCTCTTGGTCCTTAACCGTAGAGCTCTAAAAGATATTAGTTTACATAAAACAAAAGATATTCGCAATCATGGTAATTAACATGGGACATTAATTACCAAGTTAAGATTGTCGTGTTGGTCATAGATCATTGTAGCTCTACAAGTGAGTGACAACACGGGTACACGAAAGAGGAAAATATTACTTTTGTATACTGAATAGACCTAATAAGTAAAATATTATAGAAATGTGTTTCTGTGTCATTAATATTTTACTGTGTCTTTGGTCCTTTGATATGAGACTTATATCTGATCACTTAAGGAATACTTAATTAGATCAGTGTCTTGAACTATCGATCAGTGTAGTGTAAAGGCATTGGTTGGTTAAGTACAACTTTTGTTGGAGAAGATAGTTAGTCAAAAGATTATCATTGCCCCTCTTAATTGAGTGATGATATTAGTGGGCCCCTTGATAAAGCAAAGTTATAATGTGCACAATGTGATTTGAGTTAAGTCACATATTTATAACTAGCTTAAAGAGATCAAGAAATGAATACTAATACAAAGATGATGCAATACTACTTTGTGTGTATTCTTAATATCATGAGGCAAGGGACGGACACAAGTGGTGCACTCCATCACTAAATGGATCGGGTTTTAGTTCGAGTGGAATTAAGACATCTAACTAATTGGGAGCTATAATGTGTAGCTAGATACCGCTTATAGCTTGTGATATTAAGCTCTTAATATCACTGCCAACTTAGTCTAGATCCTCCCATAGGTCACACCGCAAGAAACCGGGAAACAAGAAGCTTGATTTTTGGTTCATATGATGTGTCAGGTTTCTTATAGAAAATATGACACATGTGGTGAACAAGTAAAATCAATCATGTTATATATAACATAATTAGAATCATGATAAATTCATATGAGATGCATATATTGTGGGGTGCAATAATTTATTGTTGCATAGGATAATATATTGCATAAGTTGTGAATTTGCTAAAACCCTCTCAAGTTCAAATTTTGTTGGAAATAAATCAAAAATTTGAAAAAGTCAAAATCGGGTAAAAGTTCGGTAATCCGTTGAGGTTCGGTCGACCGAAGGATCTGTGGATCGGTCAACCAAACATTGAACGGATAGTCATATTTGATTGACCGAACTTGACCAAAATGCCTGGAACTTTGGTACGGTGTACCGAACCAAAATCGGTCGACCGAATAATGTTAAGTTCCGATATTTTCGGTTAACCGAATGGCACTCGGTCTTAGACGAGAATTCGTCCGATCGGTTAAGGAGAATTTTTCTCTTTAAGAATCGGTCATCCGTCTAGTACTCGGTCAACCAATCGTAACATATTCGGTTAACCGAATGGGTCTCGGTCAACCGAACAGCGATTGATTTTCTGCCTTTGATTATTAAGAGATTAATTTGATTGATGGTTGGATTAGCTCCAAACTTGGTCAAACGTTTTGTGGGTGCATGTAATACATGAAGAAATTAATTTATGAGAGAAAATGTAAAGAAAAACGTGGCTAAAGAATAGCCATGATTAAGAGTAAGATTGGAACCTATAAATAGGTCCTTATTCTCCCTAATTGGGTAACATAATTCAATAATTATTTTCTCTCTTAATTCACCACAAAAACCCACGAAAATTCTCTTAGTTTTCTAAGTCTTTGGAAGGAGAAATCTCAGAGGATAAGGAAGGGGTTTGTAGCTAGATTCTAAGCTTGTTTGGAGATCGATTGGCTATCTCCTTTCTCTCCAACCTTGTTTAGGGTTTCGGTGAACACTCGGAGGCATCCGGCGCAACGAGAAGCGAAGATTGGCTTCCTCAATGTCTCTGAAACGTCAAGAAGTTTTTGAGAACTTCTAGGTATGAATTTCGGAGTCCCTTTGTGTTTGTTTTAATAAGTTTTTGAAACTAGTTGTTAAAACAAACCGATGCATGCATAAATAAATCGAAGAAAATTGTAATAGATCCTTATTATACATTAAAATTCGAAAAATATATATGTATAATTAAACATGAAATCCTACACTTTCACCCAACCCGAATGCACTACTGGGCTCCATGGTTTTTTCACACAACCACAACTTCACACAAACAGTTACGGGACTCCATGACTCTTTCACCCAATCGCCGCAACCCCCGTGCTCACCAAGCACACTTGTCGAAAAAACGTCGACACCAGAACTCGAATCGCAAGGACGACAACACCAAAAACACCTAACAAGTTTAAAATAGAGCAATAACGGTTGACCGAACCAAGAGTCTTGGTCGACCGATTCTCTCAAAATACATGCAAGTGCTTCGACCGACACTTCATCGGTCTAACACTTCCTACCGTTCACACAACCAACAGTCGAACCAAAGTCAGGGGTCGGTCGACCGTTTACAAGGTCACCTCTCAGGTTCAACTAACAAAACGACCAAACGGTCGAACCAAATGTCTTAGGCGGTTGACCGCTAAAAGGGTATATGCCACAACACCAACAATATTAACGTCCCAATGGTCGAACGGCAAGGGGAGTTCGGTCGACCGAAAACTATCAGGGACTCCTACGTTCTCACCAAGTCCACCGGTTGAACAAGGTTTAAGTCAACATAAGTCATCAGTCAAACAAAATCAACGATCGGTCGACCGGTTAGAAGGTCTAGGCTCCAACCAACTTAGCTACATGTACGATCGGTCAAACATGTCAACGGGTGGTCGACCGTTTAGATGGTCAAACCCCCAACCGACCTACAACAGTGTATTCGGTCGAACGACAACGGAGACTCAGTCGACCAAAAACACCCAAAGCTTGCCTTACATGCTTTACTGGTCGACCGCACAAGGCATCGTTCGACCGGTACAAGGCAAAACTCCCCGAATTACACTAACAACGGACGACCGTATCACCCAATCGGTCGACCGAATGCAGCATAAAACTGCGGAATAGCAATGTCCGACAAGCATTTCGGTCTACCGTCGACTACTCAAACATACACACAATCTAGGTGATCATAAAAGCAACGTTTGACATACTGTGAAGGTTTGAAGAAACCTTCGAAGTGTAGGATTCCGTGTCCCTATGTATGTATATATTTTAAATTTTTTAATACAACATACAAGATCGTTTTCATATTTTCAACAATTTTTATGTACATTACTTTGTGTTTATTTTAATATCATGCAACCCTACATTTATTAAAATAAACCACAAAAATAGAATCATACCTAAAGGTTCTCTAAAACCTTTTGAAGATCCGGAGTCGCGTTGCCCGTTGAATCGTCCACGGATTTGCCTCCGAGTGTTCACCAAACTCTAAGCAAGATTAGAGAGAATTAAGCTAGCCAATCAATCTCTAATAAGGCTTAGAATTTAACTAATAACCCCTCTTTGAGCTCTTGAGATTTCTATCTTCTAAACTCAAAATTACTAAGAGAATTTCGTGGTGCTTAGATGAGATATTAATGAGAGAAATATTTTTTGCATTAGTATTAAACAAGTAGGAGTAGGTGCCCTTTTATAGGCTACCAAAACATCTTTATCAAGAGTTATTCTTTAGCCATGATCCCTTGTTTATTCTCTCCTAAAATTAATCTCTAATTTTCACATAAGCACATTAAAAACGTTTTAATTAAATCTGGAATTAATCCACCCATGATTTAATTAATCTCTTAATAATTCAGGCAGAATCGTTCTGTCCGGTGGACCGAGTATTACTCGGTCAACCGAACCGTTCGGTTTTAACACGTGTTCGGTGCATCGTGAGCTAGACGGTCGACCAAATCCGCATGAGAAAAATTCTCTGCAAAAATTTGGATGAACTACGTCTTTTACTCGGTCTACCATTGACCTACCAGAATTTCTCCTGAGACACAGTCTACGGATGACCGTGTCACCTTTGGTCTACCGAAAATACATCTTTTCGGTTGACCGTTTCCAATCGGTTAACTGAACCCGATTGTCCAGGCACTCTAGACAATCTATGTCAATCAATTGTGTTTATATGTTCGTCCTTCAGTTAACCAATCCGAAGATACCTCGGTCGACCGAACCTTGAACGGTTCACCGTGTGAGACCCCGATTTTGCCTTTGTCAAATTTTTCATTTATTTCCAACAAAATTTGATCTTTTGGGGTTTTTAGCAAATTCACATCTTATATAATAAATTATCATATGTAATATTAAATTATTACACCTCATAATATATATACCTCATATGAATTTATTATGATTCTGATTATGTCAATTCTCATGACGCATTGATTTTAATTAATTCACCACATGTGTCCCATTTTTCACATGAAACTCAACACATCATATGAACTTAAAATCAAGCATCTTGTTTCCCAGTTTTGTGGTGTGACATATAGGAGGATTTAAGCCAAATTGGCAACGATATTAAACACTTAATATCTCAAACTATAAGCGGTATCTAGCTACACATTATAGTTACCCAATTAGCATAAATGTCTTTGTTCCATCTGAACCAAAACACGATCCATTTAGTGATGTAAGTGCACCACTTGTGTCCGTCCATTGCCTCATGATATTAAGAATATATACAAAGTAGAAATGTGTCATCTTTGTATTATATTCATTTCTTGATCTCTCTAAGCTAATTATAACTATGTAACTTAACTCAAGTTACATTGTGCACATTATAATTTTGCTTTATCAAGGGGCCCACTAATATCATCACTCAATTAAGAGGGGCAACGATAATCGTTTGACTAGCTATCTTTTCCAGCACAAGTAATGTTCAACCATTTATTGCCTTTATCACTACACTCATTGATAGCTTTTGACAATAATCAAATTAAGCATTTCTTGAGTGAAAAAATATAAGTCTCATATGTTAGGATCCAAGACACAGTAAAACATGAATGACACGAAATACAATTCCATAATGTTTTACTTGTTAGGTTTATTCAATATATAAAAGTAATCTTTTCCTCTTTTATATACTCGTGTCATCAATTAATTGTAGAGCTACAACAATCGATGACCAACACGACAATCTTATCTCGGTGATTAATGTTCCATGTTAATTACCATGATTGTGAATAACTTTTGATTTATGTAAACCATTATCTTTTAGAGCTCTACGGTTAAGGACCAAGTGTTTCTTCCTTAACACTTCCAAAAGACGAATATCATAATCAATGAACAAGATGCTTGCGCATCCAATTCATAATAATTGACATATAAAAGTAAAACTTTTAGAACACATTCCTTTCACGAAGAACCCCGACAACCACAACCTCGTGAAAGCTCTACTCCTGTGAACTTCCCGTGCGAGCAACCGACGATCACAACTCTCGATGATCCCGGTAAATCCTCTTCCTCTTCTTCGTCCACTCCACCACGAATCACTGCGAGGGAGACGGGTTTGAGAGAGAGAGAGAGAGAGAGAGAGAGAGAAGAAATGAAAGTGAGATGGGCTTTAGCTCTAAAACTTGCTCACCTCTCAACCAACCAAACACACGCCGATCATCGCTTCTTGCCGTAGATCACCACTTCTCGTCGTAGATTCCTGAGGAGAGAGAGAGACGAGTGAGATAGGAGTGAGAGAGTGAAAACAGAGAATGTTTAGTTTTCTTTTAAACTCACCACCTCTCTACCCCCAATCACCATCCTCCACCTCAAACCTTCCTCTAAACCACATTAACAACCCCTAATTCTGATTAGTCAATAACCAAATATTAGGTTCTAACAGCCACCCCGACCTAGCGCCAAATATAAATCAACTAAGTTCAAGCATGCAACTTAAATATACCAACAACTAATTAATTAAGTCCAGATGCAAGTCAAGAAAATAACCACAACTAATGGTCCACTAATTAAAAAAATCCAAGATGTAGCATGTTCTCTTCAAGTTGCATCTGATTTGGATTTCTTATTTAGGAGCCATGATTGACCTAATCTCCATGTAGAGAGAGGATCCATCGGACTAACTTAACCAACCATAAGCATCACCCTTTGCAACTTTTCTCATCGTGGCTTACGATTATTAATTTGTTATTTTGACTCTCCAAGTATCTCATGCACGTGTCTCTCGATAACATGTTTTATTATTCTCCTTCCAATATCAATGAATTTGCAAGTTGCAACTTTCAAAAATAAAATATAAATGAATTAGCATATAGTAGCAAACCATATATAGCACCCCTTGCCCTTGACATTTCAGGTTTAATTACTTTCCACATAACCTCTTAAATATAACACCATGAATATGGTATTCATTCATTTGAAATTGGATGCACCAATTATATACCAATCAAACATGATAAATAAATACAAATCTTTAATTTATAAGTCTGCGAATAAAAGGTCAAATGGTTTTGTTCAAAGTAATCCTAAAAAAGATTTATAAATTAAAGAATTTTGAGTTATTTCGGAAAATACGGTATATAAAACTACAAATAGCTAGAAACAAGAAAAAACAATTTCGAATAGGAAATGTAGTTCTTCACACATGAAAGACAGAAACAAATGATAAGCACATTGTGGAAAAAATCCCCGTCTTTAGAAACCAACTAATAAAACAGCATTGGCATTTCTTTTCTTTTTTTTCCAAATAAAAGAATCGATCACAATAACTACGTTCTTTTGTCATTAAAAACATAGGGATCGAAAACAACTATTCGCCGATATTAGCTTCCCGGAACACATGCACCTACATATTCCAATCCAAGTCTATGCATGCAAGGAGCATATTTATTTCCAACGTTTGGAGGTTATTGTTCACTTTGATCACTTAACTTTCAATCGATGTCAGATTCTAGTATGGTATCGGTTATGGGGCCACACGTTTTATAATATTAAGTATATAAAATTACATCCTACATGGAAAGATTTGATAGTATAGAGACTTAAACTTCAAACAAAGATTTCACAGAATTCAAATTTGCATTAGACAAGCTACAACTTAATCTTTTTGACATTTTTATTTTTTTCATCTTTGAAATTTTTCCATGAAGTCGATCCACGAGCTAGCAATACCTAATTAGTTGTGATCAAACTATACAAATACGCCAAAAAAGTGTAATGATTCACGTACCACATTAGATGCTTGTCGATCCTATTTTTGTCAACCCTCATTTAGTATTACACTACCACAAATAAGCCATAAGTGTCTTTCTCTAAAATTTGGTGAAATATAAGTGATGAGACTTGAAGGTGAGATGCAAAAGAAACAAGAGGGTTCCACACAAAAGCTGGACTAGTTATCATGTTCTCTGGTAACATGCACAAAGTTGGATGGTTTGTTCTTTCCAATTAAAAACCAGGTCATACATGGAGAGAGGGTGGGGGAATGTGATACCCAAATCCATGTAATGCCCACACTTCTCCAACCAATACAAAATTGTGAGGACATGGAATCTGGAATCCTATGCCAATGCTATTCACCAAACTAAGAGTGGGTTTGGGGATTATGATTTTTCCTACAAACCAACAATATCGATATTTGGCTTGGGATGCAAGAGGAATCTCTAAAATCTTTCCAAATTGGGTTTGATCATACTCTCTATGAATATAACCTAAAGTGGGAAACCGAACTGCATGAAGTTTTGAGAAGTTAATTAGTTGTGAAATTTAGACTCTAAAAAAATTGTACATAAAATGACTTTTTTCATTTTAACTCCAAATTTCAAAGAAGTCATTGAATTAGAGTTCTGAAGTTCTATAGCTTTGTGCAACCCAATCACATCCTAGGGAACCCAACCTTATGAATACGAAGTTATTCATGAAGTAGACAACTTCACATATAATTAGGTTATTAGACAAAGACCTTCAATTAATTTCACGCAATTTTTTTAAATTTTTTTGCAATGAGAATGTAAGTCTATATTACTGCAGGTTTCGAATATTTTACGAACTAATATCAATCCTAGGGAACTACCTGCAGCCGATTAATTTTTTCCTCTCAAATATTTTTAATTACCCATTAATCACTATAACTAATTAACCTTTTATTTCTTTAAAAAGAGAATCTATTATACCATATAGACCTCCACCTCACGACATGCAGACTGTTTAACATTCTTTAACTTTACTGTTGTAGCAGTATTACCATATATATATAGGTCCATAACTACCCTCAAGCCTTACCATATCATTGCGACCATTTCCATATACATCACCACCACTGGCACCACTCGGTAGAGGTGAGATGAGACATGTACAGCTTGAGATTGCTTCTGAATAAAGTTGTCCACAAACAGAGGTATATAACAATCATGTTGTAGTCAAAGGAGTAGTTGCTAGCTAGCAAGATAATTTCATACAAGAAGGTGTAAGCCATGTCGCAAAGTTGTCTGATATATGAACAATTAAATGGATCGTGGTTTTATTCAACTTGATCGTGGTTATTCGCTACGTTTGAATAATACTCTTTAATTTGGAAACATTTTGTATTGTTTTAGTTGAATACCAACATTTAACTCGAATACTTTCATTCCGGAAAAAAAACTTAATTACAAGACTTAAGCAGGATTTGATTCTCGATCTAAGCTAATATAAAATTAGAAATTTATCCTATCATAGTGAGGTGCCACATTTTGTGGCATTGTGAGCGAATCGAATAATACCTTTGTGATTATTCCTATTGTTGTGCAATTACTACGACACTTTTCCAACTGTTGGAACAATTGCTAAACAAACAAAAAAACTTCTTATACTAAAACTGGATCACCATCTATTACCTAGATGTTTGAGTTCAATTGAGTTGGTGGACCAACCTAATGTCACGCTAACATCTTAGGACATATAATGTTTATATTTCGTAGAATGCGTAATTTGTAAATATTTAAAAATTAAGAAAACCAATCCAACAGATGACATGGACCTGCATGTTCAAAGGAGTACACTTTGGTTATGCAATGTGCACTCAGCACGCCCTACGATAGCGTCAACTTGTTGGAGTAACATAGGTAGAAGACGTTTTAATCTTTGCACGTGGTGTGGATGTAGAAAAATGGCCATCTACCCGACATGTCCTATAAGTAAATCTAATGGAAGATCCAGCTTGGTTTATGGAACACGGATTCAGTTGTGTGGCTTTACCAGATCTATAATCTGATCTCTCATATCTGATGTCACTTATTTGTTTCAACTTTCAATTGTAACGATGGCATTTGCCTTACTTCATATACGTGGGTCTTAGATATCGTTTTATTTTATATAGTAATATTGTAACATCCCGAAACAGCGGAAATTTTAAAAAAAATAATAATCAAGACAATTAACTCAATAATCAAAGGCGGGACTGTTACTTCTCATAAATCATAAAAGTGGTGCACCAAAATACATCAGAGTTTATCAAAAGATACATGATTACAGCAAAACGACAACAGAGGATAAAAAGTAATCATGTCGACCTCAGCGGCCCGAGAAGAGGATCCAACTCCAAAATGCGCGTCCCCGCCGATCACCACCCAACTGGACCTACTGCGGTCCTGAAAAATATATAACAACGATGCCTGAGTTTCCAGAAGGAAACCCCGTATGCCAACTCACCTATATGCATGCATCACATAATGAACCTATCATACTAGTGGCATGTCATGGCATCAACAGAAAGTAAAACAGTTCCCCCGAAGGGTAAAACAGGACATCAGTCCGACAATCAATCATCGGGTCTCCCGAGGAGACCTACTGCAGGCACATGCAGTCTAGTAGCCCGCAACATCGCACCCCCCACACGCAGCTACACTACTCAAGGGTTCGGCAGGGAGCCTCTGTCACGTCTACGCGCCGATAGAAACAGATCTGTAAATCTCAGTGGTCGGGGCCACAGGGACCAACGGGGCCGTCGCCCGGAAGGTATAACAACATCATCTCGGTAGGTGCCCAGCCGAGGAAAACAACATAGCCGGAACAGCCTCGGCTCAACAATCACCATCGCCGGCACAACCTCGGTGGCATCACCGGCACAGCATCGGTGGTCCATCACAACAGTCCGTCACAGCATCGGACAAAACCAGACCGAAGTCTGCCAGGTCATCAGGCTCCTCGAGCCGCGAACACCAACCGCGCCGCTATAAAAGCAGGGCAGCGACCTCCGTAGCCCGTGGGCCGGTAGTCACCTCACCCAACGCCAGTTGCGTGCCCGCACAACATCAACACTGGGATCCGTGATCCCTCAGGCCTGCTATACTACAAGGTGCCAACAATCAACTCAAGGTCACGGTCCATACATGGAGGTGACGCGTCCCGAACACCCACACTCTTCCCAACGGCGGTCCCTGGGCAGGCACGCATCACGCGCCCACCGTCACCTCCCGGCTCACGCCCAAGGCGAGGACACGGGTTTCCGTGGACAAAGTTGGCGTTCAAAAGGGAACCAGGAATTCTGTCCTGGGCCCAAACGGTCGACCGGAAGAGGTGATTCGGTCGACCGGTTCCAGAAAGGAATCGGTCGACCGTACTCCTAAAACGGTCTACCGCTGCGCTCATAACAGAATCCCCCAACGGTCGAACAATGGTCTAAAACCGGTCGACCGAACGAGGTCAAAATCCGGAGTCTGGTCAACACTAAAATCCACTCTATCGGTCGACCGACTCAGGGGTCTCGGTCGACCGACAACAGACAGGGTCAACCTAATATTCTAAGTCACATAATCGGTCGAACAACCAACGATCGGTCGAACAAAACATGCAAGCTAACAGGTACACTTAAGTTCCGGTCGAACACAACAAGAACCGGTCGACCGATAACAGGTAGAAAATCCCAACTCACCAGCAATAATATACTACCGGTCGACCGCCCCTAAGGCATCGTTCGACCGGTGAAGGTTAAAGTCGGGCAAACAGTGCTAAAACGGTCGACCGCCCGAAGGGTCCGGTCGACCGTTGGTCGTCTTCAACCTCGCGCCAGCCGAGGTTTTTAGAAGAAACGCGTCGCCGGAGAGGTCTCCGACCTCCCCCGACTCGACCAACGCATCCCTCACATGAGGGTAATAAACAAACCACACTAAGGAGCGACATACCTCAACCCCTACGACGAAACGCCGGAGCTCCGCTCACGCACGCCGCCTCCGGTGATCTCCCCGCGCGCTCGACTCCGCACGCCTCACGCCGCGCGATCTCCGGTCTCCTCCTCAGCTGCTTGCCACCACACGCACCAGCAAGGAAGGGAAGGAAGAAATGAGGAAGGAGAAATGAGAGAGAAGATGAAAGAAGGAGAAGAAGAGAGAGAGCCTTATTTAAAACTCGTGCTACAGTGACCCCGACCCTTCACCTTCCCATGCAACCACCTGCAACTCCACTTCCCCATGCACCCACACAACCCCATGCAAAGCCACCTTAATCCTCCTCTAATCCAAGTTTAATCCTAATCTAGGGTTAGGGTTCTAACAATCCTCCCAACTTAAAAGGATTTCGTCCCGAAATCAAGCAAACACTCACCGAAAAGCTCTGGATACTGCCTTCTGACATCCTCCTCGATCTCCCAAGTGGCCTCGCGCTCACTGTGATGCTGCCACCTGACCTTTACCATTGGAATGGTCCTCCTCCTGAGCTGATGATCCATGCGATCGACAATCTCGACTGGCCTCTCCTCGAGCGACAAGTCCTGCTGAATCTCTGGCACCGCTATCTCAATAACGTGCGACGGATCTGCCACATACTTCCTCAGCATCGACACATGGAAGACATTATGCAGACCCGAAAACTGTGGCGGCAAGGCAATCCGGTAGGCAACCTCTCCAACTCGGTCGAGGATCTCAAACGGTCCAACATATCTCGGACTGAGCTTCCCCTTCTTCCCAAACCTCATCACACCTCTGGCTGGGGAAATTTTCAGGAACACGTGATCGCCCACCTCAAAACTCAATACCCGTCTTCGTCGATCAGCATAACTCTTCTGCCTGCTCTGTGCTGTGGCCAGTCTCCTCCTGATCACATCCACCTTCTCTGAGTACATCTGCACAAGCTCTGGCCCCACTAACTGCCTCTCGCCCACATCAGTCCAGCATACCGGTGATCTGCAAGGCCTCCCGTACAACGCCTCGTACGGTGCCATCCCAATACTCGAGTGGTAGCTGTTGTTGTAGGCAAACTCTATCAGTGGCAAGTGCTCATCCCAGTGTCCTGCCCAATCCAGCGTGCATGCTCTAAGCATATCCTCCAGGGTCTGAATCGTCCTCTCCGATTGACCATCTGTCTGCGGATGAAACGCTGTACTGAACTTCAGACGCGTCCCCAACGCCTGCTGTAGACTCCCCCAAAATCTGGAAGTGAAACGAGGATCTCGATCTGAGATGATGCTCACTGGCACTCCGTGCAACCTGACTATCTCCTCCACGTACAACTTAGCTAGACCCTCCAAAGGCAACGTGGTTCGGATCGCTAAGAAGTGCGCCGACTTGGTTAGTCGATCGACTATCACCCAAATCGCGTCGTGGAATCTCCTCGTCTTTGGCAAACCCGTGACAAAATCCATCGCCACGTGCTCCCACTTCCACTCAGGAAGCTCAATGCTCTGCATTGGTCCTGCCGGCCTCTGATGCTCAATCTTCACCTGCTGACAGACTAAGCATCGCTCCACAAACTCCGCAATGTCCTTCTTCATGCCCTTCCACCAGAAGTTCCGCTGCAGGTCCTTATACATTTTTGTGCTCCCCGGATGAATGGTGTATCTAGCTCTGTGTGCCTCCTCCATGATGTCATCTCTCAGCCCATCAACCTTCGGCACCCAGATCCGACTCCTGAACCTCAGACCACCATCAACCCCCACACTGAAGTCTGATCCCTCTCTGGAAGCTAACTGCAGCAGACTAGCTAACTCATCATCCCCCTGCTGAGCCTGAACCAACCGTGAGACAGTCTGCGGCTCCACCCGAAGTCCAGCAACCACTGCTCCTTCTGAACTCTCGGTGAATGGACTCCATTCAGACAAAGCCTCGAGTAGCCTCCACTCCTGGATGCACAGACTCGCCACAGAGACCTCCACCTTCCTGCTCAGTGCATCCGCAACCGAATTCGCCTTTCCCGGGTGATAGGAAATGGTGAAGTCGTAGTCCTTAAGGAACTCGAGCCATCTGCGCTGCCTCATGTTCAGCTCCTTCTGAGAGAACAAGTACTTCAGACTCTGATGATCGGTGAAGACCTCGAACTGTTCGCCATACAGATAGTGCCGCCAGGTCTTCAACGCATGAACTACCGCCGCCAACTCCAGATCATGCGTAGGGTAGTTCTTCTCATGCACCTTCAGCTGCCTTGAAGCGTACGCGACCACCTTCCCATGCTGCATCAGGACACAACCCAAGCCTACTCCTGATGCATCACTGTAGATCACGTAGCCTCCACTGCCACTTGGTAGCGTCAGAATAGGTGCTGTCGTCAACCGCCTCTTTAGCTCCTGAAAGCTGTCCTCGCACTTCTGGGACCAAACAAACTTGACGCCCTTCTGCGTCAATGCTGTCAGCGGTGACGCAAGCTTGGAGAAATCCTGGATAAACCGCCTATAATACCCTGCCAGACCTACGAAACTCCTGATCTCAGTCACGCTAGTCGGGGCTCTCCACTGAGTCACTGCCTCGACCTTCGCCGGATCCACTGAGATCCCATCTGCTGACACAATATGCCCCAGAAAAGCCACCTGATCCAACCAAAACTCACACTTCTTGTATTTGGCATAAAGTTGCTGTTCCCTCAAGATGCCCAGCACAATCCTCAGGTGCTCTCGATGCTGCTCCCTGTCAGGCGAGTATACCAAAATGTCATCCACGAACACCACGACAAATTTGTCAAGGTACGGCTGGAAGGTCCTATTCATCAGATCCATGAATGCCGCAGGCGCATTCGTTAGTCCAAAAGGCATCACTAAGAACTCATAGTGGCCGTACCGCGTCCGGAAGGCTGTCTTCTGAACATCCGCCTCCCTGATCCGCAGCTGATGATAGCCCGAACGCAGATCGATCTTCGAGAACACTTTCGCCGTCTGCAACTGATCGAACAAATCATCAATCCTGGGCAAAGGGTACCGGTTCCGAACGGTAACCTTATTCAACATCCTGTAGTCGATGCACATCCGCAACGATCCATCCTTCTTCTTCACGAAGAGCACAGGCGCTCCCCATGGAGAAACACTCGGTCGAATGAACCCGGACTCCATCAACTCCTGCAACTGCTTCTTCAGCTCCGTCAACTCAGCAGGTGCCATCCGATAGGGTGCCTTCGACTGAGGTGTCGTACCCGCAACCAACTCGATGCTGAACTCAATCTCTCGGTGCGGTGGTAACGCTGGAATCTCTGCTGGAAAAACGTCTGGAAATTCCTGCACTACCTCTATATCCTCCAGCCTCCTTGTCTCAGGATCGGGGACTACCAGCGTGGCTACAAACGCTCTGCATCCCTGCCGTAACAGTCTCTGTGCCTTAACCGCAGACACAATCAGACGACCCCCTCTGCTCCTCGCACCTCTGATCAGAACATCTGGCACGCCCTCCATCGGAATTAGGATCTTCTTCTCACGGCAAAAGACTCGCACGTCGTACTGTGACAGCCAGTCCATCCCCAGTATGACGTCGAAGTCCACCATCGGTAACAAGACCAGATCTGCCGGAAAATCATGGTCTCCCGAAGCAACTGTGGTGCCGGGGAAATAGCTCCCCACAGTGCCCACCTCTCCCATGGGCGTGCTGACCTCCAAAACATCAGTCAGCCGCACAGGGGTCCGACCCAACTCGCCAGCAAACTTCTCCGAAATGAAGGAGTGAGTGGCGCCACAATCAAACAACACGCGCGCTACAGAACCAGAAACTGAAAGCGTACCTTCCACGACGGTGTTGGAGTCCCTCGCCTCCTCCGCCTGGATAGTGAAGACCCGCCCGGTCCTCCTGCTCTGGCCTGGTGGAACAACTGACCGGCTGCCTCCGCCTCTGCCTACCACTGGTGGTCCTGGCCTCCTGCTCGGCTCGCCCTGCCTCTGAGGACAGTCACGGACAAAGTGTCCCATCTGACCACAACCCATGCACGCTCCAGTCCGACGGGGGCACTCCTGCCCTGGATGGAACCTCCCGCAGTAAGTGCACGCCCCTGACTGACGTGCTCCTCCTCCATCGAACCTGGGTCTCTTGCCCGGTCTTCCTGCCCCACGATCAGCTACTCTGCTAACGGTGCTCACTGGCGCCTTCCGCGCCTCCTGATTACACTCCCTCTGGTCCTGCTCGATGATCGTAGCATGCTTCACCGCATCTGCAAGGGTCCGCGGCATGCTGTTGATCACCCGAGAACGAAGCGGCTGCCTCAGCCCCTTCACAAACTTCCTCGCCCGCTGCTCTGGGGTCACACAAATCTCTGGGCAGTAACGCTCCAAGGCGTTGAACCTGCTGATGTAGCTCGTCAGTGTCATGTCCTTCTGCTCCAGCGACATGAACTCCTCTCTCTTCTGATCCCTGACATGCTGGGGGAAGTACTGCTCATGAAACACCTCTAAGAACTCCTCCCAGCTGATATCCACACGGTCCTCAAACAGAACTGTGGACGTAGACCTCCACCAGTTGGCGGCCTCGCCGTCAAACACATAGGTGGCCAGCTCCACCATCCTCTCAGGTGCTACTCCAATAGCACGGAAGATCTTCTCCATACGGAAGATCCAGTCCTCTGCGACCTCTGGGGCCCTCCTGCCATCGAAAGTCGGCGGGTGCTGACGCATGAACCGATCGTGCTCAGCTCCCACTCCGCCCTGGGCGCTCTAAGCTGCCTGACGCTCCAGAAACTCACCCAACCTGTCCCAATGAGCACCAGATGTGTCGTCACTGGAAGTACGATCGCGTGTAGAACTCCTCACGCGCCTAGGTGCCATCTGACAGAAGAAACAAACACCACTTCAGCCATGTATGCATGCTAAAGATAAAATGCATGAATCCTATTACTACAAGGGTGATTTCATTGGGAACCGCATAGGAATCGACCGCTCTGATACCAAGTTGTAACATCCCGAAACAGCGGAAATTTTAAAAAAAATAATAATCAAGACAATTAACTCAATAATCAAAGGCGGGACTGTTACTTCTCATAAATCATAAAAGTGGTGCACCAAAATACATCAGAGTTTATCAAAAGATACATGATTACAGCAAAACGACAACAGAGGATAAAAAGTAATCATGTCGACCTCAGCGGCCCGAGAAGAGGATCCAACTCCAAAATGCGCGTCCCCGCCGATCACCACCCAACTGGACCTACTGCGGTCCTGAAAAATATATAACAACGATGCCTGAGTTTCCAGAAGGAAACCCCGTATGCCAACTCACCTATATGCATGCATCACATAATGAACCTATCATACTAGTGGCATGTCATGGCATCAACAGAAAGTAAAACAGTTCCCCCGAAGGGTAAAACAGGACATCAGTCCGACAATCAATCATCGGGTCTCCCGAGGAGACCTACTGCAGGCACATGCAGTCTAGTAGCCCGCAACATCGCACCCCCCACACGCAGCTACACTACTCAAGGGTTCGGCAGGGAGCCTCTGTCACGTCTACGCGCCGATAGAAACAGATCTGTAAATCTCAGTGGTCGGGGCCACAGGGACCAACGGGGCCGTCGCCCGGAAGGTATAACAACATCATCTCGGTAGGTGCCCAGCCGAGGAAAACAACATAGCCGGAACAGCCTCGGCTCAACAATCACCATCGCCGGCACAACCTCGGTGGCATCACCGGCACAGCATCGGTGGTCCATCACAACAGTCCGTCACAGCATCGGACAAAACCAGACCGAAGTCTGCCAGGTCATCAGGCTCCTCGAGCCGCGAACACCAACCGCGCCGCTATAAAAGCAGGGCAGCGACCTCCGTAGCCCGTGGGCCGGTAGTCACCTCACCCAACGCCAGTTGCGTGCCCGCACAACATCAACACTGGGATCCGTGATCCCTCAGGCCTGCTATACTACAAGGTGCCAACAATCAACTCAAGGTCACGGTCCATACATGGAGGTGACGCGTCCCGAACACCCACACTCTTCCCAACGGCGGTCCCTGGGCAGGCACGCATCACGCGCCCACCGTCACCTCCCGGCTCACGCCCAAGGCGAGGACACGGGTTTCCGTGGACAAAGTTGGCGTTCAAAAGGGAACCAGGAATTCTGTCCTGGGCCCAAACGGTCGACCGGAAGAGGTGATTCGGTCGACCGGTTCCAGAAAGGAATCGGTCGACCGTACTCCTAAAACGGTCTACCGCTGCGCTCATAACAGAATCCCCCAACGGTCGAACAATGGTCTAAAACCGGTCGACCGAACGAGGTCAAAATCCGGAGTCTGGTCAACACTAAAATCCACTCTATCGGTCGACCGACTCAGGGGTCTCGGTCGACCGACAACAGACAGGGTCAACCTAATATTCTAAGTCACATAATCGGTCGAACAACCAACGATCGGTCGAACAAAACATGCAAGCTAACAGGTACACTTAAGTTCCGGTCGAACACAACAAGAACCGGTCGACCGATAACAGGTAGAAAATCCCAACTCACCAGCAATAATATACTACCGGTCGACCGCCCCTAAGGCATCGTTCGACCGGTGAAGGTTAAAGTCGGGCAAACAGTGCTAAAACGGTCGACCGCCCGAAGGGTCCGGTCGACCGTTGGTCGTCTTCAACCTCGCGCCAGCCGAGGTTTTTAGAAGAAACGCGTCGCCGGAGAGGTCTCCGACCTCCCCCGACTCGACCAACGCATCCCTCACATGAGGGTAATAAACAAACCACACTAAGGAGCGGCATACCTCAACCCCTACGACGAAACGCCGGAGCTCCGCTCACGCACGCCGCCTCCGGTGATCTCCCCGCGCGCTCGACTCCGCACGCCTCACGCCGCGCGATCTCCGGTCTCCTCCTCAGCTGCTTGCCACCACACGCACCAGCAAGGAAGGGAAGGAAGAAATGAGGAAGGAGAAATGAGAGAGAAGATGAAAGAAGGAGAAGAAGAGAGAGAGCCTTATTTAAAACTCGTGCTACAGTGACCCCGACCCTTCACCTTCCCATGCAACCACCTGCAACTCCACTTCCCCATGCACCCACACAACCCCATGCAAAGCCACCTTAATCCTCCTCTAATCCAAGTTTAATCCTAATCTAGGGTTAGGGTTCTAACAAATATGGTAGACGGATAGACACAAGGATAATGTTCTAGTCATGTACCGTCTTAATCTGACAAAATGATATATATATATAATTGATGACCTATAATTTTTCGACACTCATCCCACTTGGAACATGTGGATTGTAGTTCCAAATTGGAAATAGTTCGACACCATTTTCATCGAGGGTAATTAACTGTATTGTTGAAATTAAACTTGAGTTCGAAGATGAACATTCACTTCCTCCTAACCAGTTGAATTACACTCGCAATCGTGTTCATTCGTACGTACCTAACTTCCTCAAAATCTCTATCAAGGACGGAAATATACTTGCAATTTTGTGATCTTGATCGTACCCAACCCCATCTCTCTGTTAGCAGGTTTGGGTGGTTATTTAGGTTCGTATAGCAATGGGTATGTAATCAGGTGGGTAAAGTGAAAATTTTGGTGTTTCAGTGTGTGTTTCTGTAATAAACCTAGGAGTTTACGATGGTTTATATATAGCTTTAACATATTGATGTAGCACGTACACAAATACCATCATAAATTAAATAAATAATGGTTTACCTGAGTAATATACAAATAGGAGCCATTTTAATTTTTTGACATGGTACTCGAAAACTGATCTGTAATTATATGTGCACTTACTAAATACAAATTACTTTTTCGTCGAAAGAGGTAAAAAAACACTATTGGATTTGTAGCTGCCCATTTTGAAACATTGTCTTTGTCCTTAGGTTAACACGCAAATTAAACAACATTTGAAAATTAGTTTGGACTGATCCATTAACAAGTTGGCAGCACGAGTCTCTGAAAACAAAACTTCGTAACCATAAAAAGAGAACATCATACATATACGAGAAAATACGGAGTAAAAACTGTAAAAGGCTATGGAATTCGCCAGCCTTCATATTTTCACGACTTTTCATACTTTACCCCCACACGTTTTTCATAAGACCAATTTCCACTTTACTACTACTGCGCAATATTTTCCCTGGTGGAGCATGTGAGTTCCCAAGTTTGCAATCTAGATGTGATAATTGGGGAGGGATCCGTAACTTTTAAATTTTGTTAACACACAGTAACGTTTGACAATAAAATTAAATATAAAGTTTAAATTGAAAATCTAATACGTAATGTTGATCTACAACATATATAGATTAAGAATATCAAAAATCATAAAATTTATAATTTGTTTACAAAATATCTAGAGATGTAAAAATGATTTCATATGAAATGATTACCTAATTTTTTGATTTTTGGTATCGTTGATCTACTTATGTTGTGGATTGTCCAATCGTAGCAAGAAACGTGTCGTTTGGCCCCTCTAAGATGATGTTATGGATTTCTTTATGCGTAGATGTCTTTAGGGTTTTGTGTGGAGATTCTAAGAAAAGAAATCGAGGTAATGGTGATGGTGGAAGTAAATTTTATGTTTATGACTAATCATCATCATCCCAATACCCAAAGTGATCCAAGGTCTTAAATTTAGCAGTATTTTGTGATAGTATGCTGGTAGGGAATCGGGGAAAATGGATAATATTAAGGGTTAATTACAGTTTGCCTCCCCCCCTGAATTATGCATTGATATCACTTTGCCCTCCTGAACTTTCAAAGTTAACAGTTACCTCCCATGAACTACAATTTTGTAACATTTTGCTCCCCTGAACTTCAAAAACTCACTATTTAACACACATTTGACGTTTTTTCTTAATTTTTTTTCTTGTATCCCTAATACACTCCTAAACCTATATTCACGTGAAAGTTTGGATCCAAACGGATGTCGGATATGGTTGGAATTTGGGTTGGTTTGACACTCAATCTGACCCAAATTCCAACCATATCCGACCTCCGTTTCGATCCAAATTTTCACGTAAATATAGGTTTAAGAGTGTATTAGGGATACAACAAAAAAATTAGAAAAAAAACGTCGATTGTGTGTTAAATAATGAGTTTTTGAAGTTCAGTGGGGCAAAGTGTTACAAAATTAAAGTTCAAGGGAGGTAACTGTTAACTTTGATGGTTCAGAGGGCAAAGTGATACTAATGCATAGTTCAGGGGGTCAAGCTGGTTAAAAGGAAAAAAAATTAAAGGTACTCAATGATCTCTTAATAAACTTTGATATGAATCAAGTACAATAATGTTATATCATGATCGTTGAACTAGCTGTTATAAACACTATTAGAGCTTCAAATTGAGTGTCAAACCGACCCAAATCAGATCGAGTAAGTAGGTTGATAATGTGCAAATCTTCGTTAGATGTTGAAATTTTAGCAGTCAACGACTACAAAACATTTTTGGCATATTGTAGTCACTATAATTGTTAATCGTTACATGAAATTATATAACAACTTATGTTTCACAACCTCACTTATACGACAAATCGGATTGCCCTTGATCGAAACAATCGTTATGCGACAATTACACTATTATTTTATTTTAATCCTTCTTCTGAGACCCGATGACATCTCCATTAACGTGCTTTTCTTTATTATATTCACTTTGAATCCGATTCGTAATTTCATTGGAATGTGAGTGTTTTTAAAATTTTCGTACGTCGACATCTATTATCACGTGAGTTACCATTTGGAACACACAACACAATGAGATCTTGTACTCATTTGAACCATAAAAAAGCTTACTTTAAATATACAAATATCAAAAGTGGGGGGATAGGATTGTAATATACTCCACTAATTCCCGAATATTACGGTTTCAGAATAATGCGCCTAACGAGTCATAGGATTCTATACACTACTTCGCCACTACTTCCGCTTCCCAACAACCTTTAATAACACCATTTATTTTTTGTGTCTAGTTCTCACATTAAGGTTCAACAATCTCGACTCAACATTTCCACTCTCACGCAAAATCTAATTCAAAAGTCGAATTTGTACTTTTTTTTAAATTTCTATTGACACAAACCACACTTTAGAAAGACTAATTATTGTTAATACTCATATTAGGAGGATGACCTGACTACTTTCATGAATATTTAAGATTTGATACTCATGAATCATGCACCTTCCGTTTCATGGTAGATGCAGCATGTAGGTTAAAAAAATGGTCAATTAACAAGATAATTGTATTTTTTAAATTGTAGTATAGATTTGAAAAGATTTACGAGTGTTATGTTAAATACTCAGAAAAGTAGTCAAACTCTACTCCTAATAGTAGTACGAGAGTTTATTTAATACTTACTTATATTTATTATGTAACAATATTTTCTCACGACCAAGGCCACTCCAAATACTTTATCTTCGATATTGCCGAACAAACAAGAAATTGTGATAGAAGGGACGGTCGTATGATTATAACCCGCATTTTGTCTTTAGATATAAGGACCAATCAGTCCATAATAAAATGGGGAAAAAAGAAAAATGCAAAAGTACAGTTCCCTTTAAATAACAATATATTATACAAAAAATCGAAAACGCAAATTTCCCAAAAAAAAGGTTGGCGCGGGCAAACTCCCGAGTTGGCGCTAAAAACCCAAACCTACGCGCCACAAAAAACAAAAATATAAACCAACCCAACTCCATACGTATTTCGGGTTTTATACTCTCTCTCCTCTCTCTCTCTCTCTCTCTCTCTCTCTACATTACCCTAAACTAAAACACTCTACTATCCTCCATCTCCGCCTCTACAAAACCCCCACCTTTCCTCTCCCAGACCACTCCCTCTTTCCCAAATCCGACGCCAACCCATTTCGTTTTCCGCCCCTCCGATCCGCAAAGTCGGCTCCTTTACGGGAAGGAAGTATGGAGGTGGCGGGGCTGATGTGTGTGGAGGACACTAGGTGTGTGTTGGGGCTGGAGGAGGAGGAGGAGAAGGTTGTGGTTTTTGAAGAGGAGGATGGGTTTCCTCCTGTGAGCGAGGAGGGGTTGGGGTTGATGGTGGTTCAGGAAGGGGAGCATCTCCCGAGAGGGGATTATGGGAGGAGGCTTCTGGATGGGGCTTTGGATATTTCAATTCGGAGGGAGGCCATTGATTGGATTGGGAAGGTAGGTTTTAGGGTTGGTTGGTTGGATTTTTTTTTTTTTTTTTTTGAGTTTTGGTTTTCTTTTTGGGGATCTTGGTCTTGTTTGGAGTTTTTCTTGGGTTTTCTTTTGATTGGTTTGAAAGATGTCATTTGTTTCCAATCGGTCTTAAATCTCACTTATTTTTCTCCTTTTATGTGGGGTTTTGGTTTTTTCCCCTACAAATGTGAATTTGTTCCATCTGGTTGTGGATTCTTCATTCTCTTTGTTGGTTTAAGAATATTTCCTTTTTGTGTATCATTATTATGTCGGTGTTTTAATCAAGATTTCCCTTTTCCCCTCTTTCAATCCTGGTAAGAATCGTATTTTTTATTTAAATATGTTCTAGAGAAGAGATTGTTTGATTTGATTATTTTTGGTGGTTTTGGAAATGATTGTGGTTTGATTTGGATTGAGCAGGTTCATGCTCACTATGGATTCGGACCTCTGAGTGCTTACTTATCTATAAATTACTTGGATCGGTTCCTCTCCTGCTACGACCTTCCCGTAAGAACACGATCACACTTTAGTTAATCCCAATCCGGTACAATCTAGATTCTAGATTGGATCAAATGTTGTGGGTATGTCTTTTTTGTCCGTTTTTTTATTTACTTTCGTGTTGTTTCCAGAAAGGAAAGACATGGATGACACAACTATTATCCGTGGCATGCTTATCCTTGGCCGCCAAGATGGAAGAAACCGACGTCCCACTTTCTATAGATTTACAGGTAAATAGGGTTTATGGAATTGCATGTTGTTTGTGTTTGTGGATTGGTGGTTTGAGCAAATTGTTCCGGGTTTTGTAGGTGGGCGAAGCGAAGTATGTATTCGAGCCCAAAACCATTCAGAGAATGGAGCTTTTGTTGTTGAGCACACTCAAGTGGAGGATGAGGGCCATGACTCCATTCTCGTTCGTGGATTATTTCCTACGTCGATTCAGCAATGGGAGATCTCTGTCTAGATTGTTGCTTTCTAAGGCTACCGATCTGATATTGAACATTATAAGACGTATGCTTTCTACTAATATGACAGATCCTTCAATGCAATGTTTACTTAAACGGAATTTTCTCATTGTGTTGTGGACTGATCTTGGAATGCAGGGATTGACTTCTTAGAGTTCAAGCCCTCTGAGGTTGCTGCAGCTGTGGCATTGTGTCTTACCGCAGAATCAGAGGCCGTGGATGTCCACAAAGCCTTATCTTCTTGCATTCATTTAGACAATGTTAGTGTGTTCTGAAGTACTTAATTACTTCCATTAACTACAGTGACTGTTTTTAACTAACATTCCATTAATTTTAGCAATAATGTTTTTCTAAATAAAGTAAAACATTGTTTCTTTAGTGATCATCAATTGTACTGTGTTCCAAACTCATGACATTTGTTTAATCAATGTAGCTACTCAAATACTTACACCAGTTTCATCAATGATTGTTACAAACATCAATAATGCATTATAGGTATGCTTTTAATTTCAGATTTCAATGATGAATTACTTCAAAGTAGATTCATCGGTGATTGTTTTAATTGTTGCAGTGATAATACTCTTATTCTGAAGTAATTTCACCATCTCCGTTACTATAGTGTCACTATGAGCCAATTTTTCTACTTCGGTTTATATTTCCCAGAACAGTTGAAGGTCCATCCAAGTAATACTTACCAATCCGATTATGAATTTTAAATCGTTACAAAAAATGTATACAAACATTGCGAAGTGTCGGTAATGTGGAATTGTAATGTATCTCTACTGAATTCGGATTAAAAAAACCCTTCAATATGATATTGCATACAATCTTCGTTCCTGTGATCCTTAACGAATGTGTTCTCATTGGGTTGTGATGTTTCTGTTGCAGGAAAGAGCTTTGAGATGCTATGAAGAAGTTAGAGATATGGCATTGATCAGCAGACCCTTTAAGAACGCCAGTGGATCAGCATCATCTGTGCCTCAAAGCCCAATTGGTGTTCTTGACAATGCATGTTTCAGCTACACCAGTGATGACACAACTTGTTCTCCTCACTCAAAGAGAAGGAAACTAGAACCGGACACACTCTACTCATGAGGACAACCACCACCTCTCAATTGGAGTGGAGTCTTTTGGTGTGTTTTGGATTTAGCAATATCCAAAAAAAGACATAATAAAAAACAAAAAAATAATGAAACTGGAAAAATAACATATAAACACTAGCAGCTAGTAATGAGAATCACCATCTGTACACGTTTTTTCACCATGAATGAAACGGTCAGCAGCTGAAATCGTCAGAATTTTGGAGACCAAGAAAATCAGAACAGAGATTCATGGGTGGATGGAGAGGAGGTTAAATGTATCCAGGATGAGGTTTTTTTTATCTTTTATAATTTATTGGGCACAAATCAGGGAAATTATATATTTTCCCTTAGGAGGGGAAGAGAAGAGCTCCAGATGAGAAGTGTGCAATAAGTACCACCGTAAACTTTTGAAAATTGTTATTTATATATAATTATGTGATGTGATTAGTCTTTTTTGTTGTATGTGGTGCCTTGTTTTGGTTATTTTAAGAATGGGGTCTGCTAAGATTCTGAGATTTGTTGCATGTGTGCTTTTAAATATGCCTTTTTGGGGCTGTTGATATCTTGGAAAGGCATTACTGTATATTCTATAGGGCCTTAAGTGGACCCATTTTGGGGGAAAAAAACAAATTAAAGGTCCCATTTTGCATGATGCCATCCACATGGTCACTCAGATGATAAATTATTCTTATTAACTATTAAGCTCGACTTATAGACGAAGTTGTTCTTAAACCCTTAACTCTTCCACGACACCTTCTAGTTTATTGTTGTTTTCTTCTACTTACAAGTTATTTTTCGGCCCAAAATTTATCTATTCATTTTTACGTCAGTTTGTGCGACGAAAAAAACACGAATGCATGGTAATAGGTCGAATCACACTAATTGATCAGCTGTCTATTTCATTAGACCATTCACTAGAAGAATAATTCTTTCTAATTTCTACGAATTGGTTGTATGATATTATGCATCTCGGTAAACCGGACGAAAGTTTTTATTTGGCTATTTTAGAATATAACAAGTGGATTTTGCTTCGGTGTATTGTAGGGTTACATAACAATGACATACGAGTCCATATACTGAGGAGATATATAATTTGCATATTTTTTTCTTTTGCAGCAACAAAGTACTTATTTGGTATTTTTTTATCATGTGATATTAATCTCAATAAAAGCTTCTCCACTCACCAGTTGTGATGCTTTTCCTTCTACATTATTTAAACCAACAGCACCATGTAGTGGGACATCATAAGTCTCATGCCTTAATTGTCAAAAAATCTGATGTCTCGTTTCCAAATAATTTTCCATTTCTGAGGGTCACTTGGAATAAAAATGATTAATTGGAAGAAAAACTTTTCTAAACATTTAAGCACTAAAATATTCAAATTAATTACATGATTGACAAAACAACGGAATCACAATAATTAGCAAAAAGAAGATAATTGTTTTCTTATTTAGCTGTTTAAAGTCAAACCAAGAGAAAGTTTGGCACGAGAAATGACAAATATTTCACCTTCGCTTGTGTCAAAGTCCTGGCAATCGTGGTCTTATTTTGTGTCTTTTTGGAGAATAATTGCCTTTAATCGTTTGACACCAAATTGGGTCTGAATCATTGTGTCACCAAATCATACAAAATCGTTATCACTAAGAATAAGTTGAGAATAGTATCTCGAAAAAGGAAGCACCAAATGCCTAATGGACACAACATGGTTAAAAGAAAAGGTTTGTGATTCACGTTCTGCGCTATTATATTATGGGGTGTTTAATTCCTCTCATATCACTTATCTGTCAATAAGACAAGTTGATAAATGATAATTTGATTCGTTTAAGAAATGAAAAAAAAAACACACACACACGATGTTATGTTTAAACTAGGTCAATCGAACACCATTTTCACCCAAGACAAATTTTTCGATTCAAACTCCAATCCAAAGGGACGTGAAACTACTGACCGAATTGTTGAACCATGCCTTAAGGAGCTCGTATTATGATGCAGCAAACACTATTTAATATTTATCTCTTTCACCCGAAAATACTATGATGCTACGAAATAATGCCACAGTTGACACTTTCCCTTGGTTCTAGTTAAGATCAATCTAAGTTCATTCAAGTCTTTAAACGAACAAACAATAGGTTGATTAATCAAGCGAATAACAATCTGATGACGAGTGAGTTTGAAATTTGACCTTGGAATTTTTTACAAGGCAAACATAGACTGCATTTCATTCCATACATAAAAATCCGGTCATGCTTATTGGTCTTTAACAATCGAAAAATATATATAATACAAACCTTAGATAAATACACTTAATATTATACAAAATGCATAAACAGTTTTGGTGTGGACTAGACCGGACCCACACGAATTTCGGGAACAAAAATAAAAAAGGAATATTTGCAAGCAAATAAATAAATAAACAAAGAAACAAAACCCAAACCCAACTCAAACCTTTTTGCTCTCCACCAACCAAGCATGGGTTCCCGCACGAAGGCGATCGGATCCGTCGCCGCCCGTGTCCTCTCCCGCCGCCACTTCGCCGCCGCGCCGTCGCCCCCTTCCGTCTTCGTCGATAAGAGCACCCGCGTCATATGCCAGGGCATCACCGGCAAGAACGGCTCCTTCCACACCGAGCAGGCCATCGAGTACGGCACCAAGATGGTCAGGATCCCCAATCCTCCAAAAAAAAAACATTTTTCGATTGAATTTGCTGGAAAAAATGTTTTTGTGGTGCCATTTTAGTGGTTTTTTTGTTAATTTTGCTTGAAAATTGGTTCCATTTGGATTTTCGCTCTGCATCATTTGGCTGTTGGTGTGATCACAGCTGGTAAATGGTAGCGTCTTCTGGCTGATTTTGCTGGAAAAAGAGGTTCTTTTAGGTTTTCGTTCTGCATTTTTGGGCCATTCGAGTTACCGTCGGGTAGAAGTTGCGGCGCCGGCTTTTATTTCATTTTGCTTGAAAATTGGTTCCTTTTTGTCGGCGTATTCTGATCGATTTTTTGCTGAATTGGTGGGCATTAATGTCATCAGTTTTCTTGCTGTGGGAAAATGCGGTGGGGATGGTTTATCAATACATTATTCGTTGTGGTGTTTTTTTCTTTCTTTCTGCTCTTTTTGATTGTGTCGATCTTAGTGATTGTTCGTGTGCGAGTTGGTGTGCTTTGGTTGATTCCCGGAGATAGCTCGACGTTATGTTTCTGTCTCTCATTTGCTGGGGCTGTCTGGAGAAATATGGGGAGGATTGTGGGGGGGAAATTGCTAGAAGTTTTTCCTCCTTTTCTAGTTTTTCTATATGCATTCTCTGGATTCAGGAAATTAAGATTTTCTTTCTGTACATTTTAGTAACTTCTGTTTGATAGTCTGCACACCTTTTGGATTACTTCCCATGTGAGCGTACATTTCTTCACAAACTCGGGGTTTGGGGTTAATTCATTGCTTCTTGATTGGGTTGGTTGTCAGTAGAGAAGTTGAAGTTCTAAACTTCCATTCGAGTTTAGGCTTCTCTTCTCTTACTGAATCTGTTTGCATGGCTGGAAAAAATAGTTCTCCCTTCTGCTGTTTCTCATGCACTACTGATCGTACTTGTTTTCTTGAGTTATGAATTATACGTCCACAATATGGCCATTTTTCATATCTATATTGATGCCATGTTCAATGTTGTTTATGTAATGAATTTTGATATGACTTAACTTTTGTGTCTTTTAATCTGATCTTTTTCTTTCTACCATCTAATTGTTTGCTGTTGTAGGTTGGCGGGGTCACACCAAAGAAAGGTGGAACAGAACACCTAGGATTGCCAGTATTTAACACTGTTGCTGAAGCAAAGGCAGAAACAAAGGCAAATGCTTCAGTTATATATGTTCCACCTCCATTTGCTGCTGCTGCCATTATGGAGGCCATGGAAGCTGAGTTAGATCTTGTTGTGTGTATCACTGAAGGGATACCGCAGCATGACATGGTATTTGATCTTCTTGCATTATTTTAGGTTAGACATTATTGGATGGGTCCAATGTTTTATGAATTCCAAGCCCATTCAATTCATCACGTGTGTACCATGATATTTTGCAGTTATACACTTGTAACTAAAGATCCGTTATATTCGGTTAATGTGGTAGCTACCGCACAATCATAAGAAGTCGGTGAATAGGTGCCTTAACTGTACAAATTCAACATAAACATTTTATAATTCAAAACTTATGCGCAAAGACATTACCCTTGTTGGTGCCCATGTAGTTTTTTTTCTGTTCAAGAGTCACATTCTTATGTTGCATTTTACCTTCTTTCAACGTCCAATGTCCATCAGGTTCGTGTCAAAGCAGCTCTCAACAGACAATCAAAAACTCGTCTGATTGGTCCCAACTGTCCCGGCATTATAAAGCCTGGAGAATGCAAAATTGGAATTATGCCAGGCTATATTCATAAACCAGGGCGTGTTGGAATTGTTTCTAGATCGGGCACCTTGACTTATGAAGCGGTTTGAACATTTTCCAGTCTGAACGTTAAGATCGAAAATCAACCACTGGAATGTGTTCATATTTCTTGTTATTATGTAGGTGTTCCAAACAACTGCTGTTGGTCTAGGCCAATCTACATGTGTAGGTATTGGTGGCGATCCCTTCAATGGAACTAATTTTGTAGATTGCATGAAAAAGTTCCTCGTTGATCCTCAAACCGAAGGTTAGTTTTTCTTTAAAGGACAAAGCACCACTCTGAAGCTGCTTTTACATACACCGGGAAGGCAGGAAATGAATGAATGCTTAAACAACCAAATTTTTTCTAAATCTTACGACATCAAATCATGATGACTATTCCCCATTGGTATTGGAGTTGAAGCCGTGAATATATATGGTGTACATGATTATACATACAAAGGCAAAAACACACTAATATTGCTTTCATTTCGAAATTATTTTGAGTGGTTACTGCTTCTAAATAGTGATTTGCTACCTTTCTCGTCTCAATTTCTCATTGTTTATTACTGATAAAAGAATCTCATTGTTCGTTGGGGTTTATATGATTATTTTCTGGTGCCATGCCATGCAGTTCATGCCTTACTAATTCATCTTGCTCACTGTATTCTGCTAGTTAAGTTTTATTTGCTATATAATTTTCTGATGGCATCTGTCTTTCCACTACAGGTATTGTTCTTATTGGTGAGATTGGAGGAACTGCTGAAGAAGATGCTGCTGCTTTAATCAAGGTGCTTTGATTTTTACTTGCAATTCTGATAGTGCTTTATCCCAAAGACCACTTTTTTTCCATTTTGGTGGACATCTTTCTGTTTGTAATTGTGCTGGAAACCATAAAGTCGAAAATTCAAAATACAAGCAATTGAATTTCAGTATGGCGTGTATAAGGCCTGCGGTCGGAACTCTGTGAATCATAATAATGCATTCGTTTTGTTGCTCTGTTAAGCATATTGTGTTCTTTCTAGTTGTACTTCAACTTTCTGCCTTATCTAGGTTTCTTTTTTTCTCACGCTATGATTTAGTATCATTTCCCCTTCTGTAAATGTGACAGGAAAGTGGAACCCAGAAGCCCATCGTAGCATTCATTGCAGGACTTACTGCACCACCTGGCCGCCGCATGGGTCATGCTGGAGGTATGTTGAAATTGGTGTTTTTCCATCTCAAATATACTATGCATTGGGTTGGCATGTTAGATGTTAAATTGTTTGCTAACACATGTCGGTGCATGTCGTACATGCAAATGGCTTAGCTAGTTCATTTGTATGATAGCATCAAGGAGTCAAGTTTGGTTGTCCTTGCTGAGATTGTGTTTAGTTCATGAAACTAGTTTGAATAGACTTAAGTAAAGGCTAGATGCTATCAAGAGGTGTTATTTGACCTACCCCAAAAAGTTTCCAGATGAGCAAGTTACCTCTCTCAACTTAGGTGCTACATACCAATCTCATTGTTGCATATAAACATTTTCACCATCAGTCTGGTAAAGCAATAAGAATCTATCACGTAGAAATCTTTCTTTTTGCTTCTGGCCCACTAAGAAAGTGTCAAAAGAATCTGTGTTACAAAGTCACAAGGCTTCTACTTAGAATGAGAGCGACTGGTTGATTTTTCTAAAATAAGGTACACCTTGGTCAATTTGAATTTCGGTTGGTCCAGAATGTGTGTTTCTTTCTAAAAAACTAACACTAGAACAGACTTGGCTACGTTTAGTTTATTTAGCTTCGAGGTAGAGTGCTCTTTTTGTTGCTGGCTGAACCAATGACGATGACTTCATAAGATATATTTGAGTAATTCCTATAGCAATTTTCAAAACCCCATAGAGATCAAGCATTTGTGTGGTGTACATACTGGTTCGTTGTGTTTGTCAATCGTAATAAGTAATAATGTACATATGCGTAGTAGGTTCAGAACATTTTTTTATAAGATTGACTGACGGGTTTTTATGAATTGACCAGCAATTGTCTCCGGTGGCAAGGGGACTGCGCAAGACAAAATCAAGACTCTCAGAGAGGCAGGCGTCATGGTAGTTGAATCACCGGCCAAGATTGGTGCAGCAATGCTTGAAGTTTTCAAGCAACGGGGACTTGTGGAGTAAAGCTGCTGTTACTTATTCACCTTGCACGTGATACAAAATCAGATTTTTTTTATTCAAGTATGATGTTCACACTTGCAATTTGTTGGTGCAAGATTCAGGAGAAACAGTGCAAAAATTTTGGTATGTCAAAAACTCTTAGTAGAGCTAGAGCTCGACTTTAAATAATCAGTTTTTTTGTCCAGCAACAATATTTACGAGATATTTGTTTCTTCTTACATCAGATTAAAGCTTTGGAATCAAAAGCTATGTTTTCATGTTGCGGTCTGTTAATTCATAACAGATGTTGCTATATGGTGTTCAGTAAGTTGAAAATATAATCCCAGATCTAGATATTTCATTTATAAAAGTAATGAGGAAAAAAGATCTGTTTATTGGACCTTCATAACTCATTATCGTCAATTGCTCAATGTTGCAGAATAAGACCGTTGCGTAAAAATGACAACTTGTTCAAATATGCAATATACAGAGCATATGGAATGTCCGTCTCACCCGGCTATTATTTGCTTCCACCGAATTCATTCAAAACCTAAATAGTTTTGTTGCCATCAAAACAGTACAATAAAGGCAAGGAAAAGGGACATTTTACTAGAAGATGTACTAAACGTAATAATCGGTTATTGTGAAGATAGCGAACTTGTTAAGTGTGCACTTGGGACACTTCACTCTAGGACTTAATAAACAAGTACATTAGTACAGCAGCTTGCCTTACATCAAGCTACATACAGGGCTGCAACAATCTAGCACACAGTTGCCACATAATTGAGAGCATTGCCAGCAGCATCAGTAGCGGTATTTGGTCGAATAATCCTTTGGGGCAATGACCAAACCACGACCTTTCCTAGCTCCTCGGTATATCGTTTCGACAATGTCAATGAATTCCTGCTTGTCCTTCATTGCCCAGTTAATCTTGTTGTTGTTTCCGGTACCAAGATCAATCATGATGTGCTTATTACGGAAGAAGAACATGATCGTTGAAGGATCATAAAGCTCGTACATAGTGTTGAAGTCCGGCACCTCCGTGATATCAACCAGATATATGACTGCAAAGTTCTTAATAGTCTCAGCAACAGAGGCTAGCACCTCGTCCATCTGCAAAATGATAATAGGATTTTAGTGTTACCACGTGGAAGACACAATATAACAGCACTTTTGAGTTTATATTATTAAGGTAGTAGATGATGTCAAACCCCAGGAACTGTTGGAATGATAAACATTATGCAACACCAATGGGCAATTCACTGTAGCTTTCGGAAAATAACATTAAAGAATAAAGAGTGTGTTGAGCGCAGCAACAAATAGAGCTGAGTTGAAGCAAGAAATTTTTTCTTAATACATGACGCACATCCTAGTATTCAGATAATTCCAAGGCAACAAACTTAACAGGACCTTTATATAAAATCTTTCAGCCATTGCTGTTTTCTAAGCAAAATCAATTGGCATGATGACAAGGGCTTATAAACAATTAGTTGAAAGAGTTCCTTGGAGGAATAATTAGTCAAGCACCAAAGCAACCAAGAAAGTTTATACATATCTTGTTGGATTGAATCATATTGATTCCAACTCATTGAATTCTGCTCGAATAAAATGCAAAAAAGATGACATTTGATCCTTCCTCAGAAAAACACCAGCAGGAGAAATACACTACAAGAAATCAATTGCAAGATGCATGTAATTACGAAGATAACCAAAACCATTGCTTACACTAAATACATAACATGACAAAGGTAAAACATATGGAGCATAACAAGTGAAGATTGAAGGAATAAAAAACTTGATCACACATAACGTACTATATAAAGGTATAACGAAAAACCAAATAGTGCCAGGTTTGACGCATACTACTACAGACAAAAGACTTTCAAAGTTCAAACCATTTATGAAACTAAAAAGATACAAACAACACAAAACACCAGCACATCCAGCCCATAAAATTCTCCTTTAGATATCTATCAACAAAAACATTATTTTTTCCTGAAAAGATAAAAGTCCTGATGAACTATGAAAACACCAAGTTTGAATCTTACCACTATTTGGGGGGTCATAGGGGGAGAGAATACAAAGTTACAATGTGAAATAGAGATGTTTGCTTGCTTAGGTTAAACCATCACAGAGAGTCCCTTTCTCTTTTGCCCTATAGATGTATGTAACTGCACCCCTTTTAAAAATCACATAACCATGAGAGCTAAAACCATGTGAAGGTGAGAGTTTTACTAGTTTACTGCAACTATGAGGTTTAGTTGAGGTCAAGAATACCTCCTGTTATCCCCATAGAAGAAAATTTTACACAAAGTAACTGGTCGTGCGATGTTAATCAGGAGTGACAACATCAAGTAAAGTAGGTTTCATCGAGGTATGAACAAGCACATTGTTACTCTTTCTTGCATCTAAACTAAAAGGTGCCACAAAACACAAGAAAAAAACATAGCACAAGACAAAGATAACCAACGTTACAACACTGCTATGCGCATAACAGTAAGGTGTTCAAATGGATAGGTGGAGCAATCCGATTCACAACTTCCAATATCGCCCTCAAAGAGTAAGACACCTCAAACCACATACAAAAGCATAATAACACTGAAACATGAAAGTTCTACTATGTAAGGTAATCAAATGCTTTTGTTCAACAGGAAAAACAGCATCGGAAATTCACTTTGCCCTAAAATACAAGTTTTTAAAAAAAACTATAATTCAGGGTTTATTTAATATGAGTTCCAAGTTTTAATTTTTAAACTAATCCATTCATGTGGACAAAGGGGAAACCCCCCCCCACCAGAAGCCCTCTGGCTGTTTGCCTAAAAATTGAAGAATAAATCTGGTGTCTTTCATACGAATTCGGAGTTATGGGGCAAAAATCGAGAATTTTATTCATCATTCAGGAAGAGTAGAAGGTTGTTAGAAAAGGGGGGAAAATCCAAATCCCTGCCCCGAAAATGCAAGTTTCGAACATGATCTAGCCCTAATTTTGTTTTGCCCTAAAAGTTGAAGAATACATACGAAATCGGAGTTATGGGGTAAAAATCGAGAATTTTATTTATCAATCCAAATCCCTGCCCAGGGTAAAGTGCGATTTTCGCACATGATCTGCCAAAAGCCCTAACACTGTTTTGCCCTAGAAATTAAATTAACCAATATGTTGTTTTTCATAGAAATTCGGAGTAAAAAAAAAAAAAAAGAGATCGAAAAGGCGTAATTGAGTTTGGGCTAAGAGTAGATGAGAAGAAGTTGAAAAGAAAAGGGAAAGTAAGGAGAGGAGAGGAGAGGAGTAGACCTGCATGCAGGTTTCGTCCCAGTCGTGGCCGAAGCGGATGACGACGAGCCTCTCCTCCTCTGCGAGGATGGCCTGGTCCACCGCCCATCCCGAGTGAAGATGTGGAAGCAGGTACGACATCCCTAATCAAATCCCTAAATTGAAATTGGGTTGGGTTGGGTAGGTGGATGGGTGCTGTTACGTTTATATACGGGGTTAATTATAATTTTCACTTTTTAGTTTTTACTCAAACTCTACGTTCAATTTCTTTTACTTTCGTTTTATAACACTTTGTAACGTTCTTCTCTTCTAATCTTTAATAAAACAATTTAATGTTATTTAACTAATATTTTTTTTAATGTTATCTAGTTAGACTTAAATTAAAACGAGATCTGATTTTCAATTTGATTCGAAATTTAACATAAAGTTAGGATTACGACTGTATCAAATGTACAACACAATAAATTCGATTTTTTTTTACTAATATGTGGAAAATAATGGATTATTAACGTTCAATTGGACATAAAAAGTATAAAGAGTTGATATCATCGTTTCAAGTTCACGAGAGTAAATTTAATTCAGAATATAGTTTCTAGACAACAAACGTAATTAACCTTTTTACACGAGAAAATAAAAAAACATGACGTCTTTTCATAATATGTATGCTAAGAAAACAAAAGATGATCGTTCTTTAAGTGGGCTGGAAGAATATACAAAGCCCACGGCCCAGAAAAGGAAAACCAAAAAAAATTAAAAGAATTTTTTCCTTCAAATAATATGGAGATGCGGGGTATCGATCCCCGTACCTCTCGCATGCTAAGCGAGCGCTCTACCATCTGAGCTACATCCCCTTTGTTGTATACTTCTGTTTTTATTACATATTTAACATGTGTCCCTTCGAATTTGAAGATTCCTCTCTCCTGTTTTTTATTTATTAAAACTTCAAGCTCCTGTTTTTTAGCTTACATCCTATGTATAAAAGACCATGTTGGTTTCAACACTTTAGCTTGTCGAATACAAATAATTAAATATTTAAAAATTAGATTTTATATATCTTCATGGTTAACTACTTGGCACTTGCTGTTAAGCTCCGAAAAGGATATCTTCTGTTACATAATTGTATTAAAAAAAAACTGTTAGGTGAGGCCACCACGTCATCGCACTTTAACATGTGTGGTGGATTTTTTTTACTAAAAATATATATGATCTTTTTGATGTATGATCCTTGTCGTTATTGTTTATTTTAGTATTATATTTCAACCTAGTCAATAGAAGGATAATAATTATCAACTAAAGTCTTCTTTCCCTACTATAGTTAAGAATATGATCTCAAATCACTTAAAAACGAAGGAAAATATACACTTGAATCAGTTGGTAAACTAGTATTGATCTCTAATCCTCAGTTGTTGGAACCAGTCATGTAATCAACAAATAATGGCAAAGCTAGTCTTCCTTGAAACTCATAGTTATAAAGAATCCAACAAAGAAGATGTCATACTAAACCAAACAGACGACTACCAATAAGTGTGGTAATTGTGTTTGTTTCATTCCTAAGTTCTTCTATAGAAACTTCATTGTACAAAGTAACATTGTTACCACCACTTAATTTTAACAAAATACAAAGTGGGCGAACATTGAGTTCCATTCCAAATATTAAGAATATATACACATATGAACCTCAAGTTAGCCGGCTTTTATGGTTTAATCCTTAAAGACGCAATTGCATTTATTTTCTTCAAATCTCATGTTCTGCTTCTTTAATTCTACTTTAACTTCAAGGTTCTTTCCATATGATCTTATAAGTTACAAAATGAGCAATATGAAGACATGCCTCTATACGTTTATATAGTTAAATTTCAACCGTAGACGAATATTCTATCTTAACATCGTGTTTGTTATATTCAATCTAAAAAAATAAAAGTCAACCACTTTTCCATCTCTTGTTGGAAGATTGTTTGATAAGGATCCTACAAATAATGTTGGAGGTAAGGTTTTGCAAACTATATATTTCTTTAAAGTATATACTCCCATGCAAGTTATAAAAAAACGAGGATATTGCATTTCCAGCGATCAAAGAAGGTATATTTGTATACTAAAATGAAGTTTGACATATTTAACGACGTTGCAACAAGAAAAGTCTGAATTTTTTCTTTTGAAAGATGTCATTTCAACTCTCAATTGGAAATACATGAACACAGCAGTTTTCAACCTTGGACTACAGTTTTCAACTTAGACCATTAAAAAACTTAAACCATCAAATAACACAAAACAACTCACCCTTCGACCAATACTTTTTGCGTGCAATCATTTCATATAATAAAAACTAATACTTTTTTTTGCTACTCACGTTCTCTGTGTGGTTAAATGTTAGAAAAGAGGACATACATATCACCATCTAAATTGCCAAAGAATACGTAATAATTTAACCTTGTCAAATTTGAATTCAAAAGTAACTCGAACTCGAACCGAGCAGAAATTAAGAGCTCGAACTTGGCTTGACTCGTTAGCTCGACAAGCTTGAGCAAATTTGCTCACCTCGACTAGGAACCTAGGAACCCTAAGAGTACTTGAGTGTAACATATGTTTTTTGTACAAATCCAATGCCAAGTTGATAATGGAAAAAAACATCAATAGTCACAATGTAAAATGAAATGTATCTTTTTTGTAGCATATCAACAAACACACACGCACAATGAAAGACAAATAAAATCATAATTATAGATGAATTTTTTAAAGATTGGTGAAAATAAACCATAATTATAGATGAATTTTTTAAAGATTGGTGAAATACATCTTTAGTTCTTTAGGTGCATCCTCCCCAAAAATCCGTCCACTTTTATCTCAATCCGGATAAGATCCTCACTCTCTCTCAATTTCCACATAATTTTGGATCGAAAAGCAAAAAAGAAAATCCACTTAAAAAAACAATAACACAAAAGTCTCCTGGATTTGCTCCGTTCAAACACCCACACAGAGATAGATAGGAAGAGAGAGAGAGAGAGAGAGAGAGAGAGTTTGTTGTTGTACTTGATTCCCTCGCCACTTCAGTTTCAGCCTAAAAGAGTGCAGAGAGAGAGAGAGAGAGAGAGAGAGAGAGAGAGAGATAGCAAAGGACGGAATCGATCGGAGAGGAGGCGTGGATCGAGGAATAGGAGCCATTGCTATCTTTATCCGGTACGTTTTCGCCTTCTTTTTCGCTGTTTTCTGCACCTTTTTAGGCCTTTCCTCTCCTATTTTAGCCACTCCTCCCGTCCATCCTTGCTTTTCCCTCCGATCTTTATAAACTAACCCTTTTCTCTTCCATTTGACCTCCTTCGATTCCCGTCCATGCTTCTTCTTTATTTTTATTTTTTTTGGATTTTAGGCTTTTCCCTTCTTTTTCGCCTTCGTGTGGTCTCGAATCGTTATTAATGTTATTGGAATGGAGTTGTTTAATTTCCGAGCGTTCCGTGTGATTTTGCCATAACTGACTTGCGGTTAATCCTCTCCGTTTACTTCCTTGGCGGAATCAATGCTTGATTTTAGGTGTCATCGCGCTTTCTTTTCGACTCGTAGATTGTCCATTTTGGTTGAGTGTTTAGAATTTTGTAGTCTGGAATCCTGATAATTGTTTTCCCGGAAAGGATTTGGTCGGTTTGCGAAAATAGAATTGGAGTCCTGATCTATCGGGAAATTTAGTAAATTCTGTTAGCCTCTATTTTCTGTCGCTCGTGTTTCGAGCGCCAACTTTAATGGGTTGTCATCATATCTGGTGTTAAATTGACGACATGCCTATTTTGGAGACTCTGCCTTCTTTCGATGTCCTCGAGGTACTAGTTTACTACATTTAAGACGATGAGCTTGGTGGTAGTTTATGTTATATGTGTGAAATTTATCTTTGTGAGAATGATAGACCATATGATAAGCTGTTATAACTTGTGGCACCCTTTCTAAAGGTCATCAATTTGTTCCCATATGTTATGGTTTCTTTCAGATGATGAAATATCATCCACGGACGAGCCAGAATGACAAAAGGAAATATGCTACAAATAGAGGATTCTTGAAACCACATGTAAACATGGGTTGTCAAGAGGTAAGTCTTTTATTGAAAATTCTATGGCTTTAGGTTTTAAACCAAGTCTCTTATTATGGTTGTGCTTGTTTCCCAGGAGAACCCTGTAAAAGCACTCACTGAAATTTGTTACTATAGAAGGTAATTTTCATCTGCCCATCAACTTAAGTCTCTCTTGTTATACTATCCGTCCTTTTCTAATAAAAAAATTAGAAACTTTATTCCCATTATTATTTTTTACATCCTTACCGAAGTTTTGTTATAACTATTTTTGTTGTTATATTTTCATGTCACCTGCTTATATTTCTTTCAGGTTCTTCAAGTGTATTACTATTCTTTTTTGTTCTTTAACATGTATTCCTTGTTTCTAGTGTCAAATGGCTGATTTTTTTATCAGTGCATTTAACCTCGTGCTAAACTCTTCTATAGCTGAAACAAGCATTTTCTTCAAGCTGTATATTTTTCCCTTTTAAATTGTATTTTTAATTTTTATACAAGCAGGTTCAAGTATATTTCATTAAATCAAATGTTTGCCATTTGATTATCTTATAATGTCCTTGAAATATCTTTTCCAATTTCCAATTATCTGTAGCTGTCCTGATATTGTAGGTATTTCATAACTAATACCTGTTCACTCTTGATTTGATGCAAGGTGGATATCTCACAGACCATCGTACCCAGATTTGCGAGTTTGCAGGCAAAGTCACTATTTGGGATCTAGATCAAATCTAGACATGGATGATCCACCTCTTGCTGCTTCCCTTGTCATTTTCCCCCATCATGATTTGCAGCAGGAGCAGGTGAGATACTTGTCTGAAAATCCAGGTCCTACTAGCTCCATTGGTAGTTCTGGTGATGGGCATTTGGCAAAAAATCACCATAGGAATAAAAGAAAGGGTGGACCACCAAAAAGTTTGTCCAACAATCAGCAGCAACATACAGTTCAGCCAATTACAACATCTGATTTGATCAGTTCTGACTTGATTTTAGCCGCTTCCGATATCCTTGATGAAGATATCAGTAAAGATGACAAGCCTGTCAAAATAAATTTGAGGAGAAAAGGAAAAAAGAAAGGCAAACAATCTAAGAAACTTACAAACAGAAAAGAATGTAGTGAAACAGACGTACTTTCTGAAATAAATTCGTGTGTCACATCCACCTTGCAATCACATGTCCACTCAGATCCTTCTTGTCCAGGTGAGGGTATACGTGAAACCAACACATTGCATAGTTCAGCCTCTTCTGATTTAACTATTCAAGCTCCAAAAGAGAGATTTGATGATGATGATGAGGCAAGCAGTAATAATTGTTTGGGGCATCCACATAACTCAATGGCTTCTAGGAGTGAGAAACTGAATAATTCATTAATTTCTTCATCCGAGGAGATTGCTGATGAAAGCTCTATCTACAACGAAGTACTATGTCTTGAAACTCATCAAAATCTCTCCTCGAGTGTAGAACAAACTACACTGTCAGCATCATGCAACCCAAGTGTGAACCAAAAGAGTATAAGCAACTTTGATACTACCTCTATCCCTTGCTCAGGACATGATAATCCTCCAGAAGCGTTTGGTTGCTGGGAAGGGAATTGGGAAGGGAATGTGAAAATAAAGTCATGCTTCCAGAGGAACAACAAAGTCTTTTCCAAGCATTTGGTGTCTTCTAGTTCCACAATTGACAACATTGCATTGCGCAATTTGACTACAAACGCATGGCATAGAAATATCGACAACGGCAAGAGCAGTGTCAGTGAAAAACAATTGGTAAAACAAAATGGTGAAGTAGATGATATTGCTGATAGAGCACATAGAGTCCAGAATTGCACCAGCACGAGTCACCCTGATATACCAAGCAATAGTAGCAGTCATGCAAGAAAACGATTTGGGGACTCAAACAGATTGCATAGGTTTGGTCGCATTAACTCCTTTGGTCGAGCTAAGCATGGCACTTACTCTGTTTGGCAGAGGGTTCAGAAGAAAGACGAAAATAGCAGTTCTAAGCCAAACAACTTGCCATATGTGCGTCAGGATAACAAAAGTGACAAGAAAGATCTAAATGGGGGATTGTGTAAGTATCCAAATGTAAGTGAGCCATCCACCTGTTCAGAATCTGCCATGTCTCATTCTCCTGTTGTTGATCTAAATGAGTTATCGTGCAAATCTCACAATGGTGAATTAGTGAGTGATGTCTCTGGAAGGTTGAGAACAGGTTGGGACTCTGAAGGCCCTCAAGTTTGTAAAAACAATTTTTCCGGATTCCTGAAGGTTTTCCATCCGCATGAGGTGACAGACGCAATATCAGTAGTTAACAGTGACCTTGCCTCTGATGCCGTAGAGCTTGAAAATATCAATGCTGAAAGCCATCTATCCGAACCTGAAGTAGCTGGTATTCTTCCTTTGGGAACAGAATCTCGAGATGTTGTAATCTGTCATGCTTCTGATGGGAGCATTTCAGCTGCTCAATATCCTTGTGGTTCGTCTCCATGGACATCAAAGTTGGACCAAAGAAGCTCGAATAGAGTGCTTTGTGAAACAGGTGACTGTTCTCTAAAGAAATGTAAAGATAATGATTTTCCTCATGGTGATAGCCGTGTCCTTGAAGGCACTGAGATAGATACTGAGAATTCCCCTTCAGAGGATAGAAGACATGACGAACTCTGTGGACCATCAATGCAGAAATCAATTGCAGAAGATGACAGCAACACGAGCGATGCAGATGTATTGATTTATGATACAGGAGATAGTGTAGGAACCCAGGTAGATAAGCAATATTCTGACAATATTTTTGCTTCAACTAGTTCCGTGGTTTGCTCAAGTAATGCAGATGGATTGGTTTACGACACGGAGGATAGTGTAGGCATCCGAGTAGATCAGCGATATTTGGATAACTTTCTTCCTTCAACTGGTTTTGTGGTCTGCTCAAGCAATGCAGATGGCTTGATTTATGACAACGGAGATAGTGTAGGTACCCAAGTAGATCAGCAATGTCCGGATAGTTTTTTTCCTTCAACTGGTCCTGTTTGCTCAAGCAATCAAAAGGGGCAATTTTATGAGAACATTCTTCCTAAATGTGGTTCTGTGGTTTGCTCAAGAAATGCAAATGGATTGGTTTATGACCGGGGAGAGAGTTTAGGCAAACAAGTGGATGAACAATGTTCTAGTAACATTCTTCCATCAAATTGTTCTGTGGTTTGCTCAAGCTGCAGTTCCAGTGAATATGGACTGGTGAATAACAAGGGGAATTTTACCCACCCTGCAGTGAACTGTGTGCATTCTACCCTTACACGCAACAAGTCAGCTCAAGAATATCAAGGCCATCGGATTCCTGTACTTCAAACTGACCTGGACAAGATATTGAAAGTTGTGAATGATGCCTATAAGTTGCAAATTATTTCTGAAGATTATTGTATATGTTCTGGCATTCCACTTGCTGACGTTGAGAGGTTTCTTCACTCTGCATCTCCCGTAGTTTTTCAGACGGATAAGCTTCCTAGTTGTGAATTTTGCCCCCATAGTCAGTTGATTGATGCCTCAGTCTGGGAACACCAGCTTTCTAATGTTTCTCTAGAAAACCTATGGCATTGGTACGAAACTCCTGGGAATTATGGACTAGAAGTAAAGGTGGAGGATCATCACCCAATGGGAATAGGCAATGCACGATGTGAATTTCATGCCTATTTTGTCCCCTATCTTTCTGCAATACAAATAGTCGGGCAATTTAGCGATCGAATGGAATCTAATCAGTTTGATTTTAATCATGTAAATGATAATAATGAGGAGAAAGTGCTACAAAAAGTATCTCATATGAGCACCCTTTTTCCAAAGGATGAAAAGTGTGATCAATTATCGTATGGTACATGGCGTGGTCAAAATGAGCTTCTGTTTGAGTATTTTGAATCAGACCCTCCTCAGCAGCGACAACCACTATTTGAAAAGTAAGATACTTAATACTTGTGCTGTTCAAGTATTTTTTATTGATATGGTGATGTCAAGTAGCTTCTAAGTACAAATCTTATTATTTTTGTTAGATGTTTGTTGCTTTTCTCCATTAAAATGCTGTTTTAGGGTGTGCTTTGAGAGGTTGAAGGGGGATATTTTATGGTCTCCGTTTCCTGGATATTAGGATGTCAGGTCCTGGTTGCGATACAGTTATCATTCAATATCAGAATATATAATCAACTCTCTACCATTTTTAGGTAGTTCAGCTACAGTTTAAATGAATTTAGGAAGCTAGTAGAGTCTTTAGTGGACAGCCCTATACTATTTTTTTAGGTGATGGGATGCTTTTAGAATCTGTTGTGAGTCTTCTGACTTGATACTAGACATTCTTCATGACTGTCTGGGTAATAGATTTCTTGTTTGGAGAGTGGAGACTAGGGTAAATCTTCATAATTCAGGACGAAGAAGGGGATAAGAAAATTCTTTTGATCCCATTGTTGGTTGTTGATTTTTTGTGTCATTCCGTTACCGGAATATGAACCAGCCTCTTTAAGCTGTTTTGCTCTTTGTTTAATTCCTTAACTCTTTCCCTTTTATCTTTAAAATGTGTTTCATACTTGTAAGTTGTAATTAAATCAGAATAAAGATGCTGGTGAGGGGTGATATATCTCCTAAGTGCAAAACATTTGGAAATCCTGCCCTATTGGAGTCCTTGCATCTCAGTGACATCCATCCCGCTTCTTGGTTAGCACTTGTGATTTTTTTTTTCTCCAGTTGTATTTGGTTCAATCGGTTGGGAAATCCACTAGTTAAATGCAACATAAATGGTGCATCTTTCTTGCTTTTCAGGTTCTCTGTTGCTTGGTATCCTATTTATCGGATACCAGATGGTAATTTCCGAGCTGCATTTTTGACGTACCATTCTTTTAGCAACTTGACTCAAAGGCATGTGGAATCAACATCTGGAAGTGCTATTCATATTGTTGCTCCGGCTGTGGGCCTGCAGACCTACAACTCAAAGGTACTTGCATATTACTACTTGATGCTTATTTTACAAAATTTTATTTGAAGATTATCTTACTCTTGCTGGGATATATTTGGACCAGAAAATTTACAATCACATCGAATCCTTTATATAATTTGAGCTTCCTTCTAGAAAACATAGGCAACAAGAAAATATATGGATAGAAATTAGACTTCCTTTCTCCCATCTAAATATCTGCAGGTCAGAGACTGCTCGGGAAAAAAAATGCAGTTCAGAGGATGAAAATTTATTATGTTTTCACTCTGATTATTATGCCACGTGGGTTGCTATATATTTTTAGGATTAATTACAGTTTGCCCCCCTGAATTATGCATTGATATCACTTTGACCTCCTGACGTTTCAAAGTTAACAGTTACCTCCCCTGAACTTTAATTTTGTAACACTTTGCCCCCTTGAACTTCAAAAACTCATTATTTAACACACATTCGAAGTTTGTTTTTCTAATTTTTTTTGTTGTATCCCTAATACACTCCTAAAACTATATTTACGTGAAAGTTTGGATCAAAACGGATGTTGGATATGGTTGGAATTTGGGTCGGATTGAGTGACTTTGAAACTTCAGGAGGTCAAAGTGATACCAAGACATAGTTCAGGAGACAAACTGTAATTAACCCATATTTATATCAAAACCGTCCTTGTCATGCTTATAGTCTATTTTAAAACAAAAGACATCATAACGATATACTAGGATACGCCTTTTCTAAATAAAAAAAATCATGTGAAGACCTAACAGAGCTATAAAGTCAGGACAAGGTATCGAGATCATTGGAAAGCTCACCAAATTCTTTACCTGCTCCATATAAAGGCGTTGAAGCTGCATTACAAGGTTTAGTAAGAGCAATAGCAAGTCACTACTCCAGAAGCCAGACAGATAAGAAAATAAGACACATCAAGCCAATAAACAACAAAATGTCACAAGCCACAGAAAGGAACAGTGAAGTGCAAATAAAGCAAAAGTGCAAGACCAAAAGGCTACAACAGTAATAGACTCGTAAGAATTAGGAACATCAAGTCGTAAGGGGAAATGGTAACACTTTAATCCTCAAAGCATGTGTACCTTTCTAAGTTTAGGTTGATTTTGTTGAGACTTTCAAAACTAAACAGAAAAAATTGGAGTTTCTTTATATGGGTTTATAGTCACGAATTTCTAAATTTTTAGTTGGAATGGGGATTTATAAAATGGCCTTATGTTATGAGCTTTTATCTAATTTTCAATGATTTAGTAAATGAGGTGGTTTTTTATAGAGCTAATATTTAGTTTCTTTGCGTAGGGTGAATGCTGGTTTCAACAAATAGAAACTAAGACCACAGAAGTCAAGCTTGATGAATCATCTTTGAGTCCTCCAGAAATTTTAAGAGAGCGGTTACGGACACTTGAGCAAACAGCTTCAGTAATGGCAAGAGCGTCGGTCCACAAAGGTGATTGGAAACCAGTGTGCGTGCAACCTGATTATGAGTTCTTCTTGTCTCGGAGATGGTAGATATAACATCGAGCAAAAGATTGTATAGGGTGCTGGAATCTGGATAACATTACTAATTCTAACCCGCTAGAAATAATTCCGTCTATAGCTGCACACTAGCAATATGCACTCCTCTGGTCACGCTTCTCTTTTATATTTGACGTTATAAGAAGCTGATTCCTACAGGGAGCAAGAGCATTGTTGTGATTCTCATTTTCTCTGTAAATTTGTGTACATTCGTCTATTTCCAAGGAACCTAACGTTTTGAGCTTCTTTTTTGTATGAAGCACAGACCTTGTTGATGAACTTATCTTAATGCCATACTTGTATCAGAATAGGGAGTTATGGGTGTCGAGTTATTGTCTTTGATTTTGTATCCATAGAAGACTTTTAGGTTGGTTGAGAATCCATAGAAGACTTTGAAATTTCAAAGTGTCACATTTACAACTACCATGTTTGGTTGAGAATTTTGTACTGGATTTTACAAAAAAAATCTTTGTATTTTCAAATCACTTTTATGCAACATATTTGTCAAAATCAAATCCCATGCTAAGACATGAGAGGTAGAATTTTGAAATAAGTATTTTTTTTAACTTTAACCATCAAATTAATACAAAATATTAATGTTATTTTTCGAATATGATTTTATGTACAGTGTATGTGATTTTTTATAGTTTTGATACAATTCTAAATTGGGAAACTAACGGGATAAACGCAATGTTTTAAGGGTTAGGAATGCTATATGCAAGTCCAAGCCTAAAAACAGGAGCTAAAAACTTTGCTCAGGTGTTTAATCAAGATGACCCTAACCATGGGATGATGATAAATTACATTTGTCCGGCCCAATAAGGCCCAATTAAATACGTAAAAGCAGGCGAAAACATCATTCGCACCATCAATGTCGACTCCAAAACCCACCCAAAAATGCTTCCGTAAGAAGAAGAGAAACGAAGACGACGACAACGACGACGAAGACGAGCAATCCCACCAACACCGCAAGTAAAACCTATATCTTCTCCCTCTATCATTTTTTTCAAACTTTTCCCAAATCTTACACAAAACCCCCTGGAAAATCCCGAAAAGGTTGGCATTAGAGGTGGTGAAGTTACTCCAGAAGCAAAGAGAGAGAAGATCCGGCATACCCGCCGTCTCCGGGGGCCCCACCACCCCGAAGCCGGTCTCCGGCGCCGAGGCGGTCCCGACCTCGGCGGATGGCGAGAAGGACGACCTCGTCCTCCAGGACACCTTCGCACAGGAGACGGCCGTCACCGTCGAGGACCCCAACATGCTGCGTTACGTCGAGATGGAGCTCGCGAAGAAGCGGGGGCAGGCGGTGGCGGATTCGCAGGGGAATTCTAGTGTCGAGAATGATTTGAAGCGGGCGATCGAGGATGAGCTTTATGCGGTTCCGGAACACCTTAAGGTTAAGAAGAGGAATTCTAATGAGACGTCCACGCAGTGGACTACTGGAATCGCGGAGGTTCAGCTTCCGATCGAGTATGGTTCCGTTCCTTTGGTTGCTTGTTTTGTGACTCTTTGCTCTTGCTATGTTGCCTTTATTTATTTTTGCTGGTTGTTGAGTATTGGATTCGATGAGGATGTATTTAAGTAGTTGGGTGGATATTAGTTATTTAAGGAAGAGTTTGTTTTGTAGGTGTTAGGAGAATAGGAAAAGGAGAAATCATTGGCTACACAAGTAACCACTACCGGTTTCTTGGCTAGTCCTGGGATTTGAACCTGCAACTTTTTGTTGGTGAAACACTATAAACGCCAAGTGAGCCAACCTAGTTTGGCATTGAGGAAGAGTGTGTAGTTTATAGGTGGTCCCCAAGTGGAGAAGAAACTAGAGTAGAAAGTAAGTTTGTTAACGTGCTCTGAAAGGCTAAAATTGGTTCAAAGCACACTGAGAGCGTAAATAATTGTACCTATATACATATGAAATGACAGCAATGGACCAATCCTCACGTTCTATTTGTAAAGTCTCTATTCCTTGGTAATCGAAATTTCATTTCACAGAGAAGATAGGGGACGAGTTTTGCTTTGGGCTTAGAGGACTGGTCAATTGATCCTCTAGGCGATCAATTTGGTGGCATGTGAGTTTTTCTTAGGGGTTTGTTTGACCGCAATACTAGAGTTTCAAGCGGATTCATAAACAAGATTTTCTTCCAGACGATAGTGTTCTTTTCTGCGTAGAGACTTTATAGGTGTTTTTTTATGATTATAGTATGTTGGATTTGTAAGATTGTGTCTTTACAAGATTGAGAGATAAAAGTAGAGAGATTTATCCAGCTTTGTTGTTATCTTTGTTCCTACAGTGTTTCTATCGCTTGTTGCGTACCCCTACGTTGCAGGGAAAGAGAGTTTGTTGAACCATGTTAAATCTCCATGTTGTCTCATTTCTCTTACACTTTGTATTCTCTGGTTCGTGCTTGGATTTCTTCATTTGTTTCTTTCTCTTCGTCTCTGCATGCATTGTTTCAGTGGATTGTGGAGGATGAATCCCAAACAATTTGCTTGTCTTCCGAATCTAATGTAACACACAAGATGGTCCATTAGAACGAATTGCTGATTTCTTCTTTCACGTGGTGTAGGTTCAAGCTTAAAAACATCGAGGAAACAGAGGCTGCAAAGAAACTTCTGCAGGAAAAGAGACTTGCTTGGAAGACAAAGTCGGACCTGTCTATTCCCTCAAGCTATAGTGCTGATTACTCCCAGAGAGGCCGAGATCACGAAGAGAGTCTTCGACGAGGTTATTCATAACTTCGTTGTAATGTCATTTATTGGATACCAACAGAACCTTACCAGAGTCAAATATCTATCTGCCATGTCTGTGGTGTTTCTTCACGAGTGAAGCTTAATCGCTTATAACTGATTTGCATATAGTTTGTGGACATAAAGTTGATTTTTGGTTCCATTACTTAAATGCAGAACCTCGCAAAATGTACAAAGACGGAAGTGGGAAGGAAGATAACAATGGAAGTAAACCAGGAAGTGGCTCTAATCTCGATGTTAATGGTCGTCGACTGGCAGCAACCGATGAGTTGATGCTTGAGCGCTTCCGCAGAAGAGAAAGAAATCGAGTTATGCGCAGATAAGAAATTTACCGAGATATTATGTGGAAGTGCAGAATTTCCTGAATGAAATTGGCTGCCTTAGTGTGTAACATTGTGTTTCATCACTTTCTGCCATTTATTCCCTGTAATGTAATATGTTTGTTTGTTTTGGTTAGCTTTTTTGCTAGCAACGCAAATTGTCTTTAGCCCTAATGGAGCTTATTGGCTAGTCCCGTCAGGGACATCAAATCATGGGTGTGGGATAGGGACATGCCTATGGACGTCCGCTTTGATGCTTCTCGTCTGTTCAATTTATATCATTTAAGAGCATTTGCAGGTCATTTAAACGCAATTGTAAGGCAATTTGTTTTTTTTAAAGAAAGATATGGCATGATATGATTTTGCTTATTTTAATGATGAAGGCCGACGATCCATGTAGAAGCTTCCAATTGTTATAATGTCCTCGTTCTCTGCAAAATAACAAATATGTAGGACGCACACCAGTTAATGCTATTCGAGGAATTGTTTGCGCCAGTGTGTACATATTTTTATTTTACACCAAGGAGCGACGTACTTTATAATTTCCTGAGCTGGTGTTTAGGACTTTTAAGCTACCAATCTTACGCTCCCATTTCTCTTTGGGGTGCGAATTGGGGGAATGATTTGAAGGACAACTATTAAGGGAGTAAATTTTCTGGAAGAGAATTATTATCCTAATGTAGGTTTGGTATATGGGAATTGTGTATAGTGGAATAATTTCAAACTTAATTGAACTTAACCAGTCCTGCCCCAATCGATAAATACAAAATACACCCTTATACAGTTATACCTCCCAAGTATCAGGTTATTAATGAGTACGAGGAATGATAATATATCATTATAACGATAAACTTCACCTCTCACATTTTTTGCAAAAATACAACTTTAATAGAAGAAACAATATATCTATAAACAAATTCTAACTAATATATTTTTCAGTCCGTCTTGTTTTTTCCTTTCATAGAATAGAATCTAACAAGTGACACCAAACACATCATTGTGTTTCCCAAGTAATTGATGTCACAAGTTAGATTATCACCTCATGAAAAACTGTGAAATTGAGATGTATATTTGCAATCCACCTGATAATTAAAATTAATTGTACCAAAATAAAAAAAACATCCCACTTCCTCCCACCGTATAAATACATATCTCGCCTATATCTTCGTCATTTCTGACCCCAAAAAAGAACTCTTTCTTTCTTTCTTCTCGGCCCAAACCCTAATCCTCCAGGGTCTCTCTTTCCCCCAACGAACGCGATGAGGACCAGAAAGAGCGACACTCCCAAATCCGCCACCTCGAAGAAGACCCCTCCGAGGGCCGCCAAGGCCAAGCAATCCACTCCCAGAACCCCGTCCGATCCTTCTCATTCAGGTATCGAGAATTCTATTTCCGGCACTGAATCCGTCGTTTTGTTAGATTTTCTCTCATCGGAATGGCTGTATTGATCTTAGTCGTGGAGGAGGAGGTGGCGACGCCTTTGGAAGAGGAAAAAGTGGATGTTTCCACCGAAGGACCCGAGAAAGGCGATGTTGAGGTTGGGTCTGGTGCGAAAACCTCTGCAGCGGAGCTGGATGAAGCAAAGGTGGAAGCTGGAGAAGATGTAGGAGGGAGGAAGGTGGAGATCAAAGAAGGTGCGGACGCGAAGGTGGAAATTGAAGAGGGTGTAGAAGTGAAGGAGGTGGAAGCTGATACAGGACTGGAGGAACCAAAATTTGTGGAGAAAGAACGAACTTTGGAATCCGATGATGTGAAGGAAGATATGGAAACCGAATCCAAGGGGGAGGAGAAGCCTTCTGTCGCGGAGAAAGTGAGTGAAGAGGTGAATGAGGGCACTGTAGAAGGTCATGAACCGATTTCGGATGTAAAGGGGAAGATGGTAGATGCGTCCGTTTGTGATGATGAGCAGGCTGATGTAGAAGGTGGAGAAAAGGATGTCGATCATCAAGACCAAATTGGTGCGCAAGATGAGGTGAATTTCACAGAGGGAGGAGCAGGAGAGGTGGCCGCTGGAGAAGGAGCAGCTACTGCTCTTGAAGAGGAAATGCAGAATGAGATTTCGGATATGGCCAAACAGAGGAAGATAAACAAGGAACATGAGATATTTGTGGGTGGCTTGGACCGTGAAGCTGTGGAAGAAGACATAAGAAAGGCATTTGAAACAATTGGAGAGGTGGTTAATATCCGTCTTCATATGGACTTTGTGACCAACAAGAACAAGGGTTTCGCCTTTGTTAAATTCTCTACTAAGGAGCAAGCAACCAGGGCTCTCACAGAATTGAAAAATCCTGTTGTAAGTTATTTGATTCTATAAATTGTACCAATGCCAACGGTGTTCTTAAGTCACATTACTTTGTCAGTAGAATTCTTTTAATTTTCTTTCACATTTTTATATATGGTTGTTGTACTCAGGCTTAGTTGTTTGTTGATGGTCCTTCTATGTTATGATGTTTTGTTATTTGAGGAATTGAGGTTTCATTTTATTTTAGTAAAGCAACTTAAGTACCTTTTTAGTCATTGTAACAATGTCATCTAAATACCAATATTAATTGCTAATCTGACTATACATTTTTTTCTCAGTTTTATTTTATAATATTTATATTTTGCCCTTTCTGTTCGTTTCTTACCATGGCGGCGTGGTTATATCTGTTCACAGATTCGTGGAAAGCGTTGTGGTATTGCACCTAGCGAAGATAATGACACATTGTTCCTTGGCAATATCTGCAATACATGGACCAAAGAGGCTGTAAGGGATTAATTCGTTCATATTTTTCCATGTTTTGCTTTTTTCGTCCTTGCTTTTATCTTCTTTGTATTACAGATCAAGAGAAAGCTCAAGGAATATGGAATCGAAGGGGTCGAGAATATTACTCTTGTTGAAGATACACAGAATGAAGGACTGAGTCGTGGTTTTGCTTTTATTGAGTTCCCATGTCATGCAGATGCAACAATTGCATACAAACGACTGCAGAAACCAGATGTTGTTTTTGGCCACCCCGAAAGAACTGCAAAGGTGGCTTTTGCTGAACCCCTGCGTGAACCAGATGCTGATACTATGGCCCAGGTTTGCTACAATAGTCTCATAATTCTTTCTTTTCCACCACTTTTGATAACAATGGATTTGAATTCTTCTGGTAGGTTAAATCTGTATTTGTGGACGGGTTGCCACCTTATTGGGATGAAGAGCGTGTGAAAGAGAAGTTTAAAGATCATGGGGAAATTGAACGTGTTGTATTAGCACGGAACATGCCGAGTGCTAAGAGAAATGATTTTGGATTTGTTAATTTCACAAGCCACGAATCTGCTGTTGCTTGTATTGAGGCAATAAACAACACAGAATTGGGGGACGAAGGAAAGTCAAAGGTGCGTTTCTTCTGTGTGGCTCGTATATATAGACATATTTTTACACAAGTAGCAGATTACGTTGGTGCTCTCTCTGATCTTTCAGATCTATTTAATTTCACCTATATAGATGTTAAACGAAACTGATGGTAATTAATGTTGATGATCTGTAAGGCATGTTTAACCTCAAATGGAAAACATCTTTCATGTATATGTTTAACATGGAACGAGTTTTTGATATGCAGTGAGTTTAAGTTGAGATTTATTTCGTTAAATTGTTATGTACCTCTACTGTTTAAAATATTTTCAAATTTGTTTCCAATTTTAGTAGCTAAATCATTACCCAATCACAATTATCTTAATTATTGTCATGTTAGTTCCTACCTATTTAATTTCTGTTATCTTTGGAATATAGGAGATGTTAGGCCCATTCCCCAAGTTTTTGAGGATTTTAACTTTTTTGGTAATCAGTTAACTCTTGATCAAATTTTTGTATGCAAGTATAAATGTATTATCTATCATTTAGGATTCTTCGATCCTTATACAGAGAAATTTGCTATGTACATAATTTGGCAGGCAAGGGAATCAGGTGTAGAACCTCAATGATTATTTGGAAGGACATGGAAAAACATATTAGAGGTTTAGGGAATTAGGCGTTAAGATTTAGGAAATAGTGTGGCTAGTGTGTAGAAAGTGATTATGAAGATTCCTTGAGCATTTAGCGAAGCAAACTTGCGATCCATTATGGAAGGTTGTTTCACTTTCTACCCTTATCTGCATGAAAACATAGATCACGACCAATGGTACTTTGAGTAAAGCGGGTACTGTTGTATGTTAACATCAAGTGAAGAAAGTATCCGACCTCTGAGATATTTTGGTCAGGAAGTAGTTACTATTAATGTTCCGGTGTTCAGTCGAAGTCTTCAAAAGGAAGCTGAAGGTTGATAATTGATATGCCATGAAAATAGTGGTGCTAAAGATTAACCCTATTCTAAGGACATGTTATGTGCTAAAGTTTCTTTCTTGAACTTCCAACTTGCATCTTTGGATTCTCTTCTGATACAGAAATTCTAATTTCAGCTTGCATCTGTAATCCCGAATGAACTTATCTTTGGACACTAAATTTGTAAGGGACTTCTGATATGATGGCCGTAGTTTTATTCCTCTTCCTTGTCTTGCACATTTTTTCTTCCCTCAGAAATTGGCTGAGCACCATTCCGTGGATAAAGTTCTTTAAGCTTTGTATAGACCTTGTTGGTTAAAAAAGTCAACTATGCTAATTTTTTTTGAAGATTATTATTTCTCAAAAATATATTAGAATTTGAATAAATGGCAACCTTGAGATTCATGAAAACACTGTAGGTTAGGTGGTGAACTCATTCAGACAGAGTAGGTACACTTGAGCGATCATTAAGTGGATAGTTACGATGGGGACTAATTATTGTCTATAATTATGTCTGGAAATAGTAAAAATTATGACCATTTCCTTAAGAAATGAAGCTGAAAATTATTTGATGAAGCCTTAAGATGCATTATTCAGTTATTTTACTTGTTAGACTTACCCTTTGCTGCGGCTGCATGTACTGTTGTCTATTAATGGATTTCTCTTTTTGCTTGTGTGACATTTAGATGAAGGTTAGAGCTCGACTGGCTAATCCACTCCCTAAAACTCAAGCTGTGAAAGGTGGCATGAGTGGTGGATTTCGAATTGGACATACTAGTGCAGGCTATTCAAGATATGGTAATTACTGAATTTGAACAAATACAAATCAATGATACAAAAATGTATTTTGATTTGAACCTTAACTCATGTATATCTTTTTTTTCTTCATTTTAATAGGTAGAGGATCCGGGAGAGGTAGGTTCCCCTATGGCCGTGCAAGCTTTCCTAGTGGTCGAGGTTTTAATCCACGTGGCCGTGGACGTGGTGGTAGGTTTGCATTTCCAGATAACAACTTTGGAGATGTGAATCCTGAATTCCATGTCCCACATCCATTTAGAGGACAAGGTAAATGATCTCATTTTGCTTAAGATAGCTGTCTTACATTCGTGGTCAAGTTAAGATGGTTTATGTGAATATGTTAAAGGAATGCTAGCTTCTTCCTTGACTTCTGAGTTCTGAATGTAAGTAGTGTGCTTGCTTATGGCATTTTCCACGATAATTCGAAATCTCCAATCCATGCAGGAGGAAGGAGAGGGTCTTTTAGAAATACGTACGAGGATCCAGTTGAGGAATTTGAACCAAGTTTCATAACTCCAGCAAGACGAGGTTCTTTCAACAGAGGTCGTGGTTCCTTCAATAGAGGACGCATCTTGTCTGATCGAGGTCGTGGTGACTTCTTCCATACCAGAAGGCAACCTTTCCCCTTAGAAGGTGATTTTGGTGGGCCTTCTGACGTTATGCACTTTGGTGAGGATCCTTACTATTATGGTGATGTTGGGCATTCTATGAAACGACCGTTTTCCATGATGGTATGTGACGAGCTGCTTCTTCAGCTATTCCTTACTGTTTGTGGATTTATTTTACTTTACGTGGCTCATGTATGATTTGACTAAAATAGACATAGGAAAAGTCATGACAAATGTGTCGTTCACACTGTCATTTAGAAAATACAAAAAATGAAGTGGAAATGATGCATTAATTCAAAATTTGTTCCAGGAGCATGATCAAAGATATTTGGGGCCTGTAAGCAGACAGCGTGCTCGCTATGATTTCTCAGATCCATCATACACTGGTCCTGGATATAGAGGTTTACAACCTTGATCTAGTTATACTGAATTCATAAAACAGTAATATACCCAATTGGTTGGTAATGCAGCTGTGTTTGTTTTATTCAGATACCCTAGAACCTGCTGGTGGCTTGTATTCCGATTACTACAGCTCAGATGTAAGATAATTATTATTTTGGACCCTGCATTACCCTAATAGCTGCTAAATCTGTTTACTTTTTTTACAGTTCGGTGGTGCTGATTTTCCTTATGGAGGAGGTCCCCCATCCCGTGGTGGATACTATTATTAGGTGCCGATACAGAATTCTTGAACTATTCTAGTTATTTTGTTTATACTTGTATACTTTCCGGCTTGTCCTAAGTTAATGATTTTTTATTTTCTGTTGCAGGTGCAGTGGGGTAATTGTGACAAAAATGCATGAAAAAGATGGTTTGGGATGGCTTTCTGATGTTTCCACCTTCAATTTGGTTCTCGATTGTCCTTCGGGTCAACCATAATCTTACTTATTTCTTATAGAATCTTAGCCCTAGACGTGTCCACTTATTGTCGGGGTAGTATGGTTGGGATGTGATAAGTCATAGAGCACAAAAGTTGTCTATTTTATGATCTATGATTCTTTCCCAAGTAATGATGTGAGTTCTTCAGTTATTGAGGTTATTCAGAACATTGGAGGTTTTGTTAAGGATCATATTTTAATCATCAGAGATTTGGAGGTCATTTGGATATGATTTGTTAGATCTCGAGTGGAGTTTATTGGTGTTCTTTCTTTGGTGACAGGTATGTAAACGAAATGGAATCAGTTGATCTTTTAGATTGATTTGATATGAGATGTCCACTAATATATCATGTGAATGAAGTTGAATCAGTTTATCATTAGATCGATCTGATTTGTGATATCCACCAATATGAAGCATTGAAGTTACATCTAAAAGGTTCATTTGATTTTTGGTTATATAATATCATTGTCTTTATATTGCATTGTGAAGCAGTGACCATGATTAGCATTTCTGAGGTATTTGATGAGATGTATATTCCCTAATTTCTATTTGAATTGTTACTTCAATATGCTTGATTTGGCATAAGATATGACACCTAAGCACTCATATGTACCTGAATTCATTATTTCATTCTGGATAACTAGAATGTCACTAAGAAGGGACATGTTGTGATGATGTTTTTCTTTGATATTTGAGTTAGACAAAAAGGTTCTTTATTTCCTCCCTCACACAACATGGGCAGTATTTGGTGAGTGTATGTTGGCTTTCTAGTCGTGATATGGAATTATGATTGTATTACATGGTCTTCTGGCAACACATAAGGTGGAGAAACGTTCCGTATTTGAACAGTGTCTATGACTAGGTTTTAATAGGTGACAGTTTTTTTGCTCGGTTGGGAAGATAGATCAAGGTTTGTTGGAATTTATATTCTGCTATTTGAAGTTGTTATTATGGGTTAGATTTTAGATGGATTTATCGATGATGTAATAATGATGCTTTCACTGCTCAGTATATGGGAAGAAATGTTTTTGCATGAACTAATATGTTGGACCTAATGTACTTTGGAGTTGCAACTTTGGTTGTCTGGAGGTTAATATGTGAACCTTTCCTTGCAAATTTTTGTTACTGTTGACTATTTTAGTGTAGTGTCACTGTGAGAGGCAAAGAACTGCTAATTTCACTGAATTGGTTGAGAACTTGAGTGTCCATATATTTTGTTCGGTCTTAGAATAGTATACTGTATACTTAATTCTTTTTTTCTTCCAAAGATATCATCAGATGTATTAGGCTTGCAGTTTGGGTTTAGGGAGCTCAAAGTTTGGAACTTCCTGGAAATCTTATGATTTTATGGTAGCTGTCTTTAGATGCAAGGTGGCAATGTTTTATCAAGTCTGCGGGCTGATTTGGACGAGTTTGTTGGTTGCATTTTGATTTTTGACCATAATATTCTAGATGACATTTTTTGTATTGTACTGTGATACTGTAACTTTTGGATTTTTTTCGATGCTTCTAATGCTTCTAACTTGTGGGTAATTGTGTACTTCGTAATTTTCAAATTTAATCCTTGTATTTTGTATTTTAATCCTGATATTTGTTGGAACTGCTAAGAAAATCCTTTTTGGTCTTCTGGGATTTCAGAGTTGTATAAGAACACTTGCATCAGGAATATTGGTTCCAAGCCATTAGTAGCCTGGGATTATCTGTCACAACTCACAAGCTAGTACCTGAATTTTTTAAAACTGATTTTAAGCTTTTGTTTTCTTTTTGTCATGCTAACATTTTGCAGTGAAAAGACATCTTACCTTTCAGGTTGTCCTCCCTCAAGTTCATCACTTGTGCTCATGGAAGGCCATGTTCTTTTCACCTGTAATGTGCCCTCCATCCAAAAGAAACGAGACAGGTCAAAGAAGGATCTGATTTCTTGTTAATTTTTTTGATGTCAAAACATTGACGAGAAACCCTTGTAAGTGTGCAGCATTTCTTGTCCTTTTTTATTTGCCTCTCTTATGTACTTTATATTTCATATCGTGAAACAGATTTGTTGTTTTAATGTCTTGGCAAAAGAACATGGAATGGTTGATACTTTTTTGCATTGGGAATTTAATCCTATTGCTCTGCATTTACGTGTTATGGTCAAAGTGATTGTATGACGCCATTAGTTGGGTTTTTGGTAGTGTCGTATTGTGTACTAATTATTTCGTGTGCACTCGTATTATAAGCCTTGTATGATGTTATGCATCCAACCCATTTAATAACTGTGAAGTTGGACAGTTGGACCCATTTAATAACTGTGCCTACCCGACGTAGTTTAATCATGTAAACATGACTTGAGACATTTAACACAATTAGTAAATACATGTTTACAGAAATAGGGGGAGACAAACACTTCCCTTTGGGGTTTAGGGAGAAAGAAACCCTAGTTTGGTGGGATCTTTAGTATAAAAGTGAAGGTAATTTTAAACCCTAGTTACGTGGCATCCATACCTATCTACTTAAGTAATTCTCATGTACATTATGTATAGTATCACGTGTTCTTGTATTTGTTTATCGTGTGTTATTGTTTTCTATTGTGACTTTATTGTGTTATGATCATGTCTGCATATTGTGTTATGATCATGTCTGCATCGTGAATCCAAATCCAGCCCATTTATTAATCATGTTACAAGCACTGACCCATTTAATATTTGTGTTGCAAGTTTCTAACGCAAATCCGCCAACTTCATGTCGTTTTCACGATGTGTAATTTTCGTGTTGGTAGTTGTCATTAGTCAGTACCACCCTGTGATCTTTTCATTGAGCATCCAACTTAACATCAGTGTTTTTTGTTTGCTTTTGTATCTTCCCTTAAGTATAAAAGGGGGCTTATTAGGTTTCTATTTTCTAGTTATGATAAATCATTATTGCAGAGACTTATATTTTTCATTCTTGCGTTTTGCAAGAAGAACCGCGAACTTGATATAAGCTGCTTTTCTATAACAGTTCAGACTATGGTCTCCAGTGGTTATCGTGTGAATATTTTAGGAAACTATTTCTGTAAGAGAAGCATTTCTAGGCTTAAGTAAACCTGAATTGTCTTCTCCTACTAGTTTACTTCTGATATGTTTTCTCATTAAATGTGCCATGTCTATAGGCTCAGTTTCGGAGAGTAACACTTTGTTGTATCTTGTACTTGATTTGTCTATGCTCTTGTTTCTAGATAGAATATACTCAGCAGATGGATTCTGAATAAAATTGTCTCATTTCATGCCCTGATACGAGTTCCAGCTCTGATATGAAGTGTTTATTCTTCCGTGTTTTTTCTGCAAATGTAATATGCTTATATGCATTCAGCAGTCCCTGACTTTTAACGTGTCATTAAATATGTTCCTTAAAAGTTGTTTCGATTTTACTGAACTATTGACATGTACAGTTCGTCTGTGGTATGCAACTATCGATTTATAGTTCTCAAAATTGCTTTTAGCAGTAAGCTATGTTACCACTGGGGGCATCAATATGTAGGCTTTTACAATAATCTATGTTACACCAAGGGGGCATCAAATGATACCATCAGAATGTGGAGCTGCCTTTGTCTTCTTTTTGTCTCCTGCTGAATTTCTTATGTTGAGTTCAACTTAATTCATGAAGTGGTTCATTTTGTTAAACCTCGAGAAGAGCTTTCTAGGGCAATTTTCTGAATGTATCAGCATGATTTCCTGAGTATATTCTTGAATTATGGAAAGAAAACCTAACCTCGATTTTGAAATTTCTATTCAAGAATTTGATTTTCGAGTTGCTTGCTCGATATGATTATTACGTAATGGTTTGTGTCCCATAAACTTTCCAATTGTGCAGAGATGGCAATGCTTGCTGGTTTGCTCTGGATGTGTCTGTTGAAGTCTCAGACATTCATTTGAATTTGATGCATTATCTCATTAAAGCAGATTTTCTGATGAATTCATGCAGTCCAAAGCGAGATGGGCAAAAGCTGACCAGCTCACCACGCTCTTGGAGAAATATCTTAGCAGTAAATACGATAGAGGTCGTCTCCGTTTGGTGTAGAAGAAGTGGTCACCCTTCCAAGTCGATGACTATATTCTTACCATTAGTAGAATAATCATATCAAGCTTATTTGTCGCCCCGTATATTCTCTTTCTATAAAAGAAGTAATTGTCACATTCTATCAGAATAAAGCCTGTAAAAGGCTCGATCTCCAGTTTACCTTACCTATCTGTCCTCCCCAAACAGTTCCCCAACTCTTATTTTCCCACATGCATTATGACTAGGAAGGACCCTACTCGTGATCACCCAAAAGGCATGGGAATTTTTCTAGATTTAGTCTGAGCTATGAGGTGGTTAGGGTCTCCTCTCCTGATCTCAATGGGTTTTTTTTTCCGCCATTGCATGGGCAATAAATCTAGTGGGCCTACGTGAGATTGGAAACAAGAAATATGCTCAATTTTTCCACGTCGATAATTAATATTTTGTTTTCTATTACGATGACATCTGTTAAGAGAACGTAATGGTCCACATGACCATATATCATATCTAGTTTCAAATGCCAGAAATTATTACCTCTTTTTTAGGTCAGCACATGATTATCAATAGGATTATTGTTAACAAGGGAGTTTTTTACGGATAATTGTTAACAAAACTTATAAAGACTATATTTAAGTAAATATGACAAATACGCAAAGTATTTCTGGAATTGAGACGTGCGAGAATAATGAAAGTATGTAGTAAAATCGAAGGGGATTTAAGAGGAGCACAGGGAGCACCGTTTTTTCGCCCGGGGCGTTTGTCAGGTGGGGCAGGTGTCCCTCATTTGTTTTCGTTTTTTTTAAATTTATTAAAAATATTAATATATTTATTTTAAATCTTTTTTTCTTAAATTACGTTTTTATATGTTTTTATTTATTTAGATTTTTTTTATTTTACTCAAGATTAACCTCCACATACGTGGAGGGAAGAAAATATAAGATGTTTGGGGATTTCAAGGCAACGTTAAGAGAATTTTGGAGATAAGTGAGTTGATATGTCGTGATAGAAAGAAAAATTGACATGACTAAGAGAGAAGACATCGCCGGACAGTCCAGACATTATTATTAACGACATAAGACAAAACCTAGTTGATTATTGTGCCCAGCAGTCAAATCCTTGAAACTTAAGTTGTACGACCAGGCAAGTCTAATCCGTTTTAGTTGTCAAATAAAGGATAAATTTAAGACAAACTTGGAGGATCTTCGCTTCGATTAAATGAGAAATTATCATGTCATTTTCCGCTACCTAACCATAACACATGCAATAAAAACACACCAACCCATTACAACTAGTGATGCATTACATTACAACTAGTGATCCTATTAAGATGAATCGACCATCAACTTCAGCATGACTAGACTAGACCCACCAACATCATTTTCTTTAACAACCACACACTATTAGGATCAAAATTCTCCCAAAACAAATAATAGTGAGGAAGGAAGGGACAAGGGCGCTGAAAGCTACAAATGATACGACAATCAAAGTAGGGGTCAGAAACATAATTAATCATGTGCAATTGGGTGAACATGGGGGCAGTGCATGACAGACCAAAAGATACATATATATATTATCGCAAAAACCTCTCCATCTTCTTCCACTGCAAAATTCCAATATCTTTTCTTGCTATCTCCCAATCATCAGTACTTCTTTGCTTTGTGGAGGGACCTCACAACATGGACATGGATGGACCACTGCCTGGACCATATCAATCATGTTCCTCTTCTTTAATGTATCAATGCTTCACGTCAAAACTTTTTTTTTTGCTGTGCGGGTGATAATTCTCTTTTAGTCTCATTCATTAAGGTAGAAGTTTGGGTAGACTTTTGATTCATGATCTTAATTAATCCAAAATATCTACGTTAAGTAGTTTCCTTACTATTTTTCTGGGGTAATAACGGCAGGGTCATTATAAGAACACTTCATGCAAACATATATAGTGTGAGAAAATTGATTCAAAGTATTAACTGTATAACTTATGAGAATTACATGAAACCCCTAGACTAGAGGGTTGCAAGTTGTACTTAACTATGAATAACAATATAACATGTCCACAAATATACACCAATATATTAACTTTCTTCACGTATCCTTTCAAAATCTAGATTTAACATGAACTTTTGATCTTAAAGTGTCACCAAATGTGTGTGTACATCATTTTCACGATGAATTACTTCTAACTTTGGAGTGTGCGAAGAAAAGTTAAAGACACACACAAAGACCAGTCTTGACTATTTTATATAGGCTCCCAGGCCTACATAGATATAGCTATTCTTTGTTTAATTAAACCATTAAAGGAAGCATTTGATTTGCTATATGAAGGTGAATCAAAATGTATATATGTGCAGCTTTCGCAGAGAATTCTTCTATTCCTTGTCCAATCAACATGCACGTGGCCACAGGAATCATGCAGGGACTTTGCGTTCTTCTATTTCTTTCATGACAGAGAGAATTATTTTATTATGGAACTTACAAATTTCACTAGTTCTGTAGTTACTAGTTACAGTTTATATTAAAACATTAACTGTCCTTTATATTACAACTTTTCTGACTTCACAGTTATTATGAAAGCTACAAATTTCACTAGTTCAGTAGTTACTAGTTACAGTTTACATTAAAACATTAACTGTTTTTTATATACCACATAAGGTATCGATTCTAATTAAGGGAAAACAGAAACAGCTGATTAATTCCTTTTTTTCGTGGTACGAAGAATAGTGGAAGGTTTTGGAGGGAGAAGAGCAATATCGTACCTCCATCTAAGGAACTAAAAAAAGTGGATATAGAATCCATGGATAAGTATATATCTTCTAACAAGTTGTTGACGTGAAAACTATTGAAGTTTGTGTATCCAATTCAAATATTGGTAATAAGAAGTAATCGAAGATAACCAATATTTATAAGTTATAACTAAATAAAATATCCTTAAATTCACAAATGTGAAACTATTTTCTGACTAAAATATTTCGCCAAACTCCAACACAATGAATTAAGATGGATTTTGGTTACAAAGAGAAGAATTTTGTGAAATTCTTGAAATTTGAGGTTGAATGATTCATGCCTACGTGACCAATTATTCTTTATGGTTAAATTCTTTGAGATCATGAAAGGTTTCCTGCTCTAGTCATTGGGGGGATAGTGACAATATCCAACATGACTGACCATTAAAAATTGTAGGTGGTGGTGGTTCACAAGAAAAATTAATCAAACAAAGCTATTTGTTCTTTTAGAGAGCATGCATGCATTTTCGTATCAGACCTTCATTACCTGCATTTTATTTTATCAAATATTTGATACTACCTTTTGACTACTGCCCATCTCACTCATCCTCCACTTTGCCAATTTTTCAGTATAAAAAGAAATCGGGAATATTTATGTTATCCCAAGCGTAATCAAAAGGTGGGCGTGACTTTAATTTACAATTTTAAATTACAAAATTGATCATTTTCCCGCAAATCTTTTGTTTGTCAATCCCAACATTAGTGATGTGGAAGGGGAAAAAAGAAGAAGAAAAATCAACACTGTAACATAAAGGAAAATGTAACTATTAATTGATAAGTAACTCCCTTGAATTACAAAAGTTTTATTAATTTGGATATGAATTATGAATCATTTTAATTTACTTGCCGCATCTAAAAGCTGAACATATATTGGTAACTAGTCAAAAGTTTCAACTATAATAGTTTGAGTTGATTTTGGGAACAGTTTCATCTATAAATTCCTTGCGAGCAAGGGGAAACTCTTATTTTTTTCTACTAATCAACATCACACTGTCAAGGTCTTCAAGGATATCTTATTAATATAGCATTGATTTCTTTTTGAGAGTGCAATACAATTTAAAAAAATAAAAAACAGGGGTAATTGAAGAACTCAATCTGGATAGTTAATAACTATTGAGTATAAAAGGTTGTTTCGTTCGTCAATATTGCCACTAATTAACTCCATAGGATTAAGCTGCCAGCGCTCTAAATTAGAGGATTTCAAAAGTGAAGAGTTGCTGGCAAGATCAATGGCTTCAGTTAAGAGACTACTGCATTAAAGTCAAAATGATAATAGAAATCGCCAAATCAAAAGGCAAAAGTCGACTGTAATGTGGGTGGAATATATATAGATAACAAAAATGATTCCTTGAGAATCTAAGACATGAATGAAACCAGCTAGAAGAGTATTCCAAATTTCTTTTCTAAAACTACCCAAAAAAACCAAACACATTGTGTAACTATAATGCAAAACAAAGAGAAAGGGATGTAGAGAAACAACTGGCCTTAGCTGCTTAATCAAAGACAATTATCAGCTGCAATTGTTAAAAATTTAAGAACATCAAAAAATGGTGGTTTTGTTGCAAGTAATGTTACAATAAATTAATGGTGTAGACTAATGAGACTCGATATATACAATGTTGGTTTTTTTGTATAAAATGCGACGTAAGGGAAAAGGCAATTCATTGCAAATTCACAGTTGAAGAGAAGTCCTTTTTCAGTTACAAAAACAAATGCTCTTTAATACACTGAATTTCAATAAAATAATACGATATGCATCAAAGAGGTTAACCAAATTCTAGATTGATTTCACAAGATTAAGAACAAACCTCATGTACCCGCTTGATGTGTGGATATTAAATTGCATAGAATTAGATGCAGTAATGTTTTCCCACGACTATCTTGAACTTTGTACAAAAACACGCTTCACATATGGTGACATCCTTCCTGAATGTCACTCATGGAGAATTGAGATGGATTTAACTCTCAACTAAAGCTCGGTTCTATGTACACAGTTCAAGAAAGCCGTGGAAAAGCATGCCTGACATCACCATGTTCCTCCTTGTTTTGCTTGGTCGTCGTGTGACGGTGGGCCATTGAGTCCCCCCCTTAATAACTCACAAATCACAATGCGTTTTTCGTTTGTGGAGAAGGGAAATAAAAGGAAACCAAGACTACTTAAGAAGCTCAAGAAATTAGGGTTTCGGTAGACATTCCAATATGCATGTTAATTCCATGCACATTCAAAAACCCAATAAGATCCATCTTGACTGCATCAAATCTGAACTCAAACTGAGAGAATCACTAAGAAGAGAACAACAAGAGAAAGAGTAGAAAACAAACTGTGATACACAACACAAGGAATGAATTTTTTTTTGGAGTAATTATACACAGGAAAAGGAAGTAAGATGAGATGACAGTTGAAAACACAATTCCTTCAAATCCGTGAAGCACTTGTTTACATCAAACCCATCAATCAATCTGAAGTGAACAGCAAACCAATGGGAGACCATGCTTGCTTAACATGTATACACCCCCGTACAACCTCAATCAAACTCCAAAGAGAGAAAAATAAAATCAAACCCAGAAAAATGGAATGATTGGAACCAATGCTTGGGAGACATATATATGAGAAGAGCAAAATCAAGAATCAGACCTCTATGAAGATGTGTTTTACTGTAAAAATTCAACGAAAAATAAATAATTGGAAGCATACATATGAAAAGAAATGACACCTGAAAAACTATTAATAAATTAGAAAAGGAGAAATCATTGTAACCTATGATTTGCAGAAGAAATGGCAGATGAGAAAGAAATAAAAGAACACTACTTGCTAGGGACTACCCCAAAAGAAAATGAATTAGAATTTTTAATGGGTAATGGGATCAGTTCTATGGGTAAGCAATTGGAACACTCTGGACTAACATCCAAATAATAAAAACCCAAAAAATTATAGGAGAATAGGAACTAATTTTTATTTTGATGTGTCATGTCTTTTTAAACAACAATATAAACAAAACAAAAAATCGAGAAAAAAATGCACCTTTCATGCCCACATCCAAGAAACAAAATATCTACGAAAAACTCTATAATTAGAACGATAGAGAGAAGACTGACTACAAAAACAAGGTAGAGAGGGAGAGCGGATGCAAAAATAAAATTCCATAGGAAAAAAATGCAATATTCATCCGACAGAGATCCGACCAGATGAGAGACCACAACAAGCAATCTACGTAACCAAACAAAATACAGAAAGAAAGGAAGATAAAAGAGATCTGCAAAGACACCGAAGAGAGAGAGAGAGAGAGAGAGAGAGAGAGAGAGAGAGGTGTAGAAACAACACAATACAATTTTGTGTTTTTTTTCCTTCCCATCTATCTATAGTACTCGAAGCGTTTCATCTCTTCCATCCTTCCAATTCCCCACGCACGTGCGGTCCTCCAATAAGTACCCGACGCGTGTCCCCCTCTTGTCGTCGTGCACGCACCAACTCCGGACGTGGGGTGAGAAGAACGGTCGAGATGCCGATGGATTGATCCGGGCCGTCCGTTGAAGGTTGGAGGGTGTACGATCGAGATCGGTTATGGGGCCCTTCGTGTTAGGAAACCGAAATCCACGCCCTGTCGTAGCCGGGTTCCACGCTTTCGGATGGCTTAAGCGGATACGGGTGGGGCCGGATTCTTGTTACGGATCCCTAGGCGGATCCTCAAACTTGACCCAATATCACATGTGCTTGTTGCCCTCAAAGAACCGGATGGTTTGTTTGTTAGAAAATCACTTGAGATCAGTTGTATTTGTATAGTCTATCTTTCTTTTTTAAAGTAATTACCATTTACATATGGATACGTGTCATTTGTTGAACAAATACCATTGAAGTATGGAAAAATATATATCGTAGCAGCATATCTTACCTCGAAAATTAATAATGAAACCGAAAAATATAGAACATATTATTTATATCAAACCAATCGAAATCTACTATTGGCAATCCATGTGAAACTAACTAATCGTACGTGTAAAACAAAATATTGCTGTTCTGAATATATCATCTTTGTCCTTCTCTTAGAACTCCATTCTTAGAAAAGCTCAAGCGACATTAAGTCGATATTGTCTTTTCGGAGACATTTGATAAATTTGGAACTACACTGAAAAGATTAACATGGACATTCACAAAAAGACATTAAATAGATGTTTTCTTATTATTTTCTTTGAAAAATATCAAATATTTCTTGTCCTCGCAAAATGAGTCTAGCGCTACTCATAAAATCTCAGGATAGTCGAGATTGAAGACCTAAGATCAGACTTCTCGACAGCCGATAGGTACAGTAGGATATTTTGGTCAACAATTTTTTTTTAAAAACATTTGTTTTCTTGCTATCATCTTCCGTAGAATAATGCTTTCCCTGTTCTTAGGGTTCAGAATCATATTTCTAGCACGACACTTTATCTTTGATTTCATTTGCAATAGAGTTTTTACTTTTAAGTGATAAGTGAAACATTGATATGATCATGATGTGAAAATTGTCTTCGAGGTTTAGGGGAAGAAAAACACAACAAAAGAGAGAGAACTGGTGTGGGCTATTTCTACACTCGTACATATCAGTTTAGATGGGCTTAGAGCCCATCCACACCTTTCCTTGTAGAACTTTACCACAATCCACAAATCCAAATATGTGCTAAAAAATATACCTATATAACGTAGAAGAATTTCGTCAAACCGTCAATAAATTATTATTTTTAATTGCATTTTAACATATTTAAATTGCTTTTATGATTTTTAAAAAGTGTTACATTTTAGGACCTAGTATAACCTAATTTTATTAAATTCATTCAATATAAACCTAATTATATAAAATGCCCTCAGCAGCAGAGGCCGGTTGGCAGCAAATGACGATTCAAAGAACATTTAGGGGGTGAGTGTAAAAATTTTCACCTTTAAAATTTAACATAACCCCGAAAAATAATATAATTATCTAAATTAAAATACAAACTTTTTTGTAATATTATGAATTCGTGATGCATTTTACAGCTCTTTGGATCAATTAATCCATTTGAAGGCCTTTTCTAGAGTGTAGAAAGAGCAAACCATCTTCGATTCTGAAGTAGTAGATGGTTTTCAAACAGACCCATCTAGTCTGAACAAAAAAATGATCTTCAACCTGGTTCGACTGTGAAGTCCTGAAGAATCATAATTGCAACTCATAAAACAATAAAGAGAAATCATGTTAAACTTAGTTTATCTCATCTAAGAGTTGTAATAACAAGAATTTCTTAAGCAACAGTTATTGATTTACAAAATTGACGGTTGTGTAAAAGTTATGCAACGGCTAATCCTATTATTTCTTTTCCTATAAAAACCATAGACTTTTCCCTCCTCTTTCCATTCTTCCCTCCTCCCTCATCTCCCTCCGGACGGTCCCAAACCCTAATCCCAACCCCTCCCTCTCCCGATCCTCACCCCCTCTTTGCCCTGATCCGTCTCCGGTCTTCCCCTCCCAACTCTTCCCGCGAAGAACACGACGAGGTTTGTGTTTTCTACCTTCTCTACTTCGATTCCTGTTTCTTGGAGAAATGGGCAAGATTATGGATCATGGTAGCGGGAGCTTCTGCCGAGGTGGTCGGTCCGGCGCCGGAGTCAATTCTGGGCATCGCGGGGATCGAAGAAGAATAGAAGGGAAGAAGAAGAGTGCTATTTTTGGTTTTTTTTATGTTTTCAATTTTTTTTATTTTTGTTTTTAATATTAAGGACGTTTGTAAGTTTATATGAGGTTTAATTTACAAATTTTTTAATGGTATTAGACGGAAATGGTGACGGAGGTACAAATGAGTAAATATTTGACTTACAGTACACTTCTAGTAATAGTGAAAATCCGGTTGTATATCGTTAATTAGGACATTTGCGAGGTGTACCCAAGCAAAAAACCCCTTATAATATGAGTTTTGTTACTGATTTGATGGTTCATTACAGATTTTTACACTGTTTTTTCAGCATCAAAGGGAAATAAGAATGAAGAAAACCCCATGTAGATGCTGCTATGGCAACAAAGATGTCAATGTATGTGCCTTCTCCACCTTTAAGAGGATGAAATATTTGCCACTTGCCTTGTCTTGGTATGTTACAATTTCTTTTTCTTAATGCATATGGCTTTCTGCATTTGCTTATTTTCGTGGTCACTTTTAAAGCTAACACGTGAACAAAAATGTTGGCAGGGTTACGAGACCAAGACGATTAAATTAAGCCGAACTTGAAAACTCAACAAGCTTTGAACCTAATTGCTGGCAGTAGAAAGAAGTTGTAGGATGCTAACACTATGGCTTCATAGGTAAAGAAATTATTTTTGTCCTTTGGTTTCTACATGCAAGCTCACTTCCTTGCATGTCAATTAGATGTAACTTCTCTATATGAATAACATGATTAATACTTTCTATATGCAAGCTCACTTCCTTGCATGTCAATTAGATGTAACTTCTCTACATGAATAACATGATTAATACTTTCTATATGCAAGCTCACTTCCTTGCATGCCAATTAGATGGAATTCTCTACATGAATAACATGATTAATACTTAAAGCATGTATGTCCTTGCAATTGGAAATATGATTTGTACCAATAAGACTAAGGATCTCATTTAACCATTTTTATTGCACGACTTGTGCTTAAATTAGCATTTTATTTTGATGTTACCGACCATTAAAAGCACCATTATTGTTGAAATAGTTCAATTCAATTCACATCCATTTAAATCATATATTGATTTCATATACCGTGTGACACTAGCTACCAAATTTAAAAAATATGAACACACATTTTCAGACTAAAGGCATGTTTATATTTTAAGATCTCGTATATTTATTTATATTCTTTTCTTTAATTTTTTTGTTTTATTTAGTTCATTTTCATATATGTTTTACATTTATCACTAGTGCATTGACCAATCTCCATTTATTCATGCGTCTTATTTGAAAACATCACACCTCACTTAACCATGAAGGCCGTGCCAATTAGTGGTGGACCGCCTAGTCCGCCCCCTACATAAGTGGGTAATCAGAGGTTCAATTACCTACCTTTGAAAATAAATAAACCCTAACACATGCCCCCATAATCTATAGGACTTGTCTATGTCTTCCAATCGCTCCCTCAGTTTGTCATTGGTGTTATCTGCGTAATTGATATGCGATAGAAAAATTGTTATGTTATATCTTTCTTGAACTATGCAGGTATGACATCAAGTTCTTCAATTTATATCAATGAGACTTTTCGAATCGTTTCATATATTCGTCCGTGCAATTGTCAGCATAAAACTCACAAGTTTGAAAAAATTTCAAATGTCATATCTCTCTCAACCTATGGGGGCATGACATCAATTCCTCCAATTTTTGTCTCAATGACTTGATTATGTATCAATTTTTGTAAATGTCATATCTCTCTCTACATATGGAGGTATGACATGAAATCCTCTAAATTTTATCTCAATGACGTGTTCATGTATCAATTCTTGTAAATGTCATATCTCTCAACTTACATTGGTATGTCATCAATTTATCTAATTTTTAACTCAAGGGCTTGTCTATTCTTTCGAGACGCTCCCTAAACCAGTCATTAGTATTGTCAGCATATTTCGTTCACATTTGACGACAATTTCCAATATAATGTCTCTCTCGATCTATGAAGGTATGACATTAAGTCCTCCAATTTTGATATCAAGGACTTGATAATGAGTCAATTTCTTCAAATGTCACATCTCTCTACCTATTTGGGTATGACATTAAGTCCTCTACTTTTAACTCAAGAACTTGTCTATTTTTTCGAGTCGCTGTCTAAACTCATCGTTGATGTTGTCAAGGTACTTTGTATGCGTTTGATGACAATATCCAATATCATCTTTCTCTCGACCTATGTAGGTATGAAATTATGTCCTCATTTTAATCTTAGGGAACTACTATTCGTCGTCGGAAAATTACTTAAATCGTCCCAAAAATGACCTTTTTGCTCTTAACAAATCAATTAATACTCATTTCGTCTCGTGTCTTTAAACAATGTGTTTGTCTTGGCGGTCGCCCTCTCGTTGGGTCGGGCGTCTCCCGTGGATGCCCGACCCAAAATTGTTTTTTTTTAAATTATTAAAATAAATAGGGTAATTTAGCAGATGTGAATAGTTCGGGGTGTCCGCTGGTTCTTTTCCTGGCCTCCGAGGCATTGTATTTGGTGAATAGAAGAGTGATATGAAGATAAAGTTGTGTTAAAAGAGTGAAATGAAGAGTTATATAAGTATAAAGGGTAGAGAGACAAAATGATAATCTGTTGGGGTGATTTAAGTAGTTTTACGGCGACGAATAGCAGTTCAGTAATCTTAAGGACTTTTTTACGTACCAATTCTTCTAAATGTCATATCTATGAATCTATAAAGGTATGACATGAAGGCCAACAATTTTTAATTCAATGACTTGTCTATTTTTTCGAGTTACTCCCTAAACTCTTCCTAAGTGTTGTCAGCGTACTTCGTACACGTTTGTCGATAATTTTCAATGTCATATCTGTCAACCTATGGAGGTATGACATCGAGTTCTCTAATTTTAATCTCAATGATTGTTTATGTATCAATTACTCTAAATGTAATATATCTCGACATATATAGGTATGATATGAAGTCCTCCAATTTTTATCTCAATGACTTGTCTATTCTTTCAAATCATTTCGTAATGTTGATATTGATAATGTGAGCATAGTTCTTAGTCGTTAGATAATAATTTACAATGTCATACCTCTCTTGACCTATGAAGGTGTGACATCAAGTCCTCTCAATTTTTATCTCAATTACTTGTTTATGTATCAATTCTTATAAATGTCATATCTCTCGACCTGTAATGGTAAAAGTCTCCAATTTTTAACTCAAGGACTTGTATATATTCTTTCGAGTCGCTACATAAACTCGTTCTTAGTGTTGTCATCGTAGTTCACGTTGGACGACAATATTCAATGCCATATCTCTTCACCTGTGGAGGTATGACCTCAAGTCCTCCAATTTTAATCCCAAGGACTTGATAATGCATCGATTTCTTCAAATGTTACTTGTCTTGACTTATTGGGGTAAGACAACAAGTCCTTAAATTTTTAACTTAAGGACTTGTCTATTCTTTCGTCTCGCTTCCTGAACTCATCCTTAGTGTTGTTAGCGTATTTTGTACATGTTTGGCGACAATTTCCAATGTCATTTCTCTCAACCTATGGAGGTATGACATCAAGTCCTCAAATTTTAATCTCAAGGACTTGACATCATGTCAATTTCTTCAAATCGCATTTCTCTGGACCTATATAGATATGACATCAAGTCCTCCGCTTTTTAACACAGGAATTGTCTATTCTTTCGAGTTGCTGTCCAAACTCGTTGTAAGTGTTGCAAGCGTACTTCGTACGTGTTTGACGACAATATCCAATGTCATCTTTCTCTCGACCTATGTAGGTATGAAATGAAGTCCTCAAAATTTAATGTTTATGACTTGTTCATGTATCAATTCTTCTAAGTGTCATATCTCTAGACCTATAGAGCTATGACATGAAATCCAACAATTTTTAATTCAAGGACTTGTCTATTCTTTCGAGTCACTCCTTAAACTCGTCTTAAGTGTTGTCACCGTACTTCATACTTTTTATGACATCAAGTCCTCTAATTTTAATCTCTTCCAATAATTTTTAATTCAAAGGCTTGTCTATTCTTTCGAGTTGCTCCTTAAACTCGTCTTAAGTGTTGTCACCGTACTTCGTATTTCTTATGACATCAAGTCCTTTAATTTTAATCTCAAGATTGTTTATGTATCAATTACTCTAAATGTTATATCTATCATTATATATTTATAATTTCAAGTCTTCTAATTTTTATCTCAATGACTTGTCCATTCTTTCGAATCGTTTCGTAAAGTCGATCTTGATATTGTGAGCATAATTCTTAGTCGTTAGATAATAATTTCAATGTCATATCTTTCTCGACCTATGGAGGTACGACATTAAGCCCTTCAATTTATATCTCAAAGACTTGTTCATGTATCAATTCTTTTAAATGTCACGTATCTTGACCTATAGTGGGATGACATCAAGTCATCCAATTTTTAACTCAAAGACTTGTTTATTCTTTCGAGTCGCTCCACAAACTCGTTCTTAGTGTTGTCAGTGTATTTCGTACGCATATCACAACAATTTCCAATGTCATATCTTTTTCGACCTATAGAGGTACAACATTAAGTACTCCAAATTTTTTTATCTCACTGACTTGTTTATGTATTAATTCATCTAAATGTCATACCTCTCGACCTATAGAGGAATGACATGAAGTCCTCTAATTTTGAACTCGACTTGTCTATTCTTTCGAGTCGCTCCATTAACTCGTCCTTAGTGTTGTCAACGTATTTCGTGCGTGTTTGACGACAAATTTCAATCTTATATTTCTCTCGACCTTTGGAGACATGACATCAAGTCCCAACCCGCCAACCCGACCCGCCCAAGTCGGGTAGCGGTGTAAAAAACCCAACCCGCCACCCGCCTACCCGCCAACCTGACTAATAAACGGGACATTTAGCGGTTGTATTTTCTACCTGTCCCGTTTACCCGATTACCCGCATAAGAATTTAATAAATTAAATAATAAATATTATATATATACACACACACTTATATACCATATACATATTCTATAATCCCTAATTTACTAATAGTGTTATAAAGTTGAAGTTATTTATAATTTTATGGTGTTCATCACATTTGAAATATTTTTAAGGTGCTAATGTGTCATGTTTTTATTTTATAGTGTTATGTAGAAAGAAAGAAAAAACATATAAAATCTATTTATCCATCTACCCGTCCCGCATAACTTGATTACCCGCCCCACCCCGCCCGCGTAACCCGTTTACCCGATCTTAGGTGGGTCGGGTAGCGGTTAATTTTTTTCCCACCCGACCCGACCCGACCTGCCAACCCGCCTACCTTAGACGGGTCGGATAGCGGTGGGTTCAAAACCCACCCCGCCCCGCCCCGACCGGGTAAGGACCTTAGTATTGTTAGTGTGATTACTGCACGTTAGAGAACAAATTCCAATGTTATATCTCTCTTCATAGGGAGGTATGATAATGAAGTCCTTCAATTTTTACGCCAGTGACTTGTTTATCAATAAATGTTATGTCTCTCGATTTATGGAAGTATGACATTTAGTCCTCCAATTTTTATCTCAAAGACTTGCCTATTATTTCGAATCGCTCCGTAAATTTGTCGTTATTGTTAATTGTTTTCAGTTTAGTTCCTACGTGTTTGACAACTTCTTCTAATGTCATATCTCTCGACCTATGGAGGTATGACATCAAGTTCTTTAATTTTTATCAAGTTTAATGCAAGTCTGTGAATTTAGTCTAGGTCAAGTTTTAACTGTTGAAGACCCAACCCTTGAGCCTGATCCACCTTGATTAAGTTCCTGCAGTATCAATACATTTACTTATTTTCCACAAACAAATCAAAATGGTTAGTTCATTTTCTAGATGCATCTGTGTCCGAGTATAACCTAATTTAGCATTTCAAACATATTTTGAAAAGGTGTTTTGTTCCACAAAGGTGTCTAAATACATCTAAATTACCAAAAGATGAGTCTAAATGGGTTTTTTTATGAAACAAGTGTAAAACAAATCTCTCTGACAATTGTGTTCTTAAGTTCTTAACCTGTGTCAAACTTGATATGTAAAACGATTTATAATGTGTCAGTAAACAGGTGTAATAGGACTTGATGGGTGAGCCGTAAATTAAACAAGTCCTATCTGGCTCAGGTTTCCATAATTCAGTTTAGTAAACAAGTTGAATGCGACCAGAACCTATGGAATCATCCATTTATAAACAAATCATTACCAAAACAACCAGACCTGTTTAACAGGTCAACAGAGAAAGAAGTTCTAAACTTTTCGATCTTCTGGGATTTCTGAAACGTAAGGTATGCTCACAAAAGTCGGAAGTTTTTTTACAATTCTAAGTTCTAACAGTTAAATTGACAGGTATTGCAGCAAAAGGAGGGACATATTTATTTCTGGATATCACCACCACTACTAGTATGTAAGGTAGCCATAAATTGTGCAACTTTTAGACAGTTGTGTTTCTTCTATGGGATTGACTTCGAGGTTTCTGCTGTTATAAGATTTAGATATGCCTTGATATGACATTAGATACGTATGATTTCTTTCAATCTAAGTTTGCACCTCCAATGTTTTTCTTACCAGTAGTGTGTTTAGCCTTGTGCAGCAGCATAAAGCAACAATGTGGATAAGATGGAATGAGAATATTTCCCAAGCAAAATCAAGAGGTAGATCGCTTTTCCAGTTAAATAGTTATACCTTTATTCTGTCAACTTATTTCAATATCCCTCGTCAAGTTTCTGATTTACATAACCACATTAAGGGCAGGTTTGCTGATTTGAAAGAACGAGTGGCGTTGACTCAATATATTTAAGATGGCAAAGGGAAAGTAATCTGGGATCAGGTAAAAAGATTGATAAGTTGAGCTATCTCAAATGATCATTACTTGTTGGATATCATGCAAACACAACCTATTCGTCAAACGTTTATGAGATATCTCACAAGGTGCCTCACTTTCAATACCATTTCTGAAAGAAATGTCCATAGTAATGAGAATATATAATCTTACATCGGGTAGTTTGGGGATGTACCTCGGTCTATAAGTCATGTGAATTTCTCACGCATATAAACTTGTTTTGGGGAATGATCTTCACTTTTTTCTTGTCACAACACGTAAAACACACATATGGCCTAACATATAATAAATGTAGAAACACAAAGGACTGGACGGCATTCTTGACCAAAAGTTAGCATATTTTTTGGTATTTAGGTAACTTGCATATTTTTAATTTAAAAAAAAACTTGCATGTTCTGTAGGGGGTTTCTATGTAAAACTCTCAACAGTCATATTTTTTTGTTTGGGAAGACAAGACTGTTAAGATCAGAAGAATCTAACTAAGATTGTTTGGATTTTTAATGAGATATATAGTGGTCAACTTTTCTAGCTTTTTAAACTAATAACATAGACAAAAAGAGCAGCGCCTTATAAAATTAGACAAATCTGTGGATTAATTCATTAATGTTCGAGATATGCTCAACATTACCCAATTTTGTACTTAAAGTCGGATTTTTTTGCTATAAATAAAAAGATCTTCATGAATAGTGGGTATCGATACTTCCTCCACTTGTTCCCTGCAGGGACAATAAATTATTTTCTAATAACCACATTTATTTGGCTACATGGATGAACATAGAATGATAATTGGTCCCGGTGTACTATTGATTCCGAAGTGGTGTTTGTTTCCTATCGAGGCATTGACGGTAATTGCTAGTTGTCTCAATGTTAGTACACATGAGGTAGAATGAAGTGTAGGATCCATATTGAAGTGTAAGAGCATCCTTAACCGATGCATACAAACACAGACGCCCAAGATTTCGTTCGACACCTCAGCAGTAAAAGTATTAAAAAAATGGGGTAGCCTTCGCCCGGGTGAAATTCCACCCCAGGCGCCTGGAGAATGTGGTTGTTGAGGGGCACGTGTCCCCCACCATTGGTCACCTTTTTTTATTTTGTGTTTTTGTGTTTAGAAAATGTTTTTAAAATCATTTAAAATCGTTTTTTCAAATATATTTTTATGAAAATAAGTTTTTTATTTGTTTATATTTTCTAGAATTTTTTGATAATTTTTCATGTTTGACCTAGAATTAATCCCGAAATGACGTGTATGGGAGAGAATGTAGGGCGCTTGAGTTGTTTCTGGGTGTGGTTAAGAAAAATTTAGGAGGTTGGTTTGAGTTGACGTGGTTGAGAGAGAAGTTGACGTGACTGAGAGAGAAACCATGACGCCAGTATCATCCATAAAAAAATAATATTGTATCTTCACCATCCATATATATCTTCGCCCATGCCTTAAAAAGTAATATTGTATCTTCACCATCCATATATGAACCGTTACTAGAGCCAGTATCATCTGATGCTATTAAGTAATTGTATTGACAAATTGAAACTTCGGAAGTCCCCCCCACTGAGCTGTCCAACTTTATGTAACCCCAACAAAGTTTGTATCTACACATTTTTTCCCCAATCACAAAAAAGCTAGACGTACACAAGGATAAATACAAAAAATACGCTTTCAGAAAAGAATAAACAGGAAAAAGTGAGTAAATATATATCTCACGGCGGGCCACAAAATGGAAAGACAAACAAAACACACTACCCATTGCACAAAAAACCAACAAACCAAACCAACACCAAAATCATTCAACATTGACACAAGTCACACAACACAAATCCTTCTTCCCATTCAAACTCCCCTCCACTCTCCCTCCTCTCCTCACCATGAGAGGCACCCTACGTTGCTTGATATCATGCATCCTCCCATGCGGTGCGCTCGACGTCGTCCGGGTCGTGCACACCAACGGCCACGTCCAACATATCCCCGACCGAGTACTCGCCTCCGACGTCATGCGGGCCAACCCCAACCATGTCCTCCTTGAGCCCCCAATCACGGTTGTCGTCTCTCCGACAACAAAGCTCAAGAAGGGTAGATTCTACTTCCTCGTGCCGGCAGTGTCTGAGAAGATCACGTCCACAAGTAGGCATAAGAAGCTTGTTGGGAGGAAAAGTGATGAAAATTCGGAGGAGACGAGATGGCGCCAGACTAGAGGGAGGGTTGGAGTTTGGAGACCAAACCTTAAAAGCATCTCTGAGGTCGATATCTGAAGATTTTCTTTTCTTTCTCTCTCTTAACTTAACTTAAGTTGTGCTTTTGGGATAGAATGTGTTTTCATTCGGTTCCCTTTTTTGCCTTTTTTCCACTCAAATTGATGGAAAGTATACTATTGGCTTTGTAAGTATAGGGTTTTGGTTTGATTAGTTTTTTCATGTTAATTATGAATATATAGATGTTAAGGTTTTGCTCAGGTTTGATTTTGCATGTGAGTTGTGATTTGTATGGGAATGGAGAGAGAGAGAGAGAGAGAGAGAGAGAGAAGAAAATTTGATCGTGTAATTCTACTCCCTCGTATGACCACTTGATATTTGGTGTTACGCGTGAGGTTCAACTTGCAACCTTTCGTTGGAAAAATGTTCAAAATGAGCTAACTTAACCAAAAACAATGTTCAAAACTCGCTCCTAACCAAGTCGAGATGACTTAACTAATTACCTTGAGGTCTTCTCAACCACAAGATTGTAAATTTAAACCTTACCACTCCAAAGTGGTTGGAATTTTCTCATTTTTCCTTGTTTTGTGAGACTTATGTGTACATTTGTTCCGTTAAAATGATAATAATAAATTCAAAAAAAGACAAAAAGAAATTTCTATTAACTCAAAAGTTTGCCCGCAATGACTAGATTTTAGAACTCCGCCCACTTTCCCAAAACCAAAGTAACAATGCATTAGTTATCTAATAGATCATAAGTGGAGTAGCGTCATATAAATATTCATTCGCTTAAGTCTACAGATATTGTCCGGGGGAAGAAAATCACAGAGTGATAGATCTTACGTCGCACCAGATATTGGCTTTTTCACCCAACTCAAACGTCCAAGGACTCCAGGGCTTTTTCACCCAACCCTTAACACGCGGTTCATGCTCAGGCTTCAGGGCTTTTTTCACCCAACCCTTAACACGCGGTTCATGCTCAGACTCCAGGGCTCTTTCACCCAACCTGAACGCACTACGGAGCCCCATGGATTTTTCACTCAACCCCGCACAGACTAGCTGGACTCCAGGACTCTTTCACCCAACCACAACTCTCACACAGTTACGGGGCTTCAGAGCTCTTTCACCAGACCACCGCAACACACGTGCTCACTAGCACATTTGCCGGAAGAACATCGGCACCACAACTCGCCCCACACAGACGACCACAACAACTGCACCTCCAACGTGCAAAACTGGACACAAACGGTCGACCGAACCAAAAGTCTCGGTCGACCGAATCTCACAAACACCGGGTAATTGCCTCGACCGGCACTCCATCGGTCAACCAATCCCCACCAACAACACTCGTTCGGTCGAACCAAAGTCAAGGGTCGGTCGACTGTTTAGATGGTCAACTCCTAGGTTCAACGAACAAAATGACCAATCGGTCGAACGGCAAAAGGGGGCTCGTTCGACTGAAAGTCGTCAGGGAGAAATCCCCCACTCCCAACAGCGAATTCGGTAGAACCCCCGAGCATTCTCGGTCGACCAAATTCCACCAGGGAATTTGAAGGGAATGTGTTCTAAAAGTTTTACTTTTAAATGTCAATTATTATGAATTGAATGAGAAATCATTTTGTTCCTTGTTTATGTTATTCGTCTTTTAGAAGCGTTAAGGAAGAGGCTCTTGGTCCTTAACCGTAGAGCTCTAAAAGATATTGGTTTACATAAAACAAAAGATATTCGCAATCATGGTAACTAACATGGAACATTAATTGCCGAGTTAAGATTGTCGTGTTGGTCATAGATCATTGTAGCTCTACAAGTGAGTGACAACACGGGTATGCAAAAAAGGAAAATATTACTTTTGTATACTGAATAGACCTAATAAGTAAAATATTATAGAAATGTGTTTCTGTGTCATTAATATCTTGCTGTGTCTTTAGGTCCTTTGATATGAGACTTATATCTAATCACTTAAGGAATACTTAATTAGATCAGTGTCTTGAACTATCGATCAGTGTAGTGTAAAGGCATTGGTTGGTTAAGTACAACTTTCGTTGGAGAAGATAGTTAGTCAAAAGATTATCATTGCCCCTCTTAATTGAGTAATGATATTAGTGGGCCCCTTGATAAAGCAAAGTTATAATGTGCACAATGTGATTTGAGTTAAGTCACATATTTATAACTAGCTTAAAGAGATCAAGAAATGAATACTAATACAAAGATGACACAATACTACTTTGTGTGTATTCTTAATATCATGAGGCAAGGGACGGACACAAGTGATGCACTCCATCACTAAGTGGATCGGGTTTTGGTTCGAGTGGAATTAAGACATCTAACTAATTGGGAGCTATAATGTGTAGCTAGATACCGCTTATAGCTTGTGATATTAAGCCTTTAATATCACTGCCAACTTAGTTTAGATCCTCCCATAGGTCACACCACAAAACTGGGAAACAAGAAATGGGGATTTTGAGTTCATAAGGATGTGTCGGGTTTCATGTAGAAAATATGACACATGGGGTGAACAAGCAAAATCAAGATTATGTTGTGATTAATAACATAATTAGAATCTAAATTAAATTCATATGTGATGTAAATATTATGGGGTGTAATGAGTTGACATTACATAGGATAATATGTTACATAAGTTGTGAATTTACTACTAATCCCGAAATGTCAAATTTTGTAGGGGTTAAACCAAAATTTGACCAGTCTGCAGTACTGTGCAAAAGTCAACCGATGAATAGTACTGGTCAACCGATGAACAGTACCCGGTCGACCGATGAACAGTACCGGTCCATGATGAACAGTATCGGTCGACCGATGAACATTAACGGTCGACCGGTCCAGACGGTTTTCTGCAGAATTAATTTAAGAATTAATTAGATCATGCGTGGAATTGGTCCATAATTGATTTAATTCGTGGTTAATATTATTTATTAATAAATAATGGATGGTTAGATGGAATTTTGCATGGGATCATGGGCAAGAGGTTGCACATGAATAGGTAATTTGGAGATAACCTATAAATACAAGGTTATCTCATTACCTCCTTAATTTAATTCATTATTTTCTTGAGCAAAATTCTCTCTCCATAATTCTCCACGAAAATTCCTTAATTCTTAAGTTTAGTTTTAGTTCTAGAGATCATCTTCTCAAGGGAACTAAAGAGGGGTTAGTAATTGGATTCTAAACCCTATTGGAGATTGAGATACTAGCTTTTCTCTCTCCAATCTTGTTTAGAGTTTGGTGAAATCTCGGAGGCATCCGGCGCAGCGAGGAGCATCCCCAACGTCTTCGGATCATCAAGAAGTTTTAGAGAACTTCTAGGTATGAATTTCGGAGTCCCATGTTTGTTTTAATAAAAGTTTTAAAACTAGTTATTGAAACAAACCGATGCATGCATGAAACGAATCGTAGAAAATTGTAAAAATCCTTATTATACATAAAAATTCCGAAAATATATATGTATAATTAAACTAGAAATCCTATAGAATTCCCCCAACTCTCACCAACAAATCCGGTCGAACCCCCGAGCACTCTCAGTCGACCGAATTCCACCAGGGAATTCCCCCAACTCTCACCAACGAATCCGGTCGAACCCCCGAGCACTCTCAGTCGACCGAATTCCACCAGGGAATTCCCCCAACTCTCACCAACGAATCTGGTCGAACCTCCGAGCACTCTCGGTTGACCGAATTCCACAAGGGAATTCCCCCACGCTCAACATCAAGTCTGGTCGACCGAACCACCTTTGGTCGAACCAACCACAATTCCAACTTAAGTTGTCGGTCAGATGAAGTCATACAGGCAGTCAACCGTTTAGATGGTCAACGCCCCCGCCGACCTACAACAGTGCACACGGTCGAACGGCAAAGGGGACTCATTCGACCGAAACCAACCAGACTTGCCTCAAATGCACAACCGGTCGACCGCCCCAAGGGCATCGTTTGACTGGTGTGAGGCAGAACCCGAAATCTCATTACGAATGGTCGACCGTTTGCGTTAATCGGTCGACCGATCAGGTATTAAATCTGCTGCATGTTTTACTTGCGACGAGACGGAAGGCCTACCGTCGACTTCCAAATACTCACACTACTAAAGTGAGCGAGTTTGACATACCGTGAAAGTTTGAAGAAACCTTCGAAGAACCTCGACGACGCTTCCACGGGCACTTCTTCCCAAAATCACGATCCACCGACGAACGACTCGCCCGACCAACAATCACAACTCCTCGACGCTCCACAGATACGACTTCAGCTCCGCCAACCTCCACCAACCAACCACGACCACAAAAACGAGTTAGGTCGTGGGAGGGGGAGAACCAAAACGAGCGGGAAGGGTTAAGAAACCAACAACTCACCTCCACGAGCAACCCAAACCCGTCGCACGCCTCCGCCACACCCGAGCTCGGCACCTCCACACCGGAGTACCACTGAGGGAGAGAGAGTGTGAGAGAGAAGTGAGGGAAACGTGAGAGAGAGAGAGGGAGAGAGCTCACCTAAAATATCTTCAATCCATCCAACTCCTCTCCATCTCAGCCGTCCAACCCATCTCCTCCTAATCACCACCTAAATCATCATTAAAATTCAATTAGGATTATGATCTCACACGACTACCACCATTTAGATCATGCAATTTCAAATTCACTCGCAACTCACAAATTTTTCTAAAGTTATATTCTACACATGGATTCTTTTAAACCCTTGGTGGATCTCAAACTTTATGTCATTGGTGTTGATGTAGCCATCAATAATATGGTCCGTCAATTATTGGAGAACATGTAACACCAACAAATTCTTCGTCACATCGGTAGCGACTTCTTGCCCACCTCTTTTGTTGTTGTGTGGCACGCTCTTGAGCTGTGAGTAAGGTGTTGGACTCTTCTCATTGTTATTCTTTTAAAACCAAAATTGTTTAGGTCGTTATCCAAATCTGAGTTGGAGTAGGAATAAATAAGTTACATTGAATGAAAAATAATTCCATCTTTTTAAGAATTGAAAATTTTGGTGCATAATTTGAACATATCTTCTTACAACAAATCATAAGCATCTGAGTTAAGTTGTAATTCGTTCACTAAAAGCAAGTTTAGTAGTGTTTAATTATTCCTTAAAAAAACTAGTTCTCTAACTGACTCAGCTTTGGACTAGTTTGGAGTGTAAGAGGTGGATATGCTTGTACTTTAGCATTCTCAGAAGGGCAATTTGGTCCTCAACAAAAGACTTCCTCTGCCGTTCAATGTGGGACCACGAACCCTCTGTTCCCCTCCCCGTTCCGCGTTCTAGGAACCCTGTAAAATTACCATTCCACCCTCACTCCCCAAACTCAACCCACCTCACAACCCCACCCGACTCCAAGGGCAATCCCGTAACTTCCGTCTTCCGACCACCTCTAATTCCCCGGTCTCCCGTCAAACCAAACCAACGGCGACGATGCATTCCCATCCTCAATCCCAACCGTCCGTCCTTCCCCCACCCCACACGCTTCCCGATTCTTCGCCGTATACACGCGCCCCCTCCCGCCGTTCCCAAACCCTAACCCTAGAAACCAAATCTCGCCGGAGATGGAGAATCCGTCCCCGCCTCCGCCCAACCCCGCCCTCCCCTACCGGGAGGATTGCTGGAGCGAGGGCGCCACGTCGACCCTCATCGACGCCTGGGGCAACCGCTACCTGGACCTCAACCGTGGGAATCTCCGGCAGAAACAGTGGCAGGAGGTCGCCGACGCCGTCAACTCCCGGCGTACCGCCGTCAAGCGCCCCCACCGAACCGACGTCCAGTGCAAGAACCGGATCGATACGCTCAAGAAGAAGTACAAGTCCGAGAAGACCAAGATCGCCGGGTCCGGTGGGACCCATTTGTCCCGCTGGTCGTTTTACGACCGTCTCGACGCCCTAATCGGCCCCGCTGTCGCCGCCAAACCCTCCTCTCCACCGCCGCCGATGGCGCTCCCTTTGCCCTACCTGAAAAACCCTAACTACCCCCTCCCGCAAGCCGTAGCGGTGTTGGCTAAACGGCCGTACCCGGAAGAGCAAATTCTGAGGAGGGGGAATTATCTGGCGGCTGCCGCAGCGGCCGCAAAATCAGCCGAGGAGGATTCCGAATCGTTTAAGTCGAGTCCAGAGAGGTTCGAGAGAAGCGGGTGGAAGGAGGCGAATGGAGTGGGGAAGAACAGTGGGGACGGGATGAGGGAGGTTGCGAAGGCAATTGCGAGTTTCGCGGAGATTTACGAGAGAGTGGAGTCGGATAATCAGAGGCTGATGGTCGAGGTCGAGAGGCAGCGGATGGAGTTCATGAAGGCACTTGAGTTCCAGAGGATGAAGATGTTTGTTGATATGCATGTTCAGTTGCAGAAGGTTAAGAGGACTAAGAGGGTTGTTTCTGATCCTGCTGCTGGTGAGTAGTGTTTTTTCTTGTATTATTTGTGGTTCTAGTTGTGCACCTGTTCTTATTTTATACGGTGAAAATGATGGTTGTATATGATTTTGCGGTTGTGAAGTTGCTTATTTGGTGTCTTTGAAATTTATGTTTTTTTATCATTGGTTACTATATAATAGTGTCCCTCTTTTATTATTGATGACAAAAAGTTTTCCTAATGAGATATTGTAGTGGCTTCTCTTCATCCTATCCTTTTTCAGTGTAGTTGAATTTTCATAATAATCCACCTTGTTTGTGTAACGCCTTCTATTTCCTCTCTTCCATCTTTGCTTTCGATTTATTTATTTGCTGCAGAAGGGAGGTTTCAATAGCTCTTGTTGGTAGTTTGATTGATTGTTTCCTCTCTTTTTTGGGTTTATCTTGGGTAACAATGGGTTGAGTGAAAGGCTTTTTATTTAGTTGCACATTGGATTGTGTCATTGCAATTTTGAAGAGGTGTTTTAGATACGTAGGTTTTACATGTGCTCGTTTTGATCCTTTTCACTAATGTAAAAATCGAGCAATGCTGGATATCTATTTGGTATCCACATATTGAGTTACTTGTGGGCTAACAAAGGGGAAGAGCAAGGGTTCATGGAACCTTTTTTTCGTTGCTATTGTTTGTAGCACTTGTGATCTTCAGGAACATAACTAGTAATCTAATAACTCTTTTGTCATAAATTGTAATGCCTAAACAATGTACGCTGACATAATTTATGCCCCTTACACACCTGACAAAAAAGTTAAGCCCTGGACTCCTGGGTTGTTGCCATCTTCCATAGAGTTACTTAGCAAAATCATTTTTCATTTAATTGGACCGTGAATTTGTTGGATTTCGTGCCCTATAGTATGTATATATTTTCGAAATTTTATAAACATATAGGATCGTAGTATTCATATTTTTTTCGATTTTCATATAGACATGTATTTGTTTATCCTAATTGTTTAACATGCATTAGAATAAACAAACAATTGTAAAGAGGATCATACCTAGAGATTCTCTAAAACCTCTCGAAGACCCGGAGTTGCGTTGACGGTTGAATCGCCCGGTGGATTGCCTCCGAGTATTCACCAAACTCTAAACGAGATTGGAGAGAGAAGAGCTAGCCTCTCAATCTCCAATAGGGTTTAGAATCTAATTACTAACCCCTTTTTAGTTCCATTGAGAAGATGATATCTTAAAAACTAAAACTAAACTTAAGAATTAAGGAAATTTCGTGGAAAATTATGGAGAGAGTTTTTGCATGAGAAAAACAATGAATTAATTAATGAGGTAATGAGATAAACTTGTATTTATAAGTTCTTTCCAAATTACCTATTCATGTGCAACTTCTTGCCCATGATTTCATGCAAACTTCCATCTAACCATCTATTATTTACTAATAAATAATCTCAGCCACGAATTAAATCAATTATGGACCAATTCCATGTATGATCTAATTAATTCTTAAATAATTCTGCATAAAACCGTCTGGACCGGTCAACCATTTGGAGGTTCGGTCGACCGCTCGAACCAAGTTTCGGTCAACCGTTCAACATTCGGTCGACCGCTCGCAACAATAAAATATTTCATCGCAATGTTCGGTCGACCGACTGATAGATTCGGTCGACCGTTCCGAACAGCCGAAAATTCCCTGTTATCGGTCGAGACGTGTCCGGTCGACCGTGCACGTTCGGTCGACCGTTTACTGTTAACCGGTCGACCGTTTGTGCACAATACTGCAGACTTGTCAAATTTCGATTTAACCCTTATAAAATTTGACATTTCGGGATTAGTAGTAAATTCACAACTTATGTAACATGTTATCCTATGTAATGATAAATCATTACACCCCATAATATTTACATCACATATGAATATAATTTAGATTCTAATTATGTTATTAATCACAACATAATTTTGATTTTGCTTGTTCACCCCATGTGTCATATTTTCTACATGAAACCCGACATATCTTATGAACTCTAAATCCTCATTTCTCGTTTCCCAGTTTTGTAGTGTGACCTATAGGAGGATCTAAACTAAGTTGACAGTGATATCAAGAACTTAATATCACAAACTATAAGCGATATCTAGCTACACATTATAGCTCCCAATTAGTTAGATGTCTTAATTCCACTTGAATCAAAACCCGATCCATTTAGTGATGGAGTGCACCACTTGTGTCCGTTTCTTGCCTCTTGATATTAAGAATACACACAAAGTAGTATTGTGTTATCTTTGTATTAGTATTCATTTCTTGATCTCTTTAAGCTAGTTATAAATATGTGACTTAACTCAAATCACATTTTGCACATTATAATTTTGCTTTATCAAGGGGCCCACTAATATTATCACTCAATTAAGAGGGACAATGATAATCTTTTGACTAACTATCTTTTCCAACGAAAGTCATACTTGACCAACCAATGCCTTTACACTACACTTATCGATAGCTTAAAACATTAGTTTAATCAAACATTTCTTAAGTGATCGGATATAAGTCTCATATCAAAGGACCAATGACACAGTAAAATATTAATGATACAGAAACACATTTCTTCAATATTTTACTTATTAGGTCTATTCAGTATACAAAAGTAATATTTTCCTCTTTTACGTACCCGTGTTGTCACTTACTTGTAGAGCTACAATGATATATGACCAACACGGCAATTTTAACTCGGTAATCAATGTCCCATGTTAATTACCATGATTGTGAATATCTTTTGTTTTATGTAAATCATTATCTTTTAGAGCTCTACGGTTAAGGACCAAGAGTCTCTTCCTTAACACTTCTAAAATACGAATTACATAAACAAGGAACAAAATGATTTCTCATTCAATTCATAATAATTGTCATTTAAAAGTAAAACTTTTAGAACACATTTCCTTCAGAATTGAAGCTGATTAAAGAAATTTAGATATGACATTGTCTATACTCACTGAGGGGATGGCAAAATGCATAACCTCAGATGTTGCAATGAGAATGCAGAATATCAACTAGCCTCGATCTTGATCTCATCATATCCTGCAACTCATTGCTCTTGGTTGACATTTTAAAATACAACACATTAATTGATGCAGGACCTTATATTATGATTTATGATGTTCCCTGTAGCATGTTTCTTGTACAAACTTCTAAGAAGTATATCACACTGTAGGTCACACCTAGGGTTGCAAATGTGTATTAGAAATGACTGGTATCATTTGATATCGCTAAATCAGTACTCAATTGTCAATTCACTGGGTGTTGACAGGCAGACGATGATGGGTTCGTGTTGTCTATATCCAATGAAAATTAAGTTTTTATGGGTGTGGCTTTTTTATCATTAAAGATCCTTAATGCTGGACTGGAGGCGTTTGGAAGTTTTTCTTAATTTAGTATTGTTTTTGTTTCATTATTTAAACCTGCATAAAGCCCAATACTTTTGAGGTGCTGAATGAAAACTTTGATTTCCCATTGGAGAGAGGCTATTGATTTATCTAATCATCAGTGTTACAATAGTTAATAACTTAATATATTGCATTACAATGATTTTATCTATTTTTTATGGTTAGTGTGTTCTTCTAAACTTAGCTAAGTTAACTATTGTTTCAGCCAAACATAGTTATCCAGACAACCAATGAAGAGGATCGTACTATTCAAATCAGAATGATGAACAGCCAGCATAGCATGATCGCAACTCTCAAGCAGGAAAGTCTTCTTAGGTTATTTAGGTCGACAATGAAGAGAATCACAGTTCAGTATTAAATGTATAAACCCAATAGTGTCAGTTCTGTCTACTGCCATATATGTGCTGCATCATGTTTGATTTGGATAATTTAGTTTATAATTTTATTTGCCACTCGGATTCCCTTTTGTGTAATTATTTCGTTCGCTTTCTATTTTTTCATTGTGAGAATTTCCAAAATATCAGGTCGCTACTTGAGAGGGGTCTGGCTTTGGTTATTCGGTGATGTCAGTTTTCCTCTCGAACCCTAAAGCAGTAAAGCAGGTGTATGATATGTTGTGGATATGTGGGATGCAGAATTGAAGCGTTTAAATTTTCCTTCTTCGGAAGGCAAAAGGAATTCAAGAACTAGCTGCTTCGATGGATCGGTTATTTGTTAATCGCTGTTGAACTCGCTGTTTTCAACGGAATGTGTTTGTCAAAGGCGTCAGAAAAATATCTCATGTGAGCCCTCCGGCAGTTTAAAACATTACAATTGATTAAGAGGTTTACTTGTGGACGATATTTAGTTGTCTTTATTGACAGTTTTATTTCGAAGACATGGCGTTATCGCTGTGGAATGGTAGGTGGTTCTGTAACTTAAGGTGTACCATCGTTGACAGATTATCAGTTGATACATCTTTATATATTTAGAACACAAAATGGAATCAGGGATTGTGCTTTGGAACCCGTTTGTAGGCTTCTAATATGAATTAATTTCAATATTTTGTAGCTTTTGGAAGGAAAATGCCTATCTTGCACCAAAACCGGCTCAATTTTGGACTCACCTTTTGGAGTGAGAATCTTCACAATGCACTAATCGAATGCACACACGAAAACTCATGGAAATCCGAAAAACGCACAAAAAATGTTTTAAGTCCCCATGCGCTAACACTGTGTTGTCACCTCTTTCTTCCCGCAACCGTGTACTCTTCTTTAACACATTTAACATTCTCTCTCCATATTACAATAATAAACCTTAATATTTTATTAGGGAGAAATAGGTATAGTGTTTGCTTTAAATGGGCTAGCTCATTGAATAAGATGGATATTCGGCCAGACTAACCCACACCTCAAGGATGAAAAACTTTCACAGATATGTCGAGGAAGAGAAATAGTCAACCAAGATTTTCCAACTAGTGGAATGACTTTTAAAACATTTAAACTGACCAGGGACTTCTTTGAAACATATGCAACGAACAATGGATTTGGCATACAGAAGAAGAAGAAGAAGAAAAATTGTCTAGTCAAACGGTATCCTATCATCAGACAAGCATTCATTGCATCTCTTTTCTCCCACTTCCATACCGCAGAGAACAATCAAAACGACATTCTCTTTCCTGATGTCAAGCCCCAGCCCATTGTAATTTTTTATTAGGACAATGTGGACATTTGATGAGGATTGATGACTTGGCATATTTTGATTGGGTGTTTGGGGGTTACATGGATTCTATGTTAGTTAGAGTTAGTTTTAGTAGTTAGAGTTAGTTGGAGTTAGTTAATTGAAGTGGTTGTTGTAGCCTATAAATAGGTCATCACTTGTACTTGTATAAGCATCCATTTTGAATAATGAAATCTTAGTTTTGGTTATTGTGTTTGTTTGGAGTTTTGTGCCACTCGAAGAGCACTAATCGTATCAGTTCGTAGTTGGTGATCGCATTCACGAGTCCGGTCCGGAGTGGATCCATCGGGACGCTAACATATAAGGTTTATGGTTTAGATATGTTTGGGTTCAGATACTTGGTTTAAGTTTTAAGCTTTAAATAAGTCTAGGCTCATATTTATGGGTTAGGATTTTAGAGTTTAGGATGTTAGAGATTACGGTACTTGTAGAGTTTAAATAAGTCTGAGTCAAGACTTATGATTTAGGGTGATAACATTTAAGCCTTTAGGGTTTTGGGTTTGAATATGTCTTGGTTCAAACTTAGAGTTTATGATTTTAGGGTTTTAGGATTTTAGGGTGTTAAGATTTAGTGTATCCAGACATGTGGTTCATACAACCAATACATACACACTAGACCAGATACGTAGGTGTAAAAATATACAAACATGGTAGTCATACAAGATAGGTGCTTTGAAATGCAAAAATAATGTATAAAACACACCAAGAAATTAATTATACACTGCACGTCCAAAATAAAAAATACAAATCAAACACTGCATATCCAAAAGAAAAAAACAATTTCTTGAAAAATATAATCATAACAGCAGTGGTGCGAGATTTTACAGACTTCCTTAATTCATCCTGGGCATTCCCAATGACAACATTAGCATTGACTTTCTCCTCAAAGAACCTAAGGTCATCACTAACCATGACCTGGACGACCCGGTCATCAGCTCTCTCTCTTCAAAATCAACTTTCTCTCTCTTCCACATCAGCTTTCTCTTTCCTCAACCCACCTTCTTCTCTTTCCTACACTATTCATCTCTTAACCACAACCCAACACAACCCACAACAACCTATCTCTCTCCTCCACATCATTTCGGGGTTCATCTTGGTAAAATTTTAAAAAAAATTAAAAAAATTTCTAAAAAATCAAAACAATTATAAAACGTATTTTCATCAAAAAAAAATTTAAAAAAATTAAACAAAAAATTAAAAATATAAATCAAAACTCAAACAAAACTAAAAAAAATAATTTTTTTTTATTTAACGACCGGGTCGACGACCCGGGCGTTTCAACGCCTGAGTCATCGACCCAGTCACATATGACCGAACATTTGGAGCGTTAAAAACAAAGGTCATATATGACTTGGTCACGACCCCATGATGACCTTGTCACGACCGAACATTTGCAGCGTTAAGGGATGCCCTAATTCAAACACACTGTAACAAAGTTAAAGACCAGTTTCCTCCAAACAATTTTTACAAATCAAATAAAATAAGATGTTGGAAAATACAACATCAGACGTTTCCCATAGCAACCAAAAAATAGCAAGATAGATTGAATCAAATAAAACTGCAACATGGAAAAAAACTTATTAACACGTATTTATACAAAAATAGTTATATCAAAACTCAAACATGTTTGCCGATACTTTACGGAAATAACAAACAAACCCACATTTTCTAGGATATCAATGTTGAAGAAAACATATAATCGACCAACAACCAACAAGATATGTCCCGTCATAAAAAAGATCTCCAAAGCCACACTATAAAAAAAATATTATATCTAATGTTACCATAAAATACCACATAAACCTAAATCTATGTACCACCGACAAGTACCAGACGTATTTAAAGTAAAAAACTCTAACATCCGAAGTTGGGGAACGCAAGTACTACTTGAGTGGGAAGAAGGTGAGGTGAAATTTTGTTTTGGGTGGGAAGAATGATTTCAAATACGCAAATAAATCTGCCCAAGGTTGAAAAAACGTCAACCGTCACCCATCTCGTCACCCAATTTTGCCCAAAAAACCTCAAATTTCTAAATATTAACCAATCCGGATTATTTGCAAAACCAAACCAACTCCACTGTGAGGTGGAGACTGGAGACCCAAACATGAGCAACTGAATCACTACTCCTTTTTGAAGGAGGTGACCTGATCATTTTCTACTTAGGTTTAGACTTGGTAATGCTTTGATTCGCACATACGAGGAGAAAAATGAATTACAATTAACTAACGTCCGAAGTGTTCCTCTGAAAGAACGTAGTCTTTTAGTTGGTATACAAATGCTTTAGGTAGATTGGTAAAGTTACTTGAGAATTAATTTTTCATATGTTCAATTTAAATAACAAAAGGTCGTAATGCCAAGAGAATAAGCGTACCGGGAAATTAACAACTAAATAGACAAACAATGAAGCAAGGTAAGACCAAGTAGTCAAATATAGCGACGGGCGAGGAGTTCAAAACTAGACATGTCAATTGGGTTGTGTTCGTGTACTATCGTGTCTGACAGTTCTGCATTCGTGTTATCGTGTATAGTATAAATTGAAAAGATTTCATCATGTTTAGATTGAAAATAGTTAAGTGACATATTATATTGATACTTTTCATTCTAAATAACATCTTAATTGACTATAATAAAGTAAAAACAATTGATTATCTAACAAAAGATGCAGTTCGTGTCTGTTTTGTGTACAAAAATAACTTATCGTGTGTATCGTGTCGTGTTCGTGTCAAATCGTGTACAAATTATTTTATATTTATATGTTCACAAAACATCGTAATAAATCATTTCAATCGTACAAAAAATTTCGTGTAAAGTCGTGTCTATATCGTGTCTCCTTATCGTGTCGTGTCCAAAATTAACAGGTCTATTCAAAACACATCAAATTTGGTTGGCATAAGACGGTCATAGTCGGACTGTACAAACAATGAACTGCATACCAGCAAGATGCAAGCTAACATTTACTTGATACAAATTACTCCGGAAGTACAGAACAATGAAGATGGATTTGAGTCAAAGACCAGCCGCAAGCAAAAAGCTGCTCAAGCCAACTATAACAGATCCTCTCAAGCATCAAACCTGCATAGCTGTTTTTGTCTGCAACAGCAGAACAGATACAAAACGTTCACATTATATACTCCCCCTTTCAGCTCCACGGTCAGGATTCTTCATTGACAGAGCGTGTAAAATAAAAGCTTATTTGGCCGAGAACAAGATACAAAAGCACAGCACGTAAACAGACACAGGATCCATCTCCAAAGATCACGCAGTTCCATTAATCTTTTGCCGCATTTTGTGTTGCAACATGACAGGGGCACAATCCACAGGTGTTTCTCCTGATCAAAGACATGATACTTGGTCAATTTACCTGTTACGACCAGGATTTTGATAAACAAATTCGACAAGCACTCCTTAGTCCGTTTTTTATTTTGGCAATCCTATTTATTTGATCGAAAACCGATGGATGTTCCATATCAACTAACATAGATAAGCTAAATACTTGATATACAAAATACTCCTATTTGATTTTTCTGTTGCTTTCTAGTCTCAACTATCAATGTTTTACTTCAATTTTTCAGAGTTGATCTAAATCTCCTTACAGTTTCAAAATTTCCACGTTGACATGATTAGCTAGTTACAATTTTAGTTCAGAAGTCCATTAGGTTATAACTCTATAGCAAGAAATCATTGGTAATGTGTTTTCAATTAACAACACCAACATAAGTTCAATTAGTGTCCAAAGAATGTTCAAGGTAAATATTTCTTTTATGAACCAGTCTCGTTAGGAATTTATAAGAATAGAAATGAAAGATAACGTTACCTTGAAGACTTGGTCTTATAAAAGAAAATATAAAATATAACTACCTTGTGCATTCTTGCTATCTGTACTAGCTCCATAGTCCATAAGGACGAAAGAAATTTCAGTACGGTTAAACAGTGCAGCCTGTACAGGAGAAAATGCAAATTGTAGTCAAAATTTAAGAAAATGTTTGCCTAACTAACCAGAACATAAAAGGATGGGACCTTACAAATTGCAAGAAATGGATAGATTTATGATGTTACATAATTGGGTTAAAAGACATTTACTTGAAGTTGAAGGATAGTACCAATGAGTCTTTTCACTGTAAATGTAAAAGATACCAAGTTCACAAACTGCAAGGTCGATAAATTATCAACTCTTTTCCTTCTACTTCTTAAGGGATAGTTTGGTGCTAGACTGCTAGTAGTACGATGTTAATGTGAGATGATAATCATTGTTTTATCATTCTATTTCTATCACACAAAAAGTACAATAATATATTGAAGGTTCATGTCGCGAAAAGGAGCCAGAAAGAAATCCACATAATTCTATAGAAATAGAGAAATCAAAGAACGGTTGTGTAGAAAAATCCAGCTAAGATATGGCAGGAATTGGGCATTCACGTCACCCCATGGTAAATAAAGCTGAAATATACTAAAATCAATTGTAGTAGCAAGCCAAATATACCAAATGGAGTAATGTCATCCCTTGCTTGTCGCAATAATTTGCATCAACTCCCTGCTCATGTGAAAAAAAGGGGGAAAACCGAAGTATAAGTCAAGTAAAAGAAAATCATAAAAGAAAATCAACTAAACATAACTTAAATTCTTGAAAAAATTAATTTTACATACATCACTCAAAAGTTTCTTGACAGCTCCAATATCATCATTTTTTATAGCTTCCCTCAAGCCCTGAAGGAGGTGACATGAAAGACTTAAGGATAATCTCATAATCTACTAAAAGAGTTTTATCTGAAACATAGCTGGGGAGGGAGCAAGAGGAAAGTACCACATACCTCTCCATTACTTTCATAATGAGCATGACTTTGCGCTGTTCTACCATCACTGGTTTGACCAGAATTGAAGAATGAACTACAATTATTACAATAAACACCCCATCAAGAAATATTTAGACATTCAATCATGAATTGAAGTTAAAATAGTATGAAGAGAATAATAAGATGAAGCGGGTTTCAAATCAAAATATGAAACGATCATAAACTAAAAGCACTAGTGAGTTTGAAGAAGAAGCTCTATCGTAGAAGCAATATGTACCCAATTCCAGAATATTTTAGACATCAATCCCCATTGTGTGATAAATCATAAGAATAAGAATCGAAGTACAAAGCTACATACTCAAGAAACACAAGCACTACGTTGTGACGGCTTGCAAATAACTCGACAACCATCAAGCCAACCGCCAGACAAGTGGCATTCAAGATAAGTAGAGAACACAATGAATCACAATTTCACGATTTGTCAAATCCATAAACAAAGAAAATGAGGCAATTGCCTCGGTCTACAATTTTATCATGTCGTATTGTCAATGTTCATGGTATGCAACAAAATATTCAGTTAAAATGTGCATTCATCAAACATTTTGGACACTGCTGTGGCATGTAGATCACGAGGAAAATTGATTTTGTCAAAAAGTTCTGTCGAGTCAGCAAATTATATTTTTTATTGGTCAGTAAATTACATCTTCAAAGACATACTACCAGAAGAAGAAGAAAATCACTGTTTTCCTTCACATCAAATGGTCGGTGCAGTAAGTCCTTTTTCACAACACATGCAGGTAAAGTTATTATTTCATGCTGATAAGAACTTCACCACTGCTCAGGAAGGGTGAAGATGTTGAATTATTGTTATAAGAAACTGGTGGGAATTTATATTTACATATTTATCTAGCATCGAGTCAAAATGAAACTTGCTTGTAGTCTTACATGGAGATAGAGAAATCATAATAATAGCATCGATGGACCATTTAAACTGATTCAAATCATTCAATGGAATGATAATAACACTAATTCCATACTCACCTAAAAAATGCATGACATTAAAGAAAGCAATCATAACAAACATGGCAAATATATCTGAAATCATCATCTGATTCTTTACTATAATATTATGTGCAATATTAAAATTTCACCTATCCTACCAAAGCAAAGCCTTTTTTTATATATATAAAACCATTCAAAAGTCAAGGTGGGCTAACACGGGATCTTCATTAATCTTCATTTGGAATTTCAAATTTAGTCTTATAGATGCCTAGGAATATAAAAGCCAGATGTTCAAGTGACCTTTGCTTGGTGTTTGAAGAAGTTCCACTATTTGAGACAGTATTTGATGTACGACTGCTGCTAACAAGTTTTTTTTGTCTTGGGTTAGGCTGACTAATGTTAGAAGTTTTCTGCACCCACAGTAAACAACGATTGGGGAGGAATGAATAACTGAAACCTGAGACTGAGTTAGATGGATACCTGAATTACCAAAAATTTTGATACCTGAAGTGGAGCTGGATCAGGAGTTGGTGCTGCACAGATGCATAAGGGCATTCCACATTTGCAATCAGGGACTACTAATGAATAGCTCGCACCAAAGTCAGGTTTCCTGTCGATCTTTATGCCTAGATTTAGTTTTGAAACTTCCTCCGTCGTAGCATTTACAACACTTTCATAAGTTGGCGGAGGATCCCCTCCATACCTGAAAACAATTTTAAAATATACTCATGCTCCCGTAGTAACTTCCACATTAAGATGCATATTGCTACTGTATATTTATTAAGTATCACCGATAAAAAAATATTTATTAAGTATCAGAAATGAAGAAAGCAAATTTTCCACTCGCAATGGATAACTGTCATTATTAAATGCAAACTACCACCATGAGTCCATGACCACACAGTCTAAAAGCCGCCATGCAAATGATTTTTTATTTTTCAACAACAACGTGATGAGATCATCAAAATACTGCAATTCAATGAACAGAAACTAACAAAAACTAGCCCAGGTTGCATTTTCTACATTTGGGCTTCCAATGTGTTCTAATTTTCTAACATTTATCCTAAAAATGTGAAAAGCTTATTCAAAGAGGAAGTTGTATTTTCAATAAGAAAGAGGAGGGTGAAGGCAACTCCTACTACTTGCAAATGAAAATGAAGGTGACAAACAAATAAGCAAGGTTGAGATACAATTATAATGTAAGAAAACTACAAAAAGAGTGGGAAATAGATTACCGAGAAGAATTGTTGAAGCAATCTGAGCAAACTCTAACACTTGTATAAATGCCAAACTGAGGTAAAGCCTGAGACGAAACGTAGGTTATATCACAATGATAAAAGTCTTAATTTGCAATAGATACATGACATAGGGTTCGGTTTGGTTCGGCCACAACATACCATTTGATCCGACGAGTGTTCGTGACACAGGGTTCGGCCACAACATCGACAATGATGCTGCAAATGGGGGAAAAGCAACATTAAACAGTTTTAATAATTATCATTTATTATGCTTATTATAGTCTTTCCCTTCATAACCTGAACGTCCGAAACAAATTTAACATCCGAAAAGATAGCGATTTAAATCGAAATAAACCCACTCAGAGAAAGTAAATTCATTACATTAGGGGAAGTGGTTTTATTCTGAGATCTGAAACTGAAAATTCTTTTAAACATTAACCATAGACAATCATTTAAACCTAAGGATGCAAAATCTGGTGTCGAAAGTGAGAAGACGAGAAAAGGGAAAAGCGGAAGGTACTCGACGGCGGAAGGTGTTGAAGCTGCAGTAGCAGACGTCGCAGCGAGCGGATTCCTGGAACGGAGGCGGTTCCATCGGCGTCGACATCGATTTTCCGATCGCCCTCCGCTACTGGACCGGATCGATAACTTTCTGCTTCTGATGGGTCGCCTTCTTTTCTTTCTTTCTTTCGATTTTATTTTTTATTTGGGAAACAACAAACAAAATTTCCGATTGTTAACCCCAGGTCACGAGGGGTTAACAACGTCCAGGTCGTCCATCGGGCGTTTGAATGATCGGGTCGACCACCCGGTCGTTGAATATTTTATTGTTTTCTAATTTTTTTTTGAATTTTTTTTAAATTTTTTTGAAAATACATTTTATAATTGTTTTGATTTTTTAGAATTTTAAAAAAAAATTCTAAGATGATCTCTGAAATGATGTGGAGGAGAGAGATGAGTTGTTGTGGGTTGTGGTTAAGATGTGAATAGTGTAAGAAAGAAAAGAAAAGAAAGTGAGTTGGGGAGAGAGAAAACAGATGTGGAAGAGAGAGATAAGAAAGAGAATGCTCATGACCAGGTCGCCAGGGGTCATGGTTAGTGATGATCTCATGAGAAATGTTTGTCATTCTTCGGTGTCGTAGTAAATTGCTTACTAAATTGCGATTAAGATTTGCTTAGTTAACTGGGTCATTAAATCGATGGATTTTTCCCAAAGGCCACTCAACTTAAGCGTCATACATTCTCTCTCTTTCACGTCATTTGGGAATCAATTTTAGAACAAAACACACAAAAAATATTATTTAAAAAAAATTAAACAAATAAAAAACAAAATATCATAAAAAATTTAAAAAATAATATAAAATAATTATTAACTTATTTTAACACATTTAAATATTTTTAAAAAAATTACCAACCAACAGTGAGGACAACGGTCCCCTCCCCCAGAATTTCCACCCGAATGGATGGAAAATCTACCTTTCGGCCTACGTGGCCGGACGGTGTGCAATACCGTCCGGACGCACAATAGCCGATAAGGCCCCTCTTAGATCTTGCAAGTTGCAACGTCATAATTATAAGACCATGTTTAACCATGCCCGGGCTACCCCAGACGCCCTGCTTCCTCTCTCCGTCACGTCAGCTTCTCTTTCTGCCATGTCAGCTCACCCCACCCACCCAAAAAAAACTTAACTATGCCCGGGCTACCCCTACACCCTACACTCTTTTTCCTCCACATCATTTATTAATTAAATAATTTTAATTCTTACACCACATTTAACAAATTACATTTTACATAATATTAATTGAAATTACTACTTCTAATTACTTTAACTCGAAAATATTTAACTCAAACTATTAAATCACGAAATTATTATTAAATATTACGAAACCACATTACATATTACATAAACTTAAATTCGAAATATTACATTCAAAGTTAACAAACAACAATACATATTACATAAACTGGACTTCGAAATAGAATATTACAAATTACGTTAAACTCATGTTCAAATCACTCCTCGTCTGTAGCGTTGTCATATATACTCGATTAAATCGACTTTCAGATCCAAATGTTGATTCCTGTCACGCACCCGATCTTGATTGACAAAAAAATCGTGAATATCTGCTATACGATCGGTCGAATATCGTGTTTCCTCAGCAGAAGTTCCAGCTTGATCTTCCATAAATTCGCGAATATCTCCAAAATTGGCGTAAGAGTCGTGTTCGCCCTCCACAATCATGTTATGCATGATGATGCAAGCTGACATTATTTTTGATAGTACGTCCTTACTCCAAACGAGAGCGGGATTTTTAATAAAACAGTGATCCCACAATAATAAAAGATTATCACCCCACATTACTAAAAAATACCCAATACATTATCAATTAACCTTAACCATATGTTTAGACCATGGGTTAACCATCTTAGACCATACTCTTAAATCACCTCGACAGGTCGTTCGGGGGTCTCGCTCACCGGTGAGCGAGCGACATCCCACCTTGCTGGTGAGGTGGCGGGGGTGGCAAGGGGGCAGCGCCCCTTGGAAATTTTTTGGATCTTGAAATTGTTTGATCTTGAATTTTTTGAATATTTATCACTTGTAAAAAAACTGATTGTAATCCAACCCGTTACCACAATAATTAAAATTTATCACCCCACGTTACTAAAAAATACCCAATACATTATCAATTAACTCTAATAACAAAACCAACACTACAATATATATAAAAAAACAATTGACGAGAGGGAAACACGTGCCCCAGCCCGATGGGCGCCCGAGCGCCAGTTCTGGTGCTCCGGCACCCGATTGGTCGCCCGAGCGAGCGCCCTGGGCACCCTCCCGTTAAGCGTGGTCTAAGCTACTGACACAAACCCACTAAATTCCCAATTTTTGACTCAATGTAGTTGTAATCCCAAACATTTAACAACCCAACATCTGCTGAACTTCCAAAAAGGATGCCTTGTCAAGAGAGCACTAAAATATTGGGAAACGATAAAAAAAAGGGAAGCTTAGCTAAGAGTTAGACTGAACAAGACGATTAAAGACAGGATGTCAAGGGATCCAATCCAAAGCATAATTGACATGCATGCATACTAGGACCGATACCTTTGTGACCTTCATAGTTATTCATAGATGGAAATTGTTCATCAAATGTAAGCTTCCTTCGATAAACAACGTAGAAACTCATATTCTGATCTGAAGGGAGACAACCAAGTCGTAAACATATATAAGATGGAAAAGAACGACGGGAACAATCATGCACTTTCACTTGTGTTTTATTTTGGTTTGTTATTATTCTAGTATTTTGTACCATTATTACAGGAAAACTTTGTTATTCGGTTGCCAGACTTATAGGTCCATATTTTATAACCCAATTAGAAAAAAAATTGGATGCCACTTTCCAATCATGTTGGCAGTGTTTGGATGTAGGGAAACATTCCATCTGTTTTTACAAAAACCTATGTTGGCAACAGTGTCTGTGTTTGGGTGTTTCCGTAAACCAAAAACATAACTTGTTGTTTGGGTGTGATGTTTCCGAAGAAACAAAAAATGTCATGTCTAGTACCATTTACCACTCTACCCTCTTTCCTTCTTCCAATATAAAGCTCAACCATCGCCTTCTCCACTCCATATACGGAGAACCACCAATCTGCTTCCTCTTCCCCACCGAAATTGTCGTCAAACATCTACCATGGTTCTCATTATAGACGGGAGCCCAAGCGGGAGTTCTGCGGGCGTGCGCGCGCCTATATGTTTTTGTGGTTTCCTCGCCAGGAGAGAGACCCTACTACCGGCCGCTAACCCGAGCGGATGGGTGTACACTTGTGGTTCTCCACATTTCATGGTTAGGTTATATCTTTTTACTTTCTCCTCCATTGTGGTTTTGGTGTTGAGGGTCCTCTTCCACAGATGTCAGGACGTTGCCGTTTCTTGGTGGAGGAAGACTCATTGGCGGTGCTTCTTCATCTCATGCGCACCGAGCTAACCCGGGAGACAGAGGCTCACTCCGAAGCCCTTGCGAGCCTCAAGATACGGTTCCATGCCATCGAGAAACTCATCACAGGTTCCACGAAGGGCATATCACCCAACCTAAACATGTCAGACCCCTTCAAGACACCCCAGAAGCTGGAAGCTGAGTTTTGTTGGCTTTTTGGCCTTAATCTTATGTTTTGATGATTTAATCAACCGAATCTTAATTAGAGTAGCACACACTATGCATTGCATATATATTGTATTGTGCTAACCTCTATAGGTGATAAAGACTCAAGAAAGAAGGAAATGAAGTCAAGACATGTAATTAAAGCTAAATCGAAGACATGTAATATTGATTTCTTTTGAGTCTTAGGAACAAAGTGTAATTGAGCATACTTGAGCTAAAATCAACTTAATCACACACTAGGTTCCCTATAGAAGTCACACACGAAATTTCACATAATTTGGACTTCAATAGATCACCAAAACTTAGACCGGAAAACACCAAAACCTGAACTGTAAAAGTCTGCCCACATTCGGTCGACCGCAACATGCCGTTCGGTCGACCGAATGATCAAATCTCTTGTTTGTGTTTTCACTGCCCTTATTCGGTCGACCGTGTTTTATCTTTCGGTCGACCGTCAGATTATATTTTCCCGACCGTTACTTTTGTCGTATATACCCAACGGTCGTATTCGTATTAAACCAAAAATACCCCAAATACATTTCATGTATCGGTCGACCGAGGACCACGATCGGTCGACCGTTGGTTCATCTCTTGACAAACCCAAAGTGCCTGTCCATAATCGGTCGACCGCCAAACCTGTTTCGGTCGACCGTTCACACATTTGTTTGTCACCCCCAAAGTGCCTGGTAGAAATCGGTCGAACGAACCCTTTCTTGTGTTCGACCGATGACTTAAGTTTTCTTAAGTCGTAGAGTTGGGCGGTCGACCGTTACTTAACCGGTCGACCGAATCTTGTGCAAAACTGCCAAACGGTCGACCGTTCGTCCTGATTCGGTCGACCGATTACAGCCAGAATTGGGTCATGTCTTTTCTGTTTTGTGTAATCACACTTCAACTCATACCCAATCAATCTCAATGGCTCTATTCTCTCTAATGCTTATAAATAGAGTTGTAAAACACATTTTAAGACAACTCTCCCACTACAAACTTGTCCCAAAACATTAGAGAGAATCACAAACACTCAAAGCTTCAAACCTTCCACACTTAGTGATCAATTCCTTAATCCTACTCAAGTGTGCTCAAGATTTAGAGAGTGTTGCTCCACTCAAGTTCTCATTTGTTGTCAAAAGAGTAAAGGCTCCGGTGAAAGCCCGAAGCATCCTTCTCGGATTGTGAGAAGAGGATTCCAAGCTCGGCGAGGGTTGTTCGCGAGTTTGACGGTTGTAAAGGCGTTCTCTCCCGGCCCGGAACGGGGAGTGGTTAGTGAAGTCGTGAGCGGAGCTCGGTGATACGAGCGGAGCTTACAAGAGAGGACTAGGACCCGGGTGGGGTGCCGAATCTCTATAAAAACGCCGAGTCGATTTGTGGTTTGCATATTCCTACACTTGCTTGTTTTTGTTTAAATTCCGCTGCATTTCTTTGATCGAATAAACAAGTAGGTAATTAGGTGATTAGCATTAATTGTGGAGCCATAAACCCACACGATCCTACAAGTTTGAGGAGCGTCGATGTCCCAAGTGTGGGATAGTGACGATGGCTGAGACACCAACTGAGGTTGTCACCCTACCCACTCACATGCGCGACGACGAACCCTTAGACGGTATGGCTATTCCTCCGCCCACGAGATCTATACATGTCGAAGGGGTTGGGGACCATGTCCCCAACCATTGACAACCTCTGATTAGGGTCTAACTTCTCGCAGACTGGTATTGTTGTAGTTTATGCAACACATAGGTGGTGGTCGAAGTAATATTTTGGGTGGAGTAATGGTCTTTTTAGTGTAGTAGAAGTTAGTATGTTGTTATGACATTCTCTATAATTTGTGCCAAGGTTTGGGTGTGTAAACAACCATGTCTGTAAAAAGTATGTCAAGACCATCAATGAAAACATATCTGCCTCATAAGTTAGAAGTGGTTCACTAACTATGCATGGGATTAAATCTATATTTTCATTGGACCCTATGTTCTGAAAATCCCAATTGTATTGTAGGCATTCAACCCCTAGACGATACAACACTTGTGGTTATTGACAGTGACTCTCGGTCACGTAGTGAAACCCCCGATCGAGCAACCTTGGCCGGAGTCGAAAATGATGATTCGGGTAGCAACGACAGTCGACCATGGTATCTGCATGAATATTACGACCCAAGCGACGAAAGTGAGATTAATTCGTGAGTTCGAATGATGGAATTTTTCCTGTAAGGCATTCTACCGTCCAGTAAAAAGTGGTGTCCAAACGTGTTTAGGTGATGGCGTATTGTAGTGTATGGGTCGTCAGAGTATGTTGTTGGTTGTTTTTTTGTGGATTGTCTATTTTCGTTTACTACTGCAATGCGGGTATGTATTATGAATTTATGTACAACTATGGACTCCAATATGGTATGTATTATGAATTTATGTAGTGGGATATTGGACTCCAATATGGTATGTTACACTTACTCAATTGTTAACCTATTACTTGTCTTGGGATGACTCCGACCAATTGATGTTGGAAAGTTAACTAGTAATGAAATAAGACCATCAAATGATGGTCGCTTATTGTATTGAAGTATGTTGGTGTTGGCATTGGATGAAAAAAGTAGTTGTACTTGTGGTTATATATATGTTTTCTATTCAATGGTTAATTAGGACCTGCGTAGTGGGAATTTGTGGTGGTTTATTTACTTATTTCTTCTATTGTTGGGTTTAGAGATGGCGAAGAGTTGTTTATTTCGTACCGACTTGGAATGGAATTGGAAAGAATTTCACCATCTACATCTTCAGATGCACCTCCTCTTCTATGTGCTTATTTCGTACCGACTTGTGGATTACAAATTGAAGTGATGTGTTACTAATGGTGGTCTGTTACCGACTCTCTCACATAATAATGGTTTAAAGTCTCACCATTTTCAAGTATTAAGCTCAACAGACAAGAAAGTAGAAAAATATAGTTCATAACCTCAACAGACAACAAATTGTTGACCAAACCAAAGTAGTAAACACATTTTTTGGTCCGAAGAAACAAAATGCAGAACAATAAGTAAACATGGTTTTCAACCTAAAATGTCATAACCGGTTATAACCAATAAAACGAAGCACATCATAATGGTATAACAAATTACCGTAGCATACAATTCTGGATGAAGAAAGTAGTTCTTCATTTTTTTTTAAATCTTACGCGGACGTACTCCTTAACTTTCTCAATTCTCTTGCGATCCATTTCCATCTACTTTCCTCGTCTCCGAGACCGACGAACACATCTCACTTGGGAGCAGCTTCAAACACCTCACTCAAGTCCATGAAATCCTCTTATGCTGGTACAATGCCACTTGACCTAGCTAGTTGTAGGCAATCTCCAGCGTTAGGTGGTTGCTTCGCCTTCAGCTCGTTGTATATAAGCTTTTTGTTCACGGTCACTGCTTCCATGAAGGATGAGATTGTCTCTCCCAAATAATGTATGGAAGGTGGGATGCGAATTTTCTTGGCTTTAGGTTCATTTTCTGCTTTAGTGGTTGGAGGATCGAAAGGCCCCACCCCATTGTCACCTGAATCACCACTGTCTTCGTCCTCGTCAACTTGATCGGCTCCACTTATGTGTGACGACCCGCTAACATTGTTGTCAAGTTTTGTTTTCAATCCCTTCCTAACTGTACAGAATCCACGACCTCCAGCAGCAATTGCTTTGTCATAAATTAGAGGCATTTCTTCTTCGAATTGTATAGGTGCATGTCTGAAGTCCTCTAGCCCGGGACGACCCTAGTTAAGTAAAGTTTATAGCAACAGATTAGTGGTCAATGTAGTCAAAAAATATCATAGTTAAAATCAATGTGTACAAATTATATAAATTCTAGAGAAATAGTGATGCTCACCGTAGCATTTTCCTTCCACCATTTATCATCCATAACTATTGTGTCTCGATTGCCATCCCATCCTTTTCCAGTGTGTGATTGTAGCCACTTCCAAGTCATGTACCTTCTCCTTTGGTTATTCCAATGATTTCTCATTTTATCCCAGGTGTAGTTCAAATTGGTCTCCCTGTTGAAGTTTTGCACAAGGTTTTGCCGACCAACCTCATTAAGGCAAGTGGACGGGCGGTTTCCAGCTCTAACTTCGTCTGCACATAACCGAATGAAGATTGCGTGACGCTCTGCTGTCCAGTTTGCTTTCCTTGATGATTCTCCAGGTATTAATTAAGCAACATTAGGTGGTGGGACATTAGGAGCCGCAACATCAGTAACCGGCCATTCAACAACATCAGAATTTTGCATGTCAGTTGGTTGGAAATATTCGTCGTGTGGCCACTGTTATACACGTCCTCAAATGAGACAGAGTACGGAACCAACCCGTCATTGCAATCAGCAAATAATGGATGGGGTGGTGATCCAGAGCCAACCATTACTTAACTTCCCTGCAATATACTTTTGAAGTACCACAAGTGCACATGTTGTCAAAAATAAAAGTTTCAACACAAGTCAAAGAACAGCAATATAGTGGAAAACTCATGAGTAGATATTGTTGGCTTTTTGGCCTTAATCTTATGTTTTGATGATTTAATCAACCGAATCTTAATTAGAGTAGCACACACTATGCACTGCATATATATTGTATTGTGCTAACCTCTACAGGTGATCAAGACTCAAGAAACAAGGAAATGAAGTCAAGACATGTAATTAAAGCTAAATCGAAGACATGTAATCTTAATTTCTTTTGAGTATTAGGAACAAAGTGTAATTGAGCATACTTGATCTAAAATCAACTTAATCACATACTAGGTTCCCTATAGAAGTCACACACAAAATTTCACATTATTTGGACTTCAATAGATCACCCAAACTTAGACCGGAAAACACCAAAACCTGAATTGCAAAAGTCTGCCCACATTCGGTCGACCGCAACGTGTCGTTCGGTCGACCGGATGATCAATTAATCCTATTTGTGTTTCCCTGTCTAGTTTCGGTCGACCGCACCATATCTTTCGGTCGACCGTCAGATCATATTTTCTCGACCGTTACTTTTGTCGTATATACCCAACGGTCGTATTCGTATTAAACCAAAAATACCCCAAATGTATTTCCTGTATCGGTCGACCGAGGACCACGATCGGTCGACCGTTGGTTCATCTCTTGACAAACCCAAAGTGCCTGTCCATAATCGGTCGACCGCCAAAACCAGTTTCGGTCGACCGTTTAACCTTGTCAAAATCCCCTGCTATCGGTCAACACAATTTCGTTCGACCGATCCATTTTTCCCTCTACCGAAACGCTTCTTCGGTCGACCGGTGATCTTGTTCGGTCGACCGTTTTCTTAATTGACTTAAGTGTTCAGTCGACCGATTCATATTTCGGTCGACCGTATCCCTATCGAACCCAAGCGTTCGGTCGACCGTTGCACCTTTTCGGTCGACCGTTTCTAGACAGATTTGCAGCCCGATTTTCTGCTTTGTGTTCTTTGCACAATACCCAACCAAATCTTGTCCCAACGGATCTATTCTCTCTAATGCTTATAAATAGAGTTGTAAAACACATTTTAACACAACTCTCCCACTACAAACTTGTCCCAAACTTTAGAGAGAATTCCATACACTCCAAACCTCAAATCTCCACACTTAATCATATTTCCAATCTCATTCAAGTGTGCTCAAAGTTTAGAGAGAGTGTTCCACTCAAGTTACATTTGCTGTCAAGAAAGTAAAGGCTCCGGTGAAAGCCCGAAGCATCCTTCTCGGATTGTGAGAAGAGGGTTCCAAGCTCGGCGAGAGTTGTTCGCGAGTTTGACGGTTGTAAGGCGTTGTCTCCCGGCCCGGAACGGGGAGCGGATAATGAAGTCGTAGGCGGAGCTCGGTGATCCGAGCGGAGCTTGCAAGAGAGGATTAGGACCCGGGTGGGGTGCCGAACCTCCATAAAAATCGACCCGACTTCTTGTGGTTTGCATATTTCCTACACTTGCTTGTTTTGTTTTAAATTTCCGCTGCGCATATCGATTGCTTAAACAAGTAGGTGATTAGATTAAAAAGTGATTAGTGAACCCATAACCCACACGATCCTACATTTGGTATCAGAGCCTTGTTAGCTAAATTTCTATACTTAATCGTATTTTTTAGCATGACTTCTACATCATCTAATCACATAGAATGATTATGCACCACTACACCTCCTTTGCTTAATGGGTCAAACTATGATTATTGGAAAAATAGGATGAAAATCTTTTTAATATCAAATGACCTTAAGTATTGGATGTTTCTCCAAAATCCATACACACCACCAAATGAAGATGAATTAGATTCACTCACTAGGCCCAAAATGAAAGAAATTGAGATGAACTCAAAGATAATGAACATTCTATATTGTGGCCTAAATGAGGGTGAATACAATAGAATTAGGGGTTGTATTAGTGCATATGAAATATGGCATAGATTGCAAATGCATCATGAGGGGGATAGCAAAACTAAGGAAACCCGCATTAGTCTCCTCATGCATAAATATGAGATTTTTTCTATGCAAATCGGTGAAAACATAAGCGAAATGAACACTCGCTTCACCGATATCACTAACTCTCTTTTGGTTCTTGGAAGAAAAATCAATGAAGGAGAGATGACAAGGAAGTTCCTCCGGTCACTTAGCATCGATTGGGAAGATAAAGTCGTCGCAATTGAAGAGGCGCATGATCTCTCAAAATTAAAGATGGAGGAGCTCATTGGAAACTTGATGGCTTATGAACTTCAAATCAACCATCGGAAGGAGAAGGAAGCCACCAAGAACAAATTCACCTTGGGATTACATGAAAATATCGACCAACCAAGGAGGAATGTAGAAGATGAGGACATTGAAGTCCTAGCAAAAGACTTCTTCAAATACCTCAAGAAGGACAAAGAAGAAAAGAATGAAAGAAGAGGTAGAAGAAGTGAGAAAAGAGAAAAAGAAAAGGAGAGGGAGGAGAGTGGAAATGAGAGAAGAGAAGGGGAGAAGAAAAAGGAGAGAAGGGAGAGGAGAAAAGAAAAGGAGAAGAGCAAGAGAAAAGAAAGGAAGGAGGAAGCACACAAGGCTACATAGGATGATTCTTCATCACCATCTTCATCGTCGTCTTCCTTGCAAAGTAGAAGAGAAGTGGCTCACTCATGCTTCATGGCTATTGAAGATCAAAGTGAGGTAGATTCTAACTCTTGCTCTAGTAATTCATGCTCAACTAAGTCATATTATAGTGATAGCTCACATTCTAGTGTTAATGAAGAAACTTATACACATGATGAGCTTCAAAATGCATTTCATGACTTAGTTATACAATATGAGATCATTTGTGATAAAAACAAAAATGCTAGAAAGTTAATCAAAGATCTCCAAAGCCAAATTGAAACATGCATGAATGAGAAGAATGAGGTGATTGCTAAATTTGAAAAGAATGCATCAAATTTTGATAAATTAAAAGCAACACCTATAGATTGTGAACAATTAGATCTTCAAGTTTGCAATGTGCAATTAAGAAAAGATCTAGAAAAATTCACACATGGAACTAAGATGCTTAACATGCTATTAGGTAGTCAAAGACAATCTTTGCAAAAACATGGGTTATGATACAATGCAAAATTGAAAAACCATGTATCTCACACTACTCTAAATGGAAAACACTTAGTTGTAAACCATAGTTCCTCAAGTGTGTGGGCTCCCAAAACCAAAATGGTTTGGGTTCCCAAAGCTAACATTCAAGGACCCAAAGTTGTTTGGGTACCTAAATCTACTCTTGTAGGAGCTTGAGGAGGAGATGGGTGGTGACCGGGTGAGCTCAAGAGTCAAATTCAAGTCCGGTTGCATCACCAAATGAGATTGGAGCTAAATTCGAATTCAACATTGGTATAAAATTTCTATCTCTAAAATTTCTGAAAAATAGCTCTAATCTAGTTAATATGTTTAATTGTCATATCCTTAGAGTTTAATTCATTGCAAATCATATACCATATTCATTGCAAATCAATTACCACATTCATTGATTTTAAATGTCAATTTTTTTAAATGGATGTTAGAATAAGGCATAAGTTGAAACTTAAATGAACTTAATTTCATCATACTCATTGTTTCTATTTAGCCTTATTGATAGGGGGAGCTTAAATGATATATCTTTTATTAGAGTAATGAAGTGCTAAACTTAGGGGGAGCTACTTCATTACAAGACATCCAAACTCTATGCTTAAAGTCTTAATTAATTGTTGTTTTTGATGGATGTCAAAGGGGGAGAGATAATTAAGGGGGGAACTTGAAAAACTTGATAAAATTTGAACAAAAACTATGCACATCCATAGGGGGAGCATTTATATGCATAGTTTACATATACTATTTTCAAGTATTAAGATATCGGTTGCCATCATCAAAAAGGGGGAGATTGTTGGCTTTTTGGCCTTAATCTTATGTTTTGATGATTTAATCAACCGAATCTTAATTAGAGTAGCACACACTATGCACTGCATATATATTGTATTGTGCTAACCTCTACAGGTGATCAAGACTCAAGAAACAAGGAAATGAAGTCAAGACATGTAATTAAAGCTAAATCGAAGACATGTAATCTTAATTTCTTTTGAGTATTAGGAACAAAGTGTAATTGAGCATACTTGATCTAAAATCAACTTAATCACACACTAGGTTCCCTATAGAAGTCACACACAAAATTTCACATTATTTGGACTTCAATAGATCACCCAAACTTAGACCGGAAAACACCAAAACCTGAATTGCAAAAGTCTGCCCACATTCGGTCGACCGCAACGTGTCGTTCGGTCGACCGGATGATCAATTAATCCTATTTGTGTTTCCCTGTCTAGTTTCGGTCGACCGCACCATATCTTTCGGTCGACCGTCAGATCATATTTTCTCGACCGTTACTTTTGTCGTATATACCCAACGGTCGTATTCATATTAAACCAAAAATACCCCAAATGTATTTCCTGTATCGGTCGACCGAGGACCACGATCGGGTCGACCGTTGGTTCATCTCTTGACAAACCCAAAGTGCCTGTCCATAATCGGTCGACCGCCAAAACCAGTTTCGGTCGACCGTTTAACCTTGTCAAAATCCCCTGCTATCGGTCAACACAATTTCGTTCGACCGATCCATTTTTCCCTCTACCGAAACGCTTCTTCGGTCGACCGGTGATCTTGTTCGGTCGACCGTTTTCTTAATTGACTTAAGTGTTCAGTTGACCGATTCATATTTCGGTCGACCGTATCCCTATCGAACCCAAGTGTTCGGTCGACCGTTGCACCTTTTCGGTCGACCGTTTCTAGACAGATTTGCAGCCCGATTTTCTGCTTTGTGTTCTTTGCACAATATCCAACCAAATCTTGTCCCAACGGATCTTTTCTCTCTAATGCTTATAAATAGAGTTGTAAAACACATTTTAACACAACTCTCTCACTACAAACTTGTCCCAAACTTTAGAGAGAATTCCATACACTCCAAACCTCAAATCTCCACACTTAATCATATTTCCAATCTCATTCAAGTGTGCTCAAAGTTTAGAGAGTGTGTTCCACTCAAGTTACATTTGCTGTCAAGAAAGTAAAGGCTCCGGTGAAAGCCCGAAGCATCCTTCTCGGATTGTGAGAAGAGGGTTCCAAGCTCGGCGAGAGTTGTTCGCGAGTTTGACGGTTGTAAGGCGTTGTCTCCCGGCCCGGAACGGGGAGCGGATAATGAAGTCGTAGGCGGAGCTCGGTGATCCGAGCGGAGCTTGCAAGAGAGGATTAGGACCCGGGTGGGGTGCCGAACCTCTATAAAAATCGACCCGACTTCTTGTGGTTTGCATATTTCCTACACTTGCTTGTTTTGTTTTAAATTTCCGCTGCGCATATCGATTGCTTAAACAAGTAGGTGATTAGATTAAAAAGTGATTAGTGAACCCATAACCCACACGATCCTACAGATCTCTGGCTGTCAAAATAAGCATGAGATTGGTGAAGTTCAGTTACACATAACACGATACCACTTCCAATACAAGGCAACATAAGTGTAGTAAACATCATTAACTTAGACTTCAAATGTAGGTAGTGAGGAGACACATTAGTAAATTAGTAATTATCATTACATTATAACACATGTCTCCACCAAGTCCGCATGTATTAGTAGATAAGAAATACTCAAATTGCAAATAATACCCAATTTAAATTCCACGAGCACGAGCAATCGAATCACATAATCGGTTCCTAACCGTAGACATGTTGACGTCATCACCAGTGTTGGAAGAGCTCGCCTCACTTGGTAATGACTGACCAGTAAAGTCGGTCAATTGTTCAGCCTCTTCCAACAACTCATTGAGCCTCTCGTCAATTATGAAGTTGTGTAATGCCATTGCAACACTAACAAGCATGGCTTGGGACTCCAAGGGATAATGACCCATGTGATTCAACAGTGCCCAACGCTTCTTAAGAACCCCAAAAGCTCTCTCGATTACATTCCTCAATGAAGAATGCATGCTGTTAAAGAGTTCTTCCCGATTACGGGGTTGGGTAGTCCTGAACTCCTGCAAGTGATAACGAGTTCTACGATACGGTGCTAGAAACCCTTTGCGGTTCTGATAACCCGCGTCAACTAGGTAGTACTTTTCTGTTTCAGAAGGATGAAATAATTAATAAAGTGCATCTATTAAGAAAGTAATTAAAGCATGAAGGGGTTGCATTTACCGTTTGACGGTAAAGGAAAATTGTAGGTGCTATCGGATAGGGCATCATTTAAAATTCTACTGTCATGTGCACTTCCCTCCCAGCCAGAAATAGCATATGTGAATCGCATTTGGAAATCACAAATGGCCAAGACATTTTGCGTTGTGTGCTTAGGGTCTCGACCCGATCGGTACGCCAGTTGTTCATCCTTCGGAACCCACGCGTGTACGTGAGTTCCGTCCAATGCCCCTACGCAATCCTTAAAGTGTGGATAAAATTTTCCTCCACCATATTCATGAATGTGTTTGGGGGTCTCGTTTAATGACTCTCTTGGTTTGATGATGTCACAAGCCCATCTTGTGAGTGCACGAAGGACAGTGTTGAAGTGACGACTAACGGTCTCTCCAGAATGTTGAAACATATCTTGTATTGCCCGGTTGACGTTGGCATGTCCTAGCACATACAAGAACACGTGCATTTGTTCCTCCACGCTTACTTCACGGGTTGGTTTTAGGAGGGCCTGAGATTTCATTAATTCACAAAGTCTGACAAAAACTTCCTTACGCATTCGGCAGCTGTCGTAACATACTCGCCAGTGGCCGGCTAACATGTTTAACGTTTTCTGATTCCCGGACCAACCCGCGGTGTGGACGGGAGACTTTAAAAGGCAGGTTGAAATGTATTGTTCAACACATGCTATCATACTTAAGATCATCATATCATCCTCCTCGTCTATTTCCAGTAGGCGATTTAAATTTTCTACGTCCATGGAATTCCAGAAATATGTTGCCCACTGCGTGGCGTAGTTTTAATAATTAGCATTCACATCGAAAAGAAAATGAGTTTCATTGAAATCTAACTAAATATTGGATTCATGATTGGAAATTAACAGTTGACGAATGCTATTGACAGTACGTGTAAGTATGAAATTACGATTTGCGAAATACTTTTTGATTGAGGTAGTAGTAGAAACTGCGGATGTTTTAGGTTTCGTTTGTAGGGATTCAAACTCAATATGCACCAACTATATGCCTAATTGAAATGGCAGTACTAATGTCAAAAAAAATTCAAAAAATTAACCTTTTGCCAAAAAATAACATTTACGTCCCGACCTCCTCATCAGTAACCATTACTTACAGCAAAAAATTTGGAAAGAAAAGTGTGCAAATATTTGCAATCTTAACGAAGGCTATTGCGGACCCATTGCAACTTATTTTGATGGCACTCATGCAGCGTTCCGGCATTACCAAAGGAAGACCAAAAATTGGTGGAAAATCCATTACTGAAGCTACATGTGCTACAAAATGATACATGTGTATCGTTAAAATAACAAACCAAAACACAACAAATGGAAAATGCACCGAAATGTACTCCTTAATTCATTTTTTTTAGTAGAACCAAACGATGACATCAGTGGAGAGTAGTCTTCAAAAGCATCAAGTTTGGGGGGAATATATTACCCGGTTAAACTATGGAGAATTGTTTTTTGGTTTTAGGGTTTTTGGTGTTGCAACGATATTAGTAGCGATGATTTGGGAATTTTAATTCGCAATACACTATTTCCAATCCTAGAAACACCAATTTCCAACCCATTTGAGATGATTTAGAAGATATTCATGGAGCATTGAAAATTTTCAATACAAAATCAAACCATGGGCGAAGAAATACAATACGCCAACATCTATTCCCGATCTATAGGTGAGTACCCGTAACAACCCCCCCCCCCCCCCCCCCCCCCCCACACACACACACACACACGAAGAACATGCAACCAAATCGATAATAATTATAAAAGAAAGAAGGCCTCCATACCTAGACAACAATGGCCAACGACGGTGGAATCGTAGAGGCGGAGATCGATCAGCGGAAGGGAAGCAGGGAAGCGGCTACTGCTGCAACAAGGCTGGAAGGTTTGTAAACGAGTGTCGGAGATGGGTTAAGGAAATGTGGGATGGTGATTTGGTTGTGTGATTGATGGCAGAACTTGTAATTTCCTCTTGGAGCATGGTTGATTTTGCAAAAAGTCTGCAGGTCCCACCCAAAAACAAGTCGAAACACTCTTTCCCTTGTTTTTGCAATCCCAATGCAAAACCGGAAAACTAGCAAAAATCGGTTACTTTGGAGAAACATGTTTTACCAGAATTTTCAACATGTTTGGATGTGTGTTTCGGAAAACTTATTTGATTCTGAAAAACAAAACATCAAAACACTCATCCAAACAAAACGGTTGTGAATTAAATCATGATTAATTTAATTTAATCGTATTTATTTTCAACAAAAAAAAGGACACAAATCAAATTTTAGAAGAAAAGGTACGAAGTTCGCATGAAACGAGACTACGACTACGAGAGTTAACAACACAAAAGTCTCAAAATGAAACGGGCACCCAATCATCCACGTACCCCCACGTTCCGGTGCACCCCACGTTCCGTGTCCCGCTGACCTCTCCCATCAAACCCCCCCTTCCGCCGTCACATTCAACCGTCCATCCCGACCCCAACGGCTCAGATCACCCCACCCTCGCCGGCGATGACAGCTGCCCTCCTCACCGCCACGTCCACCACCGCCTTCCTCGTCGGCGCCGGTTGCTTTGCCGTCGGCTACCTCCTCGCCGCCGCCACCTCGCCTTCCAACGCCTCCCGCCTCGCGTCCTGGGTCGGGTCCGTCCTCAAACCCCGGGGCCGTGTCCCCGATCGCGACGCCGACGGTGAGGCGAAGAAGAAGAAGAAGAAGAGCGCTGAGGCTTACGAGATCGAGAATCTCGCGGAGATCATCGAGGATTTCAAGATGGTGGGTTGTGGTGTTTTGGTTGTGTTAGGGTTTTGTGGTTTGTTGCCTGATTTTGTGCTTTTGCAGGTGCTTGTTGTGAGGAACGATTTGAAGATGGGGAAAGGAAAGATTGCTGCACAATGTAGGTCTGTTTTTATTAATCATATTAAGGTTTTCTTCGGTGTTTTCAATGCACGGCGAAGCAATGGATCTCTATTAGCAAGAAGAGGATTTAGCGTGAACATCCATGTAACTGAATACTGATACATAAATATCTGGAATTTGTTTGGTTCACCAACTCGTTAAAATTTAATATTGAGTGAAAAATAGTAGACATGACTATCTCATAGGCTTATAGGGTTTTTTAAGATTTTTCAGAGGAATGTGGTTTATTTTTGTTGTACCACCTACGACATAATCAATTTCATTCTTTCTGCCTAAGTATGGACAATATAGGTAATGTTGGATCCAGGACTTCTTTGAAGTCCGAATATTTCAATGTGAGGTGGTAGATACAACTCTTGTAATGTGTTTCATATTTATATTTTCAAGCAATTTGAGACTATATCTTTAGCAAGATATTTTGGTGGATCTAGAGGAGATGTGTTAACGTGCTGTAAAATCATAGTATGATATGTTAAACAAGGGTTGGGGACGTATTTTGGTAACTGTTGAACTTCGACCTTTGGTCTAGCTACATGTTTGCAAAACTAAGGATTATTCTAGTGGAACATTGTGAATCTTAGGCCAATGAAGCAATGAAACGAAATAAGTGCAAGCACTGTTATGATTTGACTACAAACCTTAGAAGTAGATGTGATGTTCAAATTCCATAAAACTAGTGAACATTGTGAATCTTAGGCTAATGAAGCAATGAAACAAAACAAGTACAAGCACTATTATGATTTGATACATACCTTAATAGTGGTTGTGGTGCTCAAATTGTTAGTTGTTAGTTGAGTGAACCTTTTTGTGTAAAATGAAACTCAATTAGCAAGTAAGGATTTAATATGGATACTCAAAAAAATCCGCCAATGTCGAGATACAAGTAGTAAATTTGGACTTGATAGATAGGCTAATGTTATTTAAAACTTGACTTGGTGCTTGATAATGAGTAATAGGTAGGAGAGTGTCTCGAGAACAATGTAACTCATGTAAACCCTTTTTACTACCCGGGTTTTGATAGTGTTAAGTAGAAGTAGGATGGTTGCAACATAGAAGGTTTGACATGATTTTAAACCATAAAAGAGGATCCCAACTCCTCCTACGGTTGGGCATGGTACATGATTTTACATCACTTTATCCTTGTATCAAGAAGGGAACATTGGATTCATCTCGATGCCAAAGCAATTTCCCATATCAAAACGTGGTTGATAAATGAGAATCAAAACTTCTGCCATAATATTTTGATATGTCCCTCTAGGTCAAGATTAAGTGTATGAGCATCCAAAAGAATGTTTGGCGTATGTCTACCTAGATTCCAATATTGAGGTCCTTTGCAGACGATTTGTACGATGCATATTGTTGTTATCAAATGCATATACCTTTCTTCTGTATTTTATCTGTCTTCTGATTCAATTTCTTTTGGTAAATATTTCCTAACATAGTTTCCTCTGTTTAGAGTTTATGCCATAGTTCCCATTGCTATTCTGAAATACTCTTATCTTTGACAGTCATGCAACTCTTGGTCTATACAAGAAACTTGTCCGAAGAGCACCCAAATCTTTAAATAGGTTTGTGCATTTGGATTTTTCAACACAGAAGTTTTTTATTGTTCGAATGTCATTTTATTCCTTTGACAGACGTTCCACTATTTACATATGTCTATGAATGACTGGTAGGTGGGAGATATGCGGACAGGTTAAGGTCGTTTTAAAAAGTGAAAGTGAGGAAGATCTGCTATTGTTACAGGTTTGTGGTTATTATAATAATGGTTAATAGATGACAGATCAAAAAAAGGTGTTGTCAACGGATACCTTGATTTTTCCAGATTTTTAGGTTTGTTTGGAGGAACTAGCATTGCATGGTTTCACGCTGATGTGTTGGATATGCTTTTAAAATCTTCTTTTTTGCTCTGTTTCTGTGTATTTTCTTCCTTGAGTAAATTTGGGAGTTCTCAAATTTAGGGTAAAATTGTATTTGTTGATAGATATTCAGCTTTGCTTTTAGGGTGTCATTTCAGTTGATAGGTGGAAAATTCAAATCTTAAATTTGTTGTGCATTCGGAGAAAGTAACAAAACCTTTGAGACTAGTGTTCCTCCAACAATATTGTCACACTTATGTTGCAAGCTCTTGGAACCTTAAGAAAATGTGGTGTTTTTTATGAACAAGATGCTGAAGTGGTTCTTTTCTCTTGAGAGCTTGTACGGGGCTTCTCAATTTGTCATGATAGAAATCACTATTCATTGATCGCCTTCTAGTACCAATTAGTGAATCCATATCTCCAGTTATTTCCATCTTTTTGTGGGCATAAAGGCATATTGATCTGTTTGGCCTTTGGTCATTGTTGGTACAAGCTTGTTGGACAATATCTTGGATGTGAAAGTTATATGATTTATAAAATACTTTTTGGTGTATCTCTGCGTTGTAGGAAATTGTTCTCCATATCCTACTCTAGTGTTGTGCCTTCTAAATTTCTAATTTTTTTATTTTACATATTAAGTCAGTAGACCCTTTATATTACAGGGAAGAGCCAAATCACTGCAACTACCAACTCATATCACTATCGATGCTGGAAGAACACAGATTGCACCAAGTAAGTTTGTCAGTGTATTACATTTTTTGCTAATGTCGGTTAGTTTTTTATAGTTTTGTCACTTGCCTTGTGAATATGCACGTTGAGATTTCCCCCTAAACTTGACATATTGTTGTTGTTTTTACCTTGCAGATTCAAGAACTGTAATGGCTATTCTAGGTATGTCTTGTTTATTCTAAGAACCTTAAAGTTCTATTGGACATGAAATCATCTTCAGCCAACAAAGAAAAGGAGCAATTTGAAATATAAATTATGATGAATAAGAAAAGGTAACTTTGACGGGTTTAAATCTTTCAGAATGGCTGGAATTATGATGAGGAACTTCAGTAAGCTATAAAAACAAGTGTAGAACAAATTCATTTGGTTCTTACTATTTTGCATACATGATAAATACCATGAGATGTAATGTCTCCTATTAAATGGAAAGTTGTTGATCCTTATTGTTTAAGTTTATTTTCCAAGGGATTCCTCGTGCATGTGATGTATAAAGTTATAGTGTATCCAAGGAGACTGAACATGTATAGACATGAGTTTTTCCAAGGTTCTGATAAGTATGCGGTATGCAGTGGGTACGATATGCACACACATGTTGAAAAATAAGTAAGGTGGAATAGATAAATTCACCAAGTGGGAGATTTTGAAGAAGATAAACTGAAATATTTCTGATTTCTGATTTCTGATTTATATCCATTCTTACCGGTTAATAAAAAAACCTGTAACTGCTTTTAGGCCTCGTGTGGGTCTGCACTTCATGACAGCTTCAGCTTGTTGAGTTGTAGGTTATTCCGCATGTGTGATACCCTGTGGTCCCATAGGTTACCTGCTTTGTTTGCTAGAACCTAGAACTGCATGATTTATCTTTCTATCTGCTAGAAGTCCCTTTCAAATGCTTGAACCCATGTCCTAAAAAACACGTGTCTGTGCAGTTACATTTGTTATTGACTCCTTGGAAAGATTAGCTTACCTGGAGCTAAGTATCTTCTCACCGTGTGCTGAGCACAGAGCAAACTGTTCTTTCGCCTTCTACTATAGAAGCGGCATGCACCTATTTTTCAAGGGCTTTTTCTTCGACATTGAATCCCATAAACATAAATCAAAATACAGTTACTATATTCCCACAAACAAGGGAAAGGGGTTGTAGGATGCCTGGAGCCATTTTTAGGTATAGGTACTACTATAGTGATGCTTTAGTGCGAGAGTTGTAGGATGCCTGGACCCATTTTAGGTATAAGTACTTTTATATTGATGCTTTAGTACAGTTCTTAAAATCCAATCAATACACGTTTGTCCAGGCCTACTGCAGTGATCAGTCAATCCAATTAGTTCGCAATAGAAGCTGCTAACATTCAAGAAGAGGTTATAGGAGAGACTATCAAGCAAATTTTCCTAATTACCTTATACTAGATTACTATGGTCATCTCTACTGACTACTCAGTCTAGAATTAATTGAGTAGTCGCGGAAGAAGTTGAAGATACTTTACATCTTCAATTAGGAGCATTGGGGGGGCTACAATTCTAAAAGCGAGAGAAACCCACCCCTCTTTCTTTTTTGCGTGCCATGAATAACTAATGAATCAAGATTTTCATTTCTTTCGTGTTTTTGATGAAGTTTTTTTTTCTTTCATTTGTTCTTTTTGCTGATTTCAACCTGTGTTTATGTCAGGGCCCAGTGATCTGGTTGACGACGTTACCGGTGGACTGAAACTTTTGTAGTGAAAAGAGAACAGACGTGATCGTCTGTAACAAAGCAATGACTGAACTTACTGGCAAGAAGTAGAGAACATCCGTTTGCAGCAATTACTGCTCACTGATCTCATTAATTTGGCGGATGATGGCCCCCATAGGAATTGTGGCATGTGACTAAAATACCTACTCAAGAAATATTCCTCCTTCTGATGGAAGCAGGTAGCACGTCTTCACATGATTCCTTCAATGCCAGGCTGTCGGACTGTCGGTGTGTAGTTTCTCTCTACAAATGCTTGCAGTTCGTTCAATAGCTTATAGCTGTTTATTATTACTTTTTTCTATCTGGATGACCCATCTATTGTTGTGTACCGTGAGGAATATTTATCAATTAAATAATATTAAGATTAGATTTTTGTTGGGCACTGTTCGGTACCTTTTCCTTAACCGAACTCTAACTGCATTTTTTTTTGATAATCAAACTCTAACTGCAATTTTAAGTGAGATTTGTGCCCATTTGAGAAACTCCAATAGACTTAATCAGTACTGTCTTGCAAAAGCTTCAAAAGGTGAACTTAACTTTTCTCAATTTGTTCCTTTGAAGCATTTATGGCGGCACTATGTTTTGGAGGAAATGAGACACGCCCTTTTTCCACAGATGCTTTTCTTCTTCACCAATTACCACTGTGGTGGACTGGTGAACACAAGTTGGGGATGATTTTTGCCATTTTACCAATACAACTCTTGACATGATTCTCCCTTGTTCACTTGATATCTCAAGAGGGAAATTATATGATACACTTTTCTCTTGATTTTCTCCAATTTCATATAGAAATCCGACATCGTGCCTTACATTTTCATTTTCGTTCTCTCTTTGTAGCTTCTTTTGTCCTTTACTCACCAGGCCACTACCCTTCTATTTTCTTCAGCTTTAGCTAATTATCCATTAAAATCATAAAGTAATGTTTGGATCATAGCTTAAGGTAAACCATGAGGTTAAATAAAGGAAGAACCATATGAGATTCATGTCTTTTTGTTGAACAAGTTAAGACGATATGGAAAGAACGTTTGCCAAAAACCTGTATGGCCTAATTGAATTCCAAAACGGTTTTATTAATAAATGGAATAAGAAGAAAGATTTTCGTCATGGACCTTGGTAACGACATGTCAGATGTGTTATTTTATGATTTTTCTTGGCCTACGTTTCCATTAATTACACAATGAGCATCAGCAATTCAGCATGCCCTTAGAATAATTTATCGTTTGGTTTGGCCAAAACATATTTGGTGCACGACCTAACAAATAGGTGCATTTAATTTTGCAAATATGAAAAATATAGAGATTTCCGTTATATTTTGCCAATAGCCCAATACCATATGAGTAAGTTGGCATCGCAGTCACTCAAACGGACCCATAGTATTGAGTTAATCAGCAGAACCAAAAGAATTACATTATTAGAACACCAGCAAAATACTTATAAATAATGTAAACACTTCACATTTTATTGAAAAAACAAAACAGAGGTCTGACTTTCTTCAGCAGACTACTGTATTTTTATTATTATAAAAAAAACAACGTGAAACGTGAGGAATTAAATACAGATACATTCGATCTAGAGCAAAAAATAATAACAGATAAAAACTCTGAACCAGTAGGTAGTCAATAATGTGCAATTCCATGACCAGTAGATACAAGAAAACGTGCTGAGACTTCTATCCTCTACTTGATCGGTATTATTTTCCTTGAAATTATTATTATTATGCTTCAGATACTTTATCTTCTTTTTGTTATTGCTTTAGTTAGATATACTTTTGAAAAAGTGGACATGGTTGGACAAAAAGATATACACCACGTGAGTAAATTGGGAATGGTTGAGATGTCTTCGTCCCTCTCCTTCTCTTGTTCCACAATCTGATAAAGTCAGCATTAAAAGAAGTCCATGTTTCGAAATTTCAGATCTGTAGGACAACGTGGCAGAAGAAAAGATGCTCACAGTTTCTTTGTCCTGATTGTAATTGGGGTTTGCATGAAAACGGTCTCAAAATGCGATAATTGAATTTCAGAATTATATTTTAGGAGTTGATTTAGAGAAACATAAAATAATCCTGAAAACTAAGTTGTTTCGAACTTTTATAAAATTACATTATAAATGACTTTCTCAAGTGTAATTATAATTTCTTAGGAAGTTAAGAAACTGAGTTATAAATTTTACACAACTTCTATAAACCATTGTTACACCCTAATTTCCGGTAACTTTTTTTTATATTAGCCTCACTTAGCTATTTTGTTGTAGTTAACAAAATTGATACACGATAAGTTGATAACTATAATGGTTCAGCAAAAATAACAAATACCTTTTCGAAATTAGTTACTTATCTCTTAAAGTAGTGATTTTTTCTTCTTCTGAGAATACTGGAAAAGAAACTGAAGTTCTAAATTTCTGGTTCATATATGACCGATTAGTCATTGGAGGATCCAAGATTTAGAAGTTGGCTATACAAAATTATAAAGATAACAAATTCTATATAATGCGACCTACTTCAAAAATACCATATGATAGTAATATATGTAATAATCACTTTCAGAATTAAGACTCACTGCATTTACATTATACTATACGCTCATATAGTCAAACGTCAGGTTCACCACTCACTAAAGGCTAAAGTAATAAAAAATAGTAAAAACTAGAGAAGCATCACTGTTTGACCAAGTTTAGATATGATCGTGTATTCGTGTGGTTTAATTTTGAAGTTGAAAGTAAACGTTAGGCGGTCTTGCAAGTTTTAATTGTCTTCGCTTTTGTGGGAATAGGACAGCAGTCACAGCACTGTGAACAAGTGTTGAAATTTAAAAGCAACCTCAATAAAAGAACAAACCTTTAAAAAAAACTCAAGAACATCCTCCGCATTAATGATCTAGATCATCAACATTCTTTTTTTCTCTCTCACTGTCACGTTATCATGACTTAATCTAATATTTCTTCCTTATTATTCACCTTTTTTTCTCTCTCACTGTCACGTCATCACACTTTCTTTCCTCCACATTATTAATTTTATTCTCAACTTTTATTATATTCCAAAATCATTTATATTTAACAAAAACATTAATGATTACCAAATATTAAATACCATTAATATTAAGAAATTAAATATTACATTATTTTTAGCAAACTTACGGTTACACCAAAGAATACGACAAATGAAATATAATACATAAACCAAATAACACATGACGTAATTTAAATATTACACAACATAAAACACAATTAAGCGTCGGTTCCGTCGAATCGCTGTCGGATGTTCTCGATCGAGTCCGTCTGCAACGCAATATGTTCGGTTTTAGAAAACTAAGCTAAATCAGGAAAAACATCTCTATAAATACCCTCAAGTCCACATTAGTCGTCACACACAACTTCACACACACCTTAGTCATCTATAGTACACGTGTAATTTCAGTATATTTTTTGTATTTTAATTATAAAACACGACATAATTCAAATATTACACGACATAAACATACTTAGCGAGCGGCGTTCCACCTCACCGGTGAGGTGGTGGGAGTGGCAAGGGGCAGCGCCCCTTGGAAAAAAATTAGATCTTGAAAATCTAACGTTATCAAAATATAATAAACCATAACCCTAATTATTATCAAAATATAAACTACAACTACTTAAATCTTAATTATTTATCAAAATATAAACCCCTAATTATTAAAACAAATACCAAAACCAAAAAACCCAAAACCAAAATAAAAAGGCCAACCGGGTCGTTCGGGGTCATCCACGGGGGATGACCCCCGTTAAGGATGCTCTAAAGCTGTCAAATTCTACTCCGGTTCGATTTCTCGCTTGATGTTCACTTGGTTTCGCTTCGGATTTGTTTGTAATGAGTTAAGCATGATTAAAGAAATCAGTTTAACTAACTAAACAAGTCGAGCACGGGCAGACCCTGCTTGCTCAGTGCTTGCTCGATACTCGTTGTTCGCTTACTTGCTTGTTTTTTATATTATTCATATATCTACAATCCAAACCCAATTACTTCACTCAATTACTCATTTTATGCAAGTATTCAAGCTCTAACCGTTTGATTTATTTTTGTGTAGTCTTTTAAATGAAAAGTTAAAAAAAATCCCAACCATTGTTTAATTTTGGAGACTACTACTCTACTTCGCATGTTTTATGTTTAAACTTGCACTTTAATTTGCAATTTTGCATGTTTGGTTGGATAACTATCTTCGTTTAGATTTGTTTACCATTTAAGTTATTTTCTTATGCTAATCTAACACTCAGAACAACAAAAAATAGTAAGCAATATTGTCTAAATAAACAGGAAAACAACATCTTAACAAGCAAAATGAGCAAGTCAAGTGGCTCGCAAGCATGTGACGAGCCGAGCATGAGCGACCTTTTCTGCTCGACCTGAGCCACGGGCGAATAGAAAAATCAAAGAAGTTGAGCTCGAGCTGAGTCTACTCGTTCGATTTCAGCTCATTTACAACCTTAACCCACTTGTTATAATTTTATTTATTAAAGTGAACTACTTTAAATTAGTTTAACGTTAAATTTTCATAAAGAAAAACTTTAATGTTTAAATCACACTGCACATCATATTCCTACGACGAGCTAACCACTCTCGTGATTGTGGTTTGTAAACAGAAACTGACAGCATCTCAAATATCCAAAACCGAAGAAGACCCGCATCAAATTTCAAACTTGCAAAATAAATAAAAAAATGATCTTTTACAAACCTATCCTCAATTTTACCAAAACAAAGTTTGGAAGAAGTCCATGAGTGGGCATTTAATGGTTTAGTCTCTAAAATCCAAAGTATTAATAAGTTTTTTTTGATGACCTAGAATTTTCTGACACTCGCTTTCACTTGGAACAGACGTGTTACGACTCCAAACTTGAGGTAGTCCAACATTATTTTCACCGGAACGTTTGACATGTCGTTAGTGGAATTTGAATCCGAAGTTTGTGTTTCATAGTTCCACTCATCTCTAACCAGCTAAACTATGTCTCATGGGACAAAAAACATTAATAAGTTTTATTTTGAAGATGAAAAGCATTAATAAGTTGGTAAGGAGATCTTTAGTCAGTAGATTGCCACTGTTACTGTGCAGCAATTTAATGTGTGATAGTAGCCCGGAAAACACGACTTGATGATTAGACATGGGTCCATGACTTATGAGTTTTGATATCAAACACTCTTAATTACCTAATACTTTTCTTCTTGACGGTATCATCTATCTTTTCCATAATCGTTTTATTTCATTATTACGACAACTAATGTAGAAAAAGACCCCAACATATTTTTAAGTTCCGCGATCGATATTCATTTATTCCGTGATGTGTTTAATCCGTTTAGTAAACTAATTCGTCGTTGTGTTAGTTTTGTTAGTAGCTTTATAAATCCTCTCCCAACAGGGAACCCATCGACGTTGTTCTCTGTCCATTTCACATTTCCTCCGTGTGCTTGAATTGCACTTTAATTTAAAAATGGGTCATTAAACCAACCAACCAACAAACAAACCACTAATCCCTCTTCTTCTCCGGTCCACTTTTTTGCCTCTATAAACAAACCTTCGATTTCATGTGCGGAGCCGAAGAAGAAGAACGCACAAAGATGGGAACCCAAAGCCACCGCATCGCCGGAGAGGAACACCACCCCAAGGAGGAGGAGAAGACCGCCGGCGACCTCAGGTGCGTTGGACTGGAACCCACCACCAAAAAAGAAAATCGCATTTTTTTTTACCTTTTTTGGGGGCTTGGTTTCAAAATTTGATCTTTGTGCTGTTAGAGTTTTGGGTCGGATTCCGATTTTGATTTCCGGCTCTATTTGGTCCTTTTTCTTGGCGGTTTTTTGTTGTTTTGGGTTTTGATTTCGTGGTTTTTAACTGAAAATATGGTTTGTTTCGTCTTGGATTGGTGGGTTTTGGTTATAATTTCTAACTAAATTCTGGTGCTTGGAATGATTTTTATCTTTTTAATTGCTCTAATTTTGTTTTGATCTCTGGAATTTTTGGTGTCCTGCCTTTTTCATTGAATTTCTGTGCTCTAATTTGGTTTGGAGTCTGGAATTATTTGTGTCCACCTTTTTAGGATTGTTGCCCTAATCTAGTTTGGTGCCTGCCCTTACTTGCACTCCATTTCGTGTCTTTTTCCTTGTAATTTTATGGTGTCTGAACTTGTTTTTGTTTTCCATTCCTATGTTAGTGTCTGAACTTCTGTGTGTGTCTTTCTGCATGTTGTTTTGTTCTTTAGATTTTGGTGTTTGAAATGTTTTGTGTTTCCTTTTTGTTCTAATGTCGTTTATATGTTGTCGTTTGTGTATTTAAGGGTTGACCCAGCGCCGAGCAAGCCTCCACAGCTGACAATCTTCTTCAATGGGTCTGTCCATGTATTTGATTCCATTTCTCCAGAAAGAGTGAGTTGGAGTTACTTCGTGTCTCGATCTTCATCGCGAGTATTACCATGTATAAAATAATGTGCTTGTTAGTGTGTTTTGATGGACAAATAATTCTTGTTTGCAGGCTATGGCCATCATGCTTATCGTAGGGGCCACTTCCGGAGCCGGGAATGTTAGTTCTCCGATGTTGACAAGGTCGCCGTCGTTGCAGAGTTCCACTGCTGCGGCTGGTCTTCCAGTGAATTCTCAGCAGCAATCCGTTCCCGGTGCAACTAATCCTCTGTGCAAGCTTCATGCTGGTTAGCTAAAGGACATACTTGAATCTTCCTTCATGATGGTTAAAAAAATTCTTCCCTCTTTAATTTGTTTACTACTAAAACTCCTGCAGAGCTTCCAATTGCCAGGCGAAACTCACTTCAGCGTTTTCTAGAGAAGCGCCGTGACAGGTATATGAATACATTACTCTCTCGCACTCCAGAAATATTTGTTGTTTGATCTTCTTTTGCTGAGCGTTGTCTTTGTAAACCTATGTGCAAAGTGAGAAAATTTCAACAAAATTGTAGGAGGAATTCACTGAAAAGTTATAACGAGTTCTGTTTTTGTGATTTTTTTTGTTAATGTTAGCTTTAAGATCTCAGAGTTAAAATACAATCTTGCGGTGTCATATGGGCTAGTGTTGTGGAAGTTTTGGGGCTGGGGTATGTTTTCCTTCTTTCATCACAACAAATTAAAATGGGATTAAAATTTCTAGATCTTGTTAGGATCTGCAATCTCATAGATTGTTGTAGTCATCCTTTAAGTTGTTAAATCTGAATTTGTTTTAAAGATTTGAGACTTCGATTCTGGTCGAAACAGCTTTATGTCTCCCAAAAAACCCTTAGACTTTATAGGGCTATATTCACGTGCAGACTAACAATTTCTCTCTCTACTGAATTCAAAATTTAATATTTCTACCTTTCTGGGGTTTATATGTGGATGGATGTACCATTTCCTGTTCTTCTTAACGGCTGAATACTCAATAAATTTGAAATTCACTGGTTATTCATTCGTATATAGTTCATATAGTCATATATACCTAAGATACAAACATGCATACACTGGTCACTCACTCAACAACTATGAGTATAACAAAGGTATGCTCGTCTCCTTCATGGGTATGAAACCAGTGCTGGAGAAAAATTTAGTATGAAAATTTTACGTATAAATTGTACTTATTTAAGTCATATAAATCATCAGTTCTAAATTTCAGTTCGGACTCACTTATTTGACAACTTACAGTTCTATCATGGTTGTTATGTTACTACTATGAGAATGTAAATTTTTTTATTGGAAACCATTCTAGGCACTTATGTGCTACTGATCTACTATACTTCTTTTTTCCAAAACTTCCATGTTTTGTCATTTGACTATAACCTCCTATTGAATTTACCCCTACCTTTAAACATCTATCTTAGATTTATGTCACTGAATACTCTTTTTTTTATGCTTCTATCGACTCGTTTATTGGACATCTATTTGATCTATATACATTAGGTGTCGTTTGTGCAACTCAGTTTAAGCAATTTAACGTGACTTGGGTCGATTAATCTACACGACCAATATACTCCAAACTCCACCAATACCATATAGTGTTATCTCTGCTGCCATACATGTGACAATTCTGTTCTTTGCAGGCTGGTGAGCAAGAACCCTTACAGTTGTGTCAAAAAGGAAAATCCAGCCAAGGACCTCAAAAGTGAACCATCGACCCCATTGAGCTCCTGCAACGGACCCTGCAAGTCCAATTAACGCTGCAAACACTAGCTGCTCCTGAAAGCAACGGAACTACTTAAATAGAACTGTTTATAAGCCATTATGCTATGTTTGCTGCTTATTTAGCTTTAATGACTGTTGACAAAACTAAAATAATTTGCCTACTATAGTGTTTCATATCGTACAATGACGGTTACTCCAATGTCAGATGTAATATATCGGTTGTATACTTTCTTTTGCAACTATTACCTTGGACTCACTTCATGTTGTAAAATTTATCATTTGGGTTGTAATCCACCCGTCAGATTGATATACTTTTTTGGGTAAGTTGTTGTACCTTCTATTCAGAAATGCGGGAATATGCGGCCGTACCTTCTTTTTAGAAATGCAGGAATATACGGCCGCACATGCAAATACGGATCTCATAGGAATGATGTGGGATACTCATGCGGTCTATGTCTCCATGGAGCTTAAATCATGGAACTCCACCCTCGTGACTTGTAAATTTGTACTTAATAAATTTCTCGCCCACTTTAAAGTTGAAGGGAGTCATTTTTGGAATCTCTTTCAAATTCTTGCAGACCAATCACTTTAAAGTAGTGATTTCTGGTGAGTAGATTTTAAGAACTATGAAGAATGAAAAGATAATCAATCACAAATTAACCTCATATCACAGTTTCTTCGTCAGGTATGGCATGTGTTATTATTACAAACTTCAGCAGCCTAAGCTATAATCAGTCTTTCTGTAGAGGAGCAACTAATAGTCGTGTAATTTCAAGGTTACATATGATTTTAAATTCCTAACCTTGGAAGATAATTTTAAATTTCCTATCCTCTCATTTTTTGGAAATTCATCATATTAATTGCAAATTGCTTCCAAATGCTTCAGAAAGATCCCATTTCAAAGCTATACAATAAATGTTACAATTTTCGGCGGATTGTTGATGACTGATCTGATTTCGTTGAATTGGCCCGGTGCATTGTTAACGAAAACCTAAGATTCATGAATAATCCCATATCAGTCGCTTTTTTGGAAGTGAGGCCAATCAATCATGTTTTATGTACGCAGTTAGTAATGGCAAATAGCCAAATACTTGCAGATATGTTCGCACGACCCAAAACACTGACACCAAACTTGATCAATAGAGTTGCCTTTTCGACTTCATGGTCTGCATCCTAACGAGAGCCTAAATCATATTCACATGGTGAATTAATCCATCCATCATACTATCTTTTGATGATTATTAGATGATCTCTGTGAGAGCCTCCTCCTGTGCGCCTTGATTCATCAATGTCGGCAACTAATCTGCATGTATCTAACAATTGTACATGCATAGTTAGAAATTTAATTGGTCCCTTAAATTCAAAAAAAAACTCACCCCCCACAATGTAACTTACCAAGATTAGGAAAAATTAGCCTTTGAATCAATTTTGCTGGGGAGAACTTCTGGAGGATTTGCTATCGGGCAAGAAAAGATATCGAAACCTTGAATCAAATGGAAGGACACCAAAGCTCCGAGCACCAAGGAGTCTATGCTTCTTGGGGGAGTTTCGGACCATGGATACTTGTTCACGGGAAAGGAATCGGCATATCCAGTCGACTAGCAAGGAATCCTCCACCACACCCTTTGCAAAGCAATGAAGCAACTGCGGAACTAGCAATTTCCCTTCACTGTCTATACTTACCGATGCTTGAATATAATCGGTCATTGAACTTTGGAGCTCGTCCCGGATATTGCTGGCTGTAAAAATCCTTACCTGCACGAGGAAAAAATGATCAATACTTTAGTACATATCAATGGAAGCTTGAAATTAAAATGGCTTCTACTCTTGTTAGTTGTGAATTAGATTTTAAATTTTCTAGCACTCAGATTTCCTGATAGCAAACAGCTGCAAGAATGTGAAATGATAACACCAACCCATTACAAGGGGGGTAGATGCTAATGTTTACACTGACTCATACACTTGCTTACATTAAGTATACCAAACTTTAGGGCTCACCATGACTCAACAGGAATGAAGACATTGTAATAGAACTTCAATGGAAAACAATCTCATGAACATAGATAAAGGGGTTTGTTTGAAGGGGAAAAAGAGCAGTAAAGGGTTCTATAGTTCAATCATATGCAGAACTAGTTCACTATTAGATCCTTACTGCTGGAGAAGAATACATCCCGCAACTGAGACAAAATGCAACAAGAGGCTCTACATTGTCAACACCAAAATCTGGAGGCACATTGGACACTTTGGATTTCAGGACAGTCAATATTGAGGCCTGAAAATGGAATTGCATCAGTTTATTCGTAAGGAAAACCATTTTGATTTAAAACACAAACGAAATATGCAGATTCAACTGATATACCGTCTGTGAAAGATGTGCAATAGGCTTTGCTTTTAGAACATTATATTCAATGTCAGCTGCACTGAGCGGATGACCTCCAACAATATATGAGGCCTGAAGGACACATTATCTTAGCAGGAGTTTGCAAAACCCTTTCAAATTTCAATTACTTCAGAAGAAAAGTTTATGAGCTGAACCTTTTGCATCAATGAAAAATACTTCTCCTCACTTTCAGGAACTCCATAAGCCAAGTATGCCTGTATGGTCAAAGGTAAAGTCCACTAAAATGATTGCCAGGAAATGAGGAGAAATTAAGTTTTCCCGGTGAATGAACTGTGGAATGATATCAAGACGTCTTCATGACAGTGAATAACAAGGGATTTCAAGAGTACATGAATTGCCAAGGAATTGATATTCGACATTTAGAATCTACAATGTGAACAAGGGACCATATGTTTGAGAAAATGATTAACAATAACATAAACAGCAATACACACAAATAAAAGAAAATAAACAGATCATTAGAATAGATATCGCATGTGACATGGTCGGCTTCTTAAATTGAGATTTTAGTATATATAAAAAGGTTTATAAGGATTAACGTGTCCTATAGTTTTCAACTTTTCATTATATCCTTACAGAAACATCAAGTAAAGACTTCTCCAATTAACTTTAGAGATTTTTCCACCTATATTCACCTCGCACCAAGTGGAGAAGCTCACACCTGGTTATTAGAATCACACATGCATGTGACTTAAAAGTCACGAGCCAATAAATATTTCAGCTTAATAACTTTTACAAATACTCATCCTAGGTATCTTGGTAAGAAAACAATTACTAGTTGTACCATACTACCATATATGCAACTATAAATAAGATGAGCACTTGCTCCCATGTAACGAATAAGAAAGAAAAAAAGATTGGTGTGAAGAATACATGCATGACCAAGGCGTTATACAAGTTCATCCAAAATGCAAGCTTCTCGTTGCAACTCATCCTAGCAGGATTAACTTTTGCCAACTGTGCGACAAGAGATCTGCAAATTAGGCATGTAAGGAATAAAATAAGATTGCCAAGAACTGGTTAAGAAACATGAGAATCTATGACTGATACTTATTGTGTTCACTTAGAAGAAGTAAACTTCAACATCACACAAGAATGCCAGCCACCGACATGTCAGTAAATTTCTTAGTTTGAAATCTCGAAAGAACAAGTTTATCCAATTAAAAGTGTGTCAAGCTCGAAACAATACCAATATTTATGTTTTTCACAACATAGCTCTAGAAACAATTTGGCGGAAATGAAGGATAATTCTACAAACCTTTTTTTTGCAAAGAATATAGTTCTACAAACTCCAAAAGCTAGTTCTATAATTTAAATTATGGGGATGAAACCTCCAACTTTCAAAATAAGGATAGGAGGAGAAATAAGGATAATATCCAAAAGAAATTCTTGGTTGAAAACTAACATAACATGTGAGACACTTCTTGAGTTCCTAAGCATGTCGAATATGTGCCCAATTCCATTTTTGTTTGCACAACTCTTGCAATATGTGTGTGCCTTACAATGATATAGAGTTGTGGAAATAATTGTGCAAAGGGTTTGTGCCCTAGTCGCCAACCCCTCTTCATCAAATTTTATGTCAAATTTTAGAAGTTCTTCACTTAGTTTGCTCAAACAACTGTTGAAGTTGTAAGAATGCTAAAAAACTCAAATGGATTTTCAATCTCAACGACTCAACCAATGGATTTTGATGTGATAAGATCATAAGAATTGATAAACCCAATCTTATCGGTAGTCGTTTCACAGATGACCAATAGAGTTTGAAAGAAGACATACTTCCATAAATTGAAGCATGAGCTGAAAAAAGGAAAAAGTCTACCTGAATTGTTTTAAAGCTGCCGCAGCATATTCAAGTTGTTTCTTTCCCACTGTCATCCAAGAAATTTCAGCTGCTGAGCTGTATATTCCAACATTTGCTTGACTTTCATGCAAATGAACACCGTAAGGATCAAATGTGCTTTCTGATATTTTATTTGCACGATGATGAAGCAACTCGGGACTGGGAGCAGGGCCAGGCACTTCGGATGAGCCTGCAGTGGAAGTTGAGGAAGAACAACAAACGTACCCTACTGGAGAAGATGAATGGCATATTTGGATCTTCGAAGATACCATTGAAGGTTTTGACAGACAAAGAAAGATACTTTTCATGCACCAAATCATTTCTTGTGATAGTTTGTCTGGTTGGAGCCACAAATTGCCTTTCCATTGACTAATGCTAACACCACCCACTTGTACAGCAACATCTACTTCCATCTCTTCTGAACATGAACTGCAGGAAGCCGAGACCTGCTTTGGAGGAAAAATAAGCTTTCTCTTTCATGTAATCAGCAGATATAAACAAGAATAATTGAAGTTAACATGTCTTAACACTATGTATTGGTACCTGGGATATTTTGGATTTGTTTGATGACAAATATCCAGATTCAAGCAAGAAATTATAGCAAGGTTTCCGGACATTCTGTCTCGATGCTATATGTTTCTGAAGGAATGGAAGAGATCAGGACTGAAGAATCGTTATAATGTGTGGTAAATATACATAGTCCCCACAATAGAGAGGGAGAAGAAAAATTACCAACTCCCATGTGCAGGTAGACGAGCAAGGTATAGAAGTATTTGATACTTCAAATGGCTCTATTGAATGACCACTGTAGAAAAAATGCTCATTCCGTTTCTGACTGAGCCTAGCATGCAAGGAAATTAAATCATCTTCAAGAGTGGAAACGGCAATCTCCAGTGCAGCAACGCTGAATAGAAGTTCTCGGATCTACATAATTTTCATGGCAAAATATTAGTTAACGGCCTTAAACTATAAAATCCTGATTTCCAAAATTATAAACTAAACATTATTTGGAGAAGTCAGAAGAAAGATAAGAGCAAAAGTACCTTATTTGGTACCTCCGAACACGGCAGTAAGTGGCTAGATTTACATCCTACAGCATGGGTTAAAGCGATGTTTAAATTGATCTCCTCCTGCAGCTGAAGCTGAAGCTTCCTTACCTGTAGACTGTTGTTAGTACATAACATTTTCATTTTTATACAGCACATGGTATGGAAGTTAAAGGCAGAAAGAAGAGTGGAAAAATAATAACAGCTGGTAAAAGTATGGAGCTCTGGGCAAGCAGGCTATCAACATCTTTTGGCAAAATTACTAGTTTGGTGGTTCTTCTCCAACACTTGGGTTGGTAATCTCAAATTCGGCTTTAAATTATGAAGTTAAAAACATTGAAAGAGTTTGTTTTTTTCTTTTTAAATCTTTGAATATTTAAGATGTTTTACCTCAATTAAACCATAAGTGTCCTTAGAAGTGGTCTACGAGAAAAAAAGACTATGAAAAATGAAAATTACAAATGCAAGAAGAAGAAAAATTAACATGAAATTCAAATTAGAAGTTGATGCCTTGTAGTTCCCATAACATTCAGTCGTCACTTATAATGCTCGCAGTTCCTAAGATTTTGCTATGTTCATTACAAGTTGCACTTGAAGACGTCTACCATGTATTGTTGGAAGAATGCAAGTTTCAACTAAACAAAAAGCAATTATTGTAATGATAGTATCACACTGAAAATTCCAGATCGAACATTGTTCACCAAAAAAAAACAGCTGAGGAGCACGACAAGTAATTGCACTTCACTGTGATGGTGACACTTACTTCCTCCTCGAGCTGAGATCTATAAGAGCACTTATCCATGCTCCCAGCTTTTCCACTCTTACTGCGACCACTAGCCTTGATATCCTGAAACCAATAATGAAGAAGGGATTTCGAATTAACCACAGTTGAATGCCAAATTGCTATCCAAAAATCAACAGAGCAGAAGAATACTCAGTGGAATTTTTCATTTTATATCAATGAAATTGTTGCAATGACGAGAAATCATGCGTTATAAAGGTACTACAAGTAGAAATCATTTGATAATGTAAATTAAAAGAAGGTTAAAGCCGTTGCAACTGATATCGTGGGGATACATGAAAAATTACCCAAAAAAAGAGGATTAAACGTAAAGAAGATCTAATTTTGCTGTTAAAACTCAAGTACGAATATCGTAGATAGAAATTTAGCACAAAATGCTTTAGATTTTCCTCTTCTAGCAGATATCTGATGATGTTCCTCGGAAGGGGGGGAAAATCAATCTGTTATAACAGATCCTGTGGGGACAGGTATTAAACTAACCAGACAAATGAATTGCTATAGCAAAAATATTAAAATGCTGGGCTAGCAGAGCAACAATGTAGAGCAGAATCCTAATTAAAAACATGAACCAGAGCATGAACGGAATTCAAACAAAACGAAAAACATCAAGAAATCAATTACTCAACCTGCAATTTGGAGGAAAAGAATGATTTCGATGGCACCCATGACAAAGGTCTTCCGGCGGAATCTAACTCGCCGGAACTCCTACTCCTGCTTCCCATGCGCAGGAACATCATCACTTGTACGAATCAAATTCTCAAGTTCAGAGACATATTGACTGCAAAATTTAATGATCTCTGTTAGAGAGAAATCTATTCAAGAAAGAAGTAGACAAGTATAAACTTGAAGTTTCGGCTTTATGTACAACTTTAGACTGGTGGGGAATTCTAATGATAAGAGAATGAGACGCAGAAAAGTGCCACACAAGAGACACTGATCACAGTTGTGCACTCCACTTTAGGAATCTCCATTATTATTTCCAAAACAAACTTTCAAATGAGATTCCACCACTCTAATCAAATAATAAAGTATGATAAAGTGTGTATTATAGTACGACTCTTCTAGTGAGATCATGCCGGAAGACTTGTATTTTGTAAGGACTTTGGATAATAATATTACTATATTAGGAACAGTTGTTGGAGAGCAGAGTAAAGGAGGAATTTATTCCCTTCTCTTTGTTTCAGTGTCTGTGGGGAAAAGTAGCAGATGGGGATTGATGCTTAAGACAGGTGGACTGCACCACTTTGCTTTTCTTGTGTGTTTCATAATAAATTATAATACTGGAGGGAAAGCTGGTGCCTTTGGATTTTCTTAAGATGGTCGTCATCGTATTGATTATTTAATTCCAACATCAAGTAGAACCCACTGCACTGTGCATAGTTATGGTTATAGACTTATAGTTGAGAAAGTAATGGCTGTAGTTGGGAAGGGAATAGCAAATGACAAAAATAAAGTTTCAGGATTTATGCCTCCTGAGTCCTGAGTTATAGTTTGGGGATGAAATAGGAATCATGTGGACTAGTGTTTCAGCAACTCTTTCAACCTTTGTGTGCTGAATTGAACTTGGCAAACGCAAGGTCACGAGTGAGAAGCTGAGTTTCTTCTATTAATGTCCAGAATCACACCAGTCAGCACAAACTTGTTTAAGACTGAGAAGTTCCTGAGTCCTGACTGTTAGCAACCCAACAACCAAAGTTCGCCCCTAGGTTGGTGTAATTGGAGATTCGAGCTTCAACTGGTAAAGTTGGTGATAGATCTCACGTCCCAAATATCAAAACCAAGGTCAGAATATTTATTTATTTATTTTGATTGGTAAGGTCAGAAATTTCCAGGGGTGATGTTTTGTATCTGTCGAGAAGACCCCACAGCTAATTTGTCAGATTTCACGGACGACAGATGATCAACAGGTACTGCGGCATTGCTCCACTTGAACCCAGCACCTTGACAATTGGACAGCTTATTCACCAGTAATCTTTGCAGGAGCATGAACCGTCCTTAAAGTGATGAAATCGACTAGCATCCCTCACTACAATCTCACGGCCGACCATCCCACTCACTGACTTTATAAACCAATGGCAATCTTCACACACCCTCAAGTTCTTGATCACCAAAATCCTCATTCCCGGTTCCGTGCCAATCAACCCAAATGCGATGGCCAACTTCTCAGTTCTCACTATGAATGGCACTGTTTATCTTGCCAGCTTTACCATCCTTCTCCATTGTCATTGCCTCCAGCTTAGCCACCATGTAGTATATGTCATTCTTCTGTGGGTGAGACTGGTCGTCTGCTAAAAACAGATGGATCTTCTTGTTATGCTCAATATAGCTACAACCAGGCTCCTTTCTTAAACCTCTTCGCCTCATCATTGTTCGAACTCGGGCAATGCCATCAGGTTCCCCATTATCATTGTAAATGTTCGAAAGAAGCACGTAATAACCCACGTTATCCGGCTCAAGTTCAACAACATGCTCGAACGCGATCTCAGCCATCTTAATGTCGCGATGGATCTTACACGCTCCAAGAAGCGCCCCCCAAACAGCACCATCAGGCTTCATGGGCATCGACTGTATAACCTCCCAAGCCTTCTGTATCCGTCCGGCCCGGCCAAGGAGATCTACCACACAAGCATAATGCTCAACCTTTGGAACCACCCCGTAATCTCTCCCCATCTAATGGAAAATCTCCATACCCATATCCGTAAGCCCGGCGTGACTACACGCGGACAACACACTCAACATCGCAATCCCATCCGGCCAAATCCCCGCACCCACCATTTCCTCAAACAACCCAACTGCCCTCTCCCCAAACCCACGCATCCCATACCCCGAAACAATGGCAGTCCACGTGACCACCGTCCGTTCTGGCATTTCCACAAACACCTCCCACGCCCTCCTCAAATCCCCACACCTAGCATGCATATTGATCAAAGCATTCCCCAAAAACGCATTCCTTAACAATCCCGGATCCTCCCTAACCCTCCCATCCACCTCCATCCCAACGTCCCCGACCCCGAGCCCGGCGCACGACGACTACACGCAAACAAGTGTAAACGAATCCGGCACAACCCTATCATTATCCTTCATATCCCCATACAACCGCAGCACCTCGGCCGCCGTACTCCGCCTCTCGTACGCAGGCATCATGGCATTCCAACTAATCACGTCCTTAACCGGCATAAACTCAAACAGATTCCTGGCGTCCTCAAGATCCCCACACCTAGCGTACGACGTCAGAACCGCATTCCCGACCTCCACGAAGCTATCCATCACCCCCACCCCATGCACGCCCACCAACCAACCCCGGTCCTTACACGACGGGAGGAGAGACAAGAAGGTGGTGGGACCCACGGGAGTGGAGTATCTAATCATGTTGCGGAAGGAGTGGAATGCCGAGGTGGGGGAGGGAGTTACGGGAGAAGGCGGAGATGAGGGCGTTGTGGGACTGGGGAGGGTGGGACTTGAGGGAGAAGGCGAGAGAAGGGAGGGAGAGGATGAGACAGGAGTTGAGGAGGGGGAAGAGGGAGTCGGATGGGTGGGTCCGGTGGAGTGTGAGGAACAGCCGGAGGGCCGACTGGTGGTTGTTGGTTCGGGTCAGGATCAGTTTGGTGGTTTCGTGTGGGGAGGTTGGGAGGGCGGTGGTGGTGATGGATGGATGGGTCGTCGTCGGTTATTTCATTTCGCGATCTTTGATCGCGGTGGTGGGTGGGCGGGAGGGAGGGAGTTTAATGTTTTTTGAGTTTGGAATTGGGGGTGTTTGTTTGAATAATTGAAAGAAATGTTTTTTTCAAGGGTTAATTATAGTTTATCTAATTTAATTATGTTTTGATTTCATTTTGTATTTTTAAATTTTATTTTACTTCGATTTAAATTGGATGTCAGATCTTGTTCGAATTTGATCAGATTTAGTACCAATCAATCAGGTATTACGTTTTATTGTAATCATGTATTATTATCATTTTGTTTAAAGTGTATATCGTTAATAAAAGTAAAAGATATATAACCTCCACGAATCCACGATCGGCAGCAAAAAAACTGCAAAACTAAAATTTAATCAAATCACAAAACCAATCAAACAAGCCACGTATAGAAAACGTTTTTAGTTCCATTTAGACAAATAAAACACCAAGCAACACAAAATCTAAATTCAACCAAAACAAAAGGGTGTAAATGACTTCTTTTTTTAAAATTCAAATCCAACCCAACAACTCTTAAGTCACAATTTAAACTATATGACTCATAACATTACAATGTTTAAACATAACTCAAATATTGAAAATAAAACAAAATTCACAACTTTAACAGAAACAAACCTCAATAACTATTTCTTTCGAATTCATCGAATTTACAAAAACCTAAATCACGAATCGAACAGTCAGACCCTAAACCACAAAAGTCTACCTTTCCAAATACAATCAAATCCAAAATAAACACGTAAAAATTTAAATAACAACCTACCTGTGTGAAAACTAAACATAAGTAAATATTCACATACCATCATAAATCTCACATTTTTTATCAAAAGAATTAGTTACTCGACCATATCACGAAACTCAAGTAGAATTTAAGCAAAAAACACAGGAACTACAATAGTGTTTGAGAACTTAGCAGCACGAATCATTAAATGTTAAATATTCGGACTGTTAAAAATAATGTTTCATGTTCAAGCAAAGAGTGTAAGAGGTTATTAAATGCCAACTGATATAATTGACACAATATTGTCCTACAAAAATTCATTTTATATCACGAGTAAAACTCCTTTTGTTCGGAAAAAAAAAACTTACACGAACATCCTTCGGATAGTTATGTAATTGCTATCATGAACAATCTTTTTATATTTCAATGAAGTACATTTTCATTTATTCATCATACATATTCATACATATAGGCCATATGATCAATGTCATCTCGTCGCTATAAGTTGTTTTCTAGCAGCGACCATATGCAAGATTCAGCTCCGACCAAACAAGAACACAACCACCACGCCTCTATCCGATCCCCGACAAGACACCAACACATCCTGTAGAAATCTAGTAACTAGTTTGAGACGGGAGGAAGAAAGAAGAAAATCTTATTTGTTTCTGATTTGTTGTTTTTTTTATTACAATTTGAACTGTTTAGTATATATACATGATCTTTTATTTCCGTTGGGTTGGAACAAACGAGGAGATGTGTCTTTAATTCGTTTGTTTATCGAGGAGGTGCGTCTGGTTGTAGCGAGGAGGTGTGTCTTCAATTCCGTTTGTTTATCGAGGAGGTGCGTCTTTAATCCTGGTTGCTTTGGATACTCCCCCTGTCTTCAATACTCCCCCTCAAGTTGGGTCCTGAAATAAGTTGAAGAGACCTAACTTGGAAAGGATGTGGTTTGCTTGCGGTTGATCGAGAGCTTTGGTGAAAATATCAGCGAGTTGATCGTTGCTAGGAACATAGGGAACTTCTATTTCTTTGGCCTGGATCTTCTCACGGATGAAGTGGCAGTCGACTTCAATGTGCTTGGTTCTTTCGTGAAACACTGGGTTTTGAGCTATGTGTCGAGCTGCATTGTTGTCACAGAACATTTTTATCGGGAGGTGGTAAGGTTGTCCCATGTCGAGGAGTAGTTGCCTTAACCAGATGAGTTCGCTGGTAGTGGATGCCATAGCCCGGTATTCAGCCTCAGCACTGGATCTGGCAACAACAGTTTGCTTTTTGCTGCGCCATGTTACAAGGTTTCCTCCAACAAATGTGCAGAAACCTGTAGTTGATCTTCGATCGTGACTTCCTGCCCAATCTGCATCAGAGAAACCAATTATTGAATTAGAATTGTTGTTTTTCATCCATAATCCTTGTCCTGGAGTTTTTTTAATATATCTAAGTATCCTAGTGATTATATCTAAATGAGGTGTTCGAGGTGAATGCATGAATTGGCTGATGATGCTAACAGCATAGGTTATGTCTGGTCTTGTTACAGTGAGGTATATGAGTTTCCCAACGAGTCTTTGATATTGTTGAATGTCTTTTATTGGTTCGCCTTCAGTGGTGTTTATTTTTAGTTTAGTTTCCATGGGTGTATTTGCTGGTTTGACTCCAAGTTTGCCTGTTTCCTTTAAGAGATCGAGGGCATATTTCCTCTGAGAGAGAAAGAGTCCTTTTTTTGAATGTGCAATTTCTATTCCTAGAAAATACTTTAGTTGTCCTAGGTCTTTAATATCAAATTTTGTTTTTAAGTGTTGTTTTATTTTGTTGATTTCATACTTGTTGTTACCAGTGATTATGATATCATCTACGTATACTAGAATGATGGTGGTGATAGTCTGATGATGTTTGGTAAACATAGATGCGTCAGCGGAAGACTTTTTAAAACCGTAAGACAGGAGACAATAGCTAAGCTTGGCATACCAGGCACGAGGGGATTGTTTCAATCCGTAGATGGCTTTGTTGAGTCTGCAAACCTGATTTGTTGAGGTGTAACCGGGTGGCGGAGTCATATATACTTCTTCCTCGAGGTTACCTTGAAGGAAGGCATTTTTTACATCCATTTGATAGAGTTCCCAATTTTTATTCACGGCTATAGAGAGTAAAACACGGACAGTGTTCATTTTTGCTACTGGGGCAAAGGTTTCTAGATAATCTAGACCGTAAGTTTGTGTGTACCCTTTTGCTACTAATCTTGCTTTGTATCTTTCTATTGTCCCATCACTATTGTATTTGATTTTATATATCCATTTGCATCCTACGGGCTTAATTCCTTTTGTGATTGGGGTTAGGATCCAGGTTTTGTTTGTCTCCAGGGCTTGGATTTCTTCTTCCATGGCTTTGCACCATTTTTGATCCCTTATGGCCTCATTGTAATTTTTTGGTTCTATATGAGAATCTATAGTTCCTAGAAAGCCTTTATGATGTGTTTTTACTTGTTGGTATGATAGATAATCCTGGATAGGATAAGTGACGTGAGAGGTGATATAGTTGTGCAGATATCTTGGTGGGCGAGTTGGTCGAGTTGATCTTCTTGGAATGTTTTCTTCTTCGTGATCAGAGGGAGTTTCATTGTCTTCTTCTTGAAAAACAGGCGTCCTTGCGATGATCTCAGGATTGCAGGTGATGGGTATTGGCGTGTCAGCGGAATTAGGTGGTTCTGGAGGTCTGTTGTTTCCATCTTCTGGGCCGAAAAAAGGACTACTTTCTACAAACTGTACATCCCGAGAAGTATACAATTTACAATTTTCTGGGTCATAACATTTATACCCTTTTTTGTTAAAAGAATATCCTAAAAAAATACATTTGCGCGAATTGAAATCAAGCTTGTCATCTCTTTTCCTGTGAACAAACACAATACACCCAAAAACTCGTAGGTGATCAAGTAAAGTTTTTTGACCAGTCAGAATTTCTAAGGGTTGTTTGTTTTGGAGACGAGGACTAGGTAGACGATTGATAAGATAAGCAGCAGTTAAAACAGCATCGGACCAAAACCGTTTTGGAACGTGAGCTTGAAAGAGTAGTGAACGTGTTATATTCAAGAGGTGACGATTTTTTCTTTCAGCTACACCGTTTTGTTGTGGTGTGTCAACACAAGTGGTTTGATGAAAGATGCCTTTTTGTTTTAGAAAAGCTTGAAAGACATTACTGGTGTACTCGGATCCATTATCTGACCTTAAGATTTTAATTTTGAAATCATACATGTTTTCCACAAACTTTGTAAACGTGCAAAAAATATCAAAAGCTTCAGATTTTGATTTTAATAAGTAAATCCATGTAGTACGAGAAAAATCGTCGATAAAGGTGATAAAATATTTGAACCCATTGTAGGATTCAGTTGGGGCTGGTCCCCAGATATCGGAGTGTATTAGTTCTAGTGGTTGTTTTGTTTTAATAGATGATAAATGAAACGACGATCGAGTTTGTTTTGAGAATCTGCATACATCACATAATAAATCCGTTCTAATAGAAGGAAATAGCGATTTTAAAACAGAATGCGACGGATGTCCCATCCTTTTATGCCATAACTCATGTTTGGAAAAAATTCCAACATGTAAAGCATGCATACTTTGATCTAGAATATAAAGATTATTAGCAAGTCGACCCCTACCAATCGTCTTCCCGGAGGTACGATCCTGAAATACAACATCAACTGGTGAGAAGATAATATTACAATTTAATTCTTTTGTGATTTTTGCAACAGATAGTAAGTTTGATTCAAAAGAGGGGACATACAAAACATTCTTTGCTATTTTATCAAGTAATATCATATTTCCTTTTCCTTTTATTTCTACTTGGTTTCCATTAGCTACACTTACAAAATTATTTAGTAGAGATATGTTTCTTTTAAGATCTAGTAGTAAACTTTGATTTCCAGTCATGTGATCAGTGGCGCCGGAATCAATAACCCATATATTATTTTTCCTTTTTTCAGTATTGAAAGCTGAAGAATGATTTATACCTGCCGAATTACCTGAACCAGAAGGACCTTTGTGCAAAAAATCGCTCAATTTGTTTATCAGGACATGGATGTCCTCCTCTGAGCCCATTGGGCCTGTGCGGTTTTGGTCCGCCACATGTTGATTTATGCGTTTGTTGTTTGGAGAGAATAACCTCTCTGTTGTGCTATCCGGGTTTGGAGCCGACCCGAATGTGCTATCCGGATTTGCCGAAGTATTTAAAGCTCCTGATCCGACTGCTGACATTCCGAATGCATCCTGCGAAAAAAGGTTAGGGTTAGGGTTAGGTTGGTGGCTGCCGCTGCTGCCTCCTGTGGCGGCGATGTAGCCGCTGCCGCCCGATGATCCCTCGTGCGAAGAACTTCTCCCATCTCCTCCTCCTCTTCTCTCATCTCCTCCTCCTCTTCTGTTGTTGTCTTTTGGTGGGCGGAGATGAGGATGAAGAAACCAGCAGTTGTTTTTGTTGTGTCCGGATTTTTTACAGTTTTCGCAGTGCTCGTTCTTCCGGTTTCCATATCGTTTTTTGTTGTCTTGATGCTGGTTTTGTGATTTTCCGGAGAAAAACGCTTGGTTCTCGGCTTCGGTTGTTGTTTGTGGAGGAGTGATGGTCCTTCGTCGCGATTCTTCGCGGAGGATCATCGCGATGACTGAGTTAAGAGACGGTAGGTCAGGAGCCATGAGCACCTGACTTCTGATGTTTTCAAAAGATGGGTCTAGACCTACCAGAAACTGGTAGATCCGGTTTTGTTCGGTTCTTTTTTCGATTGTTCGTGCGTCGTTTGTTGGTGGTTCATAAATCCCCAACTCGTCCCAAGCCTTCCTGAGAGTACCGAGGTACTCGATGATGCTTTTGTGGTTTTGACGGGCTTGAGCGATGTCTTGTTTGAGTCTGAAAATATGTGCGAAGTCTTGCGCCTTTCCGTAGTGTTCTTGGACCGCATCCCAGAGTTCTTTTGCGCTGTCTTTGTAGATGAAGATTTCCCCTATCTGAGGTTGCATGGATGCGATTATCCATGACATGACGAGATGATCGGAGGTCTGCCATTCTTCTTGTTTTGCCTCCGTGTCTGGTTCATCCGGTTTTTTCGTAGTTCCAGTGATGTGGCCGACTTTCCCCCTGCCGCTGAGGGAGAGGGAGACCGCCCGCGCCCAGGACAGGTAATTTGTCCCGTTGAGCAAAGTTGAAACAAGTCGAGAGGGGTTGTCGTGGTGGTTTCCCGACATGGTTTTTTTGTGATTTTTTGTGGTTTGGTGGTTTTTGAGGGTCTGGATGTAGGTTTTGCGCCTTCAACCCCCTCAATGAGGTGAAGGTCAGTGATGATTTTTGGGAATCTGAGATCGTATCAGCGCTCTGATACCATGTAGAAATCTAGTAACTAGTTTGAGACGGGAGGAAGAAAGAAGAAAATCTTATTTGTTTCTGATTTGTTGTTTTTTTTATTACAATTTGAACTGTTTAGTATATATACATGATCTTTTATTTCCGTTGGGTTGGAACAAACGAGGAGATGTGTCTTTAATTCGTTTGTTTATCGAGGAGGTGCGTCTGGTTGTAGCGAGGAGGTGTGTCTTCAATTCCGTTTGTTTATCGAGGAGGTGCGTCTTTAATCCTGGTTGCTTTGGATACTCCCCCTGTCTTCAATACATCCCTACTCATCCCCGTTGATGTACCAACAGACCAACATGGTGGCGCACCGCCGGAGAATGTACATCCTCGCGCGCTGCTCCTTCACCAGCGACCCGCACCTGCCGGCGAACCCTCGCCGTCGTCCGACGTCATTGGAGCTGCGGCGGCACCACCTCGCCTGAGCCATTTACTTTGCCCGAGGAAGGTGTTGGTGGCTTCCCAGGGAATCTGGGCGGGCAAGTGGGTGGGGTTTTATAGTGTCAGATTTGCGTCGGGAAATGCGGAGGCGGTGGTGGGATTGGAGCCGGATTTCGATTGGTGGTGCGTTAAAAGGTGTGATGGAAGGGTGGATCTAACGTTAACTCTTTTTTTTTGTTTGGGTTTGAATTTGACCGGTGGTGGTGGTGTGGGATTAGGGTTAGTTAGATCTTTGTAAGGGTGAAAACATGGTTGAAAGAAATATCCAAGTTTTGGAATTATATATAAAAAAGTTTAATTGTGAAAGTGATCCGGATAATATCTGCTCCAACGTATTTGAATCGGTTTAGTAAGTTATAATCATTAAATATAGAATCCGTTGAAATGCAGTATTGAATATGATTATGATAAAAATAAAACTATATAAGATAATATTCAAAGGAAAACGATTAGTGGACGCTAGCGTTCGGGACGCGCGCTTATGTGGTCAGCCCAGTCAGCAGACGCGTTTGAGTTGGCAGTCTCCACAGAAAAAGTTTATTTTTTATTTTATTCCTCGTTTCGTACAAATGTCTACATCCCTCCATCCCTCATTAATGCGTCTCAAATCACTCATTTTCCATGAACATTTTGGCTCTCCTACACAGCACAGGAAACTTGTTATAAATCTCAACATGCGTCTTCCTTTTTCTTCCTTTCTCTTCTGTGGTCCTACCTCTGTGCTTTGATGGAAATCGTTCATGTGTTTTTCCAAGTGGAGCAGCCGACAAACGTTCATAAGGAGGGGATGTTTTTCCCCTCTTTCGAAGAAGCTCAAACATTTTACGTTGCTTATGCCGATTCTTGTGGTTTTTGTGTTAAGAAAAGGCATCACACCCGTTTGTTTGCTACCTCTGGGTCAGGTGTTAATGTGCTGGAACGAGATGCAATGGTGTCAAAGCTTCCGAGGATTTTGGCGTGATGTTCTACTGTTAAAAGTTCAATCAGAAAGTTCTATGCTTTTGCGTATAATTCCACATATACAACAAACAAGACCAAAGTCATCCTTAAGAATGTAGGAATGATCACATTCTTCTTCATTTTCTTCATGTACAACAGTTGTATGTCTGTTCGGAATAAGAAGTCAGTCTGTTCGGAATATGTTGTGTGTCTGTTCGGAATAAGAAGTCTGTCTGTTCGGATTAAGTGGTGTGTATGTTCGGAATACTTTCTGTTCCATTTCTGCACAAATTTTCAACATAATCTGGACAAACATTTTACATAAACTGGACAAACTTTTTACATAAACAAGACAAGTTTTCTACATAAACAAGACAATCTTTCTACATAAATAATACAAACTTTCTGTTCCGTTTCTGGACACACTTTCTATGCTTTTGCGTGTAATTCCACATATACAACAAACAAGACCAAAGTCATCCTTAAAAATGTAGGAATGATCACATTCTTCTTCATTTTCTTCATGTATAACAGTTGTATGTCAGTTCGGAATAAGAAGTCTATCTGTTCGGAATATGTTGTGTGTCTGTTCGGATTAAGTTGTGCGTCTGTTCGGAATAAGAAGTCTGTCTGTTCGGAATATGTTGTGTGTCTGTTCGGAATAAGAAGTCTTTCTGTTCGGAATAAGAAGTCTGTATGTTTGGATTAAGTTGTGCGTCTGTTCGGAATAAGAAGTCTGTCTGTTCGGAATATGTTGTGTGTCTGTTCGGATTAAGTTGTGCGTCTGTTCGGAATAAGAAGTCTGTCTGTTCGGAATATGTTGTTTGTCTGTTCGGAATATGTTGTGTGTCTGTTCGGAATAAGAAGTCTGTCTGTTCGGAATAAGAAGTCTTTCTGTTCGGAATAAGAAGTCTGTCTGTTCGGAATAAGTAGTCTGTCTGTTCGGAATATGTTGTGTGTCTGTTCGGATTAAGTTATGTGTCTGTTCGGATTAAGTTGTGTGTCTGTTCGGATTAAGTTGTGTGTCTGTTCGGAATATGTTGTGTGTCTGTTTGGAATATGTTGTGTGTCTGTTCGGATTAAGTTGTGTGTCTGTTCGGAATAAGAAGTCTGTCTGTTCGGATTAAGTTGTGCGTCTGTTCGGAATAAGAAGATTGTCTGTTCGGAATATGTTGTGTGTCTGTTTGGATTAAGTTGATCCAACCTAAAAGTTAAAAACAATATTTTATTATGATAAGTCTGGACTCTGCACGAATAAAGGGTCTGCACGCTGTCCTAGGGTCTGCACTATCTGTGTATTGGGAAAAAAATCGTTCAACTTAAAGAACCGGCGTTTTTAAGAAAACCAAAGCACGTGAAGAGAAATTTTGCTGACTGGACGCTGACTCAACACGTCCACGTAAGGCGCGTCCGTGACGCCCGCGTCCGTGTATAAGGACTCATATTCAAATCGTATTTGTATGCGAAGTCTTAATTTCAATTTTTTCCATACATGTATAAGAGACGTTATATGCTCCATATTTGGACCATTTTCATCCTTAGATATAAGTTTTTTCTTATCTGTTAAAAGTTATAGAAAATAATCAATTTTTTACTGATATAATATTATTTTTATTTGTTTGGATGTGCATGACAATTGCAGGAGTTAAAGACTTTCGAAGTTGGAGCCGATTCATCGAATTTGGATTTAATATGTTTATTTGATTCAAAACCATTCGCTTGCATCTTGGCTGTACAAGAAATCTAGGTTAAAGAGATTGGTGTTTGTAAGAAAAATCATAGTAGCGAAGGGTGGGATCATAGTTAATTTTTTTTATTATGCCATAAAACTACCAAATTCAAAAACAAAAAAAGGAGAAAAATCTGTAGAGTTTTTCATTTAATAAAGGGTGTCAAAATTTCACGGCTACCTCGACTAATTCGACGACCCACCAGACTAATCCAGAAGTGGAGTCCCAACTCCCAACACTATTTCCACATGGGTCGGTCCTGGTGGATCCATTCCATTCCACGGTCCACGCCTCGATCCGACCCGACCCGACCCGGTCCGAGGCACCTCCCCAGACTCAAACCCACCCTCTTCTTCCGCGAAGCTTCCTCCGTCCGTCAACAACTCCCTCCATCCACCTCAACGAGATCTGCCACTACACCTCCTTCCATCCCAATTGGAGAGATTCCGTTGGCTCCAGCCGATCGGGTTCTTTCGTGGAAGTGTAAGTTCTACGGTTGGGTTTACGGTTTTTTTTGTTTGTTTTTGGATTTAAACTTAGAAGTAGTTAATTTTATTTTTTTCATTTGTTTGTGTAATTAAGTCCATTTGAGAATGAATTGGAGGATTGGGTGTGATGTGAGATTTGATGGATTAGATGATTGCGGCCAAATTTAGATTTTTAGGAGTTTTAAGAAAAAAAACCTATATTCAGATTACGAGGTGTAGTGCAGTTGGTTGTGGATTTGGAATCACATCCTCAGGCCTTGGGATCGAATTCCCATTGCGCGCAACAACAACAAAAAAAAACCTCGGGTATCTTTGTTGGGTCAACCCAATTTGGAACCGCAGCTCGACTCACAAAGTCGGGCAGATGCCTGAGAATTATGAATTATAATGAGTCATTACAAAAAGAAGAAGAAAGACCTATTGCGTTTTTTTTGTTGAGTAAGTTATGACACGAGAGTAATCCGTTATTAAGTTGCATTTGAGAAGGTTGTTAAAATTGTTAGTCCTCTAATTAAATGGCAAAGTCATAGTCACTGGGTGAATTTTTATTAAACACTAGTGGAGAGTTGTCATCAGTAGCTGACACCCAAGTACTTGGCTTTTAAGGAGGAGGTTAACCAGATAAGTTCGAACTCTAACAGAGTGGGGTTGGTTGACTCAAGGGGCTCACTGAAAGCTAAGACATGACAGTCTATTAACTATTAAGTGTACATTCTTCTCGGAGCATCAAGCAGCGCAAACCCAGTTCTACTTGACTAAGCCCCGTGCTCGCCCAAGGAGGGAGTTTGTAATTGAATTGCTAAGAAGACGTAATGGTCTTTGACTCCTGTCACTCCATCTCAAAGCTGTGCAGCAAATTTTAAATAAAAATGATACGATAACTATGAGGTGAAACCGTGAAAGTAAAGAGTATCTCACAGGACCAATCAAGTTTGAAGGGTGGCACATCGTAATCGTTGCTATGGATTCCTTATCCATGGGGAGCTTACTTTTCCGTCTTCATTGTGCATATACTTCAATTTTAGTTGTGTTTTACCTAACCCTGTTCCACATTATATTTGGCATGATGCTGCAACAGTTGTATTACACAACATTTGCTGCCCATTCACAATTTGATGAATACCTTATTATTTTTGCTGTCTTGATTGATTGTTGTTATTTGCATGGGGGTGGATTCTACAGACTTAGCGAGATTTTACAAGAGAAATGAATATAAAACAGATGGATGTTTGTTTCTTGGTTGTTCTTGCCTTTTGGTTGTTTGATCATGAGTTGAAGCACTTTGAGAATCCCACTAAAGCTAGATTGGTGAACCAACAATTTTTAATATATGGATTGCATATCTTCTTGCTTCAAGAATAAAATTCATTATTCTTTTGTTCTTATGTTGAAAGTAAATAATGTTATTCTTGGGGTCCATTTGGAATCACATTTTGATAACCGAATTTTGATTCATGAAAATTAAGAATCAAATGTGATTTACAATTGACATCCAAAAACTTAGAATATGCATGGCTCATGCTTATTCAAGGGTATGTTTTGGGATGATTCTGAGATTTGGTCAGATTTTGGAAAATTTGATTATTAAAAGTGATTCCAAACAGACCCTTAGAGCAAATTTACTATGTATATATTTTTTACATCCATTCTTCAGACAATTCTCACTATTTACTCTAAAATACTTTTTTTTACAGATGGTGACCACTGAGGAGGATATGGCCTTTGATTTGGAGGTGGAGACTCTAGTTGGTTCCTCATCCAGGGCTACCAAGATCCACCCTATGCAGATATCTAATCTTGGTTCTGTATCTCATGTCTCGCACCCATGCTCAGTTCGGTGGGCATACAAATTAATCTTAAGGAATATGAAAGTTGTTATTCTTCAAGACAAGATCAATTTGTTGTTACCTTTTGGACCCTTGGCCGTAATAATCCATTATCTCACGGGCAAACAGGTAAAACTTTATAATACAAAAATAAAATAAAAAAATCGCTCCACTAGACAACATTCATTTTTGATGATTTTTGGGTTTTTATATATTGAAATAAGTTGACACTAGTTGTTAACTGCTTTACATCACTCTCAAATAAATCAACCCTCTTGAATGGTTTCTAGTCCACAAAGTTAATACACGATAACATGAATGCTTGGTCCAATTGGAAGGTTTATTGGTGGATAAGCATGAAGTGAATCCTTCAATGATAAAAGGGAAATTCTCTTGTGCCTTATTTGACAACACATATTAGGCTGGTGCCTCTGAGCAGAGTAATTCCTCTGCCAAGGGACTCTGTATGTTTGCTGGTGTTCTTACTTGTTCAGCGCCATTTATTATTTTCAATGTTTGAGACAATTATTTAGTCATTCTTTATTGCATGTCCTGATTCGGTCACGATAAATTGAACACTGATGGACTCAAAGTTTTAGTCTTAACTCTTAACATCTCATACATGCTTCGATTGTCTGCAGAATTTACAAATGCAAAAAATTGTTTAGTTTTTTTAATATCTTTTCATGTTTCCACTTTCCAAGCAATTAAAGTATTTTACTGTAAGGGGAAGATGTGATGCCCTAGATCCTTCATCATTTGCTTCCTTTCCTAGAACCATGCCATTGATAGTTTTCAGTGATCAAAAGAAAAAGAAAAAAATAATCTTCTCCAATAAAATTTACATCCTGAAAGTTCTCTATAAGTGAAACTTAATATTTCATCTTTCTAATTGCAGGGATGGGTTTTCTTCTTTAGCTTGATTGGTATAACACCTCTAGCAGAGCGCTTAGGTTTTGCAACCGAGTAAGATTTTTTCGTAATGTTATTCATTACAAATTTTGGGTGTTATCTACCAGTTACACTTTGACATGTACATAAATACTTTGCTCTTTCTGCAGACAGCTTGCGTTTTACACTGGTCCAACAGGTACATATTTCCATCTCTACTTAATTTTGTAACTTCACGCACATACCCTATGTGATTTGCTGTCTTTGCAAGTGTTCCCATAAGCTATTCCTCTTTTGATCATCTGTTCATCTTCTGTGGATTCTCTTCTTTCACTACAATTTTCATTTCTTGTGCCTATAATTTAATTATTTGTTGCAGTTGGAGGACTCTTAAGTGCCACATTTGGCAATGCTACAGAGATGATAATCTCGATCTATGCATTAAAAAATGGAATGATTCGTGTTGTTCAACAATCTTTGCTTGGTTCAATATTGTCAAATATGCTGTTAGTTCTTGGATGTGCTTTCTTTTGTGGTGGTATCAGACACTATAAGAAGGATCAGGTCTTCAACAAGGTATCTTTGGAAAAAATCAGATGGTATTATTCTCACATCAGAAGTCTCATATCAGTTGAATACTCTAACTACAACATGATTGTCATTCACTTCAACAGGCAGCTGCTGCAGTGAACTCAGGATTATTATTGATGGCAGTCATGGGAACCATGTTTCCAGCTGTTTTGCACTTCACTCATTCAGAGGTGCAGTATGGAAAGTCCGAGGTGTCTCTTTCCAGGTTTAGCAGCTGTGTGATGCTTGTGGCTTATGCTAGCTACCTTGGGTTTCAGTTGAAAAGTCATCATAGTCTTTATAATCCTGTTGATGAGGTGAGTTGGCTAATTACAATAAGAGCTATGAGTATTGTATTTCCTTGCATTCAGATTTTACATGTATACACAGGAAAATTAACTAAAGTGTGCAATACAAACATTTCATTGTTAGAGTCCCAAAATAGAAACACTTCTTGCCAAGCCTTTAGCTCATTGAAGGATGACCTTGAAACATTTTAGTCATATTAGTAAATGTAAATGCCGTCTGTCATATGAAACTGTTGATCTACATTCCCTTCAGCATTTATGTTGTTTAATGACAATATGAAACATTACGAGGAGGAGGAACTAGATGGCAACATGAAGAGACGCAACATGCAATACATGAAAGTGTAATGTTATCCACGTGTGATATTTCCCCTGTCGATGACTAAAATGGCCCTATTTAGCTTAGTCCCTTCCTTATTCCTTGACTTAAGACTCCACCGCTCAAACATCAGCTCTTCTCCTATATCTGATATTACGTGAATTTGGACGTGTGTAGATTGAAACAGTGTAAACACGCCAACCAATAAAACAGCATCACATCTTGTAAAAAACACCAAAAATACCCATACTGAATTTCTCCTGCAAGAAATAATAAATTCATGTCATTATTCGAAGGATAAATGTGATACAATATTTTTGAAGGATAAAAATGGAAAGGTCATCTTTTAAGTTTTTTTGTGTGCTATAGATGATGTCTAATGAGTAATGAAGAGGGTTTTTTGACGAATCATTATAGGAAGAGGGTACAAGTGCTGATGATAGTGAAGAGGAGGAGCCACCTCTGATATCAAAGTGGGAAGCTGTATTCTGGCTTGCTTTCTTGACTGTCTGGGTGTCCATTATTTCTGGATATCTCGTTGATGCTATACAGGTACTAATTTTTTTTAAATGATTTTCAACTACTATGAATTCATTGCTACGGCTTGAATTTCACCCGACAAAAGTCTTAAGCTTCACATTTGAGAATATGTTTCTTTGTGTTTGTTGTCATCCAATATCTTTAAAGAATAGAAAAGCACCACATTTGTGTTAGTTACAGTTGGTAACTTGATTTGGCACGGTCTATGCTTACTTAATTTTCATATGCCACAACATCCCACTGTGCTAGCAAGAAATCATCTTAAGTAAAAGATGGACAAGCTAGTCGTGAAACCATGGCACTGATTTGCAGACGCATTTGCATGCTATATAATTGCTCCATGGTGAATGGTGATGTACCGAGTAGCAATATATGATCAGCTTATTATTTTTATTTCTGTAATCCTTACATAAATGACCGCAACCATCACTAATCTTATTTGTCATTACTGAAAATCTTCTCTTCAGGGTGCGTCTGAATCAATGGACATGCCAGTATCTTTTATCAGTGTTATATTGCTTCCTATTGTTGGAAATGCAGCTGAACATGCTAGTGCCATCATGTTTGCCATGAAGGACAAACTTGTGTGTGCTTCACTTTTCACGTGACATTCATTCTTTTTGTTCAGTTATCACTTTCTTTTCTCTGTTCTCACTTTGGTTTCTTCTACAGGACATCACATTGGGTGTTGCAATTGGTTCATCAACACAGATATCCATGTTTGTGGTAAAACTTGTCATTTAAATAATAATAATAATAATAAATATACCACCTTTGTAGCTATTTTTAATTAGCATTGTTTTCCTAACCCTGACAATTTTCCTACCCCCCTGAAGATTGCCATTCATTTAGTTTGAATTGGTAATTTATTCCAACAATATTTTTCTGGCTCACATCTTGATGATTCTGTCTTCGAACCCTATAGATATGCAAGCATGAGCTCATAGACAAAGTTACAGATTATTCCTAGGCCTTATAAAAATCATGGCCTATGAAAGCCTGATCTAAATGAATGCCAGAATTCTTTTTTAAGTTTCCGCTTAACTGAGTTCTACTTTCTACCTAGCTGGTTGTACCTTCCTAGTCTTATTGCTCTGTAGTTGCCACTATTCTTTCTAGTATTCATGATCTTTTTTGTAACTTTTGTTGTTGCTGTTGCAGATTCCATTCTGTGTCGTGGTTGGTTGGATTATCGGGAAGCCAATGGATTTGAATTTTCAATTGTTTGAGACCGCTTCGCTCTTCATAACTGTACTTGTAGTGGCATTCATGCTACAGGTTTGATTTCGTGCATTTAATTAGCATTAAATGTTGATATTGGCATTTCCCCTCACTATTACTTCTCTGAGAGAGGCGACAAGTCTCCTTTAGAGGAGCTCCTTTGCTTTAGATTTCTAATGTTTTCTACATGTCCTCATCTTCTAGCCACGTTGAGTGTTTTAAATTTTCGATCCTTATATTTACTTCAATGCCTACTTGTGTTTACTTGCAGGATGGTACGGCAAACTATTTCAAGGGTGTGATGCTCATCCTTTGCTATCTTATTGTTGCAGCCAGTTTCTTTGTGCATATGGATCCCAAAACAAGTAGGCTTCTCTTATTCTTTTACAAACATGATTTGGGCCTGAGATTTTACTTTTAAGTTGATACCTTTTTCTATACTATAATTTAGAATAAAACAAATTTGAATTGAGGTATTAAAATTTGATATCTTCTGGATAATTTAAACTGAGTTACAAAATTGAATTTCAGTAAACCACAATGTTTTCCTCTTTGCGCAATAGATGGTTTACTTACTGAATTTTGCTTGATCTTACGACTGATTATCTTAGTCTACCTGATGTGGTAACCAAACACTTCCCTATGAAACTGTGAACGAATGATTGCTGCATGTCTGATAGCTATCCAGCAGAATCAGGAAATTAGAGATTTTAACATTATTTTGGTGTTATGCAGGTGACAATTAGAGATTACGTCGAGACTTCATGTCTCTCACTGTTCGGTATCCAATGTAGAGATCTTACGGACTGATCGATACGCATGTTAAAGCTTATTGCATGTTTGCGCCTCCAACTCTATTTAGGACTTCCATTGTGGCTAGGGCGACCTCAGCCTTTTCAATCCGGCAACAGTGGCTGTGATCTCCATTTAACAGCAGCCCGGGCTAAATCCCTCGGCCTTCTCCAATAGAACTGTAAATTGTGATCTCTCAAGATTGGCGGTTTCTGGCTTTAAACATACAAGAGCTACAGAGAGCATCAGGAGCCATGTGTTATTCTAAATTTGAGTTATTAGCGCACTATTTCATGCTAGCCAACTGGTCTCATACAAGGGGCGGGCCATTAACAAATTTACGTCGTTAATCGGTATGTTAGTGGCTAATTGCTGAATGTTAAACGAAATCTTTAATTGGTAGGACCGCAGGGTTCCTACACAACAAAACTAAAAGATCCTGTTGAAAGAAGATAATTGTTTTATGTTAGTTATTGTTGTATTATACTTCCCGTCGCACTCATGAGAATGGTCAACGGACGACCCTCATGGTTTATCATTATCATTTGATATTACCCTGTTGTAAATATAAATCTTATTTTTGGTGTCTACCTGATTAACGTTCATGCTTTTTTATTTTTTATCCCAAAAAGCTACTCGGCAATTAACTCTCTAAGTTGTTAAACAAACCATAAAAACGAATGTATGTTCTTATTCGGATTTTCCCCTCTTCGTAGATTACCTTCCAAATCAAAGCACCAGGATGTGAATGATTGACACAAAAATATAGTTCGCAATTGGGATAATCTGAAGTTTTGCCAAAAAAAAATTGTGGGACTGATTTTTTCCAAGAGCTTCAGAAATTTAAAGTCTCCACTTAGAAAACTTTTCGGATAGAATAAAAAAATACAAATTTTAAATAAAACTATCCTAATTTCAACTTTAACGCCAAGCTTTATAAACAATTCCCTAACATTTGTCAATGGTAGTCGACTCCTGTAATCTCAAGTCAAGACTCAGGAGTGGTCGAGACTCGAGACCCATAATCAAATCCCATAGACCCATTCTTAATTAACATTTCTCTGTTTTAATTTCAAGCAAAACAACCATTAAAAAAACTTATTTCGAACCAATCAGCCATTATTTATCCCTCCCCCCCCCCCCCCCCCATTGTACCCATCCGTCCCCTATTTTAATGTTACCCGATAAAACAACTCAAACAGATTCCCCAGTACTCACATCAGAAACAACACACACATATATATATATATTCTAATCACCCACATTTCTTCAATCGTCGAACCCGGAAAAGTCCCAAAAGCCCTAACTCCTCTCCCCACCTCTCCCCCACTCCGAACTCGATTTCCGTCGGAAATTCACAATCCCGAACCCGATTTCGAACTCCAATTGTCGTTCAGTTACAGTTAAGACGACGACGACTTCGGAGTAAAATAAAATGAGCAGACCTGCGACTCGAAGCAAAAACAAAAGGCGCAAATCCGACAACGCAGAAGACAACTTATCCGAAATCTTGAGGTAAAAAAAAACCAAACCTTATTTCATTTACATCTACATCAGTACATTGCGTTGAAATACTGTTGCATGATTTTGTGTATTTTGATTTTTTTAGGAAAATACATACGAGTAATGAGATTTCCAAAAACGACGTAACTCAGTTATATCATATCTCGAGGCCGGTCTGCGAAGGTTGTCGTGTGAATTCGAAGGATTCGCCGAATTGTTTTTGTGGACTCGTGCCGGCGTCTAATGGGACCAGGAAAAGCGGTTTGTGGCAGAAGATGTCGGAGATTATTAGCTCTCTCGGTCCCGACCCGTGCAAGGATTTTCGCACGTCTATGGAGACGCCGGCGGGATTGACCAACCTAGGCGCGACTTGTTATGCGAATAGCATTCTCCAATGCCTTTATATGAACACTTCGTTTAGAAGCAGGACACTGTCGGTCGAAATGGAGCTTTTTAATCGTCAACCTGTTTTGAAGCAGCTCGCGCGGTTGTTTGCGCAGCTTCATTCGTGCAAAATGTCGTTCGTCGATTCAGCTCCGTTCATCAAGACTTTGGAGCTGGACAACGGTGTTCAGCAAGATAGCCATGAATTTCTCACTTTGTTCCTTTCACTGTTGGAACGGTCCTTGAGCCACTCCAAGGTTCCTAAAGCCAGAAATGTTGTACAGGATCTATTTCGAGGAGGTGTATCGCATGTTACACGGTAAAGGGAATAAGTTCACGTTTCTTCTAGTTCTGGTTGTGTCTGTTTTCTGCTGGTTTTTAATGACTACTCATGCTTTATGGACCGGACCAGTTTGCCATTAGCTTCATATTGTCATTGTTTCCTGTTCTCTATTTCTTTCTATGTTCAATGAATTTTGATTCTGTTAGTAATATTAAAATACCTCTAGATGTACTAGTTTCTATCAATCAATTTGAGATTTTGAATTGACATCAACTGTCGTGGGTTGACTTCAGCTCGTCTAGCCATAATAGTTTTTATGAATTACCCCTTTCTTCCATGAATTCCTATAGCAGATTCCATGTTGTTGAAGTGAAATCTTCTATTTAAGAATTAGTAGCCTATCACACTGTTCAATTGAATCCAAGAAGCCTTCCTTTGCATCTACCCTTCTCTCTTGTTGAGTATCTTCCTCTATGTAATGCATAGAAATTGTGCCATCTAATGGATTTGTGGCGAAGATATGGTCATAGAGTTGACATGGCTACATTTAATGATTTAATCTACATTGTACCTTAAAAGAGATTGTAACCCATTTTGACCGGTATAAAAAAATAATATTGAAGGTGTTCAAAGTGCGGAAAAGATTCTGAATCGTCATCAAAGATGGAAGACTTCTATGAGCTTGAGTTAAATATCAAGGGTCTCACAAATTTGCATGAAAGTTTAGAAGATTACCTTAATGTGGAGGAACTGAATGGAGAAAATCAATACTTCTGTGAATCATGTGCAAAAAGGGTTGATGCTACTCGAAGCATCAAGTTGCGCTCACTTCCGTCAGTTCTTAATTTTCAGCTGAAGCGATACGTTTTCCTTCCTAAGGTACTAGCTCCCTTCGTGGTGCTTTTCACATATACTAATTCTGTAATGATATTTTATGTTCTCAGTTAATTATATAATCCTGTTTTTTTTAATCCCTCAGGTATATGTTCATGACCATTTTTTTTCTATCTTCTTTGACAGACAACCACAAAGAAGAAAATAACTACCATATTTAGTTTCCCTAGACAGTTGAATATGGGTAAAAGCTTGAGTGATTGTGCTGAATCAACATATGTATATGATCTTTCAGCGATACTAATTCACAAGGGAAGTGCTGCTAATAGTGGGCATTATGTTGCTCACATTAAGGACGAAAATACTGGGCAGTGGTGGGAGTTCGATGATGAACACATGGCGAAGTTAGGGACACACCCCTTTGGAGAAGAACCTTCCAAATCTTCTGCAAAATCTGGTCACAGCATGGAAAAGAATGGGCCCGAACAAGTTGGCTCAACTTCAAATGGATTTTCTAGCACTGCAAATAGTAAAACCTCAAATGGTGAAGAGACATTTTCATCAAGTGATGCTTACATGCTGATGTATTGTCGCAAGAATGACATTGATAGTACCAATATGGTCCAAGATATACCAGGCTCTGGTATTTCTGTAGACAGTTCTCTGCCATTTCATCTATCAGAAGAAATACAACAGCTAAATGCCTCATACACCAAAGCCTGTGAAGAGTACCAGCTAAAGAAAAATGGTCATCTTTCTCACATATCTAAACACCAGGAAGAAGTCAAGTCAGTTCTTTCTGAGGCTCCTGTTCATTCTTTAGAAGGTCCATACTTTTGGATATCTACAGATTGGTTAAGACACTGGGCTGATAATGTGAACACTCCGTAAGTGTTGCTTATCTGGTATCTATCGGCTACACCTTGATTACAGTCATCAATAAACTTGCTTTTTGAGTGGCTAGCTATTCTTCAAAAGCTTTTAGTTGAAAACTTTTATGCTTATAACAAACTAAATTCAATATTTATGTTGTTTTTTTGTTAGTCAGTAAAACAAATTTGAAATTTCCTTGAGCACGTTTTTCTCAATGAAGACATGAATGTATACATACATGTAATGGATGGTCAGCATTCACAGATATTTTTTACTTTCTATTTTCGATATATTAGATTAGCTTCGTCAAACACAGATGAATAGGTGGGGGTATCATGAATTCATATCTTTATGATGCATCTTTGTAAATTGGAAAGTGCAACTAGAATTTAATACCATAAAAATATGAATGGAGTTAGAAAATTATCATTCTTCTAGTTGTCTCAAAAATTGTTCTAACGTATGTGCAGTTGCATGGACAATAGTACAATTCAGTGCTTGCACGGAAAGGCTCCATTTACAAAGATTCATTCCATGAAACGGGTATCTAGTATTGCCTGGACCCGGTTGTTTTCAGAGGTATGGTTTTTTGTTCATGTCGACACAGTGTTGCACATGTCCACGTGATAAAAATTTCAGAAGTGATGGTGAATTAGTGCTAGAGACTACACCAAGAATTCACTCTGTGACCTGTAGAACCTCTCATACTTGTGCTATTGGATGTTTTTTCTTAAAAAAATTGCTGGTTCTGCTTTTATTTCATTTACATTGCACAATTTGAAATAACCTCTCTTTTTTGGAAGGATGCTGGAAAAAAAACACATCTCAGTGCAAGTTCAACTCCATTCATCACTGTTCTATATGTAATTTTGCATCAATTAAACTTCATCGTTGATTATTTAATGAATAATTGCCTCTCATGGTAAAAAAAATTACTATGTTTGAGTTCCTCTCTCCAGCATTTATGTTTCAGATATCATGTGCTAAATGCCTTTGAACTTCAGGCTTTTGGAACTATATAGAGTGATTAAAGATTTTATCTCTGCTTCTACATTCTGACTCTGGCTTACCTAATTATTTCATAATAGTATGGAGGTGGGCCTACATTGACCAATGAGGATTGGTGCTCTGAATGCATAAAAGATATTGCAAAGAATGCTACATTCGCCGATGATTATCGAGATAAAAGAGCTTCACTAAAGGAACTCGCAGCAGCAGCTCTAGCTGGAAAGACTTCAGATCCTAATCAGTACTATGTATCAAAAGCATGGTACTGCTGCAAAATCTACTTCCGTTCTTGCATCCCGTGAAAGCTTCGAAGTTTGAACTGTTGTTTTTTAACAGTTTTTATTCGTGGAAATGTGGTTATATGCAGTTTAATGGTTGTAGAAACAGTAGGCCTTCTTTTATCAATTCAAAGTTAATCGGCCTTAAATTTAAATATGTTCGAAACGAAGTAATGAACCTGAAATTTCACCTGTTCCTTTTTGTGTTTCAGCACGTGCTCATGTGCAGTAGTTACGCACCGTACATGCAGCAGTGAGGTGTGTTTTTTTCTCTTCAAATGAACATATATGTAACCGTTAGACCTAGATTAAAGATTTCCAATTCGCCAACTGGAAATTTCATCTATATCCACTCTTGTTTGTGATCCAACAAGTTCTGATATAATGCTCTTGATAATGCTAGTTTGTCTACAATTCAAATTGATGTGTGTATTACAAAAAATTGTTAAAATTGGTGCCAACATTTTAAAGCTAAAATGTTGTTTTTTGTCCAATACATTTACTTTTGATTACATCTCATCCAATTTATTATTCTGTTATTTTATTGCACTAAGTAGCATAGTGAAGAACACCATGAAAAACATGGGATTAATTGCATGAAGTTTGAGTAAATACTCATGACAAGTATAAATATCAGGAGTAGAAACAAAAGGTACCTCTTATGCTGCTTGTTCAGGACAATGTAATGGTGATTTAAGGACATGCAGTATCAAACTTGGACTACTGTGTGCAGTCCTTCTCTAACATTTTTTTTTGTTAACTGCTTCAGTGTTTTCTTATCAATGGCCTTCTGCACTCTCTGAATCTCTTTTGTTATGTTGTAGGTTAAACCAGTGGATCCGCAGAAAAAATGTGGATCCCCCATGTGAGGCCAATGTTGGTCCAACAGCTTCCCTCAGATGCCCCCACAATGGCTTGCTTCCAGAGAAAGCTGCTGGAGCAAAACGTGTTCTAGTTCCTGAAGCCCTCTGGCTGTTTTTATATGAAAGTGCTGATGCTGTTAAGTCTTATGATTCTTTTGGCTGTCAAGCTTTCCCTGCTGATACGATGGCTTGTGAAATTTGCAGTAGTGAACTGATGGAAGTTGCTTCCCAGGAAGATACCCTTAGGTAAGTCTTACTTTAAAATCGAATGTTATCTAACAGTTAAGTAATTCAGCAAAATCATATCTAGTTATGCTGCAGAACAGTCAAGCTTATGCAGCGTCAGAATCATGAAAAGTTGTTTCTTGGAAAAGGTTTTGCACTTTTTCCTGGCCATAAATACTTCCTAGTTTCGTCTTCATGGCTAGCTAACTGGAAAAGTTATGTCACCACATCTGGGAAGAACGTTGCATCCTCTATGGAGCTTGAAAGGCTGGAGGCCTCTATTGATTCACTTATTTGTGAGAAGGTATGTTATCAACCATCTTTGTTTACTGATTGTACTTAAGCACAAAAGAGCTTTTGTCTTGGACTGGATTTTGCAAGACTTGGCCAGCCCAGTCATCTGAAAATAGAGTGCAATGTATGGTATTTTTTCGAATAATTAGTGCCTTCCTGGTCCCATGATTGAACACAGTCCTTTACCAGATCTTTCAAATGCGGTACTGTAAAGATTTGCATGCTTTCTGCAGTTGATGTGCCCTGTGGTTTCATATAAGGTTAATCCTTTTACGTTTAGACTCTTAAATTCCCATTTTCCCTCTCATTTCACATAAAACGACAAGATGCTTCTGTCACAACTCACAACAAAAAGCTTCAAGCCATCTTTTATGTTAGTTTCTTTAATGGGTTGATCTTCTTAACCATGCACCATAAAAGATCCTTTTATCTTGTGTTATTTAGCCTTGTAATTTATAATATTTGTCCATGTCAGCACTCACAATTATTGGAAAGGCCTCAAGAGCTAGTTCGTAAGCGTGGCATGATCACTCAGGAACCAAATGTAAGTCAGTGCTGGTCGTTCCAGCTCTCCTTTTTCTGTGAATGTTCCTTATTTTTTATTTATACGGCTTCATGAAATCTATTTTTATAATACAATGACTCGGCTTAGATGGTACTATGGTATGTTGGTCCTCGGTCGTGGTTCTTCTTTGTCTAAGAAAATCTCAACCATTGGCGCATGATTTACAAGCAATCTCAATCCTCAATTCCCCAACCATAAAACACCTCTTCCTATGCCCTTTCTTTCTTAATTAACAATCAGAGCACCAACACTTCATCTTTGTTAGCACAGCCAATTAAATGGCTATGAAGTCGCCGGGAAGAGTCATCCGGATCTGACCCGCCCAATTAAATCACCCACACACCCCATCCAACGGCAGATAAGGTGTGACTTAAACGCACCAGACGACTGCAATTTGAAGATCCGCTTGTAGAATCCAACGACCACAATTTGAAGAGGATGCGGGCCCGATGCAAAAGGCCGTTATGGCCGTCAGGCTTTACTGTTTTTGTTTCTTCCTCGCGTAGGCGTGATTTAGGGATTTCATGTATAATAGTTTGTTAGAGCTCAATCCACGTGGCATATGAGTCCACGCAATTGTAACGAAATTTCCTTTATTCGATTGTTGAGTATAAATAACAATAACCACCTCGATTTAGAGGTTGGCGTTTTGGGTGCGAAATCTAGGGTTTGTAAAATTGGACCTCACAAGCGCTCGAAACTCGAATCTTTCTTCCTCACCTTCCTCTAGGTATGCAGGACCTTTCCCCTCTCACCAGTCACCACGACCTACTATACTCACCGGAGAGCTGTGGCGAACTCCATGGCCGCCAGCGGAGATCCGATTGGTGACAATCTTCCTCTCCTCTGACCATCTTTTACTTTTTTAGCAGTGCTCGCCATCTTTTACTAACTTTCACATGTTTCTAATGGCCAACCTTTCAATTTGGCCGCCTCTCCAAGCCTCACACCCTCTATAGATACACCCACAAACTCAGACCTCCCCAAAGTAGTTTTATCATTTTTTGTACACACTGCACCACTCTGCCGCCAGTGGATGCCCACAGAACCTCACCTTGCTGATGATAACTTGCGCAACCCCACCCCTTAGAGGCATTGAGGATTTAGTTTTTTAATGTTCATTCTTCTTCTTGATGCATACGATCTATTTTCGCATGCATAAAATTTCTGAATCTGCTGATCATTATTTGACGGTCATTTTTGTTTACATATTCTCCGATTCATGGTGTTGGCTGTCCTTTTGCTTTTTCAATGGCTTTTAGGGACCCCAAGTATGACTGGAAGTTTTGTTCTATAATCTCAAGCCAATTATTTTTTGCTATATATTTTTTATTATAATTTGCATTTTTTGTTATTCTATCACCATCATAGATGCATTTATTAACTTCCTCCAAACTGAAATACTATTGTGCAAAGCACAAGGATGTACTAGTTATTTATAATTCATGTTGGAACAAACTTTCGGATGTTATTGAAATATTGATGTATTATGTCATATTTCATTCTCTGATTCAAACTTCAGTCCCCATCTGTAGGTAGGAGTGTCCTATCTCTTTGCGAGCACTCTAAGCTTCTCCCTCTTCATTTTTAGGTGTTTTCTCTCAGTTTTGGCAACCTTTTTTGCTGTAATTTTTCTCAACCAGTGGCAATGCATAATCGTCTGTTCAACCTTCCTTGTCATGGTTAATTAGTTACATGCTTTGAACTCCAGCAGATCTGGAGTGCACATTCTGTTGTATGATTTCGAAATGTTGGCTAGTATGTCATTCATTAACACCTAAGTAATTGCATTATGTGTAAAATTATAATGAATGGAAGACATGGGGTATTGTGACTTACAGAGAAAGAAGGTATAACGAGTCATGTATGGTTGAAATCATATTAGCTTATCCAAATGCCATTGCACATTGTGCAAGTGCAGGCCAGGATTTTAGGCACAGTGGACTTCGTGTTGAAGAAATGAGAGGTCAAAACTGAAGAGCTGAGTTTGAAAGATGCAAGTCTTAACCAGAATCACTTGAAGCATATTTTATCGGATTCCTCCTTGAAATAACCGTCAATAACGACCATATTTGTTTTATCAAACAGATAGAGGGACTGACACTCATTCCGGAGGATGATTGGAAGTTCTTTTGTGAAGAGTGGGATGTTACGGAAGGAAAAGGCATCAGTGCTGAAATTCTACTTCCAAATGACGTCCCAAGTAACCAACCTGGTTCATGTGAAGAGATGCCAATTGCCGTGGTTGACTCAAAGCCAACTAGTGATGAAGCAAATGATGACATGGAATTTGAAAAGCTTATTATTAGGACTTCCCCGGAGGTGATGATTAAGTAATATGCACATATACATTTTCAGCTATTCTTTTCTATGGGAAAGACTATGCTAGGTTGATTCTTATTGTTTCTGTTGTACCTATCTGTTCTCACTTCTAACCATGTTACTTGTTATGTTAGATTTGTGAGGTGTGTATTGGGGAAAGAGAAAGTTGTGAACTGATGCAGAAACTCAACTATTCTGATGCTGAAATTTCAGTGTTTCTTGTATCTGGCAAAGAAACTCCAAAATCACTTCTACAAGCATCTGGATCAATTGCAAAGTTGGATCGCCGGTACTCAAAACGTTCCCGTAAGACGACACGTGGCAATTCTGTTAAATTCAGGGTTGCATGCTCCACAACGATTTACCAGCTAAAGATGATGATATGGGAAAGCTTTGGGGTATGCTCTTGTGTTCTGCATGTCCAATTGTCCTGCCGCTTACTTCCTCGTTAAACTTACTTATTTCTCATGTCACTTGTAGTATCGGTTTTAACAAGTGGGAGACATTCGCTCACAATATTTACTCTTTGACGCCTCTTCTTTCCTATCAAAGAGATTTCACGATTAAGACATTTCAAAGGGCTCCTTTTCCTTGTGGTTTGATTTCTACAATGTGGAACTTCAGGTTGTGAAGGAGAATCAGAAACTTTACAAGGGTTCTGTGGAAATCGAGGGTGATTCAGCCACTCTAGCTGATAAGAACATATTCCCTGAAGACGTTCTATGGGTCAGAGACACTGAGATCCATGAGAACCGCGATATTGCTGGCAAGTGATGCTATTTTATTGATTTCGTGACTTATATGACCTCCAAAATATCTTTACATATATGGTTTTCTTTTATCTTTTTTTTTGGGCCAACAGATGAGCTTTCCGAGCAGAAGACAGAGTTCCGTCAAACAGAGGAAGGCTTCCGCGGGTCACTTTTAACTTCAGTTGCTTCTGATCAGGTTCTGGAGTGAGTCAATTTGCTCGTGCTCGTAGATGCATTTTTGGTGTATATAAATACTTGCAATCACATCAACGAGGGAGTAGAGTGGGAAATTGGGACGTTGATGGTATAGCAGTTCAACATCTACGGTGCTAACGACTAACATTTTTTTTGGTACTTGTGATGTAACCAATCCATTCCTTGTGCGCCTTGTTTTTTGCCAGTAAAGTGATAGTTTTGAGCGGCAACCACCATACATATATGTTTATTGGTGTGTAGTTATATTTTATAGGGTCGATACCCAATTTTTAGATTTTTGCTGGTATGGCCCAAAATTTTCGGAAGAAAAGCAACATATTCGGCTTTAAAAACTTGGGGGAAGAGATATTAGACATTCTTGTTGCTGACCTTGGAATGTCAGTTCCTCGGCTTTGAATTGTCGATTCCTAAAGGTATTTACTAGTGGCATTGAAAGCTCAAATGCTACGTAAATGAATAAATCCGTAATGTTAGTTCTCATTTCTTTAAGTGGCACAGGACAAGAACATAACGAAATGCCTGTGATCGATGAATGTGGGGACTTTACCCCCTCAAATAAACCCTGTAATGTTTTCCATGAAACGCTTATAAAGCAATAGAAGAATGTATCCTGCATTTGCTTAGATTCTTTTTGGATTTAAAACCTAACTGAGAGATGAATTAATTACAATTGCGAAATACATGAATAAAATGAGTTTCAATAATTCATCCATTTCCTTCTTTCTTATATGCATGTTAGACAACGGTAGCCTTGTTTCTTGATCTGCTCTCTGCCCGCCTTAACAGCGAGTCATAATCCTGAAAAAAACAGCCACGTTGAGTTATTCTAATGTCTTGGGAGAATGTATCCTAAATATTTGCAAAATTCAACAGATAAATGAACATACCTGCAAAATGGCCTGCGCACAAAGCTTGCCTGATAAAACTGCTCCTTCCATGGAAGCCAAATACTTCTGTTTCGTGTAGTCCCCAGCTAAGTAGAATCCTTCAATTGGAGACCTCTGCAAGGGTCGGCAGGGCTCACAGTTGGGAACGGTTTTGTAAACTGACCTGAAGAAGCAATTGGGCACGAGAATTTATTAAGCGTCAACTGATCGAATTTGAAGCACACCATGATTTTTTTTATGGTAAACACAATTTAGCTGTAACATGACAAGAAGAATGTGAGGCAAGATGTTGGTATGGCTTTATGAGAACGATTTCTAGTACGAGAAATCACTCACCTTGGTGTTTTCACAATGTGATATTTAAGGATTTTGGCTTTGCTCTGATCTGCAGCGATCTCGTCAGGAAAAAGTTTAGCAAGCTCTTGCATGGTTGCATCAATAATTTCGGTATCTGGGCACGATATCCATCTCTCTGCAGGTGCAAATACCAACTCCAACATTGAACGGTTGGCGTCATAATATTCCTGCATGAAAAATTTATCCAGAAGAAATGAGCGCACAAAAAGAAATGGTTCAAGAAATGCAGATAGCAAGTGATTTTCTCTAGGCATTTTCGCACAACACTCTAGGAATAAAAAGATTTGTTATAGAAAATAGTCAAAATAGATCTTGCCTTGCAGGTCACTGACATATCAGCGTAAACACTCAAAATGGGACTCCTGAGATGATAGAAAATTGGCGTTAGATGATCAGAAGATTTGTTCAATCACGGATACGGTATACCAAGACCAAGCATTTCAACATTTATTTTCTCCCACAACCATGTATGATAACACCTTGTATAACAACTGATATAAAATTGAGAATAATAAGGTGCAAAAACTGAGAAGAGAGCAAAATCCAAATAACATACAGCAGACTGGAAACCTAAACGACTTGGAATAAATAAACCCTGTTCCTCTAAGAGATGAGTCAAAACTTACACAATTTCGTAAAGAAGACTATATTAATAGCTTCCCTAAATTCGGAATAACATTTTCGAGTTCTCATGTAAATGGCTCACTTTTTTTTATATCACAAGAAAGTCTTATTAAAAAGCAGAAGTATCCATCTATAAAGTACAAAGCATTGATATTTCTTAATCGAGTATGAGGACATGGACAATAATTTGCAACGCATAAAGGACCAACCTGCTGAAAAGTAGATGATCATATGTATTCTTCAATTTCCTGTCAAACCTGCAAAAGATTACAGATAAGAATGTTCTGAAATAAGATGCACCATACATAATAATAGATCAGGCTATAGTTTTGACTTGAGGCATTTAGAATATCTCAATCATGCAAATAAATAATCATGCTTCTTGTGAAATACGCTTAATCATGATTTAAAAAGTAGCTTTTTATGGTCAATTGTGACCTCTCTTAATTGACTACAACCTGTATGTTTGAAAAAAAAATCATAAGTTGTGGATCGTGGTCTCACTTATGAGATTTTTTACTAACCAAATGTGGACGTTGATCACCGGAACTCCAACCAACTTGTCCAATTTACTGAAGTAAGATATTTCTTTCCATTCTTGAGGCAGAAGAAGCTTGAATATATCAACTGATGCAGACCGGTTTTGAAATGGCATTAACAAACTAAATTACATGGTTTCAGTCTTTCAGATATACTTGTGTTGTAGAAGATCTGATATTACCTGGAGTGGCAACCACGTGAACATCTCCTTCAATTATGCTACCATCACTAAGCACAAAATGCTTTACTGTTTTATCAGTGTTTACTTCAAAAAATTTTATTCTAGAATTTAGTCGGACTTGGCCACCCAAGGATCTTATGTGTTCAACAATGGGCTCACATAATCTTTCAGGAGGGTTCCCATCTAGAAATGCCATCTTGGACCCATGCTTTTCCTGCAAAAAAAATTCATTATGTCTAGAGATGAGGATCAGACCTTATATAAACGAACTAGGAGCCAAGCACTAGCCAGATACACACAAATATTCAGCATGATCTTGATCAAAATTAATGCATAATAATAGATGATACCTGTAAGAAACGGTTAAGTGCAATTAAGATGCACTGCATAGAAAGTTCGTCTGGATTTATAAAATTAAGAGCCTTGGACATTGCAATAAAAACCTCATCATTCACACGGTCTGGCACTCCCTGAACAAAAAATAAAACATGAAAATTGGCTGGACATCTTTCATGAGACATGTGAATGAACACTCTAAGGATCTCTTACTTCTTCAATAAGTAAGTTTTGAAATCAGCTAATCCCTATGAGTTACAACTTGAACAGAGATAAGGAGGGACAAGTCATGAGGATATTGAAAAGTTTCAAGGGCACAAAATGGAATGAATCATAAGGTTCAGATCATAGTTGTCACAGCACTGACAGATCCAATAGAAGATTTAAGTTGTTTTTAATAATAAATGTATCTGACCGAAACACTATTTCAAACTTAATTCCTAATTATCAAAGATAAAGTTGCAAACTAATAGAAGACACTAGTTGTAACTATCGTGTAGGACGGGAGAAGATGGAAGTATCTTGGACAACTTTATAAACTAATAGAAGCACCATTTCAGTTTGACCTCCATACGATCAAAGAAAAGGTCGCAAAGGCTCCATTCAACATTTATTTGGATGATATGACAAAAAAAAGTGATCGAATCTTCAAATGATGATATAAGCAGTTAGCAGATCAAGGCATTATTCCAGTGGTGTATATATATTTTGTACTATGTCATTGTAATCCACACCCCCAACTAGATTAAAGGCTTTGTTGTTGTTTGTTATTGTCATTGTAATCCATACATCAGGTGATGCTGATTTAAATAAATAAATGTCAATTCACCTGCTTCTTCATCCACTCTTTGACACTCAAACCATCCTGAGCCTCCACATAAGATTGACCTCCTAATATTGCAGGCAATAATCCAATGGCAAAACGCACCTTTTCGGGCCATGTCAACATTTCATTGTTTCTTAAGATGGCCCATATTCCTGCAATGACATTCTTGATCATGAAAACGCTCTGATAATTAATTGCTATCCCGTCCAGGATAAGCTTCAACGATAACTCATTATTTGAAATCTGCAATGTTCTACTCTAGTTGTCGAAGTGATAATTATCCACTAGTGACCCTTGAGAAGTAATCATGAAATGTCCCTTAAATTATATCATAAGGAGAATATGACATTGAGATAAGGTTTCTTGTGGTATTAAGGGTTACTTGGTTGTATCATGCAACTATTAATGCATACACTTAAGATGCTTCAACACCACTATGAGCAAAATAGGGTAGAGCTAGACAAGTTCATTTAATGACTACTACTTCCGTCTTTGCCGATGGCAATATTCCATTGAGTTATGGTGAGTTTTGGTTTAAGACATGAAATTAATACAGTTAGGCCATGATTGGTATGTGTAATTGTAAATTCTCATGAAGTAGTAGACCATTTAGTGGTGCCGGAAGAACTTCTGGGAAATCGAAGCGGCTGAATTCTCCTGGCTTATTGGGCATTGCAAAAACCATGGAATGCTCCTTCCACTGCAGCCGGTCATTAATACCAAGTTCCCCAAATAGATTTTGCACATTGGGATATGCACCAACTGCGTAGAAAACAAAATACTTTCTCAAATGGAGGATACAAAACAAAGATGTGGATTTTGAAAATATGACCATTTCGGTCTTGTAATGATAAATGATAACTCTTTTGAAATTTTCATTTAAAAAAATAACTAAAGTTCTACTTTGTCCAGAAACGTATACTTCTATTTAAAAAATATATAGGCCATCGAATCGGCATTTCTTAAGTTACTGACATCTTTGGTTAAACGGCAGAGTTCGTTTCCCCAGTTGCTAACTTGTTTTCATAAGCTAAAGCGTTGAGTAGTAGAGGTTTCAGGTTTTACATCTTGATGAATCCATGATTATATACTAGAATATATTTGTTTCCTTTTTCCTTTCTCTCGCATGCTAACATCAATAACATTGTACTTCAACCTTCCACTACTTCACACGTTTGTCCAAGAAAGAGGTCACATTATCACATTCTCAATAACTCCTTGAGGCCATTATATCCTTACTTTATTACGAGATCCCTTCACACCTCTCGCTTTTCTTGAACTTGAATGTTGGCCGTTCCCAGTAGAATGTTGGTTTAACACAATAAAAATTGATTGAAAATTTTAGCCAACTTATAAGTAACAAAATATCCAAAACCTACAATTGAGGAGGCACTGCTATCAGATATTGTCCTTGAGACTTGAGAGGACCAAACCCAACCATATCTTTTCCTTTGTGGAGCAAGATGTTGATGTATAAACTATAAAAATGGCTTTTTACATAGTAAACAATGTATTCATGGTCACGGGGTTTGAATTTCACCTCTAACAATCTGGATGGTTGGTCCTGATTCATAAGTAATCCCCTAGAACAGTGAAGACTGATGGTTTAAAAATTGATAAAAGTTGTCTATATAAACAGTAAAATGAAACTTGTAACTGTTCACCTCCATGTGGTAAGGTGATAATTCAGGTTATTGATTTCATAAACAAACAAGCCATATCGATATCTCATTTGAAATTTTGAGTCTTAATCATTTTCATATGTTCTTTGAACTCTAGAATGAGTATTTAACGTACAAAATATATGCAGGCCCGTTTCGTACCAGTCTCCATCATCATCTTTCCATGCAGCCACCTGCACAGGGAAGCTATTAAGTTCATAAATTTCCCTTACAGTAGAACACTCTGTTACCTACCTCTATAAGAAAGTTATTATACAGAAAGTTTTGATAGTGGTCAAATATCAGCTATCTAATATATCATCGTGAGTACGGCATGGAATCACATAACGTGGGCAATCATTTAGGTATAAAGATTCTTCACTAAAACCCTTTTGTTACCTACCTCTATCTACAAAGAAAAAATATCTTGAACATGAAATATGATTGAATTGTCCTAATGAGTCCTACTCGTGAATTATCCAATCATAGAAAATCCTTTCAAAAATATCGGAGAGAGCACAATATGGATTAAGTTAACAATGATATTGTGGTGGAGTAACCGAACATCAGTTTCAAACTTTCAGAAGAATGTTTTCTGATTCTGTAAAGTTTTTATTAACTTACCATGATATAATACTGCTGACAGAAATAAGAGCATTCGGGAGGAATAAGAAAGATAATCTTTTTCTATCGGTAATTAGAAAATATAATCTGAAAACAGAATTGACGTTGTGTAAACTTGAAGCATTTCAATAAACCAAAGAAATGCAGACCTTGCCACCCAAGACGTCTCTAGCTTCCAACAGTATAGGTACATGACCAGCATCAGCGATATATTTTGCTGTGGAAAGCCCAGCCAAACCTGCAATGTCAAAATAAATACAACGATAAGTTCCCGAGGAACATTGCAAAATGGGACACACATCAGTTTTTACTAGCAAACTTATTATAGAAGGTAAGGATATGTGTTATTTCAACTTTCAAGTTGCCAATGGTTACCAGCGCCAGCAATTACAACTTGCAATGGTCTGCTAGGCCGTGGAGAATTACGGAAGGTTGAAGATAGCAAAGCTGCTTCAGCAAAATTAACAGTATTTTCTAGCTCTGGCCTTGGGTAATCCTTACACACAACCTGCATCAGAATATTTCAAGTACATGAATTATCAATATAAACTATAACAAAAGGGCAGAGATTGAAGATACCTTTAAAGGACCACTAATATGTCTTGGTATTGTTTCTACAAACCGTGAAGTTGAAACTTCCAAGCGATAACCAAAAGAATCACTGCCTCTGAAAGCCAACACATTACTGCATTCAGAGGGTGTGGCAGAATAGCTTCTCCGAGAACAACATAAGTTCTTCGTAACTGCACTATGCAGATTCACAGCAGAAACTGATCCTAATGCATTCATCTCAGACAATTGCGCAGCTGAGCCTTGAAACTTAGTTGATTTGTTGGTTTTCTCCAATCTGCTAATTCGCAACAAACACAACTAATAACACTTGGGAGTAAGCTTGTGACATCTCAAACTAAAATGGAAAACCAACATAAGTAAACACAATAAAGGAATATGAAAATTGAAATAATATTTTATTATCCCAAAAAAAAACTGTTAAGAACAACCAAATCTCACAAAACTTTTTTTATCGTTAAAAAAAGTTCAGATTGTGGAAATTTACATGAAAATATGGTAACAGAATCTAAAAGCCTAATGGTGAGTTCAACATGTCCACCAATTTAAACATACGCAATTTCGACTTATGAGAGACCACATGTGAGAGAGAATGTTGAGAATAGTTGCACGTTGGTAAGAAGAATAGGTAACGGACGAAGCAAAGCACCGGATCCAACGGGAAAGAAGAGGAGTAGCGATTCGTACCTGATAGAACGGGAATTGTTAGGGTTTGGATGGAATTGGGAGTGGAAGGGAAGAGTGGAGGGAGAAGAAGATAGAAAGAAAGATTGGATTGGTTTGGTTTGGTTTTAAAACATTTGTTGTTGGATAATGTTATGGAATTTTGGACGTCGATTATCTTGTAATCAACATTACTGTATAGTGAGAACGTAATCAACGTTCATTCGTTACGTACAATAATTATCTATAGATATTATTCCATTTTAAATCTCAAACATACGAACGAGACTAATGAAATGAGACCCATGAAATTCAACTCATGGTCTTAACTATCTAGGTTTCATCTTTCATATTAAACAATAACATGTATGTAGTCATTTAAAGCTTAAATATCACTCTTGTTATTGCATTATCTTTTAGGTATCACTTTATAATCATTTTCTGATTTTCCTAATCAATTTTCTAAGCTTCCAGAAACACAACATGGGAAAGCCAACCTTTTCTCTCTCTTTTTTACAGCACAATATCCCATATTTTGATTTTTTTTAATTGGTAGTGGATGTTTCTTGTTTCGTCCGCTCAATTCTCCCTCTTAGATCATCACTAACCAAGATCTGGACGACCCGGTCATCAGTTCTCTCTCTTCAAAATCAAATATTTCTCTCTTCCACATTAGCTTTCTCTCTTCTCAACTCACTTTCTTCTCTTTCCTATACTATTCACATCTTAACCACAACCCAACCCAACCCACAACAACTTATCTCTCTCCTCCACATCATTTCGGGGTTCATCTTGGTAAAAATTTAAAAAAAATCTAATTTTTTTTTTATTTATTTATTCGACAACCCGGAATTCTGGGTCGTCGACCCGGGCATTTCAACGCACGGGTTACTGACCTGGTCGAAGATGTCCGAGATGACCCGGTCATCTTTGACCTGACCGTGTCACGACCGTGAAAAACCCCTGTTAAGGGATGCCCTTATGATTAGGTCTAAAGTTCTCTTCGGTCGACGAGCACGTGATTAAGTCTAATTTTTTTGTATACCAAGACGATTGAAAATGACTTCTTCAAAGTTCAAATGATATATTATAGGACACAAACAATAATATACATATAATCCTAAGTATATCATATACAAAATATACTAACGCAAAACACGTAAAACACGATTCTCACATATGAGTCGTTACTTCCATTAAATCTTATATTCTAGGATGGAACAATATAAAAATAATCCTAAGTATACTAACGCCAACTATGAAAAAACACAAGATTATCACGCATGAGTATTGACTTCCATTCCAGGGTACAACAATGTACAAATAATCCTAAGTATATCACATACGAAAATATACTAACGGGAAACAGAAAAACACACGACAGAACACGATTCTTATATATGAGTCATGACTTACATTAAATCTTGTGTTTCTAGACACGACAATATACAGATAATCTTAAGTATGTCGTATTCTAAAATATACCAACGACGAACACGAAAAATACACAACACTACTACACGATAATTTCGTGGTCATGACTTACATTAGGTGTTGTGTTTCTTCTCCACCGTAATTTCGTAGTTGTTAACACAAACCCATTTTTTTTGTTCCAAACCCAAACCCAAAAGCATGAGAGCTCGGGTGGTGGTGTTCCCGATCAAGGGCCGGAACTGGTGCTTCACCAGATCCCTCGACCCAATCTCCCAACCCTCCTCCGCCTCCTCTTTCCCTCCCCTCGCCCTCAAAGACCTATGGGCCAAGATCGCCTATGGAGACGAGCCCTCGCAGGCCAAGGCCGAGCTCGTCGTTGACTTCGTCTCCGACAAGGTCGGTTTCGTGGGTTTTCATTGATTGGTTGAGGCGTTGCTGATTGATTGGGGTTTGTTTTGGTGGGTTTTGCAGATGAATAGGGCTTGGTGGAACCTCGAGAGGGCGCCTCCTGGGTCGATCAAGAGCAGGATTCATGGGTAAAGTTGTCGTCTTTTCGGGGTTTTGAGATGGTTTTTGGGGGATAGGTGGGATTTTTTTTGTGGGTTTTGTGTTTCGTGTTGTTTTGTGGGAGAAAGATGAGGTCTTCGTTGGTTTTGAGTTAATTATTTGAGGTGGAAATGTGTGATTTTTTGAAATTTTCTATTGTTTGGTTTTGTACTGTTTTGACTTCTTAAGAAGAAGAAGAAGAAGAAGAAAAGTTTTTGTTTTCGCTGTTGAAGAAAAATATGTGGGTTTTTTGTGTGGGGGAAAGATGAGGTCTTGGTTGATTTTTGAGTTGTTGATTTGAGGTTGAAATGTGTGGTTTTCTCTTTTTGTTTTGTTTGGTTTTGTACTGTTTTGACTTTTGAAGAAGAAGAAAGAAGAGAAGTGTTTTTAACTTTATTTTTTGCTGTTGAAGAAAAAAAATGTGGCTTATTTTTCTTGGAGGATTGTTGCTTTTTGTTTGGTTGGTTTTGTTGAGTTGTGGATTCGCAGAGTTGGAGTGAAGCTGCTATCGAGAGTGAAGCCATCGGAGATCTTCCTGAAGTCGGTCACAAAGGACGTTATAAAGGTGGAGATCACTTATCCTGAGAGGTTTGCTTTCCTGCATTTTTAGCATATTGTCTTCACTGGATTCAGCTGCATTAAGTTCGATTGTAAGCCTGGTTAGCTGAGCAAACTAGAAACTTGTGGTAAGTGGGAATTGGTTTTCGTTTACCTCAGGTTTTTATTAAACTAATATGCACCGATGTTGGCATGTTGCTGACTAAGGAATGTTTCAATTTTATCACCCATTAAGATCCACTTTGATGTTATAACTTCCCTATGATAACCAGAAGTGAAATTTTATTTGATTTTGAATCAAGTTGTTAAATTCATCCATGCTCTGACCGCATGTCTGAATTATGCCCTTGCAGTGAAATGTCTTTAGTTGTGGTTTCTTATGCATTTCAAAAGGGTTCTCTCTCGTCGGAGGCTCAGTGCCAAGTAGCACATAACTAGAATAAGCAGTGCTGATGATCTATTCAGGTGTTGTTTGACCAGGACAAGACTTCCCAACATACCTGTTGGATTTGTTGGTGCTAACTAAAATCCATGTGTGGTTGAACTTGAGAAATTAGGATCGGGAAGCTCTCTTAACCTAACAAATAATTCGGTAGTAATCCTTGTGTATTCATAATTAACCATTACATTTTGAGTTACCCATTCTTGTGTGATTTGGAAATTCTATCTTCTAACCAAGGACAAATTTTGTGACACGGTATATCAGTATATGTGAAATACCAACATGTGTAGAGAAGAATGTCTCTGTAAACAGTCATCTCACATCTCAATTTTCAATGAACTTCCAAGTTCACATTTCATGTTTCGTACCAACTACTCATCATATGATAGCTACTTTATTTTGAAATATTTCCCTTATTTCTGCAGTCTAAATCCACATCTTGTGCGCCGGCGCTTGCGACATATTGCTATGAGGTAGCTAATGATATCTAGTTTGATGACAATTGAATCTTGATAGCGTCAAGAAGACTTAGAAGTTTTGCAACTCTCTAAACCTGTGACTGCTGTTTTGCTGCAGAGGATCTATAAATCACAGGAGATACTTATATGGTTCAGTTACTTTTCTGCCTTTTACAACCATTTTGACTGTAAGCTGCATTGAAGTTTGCATAAAGCTTATTTAAAGCTCATTTTTATCCATTTAGACAATAATTTTTTGCTGATTTAAATGAACAGTGTTAACATGATATCAGGTCTTACCTTTGCCTAACATACCTTTCTTCTGGGCTCTATTTCGTGCCTATTCTCATTGGAGAGCTCTCCAGGCATGTGAATTGGGTTTGTCTAATCTTACTTTTTTATTCTGTCTGAATTGGTATCTGGCGCAACAACAACAAAACCTTTGATCCTAAACTATTTGGTGCAGAATGTATGTTATTTCATTTCCAATATGCTTTGTTCCAGGTCTTTTATAAGCAGCCAAATGAAAATCCCCAAAGTATTATATGCTTAGAGCTAATTGTCCTTGTATGAGTGTATTGCTCAAATTGATGTCATTTTCACTGAAGATATTTGTAAGATGTGCTTATCTTGTCTTATATAATCGAACCATCTTGCACTGTTGTTTATTTCAGAATCAAAATGTCTCTGTATGATCATGTTACACATATTTACCTTTTTAACAATGCTTTACCTTTTTTAACCTTCCCCATTGTATGATCATGTTACACATATTTACCTGCCAGTGTGACTGATTGCTAGGGAAGTGAGAGACTTCTTCTTTTAGTCTCTGACTGCTCAAAATCATGGAATTTACTAAAACACGAACCTAAGAGCAATGGTGATTCTCCAAAAACATTGTCGCAGTCCCCTTGGGTAAGTTTTGTGGTTTCTTTGCTATCCCTAATTGATTGTAGAATTTGTTGGATTGGATCAGTTTGGATACAATGGAGTTTTCAAGGTTGGTTTATTTATTTTTTCTGCAACGAAATTTGAAACTGCCTTTCCACCATTCTCGAATGACAAATTCTACAGAATCAATTTGTCTATTTATCCATTTCCTTAGAGTGAATTCGTCCTTCTCAATTTGTATTTTAGCAGAATTCTTTTTGTCAATCTATTGAAAGGATCACACGTCTTTCCTATCGGATATTACTATAATAAAGTTCTTTTATCTCTAAATTTGATAGAGAATTACCTGATTCAGCTATTGACGCCAAACGAAACTGGGTTTTTAGCTCCACATTTCCACATGTTTTTTAAACTTAATTTGGAGGCTCAAGAGGTGTATAACTGTCAAAAATGTTTTCTATATTCTGTCAATATTCATGCTTATTACATTCTATTTCGAAAGGTTTTGCTTCCATCTAAAGAACTGGAGAGATTTCTCGTTGATGGAAACACCGAAGATGGTATAAGTACCAGTACCGTCGCAAGCATCTGCGACAAATATCACTTGGACCAGACTGATGTACTGAAGTATAGGAAATCTTTGTAGTTGCTTCCATGATGTCCAATTCATGTGTTCAGTTCAATCTGTTGCAGAGCTTGAGACGTAGGAGGACAACTGCTCCATAAAAGCTTGGATCGCCTTTGACCTAATTGTTCCATGTTTCTTTATGATCCAAGAATTCTATTGCAACACTGAGGGGAGTAATTTCTCTAAAGTTATTTCCTTCCTTCAAAAGGGGTTAGTAGATTCTACAGTTCTTGTCATTGCCTTCATTCTTTTACTTAATAGTGACATCATTTAAAGACTAGGCAGATAATCATAGTCTGGTTAAATTTTTGTAGAACTCCGAAACCCGGACATACTTCCAATGTGAATGATGAGTACATGAATTTTGCTAGAAAATCAGGTCTAACTTGTTGATCTGTCTTATATGGTCGTGATCAGCTCAAAGTGAAATTATGGGTAGAATAAGCTGCACGCCGGGATAACTTAGTTTTAAGGGAAAAAGGGAATGGATTATGCGCTACTAGTTTGCATGAAAATTAAGAATTAGACAACAGTTTCATAAATTCGTATTTAAAAAGAATCATGCTTCGATTCTCAACCGATAAAATTCAAATTCTGAATTCCCTCTACGCTTTCCAATTCAATAATACCAGTCCGGAATGGCTCGTTTAAGTTGAGCCCGTACCCAAATATTTATTTGGGTAAATTACAGTTTATTCTCTTTAATTATTGTCTAGTAATAGTTTGAGCATTGAATTATAAAACGTTACACTTATATCTCTTAAATTTTGATTGTGTAACACTTTGACCCCTCTTCATCAAAACATTATTATTTTTCATTATATTTATTATTTTTTCTTAAATTTTTGTGTTGTGCCAAACATAATTCTAATATATCTTTGTGGTACATTTTCAATCAAATCGAATGTCAAATTTTGAATCAATTACTCCCAATTTTGAGTAAAATTTGACTTCTGATTTGATTTAAATTTTACCATAACATATATTAAGAGCATGTTCAGCAAATAACACGTTTTTTTTGAGAAAAATGATAAATATGTTGAAAAATAATATTTTTTAATACAAAAGAATCAATGTTACACAAATCAAACTTTAAGGGGGTGTTAAGTGTGACATGACCATAGTTGAGAGGAACAAACTGTGATTTATCCCTAATTGTTCCATGTTTCTTTATGATCCAAGAATTGTATTGCTACACTGAGGGGAGTTATTACTCTAAGGCTATTTCCTTCCTTTAAAAGGGGTTAGTAGATTATATGGTTCTTGGCATTGCCTTCGTTCTTTTACTTACTAGTGTCATTATTTAAAGACTAGGCAGATAATCATAAGATAGTCTGGTGGGATTTTGTAGAACTCGGAGACCAAGACATTCTTCCAATGTGAACGTACTGGATCTACTACTGTGGTCCAGTTATGGGCCACTATCCTAGACACACTGATCACCGGTACTGGCGATTGACTTGTGTGGGGCCCACAGAAGAAGCATGCGTTTACCCTGAAGGATGCCTGTGAGGTTACGAGATGCCCGCAACAGGGGGTTTGGTGGGTAAAGGTCGTGTGGCACAAACTTTACATCCCAAAGCACGCCATCACCCTGTGGAAGGCCCTTTAGGGACGCCTAGCTACCACCGCCTTCCCTGTGGGGTACGAGTTGACCCAAAGTGTCGAACTGTCAATTGTACAACCAAGTGGATGAGGACATTGATCATCTGTTTGGGACCTGCACCTTCACAACACAGATCTGGGACCAGATTCATACGAACCTCCAAATCTGGGGCACACCAAAGCAAGTCTTCATCAAGAAAGTGGCTCACATCACAAGAAAGATTAGGGTCGCGATTACGTTACGACATGACCATCCTGATCAATACGCCAGTGAGACACTTTCTTAGGGGAGGGACCCTAGCGCCTCCCTAACCCACGATCTACTAGCGTGGTCCAGTTATGGGCCACTATCCTAGACACACTGATCACCAGTACTGGCGATTGACTTGTGTGAGGCCCACAGAAGAAGCATGTGTTTACCCTGAAGGATGCTTGTGAGGTTACGAGATCCCCGCAACAGGGGGTTTGGTGGGTAAAGGTCGTGTGCATTCTGGTTCTGAGTATCTGTCAACCAAATGGATTTGGTTTTGGGTATCCAAGATGGAAATCGATCCAGATCCGGTCCTGGATCCCAATTATAATATGGATCTGGTTTCGGTTCTACAAGTACCGGAACTGATCCGTTGCTACCCTTGATCACAACACAAGCATAGTGGCATATCTATTAAGAAATGTTGTGAGAAAACACAACACGTGTACAGATCTAATGGGCATTTTAGTCAACTGAACGTTATTTATTGGAAATTCCAAATGTTTTCACATGCAAAAATTGTCATTCATATCATATGCCAAATTCACTATTTTATCCAATACATTACCTGTTTTGTTCCTCGTAATTTTGGAAGCGAACTTGTAACTTGACTATTTCAAATCTTAACATGTTACATTGGGACTATACTAGAACGATACAAACAAATATTTAAGCTGTTTTCAATAATGACCATTCATCCACCAACTACTCCGAGTATTAAATTCAGGCTTTCGTTTTATAAACATCGTGCACCAGAGGTGCACAGTGTACTGTGCGCAACTCTCATGCGAGGTAACACACTGAAATATCCCCATGGAAAAATAAACTTGTCCTTGTTTTTGGAACATATTAAAAGGAAAAAAATTCAAATAAAATTATTTTACAAAAAAAATCAAATTAATCATCTTTAAAAAAATCGAAACCAAATCCATTGTCACCACGTCGCGACATGTGGTGACGGCATGTATTATTTTGTAGTATATACAGAACTCGACGCATCCAAATGCCTACAAACGAACTTGACCTCTCAATTGTGCATTTCTATAAAGAATTCGGCATTTCAAGTGCCTACAAACGAACTCGATCTCTCAATTGTCGAGTTTGGACACTTAAAAAATTATGCATACCTAGTACGGTGCAATATCAATTCAGAGCCAAATGAACTCAACAGTTTGCCTGCCGAGTTTAAATTGATTGAACTGGGCACTTTGGTTGTGGTCGTGCTCAACTAACATTATGCGCTCTGCTGCATGCTAATATGGTAACATGCATCGCAAGGCAAGGAGTGGAAAATATTGTATCAATTTTTATTTTTTTTAAAGTTTATACTTGAGGATTTAAAAAAGTACGCTAAAAATAAAGAGCAAGAACTATAACCCAAATCCAAAATCCAGCCCATGAAAATTGCAGTTCATTGAAAAATCTAGAAAACCAAACAAAGAAAGAATTAGTTGAACCACGTTGTCGGTCATGTTAGCAAACGTGGATGTTTTTGATAAAGGATCATGATTGTAGATTTTGTAAATCATTAATAATTTGTGATTTTCGATTAAAAAAATGAAACATTTTTTGTAAATTTTTTTACAAACAAAGTGGATTTTCACTGATGAGATATTTATTTACGTGTTGATTATGGCTTCTCGGTACTTTTACTATCCAATCCAAACCGTGGTTGTTGTTTTTTTCACCATCAGTCCATGGTTTAAATAAGAAAATCAACAACCCTTGTCATTTTATCATCATTTGCTTTCTGAATCCCACAACCTTTTTTCGGCACACAAAAAAAAAACACCACCAAAATTTCCAATTCGATTCATCAATCCGAAATCCGATCGTCAGTCAGATGGCGCTGACGTGCCAAGAGGGTTCGACTTCAAGGCCGAGGGCAGACGGGCCAATCCACTCGTTAAGGCCGAAAAACTCACCGACATCATCTGATTTGATTAATCAATTTATAAGTAAACTAACTAACTCATAATTTGCTTTTGCTTTTTGTTAAGAATCGGATAAGCCGAGAGGGAGGGTTAGTTATGAAGTCGTTTTCCTCAGGGATCTTCTTTAAAAGATTCGTGTTGTTAGCCCGGCGGGACATTTTTATCATCGCCATATTCTTCTTCTTCTTCGTCATCCTCCTCACCTCTCGTTCCATCACCCTAAACAAGTCCCATTCTTCTCCTCCTCCGGTGGGTGTAGTCGTCCTCAACTCCACCCTCCTCCGTCTCGCCTCCACCAACCCCTTTTTCGAGTCAGAAACGGCGGAGATCGAGACTCTCCTCGACTACAATTATCCCCTCGACTTCCACTCCCCTCTTCGCCTCTGGTCCTCACTCCTCCCGATTCGACCGCCTCTGCGCTTCCATAGTGAAGTATTACTCATTGAAACGGTTCGGGAGGAATATTAGTGTGGAGGAGTGGGGGAGAGTCAAAGACGAGAGGACTTTCCACTATTCATCCGGGATGCAAGCAGTCATGCTTGCTCTCCGTCTCTGCCACAAAGTTAGTATTTTCGGGTTCGGGAAGGAGGTTGGGGTCGACCATCATTATCATACTAACCAGACGGCGGAGTTGAGATTGCATGATTATGAGGCCGAGTATGAGCTCTACCACGATTTGGTTCACCGACCTCACGCCATCCCTTTTTTAAAAATTCAACTTCCTCCGGTCGTCATCTATCGGTGAGTTGGAATAGATTCTTCGTTGGCCATCGGTCAACAACTTATAAAATAAATAAAACCTTTGCGCAACCGTTGATTTCTCGTTTATTCAAAACTTTTCCTTTCTCATCCTCCAGCTAAGCCATATATATATATATATATGTACGTCACCCTTTTTTACAATATTAAATCATTTGTCAACTCACAAGATACTACTGTTCTGTTTCATGGGCCGGGTTGGACTTTCTTATTGGTACTGGACCGCTATTTTACACCCAATAAGCCTCAAAATAATGTGAGGTTCGTTAAGCCCAACACAGTTATATATACCTATAGTCCTATACTATGTTTAATGGGCTGCGGTGGAATTTCGGGTTGGTCATGGGTTGCAATTTCCACCAACGAGATATTACTGTAGCTAATTCGCTTTTTTAGGAGGTTTCATTTGGAAATAAAAAAAGGTTTCGTTTTATACGTGATTAGGAACACCACCTTATGCATTTTCCAGTCATAAAAAATAACGGATCATTCTTCGTAAAAATGAATAGCTTAATAACAATCTAAAGTAGAGTAGCACACATTATGCATAGTATATATATTACACTGTGTTAATCTCTACAGGTGATCAAGACTCAATGAAGAAAGAAATTTAAGTCAAAACATGTAATCAAGTTTTTGAAAACATGTAATCTTAAGCAAAACTGTTTGTGCAAATTCGGTCGACCGAACCATCTCTGTTTGACCGAATGATCAATTATCCTATAGTGATTTTTCAGCTCGACCGGTCGACCGTCTACATGTGTCATTTGACTGTTAGACTTGTCGTATTATACCAACGGTCGTATTCACATTATTATCCATACCCCAAGAATACAAGTGACCATCGGTCGACCGTGGACCTTGTTTCGATCGACCAAATCAATTTGTTCGACCATTAACATAAGTGAACTTAAGTTATAGCCCGATTCTGTTTGACTGTCCATTGCTCGGTCGACCGTCCTTTTCATGGACTTTGCTGGACTTCATTTCCGGACGGCCTTCAGTCGACTGATTGTCCCGATTCGGTTAATCGATTTGACTAGAACGGTGTCCTATGTTTTTTTTCTGTTTTTGTGTTTCTTTCACAAACACTTACCTTATTAACAACTATAACACCTTAGGAACTTATAAATAGATGTTACCAAGACACAATTCAACAACTCTCTTACTACTATTTGCCTCTCACATTAAAGAGAAAACTCCAAACACTCAAAAACTCAAAACATTCACAATTTAGATCAAATGTTATTCATACTCAAAGTGTACTCAAGATTAGATAGTGTTGTTCTACTCTACATTTGTTGTCAAGAAGCAAGAGTCTCGGTGCAAGCTCGAGGCAAAGAGTATAGACTTTGGTGAGAGCTCGAAGTGTTTTCTCTCAGATTGTGAGAGAAGATGAGTTCAAGCTAGGCAAGGGTTGTTCGCTAGCTTGTTGTGTAAAATGCTTAATATTGGCCCGGAACGAGATTGATAGTGAAGACGTAAGCAGAACTTGCAAGATAGGAATAAGCGTGATGTCAAACCTCTATAAAAATCTTCCAGGTCATCTTATTATGGTTTGCATGTTTTCCTCCTTACTTTGTATTTCCTACTAGGTTTGTTTTGTTTATTCCGCTACGCATCTTATTGCTTAATCAAGTAGAGAATTAGTTTAAAAATGATTAAAATTAGGGGTCATCGATCCTTAACAAAAATAAGACATAATAACTGAGTAAGAAATCACGAAAGAATATATAGCAACACAAACTGATTTAATCTCCGTCAATCCCTTCAAAATCAAACATAAAAGCATGTAATTATCGTAAAGAGAGGAGAATCACATCAGGGACATTATTACGCTGCAAATTTTTGGACATGAAATCACAACATTGTTTTCTAAACAAGAAATCGTCATTCCAATTCATCAAACGCAACACAGGGTGTTCAAAACCCAACAACAATTTCACACCCGTATGTTAGAGGCAAAGAGCATGAAAGAAGAGTAGCAACACAGAATCAACAAATCGACACCATGAAAACCGTCGAACCAACATTAAGGAAGCCTAAAACAACTAAACCAATAATTCCCTGTAAAAAATAAATCCTTAAAAACAAGATCAGCTACTTTTCAATTCGTCGAACACCTGGTATGCATACCACTTGTGTTAGGATGAAATACAATGCAGGAGGCATATCAACTCAAGATGGAGAAAGAGGACATATCTGTAAGGGTCGTCATACCGGTAGTTACGCGGGAAAAGGGTGCACTGGTGAAAGATGTGTCGTAGACAGCGACCGACCGATGAATTTTTAAAGGATGGCTAAAAAAATTGTTCTTATTTATAATGAAAATTATTTCATATTTAATTATAACACTTTTTCTTCGAACTCTAAAAACTTTGTATAGTTGTTTCATGTCAATACTTCTAAAACATCTCCATCTACGTACAAAATTATAATATCCTCGATAAGATGTTACTCATCTTAACTTCAACTCACACCTAAATTTTTTAGTACATGCACATTTCATCTTACGACGCTAACTTAGGTGATTCTAAACTTTTGGTTTTTAATGTAATTTCAGATTTAAAATAACAAAAAAGTAAATATTAATATAACACATGATAATATTTGCTATTAAAATTTAAATGACATGTAAGTTTAACATGAAAGAAAATTAAAAATATCAAGTTTGGAAGAAAGTTCAACCTGATAATAAGCACGACACAAAACAAATAACTTAATGGAAGTACTCTAGGCTTTAGAAACAAAAAAAGAACAAACACATTCAATTAATACTAATAAGATAATAATTAAACAATCAATTAATATATAAGTCTACCAGCATAGTTTGCTGGTTATCTATATCCTCCTAATGCATTTAATCCCTTGTTCAAATCTCTACTATGTACTATCAAATTTTTGGACAATAAGATTATTGTATATTAAAGAAAAACTTACCATAAAGAGGGGCCCATGATCCAACATGGGTCCACCTTTGGTTGTAGGCCGGGCAAACAAGGGACGTGTCCAACGTTGTTAGGAAGACAATGTCTTGGGTTGAAAGTATGGGTGCAACTCGGATTATTTGATTCAGATATACAGTGTATCCGAAGTTCGTAATCCATTATCAAATTCAAATATGAAATCAGAATAACTATCCGAATTCGAATCCGAATCTTTAAAATTTTCGAATACTAATTGGTATTCGGATATTATCCGAAATTGAATATATATGTATATTGTAATTAATTTTCGAATATTATCCGAATAATTCAGATAATTCGAAACCCCTTTTATTTGAATTCGTATCCAATTTCTAATTGGTATTTTTTTAAACCAAATCCGTATCCGAAATTAAATTGATAAGATAAAATTTATCAAGTACCAACTACATAGAAATTTTCGAATCGATTAGTCAGATAGCTAGTAATCATTTGCACCCCCGGTGGAGAGGGATTGGTTATTGTTTACTTTGGACGATGGAGATTGAAATGTGAGTGTGTATGGCTGAAATTTTGAAGGACCAAAATTTATGTATTTACGTAGATATAATAAACACAAAAGGTACAAATTTGTGCCTATAAAAAAATATCTGACCGCCAACTTCATTAGTTGCTTCAGTTTTTCGAACTTCAATTGACTATTTAAATTATTAAGAAGAAAAGTGGAGTGCTTACCAATCAAAAGAAATAACGAATTACGACTCACTCAAGTAGCACCTCTGAATAAATTGGCTATTCTGAATGAAGATGCAAATCCGTGTAGAACATCATCTTTTGAGCTCACATTCATGACTGGTTAGACAAAGTAGACAAGGCAAATAAGAGCATAGGAATATCATTGCTTAGTTTATAATCCCCGAAGTACGGAAAAATCTCAGTCCACGTTGGAAACTATATAAATCTACCATATTAAATTTCCAACAATCTAACTTGAAGGCCCTTTACAGAACAAAATCAGAAAGTAAAAAATTACAGAGCGCCTAGAAAATGGTAAGTTATCTATTTTTATATCATTTATGGGCTTGCAGTTGTAAATGGTGCTTTTATGCCATCTCTTTTATGCATATATTTTGGTAACGACTCTGATGTCCAATAGAAAAGGCAACGGTAATCTGGGAAGATAAATTCTTGCCCTAAAACAAGTCTTGTATATCTGCATCATCGGCTTGTCGAGAAGCCTCCTGTTCGTCAACGGAGCCCATTCTCTTGTTCATATTTGCTCGCTGGACTAATCGAACCAGTGCTTGGACAACTTCTGACATTGGTGGTCTGAACTCTGGCTCGGGCTGTTCCAAGCAAAAAAATAAATCAGTTGGGAAATAAATGCAATTGAAGTTTATTGTGTCGTTAGTTTTTAAGTCATGCAAAGCGTTGGTGCCACATATAGAGGTTGGAAATCAAACTTTCCCAATTAATCTAGTTCAAGAGTTTATATTTATCCACTTACAGGAAAAATACCTAATATGACTTTAAATTGAATTTCAAATTAAACCAACCAACTAATTTCCAATTATTTTGGTGTTGTCCTTACAAATTCCAAAGCCCCCACCTAATAACTTCAAATTAAATCTCAAATTAAACAAACCAACTAATTTCCAACTGTTATGGTGTCGTCCTTACAATTTCAACTGTTATTAGTAATAGATGTAACGTCGGAGTTGTCACTATCTACAAGCAAGATGTGAAAAGTAGTTGCAAAATAATCAAAATAGACAAGGCAAATTTTCGATATAGTTCTAATCGTGTGAATTGATGGTTATTGTATTGTGTGTTACCTGCACACAGAGAGCGATGACATCGGCAAATCGAGAGAGTGATTTCGCAGGGTATAGGCCTTTGAGAGCAGGATCAACCATCTTATCCAGAGCATCAATGTCATGAAGTTGAGGTGTTGCCCAACGAACCAAAGACTGCTCAGATCTTTGTTTGGAACTGTGAAGATAAAACCCATGAGCAACAGAGAATCATACCAGATGCAACTTGAACCAAATCTCATACTATCAATAGTGATAAAAGATGGAAATTGAATGAGTTTACAAGGAACAGTCAAACAAGATATGAAATTTAATGTTTTACCTGTCAAATGGCTTCCGCCCAGTTAACAATTCCAACATGACTATTCCAAAGCTGTAAACATCACTCTTGAGGGTATATTGCCCAGTCATTGCAACTTCTGGAGCACTATATCCTGAACCAATGTCCGAGTTGAAGGCCTAGAAGGTACAAATGTGTTTCAGGTCAGGAATATGAGTGGAAAATTGGATGAACAAACATAAGCAAACTACAAAACTAATTGCATAACATGCATGTCAAAGTTTAACACCATGTTGAAAAAGATAAGTGGACATTTACTTTAGGTTAGCTCTTTAATTTGTTACACATAACTATAGTTTCTTCAGGATCTGAAAACTTTCTTCTGAAGCTGTGTCAGATGAAATGGAATACCCAAGATTCGTACATGTGATATGACCATGGGTAGTACTAGATGGGATATTCCCAGCAATTAAAGCTGCAAAATGTGCTACCTCAACAACAACAAAATACTTTTTTTGCCCAGGCCTTAACATACCTGCAAAATGGTATTGCTCTGAAACATGCAACTCAAATACTAACTTGTACAACCATTTCTCAATTTTCTAAGAACGGTATTAAAAAACTTTTACCTGGTATTCAGAAATGGGAACGAGGTCTGAGAGTCCACAATCTGAAAGGTGGGGGTTGAGCTCAGCATCCAGTAAAATATTGGCAGATTTGAAATTCTTAAGGACAATAGAAGGTGAGCAAACCTCATGCAGGTACCTAAGAAAATAAGGATTTACTATTTTCCATCCAACAACAAATCGAAGATAAATTACTAGAAAAGACAGCATCCTAGCTCATTAGTGAACATGCATAAGTTTGCAGAATACCTAGATATACTAAAAATCTATGCAAAATTGCAGATCAAATGGAAAAACACAAGCAATTGCAAGGCCATCAACGCATTTTACAACTTTATCGGCCTCTAGATTTGGTAAGCAATACATATTTAACCAAGTCAACCAGTATATTTCCATCCAAAGATAATAATAAGACATGAAAATCTAGACTAATTTGAGTTAATCAGGAGAAAATACATGTGAAGAATAAACACCTGGTTAAGTACCAAAAAATATGATTTCTTTGTATAAATGTTTCCACTTGCAAGAAAATAGTATGACGAGTTTATTTAACATTTCTCAGTTAAGTTCCATTTAAGAATACTGAATGTTCAGATTTATCAAAAGCTAAGCTTGCTTACTCTAATCCTCTTGCAGTCCCTAACGCAATCATGACACGGATGTTCCATGTCAAAGGCTTGCTGTATTCATCTGATAGATGTAGAAAGTCAAACAGTGAACCGTTTCGATGGAACTCATAAACCATTAAGTGTTGCCCATGTTCTGAACAGTAGCCCACAAGCTCAGTCACATTTGGATGATGCAGCCGTGATACATTTGAAACCATCTCCATAAAATCATCATCAGATGATTGAGAAGGCAAGTAAGAGGAATTTATCTTCTTCACGGCAAAATTCTGTAAAAAAGCACAAACAAATTATATTGTCTAAACTAATGTTTTTCCGTTGGTACAACATTTCGATATTATTGTTGTTGTAATGCTTTTGTTCTCTTATGAAAGTAAAACTGTTGTGCTAAAGCTTGTGCATAAGAATTCTTGACATTAATTTAGCATGAAGTCCTCTATGTAGGAAACCATATCTTGTGTTGCTCGTGGAGTAATATCATAGAGGATACACAACAAAGCTTTGACATGAGAGTATAACAATGACGGTACCAACAAATTAATTGATGTTCTGATCTCACTACAAGGAAAAATAAATTGCATCAAAAACCAAAAAATTGATCACCTACAAACAAAGGTACCTGCTTATGAACATCAACAGTGGTTTTTAGATATATGCCATAAGTGTACTATGATATTTAAATGTCATGAGCAACAATAATTGAAATTCAGTATTGCCATGCCGGATTTTGCCCCTTGTTTACAAACAGAAAATGTAATGGTACAACTTTCTCCCATGACATTTATCCAAGCCTTGATGCTCTAAGGAGGGAACCTTTAGTGGCTTAGATATCAAAAATCAAGAAGCAAACGATAAAACCAGCAGCAGTTACATAAAACCAGTTAGACAAATAATAGTTTGATGATCAGGAAAACAATTTAGGCAAACGAGCTTCAACAAATATTATACTTCAGATTGATTATTCAAGAGGAGGAACACATCATAATTATTTGTTCCTGAGGGTTTGTGGTAGCATCAAGTTCTCCGGCAGGAATGCTGTTGATTTCATTTATGAGTAGCCCTGCCCAAGCCCATAACACAAAGGGGGGATTGACTGACAGAGAGGTACAATTAGTAGTTAGACAAATAGTAGCTTGATATGATTTATAATTAATTGAAATTATTAATGCTACCACAAACCCTTAAGGGGATTTGCCGAGAGGCAATTTATGGTAGACATAAACGGAAAGATTGGCTTCTTGGTTGCACAGGAGAAAAAGGCTTTTACCTGTTTGTGACTAAACTGAATTTTTTGTAAGATAATGTATAATACTTACGATATAAGGCAAACACGTTCTACAATACATAGTGGAAAAAAGAGGGAGAAAAAAATAATGAATCTCTTCGTTTCGAGATATCTACATCGAGTAAGAACACGAGAGAGCAATATTTTTTAACAAAGTTGCTTACCTTTCCATCGTCAAATTGTGCCCTGTAAACACGTCCAATAAACCCTTCACCAACAAGATTTTCTACACTAAAACTTCCAGTAGCCATCTGCAGGTCGGCTACAGAAAAGACAGTCACATTATTGAGAGGCTTCTTGGGTTTCTTCACAACAGGTTTATTAACAGCAGCATCAACGTCACCGTCTGATGACTTGTGCAAATCAGTCGGGGGAGGCACTAAGTTTATTGGAGCAGGATGCACCATTTTTATTTCTGTGGGAACTTGAATGGACTTCATCTCTGTCAAGCAGCAATATTAATTAAACATTGAACAAAACTATGGTTGAATAATGGATGTGAAGAACTTTTTTCTCTAGGAACAACTAAAGTTAATAATGACATAGAAATGTAACAATATTCATGCATTTGATTTTCATCCTTTATTAAAAAAACAGAGTAAGAAAGCTTTACTACATCATTGCACCTGCATTTTTGTTGCTCTATCATTTGCAAATTGAAGAATTCAGGAAAGTTGGAGAACTGAAGAATTTAAGAATTTACTACATCATTGTACCTGTATCACTTTATAAATGCTACATCCTGTAAGTAATTTAGGAATGGTGCTTCATATAGGACAGGTACATGACTGAAGAAGAAACTATTTCGAACAGTTTAATTAACAAGAGGCTAACCAAATTCACTTTCCATGAACATCTAAGATTTACTTTTGTCAATGTTTGGTGTGCTTTAAAACTTGAGTGTCCTTTACAAGTTTTAATTGACCTATAGTTCAGAAATAAATTCTAATAAGCCACACCATAGTAAATATAGGTGTAATACCTGTCTATATTATCTAGAAAATTTGTTGTGCAGACAAGTCTCCATTGATTTATGATCTATCTGGCCATCTTCATTCAAATGAACTTCGGGTATTTTCTTAATTTGCATACTTAAATCAATGAAGCACCTACAATCAATTCGTACTAAGGCATAGGAAAAAATAATTTAAAAATATATCATTCAATTATGATATGAAGTTTTGGTTCTATTTGCATACCAGTATTGACTTGCAATCAGGACCAAGAATAAACAGACTGACATGTTCAGTCATTATTTCAACTAAAGGAATCAAAAAGTACCACATTTGATCTTATAAAGATGTAAAATGTACCATTAGTTTCATTAGCAGAAACCCTAGGTGTGAACTGCGGATCCTGAACGAGCCTTTCCTTGTTTGAGGATATTTTCCGTTTTCTTCTTATGAAGAAAAAAGCCAATACCAAACCAACAACTAGAATAGCTATTATTATACCAGCAATGCCCCCACCACCGATGCCAAACTTACTACCACCTTCCTCTTTAGATGGATTATGGTTACCAGGATTTGTTTTTCGACCCCGAGGAGGTGCAAATGGTGGTGATGGAGGTGCAGGTCCTGAATTCCACGAGTTTCCTTCGCTTCTGATAATATTAACAAAAACAGATTAGCTAGATCTAGTAAGGTTATTGACCAAAGCTCACACCATAGATTTTTGTTTGTTCCTTACTGGATGTTCTTTATTCTCTTCAACTGCTCTGGGATCCATCCAGTAAAACGATTATTTGCAACATTCCTGAAATGGATAATAAATTCAAAAGCAATCAACAACATTTTTTTCTAATAAAGATAATAAAGTCAGCAAAAGCAGTCTTCACTCACAAGTTTTCAAGAGGAAGATTTACAAGAACATTGATGGTCCCTGTAAATTGGTTGTTTTGCACATACCTATACATGCAAGGAGGGCTGTTATTTGAAAGTCAAAAATTATGTAAGTAAATTTACGTGGTACGAATAGTTGAAATCTTACAAGGTATTCAAACCGGAAAGGCTACTGAAGGACTGAGGTAGAGTATTTGATATCTGGTTGAAAGAGAGATCCCTGCAAACATAGAGAGTGTATAATATGTTAACACATGAAGAGCATAGAGTATAATAGGGCACAAAATAATATTATAATAGCTTGTTAACGGATATAGAGTATAGAGTATAATAGGGCACAAAACAATACCAAACAGCATTTTAGTTTTTGTCAAGACATAGAACTCATTCTACCCGGTGAGCAATTCTCTGAAGGTTACAACAAAATTACAATTAACTTACATTACAGAAAGAGTAGGGAGATTTCCAAACATGTCATTTAAACCGTCCTGAATCTGGTTATGGCTCAGGTTCCTGCATTTTGTCAATACCTCTATCAGATGAAGACATAAAAATATGGAAAACAGTAGACCCCTATAGTGCAGCTTACAGGTACTGGAGTGAAGCCATCAGAGAGATGGAATATGGAAGGCCTCCACCAAATGCATTCGCAGATAAATCCCTGTATTTCAGTTGTCCTACGAAAGATTTTCATATTGAACTAGCAGGACATAAAAAGTTGTTATGCACAGTCTTAGAAACTTACAGTCGCTGAACATTTGGTGGAAGTGCGTAGGGTATTTGGTTTCCAACTCCAATGTTGTTATTGCTCAAATCACTGAACCCATTTTAAAATAAATATCAAATATGGATATGAAAATGCTTTTGGGACGTGAAGGTCCGAAACCACTTTTGAAGTGATCTTGTTTCTTACAAAGTGGTTAATGAAGTCATCTTATCCATCATGTATCCCAAGTTTCCTGTAAGCCCCAAACCTGACAATTTGCTGGTTGAAAAAAGAAGAGAGAGTACAGGAATTACACAAGCAAGCAAACTCTACCATGAAAAGTTCATTCATATCAGATAGAAGTAGGAATAGAATATGGCAAACAAACATACATTTCAGTGACTGCAGAGCCGGAGCACGTTACACCTTTCCAAGCTTGCCCGCATGGATCAGCATCATTGGTCTTCCAGTTGGTAAGTTGTGATCCAGAATTCAAGCTGGTGAACAGAACACTTAGAGAAGAAACTGCAACATGAAAAAAGGAACCAACAGTAAGGTCACAAAGCTCTCCAGCCACCACCACAATACAAGCAATGTAAATTATATACAAGGACGAAAAATAGAGCTAGGCAGTGATAGCTTAAATGCAAGCAAACCATCTAGGAAGAATGAAATCATTAGGGTCTAAATTCATTGTGTTTTGGAAAATGATTAGTGACCAATGGAAAAATAAAGACAAAAATATAACTTGCAACTGGAAAGGAACTTAGGGCTTAGAAGCAGGCATTTTAATTTAACACTGATATACTGGGACAAACCATGACAGCAATAAGCTTAAAAATCACCAACAACATGACAACAACAGCTATAACAACACTAAAAGAATCCATGATAGACATTAATAAGCTCAAAAATCAACAGTAAGGGGAAAAAACACCAACAGCATAACAACACCACCAACAAAAAAATAAATGAATCCATGTCAAACATTAACATGCTCAAATAAAGTAAAAACAACAAAAACTAAAACCACACAGTAAGAGAACCTACATGATCAGACATCAATACGCTCAAAAATCACCAACAGCTAAAACAGCATTAAACGAAACAACTGATAAAACAGCATTAAACTCATTCATATTAGACATCAAATAAGCTTAAAAAATCACCTCTAACTTCTATTTAGGTGAAAATCACCAAAAGCATAACAGTAACACCAATAAAAACATTAAACAAATTTCTCGTCAGACATTAAAAAACTCAAATAAATTGAAAGCAACACACTAAGAGAATCTACATCAGACATCCACAAGCTCCAAAATCACCACCAACATATGAACAGCTAAAACAGCATTAAAGGAATCCACATTAGACATCATCAAGGTCAAAAACCTCCTAACACAACGTAGATTATTATTTATTACCACCACCACACACTCACTAATCCCAATCCAATCCAGCTTAAGACTCCACCACACCACGATCTAACCCCCATCCAAATCAATCTCCTCCACCGAAACGAAATCTCCCACCTCAAAACAGAACATGCAGGATCGCACCGACACGACGGGGAGAAAGAGGGAAGTACCATCGGATTGGTCGGTGGCAGAGAAGACGGGAACGAGAGGAAGAAGAACAAGAAGAATAAGCCACCACATGCCGGGGTTTGGGTTTGGGTTTGGGTTCGATCTGTTGGTGGTTGGAATCCAGAGATGATTATGGGTTTGTGACGAAGGACAGAGGGAGTGGGAGTGGGATGCGATGTGAAACGAACTGCAAGTGCAAGATTACTTTTATTATTGGGTTAATTACATTTTACCCTCTTAACTATGTCTTGGTATCATTTTGTCCCCTTAAGTTTCAAAGTTAACAGTTACCTCCCCTGAGCTTTAATTTTGTAACATTTTGCCCCTTTGAACTTCAAAAACTCATTATTTAACACACATTCGACGTTTTTTTCCTTTTTTTGTTGTATCCCTAATACACCCTTAAACCTATAGGTGTCAATCCGACCCAAATTCCAACCATATCTGACTTCCGTTTCGATCCAAACTTTCACGTAAATATAGGTTTAGGGGTGTATTAGGGATACAACAAAAAAAATGTCGAATGTGTGTTAAATAATGAGTTTTTGAAGTTCAATGGGGCAAAATGTTACAAAATTAAAGCTCAGGGGAGGTACTGTTAACTTTGAAACTTCAGGAGGGCAAAGTGATATCAAGGCATAGTTCAGAAAGACAAACTGTAATTAACCATTTATTATTATTATTAAAAGTGAGTGTTTAGTATTAGACTATTAGTAACGGTTAAACCAGTTGATTAATTGCTACGCTCATGGAATACTACTTAAGCAGTAAAAACTAATTATGAAATGGGAACTCAGCATTTTGCATAGAAGCCCATCAATTATATTACTTTCTCGTGAAATCTAGTTTTCTTGGTCCATCAATTATTAGAAGTGGGATTACAAACAATTTCGAATTTTCAAATCAAGTCTCAATCTGTGTGTAATTATTCTTTTTTGATTATAAGTATAAAATCCAAATATTTTGAAGTAATCTTGGAAAAAATATCAAAAATAGTTAAGTTATACACATCGTTGAAGACATATTTAGGGGTGAATATGAGTCGAGTCGAGCAAAAAATTTAAAACTCAAGTATTAACCTATATTATTACCAAATACAAATAAATAATTATAAAGTGAGCAATAGAAAATTCAAGTCGAACTTCAATTTATTTGAGTTCGAGCAGCTTATTTACCGAATAAAATTTGAAGATTTTTATTTATTTTTCATCAATATTCTTCATTTTCAAGCTAATTATTGTCAAGAATTTTTCGAGTCGAAATTGAGATGAGTTTCGAGCCCATACCAAAATTGACAAGCCACATACTGAATATCGTAAAGTATTAATGTATAATAGTTCCTTGGTTTGGATCTTTAGTGCCAAATTATTTTTTTACTCGTGGACGAAATTTATATGCCTACATATAAAATAATTGTGAGGTTTCATGTGCAAACTATCCAATACATTGTGTACAGCAGAAGACAATTAACAATTTACAGGGAGGTGCCCGAAAATTGCAAATCCAAGCATCCAAATATTCGTCACAGTAAAAGACAAGGCTGTGATGTGAACAAAAAGAGGCAGCAGACAGATATGACATATGAGGATCGCGAAGGTATATGTAATTTGAAGTCTAAGGTAGTACGTTTGGAAGACCAAAAATCTAGTTGAATTTTTTGAAAAATTTGAATTTTCTCTCTCATAACTCTAAACTTACTCGTTGGGGGAGAATTTTAAAAAAAAACTCAAAAACTTATAAAACGAGTTTTTTTAGTTTCTTCGAGGTGATACAGTTTTGTCATTGTTGGAGACGAATATTTACGGTACTTTTACAATAGAAGAAAGATTTAAGGAGGGTAAAACTGACTCTTACGATGAAAAGTCAAAAAACTAGGTGAAAGACAAATTTGTTGCAATTATTTTCGTTTTGAGAGACAAAAATTGGTTATTTACTTTATGTCAAATCACATGAGACAAGTTAAAAACGGTCATGGTTTTTGTTACATCCAAACAAAACCTAAACCTAGATGGGAAGTTTGAAAGTTGAAACATAGTCGTTGGTGTGGAAATAAACCTTACCTATTAAGGCTTTGGCTCAGTTTGGCATCATCGCCATCACCACCTCAAATCAAGGAACGCATCCACCCGCATCAAGCACCACAAGGGAACCAGTCAAGCACAATCAATCTCAAGCAATATATGCGTCATCCAGCATATTAGGCAACCCTGTAACAGACTAATTCCAACGTCCTTATTAAGGTGTGCTATATAAACACCATGTAATTCAAACGCACAAAAATAATAAAAACAACCACAATTTATCTCCATCACTTTCTACATGGTATCAGAGCATCGATCGTCGATCTAAGAAGCTCTAAGCTCATCATAGATCGAACGTTGGTCTCAGGAGCCCCAAGCTCATCACAGACCCAATTCCAAACCCCCAACAAAACACAAAAATGACCACGCTTGGTCTACCGGAGGGCAACATGAACCAGAGGATCGTGTCACAACCGCTCAACGGTAATAACTTCCTTTCTTGGGCGCGGGCAGTCACTCTGTCCCTCAGCGGCCGAGGGAGACTCAGCTTCATCACCGGGAAAACACAAAAACCAACTGGGGAAGGCAGTGAAGCCAAACAAGAAGAATGGGACTCCAACAACGATCTCGTTATGTCCTGGCTTCTACAATCGATGGAACCAAACATAGCGGAGATCTTCATGTACTCGCACACAGCAAAGGAGCTATGGGAGTCCGCTCAGAGCCTCTACGGTAAACAAAAGAATTTTGCGCATATTTTTAAACTAAAAAATGATATTGCGCAGACTAAGCAAGGAAAGGGCTCCGTCACCGACTATGTTGGGACGCTCAAAGGCAAGTGGGATGAGTTAGGAGTCTACGAACAACCTAGCTCGGACCCAGGCACCATTCAGGCAAGACAAGATCAAAATCGCGTGTACCAGTTCTTATTTGGACTTGATTCGAGTTTCGAACAAACCCGAAGCCAGATTCTCATGTCATCGGAGTTGCCTCCTCTCGCAACAATCATCGCAACCATACAAAACGAAGAATCCAGACGGAAAACAATGGCGCAACCACAACAAACCATCTCCGAAAATCATGCATTCGCCGCCAACAAATCCGACCAAAACCACAACTCAAAGAAAAGGTATGGAAATAAACCGAATGAAAGTTGCGATAATTGTAAAAAAATCGGACATACAAAGAACAATTGTTGGTTCCTATTCCCCAACCTCCGACCGCCTAGAGACAGAGAAAGGAGGGGAGGAGATGGGAAAAGGGACGGACAGTACAACGGAGGCGGTGGCTTCGCCGTCCAAAACCCTAACGGGGGTGGCAGCCACTCGGCCTCTCTCAGAAACCCTAACTTTGCAGGAGAAAACGCGAATGACGGATATGGAAATCTCCCAGTCGGATCACGCGGGTTTTATAGCTCCGAACAGCACCCGAATATGCATCCACCCGAGTATACCAAACAAACCACCGACTATGGCTCCGGATCCACTACACAAAGAGCTCCGGATCCGACCCAACTAACCTCCTTGCTGGCGCACCTTAATGAAATTTTGCAGCTGCAACCCCCAAGAACAGGTAATATCACAGGTATGGTTAAAAATCTAGAGAATTGTTTTTCTGTCCAGTCTCAGCACAACATATGTAACTCTAGTTGGATTATTGATTCTGGTGCAACTGATCATATGACCAGTAACCCCAACATGCTTAAAAATATTCAGTCCAATTTAGATTTATTAAATAAATTTGTCACTGTTGCAAATGGCAATCAAGTAGAAATTAAAGGATTGGGAGACATAAACTTATTAAATAATGTTGAAAAAGTTTTGTATATGCCTAATTTGGAGGCTAATCTTCTATATGTTGCCAAGATTACTAGAAGTTTAAATTGTAATGTTATTTTCTCACCTTTTGATGTGATATTTCAGGATCGCACCACAGGGAGGACGATTGGTAGAGGAGTTCTAACCAACGGACTCTATGTGTTTGATATCTCAAAAAAGGGTTTTTTTACAACAAATTCATTTAAAGTGGATCTTTGGCATCGACGCATGGGGCATCCGTCCCATATAGTCTTAAAGAAACTGTTTCCTAGCATTAAAAATAATTTATTATGTGATATTTGTCGTTTTTCGAAACAAACTCGGCTTCCGTTCTATAATTCTGAAAATAAAACAGGTCGGCCTCTGGAGATGATACATTCTGACATTTGGGGACCCGCCCCAATTGAGTCACACGACGGTTTTAGATATTTCGTTATATTTATTGATGATTTTTCACGCACTACATGGCTATATTTGCTTAAAACCAAATCCGACGTTTTTCGATTTTTTTGTGAATTTGTGCCTTTTGTTGAGAATATGTATAATGCTAGAATAAAAATTCTTAGGTCTGACAATGGTTCGGAATACACTAGCAATGACTTTCAAATTTTTTTAAAAAAACAAGGAATTTTTCATCAAACGACATGCATTAATACCCCTGAACAAAATGGTATTTCTGAGAGAAAAAATCGACATCTTTTTACTGTAACAAGATCCTTGCTGCTTCAAAACAATGTTCCTAAAACTTTCTGGTCAGATGTCGTTTTAACTGCTACCTACCTTATCAATCGCCTACCAAGCCATGTTATCAGAAATAAACAACCCTTGGAAATACTCCACAATCGTACAATGCATGTTGACCATCTTAGAGTTTTTGGATGTACTTGTTTTGTTTATAAACATCGAATGGATAAATTAGACTGTAACTCTGTTAAAGCTATTTTTCTCGGTTATTCTGTTCAAAAAAAGGGATACAAGTGTTATGATCCAAAAAACTGTAAGATGTATATTTCCAGAGATGTATCTTTCTTTGAAACTGAGCCCTACTTCAAGACAAGTGAAGATTCTGTTGCTCCAGAATATCCAGATCCCAACGGGGTTCTTCCAGAAGCCTTCTTTCCTCCTGAGAGAATTAACATTTCTCAGGAGAGGGAGGGAGACGAAGACGAACATGAAGATAATCACAACTTGGGTAATGATGGCGAACCTCTAGTGCGGAGATCCAGCAGGCCCACTCAGACCTCATGCAGACTACGAGATTATGTGACTTACAAAGTCGCATACCCTATTCAAAACTATCTTTCTTATAACTCCATTAAATCATCCCATCATGCTTTTTTAAATCAACTAGATACTCATAAAGAACCTAGTTCCTACCATGAAGCAGTTAATCATCCTGAATGGTCCAAAGCCATGAAAGATGAATTACATGCCTTAGAAGCTAATAAAACTTGGACTATTATACCACTAGAAAAAGGAATTAAACCGGTAGGGTGCAAATGGGTTTATAAAATAAAATATAATAGCAATGGCTCCATTGAGAGATATAAGGCTCGCCTGGTTGCCAAAGGTTATACTCAAACCTATGGTATAGACTATCAAGAGACTTTTGCACCTGTGGCAAAAATGAACACGGTTCGTGTTCTTCTATCCATAGCCGTCAATAAAGGATGGAACATTTATCAAATGGATGTAAAAAATGCTTTCCTTCAAGGAACCCTTGAGGAAGAAGTCTATATGACACCTCCTCCCGGTATCACCACAGGTAAAAATCAGGTTTGTAAACTCCATAAATCTATTTATGGGCTGAAACAGTCACCCCGCGCTTGGTATGCTAAAATTAGTCATTCTCTTATTCTTTATGGTTTCTCAAAATGTTCTGTTGATGCATCCATATTCATAAAACAGCATAACCATATCACCACTATAGTACTTATCTATGTTGATGACATCATTATTACAGGAGACAGTGATATACATATAAACTTAGTTAAGCAGTTTTTAAAAAGCAAATTTGATATCAAAGACCTCGGTTATTTAAAATATTTTTTGGGAATAGAATTTGCATATTCATCTAAAGGATTATTTCTATCTCAAAGAAAATATGTTCTAGATTTGCTAAAAGAAACTGGAAAACTAGGATCCAAACCGGCCAACACACCCCTTGAGACCAATCGAAAGGTTGGCCCAACAGATGGTGAACCAGTGAAAGATATAGCTTAATATCAGCGTTTGGTAGGAAAACTTATCTATCTCACTGTAACTAGACCTGACATAACATATGCAGTTAGTATTGTTAGCAAATTCATGCATGCACCACATACACATCATCTAGACATAATTGATAGAATCCTTCATTATCTTAAAAAAACCCCGGGACAAGGTCTTTGGATGAAAAGAAATAATTCTAATACCATTGTGGGTTATTCCGACGCAGATTGGGCCGGGAGTCATGATAGAAAGTCAACTACAGGTTTTTGCACATTTGTTGGAGGGAATCTCGTCACTTGGAGAAGTAAGAAGCAAAATGTAGTTGCTAGATCAAGTGTCGAAGCAGAATATCGAGCTATGGCATCTACTACTAGTGAACTCGTTTGGCTCAAACAACTTCTCAAAGAATTAAAACAACCCTATCATGAGCCTATAAAGATGTTCTGTGACAACAATGCAGCTAGACACATAGCCACAAACCCAGTCTTCCACGAAAGAACAAAACACATCGAAGTAGATTGTCACTTTGTTCGAGAGAAGGTTCAAGCCAAGATAATTGAAGTTCCTTATGTTCAAAGTAAAGAGCAACTTGCTGATATCTTCACCAAAGCTGTGGATCAAAAGCATTTTTCAGATATCCTTCACAAGTTAGGTTCCTTTAATCTCTTCCGGAATCAACTTGAGGGGGAGTGTTGAAATAAACCTTACCTATTAAGGCTTTGGCTCAGTTTGGCATCATCGCCATCACCACCTCAAATCAAGGAACGTATCCACCCGCATCAAGCACCACAAGGAAACCAGTCAAGCACAATCAATCTCAAGCAATATATGCGTCATCCAGCATATTAGGCAACCCTGTAACGGACTAATTCCAACGTCCTTATTAAGGTGTGCTATATAAACACCATGTAATTCAAACGCACAAAAATAATAAAAACAACCACAATTTATCTCCATCACTTTCTACAGTTGGCCACACCGATGGATTACCAACCGTTCGATCAAGATGTAAAAAACGAAATCAACGGCTGAGATTGGTCCTGTAAATGTGTGGTTTCTGTTCGCTTTGTTGTATGGACATGGCACTAAATAGGGGTGTAAGCGGGGCGGGGCGGGTTTTTGGTCCACCGCTACCCGTCCCGCATAAGTTAAGCGGGTATGCGGGGCGGGTCAAAAATAAAAAAAACCGCTACCCGCCCCGCCTAAGGTTGGACCAGGTGAGGCGGGGCGGGTTTGGCGGGTTTTTTAATTTTTATTTTATTTTTCCTAAGAAAAATAAAAGAACATCAAAAGTTGAAAAATAGTAATTACTAATTGTATTTTTTGGGAAATTGGATGTGTGTTGAGTGAAAAATTAGACATTTGGTTAGTGTTGAATAATGATTTGGTAAGGTGGATTAATGGTTGAGTAAAATTGAAACATTAAAATGATTTTGGTATAAAAAAATTAATAATATATTTGATTAGACGGGTTGCGGGTTATGCGGGGCGGGTTGCAAGACAACCGCAACCCGCCCCGCTTATTAGGCGGGTTGGCGGGTTGGCGGGTAACATTATTTTGTCCGCTACCCGCATTAGGCGGAGCGGGACGGGGCGGGTTGCCGGTAAAATATTACCCATTTACAACCCTAGCACTAAAGGCTAATGGTATGGCACTGTAGTATTCCCACTGAAAATGGCATTAGTAAGTTGTAATTAAGCTGTCTTTTTCATGTAAGATATTTGGTTTACTTTGGAGTTGCATAAAGTTTGGATGCTTTACCACCGCTTTCACGTTTGCCTGTATGGACCACTCATTATCATATTGCCATTAGGCTTAGTAGGTGAATGTTTTGGAGAAAAAAGAATGTATATATTAGTTCAGTTGGGGTCCAAAGAGCACTTGGAATCATTCACTGTTTTTAATCTTATGATGGTGCACTTTCTATTGCCCAGAAGAAGAAGAAAATGTTACCATTATTAAGTAATGGGTCCGTAAACGTGTAATTTACATGCGAATCTGCTTTTATAGAATGGTTTGGTTTGATCAGCAAATTCTTGTCAGATTTCTTATCCCCTTGTGTTGTTTATGCTACTCTAACCTACAACTTTTTGTTCAAGCTAGTATATGATTTACCTCCAGCATGAATGGGTTTTTTACTACAGAATTGCAGCAAATTTTCACACACTTTTTTTTTGTAATCCGAATCTAGAATGCCCAGATCAATTCCAACAACTACGATTTAATGGGGAGCCCGACCGAATTCATGTGCAAGTTGGCACGTGTTCCTTAATTATGAACTCATCTCACCTACCAACAAAAGATTGGGTGGGTAAATGATGTTGGGAGGGGATCTAACAATGCACTAACTCGACACAGATTAAACGCACCATACATAATAGAATATTGATTGCGGAATTAACTTCGGACTATCTCTCAAACTCAATTGCAACAAGAACACTAATAAGAAGGAAATAAACAAGCAAACACAAATGCACACCTGAAACAACCACGACACACGCGATTTACAAGGTTCGGCAACGTGCCTACGTCCTTGGGGGGTCTCCTGCGGGTTTCCTTTCCTTCTTCCGCTTCTCCAACAAGAGAAGCAACCGAGATTACAAATGATTGGAAACAATGTGTCTCCCAAATCACTCTAGATCTATCTCTAGCCTTAATCTCTCAACTCACAATGAAGGAAACTATTGATATTTTTCGTGTGTTACATTGAAGAGCAAACAAGTCCTTTTATAGACTCAAAAAAACGAGCTACAATTAAGTAAAACCGAATAAAACTATTCATGGGGACACGGTTAACCGATGCTCGTTCGGTTAACCGTGACTGCTTCAACAGGAACGATTACTGTTTCGATTCGGTTAACCGAATCGTTCCCGGTTGACCGAGGGAACGATTCTTGCGCGTCTCGGTGGACCACGAGAACGATTCTTCACGAACTAACGAATTCTTTTAACAACCCTCCGGTTAACCGAGTGCCCCTCGGTGATCCGTGTCAACTTGGACAGACACTTTCCAGATTCTCGGAACACCAAAAATCTCCTCAACGGTTTACCGAAACCGTTGTTCCGAAGTGCTTGAAACCTTTGGATGGTACATCCGATCTCAGTTGCACACGAAGTGCCTGGAATCCTTGGATCGGTGGACCGAATCCAATTCGGTAGACCGACCCGTCTTCGCCGAAAATTTCCTGGGTTGTGCGTCGGTAGACCGAAACCAATCCGATCGACCGATTTCTTCCTGGATTTGTTTCCTTAACAAATATAAGCCAATTTTCAACAAATGATGCTACCGAATTGGGCCATAAACAGCATTTAGTTGAGGTTTCACGACGATTCTCAATTAAGTTTAAAAAGTAATAAAAAAAGTTAAAATAAAAAAACAAATAAAACAAAGTTGATCTGATATACGTTTGCTATCAATCCAGTAGTTGGAACAGAGATACATGTTTGTGAAGGACAAGCAGGTCAGGTCCATTTCGTTGCTTTTACTACATAACCTGAGTGGAACTTGTGAACCTAAAGTACGTTGACATGAGAAAGATATGTAGTGTCGGCGTCAAAACTTACACCAACAAAAATCCAGCACAACAACCCAATCTATACGCTTTTCAAAAAAAAATCATTTTACTGCTTTTCAAAAAAAGAACCAATCTATACGTTTTTTAATCACTGGGAATTATTTAGATGGTTAAGTATTTTTTGATGCAGAAAGTGAGAGCGACACAGAGAGAATAGGAGTGTAGTTTTTTATAACTAGTTGGGGTTAGTTTTAATAATCAAAGTGGGTTGTGATTTGCATTCTTCAAACTACAAATTGTTATGGTAGTGAAGGGTAGAACTTGCATCGACTCACCCAAATTGTTAGGACCCTAACCTTGTTTAGTGGGTTAATCTATGTTTAGAAGGAGGTTTGCATGAGAATTTGGAGGAGTGTGAGGTGATGGTGTGTAGTGTAGGGGATGGGGTATCGTAGACGTGTAGAGATCACTGTTGGGCTTTGGGTTTATAAACATAAACATTTTCTCTCTTTTCTTCTTCTTCCTTGGTCCCGACCATCTTCCTCTCTCACTTCTTCTTCCTTTTCCCGGTGATCAAGAGGTGGTGGAGGTGGCGTCGGCGTGAGGCAAGCGAGGCGCGGCGTGACGTGGAGGCTTCCGACGTTGAGCAAGTCTCCGGCGTGCTCCGTCTTGTTTTGAGATATGTCGGTTTTTTAGTCGTTTTCTTTGCTCACCCTCGTTGGGATGATGTTGGGTCGGTCGTGGGAGGTCGGAGACCTCTCCGGTGACGAGAAATGACGTAAAATCCTCACGAAACGCACCATTGTTGTCGACCAACGGTCGACCGGTGCATTCGGCGGTCGACCGGTTTTACTGTTTTGTCCGACTTTAACCAACACCGGTCGAACGATGTCATGTGGCGGTCGACCAGTTGTGTGTGTGCTGGTGGGTCGGAGGACTTCCTGTTTGTTTTCGATCGACCGTTCCTAGTTTTTGGTTCGACCGGATATTAAGCGAACTTGATATAATGCATGTTGTTTGACCGATTATATATATTGTTCGACCATTATATGACTTAGACTATTAGGATGATCATGGTAGTTTCGATGGACCGGGACCCTTGAGTCGGTCGACCAAATAGACTTGTGTTATTTTGACCAAACTCCGGATTTTGACCCCGTATTCGGTCGACCAGTTTTAGATTGTTGTCCGATCGTTTGGACTTAAGTGATGCAGAGAGAGTTCGACTGTTGCAGACTTTCGATCGACCGAACCTATTGGGAACAGTCGACCGGTTAGGTTTTTTCGGTCGATAGTTTGTGCGCAGAACTAAATTCTTGGTCATTGTGATGATGACCCTGCAGACTACGGTCTGGACCCGTCCAATGTTGTACCGGACGTATGTTGTACCGCCGAGGTTTTTGCCCGTGATGATGTTGTCGACGATGTTCCGGCTTGTGGTTGTGTCGTCCGATGTTGTGTCGGACGTATGTTGTACCGTCGATGTTGTGTCGACGATGCCACCGATGTTATAACGGAGATGATTCCTCGATTGGGCACCTATCGGGGAATGTTTGGACCGACCGGGATACGACTCCGTTGGGTGGTGTAGACCACATGGCTACTTTGCGCGGAAGTGCGGACGCTCCTTACCGATCCCTTTGGCTCGAGTAGTCGTGTGTGGGGGTGCGTCGCGTACTGTCCGCAAGACCGTATGTGCATACAGTAGGTTTCCGAGGGAGACCCCTTGTTGTCACTGGACTGATGTCCTTGTTGACCCTTGAGGGTATTTGTTGTTGTCGTTGAACCGAGGTCCTGTTTTACCCTTGGAGGGGATTTTTTGCATTGCAGATGTTGTTATGGCATGTAGTATGATATGTTCATTTACTGTACTGTTGTATTCATATAAGCGAGCTTGACATACGAGATTTTCTAATGGGAAACTCAGGCATTGTTGTTTGATTCATGTTTCAGGACCGCAATAGGTTCTGTCGGGTGGTGACAGCGGACACACACATTTTGGGGTCAGGATCATTTTCGAGGTCGTCGTGATTACCTGTATTCATTTGTTTGTATTGATGTAATCATGTATTTTGACAAACTCTGTTGTATTTGGTGTACCGACTGATTATATTTATGAGTAACATTCCCGCTTGGTTGTTGTATCTTGAGATTTCTTTATTGTTTAAAATTTCAATTTTTCTGTTATTTCAGGATGTTACACAAATGATTCAGATACGTGTGTGTAAGAAGCAAATTCTAGTTAGGCTTTTCCAAACGTAGATATATAATTACATTCACAAGAACTTAAATAGTACATTTTATCCCGACCAACATGTCTCGTAAGCTTGCTGTGCAAAAAATGAGATATGCCTTTGAAATAAATGTACGAGTTATTATATGAATTAGTAGATGCTGCCAAAAGGAATGTTGATACCATACGTAAAAAGGAAAGTACTCAAAAAATGACAAAGACAAATAGAGTTTTTATCATTTTCGTTAATCCATGAACACGCTTTTTTTTTTTCATGAACACGCTTTTGATTCCTGATTTCTTCTCTTTTATTTTGTTGTATTAGAAGAAGAAGAAAAAAAATTGTTCATATCCTCAACTTCTAAGTTTAATTATGCGAGGTGGGTAATGATATTTTAGTTGTCAATTATTCAAGACACCTGCTTATTTATGCTCATACTTAGGTGGCCTCTTTGCAAAATATTCATCCATGTAACAAGTGGAATTACATAATACTTGCTTGTTGTGTCTGTTGAATATTAGAGTCGAACAACCCAATATAATACTTGCATGATTTCTGGGTTAATTAAGACAAATGGTTTGCAAATAAAAAATTCTATCGATTACAAATTCACAGGACCTGAAGTGTTACGACGATGTATTCGAACGTCTGATTGGACAAGCTTTCTTCGAACTTTCAATTGGATGGGGGGATAAGGAAATTATGGGGGAGAGACGAATGATTTAAAATTTTAATAGGTGGAGAAGAAAAAAAATTCAAGTCAAATTGGACTGCTGGGTTAACTACCTAACCGGACATTGTTTTTGAATGAACAAAGGCCGGAAATAATTCTCAAATAAAAAATACTTATGTGATTAAGACAAAAAAGTCATAAGTTGCTTCAGAAACATGGGTGTAAACGAGTCGAGTTGAACAAAATTTCGTGTTATATGTATTATCTTGTGTTATTATCAAATACAAAAAAATAGAATAATAAAAAATTCAAACGATCTATCGAGCCGAGTCTCAAATTCTTTCGAGTTTGAGTTGCTCGTTTACCGAACTAATATGGAAGATTTTTTGGATTTTCATCAAGATTTTTCATTTTTTCAAGTTAAATTAAAGTCAAACGTTTTTCAAGTCGAGTTATCAAATCGAGTCAAAATTGACAGTCCTGTTCAGAAGTGGGTCACGTGGAGTTTGAGTAAAACCCACAAAAATCTGTCTTAAGGAGAAAAATAAAAGTCTCATTACAGATCTTCCACAGCAAACACAAAACAATTGAAAATAGTAATATGAAGTGATTGCTATACCCACGTGCATATTCATGGTGTTTAATCTGAGAAATGGACTCAAAACTTGGTTAATCCCACAACATGGACAAGCCAAGTCCAAATTCTCATCAACACTTCCAAGTAATTATATTAGTGACTGCAACTAACCAACAGATTTGTTTCACGTTCCATTTGTTTTTATGGAAGTGGACTCTTTCCAAGTTAGCTAATTTTCGTGATATGTATTTGAAATAGAAATATCACGCTGATTAAATTCTCGATCAATTGTGTGATAAATAAAAAAATGTACGCTGCAACAAACTTAATGTGGGAAAAAATAGTGTAGGTGACATCAACTGTTGAAGAAGTTTGGGGTTATTTATTTATGGGTTAATTACAGTTTGACCTTCTGAATTATGCATTGGTATCACTTTGTCCCCCTGAACTTTCAAAGTTAACAGTTAACTCCTCTGAACTTTAATTTTGTAACACTTTGCCCCCTTAAACTTCAAAAACTCATTATTTAACACACATTCGACGTTTTTTTTCCTAATTTTTTTGTTGTATCCCTAATACACTCCTAAACCTATATTTACGTGAAAGTTTGGATCGAAACGGATGTCGGATATGGTTGGAATTTGAGTTGGTTTGACACTCAATTCGACCCAAATTCTAACCATATCCGACCTCCGTTTCGATCCAAACTTTCTGTAATAAAAAAATGTACGCTGCAACAAACTTAACGTGGGAAAAAATAGTGTAGGTGACATCAACTGTTGAAGAAGTTTGGGGTTATTTATTTATTTATTAATGATGTGTGTGGTGGCTTTGTGACGTTGCAGTTGCTAATCATGACCAACCTTCTACACCATGTACAGTTTTCTGGATGGCCCGAGTTAAGCCCATCACTATTGTTTGGATTAGCAATTTAGCATACGTGTTTTTTTGTTTTAGAATTATTAGCATACATGCGTTGGTTGCAAGTAAATCCCAACATTTTCCCTCTCTTATTTTTTTTTGTAATTCGCTGACTTATCATATATTTGAATAGATAAACATTCTGCTGCTTTGTTGATGAGATGAATTCCTTTGGCATTCTAGAGAGTTTTTGAAAACATTTACTTGGTATAATCTTCCAAAATATTTTCAACCATTTTCAAACTACATCCATAAACTTCATCCTTTCCTTTGAAACCCATCAAAGTAACTTCACATTAAAAGCACACGGATGAAATTTAAAATAACAGTAGGTTGTTGTGCTTTACTCGGGACATCATAAGTTATTCAAGTTGAAAATACTATTCGTACATTTATTTTTCTTAAAAAATAAATTTTGATTTTATGACAATGTAAAACAGTAAAGTAAAATAATGGCAGAATTAATTAAATTTAAGTTAATTATTAATTCAGTTTATCAAATCAAACTTTTAAATTGAGATTGCATGACTTTATTTTCACTGTAATTAAATATGTTATATCTAATTACAGAAAAAGAAATATTAATTAAAAACAAAAAAATGCATCAATAAGTTATTTTAACATAAAAGTAATATAAACATAATTATATTAATGAAATAATTATATGTGTATTATTAATTATATTAATGAAATAATTATATGTGTATATTAATGAAAAAATTATATGTGTATTATTGCATCAGTAAGTAATGCTCGAGGTGTACAAATGCAAATTGCAGTGGTTAATATACAAGTGTACCCAAGCAATATTTGAAATTACATATGTGTAACTCCAATTATGACCATTAAGAAGTGTACCCAAACAAACAAACAAAAACTCTTAAAATGAATACATATAAATAATAATAATAAAATAATCAACATTTAAAATATTAAAAAAACCTATATATATATATATATATATATATATATATATATATATATATATATATATATATATATATATGAAAAAATAAACCGAATACTAGAAATCTTATTAGAATATCGAAATAATCAACACTTCAATTTTATTGTACGTGAGATTCTCACATTTTTTCACACGAAACAAGTTTTAAATAAAAATGTACATAATTTCAAATTATTGGGAAACCAGATAACCGATTATGATGGAGTAGTTTATCTGTACGTAGAACTTCAATTTTTGTGATGAATTATTATCGTACACTAAATTTCCGTTTGACGACAATAGACATGTATTTATTTAACCACCACACCAATGACCTCAAATCCCTCCAGACCGTTCCCTCCAAAAACACCAGCAACGTCTCCAAAAATGAACCCTCACCACGATCCACATTACCCTTAATTCCCTCTTTATCTCCCACCACCAAATTAATAAACCAAACCCCGACATGTCTGAGTTCGGTCTCCGGCGAGCCAAGTCAAACAAAGGCCTCCTCCTCTCCTCCCTGTCCATCCTCCTCCTCCTTGCTGGCATCGCCGTCTTCTCTGTCTTCCAGTACAACAACTACGCCTCCGACACTCCGTCGCCTCCACCAGCCGCTAACGTCCACACCGCCTCCAAAATCATCGAGGAGGTTTGCTCCAACACCGACTACAAGCCCGCTTGTCTCTCCACCCTCGCCGGCCTCGTCAACCCCAACGCCTCCCCGAAAACGGAGCTGACCGAAGCCGCCAAAGCCGCCGTGGAGGCCGTCTTGAGGCAACTAAAAAAAGCCTCCTCCCACTGGAAAATCTTGAAAAGCAATGACACAAGAGTGAGAGGCGCCGTGGAGGACTGTAAAGAGCTATTCTCCCATGCGAAAAAAGAGCTGAAGGCGACTCTAAAAGCGGTGGAAGCCACATATGAGATACCGAAAAAGGCGCATGAGGTATCGAATTGGCTAAGCGCGGTGATGTCGTACCAGCAGACGTGCGTGGAGGGGTTCCCAAAGGCCACAGAGGAGAGGAAGAGGATGGAGAAGGCTTTGAAAACGTCTAAGGAATTGACTAGCAATGCACTGGCTATCGCAAGGGAGGTGGTCACGGTGCTGAGAATGATGAAAGGGGTGATATTTAGAAGGAGAAGGAGAAAGTTGTTGGCGACAGTACTGCCAGATTGGGTGGAGGAAGGTGGGAGGAGGGGGTTGTTGGATAAGGCGGCGAGGAAGCTCTGGCCGGACGTTATCGTTGCTAAGGATGGGAGTGGGAATTTTACTACTATCACGGATGCACTTGCTTCCATGCCCAAAAACTACCCTCGTGAAAGGTGAGTGATCGATCGATGTATATATGTATGTTTGTATGTATAGGTGAATACAAATAATTAAGAAATCATGTATGTTGGTTAATCTTGTTATGCATGGAAATTAATGTTAATTGTTTGGTACGTATGGTTTGGTTGAGTGAAGGTACGTTATCTACGTGAAGGAAGGAATCTACGAGGAGAGTCCGACCGTGTCGATGGCTAATGTGACCATGTACGGTGAGGGGTCGAGGAAGACAATCGTGACCGCCAACAAGAACTTTGTCGACGGCACAAGAACATATCAAACGGCAACATTTGGTAATGCATCACCCATTATTATTTTTTTATAAGAAAAACATGTTTTACATGCATGCATGCATCACAATATTGTTATTGTAGATTAATTATATAAAACTTTCAATTAAAAAACAATGTTAGCTAGTAAAGGTGATTTTCAATATTTGACGTGACAGTGGCGATTGGTGACGGCTTCATGGCCATCGGAATGGGGTTTAGGAACACGGCCGGCGCGGCGAAGCAACAGGCAGTGGCCCTTCGTGTCCAATCGGACCGCTCGATCTTCCTTAATTGCCGCATGGAAGGGCATCAGGACACCCTGTACGCCCAAACCCACCGGCAATTCTACCGAAGCTGCGTCATCTCCGGCACCATCGACTTTCTCTTCGGCGACGCCGCCGCAGTCTTCCAAAACTGCGTCCTCCTCGTCCGTCGTCCCCTGGATGGCCAACACAACATCGTGACCGCCCAGGGCCGTGTTGACAGGCAAGAAACAACCGGGTTCGTGCTCCAGGCCTGCCGGTTTATCCCCGACAAAGACCTGGACGTCAACAAAACCAAAACCTACCTCGGGAGACCGTGGAGGGAGTTCTCAAGGGCGGTCATTATGGAGTCCAAAATCGGGGGGTTCGTGAGCCCGATGGGGTACTTCGAGTGGGACGGCGACTTTGGGCTAAAGACGTTGTTTTACGGCGAGTATGGGAATCAGGGGGTCGGGGCGGCGGTGAAAGGGAGAGTCAAATGGCCCGGGGTTAAGGTCATGTCGAAGGAGGATGCTCTCAGGTTTACTCCCGAAGAGTTCATACAAGGTGGTCAGTGGATTCGCGTCACGGGATCTCCGGTCAAACTTGGGTTCTTCCACCAAAGTTGACAATTTGACTTCTCGTTGACCTTGATTTGTTAATATGATTTTGAATGTAAGAAGAAGAAGAAGAAGTATTGCCAATGTTTTATGTATTTATCAACTTTTTAATTTTTATTATTTTTCAAAAAAAGGGGTATTTTTTGGGTATAAGAAGTGTAGTATATATGTGTTATATGTGTTTATCTTTCCGATTCTATTGATCGGATTTGTTATATGTGTTTTGTCCGTGGAGTTTTAATTGAAATGCATGACGATGTAACTTAAACATGTTGTAGCTAGATCATTTTGTTATTCCGACTTAAGTTCTTTTGATTCTTACATGTTGATGTTCATGTTATGTAAAACGTTCTAACATTTCAGTTTTTAATTAAATGTTGTGGACCAATCTTATTTATACATTAATCTTGCACAGAAAGAGAAGGATCGCTAGGGGCTATTGGAATGGATTATGATGCTATTAAGTACATATTTTTGCTAGTACTCGTAGATTCATCAATTTCCAATAGCCATTCGATCATGACAACAAGTCCGAAATTCGAATTTTACATGCAAATTAAAATGGGATTTAGTCATACGTTTGTAGGTTATAACTATGATATATCAACAAATATCGATGTTCACCACAGTCCCAATAAACCCCAGAAATGAAATACCCCCCCCAATTATCCATTAATCTAATCCGGCGGCCGATCTCGGCACTGCTTAAAAAAAGAAGAACAAGAGGTCACATTACGTGTTACCATCCATTGGTTTGAATACTTTAGAAAAGTCGATATTTATTACGAAACACACACGCTCATACGTTTAACCTTCTACACGAAAAGAGAGAGTCAAAGGTTGATTCTAAAGCTCAAAAACATTTTCTTGGATTTAAAGGACTACATCGTTTCACTTTGAAATCAGCATTCTTAATTCATGCAGGGGTCGTTGTTTTGAAATTTAATACTCGTTCACAATGACATACAATGTCAAATGCAAAATAAGATATATACAATGACAAAAAGAAAGGAAAAATCGTAATACGTGTACCAATAAGACTCTCTCTTGTCTAACAAAACAATGTCTTCCAATATTTCTAAATTTCGTTACGTCACTGACAAGAAACGTTCGTTAGTCATCACTCACGAGGAAATGTTAAACGAAATTAAACAATTGCAACGAAAACCACCAAGACCGTGTTAAGTTACATTATCTCATAATTCCATCCCACCTATATATAAAACTCACATGTCACAATTGTTGTCCAAAACCACACCACCACCATGAACGCCGCTCGCTCCTTGAAGGGCTACGACAGGGTGTCCGAAGAACACGCCTTCCGTCGTAAAAGATTTAAGCGTCTTGTCATCATCTCCATCTCTTCTGTACTTCTGACATTAATCGTCGCCGTTGTCGTCGTCGCCGCCATCAATTACCAAAAAATGGACAGGAAAGTAAACGAGTCCATGTCCATCAATCAATCGATCAAGCGCGTGTGCAACGTGACTCGGTATCGTGAAACTTGTCACTCCACCATGTTAGCTGCGACGTCGGATAACGGCGCTAATTACTCCGATCCCGAGGTGTTGCTAAAGGTTTCCCTCGTGATATCCGCCAAGGCAATATGGGAAGTGAAATCTTTACCCGAAAAGCTTGCGGCCGTAGTCAACAACACGACGGTCAAATCGGCGCTTAAGGTGTGCGTTGAAGTGATCGGCGATTCGTTTGACCGAGTCAACGATTCAATTAATCTCATGACACCGGTCAACGGCGAGAAGATGTTGACCAAAGACAAGATCGACGATTTGAGGACTTGGCTCAGCGCGAGCCTAACCGATCAAGACACGTGTATCGATGCGTTCGAGGGACTAAGTGGGCGAGCCAAGTCGGTTATGTCGTCGGCGATGCGAAATTGTACTGAACTTACTAGCAATAGCCTGGCTATCGTGACGGAACTTGAGAGCTTACTGGAGGAGGTCCACATGCCTCTTCATAGGAAGTTGTTGGGCTTCGCCTCGGCCGCAGTCAACGGACAAGGTGGAGACACGGTTACTAACGATGAGCTACACCCCAAGTGGATAAGAAAGATGTGAATTATGTATGTGGTGGATGGGAATAATAGGTAATGTCTTGTAACGTTTTGTTTTGTGTGTTGTAAATAGTTGTGATGAATTAATCTCGATAGTCTTATGTAAACCTCGAGATCTTTGAAGTTTGTGATTGTTTATGTATGAGGAAAACATGACAAGGGAAGTCTAGATCGGAAGACTTCCGTAGTTGTTGATTTTGTTGTTAATTTTGGAAGATAAACTTGGCAAGTTAAAAAAAAAATTAACCTCCCTTCCAAGCATCCTTCAAACATGGGAAATCAAACAATGAAGACGCTTTAGATTGGAATACTTATTAACCACTCAGGATTTACTTCGATGGACCAAATTATGGGTTATAAATTCCTAAAAATAAAAGGGCCTAATGAATCGGTTTATTGACAAACCAAAAGCTAATCAAGGATCCGATTACGAAACCCAGGATCCGAATAAAATCCATCAAAACGCCTCCAAAGAACTGGCTTTGGCGCCTTCGCCGCTCTTCCGATTTTCTTCGACAACCCAAACACAAACCCCCTTCTTCTTCTTCCTCGAGAAGGAAGCGATGGCGCAGAAGCAAAAGGAGATGGAGGAGCAGCAGGAGGTCCATCCCGGCCCTTTCCCCATCGAACAGTTACAGGTTTCTCCCATTTTCCCTCTCAAAAACCCTATTTTTCCTGCCCTTCTTTTCCCGGACCCCACAAGATCGCGTCTTTCGTGGTTTTTAGGGTTCCTCCAGTGCTTTTCTCCGATGGGTAGTTGTTAGTTTTTCGTTTGGAGGTCGGGGTTTGTCGCGTTCGATATTTGGGGGTTTCGGGTTTCCTTTTTTCTTTTCTTTTTTCCCCCAATAAAATCTTTTTTTCTGTTCGGGTTGTATTTGGTTGTGATCACCTGAAAGTTTTTGATTTGGAATTCGAGGGTTTCTCTCCATTTGAAATGTAGGGTTTCATGTCCTCCAATTTCTTATTTTCCCGGTATTTTCTTGTGATAATGCGTTGGAATTTAACTTGCATTTGTGAAATTTTGGTAAAATTCTGTTTCTATAGGTTAGTTGCAGTAACAAATCATCCAAAGGTACCATTTTTAAGTGCTTAAGTTTAATTCCGTACTCAAGATTCATTATTTTGTACCCCTTGGCGTTGAATTTGATCTGCACATCTGAAGTTTTGGTAAAATTTTCTTTCTATAGTTTGGTTACAGTAACAGATCACTAAAGGTACCATTTTTTAGTGCTCAAGCTTAATTCAATGTTCAAGATTTATTCTTGTGTACTCTTTAGCATACAATCTCCTATTGTATATTTGTATGTGCAAGACTACTGTTTAGTTTTTTTTTCCAAATAATGAGATTGAAAATTGAAACGAAAGATCTATGTTATTGAGAATAGTCCCACATATGGACCATACTCATCCCATTGGTACCTTCACTTAACACCAATTGTTCTTGGCACACTCTTATACCCTATCGATCAGTAACTTTCAGTTTTTAACTGTTTTGGTCATCAGTCGATATTGTGTAACTCGTATTGTCTGATAATCACTTATGCATTTGTTTTACCTGTAACTTCAAGGCATCTGGAATAGCCGCACTTGATGTTAAAAAACTGAAAGATGCTGGTTTATATACGGTGGAATCTGTTGCCTATACACCAAGAAAAGAGCTCTTACAAATCAAAGGAATCAGTGAGGCAAAAGTCGATAAGATCATCGAAGCAGGTATATTTCATACTTCCACCTTATATTTTGCAATTGCATACTTAGCTGGTCCCACTGTTCCTTTTTTTGGGGTAGGGTTTTGTGTTTGAGTTTACCATAACGAATGTAAACACTTACCAACAGCCTCAAAAATTGTGCCACTGGGTTTTACCAGTGCTAGCCAACTACATGCTCAAAGGATGGAAATTATTCAGATAACTTCTGGGTCAAGAGAGCTTGATAAAATCTTAGAAGGTAATATAAGGCACCGTAATTTTTTCTTTTAATTTTGCAAGTAATTTGAGCTTGTCACATGCTACCTTTATTGTTGCGCAGGGGGGATAGAGACTGGATCCATTACTGAATTGTATGGGGAATTTCGTTCGGGAAAGACCCAACTCTGTCACACCTTGTGTGTGACTTGCCAAGTAAGATGTTGAATTAATTCAATACTTCTGTACATGTCTGTGGTGCTATGCAGTATCGATCGAAATTTTTGGCTTGAATGTTAAAAAAATTCGGTCAAATATGTCGACTGTTTAGAAATCCGATGACTGGTTAAGCATCTGCCTGATATCAACATCAACATAACCCCAATGCCTCAGAAGAGGCTCCCGTCTAAGCGAGGTAAGGGGGGGTCGGATGTACGCAACCCTACCACTGTAAAACAGTGAGGTTGTTTCCAATTGACCCAAATGATGCAAATGCAACTGACCATCTGCGATTCTACAATAAAAGAAATGCAGATCGTTTAAATAGTCTTTTGATATAATCCATGATGTTCCAAATGTCAAAAAAAAAACTTAATCTTTGACGCAGTGAAAATGGACACCTGATAAAAGCATTTACCTGACATACCAATTGTAAATGTTACTGGAACATGTATTGCTGGTGTACAATGGTACCGTTATTTGTAATAAGTCTTGTGTTTCAGCTCCCACTAGACCAAGGAGGTGGTGAAGGGAAGGCCTTATACATTGATGCTGAAGGTACTTTCAGGCCACAAAGACTTTTACAGATTGCAGACAGGTTAGCTCATTGTTGGCTTTGTCTGATGTTATTTCAATACTTGTTACACTCAATACCTAAATGGGCCAATTTTTTTTTTGCAGGTTTGGGTTGAATGGAGCCGATGTGTTGGAAAATGTAGCTTATGCTAGAGCATACAACACTGACCACCAATCCAGGCTTTTGCTAGAAGCAGCTTCCATGATGGTAGAGGCGAGGTAGCTTTTATTTTAACTCCCTACATGTTTCCATTGCTTATAGACCAAAATGTACGATCTTTTGGCACGTCTTTAAAGTACAGATTTTAAAGATACACTATCAAATATTTGAACTGTTCAAGTGGTCTTGGAATTGCTTCAACGCTCAAGTTTTGTCCTAGTTCTTATTTCTTTTGTGATAGATAAAACCGAACATAAAAGTATGTTATATTTCAAATGGTTCATATCCTCCCATTATTTCCGTTTTACTTGCACTTCTACCTTTGTGCACCCCAAAACCTCATCATTGTGTTCATGAAGGGAGGTGATGACTTATTGTCTAAATGTGTCTTAATTTCAAACAGATTTGCTCTTATGATAATTGACAGTGCAACAGCATTGTATAGGACGGATTTCTCTGGCAGGGGTGAATTGTCTGCCAGGCAAATGCATCTTGCTAAGTTTCTCAGAAGCTTACAAAAGCTTGCTGACGAGGTAAGATAATTTCTAAAGCATATGGTGATCACAAATTCCTTCATATATTTTGGATAATATCGTGGAGTCGATCACAAGCATAGTTTTGGTATGCAGTTTGGTGTGGCTGTGGTCATCACAAATCAAGTTGTAGCTCAAGTTGACGGCAGTGCAATGTTTTCTGGTCCACAGATTAAGCCTATAGGCGGAAATATCATGGCACATGCTACAACTACAAGGTTGATTCCATAATCTCCTTTTCTTGAGCCTCGACTTAAGATTTTGTGCAATTTATTCGTCTTTATATATTTCAATCTCAATGTGGTTCTAGGCTTGCTCTTCGGAAGGGAAGAGGGGAGGAGCGCATTTGTAAAGTAATAGCTTCTCCATGTTTGCCTGAAACTGAAGCAAGATTTCAGATTTCTCCTGAAGGAGTTACAGATGTGAAGGATTGACAAACATAAACCTGAAGATTGCGACATCTCGAGCATTTTGATGATGCAGCTATCTATTGTGACTACTCGTTTGCCATGATCTGGTTCTATGCCTATGCTTGCCATGACATCTCTGAATTTTTATTCGATGGCAAATGTAATTGCACATCAAGCTGTTCAAGGTTTTCTTGTATCATGTAATATAACAAACAGTCTTGAATTTTAAACCTTTCTGATAAATTTGTAATTTGTTTTCTCGTTTTCTGATGTAAAATTTGCTGCCACTTTCTGCTTCTTTCCTTTGGAGAAGAAGTAGTGTCTGAGAAGTAAGAAGTGCTTTGTTCAGATGACTTGAATAAGACTCCAATTTTTAATGCCTTTTTGTTATTTAATCACAAGTAATTATCATCACTTTTACAGGTAGACTGTCAATCATCACGAACAGAAACTAACAAGCATCAGCTTAACGTCTGGAGTCTTTAATTTCTTTATTTTCAAAATCATTATTTTACATTCAGTAGTTGTGTCGGCCACAAGCCCATGAAGTCACCATTTGCCTCAAGTTGTCAAATAGGGAATACATTTCTAATCTTAGTTTTATTTATATATGGTAATAATAACTGAATGGATGTCACGTACCAAGTGGTATCGATGATGATATTTTTAGTGTCTCAAGTCTCAACTAATGTTAGTAATGTGCCATTACAAGAATTGGGTAGTGGACTATTATTAATTCTGGTAACTACGTAAGGCATGAGGCATGCAATCCTAAATATATAGCACGAATTACTAGTTTATGAAACTGAAAAAAGAAGTGAACGATACTTTCTCAATTTCCAATAAGAATTATTTACTACGTTTTAATTAAGCCCAAGATGTGACCCACTATTATAGGATTCACGGTCTTCATGAGTTTAACATATATACGTGTATGTTCTCATATAGTACCACGTCATGAAATGAATGTAAATTTCATGTCACATTTGATAATATTTATTGTATTATTTTTGCATATATAAATAAAGCAAATTAAGTCCGGCACTCATTTTATTTTCCCAGTCTGAAATCAACGTTATGATTTATCATGATCAAACTGGCTGATCATGTGTTTCATTCACGAGTCCAAGTGACGTCGGATATGAAAAGATTTGGTGATCCGCAAAGTATTGCAAATGATCTGATGATATTATATCAGATTGTTTTTTGATAAACCATTTTCAGTTTATCATACAATTACAATAATGCATTACTGATTGTTCGTGTATATTAAGACTCCACATTTTGTTTTGCGCCTATGTTTTAACAGCAGAAGAAATTTGTCTATTTTTTATATTTTTAATTTTTATGGACGTACTTTTTGTAAGGAGATCTAGGAGTCGTTGATGAAACGAGTAATCCAAAGGTTTGAATCAAGTATTGGAAAGCACACACGCATCCAATTCATGTCCATATATAATTATATATGTTCCCAATCACTTTTATCTTTGTTAGGTCCCCCACCCACACCACATTCAATGTATCACCTCTATATACTTTTTCCTCAACAATCATTGAATTTGCATTTAAATTAAACATACTTAGTGGATTCAAAAGACTGTCAAATAAAAGGTGGAGATACTTTGATCCAACTTTCAAGGGTATTTTTCCGTATGTTATTGTTTTATTTGGAATTGTATCCGAGCTCAGAATTTGAAAACAAGATCTGTAAATGACTTGTGGATATGATTTTTCTTGAGATTTGAGAAGTTATATACCACCTTCATGCATGCAAGTTACTAAAAGAGAATAATATAAAATTATGTACATGGTTATAGATTTATAATATGGCTTGCATGCGTTGTTTACATACATAACCACCTTAGGTTGAATCTCTCGTTCAGCATCACTAGTTTATTTCTACCTACATTAATTCTCACATTGCTAGAGTTTAAGATATGATCGAATCATTGAAACTTATCCGAGTAGGTAGACAGACATAAATATGAAAAGCTTGCAAAACAAAAAAAAAAACAAGAAGATAATGTGCAACATGAATACACCCTTCTGCACTCCTGACAGGTTTATGCATGAAGATGCAATAATGTTGGGAAAGTATTTCTTGTGGCTTGACGTGTCTGTCCACTTTACCTATGTCTTATCCGATAAATTTACTGATGTTTTTCAACAATTGTTGTTTCCAGAAGTTAAGAATTAATGAGACCGTAGATACTTCTTCAGCATGGACTATCAAGGTAAAAATCCTTTCTTGAAAATTCCCAGGTATCTACTTTACGTTCAATATATGCATTTTGATTGGAAAATCATAAAACAAACTATATATCAAAATTGAGATCTCATTTTTTTAAAGTTTATTTTGATATATTGTTTACCATTTTGCGGCACTAAAGGTACTGGTCGACGAAGATATAAACTTCAGAAGGTAATAAAGAAAACTCACCAATATCTGTTCCAACTTTAAGAAATTGAAACTTGAAACCAAAATACACTGGAGAACCTCGTGCTATGGTTGAGTTTCAGACTAAGGAGACGCCTAAAATTTATCTCATGCCCCAAGACTTCCACGAGTCGACTTGCACCTAATAGTGAACCACTCGACCACGCGTATCAAGTAAAGCAAAATATGTTGTTCCATGCAAATTATATACTGAACTGCATCGCCCCAAAATTACTTAAATCGTCCCTTGAAATTACCAAATTGCCCTTCCTCCTATTTTTGCTTATATATCTCACAATTTCACTATTTTTTCAAAACTTTCTCTTCCTATACCTACTACACAAGATTACGAATGTCTCGGAGGCCAGGGAAGCAGCCAGCAGTTCCCCCGGTGTACCCGTATGAGGTAACATTACGTTATTTATTTGTTTTAAAAAAAAAAAAAAAAAAAAGTCGTCGGCGTCCGAGGGAGACGCCCCCCGCATGGGGCGGGCGTCCGAGGAAGCCGCTCCCCCTATGGGGGGAGCGGCTTCCGAGGACGCCCGACCCATGCGGGGGGCGTCTCCCTCGGACGCCGACCCGAAGCGGGCGACGTCTGCGGAAGACGTCTCCCCGATGGGGGAGACGTCTTCCGAAGACGTCTCCCCGTAGGAGGAGGCGTCTGCGACAGACGCCTCCACCTTGCGGGAGGCGTCTGTCGCAGACGCCTCCTCCTTTTTTGTTTTTTTAATTAATAAATATCATAATTACTTTAATAAATAGTGATAAATCAAAAAAATTAATTTAACAAATTCTTATTAAGTTTAACATTTGTGATATTTAGTTTTAACAAATTTTGATTTAGTTTAACAATTGTTTTAATTTAGTTTAACAAATTTTGATTTAGTTTAACAATTTTGATAATTAAGTTTAACAAATTTTGATTTAGTTTAACAATTTTGATAAATATGATAATTTAGTTTAACAAATTTAACAAATTTGTATTTAAAATTTCAATAAATAGTCATCGGGTCACAGTGGAGGGAGAGGCAAGTCGATACCATTACACGCCTTCCGTTCTTTAGAGGATGATTCAGCACCGCGTCATCCACGTAGACGGGGGATATCTGCTTCGGTCAGGAGGGAGAGGGAGGCATTACGTCGTCGTGAGGAGGAGGATGATTCCTTCGATGATGAGCATGTGGATAGTTTCGACGACGAGAGCGACGATGATGGCCCGTATGAGTTTGTGCGGCCGGAGGTGGAGAGGCAGGGGGATTATAGCGGAGGACGTGGTCGAGCGGGTACTTCTACTTCCGCCGGATGGATGGTGCGGAAGGGTAGGGGTGGGAGGTTTACGGCCGGGGATTCGAGCTCGTGCACTGTTGATCCCCGCGCTCAGAAGAAGAAGAGGGTCCAGGACGATTCTTGGATCGTGAGCAGTATGACGCCTGGTGGTCCTTTAGATGGGAGCGTCATTCCTAGTTTCTGGGGTCACATTGCTAGACGGATCTGGGACGGAGAGGATCGGAAGGTTCTGAAGTGCCAGAATCGGCACAGAGCCTGTACAGCACTACAGGGTTGGCGGTCTACACTGAGTGCTGATATCAGAGAGGAGATTAGTGCCACGCATTTGGGGCACTTACCGTACAACATGTTCCCTTATCTCGACATGCCTTTGATTTCGGCGTTTGTGGAGCGGTGGCAGCCTGACACCAACACTTTCCAAATGCCTTTCGGAGAGATGACGATCATGCTTCACGATGTTTTCCAGATCCTGCGACTTCCTGTGGATGGTCGTCTGGTTAGTGCTCAGGGGTCGACGTCTGAGCTGAGGTGTTATGTGGCAGAGTTGCTTGGTGTCACACCTGATGGTCTGGCGAGAGATAAAGCTTTATGGAGTGGTGGTGGTGTCGGCATCGACTCCCTTGAGGACCTATGCAGACGGGCACGACCTCCGCGGGCCGATGATACACAGTTGACGGCGTACCTATTCTTGATGCTCGGAGCCGTCTTGTTTGTCGACAAGAGTGGTTGTCGGATCAGACCACGCGATCTACTGGAGGCTAGGGACCCGGAGACCGTTCGTGAGTACTCGTGGGGGTCAGCGACGTTGGCATACCTGTACCGGCAGCTTGGGATAGCTAGCCGTGCGGATTGTTCTGGGATTGCAGGTTGTCTTACGCTGCTGCAGGCGTGGATATACGAGTACTTTCCTGCATTCCGCCCGCATCGTGAGCGGAAGATTATCGACGAGGGTCATCCACGTTCGGGTATGTGGGTTGTCCGGAGCGAGGACAAGAGCGATGGACGATTGCGTTCCATCCGCGCACGGCTAGATCAGATGACTGCATCAGAGGTATCAAACTTTACACCATTTATTTAATTTTAAGATGTATTATTATTAATGTGTTAATCTTTAGGTGGAGTGGTTACCCTATGGTCCTGACCCAGCAGCGGATGTCCCGAGGACTTTATTGATGGGTCTTATTCGTTATCGGGATATCATAGAGCCTTATATGCCCGATCGGGTCTTGCGTCAGTTAGGATATGTTCAGGTGATCCCGGTTGACATTCCGACACCAGAGCATGCGGTGCGGTCTGCGACAGCAGCGACGTACGACGTCAGGTTCCCCGCTTCTACAGCGGAATCGACTTGGCGGACATTTCCGAGATCATGCCGATTGTTTCTTGGCGACTTCAGACGTAGTCGCGACCCCTCCGAGTGTGATGCACATTATCTTGATTGGTTCGGTAGTTACTCACATCCTATCATCGTCCGTGGTGCCTCCCGGAGAGCAGATCGACCACCAGATAGGACGTGTGGCGATCTGGTAATTTTTTCATTTTATCTATATTTATTTGTACCGTATAATTTGTTAATGTACGCTAATGTTAATGTTATGTGCAGTGGATGGGTAAGATGATACGGGCTGTAGACCCAATCTTGCAGATGAGGGATGAGCTGCCAGACGATGCCAGAGCTGCATGCGGAGATGTGGATCAGATCATACAGTCATGACATACTCAGTTAGGCATCTCCGACCATGATTCGGATGATGAGTAGGCTGATCTGTTGTACCGTACTCTTAGTATTTGCATTTATATTTGTTTATCTGTTGTACGCTTAGTATTTGTGTTTGCTTATCTGTGGTACGCTTAGTATTTGCATTTATATTTGTTTATCTGTCGTACGCTTATTGTTTGTATTTGTGTTTTGCTTATCTGTTGTACCCTTATTATTTGTATTTGTGTTTGATAACCTTTCGTACTATTATATATAATGCAAATAAAGCAAACATATCAAAACATATTACATAATAAAGCAACACTATATAATGTACAAACATATCAAAACATATTACATAATTATACAAACATATCAAAACATATTACATAATTGTTGCCAATATGCTATCCTATGTTGGTACTCCAGCTCCCATCCAATAACACTCTCATCTCGTATTTGATACCACAGAGTCGCTATAGGAGGTACGGGGAATCCCTCATTCAATTCCAAACGAATGTAATGAGCGTAACTCCCTAAATGAGCAATAATCAACTCTCTGCACGGTCTCGTCACGGTAGGCGGACTCTCCCAAGGTAGAACTGTAAGACATGGGTACAACGAACCATCATTTCCGAGAGAGAAGAACATAACTGCACACTTGTAAAAATTTGCAATGGGAAACAAGTCCGTCCACGTCTCCATATAGTGATTCTCGCCACAAGGTCCCCCGCCCCAAGTAATCCGGTGACGAGCCTCCGCCACACCGTCGTAGTATACGTGCTCATAAAAAGATGGGTTCGCAGCTATCTCATTTGAAATCGAACGACGGGCGAGTTGCCAATTGTCTTCACCACCGTGGAAAATATCGGCGACACATCGAAATCCACAGTTTCCATCAGCACGTACATCATTCCACTGGTGTAGGAATGGCATAATGATTCCTGGAATTCTATCTCCATATGGGAAGTCGTCTACGTCAGCCCGCCCAGTCACTACAATATGAACAAAAAATACAGTTAGATATAATAACAAAAGATACATATTTACTGAAATAAATAACAAAATTATAATAATAATAAATGTAAGGATGGTATACCTGATCCTCCTCTCACTGACGAAGAACCAGAAGATCGACCACGACCTTTGCTTCCACTACCGGAAGAACGACCACGACCTCTACTCCCACTACCTGAAGATCGACCACTACCTCGCTCTGCATACTCAAACGCACTAGGGTCCCGTCGTGTCGACTTTCCCCTTGGTCGACCTCGTAGCTTTGTTTTTACTGCAGGCTCTTTCAAATTCGAATGTTCGGGGTGTAGCTGCTCGAATAAAACCCGAGAGGCAGATCGAATTACGGTAGGGTCACTTCCTGCAATCTCATCAACCAGACTGCGAAAATGTTCGGCGTCTTGAGCTGCCTGAGACACAAACTCTGCGTTCCCGGCTCCTTCCCCAATGACAAGTGTCCTCCAGAACGAATGAATCTGCTCTAAGTAAATTCCGTTTTCTGATTCAAGACATCCACGGATGGTACATGCGCAAGGTATCCCATGAGAAGTCAGAAAAGCGCACTCGCAACGATATTCAACTTCATCATCTAACTGTTGCATTCTCTTCACCTCCTGACTCAGCAACTGCAAACAGTGATGCGAAACTCTACCATTTATGTGACGATATAGAGCATGTCCGAAATTAGTCAAATTTCGCCGTCTCGAGTCTTCAATAAAGTTTCGAATATTCGTCAGCTGCATTTCAGTAGCCGCGTTGACGCGCTCGAAAAGAGTGTCCAGAGCTGCAGTCGATGTAGAAATCCACTCTTTTAGAGCCGAATGAGCACTTTCGACCCTACAATTCGTGGTGTTCCCAAAATGAAGGACTTTGTTTGTCCAATTCAGCACAAACTTTTCTTTATGCACCAACCACGTGGTGTCCAGATACTCCGTGATAGCCGGCCACGATCTATACAAATCTTTCAGAGCATACACAGCTCTATCATACTCGGCTTCTGAAGTAGAAAGCATGATCTTCCTCCATCTTCCACGCCTCAAAGTCTCTGCCATCTCCTTATTCTTGCCGAATACGTGGTATGCGTAATTCAATACGTCTTTGTTGATGTGCCATGTGCAGAGTAAATGAGCAGAGTCAGGAAAAACCTCTCTCACTGGTCGCATAAGGCCTAACTCCCGGTCTGTTATTATTGCAGTCGGGCTGACAGTCCCCAATAACAGATCTCTCAACTTCTCCATCACCCACAAATAACTGGAGTAAGATTCATCCATCAAAATCGCATATCCAATAAGGAAATTCATGTTTGCTGGTGTGACCCCAATCATTTCGAACAAAGGCATCTTATACTTGTTCGTCTTGTAAGTCGAATCCATGCAGATAACGAAAGGATATGTCCGCAACAACTGGACTGACGTCGGATGTGCCAAAAAAGCGTGAGTTACGACATCAGTTTCTGGATCCGCCATAATCCAATGTAAGTACTCACACTGCACTGCTTGGTAGAGAAACTGCTGGACGGGATTCCGATCTTCAGATTTTGTCCTCCTCATGTAATCTCTGAAATTATAAATATGCCTTTGATTTGGATTGTCCTCCGGGAATTTTTCTTTTACTGCCTTCAAGATGTTCCGTGGTTTTGCTTGCGCCTCTGTCATATCACGAACAATCTTCTTCGCCCCAGAACTTAGACCACTAATTTGACGATGACCCTCTGGATAAACTGCCAGTCTGTGGTTGTGATGTCCGTGAGCACTATTATAAACCACAACCCATCCATCACGATCTCGTCGCTCCACCACTTTTATTAAGAAACGGCAACCGCAACCCTTTCTTTTGGTGTTTCTTCGAAGTGCAGTATCCATATCCCGAGACTCCATTTGATTTCGCCGGTCGCATCTCAAATAACAATCCATCCGACTATCTGATCTTGTTTTGTACGACGACACGACCAAAAAAAACCCAGCTCCGATAGCTACTTGTTTGGCCCATTTACATGCTTCATCGATTGTTTCAAAGATTTGTGTAGTTTGAAATAACTCACTGTAATCCACTCCATCACCACCGAAATCTGGAACCTACAAAAATATATTCAAAATTAAAAAAATAAAAAAAAAATTCGAAATTAAAAAAATTAAAAAATAAACTCGAAATTAAAAAAACAAAATCAAAATCAAAAAAAAAAAGGCGTCTGTGTTAGACGCCTGCCCCATGGATGGGGCGTCTGTGTTAAACGCCTTCCCCAACGGTAAGGCGTCTGCGTAGGACGCCTGACCGAAGGGAAGGGCGTCTACTACAGACGCCTTACCCATGGGGAGGACGTCTACATAAGACGCCTCTCCCATTGTGTAGGCGTCTGCGTTAGACGCCTCTGCCATGGGGAGGGCGTCCTACGCAGACGCCCTCACCATGGGGGAGGCGTCTAATGCAGACGCTCGGCCCAAAAATTTCCCCGCGCTAGGCTTACCTCACCCGATGCATCACCCTCGCCAGACATTTTCGTGGTGTTTTTACTGATAAATTATGAATATACAAGACCATAGGCCTTATTTATAGACACGGGACGATTTGGGTATTAAATATATTGTTAAGGGCAATTTGGTAATTTCAAGGGGCGATTTAAGTAGTTTTGGAGCGACGTTTAGTAGTTCCCATTATATATGCCCAAACAAACTTAAGTTTATCCACGTGTTTTTTTATTGTTTTTAATAGTAAGTAGTGCAAATTTCATTAATAAAAAACTTTGCTATGAATCACAGCAAAGCCGAAGGTTAAAATGGAGTCACCCCCAACCTCCTTGTTGCTTGAGGCTATCTTGAGCCCAAGTCGGTCTTCAAGAAACCCTACATTTGGATGGAGCAATTTCAAGAGCTGTCTCACCCAGGTCATGAAAGTCAGCATAGGTGTTTTGATTCTATTAGTAACCCCTATGAATCATTTAATTGTCCATCAGGAGCTGAAGAGTCCAGAACCATCAGGATTGCATTGATTGGTGACTTGGTTGTGAGAAAGTTACAGTTCTACATCTGCAGCCAATCTCCTTTCCTTTTGAATTTTGACAGTGCTAGACAAAATTCAAGCCAAGTCAAAACAATTATTAGGTAGTATCTTTTTAATTTTTCACTTGTACTACACCATCTGTACTACACTTTTCGGTGATTAAAGTTAACACAACAAAAGAAAGTTCACTACGCAACTCTTAATAATAGTATAATCCTATAAAACACGAGTATACACTTGAAATCCAACATCAGAATCACCACGCGTAAAATCATATACTTAATTAAGAATTAATTAATAACACAATAAATACTAAGGTGAATAGTAAACACCAGATGCGGACTATTATAAAACCCATCCCCACTCCTCCACCACCACCACCAAAACCCCAAAAGATCCCATCTTTCCCGGAATTCTCCCACCAATCCCCGAATCCAACTCCTACCCATTTCAAACCCTAACGAACCCTACCCGCCGGTATCCTTTTCACGATGTGTGGTGGAGCGATCATTTCCGACTTCATCCCCACCTCCCGCCGCCTCACCGCCGACCGCCTCTGGCCGGATCTGAAGAAGAAGAGGATGGCGGAGGATGACTTTGAGGCTGACTTCGAGGAGTTCGAGGTCGAGTCTGGTGAAGAGGAGGAGGTTGTGGATGTCAAGCATTTTGCTGGTGAGGCCAAAGCTATGGCCTTTTTCTATCAAGGTTTGGTTTTGGAGTTTCTATTCTTAATTTTTAGTGTTTTTTTATATTTTATGTTTGAGAAAGGAATCTGGGTAGAGGAGAGGCGGTGGGTTTTTTTCTTCTTCTTTCTTTCGGGTTTCAGTATTCTATTTTAAAAAAAAAGTTAAATTTTTGTTTTTGTTCATGCTTTTGTGGATTCTTTTGGCGCTAGTGAAATTCAGTTTTTTTTTTAATTTTTTGTTTTGTTAGGGATTCAATTAAGAGAGTACCTTTTCCCGTTTGTTTTGGCGTTTGATTTAATGAAGTTCTTTGCTCTTGCTATTATGGAAATTTCAGTTTTTTTAGTCTTCAATTTGATGCTTTGCTTGTTTTTGATGTTACAAAGATCTTATTTTTGACATTTTCTTGTTAGGCTTCTAATGTTTATTTTGGATAAGTTTCTTTTGTGTGGAATAGTTTGCCTATAATCCTGTCATGATTAGATAGAGCTGTTCTACTTTAAATTTTCCCATCAATTTCTCTTGATTTCTCACTTTCTTCCTTTTTTGGTATTTGATTTGGTTTGTGTAGAGTTTTGTTTTGTTAATAGTTCAAAATGTCTTTGTTTATGTTCTGCCATGTTAGTGTTAAGACTTTTGGAAGTTATTCTCACAAGTTATATCTAAGTTGGTTTGAGATATTCTCTTATTCATACTGAATATTAGCCTTATTGTTGGACTTAATTTCAGTAATCTAACATGGCAAACATAAAGAATTTAGTTTTAGAAATGCCCTTTTTTTGGTGTTAGCTTATAGTTGAATTGAAAGAAAATTGTGTAATGATCTCATTAAATTAAATTTACTTGCACATCAGAGTCATCAGTCCCACTGCAATCCTCCAAATCCAAAGGAGTCCCACTGCAATCCTCCAAATCCAAAGGAGTCCCACTGCAATCCTCCAAATCCAATGGAGTTATGAACAAATCTGCAAGCAGAAAGAGGAAGAACCAATACAGAGGAATCCGACAACGCCCCTGGGGTAAATGGGCTGCTGAGATCCGTGACCCTCGCAAGGGCATTCGTATGTGGCTTGGAACCTTCAACACTGCTGAAGAAGCTGCTAGAGCTTATGATGCTGAGGCAGTAAGAATCCGAGGCAAGAAAGCGAAGGTCAATTTCCCTGATTCACACCTGCCCACAACCGAGAAGACTCTTTCAAAACCAATCACCAAGAAGAAACAGTCCAACCAATTTGTGTCCCAGAATTCGAATATTAAGGAGTGTTTTGATCACTTGAACAACTTGGGCAGTGAATGTTACTCCGTCTTTGATGTTGTTGAGGAGAAGGAACCAATCAAACAGTTTGAACATCAGAATACTTTTGGATTCACCTCTGACCAGAGTAGCAACTCCATTGATTACTCGGATTTCGGGGTCGAGTGCGGCTTCAAAACGCCTGAGATCACGTCGACCCTCGTCCCAACCATTCCAGAGGATGGTGAATTGGAATTCACAGGATATAACCCCCAGAAAAAAATGAAGAACAACTCCGGTGATGCGGTTGTAGCTGAGGAAACAACTCCAATGAAGCTTTCTGAGGAGCTTTCAGCCTTTGAGTCGTACATGAAGTTCCTCCAGATCCCATATCTGGAAGGTGGCAGCGCGGATGAGTCGATCGAGTGCCTGTTCGGAGGCGGACTCACCCAGGACACTAGCGACAGCTCCGTGGAGCTCTGGAGCTTTGATGACATGCCCATCAACTAGTTTTTGTTGCTGTAAATTAGAGATCTATAACTAAATGATCTATTTTCTTTCAAAAAAATAAATAAATGTGGTCTCTGATATTGTTTTCCTTTTGAAGTAAAAGTTTTAACTCTCAAATATGTTCTAGACTTGTTTCTCCCTTGTGAATGTTCTTCTTATAGCTATAATATCAAGATGGAGTACGGTAATATGTTTTATTATTATAACGAAGATGTAGTAAAGTAGTATGTTTTATGGATAAATCGTATGTGTTGGAAAATAAAGAAATTATTTTTCTGTTGTTTCATTATTTTCCATACGGTCACTGCAAAGTCACACAGTTGTACTTATTCTATTGAAAAAAATATTTATTTGTGTTTTTGTTATTATTTTTTCAAACCACGTCAATTTAACTTTACAACTAACTATGATTATATAAATTAATTTTTAATTGTAAATATTGTAAAATTAAATTTTGTTGTCATTATTTTACAAATTTGTAAAATATCCCTTAAATAATCTAAAAACATCTTTCAACTAATGTTATTTTCTTATTTTCTCACTTCTCTCTTTCATTAGGTTCCGTTGTAAGATTTCAGTGGTGACGACATGAAAAAAACACAATCGTAAATAAATGAGTAAACGAATCAATATCCGGAATACAATAATAGGATGTCGAAACAAAAAATGTCTGCAAAATGCGTTCCCTCTGCTCGCTCGCTGCTACTCCCGCATTCTTACTCTGATTTTAGTTTTTATTGTTATTTTTTGTTGTAGTATGAAAATAAGAGAGTCTATTGGGAGCAGGAAAAAAAAAAGAACAAAATGGTAATTGACGCAGACGATCTAAGTAATTCGCGAACGACGTTTAGCAGTCCAGTTTCTTTATCATATTTTTTTCTAGTTACTCATGTTCACGTCTCTTATTTTTTATCTATATCTTTTTCTCTCTTCATATTTCTTCTATCGTACTCTCTCTTGTATTGTCTCTTTCCTACTTTTCTCGTCTTTACGTTGCAAAATTTTAATATTTAAAAATTAATTAAAATTAATTAAATGTTTGGAGAGTGCAGGTGAGAGAGAAGTTAATGATAGAATAGAGAGTAACGGAGAACAGACAGGATGAGAGAGAGAGTTGAGAGGAGATGTGAAGAGAGAGAGAAAATAAAGAAAATAGAGATTCATAGAGAGAAAATAAAAAGAGAATGAGAAAAAAAGAAATTGATTATATATGTGTTTTCTAGTTGTTAGATTGCTAAATATATGTAATGGTCATACGAAAAATAGTGATTCAACTATGACAAAAAAATAATTTTCGTTATTTTATAGTAGCACAAAACTAATTTTTTGATGTTGTATTACTGTTTGATTGTGTTTTATATCGTCTAATATTAAAATCTTTAGTGACTGAACTATTCTTTCTGTCGATCGAAGTTTGTGTTTTAGTAGAAGTGATGCAAACATCAATATGGCTTTGAACTGCTAGTATTCTGTGACTACGTGTCTATTAAATCTGAAGTGCGTGTTCTGTGAAATGATATTTTTCATGGTATGCAAACTACTTGGCAAATGAACTCAAGTTGCGCCCATCTCATGATTATGATGGATAGACGAGAGATGCATGAATGTGGGAATCTTACCCTCCAGTGATGGCGATTGATTAGGAAGTAGCTCCAGAACGTAGCCACGAACAATAACATAAACGTGTGAACAGATACGAGATTTGTATACAATATATTGAGTACCCTTTTGCATATACACCCTCGTTTCCAACCAGAATAGAAAATAGATCCTTCATGTATTATTTACTTATAGGGTTGTTGACACAAAAAAATTGTTTGTCTAAAAATATTAATTAGACTACTAAGATTGAAGAAGCATAGGTTGAAATTTATATAGATGAAATGATAAGGATGTTAAGATTAAGATTATGATTCCATATAATTTTAAGTTTTAAATGGGAAAAAACTGAAAATGCCCATTAAAAATATATATATATATATATACAAAAAAAAGAGGAGAAGAAAAGTCAGGAGAGAAAGCCATGTTTAACGTGGCAAGCCATGCATTATGCAATATTTCCCATCTCCACGTTATGTATTATTCAAGCTTTTCATCCCACGTTATGCCCATCTCCACGTTATGCATTATTCAAGTTTTTCACTCCACGTTAACCCACGATCACACATAACCACCCATGATGTTCATCCACTTCCTCATCTCAAACCACTATAAATACACATACACAACTCCATACGTTCAACTCCAAACACATATACACAACTCCATACATACACCCACACAAAGCCCCATACACAACACACATACACACAACTCCATACACATCAAATACAAGAAACATGAGGAAAGAAGTGAAGAGAAGGTGAGACGATTCCGGTGACGACAACTTCGATTTCGCAGCCGCGACAACTCCGGCGACTCTGGCAGCAACGCTGCCACCGTGACGACTCTGGTTTATCAAATCTCCGTAGCAACTCCGGCAAGTGCAACGTCGACGATTACTTCATCTTAAAAATACAATAATAATAATAATAATAATAACAATAAAACACAATCATTCCGGCCACTTTCCTTTTGAGGAATTGTACCCGGGTGGTTGCCAAACAAGATTATTCCGGCAACTTTCTTTTTGAGGAATTGTACCCGGATAATCGTCCGATTTACCAACACAATCATTCCGGTCACTTTCCTTTTGAGGAATTGTACCCGGATGGTTGTCAAACACGGTCATTCCGGCAACTTTCCTTTTGAGGAATTGTACCCGGATAATCGTCTCTTATATGTCATTTCGGCCACTTTCCTTTTGAGGAATTGTACCCGGATTGATTGATTATATTCTTACATATATAAAAAAAGGAACGCCGAAAGGTTGCCGAATTTGTCACAGAAGTCAAACATGTATTATCATGATATGATATAATTGATATTCGGGTGGTCATTAAAATTTGAAAAGAAAGAAACTCTTATGTAAAAACGCCGTCAAATTCCACCAAAGCCACGTCGAAGTGTTGAAACCAAACGAACATCTCCAAAACATAAAGCAGTATTGCACCTCATGGTGTGGATCGAAACCAACCAGGACAAAAATATAGAAGTAACATAATGCAAACCTATGCGTACTTTGGTCAATCTCTACGCTCAACCGTTCAGAAGACGTGACCAAGGAAATATCGGTTATGTTACAAATTGCATTCGTTGCGACATGTTTAGTGAATAATTAATAATTAAAGCCTCACGTAATATGTAGAGGTTTGGATAAATCAGTACATATTCGAATCTTCTGAAGAGTACTTAAATGCCAATATAACACTTAGCCTCAATACGATAAAGTATTAGGATCAACGCATAAGACCAACTAAACAGAAATTATTACAAAGTCTAGATATGAGTTCTTCAGTGATCCAACACTCTCTATGCTCGAACAATGTGTGTCAATAATTTCAGAACAATGTATGTCAATAATGTCATATGGTACATACGGGGTGATTGATACACAATAGTTTTAATCATAACCGAATTCATCTAAGCTCACAACATATGCAATCAAGGTATGAACCTGTCGTATTGAATGGCAACAATCGGTCAAATATACGGTGAATGGGAACCGGACGGCTGGTTTGAGACAAATCAAAATATTTGAATGAGTGCATAATACTTATGCAACTAAATAAGATTAATAATATGCGATTGCACAACATTAGTCGTAGTAATTGACGGAGTCTGTGGTGTTTGATAACGCATGGATTTCATGAGGTTTTAATCTTGTTTTACAATATACAAGCACAGACGTTAGGTATCTACAATGTTTGATGCGTTCTCAACAAAAAAGTTAAGGATCTTAATAATCTAATTTTTTTAAGATCTAATGAGAAAGCATGGATAACTGTAGGGGTGCACATGAGTTGGGTTCAACCCGAAACCCAACCCGAATCCGACTGGTCGGGTCGGGTTGGGTCGGGTTGGGGAGGGGGTCGGGTCGGGTCGGGTTGGGAAAATCAAAAACCCGAATTTTCGGGTCGGGTTCGGGTTGAGGGGGTCGGGTTGACCCAACCCAACCCGAACCCGATTTTTTTTATTTTTTTTATTTTTTTAATTTTTTCCCAAATAAACCGGTCGACCGAACATCACTCGGTCGACCGTTTCCAACCCGAAAATTTCGGGTTTTCAAGCCACCGGTCGACCGTTTAAGCACCGGTCGACCGAACCCGACCAAGTTTGGGAGAAAATTTCCGAATTCGGGTTCAACCCGATCCAACCCGACCCAACCCGAAAATTTCGGGTCGGGTTGGGTTGAACCCAAACCGGTTCGGGTTCGGGTTGGGTTGGGTTTTTTCCCAACCCGAAAATTTCGGGTTGGGTCGGGTTGAGGCCCAAACCCGACCCATGTGCACCCCTAGATAACTGGACGTTTCTTAGTTTATATAACCTTTCTCATGATATTAATTTACGTTCAACTTTGTACCATATTTAAATATGAGTTCAAATATTCACCCTTTGTAATATAGAACTTTCATGTTTGAGGAAAGGAAAAAGAAAATAAAGCAAGGTCATGTCTCTCACGTACATGTTTGAATCAGGTATATGGACTGGGCTTTTGGCATGCCTCCTTTTAAATTTTAAAATCAAGAAAATAACTCCTAATTATGTGATGAAAGAAAAGAAGTCTACTGAGATGGACGAAATTGCAGAATAACCCAAGATGTGGAAAAATCCGTCAAATTAACTCCAATCCGAACAAATATCAAAATAGTCTACTTAAATGGACAAAATCACAAATCCATCCCTAACTGTGGATAAATTGCAAAATCAATCTTTAAAGTTGTAAAATATGTCAACCAACCTAAAAATTCAAAAACAAACATAAAACATACATATTGACTGCTCCAATAATAAGAGAGGATGCACGCCAAGCTTGATCTTGGGTTCCCTCTCTCTTATCGTTGGGTTCATTATTGGTGGGATCACTGTTGAGTAAGAGAAGAAGAAGTTTTGTAATTAATTTATCTTGTTAAATAAAAATTATTAATTTTTAAAAAAAACTATTTTTTTTATCTTTTCACGATTTACAAATAAACACCCATATTATTATATAATAAAAAAATACCGTATAATGTTAGGCACCTGCACCAGGTGCATCTTATTGTTACTTCTATTATTGTAATTTGGAGTTTGAGAAGACTTATTGTCTTATTCCCATCTGTACTTTATTATTACTTCTATTATTGTAATTATTCTTACGAAATTATATTCTTCAATCCAGAACACAGATGAGATCTAAGACTTGCTTAGAAGACATAAAACCAATGAACCCATAATCCAAAGTTTCATTAATCAAATTCTTATTCTAGAATTAGCTTAGATTACCATATTCAATTGTAAGATTAATTTAAATTTGGAAAATGATAGATGACCGCTCTTTAGGACGCTACTTCGGTGACGCGGCTGAGTTGACACTATCCATGTCAGCACAGAAAAAAGTTTTATTTTTTATTTTATTCCTCAATTCTTTGGTTATACGTACAAATGTCTACATCTCTCCATCACTCCCCCCATCTCTCATTAATGCGTCTCAAATCACTCCCTTCCTTCATCATTTTGGCGCTCCTACACAGCAGAAGACTTGTTATTCATCTCAAGATGCGTCTTCCTTTTTCTTCCCTTCTCTTCTGTGGTCCTTCCTCTGTACTCCAATGGAAATCGTTCATGTGCCTTCCCAAGTTGAGCAGCCGACAAACGTTCCTAAGGAGGAGATGTTTTTTCCTTCTTTCGAAGAAGCCAAAACATTTTACGTGGCCTATGCTGATTCTTGTGGTTTTGGTGTTAAGACAAGGCAATCTCATTACGATCGTGGTGTTGTTATACGGGTCACGCTGACTTGCTCCAAGGAGGGCACGACACCACCAAACCAAGGGCAAGGAAAATTGAAGCATAGGTTATCCAGTAGAGTCCAATGCACTGCTCGGATAAGGGTCTCCGGAAACCCAGCACGTGGTTACCACATTAACTTTGTAGATCTTAAACATAACCACGACATGCTTGAACAAGAGCAAATGCGTTTTCTCAGACAAAAATGAATCGTCGCTGAGGCCGCCAAAGCACGCATATCGTGCAATGATAGTGCTGGGATATCGGCTGCTAAGACCATGCAATCTTTTGTGGTCGAGGCTGAAGGTCATGACAAATTGACTTTCAACGAAATGGATTTAAGGTTTGTGTTCTTTCTGCCTAACATAATTGAAGTTCAACATTTTGCGCCTGGTTTTAGTGGTTTCTGTGTGCAGGAATGTTGTAAACGGAGTCAGAAATTTAAAGATGGGACCTGGTGATGCACAAGCTCTTCAGAACTATTTCATTAGGATGCAGAAGATTGATTCCATGTTTTTCTATGTAATGGACATGGATGACGAAGGAAGACTACGGAACGTGTTTTGGGCTGACTGTCGTTCTAGAGCTGCATATTCATACTTTGGAGACGCAATATGTTTCGACACCACCTACATTACAAACAAATACGACATGCCTTTTGCCCCATTTGTAGGAGTTAATCACCATTTCGAGTCAGTTTTGCTTGGTTGCGCTTTGCTGTCTTCTGAGACCACTGAAAATTACATATGGTTGTTCCAAACATGGTTGTCGTGCATGAACGGTAATGTGTGATTGTTCTGTTTAAGCTAGTTATGTGTTCGGTTTAAGTGGTGGAACTGTTGGGTTTAAGTGGTGGAACTGTTCGGTTTAAGTGGGGAACTGTTCGGTTTAAGTGGTGGAACTGTTCGGTTTAAGTGGTGGAACTGTTCGGTTTAAGTGGTGTGACTGTTCGGTTTAAGTTGTGGGTCTGTTCAGATTAAGTTGTCTGTCTGTTCGGAATAAGTTGATTGTTGTTGTGAATTAAATTTATACCGCAAGTGCACGGCGTCTATGAAGACGTGGCAAGTACGGGTCGAACACAAGGAGGGAGAGATTTCGTTGTTAGTGTGATGTCGATTGGGGGAAAGAAGGAGAGAAGAAATAAGTTGGGTTTTTGGTATTTTTGATTTAATTATCTAAAGTACGAAACAAAAACAATTAGAACTAAAACAAGAAATAAGAAGAGAATTCCGTTTGGTGGAGGTTTAGATTAGAGAACTTAGAAACTTATAATAAATCATGTTTAGTTATGAAGCATTACAAGATAAATGATTTAACATAAACTCAAGTAATCAAAATACTAATCACGAAGTTAGAATAATAACATTCATTCATCTTCTCTAACCCTAAATCCGTCACCTCCACCCTTCGGAAAGAGTTAGAAACTCATGGAGAGAGGAAGAAGAAGGGATCCTAGAGACATTAAAAGAAAAGAGAGACAAAACAAAATAAAACAGAAATTTATTACTAATGATCCAAGACCAAAGGTTCAAAGATGTCTTACATTCGTCCTACATGGCTATTTATAGCCGATACAGGGGATACCAATACATAAAAGGATAGTACACGCGTCGACCCGACACTGGACGAAAATCGGGCACATAGATCACCCCTGGTGCGGCGAAATCGCCGCACAATGCATGGGAGGTGCGGCTAATTCGCCGCCCAGGTTGATGGGATCGGGTCCGGATTTCTGCGGTGCGTTTATGGCATGATTTGATCTTTATTTGCGCGTCTGAATGATTTCTTTCCATTGTCTTGAGCTCCGGATTAATTCCTTCCATTGTTGGAGATTTATATTTGATTTTTCTTTTGACTTTCTCCACACAATAACTTGGTCCTTTTATTTTGCAATTAGGTCATTGGCATTTTGCAATTAAGTCCTTGACCTTTTTGTAATTAGCTCCTTGAATGCTTTTATGCTTGGATGCATTTCTATTTGAAACCCGATAAACTTGAACTCGGTCTTTATGATAGAAATGAATCTTTTGCATGCGTTTATGCTCGGAATGTGGGTAATTTGCATCCAGGTCCCTGTATTCTGTAAATACGACTAAACACATACCTTAGTAGCATTTATTGATATAAAAGTAATCTAAATGAAAGACATATGATGCAATGTATGCAATGCATCAAATACCCCCACACCTAGATTTTGCTAGTCCCTAGCAAAGCAAAATATAAGAAAATGAAAACAGGGAAATCCTAACTCACTTTCGTAGGAATCACGGTTGTACTTAGCATGTGCAACAAGCCTTTAAACCTCCAGGTTGCCTTAGAGGACGAGTTTTGTCTCGTGAGGGTTTTCAGTTGACACACCCACAAAGTCTTAATTCAACATTCCATTAATAGTTCTCAATATCCCTACCTCAACCTTATACATCTCACTGAGAATTCTTGCATGCTCATTATATAAATCTAACTCATTAAAAATATGACTTGGTGTTTGTTCCTCCAACATTCACACCACTAACCCTTTTACACATGTTTATCACTTAAATTATTTTGCACGCCTCCTCTGGTGGTGAAGTATCATTCGGATCAACCATGGCATGGATCATTCTTTTAGCTTTGGGCATTGAGTATTATTATTATTATTTTTTTTCTTCTGTGATTCAACACATTTGCTTTTTGACACTTTTACACTTTTGCATTCATGTAGCGAGTTTGGTCGATAATCCCGAGCTGGTAGACTCAAGTTACCGGGTTTCAAGATACCCCTACGGACCAGTGACTCAAAGGCTTGGGCTTTTGTAATCATTTTGCAAAATGTGTTTTCTTCACTTTATTCCTTTATTTTTATTTTTATTTTCCTCAAGGCTTAATTGCTATTAGAAGTCCACACTTCCCGGTATATTTTCCTCAACCTCTGCTTTTTATCAACCACTTCAAAGATTTGATTCATCCAATTTAAGTGTATACATGTCTTACAAGGGTCATGGGTTATTTCTTTGGAACTTAGATTTATGTCATAATTTCTACGAGCAGAACTATATAATAAGGAACAAAAACTTAATGCAATTTGTACACGGGTTTTGACAGTTCAATCTTAAGCTATGTCATAGAATATTGATTTTTTTTGAATTTTTTTTATTTTATTTTCTATTTTTTTTAAATAAAGCATAACAGGAAATCAAATAGATAGATATGTACATAAATAAACACCCCCCACACCTAAATCATGCATTGTCCTCAATGTATGCACAGATACAATAAATGCACTTATTACCTGCGTCGGCTTGCGGTAGAGGGGTTGAGTTTGCTCAAAGTCAACCATAATCAGAACTGGATTGAATGACACCATGTTGGTGCATGTATCCAGTTGAATTGTTCCCCATGTTGACTTGAGGAAAAGATTCCACTCTTCTCACTTGAATTGGTTCGCTTGTTTGCTCAAGTGATGGTGGTTGGGTAAATGAATTACTCCCTTTTTTCTTACATCATTTTTGCTTATGTGATGATTTATTTGATTCAGAATTCTGATAAATACGTGCTCTCATCACAACATCACTTGGGTTGCATATTATTTCTGGCTCATTATCAATATGGAAGATATTAAATTCTGCTTTTAAGTTCCCGAAAGATAATTGCATGAGCCCATTTCGACAGTTTATTAATGCTTCCGAAGTGGCTAAAAAGGGTCTACCTAAAATTACAGGGATTTGTCGATTAGGATTTACAACAGGTTCAGTATCAAGTACGACAAAATCCACTGGATAAATGAAGTCACCAACCTTAATCAAAACGTCCTCTACTATACCTCTCGGTTTCTTAACAGAACAATCAGCGAATTGGAGGGTTGTCCTAGAGGGTTTCAGTGGACCAAGGTTGAGTTGCTCGTAGACAGAAAATGGGAGCAAGTTAACGCTTGCACCAAGGTCTAGAAGGGCTTTATTGATAAACGTATCTCCTATTGAACATGAAATTGTGGGACACCCCGGGTCCTTATATTTTATAGGAGATGTGTTGGAAAGAATTGAGCATATATTTGCAGTTAAGAATGCCTTCTTTGGTACATTCGTTTTTCTCTTCTTAGTGCACAAATCTTTTAAGAATTTAGTATAAGCAGGTATTTGTTGAATCATGTCTAAGAGTGGAATGTTTACCTTAACTTGCTTAAATACTTCCAAGATTTTCTCTATTTGTGCACTAGAGTTCTTTTTGAGTCTATTGGGAAATGGGGCTTTAGGCACATAGACTCGCTCAGGTTCAGGTTGAGCTACAGGTTCAGGTTGGGTAGGTGGATTGGGCTTTTCAATTTGGACGTCGGGTTCAATGGTCAAGTCATATGTGGGTGCTTGATGGCTAGATTGATTAGTCATTCTAGGGTTTACCACATTATTGTCAATTTGTCTTCCGGACCGTAATGATACTACAACATTGATTTGTTGGAACAGTCCTTCCTCATTAACCATTTGAACCGGTCTAGGGTAGTTATTTTCTGAAGGTGGTTGATAAGATTGATATTGATTATTAGTTCTTGGGTTCACCTCAGGTTGACTTGGAAATTGGCCCTTTTCTCTTTCACCTATTATCTGTGCTAATTGGCTGACCTGTGTCTCTAGCCTTTGGAATGATTGGTTGGTTGTTTGTATAAAAGTTGTCATTAAATTTTCTAATTTTGTCAACCTAACCTCATGATTTCCATTGTTATTACCCCCAGATGATGTATTATTTTGGTTATATGGGGTTGGTTGTTGTCTAGGAGGTTGTCCTTGTTGGGTCCACGAAAAATTGGGATGATTACGCCAACCTGGGTTATAGGTTGATGCGTAAGGATCATTTCTAGAATTGTTAAATGTGGCATTAACATGTTCCAGGTCCACACAGTCCTCCATTAAATGACCAGTCTGACCACATCTAGAGCAGGGGATAGACAAGGGTTGATTCATTCGGGGTTGATTTTGTAGCTCTAGACTTTCCATTCTACGCATTAGGGTAGCTAGTTTTGCCTCAGCCGCTATGTTGGAGTCTACAGCTAAGACACCTGGTCGGGGTTGACTCGCTATTCTAGATCCAATACTCGGGTTGATGGGTGTTCTAGCATTGTCCCATTGCATACTATTTTCAGCTAAATCCTCAAGAAAAGTCCAGGCATCATTTTCATTTTTGGACATGAAGTTCCCTTGGCTCACAGATTCTAGCATAACTCTAGATGTGGGTGTCAATCCCTCATAAATAATTTGGCATAATTGCCACTTCGGAATTCCGTGATGAGGGCATTGGGTCAAGACACTCTTAAATCTCTCAAGATAGGAATAGAACGGCTCGCTCTCAGACTGAACGAATGCAACAATTTCATTCCTAATCTTCATAGTCTTATGGTTGGGGAAATATTTTTTTAGGAAAACTTGAACAAATTCGGCCCAACTTCTAATAGATCTTTCGGCTAGACTATATAGCCATTTCTTAGCGTCGTCTTTCAGTGCTAGAGGCACGAATTTCAGACGCACTGCCTCTTCAGGGATATGCTGGTATTGCATAAGAGAGCAGATTTCCTCAAATTCTCTAAGGAATAGATATGGATCTTCCCTAGAGGTGAACTTAGGCAGCATACTCATGTATTGTGCCTTAAGTTCGAAGTCGCGACCCGGTATGGTGGGCATAACGATGCACGATGGCTGAGCAGCCATCGCTGGATAGCATCGATCCCTCAGAGTTATAGGTTGTGCAACAGGCGGGTCCACTACGTTCTCACCCATTGGATCTGGGTGAGGTGGTGCAACAGGTGGATTGGGGTTAAGTTCCAGACTGGAATCTAGATGAACTCGTGAGAGTCGATTGCTTAAATCCCGCACCCAAATCTGAGTGCACCGGTTTGAATTAATTTTTGAATTTGAATTCGAAATTTAAATTTCAAATTCAATTCCAAGAATCAATTACTCTCTTTTTTTGAATTTTTGAATTTTAATTTTTTTTTTATATATTTTTTTAAAGGAAACAAACAATAGAAAGGTAAGGATGAGAAGGGAAAGAAGACTCAGACGAGAAGGGAAACTTAACTCTAAAGGATAAAAATTAGGGTTGGTCAGAAATTTCCTGAACAAGCACGGTCAAAACAATCCTAGACTTAGTGTCACTTAGATCTAGACGACTCCTAACTGGTTGAGTCGAATTGATTTTCTTGATTCACCTCCCTCACCAATCAAACCAAGTTGGCCAGTTAGTGTATAGCTAGTGGGGGCGCTTCCGACAGAGTCGGTGCCAATTAGACAACCACGTCGCTTGGAAGACTTTCGTCGACACAAAAACACTTTCTAGACACCAAATTGAATTCAATTAGCTTCAGGTCATAGCAAGTCAAACCAATCTCCTCCTTAATTGAGTCTGAGTCCTTAGGGGCCAATGTCTAATTGATTTTAAATTTTAGGCTTAGGCGACACTTCAGGATTGTGGTTTGTGGGCTACGGGAGGGTGATGAAATCCCCACCGTATCTTTTCCTACGGAGTTGCCCTTAAGATAGTTTAACTTAAATCTAGCAAAGATAGTCAAACAATGGTCCTTTTAATGGGGGCAATTGCAAGGTTGTATGCAACTAAATTATATGCTCTAATGCAATCGATAAAAACCTCGATACGTACCTTGCCTCCAGCAATCTTCAACAAGTATTAATTTGCAAGAATTTAGCAAGAATAATGCAAGCAAAACATTATATGATGCATGCACTAAGGTCTTTCTAATTTTGCCAATTTTAGGTCAGAGTTGAATTATTGCCAATTATGGAATTGTAACCCTAACACGTGCAATTCTACGAAAGTAAACTTTTCAACTATTCAGATTTTACGAGAAAGGCAAGAAAAGTTACCTCCGCAATGCTCAGTCGGAGATTCCAGTAGCTCAATGCGACCACCCAGAGATGCCGACGACGTCCTCAAAATTTGAAGACCGGAAGACCAACCTATGCGGCGATTTCACCGCAAATGCTTCTTATGGGGCGGCGGATTCGCCGCTCTTTAAGCTCAGAATGCGCTCGTATTTCTCCGCGCGCTCTGTTGTCTCCTGAAACGCAAATCCAAATAGTTAGATCGCGCACACGATAAACAGAATAAAATCGAAAACACAAAAACAAACGAAATCTTCGTCGCCTCCCCGGCAACGGCGCCAAAAACTTGATGTGAAATTAAATTTATACCGCAAGTGCACGGCGTCTATGAAAACGTGGCAAGTACGGGTCGAACACAAGGAGGGAGAGATTTCGTTGTTAGTGTGATGTCGATTGGGGGAAAGAAGGAGAGAAGAAATAAGTTGGGCTTTTGGTATTTTTGATTTAATTATCTAAAGTACGAAACAAAAGCAATTAGAACTAAAACAAGAAATAAGAAGAGAATTCCGTTTGGTGGAGGTTTAGATTTAAGGTTTAGATTAGAGAACTTAGAAACTTATAATAAATCATGTTTAGTTATGAAGCATTACAAGATAAATGATTTAACATAAACTCAAGTAATCAAAATACTAATCACGAACTTAGAATAATAACATTCATTCATCTTCTCTAACCCTAAATCCGTCACCTTCACCCTTCGGAAAGAGTTAGAAACTCATGGAGAGAGGAAGAAGAAGGGATCCTAGAGACATTAAAAGAAAAGAGAGACAAAACAAAATAAAACAGAAATTTATTACTAATGATCCAAGACCAAAGGTTCAAAGATGTCTTACATTCGTCCTACAGGGCTATTTATAGCTGATACAGGGGATACCAATACATAAAAGGATAGTACACGCGTCGACCCGACACTGGACGAAAATCGGGCACACAGATCACCCCTGGTGCGGCGAAATCGCCGCACAATGCATGGGAGGTGCGGCTAATTCGCCGCCCAGGTTGATGGGATCGGGTCCGGATTTCTGCGGTGCGTTTATGGCATGATTTGATCTTTATTTGCGCGTCTGGATGATTTCTTTCCATTGTCTTGAGCTCCGGATTAATTCCTTCCATTGTTGGAGATTTATATTTGATTTTTCTTTTGACTTTCTCCACACAATAACTTGGTCCTTTTATTTTGCAATTAGGTCCTTGGCATTTTGCAATTAAGTCCTTGACCTTTTTGTAATTAGCTCCTTGAATGCTTTTATGCTTGGATGTATTTCTATTTGAAACCCGATAAACTTGAACTCGGTCTTTATGATAGAAATGAATCTTTTGCATGCGTTTATGCTCGGAATGTGGGTAATTTGCATCCAGGTCCCTGTATTCTGTAAATACGACTAAACACATACCTTAGTAGCATTTATTGATATAAAAGTAATCTAAATGAAAGACATATGATGCAATGTATGCAATTCATCAATTGTCTGTTCGGATTAAGTTGTCTGTCTGTTCGGATTAAGATGTGGGTCTGTTCGGATTAAGTTGTGGGTCTGTTCGGTTTAAGTGGTTTGACTGTTCTGTTTAAGTGGTGGAACGGTTCGGTTTAAGTTGTGGAACAGCTCGGTTTAAGTGGTTTGACTGTTCGGTTTAAGTGGGTTGACTGTTCGGTTTAAGTGGTTTGACTGTTCGGTTTAAGTTGTGTATGTGTTCGGTTTAAGTTGTGGGTCTGTTCGGATTAAGTTGTCTGTCTGTTCGGAATAAGTTGACTATCTGTTCGGATGAAGTTGTCTGTCTGTTCGGATTAAGTTGTCTGTCTGTTCGGATTAAGATGTGGGTCTGTTCGGATTAAGTTGTGGGTCTGTTCGGTTTAAGTGGTCGGTCTGTTCGGTTTAAGTTGTGGGTCTGTTCGGTTTAAGTGGTCGGTCTGTTCGGATTAAGTTGTGGGTCTGTTCGGTTAAAGTTTTCAAAGTAGGATTTTGTACCTTTCAATATATGACTCACTCCTTTTAAATTGCCCCCTTATGCAGATATACCCCCAGCCATAATAACAGATCAATGTGGTGCCATTACACCTGCTGTAAGGAATGTCTTCCCAAATTCAAGACACAGATTCTGTATATGGCACATTAGGGGTGTCAACGGATCGAATACGGATCAGATGTGCCAACATCCGTATCCGAATCCGGGATTTTTTTAACATCCGTATCCGACCGGATCTTTTTAATTATATCTGAATCAATATCCGACGGATCCGGATCGAATACGGATATTATCCGTATCCGAACAATAACATCCGGATGTAACATCCGGACTCGAAAATCTGATCCAAATTCTTGTAAAATATCCGGATGTAACATCCGAATTCAAAAATCCGATCCAAATCTTGTAAAACATCCGGATTCGAAAATTCAATCCAAATCTTGTAAAGCATCCGGATGTAACATCCGGATTCGAAAATCCGATCCGAATTCATGTTTTAAGATAATAATAATAATACTGAATCAAAATCATAAATTTGGTTAATTTCATAATTCGAAAAATTGATCTAAAACTCTAAAAACAATACATAAAAATTACAAATTAATACAAACATAGATTACAAACATTACGACTAACATAAATGTTACAAAATAATGCCTACAAACAACATATCATCAAAAAACAATAAAAGCTTCATTGAATCAACACAATCTTTCCCTGAAAACTTGTTAGCACCAAGAACATCGACTCTATAGCTTTAATTAGAAAATTCTTTCTAATTGTTGTGGTGCGAGCAACTGGACCTGGAAGCACCATCTACAACTGGCAAATCCTCTTCCATGCTGCGAAAAATGTGACACATTGCAAACAATTATTGAATCTCATAAAGTATGGTAACATAATTGTGAGACATTAATCCTATTTTGCAGGGATGAAGTGGATTAATTGTGATAGTATTCTACTTGACAGATTCTTGAATTTGAGATTTTAGCATAAGCAATTAGTTATATGGGATTTTAGCATAAGCAATTAGCAATTTGAGATTTTAGCATAAGCAATTTGAGATTTTAACATAAGCAATTAGCATAAGCAAAAGAAAGAAACCAACCGAAAACAGCAAAAACCTCTATGAATAACATAAAGTAATAACATCAAGACAGTAGATAAACTATGTTAGTCCTTGTTACCCATGGATGCTTGTCAAACGACAACAATCTTCAGGAAAGAAATTTCCTAAAGTAATTCAGAAAAATATGTGCCAACATATGAAATGCCCATAAGTGGAAGACTGATAACAACGGATAAGCACAAACCTTTTGGCATTGATGTTATTTCCTATTTTCTGACTATATTTATTTTTTGTTTTGCTTCTTTAAGGTCTTAGTCAATTACTTCTTTAAGGTCTTAGTCAATTACGCAAGATCATCCAAGGAAGCTGAGTGTTAGCAAGGAGGTTTCGGTGGGTTCTGGAAGGCTATATGAACACATATTGAATCTCCATCAAAGCAGTAGACAAAAAAATAAGGTAGAAAGGAATGACTTAAGTAGGAAAAGAGCCACAATCGCCTCACCTGGACTTGGATCCATGTCGGGAGTCGAGGAGGACACGATATGCTGGTAGAGCAGGACAACACGAGAGGAGGCGAAGATGACGAGGAGGAAGGACAGACACGATGAGGCGCGACAGGAGGAGGCGGAAACGGCACGGGAAGAGGAGGATGCGGCTTGGGAAGATGGTGAGGCGGCTGGGGAGGATTAGGGTTAGGTTAGGGGTTTGCTTTGGTGAAAAAGATTTTATATAGTTGTTGGGTAAATTATATAAAAGGACATACGTTTTCATATTACAACTTAATAAGATAAATTAATAAGATTAACTCATCCACTTTAAGTTAAAATAAATTAGCAACTATATACAAATGATATTTTTTTAATATATATATATATGTTATGTATGATATTAAACGAATACGGATACATATACGGATATAGATACGGATACGGATCTTATAATACGGATATTCAATCTCGGATCGGATGTTATTCGGATCGGATGTATCAATATCCATATTCGCTCCGCCAGTTCCCGGATATTAAGTTTCGGATACGAATACGGATTCACGGATTCTCGGATAAAACGAATACGGATGCGGACGGATTCTCGGATTTCGGACATCCACTGATACCCCAATGGCACATAATGAACAAAGCTCCCTTGAAGTTGCCGACGCAGTATCGGAAGCACATGTTATTTGATCTGAAATTGATTGTATATGATTCCAAAACCCTAGCAGAATTTGATCGTAATTGGCAGGGTTTCCTTCTTGATTTTGACCTGCATAACCATAGCTGACTCAAATCGATTTATGCAATCCGAGAGTCGTGGATACCTGCATTTGTTGGTGATAGTTTTTTCGCGGGAATGACATCTACTCAGAGAAGCGAGAGTATGAACGCCTTTTTCGACAAGTATCTTACTTCGAAGACCACCCTTAAGCAGTTTGTTCAACAATACGAACTTGCGCTCCGCCATAAGTACGAGAAGGAAGCTCAATCAGATTTTGATTGTCTTCATAAGAGACCCCAGTTGGTTTCAATTTATCCATTCGAGAGACAGATGAGCGAGTTGTATACGGTATGGGTCTTCAAGAAAGTGCAGTTAGAAATTGGGAAGATGATATACTACGATATAACGGAGGAGTACAATACGAATGACACATTTCAGTACAAGGTATCTGAACGTGTTTTGGCTGGTGAGCAGCTACTGTCGAAACGTTTCCTAGTACAAAACATATCCATGAACTTCACATGTGATTGTAGAATGTTTCAGCACGTTGGCCTTCTACGCTGCCACGTTTTTGTGGTACCTGGACGCTTAAATCCTAATACAATGCTCCCAGACTCTTACATCGTTAATCGATGTCGGAAGGATATTTGAAGGAGCTATCAAGATAAGATGTACCCAGACGATGGCGTAATGGAGAAGGATGCGCTTCGTCGTCACGATGACATCATAGGTCGTGTCGTTTGGATAGCACAGGAAGCCTTCATTTCCCACGAAAGGTATATTGAGGTCGTGAAGTGTATTGAAATGCTTAAGGCACGTATGCACACTACCCAGTTCTTGGTTCGACTTGATGAACCTGAGTCTGCGGGTACATCGGTTCTTAATCCAGATAATGTCAGACGTGTAGGAAGACCGCCGACTAGACGTCGAGTGTCTTTAGCTGAGAAGATAATTAAAAAAAGCCATAAAAACACGCCCAACAAGAGAAGAGAAAGTTCAAGATGAAGGTTAAATCATCGCTTCACGAAGTCGCACCAAAACCCGGGGATCCTGATTTCTCTGATTGGGACATGAATTTGTATTACGAGGAACTTTCTCCTTAATTTAATATTTCTTGTTATTTTCAGTTCTTGTAAAACCAAGAAACTTCTAATTGTTGATCTGTTTGGATCTGTAAATGGTTGTTATACGCGTTCAGTTCGTATAAAACTGTGTCCTTGTTCGGAATATGTTGTGGGTCTGTTCGGAATATGATGTGTGTCTGTTCGAAATATGTTGTGTCTGTTCGGAATATGTTGTTTGTCTGTTCGTAATATGTTGTGGGTTAGTTCGGAATAAGTTGTGTGTCTGTTCGGTTTAAGTTGTGTCTGTTCGGAATATGATGTGTGTATGTTCGGTTTAAGTTGTGTGTCTGTTCGGAATACGTTGTGTGTCTGTTCGGAATAAGTTCTGTGTCTGTTCGGAATATGTTGTCTGTCTGTTCGGATTAAGTTGTCTGTCTGTTCGGAATACATTGAGTGTCTGTTCGGAATAAGTTGTGTGTCCGTTCGGAATAAGTTGTGTGTCTGTTCGGAATATGTTGCGTGTCTGTTCCGTTTAAGTTGTGTGTCTGTTCGGAATAAGTTGTGTGTCTGTTCGTAATATGATGTGTGTACGTTCGGTTTAAGTTGTGTGTCTGTTCGGAATACGTTGAGTGTATGTTCGGAATAAGTTTTGTGTCTGTTCGGAATATGTTGTCTGTATGTTCGGAATATGTTGTGTCTGTTCGGCTTAAGTTCTGTGTCTGTTCGGAATATGTTGTCTGTCTGTTCGGAATATGTTGTGTGTCTGTTCGGATTAAGTTGTTTGTCTGTTCGGAATACGTTGAGTGTCTGTTCGGAATAATTTTGGTGTCTGTTCGGAATATGTTGTGTGTCTGTTCCGTTTAAGTTGTGTGTCTGTTCGAAATAGGATGTGTGTCCGTTCGGTTTAAGTTGTGTGTCTGTTCGTAATACGTTGAGTGCCTGTTCGGAATAAGTTGTGGGTCTGTTCGGATTAAGTTGTCTGTCTGTTCAGAATAAGTTGTGTCTGTTCGGAATATGTTGTGTGTTGATGTATTGCATACATTGCATCATATGTCTTTCATTTAGATTAATTTTATATCAATAAATGCTAATAAGGTATGTGTTTAGTCTTATTTACAGAATACAGGGACCTGAATACAAACTACCCATATCCCGAGCATAAATGCGTGCAAGAGACTCATTCCTGTCATAAAGACCAAGTTCAAGATTATCGGGTTTCAAATGGAAATGCATCCAAGCATAAAAGCATTCAAGGCCTAATTACAAAAAAGACAAGGACTTAAGCACAAAAGTAGACAAGGACTTAACTGCAAAAAGCCAAGGACCTAATTGCAAATTACGAGTATCTTTTATTATTATGGAGAAAATCTAAAGAAAAATCAATGTGGATCTCCAAATATATAAAGAAATAAAGTCGGAGCTCAATAGAAAGGAAAGAATCAATCCAGACGCGCAAAAGATATTGAAATCATACCATAAACACACAGGAAAAATCCGGATTAAATCGGAGCTAAAAAGGTGGCGAATCCGCCGCACCTTATGTCGCCGCACCAAATTAGATTCATGCTCTAAAATTTTTACCAGTTGCGTGTTGACGCGTGTACTTTCCTATTTTATACCTAAGTCTTTTGTATCGGCTATAAATAGCCCTGAAACGATGTTGTGAGAGTCCTTAGCTTATGTTCTAGTTTTTATTCCTTAATTTAATAAATTTCTGTTGTTTTATTTCTTGTTTTTAGTTTTCTTTTGTAATTCCTCTAGGACCCCTTCTCCTCCTTTTCATCCATGAGTTTCTAACTCTTTCCAAAGGGTGGAGGTGACGGATTTAGGGTAAAGAGAAGAATAATAAAAGTTATTATTTTAATTTCGTGTTAGTATATTTTAATCACTTGAGTTTATGTTAAATCATTTATCATGTAATGCTTTATACTAATATGATTTATTATAAGTTTCTGAATTCTCTAATCTAAACCCAATACCTAAACCTCCACCCAACGGAATTCACCATCTTTGTTCTTGCTTTAGTTTTATTTGTTCATGTTTCATGCTTTAGGAAATTAAAAATCAAAAATCTCAAAACCCAATTTATTTCTTCTCTCCTTCTTCCCCTTAATCGAAAATCACACAAATAACAAGATCTCTCCCTCCTTGTGTTCGACCCGTATTTGTCACGTCTTCATTGACGCCGTGCACTTGCGGTACGGATTTAATTCTCATCATGTGTCTGTTCGGAATATGTTGTGTGTCTGTTCCGTTTAAGTTGTGTGTATGTTCGGAATATGTTGTGTGTCTGTTCGGAATATGTTGTGGGTCTGTTCGGAATATGTTGTGTGTCTGTTCGGATTAAGTTGTCTGTCTGTTCGGAATACGTTGAGTGTCTGTTCGAAATAAGTTGTGTGTCCGTTCGGAATAAGTTGTGTGTCTGTTCGGAATACATTGAGTCTCTGTTCGGAATACGTTGTCTGGGAAGAGTTTGTAATTTGTACATCTTTTATAAAATAAACACAAAAAAGAGTTTGTAATTTGTACATGTAAACAAATAAACACTAAAAAATATGGACTTCAGATCTGCACACACGATCGTCGGTCCCTAAGTAACATGACCGCCAATTCACCCCTGATACAGTGGATGTTATTGTGGTCCTTCTCCTTCGTCGGGTCAAGTTTTAGCATTAGGCACCTTATCCAGTATATAACATAGGCCCCGCAATCGTTGCTCCCCAGTTGTTGTCGTTGGCTATTTTTCTTGAGGATTCTCAAGGGCCAGTCGACCTTTAGTAGATCCCTCCAGTATTCAGCCGCATCCGCTGCTGCGCACTCATGTACACCTATGGTGTGCTCTGGATCTTCACCTTTCTCTTTCTCCTTGGACGGGCCGTGGACAACCACCAGAGTCCAATGACCTGCAGACCAGCATGGTTGTGCGATTACGGACTCTGTTGGAGACACACCTTCAATTTTAGGGAGGATAAAATCTTTAATTTCTCTGCCTTGGCCACCAAAAATTCATTCGGACTCGAATGTTGATATGCATAAAACTTTTTGGGTCGGTAATATCCATCACAGGCGTTATAAGTTCCTTCAGGTCGGTGTGTGTTAAGCTGCACATATCGCCTCTCCAGATGACCTCTCTATTGTCCTTGTTGGCTGCCGTCACGTTCAATATCATGTTGACCTCATCAGCTGACAAACTTCCCATTTCTCCCCACCAGTATTTTCACCGGTCCCTGTCCCTCGAAGATATATAATTTCTTCCATCAGCCTCCCACAGTCTTCCTTGGTCATCCTCAGTTCTTCCTTCAGGTCGTTAACCTCTTCTGTCGCCTTCTTTAGGGCAGCTTCGGCCCTAAGCCAGTTCGTCTTCACCTCACTCAGCTCCAACTCTTGGAGCAGCGGGTCACATGGAATGTTGCAGTCTGTCAGTTGTAGCCTTGGCAAACTGCTAGTTGAAGCTGAGCCCTTTCGAACAGGAGTTCGAACAGAACTAATAAGTTCCAGCTCCCTTTCACTCGTTGATGGAGCCCCCATCAGGTTGAACTCGCCGTTGTAAATCTTAGGTAGGGTAATTCCACGTTCCTCCCATTTCCTCAGGGTTAATCGTTTCCCAAACATTTCCGTCCAACTTCTCATTCGTGGAAAAACTCCAGTTCTGGGCTCCCCCAATTTGAATTTCTCACAAAGCCACACCTTCAAATGGAAAAAATCAACTGTTTAGAACGACTCAACAGACATACGTTCATATTCTTAACAGACACAACTTAATCCGAACAGACACCTAACTTAATCCGAACAAACACATCACTTAATCCGAACAGACACAGCACTTAATCCGAACAGACACACCACTTATTCCGAACAGACACACAACATATTCCGAACAGACACAACACTTAATCCGAACAAACACAACACTTAATCCGAACAGACAGACAACTTATTCCGAACAGACACTGAACTTATTCCGAACAGACACACAACTTATTCCGAACAGACACACAACTTAATCCGAACGGACACCTAACTTAATCCGAACAGACACAACATATTCCGAACAGACACACAACTTAAACCGAATAGACACACAACATATTCCGAACAGACACACCACTTAATCCGAACAGACAGACAACTTATTCTTAACAGACACACAACTTAATCCGAACAGACACACAACTTAATCCGAACAGACACAACACTTAATCCGAACAAACAAACAAAAAACAAAATAACACTTACTTGTAGTATTGGCAAATGGATGTCAAAACGGCGTTCCTGAATGGGAACTTGGAGGAGGATGTGTACATGGTACAACCTCAAGGTTTTGAAGATCTAAAGAATAGCGAGAAGGTATGCAAGCTTCAAAGATCCATCTATGGATTGAAGCAAGCATCAAGGAGTTGGAACAAACGCTTTGACGAGGAAGTGAAGAAGCTTCACTTCATTCAAAGTAAGGAAGAACCTTGTGTATACAAGAAGGTTAGTGGGAGCCATGTAGTATTCCTAATCCTATATGTCGATGACATATTGCTTATAGGCAATCATATTCCTTTGCTTGAGCAAACGAGAAGTTCATTGAAATCTGCATTTTCGATGAAAGACATGGGTGAGGCTCAATACATCTTGGGAATCAAGATATATCGAGATAGACCCCGTAGACTCATTGGCCTCAGTCAACGTGCATACATTGACAAGGTCTTGGAAAGGTTCAAGATGAACAACTCCAAAAAGGGCAGTGTGCCAATGAGTATGGGTGTGCAACTCAAGAAGTCTCAACGTGCGCAATCACGTAAGGACTTAGAGTACATGAAGGATGTCCCTTATGCTTCGGCAATTGGGTCGATCATGTACGCGATGACTTGCACAAGACCAGATGTCTCGTATGCTCTAAGCGTGACAAGTCGTCACCAATCCAACGCAGGTCCTGAGCATTGGACTGCGGTCAAGAATATCCTGAAGTACCTTAACCGGACTAAGGATAAGATTTTTGTTTATGGAGGACAAAGGGAATTGATAGCTGAAGGTTACTCGGATGCGAGTTTCATGAGTGATCCAGACGATAGAAGGTCGCAATCAGGATACGTCTTTCTTCTGAATGGTGGAGTTGTGAGTTGGCGTAGCTGGAAGCAAACCACTACAGCCGATTCAACCACTGCCTCAGAAGTAATGGCTGTCGCTGAAGCGAGCAAGGAAGGAGTGTGGATCAAGAAGTTCCTTGAAGAGCTTGGAGTAGTTCCCACGAGCGAGGGACCCATCGAGCTATTTTGCGATAATAGTGCATCTATCTCGCAAATCAAGGATCCTAGATCACACCACAAAGTGAAGTACATGGATCGTAAGTACTTCGTGACACGTGACCTCATCGACGAAGGCAAAATAAATCTGTTATGGGTGGACACCAACAGCAACACAGCTGATCCATTCACAAAACCTTTATCCCAAGCCAAGGGCGAAATGCATTTCGAGTCCATGGGATTGAGGAACCATGTAGATTGGCTTGATGATTGATATGTAATGGGGTTTACCCTAGTTATTATTGTTTTATGCATTGAGTATGTATGAGAAAGAAAACTTTAATAACAAGTGGGAGATTGAAGGGAATGTGTTCTAAAAGTTTTACTTTTAAATGTCAATTATTATGAATTGAATGAGAAATCATTTTGTTCCTTGTTTATGTTATTCGTCTTTTAGAAGTGTTAAGGAAGAGGCTCTTGGTCCTTAACCGTAGAGCTCTAAAAGATATTGGTTTACATAAAACAAAAGATATTCGCAATCATGGTAACTAACATGGAACATTAATTACCGAGTTAAGATTGTCGTGTTGGTCATAGATCATTGTAGCTCTACAAGTGAGTGACAACACGGGTATGCAAAAGAGGAAAATATTACTTTTGTATACTGAATAGACCTAATAAGTAAAATATTATAAAAATGTGTTTCTGTGTCATTAATATTTTACTGTGTCTTTGGTCCTTTGATATGAGACTTATATCCGATCGCTTAAGGAGTTCTTAATTAGACTAGTGTCTTGAGCTATCGATGAGTGTAGTGTAAAGGCATTAGTTGGTTAAGTACAACTTTTGTTGGAGAAGATAGTTAGTCAAAAGACTATCATTGCCCCTCTTAATTGAGTGATGATATTGGTGGGCCCCTTGATAAAGCAAAGTTATAATGTGCACAATGTGATTTGAGTTAAGTCACATATTTATAACTAGCTTAAAGAGATCAAGAAATGAATACTAAGACAAAGATGACACAATACTACTTTGTGTGTATTCTTAATATCATGAGGCAAGGGACGGACACAAGTGGTGCACGTCATCACTAAATGGATCGAGTTTTGGTTCGAGTGGAATTAAGACATCTAACTAATTGGGAGCTATAATGTGTAGCTAGATACCGCTTATAGCTTGTGATATTAAGCTCTTAATATCACTGCCAACTTAGTTTAGATCCTCCCATAGGTCACACCACAAAACTGGGAAACAAGGAATGGGGATTTTGAGTTCATAAGATGTGTCGGGTTTCATGTAGAAAATATGACACATGGGGTGAACAAAGCAAAATCAAAGTTATGTTGTGATTAATAACATAATTAGAATCTAAATTAAATTCATATGTGATGTAAATATTATGGGGTGTAATGATTGATCATTACATAGGATAATATGTTACATAAGTTGTGAATTTACTACTAATCCCGAAATGTCAAATTTTGTAGGGGTTAAACCGAAATTTGACAAGTCTGCAAAACAGTGCTCAAACGGTCGACCGGATAGTAGTAAACGGTCGACCGGTAGGGCACGGTCGACCGGACGAGTCTCGACCGATAACAGGGAATTTTCATCTGTTCGAACGGTCGACCTAAAGTGATCGGTCAGTCGACCGAACATTGCGATGGAATAGTTCCTGTTACGAACGGTCGACCGAATGTTGAACGGTCGACCGAAACATTGGTTCGAGCGGTCGACCGCACCTTGAAACGGTCGACCGGTCCAGACGGTTTTATGCAGAATTAATTTAAGAATTAATTAGATCATGCATGGAATTGGTCCATAATTGATTTAATTCGTGGCTAATAATATTTATTAATAAATAATGGATGGTTAGATGGAATTTTGCATGAAATCATGGACAAGAGGTTGCACATGAATAGGTAATTTGGAGAGAACCTATAAATAGAGGTTATCTCATTGCCTTCCTACATCTTAATTAATATTGCTTTTCATGCAAAATCTCTCTCCTTAATTCTCCACGAAAATTCCACAAATTCTTAAGTTTAGTTTAGTTCTTAAGAGATTATCTTCTCAAGAGAATTAAAGAGGGGTTAGTAATTGGATTCTAAACCCAATCGGAGGTTGAGAGACTAGCTTCCCTCTCTCCGATCTTGTTTAGAGTTTGGTGAATACTCGGAGGCATCCGGCGCAGCGAGGAGCATCCCAACGGTCTCCGAATCTTCAAGAAGTTTTAGAGAACTTCTAGGTATGAATTTCGGAGCTCCTTTATGTTTGTTTTAATAGAGTTTTTGAAACTAGTTTGTTAAAACAAACCGATGCATGCAATAGATTCTAGAAAATTGAAAATTGATCCTTATTATACATGAAAAATTCGAAAATATATATGTATAATTAAACATGAAATCCTACATAACGACCCTTTAAATTTATTATTTGAAATCAAATAAACTAATTCAAAAACAAATGATCTTTTGTTGCTATTGCAGACTTCTCATTAAGGAATTCGAGTTTAATGTGGATTTTATCCAGGTTCATTCAAAAAAATTCATATGTAAATATAAAGTTTTGTCACACTTGTTTGTTAAACGACACTCAGATCCTTATATACGTGTACAATGAACATTTTCATGGGTCTAGAAAAAGACGTCTGATTTTATCCAAATCGAAACTGTTTTGTACAACGCAAGGGTCCACACTAGTATATTACAGTTAAGAATGAGGGGTTTAGAACAATATTTGGATATTGAGATTTAGCTTAATTTTAGAATCCTTTTGGCCTTTTGTGATTTCAACCTCCTTAAACTTTTTAATTCCTCATGATTTCTATTCTCTAAATTTCTCCAAAATACCTATAATTATATAAATAGACGAATTTTATTTTCTAATTAGTGTAGGAAAAAATATTTACAAAAATATTTTATTTACAATGGATCGACCTTACGAGTTCAAATATTCCTAACCTGTAAATTTTGGCATATCCCCCGATTTAAAAAAAGCAGATAATGCAAGCACCATCAAACCACCAAGGCTCCAAATATTTAAGCCCGCACTTATTTATGTTGCAAAACAGTGTAAAGACGGTACGGGAAAAAAGAATATTTTTTTTTAAGTTGCAACTTGCAAAACAGGTAAAACTAAAAAAAAGGCATTCCGAGAATTGAAATCGGACATTTCGCACCCTAAGCGAGAATCATGCCACTAGACCAAATGCCCTCTTCATTAAGAGTTAGCAATCATGCTCTAAATGTTCAATTATACTTCACCAGCCAGATCAAAAACACATAAGCTATTTTTTTAATGTCTCTACCAATAAACGATATGTTTAGGGAACCAATCGATTAGACAAGGCGGTTCGGGCAATAACCGAAGTGAACCATCAAACTTAAAATTTGGTTGCACACAGGCCCAAGACACCTTTCAACGAGCGCAACAGTTATTCCGTTTTAATAAACCAAAATAGTAACTTAATGATAATATTTATGCATGTTCTGTTCAAGACTTCAAGGCATTTGGCAATAATTAAAAGAGCACCGATTTACAAGAATGATAAATACAGCCTCTACAAAACTGGGTTTGGACTGTTGGGAGAAAAATAGTACAGAATTCCTTACAATTATGTACAGATCTGAACCCTTGTTTCCAATGGAAACAGGGTTTGAAATAATCACATGTACTTACTATTATTAACATTTCTCAGACGTAACATGTAACTTATTTTCTTTCCAATGACTTGACTAAATATAACAAAAATGCTGTAAGGAGACGCAGCAACAAGAGTACTAATATACAGAAAGAATTATACGTTGGCGTTCCTGATCTCCATGTTTTTATTACCTTGGGAAATTCAATGTTGTACTCAGCCCTCGTTCGATCCTGATCCTCTTGCCTGTACATCTCACTTTGGTTAGGACTGTTATCTGGAGTCCAGAAGGGTACTGCACACTAAGGGGTCGATATGAACTCGTCGTAGGCAAGCATCTCCCCATGAAGAACCCAGTTCTTGAATCGATCCGAAAATTCTAACGGAGTGTTCCGTATGTCTGCTTCTTTTGTTATCTGTGTTTTATTTAAGAAGAGGCCAAGCATACAAAAGAAAATGTCATTCAACTCAGATCTAGAAACCTAAACATTAGGACTGACTCTGGGCCTCATCTATCATTGTAACATAAGCTGAATCAGCCATTGGTGGTAGCTAAAAACCCAGTGAGAAGATATATATACTCACACTCTTACTGGAGGCTCTTAGAGAAGCTGATTGACCAGTGGTTCCGCTTATGTTTTCACTTGAACAACCTGCAAGAGGTGAGTTGACGAGGGAGGATCTGCATGAAAGATTTTATTATATAATATTAAAAATTTACTGTGCTTTGCAGTTGAAAAGAATCGGTGGCAATAAATTGGAGAACCAAAACAAAAAGGAAGCTACAGTTATAACACCTTTCAAAATCTTCATCACAGGAGTTCCCAGAAGATGAGAGCAAATCAAAATCAAGAAAATTCGAATAGTTGGACTCGTATTCTCCCTGGTCATTTTCTAAGAAAAGCTGCCGACGGACAACTTCCGGAGTATATCTGAAATTACAACAGAACAAATCCAGAAGTATTACAAGTGGCACCTTCAAGGTACCTAATCACGGTAGATTTGCATAACTTTATTTTAGTTAGACTGTATGGCACCTAGAGTAGGAAGTATCACTCTCACGAGCAGTGGCTTCTGCAGTGTCATCAGATAAATCCTTGCACTCTTCTTGGGTTATTTTGTCAGGCAATGGACAATTTACGAGTTTCTTTGGTGAAATTTGTGTGCCCAAGACTGCTGTATTATTTTCACACAATATGTTGCCGTCTGAAAGAGATCTTTTGAACAGTGACCTGAAAGAACAACATTTGGATAATAAATGAAATAAATTGAGTTCAATACACAGACTAACATAATTGTTAGAGACAGGTTTAAGGAGTTCAATAATTTCATCAACAGAAACAACAGAGACAATTGACATAAAGAGTATAAAAGAACAAGAAGAGAGCTAAGAAATTAAAGTAGTTAAAGTAACATTTTATAGTCAGTTTTCTTCTCTTTCATTCAAGCGGCATTGTGAAGTTCAAATGGTCATACTGTGGCATACAGCCATACATGTCATGGTATCTCCTTTCCATATGCCATAGCTATTTGCACATCTAGTTGTCTGTTGATAAAAATGGGCTCTAAAATCCGAGTTTGCAACAGACGATTCAAATGGAAGCAAACACTCTTGCACTCAAAAGTGGCATTAAATTTATCTTATAAAGTACACAATTCAAACTGACCACTATAAAACATAAAATGTGTTTCTCCAAAATGTATTTGTATGTAATATATGAGCATTGTAGTAAATGATACTGCAAAAACACGTAGACATTGTGGATACACTCCTGGATGCCATGTTTCCAAAATCCAAACCTAACATAGACACAAATAAATCAGCACATCGTACGGTTTAACAATTGTCTTAGTGATCATGTCAAAATATTGGCTTTCCTCGTAAAATGAAAAGGGTTCCTATGTTTTGCTTGATTAAGTAAATCGTAGGTTTCACATAATTTCTCAATGTAGCAGTTCCTATAATGGTTTAGGTGTGTGTTTTAAGCTTTTCAAAGGGAAAAATTGTCACAAGATATCGATTTGTTCACTAAAAACAAATGTGGTACGTCTGAAATTCAACTACCGTTTAATTTAAGAAACCCAACCCAAACATCAAGCCAACCAAACATGAGATTAAGTTAAGTATGTGTAGCTAGAACAGAGGTAAATACCTCGAATTTTCATTGGCAAAAGTATTCTCCCGTCTTCCAACATTGCAATGTTGATCAGAGTCCAACTCCCAGAGTGCAGGCTTACCCTGTTGGGGCAGAAAATATCCAAGAAACCTGCACAAGTGAAAACCAAATTAAAAACAGATAAATGTACTTGTTAAGGCATTTTATGTATCAATTTTAGGCATCATAAAACGAATTAACCTACACATTTATGGCTCTTTGTTTCTCAGTATCCATCCAAGCATTACTGTAGTAACGCTGGAGTGTTCGTAAGAACTCTTGTGATTGGGTGGCTGCTTTCCATTGACCTCTTCTCTCAGAAAAAATCTACAATTGCAAATAGAATTGTAATATATTACTATGAGCTAAGAACATTCTACAATCCTCTGGTACCATACTGTCCAAATTAAATAAAAAAAGTAAATGACTACTAAGATGAATTTGCGTATGAATGTAAGGGATGTTATATTTTCAGATGCAAAAAGTAAGGTCTTTGAATTGGAAGGTTAGAGCATTAAACTGTGATGCTTCCAGAATACTTTCATCCAAAGAAAGAAAACAAACACCATTGGTGTTAACGAAATCCAACACTACATGAAGGAAACCCAAGGTAGATGCACTTTCATTATGAGATATTGAAACCATCTGTAAACTTACAAAAAATAAAACGGAAGTTTGCAAGTTCGAAACTCAAAACACATCAAGTAGTGTTCAAGTTAATCTTTTAAATTGTATTGACTAAAAAGGTTCAAGAGAACCTAGAGTTTAATAAATAATGCTCATAGGCAACTTATTTAATAAACTAAAAACTACAAGCTGCCAGGTGCCAGGTGCTTATCATTATAGCAGATTTAATACAAATTGAAGGATAACAAAACAATACAAATTGAAGGATAACAAAAAAACCTAGTGGCCAAATCTTAGAGCATAATTGTTTTTTTGTCAACGCTATTCTATTTACTTTGCAAATAGTTGTGGTATGAGAAGGGCAAGTACCAATCATAAAACATTAATATGAAAAAAATCAATAATTAACATGGTATTCATGAAGAAGAAATGTGTAGAGGCCTAAAGGGTACTAAATATGATGATGTTCGCAGATTTCAGAAGGAAAAAAAATACTTCCGTCATTCTGTGGAAAATAATGTCGACCACATCAGAAGTTGTGACCAAGCTGAAACGTAAGAGATGAAAAGCTTTTCGGGTAATAACATCTACATTACTATTAAGTTTAGGCGTACAAGATGAAAAGCTAAATGGCTACTTATATGGATACTGAATAGATTGATCTCAGTCTGCGTAAACTAATACAGTGCAACTCTAATTGCCAAAACAGAACATGTTATTACTCCATAATGACAATTTTACATAATAAACCACAGCAATGAGTCCAGAATACCTGCTGGGAGGAGTAAAACCACTTGTCTGGGGAATGAAGAAATCACTACCATCTACTTAGACCGACTTATTTAGAGAGTAGAAAAGAAAGTAAATTTGAAGAAAACTTTGTATACCGACGTACATCTAACATGTTTTCACCATTTAATGAGATAGTACAAATACAATAAACAACCAAAAGGATAACGCCACACATTACCTTGTTATGAGCTGGTGAACCACCATATTGTAGTGCAAGTGTGTCACCCATTATCTCGTACAAGGTCATCAGCTCATCAGCTAAGGGATCGTTGAGGCTAATTCTTGGATGATCTATGAAACCAAGTGCATGCAACTGATGCCCAAGAGAAGCCAAGCCAAAAGCATATTGAGCAACATTTGTACGATCCAGGCAATCAATGCAGTTGGTACGAAGAACGCCATTTTGTAGTTTTAAATCATCGGAACCATTTTCTGAAACACTACTATTTTGTGTAACATTGCTATTTTCATTTAGTGTTCCCTCTGAAGCAGGGTTGCTGTTCCTGTATGGACAGCATTGTGTACATGGGTACAATTAGATGAAAGGGTGCAGATTCAATTACATAAATAATTTGGCACTCAAAAGCATAACTTAATAGTTGTTAAAGTTACTCTCAGAAAAATGAAATAAAAGCACAAAAGCTGCAACGACAGGGTTATCTATGATTGCATATCTATGATGGTAAAGTGTTCAGGCCTTCAGGATCTATGACAGGTTAAAAAAATGAAAATCATGCACCTGTAATACTAGGTTAAGGAAACAAACAATTAATGGGGAACATAAGCTAGAACTGAAGGAACATATTCGAAGACGAACCAATTGGCAGCATCTGGAAGAGTCAAAGCTAGTGTCACTTGATGACAGTAAAAGAATCCTGTCAAAGTAAGTGCATATTCTGCTATTCTGCTCAGCAATTCCAGCACCTGCGTAGGTTTGCTGAAGAAAAGTACCACAGCATGTTAGCATAAAGGTATCTGACTTCTTTTTTTATCATTAGCATAAAAAGGTATCTGACTAAATGAGTGCCTCTAAAGAGTGGATCCATAATGGAATACCTTTTAGAGTGTTTGCTGAGATCCCAATGTAAGAACCTGACATGTTTATCCTCAGGTAAGCTCTTGTTAATTGTTTCGATTGCATTCGCAAATTCAGCTCGGAGTATGGACTCTCGAGGCTTCTTTTCATGTGTCTGTTCAATTAAAAAGGAAATATAAAATATTACAACAACAACACAACAAAGGAAACTGATGAATTGAACAACAAAGGAAAAAAGTAACTTCACATTTACATTGCTAAAGCTCAAGTGAGAGATTTTAAGGCAACAAGATATCCTAGTAGGGGATCAAGACGATTAGAGAGCAATAACATTGATAAAATTCTTTTTCCCAACAATGATTCTATGCAGTATCTTGTTCAACCTAAGAAGGAAGGGTAAAAGTGCGTACACGAAGTAACAGCATAAGAGTGTCGATAACATAGAGAACTGTAAACTAGCTAAAGAGAGGCCAAAGAAAGCTATCAGATAAACAAAAGACATGGATTATAAGGATTTATCGAAGGCATGGTGGTATAAAAATAATTTATAAGCTGGCTAAGACACAAGAAAGGAAAACCATAGAATTTAAACAAGTCGAATGCGTCAAGGATGAAACATAAAAGGGATTACTTTGACAAATGAGGTCATGTAGGATATACAAGATGAGATCCTATGGTGTATGCTCTTTGTAGTTAATGTGATGCCAATTGACAATAGTACAGTATGTGTTGATAGGAAATAGAAGTGGTGAAGGGATACTCTGGAATCATTCAATCAAAGCCTCAAAATGTTGCATATTAAGTATAACTGAAACCAATACATGAACTGCAACTTCATCGTTGTCTTTACACAATACAAAGATGTGGGTATGGACTCACAAGTAGTGTTGAGGAGGGATATTTTATATCTTTAAGATCAACATTACTCAAAGATGAAGTAAAAATGAAGATGGTCATAGGATAAGAGCAGCAAAAATTTAATTCTATAGGGTAAATTCTATAGAATAGCTAAAAGACATGTTATGGTGTACATAAAAGACTGTTAGAGCACTAAAAGATAACAATTAACACATGCACAAGATCAGTGAAACAGAAAGGCAAAACGTTGTGTTAAATTTGTAGACATGTGACAATGCATCACAATAGAAGTGACTAATGATGACAATCAAAAAGGTTGAAGCTACTCTGATTGAAGAGAAAGTTGTGCAATAATGCTTGAGATAGTCAAGGAATATTCAAATTAGATGCTGAAAATGGGGGCAATTTAACATGGAGGCATATGGACAATTACTTAGGTGACTCTTTTCTGTGTTTATCAAATGAAGTACTTAACATTTGGGATTCAGCTCCTAACCTATCACAAAATAAGGACTATGCTTTCAGATACCTTACAGGATGGGATGTATGAAAGAATAACCAAGTTTGTTTATAAAATATGTGAAAACAATAATAGCACATCGTTCAGCATAAATCAGCTACTTACCTTGACCAAGTTCCAAACAATTATGGGGTTTCCATATCTACGAGCCAGATTCTCAAAATGAAGCTTGGTAGCTTCAAATTTCTGATCTTTTTTCTGCACTGATGGAGAATCAAAGCAATTGTGAAAATTGGAGAGTATTCAAGAACAAATGAAAACTCTATACTTACATATGATATCTGGCTTAATATTTAGGCGTGAGGTCTCTTGCGACCAAAAAAGTGGTATAGAGCCCCTATGTTGCACGACTGATGCAATTTGAGTTGAGTAACCTCCATGAACATATTCGAATACAATTTGTTCGGTCTCAACATCATTGGCTACTCTACCCTTCTCATTGACACCACGTTTTAAGTACCTAATATTACACAAGTAATGAAGTCAAATAACTAAAGAGAACTTCATTATAGCTATATGTGAGTAGAGGAAAATTATGTCGCTAATTGGAAATTCTTCAATATGCGAACCTGGGCCCAGCATAATGCCGAGAGCGTCTACAAATAAGTGTCAAATTGAAGTCCTTCCCCGAAATTGAGCACTTGACCTTAAAAGTGAGAGAAGCGAAATTATATGCTTATACATGTAAAGCAAAAGGGCAAAACCTTTTATTACATAATATCACTATAAAAGCTTATTGGTCATATAAACCGATAACGGCAATAACATGACGACATAATGGTAATATAAGAAGTTGCCACCTAATAAAATTGATGATTAATCAATTAAGCAGAAAAAAAACAGTTCAAGAAACACACTAACCTGTTTAAAGAATCCGTAAACCAGTGCAACAGTCCAGATGGCACTCCCAAGATGTTTCCGAATTCCAGCAGTCAGAAACTCATTCCAGACAAACATTGTATCATAGCAAATCTGGCTTTTCTGGTTGCCACATAAGTTTTTTTGAAGGCTGTGCATGACACCATAGGAATAACTATAGAAGAAGTCCTTCGTGAGATCCACTGTGCACAGCAGTTTCTTGTATCTGAGAACCAACATAAACAAAAAAGAATTTATATTAAAATGCAACTCTTGTCAACAAGAATAAGAAAAAACGAGATGCAACGGTGGTTAAAAACATAACCTGGACTTCACAACTTGAATACCTTGTTCACTCAAATATTTAATAACAATGCGCAAAAGGCATTAACCATGCCTCGGTTCATAAGCAGTAACCGAAGTGGCATTAAGCCTCACACAACTGTAATATGTGAAGGATTGAAACATATTTAGCTATTGGATAAAGGAACAAGAAGGGAGGTTAACCACTAAACAAACATATTTTCTCATATTAAGATAAGACCAAAAAACTAAGATAGTCAAAGCCATGTGCAATATATGTGGAACAACAAAACTAAGGGTAAAGATAGAAATCAGAAGATATGCACCTAATGTTCATATTTCCACACAACTTTGAGCTCATTCATTATTCATTACTGGTTAAATAAAAGGCTTCCTGAACACCAAGCAAAATAAATTCAGGAACACTGCCATCAGACATTCAGACTGTTACTCTCAAATGTATTGAGAGTGAAAAGATTACGAACAACATAAACACGACTTTTGCCAAATATACAAGGTGAAGCTGAAATTGCTACAATTTTGGGAGGACGCACCATGACAATGTACATTTACATGTGAAATAAGCAACAAAAAAAACCTGTTTTCATCCTTAGTATTTATCATATTGCACCGCACTGTAGAATTTGGAAGTACAATCATTTCAGTCTTGGTGATTGCATATATGGCATGCCCATGTATGGTTCCAATCAGCTTCCTTCTCGTAATGAGCAACATGTAATAAGGTCCAAGGAACTTGACAAAGCCTGATGAAAGAGAAAAGAGTAGAGAAATATTAAATGGATTGTCATAGATGATGAGGATCCTTTGATGCATTTCAGATATGCTAGGCAGACTTACCAACAATACCATAGCAAACCGTGACAAACTTAAGCCCGCCTATGTACACATTTCCCTCATTTATTCTTCTCAGCAAGTCACTGCACTCACTTTCAGAATAAACAGTTGGGTCTTCGCGAATATTCAGCTCCAGTGGTTCAAGTCTATCAATTGTTAGCACTCTCCAGTGTGTTCTGCTCTTGTCCCTTCCAACCAAATAGAATTTCTATGGACATCCAAAATAATAAGGGTCATTGATGCAGTAACACAAGAAGTTAAAAAAAATGCAAATTTAGTGCATCATAATAAATAAAATTAATTGATTCTTGTTAGGGTATGAAAAAAACACAAACTGTTAGGGAAATTCAAAATGGATTCATAAGAAAAACAATAAATAAAAATTGATGTGCCACCAGGTGACCTGCAAGGGAGGAAGAGTCTTTGACAAACTATGAAGAGCTTCATTCCATGTTAGCATAACAAATAAGAGAAACTGGATGCAACATTCTACAACAATGTCAGATAATCCCAAAAAAGAAACAAGATACGATCCTAAATTGAAAGCTTAAGAGATGAGATGAAACATGACCTGCAACTAAAAGGCATCTCTTAAAAAATATTTAGCTTAAATTATCTAGTTCTAGCAATCACTAACATTCTAATGGTATCATTACGGCATTACGCCGTCTACTCTCATACAAGATCCCTACACAACATTACCCGATAATCCAACCAAAATCACTACCACATCCAAAAATCACAAAACCAGCTTACTACAAAGATTATAAATTATTCACCATGCAAATAGCATCATAGAAGAAAAACATATTAGACATGCCCAAACAAAGTCCCAAAGCTAAATTAACAAGTATACCAACATATCAAAATTATTGGATGCCGGATTTGAAATTTTTGACGACCAAAATATTCAAATTCATCCAACACCACACACACACACACACAAAAAGGGTTATCAAACATAAACAAAAAATTAGATGATGAACGCCCATCACAAGAGATAATCAAATTTCACCAAAAAACTATTAAAAAACGCCATACTAATCCAAAGCTGACACCTTTAACTAACAAACCACACAACAACTCAGACCATTCAAGCCAAAAACACAACCACGCTTGATCACACAATCAAACAGTAAGATGACGAATGCCCATCACAACAGATAATCAAATTTCACCAAAAAACCATTAAAAAACATCATACTAATCAAAAGCTGACACCTTTAATTAACACCACCACACAACAATTCACACCATCCAAGCTAAAAACTGAACCACGCTTGATCACACAATCAAACATAACCAAAAAATTTAAATCTCCATTCCATCCATCCTTACAGATTGGGTCTCGTAGAGCTTAAAGTTCTGAAGAAAGAACCCTCCACCACCACCGCCGCGTTCGATCCGAAGCCCCAACTCGCACTCAGAATCCATCCCAGAAACAGACGAACCCTAAACCACCATCAAAATGGCACCTTTCCACTTGTCGGACCGAAAGCCCTCGAAATCACACCACAGACCACCAAATCCGACCCCGAAACCGCAGGAGAGGAGGGGAGAAGGCGAGGGTTAGGGTTAGGGTTAGGGTTGGGTTGGGGTTGGGATTGGGGAATCGAGAGGGGAGGAGTCAACCACTGGTGGGAAGACGAGAGGCTTCGCGATCCACAGAAAACAACTTGGAGTTTTGGGGTTATTTCTTACTTCTTTTTTTGGGCTTTTTGAAAATTTGGGCGATTTGTTTGGACGGTGATTAGTGGATGGATTAGGATTTGGTTTAGTGGCGGAGGTAGTTTTGGGAGGGATTTTGGGTTGACCGTTTGATTTTGATTTTATTTTTTGAAACTAATTTGTACAAATATTGGCTTGGGTATTTTGTGGCAAATGAGTTGTAATGAGTAATAGAGGATCGAGAATTTCAAATGGTTTTTATCTGTAAATACAAATTTTGACCAAGTCTGTGAATTTAAAAGAAGACGGTTCAAGAACTATTATGCAACTTTGGTTTTTTGTTTCTTTTTTTTTTATAACTTTATATGTGGTTGGATTTGAAATGGTGGAAGTTCAAGACTCAAAGTCTAAATAGTTGGACATTTTTTTATGAAAAATACAAAGACACATCAGAATTTAGATTTTACAATGATGGATTTCGAATCAATGATGCATGTTAACCTAAAATAAGCTCGTGTGCCAATTCACTTGTAACTGAAAAAAACAAATGTTCAAAATGCTAGACGGTAAAATTCATATTCTATGGGTTTTGAATTTTTTTCGAGTCGACTTGATCCAAAAGATGCAACCCTTTTTGACGGGATACGATCAAGTATTTATTGTAATAAAATTATAATTTTATATATCGTATTCTATTTATTTATGTCCAAACAACATAAAAACTTTTGCATCAAGGGCTCAAGTCAAGGAGTTAAGATATTTGCGCAATATTCCTAACGAATGAAAGTGAAATAAGATTAGGAACATGATGAGTTGAAGATCACAAATTCACGCATGCATGACACTTCTATTCAGCCATTAGGGTTTTCAAATAATTTATTAGGAACATGAAGCAACAATTTGAAACTTATTTGGTCGTTCAAAGTAAACTTTATGAATATGAATTCTAGGACTATATAAACTTACATATGTTTTAATTTTGACCCTTTCTTATCGTTGCAAAAAATTGATGACAGATTGATAGTGATGGTAGATATTCCTTCCTTTTTCTCTTCCTTGGCAATATTATTAAATATTAATGAATGCAAATAAGCATCCTTGCTGGATGCATGATAAGGAAATTTTCTTCATTTGTTATGTTGCTTATTTGGTTAATTTACCTTATGTTTCTTTGGAAGGAAAACAATTATAGAGTCGGGGATGAGTTGGATAGTGACGGCATTGTTTTTAACAACATGGTTAGGGCCATTAAGTTATAATTATGCAATAGAATAATTTAAAGTTTGCTTTCAGAAAGTTGGCGGCATAATTTTACGAATTCTTTCCATTACGTACGGGAGCTTATTTCCATAACTGCACTCTAATCAGATAGGTATCGCGATTAGTTTTTATTAAAAAAATTGTCTCCGTCTCATCAGTCATATTATTTAGTTTTTTCTCCGTTTTTCTTTGAACTTGAGATCTCATATTTGATAATGTTTAAATTGAAGCCAAGGTTACGTTAAGTCATTGTATTTTTAGCTAGTTATTGAATTGAAAATGTTTTATTCTTTATAATACTTGATACATTTACTTCACTTTCATCATTTTTGCATACCCACCCTTTCTTTCTCAAATATTGCTATTATATCAGTTTTATGGATTTAGAAACATAACTCCTAAATCTTTCACGATGCAATTGTCACCATCATTATAACGCTGACCTGCGCGCGGTGTGTTGGGATGATTGGAAATGTCATTTATTGCAGTGATGTAATATCGACGGAGACAGAGGAAAATACTTTAAATGTCTGGGATAATATTGGAAGAAAATCTTGTGTTTTGCAAATAACAATAGTATAAGGAAAATGATTTATGAACGCGGGCGTCGCGGACGCGCCATACGTGGACATTCATGTCAACCCTTACGTGGCCAAAGCAAGGATGTTTTTCTTTTTTTGTTTTTCTTCCTGATTTCCACTCAAATCACATTAAATGTGTTTCAACTCAGCACGTCCTCTCTCCACGCAAATACACATATGATGACATTATTTCTTTCTTTTTCATTCTTTCTCTCCGGAATAAATCACCATTTCCAGCAAGATATTATTTCGAAGAAGCGTCTGATGCCGACTCTCAGGGTTCTTCACAACGTAAGCAACGTGAATGGGACGGTCGATGCCACTATTTCTTTCTTCTTCATTCTTTTTCGTGTAACAGTGCAGCAAAGATGTTGTGGTGCCCTGTTGGAGTGTCCGTAACAGAAAAAGAATGAAGAAGAAAGAAAGAGTGTCATCGACCGTCCCATTAACGCTGCTTACGTTGTGAAGAACCCTGGGAGTCGGCATTAGACGCTTCTTCGAAATAATATCTTGCTCGAAATGATGATTTATTCCGGAGAGATGTACAACGCTCCGTCGTGAAGACTTACGTCTGTTCGGTTTATGTTGCACCTCTCTCTGTAATAAATCACCATTTCGAGCAAGATATTACGTCGAAGAAGCGTCTGATGCCGACTCTCAGGGTTCTTCACAACGTAAGCAGCGTGAATGGGTCGGTTACAACGTTGCTTCACGAAGTCGCACCAACAAGAGAAGATAAAGTTCAAGATGAAGGTTACATCGTTGCTTCACGAAGTCGCACTAAAACCCGGGGATCCTGATTTCTCTGATTGGGACATGAATATGTTGTGTGTCTGTTCGGTTTAAGTTGTGTGTCTGTTCGGTTTAAGTTGTGTGTCTGTTCGGAATATGTTGTGAGTCTGTTCGGAATAAGTTGTGGGTTTGTTCAGAATAAGTTGTGTGTCTGTTCGGTTTAAGTTGTATGTCTGTTCGGAATATGTTGTGTGTCTGTTCGGTTTAAGTTGTATGTATGTTCGGTTTAAGTTCTAAGTTGTGTCTCTGTTCGGTTTAAGTTGTGTGTATGTTCGGAATATGTTGTGGGTCTGTTCGGAATAAGTTGTGTGTCTGATCCGATTAAGTTGTCTGTCTGTTTGGAATATGTTGTGTGTCTGTTCGGAATATGTTGTGTGTATGTTCGGAATATGTTGTGGGTCTGTTCGGAATAAGTTGTGTGTCTGTTCGGATTAAGTTGTCTGTCTGTTCGGAATATGTTGTGTGTCTGTTCGGAATATGTTGTGAGTCTGTTCGGAATAAGTTGTGTGTCTGTTCAGATTAAGTTGTCTGTCTGTTCGGAATATGTTGTGTGTCTGTTCGGAATATGTTGTGAGTCTGTTCGGAATAAGTTGTGTGTATGTTTGGATTAATTTGTCTGTCTGTTCGGAATATGTTGTGCGTCTGTTCGGAATAAGTTGTGTGTCTGTTCGGAATAAGGTGTGTCTGTTCTGATTAAGTTCTGTGTCTGTTCGGTTTAAGTTGTGTCTGTTCGGAATATGTTGTGGGTCTGTTCGGAATATGTTGTTTGTTTGTTCGGATTAAGTTGTGTTTCTGTTCGGAATAAGAAGAAAGTTTGGTGTCCGGAATAAGTGTATTTTCTGTCCGGAATAAGTGTATTTTTGTCCGAAATAAGTGTATTTTCTGTCTGCAATAAAATAAGTGTATTTTCTTTCCGGAATAAGTGTATTTTTGTCCGGAATAAGTGTATTTTATGTCCGGAATAAGTGTATTTTCTGTCCGGAATAAGTATGAATTTCAACATAAACTGGACAATCATTCTACATAAATAGGGCAAACTTTCTACATAAACAGGACAAACTTTCAGTTCCATTTCTGGACAAAACTTAATAATAAAAAATATTATGATAAGTGTGGGATCTGCACGAATAAAGGGTTTGCACGCTGTCCTAGGGTCTGCACATTGTCTTATCTGGAAAGGAATCGTTCAACTTAAAGAACCAGCGTTTTTTAAAAAGACAAAAACGCGCGAAGAGAAATTTCGCTGACTGGACGCTGACTTAAAGAAAATACCTGAGCTGTACAAATCCACGTAAGACGCGTCTGTGACGCGCGCGTCCGTGTATAATGACCCATAGTATAAACCATTGGTTTGTAACTTGCAACTTCCAATACAGATTTTCCTCTCAAATGTAATAATATCAACAAAAAAACATTTTTTTCTCATTGAAGCTGTGTTTTGGTACAATTACCACAATTGTAAAGCAAAAATGGTTCAATCCGAACATATCCATCAACTCCATACATTGTCACAGTTGACTCGTGGAAAATGTTGAGAATGCATTGTAAACACAATTTGATATACCAAAGTTGACGGAAGCGATGGCAGCAAGTGTATACTGTAAGTACTAAGCAAAACTACATTATCAAAGTTTACGGTAACACCAATTGTGGTTAGTTCTGTTGGGAGATTCTTTGTCATTAGATAATCAAGACCAGAGATTAGATCTTTATAGTCACGTTTGTTTGTTTGTTTGTTTGTTTGTGATTTTGAGGTTTAAAATGGAATTAGGTAGAACGAATTAAATAAAGAACTTGAGCTAGCAACAAATCATAAGACTAAGACATTTTCGCAAGTTAATGGGACAAAAGATGTTTTGCAGTTTCACACGAAACTTGAGTGATTGAAGTTGGTGTAATCCCACTATCCCCGTGATTGAGAAATATGCATCATATGATCATTGGCTCTCCCTAAAACCTTTCTTTCCCCCACTTGTGTTGTGGCCAAGACAACCTCCACCAAACACTTCACTGCACTGCAATGATATCATATTTGATGTGACAAATTATCTTCAAAACTCTATTGGTTTACTGGTTTAAAGTATTAATTTTGCGTTTGTATTTAAATCTCAACGTGTAACTAAATGGTTTCAAAAACTGGGAGAGAACTTTTGGAGTTTTAAAAGTTAAACAATTCTAATTTCTTGGAACCACACTAGAATTTTTGTTTCTTCGTACTACACCAAGCCAAAGCTTATAATGTCGTGCATAAACAACGTCTCTTGTGAGTTGTGACTAAACACTATCAAATAATTTACCAATACATAAATTTCCTCCCGTACTAAAAAAAGGGAAGCTCAATTCATGTGTCTGCTTTGAATTTGTCTCTCCATTCTCGTCTTCCGACCTAAGATAATAAACTTATAATTCTCGTGTTCCATGCATTTTTTACCAAGACTATATACTCGAGGTGCAGTTTCAAGAAGCATCCTATTATTCTCATACTTCTACACTATCTGGGAGGACTAGAAATTATTGTATTTTCAAAGCTAGCTAGCACACAATCCAACAAGCTAATGTTGCACGACTTCTTAACCTACGTGGCGTTTTGTGACCTCCATACTTCAAAATGATAGATAAACGCTGGACATCCATGTCAACCCTTATGTGGCCAAAGTAAGGATGTTTTTCTTTTTTTGTTTTTTCTTCCTGATGTCCACTCAAATCACATTAAATGTGTTTCAACTCAGCACGTCCTCTCTCCACGCAAATACACATATGATGACATTATTTCTTTCTTTTTCATTCTTTCTCTCCGGAATAAATCACCATTTCCAGCAAGATATTATTTCGAAGAAGCGTCTGATGCCGACTCTCAGGGTTCTTCACAACGTAAGCAACGTGAATGGGACGGTCGATGCCACTATTTCTTTCTTCTTCATTCTTTTTCGTGTAACAGTGCAGCAAAGATGTTGTGGTGCCCTGTTGGAGTGTCCGTAACAGAAAAAGAATGAAGAAGAAAGAAAGAGTGTCATCGACCGTCCCATTAACGCTGCTTACGTTGTGAAGAACCCTGGGAGTCGGCATTAGACGCTTCTTCGAAATAATATCTTGCTCGAAATGATGATTTATTCCGGAGAGATGTACAACGCTCCGTCGTGAAGACTTACGTCTGTTCGGTTTATGTTGCACCTCTCTCTGTAATAAATCACCATTTCGAGCAAGATATTACGTCGAAGAAGCGTCTGATGCCGACTCTCAGGGTTCTTCACAACGTAAGCAGCGTGAATGGGTCGGTTACAACGTTGCTTCACGAAGTCGCACCAACAAGAGAAGAGAAAGTTCAAGATGAAGGTTACATCGTTGCTTCACGAAGTCGCACCAAAACCCGGGGATCCTGATTTCTCTGATTGGGACATGAATATGTTGTGTGTCTGTTCGGTTTAAGTTGTGTGTCTGTTCGGTTTAAGTTGTGTGTCTGTTCGGAATATGTTGTGAGTCTGTTCGGAATAAGTTGTGGGTTTGTTCAGAATAAGTTGTGTGTCTGTTCAGTTTAAGTTGTATGTCTGTTCGGAATATGTTGTGTGTCTGTTCGGTTTAAGTTGTATGTTTGTTCAGAATAAGTTGTGTGTCTGTTCGGTTTAAGTTGTATGTCTGTTCGGAATATGTTGTGTGTCTGTTCGGTTTAAGTTGTAAGTTGTGTCTCTGTTCGGTTTAAGTTGTGTGTATGTTCGGAATATGTTGTGTGTATGTTCGGAATATGTTGTGGGTCTGTTCGGAATAAGTTGTGTGTCTGATCCGATTAAGTTGTCTGTCTGTTCGGAATATGTTGTGTGTCTGTTCGGAATATGTTGTGGATCTGTTCGGAATAAGTTGTGTGTATGTTCGGATTAAGTTGTCTGTTTGTTCGGAATAAGTTGTGTGTCTGTTCGGATTAAGTTGTCTGTCTGTTCGGAATATGTTGTGTGTCCGTTCGGAATATGTTGTGAGTCCGTTCGGAATAAGTTGTGTGTCTGTTCGCATTAATTATGTCTGTTTGGAATATGTTGTGCGTCTGTTCGGAATAAGTTGTGTGTCTGTTCGGAATAAGGTGTGTGTCGGTTCGGATTAAGTTCTGTGTCTGTTCAGTTTAAGTTGTGTCTGTTCGGAATATGTTGTTTGTCTGTTCGGAATATGTTGTGGGTTTGTTCGGAATATGTTGTTTGTGTGTTCGGATTAAGTTGTGTTTCTGTTCGGAATAAGAAGAAAGTTTGGTGTCCGGAATAAGTGTATTTTCTGTCCGGAATAAAATAAGTGTATTTTTATCCGGAATAAGTGTATTTTCTGTCCGCAATAAAATAAGTGTATTTTCTTTCCGGAATAAGTGTATTTTTGTCCGGAATAAGTGTATTTTATGTCCGGAATAAGTGTATTTTCTGTCCGGAATAAGTATGAATTTCAACATAAACTGGACAACCATTCTAAATAAACAAGACAAAATTTCTACATAATCAGGACAAACTTTCATTTCCATTTCTGGACAAAACTTAATAATAAAAAATATTATGATAAGTGTTGGATCTGCACGAATAAAGGGTCTGCACGTTGTCCTATGGTCTGCACACTGTCTTATTTGTGTATTGGGAAATGAATAGTTGAACTTAAAGAACCAGTGTTTTTTAAAAAGACAAAAACGTGCGAAGAGAAATTTCGCTGATTGGACGCTGACTCAAAGAAAATACATGAGCTGTAAAGATCCACGTAAGACGCGTCCGTGTATACGCGTCCGTGTATAACGACCCTTACTTATATTATTCCATTAAAGAGCCATTTGTCAAAGTTCCGACAATCATTTTGATATATGATGTCATTTGCTTGTACTCCCGACTTCTAACCCTGGGTCATATGCTAACATTCGTCAATTAATTAGTAAATAAAATTTGTTTTGCTGTAATAAAACACCCAAAGCCCACTCATATCACGTGTGAATTAAAGTAAAACATCACCATATATCACAAGGCTCAAATCATTCTTCTTGGTCGAATTTTTTTCTTCTTGGTTTGATAGATCAATCAACAAGACATGATGAAACTTAATTAATAGCATCACAAGCCCACGGTATGTGTTTCAAACTTTGGAGTGTGTTAAGTGTTGTGACATGGACATGCAATGTGACACGTGTCGAACAACGATGGAAGATGGGCAACCTTTGTTGGTCTTGTGACGTGGATGAGTCGAGGCCAGTGGTGGTTGACGTGGACATGACATGAGATTATCTTCTGTTTGTGGTCGAGAGAGTAAGATTGGGACAACTCATGTGATGATGATCATCGTAATTTTCTTTTTTAAAACAATGAAAATTTTCGGATCCAAATCACTTTAAGACAATACCGAAATTAATTATTTCAATCGAGACACGGTACAAATGAACTGAAGTGATGTTCCAAGATAAGGTAATTGTTTACTGTCATCTCAAACGGTGAGATACATTCAGGCCTCAGGGGGGTTCTTATTTATTATTATTATTATTGAAGTTCGTTGTGATTATTCAATAATTTGGATTTATATGTTGCCTTAAAGGTGATGTTTGAGTTTGGACACTTGGAACCTTAATAACCATTAACCAGCGATATATATATTTTGGGTCAATGCTGGGCCGTTAATAGACGGGCCGTTTTTAAGAAGATCAGCCAACCCAACATGGAGCCCACTATGTTTATTGGGCCATTATTCCCATGTACTATGTTTGAGAACAGGGAAGAACTATCTTAACCCATTATGTTACTAATTTTATTTCCTTCAAGCAAATAGTATGCTACTGATTTAAAATACAATACTCATTTGATATTTTGACCTTTCCACCTTTCTTTCCGAAAATCAGAATTTTGAAGTTGCAAACTTATGTGTTTACCTCTAACATTTTGTCTTTAATTGAGAATAAGTTCAATTAGTAAATCTTTAATTTTAAAATAGCAAAAACAAGAGGTAAAACTTAAGCGGTAACAAATCTATGTTATAAACTCAAGAAGTGAAGTAGAAATAGAGAAGACAATTCTTATTATTGCTTTTCGAAAAAAATGGTGATCCTAATCAAATGATGCTCTTATATGTAACATTCCAGTTGAATTACGTCACTTCAAGATTGAATCTCGTACTCAGTCCAATTGGTTTATGAGAATATAACATTTCTCGCTGAAATGTAAGTTCGAACTATAACGACGTAATTAATTATAATTTGATAAAAAAATGTTATTAATCACCTCCGATTTAGATTTTAGAACTAAAAGCCACTAGTTCCAAGTCGGGATGAATGTCAAAGAATTATATGTCATAACATGAAATTCGACCTCGACAAGATCAAAACCATGTGCCAATCCAGCTTTAAACTTGTCGCCAGCTAATCGGACCAAAACCTATATATAAATTATCGACGTTACTGTCTCTGGTCATGGACCACAACCACAACACGTCTCGAATCTCACATATACTATCCCATTCCACGCACGCATGTACATCTGATTAGCCTTCTCAATCCATCCATGTCTTAGGTCCTCCAAACCAAATCATGCCCAAACACCGGACAAGGACACACCACCCAGCACATGGGAACTTGATTAGGAGATACAGCACATGATCTTGTTTTATGGAAAGTTGATGCTAAGTTGATGTGAGATGTGAGTCTGTGGGTTTGATGATATTACTGTTTCAGATGCGTGTTTGGTTATTGCACCCATACATTTTGTGGTGGCTCTGCTCATCATGTTGTCTGCTTCTTGGTGCCAACTGTTTGATTCCGACAATGTGCATGCATGCATGCATGCTTCACCATCTGTTGGTAGCTGAGTTGGAGAGAGCTGCGTTATTAATAAAATTAAGGGCACCCTTAACGGGATGCCCCGCCCGGGCGCCCTGGATCGGGCGCCCGGGCGTTGGGCGTCCCGGGCAGACGCCCGGGCGCCCAAGGGAGGGAGACACGTGTCCCCCTCCGATTGGTTTATTTTTTTTAAAAAAAATTATTTAGTTTAGGTTTTGTTATTAATGGATTGGGTATTTGTTATAAATGTGGGGTAATGATTTTTTTGTAAGTGATTAAAATTAAGAAATTTTCAGAACCAATACAATGTTTAATCACGGGTGCAGTATTTAATCACGGGTGCACTGTTTCAATCACGCGTGCACTGTTTTCAATCACGCGTGCACTATTTGCAATCACGCGTGCACTTTAATCACGCTTCCAAAGAGTAAACTGTGCAATCACGCGTGAACAGTGCAACAAATACATCCAAACCCTCCAAACTATAAATACATCTATCTATCTCCTGATTCCTCAAATTTCCTTAACTTCTCAACTTGTTAACTTCTTCTCTCATCAATGTCGGATAATAGTTTAAACTCAAGTCAATCCGACGATGATAACTGGAATGAGACATTAAATCTAATGGACCGTGCTATTGAATTAGCCGGACATGTTGTTTACGAAAGGACTACACGTCCTATGCAGCGTCGAAGGAGAACGACGAACCCAGATAGAGATCGTGAACTAGGTTACAGACGCCTTGTAGACGATTATTTCTCTGACAACCCTGTGTATTCTGATACTCTTTTCAGGACAAGATTTCGGATGAGAAAGCATGTCTTCATGTACATCCACAATGTCATCGAAGCATCTGATGTCTTCTTCCAACGAACACCGGACGCAACTGGTAGGACGCAACTGAAAGACGATTTAATTGAGCATATATGACAACGCTACGGCCGAGGATCGGTTTGAAAATCGGTTAACGTAGTTGGTAATGTAGTATTTGAAATTTTAGTTTATGTAATATGTACTGTTGTTTCTTAACTTTGAGTGTAATATTTCCTATTTCAGTTTGTCTTAAATGTAACGTGGCTCCGTAATATTTAATAATAATTTCGTGATTTACCAGTAATTATTAACAATATTTTGAGTTAAAATAGAATTATAATGTAATTAGAATTAGATTTATATAAAATGTATTTTGTTAAATGATGTGTGAGAATTAAATTTGTTTAATTAAGAAATGATGTGGATGAAAGAGAGTGTAGGGTGGGTGAGGGTAGTCTGGGCATGGGTAAGGGGTTTTTTTGGGTGGGTTGGGTGAGCTGACGTGGCAGAGAGAGAAGCTGACGTGACAGAGAGAGAGTGTAGGGCGCCCGGGGGTAGCCCGGGCGCTGTTATTTGTGCTCTAAAGGTCCGTAGGTTCGAGTCGCATTTATTTCGTGTTGCACATTCTATTAGGTTACCGATCACAATCAAACGAAATATATTTTCAACTGTACGATCATGTTTAACCACCGTATTTCAATATGTCCAAGTTGTAAATCAAAATCTATGGCATTGAGTTCGTGTGAAACTAAATCTATCTTCAATTAAGACCAAGGCTAAAGAGATACTTATAAGATTTTGATCATATTATGAGGTATTTAAGGTATTATATATGAAATATTAAAAAAAGTGCTCACAATTTTCTGAATTATTTGGTTGTATTGTAAAACTACTGTCAATGTATACTAAATAGGACATATTCATGTATATACTTTTTGTGGACCATAATATGCGTTGCTATGGGCTTATCTCTTTGGAAAGACTAGTTTTTGGAAAACATTGTGAATTCATAGAGGTTAAAAAGTGAATATATATGCAAGAAATAAGAACCAATCAAGTATAATTTGAAATCACACGTATCATGTCCAAAATAACATGCAACAAAAATTACACACAATCAAGAAATTTATGACCGACAACCAGTAAGAGAAGCCGGCCACATGTTCGACTTCTAGGAACGACAAATTAATGTACGAATTTCTCTCCTATCTCTCCCCGACGTGGGTCACAATTAGAATTATCTTTTCACTTCCAGCTCCAATTCTGAAAAAACTAAGACTGTCCGAAATGACCAAAACTGACATATGCATGCAAGAAGATCAAGAGCATCACAACCACACAGTCCTCAAATAAGTTTGTTACATCTATCCTCAAAGGCTCATACACAAATGCCAAGAAGTTTTATATGTCGTTGGTTAATCAATTAACCAGTACAAGACAAAGTTAGCTAGTAGTTGGTACAGCTCAAATGTGTTGTGCATATATTCCATATCTTAATTTACACTTCCAAACATGCACCACTCAAAATGGTCAATTCAACATATACATTAATACCAGACAGGCTCAAAACATGCATTATGTTCTAAATTGTTGCATGGTTTAATTTGACACTTGATGAGTTTATATATTTCCTCCATGATTAGTTTTGTTGGTGTGCTCTCTTCATAATCAAATCCAACAGCCTATCAGAGCAAGCACATATACTATTCCTTGCAGGGTTCCAACTTTTCTATTTACAAAATTAATTAGTATTGATGGTATCAAACAAATCAAGTCTTGGATTGGGACACGAAAGCCGCAATAATTCTTTTTTAACATGCATGTCTGCCTTTTGTTATATTATCATATAAAAGATCATAGAAATCATAGAGTGAAGCTTCCCTTGGTAATAGTTTAAGCTTCCCTTTTAGGTGCAACATTAGTTTAGTCAGAGGATAATCTTAAATCAAATGTAAAGAGTCGAATTATTTTTAAAAGTGATTAGTATATGTTTTCTGCGGTCTGTTTGATTGGAATATGCGGTGCACCAATCATTAACTTTATGGTGAATTTAAAAACCCGGTCCTGTTGGTGATTGATGACACTCCTAATAATTTGATTATTTTTTAGATTAAACACTGCTTGTTTTGTTGTTCGTGGGCACCACGAAGTACAAGAAGTCTTCCTCCACGTACGAAGAAAATTAACATTACAACTCATCCATCAACAACCGACAGAGCCCACACAAAAGAACAACAAAGTTATATCTATAATCAAATTCAGGATAATTAGTATCACAAAACCTCAATGTAATTACTAGATTTGGATCACCAATTCAGATAGGCAAAGACGCATGGCAGCACATTGGAGGGATTGAGTTTCCCTTCCAAAATGTGAAATAATACATAAAAATACACAACTACAAAATTATGTACGTACTTGCATACATGCATTTCTTGCTTTATCTCGGATAAAGTTAAGGTTCCATTAGAGATTAGTTGGTTGTAAAAAAATTGGGACGTTTTGGCTACTTGTACGGTAAAAATGGGGTTCAAAAGGATTTTTTTGACAAATCCATTAAAGAATAAACAGCAGACGAAATTCAAGTGGTGATTTGTTTGTATATACCTCGTAGGTGACGTAATTGAAGCTATACGCTCTTATTTCAACCATTTACCTAGGTGTACCCCACATTTAACTGCAACTTGCTTGGGTGTACCTCCACCGTTTGTTGAACCCACTCTGTAACGGTTATTGTTGGGAAATCTGCAAATTTATCCTTTAAAATAAAAAAAAGCTTAATATTAAATAAAAAATGAAAAACCACACAAACTCAATCTTCACTTTCCCACCCTCTTGGTTTTCTCTCCTCTCTCTTTATATCTCTCTTCTCTCTCTTGTTCTCTATTTCTCTCTCCACTTCTCTTATCTCTCTCATCAGTGTGGCAGTAGGGCGGTTGATCGGGGGAGGAGGAGGCTAGGGTCAGGGGAAGAAAAAGTGGCGGTCGCGGAGTAGGAGGGGGGGAGGCTGGGGTCGAGGAGGAGTAAGTGGTGGTCAGGGGAAGAAAAAGTGTGTGTGTGTGTGTAGGGGGGGGGGGGAGGCTGGGATCGAGGAGGGGTAAGTGGCGGTCAGGGGAGGAGGTCGGGTTGGGTGGAAGAGTAGATACCATGGCAAGTCGGTGAAGGAGGAAGCGGCGAGTTGATTAGACTATTGTGGTGGCACGACGAGGCCCGGGTGCGACGATGAGGAGGAGTCGCAAGGATGGTGGCATTGAGTGGCTGAGGCGATGCGCGGTGAGGATTAGGGTTCGGGAGGGGAGAGGATTAGGGTTTGGGAGGAGAGAAGATTAATGAAGTGAAAGCCTAATTCGGGCTACTGATATAACGTTTACCCACGGAAGATAATATGCATATAATCTTATCTAAAGTTATTTGTCAGCGCATATTATCTTATCCGTCGGTGTTGACGTGGGGATTAAATTGTTAAACGATCCATTTTTGAATGATACACCGACGGAACATATCTGTTGGTGTATATTCATTTGTATGGATCGTATACGTAAGTGTCTAGTAATTTATTTGTTGTTATTTTTTGTGGAAAAATATATATTTCTTGCCGTATATTTTTTGGAAGCAAGTATTCGTCAGTGTATGTTATCCACATGACGAAAGTGATGAAATATATTTCAACAAATCTATTTGTCCATGATATTTGGCATATCCGTCGGTGTATATTATCATCAACGAATAATTGGATCCGTCAGTGGAAATGTACTTCCATCGACGGATATGTCACCGACAGATACCTATCCATTGGTGAAACTTATTTTTCTAGTAGTGTTCTCTCCTCTCCCTAGTTTTCTTCATTTCTCTCTCCGCTCTCTCTCTCTCAATAGTCCTCTCTCTTCTCCTCCCTTCTCTCCTCTCTCTCTAGTTCTCCCTTCACTTATCTCCTCTCTTCTGTACTCTCTCTGGTTCTCTCCACTTCTCTCTTCTCTTTCAGTAGTCCTCTCTGATCTTCCGCTCACTTCTCTGCCTCCCTCTCTCTCTCTCTCTCTGGGGGTTATTCCCGACGAACGACTGTGGTGGTGCTGGAACGTGGAAGGAGAGTAGGCGTGGTGCTGCTGGTTGTGGTGGCGACGATGGTGGGTGTTGTGATGGTGGGTGTTGTGGGAGAGAATGTGAGACTAGTGGGACGTGAGTAGTCATCGTCGGCGGCGACGGTGGTGGTGGTGTGCGAGAGAAGGTGAGGGAGGTGGTGGGAGATGTAGGATTTTGTGTTCCCGTGTATATATTTTAAAATTTAATACATGCATACATGATCGATTTCCATATTTTCAACAATTTCATGTACATCAGTTTATATTTATCCTAATATCATATAATCCATATATGTTAAAACAAATATAAGAAGATCATACACAAAGGTTCTCTAAACCCTTTATGAAGATCTAAAGTTGCGCCGCTCGTCGAATAGCCCGCTGATTCGTCTTTAAGTGTTCATCAAACTCTAAACAAGATTAGAGAGAAATGAGCTAGCCAATTCAATCTCTAAATCAAGGTTAGAATCTAGCTAATAACCCATTTATGCTCCCTGAGAGTTTAATCTCCTTAAGCTTGAAATAATTAAGGAATTTTCGGATGGATTAATAAGGTGGTTAGGGAGAGAGAAATTTTTGCATTAATTAAAACAATGAGGGAGATAAGACCTATTTATAGGGTCTCCCAACACCAACATCAAGAGCTAACCACTAACCCATGATCTCTTATTTTTATTCTCCTTAAAATCAATGACAATTTGACACATAATCATCCACATTCACATTTAACCATAATTGGAATAATTCCAATACATGATTAATATTAATTCCTTATTAATTCGGGCAAAACCGTATTAACCGTTTTCTGACTTTTACCAAATTTTGGAATTATATCCAACAAAAATTTGGTCTTTGAGGTTTTTAGCAAATTCATCTATCATGTAATATATTATCATATGTAATGTCAATCATTACATCCCATAATACATACCCTTATATGAACTTATAAATGATTCTAACTATGTCATTTTCATGACACGTTGATTTCATTGATTCACTACATATATATTATTTCACACGAAATTCGATAAATCATATGAATATAAAATCAACATTCTTGTTTTCTAGTTTTGTGGTGTGATATATATGAGGATCTAAGTCAATTGACATTGATATTAAACACTTAACATCATAAACTATGAGCGGTATCTAGCTACACATTATAGTTACCCCAATTAACATAGATGTCTTTGTTCACTCGAACTAAACACGATCAATTTAGTGATGTAAGGACATCACTTGTGTTCATCTCTTGCCTCATGATATTAAAAATATTATACAAAGTTGAAATGTGTTACCTTTGTATTTTATATTCATTTCTTGATCTTTTAAGGTAATTATAAATATGTAACTTAACATAAGTTACATTGTGAATATTGTAATTTTATTTTATCAAGAGGCTAAGTAATATCATCACTCAAATAAAGAGGGGTAATGATAATCTTTTGACGAACTATCTTTTCCAGCATGAGTCATGCTTAACCAACTATTGCATTTATCATTATACTCATTGATAGATTCTGACAATAATCAAATTGAACATTCCTTATGTGAAAAGATGTAAATCTCGTATCTTAGGATCCATGACACAGTAAAACATTAATGACACAAAATACATTTCCATAATATTTTACTTGCTATGTCTTTTCAATATATAAAAGTAATTTTTTCATCTTTTATATACTCGTGTCGTCAAATATTTGTAGATCTACAATAATCGATGACCAACACGACAATCTTATCTTGGTAATTAATGTTTTATGTCAATTACCATGATTGTGAATTAACTTTTGATTTATGTAAATCATTATCTTTTAGAGCTCTACGTTTAATGACCAAGAGTCTCTTCCTTAACACTTCCCAAAGACGAATACATTAATCAAATAACAAAAGTTTTGCACATTCAATTCATAATAATTGACATATAAAAGTAAAACTTTTAGAACATGTTTCTTTCAAGATTTGAGAGAGTGTAGGGGAGATTGGAACAAAGAGGGGAGGGAGGGGGGTGTTGATTCGGGCGAGGAAGATTAATGTTTGGATATTTTATTATTTTTCCTTTTCTTTTGGTTTATAATATGAATGACAATTATATATAATTTGTCGAGTTTTAATTTTCAAAAATCCTAAAAGTGTTGGGATGGAAACAATAAAGGAGTGAGCCGTACTAAAGGTAGATGTGCATACAAACAAATAAGTTGGGAATTGCAAGTGCACTTAGAGAAATAATTGAGGAATATGGTCGCAAAGCTCAAATTACGCCACTTGAGAGGTGCACCCAAGAAAATAAGCTTTGATTATATATTTCTGGACCGACATAACCACCTACCAGGAGCAACTAGTGCACCCAAGAATTTTTAAGAAAAAATGAGCACTTGAAAACATTTACAATTTTTTCCGAAAGTAAAAAACTACAAATTTTCGTAGGTAGTAGTCCAACATCGTACTTAATTTTTTGGGTATACCCAAGCTAAACCCCTTTGTCCTGCGTTATGCATTATATTAAATGAAAACTGATCGTATATATTCTATAAAATAGTACATGATACATACGTGCATGTATTCACTTGTACATTTGAAATTAAATTTACAAACCCAGCTATTAGTGCAACAAAACCTGATGTACGTTTTCACCATGACAGTTGGAATTTGGATTCTAGTGATCACTCCCTACTCCAATACAAATCTTACATAAATTAAGGTTAGCAAAGAAAGAACAGAAACACAAGTGGAATTTGACAACCCCGAGCTGAGCTACATGCCGTCCAAGATGGCCAATAGACAGCCCCATTTGTCTGCTAGCATGAGACAACATGACCATTTACCCATACTTTACAACTTAATTACATAATGGCATGATTCATTCATATAGTGTCAACTTTGTAATTACCCCCAATTTCAACCCCAACTTTCATTCTCTCTAGGTCCCACTTGTTCCCTTAATTGGCTTTATATAGTCAATCTCTCCTCCATATTTCTCCTCAACTCAACTCAACTCTCTAGCTAAGATTAATTAGTTAGACGTTAGCCTAGGATGGCCAAAGGAGGGATAGGCAAGCTAGCCAAGCTAAAGTGCATGCTAAAGAAATGGCAACGAAATTCGACGGCCAGTAGGGCCCACCACCATCGTCTCGAGGAGGAGTTGGTCCAGACATCCTCGTGCCTGCATAGTGACGATGATGAGTCGACCGCCACTTGGCACGTGGACAGGGCCTCGTTCGCCTCGACCGACAAGGACATCCCAAACGGGATGCACCCTGTCTATGTGGGCAAGTCCAAACGTAGGTACCTTGTCGGGACCCACATTGTGGGACATCCCCTCTTCAGGGTCCTCGTGCAACGGTCCGGCGATGAGACTTCCGACTCAGACGTCATCGTCGAATGCGAAGTTGTGCTTTTCGAGCATTTGCTTTGGATGTTGGAGAATGCTGACCCGATCCCTGAGTCGCTCGACGAGCTGGTTGAGTTCTATGCTTGCACCACCGAGTGAGTTGTGTGTGAGTGAGTTCGCGACTTGCTTCTTCTACCTACCTAACTGGTGTTAGCTACAAAGAAGATCCTTAATTTTTTTTTTAAAAAAAACTTATGTTTTTATTTTTCGGTTGGTGTGATGTAAATTCGCGATTTTAATTAGATGTATCCTCCTTCATTTGGATCATTAATTAATGTTCTTATAAGTTGACCATCCGTGATGATTAATTACTAGATAGCTTGCTAATGTTTCTTCTTCTTTAATTAATTTATTGCAATTTGTTATGTTTTTGTTTGTTAAGTTGGTGAGGTTGCATGCATGTTGGTTGGACTTTGGCTGGCTTTGTTTGTTTCAGCCTGGAATGTTCCCCCATGATCGTCTGTAATTAGCATATTTTATCAAGATAATATTTTAATAAAAATATGTTTGTGTATTAGGCTGGTGGTTCGAATCTCTAAATTAAACTCGATCTTCGTAGATTAAATCGACCTTCATGGTATTGACTATTGACCAGTGAATTTCAGGTACAGCATGTGAACGATGTTGCAAATTTTAATTGCTCCTCTTAATCATGTGAATTTGCGATCATATAAAAATATTACAAGAAAATCGAAAAAATTTGGATTACATCTCAGATCGTGTTCTCTGTGGAAATATATCCTACCTAAGTTGATATCTATGTTGCTTAATTATCGCATGGTTATTTTACTTGTGCAGAAGGAGCTCTTATAAAATTACGAAACCTTGGTGTTCCATTTTTTTTTGTTTTAGTTAGGCTTGTATTACCATTTTATTTTTCATTTGGAGCAACCCATTTATTTCTTTTTGAGACCATTATTAACAACGCCCGAGTATTTCACGGATGTTCAGTTTTCTCATTCTGTCACGTCAGCACAATCAATTTTCTTATAAAAAAATTAACCATTATTCAATCAACCCAAAAAAATATTATCCTAAAAAACAAAAAAAAACTATTATCCTAAAAAACAAAAAAAACATTAAAAAAACCCAATCCGAGGGAGCATGTGCCCCCTGAATTGGGTGTCCCGACGGTTTCGTGCCCGATAAAAGGGCTCCCTTAAGGGAGCCTTGAGGATCTTATATATCTTCTTACTTATGGTAGAGTGATCTATTAAAGACTGATCTACTTCAATCTGTATTGTCTTGATCGGGAGAACTTGAATTCTTTGAATGCAGTGATATATTGTTTCATTTTTTATTGGATTGACGAAATTTCCCGACACGACCCAATCTTCAATTAACTGCTTATTATTTCGATACTAAAATGTTAAATCTATATAAATCTTAGTGTTATTTTAATGAAAGATCACGTTTCGAATAATTAACAGAGTATCTCACTAGTACTGGAACTCAATTATGTAACTTCGGATTTCATTCGACTTTGCTCCTCTCTATATCTGTTGCCTCCCTGCACAAGTTTTTTTTTAAAACCAGCCTCCATGCACATGTTGCATTATTAGAAGAAAAATCTTTCCTGTCATGTTATATTAATGACTCTTCTCTTCCAATGCACAAGTTGTCCAAATTCCATCTCATATTTTGCCGCAAAAGAAAAATCCACCAGAAGATATTATTCTTGCACAAAGATAATGATTCTTTGGGCTTATCCTTTTCACTCCTCTCACTATATCAGTCTACCACTTTGTCTAATGTAACATGAAATTAAATCCATTTCACAGCTGTATGTTTCGGTTCATGGCGTGCAAAAACATGAATGAGACCACATGAATCCAACGTGGCAACATATATCTTCCTTGTCACATGTCACCCTATGGTGGGACCATTAATATTCTACTCATACACCACTTGTAACATCAAAAAATGTGACCATTTTGGATTGTCATAACTCACATATATGTAGACAAATTTCCAATCTTTAATGGGAGAAAATCTCAAGTAAAGTTATGTTTGGTAACCGGCGTTGAGGCGACAAAGTTTTGGGTGGGGAAAAACAGTTCAACCCAAACGTCAGCAATATTCCGACATGTTGTTGGTGCATTGAAATCGGTGGTCATTGGTAAAACGGCGCACATGGATGCCGGATAATCCGGAATTGGTTTGGTGTTAGACGTGAACCCCTTCATATATAGTTTCTACAAGTTGTCTCCATCCAATACATTTAAATAATACATTCAAATCCTTCCTTGGTCATAAGATTTTATTCTACTGATAAGTGATAAATGTTTTTTCAACAGAATCGTGATTGTTTAGTACTTGGGACTTGGGAGATATAATATTGCTGAAAACTGGTTGGTTGGCTACAGCATGAGGACAGGAACTAATCATCTGTCATGTGGCTCTTGCTGAAGTACGTGTTGCAATCAATCTGTGAAATATGTATCTATTTAAATATAAGTAATATAAGAATGTTTAGCCTTAATATATAGTAAGAAATCTACCTACGTATCTATACTATTCCATAGAGTGTTGGAAGTTTGAAAAGCAGTGCTGTTCCGGCATTCGAATTTTGGAGACCATAATCTCAATCTAACAAAAACTAACTTATTATAACTGTCGGGCAACAACCACGTCTTAACACCGTTAGGATTCTTCTATGAATTTTTCTTTTCTTTTTTGATGTTGTTAGATGAAATATGGATTGATTAAGGATTTCCTGGAAGTGCGAGGAAAATTGATCAAGATAAACAATAGATTGAAATCGATAAGTCAAATGTCAAAACGTAAAAGGCTTCCGCCCAACATAGTTCATGGGCTTAAAATCTACCTTAGTTGAAGCCCGTCAATGATTTAGAGTCATGGATCTTTTTCGCTTATACAGTAGAAAATCATCACAATTATGTTTTTCCTTACGAAAGACCAAAGTATTGTTCGGCTCAAACTAGGAACACTTCGATAAGTCGAGTCCCCTCGAGAAAACAAGGAGAATTGGATCTAAATGTGGACTAGGGAGTCAAGAAAGTTCTACATGTTCAATCCGTAAGATATTCCACACAAAAAACTAATTTGCATGGACATTTCCCTTCTTTACGGAGTTTATACTTTCCGGTTCAACTACGTCAGACAATATGGATATTTTTTCCATCAACCTTGTGATTTCAAACGACACTAAAATTGTCTTTGGAACAATGACTAACTCTACTTAGAAATCGTGACCAAAAGTCGTCAGATTTGAAGTTGGTGGTGTTTGTTTGAATGAGCGACTCTTAATTTGGCAATTGGAACTTCTTTATTTCTTACGACTCAAAGTTGGTGTTCGACTAAGTGGAGATCCGTTGTTATGATTTTTTCTTCAATTTTTACTGGTATTACCTTGTACGTGTGATACATACACATGCGTAAAATGTAATTATTTTTAAAATAAGAATAAATACAAAACGATATTGTATTTATATCATAAAAAAGTAGAAACAACAAACTCATGATAAACAACACGTAAAACATAGTCATATCACTACACAATAAAGACATAATTAGGGTCTGATGCACAAATTTCCCATGTTCTTCTGGGCAGTTCCGCCGTATCCATCTCGTCTTCGTGCTTTGGCGATTCGACCACCACAAACCCTAGCGATTCGATTCCTAGATTTAGCGTCAGAAGCATCTCCTCCGTTAAACTCCCTCAGGTATTGCCGTTCTCGCTTCTTTTTGGGTTTTAATTCGTGGCATATAATTATTTTTGCTGTTTAATATGTCATCTTCGCATTTCGTGTTGGAATTCTGATTCCGGTTGAAATTGGGTTGGCAGATTAAGTTAGAATTTCTTGTCGTGCCAATTCGTGTTAGGAATTGAGAATAGTTAGTTATTGTGCAGAGCTAGAGCAACTTTCTTTAATATAATGTAATTGATATCCTGGAGAACTTCATGGAAGTTGGGAATTTGACTTCTGAAATGACTTTTGCATGCCTGGTCTCATGGAATAGTTTAAAAAAATTGGAACTCAAGTGGCAGAACGACGACTTCTACAACTTAAAACATGTACTTCCAATGTAAAATGATGGGAAGTCATGGAAGTGAAGTTTTGGACTTCCTCAACTTCCTAAGTACCAATAATAAGAAAATATTTTTGAAAATACCCGGGGGGGGGGGGGGGGGGGGCACTTTTTTTAGCTCATTTACTTCTTGCAAACCAATGACACTCTTTTAGCTTGATTTTAAGTAAAGTTATAGTTGGGACCTCGCTTTATTTCGTCAATATCAAGTTCAATATCTTTAGAATTCCAATATTTAAGTGTAGATTGGAATTATTTTTCATGTATATGCGTGAACAATATGGATCAGAGTAAACTCCCACATACCACAAGTCAGTTGACTCTCTTTGATCGGTTCACCCTGTTTCATAAATTCAACTATGTAGTGAGAGGTAGTTGAATGCAAGTGTACATCTCTCTCACCAAGTGCACGCAAGACCCTTTCTAATATCTATGATGAATTATTATTTTTCCATCAAGTTTATGACATGGGTTAATTGCTTGGATATCATTTTAAAGACTGTAACTCCCACTAGTCACCACTCCACACCTATTTGCTTTTATCCCATCGAAAAACCAATACTATGTCCCAAATGTCATTAAATTTCGGGCATGTCACTTCTTTGACAGATTCCGGTGATGATGTCATCTTCTCCGTCGATGACGTCATTGTCTCAATAAAAAATTAAATTTTAATTGTAAAATTTGCAAAATCTATTTTTTATAATCTAATAATTTGTTTAAACTTCTCCCTTTTCTCCATTTTTTTCTTCTCTTTATCCTTTCTCCCACTCCACTCTCTTCACTGTCAAACACAACTTTTTTCTCTCTCTTGAAGAGTTTAATTCTTCAAGAGAGTGATATTCAATAAGAGAGAGGGGTAAAAAAGGACGAGAGAAAGAAATGAGAGAGGTGTTTGAGAGTGGAGAGAGAGTGACAAAGTGGAGAGAGAAAAGAAAGAGAAGGGAGAGAAGAGAAGTTAAAAAAAGCTTATTAGATTATACAAAGTAGAATTTGTAAATTTTACAATTAAAATTTAAGTTTTAATTGAGACGATGACTTCATCAACGGAAAAAATGACGTCATCACTGGAATCCGTCAAAGGAGTGACATTCCCGAAAAATTAATGATATTTGAGACGTGGTGTTGGTTTTTTAATGACATGAGCAAATAGGTGTGCAGTGATGGTTGTTGGGAATTACAGTCTTTTAAAATGACATCCAAGCAATAAACCTTATGATATTGTTGGAAAAAATGTTTCCAAGATGTAGTTTGATGGTTAACATGTCCCGTTTAGGCTTTTCGATCTGAAAGTATCAATACTACGTACTTTGTTACTTTAAAAAAACTATTCGCTACAAAAGAATTTCATGTTACTTCGTACTATAATTTCAGGCTCTTGGTGTTGCAGCGAAGAAATGTTTCTTCTTCAGCTTTCGAGGGCTTGTTCTTGGATGGTGAAATCAAGAATGGGTATGCATTTAGCTTCTCTGCCATTTGGTGTTTCCTATAGTCATGATGTCTGCTAGTTCAATTTTTTATATTTATACAATTGTGCTCATATAAGTGGATTTGCGACTTATATTTCATTGTGAACTTAAAAAATTGAGAGGTTTTTTGTCATCTAAGCTAGTGGATTTGTTTACGCTTCTATAAGAGTTTGCTACCATTTGTTTAAAACTTTATTACGAAATTTAAACTTCGAAAGGAATTTTGCCATGTAAGCTTGCAAGAAAGTTGAAGTCTGCATATTGTTTGCAATTGACAATCTCACATCTGGTATCTGCCATTTTTTAAACTGTATATTTGTTACAACATACTCCTTTGTAGGTTTGAAGTTTCCAATCTACTTGCAAGCTGTAGTTGTCAACCAATTCTTTTATCAATTATGCACACCACTCCTGTGTCCATGCCATCAGATTTGATTTTCACACAAATACTCTTCTTTGTTCAGGAATATTACCACATGAAACTGGTGTGAAAACCTCTCAACGCCCCTTCAGCCATTTATATCTTATGGTTAGTCCTTTTAATTATCTAGGGCTGTAACTTGTAAGCATGCCTGCTCTTGTATTATTTCCATTTCACTTGTATAACTACGATGCATTAAATCTTTATATCTTTTTGCCACCTTAATGAAAACATGTAGAGGTTTGTTCCTCAGGCAATAATATCCATTTAGATGGTTAGCAAACTGTCCTTTATGGTGGCATAGTATTTACCAGTTGGTCTCATAAAACTTCATAGCATTACTTGCTGAAGGTTATGACTTGTAAATGCATAAACAATTGATCTTTCCAGTTTTGTGGTACTCTGATTAAATAATATTTCTAATATTTTAATTTTATCCTGTCAAGAATTCGAGATGCCTCTCTACTAAAGAAGCTGATGAACATGAGGACAGTGACCAAAAGCAGAAGTAAAAATTGTTTTTTTAAACATTTTGAAGTTATTTTTTCTAAATATGAACAACTCTTTTCTGAAAATCGTATTGATTTTGCTAGACAATAGGAACATTTGAAACTTTGAAGTTGGCTTGTCCTGTCTTTCTTTTGGTTCATTATGGAATAGCCAGTTCCACCCTTAGATTGAGCACTGTTAGAAATTTGAAGCATGTTGACTGTCCATGTTGCTCGGAGGATTTTGCAGGGCATAGTTCTGGCGTATCATACTTTCACTGTATGATAACAACTTATCCAATAAACATTGACGGATTAAAACAAGGAATTTGAGGTGGCTAAGCTAAACTTTAAATAGTTTTGAAAATCTGTATATTCTAGGATATCCAGCTAAGGTGTAAGATATGAACATCTTAGATGTTAATGATGGTCAAATCTTGTTTCATTATTAACAATGTTTACTAACATTGGCAAGTTATATAATATCCAATACTACAACAAGCTTCTGAGAATTTTCACTGCCCTGATGCCTACCTTTGTGTTTCCAATTTCTTGCTAAAGGTATTAAATCTCTGCTTCAATAACAAGAGACTAATTATGTTTTGGATTTTAGAAGTCCGTCACATATGACAATTTACAAGTGTTGATTTTTTTACCCTACCTTTAGTAATTCAAAATCTGATATCACATTAATGAAGCAACATCAATATACACTGAGGTATCTCAAAACCGCTCCATTTATTCAGTAACTTTATCGTTTTTTCTGCTTCCCATACCCATTCTGTTTTTATCTTCGACATATTCAGAATTACTGTTACATTTGTTAACAAAGATGGAGAGGAAAGAATTATCAAGGTTCCAGTTGGAATGTCAATGCTTGAAGCTGCTCATCAGAATGATATAGATCTTGAAGGCAAGTTTCTTTGAGTTTCTGTGACATCTGAAATCCCTGCTGTTTTGTTGAGGTAATTGATGGACACATGTACTGTTATAATTTTTGTTCTATTGCTCGGTAATTATTAGTACAATGACTTTCTTTAAGCAAACCGTATCCATGTTGTCGTTTGTAGCCAAGTGTGTATTCACATCTTGATCAATCCATTTATGCACCATTCTTTCGATAGCTAGCATAAAATTTCTAGAAGAGCAGTAAAAATTACTTCTCGTGCCTTTGAAGAAAGGATGGCATATTTGTATTTCTCTAAGTACTGTGCAGACTGTAAATCTCTACTGTATAAAAAATAAAATATATGTGTAATATGAAATTCATGTCACGGACATTCGAACTCCACCCTTCCATGTATGTTTCCAGTTTATCTTGATACTTAAGACATATGGCCTTTACCTATCAAATATTCAAGATCAACTTTCAATGTAAATGGCTTGGAAATGTGTGGTAGGAAGGTATCAACTGAATGTTGTAGGAGTTCCTATGTCTTCGTCCGTTTACTTGTGGATCTAAATTATATAGGATATCAAATTGTTATAATAGTAAAACTTTAAACTTGTCATAAACTTCCACATTGGTGTATATGTATCACTTCTTTCAGTTTATATGTGGTTTTCAAGCTTTACTTGTAAGGCACTTTTGGGTGACTTAGTCTAATCACATTATTTCTTTTTTCTCACTTTGCAGGAGCTTGTGAAGGTTCTTTAGCATGTTCCACTTGTCATGTGATTGTGATGGTAAATGATGAATTTCTGATGCCAAAAGTTTAAATATAATACTTCTCTTCCGTATGTTATCTGAACCTGACTTTTTTTATTATCATAGGATGTTGGCTATTACAACAAATTGGAAGAACCGACCGATGAAGAAAATGACATGCTAGACCTTGCTTTTGGTCTCACTGAGACGTGGGTTACTCGCTTTCAGAAAGCTGAAGCAAAATTCTTTTATTTTTCCACTTGTAATCCAATTTAATAGTTCAAGACCTTTTTCAGGTCTCGCCTTGGATGCCAAGTGATAGCAAGCCCTGAACTCGATGGGCTTCGACTAGCACTGCCGTCGGCCACTCGGAATTTTGCTGTTGATGGGTATGTACCTAAACCACATTGATGTTAGAAACCATAATCCATTTTCTGGGTTGGCTTGGTTTGAATGAAAATAGTCTAGCATTATATATGTTCAAAAGGTTGACTGGTTGTAATTATGCTAAAACAAAGCGTGGTTGTAGTTTGACTAGAGAAATAATGTTGATTTTGCATGGATATTATCGTAGTATATGAATATATGAATTGATTCATATATACTAGTATATGCATGTATGGATTGATTCGTATGCTATGATATGAGTATTATAGTAGTAGTAATAATTATTATTATTTTGCTTGTTACTGATTCCACAGAATAGACACTCCCGGTTATACCTTTCATATTTAGCTAACATATTAAACATCAACAATTATAGTGATTCTATTAGCTGGGTTTTGTCCTAGTCATGCCTAACTCAAATCATGTTGTGATTTCCTTATTGCTGGTGGAACAACCGAACAAGGTTTGTGCTGTAACATTCACCTGCCTATCTAAGACGAAGTTTATAGGAAATATAAAGTGAAATTTGTGGAACGCTTATGGCTGTAGATAAAATCTTATGAAGGTCTTTTATTACAAAATAATATAATCAACATAAATTTATATAAAAAAGAAGGAAGTCACTGCCTTAACTTTTCTTAACATCAAGTTTCCTTTTTCCTGCCCTTTTAACATTGGTCCTGCAGTGCCGCTCTTTGGATGTATCCAACTTTTGGCAATGCAAGTTCGGTAAGACTTGAGTGATTTGGAAATATTGGATAAAACTTGCATTTAATATTTAACACGTTGTCTTTACTTTAAAAACAACTCAATATTTAACACGTTGTCTGGTCCACAGTCCACTACTAGTATTGCCATACCACAATTCATTATTTCAATATATCAAGAAGCATTTATATGTGTTTTGGGACCCAAACTGGACGACGTTCCAATTGATTCAAGGGACACCCGGTTAAGGCAGGTTAACTTTAAAAAGGTTATGTTACACTTGGAAGAAGAAAAAAATTCCGAATGAAAATTTCTAATGTAGTGAGATATAGCCATATAGGAATATCTGCTTCATGCATTCGAAGAATAGGTATCCACTAACTAAAATGATAATCAAACTAAACCAAAGTTTTTTTCTTAAAAGTGATTTTTTTCCTTAAACGCTGCACTGCTATCATTTCTTGATAGGATCCTCTCACATCTTAATAGGCTGTCATTCGGTTTGCATCCGAGCAATAAAGATACAACTTCGAGTTCAATGGAGTAGGGATACTATTCCTATGCGGCCGTGCCTAAAAGATGAGTAAATAAGTTGACAAGAAAGGACACTGTCATCCGAAGTAAAAGTCTTAAAATAGTCATCTGCGACAAAACCCATTGACACACGTCATCAAAGATGGCCAAAAGCGTCTCATGAGTCATGAGTGTCTGCACTGCTCTTCACTTCCGCACTAAGGCCATCACTAACCATGACCTGGACGACCCGGTCATCAGCTCTCTCTCTCTTCAAAATCAGCTTTCTCTCTCTTCCACATCAGCTTTCTCTTTCCTCAACCCACCTTCTTCTCTTTCCTACACTATTCATCTCTTAACCACAACCCAACACAACCCACAACAACCTACCTCTCTCCTCCACATCATTTCGGGGTCCATCTTGGTAAAATTTTAAAAAAAATTTAAAAAATTTCTAAAAAATCAAAACAATTATAAAACGAATTTTCAAAAAAAAAATTATAAAAAAACTCAAACAAAAAAATTAAAAAAATCAAAACAAAAACAAAAAAAAATCAAAAAATCAAAAAATAATAAAATATTTGATGACCGGGTCGTCGACCCGGTCGTTTGAACGACCGGGTCGACGACCCGGTCATCTACAACCGAAAGTTTTCTGTTAAAAAATTAGTATTTTAATCAACGACCGGGTGATGACCGCAGGATGACCGCAGTTTTACTGCGTTAAGGGATGGCCTAAATGAATTTCTACCGGTGCAAAAATTAAATAACCTCAATGAGTCATCAGTTGCCCTTTTAGGAAATAGTACATACTATGTGCGGTGGAAATTCGACGTGTATCATTTTCTTTTATAATCAGATTATATTAAATTTGTTGTAAAACAAACAATCTAAAGAAGAAAAATCGGATAGAATAGAGATATGTATTTCATTTTCATCTCCCAAAATATGTACAATAGTCCCCTATATATAGGGTGAGGATGTAGTAGGGGTTACAACCAAAATAAATGGAATTACACCATATTAATAAGAGTAAAATCTACTTAAGCTATTGAGAGTTAAGGAAGATGAATCATCCACAAGACCTTTGAAATTCTCAACACTCCCCCTTGGATGATCACCTTTATACGCTAAGAATGTTGCATCGTTAAAAAACCTTACCAAGAAAAACCCGATGGGATAAAAACTTGGTGAAGGAAAAAAGAGTACAACGCGTATGATGCTCCCCCTAACTTCAACATACATTGAACACCAATTTTGAAGACAAACTTCTTAAGGACTTTGGTGGGCAATGACTTTGTAAATAAATCCGTCAAATTATCGCTTGATTGGATCTGATCAGTTGTCACTTGATCGATCCGCCTTATTAAGACTTTGCCAAGTAAAACCTTATGGGACAAAAACTCGGTGAAGGAAAAAGAGTGCACCGTATAATTTTCTGTCTCAATTCAACATACATTTATAACACTCCCTTATATAATATGCGTTATGTTTATGTCTCCTTAAAAATCTTGCTACAAAGCCCTGTGGGAAAAAGTAGCTAAGGAAAAGAGTGCATAACATACGCTAACAAAATTGCACAAGTTGCATCATTAAAAACCTTTAACCAATAAAACCTTTTAGGACAAAAATTGGAAAAAGGGAAAAATAGTGCAACTACAAGCTTTCCGGGCTTTATCCTTCAGGGATATTCGTCCTTCAGGGACGATAAATACAAATCTGCTTCCCCTTATTCGTAGTTTACCAAACTTACGAATATATTTTACGAAGTCCTCAAACAAAAAATTGCATGGGGATTCAATAAACAAATACATGATAGTTTAACGGATTTCATGAATATTTACTATATTTCACTTAGATAATAAGATTGTGAAATATGTTTGCGCAATTTTTCTCAAATAATATACTGGGAGTAATACAAATTGTGGTAACTTTTGATATGAATATGTTACCTCAAAAGATATTATTTATTGACAATTTAAAGATGTCTCCTAATTATATTGATGTCCTGGCGATACGAGAATGTAAGAATCAATAACTAATTCACCAACTTGTAATGACTCCACGCAATGACACCAAAATTTTGTGATTGTAATTGATGTGGATCAGACATATAAGAAACATTGCTAACGTAAATTTTTATCGCATGACTAGAAATTAGTAGATCCTTGAACGTCATCTAAATATTTTCAGATGAACATTATGCTTAGATAAAACATTTACTGTAAACCTTATTAGGTTTCAAGTTATAAGAAAATGTTCATGACATTTTTATAAGGAACTTCAGGTCCTATTACAATTGGATATTTGTTGATATAGAATAGATGTCATTTCTTAGTGTCATTTCAATGTGAGTATTAAGTAGAATATTTTTTTCTACAATTGAATCATTGTACAAATTCTCTTCCAGAGAATGTTCGAACTTCAGGTCGAAAAATAATTGGGTTTTCTCTGGTCATTTATTCCAAAAATTGTCCATTAAATATTTCATGAGTTTTCAAAAACTCTGATGGAGGTCCTATGACATCAAGCATGTTATAAATATAATAAATAACAGTAATTTTTGTTATTGGATGAAATATACGAACGACTAAGATCAACTTCGCATCATTCTTCATGATGACTTTGATTGAAGAGGTTATATGCACACTCTTACTTGTTTTTTTATATAACGATCTTTTCAAAAATTGTATAGTGTATCTTTTGATTCTTGTCATCATATAATATATTTTGTCATATTAGTCCTTCAGGGACTCTCATATAATTACCAATAGTAAGTGACTTATAAAATTTTAAAGTCACAACATATCTTATATGCATATCATATTGATCATGTAACATAACTTATTATCAATATTACGAGAGAATGAGTAACATCACGATGGATGTTGGGTCCTGCGAATACCTTTATATTACTCCTCGCTTTATAATGTATCACATGTTTTTCTGATTTCTATTTTTATCCTTCAGGGATATAATTTCAGGAATTAGGACTACAGGTCCAAATAATATATTTATTCAGCGAGTTGATTATATATTGTTCGCCTTCTTTTGTTTATATCAAATACGAATGCTTCTGACATTCTTATAATATTATAGGTTTTGGATCCATTTTTCTTTTCTTGAGATAGCATGCTATTAAGAAGGGGAATGAATTGTCGACAATAATTTTAATAATTATTTAATATCTCTCGTATCAACATATATAGTTGATTGCAAGTTCAATAATAATCAAATCCTCGTCGTTTCCCAAAATTTTAGGATTTGACCGTTCTGTATCCCCGTAATTTCATTAATCTTTTGTTTAGCAGCTGCATGTATTTTTACGGGTTTATATTCTTCAGGAATAAACTCTTCAGGAGGTGCAATGAGAGTGACTAACTTTTATTTTATTTCCACAAATAATATATGTTATGGTCCACGCTTCTGGCGTTGGTTGAGCTCAAATATATTTTATCATGTGGAGATATTCACTTTATATTATGTGGTCTATGTATAGTAATATAAGGCGTAGTCACTCTTTTGTGATCAATACAAATGTATGACAATTACTTGCTAAATATTGCAAGATAATGATTTTATGAACTTCAGGTTCAATCATACTTGTACGTATATTCTCTTATGAACTTCAGGTTCAATATAATACATTTTCTTGATATTCTTTAAGTTTCTATCTTCTCCCCCTAATGCCGGAAAATGTATATCATATATATATGATTATTGGATTGGACAATAAAACTTAGCCCTTCGGGAGCTTTAAATCGCAGGAGGGAAACATTTTATTCATTATTGTACAAGTAAAGTAGGGGAAGATTCATAACATGATGTATATCAACCATAAAAATTAATGAATAATATTAGCAGGTATATATGCACATTAATGTATAATGTATAAATTCTAAGATCCCATAATGATCAATATTGAGAGATATTTTAAAAATAGAGTGACTCTCATTTTATTTTGCAAATCGGTCGACAAATTCGACCTCATTATCTAAAGCTTCACAAAAATAATACCAATGATGACATCCATAATTAATATAAGATATGATTTTATTTAGGCACTTATGGGCATGTTTCGCCTCGTTGATGTCATCTTTATTTCATACTTCTTATTTGCACAAAATTTAGTCCACTTCTTATGCTCTTTTTTTCACGATACTTTGTATTGTGTACTTCAGGCACACCAAAAAAAAACAAGAAAGGTATCGTGATTTTCCAACAACTCTCATGACCTTCAATAATCGGTGATGCATAACCCAAAAGAGTATTGGGTCATTAATTTGTAAAGTGATCAATAATTTTTTTCCTTCTTCTTTTACTACTAATCTCTAAATATCTATGAACTTCTGGTCATAAGGATTGATTTAAAGATCGACGTGTATTTTTACTCAATTAGATATTTGCATGTTGTTTAGATGACCATATGAATCCTTCAGGGATTATCATAGAATTTCATAACCCTCTTTAAATGAATAATCTCTAAATCTTTGTATAGTAGCATTTTATGAATATTAAGATATTCGTCTTCTGGGCAAATGCATATCATTTCAATAACAATGATCACAAGATATATTCGTCTTCTGGGCCAATACATATGATTTTCAATAACAATGATCACAAGATATATTCGCCTTTTGGGCCAATACATATGATTTTCAATAACAATGATCACTTGTAACTTCATAATTTGAATTCCACTATAATATAGTACATTTTATTATATATATACATCTATCAAAATGAATATTATGTACTCACGAGATGAATTCGTGTAATAGTTGTGAATGAGCATGTGATGCATGAAAATTAACAAGTAATAATCGCATGTTTGAACCACTTTACAAATACTCTTTTAATCAACATGATACTAAGAATTCATATAACTTATACTAAGCAAGTGAATCAATACAAAGTTGCATGAGATATATATCATTCAATTTTAGAAGCACTACTAAATATGTAACTATTTATTTTCATGCTTCATTGGATCGAGAAATCATGGAATTTTGATCAATAACTTGATGTTTTGTCCAACCACAAAAATAGACATGAGATTAAATCATAATACTTTTATATCGTTTTAACAAATAAGATACTAAAAGAAAATTACAACCTCCTCTTTATCTTGATTTGATGCCCTTTTTTTCTCTCTAGTCATTGATATTTTAAAAGACAATGGGTTGGGTTCAACATCCATAATCCATGATAAGACGTCATTCTTATCCAAGATGTCAAGTATAAAGTTAAAAGTCATAACATACAATCATTAAGTATAATTGGTACATGCAACTTATTACACCATTTTTAAACTCATTTACATTGTAAATATCAAACAAGTGAATCTATAAAAAGCCACATGAGTTAGAACTCATTTCCCCCTTTTTTAACACATTATAAATATTTTAGATTTATAAGAATCTTAAACCCAAATATCATTCACACTCATATTTCAAATCAAGTTTCAAAGGCTCCAAAAAAATTTCATCTTTCCATATTTTGATTAATATCATAATGAAATCCGTTTAATGCCAATTGCAATTAATAATATTTCTTTTGGGAACATAATATTTAAGCAGCCCGCAGGTATTACAATTTTTAAAAAAGCTTATAAACAAAATAAGTATATAATTCAATGACCACATTGTAACCATAAAATGGAGTTTTAAACACTCAAATCAGAGTTAAATTGGAGAAATACAACATCAAAGAAGAATTAGAAAGTTTTCTCATTTGTAAACTTAAGAACTCTGAGATTATATTATAATATTGTAATACCAATATATATGCACTAGAGGCATCAAAACTAAAGAAAACTGAGATTTGAAACCATGCACCAATAAAATTGATCTTTGACGACATATATTGATATACACCAAGTGAAGAACTAAAGCTATGTAAAACAATGATTTAAAATAACTACCTTGAATATTATTCAAATTAAGGTGCAAATAAGATGTACATGTACTCATAAACTCGAGGATCTACAACGAGCAAACTGAAAATGGATTTCTTGATTTATTGAGACATGTGAAGAAACCTTTAAAAATACATGAATTATAAAGTCCTAATTAACTCTCTCTTTTTCATTAAGGGAATCAAGAATAGAAAATGCTAAAGTACAATCATAGATTTACATATAACATGAATAATATTGTGAGCAAGAAATATTCCAAATAAAATATTGATGTGTGTCATGACTAATTGTCAATACTATTCAGAAATCATCAATTACTTGCATAAACAAAAGCATGCATGAGAAAACACTGAAATATATAAAATCTAAAAATAATAACATTTTTTGTTGAGAAATTACCATGATTATAATCAGCTCATGCTACGGTCGATCATACAAGAAACTATCGTGCTGATAACGTGTTGTAAAACAAACAATCTAAAGAAGAAAAATTGGAGAGAATAGACATATGTATTTCCTTTTCATCTCCCAAAATATGTACAATAGTCCCCTATATATAGGGTGAGGATGTAGTAGGGGTTACAACCAAAATAAATGGAATTACACCATATTAATAAGAGTAAAATCTACTTAAGCTATTGAGAGTTAAGGAAGATGAATCATTCACAAGACCTTTGAAATTCTCAACAAAATTGATGTTTTTTTGAAGTTTATTAGAGCACAATTAACGGGACTCCGCCGTCTGTTGGCCCCTCACTGGGGTCACGACGAGGGTTGGGGTTGAATATAAATATATTTTGTTTTAATTTTTTTGGTTGTGTATATAATTAGGGTTAAATGATTTGGGGGTATTATTTTGTAAATAGTTGAGTATGTATAAAAATTTATTTAAAATAACTATTTGGACGAAGTGAAAATTAATTGTGTTAATTTTCAAAATAATCACTAAAAATGGGTAAACAAATCAATATCTGGAATACAATAATATGATGTCAAAACAAAACAAAAATCCACCGCAAGAATTATTAATAGACCCCCCTCCCGCAAGGGACTGTCGTACTCTGTTACTCCTGCATTTCTAATCAAACTCATAGACTTAACAAATCTCTCACTATGTGTTTTATCCCTGTAAGAATTATTAATAGACCCCTAACCGATCCGTAACTAGTTTAACATATAAAAACGAGGAATAATGAAGAGTGAGGAGTGATTTGGAGGTGGGAGGAATATGAGGTCGATCGAGAGGAGAAAGTGTAACGTACGATCGTTTAAATAAATATGTATTTTTTGTTTTATTATTAATAATTATCTACTAATTAATATATATTTTGTTTGAATTATTAATGTTTTTGGTAAATATAATTGATTTTTGAATAAAATAAAAGTTAGTGGAAATAAAAGATGATACAGATGAGAGAGATGAGTTGTGGTGGGTTGTAGTTAAGAGGTGAATAATGCTGGAAAAAGAAGAAGTGAGTTAGGGAAAGAGAAAACTGATATGCATGAGAAATAAAGTTGGTGTGAAAGAGAGAAAACTCATGATCGGGTTGACCATGATCATGGTTACAGATGGTCTTAGATTGATGTGGTTATGAGCTACAAGTCTACAACCATATCAACAAAATACTTCTGTCGTTGTAGATTTTTGAATAGGTTTTTTTTTCAAAATAATTCATTTTTTGAAGCATATGCACATAGAAAACATAATTGGCATAGTATGCACATTGAAAATGACACCAGTGATGCCTAAGTAGTGAGAATTTTTTGAGTCTATGAGTCTGATTAAGAGTGCGGGGATAGTAGGGGCGGCAGCTCCTGCGTCGGACGTGTGGAGGGAGCATTTTGCGGACATTTTTTCTTCTTCTTTTGACACCCTATTATTTATTGTATTCCGGATATTGATCTGTTTACCAATTTATAATTCTCAATGTAAATAAACGGATCAATATCCGGAATACAATAATAGGGTGTCGAAAGAAAAATAATAATATGCAAAACGCTCTCCCTCAGTCGCCCCTTGCCACCCTCTTACTCTTAATCAGACTCATAGACTCAACAAATATCTCACTATGTGTGTTTACCCCATAAGAATTACTACTTAGATATAATAATTTGAGTTGATTCATACAAAATTGATAAAGATTCGACGTAAGTTACATAATATGTGTATCTTAGTTGACTTCAAATAGTCATGTTGTCTTCAATTCAAGTTAATGCATTGACTGATGGTTTACCTATTTTTTTCGAGAAACGAGACCCTCGATCGATCCGTCGCTAGTTCAACATGTTATAGGTAAAAATGACGTCATTGATATGACGTTTTCATATAGGATAAAAACGACATCACTGATGTTGTTTTTAGTTAATGAAAATGATATCACTGATGTCATTTTTAAGGTGTATATTTTGCCAAATAAGTTTTTTACGTGCATATTCTTTCATATATTTTTATTTTTGATGATTATTTTAATTTTTTTTTCTTTTGAATGATATTAGAAAAATGTACATTAATATTACACGGGTGTTATACCCTCAAAATACACTCAAGCAAAATATTCATGGGTCTTTTTTCGTCCACTGTGTTGCACATTGAGGAGTTAGAATCAGCTGACAAATGACTTCCTCTCTCTCTCTCTCTCTCTCTCTCTCTCTCATGCGCTCTGCAATTTCCATTCTTCATTCCTCTGAAGGAGGATCGAGTTGCCAAAATTCTGGCCCTTTTAATGTTACTTTCCCCATTGCAAAGATTCCCTAATGCGTTTAACAGTGTATATCTGTGAAATTGCACGTTCGAACACAATTTGATAAAATATATTCAAATGAGTTTGTCACCCCACTAAAAATATGATTGCTTCATTCACACCAAACATACCTGTAGAAGACGTTGATTAGGCATTTTCAATCTCTAATTCCTAGATCAAGTTGATTTTGAGCCATCGTCCGAAATTGGAAATTATTGCCTAGCATTAAGTTCAGGTCCATGACAATAGTCACTTCCAAAAATGTAGATGTAAATTCTCTATTGTAAAAGAGGTGATCAATTGTTTATTAAGCTTGGTTACATAAATGACACATTGAGTTTATTTACGATCCTTTCTTTGTGAGATTATCTCTTCTAGAGATTCGATTTTCTTTCTAATAGCCAAGTATGAATCCTAACTTTGGGTGGGCAACCACTCCGATCGATTAGCAAAGAGTACAAGTTTTTTTGTCGAGAACGGGTCGTTTTGGCAAAATTTTCATTTTCTTCTTCTATCTTTCCTTGTCTTGGTGAATAAGCAATTTATGCTATGTAGAGACGCCATAGTTGCTCCTCTCCTCAAGTGTTTTTAGAAAGTCCATTGAACCACCTAAAAATTATGAGGTAATCCATTTTCCCTCTCCGTGGTGAGGTAAGAAGTTATGAAATTTTATATTCTCTTTTCTCTCCACTTTTGTATGGTAGAAATACATTATAGGACCACTAAAATCAAAAGGTAACATAATTTGTATTAATTTGGTCGGGAAATTTCAAGGTTAAATCTTGGGTAAAAAATAATTATTACCCTTAAAATCTACTCTTCTAATGGTTACCTTGAAATCTTTGAACTCCTCGTTTACCCCGTAAGCATCCTTAAATCAACTCATGTAAATATGTAATCAATGCATGCGTGGACGTTTCCATATATGGAACATGGATATGGATTTAATCATTTAAGAACCGGATGGGTTTGGTAAACAACTGAACACTCGCATCTTTCTCAACCATACTTGTTCCTCTCAAACGTTGATCTCGTCCAACCATCATGATGTCGACGTTGGTCAGTAAATGTTGGAGATTGACCATGTCTGGTCTTCTTGGAAATAAATGCCTAACCATTGAAGATTGACAAGATAGGTGTAGAAGTCGGATATTGAAGTATTGTTTTTGTTGTGGAAAAAATAGAAGAAAACATAAAATAGCTAAAATTAAACTTTAGATTTACAGTCGTAATAAATATCAATTCTTCGGGAATCTTAGGTTGTCCTCTTCTCTTCCATCGTGATTCTTAGGTTCAACACATTATGATAATAACATAACATAGCATTGTACTGTACTGTACTGTACTTATTAACCGGAGTTAATTCGGTTGGTAGGTTTTTAAATCCCAATAAGTAAGTTACATACATGTTGGAATATAACTACAAATATAATGACATGAAGAGAAAAACACACACACACACTTGACAGTACTTTCAAGGCAGATTACATCATGGGTGAGAGTTAAATCGAATAAAATCATTAATAGCAAATCGATTCATTTGGTTGGTTGCATAAAAAACACGCACTACAACACATTCACAACATGGATTTCCCGTCCAGATGACATGACGTTCGTCCACACGACCCCTCGTAGGTGCCATTAGTGTGTGTTCTTTCTTTGCCCACATTATGATCATGTACATGCACATCATGAACTATTACGTGTCGGAGGGGAGGGTTAATTTGATTTTTGTTTGTTTACCATTAAAAAACCACAGAAAGAAATATATTCTAGAGCGTAGAATTTGATATCAAAATTGGATATCTGTGTCATGTGTGATTGTTTTGTTGGAAAATTTCACAATTTATGTATTTTTCTTTCAATCAGACAATAGCACATGATCCATGGAAAGACATTGATAGCAAAAAAGTTACAATAATAAAAATTGTTTTTGTTTTTTAATCCTACCGATTATCAAAAAACAAAATACACACACATAAAATGATTTGTGTTCTGCTTTCAACTTAAAGATAACTGAGCACCACTTACAAATGAATCGAACTAATATTGTTTCCCAATCCTTGGCTATTCAATAATCAAAACCAACAATTTATCAACTAAACTAGTCCACAAATGATATCTTGTCGATTACGCTTGGCATACAATTAATAGAATTGTTTGTTTTTTTTTTTGGAAAATTGGCAGAAGCATTTGCAGAAATAAATTGTTTCTACCTAAAATTTTCTATTAATAGATAATGAATGGAATAGACAACGCCAGTCCTTATCAATCAACACTAAAGTGGTCTAGTATTTGTCGAGCAAAATCGAGCCCTCCTAGACTTAGCATGGGATCAATTAATTGGAACCATAACGATTGGCCGGATTATCAATACTTCGAACTCGTGAAAATTATAAGACGACCCATTAAGTGAGATTCTCATGGGGTATTTAATTATGTGAGGATGACTGGGTGTTATGGTGGGTTGGGTGATTAATTAAAGAAATAAAGAAGAATTAAAAATGGGCTGACGAGATTGGTTCGTGCATGGGCTTTGGTAACTCCGTCGTGATAGGAAGGTGTCATGACACGTCAAGTGGGGGGAGAATCCGAAATAAAATCAATTTGTATTTTCAATTCAAAAAAAAAAAAAAAACAGTATTCCATCCTTCTGAATGCTCTTCCAAGCAAGTTGATTATTCATTCATTCGTTTAGAAAATTCACTCCCCAGTGAATTCAATTGAAACCCATTCTCATTTTCAGGATCTCTTGGGAACTTAGCTATCTGGGACTAGGAGTTAACATGATGTTTTGATTATATGGTCTCTAACAATCTAATACATTAAATACATTCGACACGACACAATAGTATTTTTTTGTGATTTTCTTTTATATGACTTTTATATGCAAATAAACACTCCCTATTTTAAGACTCTGACTAATTTTAGTAAAGAAATTTACGAAAGTAAGCGTAAAAAAATACATGATATAATCGAACTCTTTAAGAAATAACTTATCTAAATTTGCATAAGCTCGACTAGACGACTACGGCTTTGTTTGGGAACACCCGCGTTGTGTAAAATAAAAGAAATTACTTTATTTTGGTAAGAAGTCAAATACTATTTAGGTTGTGGATAAAATCCAAAAGGTACTTAAGTTTGGTTAGACAATAGATGATACACATATATAAGAAACATGATAAATATTTTAAAAGATAATAATGTTATAGGAAGAAAATTAGACGTCACAAAGAAAAACAGACTTAAACATTATTCTTCTTGGGTGGTGAGTGCAAGCGGCCTAAGAAGGCAACAAATAGGCTACCAACACCGCCACAGCCGTTGCTTCCTGTACGGACCCTACATTAGACTAAAGTTGACCACGAACTTATGTTCACCACCAAGGTGACCACAACCAACCAATAACCACCTGAAATATCTTTTGTCTTTTCTCTCTCTATAAAATAAAACCTAAGCAAAACACAATCCCCTCTCATTCTCTCCAAATTCCCCCTCTTATTGCCCATTTCCCCCCAAACATATTTCTCATAACAGCATTTATATTACATTATTTATTCTATCATCACCCCATTAATTTTCTTGGTCCTAAATTTTCCCTCACAATAATAATAACAAATATACATCATATCTCATATTACATTAAAAAAACAAAAAAAGGTTTGCAGAATATTATATAAATTATCATCCATTTCTCCCAAACATATTTATCATCACCCCAATTAATTTTCTTGGTCCTAATTTTAAAAAAACAAAAAACAATAGTTTGCAAATTATTATTATTATTATATAAATCAGTAGCCATTCCCCATTAAACATATTTCCACAAACAGCATTTATATTACTTATTCTATCATCACCCCATTAATGTTTTCGGTCCTAAATTTTCCCTCGTAATAATAATAATAATAAGCATAATTCATATCACATTAAAAATAATAATTAAAAAAAGAGTTTGCATTGCAGAATATATAATTATATATTTTTATAAATAAATATAAACTGCGTCCTGTCCTCTGCAACGAGCACTTGGCATCGTTGCTTCCTTCCTCTCCTACGATTTGGTCCCAAAACCCGTCCCTTCTCCTTCCGTCCGAACCCAGCCCGTTTTTTCCTCCCAAAAACCCATTTTCTGAGATTTCGAAGCCTTGAATCCGCTTCTTTCCCCGAAATCGTCGCGACCCATTTCGCCTTTCGCCCTTCCAAACCCGTAAAGGTGGTAAAGGTCCAATCTTGGGCGTTGGATCTTCGGTTCCGGCTCCAATGGCTGCTTCCGCTTCGACTTGGTTGGTGGTGTCGGAGAGGGAGATGGCTCAGACGGGGTGGGTCTCGTCCTTCGGGGAGAGGAGAATGGGGAGGTGGGCCCGGAGGAGGAGGCCTCGACCCTTTGGTAAATAAATAGTCTTTTTTTGGGGGCTAATTTGGTGTGGGTTTTGAGATTAAAGTGAGATTTAGTTTGGGATAGTGTTTGTTTGGTGTTGCTGAATTGTGGTGTTTAATTTGGTAATTTGATGTGATTGATGTTTAGTTGGCTGTTACTTGTTTAAGTTGCTTTCAGCACTAATTTGATGTGAACTTTAATGGCTTGCGAATTTTTTTGGGAACTTTTGGTTTAATTCAGTCTTCGGTGGGAGGTCGAGTTTTAGTTTGTGATAATGCTGTTATGTTCAGTAATTCGATTTGAATGCTTACGGTTTTGCAAAAAAAGAAGGTTTCTGGCTTGGTTTTGTGGTTGTTCATGCTCAAGTGCTGCTTCCAGTAGCTATTTTTGCTCATCAATTTGGTGTGAGTAGTGATGGTTTGAACTTGGCTTTGTTACTAGTTTGATATTTTCTAGTAATGATTTTGCATATATGAAATGTTTTGTTCATTTAGAATTTGGTGGTTTCTCAATTTTTAAATTTTTTTATTACCAATTTCATATGAGTACCGGAGGTTTCTGGAGGAGGATATGTTGTTTGTAGTTTCTTAATTTCTACATGAAAGTTTTCCTTTGTTTAGTTTGAAGCATCCCACCAGTCCTGTTTCTGTAATTGAATATTAATCTCTAGTGCTTATCACTCTCTCGCCGTGATAGATAGATAGTATGCAGTATGCAGTAAAAAGTACTTCGAACAATATACAAACACTTAAGCTGGATTTTGCTTGAATTTGGTAGTCTTCACACCAGCTCTGAGAACATGAAATGGTGCAGTCATTTGGTTGATATGCAATGCTGGAATAATTCTCTCATTTCCCTCCAGCATGCTGAAAATCTCCATGTTCCAACACATAATGTTGATTTGATGGAGAATCTTTTGTTTTATGTTCCTGTTAGTTGTTGTAGTATATACTTGCAACAATCTTAGCATGCCAATTAATTACTTGTTAATAAGATGAAACCTTACAGGGAAAGTCATGGCAGTTACTACACAACCGGTAAAGGAAGCTTTTGAAATGAAAAAACCTCTCTTGAAACAAAGGAGAGTTGTCGTCACCGGGATGGGTGTTGTTACTTCATTGGGTCATGACCCAGATGTCTTCTACAACAATCTCCTTGAAGGTGTTAGTGGAGTGTCTGAGATAGAAACCTTTGATTGTGCTAGTTTCCCAACGGTGAGTTAGCATTGGTTCCAAGTTCTTTCCTTTTGTTAGCACAATGAGCAATAAAGAATTCGACCCGAGCATGAAAAAAGTATATTCTTCTCTTGAAACACTACCATCTTCCCCCCCACAGAGAATTGCAGGGGAGATCAAATCATTCTCGACAGATGGATGGGTTGCACCTAAGCTATCAAAGCGTATGGACAAATTTATGCTTTACATGCTCACTGCTGGTAAGAAAGCATTGGAATATGGTGGAATCACTGAAGAAGTGATGCGTGAGCTGGACAAATCAAAGTGTGGTATTCTTATCGGCTCTGCAATGGGGGGAATGAAGGTAGGACTTGCTCCCGCTCCCTCAGTCCTATCCTGCTCACACATGTTAAGAAATCTGGATAAAAACGTTTTCTTGTAATTCTTCCTTTTGAACCTTATCCCCCAACTAGTTTGGGATTAAAGCCTTTGTTGTTGTTGTCGTCTTCCATTTGAACCTTTTCATAAAATATGGTCCACTAATTGAAGCTTTGGAATGTTGTCTTTTATGCTCTCTGAAATTTAGGTAATCAACAATTGTTCTGTTGGTTAGTGATTTTTTCTTTTTATATAGGTTTTCAATGATGCTATTGAAGCTCTAAGAGTGTCTTATAGAAAGATGAATCCCTTTTGTGTTCCATTTGCTACAACAAACATGGGATCTGCGATGCTTGCAATGGATTTGGTAGGTTTTCAATGATGAATTCTTTTTCGATTAAGTAGGTTGCATTTAAACAGGATGATTTTGACATTTTACTGCTTTATTTGATTTTCAGGGTTGGATGGGTCCAAACTATTCAATTTCTACTGCTTGTGCAACTAGCAACTTTTGTATTTTGAATGCCGCAAACCACATTATAAGAGGAGAAGCCGTAAGTTGTCACCTTTTGCTTTAGTTACACTAGTGAAGTTTCAGTCTTGTATCATTCTGATTTGCGCAATTCAACAAATGCAATTATTTTAGGACGTTATGCTTTGTGGGGGTTCTGATGCTGCAATCATCCCTATAGGTAATGTTTTCTTTTTCTCCTTCCATGTGTCCCTTTGAAAAGTTTCAAACTATCGTATGCTGACTATTGCTGGAGCTGTTGTGTAGGACTTGGTGGGTTTGTAGCTTGCAGAGCACTTTCACAAAGAAATAGTGATCCAACCAAGGCTTCCCGTCCGTGGGATGTTGTATGTATCAAGCTTACGATTTTGGTTGTTTAGAAAAACTGCAAATAATTTTTCTAGCATAATACACGAGGCACACATGTTTTTTTGCATCAAATTCATATCTCAAGTCTGTAACAAGAGAATGTTTTGGAGATTAAATAAATCCAAGTAAATGAGAAGAATGCCCTCTTCTTTTAATTCATTCAAATGAGATGCTAGTGCTTCTTGCTGATTAAGATGTTTTCGTCTTTAGCAGAATTTTCTAACATAAGAATCATTAATTAATTTGGATGCTGTTTTTATATTTGCTGAGCAGATCCTTTTCTTTCTATTAATGTCAGGATCGAGACGGATTTGTTATGGGTGAAGGGGCTGGTGTTCTTCTATTAGAAGAACTGGAACATGCCAAGGTTTCTGCAATATAACACAGTATCCATCTCTTAGATTTTTCTTTTTCCACCTTCGACATTTCATCCTTATTTTTCTCTTCTGTTTTTTTTTCAGAAAAGAGGAGCAAATATCTTGGCTGAATTTATTGGTGGAAGTTTCAGCTGTGATGCTTACCATCTCACCGAGCCACATCCCGATGGTTAGTGGTAACTTCGATGCTTCACTGAATCCATCGCCTTTCTTGTAACAGCTCACTCAGATTATATTGACGACTCATGAAAGAACAGGAAAAGGTGTTGTCCTTTGCATAGAAAGAGCCTTATCTCAATCGGGGGTAGCTAGAGAGGATGTCAATTATATAAATGCTCACGCAACTTCAACACCATCTGGTGACATAAAAGAGTTTGAAGCTCTCATCCGTTGTTTTGGTGGCAATCCGGAGGTAAGAAGATGGCCCTTGGAGGAGTTTATACATATTCTTCAGTTCATGCTTAAGTCTTTGATAGAAAGCTAATGTTATTATTCTAAGTAACTTGTAAATGGATTACATCAGCTCAAAGTGAACTCTACCAAGTCCATGACTGGTCACCTGTTAGGAGCATCTGGTGGTATTGAGGCTGTAGCTGCGGTGCAGGTAATAGGATATACCCGCCTCTTGGAAGCACAAGTGTTCGTCCATCATTTTCTTTTTCAGAAACATGGAACTTACATATTATCATTTTTAGAGTATGGAATTTTTTATATTGGTAGTACGGAAGCTACTTTTATTCTTTGGAGTCTAATTTTTAGGGAGTAGTGCAAACCATAGGTCTGTTTTTTTCCTTTGAAAAGTTAAACCCTCTCCGAATGCGTACTCTTTTGTTGGACCAACAATAGATGTCATCATTTATCTAATAATAATTATCCAATAATTTTTTAAATCTTCGATCACCCAGTCGATGGCCTTTGATTTTCTTTGATTTTTTTGTTCTCTTCGACAGTCCTTTGCTTACAAAGGTTGTAATACCACTGATTTTCTCTTCAATGTAATGCCCTTTTTTATTTCATTGTCCATGTATATAGTTAAATATTCATCTTCAGTGTTGGGAGTATGTCTTTGATATATTATAAGCTGTGTACTTTTTTCTGATCATGTTGATTTTGGCTGAAACTCCTACTCAATGTGTATATAAAAGCTTTGCGATATGCTTCTTTTACATTATCAAGAACAGCTCATACCAATCCAGATTGTGCTGGTTACGAGTTATTAAGGTTTAAGTTCTTTGCTTCATCTCATAACATTATGGTTATTTCATTGTTTAGGCAACAGTAGATTGTGGTAAAAGTAAAATAGGTTTCATGATGGTGGCATATATTATGTTTTAATATAATAGAGTGTACTATCTGCAGTATGCTGAGAGTTGAGACTTAGAGAGTGATAAAAAAAGAAAGACATTGAACTTCCAGGATAACTATTGAGTGAGAAAAACAATGAGGAACGTCTCTGCCTGCCTGTCAAACTTAAGTATCAATTGAAGTTTGTGGGTTTGAAATATGAATACCAACTTGGAAGGTGTAGAGCAGCAAATGAGTAAGCTCATATGATTTAAATGTTTGACCTTTTTGGCTTTTCTATTTGTTTTGCTTCCAGGCAATAAGAACAGGTTGGGTTCATCCAAATGTCAACCTAGACAATCCCGACAACAGCTTGGTATGAGCACCTTGTTTTCACCTTTTACTTAACTTATTTAAATTTAATTTCATCATGTATATTAATTTTATCTTGACATGCCAATTATTGGCACTTGAGTTAATTTTCGACCCTTCGGATGATTTTATTAACCTTTTAAAATTTTTTTATGGTTGCTTATTCTTCCTTAATCTGTCACATTTCAGGATACAAAGGTGTTGGTTGGCTCGAAAAAGGAAAGGCTGGATGTCAATGTTGCTCTCTCCAATTCCTTCGGCTTTGGTGGCCACAATTCGTCTATCCTGTTTGCGCCGTACAAGTGATTTCAATGAACCCAGCAATTGTTACAAGTGGATGCATTCTCTGCTCTCCTGGAAGGGGTAGAAAGATCTGGCATTTTATTCTGGTAGGAGCAGGAATCAATCATTTTGCTTTCCCTAAAATTTCATCTTAATGAACGAACAGTCATCACCTATGGAGTGCTTGGTGACACATCTATAATTTCTCTTAGATTCAAACCCAGCTGATTGAGAGACAATGAAGGGAGGGCAAAATCGATCCATGTTGGGTCCTACAATATGCAAAATGTGATGCCTGCAACATAAATAAAACCTGAAATTAGTTGTATCATGTGTTTTAGTATTCAAATTCGATGTTAAGTTTGATTCAGAAGTTCTTTTTTGTCTAGAAAAATATTAAGTGCTTTATTGACCTTGCCAAATACTATTTCTTGATCTAAACATATTAATAATCGCCCAGTTATCGTGGTGTCTCTTCTGTTTCCCTTTCTCTTTGCAGGTTCTATCTCTGTTTGCAATATTTTTACTTTGATGTGCTCTCTAATACTACTATTTTTTGTTGAAGAAAAAGTAGGGTTGTAAGTCGATTTTTCGCGAATTCACGTAACATATATGTGAAAGTTGGATGATGAATCTTATGCCAACATAAACATGTGTTTTTGTAAGAAAAAAATCCTTTTACTTTTGGAATCCAAGGAAGAAGGTTAATATGGTTGAGGCTGTTTGTGTGTTTCTGGTCATATTGTGTGTTTGGATTTGTTGGACGGAAGGGAAATGGTGGTCGTTGGATGTGAGGGAATCTTAACCTGAGGCATTGCAGATCCACGACATGTTCGATTTTCTAAAGATAAATAGATAAGATCCCTTGTACTACGTCGGTCCCACAGAAACACGTGGCTTACGAATGCATGGTCACCAAACGTCCAAACCTGTGGTGTTCAGATCTCACTAGAAGAGCGAACGTTGGAGCCCACTTGTGTTTGTGTTTGTGTTGTCCAAACTGCCGACTTTTTTTAAGTGTTTCGGGTCACGATTTCCAGATCAATGATCTACCAAGTCAAATGTAGAAATAAAGTACTTATTTTCCAACATCTGATCGTCGTAAAAAACATCTTACCTCTAGGTGTTGTATTAGTTAAAGACACTAGTAAGAAATCAAATAGGTTGGTCATTTGTGTAAAAAGTGTCTTCTTAACAAAAGCAATCAAATATGTTTGTTTCAACAATGTATGTAGTCACGTTACATACCCATAATTCCTATTATGGTTGAACGATTTATTTTACAGTCTACACAGGAGATGCACCCAACAACATCAATTGCAGGACCGTTGCCCCAATTATTATTATTTTTTGAAGGAAAATGACTTTAGAGTGGAAATTAAATCCAAAATTTGTTCCATCTCAAATCAACCTTTTTCATACCAGGAATGAAAGAGCACTAATTCAACGTTAGCAAACACAATCTGAGTTAACATTTATACTTTTAACTGCACATGTCAATCCTCAATCGTGTACTATTGTGTTCAACAATTCCGTAGTTGTCTCGTGATTCCATATTATCGTGTTTAGCACAATTTGAAGATGATCAATCATATTTGGATTAAAAATAATTAAATGGCATGTTATGTTGATATTTTTCTTTCTAAATAACATCTTAATTAATCAATATCACGTAAAAATAATTGATTACCTAATGTAAAAAAATATACACTTGTAATCGTGTCGTGTTCATGTCAAATCATGTACTAATTATTTTATATTTGTAATATCGTGTCTATATCGTGTATCATACATATAATGTCGTGTCAGAAATTGACATATCTACTTTTAACTTAAAACTCAAAAGCGAACTTCTCAGAAACAGAGAAATAAACTACCTGGACAAATGCAAGTTACTAAAAGTTTAGATTTAAGTTAGAAATAAATTCCTTGAGAGCAATCAAATTTTGAGCCCTTGGCACGATCCAACTTTCTCCAATCGGGTTTGATCCATGGATTTTTATGCTCTTAATGGATCACGATTCACGCATTTTGTTCATAAATGACGGTCTATTATATAATGATGGTAGATAGAATCAACGTTTACGTAGGCGACCGCCTAGGCGTTAGGCGGTCGCCTAGGCGGTCGCCGGTGGCGGTGGTCGCCTGGGCGACCACCGCCTTTCGCCCAGCAGAGCTGGGCGAAATAGGCGATCGCCTAGGCGATCATTTCGCCTAGGCGATCGCCTAGGCGAGAGCCGTTGGAGGCTCTCCAACGGCTCTCTCCTTTTAATTTTTTTATTATTTTTTTTTTCAAAAATTACAACTTTGCCACTAGCCCCAAATCCTATATAAACCCCTCCAAACCTCTTCATTTTTCACACATCTCTCATTCTCTTCTTCTTCATAATCCTATTCTCATCATCAACCTTCCTAATCATCAAGTTTTGCGATTAAGTCTCCGGTCTGGTGCTTAGTTTTGAAGTTGGAAAGTGAAATCTCCGATCCGTTTCTTCATTCTTCAACCGTCAAAATCAAGTGCACTCTTTCTAACTTCTCTTTAGAATTAAATTAATTAGTATTTTATTTTCATATTAGTCTAAATTTTATATTAGTCTAGTTTTAAGATATGGCTTACGTACCCGGCACTAGTCTACCTATGCATCACGAGAGTTACGATGACCTAAGACCTACCCGTACAAATGACCCCGGTTGGAATACTGCCCATTACATTAGCGCTAATGATAAAAATTGTATTGTCTGTGAGTTATGTGGTAAGGAAACTAGAGGTGGTATAGCCCGTCACAAACAACATCTTGCACACACACCCGGTAGCAATGCTAGACCTTGTGATAAAGTTCCTGACTCTATTAAACATGTATGGTAGTTTTAGAAAATATTTGTGTATTTTTTTCTATTTTTCCCGATTTTTCCTGATTTTTTTATCTATTTTATGAAAATTAATTGAATTTAAAAAAAAAAAAATTACCGCCCAGCCCTGGGCGGTCGCACAACCGCCTAGGCGATCGCCCAGGCGACCGGACGCCGCCGGCCGCCTAGGCTCGCCTAGGCGGTGCCTGAACGTTGGATAGAATAGAGAGATGAAGACAAAACAATTTTTTTTGCTGATGTTAAGATACTTTCTTACTTACATGGCCTTGTGCCCTTGCAGAAACCTTACCCAAGAGTCTTTATCAGTTATAGTTGGAAAATAATATTTTAAGGAGACATTCCTGCAAGATCACAAAACAAAGCTATATAATTGTACCAGCTTAGTGCTCTGTTGGCAATTGCCCATTCGGTAATTGATTGGCATAAGGCAATATATTAACAGGTGAAAAACAAATCAGATCTTTCAAAAACCTGTAACTAAGAAAATGTTCTGTTCTAGTTTTCTAGGAAGCAAGATGACAAAATTGCTAAAAGGCTATGTTCAAAATTTGCATGCAGCAAACAAGTATGTGCTAAAAGAACAAGGGATTATGTAGCTCTCATCATTGCATGTCATTCTTGAAGATCTCTCCTGCAACCTATCAAAAAACAAAATGACAATTTTGATAATTCAGCAAACACCATTTACCTTGTCAATAATGGGATCATGTTTCTGGATGGAAAGGAAATTTTCTCCATTTCCAAATCCTGTAACATAAAAAGTAACTTATGATGTAAACCTAAGGAAACTGGTTTTCTTTGACAACCAGTTCAGCAGGAGCCTTTATTTTGGCAGAGAAGAAAGTAAAACAGGTTTCAGAAAGAAAAACAGCGACGAGGCTGGTTTTATTTAGCTACAAACTTAGAAAAACCATTCACCATCAGTCCCATTGATTTCTCCAGCATCATAACTGCAAAAAAGACCCAAAAGAATCAGATAGCTAAACCCTGTGGAACAAAAAAATTTCAAAATGATCAAACGGGTCTCATAAAATCATTGAATTTGAGTGAGCAAAATTTAATACGTTTAGGAAACAAATTTATCAAATTTTGATTGAAAGCAAATGATTAGACCCTTTTTACTTATTTCAAAGAATTGTGCAAAGCCCAAAAATTAATCCCCTTTTACCATGGTAACGTTGCATCATGCAGGCATCCTTCATCCACATGTTGATCACTAAGACAAGGTGAAGCACCAATAGCCTCATCGATCGATTCGAATCTGACTCCTTCCATATTACATGTTGGCTTCTCATGGCCTTCAGGATTCTCCTCCAAATTCCAGAGCAATTCGCACCACCAAGCCGAATGAACCAAGTTTAATTTGTCATTCCATTCTATGTCATGTTGTTTCCCGATGGACCGAATCAGTTCCATCTCCTTATCATCCATTACTGGATGGAATGATGACTCAATTCTCGGCTCAGACGTGGCTTCACAGACTCCCATGAGCTCAGTTGGTGCTACCGGGATCTCAGCTACCGATGCGTTGACACAAGAACACGAATAAGATGAGGGAGGAGAGAAAGACAGCATCAGGCTATCGTTATTACCACCATTGCTCAAAGCGGTCTCTAATTCCTCAAAATCATTGAAGTTGAGGTTCAAGCCCAAGGGTGGCTTTGGAAGTGCAGAATTGAACATCCCGCACGTGCCACCAGGGGAAATAGCATTATAGTGCCAGGACAAAGGCGGTGGGAAGTAAGTCTTATTGAAGTGATCAAGTGATGTGGCGGTCATGTTAGCGTCAATCCTGTATCTCTTAGCTAAGTGTGATCCTTGTATAACTGAGGTGGATGGGACTTCGGGTCGAGGATAAGGGAGTTGTGGATCACTCGCACTTCGCATTGTTGCTCTGTGCAGCTTCAGAGCAGCTACAATTTCCCTCCTGGCCTCTGCCATGTTCAGCAGCCTCTCTTGGTAAGGCCTGCTGGTGTGGAACCTCCTCCTCACTTGTTTTTTGACTTGCTTTGGCTGTTGCTGCATCTCAACTTCATGAGACGAGTCTCCATGTTCCTCTTCCGTAGAATTCGGATTCATAGTTGGCTTGGAATTGCAAGAACTCATCTGGCTCACAAGGCTCCTGATAAAGGAACCAGAGAGGTGGGCCACTTCTATGTTCCTATTGCTTTTGCTCAAGATTTTCTTTTTCTCATGGTCGGTGAGACCGAGATTTCTAGCCCATCTAAGCAACCGTAACGATTGCTAAGAAATATCGGATAGGAACGATGATAATGATTTGCCTTATGGGGTGCATACTGCTTAATGGAATGTCCATATAATTGCAGGACATTCTAAGTAATTCCTATGTTTCCACTTTTGTGTTCCTTAGGAGAAAAACAAAACTGTAATTTCTTTAGGGTAAACCATGAGCCTTAATTTGAAATGTTTATAGAAAATACAAGGAAAAAATTATATTAATAGCCTACACAGTTTTTGGGATTCTACAAAAAGAAGCAAGTGTATATACTCTACTGATTGTTTTTTTTTTGGGTATAGTCCATGTAGTATGGACTGTCACTAATATATTTGGCAGTCTTAAAAGGCAGCATCCAGTTGCATGAACATAGACTTTGCCAGTCACATTTAGTATGATCAACAATATTTGGGTATTAAGACAGAAACAAAGAAGAAGAAAATTCTTTGAGAGTTGACAGAAGAATATCAATTCACTATAGCAGACCTATCTCTGTATGTTGCCTATACAGTTAATATGATCCAGACAAAAATGGGAGTATGGGACCAGTAGTGAAAGGTTGGAAGCTCAACATCTCCAGAGTCCAAGAACAAAAGCTATATTTACAGATGTAATTTCTTTCCTTACCTTAATTTTCCTAACGGAAGCACTAACATCAGTCGTAGGCTAAGAAAGCCTATATAGGATCAACGTCCCTTATGAGATAGTAAAATCTAGGGGATATGAAACATTGAACATCTGCATGCTCCCAAGTTCATAACTAAACACTTAAATCCCAAACCTGCAACAACAATGGTGGACCGGACAGCTAAATATATAGTGTGGTTGAGTGTAAGTAGATGAGCAAATGTGGTCAGTTATGGTAAGAATGAACTTTGAATTTTGGATTGTTGCTAGGAGATTGAGTTTTTACTTGAGATTGTTGTAGAAAGAAGTATGACTAAGAGCGGGCGAAAGAATTCAGTTACATAAATTACCAACTTACTGAAAATAATATATATTTCCAATTCAAAGCATTACCTGCTTGCCTTATTTAAAGTATGATACTTAAGTAAAGTAAGTGCGGTATTGCTTCCCCATCATAATATTGTCTCCATTTTCAAAGCATGCCACTCTTGGGTAACCCTTGCTGATTTTAGATTTTAAGTTCCAACAAAACCTTTGGTGTCACTTAATTTAATGATGAAATTTAAAAGTAGCCATCGGTTAACAATTTCCACCTGGCATTTCTACTTCACACTTAAGATCGCCATTTTACATATTCTGTTTCCACATGCAGAAGCCCTTGGCTTCAATAATACTAAATTTCAAGATTTAATGATTATTATGCTAGGAAAAAAGGAAGTTCGGATGTCCTTAATCAAAGTTCATGAATTTGCCATTGGATCTATTCCACTAAATAATCAAATATTTAGTAAGTTAAGAGTATAAAATTCAATTAATGTTTCAATAAAATCATCACATATCAAATTAAGCAGGTATAGACTATATAATGTGTGGTTTTTTTTCCGGTATGTTTTACCTTCATATGTTTAAAGCAGCACCAATTTCAGTTTTTTTGTTATAAATAGAGATTTGGCATAAGTAATGCACTTACAAGACTTCTTACAGATCCATTGCAAAAACAAACTTATTCTTAAAATCCTAAAGGTGCATAGCATAATGTAACTTCTACTAGATGGCAGATGCCATAGAAAATGCAAGAGACCCAAACTTTAATAACAATTAGCAAAAAAAGTTTAGTCCAATACAAAAACAGATTTCAGAATTTGTTTCTACGGGGAAAAAATTCAACTTAAGATAACATGTAAAAACACAAAAATCGATCACTAGTCTACAAAATCCCATCAAAATTCCACCTCTAACAAGCACAAGTTGCTAAGCATACTAAATACCATTTCTTTTCTGAATCCAATTACCCTACATCTTACAACAAAATCACAATCATTATTTCTCATTCCCAATTCACAGCATCAAACATGGTACCAAAGGAAAAATAATAATAAAATGAAGAGGAAAGTGCAAAGCATGGGAAGATATGAAATGGATTTTTTTATATTGTTAAGTAATATTTGTTTCCACTTCCAATGTGCGTGGGTGTGCATGAGAGAAGATAACTTACTGACCTGTGGAGTGTGGATGGGAAATAACCAACAGGAACACCAACCAGAGGAGGAGGCATGGCTTTGCTTCCTTGTGTGACACAGATTTGCACCACCAATCCTGTTCCAGTGGAGATATTGCAGGACAAATGGGAAGAGACCTCCAGGCCTTCTCTGTCTATCTCTCTCTTCACAGTTGGAGTGCAAACTGTCACCTAATCATGTCTCTGTATTTTTTAACTCCTATATAAGATTCAACATTAGATAGGATGGTGAAGATATTCATGTCTGCTGTAATGTTACTATAACCTTTGGTGGTTGGCAAACATATTCATGAATTATTTTATAGTATTCTCAACTGCTATTTTTGTCTTTATATGGATATATACAGTTGTTGAAAGTTGACATTATTGTGTGATCTCAACGTTTTCAACATGAACAACATTGGAGGATGATGAAGGCATAATAGTTCAAACCGTAAAAGTTCTAAAATAGATTTATGACCAAATAAATGAAGGGCTTAGGTGTAAAAATCCCTTTCTAGAAACGTTAGTTATGTGAACGTATAACAAGAATAATCAAAGTTCCTTACAGAAGAGGAAATGGCAAATGAATCTAAGTGCCAAGCAATTGTGTTGTTTCTGGTCCAACATTATAATAAAAGCATGCAGACATGTAGCTCCAAGTGACATCACATAAGAGGGTGAAGAAGAGGCAACAAACATCCACCACCCTCCATAGCCATGCCAAAACATGTGGATGCATGCAGAGATGGGGGTGAACCTTTGCTTTGTTCTGCTTCATCTTTAAGCCAACCACATAGTCACAATATGAGACGGAATTATTATCCCTTCCTTATTAAGGCGAAATTACATTTTGTTGCTGATGACTTTTGCAAAATATATACGATTCTGTGAGATTGATTTTCACCAGATTCACTTCCTAACCCACTCTTCTAGGAAAATCGATTCATGTAGCAATCACTTTCTGTGTTTCTAAATGTTTTTCAAGCTGGAATTTCCTAATCCCAACTTCACCATCCTCATGAAGCGATACATACAGTGATAATTCTGAAAATAAATGTTATGGATCAGAGCGTAGTAGAGGCATAACAACATTTTAATTCGAAAGCAATATGTAAATAAAAAAAATTCAAAAACAGAAAATTCCTAATGAGATAGAAAATGTGAGTAAGAGTAGAAATGGATAATTGTGGAATATTGGGAATCACTTCCTCAAGTATTAGAAGTCTAACAAGGATTTTCTATTGCACCTTTCAAAGAATCTTTCCTCTAAAGCAGTTACCAAACGCACCCTTACGGACAGAAGAGAAGGTTCGGTGTAGTTTTGTGAAACTGAACTAATACTTGAGGGCCAAAATGTAAATTACCATTCATTTATTTGATATGGTATTATTAGCCCAGTCCCCACCTAAGGGAAACAGTATATAGTCTGTCTTGGTTAGGTGCTGTAATTGGTGAAGTGTGGACCATCTGGTCTTGTAATTACAGACCATGCAGTCCCACATCTACTGCAATGGTATTATGGAATTATTGATGAAGTGGGGAGGGTGGTTGTGGTTGGACCATTTTTTGGCTTAAAGTTCTTCTGAAACCTCCACAGCTATACTATCATGTAGGCTTAGCACTCCGTTCATACATTGCATGCACCGCTTCCATCCTTTTGTTTTCAACCTACAAGACATTTTTTTCTGTTTTCACTGCACTTTCTGTGTCACTTAACATGATGTTCATATATGTACACTAAGCTTTTGCATTTGATTAACACACAACATTAAAATATATGTGGTTTTGTTGCATATTGTTATCAAGATTGTGTGTAAATTGCAGATTATCAAATCATTTGATTTTTTTGACGGTAATCATAACAGGCGCAGTACGACAAATGTAACAATAAGGTATGTTCATTTTGATTAAAAAAAGGTACCACAAGCTCATCCTACATTCTTTCTAATAATAAATACACTCATACAAACATGAAGTTTGATTACATCGTGCAATTACAATTGCTTAAAATGAAACCCTATGTCTTTCAAGCATATTGCCCTCATTCTTGTAGGTGAACTTGATATATACGGTTATTTGATACAAAACATGAGTTTAGTTTCCATATCAATATAATTATCATTAACTAGTTTCTAGAATGTGAGCCATATCTCAACACCAATTTATATACAGTTATTTGATATGAAAACATGACTTCAGTTTCCAAATCAATATAATTATCATCAACTAGTTTCTAGAATGTGAGCCATACTTTCATACCAATGGCCAACTAACTGATCGTTACAAAAAATGGAAACAACACATATAAAGATGTAGTAGACAAGGATTGCTACATAGGGCACATTATAGAAAACGTATATAATTTTAACATGTAAATTTCAATTTTAAGTCTGTTTTTTCTTATTATACAAGGATAAATACAATTCTATGTCTATATCCAAAAAGAAACTAATCCATTTGGCGATAATACTTTTTATTTTCACCTATCAACATGATATCTTGTTTCAAATTAGTTTTTTTATACACAACCACAATCCTAGTTAAGATGACCCAGAAATATACTTACGTTATGATGGCGTTTTCGATTTGTCATGAAGATTGCATTAAATTTATATTGGGGTTTTTATTAATATTTAGAGCAATTTCATTCTAGAAGTAAGAACACACGAAGAGCAGAAGATTATATCAACTTAATAAGTGGAAAGACAGACAAATAAGCAGATTAAAAAAAAGGTACTCAAACTTTTATTTCCGTTCATTATGCTTAAACATGTGATTTTTTTTATGGTACTAAGTGGGCATAGTGAATGTCAATGCTACCCGAAATCCTTTAAAACAGCTACCACCTTGTGTGGGGTAAGCAGGGTTGGGCGAACATAAGTACATAACCTTACCACCTAGGACAACGGAGACAGTTTATAATCAACCTCTTTGTAAACGCAACACCATTTGTCACAATAGAAAAGAAGAATATAAACAATATAGTGAACCATTATTATTCATTGATTATTATCAGAAACAAACAAATAGTAAATCTTTGACTCTGTTCAAAATGGACATTGAGCACAGTGAACAATAAAAAAATGGCCAATTTTACATTTTTCAATCTTATTCGATAATATTATCCACATAAAATTGCATGCACGGGACACTGAAAATTATTATAAAATCCTATGAAATCAATATGTTTCCCATTCAATTATCATGTTCTTCCAATTTTGAGTTTATTTTTTAAAATTGTCACAAAACATGTTTCAAAACAGCTGCTCTATTTGTCTGAAAAGAGAGAATATATATAAAACCTGAGGTGTTTGGGAGCTTCAGAGATCTTGCATCAGCTTCAAGGTCTCATCTAAATGTTTAACTGGTTTGGAACGGGTTGTTGTAGATGAGTTGGACAACCCTGTTCCCGTCCATGGGATAGGTAGCCTTCCTGCCAGTGTTCATAACAGGTCTGAAGCACACTTCAGTGTTTCCTAACCTTGTTCCCTTCATGACTTACTGAGGAAATGGCAGCATGCACTTCTTTGCAAATGCCTAGATTACAATTTCAGGTAGAAGTCAATAAATTAAGATTTTCAGTCATAAAAAACTGGTCCTGTAGAAATGGAGGTAGTTCCAGTAAGGGGTCATTCATGTTCAAGCAAGTTAAGGCAGTACCATTGTAATTATCATAGATGTACGGAATCTTGTGGTACTATGCCATAAGAATGTGATTTGCATATAAGCATATGTGGTCATGTTCACAATCCAAAGGTTTCACAATGTTATATGTGCAGTAGCCAAAAGACACCGACCCCCCAATCCAAATTGGACATTGAGATTGTCAGATCAAACAAATAAAGAAATGGAAACGTTATCCCTACTAAAAAGACATTGATATACCTATTATTACTATTATTTTGAAACTAGAGTGAGACTTGAAGAGAGATGGATTTTTTAATCGAACAAAAAAAAGTGAAGGCAGTAAAAAGAGCCATGAAATAAATAAGTGCTATAAAATTCAAAGTTTAACATCTCCCGATGGCTCTTCATTCATGTTTAGATCTTACGATCAGTTTCTAAGATATGTGGAACAATTTCCATTTTTGTACTGAAATAAGCACACTTCCTATAATTATAAAACTATGAGCCACAAGGCAAGTAAAATTAATATCAGGATTCATTTAATAGTGGTTGCTGACTTCAAATGGTTGAGAACTATTGGCTTCATCTCAAGGAGCAATTGGCAAGCCAATTTAGGTTCTCACCTATTTTGGAATATCACCAGTAAACAATACTTTTTGACTACAAATAGCACTAATCAGTATTGCTAAAGAATACCAAAGCAAGCACAACATAATCACCTTATGAAAAATTACACCAAAGCAAGCACAACATAATCACCTTATGAAAAAACACACCAAAGCAAGCACAACATAACCACCTTATGAAAGTTCCGGTCATCAACCACAGATTCCTCTGACGTCTTCACCAAACTACTTCTCGTAGGAACCTGGAAAATAAGCTTCGTTCTGTAAAATCGTAAGTTGTTAAGAAAGCCAATTATAATATATCAACAACAGAGATGCACCAAGACTAAGTATGTGTATACTTAGTGGCTTAATGTCCACATGTAGAACAGGAACATACCCAATACGTTATTTGGTATTTCTATGTTCGAAAAGGTTATCAAAGACTCAAATGAATACTCAAGTCGTTGGTTGAAGAAATTTGCAATCGCAGCGGAATCATAATAGAATCCACAGTAAATTTAACTCTACCAATGTGCAGACAGACAGACAGATTTATAGGGACAGTACTTTGGCAGTCGACAGTAGTTACCTTCATATTCGTATTCCGATAATTAATAAGACCCACAGACGTCCAACTCAATTTACTTGTCTTGGAAAACAAAAACTTACAAGTCAATTGCATCACTTCTTTAAAAAAACAACTAAAAGTCGAGAAGCGAGTCTTGCCTGCAATTTCTTTGTGAGAATGCAGTAAGCAAAGTAAACGACGATACAATTTATAAAATACCGTGGTGACGAATCAAAGTTACGAGAACAAAACCAGCTTTTTGGAGCACCCTGGGCCTCACCTGCGGGGTGTTTGTTGTAAGTAGACGTCATAAAACTAAGGATTAAACCCACTCAATGAATCGTAACAGTAAATCTGACATCATGTCTTCCTTGGATGCTTTGAAAACAACCAAGACGTATTAACACCCTAACCTCACCAGTTCCAGTGTGTTCTGAAGCAACTACTATTTATTCTTCTAAACCACACTTAAAGAAAGATACCTTAAATCTGGAGCCATACATCTAAAACCACATTTTGACAGTAAGATTCTTACTTTCTGGTAAACCCGAAACATTCTTTGATTCTTACAAGTTTAATTCCAAACTCGGGAAGAACGTCCCATGAAGCATACATTCACTAATTGCGATTTCCAAAACTAGAGTTTCCACTCCAGATGGTACCCTTTTTTTCTCATACACATGATCTATTTATTTTCTAACTTCTCTCTAAGTTCTCATGTTACATGTCAAAATAAAGCACCAAATCTACAAAATCCCTAATATTTTTCTGTGCAGAGCTTCTCAAAAGAAACAACCAAAAACAAAATCACCTTTGAACCACCATTCTTTTTTAACACAGGGCACCGCTGAGAAACATAAATCATTGAAACTTGGCAACGCATGCAGTGGATTTGGGGATGATGGGAGTGTTGGGCGAGACCGATGGGGTGAGGGATTTAGGGAATATAAAGTACATATGTATTTTTGCTTCGAACAACACACAACAGAAGAATCCGGAAGATCAGAGGGGTTCAGTTATAACGATCTGCACATAATTGCACAATCCTCGCAGGTGCAAACGCAAAACACAACAATTCGTACTTTCTTTGCCTTTTCTTATCTCCCGGAAAAGGGTAACATTGCTCATTCAGATTGAAGAGAGACGAGCTGACTTCGCATCTCACGAGGATTCATTCTCCCAGGGGGGCGAACTACCTCTTACCACAACTCTGCAAGCTAAGAAACTGGCTGACGTGTCAAGCTGCTTAAGATAAGGAGAATGAATCACAACTGGTGTTTTCAATGTCTCGTAAGCAGTTACATGTTTTCCGCAATATATGCCGCATTGCTTTGAACTCTAACCATTCTCCCACCTTATTAGTAGCATACGAGAGGCTTCGGATACGTAACGGACATACCTACTTAATCAAGTGTTCAATCGGAACGCCTACTACACGCCAAAATAAAGAAAATGGAGATTCTAAAATCCCACGGGAACACCTTTCTCTCGATCATCTCATGAAAAGAATTCTTGGGACTGCAGAGGAGATCACGACGTTATTCAAATTTAAGAATCCTTTTGACATTTCCTCCAGGCGTGAGAAGGGATAACTTAAATGTTACAGTCCAGATCATCACATAGATAGTACTACAACATGTCACCTATCTTACCAAAATCCTCGAAGATGCTTGCTTAAAGCAATTTTTTCACTCAAACCTACATTGAAGTGGATACATTATTGGGAGAGAACAGCAATGACATCAGATGCTCTGAGGGCAATGTAGTCGGATCCATCGGCACCCTTGAACTCGCTTCCAGCATATTTTGAATACAGCACTGTGCTACCCAGTGTCACGGACAGTGGTTTCCTCTTTCCCTCTTCATCTAATGGACCAGGTCCCACGGCAACCACCTGTTTGAACGAGCATTAGTATTCACCAACAAAGGAAATATATTATTCCAACGAAAACCCAGCTGCAACATTCAAGAGCTAGAACAAGTTGAAGCACAATCTCGAATTCCAAAAAAAGGGCTATAAAGGGGACTTGTTTCATAACCAAACAAGGCAAGCCTTACCCATGATATTTTTCATGTGTATCACCCTTTATCTTTCTAAAAGAATAGAATAAGAAAAAAAAAAGAATACCAAACGATATATTCTTCTAAACTTTATAAACATACAACCATTATGTTGTATGAAAATAAATGATTGAGAAGTTAACGTAAAACTTAGGATATGAGATATAACTATGAAATAAGAATGTTAATGTACCAACATTATTCATCAATTGCCTTGTAATATAAGTTGTAGCTTAAAAGAACTCGGGAGGCATTAATAACCTTAGAAACTTGAAAAGACCCATAAGAACAAAAGAAGGGTTGTGAACTTTTGATGGGAAGGAAGACCACTTACAGATCCAATGGATGGTCTCTCCTTAGTTGCCTCAGTCAATAGCAGACCACCAGCTGTCTTTGCCTCAGCCTCTGCAACCTGGAATCAAGGTTGCAACTTTGCATTTATGGAAGGATAAAGAATGCAAGATGATGGAAAAATACAAAATTAATCACATATTCTTGTTAAAGCATTTTTGTTCTAAAGGGTGCCCAAGCAGACGTGAATTGTAACAAACTATATATACCTTGATCAAGACTCGGTCATTTAGAGGCTTCATGTCCTTCACATCATCGGTGTCAAGAATACCTACTATATCATCTTCTTTCAAAATAAGATGCTTAGAGTCGTTGAAATCCAGCTCAGTCCCTGCGTACTTTGAGTAGATGACCTGGGCTCCAGCCTATTCCCGCCAAAATGTGACCAAAATACAAGGAAAAATATAGTTAGAGCAAGTAAAATCCTACATTAGTATATCTATATTAATGTCATTCAACATGAACTTATGAACAAATTGTAACAGGTAAGGACTAGAAACGTTGTCGAATTAATAGCAAGTTAAGGGGGGTGAAGGCATCACATAGAACCCTTGAAACTAGTTTGAAAGATCAATTGCATATCAGTACACAACCAACAATTATCAGCGGAGGAAAGTAACCTGAACACTGATGTCGATCTTATTCTTGCCAATGGTTCTACCCTCTCCAACAGACACAACTTCACCTCCTTGAGGCTTTGACTGAGCAGTAGATGGGAGTAAAATTCCTCCACCAGTTTTCTCCTCAGAAATCTTGATTTTGACAAGCACTCTATCTCCCAAAGGCTTGATGGAAGTATACTGCAGGTATAACCCAAACAGACAAAAGATAAAAATATGTACCAGCACTTCACATAGATTGGTATGAAAAAAAGGTCTTAAACATAGGAACAAGCTTTCAGTTCCATTGAAAACCCAAACCTAAAGAAGAAGAAAAGCACATGCAAGTAAACTTCCAAAATTTATGTTTAGCACAAGTTAGGGTGCAAATTTGACACGATTGATTGTGCTGAACTTCTGGCTGTTAAGGACAAATTTGAACTACATTCAAAGTAATCATACATACCAACTTAGTGATGCTGAACATGAGCTCAACCTATATCATTTATTTTGGGGACTATACTTCATAGAGATGTTTTCATTCCAAACATTTACTTATAAAGAAGTTCCCCCCTATTTTAGGTTTCACAGACATATAATAATAATACAATCATATAAAATTTTACTACATAATATACATTGGCATGTAGATAAATGATATCTCTAAACATTCATGTATGGAACAATTTCAATCTTTCAGGAAAAAAACACACATATATTAAAGAATGTACACAGACTAGGGAGCTCATCAAGTCAAACAAAATGAAAATATCATCGAAGACAACTCGTGTTAACACTCAGATTGAAACATATGTGCTCAATAGTCGATTCACGTTCATTGAAATTAAACTCCCAATTGGTTTTTAAGACGAACAAGAGAAACCAAATCCAACACCAATTCGTCTCGAAAACAAGTTCAGATTCACAACCCACAAACAAAACAACAAATTAGAGGCAAAAAGGCGCTACCTTTGGGGCAACGGTGGTAGCCGCCTTGACGACCAACCCCCGGAACCCCCTCTTCTGCAGCACCGGTCCGGGCATCGCAACCCTAGAACCGGCCGACGGCCGGAACCCATCGAAAAACGGCAAAAAGGTCGCACCTTTCCCGGACACGCACGAAAGCCCAACCATCTGCGACGATGCCATTCTACACACAAACACACAGAAAATCAGCGAAATCCACAACGAAATAACCCGAAATAGACGCAATTCGACGCTCACGCTAAGAGCTGTTCGGATTTGGGGATGAGATTTGTGGATAAACCCGCGACAAACCCTAGAACTGGACTGGGCTGGAGTGTACTGTGCGGGCATTTTATAGGTGGGTGTGTGGTATTCTGCCTCGCGGGAATATTCAGGTTCGCTTGCTGGTTCACGATTAGAGTCATGGGTTGGGTTGGGTTGGGTTGGGAGGAACATTGGAATTGGGGAGGGGTTTTGTAACTTGAAGATGTTTCTATGTTATTCGGACCTTGTGATCTGATTAAGCATTTTATGAAACTCCAAATGATTATAAATGTGAAAAATATTATAGGATCAAGGATGTGTTTTTTTAAAACTTCTAAATATGAAGGAACCAAAGAGGTTGTGTTTGAGAGTTGAAAAAGAGTGAAAGAGAGTAGAGAGGGAGAAAGGAAATAGAGAAAGATGGATGAGAGAGAGAAAGTAGAGAAATCAAAGAAAAAGAAGTTTGAAAAGTAACGAGTGGATTATATAACGTGGGATTTATAAATTTTATAATTAAAAATTACTTTTTATTCCGTTGATGATGTCATTTACGTTAAAGATAGATGTCAATGACATTAAAGATGACGTCATCAACAGAATCCGCCAAATGAGTGGTACGTTAAAAAATTTAATGACATTTAGTATATAATGTTGGTTTTTCAATAACATATAAACAAATATAAGTAAAATGGTGGTTATTGAGAATGATAGTGTTTTATAATGTCATCTAAGCAATTAACCCAAATTTTTTTATATACGATCTATTAATTTGTGTCATAACTTTTGTCCTTGGATACTCTCGATAGTTTCGGATAAATGTCTTATGATTATTTTTAAAAAGTCAAGTGAATAAACAGTGATTTCAAATTTCAAATATTAGTTGTATTTTGATAATTTTTTAAAAGTAAGGCAACTTCCCCCAAGCCTAGCTAATTTTACGCATAATATTGTTAACTTTTGGTTGGATGTATTTTTCAACAAATAATATTTTTTATTATATAACGGAACGAATGTAGGACATTAGATCAACAACGAAGCCAGAGAAACAATAAGAATTGAAGCTGAAAACATAAATTGATTGGTCAAGATATCTCAACTTGCCGTATAACGACCGATGTTACGATTCTTAAGATCATCCAAGACACCTCTACGGATTTCAGGAATGACATTATTAGAAAACATAATTATCCAGGGCCTTTATGTTGGAACCCAAATATGACCTCAAATGGCTACACAACATGCATGTTTTACACGAGTATCTCTAATCACGCTTTTAATCCACGTTTTAAGACTGTTTCTTAGAAAGTGGGACTCGTGCAACTATCAAACTATATATATTGACCACTTTTAGAGTTACAGGTCCAAGCCATCAACTCAAGTTTTTTCCCCTTCAAATTAATCTATTTTATTCTAAGCATAACACCGTGGTAACTGGTAAGTTCATGTAGCTCAATCATAGGAGCTATATATCGTGTTTTACAACATCAACTAGCTTTATTGTTCACGGTACACAAAAAAAAGACAAAGCTTTTATCACTATATAAAGATAACAACACTATTAATTATTACACAAGCACTGCATGGTTTGTAAACTAATATTAAGCATGATAATTTGTTCGACATGATGGGCTAAAATAAGGTTTGCAAAGGTGATTATATACTGCTGAAATCGGTTACTCGAAAAGGTAAATGCATGTGGGGAAATTAAACTTGTAACAAATATTTGACTGATATATCATGAACAAGAAATGGAGTTAACACGAGTTTAAAAAATGAACATTTTATAAGTATATCTATTCTATTGGGTAATTGGGTTTAATTGCGAGTGATCGACGCATCGCAAGTAAGACAATTGCTTGTATGTCATCGCTTACCTAAGTTGAGATGAGATCATACAAGTCAAAATCCTGCAAGATATGTTCAACTTGGTTTTCTTTACCACGTATATTATGTGTTCTTGGAGTTCTTCTGCACACGTTTAACCCATGATGAAAGAGATTTCATCTGCCAATTCTTCCGAAGATATCACGTATCTATTAATTCTTTATTGTTCTATTTAAAACACATGCAAATACTTGTGTATATGTAGTAATATTTTGCATTTCTACGTTGCACGAGGAAAGAACACTGAGAGAATCTCTACAACATCACTAAGATGGTGTTTGTGCACCCGAAAACATAAGAAAAATAAAATAATTTCCTTTCGATCAGAAAATTTTCTGTGTTTGTGTCAGTTTAGAAAAAGAAAAATATTTTTCATATGTTTCCCTTTATTGTCCAGAATGTACTAAATTTTCTCCCCTCAGTTTTTCGTACTCCCACAAGAAACCAACGGAAAATACAAAAAAATTGTAAAAAATATACATATCAAGTGTAAATATCTAAATTTTCAGTTTAACATATCAAGGGTAAATATTTAAAATTAGCTAAACACGTCAAACGTAAATATCTAAAATTTCAATTTCAGTATCGTTGTTGTCACTGATCGCACGAGCTAACCAAGCACACAGGGGCAGACGCACTGCGGTGTCTGGTGGGACACGTTTCCTACCGTTAAAAAAAATGAAGTTTCAATTATATATATATATATATATATATATATATATATATATATATATATATATATAAAATTCGTCCCTCCATCCTGGTGGGTGCAACGTCACGGCGATCAACAAATTCAATCTCCATCTCATCCCAGATTTCATCTTCGTTCCCTCGGTGACTTGCCTAGCAATTATTGGGGTTAAACTCCTCCGTATCAACAACTCCAGTTCCAGTACACCAAACTCGTGATCAGGACACCAAACAAACTCCAACAAGTATTGTTTTGTGACAGACAGAGACACTGAAATTGGAAGTTTATTTATGTCTCTGCTGGCTGCTGTCATAATTAATGTATATTCTTTAAACAAAACTCATATACTGATTAATATGGTCTGAGTTGTTTGTGTTACTGATCTTCAACAACACGTGAATATATATTGTGAACTCAAACCCAATAAAATTCTACCTTCCCTTGGTCGTAACGAGTCTCATCCAAATTTCAACTAAATCCGACATCAATTTCGATCCGATTTTTCACATAAATATAAATTTTAAAGGTGTATTATGTTACAACGCAAAAAAAAAATACATTAAAAAAATTGTGTGTTTAAATAATGAATTTTTAAAATTCATGTGCAAATTCATACAAAACGAAAGTTCAAGAGGAATAACTGTTAACTTTGAAAGTTCATGAGTGAAAGTGATATCAATGCATAGTTTACGATGGTAAATTGTAATTAACACTGATTTTAAAGTAATATTAGGTTACAATTTAAATTATTTACGATATTTTCCTTCTAACTTTCTATGAAATATTAATATTTTTGGTTTGTATGTTGTTTTTTGGTTGTCCAGTGGTACCCTAGTGTGTGGTGCGTGTCTACCATACTTGGAATCCTAGCACTACGAGTACGTTGGATCAATCATTTTTACAATTTTAAATTTACAGGTTGATTGAGCTCAACTCAATTCCAAAGTTGTTTTGTCATTTTGAGTTGGGTAGGTGCAATTGTATTGATTCGAGCTAGAAGGAAGGAATCCATTGGAAGATTCATTGAAAGTTACATGATGCGATCGATAATAACATCTTCTTCTGATGTGGTCCTGGTCCAATAAGTTTTGACCTAAACTTGGACTCTCACTTTCACAATCACTTGTTAGCACAGTATGATTTGCAATACATAATCACCATTAATTATTCGTGGGAAGATGTTATTTCTGACCAAGAATATATAACACGTCACCATTGGTCAAATCAATTGGACGTGTTTGGTTGCATTGTGTTTCTGGATTTGGCATTTGAAGTTCATCAAATCATTTGGACGCCAATATCAGACTTCTATCGCGCTTATATATGTACGTTCTGCAAAGCTTCTAGATTGGAAGTGACTTAACGACAAACGAATTTATAAGCAAAATGGTCCACTTATCTCTTAAGGGTTTTCTGCTTTTACGTACGAATAATAATAATATTTAAATATTTACTATGTTCTTCATACATAATGGCCGACATGCAAAACCTACAGTATTACAGTGGCAAATATATGTATATCAAATCTTTGGAAAATATTGTTGTTGTGGTAGAATTTTAGCTTCTATTATTTTGGAGACTTGTTATGATTGAATCTAAAGATTTTGCATATTGTTTTTTTTTTTGTGTGCAAAACGTACCAAAATAGCTCGGGTTCTCAAACAACCCACGTACTCTCGTCTACATTGTTATCATCACATGTTGTGGCAACAAATTCTATGTTTTAGCAATGTCGCGGCGGCTAGTTCTATGTCTCAACAATGCTAAGGCGGCTAATTCTATGTCTCAACAATGCTACGTACGGCGGCTAGAGGACGCAATCTCAAAAACATAATTGCAAACGAAGAGTATATATTTCTAGAAAACTAAGCACAACTCAACCCAACCAAAATCCACCAACATATAGGTCGTCTCTTAAGAAAGCATCTGCAATTGAGACATGAGAGTCTTGAAATTTGTTGTTAAGTTGAAGGGTTAGTGACACAGTGCTTGCGGTGGTTCAAGAATTCGGTTTCATCGACTTGAGATTGTATGATTCTCACTTCTCAAGATGAAAGTATCACACCATTATGGTAACCTCAGACGAAACCTTGATGTCAGAGTTAGGTGGATTCATTTGGATATACATAGCCAATAAATAAATTGACAATCTAACGATTAACATGCTTGGTTACGATGTATTATTTTGGGGTTACGTGACACTTCAAAACAAACTAATTTAATTTTATGTCATCGTTCTGTCGATATTTGTCGTAACGTCGTTACGTTAAATCGTTATTTATATTAATGTCATTTTGCTAGTAGGTCACACGTCAACCCAGCTAGGAGTGTGTACAATCCGGTCTGGACTTGAACTGGACCGGAATAGACCACTCCGGTGGATTCAGGTCCGGTCTACGATCCATGGAAATGCTCGATTCAAGGTTTTCGGTCCGGATCGGTGACCGCTTTTTAAAATAAACATTTCATGGGTGAGATCCGGACTCCTAAGCCCAGAATGAGGAGCCCGGGTCTCACCCATGAATTTATTTTTATTTTAAAAAATCAAGTCACCAATCTAGATTAGAATATTTTGAGTTTTGCGTGGACCAAATCAGAATCCAACATCCCCATGGGTCAGAGACCTGACCTAAATCCACTGGTCCGGGTCCAAATTCAGGTCCAGATTGGATTGTGCACACCCCTAAGTGAATTGACATGAGACACACAGCTAAAATGACAATAGTATAAATAATGATTCAATATAATGATATTACAACAAATACTTGTGTAGTGATGACACAAGGTGGAATTAACTATTTTCGAGTTTCACCCAACCAAAAACTCCTATTTTTATGCCCTATTATTGAAGATTACAACGGCTTAGAACAACATTTATTATGCACCTCCTCGGACACCAACAACATTCATTATGCATCCCTTCACATACAACGAACCCGATGGAAATAATACAACATATATATACACAAGCAATTAAACTGTAATCAAGTTTTTTTTTGTAAGAATAAAAAACAGTCAATAAACTTTCTTCTTCTTACTTAAACTCGATCCATAGTTTTCTACACCTATGTTAAATAAGTCACCCCCAAGAAACTGGAAACAGAGATGGATCATGAGTCCACCACCGCATCATACGTTGAAGTTGGGGAGAAACCTCCCCTCGGTTTCCAGTTGAGATTTGCACTCGAATCACGTTTGTAAAAGCCCCCGAAACTTAAAATCCCAATCCAATCCAATCCCACACACGGACGCCACGTGGCCCAACGCGTCCCAACAACACGTTCACACACACCTCCCGAAACGCGCTCTTCACACGTCCCATATATATATACCCCCACCAACGCCGCCAATTCCCCAAACAAACTCACACACTTCCCACTCCAAAGACGTTTTAATATGAAACCAGCTGCTGAGTCCAGTAGCAATAGTACTAGTAGCATAACTAGTAGTTGTAGCGCCGTCAAGTATAGGGGCGTGAGGAAGAGGTCTTGGGGCAAATGGGTGTCCGAGATTAGACTCCCCAATAGCCGGGAACGGATTTGGCTCGGCTCCTACGACTCCCCTCGAAAGGCCGCTCGCGCCTTCGACGCCGCATTGTATTGCCTACGCGGCCGCAAGGCCAAGTTCAACTTCCCTGCGTCCGTTCCCAACATCCCCCGCGCCTCCGCCCTCACCCCGCCCGAGATCCAAGCCGCCGCCGCCCACTTTGCTTATAATATCCCCTCCGCCGATGTCGGTACCCAACCCCACCCTGCTTCCGTGAACTCGCGCCTCCCGGAGAGGTCCTCGTCGGAGGTGTCGGAGGACTTGGTCGGGTCCCTCGAGGTGTCACTCGGAGCCGACGGGTGGTGGTCGGAGTTGGACCAGTTTTTTCCGGCCTTCGATGAGTTCCCCACTGGGCTTCTGCCGTCGGAATCGGAGCCTTGGGGGGTTGATTTCGGGGTCAAGAACGTCGACGATGAGCTTTCGACTTCTCAACATTCTTTTCTTTGGGACTTCTAATCAATCGAAGTCAACTTCCGGCAGTGGTTTTAGAGTTGCCGGAGTTGTACATGTCCTTTTTATGTCGCAAGTGTAACCAATTAATTAGCAAAACAAAATCTTGGTAGCTTACGTGAAACCACACGTGGGGAATTTCAGTAGCAATATCTTATGTTATTATCAACGATGAGTTGTTGATATTTTTTGGTTCAATCGTGTCCGTTGAATTACTTGAATCAACGAATCGAAGTGGTGGATTGTTTGCGCAACTGCTTTTGCCTTTATAACTTTTAGTTTTTATGATGAGAGTATGAGACACACCGGAGTATATATTTAGCAAAAAAAGAAAAGAATGTGGTCAATTGAACACGTGTTTAATTTGGTGATGTGATTGCGTGGGACGAGTGGATAAGTCCAACACGGTGGGTAGATGGTGATGCATGTGATGACGTGTCAGTGTGTTGCGTTGTCTTCTATATTCTTGTGAATAAAGGAACATGTGCACTATAATTTGTGTTATTTATGAAATGGAGAGTCGCATGTACGTGATTTGGACGTGTATAAGTATACAACACCCATGCATGACTCATGGCGGTTGGATTACGCACGGCCGGTGCTAGAGGTTTTTTTGTTTTGCTGGAATAAATTATTTTTTCGTTAAGATAAACGGATAAACAAAAGTGGAACCGAGGGATAGGGTTGTAAATGGAAAGGGACGTGATAACTTTTTGTTCCACTGCTACTCAAACCGTTACTCAAACCGTCAAATTTTGATGGATACGTGGGGTGGGACGGGTTGATTTTTTTTTACTGTTACCAATCCTACTTAAGAACGATTAGACCGTATGGGGTGGGTTTGCAGTTAGACATGTTGATTTTTTTTTCTTTCAAAAAATCAGATTTGCTAGATTTTAGATCCAACAAGAAAAATGATGAAACTTAAAATTATCTTGTTGGCAGAATCAAGGAAGAAAATTTGAGTTTGTTCATTATATTAGCGTATATTGTACTTTAAACAAGAATACATTTTGATTCCACAAAAAAATCTTTTAGCATAAAATAATTTTTCATTAAAAACAAAACAATTTTCCAACAACGTGAATTCTAAAATTCCCACATAAAACACCACAACTGCAAGTTTAGAAGAGTTTCTATTAGCTAGCAGAGGTGGGAACGGGTGGAGGCGTTGGAGTGATGTTGGAGGCAGCTCCGGCAGTGGCGTCCGGAAGGGGGTGGTGGGAGTCGTGTTCCAGTGGGAAGGTGGGCTACGGGGACGGTCGTAAGAGGGTTGGCGGGGGTTACGGCGGTCAGTGGCAGAACGAGGGAAGTTTTTTGTTTAATTTTGAGAATAGAGAATTTGAAATTATTAATATTATTTAAGGGTAGGTGGATTATGATATATTAATATTATTATAAAAAAAATACGGGTAGGTGGATTGACACACTACCGCTAGCTAGTAGCTACCCACACACCCCTCTACTGAGTACTGAGGGGGCATAGGAGGCAGTCACCCTGCTGATAAAGGATATGAGCGACTGCTTGTGTGTTTAAAAAATGAGGTCCTATGTTAGAAACTTAAAACAATTCCCAAAACTAGCTCACATACGAGAGAGGAAATGAACCTTATAAGCCCTTATAAGTTATAATAACATGAAAGAAATTTAGTTTACTGATATGGAACCATATATTTTTACACCTTATCTCACTATGACTTGTATTTTTTTTCTTCATATCTACGGGCTAGTTTTTATATATAATATACCATAGAAGCTAAAAGTGGACCCCACAAGTTGATTAACTAAAACTTCTGATGACAAGAGAAAAATGAGATCGCAATTCAGCTCATAAGCAAGAAAATACATGAGCTTTATAAATACATAGAGAAAATCTAGTTCTACCGGTACGAGACTATTCTTGGCTGGTCAACCTAAAGTTTGTCCTTGACCATCAACCTCAAGTTACAAAAACAATACGAGAGCTCCCCAAAGACAAAAAAACGAAGCATCATGAGTTAAATGATCATAGAAGATAAGTCATTGAACAAAGGTCTCATTTATTTAAAATATAAGCAATATTATGTTGGTTGACTAAACCCAACAAAAAATACAAAATGATCGAAAAATGTAAATACAGTTGAATCTAACAGTGATTCGATAAATGCTTAATTTGATACTAATCCCCTGAGAGGATAACAGGTATCGATCACTCTATTGGTAGGTTGCCACATTAATGCTTAAATTTAATCAGTATCACTTTTGGAAAATAATAATAATTGTGATCGTAGAATTTCTTAAGAGACCAAGACCTAGGTAGCTAAGAAGAATAATTTGACTCACCCACTACGTGGCAAGTGAAGTTCATACGCAACTGATCTCTAGTAGTGCTCACAGAAAGCGACTCAATATGATGCTGACTCATGACTCATTATTTTTATTACACTATAAATCACTAATCTCTATAAATTATACCTTGTCAAAAGAAGCATGTATGTTTCTTCATCCCTGTTAATTAAGAAGTTTACATGACGACTATTGGTAATACATCCCAACAGCTAGTAACCGTGGTCGGTCAGCTTGTAAACTTATATGGGATTTGAAATAGGTAAGTTACGAGATCATGAATCATAGCTGGTATATATGATCGTATTGTCGTTCTTAAAATAATGTCTTCGCTGGATGTAATATTTAAACATCACGAAAATAAAACAAAAATGATCGAAAGTTACCGAACTGGAGTCGGGAATTACGATTACATATAATATAGAAGCAGAATTGACCAACTTCAGAACAAGGAGAGAAATGAAACGTATATGGTCTGATCGAGAAATAAGAGCATTATCTTTTATAGCACCAAAGACATTGTTTTCAAATGTCAACTGGTTTTTTCTCTCGATGAAGTCCACGACTGGATAGCATTTATTGATAATAAAAAATGAGGTACATATGGTGTAGTACAAGTAGAAGAGATCACAACAGACAAACTTCATATATTTGTTTTAATCTAACTTTCATCTAAATATGCTTAAATTTGTCTTGAGTTAACTTAAGAACTGCAAGTTGAAAATAATACTTCTCATGCACGAAAACATGTGTTTATCCACCTACACAAATACACACACATAGGAACACAAAATCTTACACATAAACGGAAAATTGAATAGGATTCGGTCCTCCGTTTCAAAGCCACCAAAGACACTAAAGAACATGTACGAGACTTCCAAGTTCGGATGACCGTCGTTTGAACGGTCGACCGAACCGTCTTCGGACATCTGTTTCCTACACAACAAATACTTCCTGGACTTTACTGGACCACCATAAACAGACGACCGAATAGGATTCGGTCCTTCATTTCAAAGCCACCAGAGACACTGGAAAACATGTATGAGTCTTCCATGTTCGGATGACCGTCGTTTGAACGGTCAACCGAACTATACGTCAGATAGTTGCTTTAAGACCACGTTACATGTGACCGACAGAGTTAAACATTGTTCGCTTGCCGTTAACGACGTCAGAAGTTAACGAGACTCCGTCAATGATGTTAGATGAGAAGTGCGCCCAAGCAAATACTGAGTTTTACCGGTGTTTTTGGTCAATAAAAAAATTCAGGTGAAAGGTCCAATAAAGACATTTTGCATGTGCAGGCAAGCAAAAATTCAGGTGAAAGGTCCAATAAAGACATTTTTCCCATTTTTGATCCCGAGAAAACTTCACGGCTAGAATGACACAATGTACACTGAATTTTTGTAATAATACAATTTTCCTAAAAAAATAATATAATTTGATGATATCCAACCAATAGTCCATACTCCACCACCATTAGCAGTTGAGTTTATTTACTTTTTTCCCATCATTTATTTATTTAAAATAAAAATCAAACAAGAAGCCCAAAACCCTCACTCACTCACACCCACACTCTCTCTCTCATCTCTCTCTCTCTCTCTCAGAGACAGACAGAGGTAGTTGCCAAGTCGCACGACTAGAGTTGTGCGAGAATAGTTTAGATGAATTTAGCTTTTGTTTTTTTGAATATTAGGGCTGAGAAAGTCTGATTTTGATAGTTTATGGTGATTGTTCATTGTTGTGGGAAAAAAATGTTGGGTTTTTGCCCTTTCGCTTTGGTGGACATTTGGTGACATAAACCTTGCAATTTTACAATATGTGTTTTTTCTTAAAACAATTTTCATTTACTAATATAATTTTTTTGTTTAGGACCTTTGGTTTCTTTTTAAAGTGTTAGCTACATACCTGAAATGCAAGTGACATGTATTGTCATCTCTTATTTTGTGAAAAAATAGTTTAGTCTAAGATAATCGATAATCATTTGAAAAGATAAAAAATATAATGATTAACATATTAAAAAATTTCTTAATTTGGTAAATGCTCAAAAGTGCATGACAACATAGTCATTCGTTTAATATTTGGGGGAAAAGCTACTTACCGTTCGAAGAGAATCAGTTACCAATAAGAATATCCGACGGTTTTAGAGAAGATATTGCAAAGTTTATTGCTTTGGTTCTGGAAATTCAATTTAATTTTAATGATGTGATTACAAAAAATGTTGTTATTAAATTAAGTTAAAATGATAATTGACTATTTGGGCAATTATTTTATTTAATAATTATTTTATTTATTTTACTAATATATTGGATTTAAATTGAGGTTACTTTTGTCATTCACAATTCAAATACCGACTCCAAGTAGTTCAAAGGCAAGCAAAAGAAAAAATTGTCGGACTAAAAGCTACTTATCCAATCAAAATCCTACGGCTTCAAGTTCGCGGCTAGTGGCTATTCTAATCGCTACCTTAGTAAGCAAGAAAACAAATAATATTTTCAAATTTTCAAAACTGAATACTTTCAAACTTTTAAAACTGAAAAAATTCAGAAATGAAACACGCACCAGGTAGGGGTCAAACCTACAACTTTCTGCTTCGGAAACAGACGCTACCGATTTTAATAAGTAGGCGCAAAACATAATATTCTAATAAAACCAAGCAAGGAAACACCATCCATCCAATTTAAATACACCTTCATGGTTATTTGAATAATGAAAGAACCAAAAGGAAGGGTAAAGGAGAATTCATCTTTTTTCTCTGGCATGGCAAGGAGAAAATAATTCAGCAAAAAGGAGTAAGAATAAAGAGAAAACAAGTTAATCTCTAACCATTTTCTCAATGTGCCATATTGACGGCTATACTAGAGTATCTTCACCTGGAAAAGAAAACCACATAATCTTATTGTAATTTTCTTTCTTAATGTTCTACTTTTGTCTCAGTAAACCTCTCAATCAAGTTCAAATTTTAATTGTTTCAAATCTCATCTCAGTCTCAGACAAAAGGAGTGCCAATTAGACTACTCTCAACCAGCAATCATATTTCCTTTTTAACTCTTCGTATCAAAACAAATAAGCAACAGATCATCTCCTACGCTATTCATCAGAACGTAAGCAAAACGAATGGTACATGAGTACATGACCCATGACAAGAATGTGGAACCTCAATTTAATCCTCTGCAAAAACATTGGACGTGGTACACAACTACTCAATTAACTAAATGAATCCTAAAATCTGGGTCTCAAGACAAGCAAAAGTAGATTACAGACTAAAGTCACACCATGACTTCTGCTGTTCTGCATACTTCCTCATAACACATTTAACAATCTACTAATGAGCGGATCTAAGACAAGTAATAAACATATAAAAAGAAAAAGATGACGGCCGTGTTCTACCAGAACCTGTAGATCTTTTAGGACTAAGACATTGTCCACTGGTATTCCTATTAAGTGCCGGAAGTATGGTTATTCCCTCTTATCTTCTTCAAGATCACCCTCATCATCGTCCTTGAGAGCCACATCCTTAGTCTTTGCTTTGGGGTCTGAGGAATAATCATAACTGTCCTTTGTATGTACAGAGGCTGCTTTAATCAATGCCAATTTACCTTCGCCATCAAAGTCTTCGTTTGCATCACCGGAGTATGCGTACCTGTCAGATACCGTATTAAGTTAACATCGAAAATCCCTTGCCGTTACACAAGATGTGTATCCTAGTTAATCCAAGGACTAACTAGGTGGGGTTGGGACGCGGGTTCGATCCCCGCTCCCGTAACATGTGGGCGGTGGGATGTGGTTATGACCTCACTTTAATGATTAAAATTAACCCTACCACTTATTGAAAACAAAAAAACAAAATCCACTGCTGTTAAATAACTTATTTGAATATATGAATGAAAGCTCTAAAAGACGTAACACAGCAATACAACAAACAACAACAGCAAAGCCTTTAATCCCAAACTAGTTGGGGGTAACACAGCAATAACAAATGGAAAAATTGTTCTATTTTATTATGTTCATGTAATTACTAGATCACATACTTCCAAAATCATATGATTAGAAAGATAAAAGTAATCACTTATGTTATCAGTTTCTCATATTAGTTGTGAATCTTACGATGTTTTGTTCTTTCTTCATTCTATATCTTCATATTTCTTGTACTGTCTTTTGCACAGAAGAAATAAGAATAAGAACCTCATATTTTTACACTTCTACTCTCTCCATACATAAGAAATGTAAGCTTTATGCCTTTATCGTTGAATAAATCAAAGTATATTTGGTTATTGTGCTTCAACATGGTATCAAGAGAAGTTGTAGAAATCATAAAAAAGAAAATCACCACGAACAAACACTCATCTAGTTTGTTGTTGTTTGTTGTATTGCTACAACTTCAAAAACAACCCAAGGTTGAGGGATCCCCGTGATCTTTTCACCAACCCAAGGTTTCTTATATTTATAACATGAGGTTCTGATTTCCATAGGAATAGGAACTCAAAAAACAATTGGGAAGTTTCTTTCAATCGAAAAACGTTTAACTTGAGACGTAAGGTTCAAATTGTACTAGATACCAAAAGTAGAAGATACCATGTTAAAAAAAAGGTTCAAGAGTCAAGAATGTTCTTACCGCGTAGAGTTTTGTGAGGGTGCCCAAAGAGCACAAATGACACAAAGCAGACAGAAGGAGAGGACGGGCCAAAAGGCCGAAATGATCCAAGCATTTTGCCACCGCTCATTGTACACATCAGTGGATTTGAAATGGAGCTGACAAAAGATATAGGATGCTATTTGTTACACAGTGCTGCACAAATGCGAGAATGACAAGCCGATAGGAAAAAAGTGTCCTCATGATAATATTATCAACATGTATAGTTCTGAAAGATGGAACCACATTTGAACAGCAATAATTATAGATAGGTTCCAGACTTCCAGTACGAGTCCATTTTACTAACATTTGAAGGTTGGGATTTAATTTCAGAACAGTCAGTATTTTATATTATAAGTTTCCATCTTAATTACTGTGAGGATACACAAAACAAGATGATAATTTTTTTTGGGGTGTCCTGTCTACTTGGAGAACTGATATGCTAGCCCTTGTGAATCCACAAAATATATAAAGGAACTAAGCAAGCAAGCATTACCTCATAGCCAATCCAACCAACTGAAACAATAACAGCCACAGCTAATGCATTTGTAAACTTTCGGTAAATCTCTAACTTTGCCGTTAACCGCCTGGCCTGTAAAAAGAGATGATCAGCTCAGTATGTCCTCAAACAGTTATTTCTGCTAGGACTATACTTAATGTCCTAACTTAAACTGGACAAAGAGTCTTAGAATTTAAAAATCAACAATGCATTAACTAACAAATGGTGTACCTGAAGCTTCTCAAGTGTTTTGGAGAGAGAGGTGAATATCCAAATAATGAAAAATGCATCTAGAACTGCCACTGGTAGAGCCAAGAACAGTCTAGCTTTCCCAGAAAGATCATTCACGGCACCAACATTTTCTACCAGCTCAAGAACCTCGGATGCCAGAAAGAATGTCAATCCAAGCATGAGCACCTTTGAAGTAAGACCACCAAGCGTAGGTCTTACAACACCGAATCCCATTGAAACCACAAGCAAGATTACACGTGACACTGTTCGCCTCACAGTACCAAATGTAACAGCCCATATTGTAATGCCGACAGGGCGCACTCCAGTTTTGTTAAATTCAGCATAATCAAAATACCATAGTGTCGTTTCAAACATACCTAAGGCTACCACAAGTGTGATGCAGTTCTGAAGTGCAAGAACCTCTCTCCAAAATCTTGCATATTGAGAAAACCAAAATATTGCTAACATCAGAAAAGCAAATGACATAAATCCGTAAAATTTCATAAAAGGAGCCATTCGTCCTGGAAGATATCCAGTGGGGTTCTTCCAAATGGTGCTTCCCTCTATAACAAGCCCTTTAAGCTTTGGATCACAATAGATGAAGTACAAATTGTACATTCCAGACCTGGTAATCTGTATGGTTCTTGGTGGTAATGTTGCAATAACATCATTTCCCTTGAATTCAGCTCTTACAACGTGTGGCCAATCAGGATTAGTAGCCGATGGACGATAAATAACAGTACCTTCAGTGCACGAACCTAATTTGGCCAGATCAGGTGTACAACATACTGCTCTTTGACCACCATAGGCAGACCCACCAATAGTCTCCCGATCTTCAACTTCAAATATGACAGCTTGAACAGGAGTGCTATCCTTTTCTTTACCAGATGCAGCAGCCTCCTTTGGTCTTCTGAAGATAATGTTTTCAAAACTGAAGAGGAAAAAGTCATTCATTACTGTCAGCAAACTTAACAAAGAGATCATCCAAGTACGCATTTGCAGTATGCAATATATCATTTTGTGTAATGGAAACCACAGCTATGAGGAACAAGAGAAGAGTATTTGTTTGTCCTGTACATTTTAATCAGATCTTCCACTAATCTCATCAAGTGCCAACTTATGTCGACCAAGCTAATCTGATATACTAACCACTTCCTCTCCTGTATCCACTGCACTATAGATCTTATATATATGATGTCGTTGTCACTTGTAGCGTAGGTCAATCCATTCTAACTGCCTCCCTATCAAGTATCAACCGAAATCCCATATTATTTAGGGTATTTCAAGACCAAGGTCAGCTCATGACAAGTGTTAGAAATGACAATCTAACATTAGTTTGCAAAAGTTAACTAATGTCATCCAAGTGTTAAAACTTCTTACTTCTACTTGAATTAAATTTTGGTTTTATGATATTTGTGATCCACTGGTTTGCAAAAGTTAACTAATATTAGATTATCATTTTTATAATTTGTTTAAGGAAGTCACTAAATTCTAAGCTCCAGTTCTAGGAAGTGGGTTGACATTTTAGTATTTGGTTTGCAGTGTAAATAATTTTAAAAAAGTGGGAGTGAAGCCTACAACTCAAAAAAATAATTAAAAGCAGATGTGTGGGGACTCTTTTCTATCATAAAATGTTAAGTTAGACAGACCAATCGTGCAAAATTCATCTTTAAAAATCCGAACCCCCACTTCCACACTTGCACTGTTGCACACAATTCTCAAATAACTTATTTTTAACTCCCATCCACTTCAAATTCCAACTAGACTAAACTCTCATTTCCACTTCAAATTCACTCTCAACAAAAAACCACACCAGATCCGCCGAAAACCCCACGGATCTACATCTTCAAAGAGCGGAAATCATACCGGATGAAGGAGGCGGTGCGGTTGAGACTTGGCGGCGAAGCGTAGATCCCCTCGCTGCCTCCGTGGAGGACGAAGGCGTTGCCCTTAGGAGCGAAGGCGAGGCCGGCGTAGCGGTGGACGGAGGCGTTGGAGTGGAGGAGGAAGTGGGCGGCGAAGAGGAAGAGTAGTATGAGAGTCGACATTGGGAAGGACGAGAAGAGATCTGTGTTGGATTGGAGTTGGGGAGATCTGTGTTTGGGGTTTTAATGGTTGTCGGTGGTGACCTGGAACTGGAAGAGGAGGAGGAGAAGTAAGAGAGTGAAGTGAGGGTCCACTCCACTTGGGAGAGTTCCTTGCTTGGTTCGGTTAGTTAAGTCAAAGTGTCAAACCACTCTTACGCTTTGTGGTAAATTACAATTTGTCTCCTAAATTATACAATAATTTCACTTTGTACTACTGAACTTTAAAAAGCGACAGTTAACCATTTGAATTTTTGTTTTGTAACATTTTACCTTCTGAACTTTAAAAATCTACTATTTAAACACACATTTATTTATTTTGTGCATTTTGTTTGAGTTGTATCTAATACATTCTTAAACCTAATTTTACGTGAAATTCCAAATCAAATCGAATGTCAAATATGTTTGAATTTGGGTTAAATTGGTACTAAATCCAATTGACATTACATTTTCAGACACGATATTGCTCATGATTTACTTGTGTACTACTTTTGAGGTTTTTTGTAACGCAGTCTCTCTGAGTTCTTGATTTTATTTCTACATCCTTTTGTATGTCTTTGTTAAAGTAATATGTCCTCCAATTAATTTTCTTTCCTAACAATCACTTGTGATTGACGCTGCAACGCCACCTACATTTTCACCACCTCCTCCGTCTTTTACCGTCTATCTTTTGCCACTTTTCAAGGGTTAAGGTTAGCATTTATTTGGGGTTAGCGTTTGGAAAGAGGATGTGGTTTTTCTATATTGATTTTCTTTGTGTATTTTTCGCAAAAATCACAAACATTTGTAAACATTTTGAATTTGGACTGTTGGACACCGGCGGACAGTGTCCTATATGTGTAAATTGTCCCAGCCTCCTCTAGTACAAAAAAGAAAGGCCCCAGCCTCCCGGGCCTTACACGCTCTGGTTCATACACCATTGTGGCCCAATTCCAACTCGATAGATAGTATGGGCTACGGCCTGCTCCTATAAATCACATGACTAAATCATCAAATGTTGAATGCCGGTTTGGCACATGTAAATCGTTTTCATTTTCGTTCTTACATATTTCATTTAATTGAACAAATTCATATAAACTTTTTTGGCACCGGCACCCCTCCAGTGAAGCTCCCGCCGCCACTGTCAAAGATCTAATAGATCAAACCCAAAGCTCTAGTAAATAACTGAATATCATATGAAGTCCAAGTTATGGTACATTCCTAATTTCATGATCACTTATTCCAGAAAATCTCTCATGGAAGACGCTAAACATTCAAATTTCCGGCAATGACTTAAAAACATCCTGCTAAGCTTCATATGATATGTAACAAAAGCTGATACTGCAAATGTGCAGATCTTATCCCAAGTTACAAAATTCAGGTTGTCATCATACAACATCAGAACACCATAACAAGCTTTGGACGGTTTTTATTGTAGACCCTGAAATTTACATTGTCGGCGAAACCAATGAACTATCATAAACTTGAGACACCTGCATGTCAAAGTGAATTTTTTTTTGATGAAAGTGATGATTCAACAAAAAAAAACTCCAAAATTTAGAAGTAAAAGGTGAAGGCTATAACCGTAGGAACTTACTTGGATTCAGAAGACGTACATATACAGATTGACGTAAACGTGGTTACAGCTAAATCTCTAAAACAATAACTGCACGAACAAAAAAAGATTGTAAAATCCATAACAATATTTTTCAATATGGCTGAAAAGTTGTAGTGTTTAATGGTTGTAACTCACAATCTGAATCTGTCTTGACCCATTTACTACCATCATCCTTCTTTTTCTGCATTTCGTTTTCGCAATCTCCTTCCTCCATTGGCTTCTTATTCAGGTATTTTCTAGTAGATGTAGGAGAGGGATTCTGAGGATATATTTTCTTGTGAAGTATTGCTTTCATCAACTGCAGTTAAGTTTCACATGAGAGGATTTGCGCTAAACATAATGGAGCAAAACTACAGAGGAAGATATATCTCATACCTTTTCCATAATTGTTTCTTGAACTGGATCCCTTAAGCTTACAGCTGGTGTAAAGCCACCTCCACAAGAGACCATCTTTTTTAGTAGAAAAGAGAGAGATTTTTTGTTAATTGTGTGATTCTCAGCTAAAATGTCTTTGGCTCTGTTCAATATTATTCTTGATTTTGGTGAGACGTCATTATCATTGCCATTATCTGAACAATTGCGGCCCTGTGGGGGAGTTGTTTGGCCGATATCCAGATTTGGTGGGTGATGATCAAGTCGAACTTTGTTCTTAACCTCCAATTCAGAGGAAGCAGATTTGGCCAATAATTCAGCAACTTCTTTTTGTAACATGGCTGCTTCATCAAATGTAAAATTTGGTGCATCTGCTTTTGTTGACTGGTTGGACATTCCAAGTGGTTTTTCCTTCGATGAATCTACTTTCAACTCACTGTTTCCAAAGGTTCCAATCGCCAATAAAGCTTGTGGCCAGTCACTAAATTCTTCTTTATTGGAGTGTTGTACATTGTGATCTGTAGAAACAAGAGATACTATTACAAGAAGAAGATACATATTTCATACAAGATATGTAGTCAGCAGAATGGCAGACTTCCAAATATATTTTTTAAAACTCTTAACTGGAAGGTACCATAACGTCCTACGACTCCTACACGAGATGCACGACCATAAAATCTACTACCCTACACAAGCGAATACTGGATGTAATCAAGTTCCATAGCATGATCCAAATGTTTGAGCTTGATGCTACGGTCGTTGTTTAATTAATTATTTCCCTAAACTAAATGGGAATCTTGAGTCTTCACAGAAGGAGCTATACAAATTGTAACGGAGATAATGCACTGAAACAGTTCAGTGCAATCAGAATAACATCGGTTCATTTCTCCCATCAAGACCACCTATAGCCAATATTGCCTGGGAAATTATTATATATATATCATCTTGAATTCAGGATTCAGATAACAGAGGATCTCGAGTGGGAAGATCCATCTACAAGTATTGGGGGGGGGGGGGGGGGGGGGGGGGGGGGAATGAAATACCTAAAGGAATAGATTGAGTGCTGTCAACTAAATTCAAGAGAAATATGCAAGTAGTTTACAACCCTCTATAACTTAAGTTATCATTGATGAACATTTTCTTCGAACATCCCTCACTATATGTTGTACATCTTTCTCTAGAAATAACAAGGTAAAGGAGACAAAAAGATAAACAAATCAAGACATCAGTTCAAAACAACACAATTAACCACATTGCTCCAGTTTTAGGCTTAAGACCATCTACAGATAAATTTCTCAAGAAAAACAACTTCGTCAGCAACAAAGACAATAAAAAACCCTCCCATCATCTTATATCAGAAAAAGATGAAACCATGATCAACCAAACACAATTAAAGGATTTGATTACTTACAGTGAGCAGCATTTGTGTAACCCAGGTCAGGTTTTTTCTGTTCAGTCCTTCCATTTATCTTACTCTGCACCCAACTTAAGATCTACATAACAACAAGAACCCTCATTGATTTCCTCACAGGAAGATGAAGGAAGCCGAATACCTATCAAAAGTTAACTCCAAACAATTTTACAATTTGTAAGAACGAGTACTGATTGGCTCTGACTTACCCTCATAGTGGGATGTTAACTTTGAAACTGGAACACAACCCGACCACAGTGCGATGGAGTTCACAAGTGCCTGGGAGTGAATTGAAGATCGTAAACAAAGGGTTTAACCATCAGGAATCTATAGCCACAGGAGATTCTAGCCTTCTAGGAGGACTAAATATAGTAAGAGCTTCCTGCAACTCAAGTGCTTGCCAAATAATTCTATAGCTAACTAGTCTGGTCCAAGTTCCCATGCAAAACGTCTTTTTGCCGCTTGGAGTTTTGCTCCCTTTATGCCAACTTTTTTGTGCTTCCTGCCCAACACTCCAATATAGGCACTTATCATAAAAAAAAGACCCATATGGACTTTTAACCAAAAATATGCATAAAATACGTATGATTCCTTGTACTGCATTGACATGTGGGTCCTTGCCTTTCCCACACCGAAATGTAGAAATTTTATTTTAGATCCAGAATTTCGTGCTTTACTTTGTGAGGCAAGTTGTGGTTTCAATTTTTTTGAAACCAAGCAGAAATATAGAAAAAAATTATTCTATTTTAGGGGTTATAAATACAAGGGTTAATTACGATTTGACATTTGAACTATGTTTTGATATTACTTTGTACTTTTGAACTTTCAAAGTTTACAGTTATCCCTCCGAACTTTCATTTTGTAACAATTTGTCCTTTAAACTTTAAAAATTCATTATTTAAATACATATTTGTCGTTTTTTTGCAATTTTTTTATTGTATCATTAGTATACTCCTAAACCTATATTTACGTGAAAGTTCAGATCGAAACAGATGTCAGATTTAGTTGATATTTGAATCGGATTCAGTACCTAACTTACCCAAATTCCAACCAAATTCGACATCCGTTTTGATCCGAACTTCACATAAATATAGGTTCAAGAGCTTACTATGGATACAACAAAAAAATTACAAAGAAACAACGAATATAAGTTTAAACAATGAATTTTTAAAATTCAAGGGAACAAAGTGTTACAAAATAAAAGTTCAATGAAAGGAGAGAGAGTAATTGTCAACTTTGAAAGTTCAAAAGTACAAATGATAAGAAAACATACTTTAGAACGTTAAACCGTAATTAATCCTAAATACAATGATACCAGTTTGCACTAACCGGCTTGGATGTGGAAGACTTTTTATGTAATCTCTTTGGTTTCTGTTTAGTGTGTCTGCTCTTTCCCCAAACTAATTTTTGGTGGGGAAAGTTTTATGTGATCTCTTTGGTTTCCGTTCTAGTTGTTTGCCAAGGCAAACTCCTTACAACTCGGCCAGGTAGGACTGAAGACTATTATTAGCATAATGCATGACATGACTAATATCTATTGGATTATGTTTGTGATCTTATGGGCCGATATATCAAGTTCATGTTTGCTCTAGATCAGATCAGATTTCATAATTGATTACAAAATATCATGCCTAATCCTACCTACCTTCTCAATCCTGTCGGGCTCTTATAATAATAACGTAGCTTGGTTAGTTTTATTTGCATCAAAATGCCAGACCCTGGTCTGTGAGGTCGGAAAACTTCCTTTGGTTTTGTATTCCAGGATGCGGGATGTAACATGGTTAAACTGCTATTTCTATCGAATGAAACAAACTATTTCAAAAAAAAAAAGACAACCCTGATGCAGAAGATTAGTGAACAGCATTGCATTAGTATGTTTAATCACCCACTTAAGATCACTTATCAGTACTTACTGTCTTCCTGATTGGGACAACAACCAAGAAGGTGAGAAGGACCATAAATAGTTTTAGACAAAATCCTCAAATATCAATAAGATTAGGAACTTGTGCTTCCAATTAATTCAGAGAGCAGTACAGACTACAAAATAGGGCAATAGGTTTGGGGAGGTAGCTGTTAACAGCATTAGCTATAGGAAAGGGAGGAAGTTGCACGTGGGTGTTCCTCATCTTGCAGACCGGGTCAGTCTTAACTTTCCCACTACATCCAATCCAATGTGTCATCTTGTAACAACTTACAAAAAAGAGTACCATCAAATGAAGCATCTCACTGCTAAAAGAATACTCTCGAGGGCTTGGCTTCAGAAGTGCAACAGTACAATCTTATTTTGTTTGCCTCTGTGTATCATGCTGCAGAGCACTAATTGTTAAATTGAACGAACTCCGGTTACTTTCGGTACTTTATTGAACTTTTTACGACAAACAAATATATCCCCAGTTTACATGATAAATAATGGAACCGCTTGTCTAGTTATCCCACTTAGATCTGTTCTGGCATTATGTGGAATCGGATCCTAGCAAAATCGCAAAGAGACATGACAATAATACAACAATCCTCTAGACTAGGAGAGTAATAGTCATGAATATAATCAGCAACTCCTATCCTACTATAATTGCTGGTCAGTAGTCCCTACCACACCGGCAGCAGTGTCCTCCAAATCTCCAATCAACCTTCTTTCATAATATCAAGAAGTACAATAAGTATATACCTGTTGCCACTAATCCTACACCAAAAATATAAAGTACTCTTATTATGATCTATAAGATCCATTGGCAATTGGCATCTCCTTATACCACCAACAGTTAATTATGAGTTGAAAACCTGCACTTTGAGAAACAGACATTGCATGGTTCATACTCAGATCCTCCAATGGTGTTCATCCATCCACCGTGACTTCACAAAAACATAACTCTATTTTAAAAGCTAAAAAAATCGATTAAACTTTGAACTGCATCGTGCTACCATATGCCGATGGCTTTGAACCTCAATTTCCTTTTTTTGCATTGTATGTATTGATATATCAATAAAATATTGCGGCTAAAGCCACAAGCACACTTAAACTTTGAAATGTTTAACTCGTAATTGATATGGTAACAGATCAATGTTTTTAAAATCCCTCCATCTTTCTTGTTTAGCAACGTGGACTCAAAGTGCTGAGTTGGAATAAAAAAGACAATGTGAATACGTGCATATGCCTATTACCACTGAAGGGTCCTGTCCAGACAATCATGAAGATAAGCTGGTGGGTTGTCAATTCTGGACATGTAAGAAGCCAGAAGCAGTTCCAATCAAAGGTCATTCCCATACTGATGAGGCGATTCCTCCAAACAGAAAGATCAAGGAAAATGCGGTCATAAAAATATGTGCCAACTCCCATCTTCCAAATTCCTTTTCAATTTCAATCAATTATATGCGTCAGCACAGAGTCCAGATCTCAAAAGCTCGTTGTTACTGTCCTCTTCAGTGAGATCACATCCAGCTGGCTCATCATGTTACCCACTCCTCGGGTATTATACTATTGGGCCATGTTGGATCCAGCATCGGAACAAGGCTCAGCCAGATGTCACGACAGAAATGTCATTTGGGAGATCAAATCCTGTCGGGCTCTAACACGTGTGTCTTTGACTCATTACCATTTTAAATAACTGCCAAGTTGATTGCTAAATCAGCCAAGCTAAGGGGTTGTCAAACAAAAAATATCTCACCTTTTTGGGCTGCGAGCGTTGGGATCGCATTGTGTAGTTTCCTTGGGAACATGAAAGGAGCGTAAAGGGGACGAGTAATATCTGCATATCCGGTCATTCATTTCGTTTGGACAAAAAATCATACTCGTATATCTACATCTGTTTATCCAGTTAATAAACAAGTAGGACACTGGTAATACATACCCGTATACCGATTAATATATTATATATATATTATACCCGTCCTACCCATATACCATACTCGCTATCACATATATACTTGTACCCATACCCGTTAATTTAACCAAATACGGGTAAAAACGTACCCAACCTGCTTACACCCCTACTTAGAAATCTCTTATCCCACGCGTGCTTTTAATCCTCAGAGTTTATACTTCATTGGTCATAACTTGATCAAATAATTGAAACAACTTGACGGCACATGCATTACACTGTGGTTTACGTCAGCTGCAAATTCGATTTGTTTTTCATCAGTGATTTTTTCCTCTAGTTTAGGACTGAATCTTCCAGGTCAGACAACAAAGATGTTAGCAATTGAAGATTTCCCCCCTATAATTTGAAAATTTTCTCATTAAAAGAAAAGACAGGTGAACCAGGCTTTGCTACACCGCCTCTGGGTGTTTCAAGATGGCTAACCCTATTAGTAAGTAAGCTGTAGGATTTGTCTCAGACACTTCAACCAAAAAACTGGACAGAATAGATCGATGTGAGCATGTTTTCACAAGCCATTAATGATTCTGTTTCTTTCAACTAACGATCTCTAGGAATAAACTTACTGATGTCCATTGTATTTAATATCAACTAGCAAAATATAAAAAGCAAGAGAATGTAAGCATGCATTTCAAAGCCTCACAGGGTCCATCCTATTGGTGGAGAATATAAGAATGCATTCAGCACTGTGAACTTGTCTGTACGAGAGGAGAAAGTGACCACCAGGAAATTTAAGTTGCAGAACCAAGATAAAAAGAAATGTATGAAATGAGACAGAACAGTCAACTGAAAATCACTTTGGTACCCTAAACCAATTCACCAAAACACCCGTAATTAAGGCCATAAATTACTTTAGCGTCTTGAACTATAAAGCTCATTAATTCAATATCTTTTAACTACGGTCAAGAATCACTTTAATATGAACTATAAAAGAAATCATCAATTAAGTACATAAAACTATTGATTGGTACCTTTAACTATAGTCCAATTCACCAATTCACTGTATCAAATATAGAGGAGATTAATAGGTCAAAGTACCAAGTCTTTCCACCACAATTAATGCTATTGAGCTTATGGAATTCATAATTGAAGATACCAAAGTATTTTCATAACCACATGTATAGGTATTAAATTGATGAATTTGTAGTTAAAGTACAAAATTAATTTTCAATTGAAGTTAAAGATACCAATAGGATATTTACTCTGAAAGATGACGAAATGAAAGATAACGTGTGAAAGAAGTTCCAATGTTTCATTCCAATCTTCCTGGACAAATGAATAACCAACCATTAAGATATAGTATGACAGCCTTTGGTATGAATCCAACTATTTCATTTGTTGAATAGTATATCAAAATGCCTCAACCCCTCAGTCTGCAGACACTGTTGAGGTCTCAGTTTAATGTATTAGAAGTGCAGGTGGTCCTAACCTTCATACAGAGTAAACAACAATTATAAATAAATAAAAACAAACCTGCTGGACAGAGATGGTCCCTCTACTGGCAACATGATTAGCATTCTCATGTGACATTCACATTCTTCTAAGAGTCTCCCATCTCACAATACTATCACTTCCCTCCCTGCTTGAGTAGGCACATTTTAGGCAAATACAGATGGAATCATTAAAGAAGAAAGAAACAGGTTAACTTAGAAACCTTATCAACTAAATGTATACCTTTCTCAGTAAGTAATCCAAGGGTACCTTGATGGGGCAAAAGATACTTCCCTCTTGCAGAAATAAAAGTTTGAACAGCAAGTCAGCAACCATGGCGTTGGAGGAAAAGCGAGTGAAGTTATATCAGGAAGTCCAGCCATCTTCTAGATCTAAAACCTTAAATCTAAGAAATTAGAGATCTTCACTAATACTAAATCCCAAATTAAACAGGAAAGCTGATAAAAATATCATTAAAATTAAAAATACATATACAAATCAAATCAAATTATATTCGACTTGGTCACTTGGATCATATGTTATTCTAAAGTCTTAGTGCCAATCGTTTGAAAGATACAATTACAATAAAATTTACTGCCAAAGGATTTGTGCAATTATGTGATTTAAGACTCGCAAGTAGATAGAGTTATGACCGTAGAACTATATATAAACCTTATGACCAGACGTGAAAAATATAAATTGAGGTACACCATACAGCTTGAACCAAGGCATGGGTGATGGTGGCGGTCAGTCGGGCTTCTAGTTCACACTACTGAGCCACTCAAGCTCATAGCAACTGTAGACATAAGTTCTATTGCCATAAAAGCCGCACCCCAACATTTTAAGCAGAGCATAGATCTGTTAATACTATCAAAAGTTTGATGTTACCCTTGCTCCATCATTGCCTCCATGCCAAAATACTGGAAAGTGGAACCAGTTACCTCTGAACATCACTACCATGAATCAGGACTTCCTACTCTACAATTTAGATCGAAATTCAGTAAAGCAAAAAAATAAATTCCATCTTCAAGCAAGTTGGAAGCGTACCAGGTATAATTATTTATCAATTTTTTGAATAATGCTACCTTTGATTCGTAATAGTGGTGATACAATAGACAAATGAAACTGATAAACCACAATATCAACAAACTGGCAAGTTGGCACCGAAATGCAGAGAGCAATGGATGTTGATATTGAACAAAAATAATATAAGGAGAGTATGTTAACAGTATTCATATCAAGAGGCTACTACGCACATCCAGTAGGACAACCATTCGAGAGTGGTTAAAGATAGTTGGTTTGCATTTGTCCACAAATATGGCAGAGCAAATCATGCTCTTATGCCGTAGCATATTTCAAAAAAATATGCTACCCTGCAGATCATGAAGTTATTTTGTAGTGGGCAACAGATGATATTAAAGTTGTAAAGTGAACATCTATCAGTTGATTTTCGCAGACAGCTGTTCGGGGGGTTGATGATTTCAAATTGGTCTAATTTTAGTCGGCGGGATAAACCTTCAAACACTATGGGTATATGTTACCCCTCATCGTGATTTCCCCTGGGATGACCACCTCAAAATCAATTCTTCACTGTTATAAATGAACTGACAAGAAATAATCAACACGCCAAAAAAAGACACAGCATGGGCACATATCTAACAATTGTAAACCACAACAGGAATTATAAGAGAAACAAGTTCAGGTGGGATGACCACCTCAAAATCAATTCTTCACTGTTAAGTACTTGGTTAAACACGCAAGGACTTCAACAGAAACTAATATGCTAGGAAAAATAGCTGGACCAGTAAAATTTGTATTGACATCATGATGCACTGGAACCAGAGATGTGTCAGTGAAGCTCGTCGAGCAACCCATGCATAATGTAGTCCTCTCAAAGTTCATCATGTCTTGCAACCTCTCCTACAAAGTAAAAGAAAGTGTTTATTAACCAACGCCGTAAATATTAAAATAAGCAATCAATAAGATTCTATAACAATCTGTATTTAGAAGAAACAACATAATTTGCTGGTTTTGTACTTTGATAAGCCACAACCAACATATAGTGGAGAGACTTATTTTACCCTACTCATCTGCATATAGTTGAAAGTTCTTAAGAAAAGCACATTTCCTAAATATTTAAAAACTTCAGCTTAATGATGTAGAAGGTAAAGAAATAGCAAGATACCAAGCAATTTTTTGTTGAAGAAAAATGAAATCTCTCTTGCAGCTGACTGTGTAGAATCTGAACTATGAATGCAGTTCCTCTCAACATTCAACCCACAAAATGCCCTGATGCTGAAACAAAGCAATGCATATCACATCCCAGTTAGACGGCGGAGATGTGTCTACTTTCCTCTACAATTATTTGAACAATAACTGGCTAAAGATGTCATTATAGTTTTCGATTTTGTGGACAGGGATGGAATATCGAGAGTATAGAAGTCCGGTGACGCAGCAAATCAGTCAAAACACTCCAACAAAAGCTCAAATTAGACATTTCTCATACATAAATAGTTGGCTCATACTTATATATAAGGGCTAAATCAAAAGGAAAACAACCATAAAACAATGGTATTTATAAAGTTTTTTTTTAAAAAAAGATAGTCAATCTACCATCCATCACATATAATCAAGTTGACTGATAAATGATAACATTGATCATAAATGATGTCCCCAAGCACATGAAAATATAATTCAGTCGATTACCCATGGAACCTATTGGATCACAATAAAACTGTAATATCCTAAACCCTTATTAACTGGGTTAATTGGCTTTTAGGTTGTTAATTGGTGGATTCGGATGGAGGTCTGGGATTGAGTTGGTGGAGATGAGGTGGATGGTGAAGATGAGAGGAGAAGAGTATAGGTTGGTGGGTTTCTCTCTCTCTTTCTCTCTCTCGTTTTTCTCTCTCCCGCTCAAATTCTCTCTCTCTCTCTCTACTCTGATCCGTAGCAATCGGAGGAGCCGGAGAGGGTGGTCTCGATGAGGCAAGGTGAAGCTCAGACGTTCTCCGGAGTTGGCTAGATCGTGGCTCAGTTGGTTTGTCGCCGGAGTTTGGGTTCGTGAGGGAAAAACTCACCGTTGGATTTTCAAAAGTTTCTCCAAACCTTCAAGGTATGTCAAGCTTTGCTTTGATACTCATTTATGCTTTCGTGAGTGTTGGTGTGGTCAACGGTAGGTCGGATGGCTCGTCGGACCCGTCCAACAGATTTCTGCACTGTAACGGTCGTCCGATAGCTTGATTCGGTCGACCGATTGTAGTGTAATTTTGGACGTTATCTCTTGCATCGGTCGAACGATACCTTTGGGTGGTCGACCGGTGGTACATGCTGAGCGAGAAGATGACGCTACTGGTGGTTTTTGGTCGAACGGGACTCATTTGCCGTTCGACCGAAATACTGTTTTAAGTCGGTTGGGGGTGTAGACTTCAAAACGGTCGTCCGCCCTATGACCTCGTTCGACCGATAACTTAAAATAACTTAAAATGGGTTCGACCGATTTGTTGTTCGGTCGACCGGTATGTTTTGGTTCGGAATATGATTTCACTGCCCGTTTTCCGTCGACCGTCGATCTCGTGTTGTTCGACCGTTTGTGCTTTTCATGCAGCAAGGGGTTTTTACTGATGCAATTCGGTCGAACGGGTCCCCTTTTCCGTTCGACCAATTGACGAGTTTTTCGGTTGGGTCAGTCCTCTGGAGAAGGATTCGGTTGACCGGTTTGGGGGTTTTGTTCGACCGTTTTGGTGCAGTTGTGTTATTTTAGTGTTGTGGGACCAGCTCAAGGGCAACAAGTCTCCGGCCTTTTTGGGACAACGATACGGACATTGTCGGCCTGAGAGTGGTTCATCGAATCAGCTCAAAGACAACGGGTCCCCGGCCCTGGAGGGACAACGGTACGGATATTGTCAGACTGAGAGTGGTTCATCGGATCAGCTTTGAAGGCAACGGGTGCCCGGCCCTGGAGGGGCAACGGTACAGATATTGCCGGCCTGATAGTGATCCAGAGTTGTGTTGTAGTCGAGGATGTTTTCGGCTGTGGTGCCTGGGGCACGTGTGAGGGTTGGGCTTGAGGACCCATAAGACTTGTTACTGTTTTGTGTCTACTGTGGTAGGAAAATAGTTCCCGGAGGCTCAGTGAGACGTTGATGTTGTTTACTGCATTTCATATCATACATGCTTATAGATGTCTAGTCTATTTATTGTGATAAGAGTTTGACATACGGGGTTTCCTTATGGAAAACTCAGGCATAATCATGTTTTATTTCAGGCCGTGAGCGGCACTAGGAGGTGATGACCGAGGAGGAACGTGTTCGGAGCCAAATCTTGTTTTTCATGTTTTGAGGTCTTAGTGATTACATGTACATTTCTCCTTAGCTTTTGTTGTAATCATACTCTTGAACTCTCATATATATATATATATTGTATATATGTTGGTGCAACAGTTGCCTGTTTTCTTCAGTAATGCTCTCGTGCTTGTGTTGTATTGAAAATTTTAAATTTCTTCCGCTGTTGAGGATGTTACAAAAACCATGATGACAAATAGATCACTAAAATGCTTAAGCTGGAAATAATTGTGATAGTACTCGTGCCCTTGTAGGAGTAGTAAATTTGTCTTACCGATGGGATGTAGAATTATAATTTGGGTGGTACAAGTGATGTTGAGAAGGAGCTACTCTGAATTCATTATGCACATGACAAAAATGGATACATTTTCCATTTCACATGTTCTGTAAAATCAACATAAAATAACTAGGACAACAAGTGCAGAATTACATTAACATTTTAAATACTAAGTTTTGTGTGACAGGATTACAGAAAGTTCTGGAATTGTAGTTTCTAACCTAAAAATTTAGAGGTGGGATAGCTTCCCGTACCTGCATAGAGTCATTTATGCATTGATTTATAGAAAAATGGTTTAAGGGTGAGAGGACTTGGAAATGCAGAGGTAAACTTATATGCGAGTATAGTGAAGGCGGACGCAGAACATGAGTTTCTTGACTTGAAAATGGGTACATAAAATCCCCCCGACCCAAATTCTTGGAAAATCAAAACAAATTAGAAAATCCCTTCTATTTCCAACTTAAAGAAAGTTTTAAAGCCCATCACCAAATGTCATGGTACTTAACTGAACTAGAGTTCCTGGAACTAAATCTCCTGAAAGTCTAAAACCATAATTACTTCATCAATCACATTCCATAAGAAGTCATGGAAATCTCCCCAACAACATAAAACTAAATTAGTTTGAGCACTTTAAAAATAACAATAACCTTAAAAATAATCATCCAAATGGTCAACCCACAAAAAACTACTCTCAAGTCTCAACACATGAAAAACTACTCTCAACACACAAGTCTATACAAAGGACAACAACGTTACCTGTCAGGATGGGTAAGTTTAGCCTTCTCTGCATCAGTTGGTCCGATCAAGTAACGCAAGTCAGATACTGCATTTGGCTTCTCAAGAACCATAACAAACACTGGACCACTAAGAGAACAAGGTGTGTCAATATATAGAAAAAAATGGTAAAATTGTCATTCAAACATTCACATTTCCAAATGGCAAAAGTTATCCTGGGTATGTGTGCGTACACATAGCAGTTCATTTTTTAGTATCAGGGTATGACACATACAAATTACATATATTGGTTTTTATGCCAATAAGTCTTTAACTATTCTGTATCGGAGATCACTAAGCACGATAATTGTATGACTGATTATAAAAGCATAAGATTTTTAAACAAATTGCTACCTTGAAGAAATTTACTTGGATTCCATGACTATTCCAAAAAAATGACTTAGTGTGAACTTTCCAAGTCTTGTAAAAGCTCTCTACTTGAAAACAATTGAGTGTCAGCGAGCTATCGGAAGGATGAAAGAAAAGACCTTGTAATGTAGTCTACAAGATGAGGAAAGAAGCCTTTTCCTGAATGCTCAGCATAAAATCTTGTAGCATTGTCTTTGGTAAACTGAAATTGTATTTCTGCCAGCACTGAGAATCCAGACTTCAGAATCATATTCTTTATCGCTTCAGTGTGGTTATTAAGAAGCCCATCTGGCTTTATCATTGCCAATGTCCTCTCTGTACCTGTACTTGCACAGCTTGTGTGCCATAAACCTCATATTAGTTCAACAAAATCTACAAAGTTAAGCAAAATCAAAGCACCACTCGGATCTGCTGGTATGTAAGCCAATTAATCCTATGTTTTTTGCTCATCTCTCTTTTGAAGATAATGACTTATTACACATGGGTATTTGTAACCTAATGAATCAAGTATCAGCCAAGAATCCATATATTCCATACGAGCGAATCCTACCTTCCATTTGTATGTGCAGAAGCAAAATACACTTCGGTTTCTTTTCCAAAAAATGGAAGCATATCCCAATCGAAACTCCGTAGTGATTGATTTGAATAAAACACAATTTCACCACCAATTAACTGAAACACCAAACGAACCAAGCACAAAAATCAACCTATTCTTACAAACCCTAATATACAAATCACAAGACAACACACACCTGGGAATCTAGTCTCACTAAATCTCCTCAACAACGAGAAAAAAATAAGTCTCTCTCAAACTTTTACTTCCATATCTACTTCGGCCGTCATCCAAACAATTCACAAAACAGAAAAGCAATTGCCTCCGCAAATTTCCGTTTCCCGAGTCGATTACGAACTATCGAGATCCAAACCTAACGACTTTCCACCACCAGACCGTTAGAGAACTCGGATCGAGACCAAACCAGACCGTGCGGAGGGAAAAGACACAGATCCGACGAGAAATCTGGGAATCAGAAACCCTACCTGAGGAAGAGGGGGAGGAGTAGGGCGAGGGCGAGTAGGATCTTCGTCATCTCCAAGTACGCGGGAAGTGGTTTTGCCCAAATGGCCAGTCCGAGAAGTGGTCGATAATTGTTTGGTATTTATAGTTTTCAATTCTAAAGAATTCTTGAAAAACTTCGGTAATTCATAAGGATCTATGAAAGTGCGGATCTTTCAGAACTAAATTATCTTAAGACAATCCTGTAGGGCTGAGCATCGGTACGGTCCGGACCGGGCCGGAAAAATTTTGAAGGGTCGGACCGAAGACCGGACCGGATCGGACCGAACGTTCAGTCCGGTCTGGTCCGGTCCAAAAACTCGATTTTTTACCTTAAAAATAATTAAAAAAAAATAAAAATTGGACCGGACCGGACCGGATCCAATTTTTTTGGTTGGTTCCGGTCCGGACCGGTTGGTTCCAGTCCGGTTGGTTCCGGTCCGGACCGAACCCGGACCGACCGGTCCAGTCTAAAAACCCGGACCGGGTTTTGCTCACCCCTGCAATCCTGTGTAATTTCAAGATTTTCAACTATTAAGTGAATAATATTTATTGCAAGTAAGAATACAATCATCTCCACTTTTTGAAAGCTCTTGTCCATTAATTTCAAGTTTTATTTATACTATCTATAAAAAAGAGAATGATTTTTCTGTGATTATTTTTAAAACAAAAATCAACTTCAAATAAAGAAAAGTAAAGCTGGCTACATAATATTGCGTGTTCATTTATGTTATATATAAAAGTGTAGGATAACACAAGACACGTTACCAACCATATGTTGAGACGCATATTGCATGTTCATTTTCTTGGTTGTGATTGTGTTCCCATAATTCACGTATAGTAAATGCCCCCAAACTCTATTCTCGTTCTGGGAATGTAAAACGTCAGCATGAGTGGGAGGGGATTGTGTTGATCTGTTGATGGTTCCGACAAGGACAAGGACACATATCACCGTCGCGGTTGCTCACACGAAAGCCAACGACCCAACACACGTGTCGCCTCCAACGAAACGAAACATACACCTCCTGGTTCTGGACCCCTGGTTTTTTTTCTTTTCCCTTCCACTTCTCGTTTCAATTTTCCGACCGCACGACACTCTTCGACCCTCATTCTTGTTCGAAACCGAAGCCTTTTGAGGTATCACTTTAATTACGAATTCTTTTGTTCTATCTCGTATCAGTTTGCATCACTGGAAGCCTGCTAAACACATGTCACAGGGCAATTAAGGAGTTGATATATATTCTTGAATCAACTCTACTTATACCAACTTCATTTGCCAAATATGTCATTGTTACTAGTCCTTGTCCTCCACCCTTTTATTATTTCCTTCAGAATATAATGGTAAATATCTCGTTTTATGTGTCCTCAAAATGCAAACAAGATCTTGAGGAAATTCATTTTAGATGGAATGAAAAGGTTTGAGATTCCCATTAGGAACCAAATCTTGGCAACCATTAGGAAATGGATTTTGGGATGTATTTGTTTCCTGCAAATTAAAATTTGGTTGTGAGTAGTTCAACGGTTCAACCACGATTGCATATTATATCGTTCCATAAGTTTGTTAATGATTGTGTTTGTTCATGTGTTCGATATCCTTGTCGTAGGGATTAGCGGCTTGTGAAATGTGAGCTAATCTTGTAAGTTATTACCTTGTTGGAAGGTTTCTCAGAAGAAGAAAAAATGAAGGATTATATGGTGTAGGATTTGAGTTTTGGGGCTATTTCTTATATGTGAATGTGTTTTTCATTGGCAAGTTCAGATACAAATTATGTTGATTGATTCTTTTGCATCCATTATGTGATTATTCTTGGTTACAATCCACATTTCAATACATGATCGAAATATTATAAACTCCACGAAGGACAAAAAGTCCTTATTCGTGTTGGGATGTGTTTGGTTCAGGCATAAATGTTCTTGAATGGCACAAAGTCATATCGTGAATGACCAAGGTTTGTATCAGAATCTCCACACACCAGCGTTGATAATTGGCGGGTTTTTTGTTGTTGTCTCGTTGAGCCTTTCGTGTTTCTTGATTCTTCAACACCTGAGATCATACACTAACCCTGCAGTAAGTAATGTTTTTCTACTTATTTGAATGTACAATTGCTTGGTGCCATTACTTCTTCCAGTAACACCAATGGCAAATATCATTTTGTTGAGCTCTCAAGCTTTAGTGTTTTCCCCTCCAGGAACAGAAATCGATCATAGGTGTACTGCTCATGGTCCCCATTTACTCTACCGAATCTGTAAGTACAATTTGTTTTCCTCAGAAAATAATCGTAACAATAACTGAGAGTGGTTCCGGTCCATATTCTATGGAACAGTAAAAGTTTTTAACCGTAATATTCATCAAGCAAAGATCAATTAAAATACAAAGTTATTTCCACAGGTAGTATTGTGCAGTGGCTCTTGTGTAAATGAAGTCACAGGAAAAAAATAAGCAAATTTGTGTATCAAAAATTTTGTTGATATATTTACTGAATAGCCAAACAAGAGGATGATTTGTAGCCTAATCCTTAAAGAAGTAGGTCATAATTGCAGTTCATGGATGATAATGAAGGACGTGTAAAATTTTATGACTAAGTTATCTTTCTCAAGAATTTCCATTCTCCTGTCCAAGAGTTTTCCTTCCTGGCGATTTAATTTTGTAGTGATATGTTTCGTGCAGATAATATCCTTGTGGAACACAAGATTTTCTGTTGCTTGTGACATATTAAGAAATTGTTATGAAGCTTTTGCTCTGTATTCTTTTGGAAGATATCTGGTAGCATGTCTGGGTAAGTTTCTGATGTTATAATTTCTAACGGCAGCATGCTTACAAGTAAAATACTAAAATCACACAACTAACCTACCACTTCAGGTCTATGATATTCAATACTTATCTTCTTCACTCTACGCTTTCTTTGATTAAGGATAATATGCCATCATCCCTATCACTTGGAGACCAACTATACAAATCTTCATATGGTAATTGATGCCAATTCTACTAATCGAGGCACTCTTTTGTTGTCTTAGGGGGTGAAGAAAGAGTTGTTGCTCATCTTGAGAACGAGACAAGAGAGCAACTCACTGAGCCACTTATTCATGAAAAACAAGAAAGTAGAAACAAGTTGTGCGATTTCTTCTGTCAACCACGTTTGCTTGGGAGAGACTTCTACACAATTGTGAAATTTGGAATAGTACAATATGTAAGTAAAAGCGGTTACATAAACCGATATTACTGTCTAGTTATTGAGACTAAAGCCTCTAATTCTTTAGACGCCGACAGATGATTCTCAAGACGCTATGTGCTTTTCTGGCACTGATTTTAGAGCTCTTTGGTGTTTATGGTGACGGAGAATTCAAATGGTACTATGGGTATGTATCCACGTATCTATGGACCCTGTGTACGAAACAAGTAAACATTGAGCTCATCTCTCTGTGCGCTCTTATATTTTCTGTAGCCATAAGCTGTCAACTGTAATTTGCATGTTTCTATTCATGTATAAGCTCAAGCAGTTTATTTCAGGTACCCATATATTGCAGTGGTTTTAAATTTCGGTCAGATGTGGGCTCTGTACTGCCTTGTCCAGTTCTACAACTTGACTCATTGTAGACTCGAGGAAATAAAACCACTAGCAAAGTTCGTCAGCTTCAAGGCAATCGTGTTCGCGACTTGGTGGCAAGGTGTTGGAATAGCAATAATTTGTTATTTTGAAGTCCTGCCAAACGAGGAGAAGTTTCAACATTTCATACAGGACTTCCTCATCTGCGTGGAAGTGAGTAATTCAGGCATGATATGTAGACAAAAAAATCATGCGAATCAAGTTATTATTTTTTTAGTTTCTTAATTGAGTTTAAAAAAATCTTAAGATTGGTAACAACCATCCTGATCTGGAGTAGAGCCAATACCGGACCACTGCCCATGAGTCCTTGTGGTGTAACACTTGTATAGTTCCTATATTTCTGGGTGATTAGAGCTTTCCTGTCATTTTCAAAGATCAACCCCATGTCAGCATAGAGATTGGTTCGGTACTTTGTCTTTGAGTTTTCAAAATGCTTAGCTGAAGTTGATATGGTGGTACACTCGTCCTCCAAACCTCTACCATTATTTCATGTTTAAGAAGTATGAGAGTAAAGTTGAGGTGTCATAGTAGAATTCCTCCTTTTTTGCTATATTGCTCTCTTCGTCGTATTGTCTTTTCATTGGTATTTGGTGATTTTGTTAAATTGATTTGCATATATGTTTTGCATCTTTTATGAGACGATTTCCTTTTAACAGATGGCAATCGCAGCACTTGCACATGTTTTTGTTTTCTCAGAGAAACCATATAAGTTTCAACCAATCTCCGAGCCCGGGGAGATCACTGTGGAAGAAACCAAAATGGAGGTTAAAATAGAGGGAGGTGGCGAGGACTCTGAGAAGAAACCAACTGCTGTGGAAGAAAAAGAAACACTAATTGAAGCACCAGGAACAAGCGTTAAAGAGAGCGTTCAGGACGTTGTCGTCGGGGGTGGAGAACGTGTGAGTTCCTTTCCACATTTCATTCAAGGTTTTTGTTTTAGCTCTCTTTTTCCTCGACATATGATTAAGTTCGATAAGATGGAGCAGATGCTGTAAGGTAAAATGGTCTTTTGCTCACTGCCCGGTCCATAAACAAGGCATCTCTGCATATCGAAAATCGACCATGAAATACTACAATACAACAAGACTATTTTCTGAAGTTAACCTGCAAGAGGGTTTCTTCAGGGTGAAATCTTTACTGGTATCTTTAATTATGGTTGAAAAACACGTGAACTACAACACTCGTCAATTTGGCATCCTTGACGATCGTACTCGAGAATCGCTTCAGTATCATGAGCTGTAATCATTTTATTGAACAGGTTGTTAAAGACGTCGTGCTGACCATAACTCAAGCAGTGCAGCCTGTCGAGAAGGGTGTCTCTAAGATACAGGAGAAGTTCAACCACATGAAGGTGGAATCTGAGAGCGAGGAAGGGGAAGGTCGTAAAGTTGAATTGGAGGAGCATGTCAAGGAAGACATAACTGAAGTGGAACCTCACGTTGTGAGCTCAGAAAAGGTGGTAAAAACCAGTTAACAGTTGAGATCCCCATATGCTTATAAGCGATTGTGTTATAGATGGAGTTTTATCTCTCTTTCTGCTTTGTAGTTTTTGTAGACAAGCATTAAGATTTTCTCAGGGAAGAGTCAGAATTATATTCACAATCCATCAGTGGGACAATGAGTTCTTTTAACAGGCTTCTCTTTTGTTCGTATGTCATTATATTGTTTCCTAAGATGTTCCTTTTTCATTTTCTGCAATTTAAGGTTGATTCATTTTTAGAAATTTCTTATCATAATGGGAAATGCGTTGACAATGCACTATACAGTATACACCATTTATTAAGTTTGATTGAGTGTTGTGTATGAAGAAGAAATGAGTATTTGTTTTATTGCTTTTTTCGTTGTCTTTACATATGTTAATACCGGAATATATATATGTATGTGATTACATAGCCGTTGGTAGACGATATTGTGGTGATCTCTTTCCTTGACGAGATGTTGTCATAGAGGGAGGAGCGTGGGTGCTCTCCAAATGGGTGCTCTCCACCATTTATTAAGTCTGTGTAAGGTAAGTTTCTCAACACGCCCCCTCAAGTTGGGTCTGGAATAAGTTGATGGATCCCAACTTGTGGAGAATGTTTGAGAACGTCTTGTGATCAAGAGCTTTTGTGAAGATATCTGCGAGTTGATCTTTACTGGAAACGTATGAAACTTCTATTTGCTTTGACTGGATTTTCTCTCTGATGAAGTGACAGTCAACCTCTATGTGTTTAGTCCTTTCATGAAAGACCGGGTGCATTGTTATCACAAAACATATTCATTGGCTCCTGGGTGTTGATGTTCATATCTTTGAGCAACTGGTTGAGCCAAACAATTCGCTAGTGGTGGAAGCCATGACACGGTATTCTGCTTCTGCACTGGATCGGGCAACGACGTTTTGCTTTTTGCTCTTCCAAGTAACTAGATTGCCTCCTACAAAGGTGCAAAAACCAGTGGTGGATCTCCGATCATGGCTCCCTGCCCAATCTGCATCAGAGTAGCCAATTATTGAATTAGAGTTATTATTTTTCATCCAAAGTCCTTGTCCTGGAGTACTCTTAAGATAGCATAAGATCCTATTTATGATGTCTAAGTGGTGAGTGTGGGGGGAATGCATGAATTGACTAATTATACTAACAGCATAGGTAATGTCAGGACGTGTGACTGTGAGATATATTAGTTTACCAATGAGTCTTTGAAATTGACCGACGTCACTTAGAGGTGTACCGTCGGTGGGTCCTAGGACCAGTTGGTTTCAATTGGTGTGTTTACAGGTTTAGCACCTAATTTACCTGTTTCTTTGAGAAGGTCTAGAATGTATTTCCTTTGGGAGAGAAAAATACCTTTTTCGAGTAGGCAATTTCAATTCCAAGAAAATATTTCATGTATCCTAAATCTTTTATGTCAAATTTGGATTTTAAGTAGTTTTTTTATTTTATGTATTTCTTGATCGCTATCTCCAGTTATGATAATGTCATCTACATATATAAGTACTATGGTTGTGCTATTATGATTATGTTTAGTAAACATGGATGCATCAGCAGAGCTTTTCAAAAAACCGTAAAGAAGGAGAGAGTGACCGAGTTTGGCATACCATGCTCGTGGTGATTGCTTTAGTCCATATATGGACTTATGAAGCTTGCATACCTGGCGGGGAGTTGTGGTGTATCCTGGAGGAGGAGTCATGTAGACTTCTTCTTCAAGGTTTCCCTGTAGAAAGATATTTTTTACATCCATTTGAAAAAGATTCCACCCTTTGTTTATAGCTATGGACAGGAGAACACGAACAATGTTCATTTTGGCTACGGGTGCAAAGGTTTCTATGTAGTCAATCTTGTAGGTTTGAGTATACCCTTTTGCCACAAGGCGGGCTTTATATCTCTCAATTTTTCCATTACTATGATATTTGATTTTATAGACTCATTTACATCCAACCAGTTTTATACCTGTTTGAAGAGGGACAAGGGACCAGGTTTTGTTGCCTTCTAAGGCTCCTAGTTCTTCCTTTATGGCTTTAACCCAATTTGGATTTCCTAATGCTTCATGATATGATGTGGGTTCTTTATTATTGTCTATTTGGGTTAGGAAGGTTTTAAAGTTATGAGATAGATGGTTGTAGGACAAGTAGTCCTGAATGGGGTAGGTAACCTGTGACACAATATAATCATTAAGTCTGGTAGGAGTGCGGGATGGACGTGTGGATCTCCTTGGTGGAGGTTCATCTTCATTTCCCCCTTCGTTGCCAACAGGTGGAACATCTTCGACTTGTGGTGTGGGAGTAGGATTTTGTTGGTCATCTTCTTCTTGCGGAGTGCGTGGTGAATGTAGAGGTATGTTGAACAAGTCCATGATGGGAACTGGACTGGCAGCGGAAGTATCGTCGTCTTTGTCAGGAGTGAAGAACGGTTCATTCTCAAAAAAGGTTACATCCCTTGAAACATACATTTTACAATTTTTGGGGTCATAACATTTGTACCTTTTTTTTCTAAAAGAATATCCCAAAAAAATACATTTGACAGAATTGTAATCTAGTTTATCCTCCTGTTTCCTGTGAACAAAACAAGTACATCCGAAAATTCTAAGATGATCAATCTTTATTTTTTTTATTGTGTAAGATTTCCAATGGTTGTTTATTATCAGTTGTGGGGCTAGGGAGACGATTTATAATATATGTTGCAGTGAGGATAGCATCAGACCAAAAACGTTTGAGAACATTATTTTGAAAAAGTAGAGAACGAGTAACATTTAAAAGATGTCGGTTTTTCCGTTCAGAAATCTCATTTTGTTGAGGTGTATTAATGCATGTGGTTTGATGAAAAATTCATTTTTTGTTTTAATAGGTTTTGAAACTCATTACTCATGTATTCTGATCCATTGTCAGATCTAAAAAAAACGGATTTTGGCATTGTACACGTTTTCAACAAATGCAAGAAATTCGCAAAAAATAGTGTAAGCACCTGATTTTGTTTTTAATAAATAAATCCATGTAGTGCGTGAGAAATCATCGATAAAGCTGATGAAATACCGAAAACCATTATGAGAGCCTATGGGAGCAGGTCCCCAAATATCAGAATGAACTAATTCAAAAGGAACTTGAGTATGAGTAGTAAAATTAGAAAAAGGTAAACGAGTTTGTTTTGATAACTGGCAAATATCGCATAAAAGTTCAGATTTAAGCAAAGGAATAAATACTTTAATACTTTATGGGATGGATGACCAATCCTTGAAGCCAAAGTTCTTGGTTATTGGGGGACCCAGCATGCAAGGCTTTACTAAACGGTTCAAGCACATACAACCCATTTGAGAGAGTGCATCTACCAATCATCCTCCCTGTGGTGCGATCCTGAAAGATGACGTCATGAGGGGTAAAAATAACATTACAATTAAGTGTTCTAGTGATCCTGGCAACAGATAGTAAGTTTGTGTCAAAATTGGGAACATATAAGATTTTATCATAAAATTTGTTAATTAACTCAGCATCTCCTGTGCCTCTAATCTCTACTTTATCACCCTTTGCTACAGTAACGAATTTGTTTAGTAAAGTTAGATTATTTTTTATATTTGTTAACATAGTAGGATCCCCAGTCATATGATCAGTAGCACCGGAATCGATAATCCAGTGTTTTATATTAGTTTTAACTGCTGAAAGGGCACGAAAGTGATAGTTAAGTTTTTGTTTCATACCTGATAAATTACTTGTTCTGGGGGTTGTTCTTTGCAAATATTCGTTGAGGTGGCCCACCAGAGCATTTATCTGGTTCGGATCTGGAGCTCCACCACTTGAGTTCGTTAACCCATTTAACATGCTTGGTCCATTTAAACCCAGTCCGTGTCCATGCAGTATCGGGTCGGAAGAAAACCCGACTTGGCGATCCGGAGTATAAAAACCGTTGTTGTTTCCAAATCTGTCATTCGTGTTAGGGTTAGGGTTCTGGATGTCTGAGTGGTCGCCGCCGTCTCTGGACTGGCTGGTGCTGCCACCGGCGATCCCTTCCACCATATTAGCTCTGGCGTTTCGTTCTCCGTTCTTGGGTGGCCTGAGATGAGGAAAAAGAAACCAACAAGAATTTTTATTATGTCATTGTTTCTTACAGTTCTCGCAATGTTTGTTTTCTTTGTTGCCGAATCGCCTTTTTGTGTTGTTGTTGCCCTGAGCCTGGTTGCGACCGGCGATGAAGGCCTGATTTTCGGAGTTTGGATTTGTATTGTTGTTGTTCATAGTTTTTCTCCGTGTTTCCTCGCGCTGAATGATGCTTGTGATGGTCGCGAGGCTTGGTAGCTTCGGTGCCATGAGTATCTGAGACCGTATTGCTTCATAACTGGGATCCAATCCTACCAAAAACTAGTAGATTTGGTTCTGTTCTTGTCTGATTTGAATGGTCTTTGCGTCTGTGGTTGGGGGTTCATAAATCTTCAACTCATCCCATCGCCTCCTGAGAGTATCGAGGTACTCGGTGATGGAAGTTGAGTTTTGGCGTGTTTGGGAGATCTCTTGTTTGATTTTGAAGACATGCGCAAAGTTCTCTATTTTCCCGTAGTGGTCTTGAAAGGAGTCCCACAGTTCTTTTGCGCTTTCTTTGTAGAGGAAGATTTCGGCGATGTTGGGTTGCATGGACGCAAGGAGCCAGGACATGACCTGGTGGTCCCTCGTTTGTCATTCTTCTTGCTTTGTTTCTGTCCCAGCCCCTTCAGGTTTTGCGACATTCCCCGTGATGTGGCCAACCCTCCCCCGGCCACTGAGGGAAAGGGTTACTCCCCTCGCCCAGGAGAGATAGTTGGTCCCATTCAGAGGTGTTGAGACGAGGCGCTGAGATGTAGCTGCTTCTGGGTGGTTGATTCCGGTGCCGTCTGACATCGTTTTGGTTTTATTTGGGTGTGGATGTCGGTTGTAGTCAGCCGTCAACCCCCTTGTATAAGGTGACGCCGATGATGACCTCTGGGAGGTTCTGAGGTTTGAACGTTTGTGGATCAACGCTCTGATACCATATTAAGTTTGATCGAGTGTTGTGTATAAAGAAGAAAGGAGTATTTGTTTTATTGCTTCTTTCGTTGTCTTTACATATGTCAATACCGGAATATATATGTCTGTGATTACATAGCCGTTGGTAGACGATATTGTGGTGATCTCTTTCCTTGACGAGATGTTGCCATAGAGGGAGGAGTGTGGGTGCTCTCCAACGGTCAAGTATGTGTAAGGTAAGTTTCTCAACACCATTTGAACACAATCAACATCATGGGTCGTACACTTTATTTTATACAGCAGCATCAAGGAAGTTACTTTCTATATTGTGTGCGTACGTCATGCTCACAAAGCTCAAACTAGTCTGTAAGTAGGCCTGTCAAGTTCTGCTCGGGATCGATAGATCGCTCGATGTTCGCTCGATTTTGCTCTGATTTTGCTCGAAATTGCTCGGATCGGTTAGTAACGAGCCGAGCACGAGTAGACCCTGCTCGCTCGATACTCGCTCGATGCTCGCTCAATTATCGCTCGAAACCTGATTACTATATCCAATTATTTGATTAACCTGAATATTCTATCCAATTACCCGATCGGTAAAGTGTTAAACTCATTAAATAAACTAATTTACCAAACCCAACAATTCATTTAACAAACCAAACCAAAATACTCATTAGAATCAAAACCATATTAGTACTAAACTTTTCATTTTTTCATTATATTTTGTTCTCATTCTTTTCTACACCAAAAGTTCAAATAAATTAAGGTTTGGGTCAGGTAGATGATCTTATTTATAAGATGTTGATGTTGTGAGTTGTCCTACAATTTAGAAGATTGTGTTTGATTTTAATATTGTGTTGATTTTGTTTGATCCAAGTGTATAATCTTATTTATAAGATGTTAATGTTGTCGTATAATTTATAAGATTGTGTTTTATTTTAGGTGTTAATTTTAAGATTGTGTTAGTAACTATTATTATATTTGTCTTAAGTAATTTTATAATTTACTTATTAGGACAACATTATTAGGAATTCAATACCAAAAAAAAAGGTTTAGGTTAACGAGCCGCTCGTGAGCAGATCGAACCGAGCACGAGCAGAATTTTCCGCTCGAAACCCTTAACGAGCCGATCTTGAGCAGACTCGGATCGCTCGTTTAGAAATCGATTATACCCCTATTTGTAAGCATATTAAGTTACAGAAAGGACGATTTTTTTTATATTAAAAAAGGACAGAATAATGAGAATATTTCATTTTTACAGTGGGTAATATATTTTAACATGCACCATGCTTGCTCACAAATATAAATGGATAATTAAATATTTAAATATGAAGTGGTGGTAATAAAATTATTTATGCTTCCAAATATATGAACCTGGATTTCTCCTAATATCCCGTGTTAAATAAGTTATATTATATCGAGAAACAATGAACATAGAATGAGGCCAAATTGGACAACTTCTGTTGTTTCAAATTAATATGAAGATCCTTTTCAGTTTAGGAAATTAATTAATGATTTTCATTTACAAAAATGAAATTTTCCGTTTGGGAGGGCTGTGGAAGGGCAGCACACTCTGGGTTGATTCTTAACGCAGCTTACTACCCTAGCGGATCCAACTTAGATGGGAAAATTATTACCACGCCATGAGCGTCCAATAACCTGTAGGTAATAGGAGTCTAGAAACAATGTTTCATGTATTATATAATATCTACCAGTAAATACCATTTATTCAAATGACTTTTGTAATACCTTTTGCTGTATAAACAGTAAATTCGGTTTGAGTGCAACGCAAATTGCAGAAACACATGAATCTGTGTAGAAGAGGCTGGGTATCTGCACCATTACATCAGTGGAAGGGGAGAGAACTTGGCTGCACCCTCCAGTCTCTTTCTAAAAGAATGCAAAACAGTGGAGCTCGATGTGCAAATAATACAGTAAACACGAGATCTAAATGTACTTAAGATCCTCAAAAAAGAAGCGGTTGAATGTGTGTTGTGTTGTGTTTTGTCCAGTCTCTGATGCTTAAGCACCGGGGGAAGAATGCAAAGCCTAGGGGAAAACGTATCCCCGAAAGATCAATGTACAAACTTGTCGTGGCTTTATTTGTGGCGCCTGAAACATAGGCATCGAAACATCCTGTCAGCGACTTGGGATTTTTAGCAGGATATCTAATTAAGGTCACACGTAAAGAATTTTTTTTGGAACGACAGGACTTAGTTGAACTGTTCTCAAATGAAGTACTCTTGGAGTGGACGCTCACCAGGGGAGGTATCTTCTTGTTTATGTGAGATAAAAATAATGTCTTGAACTACTTCTTCAAGAAAGGTTTTTGACATACAAGCAGGCACTGATCGTTGTCACTCTGCACCTCGATAATCCTTGCTTCCCATCGAATCTGTGTTGCAATTTCTCTTGCCTTTTCTACTACATGTATCTTATCACGTAAAACAACCCATCCCTAGTAAACACATGGAAAAAAATGTAAGCGAGACTATTTAAGTTCATTAGGAATCTAAGATTCACGAGTGCAAACAAAGCAAAAACTGAAGATCATGCTACAATGATCATTTACAACATATAAAAAACATGTGAATACTACGAAGATTAAATTCGATTGGCACAAACTACCCTTAAATTCTTAAAAATGAGGCTGCAGAAAAAGAGAGATTAAGACATTCAGGTTAGAACGATTTTAGCCTTTTTGCTAATAATCATGAAAATGGATGAAGTCCTATCTTTTTTCCACCAAGATAGCTTAGGTGGACAGCAGAGAACATACTCGATAACCAGTAAAGACCATAACTAAAACAATTTGTGGTCATGGATGTGCAACCTACGAATATCTTCGTTTCTGCAAATATTGGGAAGTAGCATATGAAAGCAAAAATGATCATTCGTCAGTGCACATATACATCTATCTGGAAGTTGTGTTCCTTAATCATGCCTACCAATATCTTATGCTGGATGAATCCGTATAGGGAAGATTGATGCTAATTTCTCAAACTAGCATCACATGTGGCTATTTACTTCACCAAAGGAGAAATAAGGAGGAAAAGCATACGGAGATGCACAGTCTAACAGCACATCACATAAATCATGGCATAGTACCTCAGGCCGTAGAATCCTGTCCATCTCCAAGAACAAGTCTGACATGCTGCATTTGTCTGATTCAAGAAGGTGAGAAAGGAGTCCCATAGCATGAAGTAGGTCATATGTCCGTGGGTACGTAGGGAAAGGCTCACACCTATTAAATGTGGCAGATAAAACAAAACTCAGATATATGTTTTTTCCAAGTCACTTTGCAGTGTTCATGACAACTGAAGATGCTCGAAATGCAAGTACTTGCGCAATTTAGTGTATGAAAAACTAAATGCATAATTTTAGCAATATATATCGTGATTTCATTTTTGCCTATGGTGGGAACGACATCTACGGTTAACTGGAGAGACAATTAATGAATCTTCTTTTTCTGGTAAATGTACATGGAGTTGTTGTCTCTTGTCCTAGCAGCATAGCAACATATAGAAATAGAACTTACCAATTATGTAAAACTCCAACAAAACCTCGATCAAGAATCAACGGAAGTGTATTATGAAGTCCAGTCGGCACAACATTCATCACCCAAGTGGATTTCCTTGCCCCCACAAATGCTGCATTTAGTCCACCATAACGTGCAGACATGTCCATTGCATTTCGTATCATGTTAAATGGAGGTAAAGGGTCTTCATCACCAGGTCTTTTTGGATGATCAGAAAATATCAAGGGTGTGAGCAAGGTCCAGTAATTTCTTAAAGCTACTTCAGAAGCATGTGAGTCCTCGTTAAAATCATCGTGATTTACTCCTGTAAGAGAAAAACAACAACACTTAGAATGCAAGGCGGAATATCACATAGCAAGAGGAAATAGAGCCTTTGAGTAAAGGCTGGAGAGACAACTATAGCTAAAAATTAAAGGGCAAATACTTTCCATGAACCGAAAGGACTTCTGCACTTAATTGGGAAGCAGCAAGAGAGCGAGACTTCTTTTGTATTGGAATCCAACGGTTACTTGTTGTTCCACTTATACATGACAAAAGGGGTTGATAATACAGCCCTGCATCATATTCTTCCTTGCATAGTGGTATAGCACCATGCTTTCTACACATATAAACATATTAAAATTATGACCTTGAAGAGAAAATACATGTAATAGCAAAAGGAATCAAAGGATTGTGAAGACAGAGATGAGTATAAATTTCCTTACCGAGATGAGTAGCAACTATTATCAGCTGTCTTCTGCCAAATAAATGTCTCATCTTGCTGACCTAAAAGACTCCAACAGATTTTTTCAGCAAACTCTTCTACAAAAGCAAAGAGGGCCCTATTCCGTTCTGCAAGTGAACCGCCTTGAACTTTGCTAACTGGCGATGTCAAAACAAAATAACCACCAGGCTTGAGTATCCGATCCATTTCAATCAAGAATGCACCATCTGCATCACAATTCAACAAGTAGTCAGCATAATAGAAATCTCTCAAGTAGGAAAATGAAAACATTTTCAATATGATTTTTCATTGTCGATATGTTTGAATATGTGATACTTGGAAATTTATAATAAAAAACTCTGACAGGAGTTGACTACATCCAAGTGAAATTGCAAGAGGAATGTGTCATTCCTGAATATAACTTCGCTTACCTTTTCTATCCCAAAAGATTCCGCATTGAGAACAGTGAACAATATCAAATGACAATGCAGGGTATGGAAGTTGTCTCGAAATGAAACTGCCAATCATTGCAGGAAGACCCCTCTCAAGGGCTAGCTGGACTGGACTGCCAAATGCCTCATATGTCGATATGCATACAGTTATCAACTTCAGAGAGAATAAATGAGCTCCAAAGCTACCAAAACCACAACCTATGTCGAGAAGACTTTGGACCTGTTCTATAGAGAATGTAAACTCATTGGACAACTCAATGGACAGACAAATAGGACTCCAGTGCAACATGAAAACATAAAGGAAATGTTAATCAGTCATTATGTTTATTATGATGAGTAAATGTCATTAAAAAAAGGACTCCATTCTCTTGGTTAGAAATAAATATCATATGCATAAACTGTTCCCACAAAAAATGGGACAACACCACATTAAAGTCCACATTGCATTAAGCAAGACATTGAGGTTCTTTATATAGATAAATGTGACATTTGATGATTGTTGAAGGGACATACTGTTACCAACCACCATAATTCAGGGTGGAAGATGAACTTTACCCTACATCTACTATGTCCATCGGTCATCCTTGATTTTTGTCTAGACTCCACCACTAAGAAGATTTTAAACACTTAATTTGAAGCAAAGATGTATTTTTCAGCACAAGACAAAATAAGCAATTAGAGGAAACACGTAAAGCATCCTTGGTTGTGGCCACACCATTAATGGTTCATATGAACTAAAACGTGATGGGACGGATTAAGTAAGTTAACAAGGTGAGTTGCCAACCCAATATTTTCCAAAGGCAGCATGAAAGTCATAAAAGCCTTTTTATATCATGATAGTCGTCAGAGCCTTACAATTAAAGGAGCCGCCTTTTTTCACTTTACGATCGTAATCACTAAAAATAAGCTCCACATGGAAGTTGAAATGTCATCATAAGCTCTTTCGAAAATGGAAATGGTCTAAAGGAAGAAACCAGACATCAGGTATTCAATCAATTGGTTTTAGCCCACAAAGCATAATGTATCCTACTGCATAATAATTAACAGATAAAAACATGCTGACGGAGAATTGGTGATAGTGCACTCATAGTATGAAACCAAGGTTCTTACCCCAGCCTGAAGGAATTCAGAATCACTTCCCAATCCTATCATCTCCGCAATCTGCCGGGAGTACTCCTTCACACTATCGAATTTCGCTCCATCCTCGGAGTGGAAAGCAATCTGATTTTCCTCCAGCAACATCAATCTACAAAAACAAGATAAAAGTAACTCAAACTAACCATAAATTCACCTTCTCAAAAGCCCCGGACCGACACAAAATTCAAACTCCATACCTCTTCATCAAACTTCCCGAAGAAAATAACTGATCTTTGGTTATCTTGACATTACTACTCCATATAACATCCTTCCCAGCCGGCCACCGGAGCGGGATCTTATAATCCTTCGGCGGCCGAACCAAGCAACCACCGGAGTAGTCCCTTTCGACCTCGCAATGCCGATCGAGCTCCTCACCGTCAGCGAATCCGGCGAGCGAATTGGCAGTTACATTATGACAAGGCACGTAATTCTCCCTCTCCCTCCCGCAAAGCTGCAGCTCCCTTTGCTGCCCCGTGGCGAGCGAGATCGCCTTCAAATCCAGAAGGTCCCCCTCCGCCTGGTCCCTCAGGCGCCGGTAGCTCCGGTAGAGATTCCGCACCGGGGAGGAGTCGGCCGGGTTCGATAGGGATGGTTGGGGGGAGTTGAGGATCACGAGGACCGCGACGACGAAGATGAAGGTGAAGAGCAGCCAGTTTAGTGGGGGGCCACGGCCGGCTCCGGCGAAGTACTTCAGAGGCCAGTGACCTCTCATGTTCGGAATGTTGAAAATCTTTTTTTCCGGAAATGGTCGAGATTAGGAGAAAATGACGTCCGGCCGGATTGCGGGAGAATGACCGATCCGACGGGATGGATCGGGGATGGGATTGGATCTGGAGAGGGGAGTTGTACGTGGACTCCACCAATCGGGAGGGGAGATTGGAGAGCTACGCGATCCCAACAAAACAACCGATTGGTATTTTTATTTTTTTTCGGTTTTTTTTCTTCTTCTTTTGGTTTTGGTTTTCGGGGTTTTGGAGAATTTTGATAGATGTGGATAATAAATAAAAAAATAAAAAGTAGTGGTCCCATTTGGGGCTCCATTTCTGGACACGTATCGTTAAACTCCATTTCTAGGCATTCTCTAAGGGTGTCAACGGAACGAATATGGACTGAATCTACCAATATCTGTATCCGTATCCGCGGACCAAATGCTACATCCGTATCCGGACGGATATTAAATTGAATATCCATTTTAGAATCCGTCGGATACGGATTGAATACGGATATTATCCGTATCCGGATACAAATATCCGTATTAAAAATCCGTATCCGATTCAGATATCCGTTCCAAAAAGTTTCACACAATAATACTGAAATATCCTAATTCATGTGGAAATGATCTCCCTAAAAATTTGTTTTTACACCTAAGATATAATCATATAATGATACACAATAACACAAATCCATATAACAAACTAACAATCTTTTAAGTTTTAACATTACCACAAAATATGAAGAATGATCCCTGCTTTAACATCACAAATCCTTGTTTTAAGTTTTAACATCATACAAAAATACGAAGACAAATTAAAGTTTTTTTGCAAACAAAAGCTTAAAGTACAAATTACTTAAGACAAATTTGAAGATAAAATTCAAAGTTTCATTTCCAACACTTCATTCTGATGCTGAAATTCAAAGTCATCTTCAACTTTTCATACTAAATCCAAAATCAATCATCTTTGTCAACTTCACCTATCATGAAAAATCATATCAAGTGAGTAAAGACATAAAAATGAAATAGAAATTAAAATTTAAACAAGAAAAAGAATAAAACTTACCAAGATTTAAAAGCGACAACCAATCTTTTGTGGAAACTAAAGCTTCTACAACATCTATACCCAATCGAGATCGAGTATCATCAATGACTCTACGTGCACAACTAAAAGCAGATTCAGATGCAACTGTTGTGACCGGAATTGTCAAGATATCACGAGCCAATTTTGCAAGTGTTGGGAACATAGGTCCATGCTGACTCCACCAATGCAAAATATCAAATGACTTATCATCTTTATTCAAACAATATAACGACTCCTTTAAATACTGCTCCAGTTCTGATTTCGTGGCACTCGATTCAATTTGCTGTTGTGTGGTTGAATATCCTATGAATCTGAAGGGAATGTGTTCTAAAAGTTTTACTTTTAAATGTCAATTATTATGAATTGAATGAGAAATCGTTTTGTTCCTTGTTTATGTTATTCGTCTTTTAGAAGTGTTAAGGAAGAGACTCTTGGTCCTTAACCGTAGAGCTCTAAAAGATATTGGTTTACATAAAACAAAAGATATTCGCAATCATGGTAATTAACATGGGACATCAATTACCGAGTAAAGATTGTTGTGTTGGTCATAGATCATTGTAGCTCTACAAGTGAGTGACAACACATGTACACAAAAGAGGAAAATAGTACTTTTGTATACCGAATTGACCTAACAAGTAAAATATTATAGGAATGTGTTTCTGTGTCATTAATATTTTACTGTGTCCTTGGTCCTTTGATATGAGACTTATATCCGATCGCTTAAGGAGTTCTTAATTAGACTAGTGTCTTAAGCTATCGATGAGTGTAGTGTAAAGGCATTAGTTGGTTAAGTATAACTTTCGTTGGAGAAGATAGTTAGTCAAAAGATTATCATTGCCCCTCTTAATTGAGTGATGATAGTAGTAGGCCCCTTGATAAAGCAAAGTTATAATGTGCACAATGTGATTTGAGTTAAGTCACATATTTATAACTAGCTTAAAGAGATCAAGAAATGAATACTAATACAAAGATGACACAAAACTACTTTGTGTGTATTCTTAATATCATGAAGCAAGGGACGGACACAAGTGGTGCACTCCATCACTAAATGGATCGGGTTTTGGTTCGAGTGGAATTAAGACATCTAACTAATTAAGAGTTATAATGTGTAGCTAGATACCGTTTATAGCTTGTGATATTAAGCTCTTAATATCACTGCCAACTTAGTTTAGATCCTCCCATAAGTCACACCACAAAACTGGAAAACAAGAAATGGAGATTTTGAGTTCATAATATGTGTCGGGTTTCATGTAGAAAATATGACACATGGGGTGAACAAGCAAAATCAGAATTATGTTGTGATTAATAACATAATCAGAATCTAAATTAAATTCATATGTGATGTAAATATTATGGGGTGTAATGATGGATCGTTGCATAGGATAATATGTTACATAAGTTGTGAATTTACTACTAATCCCGAAATGTCAAATTTTGTAGGGGTTAAACCGAAATTTGACAAGTCTGCAGAACAGTGCTCAAACGGTCGACCGGTTAGAAGTAAACGGTCGGCCGATCGGGCACGGTCGACCGGACATGTCTCGACCGATAACAGGGAATTTTCATCTGTTCGAACGGTCGACCGAATGTAGTCGGTCGGTCGACCGAACATTGCGATAGAATAATTCCTGTTACGAACGGTCGACCGAGTTATTGAACGGTCGACCGAAACCTGGTTCGAGCGGTCGACCGAACCTCCAAACGGTCGACCGGTCCAGACGGTTAATGCAGAATTAATTTAAGAATTAATTAGATCATGCATGGAATTGGTCCATAATTGATTTAATTCGTGGCTAATATTATTTATTATTAAATAATGGATGGTTAGATGGAATTTTGCATGAAATCATGGGCAAGAGGTTGCACATGAATAGGTAATTTGGAGAGAACTTATAAATACAAGTTTAGCTCATTACCTCCTTAATTCAATCATTGTTTTCTCATGCAAAAACTCTCTCCATAATTCTCCACGAAATTCCCTTAATTCTTAAGTCTAGTTTTAGTTTTTAAGAGATCATCTTCTCAAGGGAACTAAAGAGGGGTTAGTAATTAGATTCTAAACCCTATTGGAGATTGAGAGGCTAGCTCTTCTCTCTCTAATCTTGTTTAGAGTTTGGTGAAATCTCGGAGGCATCCGGCGCAGCAACAAGCATCATCAACGTCTCTGAATCTTCAAGAAGTTTTTGAAAACTTCTAGGTATGAATTTCGGAGTCCCTTTGTGTTTGTTTTAATGAGTTTTTGAAACTAGTTGTTAAAACAAACCGATGCATGCATGAAATAAATCGAAGAAAATTGTAATAGATCATTATTATACATGAAAATTCGAAAAATATATATGTATAATTAAACATGAAATCCTACAGAATCCTCCCATGAAAAGGGTCACTATCATCAACACTCATTTCTTCTGTTACAATATTAGAACTACCAATTTCAGCAGCATCTACCTCTTAATACTCCAAAAACAATGCCTTGAGCTTACTATTGATCCTTAATAATACGTTTTTTAAGCCACTCGGCTAAAACATCACTAGTGTGTGGTGTGTCAATAACTTGAAAAACAACGATTTTCTTATGCAACACCCAACCATCATCAATGTAGTGACAAGTGACACAACAATACCCATGATTCTGATGCTTTGGTGTCCACAAATCTGTAGTGAAAGTGACCTTACTGCAATTTTCCTCAAGGGTTTTATAAAGTCTTTCTTTCCATTGCGAATAAACATCCATGCAATCTTTCCTAAGTGTATTCCTTGACCGACATTTATAAGAAGGATCAATATAACAAATCTATCTTCTAAAATAGTCATTCTCACAAGTGGTAAAAGGCAAATCCATTTTCATTATCATTTCAACAAAATATTCTCTTTCAATTTTAAGATCAAACTTATGAGTAACCAACTTTGAAGAACACCTACTAAGAAGTTGTTGGCCAATGTCCTTTCTTGGTCTACGCATGCAAATTTTTGAATGATTTTTGAGACGAGTTGTACCTTGGGAGCTTGATGCATTAAATGACTTCTTGCAATAATTGCATAGAGCCTTCCCATCAGAACCACTGCCCACTCTTTCGAAATGCAACAATACTTCAGAATAAAATCTATTTCGATGCTTTACACCACCACTGTTAGACTGTCCAATGTAATTTTGAAGATCAAAGGGGCAATCGTGCAATGATGGGTTTGAGGATCAGTAGGTAAAAACTTGTATACAAGCAAAAATGCAAAATGCTAATGGCAGGAGAAAATTGTCTACTTTTATATTTGTTTTTTTGTTGATGTGTGAAGAATATAATTTAAGGTTCCCCACATTGGCAGGAGAAAACTCACGAATCAAACAAGTAGCGATCCCGACAAGTGTGTTCCCGGAGAGGTGAGGCCGACAGCGGGGAGGGAAGTTGCGACTGGAAGAATGAGAGGAGGGAGGGTGGTTGCGGCTGGATTGCTGGAAAAATGGGATGAGGGAGGGAGGTTGGGGCTGGATTGCTGGAAGAATGGGAAGAGGGAGGGATGTGGCGGCTGAAGTTGTGTTTGGGGGACTTTAGGTAGGTTTATAGTTAGGAATTTAGGATAGGTTATATACTTGGGTAATTTATGGAAAAAATACTTAACATATAAATATTTCATTAATTTACAGAATAACTATATATAATACGGATTCGAATACGGATATCCGATCCCGGATCGGATATTATATGGACCGGATGTACCAATAATCATATCCGCTCCATGACTTTACGGATTGGATACGAATACGGTCTTACGGATATTTTTTCGCGGATCGAATGTCCAAATTCGAATACGGATATGGACGGATGCTCAGATATTCGAATATCCACTGACACCCCTAGCATTCTCCTTTTTCCACTCCATGCTAATTCTCTCTCGCTCTCAACCGTATACAAATATTGATGTATCGTGATGTCCACACATAAGCAAAGATATATATTAGAATAAACTCATCCCAAAATATGGTCATGTATATCACACTAGACATGATATATTTGGCTAATATCTCCTCCTAAACAATGCATATATCAAACACCAACCTATTCAAACATCTTCTCATTTAAATATATCACAAGATATATCTTGCTCGTTTGCATATGCATTGTTTCGGAAGAAATATAAGTCATATATATCACGTTTAGATATATCTGACATCATTTTGGGTGGGTTTCATTTTTGATATATATGATGATATCTTTTGGGATGAAATTAAAGATATATGTCAAATATATCCCATTACACGTGATATATTATTGTTTGGATGGTGATTCACACGATTTATTAAGAGGAAACGAAATATAAGTTAGATATATCACACACTGTTTGAGTGGAGATATGAGCAAAATATATCACGTCTTAGGTGATATGTCAGACCATATTTTGGGTGTATTTTATATTGGAATATATATATAACCCATATCTTTGCTTTTATATGGACATGGTACATCAATTTTTGCAAGTTGCGGAGGATGATAGAGAATAAGTGGAAAGAATTTGCATATGGTCGAGGAGAAAAAATGAGTGAAAAGAGTAAAGTTGAATAAAAATATAGATGCACATAGTTTCTGGGAACTACTATTCGTCGCCGGAAAACTACTTAAATCGTCCCAAAAATGACATTTTTACCCTTAACAAATCAATTAATACTGATTTCGTCCCGTGTCTTTAAACAAGGTGTTTGACTCAGTTTTACTCACATTCCTAGTACCAACACCACGAAAATGTCTGGCGAAGCACCAGAATCCGGCGAGGTAACGGGGACGGAATTTTTTTCCCGACTCGGACGTCTGCCTAAGCCGCCTCCACCCAGGTGGAGGCGTCTTGATAGGCCGCCTCCACATAGGTGGAGGCGGTTTAGCTAAACACCTCCACCTAGCTGGAGGCGGCTTAGATGCACGCCTCCACCTTGGTGGAGGCGTCTGGCTAACACGCCTCCACGTATGTGGAGGCGTGTTTGGCAGACGCCTCCACCATGGGTGAGGCGGCTAAGACAGGTGCCCGTTTTTTTTTTTTTTGTTAAATTCAAAATTTTCAAGTTCCGTTGCAAGATTTCGGTGGTGATGGAGTAGATTACAGTGAGCTTTTTGACAGTAAAGAAATATTTACAACAATCGAGGAAGGTTGTAAATGGGCGAAACAAATTGCAATAGGAGCCGGATTTTTTTTGGTTATATCATCGTACAAAACAAAAGCAGATAACCAGATGAATTGTTACCTCAGATGTGATCGCAGACGTGAGATGAGTTCTCGTGATACGAGTATTGCACTGCGAAAGAATACGAAAAGAAAAGGTTGCGGTTGTCGGTTTTTGGTAAAAGTGGTGGAGCGACGAGATCGTGATGGATGGGTTATTGTTTCTAGTAGCATGTATGGGCAGCACAACCACCCATTGGCAGTTTATTCAGAGGGTCACCGACAGGTCAGCGGACTTAGTGCTGGGGCAAAGCAAATTGTTCGTGATATGACAGAGGCACAAGCAAGACCCCGTAACATTTTGTTGGCGGTAAAGAAGAAATTTCCGGACGATAATCCGAATCAAAGACACATTTACAACTTCAGAGAGTACATGAGGAGGACGAAATCTGAAGACAGGAATCCCGCGCAGCAGTTTCTCCGAGAGGCAGTGCAGCATAAGTATTTGCATTGGATTGTGGCAGATGAAAAAACTAATGTCTTGACTCACGCATTTTTGGCACATCCGACTTCAGTTCAGTTGTTGCGTACTTACCCATTCGTAATCTGTATGGATTCGACGTATAAGACGAACAAGTACAAGATGCCTTTGTTTGAGATGGTTGGAGTTACTCCAACAAACATGAATTTCCTCGTCAGATATGCGATTCTGCAGGATGAGACCGAGTCTAGTTACCGGTGGGTGTTGGAGAGGTTGCGAGATCTGTTATTGGATATTGTTAGCCCGACAGCAATAATTACGGACCGGGAGATGGGTCTGATGCGACCAGTGGCAGAGGTTTTTCCTGATTCAGCTCATTTACTATGCATATGGCATATCAACAAAGACGTGTACAACTACGCATACCACGTATTCGGCAAGGACAAGCAGTCTGCAGAGATTTTCAGGCGTGGAAGGTGGAGGAAAGTCATGATTTCTGATTCACAGACGGATTATGATAGAGTAGTCCGTAATCTGAAAGATTCTTTGAAGTCCTGGTCAGTGCTCACGGAGTATGTGGAAGACACGTGGTTGGTGCATAAGGAAAAATTCGTGTTGAATTGGACGAATAAAGTTTTTCATTTCGGCAACACTATGAACTGCATGGTGGAAAGTGCACATTCGGCTCTGAAAGAGTGGATCACTACATCGACTGCCGCTCTCGACACTCTTTTCGACCGCGTCAACTCGTCTATTGAAATGCAGCTGACGAATATTCGGAACTTTCTTGAAGATTCGAGACGTCGAAATTTGGCACAGTACATAGGTTCTCTGTTTCAGCATATAAATGGCCGAGTTTCGCATCACTGCTTGTCGTTAATGACTCAGGAGTTGAAGAGAATGCAGGACTTAAGTGATGAAATTGAATATCGTTGTGGGTGTGCTTTCCTGACAACACATGAGATTCCTTGTGCATGTACCATGTACGAGTGTTTGGCGTCAGGTGATGGAATTTATTTAGAGCAGATTCATCCATTCTGGAAAACACTTGTTATCGGAGAAGGAGTCCAGATGTCAGAGTTTGTTGATCGGTCAGCACAAGACGCCGAGCATTTTCGGAAGCTAGTGGATGAGATCTCGGAGAGCGACCCTGCAGTAATTCGTAGTGCCTCTCGTATTTTATACGAGCAGTTACACCCCGATCAGTCGAATTATGGAGAACCCGAAGAAAATACTAAGGTACGAGGTCGACCTAGGGGAAAGTCGACACGTCGGGACCCGAGTGCCTTCGAGTATGCTGAGCGAGTTCGTGGTCGGTCTGGCAGTAGTGGGAGCAGGGGTCGTGGTCGGTCTGGCAGTGGTGGGAGCAGGGGTCGTCGGTCTAATTCGTCTCGATCGTCCGTGAATACGGGCACATGATCTTCTGGTATGTCGATATCTTTCTTGTTATGTTATTTAATATATTTCAGTAATCTAAATGATGTTGAATATATTATCTCCTAATTTTGTTGTTTTAATTAATTGTTATTTACCTATCTTACAGTGTCCGGACGGGTTGACGTGGACAACTTCCCATATAATGATAGACTGCCAAGAATCATTTTACCATTTCTGGATAAGTGGAATGACGTACGTGCTGATGGCAACTGTGGATTTCGATGTGTTGCCGATGTCTTTCATGGTGGTCAGGAGAACTGGTCGTACGCCCGTCGTGCGATTTCTAATGAGATAGGTGCACATCCTATATATGAGAGTGTCTATTTCGGCAAAGTGAGAGAGGCTCGTCAACGAATTGATTGGGGCGGGGGAGTTTGTGGCGAGGATCATTATATGGAGGTTTGGTCGGACTTGTTTCCTATTGCTAATTTTTACAAGTGTGCGGTCATGTATTTCGCAGTGGGAACGGATGGTTCGTTGTTCCTGTGTCTTACAGTTCTACCTTGGGAGTGTCCGTCTGCCATGACGAGGCCTGTCAGAGAGTTGGTCATTGCTCATTTAGGGAGTTACAGACATTTTATTCGTTTGGAATTACTTGATGATTTCCCAGTACCTCCTATAGCGACCTTATGGTATCAAATGCGAGATGAGAGTGTTGTTGGATGGGAGGATCAGTACCAAAGTATGATGGGGTATTGGAACCGGTTACGTGGTACATTTTGATTGTAATTTGTAATGTTTTTGTAATGTATAATATATCGTGTATTTCTACTTATATCGTGTTGTTCTTTTACCGTATTTTAAATTTAAATATTATTTGATATCTAAAGAAATAAGTTGAAAATATTTTCGTGAAAAATAAATATTAAAAAATACGATAGTCAAAGAAATATATAGAAGATATGTTCGTCAGAAATAAATAACAAGAGTACACAAATAAACATAAGCAAATACCAACAAATGTAGTAACAGTGCAACAAAACGAAAGTAAAAGCAAGACAACTACAGCTCAGCATCTGAATCATGGTCTGAAATGCCCAACTGGTTGTTCCAATCCTCGATCAGGCGATCCCAATCTGTACATGCAAGTCTCGTCGCCTCACTCGGCATGACGTCTCTCTCTCGCAAGAACGGCTGCGTACACCGTATCGTCATACTCATCCACTGTATGTAAAATAAAAATTAGCGTACAATAACAAAATATACTTTACAATTAAATATAAATTTATATAAACTTACCGCATCGGCACATGTCATATCCAGTGGTCTCTCCGGTCTCGGAATGATACCGCGTACGAGTAGTGGATGTGAGCACCTACCGAACCACTGCAAATAATCTGGAGCACAAGTGGAGGGGTCGCGGCTACGACTCAGATCGGCCAGGTGTAGTCGTCCTAGTCTCGGAAATGTCCTCCAAACTGATTCCGCAGACGAAACGCTGTGCCTGACGTCGTACATCGTCGCAGTCGCAGACCGTACTGCATGCTCGGGCGTCGGGATGTCAACCGGGATCACATGAATGTAACCTAACTGACGTAACACGCGATCAGGTATATAAGGCTCTGTGATATCCCTATAACAAATAATACCGGTAAATGTAGTCCTCGGCACAGCTACAGCAGGCTCGGGACCATACGGTAACCACTCCACCTAAACGTTTATACGTTAATAATAATAAAATTAAATTTAAATAAACGTGAATGATATATACATTATATACCTGCGATGCAGTCATCTGATCTAGCCATCTACGAATAGAAAGAAGTCGACTCTCGCTCTTATCCTCCGCCCAGACAGCCCACATACGCGAACGAGGATGACCACGCTCAACAATCTTCCGCTCACGATGTGGGCGGAAAGCAGGAAAATACTCATATATCCAAGCCTGCAGCAGTGTAAGACAACCTGTAATCTGACCACAATCAGCACGACTAGATATGCCCAGCTGGTGATACAGATATGCCAACGTCACCGACCCCCATGAGTAATCACCAATGGTATCTGGGTCCCTCGCCTCCAATAAGTCGTGTGGTCTCAGTCTGGAACCGCTCTTGTCGACAAACAATACGCAGCCTAGCAGTAGGAAGAAATAAGCAGTCATCTGCGTATCCTCGGTCCGTGGTGGTCGCCCCCGTCTGCAACACTCGTCCACAGCGTTGATACTTGAAGGGAATGTGTTCTAAATGTTTTACTTTTAAATGTCAATTATTATGAATTGAATGAGAAATCATTTTGTTCCTTGTTTATGTTATTCGTCTTTTAGAAGTGTTAAGGAAGAGACTCTTGGTCCTTAACCGTAGAGCTCTAAAAGATATTGGTTTACATAAAACAAAAGATATTCGCAATCATGGTAATTAACATGGGACATTAATTACCGGGTTAAGATTGTCGTGTTTGGTCATAGATCATTGTAGCTCTACAAGTGAGTGACAACACGGGTATGCAAAAGAGGAAAATATTACTTTTGTATACTGAATAGACCTAATAAGTAAATTATTATAGAAATGTGTTTCTGTGTCATTAATATTTTACTGTGTCTTTGGTCCTTTGATATGAGACTTATATCTGATCACTTAAGGAATACTTAATTAGATCAGTGTCTTGAACTATCGATAAGTGTAGTGTAAAGGCATTGGTTGGTTAAGTATAACTTTCGTTGGAGAAGATAGTTAGTCAAAAGACTATCATTGCCCCTCTTAATTGAGTGATGATATTAGTGGGCCCCTTGATAAAGCAAAGTTATAATGTGCACAATGTGATTTGAGTTAAGTCACATATTTATAACTAGCTTAAAGAGATCAAGAAATGAATACTAATACAAAGATGACACAATACTACTTTGTGTGTATTCTTAATATCATGAGGCAAGGGACGGACACAAGTGGTGCACTCCATCACTAATTGGATCGGGTTTTGGTTCGAGTGGAATTAAGACATCTAACTAATTGGGAGTTATAATGTGTAGCTAGATACCGCTTATAGCTTGTGATATTAAGCTCTTAATATCACTGTCAACTTAGTTTAGATCCTCCCATAGGTCACACCACAAAACTGGGAAACGAGTAATGGGGATTTTGAGTTCATAGGATGTGTCGGGTTTCATGTAGAAAATATGACACATGGGGTGAACAAGCAAAATCAAAATTATGTTGTGATTAATAACATAATTAGAATCTAAATTAAATTCATATGTGATGTAAATATTATGAGGTGTAATGATTGATCATTACATAGGATAATATGCTACATAAGTTGTGAATTTACTACTAATCCCGAAATGTCAAATTTTGTAGGGGTTAAACCGAAATTTGACAAGTCTGCAGAACAGTGCTCCAACGATCGACCGGTTAGCAGTAAACGGTCGACCGATAGGGCACGGTCGACCGGACATGTCTCGACCGATAACAGGGAATTTTCATCTGTTCGAACGGTCGACCGAATGTAATCGGTCGGTCGACCGAACATAGCGATGGAATAATTCCTGTTACAAACGGTCGACCGAGTTATTGAACGGTCGACCGAAACCTGGTTCGAGCGGTCGACCGAACCTCCAAACGGTCGACCGGTGCAGACGGTTAATGCAGAATTAATTTAAGAATTAATTAGATCATGCATGGAATTGGTCCATAATTGATTTAATTCGTGGCTAATATTATTTATTATTAAATTGATGGGAGGCGGTTCCCGCGACCGCCCTCTCGTTGGGTCGGGCGTCTCCCTCGGACGCCTGACTCAAAAATGTTTTTTTTTAAATTAATTGAAATAAACAAGGTAATTTACCAGATGTGAGTAGTCAGGGGTCTCCGCTGGTTCTTTTCCTGACCTCCGAGACATCTTATGTGGTGAATAGAAGAGTGATATGAAGAGAAAGTTGTGTTAAAAGAGTGAAATGATGAGTTATATTAGTAGAAAGTGTAGAGGGGCAAAATGGTAATCTTACGGGCGATTTAAGTAGTTTTACGGCGACGAATAACAGTTCAGTAGTTTTTGGGCTTGTGTTAGTCAAAAAGAGAGAGAGAGAGTTACCAGAGACATGGTGATGGAGTGGAGCATGTTTTGGAGCCCAGGTTTGAGCCCCACTAGCATTTTCCATTAATAAATAAAGACAATGCACATTTTGTGTTGGTATTTGTGTTTTTTATGTAAGAGTTACTTGCATTAATTAAAATGGTTGGATCATGAAACCACATATCCATCTCAAAATATTACATAGCCTGAGTTTTGTGGTCATTATGACCAAGAGAGTACAATAATCATAGAGTAGAACAAAAGCCTAGTCTTTCCAATTCAAAATAACTTAGGACGGTAGGAGTAAAACTTCAACCCTGAGTTGTAGGAGAGAACAGTGGAAGTGATCTTTTAGCTTCAAAAAATCAGATGCGCTCAATCAATTCCCTCTCTTCCTCAGCCTCCTGCTCGGCCATAGTCAATCCCTCTTCCTCGTGCGTGCATTCCTTCAATGTCCAAGAACTCAACCCTTGTCTGCATCGGTGAAAGGTTCAATTGTCGGCTTGGCAATGCCAGCGCGTGAGGACTAGTCACTGTATCGCCTGGGTGCTAAAAAATTGCCAGTGGTGCGGTCGTACTTGGTGTAGCAAATAAATAGTAGAGCCTGACCCATTTTAGGTGCTTCTGGTGAAGAAGAGGTTCACATGTTCTTTTCAAAGATCCTGCCTTAAAAACAATTAATTCAAAAACTTCAAACAATACGAGATCAAAGAAAAGCGCAACCTTCGAAAAACTCAATTGTTTCTCTCCCTCCCCAAGCCCCAAAAGAAAGCTATAACTAAGTCTTTCCACTTTTTTTATTTAAATCAAGTTGGTTTTGAAGCACTAAATTGAGGTCATTTCCCAGAACCTTGCGCTGAATGTGCATTGATAGAAGATATGTTCAATTGTTTCGCGATCCTTGCTGCATAAAGGATAGGTTGGGTCGATGTTCATTTCTTTGTTAATAAGTAAATCTCTTGTGAGGATTCTTTCTTCACAATTTTGACCTTTGAGGGACCATGACCTTTCCATATTTGCTAGAAGGTATCGGGTCCCTCCATCAGTTAATAGTCTGTAAAAACTATTGGTCGTAAAACGACCTTGTTTAGTATGCACCCGTGTTTTGGTGTCATTTGTATTGTTAGGGGAGAAGGTTAAAAAAGTCATGTATAGTATCATTTTTTACTCCTCTTCCAAGGTTCCCGAGTGGAAAGGTTTGATCCCCAAAAGGCAACCACCGATATCCAAGGATGCTTGGTTTTTCTACACAAACCCGTCCATTCATTAGCTAAGATCGTACCGTTGTGTATTTGTGTTGTTGGTGTTGTGCTCGAACGAGTGACGGGTTACTTAGAAATAATTTTTTTTTTAAAAATACTGACGAGTTGGTTGGCTGAGTTTTTTACCTTTTTACACCGAAGAGGGGTGAGTTTAATAAATACTGCTATTTTTTTGTTGGAATTAGGTTCACCAACAAGAATGTTCAAGTTTTAGTGGTGCTTATTTAGTAATTGATTGTTGTGGTATCAGAGTGTTGTTTTAGTTTTTCTTTTCTTTGTGTCGTCTAGGGAGCCTAAACGAGTCAAAGTCACTTTGTTTGAACTCGACTCGTTTAATAAACGAGCCGAACTCGGGTTGGGCTCATTTAATAAACGAGTCAGACGTCCTGCTTGGGCTTGACTCGTTTGCTCATTTAAGAATCTGCTCAACAAACTTTTTAACTCGTTTAAGACTTGATTAACTTATTTTAAAACTACTATTTACATTTTATAAATATCATTAGCATATAAATGGATTTTTTATATAAATTATAAGATTTACTTTTAGATAATTAGGATATATAAAATAATATGTATATTTGTGACACATATGTAATATGTATATAAACTTAAACGAGTCAAACGAACTCTTATTGAGCTAACCGAGTCAAACTAGTCCTAACTTGACTCGTTTATTAAACGAGCAGATTTTGGTGTTTAAGTTTGACTCGTTTAATAAACAAGTCGAGCTCGAGTCAAGCTTTATCAAGCTGAGCTCAAGTAGAATTTGATAGCCTACTATTGTCGTTCTTGTGTTGCAAATTGATGGGAGAATGGTCGAGAAAGTTCTCCCATGGTCAAATAAATTTGTTAGGGAACATTGTGGTTGAATTTTGAAGACGTTAACTACTTGTTCGTAGACTTGTTTGAAAGGAGACATGTATGGTTCTTTATGAATTGACTATCATCTTAAAAAAAGACATGAAAAGTAAGAGAATGTCGTTATTGAGGTTATCAAAATTACATTTAATGAAAGCAGATTAGACATTTTGTTTAGAGGAAATATGAAAGAATTGTGTTTTGGGTGAATCTAACTGATAGATCTTTGGTCATGAATTGCCAATATCACGTATCGATTTCTAATGATAACAAGTCACGGAGGTCTAATTATATTAAGAAAATTTATATGATTTCAATCGAGATGGAAGAGGAAATAACAAAAGAGGTAGTATAATGATTCACAAAAATTGCCGATGCAGGAATTATGTCATGTAAGGTTTTTGGTGGTAATGAAAGTAATGATGGGGACATGAGACGATAACGATGAAAACAAAAATGGATGATGATTTGAAATGGTGCAATCTAGTTTGGACGGTGGATTTGAGCCGTTTGATCTTTGAAGTGTGGATCACATACAATGAGGATCCACGTGGAGAGATGGAAATTGACGGTTTAGATCGTGTCATGGGCACGTAGGTATTTTCGTACTTCGAACGCGAATCGAACGGCCGAGATGCGCGCGATTGACTCGATCGGGTGGTTCTACTTGAATAAAGGATAAAAAAACACATGTATCTATCAAAATTTCTTGTCACAACTTTATGCTACAAAAAAATTCCAACCAATGTTGCGATTGTTTTATCGTCGGATGTTATCCATTTGAAGTTTGGATATTTTCGATTGGACATTCCAAGTCTGTTTGATTGCCTTTAATAAGCACAATTTTCAGGGTCCAGAAAAGACTACTTTTTCTTCTTTCCAACACGAACTTATACGCACACCATGCACAAGAATTATGAAACGTGCACGTCAATGGGATTAGTTGTCGTTGTAATACAATTTTTTATGTAAACACATCCGAATCAAAACTTTATGTTATGTACGTTTATATGGTCGTCGGTATTACTTCCTTATATATTATTCATTGTCAACTTTTTACCGTAAAATACAACTAGGGCTATTTGTTTGGTGTCACCAAGAAACAATTAAATTGACTTTATACCACCTGGTTTTGACTATTTGGTCTAATGATTTTTTTGTAATTTTTACAACACATATAATAAATTTTATGAATTTTCGATTTATTCAGGGTGATTCTGCTTATTAAATATTAATATATTTAACGGACGTTAACGGTACCGACGGAATGACATAAAGATAAATATTTTATTTTCCTATGACATTAAGATAAATAGTTTGATTTTGTTATGGTATTAGACCAAATAGTCAGAATCATGTGGCATGAAACCAATTTAGTTGTTTCTTGGTGACACCCAAACAAATAACTCATAAATACTTTTGATGACAACGAGAGATAATTGATTTAGCTTCTTTATTTTCTTCGTTGTCAACGATACCACCAACGACGTCACAGTCATTAACGTCAGCGCTACCATGGAAGTTACAACTTACAACCAATCTTGTCAAAGACAATGCTAAAGTTCTGGTGGCTAAAATAGTTATTCCGATACTTCTTTCATTTGTATAAATTTTATGTGATAGTAAGATTTCAGAAATAGCGTCATTTAAAATGATTGTTAATTTTGTGCAAATACTTGTAGACTTGAAAGTCTTCTTCATGTACATCTAATTTATGAGTGACGGCGATTATTTGTCATATTTTTTGTATCTATTCATTTGCGTTGGCATACGACTTTGAAGGTCAACAATAACATTTGTGCTCCAATCAAAGACAAAAAAGGAAGGTTGTGACATCATGGTATTGGAAAAATGAATGCAATTATGCAACTAGTTTTTTTTCTTGGAGAGGAAGCTCATATGCTTTGTAACCTTAAGGTTCATTTTTTTATTAATATATTTTTCAAAAAAAAATTCTAAGCAAAACAATCATTTACTGTGCTTGATGAGGTGTAAACAAAAATCTTATATAAATTGCCAACTCTAGGAGTAAACTTGGGTAACGGGTCGGTCGGTCCGGCCAAATCCACCAACCCAATCAGCTTATTGTGTCGGGTTGGGCCCGCCTAACGGCTATATAGTTGCGGGCCCTTGACTCGTTATCTTGTTGGGTCCATCAGACATCAGGCCCGACACGACAAGCCGGGTCAGGCTGTTACACGGGTCTATCTAGGAGTTGAACATATAACTTCTAACACAAAATATACAATGTCTTCTCTACTTTCCTGACAATGGATCTTGTCACGTTCCTAATTTCTTATGTTCAAGACTATTTATATTCCCCTTGTTAGAAAGTGGTTTAAAATGAGTCAACTTGTGTACTTGTCTTATCATGTTGTGTATAGTCGGATGCTAACATGTTTTGGGTATACATGAATCCGACACGATAAGAAATCGTGTACACAAACCCGTACACGACACGGTAATTATCGTGTATACACAACACGATTTGTACACGATTTTTTATCGTGTTGTGTAACACGATACACAATAATACCCGAATGGACACAAGTAGTATTTGTATACACGATAAGTACATACAAACATGATAATAACCTACATACACGATAAATACATGTATACACGAATAATCACGATAATACAGTAATAGACATGATAAATAGTCAATTACACTATAAACATGAAATTGTAAAATTTCTGAAAAATACCAAATAAACCTAACAAATACAACAACATTATAGTATAATACTAGTTTCCTCTAGTTCAAAGCTTGAAATTAATAATTTCACAACAAATAATGGTCTAATACATGCAAAAAATAACACTTCAAAACTACAACTTCATTCTCTAATGTGAGTCAACCTGGAAAAAAGTCAACCACATGGTACAAATCATCATGCAATAAGTTTCAGGATTTCATGTAACATAAATGCAAACTAGAATATGATGATTAAGAATGCTTTCTCAAAAAAGACACCTGAAATTTGACAATTCATCAACCTCAAATTTATCACTGATGTCATGGATCAAAATTTGCAAAGTCAATCTTCCACTAATGACCACCAATTACGCTATCGGATAACCAAAAACTACCAAATAAGAACACCAACCTACTCTGAGTGACAATATTGGCCGAAGAACAGAGATCAAGAAAGGAACTTTAAACATTCACTCCCCCGGATGAATAATTAAATTGCTTCAATGCATATGAAAGACACGGAGGTGGTGCAGAGGCCGCAAGCCTTGAGGACGACACCTATGCTGCTGGCGGTGACACCTTTGCCGAGACCGCTAACGACTCCACTCGTCACGAGCAAGAAAAAAACTGTAAGAAAAAAAGCAATTGGTTTGGGGAGCAAAGACTGAATTTTTACAAGTACCCAAAACGAGAAAGTGGAGAAAAACAAGAAAATATGGAAACTTGCCCGATCAAAATGGAGCGAAAGAAGAAGAAGATGAGTTTTTTTTTGTTGACTAGGTCGTGAGAGGATGGCCGACGGCGAAAGGAGGGCTGGCGGCGAGAGGAAGGGCTGGGGTAAGGAGTGGAGGACCGGCGACAAGAGTAAGGTTGACAGCGAGATGAGGGCCAGTAGCGAGAGTTGAGCGACGGCGAGAGGAGGGACTGGGGTGAGGAGTGGAACAAGGTTAGGGTTAAGGGTGAGGACACGGATTCAGGTAGGCTGTGCAGTTTTTGGTCCGGGTTCGGTCCGGATCCTGTGTCAAGTTCGGTTTTCGGTCCGGTCCGGATCCCGGAGAGCATCCGGCTCCGGTCCTGACCGATACTCACCCCTAGATTGCATGATTGGGTTCGGGTTAAGTCGGTTTGGGTATTAGGTGGTTAGTCAGTTCAGGTTATGCAGATCGTGTATATCGTGTGTGTGTATCATGTTCATCATGTACAATATCTTATCGTGTATGTTATCATGTACATCGTGTATGAACCATTGTACACGAATCCGACACGATAAGGGTTTGTGTATCATGTCATGTATGCTTATCGTGTATTCGTGTACAGGTTCGTATACTCATATACTAAATTACCGTTTCGTGTTTGTGTCGTGTTATCGTGTCGTGTCTGATTTTAACAGGTCTACAAACACATAAGCTTTGATATATACCAGTTTGGAATATAGATGTATCGGGGATCATCAACCTGAAAGTTAAATAGTCCACATGCATTATGACCCTAAGACACGTCAATTGTACTAATGTGGGATTCTTCCAATAATCACGTATATCACAACCTAAGAACCAATCCTTCAAGTCGCGAAACAAAATTTGAGATCCATTTCAAGCAAAGATTTTTTTGCGGAATGTGCAAATATTGTTGAAATATGACCTAAATATGGATACAGATATGCATTATACCTTCGATACCCATTCTCCGTAAAAGTGATCATTCAATTCTGGTTCTTTGAAGTATATTTTGATGTCATAGGTACATGCATTTATTTTCATATTTTTTCTCGTAAAGCACGTGTATTTGCCTCTATCTACGAAATAGTTTTTGTAGAACTATCAATATTTATTTTCTAAGTTTTTTTCATATTTGTGTTAGTTTTCTAAGGTTTTGATCATTCTCAGCATTGTTAGATCAAATCCAACGGTCGGATTTGAAGAACCACGAGTTAACATACTTAAGCTTAAATGAGCGTAGAACTCATTTTATTTCTATCATTGTGTATTAACAATTGTATCGTACCAAACAAATTCAAATCAATTAAGCAACTATTATCAAGACTGATGACCATTTTCAAACTATTAAGGACGGACGAGGCATTATCCACACCACTTTCAGCCTTCCGAGTATAAATATCCCGGAGAAGTGGGTTTTTCTTTAGCACTCCGAACCTATATATATATATAAACAAAAACAAATATTCTTTTTACACTCTCGTGTCTGGACTGTGTATCAGAACGTGTTGTTGGGATTTCTTTTCTTGTTTTGTGTTATGATGGCGGTGGAAGAGGGTCCTCTCCAATCCATCTGCTACTCCCGAGGCTCCCTTCGTCTCCTTGATCAGGTCCCTCCTCTTCCTTCGCCTCGCCAATCCTTTTCCGCCCTCGAGTGGTGGTTTTTTTATTGGGATCTGTGGTTTGGTGTGTTTTTTAGCCGAAAGATTTGGCTCTGCTAAAGTGGGTTTGTTTTGGGTTTTCTCACTTTTTCACTTGAAATTCAAGTAAAAATATGGGTTTTTTTTGTTGGAAGACGAGGGTTTTGATGTGTTTTTAGGGGAAATTCGAGTTACGGACTTCGCTTTGATGTTTGTTGGGTTTTCATGGTCTATCTCCCTCTCTCTCAAAATTCAAGTGAAATGATGGGGTATTTTTTGTTTCTTTTACTTAACTCGTTTGTGGATTAATTGTCCTTTTTTTGTGCATCTATGATTTTTTAATAATGGGTTTGTTATGGTTTTGGCAGAGAAGAATCCCACTCCAAACTTCCTATTTGGATGTCAAGAATGCTGTTGATGGATGGTACTAAAACCTTCTTACCTCTTTTTTGTTCTATTTGTTGTGATTCCTATTTATGTTTTAGCATTGTAGGCAATTATGTAGTTTACTTTACACTTGTGTTTCCATGTACTCGGGGTTTGTCCACATTCGGGTTTTGTACAATTGGAATTAGTCACTAGCCACTTGTGGTTCCAAGTTTCCAACTGAAATCCAAACTATTCCGATGTACGATCTCAAGAAAGAGGCATCAATCAGAATGTGTCACTATTGTTACGCGGATAAATAAGAATCAAGTTAGCATCGAATATAACAGTCCATGCCATAGACTGTCATTTAATTGTTCATGCGATTCTTGTATCAAATTTTCCTCCCAGGAATGCGATAAGGGATATGGTGGTTCGTGGTGCACCAGCAATTGCTATATCAGCAGCCTTATCTTTGGCGGTAGAAGCATTTCACCTGGATTTTGCTGGGACCTCCAAGGATGCTGCTGCTTTCCTTGTTGAGAAACTGGATTACCTTGTTTCTAGGTATACATACTGTACTAGTTTGTGTGTTTATTTGCAAAACAGGAGAAATCTTTCTGTAGGTTTTATTCTTATTCAATTTAGTTTTCATTTTAACAGTCGACCAACCGCTGTCAACCTCTCTGATGCCGCAACAAAGCTTAAGAAACTTGTAAATGAGATTGCTGAAGAGACTCAAGATGCCAAAATTGTTTTCAAGGTGAAGGACAAAATCAGTATACAAGATTCACCTTTTTTGGGTTCCTATTTCTTCTCTTCCATGTGCCTACAGTGAGCTATATTTTAGTGATGATTCCCCAAACAATTTAGAATGTTCCGTCTCACTTGGGGGCATAATTTGTATACCCATAATGCAGTTGGCCCATTTGCATAAAGTTCTATTTTGGTTTGCTTCTTGAGCTCATATCATATTTATCAGTATATCTATAATTTTACCAAAGAAATATGATCTTACCCTATCCATTTCCACCATAGCAAAACCTTTATGTAAATGTATAATGTAGTTTCCGGAGGCGTATCATTGTTCAATTTGGTTTGCTTCTTGAGCCTATATCAATATCATTGTTCTTAACATCTTTTATATCAGGCATATATTAATGCGGCTGAGACCATGCTTGTTGATGATGTTGCCTCAAACAAAGCAATCGGGTCGCACGGAGCCAAATTACTTCAACGTGGTTTAGAAGGCACCAAGAGGCTCTCTGTTCTTACGCATTGCAATACCGGAAGGTTGTTAAGTGTTGATGTTGTGCTCATTCCTACTCCAACTATTATCTCTGTGTCAACATTATTTCCATTCATGTTCCAGTCTAGCCACAGCTGGTTATGGAACTGCACTTGGTGTGATTCGCTCCCTTTATGCTGAAGGAGCTCTTGAGCAAGCATTTTGCACTGAAACACGACCATTTAATCAGGTGTCACTGTCACATATGGGTTTGGAATTCTCTAAACTATGTAACTACGAAGTTATTGCCTGCAATTATTAAGTCTTACTTTGGTTTACACAATTTTACAGGGCTCCAGGCTAACAGCATTTGAACTGGTTCATGATAAGATACCTGCCACCTTGTTGGCAGATTCTTCTACCGCTGCGTTGATGAAAGCAGGGCGTATCGATGCTGTAATTGTTGGGGCGGATCGTATTGCCGCAAATGGTGATCACACGACGTTTTATCTTTGTCTGATCTATTTTCGTCTAGTGTTGCCATACTAAATCAAAAGTTCCCTCCAGGTGATACTGCCAACAAAATTGGAACTTACAATCTTGCTCTTTGTGCACTGCACCATAAGGTACCATTTTATGTTGCTGCGCCCGTGACATCGATTGACCTCACACTTCCGTCAGGACAACAAATTGTAATCGAGGAAAGATCTGCGAAGGAGTTGCTATATTCTCATGGAGGGCTTGGGCAACAAGTGGCTGCTTCGGGCATTTCGGTGTGGAACCCAGCATTTGATGTAACCCCTGCTAATTTGATCACTGCCATCATAACAGAGAAGGTTAGAACGCTTTAAGTCCTCCACAGTTTCCTGTTTCCAATTGTTTTGTAGCATTTTTTATAACGTTGTCATTTCTCTCGTATAGGGTGCTATAACAAAAACTGAAGGATCCGATGCCTTTGACGTAAAAGGTTTCATAGGGAGTGAACCATCTTCCCTTCAAGGCTTCAATAGCATTGTGGGAAAATAAGCACATCATGAGCTGGTTCAGCCATTGGAATAATGGGTTAGGTGCAGAAGCTGAAGTTGGCACTGCCATTGGTCTATGGTGGTTTGAAGTAGGATTGAATAAGCTTCAGTCTATGGTGATTTGTAGTGAAGGATCGAATAAGCTTCTGTTTCATTTTGATACTATTTAAATTGACGAGCAAAATTGCATCAAATTGCTCTAAATTGAATAATCTCTTAAGTTTCATGAAAAGTGATCATCAACATTTTGCCATATTTAATCCAAAGGTAAAACTTGAAAATTTTGGATCTGGGAGTTCTAACAGAGTAAAAATTAACACATTAACCAGTCCAGAAATATGATATACGACCGACATGATAAAATAAATAAATTCACAAAAAAGAAGCGGCCTCAACACTTTTAACAAGGTTTAACAGAAGACGCAATAACAAACTTCACTGACAAAACATGCACAGACAGCAATAGTGCCTTAGGGTGGGTCTGTTGTTACTTGCTAGCATTGAAGTTCGTAGTCTTTTTTTCGAACTCAGGTCGGAGCACTTCTGCGTGATCCTTATATTTTTTCAGCAACAATTGGCCGCTCTTAACTGGAAAAATACGATGTGAGTGAAGAATATGGACTATTTTTTGTGAAGAGATGACGCATCAACCTCTTCCATAACTTACAGCTAGAGAACCACCTTAGTGTTTTCCACTTTATTGTCGTCTCATTCTTTTCCCCGAGCTATCGGCGTGCAGATTTAAACCTTTTATGTGCTCCCTTAGACGACCCTGTGCGTGAGCTCAAATTCGGATTGGCGAGATCTTTCCGCTGGCAAAAGGTCCCCTCTTCCTTTTTGTTGACAAACTCAGAGAAGGATGGTATTGGAGGGAAGTCGTCCTTTCGTAAAGAATCATCAGCTCCATTCTTCGTGTCATGATTCCCTAGCAAAGTATCTCGTGTGGGAGACGTTAATTGAGATTCTGGTGCAGCCAACTTTGCATCACTGGAGTAGGGACTATCGACATGCTTGTACCTTGAAGAAGAAAGCCTCTCCACTGAGGTATCTGTCATGGGCGACACTAATGGAGATTCTGGTGCAACTGAATTTGCATCACCGGAGCTTAGACGATCAGATATATCTTTGTAACATGATGATGAAAGCCATCTGATGGTACTGGCAATCTGTGAGTTGTAGAAAGTCCTCCCGACCTTTCCATATTTTTTGAAGCATTCCATCTCAAGAGAGCGTGAGGACTCTTCAAGATTGATGCTGCAGAACAAGCATAAGTTAGCCATTCAAGAAGGCCCTTGCTAGAGTAGCAATTACACGTGCATGACAGCATGAGCATCAGAAACATACAATTTCTAAATTGGAAGGGGGAAAAAAGCAGCGTAGCCAGAAGTCCTTACAACAATTTTCCAAAACGTTCTTGTGCCTTCTTCAAGGAGTTTAACAACCTCTGCTTACTTGCTTCCCTTAGGGTTTCAGGAACCACTTTCTTAACGTTAGCATCACCCTAAAATATATAAGTTTCAAAAATTAAATGTCATTTTTTCTCTGGTTACTGAAGAAAATGCAACTTGTAGAAGAAAAGGCAGAAGCAAGCAAGGTCACAACCTGCAAAATAGAATATCTAAACTTCAATCCATTGTTCATTCAAGCAGTTAACTATTGCTCAATGCAAGGATCACATAACATTATGAATTTATGACAGACATAGATGTCCACCAATAACTTTGAAATGAGTAGATTTAGAATCTTCAGTTTCTCAGTGAACTCCAGTAAAAAATGCATGTTTCTTATACGCTATAAGGTTTGAGTTTGGATACTGTATTTAAAAGTTTCATGAAATTTGCAATTGATATTAATATTTTCTATTAATTTGAATAACTAAAGTAAAATAGTTGCACGGTATTTCAAAATTTCACCTTTACGCATGGAATTTGGTTTGAACAAATTTTATATAGATGTGGAATTTCAAAATGCCACGAAGGATTTGCAAATTCCAACAAAATATCACAAAACATATTAGTTGCAAATGTGGGACTTTGAAATTTCATGTTCAAGTAAAATTCCAAGTTGAAGTGACACAACCAAACGCAACCTAAGTGCATACATGAAACATTTGCCTCGCACATGACCACTAAAATATTCTCGTCACTTATTGTTATGCCTACTTCCTGATGTCTTTGATCCATATATTTTTACTGTATTTTGATTTGTCCATGTCATGACCAAAATTTGTTTGTAATTAATAGCCGATAATATATGTCAACATGTTATGCTACAACTCAAACTAGAAAAGAAATTCCAAGATATGGTGGTGGACCTATTCACTCTACCAACAGCCCAGCTGAATTTAGTGTATCATAGGGATGATGGGTTTCACTTTCTCTATCGACTTACTACAAATTGAAGGAAAAAAAATCTTGAATGAGGCAAAAGATATATTGAAAAAGAAATTCCTATTTGTTCTGCCTCCTATTTTTTAGGAAGAAGATGAATATTTTTATCAGAAAAATCAGGGGAAAAATCACTGCAGAATCAAGAGTGATTTAAAAGATTCAAAATGATAAAAGTACTGTTTGGTGGAGACAACATAATGGTGGTAAAGGAGACAAAAATGTAAATAAGCACCTGTTTCTTAGGATCTGTTTTTTGGTAATAGGTTTCCTCAGCTCGTTGCAACAAATCGATCTTCTGCTTTAGACTTGTTCTTGGTATTTTTGTCATTACCACCGAAGTGTCTACAGTTTCTGAACCATCTATTGCACAAAAAAGTTTTTTTCATTACCAAGTGAGACACTGCAAACGGTACACTGACAATATATTCCGTTGAACAAAAGGTAAACTGTACCATAGTCTTGATGATAAACTCAAACCAGGTCTTGGAAAACAAAAGACAGACGCAAGGTCTATTGATTTTATTGTCTTCGTGTACCCTAAATTAGACCCAATTTCAATCCAAAGAATTTTATTACATAACTGATATTGTGGATTTCTAATGTGTCCATGCTATCTAAGTCTAGATATTTATTTTCCAATCGTGCAGGTTAAAAGTGAAATATTATGGGGTTGAAAAAATTATTGTGTTGAACAAGATATTTACGAACTACGGTAAGTTCTTTCAACCTCAGATATTTCATTCAAAAGTTGTCCTAGCGTACATAAGGCCTAATTTGCGTGCTCCAACAGTACTACTTCAAAAACCCATGCTAAACATGGATGGAAGTGACATTGAACTGTTTGTTATATGCGCATTTTTACCACCTCAGACATTGTTCTCTCCTAATCCCAGCACAAAGGTCTGATTTGCAGTTTAATTTTGAGTACTCCTATGGACACTAATTGAAAATTGAAAAACAAGTTGCCAAGACTAAAGCTATATGGCCGGGTACACCAGAAAGCCTTGTCATTTGACTAGTCTTAGTATAAGTATGAAACAACATGGTAAGGCCATATATGTACGGATACAGGTCAAATACATTGAGATGTGGCTGTTCCAGAAATTTCATCCCTTTGGGCATCTTTTCCAATCTTTGTAGAATAAAATACGATTCGGAAAAGGTGCTTAAGGAAAATAATACTCGTAGAAATCAGAAATCATCTAGATTAGAGGAGAGATAAAGTAAAGGAGCTTGACCTAGTTGAAAATTTGAAGGTGGTACAACAATACTCGAATTATATGATAAACTTAGAAATCACTACAAGATATCCGACTGTGCACGGAAGACATAATTTCAGCTACGTTGTTGATTGGGAAACTGGATTCATGTGACCCCAACATTTATAGGAATAGCTTTTTTATAGGTACAATTATAGGAATAGCTTTACTTATCTTGCACAAAAGTAAGATGGATGGGGCATTTAAAATGTTTGGTAACGTCATAACAAAAATGATTGGTTAACTAGTTACCATCAGATTCGGATATGTCCTCATCTAGCATCTCAGTTTCATCTTCACGGTTCCAAAATTCAGTTTCGCCATGTTGAGCCATACAAGAGGAGCTGAAAATAATCAGTGATGCCAATGAGTACAGAAATTTCAAGTTAGTGTCACACTTTTCAGTCCACATTTTCAATTATGAAAAGTGGAAGGAGATACTAAACCAATCACGCTAATTCCCATTTGACGTTTGCTCAAATGAGATGTGCCAAAAATGAACCAACTTCCATAGAAGAGGATGGTTTATTTTACTAGGTATTGTGTGTGGCAATATAATACAAGGAAAGAAAAGTATGTACAGATATTCCCATTAGGAAGAGTCTAGGACTTGTTTATTTCAGAAAGACAGTAAGAAAACATATCGAAAGGGTTTCATATTCTATATTTTGTTGTGGAGAATATTAAAAAAATGAGCAGTAGTACAAAATGTTTCGCCTCAAATGTAGCAGATTTATAAATAAATCACCTAATACTGAAAGTTACCTTTTAAAGTTGATTGCACAAGCATCATAGTTTTGGCAAACATTCCGGGAGATCTCAAGCTGACCTAAGTATGTGGCAACCATGTTTGGATCTTTGCATGCATCACACGTCTTCTGACAAAGTGAAGCAGGTACCTGCTCAGTGCCCCCAACGCAAAATTGGTAAATGAAATGACAATGATGAAATTTCTGCAGTGTCATGATTCACTGAGAAAAGAAATTATTCTACCATAAAGCAATAACAACCTGTTCTCCAAAACTCTTTAGAATCGTTTTCCTACGACAGCCAGACCCTTCACAGTATTCCACAATCTGTCTTTTTAAATACGTGATTTAGTGATATTGATATAACCTTAAACAAGCAAGCAAAACCTGACAACCTGAGAGAAATCTGCAAAAGACTTTCTTGATAAGCTGTCCAAGGAACTTGACTTCTGTAACTTTTTAGCTGTGGCAGTTTTACTCAAAATGAACTCCTACCATAAATCAATAAAAATATCAGAAAGACCGGAAGGACAAGTGAATCGTCAAAAAACAGTTCCGTCTGCGAGGTCAATGAATCACTAGCAAGATAATGCGAAAAGATCCATTTAAAAGAAGAAACATGCTTCTTGAATACCATTCTCTTGCGGTCACTTAATCCATAATACAATATGCTTCTTGAAGGAACTTGGTCACGCCCAGCTCTTCCCGACTCTTGATAAAAAGCTTCCATTGATTTTGGGACATTAAAGTGACAAACTATGCACACATCTTTCCTATCTATGCCCTGGAGTTCGGTGTGAAATTGACCTCAGCAAGTAGGCATATTAAAAACCTCTATTCAAAACAGAAAGCAGTTCCAAGGTAGTAAGTGTGTTTATACGTGTAATCATACCATTCTAGGGGAAGAGGTCAGCATTTGTCAATGTCCGTGCATGCATCAAAGATCCCCCAAAAAAACGTTAGATGCTTCTATGTAAACACAGGATGAATAAAATATGGACAAATATAATAAATTTATTGATTGAGTCAAGAGCCACTATTTCTTGAATCACTACGTCTCGAGTATTCCTTCTTTAAAAAATGCATATCTTGGATGTGTGAGATACCACCTAAATTGTTTTCTTTTTCTAAATTATCTTTCTTCCCAGAATTTCTTACCAAAGAGAAGATAAATGTCCCAATTATTAAAACAAATTTAGATGCAATGAGTAAAGTAGCGAATTGGCACAAAAAATTGTGATGAAAGTATATTGTGATTTAGTTGCGCTTGTTCTTAAGCCTGTTTTCGGGACTTAACAACCTAAAAAAAGGGCGTGAAAAGTTGTGGTTGTGGTGGTCTTTCCAACACAAGTAAACATCATAGAAACCTTGCGAACAATGTCGTAAGTTTTACACTTCCAATGTGAAAACTGTAAACAAACCTACTTCTCGCAAGTCATGAAGTCTTTGTTTATCGTAAGTCTGTAGAAAATCATGGTGAAAGTACCATACTACAATGCCTTCCCACAATCCCACACCCCATTTAAACAAAATCTTGAGTCCATTTATTGTTAGTAACATTTTGGATTGTGCAAATTCACCAACTCAATTATTGGCTTGTTGCACCACAAAAGGAAGATGGCTATGAAATGGATATGTTGGGGGTTATCAGCAACCTCTAGATGGACGGGTATACCTAATAAGACGACAATATTTCAAAGGAAAATGACTACTATTTTCACAAAAAAACACTCCTCTTTTAGTATATATTAATACATAAATGAATGAATTATGGGTTATTTGCTTGGGTGTACTTCAAAAAAATTGATATTGGATTTTCGCACTTGAGTTTTTGGATTTTGCTTGGGTAAACTTGATTTCTTCATAAATTAATTTGGTACACGTGTAGAGCGGTGTGACCCACTTCGGTGACATAATATGTTATATTCATATTAAAAAATAGATATTTTGCATAAACCCAAAGACAATTCAATAAATTCTTTTCAAGTCATTAATTCCATTTTTTCTTTAAAACCTCAATTCCATATAATGAGAGTTACACTAATTAGATTAATTTTTTTACTTTTCTTTTATATACTTAACGAAACTTAGGCAAAGAGAATTTTTGGACAAGTTGCGAACTACTCCAAGACATTTAGAAATTTTTATCCTAATCCTTGAATTCTATTTTTTTTTCAAAACTTGTATTTAATGTGAAGGTAGTTACACATTTTTGTTTAGATTATAAACTTTATTTTTTCATATTATATACTTAACAAACACCACTTGGTCAAAACACACATTTATACAAAAAGTTCACGGATTTTGATAAAATATTGTGATTTGTCTTGGGTCACTATGCAATATGTCCAAAATTATGGATATGGCTAAAATTTTATGAATTTTTTTGAAGTAATCTACAAATCATCCAAAAATGAGTTTTGAGCAGGTAGTTTGTTGGGTACATAAACGAAAAGTAAGATTTAGTCTAATTTATGTAACCAACCATAATATTAAATAAAGACTTTGAAGAAAAATGAAATTCAAGGACTCGAAAAGAATTTCATGTATTTTCTTGGATTACTTTGCAAAATATCCAAATAATTTAATATAAAATATAGACCAAGGTAATGGACCGGACTGGCCCAGGCCCGACACGATAAGCCGGTACCCATGCAGGTAGAGGTGTACACCAACCGGTCCGGTCCAGTTAACTTGCCTGAACCGGATTGTCCAGTTGCAACCGGATTGGATCGAATAGGATCCGGTTAAACAGCAAAATATATAATAAAATTGAAAAGTTAAAAAAACACTCAAATTCGTTGGGTCCGGTTTTTAACCAGAACCGTCGGGTCCGGACTCCACTGGGCCGGTTGTCGGTTCTACAATTTTGTTCCGGCTAGTTCCATCTGGTTCGGTTATTGCCGGTCCGGTCCGGTTTTCAACCGGTGTACACCCTTACATGCATGGCACGGGCCTACGGGCTCGTGACTCCTTATTGTGTCGAGCTCAGGCCCGACATGATTACCATATCTCAGGCTCGACATGATACCCAGGTCTATATAAATCTAACAACCGAAGTAAGTCACACGGCTCTATAAGTATATATCAAACTAATTTTGGAAGAAATCAAGTGTAACCAAGCAAAATCCAAAAACTCAAGTGCAAAGATCTAATATTGATTTCTTTGAAGTGAACCCAAGCAAATAACCCATTGATTATTCGTAGGATTTGTTATGGAATTCTATAGCAAGTACATATATATGATATATCTATTTTTGTTCCAATTTCAAGTGTTTTCAAAATATCAAGCACCCATGACCCATTATCTTATGCCTTATAAGCAATGTTATGAAAACCGGACCGGACCGGCCGGTCCGACCGGTTCAACCGTGAACCGGAGGCCTGTCCGGTCCGGTTCACCCTGCAAAACCGCATTTGTTGTTGAACCGGCCTGAACCGGCGGTTCAACCGGTCAAACCGGTTCGACCGTCCGGTTCAGGCCGGTTCAACTCCGGTTCAACCCAGATTTAGTTTTTTTTAATTTAATTCACATGTTCTGATGAATACCAAACAAAAGGTCGTTGGTTCAATGATTCGTATCCCGATACTTATATATATATATAACCATGAGCTCATTCTTATGTATCTAACCTTCTTATCCGGATATTTATACATGTATATATTATATTTAATTATTTATGACGTCACCGGTTCAACCGGTTCGACCCCGGTTGAACCTTTGAGAATTCCGGTTCGATGTCCGGTTCGGTTCTGAAAACCATGCTTATAAGCTCATGTTATTCGTAAGATTATTCTTTTAAATTGTATTTCAATATAACAAGTATTAACAAAAAGGGCATACCCAAAAGCAACGGTTGCTACTACAACTTGAATCTTGGAAGACAGCCAGTCATCTAAAACAGCACTGCGTGTTATGTTGTTCAAACCAGCATGATAAGCTAAATCAAATCAGAAAACAAACTTAAATGGCATGGCCAATTAGAAGTATAATTCTAATTAACCAATGAGTCATAATTTCAGCTTACCAGCACATGAAATACCATTTTTTGTTAGAAAAGCACACAGTTCATCACAAGCAGACCGTTCAAGACAGTAAATGATAGAACAAGCAGATTCGCTGGATTTGATCAGCTTTGAAACATCAAGATAAGTATTATCAAGAAGATCTTTGTATCGAACTGCATTTGTTAGAGATTGTTTAGTACCCAAACTGTCCAAAGAAGCGGGGAAAAGTCCAGCTCTTCAAAGAGAGCTATATAAATTTACCTTTATAGCTCATACCCAGACAATAGCAGAACACATGCTATTTTCACTCACATCCTCTAGACTTACCTTCATAGAAAATGTTAGGTCGGTTGAAAGATGCCTTGAGAACCAGTGGATCTTGCAGGCCCAGTGATTCTATCACGTCATTTTGAACCCTGAATAGATTAAGAGATGTAAAATTAATGTCTGCATAAGCATGTGCTCACATGTGCATTTCTTATTGAACAGATAACGAATTCATAAAATGAAGAGGAGTAATTTTGAAATAATGAGAGAGGGCAAGAGAAACAACTTGGGAGCAGCAGTAGCAGTCAAAGCCAACAAAGGTACATCAGAAAGTTGGTCCCTTATTGATGACAGTTTACGATAGCTAGGCCTGCATTACTTACAAAATTATAATACCATTTAAAAAACAATGACTCAAATTATAATCAATTTCAAAATTTCCCATTTAGAGATTTAGAGCAAAGAACAAAGGTGACCTAAAGTCATGGCCCCACGATGAAATGCAGTGTGCCTAAGAATCAGGAAATGAAAATTGGTTTAGAGGTAAGTGTAGCAACCAAAATCACCAATACAGTATTGCTCCCAAAAACAAACCTCATCGATTGCAACTAGACTTAACAGTCCTCTAGCATGGATCTTGCCCAGTTTCGATTTAAATCCAGCTGTTGCCATTAATTCTGGTGTCACATAGAGCAGTTTTACCAATGGCTTTCCACAATCAAGATCTTCATTTATCTGGTAATAATGCACAGGTGAAAAATTGACAAAATGGTTACAAACGATATGTAATGGTAAAAAATGCTAATGAGATTACACACTTAAATAATTCTGAACCTAATAATGACAATGTAGGATTCAACAAGAGGCTTAGATTAATGTTTACAGGGAACATACCATAATGCCTAGCCACATAATGTCACAAACATTGAAGAAAATTTTGTATAAGATTCAGATTAAAAAAAATGCAAAATGGAAAGTTCAATTTCAACAAAACTTGAACAAAACTTTTAAATTATGAGTCCAACATGTTAACTCTCCATAGCGTATTTATAAGAATGTGCTTCCACATTTGTAACAGTTCCCTGTCAATCTAAAATTGCTTATGAGTTTCCGATCCCACGAGAAGGAACAAACATGATTCTGAGTTTCTGAGTGTCAATGCAAAAGTAATAGACACTAGAAACCTTTTGCTTAACAGAAGCCAATTGCGTGGACGAAAGAAACTCCGCACGGATCCCTCTCTCCTTCAGTGCAGCCACTTGGTTCTCCTGTATTAACCAAATAAAAACAAACAAATACATACATACATACATAACAAAAAAATTAAGAAAAATCATATCACAACAGCTACAGCAAAGCCGATTATAAGCTCACCATCAAAGCTGCTCCTCAAAATCCACATCCGCCACAGCATCACGCGAAAAGCAACACAAGATCAACTACTGGAGAGGGGGGGAAACAGAAAAGAAAGAAAAAACTTTTTTCGCATCGAAACACCGACCAATCAAAGGCGAAACGACGAGCACGATCCCAGGCCGGACGAGAGCGGGAATCTGGTAGCACATGGACTTCCCTCCACCAGTGGGCATGAGGCAGAAGCAATCCCTCCCTGAGGAACGCACCGAACCCTAACCCTAAGAAAAAAACGGAATTTTTTGGATCTGCTAGGGTTTGGAAGGGGGTGTACCGGATAGGACGGCCTGGATGGCCTCGAGTTGGTTCCCTCGGAACCGGGAGTAGCCGAAGTTCTGCTTCAGGATCTTCTCGAGGTCTTGGCTTTTGGGGGTTTTGTTGCGGGAATGGGTCGGATTTGTGGGGAATAGCGGACATTTCTTCATCTCGATTGGGATGGGAGGAAGAGAGTGGTATGGGAGAAAACGAGGAAACGGGACGCGGGAAATTAGTAGATATAATTAAGATTAAGATCGTACGTTGTAGATATAATAATTACCTTATAATTAAGGTAATTACCTTCAATTAGTAGATATAATTACCTTCAACTAGTCTATAATTACCTTCAATTAGTAGATATAATTAAGATTAAGATCGTACGTTGTAACATGTTAAGCTCCTAAAAGTGGTATTAGCTTAGAAAATATTTGAAAACTACAATAATCTTGGATTTCCCTTATTGTCGAAAAAAAACACTTAATACTGGTTCTGTTTTGCTCGATATGTGGTTGAATTTATTTAATCAAATTAAAATGTGACTCGTCATTGCAAGTATAATTGTATAGTTGTGGATTCGTTCGATTTCGCTTGACTAGTGATTTGGATAATTTCCCAACTAAACTCATGCACATGATCTGTGCTTAATGTTTTGGATCCGAACCAACCTCAAAAGGGCGAGGCCGTTGCAAAACGACTGGAATTGGAAGAACGTGACTCTCCTTGATGCCCATGTAGAGCGGATCGTTGAGTTAGATGTTATATTTTAGCTTCTTTCTGAATATCCACTTAGAAATGTTGTTTACCATGGTTCATGTCACGGGTTCGCATGCGACGGTACCTTTGAGTTCCATGCAACTATGCAAGTGAAAGCAATCCACTGCAGGTCACCACAGTAGAATAAAAAAGATCGTGATTATTAGACTTCGAGTGATTCTGCAACTTTGTTTGGGTCGGTTTACCACGACTGAGTTGGAGTGTTGAGAGTGCGGTGCTATCGACTGTTGGGTGTCGACTATCGTGATCTTTAAGTTGCGGTTTGCCGTTTAAATGTTGTTTACATGCTACTCCGTTTAATTTCGAGTTATTCTTAACAAAACTGAGTTTTCGGGTGGTCATCTAATGAAGAGAGATTTTAAATTCAATGTTGTACCGCCACATGTTTCTTTCTCATGAGCAATATTTGATCTTTTCCAACTGAAAGCACCCATGAGAGGCATTTTTCCTTCAATTAAAAATATAAGGTGAAACTCAAAAGTGGAACGAAGGATAAGTGAGATAAAATAATAAAACGTATAAAGAGAAAAGAAGCAATCCATCTTTTCAAAGACTAGTCGGAGAGATTCTTATAAGCATAAAGCACGAGGCATGAATGTATGATCGTCAAGGATATAGTCCTTTGAAGTAACATTTTCCAAAACGCCAGATTGCAAGCAATATTTTGCAGCAGAGTAGCAGACTCCTGTTAGAAGTTACAGAAAGTTAAAATGAAACTACATAAAAGAACTCGACTGATTCCAGTGATTGGATAATTCACTTTAGATAAACAAGATGGAAGTTAGTAACGAAAGCTTCCCTAGTGATACTAATGCCCACACACTTTGCTACAAGTTTCACAAGTTTTGGGAAGATTACAGCGGAATGTAGCTTGAAGCCATGATAATTGAGAGTGGCCCAGAAATATATAATTTATCTTACTACAATATTCAAAAGAATGAACATGTTTTCAAAAGAATGCACATGAACATGTTTTCAATTGAGAGTGGCCCAGAAAAAATGATTATTGGGTATAATTCAACAAATCTAAACCACATGACGCTTTGATGGGATTAAATAGGAATATCATATTTGACAAGAACAAATAGGGTTAAAATTGCAAGAGAAAGGCGTGGGAACCATAAAATACCTCAACTCCAAAGTATGATCACCCTAAACAAACGGTTAAAACACCTGTCCAAAAAGGATTCCCCCATCCACCCAATTCAGGGGGGAAAAGGAACTAATATTTATGAACACATACCTTTACACACCAAAGACATCAATATTAGAATCAAAATGCTCCACCGAAATTAGTGTTCCTCGGCTAGGTAGTCACATTTTATGTTGGTTGAGGAAATTAGACATCATCAGTCCCTAACTACACATCATAACCTGATCACACGCCTGGAGAGCTTGAGCAGCAAAATATCTAACATCAACATCAGGATCTTCACTAAGTTCGACCAGGCAAGGCCTAATTGTCTGATCGACAACCTGGAAACAGAGAATGGGAAGTCATGGAGGATCATTATGACAGTATGTAGATACACGAAGCAATAGAAAGCAGCTACACAACAAAAGCACTTCAAAACATGAAAACAGCGTTGGTTGGCATGGCCATGTATACTGGTCAACAAAAGCACAAAAGGTTGCATGAATTCAACAATATTTCTGCAGTATGCACTTACAGATTGGCCTACTATTGGAACCAGGGACTGCAACACCTTTGCCACATTGAACTTGATGTTAGGTACCCTGTGAAACAAAGCAGCCTTGATAAGTGAACACTTAACCTGAAAGAGAAGGGGGGAAAAATACAATTGTATTTCCTCTTTGTGAAACAACCTGTCCTTTGATGCATTGATTACCACAGGCAACAGCTTCAGGCATGTAATATCAGAGCCCATTACAGGGGCAAATAAGGAAATGGCATGCAAAATTGTCATCCGGTACAAGTAATGTGGATTGTTGATCTTTGCAAGAACCTACAAAATTGTAGAGCACAGACTATTATCAGATAAGTTCAGAAGTATTATTACCAGTTACTTGGACCCACTTCAAAAACATCAGATTGACAGTCTCCAGCATCGGTGCGATTGTGCTTATTAAGGAATAACCATAATGTAAGTGTTAAATCGCTGTGATGTATTCACATAACATCCAAGCTTTTTATTGGAGTAGTGGAAGTAGATAGATGTAAATAAAGCAAATGTACGCATCAGGACTAACCTCTGGAACAATATGATGCATTGCCCATTGTGGACCAAATTCTTCGGCAAGTCGTTTTAGGTTATTGGCAGCAGCATCTCGAATCGAGAAAACCTGCAAAGTTTGGGAAAGTCTGAAAAGCCCAGAGAAAATTAAATCCATTATCCGCTTTCCCTGCGATTTTCACTAGAACAAGTCTGTCTAAACCACAAGTGTTCGTGTTCTTGCCACCAGAGCCCAATAATCATACAAGGGCTCAGAAATGCAGCCAAAATTGCTCTAAAATGCAGTGATATATGAACAAGAAACACACCCAAAAAAAGATGATATTGGGGATGCAGACTACAGAGTTGTGATTTTGTGCACATGAGCACCCAAAATATATAAAAAAACTATAAGTTAATCAGCATACCTTATCCTCCAGCCACTGCATACAAAGAGTGCCAAGTTTATCATCGAAGAACTTAACACCAAGCTGACTAGCTAATAACGGAATATACTCAATTATTGCAAGTCGCACCCTCCAGTGCCTATCTTCTGCAAGCTCAACAATGGCTGGTAGGAGTGACTGGGATAACAGATCAATGCCTATTACCTGTAAGCTAAAGCCAGACCAAAATTGATTCACAAGCTGGATATGGTATTAATTATAACTATAAATCAAGGTTTTAACTTCGCATATGTGGCCCTGTGCGGCTGGGTGCCCCAGGGCTGCATATGCAGTTGTGCGGTCGCATAAGCGGTCGCACAACTGTAAAATTTATTTATTTTTTAATTGCAAGAATTTCCCAAAAATAGAAGCGAAAAATCAGGAAAATTAAAGGGGGAAATTAAAAACAATGTGTATGAAAAACCTAGTTGGTTTGGTTTCGACAAAACAACTAGTTCATCGGCATCATTGTCTCACTGGAAATCTCGTCTACCCACCAAACTATTAGGTTTATTTTCATTTATTAACGTTTAGGTTTTAGGTATTACAAGTACAAGTACCATAAAACAACTACAACAAGAAAACTTAGATCTAGTAGTCTACAACAGATATGTTTGGTCATGAACCGACTGAGGAATGTCTTCCTCTACGTTGACCGAGTCTTCTGAGTCGTCAGGTCATCATGAAAGATTTCTTCTTCCTCAGTTATATCATCATCTGTACACACGAATTACCCGTCCATATGTAAGACAAACAAGCTCTATAGAAAAATTTAACCCAAAGTTTGGTTACTTCTTTTCTCTTCTTTTTTAAAAGGGTTGTATATTGTGGTTTGGACAGGACCTCCTTCATTTATGTCCACGACGTCGTCAGGGTGTCCACGACAAAAACGGTCCATTGGTCCCCATTTTGATCGGTTCCTCTGCCTCTATCGAGGTTGAGGAACAGGACATTGGGCGGAGGATGAACTACCATCATCACATCATTGACCGGAATCAGAACCGAACCCCTCAACATCATCTAAAATTGTTTTCTCATTTTGATATGTTCTAGATTTTGCTCTTAAATTTAATTCATTTTTTGGACGATTAAGAAAAGATGCATATGCACATGATTTAGCATTTGAACTATCCGGATGAGCAATATGTTGTTTATGTCTATTTATTCCACCACCACTACTAACAAAACCACATAATTCACATACAAGTTTGGATTTATGTTCAAGGCTAAGATAGGGCAAACCAGCTGGAACATGCAATCCCCCCCCCCCCCCTTTTTAATTCTCCAACAGCTATATAGCCGTTCGACATTGTGCGGTCGCACAGTGTTCTGTGTAACCACACACTCAACATGTGTGACCGCATACCGAGTATCCAGTCGCACATTAAAACATTGCTATAAATCTACTTCATTAATTAACATCAGTTTTCACACAACAAGGTGTCTACATATAAGGTAAAACTGAAGAAAATGATATACTCAGCGGGCAATATCACAATAAAGTAGACCAAGTTACAAATCAAGCTCTAGCATACTAACAAGCACAGTTTGATAATACTCTTTTTTTCTTAATTTTGCAATTTGATAATACCTTGTAAACTTTTGTTACTACTAATTGCTTCAACATGCAACAGAAAGAATTGAACATAGCCTCTGTTTCTGAAGAATTAATACTGCTTATTTACTAGGAAGTTGGGAAAAAATCCAGTATTCACTTAAGGTTATCAAAGTACTTCATGGTATTCAAAAGGACCATAGAAAATAAGCATAAATCATAACGAAGCAGAAGTTCATAGATAAGTAGGATCTGGAAAACAAAACATAAATGACTAAAATAGATACATATATATGGGTCACTTGACCTGATTTACTTGATCAAGCTTGCTTATGATGTTGAGCCGAACATCAGGGAATTCGTCCTTTAAAAGAGAGAGAAAAATGGGAAGAAGTTGTTCAATTGTTGCATCCTGCATGGTATGCAAGTATAAATACTTATCATATACATAAAAGAGAGGAAGAACAAATATCAAATTTAAGCATGCCAAGAAAATGACTAAATAGATTATAAGCATGGCAAAAAGGTGGTACATGTAGCTTCAAAAATCAAAAGTAAAAGTGCATTCGGAGAAAGCCTGAGGAACTGAGATTTAAAATCATGACCAGAAAGAATAAAACATCGCGCATGAAACTTTTCCAATTAAACATGCCAGGACAAGGAATACATGTTTCTAAATTCTGACCAGAAAAGGATCTGCTTCACTAGGATGGTAGCAGTAACTACAGCGGACGAATAACTGACAATTAAATAAGCATTCCCAATTTTGAGGAAATAACCGATTAAAAAAAATCTTTGGGGACAAGCACACAGAAAAATAAACAAGGCTGGGCATACAAACGGAAAATTAAAGGAGGTGGTTAAACATAATCACATGCATACCTTCCCTAAGACTGGTGCCATTCCCATGATAACAGAAGCCAAAGCAGAGCGAACATGTTGGGAAGAATCTGATGATAGTTCCTGAATAGTTGCATTTTTTATGCTATAATCTCAAAAAACAGCAGAATACAGTTGCCCCTGAAAAAGTTCGTATAACATTCAAGAGAATGAAATGGGAATATATATACCTTAACACAAGGAAGAATATGTTGGATTGCAAGTTGTGGATTCAAGATCCTGGAAAATTTGGTGACTTTTCCAGCTGCTGCTATACGCACTTCAGCTTCATTGTCACGTAGAAGCCGCACATAAGTTGGCACCAATTCCACCCTGATTGGTGTGAGGATCACATCAGACTTAAGTTAGCAAAACAACCAAGGACTTAGATTTTGAAGTGTCCTCGAACTTATTGGTTTTCAAACAAAGATGCTTCTAAGAGCTTCAAAACAAATGGCACTATCACGTCAGGATATCCCTAATCCTTAATAACCCACAATCGAAGTGTCGAGACAAAAACCTAGAAATATGACTTTTCCTGTTTTCAATTCCTTAATTAGCACCACCTTTCAAAATCTAGATCACAATGCATCAGTCTTATATATTTTTATTTTTTAGTATGTCCATAACCAAATTTGTGGAAAAACCTGGTTGGTTCAGGGCCAACTGCTTCACAAAGCTCATACAATTGATTGGCAACCATATAACGAACACGCCATGATTTATCCTGTTTTATATCAAACAGAACAAAGATTTTGTCAATACACATTCCAAAATGAATGCCATTTATATTAATGAAATATTTGATGTCATAAATAATACCTGAGAGAAGTTCACAATGACTGGAAGAATATGAGCTACACAATCCTGGGGCTCTAACAACTTCCCGAGTTCTGCACAACCCTCCACAGCTAACAATCTCACAGAATCTTGATCTGTAACAAAATGTCAAAACATGATGAAAATAACTCAGTAAGAATTCATCCAAAAGCTCTACTAACCACATAAGAAAATGGTACTGAAGACTATACCTTGAGTTTATTCATGATCAATAATAACAACAGTGAAAATTACAACAAGACTATGGTATTAGACCACATCTTCCTGCTACTGATTATTACATATTCACCCCATTAAGAGTAAAGTCAGCAAAGTGATCACTCTTTTGACTTAGTCCAGATTACCAAAAATACCACACACTTATGTAAGGAGATTAGAAAAACACTAACACTGACATAAAATATTCATGAAAATGCACTTGAGATAGAAAAATTGTATTACAATGAAAAACAGCCTGTGTTAAAAGCAGAGGTGCAACATTTTGATTATAAATGTCAATATTATGTTTCATGTTCAAAGTACATGCACTAGCATACCATCGTGGGTCAGATCATCAAATATAGACATGATTTCCGTCTTTAGATGACTCGATTCAACTGTAGCAGCAAATTTCCCAAGGTTGGAAGCTGCAGACCGTCTCACCATGGGCATGTCATCTTGACATAACAAGCCATATGTAGACCGGAGTTCAGTTTTCAGTAGCTCTGGTGCACTTGGATAAGCAATATGGAAAAGACCACAGGAAGAGACTCGAGCAGTAAACCATTCACCGGCTGCTAGCCTCTGATGTAAACATCATAAATAATTAGACACTAGACATGTCCTAGATGGTAATGGTAAAGCAAAAGCAAAATTATTGAACATGAAACAAGATACAAAGAGGATTTTATAAACATACGCATACCTTGACTAAGGGAATGAATGACTCCACGAGATCATTTTCCTTCATCTGTGCCCCGATGCGACATAGTGACTCCACTGCTTTATCTCTTACGCATGTTTCCTCAACAGTGCATAAAGTTTCCAAAGGTGGAAGAAGAACATGGGTGTGCTCTACTCCTCCAACATATGGGATGAACACTCCTAGTTCTTCAGCCATCGCAAGAAGCACCTCGTCGTCGTCGTCATTGTTTTCACTAAGGAAAGGAATCAACTCCTTCCTGGTTCTCTCCTCACCAAGAGCCCGTGCAATTGTTGAAAGTCTACGGATGGAGTTCAAACGCAACTGAATGTCTTCATTTTTCAACTCATCTATAAGAATGGCTATCGGATATAGAGGCTCATCCACCGTCGCCATAACTCTCAAAACTCAAACTACTGTAAACAAACATACCAAATGCATACTTTAGTCCCATCACAACTCACACAATGTACTTAAAAATAACCAATAGCAGGTCAACACTTTGTATCGCAAGAGTACTTCAAACCCAAAAAACCAGGATTTAACATCGGCTAGTTCAGTTCAAGGCTCAAAATCGACTGGTTGGCAACTAGTCATGATAACTAGACTGAATAGTCATCAATTAGTCAGAATAATTGGACAAACTAGTGAACAAGTCATTTTGAGATATACATGCGATTAGCAATAACTGTGAAATTCGGTTGGTCCACCACCTTAATAAAACCCCAACACTTGGGTGATGGATGATGGATCCAACTCTATTAGAGAGTGTTGCATGCATTTTGTGTTCAGTGACGCGAGACTATATTTTCCAACAAAATCATGTCCACATTCACACAACTTTTTCATAATATGTACGCATTTTAAGTACTCCAAATCAACTTTTAAACCGACTTTCAAATCATCGCCAAAAAACACCAGAGATTAACAAATGCACGCAGACTAAAAAATCATCATTCAATACTACAAAAGTAATACTCAAACAAACTAGTTTTTCCAAGATGACAATCCATCACCAGATCAAAACCAGTTTCCAAACGAAAACACGCGAAACGCAAAGAAGCAACACGAACGCGAAAATCGAAACCCTAGCGGTTCCCCCAAAGCACGGCGGAAACAGCACAAATCGTGAGGCATACGCGAAGGTCGGATCTAGAAGTGAGTGGGAAAGAAAGGTTTCGATCTAAGGTTCGCGAAACCCTAACCTGGTAGTGTCCGGAAGAGGAGAGAGAACGGCGTGAGAGGGGAAGGAGTGGAGGAGTGAGGATCGCAGCGGCGGGTGGTTGTGGAGAACGGAGCGAAAGGTTCTTCTGTGAGAGAGCAGAGAGGAGAGGTGTTTGTTGGGTTTTATTAAGCTTCCGAGGGGTTTGCTGTGTGAGCTGGGAACTTACTGGAGTGACTTCGATTTTACGTAGTCCAAGGTTTTGAGTTCTTCTGATTAGTTTATTAATAGTTTGCGAGAAATATATTTTTTTATAAAATGTGATTATATTGGCTAGAAGTTTTAAGGTGGTGTGATTTATGAACCACCGCATGTTATAGAAGCCTCTAACTTTTCAAAATGATTTTTTTCCGAAATGATCACGAAAATAAAAAAATGCATCGGGAAATTTTATTTGGTAAATTATACATTTTAAAAACGACACATGTGATGTCGTTTTCATTATATAAAAAAACACCACGGATACCGTTTTTTGCATCATAATGAAAACGACATCACCGATGTCGTTTTTGCTTATGACAGAAAATGATATTCATGGCTCCTTTCTTCACTTCTTCCCCTAACCGCTCACCCTCTCCTCTAGGGTTGTCAATTTTATATGAAACACGATTACACGACACAAACTTAATAGATATGGATTGAGAATTTGAACACGATTAATAAATGAGTTGGATATGGCAACACGATTTATTAAATGTGTTGGATATGGATTCATGCTGCAAAAACGATTAACACGATTAAGACACAATAAAACACGATAGCAATCAGGTAATTAGGTACATGATTACAATTTACGAATACTACACGATTAATACACAACTAATACCGACAAGTCTACAAGTAATATATCAGTTATAAATTATAATGAACAGGTGGCGTGCAATCATGCAATCCGGTATTCGTGTAATAAATGAAACTAATTGTGTATGAATTATTGTTTAATAGTGTAAACGGTAGTCGTGTTAAACGTGCACATGAAAAAACTTGTTTAATAATCGTGTATAAACGGGTTGGATATGGCAACACGATTATAAACAAATTAGATACGGCAGAAGTCTAACAACACGATTATTAAATAAATCAGATACGGCGCAGCACCTAGAGCTTATATATACAACTTGACACGATATGATTAGCACACGACACGATTGACAACCCTACTCTCCTCCTCCCTCTTTCCGGCGATTTTCGAGCTCCCGGTGCTAGTTCCACGTATTTCGTTCGTTTTAAGTGCTTAGTTTATTTTTTGTTAAGATTTTCCTTGAATAGTTTGTATTTGTATGAATTTGTTTGGTTTGGATTGGATTGTTTGGTGTTTCGTTGATTGGTTAAGATTGTTTTGGCTTGAAATTGGGTTGATTGAGAATAATGTAGTAACTCTAAATAATTATATAATGTTTGAAATTAGTTTGATGGTGGATAATCTATTAATGATTGTTAAAGTTTTTATAGATGTGTAAGCAATCTATTTATGAATTTTGAGTTACCATCCAGTTTAATATATGGTTTGCACACCAACTTATTCGTTTGTTATGTTTTTTTCATATATTTTATGTTTGTATTGTTGGGTTTGATTTTTACAATTCGATTCGGTTATATGCTCGTTACGTATAGATAAATTGCGTACAATTCAATATTTATTTTGCAACAACACCAACTTAACATGTAGTTTGAGATTTGATTATACTAAGTATAGAAGTAAGAAATATAGAATATTTTTAGTATGAAATTGGTTTGGATTGTTTTATCTAAACCCAAGAGTAACTCATGTTTTTTGGTTAATTCTCTTTAAACAGTTGCAAAAATGTCTACTTCACACAATTCTCACGGTCATGTGGATCATTAATCTTAGTACTACAAAAAGATCATAAATCATCTTCGATTCTCGAAAATGTAAGTATTTTTATTATCAAATTAAAAATTATGTGTATTGGTTTATATCAGACCTTAAGTAATTAATTTTTTTTCAAGGAGCAATTGACAGATATGAAGTGTATCGAGCACATCATTCAGTTCAACATCTTGAATGTGGAAGATGATAAGTTGAACGTTCAAGAAGAAAATCAAGTTTCTTGGACCCCTTACGAAGAAGTAGATATGATGGTGTTACCTGCTGATTGTAGGCAAAGACATGAAATCTAGATGACTAGAACATGGATGGTTTGTTTCGGAGTTGCGGTTATGCATGTGGCGGACAGGGTGATGCGTCAGTTTGGAATGTGGCAACATATTCCAGAATTAATGGAGATCTACAAGATGAAGAAGACTCATGCGAAGTCTAGAGTAAACTGGTTGCAAGAGCATCAGTTATACATTCGAGCATGGTCACATCGGTAAGAGTTTGTGCAGATCGAGACACTTTCACTACCAGAAGATTCAACTAGTTGTAGACGTATTTACATGGAGTGGTACTGACAGATTACCGTGCGATGACTGACGAAAAGAGTTGAAATGTAGAACTACCAAATTATAGGTTTGCAACTGCTAAGGATCGTTATTTGATAATGAATTTAGTTTTTTATGCTTTTACTTTAGGTTTTTATTTGTATATCCTGCTTGTAATTGTCGTATTTTTTCATAGCTTCCCGGCTTACACGGGTTACATGAAGATATTAACCACTTTAAAAGGGTGCATTTTGCACACAACCTCACACAGTCAATAACATCAAAATTGAAGAAAAAGATCATAGAAATGATGACGTGCTTCAAGAGTGTAGGTCCGTCGTTGAAATTGTCAGAACGTGTAAGCTTTGAACCAGTTCGTCAAGATTCTAAGGAAAATCTCCCAGAAATAGGAGTGTCACTTAATAAAAATGATAATTTCATTTTCACGAGAGTGTCTGCTTCTGATGGAGAAATTCTGACACAAGAATCACGCGGTACCACGTTCTTTGAAGGTGAATGTTCATCATTTCACGTCGGTGAAGATTAATCATTTCAAGCTCCTGAAGTTGAAAGAGGTGATGATGGTGGGGTTGCTGAAGACGATGTTTGTGGGATAACTCAGATTTACAGTCGTCAGCATTCGAATGACCCACGACGAGGTGGACAGACCAAAATTCACACTAAAGTATTCTCTCCACCCTAGTTGTAATTAAATTGTGATTTAATGCATTCCTAGTCTGACTATGGTTTAATTGTGTGTTAAGAACAATTTCATGTTAAACGTGGATTAATTTAATGTTTCAGTGTGTGTTAACAACAATTTGCATGAATGTGTTGTGTGTTTGTTCTTGTATGAGATTAGAATCATGTTTTCCCCCATAGGTGTACAAGACTTCGAATTAAAATCCAAGAGAATGAAAGCAAAAACAGAACTGGATGGAAAGACTGTCTTCTGCTAAAACGGTATCACCAATGCTTTTTTACTTGAATAAAAAGAAAATTAGTGATGTCGTTTTCATTATGGTGTAAAAATGATTCCGTGGTGTCGTTTTTAGTTAATGAAAACGGCATTACAAATGTCATTTTTAAGATGCATAGTTTTCCAAATAAGTTTGTCAGATACATATTCTTCTACTTTTTTTTATTTCATGATTATTTCAACAACAAAAAATGATTTGCATAATACAAGAGAATAGAACCCCTAAAGCATTAAGCATTCAACATTGCATAAAGTAAGTTAGGCAACAACAACCGCAGTCGATAAAAGCTTTCCAACAGCCGATCCTTGGTGCCCGGGCAATGCGGTTTATGGTGTCGCAGGTCTCGTAGTATTGGATGCGTTCTTTAATGGAAAATGATTTATGAACGTTGCGCGTCACGGACGCGCTATACGTGGACATCCATGTCAACCCTTACGTGGCCAAAGCAAGGATGTTTTTCTTTTTTCTTCCTGGTGTCCACTCAAATCACATTAAATGTGTTTCAACTCAGCACGTTCTCTCTCTCCACGCAAATACAAATATGATGACACTATTTCTTTCTTCTTCATTCTTTCTCTCCGGAATAAATCACCATTTCCAGCAAAATATTATTTCGAAGAAGCGTCTGATGCCGACTCTCAGGGTTCTTCACAACGTAAGCAACGTGAATGGGACGGTCGATGACACTATTTCTTTCTTCTTCATTCTTTTTCGTGTAACAGTGCAGCAAAGATGTTGTGGTGCCCTGTTGGAGTGTCCGTAACAGAAAAAGAATGAAGAAGAAAGAAAGAGTGTCATCGACCGTCCCATTAACGTTGCTTAAGTTGTGAAGAACCCTGGGAGTCGGCATCAGACGCTTCTTCGAAATAATATCTTGCTCGAAATGATAATTTAGTCCGGAGAGAGGTACAACGCTCCGTGGTGAAGACTTACGTCTGTTCGGTTTATGTTGTACCTCTTTCCGTAATAAATCAACATTTCGAGCAAGATATTACGTCGAAGAAGCGTCTGATGCCGACTCCCAGGGTTCTTCACAACGTAAGCAGCGTGAATGGGTCGGTTACATCGTTGCTTCACGAAGTCGCACCAACAAGAGAAGAGAAAGTTCAATATGAAGGTTACATCGTTGCTTCACGAAGTCGCACCAAAACCCGGGGATCCTGATTTCTCTGATTGGGACATGAATATGTTGTGTGTCTGTTCGGTTTAAGTTGTGTGTCTGTTCGGTTTAAGTTGTGAGTCTGTTCGGAATAAGTTGTGGGTTTGTTCGGAATAAGTTGTGTGTCTGTTCGGTTTAAGTTGTATGTCTGTTCGGTTTAAGTTGTGTGCATGTTCGGAATATGTTGTGTGTCTGTTCGGTTTAAGTTGTATGTCTGTTCGGTTTAAGTTGTCTGTCTGTTCGGAATAAGTTGTGTGTCTGTTCGGATTATGTTGTGAGTCTGTTCGGAATAAGTTGTGTGTCTGTTCGGAATAAGTTGTGTGTCTGTTCGGAATATGTTGTGTGTCTGTTCGGTTTAAGTTGTCTGTCTGTTCTGAATAAGTTGTGTGTCTGTTCGGATTATGTTGTGAGTCTGTTCGGAATAAATTGTGTGTCTGTTCGGAATATGTTGTGAGTCTGTTCGGAATAAGTTGTGTGTCTGTTCGGAATATGTTGTGTGTATGTTCGGAATAAGTTGTGTGTCTGTTCGGAATAAGGTGTGTGTCTGCTCGGATTAAGTTCCGTGTCTGTTCGGTTTAAGTTGTGTTTGTTCAGAATATGTTGTTTGTCTGTTCGGAATATGTTGTGAGTCTGTTCGGAATAAGTTGTGTGTCTGTTCGGAATATGTTGTGAGTCTGTTCGGAATAAGTTGTGTGTCTGTTCAGATTAAGTTGTCTGTCTGTTCGGAATATGTTGTGCGTCTGTTCGGAATAAGTTGTGTGTCTGTTCGAAATAAAGTGTGTGTATGTTCGGATTAAGTTCTGTGTCTGTTCGGTTTAAGTTGTCTTTGTTCGGAATATGTTGTTTGTCTGTTCGGAATATGTTGTTTGTTTGTTCGGATTAAGTTGTGTTTCTGTTCGGAATAAGAAGAAAGTTTGGTGTCCGGAATAAGTGTATTTTCTGTCCGGAATAAGTGTATTTTCTGTCCGCAATAAAATAAGTGTATTTTCTTTCCGGAATAAGTGTATTTTTGTCCGGAATAAGTGTATTTTATGTCCGGAATAAGTGTATTTTCTGACCGGAATAAGTATGAATTTCAACATAAACTGGACAACCATTCTACATAAACAGGACAAACTTTCTACATAAACAGGACAAACTTTCAGTTCCATTTCTGGACAAAACTTAATAATAAAAAATATTATGATAAGTGTGGGATCTGCACGAATAAAGAGTCTGCACGCTGTCTTAGAGTCTGCACATTGTCTTATCTGTGTATTGGGAAAGGAATCGTTGAACTTAAAGAACCGACGTTTTTTAAAAACACAAAAACGCGCGAAGAGAAATTTCGCTGACTGGACGCTAACTCAAAGAAAATACATGAGCTGTACAGATCCACGTAAGGCGCGTCCGTGACGCGCGCGTCCGTGTATAACGACCCTTCTTAAATTACTCCACGTTTTTTCACCTCAGCCAAATGCCTCGCTCGGGCCTCCTCTTCTAGTTTAGCCAATCGATCGATTTCCCTCAGCTTGGTGGATACGTGGGAGTTGGGCCGCTGTTTGCGAGAAAGAATTTTGGAAATTAAGAATTAGATTTTGAATTCCGGTTTCGTAATTTAAATTAATAGTTGAATTTTTTAGGAAATTGAATTTTGGATTTCCGTTTTCTTATTGTAAACCAAGCGCATCGTTGGACAAAAACAAAGAAGTTTTTCGATCCATCGTGACTAGTGAGAGCAAAAAACAATACTATTGAAAGGCGAAGAAAACCCACAAATCCACAACATTACATTACATTACTTACCAAAAACGCAAACATAAAACAAAAGAGTAGGCAGCTTTCACCTAACCATATTTGGATTTACTTATGTCTGAGAAGAAATCTTCCCGAACCATCTTGTCTTAAAAAATACTCCATATATGTAATGTAGTGGGTGTGGGTTCGGAAATTGAGTTCAGACAACAAGGCTAGAACCACCGTGTTGGCCCCACACGCTACTACTTAGAGCATCTTTAACGCGAAAAAAACAGGTGTGGGCGGGATTCAACCCACCCCCCAGCTCCCTTAGCGTGGGAAATTGGCAGGTCGGGTCCCGATCTGGGTCGGCAACCCGACCTGATTTGCGACCCGGGTTGGCCACGTGGCCAACCCGGGTTGGTTGGTTGTTGTTTTTTAATAAATGATTAAAAATTAATTTTTTATATGTTTAATATTTTTTATTGATATATATATATATATATATATATATTATATAATTATAATTATTTTTTGAAAATTAAAATAAATAATCAAATACCTTACCTTCTCTTCCCTCTACGTTATTTGGAGATCAATCTTTGGAAAAAAAATAATTTTAAAAAATCTTAAAAAATGAAAACAAATAAAAAACACATTTTCAGAAAAAAAGATTTAAAATAACTTTAAAATAAATATATTAACATTATTAACTATTATCAATATTAAAAAAATTAGGTAATTATTTAATTGATATGTATATATTTTTATATAATTAGAATTAATTTCTAAGAATTAAAATAAATGAAAATTAATAAGAAAAAAACGTTGTAAAAATAATTTATTTAATAGTTTGTGGAATTTTGTGGTGGAATAAAAAATGAGATAAAAAGAAATAAATTGGAGGAGAGAGTGGGTTAAAAGTGGGGTTGAGGTTAATAAGTGAAAAATGGGTTGGATTGGGTGGTGGGTTGCATAGTGTTTTTTGCTGACGTGACGGAGAGAAACTGAGTTGGAGGAAAAAATGAGGTTGGGTTAACGAAGCTCTTAACTGCCCATAATTGTAATTTAATGCTTCTATCTAGTATGAATTCTGCATCATTAAGAGTAGCAATTATGATCTTTTTGTTCAAACACGGGTATTTAAGACATTCGATCTGTGCATGCTCCTATCAAGCAGATGATTTTGGTATCATGTATGGATAGATAACTTCAAACATGGCCACATGGGTGTTTAAACTTTAAGTAGGCTTTGACATTTGTTGTTAAGCGTGGGTTTTAGGCAAACCCGTGGGCCTGAGTACCTTCAGAAACATGTACATTTTTCAAACAAGATGTATTTACGCACACACATATATATAATCAATTGCAAAATTATTTCTCTAATTTTAATTAAAAAATATGTTAGCAATGAATCTCCAATCATGTAGCCTGTATTGGTTTGTTTAAAAATGGATATAAAAGGTGGATGTAAGAGTAATGGAACAAAATTTTAAAAATCAATTTTTTTGGTAATTTCAATTAATAGAACAAGCTAGTAAGATAATATAAAAAAAATCGGGGCTAAATAAATAACATATAAAAGAACATTGCTCAAGAAAAAAAGTACATTCCACATGCTTTGAAGTAATGTGTTGATTTTGATTTTGTAGAGGTTTAAATCGCAAAGGTTCCAAAAAAAGTTGATGCTAACGGGAGTCACAACTACATTCTAATTTAAGACCATAAATAACCATGTTCGAGTTACCCCTACCTGTTATGTTCTCTCTCTATAACGTCAGCTTCTCCCTGCCAAGTCAGCTCACCCAACTCACCTAAAAAAAACTTTTAACCACACCCGGGTTATACTCATCCACCACACATTTTCTCTCATCCACGTCATTTGAAGATCAATCCTAGGTAAAATATATAAAAAATCACCAAAAATTCTATTAAATCGAAACAAATAAAAACATATCTTCAGAAGTGTTTTTGTTTTTTGAAAAACAATTTAAAACGATTTTTAAATGAATTTTTTTAAACAAATAACAAAAAAATCAAAAAAAATCAGACCAATAGGTGGCGACACGTACATCCCGTTAAGGGTGCTCTAATGGATTAGATTGATAGAGATAAATTTAGAATATCTTAATATGTATAAATTTAATAATTGTATGACAAATACGTCGAATTTGAGATTGAATTTGTAATTTACATAAACATAAAAGGAAACTACATGTTAACTGCATATGCAAAAACATTTTCTTTATTTACATTTGTGTTTTTGGTAGATAAATGATTTCATAATTAAAAATTAAATCTATGCATGATAGTTAGAAAAATACATATTCATCTAATGAAAATCACATCTATATATTCCAACATTACATTTTTATCTAATACATACATAATTTGTGCATTTAAAAAAATAATAACATCGTATGTATGTATGTACGAAAGAAATACATTTTTCGGGTAAGAAGTATGATGCATTTTCTAAATTTGTAGTTTCAAATTTATTTATTTAGAAGTGAATTATATTTAATATTAAATATAGTTGTACAGTCTTGCAAGGTATATATATAAAATAATATAATATTTTCTATTCATTGTTATCAATAGGCAAGTTAAAATTGTTGTATCATTTTGTTTTGATTCAAATCTAATATGGAAAATTGCCACTCAAATTTGAAGATTTAATGAACTTTCTATTTTATACTATTATATTAAATTTTGCTAAATAAACTTTCAACTTATAGCTTTTAAATAAATACTAATTGGTTGTCAGTATTAAATAGTTTCCAAAAATAACAATGATAAAATCATCAATCTGGAACCATTTGATTCAAATCCAATAATCAACTGGAACAACCTCATTTAGCCCAAAATGTTGTTCAACTCGCCTGAAAATATATGTATACACACACAAATACAAAGAGAGAGATATGATGAATTTACTACATTTAAAAATTTCGGTTGATAATAAATTCAAATATAAACTCTAACTTGAAAATTTGAACCATAGTTCTTGATCTAACTGGAACAACATACATATATTAAGGATATCGAAAATCATAAAATTTGATAATCATTTGATACGAGATCTAGAAATCCGATTTTTTAACGAATGTAGTGCGTTCATTTTACATATCTAAATATTACGTAAAATATATTTCAAATTTTATGATTTTCGATATCGTTAATCTACATATTTTGTAAATCAAGATATACGTTTGAATTTTTAAATTTATTTTTTTAAAGCGTAATAGTATGTCAACAAAATTCAAAAGTATTGAATCCCTCCGTGTATGTCTTTGTTTGTGTGTGTGTGTATATATACATACAGAAATTATAGAATGAGTTCATGACTCATTTAAGCTTAAGTGAGTCCCTTAAACATCGACCATCCAAATCAAATCCAACAGTAGATATTAGATCTTTTTACAATTACTCAAAAGATGGTAAAATTGGAATTCAATTAATTTCTACTCTCAAACAAAACCCTTTCACCCTAAACCAAACTCACCTACACTTCCTCTCTCACCCCAATTCCAACCCACACACGGCTCACCAACCAAACCCTCATCGCTACATTCCCACCTTGTCGGAGTTTTCCTCGTCGTCCCCAAACCAAGCTGAATGGAGGAATCCCGTGGTGGAGCGAACAACCCCCCAATGCCATCCCTTGTGGCTTCGTCACCAAACTCTTTTGGGGAGAGGGTTAGGATTTTCATGTTGGTGGTGGTTTAGGTTTTTTTGCGCCTCGCGGATGTGGCCATTGGAGGAGAGGAAGAGATGGGGAGGAGTGGATTGGAAACCCTAATCCCCTCCACCCAACCGAATGGTTTAGTTTCTTTGTTGTAGATATCCCCTTTGTAATCCACCATTGCTTGAAATAAAGCTAGTTTTTGAATATCACTATATCAAAAATATGTCTGACATAACTTGTTGCATTTGACCATGTTTCTTCTATTTTTTGTGCTTCTTCCGTCTGTTGACATCAATATGGTGAGTGGCTTCTTTACAAGGGGAATGCATTGTTAGCATGTCTAATGTTGAAGATGTTATCAAGGAAATGTTTCAAGCTCCCCGTATTCAGGTAAAGAGTTCACATGTTATAAATTGAGCTCAAAATCTATTGTTATAATTAACTAATTCATATCGCTTATTTAAGTTCTCAGGAGAAACAAATTCCTTTTTGTAAGCTAATTTACTGCTCTTTTACTGTCAGTAAATTTACTGCTCTTTTTTGCAAACTAATGCTATTACTATAGAAGACACATTATACATCTACTTGATGTCAAAATAAATATTTGTAAGAAGCAAACATAATTGAGATTGAGATGCCCCAAGATTTTTCTCCAATCTTAACGTATAAAACACTTACTCCATGTTACCAAAAGACAATATTTTGAGATTATAACTGACGAATTAAGAGTTGTGACAGTAACACAGGAGTTTTATCCCAATAATCACATAGGAGTTGTGTTATTGTCACAACTCTTAATTCATGAGTTTGATGACAACCTTTTTGGTTTCTAAATAGTCAGGTGTCTCTCAACTGGAGTATAATTGATCTTGCATGTTGCTTTGCTATATAAGTTTATTATAGTTATGTAGTTAGTATTTGTCATATTACCTAACATTTATATATGTTATAGTAATCAATTATTGTTTCTTCATAAATTTTTATTTTCAACAAAATATGTTTATATTACGGCAAACGACGATATCTTACTATTATTAACATAATATTACAATATTTTATTATAATCATTCATTGTTGTCTCTACAACGTATGAGCTTAAATGATATTTTTTGCAGTCTAAGTCGGTACTTTGAAACATAAAACATGTGTCATGCCCCCAATAATCAGCCACAAGTTTGAATTGTGGATTGTATGTTTTGAAATTTGGACAACATTTTTTTGAAGAAAAAGAAATATTTGATTTCGGAGAAGAAGATATGACTCGGATTCGTGCAAAATGCTTTGCTATGATACTTCGTGGAACAACTTCTAACTAGTGTTGATGTAATGACATTATTATTTTTTGGGATTTTGTGTTTCTAGAATGATACATTATTCATGCATTTGTTGTATGATTTAGTCCTTAAAGTGAATATTACATATTAGAATATGGAAGCTTTTAGTTTGTGGATATGTAGTTGACAGACTCCACTCTGATTATTTGTCTTAGTTTTTCTCTTTTCCAAATATAGACATGAAAGTGGTTCGAGTTTCATGTTTTTTGGATTTCCACTTATTGAAACCAGATTCATTTTGCTTCATTTCTATGTTCCACATTCAATAAATTATTTTTTTAAACGTTATATGAATAGATTGAAACCAAATTCTTGGTATTTTGAGGAGTGTTTGTAAAAATAATCATATTATATGACGGTTAACACCATCATATTACGACCACAATATTATATTACGGTTATGAACGTAATATTAATTTTTATACGAACGACGATACTTGTTGTAATGACATAGTCATGCATGAACTACTATTTGCAAAATATTAGTAAACAAACTTACATTATATTACGACTAGCAACATCATATTATTACGATAATATATTACAGTTTTGAACGTAATATTAATTTTTATACGAACAGTAATACATATTACACATGATGCAATGATCCATTAATTTCTATGGGACGTTAGTAAAAATAATTTTATTATATTATGGTTAACAAAATAATATTACGACAATAATATTATATTATCGTTGTGAAAGTAATATTATTTTGTTAGCGACGTCCCATAAAGAGAGAGAGAGAGATTGCATTGGTTCTCCGTCACTTCACGTAACTTGCATAATTGATTACGGGCTACCGGCCAATTTCTCATCAAGCATATTATGCGGTCATATATTGATTACCAAAAAAATATCATGCCGTATATTTATTTTGCCAATAGGAAACGTCATTTAATATAATTAGTCTACTTGATCGAAATCTTTTTTCTTTATGGAAGGTGCTATAAGTTAGGATATATGAATTTGATGCAAACCACTTCGGTAGGAAACATACATGAAAATTGAAAACCATACTTGAAAATGAGTGTAAATTAGGGAACATACATGAAAATGAGCTAGGAAGACTCAAAAGGGAAAGATAGGAAATGTGGGATTCCAACCGTGAGCATCATCAAATATGATTAAGATTTACGAACACACCATATACTATTTTAAAAACACATCAACTACTATCGATTCCAAATAAGTGACATATCAGCTGGATTTTAATTAGCAGTATCAAGATAGCATTTGGGAAACAAACGAAAAAATTAGCCTTAAGTACCAATTTGCGTGAAAATATAGGCTTCAAATCCCGACCGCATCTACTCCTCGGAGTTTGAAAGACCTAATGTACGTTGATACCTAACAGACACGAGCAAAAGATAATAATTATTTAAAATCTGAAAATCTACCGACTGAACTAATTTCAATTAATTACAAACAACACGCGACAAATTGAAACCACAACAACAAAAATCCCACATCTAGCAAACTAACACGGCAGAGCAGCGGCCATCATGGGAACACCAGTAACACCTCCATAAGCCTCCACAGCAATCCTCGACTGTACCGTCCCTACAGCCTTAGCTGTCGCCGCCACTTCCTTCGCCGCCTTGCTACAAAACACTTTTAAATTCCTCAACATCCTCTCGTAATAGGCTCTCAACCACTGCACCTGTAGTCTCCGGATGGCTCCCCAAACCGTCCTCCTCAGCTCGCCACAACCAAGCTTTATGGTCGGAGTTTTCCGATGGCGGCGGTGGGAGAGGGGGAAGTGTAATAACCTAAATCTAAACACCTTAATTAAACTAAATTAAACCTAATTAACCTAATTAAGCCATGATTAATGAAGGATGAGGTGGAAGAATTGGATAAGAATTGGGAGATGAGGTGTTGGTGTAGGATTTGAGGAGGTGGAGGTGGTAAGTTAAAATGTAAATATATATAGTTAGATAAAATTTTAATTAAAACGTTTTTCTTCGGTTGATCCAACAGAGAGTGAGAGAGGAGTTTTGGAGAGGAGAAGAAGTGAAGGAGAAGAAGAAGAGGAGAAGAAGTTGGGTGGAGGTTACCAAAGCTTAGGAGGCATCCACGAGCTTCAAAAAGGTATGTCAAGTCCTCAATATAACTCACATAAGTTTTGTGAGTGTTGGGGATCGACGTTGGTGTCGAATTCCCCGTTGGATCGCAACCTATTCAGAGGCTGAAGACGACGATCGGTCAATCGATGCCTGTGGGCAGTCGACCGATCCTATTATTATATTGATTTGCACCCGCAAACGGTCAAACGATGTCTACGGACGGTCGACCATTATGCCAGATTTGTGCGAGAAAAAAGGTTGATACTGTTATCAGTCGAACGAGTCCACTTAGCCGGTCGACCGAAAACAATGAGAATAGGTCGGTTGGGGATTTTGACTTATTAAACGGTCGAACATCCTTAACTTGGTTCGACCGATCTATTCGATGCTAAGTCGGTTGGGAGCTTTGACCATCAAAACGGTCGACTGCTCTTTAACTTTCGGTCGACCGACTAAGCAATTTAATTAAGCAGTAGAGTGCCTGTGATGTTTCGGTCGAACTGTATAGCAGTTCCGGTCGACTGAATACCACTTAGGCAAAATGCTGAAATCCCTGTTATCGGTTGAACGCCCCCTTGGTTCGACCGGTCGGATATATATATTATATAAAATTGGTATAGCGTAGACCATCCAAACGGTCGACCGCTAGATGACTTTTGTTCGACTGATTGGTCGGTAATTCGGTTGGCGTGGTTCGACCGATACACTTGTATGTACAGTACCAAGTACTGTGTGGAGGACCGGTCGACCAGTGTGCTTGTAGCGGTCGACCGATCTGCCACGCGATCCGTTGAGTATAGGTCGACTACCGGCTCCGAGGCGACGGTCGATTACCGGCCTTGAGAGCGACGGATTTCACCTTCGACGAGGGTGTATTATTGTATTATTGTTGCCTCTCTTACCGAGCGGGGTGTGAGGGATGTGTGCCGTAAACCTTGGGCAGTTTGCTGGGGTTTAGCGGTAGGCCGAGGATGTTCCGGCAGGGTGCGCGTCTGGCGGCTCTTGGGGGAGCAGCGACTGTCGTCTGACCCGAGTTGTGTATTCGGTGGGTTGACTCGCTCCTGGGGTGGCAGCGTAGTGTCAGGGTTCCTTTCTGCACTTTTGGGGAGCAGTGGTGCCGACTGACCATTGTGAGGAAGCGGTGGACTGACTTGACCCTAGTGGCAGGAGTGGTTCAGTACCGCGGAGGCGGAGAGAGCATTATTGTGGGCCCGAGGTGGATGATCATGTGCATTGCATTGCATTGTCTTTAATTTCATTTTTGTATTTTAGGAGGTTTGGCATACGGGGTTCCTACAGGGAACTCAGACATGTTTCAATTGTTTGCATTTCAGGTAGCGAGCAGATTTAGAGTCGAGGTGGTGACCGAGGAGGGTGCCCCCGAGATCTGATCCAGTCTTCCTTGTATATCTTTCTTTTGTTGAGGTAGTGATTACATGTATATTCAGTTTTGTTGTAATCACAGTTGACTCATTTGTATAGTTTGACTTCCACTTGGATCTATATCTTATATATTTTATATATGTTGGTTTGTTTTCCCGTGACGTGCCCGGTGTTGACCGTTGACGGTCTTTATTATTGTTTAAATTTTCCGCTGTTTTCGGGAACGCTGCAGGAAGGTGGGGGTGATATGGAGCCATTGGTTGTGGTTTCTGGTGGGAGTTTGGAGTTGTGTTTATAACGGGAGTTTGGAGTGGGAGTAAGTGTGCGTTGCATTTTAAATATAATGTCATGTGTAACTTACGTTGTCAAGAAATATAATTTATTGTCCCTTGGAACGTAACTATTATTGTGAAAATTTATTGCATCCATTTAATTTTGAACAATTACATGTTTAATTAGGACGGTGTCACCTTATAGAAGGGGTCGGATGTCCTTCCTGAATTTTTTTAATCTTTTTAGATATTGATCCCAATTTTTTTGGTAATTTACCCATATTTTGATGACCTTACGTGATTTCGACCGATTTGGATTTTGAAATTTAATGTTTTTAAAGATTTTTTAGATTTTGACACATATTGTTAGTATTTTTTGGATTCTGGACCTTTTGGATTTTAGTTTTTTTGGATTTTGGTTATTTTGATTTTTTTTGTTTGTTCTAATTACCAATAATTAGACACTCAGATGAATTCCTCGTTCCGTTGGAATATCCTTATAAATTCCTATCATTTAACTTAAATTCATTGCACGACTAAATTCATACATAGAAAATTATATGGTGTAAATGATATGGCGTTGAGATTATATTTCGAGTGTGATAGTTTATTATAAAAAAAATAGTTATACATGTGTAATATGCCGTAATTTTTTAATATAAAAAAAAAAAAATTAAAAATTCGAAATTTAGGAAAAAAAATTTTTTTTTTCCAAAACTAGGTGGATCGCGGGTGTGACCCGCGATCCGTGGGGGCACGGATCGCGGTTCCCACCCGCGATCCGTCCCTCCCGCCAAAATTTTTTTTTTTTTTTTTTTGAAAATTTCACGGATCGCGGTTCTGAACCGCGATCCGTGAAATTTTTTTTTAATTTTTTTTTAATTTCTTTATTTCTGTTTTTCTTTTTTATTATAATTATTTTTAATCTTTTTTAAAATCTTTTTTTTTCAAAATATGTTTTCTAATTTATATTATTTTTTAAAAATTTAAAAATTTGTTTTTAATTTTTTCAAAAATCGACCTCCAAATCACGTCGATAACCCGACGTATTGAATTGTTAGGGTATTTTATACAATAAAAAAACAAAATTTATTTGTCAGAATAATAAATTATTTGCAACTAAAAATTAAACAAACAATAAAACTAATTAAAACAAAAAATTGGTAACGTTGTCGAAAATTCGTAGGGTGTACACATTACAAACAGTTTTGGAGGTCGATACAGCAAAAAATTAAAAACACAATTAATTTTTTTTTAAAATAATAACAATTACAAAACATATTTTGGAAAGAAATATAATAAAAAAAACTTAGTTAAAATGATTTAAAAAAATTCAAAACATAAAACACTACGACTAAAATCCGTGATTTTATTTATTTTCTTTTATTGTTTTTGATTTTTTCGGTTTTCTGTTTTAGTTTTTTTTTCTTCTGTTTTTCTTTTTTATTTTAATTATTTATAATCTTTTTTAAAATCTTTTTTTTTCAAAATATGTTTTCTAATTGATATTATTTATTAAAAAAATTTAATTTTGTTTTTAATTTTTTCAAGAAACGACCTCCAAATCACGTCGATAACTCGGCGTATATTGAATTGTTAGGGTATATACAATATAAAAACAAAATTTCTTAGTTAGAATAATAAATTATTTACAACTGAATATTAAACAAACCATAAAACTAATTAAAACAAAAAATTGGTAACGTTGTCAAAAATTCGTAACGTGTACACACATTACAAACATTTTGGAGGTCGATACAGCAAAAAATTAAAAACAAAATTCAAAATTTTTAAAAATTAATAACAATTACAAAACATATTTTGAAATATATATATATATAAAACATAGTTAAAATGATTTGTAAAAAAACAAAACATAAAATCAAAAACAATAAAAGAAAATAAAAAAGTCACGGATTTTGATTTTTTTAAAATAGTTTTAACTATGTTTTTTATTATATTTATTTTCAAAATATGTTTTGTAATTGTTATTATTTTTTAAAATTTTTTAATTGTGTTTTTAATTTTTTGCTGTATCGACCTCCAAAAATATTTACAATGTGTGTACACCCTACTAATTTTTGACAACGTTTCGAATTTTTTGTTTTAATTAGTTTTAGTGTTTGTTTAATATTCAGTTGTAAATAATTTATTAATCTGGCTAAAAAAATTTGTTTTTTTATTGTATTTACCCTAACATTTCAATACGTCGGGTTATCGACGTGATTTAGAGGTCGATTATTGGAAAAATTAAAAATAATTTTAAAAAATTTAGAAAAATAATATAAATTAGAAAACTTATTTTGAAAAAAAAAGATTTAAAAAAAGATTACAAATAATTACAATAAAAAATAAAAACAGAAAAGAAAAAACAAAATCAAAAAATCAAAAAAAAAAAAAATTTTGGCGGTCACACCCGCGATCCGTGCCCCACGGATCGCGGGTCACACCCGCGATCCACCTAGTTTTGGAAAAAAAAAATTTTTTTTCCTAAATTTCGAATTTTTAAATTTTTTTTTATTGTATTAAAAAATTACGGTGTAATATGCGTGGAAAGGATGGGAATAGAGAGCGAAAACACAACTTTAAGAGCATCTTTAACCAGTAAACCATCCACGTATTCTGCCTGGTTGTTTTTTTTTTGTTTTTTATATATAAAATGTTTTAAAAAATGTTAAAAATATTTTAAAAATATTTTAAATCGTTTTTTCAAAGAAAAAAAATTAAGAAAATATGTTTTTATTTGTTTATATTTAAAAAAATATTTTTTTGTGTGTTTTTTCCAAAATGATCTTCAAATGACGTGAAGGTGAGAAAATGTAAGGTGTTTTGGTTGTTTCTGGGTGTGTTTAATTTTTTTTGGGAGATTGATTTGTGATGACGTGACGGAAAGAACAACTTATGTGTATGAGAGAGAAAATATGACGACCTGGAAGTAACCAGAGACGCTAAAAATGGTCCAACGAGGAGCACATAACTTACGACGGTTGACCCTATAGATATATTAAGACAATACTAACCTAACAACTTAAATTACGACCGAAGACGTCAACTAACTACTAGTTAGTAATTAGTCAAAGAAGTCCAACCTGATGATGCACATATATTGTAGGAAGAAGGCTACAAGAAGGCACACACTGTCTTTATCATGTTGTGGTTCATAGCATGATTTGTTTTTTTAATCGTATATGCTAACTTTTATAATAATAAAAGTATATCTGCCGATCTACGGAATGCGTACGAGAGTACTATGATCATTGATTTGTTATTGGCCAAGCTTAATTATGCCTTATGGATATAATAAATACTATATAATAAGATATCTACAGGGGTAACATGCTGTTTCAGATTTTCGAAGTCGCTAATATCAAAAGGTTTAACTAATGTAAACACCGACGCCTGATCTCTTCTCATACAAAATAAAGGGCGGCAATGGATAAGTGGAAATTATATAATTTAGCTGCTAAATATCTCTTTCTTTCTTTCAGGGTACTTAAAATGACCCTTTTTCTCACCTAACCAGAGCTTAAATAACAATTTAAACTTATCTTCACCAACTTTCTTTTTATAAGCACTTAACTTCATCAAGTTCGTGAGGATTGAGGAGCACCATGGTAACAACGTATGTTCAGAAAGAAATAAAAATTAAATACGACAATTTGATAATTTGCTTGCAATACTTTTTCCTCGAAGTGCACTATCTACTCCTCAAGTTACAAACAGTGAAACTCTTCTATTAAGCAAGGATTTAGGGTAAATTATCCAAAAACATGTAACAGCAAAATTGAAAGACGGGGAAATTGTAAAGTTCAATGTCTACATATTTGAAGTGTGTGAGTGGTGGTTTTAGCCGACGGTGACCGTTTGGCTCGTCGGAGGTGGAAGTGCAGCAGGATGCTGCTGAATAACGATCGACCGGCGTGTGCTTTGGTCGACTGATGCTAGTGTAAATGCGAGTCTCTGCCTTGCACCGGTCGAACGATGCCTTTGGGCGGTCGACCAGTTAAGCATTTTAGGTGGACTTTGATATTTTTTGTCGAACGGGTCTCCTTTGTCGTTCGACCGGTGGCACTGCTTGTGAGTCAGTTGGGGGCATACATCGAAACGGTCGACCGCCTTGATGATCAGTTCGACTGATTTCACCTATAGCAAGTCGGTTGAGGCTTAGACTATTCAAAACGGTCGACCACCTAGAGACTTGTTCAACTGATAGCTTAAGTTAACTTAAAGTCTGTTTGACCGGTTTTGGACTTGAGAAGAAACGTTGGAAATCTCTATTTTTGGTCGATCGGGACCCTTTTGTCATTTGACCGGTGGGATGTTTTTTATTAATAATACTTGGGACGTAGACCTTCAAAACGGTCGACCGCTTATGATATATGTTCGACCAATTGGTCGTTTTGTTAGTTGAACCTAGGAGTTGACCATCCAAACGGTTGACCGCCCATGACTTTTGGTTCGACCGTTGGATGTTGGATTTTGTTTGACCGGCTAAGTGACGGTTGAACCTTGAATATTTCTTGAGGGAGCCGGTCGACCGGTATGCTTGGTTTGGTCAACCATTGTTGCTCTATCTTGTGTTTCGTGGTGTGTGATCGACTTGAGGGCAACAAGTTCACCGACCTTTCTGGGGCAACGAAAAGGACAAACCGACCTGATAGCGATCGGTGGTGGTTCTACAGAGCGTGTTGTGGCTCTTTTGAGGAAGCGACCGTCCTTGTGAGGCTGAGTTTGTGGGCCGATGATGTTTCGACAGTGGTGTCTTGTGTGCACGTATGATGTGGGGGTTGGGTGTGAGGACCCTGGAGTCCTGTCGTGTGTGCTGTGGTTGGGTGAGAGGACCCTGGAGCCCAGCTGATGTCAATGTTTATTTACAACACTTTGTATATCTCGTTGTTGTCTGTTCATACATGTTAGAGAGTTTGGGATACGAGATTTTCTTGTGGAAACTTAAGTATAATTGCATGTTTTCGTTTCAGACCGGGAGAAACGTTGGGAGGTGGTGCCTGAGGAGGAGTTCGCTCGGGATTGGATCCTATTTTTCCCTCAATTTGAAGGTTGTAGTGATTACTTGTACATTTATTTTATAGCATTTTGATGTAATCACACTTTTGAAACATTCAGATATATATGATATTTATATATTGGTGCACGTTGTGTTCGTTTCCGGTAATATCCTCTTGTGTTGATTGTCCTTTAAAAATTTCTGCTGTTTAAGAATGTTACACAAGACACAAAGATAACGTAGCCATTAATTATATAATTCCACCAAAAATTAAGCAATATATGCACATGTCGTATGTGACAAAAAACGGTGCCCATGTTAGCCGAAGGTGATCTTCTGTTCCGAACTATTAAGTTTATAACCGTCACATGCAAGTTAGGTTGTCATTATATTAAAAATCATAAGGCATTATGATATTCATTAGTTCGAATTGGAGTTTAGCAGTCATGGTTTCTTTTAAGATCAGACACTGTTTCGAGTCAGGAGAAGGCGTTTGTTCTGTTCTTTGTCTGGACAACTGCTCAAGTTGTTAAACAGAAAAGATCACAATTTGATGCTCCAAAATGGGGGAGAGCATTTTTCGGACCGAGTTCGGTCCGTATCGAATCCAATCGGTCCGAGTTTCGGTCTGGACCTCGGGATGGGTTCGGGTTTCAATCCGGTCTTGTCCGAACTCAGTCTAAAACCCAAAATTCCTCACTAAAATCCGGTCCCGTCCGAGTTTTTGGACCGCACCGGACCGATCGGTCCGGGTTCGGTCCGGACCGAATCTAACCAGTCCGGATCTCGGAGAGCATCCGAATTCGATTCGGTCCGAGTCTGGACCGATACTCAACCCTACTCCTAAACGTGAAAACTTTGAAATTAGAGTTCCCCCCTTCTAATTTATACGCATCTTTTGAATCAATTACTGCAACCTCAAGATTCTCAATCTTCTTTAGTTCTTAAAACTACATCTCTTTGAAAAGAGCATACCTAACTACAGTTATCCAAGACATTAATCACGATATCGTGTTTGTTTAATATTTCTGTAGTTTCTGCTCACCAGTCTATCTCAGGCATATGAGACAGCACATAAGTATTAACGTTCACGTTAACGGCATATTTGGTTTTCTATTAGCATAAGTAACACTAATAGATGTCCAACAAACAGAATAACTAGTATTTTTCTTCAGAACTAAGACAAGGAGAATCATAACAGAAAGGAATCAAGGAATAAGAATTACTATGCACCATACGTTACTGTACGTGAACTCTTCTGCATTAGTTAAGTTCAATAAAAAAGCACTTTATTATGAATTCTTACATGTCCGATTCTCCTAAGTTTCAAATTTGTCTTAATTTTAAGGCTCATATTGAGTTTAAGAAAGATTTTTTTTTAATTATCTTGTATTTTTGGTGATGCATCCAAACAATAAAACACATGATAAGTGGGAACAAAGAGATAAATGGCTTTTGAACAATGATTACTAATATCATGTACATATTTCTGGATTCTAGTAGCAACACAAAGATAAAGGGCTTTTAAACAATAATTGCTAATATTATGTACACATTTCTGGATTCTAAAAACCATGATTATGGTTTACAGCATGGTTAGCAACGGGTTGATTCACCATAAATGTTGTCAAGAATAGCTATAACTCCAACCACAAAGGCTTGATCATATCCGGGTTCCACCGTGACATGGTAAAGATCATTACCAATCATCATCTTCTTAATCTCCTCCTTCATCCCGACCTTTAAAAAAAACACAAATCACATTAAATTATCATGTAAAATATTATGTCATCTGCTTTCCATTTGGTAGCAGAAGACCAATGCATAATTCAAGAATTAGCCTTCCTATATACTTGAAGAGGATTCAATTTATTTATTTATTATGATACCTGCGCGACGACTTTTCCAGAGCAATCGACGAGAGAGCATGCTCTTTCGACGAAAGACCCCTTAACCTCGAAGTCGCACCCTTTCCCATTTGAGTCCAATGATACCCTAATCACACCACTAGGCTTCCGAAAGCATGATTTGTGTTGTTTGAGGCTAAATGTAGATCTTCCCACTCCTTCAAAGTCCATGAGGTATCCCTTCCAAAGGTCCTTGGACGTTAGAGCTTGGAAAATGCCATCCTAGAAATGTTAAAAAATCATTAAGATATATAACCATCAAACCAAAACCACTACAAGACATAGTAACACTACAAAACAATTTGTTTCATTGAATGTTGTTATGAAAATTTACTCACAAATGAAGCATTTTATTCGTTTGCATGAGGTTACACACACACACACACACACCATATTACCATTATCAAAGAAAATACCATTAATTATCTCTAAACTATTCACCTGTTTTGATATATATATTCTGATACAATGAAGCACATCATGAACTATTTATTACCTTCTTGCATATGAATAGCACTGGTGAGCCATCACCATCCCTGATTATCATTTCTTTCTCTGATCCAAGAGTCCCACAACCATCAACAGAGAAGAGCACCCTTTGGTTGGAACTCATCACCACAAACCCTCCTCCATTAGCAACATTGGGTCTCTTCCTAATCATCAAACTCACCGGATAAGATGAGCAAAAGATCTTACTGATCACAACAGGCATGATACTAGTCCCCATCTACCTTCCACTTCTCAATATGCAATCCAATATTATATATACATCAAAACCTTTTAAAGTTAAGACCCTCTTGCATGATATATATAGCATGTAGTATCCACTCATGCAGGTTTAATTGTAGGAAAAGGAAATGAGTTTGGAGCTGTGGTGTTCACATTTCTAAAGTTTGGTAGCTGATTCAACCAGAAAAAGAGAGACCTTGATGACCATGGTGGTGGTGTAGTGTGGTGCATGTGAGAAAAAGGTGTGAGATGGAAGAGTTCTTTGTGTGTGGAAAACTTTTGAGATGGAAGACAAAAAGTCAAGTACTCTAGCAAGTTGTAGGATTCCCTAAAAAGATGTTATTGTGCTGAAATCAACTTGATGTTTACCTAAGTTTGGATTGGCTTAAAGGTGATGTGTTTCTCACTGTTTGAACTTTATAGTCTTATTAAGAAAGGTCAAGAGAGTGAATATTAGTATTATGAGGCAAGTGCCACACTTTACTGTTGAATTATAGTTATTCTTGGATCATCGTATTAGAATATCTTGGCCCTGCCTTGAAGATTTTAGACCCACATAACACAATCATACATAAGTAGCAGACAATGTCAAAAAAGTAGATATAGGTCTTATCTACCTGATCTTGACAAAACCGACCGTCTAGCAAAATGGGGGTGCTTCCAAGCTAGCATGGGATACAATTATGTAAAAACCTAACTAATGTTGGGTAAACAGATATCCCCATCATCAGTAGAGACTATTTAGCAATACAACATGTTCAGAACAGCAATACCAAGCAAATATGAAAGAGAGGAAGATAAATGAAACATCACCACTTGGAAATTTTAACTTGGTTTTGAAAAGTTAATTTTACTGTGGCATGGGGGTCATAATGTCATATGCATGCAAGATATGATAATGCAGGGAGGAATCCACAATATTATGAGAAAAAATAATACAAGAGAAACTATTCTCTGTTAACATTACCACAAGGCTCTACAAATTCTGAAACTCTTGTGATCAGTGGTGGATCCAGGATTTCAAGTATGGTAGGTTACCACGCACTACTGTATCAATCGACAACCAAAAAATAACATACAAGCCAAAAATATTAATATTTCATGAAAAATTAGAAGCAAAGTGTTGTAAATAACTCAAATTACAACCTAATAATATTTTAAAATTATTATAATTGTTCTCGTCTTCTCGATAAGTTTTCGTATATTGGAACCAATTTATAATAGCACACATGTTAATACATAAAAACAAATCTTTCTCTAGATAAGTAACTAAATAATCATTCAACATTTGATCTCTCATACTATTACGCAACTTATATTTCACTAGAGTTATTCCGGAAAATATTTTTTCAACACATGTCTTGTCACAGGAAGAAGTAACATCAACTTCAATAGTAAGTAGACTACATTTGAATAAGTTTCATGCTTGTTTGTCTTAACAAGTTTCATGGAAAGCTTATTAAGATTCTTCACAATCCAAAATCTCTCGTCATTTCGAATGTCAACAATAAAATTGTCAAGTGAATATTCAAAGAATATCAATTGGGCACTTGAAAATTCATTAAGATAGAATTAAGCAAGTCAGACTAATTTCATTTTCCTTTTGTCAAAAGAAGAAAATCGGTTAACAAGATTGAAACAAGACATACAAACAAGTGATTCTTTGCTTACCTCTTTGATCGATTTCAAGTTTCTTGCAATTATATATCAAAGACACTTACAAAAATTTCAACTCGAAGATGATGAAGATTTGTTATTTGTGGACTACTACCTTGAAACATCATTTTTCCTCTATATTTGAAATCTTATTGTCAAATTTTTGTCACAAATGAAGTGAATTTATCCGTTTAAAAAGAAATTTGAATTTTTATTTTTTAAATGGTGGGGCACGTGCTCCACCAGGCACAAGGGTGCATCCGCTGCTGCTTGTGATCCTAACTTCCATCTAAGTTTGCTCCTTTGATGTTTGAAGACAACAGCAGAAACTTTAGAGGTTTTTATAAGCCTTTATCTTCCAAAAGCATTCAAATCGTGTAAGACTAAAGGAATTCTACAGACAAACGGGTCCAAAGCGGTTTGATGTTCAGAGTCAAGGTGTTAGATCCTAATCCTTGTTTATGTGCTAATTGTGTTTAGGGGAGGATTAGTGATGGATTGAGATGGACGGCTGAGATCGGTTCGGGGAAAAGTATATAAAGGTTGGTTTCTCTCTCCCCATTCACTCTCTCACTCGCACATATCTCTCTCACTCACTCACTCTCTCTCTAAACTCGTCTCTCTCGGCAGCAAAGGAAAGGTCGGCGTGGTGTGGGGATTGGAGAGCACGGGAGTTGTCGTTGGAGTCGCCGGAGGAGCGAGGATCGTCGATTGCGGGAGGTTTCGCGAGGAAGCGCTCGCCGTTGTTTCTTCAAAGGCTTCTTCAAGCCTTAAGGTATGTCAAACTTGCTTTCAAGCTCACCTATTGTTAGTGTGGGAGTGGGAGCGGTCGACGGTAGGCCGTTTCGGGCTCGTCGGACCTGCACAGTCGGTTCTGGACTAAAATCGGTCGACCGGTGTTTTGGTTCGGTCGACCGGTTCTAGTGTATTTTGGGCGAATCCCTCGCACTGGTCGAACGATGCCCTTTGGGCGGTCGACCGGTTCTGCAATTTTAGCGAGAGAAAGACGTCCTGTGTATTTTCGGTCGAACGGGACCCCTTTGCCGGTCGACCGAAAGTACTGTTGTATGTCGGTTGGGGCGTTGACCATCTAAACGGTCGACCGCCTGTTTGACTCGTTCGACCGACGTTTAAGTTAACTTAATGGCCGGTCGACCGAAAGTGTGGTTTCGGTCGACCGTGAAGTGCGGACTCTGGGTGAGTTCTACTGGTTGTTTTCGGTCGACCGATATGGTTCGGTTGTTCGACCGTTTTACTGTTGTTTGCGAAAATGGATTTCTACTGGTACTTTTCGGTCGACCGGGACCCCTATGTCGGTCGACCGTTTGGCGGTTTTTTCGGTTGGGCCAGTTCTCTAGGTGAGGATCGGTCGACCGGAAGCCACGTTTTGTTCGACCGTTGACACTGTTTTGTGTGTGTGTGTGTTGCTATTGATTGGCTAGAAGGCAACGGGTCTGCCGGTCTGCCGGCCCTTTTGGGGCGACGGATGACATGTCGGCCCTATAGCGATTAGTAGTGACACGTGGAGGTGGATTGTGATAATTGTCGCCGTGGCTCCGGCAGTTGAGGCAAAGCCGTGGCTCCGGCGAATGATGCAAAACCGTGGCTCCGGTTACACTGAGGCAATGAGGGGGTTGTTTGGCCGTGATTTGGACTGGCGGTGCCTTGTGTGCACGAGTGTTGGTGGGTTGGGGTGAGAGGACCCTTGAGACCCGTGTTGTTGGGCTATGGCCGTGAGAGAGGTCCCGGGAACTTAGCGGGTGTATCTGTTGTGGTGTTTTACGGTTCTTTGCATATTTCATTCTGTCCATATATGTGTTAGGGTTTGGCATACTGGGTTTCCTCCTGGAAACTCAGGCATTTATTGTCTGCTTTCAGGCCGAGAGCGAAGTTAGGTGGGTGGTGACGGCGGAGGGAGCGCTCGAGACCTGATCCTGTTTCCCTATATTTTGAGGTGGTTGTGATTACTTGTGTATATTTTATGTATATGATCTTTTGATGTAATCACATTCTTTTGTAAACTCGTTCACATATATATATTATATGTTGGTGCACCGGTGTGTGTATTTCTTTTCGTAATGTACTCGTTGATTGTATGATTTAAATTTGAAATTTTCCGTTGTATTTCTTGAAGGGTAGATTTGGATTTTCCGCTGTGTTTCTTAGAAGATGGTCTATGAAACTCCAATTTGCCTACGAAATTCGTAACTACTCTTACGATGCGACGCTTACATGCCCAAAATTTAGCTTCGACTCTAATGAAACTTTTAACATCTGTCAGCTGAAGAGACGTCGATACACATATTTCACTTTGACAACAACGGAAATTACGTAAAAATCGCCATAGAAAATCCAATCATACGGACAGAGATTGCTCATCTATAACACTTGTATTCCATATGAAACCACATTTCCAAAGAACTTCACAAAAATATACTGTTCTTATCATTCCTGCAATATCATACCATATGAAAACTCACTCTTATCTCAAATGATCACACCGTATGCTTTCTCGTGTATATATATAAATAAATATACATACTTATCGAAACTCACTCCATCTCTGATAATCACACTGTATGCTCTTGTTTGGGCACATGGATGGATGGGTCCAACCCGCTACAGGTCAGAGCACCCTTAAAGGGGTGATTTTTCCGGGCTGGAGTCCAGGCTCCAGCCCGGGCGCAGAAACGGGCGGCTGGTCGCTCAATTTTGCGCTCGGGCAATGAGCGGATAAGGGCACGTGCCTTTTTTTAAATTTATTAAAAAAATGTAATATATTCAATTTAAAATTATTTAATTTTTTTCTTCTTAAAATTTTTATTTTATTTTTATTTTATCTATGATCAGTCTTTAAATGATTTGGAGTAAAAATAAAATAGAGTAATTGAGATGTTTCAGGCTCAAGGGTGGTCGGACATGGTTATTGATGGCCTTAGGAGAACCCTAACCAACACGTGTTGGTGTGAAAACCAACACCATAGTCACGCCAACACCACATGGAGGATTTCATCTTGTCATAAAAATAAATTCAATTTGAGCTTCTCCAACTTGTGTTCGGAGGTTTCGTGGTGGGGTTGATTTGAGTTTTCACCAAATTCAGGTAACCTAGAAATTCTTTCTTGTAGTAGATTCTTCAATTTTTCAATATAAATTTGAGAAAAAATGTTACTTATAACTTATTAACTACGTAATATATTAGGTGTCGATTTGTTATGTGGTTTTGCCTTCCAAGTCGAGTGGTTTTTTCACATTAAAATCAATTAGTACATGTGTGCTTGATGTTGTCATTATTGGTGCATGTTTATTTTTTTGTATATGTTGGTTGTCATGTTGTGTAGTCAGCGTACGTGTAACAATTATGTTTTAATTTCACAGGTTCTCCCATCACCTGGGTTTGGGTCAAATCCCTAACAAATGGTATTAGAGTCACGTTGGTTGAGGGTTTTTTTAAATGTGAGTAACTACAAAAACAATACGATAAAGTTGAGTAGTTTCGTTTGATAGGTTTGAAAGTCGAAAATGGAGAATATCTTTTATTGTGAGGAATTATATGACCTAATTGAGAGAGATGAATAACAAAGATTGAACCAAGTTGAACAGAAATCCGTTGACGTGATTCGGTAAAGACTCGTTGATGGAGCTTATAATTATGCAAGTAGTATCACAAATGCTCACAAATTATGAAAGAAATTTGAATCGATTTATGAGCAGAAAACAAGAAGAAGACAAAACACTTGATAAACAAAACAATAGTTTGAGTCAGTTTATACTTACAAACCGACGTGGTCTTTTTATTTGATTTTTTTTTCAAAAAATTGTTTTTAATAAAAAGAAATCTCACATCGGATTTTATAGTTTCTACCGACGTAATATGTCCAATATACCACGTCGATTTCAATGTCAAAGGTCCGACGTGATATACCTACATACCACGTCGGACTTTGACCGACGTAATATTTTGTTCCTTACCACGCCCCCCATATCACATCGATCACTGGAGTCAGTTAACCCGATGTTATACGTCAAATTTAATTTGACGTGATAATACTGTTTTGCAGCAGCGTAACCATCTGCGAGCTATGGTTCAATATATGCACACTTGAAAATTTCAAATGGTTACGCTGTTAGGAACACCTCTGCCAGTTATCCCCGGGTTTGAACTCGACATTAGCAGCTCATACGGCAGGATGCCTGACCCGCATCGGTTCCTCAAGCTCGTATCCTTGTTCCTCCTCGCAATCTCTTCCTCGGCACTCTTAATGTCAGCTGTGAACTCCTCGAATGCCTTTGCGATCTCGGGTGCCCACGAGAACGTCTCCTTGCTACTCTGCCCCAAGTACTCCTCATCCTTGGAGTGTGTTGACAGTGTGTCAATAACCGTCATAAATTTCGCTGCCTGTAAAACAGCAAGTTGAGCTGGAACTCTGTAAAATCATGACTTAAGCTAATGTCAGAAGAAACCAGATGAGTAAAATGCAAATTTGGGGATACTAAGAACTTGGGTAAAATTACTTTAGTTTTGTGTAGGATAATTTCTTAGTGAGTATGGTCAAGAAAATTAGTAACGAATTTATCCATGTGAAATTTGATTAGTCTACTTACTCATTAAAACACAACTATTTAAGTGGGATGCAATGGACAACTATGCTGTAGAGTTATACTATTTCAATTTTTTTTTGAAAGTATTGCACGATATCAATTTGAATGCTAAAATGTTATGCTGCTTTTAAAAATCTAAAACCACTTTGGTAAAATCAAATCCACTACTTGGAATTTTCGAAAAATATATTTGAATCTCATGGTATTATGTACCTTGTTTGTTTAGCACAGTAATTTCTTAATAGCATTCTGAGTTTTACTTATGGTAAAATCATTTACAAGATGTTTACTTAAATGCATACTTGGGTTTTAGACTCGTAAAAATATATACATTTAAGTAAAATTCTCTTGAATGATTTGAATGCATCTTAAGTTTTACTTATAGTAAACTATTCGAAAGAATAATACAAAAAAGCTAAATTTCCTTATCTATTTTTATCGAAACCATCAGAAAGGCATTAATGGAGTTCCTACATAACTCCGTTGAAATCTATCCTTAGGTGATATTAGTTTGATACAAGTGAAGGAAAGTTTAAAACTAAGTTCCACTATCAAGTGTGGAATTCCTTCCATCATTCCACCAGTAAATTAGTTAAGCAAATATTCAACTAAAAAGTTTATTTGTTTCATCTTCCTTCAAACTTACTCAACTGGGACTGGTTTAGTTGGCAGAACCATAGTATATGAGACGTGTTGGGATTTAACTAAAATTATAAAATGGACTTAAAATACCAACTCGACGCAAAACATATCCTAATGTAAGCAACAACAAAAGCCAACCGATATACCTGCAGCAAGCTAGGCATGGCAGACAAAAAGAACTTCTCGGGATCCTTCAAAAACCACTGATACTCCGGATCCCTCTCGTCCGGCACCAACCGCCGGACCAACGGCGGGCGGTTGGGAATATACCCACCAACCGGGTACTGCCCGAAGTTGAGCGCGGCGTGCTGGGCGGAGCAGAGCCAGACGACGGTGGTGAGGACGCTCACCAGGGACTCCGGCGAGTCGAGGCGAGGCCACCAGGCGGCGTCCCGGAGGTCGGCATGGCCGGCGTTGACGGACTCAGCGTACCAGTTCTGCAGCTCGACGTCGGAGGTGATTAGACCGGCGTTCGGGTAGGTTGTAGAGATGAAGGTTTTGATGAATTTGGATATGGCGGAGTGGAGGAGGAGGCCGTCGGCGGCGTACGGGTAGTCCGGGATTAGGAGCCGGAGGCCGTGCGGGTCGGTTGGGTCCGGCTCCGCTACGCCCCTGTAATTTTTCCAAGTATTGCTTTTTTTCACCGAGTTTTTTGGGTATATGAAAATGGTATGGGTAGTTTTATTTTTGGCATTTATGTGTTCGAGTTTGGTTGCGCTCGTGGTGTTATTTTTTCTAAATATTATAGCTTATGTGTAGGGATAATTTGATTATGTTGAGATTGGTATACCTTCTATTGGTCATGGTAATGTTTGATGTTTGGATGCAAAACTTTCGGAATTTCATAGTTTCAAAAGTGAAAAGGACCATGTTGTACCGTTATAGAATGAATATGGTTCAACGTGACAAGATGCTGTAAAATGAAATAAAATGGTTGTGATATCAACACAAAAATCGATTAAAAGAAACATACTTTGCAAAAATGATGTGATTAGATGGTGTATGAGAATTGTGGTATATATAGTTGATATTACGAAGATTCTAACTAAAAATGCATCTTCCATGTTGTGACAAATTAGAGGTTAGTAATGCAAATATGAACAAGGGTATGAATGCAAAAGAAGGAGAGAAAAAAACACTTGGAACACTAACCTTCTGATAAGATCCTGGGGAAGTCCCTCAAGATCAAACCGGTACGAGTCTAAATAGGCCTTGGAGCTGATCTCCATCGAGACAGAATTGGACGTGTAAAACGACTCGATGACTCCACCCGCGCTAATCAAGATCTGCCTCGCGAACCCGTTGATATCCAACGTATACCTCATGTGGGGCCTCAACAACTTGTAGACCGGGTGCATCCGGCTCAGCTGCCGGTTGGCCGCCAGAATAAACGGCTCCATGGCGGCGTGGGTCCTGAGCCAGTGGTTGACTAGCTGGTGGACCCCCGCGTCGTTCGCACACACGTGGGCCTTGGCCAATTGCCAGGCCCAGTTGGTGGTCCCGTCGACGGGTGGGGTCAACACGCGTTTGGCCCGAGTGGGTGGTGTCTTAGGTGGGAGTGTCAGCTCTATGGCCATAGGGGTCAACGTGCCGAGCTGGGTCAGGTAGAAGAGGGCTCGGGTGGCATAGGCTTTGCGACCGGGTTGAGAGTTGATACGGTCGAGGAAAGGAAGGTAGATGTCGTGGTAGTCGAGTATGAATAACTTCTTCTCCTCCAATGCCTACATTTGATTTTTCAAATGTATCAAAGATCGAATTATCAAAAAAATGAAACTGTTGTACAAAAGAAGATAATTAACAGATATTATAATATTTCGATAATTACTTGAAATACAACTACCTGTTGGACAGACATGCCGTCGAGGTGTCCAATGATGTGTTCTTCCTTGAGGGCAGACTCGAGTGGACCGTAGACTCCACGATTAAACTTGCTGACCGGAGGGAAAACCTATCGAATGACCAAAATACCCTCATCATTTCAACCAAAGGTGCAGGGGAGACGAGGGTGATTTGGTCACAAAATTCTTACACGCAACCTCTCGATTCTACTGGGGTTTATCCCGGCAACTGTTTGTCGAGCAAACTCCTCGTCACGAAACCAAGAAAATTTATCCGCTGAACAGAATCTCATGTTAAAAGATGCAACAATGACGCGCAAACAACGATTGGTTTAGTCATTTGCCGTTAACATTTTGCTTTGTATTCCACTTACCGTGCAAACGTTTATACGGAAGATGTTTCGGAATTTGAGATATATATGAAATCTAGGGATCGATGTACGTCGGCAATATATATATAATAATAATAATAAAAGCACTTGATTAGAACTTAGTTACTGTAGTGCATGTAAACACTTAATTAATTAGTACTTACTCGTGATGATAGATGGATCGTCGAACCTAAGCAGAGCCACGATCTCCTGCAACTTGGACCTGAATGGGACGAACTTTCCCAGGACGTGGTTATGCAACCAAACTTTTACCTGAACGTGGAACTTGTAGAGGCTGTCGACCTCGTGGAAGTCCTGGAAGTCATGGCACTCCTCAGACGAGGCGACGAGACCCGGAATGAACAGGTGGAGTTTCGCCTTGAGTTCTCCATCGTCCAGCATCTCCTCCTTCCCCTCCTCGAACGTCTCGTCGCGTGGCACGTACACCCGTTCTGGCTTTTCCACCCTGCTCTCAGCACCTGGCTCTGCACCATAGTAGCTACTAATTAAATGACATTTATTGATTCTCGGAAATGTATTAAGTTATTTGTTTGTAAATTTGAATATTTTGCAATACCAATGCATGCATGCCTTTATTGTAACTTGTTGATTGAGCTTCGGTTCGTTTGTATTTTATGTTGCATCTGACAAAACTTAGTTTAAACTCATGTGCAAGTGGGAATTCGACGAATTGGTTTCTAGCTTTCAGAACATAACACAAAATAAGAACGTACTTCGGTCTTTTGAGTATTTATTTGCAAAACAACGGAAGCTAGAAAACTCAAAATTTCGGTTGGTCTCCTACGACCTGCATGTCAGCTGGTCGATCGCTCGACCGTCAGCTTAAGCAAATTAACAATCAACTAATACCACCTGAACTTCACAATAATTAGACCCACAACTTCAGACTAAGACATGTGTGTACATTAATATGTACTTGTGAATGCTAATACGAAAGAGTTCTATGATGTCGGCAAAGGTTAGCTTCAGTTTTTATCATGCCACGTCTGTTATCTATAAAATAAATACACACATATAGGATAAGATGAGACTTCTACCGTTCTACGTGCACTTAAGTCTTATGCAGCATGTGTCTAGACTCTAGACTCTAGAACGTATGAGATATTTTTCGCAATTAATGCCACATACGAGGAACATGCTCAATCATAAATTGTGACGTCAATAATTTGTTATCATCTCGAAGAAAGTTATTTTCCAAGTCTACTGACTTAGATGCTGGCTCAGAAGTTGAGGTAGGAAGATGAGTTTGTAGGCTGTAACGTTTCACGCTTCCACGTGAGGAAGGATATTTTTGTACACGAATATAAATGACTAAACTGCACGAGGTTATGTTGACTTCGTAAATGGACGCGTATATTAACATAAGTACAAGCAAAAAAGGGCTTATAAGAGCAAAATGTTATAAAAAAACTCAATACTTTGCGTATATTCAAATGGAAGGGGAAAAATACCACTGTCTAGATCTGCACTCTATTTTTTAAATCTACATGATAATGATATATAATACAAATTCAAGTCCCCAAAGCCAACATCTGACGTGCGGGTTTTATGATATCTACTCACAGTGTACGAGGATATTGAATACATTTACACAATCACTCAAAAAGTAAAAAAAAAATCGATCTTTCTCTGTAAATTAATAAAAGTCAATGTTATTGCATGCACCTGAGAAGGTTGAAGGTCGTCCAGTCCTTAGCCGTCGTGGGTATGGAATATCTTCTCCTCCCAACGTTGGTCGTTTCCAATCCCCACCCTTGTCAGGGTTCCCCAGATCGTTGTAGGTGGCGTAGTCGTAGATCCTGTCGGAAGCCCTCCGTTCTCCTGTTCCGTCGCCCCTAGCGGCCTCCAGCTCCTTCTCTCTCAACTCCCTTAACCCCTCTGGTGTCTCCGATGGTAGGTACGGCTGCACCACCGAAATATATTTAACAATGTATAATTACTTTTGACACCCTTAATTATGATTTTGATTATACTTGAGGAAAATCCGAAAATGATTTGAAATTTGAGAGGTATACATGAATACGTGGTTAAATGAAATTGGAAATTGAGTGGAAGGGAGAAAATGTAAAATTTCCATTAATTTAATAGTATTAAACGTTATCATAGAACATTATGTCATAAAAAAAATTAAATAATTGACACTATATTTCTCCGTTACCGGTCTTTTTCTCCGTAACAGGTCTTGACGAAGGCCTGTGGGCTGTAGTTGGTCTCGTGGGAGTTTAAGCGTGCATGCCATCTATTTTGGCTGCACCTAGTAATTAAGTAATTGAATATGCTCTAACTTGTTGTTTACTTTTTTGCAACGATATATCTATTTGTGATGTGCCTAATTTTGGCTGTATGTGATAAATGATTGAGACCTAAACTTTCAGCAATGGGGGCCAATTTTACTTCTGCAAGAGTGCAAGTCCACGTAGCAGGCCAGCCAACTAAAATGGTATGAAAAACACACCTAAATTCTTAATGTTACGGTAACCATGTTTTGACTTCGATCGATACATACAGGACTGTCGATATTTACTCGAACTCGTTAGTTTGTTCAAAGTTCGGTTCGATAAAACTGGACATGAGTATCATGCAGACTATATATGATCTAAGTCATAATCCCATAACATTATGTACTAACTACAGATAAACCTAAAACGTAATTTTAACTTCTACGCACCTTGTCAGCAAAGAAGACCCTCTTGTCTTGGCAATCCTTGCTTAGTTGCACCCACGAGTAACAATTGAACCTCACCAGACCAACAGGGAAGCCCTCCACCACAATAGTCTCCACGAAGAACTCTCTTCGGTGCCAATTTTTCACCGTCACGGCTCCCGCCGTGCCGAAGCTCGAATCCACGGTGAACTCCACCGAGTAAACCACCCTCTGCTTCTTATTCACCTCCAGCATCTTCTCCAACCACCCCTTCATCACCGCCTCGCCGCTCCTCTTTGGCCTCCTCGTCACTTCAATTAAACCATACCAACATGTACATAAGTAACAAGTTTGTTCAAACAAGAAAACTCAAGGAAAATAAGAAGAAGACGGCTTGACCGCGTTTTGAGTTACAGATATTGTTCCCAAGTATATATCAATCCAAATTCTAACGACCAACCAACTGTAGTACGATTAATCTGCTACTATCAAAATTATTCAGCTGCTAGCTGGTAGCTTGTGTGCCCTAGAAAGATAGTACGTCGCAAGTTCCTGTACTACCTACCATTCAACTAAACTGAAAATACGATGCGCATCTAACCTGCATATGTCCCACATCCGCATATATGGTCACATCTTATATTTTTGAACACATTATTCGATATAAATTTCAACATAAAGATAAGCTTAGGTGTACGTTTAACAAACAAAACAAAAAAGTTTATAAAAATAAAGATACAAGATGGGGATGATTTTGTAACGTTTTGAAGTTAAAAGTGTAGAGTGAAATCGATGACGAAAACTCTAATTATCCCGATAGACTGTACCAAGATTAGCTTACTAGGATCAACGTCGGTGCTGATGAGCTCCATGACAACATTCCGACCGACCATGTCAGCGACGGCATCAACATGGTTAGCAATCTTCTCCATCAACTTCGTCCTTTTGTTCCACCTAACGGTCACAGCAGCTCTCACCTTGACCTTGGCGGGTACGTCGTCGGCCACCTTCGGGACCACTTTCTCGTTTGCCGACGAATGTATTCCGACATGGGATCTCTTATTCTTTCTCTTGTTATCGTGGACCACAACTACAACTACAGGGGTGAGGCAGGAGCCAAGGACAGGCGACCACTTCGTCTTCGATGGAAGAAGACATGATGTTGTTGTTCCAAGCAGAGAAGAGCTCAGGAGTTCTTTGGCTGCTGACATGGTGCTGGGATGGTTTGGTTGTGGGATGGGTATATATATATACCTGGATTTAATGGTTTTGTTTTGGATAGAGATGAGAGGGACTCTTCATTTATTTCAAAGGTGCATACATCTAATTAGGGGTAAGGTGCGGAATTCTGTTCGATCTTGTTTTGTTTCTCCCAAGACCCTCCGGTACTCTCTCATATTCACGTCAACTTTTCGCTATGTCACGTCAAATCAACCTCGTAAATTTTTCTTAACTGCACCTAAAAATAAATCAAACACCTTATATTTTTTCTCGTTCCCGTAATTTTGGACAAAATAAAAAATAAAAAATAATTTTTCACAAAAATAATAATTGAAAAAAACGATTTAAATTAATTTTAAATGATTATAATCAATTTTTTATATTAAAAAAACAACACCAAATCAGGAGGAGCCACGACCCTCACCCCACCCCATCACCCGCTCGACTGAAAAATTCCTCAAACGACCTACGTGGCCGTACACACTATAGTGTCACCCACACTACCGTAGGCCGTTAAGGATGGTCTAACTATCCTACCCACCGATGCTGGAAATTGTTGATCGGTGTTATTTGACCAATGGGGCTAGCTTAATAATTAGTTGGATTTTCTTAGAAGTCTTATTCGTACGTACACGATGTTGGGATTTAAAATCTGTGCCACATTTGTTATGTTTATGAGTATCGTCCTCAGGTGTTTAAGTTGAATATTTGTGTTAATCATTTTAAATTTTCGTTGTATTTTGGGGACGTTAGAGTGAGTAATATGGTAGATAAAATCAAAAGAATTTTTTTGGGTATTATTAGAAAAACATACCATTTGGGTGGTATAATTAAAAACACAAATTTAGTATTTCATGTGATGTAGATTAATCACGAGTCATAATACCTAAGTATATAACCTGATAACTTAAAACGTCACAAGTCTGGTGCATGCATAACAATATATAATGAATATAAATATAAGCACAGGAGTGATGCAATGCCCTTAAAAAGTGGTAACATCAATTTATCCATGTCGATAGTTAACACATTTTAAACTCCAAATAAAAAATTTAAATAGTAAATTTTGTTTTATAAATAATAGTTTTGTGGAATAGGAGTAAGCTGATTGAACTGCTATTCACCGACGTAAAACTACTTAAATCACTCATACAGATTATCATTTTGTCTTTCTACCATTTATACTTATATAACTCTTCATTTCGCTCTCATAACATCACTCTCTCTTCATATTACTCATATATTCACAAGAAAGAATGTCTCGAAGGTCGTGAAAAGAACCAACGGACGCTCCGGATTACACAAATCTCGTAAATTGCTTTATTTATTTTAATAAAAAAATTAATTTTTTTATGAGGACGTCCGCGGGAGACGCCTGACCCAACGGTCGGGCGACCGCCGGAGCCACTCGCCTCCCCCATTGGGGAGGCGGCTCCGGCAGACGCCTCGTTGAACTATGGGGCGTCTGCGGTAGACGCCCCAATTTTTATTTTTTAAATTATTAAAATTGATTATAAATTGTGATAATTTCAACATAAATTGAATATTATGTTAATAATAAATTAAATTATTTTAGTAAATCCTTTATTGATTATAAATTGTGATAATTACTAAATAAATCGACTATTAAGTTAATAATTGGTTTAATTATTTTAGTAAGGAATTATTGATTAAAATTTGTGATAATGGCTAAATAAATTGGTTATTAAGTTAATAATTAATTGTGTACGATTTTAGTAAAGGATTATTGATTATAAATTGTGGTAATTGCGCAATAATTTGATTTTTAATTTAATAATTAGTTTAATAATTTTTGTAAATTCATTAACAAAATTTTATTTTTAAAATTGAATTAATAGTCATCAGGTTACCGTGGAGGAAAAGGGAAATCAATTCCCTTACGCGCGGTACGTAGTATAGTAGATGAGTCAGGTCCTCGTCATCCACGTAGACGGGGTATTTCTGCTTCAGTTAGAAGAGAGATATATCTTTTACATCGTCGTCAGACACCTGAGGATTCTTTCGACGACCAGGATGATTCAGATGAGATGAGGGGTCACGACGAGAGTACCGATGAGGGCCGGTATGACTTGGAGCCACAGGAGGAGGCGATACAGCAGTACGGTCAAGGACGGGGGCGACATTGTAGTCCTTCGGCTGAGTGGGTCATTAGGAAGGGTCGAGGTGGCCGGTTTGTGACCGGTGATTCGAGTTCGTGCATTGCAGACGTCCGAGCTCAAAAGAAGAAGATGGGTGAGGACGAGTCTTGGATCGTGACGGATATGATGCCTGGTGGTCCTGTAGATGACAGCGTCATTCCGAGTTTCGAGGGCCACATCGCCAGACGCATCTGGGATGGCGAGGATCGGAAGATTTTGAAGTGTCATAATCGGCACAAAGCATGTACGACATTGTAGGCTTGGCGTTCACTGGTGACTGATGATATGACGACGACCGTTAGTGACAGTGGATTAGGCCACTTGCCGTATAACATGTTTTTCTGCATTGACATGTCGTTGATTTCGGCTTTCGTGGAGCGGTGGCAGCCTGACACCAACACTTTCCACTTGTCGTTTGAAGAGATGACGATCATGTTGCATGACGTCTTTCAAATTCTGCACAATCTTGTTGAGGGTGCTATGGTCAGTGCGTAGGCGCTGACGTGTGAGTTGAAGTTATTTGTATCACAGTTGCCGGGTGTCAGCCTCGAGGGTCTTGGGCGGGATACCTCATTTTGGAGTGACAGCGATGTTAGTATCGATGTTGTGGACGACTGTTGCAGACGGGGGCGACCACCACAGACTGAGGATATGCAGATGACTGCCTACCTCTTCTTACTGCTAGGTTGCATCTTGTTTGTCGACAAGAGCGGTTCCAGAGTCAGACCACGCGACCTATTGGAGGCGAGGGAGCAAGATACCATTTGTCAGTACTCAAGGGGTCAGCGACATTGACATATCTGTATCGCCAGTTGGGTATATCGAGTCGTGCTGATTGTTTAGGGATTACGAGTTGTCTTACACTACTGCAGGCTTGGATCTATGAGTATTTTCCTGCTTTCCGCCCGCATGGGGAGCAGAAGATTATTGAGTGTGGTCATCCTCGTTCGCGTATGTGGGCCGTCCGGGCCGAGGATAAGAGCGATGATCGACTTCTTTCTATTCGTAGACAGCTAGATCAGATGACTGCATCGCAGGTATATAATGTATATATCATTCACGTTTATTTATATTTCAACTTTATTATTATTAACGTATAAACGTTTAGGTGGAGTGGTTGTCGTATGATTCTGAGCCTGCTGTAGATGTGTCAAGGACTACATTTATGGGTGTTATTCGTTATAGGGATACCACAGAGCCTTATTTACCTGATCGCGTGTTACGTCAGTTAGGTTACGTTCAGGTGATCCCGGTTGACATCCCGACGCCCGAGCATGCAGTACGGTCTGCGATTACGACGACGTACGACGTCAGGCATAACGTTTCGTTCGCAGAATCGGTTTGGAGGACATTTCCGAGAGTAAGACGACTTCACCTGGACGATCTGAGTCGTAGTCGCGACCCCTCCACTTGTGATGCAGATTATTTGCAGTGGTTCGGTAGGTGCTCACATCCACTTATCGTACGCGATATCATTCCGAGACCGGAGAGATCACTGGATAAGACATGTGTCGATGCGGTAAGTTTATCTAATTTTATTTGTAATTGTAATGTATATTTTATTTTTATTGTTAATATACGCTAATTTTTATGCTACATACAGTAGATGAGTAGGGCGATACGGTGTACGTAGCCGTTCTTGCGACGGAGAGACATGATGCCGACTGAGGATACGAGACTTGCATGTACAGATTGGGATCGCCTCATCGAGGAATGGAACAGCCAGTTGGGCATTTCGGACCATGATTCAGATGTTGAGCTGTAATTCACTTGCTCTTACTAACTTTTATTATATGTTGCACTATTACTACATTTGTTGGTATTTGCTTATGCTTATCTGTGTACTCTTATTATTTATTTCTTACGAACATATCTTCTACTTATTTCTTTGACTATCGTATTTTTAATGCTTATTTCTCATGAACATATCTTCTACTTATTTCTTTAGATATCAAATAATACTTAAATTTAAAATCTGGTAAAAGAACAACACGATATAAGTACAAATATACGATATATTATACATTACAAATGCATTACAAATTACAATCAAAATGTACTACGTAACCGGTACCAATACGTCATCCTACTGTCGTACTGATCCTCCTATCCAACAACACTCTCATCTCGCATTTGATACCACAAGGTCACTATAAGAGGTACTTGTTGGATTTCGTGCCCTATTATATGTATATATTTTTCAAAATTTTATAAACATATAGGATCGAAACATTCATATTTTCTTCGATTTTATATAGACATGCATTTGTTTGTCCTAATTATTTAACATGCATTAGAACAAACAAACAATTGCAAAGAGGATCATACCTAGATGTTCTCTAAAACGTCTTGAAGATCCGGAGTCGCGTTGCCAGTCGAATCGCCCTGTGAATTGCCTCTGAGTGTTCACCAAACTCTAAACAATGTTGGAGAGAATAAAAGTTAGCCAATCAATCCCCAAACGGGTTTAGAATCTAGCTAATAACCCTTTTTTCATTCCGGAGATTTTACTCTACAAAAACTCAAATTAACTAAGGAATTTCGGATGGATTAATTGGGGGTGGTAAGAGAGAGAGAGAATTTTGCATACACATATTTTTAATTAAGGAAATTAGGCCTATTTATAGGCTCCTTTAATTTCCACATCATGGGCTATGCATTGACCCATTCTTCCATGTTTTTCTCTCTTAAGACCAATTCTCAATATTAAATTTATTAATCCACATCCAAATTTAATCATAATTGACCAAATCAAAACCATGATCAATAATTCCTTAATTAATTTGCCTTTATCGAATTTTGGATTAATTCCCAACAAAATTCGTTTTTTTTGTTTTAGGAAATTTAATTAATTTGCCTTTATCGAATTTTGGTTTAATTCCCAACAAAATTCGTATTTGGGGTTTTAGCAAATTTTGGATTAATTCCCAACAAAATTCGATCTTTGGGGTTATAGCTAATTTATTTATCCTATGCAATATATCATCATATGTAATATCAAACAATCACACCCCATGATATATTAAATCTCATATATAAATTCATGATTCTAAATATGTCATTTTCATGACATAATGATTTTATCGATTCACCACATGTATACGAAACTCGATACATCATATGAACATAAAATCACCTTTTTGTTTCCCAGTTTTATGGTGTGACCAATGGAAGGATCTAAGCTAAATTGACAGTGATATTAATAGCTTAACATCACAAACTATAAGCGGTATCTAGCTACACATTATAGTTCACAATTAGCTAGGTGTCTTAATTCAGCTCGAACCAAAACCCGATCCAATTAGTGATGGAGTGCACCACTTGTGTCCGTCCATTGCCTCATGATATTAAGAATACAAACAAAGTAGTATTGTGTCATCTTTGTATTAGTATTCATTTCTTGATCTCTTTAAGCTAGTTATAAATATGTGACTTAACTCAAATCACATTGTGCACATTATAACTTTACTTTATCAAGGGGCCCATTAAAATGTCTGCAACACCCTCAATGAGCAATGACCAACTCTCTGACAGACCTCGTCATGGCAAACAGACTCTCCCAAGGTAGCACAGTAAGACACGGTAACAACGAACCATCTGTTCCCATTGAGAAATACATGACCGCACACTTGAAAAAATTAGTAATCGGAAACAAGTCGGCCCAAACCTCCATATAATGATCCTCGTCACAAGCTCCCCCGCCCCAATCAATTCGTTGACGAGCATGTACCATTTTGCCGAAATAGATACTCTCATAAATAGGATGTGCACCTATCTCATTAGAAATCGCACGACGGGCGTACGACCAGTTGTCTTGACCAACATGGAAGACATCGACAACACATCCATCACGATCCCGTCGCTCGACCACTCTTACCAAAAAACGACAACCACAACCTTTTCTTTTTGTGTTTTTTCGCAGTGCAATACTCGTATCACGAGAACTCATTTCATGTCTGCGATCACATCTCAGGTAACAATTCATCTGGTTATCTGCTTTTGGTTTGTATGATGATATAACCAAAAAAAATCTGACTCCTATTGCAACTTGTTTCGCCCATTTACAAGCTTTCTCGATTATTGTAAATATTTGTTTACTATTAAAAAGCTCACTGTAATGTACTCCTACACCACCGGAATCTTGCAACATAACCTCTATCACCACCGAAATCTTGCAACAGAACCTGGAAAAAATTAATTTAACAGATAATTTAAAAAAAACAAAAAACGGGCGTCTGCACCAGACGCCTCCACATTGGTGGAGGCGTCGTGGTGGAGGTGTCTTAGCCAGACGCCCGAGTCGAATTTTTTTTGCCTCCGTTACCTCCATTTTCGTGGTGTTGGTTTAAAGACACGAGACGAAATGTGTATTAATTGATTTGTTAAGGACAAAAATGTAATATTTAGAACGATTTAAGTAATTTTCTGACGACGAATAGTAACTCCTAAGCTAGCAGATAAAAGAAAACACCTCCACCGTTGATGTATAACATTATAACCATGATTTGTCTAAACAGCGTCACAGATACAATGAACATCATTCCAAGATACAATGAACATCACTGGAATGTAATAAACATTACTAGGTTTTAAGTCCTACAAACTAAATTAAATCCTACCATTCAGGTGATGCTTCGTTCGTCGTTATTGGATTCTATGGTATTCAATCACATGTAATTATATTATATTTTCAATTGGATTCTATGAAATCAAAATAAGTTTTTTGGTAAAATTGAAATCCAACATTTGAATTGCAATGTAATTTAAAATATAAATTATGTGGGATGGGTAGCATTTGTGCAAAAATACACTCCTCCCCGCTTACACCCCTATTTGTGGATGTTTTAAGTGAACATTAACAAGTGCAATTTGGACTATTCATGAACTAGAATCGAATTAGATCCCAGTAAACCCAGATCGAACCAAGTAAACCAGACCGAACCCCATTTTGAGCAATCATTTGCAACGATCGGGAGTCGCATTTGTGGCGCACAACGTAAAAAGATTTTTCAAATTTTTATCTTGTAAAATATCCTAAAATGAAACAAATCGGAAAAAAATCACAAAACATTAGGAAAAATTAGGAACAATATGGAAAATATCAAGAAGATAAATGAAAAATATTTATAAAATACAAAATACACATTTATCAACAAAAAAGAAAACAAAACCCATTACTACAAAAGCATCACCAACGACGGGATCATCCCGCGACGACCCAGTCGTTGGATTAAAATATATATTTTGTGGTTTGATTTTTTTTAATTTTGTTCGTTTTTTTTAAAATACGTTTTATAATTGTTTTGATTTTTTAGATTTTTTAAATTTTTTCTTAAGATGGAAACCAAAATGACGTGGATAAAAGAGATAAGTTGTGGTTAAGAAGTGAATATGGTAGGAAAGAAAAAAATTGAGTTGGAGAGAGAGAAAATTGATGTGAAAGAGAAAAAATACAGATTTAGAAAAGAGAGAACTCATGAAGATGATTTGTGATGACCTATGTGATTAACTTAATTCCACGTAGCAAATGATATTTTTTACTTCAAGAACAGTTAGCTTAAAAAGAACAAAAAAAGACAACCCACGTCACGATAGCAGCAGTACCGCAAGTCACGAAAGGACGTTACCCTCGTGCAGCGCGTACGAAACACTTGGAGACACTCCCAAGATGTTACCATATCCCAACGTGATTTTAGCCGTCTATTTGCTGACACTCACACGTGATTCGTTCCCACCGATTCTCAGCTGTCTGTGTTTCTTAGACCGTTCCTTTCATGAACTATCTGATCATTAACTATCTCTTCAAAATCAACTCTCTCTATCTTCCGCATCAGCTTTCTCTTTACTCAACCTACTTTCTTCTCTTTCCTATACTATTCACCTCTTAATCACAACCCACAACAAACTATTTCTCTCTTCCACATTATTTCGGATCCATCTTGGTAACAATTTTAAAAAAACTCAAACAAAAAATCAAAAAAATCAGAACAAAAAAAATCAAAAAATAATAAATAATGGATGACCTGGTCGACGACCCGATCATCCACGACCTTAACATTTCCCCGTTAACAATTTTTTTGGGAACTACTATTCGTCGCCGGAAAACTACTTAAATCGCCCCAAAAATTACCTTTTTGCCCTTAACAAATCAATTAATACATATTTCGTCCCGTGTCTTTAAACAAGGTATTTGACTCAGTTTTACTCACATTCCTAGTACCAACACCACGAAAATGTCTGGCGAAACACCTGGATCCGGCTACGTAACGGAGGCGGATTTTTTTTCCGACTCGGACGTCTGGCCAAGACGCCTCCACCTAGGTGGAGGCGTCTGGATATGACGCATCCACATAGGTGGAGGCGTGTTAGCCAGACGCCCGTATTTTTTTAATAATAAAAAATTAAAATTAAAATATAAATAAATTCTTAAAATTATACGGTGTGTTATCTCAAATTATTTGAGGTTCTGTTGCAAGTTTTTCGGTGGTAACGGTGTCAAATTACAATGAGTTTTTTTGCAAGTGATTAATATTCAAAAAATTTAAGATCCAAAATCCCCGGTGGTAAAACTTCTCGACTTAAAAATACCACATCGACAGGTCGTTCGGGGGTCTGGATTTTGAAATTGTTGGTTCTGAATTTTTTTTAATGTTGATCACTTGCAAAAACTCATTGTAAGGTGAGATGTCGGAAGATCGACCGTTTGCTTCTCGGTCTACCGAACATGTTCCATGCGGATCACCGAGTTTTCATCGGTCCACCGTGATCGTAAAGACAGTAAGTTTTTGATCTTCCTAGAATCATTGGGTCGGTTTGCCGAACTCTACCCGGTTATCCGAATATTTATTCTTAGTAGCTTCGACATTTCTCTGGAAATCTCTATTCGGTGTACCGAAGGGGTATCAGTCATCCGAATATAGTAATTATTAACTTATTAATTAATTAATTTAGTAATTATCTAAATTTATAATCAATTATCTTTTTAATAAAAAAATAAAAAAATAATAAAAAATTGCGGACGTCTAACGGAGCCGTCCAGCGTAGGAAAGGGGCGTCTGGCTAAGACCCCGTCCCATGGGAGGGGCGTCTGGGTAAAACGCCCCCCTTAGGGGGAGGCGTCTTACCCAGACGCCCATCTCCTACGTTGGGCGGCTCTGTCAGACGTCCGCAATTTTTTATTATTTTTTTATTAAAAAGATGTTGGATATTTTACCAGATTCGAGTACACCGGGGCGTCCGTTAGCTCATTACTGACCTCCAAAACATTACTTTTTATGATTATAAGAGGAAGATGAAGAGAGATGTGTGATAGAAGGGTAAAATGTTGCGTTATAGCAGTAGAAATGAGAGAAATGCAAAATGGTATTATGTTTAGGCGATTTAAGTAGTTTTAGGGCGACGAATAGCAATTCAGTTTTTCAGCATTAACTTTTCCGCATTAAGGAATACTCTTACATAATCCCACGTGATTCGTGCCCTTTACTGTAGAATTCACTTTTTTGAGTTTTTTCCCATTTATTACCTCCTCATTTTTTCCCATTTTGGACTACAACCACTTGAATCGTAGTTTAGCGTGGTCTTCCAACCAAATCTAACTGACTATCTTGACCTTTGAATTGTTTTTTGGGGTTAATTATAATTTGCCTCATTAATTATGTCTTAGCGTGACTTTACACTTCTGATATTTCAAAGTTAACAATTATCTTTTTTGAATTTAATTTTGTAATTTTTTGTCCACCTGAACTTTAAAATTTATTATTTAATAAGCACTCGACGTTTTTCCCCTTTTGTTTTTGTTGTATCCCTAATACACTCCTAAACTTATATTTACGTGAAAATTTAGATCGAAATGGAGGTCAAATATCATTGGAATTTGGGTCGGATTGAGTGTGAAAGTTTATGTGAGGTAATTGTTAACTTTGAAAGTTCAGGAATACAAAGTGATAACAAGACATAATTTAGGGATGCAAACTGTAATTAACTTTTTTTTCTTTCTCCTGGTCTTGGGAGCTTCTGGGAATTTTGCTGAAGATGGTCGTGGGACCGATTTTCTTGTTCCAACCAAAACCTTCTTACCCTCGAATCTCAATGACTTAACCTGACCGCGAGTGACCAAACTGGCGGTCCAATCACCATTCCCGTCATTCTTAGCACCCTTAACCACTAGTCCACCCCTAACGGGAGGGCGTGGATCGAGCGCCCGGATCCACGTCCCCCCCATTTACTGCCAACTCGATGTCCTCCCCGCTCTTGTGCGCGAAATCAGGCACTTGTGCCTGGGCCCAATTTTGTGCCTTGCAGGAGGAGTTCGTTGATTTTTATTTTTTATTTGTTAAAACAGTTAAAAACTTGATTTATAAATTATTTTAAATCATTTTTTCAAAAAAAAAATTTGATTTTTTTTGTTTATATGTATATATTTTTAGTTATGATTAATTCCCCAATGACGTCAGTAGGTATGAAAACGACGCTCGAGAAGGTCCGGTGCTGTTAACGGTGCTGCCATTTCCTTCCGTGACAATCGAAATGAGAGCCCTCTTTGCCCCTTCATCCATCCTCTCGTCCCCCACAAACCTCATCTCCCCTTCCCGTCTCCAATCCACCCCTCGCGTCCTCCCAAACCCTAGATTATTCTCCCCATCCTCTCCCTCCCCCTCTACCACCACCATGGCCTCCATCACCGACGCCGCTCGTGTCCCTCCCGCCATCCCCACCCCGCCTCCTCCCCTCTCCAAGGTACGGCATCGCTTTCGCTCCTCCGAGGTGTTCGATTCTCGTGGTTTTGATCGGGTCCGCGGGTTTCGTTTTGGTTTTGGTGCAGTTCAAAATCGCACTGTGCCAGTTGATGGTGACGCCGGATAAGGAGAGGAATATTGCTCATGCTCGTGCGAAGATCGAGGAGGCTGCTGATAAGGGGGCGAAACTTGTTCTTTTGCCCGTGAGTTGCTCCATTTTGCGATTTTGCAATTGAAAATGCTTTGTACAGAAGGATGTATTGTAGTGGTTGTTCGAAGAGTAGGACGTTTATAAGTAAGATTAAGTGAATGTGTTTAGGAAAAAATTAGATTTTAGTGAAGCCGAGCCTGTTCTTTTGCTTGTGGGTAGTGAGAGTTTGTTAGTGTTTAGTTTGGAGTTAACAAGCTGGTAACTGTTGTTTAGTGCCTTGTACATAAACAGTGTTGAAAAGTAGAACCTTTTATTACTGGTGAGTAGGGTTAAATGCAAGATTTTGTAGAAGCCAAACTTGTGGTTTTATTACCTGTGTGTAGTGTGTAGTTGGACTTTGGGAGAGTTTCAGGTTGGAATTTAGGAAATTACTAACGGGTTTTTTCTTTGTATAGGGACCAATTGTTGGATGGCGATCTAGGAATTTTGTACGTAAGATTAAATGGTTGAGGAAAATGTAACAACATGGTGGAGTCTTTTGCTTGTGACTTGTGATATTTTGCTAGTATTTGTTTTAGGGTTAACAAGTTTGTAACACTTTGGTGCTTTGTACATGGAACTGAGGTCAGAACTCAGAAGAGTGGATTTTTTTGCGACTTGTGGGTAGCATAGTGACGTATAAGTTCAGGAATGGACAATTGTAGTGAAGTCAGACTTGTTCTTTTATCTATGGTAGTCAGAATTGTGCCGTCGTTGATTTTGGGATTTTACATGTTTTTACCTGTTTATAGTGGCAATGACAACACATGTGTTTGAAAAATAAAATCTTTACAAATAGTTTTTTATTTAAATGAAAACATAAGTTTTACATCTATGTTTAAAAATGCAAGCATGTAGAGGAGTCAAATTGTGTTTAGTTTTCTGCCTATCAGTGACAAGTTTTTTATTTTATTTTAGTAGCACATGGAAGCAAGCGTTTGGAAGATTAAATCTTTTACAACAGGGCTTTTAGAAAAGGCCCACCTTTGATGAATCTAAACTTGTCACTAGTCGAAATGTTGTTATTGTTGATTTTGAATTTGAGAACTTCATAGGGATTGGCATTTATGTTGGAAGAAAAGTTGACCAGTCTTGCATTTGATATCCCATTTGTTTTGTACTGCTTTCTTGGGATGCTGAGCTACACTACTTGATGGTTTGGAGTCATCCTTATTTTATGGAAAATAAAATTTCAACATATTAACCTAACACTTAATTGACGTGCGAAACAAGCATAATTTCAAGTACCTTTTTCAAAAAAAAAGTATAATTTCAAACTGTTAAGCATCAATAGGACACCCTTGGGTTTGGAAGAGAGGTTAACATTAGTATAGGTATGGAGCCAAACCAGTATATTATTATTATGAAAGCAGCATTCTGAGGGAAAAAATATAGAAGCGACACAAAACATTTGACCTTCAAATTGCTGAAACAGTGAAAAGCACTACTATACTTTTACCACAATTTAAAAAAAAATGCTTGCTCCATCATATAGATAATTAGGATGCTAAGAAGTTGTAACCATTAGATGGAACTTTTTCCCAAGTGAAATTAAGTTTTTATTGGGTCCATCTGAACTTTCTGCTCAGGGACATTTTTGATTTTTTCTCTAACCCTTATATTTTATTTTGAATGCTTAAACCTTATAGTTCATTATACAGAACTTTCGATGTACATGGAAGTATTGATGTTCCTGGTTTGAAGTTCCATTTGCGGCGTACTTGAATTACTCCTATAATGCTTTGATTTGTCATATTTGTTTAGTTGATTTTTTTTGTCATATAAATGTGAACTTCAACTTACCTTTCTAATACGGTGCTAAGATTGTCTGGTTTCACTTGATAGGAAATATGGAATAGTCCTTATTCAAATGATAGTTTTCCTGTATATGCGGAAGATGTTGATGCTGGTGGCGAAGCTTCTCCTTCCACCGCCATGTTGTCAGAAGTTGCCAACAAATACCAAATTACAATTGTTGGTGGTTCCATACCAGAAAGATCCAATGGTTCTCTATATAATACCTGTTGTGTTTTTGGTTCTGATGGAAAGCTTAAAGGAAAGCACAGAAAGGTATTATTTACTATTTTGTTATTTATTTCAGTTTAGCATACTTCTGCTCAATATGCCTATTTAGATAAGGTTCCATTGCACCATCATATCTTTTGTGTTTATTCTGGATTTTGTATTCTGTATATGCTATGACATCACTGGTCTAAAAGGAAGCTTAATCATATGCAACATTATTCATGTGTTCTACCTTAGAGTCTCAACACCTTCTAATCTTCTGGATTTACAGTGAATATGGCATATTTGACCACATATAAATTTGATTAAGTATCCCTTGGGAATAAAAACTATATGTATCTAACTTGATGTTTCCTTTGTGAATTATTTAGTTGTTCAGTCATCGTTGTCTCACTTGGATCAATTTACTGACCTCACCAATAAATAAAAAATCTTGCTTTGCTGCAAAATAGTACACTTTTATTAATTGGCATACTAAATAACCTGTAAACGTTTGGCGTTATAAGGTTCTGATTTGATCTTAGTGACTACGGTTAATCTTAAGTTTTGACAGATCCATCTTTTTGACATTGATATTCCTGGGAAAATCACTTTCATTGAGTCGAACACTCTTACTGCTGGGCAGACTCCTACTGTCGTGGACACGGGTTAGTTTCTTTTTGTTCATAAAGAAAAAAAATGAAAAAGAAAAAAAATGTTAGTTCTATAGAGGTTCTGTTTTGCTCTTTGGGTTTTTACCACTGATTACATGTTTGAATTCATATCTTGCCTTATGCTACAAGGCATTTGTGAGATTTCCTGTGGCTTGGCAGAGATTTTTTTTTGTACTTGGTAAAACCTAAAAATTCCATTTCTTCTATGGCCAGTTAAATTTTGTTATTATGTGCAGATGTTGGACGTATTGGTGTAGGTATTTGTTACGACATCCGATTCCAGGAACTTGCAATGCTGTATGCAGCAAGAGGTGTCTTTTTGATAAATGATTTTTTTACCTTATTACTTTATTAGTTTTTTTTGTTCATTTCCACTGTGTCAAAAATTAAGTTATTTTTTGACATTTGGAGCATCATGTACTATATCAAAGAGCTATTTAAACGATCTGCATTTCTTTTATTGTGGAATCGCAGATGGTCAGTTGCATTTGCATCATTTGGGTCAATTGGAAACAACCTCACTGTTTTACAGTGGTAGGGCTGCGAACATCCGACCCCCCCTTACCTCGCTTAGGCGGGAGCCTCTTCTGAGGCATTTGGGGTTATGTTGATGTTGATGATGTACTTTATTAGTTTTTTCTTCTAACATTACAAAGCTATTAGTTGCATATCAGATATCTCCGTTGTATACTTTTACTCATGATTGAATCAGTAGCTATCAAAAAAAAACTCATGGTTGAATCAGTAACATGGTCTTTGTTTGTACTAGATTGTATTGTGTGGCATTGGTCATGTTTTATTATCTTTAATATTTTGCTGGTTTCATACAGCATGGGGTTCGATACAACTGCTAAGACTCTATTCTCTGTTACTATACAGCAGTCTAGCATGCCAATTATCCTTGTTACCTAATGTCACTTGCCTATTAATCTCTCGTATCCAATGTCTAATTTTGTCATTAGGTGCCCACCTTCTGTGTTATCCTGGAGCTTTTAACATGACAACTGGTCCTTTACACTGGGAATTACTGCAGAGGGCAAGGTAATTTCACCCACATTTTATTTGCCATGCTTTCATTTTGATAATTCAAAAGAGACAGTTAGCAAACTGAATCACTTTGCAAAATTTTGAAATTCTTTGCATTTAAATCATCAGAGAACTGTAGCATGTCAATCTTCTTTTGATGTTTGTGCTCAACAGTACTTCTGGCTACGATTTCTTATTTATCCATTTTTCCTGTATGCTTCTAAAAGATGGTTTCTGTAAAGTAGCTACTGTAATTGTGTCATATGGTGTAATCTTGAACTGATGTATTTATTGGCTATATGAAGAACTGTTCCAAGATTTTTCTTACTGTCTGTGTGCACTTTTTACCTGCTTGTTAATGCTTACGTTTTTTCTTCTGCAGAGCTACAGACAATCAGGTACTTGAATAGCTTGGCTGTATCTGATCGATCAGTGTGGTAGAATGCCTTTTCAAGCAAATATTTTGAGTTCTCATCCAATTTTAGCTTTTCTAGATTTGTTTCAGTTGTAATTTTGTACATTGCATCATTTGCATGCTTAACATCTTTTGACTCAACAAGTTTGAATTGTTTTTTGCATTTATTGTCAGTTATATGTGGCTACCTGTTCTCCTGCTAGAGACGCTGGTTCTGGATATGTTGCCTGGGGCCATTCTACCCTTGTTGGCCCTGTAAGTAGATACTTGAAGTGTATTACTTAACGCTGATCAGGGTGTCATATTAGAATTGGTGTAGTGACTAATATTCAATTCAAGTTATTGAACTTAAAAGTGTTTTTATGTTCCATTCAAATAGTATGGTGAGGTACTTGCTACAACGGAGCATGAGGAGACCACTATTATCGCTGAGATTGATTACACGCTTGTGGAGCAGAGAAGGTTTTGAATCTTATGTTTTTCTTCTGGTACCTCAATGTGAATAGCAGTAACAACACCCCTGTAATACTGTTTCTTTACTCAATGCAGATCTTACCTCCCTTTGAACAAGCAACGGCGAGGAGACTTATACCAGTTGGTTGATGTGTTGAGATTGAATGCCTGATATATTAAAATCTCTTGCCATTTGGCTGTAACGATATCGATCCATGATGTTTCTATTTTCTGATTCCATCTGTTGAATCTCTTGACGAAAATTACCTAGTGTCATCATCCACAATGTAGGTTCCTACTTACTATAAATTCGTACTGATCTACTTCAGACAGATATTACCATTTGGGTTGAGACAAAGATATTACCATTTGGGTTACATCAATTTGTTTCTTTTCTTTGAAGGAAAATGTGGTAGCCTCAAATTTGTTAGAATCTAATGCTGTCCTCTGTTTGCAAAAACAAAGGAGTCAGTCTTGGTGAAAATAACGATGGCGTATAGTTGATTGATTCCAATCGATAGAATAATCGATCAGTCAAATTTCTTGTCTGCTGTTACTATCAGCCATATGTGGAATTTCGTTTTTTTATAGAAATTGGCCAAGCTTTGGGGGTTCTACTATTTTGTGCGCTGACAAGGAACTATCTAGTTGTCTGTGAAAATACATGTGTTATGAGTGCCTCTGCAATTGTCTTTCATGCTTGGTTCTGCCAATGTGCAGATTATTGGAGAATGTTTATCAGTATATGTAATTCTTTGCACATCGGCCTGATTAAGAATATTAAGCAGTTACCCTACAAACATATCTTGCGCTTAAGAATTACGCAGAGACGCGAGTTTCGGTGAAGGATTTTTCATTGTGTAAAACCTCTGAGAAAAAAATAGATAAGGAAAAAAACTGTTGAACCGTGGACTCTCCCATCGAGTATTAGTTTGCAATTCTTAGTCTTAGATCTACTTACATAATAATAAAGTAACTAATACCCGAAAGAAAAGCAAAACTTGTGGTCCGTCTTTAGTTTTTCTTCCGGTAAATAAAATAATACAGGTCTCAGTCGACGTTTTGTTGTATCGACGTCTGTGCACGTAGAATCTAATCTATTGGCTTCGCTCCTTTTGATGGACAGACTTCCTCATCATGCATGCATCCTGTGGGAACAGAACAGACCAAAGCAAAGCAAAGCAAATGCGAAGGAGATAAAGCAGAGCTTCGTGTGGAAGAAAGAAACAAAAGAAAAAGCGTTCCAAGAACAGAAACCGATATATGATGATATGATATCCATCGTCGTGGGATCTTCGCCTAAGAGATCAAAAGATGAGTTGGACTGTGTAAGTAAAGTAAGAGAAGAAAACTGGGTGGGAAACTTTGAAAGAGTTGCATGAAGCGCGCACGTCAGGATCAATCTCGAGCGTGACAGCATATGTCAGAAACCCAATCCTCGCTGATACCCCAACCTCAACCTATTGCACTTCAAGTATCGACTTCTCATTTAATAATTCTTTTTTAACCATAATTCTGTACTTCAAATACAAACTTCTGGTAGAGGAAAGCAACACTCAACTGTCACCCAAGTCCTAATATGTTTTGCTCGACCTTTGTGGTCGAGTTCCTTAATTTGAAATAAATCGAGTTAAACCTGTCCTTCACTTGCAAAAAAAAAACGAACCAAGAAATGGGTAGGGAGAAATCATGATCGTCCGGTCGTCCATGAGAATCCATTAATATTTTAACACAGCTTAACGAGCATCGGATCATTTTATAAAGACACAATGGTTTTTTCACTTAAATACCCAACAAATCACTTTAAATTCTCTTTTTTAAAATAAAGGAGAAAAGCACAAAGAGAAAAAGAGAATATTTCGGGATGAGTCGATTGATCATATGCTTCCTTGGGATCTCCAACTTCTTTGTTCCAACTCCAACGTCGATCGATGTCTTTTTAAGATTGAACTCTACTTTTCTCTCCCACTTGTTCGTGCAAACACACACACAATCAGGTACTTAATTATTAGACCATCACTGATCATGATCCGAACGATCTGGTCATAAGTTTTCTTTCTTTTCCACGTCAGTTTTTTCTCTTTCCAACTTACTTTCTTCTCTTTCCTACATTATTCATCTCTTAACAACGATCCACCACAACATATCTCTCTCATCCACGTCATCTTTTATTTTCACTAACTTTTATTCTATTCCAAAATCAATTATATTTACCCAAAACATTTATAATTCAAACAAATATATATTAATTATCAAATAATTATTTTAATCAATAAAAAAACAATATATATATATATATATTTATTTAAACCATTGTACGTAACACAATAAAATAAAAATATTACATTACCTCAATTTCATTAAAATGAAAATGCATACTACTAAAAATATTAATTTGCAGTTCCACCGAATCATTGTCATATGTGCTCAATCAAGTTTGATTTGAGGGCGAGATAAACGAAGTTGTACTGACCCGTCTGGCTCCGGATCCTCCACTAAACGAAGTCGAACAGAGTCATCCGAAGAGGAACGTCGAGAAAGCTCGCCTCCTAATTTTTCCTACGTCGATCCCCGAATTTATACATCTTGAACCTCGTCCTACCGGTACTAAAAGAAGCAAAATGAAAGGTAAAACAGTAGCAGAGGATCAAGAAGTGCATGCTACAAACCTGGTTGCTCGTCTTGGTGAACACACCACCATAAAAGATAAAGAACTCGTATTCAGAGAACGTAAGTTGGAGTTTCAAAAATAGAAAGAAGAAATACGTGTTAGGGGAAAACTCTATGAGATATACGTACAACTACTGAAGGTTAAAGAGTTGGGTTTAATGACCGAGTATGACGAAATCCAGCTAGCAAATGTACGTAAGGAGTTGATGTAATTTATTTTCCATTTAAACGTTGTAAATCTAGTTTAATTTCAATTAAGCTGTGTAACATAGTTTAATTTCAATCCAAGCGTGCTAATATAGTTTAAATACCAAACTATTTACCAAATAATACCCCTCTCAACATTTAAACACAATAAACTAAAAGAACCGAACACGAACTGAAGGATGCCCGGGAGCGGAACCGGATTTGGTTTCTATGCCAGGCATTTTGCCAGTGTATTTCAAGATTGCATGCTTCCTTCTTCTCAGAATGCCTGCCCGGGACCCATGACGTACATGTTTTGGCAAGAGTTGAGCCCATATTACTTGGACCATCCGACACGTTGACGGAACCCAACATCTACAACAAATAAATAAACCTAACATTTAAAATAATTATTCAACACATTTTTTTAAAAAACGAAAATAATAATTAAACCAACCCGGACAACCGGGTCGTCGGGGGTCGTCCCGCGCGGACGCCCCCCGTTACGAATGCCCTAAAGAGATTTTAACGGCTATCACACATAATTTGATTCCTATGATTTTAAATTTGTGAACCTCAACAAAAAATAGCTCATTAGTATTTATATATGGATTTTTTTCAAAATAATCACACAAAAAAAGAAATGGAAAATATGCACATGAGAAACTTAATTTACAAATTATGCACCTTGAAAACGGCACATGTGATGCTGTTTCTGTTGGTAATTTTAGTGTCATCGATTCATTTTAGTCGTAATGTGATCTACTTGAGACCGATGCGATTTATTGTTAGGCTCGGAAACGAGTTTGGGGAGTGCGGAGTGCACGCTTGTTGAGCTAACGGTTTATCGATTACGAATATGAAGCAAGGGTCGAGGGGCGGAGCCCCTGCGGGGTCCAAGGGGCAGAGCCCCTGGCTGGGATTTCATTTGATTTTATGTATTTCCGTTTGAGTGGATAATACCAACCCAAAAGGTGCTTGTGTAACCGCCCAACCACCATTCTGCTTTATAAGAGAAATTCGGTACTCAAAACAAACATATGAAATTCTCATACTCCTTCTCTACCTTTCTGATCGAAGTTCATATTGCCTGAACGAGATTGTTCCTTCTCAGGATTATCCCAGCAAGGTATTCGTGCAACCCGGTCAGTGTAAAAGGGTCGAATAATCTTGTTCGGAAAGTGATTCGTACACGATCTGAGAAGAGTCCAGGATTATCACAACCCCTAGTCTCCAACAGTTTCCATTAAGTAAAAACAGCATCAGTGAAACTATTTTTATCATAAATAAAAACATCAACAATAACGTTTTTACGTAAAGCATGTTGCATTAACGACGGGTTTGTCGATATCTCGTTTCTAGGAAAAACGGGCAAGTCATCAGTTGATGCATTAACTTGAATTGAAGGCAACAATAATTCTTGTGGGGGTGAAACACATAATGGGAGATTTGTTGAGTCTATGAGTCTGATGAAGAGTGTGGGGGTGGCAGCCCCTGCGGGGACGTGAGTATACCATTTTTTTCTTCGACACTCTATTATTTTATTCCAGATTATGATCCGTTTATCCCCCGCGGGGGCTACCGCCCCCTGCCACCTCCGCACTCCTAATCAAACCCAAAGACTCAACAAGTCTCTCACTATGTGTTTTACCCCCACAAGAATTACTATTTGAATATAATAATTTGAGTTGATTCATACAATTTTGATGAAGATTCGACGTAAGTTACGTTAAATGTGTATCCCAGGTTCGGTTTCCACTCTCATAACCATAACAAGCTAGGGTTGGTGCGTTTTTTAAATCAAGTTAATGCATTGACTGATGACTTATCCATTTTTCTCGAGAACGAGACCCCGATCGACTCGTCGCTAGTTCAACACGCTTTAGGTAAAAATAATATTGGTGATGTCATTTTCATTTATTATAAAAACGACATTACATGTGTTATTTTCAAGGTGCATAGTTTGTCACTTAAGTTTTCTACGTGAATATTTTTCAATTTTAATTTTTTGTGATTATTTTGAATTTTTTTCCTTTATATATTTCATGGATTGTATTTTGTAAGACCGATCTTACATTGACCAATTTGAGATTGTCTTAGAATTACAAGTCATATCCACTTGTCTCCTGTTTCAACATGTATTAGAGTCAATTGTTCAATTTTGGGCATGCATCGAGTAAGTCCGTGGTTATGTAAAAGACAAATAGTTCAAGTTGCCCGTATATGGGGACGTATGAGAAATCTCCATGTTGACTAATTTGAAAATTGGAAATGTGTCTTGAAGTTATAAGTTATTTAGATTTTCTAACGTATACAAACTAACTTTTAGGTGATAATTCTCACCTAGCCTTGGTTTTGACATCCGTATAAGTGGTACATATATCTTTTGCTTAAATTTGCTTCATGTGAATCTATTGTACTCGTACAAACCATAATCGAACTGCATTAGTGGTCCCTTAAAATGTCCAGGACGATAATATTGTGACTGAATTTCATATTAGGTTCTGTTGTAATAGTATAAAATAGAAGATTTTAACCTCATATGTATGTATGTATGTATATATGTATATGATAGATAACGAGAAGTACCTTTTCGCCAAAATTCTCAAATGTTATATATGATGTAGGGCACCAACATTTCAGTTAATGACCTTGCTCCAAACTCGTGGGTTGGCGTCAGGGATGTTTGGTATATACATAGAAGTTCACTGATCACTTTGAAATTGAAGTATAATTCAAAGTGCCAAGATCTACTTGACTATTACTATGAAGATTTTAAGTCTCATTAATCACATTAAAAGCATTGTTTTAGATTTGATTAGGAGACAGGTCGTATTCCTTGGATCAAGCTTCATTTTAAGTCAAACGTGTCTGAAAGTAAATGTGTCCCATTTTCACGTTTTATTGAAAAGAAAACAAGCTCTTGCTGGAGCGACACTATTCGAGATCCATCATCAAATCAAGAACAAGGTTAGAATATTTGTAATGCAATAGTGAATGCGTATTATATTGGTGGTAAGTTGAGGCAACGTCTATATAGTATATAGGGACCCATCACATGTTAAAGTAAAATACTCATTCACACAACTAATTAAGGATGGAATTCATGGGACCCAAGAAGTAACCAGCTTGGTACGTTGAGTTGGTTGATTGTCTGTTGCAATAACTAAAATTAGAGATCACATAATATGGTACCATTTCAACAAGAGTACTGGTCTCAAAAACTTTCAAAACAAAAAGGCTTACAAGGTTTTCGTTTAGAATTTGTTCATTAAAGAAAATCAAGTATAGAAAATACAGCCATTGCTTCTACGTTCTACCATGCATGTCAGTTCTTGGCTCTTCTAAACATCTCAAAACAATCCCAAAAAGAAACGAAATATATAAGAAAGAAGAAAACTTGATTTACGTAACAAAACAAAAGCATTTATAGAACATCCGAACATACCTCTTTACTCTTTATCCATCGGATCACATTTCTCTGACCTTCCCTGATCTATACCCTTTTTTCCATATAAACCAAAAAAAAAACACCCTTGAAAGCAAGAAAATACTAATAAAATTACACCCGATTCCTCTTTCCCTTTCCATTTGAACTAATTAATCTCATTTTTACTTAATTAATTATTACACAACGAGGCCCCGAGCAATGGCACGATTGGTGTCGAAGTGAGTAGTCTCGTAAACCGGCAACTCATCCTTATACCTCTCTCCTCCACTCACAGCCGTCAGATTCTCTAACTCAAACAGATCCGAGCTCGCACAGCTCGCCACGTCATCCTCTTCCTCCTCAAAACCTCTCTTATCATTATACCCTCTCCTCGCCGCCAAATCCCTTTCCTCTCTTTTCCTCTCCTCCGCCGCCGACACCCTAAAGTCTCCGACGAGGTTGAACCTGACCGTCCTCTTCGTCGTGCCTCTTGACGACGACGCCTTGCCTAGGCACGACCTCGCGTACGACGACGCTGACGAGCCACTCGACTCCGGCGGAGGAGGGGAAGGGGTTTGGGTTTTGGTCCTGGTGGCGGAGGCGAAGAGGGTGTTGAGGAAGGCGGTGAGTCTTCCTCCGGGAGACTCCGGCGACTTGGCCTTCTTCAACTCGGCGTAGATCCTCGAAGCCCGGAATCGGTGACGGATCGAGGTCGAGCTCGACTTCGGAGCCCGAATCGGTTGAACCCGAGCGGAGTCGGGATCCGACGAGCTCGACGCGGACAGAAACGGCTTGTTCGTTACGATGGGAGCTCTAATCGGTTTTCTTTCTCTGGGAATTCTGAGAGTCGTCGTTGGTGAGGAAGAGTTGTGGTAATGAGTTGGGGTGGTTTTGATGTCGTTTCCTTCGTCTATAGACCTGTAGATGGCGTCAAGAAGGCTGGAGGAGAATGAAGGAGTTGGAGTCGCGGGTTGGCGACCACGGCGGTGTTCATTCCGGGTATTTGTCCTCTCCAAGTATTTCTTTTCCATGCTTATTTGCATGAATGCATGCAAGTGAATTACGAAATGAGTTTGGTTGGTTGGTTGGTTTTAAGTTACGGGAGAAAGGAAACGAACGAATGAATGAATGCGAGGGGTGGAAGGAATATATACATATATATGTGTGTGTGTGATTTGTAAAAAGTTTGGTTTCAATAATTTGAATGATGGGAATGGATGGGGTGCGTCGTCACTCAATTCCTTTCTTAACGACAAAATCACGCGCGGGTTCGATGCCTATTGGCGGATCATGCTGACGTGGAGTGGACAATTTATTTTGGAGCTTTCATTAATTTCGTAACTGTTAAAGGACTTCGTGGTAAAATAGCACGCCATAAGTTACTAGGTGGTGGATGGGTCTTGCTTGCTTAGAGTCGGACTGGGTTTGGAAATCGAAACCGGTCAAAAGATGGCTACAGTCTTAGGTCATCACTGACCAAAATCTCGGATGTCTTTCGATCGGAAAAAAATTAATTTTTTTTCTAAAAAATCAAAATAATTATAAAACGTATTTTCAAAAAATAAAAATAAAATTTTTCAAACAACAAATTCAAAATATCAGAACAAAAAAACCCAAAAAAATAATAAAATATCGACGACGAGGTCGTTGATGACCGGGTCGTGGGGATGACCCCGTTAGTCACGCTCTTAGCAGCATATTTAGTAGATAGAAGTCAAATATACTGTTAAGATTAAAAGACTATTTTAACTTGTTAGAGAGATTGTTACTGGCCGCGGATTTCAGGTTGTGGTGTGGTTTTGGGTTTTATCCAAAGACCACCTGTAGGCCACATACAACAATTGTAACAAGTTTTCAAACCTAAAATCTTAATAAGAGTGGTTTAAAAAAAAATTGAAGTCAAAAGAGAAATTACTCCAACTTACTTATTTTGCTAATGAGGTTGGTTATATACACTAAAGAATGTTAGGACTTTGTTTGTTGGTACCATGTTGCAATAACTTTACCTACGCTGGTGAAGTGGTGATCATAGCAGAACATTTCGGAATAGATTATGGAGGGGCCGTATCAATAATTTCGCAAAAACGCAGAAAATTATGAAATTGGTGGAGCCCAAGAGAAAGGTTGCTTTCCTCAAATGGACTAAACTACTATTTATGTGCCCGTCAAGGAATTGTCGTTGTAAAAGATAGTGATAGAACAAGAAGTGGAAGGATTATTTGAGTCACTTGTGACATTATTGAATTTATTGTACACTTCGGTCCCTCACCATTAAATCATAATTACAATTTGTTGATCGCAAAAGCTTGATGGAGTCTTAATGTCGTGTTACATTATCTTTGTTGAGAATGAAGAACAAAAGGGCCGAATGGTGTGAAAGATGGTATCTCTTTCTTTTCTATTTGTGAAGTAAAGAACCTAAGGCTATCTGAAATCACATATCCGTGGGCTGAAGTTTTTATGCCCACCAAACCAAATGGCTCGGGCAATATGGCATAGGAACTTAGGGAATTACTAGTTTTGTTGCGGCATATTCATCTCCCTCGTTTTCTTTCCAATATGTTATTGCAAGCGAATGCTTCGGCTGTTATTATCATATGACGGCTGTCATGAATGATTAAAATTTGCACTATTACTTTAACCCAACTAATCATGCTGCCACATGAAAATCTTCATCATGATCGAGTGGTGCTCTATATTTTTTTTTGTTGGATACTTTAAAGACAAAAGATAATTAACGGAGATAATAGAGACATATTTGACGGGTTCTCACAAGTAGGTAGGTTGATATATAGAATTGGGTGATCCCTAAAATCTATATTTTGCTAAATGTGTACAACTCTTCAAATTAGACATTACCAATATACTATATATAATAAGGTTAATTACAGTTTGACCCCCTGAACTATGTCTTGGTATCACTTTGCCCCCCTGAACTTTCAAAGTTAACAGTTACCTCCCCTGAACTTTAATTTTGTAACACTTTGCCCCCTGAACTTCAAAAACTCATTATTTAACACACATTCGACGTTTTGTTTTCCTAATTTTTTTGTTGTATCCCTAATACACTCCTAAAACTATATTTACGTGAAAATTTGGATCCAAACGGAGGTCGGATATGGTTGGAATTTGGGTCGGTTTGACACTCAATCCGACTCAAATTCCAACCATATCCGACATCCGTTTGGATCCAAACTTTCACGTAAATATAGCTTTAGGAGTGTATTAGGGATACAACAAAACAAATTAGGAAAAAAAACGTCGAATGTGTGTTAAATAATGAGTTTTTGAAGTTCAGGGGAGGTAACTGTTAACTTTGAAAGTTCAAGAGGACAAAATGATACCAAGACATAGTTCAGGAGGTCAAACTGTAATTAACCCTATATAATAAGCAATACGGTTAATTTGTGAGTGCAAGTTTACTCAAGCGTAGCAGCTATACAAACTATAAATCTCTTGATTGAAAATCTTTATATAGTATTTACAGAAAAATATAGCTTTATGCAAAAAATATAACTTTATGCAAGCAGGATATAAGAGGCCTAGTTATTATGCTAACAGAATGTTATGTTCATAACAAAAGCAGAGGACAGACTTCAACAACATTAAGAAATTTGCGGTCACATTATATATCCCAAACTATATTAAGTCAGAAGCGCTTAATTGTAGCCGGTATAATATTTTCCCTTTGTTTGTTATGAATTATATACGGATGCATCGAGTTCTAACATTCTTGCATTGGTGGCATTATCTGCTATTTTGCATATATTCCAAATTGCCAGTATATAATTTGTGGGAAAAATAATATAACATCACATTATTGAACCAAAAAAAGTATATAACATTAATGTCGAGTCCACTGTCTTCCATTAAGTAAGATAAGTCTCTATCTAATAGACCCAACAATTATTATGCTTGTTTTCTTCTAAATGTTGTGATTAGTGGATAATGACTTGCAAGTGTTGAACCATCGCCCAGTCTATACCAAGCTCGTAGCACCACTAAAAAGCTGAACATCTCTTTTTTTGGCTCTTCTCTGTGGCTGTTTCACCATTGACGTTCCATGTAAGTTGAAATGCTCGTACCTTCGGTTGTATGCATGCGTTTGATAACATTTGGCGGCGTTGTGTCGTTCTACGTGGATGCTAAAAATTTGGATCACGCAAAACTCTATTTTGTTGGAAATAAATTAAATATATATCATGCATGATCGATACCCACCAACAAAGAACATATATAGTCGTGTAAGCACATGGAGGATTGACGAATCTCGTCAAAGTTTCGTAAGTCTCGTAAGACAATGGGCTACGTGGTGTAATCTCTGTCGAACGAGATGCAGAAGATTAATCCCATGTGACCACGACTTCTTTGGTTTAATAATCTTTTTTCTTCTTTTCATCTCGGAATTTCTATTACCATTCGGGTATGTTTTTTCTTCTGTAATATTGTTTCTAGAATCCCAAATAATCAACATCTACGAGTTCTACCGCTCATGGTAGTGCAACCAACCCATTGCATTTTGCATCCTAATCAACTACCAAATGTGACTACAGATGACTAGTTATGTACTTAATACTATCTATAAATAGGTATAATGGCCTACCCATCCTAAAAATAAATAATCTGATGCGTATTCACAAACTTACCTTTATTTTCTTGCTGTTTTGTCCAAATAACACCTACCTTTTTTTTAAGAAAACTGAATTCCTTTGGTATTGTAAACTTTTATATTTTATGAAAGCTGAATAGAATTGATTCGGTCGTCAATGTAAAGAGGAAAAGTGGTGGAGAGATATATATATACAGTACGGATCAGCATGTACTTAATTTTAAAATCACAGACTTTGAAATTTGAGAAAGAGAATACTTTTGAAAACAAACTGCTAGGCAATTTGGTTGTGTAATATATATCTTAATTGCAGTACTTTGTGAATAAACTAATGGCGCGCTCAACTAGCATTTTTCAAAAGTATCCTATGATTACAGTAATGATTACCAGATTTAGTACTATTTTGATTTTTCAATTCTATAGTATAGTAATTTGTTTAAGTACGTACCACCACACTTAAAATTAGTTTAGTTAGTTATAAAGTCGAAGCTATCATAAGGTTTAGTAATGCTGCTGTCGTTATCGCTGATCTGTAGTTGGCAGTTGCATAAAGAAATCAGTCAATCATTTGCTTCTTAATCTACACTTCAGATAAAAATTAAAAACTGCAATCAGTAGTAGTGGTTGGTGGCTTGGTCAAGGGGGGCTAGTTTTCAAAAGCTGTTTTTAGTTTATATGATAATCCGTTTTCCGAGATAAACTATGCTATTTTTGTCATGGGAATCTCTTGGTTGATTTGGTGACATGCATCACATCCAAAGAACTTGGCGGTGCATTGACTAAATTAAGACAAGATTTCTTGGTACCCAAACCTAATCTTGTAGGATTTGTGTCAATCCCTCTACCAAATAAAAAAGTCTACTCCTAATGTTGTAGCCTTTTCAATAATTCATCGGCAAAAGTTTCAATCTTGTAGGATTTGTGTCAATCCGACCTGGGCCGCCCTCCCATTAAGGGGCCTAGGGTCGGGTCGAGACCCGACCCCAAAAGGCCATCCGTTAAGGATGGCCTAAGGGTGTAATTGATTTGAAGGAGTTCTATGAACTTTAAGAACTTCAATTCCCAGATAAAACAATGAGTAGGTATTTTGATATTTTGATCATCAATTTCAAAATTTGTATAAGCTACAAATCATAGATGTCATCAATTTTTGTATTAGTTTTGAAGTTTGTGAAATTTCGCGATCTTTCGTATTTTCATTAAGTGAAATCCAAAATCTAACCCCGGTCCCTCAACGGCACCTGGTTAAATGTCACAAAATTAAACTCAAACTCCTGGCGCTCGACCAAACCCTTCCATGCTGGTTGGGACAACACGATGATGTTAAACTCGGAGAGTGACATCACGCTGAAAAGAACACAAAAGATTGCAATAAATGTGATCCCACGCGTGCACAGTGCGACAAGACTTACGTTTCTCCATTGCCCCTCACTGCATGTGATGCCTACTTAAAGCATCCTTAATCACGCCCGGGCAGTTCCCGGACGTCCTGCTTTCTCTCTCAGCCACGTCAGCTTCTCTCTCTGCTACGTCAACACAAACCAACCCCCCTACAAAATCCTTAACCATTACCCAATCCACCAAGTCACGTTACAGTATTTGTTGTCACGTCATTATTTTTATTCTTCTCTCCAAAACTCTTTCAACAATCAACAAAATATATTAATAATCATTATCGTAATAATTTAATATCAACAATTCATTCGTTTTTAAATAACATTTAATTAATAAATACGAAAAAATTATTAAAATTTAGAAAACCACAAATTAATAAATTTCAAATTTAGGACCTACAGTATGCGCGTGACTCACAAAAGACGAGACGAGTGGATCGAGACTTGGACTTTTATGGCATCGAGGAGCTACAGTATGCACGTGACTCACAAAAGACGAGACGAGTGGATCGAGGAGCTACAGATTCCACCCGTCCCACCAAAGCCAATTTTTACCACACCCAAGGTTCTACCCACACAATCAATACCAACCACCAACTCAGGAAGAAGGGCAAACCCAATTCCCAATGGGTATGTATACTCGCCTCCTAAGTGGCGAAAGTAGTGGAAATGCAAGCCGTTATACAGCTGATGTGAATGACGAAACCGCGACCGAGGGAACACGCAAAACCGCGACGATGAGGTCACAAAAATCGTGGTCCGCACAAGAGGATCAACGACTCGTCTCGGCTTACATGGCTGTCAGTGGCGATGCTGTGGTTGGGACAAACCAAAAAATGAAGTCCTTCTGGAAACGTGTGGAGCGCATCTACAATGACTCAGGCGAGCCAGGTGTAGTAGAGTGTAACGATGAATCTTTGAAGGGGCGATGGAGGTGTACATTGCCATCTGTGAACCAATGGGTCGGTTGCTTCAACCAGGCGGTGCGGAGGAAGAGAAGCGGTTACAACGAGGACGATGTCATCCATGAAGCGCACATCATCTACGAACGAACACACAACGCCAAATTTCAGTTCATGCATGTTTGACTTTTGTTACGCAGGTACCCTAAATGAGAGTCTGTTGCGCTTGGACTTCCCACCGGAAACGTCGCTGCAGAAAGTCCGGAGAGTTTTACCTGCGGGAAAAGAAAAAAAGCACCGACGACGATGGGAGTAACGCAACACCGTCAGCAGATGAAATGGTGTTCGAAACATGTCCTCGTCCTGAAGGTGTTAAAAAAGCCAAAAAAAAGAAGGGGAAACAACAATTTCAGGCACAACTTGATCCTGATATGTTAGAACTGGGGAAACAAATTGCATATAGCGCAAAAGTGAAAGAGGAAAAGTATTTGCGTTACGAAGAACGGATGGAGAGAAAACGCATCGAAGCTGAGGCGAATTTCCAAAGGGCACTGAACAACAAGAAACTTGATGTCCTATTCGCTCTAATGAAGAAGGAAAACAAGGACGAGTTCGATAAAGAAACACTTGCTGAACTCAAGGAGTGGGCTAAAGCACAAGGATATCTGTAGGTGCTTATGTGTTTCAATATCTGTGGTACTTTATCAGTATTTTGGTATTTTAAATTCCGTATCCGTAGGATGATTGTCTTTCCTTTCCTTATTTCAGTTGTATTTTGTATTCTGTATTTGTATTGTATTTTGTTTTCGAAGTGTATGAGTATTGTACTACTATTTCTTAATTTGTTTATGATTTTTTTAATTTTATTTTAATCTAAATAAGTCAAAAAAAATAAATTAATCATAAAATATTTTTACAATTATTTTTCAATACCTAATTAATTAAATTCAATTTACCTAATTAATACATTATCCTAATTATATATAAATAATTATCCTAATTATTTTTCAACTGCAGAGCACCCGTTAAGGGTGCTCTTAAACGCCTACAACGTAACAACACAACAAGTCGTTGAAACCTATTACACGAATCCAGTGATGCATCCAAGATTAAGACAAACGACCAACACAATCCTTGGTTGAAAGAGGTCGAAGGACTAGACTAATTAAGGAGCCAATGGATGAACTCATGATTGCCCCCGTGGTCCCATCGAGCTGCTGCTTTTGGTGGATTAAAGCGAGGAAAGGAAAAGATGGAACATGGATGGTGTCATGTAGAGGTAGTGATGCGGAAGCAGTGGGGAGCAAAGCCTGCAGGTGTAACAGTGTTTCCATCGGTCGTGGGCATGCTCCGCCCCCTTCTTTGCATCTACTCACACGTGGTTGTACTGTTGTAGTGTTGTAGGAAGCATGTTCAGTTTAACTATTTGTGATTTTTTTTAGAAGTACAAATTTTCAATATTTAGTTGCAAAATTTATTTTAAGTGTCAGCTGAGCTGACTCGAACTCAAACGTGACTTGTTTTAATCTTTCAAAGTTATTTGTGTAAGAAATTTAGAAGAAGAAAAATACAATATTTCAAACGGATATGGTTGAAAAAATCAATTTATAACATTTGACCCACACAAATCGCTTTTATTGTTTGTTTTTTTGACCCCCGCTTGGGACAGTTGAATTGCACTTCCAAATTAGGAGTGATTCAACACCATTTTTATCAAGATTTAATTAACTACATTGTTGGAATTCGAATTTGCGTTTGAAAGAAAATATCTCACTCCCCCGAACTAACTCCACTACGACATGAGAGATATACAAAAATATTATTGTTTTATTGTCGTGGTTCATTGATATACAAAAAAAACATAAACATTTACTTTCTTCCAATGTAAAAAATAAAATAATAATTGGGTTCTATCATTTTTAAAGCATTCTTAGCAGGGTCATCCGCACGGATGACTCCTCAGACGTGGGACGACCATTGCGGTCATCCAACGACCAGGTTGACGACCAAGTCCCTCCAGCTCGGTTGGGTGGGTTTTTTTTGTTAATTTTTGTTTTGGTTTTGTTTTTTTTAAATCAGTTTTAATTTTTTTTTAAAACATGTTTTGTAATATTTTTAAATTGTTTCAAGATCGACCCAAATAATGTAGAGGAGAGAGCGTATTGAAAAGTTGAGTTATTTTATTTGATAAAAAAACATATTTAAAAAAAGAGTATTTAAAAAATAGATTTAAAATGATTTAAAAAATACTAATACGAGATTTATTGGTATTTTGATTTTTCCAAATAGATTATTAATATTTTTGGTAAATATAAATGATTTTGGAATATAATAAAAGTTGATAAGGAAATTAATGAGGTAGAGGAAAGATAGTGTGACGTGGTTAATGAGAGAATAGTGACAGAGAAATATGAGGTTGAGTCGTGATGACGTGACAGTTAGAGAAATAAGAGAAAGAAAGTTGATGTCCAAGATCATTGTTGTTGGTGCTCTTATGTTCAAACGAACAAAGGTTTCAACAACATTAATATTGGCCCAAAACCCATGCAGAGTTTTCTCCCTCGTTTTTTTTCCAATGACTGTGGAACTCACTGGACCAGGTTGTATCCTTTAGATGCCGGTCGTGCTACAAACCGCAAGGTGGTCCATACTGTTGAGAATCTTACATTATTCAGACATGACCGTTGGGAAGCATCATCGCTCAATCTTCTCTATGACAACATCTCTTCAAGGAAAGAAATCACTACATCTTCTGCTAACGGATATGTAAACGCACATATATATTCTGGTATTCACATATGTAATAGATAACAAAAAAACAATAAAAAATATATTCTTTTCTTCTTCCTCTACAACTCTCGTATTGGATTCAATACACCGTTTTCACCGGAACATTTAACATACGGAACGAGATTTTGAACATCCGTCAATTCAACACATTTGCCTCTAATCACTCCGCTATGTCGTCCGTACGAGAGATGTATCTGGAGATGTATCTAATCATCAGATTATTGACCAAATGTTTCTTCTTACCGGTGTTGATTCCATATGATAGAGTCCATAGCCACTTTTGGCATGTCTATTTTGGCGATCTGAGGGCATTTTTACGGAGTACATACGAGGAAATGAGCTTCAGAAATTTGGTACGAGTTAACTTCTATGTTCCGATGCTCAAAAGTCAAGCACCGCAAGAAATTGAAAACAAATAAGAATGCGCCAGGAAATTTTCTTAGCTTTACTTAACTAAGACAATGAGAACCCACAAGCAGTGGCGTTACACATCTACAAAGACTGCAGGAGAAACTCTGAAAAAACTCAAATGCTTCAGCAGTTTCAGGAGAAAATTTACAGACGTAGTTCAGATTTGTGGTCGTTACTGCTATCACTGTACAACAGTTTTGGATGGTTATAGAAATCCAAGTCTTTTCTGCTCTACAACTTGCTTGGTATGGCCAAATATTATTCCCGGGTGCTTCTGCATTTCAGCCAATTCCCTAACTCTGCGAAGGATCGGAGCAGGTATTGGTACTGCATTATTATTCTTCCGTGACTGATGGGACTGCACAATAAACACAGTATCTTGTGAGGGGAGAAAATGCTGGTGTATGATTTGGGGAAGTTGTTTTTATTTCGTATCTCAGCAAAGCCATAACATAAGCAATGCCGCAGTAGAAGAAAATGAGATGGATAGTTCCAGGTTCTGTTTTAACTTTCAAATACGAAGAAACAAACATGACAAGGGCTCATAGTCATACCTCTTTCTCCGTAGTCCCTTGAGAAAAGCTAGCTTTAAGAAGGTTCCGCCACTTGTCCTGAGAAATGAATACAGTATATCATCAAGCTCTTTAGAACTTTTGCTAAAAGAATCCAGTCAAACTAGCATACCTTAAGATCAACTGATGTTCTATATGTATGTGTTGCAAAGGCTAGCCGTTTGATTTCAGACCACTTTCCAGGTCCAAACCTAGATACACCTTCCACTAGCTTCATAACTTCAGTCAGCGTCCACGCTCGGTGGTGCTTCCTTTTAATAACATCTTTTGATGTCAACTTAGCATCTGATTTCCTCAACTGATCGGCATTTCCCGCATCTGGATCATGATTCTTCAACAAGTCTGCGCCTGGATCATGATTCTTCAATAACTCTGCATCAGTCACCAAGTTATCATCCTTTGGGATTGTAGGTAAATCCTGTACACAGGGAAGTGCAGTATCAATAACCAGATGGATAGTGCAACTTCAAACCAGGATACATGAACCACTGAAGTCATTGATATGTATGCTGAGTGTGCAGTACATACCATAAGAGTCAAAAACTCTTTTCGTGGTCGTGTTCTTCGCTCTCGAGAAACGTATGGTATTTGGACAACAGAACCTCCCAAAGAATCTTTTCTTGTGATGAAAGGAGTGATGTTTGCAATCTTTTGACTTTGCCTGGGTTTAGCTTTGTGAGATGAATGATCGTGGGCATCATTTCTAGAGGAAAAATATCTCCATTCATCATTGTCAACATCAAGCTCCTCTTCAATGTATCTCTTCGTAGGTTTTCTAACTCTTTTAGCTCCAATGTGCTCTATGTGAACATCTCCATCCATTGCAACAGAATCCATTTCAGTTCTTCCTGATTTCGTTCCAGATAATACAGCGTGATCTTCTTCTTGCTTAAACTCAGCAGAAGGTGAATGATGTTTACGATGAGTTGATCGAGAAGCAGGCTTCCGTTTACAGTTGCCATTTTGGCTTTGAACTACTTCCGGTGCTTTATCTTTAAGTACTCTGTGTTCTTTTAGAACATAACTTGTCATTGGAACATGACAAGAATTAGTCAAACCCATAGTAATCCTTCTCTTAAGCCACACTTTGTCCTTCACTGATGTCTGACGTCCAAAAGCTGCTCTAAACGTTTCTTGAAGTTCTCTAATTGTGAGACTGTCCAAGCATATCTCCTTTTTTAGTAAAGAAAAATCAGGCTGAGACCTTGCCTTAATCTCAGTAGCTGAGGTTTTGGAGGCATCAGTATCATTCACTGGCTGCTCGCAGTCTGTCTCAAGGTTGCTGCAATCAACATTTCTTGGTGAAGCAGATATTACCTGCTAACAATTTTCAAATAATTAAAAAGATTGCTAGACAGGCAGGACAGAAATCTGCAAAAATCTAAATGGATATTGGGTTAGTGATTGGAGAATTTACAAAGACAATTTTTGTTCTATAATAACTTGGAGCAACTCTTACCCTCATCAAGTTATATCTAGAATATTGAGCTGGGGGAAAAGGATTTGCATGGAACAATTCAAAGACGAATGCAAATTTATATTGGCATCCAGGGTAATCTTATAGTAGTTGTTGCTAGGCACACTATAAGGAGCTCCTTGTAGCTTCTAATGGTATTAAAGTTGATAATAGAATTCCCCGAGTGATATTTGCTGCTGAGACAACCACGCCCACTTTCTTAAATGTTGACACTGAGACTGAAGAACTTCTTGTGAGAAAATTTGTGTTTCAGATACATGAACCCTAAAAAGACAACAGGTGTAGATTTTGTTCTACGTTTCTCTTATGATGCTTAGTTGCAAAAGATCGGAACAAGGTCTAATGATGCAGAGTTAAAACTGTTTTGAGTCATAGGGAAATGCTGGTATCAATATATAGTTGTTTGACACTAGCTTTCAACAGCCATGTAACATATCATGGAAGATAGGCTTACTACTGCATGTAGAGCTACAAGTTTTATTATGTGGAGACCAAGCACTCTGTACATATCATGTGCTTACCCAAGAACATACAACTGAAAAGAGTAGGTTGAGTGATTTTTCCCATAACTACGGAGTCAGAAGGGAAAAGATCTAAGTGTTTGAAATTTTGAATACATCCTCCACCAGCCAAATTGACACAATTACAGTGTCACAGAAAAGAACAATGGGTCAATTGATAATAATAAAACTTGCTTGACGAAGGCAACCAGATAACACTCTTTATGCGATTCCACCCTTCTAAGTCAGACCCTGACTTACTTAGCGTCTTGAGCAAATAGCCTTAAACTTACATCTAGTACAAAAACATTGCAGACGGTTGTTACTGACAGAGCTACATAAATCTAACATGATAATGATAATAATAATGTAACAATAATAACGATAATATTCTCAACAATGAAATCAAATCCACTTCTAAAATAATAATGTAATCAGACGAAACTAAGTCAGACAACTGACGCTTGTAAAGAAATTAAAATTAGAAACAAACCTCAAGGTTGGGATTTTGCTCGGGTATTGTAGTTTTGATTTCCTCCTGTTTTTGTATACCTGAATATAACGTGTCACTACAAATAAGTAAAAATTGCATAGCTTTTAAAAATAAGATTAGATATAAATCACAAGATTCCAAAATCTACCAATACTGATAGACAATACTAAATTTAGCTAGCTCAATTGTAATCACACTATATACTATGCTAGAATAGACAAAAATTGCAATTTGATAATATATGGACATGCTAAATTTAGGTTAATTTGACAAGAATGGATCTCATGCCCAATTGCCCATGAACCCATGGTTCCAACAAATCTTCCATGCTAGAGCATCTATTGATTTGTTAAATACTTCTGGTCATGTGTCATGAAAACCATAAGTTTGGAGTCCACCCGAAATTAAACCTTTATAACTGGCAGCATGATGACAATGGAGTGATACAGAAAAATGGGAAACAAAAAGGATAGTAGTTTGAAGCAAATATTGGATCTAGTTACCAAAAGTTTCAGATTAACAATACAAGTGATAATTCTTAAGAGACTAGTAGCATAGAAGTGAAGCTTAAAGGCAGTTAGGCACCAACACAAAAACTTTGCAACTCTATGTGTTTATGGAAGATGTTGTAGAAAACATTTTAGGTGGTAGACATGGCTAGAAAACTCTCAACTACAATTTGCACTAGTAGGTCAACCCTTGGATAATTTGATTTGTAGACCAAAGGAACTAATTTTGGTGTTTCTTGTGGTGACATCAAGACCACTACCTGAATTTGAATCTTAAGATATCACGATGCCTGAGAACCTTGTAATTTAGAGCTACAAGAGAATAATTATAGAGAACCATATATGCAGTTTTTGGGACCACTAACCATATGTGTGTTATATGTTTTATATATAAGTCTTGCACAATATATGAGTTAAATACAGTGACCGGTGGTCACTGTAGTAAAAAAACTGCCCATGACATAAGCAACATGAAATATGTTGTAGAAATAGGAGGAAAGGTATTTATGAAATATCTCAAGGTCACTAAAAAATTACTAATGAAAGGATTTATCGGGTTAGAACATAAACCATTATAACCTGCAAGGTAAAATGCAGTTCATTAGACCTTCAGCATGGGTATAAGTGAAGAGGAATATTTAAAAATAGAGAGCTAAACAGTTTGTCTTAAATGATGACATTACATTCAAATATCTAACTTATTCTTCACAGTGCAACAAATAATAGAAGTTTTGACTTAAGGTCTCAGCAAACCTTCAATATCACATAGCTCTTTCTCCAACATATGTTTGACTTCCATGACTTCCTTGTCTGTTGCAGGAACAAAAGTTCCATTTCCTTCAACCTTAAAACAAATATTAGCTGATTATTGACATATTAATGTTACCACATAAAAGTCAAAGCAAGAGAGATGTTGTAGCAATAAGAAATGAAGATGCATGTTAGCAGTGCCAAACCGGATAACTAATATTAAAATGTAATGGCCTTTCTAGCTCGAAAGAAGGATGCATAATCAGAAATGAAGAAAAAAATGATACCCATTAGAAATGAAGCTAGAGTGATAACTAATAAATTATTTGAGTGAGTTATATCAAGCAAACCTACATCGCAATTTGCACATCCAAGGTATCACAGATTTACAGTACTTCTGCAAATAAGGGATGCTTGTGCAGAGACATGAAAAATGTGCATGCATGCATCTACCAGCTAGTAGGAAGTAAACCAAAGGAGGAGAAATGCCGAGTGACATAGCAAGATGAAATTTGAAGGCGGGGGGAAGTTTGATTGTAAAAGCATGTTGATTCACTAGTACTTTAAGGTAGAGAAGTAAATAAAATGAAGATGCCATGTCATGAAAATCTTTTAAGTTTGTCATCATAAAGGGTATGGAGTACACATATTGCATAGCAAGAAGTCAACAATATGTTCATAAGAGTATTCATTGGGAACGAGTTTACACATCACTTGTAGAATGCCAAATTTGTACATCTTCAAAACCATCAAACTTTAATAGATCACAACTTCAAAGATTGACTAGAGTAGGAAACCAAATTACTTGATACAGTAATACACGTTAAAAAAGTGAATGCCGGAATCATTTCAGAAACAAGATATTGTAGAATTAAAATCTCAAACATTCACGTCATTAACTCCGACAACCAACAACTTCAGTAGGAAAGAAAATTAAGACTTAAATACAGGTATTTACTGAAATTTAAAATACTCAAGTGATCTTTACAACTATGAGTATCTACAGTCACCAAATGCCTTTCACTCAAAGTACCATTCACTACATTAAGCTAATGGAACATGAGACAGAGATGCTTGTTAGAGACCCAAGACGACGACTGCTACTACCACAGAGATGCTTATTCACAATGTTTTATACAGACAATTCGGATAAAATGCATAAATGATAAGTCACTTCCGGTTAATGAAGTATGAACAGAACAAGCTTTCGGAAGCGAAAATTCTTAGTTTTAACAACTATTAACATGCATTAAATGCTACTTTAGCACACAAAATTTTACCCGTACGAGTTTGTAAACAACAGATTCCACAACTCCATCCCGTCCTCGAACAAAGGCAGTAGAACACGCCATACTCTTCTCCACAAACAACATCAAACCCCGCAATCGAGTCCACAACCACGAATCCACCTCATACAATCCGATCCAACGAGTAATTCGAAACCTAAATAAACAAAACACACTTCGATTCCCAAATCAAGGGGGAAAACCCAAAATTCCACGAATTTCGAGGACTCGCCGTGAAATCGAGAGGAAAATTTAGGGTTTGGGTGGGAATCGGAGGTGGCGAGAAAGGGGAAGGGGTTTCGAATTGGACGGAAGAAAACATGGTTGATCCCACGATGGGTTAGGGTGGGTTGTGATCCGACGGTTGAGTAGGTGCTTCGAGAGGTTTGGACGGTCAGGATTGCCGGGGAGTTTGGCGGAAAGGCCTCGGGGAATGATCGTGATGGTACGAGAGTGGTCATTTCTCTCATTTTCATTTTGAAAATTCTCTTCATTGAAATTTTAAATATTTCATTAGGGAAGATTTTTTTAATATTAAAAGAAATTGTAAGAATGTAAAAATTATCAAATTATTTTGTAAAAATATGTATATTATATTCAGAAGTCCCGTTGAAATTCGTTAACAACCCTTAGTTAAATTCGTTTTAGTAGTCCCGTTGAAAAATCTTACCAGCCTTATAACCTATTGATGATATAACAGCCTTATAAAACAGTTTTCTTGGAATTTTAAGAGAAAAACATGTGTTTATTCACTGAAAGGTAGCATGCAAATAACTGAGCACGTGCTCTGAAAAAAAAATTCATGCCTGCAAAAAAATTAAATGAGTGGCCATATGGATACGGTGTGACTCTCTCTCATAATTATTGGGCAAGATCCGACTTATTTAGAAAACAAGGTGTCCTCCTAAGGTTAAAAACATAAAATCAATAACTGGTTAGTCGAACACCAGTTACCTACAAAGGATGCTTTGATTTAGAAAAGATATTAATGTGGACCCCATTTGGAGGTGCTTTGATTAAAACAATCACATAGTTTAAGAGTTCGACTGCCTTCACAGATCCTAAATTTTAGAATTCCAAATCGATAGACATTAACAAATCTGAATCAGATGAAACTCATGAAAGATTATATAGAGAAATCGGCTTAGCTCGTCTACGTGACAACCACTTGCTCACTTTTAATTGGGGTTTACTTTTTTTGTGATAATTGTGCTTCAGCCACCACAAAACATATTCTGTCTAAATATTCATATATACTTAACATGATTAATTGCCTCTATTTTCTTCAAAAACTCTCAAATAATTTCATCGCTCGCTACTACGATAAAAAATAAAGTCATAATGTAAGCTAGCTTTAGGAAATGATCACATGCATTTCCAAAGGATAAATTAAAAAATAGGGGAAATTCGAGGATACTTTTTTGCATGTTTTACGTTTTTTTCTTCTTCTAGTAATCAATGATACTTACGACATTGAGAGCGCACAGATAATAAATACAAATAATAAAAATGCATTCTGAATTTAACAATTAACAAGGATTTATCACCGAAAGCCTTGATTTGTTTCCAGTCGCCACCGATATTAAATAATCAATTCTGTCATTTACAACTCAACCTATTCAATTAAATGACCTGAAGTCCTCTAAAAACTATTTTTTGAAAAAAACAAACTAAAACATTTTGCAGTTTCATTCATCTCCCCAACGACCATTGACATAAACTCAAGAATGAATTACAGTACTTACATATAAAAAAACTGATTATAGCTTGTTCGCTTCAAGTTTGATTTTGATATTTTCCTCTAAAACTTTGAAAGACGCTTAATTTCTAGTTGTATTGCATTCTTTATTCCTCTAAAACAAAAAGAAACTTTGTCAGTGTAATCATTGATAAATGATAACTCAACTTAATGAATTTTTAGCATCATCACCAAATGACTAATGAAACAAGAATAAATTGAGGTCAGTCAGTCCTTTAAATAAAAAACACTTCGGAGTCCCTTTCACCCCTCCCATATTCATTAATTAAGATCAGGGATGGACCACAAAATGCAGGGGAAATATTTAAAACAAAATAAAAACATTAAAAACGAGTCAAATTTCCAAGGGCCCAATCATAAAAACCAACCCCTCCCCGCCAAAAGAACCAATCCCCAATCCAATGGATCCCGACAAGAACAAAGCAGAAACCAAACACAAGGTCGAAGACGGCGATGTCGTCGTCTTGATATCCGACGAGCAACAGAAACTCCTCCGACGGCCGGAATCCTCGTCCTCCAATAACGCTTCCGTGGAGATCGGCTCGTCCATCCCCCCGATATCGCCGTCACGGAACTCGGACCTCCGGCGCCGCACCCTTTCCCGATCGGTGTTCTCGAAACCGAAATCGAGGTTCTTCGACCAACCCCAGCCTTCGATCCGCGAAACCGATAAGACGATCAAGATCTCCCCAACGCCGTTGAAGGCCATAGAGGATGAGGAGGAAGAAGAGGACGAGGAAAAGGTCCTCAATTTTGAGAGGACGAGCAAGAAAAGGATTTCAAAACGAGGATTTCTTAGGAGATTTACCGAGTGGTCGATTCTGATCTTGGCTGGGGGGTTATTGGTCTCGAGCCTCATCGTTGACAAACTCAAGGGTGTCGAAATTTGGGGATTGGAGATCTGGAAATGGTGTGTGATGGTCGTGGTTATATTCTGCGGTCGGCTTTTCACCTATTGGTTTGTGTTTCTCGTGGTTTTTCTCATCGAGAGGAACTTCATTTTCAAGAGGAAGGTTTTATACTTTGTTTACGGGCTGAAGAAAAGCTTCCGGTTCTGCCTTTGGTTCGCGTTGATTCTGATTGCGTGGGTGCTTCTGTTCAATCAAGGTGTTAACAGATCCGAGAAGACTAGAATGGCTCAATGGTACGTCACGAGAGCTTTGATATCGCTGTTGGTCGGGACGGTGATGTGGCTTGTGAAGACTCTGTTGGTTAAGATGCTTGCGGCTTCGTTCCACGTCAATAGATTTTTCGATAGGATTCAGGAGGCGGTGTTCAATCAGTATATCTTGCAGATGCTTTTGGGGCCCCCTTTGATGGAACAGGCGAAGAAATTCGGGCATGAGGAATGCAAACCGCACTTGAGCTTCGAAAATGTCGGAACGAAGAAAGGGGAGCAGCAAAAGGGGAAGATTGATGTTGCCAGGTTGCAAAAGATTAGGCAGGAGAAGGTATCGGCTTGGACTATGAGAGGATTGGTGAGCTTCGTATCCTCTGGATTCTTGACGATCTCGAACTCAATTGACGACATCGGGGATGACGATGGAGGTGGGAAGAAAGACGAAGATGTGGCTATTGCATGGGAAGAAACAGTTGTAAACCAGATTTTTAAGAATGTTGCGAAACCTTGGAGAAAGTGAGTGCTCTTTACATATTTTACTGTCTTAGTTGATGTTTCACAATTTCACATATGTTTTTTAATAAAAATAATAATGTTCATTACACAATTCACATATGTTTGCCGAATGACATAATGACTTTTCTGAGACAGATACATTGAGGAAGCGGATTTGCTGAGGTTCTTAACCCCATATGAGGTCGAAGTATTCCTTTCCATGTTCGTAGGGCCTAACAATGCCAAGGTTGAAAAGATCAAAAGAAAGGCTCTCAGAAATTGGGTGGTATGTATTTTTGCTCCGACATGTCTAAAAATTATATATCGATCATTGATACAGTCAGAATTAGTCTTCGTCATATTTACATTCTTACTTTGTAATAACAATTGATTGTCAAAAGAGAGAGAAAATTAATTCAGAGATTTTTTTACTAGTAAAGTCAAACAAAAGAAGTCAGAGAATATTCCTACAAACTAGAAGTGATACATTAGTATATATGCACCTTGTTCTTCCTCTTACTGCTCATCATTGTTATGTTTTTTCTCATATGTAGCTGAAAGCGTACCTTGATCGCAAGACCCTTGTGCACTCTTTAAATGATACAAAAACAACTGTAAAACAAGTGCACAAGATTGCATCAGTAATAGTCTTTGTTTTCATCATTATTGTCACTCTACTCGTGATGGGGTTTGCGACTACACAACTCCTCCTCGTCATTTCGTCTCAGCTGGTATTGGTGGCCTTCATGTTTGGAAACACCGCGAAGACCGTCTTTGAAGGCATAATCTTTGTGTTTGCCATGCATCCATTTGATGTCGGGGATCGTTGCGTTGTCGACGGAGTACATGTGAGATATTCGATCTTACTTAAATTACTTCTTGGCATTAATTTGTCGTCATTTTTTTCTGCCTAACTCACCATTGCATTTTTCAGATGAACGTTGAGGAGATGAACCTTCTTACGACTGTTTTCCTGAGGTATGACAAGGAGAAAATATATTACCCAAACGCTGTATTGGCAACTAAGCCTATCAGCAACTTCTTCAGAAGCCCAGAAATGGGTGATGCTGTGGATTTCTCTATTGATTTCTCAACATCGGTGGAGACCATTGCTGCATTGAAAAGCCGAATAAAATCGTAAGTTCTCCGGTTGATTTCGAACCATATAATATAATCTTGTTTTAGAAGCTTCTATTGTTTTTATGAAGGTATTTTGTATCTTTTTAATTAAATTCCAACATCTAACTCGCATACAGGGGTCGATCCCTTGCCTAGACTAATACAAGACAAGCTATCTACCAAGTACCAACAGAACTACTCCTAGTTGGTAGAATCTTTTATTGTTAAATTACTCTATCCGATAGTTTTTGCCAGAATCTCAAACCATACATACCTTATTGATCTACTACTGCAAAAGCCATAGCATGTTCATAATTAGGAAACGAGTCACTATAGTGTGGTTAATTTGTTAAGCTCCGGGCATCTAGAATTTATACTTCTGCGTAACTTTCTCTTTACGGTATTTAATCCTTAAGTTATTTTTGGCCCAAGTGAAGAAAAAAAAAGAACCAATTCTTACCAAATTTAGATTCGATCGTTTGTTATTTCTGTAGTCATCTCACATTCTCATGCAATTTAGGTTACTTATTTCTAAGTGTAACAATGAAGGCCGAATTCTACTTGTGGATGTTTGTCAAAGCATTCGGGGTTTTAACGAAATTCCTGCGAACTGCAGAAGACATGTTTTCTCAACTCCACTTAACTAATCATGTAAAATGCTTCATCGTCCACTAGAAAGATGTTCTGTAGTTGCATATAAGTGGATTGTAAATATTGTTGTTGATGTCTTGTCCAATACTTCAAAATCCTGAACTTGTGAAAACTGTGTTTTTGCGTTGGAAAAGGTACATTGAAAGCAAGCCCAAATACTGGCAGCCCGCCCACTCCATCGTTGTGAAAGACATAGTTGACGTGAACAAAATGAACTTCGCCCTTTACTTAACTCATACCATGAACTTCCAAGATTTTGGGGAGAAGACAAATCGTAGAACGGAGCTTGTTATGGAGCTAAAGAAGATATTGGAAGATCTCTCGATTCGGTACAACCTGCTGCCTCAAGATGTTCGATTGACCTACGCTTCAAACATCCAATCTCCACTCTCAACTGGGCGCTGACGTGAACTGAATTGAATGGTCATGTTTCTTTATTTGATGCTACGTTTATCTGGAGGTGGAAAGCTTCACTACTTCTTCGCCCTTCAGAGTAGATTATTTGCCATTGAAAGATTTTATATTTCGGTTGTTTCTTTGCTCTTAAACCAATTGCTTTAATAAGTTTATGTGCTTCAAGTGTTTTTTTTTTTGCTACCCCAGCTTGCTATTGTCTAGTTGAACACCTATTAAGCACTGGATTTATGGCAGTTGTGTGTGTTTTGTTGTCATGTATCTATGTATGTTCACTCGATTGACATTTTTTTGCTTTGTTATACTGCCACCAATGTCAACTTCTCTATACGTGCATGTTTTGTATAGTGTCCTATTGTTAGACGAGCATGACAAGTTGCGATAGGTTAACTGATTATGCAAGAATTTCCTCAACCAAAGTCTTCAAATTCAATCTCTATTACCGCAAAGCGGCTATCTTGTTCCTTTTCTTCTTCACGTTTATGTTTGTTATATTTGTGCCATTAATTAATAAAAGATGTTGATTTTGTTTAATAAACAGTCAATATGACATTAGACGGGATATTATTTGTTAGATCCTAATTCTTGATTAGGACTAATCCCTTGTTTAGTGGAGAGTTTGCATGGGAAATGGGAGGGGAATAGTGTTGGGTGTAGGGGCCGGTTACTGTTTGACATTGGTTTTGATTTTTTTGAGAAAACCAACACAATCCTTCATTCCTACTTTCAACCCATCTCTCTCTCACACCTTCTTTCTCTTCCATTTCCGGCGAACCAGAGGTGGTGGAGGCGACCCCGACGAGTGGAGTCAAGCACGGTGTTGCGGAGGCGCGGACGTGAGGTGCGTTGGAGTGGGGGTGCTGTCGGACGTCGACGTTGAGCGGATCTCCGACGTGCTCCGTCTTCCTTTGAGGTATGCCGACTTATTAGTTTGATTTGTTGCTCACCCATGTTGGGGTTATGTTGGGGTCGGTCGCGGGAGGTCGGAGACCTCGCCGGTGACGTGAAACAGCGTAAAATCCTCTGCTGGTGCGGGGTTGTTGTCGACCAACGGTCGACCGGTGCCTTCGGGCGGTCGTCTGATTTAGTGTTTTTACCCAAATTTAACCATCACCGGTCGGACAGTGCCATGTGGCGGTCGACCGATTTTTTGTGCGTATGCTGGTGGATCAGAGGAAGGTGTGTTGGATTTTGGTCGATCGTTCCTAGATTTTGGGTCGCCCGGAACTTAAGTGTACTTGTTATTATGCATGTTGTACGACCAATTTTGGTATATTGTTCGACCGTTATTGTTCGACCGTTATATGACTTAGACTATTAGGTTGACCATGGTAGTTTTCGGTCGACCGGGACCCCTGAGTCGGTCGACCGAATAAACTTGTATGATTTTGACCAACTCCAGATTTTGACCTCGTATTCGATCGAACGGTTTTAGATTGTTGTCCGACCGTTTGGACTTAAGTGACGCCCAGAGAGTTCGACCGTTGCGGACTTTCGGTCGACTGAACATATTGGGAACGGTTGACCGGTTAGGCATTTTCGGTCGATCGTTTGTGCGTAGAAATGAATTTCTGGTCTTTGTGTTGTGTCAACTCTGTCCACGGAAACTCGTGTCATTGCTTAGAGCGTGAGCCGGGAGGTGACGGCGGGTACGTTGCTCGTGCCTGCCTAGGATCGTCGTGTGGAAGAGTGTGGACACTTGGGTCGTGCCACCTCCGTTGATGGACAATAGTGTGACGTGTTGTTGCTTGACTATCTGTAGATTAGCAAACCCGAGGGATCGCAGATCCCAATGCATGTTGATGCATGGCTCGTGGAGCATGATGACTCTGCACACTACAGTCTGGACCCGTCTGATGTTGTGCCAGACGTATGTTGTACCATCGAGGTTGTGCCGGCGATGTCGTCGAGGTTTTTGCCGACGATGATGGTGCCGACGATGTTCTGGCTTGTGGTTGTTCCGTCTAATGTTGTACCGACGATGTTGTTCCGGCGATGATCCCCGATTGGGCACCTATCTTGGGATGTTTGACCGACCGGGCTACGACTCCGTTGGGGGTGGTGTAGACCACGTGGTTACTTTGCGTGGAAGTGCGGACGCTCCTCACTGATCTCTTTGCCTCGAGTAGTCGTGTGTAGGGGTGCGTCGCGTACAGTCTGTAAGACCGTATGTGCCTACAGTAGGTTTCCGAGGGAGACTCATTATTGTTGCTGGACTGATGTCCTTGTTGACCCTTTGAGGGTACTTGTGTTGTTGGACTGAGGTCTCGTTTACCCTTGGAGGGATTTGGTGCATTGCAGATGTTGATATTACATGCTACAAGTATGATATGTTCATTTACCGTACTGTTGCATTCATATAGGCGAACTTGGCATACGGGGTTTCCTAATGGGAAACTCAGGGATTATTGTTTGATTCAGGTTTCAGGACCGCAATAGGTTCTGTCGGGTGGTGACAACAGACACACACATTTTGGGGCAAGATCCTCTTCGGACTTTTCAAGGTCGTCATGATTACCCGTTTTCATTTGCTGTAGTGATGTAATCATGTCTTTTGAAAAATTCTGTTCTATTTTGGTGCACCGACTGTTGATTTATACGAGTAACATTCCCGTGATAAGTATTATCTTGAGATCTTTTTGTTGTTTAAATTTTCAAATTTTCTGCTGTTTCGGGATGTTACATTATTAGTCTCCTAAACTGAAGCGCAAACACGAGGATTAATAAATCATTCCGTAAAATGTCTTACTTTGCTCTTTTATTGGTCCACCGTGGTATCAATTGAGGTAAACGAAATTGAACCGAGTGGAATCAGCAAGTAACCAAGTATTTGTTGGGAGGGGGATCTAACAATGCACTTATACGAAACACGGATTAAACGCACCACGTAATACCAAATATTGATTGCAGAATTAACTTCAGACTCTCTACCAAACTCAATTGCAACAAGAACACAAGCAAGATGAAAATAAACAAGCAAACACAAATGCACACTTGAAACAACCACGACACACACGATTTACAAGGTTCGGCAACGTGCCTACATCTTTAGGGGGTCTCCTGCGGGTTTCCTTTCCTTCTTCCGCTTCTCCAACAAGAGAAGCAACCGAGATTACAAGTATATGAAGTCAATATGTCCTCCAAATCACTCTAGATCTATCTCTAGCCTTAATCTCTCAACTCACAATGAAGGAAACTATGTTGTATGCAATGTTATATAAGACTAAGAGCAAACAAACCCTTTTATAGACTAAAAACCGAGCTACAATTAAGGAAAACCGAACAGAACTATTCGTGGGGACACAGTTAACCGATGCTCGTTCGGTTAACCGTGCATGCTTCAACAAGAGTGATTCCTGTTCCGATTCGGTTAACCGAACCGTTCCCGGTTGACCGAGGGAACGCTTCTCACGCGACTCGGTAGACCGCGAGAACGATTCTTCCACGAACTAACGAATTCTCCAACAACCATTCGGTCGACCGAGAACCCCTCGGTGGACCGTGCCAAATTGTGCAGACACTTTTAGATTCTCGGAACACCAAAAATCTTCTCAACGGTTTACCGAACCCGTTGTTCCGAAGTGTCACTTGCTCTCTGACGGTAGACCGAATCCAATTCGGTCATCCGATCCCAGCTGCACACGGAGTGCCTGAAATCCTCGGTTCGGTGGACCGAATCCAATTCGATAGACCAACCCGTATTCGCTGAAATTTCCTGGGTTGTGCATCAGTAGACCGAATCCAATCCGGTCGACCGACTCTTCCTGGATTTGCTTCCTTAACAAATATAAACCAATATTCAACAATATTCTATAAAAATTACCAGCCTTCATGAACTGATTGGTCATGTTAAGTTACCAGCCTTCAGAGTAGATTGTTGGGGGGCCTAGATTGTTTGCTCGTGAGAGATTTATTTTGGGATTTATTTTTGACTCCTAAATCAAATGTTTGAATGTTTTTTTGTGTAGCTCTGAACACTATTAAGCACTGGATTTATACCACTGGGTTCCCATGTTTGTGCCGTGTTGTACTGCCACCAATGTCAACTTTTATACACGCATGGTTTGGTAATCTCTACTATGGATTTGACGGTCTGACTAATACTTGATCCGGTAAAACCGATATAGAGGGATATTGTTTTTGGTAAGCACGTAAGTTGGCACTAATCCGTCGTTATCTTACATTACAGTATTACAGTACTGTAGTGTCAACTTTTTTGAGAAAACCTCTAAAAAGCACAGCTATAAACCGAAAGTTTTTTGTATGTGCTCCAGACCTCATTTTCTCTTGAGGAAACAAAGACAGAAAGACGCTTTACTATTTTACAACTCCAGCTTCAGTCCACTCAATATCTACTTTAAAAAACGATTAGTTTAGTTAATGCCTCGATAATGAAGGTTGGAGGTGTAAATTATGTTTCCTTACAAACTTGAGCTGTAAAGATAAGCCAGCAGTCAGCAGAGCTTATTAGTTTTCTTTCTATTTCTGGGTGTCAGATCTAGTGTTTTAACTTTTAACACAGTTTGACAGTTTAATATTAGTTTGGATTTTCAAAACTCTCAAAACCCAAAACCCCTCCAACAGACAAAAAACACACTACGATCGTCACTTCAGTTGAAACGGTAGTCGGAAATGGATTCCGACAAACGGAACTCCGAACTCAAACCCAAACCCACCACCAACAACGGCGAGATCGTCGTCATGATATCCGACGAGCACCAACGCCGACGTCCGGGATCCGCTTCTCCGGAACCCCCCTTCAAAACCGCTTCCCCAGAGACCACCTCCACTCCCACGGCCAACCTCCCTCCGAAGCCGCCGGCGCCGGACGCCGTCCTCCGACGCCGCACCCTCTCCCGCTCCGCCTTCTCCAAGCCGAAGTCGCGCTTCGCGGAGCAACCCCAGCCTCCATCCATCCGCGCTTCGCGGAGCAACCCCAGCCTCCATCCATCCGCTCTTCTCCCGGACGCACCCCAAAGGAAGCCCTCAAAACCCCGAAGACGCCGTTTAGCGTCGCGGAGGAGGAGGACGAGGACGAGGAGGAGGAGGAGGAGGAGGTCTACCGGAGTGAGCAGTCGAGCAAGAAGGGAAGGTGGAAAGGGAAATGGACCTTGTTTAGGGTTTCGGTGGAGTGGTTGGTTTTGGTATTGGCTGGTGGGCTTTTGATCGCGAGTCTTACGGTTGAGAAACTCGAGGGGTTTGTGATATGGGGATTGGAGATTTGGAAGTGGTGTGTGATGGTCGTCGTCGTGTGCTGCGGTCGCCTTTTCACCGCTTGGTTCGTGGCTTTCACGGTTTTTCTAATCGAGAGGAACTTCCTTTTTAAGAAGAAGGTGTTGTATTTTGTTGGGTTGAAGAATAGTTTTCAGGTCTGCATTTGGTTTGGGTTGGTGCTGCTCTCGTGGGCGCTTCTGTTTAACAGAGGGGTTAGGAGATCGCATGAGATGACAGAGATTCTGGGGTATGTTACTAGAGGTCTGGTCTCGATGTTGTTTGGATCGGTGTTGTGGCTTGTGAAGACTCTGTTGGTTAAGATACTCGCGGCTTCGTTCCACGTCAATACGTTTTTCGATAGGATTCAGGAGTCTGTGTTTAATCAGTACATTTTGCAGACGCTTTCTGGGCCCCCGGTGATGGAATTGACAGAGAGAGTTGGAGCTTCGAAAAGTGGGCAGTTGAGCTTCAAAAATACGGGGAAGAAGAAAGGGGAGCAGGAAATGGGAAAGATCGATGTTGCCAAGCTGCATAAGATTAGCCAGGAGAAGGTCTCAGCTTGGACGATGAAGGGGTTGATGAGCATGATATCCTCTGGATTCTTGACCATCTCGAATACAATCGATGATAGTATCATTGGGGATGAAGATGGAGGTGAGAAGAAAGGAGAAGAGATAACTAATGAGTGGGAAGCAAAGGCTGTAGGATACCGAATCTTTATGAATGTAGCAAAGCCTGGTCACAAGTGAGGGCTATGTTTTTTATTGTCGTAAATTGTTGTTGCGGTTTTTTGACGTTTGTCTGCCTAATGATAAAATGGTGACTTTTACACAGATACATTGAGGAAGAGGATTTGTTGAGGTTCTTAAGCAAGTATGAGGTGGATCTCGTGTTTCCCATGTTTGATGGGGCTCTTGAGACTGGAAAGATTAAAAAGAAGGCTCTAAAAAATTGGGTGGTATATTTTCTTCACTTTGACATATCTAACGATTACACATTAACAAGATATTTATTATATATTATATTGTATAGCTTTTGTCTCATCGTACATATGTTCTCACTTTGGAACAAAAAATATTTGTAAAAGAAAATACATTGTAACCCCAAGTAGAAAAAACATAGGTTCTTACCCAAGAAAATAAACCCAAAATGGTACCTCCCTTAACACATAAGTCTTACGTGAAGGGTAATTTTTTAATTATAAATGCTAATTTACATCAATATTATCATGAACTAATAATAGTTCAGAGAATTTTGTACAGGCAAACAAGAGAAGTCGAGGATATTTCTACAAACATGAAGTGATTTAATACGTTAGCATACAACCTATTCTTCCGCTTCTGCATAACACGCCATTCCTGTTATATCCCTTGACCCTTGCTGCTCATTCTTGTAATGTCTTTGTGATGGTGATTTCGGGTTATGCAGGTGAAAGTATACTTCGATCGCAAGTCCCTTGTACACTCCTTGAATGATACAAAAACAGCAGTAAAGCAAGTGCACAAGCTTGCAACAGCAATAGTAATTGTTTTGATCATTGTCATCACTCTTCTTTTGATGGGATTAGCAACAACTCAAGTCCTCGTCCTTATTTCGTCTCAGCTATTACTGGTCGGTTTCATGTTTGGAAACACTTGCAAGACTATCTTTGAAGCCATAATTTTTGTGTTTGTCATGCATCCATTTGATGTCGGGGATCGTTGCATTGTTGATGGGGTGCAGGTGTGATTTTCGACCTGAATCCGAAATATTGCTTACCAATTGCTCACTTTTTTTATCTAACACGTTTTGCCTCTTTTCAGATGATTGTTGAAGAAATGAACATCCTTACAACTGTTTTCCTTAGGTATGACAATGAGAAAATATATTACCCGAATGCTGTATTGGCAACTAAGGCTATCAGCAACTTCTATAGAAGTCCAGATATGAATGATTCAGTGGAGTTCTCTATTGATGTTTTCACGTCAGTGGAAAATATTGCTGCACTGAAAGCTCGAATAAAATCGTAAGTGTTTGTCTCCAAAGTATATTAATAATGGTTTAGAAGCTTCCTCATCGACTTATTCTATCCTTCTTTTTCTTTTCTTTTTTGCAAAATGTCGAAACTATATTTTTATCTATATTTCTGAACTGTTGCAAAAGTCATAGCATGTTCATACATAGGTAGCCACTATAAGCCTATTATGTATGTTCATTTTGAAGCTCTTCCATCATTTTAACTTACACATTTGTGTTAACTTCCTCTTGAAGGTGTTCTATCAATCTTTTGCTATATTAGTTCTTTATAAGCTGTTTCAAGTCTCTTTTGGCCCAAACATAACAAAGGCCAACCTTAAAATTTAGATTAATTTGCTCTTTCCTTTACCATTTGATACAATTTGGGTTACTTATTTCTATGCTGACATTGTGAAGGACTCTCTTTGTGGATGTTTTGGTTTGTAAGGAAGATCCTATGAAGTTAAAACCTTATGTTTTTCTCATTCTTTTTCTAAGTAATTTTTTTTTCCTTAAATTCACTAATGATTCAAAATTCTCTCATAGCAACACTATCAAAAAAATCTTATTTTGCTTTTGATGTACAATAGTTGCATATAAGTGGATTATAAACAACGTTGTTCTCTTCCACTTCTACAGTATGTCATATCTCCAGGAGGGACGATGATATGTGTTTGTTATGATGAACCAGGTACATTGATAGCAAGCCCAGCCATTGGCATCCCAACCACAGCTTCGTCGTGAAAGATATTGTCAACGTGAACAAAATGAACTTGGCTCTCTACTGTCTTCATACCATGAACTTCCAAAACATAGTGGAAAAGAACAGTCGTAGAACAGAGCTCGTCATGGAGCTAAAGAAGATACTAGAAGATCTTTCGATTCGATATAACCTCCTGCCTCAAGAAGTTCGATTGAGCTACACTTCGAATGCTGAGCCTCCAATCTCAACTCGACGCTGAGGTAAACTGATTGGTCCTATTTGTTTGCTGGTATATATTTATCTCAAAGGCAGAAGACCTTCAAGTAAGACTGGATTCTAGATGAAAATTTTGTTATTGCTTTCTAACTCCAAGAGCCAATTGATTGAGTACATTTATGTGCCTAGTTTGTGACTTTATTCTTCATCTTTCCCGCCTCTTCAGGGAAACACGATTAACAACGTGGACTTTCACTAGCGACATATTTTTGTCCTGTACTTGAAGTACGTCCGTACGTGTACTAGATTGACATTTTCCTTAAGCTTGATCAATATTTTTTGTTGTGTAAAACTGCTACAATTACATATACAGGCACGCACTGGTTTGGATAACTAGTACTTCCATGTGTCGGTCTTTCATTTTGCATTCGACTCCTATTTTGCTGGTTGTATTGCCTGATGCAACGCTGGGCTACATCTTCAAACATCATTACGTTTTTCTCGAACTACCAAGTCTTATTACGTTCGTTGAATTTCACCTAAAACATGTACCACCGATAGAACAGCAGCCTATAAGTGGGAGGAGGTTAGCGACCGAGCAAGTGAGAAGGCGGCGGCAGAAAGTGCACTGATTAATTGCCATGTAATTGTACTTCAAAGTGAACTTCGATTTTGAGTTGCAGGTATCATTATTCCTTTGTAAGTGACAATCACCGAGCATCAGCTACTATATTGTGTAAATTAATATTTCGATAGTACAATGCTATTAGTTACGGAAGAGCCTCGGTTTTCAGGAGATTTATTCATCTACAGATGCAAGTAATAAGTTTAAACCAGAGTAGGTAACTCAGCACCTGAATTTGCCGAGTTTCCTCCCAATTTGCAACTTGAGAGAAAATTAAGGTAACATCAACGACCACCCACAAACCAAATAAACTCAGGAACAAAAAACCTAAACAAGACAAATTAATTGAACTTAGAGAAATATGCGAGTCACGAAATAATATTGCAACTTGTACTAGCACAACAAAATTAATAGCGCAGACCCCAAGACAACTAAAATGTCATGGACTTGAAGGAATGAATAAGTTTCAAACTCAAAAGATGCATCCGGGATACATAATCACCAAAACAACTACGATTGTTCAAAATTTTGAAACAAAAAGGCAACTAATGACATCAAACAGGTTTGAGTAAACTGCCAGGTTAAGCAACTGGAGCCTCAATTTCAGTAGGCGGTAGAACAGGTGCTGTGTAAGGCCTCATGTACTCATCTTCCTCCTTGGGAGGATGGATTGTTACAATATCTGGCAGAGGAGTCATTGGCCCAAGCTTACCCTTTGGATCCCAACCCAACATGATCTTAACCTTGATACCAAGCACACCCTGAACAGTTGACAATAATTCATTCAATTAGACCAGTAGATAAAATACAAGTCTCAGAGAAATGCAATCGCAAAAAAATATTTCAAAAAAACAAGAGAATATATGACGACTGAAATGAACACCTAGTTAGGTGAATCAAGATAATTAACTTAAACCTGAAAATGATTGTATGCTGAAAATAGAGGAAGTTAATAATTAGCTAATAAATATAGAGTTGATCAAAGGTACCTACCTGTCTTAGGAGAACATGTCTCACAGCAGAGTCAATGTATTCTCTGACAGGCTGGCCAGACGAAATCATGTACCCATCCTTAAATTTCATGGATTTAGCACGTTGTGCCCTGAGCTTTCCACTAACAATCACCTGAGGAAAATGAGGAATCAAAGTTTGCCTATTAAAAAAATCTTTTTACTAGTAACATATGATAAATTGCAACAAACCTCGCATCCCTTAGCTCCACTCTCCATAACAAATCTCAGGACACCATAGCAAGCCCTGCAAAATAAAGCAATAGACCACACGGTAACTTGATCACTTCTGCTGCCTTTTGCAATTGTAATTTTTCCTCACAAAAAACATGTTAAGGGATAAAAGCATAAAAACATTAAATAATTTCAACTTCATAAAAATCATAACTCACAACACTATTTTTTTTAGAGTTGCTTGTCGTAGTAATACCAGATAGCAATGCAAAATTATCATTTGTATGTGCATGACAAACCAACCACATCAAATGATATGGAAACATAAAACCCAAACAGCAACATAAAAAGACAAATACATCAACTGCCCTAAAATATATTAGAAAAACCCTAATCATAAGAATAGAGAACTAAGAAACGTGTAAAAGAAACACAGCATAGGGCAAATGATATAGGAGCTAATTCCAAACTTCAAGCCTGTAATGCCAAAACAAGAAGCCTGACAAGCTCCCTATTAAATTTGCGTATCAGTAGAAAACCTTTTGAGATTAATTTCACATAGGTTATTAAACATGATTGATGCCAATTCAAGCACCAGTTACAGTGTGGTTTCCAATAAAAAAGATAGAAAGTAGACAAGATATACTTCCATGATACATTGTTATACTTAAGTAGCAACATAAATAGGCTAAAATCGTAAAAGGATAGTAAACACAAAAATACAGAATGCTTTAATCAGATGCTTCAAATGGAAAAAACAAACAAAGAAGGCAACCAATGTGTGCTAACTACGCTTTGAAAGTGAAGGGCAGTCACTTCACTATCAGATATGCTAAATCAGCACAGCAAATTTAGTCATCTTCCGACACAAAGTTGGCACAAAATTACCTATTTGCTTTATAGATGACATGTAGCTCACATTAAAGAAAATCTCATGACATCCTGGATCCATTATATTACAGTACTGGTTGATAATATAATACAGAAGTGCATGGATCAGATGAAAATATTTGCACCGATGAAAAATATGTGCCAACAAAGTGAAGGGTGCAAATACAGAAGTGCATGGCTCTGAAAGTGAAGGGTGATCACTTCATAAAAATACTTAATTAGCACTCAACATTTAGTCATCTTTCAACACAAAGTCAGCATAAAAATACCTATTTGCTTTATAGATGACATAAAAACTAAATAACAGTACTGGTTAATCTTACAGTACATAAATTCCAGCAAAACTAGAGCATAAGCTTTTATACATATGTCCCAACAGATCAAATGTCCACATGTCTCTCTTCAGATAAAATTATTCTATAATTGAAATTTAGGTATGTAACCAGGTTAACAATATATTATCAAACCAAACCGAAAACCACAAATTACCTGCGAACAGCAAGGCCTCCGAGAAGCTTGTACCGGAGAGACTCAGCCTGCGCGATAGCACACAGCCCCCTGTTGTTTACCTTCTCAGCGTACAACTCGACGCTGTTCTCCGGGAAATTGAACCTCTTCTGCACGACAGACGTCAGTTCCCTAATCCTCCTTCCCTTCTCCCCTACAAATCACAAACTAAAACCTCAACCAAAACCCCAAAGTCCCCAAACACCACGAAGCCATCAGATCGGGAGATTACCGAGCACGTTCTGGGTACGAGTCGCCCTGATGATGATCTCAGTCCTCATCGGCGTAACCCTAACCTCGACGCCGGAGTAGCCGTCCTCGGCAAGCTCCCTGGTGAGGATTTCGTTGAGCTCCGCGAAGAAGACGCCATCAGCGACGAACTGCGAGGGCGAGGAAGGGTTAGAGGGGAGGGATGGGATCGGATCTGAGGGGAGGAAGAGAGTACCTTTCTCTTTTTGCTGATCTGAGCCGCCATGGTTGGGTGGGAGAGGTTTGGCGAAACCCTAATCTCGGATCTGGTTTGTGCGGCGGTGGGAGGTGTGGGAATGGGAAGGGAGAGGGGGTTTTATGGTTTTAAGACTAGGATTGATTGGAGGGTGGAGGATGATTGGGCTGGTTTGGACGGTGGAGATCTGGCGTGGGGAAAGAACTTTGAGGACCCTGTTCTTATGTCTATGTGGGGTTTCCTGCTTATTGAGGTTTAATAGGATTTTTTGTCATTCTCCTTTTACTTATACGGATACGGAATAGAAGACATACAAATAGATGGATAATTTATTTATTTTTATCTTGGTTGTGAACCACATCCAAGATTACACAGCCAGTGATAAGTTAATGTAAGTTTAGTTATATACGTGTATTACAATGATCACTTAAGAGTTAAGATCAGAATAATTCGAATATAAGGCTAACATCGAGCATTTGGTTTTGGTTCTTCAAATGTGTAGGTAGTATATTGGTAAACATAAATCTATTCACCCTCTAAAGTCTAAAGTGTGAACACTAACATCTAAAACTTTTTAAATAATCTTCAAACTTATCAACAAATAACTTATTTGTGCCTTTTGTGGTAGTTCTGGATACATTTTCACGTCTACAACCTAACTCTTGTGAAATAAATTTGTTCTAACTTCTAAGATATGGAGAAATTGCAGGATCGATCGATTTAGAACGTTTAGCTGTCCTAAATGAGGTAAAGAAGAAAATGCATACTCTGCAAATATACATCCAGAGAAAATTCACACTAGTAGTCATGAGTGGGTATTGATTTCAAGTAATACACAGGAACTGATTTTTTTATTTTTTTGTGGAAGCGAGGAAATCATATCTAATACAAACTTTGGAAGTCCTAAAAGGCTAAAACTCATAAAAATCTACTTCCAATTTAAAATTTTGCTGCAAACCAATAACTTGGATCTAATCTGACAAGTCAACTTCCTCTACTTTCCTAAGGTTTTCCTGCAAAGCAATCTAAAGGTATATATATTTGAAATGAAGACCCTTCTTTTACATTGTTTCTGTACTTCTATAAGTAAAATCTTAACAGATTGAATACAAATCAAAATTCCTCCTTGAGGAAGGCAGTGGCGTGTTTTTGAAGGGTTACAAAGCCCGCTGAATTAGCAACATAATCTTCACTTCAAAGTCATCAGAAGCATTTTATTGGGCTTGGCTGCACTAGAAGTCTGCATGATATATGCAAACCAGGCTGGAGTGGGTTATCGGGGTGCGGCAAAGTGGGCACTCAGGTTTCTCGTTGCACCATTCCATGATACAGTTCCTGCAGGTATACATGAGAAGCAACTCAGCTTTTGTGTAGTAAATTTAACCTGGTTCAAGAATCCTAGACTTATTCTTAAAGCAGGTGATGAATGGGATGACAATAAATTCAGTTGCTTCACTATGGAATTGTTACTAGATTACATCATCCTAAGAGAGGTGCCATTGACTCGGAATATTAGATTCGGAAGATTGGCAATTGATGACACCTCAATCACTCAGCTTCCAAGGTATCTGTGATGTTATCCTAACAGGGTAGAGCAACTTGTGTAACATTCATCAATCTGATAGTTGACTTATAAACAAGAACGTGTGATCTTTCTTAGATTTCTCCATTTTTAGCACACCTCCCTTCCCACATCCACCCTTCCCTATTGCTAAAAAGTACAAGGCTTTGTTCGCAAGAACAAAATATAAGATGCTAGAAAATTGACAAATGGAAAACAACATTTAGATAAGAAGGAACAATTACCAACAGAATACATGACCACAGGTTGTTGCTGTAGGATATTGCCGAGTGCTGAGACAGAGAGTGCATTTGCTCCTAGAAGTTGTTTGCAACTAGAAGGGGGGGAAAGGCACCACCAATTTAGGAAATATGAAAACTGCTGCATGATTTACTCCTCCTAACTTATCTATGATGTTTGTTGATGAACTGACCAACATACGCACATATACAATGAACGATTTCATGATAGAGTTGGCACACAGAGTTAGAGGTAATAAAACGTACCTCTGAGCCTGATGCAGCATCAGAGGATTTGATTGAATCAATCATGTTTCCCTCTTCATTCAGCACAGGTAAACTTCCTCCTGCCCAGTCGACAACAGCAAATGAACATCATGAATGATGATTTACATCACAGAAGCCATTCTTAAACATGACAGGAAAATACGTGTAAAAAATATTGAAGCAAACCACTACAAATAAATACATGGAGGACCATTGGACCAACAAACCAACTGTTATATCACATCTTGTTCAGTGTTGTTCACTGTCTTATTCAATCATTCAACCAAATGATTGAAGTTACGATCGTGACTCACCTGTCCTCTCACCCTGACTCACCCATCTCCAACAAACTCTCTCATTCTTCTAAAAGATGTAGGTTAATTGCTGAAAGCAGAAGTAATTAATTGCTGAAACTTCATTCAGATGTAGGTTATAGATTACCAATTATTTACTTCACATTGTAAAATGTAAACATACCAACTATTTACTTCACATTGTCAATACCAGCTGCAGAATACTGCTTAGGACCATCTGGGTTGAAGTCAGAACATGAATCAATTTAAAATACTGAATCTTTCTTCTGTTAAATACTCCATGAAAAAACTTTCTCAATTCTTATCAGCCCGAGATAACTATCTCATAATGGTCCTTATGTTAATAAAACCCTTCCTTGCTTCTAGTACGCTATCTTTCATGCCTTGCAGAGTATATGGTTTCTTCCTCAGTGCGAAGTCGTAGGTGTTAATCATGTCACATTATTGCTAATTAATACTTCTAACACGATCGATCCCCCAATAATAATAATAACAATAATAATAAGCAGTTTGCTATTACATCTAATGTATAGTTTTGATGATTAAAACCTGTTGAATGTTGCTGACTCATAGCTGACGTCTGATTAACTGCATTTGCAATCGACGACAAATTACTTCTTCGGATGCCCTCAACACCAAGAATACATAGCTGCACCAAAAGGAACACACCAAGAATCTGGTATCTGCAAGCAGAGACAGCCATCTGTTGATACCTCTGATTGAAATGAATTCTATGATCCACCAGGATGTGGATTTTTCTTAGTAAGCAGTAAATAATCAATATACATAGAAAGTGAAAAAAAACATCTGCGGTACTTTTTCCTTGAAATAAGTTTATGCTTTGCTAATTACTCATTTTCTTTTTATTCCATGTACTTGACCAGAGGAACAGGCAGCACTTTAAAAATGTGAATATTGACAATTTAACTTTGTGAACCTTTTAAAATGCCAGCATTGACCTCATGATTAATCAGCATCAGCAAGAAGAATGTGAAGGCATGCAGCTTCTAGATGAGGATAAACAACAAAGTAAATATTAATAACACGACAAGAAAAGTGAAAAACACAGTACATTTAGGATTTACATCCTAAACCAGCATATCTCATTAATAACTTGATTTCTTTATCCTTTCACAGTTTTCAAGTCAACAGCATAAATAGTGCATCATATGATTTTCACAAGTCACATTAGCAATACCAATTTTATTTAAAAAAACTGTCAAATGGATCACATACTAGATTTCGCAACTGCATCTTCATGCCATGGATGAATGCTGAGGCACTTACTTAATACTAGAATTTCTGGACAATCATAATTTTTAGCTAAAATCAGCATCTAATCCGGAGAGCCAAATCACTTAGTACAGTTCAAATCTAGAGAATGTACCAGAAAGTAGTCTCTATTACCTTGGACGTTGGTTTAATGGCTTCCCAATGAAAACATAACGGATCCCTGCTGCTCTCTTGGATATATGGTAATAAAGACCTACAACATAATAGCAAAATTGGTTTTTTGATATCTTAAAAAATCAAAGAGTCCACTTCAAGAAGTCTACATAAGCTGAAAATATCACAATTTCGACCTAAATTGTATCTTAGAGAATTGATATGCATTAACTTAAAACAAAACCTAATAATACAAACTGACATTAATTTTTTATAATAAATGTGTTTCATTACTTGGAAGTTTGGAACCAAAGGTTTTCTTGTTTGAAGGTCACGCATACAAAGTGTGGTTGAAGAGATAAGCATTGAGACACAAAAGAGCCTCTGTTATTCAGTGGTCAATACCAATCTCATGGTGGTGGGCCTGGCGGCTATCATAGTTGGCCAAATGCTTAAAGCTGCGCGCATGAACTTTTTACGGGAAACGGTCCAGCCCCACATACTCGACCATTATTATTTTGTGTAAATAACTTATAACTATACCCAAACTTTAGGGTAAAATGGAATACTGAGTATACCTATAGGTCAACTGTACACTAACCACTCATATTTGTGTTCATATTTCCTATTCCTTTGTTCACCAATAATTCACAACATCTGTGATTCCTGACTAGGTTGCACTGACATAATAAAATGTAGGGTCAACTTTTACTTGTTGGGACAAACATCTTCAAGCCTTACCTTCAAAATAAAAGAACATAAGGTTTGTTCGAAGAATCAACTGCAAAAACTCACGGGCATATGGTAGTACCTGCATATTCCAAAAGTCAAAATAATAAGTGATACATAGTCATGTATGGTCAGATTAAATCTTTAAAAGAAGACAAATAAAAATGAATATTTAAGTTTTCAGAAGATACAGAAGATATTGGCTAATAAATATTATAATCTCTTATAATAAACTCGAAAGACTTTCTTCTCTTCGACCATGTTACTATTAATCAAATAATATGTAATCCAAACAAAATCCTAGTGATAGAGAAACAACATACTGATGGCCACTTCTGGAGTACCCCCAACCACAATCTATGAGAATTTGCACTCAGCCTTGACAAAATTGACATCCGTGTGCCATCTGGGGACGGCGATGCCCTTCCCAAATTAAGTGAAGATTGACTGTGAACCCCATCAGGATTAGTGCTGGTACCCAACTCATCATATTCTGAATCAGCAAGGATGGTCCCACGGGCTGTTACCCTAGAACTGCCACATAGCTAAGTTTCCGTGTTAGAAAAGAATATCAAAATAGCAGAGTTGGAAATATCATCCTAAGAGAATGAGTAGGCGTGGAGACAATAAACAAAGCAGAAACTGAAACCTCAATCTTTCTGCAAGATAAGGAACTGCCGTTTGATATACAATAAATAACAGCCGCCTTGCCGGTGTTGGAGGAAGACCATGGGGGCCAGCCGCCTGAAAAGATAACCACATGTTGTATCAGGGCAAGTTAAAGGTAACTACGAAGGTTTATCCACGGTAAATATATCATGGCATCTTATCTAGGGATGCAAACATATCAGCCATGAATCAGAGGCACGTGGAATTTCTATTCCTATCAGCTATATCATGACATCTTAATCTGATTTATTTAGGTTTGGATTTTGGAATTTCTTTACCAAATTGTTGGCACATTAAGAGTACAAGTCTACTACCTCTAATGATAGGAATCCTACGTGACAATACTCATTTACTCATTAGAAATCAAAACAGTAATTTATTACTCAGGATCTCGTGGAATACCCATTACTAATCCGTAAGTACTTGATATTGTGAACTTAAATAACTATGATGTAATCTAATATTATTTGTGTAGGCAATGAGGCTATATGGCTAAAAAAATTCCGCATATGTTCACTTAGACTGACATTTGTATATTTTCAATTCCAAAATAAGATGGATTTCATATAGTTACCAGCTACTCAGAACTCAGCTAAGTTTGACATCTATTGCACATATGTGGATATTCAATTCTGGTTTAACTCATATTGAATTTGAAATAGATCAAGTTTTCTGAACCAATTCCAATTACGAACATAGATGGCAAATTCTATTTTTCAAATCGTATACAAATAGATTACCCCTTACTACTTGCATTCTAATCATATCTAAAAAGTATGAACTACAAATACTAAACTATATAAATCAGGAACTGGAATTTGGGCTTCACTATAATTTAATACAACATTCTTTAAATAGTAAAATCATACAACCAAACACATCGGGATCTAAATTCTTATCCTGTCCGAATATTTATAAAAGCAAATTCACATTTTGTAACCTATAGGAGCCTTGGTCCTTCAAACTGCAAAATATTTCCTTGCATACACCAAGACCCTCTTCATATATTCCCTCCTTAAACTGGGAATAATAATTACTGAAGCTCACCTTTCCAGACATAGAGGTTTAATTTAAAACAGTCCAGATAAAAAATAAATAAAAATTGAATCCCTTTCGGTGCATCATGAACCTGAGTTACGTCACAGTATTCTTCTCCTAGTGTTTGCTGTCCAGAACCAGTCGTCAACAAATAATATAGTGATTGGCCTAACAGCTTCATCTGTGCAATTGAAGTTAAAATTAAGTCAAAGTACAAACATAATTAAAAAAAACTTGACAAACAAATGCATGGTCAAGATGAAATGCTAAAGACTAGAGGATGATAGGCAATCTAGATATTGGAAAAGAAAGGTCCATATAAATTAATATAGTGGAGGTATTGTAGCAATGCCGCATGATTCACTTGAGAAGAAAAAAACAAGTAAAAACATCATTTTCAATAAGAAAATATAAACTTATGATAACCTTATAACTTGTCACTAAAAAATATCATCTGACTTGATAACAAGATAATGATAGATATAGAACATCCGTGCTTTGTGCAACAGAAACAAACCAACAAGAAAGACTTATTTGCTTATTTTAACATATTTTGTTTCCATAAAGTGGAATTGTTTTGAATTTAATTACCATGACAGTAGTTCGGTTTTTTTACTTTGGCAGCCAAGCACAACAACAACACCCTCATCCTTTATCCTGAGTTGGAACATGCTCCACTACAAAGGCTATGTAAAAACAGCATAGAAAATGAAAGGAAAAAACACTACATAGCCAGAGTTGAGTTTCTGAGAAGGTGTAAGGAGAGGGATGGAGGGAGGGGCAGACCACAATTAACTTCAAAAGATTAGTTAAAAAGAATTAGACATTTGGCCTTAGATAGGAGCATGTGGAAGGAGCGGATTCATGTGTCGGATTCCATTTGTAGTTTATTTCAACTAATTTGGGATCTAAAGGTTTTAATTATTGTCCATAAAATGGATTGCGAGCCAGGAATATGCTTCCTCTTATACATTGTCATTTTGAATGACTACTAGGAATATCAACGGGGGCTAGCTTACTTGAAAGATACATGTGTTACATGATCTTGGAATAACAAGGACCAACGGTTATTACTCAGTAGACGCAAAGTCATGAGCTGGTCTTAAGTTTATAACATGTTCTCCCGTATCGAGGCCAAAGAAAAGGCCTGTGCTTTCTGTTAAGTTTTCACATCCTGCCATGTATTTAAGTCCAGATAGTAGTTAAGATTACTAAAGCCTAGACATCAATGAGGAGTTTCCTATGAATTCACAATTACACGAAGTGACAGAATGCCTACTTATACCAGACTAAAGACAACCATGACCGACACAAAGTCCACAATCCACATCTTTTCAATCCCACTAACCTTTTCTTTTGCAAATAGGAAAGGAAGTTTATAACTGTTATTGTAGATTTTAATGAAAATCCAAGTAAATTGACACTTCCAAGAGTTGAACCAATGACCTTCGGCAGATAAGCCACCTGCGTATCGATGAATTGCCTAAAGGTGTTCAATACCAACTTTTCAACTCAAATGGTGTTGCTAATTGGCACCTAAGTGAGCTTCCCCAACCACCAGGTTGCATGATCGACTTCATATACATGCTTCCTCCTCTCTAAATTTCCCTACAACATCTCGAAAACACTAAAAATAACTAAATTCCCCAAATAAACACCGATTTCAAGTTCCGACAGCCAAAATTAGAAACACAAAAGCACAGCTAAGCTAAGGAGAATAACCAAACCTCGTTCTGGTAAGCGACGGCAGCCCTCGTACCTTGACAACAACAAAAGCAACGTCAACAGCTAGAAAACGAAGGCACTAACGAATCCACGAGGGGGACGGAGAAATCGGTACCAAAGAGGTGGCGGAAGGCGTCGCGGCAGGCGTCGTGGACGAAGGACGCGTACTGCTCGTCCTTCTCCGCTGCTCTCATGATCTCCGGCGGGGCCGCCGCCGGGAAATGCATCGCCGGTCTCGAACTGGAGCTCGCCCCGGTTCCGTCCACCATCGGCGTCGGTTTCGTGGTTTGGAAATTGGATTTGTGTTCTTTGTGGTTGAATAAACGGTGAATGTCTGATTGAATATATAGCCGTAAACTTTGCTTTGCCTCGATACTTCGAATCCAATTCGACTCGAAGAATGTTCACTCTGGTTCAACACGATAACGAAAGATCTTGATGGAAAATAAAAGGATTTTTGGACTTGGTTCGGTAAACGAACCGTTCAAACTTAAAAATCTGAAACTTAACTTGATTTTTTTATTTTTTTATTTATAATTTTTTTTTTGTATTTACTAATAACATGGTATGATACTTTTAGATTGAAATTTCACTTGATTCGACTTGTTTACGCCCATAAATTAGATTAGTAGACTTTGGTAAGATTTTTTCAGTTGGAAATTGGTTTAAAAAAGTTTGACAACGAAAAAATCCCAATTAAACAGGTGGATTGTGGAAATGAGAATTAGAAATGATATTCAGATTTCAGGGTTGGAAAAGGTATTTCTGAATTTTATCAATTTGCTTTTTGTTTTGTGTTTAGAGTTTATGTATTTGTTTCTAGAGAACTTGTCAATAGAAATCTCATCGTACCACCAAAATTCCCTGCCTAAGTCACAACTCATAACTAAGATTCATAAATACGGGACGCGGATTGGATATAACGAGGTACCGTATCTTGCATATGCGGAATGAGATACTGTATCTTGTATATACGGAATGCAACGTTGATGCACATACGATTTATGATTTACTATTTAATAATTAAACAATATAATATACATAAATTAATTAAAAATTATATATATAATTAAATTTTTAAATATTTTCTAATATTAATAATTTACAATTAAACAAAATAAAGTTAAAATAGTATTGTTTTGAAATGTACCTCATCTTATCGCATATCTGAAAGAGTTTTGAACCGGGCCATGAGGAGTTGAAGCCCACTTTCCCACCTCTCATTTGGACGTCTCATCTCAAAACCACAACAACAAAATCTCCTAACCATGGCGACCATTCTGCTCCCGTCACCGCCCGCACGGCTCCACCACCACCACCTTCTCCTCTCCTCCCCTCGCCCGAACACCCTCCGGATCCGCTGCTCCGCCGATGAGGCCTCCTCGACCACCGCGGAGTCCGAGGGCTGGACCGGCGGGGAAGGCGTGGCGACGTCCTCGGAGTCGTCGTTGGGGTTCTCCTCCCTCATCTCCGCCGACAACGTCCAGAAGGCCCTCAGAGGCGTTGGTAATTGGTCCATGTCTTCTTCTCTGGTTGGTAGGGTTTGTGTGATGTGTTGTGTTTGGTTTGTTGCTGAGATTTCGGTTTTAGTGTGCAGCTATTACGAGTGCAGATCACTACGGGAGGTTGGGGATCGCCAGAGGTACTTCTTATGATCAGGTAAAAGCAAAACTTGAGGCTAAATCACATGAATTACACTTCCACCATTACAAATAGATAGCATGGTTCTTTGCTTTGATACCTGATTTTTTTATAATGTGACAACCAAAAACCAAAGCTATTGAAGTCACTGTCCTCGTTAACTTCAGGCTCGAGGTGTTTGAATAATAATATAAGTTCAATTCAAAATATTGCTTTTCAAGAGGGCTATATTATATTTCAGAGTACCATTAGGAACTTAATAATCCCAAAGCAAATTGATGTATATTTTGAAATTCTGAGTTGATGTACGATCCAGAATCGAGCTACCACATCCAAATGTAACTTGACTTTTTCTTGTTGAAAATATTAAAGCATGGAGAGGCCATGCAATGTAATTTGGACTCTTGCTGATCGTCGAGGGAGCTCCACGTCAACTTGATGTAATGAAATAAAGGTTTAAGGTTCACGAATGATTGTTTCCTAAGCGTGTTTCTACTTCAACTCGGGAACTAGCCTGGGAGTTCTAACTTAAGTGATTTTTAACTTTTGATTTTCGTAAAAATTGAAGGTTGAAGTAGGTTGCTTACCTAGTTTTGTGGTGATTGAGTGATGGACTAATTTCATTCTTTAGTATAGGCCATAGGGTGGAGATGGTAAAAAATATTTAATCTTTGGTTTTAACATGGGAAATCTTTTCTCGAAGAGCATATGCCATTTTTAGCTTAAATTAGATACCTTTAGGTCATTTTCCTTTGATGTTTAAACAAATTGGACAATGAAGAAATTATTTTTCCCCTTTACATGAGTGTTTGTCTTTCATGCAAATCTTTCCAAATAATTTTGTAAATATCTAGTAATTCTTCACCATGAAACTTGTGATTCATTAGATTCGCCATTAGGTTGTGTTGGGAAATGGCCAAAATTGCTCATTATCATCATGATGCTTTTATTTTCCTCTTGATTACTTTGGGCCCATAACATTCCTAACAATACAATTGTTAGGAAAAACAATGTGCTATTAACATCGATTTCTTCAATTTTGTTCTAATGAATATGATCAAAACTTCATTTCAGTCTATATCATCGCAAAACGAGTTCAGTCCCAAGCTCAACTTTAGGTTTGTTAACAATCAAGCTCACTTGTCTTGACTCAGTTAGAGTCGGTTAGTCTTCTTCACCAAACTATTGTATGTCTACACATACCAGTATATGTGATCATATTACTAGGTAGGATTACATCAATTTCAAAAGGTTTGTATGCATAAAAATAGAATAATTTAGAAAAACATTTTCAATCTACATATGCAAAAAAAATCTAAATTGTTTGTTTATACTAAATTAAACTCAAACTTGAGTGTGGTTTGAAATTTATCAAGTTCGAATGACACCCAAATGTAGGCTTATTAAGGAAACAAGCTCAAGCTAGTTAAACACAATTTAGCCGGGCTCGTTCAAAATTGTCGCCACTGGGTAGTTGGATGGTAAGTTGCGCCTTTTATAATGAATTAATATAGCCATGTTTCTACTGCTAGATTATATTATGAAAAAGACTAAATAGTCCATAGCAAATTTAGGGAGTCTGATGTTTGTGTCTATAGAATATATTTATTTCCCTGCAAGACTATTCGGTCACAACTCGTAATAGTTTATTGTGAATTGTAGGTGGAAGTGGCCTACAAGAAGAAGTGTGAAGAGCTGGCGAACCAAGGTCTGGATGAAGAGGAAACCAACAATAGAATGTCGCTCTTGAAGGTTTGAGAACAACCTCAATTACTATTTTTAAGATCAAAAGCTGTATTCATTTTTTCCAGTGTGGTAAATTCACTATTAAAACTGCTGCAGGAATCATATGAGATATTGTCATCTGAAGAAGAGAGAAGATTATATGACTGGAGTCTGGCAAGGAGTGAAAATCCAGATAGATATCTCTGGCCCTTTGAGGTCGATATCACGCAAACACCAACACAGATTCCACCACCAGGGGTAATTATATTTCCTGCTCACGTATTAACGTCCTTTATGTGTTTCCTTTTTAATATACTTTCTTAATGATAAAAAAACAACTTATTTGATTGAGATTAATCTGGATCAAACTGTCTGTTTTGCTAACGAAACACCAGTCCTTTGTTGCTGCATTTGTTTAGTTTAATATGAAAAGGACGAATTCCCTTCTGTTGTACTGTTGTTGGTCTTATATTGAGTTATATATGTGAAAGTTTGTATACCATAACTATAGCAAATAACAAACCGTCATCCTAAACCATGCTTCTCCAGTTTGGCCCCTTTGAATCGGTTTGACTCTAAGAAAAAGTCTCATCCGCCATATTTTGGAATTTATGTCAGTTGTCTTTCGATTTATTTGTTTTTGTTTTTGTTTTTTTATAAAGTTGAGTTGTCTTTAGAAGTTATGTTCATGATCTGCCGGAAAGTGGAAAGAGTTCTATTCCTGCAACCCTACAAAATTTCATGGTTTTGCAGGAAGCAGAGGACGTTGGGCCCACAAGGCTTGTCGGGTATTTTTTCCTGACATGGTTACTCTTATCAATTGCACTCTCCGTAACTTTAAACAGATAAGGAAATCCATGGGCCATCGGCTCGTCATGATATCAAATGGCTCACCCTTGTATATTCCTCTCGGTTGGCATTGACTGTGTTATTGTAAACATGACCTCGCACTTTTTCGTCGATAAAGTTGCATCAAAAAAGGTCCAAGGTCCTGTGTTTGGCTGCTGTTTGCAATTTTGCATTGTCAACAAGGGGCAAAATAATACATTCATACGTTCTATAGAGGTGCTATGATTGATTTACTTGAAAATCTTAGAGAGAAGAAAATCAAGTTCGTAGGGCAACTTATTGCTTGATAAGTATTTATCTGAGGGATTTATCATCCTCAATTTTTGTTATCATCAACTTATCTTCTGATAACGTAAATTTTTAACTTTAAAGAGAAAATTCAATCCGTAAATTTTGATATTAGGATTTATATCATCTATGACGTGGCTGAAAATAATAAAAAAATTGACATATAACATTTGTCAAAAAAATCTGATTTCTTGATGATTTATCAAATGACTCAAAAAACTAAAACAATACCCATGTAAAAATAATACACGACTTTCAAACTGATACAAAAGAATTAAAGTTTTTACTGCTAAAGATAATTACAAAAACATCAAGTTAAAGAAAAACATAAGTTTTTGAAAACAAGAAAAACATTTCTTTTAAAGATCAAAATTGAATCAAACATAGTTTTCATCAAATTTTATTTGCTTTCCAATGGGTAGAGGTAGACATTTGCTTTGTTTACAATTCGTTCTCCTATGGAAGCCAAGGGAAATTGGATGACTTTACAAGTGTTGACACAAACAGAAATTAGTTCGGTAAAAAAGTAATAATTACTGGAATACCTTGGAATCTTAGTGCACAATATAACAATACCTGTTCGCATATTGGTTGGCATTGGCATGGAAGTGACACACCCTTACGTCTGACCGTTCTTGGGAAAAATATTACATTTCTAGTTGTATGGTCTACAATGGATGCAAATCCTAGCAAGGTCAATCAACCAGCTAACCAGCTCAAAGACTGTAAAATTTAATTAATCCAACCCTTCTTAAGCAAGGAAATGAACAGTCACGTTGCTTGATGTAATATAGTTTAACTTTTTGCAATAACAAACCATATGTTTAGCATGATTCTCGATTTCTTACAGAATAGCAAGTCTTATAAAAGAAAGAATGAGAATTAAATTCAGAATTTTACCATATAGATAAGTCCGTACAACAAACCGAGATATTCAATCCCGAAAATCAAAGCTTTTACAGACACAAAAAAAACATAAATCACGGCGGTAAGATTTGATGATCGTTGAAAAAGTCAATATTGGCCTCAGAATATAGTTATTGAGTTTTATGTGTAAAACACCATCTAAGCCAACCCATCTCAATGGGTCGAATTCTGACTTTAATATGATCAGTACCAAGGATCATACCCCAACCAAGCAACTTGTGTCAAGAATCATATGCCAAAATAGGCCGAATTAGTTGGAATGATTTAGGGAGAAATAGGAGTGACGTAAAAAAATAGGAAAAATCGTAGACGTTGTTTGCCAATGTGACACTAGTCATTACTTCACCATCTAACTTTACTCGTGAGCAATAACATTTAACATCTTGCATGTGATTTCCAAGGACAATTAAGCTATTTTTGTGAACTCTTCCCAATTATACAATGTCAAAATTAAACAAAAATAATCTCATCATCTCAAAGGAAAACAAAATTGCCATGAAAATAAATGTGCAATGATAATAGAAACTACTTTTCTGGAAGACGATGATCTATCCCAGATCTTCATCCTCAATATACTTGGTTCGTATAACTTTGTATGTAAACCTCTTCAACCCATGATCCTCGCACTTTTTTCTTCTTTTAAACTTCTTGTTTTACAGGGTAACGTTCAACTAATGAATGAAGTAATAACAAGATATGATTTAACACGATACTAGCATATCCTATATCTCAGCAGAATAATAGCCCTTCAAGATGCAAGGCTGCAATAACCTAGACTAATATCAAAGAATACTGAAGCACGCAAGCACAGATAGGTGATGATGTATTCGAGCACAGCTGAATATCGTAATATTTGCGAAACAATCATTTAGAGAGATGTATATATGTGGTTACTGGTGAAGGTGATTCAAATTATAAGATCAAGAAGCACAAGAAAACCAATTCAAGGTAAGTTGAATCCGTAATACCTTCCCTTCCATGTATTTACCCTTTGATGCATTCATGGCCTTTGTGAATAAAAAATAGATGAAATCTATAAACCATACCTTTATTCATACAAAAGCCCGGCAAAGATCGTGGCGACTCATAAATCATCAAAACCCCAATGCTTTACTGTAGGTAAAACACGGTTATGAAATCCTCCATACCTCAAACCAAAATAGAAATAATTAGGATCAGATAATGCGATTGTAGAAAATTTGAACAAACTTTTAAACCTCCCAATTCTCAAAATAATCTTTTAAGTAAGAGAAATATTCACAGATTATAATCCTTTATACAGATATAGCTAAATCTATTGAGTAGAAGTAAGGAGTGGATACCTGAAAGATGCCAAAAGTGGGAAATCCAATATCTAAATTTACCTCTGGAGATACTTCAATAGTGTAACTTCATGTTTTTTTCGTTCCAACACGCTTGATAAGCAGAGCTAAAAGTAGCACTGCCTTCTGCGTTTGGAGTAATGTTCTTCAGAGGAGTAATGTGGAGGGCCAATCATTTCCCATCTTTCACCACCTACATGGTCACCTTTATTTACATTGATTCTCTTGCAATGCCTTGAACCCTGACAGGACATTTTTCCCTTCTGATGTCTGCTACTAGAGTCAGAATTAGTTTGTCTGTGAGACATGTGCTCTCGCTTTGTTTTATGACTCCCAGCCTTTCCATTTTCATCAAGCGACTCTTTCCAGTGCTTATGGTGATTTCTCCGATCACTGGTATCACTACCATGCCCCCCTTCACTGTGTTTCTTGGGTTTGTTGTGAGAGCCATGGTTATTCTTCTCCTTGCTATGACATTTGAATTTGATAGCAGAATCGTAAAAATCAATGTCTCGCTTATCAGGATGATAATGTTTTTTAGGAGCCTTTTGGGTAGAGAAACGAGATCCTTCGTCATACTTATTATTAGTGGAAGGGGTTCTTTCTTCAGAGCATACTGCCACCCTATTAGGGAAGGGGCTACGAGAATTTCTTGCACGTGAACAGTTCCTGCGCAATCTTGAACCAGAGTAGCTTCTTGAAGTATCTGAATCTGCTCCAATGTCATTGTTGGTGGATCTTCTTGGAAACTCTTTACAGTGATCTTTGTTAAAATCATCATCAAAAGATCTCCTTTCTCTGAAGCAATAGAAATCAATAGTCACATGAATGAATACGTAAAGAATATGTATCAGGTGTTTACAGGATTGCCCTAATATATAATATAAAAAGATTGTATCCTCTTTCTTTATGGAACGGTGCAATCAACTATTATAAGTTAGCAATCCAAATATTAGATTAGACAAGAAATCAACCTAAAACGAGATATGGTAAACAAAGTTCCACATCATTTACCTATCATGTTCAGTCATAAGCCGTAGCTTGCGTTCTCTGTCTTGAAGATCCAACACCTCAGCTTGGGTAGGAGGACATTCAACTCTCGGCATTATAACTGGTGCAGCAGATGGCATCCTAATTTATTCACAGAGAATAAAATCTCAGCAAGGTAAATCTTCTAACACATACGGTCAATGAGTTAAGCAACAATCTTTGAAGGAAAAAGGGCTGAAAAGGTTACCAATTTGCAGGTAACCCTGAATAGAGAGTTGGCACGTAAGATGGAACGGCAAACGGTGACATGTAAGATGGGGCCATCCGGGGATCGAAAGGCAACGCTGCAGATGCGCCATACAAAGGGGGGTGTTGCGCTAAGGCAGGGAATGAGTTCGGGGCCCAGTTATATTGTCCATAAGCTGCCATGCCCCCGGTAAACATTGCATCTCCTGAAATTCCTAAATTTGAAAGACTCGTACTAGCTTATCATGCAGTCCTTATTATGATGAAAATATGAAATTTCATACTTGTGTGAACCATTGAGTATGGATTAACAGCAGCAGCAGCAGGGCAGTCTCTGCATAAATGGTCTGGAGAACCACATGTATAACAATTGCGCTCCCCCTGTTTAAAAAAGTTAAGTACATGTAAGCACTCTCACAAATAACCCAGTTCCTGACTTGAAACACTTGAAACTCTACGAAAAAGATATAGCACCTACTCCTGCAACAGTAGGGAAATATCAGATGTGTTAATCTCACCTTTCTGTATCCGCTAGTATGTGCCATACTTCCTTTGTCTGTAAAAGAAAGGGGATTATTGATAACGAATCGAAGACATAGAAGTGACTACATTAGAATTTGATCAAGAGAAGAAATGCAATATATGCTAAATGAAAAAGAAATAGCATTTTTCTAAATGTTAAGATAGTATCGGCTTGAAAAAAGTATCATACCCATGGTAGCTGCAAATAACCCCTTCCTTTTCTTTGACACCAGATCAACTGTTACACAAAAAAAGGTAATTCATATAAATGATTAATATATAAATTGTCATAATGTCCCATACATTGCATTACAGAAGCTCGTTCCTCGGAGAGGGGGGGGGGGGGGGGGGGGGCATAACCTTGGTGATACAAAAAAAAGGCATAAACATTATGACGTCACTGTTTTATTTATCAATCATTAAGAGGTCACTGATGAAGAAACTAAACCAAATATTGAGGTAAGATTCAAAGGCCTAAAATCTTAATCCACACACCTCATGCATTGCAGCTGAGAGTCGTAAGCCATAAATATACAGGCACGTTGCATACTATTGTCCCGTGATAGTATTCGTTTTTTAATCGTTTGCAATATCACATTGGATGTGATTTTAAAACTTCAAAATCAACAAATTCAGATTCCAAAACATGCACACGTACGAGAAAATATGGTCGAACAGTCAACTAAAACATCAACAATTCATAATTATATGATATGGTTAAAATTATAATCATAATGTTTTACTGGTTTAAGTCACTATTTTATTCTAGTTCCATGCGACGTTCTTCTCTCGAGTCTCCAAGCCCAACTCGTAGTCCTTCATATTTGACGTGGTATTTGACCACAAAGTTGATTAGGCTTAATGAGTCAAAAGTGTATCTTCCAGCATTGCTACCGCCTAGGGTTCCCTCTTTGACCAATGTAAGGGATGATTGATATGTTGCATTAGAACCTAGTTCCCGAAAACAAATGAATGTCAACTGACTGCATCTAGAAGTCATTCTCTGTAAGCCCCATTGTACAAAACGTGTTTAAACAATACTGATTCTTTACATCTCAAAGATCCAGAAAAGAACCAGTCATCGATCCAAGTGATGTTAAGCTCCAAATGAATACAATTTGATGCAAGAATCTTCTAGTTAAACTGTAAATAAGGCATTTCAAAGCAAATCAACCATGATCATCCACTTGTGATTACATGTTGTACAGCAATGTCCAAATACTGGCCAAAAACCGGTTTGGTGGTGGCCATAAAATGCAGTATGTTTACCTGTAAAGTTGCTATAGAAAATCACTCAAAAAGACTCAGCACAAGTTTTATGCAAGGTGTTAATACTCTTTAAGTCCCTCGTTGACTGTTGAATGAGAAAAATGTAGTGCAGTCAACTTTCATTTATTAATCAGTTTCGTAAGGTTAATTTTCATGTAAGTCCATGTCTAATACAAATATGGTCTGATTGATTATTCAGTTTGCATAATTTGAGACAAATGACGAATTCCACCCGTGGTTTGGAACCCTAATGCCAATCAACCACATTAGAATGGTCATTGCTAATTAATGAAGTCAGTTTTTCTTTAAAAAAAGAAAATAACATGGCTCACACTTCCACTTGTTATACATGATCAAAAGAGGGATTGAATAGCACACGAGTTTGAACTTTGAAGAAATACCTGTTTCATGCATTTTCTGATCCTAACATTAACCACTAGTCTTACTTTTCACATGATGATATGTTAAAGAATACAACAAAAGGTCAGGAGAACCCATACGGCCATACCTTCATCTTTTCGAGGTAACATTTTAACTGCTTTCACTGTGCTATCTCCCAGGGGATCACTTGTACATTTCAGAACTTTTGATGTGATGTTTTCATTCCCTGCAGGTGCTTGATTAACTCTTTGTTCTGGCTTTAAAGACTTCCCTGTGTTTGGATTCATGATTTGGGAACCCATACCAGAAGTTACTCCTCTATTATTGACTAGAGAGTCACATGCAGATTCAGCTAGAACCACGTTGGATCCCCTCCCAGTTGCAGTTGGAGAATCTGGTAGAAGGGGTTCTCTCTGGTGCACGGAGATGGCACATGATATCTCTCTGGCGTGAATTCCTGATTCTCCATCTGAATTTCACATAATAATAGAACACTTTAAGAACAGGATTGGCATCACCTATAGATGGTAGATTGTAATAACTTGAGAAAAGTCACATCAGCAATAGAGATTCATCTTACCAGGTGCATATCTAGGAATTATTTTGTCAGATCCACTAACTGGCATTTGAGTCTCAGGAAAGTGTTCTATTGCCTGCCTAAGAGACAGGTTTGGCAGCAGATCATCGACTCTGCACTTTCTTGAAGAACACTTAGGGCAGCTTGCTTTCTCAATCAAGGCTAAACGAATACCTGAATAAGAAATCTCTACAGTTACCAAGTAGCAAAGAAGTGGACAATCGGAGAAATGGGGTGTATATGGCGAAACTACAAAAGATTGTTAATTCAGAACATATTCTTTTCCTCTAAAATCAAATAGAAGCTTTGAACGATTGATCAAAAGAAGGGGTGAGCCGTAAAGACATCCTATAGAAGACATTATTTTCCATTTTCAAGGTCATAATGAATGCCATCATATTGAAATGTTTGGTGACCACAAATTCATTTTACATACTCAAATACATCACAAAAGTACATCACAAGAAATGATGACACTTGCAAGAGAGTTGGAGTTGCCTCGATAGAGGAGAAGCTTATACAACATAGATTGAGATGGTTTGGACATGTACAAAGAAGACCTACGGAAGCACTGGTTAGAAGGAGTGTTGAACCGTGATGAATACATAAAAACAAGGAAAGGCATACCAAGATTGGGAAGAAACGGTTAAAAGATGCCTAAAAGATTGAAACATTCCTACGGATTAGGCACTGGACAACAGGACGTGGAAGAAGGTTATTTACATGCCTGAACTGTGATTCTTTTGAGTTCATTTCTAACCTACCCCAACTAGTTTGGGATTAAAGGTTCTGTTGTTGTTGCAATAAAGTAAGACATACATACATGCCAATATTTTTATCAATTTCTATCACCACCAAAACCACCTAATCTAGCTGAGTATAAGGTATCTTGGAAAATCTTCATAGAATTTAGTACACTATATTTACCAACAGTTGGGAGCATGATAGTTTATATTGACAGACTACCATACTAGACGAGCCTTTCAAATCTATAGTAGACAGGGAACTTATGTATTTATTTAAAGAAAAAAATACTTACAGCTGTTACAGAAGCTGTGCTGACAGCATGGTATCATTACAGCATCTTTGAAGATTTTATTGCATAGGGAGCATTTTAATTCCACTGGCAATTCTGAGTTCACATTGATCTGGCAGCACACCTCTTGTTTGCTGTAAAACCAGGAAGAACAAGCATGATAAGGAAATTAGCTAAGAAATTCTGACTGGACAGTCTTAGAAAGAGATCTAGAATTGCGGCCAACCTGTCCAACAAGCGCTCGTCTGCTTCAAATGGCCAGACTATATTGTTTCTATTTTCATCGATGTAGCATGGAATATCATTGCTCTTGTCAGCATGTCCTGAAATTTTAAACGAGAATAGATAGAGACGTGCTACAAATCCAGACCTTTTTAAGGGTTAATTGCAATTTGCCCCGTGGCATTTCGGTCGTTGGTACTTTGCACCCTTTAAATGTCAGGAGTGCAAGTGTCAACGACTGAAAGGTATAGGGGCAAATTGCAATTAACCCTCAAAAAGTTCAAAGATAACACCAACATACCTCTTGACATGGCCTCACTAAGATCACTTCCTTCACCATTCTGAGATCTATTATCACATTTCTCTGGAAACCTATGCATTAACAAAAAAAGTAATAATAGCAGCTTCTGACTAACGATGTTCACTCATGTATTAATTAAGCCTGATGACAGTGGGCTTGTGGCAAAAAGAAATCCACTAAGCTAAAAATAAAAGAGAAAAAATCAGCTGGGTTTCATAAACAATAACACCGAACTACATTGTAAATGGTACTCCCCCCTTAAATATTTGAATCCAAAATGTGTACATTAGCTATGGTAAGTAACATAGCTAATACCATACACAAGAGACTTTTTATGATGTATTTCGTTGTTTTCTTGTGGGGACAAAACTGGCATATTATAAATATATATTGTGTTTTTGCACAACGAATCTAGAAAAGAGGAAATACATCTTCGCCACCACAAACAAGTACATATTCCAGGACATGGAAAAGAAAAGATAATGGCTGTAAATGTGTGTAATACTGTAATATGAAGATATAAACTAATTGAAGTTGCACCTTAGATCAAAGTCAGGTTCAAAATCAGCACGATTTGCATTGCCAGGACCAGCAGACGAGTTCAGCGTGGAAGATTCAATATTATATAGATCATTGCCAAAGTCATCAAAGTTAACAACATCCACATTCTGGTGAGAAGAAGGAAATTAACAGAAACGGTTTGTAGAAGCAAAAGAAAATAGCATTTCAAAAATATGAAGCCAAAGTAATGCACTTAGGTAGTATTAATAACAGTCAAAAGAACAACAAAATTTCAACCTATCCCTCAGTCAATCTATCTTCTTAGCTGCTAGAGTTTGCAATTTCAGCAGGCCCATGACATATATTTCAGTATAAATCAAAAATATCTACAGCCTTGTTTCATAAATAAGTTTCATCATATTTTAATATTCAATGTTATTGGTACTGGAATGTTCTGCCAGAATCACAACGTATGAACTTGCATTTACGAACTTGTTGATTGACCACGATATATTACTAAAACTGATGCACGTAAGCAGCCAAGCCAACTTTCTCATTAGTAATAGAATATAAAGTCAAACTACAAAGCTATGACTACAATTAACCCACTGTAATGATTTTTTCACAAAATAATCCTAGCAAATGTCAAGGAAGGGCATTAAAATACCATGAACCCAGTAGGATTTTAAAATTATTAAATCCAGATAAGCAAAGAAATTGAAATATTAATTAAGCATTTGATATTGTTTTGTGTATCAATATCATTGATTCATCCAACAGGCCATACAAGCAACATCGTCGTAAAGGACATCCTGTAAGCATCGTTGCAAATGACCTGTGAGCAGCTTGCACTTACAATTTATAAACTTGTTGATTAACCACATCATACAAACACAAGCTTACAGCAATGATCCAATCATTCACTCTTTTTCCAAAATGGGTTTCAAAAGAATTCTTCCCAGACAATCATAAAGAGATCCATGTAGTAATAACCTCACTCATGACCATATCTCTTCCTTGATTACATGTTTGATCATGCAACAATGCCTACTATTACATTTAGATGCGAGGTAGTATGCCCCTATTGTGACTTCCTATAAAAATGAAACTAATGATAGAAACGACTAATGACCAAGCATCCTTTGTGAAGAAAATTAATATTTCACACCATCCTTAATAAAAATGATAGAAACGACTAATGACCAAGCATCCTTTGTGAAGAAAATTAATATTTCACACCATCCTTGATAAATTTCGTCGAAATTGCTTCTTTTTGTATATTCTCCTCGTAATGATATTGTGTTTCCATTCTAAACACACCATTTGAAAACAAGTGGAAATGGTTTGGAATGAGACTAAAAATATGTCATGGATTGAGAGTTGAGGCAATCATTAGGCTTGACTCTGAGACAATATTAACATTGAAACTACAGTCCTTCCCAAATTTGTGATTTTCTTTCAGTTTCAGCTTTTGAAAGAAAACCCTAAACCCTACAAGAAAAAACAACACAAATACATTTTACTTGGTATTGCTTCTTTTCATACATTTCCAGAACTAATCTCATCATATGTCTAAAACCTCCACGACACAACCAAAACCTTGTACCCTAAACAAGCTTATAGTCATCAACTAAACCAACTACACATAAAATAACAGGTCAAACCTAGCCCTTGGAACTACTCGTAAACCAATCGAGTCAATCTCAAGAAGCGAAACAACGAACCTGAGAAGGAGAATGCACAAGCTCATCCAGCCGATTAGCGGCAGAATTCACTTTCCTGAACGAAACAAACCAACAGATAAACAAAGAAAGCCTCCAAATCTCACAAAAAAAACTTCAAAGACTCGATCGAACACACACGGAACGGCGGGGACTCGTCTGATCACGACGCTCGAACCCGCGGGGATCACGAACTCGTCGTCCTCGTACGCTGAAACAACAACAAAAACCAATAAATAAGACGAAGCCCTAAGGGATCCTTAGAAAGACTGGATCGGATGCGCACCTGCGCCGGTGTCAGCGTCGGAGACGACGAGGTCGAAGTCTTTGCAGAGGTTGAGGTTCTTCTGATCGACGATGCGGGCGCGGAGGTCGCGGACGGAGATGGAGGCGCGGCCGCGGAGGTTGACGGCGTCGAATCCGGCGGCGCTCCGGAATTTGAAGCGGACCGACATGATTTGGAGACAGAAGTGGTTGGAGCCTTGGAGGGGGTCCTGGAAGAAATCGAAATTATCAAAATCGTGGGCTTTCGAGCTATATATAGGCGAGGGTTGGTTCTTCTGTGGGATTTTTGCTTGGGTATACTTCCAAAATATATTTATTAGACTTTTACATTTATATATTTTTATATTGACCAGAAATACTCACTCCAACCACTATTTCCGTTTGTGCTGGTGTGCACTTGAACTTCATCACCCGTCATTGTTTACGTTATATTGGATGAGGGTTAAGATGTTGTTAGTGTTATCATCAGAGTAGCTAAATCACGACCTTAATTTTGGAATCCACCTGTTATTCACTTATTCCCAACCCTAATGGAAGTAACAACCCCTCTTCTCCATTCGACCTTACCTCATATCCAAACCCCAAATATCCCTACGCATCCCCAAATTGATGGTGCAATCCCGACTGATCCGAGCTTTGAAGACATGATTTGTGCTTGTAGTGTTCAATGCATACGCGGAGTGGGCTCACGCGGTTGCCGACTGAGGTAGATCTACAATGATCTCAAATGTTCGTGATAATTTGGGTTAGGGGTAGTTGTTGTTCGAACATTGCATTTGGATGATAGCAAATGTTATTCATGTTTGTGATTCGGTTCTAGAAAGAAGAAACACCTCTCCTAACACTTCCCAACCTTCCATTGTTGTTATCAAACTTCACATTAAAATTATAATTGTACTTTTTAAAATTATCATATAAAAACCAATGTTGATATAGCATATTGATTGTGCTTTGTTGTTGGTTTTAAAATATCCACGAATTTGGATATTAGGTCATCGGATTAGGGCTGAGCATCGGTCCGGTCCGTTCCGGACTGGAAAAAAAAATTAGGTCCGGACCGTGTAGGATCGTGTGGGTTATGGGTTCACTAATCACTTTTTAATCTAATCACCTACTTGTTTAAGCAATCGATATGCGCAGCAGAAATATAAAACAAAACAAGCAAGTGTAGGAAATATGCAAACCACAAATCGACTCGGCATTTTTATAGAGGTTCGGCACCCCACCTGGGTCCTAGTCCTCTCTTGCAAGCTCCGCTCGGATCACCGAGCTCCGCTCACGACTTTACTAACCACTCCCCGTTCCGGGCCGGGAGAGAACGCCTTTACAACCGTCAAACTCGCGAACAACCATCGCCAAGCTTGGAATCTTCTTCTCACAATCCGAGAAGGATGTTTCGGGCTTTCACCGGAGCCTTTACTCTTTTGACAACAAATGATAACTTGAGTGGAGCAACACTCTCTAAATCTTGAGCACACTTGAGTAGGATTAAGAAATGATCACTAAGTGTGGAAGGTTTGTAGCTTTGAGTGTTTAGGATTCTCTCTAAAGTTTGGGACAAGTTTGTAGTGGGAGAGTTGTGTTAAAATGTGTTTTACAACTCTATTTATAAGCATTAGAGAGAATAGATCCGTTGGGACAAGATTTGGTTGGATATTGTGCAAAGAACACAAAGCAGAAAATCGGGCTGCAAATCTGTCCAGAAACGGTCGACCGAAAAGGTGAAACGGTCGACCGAACGCTTGGGTTCGATAGGGATACGGTCGACCGAAATATGAATCGGTCGACTGAATGCTTAAGTCAATTAAGAAAACGGTCGACCGAACAAGATTACCGGTCGACCGAACAAGCGTTTCGGTAGAGGGAAAAATGGATCGGTCGAACGAAATTGTTTTGACCGATAGCAGGGGATTTTGACAAGGTTAAACGGTCGACCGAAACTGGTTTTGGCGGTCGACCGATTATAGACAGGCACTTTGGGTTTGTCAAGTGATGAAACAACGGTCGACCGATCGTGGTCCTCGGTCGACCGATACATGAAATACATTTGGGGTATTTTTGGTTTAATACGAATACGACCGTTGGGTATATACGACAAAAGTAACGGTCGAGAAAATATGATCTGACGGTCGACCGAAAGATATGGTGCGGTCGACCGAAACTAGATAGGGAAACACAAACAGGATTAATTGATCATCCGGTCGACCGAACGGCACGTTGCGGTCGACCGAATGTGGGCAGACTTTTGCAATTCAGGTTTTGGTGTTTTCCGGTCTAAGTTTGGGTGATCTATTGAAGTCCAAATAATGTGAAATTTTGTGTGTGACTTCTATAGGGAACCTAGTGTGTGATTAAGTTGATTTTAGATCAAGTATGCTCAATTACACTTTGTTCCTAAGACTCAAAAGAAATTAAGATTACATGTCTTCGATTTAGCTTTAATTACATGTCTTGACTTCATTTCCATCTTTCTTGAGTCTTGATCACCTGTAGAGGTTAGCACAATACAATATATATGCAATGCATAGTGTGTCCTACTCTAATTAAGATTCGGTTGATTAAATCATCAAAACATAAGATTAAGGCCAAAAAGCCAACAGACCGGACCGGAAAAAAATCGGATAGGCGGACCGAAGACCGGACCGGACCGGTCCGGTCCAAAAACCCGATTTTTTACCTTAAATTTAAAAAAAAAATTGGACCGGACCGGATCCAATTTTTTTCGGTCCGGACCGGTTGGTTCCGGACCGGACCGAACCCGGACCGACCGGTCCGGTCCGGTTGGGTTTTGCTCACCCCTAACGGGGATTGTGTTTTGTTAAATGTTGTGGGGACCATTATATTTGTCGAATCACATTATTATTGTAACATCATCAACACAGCGGAAAATTTAAAAATTTTATAACACACAATCAACAGAGGATATTACGCAAATACTGAACACAGGTGCACCAACATATATAATATATATGAACATTAGAGTATTTCAAAAGTTGTGATTACATCAAAAAGACTATACAAATGGAAGCAATAATCACTCGACCTCAACTGAGAGAAAGCTGGATCCGGTAACGGTGCTCCTCTCCTCGGTCACCACCCCCTATCGCCGCTCATGGCCTGAAAGTAAACATGCAACAATGCCTGAGTTTCCTGAGGAAACCCCGTATGCCAAACTCTAACTACATGAACTGAAAGACGCCCTAGCATGCAATTCAACTAAACAAGAAAAGCATCTCAAATAAACGGCTGGGCTCCAGGGCTCTTTCACCCAACCACAACACACACCACGGTCACGGGCTCCAGGTCTAATCTCAACCAACCACTGTACCACACACTCGTCGCCAAGCTGGGCTACAGGTCTTTTTCAACCGACCGCAGCTACCACGACACGACCAAGGGCTCCAGGTCTATTTTCAACCAACCCAAACGTCTAAGGGCTCCAGGTCTTTTTCAACCAACCCCTACACGCGGTCCCTGCTCAGGCTCCATGCCTTTTTCAACCAACCTGAACGCACTACGGAGCTTCAGGTCTTTTTCAACCAACCCCGCACAGACTAGCTGGGCTCCAGGTCTATTTTCAACCAACCGCAGCTCTCGCACAGTCACGGGGCTGCAGGTCTCTTTCAACAAACCGCCGCAACACCACAATTCTAAGCTGGGCCTCAGACCTATTTCAACCAATCCCAAGCTCACACACGGTTACGGGGCTTCATGAGATAAACTTGTATTTATAAGTTCTCTCCAAATAACCTATTCATGTGCAACCTCTTGCCCATGATTTCATGCAAACTTCCATCTAACCATCCATTATTTAATAATAAATAATCTTAGCCACGAATTAAATCAATTATAGACCAATTCCATGCATGATCTAATTAATTCTTAAATTAATTCTGCATTAACCGTTTGGACCGGTCGACCGTTTCGAGGTTCGATCGACCGCTCGAACCAGGTTTCGGTCGACCGTTCAATAACTCGGTTGACCGTTCGTTACAGGAATTATTCTATCGCAATGTTCGGTCGACCGACCGATTACATTCGGTCGACCGTTAGAACAGATGGAAAACTCCTTGTTATCGGTCGAGACATGTCTGGTCGACCATGCCACATTCGGTCGACCGATCAACAGTAAACGGTCGACCGTTTGTGCACAGTTTTGCAGTTGGTCAAATTTCGATTAAACCCCTACAAAATTCGACATTTCGGGATTAGTAGTTAATTCACAACTTATGTAACATATTATCCTATGTAATGATAAATCAATACATCCCATAATACTTACATCACATGTGAATTTAATTTAGATTCTAATTATGTTATTAATCACAACATAATTTTGATTTTGCTTGTTCACCCTATGTGTCATATTTTCTTCATGAAACCCGACACATCTTATGAACTCAAAATCCACATTTCTTGTTTCCCAGTTTTGTGGTGTGACCTATGGGAGGATCTAAACTAAGTTAGCAGTGATATTAAAAGCTTAATATCACAAGCTATAAGCGGTATCTAGCTACACATTATAGCTCCCAATTAGCTAGATGTCTTAATTCCACTTGAACCAAAACCCGATCCATTTAATGATGGAGTGCACCACTTGTGTCCGTCCCTTGCCTCATGATATTAAGAATACACACAAAGTTGTATTGTGTCATCTTTGTATTAGTATCCATTTCTTGATCTCTTTAAGCTAGTTATAAATATGTGACTTAACTCAAATCACATTATGCACATTATAATTTTGCTTTATCAAGGGGCCCACTAATATCATCACTCAATTAAGAGGGGCAATGATAATCTTTTGACTAACTATCTTCTCCAACGAAAGTCATACTTAACCAACTAATGCATTTACACTACACTCATCGATAGCTTAAGACACTAATCTAATTAAGCATTCCTTAAGTGATTGGATATAAGTCTCATATCAAAGGACCGAAGACACAGTAAAATATTAATGACACAGAAACACATTTCTATAATATTTTACTTATTAGGTCTATTCAGTATACAAAAGCAATATTTTCCACTTTTGCATACTCGTGTCGTCACTCACTTGTAGAGCTACAATGATCTATGACCAACACGACAATCTTAACTCGGTAATTAATGTTCCATGTTAATTACCATGATTGCGAATATCTTTTGTTTTATGTAAACCAATATCTTTTAGAGCTCTACGGTTAAGGACCAAAAGCCTCTTCCTTAACACTTCTAAAAGACGAATAACATAAACAAGGAACAAAATGATTTCTCATTCAATTCATAATAATTGACATTTAAAAGTAAAACTTTTAGAACACATTCCCTTCACAAGTCGCCCCACACGGACGACCACAACAACAGCACCTCCATAGTGCAAAACTGGACACAAACGGTCGACCGAACCAAAAGTCTCGGTCGACCGAATCAAGCAAATACATGGCAATCGCATCGACCGACACTCCATCGGTCGACCGATTCCCACCCACCGCACTCGTTCGGTCGAACCAAAGTCAAGGGACGATCGACCGTTTAGATGGTCAACTCTCAGGTTCACCGAACAAAACGACCAATCGGTCGAACGGCAAAAGGCCATGTTCGACCGAAAGTCACCAGGGACAAATCCCACAACTCCACAACGAATTCGGTCGGACACCCGAGCACTCTCGGTCGACCGAATACCACCAGGGAGAAAGCCCTCACTCGCACCCTGAATCCGGTCGAACGTCGAGACCTCCTCGGTCGACCGAATTCCTCTAGAGTGTTCCCCACGCTCAACACAAAAGTCTGGTCGACCGAATGCACATTCGGTCGAACCGACCACTCCATCCACTTAAGTCATGGTCGGACGAAGTCATGGAGGCGGTCGACCGTTTAGATGGTCAACGCCCTATCCGACCCGACCCATGACGGTGCACACGGTCGACCGGCAAAGGGGACCCGGTCGACCGAATCTCACCAGGCTTGCCTCCTACGCACAATCGCTCGACCGCCCCAAGGGCATCGTTCGACCGATTTGAGGCAGAGCCTGAATTCTCTTCACGAACGGTCGACCATTTGTACCAACCGGTCGACCGATCAGGCAGTGAAATCTGCTGCACATTTACTCGCGACGAGCCGAAAGACCTACCGCCGACTTCCAAATACTCACACTACTTAAGTGAGCGAGCTTGACATACCGGAAGGCTTGAAGAAGCATTTGAAGAACCGCGACGATGCCTCCACGAGTACGTCTCCCCAAAACACGATCCGTCGACGAACCTCGCGTCCAAACGACGATCAATCGCCTCCTCGACGGTCCACAACCACCACACCACCTCCGACAACCTCCAACAGCCAACCACAACCACCGAAACACGAGTTCGGTAGAGGGAGAGAGAACCAACTCAAAAGGGATGAAAACACACCCCACGCTTCTCACCTTCACCAACCAACCAACCAGAGCCGATCTTCACTTCGCCGGAGGTCACCACCACCACGCCGGAGATCACCACTGAGGTAGAGAGAGTGAGCAACGAGAGTGTGAGAGAGATGTGAGAGAGAGAGAAACTCACCTCTAAATATCTCCCCAACTTTCAATCTCCACCACTCATGTCATCCCCAAACCATCTCAACCCCTCATCCAACCATCTTCCATCCCAGTCCATCTCCATCTCCCCTAATCACCCCCTAAACAACAACAAAACACAATTAGGATTAGGATAAAATCCTACAATTATGGTAGGATGTTTATAGTGTAGCAATTTAGATGTAGTTTGTTGTGTTGTTGTATGTGTTCTATGTTTGCTTGTTGCTTTGAATATGGACATTAAGTTTCAATATATGAAGCTTAATTTGCACATTGGTGGGAAATGGGGTGTGAAAAAGGGTCGTAGGTGTGCACTATACTTCAAAGAGGTCGAGGGCCCTATGATTTTGATTAAGGATCTAGAGCTTCGTCATCTTAGACTGCAGATAAATCAATATGTGACAGTGGCTCTGAACGAGGTCTTGAAGGTTGACTACTTGATTCCTCACCCTCGGAGAAAGGACTACAAAAGTATTAATTCAGAAGAAGACGTAAATGGAGTTATTTGTATTTGCTAGTTTATAGAAATTTGCGGTTCACGAGGCACCCTTTTTACCAACCTTGAGGCCAATGTTGAGCAAGTAGGATCAGTTGAAGTGCCCATGCATGCATAAGTAGAGGAAGTCAATGAAAATCCACTTAGTGCCGAGTTAAAAGATGTTGATCAATTGGTACCTAATCCTACACATGTGGGAGAAGTACAATCGGAATATGAGTAACTCGTACCTAATCATGTTCAGGAAGCTGAAGTTCAACTGGAAAATGGTGTTCAAAGACCACCTGAAAGAGTCAAGGTCAAACGATCAAGTTAATGGAGGGAAATTTTCAGAAGAAGGTTGTCGAACATATGGATGCAATATCCCACAATAGATGACCAAGATGATGTGGACATGGGTGCTGGATGAGAGTCTAACGAGAAGGGTACGGACTACTACCCAAGTAGGGAGTCAGATGTAGAACAAAATGTTGAAGAAGTTGTGCTACCTGAGTTTGATGAAACATTGGAGGATGAGGGAGTTGAAGACTTCCACTTCCAATTTGATGGCGGTCCTCAACCAATTGAAGTGAACATGAAGAATCCTGATATGTATGCAGGTGCTAGATTTTCAGATGTTTCCTGTTTTAAAATGTCTTTGATTCAATGTTGTATTCCCTAGTGGGTGTGTTATGGATTTCATTAAAAGTCAGCCTAATCAGGTCATCGTTAAATTTCAGGTTTCAAATTGTTGTTGGAATATTCATGCTTCTAGGATGTAGGAATGTAAACTCTTCCAAATTAAGATTCTCAAAATGCCACTCACTTGTTCTTCAGTTGATAAGTTGTGCTTACAAGATGACCACAAAACGCTGGATTGTTTATCAAGTGATTTGAGTATTTTAGGCATGATGAACGACTGACTATCAAGAACATCAATGACCATCTACAGAGAGAGTATCACTTGAAGTTACTTTTTCATAGAGTCTAGAGGGGTAGAGAACTTGTTTTACAAAAGCTTCATGGTAGAGATGGTGTTCAGTATCACCTACTACACACTTTGGTTGATGAGCTTACTAGGGGAAGTCATGTTAGACTAGGAAGTGTACCCCAACAATCAGTTCATATATTTGTTTGTATGTTTCCAAGCTTGCATGCAGGGATCCATAGTGTGGTTGTTGGCCAGTGATAGGCTTAGACGGTTGTCATCTAAAACACAAATATAAGGGAGTGCTACTATTCGCTACAAGTGTGGATGACAACAATAACATTTTTCCCTTTGCGTTTGGAATAGTTGAGACTGAGAGTAGCTCCTCTTGGTTGTGATTCTTGACACAGTTGAGAGAGCTAGTTGGGAAACTAGATAGGTTGTTGTTGATTTTAGAAAGGTGCACGGGCATAGAGGTGGTCGTCTGTAGGAATTTTCCTATAGTGATGCTCCAATCACATCTCTTGAGTGTCGCTCGGACGTACAAACCCGAGGATTACAACAAATTCATGTATAAACTGCAATCTATTAGCCAGGAAGCATATGATTGAATTTTGAACGTCGAGTAATCTTGTCTAGAAGTCAGATTGGGTTGAATACAAAATGCCCCTTCATTAGCAACAACTACAGTGAGTCCTACAATGTATATCAATGAAGCAAGTATGTCTGGCAATTTCACACGAAACATGACACGAACGAACATGAAAAATTCGTATTTGGGTTAGTAGTTTTTGTGTCATGTTTGTGTCTGGTATTTCAGACACGAAAAGTTTTCGTGTCGTATTCGTGTTCGCTTACACACACAAAAATGATATGATTTAATTTGTAGCATTACACACAATTCCGCGTTGTTAGCCCAATAGTTTGTAGAGGCCATGCCGGGTTGTGAGATCCCTTAGTTCGATCCACCTAGTCTTTTTTATATTTGGAAAAAAATGATTTTTCAAAAAAACTTCAGAAGGTGAGTTGTTAGAGGTTCGAACGAGACCACGTGGGATCTGGAGGTAAAGCAAACCATGATGCTAACAGAGATGTTATGTTACTTTTAACATTGTACATATACATACATATATATATACAAGCATATATATATACATACATACATATTAGTTTTCTATAGAACCGTAGAATGGTTGGCTAATCCAACGTGAATGTGCAGGTTTTTTTAGTCCCAAAATGGCTAAATCCTGAACTAGAATGTGCTGGATTTTAGTCTCAAAACGACTAATCCAACATGCACCTCCCACGACATGGTTATAAAAAAATCGTAGAATGTTCAGAATTTGTAGTCCCAAAATGGCTAATCCAACGTGCACCTCCGACGACATGGTTATAAAAGGTTAGAACCTTTGCTAACGTCTCAAACCATTTGAACGAGACTTTCTCCTTGAAAGGCCCTTTGGAAAAAGAAAATTATTTTTAGTTGAAATCAACATTTGGTTTGTGAAATTAATTAAATATTTCGTGTATGTTCAGGTTATTTCGTGTTTACACAAAAATGATTTGTGTGTTCGTATTTCTTGTCTTGGTACACAAAATAATTTCGTGTCGTGTCTGTGTATGGTCAAATTGACTAATACACGTAAAAAAATACGACACGAAAGTACACACAACGTATTTCAATGTCTCTATGTTTTGGAGCCTTCTTGTAAAATTCACAGTTCTTGGATACTGCACCAATTTGCCCAATGAGTCAATGACTGACCACCTCCAGGCTCTAACACCGACTTACTTATTTGCTTACTTTTACAATTACAAAATATGATCTCCGACTGCTTCAATTTTCGTTTTAATTCAACAAAACCTGCACCATTTATTATTATGAATCACAATTCTGGAAAGCTACGTATCCCTATATGTTATTGTTGAAAATCTTTGAAACCATTATCTGAATCATCAAAACATTATATAATACGACTCGAAAAGTTGCCCAAACCCTGCCCTGATCAAGTGATTGGGTGGGTACATGCTTTAATAGTCTGGTTAGTACTCTGGCTGAAAATCATGAGAATATAACATAAAATATCACAAATTCTAAGAGGTTTGACAATCCACAAACCACAATACATATGAAAGTCCTAAAGTTACAAAATAAATACTAGACTCATGAACGTCATCTGTAAATTACTTAAATCGTCTGTGTCAATTATCATTTTGTCACTCTCATTTCTACTTATATATCTCTTCATTTCACTCTCACACCACTACTCTCTCTTCATCTTCCTCTTAATCATCAAAAATAATGTCTCGGAAGCCAGGAAAATAACCAACGGACGCCCCGGTGCACTCAAATATGGTAAAATTTCAAACTTCTTTTTAGTAAAAAATATAAAAAATAAAAATAAAAATTAGGGGGCGTCTACCGAAGCCCCCCATGGGGACGCGTCTGTTGCAAACACCCCGTATAAAAAAAATTAATAATAAAATCTAAAAATTATACGGTGTGTTATCTCAAATTATTTCAGGTTCCATTCCAAGATTTCAATATTCATGTGGTGGATTACAGTGAGTTTTTTTGTAAGTCAGGAAGTTTTACCAAATACCACATTGACATGTCGGTCGAGGGTCTCACTTCCCGGTGAACGAGCGGCATTTCACATTGTCAGTGAAATTTTTTGAATCTTGAAAATCTAACGTTATCAAAATGTAATAAACCCTAACCCTAATTATTATCAAAATATCAACTAAAACTATGCGGGGGCGGCAGCCCCTGCGGGTTTGTTTCGACACCCTATTATTGTACTCCGGATATTGATCCGTTTACCCGTTTATTTACGTTTGTGTTTTTTTCCACCATGTCACCACCGAAATCTTGCAACGGAACTTAAAATAACACACCGTATAAATTCAAATTAAAAAAAACGAGTCATCTAAGGCAGACCCCCCCTGGTAGGAGCGTCTGACCCAGACGCCTCAATTTATTTTTTTACGGGACATAATGTGTATTAAATGAATTGTGAATGACAAAATGGTAATTGGAACGGACAATTTAAGTAAAATTCGGGTACGCTTAAATAATACAACAATTGCGAATTCACATCAGAGAAAAATAGACCCTCAAGACGAAGCCCATGTTACACTCCTTTGGTTTCTTACGTTTAAGTGGGTCTTTCGGCCCACTAAGCTTTCCAGCCTTCATTCTTTGGAAATATACAAGAGACTTGGGTTTCCAATCATTCGACATATATTCTGTTGGGAGGGGATCTAACAATGCACTTATACGAAACACGAATTAAACGCACAACGTAATACCAAATATTGATTGCGGAATTAACTTCGGACCATCTCCCAAACTCAATTGCAACAAAAACACAAGCAAGATGAAAATAAACAAACAAACACAAATGCACACTTGAAACAACCACGACACACGCAATTTACAAGGTTCGGCAACGTGCCTACGTCTTTAGGGGGTCTCCTGCGGGTTTTCTTTCTTTCTTCCGCTTCTCCAACAAGAGAAGCAACCGAGATTACAAGTATATGGAGTCAATATGTCCTCCAAATCACTTTAGATCTATCTCTAGCCTTAATCTCTCAACTCACAATGAAGGAAACTATGTTGTATGCAATGTGATATAAGACTAAGAGCAAACAAACTCTTTTATAGACTAAAAAACCGAGCTACAATTAAGGAAAACCGAACAGAACTATTCGTGGGGACACGGTTAACCGATGCTCGTTCGGTTAACCGTGCGTGCTTCAACAAGAGTGATTCCTGTTCCGATTCGGTTAACCGAACCATTCCCGGTTGACCGAGGGAACGCTTCTCACGCGACTCGGTAGACCGCGAGAACGATTCTACCACGAACTAACGAATTCTCCAACAACCATTCGGTCGACCGAGAACCCCTCGGTGGACCGTGCCAAATTGTTCAGACACTTTTAGATTCTCGGAACACCAAAAATCTCCTCAACGGTTTACCGAACCCGTTGTTCCGAAGTGTCACTTGTTCTCTGAAGGTAGACCGAATCCAATTCGGTCATCCGATCCCAGCTGCACACGGAGTGCCTGGAATCCTCGGTTCGGTGGACCGAATCCAATTCGGTAGACCGACCCGTATTCTCTGAAATTTCCTGGGTTGTGCATCAGTAGACCGAATACAATCCGGTCGACCGACTCTTCCTGGATTTGATTCCTTAACAAATATAAGCCAATATTCAACGGATTCTAGGTCCACTGCACTATGTTTCTTTCGGTATTTTCTTTGGTGATATACTGATACGTAAAGATTGTGAAGGAGAGGTCTGTTCTAGACTTCTGGTGTGAAAATATGTATAAGATATATTTTTAGGAAAATTTATTGAAATAATCTTTAAAAAAAATCGACAAAATATAAGACATGAAACCTTATTTGGGATAATATGAGAAATGGAAACAGTATCACCAACACTGTTTTTATTCAATAGAAAACGTTATTACCATTGTTGTTTTTAATAATTAAACCAGCAATCGAAATACCATTTCCAACATGTAGAAAGCAATCTTGCCATTGTCGTGCTTACCTTTTACAATTATTAAAAAATATTTTAAGTTTCAACTTCAGCTCCAAAAATCTTTCACATTTTTGCCAGCATTTCCCAAGATTGAAGATTTGCAATGACAAATTCCCAAAGAGACGCTCAACATGACGATTCCAACTTCAAACACCAAAAACATCCGCATAATGTTATAACCTTGACTCTTGATTATATTTTATAAAAAGCTTATTGCGTAGAACCGGTTCAAACTTCAAATCATTCACAGTCACGCAAAAAAAAGCATTTCAGATATTACTATCGTCATTCGTCAACCATCAACAAGATGATATGATTTCAAATGCCAATCCAATTGTTCCATTCTATCTACGGGGCATAAATGGTTATGGGTGAACATTGTTTCAAGATTGGCTCGAACCGAGAACCAAATTCACCTACCATTGAAGACCGAAATTCAGACCAAATTAGTCGGTTTCGGTCCAGTTGAGACCAAACTAATGTAGATCGAAATTATTTAATTTATATTTTTATACGAAATACGATATTAACAAGTTTGTTGTTTAAATCATAAAAAGTTATGATATAAAATTGTTAGAAATACTACAATTACTTATTATAAGTAGTGGAATCGAAGAAATATATGATATATATCTTATTAATATTTGGAAAAAACTTAAAAATATACATAAATATTTTTAGTTCGGACTGGACCCGGAAAACCCATACCAGACCAAACTAAACTTGAATTTCCGAAAAACCCAATACCGTGGACCAAATGGAATCCGATCTGAACCGATTGATCAAGTTTGGTACAAAAAAATTCCAGATCGAATTTTACTCATCCTTGTGTATAGATCCAATTAACTAACATGCACACAATACACTTTCTTTGTAAATTTGAAACAATAAAACCTATAAGCTCACTACACAAACTACATTGTGAGGCCCAAGATCACAACGTTTCAAAAAAAAAAGTCCATAATAAGCAAAGCAAGTACTTAATAATTATAAAATGTGAAAAGTGAAAACAACATCACACATGACTAGGGGTGCACATGGGTCGGGTTGGGTCGGGTTTGGACCTCAACCCGACCCAACCTGAAATTTTCGGGTTGGGAAAAAACACAACCCGAATCCGAACTCGAACCGGTTTAGGTTCAACCCAACCCGACCCGAAAAATTCGGGTTGGGTCGGGTTGAACCCGAATTCGGAAATTTTCTCCCAAACTTGGTCGGGTTCGGTTGACCGGTGCTTAAACGGTCGACCGGTGGCTTGAACACCCGAAATTTTCGGGTTGGGAACGGTCGACCGAGTGATGTTCGGTCAACCGGTTTATTTGAGAAAAAAATAAAAAAATAAAAAAAATCGGGTTCGGGTTGGGTTGGGTCAACCCGAACCCGACGCAAAAATTCAGGTTTTTGATTTTCCCGACCCGACCCGAACCCCTCCCCAACCCGACCCGACCAGTCGGGTTCGGGTTGGGTTTCGGGTTGAACCCAACCCATGTGCACCCCTACACATGACGTTTTCTACTTGACGTAAATGTTAATGAAAACGGCGACACTACTTTTGTTTCCTATTGGATAAAAATGATTTTGAAGGTGACCACTTCATTTTTCATATTTTACCAAATAAGTTTTTAAGTTTTATATTTTGCTAATTTTATTTTTCTATGATTATTTTAATTTTTTTCCATATTTTTACTCTTTAAGAATTTTGTGTGAACTACACGACCTAAAATATCTTAGTTTAGTTGTTAATTAAATCGAGATCCCTCCCATGGATTTAGTGGTCTTTTAATGTTATTGCTCTACTCCCTTCTTATTGAGGAGGTATTTGAATGGTAGGGAAAGGTACCAACTGCTAACTAAAACATCATCTTAAGAATACTCTTAATTTGACAAACATTCAACTTATCTCTTCTTCAGGAAAGTAGTGCGGAAATAATTTAAGTACAACGGATCACAAAGACATTCACGAGATGTTTTTATTAACTTGCACGTATTTATTCTACAAATTGTTTGTAGGCTATCGATCGCTCTCCAACCAAGAAAGAAGGCGACCTGCCTATTATTAATCCCACGACCAGACCCACAAAGAAGTAACAGTCAATCTTGAACCACAAGAATATTAAATTAATGAAGGCAAACTATTGACACACATCATTAATGCTTTAGACTTAATTGCACCTCAAAAAACTATTTTAGGACATCACTAGTCATGTACGTGTTGACGAAAAAAAAGGAACAATCGTGGCGAAGAATTAACTCGTTCACCATCTAAAACAATCAAGCAGCCTCGCTACTTCATTACATACATAAGACAAGGAATGGTTTGTTAGTGCCTGATATTCTTTACTATAATTTGTATGTGATAACCAAAAGTTCCAATAGATGACAAGGTGGGAGGCTTGTCTTACTCAGATGGTTTCGTCTTGTAATTAGGTTCTCCTTAGACTTGTACAAATAGATACAAAACCAAAGTGAGCATTGGATATTAAATTTAGATTGGATTAAGAACAATAAAGGTGATGATACATGCCAATTACTTTTGGCTTCATTCGCGAATCGGGAATAAGCTCTTAGCTGGTATTAGAGACGTAAGCTACACAAATTTTAAAAAATGGTGGATGAAGATTTGTTGCTTTTATGTCGAAAGAATGTTAGCTGAATATCCGATGTGAGATCATTCGTCTTAATATTTATTTGCACATTTACAAGCTTATAAATCTAACATGTGTATGGTTTTAATTATTTCTTCCCAAAAATAATTGAGATAGAGTACTGAAGGTAAAGGCGTATGACGTATCATATTTTTATCACCTGCCGCAATATCATTTGATATATATTTAACATATTCAACGTAAGACCGTTCTCCCTCAAAAAAAAAAGGTATTATCATTCTACATTTTTTAACGGAAGGGACATAACTTCGGAGTTCGGTCTGAAATGAGTTTAGATAACTGCGTTTAACTCTTCTTACGTAGTTTCAAACGCATCTTCATCTTCAACCAAGTATGCGTTTTACTGGGTTTTTCTTCTTCTAGATCCCCGTTTTATACGGGTCTCTTAAAGGTTGCTTGTTGCAATTTGAAATTACATATCAACCTAGTCCCTTATCTAATTTAATCACTTATTGCTAAACAGTGTCTTTGATCTCATAGCTTAGACGTCAAAAACGAACACTTCAAAACTAATTCCTGACATTTTGATGCAATCATAAAGCCAACGACAAGAATATTTCAAGTATTGCACTTCAGTTTTTCTCCCAAACAAGAACTTGTTGTGATGGATATTATATGAGACGTTGAATCCACGCGTTCAACGCATCCTATTAATAATTTGGTTCTTATAGCTAGAAAAATGACATTAAACCTAGTAACAATAAAACCTTTTAAAATTAGACATGCAACATTGGATCCACGCATGTACTTCCCCAGGTTGACATTTTTGGTCGTTGTTTTCCCACCAAGAACAGAAAATCGGTTACTTCCACGGTTCTTCCATTGACTAATGTGAGGATGAATAATTCTCTATCTTGTATAAATGCCAAGGACACATATATAAGACATAACTTGCAAGATCTGGGAAGGAAAGGAAAGCAAACCAAAGAAGGAAGGGTTTCTTTTTCCCGTGAATGACGAATTAACCATTAATATTATTTAGTAAGGCTGAGAATGGATCGCAATTCGCAGAAGCAATTCAAAAGTTTATTGCTTTTACCACTTCTGGTAGGTTTGGAATTTTGGATGTCTTTAAATATTTGAATCAACTTTAGTTTTTTAAGTAGGGAAATTTGCATAATCAAGTTAAATAGATTTAACAATTTACATAAGATCTCCTAAACTTCTTTGCATCTTCCACACCCCAACCGGCACCCGCTTTAAGTTTTTCCTTGACTCGTTTAACAATTATTATCCATGATTGTGGATGGTAATGGAGGTGACGATGATTCAACAAAAGTTTTTCAAAAATTACTAAAATATTTATTTTATATTATTTTGTTGTCACAAAAAGTAAATTTTGATTCAGACGTGATAAATATTGAGCAACGATATTTTCGAAAAGATATTAACAGTAGAGTTCTTTGATGTTAACAAGATAAAAGCGATGTTCTTCGCATGATTAGTTTGGAAAGAGATCGAGAAGTTTTTGTACTTAGTTGAAGTGGAAGATATCCTCTAGCAGTGCGCCATTTGTTTGATAGGTGCATCAATTATTGATTCTGCAACCAAGTGGCAGAGCCACTTCCAACCACAGCGATCTTTTGAAGTTGTCGAGCTTATTTTGCCAGAGAAATTAAACATAAAAGTCTTCATAACAGGACGAGTTGGTCGGACTATGTGATATGTCAATGTGGGGGCATTGGATGAGTAATTGTTGGCCAAGAACTAATTAAAGATCGAGGTTCACCATAATTTCTTTAGCTCTTTTAATACCTTGAATTAAAAAACCACGACACTACCCCCACCACAGTCTATTAAATATTGTGATACACTGGACAACTTCATTGTAATATATATATAATAACTATGGAAATGTAATTTAATTAATGAGCAAAGTCGATGTGGAACGAGCATTTGTAGAGACGCATGTCCACAAACATACATCACAATGACATTTTAGTGCACAATTGTCCACTTATAAAAGCATACGTTTAATTTTAATTTTGGTTTTATCTGCCGTCCAAGCAAAGTCCGGCACCAGATGTTTGCTGAAAAGGTAATAGTCTACATGAGTTTTTCGTGGAAATCTTATCTTCTCTGGGACGAAAAATATAGGTAACGTACGTCGAATAGTAACTAAAAAGCCACGTAGATTTGAAGCTGCTCATGAAAACTTTACTATAGTAATACACACCTGTCATCTAGAGGGATGTAAAGCTAGGAAGATTAAAAAGAAAACGAACATTATCGGCATAAAATATTATAGAGTCCACCTTCAACGATCGAAGTACTCGGAACAAAGACACTACGTTTTTAGTACAAGTCTATAACTTAGAATATATATGTCTTTTGACCGCGCGTTACACTAATTTATTCAACATTAAGTAATCATATATAAGTATATTGAAAAAATAACATTAATAAGTTTACAAGTCTTTCCTTCAACGTAATACACACTAGTACACTACACTTACAAACAAAATATCCTAATTCAAAACATGACCTTAATTAACTTAGTTGAGTAAATAACAAACAGACAATGAAGACACATAATTCAAAAGACGTATCAAAACTCGACCATTCACCAAAGCAGCTATAGTTTTTTTTCTTCTTTTGAAAACATTATATAATATTTAGTTAAATCACATGGTAGGATCATTCCTGATCGTGGCTAATCCAATCCAAAAATATGAAGTTAGTGCCAACTCCCAATTGGCGGTCATCTCATAACGTTGTGCTTTTGAAACTGTCTATTCATTCACACGTATGTATGTGGAGATTCTGTTGGAGGCAAATTGCACACGTAACACCACACACCACGCACCAACTAGGCCCAGAAATCCGAACACCACCACATCGAATCCATTCGGATCCAATTCCCGAATCCAATCAAGTTCCATATCTCTCTCTCTCACACACACATCATCTATCGTTCCAAATAATACAAGCTAATTTCCTCCCTATAAAAGCCCGACCTCTCCCACTCACTCGATCCCCCACCTATAGTCTCCGTCCATTTCTTTCGTTTTATCGATCATGATCGCTTTCGCCGAACTTTTCCCTCTCGATGCCACCGACCAAACCGCAGACGCGAACGCCAAACCAAACGCGAACCTCGTCCCGGCCCTCCAAGCGCTAAACCTCCTCCACATCTACAACCCCGACGACCCCACCCCTTTCACCCGCGACTTCGGCGGGACCCACCACTCCATCCCCGCCGCCGTCCTCCGTCCGACCAACCCCGACGAAGTTTCCCTTGTCATCCGCCTCGCCACCACCTCCCGCTTCCTCCTAACCGTCACTCCCCGTGGCAACGGCCACTCCGTCTCCGGCCAGTCGATGGCCAACGCCACGGGTATCCTCCTCGATATGTCGGGCTTACGCAACGTCGAAGTCTCATCGTCCGGGGACTCCCTGATAGTCGGGGGCGGGGCGCTGTGGGAGCACGTGCTGGCGCGTGCGGTGGAGGTCGGGAAGGGCCCGAGGTCGTGGACGGACTACCTCGGGTTGAGCGTGGGAGGGACGCTGTCGAACGGCGGGCTTAGTGGGCAGGCGTTCCGGTTCGGGCCACAGACGGAGAATGTGGAGGAGTTGGAGGTCGTGACGGGGAATGGAGAGGTCGTGGTTTGCTCACAGGAGGTGAACTCCGATCTCTTCTTTGGCGTGCTTGGTGGGCTCGGCCAGTTTGGGGTCATCACTCGGGCTCGTATTCCTATCTTTCCTGTCCCTGACATGGTAAGTTAAGTTAAGTTAGTTCAGGTTGTATATGTATATAAGATATATATACTTCGCGAGTTCTTTTTTCTTCTTAATTCTGATGTTTATCGGGAAATATAAGATTCTTCGCATGCATTATCTAAGTCAGAACCATAAGTTATGTTTTCGTCCAATTTGTTTCCTGCGGATTTATCAACAATTTGAGGTCTTTTCCTCTCTTCTTCTCATATTAATTTTATCACTTTGAACCAGAGATTAAAGCTTTGTATCGATAGTAAGTTAAATGTTGAGATTTAGTTGAAGTATATAAAAATACGTGCATGACGAAGATACGAGTTTCATTAAAAAAACGTACAAGATAGGAAAAGACTGACATCGGAACCGGCATTGTGGAGATTACAACCAACTTGACTTACTTTAAGATACGTTTCCAATGAGGTGTTGTACGTTGTTCTGTTGGTTTGGTTAAGGTGAGGTGGATAAGGTTGGTTTACTCCGACTTGGACAAGTACACTGCGGACGCAGAAATGCTGGTGAGTCGAGACGATCCGGTTGATTACGTGGAAGGATTTGTGTTTTTGAACAGTGATGATCCAGTCAACGGCTGGGAAACGGTGCCCTTGTCGCCCGATCAGAGGTTCGATACCGATCGGATACCGATCGGATCCTGCCCGGTTCTCTACTGCCTCGAACTCGTCATTCACTACAAACATTCTCACCGTTGCTATGACGAAGGTCCATCAGTAGACGAGGTAACGTGTTTGCATCATTTCGTTTTTAAATATAATTTCACATCGTCAAATATTTATTTCAGTTTCTCTGTTTTTTTTTTCTGCAGAGAACCAGAAAACTACTGGGAGAGCTGCGGCACGTGAGGGGACTGGAGTTCTGCACTGATGTAGGTTACGTAGAGTTCATGACACGTGTGAAGCACGTGGAAGACGATTCCAAGGCAAATGGCACGTGGGATGCTCCACACCCTTGGCTGAACCTTCTTATTTCCAGCAAAAACATAATTGATTTCGATTCGAACGTCTTCAGAAAGATTCTCAAGAATGGCATCGACGGGCCCATGTTGCTTTATCCACTTCTCAAATCCAAGTAAGTGCAATTTCCACTGCTTGAATATACATAACTAATGACAAACATAAGTAGATAACATTTCTACATTAACCTCGATTGTAGTGACAACATGGCAGACTAATGGATTTCGTAATGACTAATCTATTAGCCGTTCACGTTTTGATTTTGAAGTGAACATCGTAGTCTTATGGTGTTATTAAATTGGCCATTTTCTTTGTTTTCGATGCTGATCTTGATTAGATCTTTACTCATGGACAATCTATCGTTGTTTTTTGTAAAGGTGGGACCCGAGGACATCACTCGCGACACCTGAGAGTGACATTTTCTACTTAGTGGCATTGCTTCGTTTCTGCCGTCCATTTCCAGATGGACGGCCAGTGAAAGAGCTAATATCCGAGAACCAGGAGATCATCGACTATTGCGTGGCCAACGGCTACGATTTCAAGGTATACATCCCCCACTACAAGGACGAGGCCAAGTGGAAGCAGCACTTCGGAAACCAATGGTCCAGATTCGTCCAGAGAAAAGAACGCTACGATCCAATGGCTATTCTTGCCCCTGGTCAGGATATCTTTCCGAGAGCACCTGGGCCCTTGTAGGCTACATTCATGTATCCAATAAATTATTATTTGATTTTAGAATTTGAAGTGATTCGTTGAAGTGAAGTTGGAAAGGAAAAAGGAAAAGATTATATTGCAAAATGTTGTGACTTTGATACGTGTAAAAGTTATTTAAAAATGGTAATATTCCAGGTGATTGAGCATCAATCCTCGGGCACCTAGCAGCCGGTCAAGGTCATTGAGCGGAGTGTAATATTCTTCTTCAAAGTTCAAATTCAAGTTTAAATCATAACAACGTAGCTAATTACGTTTCAGTGAAAATGACATTAGATAACTCTTAATTTCGAACTAGAACTTGTCTGTCCCAAGTGGAGATGGTTATCGAGAATTCTGGATCACAAAAACAAAGAAGCACTACTTTTGTTAAAAGAATGGTTAAAGCACTGAAAAGCTTACAAATCTCACATGAAACAAATAGTTGATGGAACTACAAACAATCTTAGCTTATCCGAATGGAGAAAAGAACGCTCTTTGACAATAATTATCACCAAACAATTACTAATTTACTTGACAACGCCAAAGTTCTTGGTGGACCACGAGATCCACGACCTAAAGAAAATCATATCTCCAATGTATATTGTCCCTACAATTAAACACCAAAAGCAGACATCCTGGTATAAAATGACAAAGCTTCCAAAAATATTTCTTCTGATACACAATATGCCACTTACCCAATTGTATGTTGTAGCTTGTAAGCAATTTGAATGCTCTAAAACAAATCATTTGATTACAAAAGATGCATATTCTACTACAACTTGGCAGAAGGCAGTGTGGCCATGGGTCCAAGATCTTAATAAACTGAATTTCAGAAATACCCATAAAACTGAGCTTTAATCTTTATAATACTAAATCTGAGTGGGAAGGGAAAAAAAGATACTAGTGCTGTTTTAATTCTTATATGTAAATTGTTGCACGCAGCACTAGAGAGATTTCATCTGCAGCGGTAAACTAAAAAAACAAGACATAGGGTGCTTCACCAAATCACTTTTTACACGACCAGCCTCTATTAGCATCTTATACCAAAGTGGAATCTTAGTTTTTCAAAATCATAAAAGTGGCTTTTATTTGCATAAACAAGTCTCAACTAATAAAAGCTATCCTGCTAAACGGATAAAAATAATAACAAAAGTAAGCTTTGGCATGCTTAGAGGAGGGCAAGGAGGAAACATCATCGAATGGAAGAAAAGGAGGTATTGAATCCATAGATTTGAGTGGCAAAAGTCTTAAAAGTGGAGTCAAATCCATGTTGATTTGTTGCCTTTTAAGGCCAGCTTTTAGCTCTAAGCCAAACACAATCGCCAACTTATTGGATTTGTTTTTGTATGATTACCATCTCACAATCGTTCTCGAATGTCTAAAACTCCAACCACTGGACCCAACAATAAGACGACAATTTAAAGGTTGTTAATGTGCAATTAACAGTTTAATAAGCCTTACATAGATTACCATATTGTACAAGATGCAATTAAGTTATGTGGGGTTGATTTCATGGCGATTGAAAAATTAAGGGGGTCATGTTTGATTTCATTATAGTCTGCACCGTGGCCTAATTAAATCACAACACCTTGACACCAGGAAATTTACGTTGGACAAAGAAGATCACGTGTTCATCTGCCTTAATATACCCATCCAAACACAATCCCCACTGGATTCGCCCACATCACCTGAATGACTAATTTCCGTGACCACCCATTGAATACATGATAATCATATCTAAGCGACTGGTAGGCATGGGTCACTTACTCACTTATCATGGGATTTTACTTTGACAATCACAGTGATATTGAATCAACATAGTTCAAGCTCATTGCAGAGGTTTTTAAAAAGGGTTGAGTATGTGAAGTCAAAGCTTAGCAAAGATAATCCAACTAAGTTTGATGAGTTCAACTTATGCTTGAACTTGCTAAATGAATGAAACAGGGGAAAAGTTATGCTTGAACTTGACTAGGTTAAATTTGATTGCAAGTTTGTGTTGGAATCGACATTTCATCGACCTTATCAACAAGCACACTTACTACTTCAACCAGTACAAACGTTTTGAGATAAAATATTCCTACCCCTTAATTTTTACCCTCCTTTTACCCCCAATCCAGACGATACCTTGTGAGATGCAAATTCTTCTATCACACTCCCAAATCCTTTTTGTTATAGTCTAATTCTTGTACAAAAATCAATAAAAAAATCTATAGAACCCATAGTTATAACATATCTGGTACACTAGTAGTCTCTATGTATGACAAATCCCGAGTGCTTCTACCCCAATGTTGCAGTGACACAAATGCGAGTATGATGAGCAATTCAGCAAAGCCAGACTCTTCCCATCCAAAATGATTTTAAGTTACACAACCTATATGCAATTGATTAAGTCTTATTACGATTTCCGACTGTCTAAGTGCTTCACCTGCGACATCATTTTCTGAAGCAAAAAAGAGTAAACACGCCATAGCAATAAATAAAAACGCAATAACAGGAAGAAATTGCCATGTGTTTGGTCAGAGGAAATCACGAGTATAATTATAAAGATAAAAATATGAGAGATGTCCAAGAAGGGAAACATAAATATGACTGCTTTCCTCTACAAGCACAGAACATGATATACCCTGATTGTTTAACTTTTTTTCAAGACAAAAACACCAAGAACATCGTACGAGGAGCAGGAACCACAGTGCTTACATTGACCGGAAGATGTTCAGGCAGATCATGCTGACTACAGTTGGTGGATTTTAGTTTCTCACACTGGCTATTAGTTGAGCCATGACAGTTGCATATTGAACCGCAGTGTGCTGTGAACTGTACTGATCTTGGAGACCATACTCTGCAAAGTTTGATTCAATGTGCATAAAATGGCCTGGCAAGGACTTTTTTGAAAGATTATCCTGCCAAATGTCGATGAAGTCGTCCACAATATGCTTCGACCTCTCTATTGAAGAAATGGGAAGATATTCCACCTACAAAGGGGATAGGAAGTATCATTAGTCCATGGTTCAGTCCTAGAAACGAAGTGAGGAGAGCAGATACACAAGTTCAAACAATGGACTACAAAAACAGAAAAAACTGTACATCTTTATAATAAGGGATTTAGGCATCAGCATCTGATGAAATCTGTACACAGACAGAATAAATATAAAATAAATTTACTGTTCAGCTCAAATGAGCCACCAATATGTAAAAGAAACTACTTGAAAAAAAATGGTCCTAAGAAGTAAACTTCCTGTTGCAGGGGCAAAATTATAGATCCGGAACAATTCAAATGCAAATCAGAACCTTGAAAAATGTGCACTGGGACACCCAACTAAATATGGCATCCTAGATTCAAATTGCAACTTAATGAAGTTAGATACGAGGCATATTGGCATAGGGATTACATGGACACATTTGCAAGGAAGAGTTGAATGTACTAATGTATGACGAAACTGTGTAACTTCAAAACATTCCTACAATCAAAATGCATCTTGATGGCATAAAAAAAAGTGCGTCCAACAAGGTGTCACTCCTCCGTCTAGTAAAACAACTACCAGCATAATCTGCCTTTTATATCAGTTTGATTCTTTGATCGGTCAATAATTGGATGCATACTAACCAAAGCTGGTAGAGTGTCAATAAATGAAGTATGGTGACTGAACCATGCATTTTGAAGGAACAAAACAAGGCATATCAAATAGTTATGGATCTATATTCCAGACAACAAGCCAAAACTACATAGCAATAAATGCCTACTACAATCAGATCAGCAACTTCCAGCAATGGTAGCACAAAACTAACTACTGGACCAATTCTAATATGGTTTGAACCAGAAGCTTCATTTATGAAGACCCACAGAGGAAAACAATTTCTCAAATAAACAAGTAATTTTTTATATGCAGTTAAACTGTTGTTTTGGAAGAAGAAGGTGAAGATGCATATATTGATGGAGAGTTAAGCGCACGCGCCCATGGTTGAAGTTCCAATCAATAACACTAGTGTAAAATCTGTCACTATAACAAAGTGGATGTTGTGGAGTCACAGGTCAATAAAACACGTGGCTGTTAAGACTTAATTCAATTCCAATGTTGCTGGCAAACAGAAGGGGGAACGAAGCAAAAGTACAGACACAGTACGTTCATGAAGACCATATTCTACAATCAAGCATGACATTTTACTCAACCTGCGTGCAGGGTGGGTATCTGTTTGTAATATGTTTAAAGCTCAACTTTTGAGCATATGACCACGAGAAAAAGAAAATTTGCCTATTAGTTTCATGTGGATCGACAATTTTGCCTCTGTAATTTTACATAAAACTGTCCCAAAAGTCAGGATAAAGTAGAAGAGTTGCGATGGTGTGGTGCACTAGGGTAACAACCTCACCCACCCTCATGGAGTTTTGTGTAGATCATGCATCAACTTAGGATTTGGCAAATTGATATTTTTCATTACTAATCCGTTGACATCCAACAACATGCAATTGGAAGATATTTCCTATCAATTGTCTTTTTAATTTCCTCGTGTCAAGTCACACCGTCACATATTTAGTATACGTAGAAAAAACGTACCTCTTCAAGCAAGTACTGATATCTATTTTACCTTGGAATCAATTAAATGGGTTAAAGAAACAAGGCTGTTCTACACCATAGACTGCAAAAATTACTATCATTTTATATTCCAACATCATACTTGGATGTCTAAATCTAAAAATGATTCCTAATGCGCATACCTAAAAGGAATGTATGTGAGGAAGTCAATAAATTGTGCACACCTACAAATGGAGGAACTTCAAGTAAACAGTTGAACTAAACGGACAAAGAAGGCTTTAGTTCACAAATCATCAATTCACACTACATGCTGATGTAATTATAACTTACAATCAGCCCAAGCAAGTCCAATATGTAATCTTAGAGTCCTATGGCTTGCAGTTCTAGAATCAATATGTACATGAGCCATCTTCTGAGCTTCTAAGTACATAAGAATGCATCTATATAAGACTTATCTAAGTAGTCAAATTCCTGGAATTCCGCAATTTAAAATGAATAACCTAAGTAGCAAAAGATGCTGAAATTGGATGCCATTGGAACTACTATCGTGATATTCAACCAAAGTACCGAACGATTACCTCCATCATGATTCCTCTTAAGCTCTCCGAAGTGGAAGGAACCACCTTTCCCACTCTGACCCTGAAATCACCAACTTGATATTGCAGACCCTAACACACACAAAAAATAATCAAAACATCATCAAAAGCAACATATCGATACGACAATCGACCGTTCTGGCCTTGTAATTCCGGGCACACCTCGAAATTGAGGGACACCCTGGCCTTGTAAGACTGCAACTTCTCCATGATGGCGAGCACATTGGCATCGGCCTCTAACACGATTCGCGGGGCCCGGACGATGAAGTAATACTTATTGGGCTGCTCCTGCAACGACAAGCCGAGGAAGTCCCTGGGGTACTCGGTGGGAACTCCTTGGTCTAAACCACCCAATTAAAAATTCAATTTTTCTTTTTCTTTTTGGAAAAACTTAAAAGTTGAGGGGTGAGAGTGTAAAAAAAGAAAGAAACCGACCTCGGAGCATGGGGCGGTAGAAGGTGAGGGTAGACTTCCAGCGGCCGTCCTTGATGCCGTTGATGCTCTCGACGGATTGGGACACCTCCGAGAGGATTTGGGTGCTGACGGACGACCCAGGGTTCGGCTGCCAGTGCATCAACCTGAAGAAGAAATATGCCTTTCTTTAGATGGGTTTGGGGAGGAAAGAAGAAGAGGGTTTTTGCTCACCACTTCACTGTCATGGCTATTCGGGTGGACTGCGACGGATGGTGGTTTAACAGAGGTCCTTAGAGGGTTTAATGAATGAGTTTCGGGTGGGACTTGGTGATCGAGGAAGTTTCTGCTTAGCCCTCGAAGATTTATCAGGGACGTCCTCCCGATTACGACTTCTTAGGTTTAGTCAGGGAACTACTAAATGTCGTCCCAAAATTACTTAAATCGTCCCTTGAAATGACTTCTTTGTCCTTAACAATATATTTAATACCCATATCGTCCCGTATCTTTAAATAAGATTTTTGACTCAGTTTTACTAACATTCCTAGTACCAACACCACGAAAATGTCTGGCGAAACACCTACATCACGCAAAGTAACGGAGGCGGATTTTTTCCGACTCAGGCGTCTGGCAAAGACGCATGTACCATCGTGGAGGCGTCTGGCTAAAACGCCTCCACCATGGTACAGACATCTTAGCCAGACGCCTCGACCATCGTACATGCGTCTTAGCCAGACGCCTATAGCATCGTGGAGGCGTCTGGCAAAGCGCCTCTACGATGGTACAAGCGTCTTAGCCAGACGTCCCGTTTTTTTTTAAATTTTTTGTCAAATTAAAATTATACGGTGTGTTATCTCAAATTATTTGACGTTTCTTTGCAAGTTTTCGGTGGTAACCGGTCGGATTACAATGAGTTTTTTGCAAGTGATGAAGATTCAAAAATGTCCAGATCCAACATTTTTTAAGATCCAAAATCCCCCGGCGGTAAAACATCATGATATACAAATACCACATCGACAGGTCGTTCGGGGGTCTCGCTGGTGAGCGAGCGGCATTCCACCTCGCCGGTGAGGTGGCGGGGGTGGCAAGGGGGCAGCGCCCCCTGAAATTTTTTTGGATTTTGAAATTGTTGGATCTGGAAATTTTTGAATTTTCGGTGTACCGAAGGGGTATCGGTCATCCGAATATAGTAATTATTAACTTATTAATTAATTAATTTAACAATTATCTAAATTTATAATCAATTATCTTTTTAAAAAAATAATAAAAAATTATGGGCGTCCGACGGAGCCGCCCCACGTAGGAGGGGCGTCTGGGTAAGACGCCTCCCCCATGGGCGGGGCGTCTGGGTAAAACGTCTCCCCCATGGGGGAGGCGTCTTACCCAGACGCCCCCCCTCCTACGTGGGGCGGCTCCGTCGGACGCTCGTAATTTTTTATTATTTTTTATTAAAAAGATGTTAGATATTTTACGAGATTCGAGTACACTGGGGCGTCTGTTGGCTCATTACTGACCTCCAAAACATTATTTTTTATGATTATAAGAGGAAGATGAAGAGAGATGTGTGATAGGAGGGTAAAATGTCGCGTTATAGCAGTAGAAATGAGAGAATGACAAATGGTAATTTCAAGGGGCGATTTAAGTAATTTTGGGGCGATTCAGTTTTGGTTTAATTTTGGGACGATTTAAGTAATTTCAAGGGACGATTTAAGTAATTTAGCAATTCAGTTTATTTACTCGTTACTCGTTCGTTTTGAGTTGAATATTTATTCTTTAATATTATTTATCTTCTTCACATTTTGGGAGTCTAAGGTTGTGTTTAGGTGTACCAGTATCTGAATCTAGTACATCTCATACGAGGTTTTGGATGAGTCTAATTTTTAATTCAAGTGTATACCTAAGTATGAAAAAAAATGATAGGAAGTCTAATGTCTGATTGACATTGACACATCCAGAAGCGGTCTTAGATGATGTATAAGTAACATACCCACATCTAACTCTTACTACGTTGTTGTAGGATGTCTTTAAAGTTCAAAGTCACACCAAAACAAGTTTGGTATCCTAAGAATTTGTATTCTTATTTTATTTTTGGCTAACACACACAAACAAGGATGCCTGGAAAATTATCTTTCAACCTTACATGCTTATTATACATCTTTTGGGTTTAAGAAATAAGCTTTATTTCTTAAGTGTCAAGGATGATTTAAGTCGATAAGAATTTTCTCTTCGATTAAAATGTATCATAAATAAAAAGAAAATAAATAAATACGATACTAGCTTACTACGAAAATGTACGTGTTGAGTTTCAAAGAATCAAGGCTGAAAGGCTACATGATTTCCTAAGGGGTTAGAGTGTAACATATTAAAGTTAGAGGGGAAAATTGAAATCAACATATAGTTCGGAAGAAACCTATAATTGACCCTTAAAATTTTGTAGTTGTATCCCTTGAAGAAGTGGTTTATCAGAGATCTTATTTTTTGGGGCCAAAACGAAGAGAAGAGAAGAGAAGAGAATTGGCCGAAGCCGAACCTCGAGTATTGTGTTGTCCGATGGCCGCCGTGGTGGATTCCCCAACCTCCGTTCGCAAAGGTACGTATTAATATCTCCTTTCCAGAAACCAATCCGTCATTGTCTAATGATCCGTTGCAGTTGTGGTCCATCTAAGGGCGACGGGAGACGCCCCCATCCTCAAACAAGCAAAGTTCAAGGTCTCTCCTCTTTCCCCACTTCTTCTCCTAACCAAATCATTGCTTGTCCTTGTTGGAGTCGCATGGTTTTGGGCTATTATTGGTTTTTATTTTGTAAGGCGGAGTGCGGAGGAGCCCTTCAAACGAACGCATTAAGTTTTGACGGAGGCGGTGTCGGAAATTCAGGTTATGGTGTCGGGATTTGTAGGGAGCATTTACGGGTTAGAAATTAGAATTTAAAAGGGGTCGAAAATTTGTGAGAGTCAGAATTCCAAATGGTATTTAGAAACTAGATGAAATCCCAAAGTCCAGATGGATCGCCCAATGCCACGGTCCTGGGAAGTTAGGTCAGGTGGTGGAATTTGCAAGGACTATTCAAGAATTGGAATTTAAAGGGGCTGAAAATTCAAGAGGGTTGGAACCCAAAGGGGTCTTTAGAAACTAGGCAAATCACAAAATCTAGATGCGTCGCCCGGCCTCCCCTCACTATATTTGCCACCGACTTTGTTATTGTTCTGACATTACAAGTGAAGTTTTAACTGTTGTCGTTAATGTTGCTTAGTGAATGTTGGGGGGATGTGTTCTGCTCTTAAAAAGTTTTTCAGTTTGGATTTGAGGTGATTGAACACTGCGTTGGTCTCCTTCTCGTATTTTTGTTTAGAATAATGGAGATACAACATGACCTTGTTTTTACGTTAGTGAGTAGGTGGGTCCTATATTAGGAGTAAGAAAGATTGATTGTTTAATCTTCATTGATTTGATTGAAAAGGGTTTCTCGACGAAGCTTAACCTGGGTCTTGGTTAAGAATGGTAATGATTTAGCCTACTACTATTTTTTTGGTTTGCTCAGTCTTTTTGGTTGCAACCTGAATTATGGGAGAGTGAAATTCATTTGAGGGAACAACCTATTTTGGACCTCAATTGCAATTGCCTTCCGAGCATCTATTTCATCAATTATCCCAGGTAGGGAACCAGCCAATTGCAAATGTCTTTCTTTTGAGCATAGTGCACAGAGGAAGAGAGTGACATCTCTGCTTTATGCTCGATAGTTCTAGTTGTGGGTGGGGATTCTAGTTGTAAGAGTTGAAATAGATCTCCTATGCACTTAATAGAGGTATTTAATGTCTTGGTTTTCCTTGTCTTTGCACGTCATCTAGTTAGAGTTCCCAACTTCTAATAAAGTGATCATGTTCTTTACTCGCTTATGCTTTTCATACAGTCTTATCTACGGTATTATATCTTGTTTCCTTTCATAACTTCCCTGCTTGCTTAAAGATTTAATAGTCCATTGTCCAATTAGAGTATATTCATTACCAGTAAGTAGTAACTGAAATGATTCTCAAATCCACAGATAGCCGGGTCAGAAAAATTTGCAAAAGTTATTGAATTCTTGCATCGGCAGCTTCACAGGGACACCTTGGTAATGACGAGTTTTAGTATTTCTGGTAAGGCAGTAAAATTGCATGTCACTGACTTGTTTCTTTCTTTCTTTTTCTACCTGGCAGTTTGTATACGTAAACAGTGCATTTTCACCAAATCCAGATGAGCTCGTCCTTGATCTTTACAATGTAAGTCTTACATTCCTGCTTGATTTGATAATATCATGTTCAGCTATTTAGTATGCGAATGCTATTATTATGGTAATTCTGTTCCAATAAACACATGCTATACTAGTTGTTTCTTGCTAGTATACAGTTAAACTCAAAAGCTTTCAACTCAACAGACAAAATTGGATAGAGCATTAGAGCTGATCAACTTAGTGCAGATTCATTTTGGTATCATGGTATGGTACTGGGATTGTGGTAGTGCTTCTCAAAGCTTTAGGAGCAATACAACATTCTCTGGGCATTTTTATTAGACAATTCAGTGTAAATCTAAGTGTAATATCAAACCGTCTGCTAATTACATAAAACTAGTGAAGTCAGAGACTAGGGCAATCAGAGTATCAGCTGCCCAATGTTCCTTCTAGGAAAGAAATACCACTGTTGTCTATTCCTCTTTCATCGATGATTAAGATTTTCACATCTAACCAGCTCTCAACTGCATATTTTACCCTACCAGAGTTTTTCCCAAGAAGGAAAAACCTTTGTTCCGCCATATTTGTTGCGGAGGCATGATCAAGAAATTGGCCTAAGCCCTAAATTGTTATAATGCAGTGTGCACATGTATTGTGAGATACTGCAGAGATTTCATTTGTGTTCAAATTATTTTGATATGAGATCAACTTAATTTGTATTAGCTTGGATTTCGCTCAACGGTTTTCGTTTGCCGCTGTAGTATTAGACCCACTCTTTTATTGAGTTAATCTAGATGATGCATCATTGCATAAGAAATGAAACTGCAAAATATGCTCTGCTGATTGAATGGAGATAAGTGCATCTGTGGTGGATTCATCTGTTTGAGTTTCATTAATCGCCTTGGGTATTTCTAAAGAATTTTTTCATGTTTTGGGTCCAAAATCTGAAAATGCACTTTTATGTACCACTTGGCAGAGTTTTGGTTTTGATGGTAAGCTGGTGGTCAATTATGCTTCCTCTATGGCTTGGGGATAGAATTGCTTGAGCTTGACGTGACCTTAAAGCTGGACGCGACCATGAGAGGTAGTCTGCAGATACCGTAGCTGAAATTGATCGATTGCTCATTCGTTGCTAATTTGCCGTTTGTAATTATTACCATGATATTCCTGAGTGTTCGATCTTTGATGGCACGGGAGAAAGAAATTCATTTTACAAATGTACATATTTCTATTATTTTTTTCCTTAATAATGTTTCTTCCATGATTTGTCATAGTGGGGCCGGTCAGGATATTTTTCAATTTATTTTGTATTTTTAGTTAAATCTCAATATGTAACATGTTGGGATTCCTAGTTTAGGTTAACTAAAGACTAAATATCTGCCATGGGTTCAACTGTTAAAAATCAAATTATTTCGTTGTAGAGAGGACGTATAACGTGGCTCACTAATCACTATATAGGAATAATGCCACAAAATTACAAAAAAAGTACACTCCTGATCGATCAGGAAGTTTTAGTCATTGAAATCAGGTTGCTTTACAAACTAAGCAGAAAATATGAAAAAGAAAACAATAGAATTACTTATGAACCAAAGAATAATAGAATTACTTACGAACCAAACAAGTAAATGAACTTACCAGAGTCCTGTTACATATAAATGAGGGAATATAATTGAGTTCGTCTACATCCAAGATAGTTAAATCAATACGCACCGTACCAATAATTACAACACAAAATGGTCGGTTGTTGTTAGAAGAGGCAGCTATACAACGTTACAGATGATTTGTACACGACAAGACCTTCCAAAGTCTAGGAAGCACCATAAGATGACAGAGGTTAGCACCTCTCTTCTCTGGAATTCAAAAATTCCTTGCTTCCTGGTATATCGCCCTCGGACAAGGTGATTGAGGTTAGCACCATCTAAATACCCATGTTTGAGGAAAATCTACAAGCCTATGTTTGATGCTGCAGATTTCTGACACCATGAACCACCATAATGTTCTAATTAGTTTCATTAAGCAGGCCGTCACCTTGCCAACCGCACCAATTGGTTAAATTATTGTTGTAGACTACGGGGCGCCAAAGTATTATTTGACTTCCTACGTAAAAATAAAGACATTGTGTGCTGTCCTTGCTATCGAGTCAGCTATTATGAGTTGGTATTTGCGAGAGGACATTCGGGATCTTGAGCATGATCTTCATCCGCAGCTCGAAGCTCATTTACAAGCTGAAGACGCCTTTCTTTAAGGAAATTAAGTCGGTTGGTCAGCCGGGCCAGCACAGATGACGATAAAAGGTCCTGAAGTGGTAGTATGAAATAGTCAAAATCCGATTATTTTAAGTTCATCATTTTCAACTCTGAAGAAAGAATTTGCCACTGTATCATACAAGTTGACACATTGTAACGGTAAGCAAATTCAATAAATGGACAAAAAATTAAAGAAAAGAGACACCTCGTCTCCTCCAGATGGTTTTTTTAACATTGCATTTTCACTATCTATTGGCTTGTCGTGAGCTGAACTTGCAGAACTCATAAATACAGGGGTGCTTCTGACATGCTTCTGTTGATTATTTGTTGAATCCTGAACCTGTATTCTCCGGCAACAGTTAGAATCATAAAGTACCTAATTTCTAGCTGTACGTTAGTATGAAGATCTAATAAACACATAAAATAGCACAATATTTTTATCATTTTAGTGCTGCTACTGTGAAAATATTTTTCACAACAGCTCACGTAAGACACACACACCTTGTTTTTACTGTGTTCCCGGAGGACGGAAGTAACAACATCAGCGAAGTGCTGCTCCTTAGTTGACACACTGGTAGTGGTGGCTTCTATGGGTTTTATGCCGCTGTCACCTACCAAATCCAGTTTCTTCTGCAAATCTGTTCTTTGTGGATTCTCACATGCAGAAGTTGCTATGGAAGAAGCATTCTGTGCATGACCAAAAAAACAGGTTTAGATTGTTCTATGCGCTGTCCTTCTGGCAAGGCAGTTTTTTTTTCTACTTTAATTCAGTGTTTGCTTTACAACAGCTTAAATCATTTATATCGCTAGAAAAACCCACCTTGTTATCTACCATAGAGGAGATAGGCATTTCAGGCTGCATGGCAACCAGTTTAGCCTCCAAAGACGTCCTCAACCCTCTCTCTTTTTGTAATTGGATTTGTAGTCTTTCCACCTATTTAATGGAATAACCACAAGGAAAAATCAGGCAAATAAGACTACAAGAGTACCAAATCAAGAATAGCATTTTAAAAAACAAAAACCTTTGCGTATATTATGCTATCTAAATCAACATACATTTACTTCAAGCAGAAAAATAGAGAGTTACAGTTAGCAGAAAAATACAAATATGCTAGCACAGCCAATTAAAAAGCTGTTCAAGTTGTGCGGGAAGAAGTATCCAGATCCAACCCACCGGATTAAAACACCCACATACTCCATCCAACGGCAGAGAAGGTGACTTAAACGCACTAGATGGCTGCGATTGAAGATCCTCCTGCTAGATCCAACAACCACAATTTGAAGAGGACGCATGCTCGATTTGAAGGGCCGTTTTGGCCGTTAAGGTTTCATGTTTTCGTTTCTTCCTCGTGATAGGCGTGATTAGGGATTTCATGTATAGTTTGTTAGAACTCAATTCACGTGGCATATGCGTCCACTCCATTGCAACAAACTTTCCTGTAACCAATTGTTGAGTATAAATAGTGATAATGGCATCGATTTGGAGGTTGGCGTTTTGAGTGCGAAATCTAGGGTTTGTTAAATGGGAGTTCACGAGCGCTTGAATCTACCTTCTCCTCCACCTTCCTTAAGGTTTGTAGGACCTTCCCCTCTCATCATGGCCTACTATAATCATAGGAGAGTTGCAAGGAACTCCATGGCTTCCGGTGCATATTCGAGTGGTCACAAAGTGGTATCAGAGCCACCGCCGGCTCATAGCGAGGACGACGACCAATATGAACTTTTTCGGACACTTTTATGGTACGAACTGGGGGCAGTCACTCGATGGCTAGAGCTTAGAATCTGGTCGGAGATTGAGGGCTTCCCGTGGGTTCTCAACGTAGATCTGACGACCTACATCCACCAAATCCACATTCGTTCCAGGTGAGAAGCCCATTTTGATCCAATTTCCTTCCTATTCTAGTTTGGAAGAGCCCCAAGATTGGGTGTTCAGGGCCGATGAGTACTTTGAGGTTCACCGAACCCCCGACCACCATAAGGTATGGATTGCGGGGTTCTACCTTGAAGGGAGGCTCTGAAATAGTACAGATAGATGAGGAGGAACGCAACAAGGATGGATTGGAGTCAGTTTAGGGAGGCCTTGGATTCCAGGTTCGGACTTCAGGGTGAAGATCCCCTTGCTTTGTTGAAACATCTGAATCAAACATCCACACTTGAAGATCACCAATCCCAGTTCGAGGATTTGAGCAACAAAATTGATGACATCACGGAGAAGCACCTCTTAAGCCATTTTGTGGGAGGTTTAAAGGCAGATATTGAAAGAAAGGTGAGGGTGGAAGAGCCTAAATCACTGAAGGAGGCAGTTAGATTAACTAGGTTGTTTGACCGAAGCACCAGTTGACTACAAGGAAGGTAAGGCCAACTATGGCAGACATTCCTCTCCTCGTCCATGCCATCAACCCCCTCCCCGACCTTCCAGGGTGGTGACCATGACTTCTGATGAGTTAGAAAGGGAGAAGGAAAGGAGAAGAGCCAAGGGGTTGTGCTTCAGGTGTGAGGACAAGTGGTTTAAGGGGCATGTGTGTGAACCCCACCAGGTCCATTTCATTAAACTAAGAAGGGATGAGGAAGATGGACCACTGGAAGAGGAGGTGATGTTTGAGGAAGTAACTGATGTGGCTACAAAACAACTTGAACTTGAAATTTCAGTTCAAGCTATAAGTGGAAAGAGCCAAGATCAAACCATGGTGATTCAAGGTATGATTAGGGGAAGAAGAACATGTTTCCTCATTAACTCAGGGAGTACACATTACTTCCTTGACCCTAGAGTGGTTAAGAGAGTTCAATTGGAATGTGGGAACCCCAAGGCCAAGTCAGTTGTGGAAGCTAATGGGGACATGTCAGCATGTGAGGGATTCTGGTGCAGTTCCCATTTCATTGGGAAAACTCCACTTGAATTGGAATTTTCATGTCATGAAATTGGGGGGATGTGATGCAATCATTGGTGTGTATCTGATGAGGCAATTTGACACCATTAACTTGAATTTCAAGGAGTTGAGCATGAAGTTCCAATACCTTAACAAGGATTGGGAGTTGCAAGGCAAGAAAATTTCCCATGTGACCTTGCTTGACTCTAATGATGTTGAGAGGCACTAGAAGCAAGCCAAGATAGTGTACCTCCTTCATGCTAATCCAGTTGAAGAACCCAGACAGGAAGAAATTGAGCTGCTCAGTAGCATTGACATTGTTCCCTCACCTGATCTGCAAGAGTTGCTGGAGGAATATTTGCATCTCTTCTCCACACCAAGAAGGTTACCACCTAAGAGGAGTTGTGACCATGTAATTCCCTCAAGGAAGGTACTTCTCCTATCTCTCGCTCCATATAGATATCCCCATTATCAAAAAATTAAAATAGAGTGGAATCATTAAAGAGGCTCTACAAACGTTCTAGTCTTGTGTCTAGTAAGTCTACGTTTGAGTTAGTTCATTGTGATATTTGGGAACCCTCTAGGGTCTCGTATGTGTTAGGTCATTTTTTATTATGCAGTCTTTGTTAATAATTTCTCTCGTGTGTTTTGGGTTATTTGTTGAAGGATCATCGCCTTGTGGTAGATGTACTCAAATAGTTCATTTTAGAAATAAAAAATCAGTTTTATGTTGTCATTAAATGTCTTCGCACTGATAATGCTTTCGGGTTTGTATCTTCTGTTGTCAATTCATTGTGTGCGTCGTTTGGTATCATTCATCAGACCACTTGTCCTCACACGTCCCAAGAAAATATTCTGAACGAAAACATCGTCATATTCTGGATGTTGCATGCACCATCATGGCTGAACACAATGTTTATCAGTACTTATGGTCTGATACTGTCCTCACCGCAGTTTACCTAATTAATCGCATGTCATCTACTCCGTTAGGGGGAGACATTTCTTTTCGTCGTCTTCTTCCTGAGATTGAGTTATTTCGTGTCCAAATTCCTTACGGTTCGGTTAAGGAGAAACCATCCTCGTGTCATTGGGTGTGTCGCATTTGTTCAAGATCAGTCTCTGGGTTTGGACAAGTTGTCTCCGCGAGCAATAAATGTCTTTGTCGGGAACTCTAGGACTCAGCATGGCTACCAGTATCATCCGCCCAGTCGGAAATATTACGTGTTTATGGATGTCATCTTTTTTAAGTCTCAATCCTATTTTTCGGGTTCGGTGCATGAGTCCATCATGCCCACTAAAGTTACCTTACATGTTCCTGTGCCTAGTGTGGTGACTACTCCAGAGACCACAGAGGATCGTCAGACAAGTTTATCGTCGCAACCGGCAGACACACCTATCACCTCCGACTCCGCCACCTGAACCCTCGGATGATGCAGATTCTACTCTTGACCTTCCCATAGCCCTCCGGAAAGGTACTCGTTCATGTACAAGACACTATATCTCTCATTTTGTTTCATATGATCATCTTCACTCATCTTTTTGCCATTTTACCTTGTCTTTGTCTACTGAGATAATTCCCAGGAACTACCAGAAAGCTTCCCAACATTCCCACTGACAAGGCCATGGATGAGGAAATTTCGTCCTTGAGATCTCGTGGCTCATGGGTGTTTATGCCTCGATCTGCTGGGGGCAATGTTGTCACCTATCGATGGGTCTTCTCTGTGAAGCACAAAGCGGATGGTATGGCGGACCGTTACAAGGCCCGATTGCTGGCTCGAGGCTTTACTCGGACCTATGGTGTTGACTATGCTGAGACATTCTCTCCAATTGCTCGTTTGAATTCTATTCGGATTCGTTTGTCTATAGCGATGAATCAATCATGGAAGTTAAGTCAGCTTGATGTAAATAATGATTTCCTGTATGGTGACTTGGCTGAGACCGTGTTTATGGAGCAACCATCAGGGTATGTTGCTCAGGGGGAGAATATTATATGCAGTCTCAAGAAGACAATATGTGGTCTCAAGTAGAGCCCTCGTGCCTAGTTTGAGAAATTCAGTGTGGTGACAATTATAGACAGTTTCACAGATGTGTTGTTGATCACTCGGTGTTCTATAAGCACACCCCTGTAGGTTGTGTGATACTTGCAGTATATGTTGATGACATTTTACTGACAGAGTGTGATAGTCAAGGCATCCAAGCAACAAAGGTGCATCTGATGAAGCACTTTGTCACGAGAGACGTGGAAAATCTGACATATGCCAAAGGAAAAATGACTCTTTCACAGAGGAAATATGTAGTGGATCTACTTGAAGAAACATATCTTCTGGGCTGCAAACTAGAGAGTGCACCTGTCAAGCAGTGACCACCTTTCTAGGAGACATCCACACCATCTCTTCAAGATCTGACCCAGTACAAGTGTCTTATTGGCAAGCTTATATGTCTGACATTCACTCGTCCTGATATCTCCTATATAGTGGATCTTCTGAGTTAGTTTATGCATGAACTATGAGATGTTCATTGGAAGGGAGCACTGAGAGATTTAACATATGTTAAAGGAACTCTTGGAAAAGGACTTCTTTACAGAAACCATGGTCACCTAAATGTAGCAACTTATTCATACTTTGGTTATGCTGGTGATAAAGGAGATCGGAAATCCACATCAGGTTTTCTACACATATGTAAGTGGCAATCTGGTTACTTGGCGCAGCAAGAAACGGAATGTAGTCTCTCGGTTGAGCGCTGAAGCAGAATACCGACCAATGGCACAAACAACTTGTGAGATGGTTTGGGTACAATCTTTTGCATTGGACTCTCTGTCAAGGTTCTCATGCAGATGTTTTGAAATAATTTGACAACTATCTTTATTGCGAATAACCCAACGTTTCATGAGCACACTAAGCATGTTTCAGAAGGTTGTGATTTCTACACCATATACCCAGTCATCTCAACATCTAGTAGATATTTTCACTAAAGGTCTTGGTGTTAATGTTTTTAGTAGTTTATGTAACAAGTTGGGCATGTTAGATATATACATTCCAGCTTGAGGAGTGTTGAGAGTTATTAGTCGAGTATTTGGGTTTGTTGTAATTGGATTATGTGGTTATCCATTTAATGGAGTCCAACCTATATATACCCCTTCTACTCCTTGTTTACCCTAGTGAGAAACACTTTAACCCTAATCTCACAACCTACTTCATGGCATGACGGCTATGATAAGACCTTGCATAGGATCAAGCAAAGTTTCCTGCGGAAGAGAACGACTATAGAGGTGAAGGAATTCATCAAGAGTTGTGACACTTGCCAACAATGCAGGTATGAAACCCTAGCACCAACAGGGTTGCTGCAACCCCTACCTACCCTTGAGGAAGGGTGGACTAATCTCTCCATGGATTTCATAGAAGGATTAACAATATCACAAGGATTTTCTTGCATATTGGTGGTGGTTGACAGGTTTACCAAGTATTCATATTTCATTCCCTTGAAACATCCATTTACAACAGCTAAAGTGGCTCAGAAGTTTGTGCTACATGGAATTCCAAAGAGCATAGTAAGTGATAGAGATGTCATCTTCACTAGTTCCTATTGGCAAGAGATCTTCAAGATGCAAGGAACCAAACTCAAGATGAGTTCAACTTACCATCCTCAGACAGATGGTCAAACTGAGGTGGTTAATAAGTGTTTGGAAACTTACCTTAGATGTTTTTGTCATAACCAGCAAGGACAGTGGAAAAATTGGTTGGTTTGGGCTGAGTACTGGTATAACACATCAAAGCACTCCTCAATCCAGATGACCCCTTACAAAGCACTCTACGGGAAACCACCACCTACATTGCTCTCTTACATTCCATGAACCACTAGAGTGGATGAGGTAGACATGTTGATGAGGACTAGAGAGCAGATTCTTCAGTTGCTGAAGGAGAATTTGAGTAAAGCTCAGAGTAGGATGAAGGTTCAAACAAACAAGGGAGGAGGAAGAAGAAATATCAAGTGGGAGATTGGGTATTCCTGAAACTTCAACCTTATAGGCAAAATTCATTTCAGAAGAGCACCACAGAGAGGTTGGGATTAAAAAATTTCAGACCCTATGTGATTACCCAAAGGGTAGGAACTACTGCCTACCAGCTCCAGTTGCCTCCTGGGTCTAAGGTGCACAATGTGTTCCATATTTCTCAATTGAAGAAACAACATGGGACAACTCCTCAAATTTGCCACTTAATGACAGCCTAGACGAGCTTCCTGAAATAGTGCTTGGAAGGAGAATTTACAAGAAAGGGAACCAACCTGGGGTTCAAGTCTTGATTCAGTGGGCAGGGAAGAGTGTTGAGAAGGCTACTTGGGAGGATTTGGAGGAGATTAGTGCTAGATTTCCCTCTCTAAACCTTGAGGACATGGTTGTGATTAAGGAGGGTGGATTTGTTAGCACAGCCAATTAAAAAACATTTAAGTCGCGCAGGAAGAAGTATCCGGATCCGACCCACCAAATTAAAACACCCGCATACTCCAACCAATTAACACACCAGACGACTACGATTGAAGATCCTCCTGCTAGATCCAACAACCACAATTTGAAGAGGACGCGGGCTCGATTTAAAGGGTCGTTATGGCTGTTAGGGTTTACTATTTTCGTTTCTTCCTCGCAATAGGCGTGATTAGGGATTTCATGTATAGTTTGTAAGAACTCAATCCACGTGGCATACGTGTCCACTCCATTGCAACGAACTTTCCTGTAACCAATTGTTGAGTATAAATGGCGATAACAGCCTCGATTTGGAGGTTGTGTTTTGAGTGTGAAATCTAGGGTTTGTTAAATTGGAGCTCGTCACGAGCACTCGAAGCTCGAATCTACCTTCTCCTCCACCTTCCTCCAGGTTTGTAGGACCTTTCCCCTCTCATCATGGCCTACTATACTCGTTGGAGAGTTGCAGCGAACTCCATGGTCGGCAGCGGAGATCCGAGTGGTGATAGAATATCAGTAAAAGTTGTGAAAAAAATTCCTTTACCAATGTTAGGGAAACATTACGACATTTTCTGTACATGTCTTTTGTTTTCACAAGCGTAAATAACAAAAAGTTGGAGACTATAAATTTGGGTGTAGGTTTTTTTGAGATTGCAATTTGTCAGAAAGGAACAACATGAAGCACATACCTCTCTTTGAAGAGCTAGACGACAATCACATAAAGTTGTTTTTTTCCTTTCCAAGCTTGCTTGCAAGTGTTTGTTTTCTTTTACCTATGAATTGGCAAGTAAAGCCAATTAGTCAAATAACAATGCAAGCATCTCTATAGAAAGGACTAATTGAATACCTCCTTAGCTAGTTGATTCTGCAAGTCGCTTTTGATATACTCAAGCCTCTCGATAGCAGCCCTGGAACAAGGGTAAATAATTTAGCAAATCAACATGAGAAGCTACCAATCCAGATCAATACAAACGTAAATTTCTGAAAACATCTTATATGCTCTAGAAAACAACTTCTCTAGCATATTAGACGAGAAATGTCAGAAGGTGACAAGGCATCGCATCCATTGAACTATTGTCTTGAATATGGGACAACATGACGATGAAACAAGGACATGTTTATAAGCCTGTGCTACATGAATTTGACATCCTTATCAATATAGAGACCTTGAACAATAAGGGTGGGAATTTAGTGAAGGACCACTGCTTCACACAAATAAACATCAATTTGGCATTTTCAACTTGAGATTCTTTCCCCTTTGTGATCTTCCACTTTCAGCTCATCTATAATTGGATGACCATCACTGTGATGTAATGGTGGGATATTATTTTTCAACTTCATTCGCAAATAGGCTTGTGGCGATGAGATTGTGCAAATCAGAACTAATTGCCCATTATTGTCGTAGAAAAATATTTTCAACTTTGAAGATCTATCTACACAAAGTTTGATAATAGCTGAATTTACAGATATTCCTCCAAAATCCATGGGGAACTGATCATGAAATATTTAGCAACAGAATTAGAATATCTAGAAGGTTTTTCCGGTCAATTTTTTTCACCTTTTATCATCTTTGACATTTGAAACTTTTTTTCTGCTTTTGTAAATATGGATTGATTTCCATCTTTTCTTCTAAAAATACCTTAAGCCCATTATTGATTTATCTATTAAGTACATGTAAATTGAAATTTTTGCTCCAAAATTAATATATTTTTTAGATTGCCATCATTGTCACTAGAGCTCCAACAACCACCATCACTGGAGTTGGTCGGAGATCCCGTAATAGTGGTGGCTTCTTGGTGTTGTCGGTCTCACTGCTAGTGGTTAAAATGGGAGGAGAAGGCAAGGTGGTATGCTCTCCTTTGGTGATCAACAAGGACAAGGAGAAAAGAGTGGAGGAGCTTTAGCAGGAAAAGTTCAAAGATTCGGTTAAACCTAACCACGACGTTCCACAATGCCTTTGTCAAACCACATCTGGATACTATCAAGATTGGTTATAGCTCCGGCACAGTTTGTTGGAGCTCCAGCATGGGAATCCAACCTTTGATGTTAGTGGCAGTTTGATGAAAATTCAAGGAGTATTATGTAATTTTATTTTATATGAATTTCGTATGATAACTGTTATCAGAATAAAATTTTGAAATTGATCCGAATGAGACAAAAGATAAAATGTAGAACTTTTGGCAATTTGACTAATAAAATATTCCATTGTGCTAGATTTACATTTTGAAAATAATGTAGCTTACTCGTCATGCTCAAGAGGATTAAGTGTTTCCATAGGGATGTAGTTCATAGCCTGAAAAATTAAATGAATTATTAAAACAAGCTACTTACTGAACCAACAAGAAAGAAAAAAACTCACATTGGTGCGTCCCCATATGGCCGGGTGCTTTGCAATGGGAATTTGTTCACTAAGTTTTTCGATTTCTTTATCTTGGTACGATGGAATACGGCGAGGTGGTTCAAATGCTGGGCTTGTTGAAGTAGCAGCGTCAACCTCGGTAGCTGAATAATGCTTCTTTCGGAAAGGAAGATTGGCAGAATCCTGTGGCAACTCATTGCATGTGCTACTTGTTGATTTCTTAATACTATCACGCTGCAAAATGAATGATGTGTTGGATCTATTAGCTTGTCATGGGCTTCATAATGATCAAGAACTTGAGGGAGCAGAAACCCTGAATGTGGCCAGTTACTATCTCAATAATAACGTACTATTTTAAAAAGTATTTACAGTAGGAAACAACAGAAGACAAATAATAACTTATTGTATTTGGAAGGAAAATGGATATCACAGAAAGGATGGCGATTCATTCCGCTTCAAGGAGATGGTAACGGAAAGAAAGAAACTAACACTTGGGGAAACTGTAAAGTGTACCAAATAAACTACCAGTCATTTAGTTGTATTGCAACATTGTGCTGATTAATGGCTGTCTCTTGAGAGAATAAAATGGTGAAAGTTGTGCACGTTGGAATTCTTTCATGAGAGGACAGTCTCTCACAGTTTCATCCTTGGAAGACGAGCAAAAGCATAATTTAAAAGTCATGCTTATGTGTGATTGCTATTTACTGGATGTCTAGATGAAGTGCCTATCATACTTCAGTTTTGTTATATTTCTCTGCTTGCATGTAGACTGTGTAGAGACTTGGTCATGCAGTACAACTCTGACCTTGTCATATAGTTCACTGCTGAATTCACTGTTGCTCTCATCACGTCCAGCACAAGATGCATGTTCCGGGTCGTCCTCTGTGTTGGCTACACTAACTTCATCCTCGGAACAATAGTAACCATCACTTTTATCAATTTCATTATCTGTAAATTCTTCATCTTCTTGGTCATCTTCATCGTTCTCATCAAACTCTGACTCAGAGCAAACTTCTGATGAACAGGAATCTTCCTGCAAATGGCCATCCTGTACGAACCAACAATTGGAGTGATTTTTCTTATTTATTCAAGGTAGCATGTTTAAGTAAGAAAAGATTCAATTTTGGAAGGACAATTATCTTACAACAAATGATGTTAGCAAATCAGGGAATAATAGTAAGACACCTACCAATATAGTTAGAGCTCTTAAATTTTCAGGGGAGCATATTTTAGTAGGACAAAAATGCAACTTTAGTTCAAAAAAGTTATCGTAATAGGTAAGATTACGCAGAAAATTTTAAAACTGAATATTTTTTTCGTTGCACTCAAGGAAACCGAATTTATGAAGTGTTGTTTCAACGTCGTCGACACTGATGCAATGGTGAAGAAGAGATTAGATTGGATGGTCAAGTGGTGGGTAGGAGGGATATTTTTACACAAGTAGGGTCAATACTTCAAAAGGATGGGGAGATCAACGGAGATGTTAGTCATAGGATTAAGTCATGGTGGATGAAATGACGACAAAGATCAGGGATTTTATGTGACAAGAAGATCTCTCTCAAGTTATTAGGAAAATTTTATAGGGTCACTATAAGATTTGTGATGTTGTATAGAACAAAATGTTGGGCTACGAAAAGGATAACATGTGCAAAAGAGTGTGAATGAAATGAGGATGTTGCGGTGGATGTATGGACATGCGAGGATGGATTGGATTAGAAATGATGAAATTCGCGAGAGAGTTGGAGTTGCCTTATTCTACCAACATATTAAAAGAAAAAAATTTGGTAAAAGCAAGCCATTAGGAGAACAAATTTATGTATTAATGATTTTTTTTAGATTGGTTATATTTGCTTCAATTTCTGACACTTGGACACCAAATGAATTATGTCCACAAGTCCTCACAAGTCACAGCAGGATTTGTTAAGCATTAACTTATAGAAAACATTCATCAGTATATTGTAGTTGAACTAAAACGTATGGGATTTTTTTACCAAATCAGTATTTTATAGGACCAGGAAAGAATTACTTACCGTGAAGATTCTGTCATATTGCTCTAGCAGAATTACAACAATTGCATGAGCATGGTTAGCAGCTGCTGCAGCTTGCAGAAGCTGGATGGAGCCATCCCCGCCCATATCAAATTCATCCTCAAGTTCACAATCACCAGCAAGGAGGGGACGCAGAAGAAGGGGAGCCATACAAGCAGCCAGCGCTGGCAATGACATCCGATTTTCAGATTTATGAGAAGCAACAATATGCATCATTTTAAGAATCCTGAAAATTGAAGCATGTAAATGTATATATAAAAAAGTACAAGACAACAAAAAATTGAAATGTTGTTTGATCATAAAAGAGGGAAAATAGACAAATTCTAAAACAAAAATGCATATATGAAAGTTGTTGCTTCTTTCTAAAACTGTTTTCCATACAATTGCATGTGAGAGGCGACCAATCACCTAACACGTCCTAGCTAACAGATATGATCTTGCCGGGCAAAGATAAAAAATAAAGAAGAAGAAAGGAGAGATCTCCTTGTGTTACCACCTGGTCCATGACAAGCTTGGTAGCTTTAGGCTTCCAACGCATGTCATGACTAGGGTCTGAAAAAAGTTGAATCTGGTATAGTTAACTGATTCTCACCCAGACAAGTTCCTCTCTATCTAAAGAACGCTCAGTATGTCTTGAAGCAATCAGCTCTGCACCCAACCTCCGAGTATATGGTTCAACAAAAATCATACAAAGCAGTGTTTCTAAAGTTTTGGATCAATACATGAGAAGAAAAGGAGTTGAGCTGACATGTTACTTTGTCAGTGTAATGGTTCTTCCAGTAGAAATGATTTCTGCATTAATTTGCACATGTTTGGTTGTTCCCTTTGGCTTGTGTGAGGTTAGGTTGTCACCAATTCTTCTTAGATGTTGAGTGTGAGAACTTCTCATTTGATTTATTTGTCTACATTCCATACACTAATACTGGTTTTGTAGCTCCGAGACTTTTATCATACAAGCCACTAAAACTGTAACAGCCAGTAGGTGTGGTAAATAAGCTGGTAATCGAAAGAGAAGCAAGAATGATTGAGCATCTGACAGTCAACTTCGTTCTCCAAAATCTTACCAATACCTCAAGATCTCCAGATCCACAATACAAACATATTTATTTTTATAGGTTCTATTTATGGTTAACCCTTAAAAGATACAAACGGGATCTTACATACGACAGGGTTTTTTTCTCTGAAGTTTTATACTATGCCAGTACGCATCAATCATCACGATTTCTTTTGAGGAGCAAGCAAACATCAGCTTAAAATGTAATGAGTAAAATATGTTTTGCCAAAGGAGATCTTTATAAAAATTATTCTTAAAAAAGTTGAAAACAGAGGAGACAGCTCCTATGACGAGAAATATGAAGCTAGAAAAATAGGGTTGCGTTTAATTTGTTGCATCCAGCATCTGGGGTGGAGCCGCTGGTCACGTACCTAGTGCCACAAGTGCATAAAAGTGCAAATCTTAAGTACCTTTGCAGAAGGTGACGATTGGCTTCTGGAAATGTTTCTGATATAACAGTACGCATGCTCCCAACTCTAGCTCCGCGCTCACCTCCTGATGATCAAGACCATAAATATAAGAAAGCACCTTAAAAATTAAAAAGATTGCTAATTAATGTTGATGCAATATTTGGAGAAGAAACTGTGAAAGACTATGGGCTGTGTACATTTTCCACCGAAACTAGTTGAAGAATCTTATTCATTGGGTTGTAGTCATACAACTTTTCTCTAAGCATCTGATACATTTGGCTTCTCTCCATGTGTAACTGCCCAATGTTTGTCTGCTCTTTTCAAATTTAAAGAGAATGTGTTTCCAATGTTCTAGTTTTTTTTATTGGTAACGTTCTAGCAGTGTAAATGCTTATTTTTCAGTTGAATGTTATCCTTGAATCCACTTATCATAGGATCAACTGAACTTATGGTGTGTTTTGATAGAAAGGGTGGAGAGAAAAAGAAGATAAGACAAGACAAAATAAGTTTTTCTTCTTTTCTCTTCTCTTGTTTGAATAGACAGGAGAGACAATAAGATTCTCTTGCTTGGGTAAATGGAGTGGAAAGAAAAGAAATGAATCATGCAGAATTTACCAAAATATCATTCCTTTGTACCTAACAAGTTGAAATAGAAAAGGTAGTCTGGGAATGGACAAGATATTCTTCAACTTTCTTTCCACTTGTCTCCAATTATAAGAAGAAATTTAATAGCCCAATTTATATAGGAGAGTTTCTCTCTACTTGTTCCCTTCGAATTTATTTTCAAACAAGAGAAATCCAACTTTCTCTCTATTTATGTTTTGCTCACAAATTAAGTTGCTATGCAAACACCCCATTGGTTCCCTTGACATCAACAGGGACCAGAATACATCTATCTCCCATACAGCCATCGAGGCCAGATAGTGTTCAATATTAAGCTTTTGATGCATGTGAATGTTCTCCTATTAGAGTTTAGCATAGTTGCCTTGCAATCTAATTAATATAGCATCTAGTGATTATCTCAAATGCTTACTTAATGCTCCCAACAAGGCAGTGCAACATGATGGAGGAACTGCAGATGTTCGTGATGCCCGAAGCACATGCTGGAAAGCCAAAAAAACAAAACATATTCTCATGAGAAAGAACCGAAGTGTCATGTTTAAGCATGACACATCAGTGGATTTACCACCCTTTTTCCGAATTTCGAAGAAGTTACCATAAAGCTCTATGGATCATCATACCCTAAAACTTGCAGAGTAGAAAAAAACATATACCTTGATACAGTCACCGATAACATGTGCATCCTCGTGCGGAGAGAATTCATTCTTCCCTGAAATTCAAATTCACAAGGAAATATGTTCCGAATGAATCCAAATTCATTCTTTATAGATTTCTGAATGAAGAATTGTCACAAAAAAGTGACTGATAAATTGAGTCAATGCAAGACAAGGAAACCATGGTGATCAGGTAATAGCATTGCATGATCCAGCAAGTAACAATAAGGTTAAGGAAACAAACCCTTTTCGTATTCCTCAACACGATGTTCTACCTCTTCAACATCTGCAGATTGCCTTAAGATACCTTCAACTCTGATTCCTATCATATCGGCATGTAAAAATTATATGTATTCTAAGTTCTTGACAAAATAATAATTACTTCATCAGTAGAAAAGGCAAAAATCTGCCTTTTGATGATCTTTTTAGAAAATCCAAAAATCACGACAAAATTCACATTATAAATGGAGAATTGGAGATATAGTCCCATCTTAACTGAAATTGACTATTCTTGCATGTGAGTTGATGCAATTATGTAATTTAGCTACGGAAGCAACTGATCCCACAAGAGTTGTGATCCCTTATTTTAACTAACCATGTCCTTGAAGCAATACTCCCTTACCTCGCCTAGGCGGGAGCCTTTTTTGAGGCACTCGGGTAATATTGATGTTGATGTTCTTGTAGCAATACTCTGGCATGTTTCAATTTAGTTTTACAGTAAACAGATGATTTCTTAAGAATATGATGGAGAGAAAATATACCATATTGTTCAATAAATTTAAGTGCCTTCTCCAAGAACGATGGATTCCCTTCACTATCTTCCAAAGCAAGTAGAACGGCTCTTTCAGTAATGCTGGACTTTATGGCCTTTCCGTCCTTGCCTGCAACAAATTGAGGAGAAAGTTCACAATTGGCGTCGGGAGGAGCTATTGTTTGGCTAGAAAAAACATAAATCCACCTCCAACCATAATGTCCACTGAAAACTAATACTAGAAGTCCAATGTTAACCAGGACAGTAGAGCTGTTGGCTCTGAATCCTCTGATGTTCACTAGACACTTGACCAACATGTCCAAGTCTGAATTCCCCATAACCACAAGAGCATCGTTCATTTTGTGTACAAACTTCTTTCAGAATGACACAAAAAAAGCTCAAAAACAACTCCCATGAACAGAGAAATAAATAATCAGGTCATGGCTGAGGACAAAACTGGAGAGTGGAGGCCAGGAATGGTTAAATCAAAACTGAATAACTGAAGAAAAATCGTCAATTGAAACGTCTCATGACAAGAATAGCTTCTTCATATTTACATTAGAGACTTAGAAAAATCAAGCTAGTGGACGAAATGTTATATCTGTAGTAAGAGGAAAACTGCGAACGTGCGGACGAACACAAAAGTTTGTCAATTAGGAAAGCAATTTCAGTGATACAGTGCCTAGAGTAGAAAAGCCAAAGCGATATAGTATACATGGTTCAACAGAGCCCTTGAGCATCTCTGACGTGTCATTATGTACAATAGAGTTTTGCTTTCCCAACACAAGGGATGTATGAACAGCTTGGGATAATGCATTTTCTAGAGCAGTTCTCCATTCATGCATATCCTCTGCTGTTTCTGCCTGTCACCAAAGGAAATATATGTAGGTCACAGATCAACACGATGATGGAATAAATAACACAGAATCCATAGACATCAAAAGCCACCTTGAGTGTAAAAGTTCGTCCATCAGGGAAGACTAGTGTCAAAAGTTTCTTATCGGCTGTGACGACAACACTACACGATAGATGGCCACAATAAAGAAACGGGAAATAATTATAAATTTGTTTATGAATTTGAGAAAGTAGATTTCACCTTCCTGAACTATTAAGCTCAATGCCTCCGAGAGTGAGATTTCCTTCACCCGTTCTCTGTGCTGGGGAATTCTGAAGTAAACCAAGGAGATAGATCATAGGTACAAGTTTGGGGGGAAAGGTAAGAAACACAGAGTTTTCAAATTTTATAACTTCAACTACAAAAGATGTCACAAGCGGTCGTCATACAGAAAAAGATAAACAATGGAAAACACCTTACTGAATCGCTTCTAAAGAAAATTAGTGATGTGCGTGTTAGAATGAACCAACGCTTCTTCCATGTGGTCCATCCCAGCCCTGCAATAGGAAAAAAGTAAATGGTGATGATTGTAACAAAAAAATAACATTAAGAGCACAAGTTGCTTAATGAAAATTTTCAATTAGGAAGGGCAGAACTGATTTATCCAAGTTGTAATATGGCATGGTTTGGCATCCCGCATCCATCTTATATTTAGGCAGGTGTCATTGTATTTTAGTTAGAAATATAAATTTTTATATCTCTAAATTTTTTGGGATAAAAGGCTTTGTTGTTGTTGTATATAATTTTTTAATGATTACATTGATGTGCAAAGCAAATAGATCTTATAAGTCATCAAAGCACTGAAAATTTTATGGAAAGAAATCTGACATATAGATGGGCATTTGCTAGTCTCTAATCTATTTACTCTCCAAGAAAAAAAGTTACACACTTCCACTTCCATCCTTTTTGTGAAACATTTTTATTGCGATCTGAACCCCATAAGAGTGTCATTAGTTACATCATTTCGAAGTTAAAATTTCTTTCATACCTGAACGTACATACACAATGTTGGAAAATGACAAGAATATGAAAATCATTTGTTAGCGCCACATAAAAATATACCTTGTAAAACTGCTGTTCTTATCATCTTAATTTTAGTTAAGGTTATTTTATTTAAAAAGATACAATTAGCTTAGTGTTGGTCGGATCTCAAAAGGAAAAAAAGGGTCTTGTTAAAACAACTAAAAAGACCCTACGTTTAGATGATATTAGAAGTGGGCCGCTCTTAAGAACCTGCAAATTCTGGAATTTTTGGAAAGGAATTAATTCAAGCACATGGTACTGATGAATATACGCAATAAAGCACGAATGGTATCATATGAATGTTTTGACCCATAGAATGATCTCAATATGGTTCGACAGTTATTTTTCTGAAACAAATATAATCATAAAGACACTAGACATTAGAGAGTATTAATAGTGATCTACATAAGAAAATGGTTGAACTTGGGATTCACCAAAAATTCAGCACTAGTAGTAAGACGTAACAAATGAGAGAGAAGAACATTAAAATTGATTAAAGTCTCTAATGAAACTTCAGAGAGCTGAGCATGACGTCTTTTTTTATCTCAACAAGTAACCAAGCTAAACATGGAAATAAAAGTTAGTTTTTCACTGATAATTTGGTTAGTTTTCATTTGTATTTTTTAAATTTCTGAAAGTAAATGCGCATATATTCCATACCGATTTGACTAGAACAGATCAGCTTAAGTTGGATGATACCACATTTAAACATAGCCATATGTAGCATATTTCATAGGCATTATAAACCTATGCTTAGAACCTAAAACTAGGAAATGTTCACAATTGGAACCTAAAACATAAAAAGTGCTTGCAAAACTTCAACATCATATAAAATCATCCGCATACAGCTTACATTATTGTTTATGCGAGTTCAAACATCCCCTGAGACAATCAACACCAATACAAACTTAGAAAACGCAAGGCCATTGTCTCAACCAAATTCCGCCGAATTACCACCTCTACTCCACAACCCCACATTAAAAGGTGTTTGCATAATTTCAACTTCATACAAACCCATCCGCACACACCTTACATTACCGTTTACGTGAGTAAAAATATTCTCTGATCAATCAACGACAATACAAACCAAGACGACATAAGCCCATTAACTCAACCAAATTCAACAGAATTAGCACCTCTAATAAGCCCAACATCACAAAACCACAATTAACTCCAACCAATCCAAACCTCTCGAGAAAGAAAAAGGCAATGCGGGTCCAAACCTGGCAATTAGGGCATCTAGTAGAGGCCTTCTTGTCGCGGCTGTTGGACGCCTTTCCCGCCCAAACGCTCCCGTCCCGCTTCCCGCAGCGGCACGGCCTCCACTGCGTCGCGCTATCGTTGAGGTGCTGCAAAACACACCACACACATACACACACAAATAAAATAAAATAAAAAGAAGGGTGGGAATGTGGGGGGCACGTACCTGGGTGGCGCTCGTCCCGGTGACCATCGCGGGAGGGGAAAGGGGGGAAGGGAGAGGAGAGGTGAGAATGGGGAATGCCGAATGCCACACAAAAAACACCTGGTTTTGGTGGAGAAGAGAGGCAGGTTTCCGGGGTTTGTGGTGGTGGTGGTCTGTTGTGTTTAGCTCCAAAACGAGGCCGTTGCTTTTTTTCCCGAAATGTGGTCACGGTAGGTATTACGGAGCTGCGCGGTGACGATCGCAACGTATTGTGCGGCGCGCATATACAAGTACAGTCAACTATTCTACGCGCGAGACAACATCGACTGGTTTCGCCTTGCTTTGAGCTCGTCAGGGAAGCAGTTTCAGCTCCTAACTAGCATACGCTCCCAACTGCATATAAGTGCAATCTCATAGGCGCTCACCTTCGAGTTGAAGCATCTCCCCCATATAGCATCTATGCTCATATGGTCACTCGATGTTTCCCAAACAGTCTCCACGCATCAACACCCCCTGGCGGAAGACTTTAAGGGTGTGACAAACTCTCCTCCCTTTAAAATCGTGCACGTCATCGTACACAACTTACTTATCACCATCCAGGTATTCTGCGAGTGGAAATATATGCCCTTTCATTCCCCTCTGAGGTTTCCTGACTACTTACGTTCGCCCACAAGCACATGACCAACTACGGATCTTCTGGACTGGAGTTTGGGAGTTTCACAAACCGTCCGATACACCTTAGATGTACAAGCTCCCCTGCTACTCGCATCTTGCAAGTCTTTCACGGGACATCTCAGGATGTATAGGTTTGGCTCTGATACCAATTATTACGGAGTTGTGCGGTGACAGACGCACACGCCCGCCCAGCACTGTGTGTGTGCGCGCATATACATGCACACACAGTCAGCTATTCTACGCGCGAGACAACATCGACTGGTTTCGCTCTGCCTTGGGCTTGTCAGGGAAGCGACTTCAGCTCCCAACCAGCCCTACGCTCCCAACTGCATATAAGTGCAGTCCCGTAGGCCTCACCTTCGAGTTGAAACTTCTCCCCCATATAGCTTCTATGCTCATAGGACCACCCAATGTTCCCCAAATAGTCTGCACACATCAACACCCAGTGGCGGAAGACTCTAAAGGGGTGTTAGTGGCGTGGAAAGTGACGGAAAGTGATTTTCGGAGTCAACCGGAAAGTAAAGGAAAACAGAATCCAGTGGAAAACAGTTTCCTTTTGACTGAAATTTGTTGTTTGTGCATGCGTCGTAAAGTGATTTGGGAAAGGGGAATTTCTGTTGTTTGCTCATACTTCTTATGTCCACTGCGACGGGTCGGTCGGGGGCCACCCGATGTTCGCCGGTGAGGTGGCGGGGGTTGCAAGGGGGCAGCGCCCCCTGAAAACCAAGCACAATGTAAAAATTCCAACAGTTTTGATAAAGAAAACGGACTACCGAACTAGTTTCAGTCGACCGAAATGCGACTTCTCAGAGTGAACGTAAACGGAAGACCGAACTAAGTTCGGTCGTCCGAACGGGTCATTCCAGTTACGAATTCGGTGGACCGAAATATGTTCGGTCGTCCGTTATATTCATTTCGGTGGACCGAATGTTTGACGGTCGACCGAAAAAATTCGATTTCCGTGAGTTTCCGACCTCAAAGTTACGGAAAACTCAAAGAAAATTTTATACATACCACAAAATCCGACGGAATCCATGTTTTTGTACACAAACAACTCATTCTCGGAGTCAATTGGAATCCAAATTCCGTTTCCATCGGATTCTCTCGGGATCCGACTGCACAACACCCCCCCCCCCCCCCCAGGGTGTGACAGTAGGAGTGTGGTCTGTGTGCTGTTTTTGCCTTATTTTGGGAACGTACACACGAATGTGGGAGACGTATGGGATTCACAAATGACGTTGTTTGAATTTTCTGAATTTTCCAATTTTCTTCGTCCGGCTCAACTTGTAAAACTTCATGTGGGACATGCGACTGTGCATCGAATACTTGGGTAAAAATTTATTTTTTTAATAATACTTGGGCACAAATTTTGTTATTCAAAATTTCCATCATTATTTCCCTCCGAGGCTCCAATTATCCTTGTTTTGAGAGATATACAGCGCTTATTCTAACCTTCACAAAATCTAAAATCACATTCGTTCCATTACAGGCATAATACGAGAACTGAAGACGAGAAAATGTTACTAGGCTCTTGTTCAAAGTAAAACCAACCAATACTTATAATAAAAACGTTTAATTAAAGTAAGACGAATCGTGTGGATTTCATTACTTTCTTCAAATTGAAAATTTATTTTGCTGAATCTAGCTTCTGAACAGAGCTTCCGAAAAGCCATAAAAGACTGAAAAAAATTACAATGTAAATCCAAACAAATCATTTATAAGGGTTTCACGTCCGAGGATTGTGGAAGTGAGTGACATACAAAGAATACGATAATAAATAAAATTCCATTACTTCGATGAGCACGAAACTACACAAACTTTTAAAAGGGTAAAATAATATTGTGATCTCAATAAACATATGGTCATACTAGAGAGTCTGATATAAATACCTCTGAATCTAATTTTTCTTGAACTGCTAATAAATATACCTCAATTGCCATACAAGAACTTCAAATAATTTAAATTCTAACTTCATCTGTCGCCATATAATAAACTTGAAGCTATTTAACTACACCTTTAGCATCAAACCTTAAAAACAATCACCCATCATGTTCAGGGGTGCCCTCGTAGTATGGTCACTGATGTCTTCTTGGATATTGCATGCAGAACCCGAGTCAGCGCAAAAGAATCATACTTGTTGTGGAGCAACCAAATGCCTAAGCAGATAAGTTGCCGGATGCTATGCTGTTAGAATAGGCACTGCCCCCATAGGTTTTCTTCTTCTGGCTCTAACCGATGAAATTGGAGAACTAAAACCAAAATTTAAACAAGCCTTTTGATTCCAAATCGATAATGTGAATGATCCAGAAAAATCAGGCACTGACAAAATTACATCTTTCTGCAATTTTGTTTGATATATAGGTAATGGAGCATTTGATGACGGCTCTAATCCTTCTGGTAAAATGAGAGAATAAGATCGGTGTGCACAGAGAAGAGTTGAGTGTCCACAAAAAGCTGCTCCAAAATTCGAAACAAAAAATAAAGAATTAAACGAAGCCACTGAAACTTCCTAAAGCAGATTCATCAATATTACATCTGCTTCTTCAAAGGATTCAAATGACGGTCTATGAATACAACACAAAACGTGGAACAAGTCAAATAACCTACTTCATTTTGGCAAGAGGAGACATGCGTTTCCTTGAGCCAAGGAGAGGACATGTAGTCATGCAATTTATGAAATAATATTGTATGAATGAACTATATTATTTACAGACTTAATTGTGTGTGGGTGTGTGCGTCAGTGTGTGTGAGTGAGAATGAGTGTCTGTGCGGGTGAGTGTGTGGTGTGTGTGTGCACGCGCGTGTGTGTGAGAGAGAGATTCTAACTAATAAACATCAGGCGCTGACAAAATTACATCTTTCTTTTTAGAATAATGCTAGCTAATTGATTTTAATTCAGGCAGGGATCTACAGGATGAACCCGTCTTACTCCACAAGCATTAAAAAGTTACTTTATAAGCTCTACGATGGAAAGACAACGTAAAAAGGAAAGGCTTAAACACAAAATGATGACATCGTCTCTTTCTAATACATACTCTCATAAATGGTCTATCACGGTTTGCAAAAGAATCGATAAAACTTTCCCTCAGAAGTAAGGATACCTGCAAGGCAAATGATAAAAGGGGCTTCACATGAATAAACAATTTCATAAGACAGAAGGTTAAAAAAACAACAGTGAATTTGTTCTTGCTTATATTTTAGTTGTTGCTTGCAATTTCTTTCGATGTTTCCATGAATATTGAATAGTAATTCAACCAGTTCACTTAGCCCTCTATCCAAATACTATAGTTTCAAACAGGTGGGGGAACCAATCAAATTGCCGTGTAGAATCAATGTCGTTTTATCCACACTTGGGGGGGATCATTCTAACCGATATTGTCTACAGCTTGGATATGGAAAATAACCTTTATCACAAATGCAGAGGTGTTATCAAAATACAGTCTCAGTGCCCAATAAGAAGTGTAAATGGGGTCGAATCCATTACCTTCCACGTGAGTGCTTAAGGTTTGAAGAGGTGGACCAACCAAATTTCACAATGGTTCCTTGAATTACTTGATGATTTTACTAAAATAATGATGGTCAAAGAAGGCAATTTCAGTGTGAATGCTACATATTTATCAGTTAGAGACAAATGTTCGCATTGTCACTACTACTCTAGTATTGCTTATTTGCTTAATGTCGTATTCATAATAGCTTGCATTAATATCTACATCAAGATTAAGGACAAAAATCGTCTGAATAAATTTGTTTTGATGGAAAACATGATTCACGTATTTTAGTAAAATAAGATAAAGGTGCCATTCAGAATTGTATGTGGATAACAAGGTATATCTGATATTAAATATATAACAGTATAAACATAGGGGGTGGAAACAGACCTTGTCATCATTTGATTGCACATTTGTAATCGTATGAGATCGTAAATTCGAACAAAGAGAGTCGAGGTATGATCTCAGGACAGCTAAGAAACCTTTGGCAGCTTCAACCTGCATTCCCAGCATTAACAGTGACACCTTCTAACCGAGTAACCGACCAATATAAATTTCCAACCATCACAACAAACTTCTGAAAGCACTGGTAAATATATGTAAGAGGTGTAGATAGGAGGAATTATAAAAGTATGTATGCAAAGAGGCATCTTGGGGGGAAATCTGAAATGAGCAGAAAACTTGAGGGGAAATCTGCTCTGGAAGTAATAAGGGTCAAATCAGTTCAAATACAGGTTGCTTTTGGAGTTTGGACTCACTTCCAAAATGAAAACGAACTAATATTATCATACAACTTGATGTTAATATCCTCAGATTGTAATTAGGTGCGTGCTGTAAAAAAAGATTCTAAATCATAGATGCAAAAAATGAACTGTTTCTTGAGTTTAGCTTAGCTTAATCACGTACATATTAGTTTAGATGTGAATTCTATTTGTAATTTTTTTGTATGAGGGCAGCCCATGGAGCAGTGGTTAAGGTGACTGCTTTGAGGTGAAAGGGTCACAGGTTTGAGGTAATCTCTTTTTCCAGAAAAAATAAGGTAAAGGATGTGAACAAATACCTCCCTCTCCCTATCAACACGAAACAAGAAAAAACTTCCAACGACAGCAATATCAGCAAAAGAACAATATAAATTACAAACATTATCCACAACACAAGGTAAAAATGAGGTCACGGCATTTTCCACGCACTGTCAACAAAATGGATCTAGTCATCTAACAAATAAACACAGTGAGGAATTCTCAATATTTTGGTAGCCCGTACATAAAATTGTGATCAGAAGTATACCTGTGTGTCAGTGCATTCATAAACAAGCCTTTTCCTAGCCAAGTAACTTTCCCCAACAAGTGTTGCATGATACGGGCTTAACGAAGAGATTAGTTCTTTCTGGTTGGGTAATTGGGGTAGTAGAGGCGATCTCACCTGTTAAAATAGAATGGAAAGAATTGGACAGAATCAACATTTTTGCAAGAAATACTGACATACTATATGCCCAATAACTTAAGTTTTGATGGTATACAAAAAGCCATGAATAAATTATTGCAAATTCATGTTACACAGACAACAAAGCATGTGAAAGAGGTCGTGAATACAAATGAACCTATAGCTAATGTAATCAACATCAACATAACCCTAATGCCTCAGAAGAGGCTCCCGCCTAAGCGAGGTAGGGGGGGTCGGATGTACGCAACCCTACCACTGTAAAACAGTGAGCTATAGCTAATGTAATAAGAAAGGAAAATGAATGTTGACTTAGATTTTGAATGAGTGAAGTGGTGCACGAGACCATCTCTTTAACATCTTTATAAATGGTATGAAGACTTTACATGAAACTATGATATAATAATAAAAAATATTATAACATGGCAGGAACAGTGAGTCTTCTGACGGTGTCACTTATAATGATAAAAATAAGAGAGCTCTATCCATCATAAGGCCGTAGGATTGAACATCTGAAACCTGATTCTTGTTGACATCGACAAGGATATTGTTCACCAACTTCAACTGCAACTCGGCAGTTATGTCTTTTATGCCAACCTACAAATGCCATCAACGCCAGTTACACCTAATTCAGCTATTGTTGGTATGAAGCTTAAAGAAAAAGAACACGATCTTAAATTCATAATAGTCATTTAAATAGGGTAAACTTGTTCAGAAAAAAGGTGGCAATAGCACGTGATGTAGAAATATAAACTTATTATGGCAACAACTTGGCAGTTTATAGCAAACCTCCTTCAAGAAGCATCCTAGCTCCAGCTATCAAGCACTTTCACATTTTGTGGCAAACTATGATCAAATAATGAGAAGGGGTAGCAGAAAACTGCAGATATCCATAGTCAAATAATGTATTTTCATACCGGAAATGTTTTCGGGGTTAATTCTTCATTGATAGTAAGCAAGTCTATTCTCTAAGCTTATAAAAGAATATCAAGGATGTAGCAGGAAAAGTTTGTCTTGACTATCAAGTATCAAGTCACTGATTTGGTGGCTCAAACTCATAACATTTGGGAAAGTAGTTCAAGAGATATCAGCTTTCTATCATAGATTCACTTTTTAATGTCAAATAGTGGTTTGGTAAATTATACAACAAAACAGCCAGATTATTGCAGCACTGAAAATATAAAACACCCAAATGATTGCTTTGGTACTGAAAACATATAGATTAGGATAGGAAACCTAAGTTTTCTTCTAGAACATAACGGTGTATGACAAACATTTTCTCTAGGTGATGAACGAGATCAAACAACAGCCAATATGCATTGCCAAAGTTATGGCCTATTATTTATTTACTTAAGTTGAATTGTTGAGATGTTATCTGGCAGTAGATTCTTAATACCAATTATTCGACATTTTATGTAATCAAGGGACCTAAATACGCACCTAAAGGTGTCATATGCTATTCGAAACTCAAGCATATTGGTTGTTAAAAAGACAAAAACCTTACAATATATGGGACGGGAGCATCCAGGAAATCCAACATGTCATTTGGTAAAACCTGAAACACAGAACAATTTTAGTTGGCAATAAATAAGTCACATCTGAAAGGAGAAGTAGAAAATAAAATAAATAAAACACTAAAAATTACAAATAAAATCACATTAAAGCTACAAATAGACTGATGCGGTATTATACTGGCATCAGAAGACTCTGCCACTGATAGGGTCGAATTAGAGGGACGATGGATAAAACTGTAGCTGATAAAACTCCCTGCAATAAAAAATGGAATCAGTAGTCAGTACTACTATACTCCTAGTTCATGTAAAAGGTAATGCGCAACTCTATAGAAGTTTAGATGATGAAGCTAGAGAAGGATTGGCACCAAGAAGACGTTAGTCATAGGACAAAAATATGGCGAAAGAAATGGAGACAAATATTGTGCTACCTATGTTACTAAAAGATCACACTAAAACTAAAGCATAAGTTGTATTGGAAAGTCACAAGACATGATATGATGTCTATTGCAAAATGTTAGCCACTAAAATAAACCATAAGCGTAAGATGGGTGCTGCAGAAATTATACGAATGTCGCATTGAATGTATAGACATAAAGGATGGATTGAACTAAAAATTAGGGATCCAAGGGATGGTTGAGGTAGCCCTGATTAAAAACACAAAAATTGGCCCTCTGGAAATCTAAGGAACCATTTTCTCCACAAAATGAAATGTAGAATATTTTCCATGTATTATAATGACAGTGTTAGATTGAGAGAGAGAGAGAGAGAGAAGAGAAAATAGTTCTGCCATACATGCTAGTCCAAAAAGAAAGCTTGTCATGATAAATAACTTTGTTTGAATATCAGGCAAATGATCAGTTTCTACATCAGCTATTCAGTTCAGACATGACATTCATGTTGTTTCCCTAATTTTTAAGTAAAAAAAATGAAGCATCGCACTGGTGGCGCAAACTTTGAAGTGTTCAGTTGTCAAAAAGCTAACACACATGCCGTAAACTGAACCACTAGAACAAAAGCAGTAGGTAAATGATCAAGACATCTACCAAATTTGAGCAGACGGCTACTATTTGCTTCTCCAAAAGGGCTCCAGCGAACATTAATAAGACCTAAAACCGCAACGAAAGAAACAAATGCAGAAAATGAAGCAGCATCTTAAATATGTCAAAGAAAAAAGATATAGGTAAGCCTAACCACCATGATAATTTCATCTAAAGACTCCATTCAGAAGTCAACACAGTCTGAAGACAATAAATAATACACAAAATATATGTTGAGTTCCCAGCATTACTGTGACTCTGAATGTTTTTGATATTTTTAAGAATATATGAAGAGAAAACAGAACTCAATTTTGCTGAAACAAAAAAACTAAATGACAAAAAGATACTTATATTAATAAACAAAACCATCCACTTAAATTGAGTAAGCATCCTTACATAGAAAGGCAAGCTCTATCTGGATGAACTTAATGAGTAAATTTTATAGTTCATTCAGTAAATTCAACCCTTCATCTAGGAAGGCTCCAAATCAGTCATTTAAACGGGGAATTGAATTTACATGAAGACGTGAATTGTGACAATCCAAATGCGTGGCACATATATCAAGCTAATGATTGCAGGGTACACGCTCATTCTTTTGAATACCTTATTTTGTATTACTTGAATATCTAATAAATTGCAAATAAAGGAGATTACATTATTGTTGCAGAAACTTACACTTTCAAGTCTTAAGTTACCACAAATGCACGCAACTGTCCAAACAGATAGAGAAGCTGCCTCCTCATCAACAAGGAGAGCATTCCGTACCTGCAGATGCCAGAAGTTCAATGAGGGGAAAGATTAAATAAAATATATACATGATTTTGGATCTAGATTTTTTTGGCATACAAGGTTAGTATAAGTGCAATTAAAGCATCGAGAAAAGCAGCACCTCTGGCAGTTTCAAGCTAGTACTGGAAGATCTAGGATGATTTGTTGAACCAGCAATTTGCAATTGGGTTTCTTCATGTCTATGGTATTTCAAGGGATGCAAATGTTCCAAAGGGTGAAAAGTAAGTGTCGAGCCTCTAGAAGGCAGTTGTAATTGATAATATTCACAAATTATTTGCAAAGACCCATTATTATTTGCCTGCAAAACAACAGTATAAGTGCAGTGTAACCGATACAATCTTTAAGCGCTTTCAAAAAGGCATTACATGTTGATGATTATTACACCTTGGCCCATGAAAGGATGTCATCGTGATTGTTGGATTCATCACGGCCTGAAGAAGAAGGCTCCTCAAGCTCCTCTTCCATTGCACTCCTATAGTTCAGGTCTGCACAAGGAGAACCTTGGAAACTGCAGAAAATTATATATCTTAGATCATTAGAAAGGAAAGAGAATATTATTGTCTTAGTGCAGTAGCATGTCAAATAATGAGTACACGGTCTGTAAGGTTGAACAGAAAGTATCACATTCATGTGCATTCCAGCATCCTACTAGATACCAATACCATATAATATTACATTTTGTTTTCATGAAACCACATGCTATTTGTTACTTACAAGTAATAGGCAGACAATATGGAGGATACCTACCTAGTGGAAGACTCAGAACCATCACGGCGATGGAACCGCAAAAGTGGCAAAACTACTTCGTGGGTGATCTTATCTGGTATCTTAGTTACTTCAGAAATAACACTGCAGTTCCCAGGTCTAGATTCTATTCCACAACTATCTTGAAATTTTGTGCTGTTGTTGTCATCTCCTTGACAAGGGTTCACTATGTGGTCCTCAATTTCGTAACCATCTTGAAATTTTGTGCTACTGTCGTCATCTCCTTGATAAGGGTTCACATCAGCAATTTGGCTATTGCAGGAACACCTCTTATCATTCATCACTCCTGCAGCAGCTGAAGCTTCTGAGTGCTCTAAATGGCCTGATATCAAACCCTCAGTAGCACCGCCTTGTGTTTTGACAGCGTTGAAAATTGTATCTGCATCAGGTTCTGTAGGGAATTCTTCGTGGGTCATCAAACTCAGAAAGTCAATGCCTTCCGTAAGACGCTGCAGGTGTTCTTCGACAAAGATGCTTCAAAAAGAACAGGAACGGATAAGGATATAAAATCAACCTAGGATGCCACCAACAAATGATAAAATGGTTTGTAGGCTGCACTTCCAATTAATAAACTCACCTTTTCAAAATGCCAAAATGCAAATCAAAGAATGGAAGCCTTGACAAAATGCAATAGCAGCGAGGTGCTGTTAGAATATGGCGGCTTAAGGTTGTGAAAGCTGGCTTGTCTTCCAAAAGCATGGATATCAATCCTGAAGGTTTCTGCACAATTTCTTCAACAAGAACACAGCATCCATACAAGGTTGAATCATCAGCCACCTGACAAGGAATAATTAGAAACCAATGCCATACATCCAGAAATATCACTGACGTGAATAATGTAAAATCTAGTTGAATGAGTGAAGCGAACAGCATGTTGATTTTAACATATGGCTAAACCTTTCTTTAGCATTCAAAACACAAACATCCAAGATGGTAAAGTTAAATGCAAATTGTTTGCTATTTATTAGAAAAATTACAAAAATATTGAAGAAATTTGATTCACAGAATAAATTTATAAAAACTCAAATATAATCTACAACATAATGATGATGTTTATAGTTGCTTGTTTAGATTTTTAAGCTTACTGCTACAATCCAGATCTTGAAGTAAATTACTATAATTAGAGGCTGAACAAGAAAATAAAGATCTTGAAAGCAGCAAAAGAACAAAATGATGTGTCTTGAAATTTAGTCAATGCATTAGGTTTACCAAATGGAAATCACTTTATCCAAATATGAGCATGAACAACGAAGTCATGAAAAAACCTAAGATGACTATCGAGGAAGCTGCCCATAAACGAGGAAGCATGAAAAATTGTTTTAGAGAGAGAATTATTTAAGTGTCGATGAACAAAGACACCACCACCACCATAGTTTTGAATTTCCAAATATGGGAGTTTCCCCGTAGAATATTTTGCGAAAGATTTAGATTGTAATTGAAGGAGAGAAAAGAAGAGACTTGAGGACTATAAATCTGAAAGTAACTTCCTCTGGAAAATTAAAAAATTGAAGAAAAAACAAGTTTTTTTTATTTTTCTTCCCAAAACTAAAAGGACTACAGAAAGTGGAATGCCAAAGCTGGTTTGGCAGCTTTGGCAAAATGATACAAAAACTATTTCTCTTTGATTTCCTCTTCAAATGAGGAAAAAAGGTTTCACTTCTCATCTATCCAAAGAAGAGGAAAGAAATCTCTTTTTTTATCAGTGAAGAGGAAAGAAATCTGTTATCTCTTCCTTTAGTTTTTCTCTTCACCCCTTCTGGTGCCACTGGATCTCTTCCTTTAGTTTTTCTCTTCACCCCTTCTGGTGCCACTGGATCGTCAATTAGTATATTGTGTATTGCATTTTTCTTGAAATAGATATGTTTCCAGTTTGACTCTCACTAGGGTTTATCAGTTTATTAAGTTGTATCCGTATGTGTTCTTTGTCTCCAATAGCTACCACGAAATGAAACGAAAAATGATAAATTACCTGTAAACGGAATACAAATGATAGATTACTTTGCTTGAGGTGTTCCTGTGAAAAAGAAGGCAAATCTTAGCCTTTTCCAAACAACTATGGACTGAGTAACTACGATTACTTGAAATAGGAAATAAGACCAAACTGCAAGAGAATTCATGATTAGTCAAAATTGTGTATGATAAATGAGCAAATTCCTTGGCCAAAAATGTCATTTACCAGATCAAATATTAGAACAGATAACATATAATCACCCTAACAATAAAATATAATTACCTGTCCAAGGAGTATTTCATTCAGCTCGCTCATTGAAGGGGTTCTTTCTACAATATGAACCTGATATGAGAACAATCACATTAAATAGCTTCGAAGAACAAATTCAAAGGACCCTTCAGGCCTTCACCATCACTTGAACGGCTCAAAGAGAACACTGAAATATGCATAATTACTTATTACAGTTGGGAGGAATACAGTACTCGGCAGATAACACAATAGTATAACGCCTTAATTTAGAAATTCATAAGTCTGCCTGACTACAAGTCATGCAATTCCATTTAACATATTTTTCAGGAACAGAGTACGAACAATAATAAGTAAAAAATAGAGGGAGTGTCACTATCACACCTCCTGTCCTCCAGGGAAGCACAAAGACACAAGATCCTTGTATTTGAGAGGCAATTGTTTTTCTGGAGGATATACAAATAAAACCTGAAAGTAGAAACACCATGTATTAAAATAGGGCAATATGAACTGCAAATCAAACTTTTTATGCATGGGGGCCTACTACCATCCATAAAGTTGTCTCTCTCTTTTTTTATCGGTATAAAGTTACCTCATTTTAAAATTAAACAAGTTGTCACCATACTTAATGGTCGGGTAGGTAGCTGTATAGTCACGTGTTTTAAATTCACAAAGATCTATATTTGACAGACTTTTAAGGATGTTACACTCTCCGGTAAGATGTTAGCTCTCAGGATTCTAAGGATCGCTTGCGAAGGAATGAGTCGCCACGTGTGAGTAATTAAGATTGCACGTTGAGGATGCACTTAGGACTGCATTTTCCAGACACATGTTGAGTTGTGAAATGAGTTGTTTGTGGGACAGTTCTCACAGTGTCCTGAATACTCAAACTCAGTTGACTATTTTACCCCAAGTACCTAATACAAGATAAGTATAACTTTAAGAGAAAACCATTTTCATTCGTTGGAAGTTTGGAACCTAACTGGGTTTGTCTCGAAAATATATATTTTTCATAGAAATGACGAAGTGGGTGGTTTACCACATAGTTTGACCTGGTTCCGTCAGTTTGGTTGGATTTTTTAGGTTCGTTCCTGGTTCATTAATCATGTTATCTGTTCTCCAGTTGAACTGTAATTTTCTTTTCTTGGTTGAACTAGATGAACTGATCAATTTGTCCAATTTTCAGATTTTTTATTCATATACACAGCACATCAAAAGGATAATGCAAAACTATTTTGAGATCAAAATGAAACACTGCTACTTAAACAAGCCTTGCATTTGATAAATGTTTGAAGGAGTTTCTACCTGAGGTTCAAAACTAATTGCAGACTGATCAAGTTGTTCAAAATTTATAGCACTTCTCGATGCTCTCAGGCCTTTGGTGTTTCTATTCAGCAGTTGCTTTTGAAGAGTTTGAACATCAGAGTTTGGGTGTAGTCCGACAACAACCAGACTCTCGAAAATCCTGGAAGGTTCTCTGACTAACCTTTGATCCTGCTGAGCATGAAAAAACAATTACTTGACATTGATTATGTAGTTACGACGACATATGGATTGTACGTCTCTATATCTTTTTGTAACAAATTAACAATGGACACAAGGAAACTTTTTCATTCCTCTATAACAAACTTTTGTTCTTGAAAATTGAATGATATTGTAGAGATAAGCGTAAGTCGTGGAGGGAAAAGAAAATGTACTCGGGCATCACTTGTCAAAAATCATAGCAAACAGAAGCACGTCTTTACTATATAATTTTTCACCCAAATATTAGCCAATAATATGACTCCAGAGTCCAGATATTCAATACCAAGTTATTACCTTAATGGGTCGAAAAAGAACTTGTCGATAATCTGATATGGTTGTCAATATTAAAGTCAAAGTTCTACGCAAAATATATAGAGCCTGACCTGCTGAATTGTGATATTTAATATTTGTCTTCTTTTTTATCTGCAAATGATAATTGGTTCCCCCAGTAATGGAAAGCATATTTAGATGACTTCGTTAACAATGACATTTGGATAGGTTAACTTATTGGAGTACAACAATTGCAAGTTTGACAGAGGTAGATCTACTAATAACAGTAAGTGTTACTGTAGCTGATTTAAACATTTTTCAGAAATGAAGAAAGCTCGCAAATTCACATCACAAGATTAGTGAAGACATATTCAGTGTTTTGTAGAATGGCCTTAATGACCTGATAGGTATTACTTTTGAATTTTATGCCAACATATTCGCTATTAAAATAGATAGATACGCCCCTCTGATGTAATAGTACTCATATTAGCCAGAGGATGTGGCTTAATTGAAAGGTGGGTAAAGCTCTAGATGAAACTAAGAGATACACACCAAACTGCATTTTTGATACATGAAGTTGTCTTATTGGTAACAGAAAATAGTTTCCAGTGTACGTGTCGCTTCCTACATTAGTAACAGAAATACAGAATATAATGTTTGTCAGTCCTGCAAATTTCCAGCATCCTTTACTTTATTGCTGATGATAGTTAAAGCAAGTTTAATTTTGAAAAGAATGTTTTTTGTTTGAATTGGCAACAGGGTTACAGGAGCAGATACATCAGCATGTGACTGAAAAATGACCCCTCCAGACAACAAATTCATAAGGGCAGAAAGAGAAACACTAAAATGGTTAAAAGAAGAAGATTCACTTGGAAGCTCAAATTGTACCAAGGACTGCAACTGAAACCTTGCCCATTGACGCTTTTGGCTAGTGAGTATTTCTGGATTGTATGCTCGTATTTTTACTTCTGGTTGGGGTGAAAATCCTTTCAGTACTCTTACAACGTGGCGTTGCAGCTTCTGGAGTTGACCATTGTTGTCGCCGTCCTTGGATGAGAATACAACAGAAGGACGTGATGAACGAACAGTTGCTGCAGAGGCAGCAGCAGCAACTGCTCTCACAACATCCTCAGTTGCCTGCGTGAAATATGGAGCAGTCCATCCAGGACTACCAGAACCTCCTTTTTTGTCCATTCATACACTAATCAAATACCAAATATAAACAATAGGAGTTACTACTGGAGCAGTAAAACATTTATTAACAAGCAAAGGTCATTTTCAATAAGAGCTAGTACACGGTATAGGTGCCAATATCTTTAGGTTGCTATATTGATGGCATTTTTTTCAACATATGGAACGACCCTCACTTATCTTCTCTGGGGGGGTTTCATATTGAGGAGATGCAGCATGAATGAAAGAGCATCCACTTTTGGCTTTGAATCACAAATAGTTTGATTGCTTTGAAAACTATTTAGCAAGACACGTGTAAGAATAATGGAGTGCATGATGAACTCTTGCAGATAATCCATAATTTGAGAAAGAACATCGTACGTTTTCAACAATTTTTGGGTTTTTTTTCACAATTGCCAGTGTATTGCTGGAACTGGAAATAGAATTTGTCAGCATGTATTGGTGCAAATGCTGACGACTTAAGCACTACCGTAAGTAACAATTTTCCTTAAAAAACACAATTAATCCAAAACAGTAACAATTAAAAGTTTAAAAGTAAACTAATGTCCAAACAGCTTAATGATGCTTTACATGTGGGTACGAGGCAAAAATGAGATACACCATCCAGCAAACTAACTTAAAACGATAAAAATGACACCCAAATTCCGTCTAGAAAGCAAAACTTTCAACTTCCCACACGCCAAAGTGTCAACAAGTACTCCGAAAACATATAATTATGCATCCGAATCATGTTGGCCGAACGCGTACAAAATCCATTACTTCCATCAACTACTGAGCTCACCAAGCCCATCTTCCTAAAACCCACCAACACTAAAACCAAATAACCAACTCCCCTTCATCAACTCAAACTCAAAAACAACTCATCAGAACCACTCCGAATCCTACCTATCATCCCATTAAACACAACCTACCCTTAAGCTACTCACAACTAGTAAGCTCCCATTCGGATTACACGAAACCGTTCCCTCCGATCAAAACAACCATAAAAACAAAAACAAAAACATAACCTTAACTTTCGAGTTTGCAAATCGAAACCTCGCGGAAACGAGATTACCGTGGCGAAACAGGATCAGTTGCGAGGAGCTTCACGGATCACGATCGGCCATGGAAGGGGAGGAATCGGATCGAATTGGTTATTCGATTCCGAGGGTGGAAGTGTTCGATTTGGGAGGAAAAGAAGCGAAAGGAAAGGGAAAGGGAAATGGAAATGGAAATGGAAATGGAGATGGAAATGGGATTAATGATGGGAGTGGACGTATTTGGCTTTGGCTCTGGCTCTGCTGTGTTACGTGATTAAAGTATGGAATATAAAAGTTAGGGTATTATAAGTGGGAATTTTGGTCGTCGGGTCGGGGGAGGTGAGGGAATGCTAATGGGCACCGCGAGTGAGGGTAACGCACGAGTGAGTGTGTGCGTCATTTTTAAAACCCCCTTCTATTTATCTTTTGGGGAAAAAATATTGGTTCTATCATCTTTGATAAATACAATACATCATGTTTTGTATTAATCTGTAATAACTGTTTTGTGCACATAGATATGTGTCACATAGTACCAGTAAAATTTGAAAAAAAACTCGTAACATCATGTATTTATTCCATTATTAAATCAAAATTTTGGACCAAGGAGAAGAACGTCTGAGCATAGCATGGACCATGGTGGTCATTAAAAAAAAAATCCATTGTTTAGATTTAAATTTGACATAGGGCTAATAGTCTCGTAGTTTCCGGACGTTCGATTTTCTCTCTCAGTCACGTCAGCTTCTCTCTCTGTCACGTCAGCTCAAACCAACCTCCTAATTTTTTCTTGACCACACTCAGAAACAACTTAAACGTCGTGAATTTTCTCATTCACGTCATTTGGGAATCAAATCTATATAAAACATAAAAAATTGTCAAAAAAATTTAAACAAATAAAAAACATATTTTCATAAAAAAATTGAAAAAACAATTTTAAATAATTTTTAAAACATTTTTTAAAACAAAAAATCAAAAACAAACACACCAAAAAACCCAATCGGGGGCCACATGGCCCCCAAATTGAGCGCCCAGACGGATATCCGGTTTGGGCGCCCATTAAGAGAGGGCAAATCGGACACCCAGTTTGAACGCCGGATTTAAAGCACCTGTTAAGGGTGCTCTAACACTTCTGATGCAAAAGCCAAGTACAGTGTAAAGTCTAGTGAATTTATATGAAAATGTCAAAGTGCTAGTGGTTTTTTAAATAATTAGATGATCATTTCGCTAATTATGCTGGGTTATATCTCCCAATCTAGCGTTCGACCAGTCCCTTTCTTAAGAATTTCCTTCTTAAACATTTTCTATTTGTACTATACACTTAATCACACTACACACCATAAGGCAATACTAATACTTGCATGAAATGAGATTTCATAAAAGTCTGAAAATTTGATTCCACAAGTTCTTTTAATTTTATAATGGAAGTTTTGAAGTCAATTTAAGTACATGTTTTTAAATCATGAAATTTATCTTGGAACTCAAGTTCCATATTTACCGATCACTCAAAAAACAATCTAGAAGTTTAGTTCCTCGTTTTTTTGAAGTTTTTTTAATACTAATCACACCCCTTTACTTGGGTTGGAGAATTTATGAAGTTGCGATGGCACCGTATCTAGGAGTGCAAATGGTTACCAAGTATCCGAGTATCCGATTCGAAAATTTCTATTTAGTTGGTATTTGGTAAGTTCAATGTTACCAATTTAATTTCGGATACGAATATGGTTTAAAAAAATTACCAATTAGAATTCGGATACGAATTCGGATACAAGCTATTTAAAATTCGAATTATCCGAATTATCCGAATTATTCGAATACATAGTCAAATACACAAATTAGTATTCGAAAATTTAGTATTCGAAAATTTTAATACGAAAATTTAGTATTCGAAAATTTTGATTCGAAAATTAATTATAATATATATATATATATATATATCTATTCAATTTCGGATAATATCCGAATACCAATTAGTATTCGAAAATTTTGAAGTTTCGGATTCGGATTCGGATAGTTCTACTGAATTCGGATTCGAATTCGAATTTAGTAATGGAATATGGTATTCGGATTCGAATTCGGATATAGCAGGTATCCGAGTTAAATTATCCGAGTTGCACCCCTAACCGTATCGTCGTCGTCCAGTTAGATTTTGTCATGAGATAAAAATAGACTATTTTCAAGTAATTGTTTTTAACGTCACAGTTATTAGCTCATAACATCCTTGATTTTCCTAACATTGATTAAACACAAGGGAAGTAAAAAAGTTGAATAGTTCTTGGATCAAAAGATATTATTAGAATATTTTTCTTTTTCTAATTTGAAAGAATTTCCTCTCGGTAAACTCAGGATGCTAATAACAAAGGAAACAAACAAAGTACTATAAATTTATAATTGAGATCCAAATAAGAAAGCATGCATGACGCGATTATGTGAAACGTCTTATTTGCTGTTCGATCGTACAGTTGCAAAAACAATGCCTACTGCACAAAAATTCAATCAATGTAAAGCAAAGTCGACATTAGGTGGTAGGGAGCAGTTGATGTGACACTAAACGGAGGGATGATTGATGTTTCTCCCACATCACATCACTAAAACGGAGGGATTATTAATGTTCTCCCAAGTCCCACGTCGTTGAAGGAGAAAAAGATAATGATAAAAAACAGCTGACAAGTAAATTTCAAACTCAAACTCATCTAATATCGTGTGAATCCAACCCATTTGATAAAACCGTTTCTGTTTTTGTACGGGTTAAACTTCATATCATTATAACTGGAATTTTCTTTTAACCTTGATGGGGGTGACCACCGGTCCGGGTCCGGTTCCAGATCGGACAGAACTGACCTTTTTTTTTTTCCGGGTTTTTTAGTGGTTTGGGGGGAGGTCGGCAAGAGGAGGAAACCAACGAGACAAGAATGAGGCAGCGGGGTCAAAGGGTTTGGATTAGTGTTGAATGAGAGAGTTAGGAATTTATGATTTAGTTTTGTATAAAATTAGTTATAGTATTGATTGATTAACAAAAAATAATTCCAATTTTGGACAGCATTTTATTGGGTTTTAACCATATGGAACCGTCACACCTAAACTGCTTGGATCTTGTTTCGATTAACCGAATATGATCATGTTTGTCAAACCCTGTAGAGTCTGGAAATTTACGGTCGACAGAATCATTCTCGGTGTTCGACTGTTAACTTAAATATACCAAAGTTATAACCTATTTCGATTGTTCCCTTATCGGTCAACCGAACATTGTTCAAAATTGCTAACCGGTCGACCGTTCTACCCAATTCGGTCGACCGAATTAATTCTGAATTAGGTCCTGCAAGTTTCTATTTTTGTGTATCTTAAACAAATACTTTCTAAATTTGCCCCAACATTTATAACTCCTTAGAAGCTTATAAATAGGCGTTCCCTTAACACAATTAAACAACTTTTCCAATTCCTATTGTCATATACACTTAAAGAGAGAGTTTCAAGTCTCTCATTCCCCAAATCCTACTCTCCAAGCTATACTTCCACATCTTTATCAATTCTGTTTCCTAAGTCAAGTGTGCTAAAGTTAGAGAGTGAGTGATCCACTCAAACATACTGTTGTAAAGAAGCAAGGATTTCGGTGAAAGCCCGAAGTGTTCCCTATCAGATTGTGAGAGGAAGAAATCAAGCAAGTGATGATGTTCATGGTGCATGTGGTGTAAAGACTTAATCTCGGCCCGGAACGAGGTTGACAGTAAAGACGCTAGCAGAGCTCAAGAGAGATCGAGCGGAGCTTGCAAGAGAAGAAGTAGGTGGGAGACCGAACCTCTAAAAAAATTTTGGTGCCTTCTTGTTGGTTTGCATATTTACTTTGCTTGTTTGTTTTGTTTTTAAATTCCGCTGCATCTTTGATTGTTAAGCAAATAAAGTTTGTTTTGGGTTAAAATCGATTAGAACTAAGCCGCATTTATGATCCTACACATATTTTTTGCAATTTTGAATCACGTGCATAATATCTCGTCTATGGAAATCTTAAACCTCGCGTAATGTAATCATGGTTTTGAAAACCCAAACCGAAAAGTGAACCGAACAAAGCTTGGTTTGGTTCAAAGTGGTCTAACTGATGATGATGTCCGCATTTTGTGACCCAAACCAATTCCATAATAGTGGTCCAACCGATTAAATTGGTTTTTACCCATTATTTTTATTTATTTTTAGCCTAGTAACGAAGATCACAATCCCTTTGAAAAATTAACACAAAATCGTGTTACAAGTTTATGACTTAAAAAGTTAGAAGGATCAACACACAAAAAATGTCATAAATCAACTTAATTACCGTTAAAAGTTAACACGTAAAACATAATTGAAAATTTTGAGACTAAAATGGAAGGAAAATGAAAGGAAATGAAATCATACCTGAGGTGGTCGGCTTGCAGGTAGCACTAGTAGAAGAGGTGAAGATGAAGGAGTGACGAGTGACGATAGGATGACACTCTCTAAACAAAATGTTAGTTTTTAGTTCTTCCGATTATTTTTTCAATACGTAAAATTGAAACTGGGCGAACCGTGGTTTGACCATGTAGAAAAAACCGTCCGGTTCGATTTTTTCGATTCAATTCGCTTCACGTCAGTTCGTGCCAGAGTTCTATTTTTATCATGACCGACCAGTTTACCTCCAGTTTTCGGTATGATTTTTAAGATAGACAATATAATAATCAAACACAAGAATTCTCTAGTGAGTCCAGGGCTTTATTTTTCTAAATTAAGCTCCCACAAATATCCACCACTCATTTCAAATTGTAAGGTAGATTAAGAAAAAAACGGTTATGCTAATGAATGGTGAGATTAACTGTAAATAAGATCCAATGGTGAGATTGTAGGAGGCTTAAACTAAATTTGATAAGCTCTGGGCTCACTAGAGCTTGACCCTAATCAAACAACAAAACAATTAATAATAATATAATAGGGTCACGCTCTAGTGAACCAAGGACTCATCAAATTTAGTTTAAGCCCCCTACAATCTCACCATTGGATCTTATTTACCGTTAATCTCATAATTCATTAGCATAACCGTATTTTTCTTAATTTATCTTACACCTGATGAATATTGTGGGGTTTAATTTTTCTGAGTGCTCACCAGAGAATTCTTGTAATATAATAAATCATTCGCCACTTGTTTTTTTTTGCAATACAAAATAACCATTCCGTGATTTCCGTCGTACTTGTGACTTCTAGTAAAGTTCGGTATTCGGTTTAATACACGCACATCAGATATTCTTCGACTCCTATTCACAAAAATTACCAAAACAATATCCTCTAATCACAAAAACGGTCCGTGTCGTCCTCCCTCCCCCCCTCAGTGCTCCAACTCGTCCTCGCGCGGAAAACCCTAGCGTGTTTCACCGGGTTAGTTCGACATTTTTTTCTTCTGTTTAATTACCCGTTGTTTTGTTTCTTTGTTGCACGTTGGAGTTTGGGGGAAAATTGTTTTGAGATGTAACCATGTAATGCTGCAGTTCGAAGTTTGTGTTAACCAAAATTTCAGTGTCATGTTGTGTTAGTGAATGCCATGAATTTGTTGTAGGAGTGGGGCATCCGATTAATAAAATTTGAATTATTTCTAAGGGTGTAAATAAGTCGAGCCAAAATTTCGAACCCTAAATATTAATCCATATAATTGCTAAATTAAAAAAAAGTAAATGTAAATGTAACGACAAAAAAACTCGAGTTGAGCCTTCGAGAAGAGCCCAAGTTTTTTTTCGAGCTCGAACCAGCTTGTTTACCGATCTAAGTCGGGAGAGGTGTTTGCTAATCATTATCAGCTAGTTTATTTATTTTCTAGCTCAATCAGAGTGAAGCCTTTTTTGAGAGCCGAGCTCGGGTTGACGAGTCTTCTTTTGAGCCCAAGCAAGAGTTGAGAACCCTAATTATTTTTAATTTAATGTGTTTGAGGTTGTGTTTGGATACATTAGTTTAACTTAAGATTTAACATATTGTCATCTGTGGATAAGTTAGCTGGGTAATTCTCCATCAGAAATTGTAATTCAGTTATGTTATATTGAAAATTTGAAAAGTTGCTCTCATACAAAAGTTGTCAAAAGAAAATCTTAAGTTGAGATGTGGAATTTGGAAAACTCACATCATTTATCCTAAATTGGGTCATTCAAATTAATAAATTTTTCTAATACTTTTCTAATATACAATATCACAAGTACGGTCATATGTACATCAACATCGGTTTTTGCGGCGCGGATATGGGTTTAACTCCGTGAAAATTAAAGTAAGTAATACCGATATAATAGCAAATGATTTTTTATTACCATCATTTTGCAGTGACAAGTTTATCCAAATAATGCAATTAAAAAATTGTTTAATCATGTTTTCTATAAATCTTAGATTCGTATATCACATCATTTCAAAGATCCATGAGATTTACAAAATAGTGCATCCAAACACAACCTAGGAGTTTCTGACACTCTCAAAGGAAGGTTGTGAGGGAAATGAAGAACAGATTCAAGTCTAGGCATGTTATATGTTGCACATTGAAACAATTTTCCTGGTTGGGTGTTTCTGCATGGACACGTTGAATCTTGTCTGAGTTCTTCTTGTATATAGATTTTCAGGTAATAACCAGAACAATGAAAGATATTGGACAAGCTGAAATGCTGTCTGAATTACAGAGGCAGAGGAACTCCACAACAGAGGCAGTGTTGGAATTACAACCAGAGGTTAAACAGAAAGATCGGTGTTTAGAATGGGATACAATGACCGGGAGTTCATTCAGCATTGAACTTAAAAAATAGGTGTCAAGTGGTTCTTGGAATGAAACAGTGCATATATGGCTTCCAATGAGGCATTAGGCATGGATATGGGACGTGAAACATTTTCAGATCTGGGAGGAGGAAAACTTGACCAACATGTCAAGCACAAATGTGCAAAACTTCTTGGTTACTAGAAGTGACTTCTCATATTGTCCATTCCTCGTTGTTATGTGTAGTCTATCATATTATCTATCTTTATGTCTATTTGTAAACATGATCAGCCACATGTATCTTTTATGTTATACAACTTCAAAGTAAAAATAAGTAAATAACAAACTATCTACTCTCACATACTGCTGCTCATGTGTATGTTCGTCTCAATCTTAATGTATCAAATATGAATAATAATATTCTTTTTTTAGGATGTCAGGAGTTAGTTTAATAGTTTTCCTTAGCAACTCTCACCTGTGAGAGGAATTTTAACATGATGCCACTTTCTGCTCTCTAAGTTAAAGAGAAATTAGATTAGTATGCAAACAATCCCATCATCATATCATCTAGCTATTGATTTTAGCTTTTCATCATAGAGGTGATCTTCTTTAGCATACTCCGAAGATTGTTAATGGTGAAATATCTAGTCAAACACCATATCTAGTCAATCCCATTCCATTTGAAAGCTGAATGTCCGAAGCCGATCATTTCAGCATAGATTCTCCACATTCAGAGTACATGTACGTGTTGCAATGATTAGGAATAGTGTGAGAACCTAATCCCTTGATTAAGGTTAATTAAGTTTAAGAACCTTAAACCCTTATTAGTGAGAGTATTTAAACCTAACCAAACCTTTTTCTCATTCTTTCCTTCTCTCTTTTTTTCATCTCACTCTCTCCCTCAACACTTTCTCTCCCTCCTGTGTAGTTCGTCGGTGGAAGAAGGAGGAGCTGCGGGTGCGTCGGCAAGTCTGGTCGCCGGAGTTCAAGGAAGGTGTGGAGTTCGCCGGAGATACGCCCTTTTGCGTGGGAGGATCGTCGTTGCTCTTCGGAAGCTTCTTCAAGCTTCCAAGGTATGCCAAGCCTTGCTTTTACGCTCACCAAGGTTGTGTGGGTGTTTGAGTGTTCGACGGTAGGCCGAATGACTCGTCGGAATAGTGTGGCAGAAGTTCTGCTCTGTTTCGGTCGACCGGTGCTCAATTCGGTCGACCGGTTGTAGTGTAATTCGGGCGTTCTCGCTCGAATCGGTCGAACGATACCCCATGGGTGGTCGACCGATTGTTCGTGTGAGCGAGAAGATAAAGACCCTGAGTGTTTTTGGTCGACCGGGTCCCCTTTGTCGGTCGACCGAATGCACTGTTGTATGTCGGTTGGGGGCGTTGACCTTCTAAACGGTCGACCGCCTCTTTGACCAAGTTCGACCGGATGTACTGTTTTAAGTCGGTTGGGGGTGTAAACTTCTAAACGGTCGACCGCCCTGAGATCCCGTTCGACCGATGACTTAAGACAACTTAAGTGTGGCTCGACCGATTCATATTTCGGTCGACCGGTAATGACCTTGTAGAATGTTGAAGTCCCTGATGTTTTTCGGTCGACCGGAAGCCCATTGTCGTTCGACCGTTGGGGATGTTTTATTTATTATTTATTTGTGGCGTAGACCTTCTAAACGGTCGACCGCCCAGAGACCTTTGTTCGACCGTTTCGATGATTTCCTTGGTTCGACCGTTGGATTGTGGTTCGAACCAAGTACCGGTCGACCGTATGACCTTTTCCGGTCGACCGTTGGAGCCCAGTATTTGCATTGGTTGTTTATAAGCGCGTTGGTGCGTGGATTGCATTTATTGCTTATGTTCCCATGATATGACATGTGCATTGAGACCTAGGTAGTAGACATGTGGGACCATATTCCCCTTTTGCATGATCTATATGTGATGACTGTTATGACTGTCGGCCTGTGTGGCGACAGAGGTGACTGTTGGCCTGTGTGGCGACAGAGATGACCTTAGCCTTTGTGGCGAAGGAGATGACCTTAGCCTGTGTGGCGACGGAGATGACTGCTAGCCCTTGTGCAGCAGAGTTCTGTGCCTTAGCCTGTGTGGCGACGGAGATGACCGACCGATGATGTTCCGGCGGATGTGCTCGACCGATGCTGTTCCGACGAGTATGATCGTCCAGCTGTGGCACGGCTGACGAGTATGACCGACCAGAGCAACGACTCTGGCGGATTGTGGTCTTCGACCACTGATCAGATCTGATGATGACTCGGAATTGCGTGCGACCCTCACCGAACCCATATGACTAGTGTAGCTGCGAGTGGGGGTGTGTCGCGTATTTTCCGTATGACCGCATGTGCCTGCGGTGGGTATCTACGGATGTTCAAAACTAGACTTATGACTAATGAACCCCGGTTGGGGAAATGACTATTATGACCTTATGACCCGTTTGGGGAATGACCAGTTATAATTTATGTTTGGCATAATACTAGTATGATAGGTCATGATTGCATTGCATGTAGGTGAGTTTGGCATACGGGGTTTCCTTCGGGAGACTCACGACATTGTTGTTTGCTTTCAGGTTTCCTCTTCGGGAGCTGCTTGGGTGGTGACTGAGGACGAGTGCATCTTGGAGTCGGGTCATCGTGTCGGTTTTGAGGTTATTATGACTACTTGTATATCTGTATATTGTATTTTGATGTAGTCATTCTTTTGACAACTCCTGTATACGGTGCAGCACCATATAGGTTATTATATTTATATTTATATTTATATTTATATTATATTTATACTCCTGTGTTGATGTTTATCCTTTGATTATCATTTATTTAAAAGTTTAAATTTTCCGTTGTTTCGGGGATGTTACAAATAGTCCCACATCAGATAAGCAGAGTTGTGCAATTGGGGTTTAAAGCCCATCTATCTCACATTTTCAAGTTATTTTTTGTGGTGTGTAGGAGACCTATGATTCCCTGCTTTAAATGGTACCAACCTAAATCTGATTCCATCATGAGCAAAGATGGTCGCAAGTGCGGGCGCGTTAAAGTAGTTTACACTGGGTAAATTTAGTTGTTCCATTGGGGTTCTAAAGCCCATAGATTTAACCTTTAATAAGTCCACTTTTGGGGTGTGTAGGTCACCTATGACTTCTCTCCTTAAGCAGAAACTTCAAGATACATTTCCTTGGTTAAGAAAAGCAATTTTTTGTGATTAGGAAAAACAAGTTTTTAACAAAAAAATAGCAACATGTATTGCAGGCTTGCAGCAGTATCACATGCCCCGAGTGCATGGGCCAGACAGGAAAAGTGTTTGTGAACTTGGAAATAGTAGCATCTTGCTTGGTTAGTAAAATTGAAGTTCTGTATTATTTTTTCTCATTCAAGGTATGACCTTATCGTGTCTGCCTGTAGGCAGAGGGACAATGCCTGAGTCTTTGATTATTTTAATATGATAAAATTACATATGATTTATGGTAATGCTCATCTTCTTGCAGAGAATGCAATTCATTGGCAACTGCTGGACTTGGTGTTCATCGGTCAACTGAGACATACAATTCTCGAAGAGTCACTTGTTCCAGCTGAAAACTTGACGTTCTAGTGTCTACTATCATTCTAATGATGAAAATAGCAAAATTCCAATTGAATTTAATGAAGAGCACAACGATGGTGATGACCATAGTAATTCAGGTTATGATAATTGTGACTTTGTAATGGATCTTCCGGAGGATTTGTTGCACTTGGTATGTGTTCGGATAAGATACGTCTCTTATACAATTTTTAAGTAACTATTGCACTTCACACTTCTGTTATACAATTTAGTTGTTGTATCACTTTATTTTAATCTGTAACTCATCATTAAGTTGGATGTCCTTTTCTGTAGGTTTTCTCCTTTTTAAGTCATAAGTCATAAGGATCTATGCAAACGATGGCATGCCGCTAGTGCTCATAAAGAATTTTGGAGATGCTTAAATTTTGAGGATTCAAAAATCATGCAAGACAATTGTTTTTCTCACTCAGTTCCATGCTCGATAAACAAATGAATGCTGCCTCAATATCACATGTTTCTTGTTGTTCTATACTGTCCTCAACATCTTTGCCAAACACTAGTTATCTTCCTTTACTCCCTAATGGTTGTGAAGTTATATTAGCACATTATTCTTCCAAGCAAACAGCAATATATAATCATGCTATTCATAAATCTTACGTGACTTTTGTGCCCTCTTGAGGAGCTGTTTTTATACTGACAAGTGACTGAATGCTCAGATTGTCGTCCCTGAATTTTCTACTGCCCTTCAATAGTATCCTATTTATTTGCAGCATTATTTTGAATCCGTCTTTGTTTTGTAAATTGACTTGAAAACTATTATTTCGTCTCTATATGGTTTTCAAGTTCTAAGAATAGTTTTTCATGTATGCATGGGCATCTAATACTTTCTGTCCCTTTATCCTGCAGTTGTTGACATTTGCCACTGGTATCCAAATGCTACTTCAGTAAATGTACGTGGGGTTCCTAAATTTCATATGCTTGCGGTTACAGCAATGACATCCCTTAGGTCAGTGACACATATCTAACAAGTTGGCTTGTGTTTTTTCTTGATTTTATCATTGTTAGGAGATTTAAGAGTTTATCACCGGGAAACGGATATGCGCAGCAGCTTGGTGATGACTTTTTCCACACAGTAACCAATTGTTTTTCGTTGAATATTTTAAAAATCATTGATTTACGTTTTGATAAGTCAGTTCAGGGTGTAAATGTTTGCCATGATAATCAATGTGACCTCCAAATTATAGAATGCAGTGCTATCCGCATTATTGTTAGTGTGAGATCCTAATCCTAATTATGCCTTAATGATGTTTTAGGTGGTGATTAGGAGGAGATGGATTGGAGGGCTGAGATGGAATGTGGATGGATGAGGGGTTGAGATGGATTGGAGATGAGATGAGTGGTTGAGATGGAGAGGAGTTGGAATGGATGGTGAGGATGGAGTTGGGGTGAGATATTTATTTGGTAATTTTCTCTCTCTCACCTTACTCTCTCACTCATGTCTCTCTCTCTCTCTCTCCTAGTTTTGAGCTCCGGCGAGAGGTTCGAGTTCCGGCGAGTTTTGTGATCTCCGGCGAAGTGAGGAGCGGCGAAGGTGGTTGGAGGTGAGTTTGTGGTTTTGCTAGCCGTCCCTTTTGCCTTGATTCTCTCTCTCAACCTCACTCGTGTGTTGTGGTCGTGGTTGGGTGGCGGAGGTCGACGGAGGTGGAATCGTGAGTGTGGATCGTCGAGGAGGTGTGGATCGTGGTTTAGTCGCGAGGATCGTCGACGGATCGTGATTTAGGGAGGCGTGCTCGTGGAGGCGTCATCGTGGTTCTTCAAAGGTTTCTTCAAACCTTCCGGTATGTCAACTCGCTCACTTGTGTAGTGTGAGTATTTGGAAGTCGACGTTCGAGGGAGTCGCCCGACCCAGGGGGGGCGTCTCCCTCGAACGTCCTACCCCATTTTTTTTTTTAAAATTAAAAAAACTAAATAAAATATTTTATCAAATTCGAATAGTTCAGGGTGTCCGCTGACTCTTTTCCTGGCATTCGAGACTATTTCTGATGAATATGAGAGTAATATGAAGAGAGAGTGGTGTTAGGAGAGTGAAATGAAGAGTTATATAAGTAGAAAGGACAGAAGGGTAAAATGGTAATTCACAAGGATGATTTAAGTAGTTTTCCGACGATGAACAACAATTCAGTATAAAAAATATGGTTATTCCACCGTGGGTTTGTTGTTTTTATTTGGACACATTTAATCTTCATTTCTTAGATGTATCGTTCCCGCTTCCTCTTTCCATTAATTTATTAGATATACCCGTTCATCTTCTATCTTCACCTCTTTATATCATGATATAATTCTATGTTAGATTTCAAAACCTAAACACACAAACCACATATTAGATGAACAACAAAACAAAAAAACACGATTTTTACCTGATTCACCCAATGTGGGCTATGTCCTACTTTTTTTTTCTTTTCTTGTATATTTATGTTCTATAACCGTCCATATAAGATGTAATTTATACAGCAATTAGATAGTCTTAATTGCAATCGTGAGTTTAAAACACGTCCAAAAATACATTAATAATTCAAAATTGACACGGAATTACTAATAAATCTAGTCCCAACATTCTATTTTGATTTGGTCAGGATTGTGGCATGATAACTGAAAGAACTGCAATATCAGGCTGCATCACCCTGGAGACGCTTGGACTTAATCGTCTTCAGCACTGTCCAAGCCTGTGAATTTTCTACCTTTGGGTGGGACTGACTAAATAAAGTTCCTTACTGCAAATGATTTTTGGTTTGCGGTCTTTACTGCATTTAATTCTCTGTTTTTTTTTCTTTTGGCACCAGATTAATGCCGTAATTTGGAACAGGTTTCAGATTGCATGTCCAACTTTGAAGAGCATACACAGCAGTCGATGGTAACGAAATAAAATTTCCTGATCAGATTGTGTATGTCTGGAGAGTCTTCCTATCTCTTTATGGTAATATAGGCAACCTGCATTGTAAATTTCTACCTGTTTTTCTTTTCTTTTCTTTTTATGTTTTGGGGATGGGAAACTATGTTAGGGGAACTGTTCCCAGATGTCGAGATTTTCTCATTAATTATTATTATTTCATCCTTTTGGTTGATGGTTGGAACTGAATTTTGATGTATTTATCAAATTTCATCCGTCTTCTCTTGTAAGTACTGTTCGGTAACGCTCTTACCGATCCCAAAAGTCTACCGGTGATCTACAAGCTGAATTTGTTTATTGTTATCAATTCAAGGAAAATTGAGTACTGGAGGTCTGGTGCCTACACATACGATCTGAAAATTGCATGTTGCTCATTTTTAATTTCTCTCTTAGGTTCATGTTAAGTTGAATTGACTTGGTAAAATTTATCTTTTTGATTGAAAATAAATCTGGTTTTTGTTATATTCCATTTCTGTGAAATGGTTAATGCAGACAATGGTTACATGTGTGGAAACTAAAAGATATGCTTATTTTATTTTATGACGCAGTCTCTTTCAGCAACTTTGCGCAAAAACAACTTAATGGCAAGTGGTTTAACTAAACGAGATGAATCTCACTAATAAATTGGCTGTTAATCCAAAAGGAGAGAGTGGTGGAAATTGTGACCTGCTCATTTAATTATAAGGTCAACCATCTTCTTTTTTTTGGAATTATGAAATGAAAATGCTTAGTGATTCTGACCATCTTGTGAAATGCTACCTAATACATCAATGATTGATTATGAAAATTATAAACATGTAACGGAGAGCCTTTTGCCTTAAATCATCGCTGTTTTCTTCCTCCTACATGTTCCGTGTCCTCAAACTCCCTCTGGAATGGGGAATTGATATCGACCACACGAGAATTTTCTGGTCCCCTTATTATTTAGGCAACAATATAACAGGCCAGAGTTCTTAGTTGTCATGCATGTCTTCTTCTCTATGTTTTGGTCCTTGCCATGTTTCTGCATGGACCAGAGAGTGGCCTATTTGGCATCATCTTATTGTTAGATCCGCTGTAAAATATGTGCTGATCTTGTCGACCCTATAAGTTATAACTCAATTTTTCGTATCCACTTATGGTTTTGCATGTCTATCTCCTTAGGCCAGCATCGCAGGATATTTTAGTCTCTCCAATAGATATTTGTAGCAGGTATATAAACTAGTCGCTGTATAAAGGGGGGAAAACGTTACAATTTGAAATCCCTAAGCTAGCGAAAGTAACTGTCAACCATACAAGGTTTCAAGGTTCGGGGGAACTGACTGTGTTTAATTAAGCTGCTGATCGGCTGCAAAATGTATACAAGTCTAATTAATAATCAATAAGCATTTATTCTAGAGAGTCAAACGTGTTGGGAGGGGGATCTAAGATACACTAACACGAGACGGATTACACGCACTACGTAATATAGAATATTGATTGCGGAATAATAACTTTTGACTCTCTCCCAAACTCAATGCAACAAGAAAACACTAATAAGATGAAATCGCAAGCAATCACACAACACACCTGAAGCAAACCACGACACACGCGATTTTACAAGGTTCGGCAAGATGCCTACGTCCTTGGGGGGTCTCCTGCGGGTTTCCTTTCCTTGAAGCTATTCTCCAACAAGAGAAGTCTCCGAGATTACAAAAGATTGGAAACAATATGTCTCCCAAAGCACTCTAGAGATCTCTCTAGCCTAATCTCTCTCAAGGAAATAAATATTGTATGTTGTGTTACAAGATTAGGGCAAAAAACCTATTTATAATGGGCTAAATTCGTACAGAGAATAATTCAGATCGTGCATAACTGCCTCAAAACGGTCGACCGGAATTGCCCATCGGTCGACCGATTTTCGGTTAGTTCGCGTAACTGCCAACATTCTGTCGACCGCTTACCCCGAACCGGTCGACCGTTTCGCGCTTCTAAATAGCGCCCGAAGCTCCTGGACGTTTTCGGTCGATCGCGAGTCCAACACCGGTCGACCGATCTGCATGTCGATTTTCATCTCGCAACTACTGTCGCTTTTCGGTCGACCGCGTGCCCAACACCGGTCGACCGGATCTCGATTGATCCTGAGCTCCAAATCTACTGACGTTTTTCGGTCGACCGAATTCCCAGAACCAGTCGACCGATCCTCGATCTGTTCCGAGCTCCCATGGCTCCTGGAGTAATTCGGTCGACCATGACTTAAGTTCCGGTCGACCGATTCTCCCAGAATTCCTGTATTAACAATTATAAACCAATTCCAACAAAAGGCGGGGTATTTAAACACCGAAATTAGCTATACTATCACTCACTTGCATAGCTTAGTTTGAGATGTGTTGTACACCGCCAATGATTTGCATGCTTGACAAATGATGATGACTAAACTTGAGGAAGAGAAGTGAAAATGGGTAAATTAACGGTTAAGATTTGACACATTTTAACAAGGCAGACGAGGGCCAAGTTTAATCTTAATGTACGTGCATTCACGTAGTTGAAGTTGGAAGTTTAATTTTAACTATTTCAAGATTAAAGAACTGGCATGAGATGAGATGGTGCATTAGATTACGTGTATTGTCCTAGTTGTTTTAGGGTAACTGTTCTGTTAGTATTATATGTATGCATATCTATATGTGCGTAAGTTAAGTTGCATGCATTATTGTATATATATCACATATTGTAACGTACCCGAAAACAGCGGAAAATTTAAACAATAACAAAGACCGTCAACGGTCAACACTGGGCACGTCACGGGAATAAACCAACATATATATATATATATAAACTATATCAGGTACAGACCCACGTGGAAGTCAACTATACATACTATACCGACTGACTGAGATTACAACAAAAACTATTCAACATGTAATCACCTCAAAAAAAGAAGACAACTACAGGATCCGATCTCGGGGGCACCGTCCTCGGTCACCACCTCAAACTCTAACCCTGCTCGCTACCTGAAATGCAAACAACAAACATGCCTGAGTTCCCTGCAGGAACCCCGTATACCAAACCTCCTAAAATACAAAAAGGAATTAAAGACAATGCAATGCTATGCACATGATCATCCGCCTCGGGCCCACAATAATGCCCTCACCGCCTCCGCGGCACTGAACCACTCCTGTCACTAGGGTCAAGTCAGTCCACCGCTGCCTCACAAGGGTCAGTCGACACCACTGCTCCCCAAAAAGTGCAGGAAGGAACCCCCGGTACACGCCGCACCCAAGGAGCGAGTCAGCCCGCCGAATACACAACTCGGGTCAGACGACAGCCACTGCTCCCCCAAGAGTCGTCTAACGCGTACCCTGCCGGAACATCCTCGGCCTACCGCTAAACCCTCGCAAACAGCCCAAGGTTTACGGTACACATCCCTCACACCCCGCTCGGTAAGAGAGGAAAAAGTACAACAATAATACGCCTTCGTCGAAGGTGAAATCCGTAGCTCTCAAAGCCGGTAATCGACCGTCGCCTCGGAGCCGGTAGTCGACCTGACATCGACGGATCGCGTGTGGATAAATCCACCAACCTGCGGTAGATCGGTCGACCGCTACAAGCACACCGGTCGACCGGTCCCCCACACAGTACACAGTACTGTACAAACAAATCTACCGGTCGAACCACGCCAACCGAATTACCGACCAATCGGTCGAACAAAAGTCATCTAGCGGTCGACCGTTTGGAAGGTCTGCGCTATACAATTTTATATAATATATATATCCGACCGGTCGAACCAAGGGGCCGTTCGACCGATAACAGGACTTTCAATATTTTGCCCAAGTCTCGTTCGGTCGACCGGAACTGAAATACAGTTCGACCGAATCAACACAAGCACTCTACCGCTTAATTAAATGCTCAGTCGGTCGACCGAAAGTTAAAGAGCGGTCGACCGTTTTGATGGTCAAAGCTCCCAACCGACTTAGCATCGAATGGATCGGTCGAACAAGGTAAGGACGTTCGACCGTTTAATAAGTCAAAATCCCCAACCGACCCATTCTCATCGTTATTCGGTCGACCGGCTAAGTGGTCCCGTTCGACCGATAACAGTAAAATCCCCTTTTTCCCGCACAATCTGGCATAACGGTCGACCGTCTAACGACATCGTTCGACCGTTCGCGGGTAAACAACAATATAATAATAGGATCGGTCGACTGCCCACAGGCACCGGTCGACCGATCGTCGTCTTCAACCTCTGAATTGGTTGAATTCCGACGGGGAATTCGACACCAACGTCGATCCCCAACACTCACAAGGCTTATGTGAGTTATAATGAAGATTTGGCATACCTTTTCGATGGTTGTAGATGTCTCCCAAGCTTTGGCTACTTCAATCCAACACTTCACCTTCTCCTCCTCTTCTTCTTCTCTCCTTCTTCTTATTGCTTCCTTCTCTTCTCCGAGAATCTCAAACACTCTCACTCTCTGTTAGATGAAATTGGTGAAGAAACGTTTTAACAAAATCCTATCTTAACTATATATATACATTCCTCACCTCCACCTCTTCCAATCAACAATCACCTAAAATCCCTCCAATCATAACCAACCAACTCTCTCTCCCTCTCCTTCCAACACCTCCTGCTCTCCATGCATAATTAATTAGGGTAATTAGGTTTAGGTTTAGTTAATTAAGATGTTTAGTTTAGGTTATTACACATATCTCCATTCAAATCAGACAAATATATATTGGGACACATAACTTCCAAACCTTCTTCACGAGCACCGAATCGACAACGAATATACGACTTCTACTACGTTCTTTGTCCCCTCTCAAATCCCATTCACGTCCACACACAACTCTGCAAGGTCAAGATAGAGGTCCAGTGGTTACAACACAAAAACCTCATCTCTTCCCATCACTTCTTTCTCTCTATTTAAACTAACAATACTATCACCACCAATACAACAGAAACAATCACTAAGCAAAGATGCTTTTCTTCTTCCTTTTCCTTCTCTTCTCCGCCACATCCCATGCTTTGGTGCAAGACTTCTGCGTAGCTGACCTGTCAGCCAAAGACACACCTGCAGGTAGACAAATATATAGTTTCTGATACCATACGGTAACAAGATAAGAAATTCGACACAATTCATACAACTTGACAAAATATTCTTTTCATAGGTGATTTGCTTATTGATTGTGACTTGGGCATAAAAATATATTACATAATTAAGATACCATTTGATACAATAATGACGTGATTGTATATATATACTTCTTGATTTTTTTATATGAACAAGTAAAAGTAGTAGCATTACGAAAATCAAATTATTATTTTCACTTGAGAATGACTGTTTAAGATGTTTCCAAGTATAAAAACATCAACACATCATTACTCTTTTGGCAAATTTTCTTTGAATTATTCTTCATACGAAAGAAAACACATGATTGATTGGTTAATTAGTCTATCACTTTTGATAGAGTGTTCATATTTTTTTATGTTTAACAACACGAGACTATTTTTCCAATAAAAATCACACAACTAATTGCAAGTCCCTTGATTTCTTGTAGGATACCCATGCAAGAGCGCATCCAACGTCTCCGTCGATGACTTTGTGTTCACTAAGTTCAGAGCCGCAGGAACCATCAACCCCATCATCAAGGCCGCAGTGAGCACCGGATTCGTGGCTCAGTATCCAGGTTTGAATGGGCTTGGTATTTCTGCCGGTCGACTCGACCTCGAGGTTGGTGGTGTCATTCCCATCCACACCCACCCTGCAGGCTCGGAGATGCTGTTTGTACTCAAGGGGTGCATCACTGCTGGGTTCATTACCTCGTCCAGTAACACTGTTTACTACAAGACTCTTCAGGTTGGTACTTAATTACTACTTGATCAATTACAATTAGTGTGCTGCATTTGACAAATAATTTTACTATTTATTTTAGCGTCTCAATTTCTCATCTACACCATCATTTTTTTGTCAGACTTTACATCAAGTTATTAATTTTATCCATCATACTAGGGTTTGGACGTACACCTGTCCCGCTTGTCTTAGCCAAGTATCGGAGGTTATATATTCATGTAAATACAAATGCAATGTGGAATATAAATGGAAATTAAAACTAAAATATATATTATGTACATGGATTTACGCATGGATTTATCTACTTAAATGGTGCTAAAGTAGAAAATGTAACTGGTTATAATCAAATAATTGAAAAGTCAATTTTTTTTGGCTTTGGTGCAATTTTTCAATTAATATTATAATGCATCAAGTTGTTAGATATTTGCTTCATTACAATAAAGATGGCCGAGTAATATCTACAATTAAGTGGGTTGCATTTGATCAAAATAGTATAAAAAAACAATAAATCAAAAGTAAAAATTAAACTACAATCGTCTAAATACTAGATAGATATATTTATGTAAGACCTAAATTTAGCAAATCATTTTCAAAAAATTGAAGTTGTTGACTTGTTGCCACCAAATTGTTATGGGCAGAAAGGAGACTTGATGGTGTTCCCTGTGGGGCTTCTGCACTACCAGATCAACACCGGTGACACCCCAGCAGTAGGGTTTGTCACCTTCAGCAGCCCGAACCCAGGCCTTCAGATAACCGATTTCGCCTTATTCGCGAACAACCTCCCAACCTCCGTGGTTAGTACCGTGACGTTCCTCGACGTGCCTCAGGTGAAGAAGCTCAAGGGTGTGCTCGGAGGCACCGGTTAATAATTGATTCGTCGATCGATTTGCTTGTTATGAGTCAATGTGTTTGTGTTGCAATTGTTTTTGGCTAGCTTGTCTGTGTTTTCGTTCGACGTTCGATGTTGTTCCCTTTAAATTTGTTGCAGAGATGTTAGGGGGATATTGTTCGTTTGAGTTCTTTTATCATTGCATCAATGACATCAAATTAATGTTTGATAAACCAACTTCAATTTTTTTTTTTACCATTTAGTGAATTCTTTCACATATGTATGACTCAAGGTTTAGAATTTCTTTTCTTGAGATAAAGCAACTTCAATTTTACACAAAGAAAGATTAATTTTACCGATGCAATTGCGTAAAATATTCTTTCTACACCACATCATTGCGGGTGATTTTGAGCAAAATCTAGTGCACCTACATTGTGTTAAGGTAACATCTCAATCGACTAATTATCAACCACGCACGTGTATAAATATCGTGAAACAATTAATTATTGGGAAAATGCAAAACCTCACGAGGATCCATCATCTACCCTCATATCCGGGTAAGATTACTACCTCCTTCACCAACATATAACCCAAACAAAGTTGTAAACTCTACAAACAAAAAACCACAACAATTGGATTAATTACATACACAACGGTCACCACCATCAGTCATCACCATGATTGTCTTCCTCATCTCGTTCTTTGTGTTCTCCTACTCTTGAGTTGTGTAATTGCATCACGGGTTCTGTTCAGAAATGTGGCTCGATGTGACCGCATATGAGGATACGAGACAAATACGCATCACATCTTCAGAATGTGGTCCATTGGATACGGGAAAAATACGCATCACATCTTCATAATGTGGTCCCTCTATGCGGTCTGCTTCCTTGCCCGCATATGCGACCTGCCACATCTCAAAACACCAACTTTTTTAAATATTTATTTTTTTACTTTTTTTATTTGATTTGTTTAATATTGAATTATTGATCGTAGAAATTATTCAAAATTGTACTTAATTAAATTTTTAGTTACGTGCATATAATTTATAATTAATTTATCTATATTATATTATTTAATCGCAAACTACGTAGGTACCCACATCACATCCACGTCTTGCATTTCTGAACCTGGTTGTTACAATTTTGAATGCTACCTCTATGTTGATTATTAATTATTTAATTCAACCTTGTTAAACGATTCATACCAATCATCATCGTGTGTACAAAATAGCTTTCTCTACCAATACAATTGAGCAGAAATTAACAACTCGTTACAACTTTCTTGGAATCATAATATAATGACATGCACATCTTATGGAATTGCAGGAGGGAGACTTGATGGTGTTCCCTCGAGGTTCATTGCACTTCGGAATCAATGCTGTCAAAACCCCAGCATTTGGTTTGGTGACCTTCATTAATGATGAAAATCCTAGGCTCGCATTTACTTCTTTTGAGCTATTCAACAACACCCTCCCGTTTGCCATCGTTGAGAAGGTCACGTTGCTTGACCATGATGTGTTGAAGAAGATGAGGGCCACTTTTGGAGGCTCTGATTGATTATTAGACTTGTTTCTGAGATAAATTAGTCAGGGATATATATATATATAGGTTGGGGATACCTATTATTTATTTATTCTACAGAAAAGAATACTTGGGTTCAACGTTTACGTAGGCGACCGCCTAGGCGTTAGGCGGTCGCCTAGGCGGTCGCCGGTGGCGGTGGTCGCCTGGGCGACCACCGCCTTTCGCCCAGCAGAGCTGGGCGAAATAGGCGATCGCCTAGGCGATCATTTCGCCTAGGCGAGAGCCGTTGGAGGCTCTCCAACGGCTCTCTCCTTTTAATTTTTTTATTATTTTTTTTTTTTCAAAAATTACAACTTTGCCACTAGCCCCAAATCCTATATAAACCCCTCCAAACCTCTTCATTTTTCACACATCTCTCATTCTCTTCTTCTTCATAATCCTATTCTCATCATCAACCTTCCTAATCATCAAGTTTTGCGATTAAGTCTCCGGTCTGGTGCTTAGTTTTGAAGTTGGAAAGTGAAATCTCCGATCCGTTTCTTCATTCTTCAACCGTCAAAATCAAGTGCACTCTTTCTAACTTCTCTTTAGAATTAAATTAATTAGTATTTTATTTTCATATTAGTCTAAATTTTATATTAGTCTAGTTTTAAGATATGGCTTACGTACCCGGCACTAGTCTACCTATGCATCACGAGAGTTACGATGACCTAAGACCTACCCGTACAAATGACCCCGGTTGGAATACTGCCCATTACATTAGCGCTAATGATAAAAATTGTATTGTCTGTGAGTTATGTGGTAAGGAAACTAGAGGTGGTATAGCCCGTCACAAACAACATCTTGCACACACACCCGGTAGCAATGCTAGACCTTGTGATAAAGTTCCTGACTCTATTAAACAAGACATAACTGCATACATGATTAGAAACAGTAGGACATTACAAAACGAAAATGTATGTCTTGATGATTATGTAGACCGAGAAAACATAGAATTTGATCTAGAAACCGGGTCGGGTTCCGGTTCTGCTCCGACCCCAACCTCCCGTTCTCGCCCCGTTCCTGGTCGAAAGAGACAAAAACAACGTTTGTGGGCACCATTTTGCGGACGTGGGAAGGACGTGGTTTCCGGCCCCCAACAAACAACCATCGAAAGAACCTTTAGAAAAGAAGATAGGAAAACAATTAATCAAAAATGGGCTAGGTTTTTCTATAGATGTGGTATATCATTCAACACTGTAAGGACGCCTGAGTGGAAGGAAGCAATATCCGCTACTAGTACTTACGGACCCGGACTTAAACCCATGACGTATCATGAAGTTAGTGACTCGTGCCTTAAACAAGAAATTGACTACACTAGAGGTATACTAGAATCGTACAGACAAGATTGGGCAACATACGGGTGCACGTTGATGACAGATGGGTGGACTGATAGGTCCGGTAGGAGTATAATCAATTTTCTAGTAAATTGTCCGACAGGTACCATGTTCATGAGGTCTGTAGATGCTTCCGGTCACTCTCACACCGCAGACTACCTGTACAAGCTGATGGACAAGGTAGTTGGCGAGATTGGCGAAGAACACGTTGTTCAGGTGGTCACCGACAACGCCGCCGCGTACGTACTTGCCGGTAGGATGTTGCAACAAAAAAGAAGGAGATTGTTTTGGACTCCCTGTGCAGCGCATTGCATCGATCTCATCTTGGAGGATATTGGCAAGTTGTTTTTGAAGACTATTGCTTTAGCTCGGAAGATCATCAAACATTTCAACAGCTCTGCCATGTTGTTGAAGAGGATGCGAATTGCCATTGAAGGGAACCTGCTACGCCCTGCTGTCACGAGATTTGCCACCGCATTTCTGAGTTTGCAAAGGTTATTTCTGAAGAAAGACAAACTCCGAGCCTTTGTTGTTTCCCCGGGGTACAACGATCCTAATGCAAGTTGGATAAAGAACAAGAAAAAGAAGGAGATCTCTACTGAAGTTGCCGAGACCATTCTACAAAGTGGTTTCTGGACCAACGTCGTAAAGGCACTGAAGGCCTCACAACCTATGGTTCAGGTTCTTAGACTTGTTGACGGCGATGAGAAACCAGCGATGGGATATCTGTGTGACGCAATGGAGAAAGCCAAAGAACAAATCATGAGGAACTTTGACGGAAACCCGAGGTTGTACAAGCAAGTCATCGACCTCATCGACACCAGGTGGGGTCCAGGGAAGATGATGTCATCACCGCTACATTCTGCTGGTTTCTTACTCAACCCTGGTACCTTCTTCTCCGTCCCACCTCAGGATCGAAATATAGCTTTCAATGAGCATATGCCTGGATTCATGGATGTCGTAGAGCGGCTCGTCCCCACTCCTGCAGAACAAGACAAGATTTGCGGTTTACTTGATCGTTACAAGAACTCCCTCGGAATATTCTCGAGGGATATGGTCGTCAGACAAAGGTCGGAAAGAAGACCTATAGATTGGTGGCAATCGTATGGCGCAGACATGGGAGAGACTGCATTACAGAGGTTGGCCGTGAGGGTGTTGGGATTGACATGTTCGGCATCAGGTTGTGAGCGGAATTGGAGTGTCTTCGAGCAGTTGCACTCAACGAGAAGGAACAGGTTGGCTGTGAAGAAGATGAATGACTTGGTGTATGTGAACTACAACCAAAAGTTAAGGCAAAGGTTTCAGCAAAGGATGGAGAAGCCTGGATTTTATGACCCCATCAGTGTGGAGTACGATCTCTTCGACGAGCATCCGTGGTTGGTAGAAACTGAAGATCCGGTCTTCGCTGGAGAGGAGCTTACATGGGCCGATGTCGAGGAAGCAGCTTTGGGACATTCTTCTTCACGGAGACGCTTTGCTCGATCCATGTCCACTGCATCTGACCCGCGGTGTTCTACTGCATCTGACGCGCCATTATTAGGTCGTGGCATGGATGATGCCATCGTTCACATCAGTTCTAGAGATCCAGGTGCATCGAGTTCTCAACCACCGATGGACATCGACGAGCAATATGTCCAAACCGACGATGAAGAAACTGAAGAAGATGATGTCTACGTCGACAATCCGAATGAGAACGACTCCGACGACTCTGATGGTGGTGGAGGATATGATATGGTTCCCAGTTGGACATTAGATCAATGTGTCCAATGGAATTAGTTAGTTAGCTTGTAATTCTACTTTCTCTTTTATCTACTATTGTATGAACTCTGAGTTACTTTGTAATCGTACTACTGAGCAATAAATTGTATACCTAAGTGTTTAGGTGGGTAGAGGGGGTGCCTAGTGAGGCCTTGGTCGAGGAACTAGGTGTCTTTTCGAAGCCTAAACATGTATGGTAGTTTTAGAAAATATTTGTGTATTTTTTTCTATTTTTCCCGATTTTTCCTGATTTTTTTATCTATTTTATGAAAATTAATTGAATTTAAAAAAAAAAAAATTACCGCCCAGCCCTGGGCGGTCGCACAACCGCCTAGGCGATCGCCCAGGCGACCGGACGCCGCCGGCCGCCTAGGCTCGCCTAGGCGGTGCCTGAACGTTGCTTGGGTTTGAGGTAACAGACCTCTACATGAAATGAGGAATACAAATGCGACACAAGAATAAAATCTAAGCCTACTAGGCCCACAGTCCGGCCCAAGAGACCTGAAACAAAGAGTTAATATGGTATCTAGTGAGCTAAAAAGCCCAAAACAGATCCATTCGGCTTGCAGATCAAATGAATGAGTATTCCACGTCTAGTCATAAATTGCCTTGATTGGAAAGACAAATTATTGCATTTGCTTAATTTGATATTGCATTTTAACAAGAAAATGGAAAGCGTGTGGTTTCAAATGTCATAAACTAATTAGCTGTAGTGTAGTTAATTGACATTATTGTAGTTAACGATAATTGAGTGCAAAAGATATCAATTTACTACAACACATACACCAACTCCGTTCAACATGCCCACCCAGCGCATGGATGATTTTTTTTTTCAAACTTCGTCATGTGTTGTCCTTAAGTTGTTTGGTGTTGCATTCGCCATTAAGCGATGTCATTCGCTATTTATGGCACATCAGATGTCGCCCATCATTTTGAAAGGCATGTCACGATGATATGTAGCATCCTTTTATTTGGAAATTAAGGTCGAGAGTTTTGAGTACCCAACAGATGTTTATGACTTCCATTGCACGCCGATTGAAAATTAATTTGTAACCAAAAGTTGATCTAGTTGCCACCTTTATTTCTGGTTCAGTTTCGTTGATTTTGATCGAGAAGAATGTCGTAACTACATCAGACCGTCCCTCCATATCGAGTCGGGTAAGAATACAATAATTTTGAGTAATGTGGAATTTATATTTGGATTTTCTCCTGAGTACACTTTGAATTTACTTTATGTTCCTATGTTTTTCATTTTTTTTTGCTTGCATATATCTTGTTTTTAAGTTTTTATGTGCATGTCCTTTGTTTATATACTGGAAATTTCGTAATATTATGTTTTAAATTTAATATCAACGTGTGCATAAATCATAATCAAGTAATGTGCTTTTTTAACGTTCCTCCGTAACATGGCGGAGATCATGTTAGTCTGTACGTGTGAACATTATGCAAAGCGAACCCTACCACCTATTCATCCCTTTCATATGAAATTTCTTTTTTAGGAACATGTTATATATGTTTTCCAACAGAATATGTTTGCTACTATATATTGATCGTAAACTGCTAGATTTATCTTTGAATGAGAGCAATATGTGCCTAACGGAGTTTTAGAAGGATAGCGTAAATCATGATAATTAACAAATAATCATTAATCCTAGAAGCGAAAGTCAATCGACTTTTGAAGTAAGAGGTCGAAAATTGTGCATTTACTTTAGGGAGCTTCAGAGTTAATGTGTCGTAGTTAATTAAACAATTTAGTATTTGTTCTATTATTCTATTTAGCTTAAAATTTATGTAATGGGAGAGAAACTCTATATACTGAGTAGAATGAATGGGAAAAACAACTTTACTTGAAATCTTGGCATTTAATCAATGGACTTACAGGAAACATCGAAATCTAAAGCTGTTGTCTGGAGTTGCCTTGGTCCTTGGTCATACCTTTTCAATGTAAGAGTGAAAATAAAAAAAATTCTGACCAATATAATTGGTCCTCATAGTGTCTACTGTCTGTCTAGTATATATGAAGACCATTCTAAGTGACACTTACAGTGTTAACTAGGCCGGTTAGTAAATACTTGGGGCAAGTGATCAAGTTTAAAACTGGTGCACAAAAGGACTATTTTTCATGAAATAGTGAGCGGTCATTAGGCATTTCGTGATCAACTCATGCAAAGCGAATTATTTAAGTTTTATAAGAAAAATCCTTCAAAAGAGGGTAACACTAGAAAAAAAATATATTATATCCGTGATTCTGAGAAAAAAAACACCTAATGGGAAAACGAAACCTCCCAACCGATTATTCTAATCGTTCTCGTCCACAAATCAAAGAGGGACAATGACAGTTAAACTACCAAACTCGAACTGAGTTGTCTATTACAACAGCAGACATATGTTTTACTTTAATAAAGAATATATATGTTTTATTGTGAACTTCCCCAGTCCAATCCACCTATAATTTTGGCTATCCCACATTTTTCTGTTTGAAAGTTGGTATCCTATATTTCATAATCGTCTTCTCCATGTATTTTGTAGAGTTCAACACATAAAAAATGTCACCTGATCACTGCGCTTGGATGATGAAATAAGCATCATCAACCACTCCAGCCATTGCCAACCAGAAGAACAAAATTGTGGCACTTCTACCAATTATTCTGAAATATTCCCAATTGGAAACAATATTCCTAGTTATATATTAAAAAAACAACCAACTTAGTTCCATGAAGAGGAGTTCTCAGCCATCAACTTATCCAAAATGTTATTTTACTAAATTTCTTCAGGGCAATTGACGAAACAAATATTTTAATTTTCAAGGTCTTTTGTCAACGAAGTTAGGTGAGCGATGTGAATTGCCACCTTCTAGAACGTAGACTTACAGCCCATCCACACCAAAACCATATGACTACATAATTAATGTCGTAATTAATTTTTCACAGCCACAGGTCCATTGAGGCTACCTTTTTCATAGGAATGGTAGAGATGAATCACATGAAATTCAGGTTGTGAAACTGCATTACGGGTTTGATCTTAGCAGTTTATAACTTTTTATTACGGGGGTGTTTGGTTGGCTGGGATGGACTGAAATGGAATGAGAATCTCATACCAGGTTGGAATGGATTCTCATTCTATGGTAGGTAGGTAAGGTTCTAATTCCTAGGTATGGGCTGGAATGGATTCTAATTCTGGGCCCAAAATAAACAAACCAAACACTAGAATGGAATGAAATCCATTCCATTCCATTCCAAGTACCCCCAACCAAACACCCCCGTAGTTAATTAGCTCCTAAAGTATTGTCCCACATATCATATATGTTATACACTTATACGAATCACGTTTCCAATATTTCTTATGTCTTAGCTTCTCCTACCGTCGTACTAAAAAGGAATAAAAACAATACCGTCATGAAATGTGATTCCGACTACAACATTAAGTAAATTAACAAATTATATGGCTTTTGAGAACCGAATTATGGTTCAAAGCCAAATTTTATAATTAATCTAACGTATCTGCTTATAAAAAAAATTAGTGTCTAAGGTCATCCCTTAACGGGATAAAAGTATCGGTCACGACCGGGTCGTGACCAGATCGTAGATGACCTTCTTTTTTAACGCTAAATTTGTTCGGTCTGGATGACCGGGTCGTCGACCCGGTCCTCCATTATTTTATTATTTTTTGAATTTTTTTTGTTTTGATTTTTTTAATTTTTTTGTTTGAGTTTTTTATAATTTTTTTTGTTGAAAATTCGTTTTATAATTGTTTTAATTTTTTACTAAGATGGACCCCGAAATGATGTGAAAGAAAGAGGTAGGTTGTGTTGGGTTGTGGTTAAGAGTTGAATAGTGTAAGAAAGAGAAGAATGTGGGTTGAGGAAAGAGAAAACTGATGTGGAAGAGAGAGAAAATAAATTTTGAAGAGAGAGAACTGATGACCGGGTCGTCCAGGTCATGGTCAATGATGTTATAAGTGCTTGTGCTCGAACATGGAGCAGTTGGTTTCGACGGTGTGATTTTCAGCAAAAATAGTGGAGGATGACAATGACATCAATATGGACTCATTAATGTTTCCTCTAGTTGACTGACTCGAAGGTTGATTGTTTATTGTAGTCGTGTTGGCGTGGAGCTTCACCCTTCACTTAAAGTTTCTTGACTATTTCTAAATCATTTTTAATCTTATACAATTGTTTTAGGTTGGTAACTCTCACTATTTACCAATAATATGCTAAAAGAAGAAACAAAACTATACGTGATGAAACTTTGGACTCGGTGGAGTCATGCAATCTTCATTGTCGTTTTGAAACTTAAAATTTCAACGTGTTCTTCTTGTTGGGGTCCTATATATCGCGAGATGAAAAAAGGAAACTAGAAGAAAGTTGGTTGAGGTATGATCAGGCCATTTTAGCAATTATATTCGCATCTAGTTAGACTGTACATGGAAATGAAAAACATGTTTCTTAAGAAAAGGTGCACCTTGTCTATCAGAGATTCATGTTACTTTATAAGAGAATTTAGTTTTTTTAACTTATGTGCAACTCAAGGTATAGATATTTTATTTCATTTTTCTGGATAAACCAAGCTTAGTTTTACACAAGAAAGATAATTTTACCAGTGAAATATGCGCGCGTACATCAATTTTCTTTTCTCACTTTATAATTTTTGCGGGATGATTTTGGCAAAATCTGATGCACCCAGAGTTGTAGACCAGGGACGTATTGCTCATCGCTTGAAAGTAAAAGCCTGTGACTATACTGTCTCAGGGTAACATCTCAATCGACTAGTTAATTATCTACCAACATGAGTGTAAATATACATTCATATTCCAGAATCCAGATAATACCAGCTAATACAACTTAATCTTATCCAAAAAATGATTTATACTATTTTATGGAGTTATTGTTATGAGGTGATAACATTAATGTAGCAGGTAGTTTTAGTTAAAACAGAAACCAAAAAAAAATTACTTAATATATAAGACATTAAGATCAATAGATACTTTCTCACCTTCCACATGCAACCAACCTCCTTCACTGGCCTAATGTATAAGTATATATATAAGTATATATATATATATATATATATATATACATATATATATAGGGTCAAGTTCTAGTGAGTTCAGAGCTCATCTGATTTAATTTAAAGCCCCTATATATGTATATGTATATGTATATATATATATACACACACACACAAAATTTTTCTAGTGAGTCTAGGGTTTAATTTTTCTAAATTAAGCTCTCACAATATTCATCACTCATTTCAAATTGTAAGGTAGATTAAGAAAAAAACGGTTATGCTAATAAAAATGGTGAGATTAACTGCAAATAAGATCCAATGATAAGATTGTAGGAGGCTTAAATTAAAGGGAAATGTTTGTTGAACGCAGCGCGTCACGGACGCGTTCTACGTGGACATCCATGTCAGCCCTTACGTGGCCAAAGCATGAATGTTTTTTTGTTTTTTCTTCCTGATGTCCACTCAAATCACATTAAATGCGTTTCAACTCAGCACGTTCTCTCTCTCCACCCAAATACAAATATGATTACACTCTTTCTTTCTTCTTCATTCTTTCTCTCCAGAATAAATCACCATTTCGAAGAAGCGTCTGATGCCGACTCCCAGGATTCTTCACAACGTAAGCAGCGTGAATGGGACGGTGCGAAGACTTCCCGATGTTCTTGTCAACGCTCCGTGGTGAAGACTTACGTCTGTTCGGTTTATGTTGTACATCTCTCCGTAATAAATCACCATTTCGAGTAAGATATTACGTCGAAGAAGTGTCTGATGCCGACTCCCAAGGTTCTTCACAACGTAAGCAGCGTGAATGAGACGGTCATGTTTAAGTCTTACATCTTCTTTCCGATTTACTGAGAAAATATATATTATTTTTGTAATTTGTGTGTGTTTGTGTTTGTAATGGAAATCTGAGATGCTATTTTTTTCCTAAACGTAATTCTTGTGGGGTAAAATATACAGTGGGAGATTTGTTGAGTTTGTGCGGGGGTGGCAGGGGGCGGCAGCCCCTGCGGGGTACGTGAGTCCCCCCCGCAAAGCGAGCGGACAGAGGGAGCGCGCTTTGCAGACGTTTTTTTGTTTCGACATCATATTATTGCATTCCATATATTGATTCGTTTATTCCGACAATAATGAAGCCATATATTATTCCGGACTGCAAATACACTTATTCCGGACTGCAAATACACTTATTCCGGACAGCAAATACACTTATTCCGGACAACAAGTCCACTTATTCCGGACAAACTTTATGTTCCGTTTCTGGACACACTTTATTCTTAAACCGGACAACAAATACACTTATTCCGGACTGCAAATACACTTATTCCGGACAAACTTTATGTTCCGTTTCTGGACACACTTTATTCTTAAACCGGACAACAAATACACTTATTCCGGACAGCAAATACACTTATTCCGGACAAACTTTCTGTTCCGTTTCTGGTCACATTTTCTTCTTATTCTGGACAACTACACTTATTCCGGACTGCAAATACACTTATTCCGGACAGCAAATACACTTATTCCGGACAACAAATCAACTTATTCCGGACAAACTTTATGTTTCGTTTCTTGACACACTTTATTCTTAAACCGGACAACAAATACACTTATTCCGGACAACAAATACACTTATTCCGGACAGCAAATACACTTATTCCGGACAAACTTTCTGTTCCGTTTCTGGACACACTTTCTTCTTATTCTGGACAACTATACTTATTCCGGACTGCAAATACACTTATTCCGGACAAACTTTATGTTCCGTTTCTGGACACACTTTATTCTTAAACCGGATAACAAATACACTTATTCCGGACTGCAAATACACTTATTCCGTACAACAATATACACTTATTCCGGACAGACACATAACGTAAACAGGACAAACACATAATGTAAACTGCACACACACATAAAGTAAGCTAGACAAATTAAGTTGATCCAACGTAAAACTTAAAAACAAATATTTTATTATGATAAGTGTGGGCTCTGCACGAATAATGAGACTGCACGATGTCCTAGAGTCTGCACACTGTCTTATCTGTGTATTGGGAAATGAATAGTTCAACTTAAAGAACCGGCGTTTTTTAAAAAGACCAAAACGCGCGAAGAGAAATTTCGCTGACTGGACGCTGACTCAAAGAAAAATATCTGAGCTGTACAGATCCACGTAAGGCGCGTCCGTGACGCGCGCGTCCTTCTATAACTACTATAAATTAAATTAGATGAATTTTAGATTCACTAGAACTTGACCATATATATATATATATATATATATATATATATATATATAGAAAGTTGCAAACCCTTCAAACCAAAAACCACAAGAAGTAGATCAATTATTGCATCCACCATGACCACCACCACCACCATGAGTGTCTTCTTAATCTTCTCTCTCCTCGCCTTCTCGCCGTCGTCCGACGCTTTGAACCAAGACTTCTGCGTGGCGGACCTGAGCATGGCCAGCACCCCGGTGGGGTTCCCATGCAAAAATCCCAGCTCCGCCACTGCCGATGACTTCGTGTTCAATGGAACCAGAAGTGCAGGGAGCACCATGCCTAACTTCAACTCCGCTGTGAAACCCGCCTTGGTGAACCAGTTTCCTGGTTTGAACGGTCTAGGCCTGTCGGCCGTTAGGTTTGATATTGGTGTTGGTGGGTTTGTTCCCATCCACACTCACCCTCATGCCACCGAGATGATCTTCCTTATCAAGGGTCGTCTTGTCGCCGGATTCATCTCTGCCACCGCCAACGTCCCTTACTACAAGACTCTCGAGGTACGTGCCATATTATTATTATATATATAATTATATATCTACTCTTAATGTTCATTCGCTATTATATATTCTTAACAAAGATTTTACGGAATTTTTTTATGGTCATACGTCTTGTATCAATCAAAAAACAAAACTCGATTTAACAATTTCCCTAGATGTCTACGGACATATATACACGATTTCTAGCTTTTTTTCTTCTATTTTTAGATTCAGATTTGACATCGAACTGATCAAGATCAACGGGTTCAGTGATCAGTGAACCGATTGACATAAATAATTACGGATAATTTACTTCCTTTGGCTAAAAATGGAATAACAAACAAATAATTAAACTATTCAAAAGAGGTAGAGCGTAGGAAATAATGACGTCTTGTTTTGAAGGAGTCAAAGATAAACGAGTCAGTGGTCAACGCCGTGAATAAGTTTCAAACGGTAGAGCGGAATTTAGTTTCAAAGAAGTAATTAAATTTATATAATTGACATTCACATGTGGGTAGATGTGAGTTGATATGGAAACCCATGACTAAGCTATGTATGCGTGGAATAATTAAGGGTGGTTCCTTGGTTGATATCGACGTGCATGACCTTGCAACCAAAACCACATGTTTATGGTAAATTTCTAGTTTTCAAATGGTTTTATATTTCTAATTAATTAACAACTCAACATATCATTTGTTTGGCATCAAACATCACAACCTCAAGTCTTAAACTAAATTCACTGCCTAATCTGGGGTTTGGTTTGTTTGTCTAACTAGTTAGAGCTTAAGGTGATAAATTACCAAATGAATAAAGTAGTAGCTAGACCCTACGTATTCTATCTACAACTACCACCAATATCATTAATTGGAATAGATAAGTATAAGAAAAATCAAGCAATGATATGTCTGAGGGTTTTGACTCAATAGTGTTGGTTCAAATGACAACTGACCACCCTGCTCATCATTAATTTGGATTGTACGCTATATGTAACTTCACCAATTCAACAAAACTGTTATAAATAACCAGAACTAATGGTATAAAAGTAAATGTTATTTACCTTAATATCAAATACCTTAAAATTTTAGGTAAGATTTAATCATCTAAATTACCCTAGCTACCTCCATGTTGATAATTAGTTCTACCTTGCTTTGGTGTCTTTATTTAGTTTAACTGTCCTTTATTGTGAAATACTGCATCTTCTTAATAAATTAACTGAAAATTAAAACCTCCATTTACTGAGTCCTCTTCTTACTACGTTTGTCTTCAAGGATGGTCAATCCGACGTATTAAGTTAAAATCACCGATGTAGCAACCTGTTTTAATTTGCAGTAGTGTATGTACGAAACAAACTTCTTAACCAAAACGTTGAGCAGAAACAACTGGTTACAACTTTAATGGAATCATATGTATATAACAGCAAATGTTATGGTATTCCAGGTGGGAGACTTGATGGTGTTCCCTAAAGGTTCATTGCACTTCCAAATCAACACTGGGAAAACCCCAGCATTTGGTTTGGCGACCTTCAATGATGAAAATCCTGGAGTCGCAGTCACTTCTCTCGAGCTGTTCAACAACACCCTCCCATCTGCCATCATTGAGAAGGTCACGTTGCTTGACCATGATGTGGTGAAGAAGATGAGGGTTACTTTTGGAGGCTCTGGATGATTGTTTCTTAATTTGGAAGTCATTTTATTATATATTTATATATACATAAAATTTTCATTAAATTCTATGTGGACAAAATATACTATGTTTATGATATTGTAAACTAGTGAAGGGTCTATATCATCTTTTAGCGGGAGGTTATGTGGTTTTTTATTTTACTGACGTTTGTAATAATGAACAATTTGATGATTAAGCGTGATTTCTACGCCTATTCATTGATTTAGTTGTAATTGTTGTGTGATATTTTTGGCCCTATATTTAGCATAATTTCACATTGCGACTATTGTTAGATTAATTTCACAAATACATCCCAAATAAGTTCAATTAATTGCAGCCCCCTTCAAGTAAAATATAAATATGCTCTAAGGTTAGAAGAAATAAAATAAGTGCTTCCTCTTGGTAAAGTTACGTATTGGAATTTAGGCGTGCAGATGGGTCGGGCCATGCTTGGGCCGGACCTTACAGGATCTCTTTAGAATTACAAATATTGTACCCGAACTAAACTCAACTTTGTTTTGGAGCAGACTCGATCAAGTTAAATTCCTGGTTTTTGTAAGATTTCAACCAAATAGCCATCACATAAGTAAAAATTCAAATTGATAAATAGTCTAATCCTTCCATGCATTAACTTAATTTTTTCAAGAGAGTCTATTGACTTGATTTGATAACGGTCCTACATTGATCATTTTTTGCCATAAAGATAGAAATTATATTGTATCATACAGAGAACGTACATAGCAACAAACCGACGTATGATTCAAAAAACCACAACGATAGTCACATTTGGAGGTTGTTATTGTAGTCGATAAGCATGTGTTGTTGCCTTGTTGGTGATTTGTCAAAATATGCAGAATGAACTTTCTTCATTTTTGAAATTGAACTCTGTCATTCACGAAAGATAAGTACACCAAAACCATGTGATCATTTAAATAATACTTACAAAATTTAAGTTGAGAACGAGAAACACAAATTAAAGGTTATTCAAACTGAGGTAAAGAAAGTAAGAATTTGAGATGTTAAGGGCTACTCGTGGATAACACCGTAGTGAATTAGAGAGTGTAACTTAGAGTGAAAGAAACCCAAACACCTGAAACCCTGAAAGCCCAATTTGCTAAAATTACAATGCAAAAAGAAAATTGAGGGAGTAAATCAACCAATCAATATAAATATAATCATGGTTATACTCACTTTTGTGGACATTTGGAACTTATAGTATGAAAAATAAATCATAAACACAAAAATCCTAAAAATATAGAAAAGTAACAAACATACACCAACAAATACAAAACCACTGTGACATGTAAAACTATAATTTCTCAGACTTTAATTTCTACTTCTCATCTTTCCACTATGACATGTGTGAATATAGGAACATATCAGATAGAAATCAATGTCACATACCAAAAAAGCTACTCAGATGTAAAGAAAACATGAGAATTATCACATATAAAATAAAAAGCTATTTTGTCGAGTTTTGACAATTACGCAGTGCAATAATTTATCATGCCACCACAATCATGTCTCTTATATCATGCAAATTTCCTACGAGGTAAATTTTATTTAGGTAATTAACATATAGCTAGTTTAATGGAAGTAATGCTATAATATCTATTTTCAGGTAGCAAAAGTAGACTAATCGACTTACAAAACTGAGAAAATACAGGATAGTGTTGAGGTTATCATAATTGGTCACGATTGATAATCATAACGAATTTTTTAACTCATTTAAAACAACATTGCCACGTAACACAATCCAATGAAGGAAACTGCAGCTCATTACCAAGGTCATCTTTACGAGACTCCCAAGACCACCCAGCAAAAGCCTCGTTTTTTCACCGCCTGGGTGGAAATTCTGGGTGGGTGGGGCACGTGGTCTCCCACCATTTTTTTTGAGTTTTTGTTTTAGAAAATATTTTAAAATTTATATAAAATTATTTTTATATAATAAAAATATGACAATTTTTGTATTTTGTTTAGAATTGATCCCGAAATGACGTGTAAGAGAGAGAATGTATTTTTGTATTTTGTATAGAGAATGTAGGACGCTTGAGTTGTTTCTGAGTGTGGTTAAATTTTTTTTAGGAAGATTAATTTGTACTGACATGACGGAAAAAAAAGTTGTCGTGACAAAAATAGAAGTTGTCGTTGCATGAGAGACGAGCATAAAGTCATAGAACCATAAACCCAAAAGACCCCAGCAAAGTAAACATGAACAAAATGCACAAACAATTTAAAACATTCAGCATCCAATTCCAAGATGGATCATAAGTTATTGTTGCTAAATAAGTTTTTATTTATAATAAATACCTTCTCCCCAACACTATGAATGACTTTGTCATGCTACATGTCTATGTCTTCCTAAATTAAAACGCATTGAGTTTTCCAATATGCAATTCAATTAGAACAAACAAACCAACGGTGTTGTGGCCATTTGGAACTTATATTTTGTCAAATAATTCAAAAAAAAAATAAAATATACTGTAAATTGTAATGGAAAAAATATTTCCAAAGACAAATATATCGAATCGCTAAAATGGGAGCCATAAGCAGACCTATATTAATACATTACCAAAAAAACCTAGAAATTTGAGAGCGAGAGTTTGTTGTGCAATTATTCTCTGGACACCTCTAAAAAAGGCTACAATCATGTAGTGGGAGTCGTCGACGTTGTGACCGACATTGGAATGGTCCCCAAAGTCGCTCCACATGATGAATGTCACCCCCAGTTGACATTTAATTGCTCCCCTCAATGGGGAGGATACGTTCAAGATCTGAAGCGACGAACGTGATCCAATGGCTGTTGTTGGAGAAGAAATTAGTGGACGGTGGAGATGCTTTGGAAGGATCAAGAATGAATCTGTTTTTTAGGAGGACACATGAAACAGTGGGATTGGGTATAAGGACTAAGAACATTGCAATTACGGAATATTATATGTCTTTTGTAGATAACACTTGTGAAGAAAATAACGTGGAACCTCATGTTTTTTCCTTGAAAGGAAAAGAAAAGCATTTAATATGGAAAATGGGAACCAATTCGATGCCACAACCATTTTTAAAAGTTGGGTCGAAGAGAAGAGGCCAAGTTGATCGGCCTATACAAATTTCCTGGTTGACCATATTTTTCGTACATAGTAATGAAAAATATTTTCATTCACAATATATTCCGGATCTACGAAATTCGGCTTATTTTACCCAACAGGGCTATTTTTACAGATGCAATATGTTTCTTAAGCTTGACGGAGGATAAGAGATATATATGTTACATTTTTTTCTTGCTTTAATAATTTCGGACTTACATGTACTTCTTAAAGAACTGAAGAGTAAGGAAGGATGTCTGTTACTATTATAAATTAGTCCAACCATTTACGAGATATAAAAGCACACATACTTAGAATTTCAGGGTAACCACTACTATAAGAAGGAATTTAGCAAATTTGTTATTCACCGTCCTATGAATTTTTTGTTGCTATCATTTAAGAATTACGTGTAGAAATCTTTATGTGATAAACCCTTCATACAAATACTTATTTGAAATCAATAAGCTGACAATTTTAGTAGCAAAAGAAAATTTTCATGCTATTAACCTGACAATGATCTGTGTAGAATTATTTATCATTACGAAATAGAAATAGAAATAGAAAAATCTCTAGGAATGCAAGTTTCTAAATGCGCATACTATTGCTTCTCGTAATAAAGTATTGCCATCACATTTCCCTACATTGATGGACGAGACTTGTTAAAAAAACACGAGAACATTCATGACGCATGATCGAGTTGTACTCTAAATAAATATATATCCCAATTGACATTTTTTATTTTATTTTTATGACTTAGAATTCTCCAGCATCCGCTCCTACTTAGGACAGACGGGTTGTGGTTCCAAACTAGAAGTGATGCAACACCATTTTCACCGGAATGTATTAACATTAAATAAAGTACATTGCTGGAATTCAATCTTGTGACTAGGGTGTGTGAACCCATTTACCCAACCAACTCGACATTTTCAACCGTGAATATGAATTTAGGAAAATAATGCTGCCGCGTTATTTCTCATCCCCGTTGAACGTGTGTGCTGACGTGACATTCTAACATGGACATAAAGACAAATATCCTGTTTACATTATTCATACGGTTCATATACGGGTTATTTGCTTGGATGCCACCAAAAAACAACTAAATTGGCTTTATGCCACCTGGTTTTGACTATTTGGCATAATGCCATAGAAAAATCAAACTATTCATCTTAATGCCATAAGAAAATAAAATATTTACCTTTATGTCATTCCGTCGGTAAACCGTTAACTTTTCTGTTAACGTCCGTTAAGTATATTAATATTTAATGGAAATTTTGCAGATTCACCCTGAATAAACCAAAAATTCATAAAATTCATTATATATGTTGTAAAAATTACAAAAAATCATTCAAAAAATTTATCTATACACTCTCTCATTTCTATCTTTCAACTTTCATTTCTTCTTTTCTCTCACTAAACTTAATAACTCGTTTATTAAACTAAATTCGATAAATTTTTTAATTTTAAAAATACAAAATAAATAATTATTTTTTATTAAAAATTAATTTGTCTAATAAATAATTATTTTTTATTAAAAAATTCATTTGTCTAATAAAAAATATTTTTTATATAAAAACACATTTTATATAAATGTTAGTAACCAAACTTATATTTTATAAATGTTAGTAACCAAACTTATATAAAAATTTAGTTTTTTATATAAAAACACATTTTATAAAAGGAATCAAAGAAGGTTAGTTACCAAACTTAAAAACACATTTTATATAAAAAATAAATTTTTATTAGACAAATGAATTTTTAATGAAAAATAATTATTTATTTTGTATTTTTAAAATTAAAAAATTATCGAATTTCATTAGATTAGTAATTGAGTCATTAAGTTTAGTGAGAGAAAAGAAGAAATGAAAGTTGAAAAATAGAGATGAGAGAGTGTATAGATAAAAAATTTGAAAGATTTTTTGTAATTTTTACAACACATATATTGAATTTTATGAATTTTTGGTTTATTCAGGGTGAATCTGCAAAATTTCCATTAAATATTAATATACTTAACGGACGTTAACAGCAAAGTTAACGGTTTACCGACGGAATGACATAAAGGTAAATATTTTATTTTCTTATGGCATTAAGATAAATAGTTTGATTTTTCTATGGCATTAGGCTAAATAGTCAAAATCAGGTGGCATAAAGCCAATTTAGTTGTTTCTTGGTGTCATCCAAGCAAATAACTCGTTCATATACTGTACCTTATAATACCCAATTATCTTTACGTATTTACTCATCCAATCAAATTAAATAGTTGCTCTGCCAAATGTAGATGTTACATACCTGCTATGCTAAAGTAGTTATGCATTTCCAATCTTTTGAATATAAAATGTTTCAATTTTCAGGAGAAAAGCATTACGTAAACTCTAATCATTCATTGATCTCATTCACTCTCACTACCAACTTACACTCTCACGGCTTCTATCACTCGTGATTCTTTTTTTATATAGTTAATTTCAGGTTATTCATATTTGTTTCGTTGCTACGTCTGTTACGACAATAAAATCTCGCACTTGCAACAATTTATTGCTAACAACCAACATCGATTTTCTTATTTTAACTTAATTTCACTTTTTATTCATTTTTCAGTTACATATTTTGTTTTGGCCAGTTTTTCTTGCCAACTGAAATCATTGTCTTATTTTTATTTGTTCTGAATTCAACTTGAAGCTATGAAATAGCACATTAGGTTGAAACAATGAACCTTTCGATGTTGATTATGATCATACCTTAAAACACTTCTCAATTTACCAAAACACGATGAAGGAAACCTAAATCGTCGAACAGAAATACCGAGCAAACTTCAAATGTTGATTTTCTATTTTCTACCACATCTCAAATTTTTTTCTTAAGAAAACCATTCTTTAAACAAGGGAAAGGACATGCTAATTGTGGGGGTGGGTGGTGATTGGAGGTGGATGGAGGAGGAGGAGGAGGAGAATTACGACATGCTTTTATGGTCCTTTTGGTGTTTGTGTTATGGGTATTTTTGTTGTAGTATAAGTTTTTTTGTGTTATAGTTTGTGTATTTTCATATTATAGTTTCCATAATTTTGTATTAATTAATTTTTGTATTAATTAATTTTTGTATTGATTCCTATGTACCCCCAAAAAAAATTGGCCCTCAGTTCTGTTTGTAGTATGGAATTTGCCTAATTGTAGAATGTATTATTTTTGTGTGTACCATATTAAAATGACTTATTTGTATGCATGTCTTCATTTATGTTTTATGGTTTGAGTATATTGGTGACAAGATTTAGGTATTTCCATGGTATAATTTGGTATACAGGGGAATAACCATGTCACTTCACTAATTGGTAAAATGTGGAGAATTAATGACAATAACAATAGCAAAAAAATGAAATAATATTGTAAAAAAATCAAATTAGAAGAATATGAATCTGAAAAATTTATTTGACAAAATATACTTTTTAAAATGACACATGTGATGTCGTTTTATTAAACAAAAACATCACAGATGTCGTTTTTAACCGTAATGAAAACGACATCACAGGTGTCGTTTTTGTTAGGGTGGAAAATGGGGCAGATATTACCCGCCAACCCGACCTGACCCGTTTAGTTCGGGTAGCAGATGAATTTTTTAACCTGATTATCCGTCAACCCGATTAGTCGTTTACCCGACTATTAAATGGGACGGGTAGCGGTTATAGTTCATACCCGTTCTGTTTATCAATTTACCCGTATATTAATAAATTAAATTATTAATAATTTAATATCTCAAATATATATACCTAAACCTGGGTGAATGAATGTTTTATGTTTCTAGTTATTTTGTTATTTTGTGTGATTGGTGATTGATGTTGATTGATTGGTGTTAGAAATTCATATTACCCGATATTGTTGGTGATTTTGTGTTATTGGTGACTACAAGGTATTATTTTGCACATTTTTTTGGTAGCAAATGAGTAGAAATAAAATATACAGGTTTTATCCATTTATCCGACCTTAAACGGATTGGGTAGCGGATGATTTTTTTTTTACCCTCCCGCCCGCCCCAATTATCCATTTATTTTAGGCGGGTCAGGTAGCGGTTGGGCAAAAACCCGACCCGACCTGTATACAAGCCTAGTTTTTGTTTAGAGGGCAAACGAGTAAGTCATCAATTGATGTATTAACTTGAATTAAAGTTAACCAATACTATTTCGTGTGCGCGTCTGGCCTTTGCGGTGCGGTGCGGGATTTGGGGGAATAAAATGCTCTTGCCTCTTAGTGATAAAGTATCTTTTGGTTCTTGAAATAGTCTCGATTGACTGCAATTCAAGTTAATACATCGACCGACGAGTTACCCATTTATTCCCCAAAAAAACATCTTTTGTTTAATGCAAACGACATCACATATGTCGTTTTTAAGAAACTTATTTTGTCAAATAAGTTTTTCATATTCATTTTTCTTCCAATTTTTTTGTTACAATATTATTTCAAAAAAATATCATAACAATAACAATGTGATTATAATGTGAAGGCAAATTAATTTAAAATTCAAATTAAAAAAATAGGAAAAGATGGTCCGACTCCATTTTAAATATCATTTATAAGAAAAAGTTAATTACAGTTTTCCTCCTAAATTATGATCGGATTTCACTTTACCCCTTGAAAATAAAAATGCAATAATCGCTTCCCATATAATTTCATTTTATAACACTTTGTCCCATCCGAGTTTTAAGAATTCGTTGTTTTAGTACATATTCATCAAGTTTTTTTTTGCATTATCTGCCTAAAACGCTCAATCCCAACATTATAATAAGGTTCAGATAGAATTGAGGGTCTAATTTGGTCGAATTTGCGGTGATCGCCGCATTTTAAAATTCAGGAGGTCAAGTGAAATCGAAACATTGTTCAGGAGGACAAATTATAATTAACTCAGTAAGAGCATCCTTAGTAGTCCGGCGGATTAACGAACCGCCCGACACATCACAAAAAAGGTGATAAAATTTCGCCACGCCATCCGCACGGGCGGATGGGTTGGGTGGGTGGGGGGCACCTGCCCCCTTGTTTACTTCTTTTTTTGAGTTTTTGTTTTAGAAAATGTTTTAAAAATTATTTAAAATCGTTTTTATAATATATTTTTATGAAAATATGATTTTTATTTGTTTATATTTTCTAGAATTTTTTGATAATTTTTTGTGTTTTGCATAGAATTGATCATGAAATGACGTGTAAGGGAGAGAATGTAGGGCACTTGAGTTGTTTCTGGGTGTGGTTAAGAAAAATTTAGGGGTGTTGGTTTGTGCTGACGTGGCGGAAAGAAAAGCTGACGTGGCTGAGAGAGAAACCAGATGCCTGGGAACTGCCCGGACGCAGTTAATGGTGCTCTGAGAAACCAAATACACCTTGATTTTCAAATTTAGTGAGATTCAAACTATTCAAGAAAAATGAAAGGTGTGTTTTTGAAAGAAAAAATCCCTTTCCAGACATTCAGACATGCATTGTTTTTACCCATTTTCGAACAAAATCAAAGCAAAGATATCATCATGAGAAATTACAAATACATTGAACTGGACCACCTGTTTTCTTTCATTAGCTGTTCACCACATACAGCTTGAGAAAGCTCACGTTAGATCAAAAGCACGAGTCAAACATAAGCTGTCTTGTGTCCTCTGGTATAGGTTGCAATAATTCGAATAAAATAAACCAAAAAAATAGGAAAAAATATTTTCCCAAGGTTGGTTGTCATTTTGAACGGAGATTTTCCAGTTGCCATGCTGTCATGGAGGATAGCTGACTCCCATGCCAGTCTGGCTTCCCTCCTCTTTTATAGACAGCAAAAACCAGATACAGAAAATATTATATATACATGTCATGTGGAGAATAAAAATGGCCCAACAGAAATTCCAATCCAAGTAGTGATCACGAGGGTAATAGAGAGGGTAGGAAAGGAGAAAAAGACGGAGCCCAGAAAAAAATTGAGAATATATCGTGGTGCAAACATGAGTCTCTTTGGCCTTGGTAACAGGTCTGCTTTCTTTGCGTTTTCTTTTCTTTTTTACAAAGACATGTTTTTGTCGTGAATCTTTAAGGTTGTGTTGTGTTATTGTGAAGTTGGTGGGTCGGATGATCACAAGTTGTGTTTTTTCGAGTAATCTTTTTTGTGGAATTTTGAAATTTTGTTGGATTACCATTTGGTCCGAAACTAATGAGATTGGTAGTTGTTTTTCTTTTAAGAATTACGTTGGTCTTTGTTAGAACATTTGCTATTGGCAAATGTTTGTTTTGATTGATTCTTGCAATGTGTTTGTTGGTTTTCTTTTAGGTGGTCTTTATTAGGATCAAGAAAGGATTTGTTTTGTGTTGGATTGGATTGATTCTAAAAACGTTGTGTTTATTGGGAACAGAAATCAGAAGACTTTTAGGCCCAAAAAAAGTGCACCGTCAGGAAATAAGGTTGGTTTTCATCCTTCGCTTTCCTTCTTACCTGTGCTGGAATAGAGTATGTATTTTTTCAATTTCGTTTCCTGATACTAATTAATACGCTTCGGTTTAATTGTTACCTGTTAGTTGCTGAATTAGGTGCTGTTATAGTTTTGTTGGATCCAATTGAAATCATTCTCCTCGTATTTGAACCTCTAACTGACGGTGGCTGACACGACCGTCGCCATTAGATTTTTTTATATATAAATGTTTCGCTGCTTAGTATCAATACCTTCAATATCTCTAACAAGGCACAACTGAATATCGCATGTTCTCTTCTGATCTAATATCAACATTGCCTATATAGTCTAGTATTTCTACGAGAAATAGTTGTCATCAACACCGACTTACAAGATCAAATTATGTTTTAAGAATTATTTTATTTCGACTTCTTTAGGCAATTAAATTTGCTTTATCGGTTGATTTTATTTGCTTAGGTGTGAATTTCCTTTTTCTTTCATTAATTCTTGAAGGGTGCACAACTTAAGAGACATATCGATGCCACGCTTGGCAGTGGAAATTTAAGGGAAGCCGTTCGTCTACCACCAGGGGAGGATCTCAATGAATGGCTAGCAGTCAACAGTATGATTCTAACTATAATATAAAAATAATTACTTCTCGTGCTGCAACTTTTTAATTAAACTTGGAATGTTCATAATTTATGTGTTGTTCAGGAGAGTCCAAGTAATCTCTGTTGATAACAAAGATTGATGATTTCTTTTTATTCACATTCGACATTGATCATGATCGCCTTTTGCCTTTCAGCGGTTGATTTCTTCAACCAGGTGAACCTTCTTTATGGAACTCTAACTGAATTTTGCACGTCGACGACTTGCCCAACCATGACAGCAGGACCAAAGTACAGTCTTTTTTCTACTACAAAGTCGTTTTTTTGGTCGGGTCAATATATATTTTATCAGTTGCTGGCTTTTGAGGTCTTCCACTAAATGAGAGAGACAAATACTCTGTTATATCTTCAACTTGTCTGAACAAAAAATTAGTGGTTCTCCACAATTCGAGTTACAATATTTTTCAAATGGGATCTGATGTTGATGGCGAAAAATTCAGGTTCGAGTACAGATGGGCTGATGGAGTTCAAATAAAGAAACCAATTGAGGTCTCCGCACCAAAATATGTTGACTACTTGATGGATTGGATCGAATCACAGCTAGACGAGGAAGCGATATTTCCACAAAAACTTGGTACTGAAAATTTCAGTTTCTAAACTGTCTGAAATTTTTGGTTAGACATAAAAAAGAAAACCCCTTTCACTGCCAGGAATTATGTTTGCAGGGGCACCATTTCCTACTAATTTTCATGATGTCGTCCGGACGATATTCAAGCGTTTATTCAGAGTGTATGCTCACATCTACCACTCACACTTTCAGAAGATAGTAAGCCTGTCAGAAGAAGCACATCTTAACACTTGTTTCAAACATTTTACTTTGTTCACATGGGTAAGTACATGCTTCTGTTCAAGACATTTTTGTTCATGTCTATTAAATTGCACATAACTACCTACTTTATAAGAAAATGCTGTTGTGTTATCAGGGGCAATTTATGATTAATTTCTAACCTGAGGTTAATTTGTTCTTTAAAAGAGCGTTCTTCGCCAAATTTGAATCTAGACACTAAGATGCAGTTTATGGCGAAATTCAAAATATACAAATCTAAAATGGTCTCCTTTGTGTTCATTTTAGAGAAATTCAAAGCTGAAACTACTGCATGTTGCTTTGTGATGCAGGAATTCCGTCTAATCGACAAGGACGAGCTCGCACCCCTCCAAGATCTGATAGAATCCATTGTTGTTGCCTATTGAGGAAGCATGAAAAATAAATCCAACCATTTTAGTTGGCACTTGCGCATCACAAAAAACCATTTCGTTTTTTATCATTAAAACCATTAACCTTCTATTTTGATCTTTGTAAGGTTATTATATTTTCAAAACACTTATTTGTTTAAACTTCAGTAGATTGTGGAAATGAATTTTACATGTGAGAATGCTGACCAATTTATCCATTCTTCTGGCCACTGGAGTGTGATTTATGCTTCTGGAAAAGTAACGAAAACTTAGAATTTGTGAGAAATCCTACCTACCTCTCGGACCTTAGTGGAGACCAACTTCGATCAAAGACCAGCTTGTGTGTGAAAATACAACAGGAATCCAGCTTCTTTATGCAAAGAGGTCATTAACTAAAAAACAAAATTTTGCTTTAAGAAATACTGAAAAAAGTATCCTCATTCTTTGTGCTAGTACCAAAAGTGCAACCTGGTAGTGATGGAACATGCAAAACAAGTTTACATAAACTTCTATAGACCAAAGCAGTTAACAGAAGGAATTTTTTATCCATTATTAACTGAAGAAATGGTATACATGCCATTAGCGACTAGCGTGTGTATCTGTCTGTGAGGCAAAAGAAATTTACATACTGCACAGAATTTCAAAAATCAAACAATGAAATGCAATTCTAGGACGTAACAATTGTGTTTTCGTTCCGACGCTGCTTTTTCCGGAGTGAGTGAAATCTCCTTTTAAGTATAAGAATCACACTTGACCTCAGCAAGTCATCCACCTTCAAAGAACAAGTAATCATATTCCATCTCAGAAAGTCAGCATTTCATTTGCTGAAAGAATTGTCTCAAGGGAAGTATTTCATGGTCTATACGCCAAGACACGTTGAAGAAATTATATTTCCTTGTATCCAACGATGTTAGAGAGATGTGGCTGGACTTGTTAGTATCGCTCCCCATGGAGCTTTATCTCAATGAAAGAAATGGCTTGCAACCCTTTACCTAGTCCCTTTGATGTCGAGTTTCACATATACAACCAGGAAGAGGGTTCGCAAAGAAACTTTCTTCTAGTTTTGGAAAGTCCCCATGCTCTCGATAATACGGTGCACCGTCCCGATCTTTGTGCAACTTCTTCACTTTTGAACTGAATTTTTTCCAAGTAATCTTACCTTCATCTAATTGATCGACAAACTTGATGAAATTCAACCTGCATGGTGCATAATGACGAGCTAATAAAAAAATGTACAACCTTCTATAGGTACAATGAATGTATAGAGTAAATTGAAATAATATGAAATGCAAATGCCAGACCAAAATGAAAGAGCTTACTGGGTTGAGTTGGATTCAAGAGACACTGGGAACCAGAGTCACAAGACACTCACATTTCACGCTCATGAAAAAAAATCATAGCAATTTTGGTGAACTTCCATATTACCATGGTATCATGGAAGCTAAAATCTCTCGACTCATTATTATGTAAGAATGATATGTTTTCACTATTTGGCTTCCAGAAAGGATCATTTTATCTTCCTATGCTAAAACTTTCATGATCATTAAATTTTCAAAGGTGGAAGCATATTCAACTATTCAGCAATTAGGTTAACAACCAGCATGGATTTCAAAGCAGAAAGATGGGAGAATTTGCATGAAACTCGTACAAAAATAAAAACAAACGAAAATTAAATGAAGATTCCCTCTTTTCAGCTTATGTTTTCGAGGAGCCGTTTGGGAATGCTAATTAGGATTAGAAGGTTCATTACCTGTCTGGGTTAATAGTCCTCTTGAAGTTTTCAAACCGTCTATGACCCTGCACAGCCTTGGCCATATTTCCATCATAGGTATAGACAAAAACATCACTCTGTAGAGCAACAACATAGTCCAATCCCGCAAGCATGTTTTGGTGATTTTTGAAAGGACCAAGCTCATCATCTCTGGACAAAGTTGAATGTGAATAAATGTTGGGGAACTCATTTTTCAGATGATCCATAGTTCCATTTCCAAAGGCTTCACCAGCCACTAAATAAATTTTGGTGCTAGATGGGAAACCGAAGCCTTTGAGCAAAAGCGCTGTTTCCCTGGGGGTCAAAGGGCAGCCTCCAAGCCGCCTCCTCTCAAAACCATCAATTTCCTTCTCCTTCCAGTGGCTTACATCATAACGCAGCTGACGAAGTTCCTCTGCTTCTTCAGAAGTCAGGTTGTGACTGCAACCAGTAAATGCCAGCATGTCTTTTTCATATCTGTAAAAAGACAAAAAAAAGAAGAAGATAAAACTTGGAGCCGGAAAATCTTAGATAGTACCTGATAAAGCTAAAACTTGGCAAGTAGGAAACTAAATTGCAATATCTGGTAATATGTTTGGTGGGATGGCAATCAATCAGAAGACACAATAACAACAAAGTCTTTAATCTCAAACTAGTTGAGGTAGGTTAGAAATAAAACTCAACAAGAATCATGGTCCAGGCACGTGAATTCAAAAGACAACAATATCAACAAATGCCAATAGGACATATCTTACAATACAAAAAACTCGCTTTAAGAGTTAAGGCACGAAAAATGAAAGACATCTGAAGAACATATATGACTGTCTGAAATGTTATATAAAAATAAGTACCAAACTAGAATTTATATGAGAACATAGATGCTCTAATGAAAGCACTTGAAAGACCAAAGTAACCCATTGAAAATTAAAATTACCGTAGATGGAGGGCAATATAGGGACTTTCATTCTCACGCATTCTGGAAACTATTGTAGCTCCATGTTCTTCGATAGGAGCTGAATATTTCAACGCCTTGTAATTTACACGGCACCTAAGCTTCTGAATAGAGGTAGGAAGACCATTATTTGCGAGGCGGGAATCACTGTGAGTAAAGTAAATAACCTTATGTTGTTTCAGAAGTGGAAGAACATCTTCCCTGTAATAGTTAATCTGTAACAAGTTTCATGGAAAACAGTTAGAGAGAACCTTCAGAAAGAATGAAAAACACAGAAAACACTTTCTCAGTTTCTAACCTTTGACCAAGATATCGGGGTCTTTGAGAAAGGCTGAAGATTTGCATAGGCATCTGGCAATTTTACGACAATTTTGATGTCATCCTTAAGAGTTTCAATGAAATGCTTCCAGTCAAAGAGATCCATGAAGCCACTAGAAATGTGGTATATAAAGAGGTTAGTTATTCGTAACCATTCTGCAACATATTGAAAGGAAAATTGACTCATTAAACAATCAAAACCTTTCATCGGCCCAGTAGGAAGAGTGATCCAGTGATGGAAGGACTAGTGTTGCCTTCATAACCTTCGCAACAGCAACAAAATCACATATCTGCAATCACAAATTTTTACTTCATGATTACAAGGTCAAATAGTATTTTAACCAAAAGAAAGCAAAGTAATGGTTGACAGACCCCAAATCTCATCTGGTTCAGGCCACCATTTGCATTAACTAGAATAAAGCCATTTGTGATATCATCCCACTCTGAAATAAAAAGGAGCTCGAAATTTGGTGAAATTGTATCCATCAAATACCCCAAAAAAATAAAATCATGAAAATTGACTTACTTCGCTGCCTAGGCCTATCAATGCATTGAGTGAAGTTTTTACTGTTTGGCTTGGACCATATACCTGAATGCTGAAATGAAGTTGTGTATTGCTTCATCACACAATTTGCAGAAAACACACACACACAAGATAAATTTCAAAATATACTTGCCTCTATTGCTTTCTTTTTTTTCCCATTCCAAGATGATACAGTCTTTAGTGTTCTTTCACTGTCACTTCCAAGTTGATTTTCATGATGATGAGTGAGTCGCATAGTCTGAAGAGTGATAGATGCACTGGATGGGTCCTAGTAGACACAACAAACAATCAACCAAAATATTTTCCCTCGCGATCGTACTAATTTGAAAGTCTTCAGTTCAAAACACATGCACTTTAGTAATAGCTCAGCCAATTATATGATGCATACTAAGAGGAAATTGGCAGCTTCAGAAAATCCCACAAGCATTATATTGCAGACCTTCCAGGCCTTATGGGTACTCCGTAACAATTTGTCCATTTGGCATTTGTATTTGTCTGCAAGAATCCTAGATTAATACTTCAGGGGCGTGTGAATATTGCGAAAAGCCTCAGGGCTTTGCACACTGAAGCAGATATGTATGTAAAATAGTTGCCAGAGCTTCAAGAATGCAACCTCATGCAAAAGTTAAATTTCTACCTAGAGGTGATTCATGTTGCCATGGCATCAGAGAGGAAGCAAGCACATTGTGATTAGGCTAATTTTATGATGGAAGATGATTTTTCTTTTTCCAGTGAATAGATTATTCTTCTATATTCAAATGACTGGCGAACGGACAAACGAAAGAACATGTAAAAAACCTAGAAGTGGGTACTCTACCCAACCTGACTTCACAGTATATGGATAGGCAAACTAGAAATAGTGAAGCTTCCATCTTATCCAAAAAATTTAAACGTTATTTCTTGTACTTATATAACACAAACACAGAAATGAGGACGTCCGATATTCCAAGTCACTAAAGAACATCTTTTTCGCCTTTCAATACTCTAAATCTAGAAATATAACTGCTAGCAAATGCAACAATAAGATTATGACATTCATAAAAGAACCATAATCCAGAACAGCCTAAGAAACTCTTAACAACAATTTCAGAAAATAACAAGCATAGTAATACCAAAATTACACGAGAAAGCATATAATAATTTCAAATTTCAAACAGAAACACAAAAGTAAACCTGATCAGTCCCACCAAAGGCCATCCATCCAGTGGCATAGAACTTAACGACCGCAAGAACCAAACAAACCCCGAAGAAGCAAAGGAACATGAGATTCCCAAACCTCCTCCTCTCCCTCCCCCCAAGATCCACCTGAAACCGAAGGCTCCCATGCAGATTCACCTTCCTCTCCCCCTCCCCGTCCCCGACGGGGCTCCCGCACGGCGTCTCGGAGGCGGACCGCGGGGAGTTAAGATCGGCGTCGGTGAAGCGCTTGGTGGAGTGCGGGCGGCGGGTGACGGAGCCGGAGAAGCGGGGGGACTCGCCGGAATCGGTGCCGGCGAAGTGGAAGCCCATTATTGATTTGGGACCGCCATTGGTGGAAGGTCGAAGCTCCGGAGCTCTGGTTGGCGTTTGGATTCGTGGGAAGGAGAGGTCGCCCGTATTTACGGTTTTGACACCGTGGAGTTTGGGGGTTTTATGGACACATATGCCCCTCCGATGGAAACCTTTGGACTCTCTTCCTACTTTGGACTTAATTAATTAATCATACGTGATTTGTGATTTTAATTAATTAATAAATCATACTTAATTAATTAATAAAACTTTTTTATTAGACCCCAACAATTTTGGTCGCATTTCGATTTTAGGTAGAATAAAGGAGATCTTATAAAAAATGTATAAATTAATTTACCAAGTGCAAATGCTTATACCAAGTGAAGGCTTGAATCTCAAAGTTATCATGTATGATGATTGGTGTAACGTTGATTGGTAACTTTAAGATTTGTACTTTTAAAGTTCTATTTGTGCTCGTAAATCGTAATGCATACGCTTGAAATCTAGTAGAAGAATTTAACCTTTGGTTGGGTGAAACATTAATACATGGTTATATTTGTACTGATCTTCAATTCCTCCTACGACGCAAAGGAAAAGGCTAGAATGGTAGGAACTATGAAGTTTTCATAGATGATTAATTGGGATTTTGTCAGGTATTCAAATGACGACAAGTGTTGATATATATAGAAAGCAGTCAAAGCACATTGGATGGAAAACAATTGGTTTGTACTTTTTATTCCGGAGAATAATACACTAATTAACCATTTCATGATTAGACAACGACATCCTTGTTAATCTAATTGCAAGCTGATGTGTGGAATGATTTTGTTGTAACCCTGTTGCCGTTGCTTGACATATGTTTCTGTAATTCAGTTGGTATCAACACCTGTTGCATATCTCTTCTTGGGAATAAAATATTTAGATTAGATTGAGCATTAACGTATGCAACTTGATCATTGGGAGGGGTTTGGAAGTTAACTGGTGGTCAATTGAAAAGAACGTGGGTATAGCTGTGGCCTGTGGGGCACTCGGAGGAGCTTAAGTTAGAGCACCCTTAACGGGTGCTCTCTGGGGTCGGGTCTGAGGGGGACCCGACCCCAGCCCCCTTAATGGGAGGTGGACCCAAGTCGGGTCCAGACCTGGGGGCGACCTGGGTTGGCCACGTGGCCAACCTGAGTTGGCTTAAATTTATTTTTTTTTGTTAATTTTTGTTAATTTTTTTATTTGGTTTAATATATAAATGATATATGTATAAAAAATTATATAATTAGAATTTATTCGTTAAAATTAAAATAAATAAAATAATTAATGAAAATTAGTAAGATAAATATAAATAATTAATTAAAAATAGTAAAAATAAATGTAAATAATTAAAGAAAATTAGTAAGATAATTGTAAATGTATATAATTAAAGAAAATTACCTAGCAAAATAGAACACATAAATTTAACTATGTTCACCAAAAAACGCATTAGTAACCCCAAAAATCGGCAGAGAATTACTAATAAATCTCAAAAATAAAAAATCTTCACGGGGCGCTGCTCCCTTGCCACCCCCGCCACCTCACCGGCGAGGTGGAACGTCGCTCGCTCACCGGGGAGCGAGACCCCCGACCGACCCGTTGGAGTGGTCATTATTAAATCTAATTTTTCGAAATTATTTGACAATTAACGTAATTTAATTAGATTAAGTTACTGTAGAAATAATTTATTTAGTAGTTTATGTATTTTTGTGATGAAATAGAAAATGTGGTAAAAAAATTATGTGGATGAAAGAGAGTGTTGAAAGTGAGGTTGGGTTTAAGAAGTAAAAAATTGGTTGGGTTGACGGTGGATTGCATAATGGTTTTTGTTGACGTGGTGGAGAGAGAAACTGAATTGGAGGGAGTATTTTGGGTTGAGGTTAACAATGCTCTTAAGAAATCCATGTCTGCACTGCAGAACGAAGTTAATTAATTAGATGGTTCTTAAATAAGTGTGCATCGATTTTTAATTGGTTGGAAGAGTTCGGAAGTGAGTGGAGAAGTGTTGCAATGTTTTCACGAGACGGAAGAACAAATCTGTGAAACCCCCCACTTTGGGTCACATGCATGCACGTGATTGTCGGTGTGGGATGTAGGACGCACTTCGGAAGGACAGGAGGGAAAGTATGGGAGCGCCAATCCAGAAGATTCCGAGGGGTAGTTTTGAAAATAATGGAGAAGTTGACATTATAATTGCAACGATAATAATAATAATATAAGAGAAAAAAACACGTGTTCTAACTTTTATTCGATAATGAATTCCAAGAATCAAAGCTTCATAAGATGACACTTTACCTGGAGTTAGAACGTTCTTATCGTATAAGAAGACAAATGGGTAGGTACGGTGTCAAATGTATTATATGATACCCAAAAAAAAAAACTTTGAACACGGTATATATAAAGTCAAAAATATTTGTTTGATCGAAAAAATTATGCAAAGAAGTCAATACCGCGGCGAGCATACGTAAAAATTAGTTTGACAAGTATTCGACATGAATGTTCTGAAAAGAAGAATGTATAGAAAACATAGAGTAAATATTTTTTTCTTCCGAGACTAACACAAACACCTCCCAAAGTCAATACAAATTGTCATGCAAAGATGCAAACTCACAAACTCACCGTTTGTTATTGCAAATTATGACCCATCGGATGTTCCAATCATTCTAAACGTAGATATATACGTGACGTCCCACAAATTAAGAATAAATACAAACCATCTAAGAAACTATTTGCAATGCTTTGGAACTCACGTCAACCATCAACGTAAGAGTCTTCGACATCATCGTTATCGGCCACCGGGTAGTTCCCGGGCGTCCTGATTTCTCTCTCCGTCATGTCAGCACAAACAAACCTCCTTATAAAATCCTTAGAGCATCATTAACAGCGTCCAGACAGTTCCCGGACGCCCTGATTTATCTCTCAGTCACGTCAGCACAAACCAACCCCCTAAAATTTTCTTAACCACACCCAGAAACAACTCAAGCGCCCTACATTCTCCCTCATACACGTCATTTCGGGATCAATTCTAGGTAAAATACAAAAAATTATCAAAAAATCTAGAAAATATAAACAAATAAAAAACATATTTTCATTATTTTTGGAAAAACGATTGTAAATACATTTTTAAAACATTTTGAAAACAAAAACTAAAAAAAATCATCCAATCCGGGAGGGTCACGTGCCCCCCCCCCCGATTGGGCGCCCGGGATCCAACCTCCCATTAAGGGAGGGCATTTCGGGCGCCCAAATTGGGCACTCGAAAAAGAACACCCGTTAAGGGTGCTCTTAACCATTATCTAATTCACCTAGTCACGTTACAATATTTGTTGTCACGTCATTATTTTTATTCTCCTCTCAAAAACTCTTTCAACAATCAACAAAATATATTAATAATCATTATCGTAATTATTTAATATTAACAATTCATTCGTTTTTAATTAACATTTAATTAATAAATACGGAAATATTATTAAAAATTAGGAAACCACATTACATAGTACATTAACTGGAAATTTAAAAACTAAAACTAAAAATACATCATTAAATACTAAACTTAAATACTAAACTTAAAATACATCAGGACGCATTTCCACTAAATCATTGTCATATATTGTCGATCAAATCGCCTTGAAGGTTCAAATGTGTGGTGCGATCACGCAACTTATCTCTCATTCTCAAGTACCTGGTAATATCCACTACACGGTCAGTGGAATACTGAACCGGAGCGTTCACGGAATTTCCAGGTTGATCCTCAATAAACTCGTTCAAATCTCCAAATTTAGCGTAGGAATCACGTTCATCCTTCACTATCATATTATGAATGCAAGCTGTCATTATTTTGTTAATCACAACCTTGCTCCATGCAAGAGATGAATTTTTCACTATCACAAACCGCACTTGCAAGACTCCAAATGCACGTTCAACATCTTTGTGTGTTGCTTCTTGTCGTTCAGCAAATAACCTGTCCTTCGGTGTTAGTGGATGAACGATGGACGGAATGAATGTTGTCCATTTTGAATAAATATCATCTGTAAGATAATATCCCATATTATATCGAGAACCGTTTACCTCAAAAGTCACAGGTGAAGCTCATCCTTCAATTACGTCATCAAAAATCGGAGATCGTTGTAGGACATTTAAGTCATTGCATGAACATGATGTGCCAAAAAACGAGTGTCATATCCACAAGTCAGCCGACGCCACTGCCTTGCGGACAATAGTGACATTACCACTATGCCCTTGATATTGACCCCTCCATGTAGCCGGACAATTTTTTCCACACCTAGTGCATGCAATCGTTACTTCCCACCATGCCTGGGAACCCACGCTGCTCACCAACGTGAAGTAGTCGTGCTAAATCACTTGCATTAGGTCTTCGGAGGTACTCATCGCCGAAGTTAATTACACTGTCGTAAAATTTTGAAATGTGTTTCTTGTCGTGGATTCACTTAGCCTTAAGTATTCGTTCACCTCATCAGGTGCAACACCGTACACTAGCATACATATCGCCGTTGTACATTTCTGTAGGCCAGAGATGCTCATCCTACCGGTGGCGTCTGGTATACGTTGGAAGAAGACATCAGACGCCTTAATGACACTCACAATGCGAAGAAAGACATGCTTTTGCATCCTAAATCTTCTTCTGAAAATGTTGTCAGGATAAACAGGGTCGTTAGAAAAATAATCGGCAATCAAACGGTAGTAACCAAGCTCCCTATCTCTATCCGGGTTCGAAGTTTGCCTTCTACGCCTCTTAGGATATCGATCAACCACTTGAGAGACATACTCCGTTAAGCAGTTCAACACTTGGTCGTAAGCTTCGTCATTGGATGTTGAAGATGATGAAGACTTCGAACTGGAAGACTTATCGGATGAAGACATTGTCCGTAGATGAATGAGTGAGAACCTGTGGGATTTCATGTTTAATTATACATATATATTTCTTGAATTTTCATGTATAATAAGGATCAATTTTCAATTTTCTAGAATCTATTGCATGCATCGGTTTGTTTTAACAAACTAGTTTCAAAAACTCTATTAAAACAAACATAAAGGAGCTCCGAAATTCATACCTAGAAGTTCTCTAAAACTTCTCGAAGATTCGGAGACCGTTGGGATGCTCCTCGCTGCGCCGGATGCCTCCGAGTATTCACCAAACTCTAAACAAGATCGGAGAGAGAAAAACTAGTCTCTCAATCTCCAATAGGGTTTAGAATCCAATTACTAACCCCTCTTTAGTTCCCTTGAGAAGATAATCTCTAGAACTAAAACTAAACTTAAGAATTACTGGAATTTCGTGGAGAATTATGGAGAGAGAATTTTGCTCAAGAAAATAATAAATTAAATTAAGGAGGTAATGAGATAACCTTGTATTTATAGGTTATCTCCAAATTACCTATTCATGTGCAACCTCTTGCCCATGATCCCATGCAAAATTCCATCTAACCATCCATTATTTATTAATAAATAATATTAACCACGAATTAAATCAATTATGGACCAATTCCATGCATGATCTAATTAATTCTTAAATTAATTCTGCAGAAAACCGTCTGGACCGGTTGACCGTTACTGTTCATCGGTCGACCGACACTGTTCATCATGGACCGGGGTACTGTTCATCGGTCGACCGGGTACTGTTCATCGGTTGACCAGTACTATTCATCGGTTGACTTTTGCACAGTACTGCAGACTGGTCAAATTTTGGTTTAACCCCTACAAAATTTGACATTTCGGGATTAGTAGTAAATTCACAACTTATGTAACATATTATCCTATGTAATGTCAACTCATTACACCACATAATATTTACATCACATATGAATTTAATTTAGATTCTAATTATGTTATTAATCACAACATAATCTTGATTTTGCTTGTTCACCCCATGTGTCATATTTTCTACATGAAACCCGACACATCCTTATGAACTCAAAATCCCCATTTCTTGTTTCCCAGTTTTGTGGTGTGACCTATGGGAGGATCTAGACTAAGTTGGCAGTGATATTAAGAGCTTAATATCACAAGCTATAAGCGGTATCTAGCTACACATTATAGCTCCCAATTAGTTAGATGTCTTAATTCCACTCGAACCAAAACCCGATCCATTTAGTGATGGAGTGCACCACTTGTGTCCGTCCCTTGCCTCATGATATTAAGAATACACACAAAGTAGTATTGTGTCACCTTTGTATTTAGTATTCATTTCTTGATCTCTTTAAGCTAGTTATAAATATGTGACTTAACTCAAATCACATTGTGCACATTATAACTTTGCTTTATCAAGGGGCCCACTAATATCATCACTCAATTAAGAGGGGCAATGATAATCTTTTGACTAACTATCTTCTCCAACAAAAGTTGTACTTAACCAACTAATGCCTTTACACTACACTCATCGATAGCTCAAGACACTAGTCTAATTAAGAACTCCTTAAGCGATCGGATATAAGTCTCATATCAAAGGACCAAAGACACAGTAAAATATTAATGACACAGAAACACATTTCTATAATATTTTACTTATTAGGTCTATTCAATATACAAAAGTAATATTTTCCTCTTTTGCATACTCGTGTCGTCACTCACTTGTAGAGCTACAATGATCTATGACCAACACGACAATCTTAACTCGGTAATTAATGTTCCATGTTAATTACCATGATTGCGAATATCTTTTGTTTTATGCAAACCAATATCTTTCAGAGCTCTACGGTTAAGGACCAAGAGCCTCTTCCTTAACACTTCTAAAAGACGAATAACATAAACAAGGAACAAAATGATTTCTCATTCAATTCATAATAATTGGCATTTAAAAGTAAAACTTTTAGAACACATTCCCTTCAGAACCAACCAGGAGGACTGTATTTATAGTTGTGAGAAATAACCTACACAAAAAAGAAGAAGATTGCATCGAGTCTTGGACTTCTCAAGCATCGAGGACCTACAGTATGTGCGTGACCACACAAAATACAAGAAGATTGACTACTTGAATATATATACCCCAACCACCTTACTTCTCTACTCACCTCAATTCCGATCTTACTTCTTCCACCTTCGTCTCACAATGTCCTCTTCAGAAGGCAATGGTTTACCAGAGTACCGACGATCTCCACGTCGTCCACCCCAAACCCAACATTTTTTCCCATACCAAAATACTCCACAACGAGGATTCCACCCGTCATACCAAAACCAATTTACCCCACAACCAGAATTCCACCCGTCCTACCAAAATCAATTTTCCCACACCCAGGGTTCTACCCAGACCATCAATACCAACAATTCCCGCACAATCCATACCAACCGTCAACTCAGGAAGAAGGTCAAACTCAATCCCCAATGGGTATGTATACTCGCCTCCTAAGTGGTGAAAGTAGCGCAAATGTAAGTCGCATGACCCCTGATGTGAATGACGAAAATGTCGTTCAACCTACAAGTTGTCAAGGAACATGCAAAACCGCAACCATAAGGTCGCAAAAATCGTGGTCCACTCAAGAGGATCATAGACTCGTCTCGGCTTACATGGCTGTAAGTGACGATGTTGTGGTTGGGACAAACCAAAAAATGAGGTCCTTCTGGAGACGTGTGGAGTGCCTCTTCAATGAATCAGGCAAGCCAAGTGCAGTAGAGTGTAACAATGAGTCATTTAAGGGACGATAGCGGCGTACATCGCCGTCTGTGAACCAATGGGTCGGTTGCTTCGACCAGGCGGTGCGAAGGAAGAGAAGTGGTTACAACGAGGACGATGTCATCAAAGAAGCGCAAATCATCTATGAACGAACACACAACACCAAATTTTAGTACATTCATGTTTGGTTGATGTTGCGCAGGTACCCTAAATGAGAGTCTGTTGCACTTGGAGTAACAACATGAGACGTCGTCATTGAAAGTTCGGAGAGTTTTAGCAGCGGGAAAAGAAAAACACTGACAACGATGGTAGTCACGCAACACCGTCAACAGATGAAATGATGTTCAAACCATGTCCTCATCCAGAAGGTGTAAAAAATTAAAAAGAAGGGGAAACAACCAGTTCAGATGTAACTCGATCCCGTTATGTTAGAACTAGGGAAACAAATTGAATATAACGCAAAAGTGAGATTGAAAAAATAGATGTGTTACGAAGAACGGGTGGAGAGGAAACACATTGAAGCTGAGGCGAAATTCCAAAGGGAACTGAACAGCAAGAAACTAGACGTGCTATTTGCTCTGATGAAGAAGAAAAATAAGGACGAGTTCGATAAATAAACACTTGTTAAACTGAAGGAGTGTGCTAAATCAAAAAGATTTCTGTAGGTGCTCATGTTTTCATTTGTAATATCAATATGTGTGTCATAATTTATCAATATTGTGGTAGTTTAAATTTTGTATCCGTATGAGGACTGCATTTCCTTTCCATATTTTTGTTGTATTTCGTATCCGTATTTGTATTGTATTTTGTTTTCGAAGTTTATGAGTATGATACTACTATTTCTTATTTTCTATATGATTTTCAATTTTTTTAAAATTTATTTTTCTCTAAATAAATAAAAAACAATTTAATTAATAATAAAATATTTTTTTCAATTAATTTTCAAAACCTAATTAATTTAATTACAATTTAACTAATCAATACATTAACCTAATTATATATACGTAATCTTTTTTCTTTAAAACAAAAAACCCAATCCGGGGGGCCACGAGGCCCCCCGGATCGGGCGCCTGGGAACCGCCCTCCCGTTAAGGGAGGACTTTTCGGGCGCCCGAAAAAGAGCACCCGTTAAGGGTGCTCTTAAGAGATAACATGATATGTCTAGATTTTCACTTTGTAGAGTCCTTTATTATTAATGAAATAGCCTAATTATAAATAAAAACTGGATATGTCTAGATTGACCAGGTGCTTTTTATCATTACTTGCAACTTAATGTATCTGATGATAAGTATTATTATCTCATTAAAACTGAAATTTCGTTACCATGAGCCCATGATGAAAATATATTTATGTGGCGACAATTATACATGACAAGGGAATACGACCATATAATGAGTATGCAAGCTGTGATTTGTCATGGTGGCAAATAACGCAAAAACCCTGACTACGACTTAACTCCCCGATTTACCGTCGAGAAATCTCAAAACTCCAGTTTCAGTTCACTGAGATCTATCACGTGGAAGAAGCGTGTATCGGTACTTTTGCAGTCAGACCGGAAAGGTTGAAGTCCGCATTTTGCGGCGCAATGCTACTAGCGTTGCTTCTTGAACGGACATTGTGGTTCGCGAATGTGTCAATAAGAGCACCCTTAACGGGGTGTCCCGCCCGGGCACCTAGGTCAGGTGCCGTTACCGGGGCGGGTGCTTGCCTGGGCGTCCCGAACAGACGCCTGGGGCGCCCTCGGGTGGGGGCACGTGTCCTCCCTTCATTCGTCGATTTTTTTAAATTAATTACTTAATGGAGGTTTTGTTATTAATGGATTGAGTATTTGTTATTAACACGGGGTATTAAATGATTTTGTATTTGATGTTTTTAGTTAATGTAAGGTATTTTGGATTAATGTATTGATTATTTGTTAATATCGTATGTTAGTTTTATTTAATCACGTCCGCACAGTTTAATCTTGAAATTGTGGTAACGAGTTGGATTACAATGAGTTTTTTGCCAGCGATGAAGATTCAAAAAAATTCAGATCAAACAATTTTAAGATTCAAAAAATTTTCAGGGGACACTGCCCCCCCCCCCCCCCCCCCCCCCCCCCCCCCCCCCGCCACCTCACCGACGAGGTGGAATGCCGCTCGCTCACCGGTGAGCGAGACCCTCAAACGATCTGTCGAGGTGGTTTAATAGTATGGTCTAAGATGGTTAACCCATGGTCTAAAACATGGTTAACGTTAATTAATAATGTATTGGTTATTAATTGATAATGTAGTAATTTCAATTAATAAAATGTGGTGTGAGAATTATAATTGTTTAATTAAGAAATGATGTGGAGGAAAATTAGTGTAAGGTGGGTGAGTGGGGGTAGCCCGGGCATGGGTAAGAGTTTTTTTGGGTGGGTTGGGTGAGCTGACGTGGCAGAAAGAGAAGCTGACGCGACAGAGAGAGTGTTGGCGTCCGGGAGTAGTCCGGGTGTTGTTAATTGTGCTCTAATAGAAACCAGAAGGGTTCTAAAACGAGATAACTAAATGACGAAAATGCCCCGATGTTTGTTCAATTTGACCACCGTGATGGAAATTTGAAAATGCATGGATAACAATTGCCGTGGGTCCCACGAGGATCTCCATGAGCTGTCTGGAATTGTAGTGCTGTCGGCCGTAATAAACTTATAAAAAAAATTGAAGGAAAATAATGTATAATTATTCTTTAAAGTTTAACTATTCGAATCATGGAATGTCATTCTTCAAAGGTGTTATTTGAGAATGTGACGCTTGTGGAGTTGGATGCATCCATTCTCCAAAATAATTAGATATTAGAAAATTGTGGTTATCTATTAAAATCAATTGATGATGAGTAGATAGTCATTTGAACTGATAATGTAACAGAAAGTTTCCAAAGAAAGACCATTTTCAAACAAATATCATAATTACAATGGTTTAAAATAATTTTATTTAGTTATCAAGAACAGCTGGGGTTTTTTAACGCATCAAGACAGTATTTTTGGGTTTTTTGCTTCAGTACATATCAAAATGTTCAAAATTAGCCTGATACCCATAATTTCTCAAAAAGTTGTTTTAATACCTATTATTATGATGTAAATTGTTTTAATGCAGTTCTGTTAATGTGGGTCCCACTTCTGTTGGCTGTCGTTAACGGATTACGTTATGACGTCGTTAATGGAATAATTAACAAATGTATTAACCCACTAATTAAGTAATTAAGAAATATTGTTGTGGTACCCATCCCAAAAATTAAAATTGCTATGGTACACATCCCAAAAATTATAAATGGTATCATACCCATGAATTTTTTAAAAAATAACTTTTGTTAATGTTAGGAATTAAAACAAATCTCAAATACGCAGCGGAATCGAAATAGCAAATCCAATTTGCTAATAATTGAGATTAAATGCAAATCCAAAATTTAAACCACACAAAACACGCAAGATTTAACGTGGAAACTCAATGCGGGAAAAACCACGGACGACACAACTCCAAATCCACTATAGAGAAACGTATTACAAAGAGAGAGTTACAGAAGACGCGAACGAACCGGCGAAGACACCCGGCTCAAATTCTCCTAACGAATAAACAAGGATGCTCTCTCTTTTCTCTTAAGAATGCAAAGTAGACAATAGGAATTAACCTTAAGCAAAGGGGGAAAAAATTGCCTTTATATAGTAGGCCTCAACAAGTATTAATTGCACCAAAATTGCGTGGAGAAATATGCAAAACGTGTGCAGAACTGGGTCCAAACGGTCGACCGAACGGGTACTTCGGTCGACCGATCCTTTAACTGTATCGTAAACCAGCTTTTACGGGTCAACCGCAACTAAAGTACCGGTCGACCGAAAATCAACAGACACTTTTCTCTAGGGGTGTAAACGGGGCGGGTAATACCCGTATACCCGGTCACCCGCCCCGGACGGGTACGGGTATGGGTACAAAAATTCATATCCGTTTAAAAATTCAAACCCGTATACCTGTACCCGTTTACCCAGTTAATAAACGGGTCGGGTACGGGTATACGCATTACCCGTACCCGTTTACCCGTATACACGTTAAGATATATTATATTATATATATTATATATATAATATTATTTTAATATTATTTTAATATTTTATATGTTATATATTATATATTTTTATATATAATATATATTTTATATAATATATATTATATTTTTATATATTATATATTATACCCGCTATACCCGTTTACCCGCCCCGTGCCCGCTAACTTAACGGGTACGGGTATATATGTTTTTTGCCGGGTATATACCCGTACCCGCTAATTTAGCTGGGTACGGGTACGAGTAGGGCATACCCGACCCGTACCCGACCCGTTTATACCCCTACTTTTCTGCCAGCTCCTCGTATGTGCCCGGTCGACTGAATCCTAAGTTTTGGTTGACCGAAAACCGACAGACACTTTTTCCCAGCTCCTCATGTGTATCAGGTCGACCAAATCCTAGATTCCGGTCGACCAAAAATGGACAATTCAACACACACCCGGTCGACCGATCGTCTGTTTTTCTACACGAATACTTTATACACATATTCAAGGTAAACAACAATAGTTAAAAATGTGGTAAATTCAACTTGTTACGTGTTCTAACAAGTAACATGATAAATTTCGTTTAATCTTTATGATTTGATATTTTCAAATTATAAATTGAATATTTTCAAATTATAAAGATTAAATAAAATTTATCATGTTATTCGTTGGAACATGTAAGAAGTTGGATTTACCACATTTTTTACCAAAGTTATTTTTTTCAAATTTATAATTTGAAAATATCAAATTATAAAGATCAAACGAAATTTATCATATTATTTTTTGGAACATGTAACAAGTTGGATTACCACATTTTTAACAAAATGTATTTCTTTCTTCAAAATTCATGGGCATTATACCAATTATAATTTTTGAGATGGGTAGCATACCAATTTTAATTGTTAGGATGAGTACCACAACAATTTTTCTTAATTAGTGGGTTAATACATTTGTTAATTATTCCATTAACGACGGCGTAACAGAATCCGTTAACGACAGCAGACAGAAGTGAGACCCACGTTAACGGAACTGCATTAAAACATTTTACATCTTAATGATAGGTATCAAAACAATTTTTGAGAAATCATGAGTATTAGGCCAATTTGGAACCTTTTGATTTGTACTGCAGCAAAAAACCCCAGTTTTTGTTTTGAAAAATTCATCAATAGCGGCTGTTAGAGGCCGGTAAGATAAATTATTATTATCTTTTTTATGACTCAGAATTTCCAAACATCTGTCATACTTGAGACAGGTGGGTTGTAGTTTCAAACTGGAAGTTGTCCAATATCATTTAACCGGAATACATTTGTATTAAATAAAGTATCATGTTGGAATTCAATCTTGTGACCTAAGAAGACGTGTGAAACCACATATCCAACCAACTCGACTGTGTTTCAAACTGGAAGTTGTCCTTGTCTTATATCACTGAGTACAGGTGTACAACTCAACTCGACGCTTTCAGCCAAATGCGATGTATGGCTCGTATCAATCATTAATTCCACATTACATTGGCATCAAACAACATTTCCACTCTTCTTTCCACACACGGAAAAAAACATTAGATCTACTATTAGACTGATGCTATCAAATTTGCTCAACTTTGTGACGTTGATAATATGCAATGGTGTGTGAGTTTGGTGCACGGTCAAGATTAACAATTACACAAGAGCATTAACATTTTCAAGGTATTTGATCCATATTTTCAGAAGCACATTAAATTAGAAAGTAATTTCAACGTATTTTTGAGACACTACACACTTTTACTTCAAAAATTCAAGGTACGTATACCAGTCAGTCGTACCCAAGACGATTTTGCAAGGAAAAGATATTCAAAATTTAACGACGTATACATCGTTAATGAATTTTTATAGAGTCAAAAGAATGAAAGAATCATGTTAATTAACAAACTCATATCAATTTGCATTTGGAAGAACGAGGTTATCTTTCCCTTGCAACAGCTTGGCTGACCTTATCAAATCTCCAGATTTGATTTGTGAAAGCACATCCCTCCCAGTGGTCACATATCTAATTGCAAACAATAAAGGTTAATTAAGGATGAATCATATGTACTTGTTTAAGAAAAGTACTAAAGTTAGCTTACCCCATCACTGAAAATTGACCTTCATCAAAAGATAATCCTCCTAAGCCAGCCTGTGGGAGATAGAACAGTTGAAGGGGTGCTCAACGATCAGGGCGGGAAGAACACAATAATTAAATGTTCAATTTGGGTAAGGAAAAGTTTTGTCATGCACAAGTAAAAAAAATGACAAGCTACAAGCGAAACCAAAATTTTCTTTAATTCTAAAGTAAAAGTTAGGCATGAGAGCGTATTTGTATAGGAGAGTTTCTCTTGATTGTTTCTCCCGAATTTTTTTATTCAAACAAGATAAGTCCTACTCTCTCTCGATTTATCTTATTTTCTTACTATTTCTCTCTTATCTAAACACGCTGTAGGTAAAGTTATGCATTTAGAGATTAGACTGAGATTGTCATCCTTACATTTCGCTTATCGTAGAGATAGAAGAAAAACTGGGAAGGTGAGGAGTACTCCTCAGAAGTTGTACTATATATGTGCCATTGCAACTGCACCATACATGGAGAGCGGCAGTACCGGTAGTTCTCCGTCCTTTTATGCAAAATCGATCGACGTTAAAACACATACCACTTAGACCTGACAGTCGTGTCGTATGGTACACATACCACAGTTACCACTCCAACACTTAGAGCACCATTAACCCCAACTCAAAATTCCCCCTCCAACTTAGTTTCTCTCTCCGTCATGTCAGCAAAAAACACTATGCATCTCAACCCTAATCCAACTCATTTTTCACTTCTTAACCCCAACCCCACTTTCAACACTCTCTCTCATCCACATAATTTTTTACCTCATTTTCTATTTCATCACAAAAATACATAAACTACTAAATAAAATATTTCTACAGTAACTTAATCTAATTAAATTACGTTAATTGTCAAATAATTTCGAAAAATTAGATTTAATAATGACCACTCCAACGGGTCGGTCGGAGGTCTCGCTCCTAGGTAAATTGCCAATTTTTTTTTGAGATTTATTAGTAATTCTCTGCCGATTTTTTGGGTTACTAATGCGTTTTTTGGTGAACCTAGGTAATTTCATGTGTTCTATTTTGCTAGGTAATTTTATTTAATTATATACATTTAAAATTATCTTACTAATTTTCTTTAATTATTTACATTTATTTTTACTAATTTTAATTAATTATTTACATTTATCTTATTAATTTTCATTAATTATTTTATTTATTATAATTTTCACGAATAAATTCTAATTATATAAATTTTTATACATATATCATTTATATATTAAAACAAATATAAAAATAAAAAAACCAAATTTTTTTTTAACAAAATAAAAAAATTTAAGTCAACCCAGGTCGCCCCCCAGATCGGGTCGCAGACCCAGGTCTGGACCCAACCTGGGTCCGCCCCCCATTAAGAGGGGCTGGAGTCGGGTCCCCTCAGATCCGACCCCAAAGAGCATCCGTTAAGGGTGCTCTTAGCGTGGTTTTGTATAATATCTCGAACTGCCCCGACGACATCATTTCCAAGGGAACACTGTTAGCCTCGTCGGCGGTCTCATTATCCGAAATAATAGCTTGGTCAGTACATTTTAACTTCATTCCATCATAGGCCCCATGTAGGATTCTATCCTAATCATAATCCTGATCCTAATTGTGCTTTGATGTGGTTTAGGTGGAGATTAGGGGGGGGATGGTGATGGATGGCTTGGATTGAAGGTAGATGGATGGAGGGTTGAGATGAAGAGGAGATGAGATGTGTGGTGGAGATGGAAAGGAAGGAAATGGATGGGATTGAAAGGTGAGAGATATTTATGGTTTTTCCCTCTCTCTCTCGTTGCTCTCTCTCTCACTCTCGTTTCTCTCTCTCTCTACCTCAGTGGTGTGCTCCGGCGAGAGGTTCGAGCTCCGACGAGTTGGTGGTCCCCGGCGAAGTGAGGAACAACGAAGGTGGTAGTTGGAGGTGAGTTGTTGGTTTTAACTCGTTCCTTTGCGTTGGTTCTCTCTCCCTCTACCTAACTCGTGTTCTGTGGTCATGGTTGGGTGTTGGAGGTTGACGGAGGTGAATTCGTGAGTGTGGATCGTCGAGGAGGTGTTGATTGTCGTTTGGACGCGATGTTCGTCGACGGATCGTGTTTTGGGGAGACGTGCTCGTGGAGGCGTCGTCGCGGTTCTTCAAAGGCTTCTTCAAGCCTTCCGGTATGTCAAGCTCGCTCACTTACTTATCGTGAGTATTTGGAAGTCGACGGTAGGCCTTTCGGCTTGTCGCGAGTAAACATGCAGCAGATTTCACTGCCTGATCGGCCGACCGGTTGGTGCAAACGGTCGACCGTTCGTGAAAAGAATTTGGGTTCTACCTCAAATCGGTCGAACGATGCCCTTGGGGTGGTCGACCGATCGTGTGTAGGAGGCAAGCCTGGTGAGATTCGGTCGAACGGGTCCCCTTTGTCGTTCGACCGTGTGCACTGTCTTAAGTTGGTTGGGAGCGATTGACCATCTAAACGGTCGACCGCTCATTGACTTTGTCCGACCGTGACTTAAGTGAGAATAGTGGTCGGTTCGACCGAAGGTGGTTTCGGTCGACCGGACCTGTGTGCTGAGCGTGGGGAACGCTCTGGTGGAATTCGGTCGACCAAGGAGGTCTCGGCGTTCGACCGGATTCGGGGTGCGAGTGATGGATTATTCCCTGGTGGGATTCGGTCGACCGAGAGTGCTCGGGTGTTCGACCGAATTCGTTGTGGGATTTGTCCCTGGTGACTTTCGGTCGGACGGGGCCCCTTTGCCGTTCGACCGAATTGTCGTTTTGTTCGTTGAACCTGGGAGTTGACCATCTAAACGGTCGACCGTCCCTTGACTTTGGTTCGACCGAACGAGTGTGGTTGGGAAATCTGTCGACCGGGGGAGTGTCGGTCGAGGTGATTTTCCCTGTATTTTGCTTGATTCGGTCGACCGGGACTTTTGGTTCGGTCGATCGTTTGTGTCCAGTTTTGCACTATAGAGGTGTTGTCTTTGTGGTCGTCCGTGTGGGGCAAGTGTGGTGCCGATGTTCTTCCGGCAAGTGTGCTAGGGTGCACGAGGGTTGCAGTGGTTGGTTGAAAAGACCTGGAGCCCCGTAGTGCGTTCAGGTTGGCTGAAAGAGGCCTGAAGGCTAAGCAGGGACCGCGTGTAGGGGTTGGTTGAAAATAGACCTGGAGCCCTCATGCGTTTGGGTTGATTGAAAATAGACCTGGAGCCCTTGGTCGTGTCGTGGTAGCTGCAGTTGGTTGAGATTAGACCTGGAGCCCAGCTTGGCGACGAGTGTGTGGTACAATGGTTGGTTGAGATTAGACTTGGAGCCCCGTGACCGTGGTGTGTGCTGTGGTTGGGTGAAAGAGCCCTGGAGCCCAGCCTTTTATTTGAGATGCTTTTTTTGTTTAGTAGAATTGCATGCTAGGGTGTCTTTCAGTTCACATATTTAGAGTTTGGCATACAAGGTTTTCTTCTGGAAATTCAGACATTGTTGTATGTTTACTTTCAGGCCATGATCGGCGTTAGGGGGTGGTGACCGAGGAGAGGAGCACCGCTACCGGATCCAGCTTTCTCTCAGTTGAAGTCGAGTGATTACTGCTTCCATTTGTATAGTCTTTTGATGTAATCACAACTTTTGAAATACTCTGATGTTCGTATATATATTATATATATGTTGGTGCACCCATGTTCAGTATTTGCGTAATATTCTCTGTTGATTGTGTGTTATTAAAATTTTAAATTTTCCGCTGTGTTGAGGATGTTACACCCCATCAGTCACCTGGAAAGGAAATTCCTTAATGAAGTTCGGATACAATTTAAGTACAAATTATGCATCAAGATACATTTTTCTTTTGAAGGGGAAGTGAATTGAAACTAGTTTCAGTTTGTTGATTATAAACAACAATGCTTTTATTGGTGGTACTGGAATTACAAATTTGACAAAGTTCCAAGCTGTTAATGGTGCAGAATATCCGTCTAGTACAACCTGAAAATGTTTAAAATTTCATGACAAAATTTGGGCAAGTTTGTGCTTCATGCAATATTGTGTGTGAGCAATTAAATTATCTAACAGCTTGAGTACTATCTTGCAATCAATAACAAAAAAATGACGTGAGAAGGGAATGGATGAGGTACGTATAATGTATTCCCTGACTCTTGTTCATATTGGTGCTTCTCAGTTTGTAATTATATGTTTTATGAACATTTCTGCCCATAAGTAAACTCCAAATTTGGAATGCGTGGCTTCAAAATCTAAAGAAGCCAAAAGCCTTATCTTATCCCTTAATAAAAATATTTTTTTGGTATTTTCCTTCAACTTTTATCAAGAGGATTTGTTCTCTAATGCTCTCTATCTTGTTCCTGTCAAGCCTGTGGTAATTTGAAAGACTGAAACCTTGTTATGACTTGGCAACAATCTATTTCGCGCAATCGGATAATAACATCTAAAAAAACAGGACAATTTGAGATAACTGTGTTTTAGTGTTCTAGCATCAATTTGTGGAATTTTACAAATCATAAGAAATCATTCATGTAAATTATGCATTTTTCCATCATTTGCATTGAGCTAACCTGAATAGTTTCACTGGATTTCGGGTCACCACCACTGGATGGGAAAAACGTGGAACCATCAGTTTTCTCGATTGTGAATTCAACAACTCCTCTCCCTGTAAGCCTACAAAGTTGAAAAACCATAGATAATTAAACCACCAATCCTCTGATTAGTTCGTGTTGTAAGAGAAAGCTAAAGTTTAGAAGCACATTTTACATATACCTTGGATAATTTAGATATTGTTCAGGCAATAAGAATGACAACCCTGGAGCCTGTAGTCATGGAGGGCAAGGATCGTGCGAAGGAACATCGAAAAGTTCACGAATGAAGACAGTAGGTGAGTTTTCTTACCTGCAACAACTCTAATTCTGCTACAACGTCAAGAGTATTCGAAAGGCCAACGGAGACTTTATCGGCATCTTTTTCTTTAATATACTCAATGAGCTTCGGTAATTCTCCCTATTGGCTCAACGGGCAGTTAAGTTTTCCAAACCATAGGATGAAATCATGAAAACAACAGTTAAATTAAGAAGCAAAACAAAACAGAAATTGTGGACATATTTATTGATAAGGTGTTGTCTTGCAAGCATATACACACACATATATATATAATTCAGTCTACCTTATTGTCTACTAGGGAAGTATAGAGCTCAGAGCCTTTCTCCTTGGACTCTGAAGGTAAGGCATCTAAGATAGAATTTTCCCCCTCCTCTGCACTCTGGGGAGAAGAAATTGATGTTAGCTTGGGAATCATATAAGCTGAAGTTGCTGCATAAGAACAAATTTAGAATGCTAAACTCAGACTTAATCATTAACGGACTTGTTTAGACAAGTAGAGTGGATAGGTATGTACCTTTAAGGCTTTCTTGACATTGGCTTCCATGGTGCCATAGGGCTTTTTCTGCGGAATCCTCGGGAGATGTCCTCCAGAGATTCCTACAGTTTGGAAAAATAATCTCACATTGCTAAATACAAAAAAATATGCAACACTTTATAAAAAAAACCGTATAACTTTCATAGTGGGATTGGCAGGAATGGCCTTCCGTAGAGCGAGTTCACCGGTCCGGGGGACCTTGGTGTCGGGTGAGTAGAGAATTGCATTAGAAGAAAGCGGAGTCACAATGACTTGTAGTGCGACAAGGAACGCGGCCACGGCTCCTCTTTGCTTCACCACTCCACTCTCATCAGTATCCAATACCTTACAAGCTGGAGTCGACGATAGTTGTTGGATCACCGTCGCTTTGACGCAAAGCTTGTTCCTTGTCATCGTGGTACGACAATCGGAAGTTGAGATTGCCAAACTACCATGAATAAGAGAAGAGTAGGAAGAATGAGGGATGGTGGTGGTTAAGGCCATCACCGGACCGGCGGCCACCATTGTTAGTTAACCAGACCCTGCTACTAGTGCGCTCTACTCTTGGGTCCTTTCCACCATCCTTCTCTTTCTCTATCTCCTCCCCTGCTTATCCATTCATCTATCCATTCAAGTTCAACAACCATGTAACGTTAGTGTGTCACATGTTGGTAAAAGCTTTCACTTATATGTGTGGACTGGAATCAGCACTGCATCTTTAATACCATTTATAGACGGGGCCAAGCCATGTGAGCAAGGCACCACTGATTTGTTTACTTAACAGAGATACAGATGCGGATATTCAATCTCATATCCGTATGTATATCTCAAATCAAATATGTAATACACATATTTATTTGCGTGTCATGATTCATGAACAATTATGTGGGATCCATGGAGGTCCTTGTCCATTTCCTTCCAGAAGATGTGTTTCGTGCATTTACTCACGGTAGTGTTTGTTATTATGAATGTTGACAATGATTCAAGGTAAAAACACCAGTATATATCTGTATATGTACTTGATTTGAAATGTCTAGAAAGTCAAAGGACTGAATATGAGCGTGTCAAAGCGTGGTGCAGCCACTTCCCATGATAATATGATATCCACTCGAGACTTGGTGACTAATTGGTCCTTCAATGATATTAGAATATATGGTTAATGCATTTTAATGTTTTTTCCTTCTTGATTATATGTACTCTATCTCAACCCATTTTAAATCTTAAACATATGACTTCACAAGATTTGATGATTGATATTGACTACTTTTAGAATAAGAATCTCTGGACAAAAAATATTCAATGTTACGTTAGAAGTTAGAACAAATGCAAATTAACCTAAATAGATTGTCACACCTATGCATCAGAGCACTAAGCAGTAATATATTATTATTATTATTATTTATTTATATATACGATAAAAAAGACATTATGCTAGTGACAAACACGGCTGCAAATTAATCTTTTCCCGAACCCCATTTGACCAGTCGGTCACGCATCGGGAGAATCCGGACCGTCGGATCCTCCACGATCTGTCATTCACGCGGGAAACCCACTTCCATCCATCCTTCCTTCCTTCCTTCCACCACACTCTTCCCACTTCCTTCCTCTCTCTCCCAAATGCCTGTCCTCCGATCCCGGGAAGTCGTCTTCCAAACTCCCTCTCCCAAACCCCCAACCAACCGGAAATCGACTTCCAACACCTCCTCCGCTTCCGATCCCCCCCTAAAAACCTCCTCCCCTCCCTCGAGAAGGAGTTGCCTTCGCCTGGCCCAGGCCGGCGCCGTTCCAGGTGAGCTTTCCGGTTCTTGTTCTGTTCATATGAGGAGGTATAGTGCGGAGGAGAAGGGGAAGAGTGTTGTCGAGGATGGTAGTGATTTTGCAGGGGTTTCGGTTGGTGGAGTGAAGGTTGTTTCCGAGGAGAAGGAGAAGGAGAAAGGGAGTTCGGTTAGGAAGAGGGCGAGCGATGGGGTGGGAGGGTTTAGTTTGGATGGTTCTTGTTTGCGTGCGTTGAAGAGGAAAGTGGAGGAGAAGTCTTCTGTTGTTGGATTGGCTGAGAATGAGGTTAGTAGTTCCGGGATTGTTCTGGAGGAGAATGCGGTTATGGAGTTTACGGACGATGTGGATGAAGGATGTGATGTGGAATGGAGGAAGAAACTCATGGACTCCTCTGTTGCATTGAGGGAGAGTGAGGTTGCTGCCGGATTTAGTAATCTTGAAGAGGGGTTGATTGCAGAGCTGAACATTGTTCAGGAAGGGAATGGAATTGGACAAGAACGGAAACCGGGGGAGTCGTTGGAGTGTTATAGACGAAGAATGAGTAACTGGAGTTCCGCAACGAGGGTCGCCAAGAAATTTGCCGTCTTTGAGACCAAAAATAGTGATATTGAGGAAGTGGATGAGGATGAAGAAGATGAGCATGTCGAAGGCAAGTTGGAAGCCGAGGATTGGCCGGGTCCATTCAGTACTGCAATGAAGATTCTTCGTGATAGGGGAACCAACCAGCACTGTGATGGTCCAACTCAAATGGACACTTTACCGGAGGAGATAACTTGGACACCTTCAGTCAGGCCAAGGTTCAGCCCTCCGCCTGCTAAATTGACTGACTTGTGCATGAGAAAGTTATGTGAAAAGATTGCAGAAATTGCATCACTTGAAGGTCTACTAGATGTATTTTGTGAACAGCTTGTGTCCACCCTTTGTAGTTCCAGAAAGATGAATTATCATGTTCTGGGACTTCTTGCAAGCGATGATCGTACATATATATCAATAGCTGATTGTTCTTGGGTAACCGAAGAGAAATTTAGTGAGTTTCTCTCAAATTGTAAGACGGAGGAGTTGGAGGTACAGTCCATTTTAACCGCAGCTGTCTTTGCATGACTGAATTCACCCATTTATCGTCCGATCCGGGTTGAATCATAAATATCTATTCAGTCACTTTTTGATGATGTAATTTATGTTGTAACAGTATTACTGTTAAAAGTATTTTAAATTATCTTAATATGATAGATGATTTCTCGATCTTTATGTATATTATGTTCTAAAAAACTTATATGCTATGAGAACAATGCATTTTGATAAGTACATATATATTTGAGAAATAATTTGAGAAATTTAGTGATTGGACCTATTACCTACTAACACTCTAGATGTTGATTCATTTGCCAAGGACACAAGCCTACATCTCTTGGTGTTTACAATCACAGCTAACTATTTCTTTTATTTTCTTTGCCATAGTTTCTTTAGCTGTCTGTCATCAGTGTCGTGCCATTTATTTTAGTACGATTCTACGACATTAGTTTGCAAGCTAGATTTTTTAAGGTAGAATTGTTTGGAACTTTCACTATCATTAAAGGCTAGACATTTTTATCAGCATAGTATTTCTTAGTTTCTTTGTGGTGCACAGATGATTTTATACTAGAGGGGAAAAATTGCAGTAAGAAAAGGTCCTGAAACATTAAATGTCAAAGAAATAAAAAAGATGGAATAATGATATTACAATTTCAAATTTTCAAGGAATGCAGTTATTCTTTTCGTAATGTTGATCGACCTTTGATGTCTTGGTCCACTTTGCATTTCTGAACTTATTCTTGCATTGAAAACTACAACATAAATATTAAAATCTAGCGGTATGAACATGACCTTTTCCGACACCAGTCTCACCCAAACCACCTCTCTCCATGATATATTGCAGTACGTAGCAATTCTTGCTTCTCTTTTCTATGTCCAATTTGTGTCTTGATCATGACTCTTCTAACCGAGCCTCCATCAACAAATGCATCTTAGCATAAGGTGAACTGTAGTAATTTATGTATTTTTAGCCTAACAAAAGCTAGTTAGTGGTTCTGATTCATATTCTACCTGAATAAGTTTATCTTTCCAAGCTGTTTCAGATTGTGTATGCTGCTTGATTCCCTCTGGGAGAACAACAATGACAAAGGTGCTACATGCTTATTTTGATGTTCCATTCCTTTGTGCTTCAGGTGCTAAGGCTTAATTTATGTGGGCGTTGTTTGCCTGATTTTGTTCTGCTCTCATCATTGGCTCGGTCGCCTAATTGCTTGCCAAAATTAACTACAGTTTCTTTATGCGGTAACTATCGGCTTTCAGATGATGGGCTATGTGCTCTTGTTAGTTCTGCTCCCATGCTACAATCTGTGAATTTGAGCCAATGTTCCCTCCTAACCTCAGGAGGAATAAGTAATCTAGCAGAAAAGTTAAAACTAGTGCTTAGAGAATTGTTATTGGATGATTGTTCCAATATCAACGCATTGGAAATTCTTCCAGCTCTGAACTGTTTAAAGAAGCTGGAAACATTGTCTATGTGCTCTGTGGAATCTGTAAATAACACGTTTGTCAAGGAGTTAACATCTGTTCTTGGGTCGACTTTGAAGGTTCTTGGCTTTGCAGGGTGCCAGTGAGTCCCTCATTCTTTCTTTCTTAACCAAACATACTGAGGTAGTAACGGAGTGTCGGAGTCTATGGAACATCATGAAGTCTTGTTGTAAAACATAGTTTGTCATTCTTGCAGCTCAAAACCTGCTCAATTAGGGGGTTTTCTTTTTACTCCAGAGAGCTCTTTATGGTTTTAAGTTTAGTCGACTAATCTATTGTTTATTGCTCCTGGATGCAGAGCTATTACTTCAATTGCATTAAGGAGTATTGGTGAAAACTGTATCTGGCTGTATACTCTTGATCTACGTAACTTGCAGAGGCTAAATGATAGAGCTATTTCCCACCTTTCTAATTGTTGTGGATCGATCGAAAAACTTATGCTTCAGTCTAGCGATTGCAGGTCCTTTTCTTACTTTTGCACCCATGCATTGACCATAAAGAAGACTGTGGTCCTTAGATGACAGCAAGATTACCATCAGGCGCTCTGATTTATTTGCTTCAGACTTTTGAATTTTCCATGCACATCATATTAGTTGTATACTCGTATATATCTTATGTCAGTTGATGTGACCCTTTTCCTAATCCTGATGAACTGATTTTATTTTTGTCATTTTTTTCTTCGGTCTGGAATCAAGACAATCATTATTACTTGGTTGATACCATACTCAGATTATATGCATAAATGTTCTCATGCTGGTGTTTTGAAATTGACAGTGATGAAGCTATTGCTGCATTGCTTGTCCTGTCTGGGAGGTGTTTGAAAGAACTTTCACTCAACAATTTCAGAAAGGTATAACTATATGAGCTGATTTGATTTTTTGCTCTGATTGTAATTTTTGTAAGATGCGTTTTGTTAGTCAGGAATTTTATTATGGATAAAAAATCACTGACAAAAAAGGATACAAAATTATATGTAATAGAAATATAACTTTCACGTAAAGGTTATATAATTTCGATTTTGTCTGAAAATGTCCTTTTTGAGTTTTGACAGTTCTCTTTGACAAAATTGAAATCATGTGTACTTGATTTTTTTATATGCCTGGTGATGGTACTTCTTAATTTTTGGTTACAGACCATTTCACATGTATTTTGTCATAAAATCAACAATAAAATGAAGTACTGAAGGAGTATATCTTCGATGTTATTATACTGATTACATAATGTCTATATGTATGGTTTTCCATTTTTATTAATAGCTATTTTTTATGTTGTAGTATGATATTGCTTCTTTTAGAATGTTTTTCCTATTTTTGAAACTTGATCTCTATCTGATACTTCAATATCTTGATTGGGTGCCAGGTTGGCCCAAAAACTGCTAAAGCAATTTCACAACAATGTTCAACAAATCTGAAGAAGTTAGATCTTTCCTTTTGCCGCATGATGAGCGACAAGGCGTTGGGATTAATAGTGGACAGTTGCTCAAATTTGAAGATTCTGAAACTATTTGGGTGTAGTCAGGTAAGCTTTTCACATTTAATGAGTAGTCTACTGTCAAAATAACAACAACAACAACAACCTGCAGTCTATGTTTGTCTGAGCTACAAATCAACTCAACTTATCTTCAGAGTGATACATTTGAACCCCAATAACTCGGAAGCTTTGCATTTTCCTATGCATTCTTGGCATGAGTTTTGTTTCCCTACTTATTAGTGCCTTCTGTACAGGTTACAAGTTTGTTTTTGAATGGACACTCAAATCCGAATGTAAGAATTATTGGATTGCGCCATTCAGTATTGAATCATTTGGAGCAGCCTGAGGACTTTTATTCCCTGTGAAGCAAACGCTTCGCCCCCTACCACTTACGCAGTTTGGGAAATTTGCCTGGGTTTTCATGGCGCACCTTTTGTTCGCTGGATGTAAATTTCTAAAATGTCACTTTCATTGTCTCTCTCTGTTTGAAAGGGTATGTGCTCTATAGCTTACCATTGGTGTTGGTTTGACATTGAGTTGTAAAGGATATTAGACCAAATCACTGGCTCCTAGACCATCACTTGATTAATTTTGACTGCTTTGATCCGATAAATATTAGTGATTAAACCTTCTTTGTTTTTAAAATACCTGGTCTGGACGTGGCTGTTGCTAACAAATGGTCAAACGTAGAAAAGAGTGAAAAAGAGTGAAACGAAGAAGCCAAGCTCGTTGAACTATTCCACTAAAACTAAGGCGTTGACCACTTACGTGGAAGGCCAAATCAACCAAGCCATACACATTAGTTTCTATTTTTTCTTTCTAAATATGTAAATCGTAGAACTCAACATCTGAATCATATAACAAAATTATAATTAATATTTTACACCAAAGAAAAGAAGAAATCGAAACTCCACACCCAGTACAAAAAAACAACACAATCTTAATACCACGTTTTATACGCAATAAATGATGTAATGGGATAGAACGAAAGTATATGATAATCGAACAAGAGAATGGAATCGAATTGCTAATATTTCTTCTGTTTCGTGATGCACTCGAGAATTGATCACTACAACAACAACAACAACAACAAAACAAAAAAAACAGGGTTTGTGTCACCTAAATTAATTATGATTATGTTTTGCAAGTCTATTTAATTCTTATGACAAGTCAAAGAAATCCTAACCTAAACCTACATCAACGATCAGTTCCTCCATGACCGGCCTCCAAATCCATTTCCCACCACTCCTGCGGCACCGTCTCCTTACAAACCGGACAGGACTCAGAGTTAGAGTAGAACCAAAGCGCAATGCAATCGGTGTGGTACATACACTTGCAGTCGCAAGGCATGATTCGAATCATCTCTCCTTTCTTGAACTCCTCTAGACAGATCGAGCACATCTCATCGTCGCCCTCATCGTAGTACCGATACGAAAGGTGTCGCAACACCTTGTTTGGATCCGACGATCGTATCTTCAGGGGCGGTGGTGGGCTTCCGTGCAGCTCTACCTCTACATTGTATTCTTGTTGGGCTAGGAGGAGGAGGAAGCGTCTACGTTTAGCTATTATTTTCATGCACAAGTGGAATACCACGAAGATGTCGACGAATATGAAGAAGATGGTGATGCTGTGGAGGAATTTGTGTTCGACACCACTCGACGAGCGGGACGAAGGGAGGGGAGAAGGGGAGGGAGAGGATAGAGAGGTGATTAGATGTGGAAGCATTTCGTGTTGATGAGTGATTAGTAGAAGTTATAAGTGGTTGGTTATTAGTGCTATATATAGGTACGTAGTATATATATCTCTGAAAGTGGTGATGGGATCTTGTTAATGGTACGTGTCAAGTTTAACTGGACTCTTACCTCAAGTTAATTTGATCCATACATAAAAGCTTAATTCACAATTAAATGAGCTCCGTCTATTTTTGAGAACTTGGTGTTGGAAAATATTTCATACAATTAAGGAAAAATAATATTGTTAAACGGATTAAGAAGAGAGAGGTGTTAACTAAAGCTCTCAATTGTAGGGCGCGGAGACCCATGTTTAGTTCAATAAAAACCAGACTATTAAACTAACAAAATAAAACAAGTGGAAAAGTAACCCCCTTTTGTGTCGAAAAGTAACCCCTTTGTGTCGAATCGCATGAGATTTTGGCTGAACTGGATCTTTTACGTATATATATACACAAGAATTCTCTAGTGAGTCCATAGCTTAATTTAGAAAAATTAAGTCTCCACAATATACACCACTCATTTCAAATTGTAAGGTAGATTAAGAAAAAATGGTTATACTAATAAATGGTGAGATTAACTGTAAATAAGATCCAATGATGAGATTGTAGGGGGTTTAAACTAAATTTGATGAGCCCTGACTCATTAGAACTTGACCATATATATATATATATTTGATTTTGAATTAACGTTTAGAAAATAATTAGAACGCAATTGCTAGAAGTAAAATCTAACAATGCTATACGTTGGTTGCTGGTGCACCAACTTAAGAGCTATTTAATCGAGTTGTAAATACGTACATTTAAGGGATAATAAAAATGGGTTTAAATAGGCAAAAGGCAATAACCTCATTGAACTAATCGACCATGACTAAAACTTTTACAGTTTCACCCCTCACACTATCACGGCCAAAACACTAACATCAAATAAATTAAGGGAACTACTATACGTCGCTCCCAAAACTACTTAAATCGTCCCTTGAAATTACCAAATTACCCTTAACAATATATTTAATATCCATATCGTCCCGTGTCTTTAAACAAGGTTTTTGACTCAGTTTTACTAACATTCCTAGTACCAACACCACGAAAATGTCTGACGAAGCACCTAGATCAGGCGAAATAATGGAGGCGGATTTTTTTTCCGACTCGGACGTCTGGCTAAGACGCTTGTACCATGATGGAGGCGTCTTAGCCAGACGCCTCCACCATTATATAGGGGTCTTAGCCAGAAATAATGGTGGCGGGGGTGGCAAGGGAATTTTTTTGGATTTTGAAATTGTTGGATCTGGAATTTTTTGAATTTTCGGTGTACCGAAGGGGTATCGGTCATCCGAATATAGTAATTATTAACTTATTAATTAATTAATTTAACAATTATCTAAATTTATAATCAATTATCTTTTTAAAATAATAATAATAAAAAATTACGGGCGTTCGACGGAACCGCCGACACGTTTTACCCAGACGCCCCACCTCATGGGGGAGGTGTCTTACCTAGACGCCCCTTCCTACGTGGGGGCGGTTCCGTCGGACGCCCGTAATTTTTTTGTTATTTTTTTTATTATTTTATTAAAAAGATGTTAGATATTTTACCAGATTCGAGTACACTGAGGCGTCCGTTATTTTTTATGATTATAAGAGGAAGATGAAGAGAGATGTGTGATAGGAGGGTAAAATATCACGTTATAGCAGTAGAAATGAGAGAAGAGCAATTTGGTAATTTCAAGATGCGATTTAAGTAATTTTCAGACAATATTTAGCAATTCACGCGAACCCTTTTACAATCCCACGTTATTTTCTGCTAATTACATAAAAATACAGATCACCACATCAACCTTATTAAAAAAATCGATTTTTTTTGTTTTGAAAATTGCATACTCCACCCTTACAAAACGCATCCCAACTAGAACGTTTGTAAGTTGCAACTACAATTGTAGACTTTTTCCATTCCGTTCTTAAAAATAATGTAAAACCCTAACCTGAATCCACCGGACGGACAACCTCAAGGACGACCAGGCCGGCTCCATCTTCCCATCACGCCCACGGCACCGGCGTCTTACAAACCGGGCAAGATTCCTCGCCGGAGTAAAACCAATTCGCAATGCAATCAGTATGATACATAAACTTGCACTCGCAAGGCATCATTCTAACCATCTCTCCTCTCTTAAACTCCTCCAGACATATCGAGCACATGTCGTCGTCCTCCACGAAGTCGAAGAACCGGAACGCCAGCCCCGCCACCACAGCGTTTATATATATCCATTCCTTTGGCGGTGGGGACAATCGTGACGATCGCATTCTAAGACGTCGGCGGGTTGCTTCGTAGAAGCGTCGGCAGCCTCGGGAGACGTATGGGCCGAAGCTGGTGTAGGCGAAGACGTATATTAACGCGACCATGGTTAGTAAGACGATGGTTTGGCCTAGCTTGGATGCGGCATTGGTTGGATAGACGTCGTAGAAGTCGGATTCCGGCGAGAGGTCGGCGGCGGGTTGAGGGGAGGGGGAAGATGAAAACATTGTTAGGTGTGGACGCATTGTATGTATGTATCTATGTATGTATATTGAGTTATTAATTAGTAGAACTTAGGAGTGATTACTTATTGATTGGTGTTTTATATACAGGCATTGCATGGATGTGTACGCGGTTTAAATTACATTCAGTTGGATCGGGTCGGATTTGTGTTTTCGATTCTCAAAGTTTAAAATTTTGACTTGATGTTGGGGGTAATTTCATAAATAGCCTTTGTATAATTCAGCATATATTACTAATACCTACGGTCTTTCATGATATATTTAGATATTATCTACTTTGAGTAGAAATGTCAATCATGTTTTTTTGTCAATTATTATTATAATTATCACAGGGTAGGACTCAAACTTGTGTATTATTTTTATCTAATTAATATTTATACCAGTTAGGATACACAAATCGTATTTTTAGACAAAAAAGTAAAAAAGCAAAAACAGAGAAAATATTGTACCATTAACCCTAAAAAAGACACTGTATTTCAACAAAACCAAAACATTTCAGATGCAACCTTACAACTGTCCCGACTAATCACAAGAAACAGAGAACCAAACACAAACTAAACGCATCTCTGCAACCTCCAAATCCCACTACAGAAACAAGACATGTTCTCAAACTCTCTCCTTACACTTGAGCACAAACACAAGCATCAACAAGAACCCAGCAATACCACAAGAAGACCCTCCAACCCTGTGTGTAACGTCCCGAAACAGCGGAAGATTTAAAATTTCAAAATAACCAACATAACAGACAACTCACGCGGGAACGTCACTAGTATATAAATATATAAATCCGGGTGCACCCAAAATACAAGGAGTTTTCCAAAAGAAGTACAACTACAATACTGATACAATGAAATAGAATACAAGTAGTCGTACGGTCTAGCAACTGCCGAAGAGGATCCGACTCCAAAGCGCTCCGTCCTCGGTCACCACCCACCCGGACCTACTGCGGTCCTGAAAAAGATGCAACAACAATGCCTGAGTTTCCAGAAGGAAACCCCGTATGCCAACTCACCTATATGCATGCATTACACAATGAACCTATCATACTAGTAGCATGTCATGGCATCGACAGAATGGAAAACAGTTCCCCCGAAGGGTAAAACAGGACATCAGTCCGACAATCAATCATCGGGTCTCCCGAAGAGACCTACTGCAGGCACATGCAGTCTAGCAGCCCGCGACATCGCACCCCCCACACGCGGCTACACTACTCAAGGGTTCGGCAGGGAGCCTCTGTCACGTCTACGCGCCGATAGAAACAGATCTGTAAATCTCAGTGGTCGGGGCCACAGGGACCAACGGAGCCGTCGCCCGGAAGGTATAACAACAACATCTCGGTAGGTGCCCAGCCGAGGAAAACAACATAGCCGGCACAGCCTCGGCCCAACAATCATCATCGCCGGCACAGCCTCGGCGGCATCACCGGCACAGCATCGGTGGTCCATCACAACGTCCGGCACATCATCGGACGGTCCAGACCGAAGTCTGCCAGGTCATCGGGCTCCTCGAGCCGCGAACACCAACTGCGCCGCTATAAAAGCAGGGCAGCGACCTCCGTAGCCCGAAGGCCGGTAGTCACCTCACCCAACGCCAGTTGCGTGCCCGCACGACATCAACACTGGGATCCGCGATCCCTCAGGCCTGCTATACTACAATAAGTCCAATCAATCCATCACATTTGTCACGCTCCCTACCTGGAACTGACACGTCCCGAACACCCACACTCTTCCCAACGGCGGTCCCTGGGCAGGCACGCATCACACGCCCACCGTCACCTCCCGGCTCACGCACAAGGCGAGGACACGGGTTTCCGTGGACAAAGTTGGCATTCAAAAGGGAACATGGAATTCTGTTCTGGGCCCAAACGGTCGACCGTAAAAGGTGATTCGGTCGACCGTTTCCAGAAAGGAATCGGTCGACCGTCCCTAACACGGTCTACCGCTGCGCACAGAACACAATCCCCCAAACGGTCTACCGAAGGTCTAAAACCGGTCGACCGAACGAGGTCAAAATCCGGAGTTGGTCAACATTAAATTCAACTCTATCGGTCGACCGACTCAGGGGTCCCGGTCGACCGACAACTAACAGTAAAACATTTACAATCTTTTAATCCATCGGTCGACCGACTCAGGGGTCTCGGTCGACCGACAACAGTTAGGGTCAACCTATATTTTCTACGTCATATAACGGTCGACCGAACTCAAGCCTACGTCCGAACAACATGCAATATACACAAATAAACGTAAGTTCCGGTCGACCGAACACGAGGCCTCGGTCGACCGAAACGCAACAGGCAGTACAAATATACATGCAATCGGTCGACCGCCCAAGGGCCGGTCGACCGTCCGGTCGTCTTCAACCTCGCGCCAGCCGAGGTTTCTTCGCCCAAACGCGACGTCGGAGAGGCCTCCGACCTCCTCCGACCGACCAACACGACCCTCTCATGAGTGTCAACAACAAAACCACACTAGAGAGCGGCATACCTCGAGAGAGAGACGAATCCGCCGGAGCAACGCTAACGCCTCCGTCGTCTCCGCATGCACGACCTCCTCACGCCGGAGCCTCCGCGCCGCCTTCTTCCTCCACTGGCCGCCGGAAAAACAAGGAGAAGAGGTGGTGAGTTTTGGTGGAAAAGAAATGGGAAGGAAAGGGAGAAGAGAGGTTGGGTTGGGTTTAAATATAAAAACCTACACCTACCCCCCATACTCCTCACCATACCCACCATACTCCTCACCTCCCTCCACTCCACTCCTCTCTCCACTCCCCCACGTCCAGTCCTTACACTGTGAATCCAGTAGAGGTCAAACTTGACATACCTCCTATCCAACAAATTCATGAAACAAATGACACAGACAAGAACCACAAGTCCTAGAGGCATAAGCCATGGAGGCAAGATTATGTCGTCCACTTCAGCCGCCTCCTCAACCTCCACTGCCTGTTGCTCTCTGTTAGAGTGGCGATATCACGGAAAGAAGGGCAAATGTAATGGCTGCAATCCTCTTGGTGTAGGTGGGATTGCTTCTCATGCTTATGCTTCTCTGAGCTCTGTTTGTGATCAAAATGGTTTTGAGTGCAATAGTTGGGAATTTATGCAACCTCAAATATTAGCATTAACACTTTTTTTAATCGTTAAGGTTACAAATAACCTCCAAAGAACATCAAATATCATCGATACCCTCTAATAATGTTCACCTTGCAATTTAACATTGATCCTGACTTAAAATAAATTAAATCTGATACGAGATAAACTTCAGAAGTTTCAATTCTCTATTTTTATATCATAATGTGATCACGAAAGAAGTGTTTAAACTCTGGATATAATTAGAGACGAAGTTAGAATTGACAATTTTTTTCTTCAAATTGGAGTGATATAAGGTATTTAGAAAAATTAAGGTGAATTGATGATGTTTTGCATTATTTGAAGGGTATTTGTGTAACTTCCCTAATCTGTAGTGTATTTGTAACGTACCCGAAAACAGCGGAAAATTTTAAACAATAATAAAGACATAAACATACGACCGTCAACGGTCAACAAGGGCACGCTACCGGAAAAGTCAACAGAGTATATATATATAAAATATCTCCACGTGGAAGTCATAATACAGAGTGTCAAAAGAGCGATTACTAGTCTAATACATAACTACAGTAATCACTACCTCTACAAGAGATAAAGAGACAGGACCCGATCCCGGAGGCACTCCCCTCGGTCACCACCAACCTAAGACCGCCTGCTCCCTGAAAATGAAACATAAAATCTTCCTGAGTTCCCGAAAGGAACCCCGTATGCCAACATCTCCTACATATACAGAAATACAGATGAAAAAGCCAAGAATGCTCATGCAATGCAATCCTCCTCGGGCCCAATGAATGCCCCAACCGCCACGGACCATCTCCCAGCCGCACACAGGGGCATGGAAAACATCCCCCACCCTGCCAATCCAGGCCCACACGAGGGGGGTCGCCGCTCTCATCTCCCAGCCACACACAGGGGCATGGAAGACATCCCCCCTGCCAATTCAGGCCCACACGAGGGGGTCGCCGCTCTCCTCCACAGGGAAAGTGCATCCCCTTCCCCAACCAGGGAAGAAGGCGTCTCTCGGCCGCACAGGCACAAGTGACCTCGCTCTCCGACACACGGAAAGTGCAACCCCTTCCCCCACCAGGGAAGGAGGCATCTACCACCCACACAGGCATGGAAGGCGTCCCTCTCTGCCGCACAGGCATCCACGAGGGGTCCAACAGAAATACGCTCTCGTCGTAGGTGAAATCCGTAGCTCCGAGGTCCGGTGATCGACCGTGGGCTCGGCAGCCGGTAGTCGCCTCTGCTCGACGTCACGTATGTGGATAAATCCACCAAGGAAAGATAATTCGACCCACCAGTCGAAAAGGTCAAATCTAGCGGTCGACCGTTTGGAAGGTCTACGCTATACGTTTTATATACATATATATCCTGTCGGTCGAACCAGGGTCCGTTCAACCGATAAGGAAAACTGCATGAATCCTGCCCACTGCATTCGGTCGACCGAAACTCTTTCGGTCAACCGGATCAACAGGCACTTCACTACAGGAAAACTGCACGCGGTCGACCGTTTAGATGGTCAACGCTCTTGACCGACTTTGCGCAGTTCGGTCGACCGAGACACACACTCGGTCGGCCGAAGGTCTGTCTAACCTATCTACAGGGATCGGTCGACCGAACAACCACCGGTCGACCGGAATAATGTAACCCTTATAAAATATTCCCGCTAAAATTTGGCATAAACGGTCGACCGTCACACATACGTCGTTCGACCGTTTTCGGGCAGCAAGTTATTTTTATAAAATATCGGTCGACCGACCCAACTACCGGTCGACCGAACCACACATTTTCCCCTCTGGACAGGCATCATCTAGACGTTGTTCGGTCGACCGAACACTCAATCGGTCGACCGAACAGAGCGTCTTCAACCTCTGTCCAGTCGGGTTTCGCCGGGGAAACGACACCAACGCCGCCCCCTACACTCCCACACCTCTTGGGGAGTTACTATGAAGATTTGGCATACCTTTCACCGCGAAGAAGACGTGTGCGGCGAGCTCCTCCTCCGGCGTCGCTTCTAGCTTCTTCTCCTTCTTTCCTCCGTTCCCGGCGCTCCTTCTTCGCATGCGTCGACTTCACCACGTCGCCGGCGTCCTCCCTCGTCCTCTGGTCGCCGGAATGCAAGAAGATGGGTGAGTTTTGGGGTGGAAAACGAAATGGCAAACAAAAGAGTAAAAGGGGTGAGATTTTGGTTTTTATAAACAAACTCTAACACCTAACCCACACCCTCACCATACCTCCACCCACTTCACCTCACTGCACTCCGTACCTCCCTCACCCTCACTCTCTCTCTCACACGTCTTTACAGTATTTGTTGCAATGATAGTGTACTAAATTGTCATGTGAGAATAGATTAGTGGAGAGAAAGAGACTTCCTACCTAATGGAATAATTAGCTCTTTGTGTTTAATAGAATCAGATTCTTTGAATGAGTGGATTTGAGCCGGAATACAGACTTTGCTGCACAATTTTGTTAGCGGTTTCAAATGATTCTAGCTTGTTGTGGGGTTGGATATGTTGCTAAAATAGAGTATTATGGTACACATGTATGATTTTTCGTAATATGAACATCAGGAATGCTACCTTTAGCTTTAATTATCTTCTTTGTGGAAGAGAGAATATCGTATGCCTTAAAGTCCTGAATGATGTATAGAAACGATGTTTTGTGAACAATGAGTATGGTTTCTTTTAGTTTGTGATTGGATTGTAGGAATATATGGACAGAAAAATATGTTGAAAAATGATGCAGAAGTGATTCCATCTTGGTTCGTTTGAAGTGAGAACCCGACCATTAGAAAGTTGTAACCATGGGAGGTATGATATGCTAGTATGAGTTTAAAGAGTAAAATGTCTCCTTGGAAGACAACCTTTACCGTATATTTCCATATGTATTAATATATTAATTAAGAAAAGGGATCAGTTACTTCTAACTTTATTAACATTAATTTACCTTGATTCAAACAGTAGATATTAATCTATATGTGCCAAAAATTATCTTGAAATTGAAATTGAAAGTCATTTGATATAAGATTAAGACACTATTTAATACCGCTAGATTATGGTGACAAAAGATGTAAGTTCTTGAAGTAAAATACACAAAACAAATTAATATGTTTTATAATTTTGCCAAATCAATTATTACTGTTTCACTTTTCACATTCACAATTACGTGTTTTGTTTACCTCAAATATGTGTTTAAAGTATTCGTGCAGAAAAACAAACGATCGGTCGACCGAAAGGAGATGTTCGGTCGACCGGGTGTGTGTTGAATTGTCCAGCAAAAGTGTCTGTCCATTTTCGATCGACCGGAATCTAGGATTCGGTCGACCGGATACACACGAGGAGCTGGGCAAAAGTGTTTGTCGATTTTCGGTCGACCGAAACTTAGGATTCGGTCGACCGGGCACATACGAAGAGCTGGGAGAAAAGTGCATGTTGATTTTCAGTCGACCGGAACTTAAGTGATTCAGTCAACCGAGTATGCACTCACGCAATAAAGAAAAGTTACTGTTGCTTTTCGGTCGACCAGTACTTTAGTTGCGGTCGACCGGTAAAAGCTGGTTTGCGATACAGTTAAAGGATCGGTCGACCGAAGCACCCGTTCGGTCGACCATTTGGACCCAGTTCTGCCCACGTTTTGCATATTTCTCCACGCGATTTTGGTGCAATTAATACTTGTTTAGGCCTACTATATAAAGACAATTTTGTCCCCCTTTGCTTAAGGTTAATTCTTATTGTTTACTTTGCATTCTTGAGAGAAAAGAGAGAGAGAGCATCCTTGTTGATTCGTTGGGAGAATTTGAGCCGGGTGTCTTCGCCGGTTCGTTCGCGTCTCATGTAAGTCTCTCTTTGTAATACGTTTCCCCATAGTAGATTGGGTTTCCATTTGAAATTTTGCGTGTTTTGTGTGGTTTGAATTTTAGCTTTGAATTTGATCTCAATTATTAGTCAATTGGATTTGTCATTTCGATTCCGCTGCGTATTTAGGATTGTTTTTAATTATTAACAACGTGCGTGGAGCCTTCTAATCCTAAAGGCTTAACATTTAATGGTAAGATTACAATGGTACTATTCGAATTTATAATCCCACTTTCCTAAAATGGTACGATTCGAATTTATTAAATTACGATTGCTCTTATCATTTAATAACAACATATAAATCATTTCAGATATTTTTAATAAAATACATACGAAATTTCGTATTATTTCTATTGAAAATGTATTTTATAAAAGGTTTCTTAATTAGAATGCCTTTTAAAAATGCATCTAAATTCTAATAATTATATAAATGCGTTTTCATATAGCAAAATCGTGATTTTATATATTGTGGTATTTCAGTTTTAGATGATACGTGGTCAATGTACATTTAGTTTTTTATGACAACATTTTTATTACATTTTTTGTAGAAATACATCTTCGAAATAATAAATAAAACACATTTTAAATCAACAAAATACATATCTAAATCGGATGATCTTTCATCCAACTAAATTGCACTTGCATTAAATTGTTATTACACAATATAATTACGAAAATAGAAAAATGTTATTATAAAAAAATAAAGATTTTTTTTATAAAATGATGCTTTTAGTTTTTTAATGTTGGTGTTTGGGGGTAATAAATATTTGCATCATACACTAGTAAAACATTCCCAATTAATGTGCAAAACCTTGGTTTATTCCTATTAGAATATGAAGGAAATGCACACAATTTAGATTCAAAATTGGATTAATGTTTTTCTCAAATATCTGGAAAATAATTTTTCCGTAATTTTATTGTGCGGACTAATGCACATAATTCATGTGGATGATAGATATTTACTTAATAGATACACACTTTTAATTATATTTCTAATTACGTTGCAATCGTGTTTTGATTTGAATTGGAAGATTTAATAAAGCTTCCCAATTTCTTCTCATGTTTGAGAATTTGCGAAATAAGCCTTTAGCTGTTAGCATTTGTGTGAATACAAAATAGTTATTATCTATTAATACTTTTCTGAAGCATCAATAACAACTCATCAATGTTTGAATCGTTAGATTCAAATCCAACAATCTACAATATGCAACTTCATTTACTTCAAAATGAGGTTAACCTCACCTGAAAAACTACATATATATAATATGTTATATATATTACACATTGACTCATCTTCAACATAATTCTTAGTCAAATATACTGAATAATAACATCATAATACAACTTTCAAGGCCTTCTAAAAGCATTGAGGTGATTTGTGGTTGTTAATCCGACTCTTAAGGGTCTCCCAAAGTGTCACTTCATCGAAAAGCAACAATGCCGAAATTCATTTTGACGAGATGCCCGTCCAAACCAGTATTTAACATTAAATAGTTAAGACTAGTAATTAAATTTGAGCCTGTCACATTTCAACTTAGTCCAAAAATATAGTAAATAAATAAATCTCGTATTATTTATTTTGAAAAGAAACCTCGGATTACAAATTTGCAATTCCATAAAACTTAAAATAAATAAAAAATCAGTCCAATTTGAGTGTCCGAATTGGGATGTCGACGGCGGTGCCGTTATCCGTAGTTATCGTCGGCCGGCGATCATTTACACGCATTTCTCCGGCAAACAACCGGAAATGGCTTCCTTCCAACACCTCGACGCCGAACCAAACCCGCTTCCGCCTTTCTTCCTCCTCCGAACCCCTCCCCAACCAGGTATGCGACAAACCACATCCATTCCCTCTCCAATCTTCCCTTTCCCTTATAAATTTCGATTTGTGGGGGCGGATCGAGTGATGGAAATCGGAGGCAAAGTCAATTAGTTATCGGAATTCTAATCAACGGAACAGTTGTCCTCCGAATAGTGCTCTTGTTGTTGCATTCTGATGTAGAATTGATTGAGGCTTCAGATCTTTACTTTAGTCGCATTCTTGAAGGAATTATAGCTTCGTTCGTAGAGTTTTTCGAAGGAATGTTTGCAAACTTGCTCCCATAATACAATACACACGACATCAAAATGGTCACCTTGAAAATTAATTTTCAAATATAATCATGTTTAGGAATCTAGATTTTATAATGTAGCATTTACGATTACTTTGGCGTGCATTTTATCGCTGCATTCAAAATTGATATAACATAGATCCAGAACGCACCTTTAGTTGACTAGTGTTAATTTTAAGACCTTACGTGATTTTCAGGTTAACTATGCTGAAGCAATGCAGAATGGGGCAACTGATTCTTCTGGTAAGCTAGGAGTTTTCTCTTAGGTCAATAATTGCCTCACGCTGTATGCATCTATTATGATAAATCATGGGTTTTTTGCAGTTGACACCATTTGGGTTTGAAATGGTAAACCATATGTTTTTTATGCTTGGCTGATTGGCTCTTGTTTTGGATTACAGGGTCAACTGAGAAAGGCAATGAGGAGCCGGTGAAGACCCAATCTTCAAATGAGTACTCCCTTACCACCATATGTAAATGAAATTGCTCACGGTCTAATGCTGAAGGTTCCCGAGATTCTCATTATGCTAGATTGCTAGGAATACCATAGTATGCGATGCTTCGGTTTGAAGCTTAAATGTAAAAATGTTTTGTGCATTCATATGGATTTTGCACGAAAACAAATTTTGGGTAGTTGTGTATTTTGGGTTGAGTTCTTGTTGACTGAAATAAATTGTATGCCTGGATCCTGATTCTTACACCTTACTGTCAGCAGTGACTTGCTAGCAGTAAGACCAGTAGAAGGGTCATTCGGGCTACATATTTTCTGAAGGCTGATCTCATCATCTTTATGTACTTACTAAGAAGACTAAATTCAGAGTCTTCTGCTTTCTTTTGCTTTTCACTGGTAGTATTTTATCTTGTTATATTTGTTCTTTATGAGCATTTTTTTTGGCAGCAAGATCAAAATTCTGATGTAATAATACTTTTTCTCCAGTTTGATGCAAAAGTTGAAAAGATACGGTGTCGCTGGAGTGTTATCATATGGACTCTTAAATACTGTTTACTATCTAATGACATTCCTCATTGTTTGGTGAGTTGTTGCATTAAATTTGTAGTTAAGTTGGAAAATGTATAGCAATCTGACTACATTTGTTTTAATGATTTCCCTTTATGCTTGTGAACCTTACCATTTTTTTTAATTTATGACTAAGCAAGAATTTGATCAAAAGAACCAAAAGGCATATACCATAAAACATCAACAATTATGCTCCAAGCTTCTATGTAATTCTGCTTGCTTGATGTTTAGTGTAATATTCAGTTATTATTCACTCTATGCACACTTGTCGTCTGTTTAAATGTTATACATGTAACATGGCATGCACATCTTTTTTGCTCTGTTTTTTTCTAATTCTAACTAAAACAAAATAATATGAAATCTTAATTAGATTTTGCATATATGTGTTAATTTTTAGTTACAAGTTCTTACACTAAAGATTTTTTTTCTGAGTTTCTGTGAAAGCCAACTATAAAACAATGGAAAATTTCAAATGATAATCCAGATGTCAGATGCGTTAATTTGGTTTATAGTATTTCAATTGTAGGTTTTTATAGTATTCATTAAGACACTACCACACATATCGTCTCTTCCATTAAGAAAAAATGTGAACTGTTGCCTAATCACACTAATCTAAGCTTAACTGTAATACTCAAATCGTCTTGACTGTTTTATTGGGATTGGATCATTAGATATATTAGACATAACACGTCTATAATTACTTCTCTGTAGGTTTTATGTTGCCCCTGCTCCTGCTAGAATGGGATATGCTGCTGCTGTTGAAAGGTATAACCTTTATGAATCAGCATTCTGGTACAACACATTCCATAGAGTTCCTACAAGATCGATGCTTGTCCCTATTTGTACAATTTGACTGCAGGTTTCTGAAAGTTATGGCAATGGTATGGGCTGGAAGCCAAGTGACTAAACTTTTGAGAGCAGGAGGGTAAGGTCTAAATGTAGATTTCATTGTTTTTTTTGTTTCTTTGGCATCTCTGGGATTTTGTTATGTATCTTACATTGGTCATACATGGTCAGATTATATAACTTTTACAGACTTTGTTATCAACATCAACATTACCCTAGTGCCTCAAAAGAGGCTCCCACCTAGGCAAGGTAAGGGGGGTCGGGAGTACGCAACCCTACCACTGTAAAACAGTGAGGTTGTAACCAATTGACTCAATGATGAGAAGTGCAGCTTATCATTTGCGATTTCACAATAGATAAGAAATACAGATCGTTTAGATAATCATTTGATATAGTCCAAGATGCTCAAAATGCCAAAAACAATATAATCTTTGACACAATAGAAATGGACATATTTTACAGACTTGATTTACAGAAATGGACAAATTTTATTTGTTGTACGTCTCTCTTTTCTTTTTCATCTGAAGAATCATATGCGGCGCTTACCTACTTCTGCAAGTATCTATCACTTGTTTGTCATATGAGCCATGGTTGAGTTTTTTACTCCCTGTAAATAAGATAACTCATGTTGGGTTCTATGCTATACTCGAAGAACCTTAGTGAAGAAGCTTGTCTTGGGCTAGTGAAAAAGGATAATTTCATTCTGTAAATTGTGTTCTTATGCTCTTGCTACATCGTGCTAAAAGGTAACTTCCGATCTCTGTATGTGCAGGGCTCTTGCCTTGGCTCCTCTTGTTGATAATGGATTGTCATGGTTCACCGTGAAATTTAAGTTCCAGTCCAAGGGGAAGGTAAACAACCGACAGAACTCGTATTTAGTAGCTTTCCATGAAACAAGTTTGCTTGAACTGATATCTTCTTTTTACAGGCTTTTGGGGCAATTGCCGGCATCTGTTTTGCGCTGGCGTTGCTGTTATTTTTCGGTTTGACACTCCTATGGGCGTAGAATACAGCAGGAGTAGAATAGAGCATGGGTTGTTCTATGTTTATTGGTGAAGTTATCAACTTCTGCTTATATAGCACAATATGTTCATTATGGTTAATTATATTTATTTCTTCAATTTGTGGAGTTTTTGGGTTGGGTGCACGTAAGTATATGGCCACGCAAGGTGACCTTGTTTTTTCAGGATAAGAAGGGGTAGAGAAAATGCCTCGAGCCAATGTCCGAGTACCATGCCCTACGACGCTGAAGTAACACATGCCATAAGTGTTTAGATGCCCCAAGCTATGACGAACCCTACAAAGCACATTTGGTTTGTTGACTGTGATATCCAAAGTTCTTTAAGGACGTGAAAGAATGGTAAGTTACAAAAGCAATTAAAGCCTGCATTAGTTGTGCAACGATGTTGTTGAGATTTTGCTTTTCATTCCCTTTAGCCTTTAGGTTGAGGGAATATCATCCTACCTAGTAAGTTGGAGTTAGAAGAAATCTAGAACTTCACTTCCATGATTTTCTTTCTTTTTAGAGTGGAATTTGTGGAAGTTCCATGTCGTATATCTTTGTAAGTCCTAATAGTTCTTCTAGAACTTGACTTTTATATTTTCAAAAGCTTTTCAAACTACTAATTTTATAGTTTTTTTTTGAAAATTTAAATCATTTTCTGGAAGTTTTCGAGATACCAATCACACTGTCAGTTTCAAATTTCTTTAGAATCTTGAGTTCTTGTTAATAACTTTAAGTGTGGGTCAATTAAAATTTATTGTGCAACATTTTTTTTAGTATATCTTCCTCTTGCACAGTCTCTTGCTTTTAATTACATTTTTTTGAGGAATATTAGAATTAAAAAAAATAGAAAGGAGTTCAAAACTAACTCACGCCCACACCAAATCGTTCACTCAGATGGTCGCATTAAGAGATTGGGCAGTATGGTGGCTGGAGCCACTGCACAATTTACTTTCCCTCTTTATAGACTTGTAAACACACTTTCCAATTGAATGTGACATGGAATTTTTTGGCTTCGGCGGTTGAGATACATCGGAGTGGGATGCTCCCAATACTGTTTTCCCTTTACCTGTCCGCAGAATTGCATGCTGCCTAGAATACTCTGAGAAAATGCGTTTTAATTTGCATAAAATGGGATTTATCTGCTAATCGAGACAAATTAAACGAAAAAAATAAAACAATTCCTCCAGATACTGTACGTTCACACAAATTTCCTCTTGGCATTTGCAGTTCAATGCTAACTGCCTAACTCATCTAAGTAAGTACATCCGCCAAATATCTGTATATCACTAGGTGGGTCAGAAAATAAGATGATATATTACTGACCATTTTCACTTACGAAATAAACAAGTTCCATCAGCTCTGCATTAATTTGATACTAACGCTATGAGATCCTAGCAAGTTTGGAGTTGGCCGTTATCACAAGATGTACCAGCATCGCCTTTTAATTGGTCGTTTCCCATACTTCTATCAACGGTAGAGGAATGAACCCCTGGATCATCATGGACATTATCATCTGAATGTTGTTTTGGACCCAAGAGTGTCTCTCGTGCTGCTTGAATTCCTGTTTTCCATTCAGCCGGTGAATGAGTTATTATTGCCTCGATTCTATCCAACGACGCATTGAGACGCCCATAGCTAAAGTTGAAGGCACGTTCTCCGGTACCTATACCTCTGTTTAACAAAGATAACCTTTGAGAACATAAATCTGCGAAAACGTTTATGTTTAAATTCAGTAATTTGAAAAAGAACCGAAATGCAGAGAATAGTGGTCGTTAGCTTTAAGAACTAAAATGCAGAGAATATGCTGATGGTATGGTGGGCATGAGCAAATCTTGCATGGCAAGGACATGCAGAAGATGGTGAAATTTTCCATAACATTGCTAGGAAATTTTCCATTGAAACATAGATTTGCATTTTCCATTTGTCTAAAAAATGCAGGAATAGTTGATAATAACTATCAGCATATGCAGGTAAGACATTATGATTTGCTGATAAGAACATAATGTTTCATGATGTGGATGTTATTTAAGGCATTCAAGACTTACCTAGGGGTGCACATGGGTTGGGTTCAACCCGAAACCCAACCCGAACCCGACTGGTCGGGTCGGGTTGGGGAGGGTTGGGGAGGGGTTCGGGTCGGGTCGGGTTGGGAAAATCAAAAACCCGAATTTTCGGGTCGGGTTCGGGTTGAGGGGGTCGGGTTGACCCAACCCAACCCGAACCCGATTTTTTATTTTTTTTATTTTTTCCCAAATAAACCGGTCGACCGAACATCACTCGGTCGACCGTTTCCAACCCGAAAATTTCGGGTTTTCAAGCCACCGGTCGACCGTTTAAGCACCGGTCGACCGAACCCGACCAAGTTTGGGAGAAAATTTCTAAATTCGGGTTCAACCCGATCCAACCCGACCCAACCCGAAAATTTCGGGTCGGGTTGGGTTGAACCCAAACCGGTTCGGGTTCGGGTTGGGTTGGGTTTTTTCCCAACCCGAAAATTTCGGGTTGGGTCGGGTTGAGGCCCAAACCCGACCCAACCCGACCCATGTGCACCCCTAGACTTACCCATGGATCTCAGGAAGGATGTACTCGGCCTTCCAACCAAGTCGTAGGTCGCATCCAGGAAACAATGCCATAGATGTTTTATTTCTAATCTGTGAGATGCCATCTCCACCCCAGCATGAGGTAAGCCTCCACTTCCATCCAATTGCGTTTAGATGAAAATTATGGCCCATTCCAACCTATTTTGAGAGAGTGGAAACTTATAAGGACCTCCACCAGAAAATTGTTTTAGATGTTGCTGCACTTCAAGATGTAAACTGCCCACGACAACCTAATTTCAGGATGTATAAAATACATCTCATTTCAAAAAGGTGTTAGATCCCAGCCTGCATGGTGCATATTGCAAGCATGACATAAATTACACACAAGGTATGAACAAGCAATTTGCTTAAGGTCTACCATTAAAGGTTCACGTATTTCTCAGAAGAAACTACAAAAAGACCAACCCTCTTCTTAGGTACACATGAAAACAATTAATAAAAAGCTCCTAAATCCCCAGTTAAAGCATTCCCCTTTTCTTTTCTTTTTTTGCTCAACTGAAAACAGGGGAAAAAAACACAGACTAAGGCAATCATATGCTCCTGGATCATTATTACTAAAACAATTTAAATCATTTAATTTTGCTGTAAAATGCTTATTCATGATTCAGATTAATGATATCTGAGTTTGGAAAGGACTGCATGTGACATTCAGCAGGAGTGCCTAGGATTGTTACTTTCCCATTTGTAAGGAGCATTTATAACACCATAAACTTCAACGACCATGGTATTTATATTGTTTCAGTATGATTAATCACCTAACTCTGTTTGTGGCATGTTCGTACTTCAATTACCACCATGAAGCAAACATCAAATGTAGGGAAACAACAAACCTGAAGGTTGAGGTATTTGGTAATCGGAATCTTCTTTGAGAGAACACGTATATCTCCACGAATAGGCTCACAAATGAACTTCCACCTCCTATGGGGCTCCATAGGCTTCAGTACCATCTTAGCCTCAAACTCATTGTTGCCCTGATAATTATAAAACTGAAATAGAAGGGTTTCAGCTCCAAGTAAAACTGAAGTGTTTAATCAAACAGACCCTACATCAAATAATGGATAGAATAAATTACAGTATACTGAACTTTGGCGACTTCTTGAAGTATTAAACAACAAATCAAATTGAAGTCCAAAAGCATGCCTTGTTAACCCACTGAATGACAAAATGCAAAGTTTGTCAATGTTTGAGCTTATTTATCCTGAGTCCTGACAACTATATTCAATAGTAACTTTCAATTGAAGTGATTCCTTAGAAACCATATCCCTTAGAAGTCCAAACCTCCCTTACATATCGAGTTCGCAATAAAAACAACACCTTCACCAAGAACATTCCATTCAACTTTCTCCAGCGACACAACAAAATACAACAAGTTCAAAATTATTTCCAAACCAAAGTGTTCCACGAAACAAATTCCCTTCCATACATACATTCATTACTCATTAGAATTAACAAAACCTCTATTATCTTGTTAAAACAATCAAATCCATGTCCATTCGACCACCAAACAACACATTCCAATGCCCAAACTCACAAAGATCAAATCTTTCCACCAGAAAAGTCAACCAAACCAAAAACCAGGTAAAACCCAAAAATATTTCGACGAAAGACATAGATTAGAAATATCAAACACCGGGAATGGTCAAAACCTCCAAATTGAGGCCGAGGCGGAAGCCCTGGACGTGTTTGCGGAACTTAAGGAAGAGCTCGGAGGGGGAGAGATCGATGTGGTAGAGATCCTCCAGGGAGGAAGGCGTCTCGTCTTCATCTCTGGGGTTCGAACGCGAAGACGCCATTATCGCTCGCCTCTTCCACCTCTCTCTGTACCGGAGAGAAGAAGAAGAAGAAGAAGAAAGGGTTCGGTTTCGGGTTGTCAGATCCGATTAAGGTCTGTGGGTTTTTTTGGGGGGTTATTTGCTTGGAAGATCCTCGTGAAATTCGGATATTGCAGCCATACCTTGATCAATTGGACTTTTATGGTCATCCACTTCTACGTGGAAACTGGATGACACTTGAAGAATCGAGATTTATCGACCCTTGGGTTCGTTCGAAAAGAATCTGAATTTTGCAACTTAGGTCGGACGTTACCTCTGACATCCAAATAACATGTGACGTTTGCGAAAAAATACACGTTTTAAATTTGAGAAACATACAATACTCTATTACGAGCTTGATCTATAATGTCTTCCGATAAGACTTCAAGATATTTAATTAATTTTTAATATGTAAAATACTTTCATATATCCAACATTTTCCATTTTCATATATCAGAAAATTCGCATTTAAACCAAGTAGCCAACTCTAAAAAAGCTGTATAAACTGTTTTCTGATTTTCGGTAAACAATTGATTTAAACTATGTTCACGGTAAGTAAGATTCTGACTGAGACATGTCCTGCTTTACGTAAAAGTCTTCTGCAAGACCATAACAAGATCAGTACGGCAAACACCACAAGTAACCACGGAAAACTCCACAGCAAACATAACAAGTTCGATACGGCTAGAACCATCCGTAACCACATTCTTTGATGATAAGATGTGGATTCTTACAAAAGGAAGTTGCCCATTAAATTTAAACATAAAAGCTCAGCTCAAATACTACAACAGAGCTGTTGGTTAGTGAAGCCAACAACTACTAAGTCGGCAACACAAAACACAAACTAATAATTTACAAAAAGCCCTACTCAGATTCTTAGCATCGATATCTTGAGCAGCAGTCAATCGGAATTCTGCGAGATCACTTCCCCAAACTTGAAGAATAGCTGTCCATCAGTCGCACCTAATGTGGCAGAGCAGTCCAAAGCATTCGAGCTAGTGAGGTTAGAGTACTCGCTGAAGTAGCTCGGTAAGGGCTGTGACGGCTGCAGTGTTTTTGGAGTACCAGTGGGCTGCGCCAGGCAGCTTAGAACTCGGGTTACCTCGTGCATAGTTGGCCGGTCCGATGGCTGCTTCTTGGTACACAGAAGGGCAAGCTGGAATACCTTTTTAACAATCGAAAGATCGCAGCAGGTGTCTGCAATTTCCGGATCTACAGTCTCCATAACAGCATTATCCAAAGCCTTGGAAAGAATCTGCAGTAGAACATTATAAATAAATCAACCAACAGTGAAGGACCACAAATTCGATCCAGAGGGGAAAAAAGAGAGGATCTACCATATGGTGAAGGTTGCACTCGTTCTCGATAGGTTTCTTTCCTGTCAACAGCTCGAGCAGGACAATGCCATAGCTGTAAACATCGGACTTCTCGTTGAGTCTGGAAGTGCGAGCATACTCCGGATCTATGTACCCAATAGTGCCCATCACATAAGTAGAGGTGTGGGACTTGGAGATTCGAAGACATTTCGCAATTCCAAAGTCAGCCAGATGAGCCTCAAAATCTTTATCTAACAGTATATTAGATGACTTGACGTCCCTGTGAATTATCCGAGGATTGCAATCATGGTGAAGATATGCAAGTCCTTGGGCGGCCCCAAGCGCAATCTGCAGACGTGAATACCAGTCGAGTTTTTTCTTCTTCGATGAACCTAAAAAACGAGTCAAATTTTACACTAAAAACCAAATGAAATTATCAAAAGGCACAGTATAACTACTAACCTATAGTGATATTATACATATAGCTCATATTTGTTGCACATGTTTCATTTCACCACTACTAAAGAACGTAAGCACACTAATTTAGTTTCTAAACAGAACTTGTCACGGTCAAAAGACATTTGTTGCACTTGTTTCATCACTACCAAACTATGTAAGTTCAAGTCTCTAAACATTACTTGTTTGATAGAGAATTATAGAAAAGCTTTGATTTATTACTCAGTCTGAACAGGCTTCTTACCATGTATAAGATCCCACAGGCTGCCATTCTCCATGTAGTCATAGAACAAAAGGTTGCCAGCAGAAGATAATGAATAACCCTGCAGACTAACAAGATTTCGATGTTTAATGCTTCCAACTGTCTCCAGCTCAGTCTCAAACTCCTTAAGGCTCTGAGGGTGAGAATAAAGTTTTTTAATAGCAACTGGCCTGCAATTCTTAAGCACACACTTGTATACAGTGCTCGACGCACCACACCCAATTATGTACTTCTCGCTTAAATTCTCGGTCATCCGCATTATGTCTTCATAAACATGAAGGGCCATATTCATGTGAAGAATTACCAACTTCGGGGACATATAATTAACTGAAAATACAAAAACAAAAAAACATTAGTGACACCAAAATAATCATGCAACAAAGCACATATACAAACAAGACCAGTAAAAAATATAATTGGCTTATAATGCCAAGAAATGAAAGGCAGAATTACTACGCCCTGGCTTGTTTGGAGATCCATCTATAAACTGTGGTTGGCTTTGCGGTTTTAGTGCTGCCACGAGAATCATAAGAAGAATAAAAAGACCTCCTATAGCAATTCCAAGAATAGCTGCTTTTGAAATTGAACCTACACAACAAATCATAAGGACATAAAATATGAGTGATTGCTTAAAAAACAAATGTTGGCAACTTTTGGGCATGCACGCCTAATAATCGCATTAGGCAAGTTATTCATCTTACCTCTTTCCTGTGCACGAGGCACACGACAACTAGAATCAAGCCAATATCCGCAGAGGTTTGGATTTCCAATAAAGCTGCAAAAACAAAGCAGGCAAGATTTTAATGAGATGAGCATCGAAAAAGCAACGTACATGGAGATAAAATTCCTTTCAATAGCATGTATAAAAATGTGTGCATTTAGATACTGGATTGAATCAAGATTTACCTGTCATGTGAAAACCTTGTGAAATTGTTGATGATAGGGACATCCCCAACAAAGTTGTTGTAGGACAGGTTCCTGTCAGAGTTGTAGCATTACTTTATGTACCTATATTCCAATTTCACTAATAATAACTATGGACACCGAAAAATCCTGCATACTCACAGAGAAGTAAGACTAAAGCAGTTGGTTAATGAGAACAGGTCTCCAGTCAAGTTGTTTCGTGTAGCATTCCTGCATCATGAGGAATAAACTTAGCATGGTAACTTCATCCATAAAATTCGTAGCATTTTAGAGAATAGTGTGCATGTGACATTATAACAAATGGTAGCAAGTTACACGAAACTAACAATGAAACTAGATTCTGTAGAAGACCAAGTTCCGCAGGTATTGAACCAGACAAATGATTGTTGGATAGATCACTGCAACCAAAAATAAGAAGAAAAAAAAATTGAAGATAGATTGAGTAACGAAGGTTGGAGGTCAAACCACATGCATCATTACAACTCACATTTCCATGACACTCCTTAAGTTTCCAAACTCAGCAGGAATCAAACCAACAAGATGGTTGTTGCTCAAATTCCTAAAATAAGATGTATTAACTTTTTGTAATCAGAAACAAAAAAGAGCTTAAAAGGAGACTATTGAAAGCTTACAGTTTCAGGAGATGTTCCAAGTCACCAAGTAAAGAAGGAATGGTTCCAATGATCTTGTTAGATGAGATATCCCTGTAAAACATAACCGACTTAAGAAACAGCAACTAAAAAAAGGAGCAGTAAGACCTTACAGTGTGTCCAAATTGCCAATTCTGGATAATTCAATAGGAATTGGTCCCTGTAGATTGTTTGATGACAAATTCCTGCCATGGGAAACAAATAGTAAGCACCGACAACAATCTTAGATAAAAACCCAGAAATAATACGCATTAATTGCACTCAGAAATCCAAAAGTAAAATAAATTAAAAAACCAGAACATGATTGAAGTGATACAACATTACCAAAAAGAACACAAAAGAAAAGATAGCGCATAATGCAGAAACATAGTTTTATATAAATCCTCAACCAGCTAAAGCAGCTAAAACGCACTTATAGCAGGAAAGAAAACCGAAAATGATAAAAATATAATACAAAATAGAAACCCTGCAAGGCTAGAACTCAAGTGCCTTGAGTAACAACCACTCCGACTCAGATTGATGTTGCAACAATGACTTTGAAAAACTCAAAATAAAACCTGGATAGAGAACTTACAAATATGTCATGCTCTCCAAATTTTGCAATGCACGAGGTATTGATCCATTCAGATTATTTCCATGGACATTTCTGGGAAAACAACGCAAAGTTTAACTACTAGTAATAAGTCTGTATTATAAGTAGGCGAAAAAGGCAAAGATGGTCGTACAAGCTGTTCAGGTTGGTGCACAAACTAAGGTTCTCGGGAATTGGGCCTTCAAGTTGGTTGTTTGCAACATTTCTACACAAACTACTTTTCAGCACTCTATAGTAAAAATGAACAAAGAGACAACGAAAACCAAAAACTACTGACAGGTAAAAAAGATCAGTGAGTTGCCCAAGTTGAGGCGGAATGGATCCAGTTAACTTGTTATTGTTTAGTTCCCTGCACACAAAAAATTTGCAAAAGGATGAGATAGCGGCACTTCCCCGCCCCAGGTTAAAATGGTTTGAAAGCAAACTGTACAAGTAGTGAAGACTCGTCATGTTTCCAAGCTCTGGAGGAATGGGCCCACTGAGCTCATTACCCTGCAAATAACTGATAATTTCACTAGTGAATATTACAGGAATGCACATAAATATAAAAAAATAAAATTGAAAACACAGAAATATCACTGCCATGCATGAACCATGTATCATCGAAAACGGCTATTACATAGCATTAGCACGAATCATTGCATCGTCCAAGTGCAGGAGCGACAACAAGAGGCAAAACACAGTATAAAAATATTATATCCGGCTGCTGATAACGTCAACCTTAGCATCATAAGTTGTTTCAAATTAAAACACAATACATACAGCTTCTCAGTGTAAGTCAAGTTGCCCAGAATTGGAGGAATAGTCCCAGTCAGCATGTTGCAGCTTAGATCCCTGCATAAAAGAAAACGTTCCCAAACGATAACATATCATTTGCAGAACAGGCACATTGAACAAAAATTGAGAACTTACAGCACTGCAAGTGCCTGCATCAGGCCAACAACAGATGGAATGTGCCCAGAAAGCTTGTTTCCTTGCAATGATCTATGATATCACAGACACTAATTAGTTCCAGTTTATCATTCAAACAAAGCAAACTGTAACAAAGAAAATTGATGTCATACACAAGCAAAAACACTAATAACAAGTATGGTCGTTCAGATAAGCTAGTGAAACCCCAATGCATTAAAAAAGGAAGCCCAGAACTTACAATGTTGCAACTTGAAGAAAGCCAATGTTAAAAGGGATTTCACCAACAAAATGGTTGTATGACAAGTCCCTACCATTAAAAGAAACAGTCAGGAATAAATTTAATTCCAAATACATGAAACACAGATTTTCAGAAGTGTAAGTTGATCTACATACAGAACTTGAAAACTAGTACAGTTGCCAATGTTCTGTGGAATGCTTCCGGTTAAGCTGTTGTTTTTAACATCACTGGAAAAAGGTAATGTTAGGCTAATTTACATTAATAAATTTAATTACTGATCAAAAATAGAAAATATTATTGATTTTGAGTGGAAATGACTTACAAGTACCAGAGACCAGATAGTTGGCAAATGTCGGGCGAAAGTTTACCTACCAAATTGTTACCCCTCAATCCACTAGATTTCCACAACACGAAAAAGATAAATTAAAATGGAGAAAAAAATGGCAAAACCATGTTTGCTAGATTATATCCATGTAGTACAACACTTACAGGTACTGGAGAACTTCATTCCAGTAAATAAGTCTAGGTACTTCTCCAGTCAACTTGTTCTGTGCCAAATCCCTGCAGTGCAAATGTAAGGAGCCAAATCAAGAATCCAAGCCTTCCCATGACAAAACAAACAAAACAACAGACAGCTTACAAGATCTTCAGATTTGGGATTTGGGACAATGTTGAAGGGATAGGCCCAATAAGTTGATTGCCCTTCAAGATCCTGAAACACCAGTGAGCAATCACCTTAATCTAACTATGACATTAGGATTTAGGACTTCAGAAGTGGTCTGCAACACCCTCAGTGAGTACTTACAGGAATTCTAATTGCTTCAATTTTGATATTGAGTAGGGAATGTCCCCATAGATATTGTTGAAAGAAATATCCCTGACACCACAGGAACATATATTAATATATTAAAGAGTGGAAATAGTCATTATACTGTTAGTGACATACAACTAAATGAGCTACCAGGACTAACAATAACTACAATAATTTACAATTTATTTATTATGTGATAAAATATAACAAGAAGTGCAAATGCTCTCACAAGGCCTGCAAGGAAGTGCAATCACCGATTTCATCAGGTATCTGCCCAGATAGCTGATTTGCCCTAAGATCACTGTCCAAAGGCAAAATATATTTAGAATCATAGCTAAAGAGACAATTTACACTATACGAATTTTCAGCAAAATCTAAATAACAAATACTTCAATTAACAGGAAAGGAAGAAGGGAAATACATGGAAACAAGGCTTTTCAGGTTCCCAATTGCTGGTGAAATTTCTCCATCGAGACTCAAACCCGATAAGTTACTGCAATGTTGTAAACAGATACCACATGAAGTCATCCAATACCATAATCATATATAAAAAAAACTAAATCACAGCACAATGTTGAAGGGAAAAAGAACTTCTTACAGAGCCACAACATCAAATGTGGTATTATCACAAGTAACACCTCTCCATGAACAATAGGCTGAGATGTCGGTCCAATCATACAACACATTGTCGACGTTGCGGAAAGACTTCTTGATCTCTAGAAGTGTGTCTCCTGAACATGAAAAAAAAAAATCAAATCAACACTTCGCTCTCACACAAGCAAAAATAAAACATCGATATAATTTTCTACTTTGACTGATCACTATCATTGGATTTTGAATATTTTATACCTAACTTTTGTTATTACAAAACTAGGATTCATCAATGGATCTAACAATCTAATCCGACCGGTATTACTTTTCTCCACCAGCAGTAACCTTCACATAGCCACCTAAAGATTATTCTATAAAAGATATTAATTACAGCAAATCCTAAATATTGTTAAAATTTCACCGTTCGTGCGATCAAAATTTCTGAACATAAATGCGTTGCTTTACTAAAACCCAGAATCGTATTCGTAGCGACATTACAAAAATAAACAGTTTGAAGTAGCAAACTCTTTTTCTAAGTATTTTTTTCACCTAAGAATCACTGACAGTTCTTCTGCAGAACCAATTTCGGAGAAGTGAAAATCCAACCAAAAAATTCCAAGAATCTAAAACCTGTTTCAAAATGACATCTAACAAAAGAAGACATTTCCAGTGAAATAATAGGACACATTTTAAACAGATTACCAAAAACCAAACCGAAAGCAAGAAAAAAATCATAATAATCCTTAAAATATATTGGAAAAAACACAAACATGGATCTCAAGAAAATCTAAACTTGTTGCAACAAAACAGATATCCTCAAAACACAAGAAAACAAGTCCTGAAAGTACATTCGAAACATCCACCAACTTTACAAGAACAACAACAACATCGGTTCGTTTTCATTAAAAAAACAGCAAACTCCACATCGGGATTAAACAAACCCCCGCTAATGATTAGAAGCGGAATAAAAAAAATCCACCCCAACCCAACGCCCCACGTTAACCCGCGAGTAACTTTACCGTCTCCATCGCCCGAAACGCCAACAAGAAACACCAACCAAGCCAGAAGCCAAAACGAGCACCGACCCATTTCCGGACACGAGTTCTATAGTTTGAGATCTCAGTCACTGCATTGTGGTTTGGGAGGAGGAGAGAGAAGGAAGGGGGGAATAATGGAGGTCACGAAGAAGAAGAGGTTGGGTTTGGGTTTGGGTTGGGTTGGATTGGGTGGTGTGCAGTGTCAGGTCACATTCATGTAGCAGACATTTAGACAAGTTTGTTCTCTCTCTTACTAATTACCACTGGATGGAGGGGAGGGGAGGAGGGAGTACGTGGACTGTGGAGAGAGGGTAAGGATTAGTGTGAGGAGAGAGAGAAAGAGAGAGTAGAGTAGAGTGTAGCCAGACTGGTACTCACTCCTGTGGAATTACACCTTGCTTAGCCTTTAGCCCCCCTCTGTATTTAGTATTTACAGTATTTTCCTTTTTTTGCGAAGAAGAAGAAGATGATGATGAATAGAGGCCTATCTATTCCCTATCTTTCCTCTCATGTTGGCTTGTCAACTGCTCAAAATTGGCTGGCTGGAATTCAAAACTAAAAAAAAGTACGACTCCATTTTTAAAATGAATGAAAATAAGTTAACAATTCCTTCAACTTCGATCGGTACAAAAGTTGGATCCAACTCTGAAAAAAACCTACTCCACTAGAAACTCGAGTCGAAATTTAATTGCTTAATTGACATTTATTTTTTTCATTTACTATTATTATATCATAATACTAAGTACTCGAAATTTTAACCTTACTCGACTTGTTTGCACCTCTGTTTTCATGCTATTTTCCCAACTATTTCTCATTTCTATGTGTTTTTTTTATAACTGATAGGATTTATTTTTAATTATTATGTGCATTTTAGATTCACATTCTGCCTATTGCAATTTGCAAGTTCTTAGAACACAATTAACGGGTGTCATTTGCTCGGGCGCCCAGGAATGCGCCCTGGGCGCCCGAGCGGGGAGCCACGTGCCCCCCGTTCTTTATTTTTGTTTTAAAAATAAAGATTATTAATATATAATTAGGATAATGTATTAATTAGGTAAATTGAATTAAATTAATTAGGTATTGAAAAAAAATCTTATGATTAATTATCTTTTTTTATTTATTTAGATAAAAATAAATTAAAAAATTATAAACAAAATAAGAAATATTAGTACAATACTCATACACTTCGGAAACAAAATACAATACAAATACGGAATACGAAATACAACATAAATAAGGAAAGACAGTCCTCCTACAGATACGAAATTTAAACTACCAGTTACTTGAGAAAGAGAGATCAAGTGCGTGATCGCACCACACATTTGAACATTCAAACCGATTTGGTCTATAATTTATGGCAACGCTTTGGAGGAAATGCATCTTGATGTATTTTAAGTTTAGTATTTAATGATGTATTTTTAGTTTTAGTTTTTAAATTTTCAGTTAATGCATTATGCAACGTGGTTTTCTAAATTTTAATAATATTTTCATATTTAATAATTAAATGTTAATTAAAAACGAATGAATTGTTGATATTAAATAATTACGATAATGATTATTAATATATTTTGTTAATTCTTGAAAGAGTTTTAGAGAGAAGAATAAAAATAACGACGTGGCAACAAATACTGTAGCGTGACTAGTGGATTGGGTAATGGTTAAAGATTTTGTAGGGGGTTGGTTTGTGCTGACGTGGCGGAAAGAAAATCTGACGTGACTGAAAGAGAAACCAGGGCGTCCAAAAACTGCCCAGGTGCTGTTAACGATGATCTTGTGGAAATGGGAATCGGAATTTTAGATTCACATCATGCCAACGGGAGTGGTACATGTGCATTCTGGACTTTCTCTAATTTCTACAGATTATAACACCCAAAGCATGTATATTCATTTTTAAATGAAAATTAAAGATGCACCAACAATCTAAACCACAAGACCTAGTTTATGGGCCGAAGTCAGGGGCGGATCCAGGAAATTTTTACAGGGGGGCAAAAAAATTCCACGGTAGTCAAACTAAACGATTAATACTCAAATGTTTAACATAAAAAATACCCATAAAAGTCATTAGAAGATTATTAAGCTCTTGCAATTGAGTATCAATCATTGCATGAAAAATGTAATTCTTGAAATAACGAAGATATGTAATCGATCGATATTCACGTTTACTTCTGCTTAAACTTGTGAAGAAAGTTCCAATAAATCTTTTCATCATAATATAAAAAAGTTAAATTGTATTATTATAAGATTTAGTGGAAGTGGAAGATGTGAAGTTCCAGATCTCAAACTCAATCTTCCATTAAAATGAATTCTAGTTTATCAGTAATGACATTACATGGATGAAAATAGTATAAACATAAAATTTCTTTTGATTTTTTTTTACTATTAAGGCATTAAAAAAATTAAAAACCCAAAATCAACACCCCCAAATCACACAAACCCTCATTTTTCCAACACAAATGTAACAAATCTCTTTTGTATTTGGTTTGATTTAAGAATTTGTTTTGGTTTGGATTTGTGTTAATGAGAAGTTGGAGTTAGCTTAGTCAACAAGAATGTTGAGAGAATGTGTTGGGAGATTGAAGTTTTGTGTCGTGGTTTCCAACGTGGTGGACGAAATCTTTGTTGGATTTTGCATGTTACTTTTATTTATGCTTTCTTAGAATTGGATTCTAAAATTAATTATAAAAATGGATTGAAGAAATATATTAGAAAATTATAGGTGAGAACATTGTAGGTTTGTGTATTTGTTTATTTTTGGTGTTTTGCCTAATTTTTGTTCTATTTGGATTGCATGATTAATTACTTGATTTTTTTGGGGTAAAATTTAGCTTTCACCGTAGAAAGATATTTCAAAATTAAAGAAAAAAAACTCACTGAATCGTTTGAAATAACCATTGATGAAGTGAAAAAAAGAGTCAAATAGTTGTGAGTACCATTCGAAAGGGAATGTTGTAATCAAGTTTTATATATTAATATTTTTTGTTGAATTTTATGATTATGTATTTTGAGTTAATATTCATATTTCGAGACCCATTTTGGGTCCGTCACTACATAAAACACCTAATATTTAATTTATACATGACGATTTGCTTCATAGGCAATTTTCATAGATTAATCATGGATATAATCATGAATTTTAAAATACCTTACATAGATATAATCATGAATTTTTAAAGTAATTTACATAGATATGTATATTATATAAATATACTATAGGGTTTTTTTCAAAATTTTAGGGGGGGCAATTGCCCCCCCCCCCTCCTCTCAACATGGGTCCGCCACTGGCTGAAGTTACCACGTTCAAATATGAATTGTACAACTTAAAGTAACTAGAGGGTCGTAAACGAACCAAGTTAAGTCGATTCTTCACTAATTCAACTCAATTAGGAAATGATATTGAGTATACTCATTTGGCATTTCAGCAGAATCACGAGTCCAAGGCAAAAATACATATTGTTGAACTTATCAATTAGTAAAATTGTTTAAACACATATGCTGAAATTCAATATATTTCAGGCAACTAAGAGCACCCGTAACGACTCTGCGCCGACCGGGTTGTCGGTCCCTCACCGCGGTTGTGTCACCGTTGGTTTGAAAAAATTATTTTTATTGTTTTAATTTTTTTGGTTGTATATATAATTGAGTTTAAATGATTTGATGTATTATTTTCGGTTCAATAGACAACCTTAGTAAGTAAATTTTCATTAAATTTTGCGACGAACCAAAAGTAAGGTCGTAGTCGATTAGAACAAGTATATTCTGGAAGCCCAACGTGAACGCATCGAAGTAAAGGAAAGAGCAGAGAAAGAAACGAGAAGAAAAGAAAACTATTATTAGATTAATTACGAGAGTTTGGTAAAGAACAAAAGTAAATAAATAATATAACTAAGTTAAATAGTTAATAAACGGTTGTCGGTACACACAATCACCCCAAAGGTAACGAGATCCAACGGCAGTGATGTGGTGTGGACCACAACACAGTAGTGGTTTTGGGGTGAAGTCACTTTCACGTCTCCCCATCGCTTGCTTTTATGGATTGATTTGCTTTATTGCGTATGGTTCCGTCAGCTGTGACAGACAGACGTAGTAGCTGCGCTGTTCGCTGATTCCTTTCGCATGTCCCATTGTCATTCTCCCTTTCACACAATAAATAATGATGACAATTAATTATGGTTGGTTTGTGTTAATTGTTTTGCATAATGATTTATTTATTTTCGACGGAAGATATTGCATGGTGTTGTCTGAAGGGTCTAATGAACTTTTACCCTTGTTTTTTTGTCTTCATCACACCTGGTGGGCGTGCAGAAGATCCTGACGTCATTTCTTCTGTCTCCGATAGTGATTGCGTTCTGGAGTCACCAGTGCTCTTTTTTTTCCCAAGGCTTCCCGAATGAGGACTGCTTTCATAGTCAAACCTTGGGGACTTCCGACCAACACACACGTCATTTGCCCCAGATAGCAGGGACTCCCATTTCGGGTACCCAATATGACCCAAGCATCAAAGTAAAGAAAAATTAGACTTATTAGTGCGCTCGTAGATGTTGTGAGCTTGTCGGACGACATCGTCGTCGTTATGCCCGCTCCTTTTCCATTAGTATGCCTGATCGAAGCACCTGACCCACTTGTTGACAACTGGTATAATTCTCCTCCATCGTCCTTTTAAGGACTCCGCATTCCTCTCGGGGAGACCCATTTCATCGAGGAAGATGATGTAAACCCGTTTTACTTAGGTCCACAAGGAAGTAGCCTTCTGGTTTGTCCCTGTCACCGCATCAGAACTAACCCCCATATATGCCGACACGAGTCTCTCGTCCTCATGTGTGATCCACAATTTCGGATTGCTTTTGACGGCTTGGACTTTGCAACGTCACTGTGGGCATGAGGATGATGGTGCGACAGTCTGGCGTGGTGGGAACTCGTCGTCGTTTTTGTCGTCTTCTTGAGTGTTCTCCATACTAAGAGTACTTACTTGTGACATGTTGCGGCCAGACATCTGAAATTGGGGTTGATTTTGTGGGAATGATGGTGCATATTGCGGGAATTGTGGAAATTGTTTTTTGGGTCTAGTGGTGGGAATGATGGTGCGTATTGGAGAAGTCAAGTTGTTGGAATGGCTGAGCCTAATGAGAGAAGTCTGGTTATTCGACTGGTCGTGGGAAATATGGACGGGGGAATCCTTGTGGATAGTGTGAACGTGGATTTGATTGGGAACGACGGAGAGAACGGTTGCGATCTGAATAATACATTGCGAAGTTGTGTGAAGTTTATATTGTGTTTATATAAGGTATATATAGAGGGAAAACGGACACTGTGCATTCACGTGTGTACTGGACGTTCACGCGGATAGTTTGCATTCACGCGGACTACTTTCGTTGCACGCGTGTACTGTGCATTCACGCGTTTACTGTGCATTCTTAATTTTAATTACTAAAAATTTCAGTGGTTTAATATTAATTATTAATGTTAATTACTAATTATTAATTTTAATCATTTCGTCAATTAGAATTACAACCTAATTAGAATTATGTAAACATGTAATTTGTTAAATATGGGGTAAGAATTAAAATATTTAATTAAGAAACGATGTGGAGGAAAGAGTGTACGGTAGATGGGGTGGCTCGGGTGTGGTTAATGGGTTTTTTTGGTGGGTGATGTGAACTGACGTGACGGAGAGAGAAACTGACGTAGTGGAGAGAAGGAGCAGAACGTCATGTTTTCTCTCTCAGTCACGTCAGCTTGTATCTCGGCCACGTCAGAACCCATCAATTCTCCAAATTTTTCTTAACCACACCCAGAAACAAACCAAGCACCCTAGCATTATCTCCGCTCCACGTCATTTGTGGCTCAATTTTGGATAAAACACAAAAAAATAAAATAAAATAAAAAATATAACAAATAAAAAATCATTTTAAAAAAAAAACAATTTAAAATAATTTTTAAAACATTTTAAACATTTTTTAAAACATTTGTATATATAATAAAAAACCAATCAGGGGGGCACGTGCCCCCTGATCCACCCGCCCAGGTGAAAAATTGGGTTGTTTTCGAGCCCAATTTCCGACCAGGTCGAAGATGTTAATCTGAAATTGTGCTCTTAGAGCACAAATAACAGCGCCCGGGTTACCCTCGGTCGCCTTGCACTCTCTTTCTGCCACGTCAGTTTCTCTCTCTGCTACGTCAGCTCACCCAACCCACCCAAAAAAACTCACTACACATGCCCGGGCTACCCCACCCACCCTATACTCTCTTTCCTCCACATTATTACTTAATTAAACAATTTTAATTCTCAGACAACATTTAACAAATTACATTTTATATAAATCTAATTTTAATTACATTATAATTCCAATTCACGGTATAATTATTATTAATATTAATTAATTAACAATAATAAATATTCATTAATAATATTAAATCACTATTAAACCACAAAAAAATGAATATTTGAATTTTGAAACACGCGTGAATGAGTATACGCGTGAAAAGTAATCCGCGTGATTGCACAGTATACGCATGAAAGAAAAAAGTAGTCCGCGTGAACGTACAGTATACGGGTGCATGAAAAGTAATCTGCGTGACTGCATAGTGTCTAATTTTTTCTCTATTTATAACTTATACAAAACACAACTTACATCTCATATATATTTCACAAAACACAATGTTGCAATGTCTTCTCTAGATTACAACTGTTCCCCCCTCGTCCACAATCAAATCCGTGTCCACGTTATCCACAAGGATACCCCTCACGTCCATTTTACCAACAACTATTCCAACAACCAGACTTCTCCCATTATGCACCATCATTCCCACTACTGGACTGAAACTCATCATTCCCACAATTCTCCCACCACGCACAACCAGACCAAAACTCACTATTCCCACAATTCTCTCAATATGCACTACTATTCCCACATAATCAACCGCAATTCCAAATGTTTGGTCGACAATGTCTCAACAAAGTAGTCTGAGTATGACGAACACTGAAGAAGAGGGTCACGACGACGATGAGTCCCCACCACGATACACCGCCACACCACCATCCTCACCTCCACAGTGACGCCGCCGCAAGCAAGTCCAAACTGCCAAAACCAATCCGAAGACGTGGACCACAGCCGAGGACGAGAGACTTGTCTCTGCATATATGGAAATCAATTGCGATGAGGGTGACAAGGACAAACCAGAAGTCTAGCTCATTGTGGGTTAGAGTGAAACATGTGTGCGTCTGTGGAAGGTACATGCCTCTCTGATGAGGAATGACAACCCGACAAAAAAGGATCAAAAAATAATCGATAAACTTTTCGCCCGGGGAGAAGAGAATGAGTACGTGTAGTTTGTTGTAGTATGTATTTCGCATGGTTTGTAATTCCTTTAACATCTGTTTCGTGTGGTTGGTTGTAGTTCGTATTTCTGTATTATTAATGTTCTTATGGTATTGTCGTATTAATATATATTCTATTTTAAACCTTAAAAATGGATTTACATTTGTTTATTTTATGTATGTATTTCAAATTTTATTCCATTAATTACACCAAAAATTATAACCTCATGTTAATAACAAATACTCAATCTATTAATAACAAAACATCCACTAAATATTAAAAAAAATCAACGAATTGAACGAGACACGTCCCCCCCCAGAGGAGCCCGTCCCGTTAACAGAGGTATGCCCGGGTGCCCGATCTAGGCACCCAGGCGGGGCACCCCGTAAAGTGTGCCCTTGGCGTTGATGTGGTGGGCGTTGGTTTCAGGCGCTCGGTTTTTTTTCACGGGTAAGATGCTCTTATGTTTGTCATCGTGGGTTCTAAGAAAAGAATCGTATCATGTTTTGCCTAATGAATATTAGGGGTCGGATAAGAGGGAGGTGAAGAACAAATGGATGGGTTAGAGGGACCACCTCGTATCCATCAGACGTCGCTGTCGGATCCTTTCAGGTCTGGGTCTAATAAAAAGCCTAAAATGATGTATGGAATGCATCGGGAAGAGCTCAATGGTCTCTTTACCCTTATTTTCATCATTTCTAACTTTTAAGCTACACCCTTTTGGGGTCCCCAATTCAACCGTCAAAAATTTGGTCATTAATGAAATTTAGAGAAATGGGATCAACCGAAACTTTGAAAGCTTTTCTCCATAGATGAAATATCACAAAATTAGTTTCATTAGTAGATTATCTATGAAATTTGCTCGTAAAAAATCAAAATAAATTTGATTTTACGTAAATAAAAAAAACGAAAGCTAATTTAGATATGAAACTTTTGATTCTTGTGGTAGGGTAGCCGTGGTTGTGGCTACTGGCTACCTTCTATCTAATCTAACAACCATTTCGAAAGAAAAAAAAGATTTCGAATCGGAAATTACGACTCGTCTCTATGGTTATGTCAAAGTAAAGCCTAATGATATTAGGTTACCTAAAACTTGAAATCACGACTAATTTGCATGGAAGTGCAGTTCGATTCTAAAGAGCTATAAATATATGTTCGGATGTGACCTTATGAATTATGATCCATAGATTTCAATCTTTCACGGGCGGGCACCTGGCGAGAATTTCATTAGGTTAGTGTACTAAGAATTGGTTCATTTGCATGTGTTATAATGGTGTGAAACGTGAAACTACTGTGAAAGAGTCAAAGAGATAATAAAGTTAAGGTTTTACCACATGTACGGTATACCCATGTTCAAACCCGTAATTTTTTTATATAATAATAAAAATAAAAAAAATTCGAAATTTAGGAAAAAAAAAAATTTTTTTCCAAAAGTACTCCGATCGCGGGTGTAACCCGCGATCCGTGGAGGCACGGATCGCGGGTGTGACCCGCGATCCGTGCTCCACGGATCGCGGGTCACACCTGCGATCCGTGGAGCACGGATCGCGGGTCACAACCGCGATCCGTGTTCCCGCCAAAATTTTTTTTTTTTTTTTTTTTTTCGGTTTTTTTTTTGTTTTTTTTTTCTGTTTTTATTTTTTATTATAATTATTTGTAATCTTTTTTTAAATCTTTTTTTTTCAAAATAAGTTTTCTAATTTATATTATTTTTCTAAATTTTTCAAAATTATTTTTAATTTTTCCAATAATCTACCTCCAAATCACGTCGATAACCCGGCGTATTGAAATGTTAGGGTATTTTATACAATATAAAAACAAAATTTCTTAGTCAGAATAATAAATTATTTACAACTGAATATTAAACAAACCATAAAACTAATTAAAACAAAAAATTGGTAACGTTGTCAAAAATTCGTAGGGTGTACACACATTACAAACATTTTGGAGGTCGATACAGCAAAAAATTAAAAACACAATTAAAAAATTTAAAAAATTAATAACAATTACAAAACATATTTTGAAAGCAAATATGATAAAAAACATAGTTAAAACGATTTTAAAAAAATCAAAACATCAAAACACTACGACTAAAATCCGGGACTTTTTTATTTTCTTTTATTGTTTTTGTTTTTTTCGGTTTTCTGTTTGTTTTTATGTTTTGTTTTTTTACAAATCATTTTAACTATGTTTTATATATATATATATTTGAAAATAAGTTTTGTAATTGTTATTAATTTTTAAAAAATTTTAATTGTGTTTTTAATTTTTTGCTGTATCGACCTCCAAAATGTTTGTAATGTGTGTACACCCTACGAATTTTTGACAACGTTACCAATTTTTTGTTTTAATTAGTTTTATGGTTTGTTTAATATTCAGTTGTAAATAATTTATTATTTTAACTAAGAATTTTTTGTTTTTATATTGTATAAAATACCCTAACAATTCAATACACACCGAGTTATCGACGTGATTTGTAGGTCGTTTCTTGAAAAAATTAAAAACAAAATTAAAATTTTTTAATAAATAATATAAATTAGAAAACATATTTTGAAAAAAAAAAGATTTCAAAAAAGATTACAAATAATTAAAAAAAAAACAGAAGAAAAAAAACTAAAACAGAAAACCGAAAAAAACAAAAACAATAAAAGAAAATAAAAAAAGTCCCGGATTTTAGTCGTAGTGTTTTGATGTTTTGATTTTTTTAAAATCGTTTTAACTATGTTTTTTATCATATTTGCTTTCAAAATATGTTTTGTAATTGTTATTAATTTTTTAAATTTTTTAATTGTGTTTTTAATTTTTTGCTGTATCGACCTCCAAAATGTTTGTAATGTGTGTACACCCTACGAATTTTTGACAACGTTACCAATTTTTTGTTTTAATTAGTTTTATGGTTTGTTTAATTTTCAGTTGTAAATAATTTATTATTCTGACTAAGAAATTTTGTTTTTATATTGTATAAAATACCCTAACATTTCAATACGTCGGGTTATCGACGTGATTTGGAGGTAGATTATTGGAAAAATTAAAAATAATTTTGAAAAATTTAGAAAAATAATATAAATTAGAAAACTTATTTTGAAAAAAAAAGATTTAAAAAAAGATTACAAATAATTATAATAAAAAATAAAAACAGAAAAAAAAAACAAAAAAAAAACCGAAAATCAAAAAAAAAAAAAAAATTTTTGGCGGGAACACGGATCGCGGGTGTGACCCGCGATCCGTGCCTCCACGGATCGCGGGTTACACCCGCGATCGGAGTACTTTTGGAAAAAAAAAATTTTTTTTCCTAAATTTCGAAATTTTTTTATTTTTATTATTATATAAAAAAATTACGGTGTTCAAACTCCCCTCAATGTTTTTTTTTTGTTTTTTCCTTTTTACAATAGAAATAAAACTTATATAATCTCACAAACAAATATCGAGCTTGGTTACTTACTAGTTGTGTAACATTTTATTTACAATTATTTGTCGTATGACATATATATTTATTTATTCGGAACTTTTGTTTTAAGCAAAAATTGCAGGTAACATACCGTGGTATGTTTGACCCAAAAGTTTGTTTTTTTATTATTAAAAATGATGTGAAAACTCGTCAAAAGCGATTAAACAAATAAAAGGAGGTTCCAATGTTTTTTTAAATTTTGAAATTTTAATATAAATCTCATCTTTATATTAGCATCGGCTGCATTTGGTTGGTTATGTACTCGTGTGTGTCCACACAGAATTTTTTTGGTTGTGTCAAATACTAGTTACCGTGTTAGTACTACTTACTATTACGATTGTCAAATTCATGTCATGTTTTGACACGAGCACGAACTATCATGATTTTTTTTCTCAACCTGAATCTAAATACGAATTAAAATGAAAAGATCGACATGAACCTGAACATGAAAACCTAAACATAAACTCGCACGATACCCTGAACACGTCCCACGTTAACATGATTTCATTTTTGTTTGTGTCGACACAGACACAAATTAACCTGAATAACTCGTACTTTGATAACCTAAATAACCCATGTTCACACTTTTTCAGGTGGTGGAGAAGACAACGACAACGGCGGAGGGCAGGCAAGGGACAAGTGGTGGAGAGGACGACGATTGTGGCGGAGGGCAGGCGAGGGGACAAGTGTTGGAGAGGACAGACACTACAACGAAGGACAGGCGCTGATGGCGAGTGGTGTGGGTTTGGAGGCGTGGAAAAGTGGGCTAGGTGAAGTGTTGTGATTTGTGAGTTTTAGGGTTAGAATTATTTTATTTAAGTTTAATTTCAGATAATTCATGTCAATCCGAATTACACAAAATACGAAATATATCAATCTGAGTTTGACCTGAATTATAATTCGTGTCGATTCAAATTTGATACGAAATCAAAACGAGTCAACCTAAACACGAAAAATTAGTATTTCGGATTTGAATTTCGCATCACGAAGCCAAATGACAACTTTCATTTTACCAACCCTCGTGGGTCGTCACCAATAATATGACAAATAAAAATAGATTCCCAAATCAAAATTCCAGTACATAATACTATTTGAACTAGTAAGCCAAGGGAAGTGTACTTCTCTCTGGGTTGTCACGTGAAGAAGTTGAAAAAATCCAACGCATCCTCGCCGTTCGTTCACCAATGTGTGGTCGTGATAAATTAAAACATATCTTCGGCAGACAAGCTTAGCGTGGGGTTCAGGTGCAAAAAGGCTGCAATCCTTTGATCCAAAATAAATAAAAATCCAATCCAGAAGTTTGATTGATGGATGGAAGGCTGGGATCGGATAGTGTGATTCTAAATTTATTGTGGGGCGTTGGAATTCAATTGGAAATTAATCAAATTATGGTATGGGAGGGTATTTATTTCTTTTCTGTTCTGGTGAAAGAAAGACAATTATTGTGGTGTGTTCTCGTTTTGCAAGTTTTCTCGATATTCATAACAACAACAATTGAATTTTAAGTACTTATTTGAAGAGAATTTTTAAGAACCACAAACAAGGTAAGTTACTTAATTATATATGTAGTTTATCGTAATCGGAAAATAACCAAATCCACCGAATTTTGAGAAATTTGGCTCGTAATAAATGTGTGATATATATCTTAAGAATCCAAATGTATTCCACAAATAGAATATCTGATTCTTAACAACGAAATTTGTATAGAAAAAAGAAGTTGAATTTTTATAACTTTTTCCAAGAATCCAAATTCTAGAGTCTCATTTGTCATATTACACTCAGTTGTATTTATCATAATACCCTCTTATATTTTAATATTTTTATTCGATAAATTGTTAATTAGAAACTATAAATGTCGTATATATATTATATTTTTTAATAAACTTGATGAATTTACGTTATTTATTTAATAAACTTGATGAATTTACGATATATATTTTAATCTAAACACATCTTCATATTTTCCGATATTTATTAGATAAATTTCGTATACATTGTATTTTATGATAAATTTTAATATTAGAAAATAACATAAATATTTCTACCTTAGTAAAAACATATCATATCTTGTGATAGTAATCTAATAACAATATAAATTAAAATTTAAAGTCATACTGGTCATTTGACATTTAAAATCATGAGTAAAATTTTTTCTATCTAAACGAATTTTGATTCTTTTAGGAAGCACAATTATTATATTTTCACTTAAAATCACGTGAATTCTGTGACAGTAATCCAATCCAAATCCACTCGGTCGTGGGATCAGAATTACGGTGAATCACACTATTGGACAATTTGGTGCACAGATTTAAAATAATTCATGTTTGTGATTTGACCTGTTTTACTAATTACTATTGCTAGGGTGGTTCATAGTTCCCTGCTAATCACAGACCAACTTTATAAGGTAATAATACTTCAAGAAATCGACATGTTAAAAGTGACATTCGGAACACGTGATCTATTTAATATGGCAACATGCATTTCTGTGGGCCCCATGTTTTCGGGTTGACCAGTGAACCAAAGACAAAGGTGCATCGGTCGTTCAACTTCTAAACTAAATGTGATCATTGGGCCATTTGAATTAGTGCACCTACAACTACAAACCAGTATTTCACCATTTCCCAGTTTGAAAAAAGATACAAAAAAAAGTGTCCAAATTTTCAAATCGGACAAGAAGGGAAATAAAACGAGAACAAAATGGAAATGGTAATCACATTTTGTAGATGACCCATTTTTACATAATTGTGTTTTTTCCCTAAGTCACAAATCATATATTCTCTAAGGCCATCCCTTAACGCAGTATAAACTGCGGTCATCCTGCGGTCGTAGATGACCTTGAATAAAATATTAATTTTTTAACACAAAAGTTTCGGTTGTAGATGACCGGGTCGTCGACCCGGTCGTTCAAACGACCGGGTCGACGACCCGGTCATCAAATATTTTATTATATTTTGATTTTTTTATTTTTTTTTGTTTTTGTTTTGATTTTTTTATTTTTTTTGTTTGAGTTTTTTTATATTTTTTTTTTTGAAAATTCGTTTAATAATTGTTTTGATTTTTTAGAAATTTTTTAATTTTTTTTTAAAATTTTACCAAGATGGACCCCGAAATGATGTGGAGGAGAGAGGTAGGTTGTTGTGGGTTGTGTTGGGTTGTGGTTAAGAGATGAATAGTGTAGGAAAGAGAAGAAGGTGGGTTGAGGAAAGAGAAAGCTGATGTGGAAGAGAGAGAAAGCTGATTTTGAAGAGAGAGAGAGCTGATGACCGGGTCGTCCAGGTCATGGTTAGTGATGGCCTAACAAATAATCCCTCCATTCTCTCCTGCAATTTCCTCTCCTGTAATCTCTCTCCATTTTCCCATAGCTCTTTTAGGTATATTTTACTTGAACAAGTATTAAAGGCTTTATTTTTTTTGTTCTTGAAATATCTTTTTTTGCTTCTGGTTTGAGTGTTTGACGGACCAGGTTCACAAAAGAAAAATGGGTAAGGATAAAATGGATTATATTCACAAATAATCAAATTTGTTACTTCGAGATACAATTGTTATAGTTTGTGGTACTCAACTCTTGAGTTTTATTTTTACTAACCTGATGAATGTCATTGTTCATTACCACTATGTATCTATGTCAAAGTTAAAAATACAAATTAATGACTTCTATAGATACTTTGTCTTTAGAAGATTACTTGATATCATTGAATCATAAATGAATACAATCGCTTGCAAACCATCCGATACAATCATATTTATCTTAATGGTATGAAACTGCTTTTTATCAGAATTTAAGATACCACTAATATATTTTCCTGAAGAAGAATATGATCCACGACCACGAGTTACACTTCTCCATTCCAACTTAGAGCATATTTAACAGCGCCCGGGCTACCCCGGGCGCCCTGCACTCTCTCTCTGCCACGTCAGCTTCTCTCTCTGCCACGTCAGCTCACCCAACTCACCCAAAAAAACCCCTTACCCATGCCCACGCTAACCCCACCCACCATACACTCTCTTTCATCCACATCATTTCTTAATTAAACAAATTTAATTCTCACACAACATTTAACAAATTACATTTTATATAAATATAATTTTAATTACATTATAATTATATTTTAACTCGAAATATTGTTAATAATTACTGGTAAATCACGAAATTATTATTAAATATTACGGAGCCACGTTACATTTAAGACAAACTGAAATAGGAAATATTACAATCAAAGTTAAGAAACAACAGTACATATTACATAAACTAAACTTTTAAATACTACATGACAAACTACGTTAACCGATTTTCAAACCGCTCCTCGTCCGTAGCGTTGCCATATATGCTCAATTAAATCGCCTTTCAGATCCAAATGTTGGTTCCTGTCACGCACTCGATCTTGATTGACAACAAACTCGTGAATATCCGCTATACGATCGGTCGAATACGACGTTGCCTCAGCTGAAGTTCCAGGACGATCTTCCATAAATTCGCGAATATCTCCAAAATTAGCATAGCAGTCGCGTTCGTCCTCCACTATCATGTTATGCATGATGATACAAGCTGTCATTATTTTGGACAGAACGTCCTTGCTCCAGGCAAGAGCCGGGTTTCTGATGATCGCGAACCTCGCTTGCAACACTCCGAAAGCGCTGTATCATCCGAAATCTTGTCCTGAAAAGAGTATCAGAATACACAGGGTTGTCAGAGAAATAATCGTCTACAAGGCGTCTGTAACCTAGTTCACGATCTCTATCTGGGTTCGTCGTTCTCCTTCGACGCTGCTTAGGACGTGTAGTCCTTTCGTAAACAGCCTATCCGGCTAATTCAATAGCACGGTCCATTAGATTTAATGTCTCATTCCAGTTATCATCGTCCGATTGACCGGAGTTTAAACTATTATCCGACATTGATGAGAGAAGAAGTTACAAGTTGAGAAGTTAAGGAAATGTGAGGAATCAGGAGATAAATAGATGTATTTATAGTTGGGAGGGTTTGGATGTATTTGTTGCACTGTTCACGCGTGATTGCACATAGTGTACGCGTGATTGCAAATAATGCACACGTGATTGCAAATAGTGCACGCGTGATTAAATATTACACCCGTGATTAAACAGTGTATTGGTTCTGGAAATTTCTTAATTTTAATTACTTACAAAAAATTATTACCCCACATTTATAACAAATACCCAATCCATTAATAACAAAACCAAAACTAAAAAAAATTCAAAAAAAAATTAATAACCAATGGGAGGGGGACACGTGTCCCCCTGGGCGCCCGGGCGTCTGCCCGGGACGCCCACCGCCCGGGCGGGGCACCCCCGTTAAGGGTGCCCTTACCAATGCCAACAGATGATGTAGCAGCCGTTACACTTCCATCCACTTCAGCTTTCAAAAAAGTAAAGAAAAACAAACACTTACATAGTTTCTCTTCAAACAGACACCACCAACGGCCTGGGAAAAGCCCACATTGACCTTTTTTCCATTTCATACAATACTATATAATATACTACAACAAAAATAGCCGTTATAACCTCCAACGGTAGAATTCAAACCCCTATAAATCAAAGAGCATCCAACAAGCTTCGATCCAAAATCACACACCAACAAGACAAAATATCCCTCCTTACTTGCTTCAATGGCCTTCAGCTTTCCAACTCTCCTTCTCTCCTTCCTAAACCTCTCACTTCTACTCCTCTCCTCTTCCTCCTTCATTCCCATTTTACTCCTCAAAACACCTCCAACTTTCTTTGGTTGGGCCCTTGTCACAATTTCAATCATTACCCTTCTCTCCTCCTTCATCGGCCTGTGCTCGTCGAGGTCCAATTGTTGTTTCTCCACCCATACCACCATGTTGCTCACCTCCATTGTCGGATTGGCGCTTGCCCTTTTGGCATTCTTCCTAAGGGAGGAGAGGAGTATCGAGCTTTTGGGCTCCCGAAGGAATGTGAGAGAGACAAGGTTTTTGTTCAGGATTGAGGAGATTATGCTATTGGGTATGGTGTCGGTGCAGTGTTTGGTCTTGGTCTTGGCTTGTATGGTGCAGAGGTGTGGGGGAAGGGAGAGTCATAGGATGGAGGAGGGAAGGCGACCGAGGGCGGCAGAGGTGGAGGAAGAGAATGTAGCAGAGGCTGCGATGATGGCCGAGCTGAAGAGTAAAGAGCTTGATGAGAAGATGAAGAATAAGAAGTATGGAAGGTGGGCAAAGAACAAGGTCGAAGACTGTTCCGACGCAGTTTGAACGGTCGTTGGATTGGTCACGTAGGTGTGGCTTAGAAGTTATTGGATTGGTCCTATGTGATCCGTGTTCATTGACGTTAGTGTGCCACTGTCTGTGTCTACTTCAACGATGTGTTACGAATCTGCTTTATATGAATAATGACATGATTAGATTATGTTTATTGTTGGAAGCAATCGACTTCATAATAGACTTCGAAAGAATTGGAAAATAGAAATGTCCACTTAAATTGACTTAAATAAGAAAGCATTGACAGACTGAAGAAAACACACTTACAAACTACAAAATGTCGGCAAAAAAAACCCAGCCAGATAGTACCAGAGGATTTGTTAAACCGCGCATAATTCAAATTAAATACACTCTTTTTTCTTCTTCTGACTCAGTCGGTTGCACATTTGCATACAAACCCTTCGAACTTACAGAGTGTTTCAACTTTCAACAAGTTTCATTAACATTATTTCCTACTAATTTTGTAATTTCACACTATTTGACATTTTCTCTTGTGGAAACTTTCTGTAATACCAAGAAAACTAGTGAAATTTTCTGTCGTTCATTTTTCAGTAATACCAAGAAAAGTAGCTCCTATAATTAACCAAACATCAACAACCCTAGAATGACTTCAAACTAATATAACAAATAACTAAGAAAATGTTACATTATATATATATCTCAATAGTCAGAAGAAAGGATATCAAAAGAAGTAAAAAATTCTACAATATTTCCATTTTTATGTACGACACAATAGAAGAAAGAAAAAAAGGCTAGAGATATATAACTGGGGCAAGGAAATGATTTCTAGATAAAACTTTCATTACAATGACCATCCTGCACAGGTACGTAACACACTAAAACGAAAAACAATCATTTGTAAACGAGATGTTTTGTGTCCTTATACACAGGAATTTCACTGTCAAGTGGCAAGAAGATCATGACATATTCATCACACATTTTTACAGTTAAATAAAAATTAGATACCAATGTGTGAACAAGAGCACAGCTCATTCTCTATTACTACCCGATTCCAAAGCTAAGGCCTGAAAACAAAAAATAGGTGTAAAAAGAATTGTTTCATTTCATCAAAGAATATAATTTTTCAAACCAAAGAGATATATAGTATAGCTGGACCTGATTACAGGGCCATCTCTGCTTGCAATGCAGCAAGCTCATCTTCTTCAGCAGTATTTTTCTGTGGTGGTGGACGAGCTGGCACTCTCCCAGCAGGAGTCTGCACTGGTGCGACCGGAGTAGTTGTGGCGGGCTGAAGAAGTTGTTCCTCCAATTCGGCTCCCTCCAGCTCTTCAAGCTCTGCTTCCAATTCATCCTGGATTGCCAAAAATAAATTTGAATACCAAGATACATCATCAATATATGGCACAGAAAATCTATAACTTGAGTAGGAGGGGACTAACCTCATCGAAATCAGCTGCTGATCCAATAGGAGCAGAAAGTGCTTCCTGTATTTGTTTCATGTTCTCTGTCTGCTCATTAATCTCATCCATGGTCTTATCCACATCATCTATGTTCCTAGAGTAAGTAAAAACATTGAGACAACACAAGTGATTCACGTCTTTGACCTGTCAGTTACTTAGTTCTAACAAAAACATTGTACCACAAATACGAGAAATCATACCAGTAAAAAACAAAAAACAAGACAATAAAATTACTGGTGAAGAATAATAAGGTGTTCAAGATGCATACGTTGCTTTCTGCATGGCCTTCATAGCCGCTGCTCCAGTTCTCAATGCATCAACAGTTTCCGTTGTAGCTTTAGCACCTTCTAGCATAATCATCTGGAATAAAATGCAATTAAAAAAGCATAAAGATGATTGCGTATAGACTGATAAGCTAAAAGATTGTAAATAAACTTTCGTCAAGTTACAATGATGTAGAGATGTAAAGCTATCCACAAAAATAAGCTTCACAGGAACATTCTTCTAGTATACGTAAGCCATCAGATGAATCCACCTCATCAGTATTTGAGAATTTCTTAAGCTACTGTACAACATAAGTTCACATGACTAGAGGAGCTAACTCAAACTCTAAATCTCAATGTTGTAGGAATCATGTAGCATTGCTATAATGCTATGTCAACATTTGGAATAAGCTGCAAAATTAAAATATCTCTATCTAAAGTATACAGTATAAATATTTTATATTTCTATTCCGAAGGTCACATGGACAACACACACCTGATCATGAATTCGTAGTTGGAAATTTCCAAGTTGTTCAACTTGTTGCTCATACAGCCTCTTCCTCTTCAAGCATTGAATTGCAGCTGGACAAAGAAATAAAAAACAAAAGTTACTTAACGTCCATAGACTCCAAATGCCTCAGTTGCTTATATAGTTATATACTTGTATGATTATATTGCTTACACCTTAGTAACCATTGGATGTGTATCAAGAAGGACCAGCCCCAACAGTTAATTATGATGATACAAGAAAAAAGATAACTGTGATACTACACAACTGGATGCATTTGGCCGGACTTCAGAAGACCAAGATTTATATGTAAATCTGCTTTACATTAAACGGCATCCATAATAAATGTGAAACACATTAAAAGGCATCTCTTGCCCACATGAACTGCACATGCCAAATGACTATAATTAATTACCAGACAACCTGTAAGCTTCTTTTCCATGATTACTTAAGACAATTTGAAGAGTCTATCAAAAGCACCAATCATGATCTTACCGACTTCGGCAATCATTAAACAGGATAATGTTGAACAAGTTAAAAGGGAAAACAACCCACCAAACAGAATCAAGTGCAGCAAAGATGTCAAGTGATTTTTCAGTGTCATCTCCTGACTTAACTTTTTGTTTGTCGTTGTGGTGTCAAGTACATCATAATCAGTTATATCAATGTTTCATAAATAAAATATCTAAGTCGGAGTTTTTTTTGAAATAATTTTATTTCGAAACCATTACTCAATTTTTAGTTATTGTAGTAGACCTTGTACCATCACCAGATGTAAAGGAGTTGTAGGCCTGAATACAAAGCAGACATGGCTTTTTAGGTATTGGTAAAATATCAAAAACAAATGATTCATGAATGTCAAAGTCCAGAAATGAAGTTAATAGTACAGATAGATAGCTCATAATATAAATTCTATAAACAATAACAGCATGGCAATTAGCATTTGCTTTCAATCGTCACAATAACTAGAATGGAGTTTTCAAGATATTTTATGTATATATAATTTGTAAGAAGAGATTGAAATTTTCTTTGGAATATTCTGACGGAAACTTTCCAAGGTATCTTATTTGTGAGTTGGAGCTGTCTTCCAGTTGGGATTCATCCCAAAAAGAGGATGGCATGCAAACAGATCCTAAAATATGTGCTAATTCTGTTGTACAGTGGTGGTGTTCGATTCGAGCACACAAAAAACTGAATCACACCATTTCTTGCAGCATTACAGAAAATATTCCTGTATACCCTTGTAAAATATCCTCTATTTCTTTATTTTGATATTCTATCTCAGTGTCTCATAAATTCCCAACCTACAATTTCATGAATATGATATTTTAAAGAACTTGTGGTATTGCAACCTATTTACAATGTCTTAGTTTATGATTTTTTCCTATAACCCATGTAGTCCAGTGAGTGTGTGAGTGTGTCTATATATATATATATATATGGGCACATTGGTACAAAAGTATAAATTTCCTAACTATGATAACAAATGAGGTGCATATATTCAAATTATTTATTCACTGAAATTAATGGATGAAGTTTGGTGCAGTGACTTCCATTAGGTTTCTCTCCAACTGATTTTAGTTACTTCGCAATTGCGTAAAAAAGTGCCAATTACCAAATGCAACAAAAACAACCAACCAAACATAATAACCTTTAGTTGAATTTTGTGCACAACTCAGGTGAACTCTTTACCCGTGCACAAAATCCTAAGCTTGATTTGTAAGCTTTTGAGTTTTATATTTTTGTTATCGTTAGAGTTTTATAGATCAAACACCACATTTGGCCAAGCACAAAACTCAGACAAGTGAACCCGAACATTTAAATACAGTAACCCTCATAAATGAAGAAGAGGAAAAGGCAATAAAGGTGCATTCATTCATGAGTTGTGAAGCTTTACCAATATTTCACACATCAAACCGAAGACATTCAGAATCTGGAATTCAAAACACATTAAATGTAAAGGTGGTTCCCTTATACCAAAAATAAAAGCAAAGATATCATACAAGATCTAAAATTAGCATGTTTTCCTTTGAAAATAAAAATGCTACAGTTAATATATAGACGATATGAATATGATATAGATAACTGCTGTCAGCAATGGCAGGCCTGAGAGCATTCAACAATTTATGATGAAGTTTGGAAAAGACAACATTAAAGCATACCTCTTTTATTCTTTGCCTTGGTGAAATTCTTGGCTCTTTCAAGTTCTGCAGCTGCTTTTTTGAGTAAGACATGCTCTTTTTTCTCTAACATTTCAAGAGTCTACATGGTAAAAAATTGGAATAGACCTTCATCAACTTTACAATGCTAGCAGCAACAGGCACAAGAATAGATACATGCACTACCGTAAAAACAGGCACACTGTACTTGTGGCCATTTCAGTGATGTGAGCTAAATTGCAATTGCAATTCTTATGTAGAATTTGATCATTTTAGGAAAATTATAAAAGCACGTTCATTAGTTTAATGAATACAGGTGAAGAATTGCCCTTTTTCAGAGATGAATACAGGAAAAATCAAATTGGCTCCTTGCAATGCATTTTTAGAATCCTAACAGTAATTTTTGATTTTGTCATACTAATGGAAAAAAAAATCCCTATCCCACTCATGTCATAATTCTCTTATGATTTATGGGTTGAGAGAAGACTCAAGAGTAAACCCAAACTTCCCTTATGTTTTGTTTTCTCAATACTCAATAGTGCAATTCATGGTTGATTGGTTGTGATTCTACAACAGAAGACAAATTTGTGTAAAACAAATTCACTGATTTGTTTTTGAAATTTCTTCACAGCACCTAACATTATTAATCTGTAATATCTTAGTGCTTATCGAACTGTTCATTTCCAGTGGAATCAAATATCAATCCTTTTTCTTTTGGATTTTGGATTACTAAATTAATATGACTCTCAAATTGTCTTGACTTCTTATGTATTGTGAAGTTGTAATAGTCATTCGAGTTTCGGATCACGGGTCAAGTGGAAATAGTCTTTCTGTTGCCTCAGGGGTATGGCTGTGTACTACAGAACCCCCTTTCCCATCCAAAGGAAAATTTAATGAGAAGTTACTTCAAACAAAAGGAAGGGAAAAGCAATCCATACAATCTCAACAAAATGATCCTTCAATTACCTTAACAATCACATCTCTACACACTTGGGACGTGCAAGGAAGCATAGCAAATTCTTAATTGTCAACCTAGTTTTTGATATTTTCTTCACCATATCTTATTTAACTAGATCTCTTTTTATTATTTCATCCACGGAGCAAATAACAAACTAAAATACACAGTCCTACCATACAAGCTTCAAGATAAAAATCATCCTTCATGCCCGAGAACATAAGCCACCACACACAGGGACGTGATCACATAAATCCTCATATTCCCCAACATTCATCTTTTCTGTGGAGTTTTCGACAACTCAGAAAATTGAATTTCCTAACACTGGTCTCGACCTCAAAGTTTTCGATAACTCACTTGGATACTAAAATCCCAACACTACCAAACTTCTTTTGCCCTAAAACCCCAATCCAACTCCTTGTCTACGCTAAGACTAACAATTCGAATCCAGTAAAGGAAGAAAAACACGAATCGAGCAGGAATAATACCTCGTTCAATTTCTCGATAGTAGACAGCGCATTCGACTCCTGTTTAGGTTTCCCAAACAACCTGTTCAACATGGTTGCCCTCCGGAATCACACACACGAGCAAACCCTAACAAAGAATCCAAACGCAAGGCAACGTCAGATCGCGATCGGGAGTTGGAATCGGAAATCCGGGGATCGATCGCGTTCAACGAACAGAATCGAATCGGAAACAGAAATCTTGATGTGAGAGTTAGGGTTTGGAAGGTACCTATTTGGGGGAGATTTGGAGACGCGGGATCGGATTGGGAGAGGCGAACGCGGTGTTTGGGAGAGGACAGGAGAGGAAAGGTTGAGAACTTGAGATTTTGTTATTATTTAATTTATCGACCAGAACTTGGGATAGAAGAGTACTGAAATTAAAGGCTTCAAGAAATCAAAAAATAAGAGAGGCAACTTTGCAGGTTTAACCTCTCAAATTTTAACTATGTTATACTTGTTTATTTATATCAATAGTTTAATACGCCCTTCTTATTGAAATCATGTTTTTTTCGTTTTCTTAGATAGTTTTGAGTTGGAAATTAGTAGTTAATATATGTTAATGCGTCTATGTATGTAACTCAACACTGAGATTACGTTATGTCGTTTAGTGTTCAATAGCATTGAGCTTGCATTCCTTGGGATTGAACACGTTTTGCTTATATCATGGTCCTTTGGGAGTGATGGTCTTTTACTCTTTTCCTTGAGTTTGGACTTTCTTTGACTGAATTGCTAAACCATCGTCCCAAAACTACTTAAATCGCATCTTGAAATTACCATTTTGCCATTCTTTCATTTCTACTGCTATAACGCGACATTTTACCCTCCTATCACACATCTCTCTTCATCTTCCTCTTATAATCATAAAAAATAATGTTTAGGAGGTCAGTAATGAGCCAACGGACGCATCAGTGTACTCGAATCTGGTAAAATATCTAACATCTTTTTAATAAAATAATAATAATAAATTACGGACGTCCGCCGGAACCGCCCCCACATAGGAGGGGGCGTCTGGGTAAGACGCCTCCCCCATGGGGGAGGCATCTTACCCAGACGCCCCGCCCATGGGGGAGGCGTTTTACCCAGACACCCCGCCCATAGGAAGGACGTCCGTGTAAGACGCCTCCCCCATGGGGGAGGCGTCTTACCCAGACGCCCCCTCCTACGTGAGGGCGGCTCCGTCGGACGCCCGTAATTTTTTATTATTTTTTTAAAAAGATAATTGATTATAAATTTAGATAATTGTTAAATTAATTAATTAATAAGTTAATAATTACTATATTCGGAAGACTGATACCCCTTCGGTACACCGAAAATTCAAAATTTTCCAGATCCAACAATTTCAAAATCCAAAAAAATTCCAGGGGGCGCTGCCCCGTGCCACCCCCGCCACCTCACCGGCGAGGTGGAATGCCGCTCGCTCACCGAGGAGCGAGACCCCCGAACGACCTGTCGATGTTGTATTTATATGTCAGGATGTTTTACCGCCGGTGGATTTTGGATCTTAAAAAATGTTGGATCTGGACATTTTTTGAATCTTCATCACTTGCAAAAAAACTCATTGTAATCCGACCGGTTACCACCGAAAACTTGCAAAGAAACGTCAAATAATTTGAGATAACACACCGTATAATTTTAATTTGACAAAAAAATTAAAAAAACAGGACGTCTCGCTAAGACGCCTATACCATCGTGGAGGCGTCTGACTAAGACGCCTCCACCATGGTTGAGGCGTCTTTGCCAGACGCCTCCACGATGGTATAGGCGTCTGGCTAAGACGCTTGTACGATGGTCGAGGCGTCTGGCTAAGACGCCTGTACCATGGTGGAGGCGTCTTAGCCAGACGCCCGAGTCGGAAAAAAAATCCGCCTTCGTTACTTTGCCTGATCAAGGTGCTTCGCCAGACATTTTCGTGGTGTTGGTACTAGGAATGTTAGTAAAACTGAGTCAAAAACCTTGTTTAAAGATATAGGACGATATGGGTATTAAATATATTGTTAAGGGCAAAAATATCATTTCAAGGGACGATTTAAGTAATTTTGGGGCGACGTTTAGTAGTTCCCTTCTTTTATTAGGATATATTGGACTTGTTTCCCTTGGTTTTGTGTAAGAATAAGAGATTGGGAATTACTAAATTGAAAATGAAGAAAAGACAAAAGTAGGTACACCAATTCATTAAAGAGTTCTCGTTGGAATTTATTTTTTTAAACCTTAGAAAATAAAACCTTACAAAAGGGGTCTCGTTCACCAATTCATTACTTTTTTAATGATATTCCGAATCTATATAATAATAATATTATCCTAAAAACATCTATATAACATTGAATTCTGCTGTGTGATGATATACTTCATGGTTCCGTGCAAAAGTTAACATGCAGTTGGTGAACATTTCCGAAATTGAAATTAAATTTCCCAATCTATCTATAATGTATATAATCTCCGCTTCATAGTTTCATAATTCAATTAATATTACTAATCACAGAAAGATACAACATACTTGGTACAAATGGATAATAAATCCTAGTCAGGGCCTTGGGTTCTAAGTTCTAACATCTAATGGAAAACCTCTTTTTCTTCTTTGTACAGACTTTACACTTATATACACCAATTAAACAATTGATTAGTCGCTTCTATGAATGTGGCTTGCCAACACCATCTGTATAATCACAACCATGAACCATCATCAGTTTCTTAGGGGGCCTCTGCAAGACACTGCCAAACCCTTATCATACATTCTCCTCAGCTCCTCTCTGTACCCTGGCAAGGACTTGTCGGGGATCGCAGGCGTCAATTCTACCACATCTCCCATTTTTAGCTTTTTAAAGCGGTCTTGTGGAGCAACTGCGTCGTGGTTCAGCTTCGGCCGTAGCTCAACCTTCCGTGGGAAGCTGTAGTTGTTCCACCGGGAGCTTCGCCTTCCTAGTCTCTCAAACAAATCCATTATTGTTGAGTGTGCAGGGAACTCTTGCACAGACATCTGGAGCAGTAAACGAATTTGATTGTGAATAACAAATTACAATTAAATGTAATATAAAATGTTGGAACGCTTCGCATGAAATGGTAAAAAACTAAAACTACTCTAATGTTTATGTGAAAAGCTAAGAGTGGGTAGAAAATGTAGCTTACCTTGTCATTTTCCAATAGTATCACCATGATTGGACCTTCATGGTCACTCAGAGGTTTGTAAGAGTGGGGGCAGTCTTTCCAGTGGGAGGGAAATGGGCAAGGGGGGCTTATTGAATCGATGTCTCCTAGAAACGATAAGCAACCATTGCTCATGCTCTCGCATTGCCAAGTCAAAACCCATCTAGCCCATTCCACCTTTTGAAGCATGAATTTTGAGTACTTGCAGTCACCCTCTTTGTACCTCCAGTGAGCAGCAAAACCGTATTCTGCTTGCAAATGCATCTCCTTCGTTCTGATCTGGATTTCCAAGGGAACACCGTCTTCGCTCAATACAACTGTGTGCAATGATTGATAACTGCAACAAAAACAGAGAGTATGAATAACAGAGTCAAACAATCCAAGATATCAGAATCACCCATCACACTTGTAGAAGCATACCCGTTCGGCTTGGGGTGTGAAATGTAGTTCTTGAATCTTCCATCGACCTTTGGCCATAAGGCATGAACAATGTTCAAAGCTTTGAAACAGTCACTTTCATTATCCACAATCAACCTTAGACCATGTATGTCATGAACTTCATCAATGTTGAGCTTCTTCCTGCAAGGTCAACAATGTTACAGTAAGTTTATGATTTTTTTGGTACTTAATTCTCGATTTCAGAAAGTAGGGAAAGTAAAAGATATTAAACAGATATATGACATACTTCAACATCTTCGAGTAAATGCTGTACAAGCTCTTGTGTCTCCCAGACAGACAATGGTAAGAAATTCCCTTGGTGTTGAGAGCCTTTTCTAATCTTTCTTTGGAAGACGCAATCATTGCCTCGTCAAATGATTTAACAAGCTTGGAGGACAGCTCCACATGTTGTTCTGGGTTGAGGTGCTTGAAGCATAGATTTTCTAGTTGTTCTTTCCAGCTAGATATTCCCAATCGGTTGGCTAGAGGTGCAAAGACTTCTAAAGTTTCTTTTGCGAATCGCTGTTGTTTGATCAGGGGTAGAGCGCTCAATGTCATCATGTTGTGCAACCTGTCAGCAAGCTTTATTAAAACAGCTCTTGCATCTGCCATAGCAAGAAACATCATGTGTAGCCTGCCAGCTTCAGCAAATTCATCGGCGGTGTTGTTTTCACGAGCAAGCTTGCTTAACTGGCTTAGTTTTGTTACCTGCATATATTAAAAATGAACACGAGTCTAAACTTATTTACTGCTTCAAGAGCAAAATAATAACTTCAGTTTTGTTTGACAATACATTGTTACTGAAAGGAAATTAGAAAACAAGAAAACTATGCGTACCCCGTCGACCAAATCAGCAACATCATCCCCGAATCTCTGAAAAATGTAGTTGTGATCTACGAATGAATCATCATAAGTATCGTGCAATAGACCTGCTGCAACAACTGTAGCATTGGCACCAACATTGGCTAGCAAAATTGCAGTTTCCACACAATGTCGCAGGTACGGATCTCCGCTCGCCCTCATCTAATAAACAAAGGAAATAAACCTAGTTCAATTTAAGAAACCCCAAAATACAAATTTTAACACGCTGACAGAATATGCATGTACGAAAAAACATGATAATCAAAAGGATTTAGCTAAAAGTATAAATTGGAAAACTGTGACAAATAGAAATTCTGGTGCCTTGTAAGAACTAAACAGCATTAAAACATAAAAGAGTAAAGTAATTAAGAAAATCTACTTGCAAAAATAAGTAATTAAGTAGATCTCCAACTACCTGTCCTCTATGAGCTTTCTCAGCTTCATAAAAAGCTTTCATCACAAACTCTTCGCAGAAGATCTTGTGCCTTGATTGGGCTTCAGAAAGCATATCCTTAGCATACGGTTCACAATCCGACGGCGATCCAACAAACACGTCTTCCATGTAAAAGTTGAACTCGCTAAGACCAATTTCGGCACCCTCCACGCAGGATCTAGACGAGTCATATTCCACAGAAGAACCCAATGATTCCCTGACCATCCCTCTAAACAACCTCTCCTTGCTGGGCGATTCCCATGGGCTTTTCCGAGAAACGGCAGTCTCTGTGCCACTTCGGGAGCCCATCTCCGGGCCCTGGAAAACCGAAACAGGGCTATGGCTCCTAATCTTAACGGAATTCAGGTATGACGGGTTCAAATACGAGCAGCTGAGCTCCTCAGACTTATCGTGCCATACCGACCCAAGCTCATCTCCTCTGGTGAAACTCGAAGCCGCCGAGGCATGTCGACCTCCAACAATCGATTTGGGAATCACGGAAGAAGACGAGCTTCTCGCACCGAAGTCGGAATCAAAGGACCCGTGAGCCGCCATGTGGGAGGAGAAGTTTGAACCCGAGCATATGTTGCCCGGAGGACTAGCGTAAAGGGCGATCGCCGGCACGGACATGGTAAACCCGAAATTCACTAGAATTTTCTTCCAAGATAGAAACTTTCGAAGGAACTAAAGGTCGAGAACTCAAATCCTTCTAAGAAAATCTCGTTTTGAAGGAACCCAACAAAAAAATATCGCAGCTTTAGAACCAAAACCCCTCTTAGGGTTTCAACCTATGAAGAAATCAAAGAACTAATCGCTTCGTATCCCTAATTTTCCAGCAAGATCACAATCTTTACCGAATTTAGCAAACAAGATATCTGATTTTCTACTACTCGTGCACGCAAAGCAAAGGATAATTACAGTTAGGGCGACTCCTGGTGGAGTCGCGCTTTTTCCCGGAAGGCGTGGATTGGTGGGTTTTGGAGGGGAAGGAATCTGAGTTGGAATTGGGGGTTTTGAAGAGGGGAACGAGGGAATAGCGACGAATTCTGACTTCTAAGGTTGGGTTGGGCGAAGAAGAAGCGTGGAAGGGAACCCTAAATTGTTGGATTATTGGGATCGACGACTGACGAGTCACGTCAATATAACTTGTATCCAATCTAACATCAAACTCTCTATTTAATCTTAACTCATACATAATAAAAATCAAATTAATAAACATAATAAAAAATCAAATTAAAAAGATTTCAACACTATCTCTCATACATAATAAAAAAATCAAATCAAAAAATCAAATCAAAAAGATTTCAACGCTATCTCTGATACATAATAAAAAAATCAAATTAAAAAAAAACAATGACCTGGGGCACATGGCCCCAAGTCCCGCCTAGAGTTGCACCTCAACCATTAATCGGACTCCTTTAGACCATCACTGACCATGACTTGGAGGACCTGGTCATCAACTATCTCTCTCTTCAAAATCAGCTTTCTCTCTCTTCCATATCAGCTTTATCTTTCCTCAACCCACATTCTTCTCTTTCCTACACTATTCATCTCTTAACCACAACCCAACACAACCCACAACAACCTACCTCTCTCCTCCACATCATTTCGGGTTCCATCTTGATAAAAATTTAAAAAATATAAAAAAAAATCTAACAAATCAAAACAATTATAAAACGTATTTTCAAAAAAAAATTAAAAAAAAACTCAAACAAAAAATTTAAAAAATCAAACAAAAACAAAAAAAATTAAAAAATAATATAATATTTGATGACCGGGTCGACGACCCGGTCATCTTCAACCGAAGATTTCCACCCATAAAAACATTTTTTAACTCATGACCCGGTTGTGACCGTGGGATGACCTGGGTTTTTATCCCGTTAAGGGATGCCCTTAAGGGGACGGATCAGGGCACACCCAAGTAAAGGGCACCATAATTGTATGGGCGCCCTCAACATCTAGAATAAAGAAAGCATATGTATGGCAAATTGATTGAATGATTATACATTCGATCTTTAGGTGTTTTATCTCGGACAAGGATATTGAAGATTCACAACCCCTTTCCTCACCCCAAGCTTGACGTAAACAAGCTGTGGTGGGCAAGTGATGTCATATTTTTGTATGTGTAGTGGTGTATGGATCTATAATCTACCCAAACAAACATAAATCAACCATCAAATTTAAGATATTTTTTCTTAAAAAAAATAATCATAACTAGAGTTTAACATTAAGTTTTTGTGAATTCCGCTGATCATTTTAAGATTTTATTTTCAATCATACTCACAATTTTGGTGTTGGTACGAAAATTCTCAAGCAACCAAGGTTTACCTGCGATAACGTCGTCTATACATCCGTCCTATCAAAGCACCATTTGGGTGTTCCAACTGAGGTGCATTGGCCTTGCCAATTAAACATTCTACGTCAAACTCTAATCCATATCATCTTCTACTTTACCATCTAAAATGATGTAAAATGTCACTGCAAAAGTTGATTCAGCCGCCATCCAATAATTGTTGTTTGAGAACATGTATTAACAATAGAGATGGAACCCCAACCACCGCATACACTCAAACGGATCCTTAGTATTTAGCCACTCTCCCAAGAACCGACCATAGCTCGCTCGAGTCCAGTCTGAGTCGGAGAGGGTGGAAGAGTGGAGCCGCCATGTGTCAAGAGCGTGCAAGAAACCCAAAGTTGACGAGAAGAACGTGACGAAACAGTGATCCCACGCAACTTCACATCTCGCAAGTTTTCCTCAGGTGGGGCCACTGCTGGTTGGAGTGGTGGGACCACTCTTGTTACTTGGAACTTGGAAGGTCCAACTTGAACACTGCTGTCCAGTCGACAGACACGTGGTGGGACTTGTAACGAATCTGGTCGTGGAGATGTCGATGCATGTGGCTTGGATTGTGGAGCATGGATGAATCGTCGGTAGGATTGGTTGCATTATTGGAAGGAGAGGAATCAGTTTGGGTTGGGGTTCACGTTTATATTTAATTTGGGGGAAATGGAAATAAATTTTTTTCTTTTTTTCTTTCTAGAAGAAGGTTCGTTTGGTTTGGGAATGGTTGATAACGACTGGCGGAGTTTCAAAAGGTTGAATAGGGTGTCTGCGGCGAGGAAAATTGCAATTTATATTAGATGCAGCGTTTTACGCGTACACGACATCTGGCGTTTTCGACAAGGAAGGATAGCCTAGAATTTACACATGGTGAAAAAGAAGCAAGTGGAATAACATGTCAATCTTTCGTTGGAAGCAAAGAGATCGAGAGAACACATCAACACATCCAACGAAAATGATAAGGTTTACATGATGAGGATGATGAAATGTTTTAAGAACACATATGAGTTCTAGTAAAATTATTAAAGAAAAATCTTAACAATTGATATTTAAATATGTAACGTTTGATCGGAGAAACTTCAAACTAAGACTACTTTTAACGGGAGGACGTGGATCGGGCGCCTAGACCCACGTTCCCCAATGACCTACCAACTCGACTGCATATCCCACCCTCCACACTCTTGTGTGGAAAATCAGGTGATTTTCCACCTGGGCGGGAGGAGGAATGGGTTGGGTGGGGGCATGTCACGTGTCCACCCTCACCCATCCCCACTCCTCTCAATTCATTGATTTTTGTTTTTATTTGTTAAAACATTAAAAAAAATTGATTTGAAATCAATTTTCTATATTTTTTTCTGAAAAATATGTTTTATATTTTTTTATACAGTATTAATCTCTAAATAACGTAGAAAAAAAGAACAACCTCCCGGTCACAGTGCTCTAAGAGCATCCTTAACAGCGCCCGGGCAGTTCCCGGGCGCCCTACTTTTTCTCTCAGTCACGTCAGCTTCTCTCTCTGTCACGTCAGCACAAACCAACCCCCCTACAAAATCCTTAATCATTACCCAATCTACTCAGTCACGCTACAATATTTGATGTGACGTCATTATTTTTATTCTTCTCTCCAAAACTCTTTCAACAATCAACAAAATATATTAATAATCATTATCGTAATTATTTAATATCAACAATTCATTCGATTTAATTAACATTTAATTAAAAAATACGAAAAAAATATTAAAATTTAGAAAACCACAAATTAATAAATTTAAAATTTAAAATTTAGGACCTACAGTATGCACGTGACTCACAAAAGACGAGACGATTGGATCGAGACTTGGACTTCTCAAGCATCGAGGACCTACAGTATGCGCGTGACTCACAAGAGACGAGACGATTGGATCGAGGCTTGGACTTTTCAGGCATCGAGGACCTACAGTATGCGCGTGACTCACAAACGACGAGACGATTGGATCGAGGCTTGGACTTCTCAAGCATCGAGGACCTACAGTATGCGCGTGACTCACAAAAGACGAGACGATTGGATCGAGGACCTACAGTACGTGCGTGACTACTTCAATATATATACCCCAACCACATTAATTCTCTACTCACCTCTATTCCAATCTTACTTCTTCCACCATAATTCTCTACTCACCTTTACTCTCTACTCACAATGTCATCTTCAAAAGGCAATGGTTCACCAGATTACCGACGATCTCCACGTCGTCCACCCCCAAGCCAACATTTTTTCCGTTACCAAAATGTTCCACAACCAGGATTCCACCCGTTATACCAAAGCCAATTTACCACACAACCAGGATTCCACCCGTCCCACCAAAGCCAATTTTTACCACACCCAGGGTTCTACCCACACAATCAATACCAACCGCCGACTCAGAAAGAATGGCAAACACAATTCCCAATGAGTATGTATACTCGCCTCCTAAGTGGTGAAAGTAGTGGAAATGTAAGTCGCTATACAGTTGATGTGAATGAAGAAACCGCGACCCAGGGAACACGCAAAACCACGACGATGAGGTCGCAAAAATCGTGGTCCGCACAAGAGGATCAACGACTCGTCTCGGCTTACATGGCTGTCAGTGGCGATGATGTGGTTGGGACAAACCAAAAAATGAAGTCCTTCTGGAAACGTGTGGAACGCATCTACAATGACTCAGGCGAGCCAGGTGTAGTAGAGCGTAACGATGAATCATTGAAGGGGCGATGAAGGCGTACATTGCCATCTGTGAACCAATGGGTCGGTTGCTTCGACCAGGCGGTGCGGAGGAAGAGAAGCGGTTACAACGAGGATGATGTCATCCATGAAGCGCACATCATCTACGAACGTACACACAACGTCAAATTTCAGTTCATGCATGTTTGGCTTTTGTTACGCAGGTATCCTAAATGGGAGTCTGTTGCGCTTGGACTTCCCACCGGAAACGTCGCTGCAGAAAGTCCGGAGAGTTTTAGCAGCGGGAAAAGAAAAATCACCGACGACGATGGGAGTAACGCAACACCGTCAGCAGATGAAATGGTGTTCGAAACATGTCCTCGTCCTGAAGGTGTTAAAAAAGACAAAAAGAAGAAGGGGAAACAATCATGTCAGGCACAACTTGATCCTGAGATGTTAGAACTGGGGAAACAAATTGAATATAGCGCAAAAGTGAAAGAGGAAAAATATTTGCGTTACGAAGAACGGATGGAGAGGAAACGCATCGAAGCTGAGGTGAATTTCCAAAGGAAACTGAACAGCAAGAAACTTGATGTCCTCTTCGCTCTAATGAAGAAGGAAAACAAGGACGAATTCGATAAAGAAACACTTGCTGAACTCAATGAGTGGGCTAAAACACAAGGATATCTGTAGGTGCTTATGTTTTCAATATGTCTGTGGTAGTTTATCAGTATTCTGGTAGTTTAAATTCTGTATCCATATGATGATTGTCTTTCCTTTCCTTATTTCTGTTGTATTTCGTATTCTGTATTTGTATTGTATTTTGTTTCCAAAATGTATGAGTATTGTACTACTATTTCTTAATTTGTTTATGATTTTTTAAAAAAAATTATATCTAAATAAATCAAAAAATTATTAATTAATTATAAAATATTTTTTCAATTATTTTGTAATACCTAATTAATTAAATTCCATTTACCTAATTAATACATTATCCTAATTATATATAAATAATCTTTATTTTTAAAACAAAAAAAAATCGGCCTGGACGCACCCTCCCGTTAAGGGTGCTCTAAGGTATCTCAACTTCCACGTCAATTTTTTTGTCAAAGGAACCCAACTAACCACTCGACTCAAGTCAACACCCTCACCCTACAGAGGCTCAAAGCCCATTGTCACCTCGATAATTATCACATAAAGCCCAACGGGCCCAATGCCTCATTCACATAACTCCTTAACAGAAATATCCACTTGAACCAGTAAAAGGTATACTAACCAAAGTAAAAAGTGATAATAACATTACTTCCGAACAATCCTACAAAGTACTATTTTCTATAACTGTACATAAATATCCAAAATATATGGCCCCGCTCGGTGGGATTATTAATTATGTTGGTTCATCGATTAAGGTTGAAATGTACAACACGTTTAATATTAGAATTTAGCTTGAGTTGTTAAGTTTGATATGGTATTATGGGTCTATATTTGAGTTTGACTGATATTTTCAATTTTCAAAATATATGGCCTTCACTTATATCTTCTGCTATGAAGTTTGCAATTTTTGGCGTTATTCAATAATTTCCAAATTCCAACCAGCTTTACAGAATTTTGTGTTTTATCCAGAAATGGCATCTCTTTTTCTTATCCATTGGTTCGGAGCAGACAGTTTTAATCTAATAATTCGACAAGCACCAGTCACCAAAATTTCCATGATTAGGATTTGATGAAATTGACAATTTCCTCCACTGGTCTAATTCGACAAGAGTTTATATGAAATTTGAATGTCTCTTTCTCCCTTTCTAAATCAAAACTTCAAACAATAGAACCTGTTATAAGACGGATTTTACTATTTTAGTCACATTTACATCAATACCTTTGATTTGAAGTATTATTAACTCCAAGGAATATATCAAGTCAGTCTCCATAACATAACATCTTAGATATACTAAGTTTGACGTCAATTATACCATTTTATCAATAAATATAACGCTAATTTTTAATGTAAAACAAAATAAGCCTCATAAAAAATATTCTATTATCTGTTTCTGGTCCTCTGTATATGCACTTATTGTTATGTCCCTAACTTGTGCTTAAGACTAATCCCATGATTAGTGGGAGGTTAGCATGGAGAAGGGCAGTGGTGCAGTGTTTTGCTTGGGGAAGAAGAGGCGTCACAGTGGCGGCGTAGAGTGTGATGGGTTGGGGTGTGTAGGGTGTTGTTGGTGAAGGTTGGGTGCTTGGGTTTTAAGAAGAAATCTCTATCTCTCACTTGCTCTCCCTCGCTCCATTTCCTTTCCTTTTCCGACACGACAGAGGAGGCGGAAGCTGGTCCAGCGTGAGGCGTGCGGAGGTCGTTGCGAGGAGGCGATCGTACGAGGAGGATCATCGAAGGCGACGTTGCGCGAGCGAGGCTCCGGCGGTTTCGTTGTGTTCGAAAGGTATGTCGGCTTCTTAGTGTGATATTGTTGCTCACTCACGTGTGGGTGAAGTGTTGGTCGGTCGGGGGAGGTCAGAGACCTCTCCGGCGACGAGAACGGTGTAAATCCTTCGCTGGTGCAAGGTTGCAGACGACCAACGGTCCACCGGGTCCCTTCGGGTGGTCGACCGATGTAGTGTGTTTTTCCCGACTTTAACCAACACCGGTCGGACGATGCCTTGTGGCGGTCGACTGGTAGTGCATTGTGTTGGTGGGTCGGGATTGCCTGTTGTGTTTCGGTCGACTGGTTTCTTGTGTTCGTTCAACCGGAACTTAAGTGTACTGGATTTTGATGCATGCTTGTTCGACCGTTTCCTTATACGTGTTCGACCGTTATATGACTTAGAACTGCTAGGATCTCTGGTAGTCTTCGGTCGACCTAGACCCCTGAGTTGGTCGACCGGTAGTATAGAATTGATATTGACCAGACTTCGGATTTTGATATCGTATTGGTCGACCGGTTTTAGATCTCTGTTCGACCGTTGAGACTTAGGTTTTGCGCAGAGAGTTCGAGCGTTGCAGACTTTCGGTCGACCAAACCTTTCTGAGAACGGTCGACCGAACCCGGTCGACCTTTTGTGCACAGAACTGAATTTCCGGTCATTTTTGGGATTACAACTTTGTCCACGGAAACCCGTGTCTTCACCTTGTGCGTAAGCCGGGAGGTGACAGTGGGCGCGTTACGCGTGTCTGCCCAGGGACCGTCGTGTGGAAGCGTGTGGGTGTTCGGGACATGTCACCTCCGTGTATGGATCGCGACTTGATATGATGGATTGTTGGACTCATTGTAGAGTAGCAGACCCGAGGGATCGTGGATCCCAATGTATGATGTTGTGCGAGCACGTAACTGTCGTTGTGTGAGGTGACTACCGGCCTGAATGACTACGGAGGTCACTGCCATGCTTTTATAGCAGCGCAGTTGGTGTTTTGCGGCTCGGGGAGCCTGATGACCTAGCAGACTTCGGTCTGGACCCATCCGATGTTGTGCCCGACGTATTGTTGGACCACCGATGTTGTGTCGCTCATACTGTTCCAGCGGTGATGATTGATGGGACGATGTTGTTCCGACTATGTTTTCCTCAACTGGGCACCTACTGAGATGATGATTGATGAACCGACCGAGCGACGACTCCGTTGTGGTGGTTTCGACCACGAAGTTACATATATGTTTCTTATGGCGTGGACTTGACGGATGCTTCTTGCCGAACCCCATGTTTAGTATAACGGCGTGTGGGGAGGGTCACGTCTTGTTCCGCTAGATCGTATGTGCCTACGGTAGGTCTCCTTGGGAGCCCCGATGATGATTGTCGGACTGATGTCTTGTGTTACCCTTTGGGGGAACTGTTTTTCTTACCATTGATGACATGACATGGTGCTAGTATGATAAGTCCATTTGTACTACTGCATGCATATATGTGAGCTTGACATATGTGGTTTCCTTATGGAAACTGAGGTATTGTTGTTACATGTTTTATTTCAGGACCGCAAGGTCCAGTTGGGTGGTGACCAGCGGGCGCGCGCATCTTGGGATCAGATCCTCTCACTCAGACCACTGAAGTCGACATGATTACTTGTATTTCCCCTTGTTGTTTCTGAAGTAATCATGTAGCTTTTTGACAAAACTCTGATGTAATATGATGCACCGCTTGAATGTTTTATGAGAAGTAACAGTCTCGTCTTTTAATTATTGGTTTCTATTGTCTTGATGATAATTTTTAAATTTCTATTGTTTCGGGATGTTACACTTATACGTTAGGAATATGGTTGACCATAAGAGTACATTGGAAAGTCTTTAGATTATATGAAATTAAAGCTAAAGATCCTTGTGATATTATGAAACAATTGAATGACATTTATTCACGAATCATTATCTACCCTGAAGAAAACTTCAACAGGAATATTATCTGCCAAAACATGACCAGACTGAAAAATACAAACTCTACAAAAGCTTGACAAGGTTGTGTTTGTTGTGAAGTGGTCAGAAGACATGTTTTCCTGCTTCCATATGATGCTGAATTCCACAGATAAATATGAGGCCTAGAAAAATCTTGGATTCCTGACAGAATCATCCTGTCTTGTTTAATCACTCACCCAAGCTATGAATACAATCTAATCTGCTCTGTGCATTCCCAGCAAACAGCCTCTGCACTTAAAACGTGTAAACATTTGGTGGGAAAAGTTAAGTGTTGGAGTAGGCACACTATTACCTCTCCATGCACAAAATTGTCCACTCTGTTTTTTTACATTTCATCGCAGCATATTAAGTAAAACTTCGAGTACAAACACACATAAGATTGAAAAAGACAAATATATAGGAGGGGTGAGTCCTATTATCAAAATAGTTATTGGAATTTAAAATTATAAAACCTTCAGTTGAAGTTACCATAAGGTTAGCTTAATTCAACTTGTATCGGTTCTTGGTGACTGGAATGCAAAATATCAATTCCAACACATGAAATATAAGTTTTCAAACTCTTACAACTTGCGGCGATATATAAGCATAGAAATTAATAATGGTTCCCAATGCAAGAGTTCAGGGACCTCAAGAATGAATATAATTTGGTATAAAAGTCAACAATCTCATTGAGGTTTGAATACACATTAACAATATGTAGCATGCGTGGTTAGCTGTATATATATACTATAAAATGATAATGTAGTCGAATAGCATGCAAAGCATTTAACAACTGGTATTTAAATATGCCAAACAAGATGGCTCCCTCTTATAAGTTTTCATGGCTTGTTGTTGAAGCAAAAATTAATATGAACAGTAGGTGGATCACATCATAAATCACTCCCTCCCTTGAGAAAGTTTCTTAATTAGAAACTTCTTAAAGAATGGTGTTATTATATTTGAGTCTAATCAAATCGTATATTGCTTAAGTATTAAGAAAAACTAGTGCTAATAGTCAAGTATCATTAACAAAAATGTAACAAGGATGTTTAGATTCAGTAATTCTCCCTTTCCCTCCACCTACAACAAAACATAATTAATGTCCACATTCTTAGGGTCCTAAACGAAAAACACCATTCACTTCCTATATATAAGATAATACTGTTGTTTAGATTGATTCAGAAACACAACTACGAGCTCGATAGGTGTGGAATATTGTTGTGGTAGTCTTCTTCTCATTCCGTTTCTGACCGTGGAGATGGAGAGGGACGGTGGAGATCGAGCGCCGCTGCTTCACGGCGACGTCGAGATGGGGGGCGTGTGGAGTTCCCTCATGGAAGCACGTGACGACTTCTTCCACCGATTCCCAGGCGCCTGCAAGAAACATAACTACGAGGTCAAACAACCACATAAACCCACCAGAGGTGATAATTATTTGCTTAATTATTATTATTATTTCAACTTATGGGTCGTGTTCGTGGACGTGAAAGAAATAGAAACAAATCCGCAAACAATCGGCAAAGTCAGTTGACTTCCATATCGTCATTCAATTGAAGGCTGTAGGTTCGAATTGTCTTTTATTATTATCGACGAAAAATAACTAACAATACACACATTAATTATCCATGTGGAACCCAAGAGTTTTAATTTCGTGGAAAACACTATTGGAGTGATTTGAGTTGATATATTGGAAATTGTTGTAAATTGGGAATTGTATTGTTTTGGAATTTTATATAACGTTTTCATAATTTCAACGAGAGATTAATTGGTCGATATATTTAGTCTTAAAATAGTCAAAATCAATAATTAAGTTTCAATAGACGTATAGTATGAGTATTATTTTTCCAAAAATATATATATTGATTTGGGCATTTATTTTGATGTTAGCGAAATTGTAAATCACATTTGCATCATTAATTTAGTAGTTTTGGATAATTAGGTGCAGGAGTTGGAAAAAGAACTTAGAAATGTTATATTATACTCTTACGAAGGTTTAAAGTATAAATAGGTTTCTTCTTCTAATATACCACCTTTGCTGGGACTAATTAAAGGCTATTCCTATACCCCCTACTGCCCCATACTTAAGAGTAGTTTTTAGCACATTAATTGAGAGAGATGACGCTGTAGGATCAGTAAATGTCATATTCCACCATGTCGGGTGATTTGGATCTAAAACGTGGAAGTAGGTTGTATTTGTAAGCGTGATGAGTCTTATGCCAAGCCGAAGTCACAATTTGAGATCTTAATTATCGACAACTAATTATCGACAACTGAGATATGGTCATATGGATCGGTACAGCCCTTGATTTCTCATTTTGGCTGCTAGCTTTCAACTTTAGTTTCCACCACACGATTTATTTTCATTTAAGTAATGATCGATATAATCAATCATTCGGCATGGTACGGTTCGATGACAAGGATGTCTATGTTCAAGTTCAATTAGCATGTCATTGTAACACAATTAATAATTTATCATCCATGTTCTATATATTAGTGTTCTCAAATAACATATAACTATAGAAGACATGTACAAACACCCATTGTCTATCCAAAGTGGTGGGGAGAGGTCGTAAATTTGATTCTCAAGGTTTTATCATACAAATTACATGCCTAAATACTAGGCTTAAGTTTATGATTGACGGATTTTATATTTCAATTTTTTTATTTAACAATGGAGCTGTGAAAAAGTTATTCTTACCATATTATGCAACTTCAAAAGTTTTTCTTCTACAAAAAGGCTACTCGAGAAACCCAGTTAAAGAAGCGTATTACGTGATTACACAAAATTAATACTTCTTTCCCTCGTTTGAACGTAGTGGGGCCCCACTCCGAAAATTTTGTATTAACTACTATGATTATTTTTTGAATGCATATTAACTACTATCATTAATAATCCACGAGCTTCACATGTTTGGTTACCAACGACGTACCAAAAGTGAAGATTGAACCTTAATTATTTTTGTCAAATAATGAAGGCTCGTTTGGTGAGACTAGACTGCTGGAGAGTTAATTTGTCCCCCCATTGGCCCATTCATTGAGATTGGTGACACATGACATGTGATGTGGGACACCAAGTTGAACTTCTCCAGTCTCCTACTATTTGCAGGACACAAAATTGGTAAAAAATAATAGGTCACGTTACAAATCGTTCAACTTAACGAGAACATTTAACTTGATCAATGATCCAACAATTACGGGGCGTTTTTTTGTTTGTTTGGGGGATCCTTATTCGCGGTTAAAAATCTTACAACATTGTAGTAATTTTTTATATATCTACTTTCGTACATTTGCGTCAGTTAGATTTTCTTAATCACTAAAATACCAATTTGGCTAAACTCTCTCAATTTTTATCACTCTCCTCTACTAATTAGGCCCCACCAATAACTTCAGAGATGTACAGTATGTTGGACGAGCAATTGTAAGTTAGCTTAGTTAGTATTAGCCTATTAGGCTATGCTTGGTTCGTGTAATTTGATAACATAGAATTCAATTCCATGTAAATTAATTATATGCTCATGAATTGAATTCCATGCAATTCAAACAAATATGTCGGACGAATTGATCTAAGTTAGCTTAGTTGGAACTTAGCTTACCTTTCTCTGAGTTCTAACCAAGGCTGTGCTCGGTTTATCTTTCCATTTCTGTACCATCTAGACGAAAAGTCAATATCTACAGGACCTATAGTTTCTCAATATGGTTACATATATAACAAACCATAGGAATTAGGAACTGTTGGAAGCCCAAAAAAATATCCTTAGAAAGAATGCTTCTTACTTGTGCATGTGAACCACGAAAGCAATATGTCAACATAAACCAATCAATTAGATCACACCTACACCCAAAAAACAACAACAGTGATTTGTAGAAAGAATTGGTAAGTTAGCCTAGGATGGAGTTGTACAATATTCAAAATGTAAGGACATGTTTGGGTTTTGCCGTAATTGGATTACATGGAATCCAACCAATTTCACGTAAATTGTGATGTTATCGTCCGTCCAACCACTACTGAGAAATTCATGTCAATATTACTATTGTCAACTTCTTTAAAGTTGTCTTCAATTCTTTCTAATGTTTCAGGAGAGAAGGAATACTACGAGAGACAATTCGCCACTTTGAAATCCTTCGAAGAGGTTGACTTGCTAGCCATTGTCAGCGTCGATGAGGAACATGACCGTGCAGAGGAGGACCAGAATGAATTCGCCATGAAGATCTCAAATTACGCCAACATTGTCTTGTTGGCGCTCAAAGTAAATTTTACAGTATTTGAATTTACAGATTCAAATCTGTATTCTCTTGGCTGCTAAGACTGTAACTTTTTTTTTATCGTAGATTTACGCGACCGTAAGAAGTGGATCAATAGCTATTGCTGCTTCAACACTTGATTCCTTGCTAGATCTCATGGCTGGTGGTATCCTCTGGTTCACTCATTTGTCCATGAAGAGCATAAACGTCTACAAGTATCCTATCGGGAAATTGCGTGTGCAACCGGTCGGCATTATCATTTTCGCTGCTATTATGGCTACTCTAGGTAAGTAAAAGTGTTCTTTATCTAAACTCGTGTAACATATGGTTGGATCAATGTGATATTGTTTTGAGCTCATGTAATGTTTGCTTTAACTGATGCTCCACAATCTGAATTCAAAAACTAATTTTGGGAGTATTGCACTTCGAAAATGGTTTTAAGTGTGCAAAAAGCAGAGAAGTTATCCAAATGTGACAATTTGGATTATAATATTTATAACAACTTGACCACAATATTTAGCTAATAACATTTGACACTTAGCAATCCAAGCATGACAAAAAGGCACATCTTAGGCTGTTTATTTCACATCCTGTTTACCAATTATGAGTTAGTGGCGTACAACATGTTGTGTCATTGTTGCAGGTTTTCAAGTTCTTGTTCAAGCAGTTGAGCAGCTGATCAAGGATGAACCGTCAGACAAGATGACACAATCACAATTAATCTGGTTATATTCGATCATGCTTCTTGCAACAGTCGTCAAACTCTCGCTTTGGCTCTACTGCAGAAGCTCCGGTAACGAGATTGTTCGTGCTTACGCAAAGGTGCAGTTAACATTCAATACAATACTTAAGCTATTAAATGGTATCATTATAAAGAAAGTATGGATTACTTACTAGTTGTTGTCTCGAATAGGATCACTATTTCGATGTGGTGACGAATGTTGTCGGATTGGCTGCTGCTGTTCTTGGTGACAGATATTACTGGTGGATTGACCCTGTTGGTGCCATCCTTCTTGCAGCCTACACAATCGTAAATTGGTCCGGGACTGTTTTGGAAAATGCAGGTCTGTTGCTTTCTGCCAATATTTTACTAGCATGCATCTGAATTTAATTATGCTTTGATGAGATCAAACAGGATTGGTGTCTGTCAGTAATCTCTAATATTTCTGATGATTGTTGTTTGCTTTGCAGTTTCTCTGATGAGCCAATCAGCTCCTCCCGAAATGTTACAGAAATTAACGTACCTCGTCATACGACATGATCCTCTAATTAAGCGTGTTGATACTGTTCGAGCATACACCTTTGGGGTTCTGTATTTTGTCGAGGTTTGTCACATAACCTGCTAGTCATCCCATTTTCGTTAATGTCAATTTGGTAGGTCTACTCAATCGTGAAAGTTCTGTAGTCATTACATAATAACGTCTATATATATTTTACATATTGCTTATGTTTCAACAACTTCCGCTGTCATATGAATTTGATCTTCACATGCTACTACACTTACTGTGAATCTATTATACATACTTCAATTCTAGTAACTATCGACGTGACCTCAATCGATTTGTTTTACTTCACCTCTTATGGTTGTATTTGTTTGTTAGTTAGAAACGATCAGTTAAGTTTTCTTTAAATAATAAGTCAGAGCTGATGAACACAACTCTTCAAAACCTTTTAAACACAAGTGATGCTCAAAAGAAATCTGTTTTTTTTCTTCTCTCTCTTCTACTTTTGATATCTTCCATTTCAATTCTTAAAATTAAAAAAACAGGTTGACATCGAACTCCCTGAAGACCTGCCACTGAAGGAGGCTCACGCCATCGGAGAATCACTACAAATAAAGATCGAGGAACTTCCTGAGGTGGAGAGGGCATTCGTTCATCTAGACTACGAGTGCGACCATAAGCCTGAGCATAACATTCTCATCAAACTTCCCAACACTCAGCCTTGAGTTTGCATGCACAAATCATAACTCTCATCATGATTGTTTTCCTCCATTAGGAACGAACATAAACTTAATTGGAAGTTCAATGGCAGATGCCAACTCTGCTGTGTAAGTTAGTTATGTTCATTGCATCTCCTGAAACAAGATAATTCATTTTGTGGTGTATGTTATCGAACATCTAGTGAGATTAGTGAAGTTTTGTTTGAAGGTATATCATTATTTTCTAGGTCTGTTTGTGTATGATTATTGATGTGTTGTTGGGTTGGTCCGGAACAATAATAATATTGTGTTTTCAATTTAAGAGTACGGTCTAATGAACATAATTTAAGACCATGGTCTACTGGCTAGAAACTTATAATAAGAAATTAAATTGTGATATTTAGTTTAATAGCTAAAGAGATTAATATAGACTAATTACATGTGTATAATTATATTAAGGTAAATTACAACTAACCCCTCTTAACTATGAGTCAAATTTCACTTAATCCTCGTCAACTTTAAAACGTAACACTAAGCCCCTGAACATTCGATTTTCCAAAAAAAATCAAGAATTTCATCATTATTTTTAATTTGTTTTGCATTGTTAATGTAGATTACCCTAAGGATCCATTTGGCTTAAGATTGTGGAGCAGATTTTAAAGAATCTGTTGGATGAAAATTCTTTCTGAACACATGAAACTCGAAATTGATTCTCAGTCCAGGATCCGATTATACTTCTTCTACCAACTCCCTCTCACACAGTCTCTCTCTCTCTTCGGGAATCAGAAGAAGAAAAACTTGATTCTTGAGCATTGTAGATGGATTCTACACATCAACGAGAAAGAGCCCTCATCAACATCACTTTTAACATCCATAAAGTGGAAGAATACAAACCTCAAAATCCATTTTTTTATGAATCCTCTTGTTGAAATGCTATTTTTCAAGAGAATCGATTCTCAAAAATCAATCCCCAAATAGATCCTAACTCTATCGCAAGTTTGGATCTACTTGTAACAAAAATACCAATGGAAGGACGTAGTTGCAACACATCCCCAAATTCTAATTCTCTCAAATTAGGGTTTCGGGCCTTTCCTTCTCTATTTAAGGCGCCCTTCCCCTCCAACCCCCTAATCACATCCCAAACTTCTCTACGCCGCCGCTCTCTCACATCATCAGTTTTCCGATTCATGTATTTAATTTCGTTTTTGTTTTCGGTTTCGTGAAGGCTGTGATGATTAAAACTTATACCATCAAACTCCGAAGTTATGTTCCGTGTCGAGATCTCAGAACTATACTCTCTGAGCCTTCTCGAGCCTATTAAACATGTTTTCCTAAAAACTTGTTTTATTTTTCTTGTGAGTTATTATTGTTATTTCGAAGGGGGAAAAGGCAATAAATTAGAGTCTCTGATGCGCTTTGTTAATAGCGTTTTCAGTGCTGTACGTTGCCGAGACGAAATTGAGTCGTAGATTCTGGCATTTGCTGTTTTTCTGGTGCGGCGAATGCATTCAGATGCTCAGAAATTTTCTTTATTGTCCTCACAGTTTTTGTTTTTATATGTTTTCGTTCAAATTATGTTTTACTCCTATTTCAGTTCGAGGTTGCCCTTGGTTAATCGATCAATCTTTTAATCTTAACTAAAGAATGATGTTCCTGTTATTTTGGTAAAAAAACTTTGGGAGGTACGAAAATCGTACATCTTTTAGAAAACTTATTAGTGATTTCTTTGTAATGTATTGTACTTGAGTCTCTATTTTCATCTTTAATTTCCAAGCTGTACTACCGAGTTTTCTATAATAAAAACTCCAAAAAAAAGATTTTCAATTAAAAATCAGAAGAACTATAGGTTCTCCGCATTTTACCTATTTTTTTCTTCGAATTTCGTTGAATTAATCATATCTTGCTTGGAAATGATTTTGAACGAATCTAAATATTGGATGTTTTAACTACGGCAAATTAAAGGACGTGCTGTAGTGTGTAAAGGAGAGGGTTTGGACGGCAAATGACGTACAATCGGGTCAAATGGTGTGGATCACCTTGGGTTTGTAGGAAAGTGGTGGTTGAAGAGTGAGTTTTCAGGTCATCAAAAGAAAAGAAAAACGAAGGAGAGAACTTAAGTCTGGAGGGAACTTAATGGTCAATCGTCTCTGACAGCAATTATAAGTCTGGAGGGAACTTAAGTTTAATACGAAGCTAATTTCTACTCCTACTTGAACATTCGATGCTGTCTTATTTTTTAAAAACAGTAATCTTAGTTTTGTCGAACGCGGTCTCTAATTTAAGATGTATTAGCTCGGTTCATATCATACTTCATAGGAGAGTCAATCAAGGGGTGTCCAAAATTAATGGTTGTGAGATTAGCTTAATTGGATATTTGGATCGATTCTATAAAAACATGGATCGAATATAAACTATAAAATTCTGCGACAATTGTAAACACGCGAGTAGATCCTAATCTGTAGAAAACATTCAGATGTTAAATTCATTTTTTACTACCTCATGAACGAGTGATACGTTTGAGTTGTGGGCAGACGTTTACAATATAACAAATATACAAACATTAATTTAAATAATCGACGGGGATGTAGCTCAAATGGTAGAGCGCTCGCTTTGCATGCGAGAGGTACAGGGTTCGATCCCCTGCATCTCCATATTTTACAATTTTTGCTAATTACTTTGTTATAATTGTCCCCACTCAGTGAGTGACTCAGGCACCTATATTTTAGGGTTTTTGCCACACCTATATTTTGCCAAGTTAAATTATTATCATATTCAATTAGCAATCTCGCTCAAGAGGTGATTACACATGTTATATGTACTGCTACATTTTGAGGCTGGATAATGGATATCGTCAATCCATAACAATTGCGTTCTATCCACGTAGGCGACCAACCTGGTCCCAGGAGGACGACCAGGAGGATGACCAGGTCCGTCGTTGGATTTTTTGTTTTTGATCTTGTTTTTTATAAATTATTTATAATATTTTTGTTTTAATATTTTTAAAATATGTTTTATAATTTTTTTATAATTTCAAAATCGACGTCCAAATCATGTGTAGACCAGTAGGACGGGAGTGTATTGAAAAATTGAATTATTTTATTCAATAAAAAAATAAATTCTTTTATCCACCATAATAAATTATTTACAACTAAATACTTAAGTTCTCATTTGTTGTCAAAAGAGTAAAGGCTCCGGTGAAAGCCCGAAGCATCCTTCTCGGATTGTGAGAAGAAGATTCCAAGCTCGGCGAGGGTTGTTCGCGAGTTTGACGGTTGTAAAGGCGTTCTCTCCCCGCAGCGGAACGGGGAGTGGTTAGTGAAGTCGTGAGCGGAGTTCGGTGATCCGAGCGGAGCTTGCAAGAGAGGATTAGGACCCGGGTGGGGTGCCGAACCTCTATAAAAACGCCGAGTCGATTTGTGGTTTGCATATTCCTACACTTGCTTGTTTTAGTTTAAATTCCGCTGCATTTCTTTGATTGCTTAAACAAGTAGGTAATTAGGTGATTAACATTATTTGTGGACCCATAAACCCACACGATCCTACATTTGGTATCAGAGCCAGGTTATCAAAGATCTCCAAAGCCAGATTGAAACATGCATGAATGAGAAGAATGAGGTGGTTGCTAAACTAGAAAATTATGCATCAAATTTTGATAAATTAAAAGCAACACCTATAGATTGTGAACAATTAGATCTTCAAGCTTGCAATGTGCAATTAAAAAAAAATCTAGAAAAATTCACACATGGAACTAAGATGCTTAACATGCTATTAGGTAGTCAAAAACAATCTTTGCTAATTACTTTGTTATAATTGTCCCCACTCAGTGAGTGACTCAGGCACCTATATTTTAGGGTTTTTGCCACACCTATATTTTGCCAAGTTAAATTATTATCATATTCAATTAGCAATCTCGCTCAAGAGGTGATTACACATGTTATATGTACTGCTACATTTTGAGGCTGGATAATGGATATCGTCAATCCATAACAATTGCGTTCTATCTACAATGAATGCTGAGAAAGCTTAGTTCATCCACGTAGGCGACCAACCTGGTCCCAGGAGGACGACCAGGAGGATGACCAGGTCCGTCGTTGGATTTTTTGTTTTTGATCTTGTTTTTTATAAATTATTTATAATATTTTTGTTTTAATATTTTTAAAATATGTTTTATAATTTTTTATAATTTCAAAATCGACGTCCAAATCATGTGTAGACCAGTAGGACGGGAGTGTATTGAAAAATTGAATTATTTTATTCAATAAAAAAATAAATTCTTTTATCCACCATAATAAATTATTTACAACTAAATACTTAAGTTCTCATTTGTTGTCAAAAGAGTAAAGGCTCCGGTGAAAGCCCGAAGCATCCTTCTCGGATTGTGAGAAGAAGATTCCAAGCTCGGCGAGGGTTGTTCGCGAGTTTGACGGTTGTAAAGGCGTTCTCTCCCCGCAGCGGAACGGGGAGTGGTTAGTGAAGTCGTGAGCGGAGTTCGGTGATCCGAGCGGAGCTTGCAAGAGAGGATTAGGACCCGGGTGGGGTGCCGAACCTCTATAAAAACGCCGAGTCGATTTGTGGTTTGCATATTCCTACACTTGCTTGTTTTAGTTTAAATTCCGCTGCATTTCTTTGATTGCTTAAACAAGTAGGTAATTAGGTGATTAACATTATTTGTGGACCCATAAACCCACACGATCCTACATTTGGTATCAGAGCCAGGTTATCAAAGATCTCCAAAGCCAGATTGAAACATGCATGAATGAGAAGAATGAGGTGGTTGCTAAACTAGAAAATTATGCATCAAATTTTGATAAATTAAAAGCAACACCTATAGATTGTGAACAATTAGATCTTCAAGCTTGCAATGTGCAATTAAAAAAAAATCTAGAAAAATTCACACATGGAACTAAGATGCTTAACATGCTATTAGGTAGTCAAAAACAATCTTTGCTAATTACTTTGTTATAATTGTCCCCACTCAGTGAGTGACTCAGGCACCTATATTTTAGGGTTTTTGCCACACCTATATTTTGCCAAGTTAAATTATTATCATATTCAATTAGCAATCTCGCTCAAGAGGTGATTACACATGTTATATGTACTGCTACATTTTGAGGCTGGATAATGGATATCGTCAATCCATAACAATTGCGTTCTATCTACAATGAATGCTGAGAAAGCTTAGTTCATCCACGTAGGCGACCAACCTGGTCCCAGGAGGACGACCAGGAGGATGACCAGGTCCGTCGTTGGATTTTTTGTTTTTGATCTTGTTTTTTATAAATTATTTATAATATTTTTGTTTTAATATTTTTAAAATATGTTTTATAATTTTTTTATAATTTCAAAATCGACGTCCAAATCATGTGTAGACCAGTAGGACGGGAGTGTATTGAAAAATTGAATTATTTTATTCAATAAAAAAATAAATTCTTTTATCCACCATAATAAATTATTTACAACTAAATACTTAAGTTCTCATTTGTTGTCAAAAGAGTAAAGGCTCCGGTGAAAGCCCGAAGCATCCTTCTCGGATTGTGAGAAGAAGATTCCAAGCTCGGCGAGGGTTGTTCGCGAGTTTGACGGTTGTAAAGGCGTTCTCTCCCCGCAGCGGAACGGGGAGTGGTTAGTGAAGTCGTGAGCGGAGTTCGGTGATCCGAGCGGAGCTTGCAAGAGAGGATTAGGACCCGGGTGGGGTGCCGAACCTCTATAAAAACGCCGAGTCGATTTGTGGTTTGCATATTCCTACACTTGCTTGTTTTAGTTTAAATTCCGCTGCATTTCTTTGATTGCTTAAACAAGTAGGTAATTAGGTGATTAACATTATTTGTGGACCCATAAACCCACACGATCCTACATTTGGTATCAGAGCCAGGTTATCAAAGATCTCCAAAGCCAGATTGAAACATGCATGAATGAGAAGAATGAGGTGGTTGCTAAACTAGAAAATTATGCATCAAATTTTGATAAATTAAAAGCAACACCTATAGATTGTGAACAATTAGATCTTCAAGCTTGCAATGTGCAATTAAAAAAAAATCTAGAAAAATTCACACATGGAACTAAGATGCTTAACATGCTATTAGGTAGTCAAAAACAATCTTTGCTAATTACTTTGTTATAATTGTCCCCACTCAGTGAGTGACTCAGGCACCTATATTTTAGGGTTTTTGCCACACCTATATTTTGCCAAGTTAAATTATTATCATATTCAATTAGCAATCTCGCTCAAGAGGTGATTACACATGTTATATGTACTGCTACATTTTGAGGCTGGATAATGGATATCGTCAATCCATAACAATTGCGTTCTATCTACAATGAATGCTGAGAAAGCTTAGTTCATCCACGTAGGCGACCAACCTGGTCCCAGGAGGACGACCAGGAGGATGACCAGGTCCGTCGTTGGATTTTTTGTTTTTGATCTTGTTTTTTATAAATTATTTATAATATTTTTGTTTTAATATTTTTAAAATATGTTTTATAATTTTTTATAATTTCAAAATCGACGTCCAAATCATGTGTAGACCAGTAGGACGGGAGTGTATTGAAAAATTGAATTATTTTATTCAATAAAAAAATAAATTCTTTTATCCACCATAATAAATTATTTACAACTAAATACTTAAGTTCTCATTTGTTGTCAAAAGAGTAAAGGCTCCGGTGAAAGCCCGAAGCATCCTTCTCGGATTGTGAGAAGAAGATTCCAAGCTCGGCGAGGGTTGTTCGCGAGTTTGACGGTTGTAAAGGCGTTCTCTCCCCGCAGCGGAACGGGGAGTGGTTAGTGAAGTCGTGAGCGGAGTTCGGTGATCCGAGCGGAGCTTGCAAGAGAGGATTAGGACCCGGGTGGGGTGCCGAACCTCTATAAAAACGCCGAGTCGATTTGTGGTTTGCATATTCCTACACTTGCTTGTTTTAGTTTAAATTCCGCTGCATTTCTTTGATTGCTTAAACAAGTAGGTAATTAGGTGATTAACATTATTTGTGGACCCATAAACCCACACGATCCTACATTTGGTATCAGAGCCAGGTTATCAAAGATCTCCAAAGCCAGATTGAAACATGCATGAATGAGAAGAATGAGGTGGTTGCTAAACTAGAAAATTATGCATCAAATTTTGATAAATTAAAAACAACACCTATAGATTGTGAACAATTAGATCTTCAAGCTTGCAATGTGCAATTAAAAAAAAATCTAGAAAAATTCACACATGGAACTAAGATGCTTAACATGCTATTAGGTAGTCAAAAACAATCTTTGCTAATTACTTTGTTATAATTGTCCCCACTCAGTGAGTGACTCAGGCACCTATATTTTAGGGTTTTTGCCACACCTATATTTTGCCAAGTTAAATTATTATCATATTCAATTAGCAATCTCGCTCAAGAGGTGATTACACATGTTATATGTACTGCTACATTTTGAGGCTGGATAATGGATATCGTCAATCCATAACAATTGCGTTCTATCTACAATGAATGCTGAGAAAGCTTAGTTCATCCACGTAGGCGACCAACCTGGTCCCAGGAGGACGACCAGGAGGATGACCAGGTCCGTCGTTGGATTTTTTGTTTTTGATCTTGTTTTTTATAAATTATTTATAATATTTTTGTTTTAATATTTTTAAAATATGTTTTATAATTTTTTTATAATTTCAAAATCGACGTCCAAATCATGTGTAGACCAGTAGGACGGGAGTGTATTGAAAAATTGAATTATTTTATTCAATAAAAAAATAAATTCTTTTATCCACCATAATAAATTATTTACAACTAAATACTTAAGTTCTCATTTGTTGTCAAAAGAGTAAAGGCTCCGGTGAAAGCCCGAAGCATCCTTCTCGGATTGTGAGAAGAAGATTCCAAGCTCGGCGAGGGTTGTTCGCGAGTTTGACGGTTGTAAAGGCGTTCTCTCCCCGCAGCGGAACGGGGAGTGGTTAGTGAAGTCGTGAGCGGAGTTCGGTGATCCGAGCGGAGCTTGCAAGAGAGGATTAGGACCCGGGTGGGGTGCCGAACCTCTATAAAAACGCCGAGTCGATTTGTGGTTTGCATATTCCTACACTTGCTTGTTTTAGTTTAAATTCCGCTGCATTTCTTTGATTGCTTAAACAAGTAGGTAATTAGGTGATTAACATTATTTGTGGACCCATAAACCCACACGATCCTACATTTGGTATCAGAGCCAGGTTATCAAAGATCTCCAAAGCCAGATTGAAACATGCATGAATGAGAAGAATGAGGTGGTTGCTAAACTAGAAAATTATGCATCAAATTTTGATAAATTAAAAGCAACACCTATAGATTGTGAACAATTAGATCTTCAAGCTTGCAATGTGCAATTAAAAAAAAATCTAGAAAAATTCACACATGGAACTAAGATGCTTAACATGCTATTAGGTAGTCAAAAACAATCTTTGCTAATTACTTTGTTATAATTGTCCCCACTCAGTGAGTGACTCAGGCACCTATATTTTAGGGTTTTTGCCACACCTATATTTTGCCAAGTTAAATTATTATCATATTCAATTAGCAATCTCGCTCAAGAGGTGATTACACATGTTATATGTACTGCTACATTTTGAGGCTGGATAATGGATATCGTCAATCCATAACAATTGCGTTCTATCTACAATGAATGCTGAGAAAGCTTAGTTCATCCACGTAGGCGACCAACCTGGTCCCAGGAGGACGACCAGGAGGATGACCAGGTCCGTCGTTGGATTTTTTGTTTTTGATCTTGTTTTTTATAAATTATTTATAATATTTTTGTTTTAATATTTTTAAAATATGTTTTATAATTTTTTATAATTTCAAAATCGACGTCCAAATCATGTGTAGACCAGTAGGACGGGAGTGTATTGAAAAATTGAATTATTTTATTCAATAAAAAAATAAATTCTTTTATCCACCATAATAAATTATTTACAACTAAATACTTAAGTTCTCATTTGTTGTCAAAAGAGTAAAGGCTCCGGTGAAAGCCCGAAGCATCCTTCTCGGATTGTGAGAAGAAGATTCCAAGCTCGGCGAGGGTTGTTCGCGAGTTTGACGGTTGTAAAGGCGTTCTCTCCCCGCAGCGGAACGGGGAGTGGTTAGTGAAGTCGTGAGCGGAGTTCGGTGATCCGAGCGGAGCTTGCAAGAGAGGATTAGGACCCGGGTGGGGTGCCGAACCTCTATAAAAACGCCGAGTCGATTTGTGGTTTGCATATTCCTACACTTGCTTGTTTTAGTTTAAATTCCGCTGCATTTCTTTGATTGCTTAAACAAGTAGGTAATTAGGTGATTAACATTATTTGTGGACCCATAAACCCACACGATCCTACATTTGGTATCAGAGCCAGGTTATCAAAGATCTCCAAAGCCAGATTGAAACATGCATGAATGAGAAGAATGAGGTGGTTGCTAAACTAGAAAATTATGCATCAAATTTTGATAAATTAAAAGCAACACCTATAGATTGTGAACAATTAGATCTTCAAGCTTGCAATGTGCAATTAAAAAAAATCTAGAAAAATTCACACATGGAACTAAGATGCTTAACATGCTATTAGGTAGTCAAAGACAATCTTTGCAAAAACATGGGTTAGGATACAATGCAAAATTGAAAAACCATGTATCTCACACTACTCTAAATGGAAAGCACTTAGTTGTAAACCATAGTTCCTCAAGTGTGTGGGCTCTCAAAACCAAAATGGTTTGGGTTCCCAAAGCTAACATTCAAGGACCCAAAGTTGTTTGGGTACCTAAATCTACTCTTGTAGGAGCTTGAGGAGGAGATTGGTGGTGACCGGGTGAGCTCAAGAGTCAAATACAAATCCGGTTGCATCACCAAATGAGATTGGAGCTAAATTCGAATTCAACATTGGTATAAATTCTTATCTATACAATTCATGTTAAATTAGCTCTAATCTAGCTTCATATGCTTAATTGACATATCATATAGTTTAATTCATTGCAAATCATATACCTTATTCATTGCAAATCAATTATCACATCCATTGATTTTAATTGTCAAATTTTAAATGGATGTTAGAATAAGGCTTAAGTTGAAACTTAAATGAACTTAATTTCATCATACTCATTGTTTCCATTTAGCCTTATTGATAGGGGGAGCTTAAATGTTATATCTTTTAGAGTAATGAAGTGCAAAATTTAGGGGGAGCAACTTCATTACAAGACATCCAAATTCTATGCTTAAAGTCATATTTATTTTTATTTTTGATGGATGTCAAAGGGGGAGAGATAATTAAGGGGGTAACTTGGAATTTGGCATAAAATTGAACAAAAACTATGCACATCCATAGGGGGAGCATTAAGTTGCATAGTTTACATATACAAATTCCATGTATTTAGATAGAATTAAGATATAGGTTGCCATCATCAAAAAGGGGGAGATTGTTGGCTTTTTGGCCTTAATCTAGGTTTTGATGATTTAATTAACCTAATCTTAATTATGATGATGTAGAGTAGCACACATATTGCATTGCATGTATATTGTATTGTGCTAACCTCTACAGGTGATCAAGACTCAAGAAAGAAGGAAATGAAGTCAAGACATGTAATTAAAGCTAAATCGAAGACATGTAACCTTGATTTATTTTGAGTCTTAGGAACATGTGTAAATTGAGCATACAAGGGTTAAAAACCAATCACATACACACTAGGTTCCTTAGAGAAGTCACACACAATATTTCACATTATTTGGACTTCATTAGATCACCCAAACCTTAGTCGGAAATCACTTATAAACTTAAACCCAGATTTCCTGTGTGAACCGGTCGACCGAACCAGTTCTCAGTTCGACCGGTTTATAACAGACTCTCCACAGTGATTTTACCGAACTCTACCGGTCGACCGGTTCTACATTTTCGGTCGACCGATCCCGGATTTTAATATGACCGTTTTTCTTGTCGTATTCCTATAACGGTCGTATTCGTATAAAACAAACTTAACCCCAAAATACATTCGGTAACCGGTCGAACGACGACCTTGTTTCGGTCGACCGGTTGAACATTTCTTCAAGAAACAAAATTTCCTGCTATCGGTCGACACATTTCTCGTTCGACCGATTGACCTTTGTCTCAACCGAATCCCCTTTTCGGTCGACCGCTCCATACTTTGGTTCGACCGATTCACTTAAGTAGAGTTAAGTTCTAGCTCGTTTGTCCGACCGAATATTCTTTTGTTCGACCGTTCTCCTTGAAATCAAGTGAACGGTCGACCGGTTTAGTAGTTTCGGTCGACCGGTTCTGGACAGATTTGCAGCCCGATTTTCTGCTTTGTGTATCTTGCACAAAACCCAATCAAATCTATCCCCAACGGCTAGAAAACCTTAGGAGCTTATAAATAGAGGATCAAGACTTGTTGTTAACACAACTCTCCAACTCCAATTGTCCAAATACATTAGAGAGAAACCTCAATCCTCAAAGCTCCCAATTCTACACTCTTTAAGCCTAAACTTCACACACTTGATCATATACTCATCCTACTCAAAGTGTGCTCAATTAGAGAGTGAATCCCACTCAGTTACAAGAGTTGTCAAAAGAAGCAAGGACTTCGGTGAAAGCCCGAAGTGTCCCTCTCGGATTGTGAGAGGAAGAATTCAAGCAAGCGAGGGTTGTTCGCGTTGCTTGTGGTGTAAAGGCGTTCTCTCCCGGCCCGGAACGGGGAGTGGTTAGTGAAGACGTAGGCGGAGCTCGCGGAGTCGAGCGGAGCTTACAAGAGAGGACTAGGACCCGGGTGGGGTGCCGAACCTCTATAAAAACCGACGCGTCTTTTGTGGTTTGCATTTTCTGTTAATTTCCCTACTTGTTTTTAAATTTGTTTCCGCTGCGTTTATTGTTTAATTAATTAGAGATTAGATTAAAAGTGATTAGTGGACCCATAACCCACACGATCCTACATTTGGTATCAGAGCCTTGTTAGCTAAATTTCATTACTTTACCGTAATTTTAGCATGGCTTCAACATCTAATCACTTAGAGGGTTTATGCACCACAAGTCCTCCTTTGCTTAATGGGTCAAATTATGATTATTGGAAAAATAGAATGAAAATCTTTTTAATATCAAATGACCTTAAGTATTGGAAGTTTATTCAAAATCCATACATACCCCCAAATGAAGATGATTTAGATTCTCTATCTAGGGCTCAAATGAAAGAAATTGAAATGAATTCAAAAATTATGAATATTCTTTATTGTGGCCTTAATGAGGGAGAATACAATAGAATTAGGGGATGTGAAAGTGCAAATGAAATATGGCATAGGTTACAAATGCATCATGAGGGTGATAACAAAACCAAAGAAACTAGGATAAGTCTCCTCATGCATAAATATGAGATATTTTCTATGCAAATCGGTGAGAACATAAGCGACATGAACACTCGCTTCACCGATATTACTAACTCTCTTTTGATTCTTGGAAGAAGGATAAATGAAGGAGAGATGACTCGAAAATTCCTCCGGTCATTGAGCAACGATTGGGAAGACAAGGTCGTGGCAATCGAAGAATCGCACGATCTTTCAAAATTAAAGATGGAGGAACTCATTGGAAATCTCATGGCCTATGAGCTCCAATTGAGTCATCGAAGAGAGAAGGAAGCTTCAAAGAAAAACTCCGTGGTGGCATTACATGCAAAGTTTGATGAGCCAAGGAGGGTGGAAGAAGAGGACATTGAGGTCCTTGCCCAAGACTTCTTCAAATACCTCAAGAGGGATAAAGGAGAAAAGAATGAAAGAAGAGGTAGAAGAAGTGAGAAAAGAGAAAAAGAAAAAGAGAGGGAGGAGAGTGAAAATGAGAGAAGAGAAGGGGAGAAGAAAAAGGAGAGAAGGGAGAGGAGAAAAGAAAAGGAGAAGAGCAAGAGAAGAGAAAGGAAGGAGGAAGCACACAAGGCTACATGGGATGATTCTTCATCACCATCATCATCGTCTTCTTCCTTGCAAAGTAGAAGAGAAGTGGCTCACTCATGCTTCATGGCAATTCAAGATGAAGGAAGTGAGGTATCCTCTAACTCTTACTCTAGTAGATCACATTCTTGCTCATCTAAATCATATGCTAGTGATAGTTCATGTTCTAAAGAAGAAACTTATTCTTATGATGAACTTCAAAATGCATTCCATGATTTAGTTAAACAATATGAGATCATATGTGATAAAAACAAGAATGCTAGAAAGTTAATCAAAGATCTTCAAAGCCAAATTGATACATGCATAAATGAGAAGAATGAGGTGATTGCTAAATTTGAAAAGAACGCATCAAATCTTGAAAAATTAAGAGCAACACCTATAGATTGTGATCAACTAAATCTTCAAGCTTCTAACTTGCAATTAAGAAAAGATTTAGAAAGATTCACTAATGGAACTCATATGCTTAACATGCTATTAGGTAGTCAAAGGCAATCTTTGCAAAAACATGGTTTAGGTTACAATTTTAAATTGAAAAACCATGTATCTCACACTACTCTAAATGGTAAGCATATGTTCATTAACCATAGTTCCTCAAGTGTGTGGGCACCCAAAACCAAAATGGTTTGGATCCCAAGAGCTAATGTTCAAGGACCCAAAGTAGGTTGGGTACCAAAATCTACACTTGTAGGTACTTGAGGAGGAGATTGGTGGTGACCGGGTGAGCCAAAGCGTCGAATTCGAACCCGGTTGCATCACCAAATCAAGATTGGAGCTATTCAAGATTCAAGTTTGGTATAAATTTCTATCTTTGAAATTTTCTGAAAATTAGCTCTAATCTAGTTTCACATGCTTAATTGACATATCATATAGTTCAATTTGGAATAATTGTGGGTGTCAATCCCTCATAAATAATTTGGCATAATTGTCACTTCGGAATTCCGTGGTGAGGGCATTGGGTCAAGACACTTTTAAATCTTTCAAGATAGGAATAGAACGGCTCGCTCTCAGACTGAACGAATGCAACAATTTCATTCCTAATCTTCATAGTCTTATGGTTGGGGAAATATTTTTTTAGAAACACTTGAACAAACTCAGCCCAACTGCTAATAGATCTTTCGGCTAGACTATATAGCCATTTCTTAGCGTCGTCCTTCAGTGCTAGAGGCACGAATTTCAGACGCACTGTCTCCTCAGGGATATGCTGGTATTGCATAAGAGAGCAGATTTCTTCAAATTCTCTAAGGAAGAGATATGGGTCTTCCCTAGAGGTGAACTTAGGCAACATACTCATGTATTGTGCCTTAAGTTCGAAGTCGCGACCCGGGATGGTGGGCATAACGATGCACGATGGCTGAGCAGCCATCGTTGGGTAGCACCGATCCCTCAAAGTTATAGGTTGCGCAACAGGCGGGTCCACTACGTTCTCACCCATTAGATCCGAGTGAGGTGGTGCAACAGGTGGGTTGGGGTTAAGTTCCAGACTGGAATCTAGATGAACTCGTGAGAGTCGATTACTCAAGTCCCGAATCCAAATCTGAGTGCACCGGGTTGAATCAATTTTTGAATTCAAATTCGAAATTTAAATTCCAAATTTAATTTCAAGAATTACTTACTCTTTTTTTTTCGTTTTTTTTTTTTTTATTTTTTTTTGAATTTTTTTTTTATTTTTTTTATTTTTTTAAAGGAAACAAACAAAAGAAAGGTAAGGATGAGAAGGGAAAGAAGACTCGGACGAGAAGGGAAACTTAACTCTAAAGGATAAAAATTAGGGTTGGTCAGAAATTTCCTAAACAAGCACGGTCAAAACAATCCTAGACCTAGTGTCACTTAGATCTAGACGACTCCTAACTGGTTGAGTCGAATTGATTCGCTTGATTCACCTCCCTCACCAATCAAACCAAGTTGGCCAGTTAGTGTATAGCTAGTGGGGGCGCTTCCGACAGAGTCGGTGCCAATTAGACAACCACGTCGCTTGGAAGACTTTCGTCGACACAAAAACACTTTCTAGACACCAAATTGAGTTCAATTAGCTTCAGGTCATAGCAAGTCAAACCAATCTCCTCCTTAATTGAGTCCGAGTCCTTAGGGGCCAATGTCTAATTGATTTTAAATTTTAGGCTTAGGCGACACTTCAGGATTGTGGTTTGTGGGCTACGGGAGGGTGATGAAATCCCCACCGTATCTTTTCCTACGGAGTTGCCCTTAAGATAGTTTAACTTAAATCTAGCAAAGATAGTCAAACAATGGTCCTTTTAATGGGGGCAATTGCAAGGTTTTATGCAGCTAAATTATATGCTCTAATGCACTCGATAAAAACCTCGATACGTACCTTGCCTCCAGCAATCTTCAACAAGTATTAATTTGCAAGAATTTAGCAAGAATAATGCAAGCAAAACATTATATGATGCATGCACTAAGGTCTTTCTAATTTTGCCAATTTTAGGTCAGAGTTGAATTATTGCCAATTATGGAATTGTAACCCTAACACGTGCAATTCTACGAAAGGAAACTTTTCAACTATTCAGATTTTACGAGAAAGGCAAGAAAAGTTACCTCCGCAATGCTCAGTCGGGTTCGCCGCCCGCTCTCGGAGATTCCAGTAGCTCAATGAGACCACCCAGAGATGTCGACGATGCCCCAGAAAATTGAAGACCAGATTCCAACCCTGTGCGGCGTTTCCGCCGCACTTTACCTTGTTGGTGCGGCGATTCCGCCTCCCACTTGGTTCAGAATGCGGTGAGATTTCACTGCGAGCTCTGTCGTCTCCTGAAATGCAAATCCAAATAGTTAGATTGCGCACTCGATAAACAGAAAAAAATCGAAAATACAAAAACAAACGAAATCTTCGTCGCCTCCCCGGCAACGGCGCCAAAAACTTGATGAGAATTAAATTTATACCGCAAGTGCACGGCGTCAATGAAGACGTGGCAAGTACGGGTCGAACACAAGGAGGGAGAGATTTCGTTGTTAGTGTGATTTCGATTGAGGGGAAGAAGGGAGAGAAGAATTAATTTGGGTTTTTTGGGGTTTTTGGTTTAATTAACTAAAGTACGAAACAAAAGCAATTAAAATTAAAACAAGAACAAAGAGAGAAATCCGTGGGGTGGAGGTTTAGACTTAGGTTTAGAGTAGAGAATTACTGAAACTTATTGTAAATCATGTTAGTTATGAAGCATTACAAGATAAATGACTTAACATAAACTCAAGTAATCAAAATACACTAATCATGAACTTAAAATAATAACATGCATTCATCATTCTCTAACCCTAATTCCATCACCTCCACCCTTTGGAGAGAGTTAGAAACTCATGGAGGGAGGAAGAAGAAGAGGTCCTTGAGACATTAAAAGAAAACTAAAACAAGAATTAAAAGAACAGAATTTTATTAATAAAACTAAGGTACACAAATAAGAACAACAACCAAGGACCCTATTTACATCGTTCTCGGGTCTATTTATAGTTGCTACAAGGGACTTAGGTATAGAATTGGATAGTACACGTGTCCATACACGAGTGGACGAAATTGGGACACACGGATCGACCAATGGGCGGCGGAATCGCCGCACATCATGTGTATTGTGCGGCGGATTCGCCTCCCACGTTGGTCGGATTTAATCAGGATTTTTGTCACGCGTTTATGGTATGATTTGATCTTTATTTGCGTGTCTGGATGATTTCTTTCCATTGTCTTGAGCTCCGGATTAATTCCTTCCATTGTTGGGGATTTATTTTTGACTTTTCTTTTTGACTTTTCCAACAAAATAACTTGATCCTTTTCTTTTGCAATCAGGTCCTTGGCATTTTGCAATTAAGCCCTTGACCTTTTTGTGATTAGCTCCTTGAATGCTTTTATGCTTGGATTCATTTCCATTTGGAACCCGATAAACTTGAACTCGGTCTTTATGATAGAAATGAATCTTTTGCACGCGTTTATGCTCGGAATGTGGGTAATTTGCATTCAGGTCCCTGTATTCTGTAAATACGACTAAACACATACCTTAGTAGCATTTATTGCTATAAAAGTAATCTAAATGAAAGACATATGATGCAATGTATGCAATGCATCAAATACCCCCACACCTAGATTTTGCTAGTCCCTAGCAAAGCAGAATATAAGAAAATGAAAGACCGGAAATCCTAACTCACTTTCGTAGGAATCACGGTTGCACTTAGCATGTGCAACAAGCCTTTAAACCTCTTTGTTGCCAAGGAGGAGGAGTGTTGTCTCCTGAGGGTTTTCAGCGGATATACCCACAAAATCTTATCAACATTTCATTAATAGTTCTTAATATCCCTACCTCAACCTTATACATCTTACTGAAAGTTCTTGCATGCTCATTATATAAATCTAACTTATTAAAAATATGACTTGGTCTTTATTCCTCCAACATTCACACCACTAACCCTTCTAAACATGTTATTACTTAAATTATTTTGCACGCCTCCCCTGGTGGTGAAGTATCATTTGGATCAACCATGGCATGGATCATTCTTTTAGCTTTGGGCCTTGAGTATCTTAAAGTATTTTTTCTTTTCCGTGATTCAACACATTTGCTTTTCCTTTTTGACACTTATACCCTTTTTGCATTCGTGTAGCGAGTTTGGTCGATAATCCCGAGCTGGAAGACTCAAGTTACCGGGTTTCAAGATACCCCTACGGACCAGTGACTCGAAGGCTTGGGCTTTTGTAATCATTTTGCAAAATGTGCTTTCCTCACTTTATTTTTATTATTATTATTTTTTTTTACTTTTATTTTCCTCAAGGCTTAATTGCTATTAGAAGTCCACACTTCCCGGTATATTTTCCTCAACCTCTGCTTTTTATCAACCACTTCAAAGATTTGATTCATCCAATTTAAGTGCATACATGTTTTACAAGGGTCATGAGTTATTTCTTTGGAACTTAGATTTATGTCATAATTTCTACAAGCAGAACTATATAATAAGGAACAAAAACTCAATGCAATTTGTACACGGGTTTTGGCAGTTCAATCTTAAGCTATGTCATGGAATATTGACTTTATTTTTTTTATTTTTTTAAAAAACTAAAGCAGAACAGAAAATCAAATAGATAGATATGTACATATATAAACACCCCCCCACACCTAAATCATGCATTGTCCTCAATGTATGCATAGATAAAATAAATGCACTTATTACCTGAGTCGGCTTGCGGTAGAGGGGTTGAGTTTGCTCAAAGTCAACCATAATCAGAACTGGATTGAATGACACCATGTTGGTGCATGTATCCAGTTGAATTGTTCCCCATGTTGACTTGAGGAAAAGATTCCACTCTTCTCACTTGAATTGGTTTGCTTGTTTGCTCGAGTGATGGTGGTTGAGTAAATGAATCACTCCCTTTTTTCTTACTTCCTTTTTGCTTATGTGATGATTTATTTGATTCAGAATTCTGATAAATACGTGCTCTCATCACAACATCACTTGGGTTGCATATTATTTCTGGCTCATTATCAATATGGAAGATATTAAATTCTGCTTTTAAGTTCCCGAAAGATAATTGCATGAGCCCATTTCGACAGTTTATTAATGCTTCCGAAGTGGCTAAAAAGGGTCTACCTAGAATTACAGGGATTTGTCGATTAGGATTTACAACAGGTTCAGTATCAAGTACGACAAAATCCACTGGATAAATAAAGTCACCAACCTTAATCAAAACGTCCTCTACTATACCTCTCGGTTTCTTAACAGAACAATCAGCGAATTGGAGGGTTGTCCTAGAGGGTTTCAGTGGACCAAGGTTGAGTTGCTCGTAGACAGAAAATGGGAGCAAGTTAACGCTTGCACCAAGGTCTAGAAGGGCTTTATTGATAAACGTATCTCCTATTGAACATGAAATTGTGGGACACCCCGGGTCCTTATATTTTATAGGAGATGTGTTGGAAAGAATTGAGCATATGTTTGCAGTTAAGAATGCCTTCTTTGGTACATTCGTTTTTCTCTTCTTAGTGCACAAATCTTTTAAGAATTTAGCATAAGCAGGTATTTGTTGAATCATGTCTAAGAGTGGAATGTTTACCTTAACTTGCTTAAATACTTCCAAGATTTTCTCTATTTGTGCACTAGAGTTCTTTTTGAGTCTATTGGGAAATGGGGCTTTAGGCACATAGACTCGCTCAGGTTCAGGTTGAGCTACAGGTTCAGGTTGGGTAGGTGGATTGGGCTTTTCAATTTGGACGTCGGGTTCAATGGTCAAGTCATGTGTGGGTGCTTGATGGCTAGATTGATTAGTCATTCTAGGGTTTACCACATTATTGTCAATTTGTCTTCCGGACCGTAATGATACTACAGCATTGATTTGTTGGAACGGTCCTTCCTCATTAACCATTTGAACCGGTCTAGGGTTGTTATTTCCTGAAGGTGGTTGATAAGGTTGATATTGATTATTAGTTCTGGGGTTCACCTCAGGTTGACTTGGAAATTGGCCCTTTTCTCTTTCACCTATTATCTGTGCTAATTGGCTGACCTGTGTCTCTAGCCTTTGGAATGATTGGTTGGTTGTTTGTATAAAAGTTGTCATTAAAGTTTCTAATTTTGTCAACCTAACCTCATGATTTCCATTGTTATTACCCCCAGATGATGTATTATTTTGGTTATATGGGGTTTGTTGTTGTCTAGGAGGTTGTCCTTGTTGGGTCCACGAAAAATTGGGATGATTACGCCAACCTGGGTTATAGGTCGATGCGTAAGGATCATTTCTAGAATTGTTGTATGTGGCATTAACATGTTCCAGGTTCACACAATCCTCCATTAAATGACCAGTCTGACCACATCTAGAGCAAGGGGTAGGGGATGCTTGTCGGGTTTGGTTTTGCAGTTCTAGACTTTCCATTCTACGCATTAGGGTAGCTAGTTTTGCCTCGGCCGCTATGTTGGAGTCTATAGCTAAGACACCTGGTCGGGTTTGACTCGCTATTCTAGATCCAATACTCGGGTTGATGGGTGTTCTAGCATTGTCCCATTGCATACTATTTTCAGCTAAATCCTCAAGAAAAGTCCAGGCATCATTTTCATTTTTGGACATAAAGTTCCCTTGGCTCACAGATTCTAGCATAACCCTAGATGTGGGTGTCAATCCCTCATAAATAATTTGGCATAATTGTCACTTCGGAATTCCGTGGTGAGGGCATTGGGTCAAGACACTTTTAAATCTTTCAAGATAGGAATAGAACGGCTCGCTCTCAGACTGAACGAATGCAACAATTTCATTCCTAATCTTCATAGTCTTATGGTTGGGGAAATATTTTTTTAGAAACACTTGAACAAACTCAGCCCAACTGCTAATAGATCTTTCGGCTAGACTATATAGCCATTTCTTAGCGTCGTCCTTCAGTGCTAGAGGCACGAATTTCAGACGCACTGTCTCCTCAGGGATATGCTGGTATTGCATAAGAGAGCAGATTTCTTCAAATTCTCTAAGGAAGAGATATGGGTCTTCCCTAGAGGTGAACTTAGGCAACATACTCATGTATTGTGCCTTAAGTTCGAAGTCGCGACCCGGGATGGTGGGCATAACGATGCACGATGGCTGAGCAGCCATCGTTGGGTAGCACCGATCCCTCAAAGTTATAGGTTGCGCAACAGGCGGGTCCACTACGTTCTCACCCATTAGATCCGAGTGAGGTGGTGCAACAGGTGGGTTGGGGTTAAGTTCCAGACTGGAATCTAGATGAACTCGTGAGAGTCGATTACTCAAGTCCCGAATCCAAATCTGAGTGCACCGGGTTGAATCAATTTTTGAATTCAAATTCGAAATTTAAATTCCAAATTTAATTTCAAGAATTACTTACTCTTTTTTTTTCGTTTTTTTTTTTTATTTTTATTTTTTTTTGAAATTTTTTTTTATTTTTTTTATTTTTTTAAAGGAAACAAACAAAAGAAAGGTAAGGATGAGAAGGGAAAGAAGACTCGGACGAGAAGGGAAACTTAACTCTAAAGGATAAAAATTAGGGTTGGTCAGAAATTTCCTAAACAAGCACGGTCAAAACAATCCTAGACCTAGTGTCACTTAGATCTAGACGACTCCTAACTGGTTGAGTCGAATTGATTCGCTTGATTCACCTCCCTCACCAATCAAACCAAGTTGGCCAGTTAGTGTATAGCTAGTGGGGGCGCTTCCGACAGAGTCGGTGCCAATTAGACAACCACGTCGCTTGGAAGACTTTCGTCGACACAAAAACACTTTCTAGACACCAAATTGAGTTCAATTAGCTTCAGGTCATAGCAAGTCAAACCAATCTCCTCCTTAATTGAGTCCGAGTCCTTAGGGGCCAATGTCTAATTGATTTTAAATTTTAGGCTTAGGCGACACTTCAGGATTGTGGTTTGTGGGCTACGGGAGGGTGATGAAATCCCCACCGTATCTTTTCCTACGGAGTTGCCCTTAAGATAGTTTAACTTAAATCTAGCAAAGATAGTCAAACAATGGTCCTTTTAATGGGGGCAATTGCAAGGTTGTATGCAGCTAAATTATATGCTCTAATGCACTCGATAAAAACCTCGATACGTACCTTGCCTCCAGCAATCTTCAACAAGTATTAATTTGCAAGAATTTAGCAAGAATAATGCAAGCAAAACATTATATGATGCATGCACTAAGGTCTTTCTAATTTTGCCAATTTTAGGTCAGAGTTGAATTATTGCCAATTATGGAATTGTAACCCTAACACGTGCAATTCTACGAAAGGAAACTTTTCAACTATTCAGATTTTACGAGAAAGGCAAGAAAAGTTACCTCCGCAATGCTCAGTCGGGTTCGCCGCCCGCTCTCGGAGATTCCAGTAGCTCAATGAGACCACCCAGAGATGTCGACGATGCCCCAGAAAATTGAAGACCAGATTCCAACCCTGTGCGGCGTTTCCGCCGCACTTTACCTTGTTGGTGCGGCGATTCCGCCTCCCACTTGGTTCAGAATGCGGTGAGATTTCACTGCGAGCTCTGTCGTCTCCTGAAATGCAAATCCAAATAGTTAGATTGCGCACTCGATAAACAGAAAAAAATCGAAAATACAAAAACAAACGAAATCTTCGTCGCCTCCCCGGCAACGGCGCCAAAAACTTGATGAGAATTAAATTTATACCGCAAGTGCACGGCGTCAATGAAGACGTGGCAAGTACGGGTCGAACACAAGGAGGGAGAGATTTCGTTGTTAGTGTGATTTCGATTGAGGGGAAGAAGGGAGAGAAGAATTAATTTGGGTTTTTTGGGGTTTTTGGTTTAATTAACTAAAGTACGAAACAAAAGCAATTAAAATTAAAACAAGAACAAAGAGAGAAATCCGTGGGGTGGAGGTTTAGACTTAGGTTTAGAGTAGAGAATTACTGAAACTTATTGTAAATCATGTTAGTTATGAAGCATTACAAGATAAATGACTTAACATAAACTCAAGTAATCAAAATACACTAATCATGAACTTAAAATAATAACATGCATTCATCATTCTCTAACCCTAATTCCATCACCTCCACCCTTTGGAGAGAGTTAGAAACTCATGGAGGGAGGAAGAAGAAGAGGTCCTTGAGACATTAAAAGAAAACTAAAACAAGAATTAAAAGAACAGAATTTTATTAATAAAACTAAGGTACACAAATAAGAACAACAACCAAGGACCCTATTTACATCGTTCTCGGGTCTATTTATAGTTGCTACAAGGGACTTAGGTATAGAATTGGATAGTACACGTGTCCATACACGAGTGGACGAAATTGGGACACACGGATCGACCAATGGGCGGCGGAATCGCCGCACATCATGTGTATTGTGCGGCGGATTCGCCTCCCACGTTGGTCGGATTTAATCAGGATTTTTGTCACGCGTTTATGGTATGATTTGATCTTTATTTGCGTGTCTGGATGATTTCTTTCCATTGTCTTGAGCTCCGGATTAATTCCTTCCATTGTTGGGGATTTATTTTTGACTTTTCTTTTTGACTTTTCCAACAAAATAACTTGATCCTTTTCTTTTGCAATCAGGTCCTTGGCATTTTGCAATTAAGCCCTTGACCTTTTTGTGATTAGCTCCTTGAATGCTTTTATGCTTGGATTCATTTCCATTTGGAACCCGATAAACTTGAACTCGGTCTTTATGATAGAAATGAATCTTTTGCACGCGTTTATGCTCGGAATGTGGGTAATTTGCATTCAGGTCCCTGTATTCTGTAAATACGACTAAACACATACCTTAGTAGCATTTATTGCTATAAAAGTAATCTAAATGAAAGACATATGATGCAATGTATGCAATGCATCACTCCTCTCATGGACGGCTAGGACGTGATTGTCCTGACCTTTGCCCATGTCAACTTCAGCCGTTTTGAAAGCGTTGTGAAGCTCCTCAAGACTCACCCCTTTTTCACGCACATGATAGTGCATCACAAAGTCCTTGAAGGACGGGGCTAGAGAGCCAAGAATCAGATCTTCGGCAATGTCCTCGGGCATTGGAGAAGAGAGCTTCGACAATTTCTCAAGGTGTCCTTGCATCGTGAGAAAATGCATGGATACCGATGTTCCCTCCGCCATATGGCACCTTGTGAGTGCGATGGTGGTCTTATAGCGCTCCTTTCGGGCACTATCCATGAACATCTTGGTTAGAGCCTCCATGGTCTTCTTGGGTTTTGAATCCAAGTATTTCGCTTGAAGTGAGTCACCCATGGATGCTAGTATAAGACCGTGAACTTGGTTCTCTTGGTCTTCCCACTTGGCTATCGCCTCTTTCTCTTTATCGGTTGCCTTCTCATTTAATTTTGGGATTTCACCATCCAAAATATGAGATAGTTTTTCAAACCTCAACACGATATTAAGATTGAGTTGCCATTTCATGAAGTTTGAGCCATCATTTTACAAAGGGTTCTTTTCGATCATAGATCGCACAATTGGTTGGATATTTGACATTTCTACAAAATAAATTATATAGGTTTTAATGCCAATTTTATGTTTTAATACATACATACATATATATATCGAATATGATGTAAATACTGCAAATAAAATCTTGCCCGTAAATGCAGTAATCCAAGATCCCATCAATTGTAATATAGACTAGCTAAGGGCTATCGAATACATTACAACATCAAGGTAAGAAAAACATTTTCTAATCACAACATTTTTTTTGAATTTTAGCAACATTTAGCATCTTCAAACTCTTGTGACTCTTGTCGTTTTAATTATGAGGGAATACGACCTATCCTCGTAAGAAAAACTTTTTCCCAAAACCGAACGAGGGCTCTAGGTAATGTTAAGAAAACTTATTTTCATTTGATACGAGATACGTTTATCTATTGTATTCACAACTAAACATACTTGGGGTTCACTAGGGTGAAACACACCTCATATATTTAATTGTGGCACAACAACAGACAACCTTTATATCTCCCATTATTCCCAAAGATAGAGGGAGCTATCTCCCGCTAAGGGCGAGCAGAGTATCCCTCGATCAATGGCTGCTAGTGGATGAAATAAGAAGGAAAAATTAATCTTAATTTTTGTTGGACAATTTCATTTATCAACATGTGATTTTGAATTTTAGTTTATCATGCATATTAAAATTTATACACATCCTAACATTCACCATTCATCACATGCATAGCAGAAATTATAAAACAGAAATTAAACATTCACACAATCCACATCGTGTGAGTTTATATGTTCCCTTCGATCCTTGATCCTCGATCCCCGATCCTCGATCCTCGATCGATGCGCTACAACGGCGACTTCCTCTTGCACCGGAGATGTAGATTTTACAGAAAATAAACATGCTCTTCACATTCGATAAAAAACCGACTAGTGCAAGTCCTATGTAAAAACCTCTCACATGCAAATGCAATTCTAAAGATAGAAAATATAGAATATGGCTTTTACATACATAAGCCCCTGTATAATAATAATTACATACATTTGTAGTGTCTGATTTGGAACATATAAACTCACAATCCTGCAAAGCAACTCAAGCATCCATGCACGCAATTGCTATAAACTACAGAATCTAATTTATCAATCATCCAGAATTCTCAACAATTCTTTGAAAAATATTTTGAAATCCATTAAAAACATTTTTCATACATCCATAGTTCACAAATTAATTATGAACCGCTGTCCATCCAATTTCCAATGGAAAGATGAATCGTAGTTTTTCGATTTTGTTGATTCTCTTACAAAATAATCGTTTATACTTAAAACGAAATTATTGCAAGTTAGACTTATGTCTAAATCATAATTCTAATAATTATATGTCATGTTTTAAACATTCAAAACATTTAAAACGAATTATTATAAAGAATTATTTCAACAAACATTTAAAGACCGAAAAAACCGGTAAAACGAATTGTTTAAATCCTAGATGGTAAACAAGATTTGTTTACAGCCATAAATCATGAGAAAATTGAACCCTATGCTCTGATACCACTGTAGGATTTCATGTTTAATTATACATATATATTTTCGAAATTTTTATGTATAATAAGGATCAATTACAATTTTCTTTGATTTATTTCATGCATGCATCGGTTTGTTTTAACATCTAGTTTCAAAACTCTATTAAAACAAACAAGGGCTCCGAAATTCATACCTAGAAGTTTTCAAAAACTTCTTGAAGATTCGGAGACGTTGGGGATGCTTCTCGCCGCGCCGGATGCCTCCGAGTGTTCACCGAAACCCTAAACAAGGTTGGAGAGAAAGGAGCTAGCCAATCGATCTCCAAACAAGCTTAGAATCTAGCTACAAACCCCTTCCTTAGCCTCTGAGATTTGTCCTTCCAAAGACTTAGAAAACTAAGATAATTTTCGTGGGTTTTGTGGTGAATTAAGAGAGAAAATAATTATTGAATTGTGTGTCACAATTAGGGAGAATAAGGACCTATTTATAGGTTCCAATCTTACTCTTAATCATGGTTATTCTTAAGCCAGTGTTTTATGACAATTTCTCTCACAAATTAATTCCATAATGCATTATATGCACCCACAAAACGTTTGACCAAATTTGGAGCTAATCCAACCATCGATCAAATTAATCTCTTAATAATCAAAGGCAGAAAATCGATCGCTGTTCGGTTTACCGAGTCCCGCTCGGTTAACCGAATGTGTCACGATCGTTTAACCGAGTACGTGACGGATGACCGAATCTTAAGGGGAAAAATTCTCCTTAACTGATCAGACCCATTCACGTGTAAGACCGAGTGATATTCGGTTAACCGAAAATATCGGAACTTGACATTGTTCGGTCGACCGTTTCTGGTTCGGTACACCGTACCAAAGCTCCATGCATTTTGGTCAAGTTCGGTCAATCAATTACGATTATCCGTTCCATGTTCGGTTGACCGATCCATAGATCCTTCGGTCGACCGAACCTCAACGGATTACCGAACTTCTACCCGATTTTGCCTATTTCAAATTTTGGATTTATTTCCAACAAAATTTGAACTTAAGGGGGTTTTAGCAAATTCACAACTTATGCAATGTATTATCCTATGCAACAATAAATTATTGCACCCCATAATATATGCATCTCATATGAATTTATCATGATTCTAATTATGTTTATATACAACATAATTGATTTTACTTGTTCACCACATGTGTCATATTTTCTATAAGAAACCCGACACATCATATGAACCAAAAATCAAGCTTCTTGTTTCCCGGTTTCTTGCGGTGTGACCTATGGGAGGATCTAAACTAAGTTGGCAGTGATATTAAGAGCTTAATATCTTAAGCTATAAGCGGTATCTAGCTACACATTATAGCTCCCAATTAGTTAGATGTCTTAATTCCACTCGAACCAAAACCCGATCCATTTAGTGATGGAGTGCACCACTTGTGTCCGTCCCTTGCCTCATGATATTAAGAATACACACAAAGTAGTATTGTGTCATCTTTGTATTAGTATTCATTTCTTGATCTCTTTAAGCTAGTTATAAATATGTGACTTAACTCAAATCACATTGTGCACATTATAACTTTGCTTTATCAAGGGGCCCACTAATATCATCACTCAATTAAGAGGTCAATGATAATCTTTTGACTAACTATCTTCTCCAACGAAAGTTATACTTAACCAACCAATGCCTTTACACTACACTGATCGATAGTTCAAGACACTGATCTAATTAAGTATTCCTTAAGTGATTAGATATAAGTCTCATATCAAAGGACCAAAGACACAGTAAAATATTAATGACACAGAAACACATTTCTATAATATTTTACTTATTAGGTCTATTCAGTATACAAAAGTAATAATTTCCTCTTTTGCATACCCGTGTTGTCACTCACTTGTAGAGCTACAATGATCTATGACCAACACGACAATCTTAACTCGGTAATTAATGTTCCATGTTAATTACCATGATTGCGAATATCTTTTGTTTTATGCAAACCAATATCTTTTAGAGCTCTACGGTTAAGGACCAAAAGCCTCTTCCTTAACACTTCTAAAAAGACGAATAACATAAACAAGGAACAAAATGATTTCTCATTCAATTCATAATAATTGACATTTAAAAGTAAAACTTTTAGAACACATTCCCTTCACTTTTGACTTATATAATTATCAATATTTTTGATGGATGTCAAAGGGGGAGAGATAATTAAGGGGGTAACTTGAAAAACTTGATAAAACTTGAACAAAAACTATGCACATCCATAGGGGGAGCATCTATATGCATAGTTTACATATAAAATTTTCAAGTATTAAGATATCGGTTGCCATCATCAAAAAGGGGGAGATTGTTGGCTTTTTGGCCTTAATCTTATGTTTTGATGATTTAATCAACCGAATCTTAATTAGAGTAGCACACACTATGCATTGCATATATATTGTATTGTGCTAACCTCTACAGGTGATCAAGACTCAAGAAAGAAAGAAATGAAGTCAAGATATGTAATTAAAGCTAAATCGAAGACATGTAATCTTGATTTCTTTTGAGTCTTAGGAACAAAGTGTAATTGAGCATACTTGAGCTAAAATCAACTTAATCACACACTAGGTTCCCTATAGAAGTCACACACGAAATTTCACATAATTTGGACTTCAATAGATCACCCAAACTTAGACTGGAAAACACCTAAACCTGAACCCAACTGTCTGCCCACATTCGGTCGACCGCTACAGGCCGTTCGGTCGACCGGATGATCATGTATCTTGTTTGTGTTTTCACTGCCCATATTCGGTCGACCGTGTTTTACCTTTCGGTCGACCGTCAGATCATATTTTCTCGACCGTTACTTTTGTCGTATATACCCAACGGTCGTATTCGTATTAAAACAAAAATACCCCAAATGTATTTCATGTATCGGTCGACCGAGTACCACGATCGGTCGACCGTTGGTTCATCACTTGACAAACCCAAAGTGCCTGTACATAATCGGTCGACCGCCAAAACCAGTTTCGGTCGACCGTTTAACCTTGTCAAAATCCCCTGCTATCGGTCAACACAATTTCGTTCGACCGATCCATTTTTCCCTCTACCGAAATGCTTGTTCGGTCGACCGGTAATCTTGTTCGGTCGACCGTTTTCTTAATTGACTTAAGTGTTCAGTCGACCGATTCATATTTCGGTCGACCGTATCCCTATCGAACCCAAGCGTTCGGTCGACCGTTGCACCTTTTCGGTCGACCGTTTCTGGACAGATTTGCAACCCGATTTTCTGCTTTGTGTTCTTTGCACAATATCCAACCAAATCTTGTCCCAACGGATCTATTCTCTCTAATGCTTATAAATAGAGTTGTAAAACACATTTTAACACAACTCTCCCACTACAAACTTGTCCCAAACTTTAGAGAGAATCTCAAACACTCAAAGCTACAAACCTTCCACACTTAGTGATCAATTCCTTAATCCTACTCAAGTGTGCTCAAGATTTAGAGAGTGTTGCTCCACTCAAGTTCTCATTTGTTGTAAAAAGAGTAAAGGCTCCGGTGAAAGCCCGAAGCATCCTTCTCGGATTGTGAGAAGAAGATTCCAAGCTCGGCGAGGGTTGTTCGCGAGTTTGACGGTTGTAAAGGCGTTCTCTCCCCGCAGCGGAACGGGGAGTGGTTAGTGAAGTCGTGAGCGGAGCTCGGTGATCCGAGCGGAGCTTGCAAGAGAGGATTAGGACCCGGGTGGGGTGCCGAACCTCTATAAAAACGCCGAGTCGATTTGTGGTTTGCATATTCCTACACTTGCTTGTTTTAGTTTAAATTCCGCTGCATTTCTTTGATTGCTTAAACAAGTAGGTAATTAGGTGATTTACATTATTTGTGGACCCATAAACCCACACGATCCTACACTCTCCAACGAGCATCCATGGTTGGTAGAAACTGTAGATTCGGTCTTCGCTGGAGAGGAGCTTACATGGGCTGATGCCGAGGAAGCAGTTTTAGGACATTCTTCTTCACGGAGACGCTTGGGTCGATCCACGTCTACTGCATCTGACGCGTTGTTATTAGGTGTTAGCATGGATGATGTCATCGTTCACATTAGTTCTGCAGATCCAGGTGCATCGAGTTCTCAACCACCAATGGACATCGACGAGCAATATGTCCAATCCGACGATAAAGAAACTGAAGAAGATGATGTCTACGTCGACAATCCGAACGAGAACCACTCCGACGATTCTGATGGTGGTGGAGGATTTGATATGGTTCCCAGTTGGACATTAGATCAATGTGTCCAATGGAATTAGTTAGTTAGCTTGTAATTCTAATTTCTCTCTTATCTGCTATTGTATGAATTTTGAGTTACCTTTGTAATCGTACTACTAAGCAATAAATTGTATACCTAAGTGTTTAGGTGGGTAGAGGGGGTGCCTAGTGAGACATTGGTCGAGGAACTAGGTGTCTTTTTTAAGCCTAAACATGTATGATATTTTTAGATAATATTTGTGCATTTTCCCCTATTCTTCCTGATTTTTAAACTATTTTATCAAATGTAATTGATTTAAAAGTAATAAAATATTTAAAAAAATGACCGCCCAGAACTAGGCGGTCGCACAAACGCCTAAGCAATCGCCCAGGCGACGGAACGCACCTGGTCGCCTAGGCGTTGCGTGAACATTGGTATAACCTAGGTCATATTAAATTGGTGAACAATAAAAAATAAATAAGAGGTTGGTCATGATAACTTGAGAAAGAGATAAATGGAAAAAAAGAATACATGACCTAGATCATCCTGATGACCTAGAGTGGATGCCCTTACATGTCCACGTAATCTTATCTTCGGCGTGCCTGCAACGCATGCCTCCTCAAGAAATGGGTCATCGGTCTCAATCTGGAAACGGCTCGACCAACAAAAAACACTAACTGTGAAACAATCCTACTGAAACCGGCAACAGCATTATGAATCACTGATTCTCAAGCTTATATGTACTTAATAGTTGTACGATTAATGATGGGTTGATGGGTATAACACAGTTTGTGAGATAACTGTGGTAGTGTTGCAAGGCTAAAGAAAAACAATTAATATTAAGGGAAAAAGGAACAATTGCAAACTGAACTTATTTGCAATGAGTGTCCTTTCCGGCAAAATCACAAAAGCATGCAAACTTATTATCCTCAGTTCCTCACGCAAATGAAAAAAAACATCCACTTCATAAACCATTAATAGGAAGATAGAAAAACATCTGCTGTTATTCACAGTATTAACACACAAAAATATATCCCTAGATTCTAAAAGTAAGTTCTTATTAAAAACTGATAATCTTCAACTCCTAATAGATAAAATTTCAGCTGATTAGTCCGAATGCATCATCTCCTGTCATCCAAGTCCTTGAGGAATCAACATGAACATGGTCCTGTAAGAAGACTGGTTAGATGGACAGGGCAAAGAAAAGTGCACAGACCGCATCAGGCACTTGGTTCTATCGTAATAGAAGTATAAAACATCACGTACTGGAAGATATTACATGTCCTATGCATATTTTGAAGGAAATAGTGGTGAACGGCAAACGAGAATCTCAATAAGACAGCGAGCAATAGTAAAAGAGTATTGTTGAAGATGCACTTGAAGACATACCAGAACTGGTTAGTGTCAATGAATTGTGTCAAAACGCCTAAGAATTATTTTGTAGAGCACATGATTAATATAAGGTGCAACCTTCATTAGTTGGCCTCAAACTTTAATCAACCAAACCCTTGGCTGCTAGTCAATCATCTGTCTGAAGTTCACCCTTCCAAAGTATTCTCTAATTGTGTTTGATGGAAGAAGGATGTAGGATGTTTTGTCCTCACTTTCCAATGTAGCCTGAAAATTACCGATCAAAAAAAAGTGGCCTGAAAGCTAAACACTCTTTCCCTAACCAGCTAACCTTTACTAGGATTTTTTTATGTACAAACTGCAAAAGAATTTTTTCATGATGATCATAGCGAGACTTTCACAAGAGGAAAGGAAGGCCGATATCCATCACTATCTAAGGGAACCTGCTCACTCACATGGTATTCACAATTCCCATATTTGACTAATGCACATACCTGACCGAAAAGTTGCATTTTCATTTGATTCATGTTGTGGGTTCTATAAGGGGAATACTTGTTATTCTGTAAGAAGGTTCAAAGAAACACATGTAGGTGAAAGCCTTGATGGGATTATTCCTAAACAATGTTGTAATGGATGGTTGCCTCAAAATGAACTATCATGAGAAGTAGACAACATACTGATAAAGTCAATTGATTCTACTTGAAACAATAGTAGATTGGTGGATGATGTTATACCACATAATACAGATTACAGAAAATATAATTGATCCTTACCTCTCTACCTCTAACTAATTTTTTCGTTGTGTATCATTCTAATCTCAAATTGCTCTATGCCTAACTCCTTTCACTCCCCATCCAAAAAAAAACCCTGAATTCCTAACTGTACGTATGTTTTTCTTGTCAAGTAGTGCAGCTGAATTTTTTCTTAGATGCCAAAGAGTAGTTACACTTACCTAGTAAATTTTATCAACATTACACTTACCTAGTTACACCCACTATAAGCTCTAGTATTCATACCAACAACTCCCAGAAAGGCAGTAAACTTGTAGGCTTGGAGATACTGACATTCTTCATACTGCAGGAGTAAGAATATCTTTTGGAGTTTACTAAGACTACCAAACTCACCCAGAACTTCTAGAACCACAAAACCTACAACAGATTTATTAGGCCCAAACTACAACAACAATTCTAATACAAACAAACAAACAACAAGTCTAATACAACAAACAACAACAACAAAACATTTAATTCCAAACTAGTTGGGATAGGCTAAAATGGAACTCAACAAGAATCACAGTTCAATCTAAAACTCCAAACCAAAACCACACTAGCATTTCTCCAAAATCCACAAGCAAAATCAGTTTCTAGTCTCTTTCTTAGTTCCCACACATTGTGTTTCGACTGTTCTTACTTTTTAACAATCCTTTGGACCCCTTTCACTCCCCCATCAAATAAAACCTTCAGATTCCAAACAGAAGCATATTTTTCTCGTCAACCTGTTCTGACGTAGTTATTATTAGATGGCAAAGAGTAGTTACACACACATTTACCTCCACTAAGACTAGTGTTGATAGTAATAACTCCAACTAAGGTAGTAACCTTGTAGGCTTAGATGCACTGAGTGACTGGTACTTTTCAAACTGTGGTAGTAAGAATATCTTCTGGAGTTCTGGTGTCTAGATAATAGACTTTATTAAGGGTCTTTTTGGAATCACATTTTGGAAAATCTGATCAAATATTAGAATAAGTTCACAACCGTATCCTAACCTTAGTATGAAAATTCTATGTTTTAAAATGTCAAATGCGGATCACATTTGATTCTTCAATTTCGTGTCTGATTATCAAACTGTAGTTTCAAAGACTCTAGCGATCACCAAATCCACAATTCTAACCAAATCTCAAGAAGCCAAACAAAATAACCAATTATTCTCGACAATTCACAACAAACAAAAGAAAAATCTGACCTTCAATTCATCTTCTGATCCGGCATGGGGAACATGCCAGCCCCAGCAGCCCCTCTGGGCGGCGCGAACCCCAAAAGCTTCTGCAGATTCGTCCGAATACTAACCGAACACAACAGATACAAAAACGCCATGGCACAATCCGTCGGATCGTCCCCTTGCAGCCCCCTATGACTCATCTTCCTGACGAACGGGATCGGCTCGAAGGGGAGCTTGGCGACGACGCGGCCTTCGAAGAGGGAGTTGAGGAAGCCGAAGACGAGGAAGAGGACGGCGGCGACGACGAAGCCGGACTTGAACTTGGTGAGGGAGAGGTCGCGGGTGGAGTCACGGAGAGAGGTCTCGACGCGGGTGGATTTCTTGGATTTTTTTAGGGTTTCGAGCTTTTTGGAGGCCTTGTCGATGGAGGAGCGGAGGGACTTGTAGGTGGCCGTGCGGTAGATGAGGAGCCACGAGATGGACTCGCAGAAGATGGCGGTTAGGATGGAGATTAGTAGGATTAGGAGCCCGTCGGAGTACCGGAGGGAGCTCAACGTCGACGAGATCATCGCGGCGGCGGTAAGGAAGAGAGAGAGAGAGAGATCTGATGGGATGGAGTCTGTATTTATTTATGTGGAAAAAGCGACTTAAAAATCATCTATCCGAAAAGTAGTGTTGGTGCAATTATGCATTTTCCTTCTAAAATTTAAGATTTTTCGAAACATCTAAAATTTACAGAATTTGTTGAAATATTAGAAAAGTTGCAACAATCTGAAAACTTGAAATACTAATTGTAATAGTTATAATCTAAAAACCCCTTCCGAGTTATAACAACTTATTGTTCAGTGAGATTAGGCCTGGTAATTTGATACGAAACATGACACGAAAAATGTGTCTGGATTCACTGATTTCGTGTCGTATAATCGGTACACAATTTTTTTTCGTGTTGTGTTCGTGTCTGACTAGTCGGATACCCGAAAGTACACGGAAGTACATGAAAATCAATTACGGATTACGAAATTATTAAATTACCCAAATATCAAGTTATCCAATTATCCAAATACACAATTAACAATCATCCAACTTTAGAAAAATCGTGTATTTTCGTTTACATCGTGTATAATCCTATATCGTGTTGTCGACGCACGATATGTACACGAAAAAAAAATTGTGTACAAATCGTGTCGTGTTGATACGGTTACAACCGTGTTGTGTTCGTGTCCACCAAAAACGTCTAATATACACGAAACAACACGATTGCCATGTCTCGGTGCGATACGACTTCACTACACGTTAATAATTAAAATTAACTCTACAACTTATATAATAAATAAGCACTTGAAGTACCAAAGACTTCGAGCACGTGGCCGGACCGTAAATCCGTAAAATCGTATTTAAACTTGATTAAGAGACAATAAATAAACTTTAAAGAGAACAATTAGCCAAAATAAAGGCATCATGGCAGGGTTTGTCTTTGTGCTGGACTGCTACGCCTCTGGACGAAAGGTTAGTAAATTGAGACAATCACGATCCATAACTTAAAATCACATGTCACAAGTAAATTGATTCGGGTTTATGGTGGAGCAAAACTACTACAAGCCAAACATCCGATTACTGATTCTATTAAAAAAATTGCAGTTTCTCTGGAAGCTGCTACGCGATCCATGATCCAGACAAATAATAAGATGCTGTTCACTTGGCTGCAGCAACCATTGCACATCGGACATCTGTGAAGGTGGAGATAAGTGATCCAAGTTGTAACTTGTCATTACATCCGAAGCTCAATCTATACCTGTAGATCAATGTTATCAGTAGTAAGAGTCTAAGAAATGCATTTTGTAATTGACGGAATTTCTTCAGACCAATTGATACTAAGCACCACTTAGGACAAAGACACCACCACCAAATGAAATCTTACTCTATGTCAGCCAAATCACTGATCAGTCGAGTCCGCACATCTGTGGGCATTTTTATCTTGAAGATAAACCTACAAAAAGAAAGCGAATTAAATAAGAAAGTGATCAATGCAATTTATAGCTCTGGTAAATAGCTTATAGTTCACTTACATGGTAACTTCTCTCACAATGTCAACCAAAGCCAGTCCCTTCCTCATCTTAATTTCAGCTATATCTGGATATACGTTTAGAAACACAAATAGCCTACTGCTAGAAACGTGCAATAGTAAACACTTTTGACAAATATTTTTTATATAGGATACGTCTGAAACCAGTAGTGAAAGATTCATTCAAAAGCCAGTGTGCTATCTGTTCAATATCTCTGGGCAGTGGGTTTCCTGTGCAGAGGTAAACTGCTTCTTCAGTTATATGAGGAGAGGCCATGTAAGTTGACTGCGATCATTGACAAAGATAACTTTGATCAACAATATACTAAAAATGCAAATGCAATGTCAGAATGTTTTGCTGCACAAAATTATGCAAATAGCCAGGTTAAATTTCATAATCTGTCGTACACGCTGTAACCTAGTAAAAGTAAACTAATCAAAAACTCAAACGAAGTCATCTATCATCTTACAATACAAACTGCATCTACATTTACCAAATACAACCATTATAAATTAACACAAGCATATTTATTTCAAGAAAAATACGAACAGACTTAACCTGTAGAATATTCAAGGCCTTCCTCATATCACCATTGCTTAGAAGAACAACCGCATTTAATCCATCGTCGGTAATATCAAGCCTGAAACGGCACAGAATAGAAAGTTCCATCAGTGGTCTAGATAAAAAATCATACTAAAATATAATTTATAACATTAATATGGCCATACCCTTCAGCGCTTATCACATGTTGAAGGCGCTCTCTAACATTGGTGGCACCAAGAGGAGCAAAACGGAACCTAGTACATCTTGACTGTAGTGCAGGAATGATTTTGTTGACATGATTGCAGATAAGTGCAAACCTTGTGCTCTTTGTGTATTTCTCAATTACTATAACCAAGTAACAACCAAAAAATAGGGTAAAAAACGATAAAGTAGTGTCAAACTGTTCACTAAAAGGATCATGAGATTAGAACTAGATCATACCTCTACGTAGTGCAAACTGGGCATCCTTGGTCATAGCATCTGCTTCGTCCAAAAGAACCAACTTGACTGATGACTTAGAACTTCAGCATGAAAATATAAAATGCTTATACTCAGAACCACTAAAACATACTAAATCACGTCCCGACTCAACGAAACACCAATTACAACAACAAACGTTCAGGGACAGGGGATTGCTTACTTACCCAAATGAGTGAGTGCTAGCGAAGTCCTGTATCTGCTGCCGAACCACATCAATCCCCCTATCATCCGACGCATTAAGCTCCAAAATCATATTCTTATACTGTGTGCCATACAGCTTCCTTGCCACGGCAAGAATCGTTGAGGTCTTTCCAGTCCCTGGCGGTCCATAGAGAAGCAGATGCGGCAATCTGTTCTCGTTTGTCAATCTATCAACTACCACCACAAAAAAATCATCAAAATCTGTACTAGGGTCAAAGTTAGGATTTTACTAAAAACTAGTTCATCACTCACTGTCTCAGGACCCATCACAATCCTCACCAAGCTAGGTTTAAATTTAAAATTTTAACACTTTACCTCAGTTATCAACCTATCAGGTATCAATAACCGCCATAAAAACCCCCATCAAAATCTATTCCATACTAAATGATACATAAAACTATTTCATACCAATGTCAAAAATTTAAATTTTGACCGTCAAATAACCAGCAACCTCAGCAATCTCCCATCACTGCATACCACAGAAAACCGGTCCCATGTAATTTTTGCATAGCCTATCCCAAGCCACTATAAAGAGGGACGGCTGTGACCTGCGATGGGTGTGGCAAGCTAGTGTAAAACCTCCAACTACTACTCATGGGAACAAAACCATGATATATTGCTAGAGTATGGGCTAGAATTTCATGCTTTTCCCACAATGTCGGATCGTCAGGTACCACCACACACACAAAAATCATCAAATCTACTCGACACGAAGGTTAAAGTTAGGGTTTAGTTTCCGGAAGATCAACTACGATCTTCTAGTAAGACACCATACCACCAAAGAAACCCCATCACAATCCTCAAAAAATTTACTCCACTCTAGGGTTAGGTTTAGGTTTTTTTGTTAAGTTCCCCTCGCGCTAGGGTTAATCTATCGGAATCGGAACGTAATAATGACGAGGGTTGGTTAGGGTTTGAGGGGGGTATACTTGTATCGACGATGTCGCGGTGGGCGGCGACGTCGGCGAGGGACTGTGGACGGTACTTCTCGACCCAGGGGGCGGCGTGGGGGGCGGGAGAGGAGACCAGGATGGATTTTCCCTTGTCGGATTCGGACGGCGGCGTGGCGGTGGTCGCTCCGCCGTCGACGTCCATCGGCGAGCTCGTGTCGGCCATTGGAGGGGATCTCTTGCTGTCCAAAATGTGGCGCCAAAACCCTTGTCGGGAAAGCTGGGAAGGAGAGGGGGAAGGGGATGTTTTAAACGGGTCGGGTCGGGTGGGATACGATAAGTACGCGTATGTACACTGGATTTTCGTGTCGAAATTACTTTTATTTTGAAACGTTATTTTTAATTTTTATTTAACCTTTTGCATGTGTCTAATGTTTTGTTGAAGTAACAATTCTAAAGAAGATTAGTTTGAGAAAGGTAATTAGGATGTGAAGAGGAAAATGGATTATGGACGCTATGGTAGTTATGTCAACGGACGTGGAAATTTATATTTTGCAAAAAGAGATTTACTTAGTAGTAAAAAACAACAAAGTCTTTATTTTTTATTCCCTAATCAGTTAGAGTATATTAGAAATGAAACTCATCAACAACAACGATTCGAAAAAATAGTTAAGTGAACAAAAAATTATATTTGAGTGCCAACGGGCTAACTCCAATCCAAAGAAGAAGAAAAACACCCATAATATCATTAGAGATGTACTTCGAATATCTAGCAGATTCTCGTTCTCAGGATACAGGAAAATGTGAAGGCTCAAAATTGGACTTCATTAAAGATCTTTACAACAGGGTAATGGTCAGAGAACTGAAACCATTTCAGCAGACTCCTTTCCGTAATCTTCTCATTTCCTTTTCGAACTTTCTAGACCATTATTGTGCACTTTTGATAGCGGCGATCTGCCATTGATATATCATCAATGGAAGACTAATACCCATAATTTGCTCCAGCCATTTCGCCCTGCAATCAGAGGACATCAGTTGATTAGAATGGTCAGTAATCGATATGTGTGATTTTAGAATCAAATGATCCTTCTTTTGATGGGGCCTTGTAGACTACAACATTCCCTTCCCATTCCTTGACGTATTCATTGCAAGGTAAAATTCATCACCAAGTTTCAAATGGATCTCTTTCAACCACCTTAGTTGGAACTTTATTATTCCACACTATGCCCTGAAATCTACTGAAAGCATATACTCAACCAAAAACAAGAACTTACATGGGGAAAAAAGTATCAGGAATCTTCATGGGTGCACTTAAATTTGGCAAAAAGAGTCATCAAAATAAAGCAACCAGAGACAAACATTTACGTTTCCTTAGTAATACTTCTGCACACAAGATAAAATATAGAACTTTCAAGCTGGGGTTCAAATAACCCTGCGTGAAATATCGAGGAATTCATGGAAATGCAAGTCATCATATATACCTTAGTAGTTTAAAACTCCAGTGTGTTGGCAGAAGAAGCACTTTAAATTTCATTAGTGTACTTGTACACGCTTCATGAGCCAATCTCCAAAGGGACCATCTCAGATCATAAAATTATATTTAATGTGTTGCAACCAAATCGCACATCACCACACCCATCTTCAGAATTTCACTCCAAGCGAACAACAACAAACAGACAGGAATGATGTCCATGAGAACATGTTTGTTGCCTATCTTCAAACGGACCATGAGCGACAATAAAAATTGAGAAGACATGAAACTCAACTTGAATTCAAGCTCTTCTACTCATGAATCAAGGGTATTGAAGATTGAAGACAGGGGGAGTATCCGAAGCAACTAGAAGTAAAGACGCACCTCCTCGACAACAAACAAAGTAAAGACGCACCTCCTCGACAACAAACAAAGTAAAGACGCATCTCCTCGTTACAACCAGCCCAACGGAAATAAAATGTCATGTATATATACTAAACAGTTCAAATTGTAAGAGAAATACAACAAATCAGAAACATAAGATCTTCTTCCTTTCTTCCTCTCTTCTCAAACTCGTTACTAGATTTCTACATGGTATCAGAGCGCTGATCCGATCTCAGATTCCCAAAATCATCACTGACCTTCACCTCATTGAGGGGGTTGAAGGCGCAAAACCTACATCCAGACCCTCAAAAACCACCAAACCACAAAAAAACACAAAAAAACCATGTCGGGAAACCACCACGACAACCCCTCTCGACTTGTTTCAACTTTGCTCAACGGGACAAATTACCTGTCCTGGGCGCGGGCGGTCTCCCTCTCCCTCAGCGGCAGGGGGAAAGTCGGCCACATCACTGGAACTACGAAAAAACCGGATGAACCAGACACGGAGGCAAAGCAAGAAGAATGGCAGACCTCCGATCATCTCGTCATGTCATGGATAATCGCGTCCATGCAACCTCAGATAGGGGAAATCTTCATCTACAAAGACAGCGCAAAAGAACTCTGGGATGCGGTCCAAGAACACTACGGAAAGGCGCAAGACTTCGCACATATTTTTAGACTCAAACAAGACATCGCTCAAGCCCGTCAAAACCACAAAAGCATCACCGAGTACCTCGGTACTCTCAGGAAGGCATGGGACGAGTTGGGGATTTATGAACCACCAACAAACGACGCACGAACAATCGAAAAAAGAACTGAACAAAACCGGATCTACCAGTTTCTGGTAGGTCTAGACCCATCTTTTGAAAGCATCAGAAGTCAGGTGCTCATGGCCCCTGACCTACCGTCCCTTAACTCAGTCATCGCGATGATCCTCCGCGAAGAATCGCGACGAAGGACCATCACTCCTCCACAAACCCAAACAACAACCGAAGCCGAGAACCAAGCGTTTTTCTCCGGAAAATCACAAAACCAGCATCAAGACAACAAAAAACGATATGGAAACCGGAAGGACGAGCACTGCGAAAACTGTAAAAAATCCGGACACAACAAAAACAACTGTTGGTTTCTTCATCCTCATCTCCGCCCACCAAAAGACAACAACAGAAGAGGAGGAGGAGATGGCAGAAGAGAAGAGAGGAAGAAAGGAAGAAGATCTTATGTTTCTGATTTGTTGTATTTCTCTTACAATTTGAACTGTTTAGTATATATACATGACATTTTATTTCCGTTGGGCTGGTTGTAACGAGGAGATGCGTCTTTACTTTGTTTGTTGTCGAGGAGGTGCGTCTTTACTTTGTTTGTTGTCGAGGAGGTGCGTCTTTACTTCTAGTTGCTTCGGATACTCCCCCTGTCCTCATATTTATCAAGTCCTGGTGTTGACTCATTTCAGGCTCGTTACCTGCACCATTACATGCAACACGGAGATGGTCCATGCTCTTCGAGCAATCATCGTTGAGCATTCTGGAGAGTGGAACTAAATTCTAGCCCCAAGCTAGCAGCTAATCTCTCGACCTACCTATGTCATGTGAAAATTCAATTCTATACACAACATCTTACTTCATTTTAAGTGAACTTTGATAATCTATAGAGTGATAATACACTTACACGCACGGTTTATCCTTGGGATTCACACCATATATGTAAGAACCCTAACCCTTGATTAGGGTTAATGATGTTTGGAAGAGGGGTTAGCATGGGGAAGTGGGGTGTGCATGGGGAAGAGGGGGAGGCGAGTACTGTGGACGTGAGGGGGAGCTCGAGGTCTACCGAAAGCGACGTGCGTGAGCGAGCTCCGGCGGTTCGTCGTCCTTGCGTGAGGTATGCCACTATCTAGTGTGGTTTTATTGTTAACCCTCATGAGAGGGTTGTGTTGGTCGGTCAGAGGAGGTCGGAGGCCTCTCCGACGTCGCGTTTGGGCGAAGAAACCTCGGCTGGCGCGAGGTTGAAGACGACCGAACGGTCGACCGGCCTTCGTGCGGTCGACCGATTGCATGTGTGTTTGGTATGCCTGTTGCGTTTCGGTCGACCAACTCCTTGTGTTCGGTCGACCGGAACTTAAGTTTATTGGTTTATATTGCATGATGTTCGGACGTTGACTTGTGTTCGGTCGACCGTTATATGACGTAGAAATATTAAGTTGACCATGTAAGTTCGGTCGACCGAGACCCCTGAGTCGGTCGACCGATGGATTAAAATGATGTAGAAGATGTTCTGTTAGTTTCGGTCGACCGGGACCCCTAAGTCGGTCGACCGATAGACTGGTTTTTAATGTTGACCAGACTCCGGATTTTGACGTCGTTCGGTCGACCGGTTTTAGACCTTCGGCAGACCGTTGGGGGATTGTGTTTTGAGCGCAGCGGTAGACCGTGTTAGGCGAACGGTCGACCGATTCCTTTCTGGAAACGGTCGACCGAATCACCTCTTCCGGTCGACCGTTTGGGCCCAGGACAGAATTCCTGGATCCCTTTTTGATTGCCAACTTTGTCCACGGAAACCCGTGTCCTTGCCTTGTGCGTGAGCCGGGAGGTGACGGTAGGCGCGTTCCGCGTGCCTGCCCAGGGACCGCCGCTGGGAAGAGTGTGAGTGTTCGGGACGTGTCGCCTCCATGTGTGGAGTGTGACTAATGTGATGGATTGTTTGGACTCATTGTAGTATAGCAGGCCTGAGGGATCGCGGATCCCATTATTGATGTTTGTGCGGGCACGCAACTGCCGTTGGGTGAGGTGACTACCGGCCTACGGGCTACGGAGGTCGCTGCCCTGCTTTTATAGCGGCGCGGTTGGTGTTTGCGGCTCGTGGAGCCTGATGACCTGGCAAACTTCGGTCTGGACCCGTCCGATGCTGTGCCAGACGTTGTGATGGACCACCGATGTTGTGCCGGTGATGCCGCCGAGGTTGTGCCGGCGATGATGATTGTTGGGCCGAGGCTGTTCCGGCTATGTTGATTCCTCGACTGGGCACCTATCGAGATGATGTTGTTATACCTTCCGGGCGACGGCCCACGAGCCACGACCCCGTTGGTCCCTGTGGCTCCGACCACTGAGATTTGCAGATCTGTATTCTATCGGCCCGCAGGCGTGACAGAGGCTCCCTGCCGAGCCCTTGAGTAGTGTAGCCGCGTGTGGGGGGTGCGATGTCGCGTGCTGTAAGACTGCATGTGCCTGCAGTAGGTTTCCTCGGGAGACTCGATGTTGACTGTCGGACTGATGTCATGTTTTACCCTTCGGGGGAACTGTTTTCCATTCTGTCGATTTCATGACATGCTACTAGTATGATAGGTTCACTTGTGTAATGCATGCATATAGGTGAGTTGACATATGGGGTTTCCTTCTGGAAACTCAGGCATTGTTGTTATATATTTTCAGGACCGCAGTAGGTCCAGTTGGGTGGTGATCGGCGGGCACGCGCATTTTGGAGTTGGATCCTCTTCTCGGACCGCTGAGGTCGACATGATTACGTTTTACCTTCTGTTGTCGTTTTGTTGTAATCATGTATCATTTTGACAAACTCTGATGTAATTTTGGTGCACCGCTATTTGTTTTATAAGAAGTAACAGTCCCGTCTTTGATTATTGAGTTCATGTGTCTTGATTATAAATTTTTAAATTTTCACTGTTTCGGAATGTTACAATATAACCACCAAAAATCACATAGTTTTGTCTAAGTTTGTAAGAGAATCTAACGTAACGAGCCACACCGCCTAAGATAATTTCACAATATACACCCCACTTGTCCATTATGATCAAGCGAAAACTAATGGACATTTATTTTTCCATCAGTCATTTTGCTGAACAGGTCCATCGTTGTGTATTACAGTGTTCATTGCACTTGTAAATCCCATTTCTTCTCAATTAATGGTTTATATTAAAAAAAGGCAACGTTGTATCCCAATTAGGGGTTCAAACGGATACAGACTATCCACGGATAATCCATATCCGTTTTTTAAGGATATGAATACAGATACGGATAATCCGTATCCGTTTTTCACATCCGGGCAAATATGGATATTGGTTTTCAAATTCTTGCGGATCCGGATATGCATATTTTGGTTGGATACGGAATATGATTAATATAAAAAAAATTACTATATATTTTTTAAATTAGTGATTTTTTCATGATTCTTTTTTAAAAAAACTTAAAATTTTACTACTACACATAAAATTTCTTACATTTCTAAACTATATATAGTTAAGATATAATTTGTTACATCCGTTTTTTTATTTGTATCCGTTTATAAAATATTTATTCCATATCCGTATATATTTTTTGAGAATATGGATACACATTTTTCATATCCGAGGCGATCCATATCCGCAAATCAAATTTGGATATGGTAATACCCATATCCGATCCGTTTGCACCCCTAATCCCAATGCCATTGGCACACCAAACTATCACTTCAAGCAAAATGCATAAGTTGGAGCACATTCCTAGGGACTACAACTGCACTGTAACCCCACCATTATGTAAAATCCTAAATCCTGCTTCTGGTCCTTGAGAAAAAAACAGAGTAGGGGTGCATCAAGCTCCAAGGTTTATTAATGACGTGATTTGTATTTCTTCATTTGGATAACTCTTATTTGGCATAACAATACATAAAATTCACATTTTACAGCAAGACAAAAAAAGTTGCATTGAATAGTCTATTGCACTAACTGCGACACGTACAGCATTAAAATTCATAAAAGAAAATGTATAATTTAACGGTGTTGGGAGCATGACATTATCATTTTGCACTAACTTGAAGTAATGGAAGTTAGACTAAGTAACACCTTAAGCGATTTACTTTTGACAACGACTCGATGGAGGTTGTATTATCCTCAAGCACAATCATCAAAACAAGCCACTTACAAGTATAGATGACATAAAAACAAAACTAGAGAACACAAGAAATCCAAACATCGTATAGCCGAAAAGAAGTGGAAAGATTACCGAGGGTTTGACCTTCTTCAGTTGCGGAATTGGGGAAAGGGCGGCAACCTAAGCAGGACCTGCTCCGTCTCCATCGGACTCGACCTGACTATCTGCGTCCACAACAAACCTAACTCGATCAGCCGAAATGGGGACCGGAATCGGAAGGAGGTGTAGGGTTAGGACGAGGAGGGAGTGGTGCTTACCGGGTCTCGTAGGAGCGGCTTGGTGTCGTCCTCCACGAGCCTCAGCGGTGGCTTCTCCTTCGCCTTCTTCGTTCCCGACCTCGCTCGCTCGGGTCCTTCTTCCCTCGAGTTTGTGTTCGTTCCCTTCTCCATTTCTACCTTGCCAAAAGTAAATTGACTCCTTTCATGTCTTCTTCCAGATGTACCACAATTAAGGTACTAATTGCGGTTGATTTGCAATGGATTTTTCCAAATGAATTTTGGAATTAGGGTATGTAATTTGATTTTTCTAGAGTAGTTCAAGATCGAAAATCTACCAGTCTTCCGGAAGGAAGATAATGTCTATGAGTCACTTCTAACACAAATATACAGTCCTTGGAATTACTTTTGGTCCTTCTACCCAATTCAAAATTTACATGTGTCCCCGTAAAATACACGTCTTTGGTTCCCCTCTCTTCTTTCTCTAACTGTCAGACAACCGTTTGTGCGAAACAATTCGAAGCATCCATCCCTTCTCCAATCGACACACTTTTAAACTCAAACACCTCTCGAGTACTTACCAGACTAGTACCCTAACCGCCACCCCCGTCCAACCGGTAATCTCTGTTCCGATCTCTGGTTCCGTAGGTAAGAGTGTAAACGGGTCAGGTACGGATCGGGTATGTCCATACCCGTACTCAGCTAAATTAGCGGGTACGGGTATATACCCGGCAAAAAATTGTATACTCATATCCAACCCGTGCATGTTAAGTTAGCGGGTAAACGGGTATAATATATAAAATACAGTATATAATATATAAATATATATAATGTATAACATATAAAAAATATAAATATAAAAAAATTTATTATAAAAAATATAATATATCTTAACGTGTATACAGATAAAGATAATGCGTGTACTCGTACCCGGCCCGTTTATTAATCGGGGTAAACGAATATAGGTATACGAGTTTGAATTTTTAAACGAGTATGAGTTTTTGTGCTCATATCCATACCCAACCGGAACGGGTGACCGGATACACAAGTATTACATGTCCCATTTACACCGCTATCCTATCCGTAGGTACCCAACTCTAAAAAAATCTTTTAAGATCCTCCAACTCTAGGCTTTTTGTTGTTGTTTATGTTTCTACTTTCGATCCCCCAAAAAGTCTTCGAGAGGGTAACAAGATTTAAATGGTCATGCATCCAGTTTACAACAATGAATCCAACCTTCGTCGGGAGCTAGAAGTAACGGGCACTTCAAGAGGTTCTATTTGGTTCCTAAGATGGGTACCCCACGAGACGAACTCAGGTTTGTTGTGGTACCTCATTGCTCTGATCTTATCGTAATATTTATCATTCCTCGGGTTTAATTATAAAAACTTTGTTATTCCTAAACGAAATGTATTTATGTTGCCTTTCAATTTTGTATTTTAAAATCATATATTTCTAATCAAACAAAATCACGCTCATTCTTATTTACCAATATCAACACACTGAAATTTTAGGTTAATCAAATTTAATTTTACAGTTGATATAAAATGTTTAAATTTGAACGACTACAATTTATTGAATTTTAAACATCAAAGTCTATAATAATCCATTTTGTTTAATTTTTTTATTAGCATGTGTTACAAACATTCCTTTCTTACGGAAAACTAATAACAAGCAAACATATTATACTTCGAAAGTGATTCTAATAAATTGGTTTGCAGAAAGAACTTAAAGATCGTGAACTCAACCAAAACTTTCAAGAATCCTAATTTTATTATGGTTGTAATTTGGGCTTTACGCTTGATCAACCATTGTTCATTTTTTTTTGATGATGGATACATCAGGTACATGTGTGTGGGAGGTGGGGTCGAGGAGACACAAGAATTGATTTGTATTTCTGAAGCATATACTTGAGATGTTGTTTTAATAAAAAACACACTAAGAAATTATACTTGATCTACAATTCCCCTGCTTGCACACAAAAACAAGGCGAAAAATAACATACTATCAAATCGATTTAGCTTGAGTCATGGAATCATGTAGACGTATTAACTGGACCGGATACACACATGTAGGTTATGTTTGGATGTGTGTACAACAGTGAGTTTTTGACAAAATCCGGAATTCTGGAAAGCCCACATCCAAACATGTTACAATCGGCTAAAAACATGTTACTGTTTTTGAACTTGTTTTTAATGGTTTATGTAATTTGTATAGGAACATGAAAAATATGGTGGGGGTGTTTCTCACTGTCTTGGGTTGGGTTCCACGTTCTCATTTGAAACGTAACTTTAGTATTCACTTAATTTATATTATTTGTCATCCTTAATATGACGATTTCACCCTCGAAACGGAAATTAATTCTCACTCTGTTCCACTCACGCAACCCAAATATCATCTTAAGATTTGAAACAAGATCACTTGCCAAATCTCATCCATTCCACTGAAGAAGGTATTCTACCTCTCCATCGCTCTCTCCCGTGTTACCCTCTCCCAGTGTCGTCGAAGTTCGACTTCACCTCGACATCCAAAGTGTTTCGAATGCCCATCGAGGCAACCCATCATCGTTGTAGCCCGTTTATGAGCATGTTTGGTTCCTGTTCAGCCCGAAATGTTGCATGCATGTATTTCTTCCCCGTCATGAAGTCACTTTTTAAATTGACTCCTCCCCTATCACGTCTTCGTGATGAACAATTTTCCAGGTTTGCATCACTGAAAATTTTCCTCATTTCCCTAATTTCCCATTTGTCATCTTTATGATTCATTCCCTTTAGTTTCATGTCATTTAAGTTGGGGTTGATCGAGGTGAATGTTGATTGAGCCGAATGAGTTGGGATGGAGGGAAGGAAAGTGAAGGGTTTTCATGGGAAGTGAGGGTTATACAAGTAATTTGGATCCGATTGGACGTTTGTGTTTTTCCAAAAACAAGATCATGTAACACATGTAACATTTTCAAATGAAAATGTAAACAAAACTTACATTGAAAAAACATGATTTTGGTTGATTCCTGGGATACAAGTTGAGACATTGACAACATCTAAAAACAAACGGTTGTGATTTTATAAAAACCGTAAACAAAGGAAGACAAAAGTAAGAAAAAACCCAACAAGGTATTGAAATAAACATCTAGGCAAATAGCTTGGTAAGAAAGTGTTTAGACTCGTAAAGAAAATGTTAAAAAGAAAAATCCGGGTGGCCTGGACCCGACCAGGAGTACATCGAAAAACCCTCTCCTCTCCCATTTCCGGGTTTTAGGTTTCGCAACAGAAAATGGTGGAAGAGGAGGAGAGGCGCACGGACGGGCGCAGCCCTAACCAGCTCAGACCACTCTCCTGTTCTCGAAACGTCCTCCACCGCGCCCACGGCTCTGCCCGCTGGTCCCTAGGTAAGCATCACACCCCGGCAAAGTTTTTCTTCTTCTTTTCCCCTTCTTTTGAGCACAAGTTGATGTTGATATTGTTTCTTTGGTGGGAAAGAGTAGAAGTCATTCCTGATCACAGTTTATTAAGTCAAACAACTCAAGTTTCGGAACCTTTTGTTCGTAATCTTGAGTGATTTGTATTTCATTTTGAATTCCAATGTATTGCCGAGTACGCTAATCTCATCATAATTTTTGTATCGGTACCAACTCAAGGAGAAAATAGGAAAAATGTGTTCGTTCCTAATGGAGTCAAAGATTATTAGATTAAGTTTTTTTTTGGCTTTTGGTTTATTAGACTAAATCAACATGGTTCCATAAGTTATCAGTGATTGTTATTTATCGTGAATTAGCAGAAAGTTGTCTGGGTATCAGATCACAGGTCAATTGGAAACAACCTTTCTGTCATAGAGTGACAGGGGTATGATTGTGTACATCCGACCCCCCTTACCCTGCTTAATGTGGGAGCCCTTTGAAGGTTTTGGGGTAATGTTGCTGATTGTTTGGATACCAAATTAAGGCGAGAAGTGGAGAGAATGGAAGAGAAAATTTTCTCATACAAAATGAATTTCCAACATTCTCTCCAGTTCTGGAGAGAATGGAGAAATGGTAATCCTTTTGACGACTACTTATCTCGGGAAGGTATCTTCGCTACATTTTGACTAGTACGAAGATTTGAACTTTTTTACAAGAATTCCAGTGTCAGCTGTTCTAGGCTTCTAGCTGCAAGTGGTTTTGTTGAATATTTCAACTCTCACTACTTTGTTTCTGTTATTCCGTTGCTAAGTAAACTATCTCATCCTAGGAGATGAGCCTTTTGATTACTATTTTGTCTTACAAGGGTCCGGTGGCTACTCCTTAACCAACACAAAGAATTCAACCATTTTACAACGAACATAATGTCGATACGAATATTTAAATTCCCACCTTTTTGTTTATGTTACCATGCAATTTAATTGGTTACGTAAAGGGTTAAAATGTAGGATTTCATGTTTAATTATGCATGTATATTTTTCGAATTTTTATGCATAATAAGGATCAATTACAATTTTCTACGATTTATTTCATGCATGCATCAGTTTGTTTTAATAACTAGTTTCAAAAACTTATTAAAACAAACGTGTGTTCCGAAATTCATACCTAGAAGTTCTCTAAAACTTCTTGATGATCCGGAGATGCTGAAGAAGACGATCGTCGCTTCCCGTTGCGTCGGATGCCTTCGAGTGACCGAAACCCTAAACAAGGTTGGAGAGAAAGAAGCTAGCCAATCGATCTTCAAACAAGCTTAGAATGTAGCTACAAACCCCTTCCTTAATCTTTGAGATTTCTCCTTCCAAAGACTTAGAAAACTAAGAGAATTTTCGTAGCTTTTTGTGGTGAAATTGGGAGAGAAAACATTTAGCAAAACTTCTAACATAATTAAGGAGAATAATGACATATTTATAAGCTCCAATCTTACTCTCAATCATGGTTATTCTTAAGCCACAAATTCTTGACATTTTCTCTCACAAACTTATTCCATAATGCATTATATGCACCCACAAAACGTTTGACCAAGTTTGGAGCTAATCCAACCATAGATCAAATTAATCTCTTAATTATCAAAGGCAGAAAATCAATCGTGCTTCGGTTTACTGAGTCCCTCTTGGTTAACCGAATATGTCACGATCGTTTAACCGAGTATACGACGGATGACCGAATCTTAAGGAGAAAAATTCTCCTTAACCGATCGGACTAATTCACGTCCAAGACCGAGTGCTATTCGGTTAACCGAAAATATCAGAATTTGACATTGTTCGGTCGACCGTTTCTGGTTCGGTACACCGTACCAAAGATCCAGACACTTTGGTCAAGTTCGGTCAATCAATTACGATTATCCGTTCCACATTCGGTTGACCGATCCATAGATCCTTCGGTCGACCGAACCATAACGGATTACCGAACTTCTACCCGATTTTGCCTTTTTCAAATTTTGGATTTATTTTCAACAAAATTTGAACTTAAGGGGGTTTTAGCAAATTCACAACTTATGCAATATATTATCCTATGCAACAATAAATTATTGCACCCCATATTATATGCATCTCATATGAATTTATCATGATTCTAATTATGTTTATATACAACATAATTGATTTTACTTGTTCACCACATGTGTTATATTTTCTATAAGAAACCCGACACATCATATGAACCAAAAATCAAGCTTCTTGTTTCCCGGTTTTGCGGTGTGACCTATTGGAGGATCTAAACTAAGTTGACAGTGATATTAAGAGCTTAATATCACTAGCTATAAATGGTATCTAGCTACACATTATAGCTCCAAATTAGTTAGATGTCTTAATTCCATTCGAACCAAAACCCGATCCATTTAGTGATGGAGTGCACCAATTGTGTCCGTCCCTTGCCTCATGATATTAAGAATACACACAAAGTAGCATTGTGTCATCTTTGTATTAATATTCATTTCTTAATCTCTTTAAGCTAGTTATAAATATGCGACTTAACTCAAATCACGTTGTGCACATTATAACTTTGCTTTATCAAGGGGCTCACTAATATCATCACTCAATTAAGAGGGGTAATGATAGTCTTTTGACTAACTATCTTCTCCAACAAAAGTTGTACTTAACCAACCAATGTCTTTACACTACACTTATGGATAACTCAAGACACTAATCTAATTAAGCATTCCTTAAGTGATCAGATATAAGTCTCATATCAAAGGACCGAAGACACAGTAAAATATTAATGACACAGAAACACATTTCTATAATATTTTACTTATTAGGTCTATTCAGTATAGAAAAGTAATATTTTCCTCTTTTGCATACTCGTGTTGTCACTCACTTGTAGAGCTACAATGATCTATGACCAACACGATAATCTTAACTCGGTAATTAATGTTCCATGTTAATTACTATGATCGCGAATATCTTTTGTTTTATGTAAACCAATATCTTTTAGAGCTCTACGGTTAATGACCAAGAGCTTTCCTTAACACTTCTAATAGACGAATAACATAAACAAGGAACAAGATGATTTCTCATTCAATTCATAATAATTGACATTTAAAAGTAAATTTTTAGAACACAATCCCTTCATAAAGGTGGTCCACTTGATTCATCTATAGCTAGTCTCATTGATTTATGTAATTTTTCTACCATTTACGATCCTACTTCCACCTTATATGCATGTATTTTTCAATCCAGGGGAAACAACCATACTAGCTGCTGTATATGGACCCAAGGCAGGAACTAGAAAGGGTGAGAACCCTGAGAAAGCTTCGGTTGAAGTCGTTTGGAAGCCCAAAACAGGCCAAATTGGTAAGACATTTCCTTGATATCACCTATATCTTGAACTTGACATCTGCTATGTTCCCGACCTAATAATCAAGAACTTTGCCCCATCATTTACTTTTTTTTAATATATTTTAGTTTTCTCTCCTCTAAGCATGGTTAAATGGGTGAACAAGTTGCCTTGATTCCTTAGGCAGAAGTTAGGGAAAAGGGGTAGCCCATTCAACTCCATTAAAGTGGTGCACTTTCAGTCGTCAAGTACTCAAGTATTTGCCTTGGCTCATCAAATGTTTGCCTTACAGTCTCACACTTCAATCAGTATCCAAAATTAGAAGATCCAATACCATTTTCGTAGTTGAAAATATTTGTTGAATGTCGTTACTCATTTTTCGTAGATGTTCATTCTTAAAACAATTTTTTGACCAGTTCTGGACATTAAACAATTAACTTTAAAGTGTTGTCAGCTAATATAACACTTCATATATGTATTCAGATGAATTCAATTTGAGGGTTGCCATCTTGATTTGAATAATCTGCAATTTTGGAAATTGTTGCCTTTGCAAGTTGGCATTGTCTTCCACATTAATTGCTTTGCACTAAAGACCAGAGTACTATATTAGTTGCACAATAATATAGCATTAAACACCTTGTGCTTTAAATGCCTATATTAGTTCTCTCACTTCTTTGAATTTCAAATAGTTGCACAACAATCTAATAACTTTTCGACCATCAAAATTCATTGTGTACTGCCACAGTGTCATTTCATCTATTATTGTGTCATTCAGGAAAATCTGAAAAGGAATGTGAGATGATCATGAAAAGGACCATTCAAAGCATCATTCTTTTGAACATTCACCCAAATACAACTACCTCTGTCATTCTTCAGGTGAGGGCGTGAGCCACTTCTCTTGACCCTATTTGATGTTTCTATTGGAATATGAAAGACTATAATTACGAGCAGCACATGTTATTTATCAAATCACTTACTTATAAGTTTAATTTCCCAAATTTTTGGTTTGCACTTCTAATTATTTATGATTCAATATTCACTTTTTTGTGTAGGTTGTGAGCGACGATGGAGCTGTATCTTTTAGTTCTTGGTGCTTTTAGTTTGATGTTCAATATCTTCATTCTAAATTCCATAACAGGATGATGAATAAATTATTACATAAATACACCTTGACACAGTACCTGAAGGCCCCACTGTCCTTGTTGATTTCTTCCATCAATTGCAAAAGTTTCTGAAGGCTTTTGTTTGTCAGAAGTCCATAATTGTTTTGATTGTGGAGGCTTTGTATAGCCAACATGATTTTTGAGGAAAATGTCAAATGTTCTTTGATATTTCATAAATCACACGTTGCACCCACCCTTCATATTAGAGTATCTTATTTTGTTTAGTCTGTATTATAGGGCCATTTTGGATTTCCCACAATGAACACATGGTACACTTCTACACTGTATTTCCTTTCGTGTATAGTTTGACTTTTATGCCAGTCATGCAAATGATTTATATGTACCGAGTACTGGCTATAGTTTTGGTTGACATTCATTGAAATTCTTATATGCAATTAATCATCCAACAATGAGATTCTTTAACCTTCTAACCAGCTTCTTCCTTGTGCCATAAATGCAGCATCTGCTGCTCTTGTAGATGCTGGAATACCTCTAAAACACCTTGCTGGTAATTTTGTTTTCATTGCACCTCATTTTATAATATTGGATGCTACTTTTTAACCAGTTCTGATATAAATGCTTGCAGTTGCAGTCAGCTGTGGTTTGATGGTAAATGGATCCGTCATATCAGATCCTAGCAAATTTGAGGAACAGGTGATTTCCGTATTAATGATGCCCTGACTTGTCAAATGGAATGCTAACCATCTTGATTTGTAGAAAGAGGTATGTTTCACATTATATTGTGGAGCATATCCGATTCTTATCCAGTCTCAAGTGGGTGAGACTTGGAGATATTCAATACCAATTATCTTTTATCAGATTTTGGTTCTGTCCTTTGAGTATCTGTGTGAAATTAACTGGACTTTTGGCACATCGCAGAAAGTATAGGCATACACATACCTAGCCTTTCCGAATTCACCTCTCTCAGTCTTGCCTGAAGCATCCCAGGATGACTCTGGTGAGCATTTAGAGAATGGGTTGTTACATCTGTTACTCGAGGGACCATGTCAGGTAATATTGTGTGTTAATACTCGAGGGTTGACTCCTGGTGCTGCCAGATTCTCAGCTTTTGTTGTTGTTTCAAAAGCTAATACTACTGAAAGATCAAAAAACTTATTTTGTTCAAGCATACTGGACCAACAAATAAAATAGCTTCACCGCATTCAACTAAAAGGTTGACCAAAACCTGTTTTCAAAAAAATCCAGTTTGTTCTGGATCAGTTTGTATATCCCACACAATTACTTCAGCTTTAGCTACTAATTTGTTTGCATATGGATTTTCCGATCTGTATTTCAATAAACATTCCATCTTACTAGTAGACCTATTTTTCTGAACTGGCCCACATTAAACTTTACCTTTATGCCATCTTGTCTGTCATTCTTCATGGCAAGATTATTGGGCATGAAGAAAGGAAGGCAGCCTTGTCTAGTCTTATTCAGTCACTGTAGTCTCGTAGGTAGTCAATCAGTCTCTTTCATTCATCTTAAATAATGAAGTCAATATCTTGACTGTAGTATGTAGTTGCCCAAGTGACGAATTAAATATTATGCTAGTCTACTTGTTTTGTAGTTTCATTTTCCCATCTAAGATTTTCGATTTGTATCAGGATTCACAGCTTTGAACTGCTCTTATCATAGTATGCATTCTTTTTGTTGATACCATCCTCTAAAGCTGTGCTCCTCCTGTCCTAATCAGCCGCTTAACTTGCTCATACATTTTCATGTTTCTGAAAGCAGTAAGCGACTATCTTCGCTGTCTGGATCGAGGTCGTGCTGCGAGTGAGAGGATCTCAGAGTTCATCAGAAAGAACATGCAAGCGTAGGTACACTAACTAGATGAAATCAGTAGGCCACATTGTTGTTTAGAAAATCTGAGGCCTATTTCCAGTCTCTGGTAATTGTCAAACATTTGGTTGTGGATAATATATTGGCCAATAGGCCAATAACATGCCAGATTAAATGGTTATGTAATATTTGAAAAAGAAATCTATATTTGTTGAATTTAAAAGCACAGGTGTATGGCATAAACACAAAATTGTGTACTTTCATGTCAATACGGAAGATGAACGAAATGACTTTTGGTTTAGGTTGGCAGTCACTATGGCTTTGTGTGTCTTGGAAACAACTAATTTGTGTTTTCATTTGTTTTTTAATAGTTAATACAATTGCCTCAATACCGATCAAAAGGAAATATTTAATTGCATCAATGGTCGATTGCATGATTTTCACAAGATATATTATGCTATAGAAGAATTGATATAAAATAATAAAAATACTGAAGATGGGAGAGAAGTCAGAGAACCTTGTCTGGAGGAAACATGCCTCCTTCGAAGGAACCAGATTCCAATATGATTCCTCTTCCCGATTCCCTTTTGCTTTCTTGGCTTTTCTTCTTCTTTTCTTAAATTCTGCCTTGACAATTATTTAAAGCTAAGAAAAGAATTGCAGTTAGGGAAATACCAGATTCTGCCTTGACGGAAGAATTCTGCCTTGATTATTGATACATAATGAAAAATTGATTTTTCTATCCTTTGAAATCAAATAACAAGATAAAAGATAAATTAAAGTTTGCTCTTATGGTTGAGTTGCATTTTGATCTTTCGAAGTATAAATCGTCACACTCACACGCCTCTATTATTTGTGTAATACTAATATTATTTGTGTAATACTTTGACGGTTTGACTCTTTCATCAAAAAATATTATTTTTTAACATATTAATGTTTTTTCTCAAATTGTTTCGTGTTGTTTGCCAAAGATACTTGTAATGTATTTTACGGTAAAGCTTGAATTAAATTGGGTGTCAGATTTTACTCGAATTTGAGGCAGATTCGTTCAAAATATGACATAAATTTGAAGTAAATTCGACATTTAATTTGATTTGAATTTTATCATAATATAGATTAGAAGTATGCTGGTCAACAATACGAAAAAAGTAGAAAAACGATAGATATATTTTAAAAAAACTTTTTGACGGAGAATGAGAAAATAGTACACCAACTGAAGTTTAAAAGACGTGAGCATGACGATTTTAAGTTCAGTTGGTCAAAGTATTACTTGACTATAGTTGAGCAATGACTATAACTGAGAGAGTCAAATTGTAAATTATCGTTCTATCCATGTAAATACATTTTGATCATGCAAATACATCTTAATCTTATGAAAACAAAAAGAAAAGTATATTTATGTCAAGTTTCAATCTGAAAGATTGATTGACTTGCCAACCGATGGAAACTTGACCTATTTACAATTTACACGACATACTATGAAAAATCTAAAAGGTTCAAAATTCCAATATGATTATATTTAACTAATAAGATCCGCACTTCAAGAAAGACATAATCTAGTTACTACGGTGAAATTCAAAATACAAGTTAGTAAAATTTCAATTAGTATATACTTTACCGGGCAAAAGTCAAAATCTGGCAGAGACTCAAGACTCTGATCCCCGTGCAATGATAAATTATTATTTAGATGTAGAAAAATTAAAAAGTAAAAACGAAAAAAGCTTACACGGATCTTTACCCGAATCAGAATCCAGAACCAAACCCGACCCGAACCCCCCAATCTCCTCCTCCTCCTTCCTCCACCACCACACGTCCACACCCCACCCCACCCGAGAGGCCGAGATCAGCAAAGCTAGGGTTGGACTTTGGAGTCCGATGGTGTCGTTCCTGAACGCTTTGGCGTACGGGGTGGGGGGGATAGTGGTGGTGGGGATGGCTCTCCTGGTGGCGTTCCAGGACCGGCTCGTCTACGTCCCGGTCCTCCCCGGCCTAACCAAGGCCTACCCCATCACCCCCTCCCGCCTCCGTCTCCTATACGAGGACGTCTGGCTCAGATCGTCTGACGGGGTCAGGCTTCACGCTTGGCTCCTCAAGTTCACCCCCGACTGTTCAGGTTCATCCCGATCTATTTGCTCCCGGTACGGTTTTGGTGGGATGTGGTTTTTTGGAATGGTGTGAATTTTTATGGTTTGAGATCGGATTTGGAGTTTTGTTTGCTCTGACTGGGTTGTGGTTTTCAGGTAAAATTGTTTTTTAAGGGTAATTTTGAGTAGTGTTTTTTGTTTGGGGATTATGGGGTTGGTTTGGATGGAAAGATTTGAGCCTTTTGGGTTTGGAATTGGAATTGGAGTTGGAGTTTTGTTTGCTCTACTTGGTTTGCGGTTTTCAGGAAAATGGGGTTTTGTTTTGTTCTCTTTTTTTTGTAATTTTGAGTAGTAACGATTGATTAACTAGGAAAAACGTGTTTTTTTGGGTGGGAAGTGTCTTTTTTTGGGGATTATGGAAAGGTTTGAACTTTTTGGGTTTGACATTGGGACTTGGGAGTTCTGTTTGCTCCAATTGGTTTGTAGTTTTCCGGTAAACTAGAGAATTTTTTCAGTTCTATGGATTTTTTTAATGTAATTTTGAGTAGTGTTGGTCTAGGAGAAGTGTGTATGGGTGTATTTTTTTGGAACTATTTGTGTAGTTTTGGGGGAAAAGTTTTGATATTTTCTGGGTCGGTGAGTAGGATTTAGTGATGAGGAGTTGGTATGTTGGATTGGATTTGAATGTAGATCTGAAAACTTGAGGTTTTTGGATTGGAAAGGTGTGGTTAAGTGTAGCTGTGATATGGTCAACGATGTAATTGGGGAATAAAACTGCTGAATTGCCTCCTCACAAATCACCTTTTAGAATATGTTGTGCATAATGCATATCAAGTGAGTACTTTGTGAATGTCTACTTGTTTAAACAAGGAAATGGGCTGTTTCCAGAACAAATTTGGTTAGACAAATACATGTGGTTTAAATTTTCTAATGTAAAAATATGAAATACTTTTATCAAATTTGTTATCGTCACCTTCGAACGATTTCGGTCATCCGATGCACGTTCGACTCAAAATTTTGCTGGAACTTTACTTCCAATTGCTGACTTAAGGTCAACAATCTGATATGTAGAAAAATTAAGAATGAGGGTGTTGTCTAAAGATGACAGATGTGAGTCCATCTAGAATATAAACAATATCTTTATTTCTTAGTGTTTTCTTTTTCCAAAGTGACGTGGTGGTGATTAAATTCATGTTCGGACTTGGCTGCATGATGTATGAAGTTTTCTCATCGGTTAAGCAATGGGCCTGCCTGTAAATTGTATTTACCGCAACTGCAGCGGGAAGTTTCATTCATTCAATTTAGATAATTATGCCATATACGAATAATTTCTGACCCCCTTTACTGGTGATGGAAACAAGCTGCATATTAGCCTGTCTGGGTTAGCTTTAGTTTTCTACATTTCGTCATTTCTATTAAATTACACTGTTGTTGTGTATTTGTTTGTGACCTGTTTTGCTTTATAACCATGTAATAGATGCTAGATGGTTGCCACAGTGTCTGCATTTTATAGAATGGTTTGTATCACATGAACTAGTTATGTAAAATTTCCTCTGGTATTCCTAATATTCATCTTTCATTATTGCAACCATATTTTCTCATAAATCCTCTATTCAAGCAATCATACTTAATAGATTTTATAAAGCCAAGATTACATTAGCATAACACTGGATAAAAGGAAAAACACTGGATAAAAGAAAGTACAGATATGAAGAGGTTAATTTCATCTTTTGTACGATCTTTCTCTGTGTAATAGTAATACTGTAATCTGTATTTAATACTCATTTAGATGTTGTGAATATTCACCTTAACTTCTGTTAACTAGATCGTATCATGGGTTTTTGTTTTTATTGAACTAATTTGTCGTGAAAAGTTGTGTTTATCTTTGCTTTTGCTTTGCAGGCCCAACAATCCTTTTCTTCCAAGAAAATGCTGGCAGTATCCTCAAAAACTGTTTCTATACTATTTGGCCATAGGAATATAGGATCACATTTATTTCCCTTTTGATTTTTTTTGGAAATACTTAACTTGTATTTCATAGATATTGCTCATCGCTTGGAAGTTGTCCGTATAATGCTTCAAAAGCTTCACTGTAATGTATTCATGCTGTCATATAGAGGGTATGATCCTCAACCTCACCCCAATGCTTTCTCTCTCTGTTTGCTTCTAATTCTGTTTGTCTTGTGATCACCAACTAGTATTTACCACTGTATTTGGTAAAACAGATATGGAGCAAGTGATGGTTACCCGTCACAGCATGGCCTGATAAAGGATGCTCAGGTTGATTATTTACATGTCTCTTCCATTGCATCAACAGTTTTTGCTTTTTAATGTGGATTCACTGGCATAATTACATGTGCCCCTTTATGTGTCTTAGGCAGCCCTGGACCACCTGTCTCAGAGAACGGACATTGATACTTCCAGGATTGTTGTTTTTGGAAGATCTCTCGGTGGTGCCGTTGGATCAATTCTTGCTCACAACAACCCTGACAAGGTATGTCTTACCTTTCTTCTTGGCATAAGCCATGTTTACTTAAACGCTGGATTCAGGTTGCATTGTTTTCCCAGATCACATATTTTATCTGAATCATAGTTACTATGAAGCTTTTAGAGTTTAGACAGCATCCTTTAAAAACGACACAATAAATAAATGCATCCAAATTTCCATTTTTAACAAATTTGAAATTGTACCTCGCTAGTTTTTACTTGAACGTGCTTGTAGAGTCCTGCAATATTTTTCCAATTGATATGTCTTGCTTGTGGGCGAGTTGCACATGATATTGTGCTTGGGTGCAAAGTTTTGTAAGCACAAGGTTGATCTCAAAGTTGCCTCAATTTGCAGATTTCTGGGGTGATATTGGAGAACACTTTCACCTCTATTCTCGACATGGCTGGGGTACTACTTCCTTTCCTAAAGTGGTTTGTGGGTGGAAGTGCATCGAAAGGTCCTAAGGTTCTAAATTGTCTTGTACGTTCACCATGGAGTACAATTGACATTGTTGGACAGGTAAGTTGGTATTACCTGTTTTCTACCTTCCCATTAGATGCACAGTCGAAGGCTTTTCAAACATATTCCCATCAGCTGAGACTAAAAGGATACATATTTTGGTGCTTTCTGATGTCATTCTTTTCCTTGCCTTTTCAAACTTTGTGCCAGTGGTATTTCTATCTGATGCTTGTTTTCTGTCTAAGGTATTCTTATGGTTATTTTTTCACACCCCAACTAGTTTGGGATTAAAACCTTTGACGACGATGTTTTCCACGTGAATGATATCTTTGCTGTTCTCTAAAAAGCAATGCTTAGATGTTGGATGGAAGTTTTGGCGATTGTTCTTTTGACTTCTGCCTTTGCTTTTCATCTTGCTTATTTTGATTTCTGTTCATGGCATCATGCAGATCAAGCAGCCCATACTATTCCTTTCTGGGTTGCAAGATGAAATGGTTCCTCCTTCCCACATGCAAATGTTATATGAAAATGCTGTCGAACACAACAACCGATGTCGGTTTGTCGACTTTCCATCTGGGATGCACATGGACACATGGTTATCAGGAGGAGATCGGTACTGGAGGACGATCCAGTTATTCTTGCAGCAGTATGCCCCATCTAAGAGCAGCGTCAAAGAAGAGAATGACCCTTCATCTCGCACTTCTATTTAATCGTCCGCAACACTAGATGGCAATGTATGTATTTGGTTAACACCTTAATTAAGGATTCTTTCAGGTGAGGGTCGTACTGCACTGATGTTAGAAGTTTTGTTGTCCGGATGTTGGATGTCCACTTAAAAAGTATCCACAACCTCTGGACATTTATTTGTTGGTATACATTTAATTTCAAGTGTTGTACGTGAGGCATTTGTTTATTCCAATGTGGTTAATGACTTAATGTTGTGACATTATATTTATATTTCTGTGTATAGTATTAGTAATGGCATTGTGTACCTTTAGTTTTGGCTTGAACATCTGCTCTATGAACTACAAGAATCCAGGGAAGATAGATGCGTTTCCGTGGTTAGCAGAGCGAAGTGTTGATGAGTTCAGAAGCTTAGGACTTTAGTAAAATTTGAGGAAAAATCGTTGCAAAATGTTAAATTTGGTTAACGTGTAATACAATTTGTTGAAAATTTTAATAGGTTTCATGATGTTGATCCTATCGTTAAGGAGTCAACTTGATTTGTTATATTTTTCTCGTGTAAAGTTAATGAGATATTTTCGCACACATGACACCCTTGTAAATTTAAACGCCAAAATTCTATAAAAGGCCGTTATTTTTCTTTACTTCCATTTATTATAACATTACCAAGTCATTGTTGAACCTTTCACAAATTTAAACCTAATAAAGTTAGGGTTATTAGTATTCTCACAAAACAACACAAATTAATAACGACATTTATGCTGAAATTCAACAAATTATCGGAAAACAACACAGATTGAAAATTGATCGTCTGATTTGCTGAAAAACAAACTGAAAATAAGTCATAGTTCAGTGGATAAACCGTAATACCTACAAAATTAAGTGCCACACACGATTTGGAAATATATTTTTTTCAGGGGCAAATATGCAAACCCAGACGACGTTGTTCCTTCAAATCCAAAACCAAAAGCAGTTACGTGTCAGGCTATAATGAAGTATAAAAATACACCGAACCCCTCCAATCACCGTTCAAACCAACCTTCCCTCGTCTTTCTCGGGACTTCTACCGAGAGAGAATTCCAAATTTACCCCTCCAAATCCCTTCAATTTACCACCCTTAGTCCTTCTAGGGTTGCATGGATACCGACCCCGTCACCGTCGTAGGCGTTTTCCGGGACTTCATCGGCCGGAGGTCGGCACTCATCAAAGCCCTCAGCATTGGTACTTTTCTAATTTTCTTTTTTTTTCTCTCTTTTAATTGTCAAAAAATATGATGTTTTGATTGTGTTTTGATGGTGCAGATCTCGACAAGTTTTACGAGCAATGCGACCCAGGTTAGGGTTCTTGTCAGGTTAACATCTGCTAGTATGTTTCCAAACCATATTTGATTGATACTTCTTTTGTTAGATGGTGACACGTCAGGATGAACGAAATTAATGCTTCTCAAAATAAAAGGATTAGGGAATAATGTGCTACACATAGAAGATTGAATAGGCCAAGTGTACTAGTAGATCCAAAGGCGTCTTCTCTTAGGGAATTGTTATTTTTTATTCATTTTGGATTGGCTCATTTCCATGCATGTTTGCCTTTTCGATTTGTGGATGATCGTAATTTCGAGCATCCTGCTCGATGTTGTGGGTTATGGTATATAGTAATGATGGTCTGATGGTTAAACACAACTTATACAAGTCGAACGTCATCAAACTTATATTACTACTTGTCGACTTTTAAAGAATTTCTAGGTTGTAAACATGCACCCCGCAAAGGACATAAACCCTTACTGGATTTTGAAAATCCTTAACTTTATTAATCTTTTCTTAAATATGTGATCTTTTGATTACGTGCATTTAATGAGGGCTGGGTACAATTTGAGTTTGGGGTTTATCCACACTAGAACCAAACCTTTCTTCTAGTTTTCAAATGAAACTAACTAACTAACCAACTAATCAAACAGCCCAAATCATGTACATGTTTTTGGTTGATTTTGCATTCCATACAGATTTGATTGGATCTGTATCAATTCCTGGTTGGTGCAGGCAAGGATAATCTTTGTCTGTTTGGACATCCTAATGGGCAGTGGAAACTCGATACACCTGCGGCGGAGCTTCCACCTGAACTCCCTGAACCTACAATAGGAATTAACTTTGCGAAGAACGGAATGCAAGCAAAGGACTGGGTGTACCTTGTGGCCATGCACAGCGATGCATGGTTGGTTTCTGTTGCTCATTTTATCGGTGTTAGACTTGAATTTGACAGGCACAGCAGGTGATATTTCAATAAGAACATGTGCTTCTACGATATGTTTCTATCATCTCCTTTTTTCCTTCTTAACTTCAGTAGGAAATGCCTTCCATTGCCTGGTTATGTTTCTAAAACATAGCCTTGTGTGGTCGAGGATTGAAGCATGAGATAATTCCCTTACTATACTATGCTGAAAATTGAAATACTTCACATCTGCTCCACTGGGATGGTTATATGACTGTTGTAGGACTCTCTTGTTAGTTCCCTTTTTCTGTTCTTTTTTTTATAGATATAAGGGATAGGTTAGTCCTTAAAACCTTCATAGTTTCTCCATTTACGCCTGTTAATTCGAGTACCTTTCAATAATAAACATCGTGTCTCACTTGTCAATAGTTTTGATAGTGTAGTACTTTGTGTTAATATCGTTGAGAATGCAACCATACCGATGTTTTAGTGGCAATTGTATATTTATTTGCCTCTTTTCTTCGGCACTTGTTTATCAGTAGACTCTTCAAACTACCCATGTGCTTCAGAATATAGAAGGACCATCTGTTCTACTTTCTTGTTCATACCATGCAAGCTTCTTATACGGTTTTCAGGAAAGTTGAAATGCATCTTGCTTAAAAGAGCATCGGGTAACGTTGAAAATGACACGAAGAGAATGTGCGATCGATGTATTAATAATTCTAACTCGAATAATTTATGTTAAACTGAGCTGGATAAGTAGGAGGCTGTAGCTATAGCCTTCCATTTTACATATGGTAATTCTTGGATCACTGAAAATCTCATTTTCTTATAATTGACTTGCATGCACTGAAACTTTATTGCAGACAACACCTGTTTAACATGATAAGTAATGTTCCGACCGTTTTTGAGGTTGTGAGTGGAATCACGACAAGAACAGCATCAAATGGTAAAGCCAAAAATATCAAATCCAAATCAAATTCAAAGACGGTGAGCGTCTGCAAGGTGCAATACTACTTTGTACGGTTTCTAGTTCTTATATCAATGTTTAGTTTATTCACCTTCTCAGACATTCATCTTTTCTCAGCTCTTCCCTAAGTTGCAATAACATCAAAATCATGTTAGATGATCAATTCTTGTATGGAATGACTAGAATAATACTTCATTTTTGCATGATTATATGTAAAGAAGGGCATTGCGAAGGCTCAAAGTGATGATTCAAAAGTTACACAACAAAATGGAGAAAACTGCGACTTGGATGGTGAAGAGAAAGAAGACGAAGTATACGTCTGTGGAGCATGTGGAGAGAACAATGAACCGGATCAATTTTGGATCAGGTGTGAAATATGTGAGGTATGGTTTCATGGGAAGTGTGTGAATGTAACAGCAGGCAGATCCAAATTCATCAAGCACTACGAGTGCCCATCCTGCAGCAGCCCATCATGCAGTAGCAATAAGAGAGCTCGTATTAGCTCATTTGCTTGTTGAGTTATGTTGATGCTTGCTCACAAATTGCTACTGACATGGTTAATATTTGTTTACCTGTCATAATCGTTGCTTGTGATTCAGTTATTCCTGTAATTGTTATTTCAAGACTGATTTATTTAGTATAATTTATTTAACTATTAGCAATCTTCACTTATCCTGAATGATGTGCTGCTATGACAAGTTTATAATATGTTTTTGCCAAGTAAATGAATTCAAAATCTTCATAATGAGCTGCAAATGTTATTTTCTCTCTCCATATGCACAAATTCCCCTAAACTTGCTTAGAAATGCCTTCAGGTGGATCCATTGTATACTCATCTATCAATTATTACCTTTTACTCATGCAGTTACATGTGGGACAGTTGAATGTGACTGTTCATCTCTTTTACCCTTCTGACTTCTGAGTGAATTGACATGATTTAGGTTGGAACAGTAACTTCTTTCCTTCGTTGTCTCTTCTGCCATCAGAATGCTCAATTTCTAGTTGCTTTCAGTTGTCATACCCTGTTCAGAGACCATCTCAACATCATTTTCCTCTCCTTTACTAATCACACCAAACAAAACCTAACTTTATAGCTCAGAAAGAGTCAATAGTTATCTCCTCAGCTTGGTGTTTGTCTCACTTTATTAATACTTGTTATGGTCAGCTCAAAATAATTTCTGCTTTTACCTTAACTCTAACATGTCATCATCCCTATCACATTTTTTTGATGTAATAAATTCTTTCTTAGTGGCCATAGGAGCCATGGAAGGTGAGGACTTTTGAAGTGAAGAACACTAAGTTCTTAATGTGATGTTGTATGGATCACGTTTTGAGTTGAAGTTGTAAACCTTTTGTGAACAGTCAAGTGATCTGATGTTTAGCAACACTGTAATGATTCAGGAAAAAAGACAGTAGTTTGTTGTAGATGGCTAGATGATCATCACTGAACATTTTTATGTTACATATTCATTTTCTAGTATCATAACATGCATCTAACATCCTTAAGTTGCATGCTTCAGATGCTTTCTTCTGCCATTCTTAGGTCCCCTTTCATCTTGAGTCCAGTTTAAGGGATGCAAATCTCCATCTCTCATGTGGAGGCCATGTTCTATTTCACATGGAGATGTTATATATTTTGTCCAACTTAAATGAGGCTGCAGTATTCAGGCTATTAGGCTCATTTAGCAAGGCATGTATAAATAGGTTGTTACCTTTCATGATACTGCAAGCTCAGAGGTAAGATAGTAAAACCCTGCTGTAGTGGTTGGAGTACACTACATGGTTGAGCTCAATAACTCACATTTCTTTTCTAGTCCATGTGGTCTACAAATTACTGCAAGTGCAGTGGCCTTCAGATAGTTTTGTGGTCCTGTCATTTGGATTTTGTTAATTAAGATTTGGTAATGTGATTCTTCTGTCATATATGTTGATGATTAAGGGGTTTTTTCCCGATTACTATACGACCCTAGCATTGTGTTTATCTTTTTTTATCAGTAATATAGAAGAAAAGAGGGAATACAAGAGGTGAGCACAACAAAGAGCGGCAATGGACTACGGGGAGTAGGACCGAAGCCAAAAATGGAAAAAATCAGAAGGAAAATAAGTCAAATTAAAACAAGCAAAACATGATTAAAAAGGCCAACATGATCACACTAGACCAAGATGCATGCGAATGATTCAAGACGATCTTACGAACCCAATATTGTGCCCCACACATTGGGACCACGATACGATATCTGATATCGACTTCGTCCATATTCTCCTAGGCTTGAGGTTTATTCCCGTTACAGATAACGTTCCTGTGTTCCCAACTATTCCACCATAAGAATTTTGCGCAAGGGAATGCGACCTAGAAAGCCAGAATCGTTAAAAATCTTTGTAAAACTGTAAAATTTTCTGCACAGAAAATTGGAGATTAGACTAGAAAGACCACAGCAGGGACCCACCCCAATTGGCAGCTGTGCTAACTGCAGAGGCTACCAAATAAGTCAAGGGTGTAAGTAAGTCTCATTGCTGAAGTGTTATTGTTGGCAATGTGAATTGAATCTGAGGTTTCTTTTGTAACATAAATGTATTCAGGCATCGCCAAAGATACATGTTGCATCACACTCTACCTGTCTACCAGTAACAATAATGGCACAAGAACACTAAACTAGAATTAGCTGAGTATGTAGATCTCTAACTTCAAGTAAACAGTTTTTTGCCTTAAGCAATTGCACACCAGTAAACTGTAAACTATGGTGATACCAGTCCTTTGCAGCAACATCCATATCAAATAACTGACCACAAGTAATAACCCGTACCTTTGGAGAGAAAAAAACATTTTTTCAATGAAGGAGATGAAATATGACAAAATCAATCTCCTCGGACCTCAGGCTTAATTAAGAAATTTTAAGTTTGCACACTAACAACACTGTTTCATGACCTTTTATATCATCTAGAAAGTTTTCTTTGGACAATCTTGGTCATATAGAATACTAACAATATTATTCGCCAAAACCTTTCCAACTCCTCTCTGTTTTGAGTTTTGACACCAATCACGAGTTTCATTGATTAAGATTTTTCAGTTGTCATATCAAAAGCTAATGACCACACATGAACATTGTTCCAATTATCCAATTCCATGTCTCTTGGCAAGATCCCTACATCAACATCTCAAACTTTTTTTTTTCTTTCCTCTTTTTAGCTCAGACAACCAACATCTCAAACTTAACAGACATCTCTCGAGTAATTTCATCTTCTCATAAACAAATGACAATCTGATCAGTCAGGTCCAAACATAAAGGGTCGATGGAATTTGCTTTTTTCATAGTACAAAAGGCTGCAACTCGAATCTAATTCAACTACTCGTACAGACAGTACTAGCACAAAGCTCCAACAAATAATCATAATCCCATGTTTCATGACTTAATTGCTCCCAGCCAACCACCACTTCCAACTTCCCTCAGAAGTGAGCATTACAATTTACAACTTGAAGAATGGAATGTTTCCTGACAGGTATATTTCAGTACTCCCTCTGTTAGCTCTCATTTTTATTTCACTACTCTTATCTACCCCTCTGCCAACAATTTATCACGTCTTTTCAAAAGAAAGGAGCTTAATTGCAGAAAACAGATAGACAATTCACTCACTGCATTCACGCCAATCTAAAGCTGTACAGAAACTTCCAATTAAATTTCTCAACTTGTGGAGGAAGTGAAAGGAAATGGTTATAAAAGGACAAATATTGCATGTCATCTTTCCCATCCCATGAACAACAGCAAACATGCAGCTGCTGAAGTGTTCCTGCTTGCTTTTGTTGTGTTGCTTGTTGGCTCTTTGTTTTCCCACACTGATTTCTTGTGCTGAGAGCCAGAAGGAGAACTCTCCCTCCCTCTTCTTCTGGCCTTACAAACCATGGTCTTTTCGCCATAAGTATCCTGTCATCGGCTTTCCGAAACTGATGCCACCACCGGATGGTCAGTTTGGTTGGCCTCCAAATGGACGGTTCAATTGGCCACCAACGAATGGCGGTGGTGCTGCGTCGCCACCACTTGAGTGGTATCCTCCGCCAACACCTCCTTTGAGTTGGATGTGGTTGTCACCACCATTGTCGCCACTACCGAGTGAGACACTACCATCACCGTCGGAACCGCTATATCCACCACCACAAGAACCAAGTGAAGCATTTATACCACCACCAGTACCACTAGAATCGCCACCGCCACAACCACCAAGTGAAACATTGTCACCACCACAACAATCAAATAAATCATCACCACCACCGCAACCTCCTCCGGAGTCACTACTGCCCCCATCGCAAGTTTCTCCACCGCCTCCATCGAGGAACATTAACTACTCTCCACCACCACCACGTCAATCGCCCCCACACTCGAGACACGTAAATTACTCTCCCCCACCACTAGCAAGTCCAGCACCAGCAACACCATCACCACCAATGTCATCCTCGCCACCACCACCAAGTTCAATTGACGAGTCACCTTCTACACCGAGTCACTCGACACCACCACCTAGAATTAGACAACATTCCCCACCACCACCAATGACTCCATCATCGCCATCGCCTAATCCCGTGATTGGGTCACCTCCACCACCTGTTAACACACCACACTCACCACCACCAGCGACCCCATCTTCACCACCACAAAGTCCACTGAGTAACTCACCTCCATCACCAATCAACACATCACATCCACCACCACCACCACGTACATTTCGCGAGCCACCTCCACCGCTACCAAGACATGGGCATCACATTTCACCACCTTCGCCAATGTCGTCTCCAACATCACCAAACGAAACACTTCCACCATCACCTACACAAGCAACACCTATAACACCACCACCACCACCTACAGAAGCAACACCTACAACACCTAGACATAAACACAACTATCCACTACCAATTTCACCGCCATCATCCCGATCAAGACATGGGACCGTACAATCTCCACCACCACCAAGTCAAGAACACCAATCACCCTCCCACTCACCACCTTCAGGACATGGTCAAACTTCTCCACCAACAACACCATATTCCTCATCACCACCACCAACATTGTTGAATCCCACGCCACCGAAGAGAAATAACTCCTCGTCGCCACCAAAAGCCACCCCATCATCACCACCACCATCTAGACATAAAAATGCCTCTCCTCCAACACCAGTATCCTCCCATCCACCATCAACACATCCAACCCCTTCATTCAGACATATGCACCATTCTCCACCACCATCACCACTTCAAGAGAGAATTTCACCACCAAACCATCCGAGAGCACTATCTAGACATGTAAACCACTCACCGCCACCTAATCATATGACTTCTCCATCTTTGAATCCGCCACCTCAACCATGGAATCATCCAAGACCACCACATGGACATCGGTACATCCCACCACTACCAACATCACCATTGTTACCACCACCATTTCCAGTTCACAACTACTCCCCACCGCCAGGCACGTCCAGTGAACCACATTCACCACCTAATCATTCCACATCTTCATCTCCACTACCACCAAAAACATCTCGACAACCAACATTGTCACCACCACCATCACAACCACCTATAACAGCTCCTTCGCCTCAGTTATCGCCACTACAACCATCAGTTCCGGCATCATCCCCATCAGCACATCAAGAGCCATTAAGTCCACCAAGAAATCATTTTACATCGCCATCTAGCCACCACTTTCTCTCCACACCACCACATATTGCACCATTGCCGCCACTACCAGGCCCATTACACGACTCACATTCACCACCTACCCATCCCATAGTCTTTCCATCGTTACCAACACTATCAACACCGTTTCATGAGCCACTTCCATCGAATCCACCACTACTTTCTTTCCCTTCACCAGCATTACTGAGGAATCATTTCCCACCACCATTGAGTCACCATCATCTCTTTCCACCACCACCACCACCATTTTCATCAGCTCCACCACCACAAGCACAAGTTCCACCACCACCGTTACCACTTCCCTTCTCACCACCACCACCACCATTTTCCTCATTCTCGCCACCACTAGTCCCCTCATTCTTTCCACCACTCCCACCAAAACTTCCAAGGCATCCAAGGATATCACCAACTAATCAACACCCCCCACCAATCAAGAAGCACTCTTCCGTACCGACATTGCCTTCTTCATCACCACCACCACCAATGAGGCATAGACGCCACTTTCCTCCGCTACCACCGATCTCATTCTCACTAACAAATCACCAGACACCACCCTCAACACACCAACACAAGTCTACATCACCACCAGCCTATTTTCCAAGACACCCAGTACCCCCGCATATGAAAGGCATGCCTCCACCTTCGCCACCACAACTACCGAACATTTACAAAGATTTCGTGCATGGGCAGCTGTCTTTGGCAAGTGAAGAACCACACTGATCGCGCCAACAACCATCAGCCAACAACTAGGTGGTTGCTTTAGTTGCACTTGCACTACGTTTCTTCCTCCAAAGGTCTATGGTAGAGATTTCCAGACTGAAGTGTTTGTAAGATTCTGGTCTCATGTTTAGTTCTAGTGTGGGGTCTGGATTGTCGTGTGTGGTGGCATAAATTGTCATGATCTGATGTTCTAAGGATTCAGTGGTATTAATGCGTGTTTTCTTGAGTTTCTACTTGATGATGCATGTTTGAGTCAACAATGGGCAAATAAACAGAGTACTGTGTGAAAGTAATAAATAATGGTTTCTTGAGTTTCAATTGAGAAAAACCCAAACATCAATCTCTGATTAAAACTTATCAAGTTGTGATAAATAATGGTTGTTGAGAATTTCTTTTTGCTGAAAGTATAGAAGTGAGGGGAGAACATTTTACATCCAGTGTAGCACTTTTTATAACATTCTCTTGTCTCATATTTCAAATTGATGATAGTAATTCATGTTTACAACCATTTTACCAGAACTTCCATGGTGGATGGTTGTAAGTTTCATTTGAGGGTATTGTAGGGTAAAAGAGTGATTTTTTTTGCCATTTCTCCCCAATTTACAATACCAACGTTCTTTTCATTTAACTTGATTAATCTTCTCATCCTCTTCAACTTTCTCTTATATCACATTTCCTTTTTTTTCCTTTCTGTTTCTCTTGTTGGGTTGTTATCGAAACAGAAAATAAATAAATCATAGTGACCAAACAATCAAGCCAGAATACGCAAATATCACACCACTACAACCTACAGTAAATTCCACAAGCAATTTGAAGATTAAAGCAATGACAAGACTGGTGAATGGCCATATAGATGTAGGATACAAACGTGATTAAGAAAAGGTTACAAACGTGAGATATGCTTTATGGTTGAACACTTAACTCCTGGACAATCCTAAGTTCACATCTCAACAGTTAGATGACTAGAATAAGTACTACATTACAGACTGATTTCATGAATTTATACTTCTAGTCTTGATCAAAAAGTAATCATAATCAATCGGATATTGAAAGGCTAGAATAACCCCACGGGAGAAAAACCAAGAAAGAGAGATGAAAAAGAATAAAAGAAGCAACTTCAAATGCTGAACATGAATCTTCAATATTTCGCATGTCAAGTTCCGTTTGTGCAGAAAATAAGTTTGAAGACATCTTTAGCAGCATGCCCAATTTCAGCGACGGATTTGGTAGACGTGGAAAGAATTTCTCGAGCATTAAACAGACAGTGAGGAAATCACCTGATTAATAATTTCTTCAACAGCCCAACAAGGAAAGTAAACAATCTGACTTCATGTTGTTGTTAGAGGTATTGCTCATGTATCCTCACCCTATTCTCTTCCCACCACAGCCTCGCGTGCATTTCTCCAAACCTCTCCCGACTGTGCAACAATAAAAGAAAAAAGAAACATGAGTACGCCATTAGTACTGCAGAACTGTGGAAAGGCTGCTACCATTTGTCGTTAATCTTAATTCACCTGAATCTAACACGCCTGAGTTCTCTGACTCCACCAGGAAGCTGCCTGATGGTAATATACACTCCAGGCTCGTCCTGCTCTACCCATTCCGTTTCTCGATCACTGGCATTGCTCATGGATAGCTCACCAGAGCGTTCAACGTCCTCATGTGAGGAACTGGTGGTCCTCGCAGAAGCATCCATAGACGATGTCTCCGTCTTTGCACCGCTTATGCTCGATAGTTTTGGTGTTGATGCAAGGCAATTACTGTGGTTATGGTGATAAGCATGGAGGGATTGGTGATCCAGTGAATCGGACGACGAATAGCCCATAACTCCATTCATCGGGTGGTGGAGGTTGCGTGGGAGACGCTCCTTAGTCAGCGGCGGAGTCACTGGACTTGCCTGGGCAAATTCAATTTTGGTGTTTTAGAAAAGGGTTTTAAATTTAGTTTGGAGTTCAGTTTTCACAAATGAAGAAACGTTAAATGATTTAAGTTCTAGTGATAGTTACCCCATCATCGGACTTTGGAGTAGCTGTTACTGGGGTAGTTTCACGGTTGAATCTTTGGACGTTATAGAGCTCCATGACGTTGTCATAGTTCTCTGCCCACCACTTCTGTGCTTGCCATTTGTTAAACATCTCGCGGCTATCACCATCATAAAACACATTATTAGAGTAAAGATATATATATATATATATATATATATATATTATCTATTGAAAATTAAATCAAGGATAAGTTTCAGTAGGTGACATTTGAATCAATACTACAAGTTGACAAGACATGGAATAGGCTGGTATATTGGTTCAATTACCATTAGTATAAGAATCTAATGATTTTTTACTTTTTTATGAAACAAAGGTACTAGCAGAAGATTTCAGTATGATTGAAGACAAATATTCTAAAACAAGCCCCACATCAATTATACATGTAGTGAATGATGACTGTACCAGGAGAGAATTTGGTTTAAGTGCGTTGACATCCCAAAATGAAAGAAGCCAGACATCAATCATTCATGCATCTCAAGATAAAGCAAAATGAGTAGTACAAAGCAACAAACCCAGTCTTTCTTTCCCGACAAGCCTATGACCAAGAGAATTATGGTTAAATTTTCAAATTGATTAGGTCTGTCTTCCTAGCTGGAATAGCATAAATGGATCTAGTTTACTAGGACAAAAGAGAAAGATAGCACCATCTCTTTGTCTCTTTAGGTGGTAAGCAAAGAATGATTTTTTAACTAAAAATGGAGGAAAGAACAGTTCGGGGACCTACGGCGCCTTTTTTGCCTCAAGAGCCAGAATAATTGTTTCAGTTTAGTTCAGGAAAATGATTATAAGTCATCACTTGCTTTAACTACACTTGTTGGGCCTCCAGTCTTACCATCTGATTATTTGGCAGATAGAATGGCAAGTAAAACTCGACAGGGAAAATAAATGGTAATTGGACAATATTAGTTAAGTTGATTTTTTTTCTTACGCTGTTAGTTCAATCAAACTTAGAAGATATACAATGCATTTTGAACTAGAAAAAAAATGTTCCACTGCAGAGTTCTTTCATGCTGAGAAGCAGCTGATCTCATGTCACACAGATGCACAACAAAAACCATTCAGTTAAAAAAAATACAGCAACAGATTATCAAAAGCAAAACGTAAAATCAAATTCCATAGAATTTAAGGAATTATTTGACAACTCCAGATGAGATTACAATGAGCACCTAAAAGTCCACATCTAGTAAATCTTCTCTAGCCAACAAATTGTTAATCTCAAATCCAACAAGATGTAAAACAGAGCGAGTCAGTAAAAAATATATAGAAACTACTACTCCAAGGTCCACCAAACCACCACTAACTCCAGACAATTGGAGCGACGGCAACAATTCCGACCAGAAAACTACTACCACTTCGGGGGGAAATCACTAAAATTTGCAAACGGAGGTGATTGCTTAACAACAATAAGAACAGAACATAACAGAAGCTAACATCCAAGAGCCGAAATTGTGAAAGAATTGTTTCTGTTACCTGAAACGGATTCTCCTGAGATCGTTCCCGCCCTGAGGCAGTGATAGGAAGGTGATGAGAACTCCGGGCTCCACCTGTGCCACCCACTCCTTGTTCTCCTCCGCAACAAACACAACTCCACCCTCCGTCCTTCCGCTCATTGAAGGCGTCCCTTCACCGCTAGACATCCCCATCCTCGACCCCCCACCGTCCGTCTCCTTCCCAATCATAATCATTTCCCTTGGCGTCGAACTCGAGCTCTCCCCTGCACTCCTATACGAATACTGGAATCTCTCCGATCCCGAGGCCACATCCGAGTCAACCAGGCTCGAGTGCCGATGCTGCTGATTGGTCCCCGAACACGAATTACAATGCCGGTAAGCTCCCGAAGCCTTCAATGCCATGTCTTTGATCTGAAAAACACAGCATAAGGTTACTCAAACCCTGAAAAAAGCCAGGCAAAGAATGAAGCATTTGGTACCTGAGAGGTCAGGGCTTTGATGGCATGCCGCGTGCTCGGCGTGCCAAGATCCTCGTCATCCTCCGGTGGCGAATGGAGGGCTCCGCCACCACCAGTACCACCGCCGAGTTGTTTCGTGCAAGCGATGCAAGTGAGCATGTCGACCGATCCAATAAAGGCGGAGTCTTTACAACAGATATGAATTTCCACTCTAAGTTTCTTAGCTCTAACTGTTTTGATATGTTTAGAGCTCAAAAGCTCAAGTTTTTTTCCTCCGATTCCAGTAGAAATCACTACATTGAGCTTGTGGTTTTGATGGTTGAAGATCTACGGCAAAAAAATCGATTTTTTTTCTTCTGATCCCAATAGCAAACACTAGATTAAGCTTTTTTAATAGCTTCCACTGATTCCAACCCAAAACACTAGATTAGTGTTAGGGTTTTTGGCATTTTCAAAATGGGAGGGAGAAGGAAAAGAAAACAAACACACTTTCGGACCCATACAACAACACTAGATTAGGTTTTCAGGCGTTTCCGAGAAAGAAAGAAAAAAACCCAAAGAAACGATCGTTTCCACTCTCAACAGACCGGAAGAAGCAACGAAGCTAGATTAGGATTAGGGATAGGGTTTGTGGATTTGGGAATTGGAAAGGAGAGGAAGTGGAGAGTGGAGTGAGATTTGCTTCAAATTGTTGGAGCTCAAAGCTTTCGCTTCGTTCCACACACGAGACACGAGCAAGTTGCTGTTCTTATTGACCGTCGCTGGTTTGGTTGGTCACCGGCGACAGCCAGTGACATCAAACAGTTGCTTTTTTATGGTTTTTTATCGTTGGATTCGTTTCTTTCGCTTTTGGTTTCGCGCCGGTCGTCGGGAGGTTTTGGTCGGCCGGAGATGGTCAGAAGGGGATTATTGCGAGTTTGCCCTTGCGTTTTTTGGGTGTTAATTTTCGTAATCTGCCATTCAACATTGTGAATTGTGTATGTTTTTTTTTTGCTACTATCACCTCGCTTGTTAAATGACTTTTGATACAAGAGACAATTCATGCAGTAGGGAACAACGTTATAGTTAGTTATAAGTGTTCAAATTTAAATCCACAAACTAATTTAAGATTACATAAGAGTAGTTTGTCTTAAAGATCGTTGATTTTGTCTCGTACACTTGAGGTTATCTATCGCCTTGCACGTCCCCCCACCAAGTTTTGACCCAGTATTATTACTGTCATCAAGAATGTTAAACCGTGGAGGTTTTAAAGTGCTAATAACGGTAAAACAAAAGGACAATACAGGCAACTAAAAATAAAGAGAAAAGAAAATGACATTTTAGATGGAAAAAAAAACCCAAAAAGATTGACCCTCATGAAACTAAACTTCAAGGATATATTTGGATCATTCCAAAGTTCATAGAATATCACTGAAATCAAGTCAAAATTCCTTCTATTCCAAAAACAAATGCCAAAAAAGTTCAAAATGATAGATACATTTGAATTCTGACTTTCCAGGTGTAAAAAGTAATTTGCAGTGTTTAGAATGGTAAAACCTGCAAAATGCCTTTTTGAGATTAAATTAAATAGGAGTTATGGTTTATTGTTGGATCCGATGTCCGAGACGGGAAGAGTGGGTTCCGTTTCCGATGGGATTGCGAAGTGGGGGACCGCCACGAGTAGGCGTGGGGCTTCTATGCAAGGTTTAGGGTCGAATTCAGATTTAGTTTTAGGTCCTGTTTGGATGCGTTGTGACTTGCTAATTGTAGCAATGTGATTTGCCATTTTTGTGTTTGTGAGTTATGTGGGTTTTTTTTGTTTTTTGTTACAATGTTACCTTAATGTTTTTTGTGAGTTATGTGAATTTGTTTCTAGTTGACCAATCAATTCGATGTGTGGTCGATCGTCTATCATTTCACAGTCAAGCACTATTTTGTTAAAATAGTCATTTCATATTAATCTAAAATGACCCAAAAAAAGTTTGGTTTTCAAATGAAAATAATTAAAAATTGTATATGATAGTCTATTTTGTTAAAATTATAATATTTTGCATTGATTTGAAACCAACAAAATGAATCACATGCAAGGTCGCACCTAAAAAACGTATGCGATATTATCATTGTGATATTTTGCATTGATTTTAAACGATAAAATTTCTTCTGACTCGCGTGGAGGTATGATTTGAGAAAATGACTTCAAATCATTCTGATATAGTATTTCACTCAGTAGAAGACACATTAGTATGTGTGATACGGGAAGATGTGGCTCAAATGCAAAAAGTAGAAGCAGACAAGTTTGATATGAAATCATGCCAATAAATCCAGGGGTTGGGATTTATAAGTTATGCCCTTTTGTTTGAGATTTACCTTTTCGTTAAATTGTATCCATTGGTATTTCAAAGTTTAACTAATCGTCTGTGAAATATCAAGAGAATGTATCGAAAGAGTTATTTACAACGATACGCTTTTAATTCCAAGTAGAGGTCCAATTTCAAGTTAAACTACTGCATCTTTAGACATCCTGTAGAACTTTGGTTCTAATATGTTGTTTACTTGCCCGGCGATGTGCCCTGAAAGTGAGGGAAGGCGATTGATATTTTTTGTTTGGATGTAATCATTTTCTTCATGAGTTGGAAATGGAAGTGGTTGAAGTATATTGTTTGTATTATTTTCACCAATAAGTTTTTTAACTTCATGTATTTATTTCAGCGATGTTATTCTACTAACCTACCTATAAAAAAGATGTTATTCTACTAAGCATTCACATCTTATAAGCATGGCTAGAACCAGGGAGTAATCGTTATCATTTTCTCTCAACAATTATCTTGAAATGGTATATTTAAGCTTCTATTCGAATTTTTGCATGATGAAGTATGTTCATGTTATACCATATAAAGTTTTAGTCTGAGATAATCTCATTCTAGTAACACTAACTATTGTTGTATTTCAATCAAAAGATACTGCAAGACTATAATTCCTTGCCTTTCTTAATACAAAAGTCAAGTTTACATGAGAAAATACAAAATACAGATCCATTCATTGGAGTGATGGGGTTGAGCTCTTGGGAGTAAGAGCATTCAGTATTAAGCATGTGATTTTAGTAAAGGTCATGTGTGATTCAACATATTTGCTTGTGACTTTAATAAAGAGTTAAAGAACTTATTGGATCCATGAATCTTGATCCAGATGCATGTGTGCATTAGAATATATCTCCACATTTAATTATGTGCTGTGCCCACTAGTAATGAAGCTTGACTTTGACTAGAATTGAGGCATTACCACTGATCGTCTGATGTAGTAAAAACTGAGAAAGAAATGAAACAGTTCCAACTTAGGGAAGTAACTCTGCCCAAGATTAAGAAAGAGTATTGTTTATACTGGTGGTAGCATGAAAGCTTTTGAGGGGGGCATTTAAAATTTTATTCTTTGGTCTCTCACGTGGTGAATATTAATATAATCCATCTGTAAGACCCTGCATGATGCAAGGCAAGAGACAGCTATGTCTTCCTCATGTAGAGAAGACCAAGATGTGAGGAGTTGAATGGGGAATGAGTAGAGCTGGCACTGAGCATTGCCTTGCCAGATCGTGTTTGTCATAATTTGTGAAACATTAGTCGCTCAGAAAATAATATATTGAAATCTTGTGAATTCTATGTCTGGTACTTTCCTGGATTGTTTATCTCCCATCTGTTCCTGCTCTCTAATTGAAATGCAATCTGCATGTGTACTTTGACTATTATTCCCTTTGTTAGAATCCTTTCTATATTATTGTGGATTTTTTTGTTTCTTAATATGCTACCTTGGATACTTTGTCTTCTTGGAGGATCCAATGATGGCTCTCAACTTTATCAAATTTGAATTCCTTTTCCTTCTCCTTTTTAGTTGGGCTGGTAAATTTTTTGTAAATGCATGAGAAACTGTCTGAGGACAAAGTGATCTCATAATCAATCTTCAAAATTGAAACTGAAACTACCTGTAGTAAAAAAAATCTTTTTGGGGGATTTTGGTATTTTGAACTTGTAAGAACATTTCAATTGGAATGTGGTTTTATGTGTACCCTTAATCTTCATGGAGGTTTTGTACATTAAGTTGTAAAGCCTGGTTTCTTTTGAATGGATGGATCACCCAAACACTGCTGAGACAAAATGTATACTTTAAGATTTTAAAATTCTATAATCATATCAACCTTCCATTTACAGGTCCCATCAAAAGGTTCCTTAACAACCATAGTTTATAATTATGAGACCCACAACAACAGTTGGTCGGCTAACAGGGGTCAGTGCAAAATAGATCCGAGTCTGTTGAGACCATATGCTTCACTTTATGATGACACAGTTGGATGTGGTGCATTGGGGTTCCTCTCCTCTTTACTCGTTGACATCATGAAGCATTATTGTTGTACTAGACTTTTGTTTTAGTGAACCTGTGCTAGACATTTATGAATAACCATCCAGCTGATGTAGAGTTAATATTTTATTTAGTAAGTTCCTTTATTATAGGCGTGTAGTTCTCGGGGCATTAAACATTTTCTTTGGGCCCAGACTGCAGTAAAGTTGTAAAATGACTTTTCTCAATATATCGCGGAAAGATCTGGGTGAGAAGCTAATCAAGTCATGGACGTAAAGAGTCATAAGATTTCATGTTTGCCCTGTATAAAAGAAATTGTCTTGGAAGGGCGAAAACTGTGTGTTTGAATATGACTTGATTTCAGTTACTTCTTATACAGAAGCAGATATAAATGATTTGATTTATGAGCTATAATGTCATCGAACAACAATTTTGTGGAATTCCAAACATCCATCTTACAGTACCTAGAATCCTCTTTCTCTCTTATTATAGACCTTTAAGATTATTATAAATATTCATGGCAGTATGGAATAATAGGCGTATTTCATCACTATTTTTGGTTGGATTGAACTTGTCAGTCCATATCTACATGGACCAGGCCTTCCTACTTAGATATTGGGACCTCAGAGTTTTAAAAAAAATGATATTAAGTTCCTGCTGTACTTAATATTGTTTGGATTGTTATTATCCTTTTTGTTTTGTCATTATTGTTATTATATTTGGGGAATATATTGTTTTGAAGTTTCCTATATCATTTTGAAATCTTACTACAGAAAGTAATGCCATATGATTATCTTTCTTTTCTTTTATGACATTAGTACATTACACACAATGACAATTACCATTTTTTGTTTGTATCTAATTTGTACCTTCACAATTTAGTGTTGTTGTCTGTATTAACTCATCTCCAAGCAACAATTAAATGACGACTAATAGTCTAATAGATCTAGTCCACATATTCCTATGTCTTCTACAAAGGTTTTCCTGTTGTAGTCAGCATCTAAGTAAATGATATAGATCCCATCAACCAGGTCATTTTGAAGAGTCTGGGGGCTGTTCTCCACCAAACCATGGATGCATACATCATTTTCCAATAGTGTATGCGTTGTGTGTTCAAAAGTATCGAGGAGTAGGTTTCCTTTTTGAAAATGATGTATTGGAATAGTTCAGAATTATGAGAAGTATTATCTGGTCTAGGTCTTGTTTTGCTGTAGAAGTTACCACGTTTACGTTGGAACACATCAACTTCCTGCCAATAAGGACCTTGTCAAAATAACTTGTCTTCGTTGCACATTTGTTTTCTTAACATCTGTCTTCCATTTCCTGTTGCTAGTCGTTCCGTATATCTATGTATGTACTTTTCTGTTATGGTCCACAATTTTGTTTTGACTTTGTAATTTTGGGATCAAAGCTTTTGGATCCGGAAGTTTGCATTAGTGAAAGAGGTCCACACATTTTGCGGTTAGTTTGTTACAGTTGTATTATGAGTTTCATTAAGTTCGTTTTAACATCAAATTGCATTTTAAGTTTTGGCATGTTAACTGAGACCAAAGGTTCTGCCATGATTGTAATTACCAACCATCCTATCACATATGTTTCTATTCTTTGTGTAACGCCTAAACTCGAACAAGTGTTTACCCGTCTGAACATGGTACGTTAATACGATCCACGATCCTGACCGTTGCGTACTCTAATATTTAATCCAAATGACAGACTCATAAGTAATCTGAAAAAATATAATCAATAATTTGTGAGTTCGATAGTCTGCAAGTATCAAACGTCAATCAATCAAAATCATAACAATATGAAAAATAAAGAATAAGACATTCAGTTAATGAGCACAATCAAGAGACATATATCACAAATAATATGTATGCATAATAATATAAAACTCCTATTCGGATTCGACCACATCATGTGTTTCTGAATCTATCGATCAGTCAGACGCACACCTGGTAGTTTCACACTAACAACATGTAGTCTTTTCCTCTCTCAGGTGACTCCATGTTGCCCGCTTGATAGTTCTTTCCTAAGTGGCTCAGTCAAACATACACAACCACATGACATGTCGTTTGAAATACCACAATGCAATCATATACATATCAATAAATTCAATATCGATACTCAGCATGCATGCAACTACGAATATCAAGAGAGACAGACATGACATGAAACTGAAGAATAACGAATCGATACTTGTATGTCTCTCAATCAAAACCTTAATTTCACAAATCACATTCAATCTCCATATTTTTGTTTATATCTCTTGCATCAGAAAAACCTAATCAAATATAAAAATCATCATCTACATAATTAACTATGATATTCTTGACCAAATAAGATAACTTCTAACACAAAAATAAGATGGATTAGCTTTTTAACTAGGACTTACTCTTACATACCTCCAAACCAACCCAAAATTGAACCTCCTTCGCCCAACCTGTGCTCAGATCTTCACAACCTTCTCTCTCACGCCTCACTTAAACTCCTCACCTCGTCAGAGCAAAAACCCTTCTTCACGTTTTAACCCCATCATACTCTATATATAGGAATGCTTTAACCCGACACCCCCACATCCTCCAGCCATATTCCACGCCTCACCCTTCTACCCATCACGTCACATTTCTCTACAAACCAAAAGTAACCATCAAAACAACTTTAGCCTAAATCTTATCTTCCAAAAGCCAAACCAATCCATTAAACCAAAACCCATCCAAAGCATAATTAGTTCTTAATTAAGGATTAGTCCCTTGAGTAGAATTAGTCCATTGAGTAGTGATAGGTTATAATTTTGACATATTAGATGAACTAGACCTCTCCACTTTGGTCAGAATAAAAGCTAATAGTTATCGCCCTTGGAACAGACGGTAATGCACAACCTACATGAATTTTTTTAATGTTCCTGTAAGTGTTTGGTTGTAACTTATAAACTGAACATATTAGATAAACTAGAGCTCTCTAAATTGATCGGAATAAGATATTTTTCCTAATTATCCTAGGAACAGACATTAATGCACAAGATATTGTTGTAGCCACGAAACGATATTAAGGGGGTGTTAGTGGCGTGAAAAGTGATTTTCGGAGTCAACCGGAAAATAAAGGAAAACAGAATCCAGTGGAAAATAATTTCCCTTTGACTGAAATTTGTTGTTTGTGCATGCGTCGGAAAATGATTTGGGAAATGGAGATTTCTGTTGTTTGCTCATACTTCTTATGTCCATTGCGACGGGTCGGTCGGGGGTCTCGCTCCCCGGTGAGCGAGCGGCGTTCCACCTCGCCGGTGAGGTGGCGGGGGTTGCAAGGGGCAGCGCCCCCTGAAAACCAAGCACAATGTAAAAATTCCAACAGTTTTGATAAAGAAAACGGACTACCGAACTAGTTTCGGTCGACCGAAATGCGACTTCTCAGAGTGAACGTAAACGGAAGACCGAACTAAGTTCGGTTGTCCGAACGGGTCATTCCAGTTACGAATTTGGTGGACCGAAATATGTTCGGTCGTCCGTTATATTCATTTCGGTAGACCGAATGTTTGACGGTCGACCGAAAAAATTTGGTTTACGTGGCTTTCCGACCTCAAAGTGACGAAAAACTCAAAGAAAATTTTATACATACCACAAAATCCAACGGAATCCATGTTTTCGTGCACAAACAACTCCTTTCCGGAGTCAACCGGAATCCAAATTCCGTTTCCGTCGGATTCCCACAGAATCCGACTGCACAAACCCCCCCTAAACATCTTTACATAAAACAACATCTTCCTAATCTTTACAACAGAACAAAAAATTGAAAACTCAAACGCCAAAACCTTCATTTTGATTAAAATTACACTTAAAATTCTGTATATATAATTGTTCGCATAAACAACATGCAACATTCTAACCTTCACATTAACTTGAATGAATCCATAGAAATGGGTATGTACAGTGCATTATCCTTCATCATGCGGCTCGAACTCGCTGATGTCTCGGGGACTTCCTGTAAAGTGCAGTGTCTGTGTAGTGTGCATTTTTTGGTGAAGGTGTTCTGTGTCTGTGTCCATGTTGGTGTCTGCTCTCCCTTGGTGGTGTTTTTCCTCCAGTCTCTTCTTTGTTTGCCTTCTCTTCTCTGTTTGTCTTTCTAGTGTTCTCTTCTCTGTTAGTCTTTCTTGGATTATCTTCCTTTTTGTTTCCATCCACTGCAGTGTACACGAAAGTGCCAATTGGGATGTCTTTGAGGTGCTGAAGTGGTTCGAGTATTTCGACAACTTTGCTCATGTCTGGTCTGGACTTGGGGAGGTGGCTCAGGCATTGGTATGCCAATGCAGCTGCTGCCTGGGCTCCTTTGGTGGAGTACTGCCCTTCGAGGCTCGGGTCCATTATCCTTTCAAGCCTCCTAGGGTCATTCAGAGAGGATTTTGCCCAGTCCACAAGATTTTGCTCCCTGCTTGGTCGCTTCTTGTCGACTGAACGTCTACCTGTGATTAGCTCTAAGAGCACAACTCCAAAGCTGTAGACATCGCTTTTCGCTGTAAGGTGTCCTGAAAGGAGAAATAATTGATGTTAATAACATTAATTGTTGAGTAGAAACGTAATCGAAGTGCTTGAGGGTATGAAATTTACCTGTCATGATGTACTCTGGTGCAGCATAGCCATGTGTGCCCATGACTCGGGTTGAGACGTGTGTATCGTCACCCTGTGGACCGTCCTTTGCGAGCCCAAAATCGGAGAGTTTCGCTTTGTACTCCTGAAATTAGAAATTTAAACATTAGGGTTATATAGTCAAATGGATCGTGTATGATTGTTGATGTGAAACTACCACAGTTGTGCTTCTAGTTTGAAATTTTAGCAATTGTGATTAAGTAACTGACTCAAACTAATCTAATTTATGTTCATCTACAATTTTCACCATAAATTTCGATGTTCAGACTTGATTCTTTCCCCAATCCATCTAGTCTCTAATTCTGTTGTTTTTAGTGCAGCATGCTAGATAAGTAGATATGATATGAGCTTCTCCTGAATAACCAAATGTTTAAGCTGGAAGATGAGACTTACCGAGTCCAACAAAATATTCGAGGCTTTGAAGTCACGGTAGATCACCGGTTGCTCCACTCCATGAAGGAAAGCTAGCCCTTTAGCAGCTCCTACCGCAATTTTGATCCTTGAGTTCCATGACAAGGTTGAGCAGTATTCTGCGAAACCAGATCAGGTTAGCTCAATAATTTCAGTTATTCAAACAGTAAGCATGATAAGGTTATAAAACAGTTTTACTCTCAAAGACAACATAAATGAACCAAAAGGTTAACAAGAACTCGAAGAACTCACTTTTGAAAAGATGGTTTTCTAAGCTGCCTCTGCTCATGAACTCATAGACCAACACCCTATGCTCATCCTCATAGCAGTAACCAATCAGCCTCACTAGATGAGGATGTCTCAATTGCCCAAGTAGAACAACTTCCATCTAAACAGCACAAAAATTAAACATGTCAACTCCAAATTAAATAAAAACACAAACACAACACAAAAATCCAACAGCAAATTAACAAACATATACAACTACTACTCACCAGCCACTCCTTGTGTCCCTGCATGCCCTCCAAGTCCAGAAGCTTCACAGCCACATTCTGAGCCTTAAGCCCGGGCTTCAGCTTCTCATCAATATACCCTTTGTACACCGGCCCAAACCCGCCTTCTCCGATAAAGTTGCTACTGGAGAAATTCTGAGTGACTGTCTTCATTTCGGCTATCGTAAAAACGTAAAGATTCGAACCCGCGAGGGACGAGGATAAGTCCGCAGGGTTCGTTGAGTTGCTAACATCCGTGTACGATAATCTCGTAAAAGACGATTGTTTCTTCACGTGTTTCCTCTCCGGAGATGGCCTAGGGGACGGCACACTTTCCACCTGAGGAACACATCCACCGAAGAGAGATCTCCATGAGAACTTGTGTTTGGTCATTGTTTTTTGGTGAAGGTTGGATCTTTTGGTTGTTTTGTGAATTGGGTTGGTGGTGGAAGGTGGATTTGGATTGGATTGGAGATTAGGAGATGGAGAGGGTAGGTATTTATAGAGACGCGTTGGCTTTTCCCATTGAACCAGCTGACTCTATAACAATAACACATTAACATGGGTGGATAAAGTTGATAGGTTTTGGGGTTTTGATTTTTGTGTCGTGTGCTGATGCCAGATTTTGACTTCCAATGTTTCACCAACTTTTGGAGTAGATACGCGGTTGGGTTTGTGTATCTGACATTCTGAGTTCTGAGTCTTCTGACTCCTTGTCTTGATGAAATTTTGCAATTGGAAAAATTGAACTCCTGATGTCAAGAGAAGATTCGGGTGAATTGGGAGGAAGGAGGGGTTCACTTTCATGTAGGGACTAGAAGCAATAATGGAGGGACTGAAATTGACAGGTTGAAAAGAGAGTTTCAGTTGTATGTTTGCTTTCAAATAATTGTTTTTTAGGTGAAAGAAATTATGGTAGGGAACTTCTTTCCTTCCAATAACTATTGGAATTTTAGTTGAAGGTTTGAACTCCATTTTACTTCTAAAATGTGTTTTTCAAACGCCAAACAAAATTTAATTACAATGTCTCGCTTGCGTGCGGAAGAGAAACTCACTTGAGTGAGAGTGACTTAAGTCGCGACGAGAGTTCGGATATGTAGTTAGAGTTTTAACGACTAATCTGTTTGTACCTTGAAAACTGCCAGAATCTAAATTTATTATTGTAAATAGTGAGACATGGGAAAATAAATCTGGTAAAGACCAATTCATTTAATCAAAAAATATTGTTTGTACAGATCATATAAATATGTCCAAACATGCCAAAATAATTGTAAAATTGCATCCTAGAAACAAAACAATATTAGCAATCTATACAGGCATGTTATGGCCGTTGAAAATAAAGATTTTTATTATTATCATGGTCTGAACATCCTTTGTTGCCAAATGAAAACCGATACGCAACTAGATTGAAAAGGGGTTGGGAATAATTACAGGATAAGATGAAAATTGTACTTTTTTCACCAATTAAGAGTTCGGTCAGATAACCATTATTAGTGGTCTCTTTTTTGAAATATCAGAAAACCACCTTTGTAGTTGGAGGACCGGAGGTCAACAAACCAGAGTAGCCGGATTTCTAGAACTTTGACCAAAAGTTAAAATAAATGCAGGCAAACAACATGTCACAAATCTGGGTTGGTAGAGATGAAATTCAAAGATGAAACTGTAAACCCTTTTCCTTATATTCTTAAGTTTGTTTCATGATTACCTTGTAAATTGTATTTTTATTTTTTCCCTAAAATTTCAAAACCCAAAGTCATGGGCATAAAAAAAAACCACTTTGAACTTTTCTAGGATCTGGCTGGCGAGTAGCATCTTTTTTGTTGTTGACCACTATAGGCGTTGAATTTGAAGAACTCTCAACGACATTTCTCTTAAGAGATTTTCATATAAATTCATGGCATTTATAGTTTATTGCTAATAATCACTCAAATTGCAACACTCTGGGTGCCCTTCACGTTTAGGAAATCTCATGTTATCCTTCCTTTACATTAAACAAATAGCACTCATTCATGTTATGGCTAAAGTTTAAATATCCTATGTATGACCGAGCAACTAACTATTGCTTTTCTTTTTATGATTATTTCTAGATATAAGCATTTAAATTTATTATCTTTTCATGCATGCCCCTCGAATATAATATTGGAAAATATAATACATATTGCGCAATAAAAAAAACTACACTATATAATAGAGGTATAACTACTATCTCATGTATATACTTGTTTGAAGAGGTAGTAGATAAATCAATTTAAACAAGAAACACAAATATATTGTTCAACGTGTAAGGATTCACTCTAACGCATAATATTCATATATAGATACGATAAATAATCTCATACATGTAGATGTAGTGTAGTGTAGCGTTGGAAATATAGTCTCTTGTTGTTCAGTTACTTCAGTATGAAAAGTTTGTAATGCGTCTAAGTTTTTGAGTTCCAAAAAGATGATAGCCGAATTTCACAATAAGTTATAGGCACTCATCCTTGTTTGTTGAAAGTTGTCATTCAAAGCAGGAGGGAGTACATATTCGAATTTCGACATGATATTAGTCATTTATAAAAAAGTTCATTGACTGTATGTGATGATTTCAAATTTCAAAGCTTCTCCAAAAATATAACAGGACTATATTTAAATTCCACAAACTAGTTTCGTTCCCCTTGTTGGTCTGTTTATAACCCAGTTTTTTGTTGTCCAAGAAAACTGCCGACACTCTTCCCAGCTTGTTCATATATAAAATCCAAACAACGTGTTTTTTTTTAATTCTTTGGTGCTTACATGCCAATATCTCGAATTGGAAGCATTCTATGGTCAACCACAATCCCGTTTAGATGACGAATCATGTTCTGCTAAGGCTTGGTCAAGAAAATTCCAACTTGTATAGTTGTATGTGTCCATACCCCCACAATGGCCTCTTCAAACTTTGACAATCATTGATAGTAGTTTGACTATGAGATTATCTGACATTAAGACCTCAAAGTGATTGCTTATGCTGATATTATAATGTTATCTGAACCCAGAATCTTAGGCCATTATTTATTATATTTACTGTTATGCGTATAGTGAAAACTGAATATATGATTTTCAAGTATGGTCTATATCTGACAATACTTTGAGGTATATATGAGTGACATCTAGCTTTGAAAATGGTTTTCATTATAAATTTCTATTTAGGTTACAGCATTTGATTGAGTTTTAAGAATTTTCTTGGAAGTAGGTTGTGCCCTCGTCGGAGCATGTTTCTTTTGAATTGTTTGCAAAAAGCCAAAAACTATAAAAATGATACACATTCTCAGTGATACTTCAGTTTTGATAGGATCATTATTGTTTTATTTAACATAACTTAACCTCTTGCTCATGAGAAAAAGCGATGATTTCATTTGTACCTTCGAAACAACTAAAAAATATTTCAATTATTTTATTGTTCGTAATATTCACAGACCCTTCAATTTCGCTGAATCTTTCAATTATACTCTTGTGTTTAATTATATCTAGAGTCTTACATATTTTTTTTTGCTTAATGTGAAGTTGAAAATGAAATTGAAAGATTCTAGAGTTAATTTTATCTGGAGTTAAAATGACTGAGAAAGTGATAAATTTAAAAAAAAAATTGGGAAAAAAGGTCTCAAAGAGATTATGGCTAAATTGAGGCTGAGGAAGATTTTTGAATTATTTGGAGAGTGGTTACAACTTACAATTATCCCCCAAAGAGATTGAAGTTTCACCGTTTTGTTGTAGAATCCACTAATTTTCTTTTGTGTTCGTCTCATCCAGGGTAAAAAAAGATTCACACATTTCAATATTTAAATTTTTTGACTTGCCTTTTCCATTCATTCTATTTTGATATTCTATTTTAGAACAGATTTAATGTTACTTGACTTCTGAAAGTTTTTCTAGCTTACTCTAGTTAATTTTCATTCTCCCGCCAGTAGGGGTGCAAATAGATTGGATACAGATCGGATATGAGTATTATCATATCCATATTTATATTTGATTTGCGGATATGAATACAGATACAGATCGCCTTAGATATGAAAAAATGTGTATTCATATCCTTAAAAAATGAATATGGATATGGAATATATATTTTATAAACGGATATGGAAAAAACAACCAATAGATACAATTTACGTATACAATATAAAATGAGTGTATGAAATGGTAATTTACATAATTTTTTACCTTGTAAATTCAAAAAAATAATTAACTACATTAGTTTAGAAATGTAATAAATTTTATGTGTACTAGTAAAATTTACAGTATTTTTTAAAAAACATTAATTTAAACATATATAGCCAAAAACATTATATAATCTTGGATATTTGTATCCGATCAAAATATGCATATATGCATATCAGTATTCATATCCGTAAAATTTGAAAACTGATATTCATATATGTATATGCTCGGATATGGAAAAATAATATTCATATCCATAAAAAAGTACGGATTATCTATCTTTTGCATCCCCCTACCCATTAGCATGTGATTCTTAATCTTTATTATTCCAGGAAAGTGAATTTTTTTATAAGAACCAAGAACGTGAATTTAACAACCTATCAACTTCAAGGGATTTATTGTGTGTGACCTTCTGAGTCTCAAGGGCATAGTAGTAATAATATATTAACCATCTTACGTGGTTATCCTTCTTCTTTTTTTCCCTTTTGCAATCCATACAGTTGTTCGGAAGGTAATGTTCCACTCCTTTCAAAATTCCAAGTCTCAATCTGCTGCGCTACATCTCGGGAGACTTTGCAATCCATTTGTTATAAAAGGGAAGAAACAAAACATAAAAAACCCCTCCAAAATGTCTAACTTGCAAAGTCACGACTGCAAGTTAGAGAAGTAGTGTAGGGAATGTAAAATATAATATCAATTAGTGTGTCATATGTCTTAATCACAATCGTCATTTAATCTAAAATCAAAATTAAGGTTTTACGTCACTCTTTTTTAAATCGGGGGATTTGATCCAGAGCATACGACAACTGACGTTGCATGACTACCCCAAGAGCATTAAAACTTATATAATTTCTAGATAAGCAAAGCAATGTTTTTCCATATGTTGTTGGATGAGTTAGGTGGTGGAAGGTTCTTATGTTATTAATCTATGTGTATGGTTAAGTAAAGAAATCAACAAGTAAGGTCTGATTTTGTTAAACATCCTTGTGGCTCAAGATAAATCGAATCTTGATGAACTAATGGGAAAACTAAGAGGGTTAGAACTAGGGACCACAACCAAATTCCAAGTGATGATGTCATGAAATCATTTTGAATTAGTGCAAACGTGTGCTGCTCATTAATTTGTTTTATGGGTGTATCTGGTTAAGCTTCTTGAGTGAGTTAATCCTTTAATTGGTCGTATCAATTGTGTTGGAAAGAAGTAAGGCTTTTATTTCGTTCCATCTTGGCTTAAACTCCGGTCAAGTTTCAGCTTAAAATTCGAAAATACTAAACATATCAGTAGGCTTGACGATCAAATGAGTCAGCTCAATTTCAGCTTAATAATACCGAAAAGCTTCTTCACATATATCACATATATATATATATCTAGACTATATGATTTGTTAATATAGTTTGCATAGAAAGAATTTGGCTTGATTCAGTTTGTTTGCAGCACAGATGTTTGTATGAATTAAGGTTGACAATACGAAAGTAATCCTTTTTTTTTAAATTTTAGAGCATGCCAGTAGACAATCAACAATCAACAAATCAATATATATATATATATATATATATATATATATATATATATATATATATATATATATATATATATCGAGTTTAACAAACTCAAGACATTTAATAGTTGATTAAATGGAGAACACACACTGTAATTGCTTATATTAGAAATGACCTTGATGAGATATTCCTTTCTTTGCTTGCAAAACAAGAACATAAACAGGTTTCTGAAAACATCTAATCATTCTGTAGAAAACAAACATTTTCTTTTACTTACACATGTTGCAAACTAAACAATCTTGGATGTTTCCTGTGACTTTCCATTACCCAAACTGTGGTTTCACAATGTGTTCTATTATAATATGATTAGATGTTGTTTTCATCTAGTAGTAGTAGATCGAATAAGAAAGAGACAAAAACCAGATTCTACCAGACAAGGGAAAATCCAGATTTGATTTTCCTTCACATTGTCTACTTTGAAATAGTTCTCTGTCTCTACAATTTAGGACAATGTTGGTGTCATGCATATTTCTAAGAGTGATAGATTCTTCCATAGAAAGAACATATTGACCCATTATCTAGTGTTTGAATTTGTGATTGATATTCAAGAAGGTTGAGTATTTTAATATGAAATTCAAAAAATTGTGCTTTGTATGACTTTTTTTAGTAAGCTCATGACAAGTAAACTCCTTCAAACTTCTCTTATTTTGTAGGGATGGATCATTAGATTATCATTCATTTGAAGTAAATCGGAAGTCTTACAGTTAGAACTTAATTGGAATTGCTCTTAGAAATGTCAAACTAAGTAAAGAGTTATGGCTGGGCTGAAATATTGAGCTAGAGAACTGAACTTGGAGTCGAAAATAGTAATGGGCTAACTTATATTTAGTGGGTTTGCGTCGACCATGAAAGGAAACTCCCCTCATATATTCCTTATACTCGTTCTAGTTTCTATTGGAGTCTACTATCTTAGTTATCTCATTTGTCATGCTTTTAAGAAATATTAATTAATTCTTATACATGGTAGTGTCTGAGTTATTGCATATATTATATTATTATTATTCAGATATGATTTATAATTTGTACTAGTAGATCATATCTCTTGTTGGTTAAGAAGCTCAAAATTGTTAATACTCTTCGGTCTTGCTCTCTTATTAAAGTAAATTATTTGACCGGCCCTCAGTTGTTTGAATCGGTAATTATTTACAAGATCGACCTCAAGTTCACATCACATGTCATGCTATACTGAATACTTATCTCCAGGTATTCCAACTTCATTTGTGCACAAGCTAATTATAATAACCTACATTTGTGATTTACTGATTGTTAATTCATGTTTCCAGTTGCTGCCACGTCTTGTCCTCAAACTTTAAATATTTGATGTGGAAGAAGGGTTCATCAGATTCATATGAAAATTTAGGTTGAGTGTTAAGTTTAATTAAGTGCATTTTTTCCCATGGTTTCTTCCAATCATGCCCATCCACTGAATTCACAGTGAGTTAATAACGTTGGGATTTCATGTTGTAGGAAACTAGGGCTGTCAGGTTCTGCTCGGGATCGATAGATCGCTCGATGTTCGCTCGATTTTGCTCTGATTTCGCTCGAAGTTGCTCGTATCGGTTAGTAACGAGCCGAGCACGAGCAGACCCCGCTCGCTCGATGCTCGCTCGGTGCTCGCTCAATTATCGCTCGAAACCTGATTACTATATCCAATTATTTGATTAACATGAATATTCTATCCAATTACCCAATCGGTTAAGTGTTAAACTCATTTAATAAACTAATTTACCAAACCTAACAATCCATTTAACAAACCAAACCAAAATACTCATAAGAATCAAAACCTTATTAGTCCTAAACTTTTTATTTTCCATTATTATTATTTCTTTTCTTTTTCTCATTCTTTTCTACGCCAAAAGTTCAAATAAATTAAGGTTTGTGTCAGGTAGATGATCTTATTTATAAGATGTTGATGTTGTGAGTTGTCCTATAATTTAAGAGATTGTGTTTGATTTTAAGATTGTGTTGGTTTTGTTTGATCTAAGTGTATAATCTTACTTATAAGATGTTGATGTTGTCATATAATTTATAAGATTGTGTTTTATTTTAGGTGTTAATTTTAAAATTATGTTAGTAACTATTATTATATTTGTCTTAAGTAATCTTATAATTTACTTGTTAGGACAACATTATTAGCAATTCAATACCAAAAAAAAGATTCAGGTTAACGAGCCGCTCGTGAGCCGCTCGCGAGCAGGTCGAACCGAGCACGAACAGAATTTTCCGCTCGAAACCCTTAACGAGCCAATCTTGAGCAGGCTCGGATCGCTCGTTTAGAGATCGATTACACCCCTATAGGAAACAGTCACACGACAACAAAATTGAAGAAAAATACGTCACAACACACACAAAAATTACATGGAAACCCTTACGGGAAATATCACGGTCGTCTCTCTAAACCTAATCCATTATTTTGTAATAATGTTACAAAAGAATGAGAGATTTCTGGGTATTTAAACCTTAATAAAATCCTAACCCAAGTGTGATTTGCACCGTACATCAAATGTAGATAAACATGTAAATAAATTAATATTTGGAATACAATAATAAGGTGTCGAAACAAACTTTCAATTTAAAGTAAATCAATATCCCGTAGGAGGCTGTCACCCCCACATTTCTAAATCAGACTTATAGACTCAACAAATAATACTCATTTCTTCTTTCCGTAATATGTCATTATATGCTTTGAGCTTTGTTTTTTTGTCAATTGCCTCGACCCATGGTTTTTCCTATTCTAACATCGCAGAAGGATTTCATACCAATCTTCAGTATCATGGTATGATTTTTATCTTGTTTTTTACGTTTACGGTGATTTATTGTTGTTATAACAAACATTACAAAAGCGGGGAAAGTTTCGAAAAAACGAAAAAATTATTTGAAGTTTAATATGCAAATTAAATCTTCACATAATGCAGACCTCCACACGCTATCTTACGTCCTCACGCGTTTGTCCCCATTCTTCTCCAACATGCATCAACTTTACTAAATTACCCTTTTTGTACAAACCCCACCCACCAAAATCTATCTCCCATGCAAGGGCATTTTCGTCAAAATGCATACTTTCACCGCCTTTTTTGCTATAGTTTAGTGGAATGCAAATTAAGCAAACGAGACGTGACCAATTCCCTTAATTGCCTCCTCCACCTCCCACTTAATTCCACTCCAAGCAACAACCCTATAAAACATCACCACCATAACTTAATTCCACTCTAATCAGAAGTTAGCAATCAGACATGGAAATCTACTCTTACGACATCGGTCTCAAGGTGGTCGTGTTCTTGTTGGTGCAACTCCTCGTGTACCTCATTCTCTCCATGTCCTCCAAAATCTTCACGCCCGAGTCAAGATTGAGAGCAATGAGCTTCCGGAGCATGAGCTCGATGAGCATTCGTCGTGTTATAGAGGCGGTTTCTGACTTGCCAAATGGCAGCGAGACGACTTCCCCTACGGAAGAGAATGGTTAATGGTTATGATTGTGTCAGTTCGGATTTGGTATATATTGAAGGAGCAATAGGTTGAATTTTGTTGACGCATTTGTGTTGTATATATGTTCATTGTTGGATTGTTTGAGACGTTTTATATATAATGGCATGTATGTGTACATACTTTGTTCGATTCTTTTGAGTCTGAAATGAGGTTGTTTTAATTTGTTCGATGAATAACTAGCTATGGTTGTTAAAGATTACAAAGAACCTAATCTATTAAGACATTTACATTTATGAACAGCGACGGGGATGATGGTAGATTCTCCATTTTTATATTTTTTCTAATGTTTTGCAAAACAGTCCTATAAAAACGGGTATTTACTATTTTCCCTGATGTTTATCATCTCTGGTCTCCATGTTCCGTCTACAATACTAAATAAACCTACTGAATTGCTAAACATCGCCCCAAAATTACTTAAATCGCCCCTTGAAATTACCATTTTGCCCTTCTCTCATTTCTACTGCTATAACGCGACATTTTACCCTCCTATCACACATCTCTCTTCATATTCCTCTTATAATCATAAAAAATAATGTTTTGGAGGTCAGTATTGAACCAACGAACGCCCCAGTGTACTCGAATCTGGTAAAATATCTAACATCTTTTTAATAAAAAAATAATAAAAAATAATAAAAAAATTACGGGCGTCCGACGGAGCCGCCCCCACGTAGGAGGGGCGTCTGGCTAAGACGCCTCCCCCATGGGGGAGGCGTTTTACCCAGACGCCTTACCCATCGGGTAGGCGTTTTACCCAGACGCTATGCCCTTGGGACAGGCGTCTGTGTAAGACGCCTCCCCCATTGGGGAGGCGTCTTAGCCAGACGCCCCCTCCTACGTGGGGGCGGCTCCGTCGGACGCCCGTAATTTTTTATTATTTTTTATTATTTTTTTAAAAAAATAATTGATTATAAATTTAGATAATTGTTAAATTAATTAATTAATAAGTTAATAATTACTATATTCGGATGACCGATACCCCTTCGGTACACCGAAACTTCAAAAATTTCCAGATCCAACAATTTCAAAATCCAAAAAAATTCCAGGGGGCGCTGCCCCCTTGCCACCCCCGCCACCTCACCGGCGAGGTGGAATGCCGCTCGCTCACCGGGGAGCGAGACCCCCGAACGACCTGTCGAGGTGGTATTTGTAAGTCAGGATGTTTTACCACCGGGGGATTTTGGAACTTAAAAAATGTTGGATCTGGAATTTTTTTGAATCTTCATCACTTGCAAAAAAATCTCATTGTAATCCGACCGGTTACCACCGAAAACTTGCAAAGAAACGTCAAATAATTTGAGATAACACACCGTATAATTTTAATTTGACAAAAAAATTAAAAAAACGGGACGTCTGGCTAAGACGTCTGTACCATCGTGGAGGCGTCTGGCTAAGACGCCTCCACCATGGTTGAGGCATCTTAGCGAGACGCTTAGACCATGGTATAGGCGTCTGGCTAAGACGTCTGGACCATCGTGGAGGCGTCTGGATAAGACGCCTCAACCATGGTGGAGGCGTCTTAGCCAGACGCCTCCACGATGGTGCAGGCGTCTTAGCCAGACGCCCGAATCGGAAAAAAAAAATCCGTCTCCGTTACTTCGCCTGATCTAGGTGTTTCGCCAGACATTTTCGTGATTTTGGTACTAGGAATGTTAGTAAAACTGAGTCAAAAACTTTGTTTAAAGACACGGGACGATCTGGGTATTAAATATTTTGTTAAGGGCAATTTGGTAATTTCAAGGGGCGATTTAAGTAGTTTTGGGACGACGTTTAGTAGTTCCCTAAACCTAACGAGGATATAAAATATATTAATTTTCTCCCACTTCAACAAGTCTATTCTATTTCGTCCCATAATATTCACAATTTAAACAATAATGAAGGTACGATGTATGTCCAAACTACCCAAACATGGCCTAAGAAATGAGTCGAATGGGATTTCGAGTGCGATCCCAATAGTTAGACCACAAATTCAATAATTTTGTTATGTGTACGTTTAGTCTAACCTCAATGGATTAATCTAGTTTTAACAGGACAAGCAAAAATGTGGTTAACATTACAAATTATCCAACTCACGTACTAACAAAAAAGACCCTAAAAGCAAGTTAAGTTTATAAATTCCTATTCCTGTAACTTGTAATGTTAACCACATTTTTGTTCGTCCTCAAGTTCAGTTAGATCGTCGTTTTAAAAAAGACTTTTTTTTGCTCGGATGTCATTATAAAACATTGTAATTCCCAAAAACCACCACGTCATCACTATTTGTCATTGAAAAACCAACACCATATCCCAAATGTCATCATATTTTTAACACTATCTCTTCGTTAACATTTTATCATTTTATGTTAACGGTGTTAACTTATGATTGACGGTGTTAACTATATTAATATGTGTACAATTTACAAGTTTTCCCTAACTTTTTTTCCTTGTTTCTTAGATCCAAAATAAAACTCAAATACAAACCCAACCCACACTGGTTGATCTCCAACATTCGAACACGATTCAGATAACAAAATCCATCTTCAACCTCAAATGAAAAAACCCTAAAACATCACCAACCATCGTCAACCTCACCCAACTCAACCCTAAATTCTAAATTCCAAGAATTCCAAACAAAAACCCAAAACGACACCAACCCACCATCAACGAAAGTCGAGTCTAGTTTGCAGTTTGCCAAACTGAGAACCCTTCCTTCTCCAATAAGCTCACCTTCCAAATGCTCATTTTCTACTCCTGCACAGGAATCCCACCACCACTACCAGCACTCCCTGTGGCCTCCACCACCAGCCTTCCCAACACCCCTAAATTTGCCACCGCCATCTCCCTCTTAAAAAAAAGTTTTACTAGTTTATGTTTGGGTTTTATTTTGGATTTAAGAGAAAAGAAAAGTTAGGAAAAACTTGTAAATTGTACATTTAAATATTGATATAGTTAACACTTAACACTGTCGATTAAAAGTTAACACCATTAACATAAAATGTTAATGAAGTGTCAGTGTTAAAAATATAATGGTATTTCGGACATGGTGTTAGTTTTTCGATACAGACAAATAGTGATGAAGCAGTGACTTCTGGAAATCACAAGAAGATGTTCTGTAACGATCTTAAAGCAAAAAAAATCTTTAAAAAAATATAAAAAATTATAAACCACAAAAATAAAAACCATGGAATTTGGAACTCTAAAACCCGAAAACTCCAAATCCCCGCCCGCCATGGCGAACCCTCCACCACCACCACCACCGTCTTCAACCTCTCCGTCTCCACCACCCCAGCCCCGGCCCTTCTCCACTGCCCCACCCCTCCTTCCTCTCCCCTTCACCTCCTCCACCAGCATCCTCGGCCGCCCTCCGCAGCCCCTCCTCTACCCCCGCCAATCCCCCAACCCTCCCTCGCGACCCTTCCTTCCTCCCCCCCATCAACCTTATCCCACTCTCCGCCCCCAGCCTAGGCCGCCCGGACCCGGACCAAGACCCTTCGCCAATGGCGGCCCGGCTAGGGTTCCCCCTGCCCCGCAGCCGCACCCTAAGGTTTGCGGTTTTTGTTCTTTTCTGGGAGAATTACCATGACATCGAACCACATGCTAGAGATAAAAAACGTGTATTTTAGTACCTGGATTGGATCTTAGAGATGTGGTGGATCGTCCAAATTTGATGTGCGCATGTTTTAGTTGTCGAGGAGGAATGCCACGATGAAATCGCGATTGAGTTGGAAGAAATGAAGTTCGTTCGTAGTCTTCAACTCTATTTCTAACACTGAAAATAAAACGTACATTGATCTGCCGTCACTTGATTGAGTACTTGGGTTGGATGACTTGGATCTCTAAGAGTTGGTGGATCGTCCAGATTTAATGTGTATACTGTATTGTAGTTGGTGAGGAGAGTAGTGCGATGATGGAATCCAGATTGAGTTATGAGGAATGAAATTTGTAGTCTTGATTAGTGAACCCTTACAATCTACTAGTATGGTTTCAAACAATGCTTGCACTTGTAGGGTTTCTAATGCCAAAAGTAAGAAGTACCTAGTGCTCTATTATGGAGTTGGATCTGCTGTCTCTCGAGTAAGTACTTGGTTGGATCTTGATGAGGTGGTAGATCGTGCAAATCTCATGTGCAGGTATTGTAGTTGGCAAGGAAGGTAATGCAATGATGAAATCCAGATTGAGTTATGAGGATGAAGTTTGTAGTCTTTAACCCCTAGGATTTGTTAGCATGGTTTCAATTCAAACAATACCTACACTTTTTTAGATTTCTAATACTAAAAATAGAAAACACATTGCACTCTATAATAGAGTTGGATGTGTTGTTTTTTGACCAAGTGCTTGGTTTGGATCTTTGAGAGTTGGTCGACCGTCCGAATTTAATGTAAACATATTGTAGTTGGCAAGGAGGGTAGGCAGAGTACCAGGAACAAAGTTCTCCATCTCGAACCCCTAAGATTTGCTAGTAAGGTTTCAAGCAATAATTGCACTTTAGGATTTCTAATATTAAAAGTAAATGGTGCATTGCACTCTATAATAGAGTTGGATTTGCTTTTTCTCGAAGGCTTGGATTGGATCTTAAAGAGGTGGTGGATTGCCCAAATTCAGTGTGCGCATTTTGTAGTCGGTGAGGATGGTAATGCAATGATGAAATCTGGATTGAGTTACGAGGAATGAAGTTATTTGTCTTTAAACTCTGGGATCTACTAGTATGGTGTCATACCATACTCGGTTGGTCTACCTTGTATGCCAGTCACACCTCATGTTTTTCAATTATGCCTCTTTTAAATTAATTATCCGTTACACATGGGGATGTGTCACATTTTAAAGTACTAGTTAAGAACGGTTTAAACTCATTCAAGCAGATCCTAATATGTAGAATCAAAATGAACTTCTCCATGTTTCCAATCTCCAGTTAAATGGTCTGATTGCAAAGATTTTTCCCCCACCGCTTTTGCATTGCTTCATTTGATTTGAGCTACAAAATCAGGAGCTCAGAAATATTCGCAAATTATCATTTGAGAAGATCACACAACCAAATTTAACATGCACTTGTAGTACTTAGTTAGGTCTAGGTTGAGTTATGAGGAATATAGTTCTTTTGGTTTTAATGTGTACATATAAAAACTATCTCCTCTGGTCTTCAATTTCCAGCCTAATGGTTCACAACGACTCCTAAATGCAGTTTATGGGTATCTTAAACTGCTTTTGCTTTGCTTCTGTTCGATCTTGCACAAAATTAGGCACTTCCACACACCGTTGGCCTTCTTTGACCTGTGATACGTGTGATTTGTTTTTGGATTGGTGAGTTGAGAGAGGCCTACCCAAACAAATTTGGGTTGAAAAACTTGTTGTTGTTGGTGGTGGTGAGTTGTGAGAAATTTGAATGTTCCTTGTTGGAAAAGATATTTGGAATTTCAGTCCTCACGTCTATTTTGTTGTATACAGTTATGCATTTGTGTTGCCAGTTTATGTAATTTTTGCTTATCCTTGATTTTTGTAGGTGAACTCATTCCCGGCCACGCCACCACTCCCTGAGTATAATAATTATAAGGAGATGAGGTGCTTACTGTTAGTCTTTTCTGGCTGGTTTTGGTGTTTTATTTTTCTTTTTAACTCGGTTTGCTAATTATCAATGCTAAATATTTTTGATTTTTTCTTGTTAGAGAGAAAACCAGAGAAGATGCTTCCCTTGTTATGGTTCATGGACGAAAAGTAAGCTTTTATTTTTCTCTTTCAAGTAATGTATATTTCCCCATTACTTCCCATCCAACATAAAACATACCTTAGTAGCACTATTTTATACAATGAAAATAAAGCTATATTGCTATAATGATCAGGGGAATAATAATGAAAAATAGAATACTTCATCATCTAACTTTTAGTTATAAAATCCGAGAGATGGACTATTCTTCTTATTCTAATTGCTTAATGTACATGTGTTTTACTAAATTTACTGTTATATGAAATTACCCTTTGTCTTCTTGTAAGATTTCTAGAGTTGTTGCATACTTTGGTTGAATAACGACTTTACCTTATTTTTGGTGTTATAGGTTAGAATACATGATGGTGCTTCAAGTTCTCTATATGCACTTTGTAGGTCATGGGTTCAGAATGGCCAGCCCCAAGAAATTCAGGTATGATTTCACACCTTTGTTCATTTTTGCATCCACTTTTTTATTTAGTCATGCTTTAGCGAGAGACAAATCACATACCATTATTTTAATTGGTTACAGATTACATATCATATTTTTGGTTTTGCTGCATGACTTCAAATTCGGGACACTTTAGATATTTTTTCCTTGTTTCTAAATTTTTCCAGAGTTAACTTATACACCTATCTTGTTCAAACGTTTATTTTGTTTGCTTGTGTACTTTCCGGTGAATCCGGTCCAATTTTGTCTATGATAAACCATGAGTCCATGCCATCGGAAGTGAAATTGGTCTAGACTGTGCTCAGAACAAAAATTACCCGCTGGAGCTGGATTTTAAGTTGTATGAAGGTTGTTTGGATCAGCAACGTGTTGTCTAACGACCATTGCATTTTTTCACCCTAAAGTTGGTACATGAATCACGAAAGTATCAAAATGACCTCGGAAAATTAAAATATTCTGTTAGAGAAAAAATTAATTTTTTTCTTTCTTTCATGTAGTTAATTATGTTTCAGACAATATTTTGAACTTAAATTTCATCAAAATCCAAAGTTCTTTTTAGGATTGGTTTCATAATTCATTCCTTAGTTAATGACCAAATAAATGTGGAGCAACCCAAAAATGAGAGTGTATCAATCTATCGCTGATTCTATAAATATTTTGTTGTTGATTGTGTAAATTGATGACTAGTGTAACGCCCCGAGCCCGGACATGTGCTTACCCGCCCGAACCCGGTGCGTTAATACGATCCGCGATTTTGGCCGTTGCGTACTTTTATATTTAAATCAATCTGATAGGCACATAAATAATCTGAAAAATATAATCAATAATTTGTAAGCTCGACAGTCCGCAAGTTCCAACTGTCAATCAGAATCATAATCATGTGGAAAATAATACATAATATGACATTCAGTCAATGAGCACAATCAAGAGATATGCATCACAAACAATATGCATGCATAACAATCTGGAACTCCCATTCGGATTCGACATCTAGTGTTTCTAAATCTATCAATCAGTCATACACACACATGGTAACTCTACACTTACGACAAGTAGCCATTTCCTATCTTAGGTGACTCCACGCTGCCTGCTAGGTAGCTCTTTCCTAAGTGACTTAGGCAAAAACATACACACAACTACATGACATGTCGATTGAAACATCACCATGCAATCATATGCATATCAATGAATTCAATATCGATACTCAACATGCATGCAACTACGAATATCAAGAGAGACGGACATGACATGAAACTGAAGTATAACGAATCAGTACTTTCATGTCTCGCAATCACAACCTTAATTTCACAAATCACATCCAAACTCCATCAATTTCCTTTATATTTCTTTCACCAGAAAAATCTCAGAGTCAACCCCAAAACCGAACCTCCTTCACCCAACATCTTCTCCATCTCTTCACAACCTTCTCTCTCACGAGTCACTCCACCTCTCTCTTCCCTCAGCTCTCCAACTCACGAGTCACCCCACCTCTTTCTTCTGTCACGTTGAAGTAAAGAATTTCTGATCAGATAAACACCACTTAACACATATACAATTTACCTTTACTCCACCTTCATATCCTCCAATCACCAACTCCCATCTCACTCTACTTAACATCCCACACGTCACCACTTCAAACAACCTTTCCTTCCACGAAAGGTCAAGTGCCCTCTAATGCCCCACTCTATAGTTCATGTAATTATGGTTTAAAGTTTAAGGTTCTAACGACTAGTGTAAGTTGTGTAACTACTACAGTCTTTAGGGTTAATGCTGTAAACACAAATCCTAGCAGCCATGGCAAATTATAGCCTTTGTGGTTACAAGTCGAGGGTTTAATTGGTGTTCCAAACAGTGCCCTACTGCTGCATCACCTGCTAGTTCTTATATCATGACCAAAACAATTTCGAAATAGATCAGAGGAGAAATTAGTTAATCTAAAGTACGAGGTACTACAACTTATTGTTGTATTTTTTGGTTGGAATATCCGAATATGACTTATTTGTAGGAAAACTTGGAGGCGGCAAACTGAATTGTTAGGATAACATGTGAATGATTGATTTGCATATAGTTGTGGCACTGAAGTTTCATGGCTAAAAAGCCATACCTAGCATAACTTTTACCACCTTCTGTAAATCCAAGGAAGAACATGTTTTACTTTAAATGGTGATGTTTGATGAGTTCCTCCATTCTAGATTTTTAGACCAATCATAGATGTTTGAATCTACATCTTTGATTAAGGCTCATAGGAGGAATCAAAATTTCCCATATTCTATTTAACCTGGAGAGCTGATTTCCAAAAGCATTTTCATAAAATATTTGCTTCATAATCAGTGCCATAAATATTCAGAGAACATGCCATCATGTCCTTGATTTTTTGCTTGTTGTCAATCACCTGATGTTGCTATTTATGTTAAAATACTTGAACTGACTTCTTGTGCTGTGATGTTCATTGTTAAAATTTTCATTGGTGTTTTTGCAAGTCTTTTCAGTTTCTGTAGCACAACCAATTGATAATGTTTCTGTAAGTCCTTTTGTGATACTATTGTAAATATTAGCATTTTATTACTCTCCTACCACTAGTAATTACGTATCAACAATCAAGCATCAACATAAATCTTTATGTTTTAAATATTTAATCGCTAGTTTTTAGTTATTTTCCAGACAAGTTTGACCTTTGCTGCATTAATTAACTTGACCATTTTATATCCATGCCTCACTTCTTTAGCAATCTATGCATCAGCCTATTCTTGGTGATAGTGCAAGGCTTCTTCCGAAGCCTTTACCCATACCTCCACTTGTTGCATCAACAAAAGATGAAGCAGAAGATGGTGATAGCAAGCAGGAGGATGAGGTACATAAGCTGGTTTTTGTGGTAATTTGAAGATATTTGGTTCCATTTTTTTTCTTTGTCTAGATTATCACCAAAATGATGCACATCAAGGTTTGGTAAACATCGTCTCTGTATGAGAACAATAATAGTAATAGCAGAATTGATATATAGTGCTCAGGTCAAGAGAAACTGTCAATACTCTTTTTTCAATGTTGAGCATAACACTTTAAGGGCATTGCGATTGGCATAGGAAATGTCCTTAATTGAAGCTTTACTTTTCATAATTGTTGTGCAATTCCAAACCATGAGTACGTTAGTAGGTTCTTATCGGCTGATAAAAAAAGTAGGTTCGTATTGCAAGTGCTCTCACCAAACCAAGTTACTATGCTAGTTCCTACTATGGGCTTAACTCTATTAATGCCTTGATGAACACGTCGTCCGTAAGCATCTCTTCTCTGAATTTGGCATGACTAAGCAACCTTTCTCCTGCCTCGGCCAGTCTAGATGAATTCATGTTGCCGGCAGCTTGACGGATAGAATGCTGCACAATGTGGGACCTCTGAGCATTTTTTTGCGGAAATTGAGTCTGTTTTGTCCGTCTTGAGATCCTAATTGCCATGGTTCCGCAACATCACTCCTGGAGAAGGAGAAATAGTTGAAGAGTGGTGCAAGGGCTCTGCTCGCTCCGGGGTTCTGCGCTCTATTTTCTGTCTTGACTAGAATTTTATTCTTGCTTTTGTTTATCTTGGTATGCATCTCCTGTACCAAAAATAATCTTTAGAAAGCAAATAACGACCTCTGTGTGTATGGACAAAAAAAAGAATGTACAAGATATGATTCATTTTTGCTTGAGTTAAACGGTTTTCTGATAGAAAAAAAACAATTTATGGGAACCTTCACGCTAATCTTGTTTTTATTTGTATGTACCTTAACTCTGGTGATAAGGAGGTGACTGCGCCCGATTTGTTGAATGAGCATATCAGGAATGCAAAACAAACTCGAGCAAGGTAAGTTATGTTGGATGGTTAGAATTTTACCTACTAATTCAAATATGTATGTCATGGTGCGTTTGTTTTCAAGATTCAAGTGTGCTGCATGCAACAAGATTTTCTAGACCTTCTTAAGCTTAGTTTGGGTCAACTTCTGATCAGAAGTCAACTTCTAGGAATGTGGATCTAAGAGCATATTCTTCTTGAAAGTTAAGAGTTGTTTGGATAGACAGAAGACTTCTAGTAGTGGGTGATGTATTGTCAAAGTAAATTCCTAAATTGCCTTTAGACTTTGATTAAATTAAAATTTATTATAAATTCGTTTTAAAAGTTTTTTTCAATTTTTTTCTTTATAAACTCGGGATTGATCTCTAAATGATGTTGGAGTAAATTGGTCCAAACAAAATCAAAATTTTGAAGGAGTTGAGAAGCTCCTCCACCCCAGCTTCTCCATCCCATTATAAATGTTGCATTGTTTTGCGCGCTGGAGCAAAGATTCTGAGAAGCTGCAACCCGTTTGGATGTGACACCCGCACTGTAGCAGTGCTAGCGACGTGGAGGAGCTGGATTTTGGACATCCAAACGGGATCTTAGGCTTCTTAGACCCCGTTTGGATGTGTGAGATCTGGCTTCTCATGGAGGTTGGAACTGCTACAATGTCGCAAACACATCCAAACAAGGTGGTGGATCCCGGAGAGCTGGGCTCCCACCACGTAAATCAATGCTTGTTTTTAGTGTGGATGGAGAAGCTCGGGTGGAGGAGCTTCTCAGCTCCTTCGTAATGCCTGTTTTGTTTGGACCAATTTACCCCCATATGGTTAAAAAATTGTTTTTTTAAAAAAATAAACAAATAATAAACTTATTTTCAGAAAAAAAATTGGATAAAAAATATAAAACGAATTTAAAATGAGTTTTAAACATTTTTTACATTTGTAAATAATATAAAAAATTTAAATGTTTGGTAATGTGTTACCAAACATTAAGATTGTATTCTCCATAAACTAACCGTCTTATGTCTTGGGCAATTTAGGAATTTCCTTTGACAATACATCGCCCACTATCAGAGGCCTTCTGTTTATCCAAACAGCTCTTAACTTCTAGAGAAGAAGTTGCTCTTGAATCTAAATTCCCAGAAGTTAGATTCCCATCTGAAATTGACATTTGGAAGCTACATCCAAACTCACCCTTAGACGTTGGTCTTTACATGAGTCTACCTTCTCAGGCTTTTATTACGCTCAGTGGACAGAGTAGCCTATGGATAGGAAACAATCTGTGCATATAATAGACATGGTCACAGGGTCCTCACTTCCCTGCCCTTCGCCATTTCACCTTTAGTACTACTAGGTCATTAATGTTGTATCCTCATTAGTTCCATGAACTGAATTTATTCTGAAAAGAAAGTTATATTTTTCTTCGGAATGTTCTGTATAGGGTTTACGTAGCAAACTAATGTGTTGCAGGTAAGAGAGTGTGTTTCTTTTTCAATTGTGCGAACTACTGTGTAAAATCCTTAAGGGATTTATGTAGCAAAAGGTGAGAAACTACAGCCTCAAAACTGAAGCTTGAATATAGCCCGATAAGAATGATTTTTTGTTTGATGGTTGTGAATGTTGTGCATAGGAACTAAGAATGTACTGAATGGATGCTTAGATGGTTTGTTATTTCTAATAATGTGGTGTTTTTGACTTCGCTTGTCTTTGATTGGTTTCAACAATAAGCTAATTGTTTGTAAGCTTCAAACTTCAAAATTTGGAACTTCAACCGAATTCATCCATGAAAGCTTGCCTTGTAAATGAAACTCTTAAATTCCGAACCAAAAAATACTTGTTCTGCCAATTTGCTTTAAAGTTGTTAAATGCATACTATTGTGCACCGTCCCATAATGTCAAGATTGCCAAAGGGGCAAAGCAACATAAATAGTTATGGTATAAGTTTTACACAGTAATCACGCACCTACTTTACAGTATCAGTAGTGATATTCATTGAATCGTATGCATGATAGATACATGATTCTTGAAATTTCCATGCTGCTACTGTTGATTTCCACTGAAATATGATTATTAAGGTGGTCTGCCCCTCAGGTTAGGAGCAGAACGTCGTCACCGTATCAACAGATATAAACAGAGACTTACCCTTCTCCTCCCACTGCCACTGGAGCAGGAGAAGAACGTCACTGGTTCTGGAAATTGAACCCAGCTATTGCTGTTCTCTATCATACTAACCGTTTCTTCCACCTTTGCAACGATGAAGGTGTGATCTCGATCTAACACAGATCTATTAGGATGGCGGATGTGCTGGTTTTAGGACCTTCAAATTTACAGCTTGTGAATAAAAACATATTAACGTGGATGCTTAGTCAGTGTAATTATGAATTTTCTTTTAGTATTATAGAATCTGAAATTTTGATAATATCTGAACGCTATTGATGTAGTTTTCTTTGGCATGCAAGTGATTAAAGAAGCAATTCTCCTAGTACTTCGAACTACTCCTTTTGGTCGGCACAGGTGGTTTGGTATTTTGTTCATCGATTTTGAATTTTGTGGTTTTACATGTGACTGGTTTGCCTGAGCTATCATTATTGTCTGTATTTAATGCGACCTATCTGTTTTCAAACCGTGAAGCTTTATATTATTGATCGTGGAGTGCAATGCTTGCTGTGATACGATGTTTGGTTTCATGTTGATAATTACCAGGCGATTTCTTTTAGGTATGATAATTTACGAATAGTAAGAAAAATAGTCAATACGCAATTCTACACGAACATGGTAATTTGTCTTTTACTTTTTAAAGGTAACCAAATGTATATTCTAATGGCAAATTCTATTAACAATTTAAAAATCTTTTCTTTTGTACAACTACGTAGTTAACTCTAACACGTGAATATGATTGCGAGTATTGATGGTGGTTGGATGCATGGGTATCGGTACCATGACATAATGAATAAGTTCCCACTCTTTTCCTATTTCCTCATTGACTTGCAGTGCCACTTCGCTATTTGCCAACTAATCTTTACCCATTTGTGACTTTTTTTTATTCAGACCCGCCCATCTTATTTTCCTCTATTACATTCTAACACACGTCATTCTAGTGATTTATAACTAACATGCCCACCATGTATTCTCCTTGTGTTTCAACTTTCAACCCAGGTTGCCGAATTGCATGTGTCTCAACTACATCGCAATCATACCAAACCCATTATTATATCATGCTTTCATATCATCCCATGCTATATATTGAATTCATGCACGCTGGAATTAAATAGAAAAGATTTGAGATTTTATTGATCCACATGAACTCCGTGTTTCCGGATAGTGTTGCATGTGCACCGAAAATAAGTTATTTATAGTTTAAATTCTTGATTGCTTCTTAATACATTTATTAGTGTACAAACTACAAACTATCACTTATTTTTTGGGTCCAAATTTGCAGTGATTTAGATAATTTGCCTAAAATTGCTACACTTATGCCCTTGACATTAAGTGCTGCTAGTTAAGGTTGTGGAAATAATAATCTCGAATTTGAACATGAACTTCCAATGTGCACAAAAAGTACACCTCGGAGGTTGATAACTTCGGGTCCGTTTTGTAACACGCGAATCAACGTCTACGTTGGGGTAGACGTTCGGATGTTGGTTTGTGCAACCAAACAATAAATATTGGTTTGGATTCATGCGTCTTGAAGTCAGACGTTACTATATAAAATCCATTCATCTGAGAAGCTGATCGAAATTAACTTTTCACCATGATGCAAATATTTTTGTTGAGTTACCAATATTACCCCTTGTTAGTTTATTGTTTGATTACCAATATTGAAATCAATTTTTAATGTTTTTTACATCTTTTTTTTAAAAATATGTTTTCTAATTGTTTGTGTTTTTAATTTCTTATTATTAAATAAAATAACCCAACTTTTTTCAATACGTTCTCTCTCTGCATTATTTGTGGTCGATCTTGGAAAAAAATAAAAATTATTAAAAAAATTTAAAAAATTTGGTAAAAATTAAAACAATTAGAAAACATATTTTGAATATATATATATAAATAGATTATAAATAATTTTAAAAAATAAAAACAGAAAGATACCCTACTAGAATTTTTTTGCCGCGTTTACACAAACAAAATCATACGTTTGGGTTTTACTTTCTAAAGACGTTCGCGTCAAAACCAACTCCGAGACGTAATGTCTCAACTTCCAAACCGAGACGTCGGTGGTTCCCAAACGAACCCTCAGTACACCTGTGATGGAGTCAGTCGAGATCTTCCAACTTGTACATAGTTTTGAGGTAAACAAATATTGATTTGGGACGAATTTCAGAATACTTGGAATTGGAAAAATAAATAGTCAAAAGCTTGCAATTGCATTTTTACTTGTTCTGGTTGATTACCAAGAATAGTGAATGAAGGCCATTAGTTGACCAGCCGTACGAGAGTGCTACTTTATTAGAACTACAAACAAAGATGGCAAGTTGGGCTGATTTGTTGGGGTTAGTGTTAACCAATACTATAGTTCTCAGTCTGCTGTCATCTTTTGTCTTGTGTAAGAAAGAGCATTTAATCATCAATCATTATGCTTGTAGGCTCCACACGCAAACACTACTACTTTTTTTCACATCTTGCAAAAGTAAACCACTCTGTTCTTGTTTCTTTACCTCCTACAAGACCTTTGAAAAGGACACTATTGAAGTATTGATTATTTAGGTTTGGCTCTCAATTGCGTCTCAAATTCATCATGTTATGTCTTAAATTTAGAAACTCATTACTCCAGCACCCCGACTTTCTATTTGTGTGTAAGATAATAAGTTACCAAATTTTGAGACTTCGCTAAAGTTAATGATATAACCAAATATCATTTTGAAATCATTGAAGATCATGAATCATGTGAATTTCATTTCAACTAAAACAGAGTAAGAAAACTTCCCAAAAAAATCTACATAAGTTAATAAAACATCAGCCACTATTAATGAAATGAGTAAGATAAATTTTGGCAACTCAGTCAGGTCAACTGACACTACTGATTTACTCTAATTATTTTCCATTAACTTAAGAATATAATAGCATTAACTCTAAAAAAACAGCAATCATTATGACTGTCATAAGTGGACTTGAACAACAATCGTGTGTACTTCCCACATAAAACCGACTCTTAACTGCAACTCACGGAACACTCTCTCTCTCTCTCTCTCTCTCTCCTCAAACCCCACTTTTCCAATGGTGGTGTTCCAGACAAAAACAGAACAAAACCCTCTCTTCTCCATCCCAAGAAGAAAAGCAAAGATCTTTACCTACGGATTCCTCCTCGCCTTCGTCGCCTGCACCGTCTACGTCGCCTTCTTCCCGTCCCCGCTCGCCTCTCCATCCTTCAGTGGTTTCTTCTCCAGTGCGACCTACAGGTCTCGCTTCTCTTCTCTCCTCTCTCGCTTCTTCCCCCAACCAACCCCGGATGGTTTTAGTGGGAGTTTGGGCGAATCCGGTTTTGGGTCATCCCAAAATGGCGTTTCTGAGAAGAATATGCGTGGTTCTGGTTTTGGGTCGAATCAAAATGGTGGTTTTGAGAAGAATGTGAATGGTTCTGTTCTTGGGCAGAAACAAAATGACGTTTTCGAGAAGAATGTGACTGGTTCTGGTGTTGGAAGTTTGAGAAGTGGTGGTTCTGAGAAGAATCGAAGCGGTTCGGGTATTGCGTTGCAACGAAGTAGCGATACCAGAGTTTTTGAGAAAAATCAGACAAAATCTGTTTCTGCGTCGGAACAAATTAGTGTTCTTTTTAGGAACAATTCGAGTTCCGGATCTGCTTCGAAACAAAGTGGAGTTTTACCCAAGAATCAGACAAGAACAGGAAGCGTATCTGGAGGTAATGGAGTTTCAAAGAAGAATTCACAAGAATCCGTCAGTAAGGATTCTGCTACTTCTGTTGGCATTTCGGGGGGAAATCGGATTTCAAATACCTCGGCTACACGGTCAAAAAGCAGTGGTTCTAGTTCGGAAGAGTCGTGTAATCCTGATCGCAAGAACAGGAGTTGGAGTGTGGAGTCTATGAGTAGTTGTGACGTATTCCATGGGAATTGGGTGAAGGATGATTCCTACCCTTTGTATCCTCATGGCTCGTGCCCTCACATAGATGAGCCTTTCAATTGCTATCTCAATGGAAGACCGGACACGTCGTATCAGAAACTCCGATGGCAACCCAGTGGATGCAACATTCCAAGGTCAGGATTCAACCATAGATTTGTGTTGTTTGTTTTCAGTTTTTGTTTGTTAAAGTTTAATCTCTATATTAGGGTGTGAAGTGGTTAAAATCATGCCAAAGAGCTCTGAGTTTAAGATTGACTCAATTTAGTCCTAGTTTGGCTCAAGATAAAATAAAACAAAGTTAGTCGCGAATTCATCTTGGGTCCTTTCAGCTAACCAAGTTGGTTTCATTGGCCTGTTAAAACGTGTTATGCTAAAACGTATCCACTCATTCAGAAAATGAGATTCATCTCGTCTTTCATATATTATGTTCAGGTTGAATGCTACCGACATGCTGGAGAGATTGAGAGGAAAACGTCTCGTTTTTGTTGGTGATTCACTGAACCGAAACATGTGGGAGTCTCTTGTTTGCATTCTGCGAAACTCCGTGAATGACAAGACCAAAGTTTTTGAGGCATCAGGGAGGCACGAGTTCCGAACTGAGGGTTCTTATTCCTTTCTGTTTAAGGTGATTATTAGACTATGATATCAATTTGTCATAAGTTGGCATACGAAATCAAAAAAGTGTTGATTGCTTATTTTATGGACTGACTCCCTTTTGGAATTGATTGAGTAGGATTATGGTTGCACCGTAGAATTCTTTCGGTCGCCGTTTCTGGTTCAGGAATGGGAGATTCCTGAGACCAATGGAAGCAAGAAAGAAACACTTCGACTCGACGTGATTGAGAGGTCATCTTCTCGATACAAAGATGCAGATGTCATCATCTTCAATACGGGGCATTGGTGGACGCATGAGAAGACCTCCAAAGGGTACCCCTATAACTTCGTGTTCCAACACAAAATTATAATCCATTTCTTCCATTGTTGATGTTATATTAATCAATCACATTGAATAGTATTGTATGTAATTCAAACGACTATAAATTTGATTGTATCCTTTCATACATCTAAAAAGTTAGCATCCCCTGTTTGCACTGCCCTTTTCAGGAAAGATTACTACCAAGAAGGCAATAAGATCTATAGTGAACTCAACGTTGTAGAGGCGTTTCACAAAGCTCTCAACACTTGGTCAAAATGGATCGACACTAATATTAATAAGAAAAAGACCTTCGTCTTCTTTAGGGGCTACTCGGCCTCCCATTTCAGGTACAATCATCAGCTTTTCTTATGAGCCAAATGATGTCTTTAACTGGAGGTAACCCTTCTAATAATAGTGTTCTCTATGATCTACAGAGGAGGTCAGTGGAATTCAGGTGGGCAATGCAACTCCGAGACGGAGCCCATCAAGAACGAGAAGTATCTCTCCACTTATCCTCCGAAGATGAGCATTCTTGAATCGGTTCTCAAAGGAATGAAAACTCCAGTTTCCTACCTTAACATCACAAGAATGACGGATTACAGGAAAGATGGCCACCCGTCTATCTACCGAAAGGCGAAGCTGACGGAGGCTGAAAGGCGTTTTCCGAATCGGTACCAAGATTGCAGCCATTGGTGTCTGCCTGGTGTGCCTGATTCTTGGAATGAATTGCTCTATGCACAGTTGCTCATTAAACAAAATAAAAAACAATACTCTGTACGAGAAAGGATAGTTACACACTTACACTAAAGTAGGACACTAAGGCGGTACACATCTGGATTTTGAAGAGGTGGTGGACCAACCCGTGCTTAATTATATCTGTACGATTTTTAAGGATATGATTCATAAATTGAAACGTGGATATATCAGGTGTGCAGTTAGAAAATTAAGAGTTCTCCATTTTGCATAGAGAGATATGATTAGATAGAGTGAATGCTATTTATTTGTCTTTTTTCTTAAACCTTGTACTTTTTGTTGACTATTTTTTGTCCAAATAAAATGATGGCAAATTATTCTTAGTAATTCTACCTTCATAAGAGTCTCCGTACTTATTTGTCAGTTCTACTTGCCTGTGTTGAATCTTTCCGTCGATTGTTATGCCATAAATTTTATGTCAGAAGTACAATCTCTCCAAACTATATTTCAGTATATCAATCTTAGAACTTCAAATTGTCATACTTTATCATACGGATTTGTCCAAAACAATCAACGGAAAGGTAGGCACTGTAGGCAGATCCTACTCAAGATTAATGAATCACCAGAGGGTGAGGATCTCGGTTGTTTTATTTAGTTCATTTTCGTACGATGTTTTGCATGACCAATTCCCATCTATTCATGCATCTTATTCATAAACATCATGCCTTATCAACCATGAGGGTATTATTAAAGAGCCGTGATAGACGGACGCGCGCGTCACGGACGCGCCTTACGTGGATCTGTACAGCTCAGATATTTTTCTTTGAGTCAGCGTCCAGTCAGCGAAATTTCTCTTCGTATGTTTTGGTCTTTTTAAAAAACGCCGGTTTTTTAAGTTGAACGATTCATTTCCCAATACACAGATAAGACAGTGTGCAGACCCTAGGACATCGTGCAGTCTCATTATTCGTGCAGAGCCCACACTTATCATAATAAAATATTTGTTTTTAAGTTTTACGTTGGAATAAGTGTATTTGTTGTCCGGTTTAATAATAAAGTGTGTCCAGAAACGGAACATAAAGTTTGTCCGGAATAAGTTGATTTCTTTTCCGGAATAAGTGTATTTGCTGTCCGGAATAAGTGTATTTGCAGTCCGGAATAAGTGTAGTTGTCCAGAATAAGAAGAAAGTGTGTCCAGAAACGGAACAGAAAGTTTGTCCGGAATAAGTGTATTTGCTGTCCGGAATAAGTGTATTTGTTGTCCGGACTAAGTGTATTTGTTGTCCGGTTTAAGAATAAAGTGTGTCCAGAAACGGAACATAAAGTTTGTCCGGAATAAGTTGATTTCTTGTCCGGAATAAGTGTATTTGTTGTCCGGAATAAGTGTATTTGTTGTCCGGTTTAAGAATAAAGTGTGTCCAGTAACGGAACATAAAGTTTGTCCGGAATAAGTGGATTTGCTGTCCGGAATAAGTGTATTTGCTGTCCGGAATCGGAATAAGTGTATTTGCAGTCCGGAATAAGTGTATTTGCAGTCCGGAATAATATATGGCTTCATTATTGTCGGAATAAACGAATCAATATATGGAATGCAATAATATGATGTCGAAACAAAAAAACGTTATGTTTACCCCTCTCTCTCTCTCTCTCCTCCCCTGCAGGGAGGAGAGAGAGATGCAGGGGAGGAGAGAGAGAGAGGGGTAATTCCTAAACGTAATCCTTTCCTAAACGTAATTCTTGTGGGGTAAACTCACGTCCCCTGCAGGGGCTGCCGCCCCCTGCCACCCCCGCACAAACTCAACAAACCTCCCACTGTATATTTTACCCCACAAGAATTACGTTTAGGAAAAAAATAGCATCTCAGATTTCCTGTTTATGTAGAACATCGGGAAGTCTTCGCACCGTCCCATTCACGCTGCTTACGTTGTGAAGAATCCTGGGAGTCGGCATCAGACGCTTCTTCGACCTAATATTTTGCTCGAAATGATGATTTATTCTGGAGAGAAAGAATGAAGAAGAAAGAAAGAGTGTCATCATATTTGTATTTGGGTGGAGAGAGAGAACGTGCTGAGTTGAAACGCATTTAATGTGATTTGAGTGGACATCACGAAGAAAAAACAAAAAAACATTCATGCTTTGGCCACGTAATGACTGACATGGATGTCCACGTAGAGCGCTGCGTTCATAAAACATTTCCCATTATTAAAAACATCGTTCAACATCTTAATTTTCAATGTCACGTCTCTCGCGACTTGGTAAGTATGAATTTATTATTTAAAAAATTATATATACACATAGGTAGAGGAGGTGGCGGTGGACATACGTGGAGGATGTGGATATGACTCGTAGTGGATATGAGTTTGGATCCGGAAAAAGTTCTTGTGTCGTAGGAGGAGGCTGCGGAAAGGGTGGGGGTGGCGGCGACGATGGTGGTGGTTCTTGATATGGTTTGGGACATGGTTCTGGCTTTGGTTCAGGATACGGTGTTGGAGGACATTCATAAAGGAATACTTGAATTGAGTACAAGTGAATCACAAGACTATAACAATGTATCTGTGCGCCTTATGGCACACTAGCACATTTAGTTCTCTTTTTCATGCACACATAGTGGTTAGTCATACATATACATATATATACATATACATATATATACATATATATATACATATATATATATATATATATATATATATATATTGTAACGTCTCGTTCTTGAACCCGCATCGAGTCCGGATTCCGGTCCGCTACCCATGTGCCCACTGACCCACACTACCCACTTATTGTCATAAAACTTAAGTTGATAAGTGTTATGGTAGTGTGCTCATATCTTTATATCTCACCCCAACATTCTCATGTTAAGCAATGTGTGACTAAACTTGGGGGGTTTTACAACCTACCCCACTTGAACACCTGACGTCCTCGTCAGAGTCAAGCCACTCAGTCACCAGGCGTTGTGGGATTCTAGAGGTGGCTCCCACCCTTTAGGTGTAGCAATTAGTTCCCACAATACTTAAAAAGGAAAAACAGAAACTTAAAATGGATGAAGCAATACCTAAAAAGGAACAACATAACTTAAAAATGACGAAACAAAAATTAAAAAGGAAAAACAACAACTTAAAAAAGAACAAACATACCTTAAAAAGGAACAACAGAAAATTAAAAAGGAAAAACAGAAAAATAAAAAGGAAAAACTTCAACTTAAAAAGGAACAACATAAAATTAAAAAGATGAAGCAATACTTAAAAAGGAAAAACAGAACTTAAAAAGGATGAAGTAGTACCTAAAAATGAACAATATATCTTAAAAAGAACGAAACAAAAATTAAAAAGGAAAACTTCATACTTAAAAAAGTACACTTACTTAAAAAGGAACATACTACACTTAAAAATGTACAACTCACAGTTAAAAAGAAGAATCTCAAACATAAAAAGGAAGAAGCTTCACTTAAAAAGGAACATATTACACTTAAAAAAATACAACTCAAAGTTAAAAAGAAGAACATTAAACGTAAAAAGGAACAAACCTCACTTAAAAGGAACAAACTACACTTAAAAATGTACAACTCACAGTTAAAAAGGAGAACCTCAAACATAAAAAGGAACAATCAATTCTTAAAAAGGAACATACATCACTTAAAAAGGTACAACTCACGGTTAAAAAGGAGAACCACAAACTTAAAAAGGAAGAAAAAGCACTAAAAGGAAAACTTCACACTTAAAAATGTACACTCACTTAAAAAGAAACAGACTACACTTAAAAGGAACAAACTACACTTAAAAATGTACAACTCACAGTTAAAAAGGAGAACCTCAAACATAAAAAGGAACAATCAATTCTTAAAAATGAACATACATCACTTAAAAAGGTACAACTCACGGTTAAAAAGGAGAACCACAAACTTAAAAAGGAAGAAAAAGCACTAAAAGGAAAACTTCACACTTAAAAATGTACACTCACTTAAAAAGAAACAGACTACACTTAAAAAGGTACAACTCACAGTTAAAAAAAGAGAACCTCAAACATAAAAAGGAACAAACAATTCTTAAAAAAGAACAAACATCACTTAAAAATGTACAACTTACAATTAAAAAGGAGAACCGCAAACTAAAAAACGATAGACGTAGATGTTAAAAAGGAACATGTTTTGTCTTTTTAAGTTGTTGTTTGGGGAAACCAAAAGTTGCGTTGGGAAAAGTAAGAGTTGCATAGGGAAACCAAACGTTGCAGTAAGAAAGTAAAAGTTGCATGAGAAACCAAACGTTGTAGTGAAAAAATAATGTTGCATTGGGAAACCAAAGGTTGCATGTGACACAAACATGTTATTAAATGAATTTCTCTGTTGACTGGATTGCTGACTGACCACGTCAGCCGTATCCATGACGCGCGCAGCCGTGTAAAAGGACTCTAAGTAAATCACAAGACTCAATAACAATGTGTCTGTGCGTCTTATGGCATACTAGCACATTTAGTTCTCTTTTTCGTACACACATAGTGGTTAGTCATATATATGCATGTTTTCATGTAATAATCATATATGTCATGAATATAGATCAAGTTGAATCAAAAATTTCTATTGCATTGTAAATCGGTTGTCTTGTGTGTGAAGTTATGCAACGGTAATCCATTCTTTCCTATAAAATCCCTAGAGCTTTCCCTCCTCTTCCCATTTTTTCCCTCTCCGATCTCTACCCTTCTATTAATTAAAAAGAATTATTTCTAACAAATATCACGATAATTACAGGCTGTTTTCTTGTGTGTTAAGTTAGGAAACGCAACGGCACGATATTTTTCCCTATAAAACCCTAGAAATTTCCCTCGTCTTCCCATTTTTCCCTCTTCCCACTCCTCTTCTTCGCGCCGCCCTTCTCCACCCCTCTCCCACCCGACGCTTCCAAACCCTAATCCCGACCCCGATAATCATCCCCAAACCCTAATCCCAACCCGTCTCCTCCCCGATCTGTCCCATTGCCGAGATGGAAGAACAGGACCATCCCTCTCCCACCGACGCTTCCAAACCCTAATCCCGACCCCGATCCTCGCCGATCATCTCCAAACCCTAATCCGGACCCGTCTCCTCCCCGAAATGGAAGAACAGGACGAGGTTTGTGAGTTCTTTCCACTTTTGTTAGGGTTTGGGTTTTTTAGGGTTTAGGGGTTGGGTTTGGTCTCAAAATGTTGTGTTTTTTCCCTTCTTTCCGATGGTGGTGGAGGATATGCTGTTTTTGTTTCCAATATTTTCATCTTCAGATCACGTTTTCAAACCTTCTCCTCATCGAGGTCCTCGTGTTTGTTGGGTTTGTGGCAGTTCTGTGGTTTGGACTGGGAAAGGTGGGGTTTTGGAGTGGTTTGTGGTGTTTTTTTGTGTTGTTGGGTGTTTTTTTTGGTTGTGGATTTGAGATGTGTTCGTGGATTTGAGATTCGGAACATGTGGTTTTGATGTGTTTTTGTGCTGGTTTACGTTGTTTTATTGTCTATTTTATTTTGGAATGTTGTAGGAGTTTGAATGAGGGTTGGGTTTTTGTTGTTTATGGATAAGTAATATAGTATGTTCTGCATGAGGCCAATTAGTGATTTTCCAAAACTGATGGACTTACATGTCCTGAATTTTAAAAAATGTTAGCAAATTTATTTTATTGGTATTTCACTCAATTTCTATTATAGCCAACACAAGACAACTCGTCAATATTTAGTCACAAGAAACTGACTTTAGAACAGAATTGGATTCTCCTTCTGACATTGTTAATATGTATAATATGAGTTTTGCTACTGATTGATGATTCATTACAGATTTTTACACTGTTTTTCAGCGTGAAAGGGAAATAAAATCGAAAAAAACCATGTAGATGTTGCTAAGCCAACAAAGATGTCAATGTCTGCCTTTTCCACCTTGAAGAGGACGAAATATTTGCCACTTGCCTTGCTGTGGTATGCTACTGTTTGTTTGTTTTTTTTCTTTGTGCATTGGCCTTTTGCATTTCCTTTTTTTGCATGGTTGTTTTAAATCTAAGATCCTTAGATATCTGATTTTTTCTCCTAAACTCAAATTTGGCAGGGTTACGAGATCATGAAGATTTTTTCTTTGTGCATTGACCTTGAATGCTTCGAGATTGTTTGAACAAGCTTTGAACCTAATTGCTGGCAGTAGAAAGAAGTTGTAAGATGCTAACACTTATGGTTTCACAGGTAAAGAAATTATTTTTGTCCTTCGGTTTCTACATACAAGCTCACTTCCTTTCATGTCAATTAGACGGAACTTCTCTACATTAATAACATGATTAATACTTAAATTGCGAGAGTTTATCTGAATATAACACATTAGAATGACATAATACTCTGATTGATGCTCAAAATGTGCTACATCAAGTGATTTTCTACTTCAAAGAACTATCATGCATTGAAATATGCTTATGCATCCCTTGATGGAGGAAAGACGCAAATTATAGACAAAAGCATGTTTTTTTTGCTTGCAAATGGAATTATGGTTTGTATAAAATAAGACCAAGGATCTCATTTTACCATTTTTGTTGCACGACTTGTAGGGCTTAAATTAGCATCCTATGATGATACTAGCCATTCAAAGCATCGTTGATGTTGAAATAGTCCTCACAAATTTTCTCTTGAGGACTTATAAGTACTCAATTCCTCTCTATATCGTATCTCACGACCTATTGTGGTATGACATCTAAGTCCAATTTTTATCTACAAGATTTGTGATTTTTCCATGTCAGTCACAAAATTTGGCTTCAATTGGTCTGCGTGATTGTTACGTCTTAGACTATAATTCTAATGTCCTATCTCTTGAGATCTATCGAGGTATGATTTCAAGTCCTCAAATTTTTCATCTTGAGGACTTGTTAGTACTGAGTTCTTCTCAATGTCGTGTCTCTCGACCTATCGAAGTATGACATCAAGTTCTTCAATTTTCATCTTGAGGACTTTTACTACTCAACTCTTCGCTACGTCGTATCTCTCGACCTATATAGAGTTATCATATCAACTCAAATTTGTATCTAACGAACTTGTGATTTTTCTGTGTCGGTCAGTAGATTCGGCTTCAATTGGTCAGCGTAATTGTTACGCGTTAGATTATAATTATAGTCTCACATCTCTAGTTAATTCTTGTCTATGTTCAATCTCTCACCTATAGAGTTATGACATCAAATCTTTCAATTTTTATCTAAAGGACTTGTGATTTTTCCATCTCGGTAACTAAATTTGGCTTCAATGGGTCAGCGTAATTGTTACCCGTTAGACTATAATTATAGTGTTGTATCTCTTGAGACCTATCGAGGTATAAAATCAAGTCCTCCAATTTTGAACTTGAGGACTTGTTACTACTTACTTCTCTATGTCATATCTCGCCACCTATAAAGTTATGACCTCAAAGTTCTCCAATTTTACTCTTGGGAACTTCTTAGTACTAAATTTTTGTCTATGTCTAATCTCTCGACCTATAGAGTTACGACATCATGTCTTCCAATTTTTATCTAAAGGACTCGTGATTTTTCCCTGTCGGTCACTAAATTCGCCTTAATTGGTCAACGTAATTGTTACGCGTTAGACAACAATTATAATGTCATCTCTTGAGATCTATGTTGGTATCATATTAAATCCTCTAATTTTGATCTTAATGACTTGTTACTAAATTCTTTTATGTTTCCCATCTCTCGACCTATAGATTTATGATTTCAAGTTCTCCAATTTTTGTCTAAAGGACTTGTGATTTTTTTGAGTCGGTCATTAAATTCCGCTTCAATTTGTCAGCGTAATTGTTACGCGTTAGACTATAATTCTAGTGTCTCATCTCTTGAGACCTATCGAGGTATGACAATCAAGTCCTCCAATTTTCGTCTTCAGGACTTGTAAGTTATCAAATCTTCTCTACGTCCTATCTCTCGATCTATAAAGTTAATACATCAAGTTTTCCAATTTTTATCTAATGGACTTATGATTTTTCCATCTCGGTCACCAAATTCGGCTTCCATGGGTCAGCGTAATTGTTACGTGTCAGACTATAATTCTAGTGTTATATATCTTGTGACCTATCGAGGTATGACATCAAGTACTCCGATTTTTATTTAAACGAGTTGTTATTTTGTCGTGTCGGTCACTAAAGTCGACTTCAATTGGTCAGCGTAATTGTTACGCGTTAGACTATAATTGTAATGTCATATCTCTTTAGACCTATCGACGTATGACATTAGGTCCTCCAATTTTACTCTTGAGTACTTGTTCGTAGTTAATTCTTGTCTATGTCTAATATCTCACCTATAGAGTTATGACATCAAATCCTCCTATTTTTTCCTAAAGGACTTGTTATTTTTTACATCTCGGCAACTAAATTCGGCTTCAAGGGGTCAGCGTAATTGTTACGCGTTAGACTATAATTCTAGTGTTATATCTCTTGTGACCTATCGAGTTATGACATCAAGTACTCTGATTTTTATTTAAAAGAGTTGTTATTTTTCCGTGTCGGTCACTAAAGTCGACTTCAATTGGTCAGCGTAATTGTTACGCGTTAGACTATAATTGTAATGTCGTATTTCTTTAGACTTTTCGAGGTATGACATCAGGTCCTCCAATTTTACTTTTGAGGATTTGTTCGTAGTTAATTCTTATCTATGTCCAATATCTCACCTATAGAGTTATGACATCAAGTCCTACTTTTTCCTAAAGGACTTGTGATTTTTACATCTCGGCAATTAAATTCGGTTTCAAGGGGTCAGCGTAATTGTTACGCGTTAGACTATAATTCTAGTGTTATATCTCTTGTGACCTATCGAGTTATGACATCAAGTACTCTGATTTTTATTTAAAAGAGTTGTTATTTTTCCGTGTCGGTCACTAAAGTCGACTTCAATTGGTCAGCGTAATTGTTACGCGTTAGACTATAATTGTAATGTCATTTCTTTAGACCTATCGAGGTATGACATCAGGTCCTCCAATTTTACTCTTGAGGACTTGTTCGTAGTTAATTCTTGTCTATGTCCAATATCTCACCTATAGAGTTATGACATCAAGTCCTCCAATTTTTATCTAAAGGACTTGTGATTTTTCCATCTCGGTAACTAAATTCGGCTTCAACGGGTCAGCGTAATTGTTACGTGTTGGACTATAAATCTAGTGTTATATCTCTTGTGACCTATCGAGATATGACATCAAGTCCTCTAATTTTGATCTTGAGGGCTTGTTAGTACTCCCTTCTTCTCCATGTCATATCTCGTCGCCTATAAAGTTATGACATCCGGTAGTCCAATTTTTATTTAAAAGATTTGTTATTATTCTGTGACGGTCACTAAAGTCAACTTCAATTGGTCAGCGTAATTGTTACGCGTTAGACTATAATTGTAATGTCATATTTCTTTAGACCTATCGATGTATGACATCAGGTCCTCCAATTTTACTCTTGAGGACTTGTTCGTAGTTAATTCTTGTCTATGTTCAATCTCTCACCTATAGAGTTATGACATCAAATCTTTCAATTTTTATCTAAAGGACTTGTGATTTTTCCATCTCGGTAACTAAATTTGGCTTCAATGGGTCAGCGTAATTGTTACCTGTTAGACTATAATTATAGTGTTGTATCTCTTGAGACCTATCGAGGTATAACATCAAGTCCAATTTTGAACTTGAGGACTTGTTACTACTTACTTCTCTATGTCATATCTCGCCACCTATAAAGTTATGACCTCAAAGTTCTCCAATTTTACTCTTGGGAACTTCTTAGTACTAAATTTTTGTCTATGTCTAATCTCTCGACCTATAGAGTTACGACATCATGTCTTCCAATTTTTATCCGAAGGACTCGTGATTTTTCCCTGTCGGTCACTAAATTCGCCTTAATTGGTCAACGTAATTGTTACGCGTTAGACAACAATTATAATGTCATCTCTTGAGATCTATGTTGGTATCATATTAAATCCTCTAATTTTGATCTTAATGACTTGTTACTAAATTCTTTTATGTTTCCCATCTCTCGACCTATAGATTTATGATTTCAAGTTCTCCAATTTTTGTCTAAAGGACTTGTGATTTTTTTGAGTCGGTCATTAAATTCCGCTTCAATTTGTCAGCGTAATTGTTACGCGTTAGACTATAATTCTAGTGTCTCATCTCTTGAGACCTATCGAGGTATGACAATCAAGTCCTCCAATTTTCGTCTTCAGGACTTGTAAGTTATCAAATCTTCTCTACGTCCTATCTCTCGATCTATAAAGTTTATACATCAAGTCCTCCAAGTTTTATCTAAAGGACTTCTGATTTTTCCATCTCGGTCACCAAATTCGGCTTCCATGGGTCAGCGTAATTGTTACGTGTTAGACTATAAATCTAGTGTTATATCTCTTGTGACCTATCGAGAAATGACATCAAGTCCTCCAATTTTGATCTTGAGGGCTTGTTAGTACTCCCTTCTACTCCATGTCATATCTCGCCGCCTATAAAGTTATGACATCCGGTACTCCAATTTTTATTTAAAAGATTTGTTATTATTCCGTGTCGGTCACTAAAGTCGACTTCAATTGGTCAGCGTAATTGTTACGTGTTAGACTATAATTGTAATGTCATTTCTTTAGACCTATCGAGGTTTGACATCATGTCCTCCAATTTTACTCCTGAGGACTTGTTCGTAGTTAATTCTTGTCTATGTCCAATATCTCACATATAGAGTTATGACATTAAGTCCTCCAATTTTACCTAAAGGACTTGTGGTTTTTCAATCTCGGCATCTAAATTCGGCTTGAACGGGCCAGCGTATTTGTTACGCGTTAGACTATAATTCTAGTGTTATATCTCTTGTGACTTATCGTGTTATGACGTCAAGTACTCCGATTTTTATTTAAACGAGTTGTTATTTTTCCGTGTCGGTCACTAAAGTCGATTTCAATTGGTCAGCGTAATTGTTACGCGTTAGACTATAATTGTAATGTCATATCTCTTTAGACTTTTCGAGGTATGACATCAGGTCCTCCAATTTTACTTTTGAGGATTTGTTCGTAGTTAATTCTTATCTATGTCCAATATCTCACCTATAGAGTTATGACATCAAGTCCTCCTACTTTTTCCTAAAGGACTTGTGATTTTTACATCTCGGCAATTAAATTCGGTTTCAAGGGGTCAGCGTAATTGTTACGCGTTAGACTATAATTCTAGTGTTATATCTCTTGTGACCTATCGAGTTATGACATCAAGTACTCTGATTTTTATTTAAAAGAGTTGTTATTTTTCCGTGTCGGTCACTAAAGTCGACTTCAATTGGTCAGCGTAATTGTTACGCGTTAGACTATAATTGTAATGTCATTTCTTTAGACCTATCGAGGTATGACATCAGGTCCTCCAATTTTACTCTTGAGGACTTGTTCGTAGTTAATTCTTGTCCATGTCCAATATCTCACCTATAGAGTTATGACATCAAGTCCTCCAATTTTTAGCTAAAGGACTTGTGATTTTTCCATCTCGGTAACTAAATTCGGCTTCAACGGGTCAGCGTAATTGTTACGTGTTAGACTATAAATCTAGTGTTATATCTCTTGTGACCTATCGAGATATGTCATCAAGTCCTCTAATTTTGATCTTGAGGGCTTGTTAGTACTCCCTTCTACTCCATGTCATATCTCGCCGCCTATAAAGTTATGACATCCGGTACTCCAATTTTTATTTAAAAGATTTGTTATTATTCCGTGTCGGTCACTAAAGTCGACTTCAATTGGTCAGCGTAATTGTTACGCGTTAGACTATAATTGTAATGTCATTTCTTTAGACCTATCGAGGTTTGACATCATGTCCTCCAATTTTACTCCTGAGGACTTGTTCGTAGTTAATTCTTGTCTATGTCCAATATCTCACATATAGAGTTATGACATTAAGTCCTCCAATTTTACCTAAAGGACTTGTGGTTTTTCAATCTCGGCATCTAAATTCGGCTTGAACGGGCCAGCGTATTTGTTACGCGTTAGACTATAATTCTAGTGTTATATCTCTTGTGACTTATCGTGTTATGACGTCAAGTACTCCGATTTTTATTTAAACGAGTTGTTATTTTTCCGTGTCGGTCACTAAAGTCGATTTCAATTGGTCAGCGTAATTGTTACGCGTTAGACTATAATTGTAATGTCATATCTCTTTAGACTTTTCGAGGTATGACATCAGGTCCTCCAATTTTACTTTTGAGGATTTGTTCGTAGTTAATTCTTATCTATGTCCAATATCTCACCTATAGAGTTATGACATCAAGTCCTCCTACTTTTTCCTAAAGGACTTGTGATTTTTACATCTCGGCAATTAAATTCGGTTTCAAGGGGTCAGCGTAATTGTTACGCGTTAGACTATAATTCTAGTGTTATATCTCTTGTGACCTATCGAGTTATGACATCAAGTACTCTGATTTTTATTTAAAAGAGTTGTTATTTTTCCGTGTCGGTCACTAAAGTCGACTTCAATTGGTCAGCGTAATTGTTACGCGTTAGACTATAATTGTAATGTCATTTCTTTAGACCTATCGAGGTATGACATCAGGTCCTCCAATTTTACTCTTGAGGACTTGTTCGTAGTTAATTCTTGTCCATGTCCAATATCTCACCTATAGAGTTATGACATCAAGTCCTCCAATTTTTAGCTAAAGGACTTGTGATTTTTCCATCTCGGTAACTAAATTCGGCTTCAACGGGTCAGCGTAATTGTTACGTGTTAGACTATAAATCTAGTGTTATATCTCTTGTGACCTATCGAGATATGTCATCAAGTCCTCTAATTTTGATCTTGAGGGCTTGTTAGTACTCCCTTCTTCTCCATGTCATATCTCGCCGCCTATAAAGTTATGACATCCGGTACTCCAATTTTTATTTAAAAGATTTGTTATTATTCTGTGTCGGTCACTAAAGTCGACTTCAATTGGTCAGCGTAATTGTTACGCGTGAGACTATAATTGTAATGTCATATTTCTTTAGACCTATCGAGGTATGACATCAGGTCCTCCAATTTTACTCTTGAGGACTTGTTCGTAGTTAATTCTTGTCTATGTCCAATATCTCACCTATAGAGGTATGACATCAAGTCCTCCAATTTTTACCTAAAGGACTTGTGATTTTTCCATCTCGGCATCTAAATTCGGCTTCAATGGTTCAGCGTATTTGTTTCGCGTTAGACTATAATTCTAGTGTTATCTCTTGTGACCTATCGAGTTATGACATCAAGTACTCCGATTTTTATTTAAACGAGTTGTTATTTTTCCGTGTCGGTCACTAAAGTCGACATCAATTGGTCAGCGTAATTGTTACGCGTTAGACTATAATTGTAATGTCATATTTCTTTAGACGTATCGAGGTATATCAGGTCCTCCAATTTTACTCTTGAGGACTTGTTCGTAGTTAATTCTTGTCTATCTCCAATATCTCACCTATAGAGTTATGACATCAAGTCCTCCAATTTTTATCTAAAGGACTTGTGATTTTTCCATCTCGGTAACTAAATTCGGCTTCAACGGGTCAGCGTAATTGTTACGTGTTAGACTATAAATCTAGTGTTATATCTCTTGTGACCTATCGAGTTATGACATCAAGTACTCCGATTTTTATTTAAAATACTTGTTATTTTTCCGTGTCGGTCACTAAAGTCGACTTCAATTGGTCAGCGTAATTGTTACGCGTTAGACTATAATTGTAATGTCATATTTCTTTAGACCTATCGAGGTATGACATCAGGTCCTCCAATTTTACTCTTGAGGACTTGTTCGTATATTTTGAGACCTATGGACGTATGACAAGAACTCCTCTAATTTTTATCTTAAGGACTTGTTATTGCTCAATTCTTTTCTCTGTCATATCTCTCGACTTGTAGAGTTATGACATCAAGCCTTCCAATTTTTATATAAAGGACTTGTGATTTTTCTACATCGGTCCTAAATTCGACATTAATATGGTAAGTGTAAGACTAACACGGTAGACCTATGGAGGTATGATATCAACTCAACCAAATTTTATCTTCAGGACTTGCTAACGAATCAATTTCTTTCTTTGTCATATCTCGAGACCTTTTGGGGCATGACCATCAATTACTCCAATTTTAATCTTGGGGACTTATTTATAGTTCTTGTTAGTCCTTTTATTCGACCTTAGTGTGGTTAGGATACCTTAGTGTGGTTAGGATAATTTGAACGCATTAAACTACAATTCCAATGTCATCTCTTTACCTATGGAAGTATGATATCAATTCTTCAAAAGTTTATTTTAAGAACTTGTTTATGAATCAATTTCTTTCGTTTTCATATGGATGTATATTATCAAATCCCTTAATTTTTATCTGAAAGGACTTGTGTTTCTTTCGCATCGGTCCTTAAATTCGACTTTAGTGTGGTTATCGTAATTTTTACGCGTTAGATTACAAATCCAATGTCATATCTCTCTGTACTTTGCGAATATGATATCAAGTCTCCAATTTTTTTTATCTTTATGAGTTATTGACGAAGCAATTTCTCACTTTGTCATATCCCTCGAGGACTAGTGTTTCTTTTATGTCGATCCTGAAATTCAACCTTAGTATTTTCAGCATAATTCTTATGCGTTAGACTTCAATTCTAATCGCATATCTCTCTAGACCTATGTAGTTATAACATCAAGTCCAATTTTTATCTTAAGGACTTGCTATTACCGAATTGTTCTCTATGTCATATTTCTTGACTTGTTATGATATCAACTCCACTTTTTTATCTTAAGGAGTTGTGTTTCTGTCGTATCGATTCATAAATTCGACCTTAGTGTGGTCAGCCTAATTACGCTTTAGATTATAATTCCAATGTGATATCTCCTAAACTTATGAGGTGCACTGATGAGAATTTTATTTATACCGCAAGTGCACGGCGTCAATGAAGACGTGGCAAGTACGGGTCGAACACAAGGAGGGAGAGATATCAAGTCCTCCAATTTTTAGCTTGACGAATCAATTATTTTTATATCATATTTCTCGACCTATAGAGGTATACATCAGGTCCTCCAATGTTTTATCTCAAGGACTTATATTTCTTTATGCGGGTTGCTTTATGCAGTAACTTTTCTCAGCAATCTATTTTGTTATACTCATTTTGCAATGGTCAAAGGAACAAGTTAAAATTGGTTGATGACTACATCTCTGTCAGATTTTTGTTTTAAATTTTGCCCGCTTTAATTGAGCAACATATAACTTATACTAGAAAAGTGCACTAAACCGGCATCGCTGTCCATTGAAATTTAATTTTTTTGTTAGTGTTGACCCGAATTTGGCGTGAACAAGTAGCATTCTGCAAATACATTTTACATATTTTCCTCTTGCATTTTTTGTATCGTTGCACTTCTTTTTTTCTCTCCCTCTGTTGGGATTTCTTTAAAAATGAATAAGAAGGTAGGCTAAGTTACATTTAAACACAGAATATGGTCCATCAGAAAATTATACCCAGTAACTTACACTGTTACCTTTGAATTTCCAGGGAAAGAAATACAGTTGTGGTTTGCCATTTTTATGAGAACTTTATGCATATAGACTTCATAGCCACATTTTTACATAAACTTGAGAAAGAATTTATCAAAGATTAGGTGGTACTTTTACTTCTCATCCCTAATTTTATTTCAGATGCGAGAGCAAGACATTGTTTGGGTAATCTTTAGGTGTAGGTGACAACACTGCATAAGTTGTAGTTGTTGAGTTGTTAAATCGCTATCGGTGCTTGAATGACTCTACTTGGATATTGTCGATAGTATGTATCATAGTTCTTTCTTTTATAATAATGCAAGTTTTGTTTTCTTTAGGAATCACGTAATGCTTTTTCCATGTTTTTTTTCCTAAGAAAATGTAAGTAATGTTACAAACGAAAATCTTTTTAGTCTTCTTTGTAAAGTCCTTGTGATTTGTCAATTGGGATTCAAGTCAGTGTTCATTTGAAATCAATAGATAGATAGAGAATTGGATGTTTAATCCCTACGTGTATTTCATGTGTTTACGTGGTTAGGGCTAATTAAGTTAATATTATTTCATGTCATGTACTTGGTGAACAGAGAGGTACCTTCTTATGAATTCTAAGTGCAATAGGAAATTTCGTATTACGAACTAGGATACTACTTTAAATAATGGCAATTATTCTTGATATCTTACGTGGATTGTACGTGGAGCTTTTCTTTGAGGAATTACTGGATAAGATTCTGTTAACTCCTCAAATACTTGATTTCAGCATTGATTGCCAATTTGCCATACCTTGCAAAATACAGAGAATAGTCAATAATTTGGTGCCCCCAATTCATTCAGAGTATTACACTTCTAAACTTTCTGTGTTACTAAAAACTTGAAATGTGATGCATATGCTACTTATGTTTGGGCGAATGTTGCAGGGGATATATATAATCCAAGTTAACTGTTTCGATGGTTCATTATATGTTAATTTCAGATTTGCAAGATATGTTGTATATCAACTTTTCCTCTTCTTTTGCCTCTGCAGTTAATAACTGTTTCTTGTATTTGATATAATTTGAATATATAAGATCTTTACTTCTGTTTTTCCACGATAATAAGATTTACTAATGTTGGGACAAAGTGACAAACCATCCGTGAAAGGCACGGGTTTCTTTCTAGTATATTTTCAAAAAGGAAACACTGCAAATCATTTCTGACTTTTCAAATTCAACTCCACTCTGTACTTAACACTTGGATGTGAAAAGGCGCACACACGTTTGATGTTTAGCACTCGACTTGCATAAAACATTATACTTAAAACATATACATGATATATTTTTGTTCAACAAACTCCATTGGTCTTCCTCCTCTCCACAAGCTTCTTCCAATAAGCAGTAATTTCCTGAATCTCTTTAGAGCTCTTCTTAACTAGGTGTCCGTCTTCCGCCTCATGGGTGCCCACCACACAAGTTGTGCTCGTGACGACCCGGCTGGGGGGAGAGTCCAGTTCCTTGAGGACTTTTCCGATGTCAGACACTAGACGCTCTGCAAGGCTCCTGCTTAAGTCCTCTCTTATGACGACTCTGAGGACAGCGACATGTTGCGCATCTGGTGGCATAGTGTATGCCGGAATTATCCATCCGAACTTCCTCAAACTGTCGGATATTTGAAAGACAGTGTATTGGCTACTGTCTTTGAGAGAGAAAGCCACAAGGGGTACTCCAACTTCTTTGGAAACAATTTTGAACCGTCCAGTCTTCACTATCCCTTCTCTTAAAGCCTTTGTGTTCTCCATGCAGTTCTGCATTATGTTCTTGAATCCCTTCAAGAAGCAACACCCACAAACATAGGTGGTAAATATTACCTTCGTAATTTCACAATTTGGAGTTGAAAATCGTTAGAGGTAGTTACGCTTATGAAGTTTGGTTGACATCCATCACTTAAAATATCCATTGTTAGGGACTACCGACAGTAATCAATTACAAACTTAAGCATGTTGCTAGAATTACTTGCAGCATGAAATTTTGAGATAGGAGATAAATCGGTTGAAGTGGATTCTTCTTTTTATCAATAAAAACCCCTTCCGCTTAACACCATTTGGAACTGGAAACGATTGTCAGTCAGTCGGTGAACTTTCTCCCATGCTTTCCGTCGGTCAACAACCAAAATAGAGTTCAGTCAGCTCGGTCCCTTTCCTATTCAGCTTTGCTTGCCGCCCCGGAAGAGAAGGAAGGGTCCCGTTCAAGCGGCCCACTTATCTTATACTAATTCTCTTTGGCCCGTCACTATCCGTACCTTACGGCCATTGTGCTTTCTCTAAACCTCGATCCCCTCTACTCAAGTTAGTATGACACTAATTTAGCAGAAATGAATAGCACTGAACAGAGACCTTTAAACCTGCGAAATCCGTATACTGAAAGATCCCACCAGAGCGCCTTCTACTTCTAATAGGCCATGAACTAGCTTGATACACTACTCTAAGGCCAGTTGCCCATACAGCATCTTGAGTTTAACGTAGGATATGGTGACACGAATGCGCCCGGGCTCTGTAAAGAGCACGGCCTTGTAGCATGCCTGGAAGAAGGCAGAGATCCGCCGCAGCCCAGGGCCTTTGTCTGAGGATTGGAATAAGTTAGCGCTATCTCAGTAGGCATTGGGTGTACGTGAACTTGTGAAGTCTTGCTACTTCGGCTTCAGAACAACTAGGCAGTGAATTGATGAACAAGCTATCAAGCTACTACGGACGATGCATGTGAAGCTATACATTAAATCCTTTCACGAGTTTGCATTAAACAATCTTAATTTTTTTTGGGTGAAGGGCAATTTCGATATAAGTTTTAAGAGGATAACATGCATGCACATTTCCTAACCAACACCAAATTCTACTTCAGAAAGATAAATCACAAAGAAAATAAGATTGAGTCGTTATACCTCAAAACCCAAGCGAATGAACTGGTAATATTGAGCTATGATCTGACTTGAACCTGCGCAAAAAAATCATAAAAATTTGAAAAAAGAAAATCTGATATGAAACTGAACAAGCAGGGTTCCAGTTGATTACCTTTGGAAAAATTAAGAGTGAAAGTGGGTTGATCCGCTCCTAGATAGTTAATGTGGAAAATAAGCTCCTCGGGTAAGTCATCCTTGCTTCTCCAGATATTCCAACCAACTCCAGCATAAACAAGCCCATACTTATGGCCGCTGACATTGATGCTTTTCACAAGTGGCAGTCGGAAATCCCATTCTAGTTCTGGGTATAAGAAAGGAGCTATAAATCCTCCACTCGCTGCATCAACATGGATTGGTGTATCCCACCTGCTTCCCCAAAAAATTCAGATACTAATACGCGAACAATGGTTCGTTAACTGATATTGTTTTGTTGACTGTGGTTCATTAGTATTATCTTACCCTGTTTCCTTGTTCTTATCTGTGAGAAGGTCATTCAGCAATTTGACATCTTCAAATTCTCCAGTGAGTGTAGAACCTAATATGGCAGCAACACAGATTGTGTTCTCGTCCACCATCTCAACTGCCTTTACAGGGTCCATTACATAGTACCCTTCGGTTAACTTCACTTCTTTCAATTCTACTTCAAAATAGCGTGCAAACTTTTCCCAACAGACCTGTAATGAGTACGGAAATTGAAATGTTAGGATGCATACTAAAAGAAGAAGACAAAGTACTGAATGGTTAATGGTAGTGAACTGTGTAGATTTTGCCTGAACATTGGCACCAGTGACAATATTTGGCTTATCGAATGGTTTCCCCTCCGCCTTTCTCTTATTCTGCCATTTTCTCTTGAATGCCAGTCCGGCGAGCATTATAGCTTCAGAAGATCCAACTGTCCCAACTCCCACTGCTGCCTCATTTTCACTAATTGGGGCATTAAACAGATGTGCGATCATATTAACCGAGCGGTTCTGAAAGAGCAAAAGGAAAATTAATTAACTTTGCCACCAGACAAAAACATGAACAAAACCAGTTATTGAAAAGAAAAATAAAGGGTTTTGAACCCTAGTGATAGCAAATCGATGATAAAATACATTATCGACCACCCGGGTATTTGAGGTTCTCATGATGATAAAGTTACAGGATATAACTTCAGCAAAAGAATATATAAAAAATAGAATCAAACTCTTCAAGCATCAACATCTTACACCAAAAACTTGACTGACTTATTTGCTAAAGCAAAGCATCATTGTATCGTACCACGTCAAATGTGATGAGTTCATCCCACAAAATCTATCACGCTTATGAGTTTTTTATGTATATTTGTTTCCATTCAAGTGGCAATTGTATATGACTAAGTTCCGAAGCATTCGTTACCTGAAGCTCAGTAGTAACCGGGTATTCATCCATGTCGACGTAATTTTTATTGATCGATGCCATCATAAGATTATTGCACTCCGGCTCCATCCAGGTCGTCACAAATGACGCAAGGTTCAACCTAGGATTTCCATCTAACATCAGCTCATCATGTATTATCTGATACGCAGCATCTTTGGGTATCGAATGCTCTGGCATCTTGAACCTTCAAAATCAATTGACAAACACCAAACCAAATAATTAAGCACTAAGCGCAACAGATCAATCAATAACACAACTACCTGCAACTTATATTGGTCTGAAAGAAACACTTCAATCATCACATTTACAAGTTGGGAAGGTTGTTGTTTGAGGGACAAAATCCTTGTGATTTCGAAACTAAGAAACATCAAAACTGGTTGCAGAACACCCAATATTGTTTCCCTTGAACCGTAATTTTATGAAACAAAGAGCACCCGTGAAACGAACTGAGCCATACCCTAAAAGTAAAACAAAAATACAAAATCTTAGAAATACAAAAGCATATCATGGTGATCAGTTCGGGAGAGTTTGGAATAAATAACGATCCAGTCCAAACGCGCAAGAAAGATGGTAAAGTGAGTATCAGATCCTCTTCTAGACTAGAATCCGACAAAACTGGAACTACATTTTCTTTCAGTTTTTTTGGTTACTAAACAACTCCCTCCGACCAACTGCTATTCTTTTACAAGAACTGCGAACGAACACACAAATCCTAAAATGACGGGCCAAACTCACATCAACAAATCATCAGGTAATATTTGGCCGACTATCGATCCATGCATACACTCAAATCTAAAATGAGATATAAAAGAAAAGAAGAAGAACAAACTTTGGAAGAGAAGTTTGGACGTATCTGGAAGCGAAGGTGCAGTGCAGCGACTCCTCGGACTTGTTCTCCATCGTCGTCACCACCATCTTTGCTTCTGGTTTTGGATTTGGTTGGAGAAGAGAATAATATTTTTGGTTATTACGTCGGATGCCTAAGATTTTTCGTGGTCTGTGTGTGTGCGGTGGTGGAAGAGGAATAAGGGTATTTGAAAGACAGTGGACAGGTGGGAGGCACCACTTTAAAGACAGACACGACGTGAGACGATTCGCTGTTTGACACGTGCCAGGCAGTTTCCGAAGATAATCCTGAGGTCGCTGTCGCATTTTTGGAATTTCTCTTTTTTTTATCAAGTAAAAAGTAAATAAATCCCAGCACAAGTCGTGCCAAGTAATTTTGGGATTTCGAAATTAAGACTAAATGGATGCACCACTTGCACTTGCCAGGATTGACACGGAAATAAATTGACGGTGTAATTGGCGTTGGGGAATTTGTTCCATAGATGATGATGGCACATGTATGTATCATGTATGTCATTCTATATCCATTTGTGTTATTTAATTTTGGGATAGAGGAATGATAGACCAGAACCTCATCCTTCCGCTTGCACTTTGATACACTCTAACTCTACTCTCGATTAACAATGGCTAACGTCCCACCATATTTTGCAACCTAAGAAAGTATAACGCGAGAGAATCAACCTGGAGTCTGGAAATACAATGTAGTTGGACTCTCATGTTTATCCGACTCATCCAGTAGAGCCAAACAACCTTCCATTCTTTTGGACGGCATCCTTCCGCGTTGGTGGTGAAAATGGTCGGAGCTATACAAATTCTTTCTAAAAAAAAGTACAATTACCATTGTCATCGTTGTAATTCCAAGTTTTCCTTTCCAAATCTTAATCCCAAGCTCCCATATCCACTGCTTTAGTATCAAACCATACTCGATGTTATCTTACATGTGAGATTGTGAGCCGAAAACACTCATGATTTCGCTCACCCCTGTTTTAAGATCAAAACTACTTATTACACATGAAAACATGCAACTAACTAAATCTAATATATTTAAATTGAGTCAAGTTCTAGTGCTTCTGGAACTGTTAGATCTAATTTAAGTCTCATTACAATCTTACTGTTAGATCTAATTACGATTAATCTATCATTAATATCTACTATTAGATCTTTTAATTAGCATAACTATCATATTATTAATCTACATTACAATTACAAATGAGTAATGGATATTGTGGGAACTTAAAATATAGAGATTAAGTTCCAAGACTAACTAGATAATTACTGTATTTAAATATATTCATATATCCTCTCAAATCCGAAACTAAAACCCTCTTACGATGGCCCGGCCCATATTACAACCCCACCAACAAAATCTGGACTAGAACAGTACTACTAACTAGTTGGGCCGAATCCCGATCTTTCGGCCCAGCCCACAAGGCCTCTCTATAAATATCCCCCGAAAATCTTATTCCCCCCAAAACCCATCCCTCCTTCCCGCCAACCAACAATGTCGTCGTCGGCGCTCCGGCGGAAGATCCAGAAGAAGTTCAAGTTACGCGGCCTAACCCTAAAAGTCGACTCCCTCGACGCCGTACTCGCCTTCCTCTCCCGCTTTCCCGACGCCCCCGACGACGCCCTTGATCTCCTCGCCGACGAGATCGACAACCATCGCCCCCTCTCCTCCTCCATCCTCGAACCGGACTCCGTCCGGAAGGTCGTCTCCCTCCTCCTCGACGCCGACTCCGCCGTCGATCAGGAAAGTAGTGGTGCTTCTCCAGCCGCGATTAGCGTCGTCGACGCCTTCCTGGTTCCTAAGTTCCGTTATGACCCCATCAAGAAAATCTTTTATGAGTGAGTAGTGTTCGTTTTCGGATTTTTAGGGTTTTTTGACGAATTGAAGTGGTTTGGAATGGAATGATCTCTTTGATTGTGTGTGTGAGAGAGAGAGGGAGGTTTAGATTTGAGTTTGGGTTCTTAAGGAGTTCGGAACTAGGGTTTTGATAATCGGTTTAGAGTTCTTTTGGAGTAGTGTTTAAGTGGATGAGTTAATGGGATTATGTATATGTTTGGAAGAGGTTTTGATTTCAGAACGTGTCGTGGTGGTGTTTGAGTTTTAGGGTTTTGAGTTTTGACGGCTTGAAGTAATTTGGAATGGTATGATTTGGTGTCTTTGTTTGGTCGTTTGTAGGTGTGAGATTGGAAGAGGTTTAGGTTTCAGTTCGGTTTGGAACTAGGGATTTGGGTTTGGGTTTGGGTTCGTTCTTTTGGAGTAATTTTTAACTGGATAAGTTACTAGGATTATGTATGTGTGGTGTGAAGATGTTATAGTTAGATGAACTTGAGTGAAAAGAAATGTTGGAGACTTTGAGTTGATATTTTTTACTAGTTTAACTTTAGCAGTCAAAGTTGATATTGGGCTTGAATGATGAGGAATGTTGGAGTTCTTGAGGTTGTTAGTGAGGTATTGGATTTGAATTTAAGTTGATTTACTATGATCTCTAGAATTTGAGCTTGATATTGGGCTTGTAAAGAGCATTTCGGGCTTCAAATTTTGTGTTATTTTTGCTAAATTTGAAGTTCTACTGTTTAGTATTATAATCTGTTAGCAAAATTTGCTCTTTTGAAGGTCTTGTTGACTAATTTATATGGAGTTTATGATGAATGCTGTTTTGTCCGTTCATATTGTAGGCACACTGGGAAATTGTCAATCCATGGGGAAGCTAGTGCCAAAGCTGCTCTCTACAGAGACAGATTTCAGCTTCTCCTACAGAGGATATCTCGTGACGAGCACTTCTCAAGACCAACCTTTGATGCTGAGACGACAGAGGCTGACAGGTCTCAGGTTTGCATGCTTGTTGCTAGTGACGTATGTTAATTGTCAGAAACTCATGGCTGATGGATTTTCTTGCTTGTGCCTTTTGGTGTCAGATTACTCCCATTCAATCTTTGATTGGATGTGTAGGGAGAAGATGGATTATGGGGGTGATTTCTCAGTTAGAAGATGGTTATTTTTTCCTTGAAGATCTTTCTGCTGCGGTTCCAATTGACCTGTCCAGCGCAATATCCTTGACAAATCTTCAAAATTTAAAATTTTCATGTGCTCATGTGTTGCCTTGTATATAAATGGTGGTGGTTTCCAAGAATTCGTCAAGACACTAAATATGCGGTGAAACGATGACCACTTGAACATCTTATTTACCATCCCAATTGTAGGTGCACTATTTTTCACGAAGTAAAAACATAAGCTTCTACGCTTACACCTGAATTCAGTCATACTACTTCAGTGACTTGCATGTCCTATTACATGAATTGTAGGTGCATTATGTTTTCACGAAGTAAAAACATAAGCTTCTACGCTTACACCTGAATTCAGTCACGCTACTTCAGTGACTTACACATAGAACCACTGCTCGCTCCACCTTTTGTATAACTTAAATCTTGTATCTCAAGTTCTCTAAAATTTAAGCCTTTGAAATGTATTAGCATCACAGTTTACATGACAAAATATAACATGTTGCTCTTCATTTGGAATGTATGCCCAATCACCACACTGTCGATGGGGGAAAAAGGTCATTGCTACCAACTTATGTAAGTTGAGTAATTGTGAAACAGAATTTGTTAACTTTAACAGCTTGTGGAATGTGGATATATGATTTGTTGATCTGTCAACACCATTTGTACGACATAACAGATTAGAACTCGTTTTATTATGATTGGCTGACATTTTCAAGCATTCTTTGTTAATTTCTCAACACTATGGCCTAGTTGTGGCTTGTAGATGCCATTAATCTGAAAACCTCAAAACATTTAAGAAAGTATTCATTGTTTTCTTTGATAGCGAGCACAAAATAACCTCAGGATTTTTCGTGGAGAATACAATTATTGTGGCAGAAGGGGAAATGCTTCTCAGTGGTACTTTTAAGGTGGGTGTGTTTCTATCCAATTTATTATGAAGCGACTTCAATGCATTCTTAGTTTTTTTTTCCAGATGCTTTTCTCTGACCGTTATTTTTACATCATTGCCTTATTAATATTGTCTGTCTTTTGTGTTACCTGTAACTGTAAGTGGCTGGGCTCTAAGTTTGTCTAACCAAAATCACTCCAGACTGTAATATCGGGATAAAAACATTTCTTTTATCATTATCTCGGGATAAAAAAACATGCCATCTTGTAGAATTATTTATTAGTAATCGCTACGTGGATATGTTCTTGTATACTTGCATATCCTATTACCTAAAAGGTATGTGGGTTAGTTTAACTGGCAATCCAGCTATGTTTTTGTAAGTTAAACATAGTGAAAAATTAAACATTCAAGCATAAGAAACAGACAATACAATGCAAAACTGATTTGTTTAATATTACTATCTTGGATTAATCTGTATACAATTAGCATTTCAGTATATGAAAACCCGTTGCAAGAACATAGTCCTGTTTTGGAAAGAAGGAAATTTACTATGTTCCAGATGTCACTGTGGTAATAACCATGGCAATTGTTCCATATACTCACCAAAAAATTTGCTTTGTAGGTTAATACATGCGGTTTCCCCCCTCTGGAAGATCGAGACACCACTCTTTCTTTGTTCATGGGTTTTGATTATTTTGGCACTGGAATTCTCCCTGCCGAAGAAACGGTATCAGTTTATGGTTTTGTACATATTGTGTTTGACATATTTGTCATTATATTCTAAATACAGCCGTGGACCTGAAAAATATTATCTTGACAATAAATAGGTCAGGCTTTCTGGGCTCGAGAAAAATGCTGTAAATGATATGTTTGTCATTCTTTCTGATGTTTGGCTTGATGATAATAAGGTAATTATCTACTTACTTTTCTTTTTTATCTCCTTATGCTCTTTCCTCAAATCTTCAAACATTTTTTCTCCGTAGAAAAGACTATGGAAAGTCTGTCTGTTGTCTTGGACGGCTACAACAGTGTTGATGTGGTCCCGTCATTGTTTGTTTTAATGGGAAATTTCTGTTCTCACCCTTGCAACCTTTCATTCCACTCATATTCAAGTCTGAGGTAACTTATTGAACTATGGTACAATCATGGTTTTCTACTTGTACCTACATTTGTCAATGTTGTGAGGGGAAATGACGATCGGCAGAGGCTTGCAGGGAATGTTTTGGAAAGCTTGGTGAAATGATTGAGGCACGTCCAAAACTAAAGGAGCAAAGTCGATTTCTGTTTATACCAGGTCCTGATGATGCAGGTATTCCAATTTATTTAACCACGAGTCTGTCACTATCATTTCGTTTTGTTCCATTCCTGAACACCATGTATATCTTTTAAAATTTGCTCCATGAATCCAGCATTATCATCTTTCTTGATTTCTTCTTCTGAATTCCTGTGATGGATCAAATGATGAAAATGCCACTTCACATTAGCGTTACTTTGTGTTTGGTTCTTGTAGGTCCATCTAATGTGCTTCCAAGGTGTGCCTTGCCAAAATATCTTACTGAACAACTCCAAAAGAAGGTTCCAAATGCTATTTTCTCAAGTAACCCTTGCAGGTTGGACTCTTGTTATTATTTTATACTTGCTATACGGAAATTACCGACAAGCTGCAGTTGTTAGACTGTTCCTGCAGTTTATCATATAAATGCCAATTCATGGGAAAATAGCTTCGGCGTGATGGACCTTTTAAGAGGAACTAGCACAAATTGAACTTCACTAGTTTCAGTTGCGGTTGTTAGGTACTGTGTGATACTGTCTTTATACCATTTACTTTATATTTCTAATACCAGGGTAAAGTTCTACTCCCAAGAAATTGTATTTTTCCGACAAGATCTTCTCTATAGGATGAGACGTTCCTCCTTGATACCCCCTTCAACAGAAGAAACGAATGATCCATTTGAACATGTAAGCTAACTGTTGTTTCATCCTTCATGGCATTGAGGGATACCTGTATATTCATAGTGCTATAAGTGATGCAATTGTCAATGCAGCTTGTAGCTACAATAACGCATCAAAGTCATCTCTGCCCCTTGCCCCTCACAGTGCAACCCATTATCTGGAACTATGATCATTGCTTACACCTGTATCCATCACCACACACGGTATGGTTTCTTAACGAGAATGGTTATGTAAAACACATGACTACCAGACATCAACAACGTTGCTGCCTAATATATGTTTTGTTATGGCTTATTTTTGTTTGTTTAAACCTGCAAAAATCAAGCTTTATACTTGAATGAACATGTCTAAGTCCAGAAATCAGATGTTATGTTATCTTGTTCATGGCACCCTTAATGTTATGCAGATAGTGTTGGGGGACAAAAGTGAACAAAAAGCCTTCAAGTACACTGACATTACATGTTTCAATCCTGGTTCATTCTCCTACGACAGCACCTTTGCTGCATATCGCCCTTGCTCGCAAGAGGTGGAGCTGTCTGCGTTAGAAAGTTGACAGCCATGTATACTGCTAGTCCATGGTGACCAACCATCAGCTGATGAACAACCCCAACAAGCTCAAAAAGCAATATTCATTGGGTTCAAGCCAGTTGGAGTAATTTATGCAGCAAAGCAGAACGCTCACAACGACTAACACGTTTGCATCAGCTACTGTGAGCTCGCCAGTATTCTTGTTTCGACATGTCATTTTTTATGACATGGCATCTAGTGAAGTTGGAAGCATAGTTGTGTTATTTATTTTACTTAATTTTAAGGCCAACCAAACCTTTGTAAAATTATTGTTAATTAGGCCTATGTAACAGCAATGTCATTGTTCTTCTTACTAACGGAGTACCATTCTTTCCTCCAGACTCCAGTGGTGCCTTTATAAATTATGATCTGTTGCAGCAGTAGTCATACCTTTCTAAAGAAATTTGTTGTCCATCGCCAACGAATTTTGTCTATTTTTACCTTCGGTGATTTCGGAGCGCATAGGAGCAGCAACCCCGTCTTGCCTCAGGAGCTCCCTGCCCAAGATTCATTATGTCTTCCATCCTTCTCGGAACGAGATTCCAGACCTTTTTTCACGTGCTCCGGATTCAGTCCCAAAGGATGATCCGCCCTCCTCGACTCCAGACTATACTGTTCTCGCGAGACCCTTTTTGTGGAGTCCAAGCCTCTCGTAGAAGAATCCCAGAGATGGAAGGCAGAGTTTTTTTTCGTGGAACCATGTTTGATTCTAGAGGAAGTGAGACTTTTTTTCTCGGCCACTCAACAAATCAATTACAGGTTTTTTGGTTGTTCGATCGATTTGAGAAATTGGTTCTACGGTCGTTCCCCTACCAGGTATGAGTTCCGCATAAGGAGATGAACTATAGATGACCTGTGTAAGCGAGAGATGGTGGGGAGTGTGATGCGCGAGAGTAGGTTGTTTAAGCATGATAAGTGATTAACGAAGGAAAATAAGGAAAACCCAAGCACGGGAATTGTGTCGATCAGGTATTTGTTAGCCCTAAAGAATCATGGGTGGTCCAAGGTTGTGGGAGGGCTAGGTGGAGCTCAAAAGAAGCGTGTTAGAAGAGTTCTGCTCAATCATCGAAGTACTAATTCATAAATATTTTTCCCTACAATTACGAAATCCCTCTCAGAAAAAAGGTAGTTAAAAAGCCTACGAGACAAATGCACCTATGACAGTGTACAAGCCGAAAGAAGCTTAAAAGCCTACCGACAAGAGCCAGAATGTAATAGAAAAATTAAAGGCCTTGGCAGTACTAGGAAGCGTTAAGGGCTAGGGTGATGAACTCTAGTGAATAGCTAAGATTTGGACTTGACCTTCACGTGAAGTGGTGAGCCCGATGGGACCCATCGACGTACTGTCGCACATAGGATTCTCACTCTTAATGATGTGCCTGATCAGTTGACTTGATGCCCTAACAGACCTACCGATCACCTCCTGGGCATCATCTGGTGATAAGCCGAAGGAACAAGCTGACTAGGTATCCCGGTGTAGGATGCTTGTTCCGATCAAGTGGAGACCCGAAGGTGGTTATTCCCTTGGGGACACCAAGGGGCGAGTCATGTCGGTATCAAGGAATGGATAACAGGATATCCCATTGGGTCTATTTTTTTGATTGTTCGATGAGTTTTGATCATCTTTAATTTGGTATCAAGTAGAGAGAGAAGTTACATCTTTATTAAAAGACCATCTTAGTTTTTCTCTGTTAGGTCAGCTTTTTCACTTCACCACATTTATCCTCAGTCTTCTCAACCATAACATTTTATAAAAAGATTTTAATGTCAACTCTTTCCTTCAACGTATTTCTTACATTTTATAAATAAATATATATACATGAATTATTTAGTGAGTCCGAAATTTAATTTTTTTATTTTAAGTCTCTATCATATCCACCACACATCTAAAATTGTAAGGTAGATTACAAGAAAAACGGTTATGCTAATTAAAGGTGAGATTAACCGTAAATGAGATCCAATAGTGAAATTGTAGGAGTCTTAAACTAAATAAGATGAACTCTGAGCTCACTAGAACTTGACCGTATATTTATAATCATTTTTATTTTTTCAAAAATAATTGTTAAATAAACGTGGGTAAATTAATTTATTAACTGTAAAAAGATAATAATGATATGATAACCAAACTTATAGACATTACAGTAACAATTACATATAACTAAACATTACAACTAAAATTAAACAATTAAGATATTTTTAACTATTATTTTGCCCATAACATGCCCCGATATTCTCAATTCAATCTGTTTTAAAAGCTAAATATGTCTTCTTGTCACAAATTTGATCTCTATTATCCAAGTAAATACTAATATCGACAACATGACCGTTGAAGTATTATAACGGCTTATTATCATTTGTTGTTCTTCTACTAGTTGCATGTTAAGATCTTTAGCAAATTCATTAAGCATACGATTCTCGTTAATCTTCTACTATCATATTGTGCATTATGATACAAGTCATCGTCATTTTGTATAACAGATCAACATTTCATGTAAAATGAATTTCAAATTATTACAAATCGTGATTGAAGCACTCCAAATAAACGCTCTACATCCTTTCGTGCGACTTGTCTTTAAGAGGATTCAACAAACAACTTGTCTTTAAGAGTTTGTGGAAGAATGACCGATTTGATGAATGTGGTTCGTTGCAGATAAATATCATCAGTAAAATAATATCCCACATTGTAATGGTGACAATTGATGTTCATGTAATTTACAAGTGATCATTGTAAAATATCATAAAAAATTAGAGATTGATGAATCATATTAATGTCATTACTCGAACCTTATATATCGAAGAATGAATGTAAAAAAGTGTCGTTTTACCACTTCGCCCTTGGTATTGAGTTTTGCATGTAGCTGGGTAGTTTTTTCCACTCTCAGTGCATGCAGTCATCATGCTAGGGAATCCGCCGACACACACCAAACTATTTTGCAGGAACAAAACCTAAAAGGTATTGATAGTCAGACTGCCTTGCCCTTTCCCTCGAGGAACATACCTTCATTACCGCTACGTTTTTGTGATCATTGCATATGCATTTATTTTGCCAATATGGGAACCTTTCAAGGTTCACGAAGAATGTCATTAATTAATCAGTAACAAGTGGAGTTCACGTCTTCACATTGAAGAAAACCCAACTACAAAATCGATAACATGAAGCCAAAATGCGTCTGATTTCAGTAGCAAATGAGTGTTTAAATCCTTGCAGCCAGGTAACCAGATCCAGAATTTCTGCAAAAAAAAACAGTTCCAGTTATAATAAATGATGTTTATTTTCAGCGTTGAACTAAAATTATTGAGGCTAATTAGCATACCAAGAAGGATTCTCAGCTGAAGATAGCTTAAGCTCGTTCTAGTTTTCAAGAGTAGATCATTTGTTTTAGAATCTAAAATGTGAAACCAAGATATTACATCAGATGCATATATACAAAAAAGCAAAGAGGAAACAATACATGCGAGAACTTTCCTTTTTTTTGGGACCGTTGCAAGAACTTCCAATGTACTTGCGCATAGAAATCAACTATCACAGTGCAAGAGACTTTACCATGTTGAGTGTTGTGCGCAGAGGAAAGCCCGTATATAGCATATTTTGCATATGCGAAAAGCCTAACGCGCCTTGGTGCCCCAAGTTTACCTACTACGGACCTCAACAATCCACTAAAACGTGCAGCAATACATGTTAAGAATAGTTCTTTACGTGATATTGAAAGCAAGCGAAAATAACTTACTCTGCTCGCAGCACCGCGAGGAAGTCAGGTGATAAACTTTCAATAAATAATGATATATCACCCATGTCTAGATGCTTAAGCTCCTGCTTTAATTCACTTCTCTCTTCAATAGACATCTGCTTCCCAAGAGCTGATTTGCTGAGTACAAATGAGAAGTATCAAAATTACCTTACAATCCAAAAGAACATGCCTTAGCTAATAGCTGTAAACAGCCTGACAGAAACTTACGTAATTATAATTTTATGGGAAGTTTTGATACTCTGAAATCTGAATTCAAAGTGGATATTCCTAAGCATAATTTTGTTGGAAGAACAAAAAATAGTCTGTTGTCTACATTATGACGAACCTACTAGATTGTTTATAAGAATGGGCAACTCACCTGCTCATAGTTCTGCCAGTAAATATAACAGGAAAATACATCGCATATTTACCAACACCTAGACGTTCACCCAGCTGTTGTATTTGTCGTGTATCTAAAAAAATTAGAGCCTTCCACAACTGGCAGTAGGTTAGTCTAAATCCGTCATCCAATTCTTTGTACATGCCATGGTCTAGAATAACTGCATCGGTCGGAGAATAAAACAATTAATTTCGATGTTCAGCCACAAAGTTGACATGGTGACATCTTACAAGCACAAACTAGAACTTTTGTACCTAGAGAGAAGTTGGCGGTCCCTTCTGAAGAAACAAGTATATTACCGGGATGTGGATCTCGATGCAGAAAGCCATGGACAAATATCATTTCAGCAAATACATCCATTAAAGCTTTTGCAACCTACGCAAGATCGCCTCTGTGTTATGCCAGTGGTCTTACTATATTTTCAGGTGTTATAGATCTGACTTTTGTTTCCTCGGTCCCAGAATTAAATGACTACTAATTTGAGGTACAATTGTCCAGTATTAACTGATATTTGCTTCCAGATTATCATCTTCTGCAATTAACTAGGAGATTGAGAATCCATACTATTACTCTCTTTTTTAGCACACATAGTAGAATCCAAAATCATGATCTCTACGAACTCGAAAAGTATGTTAATAGGCATTATTCAAACACCATATATAACTAACTAAAATCAACCATATAACATAGTTCATGTGCAATGGTCTTGTTCCCGTTGTGGTGTAGTCTGGTTCATCACCCATGAGTTTTTTGTGTGGCCACCATGACTTAATGACCAAAATGGTTGAGCTGGAAGTTACTTAGTAATAAACTTGCATTTTATAATCACCCACAAAAGTTTTTTGTTTAATCAATTCACGACTATTATTGGGTTGCTACATAAATTGTTGGATCCGTCCAATAATGACATTTCTACTTAGAATTACAATTTTCAATTTTCCATTCAAGCAAACCTAACACAAAACAATGACATGCTATGATCAAATCACATTCTTACTGTAACAAAAAAAAACTTCTCAACAACATACATCGTGCAAGCACATGTATTTTTTAGCACAAATATGGAGAGATTTAAATGTATTTTTTACAACATACATCAGTTCCTAATCCATGGTATTTCGTTTTTTAGCGAACACATAATAGCACTTCACCAAAAAATTGTTAACTATTGCGTAAATAAAATTATTAGAAATAGTGCAAGCTAACCTTCATGGAGTCTATACCTGACTGCTTGAGAAAATCCAGATCATCAACCTAAATCAAGGAATGCCTTGGTCAAAGAAGCATGATATCAGTCTTAATTCAACAAGAGAAAGATAAGCAGATGCCTACCCTGTGGCCATGGCAAAATTGCATTGTCAACACCTGGCTTGTAGTCATCTCCTGCAAAAGAGAACAATCACATTCTTTGTGGCATGACACAAATGCCATGAAAACAACTTTCATGGTGAATTTTGACACTTCCAACCTATGGAGAAATTAGAAGCACATTATGACCACGAATTTGAATGTTAGTGTAAATACCCAGAAGACAGAAGGGACTTTGATAAGAGGGTTGTGCTTAAAATTTCTGGCAGTTCTTTCAGCATTTTCTGCCTCCTGAACAAAATCTGTAGAAAACACATTCAAAATCACCGGTAAATTGAAAATTTACAACTTGATTATTTTTAGGATATTACATAAAGGCCGAGTCAAGGACCCAATATCTAAGAATCCAAAAAACTTTCCATAAAGAAAAGAATAATCACAATTGAGATGTAGAAAATAAAAAATAGTGTGCAGTTACATGCTAATGTTTTAAGAAGATACTTTTGACATACATATATTATTACTGTCACTTTTCTTTATTTCAAATACAAAACCACTTTAAAAAACTAGAGTTTCATAGTGATGACAACTGATACCAAGTTCCAAAGTTATTGTTCTCTCAAATTCTGAAACCAGCTTCCCAAACCTGTAATCTGGAAAAAACTGCAAAGAAGAAGAATAACTTTATTAAATGTGATTCTTATGGTTTAAAGATGCAAAACTAACCTTAAGGTTACAACCTTAGAGGTGCATTGCTGGAAAATACAGCAAACAGAATGCTTACCCTGATTTTATGATCAAGAATAATAAAACACATCCATCTGGAGAGTCTAGAGAAAAAAGATGAATACTTATCCATACATAAATGATGAATTAGACTTTTCCCATGTATGAGCACGATTTACCAGGGATGGCAAAAACTCAAGTCATGGCTGATTCATTCTCCTAGTTAGGTGACATAACAAACTCAAAGATTGTTGTTTCTAACCTCAATTTTGTTTGACATTTGAATCTTTTTTTCGATCGGTTTGTTTGACGTTTGAATCTACCTTAAAAACATGGATATATACAATGAACTTTTGCGGATTCAAGTCACACTACGTTGATTCATTGCTAAATAGAATGGATGGCAAATTTACACGGTATGGGAGTTGTAGATTTAAAAATAACATTTCATAGACAAAAGTTTAATTGTGAAGTCCAGTTCAAAATGCTCTTTAACCAATAAAAGTATCAGAAAAAATTAAGTATGCAGAGTCCTAATACGTACCCATGCAACTAAATTTGAGAGAAAAGTCATTGTTGTAATGTCCACCTTCAGTTTTCGTTCTAGCCCAGGGTATTGTACCTAAAATCAACAAGAATAACTTATGGCATTGTTGAATGAAATTCTCATAGGAGTCATCATAGATGATCAATGGTTATTGGGGTAATGCAATCGTCATCATGTTAATACATTTATGGTAAGAAATAAAAATGTTATGGCAGTGGAAGATAATCTTAAGAGCATAAATGCTTGATGACATTGAATTTTCATAAAAATGGTATAGATTGCAAAACCTTCTAATTTGGTGCTAGTTGCAGAGAACCATGATATGGATCATATAGCAACTATACCATTGTCTAGCAAAATGTAAAAGAAAAAATTATCTATTATAGTATAGGCATATCAAGTTCTTCTCTTTCTAATAAAGAGGCATTAAAACTTTTTTTTGATCTTGAAAACTTCTTTTAGATTTGTGAAAACGCCATCTGGCTTAAATTACCATACATACCACTACATATTGTGAAAGTTGCTTTTATATAGAATTGCTCCCACATAATCTCTTCCGGCGATAAAGTCAAATTTTCTTGTCAAGGAGGATGCAAGGATTGTTATTGCGTACAGACTAATGCAGGTGGAGGGGTCAATACTTGAGGTCTTGCTAACTACGATAATACAAGGCATACCTTTACTGCTACCTCTTGACCATCTTTTAACCTTGCATGATGAACTTGAGCAATCGATGCAGCAGCAATTGGTTCTTCGTCAAATTTCAAGAATCTATTTGTCACATAGATGAATGTTAGTCTTCTAACGACGAACAAAAATATTAATCACAAGCCAATCTTATGCAGCATTGATTCCCAATAGGAGTTTCTCTATAAAGGTTTAAGATTGATTGGTTGTGCTACCAATCAAAAAAAATGATCAGTTGTGCTTGATCTCATTTGAAAATAAGGTTGCATTTCGCTCAACAATTGCTGAACTCAAATTACTTACATTTGAGACAAGTCCTTTCCCAAGTTCTTTATTAGCACTTTTTCGATGTCTTCAAAACAGTATGGAACAGCCTAAAGGACAAGTAAAAAAATGAAGCAAGAAACCAATAAAATCGTAGATTATCTTTTTTTTTAAAAAGTTAAAACACCTTATCTTGCAATGATGAAAGAATAGAAGTGTATTCTTTTGGAATTTGTCGCAAAGACGAAACAAATTGTCCAGCTTTTAAGTAAAAGCCTCTGTTTGTTTCACACAACCTCAATATCCTCCCGGCTGACCGTAGATGAACCTGAGGCACAGCATAAACAAATAAAAAAGTGTCAATCTCGGACATACATACATACACCCATCAATCTATCATTAGTTTCTCAACCCTACCATCAACAACAGTTAATATAGTCAAAAAGTTTAAGATAAAGTATAATTCCAAATGATAAAAGGTTCATCAATCACAATAACAAGTCAAATAATCAACAAGCTGGATGGTATAGTACCCTTATGTGAGCTAAGTAGTGACAAAGGGTAGTAGATCGAACACTTACAATGGAGACATGCTGTTATTTTAGAGTTACATTATGATGACACATCACACAAGTCCATATTTTGCTATCCTCCGAGTTTACAGTGATCAATCATCTATACTGACATACGTGGACTGGACAATATGCATTTCTTTGTAGAACTTCAAACCATTGATAATTGGCGGTTCACAAATGACAATCCTTCTAAATTTCAAATTAATTTTACGTGTCATGTCAAAGGAAAACACGCTACTAATTTCCCTACCCAACCTTAAAACAATGTGTTCCTAAAGAAATTTCAAACTAACATATTACTTCGCAGTCATACATGCAAAGAATGTCCCGAACAGAAAATTCAGCAGCATAATCAGTAATCACACCTCTGCAACATTTATTTCAAATCAAACCACATGAACAGATTTAACACAACACGTATTAGCAACAAACACATCAAACGGACGAAAAACAGCAAGAAGAAACCCTAACCCTAATCAGTTGGCAGAAAGCATCGTTACCTACTCCACTAACCTGGGACAAGCCGGCGCGGTAGTGGTCGGAGTCGAGGCCGCGAAGGGAGTAGCGGTAGTCTGCGACGACGAAGCCGATCTGGGACGGAAACGAACAGGGATTATTTGGATCGATCGCGAAGAACCTTGTGATTAATACTATTTGTGGTGGTGGTTGTGGTACTCACGGTGTGGAGAGCGCGAGAAGAGCGAACGAATCCGTCGAGTCCGGAGGCGATGGTATCTGACGGGTTCGGTCGCAAAGAGAGGGCGGCGGCGGCGGCTCCGCCGGCGAGGAGGAGGGCCCGACGTAGTCTCATTGTGGGACAGAAGTAGTTAAGGACTTGTCATTTTGCCGAATTAAGTCCAGTACTGATCTTAAATACAAAAATATATTTTCTTATAAAGTTTTTTTTAATATTATTAGAAAAGAAACTTTTTGCGAAATATAAATTTTGAAAGATTTGATACCTAGGGAACTACAATTCCATTACTTTTAAGTTTACCTCCAAACTAGACGAGAATTCACCTCAGAATTCCAATTCGTCTCAATTCCTTAAGTTTTTCTTCAAACCATCACATTCTTATTAATTATAAGTTCGAATTAGTAGTGTTGGTGTCGACTTTTGTGAGTCTGACAGTCCACAAGTATCAACTGTCAATCAGCAAAAATCATAATTATGTGCAAAAATACAGAATAGAACATTCAGTCAATAAGCATAATCAAGAGACATGTATCACAAACAATATGCATGCATAAAAATTTAGAACCCTCATTCGGATTCAACTACATTTTGTGTTTCTAAATTTATCAATAAGTCAGACGCACACCTGGTAGCTCCACACTAACGACAATTAGCATTTTCCTCTCTCGGGTGGCTCCATGTTGCCCGCTAAGTAGCTATTTCCTAAGTGGCTCGGTCAAAAACATACACACAGAACAAGTCGGCCGAAACATCACCATGCATATCAATAAATTCAATATCGATACTCAACATGTATGCAACTACGAACAAGAGAGACATACATGACATGAAACTGAAGAATAACAAATCAGTATTTGCTTGTCTCGCAAATCACAACCTTAATTTCACAAATCACATCCAAACTCCATCAATTTCTTTTGTATCTCTTGCACCAGAAAACATAATCAAATATAGAGATCATCATCTAAATCATTATCAATGGTATTCTTGACCAAAACAGTGAAATTCTAACACAAAAATAAGGTAGATTAGCTCTTGAGCTAGGACTTGCTCTTGCATACCTCAAAGTCAACCCAAAAACCTCACCTCCTTCTACCAACTTCTTCCGCTTCTCTCAACCTCCTGCTTCTTCTTCTTCTTCTCTCCACTCCCTCTCAATTCACTCTCACCCAACGTACGCTTCCTCACAATCCAGCAAAACATCTCTCACGTTAGCATCACCTCGCAATATATACACATTTTAATTCCACCTCCATATCCTCCGATCAACAACTTCCATCTCCCTCTCTAACCATCCCACATGTCACCTCTCTCCAAGCCCAAAAATAACCATCAAACAATTCGCTAACCAATTCATTAGACTAATTAATCCCCTTACATGATTAGTCTCTTAAGTGGAGTTTAGGATTAAGGTTCTAACAACCTATATCAAGATGTTGTGACGACTTTTAAGTGAACTTGATAATTGGCATTATATAATTTTTGAGTTCTAGTGTTGTCGAAAGACAAATCACTTGATAGTTAGAAAAGATAACAGTTTGATGGGAAAAAAATTGATATAGATAAAAATGTAGGAAAGAAAACTCCCAACAAACCTCACTCATGAAACATTTTCTCTCTAGTTCTCTTCTATCATCCCACTCTATTTTCTCTCAAAATGCTTTACTAGATGTTTCATATGTTTACTATCCATAAGATAATGAAAATATTCCCTACCAGTTTTATGTATCCAACCTAGAGGTGGGTAGCATGTCGGGGCGGCCCGAGCCCGTGGGCCCGTCAAACTAAACGGGTCGGGCTCCGGCCCGACCCGTTTAAGGGAGGTTGGGCCTGACCCGGCTGCCTGGCGGGTTGCAGGCCGGGCCCGCTCGTTTATTTCCCTCTTGGTCTTGCGAACAAAAGGGGTTGGTCATCCCGTGCCCATCCGTTTGTTTAAAAGGGTCGGGCCTAAAGCCTAAAACGGCCCGGCCTGACACCCACCTCTGATCCAACCCCACACAACTTTTTGGAAACTGTCCTGAACTTGTACCTGCTAGAAGCATAAGCATGTACCAAAAGATTCAACAAATTAAGCCATGTCATAACCCAGAATAAACAGTCATTATGCCACTGGTTTAAATTATGAGGAATCCACCCCTTCCATCCACTAATGGTTGTCATGCAACTCAAAACACTAAGAATAATTTCACTCAAGTAGTTCCTAAGAGCTGTGGTGAGAAGATAGAAGGCACTGCACAAACTCCTCATGGTATCTATCTGATGAGTGCTCGTAGAAGAACTCAAGCTGGCCAGTGCCCATGAAGATTTCAGCAACACTAACATCGTTGTATTGGGGTATTTTTCACAAAATGCTCATTAGTGGTGCCACCTTTCAGTAGTCAGTTCCTTTGGCTTTTACGATGGAAAAGCATTTCGCTTCGACGGCAGCTGCGGTCGACCCTGCAAGCGAACATCATGATCCCCATTCTCTGCAATACTAAAAAACCTCTTTCTTCACCAGTGATAATACCAAATTAATGATAAAATATACCAATGGGGGGACAAATTAGACAGAACTCTACACAAGCTTGTGGTTGGAGTGTCAGAAATGGTATAAAGACCTTAACTAACTTTCAGTGGGATCTTATCAACAAACTAAGTATTACACCTAATGTAACATCCTCGGTGGAAAAATTAAAACTTTTAACAAGAATAACTGACAATAACATGGTCAAATCACATACATGATGATATTACCGAAGACAACACGAGGCGCACCAATATATATATCTGAATGTTTCAAAAGTGTGATTATATCAAAACACTATAAAATAAATGCACATGTAATCACTACAATCTCCAAAGTGAGGGACAAGCAGGATCCAATCCCTAGTCTGCTCCTCCGCAGTCACCACCCCTTAGTACTGCTCTCAACCTGAAAAGCAAACATGCAATTATGCCTGAGTTTCCAGAAGGAAACTTCGTATGTCAAACTCTCTATCATGTATGAACAGACAAACTACAACATACAAGATATACAACAATGTTGTAAATAAACATCAACTGGACTCCGGGGTCCTCTCACCCAACCACAACACACACGACATGAGGGTCCTCATACTGGATTTCATGTTTAATTATACATATATATTTTCGAAATTTTTATGCATAATAAAGATCAATTTTCAATTTTCTATAATTTATTGCATGCATCGGTTTGTTTTAACAAACTAGTTTCAGAAACTCTATTAAAACAAACATAAAGGAGCTCCGAAATTCATACCTAGAAGTTCTCTAAAACTTCTCGAAGATTCGAAGACGGTTGGGATGCTCCTCGCTGCGCCGGATGCCTCCGAGTATTCACCAAACTCTAAACAAGATCGGAGAGAGGGAAGCTAGTCTCTCAATCTCCGATAGGGTTTAGAATCTAATTACTAACCCCTCTTTAGTTCCCTTGAGAAGATGATCTCTTAAGAACTAAACTAAACTTAAGAATTTGTGGAATTTTCGTGGAGAATTAAGGAGAGAGATTTTGCATAAGAAAAATAATGATTAATTAAGGAGGTAATGAGATAACCTTGTATTTATAGGTTCTCTCCAAATTACCTATTCATGTGCAACCTCTTGCCCATGATCCCATGCAAAATTCCATCTAACCATCCATTATTCATTAATAAATAATATTAGCCACGAATTAAATCAATTATGGACCAATTCCATGCATGATCTAATTAATTCTTAAATTAATTCTGCATAAAACCGTCTGCTCGGTCGACCGTTTGTGAGGTCCGGTCGACCGCTCAAACCCGATTTCGGTCGACCGTCCAAGACTCGGTCGACTGTTCTCAACAGTAGAATATTTCATCGCAATGTTCGGTCGACCGACCGATCACATTCGGTCGACCGTTCGAACAGACGAAATTCACCTGTTATCGGTCGAGACACGTTCTGTCGACCGGACACCACCGGTCGACCGTGCACCGATCGGTCGACCGTTTACTTCCAACCGGTCGACCGTTTGTGCACTATTTTGCAGACTTGTCAAATTTCGGTTTTAACCCCTACAAAATTTGACATTTCGGGATTAATAGTAAATTCACAACTTATGTAACATATTATCCTATGTAATGATCAATCATTACACCCCATAATATTTACATCACATATGAATTTAATTTAGATTCTAATTATGTTATAAATCACAACATAATTTTGATTTTGCTTGTTCACCCCATGTGTCATATTTTCTACATGAAACCCGACACATCCTATGAACTCAAAATCCACATTTCTTGTTTCCCAGTTTTGTGGTGTGACCTATGGGAGGATCTAAACTAAGTTGGCAGTGATATTAAGAGCTTAATATCACAAGCTATAAGCGGTATCTAGCTACACATTATAGCTCCCAATTAGTTAGATGTCTTAATTCCACTCGAACCAAAACCCGATCCATTTAGTGATGGAGTGCACCACTTGTGTCCGTCCCTTGCCTCATGATATTAAGAATACACACAAAGTAGTATTGTGTCATCTTTGTCTTAGTATTCATTTCTTGATCTCTTTAAGCTAGTTATAAATATGTGACTTAACTCAAATCACATTGTGCACATTATAACTTTGCTTTATCAAGGGGTCCACTAATATCATCACTCAATTAAGAGGGGCAATGATAATCTTTTGACTAACTATCTTCTCCAACGAAAGTTGTACTTAACCAACCAATGCCTTTACACTACACTGATCGATAGTTCAAGACACTGATCTAATTAAGTATTCCTTAAGTGATTAGATATAAGTCTCATATCAAAGGATCAAAGACATAGTAAAATATTAATGACACAGAAACACATTTCTATAATATTTTACTTATTAGGTCTATTCAGTATACAAAAGTAATATTTTCCTCTTTTGCATACCCGTGTTGTCACTCACTTGTAGAGCTACAATGATCTATGACCAACACGACAATCTTAACTCGGTAATTAATGTTCCATGTTAATTACCATGATTGCGAATATCTTTTGTTTTATGCAAACCAATATCTTTTAGAGCTCTACGGTTAAGGACCAAGAGCCTCTTCCTTAACACTTCTAAAAGACGAATAACATAAACAAGGAACAAAATGATTTCTCATTCAATTCATAATAATTGGCATTTAAAAGTAAAACTTTTAGAACACATTCCCTTCACCTCACACCCAACCCAACGACACACACGACATGGCTCTAAGGTCCTCACACCCAACCCAACGGCACACACGACATGGCTCCAGGGTCCTCACACCCAACTCAACAACACACACAATCAGGGCTCAATGATCCTCTAACCCAACCCAATAGATCTCACAAACAAAGCTCCATGGTCCTCACACACAACCCAATAGCGATCACAAACATAGCTCTAGAGTCCTCACACTCAACCCAACAACGCTCAACGAACATGGCTCCAAGGTTATCACACCCAACCCAACAATGCTTACGAACATGGCTCCAGGGTCCTCACACCCAACCCCATCCATGCTCAACGGGGCTCCAGGGTCCTCTCACCTAACCCCCAACTTCACAATACAAGAGTTAAAACTCAATGTGCAAAACAAAACAACGGTCAACCGAACCAAACTACCGGTCGACCGACTCTCTCTAGAACCAGGCACGCGTTCAACCATCTCTCAACTAGTTCAAAAGGTCAACTCTCAGGGTTCAACTAACGAAACGACCAACTGGTCGACCGTGAAAAGGTCCATGCCACTAACATTAACAAAATAACATCTCATTGGTCGAACAAAGGTTTCTTTCGACTGAAACCATGAATTTCTATGTTTTCTCTGAAGCAACACCGGTCGACCGAACATACAACCGGTCGAACCAATAATAAGTTTGTTTAAGTCATCGGTTGAACCAAGTCTTAGAGCGGTCGACCGTTTAGATGATCTAAGCCCCCAACCGACTCACTACAGTACAACCAGTCAAACGACAAAGGAGACCCGTTCGACCGAAATTACCAGAGTCCACCTAAAATGCTTAACCGGTCGACCGCCCAAAGGCATCGTTCGACCGGTGCAAGGTAGAAACCCACAATTACACTAGCATCAGTCGACCGTTATTCAGCAGCATCTTGCTACATTTCCACCTCCGACGAGTCAAACGGCCACCGTCGGCTAAAGTCACCACTCACACACCTTGGGTGAGTCTTAAAGAGAAGTTTGACATACCTTAAAGGTTTGAAAAAACCTTTGAAGATCAACCGCGATAATTTCCACACCCACGAATCTTCCTCCAACGAACTTCCTTCACTCTGATCTCCTCGACGACCAGCACAACAACTTCTCTTGCTCGCCGAGATCTTCCCTTGCTTGCTGAGCTTCGGAGGGAGACGGATTGTGAGTGAGGGAGATGAGAAAAGAAATGAGAAAGAGATGGGTTTGCTTCTTAAAGCCCTCACTTACACCTCCTCCAATCTCATGTCTCCATCTCACCCTCAACCAACCAATCACAAGTCTTCAACCTAACAAAATATCCGAAGGATTAGGATTAGCAACAAGCACCCAATTAGCCTAATCTAATTAGGATTAGGTTCTTACACCTAAAATGAACGAAAAACACCTTTAGAACCACACAACGCCCGACCATTTGAGTTGTGGTTTAACGTTGACAAGGATTTCATGTGTTCAAGCAAAACGGAATGAATCTATAACACCCAAATTACAGTCTCACGTTGCTTAAACATAAATTTTTGGTGAGAAATGTGAAGAAATGACTACATGAATGCGATATCGCAACAACATCCAATTTAAGCACTTAGCGATCCAATAGTAGTGACAGTAATGTATAAGCTTGAAATTTGTTATGGTAATAAACTTATATCATTGTGCCTCCGACCAAACTATCTTCCCTGAAAAACCACGGTATTACAACCACAGAAATTCAAACATTAAGTTTAATTTGCTATACCCTGTTACTTTCCCATTCAGATGAAATTCTTACATATTTTCTACTTTCATAACATATACACTACAGAGGTTATACAAGTTTGCATCATGCTTGCCTGCACTTGCCGGAAATATGTCATTTGTTTCTTATAGAAAGGATCTTAACATGTTAAACTTAAAATCTATGTTTCAGAAGTCCTTAGAGCAATTAATTATATGTAAATGAGAGTTTCTTTTCGTGTATCACCTTTGCAGATTTATGTTTTAGTGTATCAACGCCTTAAGAAAATAAATGACAAATTAAACAAGAAAAAATCAAGTAATAAACGCATACCCTGTCCTGGCTTACCTCAAGCAGTAATCTATCCTCAAAGTTTGGTTGACGAGACCCCATATTCTGAAGTTAATTTTTCAACACCACAATATAAGCAGTGGCAAAACTTCGATCTGAAAATCAATACATATTTTATGAAGGATTCCATGTGATTTAAAAATGCTTGCTGAAATATATAAGACGTAATTGTAACCCGCCCAATTTTTTAAGAGATCCTTCCTATGTTAAGATAAGGATGGAACCTAGAGGGGTAAATGGATATATAGGGACCATTCATTTTCTGCATGTACACCACAATGAAACACCACTCGGGTTGGATATTGTCTATGTTTCTGAATCTTCTTAAAAACATGATATTATTTTCTAGTTTACAAAAAGACATACCCAATATATTTGCAAATCATTAAATTCATTGTAATCAATAAATTGGCTATAAAACATTTAAAGACAGGAACATTAAATGGTAATTGCAAACTAAAGTTATAAACACAAAATGACAAGCTGCTCATCAAAAATGAAAGGTACCTACCTCAAACTCAAATAACATATTCCCCCTGGTTTTATTATGTCTGCTCCTTTTCCCTTCCCTCGTTCTCACCAAAATGCAATCTCACCAAAGTAACATGTTTCTACACTTTAACTGCCCAAGCTGACAGAAATCAGAAGGAAGTGGTGAGGTCTCAAACTATGTTGCAGACCACTGCATTCTATCTCTCCAATTTGTATGGAACACAACACATTGAAATTGCAACATTATAAGAAATTATCAGCACAACCCAAGTGTTGATAAGTCAATTGTTTGTGATATGCAGCACATATAACAGGGGAAAATGTATGATCTAAGTTACAGAACATAACAATTTTTAGTTTCAAGAAACAAAAATGCTATTATGATGAATATAAAATCAGTGTAAGAGAGACCAATTTCATCTTTTTCCTGAAAAGATGGAAAAAAGATGTTAGAACCCAAACCGTGATTAGAGGGTTAAACCCGGATTAGGTGGGGTTGATGTGAGAGGGTATGGGAGGTAAGGGAGGTATGGGCTAGGAGTGTAGGGGATGGTGGGGAGTGTTGCCTTGGGTTGGGTTTTGTTTTAAAAGCAAAAACCTTCTCTCCTCCAACTCTTCTTCCTCACTCACCTTGGTTCTCACTCTTCCTCTTTTCGGCTGCACCAGAGGAGGCGTCACCGGCAACGGAGGAAGGTGCGCGTGCGGGAGAGGCGCGGCGCGTGATCGAGGTCTACCGGAGGCGAGGCGTAGGAGCTCCGGCACTGTCGACTTCACGCGGGTGAAAGGTATGCCGCTCATTAGTGTGATTTTGTTGCCCACCCTTGTGGAGGGGTGTTGTTGGTCGGTCGGGGGAGGTCGAGGACCTCTCCGGCGACGCGTTTCTTCGTAAATCCTCGGCTGGCGCGAGGTTGAAGACGACCAACGGTCGACCGGATCCTTCGGGCGGTCGACCGTTTTAGCACTGTTTGCCCGACTTTAACCTTCACCGGTCGAACGATGCCTTGGGGCGGTCGACCGGTAGTGCATTATTGCTGGTGAGTTGGGATTTTCTACCTGTTATCGGTCGACCGGTCCTTGTCGTGTTCGACCGGAACTTAAGTGTACCTGTTATTATTGTTTGAATTGTTCGACCGATTTATATTGCGTACGACCGATTGCATGTTTGTTCGACCGGTAGTATGTTTACGTTCGACCGTTTGATGACGTAGAATACTAGGTTGACCCTGTCTGTTTTCGGTCGACCGAGACCCCTGAGTCGGTCGACCGATAGAGTGGAATTTAATGTTGACCAGACTCCGGATTTTGACCTCGTTCGGTCGACCGGTTTTAGACCCTTGTTCGACCGTTGGGGGTTCTGTGTTGAGCGCAGCGGTAGACCGTTTTAGGAGTACGGTCGACCGATTCCTTCCTGGAACCGGTCGACCGAATCACCTCTTCCGGTCGACCGTTTGGGCCCAGGACAGAATTCCTGGTTCCCCTTTTGAACACCAACTTTGTCCACGGAAACCCGTGTCCTCGCCTTGTGCGTGAGCCGGGAGGTGACGGTGGGCGCGTGACGCGTGCCTGCCCAGGGACCGCCGTTGGGAAGAGTGTGGGTGTTCGGGACGCGTCACCTCCATGTATGGACCGTGACTTTTGAGATGATTGTTGGCACTTTGTAGTATAGCAGGCCTGAGGGATCGCGGATCCCAGTGTTGATGTTGTGCGGGCACGCAACTGGCGTTGGGTGAGGTGACTACCGGCCCTTGGGGCTACGGAGGTCGCTGCCCTGCTTTTATAGCGGCGCGGTTGGTGTTCGCGGCTCGAGGAGCCCGATGACCTGGCAGACTTCGGTCTGGATCTGTCCGATGCTGTGCCGGACTGTTGTGATGGACCACCGATGCTGTGCCGGTGATGCCGCCGAGGTTGTGCCGGCGATGATGATTGTTGGGCCAAGGCTGTGCCGGCTTGTTGTTTTCCTCGGCTGGGCACCTACCGAGATGATGTTGTTATACCTTCCGGGCGACGGCCCCGTTGGTCCCTGTGGCCCCGACCACTGAGATTTACAGATCTGTTTCTATCGGCGCGTAGACGTGACAGAGGCTCCCGGCCGAACCCTTGAGTAGTGTAGCTGCGTGTGGGGGGTGCGATGTCGCGGGCTACTAGACTGCATGTGCCTGCAGTAGGTCTCTTCGGGAGACCCGATGATTGATTGTCGGACTGATGTCCTGTTTTACCCTTCGGGGGAACTGCTTTCCATTTCTGTTGATGTCATGACATGCTACTAGTATGATAGGTTCATTATGTGATGCATGCATATAGGTGGGTTGGCATACGGGGTTTCCTTCTGGAAACTCAGGCATTGTTGTTGCATCTTTTTCAGGATCGCAGTAGGTCCGGTGGGTGGTGACCGAGGACGGAGCGCTTTGGAGTCGGATCCTCTTCGGCATTTGCGAGATCGTACGGCTACTTGTACTTTCATTTCTTTCATCTGGATTGTAGTTGTACACCTTTTGTAAACTCCATGTATTTTGGGTGCACCCGGATTTCTATATTTATATATTAGTGACGTTCCCGCCTTGAGATGTCAGTTTTATTCGTTATTTCGAAATTTTAAATCTTCCGCTGTTTCGGGACGTTACAACTTGGTATCAGAGCGGTCGATTCCTGTGTCTTCGTCTAAAGAACCACCCTTAGGAGTAGTGCTAGAGGCATGCATTATTTTCGTAGCTCTTGCATGCATTGTTGCTTATCTGTTGATTGTTGTGGTGACAGATGGCACCTAGGCGCGTGAGGAGTTCTCCACGCGATCGTGATCCCAGTGACGACACTTCAGGTGCTCAGTGGGACAGGCTGGGCGAGTTTCTGGAGCGTCAGGCTGCTCAGAGCGCTCAGAGCGGGGTGGGAGCTGAGCACGACCGGTTCATGCGTCAGCACCCGCCGACTTTTGATGGCAGGAGGGCCCCAGAGGTTGCGGAGGACTGGATCTTCCGGATGGAGAAGATCTTCCGCGCTATTGGAGTAGCACCAGGGAGGATGGTGGAGCTGGCCACCTATGTGTTCGATGACGAGGCCGCCAACTGGTGGAGGTCCACGTCCACAGTATTGTTTGATGATCGTCTGGATGTGAGCTGAGAGGAGTTTTTGGAGGTGTTCCACGAGCAGTACTTTCCCCAGCATGTCAGGGATCAGAAGAGGGAGGAGTTCATGTCGCTAGAGCAGAAGGACATGACACTGACGAGCTACATCAGCAGGTTCAACGCTTTGGAGCGTTACTGCCCTGAGATTTGTGTGACCCCAGAGCAGCGGGCGAGGAAGTTCGTGAAGGGACTGAGGCAGCCGCTTCGTTCTCGGGTGATCAACAGCATGCCGCGGACCCTTGCAGATGCGGTGAAGCATGCTACGATCATCGAGCAGGACCAGAGGGAGTGTATTCAGGAGGCGCGGAAGGCGCCAGTGAGCACTGGCAGCAGAGTAGCTGGTCGTGGAGCAGGGAACTCGGGCAAGAGGCCCAGGTTCGATGGTGGAGGAGCACGTCAGTCAGGAGCGTGCACTTACTGCGGGAGGTTCCATCCAGGACAGGAGTGTCCTCGTCGGACTGGAGCGTGCATGGGTTGCGGCCAGATGGGGCATTTTGTCCGTGAGTGTCCTCAGAGGCAGGGTGAGCCGAGCAGGAGGCCGGGACCACCAGCAGTAGGCAGAGGCGGAGGTAGCCGATCAGTTGTTGCACCGGGGCAGAGCAGGAGGACTGGGCGAGTCTTCACTATCCAGGCTGAGGAGGCGAGGGACTCCAACACCGTCGTGGAAGGTACGCTTTCAGTTTCTGGTTCAGTAGCGCGTGTGTTGTTTGATTGCGGCGCCACTCACTCCTTCATTTCGGAGAAGTTTGCTGGCGAGTTGGGTCGGACCCCTGTGCTGCTGACTGATGTTTTGGAGGTCAGCACGCCCATGGGTGAGGTGGGCACTGTGGGGAGCTTTTTCCCCGGCACCACAGTTGCTTCGGGAGACCACGATTTTCTGGCAGATCTGGTCTTGTTACCGATGGTGGACTTCGACGTCATACTGGGGATGGACTGGCTGTCCCGGTACGACGTGCGGGTCTTTTGCCGTGAGAAGAAGATCCTGATTCCGATGGAGGGTTTGCCAGATGTTCTGATCAGAGGTGCGAGGAGCAGAGGGGGTCGTCTGATTGTGTCTGCAGTTAGGGCACAGAGACTGATACAGCAGGGATGCAGAGCGTTTGTGGCCACGCTGGTAGTTCCTGATCCTGAGACGAGGAGGCTGGAGGACATAGAGATTGTGCAGGAGTTCCCGGATGTGTTTCCAGCGGAGATTCCAGCGTTACCGCCGCACCGAGAGATCGAGTTCGGCATCGAGCTGGTAGCGGGTACGACACCTCAGTCGAAGGCACCGTATCGTATGGCACCTGCAGAGTTGACAGAGCTGAAGAAGCAGTTGCAGGAGTTGATGGAGTCCGGGTTCATTCGACCGAGTGTTTCTCCATGGGGAGCGCCTGTGCTCTTCGTGAAGAAGAAGGATGGATCGTTGCGGATGTGCATCGACTACAGGATGCTGAATAAGGTTACCGTTCGGAACCGGTACCCTTTGCCCAGGATTGATGATTTGTTTGATCAGTTGCAGACGGCGAGAGTGTTCTCGAAGATCGATCTGCGTTCGGGTTATCATCAGTTGCGGATCAGGGAGGCAGATGTTCAGAAGACAGCCTTCAGGACGCGGTACGGCCACTACGAGTTCTTGGTGATGCCATTTGGACTGACGAATGCGCCTGCAGCATTCATGGATCTGATGAATAGGACCTTCCAGCCGTACCTCGACAGATTTGTCGTTGTATTCGTAGACGACATTTTGATATACTCGCCTGACCGGGAGCAGCATCGAGAGCACCTGAGGATTGTGCTTGGCATCTTGAGGGATCAGCAGCTATATGCCAAGTACACGAAGTGCGAGTTTTGGTTGGATCAGGTGGCTTTTCTGGGGCATATTGTGTCAGCGGATGGGATTTCAGTGGATCCGGCGAAGGTCGAGGCAGTGACTCAGTGGAGAGCCCCGACGAGCGTGACGGAGATCAGGAGTTTCGTTGGACTGGCAGGGTATTACAGGCGCTTTATCCAGGATTTCTCCAGACTTGCATCGCCGCTGACAGCATTGACGCAGAAAGGCGTCAAGTTCGTTTGGTCCCAGAAGTGCGAGGACAGCTTTCAGGAGCTGAAGAGGCGATTGACGACAGCACCTATTCTGACGCTACCGAGTGGCAGTGGAGGCTACGTGATTTACAGCGATGCATCCGGGATAGGCTTGGGTTGTGTCCTGATGCAGCATGGGAAGGTGGTCGCGTACGCTTCGAGGAAGCTGAAGGTGCACGAGAAGAACTACCCGACTCACGATCTGGAGTTAGCAGCAGTAGTTCATGCGTTGAAGACCTGGCGGCACTATCTGTATGGCGAGCAGTTCGAGGTCTTCACCGATCATCAGAGTCTGAAGTACTTGTTCTCGCAGAAGGAGCTGAATATGAGGCAGCGCAGATGGCTCGAGTTCATTAAGGACTACGACTTCACCATTTCCTATCACCCGGGGAAGGCGAATTCGGTTGCAGATGCGCTGAGCAGGAAGGTGGAGGTTTCAGTTGCGAGTCTGTGCATCCAGGAGTGGAGGCTACTCGAGGCCTTGTCAGAGTGGAGACCGTTCACAGAGGGTACAGAGGGAGCAGTGATTGCTGGGCTTCGGGTGGAGCCGCAGACTGTCTCACGGTTAGTTCAGGCTCAGCAGGGGGATGAGGAGTTAGCTGGTCTGCTACAGTTGGCTTCCAGAGATGGATCAGATTTCAGTGTGGGGGTTGATGGTGGTCTGAGGTTCAGGAGTCGGATTTGGGTGCCGAAGGTTGATGGGCTGAGAGATGACATCATGGAGGAGGCACACAGAGCTAGATACACCATTCATCCGGGGAGCACGAAGATGTATAAGGACCTGCAGCGGAACTTCTGGTGGAAGGGCATGAAGAAGGATATTGCAGAGTTTGTGGAGCGATGCTTGGTCTGCCAGCAGGTGAAGATTGAGCATCAGAGGCCAGCAGGACCGATGCAGTGTATTGAGCTTCCTGAGTGGAAGTGGGAGCACGTGACGATGGATTTTGTCACGGGATTGCCGAAGACGAGGAGATTCCACGACGCGATTTGGGTGATAGTCGATCGACTGACCAAGTCGGCGCATTTCTTAGCGATCAGGACCACGTTGCCTTTGGAGGGTCTGGCTAAGTTGTACGTGGAGGAGATAGTCAGGTTACATGGAGTGCCAGTGAGCATCATCTCCGATCGAGATACTCGTTTCACTTCCAGATTTTGGGGGAGTCTGCAGCAGGCTTTGGGGACGCGTCTGAGATTCAGTACAGCGTTTCATCCGCAGACCGATGGTCAGTCAGAGAGGACGATACAGACCTTGGAGGATATGCTGAGAGCATGCACACTGGACTGGGCAGGGCACTGGGATGAGCACCTGCCCCTGATAGAGTTCGCCTACAACAACAGCTACCACTCGAGTATTGGGATGGCGCCGTACGAGGCATTGTACGGGAGGCCTTGCAGATCACCGGTATGCTGGAGTGATGTGGGCGAGAGGCAGTTAGTTGGGCCAGAGATCGTGCAGATGTATGCAGAGAAGGTGGATGTGATCAGGAGGAGACTGGCCACAGCGCAGAGCAGGCAGAAGAGTTATGCAGATCGACGCAGACGAGCGCTGAGTTTCGAGGTGGGCGACCATGTGTTTCTGAAGATTTCCCCTGCCCGAGGTGTGATGAGGTTTGGGAAGAAGGGGAAGCTCAGTCCGAGGTATGTTGGGCCGTTCGAGATCTTGGACCGGGTTGGAGAGGTTGCCTACAGGATTGCATTGCCGCCGCAGTTTTCAGGTCTGCACAATGTCTTCCATGTGTCTATGCTGAGGAAGTATGTGGCAGATCCGTCGCACGTTATTGAGATAGCAGTGCCAGAGATTCAGCAGGACTTGTCGCTCGAGGAGAGGCCGGTCGAGATTGTTGATCGCATGGATCACCAGCTCAGGAGGAGGACCATTCCGATGGTGAAGGTCAGGTGGCAGCATCACAGCGAGCGCGATGCCACTTGGGAGATTGAGGAGGATGTCAGAAGGCAGTATCCAGAGCTTTTCGGTGAGTGTTTGCTTTGATTTCGGGACGAAATCCTTTTAAGTTGGGTGGATTGTTAGAACCCAAACCGTGATTAGAGGGTTAAACCCGGATTAGGTGGGGTTGATGTGAGAGGGTATGGGAGGTAAGGGAGGTATGGGCTAGGAGTGTAGGGGATGGTGGGGAGTGTTGCCTTGGGTTGGGTTTTGTTTTAAAAGCAAAAACCTTCTCTCCTCCATTCTTCTTCTCCAACTCTTCTTCCTCACTCACCTTGGTTCTCACTCTTCCTCTTTTCGGCTGCACCAGAGGAGGCGTCACCGGCAACGGAGGAAGGTGCGCGTGCGGGAGAGGCGCGGCGCGTGATCGAGGTCTACCGGAGGCGAGGCGTAGGAGCTCCGGCACTGTCGACTTCACGCGGGTGAAAGGTATGCCGCTCATTAGTGTGATTTTGTTGCCCACCCTTGTGGAGGGGTGTTGTTGGTCGGTCGGGGGAGGTCGAGGACCTCTCCGGCGACGCGTTTCTTCGTAAATCCTCGGCTGGCGCGAGGTTGAAGACGACCAACGGTCGACCGGATCCTTCGGGCGGTCGACCGTTTTAGCACTGTTTGCCCGACTTTAACCTTCACCGGTCGAACGATGCCTTGGGGCGGTCGACCGGTAGTGCATTATTGCTGGTGAGTTGGGATTTTCTACCTGTTATCGGTCGACCGGTCCTTGTCGTGTTCGACCGGAACTTAAGTGTACCTGTTATTATTGTTTGAATTGTTCGACCGATTTATATTGCGTACGACCGATTGCATGTTTGTTCGACCGGTAGTATGTTTACGTTCGACCGTTTGATGACGTAGAATACTAGGTTGACCCTGTCTGTTTTCGGTCGACCGAGACCCCTGAGTCGGTCGACCGATAGAGTGGAATTTAATGTTGACCAGACTCCGGATTTTGACCTCGTTCGGTCGACCGGTTTTAGACCCTTGTTCGACCGTTGGGGGTTCTGTGTTGAGCGCAGCGGTAGACCGTTTTAGGAGTACGGTCGACCGATTCCTTCCTGGAACCGGTCGACCGAATCACCTCTTCCGGTCGACCGTTTGGGCCCAGGACAGAATTCCTGGTTCCCCTTTTGAACACCAACTTTGTCCACGGAAACCCGTGTCCTCGCCTTGTGCGTGAGCCGGGAGGTGACGGTGGGCGCGTGACGCGTGCCTGCCCAGGGACCGCCGTTGGGAAGAGTGTGGGTGTTCGGGACGCGTCACCTCCATGTATGGACCGTGACTTTTGAGATGATTGTTGGCACTTTGTAGTATAGCAGGCCTGAGGGATCGCGGATCCCAGTGTTGATGTTGTGCGGGCACGCAACTGGCGTTGGGTGAGGTGACTACCGGCCCTTGGGGCTACGGAGGTCGCTGCCCTGCTTTTATAGCGGCGCGGTTGGTGTTCGCGGCTCGAGGAGCCCGATGACCTGGCAGACTTCGGTCTGGATCTGTCCGATGCTGTGCCGGACTGTTGTGATGGACCACCGATGCTGTGCCGGTGATGCCGCCGAGGTTGTGCCGACGATGATGATTGTTGGGCCGAGGCTGTGCCGGCTTGTTGTTTTCCTCGGCTGGGCACCTACCGAGATGATGTTGTTATACCTTCCGGGCGACGGCCCCGTTGGTCTCTGTGGCCCCGACCACTGAGATTTACAGATCTGTTTCTATCGGCGCGTAGACGTGACAGAGGCTCCCTGCCGAACCCTTGAGTAGTGTAGCTGCGTGTGGGGGGTGCGATGTCGCGGGCTACTAGACTGCATGTGCCTGCAGTAGGTCTCTTCGGGAGACCCGATGATTGATTGTCGGACTGATGTCCTGTTTTACCCTTCGGGGGAACTGCTTTCCATTTCTGTTGATGCCATGACATGCTACTAGTATGATAGGTTCATTATGTGATGCATGCATATAGGTGGGTTGGCATACGGGGTTTCCTTCTGGAAACTCAGGCATTGTTGTTGCATCTTTTTCAGGATCGCAGTAGGTCCGGTGGGTGGTGACCGAGGACGGAGCGCTTTGGAGTCGGATCCTCTTCGGCATTTGCGAGATCGTACGACTACTTGTACTTTCATTTCTTTCATCTGGATTGTAGTTGTACACCTTTTGTAAACTCCATGTATTTTGGGTGCACCCGGATTTCTATATTTATATATTAGTGGCGTTCCCGCCTTGAGATGTCAGTTTTATTCGTTATTTCGAAATTTTAAATCTTCCGCTGTTTCGGGACGTTACAAAAGATAAGCCCGTCCGAAAAGCCTTTTTTAATAACACAGAAAATACAAAAGAAACAATAACGATTACAAAACCAACAGGGGCTAGTTCTCCACACTGTGATCTCATTTTTAGTAATTGCTTTTAAATAAGGACAAGAAAAAGGAAAATTGAAGCTTTTCTGATGGGAAATGCCAAACCCAAGAATGTGATCCACGTGCTGCGCCAGAGATTGAGCGAGCTATCAACTGCGTCCCACATTAAAATAGGTGATGAGTGTAACACCTCAAATATTAGTCTCACGTTGTCCAACATGAAAACATTAGTGTGATATATAGTGATATGAGTCCACTACTACAACACTTACCAACTTAATTTTGTGATAAAAAGTGAATGTTGTAGGTCAGTAGGCTCGTAAGTGACGGATCAGAACCCAAGCTTAGTGCTCAACCTTCGGAGACGAAACGTTACAAGATGCCTCAACATAAACACAAACAACGTCCTCTGTGTCAGAAAGCCGTACGAAACATGACCAATAGGCTGCAATATATTTAAAGACAATGATATCAGTGATTTCTACGAGATACAAGTGAATGGTACAGAATGTTGTTCGTCTTTCTTTTTTCCCGAATTGTTCAAATGAGATCAGAAGAACATGATTGTTCTTTGTTAAATAATTATTTAAGCTGAAAAAGAGAAAGGAAAGGAAAAGACAACCAAGTGCTTGATGATTCTATGATTCTACCTGTTTCAGAATTTTATGGTTCTCAAAAAGTAACCTCCACTATTTTTTTGTTTTATCTGATGATAAAAAAATATTTAGCAAAACGCATTGATGGTTTAATAACACTATGAATTGTTTAAGGTAAGGTTATATTTCTAGAGTTCTCACTCAATAAAATAAAACAAAAAATTAAGGAAGTTGTAAAATAATTATATATCTCTTACTTGGAAAAAAATAATTAAAAAAGGGAAGAAAGAAAAATAAAAAGAAATGCGAGCATTGACTTTCTCTTGAAATGGTTATCCGGAAAAAAACTCTCGGAATAGGAATAGAACCTCACTGATCTCCAAATCCATCTAGTATTCATTCCTAAAGTAACCTTACAAGTTACAAGAAATAATGACGTAAACAACAATGGATATATTATAGTGAAATACATTTCTTTCTTTTTTATCCTAATTTATTTATTCAAACAAATTCAGAGACTCTCTTCTCCCTCGTTTCTTTCTTCTTCTTTTCCCAGTCAAACCCTCCGTTCTACTTCTATGCAAACATGTCACAATTGTGTTATACATTTTGAGATTTTTCTTATGGAGGAGCATGTCGCTTGTGAAGAAGCAAACAATGGATGCTAACCAAGGGGGTTGGTGTTGAAAGAGAGTGTTAAGAATTCAACGTCAACCCAAGTCCAAGAGAGATATATTATCTTACAAGGTAATTAGTAGGTCCGATCCAAGATGCACAGTTCTACAGTTTTCTTACTCTAGAATTCTCTTTGTTCTCCATCACTTGAAGAACTCTAGAATGTTTAAGGATTAGAAGATTCTAAGATCTCTACAACATTCCATCAACTCCTATAAATAGGGATGTCTATCATCATCTCATGAATTTCAAGCAATAGTTAGCCTTCATCACTACAAAGAGAGTCATGTAGTTATCTTAGCTAGAGAGTGTGTATTGTAATAGAGAAAATCTTGTATAAAAGTGAGAGTATAGTAGTAGAAAGAGTATATGTGAGTGTCTCATAAGGTAGATAGTATATAAGTGTAAATTGTAGCATTGTAACATTAGTTGTTATAAATACAAGTTTACATTTCATCTATCTTTGAGTATCTTCTACTCAACAAGTGTGGTGATTGTTAAGAATAGGCGAAAAATGAGGAAAATCTTGAGCTCTAACACTATTGTTGCAATCACAAAACCAAATAGTCTCAAAAGCTGAATAGCATAAACAAAAAAGGTAATTCATTTTGTAGTGCAAGTCCTTATTATGCAAGAAGGAAAAATGGAAAATACATAGACAATGCCAGACATGATGACATGTGAAACATTCTTAAAACACTGTAAAAAACTTATAGTTATCTATAAGTCAGACAACACAACAACCTGAACCACAAAGAAGCAAACACAAGCACAATCACAACCAAAACATTACAAATCTACAAGCACATCATTAACCAAGTATTAAATCCCCCCACAGAGTTGATCAGCTTGGTCTTTGGGCCCCTTCACTACTGTAACAGGACAGGATGCCTGATTCACAACATGGTCACTTACACTTCCCAACCACAACCTACAAACAAAGTGAACAAAATGTTAAAGTAACATTTTTTACTATCATAACATGATTAGTGGAAGTTTAATTACCTTTTGACCATGCCCAAACCTCTGCTTCCAACCACAAGGGAGTCTAGTTTCAGATCATCCACTGCATCACACAACTTCTCCCTTGGATCACCCCAGTATACCTTGGCTTCAATCACAACCTGTCGAATTAAGCACAAATTCGCATATACAGATAAATCACTGATGCGGTCATATCATAGTGGTTAACTTAACAAATATATTAGAATTGCATTCGATTGTCGATTTGTCTCTAACTTATCGTGTGTCAGCACTCAATTTATGTACTCTTCCTATATAACATCAAACAAACTAACTACATATACTGAACAAATGTTGTGGTAAAGTCGTGTATTATTTCTGAATTTTCTGGAAAATGGGAAAATTTGAGCCCAATTAAGATCATTATACAAGCACTTGAATACTCGATACCACATGACATGACACACAATGTTGATATGATTCAAACCAGAGTTGACCCAAAAGAATGTTTGTGGTTAAAAGACCATCCTCCATGGTCGTAAAAGAAGAAAAAAAAACAAAATAAAAAATAAATACCTTTTTCTTCATTAGTACACCGTCGAGTATTTCGAAGATTTTAGCATCTGGATGAACACCATATTGTGCTGTCACATTTGCACTCCTAAACTCTTCCAAAGGTATCAAAGCTGCACAAACATAACAACAACATCAACAATTAAATTGGTGCCACTAACTAATTACACCTTAACTAACAAGAACTATATGTGGTTAAATTCAAAGTATGATGAAGAAAACAAAATTAAACATGTAATGAAGTTTAGAAAGAGACGTGATCCTGTGCCCTCCCAGAGCTTCTTTTGCGAGTGGGGATCACTTTTCCCTGAGAGAACATGTATGAGGACGATCTTGTCGTTGGCATTTGCAACGTTGTTAGCTGCCCATTTCAAGGAAGAAATGCTTGTCGGAGATTGGTCAATTCCGACTCCAATCGTCTTTCCGTCAACCATATCTTTGTCTCTCTCTCTTTCTCAACCACATCGACTAATGATACTGATCGAGATGATAGGGTGCTTATAAAGGCATTCATATGCGGAAGACTAATCAATTAAAGAGTGGTCTTCCACGCCATCTTCTTAAAATCCTGTAATACCGTCTTGGGTTTTTCAAGCTGTTTTTTGAACTTTTACACGCATGCACATGCTATTTTATAATACCATGATGTTTTAATAATTAATCGGACGGGGAATGAACATTTGGGGACAGATTTTTTAAGCATTATTCCGAATCTTACCTAAATAATATTTCATTCATACATTATATGTGAATATATGGGGGGGAAAGTAGAACTCGTGTAGATAGTAGACTAGACAAATCCAATCTTGAACCATATTAATTAACACAGATTTGAAGACAAACATCAGGGATTAGTACTTAATACCAATCACGCATAACTAAGACGAAGAGTAACAATATGAAACAAGCTCATAAAACCTTCACAAATATCTCAAGTAGTTTATCTTCTATCAATTTTTGTAAAATTCAACGGATTGAACTGCATTGTCTAACATCAGAGCTTACAGGTGGAAGTATAGCTGTGATAGGCACATAAAAATATAAATTAATTAATCAAATTGTGTTGTCTTTACTGTGAATTATTGTTTTATTTTCGTATTACTTTAGTAAGGCGTTAGGCGTGGCATCCTAATCTTATCAGATTCCAATTTCCAAGTTCCAATTTTTAAATTTGTTGGGACTGTTATTATCCACAAAGGGAGAATCTGGTGATGTGCTTTTAAATTTATTAGAGTGATAATCGTCTTATGTGTTCACTAAACGTATATAATTTGCCTCGATGCACTGAATCTAACGAAATAAAAATATGAAATATGAAATGCATCTTTTCCTTTTGGTCACCCAATGAAATCCATTCTTCCTACCCCTTGTTTGCTACTAATACCATATCACATTTAATCATGCGTTTAATGGTTCAAATAAAAATATTGCTTGGATAAATAAAAGACAATCATATTTTTTGGAAAAAAACTCTACTGTTTGCAAATAGAGTTTCCGAAACCAATTTCTTTATTTATTGACTTCTATTCGACTTGGAATTCCTGTCAGACCAATAGAGAGTTTCCAAAACCAATTTCTTATATATCGACTTCTATTCGAGATGGAATTACTGTCATTGTAACGTACCCGAAAACAACGGAAATTTAAACAATAATAAAGACCGTCAACGGTCACAGGGCACGTCACTGGAAAACAAACCAACATATATATATATAATATATAAGATACAGACCCACGTGGAAGTCAAAGTATACATAAGAGTCAACTGTGATTACAACAAAAATGAATGTACATGTAATCACTACCTCAACAAAAAAGTATAAAAGAGGACACAGGTTCTGATCCCGGGGGCACCGTCCTCAGTCACCACCTCAAACTCTAACCCTGCTCGCTACCTGAAATGCAAACAAACAAACATGCCTGAGTTCCCTGCAGGAACCCCGTATACCAAACCTCCTAAAATACGAAAAGGAAAATTAAAGACAATGCAATGCAATACACATGATCATCCGCCTCGGGCCCACAATAATGCCCTCACCGCCTCCGCGGCACTGAACCACTCCTGCCACTAGGGTCAAGTCAGTCCACCGCTGCCTCACAAGGGTCAGTCGACACCACTGCTCCCCAAAAAGTGCAGGAAGGAACCCCCGGTACACGCCGCACTCCAGGAGCGAGTCAGCCCGCCGAATACACAACTCGGGTCAGACGACAGCCGCTGCTCCCCCAAGAGCTGCCAAACGCGCACCCTGCCGGAACATCCTCGACCTACCGCTAAACCCTCGCAAACTGCCCAAGGTTTACGGTACACATCCCTCACACCCCGCTCGGTAAGAGAGGAAACAATAATAATACGCCTTCGTCGAAGGTGAAATCCGTAGCTCTCAAAGCCGGTAATCAACCGTCGCCTCGGAGCCGGTAGTCGACCTATACTCAACGGATCGCGTGTGGATAAATCCACCAACCTGCGGCAGATCGGTCGACCGCTAAAAGCACACCGGTCGACCGGTCCCCCACACAGTACACAGTACTGTACAAACAAGTCTACCGGTCGAACCACTCCAACCGAATTACCGACCAATCGGTCGAACAAAAGTCATCTAGCGGTCGACCGTTTGGATGGTCTACGCTATACAATTTTATATAATATATATATCCGACCGGTCGAACCAAGGGGTCGTTCAACCGATAACAGGACTTTCCGCATTTTGCCTAAGTGATATTCGGTCGACCGGAACTGCTATACAGTTCGACCGAATCAACACAGGCACTCTACCGCTTAAATAAAATGCTCAGTCGGTCGACTAAAAGTTAAAGAGCGGTCGACCGTTTTGATGGTCAAAGCTCCCAACCGACTAAGCATCGAATGGATCGGTCGAACAAGGTTAAGGACGTTCGACCGTTTGATAAGTCAAAATCCCCAACCGACTCATTCTCATTGTTATTCGGTCGACCGACTAAGTGGTCCCGTTCGACCGATAACAGCATAACCCCTTTTTCCCGCACAAATCTGGCATAACGGTCGACCGTCTAACGACATCGTTTGACCGTTCGCGGGTAAAAATCCATATAATAATAGGATCGGTCGACTGCCCACAGGCACCGGTCGACCGATCGTCGTCTTCAACCTCTGAATTGGTTGAAATCCGACGGGGAATTCGACACCAACGTCGATCCCCAACACTCACAAGGCATATGTGAGTTATAATGAAGATTTGGCATACCTTTAAGTCGAGTGAAGAAGCCTCCCAAGCTTGCACCACTTCACTCCACTTCTTCTTCTCTTTCTTCACTTCTTCTCTCCTTCTTCTTCTTCTTCTTCTTACTGCCTCCTCCTCTTCTCCGAAAATCTCTCTCACTCTCTGGTTGTTTAGTTGAAAGAAACGTTTCTATTAAAACTTCATCTAACTATATATACCAACTATAATTAATCACCTCTAAATCTACCAACCATAAAAAGCCACCTCATCACCCCCATGACTAACACCTCCATATCATCCAATCATACACCATTGGCTTAAGTCTTATCTCTTCCTAGATCAGACCAAAGCAAAGCATAATTAATTCTTAAGTAGGTTTATTTAGGTTTAGTTAATTAAGGGGTTTAGATTAGGTTCTTACAGTCATACCAATGTTCCAAAGCATATTTATGGTTTCTATTTTGTTATTTCCTCGAAAATATAGGTTTTAATTTTTTTAATAGTAAAGATAGATAGCAATACAGCATTAATTAGAAATTTTCTACACGTTCACAGAAATATCAACCAAATTTACACTAAAGGATTAATTAATGAATTTATGTTTACAAAACCACAGACAACATCTCAATTTACTTTATTTTTGATAATATCTAAGATACCATCTTGGTTGACCAAAATAATCAATTAAATAACTTCCTCTCTGAAATCAAACTTAGAAGTCTCAATTCATAGTTTATAACCAGATGAATTTTACTTAAAACACAAAATAAACATGAGAACACCTTTGAGGGTTTTGGTCATATTACATAAAAAAAAAGTTACAATAATTATTGCTATTATTTAAATTTATCATCAAAATAAAAAAATATCAACGCAATATTCACAATTTTTAGTGTAATAAATTTTTATTCAAAGAATGTAGCTATAAAAAATAAAAATAAATGTAATTATTTATTTTTTTCTTTTCAATATTTACAATAATAACAAGATGTATTTCTAAAAAAAAATTATAATATCGTGAAGTTAGAATATTTTAAGGAAACATTAACTGAACAGGTTACAGGAGCGGTTAAGGCCTTCAAGGGACAGAAAATCTAATAAACCCTAAACCTGTCGTCCGAAGCCGTCACCTCCCCCAAAACCCAAAACCCTAGATTTCGAGCTGCCTCGATTCCTCGATTCCTTCTCCCATGGCGACCACCACCCCTCTCGACGCCACCACGGCCAAGGAAGTCCTCCGTCAGGTAACAACCCCACCTTTGATCTCCTCCTACACGAAGAAAGCTACCTTTTGGTATTATTTGATATCTTTTTGGCGTTTTGTAGGTTGAATTTTACTTTAGCGACAGCAATTTGCCCAGAGACAAGTTCCTGTCCAAGACCGTGAACGAGAGTGAGGATGGATGTAAGCTATCGATTCCTTTTGGTTATTGAGGTTGTGTTTGTTTTGGATTTTGTGTTCGAATTTCTTAAAGGTGTGATCTTTTTGTGGGTTTTTTGATTGCAGTGGTGAGTTTGGGCTTAATATGCTCGTTTGCTAGGATGAAGAAGCACTTAGGTTTGGGTAGTGATGTGAAACTGGAAGATGTACCGGAGGAGAAGATTGTGGCTGTTGCAGAAACCTTGAGGGGTTCTAAGAATCTCAAGATTTCCGAAGACGGTGAGTCATTTTATTGCATTTCCTCTATTAGATTTAGAACCTCACGAAAACTGGCTTATTGAATTAATGGAATGGTCCATTTTCAATGATCGCAAGCAATACTTTTGCCTTTGATAGCTCACGGCTACCCAGAAAGATCACAATGTAGTTTTTGGTACCTCACAAATTGTTTGCTCTTAGAATCAACTGTACTTTCTTTAGAATTTTGTCTAAAAAGCTTGGTTCTATTGAGTACCAGTAACCACCCAAGTAAGTTTCACTTAAATTTGGTGCAACTGACTTTGTTTTTCTATAGAGTAGTGCTGTACCATAATACTATCTCATGTCTTTAATTAATCTCACTGCTGCTTGAATTTGCTGAAGCATGTTTGTCTTTTTTGTGTGTTGGTATTTCCCCTTGCCCCTGTCTTTGCTCTCTTACATCTTCATTAAGGTTTTATCCCTAAAAGTAAAACAGGTTATATTCCCGCTAAATGCTTGTTTAAATTCTGTATTACGGTAAAAGTACACTTTCTGTGTTCATGATATTGAACTTCCGACTGCCTTATTGCCTTCATTTAGGAAAAAAAGTTGGTCGAAGCACTGAGCTGTCAAAGCCCGAAGAGGTCATAGAACAAGTTGATTCAAGGACTATTGCTGTCTCGCCTCTACCACACGATGTTAAGCTTGAAGATGTGGAATCTTTCTTTAGTCAACATGGGAAGGTATGCTTTTGTTATATTAAATTACAAATAAACAGGTTCAGATTGTATTGCAAACAGAAAAGGTAAATAGGTTCAGATTGCTATGCAAACAGAAAAACTAAAAGTTGGAAATGTACTGCTATATATAGGTACTATATGGGTCATAGTGGGATTGTGCTCCCTGTTTTCATCAGAAGTCAGAACTTATGGGGTGTTTAGATTTAGATCAGAACTTATGGGGGTGTTTAGATTTAGATATCAAAGCACCCTTTTCAGTCTATGGCCTCGTCTTTAGACATCATGCCTGTTCCTGCTTATTTCTCCTTGAGCTTATTTGATCACATTGCGCCTATTGCATCAGACAGTCCCAAGATTGCATGCCAAATATTATGTTTATTTGCCCTGTTTTTTTCATTTTATGTTGATCTTGACGCGATGCATAATTTGCAGGTAAATAGTGTGAGACTACCTCGCCACATAGCAGAAAAAAGACACTTCTGTGGTACTGCTCTGGTTGAGTTTTCTGAGGAGGAGGAGGCTGACAAGGTTTTGAAGGAGAGTTTGGTTCATGCTGGAGCAGAGCTTGAAATGATGCCCAAGTACGTGATTATTATTTTTTATGTATTTTAGCGCAATCACAGCATTGAGCTACATTTACTTACAAATATATTTTTCATTTTGATTATGCACTTAATATAGGAAGGATTTTGACTCTGAAAGATCAAAGATGCGTTTGGAATTTGAGAAATCTCATCCAAACAAAAAGTCCGATGAGAATGGGAGGTGTACATCTACTCCGAGTATCTGTTAACTGCTGTTGTGTAACGTCTTTCTATTTGTTCTTATTACTCATTCTCTAATGATTTGTTTGTAGCTACCCAAAAGGTCTGATTATTGCTTTCAAGTTGACGGGCACCTCTAATGGAGAACAAGTGGAACCTGTTGAACCCACAAGTGAAAACCAACCTCAAAGGGAAGAAGAAAAGACTAATGGAAAAGATGAAACTGTTCCAGAAGATAATCAGGCGGAAAAGGTGGAAGGTGCTGCTCAAGAGGTTGCTGTTGAGGTGGAAGAGGCTTCTAAGGAGACTGGAAATAAAGAATCTAAAGTATCGGAAGATAGTAAAGAGAAAAAAACTCCTAAAAGAGAGAATGTAGTCACCCGTGAGGATCTAAAGGAGGTCTTCCAAAAGTTTGGAACCGTCAAGGTACGTCTTCTAAAAAAAAGGTTCCCTTATACTGTTTCTTATGGCTGTCTTTTTTTTCTTCTGTTGCCATGACCATGTAATGTTGTCAACTTGTCATCTTACTTATATGTCCTAAAGCCTGTTGGACTGATGTATTTAAAATTCTTTTTTTCTATTTAGAAATTCCTTAAATTGTTTTGTTTGCTTTGGTACTTGAAAGTTACCACGGACTTACTTTATATTAAGGTTTTGTTTGTACGTTCCCTAGACTGGTAGACTGATTTTTTTGCTGCGATGCAGTTTATTGACTTCAAGATAGGAGATGAATCAGGGTATATACGTTTTGAAAACCCTGATGCTGCTGTAAAAGCTCGTGCATCTGCAGCTCTTGTTCCAGAAGGTGGTCTTGTCTTGAAAAATCAGTTGGCTACCTTGGATGCTGTTACAGGTACACTTCCATGCCCCTTTTTGTATGAGTTTTGCAAATCATTTCTGTTAATCTTAAATCTGATCTCTTAGCTTATTTGTCCCTTGTTTTTTCTATGTACTGTGCTATTCTTGTAAATGGTAGGACTTAATGTTGTAGGACCTAATTATTTGTGTCTAAACATGTTTTAAACTTATAGAGAATTGTTTATTGCCTGAAACAGTAACTAGAATAAGGAACGGGACTAAATCCATGAAAATTCTTCAATCCACAAATTTCTTTCCAAGATCCGTCTTGACTGGTTTGGTTGGTAATTTGCTTTTACATTTTAGAGATAATAGCATAGCTCTTATGCTCAATTATTTCAGGTGAGGCTGAAAAGGAGTACTGGAGCTTACTACGAGGCGGTCAAGATAAATACAGGGATCACAGGAGTAACAGAGGAAGGTTTGTTCCTACTTTCCTACGCTTGTATTCTGATATGATTGTAGCTCTATTTAATTGTTATTGTTCAGTGCAAGAGTATTCATAAGTATTACTGCTACATTGTCAGGGGCAGAGGTAACAAAGGTGGGAGGGACTTCAATGGCAAGCGCAACAGGGACTCTGACGGCGGTCGACAACACAAAGCTCAGAAGGTTGCTTCCTGAAGGTGCCAAAGCCATTTGGTTGGTTCCTTGGATCACTATTTCTATATCAATTGCACCAACCATATGTTTCCCATCCCTTAAGTTTTGTTACTAGCTAATTCAGTTGGTCACACATATGATCCGAGTAACTGTATAACTATATTATTTAATGTCTTCTTACCAGCTTTTGGACAACTCATGAAAGCAAGTAAATGATTTTTGTCTCTGTAATGGTGTTCAAATATGAGGGTTGAAAATGCCGGCAAAGTATTTATCCGCTTCGCTCTATGCAATTTTGCTTGTGTTAATTGTTTTTTAACTACTATTGTTTTACGTTTTATTTCTCATAATGCTTGCAATTGCTTATTTTTGTTTAGGTAGAAACAGTCGATGAGCAATGTAGTTATCCATGAATCATGATTATGAATCCATAAGCCCAGAATCACTTAAACCTTTCTCCCAAATATGAATGAGCGGTAGTTATTGTGAGAGTACATCACGATACATGAAAATAAAAAGAAAAGTAATTTAACTTTCAAAAAGAGAGAGAGAGAAGTAATCTATTCGTGTGGTGGAAAATACAAAATGAAATGTCAGAGTTTGTAGGAAAAAAACAAAAACAAAGCATTTAATGGCACAAAAATTCACTGTCAAACACAACTTATGTTGTGAATTGCTTGCTATATCAATGTGGGTGGTGAAGTTGGTGATATTAGTCGAGATTTGTGATGATAATGTACATGATGATGTGCATCTTTGAATTAGAGCTTCTTTTTTTTGTTAAGTGGAAGTTGAAATGCAATTTAAAGAACATGTCAAGACAGACCATTAATCTTGTGAAGTCAACTCTTTTTGAGGAAATAACTATCAAACGTGTAGACGATTGTTATTATAACGAGTACCAATGGACATTTGAAACATTAAATCACCTTTGAGAATCAGCAATAACAAAATAAGAAAAGATGTTATTCCCCGAAGACATATATGCACAAAAAGTCAAATTCAAGTCATTTTCACGAAGAAAAACATGAATCTCATAATGCTCGTCTAAGGACCAAAACCTTTCTTGTGGAAAAATCGAAGTTAGAAGTATTTGGGCTTCATTAAGTAACATTCACCAAAATATGTGAAAACGGAGACTTTATTTGTCAAATAATTAATACCAGTTGAAACCAAAAGAATCCTAATTAAAGTGGCAATGTGTCGTTCCTATACATCACGAATTTCACGAGAATCAGGATTTCAATTGATTCAATTTTCGGAATTTTCAATCTTAGTTGTACACTTCCCTTCCTCTTTAAAAAACAGTAAAATAAAAATAAATCGTGATATATGATTCGTTTATTCATCAATATTGCTCATTAAAACAACAGTAGACAACCCTTATTAGAAAATCAAATTTCATGCACCCGAATAGATCAATTAACCAAAATTTCCAAAAACAAAAGCTCCACTAGTTGGGATCATCAACATCTACAAATTAAAACCCCATAGCCTACATCGATCTTTTGAAAAGAAAAGAAAAACTCTCATCAATCACACAAAACAGTGAAACACCCTTTTCCACCCATGACCCTGATTAGTAGAACTAATCAAGAATTAGAACAGCTACATTTCATATTAATTGTAATCAATCAAAAAATTAAATCATGGTATAGTTTACATCCCTATAGTCTACCATTTTGTATAATCTCATCACCAATAACAAACAAGCAGTTAAAACCATCAAATTAACCTCTATAAAATTCTACCATTTTGAACTTGTGTTTCAACTCTTCCTCGCACGCGTTATCACGAAGACGAGCTCTCCTTCTCCTTCTTATGATTATGCATCCAAACCCTAAAAACTTGCCTGTCAACTCCAACCTCGCAACAAAACCTCCCAACCTCCCCACCATTCTGTGGCATTTTCCACTCTATACTCTCGGCAAACCTTGCCATCCTCTCCTTCTGCTCCGGCGTGAACTTGGTTCTTCTCCGCTTCCTCCGGTCGCCGCCTTCTTTGACAAGCATGAGGAGGTGGACTTTGAGGTGGAAGTTGCGGTGGCAGCCGCATGCCGCACAGCTTAGGGTGGAGGAGTCAGACTCAGGAGTGTATTCACCGCAGCCGTCGGTCGCGTAAGTGCCGAGGCTGGCGGCGTGGTTGTGCATGCACTCCTTGTAGTTGTAGGTCTCCTTCTCCATGAATGAGTGAGTGGAAGGTGAGTTGGTTGTTTGTATTTTGTGGTGGGATGGTTTAGTTGGTAGGGTTTGGATCTACTTGGTTTTGAGTTTTGACTATGTGTTAAGTGTTTGAAGTTAATTAGTTGATGTGTGGTGTGTTGTTGACTGCTTACTTTGTGGTTTAATTTTGATGTTAGGGGTACGTATTTGACTAATGGTTAACTTGTTAATTAATTTGGATAAATGGAATTTATGGAATATACATTAATAAGTGCTTCGGAGAGAAGAATAAATTAAAAAAATTCTTCTTCTTCTTCTTTGTTTGACTATATATTGACCTTTTGAGATAATTTTTTTGAATCTTACCATATATATAGGCTTATGATAGCTCATTTTTATTTGGATTTATTAGTGAATTAGAATATTCTTTCTTGATGAAAGGGATTGCGAGGAAGAAGAAGAAGAATTTCTTTATTATATTCTGTATGTGTATTACATAATTTGTGATGTATTTATACAAGGTAATAGATACGTTGGGACCTCATAAATATGTATTTATTGTTTTGTTAAGACCGAAAAAGGTGAAGAAGCTGGACCGGCGAGGCTAACGGTAAGGTAATTTAACACGCCCCCTCAAGTTGGATCTGGAAGGGATTGATAGATCCTAACTTGTGAAGAAGTGTGGTGAATGATTTGTGATCAAGAGCTTTAGTGAATATGTCTGCAAGTTGTTCTTTGCTGGGGACGTAGGGAACTTCTATTTCTTTTGACTGGATCTTTTCCCGGATGAAGTGGCAATCTACTTCGATATGTTTAGTTCGTTCATGAAAGACAAGGTTTGTTGCGATGTGACGGGCTGCGTTATTGTCACAAAACATTTTCATCGGTCCTTGGGTTGTGATATTCATGTCCTTGAGGAGTTGACTGAGCCAGATTAATTCGCTGGTAGTGGATGTCATTCCGCGATATTCTGCTTCTGCACTGGAGCGAGCAACGACATTTTGTTTCTTAGATCGCCAGGTAACAAGGTTTCCTCCAACAAATGTGCAGAAGCCAGTGGTAGATTTCCGATCATGACTTCCAGCCCAATCTGCATCAGAATAACCAACAATTGAGTTAGATTTGTTAGGTTTCATCCAAAGTCCTTGCCCAGGTATGCCTTTTAGGTAACATAAGATTCTGTTAACCAAGTCCAAGTGATGTGTGTGGGGAGCATGCATAAATTGACTTATAAGGCTTACAGCATAGGTGATATCTGGTCGAGTAACTGTGAGGTAGATTAGTTTTCCTACCAATCTTTGGAATTGTCCAATATTGGTTAATGGCGTGCCATCCGTAGGTCCTATCTTCCTATTAGTTTCTATTGGTGTGGTGGTAGGTTTTGATCCTAGTTTTCCGATTTCTTTAAGAAGATCTAGGGTGTATTTTCGTTGTGAAATGAATAACCCTTTCTTGGAATGAGCAATTTCTATACCTAAGAAATATTTCATGATTCCTAAGTCTTTTATATCAAATTTGGATTTTAGGTAGTCCTTAACTAAATTTATTTGGTAATTATTATTACCGGTTATTATAATATCATCGACATAAATGAGAATAATGGTAGTGTTTTTATGATCATGTTTTGTAAACATGGAGGCATCTGCAGAACTTTTAATAAAGCCATACTTAAGGAGAGAGTGACTGAGTTTGGCATACCAGGCACGAGGCGACTGTTTTAGTCCATATATAGCTTTGTGAAGCTTGCATACCTGGTCAGGATGAGTGGTGTATCCAGGGAGTGGAGTCATATAAACTTCTTCTTCCAGATTTCCCTGTAGAAAGGCATTTTTGACATCCATTTGGAATAGATTCCATCCATGGTTAATGGCGACAGACAGAAGAACACGAACAGTGTTCATTTTTGCTACAGGGGCAAATGTTTCAAGATAATCAAGCCCATAGGTTTGGGTATATCATTTAGCAACAAGTCGAGCTTTGTACCTTTCTATTTTTCCATTGATATGATACTTGATTTTGTAAACCCACCTACAACCAACTGGTTTTATGCCATGTCGAAGAGGGACAATAGTCCAGGTGTGGTTGGTTTCTAGGGCATGTATTTCTTCATCCATGGCTTGGATCCAATATTTGTTTTGTGTGGCTTCATTATAGGAAATGGGTTCTTTAGTTTTTCCTAATTCTCCTAAGAAGGCTTGGTGTTTTTGTGAAAAACGGTGATAGGATAGGTGGTTTTGGATAGGGTAAGTGGTGTGAGAAAGAAAATAATCATTAAATCTAGGCGGATGTCGACTTGGACGAGAGGATCTTCTTGGGAGCTCTTGTTGATTGTCTCCATCTTCAGTGTTGTCTTCGTTTTGGGTATTATTCGTATCATCTCCTCCTCCTTGGTCTTCTCCTCCTACTTGGTCTTATCCTCCTCCTTGGTGTGGGGTTTGAGAAAGGGAGTTTGGTAATGGAACGGAAGCGTCTTGAGTGGAATGTTTAAAAAATGGTTCAGTCTCAAAGAAGGTGACATCTCTTGAGACAAACATTTTGTTATTTTGGGGATCATAACATTTATATCCTTTTTTTTGAAAAGAATATCCTAAAAAAATACATTTAATGGAGTTGTAGTCGAGTTTGTCACTACGTTTTTGTGAACAAAACATGTGCACCCAAAAACTCTAAGGTGGTCAAGGCTAATTTCTTTATTATATAAAATTTCGAGAGGTTTTTGATTGTTAATCGTAGGACCAGGAAGACGATTGATGATGTAAATAGCAGTTAGAACAGCATCAGACCAAAAATGTTTTGGGACATTGTTTTGAAAAAGGAGTGATCGTGTGACATTTAAAAGATGCTGATTTTTCCTTTCTGAAAGACCATTTTGTTGCGGAGTATTAACACACGAAGTTTGATGAAAAATTCCTTTTTGTTTTAATAAATTTTGAAACAAGGTGCTCATGTATTCAGAACCGTTGTCGGATCGAATGATACGAATTTTAGCATCAAACATATTTTCAATAAACCGTAAAAAATCGCAAAAAACTGAGTAAGCATCAGATTTATTTTTTAGTAAGTAAATCCAAGTTGTTCGAGAAAAATCATCAATGAAGCTGATAAAGTATCGAAAACCATTATGAGATTCAACAGGGGCAGGTCCCCAAATGTCAGAGTGGATTATCTCGAATGGAATATAAGTTTTTGTGCTAGATTTTGAAAAAGGCAATCGAGTTTGTTTAGCAAAACGACATACATCACATAGTAAATCAGAAGTAAAAACAGGAAATAAAGTTTTCAACACATTTGAAGATGGATGACCCATTCTTCGATGCCAAAGGTTATGATCAATTTTGATGTGATATGCTTTTTGATTTGTTTCCAGAATATAGAGACCATTTTGGAGAATGCCTCTACCAATCATCCTCCCGGAAATACGATCCTGAAACAAAACGTTGTTAGGAGTGAATACAACATTACAATTCAAATTTCTAGTAATTTTGGCTACTGAAATTAGGTTAGCATCAAGATTAGGAATATATAAAATATCATCACTAGTATTATTGACTAATTTTGTTTTTCCTATCCCTTCAATTTGTATTATTTCCATTAGCAACAGTAACAAATTGATTTAATAGTTGTAGATTGTGAGAAATGTTATCTAGTAAAGACGGGTCTCCTGTCATATGATCTGTGGCTCCGGTATCAATAATCCATGGTTTATTTGTAGATTTACTAGATAATTCAGAAAAACTAGCAATTTCAGATAGTATTTGCATAATTACCTGTTGCAGGAGGTGTGGTCTGCAAATATTCATTCAGGTGGTCCACTAACCGGCGAACCGGATCCGGGTCGGGTGCTCCACCATTTGATCCGAGAAAAGCTGACCCGTTGGAGTCGGGTAACTCGGATCTTTTGGATCCGTCTTGGACTCGGATATCTAGATCGTGATATCTGGGTTTGCTGGAGCTATTTAACCCTGCATTTTTTGCAAACAGAAGAAAGTTAGGGTTAGGGTTGTCGTTTCGGCTGCCGCCGCTCCCGCTTCTTCCGGGCTGCTGGCTAGCGCTGTCGCCGGCGATGCTTTCCACCGTGTTTGCTTGTCTGTTTTTGTTGTTTCTTTGAGGTCGGAGGTGTGGGTGAAGAAACCAGAAGTTGCTGGAGTTGTGTCCGATCTTCTTGCAGTTTTCGCAGTGTTCTTCTTTGTGTTTTCCGAAGGTTTTTGTGTTGTTTTGGCTTCGGTTTTGGTTTTTTCCGACGAAAAAGGCTTGGTTCTCATTTTCGTCCTTTTGCTGATGAGTCATGGTTAATCTTCGGGATTCTTCCCGGAGAACCATTGCAGTGATAGCGGTGAAAGAGGGAAGTTCTGGTGACAATAGCACCTGACTCCTTATGTTTTCAAAAGAAGGATCCAGTCCAGCTAGAAATTGATAGATGCGGTTTTGTTCTATCCTTTGTTGAATGATGTCCGCGTTGGTTGTTGGAGGTTCATACACGCCTAACTCATCCCATGCCCGTCTGAGAGTACCGAGGTACTCAGTGATGCTTCGGGCGTTCTGTTGGTTCTGAGCGATTTGTTGCTTGATTCGGAAGATGTGTGCAAAGTTCTGGTTTTTTCCGAAATGCTCTTGGATGGCTTCCCAGAGCTCCTTTGCACTGTCTTTGTAGATGAATATCTCCGCGATTTTTGGTTCCATAGACGCGATGATCCAGGACATGACCTGGTGATCGGCGATTTGCCATTCTTCCAGGGCTTTGTTATCAGTCTCCTCTTCTGGTTTTGATGTTCTCCCGGTGATGTGGCCGATCCTCCCTCGACCGCTGAGGGAAAGAGTGACAGCACGAGCCCAGGAGAGATAGTTCGCCTCATTCAGTGGGGTGGAAACCAGGCGCTGCATAACTCCTTCGAGGTGAAGACCAAGACCAAGACCAATGAGGAGGAGAAGACTGAATTCAGTGTGAGAGAAAATAATCATTAAATCTAGGCGGTGATTTTCTCTCTCACATTGAATTACCAAGACCAAGGAGGAGGAGAAGACCAAGGAGGAGGAGGTTTTTTTCCGCGGATTACCGCTCTGATAGCATGATGAAAGGGATTGCGAGGAAGAAGAAGAAGAAGAAGAAGAATTTCTTTATTATATTCTGTATGTGTATTACATAATTTGTGATGTATTTATACAAGGTAATAGATACGTTGGGACCTCATAAATATGTATTTATTGTTTTGTTAAGACCGAAAAAGGTGAAGAAGCTGGACCGACGAGGCTAACGGTAAGGTAATTTAACATTTCTCGATATTGTTTTCTAAAACTGATCTTACTTTTGGGTGCTTTTTTTTTCTTTCATTTTGTTCCCTTTAAGTTTTCGTACGTAAGTTTATCTCCAACTTTCTTTCCTTTTAGTCCTTAATTTTCATACTAAAATGTGTTAACACATGGTAATTATCATCGATGACAATGTACAAATATGAACATACAGATCTGAGCTGAATCTGTATTAGTTGCAATCTTGCTTAAAACTGAGGAGTAAGGACTACTGAAAATATTCATCAGTAATTCAAAAATTGCAAGTAGAGAATCATAAGATCCATATTGTTAGGACTGTAAATTAACGTATTATGACGCTGGTTGCATAAAACTGTCGTAAAGAACTGCAAAATCATATATGACAATAATGGGAACACAAAAGTTTTGCAGGAATTTATTCTTTGGGTTGACCTTATAAATTAACGTGAAGGGTAATGCCGTAATGGAAAGAAATATTTAGTTATTTACACATATAAAATTAACACATATTGAAATTTCAAATTCTTTAGATTTTGGAATAACACGTTTAGCACATGCCTATGCCTATTTGTTAGATTCTAAAATGACAAACACATGCCTATTTGTTAATTGATATTCTGATTGTCCTGTAACAGTTTGTTTATCTTCTGTCTTCAGAATTCTGATGAAAACAGATTATCAATTGACCCGTTCATTTAACTTTGAAAAACAAGCCCCTGCCATTAGATTTCGTAATATAATATGACCATTAGCAGCCACGAACAAAAAAATTACCTTAAAATATATAAGCTTTAATTTTGACTTTATCAGGAATAAGGGTCTCGATGATGGCTTTACTACAAGGCTAACTCCTTTGAGATAAAGAACAAGAATAATCAACATGAATATAATGTATATATATTCTTCTTAAAGTCTCTAACTATTTATATTTCCCTTGTATATTACAATTTCACCGAAAATTGCAACTGTATCCTCCTGTTGGAGTAGGTAACCCAATTTCCTGAAGTCCCAGATTTTTTCTTCTTTTTGGGGTCAATTTGTGTTGAAGGAGGTGAAAAATGTGTTAATTAAAAATGATGGTGATTTGAGTTTGTCTTAAAAATAAGAATCATTAAAGGACATTAGCAACAGTTAATATTTGAAGGTCATAATACAAATATCCCGCGATTTTATTATCCCTGCGACCCTGCCCCGATGAATCTGGGGTAAAAATTGGAGAAAACTAATCAATTAGTTAACATTGATAAAGCATGTTACTGTCAAAGATTTGGAGCAGATTATATAACTGATACAGAGAGATGGATATGTTTGCCAGAGAATCCACCGTTAATATTGCCGTGACATGTTTATTACTACTAATCATGTAAATATCATCTTGACTCATTTATATAGAGAAATTTGGCTTTTTATGTTCCAAATAACCTAACTTCCGGAGAAAAAAAGTTATATTTTGACGTCTTCTGAAAAATATACATATGTGTTCTCTTTCTACCCAAAAAACTCGTCTTTAAAAACACCAAAACCTCATCTCTGTCACCCATCTTCTCTCTCACTTTCAAGTAACCTTTTTCCCATCGTAGTCGAACCAAGATATTTTTCGTGGGGGTGTTGTTTGTGTATGTTCGGGAAGTGATTTCAGGATTTTTTGTGTTGAGATTGACTCATACTCATTACACTCACTCCGACAGAACGGTCTGGGGTCTCGTACAAAGTATTTTTTTATTAGGAATTCTAATAGTTTGGATACAAAAAACGGACGATCTTTTATGTTTCCAACGAAACTCGATGGGCTCGATTTGAGTTCGATAAGAACGCGATTCTTGTGCTCGATAGGTTTGATTACTTTTGCATGTAAGCTCGATACGATTAAACTGAGTGTTTTGTGGAGTGGATTGAATTGATGGAACTCAGATCGATCTTCTGTGTTTCCAACGAAGCTCGATGAGCTCGATACGAGTTCGATAAGGACGTGATTGTTGTGCTCAATAAGTTCAATTACTTTTGCATGTGAGCACGATAAAGCTCGACAAATGCTCAATGGAGCTTGATGTCGTTTGCCGTGCACAATTTTTGTAGACATCATCTTGTGACTCATTTATATATGTCCAAGAGTTGGATCATTTGTCAAGTTAATTTGACTTGTTTATGAATTATCTCTAAGTTGTAATGTAATTTATTTCATTATATATAAGCTGTTTTGTGAAGTTTATGATGGGCCTTACGTGGAAACCTTCAATTATGCAGTTTTTTATGAAAATTAAAGCTAATCCAACTACTTGTTCAAACCTCAAATGCCTTAATCAGTTGAGTTAAGTGTTTAATCATTGCAACAGAGGTTATTATTAATTAAATGGTTTGCTTAGGGTTGTGCCAGATGTGTCTTTGAAAGCTGAACAGGAGATAATGTCGGGTCGCGGGTGGCACGTGATGTTACGTGGTTTGATTTTGTTAACTGGATAGTCTAGATTATTATAGTTAAATGTGTGCTTGTGTAAATATAAATATAAATGGCACACGTAAGTGTACCAATAATTAAGACATAAAATCCGGTGGCACGGGCGGTGACTAAATTTCGATCCGGATCAAAAAAAATCGGTTCGGGGATACCGAAAATTCGATCTCCGATCTCGAACCGAATCAAGATTTTGTGGGTAAAATTTGGATTTTGGATCGAACCGGACCAACCCGAATTTATTCAGTCTTGGGTCCCAAAGATTCGGTCTTCAGTCCGGTCCTAGACCGAAGCTCACCCCTACCTGGGCTGATAAAATGTATACTGATTAGGATCATGCTCATTCGGATTTTGAATTTCACATAATTAAGTGTACATCACTTGTATTTTGTCCCTTGGAGTTTGGATTTTACCTAATTAAGTATGCTCATATTGAAATTTCAAATTCTTTAGATTTTATTTTTTAGGACGTCACATAAATTGTGTCCTCGGTACTCGAAATCCTGACACCCTCCTGATAACTTGTAATGTGTAATTAAGTGTACATCAAACTATGATTTTGTAGAGTTCTTTAGCCAGTAATTGTGAAGTTGATAACTTTTCAGATTATCAACCATTGGTAAACTGATGTCCGGAGTTTCACAAATCACAAGTGTTTTTCTTTCCTGCGGTTGATATACTTGCTAGGGACCTAATAATCTGGGGGGCTAGTACAAGCCACAACTTTAAAAACAAACCAATACAATACAATATAAGCCCATGTGGCCTCTGCTTGACCAACTAATTAAAAGTTGGCAAATGAAGAAATATCATCTGCCACGTGCATGTAGTATGTTGGTGATGTGCACTCACCCTCACCACTAATCTCCACTTAATTTAACACAAGCGTGAGCTTAATAGTGATCATCAACATACACCATTATCTGGAATCCATGCAGGGACAGTGGGACACGAGGCGTGCCCAATATATTATATATTTTCCGTAGATTTGGTTGCCACAACAATATGACATAAGTTGGGACACGCATGGTGTAGGTGATACATTACTAGTTAATCAAGAATTCAAGGCAGAACTAATTAATAACCTAATGATGAGATTATTATATTTCAGTAGGTCAAATGTGCACTCACACACATGTAGATTAATATGCAAGAAGCCAAGATTGGGATCAACGTTAAGGACAATGATCTTTTTACACAACAGGGAGCCAAATTTAAATATTGAAAAGGGGAGCCAAAGAACATTATTTTGTTGAAAATGGTAAGGACATGGCTAAGTTCTTCTACAGAGTATTTGTACCTGCATTACGAGCCATTCAATATGAGATTATAAGCACTACAACCTCTGCAGACTGCATGTATGACCAAGATTTCTTTGCGTATAGGTATAAATATACTGAAATTTCATTCTTAAGCAATATAACACAAATATTTTTAGTAATTCCTAAATATCAGATTATTTCCACAACAAGCACATCTAGAAGATAATTCAAATCTCCCAACTTCATAGTCATTGTGTGCAAGTACGAATTGTATGGTGAGTTCAAACATGATATTTGCATTGGAACAAACCTGTCATTATGCTATTTAAGATGTGGGTAATTGATATACCGTATTAGCTGTTATGAGATGCATAAAGCATTTACATCACACAACGCTACTCTCAACCTCAGCCAAGACTTCAGGTGACAAATCTCCAAGGATAGCCGCATCCAAAGGAAGTTTCTTTCTTTGAGGAATACTCTCTATCATGGCAGTCTCCTCTTTTGCTCAACTCCCATCCAAATATCTTCATGTTCTCCTCCATCCTCTCCTTTCTGAAGCTCTTTGCTATGATGATCACTCCTAGCTCATACAGCCACCTCAGACACACCTGAATACTCATTATCGATTACAATGATACATTACCAAGACAATATACTTGTTAGGGGCTGACCTCATTTGCCAATATTCGAGGTGATTTAACCTTTTCTTTAGAAAACTATAACTTCAATTTTTTATTATTGTAATAAATAATTATTTGCATGTAAACTATTTTGATGAATTCATTTTCGTTCAATGTCAAATAAATTATGATTTTTCCCCAACATTAAATACATTTTTAGTACATTTAAATGTGGTTCCCCTTACTGGAAAAATACATTTCTATGACTGCAAGCGGTATTAGATTCTCAACCGACCCTTTTCTTCAACATTGCATGTTTGCCTAAGCATAATCAAAGCCAACTACATAAAAATGATGCGTTTGTTATCTCAAGAATGGACATCAATCTATAAGCGGAGGATGGAAGTAGAAAATGTCCCAGGTGTTACATCCTGACCCTTGCTTTTGGGTTTAATTGTGATTAGGTGGAGGATTAGGGGAGGAGGAGATGGAGGGCTGAGATGGATGGGAGGAGTTGTGATGGATGGTGGAGATTGAAAGATGTGGAGTATATAAGGTTGGAAAACTCTTCTCTCTCTCACACACTTGTCTCTCACTCTCTCACTCGTTTCTCTCTAAAGTCTCTCCCCCTCTCGCGTGATCCGCAGCTCTCTGAGGTGAGGAGGAGCTCGAGGTTCGCCGGATCGTGTGATTCGAGGCTCGCCGGATCGGGTGGCCGGAGGAAAAGGATCGGGTTCGGGTTTTCGCCGGAGAAGAAGAGATTTGCGAGGAAGCGCTCGCCGGGATTCTTCAAAGGCTTTTTCAAACCTTAAGGTATGCCAAGCTTTAGCGTAAATCTCCTTTTAGCCTTTGCGAGGGTTGGAGTGGCCGACGGTAGGCCGGAAGGCTCGTCGAGAACCTTGCAGCAGCTTTTCTGCTCTGCAACGGTCGACCGGCGGGATGGCGCGGTCGACCGGTCGTAGTGTATTTTGGGCGGAAAACCCTTGCACCGGTCGAACGATACTCTTCGAGTGGTCGACCGGTGGTGCGTTTTACCAAGGGAGAAATGCTCTGTGTGTTTTCGGTCGAACGGGTCCCCTTTGCCGGTCGACCGAAAAGCACTATTGTAGGTCAGTTGGGGGCGTTGACCATCTAAACGGTCGACCGCTCATTGACTTCGTTCGACCGACGTTTAAGTTAACTTATTGGCCGGTCGACCGGGAGTGTGGTTTCGGTCGACCGTGTAGTGCGGTTTTGTTGGGAAATTTCCCTGGTTGTTTTCGGTCGACCGTGACCTGAGGGTCGTTCGACCGTTGGTGCTTTTGAGCGAGAGAGGATTTTCCCTGTTGGATTTCGGTCGACCGTGATTTGAGAGTCGTTCGACCGGTTGGACGTTAATTCGGTTTTTCTGAGGAATAGTTGTGGTGTTCGGTCGACCGTTTGGGTTCTTCCGTTCGACCGTTTGGGCACTGTTTTGCATATGGATGCTTGTGTCGTGTGTTGTTGGATCCGCCTCGAGGGCAACGGGTCTCCGGCCTTTTTTGGGGCGACGGTACAGACATTGCCGGCCTGAGAGGAGGGTTGTGTTGTGGCTCTGAGGAGCGGGTGCCGTGTGTGCACGTTGTTGTTGTGGCTCTGAGGAGCGGGTGCCTTGTGTGCACGTGTGATTGTGGGGTTGGGGTGAGAGGACCCTTGAGACCCGTGGCCGATGATGTTCCGGCGGTGCCTTGTGTGCACGTGTGATTGAGGGGTTGGGGTGAGAGGACCCTTGAGACCCGAGGCCAGTGTGTTCCGGCGGTGCCTGGTGTGCACGGGAGACTATTGTGTTTTACTGCATTTCATTTCATTTCATGTTTCATTACGCATTTTATGTTCATAATTTAGGGGTCTGGCATACGGGGTTTCCCACGGGAAACTCGGGCATATTCATGTTTTATGTCAGGTCGTACGCGTCAGTAGGAGGTGGTGACTACGGACAGGAGCACCCAGACCAGATCCTGTCTCTTTTGGCTCTTCGAGGTGGATGATCTTCCCTTGTACATGTGTTGTATATCTTTTGTGTTGGGTTGTAATCATCATTGACTCTTGTATTGTACAGTTTCCCTATTATATATATTTGTACTTGTGGTTTGGTGACGTCCCCTGTGTTAATTCTTTATCTGTTTAAAGTTTTAAATTTTCCGCTGTTTCGAGGCGTTACACCAGGTATGATTTTATTGACGTGTGTTATGCCATTTTAAACTTTTAGGATGATATAATACTCATGCTGAAGTAAAGACTAGTCGAAACATGACACGCTGCTTTCCAATTTTAAATTATGAATGTATACCAGGATAATGTGGAAATAAAATAAATTTATAGATTCAACTTATGCCAGGGTACTTAAAAAATGAATGTGGTTTTAAAAATTGTGATTGTCACTCTTACATGAAAAATTAGAAAACTCGTCGAAGAAACGAGCTGGTGGACTAGGTCGAACAGGACAAGTAGTAGTAGAAGTAAAGTTCAGTAATTCATTTAATCGATCGAACGGAAAGATAAACTATTTTTTAGACTAACCTGAGCCACTGTTTTTCCCTTGTTCTTGGCAATCTGTTTGACAACCTCTGATTCCAGGACAATATTTGAGCTTCCTGGGACGTTCTGGCCTCCAAGCGGAGAGTAAGCGCTGAGGCAAATTCCCTTTAGAGCACCCTTAACGGGTGCTCTTTGGGGTCGGGTCGGAGGGGGACCCGACCCCAGCCCCCCTTAATGGGGGGCGGACCCAGGTCGGGTCCAGACCTGGGTCTGTGACCCGACCTGGGGGTGGACCCGGGCTGGCCACGTGGCCAGCCCGGGTTGGCTGAAATTTTTTTTTGCTATTTTTTTGTTAATTTTTTTGTTATTTAATATATATTTGATATGTATAGTAATTTATATAATTAGAATATATTTGTGAAAATTAAAATAAATGAAAATAATTAATGAAAATTAGTAAGATAAATGTAAAAATAATAATTATTATAAATGTAAGTAATTAAAGGAAATTAGTAAGATAAAAAACCATAATAAAATAGAACACACGAATTTATCTAAGTTCATTCCAAAATACATTAGTAACCCAAAAAATCGACAGAGAATTACTAATAAAACACCGCCGGAAGTTCAAACGAGTCAGGTCTTCCGTATTCCACTGATAGTATCGTAGATATTAACAAATATTTGCGTAACAGAGATCGGGTTCGGGACGCCCGGAAGCATATAGCATTGCGAGCCGATTTGATCGAAAATATATGGCAACGCTTTGAAAGGAATGCAAGTTAATTTTGTTTGTAATACGTATTGTAATAATTTAATTTAAAATTATCGTATTATGTAATTGTCGAATTTTAATTAAATCTACTTTTTTGAAATTATTTGACAATTAACGTAATTTAATTAAATTAAGTTACTGTAGAAATAATTTATTTAGTAGTTTATGTGTTTTTTGTGATGAAATAGAAAATGCGGTAAAAAAAATTATGTGGATGAGAGAGAGTGTTGAAAGTGGGGTTGAGGTTAAGAAGTGAAAAATGGGTTGGGTTGGGTGGTGGGTTGCATAGTGTTTTTTGCTGATGTGGCGAGGAGAAAAACTGAATTGGAGGAAAAAATAGGATTGGGGTTAATGATGCTCTTATTCTGTAGTATTCTGCCATAATGGATTCATCTCAACCTTCAAGCAACAAGTTCCAAGTCAATTGCAGTGAACACGATCAGAGTATGATACTAAATCATCACTTATTTTGATTGCAAATAGGAAATATCAGCTCTACCTTCCAATTGGACATGATAAAAGGGTAACAAAATTTTATAACTGAATTACCCAAGTAAGAATTTGATTTTGGTATAAAAAGTTTAAGTAGTATGAGCAAATCTAGCTCCAACGAGTTACTTTTTATATCAAAATACAAAGAAAATATCAGCAATTGGATTTCCCATTTGGTTGTCTGATTATGGAAGAAAGAGCAATAAACTTAATTTACTTGTATGAGCAGTTCAAGTAATAGTATGTCTACAACTATTAAAATCTCCATGCTATTAGAAAATCTCCCATTTGGTGGTCTAATAAGTTCAAATCATAAAATTAGAAAATCACCATGCTATTGTCTAATTACCTATCTTCTTTGTTTAATCTAAAGTTTAATACCTTCTTTTTTCTCAAAAAATGCATGGGTATTGAACTAGTTTCTGAATTTTTTATGTAATGGCAATATTACTAAACGACCAAAACCACAAAAAGAATAATCTGATCGGAAACTAAAATTAATAACAACAAATGCATAAAGTAGTAAAAATACCGTGCAAGCAATTAATTGGCACACAACAAAAACTCATTGAAGAACGATAATATCCCAAGAAAATTGATCAGACCTGGTTTATTGCTGGAGGAATTTTGGCGAAAGACAACAACTCATCCATCTTCTTACATGAGAAATTACTAATTCCAATAGTTTTAGCAAGCCCTAGCTGCTGGCATTCCTCCATCGCTTCCCACACGCCCCTCAAATCGAAAGGACAAAGATCCTCAGCTTTTATTGGAAACTCATACACACCCTCCCTTGTGCAGACCGGCCAGTGTAGCAGGTATTGGTCAACATACTCCAATTTCAAATTTCTACAAGAAAATCATGATTGTGGCAATTAGCACAATAACAAGTAAAATTGCTGATAATATCTAAAAATGAATTGTTCCCAAAACAAGAAAAATAGTTAGGGCATACATATTGTGCTCTATATTGAGATTTTTCCTGTTCTTTAAAAAGACAACAGAAATCCAACACTCCAATGTACTTCGTAGAACTTTCAAGTATTTTAGGATCTCTAGATTTGGTCTTGAACACATGTTCAGCAGCGTATCAAATCTAATAGGTTGAATTTCTGTTTTGATGGTTGAACAGTGACAGAACACAAGAGTCTTCTTCTCATTTGGTGAGGTGATCACACATTCTTTAATCATGTTTAACTGTAATGTCCACTTTAAGATATTATTTGGTCTACATATCCCTCCTAGATGTTTGGGGGTCATAAGGAGATAGCAAACAAATCAAATTTATCATGATATCAAAGCAGGTCGATCGACTGCTCCGATCCATAGTGTACACGCCTACCATGATCAAATGTGCACAAACTGATCCAACGGAAAATTACCATACAAGTTTGCTTATTTATGAAAAATGTTAAATTATATCATGTTGCATTTAACAATTGGTTATCGCCAGTTTGACTTACTTTAACTGTGATTCCGAGTGTTGGAAATATAATTTTACTAAAAGTAGTATATTAATAATGAGTTATAATTAAAGAGTTATAATTAAAGTGAAAAATTCATTCATTGTCGTAATGAATAATCAAACTTATTATGAAAGATCTATCATATGCAGTAGTTTCATCATGTCTTATTATTCCTATTTTGGCCCATGGATATGGATATTCTTAGTTGTCTATTCTTTCAATTATAAAAGTAACAAATTAATAAAAAGTAAGTGGACATATCCCATTGATAAGTTGTCAAGAGTTTAACATAGATAATCTCTTAACCACCCCTATCAAATAAGTGGAGGATTTTCCACAAGGGACCCTGTTAAGTGAGATTTCAAGTAAGTATTTACAGAATCTTTTTTTGTCCGAAGAAATGATTCATCAAAATAACGAGTAACACTTTATAACAAAGTTGTAGCCACTGCCACTCCTAAAAGATGATCAAAGCAGTCAGGCGTTACAAAGACAACAAATCAGTCTTTTTTTTTGAAAAAGAAAACCTACAACAATGGTCGCAATTTCCATAGAAAACCTTGGTAAATGTCACTCCCTTGGAAAATCTATCACCTTTTGGATCATGAAACAACTTGTGCGCCAATGAACTTCTCGAAATAGTCTAAGTAAACATTTTTCATTATTTCTTTTGCAGATACAATAAAATGTTAGGATAGATTCTCAATGGAGTAGTTCCAGAACGTGACAAGATGAGAAGGATGAAAACTAGAGTCTGGTAAACTTGATTTATATTTGCTTGCTTGGACAACAATATTACACCTTTCATATAGGAGTGGATTGACCTTAAAATAGAAATAACTAAGAAAAAGAAATAACAAAATAAGGAAAATCTATTGACATCCTTGTATATTGAGGCCAACATATCAATTTAGATTAAAAAGCAATCAGGAAATAAATCAACAATGAATTGTAGAGAATATTTTATGGCTTGATTGAATATTGTATAGTCCATCAGCATATTAGGAAATGATCGTATCAAAACATCTATATTGAAAACCATACTCACAACTTTGAACGAAGAATACGTGCAAATTACCACTCCCAATGGTTTGTAACTTCAAGCATAATAAGCACCTTGCTTTTCAAATCAATGTATATTTATTAACTAAAACCCAACATCTAATCACGATATTGGAATTCAATCTCTGCTTTAGGCTAAGATATAGCTTCTATTCGTTAAAATTTTGAAATTGAACGATTCGCCAAACCAATCAAATTTAAATATTCAATGGAATAAAAAAACAATATCTTGTCTTTCCGAATTGATTTGAACCACATCTCAACAACCATTCCTGAGTAACAAACTATTATAATAAGCAGTAATTCGAAACGGGTGTACGGAATCCACCTTAGGGTTTCGCGAAGGGCCGGGAGGACACGGTGGGGTCGGGCGTCGCAGGTCCAGAGTTTCGAGGTGACAAAGACCTCGTGGCGGCCGGCGACGAGGCCAAGGCGGACAGCGTCGGAGACGGCATCCCCGAGGGCGTCCTCCGTGCCGTAGAGGCGTGCAGTGTCGAAGTGGCGGTACCCGACGGAGACGGCGTCGAAGAGCGCCTGCTTTGTCACGGTCGGCTCCGACAAGGGGTAGGCGAACACGCCTAGGCCGAGTACCGGCATCGTGACGGCGCCGCTGGCGAGAGGGACCGCCGGAATCGGGGAAGACGAAGAAGACATGGTTGGTGATGGGAAATGTGGTTAGACCATGTTTATCCATGCCCGGGCGCCCTGCTTCCTCTCTCCGTCGCGTCAGCTTCTCTCTCTGCCACATCAGCTCACCCCACCCACCCAAAAAATCATTTTAACCATGCCCGGGCTACCCCACTCACCCTACACTCTCTTTCCTCCACATCATTTCTTAATTAAACAATATTAATTCTTACACCACATTTAACAAATTATACTTTACATAATTCTAATTCTAATTACCTTATAATTCCAATTGACGAAATAATTAATATTATTAATTAATAATTAATAATTAATATTAAATCACAGAAAAATTTATTAATTAAATTTAGGAATGCACAATAAACGCGTGAATACACAGTATACGCGTGCTCGTACAATACACGCGTGCAAAGAAAGTAGTCCGCGCGAATGCACAGTATACGCGTGCTCGTACAGTACACACGTGAATGCACAATATACGCGTGCTCGTACAATACACGCGTGAATGCACAGTACACGCGTGCAAAGAAAGCAGTCCGCGTGAATGCACAGTGTCTGATTTTCCCTCTATATATACCTAATGCAAACATGACAAAAACTTCACAAAACTGGAAAATATATTCTCCACATCACAACCGTTCTCCCCGTTGTTCCCAATCAAATCCACGTCCACACTATCCACAAGGATACCCCCTGTCCATATTTCCCACAACCAGACTTCTCTCATTATGCTCAACCATTCCAACAATCATTCCAACAGACAGACTTTTCTCAATACGCATCATCATTCCCACCACTAGACCACAACCAACAATTTCCACAATTCCCACAAAATCAACCCCAATTTCAGATGTTTGGGCGCAACATGTCACAAGTAAGTCCTCCTAGTATGGAGGACACTCCAGAAGACAACCAAAACGACGATGAGTCCCACCACGTCAGACCGTCGCACAACCATCCCCACGTCCACAACGACGACGCAAAGTCCAAGCCGTCAAAAGCAATTCGAAGTTGTGGACCACAGATGATGACGAGCGACTCGTGTCGGCATATATGGAGGTCAGTTCTGATGCGGTGACGAGAACAAACCAGAAAGCTACTTCCTTGTGGACCAAAGTGAAACGGGTTTACGACATGTCCGTTGATGAAACAGGACTCCCAGAGAGGAATGCGGAGTCCATAAAAGTACGCTGGAGGAGAATTATACATGTTGTCAACAAGTGGGTTGGATGCTTCGAATAGGCGTACCGACGCAAAAGGAGCGGGTAGAACGACGACGATGTCGTCCGACAAGGTCACCACATCTACGAGTGCACTAATAACTCTAAATTTATTTACTTTGATGATTGGGTCATGTTGCGTAGGTACCCGAAATGGGAGTCCCTGCTATCTGGAGAAAATGTCGTGCGTGTTGGTCGGGAGTCTCCGGAGTTTGACGATGAAAGCAGTCCACGTTCGGGAAGCCTTGGGAAAAGAAAGAGCACTGATGACTCCAGAACGCAATCACCGGAGGCAGAAGAAATGACGCCAGGATCGTCTACACGACCACCAAGTGTGAAGTAGGCAAAAAACAAAGGTAAAAGTTCATTAGGCCCGGAAGGCAACACCGACGTTATGGAACTTGCACAACAAATTGCATACAACGCCCAAGTGAGAGAAGAGGGTTTCTCGAAGCAGGAGGAATTAGCCGAGCGTAATTTTCAAAGACATGTTAAAAAAACTAAGCTCGACATGCTTCACTCTCTGATGAAAAAGGACAACCCGACATAGCGGGGTCAAATAACGATTGTGAAACTTATGGATTGGGCGGAAAAGAATAGTTTCATGTAGTTTGTTAGTTCGTATTAGTTCATATTTCGTTTAGTTTATATTATATTACGTTTAGTTTGTTGTATTTCGTATCGCTTCGTGTATTTCGTTAAGTATTAATATATTTTCTAATTTCAGCACTCAATATGAATTTATCTTTGATTTGAGCATTAAATTAAATGTATAATTTTTACATATTTTTCAAATTAGATCATACTATTAAACCACCTCGACAGGTCGTTCGGAGGTCTCGCTTGGTGTTTTGGATCTTGAAATTGTTTGATCTGGAATTTTTTTAATCTTCATCACTTGCAAAAAAACTTATTGTAATCCAACCTGTTACCACAATAATAAAAAATTATCAACCCACATTACTAAAAAATACCCAATACATTATCAATTAACTCTAATAACAAAATCTCCACTAAAATATATAAAAAAATATTAAAAAAATTCGACGAGGGGGGGGGGGGAATCGTTGGTTTTTAGGTGAATACTATTAAACCATTTCGTTGGTTTTAATCGTTGGTTTTTAGCAGATCATACTATTAAACCATTTCGTTGGTTTTAATCGTTGTGGATTTAGAAAATTTTGGGTTATTAACAAAATGTTAGTTTGTCGGTTAAAAACTCATAATCGGTTAGAAAAAGATGACATTGTGAGATTAGTCAAATGACATTCAAAGAAAAATGGGAGATTGGAAATGGAAATAAAAGAAATATGAATTTTTTTATTTTTTAATTGCAAACTCTTTCAGTCTCAGACTTAAGTTGTAGACAAGTGGAGGTACAAACAAAGAGAAAAACTCATTAGAAATCGAACCTGATCCAATTACTATTTTCTCACCCCGTGTCGGACTAGAATGAAGTACCTAGCAGATACCTTAAGTATCTTATTTTGAAAATCAGATTTTTTAGGTGAATTACTCAAAAAGTAATTTTTACAAATGGGTGCTTATGACCTTATGTTATATGTTATGTTGGATTTTTTGTGTGGTAAGTGGAATTTGGTTCACCGTCCAATTCTTTCCATTCTAGAAGATAGTGTTGGAAAATTTTGGCTCTCGTGGATGCAACTTCCAACTTACGTGGAAAGGAATGAAAAATGCCAAGGAGTGGAAGTTATTGTTTTGTCTTCTTTCGATTATTTGCATTCATATGATTTTGTTTAAGATAATCCATCTCTCTGCCCTGTATAATTATTCATATTACATGCTTATAACATTGTCATTCATTGGGCAAGAGTCACAATATTGTAAAGAATTTTTCTTTACTTAATAAGTTTAGGCTGGTGAGTATGGAGATTATTAGGAGACGTTGTTTCTATATCTCAGCCATCCTCAGTTGGTACAACTAGTCTCATCTCTTAAGGTGATCGTCATCTTCACCTTCCTACGTATATTGTATGCATATTCGATTTCATCCAGAATGTGTGATTTCTTCCTAAGAGCACCCTTAACGCGGGCGTCCAATCGGGCACCGGAAGTCCCGATTGGTCGCTCGGGGTGCCCTTGGGTGGGGGCACGTTTCCCCCCCCACCACCACCACCATTCGTCGATTTTTTTTAAAATTTATTTTAGTGAATGATTTGTTATTAGAAGTGAATGTGGAAGAAAGATAGTGTAGGGTGAGTGGGTGAGGGTAGCCCGGACGTGGTTAAGGGGAGTTTTTTGGTTGGTGAGGTAGCCCAGATGTATTTAAGGGGAGTGTTTTTGGTGAGTAGGGTAAGCTGACATGACAAAGAAAGAAGTTGACGTGTCAGAGAGAGAGAGGAAGAACACGACGGATGAGGGTAATCTGGGCATAGCTACTCATGGTCTAAGCCTCACATCTCACACATAATACTCATAGAGGAATTATCTTATCTTACAGGAAGAAAGTAGAGAGGGGATCAAGAGACATGATGTTGGATGAGGATCTCTATCGAGACACCAACAAATAAAAGAAAGAAAAACAAATTGAGCTAATGACTTAGATCAGAGATCTTGGGCTTTGTTCAGGCGCAGCCCAACAAATCGGATCCAAAACTCAAATCCACTAGCACATGTATTGCCAGTTTGGCACTCTACAAATTATTCTAATTCTAATCCAAAACAAGACGAAAAGAAGAAGACGACTTCTTTGGTTGAAATTTCAAACCAAGTTTTGGCTTCTTAGAACTTAGACAACATAAGATAAAAAAAAATTGGCTTATAGATGAGATAGATTATATAAAGGCTCAAAATGGATTTTTTAGGGGAATATAAAGGTAAGAAAAAGTGAAAAACTACCTAAGTGAAAATGCCTAATTTTTGTTAATTCATAAACCAACCAACTTATCTCCAATACCAATTACATGTGATAGGTCTACCATTCTCTTAATCAAGATGCATTTTGAATTTCTTTCCGTAGCCAATAAAAAAATATCTTCTCGTAAAGTACATTTTACATTAGACATTGTGTTGGTTATATATTTTCACGGTGATGCCAAGAAAAGAAAAGGTTGATAAGCCTTAATGGTCCCCAAATGTGAACATCAACATTAGGCTTTTCATGATAAAGAAAAATACCATTCAACAAATTGTTGGCCAGAGAAACTTATCAAACCACATGCCCTCAATTAGGGTTGGTGTGCCATCACTTCCACCCCACAAAACCATTTTGTTACCAAGTGAGTTAGAAGAGATGGGGCCCTAATTAGTGACTCAACAAGACGTGCTTTTTAAAAGGAGATGGAACACATTCATAGAGATTCGATAATTTTGACTTTTTCATTGGGGATTGTGGGTAGGCAGCACATGGCTTGTTCCTTGGGGTAAGCCATGATTGTTATTTGTTATTGTGGAAGGAGAGATGTCCCACTGGAGTAATTACTGATGTACATGGTAACTAATGTTCTTAGGGCCAACATTGATAAATAACATCCAGTTAAGAGTCCCATAAAACATAAAAATGAAAAAGAAACACCTTCTTCAAACTTTTGTTAGATCTTATTATTTTTTGTTATTCTATAGATACAGTAGGGTTATGTATTATGTTTTAAATGAATTGGTTAGTTTTCACAACATTATGGATTATTATTGTTCTAAAAATGTCAAGAACATATCTATCTGTAAGTGATATAGTATGCAATAATTCTGATTTCATGTTAAAATTTGATTGAAAGTCTTGAGAACCCAAGCATTCAAAAATATATTACACATCATGTAGCTATTCACAAACTAATATCAAAGTATGATCAATTACCATCCAAACAATTTCAAACCTAATTGAACAACTTTTTCTGATATCCCATTAGGCCGGTTTTGATTGAACATCATGTTTTTCAGAACTGAAGCATTCAAAAAAATGAATATTACAAACACTCATACAAAATACAAGAGCAAGTCATAAATGTGATCATTTACCATCCAACCAATTTCAAATAAACCTAAACATGTCCACCACTGCTGTTTCTGACCTGCTCACACATACACAACTTCTCTTTCTTCAACCTGCAGCAATCAACTTTTTGTTCCTTTGTTTTGTCTTGCATATGAAATGATCCACTACCATGAGTGAGAGTGATGGGAGCACATGCAACTACACTGCTCTCACCCCATAACCCTAATTAAAGTTACATACCAACTAGAAAGATAGAGAGAACCTGAGCTCATAAGAAACATCAACAATCATAATCAGGTTTCAAAAAGGAACAAGAGAGTGATCACCTAATCCAAATTCTAAACGGCAAACATGTCTACATTAACTATTTTGAGGAGATATCATGATAATAGTTTTCTATGCAATTATTAGTTGGTTCAAACAGTATATTAGTACGCTATTACTGTAATAATAGTTGCTTTATAAGGATACAATTTATTAGATGAAAGTACAAGGTTAGACATAACTCAGATTCGTACTGTAAATATATATCTAACTTTGAATTCGTAGCATACATTTTCTTATTTAAATTCACAAACTCATTAATGTATAATAATTCTTAATTACAAAAAATATTAATAGATAAAACATGGCAGGATAGAAAAGGCATCCAATGTGGGAAAGAATCTAATCCATATTGATGTAGAGAACATGAATTGGTGAAGACAAAACCATAGCGTTATTGATTTAATATATGAGATCATAAATCACATAAATATACAAGGGAATTTTCTTTCAAATAAATTGAAATAACACAAAAAATCTCAAGAATTTCATAATACCCCAGATCCCCCATTAATTTGACTGGAACTTCCAATTACACCATCACCTTGAATCATACATGTCCATGGTGATACTGAAACCCTAAATAGCGAATTAATTTTTCTAATTCAGTTTCTTATGCAATTGCATGTATTTTACGTAAAAAATAGTATTAAAATGATTGCTAAATTTTATAATTGAGATTTTTGTCTGAATTGGTATATATGATGAAATACTAATTGTATGATATTCTAAATTACTTAAAGGATATTTGTAAATTGTCCTATACATAAACCACTATAAGTTGAAGAAAAATAAAGAGAATTAAAACATGGGTCCCTGAATCCACTTCCTTGTAGTTGAAGACAAACCAAGAATATAGTGTTTGGAAGCATCTGCTTAGATCATATTCCTTCACTCCCACCATCTCCTTCACCAACATGGACATGTTCCATCATAACATATCCATGACCCACTTCATTCTAATTGGAGTACAAGCTTGGAGCCACACAGAGCCATCAATGCCAAAAGACAACTGAGGGAATCAAATGTACATGTTATGTAGAGATGTTTATTGTTCATGTGTTCTTCAGACTTCACATGGTTGTCCAATTTCAGCTTTGAATTGTGCTTCTAAACTACTACACCTATTGGCATAATATTGTCATATACATATATATATACACAGTTGTCTTTTTTTTTTACATTCAAAAAAGTAATAAAAATGATGAAGTTGAGAATATATAGTCGAACTAAAATATCTGTTTCGTATAGATTTTAGAGAATGTCTGCCCAATTATAGTCAACTGGGTTTAATATATTATCAAGTTTATTGGGTAGGAGAATTTAATTACATTCTCATATTGAGACAAAATCAACTATACATGCATGTATACCTTCTCTAAAGACAACCATCTGTCACATGGTTGGAAAGTTGTAAATCAAAACCCGCCATAGTTAGTATGATTTCCGTAACTTTCTCTTTTGTGTCTAGTAATATTCTACAAAATGAGAGAAATTTCATATCATTACTGAACGAAGTAACACGACGATGACATCCAGTTTGACGTAATGATTGAAAGAGGTGTAATATATCCACCTAACACAGGTTCGAGTCCTAAACTAATTACCTGGTGAGATCAATTGACAAACTGTTGTTAGATTGGTCCGTATCCTCCCAATGCTACACATTAGTACATTCGCCAATGACAACAGAAAGTGGAAACATTCTAAAAGGCAAGCTTATCTCAGATATTGTTCACAAAACGTGTCATGCAATCAAAAGAATTATATTTTTTTAGGGGGATTATATATACATGGTACATACTACATACCACCCCAAGGCATGACTCGCAAGGTTATACAGAACATCATACTAGGATTATTTAAACAATATTATATATTTATATGCAAACTGAATCTTGTTAGTGATACTACTCCCTGCAATTAAGCAGAGAGAATAATACTCAAGTCAAAGTGGTCTATTAACAAACTAAAATGAAGACTTTTGTTTTCCTTTTGAAGCATTAATTATGTCTTTTCTATCTTATCCTTTGTATGTCTCTCTAAACGTTTGTGGATTTTTTTTCTTGTTGTCTTTGAACAGGAAAGATTCTCTTCATCCACGGTCTACCTGCCAACATTGTGAAAGCATTAGCTGCAACGTGATTGCATGATTAACAGATCTTGGTTAAGCAACAGCTAACATGGTGGGCTCATGCATGTGAAAGCCACCATAAAGGGTGTTTCACCTTTTAATTACTTGCACTGTTGCACACATATAACACATCGATCCCACCATTGATTATTCTCACCATTGATTAATATTTTTTGAATTTTTTACATGATAAATTACTGCAACAATGGTAGTAAATATTGATTTAGTATTGGGCTTTATATCTTGAATTGTGCGTTAATACTCTTAACTAGCTAGTTGAGTAGGCTCAAATATAAGATATGAGCTCCAACTCTTTTTATTAAATAGATATATACATCTTAAACAATGAGAATGTTGTACATTACCTTTTTATTCATTTTTATTATATATATTATTTCGATCCTTACACATAAGAATTTATTTATTTAAAAGTTGAAAAGAAATATTAACTATCCTTTTTTGGAAGGAGTCAAGACTCATTGTGTTCGTTAATAAAAGTAGGTGCAAGCATCAGGAATACATCAAACAAACTCAACATATATAATAATCGGACTTCAACTTTCCGTTAAATAAACATAAGTTTGTCATGAGACAACTTGAGAACCGGAAGTTGACAGAGGCATACGTTTTATTCACATCCTCTTTCTACGAAAATCGTCACACTCCGGCGATTTTAGGTCTCCGAATCCAGAGTTCTCCGACGACCGATTCTTGCGAGGTTCCGCGCTGCTTTCGTGGTCCGTCGACTCCGGTGCGTGCCTGATCGACGGTGTGATCGTTCTATCATGCGAGAAAACCGGCAGACCATCAAACACACTGGTATGTGGGCCGATATTTTCTCTGAGACAAGTCGCCTTGCGACGGCTCGGTCTTTGAGGTCGTCTCTTATCACTGTTCCTTCGTTTCTTTGAAGTGTGTTGGATTGTTGAGTTTAGGCTAGGCCCATGAATAACTCAATTGAAGAAATCCAATGTTGAGATGAAGATGGGAACTTTTGCCTCATGTGTCATGTGCTCACCTCACATTTAGTCTCACATTGGTGAAGCTAACAAGTTGAAGGATGTTGATAAACATCCTATTCACTTGACCCTTTGTAGGTGTAAAGAGAGGATGAGAGAATTCTCCACACACACACGCGCGCGCCCGTCTCGTCCCGGTCAGGGGCGTGGCGTGACGAGACGAGACGAGACAGCGGGGGTTTTTGGGGAAATTAGAGGTTTTAGCCTCAGGGTGATGGGTGTATTTAATTTTTGGACCTCATGTTAATTGTTTTTTGCAATTAAGTCCTTGACGGTTACAAGATTAAACACACACACACACATATATATCATAGTCGGTTTCCTCCTGTATACACACGTTTTATTCACATCCTCTCTCTACGAAAACCGTCCTTCTTCGGCGATTTTAGGTCTCCGAATCCAGAGTTCTCCGGCGACCGATTCTTGCGAGGTTCTGCGCTGCTTTCGTGGTCCGTCGACTCCGGTGTGCGCCTGATCGACAGTGTGACCGTTCTATCCTGAGAGAAAACTGACAAACCATCAAACGCACTGGTATGTGGGTCTATATTTTCTATGAGGCAAGTCGTCTTGTGACGGCTCGGTCTTTGAGGTCGTCTCTTATCACTGTTCCTTCATTTCTTGTTTTTCAATACATGTTTTTGTATGTTGGTTTTATCTGGATCCTTACGGAATATTTATTCGACATATGTAACTCACTGTATTACATGATCATATTTGTAATTGTGTCAACAATATGTAGCTCGTCGACTAGTTCATTGAGAGGTGGAATCATCGCCCGAGATCCTTGGTATGAGATAATACATGCGAAAAACAAATAAGGAGCATACAAAGTGTTGTCCGCCACCACCATAACAAGTTGCGGTGAATACCAAGGCATGATTAAGCTAGTGAAGCCGGATGACGATGACTAGAACCAACCACGAACCACTTTAACTATCCTTAAAGACAATATTATGTCATCATGAAAAAATAGAGAGAGAGAGGAAGGGAGATCGGTTTCGAACGGTGAGAACGGTTGGATCTGGGAAGAGAGATGCTTACGGAAAGGATGATTATCTAACTTTATATATATATATATATATATATATATATATATATTGCATGTGTTTGGAAACACAACAAGTATTAAATAACCAACAAAACTTCGGCTTTGTGACATGCACAGAAATCCAGACTGCTTTGTTATGTCATTAATCATAAAAGTTATATAGTTGTTATCTAACTGTAACATTCTGACCAGTGTGCTTACTTGTATGTTAACGGTAAAGTAACCTCGGTTTTATTGGTCGCAAACTATGCTTTTAGGTGATTAATTGGACTAACTTGTTTTAACTCGATCGGGTTTTCATGTTTTAGGTTCGTTGTAGCCTGTAGGTGCAAGCAATTCATATAAGATTTCTTAACATGCATGGTTTGAAATTACGTACCTGACTAGTAAAAAAGTGCTACTACGAACCATATGTCATGAGTATAGGGATCACTTCATGTCATTTTTAATAGAGTTAAAGCTACATTACATAATTCGGTCATTAGAGTAGGAAATTAAATATCTAACTATATATTCCAACTGTGCTTAATAATTAAAATTAAGTTTATTGCTTAACAACAACAAAAATCACATACTAATAATCGTGATATATTTTTTCAGGATCAAAATTATACGGGACATTTACATCCTCTTTAATTAGATAACTTTATCCCAATCATTGACATCTACCTAACATGTTGAATGGAATCTTACGTCATTGGTTTCAAAATACAATCCATGTAGAAGAGAGAGAGTGTTACCTACCCGAAAACAGCAGAAAATTTAAACAATAATAAAGACCGTCAACGGTCAACACAGGGCATGTCACGGGAAAACAAACCAACATATATATATAATATATAAGATACAGACCCACGTGGAAGTCAAACTATATAAATGAGTCAACTGTGATTACAACAAAAGTGAATATACATGTAATCACTACCTCAAACAAAAGAAGATATAAAAGAGAACAGGATCTGATCCCGGGGGCACTCTCCTCGGTCACCACCTGACTCTAATACTACTCGCTACCTGAAATGAAAACAAACAAACATGTCTGAGTTCCCTGCAGGAACCCCGTATACCAAGCCTCCTAAAAATATAAAAAGGAATTAAAGACATTAATGCAATGCTATGCACATGATCATCCACCTCGGGCCCACAATAATGCCCTCACCGCCTCCGCGGCACTGAACCACTCCTGCAACTAGGGTAAAGTCAGTCCACCGCTGCCTCACAAGGGTCAGTCGATACCATTGCTCCTCAAAAAGTGCATGAAGGAACCCCCGGTACACGCCGCCACCCAAGGAGCGAGTTAGCCCGCCGAATACACAACTCGGGTCAGACAACAGTCCCTGCTCCCCCAAGAGCCGCCAAGCGCGCACCCTGCCGGAACATCATCGGCCTACCGCTAAACCCTCGCAAACTGCCCAAGGTTTACGGCACACATCCCTCACACCCCGCTCGGTAAGAGAGGAAACAGTAGTACAATAATACGCCTTCGTCGAAGGTGAAATCCGTAGCTCTCAAAGCCGGTAATCAACCGTCGCCTCGGAGCCGGTAGTCGACCTATACTCAACGGATCGCGTGTGGATAAATCCACCAACCTGCGGCAGATCGGTCGACCGCTAAAAGCACACCGGTCGACCGGTCCCCCACACAGTACACGGTACTGTACAAACAAGTCTATCGGTCGAACCACGCCAACCGAATTACCGACCAATCGGTCGAACAAAAGTCATCTAGCGGTCGACCGTTTGGAAGGTCTACGCTATACATTTTATATACATATATATCCAATCGGTCAAACCAGGGTCCGTTCCACCGATAAGGAAAACTGCCTAAATCCTGCCTACAGCATTCGGTCGACCGAAACCTACCTTCCGGTCGACCGATCTACAAGCACATCACTGCAGGAAAACTGCACGCGGTCGGTCGACCGGATCCAGAGCGGTCGACCGTTTAGATGGTCAACGCTCGTAACCGACCTTGCGCAGTTCGGTCGACCGAGACACACACTCGGTCGGCCGAAGGCCTGTCTAACCTATCTACTGGGTTCGGTCGACCGAAACAACACCGGTCGACCGGCTAATGTAACCCTTTCTTTCCCGCGAAATTTGGCATAAACGGTCGACCGTCACTCAGACATCGTTCGACCGTTTTCGGACAGTAAGTTAATATTTATAAATATCGGTCGACCGACCCATATACCGGTCGACCGAACAATACATCTTCCCACTGGACATGAATCATTTAGACGTTGTTCGGTCGACCGAAACACACAACGGTCGACCGAACTAGTCGTCTTCAACCTCCGTCCAGTAGGGTTTTCACCGGAGAAACGGCACCAACGCCGTCCTCTACACTCCCACACCTCTTGGGGAGTTAATATGAAGACTTGGCATACCTTTTTGACGGTTGTGGAAGCCTCCCAAACTTCAGCAAGCCTAACCCAACTCTCCTCCTTCACTTCCTCTCCTTCTCTTCTTCTCCTTCTTCTTCTTCTCCGAATTCACTCCTCTCACGCTCTGGATAGGGTTTAGGTAAAGAAAAACGTCAACCCTAAACTCCTCCACATCTTCTCCTTAAATAGGCAAACCAACCTACACCTCAACCAATCAAAACCCACCAATTCTCTCTCCTCTCACATTCCAACACCTCATGCTTCACTGTTCCAAGATTAGATTAGTGTTAATTAGGTTTAGGTTTAGTTAATTAAGGTGTTTTAGATTAGGTTATTACAATCTACCCTCCTTAAAAGAATTTCGTCCGCGAAATTCGAAACAACAGACTTACCGAAACAACTCTGGATACTGCTTCCTGACATCCTCCTCGATCTCCCAGGTAGCCTCTCTGACACTGTGATGTTGCCACCTGACCTTCACCATCGGAATCGCTCTCCTCCTGAGCTGATGTACCATCTGATCCACAATCTCAACTGGTCTCTCATCTAATGACAAATCCTGCCGGATCTCTGGTACTGCTATCTCTATCACATGAGCTGGATCGGCCACGTACTTCCTCAGCATAGAAACATGGAAGACGTTGTGAAGTTCTGCGAACTGTGGCGGTAGCGCAATCCTATATGCCACCTCACCAACCCGATCCAATATCTCAAAAGGTCCAACTAACTGTCTCTCGCCCACATCACTCCAGCATACCGGCGATCTACACGATCTCCCGTATAATGCCTCATATGGTGTCATCCCAATACTCGAGTGGTAGTTGTTGTTGTAGGCGAACTCTATCAGCGGCAAATGCTCATCCCAATGCCCGGCCCAGTCAAGTGTGCACGCTCTCAGCATGTCCTCCAATGTCTGTATCGTCCGTTGGAAAAACATCCACGAACTCCTGCACCACCTCTATGTCCTCTAGCCTCTGAGACTCTGCCTCCGCAACTACAAGTGTCGCTAGAAACGCTGCACATCCCTGCTGCAACAGCCTCTGAGCTCTCACGGCAGATTCAATAATGCGACCCCCTCTGCTTCTGATCCCTTTAATCAGAATATCAGGCAAACCCTTCCTCGGGATCAAAATCTTCTTCTCACGGCACGAGACTCGAACATCATATTGGGACAGCCAAACCATCCCAAGTATGACATCAAAGTCCCCCATCGGTAGCAAGACCAGGTCTGCCGGAAACTCCTGATCTCCCGAAACAACCGTGGCGCCGGGGACAATTCTCCCCACAGTGCCCACCAGACCCAAGGGTGTGCTGACCTCCAACGTGGCAGTCAACATCGCAAGGGTACAACCCAACACTCCCGCAAATCGCTCTGAGATGAACGAGTGTGTCGCGCCACAATCAAAGAGCACCCTAGCTACTGAACCTGCGACAAGAAGTGTACCTTCCACAACGGCGCCTCCATCACGAGCCTCCTCTGCCTGGATGGTGAAAACTCCGCCAGTGCGCTGCCCCTGCTGTGGTCTGAAAGGTGGTCTACCTCCGCCTCCACCTCTGCCTGGTGCTGGTAAACCCGGTGGTCTGCTCGGTCCAGCTCCTCGGCTCGGACAGCTCCTAATAAAGTGGCCCAGCTGGCCACAACCATGACATGCTCCGGGGGTGAAGCACGGCCCGGAGTGAAACCTCCCACAAGTACCACAAGGCTCAGGTCGTGGTACCGCAACTCCTGCTCCCTCGAATCAGGACCTCTTGTCCGGATTTCCCCCAGTCTGACCTCCCGGCCTCCCAGAGAACCTACCCGATGGCCTCCTCTCATCCTGGTAGTTCTCTCTGTAGTCACGATCGAGAACAGTAGCACTCTTCACTGCATCGGCTAATGTGCTCGGCATATGTGTCAGCACCTTCGTCCTCAACTGCTTCCGGAGCCCTCGGACGAACTTCCCCGCTCTCTGCTCCTGTGTGATATACATCTCGGGACAGTAACGCTCAAGGGCGTTGAACTTCCCGATGTAGCCCGCCAGGGTCATGTCTCCCTGCTGAAGACTAAGAAACTCCTCCCTCTTCTCATCCTGCACATGCTGCGGAAAATACTGCTCGTTGAACTCGCCAACGAACTCCTCCAGGCTATATCATCCCGATCCGCAAACACCACTGCAGATGTGGACCTCCACCAGTTGAACGCAGCACCGCCCAAAACATAAGTAGCCAGGCCCACTCTCGCCTCTGGAGGACAACCAATAGCACTGAAGATCTTCTGCATCGTGAAGATCCACTCCTCCGCAACCTCTGCGTCATACTGCCCCAGAAAGGTAGGCGGATGATGGCGCATAAACCGGTCATGCATAGCGCCAGTCCCCGTCTGCCCAGTCTGTGTTGTCTGCTGCTGTAGCATCTCTGTCAGACGTCCGACCGTATCGAACAATGTTCGACGCTCATCCTCCCACGCCTCATCCCTCGCAGTCTCACTCTCACCGCGAGTATGGGCAACAGCCTTCCCCCGTCTAGGAGGCATCTGCCAAAGGAACAAGACAATATCAATATAATCTGTGCATGCATGATCCTCTAGACCTAACTCCTAACTCAAAGGTGGTTTCTTTGGACAAGTACGCCGAGATCAACGCTCTGATACCAAATTGTAACGTACCCGAAAATAGCGGAAAATTTAAACAATAATAAAGACCGTCAACGGTCAACACAGGGCACGTCACGGGAAAACAAACCAACATATATATAAAATATATAAGATACAGACCCACGTGGAAGTCAAACTATATAAATGAGTCAACTGTGATTACAACAAAAGTGAATATACATGTAATCACTACCTCAAACAAAAGAAGATATAAAAGAGAACAGGATCTGATCCCGGGGGCACTCTCCTCGGTCACCACCTGACTCTAATACTACTCGCTACCTGAAATGAAAACAAACAAACATGTCTGAGTTCCCTGCAGGAACCCCGTATACCAAGCCTCCTAAAAATATAAAAAGGAATTAAAGACAATGCAATGCTATGCACATGATCATCCACCTCGGGCCCACAATAATGCCCTCACCGCCTTCGCGGCACTGAACCACTCCTGCCACTAGGGTCAAGTCAGTCAACTGCTGCCTCACAAGGGTCAGTCGATACCACTGCTCCCCAAAAAGTGCAGGAAGGAACCCCCGGTACACGCCGCCACCCAAGGAGCGAGTCAGCCCGCCGAATACACAACTCGGGTCAGACGACAGCCGCTGCTCCCCCAAGAGCCGCCAAGCGCGCACCCTGCCGGAACATCCTCGGCCTACCGCTAAACCCTCGCAAACTGCCCAAGGTTTACGGCACACATCCCTCACACCCCGCTCGGTAAGAGAGGAAATAGTAGTACAATAATACACCTTCGTCGAAGGTGAAATCCGTAGCTCTCAAAGCCGGTAATCAACCGTCGCCTCGGAGCCGGTAGTCGACCTATACTCAACGGATCGTGTGTGGATAAATCCACCAACTTGCGGCAGATCGGTCGACCGTTAAAAGCACACCGGTCGACCGGTCCCCCACACAGTACACGGTACTGTACAAACAAGTCTATCGGTCGAACCACGCCAACCGAATTACCGACCAATCGGTCGAACAAAAGTCATCTAGCGGTCGACCGTTTGGAAGGTCTACGCTATACATTTTATATACATATATATCCAATCGGTCAAACCAGGGTCCGTTCCACCGATAAGGAAAACTGCCTAAATCCTGCCTACAGCATTCGGTCGACCGAAACCTACCTTCCGGTCGACCGATCTACAAGCACATCACTGCAGGAAAACTGCACGCGGTCGGTCGACCGGATCCAGAGCGGTCGACCGTTTAGATGGTCAACGCTCGTAACCGACCTTGCGCAGTTCGGTCGACCGAGACACACACTCGGTCGGCCGAAGGCCTGTCTAACATATCTACTGGGTTCGGTCGACCGAAACAACACCGGTCGACCGGCTAATGTAACCCTTTCTTTCCCGCGAAATTTGGCATAAACGGTCGACCGTCACTCAGACATCGTTCGACCGTTTTCGGGCAGTAAGTTAATATTTATAAATATCGGTCGACCGACCCATATACCGGTCGACCGAACAATACATCTTCCCACTGGACAGACATCATTTAGACGCTGTTCGGTCGACCGAAACACACAACGGTCGACCAAACCAGTCGTCTTCAACCTCCGTCCAGTAGGGTTTTCACCGCAGAAACGACACCAACACCGTCCTCTACACTCCCTCACCTCTTGGGGAGTTAATATGAAGACTTGGCATACCTTTTTGACGGTTGTGGAAGCCTCCCAAGCTTCAGCAAGCCTAACCCAACTCTCCTCCTTCACTTCCTCTCCTTCTCTTCTTCTCCTTCTTCTTCTTCTCCGAATTCACTCCTCTCACACTCTGGATAGGGTTTAGGTGAAGAAAAACGCCAACCCTAAACTCCTCCACATCTTCTCCTTAAATAGGCAAACCAACCTACACCTCAACCAATCAAAACCCACCAATTCTCTCTCCTCTCACATTCCAACACCTCATGCTTCACTGTTCCAAGATTAGATTAGTGTTAATTAGGTTTAGGTTTAGTTAATTAAGGTGTTTTAGATTAGGTTATTAGAGAGAGAGAGAGGTTCATGAGTAAGTGTAGTGGGGGACTGCACTTGCAAGTGCAACAGTAGAGTAGCAGTTGGAGTGCATGCAAGTTACTGAAGGTGGTGATGAAATTGCGAGAGGTATTTGTTGGTTTCTGTCTTGCCTTCACTGTCCCGATGCCTCTGTTGCAGAGTACGTACTGGTGGTGGGCTCAAGTTTCAAGTGGGGTGATTGGGTCGGACACCAGACACTACAATACCACCACCCTCTTCCCACCATGTCCTTTTTACTTCACTGTTCCGTATAGATATCTCATGTCCCCATGGCATCATTTCTGTACTTATGCATTTATTATTATGTCACATAAGTTTAGTATCTGGTCAGTAAGTAGTAAGGACGGTTGGTAAAATGCAGATTGTAATTGATTAAAATTAACTCTTACCGCTTTTGTGTGTGTGTGGGGGAATACAAATGTTTCTTTTAAGTGGTCCGAATTTGTTACCAATAATGTAGTGCTGATGTAATATGAGAGATTTAGTGGTGTTATCATGTGCTTAATTTCTACACTATAACCTAGCAAATCTATCAATTTTTGTATAGTGTTATTGACAAATTAATCTATATATATTTATAACCTCTATAATCCAAATATATACCTAAGCCTGCAATATTATAAACAAAATTGATCACTTCTTAGGAAGAAATTATATAATAACATGTACATTCTTGAGAATAATTGTAGGACTGATCACTACACTCAACCACACCCCACATTAGTCCATGCATGTTTCATTCTTGGGAAGTCAAATTAAGCATAATTAAATATCTGTAAACTCCCCTTGGGGATCCCAATGAACTTGTTCGATTATGTTGAGAAAGCTACCCTGGCTCACTTCTCCACTTTTCTCCTCCTCGCTATCTTACACATATGTGTGAGAAAATAAGGACAGAAAAGACATATAATACAAGAAAGACGTATGCACACAGACAAACACCAAACTTTGCCCTTCTTCTTCTTCTTCTTCTTCTTATATTAATTAGCTGTACTCAAACTACATGTCCCAAACAACAACACCTTCTCTTATTCTTATGAAATCCACAGACTAGACCACATCACAACAAGAAGAAGATCAACTAAGTTCAGTTTATCAAGAATTGAACATGTCTTTGGACAACTACAACAACAACATCAACAAGAGGAAAAGAAGGCCTGCTGGCACACCAGGTTGGTTAATAATCAATTACTACTCAAATCAAATCAATACTTCAATTGGTCTACATATTGTCCTTCGATTTCTTCGGTAATCATAATTGTAAATTGTTCTTGTTCTTCCACTTCTATAATTCTATTTGATATTGTAATAATAATTGCAAATTGTTCTTGTTCTTCCACAAGGATCTGTAATTAATTCTATTTGGTTATTTCCAAATCGAAAGAAGAAAAAAAGTTGATTCGTTTCGGGCAACTTCAACGTACGTCTACTAAGAGAGTACATATATAGTAATTCACAATCCCATAACGTATCGATCATCGATATATCATTTGGTTAATTTAATTCTTACCGTCGTCCGATCTGAACCGGTCCGGTCCGACCGGCACGCACGCATGCAGACCCAGATGCAGAGGTGTTATCCCTATCCCCTCGAACCCTCCTCGAATCCGACCGGTACGTATGCGACATATGCAACCAAGGGTTCCAGAGGGACCAAAACCTCCAAATGCACAGGAGGAGGCACAAGGTGCCATGGAAGCTATTAAAGAGGGAGAAGGCGGATGCGAACAAGAAGAGGGTATTCGTTTGCCCGGAGCCGAGTTGTCTCCACCATGACCCCTGCCATGCTCTTGGGGACTTGGTGGGCATCAAGAAGCACTTCAGGAGGAAGCATAGTGACCACAAGCAATGGGTGTGTGGGAGGTGTAATAAGGCTTATGCTGTTCAGTCTGACTACAAGGCTCATCTCAAGACTTGTGGGACTCGTGGCCACTCTTGTGATTGTGGCAAAGTCTTCTCCAGGTAATTAATTAATTATACTTTACTTCATTATAAGTTTCCTACTTACTTTCAACCTTCTTATCTCAAACGGATTGTTTTTGGTTTAATTTCTGAATGAATTTGAATTTGAGGTTGTGGAAATTAATGCAACGAGTTGTTTGCTCCATTGATGTCGGTACGTTTGGAAATTAAGGGAACTTTTGAGTTTGGATTTGACATGGGATTTTACAAGAATATCTAAACATGTCTTCTTCCATATATTTTTATTTTTTTTGGTGGTCTTTGATTTAGTATATATGTTCATTGTATTTGTCTCAAATGAGGAAAAATACACGTGCTTTTATGGTAGTATATTTTTGAAAGCTGTGTATGTTTAGAAACAAGAATTCAGAAGAAGAAGAAGAAGAAAGGTTTCATAACAGAAGAAGTTAATTATTTCATCACGACACAGAAATAACAAACTTTGCATGCGTTAGTGAAAGCCTCAGGTGTTGATTAATCCAGATCCATTAATTGATTGCACCTACAGACGTACTGTCAAAGTAATCCATTTCTCATCTGCCTCAGGTCGTCTTTTTAGGAGCATCTTTTCTTGAAAACCCATAATCATTTTGTGTGTTTATATTTTATGATATGTTTTGAACAATTTTTGTTGTTGTTGTTGTTATACCTTTATTTCTTTAATATATAAATTCTGAGTCTGATATCAGAAATCATAGAAGATGCGTATACCGTATATATATATGGTATTCACAAAATTAGAGGTTTTATTCAAACAAATCACGTATGGACTTATATAGGTTTAGAAGAAAGAAAAATCATTGTACATTGATCATGTCATGATTTCTTAGGTAATTAATTTATATAACACTAACATCCTTTCACATTATTTGATCTTGAATCTTAACACCAGGGTCGAGAGCTTCATAGAGCACCAAGACTCCTGCCACACTGGAAGAACAAGACCCCAATTCCAACCACCCCAATCAGTGTGCCTCTCTCGAACCACCCCTAGTTCAACACCATCAAGCGAGACAAACCTAAGTGGCGGCGCTGCCACCTGGCACGGTTCAATAAGATTGCCTCCCGGCATGGTCGGGGTCGCGCCCTTCTTGCATTTCAACCAAACTCCATCACCACAATCTAGAGAAGCCACTAAACAATCGTCGCACGGTAGTGTGGAACTCCAACTCCTACCGACTTCTATTAATAGTGTCACCCTGAAAGATGACCAGTTTCGTGGATCTATAAGTTCTTGGGTCACTCCACTCAAACAACCAATCTCCGCCATTGCTCCGGAAGAAGTTAATGCTACTCAATTGCAACTCACCATTGGTTTGTCTTCCGTCTATAAAGAGGCGGAGGAGAGGAATGTAAGGGAGCAAATTCAAGAGGTGGAGGAGGTGAGGAAGCAAGCAAAGAAGCAAATAGAGTTAGCGGAGGAAGAATTCGCAAACGCAAAGCGACTTCGACTACAAGCCCAATTGGAAATAAGAAGAGCACAAATGTTGAGGGATCATGCTGTGAACCAAATCAATGCGAGCCTTCTCGAAGTAACTTGTCATTTGTGCAAACATAAGTACATGGCAGCGGCAGCAATGATAGAGGATAATAACTCGCTTGCTACGGCGAGCTACGTATCCTCCGCAGTTACGGAGGGAGAAGGAGAGAATGATAACCATAGGAATCAATTGAACCACAAGTTAACATCAACCCACACTTAGGTTGCTAGCTTCCATGCATGAACCTTGATGGTTAACTTGTTCTTGGTTTTCCTTGTTTGGTGTATTTAATTACATGTGATTATGAAGTCTTGTGCTTGTTTATTGTTGAATTGGTAGATTAATTTTAATGTTTAAATACCTTGTGTGTTGCATTCTTCCGGAAACTGGAAAAAGGAAGAGATGCCTTCATTTGCTCCTTATTTATTCATAATTAGGTTGATAAAGGAGAGTGTTAGATATAATTCCCAGACAACAACCATGATTATATTGATGTTTCTACCTCCTTATTTACTCATAATTAGGTTGATAAAGAAATTCTCATTTGTAATAAAAGACAATGAATAAATCCTTAATTAGAGGCAAAACTTTTATGCATTTGGTAGTAGTGCAATACTAGCTTGTCCTAAATTTTTAAAGAAGAGAAGAGAATTATTAGTTGTGGGTTTAGTTGATTGCTTCTATCCGGCCTCCATGCATGCAACAAGAGTTACACTAATTAACATGTTTTGAGTAGGCCTTTTATTTGTTAGTTGTCCTTAACTTCTCTAGCTCAAATACCTCAGCCCCTTCCATTCAGTCTCACAAAACAAAAGATGTTCAATCTGTAGCAAGTAAAAGTGATAGTCGATCGTTTAGTAAATGGTCTTTAAATAACTCAAAATATCAATAACATTTTCAAATATCTTCCAACATGAAATAGTATTTTAGCTTTGTTTTCTAGTCTTATGTACTTTTTAACTATATTAAGAAGTATACAATACAAAGCACAATGCAACCATGCATAGAGTACTATTACTGATGTTTGAAATTGAAAAACTAAAAATGATTATTATCATCTCACAAAGACCAGACATCAACTTGCAATTTGCAGCAACACAGTGGCCTTGGTTGCTTTGTGGTGGCACTGTTAGCAGCAATTTGCTCAACCAACAGTAGCACAATGCAAAGTAAAAGACATGGAAATCCTGTCAAACTACTGTCCCTCCCTTCTCTTTTCATCTCTTTAGATCTACGACACTCCAACATCATGTAAAAGCATGTATTTTTTCAGTGTGCACAGTACACAAACAAAGATGACTGTCTGGGCTTGGTTTTCAGTGCAAACTTTGCTAACAAACAAACTCTCGTTGATCTCTTCAACTTACCCTTTTTGTTCTCTTCCCTAATCCCTAATGATGAGTATGTTGGTTAAATTAAGGGTTCGTTTGGGACACCTATCAACTATACCAAAAGCCAAAATCGGGCATTTGGTAGATTGTCGTGCCGTTTGGGGAGTTTGTAATGAGACTTGAATTTTGTATATATGGTAAAAAAAGGATGAAATGTTGGCATTTGCTGAAAAACAAAGTGTGGGAAGATTCTCAAGCGAAGAAATAATGAATTGAAACGTCTAGGTCCAATCACCCACTCTTCAATTGCTAAAAATCCCATTTTGGAACCAATCGTGTGACTCGACGTCGGGTGAAATGCATATGTTAATTTTTGGAGTCACAAATAGACTTTATGTCAAGAGGGAGTTTTTTTTTTAGGGGTGGTAAAACAAAAATAGAGAAAATAGCATAGGCAGCAAATCACTTGGGATTCAAACGTATGATTCGTTGCAGAGGCTGTATTAATTATTCAAATGATTTGGTGTGAAAAAAACTTATGCACTTGTCTTTTGCCAAGGGTTTGTAGGAGGCTTGTGGATTCCACTTTTGTTATTGGAGATGTGTTTATCCAAGCCCCAATCATCCATCTCCGTTGTAGGTTTCTCTTGTATTAACATCTCTTTTGCATATGAACACCTTCGTTTCATAGTAGAAGCTCGACTCCACTAGTGATTCTTACTATTTTCACATCCAGCAAGGATTTCAACGTAAAAACCATAGCTTGTTTGTTTCGTTTTTTTGGATTTTGATATCGAGTTGTTCTATTATTGTCTGTTCACGTTGGTTCGATTTTGTGTTGCAATTTATCTCATTTTCTCCTTCACATTGGAAGTTCATTATTCCGCTTATGGATACATTATTGTCTCCTGACGAAGACACTTGTTCAAAATCCAAATGAACTCACTATGAAAAGGCCAATACACATGGTGCAGATAAAAGAACTTGGTAATATTCACACCATTAAAATCGAGACACAAGAAAAGCAAACAAAAGGTACAAAGCTACGAGAACATACTAATCACTCCAAATAACATAATTGAAACATATCTCCATGGATTATGACAGTAGATATAACGCACCGAGCTCGGACAAGTGTCTACCTGTCCGAACCCGGTCCGTTAGTACGATCCATGGTCCTGATCGCTGCGCACTTTGATATTTAATCCATCTAATAAACCCATAAATAATCTGAAAAATATAATCAATAATTTGTGAGCTCAACAGTCCGCAAGTATCAACCGTCAATCAACCAGAATCATAACCACGTGGAAAATACAGAATAAGACATTTAGTTAATGAGCACAATCAAGAGACATGCATCACAGATAATATGCATGCATAACAATCTGGAATCTCATTCGGATTCGACCACATCATGTGTATCTGAATCTATCAATCAGTCAAACGCACACATGGTAGCTCCACACTAACGATAGGTAGTCATTTTCTCTCTCGAGTGGCTCCATGTTGTCCGCTAGGTAGCTTTTCTTAAGTGACTCAGTCAGAAACATACACACAGTCACATGACATGTTGATCGAAACACAACCATGCAATTATATGCATATCAATAAATTCAATATCGATACTCAACATGCATGCAACTACAGATATCAAGAGAGACAGACATGACATGAAACTGAAGAATAACGAATTAGTACTTGCATGTCTCGCAACCACAACCACATTCTCTCTCACAACTCACTCAATTACTCAATACAAGTCTTCCTTCTTTTCTCTTAACTTCATCTCTCCATTTTTCTCAACTCACCTTCACTTCACTTCACGAGCAAAATCTCCTTACGTTTATCCTCCATCTCTCTCTCTCTCTCTCTCTCTCTATATATATATATATATATATATATATATATATATATATGGTCAAGCTCTAGTGAGCCCATGGCTCATCAAATTTAGTTTAAGCCTCATACAATCTCACCATTGGATCTTATTTACAGTTAATCTCACTATTCATTAGCATAACCGTTTTTTTCTTAATCTACCTTACATTTTGAAATGAGTGGTGGATATTGTGGGGGCTTAATTTAGTTTGATTAAGCCCTGGGCTCACTTGAGAATTCATGTATATATATATATATATATATATATATATATATATATATATATATATATATATATATATATATATATATATATGTATTCACATTTTAACCTCTCACCTCTTCACCTCAAATCAGCTTCCAACATCTTATTATGTAGTCATCATCTCACCTCCTATGCATCCCACACGTCACCTCTTCTACACACCCAACAAACCTTTCCTTCCCCGAAAGGTCAAGTACCCCTAATCCAATTTGCTCTTCTAATTATGATTTAAGGTTCTTAGAATCTACTCTTCTTAAAGAAATTTCGTCCTTGAAATTTGAATTCAATATCATATCATTTGAAATTCACATATCCATTTAAAATAAACTCACACGTCTAAACTAGTTTGATCTAAATCCAATCATGTCAAAATTTATTCCCAAATTTAAATTCAATTTAGTCCAAATCAAAACATAATTTTCAATCCAACTTTCATTAAATCTAAAATTCATCTCTAACTATTAATTCATAATTTGGATAGCAAATCCAACCAAATTGAAATTCACATTTTGAATCCAAGTCCGAATAATTCTAAATTCATATTCAAATCAATAGTCAATACTTCTAAATCCAAATTTTCAAATTTCAATTCAGTCAAAAATTTCTATTTCAAATCCGACTCCGACTAATTCTGATGATCGTAATGCTCTGATACCATTTAAACGGTAATATTTGGTTCGACCTTTACTTTAATGGACTTAATGTTTGTTCGACCGATTATGTGATTTTGTTCGCCCGATTTGATGATATCGTTCGACCGAACTTATGATTTTGTTCAACCGTTTTCATGCTTTTGTTCAACCAAATTATAATGTTATGCGAGTGGTTTATGTGATACTCAAATTAAGTGATCTTGTTTGGTAAGTGATGCTTCATGTTATTTTATGTATACTATGATTGATGTTGTTGTTCAACTCTGTGGGTCGTGGCGACTGCCTAGCTTTTATGGCGGTGGAGTAGATAGTTTTTTTGAGGTGATGTTTTGTCCAGTCTTTATGGCGACAGAGTTGACCACCGATCTATTATCCGATGGATGATATGTCAGCATGTATGTGTACTGTTATGTGAGCTCATGTCAGCAACCCAACCTTGAGAGGCAGAAGTATGGGCCGATGAGATTTTCGGCTAAGTAAATGTGACGCGTGACCATGTAGGGCCTGGTATGTATGTGGGCGATGATGTATTTCGGCTAAAGTACATGTGATGGGTAACCATGTAGGGCCCAATGTTATTAATAATGTGATTGTTCTTGTTATTATGATTAAGCAAATTCTTTGTTACTGTATTATATGCCATGTATATTAATATGATAGGCTTCATGTATAAAAGTATCATATGCATATATGTGAACTTGACACATGAAGTTTCCTTATGGAAACTCAGACATGGTTTTATGTTGTTTTTCAGGCCCAGAGCGGTTGTGACAGGGTGATGACTGAGAAAGAGCACACCATTGTCGGATCCTCCTGTCTTATTTGAGGTTGTTATGATTATATGTGTATTGTCCACATTATTATTTTGAATGTAATCATACTCTTGACAAACTCTTGAATAAATGGTGCATCTTTGTTACGTGATCTCAGTAGCATACTCGTGTGTTTGAGTTGGATCCTTTTGTTTAAGTTTTTTTAATTGATGCTGTTTTTGGGGACGATACAGTAGACGTATAGATTAAGGGTTTACAAAGTGCCATTTGTTTATTCTGAATGATCTTTAAGATTCCTGAATACAAACATAATTGAAACTTCAATATTAGAAAGGATTTACACCCTAAACTCAACCTGTTCCGTTTTATACATTTTAATCATTTGTTTCCATGACCGTACCATAGAATCAGGTCAAACAAACCCTTCAGCGATCAAGCTAATTTGGTAACTTTAGCCGCAAATATATATTTTTCAGAGGCAAAAGCTTCGTGAATAAAGGTTACCTAACAAGTTAAGCATACAAGAGAGAAACAACAAGGAAAGATTTAAGACCCTTTTCAGGGCCTTCAGGCTGATGAATGCTGAACAATAGACCCATGTAAGATGGATAGCCTGGATGCATATGACAAACTGAACAATAGACCCATGTAGTAACTTAGACTAAGCAACAAAAAAAAAATTGCAACTAGGCTTGGTATAAGATAAAAGAAGATGATTTGAAGTGTTTTTGTATCTCAAACGAGGGAAGTCTAATGTAACCAAAGGCATCTTAAGTCTTAACCACGGAGTTCGGGACATAATTTTTTGTTGCTAGCACCAAAAGGTTCGAATCACTGTAATATGAGATGATAAAAAAATCAAGTTGGTTACTCTTGCAGGGCATTGAAGTTTCTAACATGCTAAGCATAACGGTCGGCAAATAACACTAAGCATCAAAGGAACGTTGAACAGGTTCAATTTTTGACAATAAAAAAATAAATAGCAAAAATACAAAAGAGAATATGGCTGAGATATCAACTAACATGAATCGGCACACAAAAAACATGCACACTGATAAACATGAGAAGGCAGATAAGTATCACTTCATTAATAGCCAACTAAGTTAGACATGATCATCACAACAACCCGAAATGGGGGAAAAACACAACCGAGACGAGAAATGACAAACATTCTCACAAAGGTCATTCAACTAACCTGAGAGTAATTTTTTTAGCAATGTCAACTGTTGAGATGACATCATTAAAGTGATGTACTGATCATTTAGACAATCAACAAACCAGTGCAGCGGAGCGATTTGTTGACGAAAGTGCCAATTTTTTTGCAGTTGTTGGGCCATTTGTTAATTCCCATAATGCATGATTCATCTTATAGTCACAAACTTATTGGTACCATGTTTAGCCCAGAAGCTCCTTAGGTCAATCGGATTAGATAGATTGTATCCTTCCCCTGCTAGCTTCTCCAAAACCTTCTTGAACGCCCCCTGACTCATTTTCCTTCCTGCAATCCTCGCACCTCGCCTCTTCGTGCTCATCGGAAGGGGATACGTCGACATGCTATTTGTACAACACGCTGATTGCCATCCTCCCATGCCCCACCTGTAACACGTACACGGTGTGCCTGTGCAAGTACAAACAGGCGTCGGGATCACACTGATATCCAAATCAAGCCTGTGAATCACAATATCAGTGTTCTTCCTCTCAGGTCTGCTCTGAGAAGCAGAACTCCCAGTTTCATTTTTTGGCATAGGAACCTTCTTAGGCTTTCTTGGCTTTAGAGCTTTGGGGGTGCTATTCTGAGGCTTTTTCTTTGCATCTTTCCCATTGTTCGGCCCATCAACTTGAGAAGGTTTACCATCCTTTGCCTCATTATGTACCATATGCGGAGCTTGAACAGCGAGAGGCCTTGGATTTTCAGGGAAGTGAAAACTGTGATGGCCGAAGGAGAACACCGGCACAACCTTCTCCCTTGGCTGTAACCAGCTCATGTCCTGTATATGTGAAATTGGCACGTTCCTGTGAAGGAACATTTCATCAGGAAGAAAATTCTTTGTCTCTCTCTCCATAGCAACATTAGGCATTAAATTCAACCCAAGATTGTTTCTCGGAGACTGGTGATACAAGAATGACAAGTTACGTATGTCATCGTCCATTCCTTCCTGCAAAACACACAAAGGTTAAAAATCCAACAAATTCCAAGTTATTCATCCGCAATTTAAAGACAGTTTTCCATTTGGCACCAAGTGAGAAGATTTTGAACCCTGGGTATTTACCCTCGCCACAAAAGCAATAAGAAATAACATGAAACATGTCAAAATTCAGACTTTATACCATCTCCAAAAGGCCGCAATACTCCGAATAAGGAGCAATTTATGGACGACCCCTGAAACATAGTTCAGTCAAAACCATTACCATTCCAAATTAGTGAATTACCCAAGTAATGCAATTGCAACAGAGATGGAACCAAGCAGAAACACATCGTCAATTTCCAAATTCCACGCCTTTTTAAAGTCTCCATCAGCAATGTAACATCCCTATTATACTGAATTCGGCACCAAATGTCAAAACAAGTTCATAGAGTGTAGCGCCCATAACACCCCCAAAGGGAGCAATTGTGTGACGACCCAAAACGATTCAAGAATGACCCTTTCCACCATTCCCAATCACCCATCCAAACACAAAACCATTGCACAGATCCTCCCTAACCCTAATGACTCAAAACACATCAAGATCCAAACTTTATACCATGGACATCAAATGTGAAAGGACCAAAACACCCCCGGAAGAAGCAATTTGGGGACGACCCTTGTAACAAATCCGACCCAAAACGACTCAAGATCGAAACTTTCCACCATTTCATATTACACATTGCACAAACCGAAGAACCCGCAAAAGCTTCCGATCGCATCGTGTCAAGATCCAAACTTTATACCATTTCCAACCCATCCAAGAGCTTTCGATACCAACAATCACGAAACAGACCCAGAATGGATCAATCTTAGGACGATCCAAGATAGAAACTTCCCACCATTCCAAGAACCCCGTTAGCAGAATGCCGCAGCCATAGAGGGGAGTTTGGTGGGTTGAATGTGGAAATCAGGAATGCTAGAGACGGGTTGGATGTTAGGGTTTAGGCGGATGTGATGTGGTATAAAATAAAGGGAAATGGAGAGAGAAGACTGGCCAACCTGGAGAGAGAAGAGACGTCTAGGGTTGTTGTCGCCCCCTCGCCGTGACATGGAGAGAGAGAAGATAATGAGATGTGATGTTGTGTTTTTGTTAGTTGTTTTCTGTTTCGGATTGTGTTTTAATTTTAGGATGTGATTTCACTTGAATCCAGAAATTGAAAGCATTTGTAAATACAATGTTTGGTTGATACTTTGCTGAAATCTAAAAAACATTAGTGATATTTTTAAACCCCACATCTATACATAACTTTGTCAGACTTAAATTTCATGGTGAAAATTAAAAAAAATCCGCACAACTTATTTTAACTTTAGACATTCAAATTTATACAAAATATAAATGTAATGTTTCAAATATAATTTTAAGTGCATGATTTTGGATATAATTACAGATTTTTCTCGTGAATATGCACAACAAAGATTTTTTTTTGTATGAATGCAATTTTTTGTGTAAATTTTTTTAAAAAATTTATATTGTAGATGCTTTGAGATTTGTCTCCTGTTTTTTTATCAAAATTTGTGTTTGTTGTTAATTGCACATTTGAAATTAACAAAAAACCAAAAAAATGTTGATTTTTTGCATATGTGATAGGAGTATAATTAGTATTTCACACGTGAGTGTACGAGAAACTGGAAAACAACCCACATATTAAGCTTTTCGATCCACCCAAAAAATCCATGGAAACCATGACAAGTAAGAGCATCCTTAACGGGGGCTTTTTCCCAAGAGGGGTTGTCAACCGCCCCCACCCCATCCCTCTGTTTTTATTTTTAAATGTTAATATATTGATTTTAAATCTTTTTTTTAATATATATTTTTTATTTTTTACATAAGATCGGTCTCCCAATACTGTGGAAGAAAGAAAATATAAAGTGCAAGAAGTTTCAGGACATGGTTAAAGAATTTTTAGGGATGGACGAACTAGTATGACGTGACAGAAAGAAACCAAGACGTTAGAGGTAGTCCGGATGCCGTTAAAGATTACCTTTACCCGGACGCAGTTAAAGATTACCTAAAGACAGACATGAAAAGCTTATCCTTTTCTTTTTTTTGTTTGGATGTTTATGTCCGGCTTCTGGTCACACGTGTGGATTGAGAATGAGAAAAAGTTATCCCTATATGACATCCAAAACTTAGGTCATGTGCTAAGAAAAGGATAGCTAATAAGATTCGTATTGTAATTTTCTTCTTCCTTAACTCATAAGATACATTTTAGATGTCAATGCTCAACTCAGAATTGTTTTTCAAAGAGTCGCAAAACAGTACTAGAAGACTCACCTTGACCCAATTTCTTATATATCACTATCGGCCATATATTTTGAAGAGTTTTTTTTATTAAGTAGTGAAAATATCTTTTAGAAATTAATAAATTTCAGTTCATGGCCAAATAGATTTTCGTTTGGCATAATTAGTAAAATTTAGGCATTTAACGCTTGAGTGTTGAGAACATGTTGACGAATAGAATTGTAGCAACATTTATACCTCATTTTTGAAAACTTATACCTCATGCATGCATTAAAAAAACTTAAAACTCGAAACCAACGTTTTTGTTTGATAACACAAACCAACAATTAAGGTTATATATCGGTCTGAAAATGAACCGAACTGAAACTGCATTTAAGCAAATCCGAGAACCAAAAACTGCATTCTGAATTGTTCGGTTTCCAATTAAAACCAAACCGATTTCAGCCGAATATTTCTTTGTTTTGCAAATTAAAAACATGGATCATTTTGTTAAAATTTTATTATTATTTAATAATAGGTTATTGTTAAAAAAATTGAAATTTTGATGTACGCATTAATATTTTATTATAGAACAATCATTTTGGACTTAAGTCAGTATAAAAAAAGATGCATTAAAAATTATTGGAACACAATAAAAATAAAAAATAAATTTCGGTTAAAACTGGACCGCATGTCCGCATCGAAACTGAATTTCTCCATATTTGGGAACAAAAAATCGAATCGAATTCAGCTAAAGTTCAATTCGGTTCGGACCAAACAAACGAGTTCAATCCGATTAATTGAACCGGTTAATGTGCACTCCTACCAACAATTTAAAAAACCTCCACATAAAAAGTTTACGAAATAATCAAAAAAATGTCGACAGAGAAAGTCATGCCTTGATATGTTTCGTGGATACACTACAATAAAAAAACGAAATAGAACTTAGAACTCAAAATCAACAACAAATTATTTTGATAACACAAAATCTACGATCTCAATTCTCAAAAACCTTCACTCTAAAGCCCACAAATAATAAAAAATGTTTCATAATTATAGATAGACTAATTAGGGGAAAAGTTAAAACTCAGAACCAACATTTTCTTTTTTTCTAAAGGAGCCAATGCCCAATTACAATAAGCTTCCAGCATATTGGTGATCTTGATGAGTAGGAGATGAAACATTTTCACAACATCCACACAAAAGCTCACAAAACAATAAAAAGATGTTGATGGAGAAATCCTTCTGTGAATCTGTGGTATGTTTCATAGATAGATTATGATATAATCAAAGACAAAAATACTTAAAACTCAAACAACGACGAAAATTTGATAACACAAAATCAACAAATCAATCATAAAAACCTTCACACAAAAGCCCACAAATAATCAAAAAATGTTTCGTACACAGACCAATTGAGAGCATAAAAAAGCCCTTAAAACTCAAAACCAACAATTTCATTTGATAGTTACACAAAATCGACAGCTTAATATCTCTGCACAAAAGACATACAAAACGATCAAAAGAAAAATTTGACGGAGAAGTCCTGCTTCCATATGTCTCGCTTTATACATATATACACAAACTATAATATAATTAAAACCAAATAAAATAAAAATTAACAACAATTTTTTTGATAACACAAAACCAATAATCTCAAAGACCTTCACCTCAAATCCCACAAAATAATAATAAAAATGCTTCATACATAGACTAATTAAGAACAAAAAGGAAAAAAAAACTTAAAACGCAAAAACAACAAATCAGAAGGCCACACAAAAAATAAAACAAAAAACTAATTAAGGAAAAAAAAGAAAAAAAGCTTAAAACTGAAAACCAACAAATTAGAAGACCTCCACACAAAAATAAATAAAAGACTAATTAAGAACAAAAAGAAAAACTAAAAATCAACAAATTAAAAAACCTCCATACAAAATAAAAATAAATAAATAAATAAAGTTGACGGAGAAGTCCAACTTTGATATCTTCCATCTCATTCAATTATTTATACAGGTAATAAGACTAATTGCGAACCAAAAAAAGGGTGAAAACGCTGCAACTTTCGCTCTCCGACGACCACCTCCTCCGCCGTTGTAGCCGACTGATCTTCCCCTCCGCAGGTTTGTAGATCCCCCTCTTTTCCGTTCCCTTCCTTCTCATCCCGTTTCGCCCCTAGATATCCGATCTTTGTTGTTTTTTCGGGGAAAACCCTGACTTTTGGACTTTGGTTTGGCTCTAGTGGTGGTATCGGCTCCATTTCTTAGGGTTTCTCTGGATCTGGTTGGTTTATTGACCTGGAGTGGTGATTCTCGGGTTGTTTTTTCGGTTGGTTGGGGTTCTCATAATTCATCTGTTGATTGCGATTTCTGACGATTTTTGCTTTCTTTTTGGTGATTTTTTGGCAGAGAATTGTTCGAAAGGTGCGATTTTTTGCTTCATTATTGTGCCAGATGTTGAAACTTATGAGTATTTGATGTCGAAAAAGGTTTGTAAATCTGGTATTTTCACAGGGTTCTGGAAATTGGAAAGGTTGCAAAGTTTGGACATGATAATGCACAATGTTTGGTATTGGTGAGTTATGTGAAATGTTTCACAGAGTTACCCTTTGGTCTCTTCTCCATTTGGGGTCATGCATTTCTATCTAAATATCGTTTGGGAGGGTGAATTTATGCTGTTTTGGTGTTTCTGAAGGGGTGAGGAATGCTCGAAACCGAGGATCATTTCCATAGAAATGTTTGTTGTTGGTGGTTTTGCTTCTCAAGTTTCGAAACTACTTAGGTCATTTTCTCGTGTTTTTATTTCAATGACGGTATTTTGATCTGGTGTTTGTTCTGCTGATTTTTTTTGTGTGAACATGACCTGCATATGGGTGTAGGTCTGGCTTTGATGTGTTAGATATGATCTCTTGGTTGCACGAAAATGCCTCATGTCTTGCACGTAGGCTGTATGTTTAGTGGTTCTGGTTCAATATGCAGTCTATGCATGGTCTTCTGCTAGTTTTGTGCTTCAATTTTCCTATAGCTTGCTCGAAAAAATTATGGCAGTGGAGAATGGTTTATTCTCGGAGTATCTTTCTTGCAAATTGAATATGAGGTTTTGGTTTTGTTTTCTTTCTCTTTTTAAAAGCATTGTCCCCTACATAACTACATTATACAAGCGAGACATCTACTTAACATGTTGAGATATTACTAAACTTTCTTCCTCAAAGGCTCAATTTGGCTAATTGTTATGAAAAAAATTAGATTTGCCTATGAAGTGCCGAAGTGCTTTTTGATATTTGGAAGGGCAACATAACGTATATAATAACATCTCATTCTTTATATTCTCTATGTATTATACGCAGTTGGCCAAGTTGATAATACTTTACTAAAGATATATTTTAAGCTGTTTTGCATGTTTCTTTTCATCAACAGATATCACAATGTGTGGACAGAGCTTTTTTGACTTGATATAGTGACCAGTGAAGAGTAAGGACTATGATGATCTTGACATTGTGTGTAAATGTAGGTGCGGACAGCTAGTTGTACTTATTTGACTAACTACTTTTGCTCTTTTTGTTTTACATCTCCATATTGGTAGTTTTGCTAATTGAGAATGATAATTATGTTTTCATTGATCACGAATTTGACACGTTGACCAACTAACTTCTTTTGATAAAATTTCATGCATGGAATCCACTTAAGTGAAGCTATTTTTATATCAAGTATACAGTTGCCTCGAAGTATCTTGACCCTGTCTTTCTTAACTTATGTTGTGTGCTTACATGTCTTCTTTCTTCAATGTTTAAACAGTGAGGTTGTTTCCAATTGACCTTGTCTTTCAATGTCGGGTGTACGCAATCCTACCACTGTAAAACAGTGAGGTTGTTTCCAATTGACCCAATAGATAAAAAAATGTAGATTGTTTATATAGCTATTCGATGTAGTCCATGATGCTTCAAATGCCAAAAAATAACTTAATCGTTGACACAATAAAAATGGACATTTGTTTTTGTATTTGTATTTGTCAAAATTTTAAATTTAATAATCATGCCTGCTAAAAATAAAAAACAATAACCATACTTGTTTGTGCATGGAAAAGTACTGCATCTGTAAAGAGATAAATATGTATAAAACTTTTCAACCAATACTCCATGTCTGTTTGCACCCCTAGTGACAAGAATGTCTAGACGCTTTATTGTGGGGCCACACATACTCAGCGCAATTTGTTTGTTGGAACGTTGAACTTAACATACATGACGAAAGGAAAGCTGACTGTTGGCCTATTAAACTCCTAAGGAAAGACCACACATAATTAATTATAAAGGTGGTAATATTATGATCTTTATTTTCAATCACACTTTTCTATTAATGAGCTTATTGTATCTGCAAAAATTTCAGTGTCACCCGTAATTTATCATCGACGTGATCACTTTTCGAGATAAGCTACTTGATTTTCCTCAGCTAGTACTTTTTTTTGAAGATCTGCATTGTGCTCCAACAGTTTGCAGGATACATCCATTGCCTGTATTGCTAGAAAATGTTTGATTGTGGTGGTCAAAAAACACAGTATATAGATGGCCAAAGAGAAACATTTGTAAGGTACATTGATGTAATTTCGTAGATTTGTTCTTGTCATGGTATTAATTTGCAAGTATTGCCTCTCTTTTTTATTTCAAGCCTTTTACTATAACTTGCTAAATGAGAGGTCTGTAAGTTAACATAGCTCCGTTATATCATCTTTTAATGTTCACTATGATGGAATAAACCTGATTCCTCCTGTAAGTTATTTATTTCAGGAAAAATCGGCATATTAAGAAACTTACAGAATTATTTTTTATATTATATTTCAAGTCTTATTTGACACTGAAACACTAAAAGAACTTCTTTGACCATAAACAATTCAAGAAATGGTTTAACATATTCTTAGGTTTGTACAATGTAAGTTTAGGGCTAGGAGAATAAACTAACCTAGATAAGTTTGGAGCTACTGTATTATTATTTGAGCAAATTTAGACTCAGTTTCTATTGAACCTATGGATCATTGCCCCACATGGGAGACAAAACAACTGCGGGTATAGAACTGACCCATCACACACCAAGGCACATGCCATCTAAAAAATTATGGTCTGAGTTCTAAGTTCAAACACAATTAAGACTTGAATAAAAAATAATATTTAAATTACAATTCAAGAAAGAAAAGAAAGAGTTTACCAAACAGAAAGGGGTTTGGAGTATACCTATAATCTCATCCTCGCCCACTTGGCCTCAAGAAAAATATGTATGGAAAAGTATCTTCCATTCATGTAACATATTTTTCCATTCATGTAACAGACTTACAGTGAGGTTATATTTTCCCCAGCATGTTCATAGCATAGCGGCAAACGATTTGGTCAAATTATTCAATAACAAGTTCAATTCTTGCTTTTTGGATGATTGGTTGGACAGTTGAAAATTGATTTAGAGGAATTTTCTCTCCAAAGAAGTAAAGTCCCTTCATTACTGAAATGCACATACTTTATGTTTATTGTTTACGAGGGGTTTGGTGATAAGCTGTTGGTTATTAAAATTTGGAACCTTCTTTAGTGGTTTCCCTAAGTTAGCCATGGTTTTATTTTTACTCAGTCTTTTGTGTATATTCTTTATAAGTCAGAATTATATTTTCTTATTTCTGATGTCCATTTATCTAAAGGTACATTCTTAGTCCTCGAGACCTTGTTGTTGTTGGTGTTACCTTTTCTTTTCTTTTCTTTTCTTTTGGATAATGGAAATATATGTTTTCCCTACTATTCGTAAGTTTTCTTCCATGAGTAGATCCATATGAAGTGTCTGAGTTTACTTTCGTGGTAGTCGAATTTATCAGTGTTTTATTTTCCTATGTATAGGCTCGACGATTTGGACCCAATGTTGTCATTTCCCTCTGACGGAAGCAGAACAAACAGGAGTGGTTTTAATATTGAAGGGCTGAGCCGTACATCAAACGACCCATCAAAGTCTTTTAGGAGAGGAATGAGGAAAGGTTCTGAAGGGCTCAAATCTATTGGACGGTCACTAAGGTTTGGTGCCAATAAAGGAGTCTTTGCAGAAGACCTTAAGGTTTCAGAGAAAAAGATATTTGATCCTCAAGACAAATTCCTTCAAATATGGAACAAATTGTTCGTTGTTTCATGCATCCTTGCAGTATCACTGGATCCATTATTTTTTTATCTCCCGGTTGTTGAAGGACAATCAAAATGTCTAGCGATTGATAAGAATTTGGCTATTACAACTACAACATTGAGGACGATAGTTGATGCTTTCTATCTTATCCGTATGGCTCTTCAGTTTCGTACTGCGTACATTGCTCCGTCATCTCGGGTATTTGGTAGGGGTGAACTTGTGATTGACCCTGCTCAAATAGCTAGGAGATACTTAAGATGGTACTTCATAATTGATCTCCTTTCAGTATTGCCCATTCCACAGGTATGAGAAATCTAAATTCCCTATAATTCATAACATTTTGACTAATTTTTGTTAGGTCATTGAGTTTTATTTTAGCTGATAAGATTCCCATCACAGTTTTTTTTCAGTTTCATCTGAGTGAATTTTCTAGCAAATGCCCAACAGGGAACTGGGTCTCAGTGATCTGTCAGTAATAGGAAATAATATCAAGAAAGAGTTTCAACACAAAATATAAGCATCTTCCAGATGCTTGACTAGTTGTTTTGGTCGATTTTGTAATGCATAATTATTTGTGGTGGAAATTTGATTTCTACTGTCTTTATTCTCCTGCTTATTTTAATGATAATGACCGACCCTTGTTCTTTTCAAGGAATAGTATTGTCTAATAACAAATTCAAATCGTTCCATTGGCGGCAATATCTGGTTTCCACATGTTGTCTATTAGTACTACTGCTACTGCAATGGTTAAACTTCAGCCGTTGGTGTAATTGCACCATGTATTAGTTGTACGTGCATCTAAATTTCAATGGGTCATTTGTTTTGAATTCTTAAAGCAAGTTATGGTATTTTGGCATGGTTTGGGGATCCGCTTTAGTTTTTCATGTAGAACTTCTGTATCCCGTTTGGCCTTTAAATTTGCACATATGGTTTTCTGGGTTTTTTCTTCTTCTGAGTTTCCAATTCTGAAATTCGACTGAAGTTCTTGGTACAGCCTTCTCATTTACTGGGCATGTTGAACCATTGATGATTTGATGATTCTTTTGCTTATTCAGGTGTTTCTGCGTGTCTTCAAATCGTTTTAGACTGTTTTACTAGTTCTTTTTTATATTTGGAGACGGTTACAACATAAAACAGTCAGGAGCATGTAACATCTTATAGCTGAATCTTTTTTTTTGAGATAAAATGTGTCATAATTTTTAGATATGTATCTATAATGCATTTTAGGTAAGTTGTATCGAAAATTTGTCACACTTGGCGATTGTTGAGGCTTAACTGACTTGCTAGTTGCTGATGCTTCCTAATGTTGACTGTCATGCAGCTTGTAGTCTGGAGATTTCTTCACAGTTCTGAAGGTTCTAATGTATTGGCCACAAAGAATGCGTTGCTTTTTATTGTGTTGCTTCAATACATTCCTAGATTTTACCGGATTCTTCCCTTGACATCAGAACTAAAAAGGACTTCAGGTGTGTTTGCTGAGACTGCATGGGCTGGTGCTGCTTATTATCTGCTTTGGTACATTCTTGCTAGTCATGTAAGTATGGGTACTCTAATATTTTGTTCAGATTTCTTTGGAAGTTCAAGTATTAGTTTGGTAGCAATTTCCATTGTAATGAACAACTGTTTCCTTATGAAAATTGCGGGATTTCGAAGATGAAGGTAAATCAGTACAACTATTGATTGGTTCACCACCTCTTCAAAACCCAAATAATTGACTAAAGAATCGTAGATCAAAATAGAGTTCAATCCCAGTTTGATGCTTTGTTGTCAGTGATTTCTTCTAATGTTCTAACTGTAGATTCATTTTCCTGTACCCCCAACTCATGTATTCCTCTGATACTTCTAATAAAGGCTTTTGTTGGTTACTTCTGACACCTTGTTCTGGAAATGTGCCTATAAGTGACCAATATATGAAAGTGCACTAACACTACCTGTAATTAAAATAGACTTGGTATCTAGGGTTTCAATTTTTTATTTTAATTGCCACCCCTACAGATTGTTGGTGCTTTCTGGTACTTGCTGTCTGTGGAACGTGAAGATGCATGCTGGCGTAAAGCTTGCCATAATTCTAGTGGCTGCCAAACAGATTACTTGTATTGCAGTGTTTTAAATTGGGTGGAAGCTGATAAGTGGTATAGAAGCAACCCCACTTTTCTTCATGATGAGTGCAATGCAGATGGTGATGACCCTCCCTTTGATTTCGGGATATATGCACAAGCTTTAAAGTCTGGTATAATTGCATCCACAAAGTTTTTCTCTAAATATTGCTATTGCCTGTGGTGGGGACTGCAAAACTTGAGGTACTTCTATTTCTCATTTTATTCAAAGATTGAACTAAATCTTTTTGTCTCAATGTTATCTCTGCCTTGATTTGATTATGTTATGCCGTGGCCTGTACTTTCTTCATTTGTGTTACGAGTCTTTTTTAGTTATTGCATTTTTACAACTAGGCACACTTAGTTAACAAATAACTGATATTGATGAAAAATAATAAACTAATGCATACACGGTCTAGAGTGGGAGCCAAAGAAGGGTAAACATGTGATGGCGAGGCTTGAAATTTACCTTGTGATGGACCTCTACAATATGTAAGGTGCAACTACTTTTATACAAGTTGAACTTGAACAGAGTTTTCCTGAAGGACACTGGAAAAAAGGTTGCACTATTTGACGGTGGGAGTTCAGTTGAAATATTTAATTTGAGTTACACATTGTTAAGCTTAATGAATAACGTCAATTAAAGTAGTGCAGAAAACCAAAATTATCTACAAGTTTACTAAATAAAAGCATTTCAAATTATTTGAATTTTGAGGAGGTATTAATCTGGACGAAGCTGGTCAGTGGTCACCCTCACCCTAGTGATCCAACTCAAGATCTCATGAATCATCCACATTTTGTCATCAAGGATGCCATCAATCACGATTCAGGTCTGAGCTATTAGCAAAGCAAAGCCTTACATGTTAAATTTTATATGAAAAATTTTTATTCGTGGTGCTCTTGTAGCATACAACCAGCTCATTTACCCTTCTATTCTACTATACAGATTACAAACCTTCTAAACCCCCACACATGGAGTCAAAGTGGGTACCACTAAATCGTTCTTTAGCTCTCTATAGTATATCTACCATCATTACGCTTCCTGTAATAGCTCAGCATGGATATAGTTACATTCCTGGCTAATGCGTATTGCTTTGTCATGTCTTGTTGGCCTACAACTGAATGTAGACCGCCAATAATATCAAACAGACATGTAAACCGACAATAATATCAAACTTTTTAAGAGAGGTAATGATTCCTCATTCAGCTTCTGCAGTAATAGGCACAGCAAGTGATTTATAATCACAGCAGATTGGTTTTGATTATTTAGGAATATCATGTACTCAATATTTTAAGAGAGGTAATGATTCCTCATTCAGCTTCTGCAGTAATAGGCACAGCAAGTGATTTATAATCACAGCAGATTGGTTTTGATTATTTAGGAATATCATGTACTCAATACAATGGTGTTTGTCTTCATTATTTCATATTTGATAACTTGGTGCTGAGCCTTTTCCATACTATTACAGCACACTTGGGCAAGGGCTCGAAACCAGTACTTATCCTGGAGAAGTTATTTTTTCCATTGCGCTTGCTATTTTCGGACTCATTCTTTTTGCTCTCCTTATTGGCAACATGCAGGTAAGTTGGGAAAATATTTCTTTAGATTTTGTTGTCTTTTATTGCGTGGACCTACACGTTTCGGCTGCTCAACCATAAGAATGTGATGACCATGCTGCTAACTTGTACTTGTATTTGAATGTTATATGGTTTATGATTGGGATTTTAACTGTCATTTTGTGTATGTTGTATCAGACGTATCTGCAATCTTTGACGATACGTCTTGAAGAGATGAGAGTTAAGAGACGCGATTCAGAACAATGGATGCACCATAGGTTGCTTCCTTCTGAGCTCAGAGAACGGGTGAGACGCTATGATCAGTACAAGTGGCTTGAAACACGTGGGGTAGATGAAGAAAGTTTGGTACAATGCCTTCCCAAGGACCTCAGGAGAGATATCAGACGGCATCTTTGTTTGGCATTAGTTAGACGTGTAAGTGTATACACCATCATTTAGATTTTCAGTTCTTATGCTGGTCTGTCTTCTCTTCATTGTTGTTTCTGTTCTGGGTTTTTTCTGGTTTTACAGGTCCCATTGTTTGATAATATGGACGAAAGGTTGCTGGATGCCATATGCGAGCGTCTCAAGCCTAGTCTTTACACTGAACATACTTACATTGTGCGAGAAGGAGATCCTGTTGATGAAATGCTCTTCATTATACGTGGCCGCTTGGAAAGTGTGACTACTGATGGTGGGCGGAGTGGGTTTTTCAACAGGGGCTTATTGAAAGAAGGAGATTTTTGTGGAGAGGAGCTACTTACTTGGGCATTGGATCCTAAATCCGGAGTCAATCTCCCTTCTTCTACCCGAACTGTCAAAGCATTAATGGAAGTTGAAGCTTTCGCCTTGCAGGCTGAAGAGCTTAAATTTGTTGCTGGCCAGTTCAGGCGCCTTCACAGTAGACAGGTTCAGCACACCTTCCGATTCTATTCACAGCAATGGAGAACATGGGCTGCTTGCTTTATCCAGGCAGCATGGAGGCGCTACTCGAAGAGGAAAAGCGCAGAACTACGCCGTAAAGAAGAAATGGATCTTGACGACGATGGTGGTAGTGGTTCGTCTAGTCTTGGGGCGACTATTTATGTTTCTCGCTTTGCAGCCAATGCACTCCGTGGACTTCACAGGCTCAGAAACAAAAGTGCAAGAGAATTGGTGAAACTACAAAAGCCTCCTGAACCGGACTTTGCAGCAGATGTGGACTAATGTTGTGGAACAAAACAATATATTTATGAACCACCTTGAAATGGTAATTAGTTTATATATATTTTTGTTTTTGCTGCGAGGTTTGTACAGGATGTTATCGATAACAAGAAAAAATATTTAGTTCCTTACTCCATCCCATTATTTCATAGTCCAGGCTGTTTAAAACTTTCTTGTTTACAATATGTATTTAAGCTAATTAGATGGTGATCTGTGGAGTTTGTAAGTCCAAGGCCTGTGGACGGTGACTAACATATTGTCTTTTAACTGCATTGAGTTTGCTAAAGTTTTTTAAGAAAAGAATGCAACTATACTTTTTTAGGGGTTAATTACGGTGTCTCCCTTAATTATGTTTTGGTATCATTTGCACCTTTAAATTTTGATTGTTATCTCTTCAGTTTGTAATACTTTATCTTTTTGAACTTTAAAAATCTATTATTTAAACATAAATTCCAACTTACATTTTGTGAAAGTTCGGATCGAAACAAATGTCATGTATGGTAGAAATCTGAGTCAAATTGGTACTGAATCCGACTTAAATTTTAATAATATCTAACATCTGTTTTGATCTGAATTTTCACGTAAATATAAGTTTAAGAGTGTGTTAGGGATACAATGAAAAAAATTACAAAAAATAAATAAATATGTGTTTAAATAATAAATTTTTAAAATTTAAAGAAGTTAGTGTTACGGAAGTTCGAAGAGGTAAACTGTACTTAACTCTTTTTTTGACATGTTCTGTTGATCGTACGAAGGAAACTAGTTCCTATGATCCTACCACTGGAAACAAAAGAAAATGCTTTGTAGGGGGGCAGTAGTTCATCCCTAGTCATGAAATTGGAGTCTCTACACCACTATAATTTGAGTCCCATTTCTGTTGATTATAATTTACAACCAAAGATCGGATTATGTTAAGAAAGTGCATTTTAATTTGTACATAAGATGGGTTCATCAGTTGCAGGAGATACCATACAGACCCAGTAGCTAGATGATTCAGACATTTCCAATAAAACGCACTACGAAAATAACCATTTTTAGGGTAAACTCCGAAGTAATGAACTGAAGCATAACTGTAGTCTCACATTTCTTCTAAGAAGTAAACCTACGAGTGTACAAAAAATCTATTTGACCTTTAATTTTAAGCATTTTAAAGGTACATTTGTGGTATTTTATTACGAGGATGTTGTGAGCCTGAGCCGATAGGTTCATGGTTGACCTGTCGAATCAGACTCTCCATTTGGACTTGGAGACGGACTATAACAATAACAATATCCGTTCTACCAACAAAAATACTTAGCTGAAAGAGAATAAATGATCAAAATAACGAGTAAGTTGTAGACCATAATAAGAGAACGAAGGGTATAGAGAGCATCAGAAGAAACCAACTATGTTGTTTTCTTGATGTTCCCAGTTTTGATTATATAATCTTATTGTAAGCATATAAGGAAACAGTTCAAGTTACTTGGATGTTGTAACCAACATCAGTTTAAAATGTATCACACACCAACAAACTAAGATAAAAAGAAACAACTTGACATAACACCAACTATCTTTTGGATCCACCTTGGAGCTTCTGAAATTGAAAACCAGTTGATGTCGGCACCTCTTGGCGGAACTAAGGCACCGCCGGTAGCACATCAGAGCAGTTCAGAGCCTCCTTGATATTTTTCACAGTGGTGCTGATAAGATTGTTGATTAGTGATGTTGATTCAAGAGCAACCTTCTCGTACCGGCAGCTCAGTAGCATCTGAATTGATATTGTGATGAGAGAACCTGCGACGGTGGCATCCGAACTTGCTGGGGCTGTGCTGGGCTTTTTGGCGGGAGTTATAACGAATCCGGATGGAAGAAGGGGAATGGATGACAGGTTCAAATATCTCCTGCTGATGTCTTGGTTAGGTAGTTCGACAGCTGCATAGATCAGCATGGAACCAGATGCATCAGTGCAGCTCTCTTGGAGTATGAAGTTGTTCTCGCCGGAGTTTAAAGCCTGATAGCATCAAACCGAAGGTCAAATGTGAGTGTAAGTTGTGATTGATCTTCATTCAGATTTTAAGAAATGATAATATTTCCTTTCTTATAAAATTAAATTATGCTGAACACACAAGTTTTCAGATGTCTGTTTATATAATTATTCGGTCTGACACGAAAAGGTAACCTTTTAGTATGATTTTGATCTTATAATGGGAATTTCTTCGATTGATGCAGGAAGGTTCAAGCAAGGAAAGTGAGACATAAATTTGGAACTACATCGTTTGCAGAATCAAATAGAAGCGTCTTTGGAAGTGATTTACGGTACCATTTTTGCCAAAACATAATCGTTCGAGTACATTTTTTTCCATTCTTAGACATTTTATATCCTAAAATTTAGTGAGTAGAATAGCCATCGTAAACATGTTTGTAGGAAAATGGCATATTGTGACTCAACCGAGTCCTGATTAACTAGACTTATGATCGCATCTGGTTATATTGATAAAATCCGTTTGTTACCATATTCGACAGAAGTGGAAGAAAATAAAGAGTAAAGACTAACACTTACCCTTAGCAGAGAAATAAAATTCCCTTCGCCAGAACTCAATGCAATCTGACTAATCTCATGTGCTGAATTACCCTTAGATAGGACATCCCACTGAAACCCCACAATTCAGCATTAGAATTAAGAATTAAAATCTGTTCATTAGAATCAAACATAACAACTGAGAGGATGTAATCTATCAAACCTTAGAACGCATCGTTTTGTCCATGAAGAAATTAAATACAGTTTCAGATGAAACAGGTAGCCATATTGAGGTTGCTGCATTTAGAACAACTGCTTTTGGTGGATCCGAGTCGGCGCTCTTATGAACCGAGACTCGAACCTCAACATCACTTGATCCAGATATACTTGTCCACCCTTGGTCGTTTGATGAGTTCAAATTGGCACAAAATTTATTCACCATTTTCTGCGAAAGTTTCATAATGTTCCCCTTTGCTTGCAACCAGATTGTATAATCTACAAGAAACAGCAAAATGTGACATCAAGAAATTTATTATGTTGATCTACTTAATTTAATTTCTGATACAAACTTTACCTCCATCATTATCATCATCAACACCATCATCATCATCATCCATACCTGACATTATATATTTCTCATACCGCTCAATCCCTCTAGATAGAGTGGCTAACCATCTTTTTGCCCCGAATGCGGCACCAGAATTTATGAAACCGCGGTATAGCGGGTGAATAGGTGTTTCCTCATTCATTTCCATGTGTACTAACCACGTAACCTGTTGAAAATTTCTTTATGTAATTGATTGGCGAAAATCAAATGGTGGAGTGAGAGATCAAAAGATGCACACAGAACAAACCTTTACATAATCACCGGGCATGTCTTCAATAAAGCAACCTGATGGGAGAATTCGCGGGAGGAGCGTCGGTTTGAATTGGTTCGCTTGGGAGAAACCAACAGAAATATCTGCTATAGCCCATCCCTCTTTGGTTTCCTTAATGTGGCGAAGGAAGTAGAATCCTTGAGCAGGTACTAACGGAGAGAGTACTTGAAGCTCTTCATACATCTGCATATCATTTAAAAAAATTAGTAACACAAATTAAACCATAAAAAATAATGGTTTTTCATATTCAAGATTCTGAACTTACCAAAGCCAAATAGCCATGACTGTCTCCCCTACTTCCCCGGTCTAGAATTTGAACAACTTTCGCTTTTGAAATGATGTTCGGAAACAATTCCATTCGCATTTTCTTCAAATTCACAGGAAAAAAAGATTTCCTTGCTTGATGACTAAAAAATAAAAGGAAATGATAAGGATCACAGTAACGAAACTTACAGAACCTATAAGCATATCAATCAACAAGTCCGGATAGATCTGAATGAACTCAGTATATCTTGAAGCGTGTTTGTGGAGTTCTGTGTTGCTTGAGTTGTAAGACCACCTCGGAAACATTTTCTCGTAGGTCCCATAGTGGAGGATATCAGGGTCATTATTTCTAGACTCGATCCACATCGGTCCATCCATCTGACATAGACTCACAACCTCATCCAGTGCATTAGACGCCATTTCGGTCAGTACAAGCTTGTCCTCTTTAGAAAAGGTTGGAAACAGCTCTGGCAGTTTGGAAGATCGGGTAGCGGGAAATGGCCCGAGTGATAAATTAAGAAGGGTTATCGGGGTGAAGCCAGAGGAAGGAGGTTCTGTAAAGGGACTATCACGGAACGATGATACGAACATTGAAATTCTTCCAATCTGCAGAACCAAATTCAGACGAACAATCAAAACAGCAGAGAGGCAGAAACCAATTTAATGCTTGATCTTTGTTCCTACTAAAAGGAAGAAAAAAACTAATCTGCACAATCCCGAAAAATAAAATGTTGCTACCATCAATGAGAAAAAATTAAAAAAATCAAATATTTAGATGCGAAACAAAAAAAAAACAGTTAATTTTGTTCCAAGTCCTGCAGGCTTGGATGTGAGTTATTCAACCAATGAGAAACTGAAAGGTCGCTATCATCACAAACAGGAAAAAAATCCATTCATGTTTAAATACTGGTTATATCAAAACTGAAAACTTCCTTAACTATCCCTTGAATCCTTTGACCTGTAATTAAGTATCTCAGTTTTCAAAAGAAGTACAGAAGCACTCAAATTTAAGATCTTAGTCAAACCAGAGATGTGTATAAACTAAACCAGAATAATTGGAACCATGCACACCTCTTCCTTGAGTCGAAAGTTCTCCAGTCTTAGTTTCTGTAAATTAGAACTAGTGTTCTCCGTACCGGGAACTCTGCAACTGATGCACCTTGCATCGCTCAAAGCCTTGCGAATTGCATCGTTCTCAGACCGGATCTCTTCATTCTCTATCTTCAGGGCATAGTTATCAGCTTTCTCGACCTGTGCCTGCTCCAAAAATTCCTTCAATCACAAGTCATATTAACAGATAGCACACACAAATAATAGTGGTACCTTTTTTCTTTTTTTTGCACAAAACCGCATAAGAAACATACAAACAATTGTGAAAAGCAACTATTTTTATGTTCTCCATGCAGGATAGGGATTATCCAGAACAAAAACTATAATCTTTTTCATGTTTGCCTACAAGCAAGAATAGATCAATAGATGCTTAAGCATGAAAAGAACTTTTTTTTGGATGATTGAGAAGAAGAGAAGAAAGGGGACCTTATATAGTGTCCTCCTGTTCTGAAACCAGAACTTGATCTGTCTTGTGTCCAAACCCAATTCCCTGCCCAGTTGTGCTCTTCGCTTCTCAGTTGGGTTTCGACGTTCCCTAAATGCGCTACAAATAACAATACCAACACCAAAAACACATGTCCATGCAAAGCTCAGAATGAAAACCACAACAACGTAAATACTCCAATACAAAAACATGAACATAAATATAAGAACTTACAATTCTAATAGCCGAGTCTGCCTTATGGAGTGCCTAACGTACCGCCTATACTTCTGGGAATCCGATGCATTTTGGCCTTCCATATCGAGTAGTTCTCTATTCTGTCACCACAACAAACAAAAAACTGCGTATAATTGCTGAGCCAACACGGCTCACTGAAGCAAAGAAACAATAACACAAAGATGAGCAAACCAGAATTGCAAGGGAATATTGCAATACAAGACTAGAAGTGCTGGTGTTTTTGTGATGTGCTGGCTCAGCTTTATAAGGCAAAAATACACATTCTTCACGCTATTGCAAGAACGTTACACTTCGCGAAGGGAGACACGTATACGAGGAACAACATGTTGCACATGAGGTTATAACCTAGCAGTTTTGACGTGACTGATGCTGGCCAGGCGGATTTGGCAATGCGGATACACCAAGAATTTCATGACAAAAGTGGTAAGATAGGATAGGAAGGATATTAATGTGTGTAATGTACCGATGATATCGTCTAGTGGTAGGTGAGGGACTAGAAAACCTACACCCCATTTCAAATCCGGGTGTTGCTCACTTGGTAAAGAAAAACTTGTGATTTATTATCCTCCCTATTAAACAAAAATCAAACTTAGCCAACTTCTAAAGTGCAAAAATTGACACGAAAGAATTATCATCCTATGTACATCAACGATCCTAAAGTTTTGGGAACAAAATCACAATTCTGTCAACCAGATGTTGTAGGATTAAAAGGGTGATTGCTCCCATTCTAGGTGTAGAAGATAGTTCCTACATTTTTGACTGGTATAGAATTTTACACCATTAATAAAATCACATCCTCAAACCCATGTAGATCCTGACTCATTCGGTTACCATTGAAATCCATCGAAGTGTAGTGCCCTCCTAACAAACCAATTGCTAAGTATATAACGCATTTTAACTTGAAATAACTAATTATAAGTTGAGACCCGTGTCTCATATACCATACAAACATTTCTCATTTAGCCATTTAGGCAATGTTGGACTATAAGTTAAAATATGTCACCTCTCCATATATGGTTCTTGAAGTTGTTAGTAGAAGTTGAAGAGAGACAAATATTTACATGCCCATTTGGTAGAGAGTCGTGTTTACATGCCCAATTTGGAAGGAAACCACACAAATCAAATATATTTTGTAGAGAGAGACAAAGAGAGAGATTCTTGAGAGTGTAGAGAGAGGGGAGAGTGAGTGTGTGTTGTGAATAATTATTATTATTTGTGTGAATGCAACCGTTTGGAAAGTTAACCGACTTGGACCGGAACTGTTCTGACGGTTTTGTTTTAAAGTGAAGTGGCGGGAAATGTGAATGGTTAAGCCGGCCAGGTGTCAAAATGAAGTGTTGACAACATCATTATGTGTTTATTTAGTTATATTATACAATAATTCTCCAACGAGTTTGAGACTTAATTTATCTATTTTAATCCCCTATCATATTCACTATTCATCTGAAATTGTAAGGTAGATTAATGTTACGACGATTATGCTAATAAAATGATCTAATTGTGGATATTGATGGTAGAATAATCGTAATTATATCTAATGATGAGATTGTAGGGAGACAAATAAGATAAGTCATGAACTCACTAGATCTTCACCGTATATTATATACATTATCTAGTAGATAAGGTTGTCCATTCAAATATTATCAATGATAAAGTCGTCATATTAGTTTTTTAACGCGGTAAGTTTCTCTTTTTTTCCTTCCAAATCCACCATATGGGGAAAAGCTAATTTTGTTGCAGTGAAAGTGGTTACTTTATTGAGCAGATCTCTTATTATAATTTAACTGAATTGTTATTCATCGTCGGAAAACTACTTAAATCGCTCGTACGAATTATCGTTTTGTCATTCTCTCATTTCTACTTATATTACTGTTCGTTTCACTCTCCTACCACCACTCTCTCATCTTTCTCTCATAATCATCAAGAAGAATGTCTTGGAGGACAAGAAAGGAGCCAACAGATGCCCCAACGTACTCGAATCTGGTAAAATATCTCATTTATTTAAATTATTTATTTAATTTTTTTTGGTGGGGCGTCCGCGAGAGCCACCCCAGGGACCACGACCCCTGCTCTGACTACTGGAAGATCAACCACGACCTCGCTCAGCATACTCAAAGGTACTCAGGTCCCGACGTGTCGAATTTTCCCTTGGTCGACCTCGTACCTTAGTATTTTCTGCGGGCTCTTCATAGTTTGATTGATCGGGGTGTAACTGTGCGTATATTATAAGAGAGACACTACGAATTACTACAGGGTCGCTCCCTGAAACCTCATCAACGAGGTTCCGAAAATGTTCGACGTCTTGTTATGACTGATCCACAAACTCTGGCATCTTGACTCCTTCTCCAATGACAAGTGTTTTCCAGAATAGTTGAAATTGTTTTAAATAAATTCCTTCGCTTGACTCAATACAACCGTACATGGTAGATGCACAAGGAATCACATGTGATGTCAGAAAAGCACACTCACAACGATATTCAACTTGATTGCTTAAGCTCTGCATTCTCTTAAACTCCTGACTCAATAATGACAAGCAGTGATGCGAAACTCGACCATTTATATGTTGATACAAATCATATATGTAGTTAGTCAAATTTCGACGTCTCGACTCTTCAAGAAAGTTTCGAATATTCCTCAGCTGCATTTCAGAGAGACGGCCTAGCCAGACGCCCCTGCCTTAGGGTAGGCGGCCTACACAGGCGCTTGGCCCATGGCTAAGGCATCTATTTACGCCGCCTACCCTAAGGTGGCGGCGTCTGTCTAGGACGCTCCCTCCAAGGAGGGGGCGTCCAAGCCAGACGCCCCCACCTTGGGGTAGGTGGCTTAGACAGACGTCTGTGACGAATTTTTCCCCCAGTTAACCTCGCCAGATCCAGACGCTTCGTCAGATATTTTCGTGGTGTTGGTACTGGTAAAGTGAGGAAAACTGAGGCATAAGTCTTAGTTTAAGAAACGAGACAAAATGAGTATTAAATGGATTGTGAATAACAAAATGGTAATTGTTGGGCGATTTAAGTAGTTTTGAGGCGACGAATAGTAATTCCCTAATTTAAATGTAATTATAGTTTTTTAATCGTGTATCTTTCTGAAAGCAATGATATAACATATATCTCGTTACATACCAATAATTGCGATATTGGAACATATATGAAAAACTGATTTTTTTATGACTCAAAATTCTCTGACACCCGCTCCTAATTGGGTTAGGCGAGTTGCGGCTCTAAACTGAAAGTAGTCTACACCATTTGCACCGAGATGTAATTAACTACGTTGCTGAGATTTAAACTTGCATCTCACACGGTTGTGGCGGGGTTTTAACTCCAAATGGATAATGTGTCACAACTCCAACACATTGTCGCAACTCCAAGTTTTTTGCAAGTGATGAAAATTCAAAAATTTCCAGATCAAACAACATGTCTTAGCTAAAAAACGACATCTCGAAACCAAGAAAAAATTTGCCCAAGTAAAAACGACATCAGTGATACCGTTTTTATTAAGTGTAAAAACGACATCTACAATGTCGTTTTTAGTTAATGAAAACGACACTTGTGGTGCCGTTTTTAAGGTGCATACTTTGCCAATTAAGTTTTCAAAGTTCATATTTTTCCAATTTTCTTTTTTTAACTTATTATTTTGATTTTTTTTCCTATATATATGAGGAGGGGTTCACTACTCATAAATTTCGTTGACACACGGTTGGGTTTGTTAATAAAATCATATATGAACTCCAAATTGAAAATCCAAATCGTAGATCTTGATCTACAGTATATATGTAGATTTAAAGATATCGAAAATTATAAAATTTGAAATGTTTTTTACATTGTATCTAAAGATGTAAAAATACGTTCATTTTTACATCTTTAGATACAACGTAAAACATATTCCAAATTTTATAATTTTCGATATCATTAAGATCTATGATTTGAATTTTCAATTTGGAGTTTATATATAATTTTATTAACAAACATAACCATGTACGCAACGAAATTTAAGGATAGTAGATTCCTTTTATATATATATATATATATATATATATATATATATATATATATATATATATATATATATATATATATATATATATATATATAAACCACCCAAGACTAGCCGGCAGATGTGTAATTTATCTCAGTTCCCTCGGTTAAGTTAAATTAAGGATCCTTATACACGGACGCGGGCGTTCGTGACGCGCGCTGACATGGACAATACAGTCAGCAGTCCAGTCATCAAAATTCAAATATCTGTTACTTTTTGAAATAAAATAAATAACATATTTATTTTTTGTGTCACATGCAATTTTTTATTTTCCTGATACAACATTACGTTCCCAATGCAACATTTCGTTTCCCAATGCAACATTTCGTTTCCCAATGCAACTTATTCTCAACAGATACACAACTTAATCTGAACAGACATACAACCTATTCTGGACAGAAACATAACTTATTCTGGACAGACACATAACCTATTCTGGACAGACACAGAACATATTCTGGACAGATAAAAAACTTATTATGGACAGACACGCAACCTATTCTGGACAGACACACAACCTATTCTGGACAGACTTTGAACTTATTATGGACAAACTTTGAACTTATTCTGGACAGACTTAGAACTTATTATGGACAAACTTTGAACTTATTCTGGACAGACTTTGAATTTATTCTGGACAGACACACAACTTATTGTGGACAAACTTTGAACTTATTATGGACAGACTTTGAACTTATTGTGGACAGACTTTGAACTTATTCTGGACAGACTTTGAACTTATTATGGACAAACACACAACTTATTATGGGCAAACTTTGAACTTATTGTGGACAAACTTTGAACTTATTGTGGACATACTTTGAACTTATTATGGACAAACACACAACTTATTATGGGCAGACTTTGAACTTATTATGGACAGACTTTGAACTTATTGTGGACAGACTTTAAACTTGATATGGACAGACTTTGAACTTATTCTGGACAGACTTTGAACTTATTATGGACAAACACACAACTTATTATGGGCAGACTTTGAACTTATTGTGGACAAACTTTGAACTTATTCTGGACAGACTTTGAACTTATTATGGACAAACACACAACTTATTATGGGCAGACTTTGAACTTATTATGAACGGAGTTTGAACTTATTTTGGACAAACTTTGAACTTAATATGGACAGACTTTGAACTTATTCTGGACAGACTTTGAACTTATTATGGACACACACACAACTTATTATGGACAAACTTTGAACTTATTCTGGACAAACACACAACTTATTCTGGACAGATTTTGAACTTATTATGGACAAACTTTGAACTTAATATGGACAGACTTTGAAATTATTCTGGACAGACATTGAACTTATTATGGAGAAACACACAACTTATTATGGGCAAACTTTGAACTTATTATGGACAAACTTTGAACATATTCTGGACAGACACACAACTTATTCAAGACAAACACATAACTTATTCTGGACATAATAAGGTGTGAGTCTTTTCATTTTAAGTTGTGGGTCCGTGAGGAATCAAATGTTGCATTGGGAAAATAAATGTTGCATGGGGAAGCGAAATGTTGTATTGGGAAAATAAAAGTTGCATGTGACACAAAAAAAATGTTATTTAATTAATTTCAGAAAGTAAAAGACATTTGACTTTTGATGACTGGACTGCTGACTGGACTGACCACGTCAGCGTGCGTCTCGGACGCAAGCGTCCATTAATTATTTTCCTTAAATTAAGACTTGCAATTGGTCAACGTAAAATCTCAGAAGAAGGTGATTATAAAGTACTCCTACGCATTTACATGGACCCTTATGAATTGGGGTTTTGTATTCACAACTTAGGTTTTAATTCATTCAAAATGCAGTTAATAAATGGCTCCTGAATATCATCAAATAACTTACTTTCCATTAGACGAGCCGAGTCATAAGTATTATCTTATGTTATTATCAAATACAAAAAATAATTATAAATGAAGTAATAAAAATTTGAACGATCTATCAAACCGAACCTCAATTTTTTTCGAGTTCGAGCGGCTCGTTTACCGAACCAAGTTTGAATATTTTTTTCCCATCAAGATCCTTCATTTTCATTTTAAACTAGAGTCGAGCGTTTTTCAAGTCGTGATGTCGAGTCAAATCAAAGTTGACAGTCCTATTTATGAATCAATCATGGGTAAAAAATAAATTAAAATTTTAAAAAATTAAAAAAAACATAAACAAATAAAAAGCATATATCCAGAAGAAGAAAAAAATTGAAAAAAGATTTAAAACCATTTTTAAATATTTTTGTATTTTAAAAAAAATGGACCAATAGGAACCCCGTCGGGAAACCGGCCATTTAAGCACCCGGGCGGGTGACGTGCGGTGGAGTTGGCAATTTTTTTGGGCAGGAGATCGGACGTAGCAGGGTGCCCTTCATCTTCACCCGACCGTTAACAATGGTCTTAGGCTTCTCATTCACGGGGGTTGGGGCTCCTCTGTTACATTTGAAGAACCAAATTTCAAAAAAAATTAAAGCACATGATAACAAGGTAATAATTATAATGCTAGCAAGGGGTAAATAAAAGGTACTACTGCAAGCAAGGGTGTGTTTATGTGATACGAAGTTGTCAATGCCCCGAACTCTTCATTCCTATTTTTATTTACCGTGAGTACATACGAATAAACTTGTTTTAAGTTTGTGATTACATACTTAACTGTTGACATTAGTCCAAAACAGCCAATAAATTTATATTTGCACTAAAAGATGGTGGATTGGACCCGTGCATATATAATTGCATTCCACTTCAAACTACTTCGAGCCATTAGAAGTCAGAAGATGTAAACATACACAAATCATGGGGCTTTACCATTACTAAAATAGTACTACTCTCACTTAAAGATTGTGTGCTTACATAGACCTCGTAACTCTTGACTAAACTTGTGCGAAAACCAACATGACACGTAAACCAAAAGACTTGCATGCAGGTTGGCGTTACAGAAAGACAGACCCAAACAATAAAAATATATTCAATAAACAAAATCAGGGAAAGGTAACAAAATTCTAACTTTGCAACCTTCTCCCGAGCGTGCACAGATGATCAACCTTCATCAACTAGCGTTGCAAGTTCTCTACAGTTTGGAGAATGAAGTCCGACTTTTGACTAGTCTCGCATCCGCAGGGTAACACTAATTAAGTGCTTCCTCGTAAACAAAGAATCTACAATGGACGACACCCTAAGAACAACTTAGATGTTAGGATGCATTGACTTGGAGAACAAAATCCGACAAACAAAAAAAGAAGAAACGACGCAGTATTGGGAGGAGTGGGGCATGCAAAGAACTAAGTACCGGTGACCTCCGACGTCCCAACTTGGTCCTGGTTCGCTGGAAGACCACGAAAACACACCGGTGTGCGGTGGGGGAGAGTGGGGTCTTCCGGCTCCTTGACAGGATGGTATTTGAAGGGGAGGTATTTGAAGGGATGGAGGGGATACGAAAATGGAGGAGAAGGCCGGGTAAAACTACGCCCCATGAAGAGGAGGTATTTGAAGGATGGAGTTGAGGAGGGACGTTTTGGTCTTTACGCAAGCTTTATCATCCCAGTTTTCTTTTTCTGTTACATTTTATCACTTCGTAATATTTATCTACGATCTATTTCTATTTCATGATTTTTATAAAAAAAAATATACTGTCAAATTAACTTTTCTAATTCCTCCAACTCATTTCGTACATATACAATAAAATAAATATATCATTAGTTATCTTTTTGTGTGTGTGAATTATTAATACTTTTTATTATTTTTAATTTTTAAAAAATAATTATTAGACAAACATAGGAAAAAAATTAATTTATCAACTACAAAAAGATAATAGTATACGATAACCAAACTTAATCATTCAGCTTTGATAATTGTCCACCCAACTTATCCTTCTACACAATGAACATAATTTACAATAACTAAAAGAAACAAATTAATATGCTTTTCATCCTTCCGCCCATAACGTGTCTGTCTATTCTCAATTAAATTCGCTTTAAGAGTCAAATATGTCTTTCTATCACTAATTCTGAATTAATACGAGAATATAGATGGTTTAGCTTTGATAATTGTCCTGTTTGATTTAACCATCGAAAATCTAATATTTTAAAAATACAATATTTATATAACAATATGAGTGTCTATCCGTAGAACATAAGAAAATAAGAATTATGGTAAAAAAATCAAATTTTATAATTTTTATTTTCTAAGATATTTCCATTTAAAACAATATAATCATTTATTTTAATTATATTTAATACAAAATAGAATTGAATCACACCACCATTAAAAAATAATTAAAATAGACAACACGATCTGCAAGGATAATTTTTTTTATCCCATGATCTGCAAACGATCCTGGAAAAGATAACAAGACTCTTAACTTTGTCGTAAGAGCACAAACAATGGGGTTGGGGGATGCACCCCCCATGGAAATTGTAAATATGTCTACCTTAACTTTACGAAGATGCACAGAATGACATGGAAATATTTTTTCAAATATTTTTCACTCACATGGAAATTGTAAATATGTCTACCCAATAAGACATCCCGTTAAACGTTCCTAAGGAGAATATATTTTTCCCTCTTTCGAAGAAGCAAGAACTTTTTACAATGACTATGCTGATGCTTGTGGTTTTGGGGTTAAGCTAAGACATACTCATTACGAAGGTGATGTTGTTACCCGGGCTAAGCTTACTTGTTCCAAGGAGGACAATGCACCAACAGACCAAGGTCAAGGAATAATGAAGCCACGTTTATCGAGTAGAGTTGAGTGCACGACACGCATCAGGGTTTCCGGTAACCCAGCAAAAAGGTTACTAGATTAACTTTGTCGATATCAAACATAACCATGAAATGCTTCAGGAGACTAGATACGTTTTCTAAGACAGAAACAATTTGTACCTGAGGCCGCGATTGCACGAATAACGTGCAATTATGATTCTAGGATCTCGGTTGCTAAAACCATGTGATCGTTTGTTGTCGAGGCTGGAGGGCATGACAAACTTATTTTTGACGATAGTGACCTAAGGTTTGTGTTTTGTTGGACGTTATTGTGTTTCAAGAAATCTTTGTCTTTAATAATTTTTGTGTGCGCATGAATGTTATAATTGAAGTCAGAAATTTGAAAATGGGACCCGACGATGCATAAACTCTTCAAAACTATTTCAGAAGATGCAAAACTATTTCAAAGAAGCCAAAAAGAGCCTCACAGAAGAGAAGAGCAAGTATCGAAGGAAGGATAAAACTCCCCTGCATCTGATCACGCGTAGACGAGGGGATCCATATTTTGACGATTGGAACATAAAGTTATATTTTTACGAGCAACATGCTCATTAACTTCGTATCAATGCTTGTTGTTTGTATTTTGTACACTTTTATGTCATTAAGCAGGCATTGCCTTTGTAATAACAACTTTATCCCCATGAATGAGGGATTTGTAAATGAGTTTGTACTTTTTAAATAGGGGTCTGTTCTTTTTAAGTATGGTTTGTCCTTTTTAAGTGTAGTTTGTTTCTTTTTAAGTGGGTTTTGCTCTTTTAAAGTAAGGGTTCGCGCTGACGCATGAATCAACTTACATACATGTGTCATGTAGGAGGATGTTGCAAATGAGTTTGTACCTTTTAAGTAGGACTTTGTACTTTATAAGTAGGTGTCTGTCATTTTTAAGCAGGGTTTTGTCCTTTTTAAGTAGGGGTTTGTTCTTTTTAAGTTTGGTTTCGTCCTCTTTAAGTGATTTTTTGTTCTTTTTAAGTGAGTTTTTGTTCTTTTTAAGTAAGGGTTCGCGCTGACGCATGGATCAACTTACATATATGTGACCTTCTGTGGGAGGATGTTGTAAATGAGCTTGTAACTTTTTAAGTAAGGATTTGTACTTTATAAGTAGGCGTACGTCCTTCTTAAGAAAGAGCATGACCTTTTTAATTTGAATTTGTCATTTTTAAGTGGGTGTTTGAACTTTTTAAGTTGACATTTTTCCTTTTTAAGTGAGTTTTTGTTCTTTTTAAATAAGGGTTCACGTTGACGCATCGATCGACCTTACATACATGTGTACAATATTACTTCGGAGTATGAAAACTTTGTAATTTCAATCTAAAATGTATTTGTTAATTTACAAACTACTACTTTAAGTCCACACAGGTGTGAGGGCCCTCAATAAAGTCATGACCATTTCACCCGTGACCGAGTGAAGTGTCTTGAAGTCTTTCATTTCCGTTGGGGAGACCTTTCGTATGAGACATTTTATCCAGTAGTAGACAAAAACACCGTAGTCGTTGCTTCCCGGTATTTGTCTTTGGCACGTGTCCCTCAGGTATCTCACTGGTCAGTTCACCTTAAGACAATTTCTCCATAATTCACCCACGTCTTTGGCCGAACATTCATGTACGCTTACCTCATTGTCAGCATTCTCATTTGAAACCAGCTCCCTAGAGCAACTGTTAAAAAGGACAAACTATAACCTGAAAAGGAAAAAATGATTCTTAAAAATGAAGAACCATTACTTGTAGTACAGCAACACACCCATCGACGTATCCCCTCATTGTCGCCGCGTCACCGGTAGATCTCCTAGCCCGTAGATCTCGGTTGTCCTTCTCCAGGCCCGTCACAAGTGCCTTGTGAACAACCTTGGCCCACGCGTACTTGTGTAGCCGTTTGAAGTCAGCCAAATGGTCGAGAAACCAAATTCTTGTTCGATGTGTGTCATCACAGAAAAAAAAAGACTGAAGATGTAACAAATGAGCATCCACATAACTGGTAGCCATCATCTGGGCACAAAATTGTGTGTTGGTAAAAATCTCCCATGTTCAGGTTGCGACTTCCTTCGGTTGCATCTGTACTGCTTTCCCACGTAGTCTGAGCCCCAAAATTAGAGAACCGTCTTTGGTTGTGAACTATATTACCCCATAGCCGATCCTCAACCCCACATCCTCAGGGTCATAGTGTTTCACGAATCAGTCAACAATGTCATTATCAACATGAACTTTCGAGAGGTCTAGGAAGTGGCCGAAAGAGGTAGCCCGGAAGACATCTTTCTCTACGTCCTTCAACTTTCCAAAAACCTTCTTTATTGGGGTTCACGAACATTTGGAGATCTGGAAGTAATTTGTAGATGCCTAAGAAGACAAACCGTATCAAAACCTTCAATTTTAAAGTATCGAAATCCAACGCATGGGTTAAAACGACAAACTTGGTGGACCACCACACTCGAAGTAGAAGCTTGACGGGGAGAATCCATGTCGTCGACGACGAGAAAGGAAGATGATAAAAAATCGGAGCGAGAAAACAGAGAATAGTTGAGAAAGTGAGGGTGAGAAAGTTCAGAAACGATTCATATTTTCTTTCGCAATTCGGGATGTCAACATGCGTCAGTTTGATGTCATTTACCGGTCTTATCGCTGTGCCAGAAAAGACACAATGTTTTCCCCATTTTTTCGAAAAAAACACTTTCTTTTTAATGACTGGACAACTAACTAGACCTTTGACCAGATGCCACACCAACAACGTCTAGGGCGCGCACCAGGCTATAGGAACCTGACACTCCATCCCCCCCCCCCCCTTCCGAGTCTTCCGCTTATATCCACGTGGTTCAATTGTTTAATGGACATCTCTGAACAGGTTTGGAGACAAAAGGGTTAAAAATATGGCCCTTTTTTGGTGGTTAAATCTCGGATTCTGTACGGTTCTATGGGCTTCTGACCTGGTTGGATCGTCTTGGTGTGCGGGTTGCACGTGATTTCGAGGAATCTGTGGTGGGTTGATCTGTTCCGGGGCGTTCTTGGTGTGTAGAAGAAGGGGGAGTGGTGTGGTTTGGGAAAGATCCCATCTTTTTTAGTTTGGGTGGTGTGTGAGTTTGATTTGGGATTTGGATGTTGTTTGTTGGTTTGTATTTGGAGTTGGAGTTGGGTTTTGTCTTTTCAGCATTTGAGTTGGGATCTCATTAGATTTGCTATTTGGGTGTTGTTTTGTGTTACATTGGATACTTGGGCATTGTTGGATTGGGCAGTGGTGTTAGATTTTCCACTTGGGCGTTGTTGGTTTGGGTATTGGAGTTAGATTTTCCACTTGGTTGTCGTTGGTTTAGTCACTTGGATCTTGTTGATTTGGGCATTTGAGTTAGTTCTGCCTGTTGGTTTGGTTGTTTATGGGTTGTTGAGTGAGGGTTACGATGGCCGTGTTTCAGAATTTGATGACTCCACCTCGCCTTTTCATCGAGCAAGTGACAAGTAGAATAAGAAACGAAGAACCTGATTCTGGTGGTCCGGAGAATGCAATCATCTTTGTTGGAGTCTCATTGGTGTTAGGAATTGCTTCAAGACACGCTCTTCGTGGGACACAGGTTCCATACACTGTTGCACTCCTTCTTCTTGGCATTGCTCTTGGAGCCTTAGGTATGCATGTGAAGTCCAGTGTTATTCTTAAGCTTTGGTTTGTATTTATGTTTTGAGATTGGATCACAACTGTACTCTTCCTTTGGTTTAAATATATCTTAGTGACACATTTGGTTCTGCTTACATCAACTTAAATTCGGTCATATTTATGTTAGTCCCTTCCATGAGGCTTGGACGTGCATTATGTAGTGAGAAATGATTATGCTTTGATTGGATGTTATATGATAGAGTCAGATGGTCCATGGTAGTGAGAAATGATTATGCTTTGATTGGATGCTATATTGTTATGATTATTTAATGAATATATCAACTGAAATTTTAGGGCCATTTTTTATTTTGTTTAAATCACTTCTGTGCTTTAGAGGACCTCTGCTAACACGACATCAAAGACGAGTTCAATGAACGTAGAACTTACTAAGTAAGAGTAGGAGATGTGGTTGGAAGTGAAGAAAGCTCATGAGACGGTAAAAAGAGACAGTAAGAAGAGAAATTCACATTCTTAAATGCACCAGACTGCCTTTAGTTTAGATAATTCTCAGGTTGTTGAACATGTTTAATTGGATGCCAGTCGAGGATCGTTAGCAGCTCTTAACAAATACTGAATATAAGCCTCATCACACATGACACTTGTGGTCCTAAAAGAACTATCTAGCACGACTTGTGCAACCAGATCATAGAGTTGAACTTGCATATCTTTCATTTTTCTTTTTCATTTTCCTTCCTCTCCTATTAGATGCTGGGCATTCCAAAAAAAATCAGGAGGTGATATGCATTTAATTATTTCTTTTGGAAGTTTATTAGATATGCTAGAACAAACATTGGTCATCCAACTATTCTTGGTTTTGGTGGCATGTGCTCACCGAAGTTTGTTGCCCATTATTTGTAAATACTATAAGTTAATATTTTCCCCTTCTCTTATGCATCCGATAGATGGATCTTTCTCCTTTTCAGAAGGACCATGGTTGTTTAAATTCTAGATGTTCCCAATTCTCACCTACCTTATTTTGTGAACACATCCACAGTTTGGCCTAGTAGCTTTCTTGGTATCTTTAGAAATGGTGTCTAATGATTTGGAAAAGTTAAGTTGGTTTGCTGCGTATTTCTTGCAAAGGCAAGTTGCAAAAAGTAATATTAGTTTTCTTTTGTGTGTATCTCATGAGTTTCATCAAATGTTTTGGTGTCATTTTCTTAGCAGCAGTCCTTAAAAATCACTTAGTTGTGTCACATTGTTGAAATTTTAAACCTTTTATTGCTCTATAAACAGAATTCGGTACAAGTCAGCATTTGGGAAAACTTGGTTCAGGCATCCGGTTATGTGAGTTTCAACTCCTATATGTAAATGAACGCACCAGCTTTGAGCTTCTGATAGCCAATTTTCATAGTATTGCTATTGTTAATGATATTACTTCACAGGGGCCAATATCGATCCTGATCTCTTGTTATCTATTTTCCTCCCTGCTCTTCTTTTCGAAAGTTCTTTTAGTATGGATGTTCATCAAATAAAGGTACGTTTCATTGAAATTTGACGGTTGTTCATTCCGTTGCACATGTTTTAATTAACATTATATCCTGATCAAGTAATGGTTAGATGTATTATGTCAATTTTGATGCTTGATTGTTTAGATCTTGTTCGTTGAAAGACTACAGAAGTTGATCTTAACATAGAAGTTGATGTAAACACAAAAAATGTTTGATTATATGCAACGACAATCTTAAGAATCAACTTGTTTAGTACATGAGGTCATAAAGCATGTATTAAGTATTAACTGTGCCAGGCAAACCATGGCATTCTTATAATCTTGATTTTCTCCTTTCATGAAAACTGATCTCAAAACCATCAAAAAGATCTTATGCCAGCTACTTCCTACATAATTACCAAAATCATGAAACAATATTCCAGTGGACCTTTCAACAGTCTCAAAGTCCTGCATGCATAAAAATCCAATGGAAAAAAGATACTTTTGTTGGGAGAGGGTTCTAACCACACTACTAACAAAATCCGGATTAAGAAGCACAAGCGGTAAACAAGAATATTGATGCGGAATTAAACTAATGGTCTCTCCCAAGTTTCAAGCGGTAAACAAGAGTATTGATGCGGAATTAAACTAATGGTCTCTCACAAGCAATCACACAACACACCTGAAGCAAACCACGACACACGTTTTACAAGGTTCGGCAACGTGCCTACGTCATTGGAAGAGTCTCTTGCGGGTTTCCTTTTCTTTCTTGCACTTCTCCAACAAGAGAAGCTTCCGAGATTACAATCGATTGGAAGCAATATGTCTCCCAAGACGCTTTAAATCTGTCTTTAGCCTAATCTCTCTCAAGGAAGTAAATATTGTATGTTGTGTTCCAAAATTAGGGCGAAAATCCCTTTTATAATGAGCTAAAATCATACAAATAAACATGCAGATCGTGGGCAAAACCGTCTGCAACGGTCGTTCGGAATTCTTCATCGGTCGACTGGTGCACGGTTTTGTGCATAGCCGCTGACATTCGGTCGACCGCTCACTCCGAGTCGTTCGACCGTTCCGCGCTTCTGAACAACGCATGAGAGGCTCTGGAAGTTTCCGGTCGACCGCGTGCCCATCACCGGCCGACCGATCTGTGCTTCGATTCGAGCCCTGAAGGCTCTGAAAGTTTCCGGTCGACCGATTCTCCCATTTCGACGAATCCTGACACACTCTGACTTTTCCGGTCGACCGCCACTTAAGTTGCGGTCGACCAATGCTCCATGTTTTCTTGTACTTAACAATTCTACAAACCAAATATCAACAACTTTACCCATGCTCAACATATTCTGATATATTATCTATGATGAATATACAAAAAAGCGAATTGAAATCGGCACCAACCATCCTTCAATCTTCTTTTACAACCTACCAAGACCAGGAGGTGGTTGTTGCTTAAATTTATTTATAATCAGTGGCTCATATTTTAGATTCAGAATTGATCATTTGTTAAATTCCTTTTATTTATTGGTGAACCTGAGTTTTGTCCTTGAATATATGTTATCTTTACATAATGCCTGCTTAACACATCACTAAAAACTAGGCAACCATACTTTCTTCAGTTTACACTTTTCCAACTCTGTACTCCTTTTGTTCCTTCTAATCTTTTGCCAATGCAAGTGTTTTTCTACTTTACAGAATTAGTAAGATTAATTTGTTGATTTGGTCTCCCTTTTTGGACAGAAATGTATGGCACAGATGCTACTTCTTGCAGGCCCTGGTGTTGTGACTTCAACTTTTGTTCTTGGATCTCTTTTGAAGGTTTGGCCTTAACCTTTATTGTATTGATTTATTAATGATGTTACTATGTTAGACTTTTGATGGTAAACCATTAACTAAAGTCTTTATAGCTTACTTTTCCATACAATTGGAGCTGGAAAACATCATTGTTGTTAGGAGGTCTTCTTAGTGCAACTGATCCTGTTGCTGTTGTTGCTTTGTTAAAAGATCTTGGAGCAAGTAAGAAATTGAGCACTATTATTGAAGGAGAGTCGCTGATGAATGATGGGTATATCTCCATTGACTTTCGCTCATCTCCTTTGCATTAATGAATTGTCCATCATAATTATTTATTATTCTTTTCATTTCTTATGTTGATGTTCCAATAGTATTTGGATGGTTTGTCCTTAACACTTCAAATACTTTTGTTCTCCAATGAGAATTTTGGTTCCCTTTTCCAGGACTGCTATCGTTGTGTATCAGCTATTCTTTAACATGGTTCTTGGTCAGCAGTTTGGCATTGGCTCGATCATAGGTTTCTTAGCAAAAGTTGCTTTGGGAGCGTATGTTTCCTGTGACTGCATGATATACTTACTGTTGAACCTTATTATAGTCGTATATCCAAGAAAATGATGTGAATGTTGCTAACAAATTCTCTCTGTTCAGTGTAGCGCTTGGACTTGTTTGTGGAATACTATCAGTTTTGTGGTTGGGTTGGATTTTTAATGATACAGTGATAGAAATTACATTGACGGTTACTGTGAGCTATATTGCCTTCTTTGTAGTAAGTACCCAAACTTGGATCAAAATTTAGAATGATACGAAATATGTTTATCTTTTAAATATTAAACTATATGTCGCTTTTCTAGGCACAGGATGTAATTTTTGTGTCCGGGGTTTTGACAGTTATGACTCTTGGGATGTAAGTACCAATCTATTCTTTGGTAACACAGTTTATAACGCTCTCTAGAAAGTCACGAATCGTGATTCATGACATTTTTCTAACAATGTCTCTTGACATGGTTATATGAGTACAGGTTTTATGCTGCTGTTGCCAAGACTGCATTTGACAGTGATAGTCAAGAGAGCTTACATCATTTTTGGTAGACCTCCTATACTTCTTTTTATAATAAAACTTTGTGGTTTTCCATTGTTATTTAACTTCCTTTATTTCTCTTAGCATTCTTGCTAGATATCAGCTGAAATCCTTTAAAATTAAGCTCTTATAACAACACTATAACCATACGATGCATTTCATATATTATGGCTCTGAGCTCCTGACCTTGTTACTGAATGTCAAGATGTTTAGCTCACATGCACTGTAACGTCCCGTTCCTGAACCCACACTAGGCCCGAGTCTTGATTCGTCACCCACGAGCTAACTGACCCACAACACCCACCTATTGTCACAAAACTTAAGTTGATAAGTGGTGTAGTAGTGGATTCGTGTCACTATATCTCACACTAACATTTTCATGTTATGCAATGTGAGACTAATTTTTAAAGTGTTACAACTTACCCAGGGTCAAGTTAGTCAGTCACCCGATGTTGTGGGATTCTAGAGATGACTTCCATCTTTTTTAGTGTAGCACTTAGTTCCCACAATTCCGGCTGGTTCACGACTCTAATACCATCTATAACGTCCCGTCCCCGAGCCCACAACAGGTCCGAGTTCTGGTTTGTCACCCACGAGCCCGCTAACCCACAACACCCACCTATTGTCACAAAACTTAAATTGGTAAGTAGTGTAGTAGTGGACTCATGTGATGTCACTATATCTCACCCTAACATTCTCATGTTAGGCAATGTTGGACTAAACTACCTACCTCACTTGAACACTTGACGTCCTCGTTAGAGTCAAGTCAGTCAGACAACATGTGTTGGGGTGGGATATAGTGACATGAGTCTATTACTACACTACTTACCAACGTAAGTTTTGTGGCAATATGTGAGTGTTGTGTGCCAGTGGGCTCGTGGGTGACAGATCGGGCCTCAGGTCCGATGCAAGCTCGGGGACGGGATGTTACATGCACAGTAATGTCAGTAAAATTTTACTTAAACATTGTTTAAAAAGCATCTAGACAAAATAGTTGTCAAGCTTGATTTGAAACACATTGGGCATTTTTCATCTAAATCTATATAATAGAGTGGTTCTGCATACAATGGTCTTTCGTCATTGGTACCTTAGTCATTTTAATTTTGACCCTTAGATTTTCTAAACACAATCTTAGCCGTCTTATTCAAAACCTAACTCTTCCGAACCCTAATAACTAGGGGTGAGCATATACCAGTCTGGTCCGGACTGGATCAACCGATCTGGTTTTTTTTTTTTTAAATTTAATACAAAAAACCGGTTGCACACCCCTACTAATAACCACCAAAACAAATCATCAACACATCTTTAATCCTTTCGTATTACCTATCTTTAATCCTCCATAATATGTCAATTCATCCTCTTTATTACCTCCAAAACATTTCACTAATCCTAGAAATCCAACCATCATATCCCTCTTCTATATTAACATAACCTCACAATACAATTTGCACACCCGTTAGGATTGAGTACATTTTTTAGTAATTTTAATTGTTATTTTTTCATATCTACCTTTTTGTAATCATAGTATATTAGCAAATTTCTGCGATGATATCATATTCATTCTCTACTCCGTGAGTGATCTTCATTATTTATATATATAATTTCTTAATATAACACATTTTTTGTGTCTTTCAAAGTTAATTGGAAAATGTTTGTCTACTCAACAAATGTAAATATCTTGAATCACATGTCTTTTGATACTTTGATTCTACTTGGTACTTGAATATACTAAATATTGAGAAGATAAACCATGTAAGGTGCCAGGATCTCAAGTTGTCACAATATATACTGCTACTTTTTATCATTTTGTAGCCGATGGTTACAATGCCACTAATAGATACTGTTCAATCAAGATATCAAACTGTCACAATGGGTTGGGTTAAATCTAAAACATGGCTGCAATAGTTCCCCCGCCCACGCTCCCCTCAAAAAAAAAATTCTGGAATTCATACAAACAAGTATGAATTTATGATGACCATTTTTGATAATAAGTATGTTGTTTCAGGGAGATGGTTGCGTACATCGCCAACACTCTAATTTTCATCCTAAGGTAAACTTTCCACTTATCATCGCCATTAAGTTTGGAATTATTATTTGAAAAAAATATTTTGCGTTATTTTTGCAAATCAGCAATTGGTTTAGCTGGCAAGCTACCAAGTTACCTTGTCTCTCAATTCTACCATTTGGTGTTTTTCAGTCTGGCCACCTTGAGGTTGCCTCATTAGGAGGGGCAAAAGTTTGGTTCATGTGACATACCATATTTTTAGATAATGTGTTGTTGTAGTTAAACATGTAAGCATGTTTTGGTTAAGTCCAATTCATTCATTTTAGCTGAAATATAGTTTGGACAGATTCTGTAAAACATTTTCTCTCTTTTCATTAGCATGATCTCAGCCTCAGCCGGGTCCATCATCTTTACTTTGTTTATCAAATGACAATATGTTGATATCCATTTTTTTGTTGCATGCATATTTGATGTTCACACTCTCTTACTATAATCCATATCTAGATTTTGGTGATAATCAGTTTGTGAATGCTTTGTAAATTGCATTATAGAGATTGTAATTGTATTTACTTGATGCAATTGAGTGATATGATACAACTTTATATAGAGTTTACAAAGGAAATTATAGGAAAGATTACAAATCAAGAATAATTGTATATTGACTTTCTTAACTTGGTGAGGCAACTCACGGAGCCGTTGGCTAGGTGGTGTATGCTGGACTTCCATCTATGGAAAACTGGCCGTTAAGTTCAATATGCATTTTAGTATATCAAGTAATATGAGCTCTTTAATGTGCTTTCTTGATACACCATGCTTTTGTGTCCTGCTCGAGCTCATTTTCTTTTGCTCAAGTAAAGCTTTCACAAAACTGAAGGAATAAAATTTTCTCTTCCCTTCGTAAAGCTGTAATTTAATGCTTAACATGCTTGCAAATGCTCTTGTAATAACTTGCAGTGGTGTCGTCATTGGTGAAAGTGTGATGCGCAATGAACATCATTTTGAGAATACTGGTATGCTTTAACCCAACCACTACATACTTTTGTGTTGCATTTTGTATTGCATTCTTTTGTGTGTCCAGTTTGAATGACGAGATATACCTATTCATATCAAATAAATTCTACAACATTAAAAATAGCAAATCTATTGCTTGTTTGGATTGTGAATGTGATTGAAGCTTTTTCTTTTTTTAATTTATTCTTACACATTTTGCTAGTGTTGTGATGCAAAAGATTGTTACTGCATTTAATTACCTAAAGCACTTGTCAAATTGATAACTTTCAGAAATATTTTTCCAGGAAGTCCTTGGGGATTTCTTGTTCTCCTCTATGTTTATGTTCAGTTATCTCGGGTTGTTGTTATTGGAGTTCTATATCCTTTTTTGCGATCTTTCGGCTATGGTCTGGACTTGAAAGAAGGTACAGTTCTTATGTGGTCTGGATTACGGGGAGCTGTGGCCTTGGCCCTGTCACTGTCCGTTAAGGCAAGTTTTTTGTTTTGCTATGATTTTTTTTCATGTCAAATGCTGAAATTGCTTTCAATTGGACGTGTTAGTTTAAGAGATTTATTACTTTTTGATGAAGTATATCACCGTTATGTCTTCATATGCAAAACCAAAAGTTGACAACATACGAATATTACGGTTAGGAGGGGGAGTTATACATGTTCTTGGTAAATGGCAAGTGGTAAACATGTTTAGCGAGGCTTGTTGCACATTAAGCCACATCTGCAGTTGTAGGCATCTTTGATCCTTTGATTGTACTATTTACCTTTTGCTTAAATATCCTAATGTAGGCCTTTTAATGCCCACACCTTTTAACCACCACCTTGTTTAAATACAGTTGAAATTCATCATAGTTTTGGTGTGTTCTATTAGTATTCACAGAATCATAGGTAACATTAGGGTTACGCCGGGCATAGGATTGCCAATCAAAAAGTTTCTTAGCTAAAATTAGGGCTAGTATTGTGATCTAATAATATTGTTGGCAGCTGTATCAAATTCACAACATGAATTCCAAAGTAATTAAAAAATTCTTTAGTAATGCAATAGCTCCGATAAATGTCCGATGAGCGTTGAAGCTCAGACAAAATTCTTGTATGGTTAAGGTCGAGTTCCGATGATGGGACAAACTTTAAGTATATTTGAAATGAGTTGATTATATAGTAGTGGAATTAGAGTATGACATCCAATTAGGTAATCCAATTACCTTGAAAGGATGTAATTGAATTATCTCCATAATTTGATTATGAAGTATTACAATATTCAATTTTCTCAATGGAACAGTGGAACAGTGGAATTTTTTCAAAGCTGTAATTAAATTACATTACAGTCTTGATTACAACCAACTAAGCATGACCTTAATATAATACAAGTAAGCCTTTCACTCTTGAACACATAAGCAAGAATGTGACCGGGTCTACATTATCTAGTTGTTTCAGTTGTTAGTTTGTCCTTTTTTCCTTTAATGTTTAATTCACTGAATATATTGATTTTTTTCTTATTTCTTCATCAAAATTTATGATCTGGGCAATTACGATTTACATGGAAATGTTTATTGGCTAGTGCTAGTTTCAATTTTCTGATTTTCATTTACGGTATTCATCATTACAGCGTGCTAGCGATAGCTTTGACTCTTCTAATCTCAAAAAAGAAGTTGGGACTTTGGTGAGCATAAAAAAAATTGCGTTTATTCATCTTATGTATTTCCTTCTCTCTCTTTTTCCAACAATTTGCTACTAATATTTGTTATACATACAGTTTGTGTTTTTCACTGGAGGAATTGTGTTTTTGACACTTATCATTAATGGCTCAACTACACAATATGTATTACACTTCTTGGAAATGGACAGACTCTCTGCAGCAAAGGTGAGTTGATATAAACCCTTATTAGCTGTAATATCCCTTTATGTTGCCATGTACTTTTGTTGGTGCACCTACATTTATGATATTTTTTTTATTTTCGTCCCATTTGTATGTAGATATGTCTTTTGAACTTGCTGGATCTTCACATTCTTTTGGTATTTGTACCAGATCCGCATACTGAACTATACAAGAAATGAGATGTTGAATAAAGCGAAGGAAGCTTTTAAGGACCTCGCTGATGATGAAGAACTAGGGCCTGCTGCTGATTGGGTCACAGTAAAAAAATACATCTCATGCTTTCATGATTTAGAAGAGATAGACCATCCTCATCTTATCACCGAAAGTCAATACCATATGCATCATATGAATTTGAGAGATACACGTGTTCGTCTTTTAAATGGTGAGTGCCTGAGTACGATCCATAACGGAATACATAATTCAAGGACTTTCTGTGTCATCAGCACCAATTGCTCCTTTTACGCCCCTTCTTTGTTGGTTCTCGCAACTTATTATGTATACATTTTTCTTCTTCTTTTGTAATCTTTAATTCATGTCTTCCAATGGTAAATGGATTTCTTAAAACATGAATCTTTTACTGATGTTATTTGTCCAATGTTGGGTTTCTATATTCTCAAAACTATTTTAGAGTATACATTTTGCCATGCATTTCATATGGTTTCAACGAGCAAGGAACTTCTTTCTCATAGAAAATCCATGATGCTTAGCGACAAAGATGGTCAAATAGCAGTCAGTAAAAATTCTTCTAGATAATATTTTCCTGCAAAGGTATCTTAAAAGTTAACTGCCATCCGAACTTGACTTACTTTACCTTAGCCTTTTCGTCTCATTTGTTGCATAGATATTTTGGGAGGTTCCCATTAGGTGATTTACAACAAAAGAAAGCAAAACAAAAAAGAAGACAAAGAACTCCTAAAACTTTGAGGCATTCACAAAGAAGGATGGCACAGACAAATTTTGGTAATTCAAGTGACAGAATCAATCAAAGTAACATTTGATACAAAGTGCTTATTTCACAATCTGCTCATGCTTTACCTGAGAATGAAGCTGCATGAAACATATCCGGATATTGGACTGTCTAGTTTGTTTGAGATTTATGTACCTATTTGGCTTATTAATTGTTCAATACCAATAGACCATGTCTTGCTAAGCTGAGCTTTCCTTTGTAACTTTTCTTTCTTCTTGATCTTATTGTCAATATATTAACTCTGTTCAGATTGATGAACATTGGACCCCTGAGTATAGGATCTCGATTCATTTTGTATAGTAAATTCCTTCTCCTTTTGGGGTTGTCAGTGTGCTGTACCTATTCGCTATACTGTAATGTTGTAGGTGTTCAGGCTGCATACTGGGAAATGCTTGACGAGGGAAGGATAACTCAAACAACTGGCATTCTTTTAATGCAGTCAGTTGATGAGGCAATGGACACTGTATCAGACTCGCCCCTGTGTGACTGGAAGGGTTTAAAGGGTTATGTTCGTTTTCCCAGTTACTATAGATTTCTTCAGATGAGCCGACTTCCTCAACGACTAGTTACATACTTTACGGTGGAAAGACTGGAATCTGCCTGCTACATATGCGCTGCTTTTCTTCGTGCTCACAGACTAGCTAGGATGCAATTAAATGACTTTATAGGTACTTTTTAAAATCATTTCCAAATCTTGTAGCTTTGCATAATTTTGTTTATAAGTGTTGGAAGTATAACATTCCTAATTTTTTAACCTGTTTGCACCTACTGAATTTTCGTATTGGTTTTAAAGTCTAACTATTTAATTCAATATTTGAGTGTCTAGTATGTTTCAGATTTATGTACCTATTTAGACTTTAGAACCAATATGTAAAAGGTAGAATTTGGTTACCACTTAATGGGTGTGTTTTCTACAGTTGGATGCATTTGAATTTGGTTTCCTTCTATTTATGCTCATATCACCATTCTCCAGGTGAGAGCAGAATTGCTTCTATTGTCATTGATGAAAGCATTAATGAAGGAGAGGAAGCTAGGAAGTTCTTAGAAGATGTCCGTGGTTCATTTCCTCAGGTGTCTTGGGCATTCAATAAAATTATTTCTTGGGTTTCGGAGCTCACTGTTCCTACGAAACTGATTTGCAAGATGGTTTGGCGGTAACTTTGTTGAGGGGTGAAAATTTCAGGTCTTACATGCTGTGAAGACAAAGCAGGTTACATATTCTGTGTTAAAACATCTGAGCGAATACGTGCGAAATCTGGAGAAGGTTGGGTTGCTGGAAGAGAAGGAAATGCTGCACCTCGATGATGATATCCAGGTAAAAAAGGGATTTCCATGACTGTACCAGTATCCGTCATATGTTAAGATTTCATGCTATTCAAGCTTCGGATGTTACATTGCAGACGGACTTGAAAAAATTGCTGAGAGATCCCCCTGTGGTAAAGATGCCAAATGTAAAGGATACTTTACATGCTCACCCTTTGATTGGAGTACTTCCAGATTATGTACGTGCACCTATTGAATTTTCTACAAAGCAAGTGGTGAAAATGCGTGGTATGACTTTGTACAATGAGGGCTCAAAACCAAATGGAATATGGCTTATTTCCAATGGAGTGGTCAAGGTACCTAAGTATGTCACTGGCAGGCATGCAATTGATGGATATTTTTTATTTTGTTTTTTAGAAGAATTACAAGTACTTTGTTTCTGCAGTGGACGAGTAAGAGGCAGATGAAAAGGAAACTGATGCACCCTTTATTTACACATGGAAGTACTTTGGGCCTATACGAGGTCCTAACTGGGAAGCCCTACATATGTGACATGATAACGGAGTCTGTTGTGCACTGTTTCTTCATTGAAATTGAAAAGATAACCCCACTTAAAGCACATCCAGATATTGAAGAGTTCCTGTGGCAGGTAATTCTAAATTAGCCCCTGCTGTGAAATTTCATTCTTCTTTAGATTCAAATGGTACCCTCATCACTGTGCTACTCGTAATTATGGTCAATAAGGAGGTGGCTGGCATATATGAATCCTTTAGTGTTAGTGAATGGATTCGTCCTCAAACCTACTTTTGAAGAATTTTTTTTTTTCTTTTTTTTGAAAAAATATCATAACACATCTCTACTACCAGAGGCAGTCTAGTCAAAGCCAGTCAATCAAAAAACTGCATCACATTAGGATAGTGGAGCAAAACTAGTTAAATCATTCTTTTTTCAATCGTCAAACTCATATGTTATATTATTTCCGTGCAGGAAAGTGCTATAGTTATTGCCAAACTCTTTCTCCCTCCAGTATTCAAAGAACTGAAACTGCAAGAGCTGCGAAGCCTTATTGCTGAAAGATCAAGGATGAAATTATATAAAATTGGTGAAATTTTAGAAATAGGGCGGGATACCGTTTGCATGTTGATGGAAGGTTATTTGAGGTCCAATGATTCACATCAAAGCTTGGTCAGCGCACCTGCGGCATTGTTCCCCTCATATGTTGATCTAAGCTTTCTTAGTTCACAATCTTCAGGTAAAGCTCAAAGAATATCTTTCCATGTATTTACTACAACTAGTCTGTTATCTGATTTAGTCTTGATTAATTGTTAAGTTGACAGTACCAGCACAAATTTTACTCATCTAGATTTCTATAACCACCTTGTTTGCATATGAAAAAATCTGCATTTTTTGAGATAGCATTTTTGTTTTCAAATGCGGTCATGTATGCAAATGATTATCATTTGTATTTTCTCGTGAACTTCTAGTAGGTTTTGACATGTTAGTAATTATGTTGAGTTGTATCAACTTTTGTTGCTTTTAGGTTTCTGATTGACCCATGAGGCCATGATCCAGAAAAATTCGACAATTGCTTTCTATTCACAATGAATAAGAAGTGCGAACAATTTAACAAGTTTTAATTTTGTCCATCATAATCTGAAGGCCAAAATAAAAACACTTTTGACTCTAGTAGTATTGACGACAACTTTGCTAAATAGCTCCAAAATCCAACATCGGGTGAAAGAAAAAATTATTTTTATAAAACTTTCATCTAATTTTTTTATTGTTGTAAAATAATGATCAAACAAAAAAACAAGAAGTTGAGAGAGAATGAAATAGTTGTATTTTATCTTTTTTTGTCTGTTCTCAATACATACTACAACCCCATATATATACACATAGAGGTGTGTAAGGTACATAGTCTACATTAAATAAGGATGTAAATATAATGCACATTACAACACATTTTAATAGAAGAGTTATAATGGATTGGTTGTAAGATGAACCATCTTGGAAGGTAAATCATCCACTATATACAATTTTCATAACACTCCCCCTTGGACGATCACCTTTTGCTATACGTTTTTCGATCTGCATCGTTAAAAATTTTGTCAAGTAAAACCCTGTGGAACAAAAAACTTAGTGAAAGAAAAAAGAATGCATAGTGTATAATTCCCCTCATCATTTCAATATATATTTATACACTATGTTGGAAAATAATGTTATGCTCATGTCTCATTAAAAGCATTGCTATAAAAACTCAGTGGGAAAATAGTTAAGGGAAAAAGAGTGCATGACATATGTTAACACAATTGCGCAAGTTGTCTCGTTAAAAACTTCGCCTAGTAAAACCTTAGACAAAAAATTGAAAAAGGAAAAAAGAGTACAACTATAGGCTTTCTAGGTATTATCCTTCAGGGATAATTGTTCTTTAGGAATAATAATTAGAAATCTACTCCCCCTGATACGTAGTTCACCAACTTGCATAAACATTGCAACGTCTCCACAATAACACAAAATAATTTGTGATTTTTTATTGTTGTGGATTTGACATATATGAATCATCACTGAACAAAATATTTCTCATGAATATAGTAAGTAAATATTGATAATTCCATGTGAACTTTCTTTGTATAATATATCTTTATATAATTAAATCATTGTAACAATTCTCTTCTGGAGAATGTCCGAACTGCATATCGGAAAATAGTTGACTGTTCTCTAGTCATTTATTTTAAAATTTATCATTCGAATATTTCACGGGTGCGTGTTTAATCACTTCAGGAGTTCCTTTTAATATCATTATTCGAGATGATATGCATATTGTTTTTGTTTGTTCATATGATGATTATAATGCATCTCTTCATTATAATTTTCCTTGGGCAATTTTAGTCCTTCAGTGACTCTTATTTATATCAATACTAAATGACTTGTACAAATTTGCAGTCAAACATATCTCATATGTTTATCTATATTTATGTCATACTTATCAAATAACATAACGGAATATTATACATTTCGAGAGAATGAGTAACATCGTAATATATATTGGGTCCTGCGAAAAACCATTGTGTCACTACTCGCTTTATAATGTACCACCATGTTGTAATGTGATTTCTATTCACATTCTTCAGAAATCAGGACTACATGTCCAATAAGCAAGTCTGGTTCTATATTATTCGTCTTCTTTTGTTCATTTCTAATACAAATGTTTCTGACATTCTTATAATACTATAGATTCTAGATCCAGATTTTCTATTGAATTAGCATATGCTCTAAGAAGGCGAATTTGTCGTCGACGATAACCTTTTAATGATTCTCTCGTATCAGCATAGTTGATTGCAACTTTTATAATAATCAAATCCTCGTTGTTTCCTAAAATATTAGGATCTGACCGTTATGTATTCCCAGAATTGTTACATTTGTTAGCAGTTGTTTTTATTTTACCGGGTTTATATTCTTCAGGAATAACCTCTCTAGGATGTGTAATGAGTGACTAAGTTTTATTTTCATTTGCACAAATAATATATGTTATAGTCTACGCTTCTGGCGTTGGTTGAGCTCAAATATATTTTATCATGTGAAAATCTTAACTTTATATTATATTATGCGTTTTATGTCTAGTAATACAAGACATAGTCACTCTTTTGTGATCAATAAAGTTGTATGACATTTACTTGCTAGATATTGCAAGTTAATGATTTTAGGAACTTCAGGTTCAACGATACTTGTACGTATATTCTCTAATGAACTTTAGGTTGAATATAATACATTTTCTTGACATTCTTTAAGCTTCTGACTTTCTCCTCCTAATGCCAAAAAATATATCTATATATATAAATGTTAGACTGGACAATAAAATACATCGACCTTCAGGGGCTTCAAGTATTTTAATATTATCGGGAATATGAATCATACTGAAATGTCCAATTTAATTTGAGACCGCTAAATTTTGAAGGTGGTAAACTATTAATCACAGATGGAAAACATTTCATTCAATATTGTACAAGTAAAATAGGAGAACATTCATAACATAATGTACATAACAAAAAAATGAATAATATCAACATGTATGCATATTAATGTATCATGTATAAATTTTAAGATCTAATAATGATCCATATTCAGAGATATTTTATAAATCGATGTTTAATTTGTAACGTGTGTTCCGGACACATGATCCAAAATACGATGACATATATTGTGATTTTGTAATAACTTATGCGTATGACTTTCAATCACAAGTTAACCCTTCTTTCGGAAAGATAGAGCTCGTAGATACCTATTTAGTTGAAGAATCTTCTCATTCTTCAGTGGATGATCATATGAAATTTCAGAAACATTTGTCATCATATATGTCCTCATTGACCCAATCGGTCATACCATGTGTTATTAGAATAAATATTCATTTGATTCACCAGTGCAAGTCTTTTGACCAAGCCACTACGCGTGCAATGTCACATTGTTCAAAAGTCAGGTAATTTTTTTGATAACATTTTTCCCGCTTGACATGATTGTAGGAATATAAAAATATTCTTCTTTACTTCAATTGTAGTCTCAATACAAGTCATTCTTGCGATTTGAAACTTAATAAGTTTCTTGAGACAATATATAAAATGCATCATTTAATGTCAAGATAATTCAACATGTAATAGTAGATATGACTCTTCTGGAGCTTTCTACTAAATTTGTACGACATTGTACAGTAGTGGTTTCGGCTTTTCTCATTATAAAATTAGAGAATACTTATCTCTTAATATAGTGTGCATGACAACACTATACATGATGCATAATTCATTTTTCGTGATCTTAAATCAAATAGGAGACCGAAGAGTATCCATACTCTTCATTTCAAGCCGAATAAAATATTTATTGTAGATAAATTATTTATGCAACTATTACAAAATAAATGATAAGGTTCTTCCAATGACAAAATATAAAATAAGAATCATGCATTCAATCACATGAATGTCAATTAATTTCAACGTAACTTAGTATAAGTCTTTTAGATAGAAATTATGCATACCACCATATTACCATATGTATGTGTACTTAGTCATTTTAAGACGATAATGCATATATTATATTTTTTATTGATCCTTAAAAAACATATTATAATGATATGCATAAATAGTCATCACAAACATATAAAAAATGTTGAATATCGATATGTTAGCAACATATACGTGTGTATTATTAATATCTAAAAAGAATATCATCGTAAGTGAATAACAATCACAAGTATGAAAATATATTGGGCTAACGAGAGCACTGACCAATATAAAATATATAGTTTCAATATAAATGACAAATAAATCAAAGCTTAAACAAAATATTTGTATCATTGTATATAATATCCATTTGTCATATTGGTATTCCAACATATAATCATGTATATCTACTAGATAAAGTATATGTTACTTATCAAATAAAACACACAACTACAAATAAACCCATTTTGATTGTGGAATTTATATACCATGAGGACATTAATTATTTTGTTATTTATCTCATCTACATTCACATCCATAATCATGATCACAAAATTATTATAATAGACTTTTGTAAGATTTTTCACACTCTCATACATTCACTTGAGGGAATGGAGCAAGTCGATTACTTGTGATTTTTTGGACTCCGTACTACTACTAGAGTATCGAATCATTAATTTGTGAAATGAATATAGGATTTTTCTATCTCAACTCTTTATGGTCTTCTAGACACGTATAGAGTTAGATTTAGGGAACGAGTTTGATGGGTTTATGAGACTTTGACATTTGCACACTCTTTTGATGCTCATAAGAATCTTTCAGGGATTGTTATACATTTTCATAGTTTTCTTCACATGAATATACAATCTTGATATCATTATATATTTGCAACTCATGAAGATTACCGTTTTTGCCATCGGGCCTGAAGTGCTTCTTTTTCAATGATAACATGGCATATGGTAAATAATTATTTTCATAATATGAAAACCCAAATTTTGTTGCAATATACCACGTTATATCATATATATAATTGCATAAATAAATCACATGTGCTGGAAAGAATAACCATAATATTTTCAGATGTGATGCAACAAAATAACATCGAAATTTTATGTGGCATAATATGATAACTTAACGGGATGCATCAAATATTAGATTTGCAAAAATGCATCAAATATGATTGAAACTAGTGTTTCATCACAAGAATAATATGATATAATATCCAAGCATTTTTCTTTTCTTTTTAGTGCACAAGTAAAAAACAATAATAATATGTAGAATTTTATAAGAAAAAAATATACCCTTTGCATGTTTTCATTATTCCAAAAAGATATCTAACTGTGTCAAGCAATATATATATTTTCATTTGGATTCTCAAGAGCAAATTGGATTTTAACATCCAAAATGCGACAAGTAAGTTTTTTGTTCATTTATCAAAAGACGTATATTTAATATTCTTTAACAATCAAGATGATCAATATCTTATAAAAGATTACACAAAATAAAATAGATAAAAAAAAACGTTTATAGTTTCTAGCAAAATATGTATTAGATATGACATATGCACAAACAAATTATGTCATTATCATTAGAATGTTAAGTCATCTAGTGATATTCCAAATATATGATCAACTTTTGCAAAACAAAATGCTTATAAACATCGTAGTAATTGACTTGTAACATGTTGTAAAATAACGATCAAACAAAATGACAAGAAGTTGGGGGAGAATAAAGGAGTTGTATTTTATCTCTTTTTGTTTGTTCTCAATACATACTACAACCCCATATATATACACATAGGGGTGTGTAAGTTACATAGTCTACATTAAATAATGATGTAAATATAATGCACATTACAACACATTTTAATAGAGGAGTTATAATAGATTGGTTGTAAGATGAACCATCTTGGAAGGTGAATCATCCACTATATACAATTTTCATAACATTTATTAGATATTTTGCTTATTTTTAACTAAAATGTAACATGTCTAGTTAATACCAACTGCCTGCAAATATGAAATATATTTACATGAAGAATCTAAATCTATCATTTGTCATGGAACGACTATGTTCTTTTGGCTAAAAGCTGTGGAATTGAAACAATGTGTCTCAACTGGTCAAGTTAATTATATATTAGAAACTTCAACACGCTTAATGTTATTAAATAGTATAAAATACTGTCTAGTAAACATGGCTTTGAACTTTGTCTAGTTACTCTAGTAGTGAGACCCGAGTTCTTATGAGTCACATTATGGTAAAGTCATTGCTTGTATTGTTATTATTTACTTTATTCATTGGATCCTTAGGAATTCCTTTCAATCAAGCTACACCCTGTTTTTCAATGAAAGACTATTTTCCATACCCTGTTTTGTAGTTCTGCTTGGACCATGCATATAGCAATCAACCAAAAATGGTGTCATTTCTCCCTCAGCTTTTTTTTCTATTAGACTGCATTGATCACTATTCACTAATGTTCCTCTGTTACAAAGGGAGTAGCTTATTATATCTTATTTCCTTGGTTATGACTTGTAGTGATTCAACAAAGTCAGATCTCACACAAGGACACAAGGAGCTTACACCCCAAAAGTAGACTTATATGGGAGAGATTTGTGAACCTTTATAACCCACAACACATTAGTTTTGTCTGATGTGGGTATGTGGGACTATTCGAGGATGCTGGTCCTAAGTTCCCTTGGTTGTGAATGTTACAATTAGAATTTTCTTCTCCTGTTTCGTGTGTTTCTTGTAATTTATTTTTCCACTGTAAATGTGTATACTTATATATGGCGCAAGGCGGCAAGGGTACACCATTTTGTGGTTCATTATGTTTAAACCAGATTCTTTTGTTCACTATCGCTCTTCTTTTATGTTATCCAAGGTTCAGTTCACTGACCTTGCTCACAAAAATACCAGAAAAAAGTAGATTATTTTACAATTTCCAGTAAAAATAGAAAGCTAGTCTGCCAGTGTTTGGAAGTTTGAGCTGCAACTGTACCATACAAAAAGAAATTGAAAAATCTTTTTTATGAGGCTTGCTACTTGTAAGAACGATTACTTTACAATAATATATTTTTATTTCCTCTATTTCCAATTTTTCCTTCCTTTTAGCTACACTTTGTTTACATACTATTGTTGTACTACAGCTATTGCGGCAGGTAGCTTTTACCACCGAGGGACATCTTATTTAGTTGGAGGAACAGCCAGGGTCATCTTCGTCGAGACTGGCACTTTGGCTGGAAAGTCTCTACAAACAAAGTCTTCTTTTACTGGTTCATTCATAGAAGCCCAAAGAACTCAAGCTGCTGAACACAGTCACAGTGGTTTAATGAGTTTTCCTGAGAATCTACAAATGACTAGATCCCATCACCAGAATTTTGATGAACCAGATCACCATGTGAACACTATGTCCTCTAAAGCACTAGAACTCAATATTTATGGAAGCACAGTATCCTCGGTATGTCACAGCACTGATGACAAATTTGCCATTTGTTTTTAAAAACTTTTCTTTGTGATTTACGTGGTTTGGTTTCCTTATATATATACACACACACACACACACATTGTAGGATCAGGGGAGACACTCACAAGGACGTAGCCCGTCCTACCGCAGAATTCCGTCAAGAACTTCAGCAAGAAGTTCACCTCGTCTGCTTGACCCCGTGCAGTCCGAAGGGGAGGATGTAGGCACAAGTGGTGCATCACAAGTCCGGCAAGAAACCATTGTAAATATCAGTTCTAAAGAGTAGCGGTATTACCTTGTCTACTTTATTGTCCATGTTTCTATTTGAAATTTGAGGCATTTTTTGTGCGAGTAAAAATAAAATCACCAAACATTCTACTCCAAAAACAGATGGTGTTCAGAAAATTGACTTGCAAAGAGATGAATGGGACTCACATGTGTAATGTTTTTGTAATATATATTGTTCAAGAACATCATTCAGCAATGTGCTTTTGCAGATGGACATATAAAGGTAGATGTGATGGTAAAATGGAACAAGAAGATTGCCTAGGTTTTGATGGTTATGATTAACAAGAATTGAGTTGTCATTTCCAGAAATTCCTAAACTACACAACTATCATGCTTTTGCCTTTTGTGTTGGAAAAGCAGGGCTCTTTTCTGCAGGTTTTTGTACTGACCAAAGGAAGCAATTCACTTTAATGGAGTGCTTATGGTTTGATGTGCAAGCCGGGTTGGTGGGAACAGAACAAAAATCTGTGATACTGCATCCTTGATTCACACATGCTCATAAAGTTTTTTCTTACATGAGTAGGTGGGTCATTGTTTTCATGAAAGATGTTATATTCAGTTAAATGTTTCTTCTTTGATTAGCATTTGAGTAGTTTATGAAGTTCATAATACAATCCCCAGGAAGAACATCAAAGTCTCCAACCTTAACTCTTGCTTATGGGCTTACTTAGTGACCAGATGTTGTAGCCTTGACCAGTTGCCTTAGTTTATATTATTGTCTATCCTCGTAGCGCTCCCAGTGGATGATGGGAACCAGAGATGGGTAAGGGAGTTTCGGTTGAAAAAGAAGGTTCAGATTATATTATGGAAATGAATATTTGGATGAAAATATAATTGAAATGTGAAAGATTAGTTTCTTTAAGAGTCCTTATACACGGACGCGGGCGTCACGGACGCGCCCTACGTGGCTTCAAAAAGTGGATGAGTCAGCGTCTACTCGGATTGCCATGTCACGCTTTCCTTCCGAACGCGCCTCAAATTGTTTTGAATTTTTTTTGACGGTTTTCGAAGAAGGACGGTTCGTTTCCAGATTAGACAGCGGCAGACACCCTACGAACGACGGTTCGGATACCGAGGAAGATAACATATCCAGAACAAAAGGGAGACTCTCGCTTTCTTTCTTTCTTACCTGTGAACGTAGGAAGAGCACCTGTGAAGCATTCCCGACTTTCTTTCCCTGTGAAGCGCACCTTGTAAACGATAATGGAATCTTCAACTCCGGCCGTCGATATCGAACACGTCCCAGAACCGGTGGGTCTCTAATTTTTTCTTTCCGTGGGTCGTTATTTTTTTTGATAAACTTCCGTTTATTAAATTATTGGTTTTAGGGAACCACGTACTACTTCCGGGAATCACGATGCTCCTGGAAGGCCATCCGAAAGCAGTTTGACCGGATGAATAAGGTGGAGAAGGAGGCTTTCCGTAGCACCCCATTCGGTCACTTCCTAAACCTTCCTAACATTACGACGGACAACGAAATAGTCGGTTGGTTCGTCGAGCACTACGATACGGAGGAGGTGGGGCTGAGAATAGGATCAGGGGTAGTTCCCCTTACACCGGAAGACATCGCCCTAATTTTGGGGTTACGTACGCATGGGAAGGCCGTGGTGATGGAACCATTGCGCGTCCAGAAGCGAGACGGGGTGAACCTTGACAACACCCAACTTTTAGTTCATCTCATGGCAAACAGTACCATGGGCGAGACGGAGGAGTACGTTCGTCTCCTGATTTCTTTCATCTTCAACAATTTTTTGTTCTATGATGGAACGCTGCGACCGAAGGAATGGTTCATGCACCCTCTGAGGAACATCAAACGCCTAAGCAGCTACGCATGGGCAAGTGCAGTTCACAAAACCCTGGTTGGAGGCCTCGAGAAAGCAAGTTTAGAACTGCAGGAGAGGAAAAAGGCAGGGAATTTCATAATGCGGCAGGGGAACGTCGAAGGTTGTGTTGCCATACTACACGTAAGTTTTTGTTCCTGCTTCACACTTCCTCTCTTCCTCTTTTTTTGTTTTTGTTCTTTTCGGAAGACGATGTGTGTCTGTTCGGAATACGTTGTGAGTCTGTTCGGATTAAGTGGTGGGTCTGTTCGGATTAAGTGGTGGGTCCGTTCGGATTAAATGGTGGGTCTGTTCGGGTTAAGTGGTGGGTCTGTCGGGGTTAAGTGGTGGGTCTGTTCGGATTAAGTGGTGAGTCTGTTCGGAATAATTGGTGCGTCTGTTCGGATTAAGTTGGGTGTCTGTTCGGATTAAGTGGTGCGTTTGTTCGGATTAAGTGGTGAGTCTGTTCGGATTAAGTTGGGTGTCTGTTCGGATTAAGTGGTGCGTCTGTTCGGATTAAGTGGTGCGTCTGTTCGGATTAAGTGGTGCGTCTGTTCGGATTAAGTGGTGCGTCTGTTCGGGTGAGGTGGTGCGTCTGTTCGGATTAAGTGGTGGGTCTGTTCGGAATACGTTGTGAGTCTGTTCGGAATATGTTGTGAGTCTGTTCGGATTAAGTGGTGGGGCTGTTCGGAATATGTGGTGGGGTTGTTCGGATTAAGTGTTGGGTCTGTTCGGAATACATTGTGAGTCAGTTCGGAATACATTGCGAGTCTGTTCGAAATACATGGTGAGTCTGTTCGCATTAAGGGGTGGGTCTGTTCGGATTAAGTGGTGGGTCTGTTCGGAATAAGACGTGTGTCTGTTCGGAATAAGAAGTCCGTATGTTCGGATTAAGTTGGGTGTCTGTTCGGTTTACGTTTAATGTATGTTCGGATTCAGTTGTCTTTCGAATATGAAGGTACGTTGGTATAGTAGTTCTCATTTTTTTCCTTTCCATTTGAAGGTGTGGCTTTGTGAGAAATTTAAATTGGGGGAGCCCAGAACTGGAGTTTTCCCACGGATGAAAAGATGGACGGAGATGTTTGGGAAACGATTAACCCTGAGGAAATGGGAGGAACGTGGAATTACCTTACATCGAATTTACGACGGCACGTTCGACCTGATGGGGGCTCCATCAATGAGTGAAAGGGAGCTGCAACTTATTGGTCCTGTTCGAAAGAGCTCAACTTCAACCGTCAGTTTGCCAAGGCTCCAACTGGCAGACTGCAGCATTCCATGCGACCCGCTACTCCAAGAATTGGAGCTGAGTGAGGTGAAGACAAAATGGCTGAGGGCCGAAGCTGCCCTTAAGAAGGCCACAGAACAGGTACACGACCTTAGGGAAGAACTGAGGATTTCCCAGGAAGAGTGTGGGAGGCTCAGGAAAGATATTATATATCTTCGAGGGACAGGGACAACTGGAGTCCCTGGTGGGGAGAACGAGCTAGAGCAAGAGGAGGAGAATAGGAAGAAGAGGGAGGCGGAGGAAGAAGAGAATAGGAAGAGGAATGAGGATGAAGAAGAAGAAAAGAGGAGGGAGGAGGAGGAAGAAGAAAAGAGGAGGGAGGAGGAAGAAGAGGAGAAGAGGAGGGAGGAGGAGGAAGAAAAGAGGAGGGAGGAGGAAGAAGAAGAGGAAGGAGGAGGAGGAACGAGAAAAGAAGAAGAGGAAGGAGGAGGAGGAACGAGAAAAGAGGAAGAGGGAGGAGGAGGAATGTGAGAGAAAAAGGGAGGAGGAAAGGAAGAAGGAAGAAGAGGAGAAGAGGGAGGAGGAGAGGAAGATGGGAGAAAAGAGGAAAATGCTGGAGAAGGAGGAAGAGAAGAAGAAGAAGGAGAAGGAAGAAGAAAGAAAGGCCCAGATAGCAAACTGGGTCGCGAAAAGAAAACGCTCGACGGCCACCGTTGAGCAGCAGCTGAAGGAAGGCGAACATCTGGCCAAGAAGAATAAGCAGGAAGAAGAGCAAAAAAGAAAAGATAGAGCGGCTCAAAGGAGCCTGAAGAAAAAAAGGCCGGATGTTGACATGCCTGCATTGGGCACGTTGTCATTTGATGAGGTCAAAATGCTACTGAACCTGACCGAACCCAACAAGGACAATAGGGAGGTCATCTGGAGAGGCGATATGTGCAGTTTAAAACGCTCCGACCTGAAGGAGCTTATAACGCCTAGGATGGATATTAGCGATGAAACTATCGACGCTATGCTATCGGTGCTCGAAGAAAGACGCCACCCAGAAAAAGTTATATGCATATCCACATTCGAGTCGGGGCGAATTCTTGCAGGGCAAGGCAGAGAAGTTGATGATTTTATCCTCCCTAAAATCGTAGGTGCGTCTCCAACACAGACCGTGATCGCACAACCATGCTGGTCTTCAGGTCATTGGACACTGGTGGTTGTCTATGGCCCGTCCAAAGAGATTTTGGCATTCAACAGTCTCTCTAGGGAGCTAGGCGAAGGTGATGATCCGGAGCAGACTGTAGGCCAGCATGAATGTGCAGCAGCGGATGCGGCTGTATACTGGAGGGATCTACTCAAGGTCGACTGGCCCCTGAGAATCCTGAGGAAAGAGAGCCAACAACAACCACCGGGGAGCAACGATTGCGGCGCCTTCGTTTTATACTGGATAAGGTGCCTAATGTTGAATGTTGACCCTACGAAGGAGAAGGACCCCAATACCATCCACTCTATCAGGGGTGAATTGGCGGTCATGTTACTTAGGGATCGTCGGTCGTGTGTGCAGGTCTAAACAGACAAAGATATTTTTAGTTTTGTTTATTTTTTGGTTTACATGTACAAAATGTTTACATATTCAGTTCACAAACTATTTACATGTAAAAATACAAACATTACCAATGTCATTCTTAAGCTAACTTTATTCCGAACAGACAGTCTTCTTATTCCGAACAGACACAACACTTAATCCGAACAGACGCAACACTTAATCCGAACAGACGCAACACTTAATCCGAATAGACTCACAACTTATTCCGAACAAACGCAACATTTAATCCGAACAGGCTCACTACTTATTCCGAACACAGTCTTCTTATTCCGAACAGACCCAACACTTAATCCGAACAAACGCAACACTTAATCCGAACAGACGCAACACTTAATCCGAATAGACTCACAACTTATTCCGAACAAACGCAACATTTAATCCGAACAGGCTCACTACTTATTCCGAACACAGTCTTCTTATTCCGAACAGACCCAACACTTAATCCGAACAAACGCAACACTTAATCCGAACAGACGCAACACTTAATCCGAACAGACTAACTACTTATTCCGAACAAACGCAACATTTAATCCGAACAGGCTCACTACTTATTCCGAACACAGTCTTCTTATTCCGAACAGACCCAACACTTAATCCGAACAAACGCAACACTTAATCCGAACAGACGCAACACTTAATCCGAACAGACTAACTACTTATTCCGAACAAACGCAACATTTAATCCGAACAGGCTCACTACTTATTCCGAACACAGTCTTCTTATTCCGAACAGACCCAACACTTAATCCGAACAAACGCAACACTTAATCCGAACAGACGCAACACTTAATCCGAACAACCGCAACATTTAATCCGAACAGGCTCACAACTTATTCCGAACACAGTCTTCTTATTCCGAACAGACCCACCACTTATTCCGAACAGACCCAACACTTAATCCGAACAGACGCAACACTTAACCCGAACAGACTCACAACTTATTCCGAACAAACGCAACATTTAATCCGAACAGGCTCACTACTTATTCCGAACACAGTCTTCTTCTTATTCCGAACAGACCCAACACTTAATCCGAACACACGCAACACTTAATCCGAACAGACGCAACACTTAATCCGAACAACCGCAACATTTAATCCGAACAGGCTCACAGCTTATTCCGAACACAGTCTTCTTATTCCGAACAGACCCACCACTTAATCCGAACAAACGCAACACTTAATCCGAACAGACGCCACACTTAATCCGAACAACCGCAACATTTAATCCGAACAGGCTCACAACTTATTCCGAACACAGTCTTCTTATTCCGAACAGACCCACCACTTATTCCGAACAGACCCAACACTTAATCCGAACAGACGCAACACTTAACCCGAACAGACTCACAACTTAATCCGAACAAACGCAACATTTAATCCGAACAGGCTCACTACTTATTCCGAACACAGTCTTCTTATTCCGAACAGACCCAACACTTAATCCGAACAGACTCACAACTTAATCCGAACAACAACAACATTTAATCCGAACAGGCTCACAACTTATTCCGAACACAGTCTTCTATTTCCGAACAGACACAAGTAAATCTGAACTGAACTTGTATAACAACCATTTACAGATCACAACGTATCAACAATTACAAGTTTCTTGGTTTTACAAGAACGGGAAAAAACAAAAAAATGTAAATTAAGGAGGAAATTCCTCGTAATACAAACTCATGTCCCAATCGGAGAAATCAGGATCCGCGGGTTTTGGTGCTACTTCGTGAAGCGGCGAAGTAACCTTCATCTTCCACTTTCCCTTCTCTTGTTGGGCGTGTTTTTTATGGCTCTTTTTAATTATCTTCTCAGCTAAAGACACTCGACGTCTAGTCGGCGGTCTTCCTATACGTCTGACCTTTTCCGGATTAAGGACCGATGTACCCGAAGACTCAGGTTCATCAGGTCGAACCAAGTTTTGTGTAGTGTGCATACGTGCCTTAAGCATTTCAATACACTGCACGGCCTCAATATACCTTTTGTGGGAGATGAAGGCTTCCTGTGCGATCCAAACGGCACGACCCATGATGTCGTCGTGACGACGTAGCGCATCCTTCGCCATTACACCATCGTCTGGGTACGTCTTATCTCGATAGCTCCTTCGAATATCCTTCCGCCATCGATTAAGGATGTAAGAGTCTGGAAGCAATGCATTAGGATTCAAGCGTGCAAGTACAACAAAAACGTGGCAGCATAGAAGCCCAACGTGCTGAAACATTCTGCAATCACATGTAAAATTCATGGATGTGTTTTGTACTAGGAAACGTTTCGACAGTAGCTGCTCACCAGCCAAAACACGTTCAGATACCTTGTACTGGAATGTTTCATTCGTATTGAACTCCTCCGTTATATCGCAGTATATCATCTTCCCAATTTGTAACTGCACTTTTTTGAAGACCCCTACGGTATACAACTCGCTCAACTGACTCTCGAATGGATAAATTGAAACCAACTGGGGTTTTTTATGAAGACAATCAAATTCTGATTGAGCTTCCTTCTCGTACTTGTGGCGGAGCGCAAGTTCGTATTGTTGAACAAACTGCTTAAGGGTGGTCTTCGAAGTAAGATACTTGTCGAAGAAGGCGTTCATACTCTCGCTCCTCTGAGTAGATGCCATTCCCGCGAAAAAAAAATCACCAATAAATGCAGGGATCCACGACTCTCGGATTGCATAAATGGATTTGAGCCAGCTGTGGTTCTGCAGGTCAAAATCAAGAAGGAAACCCTGCCAATTACGATCAAATTCTGCTGGGGTTTTGGAATCATATACAATCAATTTCAGATCAAATAATATGTTATCCCGATACTGCGTCGGCAACTTCACGGGAGCTTTGTTCATTATGTGCCATATACAGAATCTGTGTCTTGAATCTGGGAAGACATTCCTTACAGCAGCAGTAATGGCACCACATTGATCTGTTATTATAGCTGGGGGGGGGTATATCTGCATAAGGGACCCAATTAGAAAGGAGTGAGACATTATACCGAACAGACAGACTTCTTAATCCAAAACAGACAGTCTTCTTATTCCGAACAGACACAACACTTAATCCGAACAGTCAGACCACTTATTCCGAACAGACACAACACTTAATCCGAACAGTCAGACTTCTTATTCCGAACAGACAGACTACTTATTCCGAACAGTCAGACTTCTTATTCCGAACAGACACAACAAGTTAATCCGAACAGTCAGACCACTTATTCCGAACAGACACAACACTTAATCCGAACAGTCAGACTTCTTATTCCGAACAGACCCACCACTTATTCCGAGCAGACACAACACTTAATCCGAACAGACTCACAACTTAATCCGAACAGACACAACACTTAATCCGAACAGACACAACACTTAATCGGAACAGTCCGACCACTTATTCCGAACAGACACAACACTTAATCCGAACAATCCGACTTCTTATTCCGAACAAACGCAACACTTAATCCGAACAGAGAGACTTCTTAATACGAACAGACAGACTTCTTATTCCGAACATACACTCTTCTTATTCCGAACAGACAGACTTTTTATTACGAATAGACAAACAAAAAAGAGGAAGATATGAAGAGGGAAGAAGGAAAAAAACTTACCGTTCATGCACGACAACCAGGTTTGGAACAACCATATGTAATTTTCAGTAGTCTCATAGGACAGCAAAGCGCAACCGAGCAAAACTGATTCGAAATAGTGATTGACTCCTACAAATGGGGCGAATGGCATGTCGTATTTGTTGGTAATGTAGGTTGTGTCGAAACATATTGCGTCTCCAAAGTATGAATATGCAGCTCTAGAACGACTGTCAGCCCAAAAAGCGTTGCGTAGTCTTCCTTCGTCATCCATATCTATTACATAAAAAAACATGGAATCAATCTTCTGCATCCTAATGAAATAGTCCTGAAGAGCTTGTGCATCACCAGGTCCCATCTTCAAATTTCTGACTTGGTTTACAACATTCCTGCAAACAGGAACCAGTAAGACCAGGCGCAAAATGTTCAACTTCAATTATGTTAGACGGAAAGAACACAAACCTTAAATCCCTTTCGTTGAAAGTCAATTTGTCATAACCTCCAGCCTCGACCACAAGAGATTGCATGGTCTTAGCAGCCGATATCCCAGCTTCATCATTAACCGATATCCGTGCTACGACGGATTCAGGGACGGTTCGTTTTTGCCTGAGAAATCGCATTTGCTCCGGGTCAAGCATGAGATGGTTATGGTTAAGATCCACAAAGTTAACGTTGTAACCCCTTGCTGTGTTTCCGGATACCCTTATCCGAGCAGTGCATTGTACTCTGCTGGATAACCTAGGCTTCAATTTTCCTTGCCCTTGGTCCGTTGGTGCGGTGCCCTCCTTGGAGCAAGTCAGCGTGGCCCGTATAACAACACCACGATCGTAATGAGATTGTCTTGTCTTAACGCCAAAACCACAATGATCGGCATAGGCCACGTAAAATGCTTTGGCTTCTTCGAAAGAGGGGAAAAACATCCCCTCATGGGGAACGTTTGATGGCTGCTCCACTAGGGAAGGCACGGGAACGATTTCCATTTGAGTACAGAGGAATGACCACAGAAGAGAAGGGAAGGAAAAGGAAGAGGCATCTTGAGATTGATAACAAGTCTTCTGTGCCGTGTAGGAGCGCCGAGCGCCAAAATGATGAAGGAAGAGAGTGATTTGAGTCGCATTAATGAGGGATGGAGGGAAGGATGGTGGAAATGATGACGGTACGAAAATAGAGGAATAAAAAAACAAAAAACTTTTCATATCCCATCGCGCCAACTAAGCAGCGTCTGCTGAGTGGACTGGCCACATCAGCGCGCGTCCGGGACGCGCGCGTCCACTAAACATTTTCCTTTCTTTAATAATCAGTATGTGTTGGTGTAATGTGTATTCTGACCATCAGTCTGACTCTGTGGTTCACCTCTGATTGTCCTTTTAGTAGAATTGCTTGCAGATGCAGTATTTTGTGGTTGTGTGCATTCTTTACCAGTTTTTTGTGGAAGATATCTGCTTTTTTAGTTTTTTCGCAATCTGCTTTTTAGTTATAAGTGATGGTTTTGGGCAATCACGGTAGTACCAAGGAGATTATTTTGGCCAATATTATATTTTTTCTGCTTAGTAACTTTGAAGAATTTCCAAAAACTAAACACTAGATTTCCAAAAAGGTACTTACTTCCAACTACGTGATTTAGGGTTGTCAACTTTGACTCGATTTGATAGTTCGACATGAAAAACGTTCTGACTCTAGTTTAACTTGAAAATGAAAGATCTTGATGAAAAATGAAAAAAAATTCAAATTTAATTCGGTAAACGAACCGTTCGAACTTGAAAAAAATTTGAGGCTCGGTTCGATTGCTCGTTCGAATTTTTTATTGTTCTATTTATATAAAAAATTATATTTAGTAATAACATAAGATAATACTTATGGTTTGAAATTTCGGTCGACTCGTTTTGTTTACACTTCTAACATGATTGAAGTGAATTTCAGCATGTTTTTGTAAATACCAAATGATTAGGTTGTCCAAAATTCTCAAAACATGTGATAAATGATAAATCACAATATAATTGTGATGACTTTTGTATTCAAATTTTTCTCACAGTCATGTGTTTGGGAAATATTTGATCCACAGAATTAGAATATTTGCTCTTGTAAATAAAGCAACTTTATCTTATGCGGAAGCTGACAAAACAAACAGCCCAAAAAAGTCAAGGAGACAGCAGCAAAATACCAATCAAACCACTCTACCCACTTACATGGAGCCATTAACATCATAGCCCTTGTCCAAGCTAAGACATGCCTATTGGGTCCCATTTCACCACCACAATCATTTTCAACCTTTCAAAGTTTTAACACATCTAGAGTAGACATTTTGAATGACTCCATGCAAGTCATTTTGCAGTGGAAGAGTCAAGACACCCCTCCAAAAAAGAACCCAACACTTATCATGACACACACATGCCTTCATGCAACATGCTTCTCCCATTTCAGACATCCTTACCCATCTAAGGAACCATTTTAAAGCACATCTAGCTTCCACATTAGTCACACTTTTGCCAACCTCTCATGGACAATGTTTCAAGGAGAAAAAAAATGGCTGCTTATTATATTGGAATTTACAAAATTACACTTAGTTAATTACATTGCAAGTTGTTGGGATTAGTCTCCTAAGCTAACAAAAGTATTTAGGCTACAATTTTAGCCTCTTGTTCTAATAATGGTAACACTTCCTCTCCCTTGTGTGTGAATTCTAGTGAGGCCCACTACGGCTTTGCCGGAGAGACCTGGCCCATTGACGTCCATGACACACGGTAAGCAAGCGAATTCTCCGACAGGATGTCTTACTGGCCTTCTGGGTCGTCGTAGAATTCTCTTGTTGATGTCGTCTAATGTAGTATCGCCCTCGACACCACCTGGCTTGACCACAGTGAATGGATACAAAACATCCTTTTCTGTTTCTCTTTTTCTCTTCTTTTCTTTTCTCTCCTCGTTCTCTGAAACAAAAGAAACACCACTAAACATTAGTAATTACACTATTAAGTCTTTGTAGAGAAAAATTAAGACTAGTGGTTAATAATGGTCTTTAACCAATAATTAAACTAACCTTTTATGATGCTTGCGAAGGAGAAACTTTTGAGAGGCAAAGAAGAGGTGCCCATCGCATCATGATTTAACGTTGTTGTCATGGAGCTCTTGTCTGAGTTGGAAGAGGAAATTTGAAGGGTTTGGGTTAGAGAATCTTCTTGATCTTTTTGTGTTATGGTTTCCTTGGATGTTGTTGTTGGGTACGTCAAAAACTCTACACCTTAATCACCAAATTAAGAAAACAAATAAAAAATTATATACTACATACAAAATTAAAACATGGAAAATTAAAGAAAAGTGGCCATTATTATATATCTACCTTGATTGATATCCTCGTAGTTATTGAAGAAGTTCAAGTCTGCAAAAGTGTCACCGTGGCAATTCCAATTCCAAAACCCCTGAAGTATATACAAGAAAAAAAAAGTCAGTCAAACTTCCAAACTAAAAATTAATATAAAGATCAATTGAATTGCCAAAGCACATAAGCTATATATATTTATAGCAAATAAATATAAGTTCATGCCAAATAATTACCTGAAGAATGTCCTCCACCTCCTCCACCACCCGCCGCCGCTTGCAGTGGTCGTCGAACTCCACCACCGCATCTTCGAGGTAGCCGGTCAACCGCTCCTGAGACTGCATTACTACACAAACAAAACCACAAAATTTTCAAATTCCAAAAAATGTTACATATATACATAATGAAACAAATGAAATTGAATTGGCCTACAAATATAGTTAGTTACCTAGAGAGAAGTGGTCATTAAGCAAACCCACGTCACCAAATTGTGCTCCAAAACTGCCCAAATTCCAATCCACACACTGTAGTTGTGAGCAGTAGTGACCATCTTGGCTACCCATTGTGGTGGTGGTGGTGGTGGTGTTCTCTCTCTAGAATGAAGTGTAACTTGAGTTGTGAGGATATAAATAAGAGGAGAGAGAGGGGGAGAGAATCCAACAAAAGGTTTTTGCAATGTTACATGATTAGGAGCACAATGGTCAAGGAAAACAAACTAAAGAAGAAACATATGTTGTGGAAAGAAAAAGGTGGTGAAATATTACTTGTATGTATTATGCCCTTCAACTCTTTCTCGTGATTCGGTATGAGAAGGTGGAGTAGGACTGCAGTAAGAGTATAGTATAGATTTTTTGCATGTAATATCATCTTGTTTGGTTTTATTTTTTTTATTGTTTAAAAGAGTGTTTCAAATTATTTACTAATCATTATGGATACAATGAACTGATTACATCATTTTTTTAAGACAACATATTTGTGATTTTAGTATACATACACAATATCACAAAATGTAAAAAATATTAGCACAACCTTGCAAATATAAATCATTTGAAATATAATTAATCATCAATCTGTCATATATATATATGGGTCAAGCTCTAGTGAGCTCATGGCTCATCAAATTTAGTTTAAGCCCCCTACAATCTCACCATTGGATCTTATTTACAGTTAATCTCACCATTCATTAACATAACCGTTTTTTTCTTAATATACCTTACATTTTGAAATGAGTGGTGGATATTGTGGGGGCTTAATTTAGTTTGATTAAGCTCTACGCTCACTTGAGAATTCTTGTGTGTGTGTGTGTGTGTGTGTGTATATATATATATATACAGACACGAATATTGCATTATATATACCTTATTCTTCTTTTGTTTTAATTTTAGAGTTTCTTCTCCTTCACTCATGCAGATAAAACTATATGTGTGTGTGTTTATATGTATGTATGTGTATAATTCTTTAAACTTTTGTTGGAATATTTATGCTTCTTTTTTAAAAGATTGGCCAAAATTCGGAATCATTTGATTTTTGCTTGTTCTCCCATTGATGCACTACCCTTGACGATCGAATATCACTGTGTCTTGACGATCAAATAGCTCAAAATTAGAGAGAAAAGAAGCAAACATTCCCTAGATTAAATGATAATAAATTAAAAGAATTTGATTTGGGTTGCATGATGTCGTTAGCATGTGCACGTCAAGAAAGGAAACAACACCCGAACAAGACCAACTGTAGAGAAGAGGGTGTGAAATAAGGACTTGGAGTTGCCATGTCTGATGTCTCTCACATTTCAAACCCCACTTTACTTTGAAATCAACTTTTTCTCTCTCATCTCTCTATATTCTTTCTCTAAATTGACATACGTACGTACTGAGTTTGGTGTGTGAATCCTAATTGGACAAACACAAGCATCGGTTGATTAATTATCATGGTTGGCATGCAGTGTTGCAATAGTGGGGGTGCATCTGATCATAAAGGATCAGACCCAACAGACTTACAGTTACAGAATCATTGGAACATGGATGGTTGCTTGCATGCATGTTTTGTGTTTTGTTGTGTTGGTGGTCCATTCTGTCAAATATAGCAAATTCAACCTCTAGATAGATTGGTATATAATTTTCTCTGCAAGTTATTAACCAATGTGGGATCACATTTTATGCTTGTTTTTGCATGTTTGTGTTGGGAGGGGGATCTACGATGCACTAACTCGACACGGATTACACGCACCACGAAAAACAAATATTGTATGCGGAAATTAACTTCTGACCCTCTCCCAAACTTAATGCAACAAGCAAACACAAATTAAGATGGAAATATCAAGCAATCACACAACACACCTGAAGCAAACCACGACACACGCGATTTTACAAGGTTCGGCAAGATGCCTACGTCCTTGGGGGGGTCTCCTGCGGGTTTCCTTTCCTTGAAGCTCTTCTCCAACAAGAGAAGTCTCCGAGATTACACAAGTTTGGAAGCAATGCGTCTCCCAAAGCACTCTAGATCTCTCTCTAGCCTAATCTCTCTCAAGGAAATAAAGATTGTATGTTATGTTACAAGATTAGGGCGAAAATCCTATTTATAATGGGTTAAAATCGTACAAAGAATAATTCAGATCGTGCATAACTGTCTGAAATCGATCGACCGGAATTTCCCATCGGTTGACCGAACTTCGGTTAGTTCGCGTAACTGCCATCGTTCGGTCGACCGCTCGCCCATAGTCGGTCGACCGTTCCGCGCTGCTGAACAACGCTCGAAGCTCCTGGACAATTTCGGTCGACCGCGTGTCCAACACCGGTCGACCGTTCTGCACTGCTGGATAGCGCCTGAAGCTACTGGACGAATTCGGTCGATCGCGTGTCCAACACCGGTCGACCGATTGTTGTGCTGAATTTCGTCTCGTATCTACTGTCACTTTTCGGTCGACCGCGTGCCCAGCACCGGTCGACCGGATCTTTAAAAGATCCGAGCTCCAAATCTACTGGCCGTTTTCGGTCGACCGCATTCCCCGAACCGGTCGACCGTTCCTCGATTTGTTCCGAGCCCCATGGCTCCTGGAGCGATTCGGTCGACCGCGACTTAAGTTCCGGTCGACCGATTCTCCCAATTTTCCTGTATTAACAATTATAAACCAAATTCCAACAATCTCCACCTTGGTTTAGAATTGTTACCTTAGCCTTCTTTGCCTCCGCATCCTTTGTGCTTCCTAGAAGCACCTTTAGCGCTACCCCCCGGAGCGCTTCTCCTTCTCACTCTCTGAGGACATTGAGAAGCTTCGAGCACAACTCGAACTTCTCCCGATTGACGACCTTAGTCATCATATCTGCAGGATTCTCACTCGTGTCGATTTTCTGGAGAACAACCTGCCCTTCTTCGATCCACTCCCGGATCCTGTGGTACCTTACTTCAATATGTTTGGTCCTTGAATGGAACGTCTGATCCTTGGCTAGATAAATTGCACTTTGACTATCGCAATGCAATTTTGGTCACTTCTTGTTCCATCCCCAAAGAGCTAGCCAAACCCTTCAACCATATAGCTTCTTTCCCGGCATCGACAACAGACATGTACTCCGCTTCCGTTGTAGACAGCGCGGTAGTATGTTGGAGAACCGATCTCCAACTCACTGGACCTCCACCCAAAGTGAACACGTACCCTGTTGTGGACCTCCGCTTATCCAAATCTCCAGCATAATCTGAATCAACGTACCCCTCCACCTGCCTTTGTGCTCCATCTTTGGTGAACTTCAAGCTAACATCCATGGTTCCCTTCAGGTACCTCAACAGCCACTTCAACGCTTCCCAATGCTCTTTTCCTGGGTTAGCCATATAACGACTCACGAGGCTAACTGCGTGTGAAATGTCTGGCCTAGTGCAGATCATAGCATACATAACGGATCCGACTGCACTAGCATATGGAACTCTCTCCATATCTCTCCTTTCCTTTTCAGTAGAGGGGCTGCACTTCAACGAGAGCTTGAAGTGAGCACTAATAGGTGTGGCCACCTGCTTGGCATTCTCGAGATTGTACCTCTCGAGTATCTTCCGGATATAACTCCTTTGAGTGAGCAGAATTTCACCTTTCTCGGTATCCCTGGAGATCTCCATACCGAGAATCTTCTTTGCACTTCCGAGGTCTTTCATCTCAAACTCCCCGTGAAGCTTCAGTTTGAGATCATCTATATGCTTCATCTCCTTAGCCGCGATCAACATGTCATCCACATACAAAAGCAAGAACACGTGTGTACCGTCTCCAAGACTCCGCAAGTATACACAACTATCATAATCGCAACGTACAAAACCATTATTAATCATAAATAAATCGAACCTTTTGTACAACTGCCTCGGCAATTGCTTAAGTCCATAGAGGGACTTTTTCAGCTTGCATACTTATCCTTCCTTGCCTCGTGCGATGAACCCATCCGGCTGCCTCATATAGATTTCTTCCTCTATGTGCCCATGAAGAAAAGCTGTCTTCACGTCCATCTGCTCTAACTCCATGTTGTCCATAGCTACCATAGCTAATAACACTCTAATAGAGGTGTGCTTTACAACGGGTGAGAAGATCTCGTTGTAATCGACCCCTTCCTTCTGAGCATATCCTTTTGCCACCAACCTTGCTTTATACTTTATCTCCTCCATAGGAGATGACCCTTCCTTCTTCCTGAAGATTCACTTGCACCCAATCGCGCGCTTTCCATTGGGAAGCTCTGTTAACTCCCAAGTTTGATTCTTATGAAGAGACTCCATCTCTTCGGTCATGGCCACCATCCACTTGTTCATGTCCTCCTGCTCAATAGCTTCTTCGAATGTGCAAGGGTCCCCACATTCGGTAACAAGTGCAAACGCAATACTAGCATCATCGTGACCATACCTCACCGGTGCCTTTGTGATCCCCCTTTGTCTTCCTTGAGCAATACTCTCTTGCTCAGCTTCCTCCTCTACTCGTGAGTCAGTTGTTTCTTGCTGAACTTCTTGATTCGATTCTTCCCTTGAAGTCGTGACCCCAACTTCAATTTCGTCTTCCTGCATGGGAACCTCTTGCTGCTCTTTCTCCTCGAGGCCCTTGAGCAAACTTGTCTCATCAAAGACCACATTACTCCGTAGGAGTACCTTCTTCCTCACCGGATCCCAAAGCTTATATCCTTTCACTGCCCTATCGTAACCAAGGAATATGCACTCCTTCGATTTCGAATCCAGCTTCGATTGTTGTGTCTCATCGACCAACGCATAGGCTTTGCATCCAAATATCCTAAGCCTCGAGTAATCAAATAGCTCACCCGTCCACACTTCCTGAGGCGTCTTTAATTCAAGTGCCGATGACGGTGAGATATTTACTAAGTAACATGCAAGATCTACTGCTTCCGCCCAAAAATCCTTCGACAGATTTGCATGAAGCCTCATGCTCCTTGCCCGTTCACATAGTGTCCTGTTCATCCTTTCAGCTACGTTGTTTTGTTCCGGACTCCACGGTGTAGTGAAATGCTTCGTGACGCCTTCTTTCTCACAGAAACTTGCAAACTCCCTTGAGGTGTACTCACCTCCATTATCTGTCCGTAAGTACTTAACAAATTTTCTTGTACTTTTCTCTACTTAGGCCTTTCATGCTTTAAACTTATCAAAAACTTCAAATTTATTTTTCAGAAAATAAACTCATACATTCCTTGAGAAGTCGTCTATGAATGTGACGAAATATTCGGCTCCACCCTTTGACCGAACCTGAGCCGGTCCCCAGACGTCTGAGTGCACATACTCCAGAATTTTCTTCGTCTTGTGGATAGCCGTCTTGAACCGAATCCTGTGCTGTTTACCGAAGACACAATACTTGCAAAAATCAAATTTGCAGCTCTTAACACCCTTCAGCAGTCCTTGTTTGTGTAGCTCACACAAACCCTTTTCTGACATATGACCAAGCCTCATATGCCAAAGTGCGGTGCTGTCTTCGTCTTGTGCAACATTTGTTGCACCCTTTCCTTCTACTGCATTCCCGAGCATCCAATACAAGTTGCACACCTTGGTTCCCTTTATCACTGTCATCGCCCCATGAGTGACCTTAATCTTTCCGTCCCCGCCGGACCATCTCCACCCGAGAGTATCAAGCTCTCCTAGAGAAATCAGATTCTTCTTCAACTCTGGTACGTGACGCACACCCGTCAGCGTTCGAATGCACCCATCGAACATCTTGAACTGTACGGAACCAATACCAACGGTAGTGCACGGTGCATCGTTGCCCATAACAATGATCCCTCCTTTCAGTGGCTCATAGGATGTGAACCACTCCTTATCTGGGCACATGTGAAATGATGCTCATGTATCCAAAATCCATCCAGATGATGATTTGTCAATACCTGCAGCGCAAACTGTAAGAACGTCGACTTCGTTCTTCTCCTCCACCACACTGGCGGAATTGTACCCGTCTTTTCCTTTCTGCAGCGACTCCTTGAAGGCCCTACAATCACGCTTCATATGACCAACCTTCTTGCAGAAAAAACATTCAAAGGATCTCCCCTTTGATTTGGACCGACCCCTTCCGTTGCTTCTTCCTTTGTTACCCGTCCTGCCCCTTTCCGGTGCTGCGATCAATCCTTCACCCTTCTCGAAAGAGTTACTACCAGAATTCCTCATTGCATCATAGGAGATCAGCGTGCCCTTGACCTCCTCCAACACCAACGAATCCTTGCCATATATGATCGTATTCACCAAATTCTCATACGAGTCCGGCAGCGACGTCAATAACAACATTGCCTTGTCTACATCCTTCATCTTGTCCTCAAGCTGAGTCAGATCAGCTATCAACTTATTGAACACCGAGAGATGCTCAATAAACGGTGTGTTCTCCTTCATCCGAAGCATGTACAGCTGACGCTTCAGATTCAACTTGTTGCTAAGGTTCTTCTTCATGAACCTCTCCTCCAGAAGTTTCCAATATTCTGCCGCGGTCTTCGCCGATTCCTCGAAAAGCAAATCATCCGAGAGGCACAACTCGATGATTCCTATAGCCCGGAGATTCAGACTCTCCCACTTTTCGTCGGTCATCTTCGACGGCTTCTTCTCAATCTCATCCAACGTCAGCAATAGCCCGTCCGTCTGAGACATCAACGCACGAACCCTCCGTTTCCATGTTGAGAAGTTCCCTTTTCCGGTGAATTTCTCCACCCGAAAATTCCGCGCTTCTTCCGCCATCAAAAGTGCAACCAAAGCTTTGATACCAGCTGTTGGGAGGGGGATCTACGATGCACTAACTCGACACGGATTACACGCACCACGAAAAACGAATATTGTATGCGGAAATTAACTTCTGACCCTCTCCCAAACTTAATGCAACAAGCAAACACAAATTAAGATGGAAATATCAAGCAATCACACAACACACCTGAAGCAAACCACGACACACGCGATTTTACAAGGTTCGGCAAGATGCCTACGTCCTTGGGGGGGTCTCCTGCGGGTTTCCTTTCCTTGAAGCTCTTCTCCAACAAGAGAAGTCTCCGAGATTACACAAGTTTGGAAGCAATGCGTCTCCCAAAGCACTTTAGATCTCTCTCTAGCCTAATCTCTCTCAAGGAAATAAAGATTGTATGTTATGTTACAAGATTAGGGCGAAAATCCTATTTATAATGGGTTAAAATCGTACAAAGAATAATTCAGATCGTGCATAACTGTCTGAAATCGATCGACCGGAATTTCCCATCGGTCGACCGAACTTCGGTTAGTTCGCGTAACTGCCATCGTTCGGTCGACCGCTCGCCCATAGTCGGTCGACCGTTCCGCGCTGCTGAACAACGCTCGAAGCTCCTGGACAATTTCGGTCGACCGCGTGTCCAACACCGGTCGACCGTTCTGCACTGCTGGATAGCGCCTGAAGCTACTGGACGAATTCGGTCGATCGCGTGTCCAACACCGGTCGACCGATTGTTGTGCTGAATTTCGTCTCGTATCTACTGTCACTTTTCGGTCGACCGCGTGCCCAGCACCGGTCGACCGGATCTTTAAAAGATCCGAGCTCCAAATCTACTGGCCGTTTTCGGTCGACCGCATTCCCCGAACCGGTCGACCGTTCCTCGATCTGTTCCGAGCCCCATGGCTCCTGGAGCGATTCGGTCGACCGTGACTTAAGTTCCGGTCGACTGATTCTCCCAATTTTCCTGTATTAACAATTATAAACCAAATTCCAACAGTTTGATCGAGATTATTTATTGTCTTTACGTGTGACAATATGAGTTGTGGAATCAAGGACCATAGGCTTACTCCTGATTGACCTTGTATGTAGATGGGCAATATATAGCAGCTATTTTATCATCTATAATTAATGTGGGTATCTTCTTTGAATCGAGCTCTTGCGCATACCACCTCTAGTTTCCATGTGTTAGCTAGGGAGAGAATTTTACTACATTGTGCTATGAGACTGTGAAACTTCCGAAATTTCGAATGGTTAAACAATTCGGAATATCGTTAGTAAACCGTAACACTTCGAATCGAGAATTTGGTAGTATTTGTTGGAGTCGATAATATGGCTACCTTGAATCAGAATGTTATAGGCTAGTACGATCTTTCCCTTGATGTTGAACTTTATAATAAAAAAACGTAATTAGCTTGTTACAAAGGACATATGTAATGCTAAACTCGTGCTTACATTTATTTGAGAGGGGGGACAAGAATACGAATGTTGCATGATACCTTATTCTTTGTTTTTTAGAGTTTCTTCTCCTTCACTCATGTATGTAGTATACTTTGGAAAATATATTCCATGTCCTTTTTCTTTTGTCTTTATTCCAACTTCTTTGTATTTTAGTTCTTTGGTTTTTGTCTTCATTAGGAAGTCTTGGGGGGTCTTTTTGAGGTATAAACGTATATGTGGAAGTGGTTAGAATCTAAATAATTAAAGTCATGGATTTCATCACAATCTTCCTTTGCAATCCCAACTAAGAAGTGTTGGCTTATTAAGTAAGTCAGTCTTGGATCATGTGATCTCGCCTAGGAACTGAGAATTTGTTGTGATGTCATTGTTTTTCTCCATATATATTCTACATTATCCAAGTGTCATAATCCTTTATGTTTTTGTTCCAAAAAATAATCCTTTCTGCTTTGTTAATTTGCCTCTTATGCGGACTTTTGTGATGGAGGTTGAACTTAAATATAGATAAAGCTCCACATTAAAGGGTGACTAAGTTGTCAAGCAATAATTAGAAAAGTGATGCTTCAATCGAAATTAATATATATTTATATGTAGCACCTTATAATTGACATTTTGCATATAATCACAAAGGTAATAGTTATGATGATTCTTGCGTCAAAAACAAAAAGCTTGATTCCCCCATCTCTCTTTGTTAATTTTCTTTGTCCCTAATTGTTTGTTTTAGCTATAAAATTTAAAAAGACGTTTGCTTATTTCAAACTACACTTGTTATATATAGCAATATTAAGGTATATATTGTTAGGATAACTACTCAGCACACAATATATAGTACCAGTCAATACACAAAAATATTAGTCAAATATGATTTAAAATCATAATAAATAGATGTGTACGTCTACTAAGATAAACTTTCAATATGTATCCGACAAAAGAAACACCCCATTAAAAAAAATAAAGAAAAAAAATCAGATATTATCAAAAAGAAGAAGTTAAGGGAGTCCATCCAGTCCACGTAGGATTGGTGGAAAGGAGTGGCATGATGATGTGGCAATGCATTGTGGAAGAACGAAGCATGAGTAAAAGGTGAGCGTTGGGCCCACATGGGCTGCGCAGACTCCGAGGTTGTCGGCCCAATTTACAAAAAGACAACCTCACTTTTTTTCTTTTCTTTTACTCTCCAGTCCGACCCGGTCCAGTCCAGCCCACTTTAACTACTCTACTCCCACACTCCTTGGATTGTGGTTGTGACAGTCGCAGGTTTCAGAAGTTACAGAACACAAATCACAAAAAAAATGCATCTTTGCAAAAACATGTTGGGAACACATACACATGCATTTCTCTCTCTCTCTCTCTAGGATTGATGAGAGATATAGAGAGTGGGGAAATGATTTTTCCGAAGGATCTGAGCTGACTTTGAATCGTTTTGTCTCTGCCTTTCTTTAATATTTGCTTTTTTGTAAAAGGAAATTCTTCTGGTTACCTTTTTTGTCTTCCCGATTTTGAATTTTTCTTGTTTGGAATTGTAACGTTGTGTTTGCACTTGTTCTTATTTAAACCCGTGATACTAGAGAGATTCAATTTTGAAAATAAAAGTCACAATAACCTACTAATTGTTAGCATGCACTTTTAGAAAATCGTCCTTATGGTAAATCCATGATCTTGTAATTTTTATGTATTAGTTGATGTTAAAAACATGTACCTCCGGGAATGTAGCGTTAAAAGATAACTGGTGTAACTACACCTTCACTTACAACGGAGTCCCTCTAAAATCCTACAACATTTCCGATGTCGATTTTTTTTCCTCAATTAACTATATCAAAAGCTGAAGTTGGTTAAATAACAGTCCAAGAAATTTTTTACACCACCTTGAGAAAGAAAATTTGTCACGACTTATCAAGACAAGGGAATACATCCATAGCAAATTCAAACATTAGCATTGGAAACACTTTTATGTGATATGTTGTCATGAGGTTATCGTAGGCTTATAGACTGTGTGGACTTTGGAAAACAATAAGACTATATACCCTATGCATGTTTCCAAACGGGTTAATTCTATTTGTTTAAATAGAAAGATAAGTCTACGTACAAACACATTAATTTGAAACTTTCAAAGAAAAATCATGGTATTTTACCACTCTCAAGAGTTATAAACTGAGCCATATAAGCACTGTTTAACCAGTACATCACTGAAAAGGAAAGAAAATGTTTTGTTTGATGATTTTCATTTTAAGCACTGGACATCCATTTCTACACCAACTTTTTGACCCACAAGAAAGACCCGGAAAAGAAAATCAAACACAAACAGGTGGAGAAATTTTTCTCCACCCTAAATTGATCATAAAACGATAAAGAAGCAGGCAGGGTAAGAAAGTTGAAAAAGCAGTGACTGTGGTAATTAATGTTTTCATGGTAGAGGTTTTTCTCTTCCTCCACTTTATGCAGGTAAGTTTGTTTTTTCTCCCACCATGATAACTTTTCCGTTTAACGTTATCGACATGTTTCATAAGCTGCCTTTTAACTAACCTTACCAGTAATCATTGTAAATTTCAACTCAGGTTATTGAGATGTGTTACTGTTAGAGCCCTAAACTCACTTAGGTGTTAATGGAGATTAGGGGTGTGGTTTGCATGGGGAAAGAAGGAAGAGGGAATGGGGCGTGCACTGTGGATGATGGGTATGGTGATGGAGTAGGGTGTGGGTGAGGAGATGAGTTGATGGTTTTTAAAGCAAATTTCTTTCTCTCCCTCTCTTCCATCTGTTTTCTCTCCCTCACTCCTTTTCCTTCTCTTGACCCGACGAGCAGCTCCGGTGGACGGCGACGAGGGTGGTCGAGCGGTTCAGGCGTGAGTGGTGCGGAGCTTAGCGCGCGAGAAGGATCGTCGGAGGCGACGGAGGCACGAGCGAGGCTCCGGCGGATTCGTTGCTTTTGAGAGGTATGCCAGCTTCTTAGTATGTTTTGTGGTTAACCCTCGTGGAAGGGTTGTGTTGGTCAGTCGGGGGGCGGTCGGAGACCTCCCCGGCGACGAAAACGACGTAAATCCTTGGCTGGCGTGAGGTTGAAGACGACCAACGGTCGACCGAGTCCTTATGGGCGGTTGACCGAATGTAGTGTATTTTGCCGATTTTAACCATCATCGGTCGAACGATGCCTTGTGGCGTTCGGCCGGTCGTGCATTTTGCTAGTGGATCGGATTGCCTGTTTGTTTTTGGTTGACCGGTTCCTTGTGGTCGTTCGACCGGAACTTAAGTGTACTGGATTATTATGCATGATTGTTCGACCGTTGTTATGATTGTGTTCAACCGTTTATGACTTAGAACTGCTAGGATGCCCTGGTAGTTTTCGGTCGACCGAGACCCCTGAGTCGGTCGACCGATAGTTTGATTTGATGTTGACCAGACCCGGATATTGACCTCGTATCGGTCGGGCGGTTTTAGATCTTTGTTCGACTGTTGGGACTTAAGTTTTGCGTAAATAGTTCGACCGTTGCAGTCTTTCGGTCGACCGATTCCCTTGAGAAAACGGTCGACCGAGTTGCCACTTTCAGTTGACCGTTTTTGCACATTGAATTCCTGGTTCCGTTTAGGATGCCAACTCTGTCCACGGAAACCCGTGTCCTCACCTTGTGCATGAGCCGGGAGGTGACGGTGGGCGCGTTACGCATGCCTACCCAGGGACCGCCGTGTGGAAGAGTGTGGGTGTTCGGGACGCGTCACCTCCATGTATGGATCGTGACTAGTATGATGGATTGATTGGACTCATTGTAGAGTAGCAGGCACGAGGGATTGCGGATTCCAATGTATGATGATTGTGCAAGCACGCAACTGTCGTTGGGTGATATGACTACCAGCCTATATGGCGACGGAGGTTGCTATCCTACTTTTATAGCGGCGACGTTGGTGTTTGCGGCTCGTGGAGCCTGATGACCTGGCAGACTTCGGTCTGGACCCGTCCGATGTTGTGCTGGACGTATTGTTGGACCACCGATGTTGTTCCGGCGATGTCGCAGATGCTGTTCCGGCGATGATGATTGATGTGTCGATGTTGTTCCGACTATGTTGTATGATGGGCCGTTGCTATTCCGGTTATGTTTTCCTCAGCTGGGTACCTATTGGGATGATGATTGATGGACCGACCGAGCGACGACTCCGTTGGTGTGATTTCGACCACGAAGTTACAGATCTGTTTCTTATGGCGCGGACCTGGCGGATGCCCCTTGTCGAACCTCATGTTTAGTGTAGCCGCATGTGGGGGTGTCGCGTCTTGCTCCGTTAGATCGTATGTGCCTACGGTAGGTCTCCTCGGGAGACCCGATGATGATTGTCGGACTGAGGTCCTGTGTTACCCTTCGGGGAAACTGTTTTCCTTATTGTTGATGACATGACATGCTACTAGTATGATAGGTTCATTTGTACTACTGCATGCATATAAGTGAGCTTGGCATACGGGGTTTCCTTATGGAAACTCAGGCATTGTTGTTGCATCTTTTTCAGGACCGCAGTAGGTCCAGTTGGGTGGTGATCAGCGGGCGCGCGTATCTGGGATCGGATCCTTTATTCGGACCACTGAGGTCGACATGATTACGTTTATCTTCTTTTGTTGTTCTGTTGTAATCATGTATTGTTTTGACAAACTCTGATGTAATATGGTGCACCGCTTATATGTTTTATGAGAAGTAACAATCACATCTTTGATTATTGAGCTCTGCTGCCTTGATTATAAATTTTTAAATTCCCGCTGTTTCGGGATGTTACAGTTACATTTGATTATAATTTAACAATAATCGCATACACTGTTTTAAATGACTACTCTTACTGCTGAAAGTCCCAACCATTTCTGTAGGTTATAATTTTATGTTGCCTAAAAAAGAAATTGAAGAGATAAAAGGGTATAACAAATTTCCAATCTAAACATTTTAGAAGTTCATTTGTGATGTTCATGAAGTTTTTGTAAATTAATGAACTGATAAGTGATGGACCGAATTGGGCTTTCGATGATCTGTTGCACCGGGTTAGCATGTATAAACATATCATACGGGCCTGTTTATCAAGTATTTGTCAAACTACATGCACCCCATCAAATCCTCAAAAAATATTTCAAACTTAATATTATAAGTTCACAATTTGATGCCATATATGTACCCCATGCAGATATTTAACTGAGGGGGCGTCTTGGTAGTAAAGTTATTGAAAATCAAAATTTCAAAAACACAATTTCCTGATAGTAAGGAGTGGAACTCTGCAATCTAATTCTAACCTCTTCAAGAACTGTATCTATTCTGGTCCTAGATTTCAACAATCAAACTTGTAACCAAACTTGATCTCTGGTTTGGATTTCAGCACAGAATGTCCTGTGTGGAGTAGACTGAAATTTTTTAATCTAAGAAACACAGAATTTTTAGATTGAGATGTCTGGTTAATTACTCTTCTTTGCCAACTCCACAGCATGAGAATTGCAGTCTAACTGCAGTCTCTAATGCAAACATTTAAAGAAACACCTTTTAATTAATACATTTCAATCAATATAATCTCATATTTAACTACTTTGGCAAATGTAATCTTGTACAAACATTCGCGTACATTGTTACGAAAATTCACATACATAGTTACGAAAACAAAAATTCAGAGACCACAACATCCACAACTTAAAAGATTTTAACCAATTACATGTACGAGTACAATATTTGCATTCACAACAATAACAAGGTTGATATAAGAATTTTCAATAATGAAAGCTATAGCAAGAGATTCACGACTTAAACAATCAAATCAAGACGATGAAGTTGGGAACTGTGATGAGTTATTGCTTGGAGTCTGAAAAACAAAGATATTTTGAAGATGAAATAATGGTTAGCGGCTAACTCAATTCTATTTCTAAAATGTTAAATACAATATAAGTTTCTTTGCAACACACCTACCTAGCTAATAGAGTATGACATTATGAAACAAACAAATTATGAAACAAAGTAGCCATGTTTACTGGATAAATCTGTTTACGTTTTTTTCCCTTCAAAATTCGGATATATTTGTTGCAGTGGTGGTGGGCAACAAACGTTGGCCGGAGGCACCGTTGATGATTTTAAAGAGGAAAATTGACTCGTAATGAATTCTTGACCACCACCTCGACCTGCTCCCAAGTCCCAATTGATGCCAAAAAAACACCTTCAACCTGGCATCATTAAAATAAGTCTATATGATATTTTATTTGACTACTACCTCAACAAAATATAATCTAAACACTTATACGAATGATTGTAAATCAAATTCTATTATAGAGTATTACATATATCTTATGTTTAGCAACGTGAGACTAATTATTCAACATTTTTTCGTACGTGTGACTAAAATTATTTTCTTCGTATCACACGTAGACAATATGCATTTGAGTGGGTTCCACATGTCGATCGATCCATTCTAATATCAGGTAAAATTTGGTTCGTCTAATACTTTAATAAAATCTAAATACTTAGGTGAAAAGTAATTTCTCAACAAATTTCATAGAACTCCGATGAGATCTGATCGGATCGAGTCGGGTCCAAAATTGAAAATCGGTATGCGTACGAGTCTAACATTTGTTTAGTTAGAGAGATTCGTTGGAATTTATAACAAAGATCTCACCTCACGTCGTCGTCGTCCGCTTCCGATCTACCACCGCCAATGGCCTCCTCGTCGTCCTCGAACCCCCACCCTCGCCTCATCCTCCCGTCCTTCCTCCCCCTCGATCTCTGCAAGGTCCCTTTCCTCACTTCTCCTCTCAATCGATTCCAGTTGTTTAGGGTTTGATTTTGTGTTGCAGGAGTTGGAGTTCATACACAAGAGCTGCGGCACCGTCGGGTATAGACCCGCCGTCTTCTCCACCACTCTATCCCACCTCATCGCCACCAACTGCCCTCATCTCCTCCTCCCCTTCGTCCCCATCCGAGGTATGATGAACAGAAGGCGATTTCAGTTGGGAATTTGGAAAATTATGATTTTTTGGGTGTTTTGTGGTTTTCGGCGGTGATACTATTAAATGAGTGCAAGAGAAATGGTTACTAGTTGTTTTGGTGATAGAACCTAGGTTTAGAAATTACTTTGGTTGTTCTTATATATGTGACTGAGGTAGGGCTATCTAGTATAGACGGTAAAATTCCACTTATTATCCAATCCATCATCATCGGAGGTCTTTGTTCGATGACTCTTCACTCCACCAATAGCATTGGTAGTGGTTTGTCGTCTCGAAGACTTGCACTGGAATTGTGAGCATTTACTTTTAATTCCACTTGTAATGTAACCTGGGAGAACTTGGCCGAAAGAGTATTTGGTAAGGAGAGAAAACCGATACCATGTCAATCTGTCTCAGTTATCAATGTAACCGATTGGGATTATCTAGTATTGGCCGTAAGTTTGGGAAGGGATTCTATTGAGGAGACCCTTGTTTGCTTACATTGCGGTTGTCAACCTCACCATCAAGTCGGATAAGGCCATTTTTGTCGTGGAGTTGGTCTTAATTTAAGGTGGTTTCGTCGAGAGGACCTCTTTATTTATTGTTTACTTTGTGGATCTGTGCTAGAACTGATATTTTTGAGGGATTTCAGAGAAGCTGAAGGAAGTAGTGGAGGATTTCTTTGATTGCCATTACGAGGTTGTTGTTGAGTTCACGGGCCTTGTCAGGTTCGTATTGATGTTCTTTTGTGAACTTATTGTTGTGATGTTGGCATTTTAAAGGTTGTGATTGTTGTGAATTCTGGAGGATAGTTGGTGTAGAGGAGCAAGCATTGGATGGCACAGCGACGATAATCGGCCTTATCTCAAACAACGAGATTTCACGGTAAGTATTTGTCAACCTCAACAAACTTGTGTTTTGGTTTGTATTCTTTTTTTTATCGGTTGTGTTTTGGTATGTATTAATTGACTAGCTTAATTGTTTTTAGAAAATATCATATTATTATGCATGCTTGAAGCATGTTGGAATGTTCACATGAATTGAACTAGTGCACTTTTATGTTGCCTTGATGTCTAATACTGTGTCTCTTGTGATGGTTCATTTCTTCTGTTCCATGATAAAAGGCAGTCTGTTACTTGAATGATCATGGAATGGATTTCGAAGGTGGGGTTTTACGCTTCAAAGATGGTCAAACTGCATGTGTTGTTCCAAAAGCTGGGGTAAGTGGTTAACTTTGATTTCATTTCTCAAGGATGTGAGGACATGGTTTTCTTACAGTGCAATAGTAAGCTCTTCATTACTGTTTATTTCCTTGATGATTAGGATGTTGTGATATACACAGCTGATAGTCGCAACATCCACTCAGTCGACGAGGTATGTTTCTTTTGTAGAACACATGCTACCACTCTTCATGTTTTTGTAAGACATCTATTATAATGGTTGAGTCTTTGTTTTTTCTTAGGTCCATGTTCAAGATATATTTCTTTCTTTCCCAGTCATCAAAACAGACAGGTTTAATAGATCAAACTTTTCTGAATTTTGAAATGTTGTACTGCATACATTTACCTGTATCATGTTAATATCAAACGTGGGTGTGGTCTTTACATATCTTTAATGGGTACAACATGTTGTCTTCTATGGTCTAAGCTAGTATAGAACAAGTAAAACAGGTGCCTAATCAATCTTAATTATATCCTGGTAGGCTTCACAGTTCCTTTGAGAGTTGTAACTATCGATCACGTCTGAGTTACTGCTACCTTATCTTGAGGTCATACATATCTACTTTATGCAGGTTACATGTGGAGAAAGGATTACTCTGACACTATGGTTCTCACGTGACAGTTTCCATAATGAAGATCCCAAGCTAATTTCCCTTCTATCGGAGAAGTTGAACCACCAGGATGAACATCATAAGTATTACCTGCCTTCACCAGCATCCAGTAATATGTATTGGTATACTGAACAACAGTCAGGGTTTGACATAAGGTCCGCCAGAATGCATGCACTTGGATGCAGTTTTTGCTCTCCTGTCATAAAAGCCCATCTATTTATAGACTCACGTGATGACCCTTTCGGAGGACCAGTTAAAGTTTGTATAGGAGATAAAGTGCACGGCAAGGAATTTGCTAACAGCATGCATGCATTGCAGGTATTCCCAGAACTTTAGCTTATCCAGAAAAGCTGCTATTCCCTTAGAGAAACCTTCCAACAGATAGTTGTAGATTCATTTAAGTATTATATGTTCAGCATTTAGTTTTGTGTTTATGTTGCATTAAGGCCCGAGTTCGTCCTATTTCCACATCCAAGATAAGTTTGTTCTTTTACAATTAGAGTTGCATTTGGAGAGGGGAAATCAAGGCTATTTGTTGAATGACAAAACAGCTTAGTTTCACAATGTACCTGAGGGTGGAGCTGATCTTGGGAAAACATATAAGATCTAGTACAACCTTGATATTACTTTAGCAAAGTGACAATTTTTTGGTGAGTAGTTGAAAGAGTTTGCACTGATCGTGCTTATGTTGTTGCCTTTTCGGCTTTCTTTTAATGTGTATCAACTTTATAATGTATTCATGGGTAAGGGCTCATGACCGTCTCAAATTTTGAAATCCTTATTATTGGTTCAAATACTTGTGCAGGTTGTGCACTTTTACAACTGGAAGGCTTCTGCACTTGCAGCAACAATAACAGATTGTTCTGATAGATTTGTGAATCCACTTAACCTGGGTACAGAAAGTGATGTTAAATCCGTTATCCAGTATTCTGACACTCCTGTCCCAGGGACAATATTCAGCACTAAGCATGTGAAGGAGAAATTAGCTTCCATGAACTGCATTGAATTCTCACTTGCAATGGCAGAATGGGACAATTATGTTTCTAAAATGAATGAGCTTTTGCAAGCTAGCATTTCGCACTGGAAAGAACATCAAACTCTGTTTCTTGTTCTTTTTGCTGAGGGCAATTCTTAAGAGACGGTATGAAGAATTTGTGGATCCATGATGTAATCCTCACAATCACGTCGAATGTTCAAGGGTGGAAATGGTTCACATACTACCATAGGTATGTGCAATATTTACCGGCAAGTAAAGAGAATAGGTTTAATTTGTTGTCGTGTACATTCATCATGGAAGAGTAATGACAGTTAAAAATGAATTATGTTTTTCCCATCTTATAATCTATACAATCTTAGCTTATGTGAGATGGTTTCAAGAAATTTTAACAGGTGTTTGAGAAAATAGAAAGCACGATTATGCTTTTCATTCTCCGTTGGATGATTGATGCAGGCTAGAGAAAGTAGGTTTTGTTAGCAAAGAAATACCATAACCTGTGGTCTGAATTCTCAAATAGTTAAGTACACAGTGAAGTTGGAAAATATAATAGAACCATACTTTTTATTTGTGTTGAGAGGTCCAATCCATTTAATTTAGGTCTAGAAAATACAAACTTTAATGATCAAACAAAGAACAAAATGCAAAAAAATCAGCAATCCCATAAACTAGCTTGGAGTACTTTGTTAAAGCTGTGTCTGTGCAGAACCTTGCCAAAGATGTCATAAAATGCAAATTCTGTTAGCTGAAGTGACATAAACCCCTGACCATCATAGAAGAACCTCAAGTCATCCGAAATAGGTGTGAAGACCCTGCCCATGCTTGTGAACCACCTCCGCTTGTCAGAAAGTGTAGGGGACTGTATCATGCAGATTGGTCAGCATAAGTATTGACAAAATGATATGTTCAATTTTTTGTTTCGACTGTCACCTGCTTCCGCTGCTAATATGGTGAAGGCAATGGTCATGTCCATTTATATAAAGATCAACATTATTTGACTGTATTAAGATTTAAAATTAACCTGTTAGCAGCGTTGACACCAATTTATTCACAATGCCATTCTGAAATGCTATCATTTAGTTACCATGAGAACTGGTAGTAGTAGCTCCACAAGCTCTTCAGTCTTGCCATCGCTTACGCTCCTGATTGTATGGTGTCCCACAACAAACTTCCACTTTGCTGTTGTGTTCTTCAACGCAGCATCTACATCCTGATAGTATAACTTGTTATTTCATAAAATACATATTCACATCACATCTAATAACAGATGGGATCAGCTATTGAAATATCTGAATATGGTTATCAGAAGTTTGGGTAAGAGCATCTTGACATCCATCCCATTTTATTGGATCTACGTATACGTACTTGAAGCTTGAGATTCATTTTATATTTTATGTTTTTTCTTTCTATTAAGCTGTGGGATATCTTCAAAGTATTGAATATAAATTGCTGACGAGGGGCAACATCTCTCTGATCATAATGCTCCCCATAAGAGTTATTCCAAAAGTCCATCACAGAAGGAGTTGTATCCACAAAGACGAATTGCACAACAAGGTTTGTCATAATTTTCTTCTAGATAGATCAAATTCAGAAATAATCAATGGAGAATCTACTAACCAGCATCAAGGACGAAAAATCTCTTCCAAAACCATCTTTCGTCTTTCTTCTGAAGGGCTGGATCCAATTGCGCAAGCATGTCTCCTCGATATTCATGATTGCCCAAAACTGCAAGGTAAGTTTTTATATTAAAATAGTTATATATCAAAACTGGTTGTTGGGAAATCTCATGATTCAAGTAACACAGCAAGAAATTAACGTACCACTATACCATTGCTTTTGTAGGCTTTTGGCTGTGTAGATGTTAGTAAATGATTCGTCAAAGCTCTTGTCTTCAACTCCAGTTAATCCACTTTCATAGAAGTTGTCTCCAGTGGAGATCACAAAATCTATATTCATTTTTTTCTCCAACCTTCCCCATCTGCATATGCAGACAACTACTGACTACCACATGCACAAAGTCACAAAGATAATTAATCAAAATTCTAACAAGTATGAAACAGTATGAACTATCACACATGCATCCCCTCGTTGAAGACAAGCATTTATAGGTTACTAAGTTTCCTGATCACATCATCCCAAGTACACTGCAAACATAAGATTAAGCGGTACAGACCTGATGTGCCACCTCGGATTGGTTGTAGAAACCCTTTCTTCCCCAGTCACCAACTACTAAAATACTTAGAGACCCATCAACCTTAGGTGCATGCTTGACTTTCTGGAATTCTGCATTTGCGTATTGCAACAGAGAGCTCAGACGAGCTAGAAACATCATTACAATAACAAAAGTCCACCTTTGCTCCATTCTGTCCCTTGGATACATACATGCATGTACAAAGGCAATAAAGGAAGGAGCAATGAAACAACGTAAATGGATATAGGGAAAAACTCTAGAATAGAGAAATATATGTAGGTGGGCATGCTCATAATATTTCAGATCAATTCAGTTTAGCAGACTTTCAGATTGGATTGGAATACAGAGGAAAATTTTGATTTGATTGCCATTCTAAATTTTAATTAAGATATCAGTGGCATATTCTCTTGAGTCTGACACGAATGTGATGGGATATTTGAGTATTTTGTTTCTCTACCCTCATATCCCTAAAAGCTAAAATAACATAGTTTTAAATATTCTATTTTAATACATTTAAACCAAGAATGTGTATTTGAAAGTTTGAATGATGGCAACTGTATTCTTTGCAAAGACCATTTGATTGAAAAACATGATATAGAATAAATGAAAATTTTGTAAATCTAAGAATTTCTTGTTAGCCTTGTAATTGTAGTATACAAAGAATGGCCATAGATACACATCACTTATTTTAACATTTTATAAGATCATGAAGCGCATGACACAGCAAAGAATAGTGTTCTCTATGTTCCCTTCAAAGTTCGAACAAACATTCATGCAATATGGAATTTCTTTCGAGACCTAAAAAAGTAAAAAACATTATATTTTCATTATATACAGCATCTCTCTTGGTCAGAAGATAACAGAGGCTTAATTTGCGTCTTTGTATTTCGATTTGTATCTATCCAGCAATTTTATTTTGGTAATTTCTCGTGTTAATTCAGCCAATGGTGCTGTAGTACTTACATTTCCGTGGTATGCCGTATTGGTATCTCCGCATCAAACTGTACAGAAACTATTTAGGAAATTGAATGGTTCCATTTACTTGAAGACTGTTACACATGAGATCACAAATGAGTTCGTGCGTATCTTGGATCATTCATGTCTACATAATTAACATGTTAAGAGCTGCAGAAGAAATTACTTTAACCCTGAAGTTCTCATTTGACCGTTCCCATGGTGGGTTCATTAAGCTGTGTCTTCCCTGTGAGAAATATGCAGATCACCAAGGTAATCTTGAGTACCACCTGCCTTCACCAGCATCCAGTAATTCCTACTATATATTGAACGGTGATCAAGCTTTGAGCCCTACAGATGAGGTGCGCAAAACACTTTGATGAAAATTTTATTTCTCTGACATATACGTCATTTTTTTGTGAGATCAGTAAATTTTCAGATGTAAAAATTTGTCTAGTACATCACATGTACATTGAGGAAATGTAAACTCTATGCAAGCCTTACTCCATGAAATCAGCCTGGTAATACCATCACATGGCATACCATCTTGGCATCTTATGGTGGACAACATGGAACAGTTGGATTGAATCTTGCTAAATGCTGTTGAAATTCTGCTGGTATTTTTGAAACACCCAACAAATTTGTGATGCCTCAGGACTTTGGGGCTTTGGACCTTCTCAAAGTAATTGGTTTAAAATCGTGTACAAGCTATACACATTTGTCTGTAAATGGATCATCTTGACCGAATTTTTAACCCACTCAAACTGGGAAAGGAATATTTTTAGGATTGTTCATTCCATATATCCATTGCGACATGAATGTGGTCCAGTCAAGTTTCACGACTACATCTGTGAAAGAAAAGAAAAAAACTTCTTATGACGTTGAGTTTTCACTTATTACTGAAGAATGGGCGATCAGTTTGTTTGATGATAAGCAGTTGCAAACTATCATTTCACGGTAGAATGTACAGTACTTTTCATTTGCTTCTTTGGATGGCTAGTTCAAGCTGAACTTCTATAAAAGTGTTTCTGTAGTGTAGCACCCCAGGGAATGTAGAATTTTCATCTTGACCTGCAATTCGATCACATACCTTGGTTTAATAGAACATGTTTGGTGGTCACGGGGTTGTCAATTTACAGAGTGGAGTGCATGATCTAGTGGTGGCTCAACTAGTTAAACATGGGTGAACTGGTCATCATGGACCATTTGTTTTCAGTGTTTCCTAGAGTAGGCTGCCTTTTAAGTTGCCTTTTTTTGTCTGGAATCTTGTTTGACCATATCTATGGCCATGATTTAGCTTGAGTGGTTGCTGCTTTTTTGGTCATCATATACATTGAGAGATGGATCAGAACTTATTGGTTCCTCTGTTTTACACATTGTCTTTCCGTACTCTAAACAGGGTTGGATTTGTAGTAACGTTGTGATGGAGGTGGAAAGGGGCCATTATATGGAGTTTCCTGATCCACTGTGTTGAAACTTGGAAGTGGAAGACACATGTTGCAAAGTGGGTTGCTGCTAGCCTGCTAGTGCTGTGGGTAGGGTTGTTGGGCACTGGATTGGTCCTTTTCTTAAGATGGGCACTGGCTAAGAAATGAAGGTGGAGAACTCTGAGCTCTTGTCTGAATTTTATTCTAAACCCTGATTTCTGAACTGCTAATTATTAACACTAGTGGTGATCACATGTAGAAATCCCCAATATCCTTACATGAGCAAATACTTTGTATTATATTTGGTGAGATGATGATTGTCGATAATGGTTCACGTGCCACAGAGGTATGTGCAGTTATTACCAATACTTGCAAGTATGTATGATCGTTTGATGTCATCTTCAAAGTTGTTGATGGTGGAATAGTAATGAAAGTTGTGGTATTTTTTTGGGTATTATAATTATAATCATAAAACAGTGTTGATCTTTATAAAAAAATCTCAGCTAGATTTCAGACATTCATCAAAAAGAAACTAAACTACACAACTTTTGCTCTAGTTACGGCTATACAAAGGTGTGACTCCATAAAGAGAGAGCAATTCATAAAGTCTTACTTCTTATACTACAGGGCAGACAATAATACTTGCATTTTTTTGTAATCAGTATAGAACTTGCAATTACAATAGTCTGGCAGGGTCCATCAATTTACATTAGATCTCCTTGGTGCACTTCAGCAGTTCTAAACACTAGCCTGCGGTCCTTTATTTAAGCTATGTTTGTACCGGACGTTACCAAAGATGTCATAGAATGCAAATTCAACTTGAGTTTTAGTTAGCTTAAGTGACATGAATCCTTGACCATCGTAGAAGAACTTCAGGTTATCTGAAGTAGGTTTGAAGACATCTCTCCATGCCTTTGAACCACCTCCGCTTGTCAAGAACTGCAGCTTACTGTGTTATTCAGATCATTTAAGATGGTTAAGGACTGATGAAAAACATATATTCATTAGTCTAACCATAGAAAATTCCAATTAATATCGTATTTTTACCTGTTTTTGCTGCTGATATGTTCAAGGCAATGGTCGTGTCCATTTATATAAAAATCAACGTCATTTGCCTGCAACAAGATTGGAAATTAAATTATTAACATTATTTAACAATTAACACCCACTTATTCAGCATGTTAAAGTGAAGAAGTGTGGGAACCATCATTCACTTACCATGAGAACTGGTAGTAGGAGCTCCACAAGATCCTTGGTGTCTCCATGTTCGCTGACACTTCTTAGTGTGTGGTGCCCCACGACAAACTTCCACTTTGCTGTTGAGTTTTTCAGTGCAGCATCCATGTCCTGAAGGCAAAAGCAGTTATTTTCATAAGGCTACATTTCAGTAAGAGCAGATAGGATAAGCAATTGAAGTTCTGAAGTTGATTAATCTCAAAAGTTCAAGTATGAACATCTTCACATCTGTATCTATTTATATCATATCACATTGCTTTGCATTTGTATTTGCTATTCTAATTTCTTATTTGATATGCTTGTCACTGTAATTACTTGAATTGGATTGCTTAGCATCCTTGTCAATTTCTCATTCTAATTGCACTAGAATTCAAACATGCAAGAGATTGGAGCTAACATTCTTATTTCTTATTCTAATTTCTTCTAAATTCAGGCAGTGGTGATACCTTCAGGAGATTGAAGAGATATTGCTCTCGAGGGGTGACATTTCTCCAATCGTAATGTTGCCCATGCGGTGCGTCCCAGTATTCCATTACAAAAGGAGTTGTATCGATAAAGACGAGTTGCGCAATCTCTGCACAAGCAATGGATAAAAAAATCATGCCATAAATTCCTATAAAATAGACGGGAATCAGAAAGAATAAAAAGGGATTTAAGTGAAGAGAGTCTACTTCACCTGCTTCGAGAACGAAAGATCTCATACAATACCATCGGCTATCAATCCTTCGAAGGGTGGGATCCAATTGCGCGAGGACATCTCCACGGTAATCATGATTGCCCAAAACTACAAAATAACTTTTTTATAATATAAACTAGTTTAAATACTATCAAAACTGTTATTAGTGTTGCAAATGGTGACAAGTAACACAACAATCACTCGACATACCACTGTACCATTTCTTCTGTAGGCTTCTTGCCGTGTAGATATTAGTAAATGACTCCTCAAAGCTCGTATCTTCAACTCCAGTCAATCCATCCTCATAGAAATTGTCCCCAGTGGATATCACAAAATCTATATTTAGTTCCTCTCCAGTCTTTCCCATCTGCACATGTTAGCAAATAATGAATAGTTACTAATCAAAGTCCTAACAACAGATAAAACGTTCTTGTCAAATCATACCAAACACACAATTAGCAATAGATTAAGATGTGCTGACCTGACATGCTACCTCGGATTGGTTATCCAAACCCTTTCTTCCCCAATCACCAATTACTAAGATGCTTAGAGATCCATTAGCCTTAGGTGGATGCTCCAGCTTCTGGAGCTCTGCTCTGGAGCAACCCAATTGGGAGGTCATTAAAACCACCAAGACCAATACAAAGGCAGAAGACATGCTTGGGTTCATTCTCTCTCTTGAAAACATGTATTTCATATATGGAGTAAACGAATGAAGATGGTGTAAAGGAAGGGTGAAAACAAAATGGAATGTAGGTTGGCATGTTCATGTTATTTATAACAAGTCAAATGGCTATTTCCAGTCATGAAACGGAGTGGAATAGGGGTAACATTTCATTTGAATATATAAGATATATACGTGGCATATTCTCTCGAGGCCAAAAAAATGTAACGGCATATGGGAGTATTACGTCTGCACAAGTTTCATATATCTCATAAACCAAATAAACCTCAAAACTTTTAAAAACAAATTAGTGTAGAGAGCAATTAGGAATATGTACTTTCAAGTTTGCAAGCTTGGTATTGTTTAAATGTGTGGTCAAGTAGAACTTCAGATTCCTATTTCTTACACAAATTTTATGCAAGTCTTCCCATATGCTTCTCTAGGCTTTAATTACAAGTAAGCATCGTCCCCCTTCACAAGTATGGCCTTTTGGTTGCGTGGGCATATTATTATAAAATAGATGGATATTTGGTGGAATTTGAAGTCACCGTCTTAGCAAATTTTTTAGGAGTATCGGTAGAATATATGTTCATAAACATTCTTTTCCCGTAACTTTCTGAAAGATCGTAGAAGAACTGGCATGACAAAGACCGTAGTATTTTAAGTTTGGGGTTTTTGCTCAGATGCACCTTCAAAAGTTGTTTATTAGATTTTTATACTTGTGTATTTTTTTATTGTTTCAGAACGTTCATTAATCCAATTAATTACTTATGTGTACCTCCTTCAAACGTTGTTAACAGATTCCATGACATTGTTAGTTGCTCCCGTTAAGTTTGAATTCATTCACAAAATGATCTACCGAAAGTAGAATTTCAGTCTACCATTCTACGCCTTTCAATATTTCTGATTCAATACATACATGTATGTGTTGGGTTTGAGTTTCAATGTTGCATCTTATCCGTTTGCTCTTATTTTTGTATGCATGCATGGAAAGTAGACTCGGTAGTTACGTCTACTACATGCGCTGGATCAAGTCAACTGATGAAAGTGCATGACAACAGGTATGTATAAGACAAAACTAGGTGGAAGAGAAATTGGCTTCTTTGTAGCAATTTTCAGTGATTGGCTTTTAGGTGTCGCAAATATGGATTCTAGACTGGTCGCAAATATGGATTCTTATTTTCTCTTCCACCTAGTTTTGTCTTCCACTAGTTAAAAAAGTCGCATAGCGGTACACGAAAATTTTACTTTCTGTAACCGTTTCGTGAATGAATTCGAACTTAATGGGAACAAATAACGGTATTACGGAATCCGTTAACAACATTTGAGAGATGAGGGATGTACACACAAATAATTAGTTGGATTAGTAGACGTTTTGAAGTAATAAAAAAAAATACACTAGTACAAATGTCTAATGAACAACTTTAAAATGTGCACCCAAACAAAAATCCGTTCTGTGTTTCTCAACGTTGCAACGTGTGTCTTTCCGTACCAAAAATATTGGCTAGGTTTTGTTTTTTTGAACTTCCGTTTTATTAAGAACATTATTTCTGTAGAAAGTCCTTTTTATCCAAAAACATGTATACAAAATAACATTAAAAAATTAGGCATGTTTGCACGAAGCAGACTCTACTTGATTAACAAAAGGAGGAATACCACACATCACCCGTTTGACATTTCAACTTCCTTATGCAAGTCCACTTTGATCACATTCCACATTCCTGTAATGACAACTATCATAACATTATTCAATATTAGCAAGTTGCTGTAGTCGACAAATGAGTAGAACTGGAACATCATCAATTTTTCTTTGGAATGAAACGTGGGACTTACGGTGCCATTAAATATGTTTATGATGTACTTTATCAGTTGAGAGCACATTAATATATGAAAAATAGATTCATGTGTATGCTTGATAAATAACAATATTGCTGTAAGACGAAAGATAAGCTGTCACTTGTAAATATTTGTACATGTGATCACCACGAACAGTTTGAATCATTGAAGTCCTAAATATTTTCATGGGGGAAGTATTAATTTCACCTTTTCTTTTTGTTGAACTCACTAAGCATTGATCTGGGTTTCTGGCTGCATTTGGTTTCTATGACTTGTTGAAAATAAACCCTCTCTATCTTAGGAGCCCAGTCATACGATTGGGTCACCAAAACTCTCACAAAACGATTTTCATATGGCCCAGAAAGGTTATCTTACAGTTTCTTTCTCCTATTTACATGATCATCACATGTTCCCTCGAACAAACTTAACTGGAGGAGAAAAAGGAATGGTGAGAAAACTAATATTTCATTCTAATAAAATTCGAATATTTCCGGAAGTTGAATTTGCAATGACTTGGGTTTAATTGGGATATTTTGATGAATGGTAGCTTAGATTTGGGTCACTAAGGCTCTACAAAAAAAAGGCTATTTTATTTTTGCTATTGGAGTTATGTCCTTTGATAAATGTTGTTTGAATGTGTAGAAGTTACATTTTAAAACTTCATAATTATTAGTTTTAAGCATTGTTTAGTGTTTACCCAGATGCACCCTAAAACTTATGTAAACCAAGATGTCAATGTTTCAGATGTAGGTCCCTGTGTAGAACCCCCTTATGTAGAGACGTAGCGAAATTGACCAATTGGCAGCAGTATCTATTTATTAAGTATAGTCCACTGTCAGTTTTGAACTCTTTCCCATCCTTTCCACATCAACTTGCTAGTCCACTTGTCCTTCCTTTGTATTGGCACACAAACGGTGTTGACACACAAAAAAATAATCTCAAATCGATACAATTTTTCTAATGATCGTCGACCAATTGCCATCCCAACTTAGTGGAAATTGGAACTCTATTGAAGTATATGTTGACACACAAAAAAATAATCTCAAATCGATACAATTTTTCTAATGATCGTCGACCAATTGCCATCCCAACTTAGTGGAAATTGGAACTCTATTGAAGTACAGATTAAGCAATATCATCAAAATGAAGTAGTATTTCATAGATCAATCTCTTGATCTAAGTTTATTCGATTAAACATGAAAATATAGTCAAAACCGGAAGAGATGTGGAAATTCACATGATTCAAAGGTAAAAATGAAATTTTACCATTGAGAACATAAATAAAATAAATAGATACAAAGATGATGCATATCTCACGTCAGTAATTTTTCATAATCAACATGCATATTGCAAATTCTCACCTCATGCATGCATGAGATTCAAGCCTCACAACTCACGTCCTTCATGACATGTTCCACGTCAACCCCATGCTCACTACCTCTCATCCCCACGATCATGCCCATGATCTGATCCATCATCACACGTTCTCCTCCCACTTCTATTTCTCTTCCTCTATAAAAGAATATACATACACAACAACACAGATCTCTCCAAGCCAGTAACAACACGTACACATAACTCCGGACAATTCCATACATACACCCACCAAAAACTCCACACACACATAAACCCATATCTCGACGAGAGATAATCGTGAAAAAAGGAGAGAAGAAAGGAACCAATTACAGTACATATACGCACAACTCCGGACAATATACAACACCGACAACAATTCGGCCTCTCCGGTTTCATCCAACGCCGACTCCAACTTGGCAGCCGCGACAACTCCGGCAACGACGACTCCGACTCCGCAGCCGCTCCAACTTCCAACAACAAAGACTCCGGCAACAACGTCGTCTTCATAACAATCCCGCGGCGACTTCGACGCTATCGCCCACGAAGACTTCGACAAATTCCCGACAACATACAACGTCGACGACAACCTGACGGCTCCGGGCATACACCTTCGACAACTCCGGATAACATACAACGTTGACAACAATTCGACGACCCCGGCTTCATCAACAACTCCGTTGCAACTCCGGCAAGTGCAAATTCCGGCGAATATTTTCTGTAATAATAATAATAATTAAACTAAATGTGCACGGGTGGCCACACCCTTGGGGATCCGTACCCATCCGTGTACTTAACGACCGTTCCGGCCTCCTCCTTTTAAGGAATCGAACCCGGACGGTCGCCCGTTTAGCCAAACGGCCACCTCCCTTGGGGAATCGTACCCGTTTGGCTTGGGAAAAATACGTCATTCCGGCCTCTTCCTTTTTGAAGGATCGAACCCGGTTTGATCGACTATAATTTGACAAAAAAATAAGAGAACGCCGGAAGGCTGCCGAAATTTAGCCATAACCAAATAAATACAATGGTTCTAAGTTTGCTAATAAAAAAAAATAATAACCAAAAACCACATCAAATCAAATCGGCATATATCAACATATATAATAGGTCACTATTGCAATATTATGGTTCCATATGGACCCAATATGAACAGTAAAATTAAACAAAGTAACTGACCCAGGCAAGTTTTCAAGATCAAAACTTGTTACTCCCATAAACATAAATATTAATGGGAGGAAACCAAAAAAATTAATGTTGAAACCTATATTCAATTGGATTTGGTTCACTCGACTAATGGAAAATTTGAGTAACCGAAAGAAACATGTGAAATGTTATTTTTAATTGGTGAATCAAGTCTGGAAGCTCATCAGACATAAATTAAAACACCACTTAGAAATCAACATCTTGGTTTCTTAAGATTCAAACACCATCATGTGTTCTGGAACATTGCATAATCCTGCCAATGTCGTTTATAAATATCAAGTTAAATACGATTATATTGTCAACATATGTGGGTTTACTTTATGTTGAAAGGTGAATTCTTCCATATCCTAAGTAACCTTCAAACTTGGAAGACATCCAGATCGGAATCTGAGATCGATTGAATTCCTCTTTGGATTTTGTTATAAGAATCAAGAGGATAATATAATATATACATATATATATAAAATAATACAATGAGAAGAATTAAAATAGGACAGGAAACTAGTAGCATTTCCTTAACATACATATACGTGCATGGAGTCATGTATTTCAGCGTGCAAGTGGGATCCTTTTGCATATTTAGTCCAAGCCAGATTCAACTAAATGCAAATCTCCATGTAAGACAATCCATAGGAAAAGGACACCACCACAATAACACAATGATGAAATTACAAATAGTCCCTTAAATGGACGAATCACAAATCCACCCCTAAACGTGGATAATTTCAACAATATATGAGTTGTACCGATTGATTTGCAAATCGATCTTAAAATACAAAAAGTTCCCTTACATGGACAAAACTATAAATCCACCCCTAAATGTGGATAAATTGCAACAATATATAATTGGTACAAATTGATTTATAAAATCAATCCTAAAATACAAATAGTCCACCTAAATGGACAAAATCATAGATCCACCTCTCGTGGTGGATAAATTGCAAAATAAATCTTCAAAGTTGTAAAATATGTCAACCAACCTAAAAATCGAAAACAAACATAAAACCTAAATATTGACTGTTCTAATGATAAGAGAGGATGCACGCCAAGCTAGATCTTGGGTTCCCTCTCTCTTATCGTTGGAGTGATCAAAAACTAAAATATGGACTACTTTAGTCGTAAGTGAGGATGCACGCCAAGCATGATCTTGGGTTCCCTCTCCCTTACTGGCGATGGAGTCTTCATTTAACAAATCAAATAAACAAAACAAAACATATATGCAAAACCCCTCCGGGTTACGAGGCTAAACTAACCAAAACATTATAATATCGATCAAAGAATAATCGTCCACACAGAATATCACACATAAATACCTCCTAGGTTATGAGGCTAAACTAACCGTTTTTACGATATTCCAATATCAGAATTATCGTTGATAAACTAACACGGTGTATTCATTATAAAGTTGAAGAACCTAAATATATACAAAACCCTCCTAGGTTACGAGGCTAAATTGATCATATCGTGACAATATATCACAACAAAAGGGAGATCATTATCGAATCAATCAAAGCACGAGTCGATAAATCCCCGTCCCTAATGTATCGAAATATAAAAATCCTATTAATAAAATATATATCTGAAATTGTTAAATATAATAACAATTTTGGTTTATAGTTCGCAAACGGATGCTTATATATCTTCCATTTGTGCAATGCATAAACATGTCAACAATTGTATTTCATATTCATGCCTTCTATTTAATGAAGTGAAAGAAAATGTTGCACTTATTTACTTTCTGGCTAGTTATTCACATTTATTTAATTTCCTGTACAAATGAATGACATGAGTATGACATGATGAGGCATTCTTCTATACGAAGTTGTAAGGTGCGGAATTCCACCATGAATTCTTGAGAGGTCTTCGCAACACCAAATATATATAAAAACAAAAAGAACAAAAAACCCACGTTAAACAGAATGGCACGCCCGGTGGGACCTCTCATCCTCGTAGTCATGTCTCGTGTCATTAATCTAACATAAAACCTTCCACGTTGTACAGGAACGAAAATTTGCGATGGAAACTAGCATGAAGGTGATATTTACGGCTCCCGTCTCTTTTGGCTCCTTCGAGCCAGCCTTGTTCAAGTATTCTTTTGAACACGGCCTCGTGACGGGTTATGAGATTGAAGTACCCATCAAGCCTTCAACTCTTAGTCCAGTGGGCAACATCGTGGTCGCTTCGGAAAAGGAACGATTGGAAAGGACGCAACCGGAGTTTGCAATTGCTGAAATTCCTGAAGCACATGCCAAAATTTTGAAGAAGAAAAGGAACAAGACACGCAAGCCAAAGGTGAAAGAAGCCAAATCATCGTCCAATCAGTCACCAAAGAGTCCTTGCATGCCTGGTTCACCAAGCAAACTAGTTAAGTGTCATGTACGACCCCAAAAGTCATTATTGGGAAATTTCAAGGCTCATAAAAGGGTTGGAGGGAACCCGAGGGCACTTAACGACAAACAAATGTCGCTCATCCTGAATAAAATTAATGATTATGAGATGGTGATTCTCTCTAGTAGAGACGTCTACCGTCTTACTGGAGTACGCATGACCGAAAACATTTCGATGAATGATTGCTTCACAATTCCAGCTCGCGTGTTGGTATGTGCAATTAAACTGAGAATGAAAGCGCAAAAATTGGGTGTCAACTTAATATCTTCGCCTGTTTTTAGCAGTTCTCTCATCCCAATGGAATGTAGAGTTATCTCGTCCTCCCCACTTAACGGAAATCCTTTTAGGCCATATCCTAAGAGGATGAAAGTTTCCCGAAGTGGGAAATCAATTTTGATCGATGGGAGTCGTTTCAGTCTGACAAACGACGAGCTAGAAATAATGGAACCTGACTATTCTGTGAATATATCGACGAATAATCGATATGATATTCTGAGGAGAACAGATGAGGAAAAGCCTACGTTAAGAAGAAAGAAATATGCCCGGATTTCTGTTTGGGACAGGATCGGTAGCGGCACATCGCGTCCGTCCGTATTCGAACGCATTTCTCGTCATCCGAAGACAAGGTCTGAAACTCGGAGTGTAAGAATGAAGTGGGATGGAAATCTCGAAATTGAAACAAATCCTGAGGTACGACGGAAAGAAAAGTCAAGTAAGTTGGAAATCAAACGGATTAATCTATCCAAAAGGCAGGTTCTAACAGTGTTGATCAAATCCGATGATCAATTGGAGGGTACAGGGTCTACAGCTGATAGTGATACCCTTACTCACAGTTGTTATATGGTACAAACAACTGAAAATCCCTACAAAAAAACGAAGAGAGAAACAAATGATGACCTGCCGAATACTATAGAAGAACTCCGAGACATAGTCTCCCAACCAGGTGTGGACACAAGGAGGAAAGAAAGGGCTAGGCAGAAGTTGAGAAATCTAGAGAAGCAGCCAATACCCCGAGAAGATTTTAGGAATTCAAGACAGGACGACACCCCAACTTTTGTGGATGAGCAAATATCGAAGGGGTATGCTAGCGGTGATGAAGAAGTACCAGTTCAGACTGTGTATACAACCGGAGAATCTTCAAGAGAAGAACATTTCAAAAAACAAATAGAAGACCTTCAACAAATGGTCTTGCAACTGTCTGCAACCATCGAGTCAATGAACTTGGAAAAAGAACGAGAAGTGGCCGGACAAAGGGACATGGTTGAACAAGCCGTGAACGCTCGATTCTCGGAGATGAGCAACACTGATCAGAGGCCGTTAAATCTCCTAAACCCTTACACAGTTCCATATCCAATAAAGCATTTGGAGACCAGATTACCTGTCGGGCATGTGCAACCAAAATTCACAAAATATAATGGGACGGGAGAACCGCGAGAACATCTAGCTCATTTTACAGCTCAGTGTGGAGACCTCGCAAACGACGAGTCATACTTGCTAAAGTTGTTCGTTCTTTCATTGAGTGGACCAGCTTTTGAATGGTATGGGACGTTAAAACCAAACTCTGTCCCCAATTGGAGTACCATGCAAACACTGTTTATTCAACGGTTTTTCACTACCGTTAGGAAAGTCTCAATCGCAGAATTGAGCATGCTTAAACAAAGAATCGGAGAATCATCCACCGATTTTATATTGCGATGGAGGAATACTTCGATGTATTGCTCACAGGAAATTGAACAGGCTGAAGCCGTTCGTCTTTGTCAAAGCAACTTTAGGCCTGAACTTGGGTGGAAATTGGTCGGAGAAGATATACGAACTTTCGAGCGTTTGAACACTAAAGCTCGAGATGTCGAATTATTCTTACAGCAATATCCGAACATTTTTCCTACCACTCCTTCATCTTCGGGGACTTCCAAAGTCAAAAAGGATGAAAAGAGAAAGGAGGTTAAGGAGAGTCACAACACATTCGCCCAAGGAAGGAGAATGGAAGGGAAGCAGGAAACACCTCAACAAGCTCCAAGACCCAGAACCACCATAGAAGAGAGAAGAAACAAACCTTACTCTTTCCGAAGAGATAAAGTAAAGAAGCTCTTTCAACGCGCAATAGAAGTGGGAAAGCTTCGCCTCCCGGAACCAAAACGGCCAAGAGATATCGACAAATCAAGTGAACCAAATTATTGCTTGTACCATAGGATGTTGGGTCACATAGTCGAAGATTGCTGGGTCTTTAAAGATATAATGCAGAATATGATAGAAAAGGGCGAAATTGAGCTCAATAACTCAATTAGGGTTGATCCACCGCAACCTCATCATCATCCTGGTGAAAAGGAAACTGTTCATGTTGTTGAATCTACTCACATTACTTTTCCACCATGCCATATTGAAGATTTAATATGCCAAATGATGAAATTCATGCCTTGGGTGACTGTTCAACAAGAAGAAGTAACTCCCACTAATCAAACGCCAGTGAAGGAAATCGTTCGGGATCCGAGGAAGGGTAAGGCTCCTATTGTCAAGGAACCAACCAACATCAAAGAAACAATTCATGTAATCCAGAAACTAAAAGATAGTATGGAAGATATTGTTAACGAGATGAAGGGGTGTGTTTGTACTAATCTTGCTTCTACCTCATGTGGGGCAACATCAAAAGGTGACAACGACGAAGGTTGGCAAGTTGTGACACGTCGAAAGAAATCTTCTCAGCCTCAAGCACCGCCACTGCCGCCACAAAAGCAATATTCAAGACAACATCTTCGTCGAGCCCTTAAATACCTACAGAAAAGAAGTAAAGCAAAGAAGCCAGTGGAACCAAAGAAAACACCAAATGAGCTAAGCCCGTTGGAAAGATTGCAAAAACTAATTAACAAGTTGAAGGAGTACGAGCAGGGTACCCCGAAAAATATAACTTTGGAAGATTATATGCCATGGGAACTATTGCTGGAAAAGAGAAGGGACGAGCCCTCGGGTGAAGAACCCGAAAATAAGACGGAACCAGTTGTACACGAGTGTCGAATGGTGGGTTCATCTCCAGTCAACAGTGTTGGTTCACCTACAGGAATCAAGGAAATGTTTTCGTGGAGCGATGAACCCAGTGATGAAGATGAAGGAATAAATTTCATCCAACTAAGGAAGGGTAAAATCCTGTCATCTACTCCAAAACAACCCAAAAGTAAAGAAGTTAATTCGTCCAAGCAGTTGGTTGGTGAAACCGAAGGAAACAAAAATAATGATCAGGGAGCAGTTGAAGGAACGAAGCAATCTTCAAACAATGAACCTAATGACACCAAATCGAAAGTCAATTACGATGTCATTGCTCATTTGAAGAAAATCCCCGCTCTCCTTAGTATATATGATGCTTTGCAACTGGCACCCGAATTGAAGGACGCTCTCATTCAAGCTTTGCAAAGATCAACAATATACGAAGCTCATCTGGCCGAGACCCAATCCGTATTCAAGCAAGGAATCGCGCCAATCACCTTCAGCAGGGAAGATATGCTTCTGAAACATATAGATCATAATCGCCCTCTTTATTGCAAAGGAACCATGGAAGGTCATCCTGTGGGGCGCATACTCATTGATCCTGGTTCTTCAGTAAACCTCATACCGATGACCACACTAGCAAAGCTTTCCATCGCAAGGACAAATTTAAGCCCATCCGATATAGTCATACACGGGTTTGATCAACATTCACAAACTCCCATTGGCATGGTAGTGTTGAAACTCGTCTTTGGAGAATTTGAGACCGATGCAACGTTCTATGTGCTGAATGTGGGGACATCATATAAAGCATTGTTGGGACGTCCTTGGCTTCATGAAAATTTTGTTGTTCCCTCTACCGTCCACCAATGCTTCAAATACATACACAATGGGAAGGAGCACAGATTCTTTGGAGAGCGCCAACCATTTGAAGCACATGAAGTACATTTCCATGACGCTCGCTACTTTCTCGATGAACCTAAAGAAGGCAAAGCCCCCCCTCTCATACAAAAGTTCAATATGAGGAGTAATATACTCCCGGAAATAATAGAACTCGGTAATGACGATGAAGAACCTGCATTCAAAGTTGTTACACCTCCCAAGCGAATAGACGGAATGAGGCAGTCTCTAAACACCAAGAAGCAGGTTAAGATTTCATGTCCAACTATCAAATCAGATAGTAAGAAGGTGAAGGCAACATATACAATAGACTCTAATACGGTGATGACATTGCCACCATGCACTATGAAGGCACTCGAAAAGCGAGAAGTGGACGTAGTAAAGTCTTTGAAGACTTTCATTGTTCCGTCAAAGAAAAATAGTGGGAAGATAACTTTCTATAAAGGCGAACCACAATGTGTCGAGTCAAATACTCCCTTTGGCAAAACAAATGAAATTGATGATGATGCTGATTTGGATGATTTCACCATCAATCCGAAGGTCTTGACAGCTTTCAGAAATAGAAGAGAGAATCGTCCCTATAAGAAGAATGAACAACAAAAATATGAACAAATATGGCGTCCGAAAGATGACAAGGGACGTGATAGTACGCGGCAAGGGAAAGATCGCAGGGGTCTTGGTTGCTCAAACCACTTAAAGAAGCAAACAACATTACATATAACGGTAAGCTCTGCAGATATTGAGTCGAAGGATGTCGCGCAAGTCGAAGGATCTTTCGGTACTCAACAATCACAGGTCGATGAAAATCAGACTGATAGTGGATCAGAGGGTGAAGAGATATTGCTTCAAGGTCAGTCTGATGTCGAGGGTATTCTCCCAGCTCCACGAGAAATGGAAGAAGGGGGACAAGCGACGGTTGATGAACTTTTAGAAATAAACTTGGGATCTAATGGTGACCCGGAACCAACATTTATCAGTGCTTCTCTTAGTCTTAAAGAAAGGGAAGAATACATAACTCTTCTCAAAGAAAATCATGATTGTTTCGCTTGGAATTATAAACAAATGCCAGGTGTAGACCGAAATGTCGCTGAGCACCGTTTATCCATCGATCCCAAACATCCAGGAGTAAAACAGGGGCCTCGCAGGATGCACCCGGATATTTGTGATTTAGTGATTGCAGAGATTGATAAGCTCATCAATGTTGGGTTCATCGAGCCCGTGATGTATACCAAGTGGTTATCAAATATTGTTCCAGTGCGAAAGAAAAATGGTCAGATTCGGGTTTGTGTAGATTTTCGTGATCTCAATAAAGCTTGTCCGAAAGATGATTTCCCCTTACCCATCACTGAACAGATGGTGGATGCTACAACTGGGTACGAAATCCTTAGTTTCATGGATGGATATTCTGGATATAATCAAATTATGATGGCCGAGGATGACAAAGTACATACAGCGTTCCGTACACCGAAGGGGGTTTTCTGTTATAAAGTCATGCCTTTTGGGTTGAGAAATGCTGGTGCGACATATCAACGAGCCATGACACAAATATTCAGCGATTTGCTGCATAAACAAGTTGAATGTTATGTAGATGATCTGGTAGTCAAATCTAAAAAGAAGATCGAACATCTATCCGATCTTAAACTGATATTTAAAAGAGTTCGGAAGTATAACCTCAAAATGAACCCATTGAAATGTGCCTTTGGAGTCACAAGTGGCAGATTCTTAGGTTTTGTGGTTAAACACCGGGGCATCGAAGTTGATGCAACAAAAATCAAGGCAATTCAAGAACTCCCTCCTCCAAAGAATTTGAAACAACTCAGATCACTTCAAGGACGTTTGGCGTATATAAGGCGCTTTATAGTAAATTTGTCTGGAAAATGCCAGCCTTTTTCTCGTCTCATGAAGAAAGGTGTAGCATTTGAATGGGATGAAGAATGTCAAAAAGCTTTTGAAGATATCAAAAAGTATCTCCTTAATCCTCCTGTGTTAAGGGCACCGCAGGTAGGCAGGCCACTCATATTATATATCGCCGCCCAAGATTGCTCATTAGGAGCATTGCTTGCTCAAAAAACTGATGATGATAAAGAGCAAGCTTTATACTATTTGAGTAGGAGGCTAGTTGGGGCGGAATTTAAATATTCTGCAATCGAAAAAATATGCTTAGCATTGGTCTTTGCAGCTAAAAAAATGCGTCATTATATGTTAGCTCATAAAGTCCATCTCATATCAAACGTGGACCCCATAAAATATATCATGACACGACCCACCTTGGCTGGACGTGTTGGCAAATGGACCCTTCTGTTGATGGAGTTTGACATTGAATATGTTCCGAGGAAGGCAGTGAAAGGACAAGCTTTAGCGGACTTTCTTGCGGCTCACCCTTTGTCTAGCGATTCCCCATTGGCAACAGATCTCCCGGATGAAGAAATAATGACTGTCAGAGCTAACAAAGAAGCTTGCTGGGAACTCTACTTTGATGGGGCTTGCCGTACTGAGATCACCGTTGATGGTCCGACGATTCGAGCTGGGGCAGGGATCGTGTTCTTCACTCCACAACGCGGTATAATTCATTTTTCGTGCGCACTTGTCGATGAGAAGTCCAACAATGAAGCCGAATACGAAGCTCTAATAGTTGGATTAGAAATGGCCCTCGATATGAACATCAAAACTCTTGAAGCATATGGTGATTCTCTACTTGTTGTTCGACAAGTTAACGGCGTATATGAAGTTCGAAAAGAAGAGCTGATACAATATCACGATGTGGCACTGCGTCTGATTCGAAGGTTCGATAGTTTGAAGATATCACACGTCCCAAGAAGCAATAACTCTCATGCGGATGCCCTTGCAAAGTTAGCAACTAGTCTGACCCTTCCACCCCAAGGAGAAATGGAAGTTGTTATAAAAGATCGTCGTCTTCTTCCAAGTATAGCGACGCTACGTGAAGACGAAGCAATAGAAGAAGTCAGCATTGTAAATGATGAACGAGATGATGATTGGAGACAAGTGTTTGTGGACTTCTTTAAGCATGGTCAACAACCTGTTAATAGAGCCGATCGAATGGAACTCAAAAGGCGGATTCCATCATTCGCGTTTGAAAATGACACACTTTATAGATTAGCGCCCGGTAACCACAACTCTGTGTATCTTCGATGTCTTTCAAAGGACGAAGCACGAAAGATTCTTCAGGAAATTCATTCAGGGGAATGTGGCGGCCATCAAGCAGGACCAAAAATGCGACATCGAATTAAACTTATGGGCTATTATTGGCCCACTATGACTCAAGATTGCTTAGAGTATGCAAAGAAATGTGTCAAATGCCAAGAACATGGTAATCTATCTCACAGGCCGCCCTCAAAACTTCATCCAACAATTGCATCTTGGCCATTTGCGGAGGGGGAACAGATGTCGTTGGACCCTTCACCCCTACATCTCGGGGTTACAAATTCATACTAGCTGCAACAGATTACTTCTCTAGATGGGCAGAATTGGTTCCTCTTCGTGAAGTCACAGCTGAGGCGGTCGTCAAGTTCTTCACCAACAATATTGTTCATCGATTTGGAGTCCCAAATAGAGTCCAATCCGATAATGGGACCAATTTCAAAAGTCAAAAAGTATATCGCTTTGCTAATAAATATAGTATTAATTGGAATTATTCCACTATATATAACCCATCTGCAAATGGGTTGGCAGAAGCCTTCAATAAAACTCTTTGTTCTATAATAGCTAAAACTGTAGAGTCAAATAAGCGAGATTGGCACGACCGTATGTATGAAGCACTCTGGGCCTACCGAACCACCTACAAGACTCCAACTGGTTGTACACCGTATTCCTTGGTATATGGGGCAGAAGCTGTACTACCATTAGAAATTGAAATACCGTCCCTCCGTGTAGCGTTGATGACTGACTTGACTAACGACCTCAACATCAAAGTAAGGCTCGAAGAGTTGTTAGACGCCGACGAAAGAAGACTTAAAGCACAACAAAGCCTTGAGCTATATCGAGCCCGAATGCAAAGAGCTTTTGATAAGAAAGTTCGCCCCCGAGCATTCAAGAAGGGTCAACTTGTTTGGGTAATGTCCAAAGATTGCATGGCTCAGGGTTATGGAAAGAAATTAGACCCAAAATGGAAAGGTCCATATATTGTTGAGCTAGCATATGACAATGGGGCATATCTCTTAACCGATCATGAAGGGAAAAGGCCATACCCCCCACTAAATGGAAAATTCCTCAAGCCATATTATTCATAAAAATAAAAAAAAGGGTTAAAAAAATGAGACCCTACGGACTTAGTGAAAACCCTAAAGGGCGCTAAGGGTAAAAAAAAATTAAAACTCGGCTGTCGACGACAGGCAAAATTGGGTACCCCTCTACAAGAAAACCCGAAAGGGCGGTGCAATTGATAAAAAAAAATCCTCCTGAATAAGAGGTGAAACTTTTCAATACACCTCCCGAATAAGAGGTAAAACTTTTCGATAGAAATGTTCTACAAATCTATGAAGTACATCTGAGATTTGTAAGAACAATAATAATATAAAACTTTCGCTGACGATGGAACGTCCCTCGGGTCACTCTCCCACATATGAGAGTTCTTGAGGCGAAAGGGGTTATCAAAGTTCTACAAATCTATGAAGCATATCTGAGATTTGTAAGAACTTTCCAACCTTGTTGGGTGACATCCATATGAAGAGCGAGCATCCGGTACGATTTCAAAGATGAGATCCTTACTGTGGCTCCACAGCTGATGGTTGTCATGATGTAAAAAATCCTGTCCTCCTGAATAACGAGACTAAACTTATTCATATATACATACATAGCCCAATCTCTTTTGTAGCCATAATAAGTCTACACACATATCACCATCCTCCTAATAACGAGGCTAAACTTATTCATACATACATATATGTCCTAATCTCATGAGTAGCAATAATAAGTCTACTCACATATACCGTCATCACCCTAAATATCAAGTAAAAGGGTTGGCCACATTTGTTCCACAAATTTTACAAAACCATATAAAATTTGTATAAAAAAAAATATATATGTCAATAAAATATATAATAATAAAAAAGAAATGCAAACAACTCTAATAATAAGAGAGGATGCACGCCAAGCTAGATCTTGGGTTCCCTCTCTCTCGTTGTTAGAGGAGTTTTATAACGAACAAATAAACAAACAAATTTTAAAAAAAAAATCATCAAATAAAAAAAGCCTCCTGGGCGACGAGGCTAAATTTATATGCACGCCCTAATCCTCGAATAGCAATAATAAGTCTACTCTCATTTTTTTTCTTCTTCTTCCTCCTGGGTAACGAGGCTAAACTTATCCATATATCCAAATCGTCTGAGTAGTAATCATAAGACTACTTTCTGAATATATTCAACCTCGTGAGTAGCATGGATAAACTTACTCATACAACAAAATCCTGAATAATAAGGATAAACTCATTCAAACACGTTTCATCTCGCGAAGAACAAGGATAAATTTACTCATACACTTCAACCTCTGAATCAGGTGGAGAAATTTATTCAGCGTACTTCTCATATATACAAAAAAATGCAAACAAATTTAATAATAAGGGAGGATGCACACCAAGCTCGATCTTGGGTTCCCTCTCTCCTATTGTTAGAAGAGTTTGCAAAAATATATATATATACACACATATATAATCAGATAAAAAAAACCTCCTGAATAAGAGGTGAAACTTTTCGATATACCTCCTGAATAAGAGGTAAAACTTTTTCGATAGAAATGTTCTACAAATCTATGAAGTACATCTGAGATTTGTAAGCACAATAATAATATAAAACTTTCGCTGACGATGGAACGTCCCTCGGGTCACTCTCCCACATATGAGAGTTCTTGAGGCGAAAGGGGTTATCAAAGTTCTACAGATCTATGAAGCATATCTGAGATTTGTAAGAACTTTCCAACTTTGTTGGGTGACATCCATATGAAGAGCGAGCATCCGGTACGATTTCAAAGATGAGATCCTTACTGTGGCTCCACAGCTGATGGTTGTCATGATGTAAAACAATCCTGTCCTCCTGGGTAACGAGGCTAAACTTATCCATGCGTGTTCTAATGTTCTGAGTAGTAACATAAGTCTACTCACCTCATATATTGTCCTCCCGAATAATGAAGCCAAACCTATTCATATATACATATATATATATATCATAATCCTGTGGGTAGCAACAATAAGTCTGTTCACATATATCAGCATTGCTCCAAATATTTGATGAAGGTGTCTGCCACATTTGTTCTACAAATTTACAAATTATATTAAAAAAAATTGTATTAAAAAAAAAGACCGTAAAAAAAAATTACAAAAAAAGGATACGCAAACAACTATAATAGTAAGAGAGGATGCACGCCAAACTGGATCTTGGGTTCCCTCTCTCTTGTCATTAGAGGAGTTTATAAAAACGTTAAAAAAAATCAAATACACAAAATCCTCCTGAGAGATTAACTTTTTTTTTCTCAAACACACTCTTCAAATATATGAAACATATATGGAGTTTATAAGGGGATGATTCAACTTTTTACCTACGATGGAATATCCTGCAAGTCACCACTCTACCATAAGAGGGTTCTTGAGGTAAAGAGATGTTAAAATGAAATGTTCACTAATCTACGGAACATATATAAGATTTGTAGGGACATATAAGTTGTTGGTCAAACAACCATATGAAATGTGAGTATCATGTAAGATTCAAGATAGAAGAATCTTTATTGTCACCCTACCGTTGTTGGTACTCCAACATCAAATGTCTTATTGGTTTGAGTACGTATTTCTCTACATACTAGCATATTGATATGTAGCAAGATATGACTCATATGAGAAAATTCATTACTCTCATATACAAGTTAAAATACTTATTCAAGCTTTACATGCTTCGACGTCGATGGCCTCGTATGCAAACAAATGTGTACTTCTGAAATATTGGAAGTATTATTATTATTATTATTATTTCTCAAGAAGTTATGATTCACAATATTCATCATATCTTCTTGAGGGGGCAAACTGTTGACACACAAAAAAATAATCTCAAATCGATACAATTTTTCTAATGATCGTCGACCAATTGCCATCCCAACTTAGTGGAAATTGGAACTCTATTGAAGTATATGTTGACACACAAAAAAATAATCTCAAATCGATACAATTTTTCTAATGATCGTCGACCAATTGCCATCCCAACTTAGTGGAAATTGGAACTCTATTGAAGTACAGATTAAGCAATATCATCAAAATGAAGTAGTATTTCATAGATCAATCTCTTGATCTAAGTTTATTCGATTAAACATGAAAATATAGTCAAAACCGGAAGAGATGTGGAAATTCACATGATTCAAAGGTAAAAATGAAATTTTACCATTGAGAACATAAATAAAATAAATAGATACAAAGATGATGCATATCTCACGTCAGTAATTTTTCATAATCAACATGCATATTGCAAATTCTCACCTCATGCATGCATGAGATTCAAGCCTCACAACTCACGTCCTTCATGACATGTTCCACGTCAACCCCATGCTCACTACCTCTCATCCCCACGATCATGCCCATGATCTGATCCATCATCACACGTTCTCCTCCCACTTCTATTTCTCTTCCTCTATAAAAGAATATACATACACAACAACACAGATCTCTCCAAGCCAGTAACAACACGTACACATAACTCCGGACAATTCCATACATACACCCACCAAAAACTCCATACACACATAAACCCATATCTCGACGAGAGATAATCGTGAAAAAAGGAGAGAAGAAAGGAACCAATTACAGTACATATACGCACAACTCCGGACAATATACAACACCGACAACAATTCGGCCTCTCCGGTTTCATCCAACGCCGACTCCAACTTGGCAGCCGCGACAACTCCGGCAACGACGACTCCGACTCCGCAGCCGCTCCAACTTCCAACAACAAAGACTCCGGCAACAACGTCGTCTTCATAACAATCCCGCGGCGACTTCGACGCTATCGCCCACGAAGACTTCGACAAATTCCCGACAACATACAACGTCGACGACAACCTGACGGCTCCGGGCATACACCTTCGACAACTCCGGATAACATACAACGTTGACAACAATTCGACGACCCCGGCTTCATCAACAACTCCGTTGCAACTCCGGCAAGTGCAAATTCCGGCGAATATTTTCTGTAATAATAATAATAATTAAACTAAATGTGCACGGGTGGCCACACCCTTGGGGATCCGTACCCATCCGTGTACTTAACGACCGTTCCGGCCTCCTCCTTTTAAGGAATCGAACCCGGACGGTCGCCCGTTTAGCCAAACGGCCACCTCCCTTGGGGAATCGTACCCGTTTGGCTTGGGAAAAATACGTCATTCCGGCCTCTTCCTTTTTGAAGGATCGAACCCGGTTTGATCGACTATAATTTGACAAAAAAATAAGAGAACGCCGGAAGGCTGCCGAAATTTAGCCATAACCAAATAAATACAATGGTTCTAAGTTTGCTAATAAAAAAAAATAATAACCAAAAACCACATCAAATCAAATCGGCATATATCAACATATATAATAGGTCACTATTGCAATATTATGGTTCCATATGGACCCAATATGAACAGTAAAATTAAACAAAGTAACTGACCCAGGCAAGTTTTCAAGATCAAAACTTGTTACTCCCATAAACATAAATATTAATGGGAGGAAACCAAAAAAATTAATGTTGAAACCTATATTCAATTGGATTTGGTTCACTCGACTAATGGAAAATTTGAGTAACCGAAAGAAACATGTGAAATGTTATTTTTAATTGGTGAATCAAGTCTGGAAGCTCATCAGACATAAATTAAAACACCACTTAGAAATCAACATCTTGGTTTCTTAAGATTCAAACACCATCATGTGTTCTGGAACATTGCATAATCCTGCCAATGTCGTTTATAAATATCAAGTTAAATACGATTATATTGTCAACATATGTGGGTTTACTTTATGTTGAAAGGTGAATTCTTCCATATCCTAAGTAACCTTCAAACTTGGAAGACATCCAGATCGGAATCTGAGATCGATTGAATTCCTCTTTGGATTTTGTTATAAGAATCAAGAGGATAATATAATATATACATATATATATAAAATAATACAATGAGAAGAATTAAAATAGGACAGGAAACTAGTAGCATTTCCTTAACATACATATACGTGCATGGAGTCATGTATTTCAGCGTGCAAGTGGGATCCTTTTGCATATTTAGTCCAAGCCAGATTCAACTAAATGCAAATCTCCATGTAAGACAATCCATAGGAAAAGGACACCACCACAATAACACAATGATGAAATTACAAATAGTCCCTTAAATGGACGAATCACAAATCCACCCCTAAACGTGGATAATTTCAACAATATATGAGTTGTACCGATTGATTTGCAAATCGATCTTAAAATACAAAAAGTTCCCTTACATGGACAAAACTATAAATCCACCCCTAAATGTGGATAAATTGCAACAATATATAATTGGTACAAATTGATTTATAAAATCAATCCTAAAATACAAATAGTCCACCTAAATGGACAAAATCATAGATCCACCTCTCGTGGTGGATAAATTGCAAAATAAATCTTCAAAGTTGTAAAATATGTCAACCAACCTAAAAATCGAAAACAAACATAAAACCTAAATATTGACTGTTCTAATGATAAGAGAGGATGCACGCCAAGCTAGATCTTGGGTTCCCTCTCTCTTATCGTTGGAGTGATCAAAAACTAAAATATGGACTACTTTAGTCGTAAGTGAGGATGCACGCCAAGCATGATCTTGGGTTCCCTCTCCCTTACTGGCGATGGAGTCTTCATTTAACAAATCAAATAAACAAAACAAAACATATATGCAAAACCCCTCCGGGTTACGAGGCTAAACTAACCAAAACATTATAATATCGATCAAAGAATAATCGTCCACACAGAATATCACACATAAATACCTCCTAGGTTATGAGGCTAAACTAACCGTTTTTACGATATTCCAATATCAGAATTATCGTTGATAAACTAACACGGTGTATTCATTATAAAGTTGAAGAACCTAAATATATACAAAACCCTCCTAGGTTACGAGGCTAAATTGATCATATCGTGACAATATATCACAACAAAAGGGAGATCATTATCGAATCAATCAAAGCACGAGTCGATAAATCCCCGTCCCTAATGTATCGAAATATAAAAATCCTATTAATAAAATATATATCTGAAATTGTTAAATATAATAACAATTTTGGTTTATAGTTCGCAAACGGATGCTTATATATCTTCCATTTGTGCAATGCATAAACATGTCAACAATTGTATTTCATATTCATGCCTTCTATTTAATGAAGTGAAAGAAAATGTTGCACTTATTTACTTTCTGGCTAGTTATTCACATTTATTTAATTTCCTGTACAAATGAATGACATGAGTATGACATGATGAGGCATTCTTCTATACGAAGTTGTAAGGTGCGGAATTCCACCATGAATTCTTGAGAGGTCTTCGCAACACCAAATATATATAAAAACAAAAAGAACAAAAAACCCACGTTAAACAAACGGCCATCTGTATTGCCTTGATTTCTTGTGTTTATTTGTATTCTTTATTTTCACTAAGAGCAATTGAATTTGTGTTATAGAATTGCAATCCAACTTCTAGAGATCGTGTCTTAGCAAAATGAGTCACATCCTTTCATATAATTGAAGTAGGTCTAATTACAGTGGGGCAGAATAATTTTCAGAAAGAAAATGGTTATTATTTGCCTTTCAATGGTTTTTTTTCCTATAAGATCCGTTGTTATGGTTTTTCCTAAATTGTGTTGCTTTCTACTATTTTTGTTGAATACAACACCCAAAATTCATTATTTTTTTCTTCAAAATAACTACCTTTTACGCATGATTATGTGTCACATGTTGGAATAGTACTGGCAAACACATTTTATATAAACACCAGATCCTCCGTATTTTATAAATGACTTCATGTTGATATCAGGATTAGTCTGGTCTATGCTTATGCAGTCCTGTGTCCGGACCTATTCATCAATTAATGTGCATTCTTTATATTAAAATAATATGCGTTTCAACCCGTTATTGATGAGTTGAGTACTCGGGTCAAAAGAGTGAATTTCTCACACGAATTTATAGGATGAAAGTATCATATACAGCACTGCTCCAAACTACAAACTTATAAGTCTTTTTTATGTTTTTCATCTATAACATTGCCCGACAGTCGAAAAACTTGTCTATTCATAGATTTCATAATCACAATACACAGAGGATCTATCCTTTATTTGAAAGAAGAAGAAAAATGCACAGAAGACACTGGCTGGAAAGCTTACCCTTCTGCATATTTCCAATTCCTAAAGTCACCCATCTGCATGGTCCATATGTGGCACCATTCGAATTTTCTGTGGAGTCTTACTCACATTAAACCAAAGCAGTCCACATGTTACCAAACAGCGCAGTGTCTTAATGTGTTTCATCTTTTTGAAGAGTCCAACACAGCACAAGGACCTCTGTGTTCCAAAAATGCTGCTTTTATCTCGCAGCAGTCCTCCCCGGCCCTGTCAACAAGTAATATAATGAGACTATAGTGCGTGGTAATGGCTTAGGGGACCATCATTACTTCTTGTGTACATCGTGGCATGGAATCTCAATCTTCATGATTTTTCCTCTTATTTTCATTGATTATATTTCAAAGTTGATGTTTAGTAGTCAACTTTGATTTTAGAAGGTAGATAGCCTTGTCAGCTCTCTTAGCTAGTACTTGGTATCACTTTTAGATTCCTGACTATAAGAATTATCTCCAAATATCCAAGCTACTGGGGTCACATTTAACCTCATCCGTTGTTGTGCTACAAACTTAGTGACAGAGAGTTAATAATATGTTCTTCCTAGTTTACATCATAATTGAATCCAAAGTTCTAATAAGGAAAATTCAATTTGACACCAAATCAACTGTTGAAATTAAGCATGAAAGAACTCAAAAGGCTTGACTTATTAGAATGACAAACCCAAGCATCCACTGTTGTTGAACATAAACATTGATGACCCAAAGAAGTGGAACAGGAGTGATTAGTTAGGGCAACAGAGCAGAAGAAGACGCCATTGAAAGCTGTGTGGATTGCAATCTCGAGGCAAAACGTTTATGTTGCATCAAATCGAACAACAGCCTCGAAACCATGCATGCATGATTTAATAATGTATGACATGCTATGCATGCATGCAGGCTTCTCTCTCATTAAAGATCGGTTTGGAAGCAAGAATGAACATGCAAGTTAGTCAGGAATTTAATTTGTGGTAAAGCAGGTAAGCCCGTCAATACTATTTGTCTTTTTTCTTTTCTTTTTATCTTGCAGTCAAATACTATTTGCCTCACTTCACCCTCTCTGCCTTTTAATGCAAAGTTCTCAACTTTATATATGCATATCCCTTCGGCTTTTTCTAATGTTATTTTGTAACGTATCGAAACAGCAGAAAAATTGAAAATTTAAACAAATGAGATATTTCAAGATAAGATTCATCAACGGGAATGTTACTCATATAAATAATCAGTCGATGCACCAAATACAACAGAGTTTGTCAAAAGTACATAATTACATCAATACAACGAAAAGAATACAGGTAATCATGCGACCTTGAATAGTCCGAAGAGGTTCCTCACCCCAAAATGTACGCGTCCGCTGTCACCACCTCTACAGAACCTACTGCGGTCCTGAAACATGAATCAAACAACAATGTATGAGTTTCCCATCAGGAAACCTTGTATGTCAAACTCACCTATATGAATGCAGCAGTACGATAATGAACTTATCATACTAGTAGCATGTCATGTCATCATCAACAATGTAACAAATCTCTTTAAGGGTAAAACAAGACTTCAGTCCAATTGCAACAATAAATAAACTCAAGGGGTCAACAAGGACATCAGTCCAGCAACAACATCAGGTCTCCCTTGGAAACCTACCGTAGGCACATACGGTCTTACGGATAGTACACGACGCACCCCACACGCAACTACGCGAGCCAAAAGGATCGGTGAGGGGCGTCCGCACTTCCGCGCAAAACGAAACCACGTGGTTTACACCACCCCAACGGAGCCATAGCCTGGTCGGTCCAACCATCCCTCAATAAGTGCCCAATCGAGGAATCATCATCGGAACAACATCGACGACATCGTCGGCACAACCTCGATGGTACAACATACGTCCGGGACAACATCGGACGGCACAACAAGCCAGAACATCGTTGGCAACATCATCGCCGACACAAACCTCAGCGGCATCGCCGACACAACATCGACGGTACAACATACGTCAGACACAACATCGGACGGGTCTGACCCGCAGTCTACAGGGTCATCATGCTCTAAGAGCCTAGCATCAACATGCATTGGGATCCACAATCCCTCAGGTCTGCTACTCTACTATGAGTTACATCACATCAACACGCCACAATCTAACAACAGAGGTGGCTCACCCCAAGTGCCCACACTCCACTCGGCGGTCCTGGGCAGGCACGATCAACGCACACACCGTCACCTCATGACTCACACACTCGGCGAGAACACAAGTTTTCGTGAACAGAGTTGGCACATCACAAGGACTGGAAATCGGGTTTTACGCACAAACTGTCGACCGGAATAGGCACTCCGGTCGACCATTCCCATGGGGTTCGGTCGACCAAAAGTATGTAACGGTCGAACTCTCTGCGTATCACCTAATTCCCAACGGTCGAACCAAAGTCTAAAACCGGTCGACTAAACGTGGTCAAAATCATACAAGTCCAACGGTCGACCGACTCAGGGGTCCCAGTCGACCGGAAACTACCAGGGGCATCCTAGCAGTCTAGGTCATCTATCGGTCGAATAAGATATAACAATCGGTCAAACATCAAACAAAATACATAAGTTCACTTAAGTTCCGGTCGAACCAAAGGTCAGAAACGGTCGATCGTTTGGATGGTCAACGTCCAGTCCGAGCGAAAACGAAGCAACGGTCGCACGACTCAGGGGTCACGTCCGACCGAAAACTTCCTGTCAGTCCTCCGACTCACCAGCACAAGCACAACCGGACGACCGCCACAAGGCGTCGTTCGACCGGTGTTGGTTAAAGTCGGGCAAAAACACTAAACCGGTTGACCACCCGAAGGCACCAGTCGACCGTTGGTCGACAGCAACCTCGAGTCCGCCAAGGATTTTACGTCGTTTCTCACCTTCAGTGAGGTCTCCGACCTCCCACGACCGACCACGACTTCACCCCAACGTGGTGAGCAACAAAACCAAGCTATTACACCGGCATACCTCTTCTTTGTGGTTGACGTCGTCCGTCAGAGATCCCATTTAACCTCACGCACACCTCCTCGTCCATTGACCTCCGCACCTCACGCCGGAGCAAACTCCACCTCCTCTGGATCGTCGGAAAAGGAAGAAAAAGTGAGAGAGGGATTGGGTGGAGAAAGTGGAAAGGAAGAAAAGGGAATGGGAGAAGTAACGTTGATTTCCTACAAAACCAAGCCCAAGACCAACGGTAACGAACCACCACACCTCACACTCATCTCTTCTCTCTCCAATTTCTCATGCAAAGCCCACCCCATAAACCCGAAATTAACCCACTAATTGGGTTCAGGATATTACACAAGTGGTTGGGAAAATAACACTACGAAATTTGATACCATTCCATTATAAATTAACACTGTCCAGTTATTGCGACTGCTCATTATCATTTTCAAATATGAACTTTTTCTTGAAGCATAGCTTAAGTCATAATTCCCAGCATGTTATCCTATCAAATGATGGGACATAAATTTATAATATTCACTAATCCTTTTTGCATATTTCACTCCTGACTAATCTTTAAAAAGGAAAATGAACAACAAAACAACAGAAAAAAGTGGGAAAAAGAACACTTCCCTGATACTGTTTTAAAGAGGTGGGCTTTCAAGTGTAAAGGGCCCATGGACATGGACCAGAAAGGGAAAAGAAAAGTTGAGAAAACAAAACAAAAAAGAAAAGTTATGTTTGATGTGATGGAACGATCATGGGTCCCACACTCGCTATTTCTTACTTTTAAGAGAAAGAACAGACAAGTTCAGCAAAGGAAGGGGAAAACATGGAAAAGCCATTGGAAACATTGGTGTTGCATTGCATTTCATTTGCCCCCATCATAAGCTCATCATAGCATTGCTCTTCTTTTCCTTTGTGTCAGTAAAGCTGAAAAAATGCGCAATCATGAAGCAATCGATTAATGCAATTCATTCTTTTGTCTTAAATATCTGAAATTAATTAAAGTTTTGTCATTGCCCACCAAATATCTTGGATGCACCTCTTAACATCCAAGGCATCTTTGGTGATGGACTCATGGAAATTACTCAAAGGAGAGACTTAAAGGTTTCCAATCCACTCAAACGTGTACAAGTATTAGCAAACAAACACCAGTGATATTCTTCCAAATAAAAAAGTTAAATACAATTCAATATGAGTAGAGAACCAGAAGTAATAAGATGGCATTTGGATCATTTGTAAATTCTTACGACTTCAAATTTCATTACTGACAGACTGACAGTGTGACAATTTATGTATCTCTTCCTTGGCTAGACATGTCACGTAGAAGGGATGTGACTAAAAATTACTTTGAAAAACATATGAAAGCATACCTACTGATATTTTAATTATAACCTTAACATTATTAATTTGAACTGGTTTGTTTTATATTGCGTCACTGTGAATTTGTAATGGCTTATTTGTTATCAAGTCGCTGAGAATTATTAAATTTCATCTCTCAACTTTGGATTTTCTTTCAACATAATTAATATTTACATCTGTCAACTATGATAAATCAATTCTCAACCAACTCGAGAAAAGAGATAGTTCAGTTGGGCAATCTCATTCTCAGATCTTAGTCAATACCTGAAGCTGTGTCCCTCCCAACCACACAAATCAAGTCCTAAGTTGTACTTACAGTGGGTTTAGTCACAGTAATTAAAACTGGCAATTCAAAGAATTATATGTAGCACTTAAATTGAGATGCTATGTCACCCACTTCATGTGCCATTATTCTCTGGTGCAAGGACATGGTCCCCTATATTTATTCCTTGCAAAAGCTGATGTTCATATGAGGTTCTTGCATGTCCTGCCCTTCACCACAGAGAATTTGGTCAGTGGGGGCAACCTAGTGGAGTGGGAGTGTCTACATGTACTTAACATTTTTGGACTTAAGGTTGAAGATCCAATGGAAAAAGATAAATGATTTGTGACTTTATTTTCCACTATTTTCTTACACTATCACCTTCTGTCTTTTGTTGAGATGGGTTGGCAATATATACATGAGAAATGCCCCTTAGATACCTAAAGGTTTTCTATCTTGAACATATGTATGTCATATTAATAACTCGATCAATTACACATGAACACATGCTGTTTAATTTTCTTAAGCTCACATGGCAAAACAAAATAATTATTCACTTTGGACACTTACCATAAATGTATTAATATAAAACGTATCGGGAGAAAGAGGAAGTTATTCGTCAATACTCCATATATATTATTATTTTTTAAAGTTTTCTCACTTATTGCTGGTCAATATCCTTTTTATCTACGTAAAGATGCCAATGCATTAAATTCACGCCATTTATTGTGTAGCAACCCGTATGACCTAACTCATTAGAATTATTTATTATGCGGATTGTGGTCTTACCTAGAGAGGATGGAGATAGGCTTGGAATGGAGTCCGGAACAGTGCTGTCAAAGAAAACATACTTACTGGCATGAAAACCTTTATTTCTTTGTCTTTTATGCATTTGTCATTTCTCCTTTAAACAAGTATGCATAATAAATTTTGACACATATACATGAGCTATATTTTTATATATGAATATGATAACTAAATATATATAGGCGTATAGACTATATATTACATGTTATATTGACTTGTTGTTAGTAGTATAGATAAAATATTAGGAGCTTCACCAACCTATGATTCCTTTGTGGGCCTTATATGTCATTAAGCATGGTGTTGATATTATTTTGACTATGGTAAAACTATCATATTAATTTACTAATATTAATTTTAAAATGTAGGCCTAGATATAATCCTTTTGTGTAGAATACAATTTTGAATTTATTGTTTTATTTCTGTCATTTGTATCTGGACTTTAGATGTATGCAGTAATTCTTACTTTTATTTCTTGGTGGATATGAAAACATATTACTTATTCATGTGTAGAGTAGCCTATGTTCATGTCAGAAGCATGGAAATCGATATGAAGATATAGTCAGTACTCGATTTGATCCGCATTAGGTCAGTACTCAATTTGTGAGTTCAACTTGTTACGAAAGCACAAAGCAGTTTGATTTGGTTTTCAAATCCTTAGACTACAGTAGTCTGCTTCTACTAGATAGGTTTCATGTAAAAAAACTTTGTGGTCATTTATATATTTCCATTTTCAATTCCTTCTTCATGAGTGATTGCTCCAAAGGTTATATTCCCTAGAAAACATATATATATTATACTAAGTACTTTTAAGATGACATATCTCTTTGGAGCTAGAGCAAATTTGAGTTGCTACATGGTGCCTAGGTTTTGTCTTGGCTCTTCAATATTTTATGTCATCACTCGACAAGTTCAGCACCTATAAGTCTGTAATCAATGACGTCTCACTTGTTTCTTGGGTGCCACATTTCTGTTATTGGTTCAAATCAACAGAGGATTTCGTGCTTGTCATTTTCGTAACATTATGAGCATTGGCTATATTTTAGTTTGAGCTAACTCTTATGTGCATTATCTATATATCGAGCCACTCATACGGTGGTTTTAATGTTACTTGATCCTGTGATATACTAACCTCAAAATTCCAGTTGATTCCGAAATCCCTTTTTAATTACCTGATAACAGTTTACTCCAAAAGGCATTTTTTTAACGTTTTACTATATAATCCTATTATTCTATTACTAGTAATATATTGTGCCGAACCTGAGTTTTGACTCTGAGTCCTGACTATGTCAATGATTTGTTGATGCCTATCAATCTATATCTATTACAGTTTTAAATACTTCAAATAAATAATTTTGTCCTTCGAACAAAAGCACAACTCCTATTGAAACATGACCTTTTTGGCAAAGAAAAAAAGATGGCCAACAATTAAAGATGACCCACTACCAGCAAACTAATTTAAGATGACCAACAAATGGAATTGTATGCAACTTTTATAACTAACCAAGAAAACTCAATCTATGTTGCAGCCTTGATGAATAACAATAAAACCAAGACATGTCCATACTTGTTTCTTCACTTTCCAAAAAGTGAGCATAAGACTATGTACCCCCCAAAAAAAGTGTGTTCACCAATTCACAACCATCAATGTTAAAACACCACAACATGTTACATTGTTACGTAACATTTGTTGCCTTGTTGGTTGGAGAGACCCGAACGTACAAGACCACAGCTGCTTTATGGAAAGATAGGTTTTAAAAGTTGACAATTATGAACCACATTTTGTCAATGCATGGATATGTAGGCCTACTAAGTTGGTGTTTGGGGAGGAGAGAAAGATGATTGGAATAGTTTGCATGCACGTAAAAGATGTAGCCAAAGCATGGGACTGTGGGGGAGTCTGATCAAATGTTGCTTCTTTCCTTCTTACATCAAACCCACCTGTTCTTCTTACCTCAACTGCGCATGCATGACAAGTTCTATATATCTAATAAATCTTGCTAAATAAATTAGGAATCATTTGATCGATCAATAGAAATACAAGAAGAAAGACATATACTTGATCCATAAATTAGGAATCATTTGCCAATTATATGCGTTTCATGAAAAATATTTGATCCATAGATGCACAATGAATATAAAAGCAGACTTAAGTATATATTTGGAAATTAAATAAATCTTTCAGAGTTTATTATTAAGGTTATAGTCCAAGCATACACAAATTTAAGTAAGGTATATAATAATTCAACAATGCATGCATGCATGGGATCCATTGGAGAGGATAGAACTTTGTCACATGCTATCACAAACACAAGAGATCGAACTTGCCCATTGTAAGAAAACCTCTAAAAAGTTGTTTAACTGTGCTTCCTCGAATCAAACGTCAATACATACAATTAAATAGTCTACTCGTAACAAGCATGTCTAGGCTGTAGGCAAATGTAGTTAATTAGTTGATGAAGATGCATTAGTTTGGGAATTTGGACCCACCATGCAAGAATGTTAGCAGGAATATAGAAACACATAAGAAGACAGAGAGAGAATGAGAGTCAAAAGGGAGAGCAGAATCTACGGAGCATTTCATTCTCCAAAATGTTCTTGAGATGTGTCCTTTTTCTTTGTTAATTGTATTGGAAGAAGCTGCTCTTGGAAGGGTTTAAATGAGTTTTGTCTTGACACTAGAACATACATATATATATATATATGCTTAGGTGATGCTCCAAACTTTGATATATACAACAATACAATATATTCTTGTACATATACATGTTTTTTAATTACCTCTCTATGACTATCCATGTATGCTTTATTAAAGGTTATAGGTGGCCGGACATCCATTCTAAGGCGAAGAACCATAAGACTGTAATAATATGTAAATAATCATTGTCCGAAAGAATATTACAGTCAATTGAGATCAGATTGAATATGATCCAAGTCATAAACATGTGCATGGTTGATGTTTACTTGTTTCGACGTAGAATTAGTCTAAATCTAATGAAGTTGATGTCGATCCAATATATATGTTGCTATGTTAAACAAGTTGGATAGATTTGAGTATATATTATTTGTTAAGAAATCTTGGTGCATGTTTTGGCATCTTTGTTCACGTGAGTTCCGGGAATCTTGCTTCCATAAAACTTTCGTATATGCAACCAATTGTTAAATAATGGCATTAATGTTGTAGGTTAGTGCGTCCAATTAACAAATTAAGCATAGTAGTTTGATACTTTCCACTTTTAATATATTTCTTAACTGACATTTAAGTATGTAGATGAATTCATCATTTAAACTACGTTTTCCAATTTAATTTGTATAAAGAAATGACTCTTACCGAACAGACTTTCAAAACTCACTCTAAATCATGGATACATGCTATAAAGTTGATTTCCGATCTCATCCTTCAAATCTATTACATAAAATCATGGAACTTGTATCGTTTGATGAGAGTTTAGTGTCTCTGACAAAAACTTTTAAAAGCTAGAAACAATTCATCCCAAAATGAATATATATATATAGAGTCAAGTTCTAGTGAGTTCAGAGTTCATCAAATTTAGTTTAAGCTCCTTACAATCTCACCATTAGATCTTATTTACAGTTAATCTCATCATTCATTAACATAACCATTTTTTTCTTAATCTACCTTACAATTTAAAATGAGTGGTGGATATTGTGGGGACTTAATTTAGAAAAATTAAACCCTAGGCTTACTAGAGAATTCTTGTATATATATATAATTATAAAAAGTTAAAAACAAGTCACTTCCAATTGAGTGCAGTACTAATGCTAGTTGACCGTTTTAAGCCGGTTGAAGGTAATACAAAAATTATTAACTTTATTTGAATTTCACTAATTTCTTCTAATGTGATGACTTGTATGAACATTCATACACATCAAAATGGAGCCATGTCTCACTTGCAATGTGCTCAAACCATTGCTTCCTTTACGTAAACAAAAGGATAGGCACCTCTACCCTTTCCAATGTGTTAAATTTTATCACTAAGAAAATTTATATATAGGAAAAACATGCCAACAATTCCTGTCCTCAAGGACCAGGTAAGCATTATTTGGGAGCTAAAATTTCTTGTAAACGGTAAAAGTAGCAATGATCAAGTGAACATATTCGGGGGGGGGGGGGGGGGGGGGGGGGGGGTTGTTGATCCATTTTTCAAGATTGAAGTGCATGTTATTGTCTGTTTAGTGAGAAACTTAGTTTGCCTTGATGACAATATCAACTATTGACCCAACATTTTCCTCACTTTGAGATAAGCCAACAGACATCCTTGTAAGTCCTACTGTCTTTGGTGTCAAACAATAACTCACTTTTGAGCATTCCTTTAATTGTGGCCACTGACATATCAGTACTACAATCACATTAAAAAAATGCTTGCTTGATTCCTAAGCTAAGAAAAATAAGTTATTTCTCATGTATATAAAAAAGTCATTATCTATGCTAGCTTCATGCAACATATATAAATACAAAGTGCAATACCTTTTGAGAATTTATGTAGGATAAAAGGGAAAAACTCCAAAAATTCCCATCTAAAGTGGAACTAATTAATGCTCCTTATATATGCCAAGTTCGAGGACTCTTCAAGAATTTTGTCCTAGCTAGTTTTGTTAATGGGGACATTAATTAACATGAAAAGTTATAATCCATTATTAAGTTCAGAGTTACGTTGTCATCAGATTTTGCATTCATGAAAGAGGATAAAGTTGAGATAATTTGTTAGGATGCCATGACTTTCACAAATTTGATCATGCTGACTGACTTGGTCCTTGAGTAGGACTTCTTGTAGGTCATGGACATGGTTGGGGGTCCCTTAATTGTGAGGAAATGTCCAATTGCATTTCAAGAATTTCAATCAGACATAGTTTACGAGATTACATATATATAGTCTGAATAAATTAAGCAAAGTAAAGGCTGGTTTTCTTTTGACATTAATCTCTCGATAGAATTTTTTGTTTTAGTTGTCTATCCACCTAAATAGAGACAAATACTCAATCATGCAAGCAGGTTAGACTTCACACATCTTTCTTTCTTTCTTTAGAAAAATGAAACTTCTCACATCCGATCAATGCGCAGTACTGAGTGATAATGGTAGTTCATTTTGTTTCTAAATTAAATAGGAATCACATATCGAAATAAATAAATAAATGGTATGTGTTAGGTTTTTCTTATGCTATGGAAATGAATTGAATAACCTTCTTTTTGGGGGGAAAACCCAGTCATAAGTAAGGGGGTGTTTGGTTGGCTGGGATGGAATGGAATAGAATGAGAATCTCATACCAGGCTGGAATGGATTCTCATTCTATGGTAGGTAGATAAGGTTCTAATTCCTAGGTATGGGCTGGAATGGATTCTAATTCTGGGCCCAAAATAAACAAACCAAACATCAGAATGGAATGAAATCCATTCCATTCCATTCCAGGTACCCCCAACCAAACACCCCCTAAGAATGACGGTGTGTCAGCGGTAGCCAAGAGGATCACATACTCGAGTTTTTATTATAACGTAATAAAAATATATTTAAAAATAATTAAATTTTTGTTTGAAAGTTTTGCCCTAAGATCATTGTCAAAGGTGCCCGGACAGTTCCAGCCGTCCTGGTTTCTCTCTCCGTCACGTCAGCTTCTCTCTACGTCACGTCAGCACAAACTAATTCTCCCAAATTTTCCTTAACCACACCCAGAAACAACTCAAACGCCTTACATCATCTCTCATCCACGTTATTTGGGGATCAATTCTGGGTAAAACACAGAAAAATCTTAATTTTTTTTGAAAATATAAACAAATAAAAAAACATATTTTCACAAAAAAATAATTAACAAAAATAATTTAAAATAATTTTTAACATTTTTATATTAAAAAAGAAAAAGAAAACCAATCAAGGAGGGGCACGTGCCCCCCTATCCGACCGGTCGGATTACGTGGTTCATGTTTGTGCTAATGTGTCCATTTTTTTCTCGGGAGCCTGATATTTTTAAGACCGTTAAGGATGGTCTAAGTGGTTACTAGCTTAGCTATAACCAATACCGTTCATTATGTAATTCATTCTCGTAGCATCAATTAGTTCTCGAGTGTGTTTGAAATCGTTTCGATAAGTGGATGCTAATTGCATGGCGTCGGGGGACCACTGACCTCATGTTGTTGTATTTATTATCTATACAACCGCAAGTACATGTAAGAACATGAGAAGTTCACCTTAATTAAAGAGTCAAATTAGCCAATATTAGCATAAAGAAAGTGGAGAAAGAAGAAAGCAGAAAAGACAATGAATTTAATTTTAGATTATTAATCATGCGCGAACTCAGAAGGTATTTCTAGTATTTCAAACGCTTAAATTACAATTAATGATGCCAAAATCATGTTATATTGTGGTAGACAGCATAAGAGATGTAGCATTATGATCTATTGATCTTGTCACACAAAAAGGACATGAAGCCAATAACTAGATGACCCACACATTCCATGACGGCATTTGGATTAGATTTCTATTTATCCTAACTGCATTCCATGATGAGACCTGATTTATAAAGACGTGATTGGTGTTGGACATTAGCCTTCTTTTCATTTGAAGTTTTCCTGACTACAGTCACAATGTTATTGCCGTCCACATGACCACATCATTACTCAAAGTTGATGTTCATCACAGCCCATATCATGATTGTTAATGGCATATATAGTCAATTATCCGAACATATATAACGGGGAATCCTAGGTCATGTTTACCGGCTTAAATGAGAGGGAAACTAAGAGCATCTTTCTTGATCTCTCTATTGATTCGAGAAAGAGGTGCATGTCTTCCACTCTTTGATGTGGCCTAGGGTTTGCAATAATAGAGTCAACCATATATTAGTTATTGTTTGGTTTCATACTTGTACTCTTTCTAAGGTGTTTGGTCATGTGAGGTGGACATAATAAAACCCATTTCCTTAGACATGGTTGTAACAAGAGTGGAAGGGAATATTTTGGAGTTTGGAAAGGGAATTAGAACTTGGAAGATTTGTGGAATCATCTCCACTTCAATCAACACTAAACATATTAATTAAAATGATATATACAGTGTAAGTTTATTTATATATTTGCAATCTTTTGGATCAATGGTGCCAACCCTAAGAATCTGACACCCAAGTCTAGTTGCAAAATCTTTTTTCCCTTCCTAGTCATGGAGGTATGGTGATGTCTCCAAACATCAAGTACAAGTTATACACTGAGATATCAAAGCCAGTTATGGGCATAGTTCCCCCATTGAATTACCACACAATATTACATTTTTTTCTTTTTTTTGATAAAACAATTACATTTTTCACATTTCTATGTGTCATATAGAATATTGTTTTTTTTTTTTTGATAATTTGTGACATGCCCATGCATATAGAAGTTAGAAGATCTCGTTTTTTTTGTAGGAAATTTTAGAAGATCTCGATATTGAAGCACAAGATAAAATTGGGTAGTTCAAGTTTTACTTCTGTGAGACATCAGTACTCTCTCTCTCTCACCTATAATAAATATTTCTTATCTATTTAATTTAAAAAATATGTAGATGTTATTCATGTTTATACTGTGATATATGTGTTTGTTGCTTATATAAGGTGGATATATAATCCGTCGTCTCCGGGTGTTTTGACTCATATTCTCTCTCATCTCCCCACTCTCTGTCCACTCTCTACATTCTTCTTATGAGTGTCATTTTCCTACACATGCTTCCCAAGCAAAATACCACACATTTCCTTCTAAGAAACACACATGTACATCCACACATCTCACAAAACCTTCCTCTAAACCAAAACACTTCTCTTGTGTTGATTCCACCACATTCCTCCAACTAGTGCCCGGCTAGCCTCTACATAGATCCTTAATTTTCTCTCTCTCTCTCTCTCTCAACTATACTCTTCGATCTCCTTCCTACCATCAATCAAATTTAGTTTCTAATGTGAAAGGGTAGGTGATGGAGACAACTTCTATGCCTCCTCCGGACCTCTCCTTGCACATAAGCCCCCCTACAACGGCTTCCACTCCGGCAAATTCCGATCTAGGACTCGAATTATGGCGGAGTATTGAGACGATTAAAACCAACTCAAATAACTTACCAAGCACCAACGAGCTCTCGCTTTTGAAACCCGATACTACTTGGAAGCCTCGACCACCACCGCAAAATCTCTACCACGACCGTCACCGTCCGACCGGACTCGAGCCAGCACTTGAAGGCTTGAGACCCATCAAGGGGATACCAATCTACCAAAGTAGCCCTTATCCTTTTGTCGACCCTATCGATCACAACAACATGGGATTCTCCCCATCTTCACCACCAATTTTCGATCCCACAACTCCTATTGCATCTCTTTTACCTCACCGGACGGCCTCACAAATTCCCGGGAGGTTCAATTGGCTCTCATCGGATCCAAGCAAGACAAACGCCCATCACTTTCACCACCAATTTGCGGTTGGATCACGATTTCTATCGAAGCTCCCGACTAAACGTAGCATGCGGGCACCGAGGATGCGGTGGACGAGCACTCTCCATGCGCATTTCGTTCACGCGGTGGAGCTTCTCGGAGGCCACGAGAGTATGTACATACATTAATCTCCTCCATTAATAATATTTCACTCTCAACCCTCAATTTCACTTTTACCTACTAACACCAATTAATTAATGGATAATCTCTTTGAGCTCACATGTAGAAATTAATTAAGAGTTATTTTGCTAGCTACAAGTGACTTAATTATGATTTTCTTGGATTTAGGGGCCACACCCAAGTCTGTTCTTGAGCTCATGGATGTGAAGGATCTCACACTTGCCCATGTCAAGAGTCATTTGCAGGTACGTACGTGATCATCATTCATCAATCACAACACTTCTTAATTTGATTGGAATTTGAGATTAATTATCTTGCAATGATATAATCGAAATTATATTATTTATAAATTTATTTTTCTGGGTATTTTCCTATCACATCTGTCAAATGGCACAAAAGCCAACGGATGCAGTGAACGAGTGAATGAATGAATAGATGGGTCTACTCTCAGACAAAAGACTGTCACACATACATAGGTAGAGGAAGCTAACTATAGCTAGAGAGAGAAACAAACACTACACATTACATGGAAGTGAGACCTAGAGAGAGAGAAGGAGAGAGATTGATGTGGAAAAAAGCATGTCATCATTGTGTAATAACACAAATGCACTTCCAATGCATTTGCGGACCAACCATCCATCTGGGTCTGGGCTTCTCTCTCTACCTCCATAATCCATATATGTGTTAAATATTAGGGTTTCTTCCACCCTCATTTTGTTTCCTTTTTCTACTCATTTTCATGGGTGGATTTGGTTTGTTTTTCAGATGTATAGAACTGTCAAGACCACTGACAAACCTGCAGCTTGCTCAGGTAAATTCATTCACATAATGCTGTTTCTCTCTCTCTCTCTCGTCTCTCTCATGCGTTACTTCTTAAATTAACACTAGTTTAACCTTCAAAAACCAATGTAAGTAATTAATGTTTTGTGTAAATAATAATAAAAAACTACTGTTGGTTTTGCTTCAGGCTTTAATTTGGTTGTCGAATTAGGCTACTAGTATTAATCTTCCAAATATTGGAGTAATATGTTGTTTTGGAGAGTTTGTTACCCATTTAAATTTTGTTCATCACATGTTATATCCTTAAGCTGAAGCCTTCAGAGACCCTATTGTTGTTTGTTGATGAAACGGTTTATGTTTTTTTTCTAAGGCCAATCCGACGGTTCAATGGAGGACGACATCGTGTTGCCAAACATTGATCTCAACTTGCGGTGGTTGCTCGACCGGAAGGGGTCAGATTCAGCATTATCCATGGAACAAGCACAAGATAACTCATTTGCTAACACAAGATGGAGCAACTCATCAAGGTGATAAGTTAATTTGATTTATCATGCGCGCAAATTAAATCTAGCTAGCTCTTTACATGTTGCACGTGAGAAATTTCTAACTTTTCTAGTGTTGTCTTGGTGTGCATGGCAGCCTTTTTAAATGCTTTTCTTTTTATTTTGGCATATCTGATTTATATTTGTGTTTGTAGCTCAGAGGTTTGAGCTCTTAACATGACAGTAGGTTTAATGTGTATGAGAAAAATGAGTAAGAGAAAAGGCAGCTGTCCACTTTTTTGGTTCTTACAAATCCCCACTTAATTACCTTTTGGTTTGTGCACAGTTTAGTTTGGTAATTCCAACTCCCAAGGATTAGTTTTTTTGCATTAGAAGTTAATGCGAAGTAATGTTGTGGAATGTGCAAGGGGACAACCAAGCCTTGACTTGATCGAGGTGGTTTATTATCATGTTAAGGCATGTTGTTTACATCTAGGGTTTGTTGTCCTTTTTTATTAATTTTAATTTATTTGCATAACCAGTTCAAAATTTTCTTGTCCTCAAGTACAAAATTGCCAAATTTAAGGGACCCACTTATCTTCACTTTGATCTTGAGATTTCAACATTAAATGACTTTTTCTTTCTTAAGGTGATCATAATTCATAAGTCAATATCCTACAGAAACAATCATATATTAATCTTATTATGTTGTAGGATTATAATGGGGGAAGATGATGACTATGTTTGTGTATATAAAAAAAATACTTGAGAACTATAACTCATTTAATTTATGTGAGAATTTTTCCAGAAAGAATGAAATGATACTGTTTTTGAAGAAGAAGAAACTTCAATCCAAAGATGATACTGAAATGTGTATTAATATTTTTTTATACTATTTCTTGGTTCTCACACTCCCACACTAGTTCTCAAAAATGGTTATTTTTTAGATCATCCACCTATACACCTATTTGTTTATCACCTTAACGATATATAACAAAGGGATGTTAGTATGTTACGAGGTGAGTTTTTACTTATTGCCTCGAGCTTCTAAGCTTTGAGCCAAATTAACCACATGAACAAATTCCATTTAATATATTATTCTTCCAAAGAGGTGACATTTTCTAGATGTTTTACTCTTGCAAGCGAGTGTTTTTGAAAGGCCTTCATCTAATCCAATTTATGAAAAATATTTTAAGTATATATTTTAAATATTTTCAAGTTAAGTACGTGGCACCCTTACACCGTGTCATTTCTAACCAACGAAGTTGATGTGATTTTAAATTTTAAAATGAATATCATGTAATCATTACAAAGAAAGCTAAATGTTTGCCATTAATTTTCAGTCGAGGAGCATGGCTTCAAACAAACACAACTGATATGGAAGCACTCAGACCTCCAACCTTTGCATCTGATCAGGTTAACCGATATTCTTGCCTTCTCAATCAGTTCTTTAATTCATCATTTCAGGTACATTAGGATTCATTAAAGTTAATTTTTCTTACTTGGAATGTTGAAAAAGACATATAGGATTTCCCAATAATTAATGAAGAGAACTAATATGGAGAAAATCTAAGCTGTGGTGTCATAGAGTTGTGTTCATTACTTTCCACTCAGTGCTTTAGCTTCATTGATGGTAACTTGAAAATAAGTGCAGTGTTCCATAAGTTCATTGATGGTAACTTTCCACTCAGTTCTTTAATGTTTGATAGGTATATATGGAATTCCATAAGTGCAGTGTTCATAATCCAAACACAGTCAAATAACAAACCCTTTGGTTATAACTTATAAGGATATAGATAACTCATGCTAAATCTTTAATTTATATGATGATGACTTATTAATTATTATCCCCAGGATGCAACTTCTTGCCAAGTGAAGCCACCCTCAGACACCCATCTTGATCTTAAAGCTCCAAACTTGGAGTTCACATTAGGGAGACCAGACTGGTGCAACAACTAATCAAGAACCGTGACCAATCACTTAACCATGCATCAACCAGAAGAAAGAAAGGATGATATTGGAGAAATTAATAAAGGTGGATGGTCTTATGTTAATTATCTACATGGGTGCAATTTCTCATTCATTTCTAGTACAAAGATATAATAATGTTCCTTTTTCATGCTAACAATAGATAGTTAGTACGTACTAGAGTGGAGTATTATGAATCAAATGGTAGGGTTGAGGTTCTCAAACAAAGAAGAAGGCCGGGAGTGGAAGGGGTTCAGCTTCTTTGGTTGCGCATCTTAATTTCTTTAGTTTTTTTTTTCATTTTATTTTATTTTATTTATAATTATTTACATGCACGTTTGCCTTTTGTTCTTTCCACATGTAAACTAATATTGTGAACTGTTGAAGATCAGTACTGGTGCTTAGAATTAATATTGTTCCAAGTTTTGAGTTTTATTTAGCTAAGAGGGTGTTTTTTTGCAAATCATTACTACTATAATAATTTGGTTATGCTTGACTTGAGTTTGTAGTATATATGCAAATGGTTGAACAATATTTGGTTAAACTTGCATTTTTAAATCCCTATTAGTGGTACTTTAAGCAACTGAACTATTAAATATGCCTCAGACGGATAATGAAGTTTTTTGTTTCGGCTAAAGTAGTGACAGATCTAACTGAGATTTGTTTCGGTCGTTGGTAGTTCATACAAATGGGCTTCTTTGGGTTGTTAGTAAAACTGGACTGGGCCCAATAGCAATTTTGCTATGTTAATTGACATGAAATAGAATAGGTTAACTAAAAGCCCAATAAAAGAAATTTCTATCAAATAAGTTTGATTTTTAAATGGGTCATATATATCTTCGAATATGCATATCCTACGAAACATGGTAATTCAAATAATAATATCTTATGTAAAGAATTATACTTATTGTCTTGTGAAATTCTTGACGTTGTTAGAGTGGTTTGCTGTAGGTGGTTTTAATAATTATTAAATAAGGCATTTCGGAGGAGAAGCTTGAATTGTAGCACGAGCACAATACAATCTTCTAAAGTTATAATTATGATATCCAAATTTTCAATCGTAATGCGTCCACACTCCTTCAGTTTGAGTAATCAAAAACTGGTCCTCAAATCACTCTAAAAATATTCAAATTGCATTCGTGGAAAGTACAAGTCACCCAAAATTCAGGGTCATTAATCATTATAGACATCAACAACCTTCATTGACCTAAACAATTGCAATTTGCAAAGCCACATGTTAACTTTCAAACCTAACCCCCAACAAAAATACAACAAACAACCCTAAAAATCTTAACCCTAAACAAAATCTCACACCTAACAATCCACTAAACACGGTTCGAAACAATCATAAAAATCACAACCATAAATTATGTAGAAATGCAGGTGAGTCCGAAAAATATTAACCCAAAATATATTCCGACCCTAAAAATCCAATGAAAATGACTCGGAACAAAAAAACAAAAGAAAATAACCAACCTTGTATTAATGATTTAGGTCCATCCGAAAAACTTAACCCTAAACAAAATCCCAACCTTGAAAATCCTACCCTAAAAATTCACTAAACACGACTACCAACTATGGAAAAAAAATCATCAACCTGGTTATATTATATGAAACTTGCAGTTGAACATATTTATTGTGAAGGTATTCATTGCTAGTGTGGAATTCACCACGCTAGAAGCGAATGACCTAACCTGAGATCTGATGCAAACGATCAGACGAAGGAGCAGAGCGTGGCTTTTTCTTAAACTTGAAAGATAGCTCGATACCACTCGAACGATAGGATGGTAGTGAAGAAACATATGTCTCTAATGACTATTACATTGGTAAAGATCATATTGAGAGTGCAACATATAATATGTAAACAAAGATAGAGATCGGGATCTTAAAAATCAAAAGAAGAAGAAAAATCATAACCCATGAATCTTACTAGGGTATTAAGTTGGGTTGGCAACTGGACAGAACCGAACCCGTATAATCCGGACCGGATCTTGTACACCCCTGTATAAAACTAAATACCCAACCAAACCGTCCCTCTCCTCCCCCATTTCCAAACCCATCTTCTTCTTCTTCTCTCTCTCCTCCCGAAACCCTAATTCCGCCGGCCGACCGCCGCAACTTCCCCCGTCTATACACCCCGTTGATGGTGATCTCTCTCAATCTCTCCTTCGCCTCGTGCATGCAGGGCTGGCACCATCGCTGCCTCGGAGTCGACCCCTGAGCCCCTGCCGCCTCCTAGACCCCCTTCCCGGCCCAAAGATCCGATCTTTCGCCCCCCATGGCCGTCCTCGCGAGGAAAGGCGGCGAAGGGCCCCGGTTTCTGATCACCGTTAGCGTTCTTGGAAGTGCCGGGCCGATTAGGTACGTTGTGAGGGAAGGGGAGAGGGTTTCCGAGGTCGTCGGGACCGCGCTTAGGTGCTATGCCAGAGAGGGAAGGAGACCTGTTCTTGGCTCCGATCTCCGGGATTTCCTCTTCTACTGTTCTACCTCCGGTTCCAAAGGTACGTGATTGGAATGTTGCTGATTGTAATTTTTTGGATGTCTGGAAGAAAGTGAAAGATTGGTTCTTTATGATAATTTTGGAACCATGTTTTGATCATCAGAAATGTGATTAATTTGCAATTCATGTTTGAAAACTAACAGCTTTTGTACTAAGACTATGATTCTGATGTTTGATAGAATTTTAGAAAATCTGATTAGCAGGATTTGATTCTAGATGGAACATATGTCTTTGATACGTGGAAGAACGTAAAAGATTGGTTTTTATGATTTAGTCTGTGGGTGGTGTAGGCGTGTAGCCAAAGTTTTGTGGGTCAGTTTTTTGTTGTTTTGGGTAAGTTCGATGTTTAGATGTGAATGATAAAAAATTGACTTTTAAGGTTGAGTAGAGGTGGAATACCGCTTGGTATTGATTATTTTATTAATGACATTCATTGGGTGAACGGTTTACCATGCATGATAAGTAATGCTTCGGGATGGACGGAAAACACAGGCGAGGTGTGGCTTATGAATACAAGTTGACGTCATACCAGCCTTTCCACTTATTAATTCCCGATTGAATGTTTTATCTTTTGATAATATTGTGTGAGGAACATTGAAGTCTTTAATGTTCACTGTAACCACACTAGTTTTGGTAATGATTTCAATTGGTGGCTGGTTACAGTGTTGGAGCAATGGGATACAATCTCATCAAGTGAAGGCAGGAATTTTGTGCTGTGCAGGAAACAGCAGCTCATGCAGCCAATGGAGACCACCAAGGAAAATTCGTCTGGCATGGCTGCAAGTGTCCTTGAACCCAAGGGTGGCAGAGGGATCTGGAAAACCTGGTTTACAGGTCTTAAAGTGTCTTCACATTGATCCGATGTCCCTAAAATTACCTTGCCCGTCATCTTCAGTTCTGCGTTGGCTTTTCCTGGTCTTCCTATGTTGCCTTGAGATTGGCTTTTCTTTTATTTGGTTTGCATTGGTAGGTTGGTGAGGCTATTGATGTCTTGTCTTAGCTGATTTGAAGAATAAACTGGAGATTACATGCATTTGTAACTTTTGTTGGCTGAATTATCATTTGTTCCTAACACTGGTTTTGATAAGCTTCCACTTGCGCGGTAGTGTCGAACCATCGTTGTGTTCCCAATTCCCATCCAGAAGCATACCATTTTTTTTCCAGTTTGCAGGTGCTCTCACACGGTGCATTCGAATAAATCAGGAGGAGCCTCATATGCTGATATAATGATTGCTAAACACCATGCTCAATTCAGAACGCCTCACTGATTAGTAGGGGGCAGTTGCCTAAGGTCGATTTAGTGTTTGTTGTTTGGTATGATTGTTTTTAAGTCTAAGGTAGCTCAGGCATTTGACTGTTTTATATTCGGCTATGAATTACTGATGGCTTTCCTGAGTTGATTCAGTCTCTTTTTTTATAATCCATTGGCTGCTTCAGCGTTTCCATGTTAGCATAAAGATAGAACCTTGGGATTTCGATTTATTTTATGGTGGGAAGGAAGTCTTATTATGGTGAGCGTAGAGTCAAAAAAAACAGTTAGGTATCCTTCATCTCTCTAGAGTCTAGATCACCAACTGTCTGGACTCACAGCAACCACCAACAATCGAATGAATCCAAAGATGATATTTCATACAAATCAATTAACGGTGAACACTGGACAGCCACACAGACGTGCAAATAAACGACAGCAAACAAAGCAGAAGCAATAGAGGAATTGAACATAAAATAGCCACAACAAATAAGAACCCGAGAACTGAAGTGAAACCTGTGATTACCGGAAGAATTATACGCCTGATGTTCCATAATAAGCCGATCAACAACCACCATCACTATAAATTAGTGGCCTTTCCGGAAATTGGAAAAGAAACCACCTGATGATTTGTCCTTGCATTCACCATTATTGTCGTCCAGCTGTTAAAGCACAAGGAATCAGAAGTGAATCTTAAAGTTCTCAGTAAATATAAGCCAAGCTTCTTGAATACACACATTTTTAGATATTTCGGCCAACATATCCAGAATCTCAGAGAAATCTGGCCTTTTTTCTGGTGCTTGTTGCCAGCATTTCTCAAGCAAAAGAGCAAGACCGGGATGGCTGTTCTTAGGTATTGTAGGTCTCAGTCCCTGATCATATTTGTTAAAACAAAGATCGTTGAGCAGAAACCATGAGTCAGGAGGAGAAAAAACAATATACTGATCTCTAGAAATCAGAAATTCCACGAATAGCAAAAGGCATATTAGCTCGTTTACGGAGTGTAGCAATGAAGTGTGTAAATAAAAGTGTATTGAGAAGATGAAACTCATCATGTAACGGTGAATTCATTGCTGTATGCTCTTGTCTGAGTATTTTGCAGCTTTGCTCGAAATAATTGGTCACTGGGTACTTACGTATACAGTGCCTTCAATATCAGCAAGACAGCAATCAAGTATCGGCTTTATGGTATTGGTATCTTTTTTATTTATTTTTGAAGTGCATTGGTACCTTAGCAAGTTTAATGTTCGTAATAGAGGTCAAACCATGATTAGCAGGTAATCTGGTCAAGTTTCCATTTACATCCTTTTCATCGACTCCTAGTTTCTCAGCTCTCAAATGATTTTCCATGAATGCCATTTTCCCTCCATCTTTCTTTGAATTCCCCAATAAAGGCCGTCTTCTTATTCTCGAACATCATATTTGACTTTTTTGTCATCAACGTAGAGATTTTCCAGCAATACTTAATGATATTTCACATAAAATTGTTTCTGAATCAAATCACATGGGGGAATATCTTTTTTTTTATGACTTAGAATTCTCCGACACTCACTTCCATTTTGGACAGGTGGGCTGCGAGTATAAACTGGGGGTGAACACCATTTTCATCAGGACTCTTGTGGGGTTCAAACCGGCAACCCAAGGCTATGAAACCACTGCCTTGGCCATTTGAACCACACCCTCGGGGCGAATATCGATTTGTTTCAAACTATAGACCTTACTGTGATTTCATGACCCAGGCAGGTAGTCATTCCAAAGAATAGGTAGCCTATCACGAATATAACACCCAACTGGGTTTATATTGAATTAGTATGGTAGCAGTTATCTGACACTCAGACTATTGCAAAATGCAAGTTAATTAGGGAGCTAACTTGAGTTTATGATAATTAAGCATGCTAATGCTATCACTAACTACATGAAATTTCACAAAGGAGCTGCAGGTACCTTCTGAACAACTCCAACTGCTGCTTGTAGTGGTGTATAGCACACATGGGGAATCTGAAAGCCCGACGATTATCATAAAAAATATTTCAGGCCAAAGAGAGCATGCAATACATAAAAGACGAACGAGACAGATGTAGCTATACAGTAAAAGTTACCTCTCTTGCTATCAACTCCCACAACACTATCCCAAAGCTAAAGACATCAGCTTTGTGATCATATGGCCTGTGTTCTATGACCTAGTGAGAAGTAAAAGTTAAAAAAACTCATAAACTCTGAGATATCACCTTCTAAAGAAAAATGGTGTGGAACATCAAGTGACAATCTTCAAAGTGTGTCGTATGTGCATTATTATTATTAGCTATCATTGTGACAATTTGAACTACAATAAGAAAATGAAGCTTTTGAGAACTGCTCATCTGTTTGAAAATATGTAAAAGGCATACTATAAGAGATATTTCAAAATACAAATTCAAGTGGAATCCCTTTGAACTGTAGATTTTTGATACTCCTGATAGTCCACACATTAAGATTAAAACCTAACTTTTTTACAAAAATTGAAAAATAAAGGAAAGATGATGGTGAGAGCTAACCAACACTTTAGGGTGAGAATGTGTAAATGGCTACAAAAAATTTCCAGTCTACAGCTATGTTACTTATCAGGTACCTCAGGAGCCATCCAACGATATGTTCCAGTTTCTGCAGTCATAATTCCTGATTGAGACTTAACCCTTGCAACTCCAAAATCAGCAACCTTTATTACCTGGGGTGTTGTTAAAAAATCATCTGAAAATTTAAGAAATATAGCAGAAAATACAACGGCTGGACATTCAAATACTGAAAGAATAAATCAATATTTATCACAAATCTTGAAACGATTTTGGTACAATAAAACCTATTGTAGAAGAGTTTCACTTATGAAGTGCTTTGCTGGACAATATAAGGCAGTAACATGCACATATCACTCACTTTCAACCATATCAAAACCAAAGAAACCCAGTATTTGTCCAGCCCTCTAAGTCATTTTTACTTTAATAATAATTATAAACTTTCTAAGTAGATTGTATTTGAACATATAAGATGCTGTATATAAATTCATGCAAAGGTGAGAGTTAAAACCTCTTTTTCATCCATAAGTAGATTTGCAGATTTCAGGTCCCTGTGAATTATGTTATTTTGGTGAAGGTAGTCCATTCCCTTGCAAATATCCACTGCTGCTTTCAGTAAAGTACGAGAAGTGAAAGATCCCTTGCGTTTATGGAGAAAGTCGAACACACTTCCACCAGACATGAACTCTGTGGAATAATAGGAAAATAGACCAACTAAATGAAAATTTTAAAAAGAAGGAAATTGGGGGGAAAATATTGCAAGATGCCTTTTCGTTTTTGGTCTGCGAGACCCATTATGTGCTTCATAACATGAAAAACTGTAAACATAATGGTGATCTTGTGAATGTTCTACCTGTAACAATGCACAAGTTTGGGGGGCTCGTGCAAGAACCGAGAAATTGGACCACATTCTTGTGTCTTACTTTCCTACATAAATTAAAAGGAGATGCGGCATGTGAATAATAAATAAGACAAGACTTCTCAACAACACCATGTTGATATATAGATCTCTGTCCAGTTTTAAAAGCAGCTGGAAATTTAGAACTAGAGGTTCAAAAGAAACAAGGTAATTTCCTAGGTGTTCCTACTCAGCTTGTTAAAGCCACCAAGTTTAGCTTAAGCTGTGCACTTGCTTTGCTAGGTTAATGATGTAAAGAAATATCAGCATTTACAAGATCACACTATTATCAACCTGTACATGAATAATATGACATATGATATCGGTTATACATATGACAATCTGTACGGGCATCTTGTTTCATTAGTGCAGTTCATTTCAATTACCCATTTGCACGGTCACATTCATACCTTCTATTTCTTAGAAAACAAAAAAGAGAAGATAAACATTCCACACGACTAAGTTAGTTGATTGTATACAAACACAGGCTAGATCATGAGTTTCAACCTTTTACTTTAAATAGAGACAAACACGTCAGAAAGAGGAATCCTGAACACAATCAATTAATTATTATTTTTTGACAATCTACACGTTAAATCTCACATCAACTCAAAGTTAAACTATATAAATATACATATATGGATCTGTTATGATGAGGATTAGCCTCATTTTATATTGTATTCTTATAATCATATTGTTGAATTGTAAAACCTATTGTTTCATTAGGGTTGGCAAGTTAGTTATACCTAACAGATGTCGTAATCGCAATTTTTCTTTTTTAGTTGATCGTAAATTGAATCAAAACTTGATATGTAAAATGATTCCCGTGTTGAAAGTTTGTTGTTATTTGTTGAAATAAACAAGAATATGGTATTTGTTGATATAAATAAGAATACGAGCTTATTCAACAACCATATGCTTTTACTGCCTAGTATATTTGTTGCTAAACAACCATATATATGATAAACAGGTTGGGACTTCATGAAAATTGAAATAAATTTATATTTTATTCTAACAGCTCCCCATATTGTGTGTAGGCATGTCTGAGATCTACAAACAAAAACAAGTGACAATCGCCTTTGGATTCATGTTAAAGTGTGGGTTTCCTATCTCAACACAATTGGAAGTACCTAATTGTTTTTTGGAGAGGTTGGAAGGGGTTGATTTTAATATTAAGGTGGGTCATTTCCGCATCTCATCAACAATTGACTGTTACAGGAGTGGGAACTGAACTTGCATTCCACCCCCACCCAGTTGGTACTTTGGAAAGTTGGTATACACAATGGATGCAATACCTAAAGTTATATATGTCACAACCATTTCTTCAAATTATCCAAGGTCAAACTATCAAGCCTCAACGTTCCCCTATATAGTACAGTCTCACAAACTTAATATATATATACATCAGTACATTTGAAGATTGATAGGTGTTGGGCTGAAAAATGATGTGTTGCCTTCTATCGACAATAAAATTTGGATTTCTATATCTTAAAACCAATTGGTATTTGATGGAAACAAAGATAATCATTTAAATAGTCAAAAAGTCTTTTAGCTATCCAAAATGAGTCTCTTTTTAAAGAGATTGAACCATTTTATTCAGAAACAAACCAATTTAGCATTGCAGTATGCAACCTTCCTGTGGATGGCCATCGCACAAGCTGTAAACAGTACAATATGCAGAAGTATATGCCAGGGAAATACAGTTTGAGATGTCTAATTATTTACAAATATTAATAATGCTAATTAGCAATAATTCAAAAATCAAATAAGTAACATCAACTGAAAATATCCATATTGTTCTTAAGCAATCAGTTTAAAAAAGATTCCATTGAAACGGTAGAAATGGAAAAAGAAACAGAAAACTAATGCAATAGAGTTAGTGGAAACTAATAATAATAGAGAAATAATATAAAAACCATAACTATCAACTTAATTAATTAATAAATCAGTGAATACCACAACAATCAACGAAAATGTAAAAAAAAAATAGATGGGATTATTGAAACTAGATGACTAAACTGGAGATTTGACAAACCATGTGCTTATGTCCAAAAGTAAATAAAACAGGAAAACATCAAGATAAAACAAAATAACACAAACATATTGGACATAAAAGAGAAGAAAAATAATATATCTTGTACCCATGGGGTTGACGTCGTTTCCATCACGGACTCTCCGAAGTTGGTTTCCCATGGCAACAGTGCATTATTCCAAAAGGGTTTAAGGTGAAAGGGTTCATTTGGGTTGCACATAGTATTTTATACCATAATAAAGTGTTCGACATCAAAAGATCAAGTCTGATTCAAAATGTGGTCTCTGTGCAACCATTTATGCTGCACCTAATAACGCAGGTTTAGCATCCAAATATGCGGTCCAAGATTATATGGACCGCATACCCATTACGCGGTGAAATCGGGTAGCAAGAAGAAGATTGGTTATAGAAATATGTTCAGCAATCTTAGAACGTATTTTTTTCCATTTCGGGTTGGTTATTGCATATGGAAGAAGTAGATGATGATGAACTGCAAGGTGAGAAATGTTAATTGGCCATACCTCATAATGAAGACTTCCTGGCCAAATTCTTGTAACATTTCAGCATTCATGCGATCGGGATTTAGTAATTTTATGGCAACATCTTGATTATAGTATGTCCCTCTATAACTGTATAAATAAACAGAGAATTACGATAGAACAATTATTTAGGAACTCAACATACTTGATCTGCAAAAGGACCTACAGATCTCCATATGATGCAGATGCTATCTTTTTCCCAATACTCAACTGCCTGAAATTAATTTCCCAGTCAGCCCCATCTGTGGGTTTTTTAACATTATCAGTTTCTGAATTGCTAGTACTTTGAGCTTGCTGCAGTATGGTAGTTAATGAATGTAGGCCTGAGTATGGTTTCTTCTGCAATTTCATATGGCATTTGAGTTGTAACAGTGAAGTAGAACAAAAACAATTTGCAACTCAAATGAAAAAATAAACATGACATTCAGTTAATGTATTAAAATAAGATCCAGCAATATGAGTAAGGGAACTACTAGAAAGGGTGTCATATGTAAACCACACAAAAAAACAAATTTCAAAAGAATACAACACTGGCGATATGGGAGGTAAACATGTAGCACAAGAACTACAATCAAGAGACTGTCTACGTGCAATATATATTATTTATGCCGCACTGGAGCAAGTGTTTATTTCTACATTGCTAAAATGAGAAAAGTTGGTGAAGACTCTAAGGCACATGTCTACTACCATAACAATTTCAAATTTAAATATGTTGATACCTAATGATGCGGCGTAGTATGTGGGTTTTATGGGTCATTAGATTTGTTGAATACATGACTTCAATCTAAACCTCAAATCACCAAAATTTTGATGAGTCTTAGACACTTGCTAAAACTATTCCATGATAAATGTGAAGAACGAGATCATCTAAATCTGTATCTGCATGTAATGCGAGGAAACAAAAAAAATGAGAAAAGGTTACACAAGAACGTTAAGATGAATATATAGAAGTGAAAAAAATCTGATTATGCTAGCTAACCTAGAACATTAATAGCCAGAATTCTTAACCCAAAAAGACCCTTCATAAAATCAATAATTTTATAGTTGCAAACGTGAAATCTAATAATTAATAAATACTTTTGATTCATCTGAACATTCTATACAAAATCGTCATGTGTTACCTCAATCCTATGTATTTCCTTCTCCAGTGCGTCCCTGATCTCCTTGGTGCCCTATAAGAAAACTGACCAAATCATTAGCTAACTTATTTTGGATAAAAAAAGCTGAAAATCAATTTTGCATGCATCATACAATGACGTCCACAAGGTGTTGTTTTTTGTTTGACAACAGTTCAACATAAGATATAAGCAAGATAACTTGTGACTGGCGAGATCATCAATATGTCCACATATTGAAGATTGAATATGGGGTAAAAACTTCCATTCCAATATAAGATAAAGCGCAAAGGTTGAACAGCTGACTCAACATTCACTTGTTGTCAAACATATACATGCTGGATTTAATCCACACCAAATATGCAGAAAAAAATTACAAATAATCTCAGTATTGTATTGAGATAAAACTCATGCTATATGGATATTAAAGTTCAAAGGCCCAATGCAAAGGACCAGCCAACACATCCACCAATTTTTGCATGTATACACCATTCAACATATAAAAGGTCACATGTGCAGAGAAGTATTGATGAGATGAAAAGTATTAAATCAGATTATTAAACAACATTCTTATGGTTTTAAGGTCTCAGGTAGTTGACACCTTGGTTTTGAGATGGAAGTGTGTGCTTAAATAATTTCAACTGCTAAAACATTACTATTATTGTTATTCTCAGCCTAAAAGGTGTGGCATTGGGAGGTATCAAAATTGGCCAAAACTTGTTGAGATTTGAAAATAAGCACACATTAGAAAAATTGGATTATTCTAATGACTTGTAAGAAACTTGGACGTCTCCACCCATCACCAAATGACTTTTAGTTGGAAGTCACACTTTAATATGTAATTAGAACCTAACACAGCCCAATAACCAACCAAATTTATACATCCATGTTTAAACAAACACATGTTAGACACGTGAAAGTTGCATGTGCAAGAAAGAGTCAAAAATAATTCCACGATGAAAAGCTTGTACTACTCTTGTATCCTACAAATTTTTGGGCACCTCCACACATTACAAATTGATTTGAATTGGAAATCCACACTTAAAAAAACTTAATTGTTAGATTTTATCTGTATTATACTTTCAGTGGCTTCTTTTTAAAAAAATGAGGATGGGCCTTTGAATCACGATACTCAATGTCAATTGAACCACACTAAGCATGCAGTCAAAGTGTGTGCCTCTATTAAAAGATTATTTTCTGTCTTTTCCATATTTATTTACGGAGTGTTTTCATACATCATGTCTGGATATTTGTTCTCAAAGCCTCTGACAGCATCAACATAACCCCAATGCCTCAGAAGAGACTCCCGCCTAAGCGGGGGGGGGGGGGGGGGGGGGGGGGGGGGGGTCGGATGTACGCAACCCTACCACTGTAAAACAGTGAGGTTGATTCTAATTGACCCAAATGATGCAAATACAACTAACCATCTGCGATTCCACAATAAAAGAAATACATATCGTTTAAATAGTACTTTGATATAGTCCATGATACTCCAAATGTCAAAAAACAACTTAATCTTTGACACAGTAGAAATGGACATTCTTAAAGCCTCTAACTGATCAAATAATTTTAGTGTTAGAAAAAAAAACTCTAATACTTTTTAAATAGGTTGGTTGCATTGGACTACTAAGATACACGACCTTAAATGAGGCGTATGAATTTCTGCAACATGGGGAAGTGGGAACAAAGGGTGCATTGGACTACTATGTTTTCACCTTCGCACTGGTTGGATATTTTCTTTATTCAATATATTGTCGACTATACCTTGAATAACACCAAATGGAAACTGGGTGACAAATGTCTGCTAAAATAAAAGAAGAGAGCATCCAGGAAAGACCTTGTATTGTGGAGCTTCAACAACAAAGACATCCAACGAGTATCCATCATTTGTAGTAAAGGCATGTGCTTCTTCAATGTTTAGGTTGATTTCACCAAGCAAGGATGTCAACTGAATGAAAAAATTACGAAAAGATAGGATGTGAAATGAGCTAATACATTAAAGCAAGATCGAACGAGATCCATAGATTATTACCTGATTGAGAAGTTTCGGTCTGTCATCTGTTGCAAAAGTAACTTCATACATGGGCCTAACATGATCAGCATAATGGCAGATGCACAAAATTATCAGGCTTTTGTTGCTAGACCATGAATAAGGTCTTAAAAAAACCTCAATGGTGAAAAAGGGAATGGAACCAACAGGGGGGAGGACAAAAATGTTTATTTGCAGTTTATCAAGACAATAACTTTTTCACTAACTTGTAATGCAATTTGCTGTATGTTACATATATAGGTACAAAACAGACTTGAATTCTGGCGTTAGCAAATTAGTGGTCATGCAACAATCAATAGTCAAATTGGTTTGGCTATTCATGTACATACTCGTGCATGAATGAAATCATTTTTCTACATAGAAATGTATATTTGTATTGTAGATGTTGAAAAGGAATAATATAATAACCTCGTCCCATGTGTTCATGAAAAATAATATATACTCTTTTTAGTTGAAAAATGATCTAATTACGAAACTCACCTTGGAGGTAATAAATTTTCTTTTGAAACACCATCTTCAAAGTATGAGTTGTTGGAATCTCGATCAAGGGCTTGAAGGTTAGTTGATGAACCAAACATCGGAAGGGGATGTTCGCTGAGTAAACGTCTTCAATTAGTTTCATTGGATGGAATTGATATTATAATAAACAAGAACTAATATCATAAATGAGACAATAAATTCATGATGTTACTTCCATCTACACCAAACTAAGAGATGTTTAATTGAAAGAAAGAAAAAAACATGAACAATCTTACCTTTGTCTTGAAGAAAGTTGAGTTTCTGAGCTATTAGAATCTGGTGGAGCCGCAGAAAGTCCCTAAAATTAAAAAAACAATATGTACCAGAAATCACTAACTCGGATGTTATGAATAAAAGAACTTGACAGATTTCAGTAATTTTCATTTGTACATGTCGTATTTCAGAGGATGCCTACAAAATGCACTTTTGGACTGAAAAAGATATAATAACTTAATCGTTTAAATAAAAAAACATAAATGTGTGTTGGTGGAAACATAATAGAACATGCATAACATTTATGATATGATTGGTGTCACAAGATAATTCTTTATTGCAGAAGCTACCTAACTCAAACGATGAATCACTTCTTCGAGTCTTTGAATCGTATGCTGTTATATTTCTATGACGTTTTACAAGCAAAACATGCTTTTCTGAATGAATATAAAGAATTTATTTTCAGAGAAAGGAAAAGCACCCGAGGAACAAGCCTTAAAATTTTCTACTTTTAGTACCTGTACAATTTCAATGTTGAAAATTGGTCTCTTGTCAGGGTTTACTGCCTCCTTGAGTAATTGTTTGTGAACCAAAACATGCTCTGCCCTGTCCACATTCACATCCATAGCATACCTTCACCCGTAACCAAACCACACCTCAGTACTCAATCAAGATCTCACCAACCAACCATGTCTACACAATTTATATCCAAGTAGAGTGCCCAAAAAAATCTATTTTAAAAATCTAAGTTCAACAACAACAATACCACTATACACCAACAGAAGTAATTACTGCAGCTTTCTGAACGAAAAAAAACTTCAAACAAGTTTCAACGATTTACCATGTTCTACTTTCATTTGAAACACATTAAAAACATGACCAACCATGCATAAAATTTTAAACTAGTTATCAAAGATTACTTCAAACTAGACTGAAATCCTGTGTCAAACATTCCTAATAAATATATTGCATAGTACCAACTTGTTCAGGCTTCACACTTTTGCTAAAGTTTTATATCAAAACTCTCAGTGTTCTGTCACATAAAAACAGTCCTGAATTCTACTGAATGGTTTGAAACAACCTCTAGAGCATTTCATGACTGTTATGCTCAAAATACTTAACCTGACAATGTTCCTCTGACACGCATTTGGCATCCATCTCTTAGGAAACACAGGCCATTCTGGAAGTAACTTTACAAGTTTAATTTAGTGGGTGTGATTGAATTGTCAGAAAAGACAGAAACATATAGTGCGGCTCAAAATTAACTTCTGAGTGGTGATGTCAACAAATTACAAAACTAGAGTTTTACAGATCAAAAATATGCTTTTAGAATGACTTTGACTATTTCCACTTTAAACCAAAGTAGAACACTTCCTCTAAACCAATGGCACGTGCTGAATTTCACTAGAGGAAGTCATTAGTCTGATTCGAACTTCGAAGTAACCTTAAATACATATACCAAAGTTCACATATTTTATAGGTTCTTACGTTATTTTTGGGTTGAAGCAAGGAATTCGTCTAATTTTCTGTTGTTTTTAAATTGAAGATGAATTTCATTGAATATCGGAGAAACATGGGAACTAATTCATGTTACAAATTTTAATTAAAATTTCAAATTTCATAACTTTTTCGATGGCTGCACAAAAACGCTAGTTCTTTGACTCCTCAAACTTTTTAATGCACCTTGAAACCTAGAAGCCAGGAAACTCATTTTCGTTAGGTATGATTGTGTTTCAGAAATGAGGATGTTGCGGTGGATTTGTGTACATATACGGATGGATCAGATAAAAATTGAGGAAATTCAAGAGAAGGTTAAAGTAGCCCCAACTAAGGATAAATTTATACAACACCATTTGAGATGGTTTGGACATATACAACGGATACCTATGGATGTGCAGGTGAAAAAGGGTGTATATGGCCGTGAGGAGTGCATGAGTAAGGGAATAACAAGATTAACTAGGAAAGAGACTGTCGTAAGAGATATAAAGGAGTGGAACATCTCAAAGGATATGGCATTGGACAAGAGTATTTGGGAAAAGACTATTCATTTCTAGCTTATCCTAGTTAATTTGGGATTAAAGGCTTTGTTGTTGTTGTTGAGATTGGTTTTGAGGAAGTGGAGGGATTCCCAAAACTTTGATTCCTTCGGTTCCCTTGTTTTAGAGCGGAAGTTGAGAAATTTGTAACGTATCACAAATTTTAAGTCGTAGAATCCAGTTGGAATCTAAATTCTACGATTTTTTTTAAATTTTCCTGCAAACCAATCACCAAACACAAACTTCACATTTGTTGTGCAATTCTCCAATTCATGCAGATAGAGCACTTAACCGACCAAATCAGTGTTCTCAACCACATTCCATGGCAACATAAACACACACAAGTGATACAATTCGTGAGCAAAACCTTTTAAAAAATGCGGGAACCCCTAGTTTCACCTTGCAGGGAGGCGATTGAAGTGGTGCCAGAGCTCGTCGGCGAAATTGGGACCCCTGGCCTCGTTGGAGTCCGTGAGACGGTTGAGGACGTCGTTGTAGACGTCGAGCTTGCGGTGCTGCTTCTTCGAGGCGGCCAGGGAAGACTCGGCGGTGGAGCTGCTGCTGCTCTCGTCGATTCCCATCGGAAGATCGCCGGCGACGGCCGGAGTTGACTTCGAGGGTTTTGGAAGGGATGGAAATGGTGAGTGGCGGTACAACATGCTTCTTTTGTATGTTGGTTCAATTAGTGGTTTCGCCCCTGTGTTTTCGAGTATCTCGCAAATAGATTATTTTTCGGCTAGTTTTCTTCTCACGTTAGTTTGTAAGCACTGTAACGATAAAAATACATGTATAAATCTTAGGATGACTGATCTAACTTACAATAATTTCGTAGTAAAGTTGTTAACTTATTATTATATCTTGGAATTCGTACAAGTGTTTGCATATCAAGGTGTGGATTTTACACAACTACACTTGTCATCTTGTAATCGTAAGATTAGTTCGTCACTTTCGGTCGTTATTCTAATGAATGTTGTACAGTATCATCTTTTGTTCTAAACTAAAACGTAAAAACATATATATATAAGGAAATGGTAGGTGAACTCCATTTTTTACTTCTTTTTGGATTCGAACGAAGAAGTGCACCATGACGTGGGGCTTCATCCAATCATAGTTTTCCATGTGGAAAACTCTGAACAATTTACATTAAGTCCTCCAACTTATGTCAAATAAGCTCCAAATTAGCAACCCTCATGTGTATATATTATTATTTAATTTAAAACTCATAATTCCTTTTGCAAGTTGAAATCATCATCTCTCACAATATTTAATGTGTGGATATCGTAATCAAATATCTGGATATTCAATTATTCAGATATAAGTTGATAATGTGTCTACACCTACAAAAACTTATATCATCATTATTCCAGACATATAAGTTACGAATTAACTTGTATCACTATTTCCATTTACACACATTATTGTTTCTTCCTAACTATATATATGTGTCTTACGTTTGTGCTTGCTAGACATGTCAAACATGTCTGGCCATAAAATATATAAATTCAGAAGAGATATCGTAATCAAATGTTATATTGAAATTCAGACACAACTTCGAAAAAAATTGACAAAATATCCAAACACAGACAACAGATTCCAAACGTGGCTAAAGAGAATTTATTAAATATCTAGACATATGTAAAAAAAGAAAAATATAATACTATTAAATATTAAGAGGGTTGTGATTTGACATAAGCCATCACACATCCTAGCAGCAATCATGGAACAGTTACCTCTAGTAATTTTCGCAGTGGTCTTTTTCATATCAGGATATTATTGGGATGCGTATTTTGCAAAAAACGACTAGGTGCACTATTAACTATGTTCGGAGCCCAATTTTGAACTTATTCATCACTACTTATATATATACATGAATTATCTAGTGAGCATGTGACTTAATTTTTATTTTAAGCCTCCATCGTATCACTACACATCTTAAATTGTAAGGTATATTATAAGAAAAATAGTTATGCTAATTAAAGGTCATATTAATCGTAAATGATATCCAATTGTGAAATTGTAGGTGACTTAAATTAAATAAGATGAACTCTGAACTCAGTACAACTTGGGTGTATATATATATGTGTGTGAATAAAAAAATAAATAGAAATTAAAGTATCCAAATGGAGAGGCTAAAATGGAACTATAAACAAACGGAAAGATTCGACGTGGTACAGATGTTTTGATAAAAGTGAATGAGATTGACTTTTTTATTATTTAACTCAGATAAGAATGCACGCTGGAGTGGATAAATTTGGACATGGGTTTGACTAGAACACCGCATGCTGTGTGAGGGTTGGACGAAATATTGTGATAGGCAGGGAAACAAAACGTAATCAAGCCCCACCATATTTGGGATTTAAATATCAGATCAAGATCTTTTTTTATTTGTATTAAAATATATGTTATGAACACTTCCATCACTTCTACATATTGATAGAAACGTGATTAATGACCTCACGCAACGTGATTAATGACTTCTACCTATTGATTAATGACATCTTAGTGTTAAACACGTGAGTATCCAACTCAAAATTAACTGACAATAAGTGAAGAGACCTTACAACTTATAACTAGGAGAATGTTCTCATTTAGACGATGTGAAATTTTTCTATAATACTCACCCGCACGCATGATCGAGTATTTTCTTTCATGTCTACGTGTAAACAATAATTGTGGATATGTCAAACTGGCCGTTAGGCCTTACGAGCTCTGGTACTATGTTAAATGTTTACAAGTCACAAGTAAATAAGATGATTTCGTTGTAACCTTCAAGGGGTATCATCATAAACTATTTATAGAAAGAGTTGTTACAAGAATAACAAAATGATCCACTCAGCACATGACACGTGGATTAAGTTGTAACAACCCCAACAAATAATCTAACTATATTTACTAACACCCTCCCTCAAACTTACGAGAGATGACCATTTATAAGTTTGCGACAACAAAAAAGAAACGATTTCTTTGAAGGGGTTTGGTGAAGACATCAACGATTTGATCACAAGAGGTAATATGTTGAAAACATAAATCTCCTCGTCCAACTTTCTCCAGAGCGAAATGATAGTCCACTTCAATGTGTTAATGTGTTTCGTGCGGGCGTGAAACACAGGATTCGTGGTCATGTATTGGAGTCACGAGGAGAAAGCCCCCCCCCCCCCCCCCCCGTGAAGAAGAGATTTGCAACCACGTGAGTTCAGCAGCAATGGACAGGTAGTTCGGTGAAGAATAAGAAATTTTGATGTTCTATTAAAGATATATAATTGGAACGTGCACCGTTAAAACATCGTTTTTATATTATTTTTAAAATCTTTTCGAATGGCCAAGCTTCCTTTATTTCAATAAAACATATTGGTAATTCATCGCTGAGAAAACCGATTTTTATAAGAAGGGGAAAATTTCATAGATTTGGATATTTATAAGGCTTTAAATTTTTTTGAGAGCAAGACGAAATTCGAAAGGATATAATTTTAGAGAAGTATTTTACAAAAATCCCAAAATAATCTCGATGAGTAGTATAGAGGATAATTGTGATGAAACTTGAACAGAACTTCATTATCCTCTAATTATTTTAGTCCTACGATTTCTTTGACTATTTTTCCCTGACTTTCCTCCATCTCGTGCCAAACCAACTCCGGTTTGACAGGGCTTAAGAGAATTAAATAGTGAATTTAGATAAGAACACTGACTTGTTTCTGTTATCCACAAAACCTAACACTACAGTCATTATTCCAGATATTCAAACATGTCGTGTCACAGATATTAATTACATGGAAAAAAGGAATTTTATACTACGTTGGTTACAGAATACAAGTTAAGAATTCTAGGATAATTTTTTTGAAATAGTTTGAGAATGAAATTAAACAAAATGTGTTTTCAAAAGCACTAATGAAGCCATAATGCAGACAGTCAATCACTCTTGCAAATTAAACAATACAGTCTTCTACCAGAAATTAAGAAAATGAATAATGCAGTAAAAAAGGAGATTTTCTTGACTCTTGACTCAATTATCTCCTTATATATAAGCACTTTTATTAGCCATGTATGTGAGGATATGCCAAAGAATATCCTCAAATATAAATGCAATATTAACGAGTCGCTGCATATATGTCACTGTAAAGTGTTTCATATAACCACAATTGCACAGAAGACTTCAGAAATGCAAGAGTTCGACGACGTTGATTTGGTGACAAAAATACGATTTCTGGGATATAATATGGAGGAAACGTAAACGTATTGTGGATGAGTCCCCAAGGATACGACAGAGGATATGCTAGTATAATATTTGTCTGGTACTGTGACAAACTCTACATGCAACACGTACGTAATGATGATTAAGATTACGAAGAGCGTAATACACAACATAATTTAGTTTAAATATACGATAGATGTAACAAAATATGATTTGAAACCACATACCAGATTAACAACCAACGAATGTAGGAGCCCAAAGAGGGGTTTTGCGTACCAAATTTTTAAGTGAATCCGAGAGAAAGTTTAAAAAAAATTCTTTCGACTAACCAATTTTCTAGTGGTTGCGCCACACTAAGAAAGTAGCTCAACTTTATTTACTTCCTGGTTTCCATAACACAAACATTTATTAATAAAAAAAATTCTCACTCTTACCCTGTGGAAAAGCGGAAGTGAAGAAAAGTAATGCTTGATTCAATTTTGATCATTAATGTAACTACTAATTTATTTTGAAATTTATATTTTCTAACACACGGTATTGTTGTAATTACTTTAAGGGACAATGCTCTTTATTTCTGTTTTTATTAGGAAAAAAAGTTTATTTCCATTTATTTAGGAATTTAGTTGCCACATTTTGTCTTGTGCTTACTGTATTAAGAAAAGTAGGTTTTTGTACATGAAGATTGTGTTTGTAGATGGTACATATTTATATTTAAAAAAACATGAGTTATTCTATAAAATTACTTGTTATGTATAAACATAAATTAACATAACCTTGTATTAGTATATTTTGTTTCTTATGATATTGTTAGGACTATTATCTTAAACAAACATAAATTAACTTTTAATAAGCGTGATAATACGACACATTCTATGTGTTAGACATAAAGACCAAACAGGCCCACACAAAGAAGCCCAGTCCAATAGCATGTTGTCTCTTAATACATAAACATAATTTAGACTATTTGTATACTTAGATCTTTAGTCCCATACTGCTAAATACATATATGTAATACATTGGCTGATATATAAATATACTCCTCTTCCTCACTTATTTGATAAGTGAAAGGAGAGATTCATTTGTTCCTCTTAAGATTGATCTACTCTAATATGGTATCAAGAGCCTAAAGACTAACTGTCTTCCTCTTTTTTTTTTTCCCCTTCCCCTTCCTCTTGTTTCAGGCCCAACCCAACAAACTCCTTCTTGGGCCAGAGATAACACAACCAGGCTTTTCTTCTTCTTGTTTTACGTTTTCCAGGTGTCTTCACGTGATTTGTTCTCCCTTGTTTCTTGGATCGTCCATCCTCGCCATCCAAAGAAACACATACCTAATCCGACGGCTAGAATCGTTCGCCTCTTGGTATACTACATCTGGACCGCAGGTGATAACATACCCTAGATCCAACGGCTTCCTACGAGGGGTTTATATTCCTCTTTTCCACCGCAAACCTTCACTCTTCCTCCACTTCAACCACAAGCAATACGTTGCCCCCTTCGTCTCTGATCTTCCTGTTTTTCTTTCGTTTCTGGTCTTTTCTGATTCTTCTGTTCTAATATTTTGGTTAGTTCTTTCGTTTCTTGCTTACTTTGTGCTTGATCGGAGGTTCCTACCACGATCCTACAAGAACGAAAATCACTTTTCCTTTTCCTTCTTGTTTTTTTTTATATATATCTGGTTTTATGATCATCTTCTTCTTTATCATGGATCTACAAATTTGTTACGTAAAGAATCATTTTCCTATGGATCTTTTGTTCTGTTCTTGATCTTCCTTTCTTTTCTTTTTTTTTTACTTATTTTCTGTCTTGTTTTTGTGGTTCTTGATCAGTGACTATGGCGACCTTGTTCAATGTCAATAACACTACAACGGATTCTACTAATCCTACGCCACATTCACTTGTATCAAACCCCTCTTTTCCTGTCCATATTCGGCTGGACCGAAGCAACTATCTCCTCTGGAGATCTCAGATCCTCCCTATTGTCAAAGGACATGACCTTTTTGGGTTTTTGGATGGATCTCGTGCTTCTCCACCGCAATATCTTACTGAGACTGATTACATTGCTTCCAAAGAAAATCTAGCTTTTGTGTTTTGGCAAAAACAGGACCAACTCCTTTTAGGGTGGCTCCTTGCTTCTTTAACTGTAGAAGTTCTTGGAGATGTAGTTGGATGTCATACCTCTCGGTCTCTGTGGCAAACATTGGAGAAACTTTTTGCTTCCCAATCTCGCTCGCGTATAATCCAACTTCGTCTTCAACTTCAAACAACTAAGAAAGCAGATCTTTCTATAAGTACTTATCTTCAAAAAATGAAATCCATTTCTGATAACCTTGCTGCTGTAGCTAATCCTGTTTCTGATGCTGATCTCGTATTACACATTTTATCTGGTCTTGGTTCCGAGTACGATTCTTTTGTTACTTCTGTTACTACCCGTTCTGATGATCTTTCAGTAGCAGATCTTCATAGCATGTTGCTTACCCATGAAATCCGACTTGATCGAAATGTTGTTGGAGATGCTACTGCCAATGCTGCTGTTAAGAGCAATAACCGAGATCAGTCAAATGGTGGACGCTTCGGTCGTAATAACAGAGGACGTGGTCGCTTCAAGAACATCAACTCTTCCGGACAGCAAGGTGGCCGATCTTCGCAACCGAACACTAGTTCTTCCAACCGACCACGAGTTTACTGCCAGATATGCAACAAACCTTTTCACTCTGCCCTGCAATGCTACAAAAGGTTTGATCAGACCATTCAACCCCCTTCTAATCTTTCTGCTATGATGGCTTCTGCCTGTCAAGTCTCAGACGATGCCTGGTATCCGGATTCGGGTGCCACAAATCATCTGACCAATGACACTGGTAGTTTCCAAACATCTGCTGAATATACGGGGAATGATCTCATTCGCACCGCAAACGGTTCAGGTTTGCCTATCTTAAAAACTGGGTCCTTTACTATTCCTTCTACTAAACGACCTCTTCGCATGCATCAAATATTTTTTGTTCCATCTGTTACTCGAAAATTATTAAGTGTCGCTCAATTTACTATGGATAATAACGTTTATTTTGAATTTTATCCTCATCATTGTTTTGTGAAGGACCTCCTCACGGGTCAAGTTCTGCTCCAGGGTCGGCGTGAAAAAGGGCTATATCGGTTGCATCTTACAGATTCTTCTAATTCTCGTTTAGTTTTACTTGGTGAAAGGGTTAAGTTGAATACATGGCATAACAGACTTGGTCACCCTTCTACTCAGGTCATTCGATCTATTCTTCATCAAAATAATCTGCCAGTAACCCAATCTAACCCATCTCTTTACTGTGATACTTGTCCAACCATTAAGAACAATAAACTACCATTCTATTCTACCGATTCAATAAGTACTGCTCCTTTGCAATTGATATATTCTGATGTTTGGGGTCCATCCCCTGTTGTTTCTCGAACTGGACACAGATACTATGTTAGTTTTATTGATGATTTCAGTAAATATGTCTGGTTTTTTCCTATTACCTGCAAATCAGATGTTTTTACTGTGTTTAAACGTTTCAAATCCCAGGTTGAAATTTTCTTTTCTACAAAAATTAAAAGTTTTCAGAGTGATTGGGGTGGTGAATACCGTTCATTTTCCACATTTTTAAATACTCAAGGCATTCTCCATCGACTCTCATGTCCTCATACTCATGAGCAAAATGGTGCTGTTGAACGTAAGCATAGACACATTGTTGATATAGGCTTAACACTTCTTCATCATGCTTCTGCACCTAATTCATTTTGGGATGATGCCTTTAGCACTGCAGTTTTCCTTATTAATCGATTACCCTCTCGTGTTATTCACAATTTATGTCCATTTGAAAAACTTTTTGGTTTTAAACCAGATTATAACGTGTTGAAAGTTTTTGGTTGTGCTTGTTATCCATGCCTTAGACCCTATATGAAAAATAAGTTACAACCACGATCAAAACTATGTGTCTTTTTAGGGTACAGCTTCTCTCATCGTGGATATAAATGTTTTGACCTTGTATCTAAACGCATGTATATTGCTCGCAATGTGATTTTTCATGAACATAATTTCCCATTCAAAAATGATGTTACTAAGCATGTTCGTGTGGATTCTGGTAGTCGAGACATCATCTCCTCTATCATTCCACAACCTATTTCTGACATAGCTATTCAGAACGTTCCAGTGCCTCCTATAATAGATCCACCACCAGACACCTCAGATTTCACACCACCAGATATTCTACCTCCCTTACATCAACCTCCCTCACCAACAAATATTCCACCTCCAGCAGATACAACCAACCCCATTCATCATATGACCACTCGTACCCGAGATCATACTAGACAGCTAAAACTTTATCCTGACTACCAAGTTTTCAATGCCTCCAAACATCCCTTACATATCTCACCACTAGAAGAAACTGAACCCACATGTTATTCCCAAGCTATTAAGGATAGGCGCTGGCGTTCGGCTATGAATGAGGAATATAATGCTCTGATCAAGAATGGGACATGGACCCTTATTCCTCATTCCACCAAAGTTAATATTATAGGTTGTAAATGGGTTTTTAAAATTAAACGAAATCCTGATGGGAGTGTTAACCGCTACAAAGCTCGCCTTGTTGCCAAAGGCTTTCATCAGGAAGAAGGTTTGGATTTTCATGAAACTTTCAGTCCGGTTGTTAAACCTGTTACCATTCGTGTTGTGTTAAATATTGCATTTTCTAAAAACTGGGCCATCAGACAATTAGATGTAAGCAATGCCTTTCTTCATGGTCTTCTTCAGGAGGATGTTTTTATGGTTCAATCTCCAGGCTTCTCAGATCCTTTATATCGAGATCATATATGCAAACTCCACAAAGCCTTATATGGTCTTAAACAGGCCCCTCGAGCTTGGTTTACTAGACTTGCTGATCGGTTAAAATCCCTTGGATTTAACCCTATGAAATCTGATCCCTCCTTATTTATGCTTAAGCAGGGACCCCACACACTTTTTATGCTAGTTTATGTGGATGATATCATTATTACAGGCAGCTCTTCAAAACTCATCAATCAGGTGATATCTGACCTTAATACTTCTTTTTCTATGAAAGACCTTGGTAATTTAAATTACTTTCTTGGCATTGAGGTTCATAACTATCAAAATGAAATATTTCTTTCTCAACATAAATATATTCAGGATCTCCTTTTTCGCACTAACATGCATACTGCTAAACCTATTAGTACGCCTAGTTCCTTATCTATAAAGCTATCTAGAAACTCTGGCACACCCCTTGATGATGCCTTTCTGTATCGAAGTACAGTAGGTGCTTTACAATACATAACAATTACACGTCCTGATCTTGCGTATCCCGTCAATAAAGTCTGCCAATATATGCAAAAACCTACAACTGAACACTGGACTGCTGTCAAACGCATTTTACGCTACCTAAAACATTCTATTAATGATGGCTTACGAATCTTCAGATCATCTAGTGATTCTCTACATGGGTTAATTGCCTTTTCAGATGCGGATTGGGCAGGTGATCCAGATGACCGACGATCCACAACAGGGTTTTGCATCTTCATGGGTCGCAATCTTGTTTCCTGGAAGTCCCGTAAACAACCTACTGTGGCCAAATCTAGCACTGAAGCAGAATTTCGGGGGGTCTCTCATGCAACTACAGAACTAATATGGATCCAAAATCTCCTCACTGAACTTGGCTTACCAAAGAGCACTCCTATCCTTTGGTGTGATAATCTCAGCGCCACTTACTTAGCTTCTAATCCGGTTCTCCATGCACGCACAAAGCACGCTGAAATTGATTTTCACTTTGTACGTGAACGGGTCGTCACCAAACAACTGGATGTTCGCTTTGTATCAACCCAGGACCAACTGGCGGACTTACTAACTAAACCTCTTTCAGCATGCCGTTTCAATTATCTCCGGTCCAAGCTCAATCTAGGATCCTCCCCGATTCGCTTGCGGGGGAATGTTAGACATAAAGACCAAACAGGCCCACACAAAGAAGCCCAGTCCAATAGCATGTTGTCTCTTAATACATAAACATAATTTAGACTATTTGTATACTTAGATCTTTAGTCCCATACTGCTAAATACATATATGTAATACATTGGCTGATATATAAATATACTCCTCTTCCTCACTTATTTGATAAGTGAAAGGAGAGATTCATTTGTTCCTCTTAAGATTGATCTACTCTAATACTATGTATTTTGGTTGAGTTTTTTTTTGCCAATTTTAAATGAACATCTTTACAAATTTATTTGATTTTCTATATTTAATTTTTTTCATAATTTATTATCATTAATAAGAATTGTAGTTTTTGCTCGATTCTAGTGACATGCACAAAAAAGAATATTTAATTTATGTTAAATTTCACTGTCTTGCACAAACACTAAAAATTGGTTAAAGAAAACTGATTTCCGTTGATTTTAGAATGATACTTCAAATGGAATGGGCTCCAACGAGGAATGGACTAAAGATCCCAAGCCCAATCCACATGCCAGTTTAATCGGATTACAACCGACAATAATCCGTTACCAAACCCGACCCGTATCCACATAATATAAAGTCTTCTCCCCCCAAATCACAGCGGGTAGAAGACGATCGAAGAAGGAAACCCTAGAAGCCGAACCGATTCCGTTGCGTCCCCAATTCCAATGGTAACTCCCCTTTTCTCCTTCGAATCGTTCGTTTCTCGATCTCAACTCGTGCGTTTCGCCGTCTAGTTACGATCTTGATCTGTTTTATTTGCTCTCGCAGGCAGATTCTCCTCGCAGAAGGTATCAAACCCTAGTAAAGACCTTTTTTCATGTTGTTTTGCCCAAAACCACGTTTTATTAGTCGATTTCTTGCTTATTTCACTTGTACTTAGTTCGACTTCTTAGTGCTTAGTACTTCGTCGGTGATCCTCAAAAGGGTACACTTTTTTTATTGATTTTAGTGTAGTTATTTCGGTGGTACACTTTTTTTGTTGATTTTAGTGTAGCTATTTCGGTTGAAAGAAGGTAAGTTATGATTTTAGTACACGTAAGAAGGTAAGTTATGTAAAGAAGAAAAATATTAGGGCAACATGTTGTGTGGAAAATGTTAGGTTAGCTTCCTAATGATAACCATGTGTAGAGATCCAAGTGAGGTTGAAGTTTGGACTTTGAGGTCTTGCGAAGTTCTCCAGATAATACAGGGGAAATATATCGGTTAACTCTGGTATGCACGTGTACAAGCGTAGAATTAGCTTCTTTTTTATTTCAGATTCTTACTCAGGTAAAATTTAATAGAAGACTGTTGTGTCTTGGCTAAGGGAACTTATTATGCCGACTATGAGTTCATCATTCCATTTTATGTTTTTCTCTTTTAGCAGGTATTCACCTTCTCCTTCACCTCAGAGAGGTGGCCATTCTAGATCAAGGACCCCACCAAGGACCAGGGTCAGGTCACCATCTCCAGTTAGGTCACGTTCACGTTCTGGAGGTCGTGGCAGGTGGTCAACTCTTGGGTTTCTCTTCTTAGATATAAAAGACACTATTGTGTTATATTATTATTTCTGTATATGTTTAATTTCATTTTATTGTAGGGAGGAGGCACTGAATCCTGGTAACACTATTTATGTCACTGGCCTTTCTTCTAGAGTGACAGATAGGGATCTCCAGGATCACTTTTCTAAAGAAGGAAAGGTCAGTATCTGACAAACATTAAGTTAACTAACATTTGGTAGGATGTCTTCTTAACTTTTAATGTTTCACTGTTTCAGGTTGTTGGGTGCCATTTGGTTGTGGAGCCTCGCACACGCATCTCTCGAGGGTTTGCATTTATTACCATGGATACGTTGGAGGATGCCGATCGCTGTGTTAAGCATCTCAATCATTCTGTCCTGGAAGGACGATACATAACTGTTGAAAAGGTAAATTTCGAACTTGTTATCACAAGGATCTAGCCCTACTCACTATTGCTTGTGTATAATTTCTGTTGACCTGAAGTTTTTGGTTATTCAGAAGACAATTGCATCAGCTTTGTTGGCAACAATCAAGATGATCAGTTCATCAGTGTCAACTTATGCCATACAGCTTGATGAATGGCCGGCTTAACAGTTTTACCTTGCAACACATCAACTAAAATAGCAAATTTTCAACTAAACAATTCCAGCTTCCATCTTCAACTCTCTCAACAACTTAATGGACATTACAACTTCCTAATTGGGTATTATGGTATTGCATATGCGTCATTTATTTAGTGATGGAAGCAGTTGTGACTAGATATTAGTGCCTATGTTCTTTTTAAGTACTATTTAATGAAGTGGTACATGTAATGCTTAAATGTTCTTAGTAGACATTTCCCCCCTTATATAGTAACTTACCATGGACCCTTAAACCTTCTGCAGTTAATTTTTTCTTGGTCTACACCATGTGTTATAGTAGAATGGTGTGTCTTGATGACTTGGTACCTGTGAGCTGATATAACTGTCGTTTTGTTTGCTTCCCTCCAGTCCAGGAGAAAGCGTCCAAGAACGCCCACGCCAGGAAACTACCTTGGGATGAAAAGCACTCGGGATACCAGTGAGTTGGTTCCATTGATTTGACTGATTACTTTGTTCACCATTTCATTTTGTTCACTAATTATGTTTCCTTGGTGAACTGCTATAACAGGTTACAGAGGTCGACAGCGTGGTGATAATGATCGGGATGATTATCGTGGAGGACATCGGCGTTCTCCATATCATGGTCGGGAGTATTCTCTACGACGCTCTCCTTATGGCGGAAGGTCTAGAAGAGAGAGGTCCAGGTCACCACCATATTCTCCATATCGCAGCCCTGTCCGTGGGTACGGCCGTCATCGTAATGGGTATGCTAGGTAGAAGTGTGGATATAGTTCCAACCGAGGACCACCAATCAGAGAATGAAACTTTAGTTGGGTATTGCTAACGTCTTTATCAGGTTTCTTGGTTTGATTGATCTGCCGTTTGAGCGTGAGTTTGTGTTCTTAGCGTTAGCAGTTTTATGGATTTTTTTCCTAACATTTCCATGTGTTTTTTTGTCTTGATAACTGAACCCATTACCGATATCTTGAGTTTTTCTTCGTAATTTTCTCTAAATTTTGGATGAATGTTCAAACCCATATCAGAAGCCAAGGTTATCTAGTATCTTCAGAGCCATACATCCCGATAAATCTTCTGTCGTCTGTTGACCATACAATTTTGACGACAATGACACATCTGCACCGTTCAAACTTTCAGCTATTTTAGTAACCTTTACATCATGTCGGTCCGGTCAATAATTCTTGATGTCATTAGCTACAATCTAACCAATATGATGAGTGTGTTCCAACTAGTTTGAACTGGTTGGATGGCGGTGACGATTCAAATTCCAATTATAATCTTCATAGCAACCTGTGGACGAGAGGTGTAATCTAACCATGCAATCCATTTTAATAATTACAATCAATTCTACTAATTATAAAAAATATATACAACAGAAATATCTGACGACTTAGGTGACTACAACTCATTCTCAGCTTCGCGTTGACACGGCCCGCGAGGAAAAGAGACGATAATACCAAAGAAACAGCAATCGCCAAAACAGACGCTTGATAGTTGAGACTGAGGCTTCTAGGAAAATCTTTACACAGATTATAATAAAAAAGCTGAAACAAAATCTTCCCTATGGGATAGGAGTTCAGATGTTGATTGAACCTCCAAAAGGAGCACGTTAAGTTGTAGACCCCAAAAGGCACCTTGCCACGGGTAAGTTAAAACCAAGCGTGCCGGAACAATAGAAGCTAAGACGAGCTACGAGCAGCAAACCATCACCGAAACTCTCACTACAAACCCAAAACTCCCAACTAAAGGCCGCCGACAATATATATCCCAACATCCCAAAAGAGAAATGGGAGTACAATTCACCCAATTCACCCACCCAGTCTCTTGTACGTGCGACAAGTTTTTCATAACTATCCGATAAAGGGAAATCCAAATATTTGATAAAGGGATCCATAATACATGAAAAACATTGCCAAAACATAGCATGTAGATAAATAATATAATATCCCGCAACATCCAAAAAAATCGTTCAAAACAAAAGCTAAACCATCACAAAACTCATGAAATATAAACTACAAATACGGATTCAAAGCCACAACATTCAAAAATCACAGAGACGCAGACTTTCTAGTTCTAGTAGAAAAACCCTAGCACTTTGCCTCCCACATTCTTCCTCCTGGCTTCTTCGTGATCCATGATACCAGCTGAAGTGGTCAGAACAATATAGCCAAACTGCATCAACAAAAGACATCCATCAAGTTCAAGTTGTTAAGTGACTAAACTAACGAGGGAACCACAAAAACCTCTATGCAACTTGTGAATTTACAAGCACTACACTTTAATCTCATGTTACACAGATCAATGATCAATAAAATCTAAATGGAATACGTTTCACTTCACACTTTTCTATAACACAAACATGGCATACATTGGCAAGTTTTCAACCTAATGACAGACCTGACGTGAAGGAAGCAGCCTCGCAGTCCAAGGCTCAATCTCTTTGACACCAACATCAAAGCGTGGGCTAATGACACCACATTTGTTCAAACGCCCGTTCAACTCAACCACAATTTTACCAGCCCTGTGATCGTCAACATATTCAAACTCACCAATGTAACCTGCAAATAGAAGAATTAGCTGAAGAAAATGCAAATAAAAGAAATATCTTATGGCATATGGCGAGAGATGCTACCATGCTTCTGCATGACCATAAGGAACTTGATGATGACTTTGGAAGATGGTCTGATCATGACCTGGCGCTTTCCACGCTTCTCCGCATTATACATGCTCTTGAGAGCATCATTGAGGACACTAACTCTCACCATCTTTGCTAATAACTGAAAACACATATAATGAATCATTGTATCTTCTCACTATCGGATAATGCAAGAAGTTCCAACTCAAACGGTAAAAAAACAACCACAGCTTAATAACATTCATCTAGAAAACTATGGAAAGGAGTCACATAACATAACAACTTCAACTAGACAAACAGGAACTCGGCATGGGAAAAAAGACAGATTCGTGTTTCACTCACAGAATTACCAACACAAAAATAGAAATTCGAAGGACAAGTTCCTACACTGTTCGAAATCACAGTGTTTTCTTCGTACTATTCCCAAATCTAAGAATCTCCAATAAATTCACAAATTATAAAACCTAAAACCCTTACAGATCTTAAGGAAGATCGAAACTTTCGGTAACAGGAAGCGAATACGAATCTAAAGCAAGCTCAACGCCAGCGAACACTAAAACAGCTACAAATGTCACCAAAAGAGGCAAAACCAGGTGCGATTGAAAGAGGAATAGAAGAGGAAGATCGTAACGTAGATCTAGAGAGGTAATCTGAAGGTTGTGATCGGGTTCTACCTCGAGAGATCAAAGAGGGCGTTCGAGTTCGGCGGCTTCGACTGCTTCCGCTCCGAAGTGTATAAACCCTAATTTGGAGTCCCATGTGTTTCGAGTTTATATATATGGGATGGGGTTGGGTGCGAAATTACCGGAGTGCCCCTGGCTTCTGCGAGTGGGAAAGGAAATGGATGCTTTTGTCGGATCCTGTTGTTGGTCCGATTAAGTGACTAAAACCCGAGTGAAAGCCTTGAGTTGAGACCTGAGTGGCCGAGTTATCAAGGTTGTTGATTTGTACCGTCTTCTTACCTAAACAATAAAATTTCCAAAAACTAAAAATCAATACGTTTTCTGTGTCGTGGCAGACTGGAGTCTATTTTGTCTGGTATTAATCCTGAGTTAGTCGATTCGAGCAAGTTTCGTCATTTGCGATACTCCGATATTAAGCTAAACATAATATTCGTAACATGACAAGACGAGGTTTTGAAACTTCCCTTCCAAACCATAGACATATTGGAAAATATAGAAGTGAGAAACTTTACAAGTTGGATGTTCTTTCATCCCCAACTTTTTTCTCCCCTTCGAATAATATAATATGCACCTTTGTTCATGCCTCTTAACCAAGTTCCAACCCATTACGCAGGTGCTTGTTGCACACGTTGTAACAAAATCATACAGCTTAGAAGGGGAGCCACACCAAACAACTCAATCGACTAGCCGATCAATACCTGACACATGATGAAATATGGTATTGTACTGTTGACCGAATACGGAAATACTCATGTAGCTGGTACTCATACAAAGAATATGATACGATACCTTCTTTAGAGAGTATGGAATCAAGATAAACAAGTACGCATCCATACATATTGGTTGCGCCCAATACACAAATTCAGAAATATTACTGCAGTAGTGTAGTTTAAACTTAGGAAATATACAGCAGACTGCTGACAAGGGCGATCAGGTACTTAAGCCCTTGTGTTTTGGCTCCAGAAGGATACCCATTAGGTAGCTCATCTAGTGCTGTCGTCGTCTTTATTGCTCGTCTGAGGAGTGTACTGACTTGTTGACGAGGGAGAGTAGCCTGGGGATGTCGGAGAATAACCTGCACTAGGACTGATCATAGAACAAGAAAACGAAGGATTATCAGGACTGCTGATGGCAATGTAGGGTACACATCAATTTAAGAAGACAAAGCAAAATATATTAATGGAGAGAGGTACCGATCAAAAAATAATAAAAAATATTAACGGAGGCCAATTAAGCTCTAGCATACTGTACCTGTATTGTGGAGAACTAGGACTGTAGTCTGGGTTTACGCTGGAGTTGTTGGGACTGCAACAAGAAGAAGTCTAATTGAATAATCGCACATCACAAGTAGACGTCATGGTCAACAAAAAAACAGAACACTTGATGTTCCACATCTATTTGTCAAGCACTGGCAAGACATACGGGAGACTAATCAGTATAATCCTATAGTACCGATCTTCTGGCACAAACCAAAATGAAACTAGATCTAAGAATAGTTTCACAACAAAGAAAGTCATGCTAGGATCATGCAACACCACTTAAAACAGTAGTCAGAGAACGAAAGAGTCCATCGAAGTTCAATTTAGAAGATAAAACTTCAAGCAAGTTCTATCATAAATTAGAACTTCAAGCAAGAGTTAACATAACCATCGTGATGATAAAATTTCCTTTGAAGAATTAAAATGAAGCCAACACAGTAGAATATAAATACACGTCAAAGATCCTTTACCTGGTAGGACTGTAAGTGGGACTAGGTGGAGAATATGATGGAGATGTCGGTGAATATGATGGAGATGTCGGACTGCAAAAAAAAAGAGAAAACTAAGTAACATAAAGGGCTGCGAAACAGAAACTAATTGAACAACCAATATGCTCATGTAAGAGATAATGCTAGTGAGTCGACGCAGTGCTTCTATATGCCCTAACCGCAACAATTGCATTGAGTAGATTGAAATAATATAGCTGTGGAGCTAATAAGCCGAGCATGGAACTTTAACTAGTATCATTAGAGTTGAGAGTTCTCATATATACCTGTAGTTTGGAGATGACTGGCTGTAAGGACTGGATGGTGATATCCTTGGGCTCGTTGGGGAATATGCCAAAGATGGGCTGTATTTTGCAGATGCAGCATTATAACTGGGGCTAGTGGGGCTATAACTAGGAGAGGTGGGACTGTAGCTAGGGGAAGTCGGACTGTAGCCAGGCGAGGTAGGGCTATAAGCTGGCGAAGTGGGGCTGTACGAGAGAGAGGTTGGACTATATGAAGGAGAGGTTGGGCTGTATGAAGGCGACGTGGGACTATATGATGGAGAGGTAGGACTATATGCAGGTGAAGTTGGGCTATAGACTGGAGATGTGGGACTATACACTGGTGATGTGGGACTGTAGCTAGGTGATGTAGGACTATAGCTAGGGGATGTTGGGCTATAGCTGGGCGAGGTTGGGCTGTAGCTAGGCGAGGTTGGGCTGTAGCTGGGAGAAGTTGGGGAATATGACGGACTAGTCGGTGAATACGCCGGACTCGTTGGACTATACCCAGGCGAACTTGGACTGTACGTGGGTGAAGTAGGGCTATATCCGGGAGAGGTGGGGCTGTACCCCGGTGATGTGGGACTGTATCCAGGTGAAGTCGGACTGTATCCAGGAGATGATGGACTATAACCTGGAGAAGATGGACTGTATCCCGGTGAGGAGCCAGGAGAGAAGGCCATCCCACCAACATATGGTGAAAATTGAGCATCAGTGATTGGCGAGGAACGGATATTTGGACTGAGAAGATAATTTGGTGACATCATCCCATCAAATGCAGGTGACATTGGTGATCTACTAGGTGTCATGCCAAAATCCAATCCTTCCATATAACTTGGGAGCTGGAGTTCAATTGCTTGCTGCAGCATCTGATCGTTCAAGTACAAGGCACAACTACCGGTGCCGATTGGAGCAAGTTGGCCAAGCATAATATTCTCTGTGACTCCACGGAGATGGTCATTTTCAGCATAAACCGCAGCATCTAACAGAATGTCCACAGTTTCCTCAAAAGAACATCTCATCATTGGTCCAGTATCATTGCGGTTGATACCATGCCTTGTGATGGCCATCAAATGGCCTCTATAAGTCATTGTGTCACATAGAATAGCCAAATGTCGGTAATTAACATAAGATCCATCAAAAGATATGACAGCTCGCAATTCATCCAGAAGTGATTTCCTTACGGCCTCAATCCCAAGGACTTCTATTACTTCAATCAAGTGGTTACTCGTAGTTCTCCTTGCATCAACATCTGGATGACACATGACTGCCAACAGATTGACACCTTCTGTATCAAGCATCCACTCGGTTTCCGATCTGAAACCATCATTCTCATCAAATCTGCTTACCTTGCCAGACTTAATGAACACCTTATTAATATCAGGAATTCCTCGAAGAGCCATTTCCGTTAGCATATTGCTTTCGATCTTTTTCAGGAAGACGTCATCCTCAGCAGCTTCGTCTTGCAACTCTCCTTTAGGAGCATCATAGTTCATAATACGGATACGGAGGATGAGTTTTTCTGCATTATCATCGTTAAAAATGCAAGTCAAATCATCATCAAACTCAAGATTTATTTTCTCCGCAATATCTGCCATACTCAGTTTCTTATCAACCATCATTTCCCGATTTAGCTCTATACGAAGCAACCACGGGGATATTTTCTCTGGGGCAATATCTTCATCTGGCATTTCATAATAGGATTTCACAAATTCAACATCCTCTTCAATTATGGTGCTCATAGGGTCTGGATCGTACCATACTTCAGTTGCTTGAGTTACGCTACGGAGGGTGGTGTACTCCAAAGAACACTGAACATTTTTCGCCTTCTCCTTTGTTTTGTTGACCTCGGGCTTTAAGAAAACAGAAAGTGAAGGTGTTTTGATTTTCTTAGCAACATTTATAATTTCCCTCAGTCTTGGTACGCCAAGTGTAACATTTTTCGCACTAACACCAGCAAAATGAAAGGTGTTCAATGTCATCTGTGTTGCTGGTTCACCGATGGACTGGGCAGCCACACAGCCAATCATTTCACCAGGTGCAACCAAAGACTGCAAAAAACGTGACTCTATTTCACCAATTACCCATTCAAAGGCTTCACGTGTAAGTCTGTATTCTTTCAAAACCCTCTTGCTGGCAAATGTACTACGGAGTAAAATATTGAAAAATAGTGTTGCATTTTTCTGTGCTTCCATGCTCAAAAAATCATCACCAGGAACAACTTTCAGTCTTTCTTGGAGTTTATCAACTGCCTCTACAATTTCCATTGGGTGCATATCCGATGGTCTCCTCAAATCAACTTTGAACGTCTTCTGTGCATTCCAGATGAGTCTCTTAAGGTTAACCGGCATCGGCCATGAGTAATCACCAGTTGTCACAATCTCCGTCCCAAGTTGCAACCTGTCTGCGTCCAGTTTCTGAACTTCAGCATCAAAGACATTCCTAAATTCAGGAATGTTCTTTAAATCTTCAACATGCTCAGGTTGCATGTAACTTGGATTCCAGTTTATATCGCTTATCTCATACCTATAAACATTTTCAAACTCGGTCCTTTTCATTTTTAAAGAGTCTATCGTCTGGTTTTCAATCCAGACAGAATCCATACCATCTTCTCCATAGAGGAATTGGATTACATCACCTAATGAATTTCTAACAGTACCATCATATTTGACCATGATATCTTCCATGGCCTTCACAAGGCGTCTCTGAATATATCCAGTCTCAGAAGTTTTCACAGCTGTATCAATCAACCCTTCCCTACCACCCATGGCATGGAAGAAGAATTCCTGAGGAGTCAGGCCCCGCAAATATGAATTCTCAACAAAACCACGGCTCTCAGGTCCATAGTCATCTTTCGTAAAATGTGGTAATGTTCGATCAATGAAGCCATATGGAATACGTTTGCCTTCAACATTCTGCTGCCCCACACAAGCAGTCATCTGTGAAATGTTGATAAAACTACCTTTAGATCCCGCTGTAACCATTGCCTTCAAATTATTAACCTCAGATAAACTCTTCTGAGCACTGTTTCCAGCATCATCACGAGCTTTATTCAACACCTAGTGTTAACCAAAAGTATAAAACAAAACCAGTTACACATCGAATTCCACGGACACCTAAAATTACACTAACAGGAGAAATCGTTTACTGTTGCTTGCCTGGTTCACTTTATTTTCGAAGGATTCCATCATAGTCCTACCAGGTTCAGGCTCCAACTGCTTTTCCTGGGCTTGTTTAATGAGATCTTTCACAGCATTTTTTGCATTGCATATTGTCTCGTTAATTTTCTCCATAGTTGCAGCATCTGCAATGGTGTCACCAATTCCCATGCTAAAACCATTCTGTAGAAGCCAATAGTTGACAAGCCATTGAGTGTGGCCTAAAAACTTGCGAGCAGCATCGGGACCAACTTCTTCCCTGTGTGCCAAAGAAAGAACGTGAAAAATGCATAACAAAGAAAATTAGCAAAACAAATTTAAGAAGACAGAATGCAGTAGAAAATATACCAGATGACATGAATAAGACTACCAGTAGATGTTCCTAGGGATTTCTTGCAAAGTGTACCAGTTAGAAGTTCTCCTTTTTCAATACGAACTTGTGTATCACCAGGAGTTATAAACCCAGATTCCTCAGAATGCCAACCTGAGAATCTTACAAGATTAATCTGCTTGGGTATTATAAGATTAAACACTTGTTTTCCCGTCCACAGAGGTCGTGGTTTTAGAATGGCAGGAGCGGGGATTTTTCCGTCAAAATCTTCCCACCACATCAAAATGTTCATAAATACATCCTGTCCAGGAATCAAACACATAAATCAGTCAATCTAGACAAAATAACACTTGGAGATTAGGACAGTGAAAAGGCAAGAAAGCTATATTTAAAATAAAAAACCAAAGTCTCACATACCTTTTCTATAAAAGTATCCCTCTGAGTGATCTTTCTGCAACCCAGTAGAGTGTCCTGGACAATGCCCATGACGGGTCGATTAGATTGAGGTGAGACAATGCATTTAGGTACCATCATTAACTCCAAAACTTCTGCTCTGGTCTCAAATGACTGGGGCACATGCATGTTCATCTCATCACCATCAAAATCAGCATTATAAGGAGAAGTCACAGATAAATTTAAACGGAAAGTTGAATATGGCATAATCTTGATTCTGTGCCCCATTATGGACATCTTGTGTAGACTTGGCTGTCGGTTGAAAAGAACAAAGTCCCCATCATTCAAGTGTCTTTCGACCTGCCAAGTAAAATAACTTAAGGATTAAAAATGATGAAAGAAAGCTCAGACTATAACAATTAAGAAAAGACCTCACCTTGTAACCAAGTTCCAAGTGATGATCACTACTTTTCTTAAGATACCGCAGATCAAGCCTCTGTCCATCTTCCCGGATGATATATTTTGCACCCGTTTTACCAGGAGGGGGATGCGGCCCATATTCAACAAGCTCCTTAAGCCTGTCAGTCAAGTAAGTGGAGTAATAGGTTCCATCAGAATAAGAGGAAAAAAACCCCCTCAAGGAACTAGCAAACAAGTGAACAACGATCACGTTACGGTCCCTTCGAATTACAGTCACATATCAAAGGTTTCTTAACCCAGATTGCTTGCACATCAACTTTAGGGACAACCTAGCTGCCTAGGTATCTCACAATAAATAAATATCTATGAATCCTTGTTAGAGACAGCTTTGCCTACAATGTAGAAAAATCAATAAGTCAACATACCAAGGTGACACAAATTGAAATACCTTTCAATGTTATAAGGTGTGACAGTTTCTGGATAAGTTAAATTAAGAGCAATGCTCCAAGGAACACCCAATTCATCAATATTAATGGTTGGATCTGGAGTTATGACTGTTCGAGCCGAAAAGTCAACACGTTTCCCCATCAAGTTGCCTCTGATGCGACCTTCTTTGGCCTTCAATCTATTGCATATAGACTTTATGGGTCGCCCTGAACGCTGTGTGGCCTGAGGATGAAGGAAGTAACTCTGATCAGATAAATGAAATAGATCTCAACTTCCAGGAAGAGAAAAAAAACTCAATATCTACGTACTCTTGGCTGGCCAGGAAGCTCATTATCAAAATATGTTGCGATATGAAATTGGAGTAATTGAGCAAACTCCGAGATAATATGAGCTGGAGCACCATTTCTTTCCTGCCTTCTAAGATTTTCATTGTGTCTAATTATCATAGCTAATTGATGGGTCAGATCATCCTGCAGATAAGAACACAGAAGAAGAAAAATCAGAAAGCATATCAAGATCAATTCAAAGGCACAGAGGTGCTACTGTATTATGAAAATAATGAAATTAATAAAAATGAAGGTTCTCATAAACACGTGATGAAAGAAACTAAAGAAGACTATTTTCAGGCAGGATTCTGGAAAAATAAATAAGGCAGTAGACAAATCCAATATATTACAAGTGAACCGCTATAAGCTCACCTCACTTCTTGAGGAGGCGTCCATCATAACAGAAGGACGAACTGGAGGAGGGGGAATTGGAAGCACTTGTAGTATCATCCAATCTGGGCGAGCATATTTTGGATCTAAACCTAAGAGGAGGCAGTCCTCATCACTTATCCTCTTCAAAACACTGAGAACTCTCTCTGCTGAAAGAACCTGCTTCCTTTCAACTGGTTCAGGAAGCTGTTCTTGGTCATCATTTTTCTTCTTCTGAGCTTTATACTCAGCGACCATTTTCATACCGTCAATCGTAATATTTGGTTGCTGTGCACCACACCCTCCTCGACTTTTTTTAAGTGGTTCGTCAGAATCCTGCTGTCCTTGAACATCAATTTCATCACCACCAGCGCACTTTTTCTTGCTTTTACAGGCATCATAAATTCTTTTTAGCCTATTTTTGGGATTTCTTATTTTAAGAGCTTGCTTGAATCTAGTATCTTCCTGCAGGAAGGCAACGGCAATAAAGAATGTTAACCCAATTAAAACAAGGAAAATGATTCCAAATAATCCAAGTCAAGCTCAAAACAACATGCTAAAAACTAACTACACTAGAGTATATCAGATAAGTTTGCTAATGGATTAGAACATTTAACACATTTTTTCCTGGGACAAAAATATTTTTTCCATTACTAGTAGTGCTTCAAGAAGTACGAGAAGGGATATTCATAATTAGTTTTTATATCGGTTGAACAAGTGAAAAATTTATAAGCTCCTCAATTTTGAGAAAGGAAGGAAGCCTAGAACACATTTTGTTCAAGAAATTTCATAGAAGATTTCTATTAACTGGTATAGGGACGAAGTATACCCCAAAAACCAAAGTGCAGCTTGGAGCTGCAAACAAAGTAGAATGAGTGCTAAGTAACATCCACGCCTAAGCCTATATATAACTTCCATCATAATCATCATTCCCTCACTGATCCACCAAATACTTAATCCAACAATTTCAGTTGCTTTAATTTGACAAACTGTATGATGACTACTGCTACACGTCCACAAACAATCCATAAGCCCGCAAATACCAAAACTATTTTGAGTTGCTTCAGCGGAAGTACAAAAGAAAATCTAAAAGCTCCTCACTGTTCATTTGACTCACTTCTGCACTCCAAAGTGGTTTTTTCAACTCGAAGCTAAATAAACCCAAGTTGACGGGGGATCAAATACCAATTACAAGTTTTAAGTTCCAAACACAACAGCATAACAAAGCAACACCGAGTTGCCTCACAACCAGTGGCAACTTAACACCAATTGCAAGTTTTAAGTTTTAACCACCATAGCACGGCAAAGCAACACTGAATTGCCTCACAACCAGTGTCCACTAATACTTACCAATCATAAGTTTTAACTTTTAAGCTTTAAACCACTATGGCACAACGGAACAACACCAAATTGCCTCACAACCAGTGTCCACTAATACTCAAAAGCCCAAAACCAACTCGTCCGATCACCCAACAAAAACCAATCGAAAGCGGACCTCATCAGCAAGTATCTTGGAGCAATTGAAGCAAACACATCTCATAATAGCAAGCACGGTCTTCATGAACCCGATATGGTACATGGGCTTGGCGAGCTCGAGGTGACCGAAGTGGCCAGAACACTCTGCCATATTGGCCATACACGTCTCGCACTTAACCTTCCGGTCAATGGTCCCGAGCCGGGGGTCGCTCAGCCCTCCCGGCTTCGGCTTCCCCCGCTCGGTCGTCTCCCCGTGCTCGATCTGCACCACCGACATTTGCCTCTGCAGGAAACACAATCCAACAGTCAGAGCCCTAACGAAGGGGCCAAATCGGAACTTTGGGGGGGTTTCGGGTGGGTACGATTTCGTCGGGGCTGAGGATGCCGAACTGGACCGTCCGGACCTTGGCGACCTCGGCGGGGGAGAAGGGGAAGCGGGAGTCCATGTTGGGGTTAGGGTTTGGGGTACGACCTGGGGTTGGATTTGGGGGATTTGGGCGGACGCGAAATCTCTTCCAGGGAAGAAGAAACGACTCGTAAGGGGAAAAGGGTTCCTCTAGGGAAATGGGTGAGGGGTGGGGGTCTATTTATAGACGAGGGCGGTGGTGGGGTGGGATATTCGGGTTATCGGGTTTTAGGTTTGGTCCGAGTAGAGGGATGGAATTTTGCACGTGGGTTATTTTATTTCTAGTGGTTGGAAATGGTGTTTTTTGTGTGTCGGATGTCTTGAGATCGAACACAGATTCATTTGGTTGTTTGCTGTAATGAGCTCAATGTGTTATCGTAGGTATTTTTTGGGGTTCTTATAAGACTTTTTTTACTTGAATTCATGACACCACTCTAGCATGTCATGTTACATTTATACAAGTTACAAACTAGTGTGAGATGGGGGCGAACTGAGTTCTACGGGGATGTCAACGGATCGGATACGGATCGGATATATGTATATCTATATTCCCATTCGCATGAAATTTACGGATTCGGATTCGGATACGGATTGTTTGCGAATATGAAAAGTCTATATCCGTTCGGATATTTGACGGATTCGGATCGGATACGGATAATATCCGCATCCGTAAACATAATTCTCCACATTATAACATTTTTCATTTTCACTTAGACAAATTCTTATAAATAGTCAGATTTATAACTTTATTTGGTTTCAAATATTAATTTACTTTATCTTAATTTCTAACTCCATATTCTAGAAAGGATAATGATATTCAATGCTTGAATAAATGTGATTAATAGATGTATTTTTATTTGAATAAGTAAATTTAATAATTATACATTCAAAATATAATCACACAAGGTTGAAATATAAATACTTCTAGGTATAATAATGTATTGCATACGTATATGATACAAATATGGATATGAATCTTATAATACAAATATTCAATCTCGGATCGGATGTATCAATATCCATATTCGCATTCGTATGTCCCGAATATTACACGAATCGAATATTATTCGGATCGGATATTGTTCGGACCGAATATTTTTCGAACCGGACACGAACGAATTTTCGAATTTCGAACATCCATTGACACCCCCAGTTAAAACCAAAGTATTTGTGTTCCTTTGACCAAACAAGTTGGACTCAATAGTACGGATTCACATATCTTTAGCGGTTAGCTTAACGTTATCACGTATACTGTTATATTAGTAATATTTTGCTGCTATTACTGCTCTTTGACTCATACCAAATTTGGCTTCGACTTACTAATAATCTCGTTTAGCCTTGATTTTAACTTGTTCGTTACGACTACATATTATTAATTAACAAGGTAACCCCATTGGACAGAAAATTGTTTGGTTCAAACTCAACCTCAATTATGTACAATCTCAACAGTACAAGCCCAAGTTGGACTAATCCTGCTGAAGTTCAATTAAACTCTTACACGGTTACACCCTTAGTTGAGACTTACATTAAACTAGTTCTAAAGTCGGAAAGAACAATAAATAATTAACAATGCAATTTCCATTAAGAATGTATGCAATTAATTAAAGCGTGATTACGAGTCAACGTTCACCATATACAACTCAATATATATATATATATATATATATATATATATATATATATATATATATATATATTAACATAGTTATTGAACTATAACAGACTATTACCGGATCCAAGCATGAGCTTGTAGCCCAACTCGTTTAGCTTCAAGCAAACTCAAACCAATCTTGTCTTGGGCTGGTCTTCGGTAAGTTAATAAGAGGCAGAATTATTTAACTTAGATGTTTTGTATAGAAATTACTGAATCTGAGCACAGAGAACCCCATGGGAAATCAGACTTTGTCGGACCGTATTAAGTTTGTTCTTCTTGTTTGAGTTCCCATATTCGAGTTCTAAGTTCTAACATAGATGGAATCGACTCTTATAGGTGGAAGAACTCTTTCAGTTTCCTATTTCTGTCCGTCCTCACAGTATGGTGTTGGGTCAAACAAATTCATGATTTCCAAAAGTAAAAAATGTTCATTAGTATTAGCTTTATCATTGCAAATGTTAGCTTGGTTACGTTGTTAAACAACAACCGCTTCAATTTATTTCTTCAGTGTTGAATTCTTCCAGGAACAAGTTCTTATTCAAGTAGTGTACCTCCTTTAATACATGTGGTGCCTTTCATTTATTTAATTTACTTTTACCAACGTTTAGTACTTTCTTTAGAAGTTCATTTGATATGACTTAGTCACATCGGTTAGTCCTTCAAAAGGTTTCTGAATTGCTAAACATCGTCCTAAAATTACTTAAATCGTCCCTTGAAATTACCATTTTGTCATTCTCTCATTTCTACTGCTATAACGCGACATTTTACCCTCCTATCACACATCTCTCTTCATATTCCTCTTATAATCATAAAAAATAATGTTTTGGAGGTCAGTAATGAACCAACGAACGCCCCAGTGTACTCGAATCTGGTAAAATATCTAACATCTTTTTAATAAAAAAATAATAAAAAATCACGGGCGTCCGACGGAACCGCCCCCACGTAGGAGGGGGCGTCTGGCTAAGACGCCTTCCCCATGGGGGAGGCGTTTTACCCAGACGCCTTACCCATCGGGGAGGCGTTTTACCCAGACGCTCCGCCCATGGGACAGGCGTCTGTGTAAGACGCCTCCCCTTAGGGGATTTTGGAACGACTTGTCGAGGTGGTATTTGTAAGTCATGATGTTTTACCACCGGAGGATTTTGGAACTTAAAAAATGTTGGATCTGGAATTTTTTTGAATCTTCATCACTTGCAAAAAAAACTCATTGTAATCCGACCGGTTACCACCGAAAACTTGCAAAGAAACGTCAAATAATTTGAGATAACACACCGTATAATTTTAATTTGACAAAAAAATTAAAAAAAACGGGACGTCTGGCTAAGACGTCTGTACCATCGTGGAGGCGTCTGGCTAAGACGCCTCCACCATGGTTGAGGCGTCTTAGCGAGACACTTAGACCATGGTATAGGCGTCTGGCTAAGACGCCTGGACCATCGTGGAGGCGTCTGGATAAGACGCCTCAACCATGGTGGAGGCGTCTTAGCCAGACGCCTCCACGATGGTGCAGGCGTCTTAGCCAGACGTCCGAGTCGGAAGAAAAAAATCCGTCTCCGTTACTTCGCCTGATCTAGGTGTTTCGCCAGACATTTTCGTGGTGTTGGTACTAGGAATGTTAGTAAAACTGAGTCAAAACCTTGTTTAAAGACACGGGACGATATGGGTATTAAATATATTGTTAAGAGCGATTTGGTAATTTCAATGGGCGATTTAATTAGTTTTGGGGTGACGTTTAGTAGTTCCCAAAGGTTTCAAGGAAGTCCAAAAAATGGGAGGACTTAGTCACAAGATTCATTCCTCACAGAGTAAAGAGATTTATGTGGTTGGCAGTTTGGCATCGCAACTAATGTTTCGGTTCACTTACATGCTCGTGAAACCTCATAAGTCATATGGCAACAAATTCCATCCATACACCACCTAAAATCATTTCTTGTGGAATACAATTCGGCAATCCAATAAACAAACCATATCGCTGCATTTACTATCGGCCACACTATATTTAGATCGGTGATCTTACAAAAAAAAAATTGGGTTATGCAAAACAAGAAATTGATCTTAAAATACTGAAGATGATCTGCGTGGGACCTACTGTTTTTACAAAACACTCTCAAGCCTAACATTTCTCCGGATTACGAGCCAATATTTTTCAAACAATAAAAACTGAAGCCGTTTGGATAGTGTTTAGATGCATTTTCTATGCTACAACAAGCCTAAAACTAGATATCCAAAAGCATCCTAAAATTTAGTAACAAAATCAGAGATTACGAGATTCAATATTTCTCAATAACAATCACAACCATTTTCCTCTTCTTCCGTACCACTTCTTAATAAAAGTTGATGTTTTTTACATATACGATCCCATCCTTTTACACCCTTAGTCATGTCACGTTGTTAAGAAGTTTCTTATGTCAATCTCAACTAAACCCCAAACATCACTTCAGCACCCGATTTTCTAAGGCCGACAATTTCTTTTCTTCTTCATTTCCACCGTTTTTCTCTTGACATGAATGAAAGTGACAGTGTTTTTAGTGTAAATCAAGGCAAGATAACTTCTTGTTAGTTGTGACCTCACATTTAATCCACGCCTCACACCTCCACCATCTCCTACAAATAAACAAATAGATTATCCAACAAACTCAGGTGAGTTTGATGATAGATTCTTAGCTGAATTTCGGCAAGAATTCGGTAAGAATCCAAATGTGTTTCACAAAACGGAAATTAGCTTCAAAATTCTATAAGAATCTCTGATTCTTAACGACGAAATTTGTATAGAAAGAAGAGACTGAATTTTTATAACTTCTTGGAAGAATTCAAATTCTAAAGTCACATTTATCATATTACACTCAATTGTATTTATTTATCATAATACTCTCATGTTTTAATATTTTTATTCGATAAATTTCTAATTAGAAACTATAAATGTCATATATATATTAATAAACGATTTTTTTCTCCATCCAAACGAATTTTGAATTTTTTAAGAATCACGATTCTCACATTTTCACTTAGAATCTGAATTATCACAAAAATTCTGTTACAAGAATCCAATCCAAAGGCACCCTCAGTACATTTTAGTTATTCCATAACATCAATGTTGAATCTGGCCTTCAACTATTAAATTAATCACTTCCGTTGGTTTTTATTAAGTGTTTTTCTTATACGCGGGCGAGGTGCTGTTTGATATAATATAGCTGTTTCTTCTACTAGAGTTGGGCACTTCTTGAGATTATCTTGGTTTTTAATTAAGAGTGACTTCTCCACAAATCAAGGTGATAAGCCATACCGTGATGCTATATTTCACACTCAAAGAACCTATATATAGACCACCATGATACGAAAACATAAGTAATTAACACGTATTTATGCAGATAACATACATTTAAAGCGAATTCATTTTAACACTCTTTTTTAAAAAACCCAAGTCAAATGTGTAAGAATAGTAGTAGTCAAATGTGTCAACATAGATAAGAACTGAAGCTTCAGAACACCTTAATTAATGCACATACTTAAGTTATTAACCTTAAATTAAGATAGATAAATCAGATATAGGATTTGACCTCCACACCACTTGTCTTTACAAAAAGGAAGGCTCACGTACTTTCCCATGTATTAATGTACAACAATTCAAATGAAGATTTAGAGTTTACAAGTGGTTAAAACTTTTATGAACGACAAATTGTTGTAAATTTTCTTACTTTAGATATTCATAATCTTGAGAGTTTAACCAACCAAGGCACAGAAACAGAGATGCAAAAGCAAAAGTGCATTTAGTTAAGTATGGTTGTGTCTTTCACATGACAACATCTTTATTGACTTACTACAAAATCCAAAACCTCCATACGTGGCACACACAAAAATCAACATTTTCCAACATAAACCAAACACCTACTTTACAAGACAGCCCTTATAACAAACCGAAATAACAAAACGGTCCTCGAGATCACTACATTTCCTCTCTCCCAAACCGCTTCTTCCGTTCCATTCCTCCCATTCTTCTTCCCCTCTCATGGCAACTCCTTCCTCCTCCTCCCATCTCTCCACCGAGGATTTGGATCAGAGCGTGGTGCTCTCCTTCACGGGGCGTTTGGTCTCCATTCTCCTAACTTTCGTCTTCGCGACAGGTTCGTTTTGGTGTTCTTTGGGTCTGATTTCGTGGGTTGGGAAATTTGTTGGGTTGGGTAGGGTTAGGATTTGAGTTGGGTGGTCTCTTAAAAAATGGATTTTGATGAGGTGTGTATGTTTGTTTTGGGGGTTGCTTTGGTTTTTTCTGGTTTGGGTCGGTTTTTTGGTACCAAAAAACTGAAATTTTGGGTTTGTGTGATTGTAATTTGGAAACTTAGAGACGTATAATGAAAGAGAGGTGTAGGGTTTTGGAATTCATGTGGTTTTATTAGGTTTAGTGCATAATTAGTTGCTCAGGATCGAGTAGAAGACAATTGTGGTTCTTAAAAGTGAAATACCCCATTTTGATGAAGTAATGATGTTTTTTTTCTGGTTGCATCATATTTTAGTGGTAAGAAAGTTATTGACTTGAAGGATTCAAAATGGTTCTTCAGGAATGAAAGTGAAGAATTGCAGGAATTATGCCGGAGTTGCAAAAATTGGAGTAAATAAACTTTCCCATTTTTTGTGGATTTATGCGGTTGTGCCGACGTACTGTTTGTTCCGTGGGGTTCCGGTGAAATCACCAAGACACCATAGAAGCTGATATTAACCCTTCAATCCAAGTTTGCCTTATATTGATGGGAAAAACAATGAAGTAAATACAATTTTCTATGAAGAGGTAGACACCCTCAGTTAAATTCAGCCAAGGCATCAAGATTTAAGCACATTGATAACCTGAATTATTTTTTTCTTTATCTACCAGAGCATCATAGCAAATCCGAAAACTCGGGACAAATAGTGATACTTAAGGTTAGATAAAAGATTAGAAAGAAAGTGAACAACCAACTACTAGGTCATAGTTACTTCAAGATTATCCTGAAATAATTAAAAAGATTTTGATTGTGTCCTGGCTCTTTAGTCTTTACTTCACATATATCTCGTGAAGATGGGAAGGCTGGATGTTCTCATGATATGTGCTAATTTAATACTTAGATTTTTGGAATTTTGATGTGGGTAGATCTAATATCTTTTCTGGCTTTGTTTGATTGCAGTTGGGTCGTTTGCGGGAGCCATAACAGGAGCTTTGATAGGTTTAGCTACTGAAAGTGGCTTAATTCGGGGTGCTGGAGTTGGAGCCATTTCCGGAGCTGTATTTTCTATTGACGTTGTTGAATCTTCTCTTGCTATATGGCGTTCACATAGATCAGGGATTTGGAGTGTGATATTTGTGGTAATTATGTGCCTCTTATGTTGGTTTACAAGAACACATTTCGATTTACTATGCTTCAAAGCTGACTGTTAATTGAAACAAATGAAAACTCTGTTTAAAAGGCTCTCTTTTATTTACGTAAACAGGATTTACGAAGGAATTTAGAAACAAAGTATACTCACGGGAAAAAAATCACATTTTCTAGGAAGACTAAACATCAGTTCCAAGACAAGTGAGAGAAATACGATTTTCGATCATGTTTCTTGCAATTGAAAGCTGTAATATTCACTTGAGACAATTTTATAATGTTTTCATGAATTATTCTGAAAATTGTTTTAGTTGATGTTAAATTCTTCTATCATTTGTTATTGGCAGATCGATACAATAGTGAGCCTTCTCAGTGGAAGACTTGTACGAGAGAAAATAGGCCCGGTTGTGCAGAATGCAGTATGGAGTCAGGTACCCTTAACCTACCCCTTTTGAATCCAATAAAACAGAAAAATAAGAAAGGAGAAAAAGTAATTAACAGCTGAGTTGTTCAACAGATGAGTGCGGTCGATACCCCTTTCCAAGAGATCTTAGACATATTTGAAACTGGTGGAACAAAAGGCATGCTCGAAGACGCGGTCGATAAGCTCCCAAAGACATGTATTGCTCCAGAAAATGATGGTTTTGATGCGTCGGGGGAGAGAATTTGTTGTTCAGTTTGCCTTCAGGTAGGTCTCACACTTGCATCGGTTTCGGACTGGAATTAATAGTTTCTTATTGTTCGTGCAAGTAATTTCATCAAAACTGACCGGAACGGTATTTTTCAGGAGTTCCAGCTTGGGGAAACAGTGAGAAACCTTCCTCATTGTCAGCACATGTTTCATCTTCCTTGCATCGACCCATGGCTAATAAAACACGGTTCTTGCCCACTTTGTCGTCGAGATCTACAGACTGTGGACTGTAATGGCAACGGCGAGGAGTGAAGAGGAAATGTCTTTTTAGTGTTTATATTAAAATAGCAGATGTTTTATTACTTTCTTTCGACTGCACTGTCGCTCCTTAATTCTCCTGTTCAGGGATTTTTGTATATATATTACTCCACAGAGATTAAGTAGTAGATATGTACGTGAGAGTGACTGATGTTATATACTTATACTAATGACTTAACAATTTCACCTTTTAACTTTTACGATTTCATTCCTTTTGGGGGAGCTCCAGAAGGTATTTTTCTTCTCTTTAAGAATTAAATCCTTCATTTTCAAGAGAAAGCAGCATAAAGCTGCAGATGTGATTTTAGATCGAAGTTAGTTTAAAATCAATGTTGTTTGAATTGGTCTTCACTTAGGTAATTATCTACGTGTTTGTTTGGGCGTTTTGGGGTTGAATATCCACATAAGTTAGAATTCTAAATGATTACAAGTTAGAAAATCACTAATCACATCACAAGAATTTTCAGGTAGATTCTTAGATTCATGTTTACTTTCTTCTCATAATCAGAAACTTAAGATTCTTAGTCTGATGGTGACATTCTAGTAAAATCTCCACTTAAATAGTTGAAAGAAACAGATCCACTTTTATGAATAATCCAGTGGTGGGTTTCATTTTGCATGCTTGCAAATGGCAATATAGAGAGACATGAACAATGATGGGCGCCAGATACTTAAGTAACGCTTTCCTTCATAATCTCATCATCCACTGAACACTTGAGCACAGTTGTGGGTCTATAATCACATTCATTATAGTACAAAATGCTACCATGGGTGTACAGTAGATAATTAGTACACCTGCTTGGTCACATTAAATTTAGTATAACTTAGCAATGTGTTTTAACGTGGGGAAAGAGAGTTTACAGGTAGATTAACCCCTGCCCCTCTTATAGAAAGAGCTGGGGCCCTGGTTGTGCTTGCCCTGCTTGTAAGGTTTGAGTCCAGGAAAAGAACAACGACCGTGATGTCGTCATGGAAATGTCGGCGAACTCCACGGTCGATCTTCTTCAAGTCCGAATATCTCATTTCTCTTTTCTTTGCAGCTTCCTGCAGAGCAGCTTTCACAAGTCTCTTAGCGCTTCCCTGCATGAAAACAACATACCAAGTTACTTCTGCTGTTATTGGATACAAGGATTTTGATTGATTTCCAAGAAACAGCTAAATCCATCCGGGTCATTTCTTCTGCTGTTATCTGTCTGCAGTACTGCATACAGTGTAAACCTCCATCATTTTCTCAAACCTAATTTTCTGAGGATTTTATTCACCCCAATACTTATACTTCCATCATTTCCCAAACTCAATCAGTCAAAAGGCAAAGGCTTATTAGTATTCTCTCTTATAACGAACTTTAGATTTACACAATCTCCTATTTAAAATAGTTCCCGTTTTCACATTCTTATTCAGCTCATTTTGGCTATTTGAAATCTTAGGAGCTAGGGCATTGATATTTAGTAGCTTTAAAAAATTCTAGTTTCAGAATCACAAAAATAACTTCACACTTCCATTTTTCGTTGATATCATATCTTGGTGTGAGTGTCTAAAGACCAATAAATATGCATCCCTGAAGCAAAATGCATAATTACAAATAATAACGACAAGGACATCACCAGAGCCAATATCATTATAAATAACTGGTTACTTATTAATGAAAAATAGGCCTATAAATCACTAAGATAGTTTAAGCAACTGTTGTACGAAAAGAGCATTTCTGATTTCAAGAGAGACTAGGGTCAGCTTGGGAAGGTAAATGTGCAGTTTCTGATTGGAGAAAATGTGAGTCTCTTTTAACAAAAGCCTGATATTTGACCACGTATTCATCTATACTCTCAAAGTACCCTATATGGAAGTCCCAATACAAAATAACCATGCAACTTAGCAACTCCATACTCACACAGAGAAAGATGCTGTCATACGCAAAAGATTCAGATGAACCGATAATACTGATGGAATGCTTTTATAATTAAAGGGTATGATCTATATCTTACACTTCGTGAATGATTTTGGACAATATCAACTGCTTCTTGGTTGCTAAGATGCTCCCATAATCCGTCTGAAGCAAATATAAGGAATTGATCATGTTGTTGTCGAAGGGGATGGACGGAGACTGAAGGTTCAGCACTCAATATTGGTTTGCTGAAAGGTTCACGAAGGCGGAATCTCGCATATAGAGGCTCCCTATTGAATTCGGCCTTTTTCAGATAAACATCTCCAATTGATCTAGAGATCTGCAGGGTTAGCACTTTCCATGTTTAATAGTCAAGTTATGTAAACATTCGAAAATTGAAACCCTTCACAAATTTTGAGAGCCCAGCATATGTGATTCCTTCATCAAGCTTACGAAGTATCAAAACTTTCTAGTATTATATGTTCATTGGCGTGTTTCTTCCCTACTGCAATGCATTTAGCATTTAAAAGCTTACCGATAAAAAAAAAGGCATGTGAAAGTAATTAATAGTAAATATCTTACTGAGAATTTGAGACAGCAGAATCAGTAATGAAGCAAGACGCAAGAACAAAATTGATCAAGAGATGTATTCAGGAATTGGATTGGTGACACGATAATAAAACCAGATCACTTTTTTCCTTTGATATGATAAACTTTTAACTTTGTGGTGCACTTTTGAAGTCTAGAAGTCCAACACTATATTAAAAAGAAAGAGACACGTAACCCCAAGTTGGCATGTAGTACATATTGCCTAAGCCTAAAGCAAAAGGTATTAGGTAAACTATCCGCACCTTGCAGTTAAGAAGAAAAAGAGTAGATTGTGAGTAAAGACTATATGATATACCTGAATGATACCCTTCACGCGCCAAACATTATGCTTCAGAACTACTATTTGACGATCATTCGGGTGTTGTGCTTGCAACTCTTGTCTCACAGATTCTATACTTGCGTTATGCTCCACAGATAACTGAACTGCTATAACCTCTCCTGTTGCCTTCGCAAGCCTCCCCAAAACAGCACGAGAATCTCCAAGGTTTGCAACATACAAAACTCCACCACTTACAACACCAATCAGACAACATGAGCCAACAGCTGCAATTTGAGGCTTTGTTGACCATTGACTTGCGACCAAGTAGAGGAATTCCTCTTCTGTGGCTTGGAATGCTTTTCTTATGACATCTGCTGACACTGACTGTTGTTCTGATACAAATCCTATAAGGCAATTTTTTCCAACTTCAGTTTGTCAAAAAAAAATATTTACTTTCAATTTTGTAAGTAGATTCAGGCCTTTTGGCAAGTATTTTCTTTGAGAATAGTGGTGCAAGAAAATAACATAATGAAATCTTATGACAACCATTCCAAGATGCCTAATATTGTACAAACAACGACGTGAGACATGAAGAAATGGTTGGACATACCAAACAGGTCATAACTGATTGGCTGTTGGATTCTACTATATGAACCACTTTCATGATTTACAAGTGAAAAACTTGCGCAAACTCTATAGTTAATAAGAAAACAATAAACAATTAGTTAACGATGACAACACTACACATGGACATTGGAGTCGAATTAAATTTTGTAAAATCAATTAATATATAAAGTGTGAGTCTCGATTCTCAAATGTTGCTTGAGCAACAATAAAGCTGATGAATTCCAATAAGTCATCAGGATACCGAAGTTGCCTTTGATCCAAAGAGGCACTTCCTACTGAATGGTAGCTGAATTTCTCTAAGAGAACAGACGCACCATTTTTTATATTTTATAACACACTCGATTTCAGATTCAATTCCTCAACATCAAACAAAAAATAATAATTTGAAGAATCAAAGAATTACTAGAATCTAAACTTCATAATTCTCACTTTTAAGATGGCCAAACAGACGATCATTGACAAAGCAGGATGTTTCAGGGCCACCATGGCCATCGTATACTCCGACAAACGTCCCATGGGGACCAGAATCGAGCATACTGAGTGGCCCTGACTCAAGCTGGCATTGGTCCTCAAGCAAGTTGTTTGCCTGGACAACTGCCATCGAGAAATCACCACTAACATGCTTCCCATAGTCCTTGTACCAAAGCAGCCCATCTTGCCGCCCAATATGATCAGAACTTGTGCTGGCTCGACGATTGGCTACCGTCAACCAGCACGACTTCAAGATGTTCATTAATTTCTCTAGCATTCCTCATTTCAATCTGATACGCCTCCGAGCTCTCGTCATTGGATGTCTACTGAAGCAAACACCATCCACTATTTATCCTGCAACATATAACACATCCAAGTGTACAAATTTAGAAACAAATTGACAACAAAAAAAGTTCAAAAGTAAGGTCACTCCTCAAGCTAGAATCCGGAACATCTTACATCCAAAAAAGTATAACCCCCCTATTCTTCCTTTATGGCATAAACTATTAAATTCAATGTAAAACCCATAAAAAATAGCATTGGAAGAGGGAAACTGAACTTTCAAAGCAAATTATTGTAGGATCGTTTTGCTAAAAAAATTGTAACTTAACTTCTTAACTTAAATATTTACACATGAGACACTTCCTCACTTCCCACTCAATCCACGGGAAATCATACAAAATTATATGAATTTCCCAACTTTAACTAATAACCCACTTTTAAACCAATCACCAAATTATATGACTACAATTTAGGCATTTCCTTAAATCCAGTCAAGTTGCAAGTTCCAAATTAACATGAATTATCATATATATAAAAATTCCCCAAATAAAACAAGCAGCTGAAAAGGGGAAAAGCCAAAAGTGAAAAGATTGGCCGAAACCGAAAGAAGTCAACCCCAATCCTCCCACACCAAAAAGAAGATCCAAAGCTGAAAATCACAAATCTAAGAACCCAATCCCAAAATCAAAGAAACCAACCCTCCCAAACATTTTTTTAAAAAAACTACTAATCCGAGAAAAAGAAGACGACCCAAATCACCTTTCGATCCGATCGACCTACGCCACCCCTCAAAATACAATCTTTCCGCGAAACGAAAGACCGAACCCGCCGAAAAGCCTCGAAAAACGAAGATTTCTCGCAGATCTCGGGGTTGACCGACCGGAGACGGAGAGTGGAGGGTCGTGTTGGGCGAATTAGGGCGGGGAGAGGACGATCTGGGGCTCGATTCGGAGGAAAGTTGGGAATTTGGGGGAGTGGAGGTGAGTGGGATGATATGGGAATGATTTCGGTGTATTTATACAAAAAAAAAAGAGAGAGAGAAAAATGTTGTCTCGGTAAGAAAAAAAGAGAGAGAGGGAATGGAAAAAAGAGAAGAGTGGACGGACAGTGGAGTGAAGTTTATTAGGACTTCAATCTTCCCCTCAACGTCAGTCGTAGCTCTATTAGTTTGGAACAATGAAGATTGAATATTATTTTTAGTATGTTATTGGTTGTGATATATGTAGGGAGAAGTTGGAACAATTTAGATTTTAGAACTTCAATTTTATGATTGATTTTTGACGTGAGGGAATTGAGCTTCTAGATTGTTTTATGGTAGTAGTGTACATATTTCGGTTCAGTCCAATTAATTGAACTGATTTTTTCGATCTAAATTAGACGGAATTGAACCGATTTTTTTGATCTGAATCAAACAATTCGGTTTTCGGTTCAAGATTTTGAAGAAATTTGATTTCGGTTCGGATCAATTTAATTGAATTTTTTTGTGTTTTTATTAAAAAAAATTAATGTGATCTTATGTTTTTAATGCCGAAATAACTCCAAAATGAATCCATCTATGATAATATATTAATCTTATAACATTTTTTATTTTCAACAATAAACTACTCTTAAATAATAATTTTGTTAACAAAAATGACCTAAACTATTAATAAAAAATTAATTGGTTTGACCCGGTTTGGTTTGGCATTCGGTTCTTGAATTTTGCTAATTTTGGTTTCGATTTGGTTCAGTTTCAGACTGATGTGTACATCCTTATTTTCTGGTGATTTGTTTATAGAACAATTGAATGAATTTTTGAGAGTCTAATTCTGTGAGTTTCATATCTAAATAATTTTTGTACTTGGAATGATTTCCCTAACTTCCTTTCCAAATTCCGGAGAAAATGTGAAATTTCAGTTTTGAAGTTTTTCTAGTTCCTACAAATCAATTACACTTTTAAGCAAGTGAGATGACTTGGTGTAACGCCCTGAGCCCGGACAACTGATCACCCGCCCGAACCCGGTGCGTTAAGATACGATCAACGATCCTGACCGCTGCGCACTCTGATATTTAAATCCATCTGATAGGCCCATAATTAATCTGAAAAATATAATCAACAATTTGTGAACTCAACAGCCCGCAAGTACCAACCATCAATCAATCAGAATCATAATCATGTGGAAAATAATACAGAATATGACATTCAGTCAATAAGCACAATCAAGAGACATGCATCACAAATAAAATGCATGCATATCAATTTGAAACCCCCATTCAGATTCGACAACATCCTATGCTTCTGAAATCTATCAATCTGTCAGACGCACACCTGGTAGCTCCACACTAACGACAGACAGCCATTTCCTCTCTCGGGTGGCTCCACGCTATCCGTTAGACAGCTCTTTCCTAAGTTGCTCTGCTAGAAACATACACACAGCCACAGGACATGTCGACCGAAACACCACCATGCAATCATATGCATATCCATAAAATCAATATTAATGCTCAACATGCATGCAACTACGAATATCAAGAGAGACAAACATGATATGAAACTGAAGAATAACGAATCAGTACTTGCCTCAAAATTTCCATTTTTTTCTTCTCAATATTCTTCTCAAAATTTCATCTTCTCCTAAAACCACACAATCATCCAACAATCTTAATTAGTCCATTAAGATATTTGATTATTACCTCAACTAAAAAATTCAGGATATTACACTTGGACTTTGGAATGAGTATGTGCGATCACTTTGCATATATTTTTTAAAAATTATGGAACTAAAATTCTAGAATTTTCAAAATTTGTATTAAAAACATTAGAGATGAGTTCCGTTCCACTCAAGAACAAAAGGGAAACTAATTCCATGTATTTTACCTTAAAAATTCATTTTTAGTTATGCCAAAAATAAAAAATAATGATTTTTATTTACTTTATCATAAATTACATGTTTGTACATATACTATTTCACCAAAATTACAGCCATAGAATTGATATTTTAGAATTTTTCGTTCACTTCTTTCGAACTAAACGAGCTTGAAAGGAAATAAAAAATATATTACCAATAAAAAAAATTAGGTTGTAAAATTCTTAGCAGATTCACAAGTTCCCATTTTTTTAAATGTTTTGTTAATACTAATCACCCACTAACCCTTTTAAAAATTATATCCCCTCACTTTTTTTGCCTTGCTTTTGTTTATTTAATTACGTTTTACATCTCTTAACTATATCTCAATATCACTTTACACTCTTAGATTATGAAACGTCAACAAATAAATAAAATTAATTTTCTGAATGACAAATATATGTTTTTGGTTTTTGTAAAGTAGTTATCTAAGGATGTGAGTGATTGATTTATAAGAAATGAGGGGAAATTCAGACCTCACGAGGGAAAATGAGTGATTTGTAAACGAGTTATCTCATAACTTCCTTGAAAATTAGAGTGGGAGTGCGGGAAGTTATTCACAATGTAATTTTACAAGAGTTTAGAACTTACAAACTGAGTTCCCATAATTATTTTTACTTAATTTTCTGCAAACCAATCAACAAATAAAATTCTGAAAGTCAAATCCCTCGCTTTCAAGTTGAGCTTTTGCAAACTAATCGCACTCAAAGTCACCTGGAAGGAAACTGTGTGATTGTATGAACTCTTAACGGTAGATAAGGGTAAATAAAAACGAAAAACATTTAATCGTGTGACTATAGTATGTGATTAGCAAATAATTTAAATTTTCTCCTTTCCTGAGAACCTTACCATGTGATTATGTAGTTCTATATGAAGCGTCAACCCTGTCGATCACATGATCATGGACTATCACCAATAATCTCTTTATTGTTTGAGATCCAATGAAATATGTGAAATTGTTCACTAATCACTACCAATTTATTGCTCGATTACTGAAACACAATAAAAAAATGAAGGCTTCTGCAGACATAGAAATTACTCGTCTTCAACTGTTTGTTTGGAGCTTTTGGTTTTCAATTAGTGAAGGTTTGAACTTTAATTTCCATTTTATATAATCTTAAAGTTCAAGTGTATTTTAAGATCAAAAAACGAGATCAATGTAAATGTAATAGATTCTCTTTGACAAATTTGTCTACCACATTTATCTGCACTTGTCAACATCTCTCGAAAAAAAATCACTTTTACGGAGGAACTACATTCAATAAATTATTTTTTGGCATGTTATATGAATAAATTGAAACTAAATTCTTGATATTTCAGCAACATTTATAAAAATAATTACATTATATGACGGCTAACACTATCATATTACGACAACAACATTATATTACGGTTGTCAATGTAATATTAATTTTTATACGAACAATGATATTTATTACACATGAAAAATCGACAGGTAATGTAATATAAGTTTAATTAAGTGTCTATATAGGACTTATTTAAGCTTAATTAAGTTTCTTGTAGGAGTCGTAGCGAGCTGTAATGTAATATAAGTTATTAACCGTAATATTATTATGTTGTTGATATAAATTACCAAATCTTTTGATTCTTGATCTGCACTTGCAACTCATATGGTAGATCAAACCCAACTGTCAGATTTTTCGATTGATGGTCGTATTCCAAGAATCATGAGAAGGTTTACTTGAGCTTAAATAATCCTTGTGCTTATTCTATCATGATCCTATATTATTAATATCCACACACAACATCTTTGTGGTTATCTACGACGATCTAGAAGAGTTTAAATCTAAATTTGACCCCAATTGCTTGTGATAAGCATTATTAATGTAACATGTTTGACTTATCTAACACCTTGCTTATCTTATACACGTAAGTTGCAATACATTTCTTGTTATACATGTGATTTTAATTTCTTATCTTGATTCTTATCAGATGTCCATGACTTGGCTTCTCAATCTTAAATCCTGCAGTTTTATATTTGAGCATTTATAATAATAAAATCAACGTATATTAAGGAAAATCGACAGGTACTTCATTTTAAATGTTTGGCAGATTTATCGTAAAATTCCACTTCTTATCGTAATTAACACATTTATGCTGCTTTTCTATTCTTAAGCATTTGAACCACTTTATAGTGTTCGACTCTGTAGAAATTTGGAGACGGATTTGAGGAAGAAGAAAAAGAAGAAGAAATAAACTTTTATTTTTCCTAATTTTTTTTCATTTATTTACATCAACATATATATATACTTGCTGCTTATTTTCCCGTTTGTGTTGTATACATACGAGGAGGTGTGTCTTAACTGCTTGATGTATTCCGAGGAGACGAGATTAATTGTGATGACCGTTGTTGTTGTAATCTTCAATATGCCCCCTCAAGTTGGGTCCTAGAATAAGTTGTAAAGACCCAACTTGGATAAAATAGAGTTTGCTTGTGGCTGATCGAGTGCTTTGGTGAAGATATCGGCGAGTTGATCTTTGCTGGGAACATAGGGAACTTCGATTTCCTTTGCCTGGATCTTTTCACGGATGAAGTGACAGTCAACTTCAATATGTTTGGTTCTTTCGTGGAAGACATGATTTTGAGCTATGTGTCGAGCTGCATTGTTATCACAGAACATTTTTATAGGGAGATGGTAATGTTGCACCATGTCAAGCAGTAATTGCCTAAGCCATATGAGCTCGCTGGTAGTGGATGCCATGACCCGGTATTCTGCCTCAGCGCTGGACCTGGCAACAACATTTTGTTTCTTGCTTCGCCAGGTCACCAGGTTTCCGCCAACAAATGTGCAAAAACCCGTAGTGGATTTTCGATCGTGGCTGTCTGCCCAATCTGCATCAGAAAAACCAATGATTGAGTTAGAGTTGTTGTTTTTCATCCATAATCCTTGCCCTGGAGTTTTCTTAATGTATCTAAGTATCCTAGTGATTATATCTAAGTGAGGAGTTCGAGGTGAATGCATGAATTGGCTGATAAGGCTAACAACATAGGTTATGTCAGGTCTTGTGACAGTGAGGTATATGAGTTTTCCAACAAGTCTCTGATATTGTTGGATATCTTTTACAGGTTCTCCTTCGGTAGTGTTTACCTTTAGTTTAGTTTCTTAGGGTGTATTTGCTGGTTTGACCCCAAGTTTTCATGTTTCTTTTAAGAGGTCAAGAACATACTTTCTTTGTGATAAAAACAATCCTTTTTGTGAATATGCAATTTCTATGCTGAGAAAGTATTTTAAATGTCCTAGGTCTTTTATATCAAATTTTGCTTTTAAGTGTTGTTTAATTTGGTTGATTTCTTGGTCGATATCTCTAGTGATTATTATATCGTCTACATAAACTAGGATTATGGTAGTGATGTTCTGATGATGTTTGGTGAACATGGATGCATCCGCAGAAGATTTATCAAAACCGTAAGAAATAAGACAGTGGCTAAGTTTGGCATACCAGGCACGAGGAGATTGTTTTAATCCGTAGATAGCTTTGTTGAGTTTGCATACCTGGTTCGTAGATGTGTAACCTGGTGGAGGGATCATATATACTTCTTCTTCGAGGTATCCTTGAAGAAAGGCATTTTCACATCCATTTGATAGAGGTTCCAATTTTTAATTACGGCGATGGAGAGAAGGACACGAACTGTGTTCATTTTTGCTACAGGAGCAAAAGTTTCTAGGTAATCTAGGCCATAGGTTTGTGTGTATCCCTTTGCTACCAGTCTTGCCTTATACATTTCTATTGTTCCGTTACTTTTGTATTTTACTTTATATACCCATTTACACCCAACTGGTTTAATCTCCTTTGGGATTGTGGTTAGAATCTAGGTGTTGTTTGTTTCTAGGGCTTGTATTTCTTCTTCCATGGCTTGACACCATTTTGGATCCTTTATGACTTCATTATAGTTGTTTGGTTCTATGTGATTATCTATAGTGCCTAAAAAACCTGCGTGATGGGTTTTTATTTGTTCGTATGACAGGTAATTTTGGATAGGGTAGGTGACTTGAGAAGTGATATAGTTGTGCAAGTATTTTAGGGGACGGGTAGGTCGGGTAGATCTCCTCGAAATGTTTTCTTCTTCGTTGTTGTGTGGTTCTTCATCGTCTTCTTCTTGGAGGTCAGGTGTCACCCTGGTGATTTCTGGATCGCAGGTGATGGGTATTGGTGCTTCATTGCAGTTCGGTGGTGTTGGTGGTCCGTTGTCTTCAGTTTCTGGGTGGAAGAACGGATTGTTTTCGACAAACTGTACATCCTGAGAAATATATAATTTACAATTTTTTGGGTCATAACATTTGTACCCTTTTTTTCTAAAAGAATATCCTAAGAAGATACATTTATGAGAATTAGAATCAAACTTGTCATCTTTTTTCCTGTGAACAAAGGCAATGCATCCAAAAACCCGTAAGTGATCAAGTAATAATTTTGGACCAGTCAGAATTTCTAGTGGTTGTTTGTTTTGGAGGCGAGGACTTGGTAGTCGGTTAATAAGATAAGCAGCGGTTAAAACAACATCAGACCAAAATTCTTTTGGAACGTGATTCTGAAAAAGTAGTGCTCGTGTGACATTCAAGAGATGACGATTTTTCCTTTCAGACACACTATTTTGTTCAGGAGTGTTAACACACGTGGTTTGATGAAAAATTTCTTTTTGTTTTAAAATTTTTTGGAAGATATTACTGGTGTATTCAGAACCGTTGTCTGACCTTAAAACTTTAATTTTGAAATCGTACATGTTTTCCACAAAACTCGTAAAAATACAAAAGATATTAAAGACTTCAGATTTTGATTTTAATAAATAAATCCATGTAGTACGAGAAAAATCATCAATAAAGGTGATGAAATATTTGAACCCGTTATAGGATTCAGTTGGGGCCGGTCCCCAGATATCGGAGTGTATTAGTTCTAATGGGTGTCTTGTTTTAATAGATGATAACTGAAATGACAATCGAGTTTGCTTAGAAAAACTACATACATCACAAAATAAATCAGACTTAATAGATGGAAAAAACGTTTTTAAAACAGGATGTGACGGGTGTCCCATCCTTTTATGTCATAACTCATGTTTCGATAAATTGCCTACATGCAATGCCTGTTTGTCTTTGTCTAAAATGTAAAGGTTATTTGCGAGTTTTCCTCTACCAATCGTCTTCCCTGAGATACGATCCTGAAATACAACATCGTTGGGTGAGAAAATGATATTACAATTTAGTTCTTTGGTGATTTTTGCAACAGATAACAAGTTTGATTCAAACGAAGGCACATACAAAACGTTTTTTGCAATCTGATCTAATAATTTTATTTTTCCTATTCCTTCTATTTCTACTTGATTTCCATTAGCCACACTAACAAATTTATTAAGTATAGATAAGTTTCTTTTGAGATCTAGCAATAAGTTAGGATTGCCGGTCATGTGATCGGTGGCACCGGAATCAATAATCCATACATTATTTTCATGTTTCTTAGACAGAAGGGCTGAAAAATGATTTTCAAGAGTTTTTTCCATACCTACGAGATTACCTGAAGTTGAGGGTCTGGTTTGTAAAACAACGTTTAATTTGTTTATAAGGGAGTGGATCTCCTCTTCTCCATCCTCCAAGCCCATGTTTGAAGTTTGTGGAGAGAAAACGTTTTCTCTGTTACTTGGATTCGGAGCAGATCCGATTGTACGAGTCGGATCCATTGGAGTATATAATCCTCCCGACCCGACTGCTGACATTCCATGCGATTCCTGTGAGAGAAAAAAGGGTTAGGGTTAGGGTTGGTCGAGCGGCTGTCGCTGCCTCCAGTGGTGGCGATGTAGCCTCTGCCGCCCGATGATCCCCCAATGCTGTGAGATATGTCTCTCCTATCTCCTCCTCCTCTTCTGTCGTTGTCTTTTGGTGGTCGGAGATGAGGGTGGAGAAACCAACAACTATTTTTGCTATGTCATGTTTTTTTGCAGTTTTCGTAGTGTTCGTCTTTCCGATTTCCATAGCGTTTTTTGTTGCTTTGATGTTGGTTTTGTGACCTTCCGGTGAAAACGCCTGATTTTCTGCTTCAGTTGTTGGTTGGTTTTGCGAAGGAGCTGTGGTCCTTCGTCGCGATTCCTCGCGAAGGATCATGGCGATGACTGAAGCGAGCTGCGGTAGTTCGGGGGCCATAAGCACCTGACTCCTGATATTTTCAAAGGATGGATCTAGGCCTACCAGAAACTGGTAGATCCGGTCTTGTTCGGTTCTTTTTCTGATTATCTCTGCATCGTTTGTCGGTAGTTCGTATACCCCCAATTCGTCCCATGCTTTTCTGAGAGTACCGAGGTACTCAGTGACACCTTTGTGGTTTTGTCTTGATTGCGCTATTTCTTGTTTGATCCTGAAGATATGTGCGAAGTCCCGCGCCTTCCCGTAGTGTTCTTGAACAGCGTCCCAAAGTTTCTTTGGCGCTGTTTTTGTAGAGGAAGATCTCCCCTATCTGCGGTTGCATGGACGCGATTATCCATGACATAACCAAGTGGTCGGAGGTCTGCCATTCTTCTTGTTTTGCCTCCGTTTCTGGTTCTTCAGGTTTTCTTGTGGTTCCAGTGATGTGACCAACTTTTCCCCGGACGCTGAGGGAGAGGGACACCGCCCGTGCCCAGGACAGGTAATTTGTCCCGTTTAGAAGAGTAGAGACTAGACGGGAAGGGTTTTCGTGGTGGTTTCCCGACATGATTTCGGTGGGTTTTTTCGGGTTGGGTTTTTGTGTGGATTTTTGAGGGTTTGGATGTTGGTTGATTTTTTTTCGCCTTCAACCCCCTCAGTGAGGAGAAGACCGGTGATGACCGTTGGGGAATCTGAGGTCAGATCAACCTTGCTCTGATACCATGTAGAAATTTGGAGACGGATTTGAGGAAGAAAAAAAGAAGAAGAAATAAACTTATATTTTTCCTAATTTTTTTTCATTTATTTACATCAACATATATATATACTTGCTGCTTATTTTCCCGTTTGTGTTGTATGCATACGAGGAGGTGTGTCTTAACTGCTTGATGTATTCCGAGGAGACGAGATTAATTGTGATGACCGTTGTTGTTGTTGTAATCTTCAATAGACTCAAAATGCAAATTATGTGAATATCATATATCAAAATATACACCCATATAAATCTTAAAAAGAAACGCGTCTTACATCGGAGGGGAGATTAAGTCCTCTCTGAAATGACATTTTTTTGTTATATGATCGTTTACGTATATGAAAGGCTCATGTTATTTATGTATACTGTACCCAAAAAAACACCGAAATATGGTATAAAGTGTTAGTTTAGACAAAAGTGGGATATTATGAAAATCTTCACCCAAATAGTTAGGCTAAAAACAGCCGCTTGACCGACAATTTTTATTTAATGGAACCAGTGAGTTTCACAGGCAAGAAATTCTTATATAATTTTCTGTGAATATGTGAATATCAACTTGATAAGGATGGAATAATAAATGGCATGAGCAAAGGAGCATTACTTTTTTTTTGTATTGAGCTTATTTCAAAAGGGAATATACGAGACTAAGCAATTAGTTTTTCGATATGTATCCCAAAAGGCTGTGATAAAATGCATAAGACTTGTTGAGTTACTTAAAAGACAAAATTGACCTAAATTTCATATAAACGGAAACATACGTACGTGCAAACAATTGAAATCAACTTGTACTCTCATCAATCTTAATTAGGTATTTGGTTGGGTTCCATCATCCATGAAGAGCCAAAAATAATAATTAACGAGGTCTGACGATCGACTTGGTACGCGGTCAACGCTTGAACATCTTAATCACCAACTTAAACAGAGAAAAAAGGAAACTCTATTTACGGTTGATTGATTTGAAACGACTTTAAAATTATTTTCAACACGTAAAAGGTTGTCATAAGATTCAAACTATCTTCTTAATCTGGAAGAGCAAACTTTCGGAAACATCTCTGCTTAAATTCAACTGAAAATACTTCTTACGCTTTCAAGATTAGACTAATATAATAATAATAACAATAATAATAATAATAATAATAATTTGTTGGAATATTGAGTTTGGGCTAGGCCCATGAATAGCTCAATTGAAGAAATCCAATGTTGAGATGAAGATGAGAACTATTGCCCCATGTGTCATGTGCTCACCTCTACTTTTTAGTCCCACATTGGTAAAGCTAACAAGTTGAAGGATGTTGATAAACATACTATTCACTTGTCACTTTGTAGGTGGAAAGAGAGGAGGAGAGAATTCTCCACACACACGCGCGCGCGCGCCCGTCCCGGTCCGGGCGTGACGTGACGTGACGTGACGTGACGTGACGTGACGTGACAGCGGGGGATTTGGGGGAAATTAGAGGCTTTAGCCTCAGGGTGATGGGTGTATTTATTTTTGGACCTAAAGGTAATTGTTTTTGCAATTAAGTCCTTGACGGTTACAAGAATAAATACATATATATATATATCATGACAGTTTCCTCCTAAAAATATACACGTTCTATTTTCCCATCATCTCTACGGAAACCGTCCTTCTCTGGTGATTTCCCTTCCCCGAATCCAAAGTTGTTCACCGTCTAATTCTTGCGAGGTTTCGCGCTGCTTTCGAGGTCCGTCGACTCCGATGTGCGCCTCTTCGACGGTGAGACCGTTCTATCCTGGGAGAAAACCGGCAGACCATCAAACACACTGGTATGTGGGCCGATATTTTTTCTGAGGCAAGTCGCCTTCCGACGGCTCGGTCTATGAGGTCGTTTCTGATTCATGTTCCTTCGTTTCTTGTTTTCCTTTACATGTTTTTGTATGTTGGCTTTATCTGGATCCTTATGGAATATTTATTCGACATATGTAACCCACTGTATTACATGATCATATTTGTAATTGTATCAACAATCTCAGAGAAAATAATGTTAATTATGTCGTCTAATAATTCGTTTGCGCCAAAAGTGGACATGTCAGGCATGCCGGAAAAATTTTCCGGGCAGAATTTCAAACGTTGGCAACGTATGAAGATCTGGTTGACCGCTATTGGTTTAGTTGACGTAATTGAAAAAGCTTTCCCACTTTCTGAAACTGAAGATCCCCAAATCAAAGCAGCACAAGATCTGTGGATAGAGAAGTACACATTATGTCGAGGTTGCATTCTGTTGGCTTTGTCCAACGTGCTCTTCGATGTTTATAGTTCGTCCTCCTCTGCTTCTGTGACTGCAAAGGATTTGTGGGATGAGTTGGATAAAAAATATAATACTGAGGACTTAGGTCATGAAAAGTATTATGTTGGAAAATTCCTGAAGTTTCAAATGGTGGAAAGCAAGTCAGTTACTGAACAAGCTCATCAGTTTATGATTCTAATCCATGGCTTAAAAGAGGCTGACATGAAGCTTCCTGAGAAGTTTCTGGTAATGTCAATCATTGAGAAGTTCCCTCGATCCTGGGAGGACTTCGGGATGTCTCTAAAGCATAGGAGAGGAAAACTAACTATGGATGACCTCATGGTTGCTATTGCAATCGAGGAGGAACATCGGGGTGAAAAACCAGTGATGCCTGTAGAGTTCCAACCAAAGGCAAACGTATTAATTGGATCCTCATCTAAGTCAAATTTTAAAGGAAAACCACAACCTATTAATAAGACTAAACCCAAGGTCAAAATCCAGAAAAGGCCAACAAACAAACCATGTTGGAATTGTGGACAGGTTGGGCACTGGGCTAAGGATTGTCCATCCAAGAAAGCCAAACGCCAACAAGGTACCACTGAATCGACTCCACATGTCAATGTATTGACTGAGGTGGATGAAACCAACAGTAAGTTTGTTTATGTTAATCCTCATGTTTTTTCCATTTATGAACCACGTGAGTGGTTGGTTGACACTGGGGCTAATGTGCATGTATGTGTTGACAAGTCCATGTTTGTCTCTTACCAGCCTGTTGATCGTAGATCTGTAGCGATGGCCAATGGGAATGTTGCAAAGGTGCTTGGAATTGGACGTATCGACTTGAAGTTACCTTCAGGACGAGTTCTTTCTCTACACAGGACGCATCATGTGCCTGCTGTTCGTCGTAATATTATTAGTGGTCCGTGTCTGGTAGTTGAGGGTTATGAAGTAACATTTAAATGTAACAAAGTTGTGATTACTCTTTCTGGTACTTTTATTGGCAAGGGGTACTTGTCTTGTGGTGCTTTTTTAATTCATGTTGAACCTGCTTTTTATAATCGCAATGTTATTTCTGTTAAAGATGTGTCTTCTCCTGTTGTTTATTCCATTGAATCTGGTGATGTTTGGCATAAACGTTTAGGACATGTGAATTATCAATGTTTGAAAAGAATGATGAATTTAAATATGATTCCTAGGTATGCTATTGAGAATAAAAAATGTCAAGTGTGTGTACAAGCTAAACAACCGAAAAGACCGTTTCATTCTGTGACTAGAAATACTAGTATTTTAGATTTAGTACACACTGATACTTGTGAATTCAATGGCATGTTAACTAAGGATAAAAAGAAATATTTTATCACTTTCATTGATGATAGTTCAAAGTATTGCTATGTTTATCTTTTGAAAAGTAAAGATGAAGCGTTATCTAAGTTTCTTATTTTTAAGAATGAAGCAGAGACACAAACTGAAAAGAAACTTAAGAGGTTGAGATCTGATAGAGGTGGTGAATATACGTCCAACCTGTTCGAACAAGTGTGTCAGGATTCTGGCATAGTTCATGAGGTGACGGCGCCGTATTCTCCACAATCTAACGGAATTGCTGAACGGAAAAATAGAACATTATCTGATATGATTAATGCATTATTAGAGAGTTCAGGATTACCCAAATATATGTGGGGAGAAGTTTTGAATACGGCTTGCCATATTCTGAATAAAGTTCCTCAGAAACATAAGGAGGATAGTCCATTCGAACTCTGGTGTGGTCGAAAACCTAGCCTTAAATATCTTAAAGTTTGGGGTTGTCTTGCAAAAGTGTTAATCCCTGAACATAAGAGGAAAAAGCTTGGTCCCAAGACTGTTGACGCAATATTTATCGGATATGTGATTAATAGCTATGCGTACAGATTTTTGGTAATCAAGTCCGAGATATCTGGCATAGATGTTAACACAATTGTTGAATTTCGTGATGCCACATTTTTTGAGGATGTATTCCCTATGAAATCTGGAGTTCCTCAACAGGTTTCTTCTTCAGTTGATCCCTCTACGTCTGGTTCCATCCACGAGCATGTGGAAAGGATGACAAATGTGGGGGCAGATTTGTCTATTGCCGATTTTGAGTCTTCTCAAACTCAAGTTGAAATTGAACCTAGAAAGAGCAAACGTTCTCGAATTGCCAAAGATTTGGGAAGTGATTTTATCACATACCACATCGAGGGTGATCCTAACACTTTCAAGGATGCTATGGCTTCATCTGAAGCAAAGCATTGGAAAGATGCAGTTAAGGTCGAGATGGACTCTATTGTCTCTAATGGGACATGGGAGTTGGTAAATCTTCCTCCAGGTTGTTCAACAATCGGATGTAAATGGATATTCAAAAAGAAATTAAAACCAGATGGTTCCATTGATAAGTATAAAGCCAGATTAGTTGCCAAAGGGTTTAAACAAAAGGAAGGAATAGACTATTTCGATACCTATTCTCCAGTGTCTCGTATGACTACTATCCGAGTGCTCTTGGCATTGGCGTCTGTATATGATTTAAGTACTTGAAGGGTACTTCTACCCTTGGGCTGCATTATGGGAAATTCCCAGCTGTACTAGAAGGGTACAGTGATGCAAGCTGGATAGCCAAAAACTCTGGGAGTAACGGTGTTACAGGGTATGTTTTTACTCTGGGTGGAGGCGCAGTCTCCTGGAGGTCTACAAAACAGACCATATTGTCTCGATCTACATTTGAGGCTGAACTTTGTGCTTTGGATACAAGTGGAATGGAAGCTGAATGGCTGAAAGGACTCCTTTCTGAATTGCCAATGACTAGCAAACCAGTTCCTGCAATATCTGTGCATTGTGATAGTATGACTACTATTGCAAAGTTAAGAAGTTCAAAGTATAACCACAAACAAAGGAGACACATCCAAGTCAGACTGAAGTCTGTAAGGGAATTGATCTCGGAAAGGGTGATAGCTGTTGATTTTGTTGGTACCAAAGACAATACAGCTGATCCTTTCACCAAATGATTTGATCTAGCTCAAGTTCTGAAATCCAAGTTGGGGATGGGACTGAGACCCATTACATGACTCATCTAGAATGACAACCCAACCAATCTGAGTGGAGATCCCACGAAGTTGGTTCAATGCGGTAATAACAAGTTCTTGAGTGAGTCAAGTGCAACTCATTGGTGATACATTGTAGGTCATACATTGTATCTGTGTCAATACCCCAAAGAATGGATATGTTGCTGAAACTGCAAGTTTAGTAAGAGTGTAGACTCTGAATGGGTTCAAGTCTTTGAGACAAGATGTTAGCAGTGCATCTTTGGAGAAGCCCAACTATGTGAATGCAATTGTGTGACCGCAATTAGAGGAATGGGGGTCATTCCTTGAAAGCATTCATGAAACAGGATACGGATGCATGGCCGTAAAGCATCAACCCTGTAGATTGCAGCATAACCTGCTTAGTGTTGTTCTCAATGGACATCTCCACACAAAAGGTTCAAGTTCAAGACTTTGTTTCACTTAGTTCCTGTGGGGGTAAAGTTGAAGGACTCAGGTCGTGGTTCAAACCCGAAAGGTACCATTACTGAATGCACTAGGCTGCAAGGTTTGGTCGCTTGATCAACAATGGATTTGTGGGGGATTGTTGGAATATTGAGTTTGGGCTAGGCCCATGAATAGCTCAATTGAAGAAATCCAATGTTGAGATGAAGATGAGAACTATTGCCCCATGTGTCATGTGCTCACCTCTACTTTTTAGTCCCACATTGGTAAAGCTAACAAGTTGAAGGATGTTGATAAACATACTATTCACTTGTCACTTTGTAGGTGGAAAGAGAGGAGGAGAGAATTCTCCACACACGCGCGCGCGCGCCCGTCCCGGTCCGGGTCGGGGCGTGGCGAGGCGAGGCGTGGCGTGGCGTGGCGTGGCGTGACGTGACGTGACGTGACGTGGCAGCGGGGGATTTGGGGGAAATTAGAGGCTTTAGCCTCAGGGTGATGGGTGTATTTATTTTTGGACCTAAAGGTAATTGTTTTTGCGAGGTTTCGCGCTGCTTTCGAGGTCCGTCGACTCCGGTGTGCGCCTGTTCGACGGTGAGACCGTTTTATCCTGGGAGAAAACCGGCAGACCATCAAACGCACTGGTATGTGGGCCGATATTTTCTCTGAGGCAAGTCGCCTTCCGACGGCTCGGTCTATGAGGTCGTTTCTGATTCATGTTCCTTCGTTTCTTGTTTTCCTTTACATGTTTTTGTATGTTGGCTTTATCTGGATCCTTATGGAATATTTATTCGACATATGTAACCCACTGTATTACATGATCATATTTGTAATTGTATCAACATAATTCTCATGCTTTACTACAATATACAAAATATAATTGAAGCCAACCACCCAAAAAGTCATCCACAAACTCTTCTCCACTTCATCCTATTCCTCTCCCACAAGTAACCACATGTTTGCACTTAATATGTGAATTCCGAGAAGATGTATTTCAAGATGTGTTTTCTTCTTCTTTTAGATTATAATCACTACATGAAATCACAACTGATTTCCACGAAAGAGAAATTATTGCAAACACCCAACTTCTACTACACACAAGCACACACGCGTCACGATTTTGACAAGAAATCCTGAAAACCTTCCAATGGTTGTATGTATGACTGACTCATTAGGTAACTGAAAACCCACCTGCGGCCAATCCATTGTGCGTCCAACCAAATCCAATGTGATTTCATTGGATTCATGAGTCTAAATCCAAATTTAATAGTCCAACACAATTCAAAGTCTATTATTCACTACAGTTATCAAACCAACAACCTGTTGTTCAACGAAAATGATCTTAAAGAGCAAAAATTCCAACTGTTTTAATGTTATATCAATCAAGTTGAGGTCATGTAGAAATTGGTCGTACTAATAACATACTATTGTAATCATACATTCATTGTACTTGAAATATTGAGCCCTAAAATTAGCAGAAAACAAAAATAGGTTCATTTCCAAGAGTGCTCGTGATGACGTTGGATTTAGACTCACAGTTTGTACACATTCCTGAAACCAACATTCAAACTGAGAATTTGAAAGTTCTAACATTGCATTTGGTTAAAGTTCATCATCTCTCCTACTTTATTTTAGTCCAAATGGGGTCCTGTACCTACTGATGCAAATCAACCTACTACCATGAGTTAGTGCAAACGACTGTCCAGTCAAAACTTCCTCTAAGAGACCACTTTTTTAACATCTTACAGATTTCTAAGGACGCAATATGAACACGATCTATCGAATCCTGGAAGTGTGAAATCTCCAGAAGCTTGCTTTATAAAACTTGCGTATCAAGTACTAATTTAATGTTTGAAGGAGTGGTTTACCTGGACAGGTATATATGTCAGATAGCATCTTATGAAAGTTCGTTGTGACATTGTACACGATAATGTTATTGAAAATTCATATTATTAGGATTTTGAATTAAGGGTCGTATCTGGTTATTTTTGTGAAGCACCTTTTGTCAATTTTTCTAACAAGGGATCTTAATTTGCACTACGTGCCAATTATGTCTAGCTTTTTTTTTCATTGTCCAACTTGATTTGTTTCTATAGAAATCCATTGTTGTTATGTTTAACTTGGGCAGCTGCTATCTGACATATATACCTGTCCAGGTATAACCACTCCTTCAAACATTGAATTAGTATTACTTGATACGCAAGTTTTTTGGTTTGAGGCCAAGAAACAATAAGCTTAGGTAATAATAAATATAATATTTAAGTGATGAAGTCCAAGCTGGGGAAGAAGGGCCTTAGAAGAAGTTGAATAATTGAATCTCTGATATGACTATGAAACTTGTGGCAGAGGAAAGGAGGTGGCGGGAACCAAAACCTTGTAGGTAGATATTATGCTCATCTCATTGATTATCTAGAGTCAATTGAAATAATTCTCTTTTCAGAAGAAAATGCTAACAAGAGGCAGTTCAACTTCAGTTGAAATAATATATGAAACGAAATATAACCAGTATTATACACATTGACAGATGTTAATTAACACAAGATGAAAACGTAATTAATTTCTACCAAAAGCTCTTGAAACCACACGAAAATTTGAACTAATATAAGGAAGACATGACTTCCAATTGTAGTTCAGTCCAATTTTTTAGACTATGAACTAATATTGTTATGCTATTACAACTTCATCTATTTAAATTTAAAGGACCAATCAAAATTTCAACATTCCACTTGGTTGATTAGGCTCACATTTGTACCAGCTCTGTTTGATTTTATTTTTGCAAATACTGCTCAGTTTGAGTTCCAAAATTTCTACCCAAACCGACCAGCACCATAAGAGTGAGAAGTGAACGGTGTGTGGGACTTGTGTTGCCGAGGTTAGAATTAAATTGAAAAAATAATTTATTTGTTGAGCTGAGCTGGGCTGGGCAGACTATTTTCCAACTTAGGACCGTCTCAGCCCGACCCACCAAGCCCGCCCGTCGGATTTCGTTCGTCTTTTCTGCCCAATCGTGTGAATTGGATCGTCTTAAATTTCCACGACTGGCTTCTATGGGTTTTGTCAAACGCCTGAGAAATGTGGAAACAACAAACCAATCCAACAAGCACCACACCAAACACTAAACCATAATCAAACAACACATGCACAAAAATAACAAACCACTACACACGATATAATAAGAATCGATAACTTACCTCCGTCATCGAGAGGTTTTTTTTGGGTCTCCTTCCACAATCCGCTTCCTGAACCGGGAGCTAAGTCAAGATTACAAGTGAGGAGAGCAATTTGTCTTTCCAATCTCACAACATCTCCAGTACAGAACTTAAGTTCCAGAATTCTACTTCATAGAATTCTATTTTTTTTCATGATTGGTACGACTAGAGTTTAGTTGAATTGAACTTTTCAACGATTGGTTGATAGAAATTGAAAACTTCAAAATTTGAGTATTCATATCAATGTTCCCTTAGGCGGTTGCCTAGGCGCCTAAGCGACCGCCCGTCGCGCACCGCCTTTCGCCCAACAAAGCTGGGCGAAATAGGCGATCGCCTAGGTGAGAGTCGTTGGAGGCTTTCCTTTTTTGTTTTTTTTTCAAAATTTACAAGTTTGTCACTACCCCTAAATCCTATATAAACCCTACCAAACCTCTCCATTTTCACACATCTCTCATTCTCTTCTTCTTTATAATTCTATTCTCATCATCAAGTTTCCTAATCATCAAGTTTTCGCGATTAAGTCTCCGGTCTAATGCTTAGTTTTGAAGTTTAAAAGTGAAGTCTCCGATCCGGTTCTTCATTCTTCAACCGCCAAAATCAAGTGCACTCTTTCTAACTTCTCTTTAGAATTAAATTAATTAGTATTTTATTTTCATATTAGTCTAAATTTTTATATTAGTCTAGTTTTAAGATATGACTTGTGTACCCGACACTAGTCTCCATATGCATCACGAGAGTTACGATTACCTAAGACCTACCCGTACAAATGACCCTGGTTGGAATACTGCCCATTACATTAGTGCTAATGATAAAAACTGCATTGTCTGTGAGTTATGTGGTAAGGAAACTAGAGGTGATATAACCCGTCACAAACAACATCTTGCACACACACCCAGTAGCAATGCTAGACCTTGTGATAAAGTTCCCGACTCTATTAAACAAGACATAACCGCATACATGATTAGAAATAGTAGGACATTACAAAACGAAAATGTATGTCTTGATGATTATGTAGACCGAGAAAACATAGAATTTGATCTGGAAACTGGGTCGGGTTTCCGGTTCTGCTCGGACCCCAACCTCCCGTTCTTGCCCCGTTCCTGGTCGAAAGAGACAAAAACAACGTTTGTGGGCACCATTTTGCGGACGTGGGAGGGACGTGGTTTCCGGCCCCCAATAAACAATCATCGAAAGAATCTTTAGAAAAGAAGATAGGAAAACAATTAATTAAAAATGGTCTAGGCTTTTCTACAGATGTAGTATATCATTCAACACTGTAAGGACGCCTGAGTGGAAGGAAACAATATCCGTTACTTGTACTTACGGACCCAGACTTAAACCTATGACGTATCATGAAGTTAGTGACTCGTGCCTTAAACAGGAAATTGACAACACTAGAGGTATACTAGAGTCGTACAGACAAGATTGGGCAACATACGGGTGCACGTTGATGACAGATGACTGGACTGATAGGTCCGGTAGGAATATAATCAATTTTCTAGTAAATTGTCCGACAAGTACCATGTTCATGAGGTCCGTAGATGCTTCCAATCACTCTCACACCGCAGACTACCTGTACAAGCTGATGGACAAAGTAGTTGGCGAGATTGGCGAAGAACACGTTGTTCAGGTGGTCACTGACAACGCCGCCGCGTACGTACTTGCCGGTAGGATGTTGCAGCAAAAAAGAAGGAGATTGTTTTGGACTCCCTGTGCAGCGCATTGCATCGATCTCATCTTGGAGGATATTGGCAAGATGTTTTTGAAGACTATTGTTTTAGCTCGTAAGATCATCAAACATTTCAACAGCTCTGTCATGTTGTTGAAGATGATGTGAATTGTCATTGAAGGGAACCTGCTACGCCCTGCTGTCACGAGATTTACCACTGCCTTTCTGAGTTTGCAAAGGTTGTTACTGAAGAAATACAGACTCCGAGCCTTTGTTGTTTCTCCGGAGTACAACGATCCTAATGCAAGTTGGATAAAGAACAAGATAAAGAAGGAGATCTCTACTGAAGTTGTCGAGACCTCTACAAAGTGGTTTCTGGACCAACGCCGTGAAGGCACTGAAGGCCTCACAACCTATGGTCCAGGTTCTTAGACTTGTTGACGGCGATGAGAAACCACCGATGGGATATCTGTGTGACGCAATGGAGAAAGCCAAAGAACAAATCATGAGGAACTTTGACGGAAACCCGAGGTTGTACAAGCAAGTCACCGGCCTCATCGACACCAGGTGGGGTCCAGGGAAGATGATGTCCTCACCGCTACACTCAGCTGGTTTCTTACTCAACCCTGGTACCTTCTTCTTCGTCCCACACCAGGATCGAAATGTAGCTTTCAATGAGCATATGCCTGGATTCATGGATGTCATAGAGCGGCTCGTCCCCATTCCTGCAGAACAAGACAAGATTTGCGGTCTACTTGATTGTTACAAGAACTCCCTCGGAATATTCTCAAGGGATATGGTCGCCATACAAAGGTCGGAAAGAAGACATATAGATTGGTGACAATCTTATGGTGCAGACATGGGAGAGACCGCATTACAGAGGTTGGCCCTGAGGGTGTTGGGATTGACATGCTCGGCATCAGGTTGTAAGCGAAATTGAAGTGTCTTCGAGCAGTTGCACTCAACGAGAAGGAACATGTTGGATGTGAAGAAGATGAATGACTTGATGTATGTGAACTACAACCAAAAGTTAAGGCAAATGTTTCAGCAAAGGATGGAGAAACCCGAATTTTATGACCCCATCAGTGTGGACTACGATCTCTTCGACGAGCATCCATGGTTGGTAGAAACTGAAGATCCGGTCTTCGCTGGAGAGGAGCTTACATGGGCCGATGCCGAGGAAGCAGCTTTAGGGCATTCTTCTTCACGGAGACGCTTTGCTCGATCCATGTCCACTGCATCTGACGCGCGGTGTTCCACTGCATCTGACACACCATTATTAGGTGGTGGCATGGATGATGCCATCGTTCACATTAGTTCTAGAGATCCAGGTGCATCGAGTTCTCAACCACCGATGGACATCGACGAGCAATATGTCCAATCCGACGATGAAGAAACTGAAGAAACAATACATGTTTATGTTGACAATATGTCCAATCCGACGATGAAGAAACAATACATGTTTATGTTGACAATATGTCCAATCCGACGAGCAATATGTCCAATCCGACGAGCAATATGTCCAATCCGACGAACAATATGTCCAATCCGACGAGCAATATGTCCAATCCGACGATGAAGAAACAATACATGTTTATGTTGACAATCCGAACGAGAACCACTCCGACGACTCTGATGGTGGTGGAGGATATGATATGGTTCGCAGTTGGACATTAGATCAATGTGTCCAATGGAATTAGTTAGTTAGCTTGTAATTCTAATTTCTCTCTTATCTGCTATTGTATGAACTCCGAGTTAGTTAACTACTTTTGTAATCGTACTACTAAGCAATAAATTGTATACCTAAGTGTTTAGGTGGGTAGAAGGGGTGCCTAGTGAGGCATTGGTCGAGGAACTATGTGTCTTTTCGAAGCCTAAACATGTATGGTATTTTTAGATAATATTTGTGCATTTTTCCTATTTTCCCCCATTTTTCCTGATTTTTTAATCTATTTTATAAAATTTAATTGAATTAAAAAAAAGGACTACCCAGACATGGGCGGTCGCACAACCGCCTAAGCGATCGTCCAGGCGACCGGACGCCCCCGGTCGCCTAGGCGGTCCGTGAACATTGATTCATATCTATAAACATGAAGATAATATTAATACATTCATCAAACTTAAAAGTCATAAATAAATAAAAAATTAAATTAGTTTAATTTGGCACTACTTATATCTTTAGAGTGCAAATACTTAACATCTAAACATATATTACAATTGAGAAATAAGAAGAAAATAAATAAATAAATGATATAGTAGTCAATCATCAAAAGGTAAAGAGAATGATCGCTACTAAAAGATAAATAAAAGCACTGTAATTATAAAGAAATATCAAATAAAACATTTCACGACGTACTAATAATACTCACCGGTATAGTATAATCTCTACCAAAAAGCAAAAAAACAATACACTAGACAATCACATAAAATTCAATTTAGAACTTCACTTTTCCACTTTCTCTCCAAGTTATTGAGTACGAATGAGACCCAGAAATAAAAATATCGCTGAAGGAACCTTACAAAAGTAATGACAGATAGGACTATAGGAGCCCCAAAAAATACTTGTCCTTGTTTATTCCCTCTAAAGCATCTTTTCTACATTTACATTTATTATTTATATCAAAACCAAAAAAACAAACACCACTAAATCCCACGCAAACCTTTCCACGGCTCAGATTCCCCACCATCTCAAAATCCACGGCCAGTATTGGTCAATCACAGGGTCTTGAAAACGTGCCTCGGGGCCCACCGAGGACAGATAACTGACACGTCTTTAACCAAGCAATCATCCAACTACTACTCACACGTGTCATGGTCTAGGCGTCGGTGGTGGTCACGTTTTTGGCTCACTTATAGCCGTTGGTGGCCAATAGACGTGTTTTTTTTTCGATAATCCCAAACGGACAAGGTTTGGGGAATCCGTTGATGTGGCAGCACGGAAGTGTAAGCTTGATTGGAAGTGGGATTGGTTCCGAGATGACATCGAGACCGTACAAAGTGCACAATTAGTATCGTGTCTTTACTCTTTAATCTGTATCCATTTTCATCTTTTTAAATGTTATGTTATCAGGAAAAGTACAAATTAATTGGTGTGATCTAACCCATTTAAATTTTGTTGACACAAATTCATCTTAATTAATAATAACTTGATATTTAAAATTCAAATCAAAAATCTAAACAATGTGTTTTGATTTAAGACTGGTATAAATGACTCAATTTTTTTCCTCACTTTTGACATATATTAAATCAACACTTACGATTTAAATTTTCAATTTAGACTCTAAATATCAAATTATTAATAAGGAGAAGTTTATGTCAACAAAATTTAAGATAGTGAATTCCTACAACACTCACAAAATTAATATATCTTTGGTAGATTTTGGTGTCACTAAGTAGTTGCTACAATGTTATCGTTACAATTACTTAACTTTAATAAAATATCTAATTTGTTTGTTTATGACTAAAAAAGTCCAATTATTTTTTAATATTTAACATTTAAGTCGTAACTTCGGATGTCATTTCATTCGACACGAGATACGAAAAAATGACTTGGAACATTCAAACATATGTTTAGTCCAATCACAAGAATTCATTCCATTATCGTTGCCCCTGCTGCCGCTACAACAATCTGCAACCAGGTAGTTGAGTTGGTAACCGAGCAAGAACCGAACATGTCCAAAACAAAACCCAAAAAGAAAGAGAGAAAGAACCACCAAACACCCAACTTGCGTTTCAACGAATCCATTCCTCTCAACTCTCGTTTCTTCCATCTCTGGAACAATAATGGCGATCGACATCCCAATTTCGCGTTTAATCTCCTTCCCAATTTCGGTCTCTAACCAGATTCGCACCAATTAAGGCGCTTTATTGAGGTAAAAATCCCACTTTTTTCCTCCTTTCCGCTGGTTCTGGTTGTTGTTTGCTCTGTACTTGCCCAGATTGTGTTAGTGGAGTAAGGAGAGGGAATATGTTGCTTTTATTGCTTTCTGATTATGCTGATTTCTCATCTTTTATTTATTTCTGAAAAATTCTGGTGATTTTGGATCTAATTAGTTTATTTCGGCGCGATCTGTTTGTGTTTGTGTTCTGCATTGGGGTTTGTTTAGGGGTTTGGTGGTGGTGGTGAGTTTGTCTGATTTTGTGTTGTGAACAGGAGATTTGTGGGTTTTAGTTGTTGGGATTGCGCGAAAACCCGGTCTTTTTTAGGGTTTATCCTGTGATTGTGGTCTGGAATGGATTCAAGTGATGGTGTTCGGCTTCCAGACCCGAAGGCTCGTGGTTTCGCTGATCCGAATGGTTGTTTGAGGACTCAGACCATGTGCTCGGTGGGTCCTCCAGCCAATTTGCATGCAGGAGTTCCAGCCGAATCTTCGGATCGGTGGACGCAGATTTCTCAGGGCAATTCGAGGTCTATCCAGAATGCTGATTTACGTACCACGAGCTTATCGTCTTGCTCGCGGTTCAATTTCACTTTTGGGCCTGAAAGTGTCCAGAATCATCCATGTTCCTCCCAACGGATTCAATTGAACGGGATGTTTCCGCAGACGTCTATGAGTGAGTGATCTTGTAACTTCTTTCGCAATATGTTAATAGAATTGCTAGAATGCTCTAAACATTTTTATGTCATTCACTTCGTTCTTAGTTTCATAAAATATGTTGCCTATTGTCTAGATTTTTCTTCTGGTAGGTGGCCATCATGTCCCCCTTCTTTCGGTAGTTTTGAGCTTTGTGCTTCTCTCTTCAGTTTTATGATGTGCTTCCTTTTATTGACATCTGCATTACATCATACAGTTTATCCTTCTATTTATAATAGATAGCAATGTAGTGCTTATCTCAAGTAAATTTCTCTTCTTGTTTGTGCTCCCTCCTTTTATCACTTGTATCATTGCAAACAGTTGGTGATTCTTCTATGTTTTTTCCAGCCAACATCTATACTAAGTGCTATTTTTCATGATTCATGTAGATGGGATTTGTCATCCAGATTTCCTACATTACGGGAGCAATATTTTTTCCAAAATAGATGAGAATGCAGTTAAAGTTGGCAATGCATCCTTTCCATTTTTTCCAATAACACCAGAAGGGGACAATAAATCTACCGCTGGAAGAATAAATGAAGGAGCATGGCAAAATGTTCTTACATCCATGCATAATGGGTCTGAACATATATGTTTGGATCAAGGTGTTCTGCTACCAGTCAATGCAGCTTGTGCTGAGATTTCCGTACAACATATGAATCAACAAAAAGCGCAACTAGCAAATATAAAGGGTGCCAATTCAACATATGTTGGTCTTTCTCTGCAACCTGGGGATCAAGAAAAAAGGCAGGTAATAAATTTGTATGGCGTAGATTTCAGTAATAAAGTTTCATGTCAATTGTCACCAGTTACTCCTGGTCACTGCAAGAATAAACAAGATATTGCCGTTGCTGAAAATATTTGTTTGGGAAATGCCAACGAAGATCAAGAAGGCAGGCAACAAAATGACAATTGTCTAACAGACAAGGAGCATGTCCAGGAATCTGTCAGTGACAGGGTGCCAGACCATTTTCCATGTTCTGATACTTCCCAGCAGCATAATTCTGTACAGGCTTTAGCGACACCATTGCCGAAGCCCAAGAATAAAAAACACAGGCCTAAGGTCATCAAAGAAGGTAAATCGGCAAGAAAACCCAGACAGACAACTCCTGTGCAAGGAACTGTCTTTGATAAGCCTGCACAGCGGAAGAGATCAGCAAGAAAAAAAGAATCAGGCTCCCAGGAGATCCCTTCAGAAGAAAGAAATAATACTGGTAGACCAGGCAAAACATCAAGGAAATCAGCGAAGAGAACTCTGAACTTTGATTCAGAAGCACAGGCAAAAGATAAAATCAATGTGACTAGCTCGTCTGCTCAATCTGAGGTGGAGGTCCATGGCGATACTAGCAATAACAGCAGCTCAAATGCAAAGTCCACCCTGGAAACCTCTGAAGGAAAAAAATTATGTTCCTCGATTGAAATTACCACTGATATATGCCGTTCTGGAGGACAAGTCTCATATGAACACAATAACTTGCAACAAAATCCGATCCCAAGTGTATATCCTTCGAGGAGGGGAATTATAAGGGAAAACATTAAGGCTCTTGCCAGAGAAAGTAACAGTTTGGAAACCAAGAGCAGCTGTGACAGCAAGGTTTCATCTGGAGTACAAGCTTCAGATAGTCATACTCCACAAGGTGGAAACCAAAAAGGAGTGAAGAGGGATCTCACTTGGAGGGCTGGTGATGAAGAGTTATTCCATGTTAATTTGATTCCAGGTAACTTCTGTAGTCTGATGTATAACAAGGTCAATGAAAACCACTGCAACACTGCAAATGAGCACTGTTTTATTCCTGAAGCATGCAAGAAGAGGAGGACAGAGAACAGACATAACAAGTTTGCTCCAACTGCTCCAACTACCCCCTTGGCAAAAGGTGGGAAAAGTCTCAAACAACTACGTGAACAGGTTTCCTGTTTTGCCGAGAGACAACTGCTTATGGCTCGTGAAAAATTGCGAGCTAGTGGTCACATGCTGAGATTTGGTCAAACAGAAAGGCTGCCAGTTCACACATCTCCAGTACAGAACATCAGCTTCAAGTTTAATTCCACAGCCACCACCATGGTTAATAGTCATTTTCCTTTTGCTCCCCAAACTCCACAATCAGGTGAACAAAGGAAAGGGCCTAGAGGAATGGAGGCTCTTATTGAAACTGAAAATGTAAAAGTTCCGAGAAAAAGAAGAACAAAGGATAGAAAAAACAGCAAGCCTAATGAAATTCACAATTCCAGAGTCAGCTCTGAAGCCACAATGCAACCATCCAATGCTATAGATTTTATTGTTTGGAAGCTTGAACAGTTGAATCTTGATGGAATTACTCAGGGGTTTGCACCGGAGAATCTTCAGAATAATGCTCTTGTTCTGTACAACAGAGGAGGTGCCATGGTTCCATATGAAAGCTTGTTTACTGCTTTAAAAAAGCGCCGCTCTCGTGCCAAAGTTGATCTAGACTCGGAAACAAATCGGGTTTGGATGCTGTTAATGGGAAAGGATTGTGGTACTTGCCCCAAGGGAACAGAAATTGATAAGGAGAAGTGGTGGGAGGAAGAAAGAAAGGTTTTCCAAGGCCGTGCAAATTCATTTATCGCACGCATGCATCTTATCCAAGGTAGATATAAAAATTTGATTTGTATTTCTGTTAAATTCTACTTTCTTTTAAAAATCCAATGATTTACATTTTAGTAGATTGAAATATTTATATTTTTATTACCAAAGCAAGTTGGACTTCTAAAATTTTGTAAATTCTTGAAGTTAAAAATCATAACCTTCCACCACTACATAATGGCTGCTAGCTTTTACTGTGTTAATTAATTGCTCAAAAATATCTTTTTGACGATATACTATTTCGATCTAATCTGACAAGATAATGAAATGTATCATACAGTTATTTACCATGCAAAAAAGGCTACTTTGTTATTGGTTCAAACATTTTGGCCTGACCAAGCGACAAACAATATCTAACTTAGTTTTCACTATATCAGTGTGCACTATAATGTCATTTACCTATGTTTCCTATTCTATACTATTAAGAGGAAATACATGTTATACTTGTAATTTCTATGTTGTCTATTTTGCAAGCTGTATTATTAAGATTTGAAAATGGACATACAAAAGCAGAATCTGAAAACTGCAGGGAGATATATCTCATAAGAGAGGAAAGTATTTCAAATTAGAAATGCAGCTAGCTACATATTCTTAATTCACAACATTGTAATCATTTTCATTCGGCAACTTCTGTAGGTGATAGGCGCTTCTCCAAGTGGAAAGGATCTGTTGTGGACTCCGTTGTTGGAGTGTTTCTGACTCAGAATGTCTCAGACCACCTTTCAAGGTAAGATAGTTCTGAAGAACTCATTAAGCGTTTCCATTCAACTAAATATGGGATTGTTATCAAGTTATTAATTTCTCTACATTTTGGCAGTTCTGCATTCATGTCCCTTGTTTCAAGATATCCAAACTGCTTCGGGGTTGATAGATCGGAAGCAGATCTCACAAATACTAGCACTTTAACTGAAAGCCAACCAGAGTATCTGCAATGTAGTCATCCCATAAAGCAGAAAGGAGGTGAGCTTGAACAACAAGAAATTAGTGAAGATTCTTTAGCATGTCGTGAGGTCATTGACGTGGAGCAAGATGGAAACAATACATTTGGTTGCACCAATGGCACTGCATCACATGGACATGGGGTGGACCCTGGCATTATAACAGAGGGCACGAAACCTATTGATGCTGAGGACATGAGGTTGACGGAGAGTACGTTTTCTTCTCAAAATTCAGTTATTTCATCTCAAAACTCGTCAGAGTCCTTGGTTCAGGTTTCCGAACAAACTGGTTTGAGCTCAGATTCTAACTCCAAAGTAGAAGATGCAAAGCGAGGAAATGGGTGGGACAATTTCAAAATTTTGACATCATTTACGGAGCTCCTGCAGATGGCAGGAACATACAGATTACATGATTATAACACTCTGGGAAGTGGGAAAATCCCACAAAGTGGATATTCTGGAAGTGTGATAAGACATTCCGAACGTGAATCAACTGAAAATGAATTTCAGAAATGCAATGACATGGGTTGCTTGGAGGTTAAGCATGTAGATACCCCATATTCTAGTTCTTGTCTGTCTCATAAACAGCACGATGCTGTAGGGGTTTCGGTTGTTCCTCCTGTAGTCGCAAATTTGGACAATAACACTCAAAATGGGTTTGAAATGGCTGATAAGATTGAATCGGTCCTTGAAAGCCAGTCCGTATCTACTACTTCAAGAGGTAAATCAATAGCCGAAATAAAAAATCCTTGCACCACAGATGAGCCCTCACAAAAGAACACGACTGGATATACTGACCAATTAAATTCAGGATCAATGTGCAGTTGTTCATTTACCAGTGACCATCCTCAACAAATTCCTTCTCCGAAAGTAGACACTTTCAGGCAAAGCAATTCATGCAATTACAGCTACATTCAATGGGATGTGTCTACCACATCCAGGAAAGAACAAGCTCAAGCTTCATCAGGTAGAGATGTAGAGCATGGCAATCACCACAAAAAGGACTCAGGGATTCAGGTGATGGGCAAGCAAAATGAAAATGAGAGATCAACTTTGAATCTCAATCATGAAGTGCAAGAATCTCATGCAAACTCACCCAATGGCCCAACTGTGTCAGATGTTACAGAGTTCTCAAGCACGGGACAGAAAGAGAGGTTGCCCCAGAGTGCAGCTGAATTATCTTTAAATGATGAGAAAGCACATCCAGTAACAGTACACGTTGCAACAACGCCAAAGAAGAAGAAAACTGAGAAGAAGCCAAAAGAATCCTTTGACTGGGACACCTTAAGAAAGGAGGTACTTAGAAGTAAAGAGAAAAAAGAAAGAACAGTTGAGACAATGGATTCAATTGACTGGGAAGCCGTAAGACGTGCAGGTGCAAGTGCAATTGCTGACACGATTAGGGAGCGTGGAATGAACAATGTACTTGCTGGGCGTATAAAGGTATATCTATCAACTAAGAATGTGATCACGGTGGAGTTATTATGCACATTTAAATTTCATATTATAGGAAACATATTATTGACTAAGAACATGGTCACAATTCAACTAAACAATTCTTTAAAAAACCAAAATTATATTTTCTTGGCCTTAAAATCCGAAATTCGGGCCCTAGTAAGTACTGTTCGAAAGAGTGACATGGCTGGCAAATTTATTCGCATCTCATGCGTAATTTGATTTTCACGTGGTCTATTTCTCTAGCAAGTTTGTGCAGTTGTGTCACATGATTTATACACCAAACTGATACTAGGGTGTTACATTTTTTTAGTTAAACCCTATCTATGAAGGCTTAAGTTGATTAAACTACGATGATCAATTGATCATACAATTTGATACTTTGTTTACAGGACTTTCTTGATCGACTTGTTAACGACCATGGGAGCATTGATCTTGAATGGTTAAGAGATGTTCCACCAGACCAAGTAAAGTAAGGCTATAAATGAGTTTGTTTTAGTGATTTCGTATTATTACTGAGAATTAAGTAGTTTTCTCTTCAGGCTGAACCAGTGTTCCCTTTCATATTTTTCAGATAGAAACATAGTCATTCTAGTTGACATGATAATTCCCTCTTTCCATGAAAACATATCAATCAACTAATATATTCTTTGAATACAGGGATTATCTCCTAAGTATACGAGGATTGGGACTGAAAAGCGTCGAATGTGTTCGCTTGTTGACTCTTCACCACCTTGCTTTCCCAGTATGTATTTAAGTTTGAGCCATACTTGCACTGTAGAACTAGGCTAAAAGAATGATTTCCAATATCATTTTTATGATTCTGTAAATTTTAAGGTCGATACAAACGTTGGTCGAATATGTGTAAGGCTAGGATGGGTACCACTTCAACCCCTACCTGAGTCGGTTCAGCTACATCTTCTAGAGCTGTAAGTGTAAATATATTGCCAGTAGACAACTGACAAGTTCATGTCTACATCTACCTATTGTAATCATTCCATTTTTTCCTATCAGGTATCCTATGTTAGAGACAATTCAGAAGTATTTGTGGCCCCGGCTATGTGAACTTGATCAAAGAACATTGTAACTCCCAAACTTCAGCTTTTCAAATATCATTTAACTACCATGGTGTTGCTAGAGAGCAGCCCATGTAAGGGTTTACTGTTGGATATTAATTTTTCTAATTTTTTTTCTTCTTTCAATTCCGTTGGTGATGCAGGTACGAGCTGCATTATCAAATGATCACATTCGGAAAGGTAACACAAACATAGCAGTGAATTTTTCATTGCATATGAAGTTCATGATGATTGTTTGTCAGCATATATTGATTGTTAAATCTTTTCAGGTTTTCTGTACAAAAAGCAAGCCAAATTGTAATGCTTGTCCAATGAGAGGAGAATGCAAACACTTTGCAAGTGCATATGCTAGGTAAGTTGTTGATAAATATTTATTTTGCAGCTGAATGTCACACATCATCCATATAACTTCCATGGACTCCTTCACTATACAAAGAGTGTTCATAACAAAATCTGGTATATTTCTCTCTCCAGTGGTCATGTAGACAACAATACAATATGATTGTGGGAAATGTGTATAAGACCAACTGTGTCGTCATTTTTTGTCCTAAAGGCGCTCCTCCTTAACTGGAGGAACAAAAAACCATATAAGAAGGCAATAAATTATTTAAGGAGAGGTTGATCAAATAAAATGGTCAATTGCTTCCTAAGTTTTAGATATCTCGAATACATTAAAATTGTTGGCTGAACCTGCAGCTGGAAGCCAGAAATGGTAATTCCTGTTAGCAAGAGCTTTTCTTGCTATGTTTTCTGAATATGTTTTTTTTCTATGTCAAAATGGTGTCTTCTTATTCTCAGTTTTCAATACATTTTCAACTAAATTAACTCTTTTTGAATCTTTTTTCAGCGCAAGGCTTGCTTTGCCAGGTCCCGAGGAGAAAGGTCTCGTCACTTCTGATATCTCTGCTGCTGGCGGACATAACCGTGAGCCATCTCTTAGTCAGATGCCCTTGCCTCAACTTGAGGGATGTTTGGAGAAAGGTCCCCAAACGTCCAACATCTCTGCTGCTGATGAACATAACCACGAGCCTTCGCTTCATATGATGCCATTGCCTCAACTTGAAGGATGCTTGGAACCACAAGCTCCAATTGTGAAAAGTTGTGAACCCTTAATTGAGGAGCCAAGCACACCAGAACCAGAAGTTGTTGAGACCTCGGAAAATGCAATTGAGGATGCTTTTTATGAAGACCCTGATGAAATTCCAGTTATAAAGCTAAACATAGAACAATTTACTCAGAACTTGCAAAATATTTTGCAAGCAAACAATGATCTCCAAGTGGGTGACATGTCAAAAGCCTTAGTTGCTCTGAAACCAGAAACCGCTTCCATACCTCAACCAAAGTTGAAGAACATCAGCCGCCTGCGCACTGAGCACCAAGTGTAAGAGTCCATGCCTCTGATAATATTGCAAAGGGACTTTTTAAAACTTGTTTCTTAGTTTTAGTGAATGACCAAACTTATTGAGGCTTTATTTATCTGTTTCTTTTTTATTTTGTGGTTGCAGATACGAACTTCCGGATGCACATCCACTACTGGAAGGGGTAGGTTATAACTTGATTAAGTATAAAATTAAAATGGAACTATTTATATTCTATCTAAAAATTATGGCATGATGTATGCTTTGCAGTTGGAGGAAAGGGAACCTGATGATCCATGCCCTTATCTTCTTGCTATTTGGACTCCAGGCACGTATTATTATTAAATGAAAACAAATCCAATCTTATTTCTGTTTGAACTTGTTATAGTGTTCGTTACTTGTATATATATTTACTATGTAAATCGTTATCGATTTAATATAATTGGAGGGAAACCTCCATTTTGCTTGCAAAAAAAGAAAAGAAAAAGACTTACCATCTTAAACAGGTGAAACTGCACAATCAATGGAATCACCTGAAACATCTTGCAACTCCCAAGGCGCTGGCAAGCTTTGTGACAGTATGACATGTTTTGCATGTAATAGCATAAGAGAAGCACGTGGTCAAAAAGTCAGAGGAACGCTTCTGGTAATGTGACTAGCGCTTTCTGTAAAAATATTGAATTTCGAAAATTATAGTCAACTTATATTTCATATACAATGATAACAGATACCATGCCGTACAGCAATGCGAGGAAGCTTCCCACTCAATGGCACATATTTTCAAGTCAATGAGGTTATTAGAAAATAAATTGGAATCAGCATTTTAGAGTGCTTATTGCATTTTTGCATACTTAATGGTGACCCAAGTATATTTTCTTTCTCTACAGGTATTTGCAGATCATTCTTCTAGCCTTAGCCCTATTGATGTTCCCAGGGAGTGGTTATGGAATCTTCCAAGACGGACTGTTTATTTTGGAACATCTGTGCCTACAATATTTAGAGGTGAGTGATATCAAACAAGAGATGCTTATCAATGCAAAAAAAATTATTTATGCTTTATATATAGCTTACATTTCTAAAATAAACTGCAGGACTAACTACCGAAGGCATTCAACATTGCTTCTGGAGAGGTAAGTAATGATTTTTTTTTTTGTTTTTCCCCACCGTCGTATATTAAGATAACTATTCTTAACTTCATGCACCACCAAAAAGAATTTTAATAGGGGGTCAAATTGGTGAATTCTTCTTTATAAGCTCCTCTATATTGGTTCGACGTATATTTATTTTAAAACTTATACGATATGAGTGAGTTGTTCTGTGACAAACACGATCTTGTTGTATATAAGAATATCAGAATATTGGCATTTAGTCTATCAATGTAAATTAAAACAATTATAAAGATTAATGCAAGCTCACCTCTTTACTTTTTATTTGAAAAATCAACTCCTTGAATAGAGAGGAGATTGCACTGAGATCTCTTTCTCTTTCAATGAAGAGTTCCATGTAATGATAATGAGAAAATTCTGCAGGCTTTGTATGCGTAAGGGGTTTTGATCAGAGAACAAGAGCACCTCGCCCACTCCTAGCGCGACTGCATTTCCCAGCAAGCAAGTTACCAAAGAATAAGAATGCAGCAACGAAGGAAGCTAAGTAGACCCTAACAGATTGCTAACAGAAACACATCTATAAATATCTGATTTCGAGAATTTGTTGTAAATATATGTTTCCAATTGTAACGTATACACATCGTCGGCTTAAGCGTGTTGTCCTTCAAGAATGAGGTTGTATATTATAATTATCCATGATGATCATTATGCTAATTATGAATTGCCCTTCTTGGACAACTTGACGTCTACAGGTAACGGTCGATTTTTCGCAATTGCGCTCGTATGCGTAACTTACATCGGTGTTTAGTTGGCAGAAAGGTTCTGAGGTCTCATGGAAAACAGGGGATGGAATGATGAATGTAAAATGGACAACTTGACGTCTACACGTAACAGGTTCTGTGTAACTGTGTTGGTTCCAAACCTTATGTGTTTCCATGGTTTATGTATACAGTGAATTCCTTGCGGCTTCTCAAGTTGGATATCATTTTTCTGAAGGAATGAAGTCAAGAAAACTTGGATTGAAACTTCTTTTTTAACCTGAAGTTATTGAAACTTATGGTTTCACTTCTCTTGGAAGCATGGAAACACAAAAAAAACTTTTCATTACTTGTGTTTTTTGAGTTTTTAATGAACATTTATATTCTCCTCGTTTTTTTTCTAGAACAAAAAATGTTTTGGTTTAAAGTACAATATAGGGTTAATTACAGTTTGTCCTCCTGAATTATGTCTTGGTATCACTTTGTCTCCCTGAACTTTCAAAGATAACAATTACCTTTTCTTAATTTTCATTTTGTAACACTTTATCCCTCTGAACTTCAAAAATTCATTATTTAACACACACTCGACGTTTTTTTCCTATTTTTGTTGTTGTATTTACTCAATCCGACCCAAATTTCAACAATATCCGACATCCGTTTCGATCCAAACTTTCACGTAAATATAGGTTTTGGAGTGTATTAGGGATACAACAAAAATTAGGAAAAAACGTCGAGTGTGTGTTTAATAATGAATTTTTGAAGTTCAGGGTGACAAAGTGTTACAAAATGAAAGTTAAGAAGAGGTAATTGTTATCTTTGAAAGTTCAGGAATGCAAAATGATACCAATACATAGTTCAGGAAGGCAAACTGTAATTAACCCTACAATATATGTTAATATAGTGAGCGAACCTAATTTCTCTTCCATGATTCTCCCGACAAGCTAATTTTAAGCTTCAACGTTTTTTTCTTGTTGGAAATGAATTCTAGCAAAATTTATTTTTTGAAAAATAAAAGATTGAACCCATCTTGCCCGTAAAAACATCATGTACCTATCCAACCCACTCATAAGTAGGACATGTAACAATCAAAAGAAATTCAATCCGCCCCACCCCCACGTACCTACCAAAGTTCGGTGGGGCGGGTAGGGGTGGAGTAGAAATCCATCCCGTTTACGGCCTACATGTGAGTTATATTCACGGTTCTTAATTAGATTTATCATTTATGTGAATTATATATTTGTCTTCTTAATTAATAAAAAAAGTTAAGAGTGTTTTTTTTTATTTTAAAAAGAATTTCACGTAGATACTCGTAGCATGCAAAGTACACATTAATCATGGACACGGTTTAATGCACCAACTTTAGTTAGATTGACACAACGAATTATGACAACAATAATCAAAATCCATCCATCAAATCACCTTATCCAAACCCATAACGACCTCGATCAGATCCATCCCCACATCAGACGTCACCATCACTTACAAATCCCACGCAACCGATAAGATTTATTTTCCCACCTCAGCCGTCCGATCCGAAACGACCGGTTGCCAAAACACGGAAAATCGAGGGACGAATCCGTAAATTTCCCAACCCTAACGGGAAGGGTGGAACCAAAAACCCGTTCGCCGCTCGAGTCTCGAAGGTCGTATAAAAACAGAGACGGAGAGAAAAATAAAAGGGTGTTTTTTCCCTTTCTTCTCGTGTTGAATCGGAGAAAGGCGAATCCAAGGTATTGTGTTGCGTTTCGATTTTCGAATCCATGATATCGTGCCTTTTTTGGTTTTGTCGCGTTTTTTCCTCCTTTTTTGGGGAATTTTTGTGTGTTTTTTCTCTCCTTTATTTGGTGGTTTCTAAGGATTTGCTGGGGGGGGGGGGGGGGGGGGGGGGGGGTTGTTTGTTATTGTGAAGGATCGGGTTTTGGAGTCGTGTTTTATCTCCTGGTTTTCTATTGGCGCATCTGCGGTTTGGATTTGTCTGTTCGATCGGTTTTAGGTGATTAAGAAGGCATAAAGATGTGTTTTTTATGTAATTTTCTGGATTTGATGTGTTTTTTTCCTCTGAAAAATGGTCTTTTGGTTGATGTGTTTGCATTTATGTTTTAACCCTTGGCTTTGACTTGAGACAATCATTTATGCATCTGATACTTGTGGTTAAATCTGTTTTGCCATATATGGATTTTGATCTATTTTAATATAATCGGTTTGGTTGTACATTGCCAATATTGTGTTTCCATACAAGCATTAAAGGGTTTGTTGTTTGTTTTATTTATAACGTGGTTGAATTAGATGGATCGGTACCAAAGAGTTGAGAAACCTAGGGAGGAGACTCCTATCAATGAGAATGAGATTCGGATCACCGCTCAGGGGAGGATGCGAAACTACATATCTTACGCCACCAGCCTTCTTCAGGTTGTTGACATTTTACTAATGTACCTTTTCTGTTTAAATATTGGTTAGCTTTTTGTGAATAAAGTGATTTCACCATATTAAATTAACAAAAGTATTGCACCTTTTCTGTTTAGATGATTTTGTGAGAAAGTGATTTCACCGTATTGAATTGATAAAAGTAATGTACTTTCCTGTTTAAATGTGGGTTAGCATTCCCGTGGGCAAAGCGATTTCACCAGGTTAAATTGATGAAAGTGGCTTGGTAACCTGCTTTTGTACTTAGCCATCTTGCCTCTTTCACAGGAAAAGGGTTCCGATGAGATTGTCCTGAAAGCCATGGGAAGAGCTATAAACAAAACAGTGATGATAGTGGAGCTTATCAAGGTTCAATTTGTTTCCATATATTATTTTTCTTCCATTGCTGAGGCACTCTGTTAGTGAGTACGAATTTTAAAGGGTCAAAACCACTCTTATTTTTGTTGTGACACAGAGAAGGATCGTTGGTCTTCACCAGATTACGGTTATTGGGTCAACTGATATCACTGACACATGGGAGCCATTGGAGGAAGGCCTTCTTCCGTAGAAATCTTTCATCACTCTATAAAATTTGGAATTTCCATTTGGTCAACCTTTGATTGCATTTATTAACTTTGCTATTCTTTTCTCATTTAGTTTCAAATATAATCTTGTTGCACAGGCTTGAAACTACGAGGCACGTATCTATGATAACAATCACCTTGTCAAAAAAGGAGCCAGATGTGTCATCTATTGGGTGAGCAAGAAATATCTATCTTTTTTTATTTTATTGAAATGTTAACAGACCTTGCTCTTCGTACATTTTTGTTGATGTTTCATTGTTTCAACTTTCAACATTGAAAACCACAATCTGTGTCATTTGTTTGTCTGCCTACTCTACTGTCTTTCTGTTTATGGAAGAAAACCCTATTTGATCTGACCAATTTATTGAACCTTGGGGATCTCTAGTTGCTTTGTTTTCAATTCCAACCATTTGGAAGTGAATTCATAACCAAGTATAGATTGCAATTCACTTGTTTTCGATGTATTAGATTTCTCTCATTTGTTTAGATTACTTCAATCATTCAAGTATGGATTTGATGGCATTGCTTGTGTAGAGGCTCTGTGCCTTTAATAGAACCAAACATATTCGTTCAATATCTAACCTAGTTTTGCTATTCTTTTTCTATAGCAAGACTACATATGAATGTATCATGGGCTAGTAAAGATCTATAAAAAATTGTTTAAAAACTACCCTCAACTATTTCAAATCTGCACTTGCATGAATTCAAAATGTGAAATATCTCACAGTAGTAAATTGTCAAGGATGCCTCGCTATTTAATTAGTATCTGTATCTCTTTGAAGGCTATCATTTGCTCGTTGCGACCACAGTTTCTGAAATTTTCGTTTGAAACCTTCATGGTTCCTCTAACTAGTCTTTTATGTGCAAACATTAAAGTATTTTATCTCCTAGAGTATGTTTCTGTTTGAATAAGTGCCATTTGAAGTTGTCTTTCCTTTGCTATTTTATTTTGAAAATTCTTGGTTGGCTGTTCCTCTCACCTTGTTTACGTGTTTCTTTCGACAGGTATCAGCCTCCTTTACCTGCTGATCAGGTGAAACCATGGCCAGAACATGATTATGGAAGAGGTATTTTACTTCAATTAAGTCTAGGTTTTATTTTTCTGTAGTTGTCAAATTTTCTTTGTGTAATGTTTTCTGAAATCCAGATGAAATCCCAAGTGGAAGAAGCAGAGGTCGCGGTGGTCGAGGAAGAGGAAGGGCTAGAGGTACACTTTTTGTTAGAAGAGGCCATTACTGAAGATCCATATAAAATATATGGAAAATTGTGAATATTGTGCTTGGTTGGTTGCTGTTTATTCATAAATTATTCTTTACAGGGAATGGCAACATTGTTGAAAATCATGACGATGGAGAGTGGGACAATCAGGGCCGAGGGTATAGTAGAGGTGGTTCAAATCATGGTCGAGGCCATGGTTCACGAGGTCGTGGAGGTAGAGGTGGCTACGGTGGTCAAGCTGATTACCAATACGAAGCAGAATCTGGTGCTTATAACGAAGAAGCACCTTTTCCTGTTCGAGGCCGTGGTAAATCCTCACTTGTCCCTTGTTTTGTTACACTTCTTTAAATCTGATATATAACGATGATAGACGGAAAAAATATTATTTGAATTTTGCTATTGCATATCAAGTAGAATATACGTCATGTGTTATCCATCTAAAGTGATCCTAGATTAGTATCCTCATACCGTACTTGGAACTGGATAAATGCAAACTTATCCTAATATTATTTAGAAAACTAATGTCTTACCATTGTGATCTTCTGTTTTGTCAAGAAGCTGTTGCAGATTTTTTTTGCCAAGAGACGTGGGTGTACTGAGTTTAACTTGACATGTTTCCCATTTTTCAAATAATTAGATTGACAAGTTATACGCCTGTTTTTAGGTCGTGGACGTGGAAGGGGTCAATTTCGCGGGAGGGGTCGTGGTAGGTCAAATGGTCCGCAGATCCAAGCAGGTGCTGCGGAAGCATAGTCGGATCAAATCTTTTTTTAAATCTTTGCTTGATTTGCTATGTCGATGCTCCTTTTGGGATTTCTTATTTGTTATTTAGGATTAAGATTAACTTAGCCTGTATAAACCTCTTGCCATGGCAAGGTGACAGTTTTCTTTTTTCCCCATTGAGAATGTTTATCCAGTGTATCATTTGGTTCAGTTTATTTTTTTTCAAATTCCACACTGGACTGTTGTAGCATTTTGTGAAACATAACAGCGTATTTTTTTATTTATAACGTGTCTCGTTTTTGGTTTCATCCGCCTCACACATTTAGTTAACATCTTGGGAATGTTTTGTCTATTTATATTTTTCTCCATATGCATACTGCCTTAGTGCCTTCATTTGGAATGCTAATGGTTAAATTTGTTTTGAACATTGTGGATGGTGTCATTAACTCATTATGCATCTTCATCATGAGTATCTTCAGTATCACTTGAGTTTCTTCAATTGTCGTTAGATTCTTTCAGCACAAGATGATGTCAAAAGAAAGAGATTGAATCTCCGACTGTTTTTCGTACTTGTTTAGTTTGATTTGGAGACGGTGCTTTTCCTTGGACATGTGGCTTGATTGAGGTAGGGGAAGACAGGACGGAAGCTTCTAGCAAATGCAAGGTGTTCTATATGCGACGCCGAAGATTTAAGATTTTTTCAGTATGGCTGTGGATAAATGGTCATACAATTTATTAATGTAATTACTAACTTTTCAAAATAAAATAAAATAATAATAATAAGATTAAAGACTGTTGTTGTTAAGGGGCATGAGCCGCATGAGGTGACGACCTTCAACGGAAGATTTGTAACGTCTTGAAAGATTTGTAATATGTCAGTGAACTCATCAACGATAACAAAAGATATCTCAATGACAAGAATGAGAGTTCAAGGTATAGGGCTAGTTTTTCTAGTGATTGAGAGTGTTGAAAACAGCTCAGACAAACGGTCATCATAGCCTAAAATGGACATAATCTTCAATCAAACAAATCATACAACCTACGCATCTTCACCAAAGGCAACAATCTATTCACGCACAAAATCTCCAAACGTCTACAATATGTATTAGGAAATAACTCAACACACATATATATATGTTTGCTCTGTATTTGTAATAATAAGATCAATATAACAATTTACACCAAAATCTACATGGTACCAGAGCACTGATCGGGACCTCAGAATTGGGTGATCATCACCGGCGACGGCCATCGCCGACCATCACCTCAGACCCCACCCAAAAATCAACACAGAGCCCGCACCACCCCGACAATCATAACCACCAAAAAAAATCCCAACAAAACCCATCATTGGCCGGCAAGGCCTCAGAAACTTCCGCTCACTCCAAACCTTATGACAGAGATCACAAACCCACAATGGCTGACTACCCAACTCCTCAGCGGCTCCAACTATCTGTCATGGGCAAGGTTGGTCACCCTTTCCCTCAGCGGCAAGGGGAAGCTGAGCCACATCACCGGGAAAATAACCAAACCAGCCGACAACACAAAACAAGAGGAGTGGCAGACAGTCGATCACCTAGTCATGACATGGATCCCGAGTTCCATGCAACCACAAATCAGAGAGCTTTTCATCTACTCTGACTCCGACAAAGAACTGTGGAATGTCGTCCACGAAATGTACGGCAAACAACAAAACTTCACGCATACGTTCAGAATCAAGCAAGAGATCGCACATACCAAACAAGGGCAAAAGTCAGTCACTGACTACCTTGGAGCGCTCAAGAGTCGATGGGATGAGCTCGGGGTATACGAACCCCCAAGCACCGACCCTAAAATCATTCAAGACCGTCTTGACCAAAACCGCATCTTTCAGTTTCTCGTTGGACTAGACTCAAGTTTCGAAGCCCTAAAAGCACAAATCATCTTATCACCAGAGCTTCTGCCCTTCAATACAGTCATTGCGATGGCACAACGGGAGGAAACAAGACGCCAAACCATGACAAAACCAAGCGTTCGCGGTGTCTCGAAATCAAAACCAAAACCAAATCCAGAACACCAAAGGAAAAACACAGTTTGGAAGAAGAAAAGACGAGCACTATGATAACTGTAAGAAACAAGGGCACACTCGGGACCACTGCTGGTTCCTCTACCCTCATCTCCGACCACCGAAGAACGGTGTAGGAGATCGGGGAGGAGACGGGGGAGGGAACTCAAGCAGCGGCGGCCGAAACCTTCTGAGCTCCGGAAACCCTAACCCCAGCGGCGGTGGAGAGTGGAACAAATGGGGGCATGTCGGATCCACACAAGAATCTCGGGGTTTTATGTCTGAGTTCATCGCGGGTCAACCCGGATCCGACCGACGTACTCTTCCAGATCCGACTCCGAGAAGTCCACAACCAACCATGCAGCAGATGGGCCAAGTGCTAGCCAACTTAAATAACCTTCTCCATAGTCAAAATCTCAGTCAAAATCAGACCCCCAACTCAGGTAGCTACCCAGGTATTACCTTCACTAATGACTTTTTTAATTCTACTGCTAATCATGTTAGTACCAGTAATAATTCATGGATCATAGATACAGGAGCCACAGATCATATGACCGGAAATAAATCATTATTACATAACTTTCACCTTGATCCCAAAATTAATAAAAGAGTTACCGTTGCTAATGGAAATCAAGTCGAAATAGATGGAATAGGAGAATCAATATTTTTGAATAACATACCTGAGGAAGTTCTTTTTGTTCCATCTTTGACTTCCAACTTATTGTCTATTGCAAGGATCACCAAAAAATTAAATTGCAATGTTATTTTCTCACCTTATGACATATTGTTTCAGGACCGACCATCAGGGAGGATGATTGGTAGAGGCACCCTTCTAAATGGACTTTATGTGTTTGATAGTTCAAATGATTTATTGCAGGCTAATAATGTGTCTCACTAGTCTCCCGAACTGTGGCGCAAACGCATGGGTCATCCATCCTATACGGTTTTAAAACAATTATTTCCTGATTTACGTCTTAAGTCTAATTTATGTTGTGATGTTTGTTGTTTCTCAAAACAATCAAGATTACCTTTTTATTCCTCTACAATAAAAATCGGGAAGCCTTTGGAATTAATACACTCGGATATCTGGGGGCCTGCCCCGGTCGAATCATATAATGATTTTAAATATTTTATCACTTTTATCGATGATTTTTCCCACACAACATGGTTATATTTGCTTAAATCTAAGTCTGATGTTTTCTCTATTTTTTGTGAATATGTCACCTTTGTCGAAAATATGTATGATACAAAAATTAAAATTCTTAGGTCCGACAATGGCTCAGAATATACTAGCAATGTTTTTCAAAATTTTAAAAAAACTAAGGGCATCTTTCATCAAACAACTTGCATTAAAACTCCTGAGAAAAATGGTGTTTCAAAAAGGAAAAACCGCCATCTCCTCAATGTTACTAGATCTTTACTATTTCAAAATCATATCCCCAAAATTTTCTGGTTTGAAGCCATGTTAACCGCTGTTTATATTATTAACTGACTTCCTAGTCCGCTTCTTCAAAATAAACAACCTCTTGAAATTCTAATAGAAGACGTATGAGCATCGCTCACTTCAGAATTTTTGGATGCACATGTTTTGTTCATAAAAAAAGAGATGACAAATTTGACTCAAATTCTGTTAAAACTGTCTTTTTTGGATACTCCTTTAAAAAGAAGGGGTACAAATGTTATGATCCAAAGGAATGTAAGCTTTATATCTCTAGGGATGTTTCATTTTTTGAGGATGAATCTTATTTCAACTCTACAAATAGCATGTCTACAGGTCAAGATTTTTCTGCAGGCCAAAACACTCCTCTACCGACTATGGATTTATTTGAAATAACTCCAGGTCTTGAGGAAACTCTCGTCCCTCAAGAAGGGGGAGATTGTAATACACGTAATGATCACACCGTACAAGAAGAAGCCCAAGAAGAACCTCCCACGAGAAGATCCACAAGACCAACCCGTACTCCCTCTCTCCTGCGAGATTTTGTTACTTATAAAAAACTGTGTATCCCGTCCAAAACTATGTCTCCTATAAAGCTATCACATCCAATCACCAAATGTTTTTAACTCAAATAGACACTCACCTAGAACCCACCTCTTATCAAGACGCCCTTAAGGATCCAAATTGGGTAAAAGCCATGGAAGAAGAATTAGAAGCATTAAGGAAAAATCATACTTGGTCCATGGTTCCCCTCAAACCAGGGATCAAACCCGTAGGGTGTAAATGGGTATACAAAATTAAATACAATAGTAATGGTAAAATTAACAGATATAAAGTTAGGCTAGTTTCTAAGGGGTACACTCAAACCTATGGTCTTGATTACCAGGAGACCTTCGCTCCTGTTGCAAAAATGAATACTGTTAGGATTCTTTTATCCATCGTTGTTAACTATGGTTGGAACCTTTTCCAAATGGATGTCCGAAACGCCTTCCTCCAAGGGAATCTTGAAGAGGAAGTCTTCATGGTTCCACCTCCAGGCTACAATTGTTCTCGGAATCAGGTTTGTAAACTTCACAAATCCATCTACGGTCTTAAGCAATCACCCAGAGCATGGTATGCCAAACTTAGTCACTCTCTTATTTCCTTTGGTTTTTTAAAAAGCTCTGCTGATGCATCCATGTTTATTAAGCATTTATAACGATAGCACTATAATTGTCCTTGTGTACGTAGATGGCATCATAATAACTGGCAATAATGATAAAGAAATCAATGTAGTAAAAACCTACCTAAAAACCAAATTTGACATCAAGGATTTAGGTTTTTTTTGTTGGCTTTTTGGCCTTAATCTAGGTTTTGATGATTTAATTAACCTAATCTTAATTATGATGATGTAAAGTAGCACACATATTGCATTGCATATATATTGCATGTGCTAACCTCTACAGGTGATCAAGACTCATGGAAGGAAGGAAATCAAGTCAAGATTTGTAATAAAGCTAAATGAAGACTTGTAATCTTGATTTTATTTTGAGTCTTAGGAACATGTGTAAATTGAGCATACAAGAGTTAAAAACCAATCACATACACAATAGGTTCCCTAGAGAAGTCACACACGAAATTTCACATTATTTGGACTTCATTAGATCACCCAAACCTTAGTCGGAAATCACTTATAAACTTAAACCCAGATTTCCTGTGTGAACCGGTCGACCGAACCAGTTCTCAGTTCGACCGGTTTATAACAGACTCTCCACAGTGATTTTACCGAACTCTTCCGGTCGACCGGTTCTACCTTTTCGGTCGACCGATCCCGGATTTTAATATGACCGTTTTTCTTGTCGTATTCCTATAACGGTCGTATTCGTATAAAACAAAACTTAACCCCAAAATACATTCGGTAACCGGTCGAACGAAGACCTTGTTTCGGTCGACCGGTTGAACATATTTTCAGAAACCAAATTCCCTGCTATCGGTCGACACATTTCTCGTTCGACCGATTGACCTTTGTCTCAACCGAATCCCCTTCTCGGTCGACCGCCCCATACTTTGGTTCGACCGTTTAACTTAAGTAGAGTTAAGTTCTAGCTCGTTTGTCCGACCGAATATTCTTTTGTTCGACCGTTCTCTTTGAAATCATGTTAACGGTCGACCGGTTTACTAGTTTCGGTCGACCGGTTCTGGACAGATTTGCAGCCCGATTTTCTGCCTTGTGTATCTTGCACAAAACCCAATCAAATCTATCCCCAACGGCTAGAATACCTTAGGAGCTTATAAATAGAGGATCAAGACTTGTTGTTAACACAACTCTCCAACTCCAATTGTCCCAATACATTAGAGAGAAACCTCAATCCTCAAAGCTCCCAATTCTACACTCTTTAAGCCTAAACTTCACACATTTGATCATATACTCATCCTACTCAAAGTGTGCTCAATTAGAGAGTGAATCCCACTCAGTTACAAGTGTTGTCAAAAGAAGCAAGGACTTCGGTGAAAGCCCGAAGTGTCCCTCTCGGATTGTGAGAGGAAGAATTCAAGCAAGCGAGGGTTGTTCGCGTTGCTTGTGGTGTAAAGGCGTTCTCTCCCGGCCCGGAACGGGGAGTGGTTAGTGAAGACGTAGGCGGAGCTTGCGGAGTCGAGCGGAGCTTACAAGAGATGACTAGGACCCGGGTGGGGTGCCGAACCTCTATAAAAACCGACGCGTCTTTTGTGGTTTGCATTGTCTTTCTTTCTCTACTTGTTTGTTTATTCCGCTGCGCATTTGTTTGCTTAATCAAGTAGAAAATTAGGGATTAGATTAAAAGTGATTAGTGGACCCATAACCCACACGATCCTACATTTTTGAAGTATTTTTTAGGCATTGAATTTGCACACTCTAAGAAAGGCATGTCCCTATCCCAAAGAAAGTATGTTCTTGACTTACTTCAAGAAACATGAAAGTTAGGGTCCAAACCCGCAAATACCCCTATCGAAACAAACTTAAAAGTAAAACCCACTAATGGAGAACCTTTAGAAGACATAGGACAATTTCAGAGACTAATAAGAAAACTCATTTACCTTACCGTCACCAGACCCGACATAACTTATGTTATTAGCACAATAAGCCAATTTATGCATGCACCCCACACTCAACATCTTAACATAGTAGATAGAATTCTCATATACTTAAAAACACACCTGGCCAAGGCATATGGATGAAAAACAATAATTCTAATTCAATAATTGGTTATTCTGATGCAGATTGGGCAGACAGTCATGATCGCAAATCCACTACGGGGTTTTGCACCTTCGTCGGCGGTAACCTGGTCGCTTGGAGAAGCAAAAAACAGAACGTTGTAGCAAGATCCAGTGCTGAAGCGGAATATAGAGCCATGACATCCACTACCAGCGAGCTCACTTGGATCAAACAACTTCTCAAGGAAATGAACATTCCATGCCAAGGACCAATACAGATGTTCTGTGATAACAACGTTGCTCGACATATAGCCTCCAACCCAGTGTTTCACGAACGACCAAACATATCGAAGTAGATTGTCACTTCATCAGAGAGAAGATCCAAGCAAAGGAAATCGAAGTTCCCTATGTACAAAGCAAAGACCAACACGCAGATATCTTTACCAAAGCATTGGATCAAAAATAATTTCACAGCATTCTCCACAAGTTGGGATCCTTCAACCTTTTCCGGAGCCAATTTTCAGGGGGAGTGTTGAAAACAACTCAGACAAACGATCATCATAGCCTAAAATGGACATAATCTTTAACCAAGCAAATCATACAACCTACGCATCTTCACCAAAGGCAACAATCTATTCACGCACAAAATCTCCAAACGGCTACGATATGTATTAGAAAATAACTCAACATATATATATATATGTTTGCTCTGTATTTGTAATAATAAGATCAATATAACTATTTACACCAAAATCTACAGAGAGATATAAAAGGAAAGAACCAACATTTGCATGTTGACAATGGGTTAAGGATTAAGATTTGTCGAGGGATTTGTGTTACAATATGTCTTTTAAATTAGTTCATTCTAGTGTTCAAGGATATTAGTATTCAAGTATAGGTTGGAAAATAATGAACATGCGAGGGCTTATTTGGGGGTAGAGGCAACACCATGTTCTTACATATATCGTTAACAACAAAGCCGTTAATCTTATTTAATTTTATTTTTTGAAAAGTTGGTGTTTGCTCTCATTAACCCCACCCTAGTTGGATGTGGCTAAAGAAGTAGAATCCTTCCCCTACAACTTCTAAAATATAACAAAATACACCAGCACAAAGTTCGGTCATGGAAACTTTTGCAGATGTTGGAATTGGAAAGGCAACATACCATTAGGCCTTTATGAAAAACATATTAGAGATTTAAGAGACAATCGGCAGGGCTTAACGATGGTAACCACAGTCCAGACAACCTTCATCATATAATGCAACGTACGATTTTGGTTTACTCCTTGAATTGTGGAAAAGGTGGGTAATGATTAGACAATACAATATATGGTTACCAAAATCAAAACAGGAAACCTTTATTTGTGGATGAGGCCCCAAATGAAATCAAGGTTTGGCCATTGAAACACGATTACGGTCCTGATCGCTACGCATTCTGATATTCAATTCATCTGATAGGTCATAAGTAATCTGAAAAATATAATCAATAATTTGTGAGCTCGACAACACGCAAATATCAACCGTCAATCAACCATAATCAAAAACCTATTTAGCTATTTAACTGGGACTTGCTCTTACATACCTCAAAGCTAACCCAAAATCGAACTTGTAATATCCTAAACCCATCTTAGGATCTTAATGGTGATTAGGGGTTAAGTGTTGGTTAATGGAGGTTTGACTTGACTTGGAGAGAGAATGAGACATTAGAGGTATGGTGGGTGTTGTCGTGATGTGATGGGGAGTGGTGGTGAGGTGATGGGACGTGGGTTGTGGATTGTGTTTGAGTTTTTAAGGAGAAAAACCAACCTATTTCACCTTCTTCCTTATTTTCCTTCCTTCCACTACATTTCTCGCCATTTTCCTGGCGAGCAGAGGTGGTGACTTGTGCACCGACAGAGGGAGTTGCATCAGAGGCAAGCTAGGAGGATCACCGGAGGCGACGTTGCGCGAGCGAGGCTCCGGCGAGTTCGTCGTTTTCGAAATGTATGTGGGCTTATTAGCTTGCTTTGTTGCTCACTCATGAGGGGGTGATGTAGTGGTCGGTCGCGGGAGATCGGAGATCTCACTAACGGCGAGAAACGACGTAAAATACTTGGCAGACGCATGGTTGTTGTCGACCAACAGTCGACCGGTTCCTTCAGGCGGGCGACCGATTTAATGTACTTGCCCGACTTTAACCAACATCGGTCGAATGATGCCTTGTGGCGGCTGACTGGTAGTGCATGTGTTGGTGGGTCAGGAGTTTGCCTGTTGGATTTCGGTTAACCGTTTCTTTGGTTGGTTCGACCGGAACTTAAGTTGCATTATGTATTGTTTGACCATTTTTATGTATTGTTCGACCGATTGATGACTTAGAACTTCTAGGATGCCCTGGTAGTTTTCGGTCGACCGGGACCCCTGAGTCGGTCGACCGTTAGTATTGTACGATTTTGACCAGACTCCAGATTTTGACCACGTATCGGTAGACCGGTTGTAGACTCTTGTTCGACCGTTGGGACTTAGGTTAGGCGCAGAGAGTTTGATCGTTGCAGACTTTCGGTCGACCGAACCCCATGGGAACGGTCAACCGGATTGCCTCTTTCGGTCGACCGTTTGTGCGCAGAATTGAATTCTCGGTCCTTGTATAATGCCAACTCTGTCCACGAAAACTCGTGTCTTCGCCTAGTGCGTGAGCCGGGAGGTGACGACGGACGCGTTACACGTGCCTACCCTGGGACCGCCGTGTGGAATAGTGTGGGTATTCGGGATGTGTCACCTCCGTACATGGATCGTAATTTAATGTGATGGATTTATGGACTCATGGTAGAGTAGCAGACCTGAGGGATCGTGGATCCTAATGTTTGATGTTGTGCGGCTCGTGGAGCTTGATGACCTGGCGGACTTCGGTCCGGAACCGTCTGATGTTGTGTCGGACGTATGTTGGACCACCGATACTGTGCCGGTGATGCCGTCAATGCTATTCCGACGATGAAGAGATGATGTTGTTTCGACTATGATGTTTGTTGCCGATGCTGTTCCAGCTATGTTTTCCTCAGCTGGACACCTACTGAGATGATTGATGGACCAACCGAGCGACGACTTCGTTGGTGTGGTTTGACCACGATAGTTACAGATCTGTTTCTCATGGCGCGGACCTCGCAGACACTCCTTGCCGAACCTCATGATTAGTATATCCGCGTGTGGGGAGCCTCATGTATTGTTCCGTTAGACCGTATGTACCTACGGTAGGTCTCCGAGGGAGACCCGGTGATGAATGTCGGACTGATGTCATGTTTTACCCTTTCAGGAGAACAATTTTATTTACCGTTGATGATATGACATGCTACTAGTATGATATGTTCATTTGTACTACTGCGTTCATATAAGTGAGTTTGACATACGAGACTTCCTTATGGAAACTCGGGCATTGTTGTTACATGTTTTATTTCAAGACCGTAGTAGGTCCAGTTGGGTGGTGACGGCGGGCGTGCGCATTTTGGGACCGAGATTCTCTCGTTCGGACCATTGAGGTCGTCATGATTACTTATACTTCCTTTTGTTATATCTGATGTAATCATGTAGATTTTGACAAACTCTGAAGTAATATGGTGCACCGTTTGAATGTTTTAATTGAAGTAACAGTTCCGTTTTTTGATTATTGGTCTCTGGTATCTTCGATGATAATTTTTAAATTTTCTGCTGTTTCGGGATGTTACTGAACCTCCTTCACCCAACCCTCTTCACAACCTTCTCTCTCTCACGACTTCCTTCCTAAACTCCTATCTTTACGTTGAAAACCAACTCCCTCACGTGTAGCGCCAACTTATCTTATACACTCACTTTACTTACCACCTCCACCTCCTCAAATCCTACACCAACCCCTCATCCCCCGAAGTCATCACCTCCCCTTCTATTCATCCAACACATAACTTATTTCCATGCCAAAAGATAAATATCAAATAATTACTAACCACTCCGTTAACCTAATTAATCACCCCTACCTAATTAATCTCTCTCGTAAGTAGGGTTTAGGATTAGAGTTCTAACATGAAGCATAGGTGCAACAATAAATGATTCAATCATTATTAAATTAACAACACGATAGATTATAATGCATAAAAGGAAATCAATTCATTGCAAGACTCGGCCAATCCGAGGCCCCACTTCAGATAGATGATCGAATAAATTTTGGTTGTCCGAACTGGTGATTCCAGTTAAGGATTTCGATAGATTGAAATGTATTCAGTCGTCCGTTAAAATAATTTTGGTAGACAAAATGTGACTTTTGACAACCTACAATAATTTTTTGTTGTTTTCCAACTTCAAATATTGAGAAATGAAAACGAAAATTTTATTATCCAACGCGAACATAAAGTAAAGTTGGATTCCAAAAGAGGTATCAACAACCCATATTTCAGCAGCCAAAAAAATATATTTTATTTTCCGTCCAATTACAAAAACTTCTCTTAAGTTTCAACATTTTAAATACCAATCTATTAATAACAAGAATATTTCAAACCACAGGTAGACGAACTCAAACCGAATCGAACCCACTTACTCACACCATCGGCGTGAACGAAAGGGGATATTTTGATATTTTCTGCGAATCTCACCCCAAACCGCCGTCTCGATCTCCGATGGCTCCGACCGACGACGTGGAGATGAAGGAGGCGCAATCCGACTCCGCCCCTCCCACCTCCCCGACCCTCCTCCGTAAGATCACAATCCCTAACCTCCAAATCCCCGCCTCTAGGGTTTTGTTTGGTTTGGTATGGATCTGATCCCGACTTTTGCTTTCAGGTATGAACGAGATCGTCGGCCTCGTCCAGACCGGCGCCGTCTCCAAGGAGATGCGCCACGTCGTCCGCGCCGTCCGCCTCACCATGGGGATCCGCCCGAAGCTCACGGCCGGGGTCGTTTCTGGGTTCATCTCTCGCGTCCTCGCGCCCGGATCCGAGGCTTTGGCGAGGCTTTCGTCTTATCTTCCCAAGGTGAGGGTTTGAGGTTGGATTTTGTGCTGAAAGTTTTTAGCTTTTGAAGGTTTAGGGTTTGGGATCGGGATGTGGACAATTGGAGTTTAGTGATAAGTTTTCTAGATTGCTAACATAGGGATTATTGACATGCATGTGGTGGTGAACAACTAAACAATGTATATGCTATAATCCAAAATTAGATGTCAATTGAGCTTTTTTTGGTGTACATAACTTCTGATAATGTTATACTGTATAAGGTTACTGCATCCACTCTTTGGTGAGGGTTTGAGGTTGGATTTGGGGGGTTTTGTGGTGAAAGTTGTGATCTTTGGAGGTTTGGGTTTTGTGGGAGTTAGGATTTGGGGTCAGGTTCGGGATGTGCTGGAAACATTTGCCGAGATGTGGCGAGTTGGAGTTTGGAGATTAGTTTCTTAATTGCTAACTTAGGATTATTGGCACGCATGTGGTGGGGAGCAACTAAACAGTGTAAATGGTAGTGTCCGCAATTAGAGGTCAATTGACCTTTTTCTTTGTACGCCACATAATTTAGCTATACATTCCTTTGGATTTTTTTGTACGTTGTCCTTGTTTTGTGACGTCAACTGCTCCATGTTGGGCTTACGTGACTGGATGAAACCAAGTTATTTGTCATGGAAAGGCAACACTTTGGAGGAACACCCTAACAAGTAATAGGTAGTGAGATGAGATATTGGTTGCAAGTCCGCAGTGGATAGAAGAATAACTTGCCCTAGGCTTCTCTATGACTGTTTGGGTACTTACTCGGGATCAAGAAAGAAGCTTCGTTTGATGCTGGTAGGGAATAGGAATGGATTACTTCTCCCTTAGAGCACATCTTTTGGTCATTTTTGCTAGTTATTTTTCTTGCACAATACATTTTACATAGTTTGTGTCACGCTAGGACGTGGCTTGTGTATTTGGGGTCGTTTCCTTATGCCGACGATTAATTTTTTTAAGTGTGTTATGGATTGGTTGTGTAAGGCTGACTGGTAGTTATTAGGATTTAGGATAAAGTGAAGTATTTCAGTGAGTAAAATATTTATTTATCTTGTTCAAGTGAACTATCTGCTATGAGTCTATTTCATCCTGTGAGTAATATGTTTGTTGTTTTGTTCAAGTGACCTATCTGCTATGAGTTTATGCTTGTACGTATTTACCTTTTTTCGCAGCAATAGTAATGCAATATTATTATTGTCTCTTCAATAATGACTAGAAAATATCAAATGTTTTGCCACTTGTGTTAACCTACTAATTATAGGTTGAGCTGATTTTTACAATCCTGACATGGATACATCTGCTAGCAAACATCTCTTAGTATGGAAGTATTTTGTAGCTTAAGTTCTTTGGTTATAGGCATTCTATTGTATTTGATTGAAGTGTGGTCAGCAATTGTCGCAATCTTGATAAAACCCCATTGATGAAATAAGGCTCTATAGTTATATTTGTTTCCTTTTACTAATAATAAAAGGCTTGATAGTTTTTTTTTGTGATATTGGGCTTACCTTAGATGATATCATTTCACTTAGCAGTGGTGGTTTAGTGTCTCAGAAGTCCTAGAACATATCTTTACATTCTCAATGCTTGCAAGTTAGCAATGAGTTCATTTTTTCTTTTTGCATCTTTGTAATTGAAAACCTTTGCGGTTTGACAACAGGAAGATGAACATGATATGGATGTTGATACAGCGGCTTCAGCAGCTCAAGGTTCAACGAAGCATTTTTTCCCGGAAGTGGAGATTTACTGTTACTTACTTGTATTAATTTTCCTGATAGACCAAAAAAGATATGATGAGGTAACTTCATGCACTGCTATACTCCTTCTGGACGGACACAACCAAGTTTTTGCAATCCAATGCCTTACTTATTTTGTTCTCTAGGCCAAAGCTTGTTCAACTGCTGGTATCGCTCGTATAAAGAGTATGAACCGCAGAACTGTCGATGTCTTGGCATCTAGGCTCTACTACTATTACTCACTATGCTACGAGCTCACCAATAGCCTTTCTGAAATCAGAGGGTGAGGAATTATTTGCTTTTGTACTATTATTTGTTCAGATTGAATTTCTAGCACCCAATAATAATAAAAGATTGAGTTTCTAGCACAGAGTTTCATATGTTCTGTAACTGATATTATGTTTCCAGAAACCTGCTTGCCTTGCACCGAATGGCTACACTTCGTAGGGATGAGCTGGGCCAGGTTTGTACCTAGTTGACTTTATGCACGTTGGTACTTGAACTAGGAATTCTGTAGACTTGAAACATCTCCATATTCATGGTATGCAGGAAACTGTTCTTAATCTTCTACTTCGCAATTACCTGCACTACAACTTATATGATCAAGCAGAAAAACTGAGATCAAAGGCCCCTCGATTTGAAGCTCATTCTAATCAACAGGTACCTTTTGTAAATCATATTTATTTGGTTAAATTTGTCAACAATTCTCACGTAATAGTCTAAAACTGAGCCAAGTATTTGCTTCTGTAAGGTAAGTAGATATATATTTCACTCGCGGAACATATTGCAACACACTTTTGAACTTTTCACCCTAAGAGCAATTTGTCTTTGAACACTTGCAGTGTTACTCATCCCTGCTTCGTCTATCTCATCATAATGTCACATGTTAATGTTTTTCAAAATGATATTAATAGTGCTATCCTTGTGCATGTTCTGAGTTTCATTTTGTGTTTGCAGTTTTGCCGCTATCTGTTCTACCTAGGAAAAATCAGGACTATTCAGTTGGAATACACAGATGCGAAGGACAGCCTCCTGCAGGCATCTCGTAAGGCTCCAGCGGCAGCTCGGGGTTTCAAAATTTTGTGCAACAAGTGGGCTGTCATAGTTCGCTTGCTTCTTGGTGAAATTCCCGAGAGAACAGTTTTCATGCAGAAAGGCATGAAGACAGCTATGGTTCCTTACTTTGAACTGACAAATGTGAGTTATATTCTTTACTTAAATTGTATTTTTTATGTTTACAGCTTCATAGAAGGATTGTTCTTTGTTTCAATTTCAGGCTGTGAGAATAGGAGACCTGGAGCTGTTCCGAACTGTATCGGAGAAATATTCCAATGTTTTCAGCAAAGATAAGACTCAGAATTTAATCATAAGGCTACGTCATAATGTCATCAGGACTGGGCTTCGCAATATCAGCATCTCCTACTCTCGTATATCCCTATCCGACGTTGCCAAAAAGTTGAGGTTGGACTCTGACAATCCTGTGGCAGATGCTGAGAGCATTGTTGCCAAAGCCATCAGGGATGGGGCTATTGATGCCACAATAGATCATGCAAATGGTTGGATGGTATCGAAGGAGACTGGTGATGTGTATTCGACAAATGAACCCCAAATTGCTTTCAACTCTAGGATCGCTTTCTGCCTGAACATGCACAATGAAGCAGTGAGGGCTCTGAGGTTCCCACCCAACTCACAGAAGGAGAAGGAAAGTGCAGAAAAAAGACGGGAGAGGCAACAACAAGAGCAGGAGCTTGCGAAGCATATTGCTGCCGAAGAGGACGATGATGAGTTTTAATGGTGAAACAGTTCCCACCGTTGGGGATGGTTTTTCCTTTGCAATTTAAGCTTCGTAGGAGCATTTAATTTTTTTGATCAGAGATGATCTGTTTCAAAATAGTTATTTGTTGCCGTGATCACTTTCCCCGTCAGATTCAGGATCGTCATTTTCAAATTTGAGTTTGCACAATGTTTGTGATCTCTACTTTCAGAGTTTCATAGTTATGCTCGAGGCACTGTACTCTATCTCGATGTCGTAATGCACATTTAATCTTATATATGCTCTTATTTTTCCCTCAAAGATGACTGATTGCCGATATCTGAGGCTTGTTTGGCCTGGCAGAAGCTCTGAATGTTCGCCGAAGTCGATATGTTTATATTGGGGACATAATGTTACCAAGCTGCTGATCCTCGAGGTGGAAATTCATATAGGAATAAATAGGTACCTAAATAAATACGTTGATATGGCATTGTCTTGTGTTCCCGGTTTGCAGGATTTATTTCAAAAAATAAGAAGATTCGCGGGATTTGGATAGTAGCTGGAGAATTCAGCCCCACTGTTCCAGACTCCGGTAGTACTGACCACTAAACCTACCTTTGCCTGAAGGTAGATGGATTACATTTTGTCGTCCAAACACATGATGTCATTGCCTATGCCTAACCACTATATTTAGTCAGTAAATTTAGCTTCAAGTCTCATTTTTTTGTTGCAATTATCAAAAAAGAATATTCCCAGAGCAAAATATCTACAAAAAGTTTAATTCAACTAAAAGAAAGAACTATATATAACAATAAAGAAGAATTGCATTCAAAGCCAAGAGATACTGTTATGTGATGCTAAAGCCACAGCCCACCTCAGATGTTTGGTTTCTGCCAAGGGAAGCATGTATTCACCATCCATCCAATAGTAGCTTGAGAGCTATAAGTGATTAGCATTAAATCACTTAACTTAAATACTAGTTTATCTTTTACTTTTCCAGGTAGCTATGGCAAATATAGCCTAGTTTGTACGCATCCATGCATGGTAGAGACAAGAGTAGGTATACGTGTCATTGCCCCTGACCTTTCATGCTAGCTAGCAATTATGCAGAGAATATTTCGTAGTGACTTCCCTGATGGGTGATGGCACAAGTCTAACCACCTCATTCTTCCAACCTTCTCTTACTTCTCATTGACTCAATATTTTCCTTATATGTTTTAGAAACAAGTACAGAAGAACAGTTGGAGTTGGAGATATATCTACTGGCCCCATAGATTGTGTTGTGTAATGACTATCATTTAAAAATTGTACATGGTTTCATGTGGTTCGGTAAACCACTAAACATGTACTCACAAAATTGCTTGTTGGCACCTAATTTTTTTAAAGTGCATTTGTTGATTTATAGTTCATTCAGTATACGGATATTGATTGGTCATGCTTATAATAATCATGCAACTTATAACGACTGCAATGGTCATCCATTTATTAGCACAAATCTAATACTAACATAAGAATGAAATTTGAATTTATTTGGTCACGAGTTGCTATCGAGATCAAGTCGTGTGGCATATTAAGCTTTAAGTGTAAGACAACAATATACATGAGATCTTACTTTTGGCTCACCAAACACTTCACCAAAGTTCTATATCCACTGTCCATTTCTAAACAACTCTTAAGCTCTTGCTCCTTATAAATGGACCTCTGGGGTGCTCTTTCAAGCATATCCTACAATCCAATCTTCAACACATCTCATTAGTGAAGTGTAAACACATACAACAACAATGGCAAAGATTGCAATGTTTGTTTTATTCTTCATCTCAGCTTCCTACTTTGCTAGCGAAAGCAATGCATTAAGCGTTGAATACTACTCTGAAACATGCCCTCAACTTGAGTATGTGATTACGAATGTGGTGAAGAAGGCAATGTTGAATGATAGAACGGTCCCGGCTGCGCTTCTTCGCATGCATTTCCATGATTGCTTCATTAGGGTTTGTTTTGTTTTTCCATTTTATCAAAAGGATTCAACTTTATATTATGACGTGCATAATTGAAGACATCATTTGTTAAATTTAGGGTTGTGATGGATCAGTTCTCCTGAACTCGACGGCAGAGAACAAGGCAGAGAAAGACGGTCCGCCAAACATCTCCCTGCATGCCTTTTACGTGATCGACCATGCTAAAGAAGCCCTTGAGAATATGTGCCCTGGCGTGGTCTCTTGTGCTGATATTTTAGCTTTAGCTGCCAGAGACTCCGTTGCTCTTGTAAGTATTTGCTAAAATCTAAAATATTTTACCACACAAAATTATTAACCATGATTGACTTATGCAGTCTGGTGGACCCTCATGGGAGGTGCCCAAAGGGAGGTTAGATGGAAGGATTTCGAAGGCCAACGACAGTCTTCAACTCCCCTTCCCAACATTCAACATCTCTCAACTTAAGCAAAGTTTTGCTCAAAGAGGCCTCTCAACTGAAGATCTTGTTGCTCTCTCAGGTACTCATATATATACATATGTCATCTCGATCCAGGCATGATATATAAATGCATGTCACGAGACACGAGCTTCATGAATAATGTTGCATGCATGCAGGAGGTCACACTCTAGGGTTTGCCCACTGCTCTTCCTTCCAAAACCGCATCCACAACTTCAACAAAACGCTGGATATTGACCCCTCATTGAGCCCATCCTTCGCAGCGAGCCTGAGAAACATATGCCCAATGCACAATAAGGTTCGTAGCGCGGGTTCGACAATGGACACCACCACCACCATGTTCGACAACATTTACTACAAGATGTTGGCTCAGGGCAATAGCATATTTTCATCAGACAATGCACTTATGAGCGACCCCGAGACGAGGGCACTCGTCTCCAAGTTCGCAACGTCCCCGTATGATTTCAACCAAGCTTTCATCAAGTCGATGCTTAAAATGAGTAGCATTCCTGGAGGTGAGGAGGTGAGATTGCATTGCAGGACGACAAGATGAAATATATATATATATATGTTTTATTACCTATCTTATCCTATTTACTACCAAGAAATTGATGTGTTTATTTTCTTTGCTTGATAAGTATACGAGGATTTATATGTTGTAATTGGTTTGTTGTTTATGGAAATAAATAATAAAGTGTTTGTATTGGTTTGATTATGGACTGGTGGTTGCGATCGAATTGCGGTATATTGTCAACTTATAACACGAGAATTCTTAACTTAAAAATGTTATTATAACAAATAACACGTTTCCATTTTTTTTAAAAGTACGTTTAATTTAGAGTTGACGCCACATTTGATCACCCATATTGAGGTTCGCATCCGATTAGGGATTTTGCTTATTTAGACTTAATTCTCAATGGCAAAAATAACTTTAATTAGGATGTGAACTAGATAACTTATTTAGATCGTCGCTTGTTGGAGAGTAATTAATAATTTATGCTAGTTTCTTTTCTAGTTGGTAAGGATTAATTTATTAAGGATCAAGGGTGATTATTGCTTAGAGGTGTGACGTGAATCTATGTCTCATCTTCCTTCTAAAGTTATACTTGTCGATGTGGCAGATATCTTTCAACAAATTCTCTATCATTGAGATATTTTCTTTGAATTGTCGTATTAATTCAAAATAATTTTGTTGGAGCAACTTTTGTGTGTGTGTGTGTGTGAAAATTGTTGTTTAGTAATAGATTTTAAGTTATTATATTTTTTAATGGTTCTCTTGTTAATTTTCTTAGTCTTTTAGATTTCACAATGGCGTATGAGAATGGGACTTAAAGAAGAAGACTACGGAGGGTTTGATTCGGAAACCATGGTCTAAAACGATGTTTTAATTACAAAGTTTTTGACGTGGCATCAAGTTCAGAAACAAAGTTATGAAAATAATTGTTTTAATCAGATTTAGGTGTTTAGATGAAAACAAATTTTCGATTAAAAATTGTTTGTTTAAGTATTTGTTTAAATAACTTAGGACTTATATAGTCAAATATTTAGTTGTCCATATTTTTCATTAGATAAATACTTTTTCATTAGAACGTGGGTTGTGGTGGGGAAGAGAGGGGAGATCGTGAAACATAGTTTTGAGGGGAAAAAGAAGAAGTTAGAGTTAATTTTTTAAACAAAACTTCATTTCGAAAATCTTATTTTCTTTTCCAATCCATACAACTAAATTGATGTTTTCAAAACTCTATTTTCAAAATATTGTTTTGTCTTAAAATTAACCATGGTTTGGAAGGTTATCCAAACGGGACCTGAATGTTTACGTCTTTTAGTTTTTATGACTATTTCTGTTATCATAATAATATATGAATCACTTAAACACTTAAAAAAGAACTAACACAAAAGAAATATATTTTGTAGGGGCAAATGGTTTTCAAGTTTAAACACGACACAAAAATTGCCAAACCTTTTGATGTCATGACCAATAACATTTTCAATTGTCTATATAATATTCAAAACACATGAAAACTAATATAAAATGTATAATTCAAATTCTAAGGTCATTTGCGGAGAAACTTTTTCGACATTTAATTGTTTTAATAAAAATAAAAACTCTAAAACAAAATTTATAGTTTGTATGGACCAAATAATTTCGAACTTTTACGTACTACAAAAAATTAAAAAATAATGTAAAGAATATTTAAAACTCAAATAATAGTATTGTATTTTCATTTCTTAAAATACCACGACCGAGTCTCTTGGGCTGAGAATTGAAAATGTTTTAACGTTCAAAATTTTCAATTTGTATCCGATTTCCTTTGTTAGTTAGAAACTAATGGAAATTTGAAAAGTTCTCTCTTTCATGAAGTTCTCTCTTTGTTAATTAGGAATTTGGCATTTATTTGAAGGTTAAGTTGGGAAATCAACCACACATTAGTATATATCCACAAAATGTGAAGTTATTAATCACTTCTACGGACTCTAATAAGTCCTCAACTTTCCAAACTTCTGTAACTGTTGTGTTGTGTCTTTGAGGTTTTAGCAAGTAAAACATGTCTCGCTGCTCGACTGAAATTTCCTCCTCTAGACGGATTGAGGTTTGTGTTAGGGTTTCGATCGTTTGATTGGTCGAAATGTGGATTAATGTGGTTAATTATCGGATTAATCAAAGAACGAATAGGACGATAATTATGGTTTGCGCTTGATAGTTGGAATGTGGATTGAAGTGGTTAATTATCGCGTGATTATCGGGCTAATTAAAGAATGACTAGAATGATGATTTTATGGTTATATGTGTACATTTGTTGATGTAAAAGAGTAATTAGATTTGCGTTTTTGTGCTTCTCGATCTCGAACGTTAGGTTTTTTCATTGTTATTATTGTTTTACATATATTTTGTCAATGGAAACGTTTTTGTTAGAGCAACATTATGCGATTGATTCAGTTTTTCGAGTTTTGGATGGATATTTAAGCAAAAATCCTAATGGCGCTGATTCTTTACTTCTCTTGCAGAGTGTGTTAATTTTTTGGGATTTTTCATTGGTTACCAGAATGGTTGTCGGCTTCATTTTTTGGTTTTTTGTAAAAATGTTTTTAGGGTAAAAGATTTTTGTTGTTGGAATAGAAACGATGGATTAAAGAGTGATTTTCTTTTGTTATCAATTGTCTACCGTTGTTTTCTAGTCTGGTCAAGATGAAGAACGTGTATTTTCGCAACCAAACATGGAATTATAGAAGTATTTTTTGTTTCTCCATTGGTTTATGTTACTAATCTTTTTGAAAACCATATCTTGAAGAAACTCAAGTTTCACATATATCTGAAATTTATGTATTAGGAACGTCAAAAGGCATATAGCTAATTTAAGTTCAAACACTTAAGGCTAATTTTGTTTTTACGAAAGTGTGTTCTGTTCTTTTCTTTCCCCTAATTCACTCTAATTCTTTGTTGGCATTTTAGGGTCTGCTTTAGAATAGTTTTCCAGAATGATTTGTATTATAGTATGATTTGTTTAAATTTCAAAACCTGATTCTTAACTTAAAAATGATTTTCACCAAAAATACGGTTTCAGAATCTCTACTACATGACTCATCGGAAGTTCAATTTTGTAACTTCTTCAAATCCTAGAATTTGGCTTCACTTTTTTGAGTTGGGAATCGAATTTCGTAAGAAAAAAATACGTAGAATTCTATCCAGAAGTGATTTCAAATGTCTTGGACAGTCACTGTTTGACCCTAACCCTTGCTTACTGTTCTTAATTGTGTTTAGGAGAGGATTAGTGATGGATTGAGATGGACGGCTGAGATCGAGTCGGAGAAAAGTATATAAATGTTGGTTTTACTCTCTCTCTTCACTCTCTCTCTCGTTCTCTCCTCTCTCACTCTCTCTAGACGTGTCTCTCTCTCCATCAGAGTTTCGTCGGCATTTGTGGAGGCGAGGGGGCTGTTGGAGACGCCGGAAGTGCGGGGATCGTCGTTGTGTTCGCCGGAGTTCGAGTTCATCGTGGAAAAGCTCGCCGTCGTTTCTTCAAAGGCTTCTTCAAGCCTTAAGGTATGTCAAACTTGCTTTCAAGCTCACCTAGTGTTAGTGTGGGAGTGGGAGCGGTCGACGGTAGGCCGTTTCGGGCTCGTCGGACCTGCACAGCTGTTGCTGAACTATAAACGGTCGACCGTTGTTTTGGTTCGGTCGACCGGTTATAGTGTATTTTGGGCGAATCCCTCGCACCGGTCGAACGATGCCCTTTTGGGCGGTCGACTGGTTGTGCAATTTTTAGTGAGAGAAAACGTCCTGTGTATTTTCGGTCGAACGGGACCCCTTTGCCGGTCGACCGAAAGTACTGTTGTAGGTCGGTTGGGGCGTTGACCATCTAAACGGTCGACCGCCTGTTTGATTCGTTCGACCGACGTTTAAGTTAACTTAATGGCCGGTCGACCGGAAGTGTGGTTTCGGTCGACCGTGATGTGAGGACTCTGGGTGAGTTCTACTGGTGGTTTTCGGTCGACCGATAGGGTTCGGTTGTTCGACCGTTTTACTGTTGATTGCGAAAATGGATTTCTACTGGTGCTTTTCGGTCGACCGGGACCCCTTTGTCGGTCGACCGTTTGGCGGGTTTTTCGGTTGGGCCAGTTTTCTGGGTGAGGATCGGTCGACCGGAAGTCATGTTTTGTTCGACCGTTTTACACTGTTTTTGTGCGTGTGTGTGTGTTGCTATTGATTGGCTAGAAGGCAACGGGTCTCCGACCCTTTTGGGGCGACAGCACAGATATTCCGGCCCTATAGCGATTAGTGGTGACACGGGTTGTGATTTGTGGCCGTGGCTCCGGCGAATGAGGCAAAGCCGTGGCTCCGGCGAATGAGGCAAAGTCGTGGCTCCGGCGAATGATGCAAAACCGTGGCTCCGGTAACACTGAGGCAATGAGGGGGTTGTGTGGCCGTGTTTTGGACCGACGGTGCCTTGTGTGCACGTGTGTTGGTGGGTTGGGGTGAGAGGACCCTTGAGACCCGTGTTGTTGGGCTCTGGCCGGGAGAGAGGTCCCGCGAACTTAGTGAGTGTTTCTGTCGTGGTGTTTTACGTTTCTTTGCTCATTTCATTTCTGTCCATATATGTGTTAGGGTTTTGCATACTGGGTTTCCTCCTGGAAACTCAGGCATTCATTGTCTGCTTTCAGGCCGAGAGCGACGTTAGGTGGGTGGCACCGGCGGAGGGAGCACTCGAGACCTGATCCTGCTTCCCTACATTTTGAGGTGGTTGTGATTACTCGTGTATATTCTCTGTATATGATCTTTTGATGTAATCACATTCTTTTGTAAACTCGTTCACATATATATATTTTATGTTGGTGCACCAGTGTGTGTATTTTTTTCGTAATGTCCTCGTTGATTGTATGATTTAAATTTGAAATTTTCCGCTGTGTTTGAGGATGTTACAGTCACAGTGTCATACTCGGTAGCTAACAGATTTCTGTAATATTATTACTCTTCTGAAAGTTAAAGTTTATGCTTAAAATTGATTTTTATGATAAATCAAAACTTAAAACTCAGATATGTAATTTTCTTGCACTGGGTCATTAGCTTGAACGTCAATGAGCTACGGATGCCAATTGATACCGAATTATGGGATCGACTTCGAACTCTATTCCTGACCTTGGAAATTTAGATAGTGCAAGATGCATAGAAGAGCGACTTAAATTTCCGACGACTCATGTTTGTTATCTTCGAGAATATAATGTTCTATGGCTGTCGATCCCTTTCCTCATCTGCTATCAACAAAGAATTAATTGTTGTTGATGTTAATCATGAAACTCCAAAGATCAGGAATACAAAAACTCGAGCAGGCGAAAGAGAGAAAGAAGTTAAAAAAGGAGAGCAAATTCAAATCCAAGGAAGAGGGTAGAGACCCAGAACATAATAAGCACAAGCACAACAAGAGAAAGCGCGAGGACATCAACCATTACCATCATGATGGTGAGAATTTTTGTGATTTCATATTGTGAAATTCGGATAGTCGGTCACCTCTTTAAACTTGAGTAAAATAGTGATCACTATATTCCGAATTTGAAGCATCAAATGTTGTACTGATTTTTTCACTACATTGCAGTTGCCGGCCTCGGTTGCTCAAGGAGTTCAGAAGCCGATCGCCGCGCTCTGTACTAGGTCGCACAAGCCATACCCAGAAGAGAAAGTGCGACGAAACCAGCAATTCAAATGAGCACGAGTCTGAATTCTGTAGCTCGAAATATAGCCACAAGAGCACAAAAAAAATGCAAGACCAACATAAGCAGCACTAGTCATGATGGTGAGCTTTTGTTGTTTATTTTCTTACTCAACATATTTGGAATTAATGAAGCCCCAAATGTCCCTGAAACTAATCTATTTTTTTGTCAATCTGCAGTTCCCATTGTCGATCAATCATCGTTGCATAACCTTCAGGATTCGAGAGCCCCTGCAACTTCTGCCATATCGACACTTCCGTTTGATGCAGCTCTCTTGTTGGATAACATTTACAAAGGCAACTTCCACTTGCAGGCGGACGAAGCTAAATTCAGAGTACTTGTGACCGATTGGACACCGTTGTCGCCTTCTTCTCTTGAAGATCAGCAACTGGAGTGGTTGCTGAATTCTTCATCAAGTGAGCACCAGAAGACCAAATTTCCTAGAAGCAAAGTTCAAGCAACAAAACTTCTTTGTTCTCGGATTCCACGGGTTACGTTTTTGCCGGAAGGTGGCATTTACGCAGAAGTTTGGATCCAGAGATGTTTTTGTATTGTTCATACATTCTTGTGGTTGTGACATTTTCTCTTAAGCAATTGAGCCTGATGTCAGGGTTGGCGCTTCTCCTTTTGTTGGCTGTATATATATGTGTGTATGTATGTATCAAACTCTCCTTCTAATTGTAATTTGATTCACCTTAAATTGTGTCTACTACTCTTTTGAGATGATTAAACGCTGTATATAGTATTTTCTTAGTTTGATAATCAAAATTTGGATTCTTGAGGCTTCCCAACTTATCTCAACTTATCATCTTGAGTGATTAGTTATGTATAAGGAGTTCAGGATGTGTTACTGTTGTTAGAGTTGGAGGATGTTTGCTGTGACTGTAAGAGTTTGTTATTGTCCAACTCATCATCTCAACCAATTCCTTGTCACAAACTACTATGCATTTATATATCTGTGAGGGCACCTACTGTTTTGAGTGAGAATTATGTTTTTTGCGTGTACAAATGTCATGTATTCTTTAAATTAAACCTCTCTTTTATTTATTTTTTATACTTCAATCCAAATTACATCATTATACTTCAAAAATCTTGGCCATAATCCTTTTTTTAAAGTTCCCATAATCCGAGTATTGCCGAGGGAACTCCATGTCGATCACACGACAACACTAACATCATATTCTCAAATTAAACTACTTCTTCTGAAACAACTTATAACACATAATTAGTAAAACATGTCTACGAGCACGACCAATTGGTATTGAGTTAGACATTCGCACTTTGATAAACTCTAACTATCATGGTTGATTTCGACTGAGTTGTTGTTGCACCACCAAAGTGGTGATCTGAGATCCAAAATCCCCAGAAGATAACAGGTCCCCGAGCGGGCCTAGCTCTGGATCATCGCTCCACATCGCCATGCCATCGGTGAGCGCAGACAGCTGCTCGTCACGCCTTCCAACAATGATTAGGTCAAACACTTTGCACGTCATTCTTATGAGGTTCACCATCTCCTCCCCGTCCGACACGATCTCCTCCCTATAGACCATGTTGTTTCGGTTCATGTTCTCGACCCTGAAGTCGTAGATCAGGTCCTCGTCCAACCAAGCCTCTGTTACGTCCAAGTCGGACGGGTCCTCGTCCTGTCCAATAATATCAATTAAACACAACTTAAACTTTGTTTATAAGCGTAAAATTATGCTTTGATGTAAACTTATTGAGCCTATGTGTTTACATAAGCTCTTCTATTAATAAGATTATAAATTTATTTCAAAAAGAAAACTTAAACTTGGTTTTTTTGTGTTCACAACTCAAATTTGTTGACCAGTACTGGAGTCGAGACAGGTATATGTAGTTCATTAATTGATTAGTCAAATTAACTCGACCAAGGAGACTAGTCCAGACATTGTAATTCATAGTTAATTAACCGATGACATGTTAGTTTTTTCTCCCTTAAAGTGGTGTGTAGCAAATTTAAATAGTTCAATCAACAAAAACGGAAAGGAAGTAAGAAACTAAATCAATGGGATTATTAGAGTATTATTCAGTATACAAGGAGAGTGTATGAGGAATTAGTCACGCAAGAGGACATTTAATTTAAGTAGATGTGAATTATAAGAACTGTACTGCAGACTAAAATATATTTATCCTTTTATATCTTATTTGTTTGTGTTTCGCAAGAAATTTATCTCCTATCACCTTTGCATGAGTATGGACGAGCATGTATAAGCCCTGTAAACATCAATCATATAAATTGCATAGACTCCGCCTAACATTCTAGTGTTAATTTTGATTGAAGCACCATTTTCTTAAATATAAGTATTGTGTAGTGAAAAATAGCCGACCTAATTCTATTAGAGAATGGTAATGATCTTATATTTTGGAAATATAATTTCGTCACTTACCTTCAAGCGGAAATGCACAACCGTGATGCTGACCCTGGGGTGGAGCCCCATCCTCAGGGCCAACGCCACTGCCTCGCAGTCGTCAGAGCCACCCAAGAAATAAACGACGACATTTTGGACCGCATTCGCCAGAGCAGCCTCGATGCTATTAAAAATGCCGTGGTCGACGAGAATTCCAATGGAGCAAGGCGCGTAGTGAAGGACGGCGGTGTTGACCGACCGACGGTCCTCACTAGTGGACTCAAGCTTGCCGTTGACTTGGGTCTTGTGGTAAGGGACGACTATAATGGAGGCTTTCTTGTCAAGTGCAAGAGAGCAAATGTCCTCGTACATGCTGCTGTACGGAGATACGCCCACGTAGGGTTGTACGGTGAGGCTTCTTATGTCTTTTGTCTGCTGGAAACCCCAAAAGGCTGTCATTATGTGGTCCGTCTCAGCTGACGTGTAGGAGGAATTTTTACCTATCAGAGAAGTTAAAGTGCAGGTAAGCAAATAGTCCACTTTAATTGACTTTTTAAAGAAATCAGTACACGTTAATTGACTTTTAAGAGCATACGCCTTGAATTCTCTGAGATGTTTACTCGGAACATGATTTCATTAATCTTTTGCAAATACACTTCCAAAAAAAATACATTGCTAGGGATCCTATCATATTAGGAAAACATAATTCCCTATTGGGAAATGTATAAGTATTTTGTGACAAAGTGATTTTGAAGTTGGAAGAGATCATTGTTGATTTGGGAAGAAAAGAGTAAAATTAGGAAACATATAAACAAATCATATCTTATTAGGAATTATATAAACGTATGTGTATCTATGTATGTATGTATGTATGTATGTATGTCATATGAGGAGTTATATAATGTGTCTATGTATGTATGGATGGATGCCTTCATGTATAATATATATGTATTTGCATAGAACTGTATGAAATATAATCTCACGCCACTCAAAATAAAGATGGTGATGTCAACTAACCCTTGTGCCTAAGCATTAATTGAGATTTAATAGGGCGGTGGACCAACCAAAATTAACACAAAATGATGCTACCATTCTACCTTAGCGATAGGGTACGAGGGCGGTCACAACGCGACCAACAAGAGGAGTCAAGTGGAGCAAGTATATGCAAATGGGGTTGTTGATGCCGGTGCAGAAGGCATCCATGAGGCTGACGGTCGGAGAGACGTGTTCTTGCAAGTGGACGCAAGCGATGACGCGAAGTTAGGTGGTGTTTTTGAAATTCAACATCATTCTTCTCCTGTAGCCAGAGTAACATTTCGAGGGTTGGGACAAGATCTTAACCAGAGGTGCCGTCACGATGGCCACCGCCAGTATCTCAAACAGTGATGCGGTGAACACATCCGGGTCCAATTTCTACCAAATAAATAGAGAAGTCAATACGAAATCTTAATATATGTTTTTCATAAACGAGTGATCAAAGAATTCAAAATAACATCTTAGAATACCCCATAATATCTTAGATACAACACTTCACGAGACATATGAACAACCAGTCGTGTCTTGAGATTTAATTAGAATGCAATATAATAATGTTCAAAACAAAATTTAAAAGAAACTAAAAAATGATACTCACCACATTATCCTCCCACATATGAAGGTGCTCCAACTCGGTAATCCCCTTAGCATTCATCACAAGAACCACTGTGAGAACATCCTGCCAAGACATCCGGCTAAGGTACGCCGCCATGGCGACGCTAATCGTCTTGGCAAAGACGTTGAGCGCATCAAAGAAAACAAGATACCTAGTGGCCCACAAGAAATAAAACAAGCTACCAAAATCCACGTAAAGACCGATGCTCGCCACGTAGATGGGGAAGAAGAGGGCAGAGATGAAGCCCTCAAGGCGGTCGACAAGCGTGCTACTGAGCGGGGGCACGAAGCCAAAGACAATGGCACCGAAGCTAATGTCATGGCCGTGATGGCGCAAGCAAAGCTACACGAGGCGGCCATTGCCAGCACCGACGCAAAGTGGGCGTCGGTGAGGGGGTGCCCGTCCCGGGTTCGGCGGACTATCCACTTCACGATGGGCGGAACACAAAGAGCATTGTGGCCAAGAAGAGGACTAATGCGATGACGGAGGCGTAGGGGAGGATCTTGTAGACATGGCCTCTCGTTGTATTCATCAGGAAGTACATTGTTGCGCCTCTCCTGTAGGTATATATAGTTTCATGACTTCATCATTAGGTGACATATATATTACCATGTAGGCCGATCGAAAAACATTAGGTAACGCGGCTTGTTTAGAAAATATAGCTAATCATAGTATGATTTTGTTTAGGTGGCTGCAGAACAACTTTGATGGCAGCATCAAATACTGCCTTCACATTCTGCAAATTGCAGCATAAAAATGTCGCGCTGTAAACTCAGAGTTCATGGCGACAAGACCACATGCGAAACAAATTTACTTACCAGCTGAGTTTTTGAACTGCACTCTATGTAGGCTGGAGCTTCTATAGACTTCTTCAACTCTCCAGTCTCCCCCCTTCAAAATAAATGCAGAACCATTAGAAGAAGAGAAGAGAAAAGGCAGGACCAAACATATAACAATTAAAAATGTCTGAATAACACAAAGGGACGGTATCAATGAAGCTTCAAAGAAATACCTGAGCAGTGGTGATTGGAATAGCACCAGGATGGTCTACAAAAAACTGTTTATCATCCCGAAGATCTAGACACAAGTTGCACACAACAGAACAGGGAAGGTAAGAATTGTATGTTAAAAACTTGTAATACCATGATACTAGTGTGCCCTCTGTTGGAAGGGGGAAATATTTTGAAGGAAACCCTCAAAAGCAATAATTGACTAAATTGTGTATTCAAAATATTATTTCATGCACCAACCCCAGCTTAATTTGAAAATATCTTAAACTCATGTTAATATCCAAACTATTATATATGTCATTATCATTGTTGCAATTTATGCTACATTTAACGTGCAAGATAGAATCACCTAAAGAATAAGGGTGGGATGGTAATGGAATCATGGTTCCCGTCTTATGTTGGTTGAGCATGGGAATTATTTGTTCGTAAAAGATGTTTTATTGATTCATTCCTATGTTTTGTATGACTTTTATTACATAACATTGTCAAGCATTCATAGGTTGAAGTTAAGATCCCCATGAATTGACAAGAAAAAAACATGAAGTGAAATGAGCATTTGATGGTTAAACATCAGACTTAAACGAGGAACACGAAGTGAAATGAGCATTTGATGATCAAATATCAGACTTAAACGAGGAACATGACCATTGCGGCAAAAGGAGCAACCATGACAAACTAGCTCCAAAACAATTGCTAAAAGAAAATTGAACACTTTTTTGCTATGAAAAAGTGAAGCAAATAGAAGTACGGCAATGTGATTACCAAGCTTTGTTCCAACGAGGATTATGGGAACACCTGGTGAATAGTGTTTGAGCTCAGGAATCCACTGGAAGAAGTATTTTAATTTTCTTAGCATTCGATTAACCAGTAAAATTTCCAAACAAATGAAGCTAAAAGAAATGTATTTCACCTTCTTGGCAACATTCTCATAGCTAGCCTTGCTGATAAGGGAAAAGGCAAGCAATAACACATCTGCTCCACGATAGCTTAATGGTCTTAGTCTATTATAATCCTCCTGGCCTGTTTTGTACATCCCAAATTGAATATTCAGGAAACTGACAAGAAAAAAGACATAGGTGTCAAAGACATGCACAATACCTGCTGTATCCCACAAGCCCAGATTAACAGTGTTACCATCCACGACGATATTGGCACTGAAATTGTCAAAGACTGTGGGTACATAATCCTGTTTCAAATGATGCCAGAAAAAAAATCAGTATGTGGCATTAAACCACCTTTCGTCACGCTAGGGGAGTTTTTTTATTAGATTGAAGGATAGGATAATGTTCATTAGGCAAGTGATTATTATCATGATGAGAAAGTGTGAAGGCAAGATGAAGATGAATTGAGATAAAAGAAGACCAGAGGTAATTTGTTTTGGGAAGAAAACTGTTTTGTTTGAAATATTTTTGTCCATTCACTGTTTTTTATTTTATTTTATCGGTAAGCCTTCATTTACCGTTAGTGCATTAATGCTTTATATACACAAAGAAACTGAACTGATTGAATTCATCCAGTTCTGATACAACCAATATGTGAAATGATTACAGAAATGCTACAGATTGACAAAGTTTAGGGTGAAATATTCCTTGATTGGAAGAAATAATTAGTTCGAAATTCTGCAACACTTAGTTTGCAAGTTGGGATAAAAAAATAGAAGGTTAAAAGTACTTGATATTGAAAACATCTCAAACCAAAGGTATCTTATTCATCTATCAAACATTACTAAAGCAGAATTAGACAAGGCCTAGAAATGTCTTCTCCAATATTATCACATGACTAACAATTCCAAAAACCACTACTCTTGCAACAGTGGGATTAAGCACCCAAATCTCAATGGCAACAAATTGCAAAAGGAAAAAGGTTCGAACACACTAAGCAATAGCTGCACTCTTGTTTGTTTCAGAAAAAAAACTAATTCATACTCCCGACACGAGGACTCATCAAGTCATCAACAAGAAGGGATCAAAAAGATATATTGATAACTATTTTAAAAGGTTACAAATAAATATTTTGTTGACCTGATCAAAATGAAGTTCATCTTCTAACTCATCGTGCACTAGAGAAAAACAAAATTAGTATCCACATAAATGATTAAATATTATGATAGTTCGGCATATTGATAATTTAGATCGTGTGTTCTTACTAGTTCGATCATGCAACCCCCATCCATTGATTTACACAGCCAACAAGAAAAGATACACGTAAATAATATAGATCAAGTAAAATATGGGTGTAATTTTGTTCTTCCTATGCTGACTCAACATTGTAATATCTCAATCTCAACGTAGAGATGTCACCATCAGGGTTGTTTCCATAACATTTAGCGCCAAAGTTCTTCAAAATACCTCGAAATTGAAAGACACACACACGTACTAGTGGACATGATTTTGCTCTTCCAACTCATCAATACTACGTCTAAGTCGATCCCAAAACATCATTGCATCCCTCTATTAGGCCCATCGAATTAGTTTCTATAACTAACCCCCAAAAAAACTTGCAAAAACCTTCAAATTATACACACATTGAACCGAATAAAATAAGGGCATGGTTTTGTCCGCCCAACTCAACAATGCCTTCAAATCAACCACCCAAACACACATTTCCGTAATATTCCAACCACAAATCCTTCGAATTGTAATTAAACACAGAAACACACATCGAAGTAATTTTTGAACCAAAAGCCTGCAAATTTTCAAAACCTTGAAATTTTCATTTTGAAAAACAGAAACAGATTGAACAAAATAGTTGTGATTTGATAAAAGAAATGCAGGTTTGAAGAACTGACGGTGGGGAAGGTATTGCTGGTGTAGGAAATAAGCATGCACGTCTTCCCGACGGCGCCGTCCCCGACCGTGACGCACTTGATGAACCTCGACGCGCTCATCTCCTCCGGATCTCCTGCGGAACCAAAATTCCCACCAACAAAAACACAAAAAAATCACAACTTTCCTCCACGACTTGACTCCGGAAGGTTCAGAAGAGGGAAGGCGAACCTCACATTGGGACGGAAGGCGAGAAGAGTGGGGGTGTGAGACGCGTGCTCGTTTGAGGTTGTTTCTGCTCTTGCGATTCGGAGGAGAGAGAGAGACGTGGGATTATTATTTTTAAAAAATAATTGGTGGACTTAATTTTTAGGATTTTTTTTAATTAATTTTGTTTAAAATTCAAATTAAACGTACATAATTTTCAAACGTGACCCGTTGCCACAATATCGCGACACGCGATAGTGGTGGATCTTATTTTTTAGTATATATAGAACTCAACATCTGTAGAAAAAACTTCTTTGAAAAACTTGATGTTCTTAGCATCGCGTTCTTGATACTCAAACGCGACGTTGAACACGTCGAGTTCTTCGTACTAGAGCTCGACGTCAATATTATCGAGTTCGAATAATTAGAAAAAATTGCACATACCCAGTAAGCAATAGGGTGTGATGTCAGTTCGTAGTATAAAATGTTCAAACTCAGCAATACTGATGTCGAGTTCTTGTACGAATAATTCAACTTGCTCAACGTCGAGTTTGACTATCAAGAACACAGCGTTAAGAACATCAGGTTCTTTAAAAAAGTTTTTTCTACAGAACCTGACATCTGAGACACTGAGTTCTATATACACTAAAAAAAGATTCTCGTCACAATGTGTCACAACATCATAGTAACGAATCTAGTTTGATTTTTTTATGGGAGATGTTTAATTTGACAAAATAATTTTAGATTGATTTTTTCCTAATTTTAATTGTTAGGTGGATTGTAAGTAACTACGATGGTGGAGATCGAATTTGCAACCTCTCCTGCCTTTTTTATTGGGTGTACAATAGAAATGGAGTTCAAGAGCTCTACGAAAAAGTAGGGTGTTTTGATACTTTTGTCGTTTGGAAGTCTTGTATTTGCTTATTGGTTCAGTCACCTTTTCGTGCCTAACTAATTTCAAACTCCGACCCTTAGAGCATGACTAACGGGATCATCCCCCCAAACGACTCAGTCATCAACGATCGGGTTGTCAATTTTTATTTTATTTTTTTGTTTTGAATTTTTTGTTTCGATTTTTTTGAAAATATGTTTTATAATTGTTTTATTTTTTAAGATTTTTTATACTTTTTTTCCAAAAATGAATCCCGAAATGATGTGGATGAGAGAGATAGGTTGTTGTGGTTAAGATGTAAATAGTGTAGGAAAGAGAATAAAGTGAGTTGGGGAGAGAGAAAACTGATGTGGAAGAAAGAGAACGCTCATGACCAGGTCGTCAGGGTCATGGTTAGTGATGACCTTCCATCTAGTCGTTCACACCATTGTTATTTTATGAATAGGTGTTTTAGAACAATCGTAGAATATGGTGGTGAACCACAATCCAGTTCTCAGTGGTCATACAATCCGACGCACGTACTAAAATATAAAATACCAAAATGATCAAACCATGGAAAATATTAAGTGTGGTTGCTGCAGGATGTGATATCTTTGAAAGTTTACACAGTAGATGAGTCACAAGAATGACAAATTAAGAACTCAATCAGTTGTTTTTGGTACCAAGGCAAGATTTTGAGCCAAGAGTGGCCGAATCTTTTCAAGTATTGCAAAGATCAATTTATAGCCGTAACTAAGATGTTCCAACATCAAATTTTCGAACCAATTTGGTTCAAAACTCATTTCAACGGACGAATATCATATGACCAAATATTTAACTTATAAAATGCATACATCACATTCTCCCCTACCACCGGGGAAGATTCCAGACGATGGGAACTCAAGGATAATTGCATATTCACGACTACAAGTTGTTATACATTTCTAAAATTGAGGGGGGGGGGGGGGGGGGGGGGGGGGGGGGGGGGGGGGTTGGGGTGTCTTAATAAGGTGTGGAAGGCTACCACACCACCTTGGGTGGTTAAGGCTTTCGTTTGGGTACTAAATAACAACAAGACATTAAGAAAATATAGATTGATTAAGAAAATGGTCAATATAAACCCACCCTGCCTATGTGTGGACTTTATCCTGAATCAATCCAACATTTATTTTATGATTGCGACTTTGCTAGCTAATTTTAGGATAGAGCCTCCATGATAAACCTAAATAATGTGAGAGGAAACAATCTTAAATTTTCGTCTAAATGTTTTGAATCGTCTTGATTTCGGAACCAATAAATGGAATGTTCTAACAAACTGTTTCTTTTGGATGTTCTAGGGTGAACGAAATAATTGTATTTTCCGTGGAATTAACAATATTTTTGATCAAATGGATTTAAAAAGATTGGGAATCCATCTCCAACAAACATGCAGCATCAAGCAGGCTTGGACCCTATCATTAGACAACCTCCTAACTGACTCTCCCCTAAGCAGCTAGACTCACCGGCCTATACCACACTGTCTCCTGCAATACATCCTATCATCACTGTCTGAGCAAATATCATTGATGGAAGAAACTCCCCATCTGAGAGCGATATCCTAGGTATTCAAGAGGCCGATAGGGTCATCGTAGAGGAACAAGAGCGGGAGGACCATCTACAAGTGTTGAATACTCAGAGGGATGAGAGGATCCAGGAGTTCGTGGAATCCGTCGGAGCACCACACTGTCTAATGAAAGATAAAGAAGCTAGTCATCTCAAGGAATGCAGCAACCTTCTTGAAATTATCTATCCTTGTTTTGTGCACGAGCGAAAGGAAACTGAATCTTATCGTCACTAAATCTATGTTTGTATGACTAATGGCTTGACTGTGGATCACAGCTAAGCTGCTTTATTTAATGCAACACATGCTTGTTTTAAAAATAAAAAAAACAATCAGTTGCTTTTCTTCATTGTCTGTGGAGTCATCCGCAGGGAAAGTAATGACACGTAGCATAACTTAGCACATAGGTGTCACCATTGGGTGTTGAGAAGCAAGGACATTTGTCTTTGCCCTCTTAATTCTTATTTCCCTCGTTAACATGTCGTTCATTCTCTTAAGAGTGCTTGTTCAAAAAATAACAACATCAAAAACGTTCGACGATATCATAACCTTCTTGACATATAAATAGCATTTACGGAAACTACATAACTCCCACCATCAAATGACCTCAAATCAACTATAATTAGCAACTACGTCACAATTGCCAGTTTTCAGAATACTCTATTAGCTTGTCACATTATTCCTATCAAAAAGCACAAAACGACCCGTTGAAATCATAACATCCTCCTTTGGGAAAAATGTTCATAATACATGTTGATTGACAAGTTTGTTTAAGCCTTTGAGGTCTGGTGTTGTATGTGAGACACCTATGATGGAGCATTGTGTATTGAACTCGTGGAAATCATGGGTTGCCTTTTTTAGAGGGGCAATATTGGTGGTCGTTTGAAATAAATCAAATCAAATCAACATTTGGTGAAAACTTCGTATTGTTTGCATCCTAGTTTCTGCTTTCCTTACAAATTTTTTATATGAATGTGACCCCTCCTTTAATAATCACTCGTAGTCGCTTCACTAGCGAGCAAAGAGAAGTTTGACTAATAGAATTATCCTGGAGATGAAGAGGAAAGGAGAAAAGGTCAACCCTGACTCAATTAGGATAGTATTACTTGCTTTGATGATTCCACATTAATTATGATTGAACAACCCATCACGTTGGCCATGTTGTTGACTATAGTTGAGAATCTCGCTCCTAGAATTTAAGTGTAGGAGTGAAGGTGGATCTATGGAAGAAGGAGAGAGATGTGAGATCAAACCCTAACAACCAAGAAGAGAGAAGTGACACAAGAGATGGAGGTGGAAAATCCTAAGTTCGGTTTCCCCTTAGGTTATGATCCATATATAGAGAGAGTTACAACATTAGAGATAAGTGAGCAGACTGACCCTTGTTAAATACAAATAATAAACTGTACTAATAATATGTTAATGCTCTTATAACTTGAGTTACAATACTTTGTAATGAGCTTGGGCCAAATAGTGTACACAAACTATAAAAGAAGAATGGTGGGCTTGGACTGATCCGGTTTGTTTAGGCTGTGGGAGCATTCATCTCAACTATCAATTGGATGGACTCCCTTGTCTTGTAGGAATATGAACCCGGAATAGTTGCACTTCTAGACGACCACACTTTTCACTTTTAGGTTTGTTTGGATTGAGTCTTGGACTTGCCGATTAAGTAGAAAACTCTGACATATAGGCCGAAGCTATTCGAACAACTAATTGCAGATCATGGATTTTTACTCCTTTTAATATTGATCTTGAAAATTCAGTCAAATCAAATAAAAGTTCCATATGTCTCCAACAATGACCAACTCGCAAACATCTTTACAAAAATCCTAGATCACCAAACCTTCTCAAGCATTCTTCACAAGTTGGGATCCATCAATTTATTTCAAGACCCAACTTAAGGGGGCGTGTTAAGAAAATTACCTAACCTGGATATGACCGTTGGCTCTCCCTCCTCAACTCCGGATCATCCTCCATGACAACATCTCCACAAGGAAAGAAATAATCTCCAAATCACCAACCAATGGCCCGTATACCATTAATATATATACAAAATGTACCTTACATGAAAATACATACAATAATAAACAAATATTCAGATATTCTCCTCTTCCTATTCTTCTGCATCTGCGTACCAAATATAATACTTGTCTTGTAGGAATATGAACCCGGAACAATTACACTTCTAGACGACCACACTTTTCACTTTTTGGTTTGTTTGGATTGAGTCTTGGACTTGCCGATTAAGTAGAAAACTCTGACATATAGGCCGAAGCTATTCGAACAACTAATTGCAGATCATGAATTTTTACTCCTTTGAATATTGATCTTGATTTTTGTGTGTTTTGCCTATATTTCAAAGACCTTGTGTGACCTTTAGCGTGGTTTGTAAAGATTTTCTTGAATTCCACATTTATTTTGTTAGATATGAATTAGATATGTATATGAATTTCCGACTCCGTCGGAATATCCCTACAAAATTTGACCCCCTTAACTAATTTTCTTGAATTCCACTTTTTTTTTGTTGACAATTTGATTAGTAGTATTTTTTGTTTGTTCATACATGGATATCCTAGCCCGAATACATACAAAACATATTTATAGGAGAAGATGTATCTAATTCTGACACGTCGAATCCAAATACAGAGATAAAGAAAAATTATCATTTTGATACAATTCTTGATTTATATATTTTAATATTAAGAAAAACTTTCGAATACGGTTTCGTTTATAGATTATCTTGTCCATAACCATTCATCTTGCACCCTATTGCAAAAATTAGGTTTAACAAGAATTCCGAGTTAAAAAACGAAAGCAAGTCGATACATTTGGGTTAAAAAAAGCAAACGGATCCCAAATCCGCTTCTTCTCTCTCTCCCCTCTCATCTGGAGTCGGTTAATTGGTTCTATATCATACCATACATTACCATACCATTCCACTAAAGCTAACAAACACGCTACAAAAGCCTCCCAAATCCCAACCCCAAATCTCCGCCACCGCCCGACCCCGTCCCTTCCAAAACCTTAGAAATCCCCCTTTCCCGATGCCCCGCGACCGGACCCCCGTCGCCTGATCGCCTCCCCCGGGGGCGAAAAAGGTGTTCCCTTTACCCTTGTATGGAAACGCGAAGCCGGAAGCGGGCGGAGGCCTCTTCTTCGCAGTCACCAACCACCCGCGCCGCCAAGCGATCCCGAACCTCGTCGACTTCCTTCCCTTCTCCCCCCGCCACCCGGTCTCGCCGACGCAAGCAGCTGCCGATGGAACCTTCCGATCCGTCCGTCCCCCGCCGGAGGGGGGCGGTTGATAAGGGGAAAGAGAAGGAGCCCGAGGGGTCTAGGGTTAGAGACCACCGGGGTTTGGACCCCGACCGGGATCAGGATGGTCCGGATGACGATAACGATAGCGAGGCCGGAGCTGGGATTTTGCATCAGAATTTTACGTCCGCTAGTAGTGCTCTTCAGGGGCTTCTGAGGAAGCTTGGGGCTGGGTTGGATGATTTGCTTCCGTCGTCCGCTTTGTCTGGATCGTCGTCTTCACAGCAGTCTGGGAGGTTCAAGAAGATGCTTTCCGGCCTTAGGGCGGAAGGCGAGGAGGGGAAACAGGTCGAGGCTTTGACGCAGTTGTGTGATATATTGGCTGTTGGGACCGAGGACTCTCTTGGGTCTTTCTCCGTCGATTCTTTCGTGCCGGTGCTTGTTGGGTTGCTTAATCATGAGAGTAATCCGGATATAATGTTGCTTGCTGCCAGGGCGCTTACTCATCTTTGTGATGTATTGCCGTCTTCGTGTGCTGCCGTGGTGCATTATGGTGCCGTCACGTGCTTTGTTGCCCGGCTTCTTACGATCGAGTATATGGACTTGGCTGAACAGGTGTGATTGTGTTTATTTGTAATTTGTTCTTTAGTTTTGCACAACTAATTTCGTAGGTACTGTTGATTTGAATTGCGCATGTCGTTCTTGCAATTATGATTGTCCTGCATACGTTCTCTTTGGTTCATGCTTCCATAGGATAACATACATGCATTGTAAATAGGGATAATTATCTAATCAATAGCAAGAAAATTGTTAACTTTAGGAGAATGCTTATTGGCAATGATCACCGACCCTTTAGATACACCATGAGTTGGAGCTTGGAGGTCTGAGCCTCTGAGGAAATAGCTACCCTTGCTTTCAAAGAAGCTGCACAAATGCATGACTCGTGGATAGGCCCTTGTGGCTGAATTTTGAGCTGTGTGATTAATTGGCTTTTATGTCCCTACTTTAGAATTGACGCTAGGCACTAGCACCTTATTTTTTCCCTCTTTGCTAATGCAAACTACCATGGGATTAGATGCGTGAAATGTTTTTTTTACTAACATGCCAGCAATTTTTCCACCATTAAATTTTGTATCTCCTTAAATATTTTCCTAACTTCTATGTCGGATGCTGTTTGCACATGCAGTCGTTGCAAGCCCTAAAGAAGATCTCGCAAGAACACCCAACTGCTTGCTTACGTGCTGGTGCACTCATGGCAGTCTTGTCATATCTTGATTTTTTCTCAACCGGTGTGCAGGTAGTGGATAACTGCATATTTCTTAAGTTGCTCGGGTATTGTTTTCCTCCCGACAGATTATTCATTCAATTGTTCTGCAGAGAGTAGCACTTTCCACAGCAGCAAACATGTGCAAGAAGTTACCATCCGATGCAGCTGATTTTGTTATGGAAGCAGTTCCCTTACTCACAAACCTTCTAAATTATCATGATTCCAAGGTACGATATCTACTGGAGAAGTCATTGGTTATCGTTAAAAATTCTGATAATGGTTAAAATAATCTTATGGAAAAAGTTGTGTTTCTTTAGTTGGATTATGCATCAATCAGTTGCTTTTTTTTGGAATAATCTACAGGTTTTGGAGCATGCTTCTGTCTGCTTAACTCGCATTGCTGAGGCATTTGCATCATCCCCAGAGAAATTAGATGAACTATGTGGTCATGGACTGGTCGGGCAGGCTGCTGCACTTATATCCACCAGCAATGCTGGAGGTGGTCAGGCATCTCTTAGCATATCCACGTACACGGTAAGCATTTGTTTTTAATTTTTGAGTTCCCCCCTCTCATTGGTTGAGGTTCCCTCTTCCATCTATTTAACTTTCTGACGTGCCGATAAATTGCAGGGTTTAATTCGCCTTCTGTCAACTTGTGCAAGTGGATCCGCCTTAGGTGCTAAGACCCTTCATCTTCTTGGCATTAGTAGCATTCTAAAGGATATCCTTTCTGGTTCTAGTCTTGTTGCCAGTATTTCTGTTTCACCAGCTTTGACAAGGCCTCCAGAGCAGGTATTCTCTGTCATTTTGCCTTTTTCTTCTTCTTTGGTAACTGGCAAGTTTCTGTGAATTTATTTTCTCATGTAACTAATTCAAAGTTCAGAATAGGAATCTATAACATCAATTGCCTACTTGATTGTGTTCATTTGAGCACTTGGAACACTGAAACAATTTGAATTTGTCACAATGCTTATTACACTCATATCGTCTGCTTGGATGCATGTTTAAGCAGTTGGCGCTCTGTGCTTTCCTGCTTCAATTGCCTAGTTGACGTCGTCTTTGAGTCTGAATTTTCTTAAGTTCCTTTTGGTAAAAGTACTTAACTGTTGATCTGAGACATCTTCAAAAAACATACAGTGTTTTCATCTTTAACCTGTCAACATTATAATTTTGATGCAGTGGCAATTTTCTGCTTATATTGGTCAGGTGTTAGCTTCAGTTTTGTTGATCAACAATGCAAGTTGCATTGTTATCCATGCATAGTCTTTCTTCGTTATCGACAAAGCATTTTAATTGAAATTGGGTGTCGGTGGACCTACAAAGGATCCGTCATTTCATGTGGGCTCTGGTACGTGGGATGAGCTTTGATTTTTCTATCATAAGCTACTTGGGATATTGAAATGACAAGTCTAAGGGTCTGCATTATTATATGCCTGTGGTTATGGCATGAATTTGTGGCATTTTTCTGCTTATAATCAGGTTGTAGCTTCAGTTTTGTTCTTCAACAATGCAAGTTGCATTGTTATCCATGCATAGAGTCTTTCTACATTAGCGGCAAAGCATTTTAATTGAAATTGGGTGCTGGTGGACCTTCAAATGATCTCTTATTTCATGTGGGCTCTGTTACGTGGGATGGGCTTTGATTTTTCTATCATAAGCTACTTGGGAGATTGAAATGACAAGTCTAAGGGTCTTCATTGGTATATGGCTGTGATTATGGCAGAATGCATGGATTTGTATTTTTTCTTGGGCAATAGTAGGAGAGTTTGTTAATGTAAATGGACTTAACCCGGAGATATTGTTAATGTGTATAATCACGAGGAAACACTTGAACAGCTATCTAGAGTGCTAGGCGTGTTTCATGGGTTTCAGCCAAAAGATAAAAATAAATAAGAATGACACAGTAACAATATTTTTCAGTCTTAAATTTGTAATGCCTGGAAAGATTTATAGTATAATTATTATATATTTCACAATATATAAGAATTATACTAGGAAAATATATAACAATTATACTAGGTCTCAGAAAGTGATGAAGAGGTCTTTGGAAGGGATATAGTGCTTTATCTTGAACTTACGTACAACATGAGATAAGCTGGTCAATTCATTAAACACCTGTATGAAATGCGACTTATTTGTGTACAAAATATTCACTTCCAATTCCTAGCAGGTATGCTAGATTTCAGATTTCTTATAGTTATTTGGATGCAAGCATGAAGTGGTTTCCAAAAAAATGAAATTGAAATGAATCACTGCAACAAAGTGCTTGAACCTTAACTATTGGAAAAATAAGTTCGTTTTCTTCCACTCAATTTATATGCCAGGCGGTGAGGCTGTGCCAATGCCAGCTGACATGTTTAGGCTTTGGTTGTATGTATAGTTCTTAATTTCAACCAACTTCTATTTTTGTGCAGTCTAGTCTTTGGAACACTTGATAGCTAACTCACACCAGATAATTTTTTCATTTGCTTTTTAATCTCCAATTTCTTGCATTGCCATTGATTTACAAATTCACAACGTAGTTCACTTTAAAATACTTAAAGATTGGCACTCTTAAATCTTAACTATGAAACTTAGTTTGTTTATGCAACTTCGGATTACGATCTCATGTAAACTATATAAGGCTGTAATAGTACTTTTCTATCTTTAGAAATTTGAAATTTGGTCCATGATGTCTTGCAAAGAAGATAATCCTCCTTGTTCGTTTATATATTAGATAATGTTATTGTTTCAGGTTTATAATTGACTGGTCACATCAATTTTATTTATCTATTAAGAAATTGTCCTGTCATTATGAAATTCCCTGATCATGTGATGCAGTGTAAGACTTGTAACTAAGTCCAATTTTGTTGAATAGATTTTTGAGATCGTGAACCTAGCGGATGAGCTTCTACCTCCACTACCACAAGGAACCATCTCTCTCCCAGTAATTCTAAATACCTTCGCTAAAGGTTTGGCTACAAAGCGATCCTCATCTAACGCAACAGGGAGCGTAGAAGATTCCAACGGCATGACAAACACCATTTCACCCCGCGAAAAATTACTGCATGATCAACCTGAACTTCTATCGCAGTTTGGGATGGATATACTTCCTGTTTCAATTCAGGTTCGTGAACGAATTTTATGATATTTTCTTAATTGGTCTTGGCTTTGGCTTATTACCATATTGTACATTATTCTTATTATTTTTCTTGCAATTTCCTCTTTCCTGGAGCAGATATATGGATCTAGCGTGAATGGCCCAGTTCGCCATAAATGTCTCTCTGTCATTGCTAAGTTGATGTATTTTAGCAGTGCTGACATGATCCAATCTCTTCCCGGTACAACAAACATATCTAGGTAATATGTCTTGCTTCAACTATTATTTTCTGTTGTTTTACTTATTTTAGCGATCTAATACAATTTGTTTCCTTTTTCTATTAAGTTTCTTGGCAGGTGTTTTGGCGTGGAAAGATCCACAAGTCTTGATTACTGCACTCCAGATAGCAGAAATTCTCATGGAGAAGCTTCCAGGGACTTTTTCAAAGATGTTTGTGAGAGAAGGTGTTGTGCATGCTATAGACTTGCTCATTCAATCCAACTCAGGCTCTGCTTCTTCCTTGCATCCGTCCCCGGCTGAAAATAATAACAATTCCTTGACTGGAAGTTCTCGTTCTCGACGCTATCGTCGCCGTAGTGGTGGTCCTAGTGGACCAGTGAGTGCCTTGGAAGAGTCTATTCGTTCTGTTCAAGGAAATATAAGTGCCACCCTAACTTCTGCAGAAGTGTTCGCTAGTAACTCCAACCTTTCCACAACTGTTAGTGAACGTGCCAAGGCCTTCAGGGATAAGTATTTCCCCTCTGATGTAGGAGGGACTGAAGTTGGAATCAGTGATGACCTTCTTCGTCTAAAGAAGCTCTGTGCCAAGTTGAATGCCAATGTTGATGATACGAAGTCTAAATCCAAAGGTAAATCCAGAGCTTCTGGAATCCACTCTCTCTCTCTATCTGCTGACATGGAAGAAGAACTGAATGGAGTTATATCAGAAATGCTTATGGAGCTGAGCAAAGGGGATGGTGTCTCCACTTTTGAATTCATTGGTAGTGGAGTTGTTTCTGCACTGCTGAATTACCTATCCTGTGGAACCTTTTTGAAAGAGAGGGTATCAGAGGCAAACTTGCCAAAGCTTCGCCATGAAGTTCTCAGAAGATTCAAGACATTTGTTGCTGTTGCTCTTCCTGCAGATCATAAGCAAGGGCATGAGCTGCCAATGACTGTACTGGTTCAGAAGCTGCAAAGTGCATTGTCCTCGTTGGAGCGCTTCCCAGTTGTGCTTAGCCATCCATCTAGATCATCCAGTGGGAGTGTGCGCCTCTCATCTGGACTAAGTGCATTGTCCCACCCTCTCAAGTTGTGCCTCTGTAGGGCACGTGGAGATAAATCTCTTCGTGATTACTCTTCTAATGTTGTCCTAATAGATCCTTTGGCTACTCTAGCGTCTGTTGAGGAGTTTCTCTGGCCAAGAGTTCAGCGTAGCGAATGCAGTCACAAGTCCACTCCAGCAGAAAATTCTGGGCCAGGATCTGGAGCTCCTGGAAGTGATGCTCCACCAGCGGCTGCTACGCCTGCTACCAGTCGTCGTCATTCAACCCGGTCTAGATCGTCAATGCCATTAGGTGATGCAGGTGGTAATGAATCCCAAGCAGCACAAGCCAGTGCATCCAAGCGAAAGGGTAAGGAAGTCATAAAAACCCCAGCTTCTGACGACGCAAATAGGCCTCAAACTAGGAGTGCTGCACGTGCAAGGGCAGTCTCAGATCAAAATGCACAGAGAGATCCTATAGAAGAGGATTCTAGCTCTGAGGTGCGTATCTATAATTCCTTCTGTTTAACCTGTTTTTGCATGTTTAGTTTCTTCTCAAAGAATAGAACATTTTACTTGTAAGTCACCTAGGCGTATGGTATACCATGATAATACTTTGATACCTACAGCTGTATATTCTGAGGCTGCAAATGGAATAAACAATGATATATGTTTCTTGAATGACTTAATGCTAGTGGCGTGCTTATGGTTGTCTTCCACAAGATGTGATTCAGTGTCATGTGACTGTTGTTTTACATGATTACTACCACAGCATGATGACCTAGGCTTGCCTACCGATAAAAAAAGATGACCTAGACTTGTCTGGTTTGTATCTTTTTTATTCTTGAAATCATCTGTGGCATATTGTGCGGTGCATATGTAATTATTTTCTTGGTCGAAGTTACTATGCTTTCTGCTTTGCAATTTATGTTCTGCTTAAGTTCTTTAATCATTAGTGCAGCACGCTAATCAAAAAATAAAAATCATAATTGCAACATGTATGTTCGTATTACCAATAAAAAAAGAATCTATATTACCGATAAAATTAACAAATCTATAATTTTCTTCCTTTTGTTCTCCATTTTCTTCATAGTCATCATGTTACATTTTTATTTATCATGTTTCACATTTTTGCCATTTTTCATGCAGGACGAGGAATTAGGTATGTCCCCCATTGACATTGATGATGCTTTGGTGATTGAAGATGATGGCATGTCAGAAGATGAAGATGATGTCCACGACGACGTAAGAGAATCAAACTCGTGGTTTTCTCTTCATGGATTTTACCCTGTTAGCATAAATTGGTCAATGTTGTATACTTTGTCATCAGGGGCTAGCCTTCCATATGGCTATAAAACAGCTAGAATAATCCTGAGTTATTACATATCTTCAGTTTTTTTTATTGTAAGAAATAGTATTGTTGTGTTTCTAATTTGATTTTTGATTATTATAAGAATGCCCAATTTGTCGAACCTTTATATTTATGACAAGCAGGGTTACGAACTGAGTAACACACAAAAACGAAAATCAGATGCTTAAATTTTCGTGCAAAATTATGTAGTGTCCGTGGCATGCAGAACTAATTCTCCATTAGCTTGCTTATGAGATTGTTTTTCTACAAAATGATATTATTATTTCACTTACACAACATAGTTTATTGGTGAAATATCTGAAGTATGTCAAGATACAACATGTCAGCACGAGTTCCTGAATATATGTTTGGCAATTGAAGTATCAAGCAGGAGTAACATCATGACATAATAGTATGCTATTCTCTCTAAGGATTTTGTGGTTTGTGGACACTGGACTGGGTAGATAAGCATTACCATTAGATAATATGTTACTATTACTTTCATAAGAAGATTGTGGTTTGCCCCTGTTTTATTTGATGTTGCACTATTGTAAACTGATTTTTCCCATTTTGATTTAATGTCAGGTTTTGAGTGATCACCTTGTTCCTGACAAGGTACATGATGTGAAATTGGGCGACTCAAATGATGACGTCGCTAATACCTCTTCCACAGGTAACAACCCCACCACACCTTCTCCTGGATTAACTGATAGAGCAGCTTCTGCAAGGGGTTCAGATTTAGATGAGTTCAAGAGTCAAAGCTCTTTAAGTTCAAGGGGCTCCATGTCATTTGCTTCTGCGGCCATGGCTGGAATGGCATCTGGTAGTGGCAGGGGTTTTAGGGGTGGTAGAGATTATCGAGGAGCACTTCACAGTGGTGCTTCAAATGATCCTCCCAAATTGGTGTTCTCTTCTGGCGGGAAGCCACTGAACAGACAGTTGACAGTCTACCAGGCTGTCCAGCGGCAACTTGTTTTTGAGGATGACACTGACATTGAAAAGTCTAGTGGTCAAGATTTTATTCCCAGCGATGGGCCACGGCTCTGGGGTGATATATATACTATCACATATCAAAAGGCTGATGGTCAGCCTGACCAAGCTTCAGGTGGAGGATTAGCATCATCACCCCTACCTAAGCCTGCGAAATCCAATTCAGCTTCAAATAACGGGTCTGATCCCCAGGGGCAAAGAGTGTCCCTTGTGGATAGTATCTTGCAAGGAGAATTACCATGCGATCTTGAAAAAACCAACATCACTTACAATATCTTAGCTCTGTTACGTGTCTTAGAGGGGCTAAATCAGATTGCTCCTTGGCTAAGATTTCAGGCTATTGCTGATGATTTTGCAGAAGGAAAACGATCTAGTCCGGATGCACTTCATGTGGTGTTTGCAAAGGTTCCTCTGGAAGAATTTGTCAATAGTAAATTGACTCCTAAATTGACAAGGCAAATCCAGGATGTTCTTGCATTGTGCAGTGGTAGTCTACCTACATGGTGCACTCAACTAACAAAAGCATGCCCCTTCTTGTTTCCATTCGAAACTAGAAGACAGTTCTTCTATTCTACCGCCTTTGGCTTGTCTAGAGCATTGCATCGTCTTCAACAGCAGGGTGTTGACAACCATGGTTTGTCAAATGAGAGAGGAATGCGTGTTGGCAGACTGCAAAGACAAAAAGTCCGCGTCTCTAGAAATCGAATCATGGATTCTGCAGCAAAGGTCATGGAGTTGTATTCAAGTCAAAAAGCTGTACTAGAAGTGGAATATTTCGGTGAGGTTGGCACAGGATTGGGTCCAACTCTTGAGTTTTATACTCTCCTTAGTCATGAATTCCAAAAGACTGAACTTCAGATGTGGAGGAATGGTACTGCATCAGAACAATCTGAAATGGAAATTGATGCTAAGGATGAAGAGCATAGTGAAAGTGGTGCACCTCAAACTAAAAAATCTGGTGAATCAGATGGTAGTGGGGGCCTCATACATAGTCCTCTTGGCCTGTTCCCTCGACCTTGGCCGTACAATGTTAATACATCTAACAGAAAGCCATTCATAAAAGTGCTTGAACATTTCCGTTTGATTGGTCGAGTTATGGCAAAAGCTCTTCAAGATGGAAGACTTTTAGATTTGCCATTTTCAGTGGCCTTCTATAAATTAGTTCTTGGACAAGTTAGTATTTCACCGACAATTTTTTATTTAGCCTTCCCCCTATAACATGTTTTTCTCTCTTTTGGGTAAAAAATCTGACTGTATTTCATGCAGGAACTTGATATGCATGACATTCTTTCTTTTGATGCTGATCTGGGCAAAAATCTTCAAGAGATGCAACTTCTTGTTGAGCGGAAAAAACATTTGGAGGTGCTTGGTCATAATAACCTTGGAACTGTTGCCGATTTACATTTTCGTGGTACTTCTATTGAAGATCTTGCTCTCGATTTTACTGTCCCTGGCTACCCGGATTACAGCCTTAAGCAAGTAGAGGATAGTGCAATGGTATTTTCTCTCATTCAAATTTTCATTGAGTGGCTTGTGACCACCCTTGGAACACATTTGCAATTAATCACTGTTTGCAGGTTGATATTAACAACTTGGAAGAATACATTTCCTCGATTGTTGATGCTACTGTGAAGTCCGGAATTAAAAGGCAAATGGAAACCCTAAGAGAAGGTTTTAACCAGGCAAGTGGTGTTTTTCTTGTTGCCTGTGCCGCTATATCCAATTCTAGTTCTTTTGAAGTTTTGTTTTCCTTGCTATCTTGGTAGTTTCTCTCCTTGAAGGTGTTTTTTGTTTGCAATATTGGCTGTCAAGAGTCATCTGTTCTTAACTGAAAGAAAAATCCTTCAAGCGGTCTTCCGAACGTAATGGGAAACAATCTTTGTCAGAAGCATTGCACAGTTATATTGTTATATAGCCAACTAAACCTTTCCTTGAAGAAAGATTAGAAAATATTGTCATCAGCATAACCCCAAACCTCAAAAGAGACTCCCACATTAAGCAAGGTATGGGGGGTCAGATGTATGCAACCATACCCTGTCACAGGGTGACAGAGAGATTGTTTTTGATTTGACTCTCAATTTGATGCCTAAGAAACTTTCTTCTAATTCACGATAAATAAGAATAGCAGACAACTTATATGAACCACGTTCCATTGTAACCCAAAAGCCAAAAAAATAACTTAATCTTTGACTCCATTAGGACTGGCCAAAAAGATTAGATAATATGATGACTGATGGGGATAAAATTGCTCTCATATTCCATAATCAATCCTCTTTTAATTGTACAATTTTCATGGGAGATTATGGCAGTGAGATTTATTTCAAATTAGTTGCTTAATGCCTACTATTGTCAGACTCACAGCACGTGTACCTGACCTGATGTTTTATTTGATCACCAGGTCTTTGATATTACTACTTTGCAAATCTTTTCTCCTGACGAGCTCGACTACTTACTATGTGGCCGCAGAGAGCTGTGGGAGGTATTAACATTCCTGTTACTGTGGATACAACTTAGAGCTTTTTTCTCGTGTTAAACTAGTTTACTTGTTATTTGCAGGTCGAGACACTTGTTGATCATATTAAGTTTGACCATGGGTATACCTCAAAGAGCCCTGCAATTGTCAATGTATGTCAATCTTTCATGATGATTTGTTCAATATCTTTTGTGATTGGAGTCTATAACTTAAATTTGATTTCTTTTTCCCATTCGTGATGTTAATTTAGTTACTCGAGATAATGGGAGAATTCACTCCTGAGCAACAGCGTGCATTCTGCCAATTTGTAACAGGCGCACCTAGACTTCCTCCTGGTGGTTTGGCCGTCTTAAACCCTAAACTAACAATAGTGAGAAAGGTACCAGTTATTCCATCCTATTATTTATTCGAAGCGTAGCAATTCACCTTCAATTTCCATTCATAGTGCCTCTTAACTTTGTAACCCCATCGTGAACAGCATCCTTCAACTGGAACAAGCACTGCACCAAATGGAGGTATACCTTCTGAATTGGCTGATGATGACTTGCCCAGTGTGATGACTTGCGCCAACTATCTCAAGCTTCCTCCATACTCAACAAAGGTTCTCATTTTTAACTTTCATACAAAAGGCTATTGATATACATGTAAATGTGCATGCTTATTCATTCTAGTCCGTACTTCGCAGGAAATCATGAGGAAGAAATTGTTATACGCTATCAACGAGGGACAGGGATCATTTGATCTGTCCTAAAGAGCGGACATGTTGCATTTACACAGCTGTACCGAAGTGCCATCGCTACACTGCCTATACAGCTGTGAGCCGTGTTTATGCTTCTTTTCGCATGAACTTGTATATTCTTCGCCCCTCCTTGTAACAGCTCCTTCTCATATGTATTGCCTTTTCTTTCTTCAAGTTTTGGTCATTCTTGTTAGGTGCTGCCCAGCATTGAAATAATTAATGTTACTTTAGTAGCAGTCTGTAAGGAATGTGGAGCGAAGGTTCTTATGGAAATTTAGCTGCAATGTGATGTATGGTGGGTGTGAATTAGCAGTTCAACTTGAGCCAGATGAATGTCTGCTATGAATGAAGGTTTCAATAAAATACTTATCGTTGCAATTTTTAGTGAAAGCAAGTCGCTTGCGCTTAAGCATTTTTTATATATAAACGTTAACTATGACGATGAAAGTGAGTAATCATTTCTTTTAGGAATTACTATTTGTCGTCGGAAAACTACTAACACCACGAAAATGTCTGCCAAAACACCTAGATGTGGTGAGGTAACAGGGTGAATTTTTTTAACTCAGTTTTACTCACATTTCAATTACCAACACCACGAAAATATCTGACGAAAAACCTTGATTCGGCGAGGTAACGGGGATAGATTTTTTTTTCTTGTTTTTTTTTAATTTTTTATTAAATTAATTTTTTTCAGGTTCCGTTACAAGATTTTGGTGATGATGGAGTAGATTACAATTACCTTTTTGATAGTAAAGAAATATTTACAACAATCGAGGAAGTTTATAATGGGCGAAACAAGTTGCAATAGGAGTCAGATTTTTTTGGGTTATATCATCATACAAACCAAAAGCAGATAACCAGATGGATTGTTACCTTAGATGTGATCGCAGACGTAAAATGAGTTTTCGTGATACGAGTATTGCATTGCGAAAAAATACTTATATGGTGTTGTTCTATTACCAGATTTTAAATTTAAGTATTATTTGATATCTAAAGAAATAAGTAGAAAATATGTTCGTGAGAAATAAATATTAAAAAAAATACGATAGTCAAAGAAATAAGTAGAATATATGTTCGTAAGAAATAAATAATAAGAGTGCACATATAAAAACAAACAAATACCAACAAATGTAGTAATAGTGCAACATATAATAAAACGATAGTAAAAGCAAGTGAACTACAACTCAGCATCTGAATCATGGTCCGAAATGCCCAACTGGTTGTTCAAATCCTCGATGAGGCGATCCAAATCTACACATCCAAGTCTCGTATCTTCAGTCGACATCTTGTCTCTCTGTCGCAAGAACGGCTGCGTACACCGTATCACCATACTCATCCACTGTATGTAACATAAAAATTAGCGTACATTAACAATAATAACAAAATATACATTACAATTACAAATAAAATTAGATAAATTACTGCATCGGCACATGTCCTATCCAGTGGTCTCTCCGGTCTCGGAATGATACCACGTATGATAAGTGGATGTGAGCACCTACCGAACCACTGCAAAAAATCTTCCGCTCCCGATGTGGGCGGAAAATAGGAAAATACTCATAGATCCAAGTCTACAGCAGTGTAAGACAACCCGTAATCCCAGAACAATCAGCACGACTCGATATACCCAGCTGGCGATACATATATGCCAACGTCGCTGACCCTCATGAGTACTGACCAATGATATCTGACTCCCTCGCCTCTAATAGGGCGCATGGTCTGACTCTGGAACCGCTTTTGTCGACAAACAAGACGCAACCTAGCAGTAAGAAGAAATAAGCAGCCATCTGCGTATCCTCAGTCTGTGGTGGTCGCCCCCGTCTGCAACACTTGTCCACAACATCGATACTAACACCACCCCCACTCCAAAATGAGCTATCCCGCCCAAGACCCTCCAGGCTGACACCCATCAACTCTGATACAAATAATTTCAGCTCAAATGTCGGCGCCTGCATTGACCATAGGACCCTCAACAGGAATGTGCATAATCTGAAAGACGTCATGCAACATGATCGTCATCTCTCCGAACGACATGTGGAAAGTGTTGGTGTCGGGCTGCCACCGCTCCACGAATGCCAAAATCAACGACATGTCAATGCAGGAAAACATGTTGTACGACAAGTGACCCAATTCACTGTCACTAACGGTCACCGTCATATCATCAGTCATCACCGAACACCAAGCCTGCAATGTCGTACATGCTCTGTGCCGATTATGGCATTTCAAAACCTTCCGATCCTCGCCATCCCAGATGCGTCTGGTGATGTGGCCTTCGAAACTCGGAATGACGCTGCTATCTAGAGGACCATCGGGCATCATATCCATAACGATCCAAGATTCGTCCTCACCTCTCTTCTTCTTCTGAGCTCGGGCATCTGCAGTGCACGAACTCGAATCATCAGTCACAAACCGGTCATCTCGACCCTTCCTAATGACCCACTCAGCCGAAGGACTACAATCTCGCCCCCGTCCTCGACCGTACTGATGTATCGCCTCCTCCTGTGGCCCCAAGCCATATGGCCCCCATCGTCACTCTCGTCGTGACTCCTCAACTCATCTGAATCATCACCGTCGTCGAAAGAATCCTCAGGTGTCTGACGACGACATAAAAGATCTATCTCTCTCCTAACTGAAGCAGAAATACCTCGTCTACGTGGATGACGAGGACCCGACTCATCTGCTACACTACGTACCGCGCGTAAGGGAATTGATTTCTCTTTTCCTCCACGGTAACCCGATGACTATTAATTAAATTTTAAAAATAAAATTTTATTAATGGATTTACTAAAATAATTAAACTAATTATTAACTTAATAATTGATTTATTTAGCAATTATCACAATTAATTAATAATCCTTTACTAAAATCGTACATAACTAATTATTAACATAATAATCAATTTATTTAGCTATTATGACAACTTTTAATCAATAATTCCTTAATAAAACAATTAAACTAATTATTCACTTAATAATCGATTTATTTAGTAACTATCACAATTTATAATCAATTTAAATAAATTAAAAAAAATTGGGGCGCCTGCGGGAGACGCCCAAACGCTCGGGGGAGGTGTCTGTGGGAGCCGCCTCCCCTATGTTCGAGCGTGGGGAGGCGGCTCCGGTAGACGCCCTCTCGTTGGGTCGGACGTCTCCCGCTGACGCCCACCATTTTTTTTAAAAATTTAATTAAAATAAACAAGGAAGTTTACCAGATTTGAGTAATCCGGAGCGTCCACTGGTTCTTTTCCTGACCTCCGAGACATTGTATCTGGTGAATAGAAGAGTAATATGAAAAGAGAGTGGTGTTAGAAGAGTGAAAATAACTGTTATATAAGTAGAAATGGTAGAATGACAAAATAGTAATATGTACGGGCGATTTAAGTAGTTTTACGGCGACGAATAGCAGTTCAGTTTCTTTTATTGTAATGCTTTTGTAAGAAATGTGTTTCAAGCAAATCGTATTTGGCAATGCATAATCATTTTGTCATCACTTATGGCATCATTTATGAGGACTTTAAAAAAGTCAGGAGTTTTATGGGGTGGGAGACCTGGGTGGGGCCCTAGATTAACATGATTAAGACACGATAAAACACGATAAGTAATCAGGTACACGATTACGAATACTACACGATTAATATCGACAAAACTACAAGTAATATATAAGTTATAAGTTATAATGAACGTGTGTCGTGCAATCATGCAATATGGTATTCGTGTAATAAACATAACTAATTGTGTATGGATTATTGTTGGGTTAATTACAGTTTGCCCCCTAAACTATGCATTGATATCACTTTGCACCCTTGAACTTTCAAAGTTAACAATTATCTCCCCTGGACTTTCATTTTGTAACATTTTGCCCCCTTGAACTTCAAAAAATCATTATTTAACACTCTCGACGTTTTTTCCTAATTTTTGTTGTTGTATCCCTAATACACTCCAAAACCTATATTTACGTGAAAATTTGGATCGAAACAAATGTCTAATATGGTTGAAATTTGGGTCGGATTAAGTGTCAATACGACCGACCCGTTGGGGGTGTGCATTATAATTACAACTAATTAGTAAGAAAATGAAATTAAATAAATGTAAAAATAACCCAAAATAAAGGAAATTAAATTAACATAAAACTGCTTACACAAGCAAACATACATAGATAGGACTACTTCCATAACTGGAAATACGAAGGAAATGTACTTAAACAAAATACATCATTCTAAAATAAGTTCAACCGATTAACAACGAAGTACGTAACTAAACCGATTAAAGATATCCATTTTTCTCTGCCCAATCCAGTAACTTTGCGAGTGTCTGATCTTCCACTTCTGTGCGGCTTGACTTACTAAACAGTGTGTTCATCAATGCTATCTTCTCCGTGGCCAGCTTCAACATAAGTTTTCGCTCTGATTTTTCACCAATAACTTGTGAACAATGTTCAAGTTTAGAACACAACTCCACAACCCGGTCGTCCAGTTCAATTGGTGTTGGGGCTTTTCCCTTCTTCTTTGCCTTTTTTACCCCTTCTCGGCGCTGAAAAGGTTGTTGTGGAGTTTCATCTGGTGTTGTTTCGTCCAGCGGAGGTGACCGGGTCGAAGAGTCTTCCGTGCTATTTCCCTTAGTCCCGCTTCCTGATGTTGGAGTACTATCTATTTTCCTTCTGTTCAATTATTGTTGGTGTAGGATTTCATGTTTAATTATACATATATTTTTTTGAATTTTCATGTATGATAAGGATCAATTTTCAATTTTCTAGAATTTATTGCATGCATCAGTTTGTTTTAACAAACTAGTTTCAAAAACTCTATTAAAACAAACATGAAGGAGCTCCGAAATTCATACCTAGAAGTTCTCTAAAACTTCTCGAAGATTCGGAGACGGTTGGGATGCTCCTCGCTGCGCCGGATGCCTCCGAGTATTCACCAAACTCTAAACAAGATCGGAGAGAGGGAAGCTAGTCTCTCAATCTCCGATTGGGTTTAGAATCTAATTACTAACCCCTCTTTAATTCCCTTGAGAAGATGATCTCTTAAGAACTAAAACTAAACTTAAGAATTAAGGAATTTTCGTGGAGAATTATGGAGAGAGATTTTGCATAAGAAAAATAATGAATTAATTAAGGAGGTAATGAGATAACCTTGTATTTATAGGTTCTCTCCAAATTACCTATTCATGTGCAACCTCTTGCCCATGATTCCACGGAAAATTCCATCTAACCATCCATTATTTATTAATAAATAATATTAGCCACGAATTAAATCAATTATGGACCAATTCCATGCATGATCTAATTAATTCTTAAATTAATTCTGCATAAAACCGTCTGGACCGGTCGACCGTTTAAGGTGCGGTCGACCGCTCGAACCAATGTTTCGGTCGACCGTTCAACATTCGGTCGGCCGTTCGTAATAGGAATTATTCCATCGCAATGTTCGGTCGACCGACCGATCACTTTCGGTCGACCGTTCGAACAGATGAAAATTCCCTGTTATCGGTCGAGACTCGTCCGGTCGACCGTGCCCTACTGGTCGACCGTTTACTGCTATCCGGTCGACCGTTTGAGCACTCTTTTGCAGACTTGTCAAATTTCGGTTTAACCCCTACAAAATTTGACATTTCGGGATTAGTAGTAAATTCACAACTTATGTAACATATTATCCTATGTAATGATCAATCATTACACCCCATAATATTTACGTCACATATGAATTTAATTTAGATTCTAATTATGTTATTAATCACAACATAACTTTGATTTTGCTTTGTTCACCCCATGTGTCATATTTTCTACATGAAACCCGACACATCTTATGAACTCAAAATCCCCATTCCTTGTTTCCCAGTTTTGTGGTGTGACCTATGGGAGGATCTAAACTAAGTTGGCAGTGATATTAAGAGCTTAATATCACAAGCTATAAGCGGTATCTAGCTACACATTATAGCTCCCAATTAGTTAGATGTCTTAATTCCACTCGAACCAAAACCCGATCCATTTAGTGATGGCGTGCACCACTCGTGTCCGTCCCTTGCCTCATGATATTAAGAATACACACAAAGTAGTATTGTGTCATCTTTGTCTTAGTATTCATTTCTTGATCTCTTTAAGCTAGTTATAAATATGTGACTTAACTCAAATTACATTGTGCACATTATAACTTTGCTTTATCAAGGGGCCCACTAATATCATCACTCAATTAAGAGGGGCAATGATAATCTTTTGACTAACTATCTTCTCCAACAAAAGTTGTACTTAACCAACTAATGCCTTTACACTACACTCATCGATAGCTCAAGACACTAGTCTAATTAAGAACTCCTTAAGCGATCAGATATAAGTCTCATATCAAAGGACCAAAGACACAGTAAAATATTAATGACACAGAAATACATTTCTACAATATTTTACTTATTAGGTCTATTCAGTATACAAAAGTAATATTTTCCTCTTTTGCATACCCGTGTCGTCACTCACTTGTAGAGCTACAATGATCTATGACCAACACGACAATCTTAACTCGGTAATTAATGTTCCATGTTAATTACCATGATTGCGAATATCTTTTGTTTTATGCAAACCAATATCTTTCAGAGCTCTACGGTTAAGGATCAAGAGCCTCTTCCTTAACACTTCCAAAAGACGAATAGCATAAACAAGGAACAAAATGATTTCTCATTCAATTCATAATAATTGACATTTAAAAGTAAAACTTTTAGAACACATTCCCTTCAATCTCCCACTTGTTATCAAAGTTTTCTTTCACATACATTCTCAATGCATAAAACATCAATAACTAGGGTAACCTTCCCAAATCACCTATCAAGCCAATCCACATGGACCCTCGGATCCATGGACTCGAAATATATTTCGTCTCTTAGCTTGGTATGAAGGTTTGTTGAATGGATCAGTTGTGCCACTGTTGTGTCCACCTATTTATTTATTTTGTCTTTATTGGTGGTTGAGTTAGCTGTAGTGATATTACTCCTAACTACACTAGCTCATACCTCCACCTTCGATAATGATGACGCATCATCACTCCAACCTCTTATTGTCTAGAATTCCTATAAGAATTGCATCAAAACAGCCCTCGGCTATTTTCTCCTTTGTCTTCCATAAACAAGAACCTTATCTTTAGTCCGATTAAGGTACTTCAGAATATTCTTGACCGCAATCCTACGATTAGGACTTGCGTTGGATTGGTGACCACTTGTCATGTTTAGAGCATACGAGATATTGAGTCCTGTGCAAGTCATTGTGTACATGGTCCTTCCTTTTGCCGAAGCATAAGGGATACCTTCATGTACTCCAAGTCTTTGTGTGATTGAGCACATTGAGACTTCTTGAGTTGCACACCTATACTCATACTTATTGGCATATTGTCCATATCGGAATTGTTCACCCTGAACATTTCAAAAGACCTTGTCAATGTATGCACGTTGACTGAAGCCAATGAGTCTACGGGATGTATCTCAATGTATCTTGATTCTCAAGATGTGTTGAGCCTCATCCTTTTCTTTTCATTGAATACATTGATTTCAACGAAATTTCTCGTTTGCTAATGCAAAGGTATATGATTGCTCATGACCAATATGTCATCGACATATAAGATCAGAAGTACTACATGGCTCCCACTAATCTCCTTGTATATACAAGGTACTCCTTTACTTTGAATGAAGTGAATTTTCTTCACCTCTTCGTCAAAGCGTTTGTTCCAACTCCCCGATGCTTGCTTCAATCCATAAATGGATTCTCGAAACTTGCATTTCTTCTCGCTACTATTTGGATCATCAAAACCTTGAGGTTGTACCATGTACATATCCTCCTCCAAGTTCCTGTTTAAGGAACGTCATTTTGATATCCATTTTCCATATCCCACAATTGTGAAATGCGGTAATAGTGAGCATAATCCGAATAGATTTTAATATGACAACTTCTCAAAAATTTCATCAAAGTCAATTTCTTGAATTTGAGTATAACTTTTGCTACAAGCCTTGCTTTGTAGGTTGTCAAGTTACTATCCATGTCTATCTTCCTCCTAAAAGCTCATTTATACCAAATGATATTTTCTCTTGAGGAAGGCTAATCAAGTTTCATACTTGATTATCATACATGGATTCTACTTCGGATTCCATGGCTTTTAACCATAGTTTGGAGTCTTTTCTATTGCTTCTCGGAAGGTCGAGGGATCTTTGGTATCTAGTACCATGATCTCATGAAGTCCCACATACTCATTGGGTTTCTTCCTTTCCCTTATTGACCTTCTTAGTTCTTTTGGTTCTTCTTGTGTCTCTCGAACTTCTTCCACAATTTCTTGAGGAATAGGTTCATGTTCGACTCTCGAACGCACACTAGGTGAGGATGATTGAGATTCTCTCACAATTTCTTGTAAGGATCTCTCGCTCATTCTCCCACTAACCAAATGAATCTCGGTTGGACCTTCATGATTTTGAATGCAACATTCACATCATGATCTTGTAGAGTATCTTGAGTTTCCTCAAGCTCAACTCTACTCCCACTACTTTTCTCTCTTTTCCAGAAATTCCAGAAAAACCATATCACTCTCTACAATCTTTCGATTGGAGGTGATATACCAAAAGTAGTATCCTCTTGTCACACGAGGACAACCTATAAAGAAGCACTTAATCCGTTTTTGGTTGAAGTTTGGTCGACATCAATTTCTCGACGTAGACCTCACAACCCCAAATCTTGAGAAAGTTGAGCTTAAGTGTCTTTCAACTCCATAGCTCATAAACCATTTTCTCCACGGATTTGGATGGAACATTATTTAGTGAGTTTGTCATTATTTGTAGTGCATAATTCCAAAAGTAAATCGGCAATTTAAATTGACTCTTTATTGATCGAACCATGTCGAGCAATATCCTATTCCTACTTTAGGAATGAGCCAAATTAGGTATCCTAAGCACTCACCCCTACGAACCGTTCATAGAGACTCGATATTCTTGTTGAGTCGGTTCATTACTTCATCCTCGAATTCCTTGAACTTGTCAAAGAATTCACTTTTGCTTCCCATTAGACAAATATAGTCATAATGACTATAGTTGTCCGCGAACAAAATGAAGTACCTTAAACCGTCTCTTGCACTTGTACTTATCGGACCACATACATTAGAATGTATCATATCCAATTAGTTATTCGTTCTCGTTCCTTTCTTCTTGAAAGGTCTCTTGGTCATTTATTTGACCAATCCGATAGTGCTACAAGATTGTATCATTCACGTGAGTTATCTCAGTTTCTCTTTTGTTATTGTTTGTTTGAGTTTGTTCATTATTTATTTCAAGCAAATAGAAATCATTCCATATGAATGTATTTGCATAGAAAATTCCATTCTTCGATATATACAACCAAGAATTAAAATATTTATTAAAATTTATCCATATCCAAAACTTGATATAGAATAGTTCTTGCTAATCGAAGGTACAAAACAAACATTCTACAAAGCATAAATTTAAATCACTAGACTATTGAAGTTCCATAGAATCTTGTACAGTCGCAGCGATGCTTGTACTATTTCCAATCTTCAATATCATCTCGTTCCCAACGAGTTCCTTCCTATCCTACAATAGCTGCACATTAAAATTATGTGAGCACAAGATCCGGTAACCATTACCAAATCAAGGATAGAGGTGATTAAATTTATCTCAATAACAAACATACCTATGACGTTTCTCGGGCGCCTACGTTCAATCATCCCATTTTCAAGGTCTTCCTTGTACTTGGGGCAATTAGGTCGGATGTGTCCTTTTTCACCGCAGTGAAAGCACTCTGTGTTGGGAGTTGGAGATTTGTAAGATTTCCCCTTTGAGGCACTCCCATGAGTACCTCCTACTCCCTTGCTCTTGATTGACGTATCATTGGTAAATTTGCCTTTACCTTTGTTGATCTTTTTGCTCCTCTCATGGACGGCTAGGACGTGATTGTCCTGACCTTTGCCCATGTCAACTTCAGCCGTTTTGAGAGCGTTGTGAAGCTCCTCAAGACTCACCCGTTTTTCACGCACATGATAGTGCATCACAAAGTCCTTGAAGGACGGGGCTAGAGAGCCAAGAATCAGATCTTCGGCAATGTCTACTGGCATTGGAGAAGAGAGCTTCGACAACTTCTCAAGGTATCCTTGCATCGTGAGAAAATGCATGGATACCGATGTTCCCTCCGCCATATGGCACCTTGTGAGTGCGATGGTGGTCTTATAGCGCTCCTTTCGGGCACTATCCATGAACATCTTGGTTAGAGCCTCCATGGTCTTCTTGGGTTTTGAATCCAAGTATTTCGCTTGAAACGAGTCACCCATGGATGCTAGTATAAGACCGTGAACTTGGTTCTCTTGGTCTTCCCACTTGGCTATCGCCTCTTTCTCTTTATCGGTTGCCTTCTCATTTAATTTTGGGATTTCACCATCCAAAATATGAGATAGTTTTTCAAACCTCAACACGATATTAAGATTGAGTTGCCATTTCATGAAGTTTGAGCCATCATTTTGCAAAGGGTTCTTTTCGATCATACATCGCACAATTGGTTGGATATTTGACATTTCTACAAAATAAATTATATAGGTTTTAATGCCAATTTTATGTTTTAATACATACATACATACATACATACATATATATATCGAATATGATGTAAATACTGCAAATAAAATCTTGCCCGTAAATGCAGTAATCCAAGATCCCATCAATTGTAATATAAACTAGCTAAGGGCTATCGAATATATTACAACATCAAGGTAAGAAAACATTTTCTAATCACAACCTTTTTGAATTTTAGCAACATTTAGCATCTTCAAACTTTTGTGACTCTTGTCGTTTTAATTATGAGGGAATGCGACCTATCCTCGTAAGAAAAACTTTTTCCTAAAACCGAGCGAGGGCTCTAGGTAATGTTAAGAAAACTTATTTTTATTTGATACGAGATACGTTTATCTATTGTATTCACAACTAAACATACTTGGGGTTCACTAGGGTGAAACACACCTCATATATTTAATTGTGGCACAACAACAGACAACCTTTATATCTCCCACTATTCCCAAAGATAGAGGGAGCTATCTCCCGCTAAGGGCGAGCAGAGTATCCCTCGATCAATGGCTGCTAGTGGATGAAATAAGAAGGAAAAATTAATCTTAATTTTTGTTGGACAATTTCATTTATCAACATGTGATTTCGAATTTTAGTTTATCATGCATATTAAAATTTATACACATCCTAACATTCACCATTCATCACATGCATTGCAGAAATTATAAAAACAGAAGTTAAACATTCACACAATCCATATCGCGTGAGTTTATATGTTCCCTTCGATCCTTGATCCTCGATCGATGTGCTACAGCGGCGACTTCCTCTTGCACCGGAGATGTAGATTTTACAGAAAATAAACATGCTCCTCACATTCGATAAAAACCGACTAGTGCAAGTCCTATGTAAAAGCCTCTCATATGCAAATGCAACTATCTAAAAGATGGAAATAGAGAGAATTTTGGCTTTTACATACATAAGCCCCTGTATTATAATAATAACATACATTCACAATCGCTGATTTGGAACATATAAACTCACAATTCCTGCAAAAACAACTCGAGCATCCATGCACGCAATATCGCTATAAACTATGCAATCTAGTTTATCAAGCATCTAGAATCTCAAACAATTCTTTGAAAAATGTTTTGAAATCCATTAAAAACATTTTTCATGCATCCATAGTTCAAAATTTAATTATGAACCGCTGTCCATCCAATTTCCAATGGAAAGATGAATCACAGTTTTTCGGTTTTGTTGATTCTCTTACAAAATAATCGTTTATTCTAAAAACGAAATTATTGCAAGTTAGACTTATGTCCAAATCATAATTCTAATAATTACATGCCATGTTTTAAACATTCAAAACATTTAAAACGAATTATTATAAAGAATTATTTCAACAAACATTTAAAGACCGAAAAACCGGTAAAACGAATTGTTTAAATCCTAGATGGTAAACTAAATTTGTTTACAACCATAAATCATGAGAAAATTAAACCCTAAGCTTTGATATCACTGTAGGATTTCATGTTTAATTATACATATATTTTTTTGAATTTTCATGTATGATAAGGATCAATTTTCAATTTTCTAGAATTTATTGCATGCATCAGTTTGTTTTAACAAACTAGTTTCAAAAACTCTATTAAAACAAACATGAAGGAGCTCCGAAATTCATACCTAGAAGTTCTCTAAAACTTCTCGAAGATTCGGAGACGGTTGGGATGCTCCTCGCTGCGCCGGATGCCTCCGAGTATTCACCAAACTCTAAACAAGATCGGAGAGAGGGAAGCTAGTCTCTCAATCTCCGATTGGGTTTAGAATCTAATTACTAACCCCTCTTTAATTCCCTTGAGAAGATGATCTCTTAAGAACTAAAACTAAACTTAAGAATTAAGGAATTTTCGTGGAGAATTATGGAGAGAGATTTTGCATAAGAAAAATAATGAATTAATTAAGGAGGTAATGAGATAACCTTGTATTTATAGGTTCTCTCCAAATTACCTATTCATGTGCAACCTCTTGCCCATGATTCCACGGAAAATTCCATCTAACCATCCATTATTTATTAATAAATAATATTAGCCACGAATTAAATCAATTATGGACCAATTCCATGCATGATCTAATTAATTCTTAAATTAATTCTGCATAAAACCGTCTGGACCGGTCGACCGTTTAAGGTGCGGTCGACCGCTCGAACCAATGTTTCGGTCGACCGTTCAACATTCGGTCGGCCGTTCGTAATAGGAATTATTCCATCGCAATGTTCGGTCGACCGACCGATCACTTTCGGTCGACCGTTCGAACAGATGAAAATTCCCTGTTATCGGTCGAGACTCGTCCGGTCGACCGTGCCCTACTGGTCGACCGTTTACTGCTATCCGGTCGACCGTTTGAGCACTCTTTTGCAGACTTGTCAAATTTCGGTTTAACCCCTACAAAATTTGACATTTCGGGATTAGTAGTAAATTCACAACTTATGTAACATATTATCCTATGTAATGATCAATCATTACACCCCATAATATTTACGTCACATATGAATTTAATTTAGATTCTAATTATGTTATTAATCACAACATAACTTTGATTTTGCTTTGTTCACCCCATGTGTCATATTTTCTACATGAAACCCGACACATCTTATGAACTCAAAATCCCCATTCCTTGTTTCCCAGTTTTGTGGTGTGACCTATGGGAGGATCTAAACTAAGTTGGCAGTGATATTAAGAGCTTAATATCACAAGCTATAAGCGGTATCTAGCTACACATTATAGCTCCCAATTAGTTAGATGTCTTAATTCCACTCGAACCAAAACCCGATCCATTTAGTGATGGCGTGCACCACTCGTGTCCGTCCCTTGCCTCATGATATTAAGAATACACACAAAGTAGTATTGTGTCATCTTTGTCTTAGTATTCATTTCTTGATCTCTTTAAGCTAGTTATAAATATGTGACTTAACTCAAATTACATTGTGCACATTATAACTTTGCTTTATCAAGGGGCCCACTAATATCATCACTCAATTAAGAGGGGCAATGATAATCTTTTGACTAACTATCTTCTCCAACAAAAGTTGTACTTAACCAACTAATGCCTTTACACTACACTCATCGATAGCTCAAGACACTAGTCTAATTAAGAACTCCTTAAGCGATCAGATATAAGTCTCATATCAAAGGACCAAAGACACAGTAAAATATTAATGACACAGAAATACATTTCTACAATATTTTACTTATTAGGTCTATTCAGTATACAAAAGTAATATTTTCCTCTTTTGCATACCCGTGTCGTCACTCACTTGTAGAGCTACAATGATCTATGACCAACACGACAATCTTAACTCGGTAATTAATGTTCCATGTTAATTACCATGATTGCGAATATCTTTTGTTTTATGCAAACCAATATCTTTCAGAGCTCTACGGTTAAGGACCAAGAGCCTCTTCCTTAACACTTCCAAAAGACGAATAACATAAACAAGGAACAAAATGATTTCTCATTCAATTCATAATAATTGACATTTAAAAGTAAAACTTTTAGAACACATTCCCTTCAGTTGGGCGTGCACGTGTTCCCTTTCCTGAACCCGGTTTTTACCAACGACTCCCACTTTGGGTACTTGCGTAACATTTCCCATGCATGGAAGAATGAAAACATGGTACCGACAGTGGATTCGTAAATGTTGTGCACATCACGAACGACATCTTCGTGGTTGTATCCGCTCCTTTTCCTTCGTAAAACTTCATCATAGCAACCGCTCCACTTCATTACTAATGACGTAAACCTTCTCCAACGACCTTTCAATGAGTCCGAGAGGTGTGCAGTTATCATCTTGTTTGAACAAGCAGTCTGCTCGTACACGCATGCCACTCTACCCCATAAAGCTCCAACTTTTTGCGAGGTGCCTACAACGACATCCTTACTAACTTGCATGTAAGCCGAGATCAACGCTTCATCATCCAACGTGGACCAGGCCTTCAGCTTGTTTGGTTGTGGTGATCGTGTTGGTGATGGAGATGACGTACGTCATCTTGGTTCTGCGTAGGGTTGGTCGTGATGTTGATCCCCATCATCAGAAGTTGAGATTGGGATAGTAGGACACACATGTCCAGTAAGTAGGTTCACATACATTTCATAAGGCGGTAATGTATGTAATATTGTTGTGGTGGTGGATATTGTTGTTGTGGGTAAGGTTGTTGTGGTGGTAAATATTGTGGGGGTGGATTTTGTGAAGAACTTGGATTGTTGTAAGGGTCGAACTGGTAAAGGAAGGGTGGTGGAATATGTCCATAACCACTGGAAAATAATGGCTGAGGGGTGCCTCGTCCGCGCTGTGAATCACGATTGTGGTCAGGGGACGACATTTTCTTGTAAGTTGCGGTATTGCCATAAGGGTTGTTGTGGAAAATGAAGTCCGAAATGTTAGTTTATATAACTTTCTTCAAACCATCGCATGGATTTACTGGACAAGTTTGAACAATTAAGATTCGTCCGACAACGCATGTTGCGTGAGCAGTTAAGATTTGTCCGACAACGCATGCTGTGTGAACATGTAAGATTCGTCCGACAACGTACACTGTGTGAACATGTAAGATTCTTCCGACAACGTACACTGTGTGAACATGTAAGATTCGTCTGACAACGCATGCTGTGTGAACATGTACGATTCGTCCAATAACGCACGTTGCGTGAACAGGTAAGATTCGTCTGACAACGCATGCTGCGTGGACAGGTAAGATTCGTCTGACAACGCATGCTGCGTGAACATGTAAGATTCGTTTTACAAGATGGAATTAATGTTACAAATAAGAGGTCATTGTAACGGGAGCCTTAAACTGCAACTCCTCCTCAAACGCAAAGTCTCAAGTATGTCGGCTGACAATACTTCTAATTCCAAGTCTTCCTCTTCCACATCTGATGTCGTAGATGAGACAATAGACCAAGTAACCGATGCAGTTGTCGAGTACTTCTCCTCTTATCTCAATACACAACGTCCATGTAGGACGAGAATGCGAACTTCTAACCTGGACAGAGATCGGACGGTTGGTTATAATCGTCTAATTACAGATTATTTTACTGACAGTTTGGTGTATTGTGATCGTATTTTCAGAAGAAGGTTTCGAATGCGGAAGAATGTCTTCCTTCGAATTGTAAACACGCTCGAGGCTATCGATGTATTCTTCCAGCAACGACTAGATTTGGTGGGTTGACTTAGCATATCAGGTATCCAAAAATGTACTGCGACGTTGCGGATGTTAGCATATGGTGTAGCAGCAGACGCGGTTGACGAGTACTTACGTCTCAGTGAAGCAACCGCAAGAATGTCCCTCCAAAAATTCTGTGAAGGCGTCATCAGCAATTTCGGTGCTGAATATCTACGAACGCCTAATCCAACGGACGTAGCAAGATAGCTCCAGGTTGGTGAACTACGAGAGTTTCCAGGAATGATGGGCAACATCGATTGTATGCATTGGGAATGAAAGAATTGTCCAGTTGCTTGGAAATGGGCAATATCAGGGCCGAAGTGGAAATGCAACACTTGTTCTGGAAGTTGTTGCATCTTACGACTTATGGATTTGACATTCATTTTTTGGGATCCCAGGATCGTGTAATGATCTGAATATCCTCCAACGATCTCCAATTTTCGACGACATTATGGAGAGACGTGCACCACCTGTTAGATATGAAGTGAATGACAACTCGTATGATATGGGTTACTATCTCACAGGGACATTTATCCAAAATGGGCAACATTTATGCAATCAATCATTCTTCCTCAGACACCAAAGGATAGATTGTTTGCCCAATTTCAAGAAGCAACAAGGAAAGATGTGGAACACTCATTTGGGGTACTTCAAGCAAGATTTGTCATCGTGAAAATGCCTTCGCTAGCATGGAGTCCAAAGATTCTTGGTAAAATTATGACTGCATGCATAATATTGCGCAACATGATTGTGGAGGACGAACGTGACTCTTACGAGCAGTTGGTGGATGTAAACGAATTTCTCAGCGACCGACCTTAATACACCGCCGAAAGTTCAAACGAGTCAGGTCTTCCGTATTCCACCGATAGTATAGAAGATATTAACAAATATTTGCGTAACAAAGATCGGATTCGGGACGCCCTGAAACATATAGCATTGCGAGCCGATTTGATCGAAAATATATGACAACGCTTTGGAAGGAATGCAAGTTAATTTTGTTTGTAATACGTATTGTAATAATTTAATTTAAAATTATCGTATTATGTAATTGTCGAATTTTAATTAAATCTAAAATTTTGATATTATTTGGCAATTAATGTAATTTAATTAGATTAGGACTGTAGAAATAATTAATTTAGTAGTTTGTGTATTTTTGTGATGAAATAGAAAATGAGGTAAAAAATAATGTGGATGAGAGAGAATGTTGAAAGTGGGGTTGATGTTAAGGAGTGAATAATGAGTTGGGTTAAGTGGTGTGTTGCATAGTATTTTTTGCTGACGTGACGGAGAGAGAAACTGTGTTGGAAAGGAAATTTTAGGTTGGGATTGTGGATGCTCTAAGAATCATATTGTTTGAGACGTTACCAACCACATCCTCGATTTAAAGATGTATGTTTTCAAACATTTTCTTACGACAACTGAGATTTTATTTGGTATTAACACGTAGAAGCACTAAAAAAAAAAGAAATTGAATCCACAGAATGCCATGGTATGGTTCACTAAAATTACATCTTCACTGTGATTACATCAAAGCACGTGATTACATCAAAGGACGTGTTTCTGGGGGTGTGCATGTCTCTTTGGCAATGAACCTCTGTTCGTCTACCACGAAGTTGTAAACAAATCAAGGGAATTTCTAGTCTCAAAAGAAAAAAAGAAACAGAGTCGACAGAGTTTCTACTACTTTTAGTGTTAAACAAACTAAACTACTAAACATCGTCCGCAAATTACTTAAATCGCTCATGCCAATTATCATTTTGTCATTCTCTCATTTTTACTTATTTCTGATCCCAATAAACTCTCATCTGTTCATACTACAACAAAAAATAATCATGAAAAATAAAATCGGAATATGAATGCTGGGGGACGCTAGTGTTTTTTGTTGTTTTGACACTTTATTATTGTACTCCGGATATTGATTTGTTTACTAGTTTATTTACGTTTATGTTTTTTCCCACTCCGTCATCGCCGAAATCTTACGACGGAAACTGAAATAATTTGAAATAATACACGATATAAATTAAAAAATAAAAATAAAAATTAGGGCGTCTGCCTAACATTAACAACGTCCGAGCAGTGCTCAGGTGCCCGATTTTCTCTCTCCACCACGTCAGCTTTCTCTCTCTTCCACGTCATACCAACCCCAAATTTTCCTTAACTATGTCCATAAATAGCCCGGAGACCATACATTCTCTTCCCTCCACGTCATTTGGGGATCAATCTTGGGTAAAAAATAAAATTAAAAAATAAAAAATATAAACAAATAAAAAACATATTTTCAGAAAAAATGAATAAATGATTTAAAATATTTTTTAACATATTTTACAAATAAAAAAATAAAAACAAACCAATCGGCGGGGCACATGCCCCCACATCCACCTGCTCGGGTGGATGTTACCCACAACCTCCCTCCCATTAAGGGAGGTTAGCTCAGGCGCCCGAGAAAAAAGACCCTTGTTAAGGGTGGTCTTAGAAGGAGAGGCATCTGTCCGTGGGAGAGACATTTTTCTCAGACGTCCCGGTCGAAAATTTAAATTTTGCGGATGAAATGAGTATTAAATGAAATGTGTTTGACAAAATGATAATTGACGTGGACGATTTAAGTAATTTGCGGACGACGAATAATGATACCCTAAACAAACGAAAGAAAGTAGACTAGTAAATAGTTGCACAAGAAACCGAACGAAAACAGTATCAATGCACAATACGAACATCTTAAGGGAGTTCTCTACAAAACGACCATCCCTTCGTGGCTTCCACCGTAAGCTTTCTCCCAGTACCCAGCTGGACCCCTATAAATAGTCCTCAATCCCGCCAAAATCCCTTCCTCTTCCGAATCCCGAAATCCCCAACCAAACCCTAGATTCCAACCATCTCCGATGACCTCCCCGATCTGAGAGAAGCACCGATGGGGAAGAGGCGCGTGATCGTCGTCTCCTCCTCGTCCTCGTCGGAGGGGGAAGACGACCGGAGAGTCGAGTCTCGCTCGGGCGCTACGATCCCGTCCAAGCGCAAGCCTAGTTCGGGGACCAAATCTGCTCTGGTCGCTCCAAAGAAGTCCAAGAGTTCCCGGAACAGCGCCAAACGTTCCGTAGCGGGAAAGGTGTGCCTTTTGTTTTTATTTCCCTGTTGAAGCAAAAGTGTTGTTTTGATTCTCTTCCTTTTAATTTTTCCTCTTAGTTTGGATGCTTTTTCTTTCGTGTGGATTTGTTGCTGAGAATGAGGAATGATAATGCGGATGGAGAGATTTTTACATGGAATGGTTTTGGCCTTATCTTTCGGGACAATGCTAGGAATTTAGGTCTTGGGGTTGGTTAGGATAATCCATTGGGTCCATTATTTCATTTACGTATCTAATTATTGGTAAAAAATAAATTTCAAGTGGTCAAAATCCGAAGATGTTAAAAGCCAACGGGGTTGAATACAAAGAAAATAACAATTTTGGGTTCAAAATCCATACAAATATTTACAAAACAGGTCAAGTCCAAGAAATCTAGGGGGCCAAATCTAAATTCAACGGGGTTGAAAGACAAAATCACCTGCATCAACTAGGCAATAACTCGAAATCTAGGGGGGTTGCTTGACCCCCACCTCACAAGGTGAAGTCGTCCCCGCTCACGTGCCCCTTTCATTGTGGTTGAAAATGTTGTGGATGCGATGAAGCGGTTGTGTGTCGACAATGTACTTGTTCGAATGTAAAAGTTCACAACACTCTATAATAGAATTTGTTTACCATCTGACTACCTAAGTATGTAGGTATTAAAAAGGTGGTGGATAAATCAATTTTCCATTTAGTATTGGGGCAGATCAATAAATCTTTTGGGGTTCACTCCGACCCATTTTCCACACGTAGACACTAAGAATATTTGTGATCATGTTGATGAGATAGCTATAGTACTCTCACATTGCGGTGAGCATTTGCAACAATGAATATTGGACTTGTTTCCAATATCTTCCACATGAATAGCTGCATTTTGAAGAGATAGTGGACCTACCAAACTCTCAAACTAGGTGGGTTTCCTATAGTTTAAACTATACTAACCAGTAAATGTGGGTCAATTTTGAATTTGTTATGCGATTCTGCAACAATTTGTTCACAGGCAACATCATGAAGCATGGTTGGTGAAATTATGTGTTTTAGGTCATCATTTGAAGATTCAAAAGATTAAAGAGATAGTGCAAGATAGTTACTGGGAACTAGTTGGTAAACTACACTTGTTTTGTGCTGTCTGAAGTACTTTGTTAAGTTGAGTTTCGATGGTTGCAGGTGGACTTTGAGAATCTTTCAGAAGATTTTTACGAATGTCTTCAGGCATCCGATGGTATGTTTTGTCTGTGTTTTTTGGTGACATTTCTACTCGTAACTAGATCTTCAACTTTCGTGTCTTATGATATTTGTTGCTTGGCTTTCTGTTAGTCAAGATCAAGAGAGAGTTTTTTTTATCATCTCTGAGAGGAAAATTTTGTCTGAGTGCTTAACTTTAATTCAGGGTATGGAAGAAAGGGCATGAAAGAGCTGTGGGTTGATAAACATAAGCCAGGTTCCTTAGAAACACTTGCAGTTCATAAGAAAAAGGTACACTTTGTAAATGTATAATCTAAAATGGGTAATTTAGAGTTTTCTTGGATTAGCAGTTTTATAATATGTAATATTGTTCCTTCGCACTTTCCTGTGCGGGTAGTAGATTTTGGATACATTAGGTTTTCTTTGCCCCTCCATCATTGATAGTACAACCTCAAGAAAGATGCTTTTGTTGATTCCTTTTATATACTTCATAAAGTGCATAGAAAGAATAATGTGTTTTCAGTTGACTACATACATAATGATATTTTGTTCAGGTTGGGGAACTCCGAAAATGGTTGGCAGATCGGAAGGTGATGTCGAAAGTGAGTCCATATTATGAACAACGTTCTCGAGTTGTTCCATATAGTTAGAGTTTTAGAAATTTGAGAATTTAGGACTCTTGACATGCTCCATTCTCTTTGGTTGATGGTATGTAAATTTTATTGTCCCTTACCTCGCTTAGGCGGGAGCCTCTTCTGAGGCACTGGGGTTATGTTGTTGATGTAAATTTTATTGTCATACATATATATATATATATATATATATATATATATTAGCTAAAGTAGTCAATCTTGGCTTGAAGCCTTAGGAAGAAGTGTGTGAAACATTTTGCCATAATTTGTGAACATTAGTTTGGTTCTCTAAGTCTCAAAGTTTGAGACCCTCATGGATACTTATGCCAGAATAACTTGTTCGGGATTTATGGCCTTGTAATCATGTTTTAATGCTAATGGTAAGTTGACCGTTTTTAATGAAAATAAGTAGGAGATGAATTATTGCTTCTACATAATAAGGGATATTCCTTGTTGGACAAATTGGTGCTTTCTTTTGTTGTTTTACGTTGACATTAAGGATGATTGATACTGAAAAACTTCCTCGCAAGGAGGTTTTTTCGAAATCTTTGGAGGGATGTTTGCCCCTTATGATCTTGACAGAAGACACCATGTTGTATTTTTGCATTAATTCTAATAAAAATCAATTCTTGATGATAAGAACTTTTCCACTTGTCTGAATTAAACCACCAATTTTACTGTTTTCTTGTCTACTCAAGCTTTTGCTCTCTTTTTTAGAAAACAATATTTTGTATGATACATGAAAATACAGGGCAGCCTACAAGGTTCCTAAGCACATTTCCCCCTTCTATTTGCAGGTTGACGGTAATGTTCTTCTTGTAGTTGGTCCAGCGGGTGTTGGAAAATCTGTATGTTTACTTTACCTAACTTCATTAGGTTCTTGTTTCATTTTTTGTTCCAAATTTCTTTTTTATTCTTATATGTTTATATAGGTGTACAAAATGGAAAATGCATTTTCAAAACACAATGCAGTTATGCAGATACCCTGCTCAAAGAACACTTTTTTTTTGGGTGGCAAGTCTGTTCTCGTTTCTTGTATGAAAATACTTTGCTAATGCTAATCTTTTTCTCTGAAGCTGAAAAATTGCAAAATGCTAGCTTGTAACCAATTAAAACGTGATTAGTATTTGAGTTCAACATTTTGCTGTTTGCAGACTACTATTCATGTACTTGCGTCAGAACTTGGATTTCAATTGTGCGAATGGAGAACCCCCATTCCTACACTTTGGCATGAACATTTACACAATTCAAGTTCAGGTATTAAGACTGATGCTGTTATGTGTTTTCAAGTTCGTAATCACTAGGTCCACTCAAACAATCCCTATTCATCATTACTAGATGAATCTACTTTTAAGTTGGTTTGTGATTTACCCAAGGTTCTTACTTCCATGTGATTTAACTTCAATGCTTGGGGGTGGGATTTAAATTCTTTCTTTGGATGTGTTATGGTTTCTATCTGTGATACCAATCTTTCATTAATAACACGAACATTACTAATCCCCTAAAAAAGGCTCCCGCTTTGGTGTGTGTGTGTGTGTGTGTGGTTGGATGCACACTAATCGGAGAGGTTGGTGACAGTTGACTTGTTGAGAAGCGCAATCTATGTTTCACAATGCATAAAAAATGTAGATAGTTTAAGTAGTCATTTTGATTAGTCCATGATAATTGAAACGTCAAAAACAATTCAATCTCCGACTCATTGAAAATGGAGAACTGATACCAATCTAAGTTTCACATTTTCCCATGATTTCCATTCATCTTTATGTTGCATAACTACTCACTACATGTCATAAAGTATCTGTTTTATATTTGTTTAGCACAAATTGCTGGAATATTTATATGTTGATATTTTGTTTTGTGGGATATTTCTTTTATTGTGCATGGAATTCTAACTAATTTCCAGGAATAAGGTATATGTCGAAGGTAGACGAGTTTGCGACCTTTGTAGATAACGTACGGAAATTTCCAGTGCTTCGATCAATTTGTACACCTGCATATACAAAACCAGTTATACTCTTAATTGATGATATCCCTTTGGCAAATGGGAGGGTAACTTATGGAAAGCTAAGTCATTGCCTGCAACTTCTTGCTCGGGCAACTCATGTTCCAACAATTATATTAATGACCCAATACTCTAGTGACGACGGTGGTGATAACAGAAAACACTACTTGGAAGAGCTTGAAGCATGTCTCGAGAGAGCTGGAGCTTATAAAGTAATTTCCTGCCATATGTGTTAAACTGCAATATATTTCTGGTTTTTACTTAGCTCAAGACCAGTCACTCGCAGGTGTCCTTTAATCCATTCACAGTGAATTCCATAAACAAGACACTTTCCAAGATTTGCAGGGAAGAAAACTGTAACGTGCCTGAATCTGTGATAGATCAGATATCAAGGTCCAGTGCTGGTGATATCAGACATGCAATAACTTCCTTACAGTACTTCTGTCTACAGCCGGTCCCTCATCTGAAGGGACAACCAGCTATCCCCTTTCCACTATCCTCGCCAAGTATCACTACAGACGGTGAATCACAATTTGATACACCACTATCATTTGGAAGAGATGAAACAGTTTCTTTATTCCATGCATTAGGAAAGTTTCTTCACAATAAGAGGGAAAGTTTTTATTCTTCTGGTAAGTAGTAGTGATATAAACTTAATGTATTATATTTCATGCCGAGTTGCTAACTGATACTATTGATAGATAACAAACTATGTTGTTGGCTTATGGTACCTTCTAAGATTGCACATGCCACAGACAGTTGTCAATTCCTATGTTTAGGTTGTAACTGTAAAAGACATTAGTTGGATCCCATCTTTCTGCAACATTGGTAGATAGAATAAATAATAATGTCATATTGTCATGTTAACTAAGGTTATCTGCATAACTTGGCTGTGATGACACAAACTTAAGTCTGTTTATACAGACAATTAGTCATCAAAATCAAAGGGTAAATTTTCTTTTGGTAGCCTTAACTAATATACAATTTTGATGTTGAACCACTGATCACCAAACAATTTGCCATAGTACCCTCAAATTTCAATTTGCGATTTTATATCTTTTTCATCACACGACTAAATGTTATTATTTGTTTCTATATCATTTTTGAGTAAATCACTTAAGCACCCTTAACCTTTTAAAATTCTCACTTTAAACCCTCAATTGCCCAACTACTTTAACACATGTTCAAATTTGAGATCCCATTGATGATAGATAACACTCTGGCTGGCCTTGGTAACCTAAGTAACAGTGTCATCCTGAATCCTTTTCCTTTCAATGTTTTCATTGAAATTTCAAATTCTTTGACAACCATTACTATACAGTGGCAGTGAGTATTACGAGATGCAAGTTAAGGGGTGCTGTCGTGATCAGTAGTTGAATGCGTGATCATATTTGGTAATTGCTGCAAGTTACCGATGAGAAATTTGACTGAAAACCAAAAGTTAGAATGAAGAATATTCACTTAAAGATTACAATGAGATTTGCATCTGAAATTAGCCTTGTGGAAGCTTTGATTGTGAAGCAGTAAGATCATCTTAGAGCAAGTAAACTTTATCTTGAATTTTTGAACTGGTTGCAAGAATTTCCATAGCCACTAGCCAGTTAACTTAAGACTTGAAGCATTGGTCATAGAAATGTCCAAAAATGCCTTGCCGATACAATCATGGAAATCTCGACCACCATCAGAATTACATATGTATTAAGTCTCGGAATTGTACATCTGAAATGAAAAACTAAAATGGTGGTTCTTGCAGGTCATGATTCTGAATGATCTACGGTACTCATTTCACACAGTTATCTTAAGCACAAAATGAGAGCCTTTGCAATGTGGAAGAGGCTCGAAACTTATATTAAAATAGTTGCATGTTTTTTAATTAGTTCAGTGTTAAGACGTAACACTTCAATTTTCTATTGTGGCATGCTGTAATTCAGAAGGAGACTCGTTTTCTCTGCATGAAAGATATAGACGATATCCTCTTAAGATGGCTGCTCCAGAGGAAGTGCTTTCTCAAGCTCACGGTGCAATTCGTCCGGTCACTGACTTCCTCCATGAGAATGGTGTGCATTTGTTCCATTTATTTCATCCGGAAGAAAAGGAAATAGCTTGCCTTATGCTTATGCTGTTCTGAACTTGAAAATCTCAATACCGATCGTGTTGGCCCAAAACCATATTTCCTTTGTATCAACGATTCCTTCACAAGTTGCATGCTTGTTTTCTTTTTAGGGAGGTTTGCATGCTGCTGTGTATTGTATACCTTCCATTCTAGGGGAAGTCTTGTTTGGAATGCAAGTCCCATAAATTTACAGTTAGATGTCATATACTCATATGAATCTTTGCTGCTTTGGCCGTTTCCTGTTTTCTGCTTGCATTTGGTTCCAAACATACTTGATTGTGTAGCTATCCCTGCATAAGTTGGTTTACTTTATCTTATCTTTATTTTTTGAATGTTAAGATAGTTCTAACATTTGTCTCAAATGTAGTTCTCGACTTTTTAAGTAATGAAGCGATAAGCGATGCATGTGTTGTTGCTTCATATTTAAGTGATGCCGATTGCCTTCTAGCTTCTCCTTCGTACGGGTCCTGGTCCCGGGCAGCAAGTAAAGAGTATGAACCCGAGCACATATCACAACTAATTGCTGCTTCAGTTGCTGCACGTGGCGTGCTATTTGGCAATGCACAGTCTTCGTCTTCCAGGTGATTGTTTTATGTTTCATATGTATGAAGAAATGTTTGTTAATTATTTATGGACCTGTAAAATATTTATTTCCTCTAAGTAGGTGGCATTCTATTCGAACCCCAAAGCTTTGGCAGGTAGACCAATCATCACGGTTTAATAAGGTAAATTAAGATATTTTGCTTGTCACATTGTTGGGCTTTGGAATGCATGTTGTACCCCTGTTGTCATTTGTGTCAAATTACCCTTGCCAATCTTCAGAAGTAAGCAAGGTGGAAGGGTGTACAAGGCCAAATAATCTGTATGTATATCCACCTGTGCCAGTTGCCATAGCTTTTTCTGAAAAAACATGTATAGAGTGGGAGGCCTTGCCTTGGATTATTTATTTATTTTTGGCTTGTGATTGTTTTTTGGCACTTCAATTGTGATCTTCCTTCCATCAAGGCTTCAACCACATCACAATTTCACATTTTACGATGCAGAAACAGATGATGATGGAGAGGCAGGAAGTTCACCGTACTTGTAGCTCATGTAGCATCTCAGAGATAGCTACAGAATACATGCCCACTATAAAGCAACTTGGATATAGGAATCTTGTAGATGCTAACTGGTGTGATACTCAATCGCCTGCATGCAAGATGGAAGATGACAGTGCAGATTGTTCGGAATTGAATAGTTCTGAAGATGATCCTCTTTTACGGGATATTGATGATGATGATGATATTGAAGATTGGTAGGTTGGATGTCATTGTAAAAGGACTGGGTTCACCTTATTACGTCTGATCATAGAAGGATCGTTGATGGAGCAGCTTGGTGCAAGTCTAGCTTCAATGTTTCTCGGCTGCTTGTAACAGAGAAATTGCAGCTGATTTTTGTAAAGTCCGGCAAAGGTTGTAACTCTTGTTGATCTAAAATATGGAAGCTCGATTGGTGATTGTATCTCCCAATCTGTCCGGAAATTATCTGGAAGCTGTCGCATCCAAACATAGTTTTTGGTGCTCATATCGGTTGAATGTTATAAGTTGATCTCTCTTGGTCTCTGTGGGGGTGAAAATGCACGGGATCATTCATCTTTGGTCGTGAAAATGTAAATATAATACTATCATATTTCTGTTGAAAATTGGTTCATATTTGTTAAGGAAGCAAATCCAAGAAGATTCAGTCGATCGACGCACAACCTAGGAAATTTCAGCAAAGACGGGTCGGTCTACCGAATTGGATTCGATCCACCAAATTGAGAATTCCAGGCACTCCGTGTACAGTTGGGATCGGACGATCGAATTGGATTTGGTCTACCGTCAGAAGCTAACAAACACTTCGGAACAACGAGTTCGGTAAACCGTTGGGAGATTTTTGGTGTTCCGAAAATCTGGAAAATGTCTGTCCAATTTGGTACGGTTCACCGAGGGGTTCTTGGTCAATCGAAGGGTTGTTGAAGAATTCGTTAGTTCGTGGAAGAATCGTTCTCGCGGTCTACCGAGCCGCGTGAGAAGCGTTCCCTCGGTCAACCGAGAAGGATTCGGTTAACTGAATCGGAACAGGAATCACTCCTGTTGAAGCACGCACGGTTAACCGATCGAGCATCGGTTAACCGTGTCCCCATGAATAGTTTTGTTCGGTTTTGCTTAATTGTAGTTCGGTTTTTGAGTCTATAAAAGGACTTGTTTGCTCTTCAATTTGTAACACAAATATCATATTGCATACAACATAGTTTCATTCATTGTGAGTTGAGAGATTAAGGCTAGAGATAGATCTAGAGTGCTTTGGGAGACATATTGCTTCCAATCATTTGTAATCTCGGTTGCTTCTCTTGTTGGAGAAGCGGAAGAAAGAAACGAAACTCGCAGGAGACCCCCCAAGAACGTAGGCACGTTGCCGAACCTTGTAAATCGCGTGTGTCGTGGTTGTTTCAGGTGTGCATTTGTGTTTGCTTGTTTGTTTCCATCTTATTAGTGTTCTTATTGCAATTAAGCTTAGGAGAGGGTCATAAGTTAATTCCGCAATCAATATTTAGTATTTCGTGGTGTGTTTAATTCGTGTCGAGTTAGTGCATTGTTAGATCCCCTTCCAACAATTTCAGACTCTATTATGCATCGATTGGTCATGTAATTGCGATTTGTACATAGCTGACATCTTCAAAGCTTTGCAAATACAGGTCGGAGGATTGTGAAGTCCTGGAAGGCGTGCACGGAACGATATTCAATGAACATGTGAACTAATAACACTTTCAGAGATTGTCGGAAAAGTAGTTCGTTGTGGCTGATCAAATTGTTTTGTTCTCGTAGAATGTCCATTGATGGTCCATATAATCTCTTCTCGTCCATTCAATTTCATAGTAAATCTGTACTTGTATTTGCATTTGTTGTGCGGATGCAAATATGAATATACATGCATCCGTCTTGTATCTACTTTGTTTTCATCCCTACCTAGGTAGCAAGCACCAAAGGTAAAGGAAAATAGACGCCACTCGAGCTGAGCATGATTTGATCGCAAAGTTCTTTGGTCAGTGGTAAGGCTAGTTTTAGCAGCTTCTCTTCTTAGACCAACTGAGGTACACACAGCAGTTTCTAATCAGATGTGCCACCAAACATGTTTGGATGCAGCTTCTAGGCACCTAAACAGGTGTAGAGGTGGGACCATGTTATGTCTCACACGTACTTAGAAGGCTAATTTAATTTAGAATTGGAATCAAAGAATATTTTTTAGTTGAATAATAAACTAAGAGATTTTATCTAAGAATTCTTCAATTAAGAAAAAAGAAGTGATGCGAAGCATGGACTGGAATATTGTAACCTTATCCATAAATAAACTAGAACCACACCTATTTATCACATATGGATCCATCCAACCCAAGTAGGACGAATTTAAAAAATAAAAGAAAAAAAAGGAAAGCAACAGAAGGAAGCAACCAATAAGATCTGAATCCAGTTGTGTGGTGGTCGGGTCGGAAACGGAATGGCTCCTCCTCCGGTGGTTGACGCGGTTTACCTGAAGGAGATCGACAAGGCCCGGAGAGATCTGAGAGCTCTCATCGCCAGCAAGAATTGCGCTCCCATCATGCTCCGTCTCGCGTCAGTCTCAATTCCCCTTCTTCTTTTTTTCTTTTTCTTTTTGGTAATCATGTTTGATGTGAAAATTATTGGCGATGCAGATGGCATGATGCTGGTACCTTCGATGTCAACACAAAGACTGGTGGCCCAAATGGTTCTATCAGAAACAGTGAAGAGTTAGGTCATGCTGCAAATGCTGGATTGAAATTTGCATTAGATCTTTCTGGTACTTTTTTTTCTTAATTACAACTTTCTCAATTCAAATATACCTTCTTATTGCTGGGCTGGACAACAAAGGGAAAAATATAGAGATTAATCGAACATATCTTTACTTTTACGCGCTGTTTGTTTGTAAATGAATATACTGAATTTTAATCTTGTCAAGAATATGATTTTTCCATGATCTGAATTTTCATCTTTCTCTTGGCATCAGAGGTAGTGAAGGCAAAGCATCCAAAGCTTACATATGCAGACATATTCCAGGTTTGTTTGTTTTTTCTTTGCTAATTTTGATACATGTCAGATCAAGCTTTTCATTATGGTAGAGCTCTAGCATTATATCCGAGAGAAGTAGGTGAGCCTGTCAGGAAAGCCTTTAGCCCGAATCAATCAATTTATTGTCTCTTCGGAATATACACGTCGTATGGAAATAAGAATCATCATAAAAGTTTTAGATTACGATGCAGTTTTGTGGTTTATGCATGACATGAGTAATCTGTATCTTAGTCCTTTTAGATTTAATACTTCCTCATCGGGGATTTACTAAGTCAAGGTACTGTGGTAGGAGTTTGAACGTGCTCTGTTGAGCTATGAATGTAGTCTAATACCATATCACAGACTTGAAGTCAAAATATTCATTACGTGCTTCAATCTCCATATAGAATCTCATAATGAATATTTCAGCTCCGTTGATGGCTTTGTTCTGCATGAAAATTACATTTTTAGAGCTTGAAACATAATCAGCATACCGATAAATGAGGTTACCCATTTTTTTTAGACTTGTGAATGAATTTGATTGGAAATTAGTGTTAAGCTTATTGTTGCTGAGACTCCTGAAATGCATAGGCTATATTTGACTTCAATGGATACTTAATTTTGAACATTGTGAACGACAGCTTGCAGGAGTTGTTGCAGTTGAGGTCACTGGTGGTCCTACCATTGACTTCGTTCCTGGTAGAAAGGTGAGCAATCTATTTAATTTCTTGTAGTAGTTGGTGCATGCAAGTTGACAATGCTCCATTTTGTTAACTATCAGGATTCACTGGTATCACCTAGGGAGGGGCGTCTTCCTGATGCTAAGCAAGGTAATGATTGCTCTGATTTTCAGTTTGTGGCTAGCAATGATTAAAAGTGTTTCATGACCTTTTGAGGAAGAAGCGATTGTTTTCCATGAACATAGGCTAGGTGTATATAAGCATAGCCTTCTCTTCTTCCCCAATTTTTCTATATATATATATATATATATATATATAGAGAGAGAGAGAGAGAGAGAGAGAGAGTCAAGATCTAGTGAGCCCATGACTCATCTTATTTGTTTAATCCCTTACAATCTCACCATTAGATTTAATTACGGTTATTGTACAGTTAATATCCACAATTAAATCATTTTATTAGCATAATAGTCACAATCTTATTATATCTTACAATTTCGAATGAATGATGGATATGGTAATGACTTAAAGTAGGTAGATTAAGTCTCGAACTCACTGGAGAATTACTATATATATATATATATATATATATAGTAATTCTCCAGTGAGTTCGAGACTTAATCAACATCAAATATCCACGGTTGTGTAGAGGGCAATCCTCTTGGTATGGTTTGTATTAGGTTTAAATCATCGTGCTAACATCCTTGTCTTGTGTCACCTGAGCATGCTTGAAATATAGGTCTCCATTTTAAGCAAAGAACCACATAAATCAATCACCTTAGTAAATGCCTTCTGACTCCTAAATCTTCAGACACTACTATCAAGCAAAAAACTTAGTCATTGGATTGTTTGCCTAGAATGTATATAAGCAGACCACTCTTGTCCAGTATAAGCAGACACTACTAATCTTTTTTGTTTGATTCCCTAACTTCTTTTCAGTGCATATGAATAGGATTTTTTTTACTCTAAACTTGTTTGTGTAGGTCATCAGCACCTTAGAGATGTTTTCTACCGAATGGGGCTGTCTGACAAAGATATCGTAGCACTATCTGGTGGCCATACCCTGGTAATCAATTACTTCTAAAAATGTTCACAATTTTTTAGGGAATCCAGTACTGATTCTGCTTTTATTTTCATGTTTGTTGGTGCATGCAATAGGGAAGGGCACATCCTGAGAGATCTGGATTTGATGGACCTTGGACCAAGGAACCTCTGAAATTCGACAACTCATATTTTACGTATGGCTTATAAAACAAGACTAACTTGCAGTTTAAGCGTTACTTGCATGGAGTATCCCTTCCTTACACATCCAACTTACAGGGAATTACTGGAAGGAGAAAAGGAGGGTCTTCTGAAGCTTCCAACAGACAAGACCTTACTTGAAGATTCTAAGTTCCGCCGTTATGTTGAGCTCTATGCGAAGGTATTTCTTCGTCCATTATCCATATATTTTTCATAAATTGCAAAAAATATGGAACTAATCGTGATAATAATTGCAGGATGAGGATGCCTTTTTCAGAGATTACGCAGCTTCACACAAGAAGCTCTCAGAACTTGGCTTCACTTCATTGTCGGTGTCGGGCAAATCTGATAATGTTTCTACTGCAACAGTGTTAGCTCAGAGTGCTTTCGGAGTTATTGTTACTGCTGCGGTGGTTGTCTTAAGCTACTGGTACGAGGTTTCTCGGAGCACCAAGTAGAATTTAATCAGATGTCCCAATTGTTGTAAAAACAGAAAATAGGATATTCTGCCAAGTTGGTATTTGCTCTTGCATGACTAACGCAAGACAATAGATATGTAACAACTATAAGATAAATCTGGAGAAACAATTTACTTATCCAATAAAATTTATCATCTCCTTTTTTAGGGAAACAACAACAATAATAAATCAATAACAGCAGAACACTGATCGACTCACTCCTACTGAAAACAAAAGAAAAGATTGTTAAGCCCACTTGCAGATTGAGGAGAACAAGTTCATCTCCTTCAAACTCTCCTGGGACTCATAGAATGAGTTATGTCCTGGAAAACTTTCAACCTCTTCCCAACCTTCTCCCCACAAAGAGGATCCTTCTTGCTAACCGGTGTGACTGGTTTCTTCTCTTCAGTCATGGCATCGGCAGCCTCAAGAATTGGGCGTAAGACGGACGACAATATAGCCTCGTCAAAGGACTTATTATCAGGCAACAAGTCTTCCCACTCCTCAGAGCAGAACGCTCTTCTCATTTTCGGTTTGGGAGCAATTGGTGGCTTATGATCTGCCACTGAGTTGCACGACCGGGTCCTCTTCAGGTTTCCAAGAGGATCCTGAACATTTTCTGAGTAGAAAGGTGACGCATTGACGTTTAGTGCATTCACGGGCGGTGGGAAGCCTGGGGGAAACTGTGGCCTTGCATTTTCATTTGCGAAGACCTGTGTCGGCTTTGAATGTTCAGTGCAAGGCTGCGGCTGCCATATTGAAGAGCCTAGGAAAGCGGCAGCATCCACGGGGCGTGTGTTGCTGCTGCCTGACCACCAATCTCCGCCACCGATCCTTTTAAATTTCGACTCGAGATCATGAAGCATCTCTTGGGCTCTCTCAAAGGCCTTGAGATGTGAATCCATGCCTCGCCGACCATTCGCAATTGCTGGTGTCACTTGTTTGAGAGTTGCCTTCGCCTCGGCCACCCTTCCCTGCTTCATTAGACAAATGCCCAAGTTGCACATCTTGTTGTTGTCCGGTCCGATCAACAAGGCTCTTCTGTAAACCACCTCCGCCTCGATGTAGTTCTCTTGCTGCATCAGGGCCCATCCCAAGTTCCCCTGTAACATCCACGATAAGGTATCGATTCGAAACTACGAGACATTCTATTAATGCAAAAAATCAACTTCATTCTCATCTAACATAACAGAAAATGAGAAGAAAAAATTTACCAGAAGCCGAGTCGCTTCTTGCTCCACAGAAACCTGAAACTTCCGGCCCTGCGAACGTGCAGTTTTCGTGCGCCGGCCGTTGAACGCCAGCCCTTGCTGGATCAAATTGAGCTTGTGCTTCAAAAGCACAATCTGGTCATCCAACCTCCCACACCTCTGTACCAACACCAACCAATTCAATTTACGAAAATCGTTATCCACGACCAATTCAATAAAATTGGAAGTTTTAGCAAACCTTGTAGAGATCAAGCAAGATGTTATCCAATGCCTCCTGAGCCTGGTCCGAACACCGGTGCCTCAAAGACTTGATCGCCTCGATCGCCTCCTCCGGCCGGTTTTGCTGCTTCATCACAATGGCCATGTCCTTCAACGCACTGTCCACGCGATCTCCTGCATTTATGGCTGCCCAAAACAACACGATCGCCTTGTCGGGTTCCTTCTCCACCAACTAACCAAAACAACACCCAACTAATTAACACCATTTCGCTACCAAATATCGAGTTTCAAACATTATATATAACACACTCACTTGGACTCTCTTGGCCTTGACATAAGGCGTGTCTCCGACCGGGACCTTGTGAAGGGATTCGGAACGTTGGAGTGGCGGCGGCTCGACGATGGGCTTGATGGGAGAGCAGGGAGCGGACTTGGTGGCCCTGATCATGTTGGATCGGAACTCTTGCATCTTCTTCTTCTTCTTCTACTCCTCTTTCTTGTTTGTTGAATTCTTGAGAGAGAGAGAGAAGAGGGAGAAGATTTTTGGAGAGAAAGAAAGCGAGATGTGTTATTGTCGTTGGGTGTTAAATAAATTTTGGAGTGAGGTGACCGTTGCAGTCCACTTTTTAAAAATATATAGCCGTTGGAGCCTTTCTGATCCACGTGTCTTTTTTATTTGGAAATACGATAACATTTGTCATTATATTTTTGTAAAACATTTTCAAAGTACACCATTCATCATCTCATGATTCATTAGATTGTCTTACACTGATTTTGTTTGAAGTATGATAGTTCATGTACACCATTCATCATCTCATCATCCACTGAGAGCACAGTTAACAGTAGATGAATCTCCCGCCCGACCGACCAAGCAGGCACCCTCCACGTCCACAATTTCACATGTCACGTCCCCCGCTCGCGTGCCAGATCGGGCGGTGGGCGTCGTGATCCCGCGCTCGGGTAGGACGTATCAGTGGGTTGGGTAGGGGCACGTGTCCCCTCCCCCCATTCCTTGAATTTTTGTTGTTGTTAAAAGTCCGTTAAAATTCATTTTAAATTCGTTTTTTTATGAAAATGTGTTTTTTTATTTGTTTTGATTTTGTAGAATTTTTTGTGATTTTTTTTTACTAATTAAGGAGATTTTTTTTTAAGTTAGGTGAATTTACTTGACAAAGAGAGAAACTGACGTAGCAGAGAGATGCAGCATGACGGCCCGAGATAACCTGGGCACCGTTAAACATGCTCTAACGGTAACGGGGCGCCTCATAGCTACTCACCTACATAAAACTACAAAAATCATTGTAAAATTTATATTTGGCATAACCACACAGGGTGTGGTTGGAAGACATCAGTATTTAGTACCAAGAAAAATCGACATATTATTTGTATATATATAATGTTGTAATTTAGGATATATTTTATTTAGACACAGGTCGTTGAAGAACTTTCTTTGCTAAAGATCTACGGAGCTAATCTCCTTGATTCGTATCAGTTAACTTTCAAGCATACAACATCTCAAAAGTTGGAAGATAATTCCATCGAAGTTGGGTTCAAACTCAACATTTACTTCGCTAATTAGGATCGAGAACCTTCATAACAGTTCATTGACCTCAAACCAGTGAAGAGCTAGGAGGGTGTACACAATCTCTTTCTTCACAGTAACAACGCTAGCAAGAAACATGTAAAATGCACGTTCAAGTATTAAACCTTCTGCTTGGAGCCCTTCATTAGTTACAAGCATCCAATCAACGACCACTTGATATGTTTACCCCCAACACTTCAGAATAACAGATTTTTATGTGCAAGAAAAATATTATTAAGATAACAGACTCTTGGAAACCAAATAATAATAAGCCAGAGGGATTTACATCTCTATAGTCTACAATTGACAAGAAAAATACAAGTTTTGCTGAACTTTGATTCTAGAGAAGACTAGGCAGGAGAACTCAATAGGAGTAATGTACATTAAGGATATTCACTGATCAATGTTATATATGGGCAGATCTTCATGAACAATGACACAGGCCCAAAGCTCAAAGGCACCTCCGTATCGGAACTGGTTAGTTACTGCACAACTGGTAATTACCTTTCCTCGTCCCACTTGTCCTTCGGTATCTCCCCGGACTCGACAACAACTACCTTTTTCCTAGGTTTGCCGCTATATGTTCCGGCCCCTCCCTCTATAGCGTAGACAATGTCCATGCCCTGAACGACCTTTCCAAATACAACATGCTCTCCATCAAGCCTGGAATGGTACAAAATCAGAGTTTAAGTTGAACGTGTAAAATAGTCATAAAAGGCAGCATCTACCAGTTTCAGTTATGTGGCTCTTACCAACTTGCCTTGACTGTGGTTATGAAAAACTGCGAGCCATTGGAATCAGGGCCTAAATTTACCATAGAAACAACACCTGACAAGGGGGTCGGAGTTAACACCCAATCTAATTTGGATTGTAAAAATTAACAGCTTTAGGAGGGCAGGATGTAGAATAACAACCAGAATACAGACCTGCATGAGAGTGCTTTATCCTGAAATTTTCATCAGGGAAGGTGCCACCATAAATAGATTCATACCCCTTCCCATCTCCATGAGTAATATCTCCACCTTGAATCATGAACCCAGGGATTATTCGGTGAAATGGGACACCCTTGTAGTGAAGACGCTTCCCTTTTCTGCCCTTACCCTTTTCCCCTGCAAAAGTATTTAACACACATATACAGAACAAACTCGAGAAACATCTGATTTCATGCTTAAGAGAGAGACTAGATAGAAGGAATAATTTACCACAATAACTCCATAACAACATGAAAATTCTTAGAATACAGGGCTAGTTAGTAGTTACCCAAACTTTTCTAACAGAAATTACAGACAACAAAACTATGGTGGTATGTACCTGTACAGAGGGCACGAAAATTCCCTGCAGATCCAAAAAGAAAACGGATTAGCATGGCAGTTATCCAGTATTAGCATGCAGTTAAGTGAAAAAAACTCATCAAAATGGCTTGGGTTTTAATAACTCTACTGAATAAGTAACTGAAACTATGTCTACAGCATATAAGTTAAAGTGCAAAGGAGGATTATATATTAGTATTACTCTGCCACAATTGAATCACCAAAGCAATCATCTTAACAACTTGCTACAGCTAGCTAATAAGCAAAAACAAATAAGTAAAAGAGTTCAAAATGCCGTAAGAAATGCCAAAACCCCCCTTAATATTACATGTACATGAGATTTTGAAACTAGAACAGAAGGAATAACTTACGAACAGTTTTAGGTACCACCTTCCCGTACAATCCTATAACAATCCTACCTGCAAAGATTTGAATTGAGGACATAGAATAAGTGACAAGTAAGGTCCTAAGCATTGAATCACGATTTGTATGGTCAATCAAGCTGGAAAGGGTGAGGAGCATGGAAATTTTTGGACGACGATCAAAATTAAGTTTCCTTTACCTGCATGCTGTCCATCAATATCTACATCCATATAAACTCTATGTGTTATCTCAGGTATTTCTTCCACCTCATGCTTCACCTAAACAAGATAAGACACTAATAAATCATAATTGCAAGATGTTACCTTTAACTGAAAGCACAGGAACAACCAAACTCGAAATTTGAAAATAAAGGACACTTATCTATATAAAAACATCCACTAATTAAGGTACAAAAACAAACAACAAAGCAAAACGAGCAACAGAAGAACAAATACTGGCAAGCTAAAACATGGAAGAAATCAACCAAAATTGAAAGAAATTGACATAAAGAAACACAAAACATGACTTTTTACTACCAAACTTCAAACAAGCATCACGTTAAGGATTACTACCGAACTTCTACGAATCACAAGGTCAGCAACTAACCACAACAATCCAAACCATAAAGATCGAATCTTTTTCCCCAAAAACCGTGGAAATCTCCAAAAAGATGGAATCTTTAGCCTCCCCGACCCCAGATCCAGATGAATCCCCCGTCATACCTGGTCGAGGGCGTCGTTGCGGGCGAAGAAGAAGAAGGCGAGGGCGAGGAGGAGGAGCAGAATTAGGGCTCCGACGCGGACCATCGCGGAGGGGTTGATGGGACTGTGCGGCGTCGAATCGTGGATTTTGGGGCAACTTTTCGGGGTGGGTGTGTGGAACCGCACGTGGGTGACATCACCTCGTCTCTTCACACTGCTCACTTGTCTTCTCCTTTTCTGGACCTTCTTCATCGCCAATGCCATTTCAAAACTGAACTGCTAAACATCGCCCCAAAATTACTTAAATCGCCCCTTGAAATTACCAAATTGCCCTTCCTCCTATTTTTGCTTATATATCTCACAATTTCACTCTTTTTTCAAAACTTTCTCTTCCTATACCTACTACACAAGATTACGAATGTCTCGGAGGCCAGGGAAGCAGCCAGCAGTTCCCCCGGTGTACCCGTATGAGGTAACATTACGTTATTTATTTGTTTTAAAAAAAAAAAAAAAAAAAAAAAAGTCGTCGGCGTCCGAGGGAGACGCCCCCCGCATGGGGCGGGCGTCCGAGGAAGCCGCTCCCCCTATGGGGGGAGCGGCTTCCGAGGACGCCCGACCCATGCGGGGGGCGTCTCCCTCGGACGCCGACCCGAAGCGGGAGACGTCTGCGGAAGACGTCTCCCCGATGGGGGAGACGTCTTCCGCAGACGTCTCCCCGTAGGAGGAGGCGTCTCCGACAGACGCCTCCACCTTGCGGGAGGCGTCTCTCGCAGACGCCTCCGCCTTTTTTGTTTTTTTAATTAATAAATATCATAATTACTTTAATAAATAGTGATAAATCAAAAAAATTAATTTAACAAATTCTTTTTAAGTTTAACATTTGTGATATTTAGTTTTAACAAATTTTGATTTAGTTTATATATTGTTTTAATTTAGTTTAACAAATTTTGATTTAGTTTAACAATTTTGATAATTAAGTTTAACAAATTTTGATTTAGTTTAACAATTTTGATAAATATGATAATTTAGTTTAACAAATTTAACAAATTTGTATTTAAAATTTCAATAAATAGTCATCGGGTCACAGTGGAGGGAGAGGCAAGTCGATACCATTACACGCCTTCCGTTCTTTAGAGGATGATTCAGCACCGCGTCATCCACGTAGACGGGGGATATCTGCTTCGGTCAGGAGGGAGAGGGAGGCATTACGTCGTCGTGAGGAGGAGGATGATTCCTTCGATGATGAGCATGTAGATAGTTTCGACGACGAGAGCGACGATGATGGCCCGTATGATGTGCGGCCGGAGGTGGAGAGGCAGGGGGATTATAGCGGAGGACGTGGTCGAGCGGGTACTTCTACTTCCGCCGGATGGATGGTGCGGAAGGGTAGGGGTGGGAGGTTTACGGCCGGGGATTCGAGCTCGTGCACTGTTGATCCCCGCGCTCAGAAGAAGAAGAGGGTCCAGGACGATTCTTGGATCGTGAGCAGTATGACGCCTGGTGGTCCTTTAGATGGGAGCGTCATTCCTAGTTTCTGGGGTCACATTGCTAGACGGATCTGGGACGGAGAGGATCGGAAGGTTCTGAAGTGCCAGAATCGGCACAGAGCCTGTACAGCACTACAGGGTTGGCGGTCTACACTGAGTGCTGATATCAGAGAGGAGATTAGTGCCACGCATTTGGGGCACTTACCGTACAGCATGTTCCCTTATCTCGACATGCCTTTGATTTCGGCGTTTGTGGAGCGGTGGCAGCCTGACACCAACACTTTCCACATGCCTTTCGGAGAGATGACGATCATGCTTCACGATGTTTTCCAGATCCTGCGACTTCCTGTGGATGGTCGTCTGGTTAGTGCTCAGGGGTCGACGTCTGAGCTGAGGTGTTATGTGGCAGAGTTGCTTGGTGTCACACCTGATGGTCTGGCGAGAGATACAGCTTTATGGAGTGGTGGTGGTGTCGGCATCGACTCCCTTGAGGACCTATGCAGACGGGCACGACCTCCGCGGGCCGATGATACACAGTTGACGGCGTACCTATTCTTGATGCTCGGAGCCGTCTTGTTTGTCGACAAGAGTGGTTGTCGGATCAGACCACGCGATCTACTGGAGGCTAGGGACCCGGAGACCGTTCGTGAGTACTCGTGGGGGTCAGCGACGTTGGCATACCTGTACCGGCAGCTTGGGATAGCTAGCCGTGCGGATTGTTCTGGGATTGCAGGTTGTCTTACGCTGCTGCAGGCGTGGATATACGAGTACTTTCCTGCATTCCGCCCGCATCGTGAGCGGAAGATTATCGACGAGGGTCATCCACGTTCGGGTATGTGGGTTGTCCGGAGCGAGGACAAGAGCGATGGACGATTGCGTTCCATCCGCGCACGGCTAGATCATATGACTGCATCAGAGGTATCAAACTTTACACCATTTATTTAATTTTAAGATGTATTATTATTAATGTGTTAAACTTTAGGTGGAGTGGTTACCCTATGGTCCTGACCCAGCAGCGGATGTCCCGAGGACTTTATTGATGGGTCTTATTCGTTATCGGGATATCATAGAGCCTTATATGCCCGATCGGGTCTTGCGTCAGTTAGGATATGTTCAGGTGATCCCGGTTGACATCCCGACACCAGAGCATGCGGTGCGGTCTGCGACAGCAGCGACGTACGACGTCAGGTTCCCCGCTTCTACAGCGGAATCGACTTGGCGGACATTTCCGAGATCATGCCGATTGTTCCTTGGCGACTTCAGACGTAGTCGCGACCCCTCCGAGTGTGATGCACGTTATCTTGATTGGTTCGGTACTTACTCACATCCTATCATCGTCCGTGGTGCCTCCCGGAGAGCAGATCGACCACCAGATAGGACGTGTGGCGATCTGGTAATTTTTTCATTTTATCTAAATTTATTTGTACCGTATAATTTGTTAATGTACGCTAATGTTAATGTTATGTGCAGTGGATGGGTAAGATGATACGGGCTGTAGACCCAATCTTGCAGATGAGGGATGAGCTGCCAGACGATGCCAGAGCTGCATGCGGAGATGTGGATCAGATCATACAGTCATGGCATACGCAGTTAGGCATCTCCGACCATGATTCGGATGATGAGTAGGCTGATCTGTTGTACCGTACTCTTAGTATTTGTATTTATATTTGTTTATCTGTTGTACGCTTAGTATTTGTGTTTGCTTATCTGTGGTACGCTTAGTATTTGCATTTATATTTGTTTATCTGTTGTACGCTTATTATTTATTATTTGTGTTTGTGTTTGCGAACATGTCGTACGCTTATTGTTTGTATTTGTGTTTTGCTTATCTGTTGTACCCTTATTATTTGTATTTGTGTTTGATAACCTTTCGTACTATTATATATAATGCAAATAAAGCAAACATATCAAAAACATATTACATAATAAAGCAACACTATATAATGTACAAACATATCAAAACATATTACATAATTATACAAACATATCAAAACATATTACATAATTGTTGCCAATATGCTATCCTATGTTGGTACTCCAGCTCCCATCCAATAACACTCTCATCTCGTATTTGATACCACAGAGTCGCTATAGGAGGTACGGGGAATCCCTCATTCAATTCCAAACGAATGTAATGAGCGTAACTCCCTAAATGAGCAATAATCAACTCTCTGCACGGTCTCGTCACGGTAGGCGGACTCTCCCAAGGTAGAACTGTAAGACATGGGTACAACGAACCATCATTTCCGAGAGAGAAGAACATAACTGCACACTTGTAAAAATTTGCAATGGGAAACAAGTCCGTCCACGTCTCCATATAGTGATTCTCGCCACAAGGTCCCCCGCCCCAATTAATCCGGTGACGAGCCTCCGCCACACCGTCGTAGTATACGTGCTCATAAAAAGATGGGTTCGCAGCTATCTCATTTGAAATCGAACGACGGGCGAGTTGCCAATTGTCTTCACCACCGTGGAAAACATCGGCGACACATCGAAATCCACAGTTTCCATCAGCACGTACATCATTCCACTGGTGTAGGAATGGCATAATGATTCCTGGAATTCTATCTCCATATGGGAAGTCGTCTACGTCAGCCCGCCCAGTCACTACAATATGAACAAAAAATACAGTTACATATAATAACAAAAGATACATATTTACTGAAATAAATAACAAAATAATAATAATAATAAATGTAAGGATGGTATACCTGATCCTCCTCTCACTGACGAAGAACCAGAAGATCGACCACGACCTTTGCTTCCACTACCGGAAGAACGACCACGACCTCTACTCCCACTACCTGAAGATCGACCACTACCTCGCTCTGCATACTCAAACGCACTAGGGTCCCGTCGTGTCGACTTTCCCCTTGGTCGACCTCGTAGCTTTGTTTTTACTGCAGGCTCTTTCAAATTCGAATGTTCGGGGTGTAGCTGCTCGAATAAAACCCGAGAGGCAGATCGAATTACGGTAGGGTCACTTCCTGCAATCTCATCAACCAGACTGCGAAAATGTTCGGCGTCTTGAGCTGCCTGAGACACAAACTCTGCGTTCCCGGCTCCTTCCCCAATGACAAGTGTCCTCCAGAACGAATGAATCTGCTCTAAGTAAATTCCGTTTTCTGATTCAAGACATCCACGGATGGTACATGCGCAAGGTATCCCATGAGAAGTCAGAAAAGCGCACTCGCAACGATATTCAACTTCATCATCTAACTGTTGCATTCTCTTCACCTCCTGACTCAGCAACTGCAAACAGTGATGCGAAACTCTACCATTTATGTGACGATATAGAGAATGTCCGAAATTAGTCAAATTTCGCCGTCTCGAGTCTTCAAGAAAGTTTCGAATATTCGTCAGCTGCATTTCAGTAGCCGCGTTGACGCGCTCGAAAAGAGTGTCCAGAGCTGCAGTCGATGTAGAAATCCACTCTTTTAGAGCCGAATGAGCACTTTCGACCCTACAATTCGTGGTGTTCCCAAAATGAAGGACTTTGTTCGTCCAATTCAGCACAAACTTTTCTTTATGCACTAACCACGTGGTGTCCAGATACTCCGTGATAGCCGGCCACGATCTATACAAATCTTTCAGAGCATACACAGCTCTATCATACTCGGCTTCTGAAGTAGAAAGCATGATCTTCCTCCATCTTCCACGCCTCAAAGTCTCTGCCATCTCCTTATTCTTGCCGAATACGTGGTACGCGTAATTCAATACGTCTTTGTTGATGTGCCATGTGCAGAGTAAATGAGCAGAGTCTGGAAAAACCTCTCTCACTGGTCGCATAAGGCCTAACTCCCGGTCTGTTATTATTGCAGTCGGGCTGACAGTCCCCAATAACAGATCTCTCAACTTCTCCATCACCCACAAATAACTGGAGTAAGATTCATCCATCAAAATCGCATATCCAATAAGGAAATTCATGTTTGCTGGTGTGACCCCAATCATTTCGAACAAAGGCATCTTATACTTGTTCGTCTTGTAAGTCGAATCCATGCAGATAACGAAAGGATATGTCCGCAACAACTGGACTGACGTCGGATGTGCCAAAAAAGCGTGAGTGACGACATCAGTTTCTGGATCCGCCATAATCCAATGTAAGTACTCACACTGCACTGCTTGGTAGAGAAACTGCTGGACGGGATTCCGATCTTCAGATTTTGTCCTCCTCATGTAATCTCTGAAATTATAAATATGCCTTTGATTTGGATTGTCCTCCGGGAATTTTTCTTTTACTGCCTTCAAGATGTTCCGTGGTTTTGCTTGCGCCTCTGTCATATCACGAACAATCTTCTTCGCCCCAGAACTTAGACCACTAATTTGACGATGACCCTCTGGATAAACTGCCAGTCTGTGGTTGTGATGTCCGTGAGCACTATTAAAAACCAAAACCCATCCATCACGATCTCGTCGCTCCACCACTTTTATTAAGAAACGGCAACCGCAACCCTTTCTTTTGGTGTTTCTTCGAAGTGCAGTATCCATATCCCGAGACTCCATTTGATTTCGCCGGTCGCATCTCAAATAACAATCCATCCGACTATCTGATCTTGTTTTGTACGACGACACGACCAAAAAAAACCCAGCTCCGATAGCTACTTGTTTGGCCCATTTACATGCTTCATCGATTGTTGCAAAGATTTATGTAGTTTGAAATAACTCACTGTAATCCACTCCATCACCACCGAAATCTGGAACCTACAAAAATAAAATCAAAATTAAAAAAAATTAAAAAATAAATTAGAAATTAAAAAATTTCAAAAATAATGTCGAAAATAAAAAAACAAAATCAAAATCAAAAAAAAAAAAAAATAGGCGTCTGTGTTACGCGCCTGCCCCATGGATGGGGCGTCTGTGTTAAACGCCTTCCCCAACGGTAAGGCGTCTGCGTAGGACGCCTGACCGAAGGGAAGGGCGTCTACTACAGACGCCTTACCCATGGGGAGGACGTCTACATAAGACGCCTATCCCATGGGGGAGGCGTCTGCGTTAGACGCCTAGTCCATGGGGAGGGCGTCCTACGCAGACGCCCTCACCATGGGGGAGGCGTCTAATGCAGACGCTCGGCCCAAAATTTGCCCCGCGCCAGGCTTACCTCACCCGATGCATCACCCTCGTTAGACATTTTCGTGGTGTTTTTACTGATAAATTATGAATATACAAGACCATATGCCTTATTTATAGACACGGGACGATATGGGTATTAAATATATTGTTAAGGGCAATTTGGTAATTTCAAGGGGCGATTTAAGTAGTTTTGGGGCGACGTTTAGTAGTTCCCTTTCAAAACCGTATTTTTTGACAGAGTTGAGGGTTAATTTTACAATATGTCATGTGAATTTTAATTTTAATCGTGTGTGTTTTTATAGACATGATAGGAGTGGTGAAGTATCAAAGTTAGTTGCTGGTTTTGTAACGGGAATATTATAGTTTGGATTTTCCTTAACGGCTTTGTGCACATTCAAGAGCACAGTTTGATTTTAGTTCTAATGAAATGAGTAGGTGATTAAGTGTACCAAGAAACAGGATGAAAGAATACTATAACAGTTCGTGATGATATTAGCTTTTTTGTTTCATAATCTACTAGAAGTGTTTAGATATTAATTAAAGGGGTTTCAAAGCAAATGCATATCGGCTTATCAGTTCTTGATTGGTGCTCATGTCTCCAGTTTGTTACAATTAGACCACCTATCTTTAGCAATTACTTTTGGACCAAAGGCAACCAATTTGAGACTAATATTACTGAAGTTCAAATTGAAAATTAATTGATAATGACTAATGAGTGGAGTGATTCAACACCGCGTAACTGAGAAGAAATTCCCTAAATTGTGGAATTATTCCCCAACAAATCGATTCAAGAACGATGCTTGGCAAGGCTACATAGATTGGTGCACCACATTGGTTGTTAAATTGATGCAAGTTGGGTTTTGATTAACAGCATTTGAGACATTTACGGATCTGGAAACAGTCCAATAAGAACCAGATTGGGAAGAGAGATTTACGGAATCTGATTATTTTTCCACGCTGCCAAGTAGAACATGACAGAGTTACATTTTATTTCCAAGGATTGTCAATCTACATCTCATATGCAAATACCAAGACTACAACCCTTAAACATGAAAATACTTAGTGCCGTCTACGCAAATCAATCACTCAAAAACAGACATATTACCCTCCCAACTGCATGAAGCTACCACGTTGGGCATAGAAGGATGATAAGCAACATCAACACAGGCCTCATTGAAGGCTTTGATCTTTCTCAGAAGCATAGAGGATTTGTAGCTATAGAAGTACATGTGCCCATCCGCAGAACCAGAGACTATTTCCTCGCCATCCAAGCTAAAATTACACTTGATTGGGAAGCCAGAAACAGTGTGCTTCTCGTATCTCTTGTATCTGTCCAACTTGAAAGGTGGCCTGGCTGAGAATATCGCTATATAATTCCCATTTGACTGGGCGATGAAGTTTGCGTTGTATGGATGATATCGGATACAGGGGCAAGTGTATGCCTCTGTGTAAACCTACAAAGAACAGCAAAATGATATTTTATAAAGCACCATGATTTAAAAGGCCAAATTGCAGCGACCAAGACAAAAAATCCAATGGTATTTACTGTGTACCTAGAATCCAAATTAGGGATCTTCATTTAATTTGTGCATGTGAATCATGTGAAATCAGACAAAACTTCAAATATGCCATACGGGGCTAGCTCATTCTTTTAGTGACTGATATAATTTTCGACAACATAATTAGTAGATTGTCCTATCAATGAAATGAGAATACCTGGTTTGATAACGGGATTTGCCGGGAAACATCCCAAACTATGATAGCATTTTCACTAGCATTGCTTCCAGATATATCAGTGGATGAAATGAAGTGCTTTCCATCCATGCTGAACTCAATGTCAAGAATGGGCCCGAGATTTCTGAGATACTCCTTTACCACATTACCCACCCTTATATCCCAAAGCTTTAGGGATCCCTTAGACCCCGCGGAAAGGAAGAGCTCAGGGTTGCTAGGATGAAACCTAATAGCTTCTACAACTTGGTCTTCCTTGAATAGTTGTGTTTCTGTCCCCTTCTCGACATCAACAAACCTTGATGAGCAATCATACCCACAAGAAAGTAAGTATAATCCTCCTGGAGACCATCTAACATCCTTTACAGCAGAGTTATGACAGCTAAATATTCGTGCCAGCTTCCGATTCCTATTCCATACATTCCAAACCCGCACTGTACCATCCATACCAGCAGAAGCAAGAAGATGGCCTGTGAAATTTCTGTAAATGATGAATCCCATTAATACATTCAGAAGAAAGGAAATAAATCGAGCACATAATTAAACATAATTTTCATGTTTGTCAATTTGAAAAACAAATTTTCGTCTTTTGGATCTTCAAGTCTTAAGATAAACTAACTCAACACAGATACACAATGGCTTCAATTTATTCAAACAGGGGGGGTTATGTTTATGTAACCAAGAGAAACTGGTGCCAAAAATGATTAAAATGCCCATACTTAAGAAGGTTTAGAATACATTTAGGCTAATCCCACTGAGAGATATGCTTAAGGCACACAAGGAAATAAAGTAAACCAAATTGCAACGCACAAATATCATGCCTGGTCCAGAAGGCAAAAGATACCACATATCACAAATGTAAAGGAAGCCAAGTACAAAGTAAGCAAACTAAAATCTGAATTCCGGAACAACAAACTAGACAACTACTAAATTCAGAAAGTTCTAAGAGCAATACTATCATTGAAGACTATCCAATCGATTGTTCAAAAAAGGCAAAAATACCAGCAACAAACAAATGAAAGCCCGTTGTATCTTGGCCATCCAAGCAAAGAAATACTGCTTTCTAAATCAAAATTTAAATACATTTGCAATCTCAAGAGTATTACCCACCATTCATAAAAAAAATTGGGAATCATAAAATAACTGAGTAAAAAGAAGTGGCCCCAACACAACATGTGTTTCAAAGTAGCAATTACCAAGAATTAACAGCAGCAAAGGTATTTATTAGTAATCAGAAGACCAACTACATATGAAATCAGAATGCTGGAATTTTAACAGACCATAATTTTGTGACCATTGTATGACATTTATGGCTTTCGCGCTTCTATCTAGAGCCACTGATAGTCTTCCCGAAGGCAACCTTCTAAGGCCTTTGTGCTCCATCCATCCTTGTCTGATTGACCTCAAAATTTCAAAAGGCAAGCCTGAGTCTGAGATGCTGCCTACAACTGAGATCACACAACGCAGAAGAAAAAAGAACTGAGATCGCAATCATAAAGCTCCAGCCACCTCAAAATAAGCAACGTCCAACGATTGCCCAAAATTCCAACCAAATATAAATGCGCACTTCAAAAAATTCACCCAAATGAAGAAAAAGCAGCAAAAGTTTTGGCTGCTTTAAAATTTCGAAGTCAAAATTCTCTTCTTTTCCTCTGTTCTATTCATCCAAACAAAAAAATTCAGGCAAGAGAGCTTTTGAATCCGAAAAATCTGCTGAAAACAACATCAAACCCTAACGCTTGCACGAAAGAAGTAACGCATGGGAACGGGAACGAACCCGGAGAAGCGGCGACGGGGGTTGAGTCGGGTTCCGGATACGGTGGTAAATCCGACCGCGCCGCGCGCTCCCGCTTCGACACGTACCGCCCGGGGAGGAGAGGGGGGTCGGGCAGCGGGACGTGCGGGGTACGACGGTTGAACCGACGAAGAGGGGTATCGGAATCCGATCGGAGTCTCTTCGGAGGGGTTGGTTTCACGGTATCGTGCTCGTCGGCGTCGTCTTCGTCGTCGGCGTAAGCTCGCCGGAGAACGTCCATGACGGCGGGAGGGAAATGGAGAAGTGGGCCTTCGATGGTGCAGTTTCAGTATAGTGTGCGGATAGGCCTTTCTTTGAGGCCCATTCTTGGTGTAAACGGATCTTTCAAACTCAAAATGTCGACCTTTTTTTGTCCGAAGTGGGAATTCCTTTGACCGGCCCGTATTTTTACGGTGGTGGTCTCAAGAATTTATGTCAGGTGGTATTTGTAGGTAGGGGTGAGCAACAACCGGTCTGAGTTTTCGATCAGGGATCCAGAGTCAATACAGTTCCAGTCTAGTCCGGTTCGGACCAGTCTAAATTATTATTTTTTAAATTTTAAGATTAAAAAATCAGTTTTGGACCGAACCAGACTGGTTCGGGGTCCGGAGCCTATCTGGTTCCAATTCGGACCGGTTGCTCACTCCTAAATCAACTATAGGTATCTTAACGCAGACAAAAATTCATCTACAAATTTAATTATTGGAAAGAAAAAAATTGCATAGTCACTCTCTTCCACGCAAGCCAACGTGGACAACTTCAATCTCCTTAGAGCACCTTTAAGGCTTTAACGGGTGCTTTTTTCGGGTGCCCAGGGGGGGGGATCTTTTTGGACCTCATGTTCCTGTACACACATTTTTATTCTCATCTTCTCTCTACGAAAACTCTCCGATGATCTCCGATCTCCAAATCCAGAGTTCTTCGACGATCGATTTTTGTGAGGTTCCGTGTTGTTTTCGAGGTCCGTCGACTATGGTGTGCGCTTGATTGGCGGTGAGATTGTTCTACTCTGCGAGAAAACCGGCAAACCATCAAACAAACTAGTCTGTGAGCCAATTTTTTCTCTGAGTTAAGTCGCATTCCGACGGTTCAATATTCGAGGTCGTCTATGATCACTGTTCATTCTTTTGTTGTTTTCCTATACGTGTTTTTGTACGTTGCTTTATCTGGATTGTTATGAAATATTTATTCGACATATGTAACCGTTGTATTACATGAATATATTTGTAATTGCTTCAACAATATTTCCTGTTGATTCGTATATATACTTAGGCTGCTTGAACTATATATATGACTTTCTACTTCATTGTTTTCCTTTTACCACTTTCCCATTTCATATTTAGGACAGAACCAGGAGCTGTTGCCTTTTGGGCATTTATCTTTGTCGTTATGATATAATATATTCTTGTCGTTGTTCTGTAAGCAATAAAATAAAAACAGAAAGGCAGAAATGAAAACAATTATGCTCTGGTCTTGCGTATAGGTGAATTCCAACACGTTCCGGTGATTCTAGTGTGATTAATTATGCTTATTCTATCTAGGTGGGGAGATGGTGGTGCTTCTCTTGTCACAATTCAAAAAGGTGGATAATATCATAATATTAGTTGAATCCATGTCTATTTTCAAATATTCAAAGATACAAGTAACTACTGGAATTTCCAAGGAGGAGGAAGTGGTGTACATGTACCCCCCCCCCCCCCCCCCCGAACTCTCAAAACTCTTAGAACAGAAATAACAACGCCTGGACTTTCTGTCACGTCAGCTTCTCTCTCTGCCACGTCAGCTCACCCAACCCACCAAAAAAAACCCCTTATCCATGCCCAGGCTACCCCCACCCACCCTACACTCTCTTTCATCTACATCATTTCTTAATTAAACAAATTTAATTCTCACACAACATTTAACAAAATACATTTTATATAAATCTAATTCTAATTACATTATAATTCTAATTCACGATATACTTATTATTACTATTAATTAATTAACAATATTAATCACTATTAAACCACAAAATTTTGAATATTTGAATATTTGAATTTCGAAACGCGCGTGAATGCACAGTATACGCGTGCGTGAAAAGTAATCCGCGTGATTGCACAGTATACGCGTGAAAGAAAAGTAGTCCGTGTGAATGTACAGTACACGCGTGAAAGAAAAGTAGTTCGCGTGAATGTACAGTATACGCGTGTAAGAAAAGTAATCCGCGTGATTGCACAGTGTCTAATTTTTTCTCTATATATACCCTACACAAAACTCAACTTACACCCCATATCTCTTCCACAAAACACAAAACTCAACTTACATCCCATATCTCTTCCACAATGTCTTCTCCGGAGTATCATCGTTCTCCCCCTCGTCCACAATCAAATCCGCATCCACGCTATCCACAAACATATCCCTCACGTCCATTTTACCAACAACCATTCCAACAACCAGACTTCTCCCAGTACGCACCACCATTCCCACCACCTGACCAAAACTCACCATTCCCACAATTCTCCCACTACGCATCCCCATATCAAAACTTATCATTCCCACAATACTCTCAATATGCACCACCATTCCCTTATAATCAACCGCAGTTCCAGATGTTTGGTCGACCCATGTCTCAAAAAAGTAGCCAGAGTATGGCGAACACTAAAGATGAGGGTAACGACGACGATGAGTCCCCACCACGACACACCCCCACACCACCATCCCCACCTCCACAGCGTCGTCACCGCAAGCAAGTCCAAACTGCCAAAGCCAATCCGAAGTTGTGGACCACAGCTGAGGACGAGAGACTTGTCTCTGCATATATGGAAGTCAGTTGCGATGTGGTGACAGAGACAAACCAGAAGTCTACTTCATTGTGGGCTAGAGTGAAACGTGTGTACGACATCTCCGTGGAAGACACTGGCCTACCCGAAAGGAACGCAGAGTCCTTAAAAGGACGGTGGAGGAGAATTATACCTGCTGTGAACAAGTGGGTCGGGTGCTTCGATCAGGCATTCCGACGGAAAAGGAGCGGCCAGAATGACGACGATGTTGTCCGACAAGCGCACATGATCTACGAGCGAACTCATGGGCCTAGTAAATTTCTTTATTTTGATGCTTGGGTTATGTTGCGTAGGTACCCAAAATGGGAGAGTGTGATCTCCGGAGCTAATGTCGTGCGTGTTGACTGGGAGTCCCCGTAGTTGCACGATGAAAATAGTCCCCAGTCAGGAAGCCTTGGGAAAAGAAAGAGCACGGATGGCTCGAGGACGCAATCACCCTCGGATACAGAAGAGCTGATGCCGGAGTCGTCTATACGCCCAGAAGGTGTGAAGAAGGCTAAGAAAAAGGCTAAGAGTGCATTACGCCCCGAAAGAGACACCGATGTTAGAGAACTTGCACAACAGATGCGATACACCGCCCAAGTCAGAGAAGATGGTTTCTCCAAGCAAGAGGAGTTAGCGGAAAGGAATTTCCAGAGGCATTTAATAAAAAATAAGTTGGACATGCTTCACTCTCTGATGAGGAAGGACAACCCGACGGAGAAGGATCAAAAAGTAATCGATAAACTTCTCGCCTGGGCAGAAGAGAATGGGTACGTGTAGTTTGTTGTAGTCCGTATTTCGTATGGTTTGTATTTCCCTTAGTTTGTATTTCGGGTTGTAGTAGTCTGTATGGTTTGTATTTTCCTTTATGTTTCATGTGGTTTGTTGTATTTCGTATTTTAGTATTATTAATGTATTGTTCTTATGGTATTGTTGTATTAATATTTTTTCTATTTAACTTGAAATTGTTGGTTCTATCAATTTCTTAATTTTAATCACTTACAAAAAATTATTACCCCACATTTATAACAAATACCCAGTCCATTAATAACAAAACATCTAATAAATAATTTTTTTTTAAAAAATTAACCAATAGGAGGGGGACACGTGTCCCCCTCCCTTGGGCGCCCGGGCGTCTGCCCGGGACGCCCACCGCCCGGCCACGCGCCCGGGCGGCCGTCCGGGGCGGGCGCCCCGCCCGTTAACGGGGGTGCCCCACCCGGGCGCACCCCCGTTAAGGGTGCCCTTAGTTAGTAGACTTACACATAGATTAGATTCACAGCGAATTGGCCCTCGTCTTAAAAATGTAGTTGAATAGATTGCATGAAAGGGCAAAAACAATAACGAGGTCATAAGTAACTAAGATTATCTTGTGATTGAACAAGTGCTCTATTTATTTACTTACCCATACATGCATCATGCATGTTATATTTAGACTTTTTGGGGAAAAAATGTTATAACTAGTACTTTTTTCTTTCTTTGATAATTGATAAGGTTCATTAAACTTCTTCTATCAAACAAGTATTGTCGTGTTTTGGTGAAATTCAACGACGGCAATGTTATCTTATTTTTCTTGGTCGTCTACCCAAATGCATTGATACATTGTCCATTGTACACAAAAATTATCTCATACTTATATATTTCAAGATTGAATATTAGTAGATCTATCAATCAATCATTTATTAAACTACTTCCGATCTCAGGAGTGCAGTAAATTGACGAAGAAGTGTACGTGAGCCGTTCTTTTTTTATTTGTAGAAAGTTGAAGAATGCAAAATCCAAACAAAAAAAAACTATAATTAAGTAACAACACTAATTTTTATAATTACTAACAAGACATATCAAGAATCTACATTTCACCGATTTCAATTTCCAAACCACCGATTTCAAGTTCAATTTCCAAACCACCCTGAGATCCGCCCCGTCTCGTCTAATGCGAGTTGCAGACAAAAAAATGTTACCCACCAACCCGCCACCCGCATAATAAGCGGGACGGGTTGCAGTTTTCTCCCAACCCGTCCGGCATAACCCGCAACCCGTTCCTCGACATTCGCATTCAACCCCCCGAACTTTCCTTCTCTTCCAACCGCACCCCTCCTTTCCCCTCTATTACTCCAAGTCTCCAACCCCAAACCACCAAAGATTCACAGAACCAACCCCAAACCATGTCTTCCCCAAGCAAGAGGAGGGAGATGGACCTCATGAAGCTGTAACCACCCCAAAGATCCAATCTCTGTTCTCCTATCCGTCTTTCTGACGACTTTTTCTCGTTTTTTTGTGATTTTTTCGGGGTTTTTTCACAGGATGATGAGTGACTACAAGGTGGAGATGATCAACGACGGGATGCAGGAGTTCTACGTTGATTTTCACGGCCCCAAAGAAAGTAAAGATTTCGCCTTTTTGATCTTTGTGTTGTTTTGTTGGAGAAGAAAAGAGTTGGTTCTGTGGATGTTTTTGATGAAATTTGAGCTTTTGATGTGTTGATATCAGATTTTACTTTTTTTGATATGAACTCAAAAGAATTATGAGCTTGTGTGGAGAATTGATTTGAGTTGAGATGCCAAAGAGTGGAGCATTTCAGGTGTTGATTTTGATTATTTCAGAGTTGGTCTGCAGGAAGTAGGATGATTGTTTTAGTGTTGAAATTTTGAATTGGAGGGACTCCTTCCATTTACAGATTCCTTAAGTTATGAACTCCGATTCGAGGTTTCTTTTTAAGTTTAACAGTTTTTTAACTTCTAAAATTCAGAAGTTCTTTAAGTCGTGGAACTCCAATTCGAGGATTTTATTTTTTCTACAAACCAATTACCGAAATGTCATTTCAGAAGTTCGGTTCCTCGTTTTCTTACAATTTTATGCAAACGATTGCATTTTTTTGTTAATTATTGAGTTGTTCATAGTGTTTAGGCTTTTACTGGAAAAATGGCGTTTTTAAAATGAAAAAAATTGCATCATTTGAATGTTGGCAGGTCTCTATCAAGGGGGTGTCTGGAGGATAAGAGTGGAGCTTCCTGATGCATATCCTTACAAGTCACCATCTATTGGCTTCATCAATAAAATATATCATCCAAATGTTGATGAGATGTAAGTATCTTGATTGTTTACTTTACTTATCGTAACCAATTTTTATAGTCCTTGCGAGCAATAGAGTTATAATGCTTATGTTACATCTAGAGGATTCAGCTGGAGAATCAGTTCAGGCTTCTTAGGAAGTAAAATGGGAAAGAGCAGTCTTACAATTGAAAATGTGATATCTGCTATTAAAGAACTTGCTCCAATTGTTTCCCCCCCTCTGATTGTAGGTCTGGCTCTGTGTGCTTGGATGTTATCAACCAGACTTGGAGTCCTATGTTCGGTGAGATATATCGGCAACTCTGTTTTTCCATTTTACTTGGGAAATGTTTGTAACTTGGTAGGAAAATTGTTTGTCATGTAGAACTTGACTTAAAGAGTGAGCATTCTTGTCAGTTCAGTTGTAAGCGCTAAGAAGGATCATTTCATGTTAAATTTGATGCAACTTTATGCTGTAAGAGAATAGTTCCACATTGGAAGTGTAAAAAAATATCTCATGGGGTTACAGGACCCATAGCTCTGACCCTTACAAGCTAGCTTTTGAAGTGTGCAGCTTACATGTGGGTCCTTATTCTAGTACATGCAACTCATGAAATGCATAGGTATTACATGGGCAACTCAGGGAGAGAAAGAGTTAACAACCATAACTTGTACTATTGACTAACATCACAGTGTTAAAGTACTTAAAGTGTTCACTAGTAACTGAGAACGACTATTTGTCTATTATAGACTCGTTTTGTTACTAAGAAAAACTACTTATCTGACTTATACTAACTAACCTCTACCAGTCTGACTTTGAGATGTGTTGGACCGTAACTTCTTAAGGACCTATGTCCTTCAAAAATATTACAATTCTACTGGAACACATTATCAGAAGTTATCTACATGTGTTTTAAGTGCTCAGTTATGCTTTTGCTGGTCAATACATTTTATTATCCGACTAGAGGCCCTGAAAACAGGGCATAATAGCTCTATACTTTTTTTAAGCCTTGCAGTGCATCCATTTAGTATGCCCTTACTAATTTGTTAAAAAAATGCAGATCTTGTGAATGTGTTCGAGGTATTCCTTCCGCAGCTTCTTTTATATCCTAATCCTTCTGATCCATTGAATGGAGAAGCTGCTTCTCTCATGATGCGTGATAAAGCATCTTATGAACTAAGAGTCAAAGGTGAGTATGAAATTTTAGTTTTCAGGATAAAACTTAATTTTTTTCCTTCCATATACTGCATTTTTCTTAGATGTTTGTTACCTAACTATTCCCTTGCTTAAGGCTTATGAACGAAGATTCAGAAGTGAAGTGTTGGAGTTCCCTTTTATTTAAGACTTATTTTTCAAAATCAGCTAAGGAGCAAGATTCTGAATTTATTTTCATCTTTACTGCAAGATATTTGCCGCCTATGTAAATTTTACATAGCCTGTTCTCAGGATAAAGGAGGAGGGTTGCGATAGGTGTTGCGAACCAACGTAAAACCTCATGGAAATGGAACATTATTTTTTTGAGTTTATTTTTAGCCTACCCCAACTAGTTTGAAGATGAAAGTCTTGGTTGTTGTTGTTTACTGCAAGATATTTGCACTTCGAACAATGACATCTGCAATTTCATCTGCTCATCTTCCATAAGACAGTGGTTCTGCTAGCATGAGCACACTAGTAAACCTACTTAGAAATTAGAACATGTCAAGAGTCAAATTACTATGCCAAACAAAATGCACCTTATGAGTCTGGTTTGCGCTCCATTCAATTTGATCGAAATGGCAAAGTCCCTAAGCAAGGATTATTGACCGGTCATGGAAACTGAATCTCTTATTGTGGTATGATAGTACTACACTACTACGTAAAAGTTGTCATTAGTTATACTTTTGACCTCACATATATCACTATGAACACTATGAATGTAATGCCTCTAGGAAGTAGAAATTGTTATGCGACATCATCTAGAAGGAAATTTTGTAGGATCTATAGGATAGGAATCCTCAACATAGTATCTTCGTGTTTTGGCATTTTATTGACCATGTCAATGTGGTTTTTCATGAAGTAGTTGCTGGCTAGTGAATTTCATGGATAACATACTTGATCATACTCTACATGGGACTGGAGAATCAATTGGAAATGCCATTGACCAGCGAGAAAAGGCAGATGCAGGATAAAACTTCCGAACATATAGGAGTAGAGATGAACATTTTTTTTCTATCAATGTGGGGTTCTACCTTTTTTGAATTTGATCACCAATATAGTCGGGTGTTCTGGTTAATGCATAATTTATGAAATTTCTGTTCAGCTTCTAGTTCTCTGTTTAGTGTCGCTCCAAAGCTTCAAACAGATGGACCAGGAGTAGGACAAGAATAAATAGCTATTTAGCATAACGAGCTCTGCCTCTTCTCTTAGCAAGTCAAGCTGTTAACATGATACTTGAGGTAGCCGTAAGTTGGGCTATGGTTTGGCTCATTTACCCATTCAAAGTAAACTTCATAACCCTTGGTGAATTTCTGTTCTGCTTTTAGTTTTGTCTGAAATGGCTTTACAGTTTCAAATGCTTGGACTAGAAGTAGAACAAGAAAACATATTTTCTTATCATCCTCTGGTGAAATTAAAGATGTCCATGTATTCATTGCAGAGTATTGTGAAAAATATGCAAAACCTGAACACATTGGTGTTGCTTCGGAGGAGGAATCAAGTGATGAACAATTGAGCGACGAAGATGATGACTCCGGCGACGATGCTGTTGCTGGAAAATTTGATCCCTAGCCATTTATCTGATAAAACTGTGATTTGTACATTGCATTCAGGTCATGGGTATATGCCTGATCACCTAGACATCTTCAACAGGGGTTTCAATCCCACCCTGGTCTTTGTATATACTCCATTGTCATCGTAAATAAATGTACTAATTGTGCCATTAATCACCAGTAAACAACTGCAGGAGTATCCGTAACTTCCTTTTTCTTCGTCTTGGTGAATGATCTGCATATTCCTGTAAATTTCTGTTGTGGGAATTGGTAAATAAATCTCACAGGGAATTCAACAGTGGAGGGATGATTTGCCTCCTGCGTCTAAGATGTTTTCTTCAGTAAAGCTATGCTTGTTTAATTGTACTCATTCCGAAATTAAGGTTTTCTTAGGGTTTATTTCTCTCCTAGCGTGCAGAGTTAAGAAGTTTAGGAAAATTTAAAACTCCAGTTACATGATTTTTGATCGTGATGACGTTGAGTGTAGGTACATATTAGAACTCATACCCATATTAGAACTCATAAAGTTCCATCTTAGTGCTCAAGTTGTAGAATTTTTACAACTTTTATTTACTAACAATAACTGAAAAGTCATTTTAAAAGTCGATACTTACTTTCGGTTTATTTAAGCTGAATTGCTAAACAACTTTCCAAAACTACTTAAATCGTCCTTTGAAATTACCATTTTGCCCTTCTCTCATTTCTACTGCTATAACGCGACATTTTACCCTCCTATCACACATCTCTCTTCATCTTCCTCTTATAATCATAAAAAATAATGTTTTGGAGGTCAGTAATGAGCCAACAGACGTCCCAGTGTATTCGAATCTGGTAAAATATCTAACATCTTTTTAATAAAAAAATAATAAAAAATAATAAAAAGTTACGGGCGTCCGACGGAACCGCCCCCACGTAGGAGGGGGGCGTCTGGGTAAGACTCCCCCTCCTACGTGGGGGCGACTCCGTCGGACGTCCGTAATTTTTTATTTTTTTTTATTTTTTTTAAAAGAAAATTGATTATAAATTTAGATAATTGTTAAATTAATTAATTAATAAGTTAATAATTACTATATTCGAATGACCGATACCCTTCGGTACACCGAAAATTCAAAAATTTCAAGATCCAACAATTTCAAAATCCAAAAAATTTCCAGGAGGCGCTGCCCCCTTGCCACCCCCGCCACCTCACCGGCGAGGTGGAATGCCGCTCGCTCACCGGTGAGCGAGACCCCCGAACGACCTGTCGATGTGGTATTTGTATGTCAGAATGTTTTACCGCCGGAGGATTTTGGATCTTAAAAAATGTTGGATCTGGACATTTTTTGAATCTTCATCACTTGCAAAAAACTCATTGTAATCCGACCGGTTACCACCGAAAACTTGCAAAGAAACGTCAAATAATTTGAGATAACACACCGTATAATTTTAATTTGACAAAAAAATTAAAAAAAAACGGGACGTCTGGCTAAGACGTCTGTACCATGGTGGAGGTGTCTTAGCAAGACGCCTTCACGATGGTACATGCGTCTTAGCCAGACGCCCGAGTCGGAAAAAAAATCTGCCTCCGTTACTTAACCTGATCTAGGTGCTTCGCCAGACATTTTCGTGGTGTTGGTACTAGGAATGTTAGTAAAACTGAGTCAAAAACCTTGTTTAAAGATATAGGACGATATGGGTATTAAATATATTGTTAAGAGCAAAAAGGTCATTTCAAGGGACGATTTAAGTAGTTTTGGGACGACGTTTAGTAGTTCCTTTATTTAAGTACCAATCAAAGTGCCCTTAGAATTAGAGTAAATATTAGGGGGTAATTGGTACCCAGGAAGTTAGACGGGAAGTGGAGAAGTTCTGAGTTGAGTTCTGTGACACTTCATCCATGACTTTTGAGATATATACAGAAACTTTGATGCTCATGTTGATTGATTGTCTAGCGTTTTTTTCTTTTAGTAAAGGATTATAAAAGTGAGTGTTATTAGTATGTCATGAAATATTTTATTTGATATTTCTCTGTAACTATGATGTTTTTATTTGTCTTTTAATAGTAATCATTCTCTTTACTTTTTGACTATTGTATTATGTTTTGTTTAGTTAATTTATTTTCTTATTTCTCAATTGTAATATGTGTTTGTTTATTCCTCTTTCTCGTGGATGTTGAGTATTTTGTAATCTAAAATATAAGTAGTGTCAAATTAAACTAATTTAATTTTTTAAATTTAGTTATGACTTTTAAGTTTGATGAATGTATTAATATTGTCTTCATATTTATTAGGTATGAAATGATTACTGGATTTTTGAAGTTATCGATTCCTATCAACCAATCAATCAAAAGTTCACTTTAGTTTAATATTTTAGCTGTATCAATCACAAAAAAGTGGAATTCTAGAAAATAGAGTTCTGAAATTTAAGTTCTAATTTTTTTTGGACTTTTTAAGTATCAATCACACCCTAAAATGGAGCCCATAAAATGTGAGTGATTATCAAGTGGAGAGATACGTGAGATGTGCGGTGACTGACCATTTGGGAGTGGTCTTTTTACGGTGGTAATCGTTCATCTAATAAAATTACTAATAGAAAAATGACTTATTTCTCTCGTTGTAGCCTGTATAGAGTTAGTCATGATCGAAAATACCAACTCAATTGGTTTGGTCCATGGGAATTAACAGTAGACCCCTAGTGAAAGGAAGAGTGAGAAAATGGAAAAAAACGAAAGAAAATAAATCGCTCCACTAATCACCCTATTGCCTTAAGGTGTGAAAAAGTAATGTACCCGATCATGTGAATTAGTTCTTATATATAAAAAATCATGTGAATTAGTGTAATCCCCCGATAAGTAACCAATCATTGATGCAAGGATGCTTAAAATGCTCAACAGAGTCATGGATGTATGAATTAAATGTTTTCCCGAAAAGGAAAACTTTAATGAAATTAAAAAAATATGTCAGAAGTGGGATTTGAACCCACGCCCTCTTTCAAGGACCAGAACTTGAGTCTGGCGCCTTAGACCACTCGGCCATCCTGACTTGATGTCATACTTGTGTATATCTAAATTTTAACTTTTATTTTATATACCAAAACTTGATTTCATCTCATGTTCAAATCAGATATAGGCGTTCAGAATACATTGCTTTGTGAAACCACTAGTAAAAAATCTGACACCTTTATAACTAAACAACTACTTTCACGTCATAAAATTCCATATGATTCTAACAATAAGGAATTAAGGATCCACCATAGATATCCCAAGTGGAAATCACGGTTACACAATCAAAGACATAATAAACTCCTATCATCATTATAAAAAGGCAGCACTTTGCTGACTTATTCTTAAACACCCAAACTTCCATTCACCTATGCAAGTTTGCATGCTGGCAGAGGCTTCCCACACAAGCACAGATTATGAGCATAAGCAGCTGCAGGGAATATATTAAAAGGCCTTCTCTGTGGAATCTCTCCACAAAGCCTGTTCCCTCTGAAACTCACATGCCTCACTTTCCTCAGCTCAAGCAGAGCTTCAGGAATCCTTCCAGTGAGCCCATTGCTTGACAAATCCAACCAATCCAACCCCACCACCTTCCCCATGCTTGGTGGGATCTCCCCACTTATCTTGTTCCTTGAAACATCAAGTCTTCTTAGTCCCGACCCAAGTCTGAACTCTGGGAGCTGACCTGTGATCATGTTGTTTGAGAGGTTTATGAGTTCTAAGAACTTGTTGGGGGTTGTTAGGATGTTTGTGAGTGACCCATATAGGGAATTGGAGTGGAGGTCAAGGGAGGATAGAGTATTTGGAGGGACAAGACCTGAGATGTTGGAGTCAAACTTGTTGTTTGATAAGTTGACTTTTTCTAGCCTGGACATGGTGGTGAACAGGTTTGTGAGCTCTCCTGTTAGGAAGTTGTTCGAGAGGTCTAATGAGGTCAAGGAGGTTTGGGATTTGAAGTTGGCAAGTTGGTGACCTTTGAGATTGCATCCTGCAAGGTGGATGTCTCTTAGATCTCTGCTGATTATCCACTCTGGGATTGCTCCCAAGTGGAAGTTGTTGTAGGACAGATCCAAGGATAGCAAGGCAGGAATGCCATTGGAGAGAGAATTTGGTAGAGGATCCACAAGCCCATTGGTTGAGAGGTTGAGATACCATAGCTTCTGAAGGGTTGATATTGACTCTGGTATGGGACCAGTGAGGAGGTTGTGGCTCAAAGACAAAGTAGTTAATGACTTCAATTTGCCAATCTGACTTGGAATCTTACCATTCAACTTGTTTTGGCTTAGAGACATGTCTAGCAAATTGGGCAGACCACATAAGGACAATGGAATCTCTCCGGAGAATTGGTTGTTGGAAAGGTCCAAGAAGGTCAAATTTTGGAGGTCCCCAACAAAACCAGGGATTGAACCAACAAAAAAGTTGTGGCTGAGATCAAGAGATTGGATACCATGCAAGCTCCTAAAGGTGGTTGGCAAAGAACCTGTCAAAATATTGTTCCCAACATTCAACTGAACCAAATTACCAAGTGAGCCAAAACTTGGAGGAATTCCTCCATGCAAGTTGTTCCCACTGAAAGACAAGGCCTTGAGCAAAGACAAGCCACCCAAGCCTGGAGGAATCACACCCTCCAACATGTTGTTCTCCAAGTAGAGTTGTGTGAGGTGTGAGAGCTTAGACAAACTCACTGGAATAGGACCTCTGATATACTTAGTCCCACTCACCATCAAAATCTCCAAGAACTGAAGGTTACCCAATGAAGATGACAACACACCCTTCATGAAAAGCCCATCACCAGCCTTTCCAACAGGTCTCTGGATCATAACACCAGTGACTCTTCCTGTGGTTGGGTGGCATTGAACAGCCTCCCATGCACCACAACAATCCTCACCAACCCAAGTTGGGAGAATCCCAGTTGTGTCCCTCACAATGCTGGCCTTGAAACCAAGAAGGGCAGCTCTGTCTTGGGGGTGGCAATGGGGTGTTGGTTGTGTGTTTGTGGTAGTTAATAGGAGGAATATAGTGGTTTGGAGCAAAACCCAAGAAAGTTTCAACATTTTGGATTGAATTGGTGGAGGATTGATGATGGGATTTTGGGGTTGGAGGGAGTTTTTTTTTATAGACGTTGGTGTGTTTTGTTTTTTGGTTTATTGGGATCACATGCATACAGGATTTTGTGTTGGTCACAAGTGCAATTAAGGTGTTGAATGTTGGAGCGTGTAGGGTTCAAATGTTTGATCATTTGATTTGTGATTTATGGAATTGGATGCTTTATTTATTGTTATAATGTTATTAATGGAGCTTTATGGAATTTACTTTAAAGAGCGCTTGTATTCGAAAGTCTATCCTAGGAAGCAATTCTAAATATAAGTCTTTTCTTTTGTACATAATAAGGAGTATGGTGACCCATCTATCTCTATCTATGAACACATTTACGTTTACGGAAAGAAAAAGAAAAAAAGGATTTCGATGAGCATTTTGTGGGAATTGCAAACAATTCCAGGTCAAATTATTTATTCGAAATGCAATGATATGTTTAGAGAAGAATAACATGTAAATATGCTTTACTAAATAATCATTATCACGTGGAAGAATGGATATATTTCCTCATAGATTTGAAGAAAAAAAATCAATTATGATATAGAATATGTATGACATACGACTTTCCTTGTGTGTGTGTGTGTTTTTTTGTTTTGAAAATTCGATTATGACCTGTGTTGGATATATATGATCTTGACTTGTAACTTCTCTCACTAAAAACACAGAAATATTTGTACTTGTGGGGTTCAGGAAAAAAAAACAATTGTACTTGTGAGGATGAGGACCGAGGAGAAAGCCAGAAACCATACGACAAAAATGCATTTAGATTTAAATTTAATTTTTTTTCTTATGTTTTCCTTTCTTTTAGTATTCCTACCAACACTCTAAAAGATAAGAGAACAAAAATGTTATGTTAAGTTGGGATCGACAACTTAGAGGAGAAAACACGGAAACAATCATCACAGTGACAAGTGGTGGTTATAAATATGTGTGATTGTGAGACACAGAGTAATAATAATGATGGCATTATTAAAAATAGAAAGAGAAAGCCATGCTTACTCCAATCATACCACTCCTCCATGCTTTGCTTTCTTGATGTTACTTGTTACGACGACTTGGAAAGAGAAAATCCCTTGGTTACTCACATGTAGGTGTGATTAGTTTCAATTAACTTTAAGATATTTAGTTTTGAAATTGGACTTTACAGTATAAGCAAATGAATTGATGTTTATTTAAATGGTCAGTCCCAGGAATAATTTTATGTTGTCAATTGATTTATTATTATTATTATTAGTTTTTCGGGATTTCTCATGGTCAAATGATTTTTTTATCAATTTTTGTGTGTGTATTATTTGTGTTAAGCAATCATATACCTCGCGTCTAGTAATGTGTTAATCGTTGATAGATGAAAACATGTTAGGACAATGCTTTCATACCAAATACATCCTACTCAATCATTCTCAGTTAAATTATAAATGATTATCCTACAAAATCTAGTCTTACCATGCTGAACTTCGTTCGCAAATGAACCATACTTTTACCAAAGGGTTCGAAGAAGGAATGCGAATAAGAGTACCCCAAACATCTACCATCATCTAAGAAAGCCAAGTTTGGTGCTCTCCATTAACCGCTCATATCTTGTGCTTAATGAGGTCCCAATACCTTCTTCCTGGAGCTAGGTCAAAACTCGTCCACATCTCCTGTCCAAGTGAGGGCACAATGCTCTTTCCATAGTTCCTCGACTCTGGGTGACTTCACCTTCTTGATTCTTCTGTAAATTTCTGTTATTCTTATTCTTTGATCCTCGCTCGGGTGGCTCTTTGAGTGCCCGTCGTAGCACGTGGTTTGTGCACTAGGTTGATCGAGACTCTACTTTGAGGATCTGACACATACTTTTGGTGATAATTGAACACACTGCGTATATCATGTCGTTACTGTGTCTTAATATTTTTATGCTCTTTTTTCATGAATCTTCCCAACTAAGCTAATCGACCATCAAAATTTTATATCATATTTTAATCATATGGTGTAATTGTGTCGTGTCCTTTCATGTAACTTTGTCGTGTCAGAAATCGTCATCCTTGTTAAACATTTAGACTTAATTGATGAGTAATCAACTAATAGCCATGTTACTTTCAAGCAAACCGATAATTGTTTCAATGCTAGCACGAGGCTATGACGATGACATAAGTACCACTATTCATGAATGAATCATCCTTTGCGTTATTTTTAAGGGAAATGTTTGTTGAACGCAGCGCGTCACGGACGCGTTCTACGTGGACATCCATGTCAGCCCTTACGTGGCCAAAGCATGAATGCTTTTTTGTTTTTTCTTCCTGATGTCCACTCAAATCACATTAAATGCGTTTCAACTCAGCACGTTCTCTCTCTCCACCCAAATACAAATATGATGACACTCTTTCTTTCTTCTTCATTCTTTCTCTCCAGAATAAATCACCATTTCGAAGAAGCGTCTGATGCCGACTCCCAGGATTCTTCACAACGTAAGCAGCGTGAATGGGACGGTGCGAAGACTTCCCGATGTTCTTGTCAACGCTCCGTGGTGAAGACTTACGTCTGTTCGGTTTATGTTGTACATCTCTCCGTAATAAATCACCATTTCGAGTAAGATATTACGTCGAAGAAGCGTCTGATGCCGACTCCGAAGGTTCTTGACAACGTAAGCAGCGTGAATGAGACAGTCATGTTTAAGTCTTACATCTTCTTTTCGATTTACTGGGAAAATATATATTATTTTTGTAATTTGTGTGTGTGTGTTTGTGTTTGTAATGGAAATCTGAGATGCTATTTTTTTCCTAAACGTAATTCTTGTGGGGTAAAATATACAGTGGGAGATTTGTTGAGTTTGTGCGGGGGTGGCAGGGGGCGGCAGCCCCTGCGGGAGACGTTTTTTTGTTTCGACATCATATTATTGCATTCCATATATTGATTCGTTTATTCCGACAATAATGAAGCCATATATTATTCCGGACTGCAAATACACTTATTCCGGACTGCAAATACACTTATTTCGGACAGCAAATACACTTATTCTGGACAACAAGTCCACTTATTCCGGACAAACTTTATGTTCCGTTTCTGGACACACTTTATTCTTAAACCGGACAACAAATACACTTATTCCGGACTGCAAATACACTTATTCCGGACAAACTTTATGTTACGTTTCTGGACACACTTTATTCTTAAACCGGACAACAAATACACTTATTCCGGACAACAAATACACTTATTCCGGACAGCAAATACACTTATTCCGGACAGACTTTCTGTTCCGTTTCTGGTCACATTTTCTTATTATTCCGGACTGCAAATACACTTATTCCGGACAGCAAATACACTTATTCCGGACAACAAATCAACTTATTCCGGACAAACTTTATGTTCCGTTTCTGGACACACTTTATTCTTAAACCGGACAACAAATACACTTATTCCGGACAACAACTACACTTATTCCGGACAGCAAATACACTTATTCCGGACAGACTTTCTGTTCCGTTTCTGGTCACATTTTCTTCTTATTCCGGACTGCAAATACACTTATTCCGGACTGCAAATACACTTATTCCGGACAGCAAATACACTTATTCCGGACAACAAATCAACTTATTCTGGACAAACTTTATGTTCCGTTTCTGGACACACTTTATTCTTAAACCGGACAACAAATACACTTATTCCGGACAACAAATACACTTATTCCGGACAGCAAATACACTTATTCCGGACAAACTTTCTGTTCCGTTTCTGGACACACTTTCTTCTTATTCTGGACAACTACACTTATTCCGGACTGCAAATAAACTTATTCCGGACAACAAATACACTTATTCCGGACAACAAATCAACTTATTCCGGACAAACTTTATGTTCCGTTTCTGGACACACTTTATTCTTAAACCGGACAACAAATACACTTATTCCGGACAACAAATACACTTATTCCGGACTGCAAATACACTTATTCCGTACAACAATATACACTTATTCCGGACAGACACATAACGTAAACAGGACAAACACATAATGTAAACTGCACACACACATAAAGTAAGCTAGACAAATTAAGTTGATCCAACGTAAAACTTAAAAACAAATATTTTATTATGATAAGTGTGGGCTCTGCACGAATAATGAGACTGCACGATGTCCTAGGGTCATCTGTGTATTGGGAAATGAATCGTTCAACTTAAAGAACCGGCGTTTTTAAAAAATACCAAAACGCGCGAAGAGAAATTTCGCTGACTGGACGCTGACTCAAAGAAAAATATCTGAGCTGTACAGATCCACGTAAGGCGCGTCCGTGACGCGCGCGTCCGTCTATAACTACTCTATTTTTAAGGTCCATTTGGATAACTTGAGTTGAGGTTCAAAATTGAGAGTTTTGAGGTAAGTTTCAAACCTCAAAACTCCACACGAGTTTCATACCAAAACCTCATTGTTTATTTGTTTGAGCTTTGAGTTTTGAAATATTAAATTTTGGTACAATTTATGAAAACTCAAAGCTCACAGTTTATGTTTGGTATGTTGAAAGTTGAAGGTTGCATTTTGGATTTACAAATTATTTTCCTCATATAAAGAACTTTCATCGGTCACATAGGTATCATACTAATTAGACATATATACTTGTTATTTTACAAATAAGTAAATCAAGTGAAATAAGTGATATTCATACGAAAATAAATCAAGTAAAAATAAAGAAAACGAAATTCTAGAAAGTAATAATTATAAAATAAATTAAAGTAATTATGTGAATAAAAGCATCTAAGTAAGTCATCTATGCATATTATTTTTATCATTGACAACTAATACGAATTTGTACGTGCTAAAAAATAAATTATAAAACCAAAAGCGAGCAAAAAACTTTTGAGGAATATTGTAATGAAAATTGAGGATATGGAGAGATTAACGAAGCAATTCGGGAATAAATATGTAATGTTTTGCAAAGTATTGGTATGAGTTGATGCTTTATAAAACTAAAATTTCAAGCTAAAAAGACAATTCAAAACTCAAAAGTCATCCTTAAGAAAAATATGTATGAACGACAAAAGTTGAGTTTTGAAATTTACAAAACTCAAAACTCATCCAAACATTAAAACTCAACCGATACAAACATACCCTTCGTCTATTGGGTCTTTAACAATTTGAAACTGAAGTTGAACCAAATTGACCTGAAATCAATTTTAAAATCCTAAGCTCTCCCGTAAACACCTCCATTAGGACTATACATTAGTCTGAATTCATGTAATGGGTTAGTTGTAAAACATAGTTAAGTAGACAGCTCAGCGAAAAAGTCTCACAAATATGTTGCCTCTACGAACATCAAAAAATTCCTACAATTTTTTTCAACATCCCAAGGAGCCTTATCTATATGAGCCTACACAAGGATGTAATGTAGATCAAAGAAATCGAGGTGCTAAATATAGCAAAAATAAGTTTTCATATGTCTTTTCTTAATTTGCAAAATTAAGGAAATTTAAAATTTCAATCTACGAATGCCAACCAAACACAAAGAAAAAATTCATATATTATCATCAAGATTTCTACGTTTAACGACTCGATCTTAACCATTTAATCCGAACCAATAAAATCCATGTCTTAACAGTTAACTATACTCGTGTCTTGTAAACTTTTGACATATAATCCTATATATGAATTGTTATTCATCGTCCGAAAACTATTTAAATCGTCCCAAAGAATTACCATTTTGACATTCTCTCGTTTCTACTCATATACCACGACATTTCACCCTCTTATCATCCACCACTTTTCATCTCATAATCATAAAAAATAATATTTTGGAAGTCAGTAAATGAGTCAACGGACGCCCCGATGTACTCGAATCTGGTAAATTTCCAACTTCTTTTTAATAATAAAAAAATAAAAAAAATTAGCGGGCGTCCACCGGAGCTGCCCCCCATTGGGGAGGCGTCTGGCATGGGGAGGCGACTCCGGTGGACGCCCGCTAATTTTTTTATTTTTTATTATTAAAAAGATAATTAATTATAATTCAGATGACCGGGTAGAAGTCGGTAAACCGACCTAATAATTCCAAGAAGATCAAAAACTTACTGTCTCTACGATCACGGTGGACCGATGGAAACTCGGTCATCCGCATGGAACATGTCCGGTAGACCGAGAAGCAAACGGTCGACCGTCCGACACCTCACAACCTTACTAACTCACCATATCCTGCGCCCGTGGTTAATTATACGGATTGGATTACAACGAGTTTTTGCAAGTGACGAAGATTTAAAAAAATTTAGATCCAACAATTTCAAAATCCAAAAAAATTCGAGACCCTCGAACGACCTGTCAATGTGGTATTTGTAAGTCGGGAAGTTTTACCACCAGATTTTTTAGGATCTTGAAATTGTTGAATCTGGAAATTTTTGAATCTTCATCACTTGTAAAAAAACTCACTGTAATCCGAGTCGTTACCACCGAAAAACTTGCAACGAAACCTCAAATAATTTGAGATAACACGTCGTATAATTTTAAGATTTTTTATTTGTTTATTTTGGACGGACGTCTTAGACAGACGCTCCCCCATGGGTGAGGCGTATGGGTAAAATGCCCGCCCCTTGGGGGTGACGTCTGGCTAAGACGCCCCCACCATGGGGGAGGCATCTGGCTAAGACGCCTCCCCCATGGGGGCGTTTTACCCAGATGTCTGATCTGATTTTTTTTTGTTGGGTTTACTTTACCGAATTCAGACGTTTTACCAGACATTTTCATGGTGTTTGTACTGGGAAAATGAGGAAAACGTAGGCAGAAACCTTATTTTAAGAGATGGGACGAAATGCGTATTAAATGAATTGTGAATGATAAAATGGTAATTGTTGTGACAATTTAAATAGTTTCCGTGGATAAACGGCTGTGTTCACGCAAAACAAGTCCGAACACAACAATTTGTCGGTAACGCGGGATAAAAAATGCAAATCCCATGATCGAAGAAACATCTTCCTCGCATCGCGATTGGTCAAATTTCCCTTTTTTCCCTATCAAAATTTGGTTAGACCAAACCCTAACCACCAACCTCGCCGCCCGACGCCTCTCCTCCGGCGAACCTCCTCTCCGGCTTCCACCGACGGTCTGGTCTTCCCTCCTTCCTCCCCCCCGAAGGTAATTTCTTCACCTTCGTATCTCTTCTATTCCGTGTGCATGTTTCGAGTATTTCGTTTTGAGATATCAGATAACCGTATTTTAATAGATTATTTTAAATCGCGTAAAATTTAGTGGCACTTCTGAGGCGAAGGCTGGTGTGATTGGTTAGGGTCTTAGGGAGGGTTTTGGTGATTTTATTATTTATTTATGTTAGGGATTAGAGGGCAAAAGGAGACTAATGTATCTAAAAAATACGATCGAAATTGCCTAAGAGTAAAAAACCCTAAATTGACAGGGATTTCTAACAAGATGGACAATTGGAAAAGCATGAAGTGCGCTTACGGTTAACTGGTTATTGGCATCCACTGATTGAGTGAGTATACCCATTGTTGGGGTTATTAGTTTATTATAATTGTTTGAGGAGACAACACTTAAGCATTTTCCTACTTTATTCTAGAACTGATTTCCTTATTAAGCACGGCACCTTCTTCTGGTTTCTGGTTGATGCATGTCATCTGAACACCATTCCTGAGTTATTTCTTTCTGTAACAGCAATAACAACGGTATTAAGTAATATGGATCCACCCTGTAGATATGGTTTTTCAGAAAGTGCTTGTTAGCATGAAAAATTGTTGAGTTTATTTGAACTGTGAGACTTCTCTCTTTTCCTGCAGATCTTTCAACCATCTTACCATGTACAGATAGCACACAGTAATAGTCTTCTACTAGCATGGAACAGGAGTACATTGACATTAGTTCTTCTGATGGTGAAAATGAGTCAGAACGTGGACATGGATCACATGCTACGTTTTTTAATGATGGAATAGATCGCACGAGCCATATTGCAAAAAATGGGCATGGTTCAGACGATAGTAGAGAAGGCAGATCAAATGGCAGGGAAAAGCTGTCAACTTCCTATTCATCTTCCAGTAGAGAAGCACAAATGCCAGGTCATTTTGACCGAAATCTAGTAGTTTATGGCAATGGTAGAGATGGCTCTGTTATTGAAGACAATGATATTCCATCAGCATGGCTAAGGGAGCTTGAGGAGTTGGATTCAATCAGCGATTCAGACCTTCAGGATAGTGAGCTTAGACCCTTACCAGTGGATAATGGAAACAGAACTCTTCCTCCGTCTTTGATGCAAAATGGTTTTAGAAATCCCCCAAAGCCAAGTGCACGTTCTCCCAATGTGTATGCCTCACATTCAATAAATGGCCATGATATCAGTCAAAGAATGCTCTTGACCCAAAATTTCCTGAAAGAAGGGCCTGCCAGCTTTGATACAGGTAACAGGCTACCTTTAAATCAGCACATTAACAGGAGGGCTCTTCCACCTTCTTTGCTACCCACAATGTCTAAAATAGTGAACCAGGCTTCTAAGAAGAAAAGTTCTGATGAACTCCGTGACCCAGTGAGAGGACCAAATGAAAATGATATTCCAACTACTTCCTATAAGGGTTATTCAATGGGTGATTTTGAATCTATAGATGATGATGATGATCTTTATGTATATGAAACTTCTGGTTCTCACAGAAATTTACCTCCTTGGGGTTCTGCAAGAAATGCTATGGGAGCAGGGACATCAACTGTAGGAGACCCACTTCTACAAGATGGTAGAAAAACCAGTTCACATAGGTTTCTTCCTTCATCAATAAATGGTAAATCTGTCCTTGAGAGACAGTCTACAAATTTTCAAATGGTTGATCTGAGTGGTGGTAGAGAGTATACTGTCGTTGGAGAACAACCACACGTACAACATGATGAGAGACTGATTTTTGAAGTTGCACTACAGGTACTTCCTCAAGGTATCAGTTTATTTTTATTTCATCTCATACCCAGTTCTGATTACACATTATGGTAATTCTGTAATTGTGGCCTTTGTGGTCTTCAAAATTTACATTTTTTTGTCAACATATTGTTTTTATTCCTTTTTAATCTTGATGAGGGTTGAACTGTTAATGGATTAACATTATAGTGACATCTCTGCTCAAAATTCAGATGTTGGCTGTTTCGTGGCATAGCTTTCTAAATGATGTTGCATATCAGCTTATAGCCAACCAAGCTTGATAAGTTTATTCTATTTGGTATACAATGTATATCAGAAAGTTAACATATGATTGTTAAATTCGATTATTAGTCTATTTAATGGTTTTTCTTGTTATGTTTCCCCCCATTAGAACCTGTAATTTGTTCTCTCGTGTTCTCGTTTGAATTAGAATTCATAAAAGTAAGTCCTTTAGATTGCTGGATTCTAAACTGAACAGATAGCCCGTGGTAACATGTCCTAGCTTTACGTTCTGTTTATTACCCAACTTTTTACCTCCTTTTCTTTTTAACTTATTTGTTTACAAACAACAACAACAAAGCCTTTAAATCCCAAACTAGTTGGGGTAGGCTAAAAAAATCAACTGACTTGGTATCTGAATTCTGAAGTCAAGATTTTTGAGACTTTGCTTTGTGCTGTTTGTGTTTTTCTGCTGGAAACTGTATATCTTTGATTCTTTGGTATGTGATGGTTGTGTTATCATGCAATGGTATTCCTTGAAATGAATATTACTATGGTGAGTTTGTTCAGGATCTCTCTCAGCCAAAATGTGAAGCGGATCTTCCTGATGGTCTTTTATCTGTTCCACTTTTAAGGCACCAGGTAGCTTTCTTCAGTAGAAAAGTTATTGTAATTTTTTTATTACTTTCTTGTATGTGAAATCCTCTTTCTGTTTATATTTCTAGAAAATAGCATTGGCTTGGCTAGACCAAAAAGAGACTAGTGGTTTGCCTTGCTCAGGTGGAATTCTTGCAGATGATCAGGTTACTTAACTGATCACTGATCAAAATGCTTTGTGTTTTATTGTTTTGTTCAGGACATTTCTTTCAATTTATGGTGTTTTACAGGGACTTGGCAAGACTGTTTCTATGATTGCCCTCATACAGAAACAAATGCCTCTTCAAGCAAAATTTATGTCAAATAAGTCAGGCCAAATAACATCAGAAACATTAAATTTAGACGAGGATGAGACTACAGCCTCTAAGAATGGGAAGGAAGATTGTGTTAAAGAAGATCTTAAGTCAGAACCTTCAATTAGTACGTCCAGACCTTCTGTCAAGGGTAGACCAGCTGCAGGTACATTAGTTGTGTGCCCAGCTAGTGTTCTTCGACAATGGGGTTGTGAACTAGAAGATAAAGTTGCAAGCAGTGCAAAGTTGTCTGTTTTGATCTATCATGGAGGTACAAGAACTAAATGTCCTGCTGATCTTTCAAAATATGATGTGGTTTTGACAACATATGCTATAGTGACTAATGAAGTTCCAAAGAAACCATTAGGGGGTGATGATGAGGGGGAACGACGAACCTCAGAAGAGTATGCCTTATCTTCAGATTTTTCTGCTGAAAAGAAAAGGAAAGCAGCTTCGTCTAGTAAAAAAAAGAAAAAAGGAAAAGGTATACTTCTTGAATCAGATGGTGGTCCTCTTGCTGGCGTTAGGTGGTTTAGGGTGATACTTGATGAAGCTCAAATAATAAAGAATCACAGGACACAGGTAGCTAGAGCTTGTTGTGGTCTTCGAGCCAAACGAAGGTGGTGCCTGTCAGGAACCCCCATGCAAAATGCAATAGATGATGTTTACAGCTATTTTAGGTTTCTAAGATATGATCCTTATGCCACCTATTCTACTTTCTGTTCCACAATTAAAGCACCAATTTTAAGAAACGCAGATACTGGTTATAAGAAGCTTCAAGCCGTTCTCAAAACTGTTATGCTTCGCAGAACAAAAGGTATTTTTTCCCGAGCTTACAACTATTTACGTTTGTATTTGAAATACTATAGTTGTATATTGGTTTTCCATTTGAGTAATTTTTTGTTGCTGATTATACCTGTTACATCTAGTTGCTTTTAGCAAGAAACTCAAGCTAATCATTATCAATTTATCATGTCATCTGAATATGGGATGGCAATTAGTAGTGGCTAGTTAAAAATTTTGCGAGAAACTGGTGTCTCTTGATTTTTCAAAAAGCTTATAGTTGAAAAATTGAACTCTATACAAGGATTATACAAAGTTCAAAGTTGAACTACGTGCTTGACTCTTAAAAAATGTCAAATTTTTACAGACGTAAAAATGTAAAATTCAGCTACGATAAGTTGTGTTTCCGTCATCTGAAAATTGCAGTTCTTTCAGACAGGTGATTTTCTAGTTTCTGTGTATCTCAGCATTTTTTCTGATACTATTTGTTAGTATGCAGTTGTAGTTTTTCAAACGTAGTACATTACTGCTGATTTTATATATTATTTTATGTCAGGAACCATATTAGATGGCAAACCTATTTTGAAATTACCACCAAAATCAATATCATTGAAGAAGCTTAGTTTCTCACTAGAAGAGCGGTCTTTCTACACAGGGTTAGAAGCAGATTTCCGTGAACGTTTCAAGGTACTACATCACTTATTTTCTCCACGTAGTTTCTAGTCGCTGGCTGCCTTCCTGTTGTTTTATTCTGAATTATTCATAATCCTCTTGTAAGCACCTTAAGCCAATATTTATGACCATATGGCTTGCCTAGTGAACCTATTATTGGCATCCATGGGTGGTAGGCTGTGGTAACTCTAGGAACAAGCATGGTTTCCTATGTACCACGATCAAATTAAGAAATCGATTTGTCATCGAACACATGTCCCTGAAAAAAAGGATGTAGGCATTTTAAACTAAAGCATTCTGTCAAGCCTAATATTTAAACTAAGAACAATGAGTTTGCAAACTTAGTTTCTTCTAAGAATATAAACATAGTTGCTCATTATTTGTTAATTTCGTAAATGGGGAGCCTTTAGAGCCGTGAAAGACAACAATTGAATATATTCTTTTTTAAGGGTCATAATTAATGCATAAAGGTCATTGATCTTTCCGGCTGTAAAAAGCAAGTTGGAAACACAAATTTTGGACAAACAATGTCAAATTTTCAGTAAGCCACTTGTTTAATATTTTGCAAACTTGGGTTGATATTTTAATGGAATTTGATAATATACTAACATCTTCTGTATTGTAAATTTTGAATGTTGGGGGAGTTTGAAACTGGATGATCCTTTCACTTGTGTAGTCGTGTGCCTTTGTCCTCTATAGGGAAATAATTGCCCATATAGTCATATGCGTAATAATGGTGGTTTGGAAGGTGGAAGGCATTGTCCAACCGATGAACTATAACTGTTGTGATTTTAACTGTTGTGAGGTTTAACACTCTACACTAAAAGTATTGTGGACCACTACTGGAATCAGACTTTTATTTTGGTAACTGCTTTTGAAAAATTGGAAAATGGCTAGTAGGATGGATAGGTTTGTTCATATGGGAGTTGCCCCTCGCCCAGTTGTGCTTCATCTTATAATGGTATAACCTACTAAATGTCCTTATGTTGCAGAGATATACTGTTGAAGGCACCGTGAAGCAAAATTATGCAAGCATTTTATTGATGCTTTTGCGCCTCAGGCAGGCCTGTGATCATCCCTTGCTTGTGAAGGACTATACCTCAGAATCTGCTGGTAAAACATCTGTGGAAACAGCTAAGAAACTCCCCAAACAGATGTTAACTAGCCTGTTGAATCAGTTGGAAGCGTCTCTTCCTATTTGTGGCTTATGTAATGTAAGTACCTTGATGCTCCTTGCAATTCTTTTTGCTTTTGATAATATATTTTGTTTATCATTTATAACAATGTACAGCTTTGTTTCCTTAAATTTGATGTTCTAGCATTAGCTTCTCTCTGGAGCTTAAATTTTCTTGCCTTATATTTGAAGTGCCTATACTATATCTTGAATTTGACCACAACAAGCTTCTGACAGGCTGGGGGGATTTTAACAAGTCTGCTACTGGCTACATATTTTGTTTCATAGGCAAGAGTATGCGTTTAGTATATTTTGTATACAACTAAGTAGGTCAAACTTTCTCCGTTGTAACTCAAATTACTAAAAAAATGGCACAAAAGAAAATGAAACTTAAGGGATTTTATACACTCTCTTCAAGACTAACCTAGCAAATGTACAATCATTATATTTTGGTGCTGCGATCTATAGGAACCTACCATTTCATTTAGTCAAAACCTTTACGCATTTACAAGGTGACGAAGACTACTTAGCCACCTAGGAAAGGAACCGTACAAATAACTAAACACTAATGTGAGAAAACACTATGAACAGAATCTTCATACTTACTATTTTTAAGGTTTATAACACCACGCTAGGCAGAGTAAGGTTTATTATTTTAATAAGCTTTACCTGAAGATGCCATGCATATCCAAACAAAAGAAATTCAAATTACCTTGTAACTTTTGGAATCATAGTTTTTGTCATTTTTAAAGTCCATTCGAATTGCAAGCGACACATCTAAACACATTCCCGGAGAGTATATTGAAGATCGGGTGTGTTTGCATTTTCTAGAATTTTGGTCGGTTTTTATACAGGCTGATTCATGTGGTTTTCTGACTCCAAATCTCTCTAATGGCAGGATCCCCCTGAGGATGCTGTTATCACATTATGTGGTCATATTTTCTGCTATCAATGCATATCGGAGAATTTAGCAGCTGATGAAAACTTGTGTCCTGCACCAGGTTGCCGAGAAATTCTTACTGATGATTCACTATTTTCTAAAGGTACCCTGAAGAGCTGCCTTCCTGATGGAAGTGAGAAAGCTATCATGAATTATTCTGGGACGACTGAAGAATCTGCTCGGTGGCAAAGTGGTTTTACTTCTTCCAAAATCGCAGCTGCTCTGGATATATTGACGTCTCTTCGTGATTCCTATAATTTGTACAATTCTATTACGGATGGTTCTTCCTTATTAGATTCAGAAGCCACACTAGATGCATGTGTGTCTTTGGGTTTGCAACCCAAACTTCAATCCAAAGCTATAATTTTTTCACAGTGGACAAGCATGCTGAATTTTCTTGAAGATTCACTGAACAAATCCCTCATACAATATAGAAGGCTTGATGGATCTATGTCCTTAGCTTTGAGAGAGCAGGCTGTTAAGGACTTCACGACAGATCCTGAGGTTCGACTTGATGGTTCAAAACCCTACTTCAGTACCACTGAATGCTTATATTCTGTCATTTGACTCATTCTCTCTTGTTCAGAACCACTCTCTTCAAAATTATCATAGAAACAAACGCAAAATCTCTTTTTGTAGAAAAGTTCATGGAAACAAGGCTTGACTATTCTCATATGCAGTGTTTCTATCATTCAATCACCTCATGTTTGAACAACTTGGTTCCTTATGCTTGTTAGCCGATTGTGGGGAGCAAGTTCTTACAACTCTTAACTTTTGTTGTAGGTGACTGTCATGCTTATGTCATTAAAAGCAGGTAATCTTGGCTTGAATATGATTGCTGCTTGTCATGTTATCCTCCTTGATCTTTGGTGGAATCCTACAAGTGAAGATCAAGCCATTGATCGTGCACATCGAATTGGCCAGACTAAATCAGTAATGGTTTATCGACTCACAATTGAAGATACGGTAGAAGAGCGTATCTTGCGACTCCAGGTATTACTTTAATATTGTATCTGTCCTACATTATTTATTATAAATGCATAATAGAATGACATGTAAGAATGACCACATGAGCTCTTCTATGTTTTGTTCGTTGGAGTGGGGAAACTGATTATTCGGTTGGTTGGATCTGAATTGTAAGTGACAGTGTGACACCTATGAGTCGAAAATTTAGTATTTCTGTAGTTCTGATAACTTCTGCATATCCTGTTGAATATGCTTACAATGCCTCCTATTTTTTGCCGTTTATTCACTAAGAGTAAGGCAACTTGTTCACTAAGACAATGCTCATGGACTCTCCTGGCCATATTCAAACACGTTGTTGGTGATTGAAATATATCATTGATATTGGTAAATAAGCACCATGTGACCTACTACCTATTAGCATGTTGAAAGAATTTGCACTTCCTCTTTGAAGAGAATGCTGAAGATTGCCTCCCATAAAATAATAGAACAAAAGCAACAAGCCAACAAGGTCAAGCAGACTCTACCCTCGGAAGTAGTTGAAAACATCCAATGAAAATAATGGTGTAGCCACTTGATAAGATGAGCAATGTAAAGAGCAGGATGTCGCGGTTTTAGTATAAATGTATAATTGCTTGGTGGCAGACAAGTTCAGCAGAAAAAAAAACCAATAGACTAGTCATTTCTATGACCGAAACAATTATGTGGTTCTATCTTGATGGAGGTCCGACTCTTCCTTGGATCAATTTATTTATAATCACATTGAACAGAGGCGAGCAGCGCTTCATTGTGTGCCATGTTTTCTCAATTTAGTATGCAGTAGTTAATTTTTTTATCTCCCTTCATATGCACCGTTCAAAAAAAAAAAAAAACTTCCTGTGATCATGAGTCATCAAGCTGCCTGTCGTTTCTTTTTGTTTGCAGGAGAAGAAACGAGAAATGGTTTCTTCAGCATTTGGGGAAGATCCATCAGGCAAAGGTGGAAGTAAACTTACAGTGGAAGACCTGAGATACCTATTTCAGGTTTAAAGATTGATCTTTAGAATGAACTTCATGGAGACAAGAGAGGTATATTTTTTGCTGGTTTGACGAGGTGTGGAGCTCTCGTCCTCCAAAGAAGTACATCGTTTTTTGCTAGATCACTAACCTTGTAATTATTTTGCCCATATATTGGTAAAAAGTGGATGTTAGGCTGTAGTATCCATTTTGAGTGTAATTATGTAATTTTCAGATGCTTTCGTGTAATATATTCCATGATCACAGCAAGGGAAAAACTTTTTAGCCTTTTATCTCTTCTCATGTGTTATATTAAGGTGCTCAGTATTAAAACTTCTGGTGTATGCGCTTATTTGTATTTCTATTATGTATACACATGCACTTGAAGTAACTTGTCTACATCTGAAATTTGAAATCTATCAATTTATATCTTCTGTCTGTGGTGAACTGTCTACGGTGATAGGTGAACACTTAGGTATGATCCGGAGACGCTGCAAAGTAATGGAATCTATGTTTGTTATGAAGCTTCTTTGGTTGAGTTGTTTTAAATATTCAATATTGGGTTCATTTAGGAACAAACGAAATTCTTAAACGTTTGGAAGTGGATTTTGTAGTTTGCTAGATTACAGGGAAGCTGACGGTGGAATTGTTGTTCTAGGTTGTTTCTAGCTCCCGCATGCACGTTTGTACGGGAAAATTGTAAATTGAAACAAGTTTGAAATTTGAATTTGGTCAATTAATGTCTCCAATATTTTCAATGAACCATTAATAATGTTGTTAAACTATTTAGGGTTTATTTTTGCTTGGTTGTCATTTAAAAAGAAAGTTTTCCATATTTTTGCCCAACATATAACGATAAACATGTAATGATGTAATTACTTGTCCTTCTGAAGTTGATTTTAAACCTACAAACGACAATATTTGTTCGCCCTCTGAATTGTTGAGGGGTCTAGAGAATGTGACGCTTTGAGATGTTTATAATAGGAAAAAATTTCAAAATAATCAAAAAAAAAATTGGAAAAATATGCACTTCATAAACTTAATTGGCAAAGTATGCACATTTAAAAACGACACCACAGGTACCGTTTTCATTAAGTAAAAACGGCACTGTATATGCCGTTTTTACCCTTAATGAAAACGGCATCAGTGATGCCGTTTTTACTTGGGCAAATTTTTTCTTGGTCTCGAGATGTCGTTTTTATTTAATACATGTTGAACTAGAAACGGGTCGGTCGGGGGTCTCGCTCCCCTGTGAGTTTTTGACAAGTGACGAAGATTCAAAAATTTCCAGATCAAACAATTTGAAGATCCAAAAAATTTCCAGGGGGCGCTGCCCCCTTGCAACCCCCGCCACCTCACGCCGTTCGCTCACCGGGGAGCGAGACCCCCGACCGACCCGTTTCTAGTTCAACATGTATTAAATAAAAACGACATCTCGAGACCAAGAAAAAATTTGCCCAAGTAAAAACGGCGTCACTGATGCCGTTTTCATTAAGGGTAAAAACGGTATCTACAGTGTCGTTTTTCAATGTGCATACTTTGCCAATTAAGTTTCTGAAGTGCATATTTTTCTAATTTTTTTTTTTATTTTGAATTTTTTTCCTTTATAATAAGTTAACACATAAGTCTTGAAAATCAAAACCAATGAATATCTATTTTAGCGAACTCTTTTTTCCCTGCACAGTTCAGTACCTTTTGAAGAATCAAAAAGTACAGCGGCGAAGATTCGTGAATCTCGTGAGAGAGAGAAATCTACCAACAAAATTAGTAATTACCAAATGTAACTGAAAGCCCTGAAATGGTAGATTCCATTTGATGGATATGGATAAGGTGTTTTATTGAAAATGAAACAAAAAAGGGAAAATCCATTATCCACTGCAAACGAAAACTCACATGTTCCTGAAGTTTCCCTTTCCATCCCCATTTCTGTGTCCCCTTCTACCACTTAACCAATCCCCATCTCCACACCCAAATTATCTTCTAAACCTCAAATCCACCGCAAAACCCCAACTTTTCCCTTACAGATTGGCTGGTGTTGTTTGGACTCTTCTTCCGCCGTGGGGTCCCTCTTCCATCCCCTGTTCCATGCCGGGTTTGAATTTTTAATCCCAATTTCGTCTTACCCATAAAAAAATAATCGTTACCCAATTCAAATCTCCTGGAATTACCCCATAAAAATCCAATCTTTCGTCTCGCCCATCCCCGGAAAGTGCCAAAGTTGGTGACACGCAAGGGTTGGTGAGCCAGACCCTACTTAAAGCTCTGGGCTTTTTAGGGTTTTGTATCGACATCTGTTTGAAGAGGTTTGGGTGGGTAGGGATGGAAGAGGAAAGTAGTAGTAGTGGTGGTTGTTCGTGGAGTTGGGAGCAAGAGAAGGTGTTTGAGAGTGCACTTGTGACCTATAGTGAAGATGTTGAGGATCGGTGGGAGAGAATTGCGGCCGAATTGCCCGGAAAGGCAGTTGAGGAAGTGAGGTGGCATTACGAGATTTTGATGGAAGATATTGATGGGATTGAGTCTGGACGGGTGCCTTTGCCTTGTTATGTTTCGTCGTCGGAGGGGTCGGGAAACTTTGAGGAGCGTTGGAGGGGTGGTAGGAAGGGAGGAGGAAAGGGCGGAGGTGGTACGAAGGCGTCGACGTCCGAACAAGAGAGGAAGAAGGGAATTGCTTGGACAGAAGATGAACACAGGTAATATACTTTTATGATGTGGTCTAACGAATTGTTAATTATGTGCTTGTGTGTATTTAGAGGGCTAGTTTTGATAGTGATGCTTTACTAGTTTAGTTAGATTTACCTTTGGGTAACTAAGGAGAAGCCGAGCAAATGCGAAAGTGGTGACCTTTGGTAGTGATTCTAATGGCTGAAGCATATAACTTTCTTGTGACTGTGTTGAAACACCAGTGGTACAATAGTCAGTGGACAACTGGACATCCTCAAACACATCTTCCAGTTATTGTCTTGATTTGATAAGCCATTAGTGAAAGTAATCAATTATACCTCGTTATGTGTCAAACTACGTAAAGAATTATCAATTGATTCTCTTACCTGTGAATGGGTGGATCAAGTATAGGCTTGTTAGTAAATTAGAATCATTTTCTTTCAATACCTTTTTGAATGGCATGTTCAAAACAGGGCGATGTTTGCTTTTAAGGTGTAAATGTGATTAAAGCTATGGCGTCTTCTCAATTTGCTAGTTATGTTAAAGTTCAAAGTTATGTTCCAACCTTCAAATTTTAAATGAACTGGCTGCAGATGAGGGTACCTTTTGGTAAAGTTGTATTGTTAAGAAAATGTGTTTTCATCAGTTTTATGTTGTCAAGGCCATTCTTACTGAGCTCTTTTGGTCCTTGTTCATTATTTTGGTATTTTATTTCAAAATACTATTAAAAAGTCAGGATGTTTCTAGTATTTGAGATTATTTGTTTTTTTAAAGGCCTTATAGGCTTATACTTTTGAATGTGCTTATATTTTTATAACAGGTTCCTTTGTACTAACCCTTAACATTGTTGACTTCTCCAGCCTTTGGAATTTTGTAATATCAAGGCAAAAAAAGTTCCCAAATCTACATTCGTTGTTAGTTTCTTCACATACTTGAAAGAACTGTGCTTGTCAAAGTTTCTCGATTCTTTTTTGCTTGAATATGCTTTCCATGTTGGCCTATATTAGCTCAACATCATCTCGAAGTAAATTATGGTTATTCAAAAATTTGTGTAGCGACACATGTCCAAAATTTTGCCGATTAAGCTATAAAGTTTATTTATATTTAAAATAAAAGCCAAAACAAGGACTTGGAGGCACATAAATTTTAAAAGTAGTGTCAAAACTGAACTGCTTCAGTTGAGGATTTATCACTCACAAAATGTCTCTGAAAGAGGATCACATTTTACACAATTTTATGTATCCATTGCAGTAGCATAGGTCTTGTCAAATGAATTTCCCATCTTTCCTAGCAATAAAACAAGATAGTTGCGTATCATTTGAACCTAAGACTTAAATGAAAAGCAGTGCTTATTGAGAAGTTTTTTTTAACATCCATTTCAACCGAATGGTTAATTTTTGTCCATGTAATTCTTTCTGATATTTAGTAGTCTTGCTTCAAAACCAATTTTCTGGTTTTTTTTGTAAGTTTCCTTTCACTTATATTATTCATTATTTCTACAAACAATTGCAACGATTTTTTGTTCTTATTAGTCCTTTTCAATCTGTCTAAGTTGATATTCATGTGAAACTTGATATCCTATGACAGGCTATTCCTCCTTGGACTTGAGAAGTACGGAAAAGGTGATTGGCGAAGCATATCGAGGAATTTCGTGATCACAAGAACACCAACTCAGGTGGCAAGTCATGCTCAGAAGTATTTCATCCGTCTCAACTCTATGAACAAGGACCGAAGGAGGTCAAGCATTCACGACATCACGCACGTCGAGAATCCCAACCTTTCTACTTCTCAAAGTCCAATTACAGGCCAAACAACAAAACAAATATCTCAGCCACCAGTTCACATTGGTGTTAATGGAAATCAAGCCATAGATCAGCCAATGAAAGGACGCGTCCCCACATCTGTTAACGTCACGCATGGGACGTACCCGCTGGCACGTTCATCTATCCACAGGTAGTTGAAAGTTGGGTTTGGATTACCCTTTGAACAGGTTCTTGTGTTTTAGATGAAATCTGCATTCTTTGCAACTACAGGAACATAATGGTAGCAATCATATGGTTTTTTAGGAGTTGAAGCTCATCTTCTATTAGAACTTATTTGTTAAATTTCTTTTATTCCTAGTTGCTTGTAATAAGTTCGTTTTTATGATTAGTATGATGTAGTGATAATATTATCTGGGGGTGAATATTAGTTTGGTATCTTTATCTATATGAAGTGATTAAAGATGGGGTGGATGACCACTTTTGTAACATCCCGAAACAGCGGAAAATTTAAAAATTCATAATCAAGACAAATAGCACAATAGTCAAGACGGGACTGTCACTTCTCATAAACAAATAAGCGGTGCACCATAATACATCAGAGTTTGCCAAAATGAATACATGATTACAACAAAAGACAAGGGAAGATAACGTAATCATGTGGACCTCAGTGGTCTGACTAGAGGATCCGACTCCAAACGCGCGCGCCCGCCGATCACCACCCCACTGGACCTACTGCGGTCCTGAAAATATATAACAACAATGCCTGAGTTTCCAGAAGGAAACCCCGTATGCCAACTCACCTATAAATGCATGCATTACACAATGAACCTATCATACTAGTAGTATGTCATGGCATCGACAGAAATGGAAAACAGTTCCCCCGAAGGGTAAAACAGGACATCAGTCCGACAATCAACAACGAGTCTCCCGAGGAGACCTACTGCAGGCACATGCAGTCTTACAGCACGCAACATCGCACCCCTCACACGCAGCTACACTACTCAAGGGTTCGGCAGGGAGCCTTTGTCACGCCTGCGGGCCGATAGAATACAGATCTGCAAATCTCAGTGGTCGGAGCCACGGGGACCAACGGGGCCGTCGCCCGGAAGGTATAACAACAACATCTCGGTAGGTGCCCAGCCGAGGAAAACAACATAGCCGGAACAGCCTCGGCTCAACAATCACCATCGCCGGCACAACCTCGGCGGCATCACCGGCACAGCATCGGTGGTCCATCACAACAGTCCGGCACAGCATCGGACAAAACCAGATCGAAGTCTGCCAGGTCATCAGGCTCCTCGAGCCGCAAACACCAACTGCGCCGCTATAAAAGCAGGGCAGCGACCTCCGTAGCCCGTGGGCCGATAGTCACCTCACCCAACGCCAGTTGCGTGCCCGCACAACATCAACACTGGGATCCGCGATCCCTCAGGCCTGCTATACTACAATAAGTCCAATCAATACATCACATTTGTCACGCTCCATACATGGAACTGACGCGTCCCGAACACCCACACTCTTCCCAACGGCGGTCCCTGGGCAGGCACGCATCACGCGCCCACCGTCACCTCCCGGCTCACGCACAAGGCGAGGACACGGGTTTCCGTGGACAAAGTTGGCATTCAAAAGGGAACCTGGAATTCTGTTCTGGGCCCAAACGGTCGACCGTAAAAGGTGACTCGGTCGACCGTTTCCAGAAAGGAATCGGTCGACCGTCCCTAACACGGTCTACCGCTGCGCACAGAACACAATCCCCCAAACGGTCTACTGAAGGTCTAAAACCGGTCGACCGAACGAGGTCAAAATCCGGAGTCTGGTCAACATTACAATCCAGTCTATCGGTCGACCGACTCAGGTCCCGGTCGATCGAAAACTAACAGTACAACTTCTACAACATTTTATTCCATCGGTCGACCGACTCAGGGGTCTCGGTCGACCGACAACAGTTAGGGTCAACCTATATTTCTACGTCATATAACGGTCGACCGAACATACTCCAAAGTCCGAACATCATGCAACATAAACCAATATATTTAAGTTCCGGTCGACCGAACACAAGACCTTGGTCGACCGAAACGCAACAGGCAGTAAAGATATACATGCATTCGGTCGACCGTCCAAGGACCGGTCGACCGCCCGGTCGTCTTCAACCTCGCGCCCGCCGAGGTTTCTTCGTCCAAACGCGACGTCGGAGAGGCCTCCGACCTCCTCCGACCGACCAACATGACCCTCTCATGGGTGTCAACAACAAGCCACACTAATGAGTCGACATACCTCAAAAGCAACGACGAAAGTGTCGGAGCTCCGCTCGCGTACGTCGCCTCCGGTGATCTCCTCGTGCGCTCAACTCCGCACCTCTCCTGCCTGGACCGCTTCGCACCTCACGCCGACGCAGCCTCCTCCGCCTGGCCTTGGGTGACTGAGGAAGAAGGTGTGTGTTTGGTGAGAAAGGAGGAAGAAGAAATGAGAAGGAGATGAAAGGAGAAGAAAGAGAGAGAAGACCTCATTTAAACTCGTGCTACAGTACACCACCTCTTCCCCTTCCCATGCAAACACCTGCAACCCCACTTCCCCATGCAAACCAACCCTAACCATCATTAGTCCACTAACCCTAGGTTAGGGATCTAACAATCCACCAAACTTAAAAGGATTTCGTCCCGAAATCCAGCAAACACTCACCGAAAAGCTCTGGGTACTGCCTTCTGACATCCTCCTCGATCTCCCAAGTGGCCTCGCGCTCACTGTGATGCTGCCACCTGACCTTTACCATCGGAATGGTCCTCCTCCTGAGCTGATGATCCATGCGATCGACAATCTCGACTGGCCTCTCCTCGAGCGACAAGTCCTGCTGAATCTCCGGCACCGCTATCTCAATAACGTGTGACGGATCTGCCACATACTTCCTCAGCATCGACACATGGAAGACATTATGTAGACCCGAAAACTGTGGCGGCAGTGCAATCCGGTAGGCAACCTCTCCAACTCGGTCGAGGATCTCAAACAGTCCAACATATCTCGGACTGAGCTTCCCCTTCTTCCCAAACCTCATCACACCTCTGGCTGGGGAAATCTTCAGAAACACGTGATCGCCCACCTCGAAACTCAATACCCGTCTCCGTCGATCAGCGTAACTCTTCTGCCTGCTCTGTGCTGTGGCCAGCCTCCTCCTGATCACATCCACCTTCTCCGAGTACAACTGCACAATCTCTGGCCCCACCAACTGCCTCTCGCCCACTTCACTCCAGCATACCGGTGATCTGCAAGGCCTCCCGTACAATGCCTCGTACGGTGTCATTCCAATACTCGAGGGGTAGCTGTTGTTGTAGGCAAACTCTATCAGTGGCAAGTGCTCATCCCAGTGTCCTGCCCAATCCAGTGTACATGCTCTAAGCATATCCTCCAGGGTCTGAATCGTCCTCTCAGATTGACCATCTGTCTATGGATGAAACGCTGTACTGAACTTCAGACGCGTCCCCAACGCCTGCTGCAGACTCCCCCAAAATCTGGAAGTGAAACGAGGATCTCGATCGGAGATGATGCTCACTGGCACTCCATGCAACCTGACTATCTCCTCCACGTACAACTTAGCTAGACCCTCCAAAGGCAACGTGGTCCGGATCGCTAAGAAGTGCGCCGACTTGGTTAGTCGATCGACTATCACCCAAATCCCGTCGTGGAACCTCCTCGTCTTCGGCAAACCCATGACAAAATTCATCGTCACGTGCTCCCACTTCCACTCAGGAAGCTCAAAACTCTGCATCGGTCCTGCCGGCCTCTGATGCTCAATCTTCACCTGCTGGCAGACTAAGCATCGCTCCACAAACTCTGCAATGTCCCTCTTCATGCCCTTCTACCAGAAGTTCCGCTGCAGATCCTTATACATCTTCGTGCTCCCCGGATGAATGGTGTATCTAGCCCTGTGTGCCTCCTCCATGATGTCATCTCTCAGCCCATCAACCTTCGGCACCCAGATCCGACTCCTGAACCTCAGACCACCATCCACTCCCACACTGAAGTCTGATCCATCTCTGGAAGCTAACTGCAGCAGACTAGCTAACTCATCATCCCCCTGCTGAGCCTGAACCAACCGTGAGACGGTCTGCGGCTCCACCCGAAGTCCAGCAATCACCGCTCCCTCTGAACCCTCGGTGAAAGGACTCCATTCAGACAAGGCCTCGAGTAGCCTCCAATCCTGGATGCACAGACTCGCAACAGAAACCTCCACCTTCCTGCTCAGTGCATCTGCAACCGAATTCGCCTTCCCCGGGTGATAGGAAATGGTGAAGTCGTAGTCCTTAAGGAACTCGAGCCATCTGCGCTGCCTCATGTTCAGCTCCTTCTGAGAGAACAAGTATTTCAGACTCTGATGATCGGTGAAGACCTCGAACTGCTCGCCATACAGATAGTGCCGCCAGGTCTTCAACGCATGAACTACCGCCGCCAACTCCAGATCATGAGTAGGGTAGTTCTTCTCGTGCACCTTCAGCTGTCTCGAAGCGTACGCAACCACATTCCCATGCTGCATCAGAACACAACCCAAGCCTATCCCTGATGCATCGCTGTAAATCACGTAGCCTCCAGTGCCACTCGGTAGCGTCAGAATAGGTGCTGTCGTCAAACGCCTCTTTAGCTCCTGAAAGCTGTCCTCGCACTTCTGGGACCAAACGAACTTGACGCCCTTCTGCGTCAACGCTGTCAGCGGTGACGCAAGCTTGGAGAAATCCTGGATAAACCGCCTGTAATACCCTGCCAGACCTACGAAACTCCTGATCTCCGTCACGCTCGTCGGGGCTCTCCACTGAGTCACTGCCTCGACCTTCGCCGGATCCACTGAAATCCCATCTGCTGACACAATATGCCCCAGAAAAGCCACCTGATCCAACCAAAACTCACACTTCGTGTACTTGGCATAAAGTTGCTGCTCCCTCAAGATGCCCAGCACAATCCTCAGGTGCTCTCGATGCTGCTCCCTGTCAGGCGAGTATATCAAGATGTCATCCACGAACACCACGACAAATTTGTCAAGGTACGGCTGGAAGGTCCTATTCATCAGATCCATGAATGCCGCAGGTGCATTCGTCAGTCCAAATGGCATCACCAAGAACTCATAGTGGCCGTACCGCTTCCTGAAGGCTGTCTTCTGAACATCCGCCTCCCTGATCCGCAACTGATGATAGCCCGAACGCAGATCGATCTTCGAGAACACTCTCGCCGTCTGCAACTGATCGAACAAATCATCAATCCTGGGCAAAGGGTACCGGTTCCGAACGGTAACCTTATTCAGCATCCTGTAGTCGATGCACATCCGCAACGATCCATCCTTCTTCTTCACGAAGAGCACAGGCGCTCCCCATGGAGAAACACTCGGTCGAATGAACCCAGACTCCATCAACTCCTGCAACTGCTTCTTCAGCTCAGTCAACTCAGCAGGTGCCATCCGATAAGGTGCCTTCGACTGAGGTGTCGTACCCGCAACCAACTCGATGCTGAACTCAATCTCTCGGTGCGGCGGTAACGCTGGAATCTCTGCTGGAAAAACGTCTGGAAATTCCTGCACTACCTCTATATCCTCCAGCCTCCTCGTCTCAGGATCAGGGACTACCAGCGTGGCCACAAACGCTCTGCATCCCTGCTGAATCAGTCTATGTGCCTTAACCGCAGACACAATCAGACGACCCCCTCTGCTCCTCGCACCTCTGATCAGAACATCTGGCAAGCCCTCCATCGGAATCAGAATCTTCTTCTCACGGCAAAAGACCCGCACGTCGTACTGTGACAGCCAGTCCATTCCCAGTATGACGTTGAAGTCCACCATCGGTAACAAGACCAGATCTGCCGGAAAATCATGGTCTCCCGAAGCAACTGTGGTGCCGGGGAAAAAGCTCCCCACAGTGCCCACCTCACCCATGGGCGTGCTGACCTCCAAAACATCAGTCAGTCGCACAGGGGTCCGACCCAACTCGCCAGCAAACTTCTCCGAAATGAAGGAGTGTGTGGCGCCGTAATCAAACAACACACGCGCTACAGAACCAGAAACTGAAAGCGTACCTTCCACGACGGTGTTGGAGTCCCTCGCCTCCTCAGCCTGGATAGTGAAGACTCGCCCGGTCCTCCTGCTCTGGCCCGGTGGAACAACTGACCGGCTGCCTCTGCCTCTGCCTACTGCTGGGCGTCCTGGCCTCCTGCTCGGCTCTCCCTGCCTCTGAGGACAGTCACGGACAAAGTGTCCCATCTGACCACAACCCATGCACGCTCCAGTCCGACGGGAACACTCCTGCCCTGGATGGAACCTCCCGCAATAAGTGCACGCTCCTGACTGACGTGCTCCTCCTCCATCGAACATGGGCCTCTTGCCCGGGTTTCCTGCCCCACGACCAGCCACTCTGCTGCCGGTGCTCACTGGCGCCTTCCGCACCTCCTGATTACACTCCCTCTGGTCCTGCTCGATGATCGTAGCATGCTTCACCGCATCTGCAAGGGTCCGTGGCATGCTGTTGATCACCCGAGAACGAAGCGGCTGCCTCAGTCCCTTAACGAACTTCCTTGCCCGCTGCTTTGGGGTCACACAGATCTCTGGGCAGTAACGCTCCAAGGCGTTGAACCTGCTGATGTAGCTCGTCAGTGTCATGTCCTTCTGCTCCAGCGACATGAACTCCTCCCTCTTCTGATCCCTGACATGCTGGGGGAAGTATTGCTCATGAAACACCTCTAAGAACTCCTCCCAGCTGACGTCCACACGGTCATCAAACAGAACTGTGGACGTGGACCTCCACCAGTTGGCGGCCTCGCCGTCAAAGACATAGGTGGCCAGCTCCACCATCCTCTCAGGTGCTACTCCAATAGCACGGAAGATCTTCTCCATCCGGAAGATCCAGTCCTCTGCAACCTCTGGAACCCTCCTGCCGTCGAAAGTCGGTGGGTGCTGACGCATGAACCGATCGTGCTCAGCTCCTACTCCGCCCTGGGCGCTCTGAGCTGCCTGACGCTCCAGAAACTCACCCAACTTGTCCCAATGAGCACCAGATGTGTCGTCACTGGAAGTACGATCGCGCGTAGAACCCCTCATGCGCTTAGGTACCATCTGATAAGAGAAACAATCACAACTTCAGCCATGTATGCATGCTAAAAGATAAAATGCATGACTCCTATTACTACAAGGGTGATTTCATTGGGAACCGCATAGGAATCGACCGCTCTGATACCAAGTTGTAACATCCCGAAACAGCGGAAAATTTAAAAATTCATAATCAAGACAAAGAGCACAATAGTCAAGACGGGACTGTCACTTCTCATAAACAAATAAGCGGTGCACCATAATACATCAGAGTTTGCCAAAATGAATACATGATTACAACAAAAGACAAGGGAAGATAACGTAATCATGTGGACCTCAGTGGTCTGACTAGAGGATCCGACTCCAAACGCGCGCGCCCGCCGATCACCACCCCACTGGACCTACTGCGGTCCTGAAAATATATAACAACAATGCCTGAGTTTCCAGAAGGAAACCCCGTATGCCAACTCACCTATAAATGCATGCATTACACAATGAACCTATCATACTAGTAGTATGTCATGGCATCGACAGAAATGGAAAACAGTTCCCCCGAAGGGTAAAACAGGACATCAGTCCGACAATCAACAACGAGTCTCCCGAGGAGACCTACTGCAGGCACATGCAGTCTTACAGCACGCAACATCGCACCCCTCACACGCAGCTACACTACTCAAGGGTTCGGCAGGGAGCCTTTGTCACGCCTGCGGGCCGATAGAATACAGATCTGCAAATCTCAGTGGTCGGAGCCACGGGGACCAACGGGGCCGTCGCCCGGAAGGTATAACAACAACATCTCGGTAGGTGCCCAGCCGAGGAAAACAACATAGCCGGAACAGCCTCGGCTCAACAATCACCATCGCCGGCACAACCTCGGCGGCATCACCGGCACAGCATCGGTGGTCCATCACAACAGTCCGGCACAGCATCGGACAAAACCAGATCGAAGTCTGCCAGGTCATCAGGCTCCTCGAGCCGCAAACACCAACTGCGCCGCTATAAAAGCAGGGCAGCGACCTCCGTAGCCCGTGGGCCGGTAGTCACCTCACCCAACGCCAGTTGCGTGCCCGCACAACATCAACACTGGGATCCGCGATCCCTCAGGCCTGCTATACTACAATAAGTCCAATCAATACATCACATTTGTCACGCTCCATACATGGAACTGACGCGTCCCGAACACCCACACTCTTCCCAACGGCGGTCCCTGGGCAGGCACGCATCACGCGCCCACCGTCACCTCCCGGCTCACGCACAAGGCGAGGACACGGGTTTCCGTGGACAAAGTTGGCATTCAAAAGGGAACCTGGAATTCTGTTCTGGGCCCAAACGGTCGACCGTAAAAGGTGACTCGGTCGACCGTTTCCAGAAAGGAATCGGTCGACCGTCCCTAACACGGTCTACCGCTGCGCACAGAACACAATCCCCCAAACGGTCTACTGAAGGTCTAAAACCGGTCGACCGAACGAGCTCAAAATCCGGAGTCTGGTCAACATTACAATCCAGTCTATCGGTCGACCGACTCAGGTCCCGGTCGATCGAAAACTAACAGTACAACTTCTACAACATTTTATTCCATCGGTCGACCGACTCAGGGGTCTCGGTCGACCGACAACAGTTAGGGTCAACCTATATTTCTACGTCATATAACGGTCGACCGAACATACTCCAAAGTCCGAACATCATGCAACATAAACCAATATATTTAAGTTCCGGTCGACCGAACACAAGACCTCGGTCGACCGAAACGCAACAGGCAGTAAAGATATACATGCATTCGGTCGACCGTCCAAGGACCGGTCGACCGCCCGGTCGTCTTCAACCTCGCGCCCGCCGAGGTTTCTTCGCCCAAACGCGACGTCGGAGAGGCCTCCGACCTCCTCCGACCGACCAACATGACTCTCTCATGGGTGTCAACAACAAGCCACACTAATGAGTCGACATACCTCAAAAGCAACGACGAAAGTGCCGGAGCTCCGCTCGCGTACGTCGCCTCCGGTGATCTCCTCGTGCGCTCAACTCCGCGCCTCTCCTGCCTGGACCGCTTCGCACCTCACGCCGACGCAGCCTCCTCCGCCTGGCCTTGGGTGACTGAGGAAGAAGGTGTGTGTTTGGTGAGAAAGGAGGAAGAAGAAATGAGAAGGAGATGAAAGGAGAAGAAAGAGAGAGAAGGCCTCATTTAAACTCGTGCTACAGTACACCACATCTTCCCCTTCCCATGCAAACACCTGCAACCCCACTTCCCCATGCAAACCAACCCTAACCATCATTAGTCCACTAACCCTAGGTTAGGGATCTAACAACTTTGTTGGTGGTTATTATCTTGAAGGTGGAGATTTTTGTTTTTGCTGGCAATTCATGTCAAATTTTGGACAAATAAGTTAACAATAAGAAGAAGGGGTAATGTTTGCCTTACTAGTTACTATTAACATTTATTGGGTTGTTTTGTGAACAACTTAGAACGAAAGATACACACACAAAAAAGAAATGGATTACTACTTCACAATGCAAAACTGGAAATGGATCTGATGTACATGAAAACGGCATATTTTCATCCTAGAACAGAACGCTGATGTAAAACAAATGGTACTGAGGCGAAAAACTCAAAAACAATACGCAGCACTATTGGATGAATATATTTATAGATCTCAGATGAATAAATAGAGAGATATAATGATTTTAGTTGTTAAACTTGGTATGCATGATATGTATATTATATTTTAAATACCAGATTAAAAGTATATTTTTTGGTTGCAAAATAAATAATATTGGATTTCATTGGAATTGAACCACAAAAACGTATTATCACATAATAAATACAAAAATAAGATTCGATTGAAGATCCGACATTCATCACGAAAACTTTTGAAATGATCAGTCACTCGCGCATGGACGTATGATACTTGAATAAAATATGTAGTATTTTGGAATAACAAAGCAAATATCTTAATGGCATAATTAGTAACATTAATATTAATAAAATATTGAGACGTGGGACAAAAGTCTGTCTCGTATAATGTGCATCAGGATTACGATGCGGAGTATACGTAATAAATTAATTACGTAGTGGTCAAAGTCTGAAAATGAGAAATCGTAACGTAATTGAATAAAAATAAACGGAAAAGAAAATGCGGTGAGCGTGGATCGAACACGCGACCTTCAGATCTTCAGTCTGACGCTCTCCCAACTGAGCTATCCCCGCTTGATGTTGATGGCCTCCACAAAACATCATAACCAATGCATTGTTAAACACGTTCGATGAAAATACACAATTTACACAGGCAACCATTCGGAAAGTCTCCTTATCACAATTCTCGTAAAAAAAATCAAGAAATTACAGGAAAATAGCCCATGGCTTTTCATCCCATCCTCTTCCAAACAATGAAACAGGACAACCAATCTATTAGACATCTATGCAGAATAATAGTCGTTGAGTCCATCCTGTTCTCTTTTTCATAGTACATATACATATTCTACGAGTCATCTATAATTAGCAACAAAACTGGGAAAACTGGGATTACTATTTAGTTGTAAATAATTTATTATTTGTTTTTTATTATATAAAATAACCTAGCTTTTCAATACGCCCAGTTATCAACGTAACGTGGAGGTCGATTCTTGAAAAAATTCAAAACAAATTCAAAAAATAATATCAATTAGAAAACATATTTTGAAAAAAAATATATTTAAATAAAGATTACAAATAATTTCAATAAAAAAGAAAAACCGAAATTAAAAAAATGAAAAAGTCACAAAGGAAAAGATCATGGTTCAGTTGTTAATAATTTGTAAAAAACAATTTAGAAAAAAATAATAATTAAAAAACAGATAAAAAAATGTTTCGAAAAAAATTAAAACATAAAACATAAAAAAAAAATCCATGGATCGAAGTTTACACCCGCTACCCATGAAAAAAATTTAATTTTTTTTTGTGAAAATGAACCACGATCGGTGGAAGAAAAAAGAAATTCGACGGATCGCGGTTCACACCCGTAATTCGTACATATTTTTTTAATGTGACGCAAAAATAAACAGAAAAGAAAATGCGGTGAGCGTGGATCGAACACGCGACCTTCAGATATTCAGTCTGACGCTCTCCCAACTGAGCTATCCCCGCTTGATGTTGATGGCGTCCACACAACATCATAATCAAGGCGTTGTTAAACACGTTCGATGAAAATACATAATTTACACAAGCAACCGTTCGGAAGGTCTCCTCATCACAATTCTCGTAAAAAAAGTCAAGAAATTACAGGACAATAGCCCATGGCTTTTCATCCCATCCTCTTCCAAACAATGAAACAGGACAACCAATCTATTAGACATCTATGCAGAATAATAGTCGTTGAGTCCATCCTGTTCTCTTTTTCATAGTACATGTACATATTCTACGCGTCATCTATAATTAGCAACAAAACTGGGATTAACTTAGATTAAGTGATGGTTGCACACCCAGGAACTTGTGCATCAAACACGAGTCAAAAATGCTCGAAGAGAACCAGAACCCCTCCCATCCTTCTTCGCCTGCGAAAAACAAAAGTAACAATGATATAAATGCACTGATATTTGTCGAAGCTGGTATTCCGCACTAGGGAAATACCTTTTTACTGCTATTGAACAAATCCTCAGCAACAGCTTCCATTTGCTTGCGCTTCTTCTCCTCTCTCATGTAAGCAGCCACGTCGTTATTCTGGAATTCGGATTCGCTGAAACCCAAGATAGTAACCTTGTAAGTTAAGTGTTCATACGGAAATAACACTAAACTAATAGAGGTAAAATCAAGTGTTTTTTTATACCTATAAGGATCCTTTGCAAATGGAATGAAATGGTTGTAATTAGTTGCTGGCAGATTCTTCGTCTGCAAAATATTAGTTGCAAATTCATCATGTTCTTATGCAACACTCAGCTGAACAGTAAAAGAGAGAGTTAGAAAGAGAGTGCATATCAACCTTTCTAAATCTCTTGAAATCAATGACTTCCTTTTCAGGTAAAGATTCGGCTGGAGCAGAGATATTTCTCACAATCAAATCTTGACTGAATATGATGTCCGTGTTTTGATGTTCAGTGGAACAATGATCATCACCTAACTGCCTCCTCTGAATCAGACCACCGTCCTGAACTCCGGAGCTAGGACATGTTGGCTTTTCTGTGGAAATTTCAGATGTAGAACGATGAAGGCTTTCTTTAACTTCATCTTTCTCATCCTTGCTGCCGCATGTTGGTAGATTGTCATGCTTATCACTATGTGAGACATGACAGGGTGTTGCGTCATGAACTTCATCACTCTTAAGTTTTACGGCATTGTCCAGTTTCAGACCTGTTGCAGGGTTTGATGCAGCAGTATCCCCTTCGATATCGGAATCTGCCACCATGGTCTCGTCCGTTGAGTGAGAAGATGATACAATAACTGTATTTTCAAATCACACTAGATCAGAAGTTCACAAGATAAAATTCCGAGATGGCAATACTGTAGACAGACTAAAATTGTATAAAATAAAAGGCAGGCAAGTGAAGTGACTATGGACCCCAAAATTGGGAAGCAAGAGTTGGTAAAGAAGATTGCCAAACAAGACCAAATAAACACAATTCTGTAGGAAAATACTAAAGGCAGAGTTGATAAGATACTATGAACAAGATGAAAAAATTATAGGAATGTGCGGTGACAGTTGTGCACAACTCTGTCACAATTAACAGTGTGCGGAGCATAAATAATAACTTATTACCTTAAAACAAATTAACAGAAGGTTCTTCCTTTTTTCTATTCATGAGGAGCATTTCAAGAAACGTTCTTTATATGAGATTATCAATGACTCATAGTGATACTTACTTCGAGAAGATTTGACTTTGGGAATTTCAAAATGCCCAGACAAAACTGCACGGATCAAATCTGCCTCGTTTACTTGGGCCAGAAAATCCCTCGGATGAAAGCGATTGCAATCGGGTCCAGGCGACGAGGGATGTACTAGCACAAACTGCCTTTTCCTTTCAGCTGCTGTAATCTAATGTGTTGTGTGCAATTCACATGCGTGGAGGATTAAGGAAATAAATTAAATATTATTTGTGGTAATAGAACATCTACAAAGTCCACATCAACAGCAATAGAGTATTAGAGTGGGAGGATTGATAGTTCATAAGGTTTTGCAACAAAGTAATACAGCCATCTCAACCATTACAAACATAAACAATTGCACTTGTGATCTTTGAAAAGCAGAAACACGAGGATTAAGGTTCAATTAGAAACTAATGTACTGTCAAATATTTTACTGAACTCTTATCACTCAGCTGTTAAGCTAGTGCTTGCAAAACTGTCTTGATTAAAGCAGTCAAAAAACCCTTCACTCACTCGACTGCATGCAGAATGATCACCATCATGGACAACCTGTGCTCCAAAGGCTTTCAGTAATGATGCCAATTTGTCCCGAAAACTATACTGCATAAGATAGGCTTTTATCAGATATAAATAAGATTTAGATTTGGACAAAAGAAAAGTGAATAATTACCAGATTTACAGAGTCAAGAAAAAAAGTGTGTCTGTCCAGACACTTTTCACGAACTTTAGGCTCCACAACTTTTACAGGAGTACCATACACAGATATAGTGGGGCAATGCCTACAAAACGAAGCATCAAAGAAAATCATTAATTTTGAAGAAAACCACTCATGAATGCACAATATGGTTTCTGAAATTATAAAATTTAACCATGTCAAACTTACTGGCAACAGTCTGGAAACTCATTGCTGATGCCTTTCCCTGCAAGAACCTAAAAGAACATTATCACTACAATAAACTAATGACTCTAAGAGTGATAAGAAAAAACAATTTAAACAATGTCAGTGCCATATTATAATTTGCAAACAAGTTAAATATAAGGAAAAAGGTTGAAGACTTATATTTTATCGGTGAAGGGTCGCAGATGTGAAAGACCTTCCCATAAAACATTAAACATGCCGAATGGAAGCACATGCACTGAGCGTCTTAGGTAACTGTGTAGAAAGGACTTGAAAGGGCTAAAAGAGATTGGACGACATTCTAGGATTTGAGGTTATACATCAATATCATGACAGGGAATGTCATTTTTTTTGTATAGTACCACTCCATCACATACTTGAAGCTTAGATTTCAGAATACCTTTTTTTGATGACCCAAGGGATTCAGAATACCTAAGCAGATGTTATCAAAGACCCTCATGACAAGATAAAAGAACAATAAGTACACAGGAAACCAAGAGTACCTTAAGCCATGTATCCAAGACAATAGGTTTTTCTGCAATTACGGCATCAATAAGATCAGTTGTTACAGTAGACAATTCTTTTACAAGCATGTGTGTGCAATCAAGACTCCATGTATAGGTGGCATGTGCACCTTTTGCAAGAAGACATGAAACCGTTAATAACAAATTTCATATCAAAACTCAGCTTGATTATGATTTTGAGGGGGAAATGGAAGCATAGTACCAAGTGATAAAATAATTTCTTGAAATGAAGTATCCACTTGGGCAACATTGGAAGGATCCAGAAATATTACAAGAGTTACAAAACATAATCTGCAAGGGTATAAAATAATTGTCATGAAAGGATATGAAAGCCAATGCCTCTAGCCCTCTAATTGTTTCAGATTTGAGCTTCAAAAAACGAAAACACAAGAAGCAGGATGCAATTACCTGAACGAAGCATTACCGGTTCCAAAGGATATCACATCCCCATCTTTTAAAGTTGCCTCCTTATGTGGACATGAATGGACTGCTTTACTACCTTGTTCCTTGTTTACAAAAGTTCCAAATTTTGAATGATCTCTTACACGTATACTTGATCTAGAGTGTCCGTTAGACATTTCATCAACAATTATCTCAGCATGAAGGCGCGAGACAGCTCTGTCAGCTTGGATGACCACATCACAATCTATTCAAGAAAAGTATAATCATTATATGAGCAGCTCTAGCATGTAAAAACTACTGTACAATCAAATGGTAAGTTGGCAATTAATTATTTTGATGCAGAAGTATCAAACCAGAACCCCAATACTAGTTGAAAAATGGTGACCCTTGATAGAAAAGTGAAAACTGAAGACTGAAAATTCAGATGAAAAAAAACTATTGCTGATGTTTTCAACAAAAAGAATGTAGGTCTAGATCAGGAGGGGGAATGCCGGGCAATCATTTGGTAACCACAAAAACTCGTGATCATTATCTTGCATGTGTAACCATGTGTTCACATACAATATTCAAATAACACATGTCATCAAATTCACACAATCGTGAGCACTTTAGGCAGTTAGAGCTATTAAACAAATCAACATTTGTTCATTACCTTTTTTCCCATTTAAACAAATTTATTTGAAGGTTAAGGGGTTAACTTGTAAACATGTACCCTGCAGTTTTCTTTTCTATTACTAAATGATGTTCATTTTAAACAACTTTTTTTGGGGGGGCAATCTCCTCAAGCATGCGGTATTTTCCAGGCCTCCGTCCTCAAGATTGCCACTGTCTTGACGATAAACAAAGAGATTGTCATTGCCTTAAGTTCTTATAAAGATGCCAATAGATTGAGGTCACAAGGAAGCAATTTCTATATCCCAAAAATAATGAAAACCAACTTGATCTATAATCATCTTATATTCTACTTTTTGGACAACTTCGCATTGTAACCTTTTTAATCGTTATTTCACATCGTAATTAAAATAACAAAATCAATCAGGGTGAGATTATTTGGAAAAAAAAACTATTTGAAACACCCCATCACTCAAATATATTTAAATATCACCTAGGAGTTCTCGTCTTAATTTTACACAAAAAATGAAAGAGTTCATCCAAATTTGTATATCTTCATTTTAAAAGTTCTCCTTTAGGTGGTGGGAGATTGAAAATTGGTCCAACAACAAATAATCTCAAACTAGTTGGGGTAGGCTAGAATGAAACTCAATATAAATCACGATTCCGGTACGTGGATTGCCTTCTTCCATGCACTCTTATCCAATACTAAATCCTTGGAGATGATTCACTCTTTTAAATCTCTTTTCACTGCCTCCTCCCAAGTTAACATTGATCAATCCAAATACAAAATTAAGTCATAATTAAAAATTAACATGTTCTCCTTCAGGTCCGTTAGGAATCACATTGTGATGATTAAAATTTGATTTTCAAAAATCAAGAATCAATTGTGATTTTACAACTAACACCTAAAGACTTGAAATTCTCATACTAAGACTAGGGTACGTTTGAGATCATTCTGAGATTCGGTCAAATTTTAGAAAACCTGATTACAAAATGTAATTCGAAATGGGTCCCAAAATTCAAAATTCTACCAAACTATCACCTCCTCGACTCAAATTTATCACACCGCAACAAACTAAACTACCAAAACAACCAAACAGAGGCAAAACATAAAATCAACCTAATGCAGCAAAGAAACGAACTTTACTATAAGAAGAAGAAAAGGAGCAAAATAGGAGACCTTTGCGGCCAACTTTGTAGGTTCCCTTAGAGAAGATGTAGTGCGTCTGAGAACCTGCAGATAGGAGGAGGCGGAGATGGAACGTTAGGGTAAGATGAGATATGAATGAGAAATTTAGGGTTTTGGGGAAGGACCTGGAAAAGGATCGACGGGGAAGAGACCCCAGACCATCGTCGGCGAGAGACGGTGTTTGAGCGGATCGGAGGACCCGATAGACGCTTCGGTAGTTGTGTTCGATTGGATCCGGATAACAACCCGAGTAAGGCAAGTTTTGAGTTCCGATCCGGCTGACTCATTTGAATTTGTTTATTAACATACGATTGTTACGTAATAATATAATATTTTTAAAGGAAAGATCTATTACTCTTAATGTTAATGCGAAATTGACGATCGTTATTATTTTAGAATTTGAATTCTAAATTGTAAATCTTGTTGTATGACACATTATTAGTATGCAACGACGAATGCAGAATTTTTTGTCAACAAGTTGAAATTTATAACACATATGCCAACCTATAACAAGTATCAACACTAAATTAGAATTTAATCGATAAAAGTTTTCTAGTAAAAAACTTCAAATTGTTGTACGACAAAAACACATCCTTTTAGATATTTCTCACATCAATTTGTTGCATATAAATTTTGGTAAATATATAACTACTTGAGCCTTTTTTCGTAAAATCCCAATGGAGGGCCATGACCCCCAGTACACAGGTCAAACATCAAGATTTTCTCAAAAATCTCGCAACATACAACTTCTGAATTCTATGATGTTTGACGTGCTTACTTATAATGAGATATAAAATAAGATTTACAGTTAAAAAATTATTTTAAGTTATCAGATAAATCCATATTTTAAAATAGTGGATCCTTCCTAATTAGAGCTGTCAATTCCGATCATGACACGAAATTCGAACCCGAACATGACACGAAATTTCGGGTTCATGTCGAATTCGGGTCGACACGAACAACACGAAGTGTAATTTAGGTCAGGCTCGGGTTTACCAAATTCGGGTTTTGTGTAATTCGTGTCGACACGAAATACTCGAATTTCAAATAGAGAGTAAAAAACACTAACTCTAACTAAAACAATCTCAACTTCTCAAGCCTCTAGCCGTCTCCAACTCCTCCAAATCTCTTATCCACATCTCCAAGTCGTCGATCCACCTCACCAGTCGCCACCTCGTCCTCGCCACCCATCTCCGATCCAAATCTCCACGGCTCCACCCCATCCTCCCCGTCGCCGATCCTTCCCCTTCATGTTCAACCACTTCTTCTTCTCCCAACCTCGTTCCCAAACGTAGACTCCAGTCACTCCACAACCACCTTGTTAGGATCTATGACCCTCTAATCGATGGATAAATGCGGAATTAAACAATAATAATCGAAGGATTAAGGAAGAGACAATTGCAAACCACAAAAAATGACGACGCCGGAGTTTAGAGAGGTTCAGCACCCACACCCGGGTCCTAGTCCTCCTCGCAAGCCTCGCTCGATCCCCCGAGTCTCGCTTACGATTCCACTAACCGATCTCCATTCCGGGTCGAGACCAATGTCGTTTACAACACCGAGCCTCGCGAACAACCTCGCCTCGCTCGTGTCTCCTCTCATAACCCGAGAGGGGGCTTCCTCGAAGCTTTACAACTCTTTGATTCTTGAATATGAAAGTTGAATCACAATGTAACTAACACTCTATACTTTAGCACACTTGGATATGATATTGAATTGGATATGAAAGTGGTGAAGTTTAGGCTTGAGTGTTGTGGATTGAGACCTTGAAGATGGAGAGGATTTGTCTTTTAGTATTGGATAGATAGGAAGTGTTCAAGATGTCCAAAGCAACCAAATGATGTCCTATTTATAAGCCTTCAAGCCCATCTAGCCGTTTGGGAGTTGGTGAGGAATGGACCAATGAGAATGCAAGATGTGACTTAAGCTCGGACAAAAATCGTGGCATATTCGGTTGACCGTTATCAACACAGTAATCCGAAGAATTGGTCTGAACTAAGAACTCGGTAGACTAAAGTGTGTGCGGTCGTCCGAAGTGGGTCAAGTTAATTGGGCTCTAGGGACTCGATTTGAATGCGACCGTTGGAGCATAGTCCAAAACCGGTACAGGGTTATTCGGTCGACCGAAGGTAGTTCGGTCTTCCATAAGGGTAATTCCAGAGAACACCTAAGTTTTACTGGTGGGAAGAATTCAGTTATCCGACAGGTGTTCGGTGGACCGAACTGGGTATGATTCGGTTAACCGAAATAGGTTCAGTTTACCGAGGAATGACGGGACAGAATCATAGTGCTCAAGTTTACATGAAACCTTATAGACTCAATAAATATAAAGTTACATGTTTTGATCCAAAGTTTTGATTACAAGTCTTGAGTCTTCATGTCTTTGTCCCAATGCTCATTTCCTTGATTGTCTTGATCAACCTATTAAGATGATTGCAAGTATACAAATATATATGCAATGCATGTAATCGTGTTTGCTCACTTTGATTGATTAGGTTGATTGATTAAGATTAGTTTAATTAATCATCAAAATTAATATAGATTAAGGCCAAAAAAGCGTGTCAATTCGGGTCGTGTTACTAATTTTGTGTTCGTGTTTAGGTGTAGAATTTTGTGTTCGTGTTCGGGTCAGTTGTTTTTTTAATTTTGTGTTCGTGTTAGGGTTGAGAAAAAAAAAATTCGTGTCGACATGAACACGACCCGAAACACGAATTTGACTGTCCTACTCCTGATTATAAAATCCACCAAAATACGGTAACAAAAATGGAATTTGCGTTGCTTAACATATATGGATGATATATAAATTATGAACCGTGATAGACGGACGCGCGCGTCACGGACGCGCCTTACGTGGATCTGTACAGCTCAGATATTTTTCTTTGAGTCAGCGTGCAGTCAGCGAAATTTCTCTTCGCGCGTTTTGGTCTTTTTAAAAAACGCCGGTTCTTTAAGTTGAACGATTCATTTCCCAATACACAGATAAGACAGTGTGCAGACCCTAGGACATCGTGCAGTCTCATTATTCGTGCAGAGCCCACAGTTATCATAATAAAATATTTGTTTTTAAGTTTTACGTTGGATCAACTTAATTTGTCTAGCTTACTTTATGTGTGTGTGCAGTTTACATTATGTGTTTGTCATGTTTACGTTATGTGTATGTCCGGAATAAGTGTATATTGTTGTACGGAATAAGTGTATTTGTTGTCCGGAATAAGTGTATTTGTTGTCCGGTTTAAGAATAAAGTGTGTCCAGAAACGGAACATAAAGTTTGTCCGGAATAAGTTGATTTGTTGTCCGGAATAAGTGTATTTGCTGTCTGGAATAAGTGTATTTGCAGTCCGGAATAAGTGTAGTTGTCCAGAATAAGAAGAAAGTGCGTCCAGAAACGGAACATAAAGTTTGTCCGGAATAAGTGTATTTGTTGTCCGGAATAAGTGTATTTGTTGTCCGGAATAAGTGTATTTGTTGTCCGGTTTAAGAATAAAGTGTGTCCAGAAACGAAACATAAAGTTTGTCCGGAATAAGTGGATTTGCTGTCCGGAATAAGTGTATTTGCAGTCCAGAATAAGTGTAGTTGTCCAGAATAAGAAGAAAGTGTATCCAGAAACGGAACAGAAAGTTTGTCCAGAATAAGTGTATTTGATGTCCGGAATAAGTGTATTTGTTGTCCGGAATAAGTGTATTTGTTGTCCGGTTTAAGAATAAAGTGTGTCCAGAAACGGAACATAAAGTTTGTCCGGAATAAGTTAATTTGTTTTCCGAAATAAGTGTATTTGCAGTCCGGAATAAGTGAAGGATTTCATGTTTAATTATACATATATATTTTTCGAATTTTTATGTATAATAAGGATCAATTTTCAATTTTCTAGAATCTATTGCATGCATCGGTTTGTTTTAACAAGCTAGTTTCAAAAACTCTATTAAAACAAACATAAAGGAGCTCCGAAATTCATACCTAGAAGTTCTCTAAAACTTCTCGAAGATTCGGAGACCGTTGGGATGCTCCTTGCTGCGCCGGATGCCTCCGAGTATTCACCAAACTCTAAACAAGATCGGAGAGAGGGAAGCTAGTCTCTCAATCTCCGATTGGGTTTAGAATTCAATTACTAACCCCTCTTTAATTCTCTTGAGAAGATGATCTCTTAAGAACTAAAACTAAACTTAAGAATTAAGGGATTTTCGTGGAGAATTATGGAGAGAGAATTTTGCTCAAGAAAATAATGAGTGAATTAATTAGGTAATGAGATAAACTTGTATTTATAAGTTCTCTCCAAATTACCTATTCATGTGCAACCCCTTGCCCATGATCTCATGCAAAATTCCATCTAACCATCCATTATTTATTAATAAATAATATTACCCACGAATTAAATCAATTATGGACCAATTCCATGCATGATCTAATTAATTCTTAAATTAATTCTGTATAAAACCGTCTGATCGGTCGACCGTTTGTGAGGTCCGGTCGACCGCTCAAACCCGATTTCGGCCGACCGTCCGAAACTCGGTCGACCGTTTTCAACAATAGAATATTTCATCGCAATGTTCGGTCGACCGACCGATCACATTCGGTCGACCGACCGATCACATTCGGTCGACCGTTCGATTAGACGAAATTCACCTGTTATCGGTCGAGACGCGTTCTGTCGACTGGACACCACCGGTCGACCGTGCACCGATCGGTCGACCGTTTACTTCCAACCGGTCGACCGTTTGTGCACTATTTTGCAGACTTGTCAAATTTCGGTTTAACCCCTACAAAATTTGACATTTCGGGATTAGTAGTAAATTCACAACTTATGTAACATATTATCCTATGTAATGATCAATCATTACACCCCATAATATTTACATCACATATGAATTTAATTTAGATTCTAATTATGTTATTAATCACAACATAATCTTGATTTTGCTCGTTCACCCCATGTGTCATATTTTCTACATGAAACCCGACACATCTTATGAACTCAAAATCCACATTTCTTGTTTCCCAGTTTTGTGGTGTGACCTATGGGAGGATCTAAGCTAAGTTGGCAGTGATATTAAGAGCTTAATATCACAAGCTATAAGCGGTATCTAGCTACACATTATAGCTCCCAATTAGTTAGATGTCTTAATTCCACTCGAACCAAAACCCGATCCATTTAGTGATGGCGTGCACCACTTGTGTCCGTCCCTTGCCTCATGATATTAAGAATACACACAAAGTAGTATTGTGTCATCTTTGTCTTAGTACTCATTTCTTGATCTCTTTAAGCTAGTTATAAATATGTGACTTAACTCAAATCACATTGTGCACATTATAACTTTGCTTTATCAAGGGGCCCACTAATATCATCACTCAATTAAGAGGGGCAATGATAGTCTTTTGACTAACTATCTTCTCCAACAAAAGTTGTACTTAACCAACTAATGCCTTTACACTACACTCATCGATAGTTCAAGACACTAGTCTAATTAAGAACTTCTTAAGCGATCGGATATAAGTCTCATATCAAAGGACCTAAGACACAGTAAAATATTAATGACACAGAAACACATTTCTATAATATTTTACTTATTAGGTCTATTCAGTATACAAAAGTAATATTTTCCTCTTTTGCATACCCGTGTCGTCACTCACTTGTAGAGCTACAATGATCTATGACCAACACGACAATCTTAACTCGGTAATTAATGTTCCATGTTAATTACCATGATTGCGAATATCTTTTGTTTTATGCAAACCAATATCTTTCAGAGCTCTACGGTTAAGGACCAAGAGTCTCTTCCTTAACACTTCCAAAAGACGAATAACATAAACAAGGAACAAAATGATTTCTCATTCAATTCATAATAATTGACATTTAAAAGTAAAACTTTTAGAACACATTCCCTTCAATAAGTGTATTTGATGTCCGGAATAAGTGTATTTGCAGTCCGGAATAAGTGTAGTTGTCCAGAATAATAAGAAAGTGTGTCCATAAACGGAACAGAAAGTTTGTCCTGAATAAGTGTATTTGTTGTCCGGAATAAGAATAAAGTGTGTCCAGAAACGGAACATAAAGTTTGTCCGGAATAAGTTGATTTGTTGTCCGGAATAAGTGTATTTGCAGTCCGGAATAAGTGTATTTGATGTCCGGAATAAGTGTATTTGCAGTCCGGAATAAGTGTAGTTGTCCAGAATAAGAAGAAAGTGTGTCCAGAAACGGAACAAAAAGTTTGTCCGGAATAAGTGTATTTGCTGTCTGGAATAAGTGTATTTGTTGTCCGGTTTAAGAATAAAGTGTGTCCAGAAACGGAACATAAAGTTTAAAGTTTGTCCGGAATAAGTGGATTTGTTGTCCGGAATAAGTGTATTTGCTGTCCGGAATCGGAATAAGTGTATTTGCAGTCCGGAATAAGTGTATTTGCAGTCCGGAATCGGAATAAGTGTATTTGCAGTCCGGAATAAGTGTATTTGCAGTCCGGAATAATATATGGCTTCATTATTGTCGGAATAAACGAATCAATATATGGAATGCAATAATATGATGTCAAGACAAAACCTCACGTCCCCCGCAGGGGCTGCCGCCCCCTGCCACCCCCGCACAAACTCAACAAACCTCCCACTGTATATTTTACCCCACAAGAATTACGTTTAGGAAAAAATAGCATCTCAGATTTCCTGTTTATGTAGAACATCGGGAAGTCTTCGCACCGTCCCATTCACGCTGCTTACGTTGTGAAGAATCCTGGGAGTCGGCATCAGACGCTTCTTCGACATAATATCTTGCTAGAAATGATGATTTATTCTGGAGAGAAAGAATGAAGAAGAAAGAAAGAGTGTCATCATATTTGTATTTGGGTGGAGAGAGAGAACGTGCTGAGTTGAAACACATTTAATGTGATTCGAGTGGACATCAGGAAGAAAAAACAAAAAAACATTCATGCTTTGGCCACGTAAGGGCTGACATGGATGTCCACGTAGAGCGCGTCCGTGACGCGTTGCGTTCATAAATCATTTTCCATAAATTATATAGTATGCTTATTGGCACGTGACTTTTTTTCGTAAATTCCTGGGAAAACACACACATGCAACTTACAACTTTTGATTGGCCTAACATTGAACTTAACTACACACAATGATTGAAGGACTAGTAATGTAAGATGAGAAAAATGTTCGACACTCGATCCCATAATAATCGGTGGATAATGAGATATATTTAGACAACTTACGTTAATAATTAAAAATAATCATATACCAATTAACAATGGACAAAAACTAGCAACATGAACTTCTAACGGTATTCTTCTCCAACACCAATGCATCATCGCCCCACCACCACCTCCAATGGCGAACCCACGAATGTCCTCCATCTCCACAACCCTCGCCCATCTCCACCACCCCAATCTCGCCCACTCCCTCTCCACCACCTTCCACTCCCTCGCCCACCTCAAGGCCACGCACGCCCACCTCCTCCTCACCTCCCGTCTCTCCGACCCTCACACCTTCCGCCGCCTCCTCGCCAACGCCGCCCTCTCCCCCCACTCCGACCCTAACTACGCCTCCCTCCTCTTCTCCTCCGCCACCACCCCCTCCCGCTCCCTCTTCAACACCATGATCCGCTCCTCCGTGTCCCACCCGGATCGGACCCTCGCCTACTACGTCTCCATGCTCCGCTCCGGCGCCTTCCCCGACCACATCACCTTCCCTTTCCTCGTCAAGTCGGTGGCGGATTCGGTGGTACTCCTGCGTGGGGTCCACTGTCATGTTTACAGGTTCGGGATGGGCTCCGACGTGTTTGTGGTGAATAATTTGATCTCGAAGTATTCGGAATTGGGCGACTTGGGCTCTGCACGGAAGGTGTTCGACGAGTGTTTGGATGTGGTGGATGTGGTTTCGTGGACCGCGTTGGTCACTGGGTTCTCCAATGCTGGGGAACTAGGGTTGGCGAGGTGGTACTTCGATAGGATGCCGGAGAAGAATTTGATTTCGTGGAATTCTATGGTGTCGGGTTATGCACGGCGTGGTAGGGTTGAAGATGCTAGGAAGCTGTTCGATGAAATGCCGGAGAGGAATGTCGCATCGTGGGGCTCAGTTGTGTCGGGGTTGGCACAGTGCCGGCTTCCCAAGGAGGCGCTGAGAATGTTTAGGGAGATGGTGGGGAGTGGTGTTCGGCCAAATGAGTCGGTGTTTGTGAGCGCTGTGTCAGCTTGTGCCCAGTTGAGAGCTTTGGATGAGGGCGTTTGGGTGCATGGTTTGGTGAGAGAGTGCAGGGTTGAGCTGAATGTGGCATTGGGTTCGGTTCTTGTTGACATGTACGGCAAGTGTGGGCACGTCAGCGAGGCTCTTAAGGTGTTCAACTCGATGCGGGATAGGAACGTGTACACGTGGAACTCGATGATTGCCGGTTTGGCGATGAATGGATCAGGTTCGCAGGCTTTGACATTGTTCTTTAAGATGAAGTTGGCTGGGATTGGCCCGAGCACCGTGACCTTCATTGGGGTTTTGAGCGCTTGTAGTCATGCCGGATTGGTTCAAGAAGGTCAACTTTTTTTCGATCTTATGACTCGAGTTCTTGGAATAAGACCCATGGAAGAGCATTATGGTTGTATGGTCGATTTGCTCGGAAGGGCAGGGTTGATCAAGGAGGCAGTTGAATTTATGGAACAAATGCCAGTCAAGCCGCACGCTGGCCTGTTGGGCGCTCTTGTAGGCGCGTGTAGGATCCACGGGGATGTCGAGCGAGGAGAGAAATTGGGCAAACAGCTGATTGAGATGGAACCGCAGCACAGTGGGCGGTACGCCTTACTGTATAACCTGTATGCTGCTGCTAAAAGATGGGATGATGCTGCCATGGTTAGCAAATTGTTGAAGGACAGGGGAGTAGTGAAGGAGGCAGGAAATAGTTCAGTAGAGCAATAGGGTTCTTCATTGATCGACAATTTATGGGGCATTTTGATAGATGAGGTTGTTTCTAAAGGGAATTGGCCGAGTTCAGATTTTAGATGCACAACAACGACAACAAAACTTTTAACCCCAAGCTAGTTGTGGTAGGTTAGAAATGAACTCAAAAGAATCATGATTCATGGACGTGAATTGTCTTCCTCCAAGCACACTTATCCAATGTCAAATTCCTGGGAATCTTCCAATTTGGATTTTAGATGTACACATTTGGAATAAATGGTGATGGTGGGAAGACAAGTTTTGAGATTTACAAAAGAAGGCAAGAAAGCCAAAGAGATTTTCGCTGGCTGATTTGCATGTCTGGTAAGTTGTAACATCTACTTCTAACTAATGGTTAACCACATTTTTATTTTTGATGTCTTACCTGTAATTCTTTTTGTACAAAGGTAACTTTAGCATATGTTCTTTCCGTAAGAGCTTGGATTACTTGTTTCATTGTTGCACTTTTTCTCTCACAGGTAGCATATGTTATTTGCTAGAAGAATAAAAATAGACGCCTCCGAAACTCTCAACGTGTTCTTTGGTTTGATCATGTCTACATTTTAATCTTTTCGCATTAGCTTCTACTATTGCTGTAATTTACTCTTAAGCTAGTAATGAATAACCTACCGTGGACAGGCAAACACAAGTTTATGTTTGAATTTCATGATCAAGCGAATAATGAAACAGAAATCACCAAGCTAGCCATTGAGCACGAGCAAGTGGGCATGATCAATCGCACGTACTCCCGTTTTATTCGTGGAAGAGAAAAGGACTACATAACACACTGTCGCAACTCGCAACTTAAACACCACCAAGTCCTCCGGCATAGTTGTCTCCAAACCCCCAAGAACTTGCGACAAAAAGTTGAGAATACGTGTTTTAAGTTTGTGTTCAGTAAGAGGCAGTAACATCACCACCCACAAAGGAACGAAGGCTCCCCTCGCTTCCTCCGACGGGATTCCTTACGGAGCAGTTTTGCCGAATCTCACCTTGGCTTCCGGTCAATACAGTGATCTGCCCCATCTTGATCATGGATGACACAAAGCTCTGGAAGAACAAGCTCTGGTGGATGGCAAAGTCGGTGACGATTGACCTTGTCGTGCGGTCCGTGTATAAGTCTTGGTCCGACGTGAACAAACCTTGACGGTTCATGAGGTCGACGTAGTACCTTCCATGCAACAATTAAATACTTTTTATTTAGATTACTAGCAATAATATTTGCAAAATCATCGTTGGTAGATTCGTCACCTTGAAATATGTAGTTCAATTTAAGAGAAGGCATTTATATATTCTACTGCATGTAATATGTACCTGTTGTCAAATACATTGGGAGACCGAATATCAAGGACAGTGGAGGCGTTAAAATTCTTGACAGGGCAGGTGTTTTTGAGGTTGTTGGCGAAAGTTTTGTCGAGGGTGGGATCTTGGTTCGGGTAGAGACGACCATCGAAGGAGGGGCAGTGGCCAATTCCGATGGTGTGCCCACCAGAGAGGGCCACAAGGTCGTTCGTGTTGAGGTTGAGCTTGGCTAAGGCTGCTATGAGCTTTGGGACTTTGGAGTCTGGCGGCGGGAGGAATTCGTTGACGGTGGAGGAGTTGGCGAAGGTGAAGCTATCACGGCGGCCTAAAGGGACTGGGTAGTCGGGTCCACCTGACTGTCATTAATCCGGCAAGCAAAACACAAAACAAAAGTTATTAACCATTTAAGATTAACTCAGTTAGTAAGTAACTCAAACTTCGGCTAACTAGTAGCAATTGAGTCATAATGAAGCAAATGGTACGTTGGTACTTTTTGGCTATTTTCTGTATTTTCGAGGTCAATTTCAATAACATAGTCGATACCTCTAAATAGTTTGATATAATTTCATAATGATGATCCAAATGATTTAGAATATCACAAATTTCCTTATATTTCGCAATATCACTAGTGGTTGTCCCCTAAACAAATATTGGTTTTTTTAATTTGTTACCATGAGAAGTTAAAGCTACTTTAATGAGACAAAACTAACATCAACCAATTAAATTGCTTGGTGTAATTTAAAAATTGGTTAAACTATAAGATTTTTACGGTATTAATGTATTATATATGAAATACGAGAAGATTATAACGAATTCGAAATTATTTTGAAAGAGGTTTACGAAATTAACCTATTTTAATTTTAATCCCAGAAATCGAACCTAGATCTCATCCTCTGACTTCGTGAGTACTTGATTTTCTGAAAGTCTTTCTAAATAAAGTAGTACTCAAAAGAATTTTCTACTTCAACTAAATGTCTAAATCTTAGGATGCAACTTAATTAGGATATAATCCCTAGTCTTAAATTGTGTACCAACTGATATATTATTGGAATATCGATCTGATTAAGAAGTGAGATTACCAGGAATACAGAATCACGAGCAGCAAGAGCAGCAACGTCGGCACATGAAACAACGTTACCACACTGCTGGTTGATGAGAGCTTTGATGGAGTTTATCAAAGCGAAAGCCGAAGCTCGGAGAGTCAGATTCGGCGGTGCTTCTTTTTCGCTGCCGGAACCATCCAACAACACCGACCCATCGCATCCCTGCAACCATCATAATCACTAAATTTCAAAAACAAATTAAGGTAAAACCAACCAACTAATCCACTACAATAACATAAACCACCACCCATTGCATTTAGTCCAGTATATATATGTTACATGCAAATTGTCATCAGTTTCCCATTTCAAAAAAATTATATATGTAAAATTAGCAAACACTTATGTAACAGATTATATATAATTGAACTTGTTTAGTACCTGTGTTAAACTGATGTTATTAATGCTTGTTTATCATAGGATGTATATATAAATACATATAGTGCAGTCTTTTTGTTTAGTTGTCTGAGTTATTAATTCTTGATTGTGTTAGTCGTGTATATCGGATTTTATTTAGTCCATGTTTTCTAGATTTAACCCTTCCTTCTTCAACAAAGTACGTATCGATCAGCTGGTGTAATATATATTCGAATTCTCTCATGGATATTATATACCCTTGAAGTTAGCTGATCGAAATATATATGTCAATTAGTCACTTAAGTCTGAAACAAGATAATGATTCGTGCAATACTTAAATGGACAAATTACTGATTCCGGTATATATATATATATACCTGAACAAAGCAGTCATGAAAGTGGATACGAAGGAGACCGGCAGCAAGGCCAATGTCCATCTGGAACGCCTTGAAAAGCTCACTCCTAATGATGGCCTCCACCCTGGGGCACCTCGAGTCGTAGAACGTCCACGACAGCCCTCCGACAACAGGAGGCAAGTCCTGAAGTTCAAACGACGAGCCTACGTAGATGAAGGGGAGAGTCACAACAAGAAGGAAAACTAGAGACATGTTAATGGAAGTCATGGCTAGCTTGTAAGTGGTAATTAATTGGCGCACACACATACAAGTTATATAGCACAATTAATATAGTGTCGTGTGGAAATCGTGAGGCGTATTAAGAAAATGGTAAAGTCAATTCTCAACTTGCTGTACCTGTACGTGTATATGTTTTTCCAATTCAGATTATTATCGTTCGAATTTGGAGGGTTGTTAATTAAGTGGGAACATGATAGTCGTCTTTGTAATTGACAGTGGTTTGGAATTGATTTATTTCTTTGGCAAAGAATCCCTTGAAATTATATATTTATTCTTTCCTTGATTAAGTTATTTTTTGTTTCATGTTTAAATTTATCAAACTCTCTCTATTCAATAACTCATCATATTTGTCTTAAGAGATAATCTTTGTGATTAAACATAGATAGCGTACTTTAATAATTTGGTTGTGTTTTTTTATATCCTCATTTTTTGTGCTAACAAAAAAAGGTGGTTAAAAATGGTAATCCGGTTGGAAAACAAAGTAAGTTTCTAGAAGCAAATGCATGTTCATAAATCTGGGTATTTACAAAAGACATTACAAAATAAAGAAAATATCTGCAAAAACGAGGTTTACATAGGCATTCTTGTAAAAATCCTTCTTTTAATAATGCAAAATCATGATTGTGCGAAAGCTGCAAGCTAGCTAGTTTTGAAACGTTACCTACTCATATTATTAAAAAAAAAAGTTACCTACTCTGCAGCTTTCACGTTTGTCGCCTTCTTTGGATCACCTCTGAAAGATTTCATTAATCATATACATTTTCCTCTTAAGTCTGTGGCATCATGCTTGTCAGTGTATACAATAATTTGCAAACTAAAATGCTACTAAAAGTGAAAATAATGTTCATTATAAGCTTGATCATTACCTGTTGATGCATGGGCTCACAAATGTGCATCAGTGCATATTTCATCACAAAGAAAGATTTGATTGCAATGACTTTGATTTAGCATGGATCATAAAGTATGGATCACCTGTACTTTTTAATAAGTGGTAGGTAGAAGGGTGAAGAGATGGCATTGGCTTAGACACATATATATGAACTTAGCTAGGTAATTAACATATTCAAGATTTGAGGTTTATGTTTAGAGATATCATTTGGTATCAATTGATCAGCTACTTGGTGCTTTGGATCATTGGATGACCTTTTATTCTTTTGGTAATGGTACTACGAAACGCAAACGTCTATAAAATGTCAAACATCCAAATCTGAAAGATAACGAAAAATGAAAGAAATCTAACTTGAAGGGACTGTAGATGGTTAAAGTCTTGCCCAACTTACAAGGTTAAACACACAAGTCATATGCGTCTACCTCATCAATCACCTACTACGTACAGCAAATATATCGTGGATAGGAGTCACAGGACTTGTCAAAGCCTGCTAAAACTAAGAAAATGCGGGGGGGGGGGGGGGGGGGGGGTTCCTCCACTGGATTGGGAGGAATTGTTTTATTTTTTAAAGTAGAAAGGAGGAACTCAGATTTTTCTCACGATGACTTATTTTGTAGGACTAAAATTCTTCCTAGTGTTTGTGTCAGGTAAGGTCATCTAAATCATGATCTAGACGACCTGATCATGAGTATTCTCTCTCTTCTCTATCTCTTTCATATCAGTTTTCTTTCTTCCCAACTTATTTTCTTCTCTTTCCTACACTATTCACATCTTAACCACAACCCACAACAATCTATATCTCTCTTCCACATCATTTTGGGTCCATCTTGGAAAAAATTAAAAGAAATTAAAACAAAAAATTCAAAATTCAAAACAAAACCAAAAAATAATAAAATATTCAATGACCTGGTCGTTGATGACCGGGTCGTGGGGGGATGACCCCCCCTAGTGATGGCCTAAGGAAATAGAAAAGATTTTCTTTTAAATTCTCAAATATAATTTATTTTTACCTTTTCATTTCTCCTGTCCCCTGAGAATGTGCGAGAAAACTCCAATCTTACAACTCTAGTATATTTTCATTTCTCCAGCAACACTCATCACGCTCTCCGACCACCTCCAGTGACACTCTCTTCGGCGACTCCTTTTCCTGCTACTTTCGCTCAGAAAAGACGTCGCCAGATGTGGTCGGAAAAGGAGTCCCCACACGGGACAATCTCGGTCCTACGCTGCGCGAGACAAGTTCTGTTCCTCCGCGGGAGAGTCTCGTCTGTAGAAATCTTTAAATGTTCATCTTGAAAAAACCTTTTCAATTTGGTGACATATTTATTTGATATTTCTACTATGTGGACGAAAACCGGCAGTAAAACTAGTTAAAATAGTGTAATTTAATCAGATAATCTGTCACTTTATGGGTGGTGAAATATTAAAAAATATAAAGACTGCTGACGGAAAGGTTGTATAAACAATCAATTTTAAATTTTTGGTGGTGTGAGGTGGCGGAATGGTGATGTTTATAAAGGTAATAAAGGAGAACGGGTGATGTTTCATAGAGGTGGTCGGACGACGCGTTTGGAACTACACTCCCAATTCAAATTTCACATACTTTGGTCATTTTGTGCAAATTTTAGGTTAAACATCGTTGTTGCAGTTATAGCTCTCAAATTCTGCTCGGATCGATAGATCGTTCGCTCGATTTTGCTCGATTCATGACTCAAATCGGTTAGTAACGGGCCAAGTACGAGCAGACTCCGCTCGCTTGATGCTTGTTCGGTGGTTGCTCGATTATTGCTCGAAACCCGATTACTATCCAATTATACGATTAGCTCGAAAAATCTATCTAATTACTCAATTGGTAAACTCATTTAATAAACATATTTAACAAACTCATCTACCAAACTTATTATTCATTACCAAACTCAACAATTCATTTAACAAACTAAATCCAAATACTCATAAAATCAAAACTTTGTTAGTCTTGGACTTTTCGTTTTCCATTATAATTATTTCTTTTCTTTTTCCCATTCTTTTCTAAACGGAAAGTTCAAATAAGTTAAGTTTCGGGTCAGGTGGATGATCTTATTTATTAGATGTTGATGTTGTAAGTTGTCGTATAATTTATAAGATTATATTACGTGTTTATTTTAAGATTGCGTTGATTTTGTTTGATTTAAGTGTATTATTTTATTTATAAGATGATGTTGTGAGTTGTCGTATAATTTATGAGATTGTGTTTGATTTTAGATGTTAATTTTAAGATTTTGTTGATTTTGTTTCATCAAAGTATATGATCTTATTTATAAGATGTTGATGTTGTCGTATAATTTATAAGATTGTGTTTGATTTTATGTGTTAATTTTAAGATTATGTTCGTAACTACTATTATATTTGTCTTAAGTTATCTTATAATTTAGTTGTTAGGACAACATTATTAGCAATTCAATACCCCAAAAAAACAGGTTCAGGTTAACAAGCTGCTCGCGAGCAGGACGAACCGAGCACGAGCATAATTTTCCACTCGAAATCATTATCAAGCCGATCTTGAGCAAGCTCAGATCATTCGTTTACGGATCGATTACACCCCAGAGGTGTAACCGTGTAACATTGTTGATAGCAATAAAAAAGATGATGTATCATAGATAATAGATTGTTATTAAGCCGTTGTCGGCGTAGCTGATAAACCCATATTAGAACTTGAACGTTGGATGTGGCTTTTATCGTATATGATTTTTTTTAATCTTTAATTAAAGATTCTCAAACAATGACAATAAAACTAATGTCTTACGAAATATTCAATATAATGTTTAGACTTAAGATCGTTTTATTTAATTAAATATTCGTAAACACTACCGGAAAAAATATCGCTGACGATCATCTTACGTTTTTAAACTTTGTAATAACTTTGACTTAATTGTAAATAGCCATAAAAAGTCATCTACCCTTCATAGCTCAAACACGACCAAATATATCCAACATGGACGACAGCTGTTGTTTGAAAATAATCTAGTTGACACTCCTAGTGATTAAAATATTTAGGATCCAAGTGTATTTTCCCAAACATGATATATACGTGTAATAATAGTAACCATCATAAGAGACGATAAATAACCATAGCTTTACATGGATATTTTGGCTCAAATAATATTTGATGAGGTTGCACAAATCTACAATTAGCATTTAAGTGAAAGCAAGGAAAATGGGAGCTCCCACTTTCATCCAAATACAGACCAGCCTCAAATTATTTGAAAATTTTGGATCGAAAAAACTGTGTTTTTGTTTATAAAAAAGAATCTAGAGAAACTTTCATGAGCTCCTATTTTCATGTGAGCTCGTAACATCCGAAATTTACCATTGGGCTGGATTCGTAGAATAGCAAATTGTTGGGCCTCCAGCCACCTACTGGATCAAAATAGTGGTTATAATATGTATATGTGGTTGACATGCAAAAAGGAATTATATCTTATATGTTGTTATCAGTACTAGCATTAATTACTGTAATTTGGTTACGATCACCAGACTGTGTGAGTCCCAAGTCCCAACAGACTAACCGAGGAGTGCTAAATCAAATGATGGACACACAAGATGAACTAGTTCTTGACATTTGATTTCTAAAAAAACTTTTGTGAAAAAGTCATGAAACTAGTTCTGCATCCTCAATCATTTACAACCCCAGAACGATTAGAAAATAGTTCCATGAACAAAGCAATCTCAACGTAAACATAACGAAACGAATTAACAACCTCAAAACGACCCACTTACAGTTCTAACTACAAATGCAAATCTCACGTCAAAAGTATTAATCTACAACCATTTTCAATGGAACAGATGAACAGATTTAACATGGGCTAATACAAATTTGTTTAAGAAAAACATTTTATATTAAATCCTTTTTCATCACAAAAAGCCAATTCAAAATCAAAAATCTACCGACTTGACTAATCTATGCTAAGTTGCTAACCCAAATGGTAATCTAATTACCATCCTAATCAACCACCAATTATCAAAGCAAGCAGCCAAGCATGGTGTTGGGCCCTTCACTTCCACGCCTCCAATCCAATCCAACGCAACAAAAACACAGCTCAAAAGCTGCCAAACCAAACCAAACCAAACCAAACGCAAACATCGCAAGACCTCCGGGACGTAACTGGAAGTGGTCCCGATCGCTGCTCCCGATTATCGAAAAACTTGTAATGACCGTACGATTTAGGGGATCGCGCGTGGATGGACGGATGGGATCGGATTGGACTCGTGCGTGCATAGACGTTGGTTGATTCCCGCGCGTGGGAGGGAAGGCAGCAGACGCGCGCATGCAAAGTTGACGCTTGACAGGTTTCAGATTTAACCATCATTTTCCAGATGCTCTCAACTCATTTCTCGCTTGTCGTTTTTTGCGTCCTCAAGTTCTTCAACAAATATATTTGTTAATTCCAAGAGAAAATCAAAAGGATGACAGTGCCGTGAAAAATCCTGAAAAGTAATTTTTGGAAGCAAACTGAAAATTGAGGAAAACAGAATTAAATGAAAAATAGTTTCTTTTGATTGAATTATGTTGTTTGTGTATATTTGTACAAATAATTTTGGAAGAGTTTAGATACTAAAAATGGACGACCGAATTAATTTCAATCGTCTGAACTGAGAATTCCAATGATTTATCTAAGCGAACGTTAATGGTCAACCAAACTTGTCATTCTAGTTAGGAATTTCAGTGTACAGAAATGTGTTCGGTCGTCCATTAAAATCATTTCAGTATACCGAATGGTTGGCGGTCAACCGAAAAAATTCGGTTTCTTTTGCTTCCAACCTCAAACGTTGAGAATCTCAAAGAAAATTTTGTACATATCACGAAATCTGGTTGAAAGTCGGCATGAATTTCCCACAGTGCAAAAACAATTCCTTTTTGGAGTCAACTGAAATCTAGTTTCCTTTCTCTTGGATTCCCCTGGATTTGGGTGCACAACCCCTAAGTCCATCTTTGAAAGAAAAAAATGAGTGTTTCAGTTTGTCACGAAAAGTTTTAGTTAAGTAGACAATAATAACAATACGATATTGGACAAGCATGAGTAGCTTGTTGTATTTTTTTTAATGACCCAAAGTTTCGCCGCACTCATCTCACTTTGTGAGACAAACTGCGTTCCAAATTAAGGGTGACCTAACACCGAATACTCGAATTGTATTTCTTTTCTTCACTAAATTTTTGATTCCAGAACATGAGCGTATGATTCAACACCTTAACCAGCTGCGCTACACCGGAAGATAGTGTAGTTATTTTGTACTTGAGTTGCATTTTAGCTAGTTTTTTAGACATCCATTTGAAGACATGTGAATGATGAAAATTCTTTTGCGCGTGTGTTTTATACTCTACCTTTTTTACCCATAAATTAATTACTATCTTTATTTGCTTTCTTCTTTTTTTGAAAATTTGGTTTTTTTTTGCATAATAAAAAGAATCGTTTTTATCTGCTCTGTTACTTATCTCGTTTTAAATCTCAAACATGAAAATAAGTCATCTTATTATACATCAATATTTTGGATCAGTGTGTGGTTGTGTTTTGAGGTCAATAATAAATTAAACATGCAAAATATTCACTCTCATCAACTTCCAATTTACATCTTAATTCAGAAAAGCTACGTATGAAGTTCTCAGTGTGTGCATTTTTGCATCACGTGTTCAATAGAAAAATATAGAAGAAAAAAAACAGTTACATGCACGGGTACGTTTAATTTAATTTTAGCTGGTCAATTGTCTACAACTACAAGTGCTCATGTGTTGTCAAAAGACGTGCGTCTTGTTTTTTATCTAAACAAAACCATTAACTGGTGAAACAATTCATGCTAGTAAATCTTTTGCATATAAGCTTATTTTCTGTGTTCCATTTAATTACACTAGGTAAAGATTTTAAATCCACCTTGTTTGCATGACATCACTTTTAAATCTAGCATATAATTAAACGTCGGTCTCAAGCTTAGCTTGAGTTAACTATTGCCGACTTCTCATTTATATATCTGATAATGGCATGATCTCATTTCAGCTTTCTAGGGAACCTCACGCATTATAAATTAAAATGGTTTTTTTTACTTGGGTACACGTACAAAAATATTAATATCTAAAATATACCTACGTTTTCAAAAATTACTTAGGTACACATTGTGTTGATTTTTTTTTATTTTACTTCTGCACACCCGGATCATCACAGGACCCACTCCGTTAGCCCTCCGTCACCTCTGTCTTTACATCCAGCAAACATTCATCAATAATGTTCCCGCCCAAATAACATCTCCCGTCATTCTTCCCACCCCTTCTTCTTTGCCCTCCACCTTAGTTGATCACCACCTGTCCCAAGCTAACATCTTCATCCAAACCACATGACTTCGGCCACTCTTCTAGGGTTTTGGTGAGGCTGAGGCCACGATACTCTTCTTGGGGGTGGCAGAGACGTCACAAGGGCTGATCGAGGCGGTGTTGGTGGGGTCCTATGGAGAGTGGAAGAGGCGTTGGAGGACCGGAGGGCTGTCGACATCAACCACGTCAGGACCAGGAAGTTGAATCTCAAGAGCTTCGAGGCCTTCGTTCGGGAGGAGAGGTCGGACGAGGTTTGGATCAAGTTCGTCGAGTGTCCGACTTAGGGGTGAGCAAAACCCGATCCGGTCTGGGTTTTTGGACCGGACCGGACCGGAACCAACCGGTCCGGGTTCCGGTCCGGACCGAAACAAAAAAAGTGGATCCGGTCCGGTCCATTTTTTTTTAATTTAAGGTAAAAAATCGGGTTTTTGGATCGGACCGAACCGGCCCGGTCCGGTCTCCGGTCCGACCCTTCGAATTTTTTCCGGTCCGTTCCGGTTTCCGGTCCGGACCTGATTTTTTTTTCCGGACCGGATCGGACCAATGCGCATCCCTAGTCCGACGAATGTCACTGTGTTGTTCGTCGTCGCGCATTGTGGGCACCGTGTTGTTGTCCGAAAGCTTCTGGTAAGTAGGGTTGGTGAGGTCTTTTGCTTCATCTTCAGGGTTGGGGGAGTCGGGTTGGGGAGTTTAATTAATCTCAAATTTTAACTAACACTCATTTATCATTAATTATTGACTGATGTTTACTGGATGTAATAGAGGAGGTGACAGCGGAATAATGGAGTGATCCCTTGTGACGGTCTGACGTACAGAAGTATAAATAAATAAAACACAATATATCTCAAGTAAATTTTGAAAACCTAAATGTTCGGAGATTAAACTTTTTGCAAGTGCACTCAACCAAAATCCATGCGAAAACGGAAAACCTATCGAAAACGAAATCTCTTGGGTTGGGGTTTGCTGCGACATGTCTACAGCAGCATAACAAAAACTAATAATTCCACACGATTCAAAAGTTGGCACTTCTCCACACGAGACACCAACCAGAGAGGGGACGTAGATAAGTATGAGATTGCACGCCTGAAATTTCGTCGAAGGGAAGAACGACATTATATAAGACTTCAAAAGCTTTGGGGGGCAGACCTTGCTGAAGACTATTATTATTAAAATAAAACTTGCTCGACGTCTTTCGCATCTAGAGAACACCATATGTTGACCTTCAAATGGAAAGTGACAATACGTGATGAGGTTAATGAAGTGAAAGCTTGAAAATAAGGTAAGAGGTTGATCGTATGCGCGACGTGCCAACGTTAATGATTGTCACGAAAGAAAATTATCTGAATTGTTAATAATGGGATGATGATCCATAACCTTTTCCAACCCTATTACTTACCTTTCAGTGCGGTGACAACGTCATATATATATCTTAAATCTGAATAATTGGAGATTATAATTAATAATTTCCAACATTAAATTAAATGTTGTGAAGAAATGCAACTGAGAAAGATGCAACTATATTCTTTATCCATAATTCTCAATTTATCAAATTATTAATTTGAAGCTTCATTTCTCTCGATTTCTCCCTTATGAAGCCTCCCCAAGAAAACACCCCAACATCTTTTTTTATTACATAATTTAATCACCACTAAGTAAAGTGTCTTACAATTATCTCTTGAGGCAATTACTCCATTTCTACGAAGTAATAATCATCACGATGATGTAAAGATAAACGCAAAGCAACTCAGAACATGGCATTTTCAAAATGGCAAGTGCACCAAACATCACTATAGTCATCTTGTCCTTACTCATGCACCCATACTTACACACGTGTAACCATCATGGTTCACTAACAAAAAATAAAAAGAAGACGAATATTATGGTTACTTTCATACAGCTGACCTTGACACTTAATTGGCTATTTGGCATTTGCTTTTCTTTAAAGGATCTTATACCCCTCTAGTCTCCCACCACCAAAAGCTATTAATTGTTAATGTAACTTGGGATTAACTTGTGGGCCCTGGATGTTGTGTAAACGTTATACAACAAGATGTTAATTATTTTAGTAAATAGCTTCTGACTTCATCATTTTGGATTTGGATTACCACCACTTCCATTTTCTCTAAAATTTTATTGACCCAAGCATTTTTTTAAAATGTATTTTAATCAAATCTTGTGTTATTGAGTGAGTCTCAATCTTGATTATTACAAGACTATAAATACACCAAACAATTAGGACTAATTGTTTGGTGAACGAATCGTTGAAAAGAATTTTGTAGCAAGTGTTGTGCATCTAGTCGGAGGATTATGAAAATTATTTGAGGAGCCATACTAGGAGAAAACCTCACGACTGAAATGAAGCTCCTGCGAATAAAACTTCTGAACTTTCAAAATTTTCATTTTATCCTTTTGTGTCATTGAGTCATAGAGCTTTCCTATTGATTGTTAAAAGACACTCGTAAAATGTAATGTCCGTCCTCACAATAAGTCCAATCTGCATGCAAGAGTACCTTCCATCTAGTGATGTCATCATATAAAAAAGCAATATGATACGAAGCTAAAATTTCTTATCCTATACACAATTTTGGCTTTCATCTGGCACTAAGATTAGAACCAAAAGAGGGGAAAAGGAGAACCACTCATCCAACAAAATCATCTCAAAGCACAGTCTTTAACAATGGCATGTGTGAGTGTCACATTGCACTAACCATCTTTTGCAAAATCCATCCACTGTTGCCAAAGCATATACATAACTAGACTTTGCAGGATGGCAACAGTATTAGTTAATCAATCACCAAAGCATGGGATTAACTACCACCATTTTTAAGTGAGGAATCACATATTGACTTTGGCCTTGTTTGTGGTTAAAGACATAAAAAATGTCTAAACAAAACACATGCAGATCTTGGTTCTCAGAAGCATTATATTCTGCAGGCAATACTTTTATCTTGCCATGCGCATGTTTTTTGTGTTATTCGAAGTCTCACACGCACAAACATCACCATCCTCTTGTGATTATCTTAACACGTATTATGTGATATGTCTCCTTTGTATGGTGTCTCCATCTTCCACTGCTTCTGTGGAAAGCATATCTGCTTAAATCTTGTGAGGTCAGACAAGGGAATAATAGATTAGTACTAATTATACAAAATTAGATAGAGACCCATGACTAGGCATGGGGGTTGATCATGTGTGGCCTCTACAGTGGAGTTTGGTGTGGTGTCCTTTCAAATGCTGCTTTAGTTAAGTCTTTGTTTTAAATTAACGAAAGAATGACATGCTTTCACCAATCAGAAGACTTTAACATGATGAGACCTTTAACATGTTTTTCACATATTTGGTTGAGTTCTATTTAATTTGCTTTGTTAATATATGGATTGATGACCTGGCCTTGTTAAAACTTGGGGAAGACTGATTTTTTATTATATATTTTTACAATGTTTATTTATGTGGACAGACTAACAATCGACCACGCACAAATGGAATCTACCTTGTGCTTTTTTTAGTTAACTAATTCATCTAAAATCCATTAAACTCCTTTTCATGTCACATTCTTCACAATTAAAAAGACATGACCTTTTATGTCTAACGACGAAACAAAATATTATAGTTCAATATGTAAATATTTTTGTAGTTCATAATCATGTTATGATTTACAAAATCCTATCCTTAAAGCGACTAGTTGAACCTTCTAACCATGTAGGCACGTAGTGTTAAAATTTGAGAGATATCAAAGTGATTGATAACGTAATTTTATTCCGTTAATCATCTATACATATCTTTAGAGACTACTAGTGGATTCTCTTTTACTCACGGTTTGCGATCGGAACTTTTAAATTTACCGTCTTGCTTACGATTTATGGTCGAAACTTCTTCTAACAATTTCTTAATTCCTCCCATCTTCTTATAATTCTGTTTAAAAGTAAAAAAAGAAAATTTGTTTGTAGAAAAATAGCACAATGCAAAGTCGTTAAATCTTATATCCCACACGTTTTCTCCAAAACCGTACAACCCAAATTCATGTCGAAACGCCGACGATTTCCACAAAAAACTACACCATCACCAAGATAACCGTAAATTAACGATATTCGAAAGGGCATTTGCGTCACAAAAATCCAATATAGTTTCCACCTTCCGCTCGCTCTCTTCTTCGCCATCTTACCGCTACACATCTCGTCCCCAAATCCCATCCGCTCTCCATTATTAGGGTTTCGTTATTCTTCTCCTCACCGGTGTTATCGATCCGTTGTTGTTCTTCCTCTCTCGTGAGTCTTTCGATCTCCTTCTGGTTCTCTTCTTCTAGGTCCACAAACCGGACCTTGTTTCGATCCACAGGTTTTAATGCACATTTTGTTAATCTCCAAGTTGTTTCTTTGTGGGTTTGATGTGGTCTCAAATGGGTCATGGTCAAAATTCATTTTTTTTTGGGGGGATAACTTTCTCAAACCCGTACTTTTCGGGGGGTTCAGATGATGTTTCTTTGTTGGTTTGGTGTGATTGCTTGTTTAATTGTTAGCAAGGCATGAGTTTTTGTGTTGGGTGGTGTGCTCCTGTTGGTCGGTTGATTATCTGGTAGAGAATTGCAATCTTTGGGTCAAATTTAGTGAGTATTAGTTCCTGTTAGAGATCGGTTGTAAATTTGACGTTTAATCTTTCTCATGCTGCTGGAATTCTTATAAAGAGTGGTTTTAAATCTCAATTTTAGGTACTAGTTAGAAAAGGTGATATAAAAACCACAATTCTGGAGTCTACCATTCCTAATGAGGCCCAATTTCGGAGCTTCTCAAACATACGATTTTGACTTCATTTTGCTTTTAGGCTGCAAATCAAATTGTTAAGATTCGGTGTATGGCTTAGAATATGATCAGAAATGGATTTTTACGGTTTATCAGATTTTAGGGAGTCTTACACTCCAAAATTGGTTCTAGAGAGGACCCTTTAATCCTCCCGATGCTATGGAGATTTTATGTTGTAGTATTCTTTCAGTTGTCATTTTCTCTTTTAGGTGATTATGTATTATCTAATTTTTGGTATTGCTTCATGCAGGTTTGTAAATGCTATTAGTACAATCTTGAGATTCACTTGTGTAGATCACTATGCAGTGGTTTCGCACTTTTGTTGATGTGGTCCGGAAAGTGGTCTTGTTGAACTTGTACTGCAGAGTGATCCTGTAAATCTCTTCCATTTGCAGCTGCCCAGAAAACTCCTGCTTTCCTTCATTATTGTTCCTACTTGCACTTTTCTAATATCCTCTGCATCCACTCAATCTTTTGAGTTTGTTTCTTCTTCTCAAATCTTGTTGAGGTGCTTCTGTGTCTTGAAGAGTTAAATTGGTACTTTCATTTGCTACACAATCATTTTCTGGAGTTTGCTATTGCGGGGCTAATTTCCTAGGTAGAGTTGTAGTAATGGTTAACCAAGCAGTGGGGCAGACAAGATTCCGATCCTTGAAACACGAGAGTGGGATTGCGGGAAATGAGACCATCATTGTTAGAGTAATAGCATGCTTTCAACCACTGGAGGATTGCCAGGTCAGTATGTAGTATCAGCGGTAGTGGTAGTTGTTGCTGTTGTAGTAGTTAAGCTATCAGCAAGGGTTGTGTACTGCACCCTTTACCATCATTTAGCCCAAACTTTTATTGTTGTTTGGGATTGTAACTTGTAAGTTGTTGCTGAAGCTCAAGCTAGCCGATGTTATTTTTATATGGTGTCTTGCTGGTTCTTCTTTGCAGGCTGAGTATTTCCGTCAGCTCCTAAAACCTGTCACGTAGAATTAGCGCGCTTTTGTTTGGCCTGTAGTTTAAAGCTGGAAGTTTATTCTTTTCTGTCCAAAGACATCATTTGTGATAAATCAACGTTTGCCGAGTTGATCTGTGGTATGTTTTATTGCTTCGAATCTAAATTAACATTTCCTTTTCTTTTCCATTTGTTTGTTTCCATATAAAGTGGTTTATTTCTTGTAGCGTGTTTGAGGCAAGGGAGAGTATTAACGTCTTGCAACAATCACACATATATTGCACACCGCAATCTGAAACAGAGTAAGCAATGGAAAATAACTCATTCAATTCCAGAAATCTGAAAAACCAGTCATCATTTCCGGCAAGTATGAGTCCTCACAGGCATACCGATATTAGAACAATTCCACCAGAGCTGGCTCATCCTAACATCAATCAGTTGACCTCTGCATTTAGATTTCCTTATTTTGGTTTGCCAACAGAGCCTATTGTTGCAAGGAGGTTTCTTGTTTTCGATCAATTAGGGGATCAGACAAGCTTAGCATTTAGTTCGATAAACACTCCGATTCGGGATTTCCAGCCCACCCTTCCTGAACCCAAACTTCAGGTTCCCAGAGGCTTTTACAAGCATATGGTGACTGACAATTCTCAAATGAACCAATCAAATGAGGCCATTGTATCTGATGGCAATGTTGGCGATGAGATGCACGAAGACACAGAAGAAATTGATGCACTGTTATATTCAGATTCAGAGGATGAAGAGGAAACCTCAACTGACCGTTCCCCTCTTAAACTATCATCAATTGATGAAGTGGTGGCCAATTTGAGCCTACCTGCAAAGAGGAAAAGGTCAGATGATGAGATTGACCCTGCCCTCCTTGATACTGCTAGTTCAGCAGTTAAACCTCATCTTCAAAATCCATCTGACAGCGACAAGTCCAGCTGGGTAAAGCCCTCATCTGCCCACATCATGTCAAATGAAAAAGATGAGTCAAGGGCTAGTGGCCCAAGCAAAAGGCTGAAGAGGGACCACATTCGGGAGGCTCTTGTTGTTCTTAGGCGGATTGTGCCAGGCGCCAAAGGAAAAGACACAACTGCTATACTTGACGAGGCTATAGGATATCTTAGGTCCTTCAAGCTGAAATCCAAAATTCCAGAAGCCACATTAGTGCAGTACTAGTGGCAGCAGTATTAATACAATAGTACCACTGAATAACGTGTTAGTTAGTGTCAAGACTTTACATAAATGAGCACTGCAGCTCTTCTCTGGCATCAAATGATTGAATTGGAGATCCATGAATTGAAAGCATTGCCTCCACACTTGGGCTGGTGGTGGGGAGCTAAAACATGATGCTGCAAGGGAGGGCAAAAATAAAGTGAGTTGTGATTGCTTAGAGGGTCATATAATAATACATAATTGTGATGGTGTTGTTGCATGCTTGCTTGCATGTTGGTTGGAACTTGGGAGCAGAACTGATTATTAGATCTTATAGGAAGTGGGGTTGGTGTTGTAGTGTTTCTCCCTTCACTTTTCCCTGTTGCTTCTTTAGTTGGTAGATGTATGTGAATGTGTTGGCAGAGATCTTTATGTGAGAAGTTCCTTTCTCTTCTTTTCATAGCCAACAAAAGGAAGTTGTGGTTGGTGTCACGAAAGTGTGTTTTTCCTCATCTGTTTTCTTTCCAATGTCGAATTATATTCTTATGAATGAAATTTTATTTAGAGCAACTTGTTTCAGTGCACGATGCCTTTTGATTGATGGAACTCCAACTGGTTGCTAATTGGAATGAAGATTTGTTAATTGCATAAAACTGCATATTAAATCGAGCAGCAAGATTATGGTGTCGTACCTATTATCACCACACTTGCAAATAATAAGGTTATGATTCAATTAAACCATGCGATCGAATTTTGACAACTTTCACACCACTAAGTAGACCTAGGTATTGGGCCAGGTCGTCTGGGTTAATTGTGTCGGGCCGGGCCCAGCATGATGGGCAGGCATCGAGGCCCGGTGGGTCTGGTAATTTTATGTATTTTAGGTATTTAAAAAAAATAGAGGTATTTTTATGTATTTTTAAAGATTTTGGGGGGCATTTTTATGTATTTCAAGGTAGTTTAACGAAGAAAGGTGTATGGAATTTTTTTAATGTAGTTCTTGTGTTTCATTTAACAACTTCAGGATGTTTGCACTTGCACTATAAAAGGTAAATGTAATATTCCATACACCCTCCAAGTATGCGATTGCTTCCTACTCAAGAAAGTCTTATTCTTGTCAAAGAAATGTCAACTACATCAATCTTTTTCTATATAGATCAAATCTAGGTTTATTGACACAATAAGTGCTTAACATTTTTCAAGTATTTCGTTCGAAAATGTAGTATAAAGCATAGCCGTATGCATTTTTTTGAAAATGCTGAGTTGTGTTCCTTAATTTTGTTACCTAGCATCTAACACAAAATACTAATCAAGAAAGCACCAATCGAGTCAATGTAATAGAGAGCAAGATGAGTACACACCTTTTGATCATAACCATTACCAAACCAAGTCTTGTTTGAGTAAAACCAACTTTCTTGTTATAAACAAGACGATCCAAATAAACCATGCTAAACTATTTAATCTCTCTCAAGGGGCAAACTCAGGAGAACACAGAGCTTACATAATTAAATTATTTACAGGGAAATAGAAGCAAATATCCCATTTCACGGTTCACACTTCACACCCCAAAAAAAAACTATTTAATTTACTTCCGTGTTCGAAAGTCCAACTGGAGATCCTCGTCTCCACCACTTCGTCTCTCCCATTCCGATCCAAACCCTAACCCTAACTCTAAGCCATGGATCCCAACCCCAACCTCTCCAACCCCAACCCCAACCCCAACCAACCCCTCGAATCCACGCCCAAATCGGCCGATTACGCCCCCTACCCGACCATCGACCCCAAGGACCTCGAACCGCCGCAGCCTTCCGCCCCTCTGACCGTCCAACCCCACGATTCCGACTCCTCCACGGCCCCTCCGCACGCCGACACCTCCATGCCTCCCGATTCCAACCCCTACGTCACCTCCGCCCCTGCCGCCGCCTCCAAGCGTGAGTTCGGTTCTCGCCTAAAGGTAAAATCTGTTTGAGTGTTTTGGTTCTGATTTTGGTTTGTTTGCAGTGGATTCGGTGAAGGACGTGCTCGGGAAGTGGGGGAAGAGGGTGGAGGAGGCCACCAAGACCACCGGGGATCTCGCCGGGAACGTCTGGCAGCACTGTGAGTGTTTTGTGCTGATTTTGAGATATTATTTTGTGAAGGTCCGATCGGTTTGTAGTAAAGTACTTTGGAATTAGAGTTTGATTTTGGAAATGGACTGAAACTGTGAGATGATGAGATTATTTGAAGCATTTCCACGGAATTGAAGAGAAAATACGTCAAACCGTAAAAAAAAAAGTATATTTGTGCGAGTTCCCGCACTTCAACTTGAAGTGAAAACTTCGTACATCTTCATACATCAGAATAGTCGTGCTTTAAATGATTGGATTGCATTTGTACCTCATAATACATCACCAATTTGTTTTGAATTGAAAATTTTACTTTAGTATCGTATTGGTATCGTAGTCTTATAGGCCCAAGAAGGAAGTTTCAACCGCTTCCATATCATTTAAGCATAATTTTACGGAATGAAGTAAATGTCTTAGAACTTAGAAGCATGACATTTGTGTGGTAATTTATAGGCTAAACGAAAAATGTGATATGAGCCTATTGCTTCACAAAAGAAATGCTTAGATGCCTTCAATCTATTCTAATGGTTAGATGTATCCTTTCCATAAACCAGTACATAAATGTTCTGTTTTAAGAGTTTTCCCATTATATTTACTCATTTATAAATAATGCTCTGACTAACATTGTTACTTGTTAGACTTATGAAGTTATGATTATGAAAAACATGCGTCATAGTGTTTCTTTGAAATAGTCCTCCGATAGTCTCATTATTAAATTTGAGACTATTATTATGACCGAAAAGATCTCAAATACCTCCTCTCAATACTAATTGGTTTAAGGTGGAAATTCAAATGATTATACAAACGACCTCATGAACAACTTGTGTCGCAAAAGATTCCAGTATCCCACAGATGATCATCTCATGAGTAACTTGTGTCTCAAAAGACCTAGTTTTAATGTGAAGACTTTTATGGGTAAAATGTGTATGGTTCATTTCAACTTTGATGTGTTATGGTTAAGATGTTAGGTTTGCAGAAGTTACATGATATTATCACAAGGAATCATAATCTTTGTAAATACTTCAAGTAGGACTTATTTTATCCCAACTTTAAAACGGCTCCCCACTACTTTATCATCATAAACAGAAAATGGCTCCTTACTGTGTTTCTGTTGGTGTATGAAAGAAATAAAAACGTGCATAAACCTAGAGTTCATTGTTATTCAATTATTTTCTACCTCAGCCACCATTGTGATATTCATTTCATTTGTGGTGATGTACAGATGAGAAATTTGTAGACATAGTTGGTCAATGGTTACACAACATGCACTTAGTCTTTACCGAAGTGGCAAAGTCATAATCACCAAAGACATTTCTCTTTCTGACTAATTGACAAAGTACTTCCGGTTTGACTGCTTTGCTACCTGTTTGTGTTTTTCTGTTGTAATCTGCACTCATTTTCTTCTATATTTGATAGCGATCCTAAATATGATTGTCATTTTATTTGTCAGTGAAAACTGGCCCCAGTATTGCTGATGCTGCCATGGGAATGATCACACAAGGCACTAAAGTTATTGCTGAAGGTGGTTATGAGAAAATCTTCCGAGAAACTTTTGAAACAGTTCCTGAGGAGCAGCTGAAAAATACCTTTGCTTGCTACTTGTCTACATCTGCTGGTCCTGTTAGAGGGATCCTATATCTTTCAAGCACAAAACTTGCCTTTTGCAGTGATAACACTCTCTCTTACAAAGTTGGGGATAAGACTGAGCACAGTTACTATAAGGTATGCTCATCTTCCTTTCTTTTTTGGAATAAATCCTACCCATGGTGAAGTAACTAAATATCACATCTCATTGAATGCTTCTTTTATTTAAGAGAATTTTATTAAAAATAGAACAATAAGAAATTTGAGATTTTTTTCGAGCGTTGGTTTTTGTTATCATCTCATTAGCCACAATTTTTTATAGGTGGTAATTTCTTTGAATCAAACAAGAACCATCACTCCTTCAACAAGCAAGGTGAATCCTGCAGAGAAGTACATTCAAGTTGTGTCTGTTGACAACCATGAATTCTGGTTCATGGGCTTTGTAAACTACGATGCTGCAGTGAAAACTCTCCAAGAAGCCTTGCAACACTAATAAGTTTACTTTGGTTCCATATTTCCAGATTGAGCTCTGCATATCTCGAAGTTTGTTTGTTGAGTGTGGCCATGTGTACAGTATTTGTTTATTGTGATGTGGAGTAACACTTCATGTGCATGAATTTGATATTTCGAAAGAGTTCTTGTTTGAACAGCTGAATACATGAGAATGTGAAAATTAGAACTTATTCTATATGTAATACAATTATGGAACTTGTGTTCGTCGTGTTTAATTTCGTAATTCATGGCTAGGATTGATGGATAGCAGGTTGGGCCAGGTACACTTACCTCCCGCGTTGTGACAAGTGGGTTTGAAGTTTGTACTTGGAACCCGGTCGTGAGTTTCTTTTTTCTTTCTTCCATGCATCAAATTTATTAAATAGTTTTGTTTCTCGTCAGTTTTTTTTCTTTTTAATTTATTTTCTTTTCTTTCTAACACTATTCACTTATTAACCATTTAACTTAAATCATTTAACTCTACTTATATACACAACTAAAAAAATTAAAAATAATAATAATAAACCAATAAGGATGCACCACGTGGAACGTTCTTACGACGACCTGATCGTCGGGACCCATTAAGAGGTGGACGGCCAAGTCGGGGGGACCCACGCCCCTATTAATCCTGCTCTAAGTACCTATGAGTGCCTTTGCCGTTTGATGTATTGGATTCTGGTATCTAGGTTAGCAAAATCTAGTGTTTGCAGGTGAATCCAAAAATCAATGTTTGTAGGCTTAGTTGTGGAGTTAAACAACTTTTACCATTAGTTTGGCAATATATATATTGACCCAACGAGAATCCAGGATTCGTAAAAAAAGTATGGCAATTCGAATTCAAACCTTCAAGCCAATTTTTATTTTTTAGATTTTACAGCATAGCATCTCTACATCAAAATTTGACACGCACGGGCCTATGTTATGATCTAATTTGCGATTCACCAGTTTGCAGCCAGTACCATTCGAGTAATTCCAAACGCTTGGGATCACGTACAGACGTACTTGCGCGCGATAAAAGGTGCAAAGGGTATTTTGCCAAGATACGATTTTAAAATAAGAATCTAGGTGACACACTTACACTTGAACGACATAATCAAAAGCAATAAGTAGAGACAGGTGGAGACCGATTCTTGTATTTATCCGTCCTCGCACGATCCTTTTTGTTGTAGTGAGCAAAACATAAGGCCAAATAAGTTAGTAGATTCAAATTTGCTGGAGCGAAACAGGTCTACGACACTAGCAGAAACGTTGGAAAGTTAGATTCCTGGTGTTCCAAGTAAATACCATGCAAGATAATCAGAAATTACAGATACTACAGTGAAGAATTCCTGGACAAGGATCATAGAACCTTCACGAAAATATTTTGAATAGTGACTAGGTCATGATCAAGAATATTGACTGAAGAACAAAAGGCTAATTGTGAAGGATGTCGAGGAACTGTCCCAGTGCAAGGATCATCTGCTGCCTCAGCAGAGCGCAGGCGTGATTTAGCTTCCAATCTCCAATTTCTAAGGCTGCCTCTCATCCCCAAACCAAGTTCAGGACATCCAGAATCTTGAACCTGCCAACTCCCGTTCTGCAGAATTGCCTCGATCCGCCAATTTCTGAATTTGAGTTGAGAACTCACTTGCCTACACATTTGAGAGAAAAGATAATCAGCTATAGATGTTTGTTCAGTAATCACCTTTCTGTGCTTCTTATGACATCCAATGATCCGAAGACAGTGTTCCATTCTAGCATCTAATGTCCTATAGTAAATGAAGGCGAAATATACTCAGTAATCCAAGGTCCTGTTTACATGACCGTGTGGAGAAATACAACACTTAACGGAACACTGCAGGATGTTTTGCACCTTCAGAATCAAGAAGATTTCCAGGAGAGCATAGTAGAAAATACATCAGATGGAGTACGTAAGGGTAGAGGTTCTTCCCTTTGATTTCAAGTCACTACAGAAATAATGCATTTACATATATTCTAGAAACATCATAACTAAAGCAAATCAGCAAGAACTTGAATTTCAGTGTCTAGAGACCAGGTTCTCTGTAAAAGTTATAAAAAAATGCTCCGAAACATTGTAGTCATCAAATTTTCAAGCACAGTGTTTGAACTAACCTTTTCATCTATCCAAACCAAGGAACTCAACTGGTTATTTAGTGTGCGCACAACCACATCTATCGGAGTTAAGCCATCAACAACATCGAACTCTCCACCCTAAGCAATTGAGACTCAAACATGCATAAGAGTCATTTTAACTCAATCAAGAATCACAGGAGCATACCTGATTTGCATTCAATGTATGAATAATAGTCTTTATTTTCTCAGCCATCTGCTCCATTTCCCTCTCTACAACTTCCGCCTGTTCATACCTGTTGTGAGAAACAAAAGAGTGAAAAATATGAAAAATGGAAAGGGTGTTTCCATAAATAAATATGTAAACAAGCATTCTGTATATTGTGTTTTGAACAGCCAACTAGATCAAACATACAATCCACATTACTGAATAAAATGTACTAAATCTCCAATATTTCTAATTCAAATTTTATCATCTTTTCAGATATTCTGATACTTTTCAGCAATTTTTACAGCCATTCAAGCATCTCGCACCTTGGCCTACTTAGTTTGCAATTTGTAGCGTTTATTTATTTATTTATTTATTTTTGAACGGTGCAACTGGTAGCGGTTATGCCTTTATGGTCCATCATACAAATCATATTACAGATCCAACCTTTTCATCTCTTCATAGTATTACTCTAGTAAACAATTTTAAATTTGACAATCTACAGTTTTTTTCCTTTTAGATCTCTGCAAAATTCTCAAGCAAGGCATCAATATTTCAGACCTAGCTTTGAATTATGTAGGTAAGAGCCTGCTTCTCTACAATTACAAAACAAGAGAAAATTCAAAGATTTTCTTCTTAAAGATGACGAAAAGGACCAAAGTTACGAACATCGAATCACGTGCTGATGCAGCTTGGTCTTCAAGAAGTAATCCACGTTCATTTTTGTAGATCTTTTCAGCTTCTTCTTCCACACTTTGCAAAGCCTTATCAACCTGGTAGTAGTAAGTAGAAACATAAAAGCCATCATACAGGGCTATATGAAGTACATACATAACCATAAATTTGCTAGTAAAATCAATTGACCATAAAAAAATCTGTTCACACAAAAGGAAATCCAAATAGTTTTCGTTATGAATCAAAATATCTCTAATTTCAACGAGATGACGTGGAATTAGGGAATTGTGATAATGTCGATCTCATGTGCACGACCACACAGAATAAGCCAACTTTTTACTAACATCCAGCAAAACATAATAATAGCCACCATTTCTGGTAAAATTCAATTGGATAGGGAAAAAATTACTACACGCCACATTCTTCACCTCTTGCTGATGAGTTTCTATCAACTCCAACTGCCTTTCCAAATTGGTTTGTGATTCTACAACTTTTGCTACCTCAGCCTGAACACAAGCATCAAAATAATATCATGAAATTTACCAAGAGATTCAGATTACATGAAACAAAAATCACCGCAATAATCCCGGGAACCATGCCTTAAAAGATTTTTCTAATGCAGCGTTAAGTTAATAAATGTTAAATAACGTAAGAAAGAACAAATACCAGCTGAAAACATTTTCAAATTATTCTCACATATTACTAGCATCAATTAAGAATGCAGCTCCCATATAACTAAGTGTTCCTATCTTTTGTCCAACAGTTGAAACCTCACTGATGATAGGCCAAAAGTGTATTAGATGAAAGTTAAAATCACTACAAAATATTCAAATTGTTGGGATTGACATAATGAAAAATCATTGCCAAATAAAAGCATGTAATACCTATAAATAGAAAGTAGAATTTAAGGTGATAATCATATCGTTTTGTAAACTGCACAGAACATGTTGAAAGGGGCGGAATTTTGTGTGGGACATTGTTATTGAACTGATACACTATGAAATGATCAAAGTGCATGGAACAACTATTTGAGAAATTGTTATTAAACGATTGTGATCATGTATTACTCCCTCTCAATAATTCGATGAAAGGTGACGATCATTGAGTTATTACGAACTCGATGCTTTGGGTTAGTGCTCCTTTCTATTTTTAGTAGAGAAGTAAGTAACCATTATACAAAAAGAAACAAACCCTAGGAATCATTCTGAGAAGCAGTTCCTTTACACTGCTAAAAATGGTTAAACGATACACAAAAAAAGCTAGGTTCACCTAGCAGTAAATAAACTTCTTGAAACTCAGCCTTGAGATTATTATTGGAAATTTGGAACCAATGTTCAGGTAAAGCCTAGGCGACCCTTGCCCAGTCACCTAGGTGTTTGGGCGGCCACTTTTTTATTGTTTTATTTAAACAATTAGGAAAAAAACTTGAAAAAAAACAGGAAAAATACAGAAAAAATATAGAGAAAAAAATCTTACATGTTTGGGCATAAAAAAGAAACTTAAATCACCAGCCCACTAGGAATTTATAGGAATGGAAGAGAGGTAGGGTAGGGGGTAAAAAAAATTAAAAAATGAACGGCCAAGATTGTATCACACCTAAACCCTAAAGCCACTCACTATATGACCCTCTCTCCCCCAAACCCTAACCTAGCCGCCACCCTCTCTAATCTCTCCCTCAAACCCTAACCCAGCCGCCACCCTCCCTAATCTCTCCCCCAAACCCTAACCACTTTGAAGGAGGGAAGAAGAAGGGCACTAACAGTGCACAGTGATCCGGCGAAAAGAGGGTAGAAGACGAATGTTCACTGTGCACAGTGCTGTGCACAACACATGGTCGCCTAGGCGACAGCACAAACCACACACCCTTGTGTGCGGGTGGTCGCATTGGCGACTGCCCACCTGAACGTAGTTTGGAACTATTGAAAACTTAAGATAGAAGTCTTAAGGAGTTGGTACTTTTTTTGCATTTTCACTATTTGAATTTAAATTTGCACCAAGTGAGTCCTGACCTCCAGTCTGATAAGAACACCTCTGTTTTGCAGTATTCTTCTGTCCCACTCAGCTATTGCTGTAGCCTGTTTACGAAACTTGCTAGTGCGCTCCTGTAACTCCGCATTCCAGTCTTTGATGATCTGTGAAGCCAAAACAATGGAAAACACTAGATGCTATGAAAAGGGAGAAACAGAGAATTTCAAGCCATGGCAGAAGGAATAGTCAACACAAAGTATAAGTATGCTGCTTATGCATGAATGACGAGGACAAACATCTAAACATGTTGACAATGGACAAAATAAAATATACACATATTGTGTAATGTGTTTTCATAAGATGCTGAGGCAAGTATAAATTTATACATGGCAAAAAAGGAAATACATACCTCCTCTACAGTTTTACCAGTGATCTCGGATGGCAATTTTGGTGCCTGTGTCTGCACTGAGCTCACGGTTGTTGCCAAAGTTCTGTTGGAAAACAAAAAAGTTAAAAGAGTTGCATGTAAAATCTCATCATAAAATATTAACAATCGGACTTTTATAAAAAAGGGAACAGATAACTACGGCAAACCAACCCTGAGCTACTGGCCCCAACTACAGTAGACAGTGCCTGGGTCGTAGTGGCAGAGAAACCTGCACGGTAAAAACTTGAAAGAATAAAATATCTAGTATCATCCATTCATAATGTAACAATCAAATATTTTCTTCAACTTGCAAGTAATGAATTAAAAAATAAAGCAATGATATGCTATGGCAAAATGAATCTTTGGCAAAAAGCAGAAGTCCAAATGATAAGCAGCAGTGCACCATTAAAAAAGTATTCAAGTCGTTTTGGTAGTTAACATACTGCCCTTACAACTCGCACGTTCACAACACAGATGAAGGCCTGTCTTGCATTAGAGGTGTAAGTCAATAAGTCATGAGCTTGCAGTGCAGGCTAGCACTTCATGATAGGTCCATGCTACACAATTAACCGTTTTCATATAGAATGTGCTGTAAAATGATTTTTTTATAAATAAAAAGGAGCCATACCACATGCTAATATAGATCTGATCAGTATAGTGCACCCCATCTGATCAAAATAATACACACCCATCTGATCAATTTAGCATGTGAATAAAGAGTACATGTTGACACTTGCAGTATTGCATAGTAGTAAAACAAGCAGAATTGAATGACAAATTCAAGCAAAATGGCCTAACTAGAAAAGCAAGACCTTCATGTGATCAGTTTCAACTTTTAAAAATTCATGAAACCACCATGCACCAAAAGCCATGCAAGCAAGTTTCACTAGGATGTTTTCAAACACTCTTACCAAAAAGCAAAAGAAAACAATAATCTCAGAATAACATAATAAGATGGTTACCTACTACAACATATACACCTAATTGAGGCAATTCCAACATTCATGTTCCCCTATTCTCAACTAAGATTTACCAAAAACTATATCTTCAGTTAGAAAGCCACTTTCTTGAAAACAATCAAACCCTTGGAGTAAAAGCGTTTTGGTGATTATAGCAAACAACAAGTGGATTCAGAATGTCACTGCTCACAGCCTAACTAACATGGTGCAGCAGATCACAAGAGAATTACCAGCCACTGAAGTTGTCGTGGTAGCCGCAGAAGCTGTTGAAGATGGAGCTTGCATTGTGGTCGCATTTTTAGTAGACAAACTAAAACCTGAGAAAATTCCAGATGAGGCGGCTGGTGTGGAACTTGCAGTCGTTGCAGCTGCACTAGTTTGGGAAGCAGAAGTCTGTGTAAAGAAACTTGAACTCGTTACTGGAGTAGTTGGGGCTGTAACTGAAGGAGCTGAGGCAGCGGTAGAGACAGGCGTAGACGTAGATGCTGGTGTAGAGGACTTTGGTGCCCCACTTAAGGAAAAAGATGGAATGGCTGTTGGGGTGCTGAAACCAAAAGAGGGAGTGGTAGAAGCAGAAGCACTGGAAGCAGAATGGCTCATACCGAACCCAATCGAAGATTGAGAACCAGAAGAAGTGGTGGAAGCAGAAGTGCTAAGGCTGAATCCAAACGAGGGTTGAGAAGTGGTGGTGGTGACAGAAGCAGGTGCAGGTGAAGTGGTTTTATTGAACCCAAATGAGGGCTGAGAAGCAAGAGCAGCAGTTGTGGAAGCAGAAACAGTAGCCCCAAATGACGGCTGAGAAAAGGCAGAAGGGATGGAAGCAACTGTGCTGGATCCAAACATGGGTTTTGAAGCAGAAGCGGTGGTGGTGGAAGCAGATGTGTTCAATCCAAATGCAAGCTGAGTAGCAGAGGTGGAAGTACCCAACCCAAGTGAAGGCGTAGAGTTGGAAGTGCTTGAAGTAGGAGCTGAGGCCACACTTCCAAAACCGAAAGCAGGCATTGAAGCAGAACTGGCGCTAGTGGAAGAAGTAGCAGAACCACCAAAACCAAATGCAGGAACTGAAGCAGAAGTAGTTGTGGTAGTAGCCAAAGTAGTGGTACCTAATCCAAATGCAGGTGTCGATACAGAAGTACTTGTGGGAGTGGCAGAAGCTGAAGTGCCAAATCCAAATGCAGGCACCGAAGATGCAGTTGTTGTAAATGCAGAAGCAGAACTGCCAACTCCAAATGCAGGCATTGAAGCAGATGCAGTAGAAGTGCCAAATCCAGACAAGGGCGTAGAAGCAGAACCACCAAATCCAAATGAAGGTGTAAAAGCAGAAGCCGACGTAGTAGAAGCAGAAGTGCCAAATCCAGACAAAGGTGTGGCAGCAGAGCTGCCAAATCCAAGTGAAGGTTTAGAAGCAGAACTGGCAAATCCAGCAGCTGTAGAAGCAGCACTTCCAAATCCAGACGTAGAAGCAGCACTTCCAAATCCAGGAGCAGGTGTAGAAGCAGCACTTCCAAATCCAGACGCAGGCGTAGAAGCAGCACTTCCAAATCCAGACGCAGGCGTAGAAGCAGCACTTCCAAACCCAGATAAAGGGGTAGAAGAAGGGCTTCCAAATCCAAATGGTGTAGAAGTGGTACTTGATGCAGCAGCAGAAGAGGCAAATCCAAATGAAGGCATAGAAGTGGTGGTAGTAGTAGTGGTGATGGTCGAAGCAGAAGCGCCAAATCCAAATGCAGGTTGAGAAGCAGCGGGTGCGGTGATTATGGAAGCTGAAGTTGCTGATGCTCTACATGAAAACAACATAAGTTAAGGGCATTGAAGCAAAACTCACGTGTAATCTGAATATCTGAGACAGGAAACAGATAAATAAAGACGAACCCTGAGCCATTGGCCCCGACTACAGTTGAGGGTCCTGGGGTTGAAGTAGCAAAGGAGCCTGTAACAGGAATATGATGGTAAATAACAGATAAAAGCCAACCACACAGAAATGTAACATTAAGATATTTAGTTGCAACATGCAAATAATCAAAAGAAAGCATGAACAGGGAGATGCAATGCTACAGCAAGGAAAGGAACAAAAGAAGCCAAAATTCAAATGGTGAGAGTGATATTTCATAAGAGACATGCTTGTATACTCAATAAACCACCTCAAAGTCAACAAAGTTAGCTCTCATAGTTGGTGTATTTGTACAAATAAAATTCATGATTCACAAACAATGGTAGATGCACAGCAGTACAGGTAACCCAGTTGAGAACCGTCGATGCTCATTGAGATCTTATAATTTGTCATAGCGGTAGTTTTGCATTTTTTATTTATGTACATAGCTGTGTTTTGCAGCATAGTGGGTCTATGCCAGCACTCCTTTCGAAAGTAAGAAGTAGAAAAAAAACAGCGAAAGATTAAGAAAAAAACACCCACAACACTTTTCTCGTACAAGAACAAAAAAGTAAATTCCTCTTGGATAAGTATCGCAGGAGTAAGTTTCCGACCATACAGAAATGCATATCCAGTTAAATGCTCCCATTATTATTGCAACGTGTGATTCAACTTGAAGGCCAAACCTCCATATTTTCTCCATGTAACTATATATCTACTCAAGGCATAACAAAAGGAAGATTAATTTCAATACGTGGTCCATAGTTTTTAGAGTTGTATTTTTTTCTAACTTTTCTACACTATCTAGAAACATGTCCATCAATGCCATCCAAAACCAATCTGGTCAGGTTTCACTCAAAAAAAAAATTCCCGAAATCAGAGTTCTAGGTCCGGAGATTGCACAGGCACACAAAATCCACGAGACTACAAGCAATTGCAGTAACAATGTAAACGATCAACTGATCAGGAACTTACACAAAGTCCGGTTGTGACAATTCAAGTCGGAATTCTGGAAACCTCCAGCTGTTTGAAGCATTATATTGGTCCAAAAAGACACCGGTTGAGTTCAAATTCCAAACAAACTTTACAACTCAAACATAACCTCATTTGTCAATTTGAGTTGAAAACGAGGGTTTCCGAACTTTAAATACAACTCTCTGGTAATCAATCGAACCCCTAAAAACTTTCGCGAAGGCTCATACGTCCAACTTACCAGTGGTTAACTCGTCGTGCGACTTACGATTGAAATCGGGATTTGGAAAACCCGAAACATCATTCCGGTCCAAACACACACGAGTTCAGTTGAAACATCCTTTATATATAACTAAAACCTAACCTCATTTGTTGGTTTGAGGTGAAAACGAGGGTTTCGGATCAATAAAACCCTAAAAAGTAATGGAACTCACTGGAGGAGGCGAATCCGAAGAGAGGCTGGGAAGCGGAGGAGGATCCGAATAGGGAGGATCCGAATAGAGTGGGGGCGGAGGCGGAGGAGAAGGAGAAGGGAGATTGGGAGGAGGAGGAAGAGGGCGTCGTCGGATTCCCGAACGGGGACGGCGACGACATTGCGGAGCGGAGAAGTAGACTGACGAGGACGGACTCGAGGGTTTTGGGTCGTATGGGTTTTTCGGGAATTTGGGTGTGATTGTGGTTACGTACGGTTGGTTGCCACAAATTGGTCGTTTTGGGTCTCAAATTGGTCCGTAACCACATATTTTTAGGGTTTTTTTGGTGTAGTACTTGTCAAAAAGTTCAAATTTGACCTAGTGACCGTGGTTTTTCAAAATTTATTTTGATGCCTATCACTAGGATGTAAATTGTTTTAATGAAGTTCTGTTAACGTGAGTCTTATTTATACATGTTGTCGTTAACATATTACGTTACGACGTCGTTAATGGAATAATTAACAAATGTATTAACCCACTAATTAAGAAAAATATTGTTGTGGTATCCATCCCAACAATTAAAATTGGTATGCTACTCATCTCAAAAATTATAATTGGTTTAATACTCGTGAATTTTGAAAAAAAAATCTTTTGTTAATAACATGGTAAATCCAACTTGTTGCATGTTCCAACAAATAACATGTCAAATTTCATTTAACTTTATAATTTGAAAATATCCAATTTATAATTTGAAAATATCAACAACAAAGTTCATGTTATTTGTTGGAACATGTAACAAGTTGGATTTACCACATTTTTAGCAAAATACATTTTTTCAAAATTCATGGGTATTATACCAATTGTAATTTTTTGGATGGGTAGCATACCAATTTTAATTGTTGGGATTGATACCACAACAATTTTTTTCTTAATTAGTGGGTTAATATATTTTTTAATTATTCCATTAACGGTGTCGTAACGGAATCTGTTAACGGCAGCAGGTAAAAGTGAGACCCACGTTAACGGAACTGCATTAAAACAATTTACATCCTAGTGATATGTATCAAAATAATTTTTGAGAAACCATGGGTATTAAGTCAAATTTGAATATTTTGACATGTGTTGCAGCAAAAAAAACTCATAATTTTAGCATGTTTTCTTAATTTGATTTAACTACATTATATACTTAGAAATACTATAGTACACAAATTCATTATCGATACATCCTTAAATCAACAACTCAATGCACGATCATATAAATAGCTAATTATCTCCTATTATGTACGTCCCAAACCGGCCGGCCCGGCCGGCAATGAAAGGAAATTAATTACAAATAAATCATAATGTCCCATAATTATACGATAACACCATATATGAGATATTATCCCATGATGTTCCCAAAAACAGAGCTGCCTTCCTCAAAATTAGCAGTCCCTTCCGATTACATATCCAATTCAAAATATGTCTTTCAAACGTGAAAATCATATTCACATAGACTAAAAGGAAACATCGTCCAATTTAACATACCAAATCACCAATCAAATCAAATCACACCAAACCAGAAGATCTCACCAACACACTATATATATCTAAACATCTACACAAACATCAAACATCCCAACACTACTACATACGTAACACAAGAAGATAAATTAAGTTCTAGCTAGTCATACATGGCTCGTGTTGTTGCGACAATGTTCTTGCTGTCTGTGGTTGCATGCTTGTTTGCTTCCGATGTGTCGGCCGACACTCACACGGACTGCGGTGTGGCGGAGACGGCGTTCAGCTTCTGCGTGGGCTACGTGGTGGGTGTGGACTCCACCATGCCTCCGAATTGCTGCGCCGGAATGAAATCTGTGAACCAATTGGTTCCGTCTCCCATGAGCCCAATTGATATGTGCGGGTGCCTCAAGGGCATGCTCATGTCCGCCGGTGGGTCCATCAATGGCGCTCGAGTTGGCGATATCTCGCGTAATTGTGGGGTTAAAACTGGCTTCCTCCCCACCGCTGCTTCCTTCAACTGCAATATGTACGTAAACATTTAAAACACATATGCATTCGTAACTATATATGTATATATATTTGTGATAGGTTTTATTATGTCTAATTGTGGTTTTGTTTATTAATGCAGCGCACATTGACGTTCTATATGTGGACTGATCGATGAAGCTGTTTTATCTCGATCGAGTTGCTATTAGGTTTTGTTTTTGTTTTGGGTTGAGTGCCTATGTTAGGTTTAACTAAATAATCTGTGTTAGGTTTATGTTGCACTACTTTTTATTGAGATAATTAAGAAGCTGTGTTGTTTGGTATTTCCTGTTGATGTTTGGGATATATATGTTGGAGTTTTTTCATGCTTTAGTTCCTGACGTGCTTGTCCGATCATGTGTTGCGTTTGTGTAGATCAGAAACGAATGCATGCGTGGTGTGTTCATTGTTTGTTCAGATAGCAAATCATATAAATGTTGTTGAGCCTAGTGACTAAGATTAATTTCCAAATCTATAAAAAAAACTCCATCTTCTCGAACCTCCAAACTTCCGCTAACTAAAATTATTTACATAAAGTTTGTCAAACTTAAATGACAAGCATGACATTTTAGTTTGAATCTGCAAACATACCAAACGTATATACGATATATGGTTTAATTGAATTGATCCTGTATCCAACTGTAAAAAGTTCACTCATACAAGCTAAACTAATCCAATTCGGAATTGCATCTGCAATTCTTTCCCGTTTTGTTTTTCCCCATAATAATTAAATATATACAGAAATCAAATTGAAATCAACGAGTATTCTAATCCAAAATATGAAATTCAGTGGTCACCAAAAATTGCTTCATTGGGCTCAATCAGCATACTAATGATTTTCTTTATCGACACAAGTAGATTTAAACAAATTTCACCTCCTTCAATTTGGAGCCGAAAATTGTCAACATTACCAAAACTGCCTTTCAATTTAATATCCTTTTCCTTTCTTTCATTCTTCGTGGTGTCGTTCTATTGTACTTTTATGTTCTATTGATGTCGTGGAGAATTAGTGGTAAAATATTTGCTTTTGTTTCGAATTATGGACTTATGGTGGTTGGTTGTGTTTGCTTCTGACTATGACTTTGCGGTGTCTACGACTTGATACCTCCACTATCTGAAGTCTGAACAATGAACTGATTTCATATTGTAACGATTTCTTCTGATTTCTTTTTTTGTTAATATATATAACAATGTTCATAACATGCGATGCCCAAGATGATTTGTCTAGTAATGAAATCGTCGATTAATGACCATGTTATTAAAAAAAACATAGTTTACATAATTTCAGGGTTCCACTTTATCTGTCTTCTACTGAGTGAAGATTTTGATGAAACGCTAAGATCTAAATTAACCTCTCAGCTCAATCAAGAGCAAATGAAGCGATTTTTCAATATATAAATATATAGGGAAGAAAGGAAAGGGATAAGTTTCTTACAGTTTGGGCCTAAAAACTCGTTACAAACTCAACCAATTAAAGAATAGGATAAATTACATATAACTACTTGAATTCTTAACCCCATGAACTTTCAACTATGGCAAATTTGCAACTATTTTTAGAATTTTCTTCTTAAATCTTATAGATTGCTGATGTATCCTACGTATAATGCCACTTTTAAGAGAATAATACAAGTGTTTGGTCTGCAAATGTGTTGGATACTTGGATGGGTAATTTAAGACGAAATCCTGCAGTTTTCTGAAAAAAGGGGAAATGAAACCGACGACACCCCGAAATAAATAAAATATTTTCGTACGCCACTCATGCAAAAAGGTTCTGTAACAAATCTTCTGGTTCCGAATAAGGCTCCGAATATTCGGTATCCGGTTGTGATCCGACAACGGAACGAGAAACCTCGCCGTCGTCGCGCGAAGACAAAACTTTGTTTCGTTTCGTCGGCGAAATGGCGGCGAGAAAAAGAGCGACTTCACTCTTCTTTTCCACTCGTCGCCTTTTCTCCTCCTCTCGAAACCCTAATCCCAACTCTCGTTTCTCAAAACCCTCCGCAGATTCCATCTCCGCAACCTCCCGTTCACCTCCTCCTCAAGCAGTCGGCGATATGAGGACGCTACTCTTCCGAGTGCGGTTCCCCAGACGCAGCGCTACGGAGGCCTTGGAACGATGGGTCCGGGAAGGAGGGAAGGTGAAGGCGCCGGAGTTGAGCCGGATCGCTACGGAGCTCAAGAGGGCAGACCGCTGCAAACACGCTTTGGAGGTTTATATGTTTTTTAATCATTTTTAGCTCGAAGTGTTTGCTACTTTGCTCTGGATTTGAAATATACTGAAACGTAAGGAAGATTAAAGCCTAAAAAGATGAAGAGGTTTTTGTCTTTTGGTTGGAAGAGGTTTATGGTTTTACGAAAATGTAGTTTTTGAATATATGGATGATAAGAACTTAAGATGGAGAGGTGACCTCTAATGATAGGCGGAACTTATCTTCAACCAACCTCAAGGTTTTTAGATTTTTTTTTACTATAATGGGTGTTCAAACGAAAAGTTCTCGAACCCTATCATGCTAATCTTGGTGCTTCTCTGACTGTAGGTTTGAACTGTATCACTAGAAAACTCGAAACGAGTTACCATATTCTTAAGCTTTTAGGAACTTTTTATAGTTTTTGACTTTCAAACATAAGTTCTAAACAAATGCTATGCCCAACTGCATGACATGTAAGACTTATGCTCTTGTGTTGCTTCAGTCATTGACATGAATTATTACCCAAAACTTGTAAAATTTAATACCCACTTTTCAGTAGTAGTGCTCTTTGAAATTCTTTTTTGCATTCCTAATTATTGTTATGTTTAGTTCCTCATGTTCTTTTTCCAATTTTTATCAGTTTACTAGATATCTGCTGCACATGTTGAATATCACCCTTTTTGACCTCGACGGTCACCTAAGCTTCCAACTTTGAAAATTCAAGCATAGCTTGTTTTCTTTCTCATTCTTAATTATCCTCTCTATCAATTTCGGACCTCTTCTACCCTAGCCTTCTACAGTTCCACCATAAGTGGGGTCAGGGGATGAGAGAACTTATTCAGAGCTGAAATTAGCATCATTTATTTCACAGGTCCTAACTTGGATGGAAGCCCAACCTACTTTAAGACTCTCCACATGATCGTGCCAAAAGACTGGAGCTGATTGCTGAAATGAATGGTTTAGCTGCGGCTGAAGATTATTTTGAGAAATTAAATGTCAGCACTTCGAAAAAAACTGCATGTGTCCCACTTTTACACTGTTATGTGAAAGAGAAAAACACTGGAAAAGCTGAGGCCTTTATGAGAAACTTACAAACTCTGGGTCTTCTGGTAACACGTCATCCATTTATTGAGATGCTGAAGTTGTACGCGTCTACAGGTCAATATAAGGAAGTACTTCATGTGATCCAGAAGATGAGACGAGAAAATATACCACACAATGTTCTCTCCTACAATCTTTCCCTAAATGCAGCTCAACATGTGGATGACATATCCACTGTTGAAAAGGTGTATAAAGATATGATTTGTGACAAGAATGTGAAGGTAGGATGGAGTACCCTAGCTACAATGGCCAATATTTATGCAAGTTCCAGTCTCTATGACAAGGCTCTCAGTGCTCTCAAAGAGGCTGAATGCACATTGTCTACTAGGAATCGTCTTGGCTATTTTTTTCTTATAACCTCATGCTAATCTAAATGACAAAGATGGAGTCCTACGAGTCTGGGAATCCAGTAAAAAGGTGGAGGGAAGAATCACTTCTGCAAATTACATGTGCATCTTGCTGTGTTTAGTGAAGGTTAATAATATCGAAGAGGCAGAAAGAGTTTTCAAAATGTGGGAATCAGAATCCAGGAAATATGACATCAGGGTTTCCAATGTTCTATTGGGGGCTTATGTTAGAAAAGGTTGGTTTGAAAAGGCAGAGTCATTTCATATGAGCACTTTAGCACATGGAGGTGTTCCAAACTACAAAACATGGGAGATTCTGATGGAGGGTTGGGTGAAAAGCAAACAGATGGATAAAGCAGTGGATGCCATGAAGAAAGGATTTTCAATGTTAAAGTGCTGCCACTGGAGGCCACCCTCTACAGTAGTAATGGCAATTGCAGAACATTTTGAGCAGCAGTCTATGCTTGAGGATGCAAGAAAATACGTGAAGGTTCTTTCCCGTCTAAATGCCATGAGTTTGCCCTTGTACAAGATGTTGTTCAGGATGCATATTCGTGCTCAAATGCCTGCTCCGAATCTTAGTAAGATGATGGAAAAGGACAAAATTGACTCGGATGAAGAGACAATCATGCTTATTGAGGAAGTTGCTCAGGTGCCATAACTCATAACTGGGAGATTCAGGATTAAGACCAAAGGATTGGCAAGAATGTTTAGTGAAGATGGTGGCCTTCAGATGTTCAAGTTTATGCTGGGAACTTTGCATATGATTTCATTGTCAGAGATGGGTGAATTTGGAGTTGATTTTGAGTTGGGCTCAAGAAGAAGAGTGTGATCCAAGACTTAAGAGGGGTTAACAGTTCCTTTTGGAAAAAGATAACGGGGAACAACGGACTAGAAACAACATTTTGGTTTGTTGTAAACAGGTAACTTTCGTACTATAAATTGCATTCATCGTCTTTGGTTAACTTGTCAAGAATGTAGTTGATGTTGAGACCCAATCTTTATAATAAGTTCAGACGTGATTATGATGGTTTTCTTTCGTTTCATTCACGACGATTCAAAATTACACTAGTAGTGCATGATCTAGCATGGATATAACATGATAAGCTTGATATCTACAGTATTTTCATGTAATGGCATGTTTAGAATTAAGTAGACTGTTTTTTTGTATAATGCTGGACGTTTAGCAGCATAATGATGATTGTGTTAAATTTTGGATGAATCTAATGATACTTAAAGTCTTAAACGTAATGGAACTTGTGAAAGTATAAATGACACAGTAAAGGACAAACATGTACCGATAAAAATAAGGCAAACATGAGTACTGACTCTGTTTGTACAACAATCTTTGTTTTAGTGCAATATATTTTTGTCAGTCTTAAGGAATATGTAATTTTGTTACTATTTGTATAAACAAATCAACTTACAAATAGAGTCAAGGCCATGTATCCTAGTTCCAGAATAAATGTGCTTTATAGTTGGAATGCAAACTTAGCGTCATTTGTGCGGCTTATAGCGTGTAGTTTCACAGAGAAAACACTTCTTCTAGCTACTATTAACATGAGTTGAAAATAAACAGTAAACACTGCAGCTACACCTTATCCTTGGCAAATTCAGGCTCAAATGGGCCATGACTTGTTCATGTGGACACAAAATGTCCATATTTATTTATTAAAGAAATAAATATTTTGCATGCATCGACAATAATCAACTATTATTTCTTCGCTCCCTTTTATGATCCTTATTATCCTATTCATGGTATCACCATCTATGATGGTCCATTTGAACTGCTTATATAGTTTTTCAAACCACATGCTTTTATGAACCGTTAGTCAGCCAACAATACTGTCCTTCTAGTGTAGCCAAACAAGGCTTGGTAGTTATATCTTTAGGTGGAACCTGCACCTTGTACTGAAAGAATGGTCGTCTTCCCTTGTGTGGATAATTTCTGTTAGCATATATTCTAAGTTATGCTCATATCACAACATTTAACTATTAATTCTGGACCCTGGAGGATGGAAGGGCTATTTTGTATTTACTTTTTAGGCCTGAAACTGGAAACATGTATTCTGCAGATATTAACATGGATAGAATCTTAGCATACTTTTCGACTGCTTGCACATGATTATGCCTTAAAAGACAAGCCAATGGTGAAAATCATGGTTTATATGCAGCTTAAGATCATTTTGAAAATGTAAGTGACAGAAAAAGCTGCATGTGTCCACTTTTACATTGTTACGTGTCACAAATTCACTGTAAGGCTGTGGTCTTAAACTCTTAATGACAAGTCACAATCTTCTGAATCCAGGCTTGTGGTGGGCATCATGCATTTATTGAAATGAAGAGTCGATGCAACTATGCATCTAAATGTCAGTACGAGAAAGTACTCTTTTGGAGTCAGAAGACTTGGATGTTGGATCTATTGGATGATAAAGTTCTACACTTCCAGAGCAGGGTATAGAAAAGTTGCAAGCCACCGAAAACTTGAATCTATTGTAAGTTTCTTCTTTATGTTCAACAAGTTAATTATTGTTGTCCCTCGGACACAGCGGAGTTGGTTGGGGTGATTGTTTGATCTCCTCCGAACGCAAGTTCGAATTCCAGCTCCGCATGTCAAGCGTCTCGGTGCAAATGGTGTGGGCCACCTCCAGTTTAGAACTACAGCCCGCCTGTCCCAAAGTGGGGCGGGTGCTTGAGAATTCTGGATCATAAAAAAAAGAGTTAATTATTGTTCTTCACACAATTTCCTTTTATCATTGATCGCAAATTTTATAGGGATCTTGAAGTTGTACAAAATTTCTATACTGACTCGCTTGGAGGTCATATGCTTCAAAATATTCAAAGCACAAGAACTTCTTGAAACCAAGGAAAGGTATAATTCAATCACTAGACAAACAATGTTAAAGGTGAAGTTTTTCTCAAGAAAATATTTCAAATTTAATTTTCTAACAGGCAGGCAGCTCTGTCAGATTATGCATAGATATATCGTTACAAAACACTTATTTTTTACTACACCATATTGACTGCCGACCAACAACAAATTTCATACGATGAATATAACACGTCGATCAGGCTGTCTTCACACCAGCACTCAGCTCCTCTTTACGTTTCTTGTTCATTTCAAACAGCTTGTCATAGGGGGGCAGTATTTCCTTCACCACTTCCAGAGCCAAAATATCTCGGAACCATGCTGAGATAACTGGAAGCTCCTCCTCATTAACCATGCTGATGTTGTTTATCTCCTCGATCATGCGGAACCAAAATCCCATCATACCGATGGCTACTTCAACAAATCCAATGGATTCTCCTTGGAAGAATTTGTTCCCCTTAAGTGCATCTCCGAGAATTCTCAGGTTTGCTTTCAGTTCTTCCACTGCCTCCAGTTGCTCCTGCCCAGTCTTTGAGTACACACCATAACTGGCTGGTAATATCTGCATCCAATTAAACAATTAAGTTAGAATTGAAACAACATCACGACAAGCAGTGTTGACATCTGAAGTGCTTGCTAATGCTTAATTTCAGATAAAGGTAAATGATTTAGCTGGTTTTCATGTAGTTTTGCGGCAGCATAAGAAGTTAAGAACACTAAAACACGTACCTTGTCTTCGGCAAACTTAACCCAGAAACGAGCCATGGCTCTTTCATATGGATCTGTTGGCAAGATGTTATACCCATCTTTCCACGCCTCATCAATGTACTCGACGATGACAAGTGACTCAGCTATCGGTTTGCCATCATGAACGAGCACCGGAATCTTCTTGTGCACAGGGTTGTACTTCAACAACTCCGGGCTCTTGTTGTTGGGCAGATCCTCGTTCACGTACTCGTACTCCACGCCTTTCAACTTAAGAGCCAACTCTACTATGAGGGAGTAAGGACTCGCCCACATGCCATGCAACTTCACTCCTTTGCTCTCTGCCATGTCTCACCAAAGATCTTCTCTACTTTCTTCTCCAATGATATGTTGTGGCAGATTCTTATGCTGGATTAAGTTTGATGTATTTGTTCACTTATATAAGACAAACCTGGAGTGGAAAATCAGGTTTGGTAAGCTGTGTGAGGTCAGGGATGAGGTCAGATTGAAGGCTTCCATGCTTGTGGCCCAAGAAGTTTTGACAAGTATGGCAACGTTGTTACTGATTTTTCTCCCTGGAGATTTTGTTTGATGTTTTTCCTTAAGGTGTTCTTTACTTACACAGTAAGGTTTCCATGAGGCTCAGTTTGGTAATGACTTTTGTTCGTGACTTATGAGCAAAAACGTGATTTATGGTTACTTTATTTACCAAAAGTCCAACAATGTTGTTCTATTTAACTTTTTCTTCATAAGCAGAGAAAAAAAAGCAACCTAAGGCTTCGTTCAGTAGTGGGTTTCAGAGAGTGACATTTGGTCCAAAAGTCATTCCACCTCATCTTTAGTTTTTGTCACGCTCACCCGTCCCACGTCAACGAGAAGCATGTTTTGGAAGGTCCGTTTGGCTTGTCAAAGCCTAACTTACATTCTTCTCTGGATTTGCCCCTACTCATGTGGCGTGCGAACTTGCAACCATAAATGGCAAGGAAGCAACTCTCATTGGTTTCGTGACTTCTTCTCCCTCTTGGCAACCACCCGATGTCCTCCACCGTCGAAAACGTCATGTATCGTAGGCCGACGTGTCTGTGCGGTCTGGCTACCAAATAACTTCATTCTCAAACGTTGAGGAACCCAGAGTGTTGGTTTTTCACTTGTGGATCGTCCATATGTAACTATGGTCGTTGGGTTATCGTTTTAATTACATACATCTGGAAAAAAGTACGTTAAAAAGGGAACAAAACCTAAACAAGAAAATAGGATGTCTATATGAAACATACATCTGAAAAAATCTGCGTGAAAAAAAGAAAACAAAAGGTAAGAAAATAGGATTTGGAAGTAGTGGATCAAATCTACATTTTCCCTCAACAATTACTAAACTCATTTTTTCCTATACCCCAAGTCTCTAAAAAACTCAAACAACCTTTGCAAGGTTCCTTATATTTACTCAACATGTAAAATAAAAAATGAAGTGGACTAACTCACGCTAGTGGAGAAAAGCCTATATACCTTCGATATACAAGGGTATATAAGATGGATTTTAACGGTCCAACACGACTTGTACTGGAAGAATGGTCTGTCTTTCCTTGTGTGGATAATTTCTGTTAGCATATATTCTAAGTTATGCTTATATCACAACATTTTACTATTAATTCTGGACTCTGGAGGATGGAAGGGCTATTTTGTATTTACCTTTTAGGCCTGAAACTGGAAACATGTATTCTGCAGATACTGACATGGATAGAATCTTAGCCTACTTTTCGACTGCTTGCACATGATTATGCCTTAAGTTTCTTCTTTATGTTCAATAAGTTAATTACTGTTGTTCACGCAATTTCCTTTTATCATTGATCGCAAAATTTGTAGGGATCTTGAAGTTGTACAGAATTTCTATACTGACTCGCTTGGAGGTCATATGCTTCAAGATATTCAAAGCACAAGAACTTGATGAAACCAAGGAAAGGTATGATTCACTCACTAGACAAAGAATGTTAAAGGTGAAGTTTTTCTCAAGAAAATATTTCAAATTTAATTTTCTAACAGGCAGTGTAATATCCGAATCCTTGCTTACTGTTTTGGTGGTGTTTAGGGGTGGATTTGTGAGGTTTGAGATGGACGGCTGAGATCGTTTCGGGAAAGAGTATATAAGGTTTGATTCTCTCTCTCTCCCATTCTCTCTCTCGCGTCTCTCACCCTCTCTCACTCACCTCTCTCCACCTCAGTACTTCTTCTGTGCGTGTGGAGGTGGGATCGCCGACGCTTGGTGGAGCTCGGTTGTTGCCGCGTCGAGGTGATCAGATTCGTGGAGTTCCTTCGGGGAGGAAGGGGTTGCGAGGAAGCGTCGCCGTTGTTTCTTCCAAGACTTCTTCAAGTCTTAAGGTATGTCAAACTTGCTTTTACGCTCACCTATTATTAGTGTGGGGGTGGGAGCGGTCGACGGTAGGCCGTTTTGGCTCGTCGGACCTGCACAACAGTTTCTGCACTAAAATCGGTCGACCGGTGTTCTGGGTTCGGTCGACCGGTTATAGTGTATTTTGGGTGATATCCCTCGCACCGATCGAACGATACCTTCGTGGTGGTCGACCGGTTGTGCATTTCTAGCGAGAGATGGATGCTCTGGTGCTTTTCGGTCGATCGGGTCCCCTTTGCCGGTCGACCGAGAGTACTGTCGTAGGTCGGTTGGGGCGTTAACCATCCAAACGGTCGACCGCTCGTTGACTTCGTCCGACCGAAATTTAAGTTAACTTAATGGCCGGTCGACCAGAAGTGTTGTTTCGGTCGACCGTGTAGAATGGTTTGTTGAAGGATTTGGAACTGGTGGATTTCGGTCGACCGGAAGTGTGGTTTCGGTCGACCGTGTAGTGTGGACGGTTGGTGAGTCATACTGGTGGTTTTCGGTCGACCGGAAGTTTTGGGTCGTTCGACCGTTGGAGTCTGGTTTGCGAAAATGTTTTCTACTGGTGCTTTTCGGTCGACTGGGCCCCTTTGCCGTTCGACCGATTGACGAGTTTTTCGGTTGGGCCAGTTCTCTTGGTGAGGATCGGTCGACCGTTAAACAGTTTTCGTTCGACCGTTTCTGCCGTTTTGGTGGATTCGTGGTTTTATGAGTACACTTGACGACGTCTCGTCTCTCCGGCCCCACGGGGGTCAACGGCACAGACTGTTGCCCGATAGTTGTGTGCTTGTACGCTTGAAAGCGGCTCGTCTCTCCGGCCTTTTGGGCAACGGCACGGACTGTCGCTCGATAGCAATACGAGTGTTGTGGGTTGGGGTGAGAGAACCCTTGAGACCCGGTTGTGTGACCGTGATTGTACCGGTGGTGCCGTGTGTGCACGCGTGTTGTGGGTTGGGGTGAGAGGACCCTTGAGACCCGGTTGTGTGACCGTGATTGTACCGGTGGTGCCGTGTGTGCACGCGTGTTAGGGGTTGGGGTGAGAGGACCCTTGAGACCCGGTTGTGTGGCCGTGATTGTACCGGCGGTGCCGTGTGTGCACGCGTGTTGGGGGTTGGGGTGAGAGGACCCTTGAGACTCGGTCGTGTCGGTTTGTGCTATTCATTATTCATTGCATATTTCATTATGGTCCATATATGTGTTAGGGTTTGGCATACTGAGTTTCCTTCTGGAAACTCAGGCATTTTATGTTTGCTTTCAGGCCGTGAGCAGTGGTAGAGGGTGGTGTCTGCGGAGGAGAGCTTCTGAGACCAGATCCTGCTTCCCCCTCTTTTTGAGGTTGTTGTGATTACATTGTATATTTCATCTTATAGCTTTTGGTGTAATCACCTCTTGTTGTAAACTCAGATCTGTATATTTATATATACGTTGGTGCACCTTGTGTTATCTTTGGTAATGTCCTCATTCGTCTGTATGTTTTAAATTTTAAATTTTCCGCTGTTTCGAGGACGTTACAGGCAGGCAGCTCTGTCAGATTATGCATAGATATCGTTACAAAACACTTATTTTTTACTACACCATAAAATTAGAAGACTTATTTTCAAAAATAATTATATTAAAAAACAGATTAAAAATAAATTTTAAAAAATCAAAACATAAAATCAAAAACAATAAAAGAAAATAAAAAAGTCACGGATTTTAGTCGTAGTGTTTTATGTTTTGATTTTTTTTAAAATCGTTTTAACTATGTTTTTATTATATTTGTTTTCAAAATATGTTTTGTAATTGTTATTATTTTTTAAAATTTTTTAATTGTGTTTTTAATTTTTTGTTGTATCGACCTACAATACTGTTTGTAATGTGTGTACACCCTACGAATTTTCGACAACGTTACCAATTTTTTGTTTTAATTAGTTTAGTGTTTGTTTAATATTCAGTTGTAAATAATTTATTATTCTGGCTAAGAAAATTTATTTTTTTACTGTATAAAATACTCTAACATTTCAATACGCCCAGTTATCGACGTGATTTGGAGGTCGATTTTTGAAAAAATTAAAAACAAATTTAAAAAAATAATATTAATTAGAAAACATATTTTGAAAAAAAAGATTTTAAAAAAGATTACAAATAGTTACAATAAAAAATAAAACTAAAACAAAAAACTTAAAATCCGTGGAATTTAAAATAAAAAAAATTTTTGGGAGACGGATTGCGGTTCGAGTACTTTTCGATTTTTTTTTTCTTTCCTAAAATTCGAAATTTGAATTTATTTTTTATTATATAAAAAAATTACGGCTTGCCTTGCCTATTTGCAATTTCTCAAAGAAAATTGTTGAAACAAGTTATTTAAAAACGACATATTTGGTTGTTTCTAATCTCTTTCATCGCTTATTGTGTTGTAGATTTTACCGTTAAATTACAAGGTGTACTTCAAAACCGGAGAAGAACAACAGAAGGCAGTGTAAGAGATGAAAGCGAACTTGAAATTAAATCCTTGGAGATGCTCTAGAGGGGCGCAATTAATTCTTCGGTGGAGAATCGTTTGGATTCGTCGATATAACTTCCGGTGTGATGGGATACTGGATTTAAACAACATCAGTTCGGTCAACGAAGAAGAACTTCCGGTGGTTCAATGATATCATGGTTGAGGATTTGGTGAAGGGGAAATTACTTCCTTATGATATAAGTTGATGGATGTTTTCAGGTAGTACAAAAATTGGGCAGTGGCTAATGCTTCTTCAAAAACATTAATAGAATATGTGTGGTCTTAATCATGTGGAAATTAAACATCAAATTACAACTATATGTATGTTTGATTAGTTTGTTATGGACTTGTATGATGTTGCTGGTTTATTGTGTGTATGAATAAGTTAATTAATGGTCATAACTCAATACTATTGTCACTTCTGTAGCTTGGACCTTGTGTCGGACAAAAAATTATTTTGGCTCTCTCAACCCGTGATAAGTGGAAGCTAGAAAACCTAGTTAGAGGAGTTCAAAAATAATTAACTAAAGTAAATGTAGACATTTTCGTAACCACTAAAGTTGGATTTAGTAATCTACTTTACGTTTCATAACAAAAGAAATAATCAATAATTTAAATGTATGCTGTTTTTCCCCTTCAAATCCAATGATTTGTTTGGGGGTTGACCAATTGTCTAATCACCAACCGATACGGAAATTTTCACGGAAAAAGTAAAGGACAAATCCGAGTCATCATTTTTTTTGACAGTTTTAAAGGGGGGAAAATCCTGAAACAGATCATAAATAGTTTACTAAAAAGTCCAAGACTGTAAATAAAGTAAGGTTAATTTGCAAATATGATAATAATCTAATGCTATTGTTTTTTATGCGTTCGACCAATTTATTGGTTTTGCGCACGCAAATCAATTTCAACATTTTCAACAATATTCACTGTAAATAACTCATGATATTAAATTGTATCAATTCATATAATTTTGGAAAATAATACAAATTCCTTAAAGTTTCTTTAAACCTCTTCAGCTCCACTCCACCGTAATATTTATGGGATGGGAATGTATGATTTTTGAATTTTAAATTGGAGTGAGGAGAGAATAGTTATATTTACGAGATACTAAAATCAACATTTTACAAAACCAACTACCTCCACTAAGGGTAAGAACCCAATGGTGAATAAAAATGGCCCATTGATCACTACTCAATAGTTACAGGGAACTACTAAACGTCGCCCCAAAACTACTTAAATCGCCCCTTGAAATTACCAAATTGCCCTTAACAATATATTTAATACCCATATCGTCCCGTGTCTATAAATAAGGCCTATGGTCTTGTATATTCATAATTTATCAGTAAAAACACCACGAAAATGTCTGGCGAGGGTGATGCATCGGGTGAGGTAAGCCTGGCGCGGGGCAAATTTTGGGCCGAGCGTCTACATTAGACGCCTCCCCCATGGTGAGGGCGTCTGCGTAGGACGCCCTCCCCATGGGTAAGGCGTCTGTAGTAGACGCCCTTCCCTTCGGCAAGGCGTCCTACGCAGACGCCTTACCGTTGGGGAAGGCGTTTAACACAGACGCCCCATCCATGGGGCAGGCGTCTAATACAGACGCCTGTTTTTTTTTTTTGATTTTGTTTTTGTTTTTTTAATTTCGACTTTATTTTTTAAATTTTTTAATTTCGATTTTATTTTTTAATTTTTTTAATTTCGATTTTATTTTTGTAGGTTCCAGATTTCAGTGGTGATGGAGTGGATTACAGTGAGTTATTTCAAACTACACAAATCTTTGCAACAATCGATGAAGCATGTAAATGGGCCAAACAAGTAGCTATCGGAGCTGGGTTTTTTTTGGTCGTGTCGTCGTACAAAACAAGATCAGATAGTCGGATGGATTGTTATTTGAGATGCGACCGGCGAAATCAAATGGAGTCTCGGGATATGGATACTGCACTTCGAAGAAACACCAAAAGAAAGGGTTGCGGTTGCCGTTTCTTAATAAAAGTGGTGGAGCGACGGGATCGTGATGGATGGGTTGTGGTTTTTAATAGTGGTCACGGACATCACAACCACAGACTGGCAGTTTATCCAGAGGGTCATCGTCAAATTAGTGGTCTAAGTTCTGGGGCGAAGAAGATTGTTCGTGATATGACAGAGGCGCAAGCAAAACCACGGAACATCTTGAAGGCAGTAAAAGAAAAATTCCCGGAGGACAATCCAAATCAAAGGCATATTTATAATTTCAGAGATTACATGAGGAGGACAAAATCTGAAGATCGGAATCCCGTCCAGCAGTTTCTCTACCAAGCAGTGCAGTGTGAGTACTTACATTGGATTATGGCGGATCCAGAAACTGATGTCGTCACTCACGCTTTTTTGGCACATCCGACGTCAGTCCAGTTGTTGCGGACATATCCTTTCGTTATCTGCATGGATTCGACTTACAAGACGAACAAGTATAAGATGCCTTTGTTCGAAATGATTGGGGTCACACCAGCAAACATGAATTTCCTTATTGGATATGCGATTTTGATGGATGAATCTTACTCCAGTTATTTGTGGGTGATGGAGAAGTTGAGAGATCTGTTATTGGGGACTGTCAGCCCGACTGCAATAATAACAGATCGGGAGTTAGGCCTTATGCGACCAGTGAGAGAGGTTTTTCCTGACTCTGCTCATTTACTCTGCACATGGCACATCAACAAAGACGTATTGAATTACGCATACCACGTATTCGGCAAGAATAAGGAGATGGCAGAGACTTTGAGGCGTGGAAGATGGAGGAAGATCATGCTTTCTACTTCAGAAGCCGAGTATGATAGAGCTGTGTATGCTCTGAAAGATTTGTATAGATCGTGGCCGGCTATCACGGAGTATCTGGACACCACGTGGTTGGTGCATAAAGAAAAGTTTGTGCTGAATTGGACGAACAAAGTCCTTCATTTTGGGAACACCACAAATTGTAGGGTCGAAAGTGCTCATTCGGCTCTAAAAGAGTGGATTTCTACATCGACTGCAGCTCTGGACACTCTTTTCGAGCGCGTCAACGCGGCTACTGAAATGCAGCTGACGAATATTCGAAACTTTCTTGAAGACTCGAGACGGCGAAATTTGACTAATTTCGGACATGCTCTATATCGTCACATAAATGGTAGAGTTTCGCATCACTGTTTGCAGTTGCTGAGTCAGGAGGTGAAGAGAATGCAACAGTTAGATGATGAAGTTGAATATCGTTGCGAGTGCGCTTTTCTGACTTCTCATGGGATACCTTGCGCATGTACCATCCGTGGATGTCTTGAATCAGAAAACGGAATTTACTTAGAGCAGATTCATTCGTTCTGGAGGACACTTGTCATTGGGGAAGGAGCCGGGAACGCAGATTTTGTGTCTCAGGCAGCTCAAAACGCCGAACATTTTCGCAGTCTGGTTGATGAGATTGCAGGAAGTGACCCTACCGTAATTCGATCTGCCTCTCGGGTTTTATTCGAGCAGCTACACCCCGAACATTCGAATTTGAAAGAGCCTGCAGTAAAAACAAAGCTACGAGGTCGACCAAGGGGAAAGTCGACACGACGGGAGCCTAGTGCGTTTGAGTATGCAAAGCGAGGTAGTGGTCGATCTTCAGGTAGTGGGAGTAGAGGTCGTGGTCGTTCTTCCGGTAGTGGAAGCAAAGGTCGTGGTCGATCTTCTGGTTCTTCGTCTGTGAGGGGAGGATCAGGTATACCATCCCTATATTTATTATTATTATAATTTTGTTATTTATTTCAGTAAATATGTATCTTTTGTTATTATATGTAACTGTATTTTTTGTTCATATTGTAGTGACTGGGCGGGCTGACGTAGACGACTTCCCATATGGAGATAGAATTCCAGGAATCATTATGCCATTCCTACACCAGTGGAATGATGTACGTGCTGATGGAAACTGTGGATTTCGATGTGTCGCCGATGTTTTCCACGGTGGTGAAGACAATTGGCAACTCGCCCGTCGTTCGATTTCAAATGAGATAGCTGCGAACCCATCTTTTTATGAGCACGTATACTACGACGGTGTGGCGGAGGCTCGTCACCGGATTAATTGGGGCGGGGGACCTTGTGGCGAGAATCACTATATGGAGACGTGGACGGACTTGTTTCCCATTGCAAATTTTTACAAGTGTGCAGTTATGTTCTTCTCTCTCGGAAATGATGGTTCGTTGTACCCATGTCTTACAGTTCTACCTTGGGAGAGTCCGCCTACCGTGACGAGACCGTGCAGAGAGTTGATTATTGCTCATTTAGGGAGTTACGCTCATTACATTCGTTTGGAATTGAATGAGGGATTCCCCGTACCTCCTATAGCGACTCTGTGGTATCAAATACGAGATGAGAGTGTTATTGGATGGGAGCTGGAGTACCAAAATAGGATATCATATTGGCAACAATTATGTAATATGTTTTGATATGTTTGTATAATTATGTAATATGTTTTGATATGTTTGTACATTATATAGTGTTGCTTTATTATGTAATATGTTTTGATATGTTTGCTTTATTTGCATTATATATAATAGTACGACAGGTTATCAAACACAAATACAAATAATAAGGGTACAACAGATAAGCAAAACACAAATACAAACAATAAGCGTACGACATGTTAGCAAACACAAACACAAATACAAATAATAAACGTACAACAGATAAACAAATATAAATGCAAATACTAAGCGTACAACAGATAAGCAAACACAAATACTAAGCGTACAACAGATAAACAAATATAAATGCAAATACTAAGAGTACGGTACAACAGATCAGCCTACTCATCATCCGAATCATGGTCGGATATGCCTAACTGAGTATGCCACGACTGTATGATCTCATCCAAATCTCCGCATGCAGCTCTGGCATCGTCTGGCAGCTCATCCCTCCTCTGCAAGATTGGCTCTACAGCCCGTATCATCCTACCCATCCACTGCACATAACATTAACATTAGCGTATATTATCAAAAGATACGGTACAAATAAGTATAGATAAAATGAAAAAATTACCAGATCGGCACACGTCCTATCTGGTGGTCGATCTGCTCTCCGGGAGGCACCACGGACAATGACAGGATGTGAGTAACTACCAAACCAATCAAGATAACGTGCATCACACTCGGAGGGGTTGCGACTACGTCTGAAGTTGCCAAGGAACAGTCGACATGATCTCGGAAATGTCCGCCAAGTCGATTCCGCTGTAGAAGCGGGGAACCTGACGTCGTACGTCGCTGCAGTCGCAGACCGGACCACATGCTCTGGTGTCGGGATGTCAACCGGGATCACCTGAACATATCCCAACTGACGCAAGACACGATCGGGCATATAAGGCTCTATGATATCCCGATAACGAATAAGGCCCATCAATAAAGTCCTCGGGACCTCCCCTGCTGGGTCAGGACCATAGGGTAACCACTCCACCTAAACTTTAACACATTAATAATAATACATCTTAAAATTAAATAAATAAATGTAAATGGTGTAAAGTTTGATACATCTGATGCAGTCATCTGATCTAGCCGTGCGCGGATGGAACGCAATCGTCCATCGCTCTTGTCCTCGCTCCGGACGGCCCACATACCCGAACGTGGATGACCCTCCTCGATAATCTTCCGCTCATGATGCGGGCGCAATGCGGGAAAGTACTCGTATATCCACGCCTGCAGCAGCGTAAGACAACCTGCAATCCCAGAACAATCCGCACGGCTAGCTATCTCAAGCTGACGGTACAGGTATGCCAACGTCGCTGAGCCCCACGAGTACTCACGAACAGTCTCCGGGTCCCTAGCCTCCAATAGATCGCGTGGTCTGATCCGGCAACCACTCTTGTCGACAAACAAGACGGCTCCGAGCATCAAAAATAGGTACGCCGTCAACTGTGTATCATCGGCCCGCGGAGGTCGTGCTCGTCTGCATAGGTCCTCAATGGAGTCGATGCCGACACCACCACCACTCCATAAAGTTGTATCTCTCGCCAGGCCATCAGGTGTGACACCAAGCAACTCTGCCACATAACACCTCAGCTCAGATGTCGACCCCTGAGCACTAACCAGACGACCATCCACAGGAATGCGCAGGATCTGGAAAACATCGTGAAGCATGATCGTCATCTCTCCGAAAGGCATGTGAAAAGTGTTGGTGTCAGGCTGCCACCGCTCCACAAACGCAGAAATCAAAGACATGTCGAGATAAGGGAACATGCTGTACGGTAAGTGCCCCAAATGCGTGGCACTAATCTCCTCTCTGATATCAGCACTCAGTGTAGACCGCCAACCCTGTAGTGCTGTACAGGCTCTGTGCCGATTTTGGCACTTCAGAACCTTCCGATCCTCTCCATCCCAGATCCGTCTAGCGATGTGACCCCAGAAACTAGGAATGACGCTCCCATGTAAAGGACCACCAGGCGTCATACTGCTCACGATCCAAGAATCGTCCTGGACCCTCTTCTTCTTCTGAGCGCGGGGATCAACAGTGCACGAGCTCGAATCCCCGGTCGTAAACCTCCCACCCCTACCCTTCCGCACCATCCATCCCGCGGAAGTAGAAGTACCCGCTCGACCACGTCCTCCGCTATAATCCCCCTGCCTCTCCACCTCCGGCAGCACTAACTCATACGGGCCATCATCGTCGCTCTCGTCGTCGAAACTATCAACATGCTCATCATCGAAGGAATCATCCTCCTCCTCACGACGACGTAATGCCTCCCTCTCCCTCCTGACCGAAGCAGATATCCCCCGTCTACGTGGATGACGTGGTGCTGAATCATCAACTAAAGAACGGAAGGCGTGTAATGGTATCGACTTGCCTTTCCCTCCACTGTGACCCGATGACTATTAATTGAAATTTTAAATACAAATTTGTTAAATTTGTTAAACTAAATTATCATATTTATCAAAATTGTTAAACTAAATCAAAATTTGTTAAACTAAATTATCAAAATTGTTAAACTAAATCAAAATTTGTTAAACTAAATGAAAACAATTGTTAAACTAAATCAAAATTTGTTAAAACTAAATATCACAAATGTTAAACTTAATAAGAATTTGTTAAATTAATTTTATTGATTTATCACAATTTATTAAAGTAATTATGATATTTAATAATTAAAAAAACAAAAAAGGTGGAGGCGTCTGCGAGAGACGCCTCCCGCATGGTGGAGGCGTCTGTCGGAGACGCCTCCTCCTACGGGGAGACGTCTTTCGCAGACGTCTCCCTCTACGGGTCGGCGTCCGAGGAAGCCGCTCCCCCTATGGATGGTCTCCCTCGGACGCCGACGATTTTTTTTTATTTTTAAAAACAAATAAATAACGTAATGTTACCTCATACGGGTACACCGGGGGAACTGCTGGCTGCTTGCCTGGCCTCCGAGACATTCGTAATCTTGTGTAGTAGGTATAGGAAGAGAAAGTTTTGAAAAAAGAGTGAAATTGTGAGATATATAAGCAAAAATAGGAGGAAGGACAATTTGGTAATTTCAAGGGGCGATTTAAGTAATTTTGGGACGATGTTTAGCAGTTCAGTAGTTATATCACTATCGTCGCAGCCTGACAGTAAATTTATTGAATTTTTCACATAAAAATTCATATAGTTAAAGTATTATTCGAAGGGTTAAGGTATTTTGAAAAACTTGTACGCTAATGACAAATTCAGAAGAGAATCACTAATTAAGTGAAAACCAATTGACAAGTTAAACCAAAGAAGGCAAAATTACAGGAGAATCAGGGAGGATTCAATATCAAGCAAGGAAATAATCAAGAAAACACCAACACAGAGTAGAAGAAATTAAGGACTTCCAATCCACAAAATTAAAATAAAATTAAAATACAACAAAACAAGAACGTGTTTGGAAGCGTAAAAATAGCGTATTTTCCGCTATAAAAAGCACATCCATCAAAACCTTTTCTGAGAAACAAATCACTTTCCTTCGGCACCACTTCTCATTCCTTCCTTCCTACTCTCAAGAAGGCAACAAACCCTCCAACCCCAATCCCGATCCACCCTTTTCTAGGGTTTCCCCTTCTCCCACTGATCTCGCCATTTCCATCCTAAAAGGCCCTCTCTTGCCCCCCCTCGATCCGACCCAATGCAAGGAGATCCCCGATAGCGCGATCTGACGCCGGATCTCCCATCAAAATTGGATTTTTTTTGTGGGTTTTTGGTAGAATCAGTAATGGAGTCGTCCCCGAGGAGGAAGCGGAAGGGGGTCGCGACCATAGCCCCTCACTTTTCGTGTGGAGACGACAATTTCGATCCTTGTAGGAAGAGATTTAGGGAGGAGAGACGGTCGGATGACGAAAAGATCCGATCTTGCGACCGGAAGGCGGTTATGACGGCCCCCCCGTGTGGCGGGTCGTCGTCGATCGGGTGCCCCGGGAGGGGTTTGAAGCGGAAGTTGGGGTGTGTCGATTTGGTGATTAGGGTTTGCCGGAAGAAGAAGTTGGAGCAGGAGTATGTGGTCGGGAGGTCGATCGGGCAGGGGAAGTTCGGGTCGGTTAGGTTGTGTAGGAGTAGAGTCGGTCGGGGTGAGGAGTTTGCGTGTAAGTCGTTGGCGAAGAACGGGGAGGAGACGGTTCAGAGGGAGGTTGAGATAATGCAGCATTTGTCAGGGCACCCTGGTGTTGTTACGCTTAAGGCTGTTTTCGAGGATTCGGATTGCTTCCATCTTGTTATGGAGCTTTGCTCTGGCGGAAGGTTGTTGGATCATATGGTCAGGGAAGGGAGTTTCTCGGAGCAATGTGCGGCACGTATGGTTAAGGAGTTGGTTTCGGTTATTAAGTATTGTCATGAGATGGGGGTTGTGCATAGGGATGTTAAACCGGAGAATATACTTCTAACCGCTTTCGGGAAGATGAAGCTTGCTGACTTTGGTCTGGCTGTCAGGGTTACTAATGGTACTTACTGAACGACAACCACCGTGTTCTTGATGTAGAACAATGTATTTTGAAATTCCATGTGTATATACTGTTAAGTACAGCAATGGGCATATACCACATTGTTTGTTCATTTGCATTCTTCAATGTTATATGTTCATGTAGTGAGGCCAATGTCAGTCAGAGTGTAGTTTTTTCAGCATGATTTTGAAGACAAATCAGATTAGTGCTATGCTTTCTTTGCTGTACTTGTACATTGTGTTTGTTGATCGTGGTGGAGTAGTTTCAATTTGATGTTGACAAATTGTTTCCTAGGAATACAAATGTATCATTGAATTAGATCGTGTTCATGGTTATGTAAGATTTTCAGTCTGAAGTATCACACTTTCATGCTATCAAGTATCGACATGTTTTTCTTGCATTTGTTTACTTTCCAGTATACTTGCAGCTTTCTCGATCATCAGAGTTGAGTTATGTTTGAAAAATGTTGATTAAATGCAGATACGACTATGCTTTCAACGATTTTATTTGTCTCTTCGAGGCTTTCTATATTTGTCTCCTCTGGTTGGTTTGGTGTATTGAGCTGTAGCTATTTATATGGTAATCCATCATGCTTCTGGTAATCTATAAGGAGATTGAAGGCACTACACTCTCCTAATTAGCTTCTCATATATTGTATTTTTGAATTCTGTAAAGGACAACCATCCTTAAGCTAACCGAGTAAACTTCATGGCATTAGGCATGCTGTTCTGGTCTATTATCTGATGTTCTGAATTTTTCGTAGGATCAATTAGATTAAAGTTATTATGAAAATTTCTCATCTTCTGGCATATTTTGTTACCTTTTCTTGTAGCTCAACCTTTTCATTTTCCTCAGGTCAGAAACTAACCGGAATCGCTGGAAGTCCAGCATACGTTGCTCCTGAGGTTCTACTAGGTCATTACACAGAGAAGGTTGACATTTGGGGTGCAGGGGTCCTCCTCCATGCGCTCTTGGTTGGATTTCTCCCATTCCAAGGCGAGTCTCGTGATGCTATTTTCGAAGCCATTAAAACAGTGGATCTTAATTTCCACACTGGAGTCTGGGAGCCAATCTCAAAACTTGCTAGGGATCTTATTAGCCGAATGCTAACCAGAGATGTATCTAAAAGATTGTCGGCCGAAGAAGTATTAAGTAGGTTTTACCAGAGTTTTACAATTGCTAAATACCATGCATGTTTAGAACTAGAAGCATGATCATGATTCATGTTCTGTTCCTGTGCAGGACACCCTTGGATCATGTTCTACACGGAATTCCTGCCGAACTCATTGCCATCTGAACCACAGATGAGAACTAACCACAGCATTGTTTGCCGAGGAGTTGTAACTAGAGTCCAGGAAAATGGTAGACCTCATATTCCCATTTCACACTCATCTGGGAGTTCAACTCAAAACTCAGAGGAAGTGGACACCAACGGCTTTGCTGATGCACTTGCTGCTGCGATCGGACGTGTGACGATATCCGAGCCAAAGCGGAGCCGGCTATGCGCCACTCCAACTCCCGTTCAGCAGGAATGCTCTTCTAATCTGAAATCCAACCTCTGCGCAGCATTTTGAAGATGTGAAGATCCTGGTGTGCAGAAACGGACTTTGTGACATGAACTGCTCACTGTGAATAGCATCAACAAGAACAGCAGGGAACTCTAAGGCTAAGGCTTAAGCTGGAGCCGATTTGGTAACTTCTATCTGGTTTCTGAGCTTATGCATTGTTAGTAATAATAAGCTAATTTGACTGATCAGGAGGATTCTTGTAAATTACATGTACATACATCCACTCATGCTTATTAGCATCTGCTTGATAGTCTAGTGCAGTCTGACAGATGCTGACTTCATTCCCTCTGTAATTTCTAATTCCATTCGTTTGATTCGTTTCTCAAAATAGAAATTGGTTTGTTACTTCATCTTTTGTATAGTAGTGTCAACGAGGCTACAGAGGTTTGCAATAGTTGGTCCAAAGTCCAAACCATCTGCCACTTAACCTATCTTAAGCTGCATGTTTTAGTTCTATTAGTTATTTAGTTTGGAATGGATATGCATCTGGCACTCACATGGTCGCAGGTGTAACTGAATTCAATCCCTAAAAAGGGTCTTGAAATCAAACAGGTTGCTTTTAAAAGCCTTGAGAAAATATTGGCTCAGCGAAGTCGACACATGGGGCCATTTTAAAAGTAAAAGTAAAAGACAACAGCCAGCAACTCTTAGCATATCTTTGATGCTTGTAACGACCCAATTAACCGGTGCCATCAGCTGTGTAATCTAGTTAATGAATATGCTTTGTTTAGAACATGTTTGATGGTGCTGTAGCTTGTAATTATGTTACGAACTATGACTTATGAGAAGTTTTTCTTTACGTTCAAGTCGAAGACAAGCTCAGTCATCAAGCAATTTTTAAATTTTGATTTTTAAATTTTAATTATGCGTGCTTGTTAGGATGATGTCATTGTAAATTCACTGATTCATCTCAAAATTTGAAATTGGGATCCTGGAAGGGAGCAGAATATTCTACACTCGTTCGACATTTACCACAAGACAACCGAATATGGGCTACTGTTGTTTTAATTTTTTTAAATATTAATAGTGGCCACTTTTGTTATAAATGCAACGTCTCACTACTATCAAATTCGATCTTCTTGTAAGTGGGAGTGTGGAACCATCTTATTGCTCATACTTTCAAATGACCAATATGATAACATTAAAAATCAAGCCCCATGGATCGGTTGCTAGTCTAAAATGTAAACTACATCGAATTGAACTTAACACTTGAGAGCACTCATTTCGTTTAAACCATAAGTACGTTTCATATGCACTTAAACTCAAATAAGCATCACCAATGACATAACTGGACGGAATGGTAACCGCTCAAGGCTCTGGTTGAAAGCGTATTCTAATTAGAAATGTGAATAGGATTCATTCTAAACCAATATGAACAACCACCTATAGTATACATGAAACCCAGTGCTTGGCAAACAGCAGATATACAAGCAAATGTCGTCACTGATCATGATGACAATATCATACACGGATACACCCCTGTTTCAGCAATTGAAAACTGTCGCTTATAACCAGTAATCTAGTTCAAAAGTCAAATAAAAAACTAATGTTCAAACTCATGTATACCATAATATCTATATATGTGAAGGGTAAGGTCCCATTTACATAATTGTGTGACAGTACTGACATACGGATTAAGCATAGCATGTTACTTATCAGAACAGACTTGTTATCTCCTGGAAAACTTAGACCAGAGGTATACCAAGAAAAAGCAAAGCAGTGCAAACAATATCACAAGAAAAAGATGGTTGGAGCCTTGACGGATGATGCTATTGTTCATTCTTCTCATGTTATTCTTCAGGCCCGCTTGAGCTTTTATGACTGTCATTTGCTGTGAAAAGATGTGATGATGAGATGGAATAATTAAATCAAGAAAGGAAGTTAGACTTCTTCGGAAAAGTATGCTTCATACTGTATTTGACCTACAAAAGTCCATTACTTTCCTATCATTACCGCCAAGTCAAAAAAAGAAAAGAAAAAAGGAATTCAGTTCTTTCATATCGATGCCAAGCATATATTCTTTTAAACATAACCCCCAATCCACCAGTGGAATATTTGCATTATTAGGAAGATCTTTAATAAAAAGGAATTTGGGGGGAAAAGTTGTATTTCATATCTTTTTCATAGCAATCATCCTGAAAGTGATGTCAGTATGTCGCTCTCTAGGAGATAGCAGTACTACTAGGATAACATAGAGATCACATAATGAGATTCAATATTCTATTGAAAAATATATGCTGTGTAATTCTTACCAATTTCGCCAGCAAGCCATTTTGAAATTTTGCTTCATCTTCTATCTCTAAGGCTACCTGTTCCAAAAAAAAGATATAAAAATATTTTGTTCAGGAAAGAGTGTCATTGACTATAACACTGTAAAAAATAAGAGTTAATTTGAAATTCTACAGTGAAGAGAATCCATGGTAATTACTACTTGTTAGTTGTTATTCATAGTAATGTGTCACTCACTGAATAAAGTATTGAGAAATGAGAAGTACGATTTGAAACAATGCTAGTAGATTGATGTTTTCTACCTCAAGAATCAGTGTGACATCAACTATGAGTGTATTCAAATAATATTATAATAGCATGCAAATGTGTGTGAGATACTTTTCAAAGAATGAAAAACTATAGTCAACAATATACTTTGTACGAAAAAAGAATGTAGATTCCTACTATTACAGAGAAAGACAAACACTTCTAGTATGATGTTGGGCTAAGCCAGAATTTTAGATAAGAATCCACTTAACAAGTTATATAACCAAATACCTCCTTCACAATGCTCTAGTTCATTACAAGTTCACCAGTTTTAGAACTTGTAAACCCAACTCCATAATTCTTTGGCATGCAATATTCATTTACATTTGAGGCTACCACAGAATGGTTCTAGGGATATAACAACAGTTGCTAAGAACAATTGACTAATATTGTTTCTCATGTGCTTAAATCTGAACACCTTGCAAATAAAAGTTTAATACTTAATATTTCTTTACAAAGTTTCCAGTTAGAGATGGAACACATTTAGAGTGTAGTGGTGTCCGACCCTTTAAATGTCAGGAATAGGAGCACAATAACATTATTGGCTAAGACAAGCTACTCTTGCGACATGCACTCTAGGATAACAATTTAATGACAATTCTAGAATATCATGTCCATCTATACATGTAATTACACAGATTCATTTAGGAATTTTTTTTCATGAAAAGACAATGTGATAACTTTGTTCATTTACAATAAACGATTTACTCAGAGTCAGAGAATGACCATCTATTCTACATGGTAAAGTATAGACTGGCTACCTAAGACCCAATTAGTCTCTCATCGATAAAATAAGATAACAATTGGGACGTATGTTCATCATTATACTTCCACACCAACGTAATTCTTAAGCAACTTAATCACCCAATTTTGTACTTGTGGTAGTGCAGTTTAAGAAGGCGTGGCCAGTAGCTTTCATGCATAAGTGAAATACCGAATCAAGCTTTGTGTGAGTAAAGTGTTGGTCATTACTCATAACCCTCCCCCAATGAATTTTTCTCATAAAGGAAAAAATTTACCGACTGACACTCATTTGGTTTCATCTTACCTTGCACCATCAAAATAGTTTCTAAAGGGGAAAATTCCCGAGGCGATCTAACAAAATATGGAATCATAAAACAACAAGAAATATCAAATTTCATACCAAACAATAACAACATGCGAATTCATAACCTAATGGTCGAATCACAACTTCTGCGTGAAGATGTTCACAACCACGATTCTATAACCCAAACTCGTCTCACTCCGACATTTGTTCACGAGCCGATACGTGCTAATCAAATTTGCGTGTAGCAATTCCATTAAAAAATGTTTTGAAAAATTACAAGGTTCAAACGGAGTTTGTAAATAGGTGTTTTTCTTAATAATTTTTCCGAAAGAGAATGAAAAGGGGGATTTAATTTGATAATAATAAAAAGCTTACGCCTTTCAACTTGCGAAGCTTGAGGTGGAGTCCGGTGATCTCTTCGTCCAAATCGGCGTGCATGGGGTCGATCCGCAACTGGATCTCCCCCGAGTTGGGCCAACCCGTCGATCTACCGCCCAATCCATCCCTGAAAGAAATCTCCGATTTTGAATTACGCGATTTCATCCACGCGGAATAGGAAAAAAAGAGAAGAAGGCATACCTTGATCTCAAATTCGACATGAGGAGACGAATACGCACAGAAGGAAGGAGAGCGGAAACGAGGAAGAGCGAGATGGGAACGGACCTTTTGTGTTTCGAGTCGGATCACGAGGAAACCGACCCGTTTAAATGATCCGTTTATGATCACACGATGTTCAAATTTACACTTTTTGCGCCTTCGAATTCGCTGCGATCGTATTTACTTACGGCCGAACTAACCCTCCCCGAACACACCCACGGTTGTTGGCGCTCTTTACTTCATACTCATTTGGTAAAATGTCGCTTATCCAAACAAACACCTGCGACTTGCCATAGTATAGTCCAAGCAAACACTCACGCTGGAACCGCTGACACCATAGTATAGGTCTACAGGACGATGGAGGCGACGTGCCGCTGGGAATTGAAGTGGATGAGCCCGGAATAAAATGACTGGTTTGCTTTTCTGATGTGCCCATTCCTTTCTCGCACTTATCGCATTATTACAAGTTTATTTTATCTTTGCAGGTGATAAGTTAGATTCCTAAGAAATCTTCAACTGTCTTTTTCCAATAATATACACATCTTTCACATATGTTGGCAGATTTTAATGAGCATGCTGATTCTGATTATGCCTGTTGTGTTTACCTAATCATGCTATTTCAACTTGTGCAATGCTGCCAATCTTGCTTTCACGCATTATCCTCTTTTTGTAAAACTATCTGAGCGTATCGTGTTTGTTAAATTTACTGAACGAATTAGTTGCAGGAGTGTAGAATGTACTATATTTTTTATTATTATTTGAAAGCATACAAATTCTCGACTTCAAAAACTACTTACACTAAAAAAATAAAATGGGTGCATCATTTTCCTTATGATTATTTAATGTTTATAGCATTTTGATCGAGTACAATTATCTTCTAAAAATATTGTTAGAGTCTAGGGTATCATCACTGTAACGCCCCGAGCCCGGACAACTGCTCACCCGTCCGAATTCGGTGCGTTAAGATACGATCCACGTTCCTGACCGCTGCGCACTCTGATATTTAAATCCATCTGATAGGCCCATAATTAATCTGAAAAATATAATCAACAAATTATGAGTTCGACAGCCCGGAAGTACCAACCATCAATCAATCAGAATCATAATCATGTGAAAAATAATACGGAATATGACATTCAGTCAATAAGCACAATCAAGAGATATGCATCGCAAATAAAATACATGCATAACAATCTGGAACCCCATTCAGATTCGACCATATCATGTGCTTCTGAAATCTATCAATCAGTCAGACGCACACCTGTTAGCTTCACACTAACGACAGACAACCCTTTCCTCTCTCGGGTGGCTCCACGCTGTCCGTTAGACAACTCTTTCCTAAGTTGCTCTGCCAGAAACATACACACAGCCACAGTACATGTCGACCGAAACACCACCATGCAATCATATGCATATCCATAAAATCAATATCAATACTCTGCATGCATGCAACTACGAATATCAAGAGAGACAAACATGATATGAAACTGAAGAATAACGAATCAATACTTGCCTCAAAATCTCCATCTTTTTCTTCTCTATATTCTTCTCAAAATTTCATCTTCTTCTAAAACCACACAATCATGCAACAATCTTAATTAGTACATTAAGATATTTGATTATTACCTCAACTAAAAAATTCAGGATATTACACTCACAATGACAACCACACAAAGGAGAAACTAAAGCAAACAAGTTACTAGTGGTAGTTGAGATGACAATGGTAAAAGAGAGAAACAACACAACATAAAGAAAGGAAAGACAATACTGAAAGAGATAACATGATAACACTTGGAGGCCAACGGCCACAAACTAATATTCCATCAGACACGCATTCAAATATTTGCCTCAACTGTTTTCCAGATGTTCTTTAGCTGGGTTCTCTTCTCATCGTACGCTCGGGCCTCCATCTGAGAATCCTGATCATTTGACCACTTGATCGCTTCTGCCACAGCGGCCTCGAGCCTTTGCTTTTCAACGTGCCCAACAGAACTGCCTCTTAACTTGTTTCGGATAGTATAAGCATACCCCTCCAGTTCATTTTTAGCAACAGCCCTGGCCTTCCTTGTCTCATCCTCAACCTTGTAGTTTTTGGCTTCTTTAATCATTCTATCAACTTCCTCCTGATTTAGCTTCCCACTTACATTAGTGATTGTGATTTCAGCCTGATTTTTCGAAGTTTTGTCCTTGGATAACACGTTCAATATACCATCTGCGTCAATACTGAAGGTATCCTGAAGAACTGGAACACCCCTAGGTGCTGGTGTTATACCTTCGAGTATAAATTCACCAAGTAAATTGTTGTCTGTCGCCATGGGTCTCTCACCCTCATAAACGGAAGTGATGCAAGAGGTTTGGAAATCACTGACAGTGGTGAACTTACTCATCTTCTTTGTTGGAATAGGAGTGTTTCTTGGGACCACAACAGACATGAGGTCCCCTTTGAGTGATACACCAAGGGACAAAGAGGTGACATCAAGAAGTACAAGCTCTTGCACTTCCCCACTCAACATGGCAGCTTGGATGGCAGCACCACTAGCCACTGCCTCATCAGGATTGATCGCGTTTGTTAGAGCCTTCCCACCAAGAAACTCCTGCAACATTTTTTGCACCTTTGGGATTCTTGTAGAACCACCAACAAGCACAACCTCATCAACATCAGATTTGTCCATCCGGGCATCGTTAATACACTGCTGCAGAGGGTCCAAACACTTCATGAACAGATCATCATTAAGGTCCTCGAACTTGGCTCTGGTTATCTTCGCGTGAAAATCAATCCCACCGTAGAGAGAATCAATCTCAATCGTTGCATTAGCAGCAAACGACAAGTTCCGCTTGGCTCTTTCACATGCTGTCCTAAGCCTCCGGAGAGCTTTGGGGCTCTGGGTAATGTCGGCTTGATGCTTCCTCTTAAAATCTTGCGCGAAATGATTGACCATGTTATGGTCAAAATCTTCACCACCTAAGTGGGTGTCTCCAGCAGTGGCCTTCACCTCAAGAACACCATCTTCCATCACAAGAATAGTAACATCAAATGTTCCACCTCCAAGATCAAAGATTAGAACAATCTTCTTCTCACGATCACCACTCCGTTTCTTGTCAAGCCCATATGCCACTGCAGCAGCCGTAGGCTCATTTATAATGCGCAGGATGTTAAGACCCGCAATTAGACCGGCATCTCTAGTGCAACGTCTTTGCGAGTCGTTGAAATAAGCGGGAACCGTAACAACTGCATTTTTTACTTCACATCCGAGGTTCAACTCTGCAATCTCCCGCATTTGGCTGAGCACCATCGAAGAGATCTCCTCTGCTGCAAACTTCTTCTCTTGGCCTTTGTAGTTCACCACTATCATGGGCTTGTCTTCTTTTCCAGGCACCACCTTGAAGGGCCAATGTTGGATGTCTCTCTGCACAACCTCATCCCTGAATCTTCTACCAATCAGCCTCTTGGCGTCTGAGAATTGTCAAATAATAAATAACACGGAGTGTCATGTAAAACTCATAGCAATTAGTGCTAAAGAGAATAGAGACTGATTACCAAAGACAGTATTTTCAGGGTTGAGAGCAACTTGGTTAAGAGCACCGTCGCCAACAAGGCGCTCACAGTCGGTGAAAGCAACATAGGATGGAGTGATTCGGTTACCCTGACCATTTTCGAAAATCTCAACACTTCCACGGCGATAAACACCAACACAAGAGTATGTTGTCCCCAAGTCAATTCCAATTGCAGGACCATCGACTCCAGTTAGTGCCATATCAGAAGAATCAGTGTTTCAAAATACAAGTGAAGGGTGAAGATTCCAGGTTACAGTGTAGTTGGGAAGTTGGACGCAGCCCAGGGGACTTTATAAGGCTCCATTCAATTGATTAGACTTCCAAATAGATTAGATTTTAAAGTTTGTAAGGCGTTTAGACTTCCCATGTCATCAATTAAAAAAGTAGAATTATTTCCTGGACAGTGGACACGAACTGTTTCTAAATAGAACAGTTATAGACGGACGCGCGCGTCACGGACGCACCTTACGTGGATCTGTACAGCTCAGATATTTTTCTTTGAGTCAGCGTCCAGTCAGCGAAATTTCTCTTCGCGCGTTTTTGTCTTTTTAAAAAACGCCGGTTCTTTAAGTTGAACGATTCATTTCCCAATACACAGATAAGACAGTGTGCAGACCCTAGGACATCGTGCAGTCTCATTATTCGTGCAGAGCCCACACTTATCATAATAAAATATTTGTTTTTAAGTTTTACGTTGAATCAACTTAATTTGTCTAGCTTACTTTATGTGTGTGTGCAGTTTACATTATGTGTTTGTCCTGTTAACGTTATGTGTCTGTCCGGAATAAGTGTATTTGCTGTACGGAATAAGTGTATTTGCAGTCCGGAATAAGTGTATTTGTTGTCCGGTTTAAGAATAAAGTGTGTCCAGAAACGGAACATAAAGTTTGTCCGGAATAAGTTGATTTGTTGTCCGGAATAAGTGTATTTGTTGTCCGGAATAAGTGTATTTGCAGTCCGGAATAAGTGTATTTGTTGTCCGGTTTAAGAATAAAGTGTGTCCAGAAACGGAACATAAAGTTTGTCCGGAATAAGTTGATTTGTTGTCCGGAATAAGTGTATTTGCTGTCCGGAATAAGTGTATTTGCAGTCCGGAATAAGTGTAGTTGTCCAGAATAAGAAGAAAATGTGTCCAGAAACGGAACAGAAAGTTTGTCCGGAATAAGTGTATTTGCTGTCCGGAATAAGTGTATTTGTTGTCCGATTTAAGAATAAAGTGTTTCCAGAAACGGAACATAAAGTTTGTCCGGAATAAGTGGATTTGCTGTCCGGAATAAGTGTATTTGCTGTCCGGAATAAGTGTATTTGCAGTCCGGAATAAGTGTAGTTGTCCAGAATAAGAAGAAAGTGTGTCCAGAAACGGAACATAAAGTTTGTCCGGAATAAGTGTATTTGCTGTCCGGAATAAGTGTATTTGTTGTCCGGAATAAGTGTATTTGTTGTCCGGTTTAAGAATAAAGTGTGTCCAGAAACGGAACATAAAGTTTGTCCGGAATAAGTTGATTTGTTATCCGGAATAAGTGTATTTGCTGTCCGGAATAAGTGTATTTGCAGTCCGGAATAAGTGTAGTTGTCCAGAATAAGAAGAAAATGTGTCCAGAAACGGAACAGAAAGTTTGTCCGGAATAAGTGTATTTGCTGTCCGGAGTAAGTGTATTTGTTGTCCGGTTTAAGAATAAAGTGTGTCCAGAAACGGAACATAAAGTTTGTCCGGAATAAGTTGATTTGTTATCCGGAATAAGTGTATTTGCTGTCCGGAATAAGTGTATTTGCAGTCCGGAATAAGTGTAGTTGTCCAGAATAAGAAGAAAATGTGTCCAGAAACGGAACAGAAAGTTTGTCCGGAATAAGTGTATTTGTTGTCCGATTTAAGAATAAAGTGTTTCCAGAAACGAAACATAAAGTTTGTCCGGAATAAGTGGATTTGCTGTCCGGAATAAGTGTATTTGCTGTCCGGAATAAGTGTATTTGCAGTCCGGAATCAATATATGGAATGCAATAATATGATGTCGAAACAAAAAAACGTCCGCAAAGCGCGCTCCCTCTGTCCGCTCGCTTTGCGGGGGGGACTCACGTCCCCCGCAGGGGCTGCCGCCCCCTGCCACCCCCGCACAAACTCAACAAACCTCCCACTGTATATTTTACCCCACAAGAATTACGTTTAGGGAAAAAATAGCATCTCAGATTCCCTGTTTATGTAGAAAGTTTGTCCTGTTTTGTCCTGTTTATGTAGAAAGATTGTCCTGTTTTGTCCTGTTTATGTAGAAAGTTTGTCCTGTTTATGTAGAAAGTTTGTCTTGTTTATGTAGAATGTTTGTCCAGTTTATGTAGAAAGTTTGTACTGTTTATGTACAAAGTTTGTCCTGTTTATGTAGAAAGTTTGTCCTGTTTATGTAGAATGTTTGTCCAGTTTATGTAGAAAGTTTGTCCTGTTTATGTAGATACAATGAGAGCACAATGAGATATTGATGGTACATATTATTGATGGTAACTATTACACAATAAGATACAATGAGAGCACAAAGACAAACAAACAATACAAACACAAACACAAACACAAACACACAAAAATTACAAAAATAATATATCTTCTCCCAGTAAATCACACACAAACAAACAATACAAACACACACAAATTACAAAGATAATATATATTTTCCCAGTAAATCGGAAAGAAGATGTAAGACTTAAACATGACCGTCTCATTCACGCTGCTTACGTTGTGAAGAACCTTGGGAGTCGGCATCAGACGCTTTTTCGACGTAATATCTTACTCGAAATGGTGATTTATTATGGAGAGATGTACAACATAAACCGAACATACGTAAGTCTTCACCACGGAGCGTTGTACCTCTCTCCGGAATAAATCACCATTTCGAGCAAGATATTATTTCGAAGAAGCGTCTGATGCCGACTCTCAGGGTTCTTCACAACGTAAGTAACGTGAATGGGACGGTCGATGACACTCTTTCTTTCTTCTTCATTCTTTTTCTGTCACGGGCACTCCAACAGTGCAGCAAAGATGTTGTGGTGCGAAGTCTTCACCACCGGATCGTCACATTCACGATGCTAACGCTGACAAGAACATCGGGAAGTCTTCGCACCGTCCCATTCACGCTGCTTACGTTGTGAAGAATCCTGGGAGTCGGCATCAGACGCTTCTTCGACCTAATATCTTGCTCGAAATGGTGATTTATTCTGGAGAGAAAGAATGAAGAAGAAAGAAAGAGTGTCATCATATTTGTATTTGGGTGGAGAGAGAGAACGTGCTGAGTTGAAACGCATTTAATGTGATTTGAGTGGACATCAGGAAGAAAAAACAAAAAAACATTCATGCTTTAGCCACGTAATGGCTGACATGGATGTCCACGTAGAGCGCGTCCGTGACGCACTGCGTTCAACAAACATTTCCCTTCTAAATAACCTTTGGGTTCCCTATATATATGCTTAACTTTAATAGGTACAAGTCTGAACAGTAACTATATGCTAAATCTAATGGTATGTGAAACCATTTTAGTTCTCATTTCTCTTAGTTCAGTTGGTGTTAAGTTTCTAGTTGAGATGGTTTTAGTTGTAATATCTGCTGTGTGACTGGTTTCTCCCCTTGAAAACTCTCAGGGTTATGCATCGTCTTAATTAGTAATAGTTTTTAATTTATGTTATATATATATATATATATATATATATATATATATATATAAAGAAATCGTGGTTGAAGCTTGTGGGTTATAAGACTGTAGTAAGATTAACTTAAGAATATTTAGAGCCTTAGAGCTGAGGGTTGTACCGTTGTAGACTTACTTATATTGCAAACTATTATGCCTGCTGTTTATATTCTTAGTGCTGTTATATTTATGGTGGGAGTGGATGTCCAAATTCAATATCTTTTGCGGTCACATTTATATATATTTTTCAAATTCATTGAAGACAAACCCTTCGATTTGCGTCTTTACGACATGACATTTCTTATTTGTGCTCCCAAAGAGCACTAATATTGCAAATCTATTACGCTCCCACGGATGGTGCTTAATCGATGCACGTTTTAGGTCAGAAGATATTCCCTTCCAATTAAAACCATACTTAAATTTGCCACCGTTTAAGATTCCCACAAAGTAAGGGAGTAAATATATATATTCAACAATCTCCAGCCCTGTTTTCCCGCCAAAGTCTGTTGATCTGCCTCAAAACTTGTTATAAGGCTGAACCCGATGGTAGACAACACTTACTTACCCATTTCAACTTTCTTCTGCTAATTAGCACTAGAAAACAATGAGTTTGATAGGGTTCGACATCGGCAACAACAGCTGCGTAACTGCTATTGCGAAACCTCGGACGATCCAAATCCTCCTCAACGACGAGGCCCAGTACGAGACCCCGTCGGTGGTCTCGTTTGCTGAGAAGAAGAGGCACTTTGGCTCCTCCGCTGCCTCCCTCAATGTCTCCAATCCTTCTTCTACTCTGTCCCAGATAAAACGTCTCGTGGGAAAGCAGTACCACAATATCAAAGCCGAACTCCAGGAACTCCCTTTCGCTACTTCTGAAGCCGAAGATGGTGGGATTCTGGTCCATGTGGACCACTGTGGTGTCACTCAGAAGTTTACAATAGTTCAAGTTCTGGCGATGTTGATGTCGCACCTGAAGAAGGGGTCTGAGAAGAATCTGGAGAGTCCCATCACGAGTTGTGTGATCGGAGTCCCATCGTACTTTACGGACCGTGAGAGGTTCGCTTACCTTGATGCTGCGGAGATCGCAGGGTTGAAGCCATTGAAGCTAATGCACGAGGGCACTGCTATTGCCCTTGGTTACGGAATCTATAAGACTGATCTAGAAAGGCAAACTATTGTGGTGTTCATCGACATAGGCCACTGTCACACTCAGGTACCATTTCCCCCACGTCCTCCCACTGTGCTATAATGTAATCTTACATTCTACTGTTTAATTATCGTATTTTGTTGACATGCGGATCGCTAAGCTGAGAGAATTATCGATTATTAACAATGTGTTGGATGTTACAATTTTAAACAGGTGACGGTCGTCTTGTTCGAGAAGGGTGGGTTGCATGTTCTTTCCCATGCGTACGACCAGAATTTAGGAGGTAGAGACTTTGATAAGATTCTATTTCAATATTTCTCAAATCAATTCAGGGATAAGTACCAAATTGACATGTATGCCGCCAATCCTCGTGTGCGTACGCGGCTAATGTCATCATGCGAGAAACTCAAGAAAGTTCTCACATCCAACACCGAGGCTCGCCTCAGCATTGAGTGCTTAGTGAACGACATTGATGTGTCTGGTGTCATAAAAAGAGAAGAATTTGAGCTACTCTCGAGTGAGTTGCTGCATAGGGTGCATGTTTCATGCCACAAGGCTCTAACTGATGTGAACTTAGACCCTTCCAAAGTGCACATTGTTGAGCTTGTTGGTTCAGGTTCTCGAATTCCCGCTCTTTCGTTCATTTTGACTCACTATTTTGGGGAAAACAAGCTCAAACGGACATTGAACAGTAGCGAATGTGTTGCTCGTGGATGTGCTCTGCAGTGTTCAATGCTTGCTCAAAATTCTACTATGAGGAAATATAAGGTGTGCGACTTTATCCCCTGTGTTCTCCATGAGTACCTTCGTTTTGAAGTCAAATTGTATTTTTACTTTTATTCGGACGAGCCTCATTATCTTTTGTTGTCATTGAGCTTTCTTATTTGTTTCATCCAATTAGCCAATTTAAATACCCCTTGTTACTCACTTGTTGCAGAGCACCAAGTAGTTATTGTTGTTGAGTGACAAATGTGCTACTATTTGTAATTTGTGATACAATTGTCCTAATCCAAATTTATTTTGGTAGTAATGAGTCGATTAAAGCTTAGAAACTTCTAAGCTGCATGCAATTTAAAGCAAATGGAGGAGGTTCAGTGTACTGTAATAAAAAACAACGTGTGGCATTACTAAGGAGAATAGGATGCTTTTTGGTGGTAGGAGAATAGGCATTTCACGAGTATCGATGTTAGTGCTTCTGTAAGAGTAAATTCCATCAATAAGTGTCTTCAAGCAGACTAACAAAAGGCATAATCTCCAAATTGCACAGAGATTGCTGGCGAAAGAGGCTGGATGATTCCGCTATTTCTTCCTAGTGTTACATGTGGTGTGTTCTTTTTGCAGATTCAAGATTCTATGCCACTCCATGTTGACTACACAATAGATAATTCGGTATCCACCTCCTCCAAAATGTTAATCTTCCCAAAAGGGGACATGTTTCCTATTTCTGGAGAAATCAAATTCTGGAACCTGTTTGATACTTTCCATTTGAAGCTTTCTTCTGGACCTTCTGATTGTGCTTCTCAACCTTCAAGGACATTCAAGGTGAGTTCGCAATTGGCCGTTGTCCTTGCATATGCGGTTAGTATTCTGGAACTATAACTACAGTTTTCGGCAGACTTCTTTACTTACATTATTTAGGGAAGAGAAGTATGTGTGTTGAGTTTTGTCTTTTCCTCCCAGAGTGTAAACATCCCTCTTATGTATGGCTTTTTTACAAGCGGTCTGAAAGTGGATATCTAATTAAATAATAAAATGATAACTTGTATGTAAGCTTGTTTGTGTTTTTAATTTGACCCTTTTTAATCAGGTTGGGCCATTTCCTGTGGATATGTATTATCTTCCAATTGGGCGTATCCAGATATCCTTTGATGATCATGGTTGTCTTAGTGTGGGGTCTGCCTGGGTAAGTCTGTTTACAACAAATGATGTTCCATACATCATGAGATCAATGCTTTTTTCCGTCTAAAAAGTATTGTGTTGGTTTTTAGATAGTAAATTCAACGTGTGAATTTTGCATGTTATGTTTCTATTCATCTCTTAAAAACCATCAATCTACATGTTGCTATTGACTTTGTATTTTCAGGTTGAAGCTTGTGGTCTGCACAGTCAACACCTTAATTTGCAGATTGTAGAAACTCTTTCAACTAGGATGGCTGAATCGGGTATCTCAAATGCTCAATCGTGCGAAATGCAGTTGACTTCTCAGGACAAGCTGATAGAGGAAACACGAGAGAAAAGAAATGCTCTTGAATCGTTGATATATGATACTCGTAAAAAGGTAGTTTGAATGTTCAAAGTTACTGATCATATTATAATTTTCTTTTGACTTTTGTTCATTATATACTGGTATACTAATATAATTATCGACAAAGCTTGTTGAGAAGTACAGAAGCTATGTACGTGATTCAGAAAAATCAATCATTTACAAGAGCCTAGAAGAAACAGAGAGACGGCTTGATGCGGAAGGTGAAGATGAGTCGATGGAAGTTTACTTAAACAAATTTCACGAACTGGAAAAGGTAATTCTTTAGAAAAGTGATAACTCTTGACGTGAATTATACACAGTCTCAATTTTATGTTACAAAAGCATGTTGGTTATTCTGGAAAGCAATCCACATATTTTTGAAAAAGCCAAATCTGTGATGGTGTAAGCAAGAAAACATAAGAGCAGAGAAATTTAAATCACGTTTTATTAACAATTAGTACCTTTGTGCCTCAAAAAGTTATTTATTCTATGTTTCCGTTTTGCTAAATTCATTCTTTGCTGTGAACTAGATCTTCGATCCAATAGTAAAACGTTATGAGGACATCGAGGCCGTTGTCAATGAGACCAGGAAGCTTCTTGAGTGCATTACAATGCAAAGGCAAGCTGCATCTTCGTTGCGTGGTCCCAAGAAACAGGCCGTGAGAATCCTAACATCTGTTACCACTTAATTTATTTGGTCTTCTTACCAGTCTTCTGAACTCGATTACCTGGTACACCAGATCATCAGGGAGTGCGACCGAGCTGAGGAGTGTCTAAATGCAGCCAAAAAAGTCATGGAGATGACACCGAAGTGCATTGATCAATTGCCAATGCCCGATGTCATTAAATCCATGATAAATTCATTCAACATGTGGGTGTTTTTTACTGATTCATTTCATGCCCTGCTATCATTGACTCACAACAGTAATACGGAAGATGGAATATTTAGTTTTTTCATTTAATTTTGTTTTCAGGTTATGTGAAGAAATAAAAAATGGAAAACATATAAATTCAAAAAATCAACTTAAAAGTATCAGAGACCATTATGTCTTCAAAGACCCAGAAAATAGACAAGCAAACAACGGCAACATTTTTGTAAAGGTAAGTTAGTTTAAGTTACCATTTCAGCCTTGTTTGCTCGTGTCTCATCTGTCATGGGTACTCACATCTTGTAGATCCTTGACTGGTGTTTGTCATTTGCCATTAATAATTCATCCCGAAGTAATACAATGCAGCTACCACCATATCCGATTGAATCAAGTTATAAGGTGTGCTTCAAAATTTCTAGATTATCGCTTCATGTCCACATTATATTTTTTCGGAAATTGTTCGTTTTTTAGCTTACCTTTTGAACTTCTAACAATTAGAAAGAGTTGCCTTTTCTCACTAACGTTTTGGTTGTTTTTTCAGGTTGACAAGGATGTTGAAAAGGCTGTTCAATTTTCAGTCACCAACTACACTGAATGCACTGCCAGAGCCACATTGGCCATGCATAGGTTTGTATGTTACTGAAGTTTATTCCAATTTTAGCTCATGGTAACGTGATGGTTGTTGCATATGTAATGTAATCCAGCTCTTCTGCAAGAACTGTGAGCAAAAAAGGCGGTGCACTACTATCAGATGATATACTTATTCAGCAAGACAAAAACGAAAAGGAAAAATTAGAAGCTTACATATCATTTGTTCAGAGCGAGGTAACCTAAAACTAACTGATGTAATGAGGCTTATTCATATATATTATTAAGTTCGTTATGGTCCCTGGACAGCTTCTTGGTAGGTATGGAAGCTTTGCTAGTGACTTGGAAAAGGAACACATCAACAGCAAGCTGGAACAATTGATGAAGGGGGTATATGGCAGCGGCAATGATAAAATTGATACTGATTACATGGACATTTTCACTGGATTGAAAGAGGTATGTGTCATCAATCATTCGTGTTATGTGTACTGTACATCACCATCATTTTTTACCAGTGTCTTTTATTAGCTTCTTCGTTCCATAGAAGATCGATATACAGAGGAAGAAGCCAGAGCTCCAGTAATACAGGACTTTCTGTACTGCATCTTCCGAAACAGAGTTGCTGCAACATTTCAAGCTTGCAGAAAGAAACAAATAGTACTAATCTTGCTAATAATTATGTGTTTTTATCATAGTTAGGCGTAGTCTGTTCAAATAAATAGTATCTCATGGATTGGTTGATAGGTTAATTCTGAGTGCAACAAAGCTGAGCAGTGGCTAACTGAGAAAAGGGAACGGCAGGATTTGTCACCAAAATATGCAAACGCTGTACTACGAGCTAAGGAAATTACAGATGAGAAGGATAGGCTGAATAAGTAATTTTTTAATTTTATTGCTTTATTTTAAAGATAACATGTGAGGTCCAGCCACAACTTGATTTCTTCTTCTACTCCAGATCATGTGATGACATACTAAGGCTAAATTTGTGGCAGCCTAAGTTGAAAGATAACAACAATACCAAAGCAAAAGAAACCCAAAGCAGTCAACGACCAAGCTATCAACCTCAACATGAATCAATGGAAAAGAACATTCAGAATAGATCAAAAGAGCAAGCCAGTCACTTAGGAAAATGCCTGCTGCACTATACGTCGATAAGTAAGCCGGAGGTACTTATACTGAAACATTTTCCAAGAATATGTCACTGCATTCTTCAAATTGCCAAGTCACATGTTACAAGACATGTTGCATTTTTTGTTTTGTTTTCAGAGTCATTGCAATAAACATCAACCATTGGATGATGAAGGAATGAAAATTAATGCTAAGGGTGGGCATGTCTCACTTCAGGTTGGACTTGGCTGATTTAGATCACCACATTTGTGTTCTGCTTTTCTATTTCATAATAACATGCATATCAAATTCTCAATCTTTTCCTCTTATATACTTTGGGCATTTTAAGGATCACAATTGGAAGTGATACCAAATGAATCTCGCAATGCTCACCTTTGAAAAAATCCATTAATGCAGCAGGCGGGTAATTTCTCCAAACACAATGTACTGTCGTCAAATGATGAAGTGGAGTCCCGAGCAAAGAGATCCAGGTTCTAATCTTTTTCGAAGTATGTTGGCAATGGTTTTATGTCCTAGTGCTAGCATTACATTAACATTTTTCATGTTCTTGTGATGTGGAATAAAGGTCTTTTGAACTCACTGTTGGTTCTGAAGTTAATGCTTCCTCAGCCGATAGCCCCAACACCAGAAGAAAAATGAATTTGGACAAGTACATGGACACTGATTAATCTTAGCCGCTTGTTACCCTGCGCACGGTTTGTAAGGTTTTGTGTTCTAGTTGTACTTCGGACATCTTCTTGCTTTAGTTATAGGTTGTGTCTTGGATGTTCAGGGTGTTATCCGTCCGGTTTACCTCTGAAACAGTTTTGCTATTGCTAATGGTGAGATTGTACTCAATCTATATATATTTTGGGAGAACTCATCAACTTAAGTTCGTGAAAATGAAAGCTTCTATTACCGTCATCTGAAAGTGTCTAATTTTCTAATTTGAAATTTGCAATAAGGTGTAGCGGGAATCAACCTTATATAAAATCCGTGGTTTTACAAGTTTCCTTCCAACCGCAGCCGTCCATTTAGACCTAAGTGAACTATCCAAAACCGTTCGATTCGGGCCAACGTCTATTTGTCTCCTCCAACCGCTACAAACTTTCCCGTCATAATATCCAACCGTTCATCATTAGTGAATAAATTTGTTTATTCATGTTTTTTTTTTTGCAAATTAAAAGGACGGCATTGCCGCTAAACGTACATGCAAAAAAACATACAAGTGAAGTACTAGGATCTGCTTTGTGTGGGATTTCGTGTCCCCATGTACGTATATATTTTTAAAATTTTAATACATCATAACAAGGTTTAGAATCTATGTAATAACCCCTCTTTAAGTCTCCTGAGATTCTGATCTCTAAACTTTAATTTTTCTAAGAGAAATTTCGTGGTGATTAGGGAGAGATTAATGAAAGAAAGATTTTACATTAGTTCTAAAACAAGTAGGAGTAAGTGCCCTTTTATAGGCTCTCAAAACATCATTATCAAGATTTATTATTTAGCCATGATCTCTTGTTTTTCTCTCCTAAAATTAATCTCCTAATTCCACGTAATCACACACAAAAAAACATTTTAATTAAATCTGGAATTAAACCCATGATCTAATTAATCTCTTAATAATTCTGACAGAATCGTTCTTTTCGGTACACCGAGTATTATTCGGTCAACCGAACCATTCAGTTATAACATGTGTTCGGTGCTCCGTTAGCTAGACGGTCGACCGATTTTTTATGAGAAGAATTCCCTGGAAAAATTCCCTGTAAGAATTTGGATGACCGGGTCACCTTCGGTTACCGAGAATACCAATTCTCAGTTGACCGTTTCCAATCGGTTAACCAAACCCGATTGTCAAAGTACTTTGGACAATCTCAGTCAATCAATTGTGTTTACTCGTTCCCCATTCGGTTAACCGATCCGAAGATCCATCGGTCGACCGAACCCTGAACGGTTTACCGTGTTCAACCCGATTTTGCATTTATCAACTTTTGGATTTATTACCAAAAAAATTTGATCTTTTTGGGGTTTTTAGCAAATTCATATCTTATGTAATATTATCCTATGTAATATTAAATTATTACACCCCATAATATTTACACATCATATGAATTTATTATGATTCTAATTATGTCAATACTCATGATATATTGATTTTATTAATTCACCACATGTGTCACATTTTCACAAGAAACTCGACACATCATATGAATTTAAAATCAAACCTTTTATTTCCCAGTTTTGTGATGTGACTTATAAGAGGATCTAAGCCTAATTGACAGTGATATTAAACACTTAATATCTCAGACTATAAGCAGTATCTAGCTACACATTATAGTCACCCAATATATACAAGTAGAAGTGTGTCATCTTTGTATTATATTCATTTCTTGATATCTTTAAGCTAATTATAACTATGTAACTTAACTTACATTGTGCACATTATAATTTTGTTTTATCAAGGGGCCCACTAATATCATCACTCAATTAAGAGGGACAATGATAATCGTTTGACTACCTATCTTTTCAAGTACAAGTTATGCTCAACAAACTATTCCGTTATCACTACACTCATTGGTAGCTTTTGACAATAATCAAATTAAATATTTCTTAAGTGAAAAGATATGTCTCAGACACAGTAAGACATTAATGACACGAAACACAATCCAATAATGTCCAATATATAAAAGTAATATTTTCTTCTTTTATATACGCGTGTCGTCAATTATTTGTAGAGCTACAACAATTGATGACCAACACGACAATCTTATCTTGGTAATTAATGTTCCATGTTAATTACCATGATTGTGAATAACTTTTGATTTATGTAAACCATTATTTTTTAGAGCTCTACGGTTAAGAACCAAACGTCTCTTCTTTAACACTTCCAAAAGACGAATATCATAATTAAGGAATAAAATGTTTGCATATCTAATTCATAATAATTGAAATATAAAAGTAAAACTTTTAGAACAAGTTCCTTTGACTCTAAAAAAAACATATTGTAAACGCACAAAAGTAAAATTACATCGACTTACTGTAGTCTATAACATCGGATCCTAACCCTTACCCATGCACACTGCTTGTGTATTTCTCATTTCCTCCCTTTCTCTTTCTCCTTTGACTTCTTCTTGCTTTCACTTTTGATGAAGTAGCCCCTCACAACTTGTGTTCGTGAGCCATAGCTCCAAGAATCCTCTGGGTCCTCGTAATCCGTATCCATGTTTGCATATTGATCCCGCAACCGCTTGTACTCTGTGTGGTCCAAACCGAAGATTGCTGCCTCCTCGATGTCGCTCGGCGTAAGGTCCGCCCCCCTCGGCGTGCTCAGTTCCACTTCCTGTTCTCGTAGATGCCTAAGGACGGCCTCTTCGACACCTTTGAAATCGGATTGGGGGGAAAACGTATCTAAGTCCTCTCCATGTTTGATGGGAGTGCACAACTACGGTCTTGCTGGACGTGCACGGGGCTTTGACCACCCAAGTGCTCGTCTTGCTCCTTGTGTATTTCCTGGTCAGCACTGCCCACGGAGGATTTTCGCGGACCAGCTCTCCCTTCCGGACCCATGCTGCGTCATTTCCTGTGGGCCAATTATCGGCATCAGCAGTTGTATTCCCATGACCCATCTCCAAAGATCCCAGCTCATGGGTTATGTCCTCTTTTTGGGCCCAATTATAGTGATTTACGTTGACAGCACGGACTGGTGGGTCCACGTGCTGAACGGCCCAGCCCAAGTGGGCCTTGAGCGTTGTCGTCCCAGCAAAATCCCCCCAGAGGAAGTCCTCTCCACGTTACCGTGACGTAATGCAGAGGATTCTGAGTCACGTGCAGCAGTTGCCTCCTTTTCTCGCGCCAAATTAATACCAAACACATGCTTGAAGCGGTGGAGACAAATCTCTGCATGCGGATCCCGAGGTAGTCAAACCTACCTTTTTATCTCCCCCATCCGACGGTCCAAGAGATTTGCCTCCATTTCCTCCATCATCCAAGGGTTGTGGTTGATGGCACGCGGTCCCAACCCGCTGCAGCTGACCCAGCAGTCCTTGTCCGCTAACTTCATCAAACGAACGTGATTTCTTCCCGTTACCATCCCTAGACGTCGTTACTCCCACGCCGTTTCGTGCCACCACACGCACAACATCTCCATCCAATGGTCCTGAGTTGCACGCTATCTCATCCAACGCCTCCAACCGCTGCACCAAATTCCCAACGGTCTCCGTTTGCACCGCGTCTCCGAGTGCCGTTCGTTGCACCGTTATCTCCGTTACTCTTTCACCTTCGACTCCCACCTCCGACCCTGGCGCTGGTCCGCCGGTGGGGGCATCCGCCTCTCGCTCTGCACCTCTTCCTCCTTTCATTGTGGTAGGCCGTCGCCGTCGATAGACACGAACCCATTCCTTGGGTTTCGCGGTCGAGGTCGTGGTCGGTAGTTGCACCCGTCGAGCATGTCGCTGGCCCTCACATAGACCTTCCCTGTAACCAAACTCGTCGCAGACCTTGCACATCTGTGCCTTCCATTCATACTCAATCTTGATCTCCTCCTCCTTCCCATCTTCTCCGCGCGCGGTGACCGTTGTCGGGTAGGAAAAGTGTGTCCCAACTTCGACGCAAACTCGCGCAAAAGCGAGCCTCCGGCCAGCGGCCGTGTAGTCATCTAGGTAGAGGGGGTTTCCTTGGACACTGGTGATGACAGCCAGCATGCGGGGGGACCAGAATTTAAGATATAGATCTGGTAGTCTAACCCATATGGGAACCGACGTTATCTTTACGCTAGCAGCCTTGGTTTCCGACGTCCATGGCTGCAGCATTAGTGGGGCGCCCTTAACGAACCATGACCCTCCCTCCATCACTCACTTTCGGTCGTCACCCGATGAGAATCGGAAGATTAGAACGTCACCCGGCCGTCGAAAAACTTGAAGGTCACCCGCGAGCTTCCATAGCTTAGGTAGATGCCTCTGTAGATTTGGTAGGTGCGGCTTGAAAACTGAGAAAGAAACTCATGAGAGTTCGTTCCCACACTTTTAGAGGTTCGTCAACATCATGCTTAGAGTGTTGGGATGATCTAACAATGCAATAACTCGACACAGATTAAATGCACTATGTATAACTAAATATTGGTTGTGGTATTAACTTCGGACTCTCTTCCAAACTCAATTGCAACAAGCAAGCAAACACAAATGCATACCTGAAACAACCACGACACACGCGATTTATAAGGTTCGGCAACGTGTCTACGTCCTTGGGGGTCTCCTGCGGGTTTCTTTTCCTTCTTCCGCTTCTCCAATAAGAGAAGCAACCGAGATTACAAGTATATGGGGCAATAAGTCCTCCAAATCACTCTAGATTTATCTCTAGCCTTGATCTCTCAACTTACAATGAAGGAAACTATGTTGTATGCAATGTGTTATGAAAGTAAGAGCAAACAAACTCTTTTATAGACTCAACAACTGAGTTACAATTAAGCAAAACCGAACAGAACTATTCATGGGAGCACGGTTAACTGATGCTTGTTCGGTTAACCGTGACTTCTTCAACAGGAGCGATTCCTGTTCTAATTCAGTTAACTGAATCCTTCCCGGTTGACCGAGGGAACGATTCTTGCGCGTCTCGGTAGACTGCGAGAACGATTCTTTCACGAACTAACGAATTCTTCAACAACCCTCCGGTCGACCGAGCACCCCTCGGTGGACCGTTCCAAATTGGACATGCATTTTCCAGATTCTCGGAACATCAAAAATCTCCTCAACGGTTTACCGAACCCGTTGTTCCAAAGTGCTTGAAACCTTCTGACGGTAGACCGAATTCAATTCAGTCGTCCGATCCCAGTTGCACACGGAGTGCCTGGAATCCTCGGGTCGGTGGTCTGAATCTAATTCAGTAGAACGACCAGTCTTCGTCGAAAATTTTCTGGGTTGTGCGTCGGTAGACCGAATTCAATTCGGTCGACCGACTCTTCTTGGATTTGATTCCTTAACAAATATAAGTCAATATTGAACATAAAGTAGACAACAACTTTCATTCCATCCACCTCCGGAGCTGCTAACAGGGGCCAAAGAGGCTCCCCCGTGCTCTCCAACTCCCTTTCTCTCGTTTTCTCTCTCACTCCAACTCTGAATATTGTACCCTTCGATCCCTCAGAAGCACTATCCTCAACAAAATCCTTCTGTTCTCCAAAAGATCCGATTATTTTACAATTAGTGTAATCCCCTTGATAAGACAGCACATCCAATCCAAAATCTAAATCAAATCATCCACAGCATCTTATCTAAAAAAATCAAATCGTACCAAAGCGGGAAGATGAAATACCAATTATTTCCGTCACACCAAACTAGAAGTCTGCACTGACACTATAAATATTTATTTATGTGGATGCATCCACACCATCATCTACACAAACATCCCAACACTACATCGTAGTAAGAAGCTTAAGTCCAGTTCAAGTTCTAACTCGACATAAATGGCTCGTGTTGTTGCGACAATGTTTTTGTTGTCTGTGGTTGGATGCTTGTTAAGCTTCTGACGTTTTGGCCGACACCCACAAAGGCTGCAGTGGCGCAAACAACGTCCGTGACGGTGTGGCCCACCATACACCCCTATTGCTGTCATGGGTTGAGATCGGTGAGTGAATCGGTTCCCTCTCCCATGAGCCCGAAGGATATGTGAGGGTGTCACAAGGACATGTTGAGCAAAGCCGGTGGGTCCATCGATGGGTCTCGAGTCGGTGATCTCTTACGGGTGATTGGGTTGACCGGTCGTAGACCGGGTTCCGTTGGGACCAACGTGTGCGGCAATGGAGGTCGGAACGGCGGCAGAGAGAGGAGAAACGACATCGGTCTAGTGAAGAAGAGGAGAAGAAGAGAGGAGGGTGGTGGCCGGATGGATAGATGGGGTTTTGTGTAGACCAGGGTATCGGGTGGGCCGAGCTCTGTGCTAAGAGTGCGATGTTGATGCTTGCATTGGTCTCATATTGCTGTGTTCTGAGTTCATAACTCTCCAACATAGGGATCAACTCGTACAGTGAAGGCAAGGTGGACCTTAGAGTAACAACAGTAGTGAAAAAATCGTATTTTTGCCATAATCCATTCAACAGATTGTACAACATGTTTTGATCCCTAATCGAGCCCCCAATTGAGGCCAATTCATCGCAACAAGACTTGAATTTGGTCAGATACTCAGAAAGAAAAGCATAATTGTCTCTTTTCATGAACTGAATTTGCTGCATTAGAAGCATAACTTTCTTCTTCTGACGCTCGAGCAAATGAACTTCTGAGAGTCTACTCACGATCCAAGCTTTGAGAAGTCGATCAGATCTTAACCACGACGCATGAAGTGGATTGCCGACCCTCTCAATCGAACTAGGGTTTCCTCAATCACAGTTACGATCTTCTCCAGCTCAGGAATCGAACCATCAACAAAAACCTCCAAATCCTTGGGACTCAATTAACCCTAGGATTTGGGTTTCCCACAATAAATAATTCTTGGAATTTAGCTTGATGGTGACGAATTTTGTAATGTTTAGACTCACCGGATAGGGAAACAAATCCTCGGCAGAGGAGATTCCATTACGAACTGAAGGGGTCCAAGTGGAAGGTGGCCCTCCGGAACTGCTATTGTTAAACCTCAGATATCATGTGTAAATGAGATCTTTGAGTTTTTAGATTGACAAACACAAATAATCTGGACCCTCTTCATCCAATCACGACATGACACTTGTCCACCTTCCTAAATTAACATAACCACCACTTTAGTACATTAAGCTCATGACTAACGATTACTCCTAATAAATGTGGTCAATCATTTTGTGGAAGAGTTTGTGAACAAATATAAACAATACCTCACCAATAGCCCAAAGGTCTATCTGGATGTCACGTTTTATGGGCCATTGTTTTCAAAACACTAGTTTGGTCCGAAGTGACATTCAAACAAGATGTAATTATAGACAGTTATCTGTGTGTTGGAAACACCAAAAATTAAGATTTATAAGGTCATCCCCGATTTTAAGGGCTTCAGACGAGGGGGAAAGGGATGAGGAATTGACAAGCAATGGCCAGAATCCGTAAATAGTGAGAGGCACGAAACACACCGTCAGTTGTTTTTCTTAATTGGAAGGGATTAGTGTCCTGCATGTACTGTGCAATAATTTCAACTCCCTGGTTAATTTTTATTGCCTCATCACAACATTTTAATTTTTTTCTTATATAACTAATGGTAGCTGTGACTGGGAGAGCATCCAAGGATAGACAAATAGAGAGCTTAACTGAAACCCAAGTAGATACGCATTTCACTTAAACGATCCTATTGCTTGCATGTTTAAATAAATATGTAATTTCGAAAGAAAAAATACCCTTAAAATTCCATGACAAAAGGCATCACAACGTGCTCGAAAATTATCACAAAACAACAGTCGGTTAAGAGATATATAATTGACTTCAAAACATCCGGAAGAAAAGGTTTTTTTAATCATTTTTTAAATTACTGATGGAAATAAAAAGTAAATCAACATAACTGATGGTATGTCAATTGGTATCCATATCACTGCACGAATCCACTGGCCTGGTGTTGAGGGCATCATTGGCAGCAGACGGGTGATCCAACTCCTGCTCCGCTGCAGTCATCGTTGTTACAGACAGTGGAACCTGAAAGTTATAACGTGCGTGGGCATAAAAATATGTTGACATTATACAAGCACAAGATGTTAAAAAATCACTATCTAAATTGTACCTTGTTGTTTTGTTCAGCATCAAGCCCATTGGATTTTGTTGCTTCTGAACTTGATTTGTTACCCTTACAACAAGAATGTACAGATTAGAATGCTAAAGTTCAAAGCAGAAGTATCGTAACATTAACATCGATAGTGAAAGGAAAGAACTCTAGAGTACATTAAGCGCCGGAGCAAGTTCAAGAGAGCACTCCTGAACTTCAACATCAATGTTCTTTGTCCCTTCACAATCTACCACAGGCTGATTTATTTTACCCTGTTAACAAGCAAAAGATTGTGTTCATGAACATTCTTGGGGAAATGTAACCATTCCTATATTAAAATTCTTGTACCAGTACCTTCCGAATGTTATTATTACATGCAAAATTCTGAACAGCTTCACTTGCATCTTTTGATTTTTTTACAGACCTGGTTTGTATAGTTCGGGTTATAGTTTCAGGCTTAACTGGGAAACCACTCCTACGATTTTCAGTTTTGTTTGGCATGTCAAGCTGCTTAGAGCGTTCACATACTCTGGAAGTGAAAGATCACAGGTATGAACCAGTATAATCCAAAGAAATAAAAGTTAACACCTTCATGAATTGAACTTACGCAACAAATCCAATCTTTTTGTTGTTGATATCCTGAGACCAATGCACAGGATCAATATTGGAGGGTGTTGAATCCAGCTTCTTTTGTACATCATTTGTCCACTTCTCAGCTTTCTTGCATTCACTGGAAATCTGGTAAAATGCAAACGAAAATTAGTGGTGTACACTTTTAAGTGGACTATTATCAACAATTCTTACTGCTTCTTTGGTCTTGTTATCTAACGATTCCATTTCCTCTTTGTACTCAAAGATGCATGTCCGAAGCTCATTCATAGCTATCTCTCGGTGATGTTTATCTTCGTATCTTCTGACGATGGGAATACAGAGCTGAGACCAAAGGGGACATCAATTACAATTTGCTGCAAACAATGTTATTGAAAACTAACTACAGTCAGACTCCAATCACCGGTAGAAATTAAGTGCAAACCTTTTCAAGTTCCTCCATTGCACTGGTGTAAGTCAACCCAGATTTGTAAACCGGATCCTCCGAAAGTAATTCTTTAATCTTCTCGGTACAACTCTTAAAATTAGTCGCCTCCTTCTGATTTGCATAGCTCGTATAAATCACATAAAACTGCAAGGAAAGCAAATTTAAGTTAATATATTCTGATTCACTAGGTTCGTGAATAAGAAAAAACATCACCTTCTTGCGGAGTTCAGACACATATACTTGAAGTGCTTTCCTCTTTTCTTCGACTGTAGACTGGATACTAATGAAACTTTCTTGAAGTATAGTACAACATGAACTGTAGAAAATAAATGAGATAAAAATCTGAAGCTCCCCAGATTTCAGAAGGAAACAGCCATAAAATGTTTCAGGAATCTTACTTGTTCAGTTCATCAATCCTAGCTTCGATCTCTTTTACTTTTAGGACAGGAGTGGCACCTTTTGGTAACAAATCTTGCTGCATCTGTTTACTGGCCAGCCAGTTCTCAGCTTCGATGCACAATTGGTTAACCTAAAAAGGTCAAATTAACTAGATTAATCACAGTTTTTTTTTGAAAAACACGACCCTACGAAAGGATTTAAGTCACATTTTTGTTGCAATCTTCAAAAGGAATTGCTCGAACTCTATTTTGAAAAACACAATATAGGAAACTCTGTATCGCTGGAGCTCTGGCTTCCTCTTCACTATACCGATCTTCAATGGGACAAACAAGCTGTTCAAATAGAGATAAAAGAATGTCAGGAATGAAAGAAACCGAACAAAAAAAAAATAGGCTTCAAGAAATGTAAAACATACTCTAAAGTAGTTTGTGACTGAAAATTGTACACCCTTTTCAACATCCTTATCAACCTGAAAAAACAACAAATACGTTAGTTAGAAAATGCAACTTTTTCTTAATTGTAAGAAATACAAAAAATAAGCTTAAAAATGAATAATTTCCCAAATATGTAATGTCGGCATGAAGCGATTATCCAGAAATTTTACAGCACACCAGAAATGACAAACACCAGTCTCCAATCTACAAGATATGAGTGGCCATGACAATTGAGACACGAGCAAACGAGGCTGAAACGGTGACTTAAAATAATTTACCTTCCAAAAAATGTTGTTTGCTTGTCTATTTTCAGGGTCTCTGAAGACAAAGTGGTCTCTGATACATTCAAGTTGATTTTCTGTATTGAGATGTTTTCCATTATTTATTTCGTCACAAAACCTGTAAACAAAATTAAATGACAAAAAAAACTAAATATTCCTTCTTCCTTATTACTGTTGTGAGTCAATGATAGCAGGGCATGAAATGAATCACTAAAATAATACCCACATGTTGAATGAATTTTTCATGGATTTAATGACATCAGGCATTGGCAATTGATCAACGCATTTTGGTGTCATCTCCATGACTTCTTTTGCTGCATTATGATACTCCTCAGCTCGGTCGCACTCTCTGTTGATCTGCTATACCAGAAAATTGAGTACAAAAGACTGGTAGAAAGACCAAATAAATTATGTAGTAACAGTTGTTAGGATTCTCACGGCCTGTTTCTTGGGATCAGGCACCAAAGATGCAGCTTGTCTTTGCATTGTAATGCACTCGTGCAGCTTCCTGGTCTCATTGACAGCGGCCTTGATGTCCTCATAACGTTTTACTATTGGATTGAAGCTCTAGTTCACAGCAAATAATGAATTTAGCAAAAGGGAAACATAAAATAAATACCTTTTAGAGGCACAACGGTACTAATTGTTAATAAAGTAATTTAAATTTCTGTTTTCTTATATGTTTTCATCCTTAAACCATCACAGTTTCTTCTTCTTCAAAAGTACGTGGATTGCTTTCCAGAATAACCAACATGTTTTTCGTGACATGTAAAAAGTTAACATTTTTCGAAAGAATTACCTTTTCCAGTTCGTGAAACTTGTTTAAGTAAAGTTCCATCGACTCATCTTCACCTTCCTCATCAAGCCATCTCTCTGTTTCTTCTAGGCTCTTGGAAATGATTGATTTTTCTGAATCACGTACATAGCTTCTGTACTTCTCAACAAGCTTTGTCGATAATATATTAGTATACCAGTATATAATGAACAAATATCAAAATAAAAAAATTTAAAATATGATCAGTAAAACTTGAACATTCAAAGTACCTTCTTACGAGTATCATATATAAACGATTCAAGAGCATTTCTTTTCTCTTGTATTTCCTCTATAAGCTTATCCTGAGAAGTCAACTGCATCTCGGACGATTGAGCATTTGAGATAACCGATTCAGACATCCTAGTGGAAAGAGTTTCTACAATCGGCAAATTAAGGTGTTGACTCTGCAGACCACAAGCTTCAACCTGAAAATACAAAGTCAATACATGTAGATTGATAGTTTTTAAGAAGTGAATAGATACATGACATGCAAAATTCACATCGAATTTACTATCTAAAACCAACCAAGTGACTTTAATTAGAAGGGAAAAACATTGATCTCGTGATGTATGGAACAACATTTGTTGTAAAAATACTTACCAAGGCAGACCCCACACTAACACAACCATAATCATCAACGCATATCTGGATACACCCAATTGGAAGAGAATACACATCCACAGGAAATGGCCCAACCTGCTTTAAAAGGGTCAAATTAAAAACACAAACAAACATGATTGACCTCCTGTGCAGTTTCAAAGCGGGTAATACAAGTTTTTTTAATTAGATCTCCTCTTCCTAGATATTTGAAGAATGAAGAGATCTACTTCATTCTTTTTTCATCATTCTCTAAAGAAGATAGAACTCGAATTATCTTTTTAATAGTGCGGCAAATAATAGTCAATATAAAGTAAAGTCAAAGAAGTGCTCAAGTGAAAATTATTTGGTTTTGTAGTAAGTTTTAAGGGAGAACAATCAGGTCTCTTATTTTTTGTACAGCTGGTGTATATTTCTTACTGTATTATAGATAAGTAATGGAAATAAAAGAAAAGAAAATGTTATAGTTCACCATTTTCAGACCGCTTGTAAAAAAGCCTTACGTAAGAGGGAACTTTACATCTCTGGGAAGAAAAGACAAACTCAACACATACTTCTCTTACCTGAATAACGTAAGGAAAGAAGTCTGCTGAAAACTTTAGTTATAGTTCCAGAATACTAACCACATATGCAAGGAAGAAGGCCAATTGCGAACTCACCTTGTATGCCCTTGTAGGTTGAGAAGCACAATTAGATACGCCATGTTGAATGCCAGAAGAGAGCTTCAAATGGAAAGTATCAAACAGGTTGCAGAATTTGATTTCTCCACCAGAAATAGGAAACCTGTGCCCTTTTGGGAAGATAAACATTTTCGATGTGGTGGAAACCGAATTATCTATTGTGTACTCAACATGGAATGGCAAAGAATCTTGAATCTGCAAAATGAACACACCACCTCGATAGTAACACGAGGAAGAAATAACAGAAAGTAATATCCAGCCTCTTTCACCAGTAATTTCTTTGCAATTTGGAGATTATGCTTTTTGTTAGTCTGCTTGAAGACACTTATTGATGGAATTTACTCTTACAGTAGTACTAACATCGATACTCGTGAAATGCCTATTCTCCTACCCCCAAAAAGCATCATATTCTCCTTAGTAATGTCACACGTTGTTTTATATTACAGTACACTGAACCTCCTCCATTTGCTTTAAATTGCATGCAGCTTAGAAGTTTCTAAGCATTAATCGACTCATTACTACCAAAATAAATTTGGATTAGGACAATTGTATCACAAATTACAAATAGTAGCACATTTGTCACTCAAAAACAATAACTACTTGGTGCTCTGCAACAAGTGAGTAACAAGGGGTATTCAAATTGGCTAATCGGATGAAACAAATAAGAAAGCTCAATGACAACAAAAGATAATGAAGCTCGCCAGAATAAAAGGAAAAATACAATTTGACTTCAAAACGAAGATACTCTTGGAGAACACGGGATAAATTCGCACACCTTATATTTCCTCATAGTAGAATTTTGAGCAAGCATTGAACACTGCAGAGCACATCCACGAGCAACACACTCGCTACTGTTCAATGTCCGTTTCAGCTTGTTTTCCCCAAAGTAGTTGGTCAAAATGGACGAAATAGCCGGAATTCGAGAACCTGAACCAACAAGCTCAACAATGTGCACTTTGGAAGGGTCTAAGTTCACATCAGTTAGAGCCTTGTGGCATGAAACAAACACCCTAATCAGCAACTCACTCGAGAGTCTCTCGAATTCTTCTCTTTTAATGACACCAGACACATCAATGTCGTTCACTAAGCACTCAATGCTGAGGCGAGCCTCAGTGTTGGATGTGAGAACTTTCTTGAGCTTCTCGCATGATGACATTAGCCGGGTACGCACACGAGGATTGGCAGCATAGATGTCAATTTGGTACTTATCCCTGAATTGATTTGAGAAATATTGAAATAGGATCTTATCGAAGTCTCTCCCGCCTAGATTCTGGTCGTACGCATGGGAGAGCACATGCAACCCACCCTTCTCGAACAAGACGACTGTCACCTGTTTGAAATTGTAACATCCAACACATTGTTAATAATCGATAATTCTCTCAGCTTAGTGATCCGCATGTCAACAAAATACGATAATTGAATAGTAGAATGTATGATTAAAATTATAGCACAGTGGGAGGAGGGGGGGAAATGGTACCTGAGTGTGACAGTGGCCTATGTCGACGAACACAACAATAGTTTGCCTTTCTAGATCAGTCTTATAAATTCCGTAACCAAGGGCAACAGCAGTGCCCTCGTGCATTAGCTTCAATGGCTTCAACCCTGCGATCTCGGCAGCATCAAGGTAAGCGAACCTCTCACGGTCCGTAAAGTACGATGGGACTCCGATCACACAACTCGTGATGGGACTCTCCAGATTCTTCTCAGACCCCTTCTTCAGGTGCGACATCAACATCGCCAGAACTTGAACCATTGTAAACTTCTGAGTGGCACCACAGTGGTCCACATGGACCAGAATCCCACCATCTTCGGCTTCAGAAGTAGCGAAAGGGAGTTCCTGGAGTTCGGCTTTGATATTGTGGTACTGCTTTCCCACGAGACGTTTTATCTGGGACAGAGTAGAAGAAGGATTGGAGACATTGAGGGAGGCAGCGGAGGAGCCAAAGTGCCTCTTCTTCTCAGCAAACGAGACCACCGATGGGGTCTCGTACTGGGCCTCGTCGTTGAGGACGATTTGGATCGTCCGAGGTTTCGCAATAGCAGTTACGCAGCTGTTGTTGCCGATGTCGAACCCGATCAAACTCATTGTTTTCTAGTGCTAATTAGCAGAAGAAAGTTGAAATGGGTAAGTAAGTGTTGTCTACCATCGGGTTCAGCCTTATAACAAGTTTTGAGGCAGATCAACAGACTTTGGCGGGAAAACAGGGCTGGAGATTGTTGAATATATATATTTACTCCCATACTTTGTGGGAATCTTAAACGGTGGCAAATTTAAGTATGGTTTTAATTGGAAGGGAATATCTTCTGACCTAAAACGTGCATCGATTAAGCACCATCTGTGGGAGCGTAATAGATTTGCAAATCGATTAAGAAATGTCATGTCGTAAAGACGCAAATCGAAGGGTTTGTCTCCAATGAATTTGAAAAGATAATGAGATTTTTATTGGACCTTTGGTTTATACAATGGAATTCCTTTAATTTTTCGTGAGAATCTAACTTACACCGTTAAAACACCGTAAGTGTACATGTTAACCCGGTTATATTCAACATCTCTTAAGACTAAATCCTAATTTCTTAGTTGAGAATTTAGCTTAATGTGATATAGTAGTTACAAGCATAATAATGAGAAACTTTTTTCAAAATAATCACCAAAAATAAAAAATTGAAAGAAAATACACATGAAAAACTTAATTGAAATAATCACCTTGAAAACGACACATGTGATGCCGTTTTTATCCTAAATGAAAACGACATCATCAATGTCGTTTTGACCTAGGTAAAAAAGAAATCCGAGATGTTTTGTTTTTATATGAAAACGACATTATAAAAACGAAATCCGAGATGTTATTTTTTCTAAATATGGGTGTCGTTGATGAGATTTGTTGAGTCTATGAGAACAAACAACTTGGACATCCAAACAATAAAAATCATTGAACACCTAGGCTCCAACATTCATCGTAAACTACAAATGAGGGGATATTGAAGGCATACTTTGAAATCCTTAGGACATACCCAGAAGCGACGACTAAATGAGATGGTCTTGTTGAGCCCTTGGATCTTGGCTGGATGTCCACGTTTGCAGGTGGGAACGTCAGACAAGGGAATCGACGAACGGTCGGCAGAAGACGGCATCCAAACTTTGGCGACGGAACGGAGGGAAGAATGCGGCCGGAGTGGAGCAAACTACTCGGGCGGAAAAAAATGTAGGGTGCGTCGGAGATGTAGGCTAGATGCCGCTGGAGAGGTGGATTTCGTTGGGTTTTGAGGGTGGATGAATGGAGGGATCAGGATTTCGGTTGGGTGGGATTTGGTGGAATTAGAAATTTTGGGGAGGAAGAATCAGAAGGTGGTGAATCATTATTATGCTTGTAAATATTGTATCACATTAAGCCAAATTCTGAACTAAGAAATTACGGATTAGTCTTAAGAAATGTTAAATATAACGGGGTTAACATGGACAAGTAAGAAAATTGAAGGAAGTGCATAAACACATGTGATTACAAGTGCACATAACCAATATAAAACTATAGTTGTGTAAATGTTCAATCAAGTGCACATGACCAATATAAAACTATAGTTGTGTAAATGTCCAATCAAGATGCTTTAAAATTGCACCCAAGTAAAAATCCAAATGAGAATATAAATGTGACATCTACTCCCACCCTACTAAGAATATAAACAGTGGGTGTAATAGTTTGCAATACAAGTCTACAACGGTACACAACCCTCTAGATAAGTAAATATTAATCGAATCTAACTCTAGGAGCGGGGGTTTTACCCGGGTACGTGCTCGATCTGTTACACCCCTGTGTATAGTTACTGTTCAGACTTGAACATGTACTATTTGAACAATATCAAACTTACGTAAACACTGTTATTATTTATTAATATTAAAATTAAGCTAACAAGAAAACATAAAAAATTTATATGGGGAACCCAAAGGTTATTTAGAAACAGTTCGTGTCCACTGTCCAGGAAATAATTCTACGTTTTTAATTGCTGACATGGGAAGTCTAAACGCCTTACAAACTTTAGAATCTAATCTATTTGGAAGAGTCCTTATACACGGACGCGGGCGTCACGGACGCGCCCTACGTGGCTTCAAAAAGTGGATGAGTCAGCGTCTACTCGGATTGCCATGTCACGCTTTCCTTCCGAACGCGCCTCAAATTGTTTTAAATTTTTTTTGACGGTTTTCGAAGAAGGACGGTTCGTTTCCAGATTAGACAGCGGCAGACACCCTACGAACGACGGTTCGGATACCGAGGAAGATAACATATCCAGAACAAAAGGGAGACTCTCGCTTTCTTTCTTTCTTACCTGTGAACGTAGGAAGCGCACCTGTGAAGCATTCCCGACTTTCTTTCCCTGTGAAGCGCACCTTGTAAACGATAATGAAATCTTCAACTCCGGCCGTCGATATCGAACACGTCCCAGAACCGGTGGGTCTCTAATTTTTTCTTTCCGTGGGTCGTTATTTTTTTTGATGAACTTCTGTTTATTAAATTATTGGTTTTAGGGAACCACGTACTACTTCCGGGAATCACGATGCTCCTGGATGGCCATCCGAAAGCAGTTTGACCGGATGAATAAGGTGGAGAAGGAGACTTTCCGTAGCACCCCATTCGGTCACTTCCTAAACCTTCCTAACATTACGACGGACAACGAAATAGTCGGTTGGTTCGTCGAGCACTACGATACGGAGGAGGTGGGGCTGAGAATAGGATCAGGGGTAGTTCCCCTTACACCGGAAGACATCGCCCTAATTTTGGGGTTACGTACGCATGGGAAGGCCGTGGTGATGGAACCATTGCGCGTCCAGAAGCGAGACGGGGTGAACCTTGACAACACCCAACTTTTAGTTCATCTCATGGCAAACAGTACCATGGGCGAGACGGAGGAGTACGTTCGTCTCCTGATTTCTTTCATCTTCAACAATTTTTTGTTCTATGATGGAACGCTGCGACCGAAGGAATGGTTCATGCACCCTCTGAGGAACATCAAACGCCTAAGCAACTACGCATGGGCAAGTGCAGTTCACAAAACCCTGGTTGGAGGCCTCGAGAAAGCAAGTTTAGAACTGCAGGAGAGGAAAAAGGCAGGGAATTTCATAATGCGGCAGGGGAACGTCGAAGGTTGTGTTGCCATACTACACGTAAGTTTTTGTTCCTGCTTCACACTTCCTCTCTTCCTCTTTTTTTGTTTTTGTTCTTTTCGGAAGACGATGTGTGTCTGTTCGGAATACGTTGTGAGTCTGTTCGGATTAAGTGGTGGGTCTGTTCGGATTAAATGGTGGGTCTGTTCGGGTTAAGTGGTGGGTCTGTCGGGGTTAAGTGGTGGGTCTGTTCGGATTAAGTGGTGAGTCTGTTCGGAATAAGTGGTGCGTCTGTTCGGATTAAGTTGGGTGTCTGTTCGGATTAAGTGGTGCGTTTGTTCGGATTAAGTGGTGAGTCTGTTCGGATTAAGTTGGGTGTCTGTTCGGATTAAGTGGTGCGTCTGTTCGGATTAAGTGGTGCGTCTGTTCGGATTAAGTGATGCGTCTGTTCGGATTAAGTGGTGCGTCTGTTCGGATTAAGTGGTGCGTCTGTTCGGGTGAGGTGGTGCGTCTGTTCGGATTAAGTGGTGGGTCTGTTCGGAATACGTTGTGAGTCTGTTCGGAATATGTTGTGAGTCTGTTCGGATTAAGTGGTGGGGCTGTTCGGAATATGTGGTGGGGTTGTTCGGATTAAGTGTTGGGTCTGTTCGGAATACATTGTGAGTCAGTTCGGAATACATTGTGAGTCTGTTCGAAATACATGGTGAGTCTGTTCGCATTAAGGGGTGGGTCTGTTCGGATTAAGTGGTGGGTCTGTTCGGAATAAGACGTGTGTCTGTTCGGAATAAGAAGTCCGTCTGTTCGGATTAAGTTGGGTGTCTGTTCGGTTTACGTTTAATGTATGTTCGGATTCAGTTGTCTTTCGAATATGAAGGTACGTTGGTATAGTAGTTCTCATTTTTTTCCTTTCCATTTGAAGGTGTGGCTTTGTGAGAAATTTAAATTGGGGGAGCCCAGAACTGGAGTTTTCCCACGGATGAAAAGATGGACGGGGATGTTTGGGAAACGATTAACCCTGAGGAAATGGGAGGAACGTGGAATTACCTTACATCGAATTTACGACGGCACGTTCGACCTGATGGGGGCTCCATCAATGAGTGAAAGGGAGCTGCAACTTATTGGTCCTGTTCGAAAGAGCTCAACTTCAACCGTCAGTTTGCCAAGGCTCCAACTGGCAGACTGCAGCATTCCATGCGACCCGCTGCTCCAAGAATTGGAGCTGAGTGAGGTGAAGACAAAATGGCTGAGGGCCGAAGCTGCCCTTAAGAAGGCCACAGAACAGGTACACGACCTCAGGGAAGAACTGAGGATTTCCCAGGAAGAGTGTGGGAGGCTCAGGAAAGATATTATATATCTTCGAGGGACAGGGACAACTGGAGTCCCTGGTGGGGAGAACGAGCTAGAGCAAGAGGAGGAGAATAGGAAGAAGAGGGAGGCGGAGGAAGAAGAGAATAGGAAGAGGAAGGAGGATGAAGAAGAAGAAAAGAGGAGGGAGGAGGAGGAAGAAGAAAAGAGGAGGGAGGAGGAAGAAGAGGAGAAGAGGAGGGAGGAGGAGGAAGAAGAAAAGAGGAGGGAGGAGGAAGAAGAAGAGAAGAAGAGGAAGGAGGAGGAGGAACGAGAAAAGAAGAAGAGGAAGGAGGAGGAGGAACGAGAAAAGAGGAAGAGGGAGGAGGAGGAATGTGAGAGAAAAAGGGAGGAGGAAAGGAAGAAGGAAGAAGAGGAGAAGAGGGAGGAGGAGAGGAAGATGGGAGAAAAGAGGAAAATGCTGGAGAAGGAGGAAGAGAAGAAGAAGAAGGAGAAGGAAGAAGAAAGAAAGGCCCAGATAGCAAACTGGGTCGCGAAAAGAAAACGCTCGACGGCCACCGTTGAGCAGCAGCTGAAGGAAGGCGAACATCTGGCCAAGAAGAATAAGCAGGAAGAAGAGCAAAAAAGAAAAGATAGAGCGGCTCAAAGGAGCCTGAAGAAAAAAAGGCCGGATGTTGACATGCCTGCATTGGGCACGTTGTCATTTGATGAGGTCAAAATGCTACTGAACCTGACCAAACCCAACAAGGACAATAGGGAGGTCATCTGGAGAGGCGATATGTGCAGTTTAAAACGCTCCGACCTGAAGGAGCTTATAACGCCTAGGATGGATATTAGCGATGAAACTATCGACGCTATGCTATCGGTGCTCGAAGAAAGACGCCACCCAGAAAAAGTTATATGCATATCCACATTCGAGTCGGGGCGAATTCTTGCAGGGCAAGGCAGAGAAGTTGATGATTTTATCCTCCCTAAAATCGTAGGTGCGTCTCCAACACAGACCGTGATCGCACAACCATGCTGGTCTTCAGGTCATTGGACACTGGTGGTTGTCTATGGCCCGTCCAAAGAGATTTTGGCATTCAACAGTCTCTCTAGGGAGCTAGGCGAAGGTGATGATCCGGAGCAGACTGTAGGCCAGCATGAATGTGCAGCAGCGGATGCGGCTGTATACTGGAGGGATCTACTCAAGGTCGACTGGCCCCTGAGAATCCTGAGGAAAGAGAGCCAACAACAACCACCGGGGAGCAACGATTGCGGCGCCTTCGTTTTATACTGGATAAGGTGCCTAATGTTCAATCTTGACCCTACGAAGGAGAAGGACCCCAATACCATCCACTCTATCAGGGGTGAATTGGCGGTCATGTTACTTAGGGATCGTCGGTCGTGTGTGCAGGTCTAAACAGACAAAGATATTTTTAGTTTTGTTTATTTTTTGGTTTACATGTACAAAATGTTTACATATTCAGTTCACAAACTATTTACATGTAAAAATACAAACATTACCAATGTCATTCTTAAGCTAACTTTATTCCGAACAGACCCAACACTTAATCCGAACAGACGCAACACTTAATCCGAACAGACGCAACACTTAATCCGAATAGACTCACAACTTATTCCGAACAAACGCAACATTTAATCCGAACAGGCTCACTACTTATTCCGAACACAGTCTTCTTATTCCGAACAGACCCAACACTTAATCCGAACAAACGCAACACTAAATCCGAACAGACGCAACACTTAATCCGAACAGACTCACTACTTATTCCGAACAAACGCAACATTTAATCCGAACAGGCTCACTACTTATTCCGAACACAGTCTTCTTATTCCGAACAGACCCAACACTTAATCCGAACAAACGCAACACTTAATCCGAACAGACGCAACACTTAATCCGAACAACCGCAACATTTAATCCGAACAGGCTCACAACTTATTCCGAACACAGTCTTCTTATTCCGAACAGACCCACCACTTATTCCGAACAGACCCAACACTTAATCCGAACAGACGCAACACTTAATCCGAACAGACTCACAACTTAATCCGAACAAACGCAACATTTAATCCGAACATGCTCACTACTTATTCCGAACACAGTCTTCTTATTCCGAACAGACCCAACACTTAATCCGAACAAACGCAACACTTAATCCGAACAGACGCAACACTTAATCCGAACAACCGCAACATTTAATCCGAACAAGCTCACAACTTATTCCGAACACAGTCTTCTTATTCCGAACAGACCCACCACTTATTCCGAACAGACCCAACACTTAATCCGAACAGACGCAACACTTAATCCGAACAGACGCAACACTTAACCCGAACAGACTCACAACTTATTCCGAACAAACGCAACATTTAATCCGAACAGGCTCACTACTTATTCCGAACACAGTCTTCTTATTCCGAACAGACCCAACACTTAATCCGAACAAACGCAACACTTAATCCGAACAGACGCAACACTTAATCCGAACAACCGCAACATTTAATCCGAACAGGCTCACAACTTATTCCGAACACAGTCTTCTTATTCCGAACAGACCCACCACTTAATCCGAACAAACGCAACACTTAATCCGAACAGACGCAACACTTAATCCGAACAACCGCAACATTTAATCCGAACAGGCTCACAACTTATTCCGAACACAGTCTTCTTATTCCGAACAGACCCACCACTTATTCCGAACAGACCCAACACTTAATCCGAACAGACGCAACACTTAATCCGAACAGACTCACAACTTAATCCGAACAAACGCAACATTTAATCCGAACAGGCTCACTACTTATTCCGAACACAGTCTTCTTATTCCGAACAGACCCAACACTTAATCCGAACAGACTCACAACTTAATCCGAACAACAGCAACATTTAATCCGAACAGGCTCACAACTTATTCCGAACACAGTCTTCTATTTCCGAACAGACACAAGTAAATCTGAACTGAACTTGTATAACAACCATTTACAGATCACAACGTATCAACAATTACAAGTTTCTTGGTTTTACAAGAACGGGAAAAAACACAAAAATGTAAATTAAGGAGGAAATTCCTCGTAATACAAACTCATGTCCCAATCGGAGAAATCAGGATCCGCGAGTTTTGGTGCTACTTCGTGAAGCGGCGAAGTAACCTTCATCTTCCACTTTCCCTTCTCTTGTTGGGCGTGTTTTTTATGGCTCTTTTTAATTATCTTCTCAGCTAAAGACACTCGACGTCTAGTCGGCGGTCTTCCTATACGTCTGACCTTTTCCGGATTAAGGACCGATGTACCCGAAGACTCAGGTTCATCAGGTCGAACCAAGTTTTGTGTAGTGTGCATACGTGCCTTAAGCATTTCAATACACTGCACGGCCTCAATATACCTTTTGTGGGAGATGAAGGCTTCCTCTGCGATCCAAACGGCACGACCCATGATGTCGTCGTGACGACGTAGCGCATCCTTCGCCATTACACCATCGTCTGGGTACGTCTTATCTCGATAGCTCCTTCGAATATCCTTCCGCCATCGATTAAGGATGTAAGAGTCTGGAAGCAATGCATTAGGATTCAAGCGTGCAAGTACAACAAAAACGTGGCAGCATAGAAGCCCAACGTGCCGAAACATTCTGCAATCACATGTAAAATTCATGGATGTGTTTTGTACTAGGAAACGTTTCGACAGTAGCTGCTCACCAGCCAAAACACGTTCAGATACCTTGTACTGGAATGTTTCATTCGTATTGAACTCCTCCGTTATATCGCAGTATATCATCTTCCCTATTTGTAACTGCACTTTTTTGAAGACCCCTACGGTATACAACTCGCTCAACTGACTCTCGAATGGATAAATTGAAACCAACTGGGGTTTTTTATGAAGACAATCAAATTCTGATTGAGCTTCCTTCTCGTACTTGTGGCGGAGCGCAAGTTCGTATTGTTGAACAAACTGCTTAAGGGTGGTCTTCAAAGTAAGATACTTGTCGAAGAAGGCGTTCATACTCTCGCTCCTCTGAGTAGATGCCATTCCCGCGAAAAAAAAATCACCAATAAATGCAGGGATCCACGACTCTCGGATTGCATAAATGGATTTGAGCCAGCTGTGGTTCTGCAGGTCAAAATCAAGAAGGAAACCCTGCCAATTACGATCAAATTCTGCTGGGGTTTTGGAATCATATACAATCAATTTCAGATCAAATAATATGTGATCCCGATACTGCGTCGGCAACTTCACGGGAGCTTTGTTCATTATGTGCCATATACAGAATCTGTGTCTTGAATCTGGGAAGACATTCCTTACAGCAGCAGTAATGGCACCATATTGATCTGTTATTATAGCTGGGGGGGTATATCTGCATAAGGGACCCAATTAGAAAGGAGTGAGACATTATACCGAACAGACAGACTTCTTAATCCAAAACAGACAGTCTTCTTATTCCGAACAGACACAACACTTAATCCGAACAGTCAGGCCACTTATTCCGAACAGACACAACACTTAATCCGAACAGTCAGACTTCTTATTCCGAACAGACAGACTACTTATTCCGAACAGTCAGACTTCTTATTCCGAACAGACACAACACTTAATCCGAACAGTCAGACCACTTATTCCGAACAGACACAACACTTAATCCGAACAGTCAGACTTCTTATTCCGAACAGACACAACACTTAATCCGAACAATCCGACTTCTTATTCCGAACAGACACAACACTTAATCCGAACAGAACCACCACTTATTCCGAACAGACCGAACACTTAATCAGAACAGACCCAACACTTAATCCGAACATACATTCTTCTTATTCCGAACATACATTCTTCTTATTCCGAACAGACAGACTTTTTATTACGAATAGACAAACAAAAAAGAGGAAGAAGGAAAAAAACTTACCGTTCATGCACGACAACCAGGTTTGGAACAACCATATGTAATTTTCAGTAGTCTCATAGGACAGCAAAGCGCAACCGAGCAAAACTGATTCGAAATAGTGATTGACTCCTACAAATGGGGCGAATGGCATGTCGTATTTGTTGGTAATGTAGGTTGTGTCGAAACATATTGCGTCTCCAAAGTATGAATATGCAGCTCTAGAACGACTGTCAGCCCAAAAAACGTTGCGTAGTCTTCCTTCGTCATCCATATCTATTACATAAAAAAACATGGAATCAATCTTCTGCATCCTAATGAAATAGTCCTGAAGAGCTTGTGCATCACCAGGTCCCATCTTCAAATTTCTGACTTGGTTTACAACATTCCTGCAAACAGGAACCAGTAAGACCAGGCGCAAAATGTTCAACTTCAATTATGTTAGACGGAAAGAACACAAACCTTAAATCCCTTTCGTTGAAAGTCAATTTGTCATAACCTCCAGCCTCGACCACAAGAGATTGCATGGTCTTAGCAGCCGATATCCCAGCTTCATCATTAACCGATATCCGTGCTACGACGGATTCAGGGACGGTTCGTTTTTGCCTGAGAAATCGCATTTGCTCCGGGTCAAGCATGGGATGGTTATGGTTAAGATCCACAAAGTTAACGTTGTAACCCCTTGCTGTGTTTCCGGATACCCTTATCCGAGCAGTGCATTGTACTCTGCTGGATAACCTAGGCTTCAATTTTCCTTGCCCTTGGTCCGTTGGTGCGGTGCCCTCCTTGGAGCAAGTCAGCGTGGCCCGTATAACAACACCACGATCGTAATGAGATTGTCTTGTCTTAACGCCAAAACCACAATGATCGGCATAGGCCACGTAAAATGCTTTGGCTTCTTCGAAAGAGGGGAAAAACATCCCCTCATGGGGAACGTTTGATGGCTGCTCCACTAGGGAAGGCACGGGAACGATTTCCATTTGAGTACAGAGGAATGACCACAGAAGAGAAGGGAAGGAAAAGGAAGAGGCATCTTGAGATTGATAACAAGTCTTCTGTGCCGTGTAGGAGCGCCGAGCGCCAAAATGATGAAGGAAGAGAGTGATTTGAGTCGCATTAATGAGGGATGGAGGGAAGGATGGTGGAAATGATGACGGTACGAAAATAGAGGAATAAAAAAACAAAAAACTTTTCATATCCCATCGCGCCAACTAAGCAGCGTCTGCTGAGTGGACTGGCCGCATCAGCGCGCGTCCCGGACGCGCGCGTCCACTAAACATTTTCCTATTTGGAAGTCTAATCAATTGAAGGGAGCCTTATAAAGTCCCCTGGGCTGCGTCCAACTTCCCAACCACACAGTAACCTGGAATCTTCACCCTTCACTTGTAATTTGAAACACTGATTCTTCTGATATGGCACTAACTGGAGTCGATGGTCCTGCAATTGGAATTGACTTGGGGACAACATACTCTTGTGTTGGTGTTTATCGCCGTGGAAGTGTTGAGATTTTCGAAAATGGTCAGGGTAACCGAATCACTCCATCCTATGTTGCTTTCACCGACTGTGAGCGCCTTGTTGGCGACGGTGCTCTTAACCAAGTTGCTCTCAACCCTGAAAATACTGTCTTTGGTAATCAATCTCAATTATCTTTACCACTCATTATTATGAATTTTACATGACACTCCGTGTTTTTTTATTATTTGACAATTCTCAGACGCGAAGAGGCTGATTGGTAGAAGATTCAGTGATGAGGTTGTGCAGAGAGACATCCAACATTGGCCCTTCAAGGTGGTGCCTGGAAAAGAAGACAAGCCCATGATAGTGGTGAACTACAAAGGCCAAGAGAAGAAGTTTGCGGCGGAGGAGATCTCTTCGATGGTGCTCAGCCAAATGCGGGAGATTGCAGAGTTGAACCTCGGATGTGAAGTAAAAAATGCAGTTGTTACGGTTCCCGCTTATTTCAACGACTCGCAAAGACGTTGCACTAGAGATGCCGGTCTAATTGCGGGTCTTAACATCCTGCGCATTATAAATGAGCCTACGGCTGCTGCAGTGGCATATGGGCTTGACAAGAAACGGAGTGGTGATCGTGAGAATAAGATTGTTCTAATCTTTGATCTTGGAGGTGGAACATTTGATGTTACTATTCTTGTGATGGAAGATGGTGTTCTTGATGTGAAGGCCACTGCTGGAGACACCCACTTAGGTGGTGAAGATTTTGACCATAACATGGTCAATCATTTCGCGCAAGATTTTAAGAGGAAGCATCAAGCCGACATTACCCAGAGCCCCAAAGCTCTCCGGAGGCTCAGGACAGCGTGTGAAAGAGCCAAGCGGAACTTGTCGTTTGCTGCTAATGCAACGATTGAGATTGATTCTCTGTACGGTGGGATTGATTTTCATGCGAAGATCACCAGAGCCAAGTTCGAAGACCTTAATGATGATCTGTTCATGAAGTGTTTGGGCCCTCTGCAGCAGTGTATTAACGATTCCCGGATGGACAAATCTGATGTTGATGAGGTTGTGCTTGTTGGCGGTTCTACAAGAATCCCAAAGGTGCAAAAAATGTTGCAGGAGTTCCTTGGTGGGAAGGCTCTAACAAACACCATCAATCCTGATGAGGCAGTGGCTAGTGGTGCTGCCATCCAAGCTGCCATGTTGAGTGGGGAAGTGCAAGAGCTTGTACTTCTTGATGTCACCCCACTGTCCCTTGGAGTAGCTATCGAAGGGGACCTTATGTCTGTTGTGGTCCCAAGAAACACTCCTATTCCCACTACGAAGAAGAAGACAGGGTATACCACAACTGAAGATTTCCAAACCTCTGTAAGTTTCGCCGTCTACCAGGGAGAGAGATGTATGGCAAGTGATAATAACTTATTGGGAAATTTTTATCTTGAAGGTATAACCCCAGCGCCTGCCGAAACGCCTAAAATTGAAGTGTCTTTTAATATTGATGAGGATGGTATCATGAATGTCTCGGCGAAGGATCAAGACTCAGGTAATCATGCAGAAATTACAATCACTAATGATAAAGGGAAACTCAAACAAGAAGAAATTGATAGGATGATAGAGGCAGCCAAGAATTATAAGGCTGAGGATGATATCAGGAAGGCGAGGGCTGTTGCTAAAAATGAACTGGAGAGGTATGCTTACACTATCCGAAACAAGTTAAGAGGCAGTTCTGTTGGGCACGTTGAAAAGCGAAGGGTCGAGGCCGCTGTGGCAGAAGCGATCAAGTGGTCAAATCATCAGTATTCTCCGATGGAGGCCCGAGCATACAATGAAAAGAGGACCCAGCTAGAGAACATTTGGAAACCAATTGAGGCAACGATCCGAATGCGTGTCTGATGGAGTACCAGTTCGTCTGTTCGTGTGGCTGGTGGCATCCAAGTGTTTCATGTTAGAATAGTTTGTTTTCTTTCAGTACGCATTTCCTATGTTGTAGTGTTTCTCGGTTTTGTTGGTGTCTTGTCTTCTACTAGTAACATGTTTGTTTTTGTTTCCATTCTGTGCGGTTGTCTTTGTGATGGTACGTACTCAAGTCACTGTTTCGGGGATTTCAACGAAATCAAACCTGCGATAACCTTTATCTGATATGTCGGATTGAGTAAAAAATACAAGTGGCTGTGTTTCTGCACTAATAGGCTGATTTCTTTTGGTTAATACTCAAAATGAGAAAGGAAGTTTGTTTTGTAATTTCCCATTGAGGAGAAAAGTAACACGAGCAATTTGTTTCTGGTTTTATTAAGCGTCGAAAATTTATAGACAACTGTACTTTGTTGAAATGTTCTAAATACTAAGGATTCATAAGATAAATGATAAACCATCTGGTATTTAGAGATGATAAGTATGCTGTACTTTGTCTGCAAAGTGCAAACCAAGTAACCAACCATTCAAACTTGTAGTAGAACTGTAGAAGTATTTAGATAGATTCTTTTCGGAAAAAGTGGATACTATATAGCCAACAGTGCTCAAGTTGAAATTATGTAATTAAGTAAGCACAGCAAGCTTATTCAGAATAAGTTTGCTCATTAAAATTCTGAATTGCTATTCGTCGTCCTAAAACTACTTAAATCGCCCCAACAGATTACCATTTTGCCCTTCTCTCATTTCTACTACTATAACGCGACATTTTACCCTCCTATCACACATCTCTCTTCATCTTCCTCTTATATTCATAAAAAATAATGTTTTGGAGGTCAGTAATGAGCAAACAGACGCCCCGGTGTACTCGAATCTGGTAAAATATCCAACATCTTTTTAATAAAAAAATAATAAAAAATTGCGGACGTCTGGCGGAGCCGCCCAGCGTAGGAGAGGGGCGTCTGTGTAAGACGCCTCCCCCTAGGGGGCGGCGTTTTACACAGACGCCCCGCCCATGGGACGGGCGTCTGGCTAAGACGCATCTCTCCTACGCTGGGCGGCTTAGCCAGACGCCTCTCTCCTACGCTGGGCGTTTTACACAGACGCCCGCAAATTTTTATTTTTTTTATTTTTTTATTAAAAAGATAATTGATTATAAATTTAGATAATTACTAAATTAATTAATTAATAAGTTAATAATTACTATATTCGGATGACCGATACCCTTTCGGTACACCGAATAGAGATTTCCAGAGAAATGTCGAAGCTACTGAGAATAAATATTCGGATAACCGGGTAGAGATCGGTAAACCGACACAATGATTCTAGGAAGATCAAAAACTTACTGTATTTACGATCACGGTGGACCGATGGAAACTCGGTCATCCGCATGGAACATGTTCGGTAGACCGAGAAGCAAACGGTCGACCGTCCGACATCACCTTACAACGAGTTTTTGTAATTGATGAAAATTCAAAAAAATTCAGATCCAACAATTTCAAAATCCAAAAAATTTCCAGGGGGCGCTGCCCCCTTGCCACCCCCGCCACCTCACCGGCGAGGTGGAATGCCGCTCGCTCACCGGTGAGCGAGACCCCCGAACGGACCTGTCGATGTGGTATTTGTAAGTCGGGAGGTTTTACCACCGGGGATTTTGGATTTTAAATTTTTTGAAAATTTAATCACTCGCAAAAAAACTCATTGTAATTTGACCCCGTTACCACCAAAAAACTTGCAACAGATCCTCAAATAATTTGAGATAACACACCGTATAATTTTAAGAATTTATTTATATTTTATTTTTTATTTTTTATTATTAAAAAATACGGGCGTCTGGCTAACACGCCTCCACGTTCGTGGAGGCGTCTTAGCCAGACGCCTCCACGTTCGTGGAGGCGCCTCGCTAAGACGCCTCCACCATGGTGTAGGCGTCGTATCCAGACGCCTCCACCTAGGTGGAGGCGTCTTAGCCAGACGCCCGAGTCGGAAAAAAAAATCCACCTCCGTTACCTAGCCGGATTCAGGTGTTTCGCCAGACATTTTCGTGGTGTTGGTACTAGGAATGTGAGTAAAACTGAGTCAAATACCTTGCTTAAAGATACGGGACGAAATGAGTATTAATTGATTTGTTAAGGGCAAAAAGGTAATTTTTAGGGCGATTTAAGTAGTTTTCCGGCGACGAATAGTAGTTCCCTTAAAATTTGTGGATTTTATAAACACAGAATAATATATGAACGTGTGTATTATAGAAAAAGTATTGAAATTTTCTTAGAATTCTAATTTTTCATATGTAATATAGAAATACATTTAAAAACTGATAAGAAAGGAACGAATGAAGAATGGGCGAAACTGCGAGAAAGGAAGTGTAAATTTGAAAATCGTGTGTAGGGGTGTAAATTAAACGGATCGGGTATGCCTTTACCTGTGCCCATACTCGACTAAATAAATGGGTATGAGTATGTACTAGGCCCAAATTTTTTATGCCCATGCATGACCCTTACGAGACGGGTAAACAGGTAGCACGGGTATAATATATATAAAAGAGTGTTGATACAAGTTGTTTCAGTATTCTTGAAGGAGAAACTGGTTGACAAAGAGAATGAGTAAGTGAATTTGTAAAAAAATGATGTGGGTGTTACTTTGTTTCATTTTTTTATTTTCCAATAGATCTGTCAATGTCTTGATGTGTTTTGTTGGTTTGTTTAAGTTTTGTTTGAATCAGCGTTTTTGAGGTATTTAGTTATTTTTTGTGCTCAATGGACACTGGGTAGTTGGCAACTTAATCAAGAACAAAAATGTCACTGACGGTACTAGCTACTTGACAAACAACATAAAGGGAGATACGAAGGAACAATACGACATAAATATGAGTTACGAAAATGCGTGGAGATGCAGATAGAAGACACTTACGTATGTGAGGGGTTACTTGCGTACCTAGACATGTTGGAGCAAAAGAATTCAAGCACAATCACTGATTTTCTCACAAAAGATGTCAACTTCCTATATTGTTTCTTCTCTCTTGAAGTTTCAAGAATAGGATTCAGATGGTGTCGTCCTGTGATATGTGTCGAGTACCAATAAATTTATATTGAGCATATCGAGCCCAACAAATCGGAGTATCTTACTTCATTATGTCGAGCCCATCGAACTCATAGTTCTTAACACTCAAGCTAATATTTTCGAGCTCACATATATAAGAAGAATCGAGCCCATCGAGCACGACAATTGAGTGCATATTGAACTCATATTGAACCTATCGAGCTCGTCGGAAACACACACAAAACGATCCGACTTCCATTGATTCAACCAGTCAACAAAACACACACTCGAATCCTATCAATCTCACATGTAAAAGGAATCAAACACAATAATCGAGTTCCTATCAAACAAATATCGAATCTATCGAGTTTCGTTGGAAACACAAAAAATAGTCCAACTTCCATCGATTGAACCTAGTCCACAAAAGTCAGATCATTACCAATAAATGGAGGTAATCAACTGTATTTTTTATAGAAAAATTAATTTAACCTTAAAAATCATCAATACCAATAATATAAAAAAAACAATACGTGCCCTAAAACTAATCATCGTCGTCAGGCATCAATGGAGGAGTCCTCGATCTGGGTTTGACAGGGTCCGAGACTAGGTTCGATTCGGTTCGAGTGCGAGAGAGAATGAATGCGGAAAAGAAAAAGAAAAAAAAGAGAGAATGAATGCTTGAAAGAGAGAGAGAAGTTTCTTTGGTTTATTCAAAATGTATGAGTATTTTAGATAGAAATGAAAACATAAGCACATTTTTAAGTGGATGTTAATGTGAAAGTTTCTTTTTAGACATTTGGTCAGTTTAAGCATAAAATCTCAAAATTTCCTTTCAAAATGCCCAGATAAAACTGCACTGATAAAAAAATACCCAAACACCTCAAGTAAAGGAGGCAAATTTGATCCGTGCAGTTTTGTCTGGACATTTTGAAATTCCCATAGTCAAATCTTTTCCAAGTTAGTATCTCTATGATCAGGTCAATGATAACTCTCATATAAAGAATGTTTCTTGAAATGCTCCTCGTGAAAAGAAAAAAAGGAAGAACCTTATGTTCATTTGCTTTGAGGTATTAATTTATTATTTATGGTCCTTATCTCCTACAATTGTTTCTTCTTGTTCATAGTATCTTATAATTAACTCTGCCTTAAGTATTTTCTTACTTACATAATTGTGGATATTTGGTCTTGTTTGACACTAAACAAAACAACACATACACAATTCTCTCCTAGGTTACGAGACTAAACTAATCCGACCTTTGGTGATGTACACGACGATCATCTCAAATAAATAAGGGAATGAATCGTCAAACAATATATGAAATATATAAGCCAAATGATCGTCCTGTCAATTGTCATGTACTTCAAGCTATTGGATATGATAATATATTGTTGTTATCTTTTGATATATATCTCATGAAATATGTATCATATTCTTATTTTGTGTGCACCATATTAATGTGTTTTTGTATTTTATATCCAATGAAATGATATAATATTGAATTAATACCATTTTGTGGTATTTGCATTTCATTTACTTAGCGATAAAACTAATATTATGACAATAGTGAGACACCATTCTATACAAAGTTGTAAGGTGCAGAATTTCATCACGAATTCTTGATAGATTTTAGATTTTCGCAACACCAAAGATACAAAAAGTGAAAAAAAAACATAGTTACGTGAAGGAAGAGTATTTACAGATTTGAGGAATCTTAGGGGTAGACATGATAATTTCTTATTATTTTTGCTTTGCATTATTTAAAAGGAAAAAATTGTGTGCTTTACATTGTTAATTTGACTTATTTATTCACGTCTTATTGAAATCATGATTTTATTACGGCAATAAAGGACGAATAAGAGGGATGGATGGAATTGTGCCGATTTTTTTTTATTTCAATAAAAAATTAATATTTAGTTAATACGGAAGAAATTTCAAGATATACACCATCTGACCTATCAAGTCGGAAGGGTCATTCACCCTTGGACCTGCCAAGTCCGAGAAGGGTGAACTCAACCCTTATTTTTTAATTAATTTTTATCTTTGTTTTATGTTTTAGATTTTTTAAAATCATTTTAAATTTGTTTCTTAGATGTAATTTTTAGAAAATATGTTTTCTAATTTTTTTATTTATTTAATTTTTAATTTTTTTAAATCGATCTACTAACGATGTGGATGAAAGAGTATGTTAAAAAATTAGGTTATTTTATCTAATAAAAAAATCAATTCTCTTTATCCAACATAATAAATTATTTAGGACTAAATATTAAACTAAACTAATTAAAACAAAAACAAATGAGAGTAATGGCCCATCACCCGTAAAAAATGAGTGTATGCCCCTCAGACTAGACATCCCCCACCCATTGTTTTAATTTTTTTGTTTTGATTTTTAATTGTAAATAATTTATTAGGTAACTTTAGGTTGGATAAAGAAAATTAGTTTTTTTATTGGATAAAATATTTTAACTTTTCAATACGCTCTGTTCGACAACATTTTGAGGTCGATACTGGAAAAATAAAATAAAAAGTTAGTTTTTGTTTAAAAATAAAAACAATTTGAAAACATATTTTATTTTTTAAAAACAGATTAAAAATGATTAAAAACCAAAATATAAAATCAAAACTAATTAAAATAAAAAGGTGGAGGTCACCGGTACCTGATTAGTTTGAGAGGGTGGTTTCACCCCTCGTACTTGGCAGGTCCAATGGGTGTATATCTCAAAATTTCTTCTGTATTTACCTAAATATTTGATTTTATATTAAATTTTTATTAAAATAAAAAAATTCAGGAATTGTGGGTATTTTGAGGGAGAAAAAAAGATACATGGTATTGAAAAGTAGTTGGAAAAGATAAGTCAAAACCACAAAATATGTAGAAAGTAGGGTTCTTTTGGAAATCATGATTTAGGTATTAATTTTATGTACCAAAATATTTAAAAAAAGAAATGCTTAGTTTGAAAGAAATAACAGATACTAGTAATACAAGCATCAGAATCTCTAAAGCCTCGTATCATTAACAGGAATGCACTAATGTCTCGTTGGAAATCCAAAAAGGTACAAGAAACAAATCGTCATCAATAGATGCCATCAATCAATGAGAAGTTTGATGGGGCGTAGGGGTAGGTATGTGAAGCGTCCTGATGTCTTCCTTTACGTATACAATCAACTCGTCACACATTCTACAAAAGACATCACACCCTTCTGTTTTCCCTCTACGAAGCACTTCTTCCATTTCATTCCTTTTCGAGTTCTATTTTCTAACTAATGGCTACAGGTGAAGAAGAAGCTCCAGCTATTGGAATTGACTTGGGGACGACATACTCATGCGTTGGTGTGTATCGCCGTGGAAGTGTTGAAATCATTGTGAACGGCCAAGGTAATCGTATAACACCTTCTTACGTGGCCTTCAATGAAGAAGAGAGGCTTGTAGGTGGTGGTGCTTTTCACCAGGTTGCAATGAACCCTTACAATACGATATTTGGTACGTACAATACTGTGTCATTATTTAAGCTCACTACTCACATACCATGCAATGCATTTCTCTGAATATATCATGCATAATGACATGTTGTTCGTTTTAGTACCCTTTTCACGTGCTTATGTGAGAATACGTTCACAGTCGCATTTTCTAGCTGTATAATAGTAGATTCGACGAAAAAATTGTCATTTTATGTTAGTGTATTTTCACCAAGAAGTCACTCCACAACATCATTTCCATTGACTTTACTTAGTTTTTGTGAGATTTTTTAATGCAAAAGCTGCACATGAGAATCATTTTCCGCAAATAGTCTCTTAACGTGTACATCTATAGATAATGGGGGCGTGCCAGCTTTGATGAGCTTGGTTTGATTTTGTATTCCCATTTTTCTTTCAGATGCCAAGAGGTTGATCGGCCGAAGATTTAGTGATGAAGTAGTGCAACATGACATGCAGCACTGGCCGTTCAAGGTGGTGGCAGGAGCAATTGACAACCCATTGATTGTGGTCAATTATAAGGGTGAAGAGAAACATTTTGCAGCAGAGGAGATTTCCTCAATGGTGCTCACGCATATGCGAGAAATTGCAGAGTTGCACCTTGGCTGTACCATCAGAAATGCAGTCATCACTGTTCCAGCTTACTTCAACGACTCGCAACGTCAGGCCACAAAGGATGCTGGAACCATTGCTGATCTCAACGTCATGCACATCATTAATGAGCCCACAGCCGCAGCAATAGCCTATGGCCTCCACAAGAAGGCAGGTGGTGATCTTAAGAAGAGCAATGTCCTGATCTTTGATCTTGGTGGAGGTACATTCGATGTTTCCCTTCTGGAAATGGAAGATGGTCTTGTTGAGGTCAAGGCCACTGGTGGAGACACACATTTAGGCGGAGAGGACTTCGACACAAACTTGGTCAATCATTTTGTTCAAGAATTCCAAAGAAAACACAAATCCAACATCAGGAACAACCCAAAGGCTCTAAGAAGGTTAAGAACACATTGTGAAAGAGCAAAGAGAAATCTTTCTTTTGCAACGTTTACCACAATTGAGATTGATTCTCTCTACAATGGGGTCGATTTTCAAGAGAAGATCACTCGTGCAAAGTTCGAGGACTTAAACGACGAGTTGTTCGTGAAGTGCATGACTACATTGCAGCAATGTCTCGATGACGCAAAAATGGATAAAACCGAAGTTGATGAAGTGGTTCTTGTTGGTGGCTCGACTCGAATCCCAAAAGTGCAGCAAATGTTGCGTGAATTCTTCAGTTCGAGCGTGTTAACCAACTCCATTAACCCTGATGAGGCTGTGGCTCATGGTGCGGCCATCCAAGCTGCCATGATGGGTGGAGTGGTGCAAGAACTGGTACCACGACGAGTTGAGGCAAACAAGTACAAGGCTGAAGATGAGCATAAGAAGTGGACTTCTGCGAAGAATGAGCTTGAGAAGTTTGCTTATGGTGTGATGAACGATTTGAGTGATTCTGCTGATGGGAACGAAGAGTACAAGGAAATGGTGAAGGCAGTTGGAGATGTTATGATGTGGTCAGAGGAGCAAGGTTTCGAGACTGATGTGGAAGCTTTCGATGATAAGAGGGCTGGGTTGGAGAATGCCTGGAATGATTTCAAGGCAAAGATGGACAACTAAACTGGAGTACTATTGGCATTACAAGTGAGATCCGGGAAGTTGGTTCTGTCGAATCTTAATATTGAAAAGCTTTTCCTTTCTTCTTGAAGATCGTGTTTGGTTTTTATTTTGTTGTGTTCTTAAGCCATGGAGGATATTTTGTTGTCTAGAGGTGTTGGTCCAGGTATTTTATTTCCATTATGAGTTTGTCTATGAGCTATGCCCTATGAGCATTTAATTTCTATTACATTTAACTCCCATTTTAGAATTATATGTTATCTATACAGGGTGTATGATCGTCTATGTTACATTGTTTGCCTGGTCCATTTCTCGGCCATATAAACGCCGAAGAGTGCTCGATTCTTGCAGTTCGATCTATTTCGTGATTAATATGCATTCCCTCAAAGTTGGGAGATTTGGTTTCCTAAAACACAAATATAATTTTTACCCAATAGCGTATGCGTAATCCGCGTAGCAAAATAAGACAGCACATCGTGACAAAGCGCACTTAGCAACACATGCATCAATTCAAAGCGGGAAGATGAATCACTTATTCTTTCTGTCACCCCCAAACCAGAAGTCACGCCACGACGCTGCAAATACATGGCTCCTTGTGCACGGTCGCGTCCGAAACGTACTTGTGAGTCTGTTTAGTCAATCCAGTTTTCTAAATTAAACCCCCACGATATCCACCACTCATTTCAAATTGTAAAGTAGATTAAGAAAAAAACGGTTATACCAATGAATGGTGAGATTAACTGTAAATAAGATCCAATGGTGAGATTGTAGGGTGCTTAAACTAAATTTGATGAGTCATGGGCTCACTAGAGCGACCCTAATTAATTAAATAATAATTTATTTTGTATCACATGTAATATTTATTTTCTCAATACAACATTTGGTTTCCTCGTGTATTATTTATTTTCCCAATACAACCTTTGATTTTCTCATGTAACCTTTAGATACAAATATAAAATGAAGAGTTCACGTGTTTGTCATTTTTAATATATGTGTGTCATTTGTAACTTATGTGTTTATTCTTTTTAAACTATTATTTTTTCTTTTTTAATATATGTGTTTGTCATTTTTATCATTTGTGCAACTATGTTTGTCCTTTTTAATATATGAGTGTCTTTTTTAACTTACGGGTTTGTCATTTTTAATATATGAGTTTGTTTGTTTTATTATCTGTGTATATCATTTTTAATATATGAGTGTATCTTTTTTTAACTTATAGATTTGACATTTTTAAGCTATGAGTTTCTCATTTTTAATATATGTATTTGTCATTTTTAATGGGTTTGTCTTTTTTAACTTATGGATTTGCCCTTTTTTAACTTTACGTGGTTTTCCTTTTTAAGATATGGGTTTGTCATTTTTATCATTTGTGTTTGTCTTTTTTAATATATGGGTTTGCCCTTAACTTATGAGTTTGTTCTTCTTAACTTATGAGTTTACCCTTTTTAATATATGAGTTTGTCATTTTTAAGATATGAGTTTGTTTTTTTAATATATGAGTTTGTCTTTTTTTAACTTACGGGTTTTCCCCTTTTAAGATATGGGTTGTCATTTTTATCATCTGTGTTTATCATTTTTAAGATATGAGTTTTTTTTTCTTTTAACTTATGAGTTTCCCCTTAATCGAGAATGCAGAGGTCGTGCTTGTATCTCTTAATTGAGGTTTATATAAGCTTTAAAGCAGATAGAGTCGTTGGGAAATTGGTAGAGTTATGAACAAATAAGAAGAAAGAGTTTGTTTGAAGTTAGGGAAGATTTCAAAGCTGGTTTGGTCAACTGTTTACAAGACGGTTGTCCGAAACAAGATGACTGGTTTGGTCAAAGTGAAGCATTCTGTTGACCAAAATGTAATCAGATAATCGAACACTAACTACTGATAACTTTTTCTAATTTTAACTAATTAAAGTCTGGTTCACCGAGTGGAGTTCGGTTCATCGTTCTAAGGTGGACAATAAGAAATGGTTTGGTCTGATTAATCAGGTTTGGTTGACCATCGTATATTCGGATGACCAAAAGAAGTACGCATTTTGCACTTACAGTTATGGTTCATATGTCTATTGTAGTCAACGATCATATGTCACGTATAAATAGTCGTTGCACGTCAAAGTCAACAAAAAAACCGGTTGACCGTTTGGGGACAAGTCAATTGAGCTTTACATAAAATTCAAAAACGACCATTAGTGTAAAATCCAAAATCGGTTCAAGGCAATTCGGTCAATCGAATGTCATTCGGTCGTCAGACCATAGAGCATCCTAATGTGCACTGATGAGAAGATTTCGGTTATCCGTTGGGTGTAGAATTGACCGAACTTGGCCGAAACAGAATCCTACTGTGTTCAAGTTTACGTTTAATTCTATGGACTCAATATATGGAAAATTACAAGTCTTAGTCAAAAGTTTTGTTACAATCTTGAGTATTTGTCACAATGCACATTCTCTTGAATATCTTTATCAATCTATTAAGATGATTGACAAGTAGGATCACGTGTTGTAAAAACTATTACATAGAGTCAAACCCGTTTAATAAATGAGTGAATAAGAGTTGTGAAAATCATTACCGTTTAATAAATGGGCGGGTAAGAGTACATGATTTCACTTGTCCGTTTAACCGCGAAACATAATGAATATATATAATATTTTATTATATATATTATATACATATAATTTTTTGTATTATTATTTTCAAAGATATCCCAAAAATACAAAAAAACAATGACCACACCGTAATATTTTGGAGATTTTGACTATAAATTTATAGATGTTTGATGTTAAATATTGTAAGTATTATAAGTTTAGTTTGTTATCCGATTATCCATTTGACATGTTTTTATAAATTTAACCATTTACTCAATTTTTATATCGATTTTGGTATTTATTAATCTTTAACCATATAACTATTTAACTGCCCGAAATCATTTAATTAAATAAAATGAGTAGGGTCATGGGTAAAATTAAGATAAATGGATTTCTAACCGAATCGGGAATCGTTTAATTAGGCGGGTAGGGTTATGGTAAGCCCTATAACTGTCGACGAACCTCTCATTTACAATCCTATTGACAAGTATGCAAGTGTATATGCAATACATGTAATCATGTTTGCTCACTTTGATAGACTAGGTTGATTGATTAAAATTAGTTTGATTAATCATCAAAATTAACATGGATTTAAGCCTAAAAACTAACACAACCGACTTGGTACGTTATTTTTCGAATTCTGATATAATAAGGATAACGTGGTACCTTTATTTTCCAGTAGTGTACGTGCCTGAAGTGGGGTTAAATTGGAGCAAAAAAATTGAGGTTTTAGAACATCTGAACATGAGATCAATGCAAAAATGTAGGAGGAGAGAAGCAACAAAGGAGACATCTTATAACAATAAATCACCATCATGGGGATAACTCTAATTCGGAAATTAATAATCGGATCTTTTAGACTAAACTCAACCGAAGGGGTATGGATGAACGGACGCAATTATTTCGCTCATGATGAACACTTGGATATTATGGTGGGAAAGTTTGTAGCGGTTGGAGGAGTACGAGCAGACGTTGGCCCGAATCGAACGGTGTTGGATGGTTCACTTAGGTATGAATGGACGGCTGCTATTGGAACGGAAGTTGGCTCCTTCTATCCTCTTATCATCTCCCACACCTGCAAAATTTATTGGTGAGATTAATTCAAAGTCATAAATCCTATCCAGTTCAATGATAAAGTTGTTGAATTTTCGATTAGTTAAGTTTGGTATGTTATTATAGCTTAATGATTATGAAATTTGATGCATATTTGATTATTTGTTGGAAGTTGGAGGTTTGGAATATACTTGTCAAAACGTCACCCAAATGCTAATTGTCTGATTTGTCTCTACTTTAACGACTAACTCAATGTTGCTAAATAATTAAGTCTATATTGTTTACTGACTTATTGTCGTGGGGAGAAAACAAACAATTTTTTACATTAACCAAAACTATATGTTATAATATAGATAAACTTGTCAATCATATGAGAACTATGCCTTCCATGAATCATGAAATGCATGAATATTTTTTTTCCATTCACGACACATTTAGTTTGTGGATTTTAAAACTGTGTTATCATTCTCTTCCGCTCTTGATAGATTTCAAACATTATCAAACCCAGATATTATGTGTTTATCACGATTACGGACGATTAACGTATATCTGTAAAGACAATCTTGGAGGATCTACATTTATTTCTTTATTCCTAATGACATCCGATCCAGCCAGCGTCAACAAAATTAAATCGCCAATGACATATAAGGCAGACGCCCCAATCACGAGGGAGACGTCCTGGCCAGAGGCCCCGATTTTTTTATATTTTTTACGTGACATAATGTGTATTAAATGAATTGTGAAAGACAAAAAAGTAATTGACTCACGATTTAAGTAAAAACCGAGTGACGAAAATTTATTCCAAAAGAAAATGAAATTTGATACATGATCATACAATTTTCAGTAAGATATTTTGCTTCATTGGATTTGACACTTTAGGGATTTGATTGGAAAAGACTAGGAGTGCAACACAGATAATTTGACTCAGATACCTAGTATATCTGAATTCGAATTTGAATTCCATAATTCATTACTAAATTCGAATTTGAATCCGAAATCAGTAGAACTATCCGAATTTGAATCTGAATCTTCAAAAAATTTGAATACTAATTGATATTCAGATATTATCCGAAATTAAATAGATATGTATATTGTAATTAATTTTCGAATCTAAATTTTCGAATACTAATGTGTATTTGATCATCTATCTGAATATTTCGAATTTGAAATACCTTGTATTCGAATTCGTATCCGATTTCAAATTGGTAATTTTTTTAAAACTAAATCCGTATCTGAAATTAAATTGGTAACATGAAACTTAATAGAAATTTTCGAATCGAATACTCGGATAGTTGATAACCATTTGCACCCTTAAACCAGTCGGTCCGAGAAGATTTGGTCCGACCCGGTCCGGTCTGGGTTTCGGTCCAACAAAATTTTAAAATTTCGGTCCGGTCCAATCCGGACCGGTCTTTTTTTTGTTTTTTATTTAAAAAATCGGTTTTTGACCGGACTAGACCGATTCGGTCCGGTTTTCGGTCCGCGGACATCCGGTCCGGTAGGGTCTTCGGTCCAGACCCCGGATAAAAATCCGGTCTGGTCCGGACCGGATGATCACCCCTGGGCTCACATACGGTGGGGTCCACACTGACCGTAGCCCGGCCAGACGCTAACGCCGTTTGCACCACAACACAGTTTGTCTTGGTGTCGGCCGACACGTCAGAAGCTTAACAAGCATCCAACCAGACAACAAGAACATTGTCGCAACAACACCAGCCATTTATGTCCACTTTGAAATTTAACTGAACTAAAGCTTCTTGCTACGTATGTAGTTTTGGGATGTTAGTGTAGATGATGGTGTGGATGCATCCACATATTTATAGTGTCATGGCGTGACTTCAAGTTTGGTGTGACGGAAATAATTGGTGATTCATCTTCCCGCTTTAATTTGATGCGTTACTAATTGTGCTTTGATATTCTTGAATCGGATGTGCTGTCTGTTTTTGCTGGGCGGATACTTGGAAAATTCTATTTGAGTTTTAGGAAAGCAAATCTCCCATTTTTTAGGGAATGCATATTAATCACGAAATAGAATTGTAAGATACAATCTCTCTTTGGCGTTGATATGCCGTAGGAGTGTTCAAACTTCGAAGGATATGGCCGGCAAACAATGTAACATAGACGATCGTAATTTCTATAGATAATAATTCGAAAATGGAAGTTGAGTGGAATGGAAATTTAATGCTCATAGGGCAGTTCATAGACTCGGAATGGAAATAAAACACCTAGACCAACACCTCTAGACAACAAAATATCCTCCATGACTTAAGAACGCAACACAATAAAAAGCAAACATGATCTTCAAAAAGAAGGAAAAGGATTTCAAAATTAAGATTAGACTGAACCACCTTGCCGGATACCACTTATAATGCCAACAGTACTCCAGTCTACTTGTGCATCTTTGCCTTGAAATCTTTCCAGGCATTCTCCAACCCAGCCTTCTTCTCATCGAAAGCTTCCACATCAGTCTCAAAACCTTGCTCCTCTGACCACATAATTAAATCTCCAACTGCCTTCACCATTTCCTTGTACTCGTCATTCCCAACAACATAACCCCTCAAATCATTCTTCACAACATAAGCAAACTTCTCAAGCTCATTCTTCGCAGAAATCCACTTCTTCTTATGCTCATCTTCAGCCTTGTACTTCCTTGCCTCAACAATCATTCTGTCGATCTCCTCTTGGCTAAGTTTGTGCTTATCATTGCTAATAGTGATTCCAGCCTGACTCCCTGACTTGCAATCTCTTGCAGAAACACTTAAGATTCCACTTGCATCAATATCAAAAGAGATTGGTACGTGAGGAACACTTCCCCTGGCTATACCATTTAGCTCAAACTGCCCCAACAAGTTGTTGTCACTAGCCAAAGTTCTCTCACCCTCGTAAATTTTGACAAGTACAGAGGATTGGAGATTTGTGACTGTGGAAAAAAACTTTTCTTCTATGGCTGGGATCGGAGTGTTTCTTGGGACAACAACGGCCATTAGATCTCCTTTGGTGGCCACTCCAAGAGACAAAGATGTGACATCTAGAAGTACCAGTTCTTGCACCACTCCACTCATCATGGCAGCTTGGATTGCCGCACCATGAGCCACAGCCTCATCAGGGTTAATACAGTTGGTTAATACACTTGAACTGAAGAATTCATGCAACATTTGCTGCACTTTTGGGATTCGAGTTGAGCCACCAACAAGAACCACTTCATCAACTTCGGTTTTATCCATTTTTGAGTCATGAAGACATCGCTGCAATGTAGTCATGCACTTCATGAACAACTCGTCGTTTAAGTCCTCGAACTTTGCACGAGTGATCTTCTCTTGAAAATCAACACCATTGTAGAGAGAATCAATCTCAATTGTGGTAAACGTTGCAAAAGAAAGATTTCTCTTTGCTCTTTCACAATGTGTTCTTAACCTTCTTAGAGCCTTTGGGTTGTTCCTGATGTTGGATTTGTGTTTTCTTTGGAATTCTTGAACAAAATGATTGACCAAGTTTGTGTCGAAGTCCTCTCCGCCTAAATGTGTGTCTCCACCAGTGGCCTTGACCTCAACAAGACCATCTTCCATTTCCAGAAGGGAAACATCGAATGTACCTCCACCAAGATCAAAGATCAGGACATTGCTCTTCTTAAGATCACCACCTGCCTTCTTGTGGAGGCCATAGGCTATTGCTGCGGCTGTCGGCTCATTAATGATGTGCATGACGTTAAGGTCAGCAATGGTTCCAGCATCCTTTGTGGCCCGACGTTGCGAGTCGTTGAAGTAAGCTGGAACAGTGATGACTGCATTTCTGATGGTACAGCCAAGGTGCAACTCTGCAATTTCTCGCATATGCGTGAGCACCATTGAGGAAATCTCCTCTGCTGCAAAATGTTTCTCTTCACCCTTATAATTGACCACAATCAATGGGTTGTCTGTTGCTCCTGCCACCACCTTGAACGGCCAGTGCTGTATGTCATCTTGCACTACTTCATCACTAAATCTTCTCCCGATCAACCTCTTGGCATCTGAAAGAAAAATACAAAATCAAACAAAGCTTATTAAAGCTGGCTTGCCCCCATTATCTATACATGTACACGTTAAGAGACTATTTGCGGAAACTGATTCTCATGTGCACCTTTTGTTTTAAAAAAAAACTCAACTAAAAAGTAAAGTCAATCAAAATAAGTGTTTTTTGTGGAGTGACTTCTTGATGAAAATACACTAACATGAAATGACGATTTTTTTCATTGAATCTAATATTATACAGCTAGAAAATGCGACTGTGAACTTATTCTCACATAAGCACGTGAAATGGGTACTAAAAAAAACATGTCATTATGCATGATATATTCAGAGAAAAGCATTGGATGGTACATATAGGTCTGTGTGAGTAGTGAGTTTAAATCATGAGACAGTATTATACGTACCAAATATCGTGTTGTAAGGGTTCATGGCAACCTGGTTAAAAGCACCATCACCTACAAGCCTCTCTTGTTCGTTGAAGGCCACGTAAGAAGGTGTTATCCGATTACCTTGACCGTTCACAATGATTTCAACACTTCCACGGCGATACACACCAACACATGAGTATGTCGTCCCCAAGTCAATTCCAATAGCTGGAGCTTCTTCAACTGTAGCCATTAGTTGGAAAATAGAACTCAGGAAGGAACGAAATGGATGAAGTGCTTTGTAGAGGGAAAACAGAAGGGGGTGTGATGCATTTTGTAGAATGTGTGACGAGTGGCATGTATAGGTTCAGGAAGAGATAAGGACGCTTCACATGCCCCTACGCCCCCATCAAACTTCTCATTGATTGATGACGATTTGTTTCTATTAGCTTTTTGAATTTCCAAGGAGACATTACTGCATTCCTGTTAATGACACGAGACTTTTGAGATTCTGATGCTCGTATTACTAGTATCTCTTATTTCTTTCAAACTAACCATTTCATTTTTAAAATAAAAAAATGGTACAAAACATTAAGACAAAAATCATGATTTCCAAAAGAACCCTACTTTCTACATATTTTGTGATTTTTGACTTATCTTTTTCAATACCATGTATCGTTTTTTCTCCCTCAAAATACCCACAATTCCATCCACACCTCTTATTCATCCTTTATTGCCCTAATAAAATCATGATTTGAATAACAGGTGAATAATAAGTCAAATTGACAATATAAAGTACAATTTTTTCCTTTTAGATAATGCAAAGCAAAAACAATAGGAACTTATCATGTATATCCATAAGATTACTCAAATTCTGCAAATACTCTTCCTTCGCATAACTATCTTATCCCTTCGACATAGATTGTCTTCTATATGCAAAGGACAACACTAAGAATCATAAACCTTAAAATGTGAAGGAAAAAAACACTTTAGGGAGAAAATTGTAACTGATGGGGTTTAAACCCATAACTTTTGCTTGAGGAAACCCAAGGTGACTGTCTCAACTACCTCTACTTTGCACAATGTTCATACTTCTATAAAAGAAAAAAAATGTATATGTAGGAGGCCTACAATCATTTTGGCTGTGACACCACATTTTCAGCTACTTCCCGTTAATTGTTTTCTATAAAATTTTATGTATGAGATATACCATATGTAAGGAACATGTGGTAAAAATTTCAGATCAAATGGATCATCGTAGACCTTGATCCGAACACTTCTAAAAATCCATAAAATCTAATGTGTAATGTTATAATCATGCCATATCAAATAGATCATGGCATCACGTTCTACTCATGTTATGCTAAGCCACCATGAATCAACAGAAACAAAATATCTTAAATATATATGTCTGGTTAAGGTGGTGTCTTAACATCAATTAGATTCTAGACAAACTACCTAAGAAACTAAAAATATCCGACTTGAAATTACCAAGTTACCTGACAAATCACAATGCCTATAGCCCTTGTTCCTATTGCTTGGTTGCAGACCTCGCCAACCTATGACGTATACATAAAGACAGGAGGAGCATCAAAAGCACTGGAAGAAGCACAAGAGAACCTTACAGTATTTCGAGATGCATTGGAGGGTAGGAAGTTATTCGGTGGAGAATGAATCGGATTCGACGAGGTAGCCGTAGCAGTCAGTACGCTGAGATACTTTATTTGGGTGATTGAGGAGTTGAACAACGTTAGCCTGATAAACCAAGAAGAGCTTCCCCTGGTATGGAAGTGTTTCTGTGATTTTTTGGCCCTGGAAGTGGGGATGGGGACTTACCTGATTATGACAGATGCTGTCTGGAACTGAACAGAAAACATAGAGGGTATGACTGCTGCTGTGGGGAAGGAATAATAGATATGAGATCATTGAAATATACAAGCTGTTCAGAAATGATGAAGGATGTAAAAAATAAAGGTATGACTGAATGTCATAATCAGATCTAGTGTTGCACACTTGTCACAGCAATAAATTGAGAATGTTATCCTTAAAAATTCTATGTAGCTACATTAACTAATTCCAATTTCACAATTAATAAAATATCCTGAGATGAATAAAACCCGTTTTTTTTCCAAAATTTAACAAGTGCCTTACTATGAACTTGCTCTACGATTTTATTTTATTTTGGAATAAATGCAGCATACTTGAAAATCGGAAATAATTTAGCAGCTAGCATAATATTCCTTGGAAGCATCCATGGATGTGCGAATTACCATGCTGAATCAAGTGATCAACCAAGTACTACTTAGTCACCCTTTTAAAAAAGGATTCCTTAACTCTTGTTTCACGAATCACGATATTGAACATGAGCCCAACTCAAAACAATTCCAAAGAAATCAGGACTTATTCTGAAGGAAACAATCTCACGGGACTTCTCAAAGTCACCCACATTTGATGATCAAATCACATGCAAAGTTCCCATCACAAAATTAACCATCTTCATTCATCCAACATACCAACACCTATTTTCCCAATCTTCAGGCCTCATCCAGAATCTCCCACTTTTAATACTTGGGCAGCTTGCTCAACAAGAACCATTGACTCTTCATCCAAGCCAACTTTGTCCTTTCCATCATCCTAAGCACAGTCCTCACAAGTAGTTGAGCATGAATACGCATTCAAAGCAGTGTATTGTACAAAAGCAAACTCATTGCATTAGTGAAGAACCTTCACATACTTTCTTGCATCCTCAAGCATAGACTGTTGCTCAAAATGTTCTGCAATGGTCATTACTACTGTAGAAGTTGGCCTCCAGTGGCAGTGCTTTAATATCGAAAATCCTCAAGCATAGACTGTTTCTCAAAGATGAGGTTGTTATCATCCATAAATTTGAAAACTACATTTCCGTAAAACCATAACTTCACAACTAGGTTTTGTCACAGTTTCCAGGTTCTTCAACCAAAAGACAAAAATGTAGAACATCTTTTTAGGCTTTAATCCTAGCATTCCAGTATATTTCAAGTCCGGAGCAAACATTGCGAACTAAAAAGGAAAATAAAATAAACATATAAACCTCCAACCGATCCGTCTCAACTCCGGCGCCTTCACCTTTCCTCCTTCCCGAATCCATCGTTCCAAGGCCTCCGTGGCGCTTCTTCTGGGGAACTGAACCCCAGAAGAGTAGCGTCCTCAGATCGCCTAAGACTTGAGGCGATGACTGGGAGGAGAAGTAGAAGAAGAGTGAAGTCGTTCTTCTTCTCACCGCCATTACGCCGACGGAACGAAACCAGTACTCGCGCGACGCCGGCGAGTTTTTCTTTTTTTCCTTTGTCGGATCACACCCGGATACCGAAGATTCGGAGCCTTATTCGGATCCAAAAACCCTTATCTTCGGATCTTTTTGCAGAGTAGCCGTAAATATTGCGTTTAGTGAAGATTCTCACGGTTAGATATGCAAATGGTTTCCTTCCTCTGGTATATCGAATGAAATGTCAATGGAACAAATTGTTTAACAAATTCAGAAAAACGTTACTAGAATTACAGATCTTTATGCTAGCTATCTGAATATAAATGTATGTAGTGTACCTACATTGAATGGTTCACCACTTCACCCTTAGAAAATGTAATCCTTTATAACAAGGAATGAGTGTGAAATCTTGATTGGTTGTGCTTTTATGAAATAAAGTGTTCTTTTAATCTTTTTGAAACTTCTGCCATAGAATAAACTCAAAAGTACTTATTTTAAACTACATGTTGAAATTGAGTGGTCGATCGTGCCATCCCTTTCAAGATCAAGGACCCAATCTGTTATCGAATTCTCTTTCGTCATGCGAATCTACGAATCTCTTTACAAGGGGTGTCTCCCTCTTTCTTCCCTTGGTGTGGGCGATGCACACGCTACAGGTCCATGAAAAGAGATTTCTGGAAAAAGTTCTTTTATTAGTTGGGATACAGTTTTGGTTTTCATTTTTACATATACTTCGCATATACTCCATCGTTACCATGCGTATCATGTTTTTTGTATTGTATTTGTAATTCTTCAAACAATAGTTCAACATTGTCTAATATAAAAATGTTAGTGTAAAATATAAAAACATAAGTTCACCATTATATCACTTATCAATTTAAATTTTGCGGTCAAAATATGAATATTATGGGTTAGTGTACTTGAGGGTAACCGATCGGGAAATGGGACGTTACAATGTTATATGCAATGTTTGTCATATTTAGGAACACGTGCATCACCAATCACCATTCACCATCCCATGCCCAATAACATTGGATGGATGAAATCATCCAAAACTATTTCTTATTTTAAAAAGATAAAAGGCATCTGAAGCAGTTAAAATTGCTAAGAAGGTGTGGTTGGGTTTTGAAGTTTTTGCCACATGGTGTGCTATGTGCTATTCTATATATATATTTATTACTTGGTATCAAAATATGTCCAGATATTAATATTGTCTTGCATCAGCATAAAACATCCTGCGCGAGGTGAAGGAGAACTGCAATGTGATCTGACGATCGATACCATATGCTGATGGAAAGAAAAAGGTCATGTAATCAACAAATAAACCCACAGAAAAGATCGAAGAGAAACCTAAGAACAATCAAACCGTTTTGTATCAGGCTACATTTACACTAATGTCACATCACAATTGCTGTTAATTAAGTTATATTTTACTGTGGTTCAAAATCAGACATAATTTATTTTCTCCGCAACTTTTAACACAATTAATTAATGATGATATTTAATTAGGTGTAATATTTGCAAGGAACGCTGAAGCAATATTAATTCATCACCTTTTCATTACAATAGTAATAATGCACACTACATTTACGATATCAGACATGAGAATGAATCGATTAGTAAAACAAAAGTATTCGTCTAGTGTTATTTTCCATCTGTACATTAAAATGGAATTCACGCAAGTAATTGTAATAAAACCTGGTGTGAAGATCACAAAAATAATCTAATCAAAAGGCATAGCCATTAAAGTAGACATAGATATGTCTAAAATCAATAGTATCAAAAACAAAGACACCACAAGAGCCAGACACACAGAATTATCAACAACAACAAAAACCATAACTACAGACTCCTCCAACCATAATTAAGTTAAGCATCAAAACACATAAAAACATCTCATCAACCCATGCATTGCCTCCACCCTGGCTCAACCTCACATAAGAGCCAACTTAACTAACACAACTCCGGTAACCAACCCAGCCACGACCGGTGAATTCACCATAGAAGACGACGGTATGGTGGTGGATCCTCTCGGAGTGGTGGTGGATCCTCCCGGAGTGGTACCGGCGGAGGGAGTTGGGGTGGATCCTGTCGGAGTTGAACCGGAGGATGAGCCCGCCTGGACGGGCACGGCAACCTTCATTCCGCCGGAGCAATGGCCGGGGACGGTGCAAATGAAGTAGTGGGTGCCGGCTGTGCTGAGTTTGACGGTGGTGGTGCCGCTGGCGTCGGCGTTGGCTCCGCCGGAGCAGCTGGAGTAGTCGCTTGAGCTCACCTCCGCCACCGTGTGAGCCCCACCGGCGTAGTTGAACACTGGTGATACCACAAATTATTAATAATTTTTGTGAGTTTGTGTCCCAACTAGGACCGCAAACTTTGGCTCAACTTGATAGTTCGGTTTAAACTCGATTTGAAAAATATTTTAATTTGAAAATGAAAATTTTCATGAAAAACAAAAAAAAACTGTAAAATGGTTCGGTAAACGAGTCTTCTAAAAAATTCAGATTCTTTGTTTGAATTTTTTATTACTTAATTTATAATTATTTTTTTATATTTGTTAATAACATAAAATTATGCTTGTAGTTCGAAATTTCTCTCAAACTCAACTGATTTACAACCCTATTGTTCCCAACTCCTATTTTAGGCTCATTACGTGGGTCACATTAATTAGCCTTGTAACTTAAATTAATATTAAAACCTTTAAAGCAATTATGATCAGCTTAATTACTTGAATATAAATTAAACTTCAGTAGCAATAAATCTACCATCTTAAATAATTCACTAATATACGGATAATTTTTCACAAGTAATGAAAAAATAAACTCATTGAGTAAATACCATAGAGCAATTTTGTGCTAGTGTCCAAACTCCAAACTGGCCATGTTGTGCATGTGATTATTTGACAATACAATACATGCATTTTTTATTTCCTATAATTAATTCAACCATGATCTAATCAACTTTTAAGATGTGACTCGCTTTATACCCCTAAGAAGGTATTTCGAAGATAAATATCTACCAACTGGACTAATCCGGCTATTCGCTATAATACATCTATTCGAACATGAAAAATACGAAAATGACGATTACCAAGGCTATCGCCAACGCTGAAGGTTTTGCCAGAGACCCAACTATCGTAGTCAACACCTGTAGTCCACGCACTCTTGTCGCCGATGGTGTAAACCGTGGCGGAGCTCCTGTAAGCTAAACACAACAGGAGGATCACCACCAAAGTTGCACCCATTGAGAGGAACGAGAAAAAGAGAGGAAAAACGGAGATGACAAAGAAAAGAAAATTGGTTGTGTACGTTAGTAGTGAGTGGTATGTGAGGAGTACTGTGGTGCTTTATATAGTGGTAAGAACTAAGAAGAGAAACTATTGGAGTTGTTTGAGTTGATGGGGTCTGCGTTGTCTTCTCCACCTAATAATTATATGCTTCGTATATCATTTTTGTGTTTATTATTTCTTCATTGAGATTCTTTTGCTTTAATTCTTCTAGATTAGTTGTTGAATTTTTTTGGTAGGGTAAAGTTTACTTTGCCGCATTGGGGTTATGGAGTCATTTTCAGAAACTATTTACCTTGCTTCACAAAAGCCCCAGATAGTGGAGTAACCGAAGGTCCTTTATCTTATTTTGATATGTAAACATTATTAAGTATTATGAATATCGGCGATAACACTTAATTTTTGTAGTATATTTAATTTTATACGATTTAGCTTCGTTTTCATTAATCCTTTTGAATTTAGATTTATTACATCCTCTTTACCCTTCTGCGGTTTCACTTAACTTGGAAAAAATGAATTTGCCGTAAGCGATGTCTTTTACCAGTGAGCATGTAATGGTAAATGGTGCGTTCATCACTTAAAACGCAAGTTCATATAAAACATCAAAAGACAATCTAAAAACTCCAATTCAGTCAAATTAAGCGACTTTAGTGAAATATAATATTAAGTTAAATCATTGAAAAAAATGAAGCGTATCTAGTTCTAACAGCTAATACTTTAAGATTACCAAGATAACGTAAGGAAGTTGCTCCGTACACTATTTATACCGAGTCCCTACCATAGTATTAATTGCACAAACACGTTTTGCATGGAAAAGTGGAAAGAATCCAATTAGAATGCGTAGAAACAATAAGAAAGTGTGCGTTGTTTCCACGAAATTCTTTGGTCCATCGATCTCTACACAGCCTGCTGCTGCCACCAAACGCCCAGTTCTGTTTGTTTGAATTCACCTAACAAAGGTGATAGTCTAACTAGGTCAGTAGGTCACGATTTGAGAAGAACATGTCTATAAAAGTTGATGCTAATGTTGATGTGAAATGGAGTTTTTTTGTCAAATGAAGACGATTGGGCACAGGTGGAAATGGGCCACCTTTGTCCTGAACATGTTCTGGTTATGTATTGTGTTCCTTGCTTGGTCTATAAGCATTCTATCCTATATGCTTTGGTGGTTATGCAGACTGTAGTCCATGCAGTCAAGACATGGTACTGATATCTTGCTTAATACTGTGGTTGAGTTTGTTACGTTGTTTTGATAATGAAGTTTGTTGTAAACTTGTATTGTTGGGAAGTTGGTATAGGTTACTAAGAAGAAAAATAACTTACAAGTGGTAAGGTCGAAGAGAAGACGTGAGTACAGGTTTTGCGATCCTACTAATAAACTTCTAGGTGGCCACCATGAATGAGAAAATTTTAACGGTTTTGTAACTTGTGAGTTGTGACGTTTAAATATTTATTGAGATTACTCTAATTTGACCGGCTAGTCAAGCTTCCAACATAATTAATAAATTAACTTGTTGGGGATCAATGTTTGGACTCGTCAAAGATGCTTAAACTGTACCGACGTGGGCTAGCTGAATTGGAGAATCAAGACTCATCCGTCACATTCACAAGTGTTAGATTTAAAATGAGATCGATTGAGTAGATAAACTCAAAAAAAAAAAAAACTAGTGTGCGATGATAAATGCCAAAAATATGCTTCTCCATCCTTCTCCTCACGCATACACTTAAGTCACTTTTGCTTAAGGGCAACACCTGCGCGCTGTTTTTTATGTTTTATTATAATTTAGAGGACATCATTTATTTACATAATAGGAAGTTCAAAACGATTATGTACTTGAGAACTTCACAAACAATTATTGTTTTTGAAAGAAATTGAAAAGGAGCCAACCCCGGAAAAAATTGTCTAGCTCAGTAGTTATGGTGTTATATTCATCAAACTAAGTTCTAGCGTAACAATATGTGCTACTCCGAAGTGAACGTGACTACCCAACCTGCATATATAATCATGAATATTAAATCTTCTAGTCGTTTTCACGAGTAAAGACGAACAATTTCTACCAAGGATCGCTTAAATTATTTGTTTAATATGATAACAGGGTCTACCATTTCTGAGAAACATGTGTTTCTTCTGTGTGGTAATAAGTTCTGTAAGTTGTATCTGAAATGGATTTCTCTTTGTAGGAAGATTATGTACAGTAAGAGAGTATTTTTCATTACAGTAATTACTATCGATTCACAACCAAATTCCTAATTAAGTTTTTGACTTTTGAGGATTATCCTTCTTGCCCTTCTCAGAGGTGGGCTCTATCAGGCCTTCCACTTCTTCTGTTATTTCATCCACCTGCAGTTTGTGAAAATAAATCGACTAGTATGAGTTTTTATGATTTATGTAAACTAAGTAAATTAGTATTGCCTCTGTAGGCTGGTTTTCAGTCTTTGAGAATCTTGGTAACAGTTCTATTTTGTAACATTTATCCAATCTGCCTCTTCTAACCAGCAAAACCTCATCTTTTCCAAATCCACTCAACACAATATAAAATAAATTTAACCTAAACAAGTATCTCAAGAGCATAAATGGAAATTCAGTACAAATTAACATAAAAAGACAGGTAAATATAACACAACATCAGAGATATTAGTTAACATGCGAGGGCAAACGGGGGGAAATCTCTAAGTCCTTTGGAAAGAGATAGTAGCAACAACTTTAGTCATTGTCAAAATTATTTCTTTTATTAGAATTTTGAGGTTGAGTGAAATTCAAGAATCACCAAAAAATAATCTTATAAAGAATGCAGTAGTTACAAGATTTGGATTTATAGAACTAAAAGCAAGACGTGTAGATTCGTAGAAGCCAAACACAAGAAGTGACCAAACACCCTCTGTTATTTATCTTCTACGCAATGTGATGTGAAATTGGTTAAACTTCAGTTTTCGTTACATACAAATTGATCAGATCGTGCACGTCCATGCAGAGTTTCACGGAGTCAAACCGATTAAACTAGTGATATTTTCTTCTGAACTTTACTGAGATTCATCTAAACTAATTTATTATATCATTGTTGATTGTAGCTAATTATATACATTGGATCCTTTAAAATTTAACATGAACATAGTAACTCAATTGTGAAATCAAGAGGGGCGATCAGGTTCGATGCACAACCAAATGCAACGAACGAAATAAGCGATAATTAATTAATTACCTTGTGCATGATGTCCTCGACAACTTCACTCTCCTTCACCACCTCCTCAGATATGTGCTCCACAAACTCAACAGCCGCCTTCAGCTTCCCATCATCCGGGAGCTTCTCAGCCACCTCTTCAGAGGCCTTCTCCACCGCCTCTGCAACTGACTCCACCACGTCTGCCGCGGTCTCCATAACATCTGCTACTACCTCCACCTCATCTGCCAAAACCAAAAATATTACCCCGAAGCATTTTTTTTAACATACCAGTTAATAGACTTAGGCATACAACACAGATATTAGGGAATTAAGATTTATTCAGCTTTGATTGCTTGCCTTCTATTTCTTTTAGTTTCTTCCATCTTTTGCTCCACATGTGCACCAACAAGGCCAAGACAGACCCGAAAAACAACTTTATCCTGCATCAATTATTTATTATTGTGACAATCACAATGATATTATTATGAAAAAACTGGAGAAAATGTTTTTAATAAATTTTGTGAAGGGCATATATATGCTAAAAGCTCCACTAAATAATATAGCTTCACTTTGAAGATTTTACATTTTAATAAACTAGCCCGTAAAATGTTTGAGACTTCAAATTAACATAAAGAAGTAGCTTGTTTTGTCTTGGCAATTCAACAAAAAATCTTCAACAATGCAGATGATCATGATTTGACCCATATTCTTGAAAACAAATGAGAATAACCATAACCAATATCTGAAGATGAAGTCACATATAGCCAACCATAACCAATATCTATAGAACAAAATGCTAATTGTGCCTGAAAATTACATGTACAATACTTTTGAAACCGACTTCCTATTCTCGTAACCCATCAATAAAATTAATCAAGGAATGACCTGAGGTATTTTCTAAAGTTTCGAAACTTGACTATTTAAGAAGGCCTCTAGTAGCCTTGTTTGCTCTACTATTACATTGGTACAAAAGAAAATTACTAGAGGGATACATGCTTATTACGCTTACCAGTGGGTGTAAGGAGAATCATCATTTGGATCCGGAGGTGGCAATGGTGAACTAATCTCTCTAGTACAACAATATCAAACAACAACAGGTCAGGGAAAACCAATGGGATATCAACAAGAAAAAAGGCAATTAGAAAGCATCAACTAATTTACACCTTCTGCTGAAATGAACTCTTCTTCTGGCATTGAAAGAATAATACGTCATGCGAGGAGACATATTACGGAACTCCTGCACTCTTTCAATCCTCAACGTCTCCGGCAAGCATGGAGCAGTCGAATTGGAAAAGCCAGTTTCGCATCGGCCAATAAGGTTGGCGTTGTGGGCACAGTAACTAGTCAACATTCTCCGAAAAAACATGAATTCGATAGCAAATTAAGTTGGTAAATAAGCTGTTATGTTTGCATCTCAGAAGAGAGTTTATAGTTGGGATTTGCTTTTGCTGGTGAATTAATATTTTTGCAGAAACGTGTGTCTATTGTGTTGCTTGTAAAATGAGAGTTTTGGTTTGAAGGATTGGTTTATTGTGTTGTAAATGTTACAAGGAAAAGCAGGTTTGGCATGGCAGATGGCGTGTGGGAGTAGTGCAACGGGTTTGAGGTGAATGGTAGGTGGTTTGATGTGTTAAGGAAAGTTCTGAGTGGTGTTTGTGTTTAGTTCCTGCAACTTACCAAGGTTTACAAGCTTTAAGGTTCAATTAGGATATTTTTGGATGTCCTTGTCATCAGAGTCAGTTTGAAGTGTACTTAATCCTCTTCTTCATAGATAAAGTTTTCTTTTTTATATTTAATTTGAATTCCTTTCTGAATATGTATGTGCGTGTAATTTTTGGAAGTGGTTGAGAAGATAACATCATTTATTTTTCAGTTTTCACTGAAATGCATGCAGTACACGCCTATGCTTGTCCATGTCATAACGATCTAAATTCCCAAACAAAATCCATCCTAACTAATCCACCTCACTTCAACTTAACAAGAGGATAAGATCTTTGATGAGGCCAGAGCCAAAAATCAACCAATATTCTAAACTTTAGTTGGCAGTCCAACTTATTTATTGTATGTCCATACCAATTGAAATGTTTTGTATTTAAGAAAATTAGAAAAATTAATCTAGGAAACAGAGAATTGTTCATTTTATACAGAAAAACATGCCAAAATTGAGTTAAAAAGATTGTAAATAGTTCTGAATGACGTTGGTGGAATCAAGTTCAACTTAACAAGGTTTATACGAGCCAAGAAGACCTGCATAACATTGCGAAAATAAACTAAAAAATTAACAGATTGAGACTAAACCACAAGTACAAAACATGATCAAGATACCGTCCTTGAGTTGTTATTGACTCGTGGTAAGTTTTTGCTTCATCACTTACATTGTCACCTTAGCTTTAACTGAGAAAAAAGATAGTAAACACTTTTTTAATGAAAATCCAGAAGAAGAAAACTGATAGCTCCTTAATCTGTAAGACAAGATCCACTTGTGAAACTATGTAGAATATCATATTCAGATAGTAGAATGAACCTAAGGAAATGAATAAACTCCATGTTGTAGTGCCATTAATCAGCTCAAACGAAATCATGCCAAGGACTGCAAGGCTGCAAGCTCTAGATTGTCGGAATATACATTTTTTTGCGAAACCAGCCTGTCAGAGTGACGTTAAACACTATACATTCATCCTTGGTTGGTTAATGGATTACTGAAGATTCCACAACTCAAACAAAATTAACAATCCAGCACCAACAACATTAACAGGAGATACTATTATATATTAACACCATTTATCATATCCTTCAATACATAATTAAATATTCATTGATTATGAAAAGGCACATGATGAAAAGGAATACATTTTCACAACAGAGCTCGCAATAAAATTGAACCTTTTAAACATGTTTAAAAGAAAAGGGATTAAACACTGAAGCACACCTTTATAGTGCATTCACTATGTACAGACCCAACGACATTGCGATTAATTTCCCAATCATTTTAAGCTTTCTTGTTCCTCCATGAATTCCTCCCCTTCCTTCACATATGGATCCACTTCCTTCTCCACCTTTTCTTTCATCCTATCCATCTGCTTTGAGATGAGAAGTTGTGAGAATATGATAACTTTGTATGCAAATACTAGGTAACTAACACACGAACAATGAGAAATACAAAAAAAGATGCATCTTCATCCAACAAGAATAAAATACTCCAGGGAAGGTTTTCCCTAGTAATTTTGGAAATTTTGAACCAACAAAACTCTTATGTTACTTTTTGATATTCTATAGCATCTACTGTAACTTGTGTAAAATTCATAATGTGGTCATTGACTCATTGATAGTATCACAACATGTAGGAGATATACACCATTCTTTTACAGTTTCTGCAGGACAATTAGCACAGCACCATATTCAAATGGCCCGCAGCAACAAAATTTTAATGGTTAGATGCGAACTACTACAAATTTCAGATCGGTATCTGACAGCATATTCAACTTTTATACATTACTGGATGGATACCAATTAACAGGAGACTTTTGTTAAATAAATAATGAAAGAAATGGACTGAACTTATCAAATCCGAAAAACTATCCTGCCCTCGCAATATTTTCAGGACTGATGGTGAGTTTACTAATGACTGTTAGATTGTTAAGACAATTAAAATGACTGTAATATACTAATATGGTTCCAAATTTACTCGCTATATTGCAAGTTCACAACTGTGAAAAGTATTGCAACCGATTTCTTCCACAAAATTTGGACTCTCATAATTGATTACCTTTGTTGGACAAACAGGGCATGAGTGCTAAGGGCAACAATAAACACAATATGTTGGAGACTTGCATTACCTCAAAAGTAGTGGCTAATTTACTTTAATTTGCAAAAAGGATCTTGGAAAGAAAACACTAAATAACACTAACATACGTCAGTTGGGATTCACAAGTTATGAATTAGAAACTTGTGGAGTGATCCTTGAATATGTAAGACCGTGTTTCATGGGGCAAGACTCGGATTCTAGCTCAAGAATTCTAAAGAATTTGATTCTACCTGACAGATTCTTGATAATATACTTCCGAGAATCTGCATCCACACACTACCTTATTCGACAATCAAAAGTCCCCAACATATTCAGCAGAAACTTGAACATCATAATCCAAAAAAAATCCAAATTGATGTGAACAACAAATCCATAGTCAAGGAAAATGACATCACCTTCTGAATAAAAGCTTCAGCTTTCTTGGCCTCCTCTAATGCTTCCTCCGCAAAGTGCTCTACCAACACAAAGTCATACTCAACTATCGAGTCCTTCGGGAGCGAATTGGCGATATCAGTTGCAACCTTCTCCACCACCAACGCCACCTTCTCCACATCCTCCGCCAGACTATTTCCCGTTTTTTCAATCGAATCTAAACACAAAACACATCCGAAATCCAATAAAATTTATCAACGCAAACATGCAAATTTGAAAAGATCAATACCTTCAATTCTCAAGGCACCCTTGTATAATGGTATGGCATAGGAGAGAATGGATCCCAAAGCCCATCTTGCCCTGCAACACCAACAACAACCAAAAAACCCAATTAGACAACAAACCAAAACACTATTTTTTCCTCAAACCAATAACCACAAAACTAAAATTGATTATGGGAATACCAAAGAGGGATGCTGGGTATGTGATAACCCCCATCTCCTGCTGCAGTTGGAGCGTCTCCAGTACCCTTTGCACTGCAAAATCACACCAGAATCGACCCATAACAATTGGACGAGAAAAATCGAGTAAGAAACTTTTCATTCTTCTAATTCTAAAGATTCAAACTTGATACGGAACACAAAAAATTAGCCATTTTCATCCCTACAACAAAAGCAAACTCGCAATTTAACCGAAAAAAAGTTTTAAAAAACTGCTTTACGTGGTAGTGGTGCCGCACGTGGATTCTGTGCAGGTTGACATGACGGTGGGAGAGCTTGAGATCGCCGGAGATGGAACAAGAATTGGGAAGTGGAAGGGAAGGATTTGGTTTGGCGAAGTGTGAAGAACTCCGAAATTTGTTTAATTTTTCCTCACAAATATATTATTTTAATCGCGAAAAAAAGGATCGCACGCTTCTATTATAAGACCAAAACAACTTATGACTTATGATGGATAAGATCTTGGAAGTCAATTAAACTGCCCACTAAACTTTGGTTTAAACAAATCTTAAATCACATCATAACCTTAAGGGTATCAATCAATCAAGAGAGAATGTAGTTGCTTGAGTTGGGCCAAGTATTGCGTCTTTGACGATTACTCACGTTTGTATCATATGTAGTTAACATTCATTTTTTCTGCATGAAATGTTTCAAATTTCCCAAAAGACAGAAGGAAATTCTTTCCATGCATAGGTTCATTGATACTACGAAGTAGATTTGACATGTGTCAATCTGTCGAACTAAATCGAAACAGCTCCGTAATGACAAATGTTCCACCGTTTTTTTTCCTTTAAAAATGAGCTAAATAAGAGAGAATAATTAAGTTCAAACAGGCTTACGAGTTGGGCTCCCCCATACGAAGCCGAATCCATGGCAAATTTGCAGTGCAGAGTATGGGCTGTTAACTGCACCATAGAATTATGGGCCCTAAACCGCACCATATAAAGCCCAACCCACGATCTGAACATGGGCTGTAAATCGCACCATTTAACGCCCAAACCGTCAGACAATTTGCACATGTTTGATTCTGGGCGTGAGTGTGGGCAGTCGACCGCACAATTGAAGCCCATTCCATGAAAAAATTGCACATGCAGACTATGGGCCGTAACTAGCACAATGTGGAGCCCAACTCATGAGAAAATTTCACACATAGAAATGGGCCGGGCTAAATGTGTTGGGCTAATAGATGTGCTGGAGAATATTGGTTTACAATCGATTCCTCCATTTAAGTGGTTCTCGTTTCTTCTTGTTCCTCTTCCTAACTCCACTAAGGCGACAGAAAAAAGGAACTTTCACGCAAACCCACTCCAATACAAAGCCACCCAGGCAGCCTCTAGAATAAGGGGCTTCTTCTCGATCTCTCTTCTATTACTGACGAGCAGGCATCCATGTTTGGAGAAGTATCCGGAGTTCGGTAGAAAAGAGAGGAACTTCCGGGAAGGATGATGCAATACATGAAAGAGTAGGTAGATTTTTTCTATTCTATCTACTCTATTTGGAAAAATTGTCATGCTGAAATAGTGCATCAAGATCCATTACATGTCCAAGGTCTTTTGTTCTTTTTGGCATCCGTTATTCTGGCACAAATCCCTCCGCCCAGACCATCCAAGTGAACGGGGTGTCCCGAAGATGGATCTCCTGTATCCTAGAAAGCTGAACGTGGGATAGAGTGCGCGCAAGGCGAGAGGAGGTTCCTTGGGCTCCTTTCTTCTTCTTATTTCGAGAAGAGACTGCTTCAATTCTTTACTATTCAAGGGAGAGTCTGGATCTTCCTGACGCATAATGCTAGTGTAGAAATTCGCGGGGTTTTTTAAATCCACCTGTGAGATACACACGAAATACGTGCAAGAATAAGGGGCTTCTTCTCGATCTCTCTTCTATTACCGGCGAGTAGGCATCCATGTTTAGATAAATGAAATCTATATCTTGTAAGACTTGTATATATTTTCTTCACAAAAAAATCTTTTAAATACGATATTTGTTGGATATATTTGTACGAATTCTTCTAAACACAATGGTGCAAATAAATTTAGTGGTCAAACTTTAAGACTTAGTAAATTTATCTATTGCTGCAAATTCTAAGTGTCAAATGTATTTATGGCCAGAGAGAGCAAATAACTTCCAAGTTTTTTAATATTGTTTTTGCAGTTATAAAATAAACCCCACGAGAGAGAACGGCATGAATGTAGGACATTGCTCGGTTTGGGAAAATTACATTAGTTTTATCTTAAATTATAGTCATCATCTGAAGTGGACGTGGTAGAACCAGGAGGTTCTTTTAACTAATTTTCTCCTGCACAAAAACGTAATGATTGGAAGGCGAGTTATTTCATTTTATTATGAAAAGTTAACAAAAGACCATGTTGGGGGTGTAAATCTATTTATTTACTTTTTAAAGAAACATTTCAATTTTGGATGCACCTTCACACCAAAAACAGAAAATAATCTTAACTATTGAGACGAATTACTAGACGCACATATCCAATTGATCTATAAGCATCACATATAGTCCTATACCACTAGACCACAGTCATTTGCTTAAGTTAAATCGCATTTGTCTCTTCCTGTCTAAAGAACAAGAACAATTCTCCTACCCATTTTATAATCACGGACATGAACTTGTCTTTTTTGTACTTCCCACCAAACGTGCAGTGGTTTTCGGGAAGAAACTATAGTCGATATTTTTCTTAAGAAGTCGTTGTTCAGTGGAATTGTAACTGAAACCATATATATAATCAATAATTACATACTTGATGAAATGTTGAAGCAACAACAAGAAACAACAACAAAATTCTCAAAAAGAAAAAGAAAAAGGAAGAAAAATCAACATGAGGAGTCTGTTTACGGAAAACTTAATCACCATTCAATTCTGTTTTTATCATATCCATTATAATCAACAAGTTCAGAACAACTGAAGAGAAAGTAGACGAAAGTTGTGTCCTGTTATTAATGTTGTCATCTACAGGTTGCAAAAGGACAGCTAGAGTTACAACATTTCGTCTTCATTGCTCAGCTAGTAACACAGAAGCCTGCTGTTTTTTGTGTAGCATTTGGTAGATGGCCGTTGCGATCTCGTCGGCCGACGTCAGATGGCAGTCGTCTTCTACCTGAGCAAAGCAATACTGACATGACAATCGATGACCAACAAGGGTTCTCATTTCTTTCACACTTAATCTTGTATTAGCTAAAACTAGAGATCAAGTTATGTGCTCCTGAAACTTCACTAAAAAAATAATAGAAAACAAAAGACATGACTATTGAAGGGCTCATTTAATTGTTTTGCCTTATAAATTCCGGATTCAGTTTGAATTTTCCAATGAGAACTTCCAGTTTAGAGGGTATTTACAGGTACATGACAAGACGATGCGAATGTAAAAAAAGAAGAAGCTTGCTATGCTTTGAGGGACACCGTTGGAAAAGATATATATATATATAGGGTCAAGCTCTAGTGAGCCCAGGGCTCATCAAGTTTAGTTTAAGCCTCCTACAATCTCACCGTTGGATCTTATTTACAGTTGATCTCACCATTCATTAGCATAACCGTTTTTTTTTTAATCTACCTTACAATTTAAATTGAGTGGTGGATATTGTGAGGGCTTAATTTAGAAAAGTTGAGTCTTGGGCTCACTAGAGAATTCCTGTATATATATATATACACCGTGTGTGATGTGAGTTCCTAAAAATAAAATAAAAATAAAAATTAGTTGATTGTTTTTTATAACAAAAAACTAACGGGCATCCTTTGAAGTTCCATTTTGCAGTAATGATCAAATCATAATCCTTCGAACATAAATTTGCCAGACCAAATTAAAAGTTAGTCACTACACATAATAATTAAATGGTTCACACCTTGAGACTGAAGGAGTAGAGGACCATGCCATCGACCGTTGTGACATTGAGATGGAGAGCTGTGAGATGGAGTCCATGCAAGCCCACAACCATCCTCAGTAGCTGCTTCGGCCGCCGCCTCGATAGAACCTTCAAATTGGCATGGTTTTCAACCAGGTTCACCTCGATATCGGCCACAACCGACTGATTCTCAGCCACTACCTCGTTCCTAGAGGTGGTGGCGGAGGAATATTGGCAGGAGGTGTACTGAGGATAGGTCAAGAAACCAGCGAGAGGCGTCGCACCGGAGGAGTGGTGTTTGTCACTTTTCCTTGCTTCTAAGGATTGAACTAGTTGTTCAAGTTCCTTCACAAAATTTATGGCTCCTTCAATAATTGAAGCTTGATCTCCCTGTAAACATTTTATCATAAAAATATAATACACGATACAACATAAACACAATAAATACAAAAAATATTCTAAAAATCATCAAAAGAAAATTAACCTTCTGAACGTAAGAAGAAGGCATAAGAGAGCGAATCTCGGCAAGGTACTCATTCATCTGCCTCCGACGACCGCGCTCGACGGCTATGTGTGCCATTCTCTGGTTCTCAACCTCTTCTTTGTTCTTACACGTTCGCGTACGCCTCCTCTTTCTTCTTCCCTTTGCCTCTGCAGCACTCTCCTTCCCCACAGGTAGCGTCTCGGAGAGCTGAACATCGCCTTTGGAGGAAGAATTCACGTGTCGATCCTCAAAGTTTTGGATGAAAGAGGAAGTTGGTTTGAAGAAATTAGGATCATCATCCAGGCCAATACCACATTCACAGCTCCAAGCTTCCTCCCCTGTGGAGTATAGATCAGTGTGAGTTTGGATGAAGAGATCTTGTGGGAGTACCACGGCTTCAAGTGCCATTCTCTTTTTTCTTTTTGTCTACACTACTGTTCTACTCATATGGGGTTGTTCACACCCGTCTAGGCTTTTAAGGACGTTGGAGAAAGGGCATATAACACAATCTCTAAAGAATAGCCCTACCTAGGTAGATTAAGATTATTCATGTGGTTTTTGAACTCGTATACTCTCTCTTCTGTAAGTTAGTTTTTAAGTTTATTGAGTACTCAAGTACGATATTTTTTTTGAATTGGCGGGACATTTTAAAAAATTCTTGGATTTTAAAACATTTCAATTTCAATTTGATTTTTTCCTGATTTTTACCAACATATATAGTAACTTAGGTACACGTAGCCATGTCAAGAGTCAAGATTATACGTCAAATAAGAATTTAGACAAATATAAATTTCTGACATCAACTCTGTCGTGAATTACCTCCAATTCAAAACAGTCACCAATTTGTACTATAATCTGTGATACCTTGGGAACTTCGGAGTTAAACATAATCATGTGTATCGGTACGTGCAACATTTAACGTGTATACAGCGACGGTGCACAAGAAGGTTTGTTTGTGTTTAGGGATATTGAGATTGGTTTATGTGATCTGCTAATGGTTACTATACCACAATTAGGTTGAGGTGGAAAGCAGACACAGGAAAAACCAAAAAGTACATTTGGAAATGTGAGAGACTAAGACCGAAGAGAGAACAAAAAGGTAGACAAGAGGCCATATGGTATCACTAAGACATGGAGTGTTGGACTTCACTTCCAAGTTTGACATGTTATCTGATATTGGTAATTCTACACTCAAATTAAGGACAATTAATATAATGGCAACATCTATGAAGTGGTGGATATAAGAAAACATAAAATAAAATAGTTCAAAAGACATAAAAATATTTTCTTTGTAGTAGAAATGACCTAATCCAGCACTCAATTACTATTAATTCCCACATAAGTGAATACTTTAAGCTATAAGATGTATTTCTTAAACATTTACTTTTACTATGTAACCCGTTCAACTTACAAGTTGACCAATTGTTACCTTATACCATGTAAGTTTTATTGGTCCAAGATGCTGGTATAAGGAAAAATTAATTTGAGTAGCAGAAGTATAATTCATCCTCAACCCGTGATGATCGATCCATTTAATTGCTTCTACTGACATACTTATTTTTTTATTTTTTTTAGAACAATCACTTTAGACAAACAAGAAGCTTAATTAGGTGCTTGAGGAAGAAACCATGTTTCAATATTTTTGGATGAGATTTACGTATATCCCCATAAATCATTATTGACTCTCCACTTTGATAGAGAGAGCTCAAAATCAAAGATTATGCAATTTGTCGGATTAGTTTAGAAATATATAGGATACTGATTATGACAATACAAGAAGGCACAATGCATGTAATTTTCTGACCACGTCCTCGTGTTTGATCGACAATTGCTTATCTCTCACTCAAAGCTACAACAACAGAACACCAATTCCGAACGTAAGAACCCCAAATTTATTTGTACGCCAAAACCAAAGCGAAGGTTGATTATATCACGAAGGGAGAAAATAACAACATCATGGCATATTATGTTAAAATAAATAAATTCTTGATGTTGCTGATGAACTTTACAGTTGTGTAGAAGTTAAAATCCAAAATTAATTTTAACTACTACAATCAATAACAAAAGGATTGACTTTGTGAATAATTCTACATCCCAAAATTACAAAGTGCAAAAACGTCCCACTAAATTTTCGAAATCAAAAAGACGGTTAAGATGATGTTGATAGCACCACGTCAACTACGACCTCCAAGTTGATGTCCTCTTTATATTGTCAGTTGTCCTTTTTATGTTGAAGTTCTGTCCTTTTTAAGAAATAGTTTGTCATTTTTAAGTAGTGGTTTGTCATTTTTAAGTATTAGTTTATCCTTTTTAATTATGAGTTTTTCTTTTTTATCACCTGCGTTTGACTTTTTTATCATATGATTGTCCTTTTTAACAATCCAATTTGAAATTAGCAAACAAGAATACGAAATCAAACCTAATTCCGTGAAAACAAATCAAAAATTCCCAAAAAACTAATATCAAAGATAAACCAACTTTAGACAAAAACATCACAAATCAAAATTAAAAAAAAAGAACCAAACTTTCAAGACAAACACCAACAACCCAAAAAAATCATCACCACAACACCTCAAATTATCTACAAAGAACCAAACATTCCCCAACAACACCACATAAAAAACCAAAACAACTACAAAGAACAACAACTACAAACTTTCCAAAATAACATCAAAAAACCAAGATCGACCCGTCACAAAAAAAAAACTTCAAATCAGCTACAAAAAACCAAACTCTTCCTAAAAAAACTCCACAAAAAACACAAATCAGCTACAAAAAACACACTTCCAAAAAACCAAGACTGATCCATCGCAAAACAAAACCAAAATTTTTAAATCAACCATAAAAAAATCAAACTTTCCCCAAAAAACAGCACACAAAAAACTAAAATCAACTACAAAAAACCAAATTCCTCCTCCTAGTCTCGGGATGGGCTCCCACGCCGACCACTTCATCATCCTCCTCGCCAACCAGCTTCACCGCAACGTCCCAACCAACGTCGTCGGCATCCCCACCTCCCGTGTCGTCTCCCTCGACATCTCTCTTACCGATCTCGCCTTTCACCATGTCCTCAACCTCTCCGTCGACACCTCGTCAAAGGTCGTGATGAGTCTTTGCACCAAGAGAAAATGATGGAGAATGAAAGGTTTCGGGGAATAATGGAAGGTTTTGAGGAGATATGTATGGTGGACAACAAAGGTTGAATAGTTTAACGTGCGCGTGATGTGAGACAAAATAAATAAATAACCTGTGATTTAATTAATCTTTGATAATAAAAAATATGTGATTTTGCTGACTGTATAGACCACATCAGATGACGGAACGCCACAACGTCAACAAATCATTTTCCTTTCCAAAATAACTTCTATGAATACAAGTCAACTTATATTTGGCCCATTACAAAAGGAGTTGAGTTGGTCCCACTGGGAGCTCTCTAATAAATGATCCAATCAATTACATTCTCATGTATGTTATATGATGCATTGCATATATTGCATCATATGTCTTTCATTTAGATTACTTTTATATCAATAAATGCTACTAAGGTATGTGTTTAGTCGTATTTACAGAATACAGGGACCCGAATGCAAATTACCCACATTCCGAGCATAAACGCGTGCAAAAGATTCATTTCTATCATAAAGACCGAGTTCAAGTTTATCGGGTTCCAAATGGAAATGCATCCAAGCATAAAAACATTCAAGGAGCTAATTACAAAAAAGGTCAAGGGCTTAATTGCAAAATGCCAAGGACCTGATTGCAAAGTAAAAGGACCAAGTTATTGTGTGGAGAAAGTTAAAAGAAAAATCAAATATAAATCTCCAACAATGGAAGGAATTAATCCGGAGCTCATGACAATGGAAAGAATCAATCCAGACGCGTAAAGGAGGATCAAATCATACCATAAACATTCAACCAAAATCTGGACCAAATCAGAGAAGATTATGCGGCGAAATCGCCGCATATTACATGCCTTGTGCGGCGGAAACGCCGCCCCCTTGGCGATCCGTGTGCTCCAATTTTGTCCAGTCATGTCTGGACACGTGTACTCTCCAATTCTATACTTAGGTCTCTTGTAACAACTATAAATAGCCCCGAGAACGATGTTAGAAGGGTCCTTGGCCTTAGACCTAGTTTTTAGTTGTTGTTTTTATTTGTCTTTATTTTAGTAATAAAATTATGTCTTTTAATTCTTGTTTTTCTTTTCTACTTCCTCTAGGACCCCTTCTTCTTCCTCCCTCCATGAGTTTCTAACTCTTTCCAAAGGGTGGAGGTGATGGAATTAGGGTTAGAGAATGATGAATGCATGTTATTATTTTAAGTTCATGATTAGTGTATTTTGATTACTTGAGTTTATGTTAAGTCATTTATCTTGTAATGCTTCATAACTAACATGATTTACAATAAGTTTCAGTAATTCTCTACTCTAAACCTAAATCTAATCCTCCACCCAACGGAATTCACTTCTTTGTTCTTGCTTTAGTTTTAATTGTTTTTGTTTCTTGCTTTAAATAACCAAAACCCAAAAATCTCAAAACCCATTTATTTCTTCTCTCTCTCTTCCTCTTAATCGAAAATAACATCAACTACGAAATCTCTCCCTCCTTGTGTTCGACCCGTACTTGCCACGTCTTCATAGACGCCGTGCACTTGCGGTATAAATATAATTCTCATCAAGTTTTTGGCGCCGTTGCCGGGGAGGCGACGCAGATTTTGTTTATTTTTGTGTTTTCGATTTTATTCTGTTTGTCTTGTGCGCGATCTAAGTATTTGGATTTGTGTTTCAGGAGACAACAGAGTGCGCGGCGAAATCCGAGCACATTTGGAGCTAAACGAGCGGCGAAATCGCCGCACCTATTGAGCAATTTGCGGCGAATCCGCCGCACACCTGAAGCTTCTGGGCTTCAACTTCTTCGGGGACGCAACTCATCTCTGGGTGGACGCGTAGAGCTACTGAAATTTCGAGAGCGGGCGGCGAACCCGACTGATCATTGCATAGGTAACCTTTGTTGCCTCTTTTCCTCGTAATTTCTATTTTCAAAAAAAATTCCTTTTATTAGAATTGCACGTGTTAGGGCAAAAATTCCATAATTGGCAATAATTCAACTCTGACCTAAAATTGGCAAGATTAGAAAGACCTTAGTGCATGCATCATATAATGTTTTGTTTGCATTACTCTTGCTAAATTATTGCAAATTATTTTTGTTGAAGAGTGCTGGAGGCAAGGTACGTATCGCAGTTTTTATCGATTGCATTAAGCATATAATTTAGTTGCATACAACCTTGCAATTGCCCCCATTAAAAAGACCATTGTTTGACTGTCTTTGCTAGATCTAAGTTAAACTACTTTAAGGGCAACTCCGTAGGAAAAGATACGGTGGGGATTTCATCACCCTCCCGTGGCCCACAAACCACAATCCTAAAGTGTCACCTAAGCCTAAATTTAAAATCAATTAGACATTGGCCCCTAAGGACTCGGACTCAATTAAGGAGGAGATTGGTTTGACTTGCTATGACCTGAAGCTAATTGAATTCAATTTGGTGTCTAGAAAGTGTTTTTGTGTCGACGAAAGTCTTCCAAGCGACGTGGTTGTCTAATTGGCACCGACTCTGTCGGAAGCGCCCCCACTAGCTATACACTAACTGGCCAACTTGGTTTGATTGGTGAGGGAGGTGAATCAAGCAAATCAATTCGACTCAACCAGTTAGGAGTCGTCTAGATCTAAGCGACACTAGGTCTAGGATTGTTTGAACCGTGCTTTCTTAGGAAACCTCTGACCGACCCTCTTTTCTATCTTTAGAGTTAAGTTTCCCTTCTCTTCTGAGTCATCTTCTTCTCACCTACTTATACGTTCTAGTCTCCTCCCCTTTACATTCTCTATTAGCATTTTAGGGTCGAGTCGAGAACTTGTGCTTGCTTAGCCTCATGAGGGTAAGAGTACTTGACTCAAGAGTGTTGTGATGGATGGTTACATGAGCAACCATTCATATCATTGTTGGGACCAGGACAATGCTTCCTGGTATTCTAAAACCATGCAACATGGGGTGGCTCAGACCAACACCCCATATTGGTGGGACAATCCTAATTGTATGACTGAGCAATCTTCATATTGGGGTAACATGAGAGAGGAACCGACTGCTAGACCACAATCTAGTTATATCGGATCATATGCTGGTCAACAAACTGAGAATTTACAACAAGCTTTTGCCTCTTTTATGAGTAGGACAGACAACATGAGTGCACCGGTGGCTCCAGTAGCCGTACCATGCGACTGTTGTGGGTTGAGTGGTCATGTTATCGGGGAATGCCCTTATGTTCCCCCAGAGCCTGAGTATGAGCATACTTTTTCCCAAAACGCTCAAAATGACTATTACGCATCCGCGTACAACCCGAGAGTGATGGATTCGTGGAGAAACAATTCCTATCCAAATTCTTATACTTCATTTTCACCTCAGTATCCTCCTCCCGAATACCCAGAATTCTACCCACTCCCCACGTCAAATCATTATTCTCAGCCCAACAACACCCAATCCCATAATTTCACAAGCTCAAACTTGGACCTCATAGCTGATCACGTACCTAATTCCTTGGAACAAACTTTCCTTACGTACATGGAATCCACTCAACGATCCGTACAAAATATAACATCGCATTTGAGTCAAATGATACAACAATTAGGTGAACGTAAGGAGAGTAACTTTTCGTGTCAACATAAGGATCCACCTTTTGATATCGAACCACCACCACATCCACAAATTCAAAGCACAATCTGTCAAAGCCAAACTCCTAGTCAGTCTGAAGGACTTGGGGTTTCAATTCACGATCACTTAGTGGAGGATTCGATACACATTGACCAATTTCATCATGAGTCGGCCCAGGATTGTGCCTTATCTTCGTGCCCCGTGGCCCTTGAGCCACATGATCTTCATGTTGTGCCTCTTAAGGACTCACTTCCGGTGGAGCAAGAGCTCCCTAGCACCCTCAATTTCAAACAACCTGATGAGAGTTTGCCTCTCACTATCGTTCCTGATCATCTTGGAAATGATGGAACATCAAACGACTACAGTGCTCATGAGGGTATTAGGAGTTCCTTGGAGGATACCTTGGGTATGAGACCCATTTTATGTTTACCCGGTGAGTCGGACTTGCCTAACGAGGCTCCTGACCTCGTTCCGACGCACCAGCCAGTTGGTTGGAGAGTTTGGATTGACGATCATAACTTCAGTACCGCAACGGAAGAAACTCTTCTTCCGTTGCTCCCTATTTCCCAAACTCTCGAGAGGTTCAAGTTCTTTCAGTTTGATCCTTTGTGTGAGACGCTTTTGCGTCCAATTCATGAACCTCTCATTTCTTCTTGTGCTCTTTGTGAAGGGGGCCCACGCATGAATATTCTGACCCCGCGTGGTGTCATGTTCCCTTTTCAGGTGCACTGACCCACTCTTGAGGTTTCCATTTGATGTCTCTTGACAAATGAAGATGGGAACTTATGTTTGTACATAGTTATATATGTATAACAATAAGTATAATAAAAAAAAATCTGTTGTATTTATCCCTTCTTTAGCATCTCACAGGTTTTTGAGGAAATGCGGGTTTTTGTCCATCAACAGAGCCATGAACTTTCCTTTGTACTTCACGTTGGTGAGATCTTTCCTTTTTCATGCATAAATCCATGTACTATCTTGCTCGCATACATTGAGGACAATGCATGATTTAGGTGTGGGGGGTGTCTATCTATATATATTTCTGTTTAAAAAAAAATCATCAATGTTTCATGACATAGCTTAAGATTGAACTGCTAAAACCCGTGTACAAATTGTATTGAGTTTTTGTTCCTTATTATATAGTTCTGCTTGTAGAATTTGTGACATAAATCTAAGTTCCAAAGAAATAACCCATTGCCCTTTAAGACATGTATGCACTTAAATTGGATGAATCAAATCTTTGAAGTGGTTGATAAAAAGCAGAGGTTGAGGAAAATATACCGGGAAGTGTGGACTTCTAATAGCAATTAAGCCTTGAGGAAAATAAAAGTAAATAAATAAATAAATAAATAAATAAATAAATAAAAATAAAAAAATAAAGTGAGGAAAACACATTTTGCAAAATGATTACAAAAGCCCAAGCCTTCGAGTCACTGGTCCGTAAGGGGTATCTTGAAACCTGGTAACTTGAGTCTTCCAGCTCGGGATTATCGACCAAACTCGCTACACGAATGCAAAAAGGGTATAAGTGTCAAAAAGGAAAAGCAAATGTGTTGAATCACGGAGGAGAAAAAAATACTTTAAGATACTCAAGGCCCAAAGCTAAAAGAATGATCCATGCCATGGTTGATCCAAATGATACTTCACCACCAGAGGAGGCGTGCAAAATAATTTAAGTGATAACATGTTTAGAAGGGTTAGTGGTGTGAATGTTGGAGGAACAAAGACCAAGTCATATTTTTAATGAGTTAGAATTGTATAATGAGCATGCAAGAATTCTCAGTAAGATGTATAAGGTTGAGGTAGGGATATTGAGAACTATTAATGAAATGTTGATTTAGGATTTTGTGGGTATATCCGCTGAAAACCCTCAGGAGACAACACTCCTCCTCCTTGGAAACAAAGAGGTTTAAAGGCTTGTTGCACATGCTAAGTGCAACCGTGATTCCTACGAAAGTGAGTTAGGATTTCCCTGTTTTCATTTTCTTATATTTTGCTTTGCTAGGGACTAGCAAAATCTAGGTGTGGGGGTATTTGATGCATTGCATACATTGCATCATATGTCTTTCATTTAGATTACTTTTATATCAATAAATGCTACTAAGGTATGTGTTTAGTCGTATTTACAGAATACAGGGACCCGAATGCAAATTACCCACATTCCGAGCATAAACGCGTGCAAAAGATTCATTTCTATCATAAAGACCGAGTTCAAGTTTATCGGGTTCCAAATGGAAATGCATCCAAGCATAAAAACATTCAAGGAGCTAATTACAAAAAAGGTCAAGGGCTTAATTGCAAAATGCCAAGGACCTGATTGCAAAGTAAAAGGACCAAGTTATTGTGTGGAGAAAGTTAAAAGAAAAATCAAATATAAATCTCCAACAATGGAAGGAATTAATCCGGAGCTCATGACAATGGAAAGAATCAATCCAGACGCGTAAAGGAGGATCAAATCATACCATAAACATTCAACCAAAATCTGGACCAAATCAGAGAAGATTATGCGGCGAAATCGCCGCATATTACATGCCTTGTGCGGCGGAAACGCCGCCCCCTTGGCGATCCGTGTGCTCCAATTTTGTCCAGTCATGTCTGGACACGTGTACTCTCCAATTCTATACTTAGGTCTCTTGTAACAACTATAAATAGCCCCGAGAACGATGTTAGAAGGGTCCTTGGCCTTAGACCTAGTTTTTAGTTGTTGTTTTTATTTGTCTTTATTTTAGTAATAAAATTATGTCTTTTAATTCTTGTTTTTCTTTTCTACTTCCTCTAGGACCCCTTCTTCTTCCTCCCTCCATGAGTTTCTAACTCTTTCCAAAGGGTGGAGGTGATGGAATTAGGGTTAGAGAATGATGAATGCATGTTATTATTTTAAGTTCATGATTAGTGTATTTTGATTACTTGAGTTTATGTTAAGTCATTTATCTTGTAATGCTTCATAACTAACATGATTTACAATAAGTTTCAGTAATTCTCTACTCTAAACCTAAATCTAATCCTCCACCCAACGGAATTCACTTCTTTGTTCTTGCTTTAGTTTTAATTGTTTTTGTTTCTTGCTTTAAATAACTAAAACCCAAAAATCTCAAAACCCATTTATTTCTTCTCTCTCTCTTCCTCTTAATCGAAAATAACATCAACTACGAAATCTCTCCCTCCTTGTGTTCGACCCGTACTTGCCACGTCTTCATAGACGCCGTGCACTTGCGGTATAAATATAATTCTCATCATTATACATATTTATTCTAGGTTTAAGGTTGTCATCCAAAAGACATTTATTTTAGTAACTTAAGGGGTGTAAGTGGGGTGGAAAGTGACGGGAAGTAATTTTCAGAGTCAACCGGAAAGTAGAAGAAAATAGAATCTAGTGGAAACAGTTTCCCTTTGACTGAATTATGTTGTTTGTGGAAGTGTCGGAAAGTGATTTGGGAAAGGGGGAATTCTGTTGTTTGTGCATGTGTCGGAGTGTAATTTGGGAAATGGGGAATTCTGTTGTTTGCTCATACTTCTTATGTCCACAGTGTCGAGTCGGTCGGGGGTCTCGCTCAAAATTCCAACAATTTGGATAAGGAAAACGGACGACCGAACTAGTTTCGGTCGACCAGAACGAGACTTCTAGTGGTTTCTCAGAGTGAACGTAAACGGAAGACATAACTAAGATCGGTCGTCCGAACGGGTCATTCTAGTTACAAATTCAGTGAACCGAAATATGTTCGGTCGTCCGTTACAATCATTTAGATGGACCGAATGGTTGACAGTCGACCAAAAAATTCAGTTTCCGTGGCATTCCAACCTCAAATTAACGAAAAACTCAAAGAAATTTTATACATACCGCGGAATACGATGGAATCCATCCCTCCGTGCACAAACAACCCACTTGCCGAAGTCAACCGGAATCCAAATAAATTATAGCACTTATATTTATTCAATCATCATAGTCATATCTCCATATAAATACTAAAACAAGTTTCTTTAGCTAGCTAGTTTGTATCGGTGTGACATTTGAGTACCGAAACATGATCTATGTCATATTGTCAATACAGTTAAAACATCTCTTAGTTCCATAAGTCATAAGAAATACCTTGCAAAATACATTATGGATTACCCAAATAATACAAATGATATGTATCTTATACAAATCACAATCCCTGAGCAACAATTGCTTGTGTCGATTCCCTTATCACAAATAACCTCAAGATTGGAATGTGTAATTCTTGCACACTAATTTTTTCTTAATCACATGATATGTCATGATTAAGGAGTTGATCATGGTTTATGCATACAATATCACTTAGTTTATCAAAGGTCATAGAAATATCATCACTCGTAATTGGGACGAAAATAATCTTTCGGACACTTTCCTCCTGCCTAATGAGATATTACCTTTATGATTACTTGTTACATTTCTTATGAGAGGAAATGACCGTCTCATATTATAGAATTCAACACACAAAATAATCCAAATAATATCTCATTTTAGGTCAATCCAATACCACCATGATCTTCATCATGTATTTGTGTGATTAAATTGATAACTCTTTATCACATGTTTTGTAGAACATAAACATCATTTAATCCATACACCAATCTTATGTGAGCAATTAGTGTTCCATGCTAATTAACAAGATTAACGACGATTTAGAGTATGTATTATTTCCTTTGTAGAGTTCTACAATTTGAGTCCTCAACTTGAACGTTAATATATAATAAGTAACCCTACGAATAAAATGATATAAATCACCTGATTCATAAAGTGAACTGTTAGAATATCATCACCCAGTAATTAGCTTCGAGATCACATTGTCACAGGTACACAAAGAAGTTTGGTTCCTACAAGGAACTGGTCCAAATTAGAGATGGACGACAGCCAAGTTAACGATGAATGGCCCCATCCACGGCAAGATGAGTTGCACCTTCAGCAACGACCACATTTCAAGTTGCCAATTGGGTCTGCACATCAAATCTTTTGCGTGTTTGGTTCGGTTCATCACGTGGACTTGTCCCCAAGACCACAAGATATCGAAATTTCAAGTTCATCAAAATTCCTTATGCATGCATGATAATGCTAAATATATATAACTACCACTTGCATGGAGTATATGTTTTTTCATTGTTTTGATGTGCGTCACGGGGGTTAACTCTTTTCGGATTGATCCAACGTTGGTCAACAAGAAGTTCAAAAGAACAAGCAAGAGGGACACATTGTATTCAATGCAAGTGTTTAAACTATGTAGAAGTATAAACCGATTATTTTACTAAATTGAGCTAAGTATCGATCAAGAAAGATCAATTTGTAAGACGAAATTGTACCAGGGCTCATTTGTGCACGCATGTTATTCATTTAAAAGACGAAAAATGTAAAAGTTTGAAACCACAAATGGGATTCAAGGAACTGTAATGTGATGCATGTTATTGTAACGTTGTGTCACATTTTCAAATGAGAGTTACTTTGATTTATTTTTTTGTCATTTTTCATAAATAACAAGCATCTCTTACACGAATCATGATATCATTTAATTTTTTATTTGTGCGTACAATTTATGAGGTGCGAAAAATGGCTTATGAGAAACACAATTGGCTTGGAACTCAATTTCATCAATTCAAAATCATAACTCCGTGCAGATAACTGCATTTTTATTAATTTCGGAAAAAAGAAGATGCGCTTAATGACAGTATTCACTTTGAAAACTTGCCATCACATTTAACGTACTATTAAATTTAGATTACATGTACATTAATACTTATATAACACCCACCACTTGTGATCCCACGTTAGACTAAGGTTACTTATAAACAATAATTAATCCCTCTCCACAACGACAAGATATGGGAAATCTGCCTTGTTTAGTGCGGCATCATTGTTAAAAGATTAAGATGATAATTTGATGATGACCTTCATGATCTATCATGCATGACGACGTACGTGGTGATTCGACATGTGGATTTGATTGCCATGCTGGTTGTTCTAGATGTGAGACAGTTGGAACCAACTTGCGATTTTGCATCTCCCGAGAGCTCCCTGGTCAATGACTTACCTCGTCTGCTTTTTCTTTCACGCTATTCATTTTTTAATCATGAAGTGAATCATCCAACTATTTTTCTTGCATATTATTAATTTTTTTTATTTTAAAATCATTTATATTTACCAAAAATATTAATAATCTATTTATTTTCAAATTACATATACTTTATTTATTTAATAATCAATGATTATCAAATACTAAATATCATTAATATTAAGAAAACAAATATTACGTTATTTTAACAAACGTACTCTTACATTAAAAGAAACGACAAACCAAATACTAGACATAAATCAAATAATACACAGCATAATTCAAAATATAATATAATAAACATTAACCCTAATTATTATCAAAATATAAATTACCACTACTTAAATCCTAATTATTTATCAAAATATAAATCCATAATTATTTAAACAAATACCAAAAAAAAAAACCGACCAACTCGGTTGACAACCAGGTCGCTCGACCGACCAAGTTGTTGACCCGATTGACCCACGACAGGGTCATCCCAGGCGACGACCGCATACGTCCTTAGCCAAGGGTGGCCTTAGAGTTAAGGAATATACACGTTCAAGCTACCAAACTTATATGTATCTTTCATGTGAGGTAGCCTTCTGTTTATCTTTCATCTGGAATCAATGTTTGTTAGATTTTGATGGGTCATAAAACAAACAATCAACTCAGTAATTTCGACTCTACGTACCTAAACAGATTTGATTGAATGTACTTCTTGTTATACTAATAAGTAATAACTAATCTATGTTCTTATTGCGTGAGGTACAGTGTTTTCAACTCTCTTAAAAGGTCTTATTAATGACATATCCTTTTGAAGTAGCACGGGAGAAGCGCATCTTATGTTTTGGCAATCCATGCATGATGCATGCACAAGATATTAATACTATATATTGCTAAATATGGTTAGTTTTCTAAAACTATAGTTCGAACATAAGCACCTTAGCTTTTAAAAGATATGAAACGAGGTTAAATATTGGCGAAAAACCCGTGAACCGATTAATCAAAGTAAGTCCTCCCTTTTTAAAAATTGACTCATTTTTACACGTTACTATTTTGCATTATATTGTCATTAGGTGATTTATTAATCAAGGCTTCGAAGACGACCAACAACCCTTGATCTGATTAGACGAAACAAATTAATGCACACATCATACTGGTCCTAACTCCTAATGACTTCCTGAAAACATGCTGTTGGACATAAGTATAGGCCATGGGATGGTCGGTAGAAAACGACCAATAATGCACACAAATATTTTAGTTGGACTAAGGACAAACATTGATGTCATTACATTCCGACAATCATGCTCCCATAAGGTAGCTCGGATATGTCATGGCATATGATCGTGGACACGTATGCATGTGTTGATAGGAATCGAAAGCAAGAAAGCAATATGGAATAATTTCGTGGAATATTAATATTTGAGCTAAACAACGATGTGTTGCAACAACATGTGCTGCATGTGAGATGTTGCATGTCTTCGGTACTATATGTCTACATTCATGTTCCGGAAGGGAATAAGTGGCCAAAGAGGTCGAACATTAGACTTATAGAGATGTAGTAGAATTAGGAAGCTCTGGTAAAATATTATCTCCGATTTATAATTTCATTAATTAGAAGTGTAATCATTAATTGACTATATATAGTAGAGAACTAGAGATTGATGGAGTGCCTAAATGAGCGGGTCCATGCAAAATTACAAACAGACGCGTTTCTACGTAGTTCGGCAATAGATTTGGTGTCCCAAAAAAGCCTTTTTTCCAAAATAATGGACAAATTATAATCCCCAACATATTTTTTGTTATAAAATGAATGAGCTAGATTTGTTAGCTCATAAATTTTTATGATTACACACGTAGCTAGTCAAGTTTAGTAGCTAGGTATAAATACTTGCAAATTTGCCTTACGAGAATATTAACGTTTCAACAACCGCAGAGACAACCCTTTCTAGTACAAGAAATGATTATTTGCGTATATTTTACACTTACATTTTAACTATTTTTTTGAGTGCCTACATTCCCATCTTATTTGTTTGTATGCAACTTCACTATTAGCGAGTCTCAATTTGTCACTGTTTCAGTCATATACCTTTTAGAATTTGACAAATTGAACCTCATAAAAATTATAAATGTCCTTAAGATTAAAAAGAAAATTAAATAAGTAAAATAAATAAAAAGGTTCAAACACTCATTCGTGAACTCCTCATCTTCCCCTTTTCCCACCCACTCTTGCCTCACCTGCCCTAACCCCAATTCGGTCGTTACCGCGACACCAGAAGACGACAACGGATTCAACCCAAACCCTAAAATAGCCACGCCCTAATTGACTTGCTGGTGGAAATGAGTCCCCAACTCCCCCCATCTGGTTGTTGTGGATTGGCTGAAACCACGAGAGATTGAGATGGAAGGTGGAGTATTGGCCCTAGTTTGATTCTGGGTTTTGGGTTCACATTTTTAGCTTCTTACTCCATCCATGACCAGGAGAGCATTCAAACTATGTTTTGTGAGGGGCAACGCGGGTCGGGAAGGGATGGCAGGGAGTGGCGAGACTGGAGTGAGTGGGAAGGAGTAACAAGAATTCACGAATCACGAATGAATTTTTTTTGGGTCTATTATATTTTTACTAATTTACTTTTGTTTTTAATTTTAGGAATTGTTAAACGTCGCCCGAGTTTTTCTAAAATCATTTGTTTCAATTATCATTTTGTCATTCAAAATCCATTTAATACACATTATGTCCCGTAAAAAACAAAAGAAAATCGGTGCATATTTACGTTTGTGTTTTTTTCCACCACATCACCACCGAAATGTTGCAATAGAACCTGAAATAATTTAAAAATAACACACCGTATAAATTCAAGATTTTAAAAAAAACATCTGGCTAAGACGCCCTTTTTTTTAAAAAAAACTTGAATTTATATGGTGCGTTATTTCAAATTATTTCAGATTCCGTTGCAAATTTTCGATGGTGATGTGGTGGAAAAAAACACAAACGTAAATAAACGAGTGAACAGATCCATATCCGCTAGCGTCCCCCGCAGGGGCTGCCGTTCCATGCCACCCTCACATTTTTACTTAGATTTTATTTTTTATGGTTATTTTTTGTAGTAGTATGAAAAGATGAGAACCTACTATGAGAGAGAAATAAGTAAAAATGAGAGAATGACAAAACGATAATTGGCACGAGCAATTTAAGTAATTTACGGACAACATTTAGTAGTCCAACTAATTTTAAAGACATTTATAATTTTACGATGTTCAATTTACAATTTTATAACATTGTTGAACGAAAAGAGTGATGAAGTGGGTCATACTAACGGTGCAATGCATACAAAAAAAAGATTGTTGGTGGTCGTTAAGTTTTTACTCAATTTTTTATTTTTTATTTTAAAATTATTTATAATTTTATGATGTTCAATTTACAATATCAATAACGTTATTAAACAAAAATGGTAACAGAATGATTCCTACTAACCATGCAGGAGCATGCAAGCAGCTTAGTTGAGAACGCAGATGCAGTCACGAAATAATTAAAATGCAGATATAAAGATCCAATCACATCACTTATGATGTGGTTACATAACCCAAGAATAAAGGCCGACCACAGAAAACACCAAAGTCTATCCGAATCTACAGCTATCTCATGTATCAACTTCACCAACCCTGTACAAAATGCGAAATCTTTCTTGTTCTTTCACATGTACATTCCTGATTATCCCGTGAAAGCTTGTCATTTTAGTTTGATGTGGACGTCACGGTTCACCTCTGTCAAGTTGCATCTCCATGTAGATTTTCACTTGATCGTCTACGTGATATCATGGGTGTTTGGAACTAGTTCGAGCATATTATTTCCTGGCCGTGAATTATTGCTGAATTCTCTGGGCTTGACGAGATAAAGAAGGTTTTGTTATTCCTTTTCCTTAGAAAGTAAGAAGAGGTACTGAGGTAGTTAAGTTAATTAGGATAGAGAAATTTCGACCGCTAAAATTATCTGAAGAGTCCAATGTTTGTATTTCTCAATTTCCAACCAATTTATTACAACCAGTTTCTATAACATGCATAATTTTCACTACCGAAATTATTAATTAAGAAAATAAAATGATCGGTTTGAAATAAATAGATATATCAGCGAGTCATGCCCTGAACCTGTGCAAGGTGTAATTATGAAATATTGAATTAGAACATGCGCCGTGATATTAAGTTGCACGTTTTCGTTGAGTGCGAACTAAAACATAGTAACTAGCTGGTAAATGGTTTGCGTATTTCGTTGAGCACGAACTAAAACATAGTAATTAGCTAGTAAATGGTGTGTTTATTTCGTTGAGCACGAACTAAAGCATAGTATCTAGCTACACAAATCACTTACTAGCTAGTTACTATGCTTTAGTTCGCGTTCAACGAAAAGTGTGTACAACTTAATGTGGTTGTGAGACGCAATAGTCGTTATGACCTTGACACTTCATTTTTGACGATTTTAATGTTATTTTTTTTATAAATTGAACTTAATCACATGTATTGTTATATCTTAAACTATAACATGTTAAAATTTTAGATCAATCAAAGTTAATTTCATCGTTGATCTAAAATGCTCATATTTGAACGACTGAAATTTATTGAATTTTGAAGTTTTCGGATCAAGATCTTTGATGATCTATTCTATCTGGATTTTTTACCACGTGTTTTTTACATAATATATTTTTCACACCCAAAATTTTATGAGAAAACTTATCGAAAGATGTTGAAAATGAAATGTCAATCATCTTGGCTATAATGTTATCACAATCACATTGGCCCATATATATAAACAAGAAAGAATTATGAGATTCTATTTATGCACTTGATAAATTTTTGGGTTATTTGATTGGATGCACTTGTAAAGCGGTTATATTGAATTTATGTACTTGAGTTTTTGGATTTTACTTGAGTGCATTTGCATAAAAACAATATTTTGGTTTTGTGCACTACAAATTGACAATGTTCCACTCCATCAATTTACTATTCATATATATCGTTATTCCTCCATCACATTACTGTTCCCAATCACTTCTTCAATCCAAAAATCCCTCATGGACACAAAGTTCCCTTCATTACAACCTCCTCCCCGACTCCTCCGACTCGCTCTACACCTTGTTTTGTTCGTCAGTTGGTCGTCACCTCCGTCAAATCTCCTCCGTCCTTCAGGTCTTCGCCAAGATGGTCATTGGTGTGGTGATTGTTGCCCGAAGATGGTCAGGGATTTTTGCACCGTCAATTTGAAGTGCACAAAATTAATATGGTTTTTATGCAAGTACACCCAAGTAAAATCTGAAAACTCAAGCGTATATTTCTAATATCACCACTTTAGAAGTACAACCAAACAAATAATCCTAAATTATTTGGACACATGAATGTTTGGCCTGTGAATTTTGTCACCACTCTGACTTTGGAAAAAGAAACAAATCATACGATTTTTTAATGATTAACATGTGTAGAATTCCTGATGTGGATCAAATCTGGTATAAATTGAAGAAAACGATGGAGGACGATGTCTGGTTCGCTGAAGAGTAAAGGAAGGAGAGGAGAGGAAGAAGGATGAGGTCTGAGGTTGTTAGGGAGTTTGTTATTTTCTCATGAAGGAATTGAATTAATGATTAATTACAATTAATAAATCTTTTATACTCTGGCATAGATCTGGAACCAGTAATCGGGTAGCCGGAGATCTGATTGTCTATTTGGGCTTAAACTGGTTATAAGGTCCGATGAGTTACTTACATAAAAAACTAAATATAAAACCTAATACATACTATACACTGCATCTTTGTAATATACTTAGTACGTAGTATAATCTCTAACACATGTTGACTACGGTGTGGGCCGTACTTCACCATTTCATTGATTTCTGCTTTCTGAAAGTTTTGTCCTGTTGATATATAACATTTTTGTGGTAAAAGATAAATAGCTGCGCCTCACCTATGTATGCTTCTTTATGGCACTGTTTCGTCACCAAATTGTTCGCATTCGGTCGGCATCGTCTCGTTTAACTTTTTCTAGGCTTGTCTTCTGTCGTGCAAAGCCTATTCTTAACTTTTCTTTTTTGGGTTTTCTCTTCTTTAATTAACACCGGAATCATTGGTAAACAAAGTGAATTTCTGTAATTATTCTTGTCAAAATTACCCTAAAATAAATAACCGTGGATGTTCTACCATTATCTAGTGATGAATGTCACTCGACATGTTTGAATAATTTGGTGTGAGACGTGAGTCTATGTTAGACAAACGCTAATATGTGGTTTAGTGAGCCGGAAAATAGATTTTAGTTTTCCATGCATTTTTTATATAAAAGAAAACACTCAGGGCGCATCTAGTGGCGCTCATTCACAGTTACTTTTGAGAATATCAAAGGGAAAATTCATGAAATTTCTATATCTGAGACAAACATATTTGTTGAATGAACTTAATTCTTAATTTTCAAGGAATCTCGTATCACATATGCACCTCACGAATGAGCAAAATGGTTTTCTTGCATGGGCGTTACGAGGGAGCTTTAATTCTTAGAGAACCTTCGAGTACTTTGATGCAAATTACCCAGAACATTGCATGGACGATGAGTCGACGTCGTCCCCACGCACGTGTATGGTGTATCTGGAATTATTCTGGACAGGTTTCGTCGTGGTCCCTCTGGACGTGCATGGGCCATGGCAAACGATTCCTCTTATCCACACTCGTGGCAAACCGAACAAGTAAACCCCACTTTCCTGACCAATACCACTTTGGTGCCCTAATCATACCTGACAGATCTCTTTTTAGAAGGAGAGAAAGAACTTAAGAAAGGACTTAACTTAAACTATAGATTCGGTTTATGGGGAAAAGAGTGTCTCCTTGTGGTGAATCACATGAGTCTGCAAAACAGCCATTCTTTCTTGTCCATTTTCTCTCTCTTTCGGTCTTTCCAACGAGAAGTCAACAACCGCGTCTTCTCAAGTCTCAACCCTGCTAACTCTAGTCAAACTGTTCCAAGAGAATCATCGGTATTATTATTCGATTTGGATGTTTCGGGAAAAAAATGTAGATGTTACAGGAAAAGATAATGGTTTTTACTTTAAAAAATTAAACAACCGCTTTCCTTGTTACATTAATTTGTTCTTTTCTTTTGTTGGAAGGTGGAAGATAATGCATGGTTATTATCTTTTTTTTTTGTGAACGGTGATCGCATCAGCTACTAAAGGGAGAAGGCTGTATAACCACGATCTCTCACACATATCATACAAAATAATGTCAAATAAGGTCATCTTAGCCTGCAGGCGGAACCAAGGGGAGGTATGGGAGAAACCGCCCGCCTCCCGGGAATATAACAAAATTTAAGGAGGTGTCCATCAATGAATAAATAGTTGAAAGTAATTTTAATCCGATTATATTAGGGATCGTAACGTTTAACTCGAAATCAATTACGATCTACGTGTCAACCGTTGCGCGATTTACTAATACAATCGGGTCCTACAAATGGTTAAACACATTGATCCAATTGACTAAATGCATGGATGGCTAAAGAGACTCATTAAGCTAACTTATCTAATGAGATCAGGGTTAGTTTGGGAACGACTTATAAATAAGAGAAAATGATGCAAACCTAGTTTTTTCTCATAACCCTAGTCGTCGCCCCTTTAGCTGTCCCTTCTCTCTCCACCAAGAAAAAAGTTGTTCTTCCACTCATCTCGTTATAACTAACATGTTGGTGGAGTTTAGTCAAGGGTTCGTGTGTCCCGAGTATAGGAATCACACATGAGATTCCTCGCACTTACTCCGTAAGCAAAAGAAAGACACACATCAAATGTATAAATCGTTGTACGTTGGTTTTTCTCATTATTATCATGTGCACGGATCTTAGGTAGTTGATGAATTTAGAAATCATTTTTATATTATTTTTCCGTTATGTTTCATCGTAACTTAACAAAAATATCATGGGAGCACTTACTACCCCCTCCTCTTAAAATGCAATATTTCTCAAACAAAATAACAAAATATCATGAAGATGGAGTCTCTTTCTTTATTTTGAATTTTTTAATGAATCACTAAAAGACGATGTTATCTTAATATTTTTCTTTAAACAATTCATCATTCTTCTAAATATTTCTCTATTTAATTAATTGTTTCTTAATTTTGAAACAAATTATATCGGGAGTGGGCGTTCCTCTCTTAATTTTGAAAAAATCACTGAATCAATAAACTAGATCATTTTGTTCCAAGTAATTCGTTTTTTTCTTCCTGAAATTTTTGTTCAGGTAATCTAGCCATGAGTAAGTAAATCGATACTCCTCTACTAGACGAATTGGATATTCTTTCAAAGGGGATCGGAATCACTTAAGTTCATTAAAATGAAGACAAAGTGATGATTAAATTTAAAAGCATAACAAATCCAAGGGATCACCTAATTTCTAACCATTATGTGGCGTACCGTCACTGAGTCCAATGCACGATGGCAGATTATGTTAAGAAAAGCCAGAAAATATAGCTGACAAATATCTAGGCCGTAAGTCTTGCAAGAGGGACTTTATGCTGAGCGCTTTTAACATTGGGCTGTTGGGCCGAATAGGTCTGGAGTAACCCTTACCAATTCCCATTTTGCATATCTGGTTTTAGGAAAACAATTTTAAGTCAAATTCTCGAGGACACAATATCTTTAGAACTGGAAACTAGCAGGTGCAAGACCAACTCAGTGCGTAAGTTGAGTGAAGATCTATTATTAGGAGCTTTTCCCAAGTTTTACTAGTATTATCTTTTACACATCACACATTGTGTATAAGGTAGTTATTTTTAAAGTAGAGACGAATGCAAAACATAATGTGTTATATCTATTAAACAGGGAGAAAGAACAAAACTTGTAAACACAAGGTATCATGTCACAAGGAGAGGGAAGGAATTAGGTCCATTTGGAGTAGGGGTGTAAGCGAGTCGAGGTTGGGTGGATTTTTGTCCCACCGTTATCCACCCTTTTAGAGCATAGTTAACGGTGGGGGGTCACTCGGGCGACCCCCTCGTTAACGGGTCAGCCAGTCGCCCGGGGTGCCATGGGGTGTGTGTGTGTGTGGGGGGGGGGGGGGGGGGGGGGTCGCCCAGCCATTGGATGATTTTTGTTAAAAATGTTTATAAATTCGTTTTAATTTTTTTTATTGAAATTATATTTTTAATTATTTTCATTTTGTAGATTTTTTGTGATTTTTTTATATATTTTAATGAGGATTGATCTCTAAATGACGTGGAAGTGAGAGAATGTAAGGTGGATCAGTGTAGCTCGGAAGTGGTTAAAAGAGTTTTTTGAGTGGGTTGGGTGAGCCGACGTGATAGAGAGAGAGAGCAGGACGCATCGGGTAGCCCGGACGCTGTTGTTTATGCTCTTAAGTTAAGCAGGGCAGTGCCAAAAAAAGCTACCTGCTACACCCAAGGGTAGACGAGGCAGGACGGGTTCGAGAAGTTATTCTTTGATCAAAGTTAAATACAAAAATCAATCTATTTTCTTTAATATACTCTATTTTAATCTGGTTTTAGGAAAACAATTTTAAGTCAAATTCTCGAGGACACAATATCTTTAGAACTGGAAACTAGCAGGTGCAAGACCAACTCAGTGCGTAAGTTGAGTGAAGATCTATTATTAGGAGCTTTTCCCAAGTTTTACTAGTATTATCTTTTACACATCACACATTGTGTATAAGGTAGTTATTTTTAAAGTAGAGACGAATGCAAAACATAATGTGTTATATCTATTAAACAGGGAGAAAGAACAAAACTTGTAAACACAAGGTATCATGTCACAAGGAGAGGGAAGGAATTAGGTCCATTTGGAGTAGGGGTGTAAGCGAGTCGAGGTTGGGTGGATTTTTGTCCCACCGTTATCCACCCTTTTAGAGCATAGTTAACGGTGGGGGGTCACTCGGGCGACCCCCTCGTTAACGGGTCAGCCAGTCGCCCGGGGTGCCATGGGGTGTGTGTGTGTGTGTGGGGGGGGGGGGGGGGGGGGGGTCGCCCAGCCATTGGATGATTTTTGTTAAAAATGTTTATAAATTCGTTTTAATTTTTTTTATTGAAATTATATTTTTAATTATTTTCATTTTGTAGATTTTTTGTGATTTTTTTATATATTTTAATGAGGATTGATCTCTAAATGACGTGGAAGTGAGAGAATGTAAGGTGGATCAGTGTAGCTCGGAAGTGGTTAAAAGAGTTTTTTGAGTGGGTTGGGTGAGCCGACGTGATAGAGAGAGAGAGCAGGACGCATCGGGTAGCCCGGACGCTGTTGTTTATGCTCTTAAGTTAAGCAGGGCAGTGCCAAAAAAAGCTACCTGCTACACCCAAGGGTAGACGAGGCAGGACGGGTTCGAGAAGTTATTCTTTGATCAAAGTTAAATACAAAAATCAATCTATTTTCTTTAATATACTCTATTTTAATCTGGTTTTAGGAAAACAATTTTAAGTCAAATTCTCGAGGACACAATATCTTTAGAACTGGAAACTAGTAGGTGCAAGACCAACTCAGTGCGTAAGTTGAGTGAAGATCTATTATTAGGAGCTTTTCCCAAGTTTTACTAGTATTATCTTTTACACATCACACATTGTGTATAAGGTAGTTATTTTTAAAGTAGAGACGAATGCAAAACATAATGTGTTATATCTATTAAACAGGGAGAAAGAACAAAACTTGTAAACACAAGGTATCATGTCACAAGGAGAGGGAAGGAATTAGGTCCATTTGGAGTAGGGGTGTAAGCGAGTCGAGGTTGGGTGGATTTTTGTCCCACTGTTATCCACCCTTTTAGAGCATAGTTAACGGTGGGGGGTCACCCGGGCGACCCCCTCGTTAACGGGTCGGGCGGTCGCCCACGGTGCCATGGGTGTGTTTGTGTGTGTTGGGGGGGGGGGGGGGGGGGGGGGGGGGGGGGGGGGTTCGCCCCGCCATTGGATGAGATTTTTTTATTTTTGTTAAAAATGTTTATAAATTCGTTTTAATTTTTTTATTGAAATTATATTTTTAATTATTTTCATTTTGTACATTTTTTGTGATTTTTTTATATATTTTAGCGAGGATTGATATCTAAATGACGTGAAATGAAGAGAATGTAAGGTGGATGAGGGTAGCTCGGGCGTGGTTAAAAGAGTTTTTTGAGTGGGTTGGGTGAGCCGACGTGACAGAGAGAGGGAGCAGGTCGCCCTGGGGTTGCCCGGACGTTGTTGTTTATGCTCTTAAGTTAAGCAGGGTTGTGTCAAAAAAAACTACCTGCTACACCTAAGGGTAGACGGGTAGGACGGGTTTGAGAAGTTATTCTTCGGTAAAAGTTAAATACAAAAATCAATCTATTTTCTTTAATATATTCTATTTTAATAAAAAATAATGACAAAAATTCAAACATAAATTAAAAATCAATCAATGTACGTGTCTAACCGCAGATAAAAAAACATCAAACGTAAATATAAGAAAATGATGGTGACGGGTTGGCGGCTTTTGTCTGCAGGTAAAATTACAATCATGTTGGGACTTATTTTAGGATTATTTGCTTAGTTATACTTGAGAAAGAGTAATATTGAACTTTTACACCTTAATAATTCTTATTTTCTTCGGGTTCACTTCCCCAAACATGAAATTACATTGATGCATTTAATGTTTTTGAACATTTTCTTTCTTCCTTATTATGACTTTCTTTTGTTGGTATAAGTGAATACTTTAATTACTTAAAGATAATCTTATGTTCACGACGGAATCACCCAATTAATTTTATAGTAAGCAACAAGCATACCTTATAAATCATTTTACCTTTACATCACCTCTATACGACAGTGATTATCACCTAATTTGAAACTATTTTTGTCAAAAAAATTCTTGGATTCGAGTGTTATCTTCGCTAGGAATGCCAGCATCAAGAATCTCTTAACAAGATATCGTGCAATAACACCTGCATGAATTGACATTTCATCTGGAATCAAGAACGTCATGTTGCAGTGCAAAAGGTATTGGATCTTGTTGCAGTGGTGTAATTATTTTTTTATAGAATATTTACGTATCTTGTGTTTAAAAATACAGAACTATTATAGTAATCAAATAGGAACGAAAACATATTTTTTCTCGAAAAGATAATTGTTTGAACCCTTGTGTTCAGAGATGTTAATGAAACCATGTTTTTCAATTTTAAGTCGTCAAAAGAAATTCATAACAATCAAGTCGATAGAAAGGGATAGGCGAAAACTAAAATGCATTAAAATAAATTCAGATTTAAAGAAGGGTACGAACTTACTCAAGTGCAAAAGTTCATTATCTCACTCCCGCAGGTGTACCAAGTGATTAAGTGAATAACACTTTATTTTATGGGTTAAGCCTGTTAGTTTCTTCAAAACATGCCCTTCGTTATGATTGACAACATCATCTAATTTGGATAGCAATAAATATGTAACATCCCGAAACAACGAAAATTTAAAAATTAAATATCAAGACATCAGAGACCAATAATCAAAGACGGGATTGTTACTTCTCATAAAACATATAAACGGTGCACCATATTACATCAGAGTTTGTTAAAATGATACATGATTACAATAGAACAACAATGAAGATACAAGGAATCATGTCGATCTCAGTGGTCTGAGTGAGAGGATCCGATCCCAAGATGCGCGCGCCCGCTGATCACCACCCAACTAGACCTACTGCGGTCCTGAAAAAGATATAACGACAATGCCAGAGTTTCCATAAGAAAAACCATGTATGTCAAGCTCACCTATATCCATGCAGTAGTACAAATAGACCTATCATACTAGTAGCATGTTATGTCATCAACAGTAAGAAAACAGTTCCCCCGAAGGATAACACATGACATTAGTCCGACAATTATCATCGGGTCTCCCAAGGAGACCTACCGTAGGATCATATGGTCTAACGGAACATGACGTGACACTCTCCACATGCGGCTACACTAATAATGGGGTTCGACAAGGAGCATCCGCCAAGTCCGTGCCATAAGAAATAGATTTGTAACTTCGTGGTCGAAACCACACCAACGGAGTCGTCGCTCGGTCGGTCCATCAATCATCATCACAGTAGGTGATCATCTGAGGAACATAGCCGGAACAACATCGACGGCATCACCGGAACAACATCGGTGGTCCAACAATACGTCCGGCACAACATCAGACGGGTCCAGACCGAAGACTGCCAGGTCATCAGGCTCCACGAGCCGCAAACACCAACCGCACCGCTATAAAAGCACGGCAACGACCTCCGTAGCCATCCATGCCGGTAGTCACCCCACCCAACGACAGTTGCGTGCTTGCACAATCATCATACATTGGGATCCGCGATCCCTCATGCCTGCTACTCTACAAAGAGTCCAATCAATCCATCACATTAGTCACGATCCATACATGGAGGTGATGCGTCCCGAACACCCACACTCTTCCACACGGTGGTCCGTGGGCAGGCACGCGTACGCGCCCACCGTCACCTCCTGGCTCACGCACAAGTCGAGGACACGGGTTTCCGTGAACAGAGTTGACATCCTAAAACGACCAGGAATTCAGTCCTGTGCAAAAATGGTCGACCGAAAAAGGCAACCCGGTCGACCGCTTCCACAAGGAAATTGGTTGACCGAAAGTCTGCAACGGTCGAACTCTTTGCGCAAAACTTAAGTCCCAACGGTCGAACAGAGATCTAAAACCGGTCGACCGATACAAGGTCAAAATCCGGAGTCTGGTCAACATCAATTCAGACTATGGTCAACCGACTCAGGGGTCTCGGTCGACCGAAAATTACCAGGGCATCCTAGCAGTTCTAAGTCGTGTAACGGTCGAACAAAATCATAACAACGGTCGAACAATCATACATAATAATCCAGTACACTTAAGTTACGGTCGAACAACCATAAGGAACCGGTCGACCGAAAACAAACAGGCAATCCGATCCACCAGCAAAATGCACGACCGGTCAACCGCCACAAGGCATCGTTCGACTAGTGATGGTTAAAATCGGAAAAACTACGCTACTTCCGGTCGACCGTTGGTCGTCTTCAACCTTGCGTCAGCCAAGGATTTATGCAAAATCGTCGCCGAGAGGTCTTCGACCTCCCTCGACCAACCAACAAGACCCTCCCACGAGGGTGAGCAATCACAAACACGCTAGAAGCAGACATACCTCAAGGAAACGACGAAACTCGTCGGAGCCTCGCTCGCGCACGTCGTCTCCGAACCTCCTCGCGCGCCCACCTCCGCACGCCTCTCGCCGGAACCGCACGCCTACACCACCAGTAACGACTCCTCCGCTGCTATCGCCAGACAAAGAAAAGAGTGAGGGAGAGCAAGTGGAATGAGAGAAGAAGTAAGGAAGAGAGAGAGAAAAAAATTCTCTCTTAACCCCACCCAAACCCATCATCACAACCCCTCAACCCATCCCCTACCCAGCCTAAACTCCTCCATCCCCATGCACCCACTGTGCAACTCCATTTCCCCATTCAAAGTTTTCTCCTAATCATCATTAACCCTAAGCAAGAGTTTAGGGACATAACAAAATAAATTTAGTGTAATTTGGTACAAATATACCATAGTGGAAAGTAGTAGAAGCAAAGTTCCTTTAAGATCCAATCGTAAGATCCATAACTAAAAGTCGAGTTGGGATATCAAAACGCTGTAGTACTTCTCCATACTGGGGAGTAGATTTCCTCCTGGCATAACTTCCCTTCCAAACTGTGAAAAATGACTATCAAGTAATTAATATCTTTGGAATAAACTTCTTCTTCTAGATATTAATTTCTCCAAACCCTTCTTTTAGACTTTCTGTTTACGAATGAGGCAGAAATGATAAAGTATATATTGTGGATGTGCAGATAAATTTTTTTTGTAGAAAACGATAGCTATTGATCTAAGGCTGGTTTTAATGTAAAGCATGCTAACACGTAAATGTTAATAAAAACGATGGTGTATTGGTTAATTCGAGTTTAATTAGACGTCTAACAGGACTTTGGGAGAAAGAAGCCTGCCAAAGTTACAACCCATCATTCACACTACAAACAAGTTGGCAAGTTGATTTGAGCTCAGATCGATAATAGAAAGAAAAGAAAAATTGCCTAGCAACTACAGGCAACTGAGTTGAGAAATAATGCAAAAAAACCAACGAAACACAAAAACAAATCATATAGATTTTTAGAGGACAAAGTCAAAGTCACAGAACTATATATTAATGTACTTTGAGATTTCTTAAAAGTTACAACGGTAAACGGTGGATTCTCTTCCGACCAAATTGCAATAAGTACAGTAAAAAGCTCATCCGTGACTAGCAACATTACAATCCCAAACGCAAAACCGCCGCACAGTTCAGCAAGAAAAAAAACAGAAGGCGCGAGACCGCAACCTTCAGAGCTACACGATGTCAACGGACACAGCCACACGATGTCAACGGAACCCGGCCATCACAATCCCACTCACCACTTCGATTCCGGTCACCGCCCTTGCTCTACTCCTCCTGCTTCTGTTCACCTCCCTTTACCTCTCTCCGGCGACCGCCCAATTCCCAACCGCTCAGACCCCTCAACCCCCTCCCATCGATTTCGGCCGCACCGCCTGCATCCTCCTCGGCGTCTTCCTCACCACCTTCTTCTTCCTAATCATCTTCATCTACATGCGCTGCTGCATCGACCGGGGCAACAACACTCCGGTCCCCGCCCGCCCCGCGCCTCGGCCACGTCGCGGGTTGGAAGACTCCGCCATCGAGGCCTTACCAGCCGTCATTTACTTCGACGTGAAGGACCACAAGATCGGTCGCGACGCGTTGGACTGCGCCGTGTGCTTATGCGAGTTTGAGGACCACGAGACGCTGAAGCTCCTCCCGAAGTGTGATCACGTGTTTCACTTCGATTGTATTGCGACGTGGTTGTCGGCGCACGTGACGTGCCCCTTTGCCGGTTCGATCTATCGGCGGTGGATGAGGTTGTTGTGGAACCGGAGGTGGAGTTGACTTCTGATCCCGTTGACCCGGAGGTTGTGAGGGCGGAAACTCCGACACGAACTCTCGCGGTTATGGAGTCCTCGCCGCGTAGGCGGTCCCCGATTGATTTTGGAAGATTGTGGAGTATGGGTTTGCGGGGCTTTAGAGGTTGACGGTGGAGATCGGCACGGCCTGGGAGGTACTGGACGGAGGAGGAGAGAGGAAGGTTTACTCTCCGCTTACCAGAGAGCGTGAGGAGGGAGTTGTTGGCCGGGAGAATAAGGCGTTCGGCAAGCGTGGCGGTTGTGTTTTCCGGAGAAGGTAGCAATAGGAGAGGATATACAAGTGGTGGGAATGGTGGGTGGTGTTTGAAATTGAGCTATCGGTGGGCGTTTGTTACGAAGAATTTGCTGTTCAAGGGTGGTGAGGGATCGATCAAGCGAGAGGGCGGCGTGGGGCCTAGTGGGACGAGGAGTATCAGAGATGGGAAAGGGGCGTCGGATTTCCTTGGTGATGGTGATGGGAGCAGTGACGATGGAAGGTCAACGGTCGCCTTTGCTACGGTTTAAATGGTTTTTCTTTCGGAATTTTATAAGAACAAACAAGCTCCATAATTTCATCACCACCATGTGAATTTTTTTGTGTCCTCTACTCCGTCGACTGGTGCTCGTTCTTACATTCGTCTCGACGGACACTTCCTGTTATATCCTAACCCTTGATTAGTGGTTAATGATGTTTAGGTGGTTAATCGAAGATGTTTTAGATTGAACGGCTGAGATTGGTTTACATGGAGAGGTGTTGGGGTGAGGGGTATATAAACTAACCCATCTCCTTCTTTCTCTCTTCTTCCTCGCTCTCTCATTTTCGTCTCTCCCTCAACCCTCTGATCTCTGTTCCTGGTGTTCTCGACGAAGAAGAAGGTGGTGATCGGGGAAGTAAAGGCGGGTGTTGGTGATCGTCGGTTTAGCGTAGAGTTCGTCGGAGTTTGGCATTTTCGAGGAAAATGCTCGTCGTGGATCTTCTAAGGCTTCTTTAAGCCTTGAAGGTATGTCAAGCTTGCTTTTACGCAAATCTAAGTTTTTGTGAGTATTGGAGCGGTCAACGGTAGGCCGAAAGGCTCGTCAGACCTCTGTTTAGCAGTTTTCTGCTGTGTTCGGTCGACTGATTATTGTTCCGGTCGACCGTTGTTGGTGTGATTTTGGAGAGTTTTTCCTTGCACTAGTTAAATGATGCTTCGTGCGGTCGATCGGTCGAGTATATTAATCAAGCTCTGGTGGTCTCTGGTCGAACGAGTCTCTTTTCCCTTTCGACCGAAGAACTGTTTTAAGTCGGTTGAGGGTGTAGACCACAAAACGGTCGACTGCCCTGAGATCTCGTTCGACCGATGACTTAAGTTAACTTAAAGTTTATTCGACCATTTGTGATTTCGGTCGACCGGTATAATTTATATTCCTATATGAATTTACTGTCTTTTTCTAGTCGACCGTAAGTTTTAATTGTTCGACCGTTACTCTTGTTTGATCGAGAAGAGGATTTTACTAGTGGTTTTCGGTTAAACGAGACCCTTTTGCCGTTCGAACGATGAGACATTGAATTTAATATTTTGTGGCGTAGACCATCTAAATGGTCGACCATCAGAGACCTTCTGTTTGGCCGATTGGTCGTTTTGTTAGTTTGTGGTTCGACCGGTCGCGGAGACGGTCGAACGCCTGTGCGTTCTCAGGAGGAATCAGTCGACCGGTTGGATTGTTCGGTCGACTGTTTCGGCACAGTTTGGTATATTTTATGTTTGTTTTTGATCGGCTAGAGGGGAATGAGTTCACCGACCCTTTTGGGGCAACAGACAGACATGCCGGCCTAATAACGATCAGTTGTGGCTCTACGGAGCAGATTGTATTGTTGTAGTCGTGGCTTCGGCGAATGAGTCATGGATACGTCGTCGTCGTGCCTCCAGCAATTGATGTAAAACCGTGGCTCCGGTGAAAGAGACAATTTGTGGTGTTTTACAGTTGTTGGGCTTATGTCGTTTGCAATTGTTGGTTTGTTCATTCATGTGTTAAGTTTGGTATACAATGTTTTCTTATCGAAAATCAGGCATAGTTTCATTTTTTCTTTTCAGGCTGGGTTCTGCAGTAGGATGGTGGTGACTGCGGAGGAGAGTTTTCTGGACTGGATCCTGTTTTCATTCCTTTTGAGGTGGTTGTGATTACATGTGTATATTCTATTTTACGAGCTTTTGATGTAATCACTATTTCTGTAAACTCAGTTACATATATATATATATATATATATTATATGTTGGTGCACATAGTTTCTTGTGTGTTGCATAATGACCTCGAGTCGATTGTATGTTTTAAATTTTAAAATTTTCTGCTGTTTGAGGACGTTACAACTTGCCAATTAATGACCACCACCTGCGATGATGAAAGTGCTTCACCGCCATCCTCCCTGAACCCGAACAAGCTCTACCACCCCCACAACTTTCATAATATTGATTTCTGGTGCTGGCTTTCTGGTATTCATTTTGGTCCTTCTCTTCCTGGCTTTGGCCCCGGTTGCAGACCAAACCGCTCCGTTGCTCCCCACTCGAGTAATTAACTCCACCACAAAGGAGGGGTCTAGGACCGGCCGTCATCGAGGCATTGCTGGAAGTCTTGTACTCCGTCGTGAAAGACTGCAACATCGGAAAATGCAGGCTGGAGTGCGCAGTGTGTCTAAACGAGTTCTAGGACAACTCCAATTGCGCGGTGTGTCTAAACTTCTCCCAAGTGTGGTTGCGTATTTAACTCCAATTGTATCACGACGTGGCTCTCTTTCGCAAGTTAGTTGTCCCATTTGCCGCACCAACGTCGACACCAACAGTGATCCGGTGGAGTCCGAAACTGCGGAGCCAACGCATAGATGCAAACTTAACATAATCTAGTTTGATTATTTTGTTCACACGTTTTTGTGGACGTCTACTTTGAAAATGGATTTGGTTGTCTAGACCTCTTCGTTGGTTGGCTCTAACATTTTCTGCATCTTCTCAATTATATTTATCATGTATTATATTATCGATAGGATCACTGCTGACGTATAAGCATAGCAACTCTAAAAAATATGTTATTGATAGGATCACTGCTGACGTATAAGCATAACAACTAATATATTTTTAATCAAAACAAATTTCAAAAAATTATAATATGTGTTACACCATCGCAGATCACAAAACCGAGACCCAACAACATAAGTGGTATTTAAGAAACTTATCATACAAGTATGAAGTGTCTATATTCACTGTATTAGTATCTTCTAAAATTCTCTAAAGTTTATATATGACACGATCGCCAGGTATTGCAATAAATAGATTCAATTCTAAATATCATTAACTCTCACACTTACGCATCAAGTTGAGAAGGTTTCCTTTCATATTTCCAATCTCCCTCAAACTCTTACAGCTGCACGAAGTCAACGGAACCCGACCATAAAAATCCCACTCATCACTTCGATTCCGGTAACCACCATGGCTCTACTCCTACTTCTTCTGCACACATCCCTTTCCCTCTCTCCGGGCACTGCCCAATTACGAACCGCCGACACCCCTCAACCCCCTCCCATCGACTTCAGCCGCAGCGCCGGTATCCTCCTCGGCGTCTTCCTCACCACATTCTTCTTCCTAATCATCTTCATCTACATCCGATGCTGCGTCCATCAGGACAACAACACTCCGGTTCCCGACCGCCTCTCGCCGCTGCCACGTCGCGGGTTGGAAGACTCCGCCATCGAGGCCTTACCGACCGTCGTCTACTCCGACGTGAAGGACCACAAGATCGGTCGCGACGTGTTGGAGTGCGCCGTGTGCTTATGCGAGTTTGAGGACCATGAGACGCTGAAGCTCCTCCCGAAGTGTGATCACGTGTTTCACTCCGATTGTATTGCGACGTGGTTGTCGGCGCACGTCACGTGCCCCGTTTGCCGCTTCGATCTATCGGCGGGGGATGTGGTTTTTGTGGAACCAGAAGTGGGGTTGACTTCTGCACCCGTTGACCTGGAGCTTGGGTGGACGGAGACTCCGACACGAACTCCCCCGGTTGTGGATTCCTCGCCGCGGATGCGGTCCCCTATTGATTTTGAAAGATTGCGGAGTATGAGTTTGTTGAGCATTAGAGGTTGGCGGTCGAGATCCGCACGGCCTGGGAGGTACTGGACGGAGGAGGAGAGAGGAAGGTTTACTCTCCGCTTGCCAGAGAGCGTGAGGAGGGAGTTGTTGGCCGGGAGAATGCGGCGTTCGGCTAGCGTGGCGGTTGTGTTTGCCAGAGAAGGTAGCGAGGGTAGAGGTGAGTGGAGTCCGAGGGCGGAGCTCTCGGAGGTGTTCTTGGAAGAGGAGGAGAGGGAGCGAGTCAGGTATCCGATGTCGGAGAGTTTAGAGAGAGAGCTGAGGCGGTCAAGGAGCGCTTCGCTGGCGATTGGTTCTCAACGGGGTTTGAAATGGAAGAGGCGGTGGTTCAGGCTTGGAGACAAGGACGGCGAGGGAACAAGCAGTGGAACGACGTTTGACTACTGTATTTGTCCTGGTGGAGTCTTTTGTTGAATCGATATTTGAAGGATATTGAACAATCCGAGGCATTGATGTAAGTATGATCTCTGATCTTGCTAACTTAACATAATCTAGTTTGATTATTTTGTTCATACGTTTTGTGGACTTCTACGTTACATATGGATTTGGTTGTCCAGACTTGTTCGTTGGTTGGCTCACTTGGCTTAACATTTTCTGCATCGTAACAATTATATTTATTATGTAATATAATATCGATAGGATCACTGCTGACGTATAAGGATGGCAACTCTTGTGTTTACGTTAAGTTCCAGTGAGTCCAAAACTCATCTGATTTAATTTAAGTCCCTCACAATCTTATCATTGGATATTATTTACAATTAATCGCATCATTTATTAGCATAACCGTTTTTTTTCTTAATCTACCTTAAAATTTGAAATGAGTGGTGAATATTGTGATGACTTAATTTAGAAAAATTAAGTCTTGGGCTCGTTATAGAATTATTGTATATATATATATTGATCGGAGGGTTAATTGTGTGCGTGCATCCGTATTTTTCGAAATTAGTGTAGTACATATGAACACTCAAATATTTTAACCTTATACACCTCTGCTCTTAATAAGAGGGTTAAGTTACACTTTTGGTTGAGAATTTTACACATTACACATTCTAAATTTTGCTAATAATATTTTCTATTAAAGATATCCTTATAAAATAATAAATATCCTTATAATAGTCATCTCCCATCCTTCTCTCTCTTCCTTCTTCTCTCTACTCCCTTTCTATTTTTTTCCTTTCTCTCTCCTCCGTCTCTCTCTTCTCTTCCTTTCTCCTCCCACTCTTTCTTCTTTCCTTTCTCTCTTCTCTTTGTCTCTCTCTCTCTCCTCTGCCCCTATCCTCCCTCTCTCTCTTCTTTCCTTTATCTTTCTTCTTTACATCTCTCTCTCCTCCCTCTTTCTTCACTCCCTCTCTCTCTCCTCCCTCTCTTCACTTCCTCTCTCTCCTCCATAATGGAATCAACGAACACCCACCACCACAACCTCTCCCCCACCGCCGAAAAGTACCACCCACTTCCACTTCCAGTTCAAGCATGCGTCCTTCCCTCCTGCCTCCTCAGCACCACCTCCCCATCCCCCCGGATACAATCCCAACCCGGTCCCTCCTGCTCTCCAACCTCCCACTCATCAACGTAAGGCCTCCTCCTCAACCTCGAACCCTCGACCCAAATCGTCTGCTATCTGAAGGGATCGTAGTCGTCCACTTCTTTTATGTTTGGATGACCAAGGGGGCTTTAGAGGTCGTCAGAGAGAGAGAGAGAGAGAGAGAGAGAGAGAGAGAGAGAGACATTTGGAGTGGCAACAGAGAGGAGGTGCTATTGTTGAGGTTGTCTTGGGTTGGCCTTACTTGTGTCCGGAAAAATGGACTTCAGATGTGGTGATTTGAACTCTTCACTGCAGCAGGTTTATAATCTATCCTTGATAGGTGACATGAGGAAAGAGGAGGAGAGAGAGGAAGAGAGGTATGGGAGAGAGGGAGGAGAGAGAGACGAAGAGAAGAGGGAGAAAGGAAATAAGAGAGAGGGGATACGGGAAGAGGAGAGAGAGTGAGAGAAGAGGGGAAGAGAAGAGAGAGACTGAGGAGAGAGAAAGGAAAGAACGTAGAGGGAGGAGAGAAAGAGAATAGAGGGGAGGAGAGAGAGATGGATGAGATATGACTGTTATAAGGATATTTGTTATTTTATAAGGATATCTCTAATAGAAAATATTATTAACAAATTTTTGAATGTGTAATGTGCAAAATTTTCAACTGAAACCATAACTTAACTCTCTTATTAATGGTAGATATGCATATGGATAAATTATTTGAGTGTTCAGGCGCACCACATTAATTTCGAAAAACACACGTGTACACACTCAATTTAGACTTTATCGAGGTGCATCAACTCAATTAATCTTTGATCGGAAGTACTTGTTACATTTTAACAACACCTAACATATTTTTAATCAAAACAAATTTCAAAATATTACAATATGTGTTTCACGTTCCTAGGAATATCTTAATTTCAAGACATTTACGTCAACAATCAACATCACTTAATTGGACTTCTATAAGAACTTTGGGAGTAAAAGGCCCGCAAAAGTCACAACCCATCGTTCACACTTCACACTATAAACAAGTTAGAACTTATAATAGGCCGAAAGATATTACCTTCGAACTACATGCAACTCATTTGAGAAATAATGCAAAAACAAAAAAACAAATCATATAGATTTCTTAAGATCACCCTATAAATGCACTTTGCGCTTTAATAAAAATTACCATAATAAACGGTGGATTCTATTCTGACCATGTACCAACTAAGTAAATAAATAAAAAACTATACCAGTAGATCTTACCTTACGTGACTAACAACATCAGGGATGGCCGGATGGGAGTTCCAACTCAAAAGATTTTATTTGGAGGACCAAAACGCAGAACCCCCAAATTTCGGAAGCAACACAGGTCAGCAAGAAGAAAAACCGCAGTTGGCTCGAGACCGCAACCTTGACAGCTCCCAGATGTCAACGGAACCCGACCATAAAAATCTCACTAATCATTTCGATTCCGGTCACCGCCATGGCTCTACTCCTCCTGCTTCTGCTCACCTCCCTTTCCTTCTCTCCGGCGACCTCCCAATTCCCAACCACCCACACCCCTCCACCCCCTCCCATCGACTTCACCCGCAGCGCCGGCATCCTCCTCGCCGTCTTTGTCACTGCCATCTTCTTCCTAACCATCTTCACCATCTATATGCGCTGCTTCGTCCACCGGAGCAACAACACTCCGGTCCTCACCCGCCCCGCGCCTCGGCCACGTCGCGGGTTGGAAGACTCCGCCATCGAGGCCTTACCGGCCGTTATTTACTCCGACGTGAAGGACCACAAGATCGGTCGCGACGCGTTGGAGTGCGCCGTGTGCTTATGCGAGTTTGAGGACCACGAGACGCTGAAGCTCCTCCCGAAGTGTGATCACGTGTTTCACTCCGATTGTATTGCGACGTGGTTGTCGGCGCACGTCACGTGCCCCGTTTGCCGGTTCGATCTATCGGCGGGGGATGAGGTTGTTGTGGAACCGGAGGTGGAGTTGACTTCTGATCTCGTTGACCAGGAGGTTGTGAGGGAGGAGACTCCGCCACGAACTCCTCCGGTTGTGGAGTCGTCGCCGCGGATGCGGTCCCCGATTGATTTTGGAAGATTGGGGAGTATGAGTTTGTGGAGCTTTAGAGGTTGGCGGTCGAGATCGGCACGGCCTGGGAGGTACTGGACGGATGAGGAGAGAGGAAGATTTACTCTCCGCTTGCCGGAGAGCGTGAGGAGGGAGTTGTTGGCCGGGAGAATGAGGCGTTCGGCCAGCGTGGCGGTTGTGTTTTCCGGAGAAAGTAGCAATATGAGAGGGTATAGAATTGGTAGGAATGGTGGGCGGAGTTTAAAATTGAGCGACCGGTGGTCGTTTATTACGAGGAATTTGTCGTTCACGGGTGGTGAGGGATCGATCAAGCGAGAGAGCGGCGTGGGGCCTAGTAGGACGAGGAGTATCAGAGAAGGAAGAGGGCCGTTGGATTGCCTTGGTGGTGGTGGTGGTGGTGGAAGTGGTGACGGGAGGAGTGATGATGAAAGGTCAACGGTTGCTTTTTCTACGGTTTAAATGGTTTTTCTTTCGGATTTCGGATCTCGGTTTTGTTACTTCTGTATGAATCTTAGGTGTTCTATAAGCTTAATTAGGTCTGTACAGATACTTTAGCAGCAGATCATCCATGGAGTCTCGGAGGTTTTCGCTCGAGTTTTTATTTGTAGATTATCTGATCACTACTTCAGCAGATTACCGTTGATTCGATTTTGTAAAATTTTAGACAACTGGATCTTAAATGTAACATGGACATTGCACACTAGTTACTAGTATTTCGTTGCTGAAATTGCTAGTGTGTTATGAGTTTATGACAATTGAGAAACTTCCGGTGCACTTTGCCAAAGAAGCTTGCTTGCTTCTGTTTTGTTTGACTTTTTATATATAAGGATTAGGTATGTTTGACCTCCTTCTTGGTCTCACTTTCATAGTGATTTTAAATTTGGAACAACAGAGATGAGTACTGCTCCCAGAACAGTATGCAGCAATCGCATTGATTTTCCATTTATTCGTATTTCGATGGTATATATGTGTACCCAACATGTGATAGATTTTGTTGCATTTGAGAAATATTATTGGAATTAACATAACTGTACATACAATACTTGGAAAAAAAATGTCTTACAAAAATCAAGTCAGTGATATTAAAAATTTAAATATGAAATTGAAAGACATTCATCAAGTCATTAATTCTCACAGGATTGTTATGATTATTAAACGATCATATTCAATCTCTCCTGCAACTTAATATAGACCCCTGTCCCGTAATTTTTATTTATAATAAAAAAAAATTCAAAATTTCGAAATCTAGGAAAAAAAAAAAAAATTTCCAAATCTACTCCGATCGCGGGTGTGACCCGCGATCCGTGGGGGGACGGATCGCGGTTCACACCCGCGATCCGTGGGGGGACGGATCGCGTTTCCCACCCGCGATCCGTCTTCCCGCCAAAAAAAAATTTTTTTTTAATTTTTTTTTTAATTTTTAATTTTTTTTATTTCTGTTTTTATTTTTTATTGTAATTATTTGAAATCTTTTTTAAAATCTTTTTTTACCAAAATATGTTTTCTAATTTATATTATTTTTTAAAATTTTTTAATTTTTATTTTAATTTTTTCAAAAATCGACCTCCAAATCACGCCGATAACTGGGCGTATTGAAATGTTAGGGTATTTTATACAATAAAAAAATAAAATTTCTTAACCACAGAATAAGAAATTATTTACAAATGAATTTTAAATAAATACTAAAACTAATTAAAACAAAAAATTGGTAACATTGTCCAAAATTCGTAGGGTGTACACACATTACACACAGTTTTGGAGGTCGATACAGCAAAAAATTAAAAACACAATTAATTTTTTTTAAAAAATAATAATAATTACAAAACATATTTTGAAAAGAAATATAATAAAAAAACTTAATTAAAATAATTTAAAAAAATTCAAAACATAAAACACTCCAACTAAATTCCGTGACTTTTTTTTATTTTCTTTTATTGTTTTTTATTTTATGTTTTGATTTTTTTAAAATCATTTTAACTATGTTATATATATATATATACTTCAAAATATGTTTTCTAATTTTTATAAATTTTTAAAAAAAAATTAGTTGTGTTTTTAATTTTTTGCAGTATCGACTTTTAAAACTGTTTGTAATGTATATCCACCTTACAAATTTTTGAAAATAAGTGGTATTCGAAATTTCAAATTTTTTCAAATTTTTTTTAAATTTTTGAAAATAAGTGGTATTCGAAAATTAGTGGTATTCGAAATTTCGAGTGGTATTCAAAAATAAGTGGTATTCGAAAATAAGTGGTATTCGAAATTAAGTGGTATTCGAAATTTCGAGTGGTATTCGAAAATAAGTGGTATTCGAAAATAAGTGGTATTTCGAATACCACTTATTTTTGAATACCACTCGAAATTTCGAATACCACTTATTTTCGAATACCACTCGAAATTTCGAATACCACTTATTTTCGAATACCACTCAATTTCGAATACCACTTATTTTCGAATACCACTCGAAATTTCGAATACCACTTATTTTCGAATACCACTTAATTTCGAATACCACTTATTTTCGAATACCACTTATTTTCAAAAATTTAAAAAAAAATTGAAAAAATTCGAAATTTCGAATACCACTTATTTTCAAAAATTTGTAAGGTGGATATACATTATAAACAGTTTTGAAAGTCGATACTGCAAAAAATTAAAAACACAACTAATTTTTTTTAAAAAATTTATAAAAATTAGAAAACATATTTTGAAGTATATATATATATATAACATAGTTAAAATGATTTTAAAAAAATCAAAACATAAAATAAAAAACAATAAAAGAAAATAAAAAAAAGTCACGGAATTTAGTTGGAGTGTTTTATGTTTTGAATTTTTTTAAATTATTTTAATTAAGTTTTTTTATTATATTTCTTTTCAAAATATGTTTTGTAATTATTATTATTTTTTAAAAAAAATTAATTGTGTTTTTAATTTTTTGCTGTATCGACCTCCAAAACTGTGTGTAATGTGTGTACACCCTACGAATTTTGGACAATGTTACCAATTTTTTGTTTTAATTAGTTTTAGTATTTATTTAAAATTCATTTGTAAATAATTTCTTATTCTGTGGTTAAGAAATTTTATTTTTTTATTGTATAAAATACCCTAACATTTCAATACGCCCAGTTATCGGCGTGATTTGGAGGTCGATTTTTGAAAAAATTAAAATAAAAATTAAAAAATTTTAAAAAATAATATAAATTAGAAAACATATTTTGGTAAAAAAAGATTTTAAAAAAGATTTCAAATAATTACAATAAAAAATAAAAACAGAAATAAAAAAAAATAAAAAAATAAAAAAAAAATTAAAAAAAAAAATTTTTGGCGGGAAGACGGATCGCGGGTGGGAACCGCGATCCGTCCCCCCACGGATCGCGGGTCACACCCGCGATCGGAGTAGATTTGGAAATTATTTTTTTTTTCTTCCTAGATTTCGAAATTTTGAATTTTTTTTTATTATAAATAAAAATTACGGCCCCTGTCGGCCTCAGGGTACACTAAAAATTCGTATTTGGCGAATAAGATAAGAGCGTGCAAAAAATATAATTAGCTGCTGCTTTTTTCTCGGTAAAGCGAGTACGAGAATTTAAAATTCTGCCAAGCTGTGTTGTGACCGAGGTTTTAAAAACCGGACTGGACCGGGCCGGGAACAGATGGTCCAGCGGTTGGTTTAGCTAAACTGATGCACGGTTCGAACATCTAGTTAATATTTAATAAATTGGTTCAAACATATGTTATGGTTAATATTTATTCGGTTTGGTCCAACTTCAGGTTTAAAAAATCTGACGTCATCAAAGTATGCATATTTGTATCCGTATCCGTAATTAATAAATAAATAATATTTGAATCCGCAAAAAATTAAAAACCAATATCCGTAGTCATACCCAAAACCGTATGCATGTGAAAAAATGATATTCATATTCTTAAAGAAATACATATACGGATTATACAGTGATAGTATATATTTGATTTGCACCGAAGCACTTTCAAGTACATTTATGTTTAATTAAGAAAAAATTAAACTTAAATCTCACAAACTATAAAAATAATAATGCACGATCACATCCAACAACTCCACCACATCTTCGCCACCATGGTCCCTCTCCTCCTTCTCACCACCCTCCCCTTGGCCATTTCCCAATCCACCACCAACTCCACACCACCCCCTCCTTTTGAGCTCACTGTAAAGGTCAACGCTGGCGCAGCTGTCGTCGTTGTCGTCGTCGTCATTGCCACCTTCTTCATCACATTCTTTATCGTCTACATACGTGCCTACTACAGCCAATCCGATTCCGATATCCCCATTCAAACGGTCCGCCGGGCCCTACCGACAACTAAGGGTCTAGGCAAGCCTGCGATCGACGCGATACCGGAAGTCTTGTACTCCGACGTGAAGGACCATAAGATCGGTAAAGGTGGTTTGGAGTGTGCTGTTTGTTTATGCGAGTTCGAGGACAACGAAACCCTAAAACTCCTCCCCAAGTGTGACCATGTATTTCACTCCGATTGCATCGGGACGTGGTTGTCGGGGCACGTCACGTGTCCCGTTTGCCGATTCGATCTTGCCGCCGGCTTAGATGAGCCGCCTTCATCGCCGGACGTGAATCCCACGGCCGTTGAGAGTACATCGAATGAAGTGGCAATTCCGATGGAATCTTCAACGCAAAGAGAGACTCCAGTGGAATTCGCAAGGATGAGGAGTAGGACAGTGTGGGATGTTGGAACGTTGCGGTCGAGATCCGCTTTACCGGAGCAGCAGTATTGGGCGGAGGAGGAGAGGGAGAGGTTCACGTTGCGGTTGCCGGAGGACGTGAGGAGAGAGATTATGAGTGGAGGATTGAGGAGATCGGCTAGCGTTGAAGTGCCCAACACTCGACAGAGAAGTAATTTTCAAGGATATAAAGGTGCCGGTCATGGTTACCGGAGTGTTAAGTGGGGTGATCGGTGGTCATTCGTCGCGAGGTCGTTTTCGTTTAAGGGTAGAGAGGGGGCAGTGAAACAAGGGGATGACGGTGCTGGGCCGAGTAGGTTGAGGAACGGTAGCAGTGGTGGAGGGCCGTCGAATTGCCTCGGTGGAGGTGGTGGAGAAAGGAGTGATGATGAAATGTCAACTTTGGCTTTTGCCAAAACTTAGACGGTTGTTTTGGTGACGGTGTTTAACAGTTGGATTCGTCGTCGAATGTTCTTTTTATTTAGAATTTTAATTATTTGCTTAGTTCATTTTAATTTATTATTGATCTGTGGGGTTCTTGAGTGAAAATTGTAGTGGCATGAATGCGTTTTGGTTCGAGAAGCACATGCGTGTTATAGTTGTCTAAAGCGAATATAGTGCACCACAGGGTTGTATATTTCACTCGTGTACATGTAAATAAGAGTTGTGTATTACCATTGGAACTATTGATTGAGGTGCTTTCTGTTTAAGGGATCCTTCAAAATCAATATCAAGATAATAAAAAAAGAACACTAGAACATTCAAATATATATAGAATTTTACATCATTAAACTTCATCAATTTGTACAATATAAAATTTTCAGAGATGTTACAAAATTTATTAACTTTAGGCGGCCGGATAGTCTATATTCAACTCCACGTCAGCTCGTAATTTTTAAATATTCAAAGTCTTAATTCTAACGATAGGCTAGGACGACGAGGCCATCACTATCCCTCTTGGTGATCGCCATGTCTACTTACAAACATGATTTCAACGTTCATTTAAATAAAAATGCAATTTTGCTAAGAGACCCGGCGATTTCAACGTTCATTCTTTTTCTAGACAAGAAATATGATTGTTAACATGTTCTTTATCATTTGTTTATTATTGTTTTGATATGATAGTAGATTGAACTAAAAAATATTGTTTGGGGCTCAAACTATAAATCTTATCCAACAGCCATCGATTGATTAAATATAAGAACATACCAGAGAGAATAGGTTGGACACTATTGAGGAGAATTGTGAGAGCTAGAAAGAGAGAGAAAGAGCTTGTCCACAGCTTGAATCACTACCATGCTAGATGTGTAAAAGTAGGCCATCTTGCTACGAAAGCCTAGTACCAGAGACATGAAGACAATTCCTATAGTTAGAGATGTGAGCAATGACACTTTTGTTACGAATTTCGCTCCCTTCCCATTTCCAGCCCCCAATTCATTTGCAACTCTAACTCTACATTTAGCACACCAACAATATCATTAGCATGTATAGATGCAAGATTTTTTTTTAATTCAATGAGAGAATTACCCTGTTCCTGCAAATAATGCTAGAGGAATCATCATCTCTAGTGTATTTGTTGTCATGCTTAACGGTTGATGTAACAACCCTAAACCCGATTAGGGGTTAATGGGTGGTTAAGATGGTGTTTTGCATGGGGAAGTGAAGGGGGCTTGCACTGTAGGCGTGGAGGGAGAGTGATGGGTTGGGTTGAGTAGAGGACTGTTGGTGATGATGGGTTTTGTTGGGTTTTAGGAGAGAAAACGTTTTCCTCTCTCTCATTTCCTTTCTCCTTCATTCTTGCACCAAACTCATCCCTCTCTCACTCTTTCCTTTCCAGCGGCATCAGAGAACTCGGAGGCTCCGGCGTGAGGAGGTCGCGCGTGAGGAGGTGACGGAGGCGCGAGCGGTGCTCCGACGTTTCGTCGTCTTCTTTGAGGTATGCCGCTCTCTAGTGTGATTTTGTTGTTAACCCTCGTGGTAGGGTTGTGTTGGTCGGTAGGAGGAGGTCGGAGACCTCTCTGACGATGTGTTTCTTTGTAGAAACCTCGGCTGGCGCGAGGTTGAAGACGACCAACGGTCAACCGAATGCATGTGTTTTTGTATGTCTATTGTGTTTCGGTCGACCGGGTCTTGTGTTCGGTCGACTGGAACTTAAGTTTATTGGATTATTATGCATGTTGTTCGACCGTTTGTATGTGTTCGGTCGACCGTTATATGACGTAGAATACTAGGTTGACCATGTTAGTTTTCGGTCGACCGAGACCCTTGAGTCGGTCGACCGATAGTGTTGTTTTTTATGTTGACCAGACTCCGGATTTGGACCTCGTTCGGTCGACCGATTTTAGACCTTTGTTCGACCGTTGGGGATTGTGTTTTGAGCGCAGCGGTAGACCGTGTTAGGCGTACGGTCGACTGATTCCCTTCTGGAAGCAGTCGACCGAATCACCTTTGTCGGTCGACCGTTTGGGCCCAGGACAGAATTCCTGGTTCCTTTTTAAATGTCAACTTTGTTCACGGAAACCCGTGTCCTCGCCTTGTGCGTGAGCCGGAGGTGACGGTGGGCGCGTTCCGCGTGCCTACCTAGGGACCGTCGTGTGGAAAAGTGTGGGTGTTCGGGACGCGTCACCTCCATGTATGGACCGTGACTAAGATGATGGATTGATTGGGCTCATTGTAGTATAGTAGGCCTGAGGGATCGTGAATCCCAATGTTTGATGTTTGTTCGGGCACGCAACTGGCGTTGGGTGAGGTGACTACCGGCCTACGGGCTACGGAGGTCGCTGCCCTGCTTTTATAGCGGCGCGGTTGGTGTTTGCGGCTCGTGGAGCCTGATGACCTGACAGACTCCGGTCTGGACCCGTCCGATGTTGTTCCGGACGTTTGTGACGGACCACCGATGTTGTGCCGGTGATGCCTCCGAGGTTGTGCCAGCGATGAGGATTGTTGGGCCGAGGCTGTTCCGGCTATGTTGATTCCTCGACTGGGCACCTATCGAGATGATGTTGTTTTACCTTCGGGGCGACGACCCCGTTGGTCCCCAGTGGCTCCGACCACAAGGATTTGCAGATCTTTCTATCGGCCCACAAGCGTGACAGAGGCTCCCTGCCGAACCCTTGAGTAGTGTAGCCGCGTGTGGGGGGTGCGATGTCGTGTGCTGTAAGACTGCATGTGCCTACAGTAGGTCTCCTCGGGTGACCCGATGTTGACTGTCGGACTGATGTCATGTTTTACCCTTTGGGGGAACTGTTTCATTTCTGTTGATGTCATGACATGCTACTAGTATGATAGGTTCATTTGTGTAATGCACGCATATAGGAGAGTTGGCATACGGGGTTTCCTTCTGGAAACTCATGCATTGTTGTTATATATTTTTCAGGATCACAGTAGGTGTCACACCCTTAAAGTCTTCCGCCAGGGGGTGTTGATGCGTGCAGACTGTTTGGGGAACATCGGGTGGTCATACGAGCATAGATGCTATATGGGGGAGATGCTTCAACTCGAAGGTGAGCGCCTACGGGACTGCACTTATATGCAGTTGGGAGCGTAGGGCTGGTTGGGAGCTGAAGTCGCTTCCCTGACGAGCCCGAGGCAGGGCGAAACCAGTCGATGTTGTCTCGCGCGCAGAATAGCTGACTGTGTGTGTATATATATGCGCGCGCGCACAGTACTGTGCGGGCGTGTGCGACTGTCACCGCACAACTCCGTAATAGTAGGTCCAGTTGGGTATCGTTTTCCAGTTGGGGTTGTTGTTATATATTTTTCAGGATCATTGTCTTACAAAACCGTATTTTTCAAATCATACCTACCTGAAAAATCATACCTACTCGCGCGCATTTTGGTGTCGGATCCTCAACATGATATCGTTTTATCCTCTTTTGCTGTTCTGTTGTAATCATGTATCATTTTGACAAACTCTGATGTATTTTGGTGCACCGCTATTTGTTTTCTGAGAAGTAATAGTCTTGTCTTTGATTATTGTCCTTTATCGTCGTGATTGTGAATTTTCAAAATTTCGGTTGTTTCGGGATGTTACATATAGAATTAATGAAAAGTCTCTTCATTAGCGAAGTTATATATATATAGTTCCGATGAAGAAAAATTAAGATTATCAAATCAATTCGTACCTCGAAAATTAACTTAGAGCAGAAATAACAGCCCCGGGCTACCTCCGGGCGCCCTGCACTCTCTCTCCGCCACGTCAGCTTCTCTCTCTGCCACATCAGCTCACCCAACCCACCCAAAAAATACTCTTACTCATGCCCGGACTACCCCCACCCACCCTACACTCTTTTTTCTCTACATCATTTCTTAATTAAAATTTTTAATTTTCACACAACATTCAACAAATTACATTTTATATAATTCTAATAATATTACAATTCTGAGCATCTATATGTTTATAAATTTTGGAACGAGACAAAAAAAATCTCCAAGGTTCCTTCGAAAACAAATTCTTCATCTCCAACGCCGAAAATTTCAGCTAAGCTAAACTACTTAAGTTTCCCAAATAGACCCCAGCCCACATCTTTCTAGTTAACCTACGGTCTATATGGTCTGGACCCATGGTAGAAAAGCCCCAACTGGAGAGTATTTTTGCAAAACTGAAATATTGGACGTAAGACCTGTAACTCTCTGTAAGCCCGCGCTTTATGTAAAAAAATAACGACAAAATTATAAAGTGGTGCCAACGGCAGCCAACCAAATGATCCAAACTAAGTACCCTCTGTTTCTGTAGAAACACTGTTCTCGTGCGATATAACGTCACACGAGTCAAAAGAAAGTGACAAATATATGAAAGATTGCAATTTGAAAGTAAAACAACAACCAATCAAGCCTCCATGAATTGAACTACAAGATATATCGTTTAAGGTGTATGTCATAAACATTTATACTATACTGTATACACACAAACCAGAAGGAAAAAAACCCCTAACATCCAAGTATCCAACAGAAAACACCGTCCACCAATATTTCAACAAAATTTTCAACGAATTAAAAATAACACTAAAAAGAAAAATAATAACCAAAACCTAATTTATTAGGTATGATTTTAACAATCCATCACGTGGCCGTGTCATGAACTCATGATATCCTTTTAGCTTGCTACTTACAAGAGGCCGGAGCAGAAGGCATCTCAATCTGTTTGGTATCGTTTTTCTTCATCTGTTTTCTCTCTCCGTAGAGGTAGGAAGCGAAGCCCCAGAGTGAGAGGGCGAGGGAGATGCCCTTCCCGCTGTTGAATTTCTCTCTGAGGAGTATGACGGCGAGGATCTGACCGATGGGGAGAAGAACGGCCATGACGATCCCGGCGAGCAGCGAAGAAGAACACGAAATAACTCCAACGAACCCCAAGTTGAAGAACTGCCAGAATATGGCCGAGAATACGAGGACGACGTAGTACTTGAGCTCCCCGAGGCCGAAGTCCCTCGCCTCCTGGGCAATAGCCTGGAAGTCGTGGTTGAAGACCATCCCTATAAGGCAGAAGATGGTGGCGAAGACGGCCATGAGCAACTGCATCTCCATGACGAGGGTGTATGTGATGGGTTGTTTGGTCCTCATGTAGGTCAACTCTATGAGTGGCATCAGAAGCCCGTAGAGAGCCGCCGCTCCCAGGGTCATCATGAACCCCATGTAGTACTTGGCGTTGGTCACACCGAGAGGTCGATCCCCACCCGACTGGAGCCCGAGAATGATCGCCCCCAGCACCAGCAGGAACACCGCGTTTATAGAGAACGGGGTGAACCTCTGCTTCACGATAAGAAACCCCAACAAAGCAGTGAACGCCAACTGTGTCGAGATCAGCAAAGCCGACGTTGACACCGGCAGGTACGACGACCCGTACGCGTAAAGGTAGCAGTCGAGTCCGGTGATTATGCCGAGACCCAGGCAAGCCAAAGTTATCCACGGCGTCACGTGGATCACTTTCGCGTTCTTCACCCCGTCCCGACGGCACCGGTTTACGTACGACAAGTAGAGAGGCACCAGACTCACCGGCCAACCGGACGTCTCGATGAAGGCGGAGAGCCAGAGACGCTTCCCTCCGTGCATGAAGTATACGCGGGTCAGAAGCGGTCCACCGGACCCCAACGCCATCAGGGCGATGTTCAGAAGAAGCAAAGGCAGTTTCGCCCTGAAATCTGTAGGAGGTTTTGCGGTAGCAGCAGCGGCGATCGTGGGTGATTTCATCCCAACACCTTCCTCCATCCTCTTGGCTTCTGTTATCTCACCACCCCTTGGTGTGCCAGCCATATTGTTATATTAGAATTTCGGATTGGATTGAAGGATTTGTGTGATTGGTGTTAGGAGTTAATCAAGTGTAATTGCACTTAGCACTTGCACACCAAGGACTATTGGATTAGTGGTTTGTTTTTGGGTTTGTGAGTTGTGAGAGGAGTGTGTGGAGTGTGGGAGGGATTTATAGAGTTAGAAGAGGTATGAGTTGGTGGGGCTTTTGGGATGGAGATTGCCAGATGGGTGGGTGTAAGTTGAATATTTCAGGACTTCATTTTCTTTGGGGGAGTGGTTCCATGAAGACTATAGTTTTTGGTTTGACATTTGACCGGTGTTATTGGAGGGTGGTGTGTGGAAGGAGAGTATTGGAGATATGTTTTCAATAATTTGGTTTATGATAATACCATCTATAATGACAAATGAAGGGAATTACTAAACGTCACCCCAAAATTACTTAAATCGTCCCTTGAAATTACCAAATTGCCGTTAACAATATATTTAATACACATATCGTCCCGTGTATTTAAACAAGGTTTTTGACTCAGTTTTACTAACATTCCTAGTACCAACACCACGAAAATGTCTGACGAAACACCTAAAACAGGCAAAGTAACGGAGACGGATTTTTTTTCCGACTCGGGCGTCTGGCTAAGACGCCTCCACCATTGTGGAGGCGTCTGGTCCAGACGCCTCCACGATGGTCCAGGCGTCTTAGCCAGACGCCTATACCATGGTCTAAGCGTCTCGCTAAGACGTCTCAACCATGGTGGAGGCGTCTTAGCCAGACGCCTCCACGATGGTACAGACGTCTTAGCCAGACGTCCCGTTTTTTTATATTTTTGTCAAATTAAAATTATACGGTGTGTTATCTCAAATTATTTGACGTTTCTTTGCAAGTTTCGGTGGTAACCGGTCGGATTACAATGAGTTTTTTTGCAAGTGATGAAGATTCAAAAAAATTCAAGATCCAACACTTTTTAAGTTCCAAAATCCCCCGTTGGTAAAACATCCTGACTTACAAATACCACCTCGACAGGTTTGGATTTTGAAATTGTTGGATCTGGAAATTTTTGAATTTTCGGTGAACCGAAGGTGTATCGGTCATCCGAATATAGTAATTATTAACTTATTAATTAATTAATTTAACAATTATCTAAATTTATAATCAATTATCTTTTTTAAAAAATAATAAAAAATTACGGCGCGTCCGACGGAGCCGCTCCCACGTAGGAGGGGGCGTCTTACACAGACGCTTGTCCCAAGGGCGGAGCGTCTGGGTAAAACGCCTCCCCGATGGGGGAGGCGTCTTAGCCAGACGCCCCCTCCTACGTGGGGGCTGCTCCGTCGGACGTCTGTAATTTTTTATTATTTTTTTATTAAAAAGATGTTAGATATTTTACCAGATTCGAGTACACTGGAGCGTTCGTTGGTTCATTACTGACCTCCAAAACATTATTTTTTATGATTATAAGAGGAATATGAAGAGAGATGTGTGATAGGAGGGTAAAATGTCGCGTTATAGCAGTAGAAATGAGAGAATGACAAAATGGTAATTTCAAGGAGCGATTTAAGTAATATTGGGATGATGTTTAGCAATTCAGTAAATGAATGGACGGCTGTGTGTTCACTGTTCAGATTATATATATAATTGTCCACAATGAGAAAGTAATTCATTAGACATAAAGTTATGAACATTTCATTGTTGGTCTAACGTTGTCTTTGTGTCCCAACAAGGATGATTAAAGTATTTCATGAGGAAAAGGATGGTCATGTAAGTTAAGATCTTTTTGGCGGCTTAATGTCATGTAAAGCTGCGCTCTGGGAAATTTCTGGAAGATGCCGGCACACCCAACCATTTTGGAGATGGATTTATTCAGATCTAAAACATTCAGTCTGGTAGCGACAACTCATCATTGGAATTTCGCTTCTTCGAAACTCTATTTAGGCTACTTTCCCGATTCTATGGTAGTTTCTCGATCATGTTATAGCTCTTATTAACTTGGCAAAAGTAATTCGAGTAGTGCACTGAAATCAATTAGTTACTAAATCTACCAAAGTGAGGCTATTTTCTTTACACTTATTACCCATGAGATAGTAACTTGTAGTTTGCTCAGTTGGTCTGCTCTGATTTTGACGAGGCCACTTTGCAGATAGTAACTTGTTGAATTCTTGCGATGGTTGGTGGTGTTGTGAGGTAGCTAGGGAGAAATCAAATAAACTCGGTTTCTTCGTAAATCAATTCATACCATCCAAATCCAATCGAAACATGCATACGAGTTTGTTTATTGTTGTAAGTTGTTAAGGATGGATCGAAAGATTTCCTATTTCTCATGGAAGAAAGTTAGAAGGGTAGATTGTTTAACCAGTCAAGCTATATGAGAATATTTATCTAAGTGGGAAAGGAGTGCAACATTAACATTTCTTAAATCAAGAATGGCAACGTCACAATATTTTTCTTCTTCTTTCAATTGTGGAACACTTGTCCTTCACAATATATTAGCACACCCTATGAATTTATCACCTAAAAGTTACGTGACTCAGTGGTTGTTTTTACACGCAATACCCGTTTTTCGCATTTTGGTTACTATATATTCCATATGAAAAATATATACATTTCCATGATATTATCACAGCATCCAATTCCAATCAATATAACTCCATGAAAGCTTGGTTTTTATGAGATGTCGGAGATACGCCAGTGTCTTTGGTCGTCACTGATCATGTATATGTATATATTTTCTTAATTTTAGTTCTTAGTTTTGTTGAAAATTTTCACACATTGAAAATTTTAATACTTACCCTCACTTTTCTATTTTAATTTTCCAACTTCTAATTTCACCAGGTGCATTTTTTTGTGGGTTGCGATGATTTAATATTGGTGTATAAATGGTAGAATTTTCTTTTATGCACGCATAAGAATGACTTGATATAGGTGCAACTACAATTTAATCTACAACGTAGCCCTCCGCCCCCCATCTGCTAGTTGTCAGGCAAATGGGGTTATACAAAGAGAAAAATAAAAGTAGAAATAAAAAAGAATGTTTTATTAGAACTAATAAAATAACATTCTCTCGCTGTACAAACGCTAACGACCAAATTAATTACACAAGTCGAAGCTTAACTTTCCAAGTTGTTACGGAAGAATTGTGTTGGTTGGATGTGGAGATAGAGAGTTGAAATGAATTAACCCTAAATTTAATAATGAGTTTGTTGAGCTTTGGTAGGTGAAATGGCGACAATTTTGTCCAGCAAACACTTTTCGGACCATGTTTCCCACTTGTGAATTGTGATCACCCTCTAGTATACATCTTGGTTTCAGAAAATTTCCAAATAGGGATGCATTAGTCAGCATCCATTATTTTCCTACCAAACGATCAATTCTTCAAAATCAAGTATGCCAGAAAATTAGATCAATTCATAAACCATCAAACTCTTTGATAATCTTTATTTTCTACTTTATGTTTCACCATCCTCTACGTTGCTGATTTGCTTGTCTACCATTCTTTTTTAGCCTCCCTCCCCATATTCTTTAGCGACCCACAAACGTACTTCTGCTTTTAGATCAATATTTTCCAAACTTTTGAAAGGAAAAAAAACTCATATTTTGCAACTTTTCAAAATTTCTAAACATTTGGTGAGATCTCATAGGAAATCTTCGGTAGATTCTTTTATCTACCCTATGTAGTTTTTTTATAAAGTACACAAAATAGATATTACTTGTTCCATTGTCCTTCTTCTTGGTGACCGTTTAATTGGTCATCCAAACGTGAAAGGTATTGGAGTAGAAAACACAACCAGTTTATCGTATTTCCTTGACTCATGAATCAACACTGGGGGCTGCATAGAAAAAAATGTTTTAACTATGGGTACACTTCAGATTGTTGCAGCAGATTATCCACTTACATCACGCAAGCATTTAAATATCTGGGTGTTACATCAGTTTTGTTATTATTATTTGAAATGTATTAGTGATTACATAGTTAGTCAAAACCATTACGTGGCTTATATCTATTGTAATACAAAAGTAAGAATGCCGTAAGGTGAACATAGTAACGCAGTTACCTCATAGGCGTGATTTTTTTAAAAAATATATCATACCTCGTTAGCCGCCAAGTGATTTAAATTGTTGAGCGTGGTTTGGACCAACCGGATTTCATAGTTCCGACTAACAGACATCTTTTACACCATCATGATAGCCTCAATTAAGAAACTCACTAAATCCAAATTACATCTAACTCCAGACATACAAATGAAACTTTTATAATTATGTCATATAATCGCGTCCATTAAGGTGTGCTACGATCAATACATCCATCTACCACCATCCTATAAGCTATAACCCTAACAAAAAATAAGTCAAATTGTTAATGTAATCAGCGCAGTTTTTCACACACTAATAATCTTCATCAAGGGACCACAGATACTAATTAATTTAGACCGGTGTAAATCTGTTATTTTCTTAAGATACTCGTTTTCCCGACATGATGGTGGACTTGACCGGTTCATCTTAAGACTTTCAAAGTCGTAAGATACTATGTTCCAAGTTGGTGTCGGCCACTACCACACCAATCAGGGATCCACGATGTATAAGTTTAAGTTTTACTATAACATCCATCTTTGTTGAAATAGATATGAAATACCTTTTCATTTTGGTATCAATACCTAATAGTGTACTATAATTTGACTATCTTCTCTTAATTATACCTTCACGCTAATCTCGACTTGTTAATCACTTTAACTGCTTGATAGTTAGTGTTGAGATAAAGAACAAAACGAACATGAAACCAATCCAACATACAGAACGAGATCTCGATTTGAAACTGGCAATAATTTAGGTTTAATTGTTTATATTTTAAGACATCTACAGACTACAGGGAATTGATATAGATATCTCTTATTAATTAACTGTTACCCAAAAGAACCGAACTTAGTTGGTGCAACTAATTAAACTTTAATTTTCAGCTAACAACCACGTTCTCATACAAATATTCTATGTTTGAGAGCTATTCTCGCTCATCCCTTTCTGTTTTCCTTCAAATTTTGTCATTTTCTCAACAAAAAAAATCTTAATTGAATGACCAGCAGCCATCTTGGGTAATTTCCTTCCTTCTTCTGTTTAATGTCCATCACTTGTCATGTCTATTCGAGCTTTGAAAAGTCTGTGGTTATTTTATAATCTCATGGTCAATGTGGAAGTAGTTTTTTTATATTTTAGTTAATAGATAATTAACTGCATTAATTGTCCATATTGGAGGAAGATTACATCTGGGTTCGCAAGCTCAAGTGGTCTGTTTATATTATGGGTTCACCCCCCCCCCCCCCCCCCCCCCCCCCCAAATATGCATATTTATTTATTTACGTGGAGATAGACCTTTCAACGTTTATTATTATTAAGATAAGAGTATCCAACTCAAAATCTAATAACTAACATTTCCTTGCACGTGTTACCAGCACGTGTTACCAGGATTCGCGAATGTGTTAAGTTGGTCATTGGATTTTTCAAGTATAATATCATATTCAGATATGATATTCAATTAAAAACTAATTAGGTCACCCTTAACGGAAGGCCAATGGGCGCCCAAAAAGCCCAACCTTGGGGGGGGGGGGGGTGGGGGCACGCCTTCTGGATTGGTTGGAAGAAAAAAATTAATATTTTTTTAAAATTTTTACGATAATGGGTTTTTAGGGTAATAGTTTTTGTGTGAATCGAATAATGGTTAAGAATTTTATAAGAATGTTGGATTGTGCTGATGTGACAAAGAAAAAAAATTAAGTACCCAAAAGTACTCAAATTTTGTTAACAGTGGCCCTAGTAACGGGTGGAACATGCTCAACAACTTATAACACAGAAAAATACAACAAATCTTGTCATCGTAGAACTATTTTCCAACAAATATTAGTATAGTACTTACAAAACCCCTCAAAATCCGCGATAACTTCCAAAATAGTAAATGAGAGAATATTCAACCACCATAATAGTAATGTGATAATGTAATCTTTAGAATAAAGTTCAATTAGATAAGATTCCCTATTATATTCTTCTAAAGTTTCAAGAGGTGACATGTTTTCCCAGACCTGACGATTTGAGACTCAACCAGCGAACCCAATGTAAACCGGTTTGAATAATATTTGGGGAGGATTAAAAATGTACTTATTTGGACGTTAACAACTTAACATATATAACTGGTTCAACTTACCCTTATTTTTTGAGAACGTTTAGTCGTGGAACGATGGAAAAGGGGTTAGCTAATTAAGAGAGTTTTTTTTCTATTTGCAGAGAAAGGAGGTAATATGTGCAAGAATATTGTTTAATTTCTACACGTCGGAAAGGAATAATTTGCAAATACATAGAAAATGACACGCTGAAGTTGAAATATTTACATTCACAAGGGCATATACAAGTAGAAATATAGAATCACGAATTTGGAATCTTGGATGAATCGGGCTGTTAGAAGATCATGAAGCCCGCAGACCGTGGTATACGGAAGATCTACTGTTACCGACTCAAAGTATTGATGAGTATATACACTCATTATCCTTTTCCTCCTAACTCAAATAAGAGATTATTTTAAGCTATAAGAAAGGGTAAAACTGTATTGTCTAAGTTTCTGGCATTTTTTTGAAAGCTAATATCTGGCCTCGTGTGGACTTCAGATTTTTGCAAAAAGAAATTCAGAAAATACCAAAAAAATACTTGTTATTTCAAGCTTTATTATTTTGATCAATTGCCAGTACTTTAGAATGGATATTCTATAAACTCTATTTAAAAGGATGTTACGTATTTATTTATTTTTGAATTCCCATAAATAAAAGGTGCTTTATTACAATAAGATGACATATAGTGGGGGAAAAAGATAATCAGTTGTGGATATTTACCCGGTGGATTTTGCTTGTGATATGTATTATTTCTTGCATGTTTTGTTCCCTGCACGTTATAGTTTGTTTGGTTTGTACGTGGGCTTGCCCATCCATTAAATCTAGGGAAATTAACATCCCTCAATTGTGTTTTTGTTACTATAATCGAACAAAAGATACAGTTAAAGTCATTGCTATAGCCTATAGTTTATTATTATCTGTTTCTTGACACAATTGTTCATCGCTTGTAGTCAACATATTTATATTAAGATATTTCTACTGCAATACAATTTTACCTATGCTAACTCTAACAATTAGCTTTCCCCCTTGAGAGCAACCCCAGAGAAATTTAAAGTACAAGCTACTAACTAGCGTCCAAACCTTTAGGTAGAGCTTCCATCTCCAAGGAGTTGGGTAAACCAAAATAAGCTCTAATGACTTTCCTAGAAACCAAGTTTCCACGAAATTATGGATCCATTCCGCCGCCGAAACCATCCTAACACTTCCCGATCCTCATTATTATCCCAAATTAGTATTGTAACGTGATGCACATCAACCGTAGTCTCAAACTATTGAACGTTATACTGCCAAAATGCTCTCCTTCCACTTACGTACCCTCAGCCACCATTATGAACCAATAATAATAGTCAAATGTCAGACTAACTACTATAGTCATCATACAACCACCCTCTACTAGGAACCAAGTCTATTAAAAATGATTCAAGCACCTATCTCAATCTCAATGTGTCCAAAACAAGATCTATAAATCCCTCCCACATTCCACACACTCCTCTCACAACTCACAAACCCAAAAACAAACCACTAATCCAATAGTCCTTGGTGTGCAAGTGCTAAGTGCAATTACACTTGATTAACTCCTAACACCAATCACACAAATCCTTCAATCCAATCCGAAATTCTAATATAACAATATGGCTGGCACACCAAGGGGTGGTGAGATAACAGAAGCCAAGAGGATGGAGGAAGGTGTTGGGATGAAATCACCCACGATCGCCGCTGCTGCTACCGCAAAACCTCCTACAGATTTCAGGGCGAAACTGCCTTTGCTTCTTCTGAACATCGCCCTGATGGCGTTGGGGTCCGGTGGACCGCTTCTGACCCGCGTATACTTCATGCACGGAGGGAAGCGTCTCTGGCTCTCCGCCTTCATCGAGACGTCCGGTTGGCCGGTGAGTCTGGTGCCTCTCTACTTGTCGTACGTAAACCGGTGCCGTCGGGACGGGGTGAAGAACGCGAAAGTGATCCACGTGACGCCGTGGATAACTTTGGCTTGCCTGGGTCTCGGCATAATCACCGGACTCGACTGCTACCTTTACGCGTACGGGTCGTCGTACCTGCCGGTGTCAACGTCGGCTTTGCTGATCTCGACACAGTTGGCGTTCACTGCTTTGTTGGGGTTTCTTATCGTGAAGCAGAGGTTCACCCCGTTCTCTATAAACGCGGTGTTCCTGCTGGTGCTGGGGGCGATCATTCTCGGGCTCCAGTCGGGTGGGGATCGACCTCTCGGTGTGACCAACGCCAAGTACTACATGGGGTTCATGATGACCCTGGGAGCGGCGGCTCTCTACGGGCTTCTGATGCCACTCATAGAGTTGACCTACATGAGGACCAAACAACCCATCACATACACCCTCGTCATGGAGATGCAGTTGCTCATGGCCGTCTTCGCCACCATCTTCTGCCTTATAGGGATGGTCTTCAACCACGACTTCCAGGCTATTGCCCAGGAGGCGAGGGACTTCGGCCTCGGGGAGCTCAAGTACTACGTCGTCCTCGTATTCTCGGCCATATTCTGGCAGTTCTTCAACTTGGGGTTCGTTGGAGTTATTTCGTGTTCTTCTTCGCTGCTCGCCGGGATCGTCATGGCCGTTCTTCTCCCCATCGGTCAGATCCTCGCCGTCATACTCCTCAGAGAGAAATTCAACAGCGGGAAGGGCATCTCCCTCGCCCTCTCACTCTGGGGCTTCGCTTCCTACCTCTACGGAGAGAGAAAACAGATGAAGAAAAACGATACCAAACAGATTGAGATGCCTTCTGCTCCGGCCTCTTGTAAGTAGTAAGCTAGAGATGCAACTGAAATTATAGTTGATACGTTCGATGTTGTATAAGTGAATTGGTAAAGGCCATACTTGATGCTTTAGCTTTTGGTTATTGTTTTTGTTTCAATGTAATTTTAAAAAAATTATATAAAAATCCAATATTGGAGAATGTAATTGAATCTTCCGTATTGTCGACTTTTGCGATGGATTTGCTTTCCTCATTTTTGGTGAATACATATCAGATACGTCTTGTAAACGTAAGAAAAGGTGAACTGGAGTGAAATTGACATTTAACTACTTTCAATTTTTCTTGATAGATATGTGGGACGCCTTTTGACTTTTATTTTTACTGTTGGTTTTGATTCTTTTTTCAAAGTTAAATTTGTCTTACATAGAAGACCTGCTACGTTTCATTAATGTGCTATTTGATTTTTACATCATTTTAAAAGTCATCACGATTTGTAACCAAGATGTAGTCCTAAAATTCTGTTTCTTTTAATTGCATACGTATAGAATGGGGATCTCCAAACAAATTTAAATATTTTGTAAGACAAAAGAGATAATAGTTCAAGATTTTGTTTGGTCATGCAAAACGAAGTTCCAAAGTTGTTCTAAAATCTAACTTTGTCTCTGAAACAAACGCTATTTTCAAATATATATATTACAATAAAACATTAAAGTTTTTAAAGACGATCTCACTAAAAAATATGTTGGTGACGTGTAAGACCATGCATGGTGGATAAACTACACGTAAAAGGAATTACAAGTTGAAATGCAAGATTAGATAAGATATATAATGACAGGATTCAACTCTACATCACATGTTCCGTTATCCTTTAAATTATCATGAAGACAAGTTACACTTTAGAAAAATCAAATATGGCACATGTTTTTTATTTTTTAAGCTTCAAGCTAATTATGTCCCCGAAATTATCAATGTACGTGTCCGAAAGTAGCTTCGCAACAAATAAGAATTTAACCAAAAGATACCAATAATAAATTATATACAAAGAATGGGACTTGGAATTTATACTTGTAGAAATTAAAGTAGGGGTACACATGGTTATATTGGGTTGGATTAGTTTGGATCCAATCCTAACTGGGTTTCATTTTGGGATTAAAAGATAAGCTCTATTGCCTAGAAAGCAATATTGTCTGAAAAATAGATTAGAAAGAAGAAGAAAAAAACTCTAGACGCAGCAAAACTTGCAAATATGTCCTTTTATTTTAGGTTAAATTAAGACTTCAATCGACTGAATTTTGGAAGGTTTTTTTCACAAAGACAATATTGGATTGCAGGTATATTTCCAATTGAACGTAAAACATTTATTAGAGCAAACATATATGCATTTAAATCGAAAACCTACAGGTGCGATTTACAAATAAAAACGTATCACCATGCTCGAAAACAAAATTTTAAAAAAGTATTCGACCTAATAGCTTTAAAGCAGAGAAAACTTGAAACATGCATCTTCATCATCCGGAAAACCTTTGCAATTACGGTTGACATAACAGCATATAGATATTTCAAGATAAAAAATCAAACCCAACATTGTGGGTTGTATTATGGGATAAATTTGGAAATCAGAACAATTAAGAATCACCGAAGAAAGAAAAGGTTTGAGAACATCTACTTTAGCTTTTAAGCTTCGCATTTTTCTGGTTCTCGTTGCTTTATTTTCCTCCAATCGCCTTTTTCTCTAAGATATAGAATAACAGATTATTTTAAGAGATTGATGGGTTTAAAAGTGGATCCAATATGGCACTTGCTAAGTTGCATGAACTGTTTAATATTTTACATGTACATGCAACAAAAAGATCCCGGGACGTCTACCCCACCCCCCACCTGGTTTTCCACGCATCTTACGTGGTTGTCCACGTATGTTTTTTTAGCTTGCTGCGTTGGATCTGCCGCTTAACTTTTTTTATTTGAATTAATTTTTAAGTTTATCGCTTACCATGATCCGGACGACCTCATCATGAACATTCTCTCTTCCACGTCAGTTTTCTCTCTCCATAACTCACTTTCTTCTCTTTCATATACTATTCACATCTTAACCACAACTCACAACAACTTATCTCTCTCCTCCACATCATTTCGGGTACACCATAGAAAAAAATTAAAAAAAAATTCTAAAATTCTAAAAAATCAAAACAATTATAAAACGTATTTTCAAACAAAAAAACAAAAAAATATTCAACGCCCGGGTCGACGACCCGGGCATTCTTAACCTCGGATGACCTGGGGTTAAGAATTAATTGACCGGTCATCTCACCTCACGACCCGGTCGTGAGGTGAAAAAGGCTCCACTAATGGTGCTCTGACAAGGACATGAAAGGTGGTGGGGGCACAAGATTGTGTGCGACAACGATGTGTTTTTGGTAAGGGTGCTGATACACGGACGTCGTGTGTCACGGACGCGTTCCACGTTACACGTTAGCAAACGTGGGGAACCTTCCCATGAAGGAGAATCATGATTTGTGGATTTATGATTCCCGATAAAACAAAACATTCTGGATTAATGATTCTATTCTGGACTGATTATGGACACATTCTGAAAATATTCTGGAAACATTATGGACACAATTTGGAGACATTCCGGAAACATTCTACAACACACTGGAAACATTCTGGATACATTCTTTATGGACTGATTCTGGCACATTATGGACTATTTCTAGATACATTATGGACCGATTCTAGCCACATTCTAGAATGATTCTGGACACATTCTTTATGGATTGATTCTAACACATTATAGACACATTCTGGCCTGATTCTGGATACATTCTAGAATGATTTTGGACATATCATACTACCAAGATTTTGTCCTATTGCAGTTGGTGTCGATGGGGGTGGTAAGTAGATCATGTAAAATTATGTTTTATTTATCAGATCATGATCTCCACACTTTACATCAACACTACCATTTACATCAAACATATCAATCATTCATAACTCTTGAACATAATCATCTCAAACACAAAAATACTGAACAAAAGAAAGTGACAAATCATTCATAACTTTTTAAAATACTACAAATACAAAGTTAGAAATTTTCAAATACTTATCAAACAAATTTAGAATCAAACTTAGACACTCCAAAATATGATCACTCAACACATTCCAGTTTCATTCACAACACATAACCACCCACATCCACAACACTCTCTAAAACCCCTTCGACCCCATCATCATCTCCAAGCTCACCACCACCCGCTCTCCTCCTCCCGCTTCATCACCGTCTACAAGTGCAACTCCTGGAGACGCGCTTTGAACTTTACTATCATCATTGAGGGGACACTCGTATTCTCTAGGAGACTCCGCTCATGCAGGGATAAGGAAGACGGAATATGAAAGTAAGGAGAGGGTAGAGCCGTAGAGAAATGACAGAAGAAAAAAAGATTTAAATATGTATTTGGAATCGAACCGTCGCATATATTGTCACGCACACGCAACCACACCCACGTGATAATAAAATATTGAAACTGCCACATCAGCAACCAACTGGGCAGCGTCCTTGACGCCCGCATCAATATATCATTTTCCTTTGGGTAAAGTATCGACACCGCGTATTTGAATTTGTGTGGTGACAACCATTGTAATTTTTTGTTTTTATCTTGTTAGTTCATGTCAAGATAGTGGGGCATGTGATTGTCTTAGGTTGTGAAAAAGTGTTGATTGTTTTTATTTTTCTCGTTTTAGGGGATGTTGTGAAGGGTTGTTTGGTAGAGGAATTTCATTACATTAAACTTCTACACGTCTTTTTTTACCAAATATTTAAAATTTTGTAGGATTTAATGCCTATTTCTTTTCCTTGAATCTTTAGGAGTAAGTAGGACAGAAATTAAGTACCCATGTTATTGAGAGTAAGTACTCATACAAATGTCAATGTATACCTGTTTGGTAAGAAATCATGCATTCTAGTATACGAAAATAAGTAGTTATTCATATGTTAATGTTTACTCACCTCTAAGTAGTCACAGTTATTTGTCAGTTTAGTAGTTGTCAACATTTCTTTCAAATGGGACAATTTACATTTACATAAATCAACATTTCTTTAAAAAAGAAACAATTCACGTTTACACAAATGATAGCAAGATTGGGCATGAGTAGAACAAGATCAACATCATTCGTGACAGTGTTAAATTTCTCTTGCATTGATGTACTAGACAAATTATATAAGCACTACTATTTAAATCCTTTTTTAACGAAATTTTCTTGTAGTGGTTCAAATTGGGGAATTATTTTCTTGCAAAAAGAAACGATGTTGTGACTTTAGTTAACTGCATTGATATAATGGTATTGTTGTACTTTACGTGTGGACTTTTTTCTTGCATTTGTAGGTCTCCCTTCGTTGTTGACAAGGTGTAGATCCAAAACCTTCACTATATTAAAATAATGCTAATTTTTTTTGGAGTTACAAACAAGTACAAGTTACAAACATACATGCACCAACACATTGAAAGACCTTCAATGTTGTACGTTGTTACTAACAGATACATTGTTTTGAAAGTACACATACCAATAGATGAAAACATCATCAATATTTTGTGTAGTTATCTACACTTCTTTCGAAAATACCTACATCAATAGACTGAAATACCATCAATGGTTTTTGTGGTTAGCAACAATTGCATTAGTTTGAATAAACTATTATCAGTAGAGAAAAATACAATTAATAGTTTTTGTACTTACCACAACAAATTACTAAAGTTTCAAATTACAAACCACAAAAGAAGACTGACCAACCAATTGAAGTGGTTTGAAAAAATATTATTTGTATTGAAGCTTCAAACATATAGTACTTGATCTACCATTTATTGCATAAGGCACCCTTCTAACGAAGGTACACTTGGTTGTTTCAATATCCCCAAATCATTATGAAAAATAATGTAGTTGTCGTGTAGTGCACCCACAATAGTTGTAAAAATACTTGTTATTCCAATTATAATTTTCACTAATCTCCAGAAGTCTTTCGATTCTACTTTTCCTGATGTTTAAGGATCGAACCCTACAACATTAGTATACGCAAATCCCAAAATATCCTAACAATTATATTTTTTGAAAATACCCACACATCTTGATAAAAACATCCTGAATGATTCTTTTGTAGTTACAACAATTAGTAGGGTATGAGATTACCCACATCATTATATTTAAAAACCCTCAACGTTTTCTGTATACTTATCGTTTTTATGTACTTACCAATAAATACATTATTTTGAAAATACTCATATCAATAGTTGAAAATACCCTCAATGTTTTGAGTAGTCACTTACAATTACGTTCAAGTGGTTTAAAAAAACACAATAAATATTGAAGTTTCAAACCTAAGGTACTTTCAAGTGGCCATCTAGTGACATAAAAAGGACCAAAAAGGAGTCGAAAGAATCTTCTATCACAACACACAATTAATTACTTACAATGACAAGTGTAAGGATGTGTTCCAATATTTCTAGCGATTCATCCCCCGATGCATGGTTGCATACATCTCATTCATCTTAACTTTCTCTTTATGTAGTTCGTTCATAGTGCAGTCCACAAAGATATTTGGTTGTGAGGCTTTGGTTTGGTTGAAGTATATTGGTGGGCAACAGTAGGTTATCATTGCACTCTATACAAAATTACCCAAAGATATAGTTCAAAGTACTCACCATTCTATAATAAAGTATCCGACTTTCTAAATTGCCTACTATATGATAATAAAATACCCAAGACAAACCTTAAACTACCAGTAACCCTAGCAAAATATTCAAAAATGAAAATATTCAGAAACAATGGAATGATGACATAAAAGACTGAAGCCAAAATCTTCAAAGTACCCATACCATTTTATAAAGAACCAACACAAATGTAAACAATAAGTAACTTGTTACTGCAAAATAAAATACCCTTCGAGTAAAAATGGGTTACCTCAAGTGGCAGACATGCAAGACCACAACTAATGACAACACGCAAGGTAGTTGTCTTTGTAGTTTTGACTTTAAAGCCCAAGCTTGTTGCATAGTCGTCATATATAGTAATTGAAAAGTTTGTCAAGTGTTTGGAGATGTGTTTTGGGTTTTGGCTTCTTTGATGAACCTTTTGTTGGGTTTTAAGTTGGAACCGTTGCTAGAGTGAGTTGATGTTTGTCGTCGTCGGAGGTAGGTGGATCATTTTGTGTTAGTTGAGGGGATTCGCAGTCTTCAACGTCTGATGAGAACAACGAAATGTGAAGATCAGTTGGCTTGATGTCCGTGTGGTGGTTGTCTTTGTTGACTGAGATGGTTGCTCTTCAGAGTTTGCTTTTGCTTTTTGTTTTATCTTGGGGGAAGAAGACTAGTCGAACCTGGAGTCAGAATAATGTCCACCGCTTCTATATAAAAAAACCACATTCATACAAAGAAAAGGTTAACTACAAAACAGAGACGGGTAAGAAATGTAATGTCACGACGTAACGAAATATGAATCTAGTTAATGCAACGATGAAACTATGAAGAAACCTGGAACAATAAAATACCAAGTTAGTTACCACACATTATTTAGGACAAAGAAGTTGTCGGTACCAAAAACATGCAAGAAGTTAGTTAGCACAATAAATATCCATTATAAAAAACATGAAATAACGAAATAACATCCACTATGAGTGAAACATTTATGAGCTAAACAAATACACCACGGACAGATGAGAACACGAATGTGAGTGTGGACTGGACCGGTCATGTTTTGGTTCAGTAAAACGACAGAGCAAAGTGAAATATGACGAAACAGGTCACGCATGGATTAAATGAAAATTTGATGATTTGAAATTAATTTGTTAACAATTCATTTGGGTTCCCTGTTGAAACGAACTAGGTCAATAATTGAAATACAAGTTTTGAAGACGTCCTTGACACACTATACCGTCAAATATTAAAGGCACTTCTTGTCTGTTCTGATGCAACTGGATGGACTAACATTGCTTAATTAGAAAGATACAATCATACAACCAACAACTTGGGCCAATCATGTTTCATCTATAAAATCAAATGCAATAATGCATGTATTGGCTGGACGAAACACAAAAGCTGCCACCGCTGACTTGGGCTAGTTTGATACCGTGTTGTGAGGCGGAAGTCTGACTTCAATTACTAATGAAAACGAGAAGAATCTACCATTAAAGACGACAAGATATTTAAGATATTTTAATGTTAAGATATAATTCCAAATTTGAAGAGTGTAGTAGGACATCTACCCTGAGATAGGAGTAGCAGGCGTCCATATTTGGGTGGGCATCTCATCTTTTGATTGAGGTTCATAAAAATGTATGTTTGTGTCAGAAGTTTCAAGTAGAAGTGCACACTTAAATTTAAACAGCATTAATTCTAATTCAAGTTTTTAAGTGATTTGGTGAATGTTGTAAAAATACATGAAATTGAGATCAAGAGTCAACTTTTCCAATTATATATAAATAAATAATGTAGAAATAGGAGACACACAGGAAGTTCACACTCTAAATTATCTAGCTTATTGATAGAGGAGCCTCCATCACAATACATGTTTCCAATAGGTCATTGCGGAAATATTTTTACTCACCCCTAACCCATTACAAGGATCATCTAACATTGACGTTCATTTCCGTGTCTAAATGCGAACGGAATATGCCCAACATCAAAACATTATCGACTCTAATACCATGTAGATTATCCAAGACTTTCTATACCAATGCATATTATCCGTCAACAAACGTGAGAACTGAGTCTATTTAAAGATTTTTTTATCTTATTTTTTAATGACTTGTGAATCAATCACTCATGACTTACGAGTGACAGTCTGTCTTGCTTCTTTCATTTTCATCTGTCGCATACATCTTGCATAGTTGACCACTATTGAAGATAAAGTCCTAATACTAGTGGATAATGACGGGTATTTTCCCTATTTATAATAAATTTTCAACTTATTTAATAAGGTTTCATACTTCCTAAGGTTGGCATCTCTTAAAAGCGGATGATAATTCATCCTATAATCTCATATCCAAAATAGTATGTCATGTTGGTCTTTCAATCTTGTGTTTCAAAATAAGACCAATTGAAATAACACAGTACGTCAAGAAGTGAAGCATCCAATTTAGGAAATGGGTATATGCATGGTTAGGGACAGGGTTATAAAGTTGCAATTTTATCCAGAAAAAAGTGGTTTGTTACTACAAATAATATATGAACAAGGGGAGGAGGTGAATCTGATCATGCAGGCCCAAGTCCAAATAAAATCCGCCATTGATCCAAATTAATGTAAATTTTGGGCTTTGAAAGATAATATATTATTGCTGGGCGTTGACCATCGTAAGTATGGACCATTAGTAATAATTGTGATGCACAGAATTACAAATTGGACCAAGCCCATTCAGTGCAGTTCGCTGTCCAATTCACGTTGTGATTATAATCATATTAAACAAGAAAATTTCGAAAAGTGATTTTTGGAGTCTAACGGCAAAGTAAAATAGAATCTAGTGTAAAATGTTTTACCTTTGACTGTTTTTATTATTTAGGCATGTTTAGACAAATAATTTCCAATTAGTTTGGATATATAAAAATGGATGATCGAAAAAATATCGATAGACTGAAATGAGAAATAATGGAATTTATCTGAGCAAAAGTGAATAAATGATCGAATGTGTTTTGGTTATCCGAACTGATGATTCTTTAAAGGATTTCGGTGGACCGAAATGTATTCGGTCGTCCGTTAAGAACATTTCGATGTACTGAAATCTATTCGGTCGACCGTATATGATAAGTTTCCATTATTTTCCGATAGGATTGTGCTTCATATATAATGAGTAAGTTTCAGTAATGTACGAGGTTCAGAAATGCGAGATGCAGATTGGATCGGTGGGGCACCTTATCTTGCATATGCGGGATACAAGTGTATATGCGGTTTGTGATTTAATAATTGAATAATATACATATATAAATTATGAATTATATAAATGTAACAGAAATTTAGGTAATTTTTTTTGAATAATTTCTAACATCAATAATTCAATATTAAAAAAAACCAGAGTTAAAACGGTTTAGTTTTGAAATGTACCGCACATGAGGGAAACGATGTGGACCACATCGTGATCCCACATCCTTCTTATGCAATGTGCATCCCACCTATATCCGTCCGGCATCCGCATATACGGTCTCATCTTGTTCGGACCTTAACCTTGCTTAGGGTGCTAATGGTGATTAGTGAGGCGGTTTGCATGGGGAAAGGAAGAGGGGTCAGTTAATGTTGATGATGTGTAGGGTGATGGTGAGGAGATGAGTGGTTTTGGTTTAAAGGCAAAAATCTCTCTCTCCCTCTCACTTGCTCTCACTCTCATTCTTTTCTCTGTCCGGCGGCCAGTAGAGGAGGAGGAAGCTCCGGCGAAGGCGGACGAGCGTGGAGTCGAGGAGGCGGACGTAAGGCGCGTGTGATCGGAGATTGCGGTCGACGGGCGACGTTGAGCGAACTCAGGCGTGCTCCGTTTCGCGTTGAGGTATGCCGGCTTCTTATTGTGTTTTTGTTGCTCACCCTCGTGTGGGTGAAGTGTTGGTCGGTTGAGGGAGGTCGGAGACCTTACCGACGACGTAGTTGGCGTAAATCCTTGGCTGACGCAAGGTTGCAGACGACCAACGGACGACCGATTCCTTCGGGCGGTCGACCCATGTAATGCCTTTTACCCAACTTTAGCCAACACCGGGCGGACGATGCCTTGTAGCGGTCAACCGGTAGTGCTTTGTGTTGGTGGGTCGGGATTGCTTACTGGTTTTCGGTCGATCGGTTCCATATTTCTGTTCAACCGGAACTTAAGTGTACTGGATTATTATGCATGATTGTTCGACCGTTGTTTGGTATGTGTTCGACCGATATATGACTTAGAACTGCTAGGATGCCCTGATAGTTTTTTGTCGACGAGGTCCCCTGTGTCGGTCGACCGGTAGTATTGATTGATGTTGACCAGACTCTGGATTTTGACCATGTATCAGTCGACCGGTTTTAGACTCTTGTTCGACCGTTGGGACTTAGGTTTTGCACAGAGAGTTCGACCGTTGCAGACTTTCGGTCGACTGAACCTTATGGGAACGGTCGACCGGATTGCCTCTTTCAGTCGACCTTTTGTGCACAGAACTGAATTTCCGATCCTTTTAGGATGCCAACTCTGTCCAAGGAAACCCGTCTCCTCGCCTATTGCGTGAGTCGGGAGGTGACGGCGGGCGCGTTACGCGTGTCTACCCAGGGACCGCCGTGTGGGAGTGTGGGTGTTCGGGACGCGTCACCTCTGTGTATGGATCGTGGCTTGATGTGATGAATTGATGGACTCATTATAGAGTAGTAGACCTGAGGGATCGCGGATCCCAATGTATGATGTGCGGCTCGTGGAGCCTGATGATCCGGCGGACTTCGGTCTGGACCCCTCTGATGTTGTGCCGGTGATGCCGCCGATGCTGTTCCGGCGATGATGAGCCGATGTTGTTTCGGCTATGATGTTTGATGGGCCGATGTTGTTCCAGACATGATGTTTGATGGGCCGATGTTGTTCCGGCTATGTTTTCCTCAGTTGGGCACCTACTGTGATGATAATTGATGGACAACTCGAGCGACGACTCCGTTGGGGTGGTTTCGGCCACGAAGTTATATATTTGTTTCTTATGGCGTGGACTTGGCAGATGCTTCTTGCCGAACCCCATGATTAGTATAGCCGTGTGTGGGGAGCGTCACGTCTTGTTCCGTTAGACCGTATGTGCCTACGGTAGGTCTCCTTGGGAGACCCGATGATGATTTTCGGACTGATGTCTCGTTTTACCCTTCGAGGAACTGTTTTCCTTATTGTTGATGACATGACATGCTACTAGTATGATATGTTCATTTGTACTACTGCATGCATACAAGTGAGTTTGGCATACAGGGTTTCCTTATGGAAACTCAGACATTGTTGTTGCGCGTTTTATTTCAGAACCGCAGTAAGTCAAGTTGGGTGGTGATCAACTGGGGCGTGCATTTTGAGATCGGATTTTCTCGTTCGGACCACCGAGGTCAACGTGATTACTTGTATCTTCTTTTGTTATTTCTGATGTAATCATGTAGCTTTTTGACAAAACTCTGATATAATATTGTGCACCGTTTGAATATTTTTATGAGAAGTAATAGTCCCGTCGTTTGATCGTTGGTCTCTGATTTCCTGATGATAAATTTTAAATTTTCGTTGTTTCGGGACGTTACACATCTACCTTTCAAATCTAAGGAAAAGATGGTTTAAATTTTTTCATTGAATTAGTAACCTTGTAGAAAATCCCAACCATCATTATGTGTTATCATCCTCAACTAACTCATCCCGAAAGTGAGGATAATTTGCTTGCAAATCCTTCTACCACTTTATTTTAGATTTTTTTTTCTTCTTTACTGGTAATATGGACGTGCGGATTTGTTTTTAGTGCTCTCAAGTTGCGAGATGCGAAGCTCTTAACATCACATGGAAATTGGATTTTGGACGACGCGGAAACTTTGGCATCGTTCTTTTCTGGAACAAATCTGGCCTTCGGTGGACCAAAGCATGCAAGTGATGCAACCCAAGACCCAATCACAGTCCCGTAATTTTTTTATAAAATAAAAAAAACTAAAAATTCGAATTTTCGCAAAAAAAAAATTCCAAAACTACTCGGATCGCGGGTGTGACCCGCGATCCGTGGGGTACGGATCGTGATTCCCACCCGCGATCCGTCCCTCCCAATTTTTTTTTTAAGAAATTTTCACGGATCGTCGTTGTGAACCGCGATCCGTGAATTTTTTTTTAAAAAAATAATTTTTTTAAAGTTTTCTGTTTTAGTTTTATTTTCTTTATTTCTGTTTTTCTTTTTTATTATAATTATTTGTAATTTTTTTAAAATCTTTTTTTTTCAAAATATGTTTTCTAATTTATATTATTTTTTAAAAAATTTAAAATTTGTTTTTAATTTTTTCAAAAATCGACGTCCAAATCACGTCGATAACCCGACGTATTGAAATGTTAGAATATTTTATACATTAAAAAAATAAAATTTCTTAACCAGAATCAGAAATTATTTACAAATGAATTTTAAACAAACACTAAAACTAATTAAAACAAAAAATTGGTAACGTTGTAAAAATTCGTAGGGTGTACACACATTACAAACAGTTTTGGAGGTCACAGCAAAAAATTAAAAACACAATTATTTTTTTAAAGAAATAATAACAATTACAAAACATATTTTGCAAAGAAATATAATAAAAAAACTTAATTAAAATAATTTAAAAAAATTCAAAACATAAAACACTCCAACTAAAATCCGTGACTTTATTTATTTTCTTTTATTTTTTGATTTTATGTTTTGAGTTTTTTAAAGTCATTTTAACTATGTTATATATATATACTTCAAAATATGTTTTCTAATTTTTATAAATTTTAAAAAAAAATTAATTGTGTTTTTAATTTTTTGCAGTATCGACCTTCAAAACTGTTTGTAATGTGTATTCTCCCTACGAATTTTTGACAACGTTACAAATTTTAAAAATTTAGAATATAGTATTAACTAGGTACATTTTTTTATCTAATAAAAAAAATTAAATTTCGAATACCAATATAGGTACATTTTAAAATTGGTAACGTTGTCAAAAATTCGTAGGGTGGATACATGTTACAAACCGTTTTCTAATACTTCAAAATATTTTATATTCAAAATTCGTAGGGTTTAACTATATTATATATATATATATACTTTAAAATATGCTTTCTAATTTTTATAAATTTGTCAAAAAATCGTAGGGTGGATACACATTACAAACAGTTTTGAATGTTGATACTGCAAAAAATTAAAAACACAATTAATTTTTTTACAAATTTATAAAAATTAGAAAACATATTTTGAAGTATATATATATATATAACATAGTTAAAATGATTTTTAAAAAATCAAAACATAAAATCAAAAACAATAAAAGAAAATAAATAAAGTCATGGATTTTAGTTGGAGTGTTTTATGTTTTAAATTTTTTTAAATCATTTTAATTAAGTTTTTTTATTATCTTTCTTTGCAAAATATGTTTTGTAATTGTTATTATTTTTTAAAAAAAATTAATTATGTTTTTAATTTTTTGATTTATCGACCGCCAACACTGTTTGTAATGTGTGTACACCCTACGAATTTTTGACAACGTTACCAATTTTTTGTTTTAATTAGTTGTAGTGTTTGTTTAAAATTCATTTGTAAATAATTTCTTATTCTAGTTAAGAAATTTTATTTTTTTATTGTATAAAATACCCTAACATTTCAATACGTCCAGTTATCGACGTGATTTTGAGGTCGATTTTTGAAAAAATTAAAAATAAATTTTAATTTTTTTTAAAAAATAATATAAATTAGAAAACATATTTTGAAAAAAAAAAATTAAAAAGGATTACAAATAATTATAATAAAAAAGAAAAACAGAAATAAAGAAAATAAAACTAAAACAGAAAACTTAAAAAAAAATTAAAAAAATTATTTTTAAAAAAAATTATTTTTAAAAAAAAATTCACGGATCGCGGTTCTCAGTGAAGATTTGTGCAAAAATAAATTTTGGGGAGGCGGGTCGGATCGCGGGTGGGTTATTATTATATAAAAAAATTATTATTATATAAAAAATATCCTAAAATTCGAATTTTTTTTATTATTATATAAAAAAATTACGGTCACAGTCTCCCGTTTGGAGTTTTGTTTTTACGGGAGGATCGGATGTAACCAAAGCTCTATCACGGCAACTAGTTTTATATATCTAATTAGTCCTACTAATTAAAATATTCATTACAATTAAAATACCCAATTAAATACTTATACGTAGGTGCACACTCAATCATAATTAAGTACTCGAAAATTTTTTGTAGTATTTCTCAAGTTTATATTAATATTTTTCATAATTATCGTTACAAATTCTGACATTTTAATTACTTGGAATTCTAGCACCACCCCTATGCTTCACCAAAAAAAATTATAATTGTACGGCTCACACATATTCTTCTAGACGATCACTAATCATGACCTGGACGACCCGGTCATCAGCTCTCTCTCTCTTCAAAATCAGCTTTCTCTCTCTTCCACATCAGTTTTCTCTTTCCTCAACCCACTTTCTTCTCTTTCCTATACTATTCACATCTTAACCACAACCCAACACAACCTGCCTTTCTCCTCCACATCATTTCGGGATCCATCTTGGTAAAAATTTTAAAAAAATTCTAAAAAATCAAAACAATTATAAAACGAATTTTCAAAAAAAATTTATAAAAAACTCAAACAAAAAAATTAAAAAAATCAAAACAAAAATCAAAAAAAAAAAATCAACCCGGGCAACCGGGTCGACGACCCGGGCAAAGATGACCCGGACAACCGGGTCGACGACCCGGGCAAAGATGACCGCAAATTTCTGCGGTTAAAATTTGTTTACCCGGTCGTGAGTGACCGACCTCTCTCACGACCGCAGAATCCCGGCGTTAAGGGATGGCCTTAAGACACCAGTTTGCCGCCGGTGAAATGATGTTAGGTGATGGGTCAGCACTAATATAGACTTGTAACCTATATGTCTCAATGTGAAGATGAATCCCGGGAAATTATGGGTCATCCAAAGAAGATTTTTTATGACAATAAAATTCTATATTAGGGAAGACTTGGATTTACTACCAGTACTAGGTCTTTATTTTCTAAAAAATATTAAATATGTAATTACATATCCACCTTGCACAGAGGATACGCTACTACCCTTCAGCCCAACAACCGGCACAACTCTTGTCAGATAGCTGAGATCTTGAGTTTTTTTCAAATTGGACGGATGAGACGAAGGGATGGAGGAAATTTCTGTTTTGACGGGACACTAATATATTTATAGATGTTATAAGAAATTGAAAAATATATTTACTAATGAGACAATTTCAAAATCCAAAAAGTCGTCGGACTCTTCCGTCTACTTGTTGGCGCCATACTAGAAGGTTTTAAATTCTTTAACATAAGATTATAAGAGTGAAGAAGGCAAGAAAAAATCTAGTCTAATGACGTAGATGATGTTCAGTGACTACAAAAGTCATGCATGTGTCACGACTCACGAGTGTTGAGTCAATTCGACCGTGTGGTCCACTTATGGGACCAACCCAGACCTAACACAGATCCAACATCCATACCGAATACCAATTAACCAAATACAGCCTACAGGTATGGATACGTCGTACGTCCAGAACAACGACAACCATCACGTGGCCGACTTTGTCCTGCCCTACCGACATCCAAACATCCAAGTCACCCCGAATCATGTCCAAGTTCGGATCTTGGTTAATTCGGAAATCACTTTCATGGAATGGTGACTTCACTTACGTTTGGACTTATGCGTCATGTTTCAATTTCTAGCCTCCTTTCAACGTAGGGCATTGCAACAGCTGCCGCCCGCAAGATTTGACTTCAAAGTCGACCTAATGTAACTGGCCATCACGAGTTCAAGACGAATTGCCTATTCGACACTCACTTTCATGAGCACAAACAAAAACGCTGAGAGAAAATTTCAATGATGAAGACAAGGTTTACAACACGGGGAGGAAAATCAAAGTCATGGATTGGTTGTGAATCTTGTCATTAATTCCATGAAATGAAAGCTCACTGCCAACGGGGACTACTTTGTCGATTCAGTTTGGCTTCGTTTTTTCTTTATTTATATACAAACAGATTTGGAATTTAAATATGGTACTCCACGTCTCCACCAAGGGTGTGAGTGGCATTTCCTCTAATAAAATTTTCCATAACATGGGAGGGACTAACAAATTTCTCAAGAATATTTTTCTTTTTGGTCACTCAAGATGCATGTTCGTTACAAAGTCCACCACTTGTAATATAATTCGTTTCTATGAAAACTTCTGTCAAGTGAAGAAACATATTTTTTAAGTTTACCTCAAGAGTAATTAATTTGCAAGAATTTTCAGTAAAACATGATCAGAGTTCAATAACTTTAACACAATATTGTACTTGGAAGGAGCTTAGCTTATTTTTACGCCGGAAATGTTCATGTAATCATATTACTCTTGCTTAACTAATAAATTTTAACAATGAAGATGTAAGGAGTAAGAACCCACTGCAGTTCACAACTCATTATTTTACTAAATCAAATTCATGCTAGGTAAGTTGTTGAGGCGATAACTTATAGCGCCGAAACAAGTGTAAAACTAAGTGAAGTATTGATCATAATTATCCTAAATGGCCGCCAATACTCTTACGTACATTTTCAGCCATACCCTTAGCTTCTAAAAATATTCTAAATCAACCCCTACTTGCCCCAAGTTCCTTCACTTGGGTTTGAATTTCTCCATCATAATTGCCACTGCTCCGAACGGAACCACGACAGCGACGGCGGAAGCTCGTAGGAGAAGACACTACTGCTGCACAGCTCTTCTCCAAACACCATTAACTCTTGTTGCTGAGAAAAACATGGAATGGAATTGAAATCCATGAACATGAGGTGTTCTTCTTCTTCTTTCTTGACTTGATGGTAAGGGGTGTTGAGGATTGCACTGGAATTGCTGTCGGGAGACATGTCTTTGTAGAGAAGTGGTGTTTGTTCTGCCTCATCATCCTTTTGTTCTTCTTCTAATGGTTGATTTACAACGATTAGCTTGGGAACATGAGTAAGGCTGTTGGAGTTATTAGTGTCTAGCGGTTCTTCTTTCACAGAGTCAATGCTACTCTTCTCGTCTGTTGCGAGCTTGGATTTTAGCTCATTTATCTGCAAAAAAACTGAAAAACATCAATGATTTTGCCTTTTTTATTTTAAAGTTACAGTTTCCTTCAAATTCAGATTTTTGGAGATGAGTTTCAAGCAAAATACATAACCAGAACAAGCAAAGCCCAGAGTACAATTCAGCTTAAACAAAACAACTTTTTATGAGGCTATTTTTTAAAGGTGGACATCAAACTAAACAGTAGGCAAACAAACCAAAACGTTGGAAACCATAATTGACATGAAAACTACTTTTGTATGACCAATACAAACACGCCAGTCCACCAAAATCTAGCACCCCCAAAGCTGAAATCTCTTAAAAATCAAAATTTTCGATGTGGGTTTTAAAGCAAACGGTCAAAAAAACCAAAACAAAAGCTCACTCAAAAAACCCACTTTCTTATATGCCCAATTTCAACCACCACCAATAACAAAAAACCAAAATTCTCCTAAAACTCAAATTTCCAGAGGTGGGAAAGTCTCAGTTTATCCCACCTGATCCAGCAGAGCTTGGTTGCCATGTTTAAGTGCATCATGATCAACTCGAAGACAATCATGTTTGGCCTTGAGGACGCCGTAGTCGCACTCTAATTGCTTCGTTTTCCACCGCACCCGACGGTTCTGGAACCAAATGGCGATCTGGCGCGGTTGAAGGCCGAGCTCGACCGCGAGTCTGGCCCTCGTCTCCGGTACTAGCTTGTTCTCCAATGTGAAGTTCTTCTCCAATGTCTTGATCTGGTCATTGCTGAGACGCCTCTTCTTCTCCCCTGAAGAAGATACTGATGAGGCAGCTATGGTGCCTATCATCACTTCCTCATCTTCTAATCCTTCCATTGTCTGTTTGAAGCCTTCTACTCGTTCGAGCATAAACTTGTCTTCTGTTGAAACAGAAACAATCAGATATGGAGCCCATTTTTATCTTACGGAATGTTTTAATTGAAACTTTAAAAAAAATCAAGTTGGGATATATAGTCCAATTGTGTTTCTTAAGGTATTGGGGTCCTAAGAATAGCACTTAGGGGCCATTTGGATGGATGAGTTCGGCTTAGTTGCAAACTTAAATTAGTTTCTGCAAACCTTTAATCTAGTTTTTCCCTCTACAAATTCTGAGCCTTGAAATCTATGTCCTACCCAGAATCTAGAATAGAATACGTAATTGATGTTTGACAAGTTGACCCACATGATTTTTAAGGAAATTTTTGAACCAAAACTTAGATGCTAGACGGAGCCTTCTTATCATGTTATTAGGATTAGAGGATGGTAATATATAAAAAAATGCCCTTAACCCAAAAGAAAAAAAAGTTTTAATTCCGAGTGTAGGACATTAGTAATGACTAAATATGTGGATGTACCTTCTCTTGATGTTCTCTTCATGGATGCCTTTTTTAGACCTCAACTTCTTCAGGTGCTGAAAACAAGTGAAGGGAGACTAGAACTTGTACGGAATGCAACTCAAAATTCAAAAGAAATCCTCCTTTCTATCTCCAAAGGAGATTAAACACTGCAAAAACTAGAATGACAACAGAAACAACTCCATCTTTTGTGCTTGTGGGTTTGATCCATACGCTTCACTCTCCAAAAATTAAAAGAATTAAGAAAAAACAAAAGAAGAAGTGGAATTGCTACTTCTCCAGTTCTCCTTGGACAAGGCTATATTTGTGTTGGGATTTGCATGATGTCACTACAGGACTTGGGTGCTTGGAGTGAGAATGGACTGGAGAGGTGAGGTGATTTAATAGTTTGTGAGAGGAGTTGGAACTTGGAAGTGGAAGGAGAGGATAAGGGGTTGGACTGTTGGAGGCTTGGGATTGGAGAGGAATAGAGGCAGGAATTGGAGGAAGCACAGCCTAGCACACCGGGAAAGACTCCATTACTGTAGAATTGTGTTTTTTGCATTTATTATCTAAAATCTAGACATATTTGTTGCAATATACTTCAGTTTTCCAATTTTTATTTTTATAGGTTTGTTTGTTTTTTTATTTTCTATATATTTTATCTATATGCTAGAATCTAGTTGTTGACGGATTTTACCAATTTCAGGTAAGAGGTAAGAGTTATGGTAAATGTTAAATTGATATAAAAAATTGAAAAGTACAATATTGTTGAAGATGCCCAAAATAAAAGAACAAAAGTTTCTAATCACCACAAAAGCATTTTTTCCAATAGAGTGAGTGAAATAGGAAATCATCAAATAATGAGTTATTAAATAGCAATAAAGAAGCATATGATTCTACTATTTTATAAATAGTTGTATGGTGTTAAGGATTGTGGGATGGAGATGTAGAAGTTCAATTGACTTTGTAGTCCTGCTTTTGAGTCGGTTGAAAATTTCAAAGATGAGTTTCACGAGGAATTTCTAAAAATATATTTCCGCTGGGACTTGGAAGGAAATTAAAAGTTTAAAACCAAACTGGGCTGGCCCAACAAGCAGTCACTGACATCAAAAAGTAGTTTAAACTTGAAGAATGTGAATAATATCCCTTCCTTAAATGCTTCACAAGAAAAGCTTCCTCTGCAAACACATTATTTCATTTTAAACTACTTGCCCTATGTTTTTATATAAGGTTATATTGGAGAAAAGCATTTACCAATGTTCCAGTTTCCATGTGATCCTCGTGCAAGAATACACCAACAAAAAAATGGAAAGAAGTGGAGGACGTCAATTGATGAATCACATCGACCATCACATCTCTTCACTTTCGAACTCTTTTTCTTTTCAACATGTGATAACATTTCAAAGCATTGGTCACTCACTTTGTGGTGTTTTATGATTTCATGTCACTCTGAGTTGGGACCGACCAAAGACGTAAAGACCATGCACAACACTTCCAGTCCTAATTTATCAGGATCTTTAAAAAAATTGTTTTCTGAACTATAAGTTTCAATTTTCTTCCGATGGTTGTTTTCTCTTGAGTTTTATTTACCGAACTACGTATACATGTTACGCAGAAGTGGGCAGATAGTAATAGTGGAAGCCCCTTTTAACTCCTGTTCAGTGCATCAACACTACACTAATTAGTTTTTTTTATGAGATAATATTTTCAATTCGGCAAGTGAAGGCTCTTGGAAGGGATCTAACAATGCACTAGCACGAATACAGATTAAACACACAATTCCTTTAAGTTCTTCTTCAACAAGTGTAGAAATTTGGAGACGGATTTGAGGAAGAAGAAGAAGAAGAAACTTTTATTTTTTCTTGATTATTATCATTTATTTACATCAACATATATATATACTTGCTGCCTTTTTTTCCGTTTGAGTTGTATGCATACGAGGATGTGTGTCTTAACTGCTTGATGTATTCCGAGGAGACGAGATTAATTGTGATAACCGTTGTTGTTGTAATCTTCAATATGCCCCCTCAAGTTGGGTCCTGGAATAAGTTGTAGAGACCCAACTTGGATAGAATAGAGTTTGTTTGTGGCTGATCGAGTGCTTTGGTGAAGATATCTGCGAGTTGATCTTTGCTGGGAACATAGGGAACTTCAATTTCCTTTGCCTGGATCTTTTCACGGATGAAGTGGCAGTCAACTTCAATATGTTTGGTTCTTTCGTGGAAGACAGGATTTTGAGCTATGTGTCGAGCTGCATTGTTATCACAGAACATTTTTATAGGGAGATGGTAAGGTTGCCCCATGTCGAGCAGTAATTGCCTAAGCCATATGAGCTCGCTGGTGGTGGATGCCATGACCCGGTATTCTGCCTCAGCGCTGGACCTGGCAACAACATTTTGTTTCTTGCTTCGCCAGGTCACCAGGTTTCCGCCAACTAATGTGCAAAAACCCGTAGTGGATTTTCTATCGTGGCTGCCTGCCCAATCTGCATCAGAAAAACCAATGATTGAGTTAGAGTTGTTGTTTTTCATCCATACTCCTTGTCCTGGAGTTTTCTTAATGTATCTAAGTATCCTAGTGATTATATCTAAGTGGAGTTCGAGGTGAATGCATGAATTGGCTGATAAGGCTAACAGCATAGGTTATGTCAGGTCTTGTGACAGTGAGGTATATGAGTTTTCCAACAAGTCTCTGATATTGTTGGATATCTTTTACAGGTTCTCCTTCGGTAGTGTTTACCTTTAGTTTAGTTTCTATGGGTGTATTTGCTGGTTTGACCCCAAGTTTTCCTGTTCCTTTTAAGAGGTCAAGAGCATACTTTCTTTATGATAAGAACAATCTTTTTTTGTGAATATGCAATTTCTATGCCGAGAAAGTATTTTAAATGTCCTAGGTCTTTTATATCAAATTTTGCTTTTAAGTGTTGTTTAATTTGGTTGATTTCTTGGTCGCTATCTCCAGTGATTATTATATCGTCTACATAAACGAGGATTATGGTAGTGATGTTCTGATGATGTTTGGTGAACATGGATGCATCGGCAGAAGATTTATTAAAACCGTAAGAAATGAGACAGTGACTAAGTTTGGCATACCAGGCACGAGGAGATTGTTTTAATCCGTAGATAGCCTTGTTGAGTTTGCATACCTGGTTCGTAGATGTGTAACCTGGTGGAGGGATCATATATACTTCTTCTTCGAGGTTTCCTTGAAGAAAGACATTTTTCACAACCATTTGATAGAGGTTCCAATTTTTATTTACGGCGATGGAGAGAAGGACACGAACTGTGTTCATTTTTGCTATAGGAGCAAAAGTTTCTAGGTAATCTAGGCCATAGGTTTGTGTGTATCCCTTTGCTACCAGTCTTGCCTTATACCTTTCTATTGTTCCGTTACTTTTGTATTTTACTTTATATACCCATTTACACCCAACTGGTTTAATCTCCTTTGGGATTGTGGTTAGAATCCAGGTGTTGTTTGTTTCTAGGGCTTGTATTTCTTCTTTCATGGCTTGACACCATTTTGGATCTTTTATGGCTTCATTATAGTTGTTTGGTTCTATGTGATTATCTATAGTGCCTAAAAAACCTGCGTGATGGGTTTTTATTTGTTCGTATGACAGGTAATTTTGGATAGGGTAGGTGACTTGAGAAGTGATATAGTTGTGCAAGTATTTTGGGGGACGGGTAGGTCGGGTAGATCTCCTCGGAATGTTTTCTTCTTCGTTGTTGTGTGGTTCTTCATTGTCTTCTTCTTGGAGGTCGGGTGTCACCCTGGTGATTTCTGGATCGCAGGTGATGGGTATTGGTGCGTCATTGCAGTTCGGTGGTGTTGGTGGTCCGTTATCTTCAGTTTCTGGGTGGAAGAACGGATTGTTTTCGACAAACTGTACATCCCGAGAAATATATAATTTACAATTTTTGGGGTCATAACATTTGTACCCTTTTTTCTAAAAGAATATCCTAAGAAGATACATTTATGAGAATTAGAATCAAACTTGTCATCTTTTTTTCTGTGAACAAAGGCAATGCATCCAAAAACCCGTAAGTGATCAAGTAATAATTTTCGACCAGTCAGAATTTCCAGTGGTTGTTTGTTTTGGAGGCGAGGACTTGGTAGTCGGTTAATAAGATAAGCAGCGGTTAAAACAGCATCGGACCAAAATTCTTTTGGAACGTGATTTTGAAATAGTAGTGCTCGTGTAACATTCAAGAGATGACGATTTTTCCTTTCAGACACACCGTTTTGTTCAGGGGTGTTAACACACGTGGTTTGATGAAAAATTCCTTTTGTTTTAAAAATTTTTGGAAGATATTACTGGTGTATTCAGAACCGTTGTCTGACCTTAAAACTTTAATTTTGAAATCGTACATGTTTTCCACAAAACTCGTAAAAATACAAAAGATATTAAAGGCTTCAGATTTTGATTTTAATAAATAAATCCATGTAGTACGAGAAAAATCATCAATAAAGGTGATGAAATATTTGAACCCGTTATAGGATTCAGTTGGGGCTGGTCCCCAGATATCGGAGTGTATTAGTTCTAATGGGTGTCTTGTTTTAATAGATGATAACTGAAATGGCAATCGAGTTTGCTTAGAAAAACTACATACATCACAAAATAAATCAGACTTAATAGATGGAAAAAGCGTTTTTAAAACAGGATGTGACAGGTGTCCCATCCTTTTATGCCATAACTCATGTTTCGATAAATTGCCTACATGCAATGCCTGTTTGTCTTTGTCTAAAATGTAAATGTTATTTGCGAGTTTTCCTTTACCAATCGTCTTCCCTGAGATACGATCCTGAAATACAACATCGTTGGGTGAGAAAATGATATTACAATTTAGTTCTTTGGTGATTTTTGCAACAGATAACAAGTTTGATTCAAACGAAGGCACATACAAAACATTTTTTGCAATCTGATCTAATAATTTTATTTTTCCTATTCCTTCTATTTCTACTTGATTTCCATTAGCCACACTAACAAATTTATTAAGTATAGATAAGTTTCTTTTGAGATCTAGCAATAAGTTAGGATTGCCGGTCATGTGATCGGTGGCACCGGAATCAATAATCCATATATTATTTTCATGTTTCTTAGACAGAAGGGCTGAAAAATGATTTTCAAGGGTTTTTTCCATACCTGCGAGATTACCTGAAGTTGAGGGTCTGGTTTGTAAAACGGCATTTAATTTGTTTATAAGGGAGTGGATCTCCCCTTCTCCATCCGCCAGGCCCATGTTTGAAGTTTGTGGAGAGAAAACGTTTTCTCTGTTACTTGGATTCGGAGCAGATCCGATTGTACGAGTCGGATCCATTGGGGTATATAATCCTCCCGACCCGACTGCTGACATTCCATGCGATTCCTGTGAGAGAAAAAAAGGGTTAGGGTTAGGGTTAGGGTTGGTCGAGCGGCTGCCGCTGCCTCCAGTGGTGGCGATGTAGCCTCCTCCGCCCGATGATCCCCCAGTGTTGTGAGATATGTCTCTCCTATCTCCTCCTCCTCCTCTTCTGTCGTTGTCTTTTGGTGGTCGGAGATGAGGGTGGAGAAACCAACAACTATTTTTGCTATGTCCTGTTTTTTTTGCAGTTTTCGCAGTGTTCGTCTTTCCGATTTCCATAGCGTTTTTTGTTACTTTGATGTTGGTTTTGTGATCTTCCGGTGAAAAACGCCTGATTTTCTGCTTCAGTTGTTGGTTGGTTTTGCGAAGGAGCTGTGGTCCTTCGTCGCGATTCCTCGCGAAGGATCATGGCGATAACTGAAGCGAGCGTTGGTAGTTCGGGGGCCATAAGCACCTGACTCCTGATATTTTCAAAGGATGGATCTAGGCCTACCAGAAACTGGTAGATCCGGTCTTGTTCGGTTCTTTTTCTGATAGTCTCTGCATCGTTTGTCGGTGGTTCGTATACCCCCAATTCGTCCCATGCTTTTCTGAGAGTACCAAGGTACTCAGTGACGCCTTTGTGGTTTTGTCTTGATTGCGTTATTTCTTGTTTGATTCTGAAGATATGTGCGAAGTCCCGTGCCTTCCCGTAGTGTTCTTGAACAGCGTCCCAAAGTTCTTTGGCGCTGTCTTTGTAGAGAAAGATCTCCCCTATCTGCGGTTGCATGGACGCGATTATCCATGACATAACCAAGTGGTCGGAGGTGTGCCACTCTTCTTGTTCTGCCTCCGTTTCTGGTTCTTCAGGTTTTCTTGTGGTTCCAGTGATGTGGCCAACTTTTCCCCGGCCGCTGAGGGAGAGGGACACCGCCCGTGCCCAGGATAGGTAATTTGTCCCGTTTAGAAGAGTAGAGACTAGACGAGAAGGGTTTTCGTGGTGGTTTCCCGACATGATTTCGGTGGTTTTTTCGGGTTGGGTTTTTGTGTGGATTTTTGAGGGTTTGGATGTTGGTTGATTTTCTTTCCGCCTTCAACCCCCTCAGTGAGGAGAAGACCGGTGATGACCTTTGGGGAATCTGAGGTCAGATCAACCTTGCTCTGATACCATGTAGAAATTTGGAGACGGATTTGAGGAAGAAGAAGAAGAAACTTTTATTTTTTCTTGATTATTATCATTTATTTACATCAACACATATATATATATACTTGCTGCCTTTTTTTCCGTTTGAGTTGTATGCATACGAAGAGGTGTGTCTTAACTGCTTGATGTATTCCGAGGAGACAAGATTAATTGTGATAACCGTTGTTGTTGTAATCTTCAATACAAGAGAAATCTCCGATATTACAAATGATTGTAAACAATATGTCTCCCAAAACACTCTAAATCTCTCTGTAGCCTAATATCTCTTAAGGAAATAAGTATTGTATGTTGTGTTACAAATTATGGCGAAAACCATTTTAATAATGCGCTAAAACCGTACAAATACACATGTCATTCGTGGGCAAAACCGTCTACAACGGTCGCCCGGAATTCTCCATCGATAGACCAATTGTCTGTTTTTCGCGTAACCGCCATCATTCGGTCGACCGCTCACCCCGAGCTGGTCGACCGTTCTGCGCTTCTGAACAGCGTCTGGGAGCCTCTGGAAGTTTCTGGTCGACCGTGACTTAAGTTTTGGTCGATCGATCCGCGATGTTGATTCTCGACTTGAAGTTCCTGGAAGTTTCCGGTCGACCGCGTGCCCAGCACCGGTCGACCAACTCTTGCTTCGATCCGAGCCCTAAAGGCCCTGGAAGTTTCCAGTCGACCGCGTGCCCAACACCGGTCGACCGAAACTCACATTTCGACGAATCCTGGACGCTCTGGACTTTTCCGGTCGACCGTGACTTTTCCGGTCGACCATTGCACCATGTGTTTACTGTACCTAACAATTCTAGAAACCAATTTTCAACAAAGGTCGACGTGTTTAAATAATTATACTCAGTTTTATTAATTTTATGTCTCTGTTCTATCTTCTTTTTTGTCGGTGTCTTTTAATAAGTGTGACGTTTTTACCTGCCATGAAGACTTGCATTTTTACGTCGTGGATGACTTTATAAAGTTAAGGTTGGGAAAACTCTGAAAAATCTTTATGCCAATGCATTCACTTTTTTGTATGTTATTGCAAGATCTTGAACAAGTTGCTTCAATGAATCAAAAGCGTTCATGATCTAGAAAGCCTTTTATTTAGATAGATGACATCACGAACATGCACCGCCAAAAGTTAATTTGGATTTGAAACATTAAAAGATTCATCTGATCCACTTCAATGCTTGATAATCTATGCTTCTTTTTTCAAAACAAAAGGGCATATAATAGTGATGTTGGGGAGAGTATAACTGTATAACACATTAACACAGTAGAATCTAAACTTTTAGTTTAGGATCCATAGAAACTTTTAGTTTGTTTCAGTTCCAGAAGTGCCAATAGCCTACCAACACATCTTCAACCCATCTTCTTCGGTCTCATAAAATTGTCATTTCGGCCTGACTAAAAGCCCAGTAAATACATAACCGTATTTGCCTTTTTATGGCTACATCTTGACCCCTAAATTAATGTTTAAAATTGAGAATTCATATTCACGTTTACGATTTGGTAATTACATAGAGACCGTCCATAAATTATATCTACAAAATTTATAAGCATGTCTCGTATAAATGGTATAACTAACTATTAAACAATTATTTTTGTAGTTTGGACCAAATCAAGCCCGGTGTATGAAATTTGACTTCCCTTCCAAGATTTCCTACACGCAAACAATCGCGCTTTCATGAGGTTACAATTTACATTGAGTTCAGAAAAAATAATACCCTTAAGGTACGTAATCGACTCTTAACGTCTTATCCTTATATTTGAAGCATTAACTCGTATTAAGACAAAACTACATTAATATGATTTTTTTGAGATATAAAAAGGACACTAAACTATGTTTTTCTCACTTTAACCTACGATCACGATTCATGTTTTTACAACTACTTCTTGGAATAAGAAAGTGACCGATTCCAAACCAACCACACCAATAAATTGCGTGAGGTTATGTCCCTTATACCCATGAACGTGTGAGATCACAACCACCGTCCACTATATAAATATTTGGATTGTATTTTATTTCTTAACTTGTCTAAGCAATCGCTTTAATTGATGACTATATTTGGTGGAAATCCTACGCGTTTCTGTTTGATAGCTCCAAATTGTATATCCAAAAGAACAAACGGAACTTTGGAATTATTTGAGAAAATTGCAAATTGATAAGCAATAGCAAAGCTTTACAAGTCCCGTCGCAGAAAAAATGACGATTACACTTATGACTTATTATTAATTTATATATATAAAAACACATAATTAAAATATGTAATTGCTTTTTATAGCTGACGTCCATGATAAATAAAGTATTAAATGTTCACTTCCAGCTTGGAGGTGGTTGTTAAGAAATGACACCATGTTAACCTTAATCAAACACTTTCTTAAGTTCATTGGGACGACATCACTGTTTTATATTCACCACTGTCAACTGCTGAATTTCTTCGCTTTCCCATCACAAAATTGGCAAATTGTACATCAAACAACGATACGCAATAACGCAAATATATCGAAAAATTGTCTAACAAAAACCAGTTCTCATGTAACTTACATGAGAACTCTTTCCAGCAAGAAAGACACTAATTCCCATCTAATTAATGAAAACCGATAATCATGCAAGTATTTTTCAGAAAGATACTACTGCATAAAATTGATACTAAAATATAGAGCATTCACGTTTTTTCCACTACTTGTTGATATATACTACAATCTCTTTAAATTTTGCATTTTCAAGAAAACTGTCATACTTACAACGTACTTTCAACATTCTAGAATACAGAGTGATATACCTAAAGATGGGGTAGCGGTGTTGAACCATAGTCCAAGAACTACATAGAAGAGGAGAAAGTTTCATCCCTCGTCGCTAAAATCCAATATTAGTTTACCTTAAACGGGTAAACGACGGTTGCCGTTGTGGACCATACACATGTTTGATATGCACACGAGTCTTCCTCTATTTTTTTTTTATAGTGCTACGATATTGAAAATCAAATTAATAATTAAGTCCCAACGAAAAAACCAAAACCTAATTCTCCGGTGAAACAAGAAGATACGTGCATAGATCTCCTGCTGGAATTAAGTTTCCAAGTTCAAACTCAACATGATTTCAAGATCCAATTCCTAAACCAACCAAATCATACCAAAACACCACAAAATCAATCAACAATCTGCAAACTCAAAGTAATTATCATCAACAATTAACTCGATCCATACAGCTTTTAATTAAATCCCACAAAACTTTTCTATTCAAAAAAAAAAAACCCCACCACAACCCCAAAACAGCAAAACAACACATGATCACTAAAATCATCCAAAGGCCCAACAAGATCTACAAATCAATCAACCAACCAACATGTCAACAAATCACCATCTAATAAACTTTAGTAGCCGAAACCCTATCCTTGACAGTGTTAGAGTGGAGCAAAGCCCCACCACCCTTCCCTTTCCTCCTCAGCACAAACTTTGACCAAAACCCCTTCTTCTCCTTCGTCCTCTCCACCCTCCCCACCACGCTCGCCATCGACCGGCTCTTCGTCAGTGGTCCCACCTTTAATCTCCCACTTGGGGACCCGACGCTCGAACCGGAATTCGACACCGACTCGGGGGACCGGTCGGAGGAAAAGGTAGTAGAGGAAGCATTGGTGGAGGGAAGAGAAGGTTGAACACAAAATTTCGAGAGTTTCTCGGTTAGACAAGATGGACACACCCCTTTGGACTGCTTGTGTGTCGGATGTTTCAAACACCTTGCCTCCATGGAAGAAGAGATAGTAGATGTTGGTTGGTTTCTTGCAGGGTTTTTAGGGTTGTTATATAGAGAGGGTGTTGGGGGGGTTTCTTGGGTGGTTCTTGGGAAGTCAGGTTGCAACTTACAAGTGTGTGTTGTGGAGGGATTTGGTGGACTTGACTAATTTTGCTTTTCAATATTGCCAGGTTGGAAGGAGTGGGACGTGTGGAATGGTCCACGTGTGGGACGTTTGGTTGGGGACTTCGGGGTTGGGATAGTGAGAGTTTGATCCGTCGATCCCGGAGGATTGACTCGTTTTTAGTTTAGTTAGTGTGCTAATTTTAGTTTTTGAGTTGGCTTTCTTTGCTTTGAGCTTTTCGTTTGATATTATCAGTGCGAAAAGTGTACATATAATACTTAGTTTATTATTTGAATTATTTGATAACGTATTGTCAGGTACTTTTGAGATATGGGCTTTGAATGTAAAAGTTTGTATTGTCTTTTGTCTTGATTTGGTGTACTTGAACGATAATTCGAATAAATTATGGAGTTTGATGCAAAATAGCCAGACGGACGTTAAGGGTGCCCGGTAGGGCGCCCGGGTAGCCCTCCCTTAACGGGAGGGTGCGCCCAGGGTGGGGCGCCCTGGGCGCCCGGGGCCCCCTCCCATTTTTTTTTGTTTTAAAAATAAAGATTATTTTTATAATTAGGATAATGTATTAATTAGGTAAATGGAATTTAATTAGTTAGGTATTACAAAATAATTGAAAAAATATTTTATGATTAATTAACATTTTTATGATTTACTTAGATATAAAAAATTAAAAAATCATAAATAAATTAAGAAATACAAAATACAAATACAATACATATACACTTCGGAAACAAAATACAATACAAGTACAGAATACGAAATACTGTAGGTCCTCGATGTTTGAGAAGTCCAAGCCTCGATCAAATCGTCTCGTCTTTAGTGAGTCACGCGCGTACTGTAAGTACCACACATTTGAAATTACTAGGTACTTGAGAAGGAGAGATCAAGTTCGTGATCGCACCACACATTTGAACCTTCAAGCCGATTTTGTCGACAATATATGGCAACGCTTTGGGGAAATGCGTCTTGATGTATTTGAAGTTTAGTATTTAAGTTTAGTATTTAAGCATGTATTTTTAGTTTTAGTTTCTCAATTTCCGGTTAATTTACTATGTAATGTGGTTTTCTAAATTTTAATAATATTTTCGTATTTATTAATTAAATGTTAATTAAAAACGAATGAATTGTTGATATTAAATAATTACGATAATGATTATTAATATATTTTGTTGATTGTTGAAAGAGTTTTGGAGAGAAGAATAAAAATAATGACGTGACAACAAATACTGTAGCGTGACTGAGTGAATTGGGTAATGATTAAGGATTTTGTAGGGAGGTTGGTTTGTGCTGACGTGACAGAGAGAGAAGCTGACGTGGCTGAGAGAGAAAGTAGGACGCCGTTAATGATGTGCGGTCGCCGAAACGAAGCATAATTCCACGGGCAATGAAAGGTCAGAAGCCGCACGTGCGCGGGAGTCACGGTGGAAAAAGACTAAACAAACATCAAATCCCATACCCACGTGTCCACGACTTGCACGTGTGCTGTTACCCTTTGGGAAAGAAACACACCACCCCACGTGTGCCACTCATCACAATATTACAAACCAACCCCCCGTTCTTGTAATACGTGCATGGTTGTTATTTACCTAACAACCAATGTTTTGCGAGAAACTAATCTTACTTATCATATTGATTCTTATCTAATTATAAATGCCAAGCTAGAAACTTAGAGCACCCCGCCAGGGCGGATTCCCGGGCGGTAGGCTGCCCCCCTATTGACCCGATTTTTTAAATAAAGATTATCTATATATAATTAGGATAATGTATTAATTAGGTAAATGGAATTTAATTAATTAGGTATTACAAAATAATTGAAAAGTATTTTATAATTAATTAATAATTTTTGATTTACTTAGATATAAAAAAATTTAAAAAATCATAAACAACTTAAGAAATAGTAGTACAATACTCATACATTTCGGAAACAAAATAAAATACAAATACAGAATACGAAATACAACAGAAATAAGGAAAGGAAAGACAATCATCCTACGGATACAGAATTTAAACTACCAGAATACTGATAAACTACCACAGACATATTGAAAACATAAGCACCTACAGATATCATTGTGCTTTAGCTCACTCCTTGAGTTCAGCAAGTGTTTCTTTATCGAATTCGTCCTTGTTTTCCTTTTTCATTGGAGCGAAGAGGACATCAAGTTTCTTGCTGTTCAGTTCCCTTTGGAAATTCGCCTTAGCTTCGATGCGTTTCCTCTCCATCCGTTCTTCGTAACGCAAATATTTTCCCTCTTTCACTTTTGCGCTATATTCAATTTGTTTCCCCAGTTCTAACATATCATGATCAAGTTGTGTCTGAAATGGTTGTTTCCCCTTCTTTTTTTGGCTTTTTAACACCTTCAGGACGAGGACATGTTTCGAACACCATTTCATCTGCTGACGGTGTTGCGTTACTCCCATCGTCGTCGGTGTTTTTTTCTTTTCCCGCTGCTAAAACTCCCCGGACTTTCTGCAGTGACGTTTCCGGTGGGAAGTCCAAACGCAACAGACTCCCATTTAAGGTACCTACGTAACACAAGTCAAACATGCATGAACTGAAATTTGGCGTTGTGTGTTCGTTCGTAGATGATGTGCGCTTCATGGATGACATCGTCCTCGATGTAACCGCTTTTCTTCATCCGCACCGCCTGGTCGAAGCAACCGACTCATTGGTTCACAGATGGCAATGTACGCCTCCATCACCCCTTCAATGATTCATCGTTACGCTCTACTACACCTGGCTCGCCTGAGTCATTGTAGATGCGCTCCACACGTTTCCAGAAGGACTTCATTTTTTGGTTTGTCCCAACCACAACATCGCCACTGACAACCATGTAAGCTGAGACGAGTCGTTGATCCTCTTGTGCGGACCACGATTTTTGCGTCATCATCGTCGCGGTTTTGCGTGTTCCCTGGGTCGCGGTTTCGTCATTCACATCAGCTGTATAGCGGCTTGCATTTTTCCACTACTTTCGCCACTTAGGAGGCGAGTATAGATACCCATTGGGAATTGTGTTTGCCCTTCTTCCTGAGTTGGCGGTTGATATTGATTGTGTGGGTAGAACCCTGAGTGTGGTAAAAATTGGCTTTGGTGGGACGGGTGGAATCCTGATTGTGTGGTAAACTGGCTTTGGTATAACGGGTGGAATCCTGGTTGTGGAACATTTTGGTAAGGGGAAAAGTGTCGGCTTGGGGGTGGACAACGTGGAGATCGTTGGTAATCTGGTGAATCATTGCCTTCTGAAGATGACATTGTGAGTAGAGAGTGGAGGTGAGTAGAGAATTATGGTGGAAGAAGTAAGATTGGAATAGAGGTGAGTAGAGAATTAATGTGGTTGGAGTATATAAATTGAAGTAGTCACGCGCGTACTGTAGGTCCTCAATCCAATCGTCTCGTCTTTTGTGAGTCACGCGCATACTGTAGCTCCTCGATGCCTGAGAATTCCAAGCCTCGATCCAATCGTCTCGTCGTTTGTGAGTCACGCGTATACTGTAGGTCCTCGATGCCTAAGAAGTCCAAGCCTCGATCCAATCGTCTCGTCTTTTGTGAGTCGCGCGCATACTGTAGGTCTTCGATGCCTGAGAAGTCTAAGCCTCGATCCAATCGTCTCGTCTTTTTTGAGTCACGCCCATAGTGTAGGTCATAAATTTTTAATTTATTAATTTGTGGTTTTCTAAATTTTAATAATATTTTCGTATTTATTAATTAAATATTAATTAAAAACGAATGAATTGTTGATATTAAATAATTACGATAATGATTATTAATATATTTTGTTGATTGTTGAAAGAGTTTTGGAGAGAAGAATAAAAATAATGACGTGAAAACAAATACTGTAGCGTGACTGGGTGAATTAGGTAATGGTTAAGGATTTTGTATGAGGGTTGGTTTGTGCTGACGTGGCAGAGAGAGAAGCTGACGTGACTGAGAGAGAAAGCAGGACGCCCGGGAACTACCCGGATGCTGTTAAGGATGCTCTTAGGAGGCGTTTAGATGACACCAAATCCTGACACTCCACCTTCAGACGTTAAAAGAAGCTGATGAGGAGATCCGGAGAATCTTGGTTTTTGACGCGCAAAACGAGGTAACATATACACTGCCTTAGAGAAGCTGGGTGGATGAGCTTCTCAGATTCTTGTTGATTCTGATTTTTATTTGGACAAATTTACCCCCACATCATTTGGAGATCATTCACAGGGTAAATAATAATAAACAAATATAAACAAATAAAAATACATATTTTCTGAAGAAAAAAAATAAAAAAAATCTAAAACGAATTTTATAATGATTTTTTATTTAATCAAATTCTAAAGATAATTTAAGAATTTTTTTGACAAGACATTACCCACTACTAGAAACCTTCTACATCTTCTAAACAACTCTCAACCTTCCCACCTCCGGTTAACATTTAGGAGCTACATTCAAACTAGGCCAAACACAATTCCCAAAAATGATATCTCAAACTGATTCAAGTACCAATTAAGTGAGAATGGAATATGAGTTAAATCTTGCTCTTATAACAATTAACTTGTAGGTTATTAGATACGAGTTTGTGACCTATCATCACATTACTTTTATGGAAAGAGATTCTATTCTACCTAAGTTTCGTGATGCAATTTGCTTGTCAGTAACATTGTGGACAATAGATTCTCCTCTTTATGAAAAATACTAGCAAAGCATTCTTGAAAAAGTTCATTCTCTAACAACGCCGTAGACTTTATGTCTCTTTGAAACTTGTCGTAGAAAAATTTATTGTACGGCTTCCAATTCTGTCAACTTCCATTTAATTGTTAATTACACGCACCTGCTACCACTTAATTTTTCATTCTGGAGAAGCACAACACCAAGAAATGAGGAAATTAAACAAACTAAAACTCCAGTTAGTAGATATTTAGTTGTTAACTTGTTATACATGCGCATGCACGTTTCACAAACTTATAAGTGCCTCGTGTCCAATTCTAGCACCTATATTATACTCTCCCTATGTCTACATGCTCTTTTTCTTTCCTCTTAAAACACTTTTCTACTATATCGTGTCCAATTAAATATCTTGGATTTTCATTAGGATTGGATCCCTAAATTATTGAAACGTCAAAATTCAAACAAATGGATTGGCCTAATTAGATGATACATGCACCAATACTTCTCCAACTTTAAATAATTTTATCGTGCATGACGCTAGACAAATAAACGGTGCATTAGTGGTTGCCTCGTTTGGCGCACCCATGCACGAACCAACCACCCACCTTCCCTTCCCTATGGTTTGTATATATATTTATTGTAGTGAAACCAAGCAAGATTTGGAGATGCACCACAAATTATATTTATTGGGTGGACATGGAACCATAAATTCTGCGGGATTTCCTGCAACTTGATCAGATATGTTTTGAGTTGTTTAGGGTTTCTTTTGCTGGGGAATGAAGGGTTTGGAGCCCCCACATGTTTTCGTTGGGATCTACTCAGATTGATGATTGTCGGAAGTTTAAAAGATTTAATGGAGAGTTGACATGTGGATCAGAAAGATATCAAAGTTTTTGGTGGGTGGAATTACTTTATCTTTGTGTGTGTGTGTTTCTTATTCCGTTCATGAATTATCCGTCCTACTAAAGTGTTGTAGACGAGAGTAAATAGAAAGGTGGATGTCAAGTTCTGTGAACAACACATGCAACCTGCGGTATTCGCTACCCCAGTCTGAGTGGATAACTCAAATAAGGAGGACAAATTGAGTATTAACAAACACACGGAAGGGACAAAACACATCAAAAACATCTAATTTATTTAATTATAATAGGAAATATCAATACAAATTTTGAACAATCCTCAATTGAGGATAAAGTAGTGATAACCATGAACAGACAAAATAGGTGATTGCCACACATCCGAATGAATAACATCAAATGGACTCGCACTAACACTACCAGCACAACGAAGTGTATGACACCTACTCTTAACTTATAGACAAGCAACACAAGGCCCAACAAACTTGGCATTATTAAGAGGAAGATTAAAAGTAGAAATGACTTGACGAACAAGAGAGTAATGACAATGACCCAGTCTTTGATGTCATCTATTGAGAGGAGCTCTCTCGCAAAGAAGAACCATAGGAGACACACGACGGAAGGCACCCGAGAGTTCGTCAAAAAGGTACAATTACCCATCAATAGTGCCCTAAATAAGTGGACTCCTCGACCCGGTCATTCACAATGAAATACTTAGGATGAAATGCAAGACATTATGTTGTCGAGTAAAGCGAAGAACGGAAACAAGATTTTTAGAGATGTTGGGAACATGAAGAACATCATTAAGTTTAAATGGTGGAGCCGTGAGCTGACGTAGTTGGAAGCAAACCACTACGGCCGACTCAACCACCGCTTCCGAAGTGATGGTTGTCGCTGAAGCGAGCAAGGAAGGAGTGTGGATTAAGAAGTTCCTTGAAGAGCTTGGAGTAGTTCCCTCGTGCGAGGGACCCATAGAGCTATTTTGCGATAAGAGTGCATCTATCTCGCAAATCAAGGATCCCAAATGACACCACAAAGTGAAGTACATGGATTGTAAGTACTTTGTCACACGTGACTTCATCGACGAGGGCAAAATAAATATGTTATGGGTGGACACAAACAGCAACACAGTTGATCCATTCACCAAACTCTTATCCCAAGCCAAGGGCGAAATTCATTTCGAGTCCATGGGTCTGAGAAACCATGTGGATTGACTTGATGAGTGATTAGAAATGGTTACCCTAGTTATTATTGTTTTATACATTGAGAATGTATGTGAAAGAAAACTTTGATAACAAATGGGAGATTGAAAGGAACGTGTTCTAAAAGTTTTACTTTTATATGTCAATTATTATGAATTGAATGTGCAAGCATTTTGTTCCTTCATTATGGTATTCGTCTTTTGGAAGTGTTAAGGAAGAGGTGTTTGGTCCTTAACCGTAGAGCTCTAAAAGATAATGGTTTACATAAATCAAAAGCTATTCACAATCATGGTAATTAACATGGAACATTAATTACCGAGATAAGATTGTCGTGTTGGTCATCGATTGTTGTAGCTCTACAAATAATTGACGACACGAGTATATAAAAGAGGAAAATATTACTTTTATATATTGAATAGACCTAACAAGTAAAACATTATGGAATTGTGTTTCGTGTCATTAATGTTTTTACTGTGTCTTGGATCCTAAGATATGAGACTTATATCATTTCACTCAAGAAGTGCTTGATTTGATTATTGTCAAAAACTATCAATGAGTGTAGTGATAAAGACAATAGTTGGTTGAACATGACTTGTGCTGTAAAAGATAGCTAGTCAAACGATTATTATTACTCCTCTTAATTGAGTGATGATATTAGTTGGCTCCTTGATAAAGCAAAATTATAAATGTGCACAATGTAACTTGAGTTAAGTTACATAGTTATAATTAGCTTAGAGAGATCAAAAAATGAATATAATACAAAGATGACACATTTCTACTTTGTATGTATTCTTAATATCATGAGGCAAGGGACGGACACAAGTGATGCACATACATCACTAAATGGATCGTGTTTTGGTTCGAGTGGAACAAAGACATCTATGCTAATTGACTAACTATAATGTGTAGCATGATACCGCTTATAGTTTGAGATATTAAGTGTTTAATATTGCTGCCAATTTGGCTTAAATCCTCTTATAGGTCACAACACAAAACTGAGAAACAAGAGGCTTGATTTTAAGTTCATATGATGTGTCAGGTTTCATATGAAAATGAGACACATGTGGTGAACGAATAAAATCAATGTGTCATGAGAATTGACACAATTAGAATCATAATAAATTCATATGAGGTATATATATTATGGGGTGTAATAATTTAATATTACATATGATAATATATTATATAAGATGTGAATTTGCTAAAAACCCAAAAAAATCAAATTTTGTTGGAAATAAATCCAAAATTTGACAAAGACAAAATCAGGGTCAAACATGGTGAACCGTTAAAGGTTCGATCGACCGGGGTATCTTCGGATTGGTCAACCGAATAGGGAACAAGTAAGCGCAATTGGTTGACCGAAATTGTATGGAGTGCCTGGACAATCGAGTTCGGTTAACCGAGTGTGCATGGTCAACCGAGAAATAGTATTTTCGGTAGACCGAAGGTGACACGGTCATCCGATGACTATGTCCCAAGAGCGATTCTGGTGGGTCAACAGTAGACCGAGTAAAAGACGTGGTTCGTCCGAATTCTTCCAGAGAATTTTTCTCATACGGATTCGGTCGACCGTCTAGCTCACGGTGCACCGAACACGTGTTATAACCAAACGGTCTGGTTGACCGAGTTATGTTCGGTCCACCGAACAAGAACAATTCTGCCTGAATTATTAAGAGATTAATTAAATCATGGGTGGATTAATTCCAGATTTAATTAAAACGTTTTTTATGGGTGCTTATGTGGAAATTATAGATTAATTTTAGGAGAGAATAAGAATGAGATCATGGCTAAAGAGTAGCTCTTGATAATGATGTTTTGTGAGACTATAAAAGGACCCATACTCCTACTTGTTTAATACTAATGCAAAAAAATTTATCTCATTAATCTCTCCCTAATCACCACGAAAATCTCTTAGTAAATTTAAGTTTTAGAGATAAGAATCTCAGGAGCTTAAAGAGGGGTTATTAGCTAGATTCTAAACATTGTTAGAGATTGATTGGCTATCTTCTTTCTCTCTAATCTTGTTTAGAGTTTGGTGAACACTCGGAGGCAAATCCGTGGACGACGCAACGAGCAACGCAACTCCGGGTCTTCAAAAGATTTTAGATAACCTTTAGGTATGATTCTACTTTTGTGATTTATTTTAATAAATGTAGGGTTGCATGTTATTAGAATAAACACAAAGTAATGTACATAGAAATTGTTGAAAATATGAAAATTGATCTTGTATGTTGTATTACAATTTTAAAATATATACATACATAGGGACACAAAATCCTATAATTAGAAGGAGCCTTGATCGGTGGCTCGCGATTCCCTAGGCGGTTAGAGTTTTTGCCATTTCAATTCCCACAATTCTCTTTTCGTGCCACATTGGCTGAGATCTCAACTAGGGTTGGTTTCAGATGAGACACTGCTTATGACTTAAGACAAGCCTAAGGAGATCATCATATGATGATGGCTGTGGACGTTCAGTAATCGTGGACACAACAGAATCATAATCGGTAGGGGAGGCTGTTGAGGATCGTTGCGACAAGATCATCAGCCACAACAGTCGGAGTCTTGTTTCAAGTTCAACTTCAGTCGACAGTGCCACTCCAACAAACCCTTAGAATGAGATCGAAGAAGTTATTTTGATGATGCTGCATATTCTAATGCGAGCCGACAAAAGAGGCTTAGATCGGAGGTATGGTTGCATTTTGGTAGAGATAAAAATAAAGGTCGTGATGGTTCTCGAAAGGCGACTTGCAAATATTGTAAGGGAGTTTTTGATGGCAGCAACTGTAAAGGTACAACTCATCTCTTAAATCATTACAAAGTTTGTAATCGTAGGCCTAGAGTGGATATACAAATAATATTTGATTGGCAAGTCTTCTTCTTCTAAATTGGTGACTCATAAGCCCGATGCTAAAGTCGAAAGACAATATTTTGCTGAAATGATAATCAAAATAGATCTGCCATTTTCAACTTGTGAGAGTGTGTACTTTAGAAGATGAATTTCTTATGTAGATCTGATATATAAATGCCGAAGTAGAAACATGGTTTAAAAGATGTTGTGGATGCGTACATGGATTGAAAAGAAAAATTGTACAAAGTTTTAGAGACAAATTATAGTAGAGTCATGTTCACTATAGACCTATGGACACATGAGCATCAAAATCGTGGGTATTGTTGCGTTACATGTCACTACATTGATGATAGTTGGTTGTTGCATAAAAAGATAATTGCTTTTCAAGACATCAAGAAACTACACACTAGTGAGGTCCTAGCTGATTGGCTCAAAAGTCGTATCATGGAATGGAACTTGGATAGAAAAATGGAATGGAAATTGGATAGAAAATTGTATAACATTGTTGTAGATAATGCTAGTAATAATGAACCAATGGTGAACACAATCAAGACATGACTGAATGGAAAGAAGACACTTGTTCTCAATGGTGAATTATTTCACACTCGTTGCACTGCACACATTCTTAATTTGATTGTAAAAAGTGGGTTGAAGGTGATTCGTTCATTGTTAGATAAAATCCAAAAAAGTGTGAAGTATGTTAACTAATCAGTACACAAGGCTAATCAGTACTCGGTTGGTTGGTGGTAGAGGTGTTTCCTATGATGTTGAGACTAGATGGAATTCAACCTATGTCATGCTTGATAGTGCCTTCGAGAAACAGGATGTAATTGTTTGTTTAGCAGAGTTCGATGAGTTTATGTTTTTACACACACCGGAGAAGTGGGAGATGGGCAAAAATATTCACAATTGCTTGAAACTATTTTATGACATCACAGTCCGTCTTTCTAGTACTAAATATCCCACTTCTGACTACTGTTTCAAGGATGTTTGTTTGGTAAATTTTGCATTGGTTACATGGCAGAAAAGTCTTTTTGAATATGTTCGGACAATGGCTACTAAAATGCAATTGAAGTTTGATAAGTATTGGGAGTCATGTAGCTTGATATTGTCATTTGGTTCGACACTTGACCCTCGCTTCAAGATGGTGTTTGTTGAATATGCAAAGCGTCAGTTGTATGGCTCTTGTGCTGAAAACAACATTGCAAAGGTAAAGACTAAGCTCAATGTGTTATTTTTTGAGTATTTGGCTGATAGGTCTCATCCTGAATGTGTTGTTCGTACTAATGCTTTCGAGGAGCAAGCCACTAGTGATGATCCATTTTTGGAGGGTTTTTGGGATATGCTGATCAGACTTGTCAATTTGGGTCAGATGTTGGGAAACCAGAACTTCAGATGAACATCGAAGAGCCTTTAGTCCGTACAAAAAACCCAGAAGATTTGTCATTTGATATCTTGGAATACTACGTGGTGGAGGCGTCTTGATTGACATCATTTCATGCTCATATTGGTATCTTATATTCATTATCTTACACTTAAGCAATGCTACGTGACGAGTTTTATGTTTAGTTTTCAGGAATAAAGAGGTTTGAAGAGAAGAGCCATGAAAGGACCCAAAAGCAGGAAAAATGACTTAATTATGAGACCGGGGAACTAAGATGCAAGGGAGAATGACCTGATCGTAAGATCGAAGGACCTAAGAGCAAAACAGGAAACTTCACACCATCATGGGGAGTATTTTGACAATTTGATTCGGGTCGGAGCTCCAACAAACCAAGTAGATGCATCCAGGACCAAGAAACACATCAAGAAAAACCCACAACAAAAACCAAAGCGATCTGGGCCTTATAGGCCGCCAATTGGCGGTCTGGATCAGCCCAGATCCGCTAAACTTTCTCCTGGACTTGTATTAATGTGTGTTTAGGCTATTTTTGGTATTGGTTTAGTCCCACATCGGGGGATTGTCCCGGATTAGCTTTTTCCATGCTTATAAGTAGAACTCTTCACCTCCCATTGTATCATTCTCTCTCTTTGGTGACATCTTCCCGACTAAGAGTGAAGCCTTGAAGCAAAACTCTGGTGGAGGAATAGCTGCTTGTAATTTGAATGAGTTAATAATAGATGTTTTCTTTAGCTTGTTAATTCTTGCTTAGTTGATTTCCTTTTATGTGTTTGCTTTGTTGCTTGTTTTGTTTTATGCTTCTTTAATATTTCTTGCTTGAATAGTATAGTTTCATTTCAGTATAATACTTCATTTTATTAGAGTAGTTAGTTTAAATATGTGTGAGTAGCTTCATCCCCATTTGGGGGTGGAGAAATATGTGATATAATCATGTAGTGTATTAAGTGTGTGTTATCTTTATCCCTTGAGCTTTATATGATTTCCATAACCATCTAATTTGTTTTCACTCTTATCTTTGATATGCTAATGCTCTTGAATGAAACTTAACTTATGCTTTGATTAATGGACATATTCTATGGGGAATGATAATGTTAGGATATGGATGAAGTTAATATTGGAAACACAATTTGTAGTGTATGTGCTCTTGTTGCCTTTACCTTAGCTAATGTCTTGTATGTTTTAATGATGTAGTCTTATCTTAATTCATGTGGAGGCATAGTAGGGTCTAGTCTTTATACTTGAGTTCATGTAGCTTCATTCCAATTATTGTCTTGTATGTTTTAATGATGTAGTCTTATCTTAATTCACGTGGAGGCAAAGTTGGATGTAGTTTTATGATTTCATGCACTACATGTTGTGAGGAGTTTAATGAACACACACACTTCTTTATGTTCACATTATTTCTCTACCCCCTTTGGGGTTTAGTTTTCTTGCTTTTCTTCCATTTCCTTTTTGCATCTTAGTGTAGTTTAGTGTATCCAACCTTTCTCTCCTTCTTTTTACCTCTCGCATTCAAACAAACCAATCGTCGACACACCTCGCAGTGGATGACCCGTATTTGTCATCGCTTCAACGCGGTCGTGCACTTGCAGTTTAAATAAAACGATCAATCACGTCTCCTCCAGACACCCAGGACGGAATTTTTAATTTTTCCCTCTTACATCACTTGATCCAGGCGCTTCGTCAGACATTTTCATTGTGTTGTTACTGGGAAAATGAGGAAAACGTAGGTAGAAACCTTATTTTAAGAGACGAAACGTAATTGTTATTAAATGAATTGTGATAGACAAAAGTGTAATTTTTGGAACGATTTAAGTAATTTTCTGACGACGGATAGTAGCTCCCTTGTCATAAACTATATATGTACCCACTTATTTTCCCGGAAACATATCCTCGACGTCTGAGTGATTTATCCTATAACTTACTTCAATAATTTCCAGTGGACTCCTTTTTATGCACTCTCGAAAAGTCAAAATGTGTTTCTCTTGGTTCTTGCTAACGAAATGAATTATTTGGGTGATCCAAACACCTCGTGTAGGTTTGAAACCATATTTTCTAAATAATGCAGATTTTCTCCAAATTCATGTTATTTTAGCTAATCAAAACAGGTCCTCAACGAAATTCGGTCACTATCATGTTTCATGAACCGTCATATGTCTTCCGAGTTCCGAAAATGAAAAATAATACAAAATTAATGGTCATCAATCAATAAAAGATATTTCTGCCAGAATTAACATAAAAATCTACAAATATATATATTTCTTACGGTACACCGCGTTTTTTTTTACTTAAAGAACACAGCAGAAAATGCCTTTAACATATTTAATATTAAATAATAAACTGAAGAAAGCGGGAAACTTAGCTAAATATCTTACTTGTATAATTGTATTATAATGTATTCTCGTGAAACTAGTCAATCAAGGTGACTTAGAAAATGGGTAAAAAATTAGAGTCCTTATACACGGACGCGGGCGTCACGGACGCGCCCTACGTGGCTTCAAAAAGTGGAGGAGTCAGCGTCTACTCGGATTGCCATGTCACGGTTTCCTTCCGAACGCGGCTTAAATTGTTTTCAAATTTTTTTGACGGTTTTCGAAGAAGGACGGTTCGTTTCCAGATTAGACAGCGGCAGACACCCTACGAACGACGGTTCGGATACCGAGGAAGATAACATATCCAGACCTAAAGGGAGACTCTCGCTTTCTTTCTTTCTTACCTGTGAACGTAGGAAGCGCACCTGTGAAGCTTTCCCGACTTTCTTTCCCTGTGAAGCGCACCTTCTAAACGATAATGGAATCTTCAACTCCGGCCGTCGATATCGAACACGTCCCAGAAGCGGTGGGTCTCTAATTTTTTCTTTCCCTGGGTCGTTATTTTTTCTTTCCCTGGGTCGTTTATTAAATTATTGGTTTTAGGGAACCACGTACTACTTCCGGGAATCACGATGCTCCTGGAAGGCCATCCGAAAGCAGTTTGACCGGATGAATAAGGTGGAGAAGGAGGCTTTCCGTAGCACCCCATTCGGTCACTTCCTAAACCTTCCTAACATTACGACGGACAACGAAATAGTCGGTTGGTTCGTCGAGCACTACGATACGGAGGAGGTGGGGCTGAGAATAGGATCAGGGGTAGTTCCCCTTACACCGGAAGACATCGCCCTAATTTTGGGGTTACGTACGCATGGGAAGGCCGTGGTGATGGAACCATTGCGCGTCCAGAAGCGAGACGGGGTGAACCTTGACAACACCCAACTTTTAGTTCATCTCATGGCAAACAGTACCATGGGCGAGACGGAGGAGTACGTTCGTCTCCTGATTTCTTTCATCTTCAACAATTTTTTGTTCTATGATGGAACGCTGCGACCGAAGGAATGGTTCATGCACCCTCTGAGGAACATCAAACGCCTAAGCAGCTACGCATGGGCAAGTGCAGTTCACAAAACCCTGGTTGGAGGCCTCGAGAAAGCAAGTTTAGAACTGCAGGAGAGGAAAAAGGCAGGGAATTTCATAATGAGGCAGGGGAACGTCGAAGGTTGTGTTGCCATACTACACGTAAGTTTTTGTTCCTGCTTCACTCTTCCTCTCTTCCTCTTTTTTTTGTTTTTGTTCTTTTCGGAAGACGACGTGTGTCTGTTCGGATTAAGTGGTGGGTCTGTTCGGATTAAGTGGTGCGTCTGTTCGGATTAAATGGTGGGTCTGTTCGGGTTAAGTGGTGGGTCTGTTCGGATTAAGTGGTGGGTCTGTTCAGATTAAGTGGTGCGTCTGTTCGGATTAAGTTGGGTGTCTGTTCGGATTAAGTGGTGGGTCTGTTCGGATTAAGTGGTGAGTCTGTTCGGAATAAGTGTTGCGTCTGTTCGGATTAAGTTGGGTGTCTGTTCGGATTAAGTGGTGGGTCTGTTCGGATTAAGTGGTGAGTCTGTTCGGAATAAGTGTTGCGTCTGTTCGGATTAAGTTGGGTGTCTGTTCGGATTAAGTGGTGGGTCTGTTCGGATTAAGTGGTGAGTCTGTTCGGAATAAGTGTTGCGTCTGTTCGGATTAAGTTGGGTGTCTGTTCGGATTAAGTGGTGCGTCTGTTCGGATTAAGTTGGGTGTCTGTTCGGATTAAGTGGTGCGTCTGTTCGGATTAAGTGGTGCGTCTGTTCGGGTGAGGTGGTGCGTCTGTTCGGATTAAGTGGTGGGTCTGTTCGGAATAAGACGTGTGTCTGTTCGGAATAAGAAGTCCGTCTGTTCGGATTAAGTTGGGTGTCTGTTCGGTTTACGTTTAATGTATGTTCAGATTCAGTTGTCTTTCGAATATGAAGGTACGTTGGTATAGTAGTTCTCATTTATTTCCTTTCCATTTGAAGGTGTGGCTTTGTGAGAAATTTAAATTGGGGGAGCGCAGAACTGGAGTTTTCCCACGGATGAAAAGATGGACGGAGATGTTTGGGAAACGATTAACCCTGAGGAAATGGGAGGAACGTGGAATTACCTTACATCGGATTTACGACGGCACGTTCGACCTGATGGGGGCTCCATCAATGAGTGAAAGGGAGCTGCAACTTATTGGTCCTGTTCGAAAGAGCTCAACTTCAACCGTCAGTTTGCCAAGGCTCCAACTGGCAGACTGCAGCATTCCATGCGACCCGCTGCTCCAAGAATTGGAGCTGAGTGAGGTGAAGACAAAATGGTTGAGGGCCGAAGCTGCCCTTAAGAAGGCCACAGAACAGGTACACGACCTCAGGGAAGAACTGAGGATTTCCCAGGAAGAGTGTGGGAGGCTCAGGAAAGATATTATATATCTTCGAGGGACAGGGACAACTGGAGTCCCTGGTGGGGAGAACGAGCGAGAGCAAGAGGAGGAGAATAGGAAGAAGAGGGAGGCGGAGGAAGAAGAGAATAGGAAGAGGAAGGAGGATGAAGAAGAAGAAGAAAAAAAGAGGAAGGAGGAGGAAGAAGAAAAGAGGAGGGAGGAGGAGGAAGAAGAAAAGAGGAGGGAGGAGGAAGAAGAAGAGAAGAAGAGGAAGGACGAGGAGGAACGAGAAAAGAAGAAGAGGAAGGAGGAGGAGGAACGAGAAAAGAGGAAGAGGGAGGAGGAGGAATGTGAGAGAAAAAGGGAGGAAAGGACAAAGGAAGAAGAAGAGAAGAAGAGGAAGGACGAGGAGGAACGAGAAAAGAAGAAGAGGAAGGAGGAGGAGGAACGAGAAAAGAGGAAGAGGGAGGATGAGGAATGTGAGAGAAAAAGGGAGGAGGAAAGGAAGAAGGAAGAAGAGGAGAAGAGGGAGGAGGAGAGGAAGATGGGAGAAAAGAGGAAAATAGTGGAGAAGGAGGAAGAGAAGAAGAGGGAAGAGAAGAAGAAGAAGGAGAAGGAAGAAGAAAGCAAGGCCCAGATAGCAAACTGGGTCGCGAAAAGAAAACGCTCGACGGCCACCGTTGAGCAGCAGCTGAAGGAAGGCGAACATCTGGCCAAGAAGAATAAGAAGGAAGAAGAGCAAAAAAGAAAAGATAGAGCGGCTCAAAGGAGCCTGAAGAAAAAAAGGCCGGATGTTGACATGCCTGCATTGGGCACGTTGTCAGTTGATGAGGTCAAAATGCTACTGAACCTGACCGAACCCAACAAGGACAATAGGGAGGTCATCTGGAGAGGCGATATGTGCAGTTTAAAACGCTCCGACCTGAAGGAGCTTATAACGCCTAGGATGGATATTAGCGATGAAACTATCGACGCTATGCTATCGGTGCTCGAAGAAAGACGCCACCCAGAAAAAGTTATATGCATATCCACATTCGAGTCGGGGCGAATTCTTGGAGGGCAAGGCAGAGAAGTTGATGATTTTATCCTCCCAAAAATCGTAGGTGCGTCTCCAACACAGACCGTGATCGCACAACCATGCTGGTCTTCAGGTCATTGGACACTGGTGGTTGTCTATGGCCCGTCCAAAGAGATTTTGGCATTCAACAGTCTCTCTAGGGAGCTAGGCGAAGGTGATGATCCGGAGCAGACTGTAGGCCTACATGAATGTGCAGCAGCGGATGCGGCTGTATACTGGAGGGATCTACTCAAGGTCGACTGGCCACTGAGAATCCTGAGGAAAGAGAGCCAACAACAACCACCGGGGAGCAACGATTGCGGCGCCTTCGTTTTATACTGGATAAGGTGTCTAATGTTCAATCTTGACCCTACGAAGGAGAAGGACCCCAATACCATCCACTCTATCAGGGGTGAATTGGCGGTCATGTTACTTAGGGATCGTCGGTCATGTGTGCAGGTCTAAACAGACAAAGATATTTTAAGTTTTGTTTATTTTTTGGTTTACATATTCAGTTCACAAACTATTTACATGTAAAAATACAAACATTACCAATGTCATTCTTAAGCTAACTTTATTCCGAACAGACAATCTTCTTATTCCGAACAGACCCACCACTTATTCCGAACAGACCCAACACTTAATCCGAACAGATTCACAACTTAATCCGAACAACCGCAACATTTAATCCGAACAGGCTCACAAATTATTCCGAACACAGTCTTCTTATTCCGAACAGACCCACCACTTATTCCCAACAGACCCAACACTTAATCCGAACAGACTCACAACTTAATCCGAACAAACGCAACATTTAATCCGAACAGGCTCACAAATTATTCCGAACACAATCTTCTTATTCCGAACAGACCCAACACTTATTCCGAACAGACCCAACACTTAATCCGAACAGACTCACAACTTAATCCGAACAAACGCAACATTTAATCCAAACAGGCTCACCACTTATTCCCAACAGACCCAACACTTAATCCGAACAGACGCAACACTTAATCCGAACAGACTCACAACTTAATCCGAACAAACGCAACATTTAATCCGAACAGGCTCACAAATTATTCCAAACACAATCTTCTTATTCCGAACAGAACCACCACTTATTCCGAACAGACCAAACACTTAATCAGAACAGACCCAACACTTAATCCGAACAGACTCACAACTTAATCGGAACAGAACCACCACTTATTCCGAACAGACCGAACACTTAATCCGAACAGACCCAACACTTAATCCGAACAGACGCAACACTTAATCCGAACAGACTCACAACTTAATCCGAACAAACGCAACATTTAATCCGAACAGAACCACCACTTATTCCGAACAGACCGAACACTTAATCAGAACAGACCCAACACTTAATCCGAACAGACTCACAACTTAATCTGAACAGAACCACCACTTCTTCCGAACAGACCGAACACTTAATCCGAACAGACCCAACACTTAATCCGAACAGACGCAACACTTAATCCGAACAGACTCACAACTTAATCCGAACAAACGCAACATTTAATCCGAACAGAACCACCACTTATTCCGAACAGACCGAACACTTAATCAGAACAGACCCAACACTTAATCCGAACAGACTCACAACTTAATCGGAACAGAACCACCACTTATTCCGAACAGACCGAACACTTAATCCGAACAGACTCACAACTTATTCCCAACACACCCACAACATATTCCGAACAGGAAAAACTTATTTCGATCAGACACCAGTAAATCTGAACTGAACTTGTATAACAACCATTTACAGATCAACAATTACAAGTTTCTTGGTTTTACAAGAACGGGAAAAAACAAAAAAAATGTAAATTAAGGAGGAAATTCCTCGTAATACAAACTCATGTCCCAATCGGAGAAATCAGGATCCGTGGGTTTTGGTGCTACTTCGTGAAGCGGCGAAGTAACCTTCATCTTCCACTTTCCCTTCTCTTGTTGGGCGTGTTTTTTATGGCTCTTTTTAATTATCTTCTCAGCTAAAGACACTCGACGTCTAGTCGGCGGTCTTCCTATACGTCTGACCTTTTCCGGATTAAGGACTGATGTACCCGAAGACTCAGGTTCATCAGGTCGAACCAAGTTTTGTGTAGTGTGCATACGTGCCTTAAGCATTTCAATACACTTCACGGCCTCAATATACCTTTTGTGGGAGATGAAGGCTTCCTGTGCGATCCAAACGGCACGACTCATGATGTCGTCGTGACGACGTAGCGCATCCTTCGCCATTACACCATCGTCTGGGTACGTCTTATCTCGATAGCTCCTTCGAATATCCTTCCGCCATCGATTAAGGATGTAAGAGTCTGGAAGCAATGCATTAGGATTCAAGCGTGCAAGTACAACAAAAACGTGGCAGCATAGAAGCCCAACGTGCTGAAACATTCTGCAATCACATGTAAAATTCATGGATGTGTTTTGTACTAGGAAACGTTTCGACAGTAGCTGCTCACCAGCCAAAACACGTTCAGATACCTTGTACTGGAATGTTTCATTCGTATTGAACTCCTCCGTTATATCGCAGTATATCATCTTCCCAATTTGTAACTGCACTTTTTTGAAGACCCCTACGGTATACAACTCGCTCAACTGACTCTCGAATGGATAAATTGAAACCAACTGGGGTTTTTTATGAAGACAATCAAATTCTGATTGAGCTTCCTTCTCGTACTTGTGGCGGAGCGCAAGTTCGTATTGTTGAACAAACTGCTTAAGGGTGGTCTTCGAAGTAAGATACTTGTCGAAGAAGGCGTTCATACTCTCGCTCCTCTGAGTAGATGCCATTCCCGCGAAAAAAAAATCACCAATAAATGCAGGGATCCACGACTCTCGGATTGCATAAATGGATTTGAGCCAGCTGTGGTTCTGCAGGTCAAAATCAAGAAGGAAACCCTGCCAATTACGATCAAATTCTGCTGGGGTTTTGGAATCATATACAATCAATTTCAGATCAAATAATATGTGATCCCGATACTGCGTCGGCAACTTCACGGGAGCTTTGTTCATTATGTGCCATATACAGAATCTGTGTCTTGAATCTGGGAAGACATTCCTTACAGCAGCAGTAATGGCACCACATTGATCTGTTATTATAGCTGGGGGGGTATATCTGCATAAGGGACCCAATTCGAAAGGAGTGAGACATTATTCCGAACAGACAGACTTCTTAATCCAAACAGACAGTCTTCTTATTCCGAACAGACACAACACTTAATCCGAACAGTCAGGACACTTATTCCGAACAGACACAACACTTAATCCGAACAGTCATACTTCTTATTCCGAACAGACAGACTACTTATTCCGAACAGTCAGACTTCTTATTCCGAACAGACACAACACTTAATCCGAACAGTCAGACCACTTATTCCGAACAGACACAACACTTAATCCGAACAGTCAGACTTCTTATTCCGAACAGACACAACACTTAATCCGAACAGTCTGACTTCTTATTCCGAACAGACACAACACTTAATCCGAACAGAACCACCACTTATTCCGAACAGACCGAACACTTAATCAGAACAGACCCAACACTTAATCCGAACAGACCCATCACTTATTCCGAACAGACAGACTACTTATTCCGAACAGTCAGACTTCTTATTCCGAACAGACACAACACTTAATCCGAACAGTCAGACCACTTATTCCGAACAGACACAACACTTAATCCGAACAATCCGACTTCTTATTCCGAACAAACACAACACTTAATCCGATCTGAGAGACTTCTTAATACGAACAGACAGACTTCTTATTCCGAACATACACTCTTCTTATTCCGAACAGACATACTTTTTATTACGAATAGACAAACAAAAAAGAGGAAGATATGAAGATGGAAGAAGGAAAAAAACTTACCGTTCATGCACGACAACCAGGTTTGGAACAACCATATGTAATTTTCAGTAGTCTCATAGGACAGCAAAGCGCAACCGAGCAAAACTGATTCGAAATAGTGATTGACTCCTACAAATGGGGCGAATGGCATGTCGTATTTGTTGGTAATGTAGGTTGTGTCGAAACATATTGCGTCTCCAAAGTATGAATATGCAGCTCTAGAACGACTGTCAGCCCAAAAAACGTTGCGTAGTCTTCCTTCGTCATCCATATCTATTACATAAAAAAACATGGAATCAATCTTCTGCATCCTAATGAAATAGTCCTGAAGAGCTTGTGCATCACCAGGTCCCATCTTCAAATTTCTGACTTGGTTTACAACATTCCTGCAAACAGGAAACAGTAAGACCAGGCGCAAAATGTTCAACTTCAATTATGTTAGACGGAAAGAACACAAACCTTAAATCCCTTTCGTTGAAAGTCAATTTGTCATAACCTCCAGCCTCGACCACAAGAGATTGCATGGTCTTAGCAGCCGATATCCCAGCTTCATCATTAACCGATATCCGTGCTACGACGGCCTCAGGGACGGTTCGTTTTTGCCTGAGAAATCGCATTTGCTCCGGGTCAAGCATGGGATGGTTATGGTTAAGATCCACAAAGTTAACGTTGTAACCCCTTGCTGTGTTTCCGGATACCCTTATCCGAGCAGTGCATTGTACTCTGCTGGATAACCTAGGCTTCAATTTTCCTTGCCCTTGGTCCGTTGGTGCGGTGCCCTCCTTGGAGCAAGTCAGCGTGGCCCGTATAACAACATCACGATCGTAATGAGATTGTCTTGTCTTAACGCCAAAACCACAATAATCGGCATAGGTCACGTAAAATGCTTTGGCTTCTTCGAAAGAGGGGAAAAACATCCCCTCATGGGGAACGTTTGATGGCTGCTCCACTAGGGAAGGCACGGGAACGATTTCCATTTGGTACAGAGGAATGACCACAGAAGAGAAGGGAAGGAAAAGGAAGAGGCATCTTGAGATTGATAACAAGTCTTTTGTGCCGTGTAGGAGCGCCGAACGCCAAAATGATGAAGGAAGAGAGTGATTTGAGTCGCATTAATGAGGGATGGAGGGAAGGATGGTGGAAATGATGAAGGTACGAAAAAAGAGGAATAAAAAAACAAAAAACTTTTCATATCCCATCGCGCTAACTAAGCAGCGTCTGCTGAGTGGACTGGCCACATCAGCGCGCGTCCCGGACGCGCGCGTCCACTAAAAATTTTCCAAAAAATTAGCTATCTTTTTCAAGAACTTTATTGCTACACCAATCTGCTCGTATTTTATTGCTTCTAGTTCTAGATGGAGAATTTCAAACTGGTTTTTAACTTTTTGTTGTTTAATTGGGGGTATTTGCATCCTTACCCTTCAAATTAAAGCGGTGTTTCTTTTGTCTTATAATGGGTGTTAAATTTTTTAGTGACACTACATCAAAAGGTTTACATCATTAAATCAAACTAAATATAGAATTAACCCACACAAACTTGTTTTCTCTTGACTAACCAAAGTATCATCGTGTCGTCACAAGAACATAATTTTTTTACCGTCACAAGAGAAATGATAACACACATTTCTTTTATTGAGTGAAAATTACATCGACTCAATTTTCATAAGCTAACAGTTCCATCAAGTTTCTTGAAGACGTGATTATCAGTCAAACAATAACAACATATTAGACACATCACCTAGTCGATTGATAAACTGATGCAGTAAGAACCTCTCATGACCGTTTGACACACATCTTTGACGTTCCAAGTAAGCAATTGTTACAAGCTCAAACGGTCACATATGGTTTGTACCTTTACCCGTCCCCAAATTGCCACAACTGTTACAAAAGTTCATATTTGCGAGTATCTCCATGCAAAATCCCCATCCCTTTCCCCCTCTCTAACCTTCCTCTCTCTCGACGACCCTCCGACGGCGAGAATCGAGAACCCCAAACCCTAACGACGGTGGTCCCGAACCACCGAGCAACCACCTCCGATCGAGATGTGGGTTTTCTACCTCATCTCGCTCCCCCTGACGCTGGGAATGGTCTCCGTCACCCTCCGCTACTTCGCCGGACCCGACGTGCCGCGATACGTCCTCTTCACCGTCGGATACACATGGTTCTGCTCCATATCCATCATCATCCTCGTCCCCGCCGACATCTGGACCGTCAGATCTCTCTCTCTCTCTCCCCCCCTCCCCCACTTCATACCTTTTTACCCTAATTCCGATCGATTGCTTGTGGTTTAGTGGAAAAAATGCTTGAAATTGTGGTCTTGACTTTCGTAGATTCGTTGTTTGTAGATTGGATGATGTTGATCTCCGAGGTTGTTAGGTTGAACTTCACTTTGATTTAGGTATTTAGATTTCCAGCTTCTTAATCAGTTTTATCTTGTGATTCTTGTCAGAAGTTTTAAGATAGAAACCGCATTTACATTACATGGAGGATTTAAGATTTAGGAACTTCGATGCTCATCGTTGACCTCGGGTTGTGTTTGTTAGGATCTAATTTCGATAAGTGAAAATTTGATGATGCAGATTATTGCAGATCAGCTTCGGTTTTTAGATTTATATGGTTTTGCAGAATGTTGGAGATGACTTTGATGGTTTGAAGAAAGGTAGAGGAAAATGTGAAAGTATGATAGAGGGAATTGTGGTAATTCAATGCCAGATTTGTTGTGGAACGGAGCAGTTTAACAGTGTCAATGCTTCCATACATACAGAAATACTATACGCTTCACGACATTGGTGCTTTTGGGGTGGGATTTGCTATGATTACGATCACTTCAATGACAGTAATATAACAAGTAATTGAGTTGCTAAAGAAACTCAGTATTAGCTTTTGTGGAGTTTTTGTGTTGCCACAAATCGTGTTGGTTGTAAAAGTTAAGATAATCTTGGTGCTGACATAGACGAGCAATTCTATTTTGCTACTTATTGTAGGTTGCTAACAGAGTAGTATAGTTCAATCCACCTTTGTTTACCTTCTGCGACTAACAATTTAACAAGGAAAGAGTCACCACTCTTCAGTTGTGATTTCCTTCATTACCTTTTACTGTTTTACAACTAGAAACTGGTTATTGATTTTTATTTACCAGCTTATGATCATAGTAAATGTGCCTAAATATCGACTCGGTCTTTTGACTTTTTCCCTTTCTACAGACAATAGTTGGACATGGTGAGGGTGGCATTGCCTTCTTTTGGAGCTGGTCTTATTGGGGCACCTTTCTACTGACCTGGTATGTCTGATTAGAAGTAGAACTTTTCAAAGTCTATAGAGTGATTAGGGTGCAAATGTATTTGGATACCGTACTTTATTACTCATCATACTAAGATTTCTAATGGTGAATATCCACCATGTTCTCATATATATAATTTTGCTGGGAATATAAATATCAATTTTACCATTTATATTTTTTAATTTGGGCTGGAATGGATATTTTCTTCTATTTTCTTTATCCAAATTTTAATATTGAATCTGTATGCATATTTGGGGCATGAATGACACTTTTTTGAGTTCAAGCTTGATCCCAGAATTTATCTATAATTAAAGAAATTGTTGCATAGATATTTATTATTAAAATGTTATTGTTTTATCTATTTGTCAGTTCTGTATTCATGTCTGCATTTGTCTGAAAGTGAACTTTGCAAGACAGGAGTCATTATGTCATTGATATTTTGCTCCTTATTTCTTATTGTCTAATATTTAAAGCCAATTGTATAGATTTTATTATTGTTAAGAATTATGCTGTCCTCTTGAAACAGGGCTGTTGTTCCCACTATACAGGGTTACGAAGATGCTGGAGACTTCAATGTGAAAGAAAGATTAAAGACTAGCATACGTTCAAATCTTGTATTCTATCTGATTGTTGGTGCAATTGGTCTTTTCGGCCTAATCCTTCTAATTATTATGCACCGTGATTGGTCAGTGCCCTCCTTTATCTATTTCAAAAAACTACCTTTCTTTCAGTCTTGCTGCTTATCATTTGTTTCTTTTGTTCTTAATCTTCTACTTGCTTGATGAGATCTTTGACATATTTTTGTTACTTCTGTGTTGACAAGCAAAACATCATAACGTAGAAAAGAAATAATGTGTTTTCATTTTTCTTGGAATAGAATTCAAGGTTATATTATTCTAGTTACTCTACCCAAATTAGATGCTTTAATAAATGGTATGTAGTTTGATTCTATCCCCTGTGTTTTGTGTTCAACTTCAGGATACATGACTTTTAATTGTTCACCACATGAACTATTTGGTTTTCCTACTTGACACTACCTTCTTCAAAGTTGGTTAACCAACAATTTGCAATGCATAAACATCATGAGATTGAGAGGAAAACAAGTGACATCCTTGCAATTCTAAGTGGACCGTGGAGAAAAGTGTGTTCCATGGGTTTTTTATGTGTGCATAGGATCCCAATCATGCCGATGATGCTCAAAGTTCAGGTATTGGGAGTGGATCACCTACTATAAGCCGTAAAGAAATTAACAAATAGATGAAATTTACAAACTTGGATGCAGAATCTAAAACTTGCAAACCTTTGGACGTTCTCAAAGTGGTACAATTAACTTTTGACAGATGATTGATTTTGCTGCTGTAGGAACATGATGAACTGTTAGGCATTGGCTTTGACTTCGTTCCATAGGTGATATTGAAAAGCATCATTTTGTAAGATTGAGTATGCTGGTTTTCTCAGGAAATTAATTGTCCTTATTAATTCTTATTTGGAGCATTGAGGAAATCATCTTTTTTCTGTTCATGGCCTTTTTTTCTTTTTCGAAGAATGAATTGACAATTTTTTCCCTTCTGACAGGAGTGGTAGTCTTATGGGCTTAGCCATGGCTTGCTCTAACACATTTGGGCTTGTAACTGGGGCCTTTCTACTTGGCTTTGGGTTGAGTGAAATACCGAAGAGCATTTGGAGGGATGCTGATTGGGGGCACCGTGCCAAAGTTCTTTCTCTCAGGGTTGCTAGGTGATATTGAAAAGCATCATTTTGTAAGATTGAGTATGCTGGTTTTCTCAGGAAATTAATTGTCCTTATTAATTCTTATTTGGAGCATTGAGGAAATCATCTTTTTTCTGTTCATGGCCTTTTTTTCTTTTTCGAAGAATGAATTGACAATTTTTTCCCTTCTGACAGGAGTGGTAGTCTTATGGGCTTAGCCATGGCTTGCTCTAACACATTTGGGCTTGTAACTGGGGCCTTTCTACTTGGCTTTGGGTTGAGTGAAATACCGAAGAGCATTTGGAGGGATGCTGATTGGGGGCACCGTGCCAAAGTTCTTTCTCTCAGGGTTGCTAAGGTGGCAGTGAAGCTTGACAATGCTCACCAGGAATTTTCTAATGCCATTGTGGTAAATTTTAACATCACTAAATAATTTATGATATTTACGTAGATTACATGTATTCAAATTTGTATTTATATTGCATTTGTGGTAATGCAAAGGGTAATAATGTGTGGCATACCATAGATTAGTTAGCTAAAGAAAGTAGGTGAACATATAGTCCTTGGTAGTACCACTTTATGGAGGTTCTTTCTAGTTAACCCATTGATGAGAATGCTATCGACTGTCTACTATTTCACGATAAATTAGAAATGCGGACAGTTCAACATAGCTATTTGATTTAGTCCACGATAGTCCAAGTGTCAGAACCTAGAAAAATAAAATCTTTGACTCATTGGAAAGGACAAGTTAACGTTTTATTACGATGATAATTTACCTTGCTTAACATTTTTACTTCTGCAGAACATGTATGGGTTTAGAAACATCAGCTTGTTTCAAGATATCTTGTATCAATTGACTTGATATTAGACAAGCTATCTGCTTTGGATATTTTTAGTATATAAATCATTGCATTTGATGGTATCTACTACATGGATCAGGTGGCACAAGCAACATCAAACCAGATGTCCAAACGTGATCCCTTGAAACCATGCATGGATATTATTGACCAAATGGTCCTACAAATGGTATTTGGTTCTTTCTTTTGTTGCTCACCAAGTTACTGCTGTTATGGTGGAAGTATCAATATTCAAGGATCTTAGTGATGTTTGCTAACATTAGGCTTCTTCTATCTAGTTTTGCGAAGATCCATCTTTCAAACCATCAGGAGGTAGATTAGGGGAAAATGACATGGATTATGACACAGATGAGCAATCAATGGCGACTCTAAGACGCCAACTTAGGATTGCTCGAGAAGAGTACTACAGATACAAAAGGTGGTAGTTTATTTCTTGTGAATTTCAAACCATAGTTTGGCAGTGTGATATTTTTTCGTACTTGCCACCAAAAAATGCTCTGTTGGAGTTGTCCACGCATTGTTCGTCACACTGGTTACACCCTAATTTGCTGATTTTTAGCATAATTGCACAAGTTATTAAGTAGTGGTAAGTTAATAATATGATGGAGTTAGACACGTGGCAGCACCTATGGACCTTGATGAAGAGGAGTTATCAACAATTATAAGTGCGTAATGTGTAAGGATGATATTCATGCCAAAAAATTATAGGTAAAAATGTCAATGTGTTAGCAGCACCAACGCAAAAAATTATTAATTGTGAATCTGCAAACATGCCCCTTTTCTGCTGCCAGAGCATTAGTAAATATAAGGATAATAATAATTGCTTTACATAATTCCTGAAATTTGGTTGTATACTAACCATTTTTTATATTTCTTTTTTGCAGTGAATACATTACTTATGTTATTGAAGCCCTTGAATTGGAAGATACTATTAAGAATAACGAGGGCCGGGAACTGACTGGATGGTTTGTTTTATCTCAGTTGTTTCTTAGGATCCATTTTGATCAGTCCACTTGATATTTTGTTCCTTAGCAATTTAAGTTAGTAAATACAACTGCTTTGTGTCAAATAGGAAGAAATATGGAAGATTGTTAATGTCTAGTATCCAAAAGCTCCTGGGTCTTCATTGACCTTATCGAGGACACTACTTATGATTTGATATGATCAACCTTCAATATATACGACATTGTGTTACCTTCGGAATTTTGCTCAATCATGGTCTTCCAGCTTCTTCCCTTTTTCCCCTGTTGTGCTTTAGCTGCTTGGTCTGTAATATTGTTTTGTAAAACAAGTCCTAGTAGAAGTGGGAAAATTGTTTGAAAATGTTAGCTTGCCCATCATAAATTAATCCTTAGTAGGTGCGAAAATCTGAGACTCTGAGTTCATGAAAGCATGAGAGAACTAATCCCTTTGCATTGCTTGCTTTGCCTTTTTCTCATCAAAATATTTTGTAGATGTCTGATTGCCATTTTATAGATTCACTACGACTGCTGTGCTCGTTATTTTTCTTTATTCTTTCTCATGGCATCTTCTCTTGTTTCAGGAAGTATGTCTCAAGTTTCAGACCTGGTAGAGAAGGCATGCTAGGAGAACTTCTTGATACCATAGGTAATTTTCTATGTTTTTCTTTGTGGCTACCTTACTGGCATAAAACTAGGAATTCCATATTAACACATGTTAGAAATTAGCTTTGAGATCCTTGATAAATGCTTTTACTGGGTAAATACTCATTTTCACAAAGGTTGTACTCTACGGACCAAAGCTAGCCTAGTAACTGATTGATGGACTTCAGATGCCATTTTCCCTTCATCCAGTATTAAACATTTTTTAAAATGATTTTGCAGAATTGATTTGGCGCTGCATTGTTAGAAAGCAAGTTCAAAAGTTGCTTTCTCTCATTCTTGGTTGCATGTCAGCTGCCATTCTTCTGGCTGAAGCAACACTACTTCCAAGTGGAGTTGATTTATCACTTTTCTCCATTCTTATTAATGCAGTTGGAAAGCAAGAGATGCTTGTACAGGCAAGTTCTCAATTTTGTTAAATTACTCAAGGGAGAACTCCCGATACTGGTTGAGCTTTGAAATTGTTCATGGAATTTTGCTTGACATAGTATTAACCGACGAAATGCAGATATCCATATTCTAAGTGATACCGATCAAAAACAAAATTTGTATAGGTAGACAAAAATATGCATAACTGCATGTTCGTCTCTTTATTTTTAGCCAAATGAATAGATAGCGTGGGTTCCACACCTTTGATGAACTATTATAATTATTTTTTGGGTTTTAAAACAAATACTAATTTATTGTCTGTTAGAAAATAGTCTCACATGGTGTAAAATGAGAATATTCTCTTGGGCCATAAGTTGTAGGGTCCCTCTCCTCATTGTCAATTGGTTTTGAGGTGATGCCTAGTCGAACATGGTATCAGAGCCAAGTTATGCTGATGGGCGGCTTGACACATCCACCCAGTGTTGTCCACGCGTAGACACGTGTCACGCGTGCGGGAGAGTGTTAAAGAATAGTCCAACATCGTGTAAAATGAGGACATTCTCCTAGGCTATAAGTAGGGCCCCTCTCCTCATTGCCAATTGGTTTTGAGGTGAATGCTCAGTTTAACATTGTCCTAACAAGTATGAGAGAGTGTACGGTGTAAATTCCTCTCAGAAACATTGTCCACTTAGCCATGGTCTCCAACCCCACCTCCAAACAAGAATCACAATCAATGTGTTTTTGTAGGAATTGGTCATATAGGTGGTTATTCGTGTAGGTACAGTAAATATCTATATAAGTGACATCATGCTGAATTACCATGTCCGTTCCAGCCCTTGTATTATCGAATTTATAGGTCTACAAAAAAATCATGTTAATGGCAAGTTGTCCAATTTCTCTATTTGCACCTTCAAATCTACTAAATTTTCGTATTTGTCAGAGTTAAGATACATCTTGAATAAGTTGGCAATATATATATGCTTATAATATTATAAGCTCAGTCTTTTCTTTTTCTTTTTGCAAGTATATTACCACTTAATTGCTGCTTTGGCCTGTATTCATCTAATTGTTCCATTTTTATTTTCAGATTGCTGCTTTTGTTCCTCTGATGTATATGTGCATCTGCACATATTATTCTTTATTCAAGATTGGAATGCTGATGTTTTACTCTTTCACTCCCCGACAAACAAGTTCCGTCAGTCTTCTCATGATTTGCTCGTAAGTAATGTTTCTTCATATTACAATTATTAAGGCTCTTCGTGTTTGGTTTTTGCTAACAGTTCAATATTGTGCTGATACTTGTCAGAATGGTTGCGAGATATGCCCCTCCAATTTCATATAATTTCCTCAATCTCATTCGTCTAGACGGCAACACTAAAACCATTTTTGAAAAGGTAATCTTAAAACTTCACTTTAGTAAATACTATTTTAAAAGATAACCTTTAGGAAGAGGAGTAGAAGTTCTATTCAGGCTTGAAGTTTTATTCTAGACGTTTTCATATTAAATGACTTGAATGTTTGTGACCCTCATTACAATGCAATAGTTATTTGTTCAGTTCAAAGATCTTATGACCATGTCATGATCACTTGAGCTGTGAGTTTATTTGCAAAGAAGCTTGAGCCTAATGGCTGATGATGGCACCTTGTATGGAGGAGAACTCACTAGTGCGTCACCCATCTTATGGTTAGAACTTGAAAGCACTTGAATCAGTCACCCACCTGCGGACACAGCTAAAGCTACCTTGGCTTAACAGGATAGAGATAACTAGATAAGACTACATTATTAGGGGCACTTCATTCGAAGGTACAACAACTACATCTAATCAGCTTGTAAGATCAAAAGATCTACAGTAGTGGCTTGCATGATATCAATCACTAGAACAAGTCTCTAACATCAAGCTGAGATTTGGATGGTTGATAAAACATAGTTGATTCATTGTAGAACCATATGATTTGATTGGAAATGATTTCAAGATAGTCCATCTATACCATGACATGAGTATGTTTATTGTGGAGAACGACTGGATCTACATCATGCGTAGAAGTGCCAGAAGGTATGGGACTATGGGAATAGTGCTTAATACATAAAAAAGATTTAATAGCACTGGAAATCCACAAGAACACGATCTTATAAAGAATGTGTCAAACTAGAAGTATCACAAATTAATAACAGCCGTTGCAAGATCCAATATACAAATAGAGATTGAAATGATCTATGTTGCGGAATAAAAGTATGGGCAAACCAGAGTTGGTGAGCAATGCAAAGGTGGTCCGAGAAGTGGAGGAAAGCTCTGGAACATACAGTGATATAGTTTTAAGATTCAAACCTTTAAATTCCAAGATGAGGAGAGAGATAGAGACTGTGGTGGCAAAGGTGGTGGTTAAAGAAATTGTAAGCTTTCTCCCATCTTGCTCTTGATACCATGCTGATGGATAAATAGAGAAAAGAAGTTTACTTTAGTTTATTCATGTGGGTGTAGACACATACGTGTGTATAAAGATATAGAAGTACAAGAGAAATGATAATTTGAGTATAGTCTAACTCTATCTATCTATCAATAGTATTAGCTTGTAAGAGATTCTTCATCTCAACCACAATTAAATATGTATGCCGCTCAAGCTTAGAGAAAATTTTCCAATATACGGTCTTTTATAAAATTGCCTCCTCTTAACCTCTTTGGTATCCTTACAGGAACTGTTTTCTGACATTATTCTATTTAACTTTCATTGTATATAGCCTCATAGGTTGTTTATAGTTAATTTAGCCTTTTTTTAGTGCTTTCCACGTGTGCTGTAGGTAGAAAAAAATCAGCATTATATTTGTAGGCTAAATACTACTTCCATATCTTTCTTTTTACTTGGTGGTCGGTAGTCTTTTGAAGTTTTCTTTACAAAGTTGGAATATAATTGTAACTTACTGCAAACTGGGGTTTGATACACAGTTTTTTTTGTGCATATTTAATGCCAATACCATTATGAATTATGATCCTAATCATCTAGTTTTGTTTGCAGAGAATGGGAAATATCGATGACGCGGTTCCCTTTTTTGGTCAAGGATTTAACAAAATTTATCCACTTATTATGGTTGTCTACACCTTACTTGTTGCAAGTAATTTTTTTGGGCGGATATTTTCTTTTCTCGAACAATGGAAAAGGTTCCGGTTACGGAGCGAGGAGGAGGATACTGATGGGTTTGATCCCTCTGGAATCATCATCCTGCAAAAAGGTAGTTTTATATAAATTGGGCATGATTTTCCTCCATATGTCGGTACTCAGTAGTATTGATTATATGCTATTTAATTTTTTTCTGATGTTGAAACTGCTTTTGCCAGAGCGATCTTGGCTTGAACAGGGGCAAAAGGTGGGTGAACAAATCATACCTCTGGCTAAAAATTTCAACAATTCAAATACTGATATCGAATCAAACAGGAATCGTTCGGTAAATTATCAGATTTTATTCATAGTTCTCTTTCGCATGGTTGACTCATCACCTTGTGTTGATCTTTTTCCCTTCCTGACAATTAAAGCAGAATCTTGTTTGTTGATTCATGTAGGAAAATTGTTATTGTACTTCCAATACTTTCTAACTCTATATTCTCACTTCACAACAGAACCTTAATGGAGAGGAAGTGAAAGCCGGAGGTCGTCATCACAAGGACAAGAACTCTGCGGTAAAACTGCATGGTCATCAGATCCTGGGTTCCAAAGAGGGTAGTGTGTTATCTCCTTCATTGTCTCAGCTTTATGCACCTGAGTCGAAGCAACCTAGCAGCGTAGTAGCTGCATCTTCCTCTGGCATTGCCTCTACTTGGACATCAATGAGGAATGGATTTCAAAGTTTCAAGGCCAAAATAGAGGCCAGGAAATTTCATCCGTTACAGGTCCAGGAATCCACTGGGCATACGCGCGTCCCAACCTCAGAGTCTTTGGACGAAATATTCCAAAAACTAAAGCAACGTGGAAGTAATCAAAATGGAGACACCAATTTTGACGATGATGATATGGACAACATATTGTAAGATCACCAACTGCAAGTTGCAATACGAGAGGAATGGGTGCAAGTGTCCGATTGTTGCCGACGCGTTGTTCCCACTAGGTGTAAAGATACAGAGGAAAGTTAAAAAGTACTGAACCAAATTTCAATTTTTTTTTCAGAATCAGGTGACACAATACGAGCCACCAAGTTAAACAAGCAGATCAGTTTGTTGATTGTTTCAAAGCGAGATGTGTTGTATATGTATGTACAATTTTTGCATATATTTTTTTTGCTAGTCATATCATTATGTGAAATATCAAATATACGCACGATTGTTTCAGTTAACACAGTTTATAAATCAAAATTTCTTTTTTGTTGTAAAATAACGATCAAAACAAAAAGACATGAAGTTGATGGAGAATTGAGGAGTTGTATTTCATTTCCTTTTGTATGTTCTCAATACATACTACAACCTCATATATTTACACATAGATGTGTGTAAGTTACATAATCTACATTAAATAATGATGTAATTATAATGCACATTACAACACATTTTAATAGATGAGTTATAATAGATTGGTTGGAAGATGAACCATCTTGGAAGGTGAATCATCCACTATACACAATTTTCATAACACTTCCCCTTGGATGATCACATTTTGGTATACGTCTTTCAATCTGCCTCGTTAAAAACCTTGTCAAGTAAAACCTTGTGGGACAAAAACTTGATAAAGGAAAAACGAGTGCAGAGCGTATAATTCTCCCCCTCATTTCAACATATATTTATACACTATGTTGGAAAATAGTGTTATGTTCATGTCTCGTTAAAAACCTTGCTATTAAAACTCAGTGGGAAAATAGCTAAGGGAAAAATAGTGCATGGCATATGTTAACACAATTGCGCAAGCTGTCTCGTTAAAAACCTCGCCAAGTAAAACCTTATGGGACAAAAACTTGGAAAAGGAAAAAAGAGTACAACTATAGGCCTTCTGGGTATTATCCTTCAGGGATAATTGTTCTTTAGGGATGATGATTAGAAATCTACTCCCCTGATACGTAGTTCACCAACTTGCATAAACATTGCAACATCTCCACAATAACCCAAAATAATTTGTAATTTTTTATTGTTGTGGATTAGACATATAGGAATCATCACTGAACAAAATATTTATCTCATGAATATAGTAAGTAAATATTGATAATTCCATGTGAACTTTCTTTATATAATATATCTTTATATAATTGAATCATTGTAACAATTCTCTTCTGGAGAATGTCTGAACTGCATATCGGAAAATAGTTAACTATTCTCTAGTTATTTATTTCAAAATTTATCATTCGAATATTTCACGGGTACGTGTTTAATCTCTTCAGGAGTTCATTTTAATATCATTATTCGAGATGATATGCATATTCTCTTTGTTTTTTCATATGATGATTGTAATGCATCTCTTCATTATAATTTTCATTGAGCAATTTTAGTCATTCAGGGACTCTTATTTATATCAATACCCAATGACTTATACAAATTTAGAGTCACAACATATCTCATATGTTTCTATATATTTATGTCATACTGATCAAGTAACATAACGTAATATTATACATTTCGAGAGAATAAGTAACATCGTAATGTTGGGTTCTGCGAAAAATCCTTGTGTCACTACTCGCTTTATAATGTAACACCATGTTGTAATGTGATTTCTATTCACATTCTTTAGAAATCAGGACTACAGGTCCAATAAGCGAGTCTAGTTCTATATTATTCGCCTCCTTTTGTTCATTTCAAATACGAATGTTTCTGACATTCTTATAATACTATAGATTCTGGATCCAGATTTTCTATTGAATTAGCATGCTCTAAGAAGACGAATTTGTCGTCAACGATAATCTTTTAATGCTTCTCTCGTATCAGCATAATTGATTGCAACTTTTATAATAATCAAATCCTCGTTGTTTCCCAAAATGTTAGGATCTGGCCGTTATGTATTCCAGGAATTGTTACATTTGCTAGCAGCTGCTTTTATTTTACCGAGTTTATATTCTTCACGAATAACCTCTTCAGGAGGTGTAATGAGTGACTAAGTTTTATTTTCATTTCCACAAATAATATATGTTATAGTCCACGCTTCTGGCGTTGGTTGAGCTCAAATATTTTTTTATCATGTGAAAATCTTCACTTTATATTATATTATGCGCTTTATGTCTAGTAATACAAGACATAGTCACTCTTTTGTGATCAATAAAAATGTATGTCATTTACTTGCTAGATATTGCAAGTTAATGATTTTATGAACTTCAGGTTCAATGATACTTGTACGTATATTCTCTAATAAACTTCATGTTCAATATAGTACATTTTCTTGACATTCTTTAAGCTTCAGGCTTTCTCCCCTAATGCCAAAAAATATGTCTCTCTATATATAAAATTGTTGGACTGGACAATAAAATACATTGCCCATCAAGGGCTTCAAGTATTTTAATATTATCAGGAATATGAATCATACTGAAATGTCCAATTTAATTTGAGACCACTAAATTTTGGAGGTGGTAAACTATTAATCGCAGATGGGAAACATTTCATTCAATATTGTACAAGTAAAATATGGGAACATTCATAACATGATGTACATAACAAAAAATATGAATAATATCAACATGTATGCATATTAATGTATCATGTATAAATTTTAAGATCTCATAATGATCCATATTCAGAGATATTTTATAAATCGATGCTTAATTTGCAACGTGTGCTTCGGGCACATGATTCAAAATACGATGACACATATTGTGATTTTGCAATAACTTATTCTTATGACTTTCAATCACAAGTTATCTCATCTTACGGAAAGATAAAACTCGTAGATACCTACTTAGTTGAAGAATCTTCTCATTCTTCAGTGGATGATCATATGAAATTTCAGAAACATTTGTCATCATATATGTCCTCATTGACCCAATCGGTCATACCATATGTTATTAGAATCAATATTCATTTGATTCATTAGTGCAAGTCTTTTGACCAAGCCACTATGTGTGCAATGACACATTGTTCAAAAGTCAGGTAATTTTCTTGATAGCATTTTTCACATGATTGTAGGAATATAAAAATATTCTTCTTTACTTCAATTGTAGTCTTAGTACAAATCATTCTTGCAATTTGAAACTTAATAAGTTTCTTGAGACATAACTTATAAAATGCGTCATCTAACGCCAAGATAATTCAACATGTAATAGTAGATATGACTCTTCTGGAGCTTTCTACTAAATTTGTACGACCTTGTACAGTAGTGGCTTCGGCTTTTCTTATTATCAAATTAGAGAACACTTATCTCTTAATATAGTGTGCATGACAACACTATACATGATGCATAATTCATCTTTCCTGATCTTAAATCAAATAGGAGACCGAAGAGTATCCATACTCATCATTTCAAGCTGAATAAAATATTTATTGTAGATAAATTATTTATGCAACTATTACAAAATAAATGATAAGGTTCTTCCAATGACAAAATATAAAATAAAAACCATGCATTCAATCGCATGAATGTCAATTAATTTCAACGTAACTTGGTATAAGTCTTTTAGATAGAAATTATGCATACTAACATATCACCATATGCATGTGTACTTTGTCATTTTAAGACGATAATGCAAATATTATCTTTGTTATTGATCCTTAAAAATATATTATAATGATATGCATAAATAGTCATCACAAACATATAAAAAATGTTGAATATTGATATGTTAGCAACATATACATGTGTATTATTAATATCTAAAAAGAATCCCAGCGTAAGTGAATAACAATAACAATTATGAAAATATATTGGACTAACGAGAGCGCTGACCAATATAAAATATATAGTTTCAATATAAATGAGAAATAAATCTAAGCTTAAACAATATATTTGTATCATTGTATACCCGTTTGTCATATTGGTATTCCAGCATATAATCATGTATATCTACTAGATAAAGTATATGTTACTTATCAAATAAAACACACATAACTACAAATAAACCCATTTTGATCGTGGAATTTATATACCATAAGGACATTAATTATTTTGTCATTTATCTCATCCACATTCACATCCATAATCATGGTCACAAAATGATTATAATAGACTTTTGTAATATTTTTCACGCTCTCATACATTCACTTCAGGGAATGAAGCAAGTCAATTACTTGTGATTTTTTTGGACTTCGTACTATTACTAGAGTATCAGATCATTAATTTGTGAAATGGATATAAGATTTTCCTATCTCAACTATCTATGATCTTCTGGACACGCATAGAGCTAGATTTAGGAAATTAGTTTGATAGGTTTACGAGGCTTTGGCATTTGCACGTCCTTTTGATGCTCATTAGAATCCTTCAGGGATTGCTTTACATTTTCATAGTTTTCTTCACATGAATATACAATCTTGATATCATTATATATTTGCACCTCATGAAGATTACAGTTTTTGCCATCGGGCCTGAAGTGCTTCTTTTTCAATGATAACATGACATATGGTAAATAATTATTTTCATAATATAAAAATCCAAATTTTGTTGCAATATACCACATTATATTATATATATAATTGCATAAATAAATCACATGTGTTGGAAAGAATAACCATAATATTTCCTGATCTGATGCAACAAAATAACATCGAAATTTTATGTGGCATAATATGATAACTTAACGGGATGCATCAAATATTAGATTTGCAAAAATGCATCAAATATGATTGAAACTAGTGTTTCATCACAAGAATAATATGATATAATATCCAAGCATTTTTCTTTTCTTTTCAGTGCACAAGTTAAAAGCAATAATAACATGTAGACTTTTATAAGAAAAAATATACCCTTTGCATGTTTTCATTATTCCAAAAAGATATCTAACTATGTCAAGCAATATATATTTTTTCATTTGTATTCTCAAGAGCATCAAGTTTGATTTTAACATCCAAAATGCGACAAGTAAAGTTTTTGTTCATTTATCAAAAGACGTATATTTAACATTCTTCAACAATCAAGATGATCAATATCATATAAAAGATTACACAAAATAAAATAGATAAAAACGTTTATAGTTTTTAGCAAAACAACATGCATTAAATATGACATATGCACACAAAAATTATGTCATTATCATTGGAATGTTAAGTCATCTAGTGATATTCCAAATATATGTTCAACTTTTGCAAAACAAAATGCTTATAAACCTCGATTAATACATAGTTATCAAATAACGTACTCATATGCATCTATAAATGTTATGTGCATGATTTAAATTTTACTACCATACTAAAATAAAAGTTAATAGTCCGTCATCTAAGAATATATATACAAAACATAATATTTTAAACCAAGATTTTGTAATAGAAATTTGTAAACATACGTTACATTTAAGAATATAATATGAGTATAATTTCTAGACATATAACATCACATTTAAGAATATAATATGAGCATATTCACCGTAATTTTTTTATATAATAAAAAAAATTAAAATTTCGAAATTTAGGGGAAATTTTTTTTTCGAAAACTAGGTGGATCGCGGGTGGGAACCGCGATCCGTGGAGGATACATACTACAACCTCATATATAATACAACCTCATATATATACATACTACAACCTCATATATATACACATAGATGATATACACATAGATGTGTGTAAGTTACATAGTCTACATTAAATAATGATGTAATTATAATGCACATTACAACACATTTTAATAGAGGAGTTATAATAGATTGGTTGAAAGATAAACCATCTTGGAAGGTGAATCATCACTATACACAATTTTCATAACATTTTTATTATTTTGGTAAGTTATCCATTGTCTCGTTCTCAGATATCCGTAGGAACTTTGATTAGTTTTCTTAAGGCAGAAAATGACCATATGCTGATGCGCTTGTTTGTTAACTCAAGGAAAATAGTGTTCGAATAAATGCAGACACGCACTTGACAGCTAAGTAATGTGAATGCGTCAACGTTTTGCCAAATTAGTTGAGATAAATTGACAAACGGCCAAAAGGTTGAAACAGCGAAGACGAACTGTCAAACCACCATTGCCAACTTATCAATGATTAACTACCTATTTCATAGAAAATCACCATCATCATCGAGAAAAATCATATTATTATAATATGGTTTATGGTTTCGAATGGTCTGGAGATGGTTAGTTTTTGCTTTTCTTGATGTGTTGTTCTTTTTGACATTCTTTGCCTTTGTTGACTGCTTTTGCTCTTTCCTTAATCCCTTTCTTTTGATTTTGTTTTATGCTTTGGAAGATTCCAAAAGCTAAACTTAAGTTGTGGTAATTTCCGTTCTGCCATTTGGTTAATTCACGTCTCATACCCGAATCTCACTAAAGTTGCTTTCCCTGTGATCACTTCAAAGTTTTTTGGTGGTAAAGTCACATGATCTGATTAGGCACTAAAGTGCACTCTATGTTTAAAGCCGAAAGAGATCTAGGTGGAATTATCAATAGTTTAGCTCGTGTGCATGTTACCTGAGAGTATCATTGTCCATTGATAGTGCATCATTGCCATTATCATTGTCCTGTCATTAACTCATTGAGGCAAAGTTCAAGGGTCGGGATTATTTATTTACTACTTAAGATGTCCACTAAGAAGTGGACCAGGATAAGCAACATATGACAGAGCAATATTATTCGTTTTCACGGGTTAGTTATCTTTCTCAATTCAGTTTGTAACATAACGAAATTTTAATTAAAGATCCAATAATACCGGTTTTCTGTTGCCAAGAAAGAAAATAAAAAGGTTTTGTATTATGATTTGAGTAATAGCTTTTATTTCCTTCCACTTTCCTCTATATGAGCTGGTTTATTGTTGATGTCCGTCAGTAAAAGTGGCGTGGAAATTGTTGATACGTTTGAAATTTGAGAAACTAAGATGTCTATACAAATGATGGGATGTACAAAAATAATGATTTGAGAATGAAATATTTATCGAAACACATCTTTGAACTACAACCTCTGTTTTCAAGATGGACATAAAATCACAAGTTCACCACTGACACTGATTGGGTCATATCTCCCTAACTGTAACATCGCATATTTTTAGCACAATGCCGAAGGGAATTTTTCTTTTTTATACATCTATTAAAACAAAAGGGATGTCAATACAAAAATACTAACTGACTAGGCTAACATAGGACATAGCCTTTCATCGGTTCCATGTGTACAAAAACGATCAATCACTTTCAGATTTGAAGATTCCTAGTCATGCAATCCGACACAATGAAACCTACTCTTCAGAAACGCCTGCTACAGAAACAAAACATTGACCGAGTCCAAGGACCCTAACTGGCGGATCAAGGAAAAACATTGTAGGTGGACACAATAAATATACATTTTTCATAAAAATAAGAATATAAATATTTAGAATATAGTATTATTCAAAACATTTTTTTTACTTCTTGATTTCTTGTTACAATTTTCCTCAGCAAGTTTTCATACTTTGAAATATTTTGAATATAACTTCATTGTCAATCTTATCAAAAATCTATTTTTCAATATAAGTAACTAGAACAACATTGATCAAATTATCTCTCATCCGATTGCATAATTTGTTTTTTATGATATTCATTTTCTCGACACTTGACATTGCAATTGGTAACACCAAAGCTAATGTAATAAGCAAGAAAACCAATGAAAAAATGATATTTTTCCTCCTCATTTGAACCATTTTTTCTACGTTCTGTTAAGCTCTTTAAATTCTCAAAATCTGGATCAGATTTGACATCATGGACATAATAAGTCTCTAATTGATTGCCAAAAACAATAATATCAAATGCTGAAAATTCTGTAGGATAAAATTTGACCAGCTTAAGTAACATTTACTTGTCAAATGTAAAAAATGATTTTTCCATATTCAAATGTGTTAAGCAACAAAGTAACTTTGTGCTCCCTTCAGTGAAGCGATTTGGTGGGAGATTTGTATGTGTTGTGTGGTTGTGCCTTTGGAGTTGTGAAGGTTGATCGTCGATGTAAAGATTTTGGGGTTCCTCTAAAGAGTTTTTCTCGATTTAATATCTTTTGTTGTACAATATGGAAAATTGTAAAAGAAGATTAAGGTATAACATCTTGTGTTGTTGGGAATAGGAAATGACAAATAGAAATATTTTAGGAATAAGAAATGTAAACAAGAAATGAACTTAGAACCAGAGACAAACGAAAATTGAACTTCAGTTTTAGGCTTTGTCTTATTATTGGTTTTGTTTTTTATTTATTTAATTTTTAAATGAATGTAGTACCCTAGTAAATATTATTATTGTGACCTTTTCATTTTAAAAATGAACTTAATAAATACCAAAAATAACAATATATGAGTATATTTTTTTATCCAATGGGCACAGAACACCAAGTATACTATTTAAAGGAAAAAATATAATCCACGCGTGAGCACGTGCCTACGCATGGCAACCCTAGGATCCACCACTGCACCCACCTAAATTTTGGTGGTTTTAAAAACTGAACTGTTAAACGTCGCCCCAAATTACTTAAATCACTCGTGCGAATTACCGTTTTCCTCTTCTCTCATTTCTACTTATATATCTCTTCATTTCATTCTTCTACCACCACTATTTCTTCATCTTCCTCTCATAATCATCAAGAAGAATGTCTTGGAGACCAGGAAAGGAGTCAGCGGACGCCCCGGTGCACTCGAATCTGGTAAAATATCCCATTTATTAATTTTTAATTTTATTAAAAACAATTTTGGGGTAGGCATCCGTCGGAGCCTCCCCCCCCCCCCCCCCCACCAGGGCGGCAACTTACATAGACGCCCAACACAATTTTTTTTGCTAGGCTTACTTCACCGGATCTTGACGCTTCGCCAGACATTTCGTGGTGTTGGTACTGGTAAAGTGAGAAAAACGTAGACAAAAGTCTTAATTTAAGAGACGAGACGAAATGAGTATTAAATGAATTGCGAATGACAAAATGGTAATTAGACGGACGATTTAAGTAATTTTGGGGCGACAAATAGTAGTTCCTTTAAAAACTAAGGTTTATGCCTTGAAAACACATGTCCATATTTTGATCATCCGAATCCAAATTGGTTGACCGATTGGTTTTGGATAGAGTCGGTTATGGAGTTCACTGCCTGCACCATTTCGGATGACCGAATGGACTTCTCACGTTTTCCCTGATGGATGACCGTTTAGTTCTCGGTCATCCGAATATCCAATTTTGGTTGACCATCATCCATTCGGTGGACTGTTTACAGATAACAGTCTCTTCTCAGCTTCTCTGAAATTAAAGTTGGGGTCGACCGTTTCTCGACAGCGGTAGAACGTTTCTAGGGCTATTTTGGGTATTTCCTTAGACATTACCCTTTACCCTTAGTCATTACCCTTTACCGTTGCCATTGGTTCTACTATATATACTCATTACCCATTAGGGTTTGAGAGTGTGTATGCCTCCACCAGGAGTGGAGAAAACCACACCAAGTATGGTCTCCTTCCTCCTACCATCTCCTTAGAGTCGCCTAGTATGAATTTCATTGCTCAAGGAGTCATCAAGTTGAGGAAGTTATTGGAGTCATCAAAGAGGAACTTTTAACAGTTGAAGTAAGCCAATGGAGTGAGGGATTCTCCCCTATGTTTATCATTCGTGATCTTTATGTTACTTGAATATTGAGTTCCAACCAGTGCTCATTTGAAGTTATTCTTCTCCATGCTTTCTCATTTTATCGAATTGTTAGCCTATACGTACTCTCGTCTATGTATTCTATTGTATGGAGATTAGATTAGTTATCTTGTTAAAGTTAGAGTTTATTGTACTCAGAGGTGCAATCATCCAAAGCCCCAATCTAGTTTCAAGTTGTTATCGCCATGTTTTGTCGTTTGTATCGTCATTTACATCATAGTGAAGTTCAGCCGTCTCTGCCTGTATTTTTTTCCGAATTGGATTTCCACATATATCTTGATTTTTAGGTTGATTGCTTGTACTTTGCCTTTCAGTTATTTGTTTGATTTGGTACATACATGTCAGGTGTTTGTGAATTTGCTTAGTTTAGCTTCCTTTGGGATTTTCCATACTAATTGTATAGCTTCCGCTTCATGACTAGGGTACTCTACCGTTTCAATTTCTCTAACAAAAATAATTCATAAACATTGTATCATGATCATATAAAGACATACAAACATTATCAATCACTTGAACTTTTGCAAAATCTTTGTCCACGTAACGTATTAAAAACAATATCATCAAAAATCCAAAACTGAATAATACTTCATTGAATATATGACACGTTTCAATAATAATACTTTATAATTACAAACTATATCAAACATTCCATTTGTAATCTTTTAAATATAATTTCAGTTTGCGCTTTCAATAAGGTTTTACTCATTTCCAATCATCAGGTGAGACCGTGAGAGTACAGGGGCACCCACCATCGACATAAACGGTAATAATAACTTACAATAATAATAACAATTATATATTTTTCATACAAATGAGATGCACGTTTATTTCATGGTTTTAATACATATAGGATATATCAATTTAACGACTCAAGACTTACAAAATAATTGCTTCAAACCATTCTTATATATCTTGAGCATTTCACCTTACCAATATCATACATGTAACATCCTCAAACAGCGGAAAATTTAAAAAATTTAACACTCAATCAACAGAGGACATTACGCAATAAAAGAACATAGGTGCACCGACATATATCATATATATATGTGAATATCAGAGTATACAAAAGTTGTGATTACATCAAAAGCATATACAGGGAAACAATAATCACACGACCTCAACTGAGAGAAAGCTGGATCCGGTAGCGGTGCTCCTCTCCTCGGTCACCACCCCCTAATGCCGATCACAGCCTGAAAGTAAACATGCAACAATGCCTGAGTTTCCAGAAGAAACCCCGTATGCCAAACTCTATATGTATGAAATAAAAGCATCCTAGCATGCAATTCTACTCAAAAGAAAAACATCACAACACGCCCAACACCAGGGCCCTCAACTCCATCACAGGACACACCACCGGTACGGGGCTCCAGGTCTAATCTCAACCAACCGCCGCACCCACACAGTCACGGGGTTCCAGGTCTAATCTCAACCAACCGCCGCGACTCACACACGTCGCCAAGCTGGGCTCCAGGTCTATTTTCAACCAACCACAGCTACCACGACACGACCAATGGCTCCAGGTCTATTTTCAACCAACCCAAACGTATAAGGGCTCCAGGTCTATTTTCAACCAACCCCTACACGCGGTCCTTGCTCAGGCTCCAGGTCTATTTTAAACCAACCCGAGCGCACTACGGAGCTCCAGGTCTATTTTCAACCAACTCCGTACAGACTAGCTGGGCTCCAGGTCTATTTTCAACCAACCACAGCTCTCACACGGTTACGGGGCTCCAGGTCTATTTTCAACCAACCACCGCAACCCACGTGCACCTAGCACACTTGCCGGAAGAACATCGGCACAACGACTCGCCCCACACGGGCAACCACGACCACATCACCTCCATAGTGCAAAACAGAACACAAACGGTCGACCGAACCAAAAGTCCCGGTCGACCGAATCAAGCAAAATACAGGGCAATCCACTTTGACCAGCACTCCATCGGTCGACCGATTCCCAACACCACACTCGTTCGGTCGAACCCAAATCAAGGGACGGTCGACCGTTTAGATGGTCAACTCCCGGTCCAACGAACAAAACGACCAATCGGTCGACCGACAAAAGGGGTCCCGGTCGACCGAAAGTCACCAGGGAACAAATCCCACAACTCCACAACGAATTCGGTCGAACGCCGAGCACACCTCGGTCGACCAAATCAGTCCAGGGAATAATCCCTCACTCGCGCCACGAATCCGGTCGAACGCCGAGCTCACCTCGGTCGACCGAATTCCACCAGAGTGTTCCCCACGCTCAACACACAAGTCCGGTCGACCGAAACCACATTCGGTCGAACCGACCACAAGTCCACTTAAGTCACGGTCGGACGAGATCAAAGGGCGGTCGACCGTTTATATAGTCTACGCCCCCCAACCGACTTAAGACAGTGCACACGGTCGACCGGCAAAGGGGACCCGGTCGACCGAATCTCTCCAGACTTGCCTTCTAAGCACAATCGGTCGACCGCCCCACAGGCATCGTTCGACCGATTTGAGGCAGAGCCCGAATTCTCTTCACGAACGGTCGACCGTTTGCACCAACCGGTCGACCGATCAGGCAGTGAAATCTGCTGCACATTTACTCGCGACGAGCCAATCGGCCTACCGTCGACTTCCAATTACTCACGGTGATTAAGTGAGCTAGCTTGACATACCTAAAGGTCTGAAGAGACCCTTGAAGAACTACGACGACGCCTCCACGAGCACGTCTCCCCAAAATGCGATCCGTCGATGAATCTCGCGTCCAAACGACGATCAACTCCTCCTCGACAATCCACACTCACGAATCCACCTCCGGCAACCTCAATCAATCAACCACAACCACCAAAACTCGAGTTAGGTCGAAGGAGAGAAACCAAAACGAGCCGGAAACGAGTCGAGAGAGTAACACTCACCTCAACCACCAACAACCGGAGCCGATCTTCACTTCGCCGGAGAACCCTCTTCCTCGCCGGAGCTGCTGCTGGAGAGAGGGAGAGAGAGATCAGAGAGAGAGAGAGAGAGAGAGACGTGAGGGAGAGAGAGAAAAATCTCCCCCCCAAAAACCCCAACCACACCAAATCCTCACCATCCAATCCAATCCAATCCAATCCATCTCCACCACTCATCTCATCTCCACTCATCTCAACCCCTCATCCAACCATCTTCAATCCAAGCCATCCATCTCTAATCTCCTCTAATCACCACCTAATCAACACAAAACCCAATTAGGATTAGGATTAGGATAAGGATCCTACAATCCACCCTCCTAAAAGAATTTCGTCCTCGAAATTAAACCGGAAGCTCACCAAACAACTCCGGGAACTCCTTCCGGACCTCCTCCTCGATCTCCCAAGTGGCCTCTCGCTCACTGTGGTGCTGCCACCTGACCTTCACCATCGGAATGGTCCTCCTCCTCAACTGATGCTCCATCCGATCCACAATCTCAACCGGTCTCTCCTCAAGAGACAAATCCTGACGGATCTCTGGAACCTCCAACTGAATCACATGAGAAGGATCCGCTACGTACTTCCTCAACATCGAAACGTGAAAGACGTTGTGAAGACCTGAAAACTGCGGCGGCAACGCAACCCTGTAGGCGACCTCTCCAACCCGATCGAGAATCTCAAACGGCCCGACATACCTCGGACTGAGCTTCCCCTTCTTCCCGAACCTCATCACTCCCCGCGATGGTGAAATCCTCAGGAAGACATGGTCACCAGCCTCAAATCTCAGCTCACGCCTACGCCTATCTGCGTAGCTCTTCTGCCTGCTCTGCGCAGTCGCTAGTCTCTGTCTGATCACATCAACTTTCTCAGCATACATCTGCACAATCTCAGGACCAACTAGCTGTCTCTCGCCCACATCACTCCAGCATACCGGTGATCTACACGGTCTCCCGTACAGGGCCTCGTACGGTGCCATCCCAATGCTCGAATGGTAGCTGTTGTTGTAGGCGAACTCGATCAATGGCAGATGCTCATCCCAATGACCTGCCCAATCCAGAGTACACGCTCGCAACATATCCTCTAGCGTCTGGATGGTCCTCTCAGACTGACCGTCTGTCTGCGGATGGAATGCCGTACTGAACTTCAACCGAGTCCCCAAGGCCTGCTGCAAACTCCCCCAGAATCTGGAAGTGAACCTCGGATCTCGATCTGAAATAATACTCACAGGCACTCCATGAAGCCTGACAATCTCCTCAATATACAACTTAGCTAGACCCTCCAGAGGTAAAGTGGTCCGAATAGCTAAGAAGTGCGCCGACTTGGTCAGTCGATCGACTATGACCCAAATCGCGTCATGGAATCCCCTCGTCTTCGGCAGCCCGGTGACAAAATCCATCGTCACGTGCTCCCACTTCCACTCTGGAAGCTCGATCCTCTGCATCGGCCCTGCAGGTCTCTGGTGCTCAATCTTCACCTGCTGACAGATCAGACATCTGCCAACAAACTCTGCGATCTCCGTCTTCATCTTTTTCCACCAAAAGTTCCTCTGAAGATCTCTATACATCTTCGTGCTGCCCGGGTGGATCGAATAACGAGATCTATGTGTCTCCTCCAGAATGTCCTGCCTCAGGTCTCCTCCCTTCGGCACCCAGACACGGCTCCTGAACCTCAGTCCACCATCAACCCCAACACTGAAGTCTGATCCATCTCTGGCAGCTAACTGCAGCAACCCGGCTAACTCATCATCAGTACTCTGAGCCTGAACAATACTCGAGACCAACTGAGGCTCCACTCTCAGCCCTGCGATCACTGCACCTCGCGACTCATCGGTGAACGGTCTCCACTCGGTCAACGCCTCAAGCAGCTTCCACTCCTCGATACAAAGACCTGCTGCGGTAACCTCCACCTTCCTGCTCAAAGCATCAGCAACCGAATTCGCCTTCCCCGGATGGTACGAGATGGTGAAATCATAATCCTTAATCAGCTCGAGTCATCTGCGCTGCCTCATATTCAGCTCCTTCTGCGAAAACAGATACTTCAGACTCTGATGATCGGTGAATACCTCGAATCGCTCGCCATACAAGTAATGCCTCCAGGTCTTCAAAGCGTGCACCACTGCCGCCAGCTCCAAATCATGAGTGGGGAAGTTCCTCTCGTGCACCTTCAACTGCCTCAAAGCATATGCAACCACCTGCCCGTGCTGCATGAGTACGCATCCCAGCCCAATGCCTGACGCGTCACTGTAAATCACAAAACCACCACTACCACTGGGAAGTGTCAGAACTGGAGCAGTCGTCAGCCGACTCTTCAGTTCCTGAAAACTGTCCTCGCACTTCTGGGACCACACGAACTCAACGCCCTTCCGCGTCAGAGCTGCCAACGGCGAAGCCAACCTCGAGAAATCCTGAATGAAACGGCGATAATAACCTGCCAGACCCACAAAGCTCCTGATCTCTGCTACACTCGTCGGGGCTCTCCACTGTGTAACGGCCTCGACCTTCGCTGGATCGACGGAAATCCCGTCACCTGACACAATGTGTCCCAAGAAGGCTACACTGTTCAGCCAGAACTCACACTTCGACAGCTTGGCATACAACTGATGATCCCGCAAAATGCCAAGTACAACTCTCAAGTGCTCACGATGCTGCTCCACATCTGGCGAGTAAACCAAAATATCGTCCACGAAGACGATCACGAACCGGTCGAGGTACTGACTGAACGTCCTGTTCATCAAATCCATAAACGCTGCAGGTGCGTTCGTCAACCCAAACGGCATCACCAGAAACTCGTAATGCCCGTACCTCGTCCTGAAAGCTGTCTTCTGCACATCTGCCTCTCTGATCCTCAGCTGATGATAACCGGATCGCAGATCAATCTTCGAGAACACCTGCGCTGACTGCAACTGGTCAAACAGGTCCTCGATCCTGGGCAAGGGATACCGATTCCTCACGGTAACCTTGTTCAGCATCCTGTAATCTATACACATCCGCAGTGATCCATCCTTCTTCTTCGCGAAGAGTACCGGCGCTCCCCAAGGCGAGACAATGGGGCGGATAAACCCTGTATCCATCAGATCCTGCAACTGCCTCTTCAGCTCTGCCAGCTCCGCAGGTGCCATCCGATACGGCGCCTTCGACTGCGGCGTAGTCCCAGCTACCAAGTCGATCCCAAACTCAATCTCTTTGTGAGGCGGCAACCTAGTGACATCATCTGCAAATACAACTGGAAACTCCCGAACAATCTCGATGTCTTCCAATCTCTCCGCCTCTGGATCTGGAACTACCAAAGTGGCCACAAAAGCTCTGCAACCCTGCTGCAACAACTTTTGTGCCCTCACTGCTGATACAATCACTCTGCCTCCTCTATCTTTCGCCCCCCTGATCAACACATCAGGTAGACCCTTCCTCGGGATCAGAATCTTCTTCTCCCGGCACAAAACTCGCACATCGTACTGGGACAGCCAATCCATCCCCAGTATGACGTCGAAGTCCTCCATCGGCAACAAGATCAGGTCAGCCGGAAACTCCTGATCTCCCGAAACAATCGTGGCGCCGGGGAGGAAGCTCCCCACAATGCCCACCAGACTCAAGGGTGTGCTGACTTCCAACGTGGCAGTCAACATCGCAGGGGTACGACCCAACACACTCGCAAATCGCTCCGAGATGAACGAGTGTGTGGCCCCACAGTCAAACAGCACTCTCGCACTCAACCCAGCAACAAAGAGCGTATCTTCCACCACCGTGCTGGCGTCTCTCGCCTCATCCGCCTGGATGGTAAAGACTCGACCAGTCCTCTGACCCTGCTGTCGCTGCGGCGCAAAAGATCGGCGACCTCCGCCTCTGCCATCCGCCGGCTGTCCCGACTGCCTGTTGGACCCACCTGGCCCACTCGGACAATCTCTCACAAAATGGCCCGGCTTGCCACACCCGTGGCACACTCCGCAACCCCAACACTCACCAGAGTGAACTCTGCCACACCCTCTGCACGCCTCAGGCTGGCGTGATCCACCTCCTCCGATCCGGGGCCTCTTGCCCGGGTTCCCTGCTAATGGAGCACCCGAACGTCCACTGACCTTCCCCGGTGCTCTCCTGGCCTCAGCATAATTCTGCTGGTAATCCTGATCAATGAGCGTCGCGAATCTCACCGCATCTGCCAGCGTCTGCGGCATACTGTAGGTCACCTGAGTATGGAGGTGCTTCCTCAGCCCCCGTATGAACTTCCTCGCCATCTGCAGCGGCGTCACACATATCTCCGGATAGTAACGCTCCAGCGCGTTGAACCTCCGGGTATACTCAGCCAGGGTCGCCTCTCCCTGCTCAAGAGCCATAAACTCCTCTCTCCTCCCGTCTCTGACATGCTCGGGGAAATACTGCTCATTGAACTCCCGTAGGAATTCCTCCCAACTGACATCAGTCCTGCTCTCAAATACCACTGCAGATGTGGTCCTCCACCAGTTGGACGCGTCTCCGCCCAACACATAAGCTGCCAAGCCTGTCTGCCTCTCAGGCGGGCACTCAATCGCCTGCAGGATCTCCTGAATCTTCAGGACCCAATCCTCTGCGGCCTCAGACTCTCCTCTACCGTCAAAGGTAGGCGGGTGCTGCCTCATAAAGCGGTCGAGCATCGCTCCTGCCGCTGCTGGCTCTCCTCTGCCTGACTGGCGATCCAACATCGCTCCCAGTCGCCCCACTGTGTCATAGAGCATCCGCCGCTCCTCTGCCCAGTCCGTGCCCCCAGTCTCATTGCTGGTGCTACGGTCCCGTGGGGGAGGTCTCACGCGTCTCGGAGGCATCTACACACAAGAACAGCACACATCAAAATCATGAATGCATGAACTAATGCAGACTCTACAACTCTAAGGGTGGTTTCTTTGGATAAAAACACTGGAACCGACCGCTCTGATACCAAGTTGTAACATCCTCAAACAGCGGAAAATTTAAAAAATTTAACACTCAATCAACAGAGGACATTACGCAATAAAAGAACACAGGTGCACCGACATATATCATATATATATGTGAATATCAGAGTATACAAAAGTTGTGATTACATCAAAAGCATATACAGGGAAACAGTAATCACACGACCTCAACTGAGAGAAAGCTGGATCCGGTAGCGGTGCTCCTCTCCTCGGTCACCACCCCCTAATGCCGATCACGGCCTGAAAGTAAACATGCAACAATGCCTGAGTTTCCAGAAGGAAACCCCGTATGCCAAACTCTATATGTATGAAATAAAAGCATCATAGCATGCAATTCTACTCAAAAGAAAAGCATCACAACACGCCCAACACCAGGGCCCTCAACTCCATCACAGGACACACCACCGGTACGGGGCTCCAGGTCTAATCTCAACCAACCGCCGCACCCACACAGTCACGGGGCTCCAGGTCTAATCTCAACCAACCGCCGCGACTCACACACGTCGTCAAGCTGGGCTCCATGTCTATTTTCAACCAACCCAAACGTATAAGGGCTCCAGGTCTATTTTCAACCAACCCCTACACGCGGTCCTTGCTCAGGCTCCAGGTCTATTTTCAACCAACCTGAACGCACTACGGAGCTCCAGGTCTATTTTCAACCAACTCCGTACAGACTAGCTGGGCTCCAGGTCTATTTTCAACCAACCACAGCTCTCACACGGTTACGGGGCTCCAGGTCTATTTTCAACCAACCACCGCAACCCACGTGCACCTAGCACACTTGCCGGAAGAACATCGGCACAACGACTCGCCCCACACGGGCAACCACGACCACAGCACCTCCATAGTGCAAAACAGGACACAAACGGTCGACCGAACCAAAAGTCCCGGTCGACCGAATCAAGCAAAATACAGGGCAATCCACTTCGACCGGCACTCCATCGGTCGACCGATTCCCAACACCACACTCGTTCGGTCGAACCCAAATCAAGGGACGGTCGACCGTTTAGATGGTCAACTCCCGGTCCAACGAACAAAACGACCAATCGGTCGACCGACAAAAGGGGTCCCGGTCGACCGAAAGTCACCAGGGAACAAATCCCACAACTCCACAACGAATTCGGTCGAACGCCGAGCACACCTCGGTCGACCAAATCAGTCCAGGGAATAATCCCTCACTCGCGCCACGAATCCGGTCGAACGCCGAGCTCACCTCGGTCGACCGAATTCCACCAGAGCGTTCCCCACGCTCAACACACAAGTCCGGTCGACCGAAACCACATTCGGTCGAACCGACCACAAGTCCACTTAAGTCACGGTCGGACGAGATCAAAGGGCGGTCGACCGTTTATATAGTCTACGCCCCCCAACCGACTTAAGACAGTGCACACGGTCGACCGGCAAAGGGGACCCGGTCGACCGAATCTCTCCAGATTTGCCTTCTAAGCACAATCGGTCGACCGCCCCACAGGCATCGTTCGACCGATTTGAGGCAGAGCCCGAATTCTCTTCACGAACGGTCGACTGTTTGCACCAACCGGTCGACCGATCAGGCAGTGAAATCTGCTGCACATTTACTCGCGACGAGCCAATCGGCCTACCGTCGACTTCCAATTACTCACGGTGATTAAGTGAGCTAGCTTTACATACCTAAAGGTCTAAAGAGACCCTTGAAGAACTACGACGACGCCTCCACGAGCACGTCTCCCCAAAATGCGATCCGTCGACGAATCTCACGTCCAAACGACGATCAACTCCTCCTCGACAATCCACACTCATGAATCCACCTCCGGCAACCTCAATCAATCAACCACAACCACCAAAACTCGAGTTAGGTCGAGGGAGAGAAACCAAAACGAGCCGGAAACGAGTCGAGAGAGTAACACTCACCTCAACCACCAACAACCGGAGCCGATCTTCACTTCGCCGGAGAACCCTCTTCCTCGCCGGAGCTGCTGCTGGAGAGAGGGAGAGAGAGATCAGAGAGAGAGAGAGACGTGAGGGAGAGAGAGAGAAATCTCCCCCCAAAAACCCCAACCACACCAAATCCTCACCATCCAATCCAATCCAATCCATCTCCACCACTCATCTCATCTCCACTCATCTCAACCCCTCATCCAACCATCTTCAATCCAAGCCATCCATCTCTAATCTCCTCTAATCACCACCTAATCAACACAAAACCCAATTATGATTAGGATTAGGATAAGGATCCTACAATACATATGTGGTCACCCCTGACCACCGTACCGCAAGCACATACAATCTTCCATAATGATTCTTGCATACCTCAGAAACGATGTCAATTAGAAATCCGACGATGTCGACGAACCCAACAACGACCCGACCGATAACCCAAAGACAACGACAGTGACCCCGACAACGGTGGCGACACGTGACCTCTGTCTCTTCATGAAACCACCCATGTCTATAGTATTTATAATTTTGATTATAAAATTAGGATATTACACTAACATTCTAATAATTTTCTTACCTATGTTTTGAAGACTTCATAAATCTAGTCATTACACATATGTTTCTTTCTCACCTAACATCCTAAGACCTTAAACGTTATACAGTTCAAAACAATAAGTTAAATAGTGTAGGAAAGGTGATATCAAGACATTATTCAGATGGATCAATTATAATTAACTCTTTAAACTTTAAACATATTCTTGTCATAACTGAAAAGTTTCTGAAATCGAGTTTAGTTTTTAAGTTTTTGTTCCAGTTTAGTTAATATGTAGCAATTTTGATGAAATGAATTGTATGATGCTAATGGTAGGTAGAGATGAGAGCATCTCGACAATTTAAGAATGACGCAAACGTTAATCATGCAAATCCACATATGGACGACTTTCTCCAATTACATGTCTTACAAAAATCTCATGGGTATCCACTTTCACATCATGTACTAGAGCTCCTCAGGATGTGGTTCCTCACTAGAGAATGTAGCACTCGGCTACTCATCAGTTCGTTCGATTCATAATCCTGCCACAAATTGTATTGGGTCGTTAAGAAAACAAATAATATCCACCAAATCCAACGTAATTCTGATGATGCTAACTTTAAAAGGTGTTAACACAAATTAATCATTTATTTATTACTTAAAAATTACAATGTAAATTAAAAATCAAAACTGTAAATCTTGTTTTATATTGTATTATTAATATGCACTAAAAATCATCCAATTTAAATGACTTTTTATATAAGACCAAGTAGCGTCGATTTTGCAATAAATTCGATGCATTAATTTTTTTATCATTAAAATATCATACAAAATGATTTCCAAATTTATAATTTTCAAAAATATATTTGAAAATTCTCTTTTATTGGCACACAAAACTGAAATCCAGTTCCTCCAAAAGCGAATCCCGAGAAATCCAGAGTGTGGGACAAAAATCTCCTACTTTACTAAAACAAAAATAATAATCTTAAACTCCTACTATGCCAAAAGCAGACATGTGAAGCCCCACATCCCAAAAAGCAGGACATCATCACTGCCATCCATTATTGATTATTGGGTGGAGTAGTTTTGGATGATTGCACAATGCACATGTATGTACCCCAAAGGATTCGCCAATGTTTTTGTCAATATTTGGTTCCTCCAACTCTGCAAATTTTTGGAATCACGATGTCAGGAACAACCCGGAGACAGTCAGGATGGATTACTCGTCTCTCAGCTCTCTATGCCCCCTCTACGTATGAATGATGTCAAATGATCCCCGTGTGTGTTTTTTTCATGTATTAAGAGAACGGTTAAGGGGTCGGGTGCGAGTGATGTCAAATGATCCCCATGTGTTTTTTTTCATGTATTAAGAGAATGGACGCCCGAGCGTTCATCGGACTAGGGGCACGTTTCCCCTCCCGTTCGTCATTTTTTAATATTTTAGTGGAGATTTTGTTATTAGAGTTAATTGATAATGTATTAGGTATTTTTTTAATAATGTGGGGTGATAAATTTTTATTATTGTGGTAACGGGTTGGATTACAATGAGTTTTTTGCAAGTGGTGAATATTCAAAAAATTTCAGATCAAACAATTTAAAGATCCAAAAATTTCCATATGGATTACAACGAGACCCCCAAATGACTTGTCGAGATGGTTTAATAGTATGGTCTAAGATGATTAACACATGGTCTAATCATGGTTATGGTTAATTGATAATGTATTGGATATTAATTGATAATGTAGTAATTTCAATTAATAAAATGTAATTCGTTAAATGTGGAGTAAGAATTAAAATTGTTTAATTAACAAATGATATGGAGGAAAAAGAGTGTATGGTATGGTTAATGTTTTTTTTGTGTGGATGAGGTGAACTGACGTGACGGAGAGAGAGAGCAGAGCGCCCGGGGGTAACCCGAGCATGGTTAAACATGGCCTAATTAGGTTATATGTTATTTTATAAAAAATATAATTATCTTTTGTTTCATAAAAACTATTATCAGTTACTCGTAGGAGATCACGCATCTAACTAAATTAGTCATGAGTCATGACTCAACTTGAATCGACGAAGTAAGCATGGAAACTTCAGGGGTTTTAAAAAAATAAAGAATACTCGTGTGGTTAGTGAAGATGCAACAAATGAGGATTGTTTTTAGAAGTTGATGTTTTTTCGTAACCAAATTGACGCTGAGAACAAGCGAATGATGAAGCTATACAAACCTATACTACATGACTGGATTAAACACTACTAGTGACTACAGTAAGTTTAGGGGTGTCAACGGATCGGATACGGATCGGATATAGGTATATCCATATTCGCATTCGCATGAAATTTACGGATTCGGATTCGGATACGGATTGTTTGCGGATATGAAAAATCTATATCCGTTCGGATATTTGACGGATTCGGATCGGATACGGATAATATCCGCATCCGTAAACATAATTCTCCACATTATAACATTTTTCATTTTCACTTAGACAAATTCTTATAAATAGTCAGATTTATATTGGTTTCAAATATTAATTTACTTTATCTTAATTTCTAACTCTATATTCTAGAAAGGATAATGATATTCAATGCTTGAATAAATGTGATTAGTAGATGTATTTTTATTTGAATAAGTAAATTTAATAATTATACATTCAAAATATAATCACACAAGGTTGAAATATAAATACTTCTAGGTATAATAATGTATTGCATACGTATATGATACAAATATGGATATGGATCTTATAATACAAATATTCAATCTCGGATCGGATGTTATTCGGATCGGATGTATCAATATCCATATTCGCATTTGCATTTGCATCCTTACTTGGGCAGTCTTGGGTTCATGTTGTTGTAACTAAACAAATCTATTTATCTGATGATATTGTTGTTGGATGCACCTTTGGTAGATCATTACAACTGCATAATCAAGGTGCGTAACATGTTGATAGTCTTTTGTAATTAAGGCCATCCTTAATGGATGACCAAATGGGGTCAGGTTGGGAGTCAAGCCGACCTCAGCTCCCTTAACGTGGGAAAAGCCCAGGTCGAACCGACCTGGGTTGGCCACGTAACCAACCCGAGTTGGTTATTTTTATTTGTAATAAATGATTGAAAATCAGTTTTTATATGTTTAATAATATTTAATTGATATGTATATTATTTTATATAATTAGAATTAATTTTTGAAAATTAATCGTACCCTGAAATCCCAAAACACCTTACATTTTCTACCATCCACGTTATGTGGAGATTAATTTTAGGAAAAATATATTAAAAAATAAAAATAATAAAAATCATATTTTCAGGAAAAAAGATTTGAAAAAAAAAAGATTTAAAAGAAATATATTAACATTACTAACCATTATTATTTGGAAATAATTTAAAATGTATATAAATAAAGAAAATCAGTAACTATTATTAATAAAGATTAATTTTTTTGGAGAAGAGAGAGTGGTGAAAGTGATACTTGTGGTGTTAATAAGTGAAAAATGAATTGACTTTCATCACAAGTTGAATAATATTTTTTTATTGACTAGTCAGAAAGAAAAGCCGTGTTGGAAAGGAATTTAGGATTAGGGCTGAAGGTTGGGTAAGTGGGACCGTTAGGGGTGTCAACGGAGCGAATATGGACCGGATCTACCAATATCTGTATCCGTATCCGCAGAACAAATGATACATCCGTATCCGGATCCGTATCCGGACGGATATTAAATTGAATATCTATTTTAAAATCCGTCGGATACGGATCAAATACGGATATTATCCGTATCCGGATATAAATCGAATACGGATATTATCCGTATTCGTATTTATATCCGCTGGAGTTGTGTTTGGGGGACTTTAGGTAGGTTTAAGGTTAGGAATTTAGGATATGTTATATACTTGGATAATTTATAGAAAAAATACTTAACATATAAATATTTCATTAATTTAAAGAATAACTATATATAATACGGATTCGAATGCGGATATGAATACAGATGTTATACTACGGATATCCGATCCCGGATCGGATATTATACGGACCGGATGTACCAATAACCATATCCGCTCCACGACTTTCCGGATCGGATACGAATACGGTCTTACGGATATTTTTTTGCGAATCGAATGTCCAAATTCGAATACGGATACAGACGGATGTTCGGATATTCGAATATCCATTGACACCCTTAGGGACCGTATTGTCTAAGTGGTCCGCTATCTTTATTGCTTCATCTATTTTATTTAATGGAAGCACATTTTATAAATAAATAAATAAATCAGGATAATGGAAAAAAAGAAAAAAGAAAAGAAAAATCAATCCAGCGTACCACAAGTCAACCACAGCACCAGAATCCTGCTCCTCCCGCTCCACTCCTCTCCCAAACCCCTAACCTCCACCGGCGGACCACCACACCGCCCAAACCCACCCCTCCGATGACCGATCCGGCCGATTCTGACGCCGGAATCTACCGGACCTTCCGTTCCCTCGTCGACGCCGCCGACCGAAAGTTCGCCGCCGTCCACTCCCTCCCCTCCCACCGGCCCCTCAACCACCCCGCCCTCCGCAAGGTCTTCAAGGCCTACACCCGCCTCTGGCGCTTCCAGCAGGCCAACCGCCGCGCCCTCGTCGCCGCCGGCATGCGCCGCTCCGAGATCGGCGAGATCGCGTCCAGGATCGGGCAACTCTACTACGCGCAGTACCAGAGGACAAGCGAGTCGAGGTTTCTCATCGAGGCGTATGTCTTCTACGAGGCCGTGCTTAGCCGGAGATACTTCGAGGAGGTGGGGAGGGTGGATCTGGGGTTGAGAGGGAAGGAGATGAGGTTTTGCGCTAGGTTTTTGGTGGTCGCGTTGCTCGTGAGGAAGATGGAGGTCGTGAGGCAGCTTGTTGAGAGGTTTAAGGGTTTGCTTGAGGATTGCAAAGTCTCCTTTCCGGTAATGAGTTTTGTTTTTTGGAATTTCGGTTTGTGTTGGGAAAAAGCTGTCTTTTTTGGTTTGTTAGGTTAAATGTATGTTCTTTTGTTCCTGGAATGGTGTTTGATGCTTTGCTAGATGTTTACTAGTAGCTGGAGTTAGATGAACTTTTGGTTCATGATTATTTTTTCTGGTTGTTTGGTTATTTTGGCTTGTTTGTTTGGAAATTGGGGTTTGGAGGAATTTGTTTTGGAAAAAGATGTCTCTTTTGGTTCATGTGTGCAATGGAAAGTGCGAAACTAGTCTGTTACGTGAAACTTAGAGCCTTCTAGTTTAGTTGATGAAATTTAAGGCCTTCCGTTCATTGAATCGTTTTGATACTTTGGTGACTATTTACTAGTAGCTGCCTAGCTCGAGTTTGATGTCTTATTTGTTGAGAAATTTGGTTTTGAAGGAGTTTGTATTGGAAAAAGGTTTGTTTTTGGTTAATGTGTGTTGTTGGAACTGAAAACTAGTTTGTGTTTCACTAGTTGGTTGGTGAGATGAAATTTACACACATTTTGGTCTGGAGAGGTGGATGGTTCTGGTAACTACTAAAACTAGTAGTTGGTCTTTGGTAAGAAATTTTTAATGACTCATAGAAAATCTGTTGCATATTTCGTGGTTTTAGTCCTTTGTGAAGGAACCTAGGATTACAAGATGAGCTCTGTTTGCTGCATATGCTCATTGTGCTTTGTTTTTGGGTGTGACAAAAGAAACTAAGTCGTCTGGTTCTTGATGCTGTAGATTTACGGAAGTTCAGCTTGAAGGAGTAATTATTATTTTTTATTTGTAAAAGAGGAAAAACTTCTGTTTTGCATTAACCCATTGGTTTTACTTGTTTCCCATGAGTTTAGAGTGGACTTGGAGGAACTCATCTCAAGGCTCAAGTATAAAGTTTTAAGGCATGAGTTTCTTGATGGTGAACTTCATCTTGCCGAATGATTTTGAAATTAACTTTCCCACTTACCATTTTCCTACAAGTCAATCACACCTTTGGTTTGAGTTTTTTTCCTTCCATGGGATTTTGACGGTGTTTGTTTTGTTGGCAAAATTTATAAGCAATGTTATGTTTTTAGAGGGTTAGATTTTTTCTCTCTAAAGATATTCTGAAAATACCATTCATTTGTTTGATATGTGTGATTACTCCTCAGAACAAAGACAATAAATTATGCTCGTTTAACATCCACGTCCATAAAGCCTTAGTCAACAGTTCAGTTTACTTGCCTTGAAGAACTATTTAATTTCAATCTGTTGTTTTATTGAGCCACTTCTACGAGTTTCTAAGTGCTTGTAGTTAATTCTTGGCTTTATCAATACACATTAAATTTCTTTACTAAGGAGTTTAGATGCCTAGCATGCTGTAAGTATGGCTACTTAATAACGTGCTTTAAACTGTCTGAAGGATGCGATCTGGTTTCTTCGTTCGTGGATAAAGTAGTTTTGCTTTGTCCAAATTTTAAGGTGATCGATTTGAAGAGCATATTCATGTCTTGAGATCTCTGCTACAGTTAGTATCATTCCAATTTTGCCAAGCATTATTATGCGCACACTTTTGGTCCCTATACATGCATCAAATTTTGCGTTCTTTAAAGATTAATAAAGATTTGAACTGACAGTCATTGTCATCCCTCAAAACAAGACCCACTACTAGCTCTTTCTTTTTTGTTTTTTGAGCAGTCAATGCTAGCACTTTCAATTAAGCAAAAAGTATGCCTGCTGAACCTATTTCTTGCATTCTCTCTTCCGCCTGCATTATATGAGACTATGGAGGGACCCACAGTTTATATCCTTCTTTGGAGGTTACAATCTCGACATTAAATACACGATTAGCTTAAGATGCATAACAGTCAAGTCTTATATATCTCTAATCGAACTGAATTCTTAAGTACAAGTTGTGTTACTTTAGGGACTCATAACATGTATCATTAATCAAGGGACACTGCATGAGCTCATTGTTGTGGTATCTCCTATTGTAAGAAATTCAAAGTTTGGAGACCTTCAACTGGATGCATGCATCTTGAGCTGCTTTTGTGCATACTTACGTTCTTATGATTTCTCCCCATCTTTCTTTAAGGTGTTATTTTTTTGATATATGTACAATTATGCATAGATACAAAATTGAAAGTGTTCTTACAGAGTACAACCTTTTTTATCGTTCTTATAGGGTACGACCTTTAAGGAATGGAAGCTAGTATTGCAGGAAATTGGTCGCTTCCTTAAAGCTGATTCGGACTTTCCATATTCCAGGCCTTTGAGGTACAATGTGTTGTTTGATAGTCATCCATCTTCCCAACCGTGTATTTCTCGCTTCCACCCACCTAGAGTTTTGAGGTTGCAAGATGCAGTCCTGACAGGGTACCACCGAAATGAGGTAATGATTATCAATTTTCCTTCTAGCATTTCAATAAAATTGGAATCTTGGCTTCCTGAAGCCAACCATGAAAAGGTATATGACTGAATTTTGCATTCATATTCAGGTCAAATTTTCAGAGCTTACTCTGGATGCTTACAGGATGCTTCAGTCTTTGGAATGGGAACCCAGTGGCTCCTTCTACCAAAGAAGTGCATCTGATCTGACCAATAATGGTGGATATAGTGATCAAAGTGGAACATCTGGACTGATTGACATAAATCTTTCAGAAGAAATAATCGATTCGACTTTGCCACCTAATCCACACAAAACCATATTGTATCGCCCTTCAGTTTCAAAACTGATTGCAGTGAGTGCTATTTTGCATCTTTAGTATCTTACATATGCTTTACTTTGTTGTATGATTGCATTGCCTTTATGCCCTTAAGTTGTAATGTATGTTTTGGTACATGAACATCTAGCTAGCAGATCACAAAGTTCCATAGAGAACTGGAAATGTTCTAAGACCATATATATACTTGATGCAACCTTTTAACTAATTACTAAGATTGAGATTCAACTACCAAGGAACAAACTAATCATATAATAAGTATTTACCTTTTACCTTCAAACATTTGAAAATTTTCATTCTTAATCAAATCTCCCACCCTTCATTTCATTATTAGCTTAATCACTCAATGCATTATATAAGGTGTGAAGTGAAAGTAAGAAGCTTCAAAATAATGATTTTATAATGCCAACGATATTTATAGACAATATTCAAACTGGGTAAGTTGACTTTCATTTCTAGCCTACCCCAACTAGTTGGGATTAAAGGCTTTGTTGTTATTCAAACTGGGTAAGTGCAATGCAATACTGTTTCAGAAGAAAAATGCATATAAATACAAAGTAGATCCTTGTAAGCTGTTGCACAGTTTTTACAATGTCAGAATTTTGGTGCTGCACCTGTATGCTACCAACTTAAATCTTAAATATTTTAAGAGGAATTTATCTTCGTTAATAATCGAAAAAATGGAATATGCATGCATGTTGTAATGATGAAAAATTCATAATATTTATCTGTAGGATTTTTTCTCAATTTGTCTTTACTTATATATGGAATGACAATCGCTGGAACCTTGTGGTTTTGCAGGTTGTAGCTGCAATATGTGAAGAGCTTTCCGTTGATAGTGTTCTGCTAATATATATATCATGTGCAGGTTTACTTTCTTCATTGTTTGTGTTGTGTTCTCTCAGGGCTCTTAGGAAAATGCCTCATTGATGATTTATCATACAAATTGCAGGAAATTCTGACCAGAATATTGCTTTTCAGAAAGAGAATGGTGGAGTACACTCAAACATGAGTATCTCTTCTCAGACTAGAAATAAAAGCACCACTGTCATGCAACAAGCTTGCAAGGAAAATGCAGATGAGCAGAACTACTCATATGGAAGTTATTTGTGGTTGAGTCCTCGAGGAAGCAGTTGTGAGTGAATATTGTTCCTTATGGCTTTTTGTTTCCTATGGAGTGTTGTATGCCTGGCCGTGTTAGGAGTTCACATCGTTCCAATTTTTGTCTTACTACACATTTACTGCATTCTTGTTGGAGTTTAGAAGTGTTATATTACCTAGTGTAGCAGAAATAGAGAATTTATACATGCCTACCATCTTTTCTCAGGTGTAGACAAGCTCTATCCAGCTGATTTAATTCCCTTTACTCGAAGGCCTCTTTTCTTGATTATTGATAGTGATTGTAGCCATGCATTCAAGGCAGGTTTGTCAGAACTCAGAACTTACTTTATTTTGATGCATTACAACATGTACTTTTATTTCTAGTCTAAGAAGAGACTCAAATTTGAGTTTGCTCCACCGTTCTCTTTCTGAAAAGCAATATTCTGTCAAAATTTCCTGCGATTTGTATGATAAATCACCGACGAGGCATTTTCCTAAGAGCCCTGGGAGAATACCACACAAACAAAATCTCAGAATTTGAATTTTCGTTTCATAGTTCTTGAACACAAGAACTGTCTTTTTTGTGGCTCCAGAAGGTTTTCATGAGTTAAATGGTTAGTGTACCCAAGGATCCTCACTCCTTTCCTATAAAGTCATGTGTTGCCATTAATTGTCTTACATGTATGTATATCGACCCTTCTTTTATTATTTTTTATTCTAATAATTGAAATATTAAAAGACTCAAATTACACATAAACTTATGTAAAAGCAATTTGCAATTTCGTAACAAGACTTTTTTTCCTTCAAAATGGATGTTTAAAATTTATTTGTATTTCACTTGCATAGTGCCTGTCAAACACTAGTGATAATAAAAGATTGATTTGAGGAACCAAAACTGGTCTATTTAAGTGTTGAAACTGGCCAACCTATGCTCATCATCAAATAGTTGTGCATTACGCTCCACCCGTACTTCGTAAAATCATGCTCCTAGCTCCTAGCTCCAGAAAGCTTGGAATTTTAACAATAAAGATACATTGTGCGCTCGAGTTGTGCTCCCATAGGATGGTGTTCAATAGATTTCATTTTCTGCAATATTGGCATTTCTTTAAAAAAATTGTTAGCAACAGTAATCTTGACTTATTGGGCAGTGAAAAAGCAGGAGATATGGTTTGCTGTCCTATCAAAGAAAAGCCTTGAAATTGACACATGGGAAAAAGCGTGGACTAATACTCACTGAAATGTTATGTGTAGCTAGAGCCTAAGTGGTAATATTGTTTGACCACCATAACAACATCAAAGGCTTGTAATATATTGATTGTTAAAGGTTTGTGATGGCCTGTAAATGCCTTGGAAGCATTCTTCACTTGCGCTAGCTATTGATGTCCGGAGGAATATTTTATGTTTAAATGTGGTTCAACAGTTCTTGCCTTAACAATATACTTGAAATATTCAGATCATACATGGTCAAGAGAGAGGGGAAGCCGCTGCTTTTCTATTATCTCCAATGAAACGAGTTTTACCGAATCAATCTGCTTCTGATCTAATGTCTCGTGGAAGCCAGTTTACATACTTCTTAACAGCCCCTCTGCAGGCATTTTGTCAGTTACTAGGTCTCTCTGATGTCGGTCCGGTAAGTTAATGGGCTATTATATTAAAATTTCTGAAATTTAGCAGTCACTGCATATGTTGAGCATGAACGTCCATGTGTTATTTTAGGAGGCGTACAGTGATGCTGATTCAGCCCTCTCTACTGCATTGTCAAACTGGGAAGTCACTCTCTTTAAATCAGGTTCATTGGATCAGGTCTGGGCGCAACTTATCTCTGATCCATTTCTGAGAAGGTTGATTCTCAGGTACTGCCTGTCCCCTTCATGCTTCCTCGTCTTCCGAAAGTTTTTGTTTGTTTGTTTTGATAATGTCTTCCAGAAAGAAGTTGCAAGTGATTATAACAATTACTGTTCCACTTGTCCTGATCGTCTATTTGCTTCCTCCAGATTTGTATTCTGCAGAGCTGTTCTATTCTATCTATACCTGCCAGACATAAGCCCTGACCACCTTCCTTGTTGTTTACCGGAGCTGCCGGAGTCAGTCTCCCCAAACTCTTCATCAGTGAAATCGAGTATTCTTTCTCTAACTGAGAGGCTAGGTGTATCCAGCCACTTTCATTTCACGAACATTCCTGATAGATCAAGTCATGTAAGGTCTTCGTGATAGCAGGTTGTTTCCTCTGTAGATATGAATGGTTAGAATCCACATTCTACCACACAACGGCTTGTAAATGTTGATGCTGATAGGAGCGAGTGATCCTACATAGATGGTTTTCTTCGATTGTATAATGTTATGTATTCATTTATCCATCTTACGTGCATCACTGCTGCCGTTGGTGGAATGTGGTAGGCAGGCTTTGGTTTTGGTTTTGGTTTTCTCAAGTTGTAATTGGCGTCGGGGTTCTAAGTTATGTAGCTTAAAAAGACCCAAACTTATGTTGCTGGTATTTTGTTTGTTGAACGTCGAGTGTAGTCATGTAGAGGTAAATATTTTGATTATTCATTTGTTATAAGTTATCAAAAGTTTTCCTTTATATCATCTTTGACCTGCAAAGTTTTCTGTCATTTTGTTTATTTAGTTTATATTATTTTTTTCCTTCGCAAAATTTTCATCGTATTATATCATAAATTAGTAAGTTATTTTTTTGAGCTACCGCCGTCTTAGCGGAGGCTTTAGCCACCAACGTGAAAGTTAATTCAAGGTGTGCAACGGTGATCTGTTTCAACTTTCAAGCCCCAGTAACATCAGTCGGACCCACTAACCAGCAGTGGTGGCAATATCCACTACATTGACGGTGGTGCTGACATTGTCCGACTGTAATTGCTCCGCCCTTGTGTGCAGTATTTTTCTAAATTGTCCTTTTTCAGAAAACTTAATATGGTATAATTGTCGTACAAGAAAGAGATAAAAAAAAATACTTTAATATGTAACGGATCACTGCAAGTTCTATTCTCCCCCCGAGAGTTTTCATAACGATTTATTTCTCTTGGAAAGTATTCCAATTATTTCCTTCTGAGAAAGCATTTGTATTCCATTAACAGTATAACGGCTTATTCAGCAACATCTTTCTTCCATTAATGTGAACATAATTATGAATCCAAACCCTGCTCTCAGAATCTGACGTGCGTGCATATGCATGGAATAAATCCTCATAACCCCACCAATCCATGTTGATTCATAAAGTACACGCAATGGAAGTGAGATGCTTCCACTGGACAGCAAGACCAACTAATAATTCCATTTCCCTCAAACCCCATGGATATGAGTCCAGCATACACTAGTAGTAAAGTTTGCTGCCCACCAGACCACGGGGAAATGATAGATGACGTAAGTTAAGGTACGTTTTACTTAGAATTTGTACTTTCGTCAATCTACCCTACCGTATGGGAAGTACTTGGATGGAGTTGGCCTCTGCTAAAACAAAAAATGAAACAAAATAAAGAAGTACAGTTTGTCTTCTTTGAGCTGGCGAAGTTTGGACTTGACTGCAACATCAACTGTGGCTCGATTTCTCCCGACTTGGTTTCAATTATTTGTTAAAAACATATACAGTGGACACCTGCATAGGGCCTGGGCCCATGGGCTCTTTCATATTTTTTGTATTTATTAATTCTACAAAATGTAAAACAAAGCTGTAAGATGCCATCAGCCCATCAGTGCCATATTATACCAAATATAAGATCATATATCACACTAGACGTGATATATATGACATATATCACCACCCAAACAATGCATATGCAAATGGGCCAGATTTATCACACTGAATGAAGAGATGTTTGAATGTGTTGGTGTTTGATATATGTACTATTGGGTGAAGATACGAGCGAAATATATTACACTTTGTTATTTTATTTTGTGGTGGATTTCTTTTTGTGATATATCTTACCCGTATCTTTGTTTCTACACGGGCAATATGTCAATATTGCTTGATAGAGAGAGAGTAAGAGAAAGTGGAGATCGTTTGCAAGCGACGGATGAAAGAGAAAGTGTTGTTAATTAGGGGGGTGGGGGTGGGTTTTTTTTTTGTGCGGGTTGAAACTATAAATGGAGCCTGATTATCACTGTTCTATTATTAATGGGAATCACATGGAAACACCTTCTGTTTTACGTGTAAACCAAACTTTTTAGAACTTTCTGGTTGTCAACGTAATCTTGTGCAAGCTCAAACTTGAAAACGAGATATTTCTTTTCAACTCCACTTTCATGTGACAACATCCTTTAAATTCAAGTGTATCAGAATGAATATCATTCGATTTGGTATTACTGTGCAAAACATAATCTTATCTGTTTCAATTTTATGAGCCCTTCACTTAAATAACATAAATCGCATACACTTCTTCATCTGGAACATAATGCCATCAAAATACTGTGATATATATGGCATAACAGTAAAATTAAGGTTTCTACTTTCTAGACTACTAGTGTATGGCAAAATAACATAAGGTCCAGTTTTGTAAATTAGCGTCAAAGTATTTTTATAACGGCAATAGTTATCTAGTCTTGAATTAACTTGGATCAGGAACTAACTTCCAATATGTTAATTGCATGTTAGAATTTTGTCAAGATATATAAAATACTTAAAAAATGTTCCTGAAAGGTTATTCAAGTTCGTAATGAATAGTTGATTATCATATATTTGACACTTGTACTAATGTAACGGTTGCGTGCAATCTTCGATTATTGGACTAAGTTTTCTGTAAAAGCAGTGCTTGAAGTTCAAGGAATAATGCTGTCGTGTTTGATTGCATGTGGCAAATGGAACAAATACTTAATTCCATCTTTGTTTTCAACACACACGTATTTAAAGTTAAAAGCAGACGAAGGCAACGCAACAACTAAAGAAACATGTGTATACGTTGCTTGTAGAAGCTGAATAATTCTACATTTATACACGTATCCTTTTTTGTTGTTGTGTCATTGTATATTCAGATCTGGACCTTCTTTAAATTAAAGGGAAGCATCTTACATATAAAGATCTTTGTTTTTTTTTTCTTTCTCAGACTCGTTTTTCAGAGGGAGACTATTATACTTAAAGACGGTGCTAATAAATTTTTGTGGTATGGAGTGCAAAAGATTATGTTGAATGAAATATCTTAAACTATATATGGACTATTAAGTTTTTTTCCTTGGATTTTGATAGCTTTACATATATAGTGTAAATAAGTTTCCATCTGGATAAATCTAAATCTAATAATAGTTTTGATAAAAGGGTAAATTTTATTGACAATAGAAGCTTATGTCACGCACACGAGCCCCAAATGAAATTACAAGAATTTTTACACTAAGGGCACCCTTAACCGGGGTGCCCCGCCCGGGCGCCCTGGTCGGGCGCCCGGGCGCACCCCCGTTAATGGGCGGGGCGCTTGCCCGGGCGGTGGGCGTCCCGGGCAGACGCCCGGGCGCCCATGGGAATTTTTTTTAGTTATTTGTTATTAATGGATTGGGTATAATGTGGGGTAATAATTTTTTGTAAGTGATTAAAATTACGAAATTTCCAGAACCAACAATTTCAAGTTAAATAGAAAAAAATATTAATACAACAATACCATAACAACAATACATTAATAATAATAAAATACGAAATAAAACCAACCACATGAAACATATGTTAAAGAGAAATACAAACCATACGGACTACTACAACCCGAAATACAAACTAAGGGAAATACAAACCATACGAAATACGGACTACATCAAACTACACATACCCATTCTCTTCTGCCCAGGCGAGAAGTTTATCGATTACTTTTTGATCCTTCTCCGTCGGGTTCTCCTTCCTCATCAGAGAGTGAAACATGTCCAACTTATTTTTTATTAAATGCCTCTGGAAATTCCTTTCCGCTAACTCCTCTTGCTTGGAGAAACCATCTTTTCTGACTTGGGCGGTGTATCGCATCTGTTGTGCAAGTTCTCTAACATCAGTGTCTCTTTCGGGGCGTAATGCACTCTTAGCCTTTTTCTTAGCCTTCTTCACACCTTCTAGGTGTGTAGACGACTCCGGCATCGGCTCTTCTGCATTCGAGGGTGATTGCGTCCTCGAGCCGTCCGTGCTCTTTCTTTTCCCAAGGCTTCCTGACTGGGGACTATTTTCATCGTGCAACTCCGAGGACTCCCAGTCAACACGCACGGCATTAGCTCCGGAGATCACACTCTCCCATTTTGGGTACCTACGCAACATAACCCAAGCATCAAAATAAAGAAATTTACTAGGCCCATGAGTTCGCTCGTAGATCACGTGCGCTTGTCGGACAACATCGTCGTCATTCTGGCCGCTCCTTTTCCGTCGGAATGCCTGATCGAAGCACCCGACCCACTTGTTCACAACAGGTATAATTCTCCTCCACCGTCCTTTTAAGGACTCTGCGTTCCTTTCGGGTAGGCCTGTGCCTTCCACGGATATGTCGTACACACGTTTCACTCTAGTCCACAATGAAGTAGACTTCTGGTTTGTCCCTGTCACCGCATCGCAACTGACTTCCATATATGCAGAGACAAGTCTCTCGTCCTCAGTTGTGGTCCACAACTTCGGATTGGATTTGGCAGTTTGGACTTGCTTGCGGTGACGACGCTGTGGAGGTGGGGATGGTGGTGTGGGGGTGTGTCGTGGTGGGGACTCATCGTCGTCGTTACCCTCATCTTCAGTGTCCGCCATACTCTGGCGGCTATTTTGAGACAAGGGTCGGCCAAACATCTGGAACTGCGGTTGATTATAAGGGAATGGTGGTGCATATTGAGAGTATTGTGGGAATGGTAAGTTTTGATCTGGGGATGCGTAGTGGGAGAATTGTGGGAATGGTGAGTTTTGGTCAGGTGGTGGGAATGGTGGTGCGTACTGGGAGAAGTCGGGTTGTTGGAATGGTTGTTGGTAAAATGGACGTGAGGGATATGGTTGTGGATAACGTGGATGCGGATTTGATTGTGGAGGAGGGGGGAACGATTGTACTCCAGAGAATACATTGTGGGAGAGATATGGGATGTAAGTTGAGTTTTGAGTTTTGTGGAAGAGATATGGGGTGTAAGTTGATTTTTGTGTAGGGTATATATAGAGAAAAAATTAGACACTGTGCAATCACGCGGATTACTTTTCTTTCACGCGTATACTGTACATTCACGCGGACTACTTTTCTTTCACACGTATACTGTAGATTCACGCGGACTACTTTTGATTCACGCGTAGACTGTGCAATTACGCGTATACCGTGCAGTCACGCGCGTTTCGAAATTCAAATATTCAAATTTCAAAATTTTGTGTTTAATAGTGATTAATATTGTTAATTAATTAATAATAATAATAAGTATATCGCGAATTAAAATTATAATGTAATTAGAATTAGATTTATATATAATGTATTTTGTTAAATGTTGTGTGAGAATTAAATTTGTTTAATTAAGAAATGATGTGGATGAAAGAGAGTGTAGGGTGAGTGAGGGTAGCCTGTGCATGGATAAGGGGATTTTTTGAGTGGGTTGGGTGAGCTGACGTGGCAGAGAGAGAAGCTGACGTGGCAGAGAGAAAGTGCAGGGTTCCCGGGGGTAACCCGGGCGCTGTTAAATATGCTCTAATGGACAACATATTCATAAATTTTGATGTAGTGTACAATATATAGTTTCAAGACGCAATTTTCTAGCAGCGACTTGTAGCCCATGATGCTCACTTAATAGGATCTCGATCAAAGAGCAGGTTGCAGAGTGGACGTCCAGAGGAACGCAATAGAAAGTGAAAATAGTATTGTTCCTAGTTTTCCAAACGATCCGGAGATTAGAGTTGCGGACCACAGTTTTACCACTTGTTGTGTTATTTATTAATTCTTATATATTGTTGGCTGTTGAAGTAACAACTAACAACCGAGGGTAAAATGCTATTATATTAAGCATAGAGTTGGAGAATTCACGATGAGTGAGTATACGATCAATATATAGACTACAATGGGTATAACAAAGGGGGCATCGATTGATACCTAGTACATCTCGTTTCGTGAGGTAATGTATCTCAAATGTGAGAATCCTATTGTCAATGGTTAACCAAACTCAGATTTTAACCGTGAAAGGGCATTTACGTTTTTAAATGTCTCTGGAGGAGTTTAAGGTGGTACCACCGATAACAAGGAAGTTTGTAAAAGGATTTGACAAAGTAGATCCAAATAGTTAAGCATATCAATACTGCTAATAAGAAACCAAGAATTCAAGATCCAACAACATGCATCCCACAACAAACGTCATCAGCTGGAAAACCGAACATTCTCATAATAAGAATGGTTTGCTCTAAATTTCTCTGGTTAAGAACCCAACTCTGATGTCTCCAATGTGATTAATTGCAAGTGATTTCTGTCGTTGTTTCGTGCATGGGAGCTTGTACCCACACTCCTCACTCAAAACCACGTGATGATCACATGCAGATGTCTTTTTATTTTATTTTCAAATATATATAGTTAAAACCCCAAGAGGCAAAAGATAAGTGCTTCAATAGAAAAATAGTGGATTTGTTGTAGTACGGATGTGAATGTTTTGATAAGTTAACGTGGTCGGTGTGTCGAATAAATATACGGTCCGTTTGGATTGGATTCTTGTGATAGTATTCCTACAAGAATTCAGATTCTAACTAAAAAAATGTAAGAATCATGATTCCAAAAAGAATCAAAATTTATTTGGATTGAAAAAATTCTTACTCATGATTCTAAATGTATTGGATTGAAGATGCATAACATCATCAAAAATAATGTCAGCTTGCATCATCATGCATAACATGATTGTGGATGACGAACGCGACTCTTACACAAATTTTGGAGATATTCGCGAATTTATGGAAGATGAAGCGGAAACTTCTGCTGAGGAAACATGATATTCGACCGATCATATAACGGATATTCATGATTTTTTGCCAATCAAGATCGGGTGCGTGACATGAATCAACATTTGGATCTGAAAGACAATTTAATCGAGCATATATGGCAACACTACGAACGATGAGCGGTTTGAACATGGTTTTAACGCAATTTGTATTGTTCTATTTCCAAGTCCAGTTTATGTAATGTGTATTGTCGTTTGTTAACTTTGAATATAATAGTTCGAATTTAAGCTTATGTAATATGTAATGTGGTTTCGTAATATTTAATAATAATTTCGTGATTTAATAGTTCGAGTTAAATATTTTCGAGTTAAAGTAATTAGAAGTAGTAATTTCAATTAATATTATGTAAAATGTAATTTGTTAAATGTGGTGTAAGAATTAAAATTGTTTAATTAATAAGTGATGTGGAGGAAAGAGAGTGTAGGGTGAGTGAGGGTAGCATGGACATGGTTAAAGGGTTTTTTTGTGGGTGGGATGAGCTGACGTGGCGGAGAGAGAAGCTGGCGTGGCAGATAGAGGGAGCAAGTAGCTCGGGGGTATCCCGGGCATGGTTAAACACGGTCTAAGCGTGATCTAAGTGCTTCAATAGAAAATAGTGGATTTGTTGTAGTACGGATGTGAATGTTTTGATAAGCTAATGTGCTCAATGTGTCGAATAAATATAGGATCTAATTGGATTGGATTCTTGTGATAAGATTCCTATGAGAATTCAGATTCTAAGTAAAAATGTAGGAATCGTGATTCCTAAAAGAATCAAAATTCGTTTGGATTGAAAAAATTCTTGCTCATAATTCTAAATGTTAAATGACCAGTATGCCCCTAAATTAAAATTTACTAAGGTATTGGATTACTATTGTAAAAATTCTTGTTATTAGATTAATATTGTAAGATTTGGTATGATTTTTTTTACTTAAGTAGAATATTTACTAAGGTAGAAATGTTTATGTTATTTTCTAATATTAAAAATTATTATAAAATAAATGTATATGAAAATTATCTAATAAATATCATAAAATATTAATTTAAAATTTTATCTAATAAAAATAGTAAAAAATAAGGGTATTATGGTAAATACAACCTAAAATTCCTAGAATCCTACAAGAAGTTCATTTTTTTCAGCTTCTTGATTGCATAGAAAACTTACTCTGGATTCTTAAGGATTCCACAAGAATCATAATCCAATTTTTTGTTTGGGAAACCAAATTTCAAGAATCTGGATTCTTGCAAGAATCTGCAACCAAACGATACCATAATTTTTCCAAACCTTGTTTGTGTACGAAAATTTAACAATTACTGTGGCAAAAACTTTATTTTTGTAAAGTTTGTCTTATAGTTTGAAGTCATATGTTGGGACTTCGATTCCGAACACTTTCCTTTATCTTCTTTTTCTTTGTTTTACTTGGACGTATCTTGTGTTTTATTTTTTTACCTGGTACACTTGATTGACAAATGTACGTTGTAAATGGGGCGAGTTCGACTCCCACTCCATGTCCCGTCTCGCCTAATGCGGATTGCAGACAAAAAACCCAACATATCAACATGTCACCCGTCCTTTCTCTTTTCTCCTCACTTCTTTGATCTCACCTCTCTCTCTGTCACTTCTCTCTCTTCTTCAATCTCAGTTCTTTATCCAAATCCACATATTTTAACAGGAAGAGAGAGAAAGTAGGAGAAGAGAGAAGGGAGAGAGAGAAGAAAGAAGTGATTGAGCGGTTTTTATATATATTAATATAATGATGTTTTTATTCTAAAAGACATTTTTTTGCACAAAAATTAACAGAAAAGGTACAGAAGTGAATACTTCGAATACACCAATTGTAATCCAAAGATCGACTTCTTTTTTAGTTGCACTAAAGGAGAAAAAAAACCATTTTTTTTCTGAATTGCTATTCATCGCCCCAAAATTACTTAAATCGCCCTAACAAATTACCTTTTTGCCCTTGACCTTATTTAGGCTTATATAAGTCACAATTTCACTTTTTTACCACCGTTTTCTCTTCCTATACCTCATGCACAATATCTCGAATGTCTCGGAGACCAGGAAAGCAACCAGCGGTTCCCCCGATGTATATTTTTTCAAAAAAAAAAAACCACTTACCTGGGCGTCTAAGGCAGACGCCCCTCCATAGGGAGGAGGCGTCTGTCGTAGACGCCTCCCCATAGCAGACGCCCCTCCATAGGGAGGAGGCGTCTGTCGTAGACGCCTCCCCATAGTGGGGAGGCGTCTACGACAGACGCCTCCTCCCTATGGAGGGGCGTCTGCCTTAGACGCCTCCCCCTATTTTTTTTTTAATTTGGTTAAAATGGTAATTTTCAGGGGCGATTTAAGTAATTTTTGGGTGATGTTTAGTGTATACTAATGGGGTTGTTATGTACAGTGGATGGGTAAGATGATTTGGGCTGTGTAGCCGATCCTGGCGAAAAAGGACGAGATGTCAGACGAGTACAGCAGAGCTGCTTGTGTAGATGATGGTCACTTGATACAGGCGTGACATTCTCAGTTGGGCATCCCCGACCATGATTAGGTTGATAAGTAGTTAGAGTATTAGTATCTTACTCTTATTATTGTATTCTCGTTTCTGTCGTACACTTACTAGTCGTACTTGTATTTGTTTATCTGTCGTACGTTTGTTTTCGTATTTGTGTTTGTTTCTCTGTCGTACTGTTATTTTTTTATGATGAGTATCCTACCTTTTAATTTTTTTGATAATCAATTCACACTATATAATGTACAAACATATTAAATTTGATAATGTAAACCCTATTTTCTATTAATATTAAAAAAAACCCCCAAAAAAATTTTTTTTTAGGGGGAGGCGTCTCCGGGTCGGGCGTCTGTGGCGGACGTCGCCCCCCTATGGGGAGGCGTCTCCGGCAGACGCCTCCCTCCTATGGGGAGGCGTCTCCGGCAGACGCCTCCCCCTAAAAAATTTGTTTTTTAAGTTTCTTAAGGGCAATTTGGTAATTTCAAGGGGCGATTTAAGTAGTTTTGGGGCGACGTTTAGTAGTTCCCTTTTTTTTTACCATCACGATTTAACTAGTTTCCATTATTTTTAAAACAAGTATGTTTATGGCAGGTATTAGATGGTAACAATTTCTTAACTGACACCAACATATAACCAAACGCGACCATATAAAACGTCTTGCGTGCAAAATCTATGATATTATGTTAATATCGATCTATACCATAACAATATTTAGAATAGAAATATCATGCTTTTATGCAAGGAGGTAGGAACCTGTTATCCTATACGACGGCTATACCTCTTTAAATAATAAATGAGATTGTTCCTTCCTTTTTCACAATCCCTAAAATAGCCCTCCCAATTCCAGCACTTACATGTCCAGCCATTCCACATCCAACCGAAGCCGACCACGTCGACGGACATAGGAGCTTCAGGAAACCTGTTGAGCTGTCTGGAACTCCCACGACAGCGCCTACACTTCGAAGTCGGCATACGTCATCTAGAAAGTTTGAAGTGTACATGTCTTTTGATTTTGATTTCGATTTCCACCTGTGGACTGTGTCATATTAAACAGTAATTAGGTTTTCTTAAGTTGCGGGTTTCTTCATGTCAATATTCTGCTTTTGAAAGTTAGGTCCTAATAAATATCTTGTCTATATTCCATTTAATTAAGTAAAACATTTCTTCTCTTGATCGTAGAACTTCTTAAGTTTGAGTGCTAATCGAAAAGCTTAAAAGAGAAATACTATTCCAAGAATTTCACATGAAAATCATAAGAAACTTAATAATTTTTCCCCAATTATTTTCCCCCTTCTGTTACACATTAAACGGCTTATTTGCTTTCACGTTAGTCTTTCCAATGTCATTGAATTTGGTAATTGTTATGTCAATGTCTTTTGAGGTTTTTCACGTATTTAACGACAGAAAAAGCTTTCTGATGTGACTGTAATGCGGAGCTTTGTCCAACCTTGACATTTTCCAACTACAATATCATTTGAGTTGGAATTTCTGCAAGTCATGATCCTTTGTGGTTCTCAAGCAAATAACATATGAATAGAGTTGTCTTGGTAGGAGTTTTCTTCCAACATCTCTACCTTCACTAATATAATTCATTAGACCAGAGGTGTCAAGATTTGACAATTCAAAATTATCCAGATGACTTATTGTGAAGAATATATATAGTCTTAAGGAAAATTTATGTTCCAGATTGAAAGTTTACTTAAAGGATGAATATGGCGATGCTATTGCTGATGTGTGCTTCTCTAACGCATGTTAGTCCTTTATTTCTCAATCTCACGGGTTTTAGCCTATGTCCATCAAAGCATGAAAGATGTTTTCAATCCTAGATTCTTGCCATAATTATTTGTGCTACGTCTTCAATCGTTGGTTGGAAGTGGAATAACTGATTGATTGGTCACAGACAACATGTCAGCAAAAAAATATGGGAAATGTTTGTTGAACGCAGTGCGTCACGGACGCGCTCTACGTGGACATCCATGTCAGCCCTTACGTGGCTAAAGCATGAATGTTTTTTTGTTTTTTCTTCCTGATGTCCACTCAAATCACATTAAATGCGTTTCAACTCAGCACGTTCTCTCTCTCCACCCAAATACAAATATGATGACACTCTTTCTTTCTTCTTCATTCTTTCTCTCCAGAATAAATCACCATTTCGAGCAAGATATTAGGTCGAAGAAGCGTCTGATGCCGACTCCCTGGATTCTTCACAACGTAAGCAGCGTGAATGGGACGGTGCGAAGACTTCCCGGTGTTCTTGTCAGCGTTAGCATCGTGAATGTGACGATCCGGTGGTGAAGACTTCGCACCACAACATCTTTGCTGCACTGTTGGAGTGCCCGTGACAGAAAAAGAATGAAGAAGAAAGAAAGAGTGTCATCGACCGTCCCATTCACGTTACTTACGTTGTGAAGAACCCTGAGAGTCGGCATCAGACGCTTCTTCGAAATAATATCTTGCTCGAAATGGTGATTTATTCCGGAGAGATGTACAACGCTCCGTGGTGAAGACTTACGTATGTTCGGTTTATGTTGTACATCTCTCCGTAATAAATCACCATTTCGAGTAAGATATTACGTCGAAAAAGCGTCTGATGCCGACTCCCAAGGTTCTTCACAACGTAAGCAGCGTGAATGAGACGGTCATGTTTAAGTCTTACATCTTCTTTCCGATTTACTGGGAAAATATATATTATCTTTGTAATTTGTGCGTGCTTGTGTTTGTATTGTTTGTTTGTGTGTGATTTACTGGGAGAAGATATATTATTTTTGTAATTTTTGTGTGTTTGTGTTTGTATTGTTTGTTTGTCTTTGTACTCTCATTGTATCTTATTGTGTAATAGTTACCATCAATAATATGTACCATCAATATCTCATTGTGCTCTCATTGTATCTACATAAACAGGACAAACTTTCTACATAAACTGGACAAACATTCTACATAAACAGGACAAACTTTCTACATAAACAGGACAAACTTTGTACATAAACAGTACAAACTTTCTACATAAACTGGACAAACATTCTACATAAACAAGACAAACTTTCTACATAAACAGGACAAACTTTCTACATAAACAGGACAAAACAGGACAAACTTTCTACATAAACAGGACAAAACAGGACAATCTTTCTACATAAACAGGACAAAACAGGACAAACTTTCTACATAAACAGGGAATCTGAGATGCTATTTTTTTCCTAAACGTAATTCTTGTGGGGTAAAATATACAGTGGGAGGTTTGTTGAGTTTGTGCGGGGGTGGCAGGGGGCGGCAGCCCCTGCGGGGGACGTGAGTCCCCCCCCGCAAAGCGAGCGGACAGAGGGAGCGCGCTTTGCGGACGTTTTTTTGTTTCGACATCATATTATTGCATTCCATATATTGATTCCGGACTGCAAATACACTTATTCCGGACAGCAAATACACTTATTCCGGACAGCAAATCCACTTATTCCGGACAAACTTTATGTTCCGTTTCTGGAAACACTTTATTCTTAAATCGGACAACAAATACACTTATTCCGGACAACAAATACACTTATTCCGGAAAGCAAATACACTTATTCCGGACAAACTTTATGTTCCGTTTCTGGACACACTTTCTTCTTATTCTGGACAACTACACTTATTCCGGACTGCAAATACACTTATTCCGGACTGCAAATACACTTATTTCGGACAACAAATCAACTTATTCCGGACAAACTTTATGTTCCGTTTCTGGACACACTTTATTCTTAAACCGGACAACAAATACACTTATTCCGGACAACAAATACACTTATTCCGGACAGCAAATACACTTATTCCGGACAAACTTTCTGTTCCGTTTCTGGACACAATTTCTTCTTATTCTGGACAACTACACTTATTCCGGACTGCAAATACACTTATTCCGGACAGCAAATACACTTATTCCGGACAACAAATCAACTTATTCCGGACAAACTTTATGTTCCGTTTCTGGACACACTTTATTCTTAAACCGGACAACAAATACACTTATTCCGGACTGCAAATACACTTATTCCGGACAGCAAATACACTTATTCCGGACAACAAATCAACTTATTCCGGACAAACTTTATGTTCCGTTTCTGGACACACTTTATTCTTAAACCGGACAACAAATACACTTATTCCGGACTGCAAATACACTTATTCCGGACAGCAAATACACTTATTCCGGACAACAAATCAACTTATTCCGGACAAACTTTATGTTCTGTTTCTGGACACACTTTATTCTTAAACCGGACAACAAATACCCTTATTCCGGACAGCAAATACACTTATTCCGGACAAACTTTCTGTTCCGTTTCTGGACACACTTTCTTCTTATTCTGGACAACTACACTTATTCCGGACTGCAAATACACTTATTCCGGACAGCAAATACATTTATTCCGGACAACAAATCAACTTATTCCGGACAAACTTTATGTTCCGTTTCTGGACACACTTTATTCTTAAACCGGACAACAAATACACTTATTCCGGACAACAAATACACTTATTCCGGACAGCAAATACACTTATTCCGGACAAACTTTCTGTTCCGTTTCTGGACACACTTTCTTCTTATTCTGGACAACTATACTTATTCCGGACTGCAAATACACTTATTCCGGACAAACTTTATGTTCCGTTTCTGGACACACTTTATTCTTAAACCGGACAACAAATACACTTATTCCGGACAACAAATACACTTATTCCGGACTGCAAATACACTTATTCCGGACAAACTTTCTACACTTATTCCGGACAGACACATAACGTAAACATGACAAACACATAATGTAAACTGCACACACACATAAAGTAAGCTAGACAAATTAAGTTGATCCAACGTCAAACTTAAAAACAAATATTTTATTATGATAAGTGTGGGCTCTGCACGAATAATGAGACTGCACGATGTCCTAGGGTCTGCACACTGTCTTATCTGTGTATTGGGAAATGAATCGTTCAACTTAAAGAACCGGCGTTTTTTAAAAAGACCAAAACGCGCGAAGAGAAATTTCGCTGACTGGACGCTGACTCAAAGAAAAATATCTGAGCTGTACAGATCCACGTAAGGCGCGTCCGTGACGCGCGCGTCCGTCTATAACTACTCAAAAAATATATCTGGAATTGATATCGTTGCTATTTAACTGTGCGGTCAGGTTGTTGAGTTTTGGTAGTCGGAACCAACCAAAGCTCATACACGTCTTAATAAATTATTTTTTGTTACGTTTTACTATTTATTACGTCTCGTTAGAGTAAATCTGCTCAATATTACTATTATTATTGTTGTTGTTGTTGGATTCTTCTATTTAATTCTATAACGTTTGCATGAAATTTGAAGCTGGCTTAACCAACATTAAATTTAGTCAAACTAAATTAGAAGCTGGCTTAACCAACATTTGCATGAAATTTGATACAAAACAAAAGTGTAATTGATGTATTTTTGCATGACTAATATAGTGAGGGCGTTGTTGCTTGAGCTGTTTAGAAGAGATTATTTCCAGATGTGATAAATGTGTATTGTCATTTAGTTGTTGCCTTTAAATAATAATATTGATCGTGTAATGCTACCATGGTTCAGTCAATTTATATTCAGAATACATTCTGGTTGAAGTGTTCCAATTGCTCAAGCACACCTTGCAATTTACGCGCAACATGGTGGTGATCTACATTTTAAAAAGCGCAACTTGGGTTGTGGACTAGTATTAAGATATTAATCGATGACTTTGATCACCCTGGAATATATCATCACCGGCCAACTAATCCATCAACCATCGTGGACTTCTCAGTGCACTCCACGTCTCCACTTACTTCTTTCCTATTTATTAATCACCTTATATATATATATATATGAAAAGATGTGTGTATTATTTCTTTTTAACCATAGACCAAATCGATGTCATCGTCAACTTGTGAAGAATTCTGGAACGTCCACTTGTAAGTGGTTACTATCTTAATAATGACGTGGCTGACTGACGTGGTTGACTCTGGTCGATCATCGTTAGAGCACCACTAACGGTTGTAAAAACAACCTCATGATTTGGCCGTGAGGGAGATGATCAGGTCATCTCACTCTTAACCCTAAGTCCACCCGGTCGTCTATTATTTTAATATTTTTTAGTTTTTTTTAGTTTTGTTTTCTTTTGAATTTTCTTAATTTTTGTTTGATTTTTTTAAAATTTGTTTTGAAAATTTGTTTTATAATTGTTGTGATTTTTTAGAATTTTTAGAATTTTTTAATTTTTTTTTAAAATTTGGATCCCGAAATGATGTGGAGGAGAGAGATAAGTTGTTGTGGGTTGTGGTGGGTTGTGGTTAAGATGTGGATAGTATAGGAAAGAAAAGAAAGTGAGTTAGGGAGAGAGAAAACTGACGTGGAAGAGAGAGAATAGAAAGAACGTTCATGACCAGATCGTCCGGAGTGATGGTTAGATCAAATCAAATATACCATGATCTTCGGACACTAACCAACTAGACTACTAGAGGATCGCATAGCGAAAGGTGATTAATTTGTGTGACTCAGAAACTGATAATTAATTGCACCACTAAGCATGTAATGACCCTAACCTTGTTTAAGGTGTTGATGGTGATTAGGTGGACTAATGATGGAGGTTTGCATGGGGAAGGTAATTTTGTGCAGGAGATGCATGGGGAGATGAAGGGGCGAGCACTGTAGACAAGGGGAAGAGTGATGGCGTGCACTGTAGCAAGGAGAGAGGTTTTAAGGGTTTCTTCTTCTCTTTTCATTCCTTCTTCCTTTCTTCATTTCCTCCTCTCCACCCATTCCTTCCTCTTCCTTGGTGGCTGTTGAGGGTGGTGCGAGCAAGGTGCGCGAGGCAAGGGGCGTGCTGGGCGTTGGCGAAGTGCGAGGAGGAGCGAAGTTGCTGACCGGAGTTGTTGCGGAACTCCGGAGTTCTCCGGTGGAATCGTCGTTCTCGCGAGGAAGGTATGCCAAGTTCTTGCATTAGAGGCCTATTGTGATCACCCACGTTGGGGTGATGGTTTGGTGGGTCGCGGGAGGTCGGAGACCTCGCCGGCGACGAGTTTGGGCGTCAAAACCTCGGCTGGCGCGAGGTTGAAGACGTCTGTCGGTCGACCGGGTCCCTTGGACGGTCGACCGATCGCAGTGTTTTTAGTCTGCCTGTCGTGGTTCGGTCGACCGTAACGTGAGTGTACCGGTAGAATACGTAAGCTTCGGTCGACCGTTTGATGACATAGGAAATATTAGGTTGACCCTGTAAGTGTTCGGTCGACCGAGACCCCTGAGTCGGTCGACCGATAGATTTGTTTTGAGCGTTGACCAGACTCCGGATTTTGACCTCGTTCGGTCGACCGGTTTTAGACCTTCGGTAGACCGTTGGGATTTATGTGCTGCGCAAATTGTTCGACCGTGACAGACGCTTCGGTCGACCGATTCCCTTGTGGAAACGGTCGACCGAGTTGTCACTTTCGGTCGACCGATTCCCTTGTGGAAGCGGTCGACCGTTTGTCACTTCGGTTGACCGAATTCCCTTGAGGAAAACGGTCGACCGTGTCTCTTTTGGTCGACCGTTTTGCACAGGACAGGATTCCTAGTTCCACTTAGGATGCCAACTCTATCCACGGAAACCCGTGTCCTCGCCTTGTGCGTGAGCCGGGAGGTGACGGTGGGCGCGTTATGCGTGCCTGCCCAGGGACCGCCGTGTGGAAGAGTGTGGGTGTCCGGAACGCGTCACTTCCATGTATGGATTGTGACTTTATCTGGTGGATTGTTTGACTCGCGTTAGAGTAGCGGCCTGAGGGATTACGGATCCCATTGCTTCAGCAACACGCAACTGCTGTCGGGTGCAGTGACTACCGGCCGATGGCTACGGAGGCACAGAGACTACCGGCCAGGATTGGCGACGGAGGTCCAGAGAGGTACCGGCCTATTGACGGCGACGGAGGTCGCGACCCTGCTCGGTTGGAGTCGGAGTTGGTGTTGCACGTGGAGCTCGTTGACCCTGCGGACTTCGGTTCGGATCTGTCGATTGTCTGGCCTTGTGTGGCGGATATGTTCGACTGGCCTGTGTGGCAGTTATTGCACGTGTCGTGCGGCCTGTGTGGCGGCGGTAGGGCCCTTGTGCGGTCTGTGTGGCGGCAGGGAGGATCGCGCGTAGCCTGTGTGGTTGCGGCGATGGACTGCCGATGATGTGTTCCGGCAGGTAGCTCGATTGGGCACCTATCGAGTGATATCCCGTGCGGTCTGTGTGGCGCCGGTTGATGGACCGACCTGAGCGACGGCTCCGTTGGTGTGGTGGTGGTGGACCACGATGTATTCAGATCTGATTTCTACCTTGCGCGGAAGTGCGAACGTATCCTCACCGATCCCTTGGCTCGTGTAGTCGCGAGTGGGGATGCGTTGCGTATTGTCCGTTAGACCGTATGTGCCTACGGTAGGTCTCTACGGAGACCCGATGTTTGGACCGTGCGGCCTGTGTGGCGGCGGTGAGGTTGGACCGTGTGGCCTGTGTGGTACCGGTGTTGTGGACCGTGCGGCCTGTGTGGCGACGGCGATGTTGCGGACCGCGAGGCCTGTGTGGCAGCGGTGGCGATTGTAGACCGCGGGGCCTGTGTGGCAGCGGGAACGATCGCGGGACGGATGCCCGGTTTGGCCCTTGGTGGCAATGTTGTTTTACTGCTTTGTATTTCATGCCATGATATACTAGTATGTTAGGGCATATAGGTGAGCTTGTCATACGGGGTTTCCTTATGGAAACTCAGGCATTGTTGTTATGTTTATTTTCAGGACCGCGTTAGGTTCCGGCGGTGGTGACCGAGGGAGATTGCACTTTGGGACTGGATCATGTCGTCTGCCTACTTTTAGGTTGTTGTGATTACATGTACCTTGTGTTTCGTGTTGTAATGTAATCACTCTTTTGACAAACTCGTATTGTATTCTGGTGCACCAGACTTAATTATGTATTTCTTTCAGTAATGTCCCCACTCTTGATGGTTTGTCCACGTGTTTCTCTTAATTTAAAAAGTTTAAATTTTCCGCTGTTCGGGGATGTTACAAAGCAGATCCCAGATATGCAGGTTCATTTAGAAATAAATTAACGAGGATGATTATGATATAGTTTGGGATGATACATATGAGGATTTTTTCTCTCTTCATTTGCACCCTTGTAACCGATTGTATTTATAGATTACATCTTGTTTTTCACTTCTAAGTAAGTTCGGTGGAAGTGGAGATCAGGGTGGATCTTGATTATTGTGGTATCTATTTTTTAGAAGTGAAGGAGAAGCGAGTTGGGTGTTGTGTTGGTGTGTGAACTGACTTTTGGATTTTTTGTTCAGCTTATGAGTAGCAAGAAGTGGGAGAGAGTTTGGTTATGTGATATATCGTTATTGCGTAACTAAATACTAACCATAACTTTAAAAAAAAAAAATTAGGATGACAAATCTAAGAACGTATAAATAAAAGCAAATCAGGATAAAACGTCAGAATGAGCATTTTTTGACTTCCAGAAGACTAACCAAATTACAATGGTATTTTTATAACAAATAAATATAAATGTAATGACTAAATTTATCACTACTATTTCTTCTAACCTACTATCCAAAAGAATTCCTTCTCAGGAAGATGCTTGGGCCAGAATATCTTTCTTAGATGGATACGAAAATCATTGTATATTTTTTCTTCCAAACTACTTCCTAAAAAGTTGTTTCTGAAATGATACTTAGAGAAGTCATTCTTATAATCTTAGGAATTTTAAAACAATATATGTTGAGACATTAGTCTCGACTGAAAAAAGATACCAACTTAATTTGTTTTATACTCTACTATTGTCCCCATTCCTACTTCTACATGGCTACATCTACTACGCACATTTAATAGCATACCTGACTTATTTAAGCAACATGAAGTACTAGTTTGAGTATCCTCATCCTCAAGTAATCTAATCTACAGAAATAACACCAACTCTGGAACCCCTATGCTCGAAGCTAATGAAACAAGGGTGTAAATAGTTTGTTAAATATCTCGTCAATTTTCATCTATTGTTTGTATGAAGATCGATCTTTTTGCGACTTAAAACCTACTTTGCTAATCCCTGGAGGAAAACGTATACAATTTCTTAGCTAATGAATATTGAACCATATACTCGCATAAACTTACTTCAAAAGGATATGTATGCAAATAACCATTCATAACACATAGACAAGATGAAATCGACTTGTATGACTTGAATGTTCAAACTAGTGACACACCAAAAATATTTATTCTCGAGATTAAGATGAGTTGGAACTTAGAAACTTAAATAATGGTATTCAAAGCTAAGTCATGTTTGAAACAAAGATTTAGGAGACACAAACACAGGGGCATTTTGGTAAACACAATTTTTTTTTTATTTTAAAAACTCATATTAATAACCATCTCCAGTCTCCTCTGCTTCCTCTCTCGTCGTCTGCGTTCAAACGCAAAAGCACGGGAAGAAGCGAAAAAGCATTAAAAAAAAGAGAAAAAAACGTACGAATCTGAACTTCCGGCGAGAATCGAGTCGTGACAATGGCGATGCAGTGGCGCAGGTTAAGGCAGGGAAGTCTAAACCTGCTCCGGTGCTTGCTAACGTGCGCCATCCTCGCCCTCTCCGGCGCCGCTCTCCTCGCCGTCCACGTCTTCTCGCCGCCGGTCAATCTCTCTGACTCCCATTCGGTAAAGGAAACCACTCGCTTCGCCTTCTCCTCCTCAAAATTTCCACCTTTCTGGTTTTTTGTGATTCTGATTTTGGTGGTGAGTAGAGAGTTCGAGGTTTGGGAATGGAATGATTTTAGTTTGAGGGGAATTTCCGATAAGAATGAATATTCCAACTTTGGGTTATATGTGGTTTCATGATTCATTGTTAAGTAGCTGTTTGGAAGTTTTGATCTTAACCATGGGACCGTTTCCTGATTTATTTATTTATTTTGTGTTATTTTGGGTGGTTTCTGAAATTAATGGTGTCTTGAATCTTGATGTTATTATATATGGTTAGTCTTAGGAGCTGTATTTGTGTTTTCTTTTAATTTTTTGGTTTTTTTGGTCCATCAAGTTTATAGCTTATGAATGATGAAATGAAGTTTTTTTATACCGAACGTAACTAATGATGCGGAAAATGTAATGTTGATCGTATCGTACAGGGTAGAGAGATTGGGGTCTACAGATCAAGTGGTGAGCTTACGTGGACGCAAGAATTTGTGCCTCCCAAACTATCTAAGGTAAACTTCTGAATTGAAAAGTTCATTGGATAGTTATAAGTCTTATAAGTTATAATCAATGCTCTGTCTTAATTCTAGAATTACTTGTTAGTGAAATTAAAGTTCACCCTTTCGGGGTTGTAAAGGAAAAGGTTGAAACTTGAAATTTGTTAAATGGTTCCTGTTTTTATGGTACTTATCTTTATCAATGCAAAGTTGTCATGCTACCTTTCCTTGCTTTTCACCCCTTTAGAAATGACAGTTGGAAGGAGAGAAGGAGATAATGGATTTCTTGAAGCTCTGGAAGCAGCCGCCTGGTCGAAATTTTGTTCCTTGCACATCTCCAAGCCCATCTCATTCATGTAAGATATCCCCAAGCTCATTGTGCTCTTGCATAGCCGTTTAGCTGCTTATGTGGTTGTAGTTGATTGTCATTTTTAGCTCCCGGTGAGTCAAAAGGATACCTACTCGTTCACACTAATGGTGGACTGAATCAAATGCGAGCTGGAGTAAGCAAATCAAATTCTCTAAGTATTTGAGACCTTGAAGGACTCTGTGTGTTACTTTTCTTTAGAAGAGAGTCCCTGTTTTGTGCTTCTTTCCTGATGTTGATTTCTCTAATATCAGATATGTGACATGGTGGCTGTTGCTCGTATAATAAATGCCACTCTTGTTATTCCAGAACTTGACAAAGGCTCGTTTTGGCAGGATTCCAGGTAGAGATTCATTAATTCTTATCGTCGAAGCCGAGCATAATATTAAGGAGAACTGATGTTTTAAATTCCAATAATGCAGCGATTTCTCAGATGTCTTTGACGTAGAGTATTTTATCCGTTCCTTGGCAAATGATGTAAACATTATAAAGAAGCTACCAAAAGAGGTGAAGAAATTCCCTAAAGCAGTCAAGCATTTTAGGAGCTGGTCTGGTATTGAGTACTACGCAAATGAGATATATCACTTGTGGGATGATTATAAGGTTTATTTCTTGTTGACCTTTAAGCAATTACTTTAAAGTTTTTTTCTCCTTTTTTTTTGGTAAACTTGACATTTGTAACCTTTGTATGCATGCCTTGTTCTTTAAAGGTCATCCGTTCTGCTAAGTCTGATTCCAGGCTTGCCAATAACCATTTGCCACCGGATATCCAGAAGCTGCGATGCCATGCTTTCTACGACGCACTTCGTCTTGCACCTCCAATTGAGACCTTAGGAAAGGTATTTGTTCTTACATAAAGAACTTCTCGTCCTACCTTGTCATTGCTAACAACTAATCAATTTATCAACAAATGTACAGTTACTGGTTAAGCGAATGAGATCATACGGTCCTTATATTGCTCTGCATTTGCGATATGAGAAAGACATGCTTGCCTTTAGTGGTTGCACATATGGCCTGTCTCCTGTAGAAGCAGAAGAATTGACTATAATGAGGTTAGATTGTCAATGCTTGACTTACCATAGTTTCTTGTCTTATCGACGAGTATCATCAACTAATTAATGATACTAAAGAGCATTTGTTCCCCCAAAACAGAGAGAACATTAGTTATTGGAAAGTGAAGGCTATTGATCCGACTGACCAAAGGATCAAGGGGTATTGCCCGATGACCCCAAGGGAGATCGGTTTGTTTCTTTCTGCCTTGGGCTATCCGTCAGCAACTCCTATTTATATTGCGGCGGGTGAGATATATGGGGGTGATTCTCGAATGGCTGATCTTGAAGCTCGCTTTCCAATACTAATGAATAAGGTTTGCCCTGTTTCCCTGTACCTATACTGCCTATTTTTTATTTTTAATGTCTTACAGATGATAGTCCTTCGATATTTCAACCATGATATATTGGTACATACATCCACTAAATTGTCCATCAGATGAATAACCTATGATATCAGTTTCATACCTATGGAATAATTCGTGCTCCTAGTCTTTAACTCTCACCATACTAATCATGGCTGAAATCATCCTCATGCAGCTCATAGAAATGATGGGTCCTGAGTCCTGAGCAAGAACTTGTTCTCCCATAAGATACTTATGGGAATACAAATTCAGACCTAATTCCATACTATCATGAATATGGTACCGTGAAGATCAACAACCTTTGTGAATATAAATTTATATAATGTACAGTAGTACAACAAAAATATAATTCTGTATGGTCGTTTCAAACCTCTATAATGAAACCCAGTTATTGTTGCATGTAGATATAGGTGAGATGCTGAAACTGTTTTACTAGGTGTTTGTAGTCTAATAGATTTATGTGTCATAGGCTTTCTAAGCATCGACAATTTTGTATGGCCTGCTTTATCGTGTAATAATTTGTCTTTTTTTCAGGCAAAATTAGCCTCCGCAGATGAATTGAAACCATTTGCGCATTATGCATCCCAAATGGCAGCTTTGGACTACATTGTCTCAGTTGAGAGTGATGTTTTTGTTTCTTCGTATTCGGGCAATATGGCAAGGGCAGTTGAGGGGCACCGCCGGTTCTTGGGCCACAGGAAAACCATATCTCCTAACAGGTACTACAAATTTCCCTCTCTTTACTTTGCATAAAAATCGTTTTCTAACCATACTTAAAACCCAATCACCAGAAAGGAACTAGTTCGTTTATTCAACAAAATGGAGCGGGGCACACTTCAGGAAGGAGAAAAGTTGTCGAACATGATGATCGATATCCACAAAAAACGGTATGCTCTCACATGCGGTCTTATTACTAGATTTGTTGCGAAGTGGTTCTCTAATGTCTCATACAAATCATTATTTGGTGGGCAGACAAGGGTCGCCGAGAAAGAGGAAAGGTCCCATTTCCGGGACAAAGGGTAAGAAGAGGTTTAGGTCAGAAGAGGTATTCTATGAGAATCCTCTACCCGATTGCCTGTGCCAGAGGGAATCAACTGAGTAACATTTCTCTAACAGATGCTGCTGACATGTATAGTGCAGTTAAAAGGCAGTCTGATCTTTCTCCCAGAAAATAGCAGTTCTGATCAACACGAGTTCGTTATTTCTATGATTTATTTTTCCCATTATGGTCTTCCAATTTTTTACACCAGCATGTGTTGTACATTTCAAGCATTCGGTGTAGCATGTTTTTTTAATTGGTGGCCACTAGCTAGTTTTTTTGTTTGTTTGAAAGCAGTCATATATTACTGAAAAAAAGATTGGATTAGCTATGATATGATCCACAGCTAATCCAGCAATCATACAAAGCCTAAATTTTAGAAGGTTTAATACTGTTTCCTTGGTGCCTAGCACACATAAAAAGCCTTAAATATAATGTTTCAAATATTGTCTCGGTCGCTAGCAGGCCACTTGCTAGTGTTGAGTGTGTTATGTTATAAGGGACAGAAGTGTGAAGTCACCGAAAGAATGGAATATTTATTGTCTTTTTTGTTTCGACCGAAACCACTATGAAAAAACAATGCACATAAAATTCATCAATGGTGTGATTTTATGTGCATTGTTTTTTCATTGATGAATTTTAAGATTCTAAACAAAATTATCTGGCAAACCTTTGAAATTTTGCTACACCAATAAAGATATACTGTGTTTTTTTCTTTGCTTCTTTATTGTCTGTTTAAATTCTAGTTCCGTAACTTCCGTGTATTCAACTTCCGTTGTAGCCAACAACTCCATGATTAAATTCGTGAAAATACATCACAATTTTTTTGCAACCACAGGTTTGGATCTGGTACTGTTTTTCGAAACGCACCCAAACCCACTTTGGGAATAAAACTAAACCAAAACTGCTTGAATTGATTTGGATTCATTTCGGTTTACATTTGGTATCCTTTTAGTGTCATAGTTCATTAACCAAATACAAAGCCTTAGATAATAAAAGTCAACATAAACAATAATTGTACATCTAGAATGGACAATAATCCAGCTTTACCAGAAGCAAACTTTTATGGTTGAGTCAGGTAAAGATACAGCAAAGTTCAAAGTAACAAATTTATTTTTCACGTTAAATCATACATTGTATTAGCACGAGTATTCATATCACATGTTAGGAGTATGACCTGTAGGAGCAGAAATGAAAACAAACAAATCATGAGACAAATAATTTTTATGTGGAATTTTTTTATAGGAAAAATTATAGTCACCACACGCTCACAAATCTACTACACAAATCTACTAAAGGTTACAATAAGGAAAGGAGAGACACGGAGATTTATAGGGAATCCTACAAAAACCTTAAAATCAGTGTGATCTGCAACATACATCAAATTACAAATAAACAGATGTATATATCTAGAATACGAAAATGAATCTCCATTTTTTGAAAAAAAATCACAAAAAAGTAATTGGATCTTACACGTGCCCTCTTGCCACCTTTTGCTGTCTTTAATCAAGCCCACATACTCAACATCATATCCAAAGTGTGGCTAACTGCGTTGGGAGATCATTTGTGTTGACTCTTGAGACATAAGACGAAATAACAGTTCGGTTTGGATGTTTGGGATGTTTAAGATTTAAATAAAAACGAAAATAAGATAAGTTGATTAGTTTTAGAAAACATTCATACAAATCATGCCGAGAAAATAAATCAGTAAACCTCACTTTGAATAATAGTCATCCTAAATCCAAATCAAGTCGATCTAGCCTTTGACTTAACCTGAAATTTCATTGACTTTCGGTTTTATATCGGATGCTCGGATAGCCAGGTTTAAATCTGTGTTGCTCAAATTCTCGAACATGTCCCGGACATGTCCACCACAGCAATCCGAACGCGACACTTGAAACCTCTCCTCTCCCTCCGACCAAACCCTTCCCACCACTTGCACTCCGCACCCCACGTGTACGACAAAAACCTCCACCTCCGCCGTCTCGTCCGGTCGGGCGATATCCACACCGCCCGCCACCTGTTCGACCAAATGTCCCACAAAGACGCCGTCTCCTTCAACACCATGATCTCCGCCTACTGGTCCCACAAACTCCCCCACCTCGCTCGATCCCTATTCCTTTCCATGCCCTCCCGCACCGTCGTCTCCTACAACTGCATGCTCGCCGGCCACATCGCTGCAGGAGATATCGAGACCGCCCTGGCCTTCTTCCGACACATGCCTATCCGGAACGTTGCGTCCTGGAACGCGCTTCTGTCCGGGCTCGTGAGGGTTGGGATGCTTGAGGAGGCCGAGAGGGTGTTTGAGGAAATGCCCGAGAGGAATGTGGTATCGTACACGGCGATGGTGGACGGGTTGGTGAGAGGAGGGGAGGTTGAGAGGGCGAGGGCGCTTTTCGAGAGGATGCCGGAGAGGAATACAGTTTCGTGGGTTGTGATGATAAGTGGGTATGTGGAGAATGAGAAGGTGGAGGAGGCGAGGAGGTTGTTTGAGGATATGCCTCGGAAGAGTGCCGTGGCGATTACCGCGATGATGACCGGGTTTTGTAACGAGGGGGATTTGGAGAGCGCCAGACGGCTTTTCGAGGGGTTGAGGTTCAAGGATCTCGTCTCGTGGAATGTTATGATAGCTGGTATGATTCTTGCATTTTTCATGTCGGGTTCGTTAAGTTGATTTCAGGTTCCCTGAATTGTTACCGAAGGCACGTATGCAATCTTTTAATGCAATTCATTTGCCTATAACGACTTCTTGCATTGTAGGTTATACACATAATTTGTGTGGCAAGGAAGCACTGAATTTACACAGAAGGATGACGAAAGCGGGTATGAAACCCGACCACACAACCCTTATTGTTGTTGCGGCAGCATGTTCTATTGTTACATCATTACAAAGCGGAAAGCAAATTCATGCTATTGCTGTTAAAAACAGATTCGACTCGGTCACCACCTTGTGTAATGCTTTGATGACCATGTACAACAAATGTGGTAGCATTGATAACTCTAAGTTGCTCTTTGAGGATATACCTGACCATAATATAATTTCATGGAACACTATAATTGCTGCATACGCACAACATGGCCACTACGAGAAGGTTCTCACTACTTTCTACGAATTGCTCGAAGATGGACTGAAACCAGATGGTATCACATTCCTCAGTGTTTTATCTGTATGTGGCCATGTTGGGATGGTGGATGAGAGTTTGGAATGGTTCTGTTTGATGGTTGATGAGTACAAAATTCTTCCGTTAACTGAGCATTTTTCTTGCCTTGTCGATATTCTCGGTCGAGCCGGTAAGTTGGAGAAAGCCTACCAACTTATCCTGTCAATGCCATCGAAAGGGGATTCTGCAGTATGGAGTGCACTTCTTGGCGCTTGTCGGGTATACTTAAATGTTGAGTTGGGAGAGTTAGCTGCTATAAAGATATTGGAGCTAGACCCTCAGAATTCAGCGGCATATGTCATGTTGTCAAACATATATGCGGCTGCTGGTATGTGGTCGGATGTCACCAGAGTGAGGCTTCTGATGAAAGAGCGAGGGGTTAAAAAAGAACGAGGCTATAGTTGGATCGAGATTGGAAATAAGTTGCAAATGTTCGCAGGTGGAGATGTGTCACACCCAGATATTAGTAAAATTCATGCAGAACTCAGAAGGATCTTTCAGCATATGCATAAGAGAGATTGTGATGACAGCTTAGTCTTGTATTTGTGATTATCAGTACAAGCTTGTATAGTTTAAACAAAGATATGAGCATACAGAGAAAATGGCATGATCCAGTTTAGTCTGACAATTCTGAAGAAGACTTGGATATATAATGTTGTTGTTATTCTAAAATGATATTACGGAAAGAGTGTTGATTTGGAAGGCTATAGGCACAACACTGGAAGATGATCCGCCAACATGAACTCATGTTGGTACACTCTGCAGGTATCGGTTTGATGGTTTAGCATACAAGATTCACATCCCACGTTGAACTCAAGTTTGACCAAAATATGAAACCATTAAAATTTGAATAAAGTACAACAAAGATGCCCTAAGCCCCTCTACCTTGAGACAAAAAGGTTAAAGACAATACCATAATTAAAACAACTGAATGCAAAAACCTTACATATTTGTCACTTTCATTTGTGAATTGATTTCCGTAATGTTGAAACATGAAAGGTTAAACACAACATAATTGAAAGAACTTGAAAGGTGGAATTGCTTTCAAATTTTCATTTAATCTCCATGTTATATTTATAAATAATCATAATTTGTTTGTGGAGCAATTCTCCATGCTATCTTACTAGTTAATATTATAATATAAGTTGTGGGGGAATAACTTTAAAAATACCATACATGAAGATGGCTGGTTTGATATGTTAAATCTTGGGTATGACCTATATGATAATTATCTTCATGTCAAAAAAAATAAAAAAAAAATAAAAAGTCTAGTGGATCATGAAAAAGTTAAGTAAAGAATCGACTTTATATATTAACCTATAACGATGCTAATTTTAATGTACTTACATAATTGTAGGTATGCAAGAAAACATTTTTTCATGTAGAATCTTATCACTTATCAACCACATAATTGTTTATTGTACGCAGTATATGGAATTATATGAACAAAACACTGTATTTTTCTTCATTATTTGAGAATCGACACATTTCAATAATTTGTTTATATTAAATTATTTAAGAGATGAAAAAGAACACGTAAAAAAAATTACGTTCTCTTGAGTACATTAAGAGATGATATGCTAAAGAACTACTGTAATTTATGTAAACAAAATACATATTTGGTTGAAGTTGTCCAGCTAAAATTTCTTGATTTTCTTTGGAAAATGTTATACTTGATCCTCCAAAATTATGTTCCGTGTAGAATTACCATAAAGAAAAATTCCTTTTTCTTTACCAGAGAAGTGATGATTTCTAGAAGAACAATGCAGATTACTTCACTGATGTAACTTTACTTTACTTTGTTATTACATACATTAGTCACTATTATCTGATACATTAATTATGTCCTAATCTGCCATCTTCCAATTTCAGCCAATGTCGTGGCTCATCTTATCTGAATGCTTTCGATATCTTCCACCAAACTACACAGACGATATCCGTTGGAGGTGAGCGTGATCCATGGATATCAATTCAATGCTTTCCCAAAAAATAATTGTCGTATTTGAGTAAATGACATCTTGGAAAAACTCCATAAATACCACATTTGGCGAGGAGGCTCTTCGCACTTCAGAACCCTATCAAGTCAAGTACAACTTCTTTCAAGATGGTTTCTCTAAGGCGAGCTTTCCTTTTTGTTCTTTTTTTTCCATAGTATTTTTCCAAAGTTCAAGCTTGGTGGGAAATATTTTGGAAGGAAGATGCATTGTTGAGTTGATGGTCTATCATATGTTTCCTTATGACCATCTTTCAATGAAATTCCTTTAATATGACTAAATGTATGACACGTCGGTTGACATGAGGATCAACAGCGTCATGAAATCGTATAATATATGCTGGTGACTAAGTGGTAAACATTTCAATACAAAACCTTTTTTATTTACTAATAATATGCTAGCAAAAAGATTTCAATCTAATTTTATGATTTGTGTTACTCTTACAAGAAGTAAGAGTTTTGATAACTATAAACAGTATAAAGCTTTGTGCCTCTACTCAATATGTGTGTATATACATATAAAGTTTTGGTTATACATATATCATATGTTTTGACTTCCTTAGGATTAAAGTATTTGACCTTTTCATTGTATAAATCATAAGTTTTGGCTATCTTTACTTTTAAGTGTACAAATGTTAGATGAAATAGGTCCCAATGAGATCAAAGAGATTTTTTCAAGTTTCATAGTTATTTCTATAGTTTTTACATTTTTTGTGTAATATTTCTTCGCTAGCTACATTCTTGTTTAAGAAAGTTGACCATCTAGAGCTACTTGAGTTGGTAGATCTATTAATTCTTTCATGTTAAGATCTTGGTTTCTCATGATATTAATGGCAAAGTCTTATTTTGTTTTTCTACCTAAAATACACATAGTGAATCTTCTAGGACTAAGTTTAGTTGGTGGATCTCTTATTTTAGAATAATCAACATCGTAAACCAAACATCAACAAAGCATGTTACATCATTGGTACAACCAGACTAACATATATAAATCTTTAAAGAATGTAGATAATAGATCTGCAAAGACCAAATCAAATAAAAGAAAAGGAAAAAAAATAAATTAGACACATTTACAAGCGAAGATCTTGGATATATTTTCCCATGGATGTTGTGTATTACGTCCATTGCTATCTTACTATATGGCGTTAGCCCAATTGGTGGACTTAAATTGTGAAATACCGAAGTCCAGGATTTTAGCTTCAAACAGACAATGGGTTGTGTATTAGCGTTTAATTAGAATGAATGTAATATAATTTTGAAAAGTTCAAAATTTCTTTTTTACCAATAAACAAGTTAATGTTTTTACCAATAAGCTAATGGCTTACAGAAAGCTAATGGAGCAAATTGCAACTGGTGATTACCTCCCAAGGAGGAGTGAGAGGATACAAGAATTGAATGAAAAGAACAAGGGTAAGCAAGTAAACTTCAAGGATCCACTGGACTTCTTAGATGAAAGTGGAAGTAGTAGTAGACAAGTGAGAGGAAAAAGGAAAGGCAAGAAGAATAAAGAGAAGCAAGTAGATGATGAGGCAGATATATCTTTCCATTCTGATAAAGCTAGAAAGGTTAATTGACACTAATTTTTTGATTATTTTGGAGATATATTTATATAATATGAATTTATAAAATCGAAACCATTTTTTATGTCTTTATGTGGGAATCCTAAATAGAAAAGACAATGATAGACAATTAAAATTTATCTGAAAACTGTCATATCGGTGCTGTTTTTTCAACTACATGTATGTGTGTGTGTTTGTATGTATATATTTACGTATGTTCTCAGTTTACTGTTCAAGAGTAGTTCTAAATTTGATGCTTTCCTGTTAATTTCTTTTTCATGTAAAGCAAATTTCTCTTTAATTTCCTTTGCCCATTTTTGCGTGAATACAGCGGAGGTAGATATGAACCAACACTATTATTTGTTTATTAACAAATTAAAAAAATCCTACATTAAAATCATTTTAGCTCTGTTTTTTTTCTTTTGACAGAGAAGAAAACCCACGGATTTGAATTTTTGTCGGCCTGAGGATATAAAAGGTAAACTTTTATTAACAGGATTCTATTTTATGACATGGTAGAAACCTAACAAGTTTAAATGAATTACGGTGAGAATGATATTTTGTGGTAACGAGTTATTGCATATCAACAGATTGCATGGAACGTCGTTGGACTTATTTATTTCACAGCAACTCTTGTTCTATTCTTCAGATGGCTATGCACAATCCCTCAGAACTTGTTCAAGTAAGCTCATTATTTCGTAAGAACTAGTACAACTTTTACTATTTCTTCCTAAAGAATTTTTATCTTCTATATTAGTCATATTTCATTACTATTATATAATCTAGACTAGTAATGAACACGAGATGTACCTTCTAATCACTGCAACTCAAACCAAAGAAAAATACGAATAAAACATGTTCTTGCATTGCCATTATTATTCAACTTTAAGTTGTTACAAATACATAATAGCTTCAACATGAATTGTTGTTTTCAGGCCACAATGGAATTTCCAGCTTGAACTTGTTCAAATACATAATAGCTTCAACATGATTGTTGTTTTCAGGCCACAAAGGAATATTCATACGAGGAGAGCTTGATGAGGTTCGCCAAGAGTTGTGGGCCTGCAGTTGAAGGGTACGCCAAAAAGTACTACGAACAAAATCTGCACAATGCAACTCAAAAATTGAAAGAAAAGCAAGAGTACCAATAAATACTCAAGCAACACCAACAATGAATTGTAAACATACAACTCTAAAGACAGACTACAAAATTTACCCTTACAACTCCAACTACTACACCACCAACATGGGCAAAAAGAGAGCACACTTATGATGAGACTCGTGATCTCAATAACCCTAACTCAGGGTTTGGCATGGGAGTTGATGCGGGTGAGTGAGGGAGAACGTCTTACAAATTAATAGCGTTCTTGCTGCACTAACTGCATCTCAATGGTTTGAGGGTGATTTCTTTGATTTTTGATAGTCTTGTGGACATGAGAGAAGTAATAGGGGTGGTAGTGGTGGTTTGAGCATGTTTGGAACAGTTGTTTTGTAGCTCAATGGTCTGAAAAGTTGCTTGTCATGGTGAAACATTTTATAGTCTCTTTCAGGCTATGATTGGAATGTTTTCGTTTGTGTTGAATTGGTATTGTTTTAATAGGTTCATGTTTATCCTCTCTGATACATGTAAATGGTTTGTTTCTAGATGACGCAGAATTAATCAAATGTGATATATTTCCTTTTTGAATCGAAGTGATAAGATAAGTTTTGATTTATTTCCTTTTTTAAACCCAAATGATGAGAACAAGTTGATTACATACGTCATACGTGTCCAAAAATTAAGAATGAGGTCATATGTTACATGTTTTTTTAGTATTTGAAAAATGAAAATATCATGTAATTGTTCGCAAAAAGAATGTGTAGTATATGTCATCATTTAAAACTAGTGACAACTTTGTTCTTTGCACAAAAATATACAATTTAGATGAACTTAGGGAATTTCTTTTATTAGAGAGTTATCTAGATTGGTTATAAGATGCCGATATAACACAGAAAAAATATGTAAATGTAACTAAACAATAGCTAGTAGTGGTGTGAATACAATTGCCTACAAAATGATAAAAAGTGGTAGTATGACAACTTGAGATCTTGACAACTTTTACGGTCACTTATTACCAATTAATTCTGAATTAGATACTCACACTACGATAATATTGAAGGTGGGTATTTGGGAACTACTCTGATGGTATTTGATAGGATTGGGCACAGGGATGTGGTGTGTTTCAATAATTTGGTGTATAGGTACGGGAGAGTAGGAGATTGGGATGGTCTCCTCTTGGTTTCCGTTGTAATGGGTAATGGGTAATGGGTATGACCCAACTCATCCTGAATCAATCAACTTTTATCGGCTTGCTTAACGGTTGCCTTCGTTTGGGGTCGTCGACTTTGTCTAGACAGCTATATGGTCTTACCATAGTAAAGTAAAAAATGTTTTGGATGGCGTAGTTGAGACGGAAAGTGTGGGATTATTGAGGCAACTCGTGCTGTTTTCGATCCATTAAAAGACGAGAAATTTTTTCTAGCTTAGAATTCGATTATTTGTGGTTATGGGAAACATGGGTACGCTGAAGAAGCTATAAAAAGTTTCATACTAATGGAGGCATCACTGGTTGTTCCACATCTTATAACTTCTACATATCTTCCATCAGCTTCGATATGGTACTTGAAGGCCTGAGATTGTTTGAAGATACGAAAGAGTTGTACAGAATAGCCCTCCGGAGAAAGCATTATGGTTGCATTGTCGATCTCTTGGGACGTACGGGGGTTGGTTCACAATGCCTACGAGGTTTTAAGTGGAGTTGTTAGTGGAAAATTGAGACTGCTTCTGTGTGGGGTGCTTTATTGAATGTGTTAGGTGGCAGCAAGCTCTAATTGGGTATTGATATTGATATATGATAATTTGTACATGATGAATGAGCCCTTTATATATACAAAGGGTTTAGGGGCAGAAGTGCCAATAAAACAAAGAATGGACTAAACAATAATTAAACTAATATTTCACACTCCCCCTCAAGGTGGCGTAGAATTGAGTTGTCCCAAAACTTTGGTGAATATGTTGGTCACGAGTGGAGATGTAGATCGGTTTGGTGATGCCCGATTGGATTTTCTCCCGGACGAGTGACAATCAAGATTGGACCGGTAAACATATTTACTCAATTTAGTAATCGTAACCGAAATGGAAGGGAGTGGTTGGTTTCTCGACGATGACACTTTGCAACCTCACGTGCACGTGTGCTCCAATGCGGTTCTCTTGGTGGCACGACATGTGGGGGAGAAGGTGGAAAGAACACAATGGGAAGGAGGAAGAGGAAGAGGAAGAGGAAGAGGAAGTGCAAGTGGTGGAGACATTTGTTTTGACGAGAGCTGCAATACGGCATGTGTCACACCCTAAAGTCTTCCGTCAGGGGTGTTGATGTGTGCAGACTGTTTGGGAAACATCGGGTGGCCATATAAGCATATATGCTATATTGGGGAGAGACTTCAACTCGAAGGTGAACGCCTACGGGACTGCACTTATATGCAGTTGGGAGCGTAGGGTTGGTTGGGAGCTGAAGCCGCTTCCCTGACGAGCCCAAGGCAGGGCGAAACCAGTCGATGTTGTCTTGGACGCAGAATAGCTGATTGTGTGTGCATGTGTATGGGCGCGCGCACAGTGCTGTGCGGGCGTGTGCGACTATCACCGCACAACTCCGTAATAGCAGGTCATCACGGTCTTTTGGCACGAACAAGTGAATCATAATAGAACAGTGGATATTACTGTATTTTTATAGATAACAATTATAACTACATATTCAGTTGATAAAAACTTTTAATATGGGTGGTATGAACTTGTTTGATTTGGTTGTGGATTCATAACCAAATATTTATCATTTTATGAAATATACACTCTTCAAAACAAAAAAATACACCGAAACAGGTAGGAATGCAAACAAATATTTTTGAATCATATATAATATGTATACGAATTCGAATCTGAATTCCAAATAAACATATTAAATCCGAATTATTTATAACTTATCAATTTCATATCTAAAATTGAAAAAAATAATCCAAATTCGGATTCGGCTAATATTTAAATTCTTCTAACACCTTTTTTTGTTACATCATCTTTAATATTTTGAAAAGATGATTAAAAAAATTATATTGTAATTTGTTTTTGCATTATATTATGTTTATATTTATTAAGGATTACCTTTGTTTTTAATTAACTCATCATTTAACTATTAATCATCACATATATCGGATGTAAAAATTAGTATTTTCGGAAATGATTTAATTTATCCGATGTGAAATCAGTAAAATTTTCAAAATATATTTCAATTTCAAATTGTATTCAGTAAAGAACAAAAACCAACCAAATTTTAATTTTTGAATTAGATACTTAAATAATTGATTACCATTTGAATCACTGGAAGGAGACATAGGAAAATCTGAAAATGTGACTTGACCACAACAACCACCTCAATTGGCTTCTTCGTTTTTATGCTAGCATATGGATAACAGGGTTGGGAAGTGTAAGTGAATAATTGTTTGTCTACTTTTCCACTATTTACGTAAAATAAAAAATTCGTAATATAAAAGGATATTGATATTATCATTCCATACCCTTCGAAATATTGAGGAATAAAGATTTACATCCATATAAATAACAAATCCAAAGACTCTACTCGAAGGTCTTGACCAAAACTAAAATTAGTTCTAACGGTACTGCCATTGAGTATTTTTCAGTTCAGAATTTATTTCAAAGAATTAATTTTACGGACGTTGAAACACAAATTAAACTGTTTCTAACGTCAAATAACTAGTACCTCAAAAAAGTACAAACAAACGATAACTTTGAAAGACGTCCTACCCACGAATGTTTTCGATGTGTTTGATATAAAGACTACAAATTTTCTAGATATATATAGGTGATTGCTCATCTTTGCATTAAAAGTTATGCGGATAAATGAAGAGATTTTCTTTTTTTTATCAAAAATTCTTTTAAAAAAACCTTCAATCTAACTTTATCGCCGGCGTCAGGACGGGCGTTTGTATAGCTTCACGAGTTCACGACCCCCACCAGCCGCGAACGCCCCACGAGAAACGCAACCCCATGGACATTTTTACCCTCGACACTTTCCCAATATTTCTATTTTGCCCCTCCTATTCAACCCCACCCCCAAATCCCTAATCGCCCTTTTCTTCCCCATTTCTCCACTCCTCGAAGGTTTGCTTCTCGCTTGCAACTTTTGGTGCCTAAATTTCCGTTATCTCTTTGCGTATGCTTCGGATGTTGTCGTAATTGTTGTGTTTGTCTAGTGTAATTTGTAGGGTCTGTCCTTTTTTTAATGATTTGCATGCTTGATTTGTTTAATGCTGAGTTTGGATAAAATATTGTTAAGAAAATGCGGAGAGAGGGTTGAAGAGAAACTTAGTTGATGATGATTAGTTGAGCTTCGACTTTTCCTCGAGGAATGGAATCATGAGAGGATGAAGAAGTTATGATAGTTAATAGTGAGGTTACAATGTTTTCCTGGAAAATAGGAAGAAATGTGGGTAGGTTTGCGACTTTCGGGTTGTAAATTGAGATCTTTTTTTTGCTTGAACTACGGATTGAAAAATTAATATCAGTCTTATATGTGATCGCGGGAATACACAGTCGTAGTCGTGGATGATATCATCACGATGTCTTTTAAAGTCTTTTAGAAGGCATTAATGTGTTAAATTGATATATTTCTAGTGTGAAATCATTATGTTACAACATCATGAAAATACCACTGAACTTGTGTCTTTTTATTGTTCAAGTATCAAGAAACACATATCCAACAACAACAAATCATTATTAGCCTCTTATTATCTTAATATTTGAAAAGAATTATGTTCTTTTCTTTCAGTTTTTTTTGTCCACATATTTGGGTTCTTATAACCATGATTATTTTTTTTACGTGTGCAATATGCGTTTTGGTCTTTGCAGTATTCATTCTGATCTAGTCAAAAGAATTCACTTTTCTCCTTAATGGTCTTAAAAAGATTTTGGGAACACTTTACTGGACAGTTAGTTGTGGAATCTATAGAACTTAACACAGTTACTTTTATGTATTTTCAGAGAAATATATTATGCCCAGTGATCCTGATACTGAATGTGAAATAACAACCGATGATGAAATAGACAACGAGTCATTAGACTCGGTGACATCCGATGAGGAGGATCAAGACTTACTGTTGATGTGCTTGGTAGCTACCGTTGAAGATTATTACCATTGTTCTAACAGGAAGTTGGTCAACGCAAGAACTTTGACTGGTAATAATATATTGATTGCGAATAACATGATCATATGGCATTACCTTTATTATATTATCTTGAAATTATTTTTCACTTTATAGAAAGTCATAATCTGTGTTTTGAAGATAGATCCATTACAACCAAGAACATACTCATGGTGGAACGATTTCAGATTTTAATCAAATGTTAGGACATGACTATAGGAACTGAAATGTGTAGGAAAATTGTACGGTCTGGGATGCATTCGACTATTTGACATTTCAACATTGTCTTGAATATTATTGTTGCTTGGGACCTTCTGGTCATCTAAGACATGATAAAGCTAACTTGAAACCTTCCTGCCACTATCAATCATATTGTACATCGTGATGGTGGGAATACACAAGTCTCCAGGCTCTCCTTGGACAACAGTGAAGCAGCTTTGGTTCAGGATGCTATAGAAGATTAGTTTACAGCCTGAAGAAGCAGGTCACATATTATTGTTATAGTGATCCTATACCCTATGAAAATAATATTTTGTACCTTAAGTTAAACTAAATTGTTGTATTACTGCATTTGATTTTGTATTGGATGTATTTAAATCATGTAAGTTGTATTGTTTAATTCCATGGCTAGAATATTTTTTTCATTTTCGTGATTTCATCCAGGTATGGAAGGTAGTGGAGTTCGAAGCACCTTAGGTGGTCCTACCCACGCAGCCGAGCACAAGGCTGGTGCAAATGGGGGAGGGGGTACTTCGCCCTGTCTGGAAAGTGCACAATATGTTACTCCTATTGCGGTTGGGAGTAACCAAAGCAATGATAAACCAGGGAACGACAAAGCAAAAAAAGCAGTCTGGGATTCCCATCAAAAGGCTGTCTACATAGAATTGTGCCTACAACAACTTAAAGATGGGGATAAGGTGGGTTCATTTGCTACTCAAAACGGGAAAAGCAACATGTCATTGGACTTCCTCAAAAGAACAGGACAGAACTACACAAAGGCCCAATTCAAAAATCATTGGGATGGTTTGAGAAAAGCTTGGTCAGCTTGGAATTGGCTCAAGAAGCAGAAAGGATTGGGTTGGGATCGTAAGAAACTTACCTACATTGCAGATCATGATTGGTGGACGCGAAACGCGAAGGTAACTCATTCGGAATATTTGTGTACTAATGAACTTACAGCGTGATTTTCTTAAGTACGCTTTTTGAGTGCAGACATTTCAAGCTATATTCAACATTTTATTAACTGTTACTATTTGGGTTGTAAAAGTTAGGCCCATCCAGGACTGGAGAAGTTTAGAGAGTATCCCTTGCTATATGAGAATGAGCTCAACTTATTCTTTGGCGTTGTTGCACAAGGGGACATAATAACCAACCACAAGAGGAGTCATACTGATGCAGGCGAAGGGAACATCATATCCGTTCACAATAGGACTCACACTGATGCTGGCGAAGGAAACATCATATCTGGCCACAAGAGGTCCTACATGGATGTTACTTCAGAGGCTGCCTCTTCGCAAAGAAAGGTGTCTGACTCGATACAGTTTGAGAGCATAAGTTGTGATTCAAAGAACATCGTGGATGTTCGAGTTGGTTCAACCCACTCAAGCCTACCTCCAGTCAGACAGGAACATCGCTGTAACAGATCCCGAGTGGTGCATCAACTCAACAAGAACATCTTGGCAGTGATTGAAGAGATGAGGGAGAAGAAGGAACTGAGGAAGTTCTATTCTTATGGGCGCTGTGTTGACTTAATGGCCGAGAGTGGTTGTGCAGACGACTCCGAGGAGTGGATGTACGGTCTGGTGGCGTTCAAGGAACGAGGTAATCGTCAACTTTACGTGCACTTGAGAACACCTGAAAGGAGGCTCAACTGGTTGAAGGAAAATGCAGCGAAGGTGGTTAATTAAGGATGTGAGAAGTTCAAAGTATTCTGCTAAGCTGGTGGGTGTTGAAGACGGGGATACTTTTGTTGGAATTGGAACTAAAGATATATGTGTTACTTGGGCTGCTCGTCTCTCATGCCTAAGTTACTATAATTACCAGGTCTTAAAATATGTGGTGTGTGAAAAAACGTGTTACTACTTACTTTACTCTAAACAGTGATCGACGTACCCTTAACTGTATTTAGTAGGAATTACTGATAATTATTAAAAAAGTTTACTTCTTTTGACTGCAGCAGGAGAATATAGATTGTATTACGCTGGTAATAGACTGTTGTGTTATTTTGTTTCTATTATTAGGAAAACTTTCTTTCCTGTAAAATATTGATTGTTGATGCCGAATATTATTTTTAAATAAAAATTTAATACAAAATTAAGTATTTAGGTAAATACGGAAAAAAAATTCGAGATATACACCTCTCGGAGTTGCCAAGTCCGACCCGAGGGGTCATTGTGAACCCTTTTATTTATTTATTTTGTTTCAATTAGTTTTGGTTTATGTTTTGTTTTTTTTAAATCTTTTTTTAAATATGTTTTTTAATTTTTTTTCCCACATCTACTTCCAAATAACGTGGACAGAGAAAATGTTGAAAATTTGAATTATTTTATTCAATAAAAAAATCAATTCATTTTATCCAGCATAATAAATTATTTATAATTAAATATTAAACAAAAGCAAAATAAATTAAAAAAAGAGTATAGCCCATCAGCCATAAAAATGAGTGTACACCTATTGGACTTGACAGCCCCCACCCATTTTTTTAATTTTATTTTTGTTTTAATTAGTTTTTGTTTAATATTTAGTTGTAAATAATTTATTATCTTGGATAAAAAGAATTAGTTTTTTATTGGATAAATTAATCAAAATTTTCAATTCTCCCCTCCACATCTAGGTTGACCTTCGAAAAAATAAAAAATAAAAATAATTAGAAAATATATTTTTAAAGAAGATTTAAAAAAATCAAAACATAAAACAAAAACCAAAACTATTTTTTTAAAAGAAAAAAGGGTTTCACTCTCTCAGACATGCCAAGTCCGAGGGGTGAATGACCCATCGGAGTTGGCAGATACGAGGGGTGTATATCTTGAAATTTCTTTGGTATTTACCTAAATATTTAATTTTTTATTAATTTTTTATTAAAATAAAAAAATTCGGTGTTGATGGCTAAATACTTGATATATTTATGTTTCAAACTATAAATCTGTAAAGAAAACTCAAGTAAAAAAAATCTAATTAAGAAAACAAGATAAAAGAGATGTTTGAACGTGTTAATTTCGTGTAAAATTTCGACAAAATGTCTAAAAAACACATGTCTCATTCTTGTATGGACATTACATATATCATCATCGACTCATAATTAAGCATTTCAACTTTAAAATATATTTTGTGGCATCTCGTATTTGAATCGTTTCGACTCCATGTTTGTTGTGTCATGTTATGATGCCTAGACGACGTACTCAGTAAGTATAATAAAAAAAGTGACGTCATTCAATTATTTTGTAGTTTCTACAGCACACCGTCCACCGAAACAAACTTAAGATGGGTTTGAATTCACAACTTTTGGATTCTGGATACTAATGAATGTCTAAGTAGAGTCACATACTGTGTTTCTTTCGGAACCAGAAACTGAAGAAGAAGCTCACTCCATGTGCTTAACTTTAGGTTTTTACTCTACAAATTGATGATAACTTATGTCGAAACTAAAAGTAAAAAAATAAAAATCTAGTTACATGAAGGTCCTACCTTTTGAAGTTTGTCTCGCAATCATTAGGCCCAAAAACTAAGTAATTTGATTAATTTGTTTAAGTAATTTGAAATGACTTGATTACACGTAGCTCCGCGTGAGATACCGTGTGGATTGAGCAACGCATGTGTATCAACAAAATAATCAAAAAAGAAGAAACAAGCGCCATTAACCGTGGGATGCAAATCCAACGGCTCAAAAATCATGGAATTCCCACACGTGTCATCCAACAGTTCAGTGTCCCCACACGATTCGTTAAGCACGCGGCAGCCGCAACACAACAATATAACAAGTTAACAACACAACAGCTTACTCTCCCCTTCCCTTCCCTTCCCTTCCCTTACTATTATATCAACAAACAAAACATTAAACACCCCTCCTTAATTCCCACTTCACTTCAACACCATGGCAACCCAAGTTCAGTCCTACTCCGACGCCCACCTCACCGCCACCGACGACGATGTTGATGTTCGTGTGCTCCCGGACGAGTCTTTCCTCGCCGCCGCCGTCTCTTTCAAAGACGAGGTTGTGGTCTGAAAAAAACAAACACGAACATGTTTTATAGTTGGTAGGATAGAATCTTTAATTAATTTTATTATAGACAACATATATTACGAACAATAGCGGGATGTGAAACTGCTTCTCAGTTGCAATTAATACACTTTGTGTGAATTTTTTTGTTTTGTTTATTTTGGTATTGGTGTGTAGGTGGTGGATATGACGTGGAGGAACACCGGAGGGAAATGCGTGGATCCGACGGTGTACGCCGGCTTAATGGGGACCACTTTCGCTTGTTGGAGAGCTTATGTGGCAACCGGCGACGAGAGGGATCTTGTCACTGCCGGGATGATCACCGAGAACTGTGCTGCCGTCGCCCGGAGGTAATAATTCTAGTATTCCTTAGTTGAAATTGCTTCTTTGGATGAATACGTTTGGAAAATAATTCAGATTTGGTTTCTCTGCTTTTTGTGTGGGTAAATGTCGTGCTGGTAAAAAAAAAAAAAATGTCGTGCTGGTAAAAATAAGTATTTTTGTAGTGAAATTTAAATTCATTTCGTGCATTTGTTTCCTATTTTTTCCGCTTTTATCTTCTAATTTCTCATAAATATATGTTCACTTAGGTTCGTAGTATTTTTTATATAATTAGTATGATTAATGTTTAATTATTAACATACGGATGTGAGAATCGAAATTGTCTCTTCATCCCACCCAAATAGTCTAATGACTAGGTAGAATGCACTCTTTTGTGTGTGGCCCATAATATTTGCAACTTAAATCGGTTTTTATTGGATGCCTCTTCTCCATGTAAATAAAATCTCATCAGTCATTGTTTTTCACTTGAAAGTGAATCGTGGAATGGTCGCGTTCCATTGCATGCAGACGTGGTAGGCTTTGGAACGGACAAAATATGGTATTATTGGTTAGGAAATTAACCACGTGACATCTGAATCTTGGAGGCCCCAGTGATACGTTGCTATAACAATAATTAGACCCAAAAGGGAGCTGAATCTCGTGCAACACGGATCATATTCATTTGGGTGGAAGGTCTGGGACCATTGTTTTGAAATTTCAACTAATTAACAAAAAGTTTTTTTGTTAGACTCATTTTTCAATTTTATATACTCTCATATGTACCTCATTTTAAATCTCAAACATATGAATAAATATGTTGAGATTTGTCCCCAGCTCAAACAAAAAGATCTTCCATAAGCTAGTCCAAGTTGGTGATCCATCACATAAATTGATTGAACTAGATGAATGTACAGGGTCCCACCACTTGGTTCATTAGAATTCCAAGGACATCAATTACTTGCACAATTAGAGTAAACCATTTTTTCTCTTAAAATTCTATATATATATATTCTTAACACATTACATTCCATATAAGATATTTAGGCAACTTTATCGATGCCACATATTTCTATTATGATATTGTAGTTTAATCTGTCATTCACTCTACTCAGGGGCAATGAAAATAATTACGAGAATATCAATTTTCGCAGGGGTGTGTCATTCCTGTGTGGTAGAGCAGGGGTTTATGCTCTTGGAGCAGTTATCGCACAATACAGAAATGACAAACAACAACGTGATGTTTTCTTAGATCTCTACTTCGAGGTACTTCTATATTAACATCATGAAACTATGTTTTGACTCTTCTCATGAAAACAACATTGAAGTTTCCAAACATTTGTGTGCACCATATCGGGAATTATCATGTATTCATATAGAACAATTCTAAGTTTAATATCCAAATTACCGGTAATCGTTTGTCCTGTGTCTAGCTTTCACCATAATCTCGACACCGTTATTTTTGTCCGACTGCATCAGTATTGCTTCTCGTATTAATATATACCAGAGGAAGTTTTAAGTTTACCATTCAAGTTCAAAACATATGTTTTCATCTATAGGTAGCAAAAGAGAAGGCGTTACCAGTAGGCCCTGAAGAAGGAGGTCTAGGCATGTCATACGAGCTCCTCCACGGTCGAGCTGGTTTCCTCTGGTCTGCCTTGTTCATCAATAAGCACCTCGGGCCGGACACCGTGCCACAAAGTTTGTTATCTCCAATCGTGGAGGCGGTGCTTTCCGGGGGGCGGGCAGGGGCAATGGGCAACAAGAATTGCCCACTGATGTTCAGATGGCATGGTACTAGGTATTGCGGGGCAGCTCATGGCCTTGCTGGTATTATGCAAGTGCTTCTTCATTTTCCCCTATCGACCGATGATCTCGAGGATGTGAAAGTGACTTTGAAGTACATGATAAGGAACCGTTTCTCGTGTAGCGGGAATTACCCGTCCACCGATGGAAATCATCGTGATAAACTCGTGCAATGGGCTCATGGCGCTGGTGGCATCGCCATTACACTCTGCAAGGCAGCTCAGGTTAGTAACACCGATTTCTGTATAATAGATATAAATCCATCTCAGTTGATCTTCAATGACATATAATTCAGGTTAGCTGTAATTTGATGCATTCATATCAAAACAAATTAAGGCTTCTTAATTCCATTTTGAGCTAGCTAGCCTATCTATTAACTTAAAGTCAAATGTACAATAAAGAGATGCACTCATACCGTGAGAGTATACTTCAGTCGACTATCTCTAACTTAGTATGGTAGTTAGTATTTATGCATATCAATTCATTAACGTAACGTAAACCCCGATGTTATGTTCTTTGGATTTGTTAGATGAAGACTTTGTGCTTCAGAAACCAATTGTACTATCAGTTCTTTACACAAAATTGAAGATCTTTATATTGATAATTGTTGAAGAGCAACTTCCAGCATTGTGGATATTGCAATTGTACCACAAGTCACAAACCACAAGTGCTCATTATAGAAACAATATAAGTTACATTTTCAAATGATACTGGACCTCTTTTCAGGTGTTTGCAGACGACCGAGAGTTCTACAATGCAGCCGTCGAAGCCGGGGAAGTTGTGTGGTTGAAAGGATTGATCAGAAAGCCAGGGCTAGCCAATGGGATATCGGGCAATGCATATGTCTTCCTATCTCTTTACAGGCTAACAGGAGACAAGTTGTACTTGGAAAGGGCCAAGTCCTTTGCTAGCTTCTTGTATTACAATGCTAGGAAGATCACATTCGGCGGCCACTCGATCGAGGATGTCCATTCGTACTCTCTCTTTGAAGGCTTAGCGGGCACCGCTTGCTTGTGGTTCGACATTGTCTCCCCGGAAAATTCTAGGTTTCCTGGGTTTGAGATTTGAAGTTTATGGTCGATTTCATTGCATGTATAAATTAATTGTAGGTTGGATCTTCTTTAAGTCCTTGTTAGCCACAAGAATGAATCTGTTCCAAGTTTTATCTGGACTTCAATTGTCATACTAGTCTTGATGTGCAAATGGCTTTAGGCGATGATGACAATCTCAGGTTTAAATGAGGTGGCAATCGAAGATCTTATAATTGCTTTTAGTGTGCAGATTGTAGAATGGTATCAAGTGGTTCCTAAGTTTTAAGTGCTTGAACATTTTTAATTGGAGATCTAGTTTATTTGAAATCTTTCTAAATTCACCAGCAAACTTCTCTCGTCTCACATTATGTTGTCAGCACAAGATTCGAAAGTAGTCTACTTCAGATAACTTAAATTTCAGTTTTACAGCAAAGTGACGTAGTTGAACATGTTACACGTTATATTGCAACCAAATCTTCTTAGTTCCAGTTCCACTTCAGAGTCCAGGCTACCGCTGTAATGAAATACCTTTAATTGCAAATTTTGATGCAACTGATGACCTTCTGTGTTGAGATGCTGTCAATTCCAATACTCCTACTACCTACAAGCTTAAGCCAACAAAGACGTTTACAAGTAATAAAAAATTATTTTTCCCTTGAAATTACCGACTACGAAATTGGATCACGAATCCTTTGTCCTAGAAATCTAATACGCATTAAAATCATGCATAAAAAATGTGAACAAAATTATAGTTGATTGTAATACAACTAGAACGGCTACTCAGTTCTGGAGTTGCTGAACCAAAATTATATGGAAACATAAAGCACGATTCCAAATATCAAAGGAAGTTGCCGTCGCCCAAGGGGCAAACCCCCACAATTTACTTTCTTTTATTTCACTTATTTGCTATTTTAGAGATGTAGCTGAAGGCAATTTACAAGTATGCAATCTGAACTGTCTGAACATGTAAAAGTACACCCTCTTCCTTTGTTTCAAATTAGATATAAACATAAGAAATAGCCGAAAGCAACAAGTAGATGTTTGTCTTCGAACATGGCAAAGCTCTGATGTGAACGAAATCAAGGGAATGTGATCAACAGATGACCAACCAACGACGACCAGCTCTCTTTTACAGTATATATGATGATAATGGAATATAAATATGGAGCAACTGCACTTTAACAGTCTATGCTCGGAACATATCCGTTCAGTTCTCCCCATACGACCTCTTCAACTTCTTCCCAAGACTTGGCGGACTTCAAATCCTTCCATAAACTAAATATAGCTCCCAAAACATTGTCCTCGTGTAAGATGCAATAACACCTGCAAACCATATTGAAAACTGTTTTAAGAATTTCGTTTTGGGAGGTATTCCGAATTATCATACTGCTAACCCAATTCTCGTAGGTAAATGACACTTTGATAATTAAAAACGTTGCTGCATAGACATCAAGTATGCTGGAGGAAGAAAATGTATGGAGAGATTGATCAGTAACATACATGGCACGGTAGGACAATTTCTGGAACTTCTTGCAGCTCTCTTGTGATGAATTAGAATTTCTCAATAGAGGAAGTCCGTAGCTAGCAAGAACTTGCTTAAGAAGACTTGAATCTCCTCTCAAGATATCCAGATATAAAGGAATAAAGTCATTTATCGGGTCTCCTGCAGGATACACATCTATAACTGTCAACTAAGTATTCAAGGACCCAGACAAAACCAAATGGTTATTTGATCATATTACAGTAAGTCTTTCTAGGGAATAAAAAAAATCAATCATCTAAGATAGGTGCAACACAGACAAGAAAAAAAACTATAAAGGACCATTATGAATGAGCATGGATGTAGGTGTGACCGTGTGAGCCATTGTGAACCATCAAAGGCCAACTGATGAAAAACATACATTTTGAGAAGGATGACCTTGAAGGAGCCATGAGAGGAACTTCAGAGATCATACCTTAACTTCAGAGACTCACAAGCAACTTTATTTTCCTCAGGACCCCACACTAACGACCTCACTCATCTCTAAACTCGCACATACTCTCTCATCCAGCTCAACACACACCGGCGGGCTTAATGCAACTTAGGTCCACAGCTCATACACACTCACATAGTCACACATGGCCTACGACTATTTAAATCAATATACTAATTTTAATTCCCCTCAAGATTGATCAAATGCCAACAGAACCACTTTGTAAGGACGGCCCCGAACAAGATAGAGACATATATTACTTGCTCCCTTGTACGTGCTTTATTAAACTGTTTATGACAGTTTTGTTTTAGGTTGGATTATCATGCTCTTTTAAACACTTTATGAGAACGGAAATGTTGTGAAGGATCTATTAAGCAAATTTACTTATCACTATTGATGAGAGCGAGAAAACCATTTGATAGCTTTAGGTGCTAAGACGTTGTAGAGAGGAAAATTGTCACAGACAAGATACCTTTTTTTGTTGCAATTTCTCAGTTTCAAAAATTTTGTGTTCTTTTGTGTGCATAGAAAAAAAAATCATTTACAGAGGAAAAAAATAACAGGGAGCCTGAGGTAAGGCATCGATGCAAAATGATGTGCATGATCAGCACACTATAGCGATATGAAGTTCACGGCTATTTAAAAGATTCACAAGTATGACGAGCATGACAAGCAGCATAACAAAGAACATCAGTAAAATTAGCATAGATAATAACTAAACACACAGTAAAGATGGAATTATCAAGCAAACAAAATAACAAAAGCTGATTATGTAAACTTTCCTACGGACATAATTATATGTAAAGCCATATCATATTGCATGGAAAAGCACCAAAAGAATCAAGATATGCCAAGAAGAAGAATGACATACCTATACGAAGGTTACCATAATCCAATATGTGTGTAGCATGCCATTTCTTTGGGAATTCCTCCTTCCCAAATTCAGGGACTTTGTGATTAACCATTAAATTGGCATCAAGAGCTTCAGATGAGCAATTTTCAGGAAAACATGGTTCCATATGAATGTTGTCATCCATAATATCTGAATGAAGCCATGTAAGTGATCCACAAAACAGGTTCATGTCGTCCACACTCTAATTTAGGAAGAGTTAATTGTTAGACTCACACCCACATATTTTATGATAATGATGAAATAACTATTTGCTGAAATTACAGTTACAATTTACCTTGGTAAAATTGAGAAGCAAGGCAATATCATGTGGAACATACTCTTCTACATTTTTTATTAAAGATTCTGGAATAGGGCCTCCCCTGCGTTTTTAGTTAGAAGCAAACATTAGTGAGAATATAATAATTAGTGATGCGAGGAAACAAAAGGTCAAAAACATTGCGAAAATAATGACTTCTGATTAACTAAAAAAACTGAAGTTTTCCTATGAGATTCCAAAAATAAGGTTTTTTCCCCCAAACCAAATAAAAGTACTAGTGCAGCCCTAGGTCCCTATGTGATAAATTATAAGTTTTAAAGAGCATGACCTCTTCAAATCCAGGGTACTAATGTAATCAACAATTCACATAAGTAAACTATTACCATTTTCTCAACCTGCCTACTAGATCCCTTCTTCTTTCATTCAGGGAAGCAATAAAAAGCTTGCATTCTAGGGGAATCCCAGATGACGTATTGGCTTGCTGACTAGGATATTTTGGCAACATGTAGGCCTCACCCAAATAATTTAGGTGCTGGCTTCCCAGATATATCTTATCCACATCTTCGAGGCCAATATGCCGCGGAAGCGGAATAGGTAAGGCATGAAGATTACGAAGCTGATACCCAAGAAATGAGGCCAAATTTAAAACATCTTTCTCTGATAGCACATCCTTTCTGTAGAAAAAACAAAATTAGTACTAAGCTTTCTCAACTGCTCTGAGAAAACAAAGGTTTATTTTTTCTTATAGATCAAACACCCAATAAATGATCTACTATCTGAATTAGAGCTTACAGATTTGCCAAAATATCTCCTTTGCATCTTCTAGTGATTATGTATGGGAACATTTTGGCTGATGTGGCAGCCTTTGATTTTATACATCCAAAATGCATCTTGGTCCATACACCAAAGTGAGAACTTTCCCTATCGTGATTAGTGTCACTTGTAATGCAATTTTGTTTCATATCTGGAATATCACTTCCATTCCACAGCTTGGTCTGACAAACACCATTGTCATAGACAACAATACCACTTGCCATGATTATGGGAACATGATTGAGAAGAGGAGATTGTGCCTTCTGAAGCACATTGTAGAATTCTACCTGCTGACTGACATATTAGAATCAAATAAAGAAAGTATATGTGTGTAAAACTTCTAAGTAGTACCTCCGTTCCTAGACTGTGAAGAGAAGTTTCAAGTCCTCCCTCAACAAACAATTTAATCACATAATCAGAAACGAGATATACCTGAGCAAAGAGAGAATGCATAACCAAGTTATGGAATAAAAAACAAAAATGACTACAGCTGCATTAATTTGAACAGCTTCTGAAGGAAAGTAAACTGAAATGAGAGCATTACAAGGAATATGAGCATCAATTAGCAAAGAGGACAAAAAAACATAAGTGAGACATGACAGTCTTGGACTTCTTCTCAACATCTATACAGCTTTTCGTTGGATTTATTGAGGAATAAGAGTAAATGTGCAGAAAAAAATGCAAACAAAGAGGATTTTTTTCTTCTAAAAATAATGCAGATTTCCCTCAAATACCCAGGGATTCACATGTTTGAGCATAACAAATGGTTTCTCTTGCCCTAATAACCAATACGTGATGCAGCCATCTTAATCATATTTTAACTTTAGTCTTCGTATAAGATGTCAAGAGGCATCTCTTTCATATCATAAACTCAGGACTCGTCAAACTCAAGCAGAAATTAGGCTGTAACTTTACAATGAAATACTATGCCAAAAAAATAGAAGGCCACTTACAGGATTGCTACCTGTGCCAACAGGAAACTTTTCCTCTTCCAAGGGAGATGGCAAAGTGTGTGATGCACAAATTTCTGATATGCATGTCAACCACTTGTCAACATTTAAAGTGAGAGAGGCACCCTAAAACAGTGCAAAGTGGTTGAAAGAATTAAATAATGACTAATGAGAAACGTGAGCAAGAACAAATTGAATTGATCTTTGGCCAAACGGCAGTTCCGTGCTATGAAAGAAGACTAATGCTCACGAAACATACACAAACTATTACCTTCCATACCAAGTGCCTCATATCCGTCTTTGCGATCCAAAGTTTGTGCAACCAACCTCTCATTTCTCTTTCGCCTATACAATTGTCAGGACACCACTCAGAGGTGTAGTGGTCACGTTCTATGTCCAGAAATTTAGACAAGAAATTTATATCATAAGAAAATTCTCCATTTGGTAGATTTTCACAAGAACTACGCATGCCGTTTTCAGCAAGAACGTGGCCATTTGTTTCTTTTCCATTTTTTCCCTTCACTCCTTTTTCATTTTGAGGTTCATTAGAATTTTCCTGCTGATCCGTTGTGCCAACAGAATTCCAGACTTCTGGTACAAGTAATCCAGCACGGCAAACTCCTTTATGAACGTGACCAGGAGCCATGTCCAGACACACAAATTCAAAGTTTGATGAGTTTACGAAGTTCTGAGTAACAGCAATGGTTATTTCCAAATTCAACACACAATGCCACCACCCACTGGGGACAAAAAATGTTTCTCCTGGTTGCTGGGTACACTCCAGTGGTTTGTCCTCTTCAGAAAGAAGTGGGTATGTATCAAGCCACCACTGTAACATACAAGTAAGATCGTAGTAACTAAAAAGACAATGTAAGTAGGGAAACATGAGATGCTGAAATATGACAATATACGCAATGTTGTGTGCCTCTAAGTCTAAGGTCCTAAGTTTCTTAAGTATACTAAGAAAACAAAGTTCCCAAGATCCAAGTACCTGCAAAGAAGATGGAGTTTCAATATGCACATCACCATCTTCTTCATTGACATTAACTGTTACACCAGGAGGTACTCTACCTGGGGGATATAATGCCCACCTTGAAATGGAGAAATCAATAAGAAACATAAACTTAAGAGTTGGATGTCAAGAAAACGTGAGATATGGTTGCCTTTCAGAATGCTACTGATAAATACATCCAATTCCAACAAAGGGTTACCTTTTACGCCCTGACAGAAGCGTATTCCAAGCACTGGTAAGAGCAGGATCTACATGCCAAGATGCACCAGATCTCTCTGGTCCGATAATCAGCCATCTAAAAGGCGGTCTCTGATCTTTGTCTAATATGTCAAAAAAGTCTTCCTGAAATAGATCAGGGACATGATAATCTTCCAACAAGCCTGGTGCAGCTTCTGCAAACTGTGAGAAAAGCAATCAAATTTGTCAATATTTCCTTGTTACAATTTACCTAAAATTTCCAAGTGAAATAACTAAACATACCTCATCGTCGAAAATATAGAGAGGATCTTCATCATGCTGAAGTTTTATATATGAAACATAGTCGTCAAACTTCATGGTAATTTTCTTAGGACTCCTCTGTGAAATAGTGAAAAATACATCTCCATATTTCTGCAGAAGTTGATCAACTGTCCAAGCATGTTTTGCAGGCCATGTGCTTGTCAAATCAGTGATCAAAACCTATGCACAGAAATATGTAGTCACAGGCTAAGAAGATACAATGAGGACTATACTATGTTAAATTACAGGTTTCTTGGAGCACCAATTTGCAAGAAAAAAAAGATGAAATGAACTTACTGGATTGCAGACATCATATGAAGAACGAAACTCATTCAAGGACAAGTTGCTCCTTCTTTCGAGGTCATCATGGTTGACAGAGAATGCATCCAGAGTAGTAAAGCGTCGATACCATCTCTTGTAAAGGAATAAGGAACCAAATCCTGTACAAGACAAATTCCTTAAACAATATAGTGTTATCACATGGGCAGCAAAAAAACATAATGGAACAGCTCAATTACAAAAGCTCCTACAGGAAAGCAAACAATTTAAAGACGATCAACTTATTACCGTCAAAATGCAAAGGTTGGCAAGTGGCAGCTACTTCATATGAGGGGGTTTGCAGCTTTTGCCTACGGGAGGAAAAAAAATCAACTCCAAAGTAGTAATTTTGTTTAGTATAAAAAAATCAAATACAGACCTAATCCATATATTTATTATTAAAAAAAGAAATTAGAACTCTACTGACTGTCAAGTGGAAGTAAGAATTGTTGCTTGAACTTTCAAATTTTCGATCGAGCCTCGCTAAGTTACTACATTTGCATTACAGAACACTTCATTATTAACCAAGTGACTCATTGATCATGCGACTCAAGAATTACTAACAATCAATCCTTGGAACTTCAAAATAAAATTTCAATCTCGGTTTTCGTTTCCTCAACAAAATGAGACTAATCATGCAAAAATATGGTAGCGACTTACTTGTAGGCCTCCTGGACTTCCCATATTGAATAGAAGTAAACAACAAGAATTCTTTAAAGCCTTGAGTCATTGAGAGAGTGGGACTATTACTAAATGTACTAACGCCCACAGACTTACCGGAGTAGGAACGTTTTCTTCCAAGCACCTTTGTACTCGAGCTGGCCCCCATCTCTAAGGCATAAATTCATCCATAGTGGTTCCTCATTGCAAAGTATGTACATAACACTGCATGATAAGGACACAGTCAAAAGGAAGTGGGCAAATGACACAATCTATCACTACAACCAAAAGGTCCAAAACTAAGCTAATTTGTTACTCTAATTAAGAACTGATGAATTAGCTAGAATTTTGAGTGACACTTCGACTTGTTGCGATCAGTATGTGTTCTTGATAGTTAGTTATTTTGGGAAACTTGAGTAGTACCCAACAACATACAGTTTAGTTAATAACAAGTTGCTTTTATTCTTTCTATAATGCCAAGTGCATTAAGAAAAGCCCAGCTGATATCCAAAATTTGTATTAAGGCAAAATATGCAAAGGCCAATTTCCCATGAATCACCCTTGTGTTGTTCACTTCTGATTTCTTTCCTATTTTATCAAAATGGTAATGCTGTTTTGATTACTATTTAAAAAGAATATTGGGAGCAGTGAGTTTAGTTCCCGGCTAAAAGTGTGAGTTGTATAATGAGTCATTTCTGAATTATAGACTATCATCAACAATACTTTGTCTACTCACTCATTGACGAGGAATGCTATATTTTTGCAAATGAACACAATAAACTGAAGTGTCTCCTCATTGACAAATCACAATCCACCATTTGTAGATATATTTCACCATAATCAACACAACTATTTTTGTTGCATACTCTGATATATGACTATATTTGGTCGCACAAATCATCATATGATTGTGACCATCACCAAGGGAAAAAACACTCATCATTACCTAAACATGTACAGACACGCTGCTCACCACTATTTTGTCATTGGATCATACTGATCCATTTTTCTCGTCAAATTTCTGGCACCACCAATGCGTGGTGCCAAAAAAAAGATATATTAAGAGCTCAATCAAAGGTATAAAAATTGCCAAATTGCAAGTATATTCCCCATCTCCTGCTGGTTCAAAGCCAGCTGATCATCATCCAATCGTGTTCATTGAAAGAGTCAAACGATCAAACATCCAAACCACACCAATTTCAACTAGATCGGTAGCATAAAGAACTGGAACCAAAGAATTACACTATTTTTTTCCTTTTTTTCAATATATTTTTCTTTTTTCGAAGGCATGAAAGGAAAATTATCCACGAAAAGCGAAGCTGGGGGAACGAAGCGGACCTGCTGACGCAAGCTAGGCGAGAGACGTCGCGAGCGGCGAGGCGGTCGAGGATGGAGCAGAGGATCTCGTCGGAGAGCACGTGGAGGTCGCCGAGAGCGCCCGGTCTTCGATCCATCGGCGAAGAGAGGTGTGAGGTCGAGGTGTTTGGTTTGGGCTCGGATTTGGAATGGAATGGAATGGAAGGGTTTGGGGGCGAGGAGGAGGAAGGATGGCGGGAGACACGGTGCGTCGGTCGAACGCGGATTTGGGCTCGGAGACCGATGCCTCGATGGTATAGCCCTCGTGGGGGTGTAACGATTATATATATATATATATATATATATATAATAAAATGAGATCCCATCTTTTCCTCCCTTAGATCTAGATCCAATGGTTGATTTATCCAACATACAATTTACACAATCAAAGGGTAATATGGTAATCACCGAAACACACCACAATATTCTTCATATTTTGTCTTTTTCTCCTACCATCCGTCTTCGTTGCCGGTCCAGCCGATGAAGTCCACTCCCTCGCTACCGTCGCCATCACCGAGTGCGACACACCTCAACATTCCTTAGATCATGGCCGCCGACCTCTCTACCGCAGCCGTCCTCTTCCTCCTCGGCGCCACCGGGCTCATGTCCTTCTTCGGGGTGATGAACCTCGTCGGGTGCTGGTTCAGGACGATGCTGGTGTGCCACGACGTGGGGAGGTTGGCCGGGTAGTACCGGTTCGGGGGACAGAGCGGGGCGTCGGTGATGTTATTGGGGATTGGGACGATGGCGTTGGGGTTGGTTGTTTGGCAGCTCGTTCGTGAGGATTCGTGGGGTGTTCCTGGTAGGGATTTTGGGAGCCTTGTTGTTGTTCTCCATGGTGGAGTTCATGATGACATCGAGGGATATGGGGAGTAATGTGGTGTAGTACTGAGAGAACCAAAGTATTTGAAGTAAGATGTTATGGTTTGGAGTGGTCATGTCATCCTCTTTCCAACTTTAACACTCTTCTTTCCAGTCCTCTTCAGATATTGTAGTGGTTCTTTCAACTCTATATATTGAAATTAAATTCAGTAAACAATTCTTGGCAAGAGAAGAATTAAGTATAATTAATTAGGTTTCTAGTCAGCTTAAATCCCTAATTGATGACAAGGAAATCCAATCCCAGCAGCAACTACAACATCTCATGTAAGGAGAAAGTTCTATCACTATATGCCATTCTTCTTTGGTTTCTGGACAATTGAACTGAGATTGCAGGATCTAGAATTTATTTGTTGGTTATGTTTCTAGGTTACTACATATATGTGCCTGACATACCCATAAACTGCATGCGCACCCTGTCTACCCATGATTGTAAGCTTGTGATGAGAGTGTAGAGCTGGGAAGACCTTTACATGGTCCATTGAATTTTTTTGGTTGTTGATGGGGCAGATGGGCAGGAAGCCTTTCTAGGGCATATGATGAAAATCTTCTATTCTATTACTGATCTCAATGCCTAAATGTATGGAAATGGCAAATGTTTTGTGAAATTGGATTTCTACACGTATCCTTTAATCTTATGGACTGCAAGACCAAGTATCAAGATGTCTTGGCATCTTCTATTTAGTAGACCAGTTTGTGGGTTAGGTCTAGTTAGAAGATATTGGCACCTGACAATTATTAACACTTCCATGGATTATTGATCCAAAAAACACTTTCATTAATTTCTGGTACAGGATAGCAATTTTGTACTTGATACATATGGTTGATTACCTTTCTGGTCATTTTTTGTCTCAGCTTGGGAAGGCTACAGGATAGCAATGCTGTTTTGTCGCATTCCAACGAGTACTCAGAGCGATGCTTTGCGGAAGTGTCCGGTGATTTCTCAAAAAATACAAAACTTTTGAAGTCCATGAAGTCAGATTTAGATTACATATTTTTGAAGCTCAGGTCAGCCAATGCTGAATAGCAGTTTGCTTCCTTCCAATCCAGGGATTTTCATATATTTGGTGCTCTAGATATAGTTAGCATGATGTTTTTTACTGATTACTTGGCTCAACTACCAAGCAAGTTTCAGATACAACTTTATTTTGGAAAATCACATTATCTGACAATGCCTGCAACACTTAAGAGTGATTTCAGTCAAATGTTCTCACAGATGATATCTACTAATGGTGATTTATGGTTTAACATGAAGTTTGATACTTTAGTGTTCATGGCACTATACATTTAATGAACTTTTATAGGCAATCTTATATTTGCTCGTAGAATTGGACACGACATTCTGTTCGGTGATGATGGTTCTACTGTTCCACAAGACTTGTTTCTCAGAATCAATATTTAGTTCTTTCTCCGAGGCAGTATTTGTAATCAGATATTTCCAACTACATCAATGATAAAGAACAAGATTGAAAGACCTTTCTCAGGAATTGGTTTCTTGTTGCATCTTTTTATCGCCACACACATGCAACTGATATAATATACTTCCATTACGATGATTAACAGGAGCATGAAGGCCGAACTTTCAGAAACCTATCCTGATGCATTTCCCGAAAGTTCAACAATAAAGGTGTTAGATCAAAGACCTGACCTTGAAAAGCCTATTAGTGTCGATGATGACTGGATCCTTACCCCAAGGGTGGAAATTTGCTGAACAACCGGATACTCATTTATCTAGTATGCTCTTGCTCGAGCAGCGCTACTTTAATGCTGATCTCTTCTTCTTGCTGCTGCTGTGGTCACCAGTTTTGCTACTTACAAGACTAAATGTTACATTTTATCGACAATGAAATTGCGGTTTCTGTGCTGGTTCCATTTTTCGTGTTTTTCTTCTCATCCTTGTGTAAAGATGAGTACATGGGAATGTATAATCTAGTTGTCTTTGTGAATCTCCAACCCTGATAAATAATTTTGAATCTGATCAAATAAATCTTTTCTGATTGTCTTGGAACAATGTTTTCATACATATTGCAATACATGTTAGTTCTGGTTTGACAGGTTTATTGATTAGCAAACTTTACTAGCGTGTTAAAATGTTATAGTTCTTTGTGTGATCTGTAGTCAATTGCTAGCAATAATGCTTGGTATGTCATGATGGTGTGTTCACATGAAAATCTTATCCACATCTCGATTCAAGTAGAAGACAAGTCTGCTAAAGGAATCTATTTGCGCACGTCAGCCTGGATTGAAATTGGGGTCGAGTGTTTCATGTCAAGTTAATTTAAGTATTATATGGAACTAAAAAATGATTTGGTAATTAACGTTCTATTATTCGTTTTTGTTATTCACTTGGGTGTTGCATTTAAAGGCATTGCATTATTGAGAATCCAAATTTTCCTAGAAAATCAGTGTTGCATGAGGGGGTTTGGTTTTTGCGGAGTGGGTGTTTGGATGTTGGATGAGGAGGAGGTTAGTTTTTTGCCTTTTTTGGAACGTGTCGTGGAATTGTTAATATTCTTGGGGATAAAAAAGACTTTTGCAATGACATTTCGTGTAATAAAAGACCCAAGGTTAAAGAAGAACCCAATGGAATTTGGAGTCCATATTGGAGGGAATGCGAGAAAGAATAATAATCTGTAAGTGGGAAAAAGAATATTACGAAAATTAAATTTAGATTTGGAAAAAAGACAACGAGACTGGAGATCGGAAGGAGACGTGCCAACTCCGACATCTTTTGGAAGGTTGCTGGAGGCGTCACGCATGGTTGGGTGCGACTGGGAAGGACCGAAGGAGGGGAGGAAGAAGGAGGACATGATGGGAAGAGGGGAAATGTTTGATTTTGTATATTTTGTACATAAGACTAAATTACTATAGTACGACATATTTTTGTATAGGAAAGAGAGATATTGGAAATAGAAATGACATGGAGCACTCTACAAAACTGCACAACTTTCTTAAATAAAACTTGCAGTGAATACACATATATGCGTTCAATACACAATAGTATATGTTTAATACACCAATACATCATTACAATACACACCGGTATCATTTTATTACATAAGTTCAACAACTCCTTCATAAAAACTCATTCACAAAATCTGTCAAGTAACAAAAATATTTTTAAAAATCTATCAAGCAATCTGTCATTATCAAATCATACAAATCTACATATATAATAAATTTCTAAGTAAAGAAGATATCATATGAAATATTTAGTTGATACATCAATGTATAAATGTCAGTTCTGCTTCAGATAATTCATGATCGAAGAAGCTGGTTTCAAGTCTGAGCCACTAATTTAATGAAATAATTTTCTCTGAGATGTAATATTTGGAAAATTGTTTTCATGATTTGGTTTTATTTTGTTTGGAATGTATTAATCTGATGATGGTTCATAACATTCAAGGTATTGTGATATGATTTTTGCTTCGAGTCCCTGTTATGCAGGATGAACCTATTTGGAGTGACCATTTTCCATGAAACCACAACTATCATTCGAGGATTATTACATCTCACACTTATTTGATTTTAATGTCTTTTCATCCTAATCGGGGTTTTAAATGATAAGGTTATCTTATTCTCTTTGTAGTGCAAATCGAGCCAATTTCATTTTTGAAGATTTCTGAAGAGATTAAAGAAAAGAGAAAGGGATTAAAGAACAATGTCTCAACATATATCAATAGATGCACTGTCTGCTTAATGGTTAGTATTGAACTCTTGTAGTTATGTATTATAGTAATGTGGTTGTGTATTGAACTTGTATAGTTATGTATTCCACCGAACATGAAGTGTAAATCCCAAAGATTTCTACATTTGCATTAAATATTCTGTATTTTTGCTTTCTGGACTTTTGAATGTTGCATCTCAACCTATTAAATATGCACATCTGCATCCCAGTTTTTGAACTTCTTTTTTAAATTTTTGAACATTCCAATGTGATTGTCTACAAGTCATAAGTTAACCTATTGTGTATGATATTAGATTACATGTCTAGATCCTTAGTAGTTGTTATTTAATGTTGTATTATTATAAAGTAATATTCAGTAGGTCTTCACTTCCAAAATTAAATTATTCACTTCCAAGAATAAACTAATATTGTTTGGTGCCTAATTTAAAATGATATTTTATCAGATCGTCAACAAGGAGATCCATGCGTCCCAAAAGTTTGAACTGAGACTCATATTACAGGTTGATTATTCTTGACAGTGTTCTAGAGTTTCTGCTTTGTTTGGACATCTGGAGTTTCTGCCTTCTTTGGACATCTGGAGTTTTTGCCTTTGTTGTCGGGAGTTTTGCCTTATGTGAAAGTAGTAATGGTGTCTACTGGAGTTCCTTGTTAGGATTGTCATGGTGGTTGTGGAAGTATTGATGATATATATCTGACTTAATTTGTGGAAGTTGTGGAAGTAGTGACCAGAAAGTAGTGATGATATCTGAGTTAAGTAGGATTTTAGTAGATATCATCTTTTTTGTTGTTGTTATATACTTGCAACAAATATGGCTACATTTTGTATATAGTAGGAGTTACAACTATGTACAACTATGTACTCACTTAACACATTTGACATGCTAATCCAACAGGTTAAGATACCTATTTTTGGTAGTTTTGATGTCGAGAAGTTTGTGTTAGTAACTTTTATTTCCAGGAAATAAGACCAAATATTTGGTTTGTTCGTAGTTCCTTTAGTATATCATATGCTTTGAGTGAAGCATATAATATATATATGCATTCAATACATAATATTATAAGTTTAATACATAACTTATCATTTCGATACACAACCGTATCATTTTATTACACAAGTTCAAGAATTCTTTAACTCGTAAAAATTATTATTAAAATACACAATTGCATTATAAGTTGAATATAATGTTGTTTAATATGGTTTAACTTGTCTATTGAATATTTTGGTTAGAGAAAATTTTAGAAAAATCATTATTAAAATACACAATTGCATTATAAGTTTAATATACACAACTATAAAAGTTTAATATACAATTACATCATTAAACTACACAATCGCATCACTTTCGTAAATAAAACTTCCAGTGAATAGACATCTATATGCGTTCAATACACAACAGAACACGTTTAATACACAAATACAGTTAGTTGTCGTCGGAGAAGAAGTGAGCAACATATGATTCTAAAAGAGATACGTTCAATACACAACATAAGTTTGATTTTGTATATTTTTGTGATCAGACATATAAACCATTAATTGAAATCAACTTAGAGAACTTGTGGACATCCCCACTTAAGCATTATTTTGTATTACAAAATAATTTACCAATGTAAATTTACTGAAAGACTTGAAGTTGATTTCCTGATATTAAATCCACTCTCACCAGCATATATTTTGTAGAAAATATATGCATTTTCCAATGTCTGAAATTCTTTTCCAATTTCTGGTTTGATTGTGGAATGAACATTGGGAATGAAGCATTGAGAACTATCATTGTTTATTACCTGGAGTAGACAAAACAATTAGTATGCAAAAGTAGTTTATACTAATTAACAATAGTTTATCAAACAAGAAAAATTTGTAGCAGAAATGCATTGTATGTTTTTCTATATGAAAGAGAGAGAAATAGGGAGATGTGTTGCATGTGTTTTGCTATAGGAAAGATAGAGAGAGAGGTTAGAGAGATATTGGAGTTTGAAATGACATGCACACTCTACAAATTTGCATAACTTTCTTAAATAAATATTCAATAGTATATGTTTAATACACCAACATATAGTTTTAATACACAATAGTACACCTTTAATACACCAACATATCATTTCAATACACAATGATATCATTTTATTACACAAGTTCAACAACTCCTTCCTGAGAATCTGTCAAGCAACAAAATCATTTCTAACTTATTCTACTAAAGGATAGTTTTAGTAAATTAAAGAAGTAAACCAATATGTTGAACAATTATGACAGTATATTACTTTAAATAAAAGGTAACTAGAATAATACTTACGATAGGTGTCACTTGAGATGTTGGTTGAACAAACAAATGGTTTTCCATTGATGTTGTTTCCACCAATATAAACAATAACAGTCACAACATTACTATATTAAACAACTAAATCATATTATAAAATATCTGAAAAATAATACTTAGAATAGGTGTAATAGGAAATGTTTTTTGAACAACAATATGTTTTCTCGTTGAGTTCATTTAAACCTATGGAAATATAATAGTAAGGTATTTAAATTATGTAGTTAGGTATTATACTAGGACAACTGTCTATTGAACTAGTGTAGTTATGTATTGTAATAGTTACGTTTGTGTATTAAACCATTTGTTTGAACAAAGAAATGGTTTTCCATTGATGTTGTTTCCACCTATATAAATAATAACAGTCACAACATAACTATATTAAACAACTAAACCAGACTATAAAATATCTGAAAAAGAATACTTAAAATAGTTGTAATATGAAATGTTTTTTGAACAACAATATTTTTTACTCGTTGAGTTCATTTTAACCTATGGAAATAATAATAGTCAGGTATTTAAATAATGTAGTTAGGTATTGAAATAGTATAGTTATGTATTGTACTAGGACAACTGTCTATTTAACTAGTGTAGTTATGTATTGTAATAGTTACGTTTGTGTATTAATCTATTGTATTCATGTTATTGCATTTAGATTAAAAATTAAAAATGACGTACGAATCCTCCACAAATTTACCAAACATGCTAGCCAAAATGTAAGAACAAGAAATCACATCCAAAGATTTTTTTTTTGTTGAAAAAACACCACAGCTTCTTTGGTCCAGATGTTAGATCAAGAATGCAGAACTAGATGTTTGATCTAAGCTTTTAAACGAAGAAAATGCCTACTTGGTAAAACATCTATTGTATTCCTGTTATTGCATTTAGATTAAAAATTAAAAATGTTGTACGAATCCTCCACAAAACTACCAAACATGCTAGCCAAAATGTAAGAACAAGAAATCACATCCAAAGAAATAATTATTTTTTTTTGAAAAAACACCACAACTTCTTTGGTCCAGATGTTAGATCAAGAATGCAGAACTAGATGTTTGATCTAAGCTTTTAAACGAAGAAAATGCCTACTTATCAGAAGAAACAGAACGTAAGATGCAATCGAGCCGTGAGTCCTCCGCAAAAGAACATGCGAGGAGCAGAAGACGAGAGGGTGGGAGTGTGAGGAGAGAGTAGGCAGCGGGAGTAGACGCGGATGGCTTCGTAGGAGTAGGCGAGACGGAGGAGGAGATTGTATACGATTGGAGGGAGGAAAATGGATGTGGTGGGTGCGTATGGGAGAGGAGGTAAAAGGAAGACGATGTTGATTACGAAACTACCCTTTTTCTTTTTCACCGTTAGATTAGATCTTGATGGTGTATGTTTGGGGTCTCATTATATTAAATTGAGACCTGGTCTCATTCTAATACCACCCTATATATATATATATATATATATATATATATATATATATATATATATATATATGAATTCTTAAGTGAACTCAGAGCTTAATCAAACTAAATTAAGTCCCCACAATATCCACTACTCATTTCAAAATGTAAGGTAGATTAAGAAAAAAACGGTTATGCTAATGAATGGTGAGATTAACTGTAAATAAGATCCAACAGTAAGATTGTAGGGGGCTTAAACTAAATTTGATGATCATTGGTCTCACTAGAGTTTGATCATATATATATATATATATATATATATATATATATATATATATATATATATATATATATACCTTACAATTTGAAATAAGTGGTGGATCATTGGTCTCATTAATCTACCTTACAATTTGAAATAAGTGGTGGATATTGTGGGGGCCTAATTTAGAAAAGTTGAACCTTAAGCTCACTAAAGAATTAATATATATATATATATATATCCGAAAAATATGGTTATCTAGTTTACTAAGACAACCATTAACATCTCCTGACGCATGATTTTCTCTCTCAACCACGTAAGCTTCTCTTTCCGCAATGTCAACTCAAATCAACCTCCCTAAAAAAAATTTAACCATACTGAGAAACAAGTCAAACGTCCTACATTCTCTCTCATCCACGTCATTTGTGATCAATTCTAGGTAAAACAAAAAATTGTCAAAAATTTGAAAAAAAATATAAACAAATAAAAAACATTTTTTTCAAAACTTGTTTTTTGAAAAAATAATTTTAAATATTTTTTAAAACATTTTTTAAAACAAAAAAATTACACCCGATCCGGAAGGGTCACGTGACCGCCCGGGTGGATCCACCTCCCATCAAAGGAGGGCAAATCGGGCACCCAATTTGAGCACTCGTTGCTCTAAGCAGCGTGAATGTTACCATAGGTGTTAAGTAGTACCGTAAAAGCATAAATGTGACAGGTTTAACCGGCCACTCTATCTTGCTTATTGTGACATGTGGTAAAAAAATTCTCACTCTTCGTCCGTGTTTAACATGGGTTGACACAATCGTCGACCTATTTAATAAATTGGATGGATTCACACCCCTCAATACACTAACTCACAAACCCGCACAACTCATTAACATTAAGTATTTAAATCCTTAACACTAACTCAATGCTTGTTAACCCGCACAACCAATTAAGTATCAAGTTCATGACATTATGACAGTAAATTCAATATTTTTGTCTTTTTGAATTTTTTTTAACAATGTTATCACGATAATTTCACTACAAATTTGTTATGAAAATAAAATTAAAAAAAAAATCTAAATCCACCCCCTCATAATTCACTCTTAAGCGGAGAGGGTAGTGATCCCTAAATTTTTGCCCCACCCACTTACCTAGTTAACTTAGACGGGGTGGGTAGCGGTCGTGCAAAAACTCGCCTCGCCCCCACCTCATTTACACCCCTAGTGTTACGAACCAGTGTAAAACATATGTTGTTTCCATGTACATGAAATTTAAAAAAAAATCACGTTTGGGACGTCATCCTCTTAGCGACACACTACATCGGGCCCTGAGATTTGGTATTGGATAAGAATTTGGAGAAAAAAGTTATTCACGTGTCTTGAGCGGTCTTTCCTTTGGGTTTATTTCTAGCTTACCAAAACTAATTTTTGTATTAAAGATTTGGTTGTTGTTGTCGTTGTCTTTAAGAAACTAATTTCGTGGTTATTAGATAGATTTTTCCATGATATTCTGGTAAATTCTGGATTTATTTTAATCCTTCTTGTGAAAGTGGTGGATTGACATGGGATACATCATACAATTGCAAGTAATGATTCACGAACAAAATAGAATGTATCAATTTGCAGAGATCACGAAGTAACCTAAGTTAGAGAGAAGGTAGGAACTTGTTTTCAATGTGGTGATCTGTGCACATTCAATACCATGCAAAGAAAAAAAACTGCGAATTGTAATTCCTCTAATTCCATCTATTAGCGTATTGCCGTGACAATACAGTAGAAAGGGAAAATACAAACTTAAGGGTCTTCAAATGAAAATTTCTTATTTTTCATAGTAATAGAGTAGTAGTAAATGCGGGTCACTTTGTCCATGATGGTTACAAACCACCAAAAAAAAACGACGACTTCGGCAATTCGAGATGTCGGTGCAGAATCCGATCTGATTTCTGATGATCGAAGAGCGTATTCTTTTTCTGAGTCCACGTCCTTTATGGAGTTTTTTAAAGGCAAATAAGATTTTATTCATTAAGTTTTTTTTATGTCATACATGGAGAGATACATAATAATTTTATCCGGAGAACATTTTATGTCAATAGCATAACGGATCTTGCCTGGGACTTCTTTAAATTAGGATCCCGGGAGGCACACGCAATACCCCACACTATTTCTCACGCATGTCTGACGTGGAGAACAGGTGTGTAAAATGGGGTCGAGTTGGCAAAATGTGGTCGACTTGGCAAAATGGAGAACGTCTGGTTGTGGTAGATCTTTTTTTTGTGTACTGTTTCAGAGATATCCGTTGATGTGACGCGGTTAGATTTCTTCTCCTTGAAACTGACGAACTCATTCTTCTCCCCCAAACCCATTCTTCTCCCAAAATCTGCATTCTTCTCCTCTCATCTTTCTCCCCAAATCCGCCGCATTGCTTCAAACTCCCACGTTTTCCTCTCCGATCTTCTGCGCACACCTTTGATCAGGTATGTTTTCTCAACCACATTTCTTCTTACTCCATTGTTTTCCTTCGAAGAAGTTATTCTCAGCATACTACGTTATCTACATTTTACTTAAAAATATTAAAAACTACTATAACTCACCACTTAAACTTCCCTGAAACCAACTTATTCTCATTTTTTATAATTTGTTCATTTTTTTGTTTATTATCTGTTATTTATTTGGGTTTTATCTGATTATCCGCATTTTTTTGTTACAAAACCCACAATAGAAGCATCGCCTATATTTTGCAAGTTTTTGGGCCTTTATTTTTCTTCCCGGTAAAGCACCTAGATTTGTTAAATTTTTGGGTGAGAATCTTTATTTTTGTTTTTCTTAAATTTTTGCTTGAAGGACATGACAAATATATTTTCTAAGATCACTTAAAAAAAACTAGTTGTTGGCACCATTTTGTTATGTATTTTTGGTATTCGTTTCGTATTACTTCAAAATTTTCTTATAATACCCCAACCATATTTATTTTTTCCTAAAATAATGTTAAACATTTTGTTTACATATTTAGTTTTCTAGGTTATTCAAAGTTTTTTTTGGATTTGCATAGATATAACTTTTATCCGTATTGAAAGCAAGTGTCCCTTGATTTTTTAAGTGTTTATTTGTCATATTTTTTTTAAGAAATTTATAATGGTGTGTGGTTGTTAAGGTTTTATATTTTCGGGGTTAGTTGAATTCAAAAGCTGGGTAAGTTGTGATGGTGTAAGTTAGAACCATTATTTTCTTTAGATCCAGTATTTTCTTCAGATACATTTAGATTCGTTATATTTTCGGGGTTTGTTGAAATAAAGAACGGGGTAAGTTGTAATAAATCTCTGGGGTACATCCAGTATATTTAAATCAAAAACAGAACCAGCAATATGTTCTTTATTTATACTAAGTGGGGTAAATTTATGGATGACTTGGGGTATGTTAGATTCAGTAACGTATGGGGTAGATTTGTTGTTTCTGTTGTATAGTATTTGTTCTACCGATTTATTTTGGTAGACCTTGTAATAAATTGTCGTTATAATCTTTGGGAAATTGTTTGATAACACTTTTTTATAGTTGGATGTGGGTTAATTTGTTCCAAAAGTGTTTATCTTAACCTAAATTCCTGTTATAATATTTTTTAGGTTGTGATGGAGGAGGAGTACACCCACAGTCATTTGTCTCTCATTCATTGGCTGAAAGCAGCCAAAAATATGCGAGCTCCTCACAAAGAGCTTTTTTCTGCAACCCCTTTTGGGCATTTTCTAGAGATGGAGAACATTGTCGTTAACGATGAGATAGTGCGGGACCTAATAGGATGTTACTCTACCAGACGGAAAACCTTCATTATGGGAGAATACGAGTTGCAGTTTGAAGAAATGGATGTTGCTTGCATATTGGGACTACCTCTTGGAGGTCAAAATTTCCACAACGTTATAGCGAACACGGAGGAGAGCCAATTCCACGGACGTTTTTTCAGTAAGAAATTACCAACACGTTCTGATGTTCGTGCTTTGGAGCAGAAATTACTACCGTCAGATGATCCGATTGATGTTGCTGATTGCGTGCGTCTCTACATTGTGCACTTATTCTGTGTATTTTTGTTTGTTGGTACATCAATGCGTGTGCAGAAATGGATGACTTATATAGTCGAAGATCTGAATGCTTTACATTCAGTGGGTTGGGGGGCCTGTGTTTACCACCACTTAACCAAAGCCCTAAACAATGCCAGATTCAAATACAACGAATTGACTAGTGGTGAAGAAATCCATCTAGGACGCATTGAAGGATGCACAGTTGTTCTTATGGTAAATGATTTTTTTTTGTTTTTTGTGTGGCCTCATTGTATATGTATTTCTCATTAAATTGATGTAATATTTTCTTTTATATATTTTCAGGTTTGGCTATTCGAACACCTAAACATTTGTGAGGTGGTTGGTGGTACACCGCGGATTAATCGTTGGGGGGTACATTGGTAAAACGTGATCTAGATAAACGCTTGAAGGTCAAGGGCTTGAAGTTCAGCAACTTACATGCAAAATTCTTCAAGTTGGAAAGGATTGTGCCAACGGCCACTGAAATTGAGCAATACCACATACCAAATAATCTAGTTAGTGGGGAGGTTGTCCAACAGTTGCAGTTGAGGGTGAATGAGCTTGAGGAAATGCTATTTCAGTCTAATCAGAGGTGCATCATGTTACGTAATGAGCTTCGTGAGACACAATTTATGTTGCATATTAAAGAGGATGAATGTGCTCAGCTGAAGGTACTTGTCACTGAACAATTCCGAGCACCATCGCCATCTCCAACCTTTGTAGCACCTAGTCCAGTCGTAATCCCAGAACAATGTTCACTTGATCCAACCATCCTGCCTTCTAACGAGCATGAGACCCAAGAATACGTGCATGAGTTACCAGGAAGTCCATCGGAAAGCATGCCCATTTCTGTCACTCTTAGTGTCCTTAAGAAAAGGGCACAGAAGGGTAGACATTCATCATCTAGCAAGGGGAAAAAGATGGTAGAGCAAACTGAAAACATCAATGAAGCTGATGAAGACCGTATAGTGTCTGAGTCGGACCTGTCATGCTCTATGCTGAACAATGAAGTTAATACATGTTCTGGGCTGTCAACGAATAGGGCAGTTCAGGTTACAGAAGACTTGGGTTGTGGTCTTGAAAATGAAGATTTGGTTCTTGATCGTTCAGTGGAAATTCCGGAAGAGAACGTTGTCGCTGAGGTTGATGAAGAAGTTACTGCTGACGGAATAGTAAACATAGAGGACATGGAAATAGGAAAAAGGCAGAACAACGAAGGAAAAACAACGCAGATTTCGCGCATCTCTTATGACTCTTTTTTAGCTGCAGAAAAGGCAATGTGCCTTTATAAGAATGTAGATCAAGTTATTCGAAGTGTGATACATCAAATACATGATACTACTACTAATACTAGTACCGCATTGAGACGTGGGAGAGGAAGGGTTTCACCTTATCAACTTCGTAGTCGTGGAGTTGCAAAGTATGGTAGTTTGAAGGTTGGTTCTCTTAAAAACATCTTTATTAAAAATTTATTCAATAGTATTATTTTTGTCTAGATTAATTAACATTTGACTTTAAAGAAAATCTTTGTAATATTTGACAGAAACGAGCAACACGTTCTCGGTTTCGTGGTAAGAGACCAGAAGATGCTGTGGAATACGTGAAGTCAACGGTAATCAATCATTCAATTTTTATAACCACGAAACCGACATGACGTTATTGACACAATTGTTTATGAATAAAATTTCAGGGATTGACAGTAGAAGGGAAGACTCAATCTGAGAATGACCAGGTTGTTGTTCTTTCTTATAGACATTTAGGTTGTTGTGTGAAGAATAAATTGTTCATTTATTTTTTGTTATTGTTTCCTACATTATTGTAATATATTGATTGGTTATATAAATAACTAAGTAGATAGATGTACTCATAGTGTGTCTGAACAAACCACCTATAAGCATTGAATATACCTCAAATACTTATTTAAGTTAACAAAATAAGCTCTTACAAAATATAACATATGTATTCTTTCATTGTGGTTGATTCCTCTTAATATGTTAATACAATTTGTTGTTTCATTTTTAATTTATGATATTAGCCTGTCTAAGTACACACTACTATTGTTAAGGAAACTACTAAATAGGTAAGAAAGGAGAACATAATTCTTTATTGTAGTTAATGTAGTAGTATTTAGCATTTAGTGTATTCAGATAAAAAAACTAAACATTTCGTTTCTGTGTTGTTTTTATTAATATAGACCTTTTTGAGTTAATAGTGTGAATATAGTTCTTTTTTAATATAGTCCTTTTTGAGTTAATAGTGACGTATTGTTTGTTTAGTTAGTAGTGCAAAATTATAGGTTTGCTCAGTTATTACTTGGGGTATTTCCATATATTATCTGTTTATGATGGAAAAATGGGTTTGTTCAGCTATAATTTGGGTATATTCACTTATATTACTTGGGGTATTCCATTTATAGTTCGATGTATGACATTGGAATTCTACGGCTGTTGGACAGGTTCTTGGTGAAGCTAGATCAGAAGCACATTCTACTAAAGTGAAGAGAAATACAGAACACGTAAGATAAATAAGTAATGTTGTTATAGCAGTTATTATCTCTTATTGTAGACGTTTGGGTTTATGGACGACAAATTGTATATGCGGTCGAAGCTTCCCGTTAATATCGTGAAATACGGGGTTTGTTCATTTATAAAATGGGGTACTTTCATCTTATATTTCAGTTATAACATGAGAAATAGTATGCGGTGGAAGAACATTTTGGGCATTTAACAAGTTTTCAGCTTTGAATTTTCGGGCAATATTGGGGTTGATGGATTTACATCTTGGGGTACTTTAGAATGTGGATTGGAGTATAGGCATGATTTATCAATTGTAATAAATTTATGTTGTTTTTTGGTCAAAGCTAGCAGAACGAGACAGATTTCATTTAAACATTGTACCATGAGTAAAAGCATGATTTGATGTAACATTGTAACATGTAATGCTACATATCGTTGTTCTTAAATGTATTAGTTAATCTATAATATAAGTTGATTTCTTCAGCTTAATCCGAAGAGTAAGCTGGAACTTATTAGAGAAAATGCGGGAATAGTGATTGAATGGGCCAAATTGACAAGAGGGTGCAGCAGTTCTGCTGTAAGCTTTTGGAAATTGATGTTTTTTGATTTGTAAATAACTTCCTATCTATTTTCATATGCCCATTTTTTTTGGAATTCAGGACTTACATTCCTTTAATAAACCTGTGTTGGATGTTCGTGATTTTTACGAGCCGAGTGGGCCCTTTGAGTCTCAAGGTAGGTTTTCTCCAACGCATGCTGGGATCCCAGAATTAATCAATGGGGAGTGTTCTGAAATTGACGAATATGCTATGGGTAGCCTTACCGAAGAAGAGATAAAGGTTATTCGATGGGTAACCCGGAAGAATGTTTCCACCGAAGACGTGATTTTTAAAAGTAAATACGTCATTGTCCGAAGATTCGATTTAATAAACTTAATGAGCAAAGCTGGTCCCACAAGTGCAGAGGTATATATTTATGTATAAATCATTACTTTTAACGATAAGGATAAGTTTGTTAATTACTTTTATGATACTTTTTTGTAGATTTTCGATGCCTACACAGAAGTTCTCTTCACGAGGTATTCTAAGGCTTGCTACTCTGGTTGGGTTGATGTCATGCCAACTGCTTTATCAAGTTTGGTAGAAGAACGTAAATTTGAAGATGCAACTAACTTAATTGAAATTCATATGGATCGATTCTCTGAGAAATTGAACATTATATGTCATCCAATTTATGGCAATGATCATTGGTCTCTGCTGGTCATCTACTCGGAAGCTAAAATAATAAAACACTATAATTGCTCGGCTAGGGAGCTTGCCTTGGATGAGCCTTCAGGAGAGGCTGATGGATTCCATGAAGAGGTTGCGTCGAGGGCATCTATTTTCTGGAGATCATATCTGAATTGTTTATGGTCTCTAGAATTTGTGCGAAACTGCCCACAACAGATGGATGGTGTTAATGATAGTGGCTTGTTTGTTATTCATTGGATTCGCAGGTTACTAACTGGACTACCACCAGATAGTGCTGAAGATGTAGAACACGTGCACAAAATTCGTGGGGAGATAGCAATGGGAATCATGAGGTCTGAAATGACAGTCTCCCTGAACTTGGTGAAGTGATTACAACATTTGTTTTGTTGTAGGAACTTATTAAACATTGAATATTTTTGTAATGTTTGTTAACTTGTAATGTAGGAACTTAGGAACTTATTAATATGTTTGTTACATTTTAAGTATTGAATGTCGTATAACTATTACTATTTTTTACTTGATGTTAAACTCTAGTATTGTTTACATCATTCATATAGGACAATCTTATGTTTTAATTGAGGAGTTTGGATGAATTAATTTGTTGGAGGAGGTAAAATGTATAACAATATTTGGGTAGATTCAATTGATAAACGGGGTAACTAATGTGCGAAGGTGGGGTTAGTATTGTTCCTGGTTGTAAACTTATCAGTTTCTTGGTTTAGGTAAATTATCTAAGAAGATAATATTGGTCTGTAACACTTCATTACAAACAGAGTTAGTTCAAAAGATCAACCGGATGGCACACGAATTGCTAAAAAACACAAATCAATAAACACATAGCTAGTTTACATTTGATGTAAGGGTTGCAAAATAGGGTAACCCCTACGTTGACATTCTTGTTTAGATATAAACAACACTAGGGTATTTTGGATATATAATAAGGGTATGTTTAGAACGACATCCGAGTAAGTTGAATATAATGACAGGGTAAGTAGTACCTGAAAGACGAATGACACAAGAATTACAATTGTCGGGTAACATTGAATTGTTCAAAACCACAGTTGTTTGAAATACCTTATTCCACAATGTGTTATGAAGCAATTATATAATGGTTATATGGTAGTCCATCTGGAAAACGGAATGTGTTAGATGTGCTAAATGTGGAAAAATTGGGGGTATATTGACTTGATGTACGGGGTAAATTATTTTAATTGATGGGGTATATTAAATGTTGGGGTGAGATTGTAGTTGTGTAGTATCGTGTTCATACATCAGTGGCAGTCTCCCTTTGAATGATTTAACGTACGGTGTTATTTTCTTTTCAACAGTAGATTACATCCTTTATTGCTCTGCAACAGAAGATGATAGTTTGTTATTTTATAATGTTTTGTGTGAGGTGAAAATCGAAGAAACTGCCATAAGTAAACCACATTACAAGTTGTTAATCGAAGAAACTAAACATTATAAACTCATATTATAAAATCACATTAAAAGTTGAAAATTGAAGAAACTAAACATCACGTAGTCTCATGTTTACATCCACTTTTGTTTGTAGTATTATGTACATCGATAACTGGCAATATTCATTTAAATGCGTTTAGGTACGGGGTTCTTTTCTTTTTAACAGTACATTCCAAGCGAGCCTTAGTTAGGCAACCTTTACAACCATAAATTTTACAATTACTTGTCATCGAGGAAGTCATTGTATCATGGTTTTTTGGGGAAAACTTTTGGGGAAAGTTTAACAGTAAGGTTGGGGGGAAACCTTTACAACCATAAATTTTAGAATTCCTTGTCATTTAACAGTAATGTGTTATGAAGGCATTATATCATGGGGGGAAACATCCAGTTTGGATAACTTAATGTTTAATATGGGTTAAATTTGGAAGAAGTGTCGTGGTAGATTGTCTTAATAAACATGGTAAATAATGTGAAATGATGGGGTATAATAGCATGGGTGATCCCTACAAGTAAATTGTTTTTTGTGGGAAACATCCGGTTTTGAAAAATTAATGTGTATTATGTGGTAACGTTGAAGATTAGTTGGGGAAGATTGACGTGTCATTGAGGAAGACATTAGTAAAGTGTTTAGAATGCATTATATCATGGACTTCTGGGGGAAACATCCAGTCTGGAATAAGGGGTAAATTGGAAGAAGGGTCGGGGTATAATATGCGCAAGACTGGGGTATAATATGTGCAGGGGTGAGATTGTAGTTGATTTGTTTTGTTGTAGGAACTTATTAAACATTGAATATTTTTGTAATGTTTGTTAACTTGTAATGTAGGAACTTAGGAACTTATGAATATGTTTGTTACATTTTAAGTATTGAATGTCGTATAACTATTACTATTTTTTACTTGATGTTAAACTCTAGTATTGTTTACATCATTCATATAGGACAATCTTATGTTTTAATTGAGGAGTTTGGATGAATTAATTGGTTGGAGGAGGTAAAATGTATAACAATATTTGGGTAGATTCAATTGATAAACGGGGTAACTAATGTGCGAAGGTGGGGTTAGTATTGTTCCTGGTTGTAAACTTATCAGTTTTATGGTTTAGGTAAATTATCTAAGAAGATAATATTGGTCTGTAACACTTCATTACAAACAGAGTTAGTTCAAAAGATCAACCGGATGGCACACGAATTGCTAAAAAACACAAATCAATAAACACATAGGTAGTTTACATTTGATGTAAGGGTTGCAAAATAGGGTAACCCCTACATTGACATTCTTGTTTAGATATAAACAACACTAGGGTATTTTGGATATATAATAAGGGTATGTTTAGAACGACATCCGAGTAAGTTGAATATAATGACAAGGTAAGTAGTACCTGAAAGACGAATGACACTAGAATTACAATTGTCGGGTAATATTGAATTGTTCAAAACCACAGTTGTTTGAAATACCTTATTCCACAATGTGTTATGAAGCAATTATATAATGGTTATATGGTAGTCCATCTGGAAAACGGAATGTGTTAGATGTGCTGAATGTGGAAAAATTGGGGGGTATATTGACTTGATGTACGGGGTAAATTATTTTAAGTGATGGGGTATATTAAATGTTGGGGTGAGATTGTAGTTGTGTAGTATCGTGTTCATACATCAGTGGCAGTCTCCCTTTGAATCAACAAACGTACGGTGTTATTTTCTTTTCAACAGTAGATTACATCCTTTATTGCTCTGCAACAGAAGATGATAGTTAGTTATTTTATAACGTGTCATTGAGGAAGACATTAGTAAAGTGTTTAGAATGCATTATATCATGGACTTCTGGGGGAAACATCCAGTCTGGATAACTTAAGGTGTATTAAGGGGTAAATTGGAAGAAGGGTCGGGGTATAATATGCGCAAGACTGGGGTATAATATGTGCAGGGGTGAGATTGTAGTTGATTAGTAGTTTGTTCATACACCAGTGGCAGTCTCCCTTTGAATGAGTTAACGTACGAGGTTCTTTTGTAAACATCAGTAAACCACCCATAACTAGTTTACATCCAATTGTGATTTTAGTATCATGTACATCGTTAACTGGAAATATTCCTTTATTATAGTATTGTGCGTTAAGGTACGGTATATATTATGTAAAATGATGTGGTATTATCGTGTTCATGCCTCACTGGCAATCTCCCTTTCAATGAGTTTAGTTAGGGTTGTATTTTCTTTTCAACAGTACATTTCAGTCTTTAATGCTTTTCACCGAAAAAGATTTCAGTCTTTAGGGTTTAATAGTTTGTGGGGGCAACAAAGCATGATAGATTGGATAAATTAATGTGTTGGGCGAGGTAATTGTATAAGAAGATTTGTTTAAATTCAATTGATAGACGGGGTAACTAATGTTCAATGGTGTGGTTAGGGAAATTCAATAACAAGAAAATATTGGATTGTAACCCTTCATTACTGGTTTGGTAACTTCCAAACAACAAACGGATGGCACACAACCGAATTGTTCAAAACCGCAGTAGTTTATAAACTAAATTCTTTGACATGAATGGGATAAATTAAATTGATAGCGAACACGGAGGTCAAAATTGCCACAACGTTATAGTGAACAAGGAGGTTGTAGTATAGCGATAACCTGGGCAGACCATTAATCCACAAAGTTATATCCACACGGAGGTCAAAATTTCCAATACTTAATGTGTTGTATGTGGTGATGAAGTAATGGTTGGGGTATTTTGACTTACGGATGGGGTAGATTTGGTTAACTGTCTGGGTATACCAGTGTAAGTGGTGGCATTGTAGTCTAGTATTGTGTGAACGGACGGTGATATTTTCTTTTCAATTAAATTGTGAATTCTTCGACATGAATGGGGTAATTTAAAATTGATAAACGGGTTAACTAATGTTCAAATAGGGTAAACTTATGGAATTTGTAGTTAACGTAAATTCACTAAGAAGAGGATATTGGCCTGTAACAAGTTGTTTCCGAATGTGGAAAGTTCAAACCAATATTGGGTAAGTTGAACATGTAAAACACACAGCTAGTTTACATTCGATTTAATGGTTGACATTCGTGTTAAGGTAAAAACAAAACCAGGGTAGTTTAGATATATAAAAAGGGTGAGTTATAACAACAACCGAGTAGAATATAATAGCGAGGTCAGTAGAACCTGAAGGAGGAATTGCTCATGAATTACAATAGCATGGTAATACTAAATGGTTCAGAAGCAGAGTTGAGTGTAAACCACACATTAGTAAAGCACACATAGCTAGCTTACATCCCATTTAATCGGAACCGGCGTGAGATTGTAGTTGTGTGTAGTATCTTGTTCATAGATCACTGGCAATTTACCTTTCAATGCGTTTAAATACGGTGTTGTTTTCCTTTCAACCGTAGACTTCATTCTAGCATTACTTGGGCGACCTTTGCTCTTCACCAAATTAGGGTCTAATACCTTTAACGGTGTCCTTGTCATCAAGTTAGATGGTGATCCATTAAGATGGATAACATTTGCAGCAGGTGTTCTTGGACTATCTTGCAGTATTATGGCAGGGGAGGAAGAGTTGGACCTTTTGCGATTTGTTTTTCTAGATGTTATGTCTTCCAACTTGGTGTCTAGTAAGGTCAACTTTAAAGACCTTAGGGCTTCCATCACTTGCAAGAATCTTTCGTGAGAATGAAACGACTCCTCTCCAAAGAAAGCACAAAACTCTATTGTTTCTTGTTGTCTACCAAAAGCATCCATCACCAAGGGGACATCTCTCTTGGGCAGTTCACCTAGATTTCTGTTAACATCTTTTCTCCAACGCTGGATTACAAATTTGGGAGGGACTTCCTTGTTTATTTGTTTTTGTTTCCAGACTGCTAGTATGTGGCAGCACAAGATTCCAACATGTTCAAACATTTGACAATTGCAGCTGATTTCTCCACGGAAGTCATCCATCAAAACGGTGTGCATAACTGGATGCCATACTTGAGTGCCATGGTAATTCTTGTTTTCTCTAACTCCAAATTTATAGGGCAGTCCATCAGTAAATTCTACGACAATGTCGCAGGACAAGATCTTCCGTAACTGTTCTTGGCATTTCTTGAATATATTAATGGTGTAGGCATCCCTGAATTGTTGTTCCATAGGCATGGTAGTTTGTAGTTGTGGTGTGCGGTACAAGCTATCGTAATCGGCCTTCTCATCTTTTTCATATTTGTTCCTTAAAGCTCGCTCATATTTCTGAACAAAGTTATTTAAGGTAGTTTGAGAATCAACGTAATCCTTAAGGTATGCGTTCATGCCTTCTGATCTTTGTGTGGTAGACATTCCTGTTTTATCATGTGAGACGTTAAAAATGTATGTATATGTAGAATGAATAAACAGGGATGTAGTTGATTCAAATGAAATATACAACTAAAGAACCCCAACTAGTAATTAGAACCCCGATTATATTTGTACCACCCCTATACATCTACCATAAGCTATTATGTTTGGTACCTAGTTGATGTTGTCATATAAATACTAACATAGTAGAACCAACATGTGTTTAATACTAACATAATAGAACTCACCTTTGTATTTATTAAAATTCAAAGCAAACATAATACAACTCAGATGTGTAAAAAAGTTTAAAAATGGAACCAAGTTTAAAAAAGTTTAAAAATGGAACCAACATAATACAACTCAGATGTGTAAAATTTAGAAGCAATATAACATAATACAACTAACATACTAGAATATTAAAATACTAACATAATAGAAGCCAAAATTTTATTTATAAACAATTTGTATTTATATAATGTAAAAAAGACAATAAGGTGATCACCTGCCCAGAATGTTTTTTTAACAAAAGTCGGTACCCACTTAGCTCTGATTTCGAATAGCTGCATCAGCCAAGGATGATTTGAGACGTTGTATTTCTCGGCCCACATTTTCCATTCGTATTCAAACTCTTGTTCAGCCAGGGAATCAAAGACAATATTCTTGAATTCCCATTTCATCTTGGCGTACTTTGTCGCTCCAAATTTATTAGGTAGTTTTTGAAGAATATGCCAAACACATAGCCGATGGTTGGCATTAGGGAATACTTCTTTAACTGCGTTTCCAATTGCAGGACATTGATCTGTAATTATGGACTTGGGTGGAACATCTAGAAGATATTGTCATTAGAATTTGAAATCAAAGTAACAATGTATTAATGTAGGCGAATGGAATTTAAATACCATATTAAGTTGTTTAGAATTACCTTCCATACATTGCAGCCAAATACGGAATAACCATGTATAGTTTTCTGCAGTCTCTGAAGAAAGGAGGGCACATCCAAATAGAGTGGAGTGATTGTGATGGTTAACTCCTACAAAAGGTGCAAAAGGCATCTTGAATTTGTTTGTAAGGTAGGTTGTGTCAAAGGTTAAGACATCGCCAAATGCTTTGTATGCAGCTCTTGATCTCCCGTCTGCCCAGAAAACATTTCGTACCCTGCCTTCTTTGTCAAGATCCATAGTGTAGAAGAAATTATGGTCTTGCTGCTGCATCTTGTTGAAATATGCTAGCAGTGATTGAGCATCTCCCTCAACAAGCAGTGATGAACGGTGTTTCTTCACCACATCTCTACATGATTATACCTATTTGGTAAGCAATTTGGAAGATACCCACCGATATAGGAAAACCATTGTTTTTAATGTTTTACCTGACGTCTTGTTGATTGAATGTCAAGTTGTCATGTCCACCCCGTTCGACAAGGAAGCTGTTCATTGTTTGTGCTACACCAATACCAGCATTTTCGTTCCTAATGATCTTTAGTTTTTGGGATCCAGTTATTGCTCTTTTTTGTTTAACAAACCGAAGTTTGGGTTGTTGCAGGAGATCGTGGTTGTGTTGTAGGTGGACCGAGTTGATACAATAGCCGGAGCATGGGTCACCGGAGACTGTTATTCTAGCAGGGCATTTTACTAGTGATGTTAACTTGTGAGAATAGTACGCTGTTTTGGGTTCCTGTTAGAAATCTGATTTGTGCATGAGTTTCATGTAAACAACTAATTTAGGACAACGCGAAAAATTACCTGTGGAGGTGTTCCTGCACGATGACATCCGATGACAGCCCTCGCAAGATAATTGTTGTTGTAATTTGAGTTTGTTTTTTTAATTGCAAAACCTTTATCATTGGCATATTTGTCAAAGAAGTCCATTAAATCGTTGAACTTTTGAAAATGCATTCCTGGTTTTGGAGTTTGTTCATCGTCGAAGTCATTGATTCCGTCTGCCACATTCATTGATTAAATGCTACATTACATGAATATGTGGTTTTTAAATAAAAAGATATAGACATGAAGGGTATTTACCTCCTTGTGCCCCATTCGACGTTAAACTTGGTTGTGGTGCTCTGTTTTCGGGTAATGTGACATGTTTGTCGTTAACTGCTTGACATCCATGATCCTTGCAATTTGGTGCATAGATGTGCATTTGTTTGGTTAGTTTTGTGATACATAAAAAAGGAATACATGGTAAGAATATGCGATTGCGTTTATTACGTAGAAGATTTTAGCAAGACATACATATTGTCGTGGTTTAAAAAATGCAGCAAATGCATTATTACCTATATATATTAGATGACATACCGTTATGCTGGCTTGCAGTGTGAGTTGTACTATTCCCTTTGTAGTCTGTTCAGTATTCATCTTTATCGCAGTTCCGTCCTGAGGTAATATGAAATACATGACGAGGTAAACTGGAAGACTTGTTGGGTAACCTTGTCAGTTAATCCGATGTGGACTAAGTGAGTGTTAAATTTAATTTTGAAAAATAAGTTGGATTAATAGTGGAATATTAGAAGTGACATATAATCTGAGTTGGTAAAAAAGAATTTTCTGAATAGTAGTAAGTTTGTGTTAGAATAATTAGAAAAATTAAAGCATTAGACCTTTCGAATAATGTTGTTGACAACTTCCGTCCTGAGGTAATATAAACTACATTACGGGGTTAAACGGGAAGACATGTGGGGTAACCTTGTCAGTTAATACGATAGGGGTAAAACGTAATAAGATTGATGACTAACTAAGTGAGTGTTTAATTTAATTTTGAAAAATAAGGTGGATTAGTAGTTGAATATTAGCAGTGACATATCATCTGATTGGTTAAAAAAAGAAAAAATATGAATCTTAGTAAGTTTGTGTTGTTAGAATAATTGGAAAAATTAAAGCATTTGACCTTTCGAATAGTGTTTTTGACAACTTCTGAACTGGTATCATGAGTCTGATTTTGAGCAAGTTGCGGAGTGAAGGCCTCCTCCTGGTCAGACCATTCGATACTAGAGTCGGAGTCCAGTTCGATGGGAGCTGTACAAAACAATGGATGAGGGCATCCTTCATTTAATGCATGTTAACTTCATTGAATGCATGTTTGAAAAACTCATTTATTGAACCTTCATTCATTTAATGCATGTTACCTATAGACATTTAATATGAGCACATTGATAGTAGGAAAAGCAAGTAGGAAAACGTAGAAATAAGGAGATTTGTTTGATTTATTAGCAGTGAAATCTGCATCAAAGATTGCCAAACTATAAACTAACGGAGGAGAATAGCTTACATTTACCGGAAGACATTGCAGGGCAGGAAAGTGGTGGTGTGGATGCAAGATTGTGGGTAGGGTTGAAGTTGATGGTAGTTTCAAAAATTCAAAATGAAGGTAGTTGTAAAACTTTCATCCATTATCCTTTGGTTATTAGTATTGGAGTTATTGTCTAACGGATTTGTGCTCCATTGTGTGAAGGAAAAGACAACATTGATTAGATTTTTAGAGCTTCTGACATTATTGTGAGAGAGAAGGAAGTTTGTCCCCAGTTACCTCATAGGGAAGCTAACTTTACCCCGACAACTAAATTGGACCTCCCCTACAGTATGATTTAGCAGAACCAGAAACAGAGAGAGGAAGAGAAGTATGGAGTGTTTTGCTGTCGATTTGATGTTATTGGCTAGACATTGAGTGTTTGCTGCATAAAGAGATAAGAATAGAAGGATGAAGTTGATTGGTCATTAAATGTTTACTGTAGACTGAGTACTAGGTAGTAGGAGAATATTGGATGTAAGAGCAGCCAGCTATGTTTTTGTTAATTTACTGCTGACATGAACTGAATGTACCCCACGTAGGAGCTCAATTTATCCCAATAACTAATAAAAGACTGGAACGATATAGTTTGCCCAACAGACAAATGAAGCATAGTCATTTAATGTTATCTAGACGATTTGATGTTATGGGCTTTTCATTAAATGTTTGCTGGAGAAAGAAGGATGAAGTTGATTGGTCATTAAAAGTTTACTGTAGTATGGGTACTGGGTAGTAGGTTTGTTGTACTAGGTTTGTTGTACTAGGTTTGTTGCTGAGCAATGGTAAACTATGTACTAGGTTTGTTTGTTGCTGAGCAAACAATGTTAGCTTGTGTGGCAGTCCAGGTCAGCTTGTCCAGGTCATCACGCGTGAGATGTGCGTGGGTTGTTGGGTAAAATACTACTTTTCCTTAAATTAAGGATGGATTGTGAAACTGCTTATTTCGGAGCGTCGAGACTCACAGAAGATGGAATCGCGGGAGGAAGTGACAACTCGGATGACACAGTCGTTTCTCTTTCTCCAGACAAACCAACAAGAGGAGAATAGAAGAGCACTCCAAACTGCGTGATACCGAACCATGAGTAGACATGAGGTCATGAGGGTTAGCAGATGCCAAGGTAGCATTGGAGGGGCGTAGGATCTTATGAAAAATAAGAAGGGTAACATTGCATTCTAAAAGAGATGTGGTTTACCGACTCGCACTCAACTTGGCAGAGGGGGCATCGATTCATACCATGAAAACTTCTTTTAATAATATCATCAAAAGTTAGAATTTTGTCATCAAAAGTTTTAATATTTGGTGGGCATTTGCTCTTCCAAACCAATTTCCATGGTCTCAATTTAGTGTCACCAAAAGTCAGGAAGTAGTAGAAAGATTTGACAGAATATGTATTATTCTTATTGAGTAACCATAATGGTTTATCATTAGAGTTGTCGAATTGGTTCAAGGATCGCTTTCATTCATGTATTGCGTCAAAGATAGATAGTAGGCCGGAGTTCGATGCGAGGTGTAAATTTCATCTTTGGAGAAGGATCGGTTTTGGTGTGTTTGCCGTATCCGCAATTGTGGCACTCCAATCTGGATAAATGACAAAAATGTTCGGAAGGGAGTTGGCTAGACTGTCAGGATTCTTTTTGAACGAGGAAATGGTGTTTATCTCATTGTTTATTTGGAACGAAAAATTTGTTTTGAAGCCGTCGAAAATAGTGAGAATTGCTTTCCAAAATGGGGAAAAAGTGGGGATTTGAGTTTTCTGATAGACATAGGAAAGTACCTTTTTAAAGTATCTATGCTTGATAATTTTTGTTGCCATATTTTATGTTCCGTCAATAATTTCCATACAATTTTTGCTTTTAGAGCATTAGAGAACTTGCCGAAATTAATAATTCCCCACCCATTATTGTATTTTGGTCGGCAAATTTTACCGAAGTTCACAAGGTGGAATCCTGACTCTGTGTCTATTTTCCATAGAAAATTTCTTCTGCAAGAACCAATAGTGTCTAAAACACTTGAGGGAAGGGGGACCACTAGAAGGAAATAAGAGGGAATGACAGAGATGACTGAATTTATTAGAGTTAATCTACCTCTAGTGAGAGGTAGTTTCTGTTGAAATATAAACGGCTCAGACACAAACGGTCATCACAGCCATATATGGACACACATCCTCAATCAAGCAAATCATTCATCCAGCAAATCTTCACCAAAGGCAACACAACATTCACTCATCAAATGACAACGGCTAGATCTTGTATTAGGAAATAAACCAAACTCATATATATACATGTATCCGTATTATTTTGAAATCAATATACAAAAATCATACATACACAATTTCTTCATGGTACCAGAGCAATAACTGGGACTCAGAAAAAAGGAGGAGTCTCCTCACCGGTGACGGTCTCCGACCATCCCTCAGAAACAAACCCACCAACATCATCACAGTCCCACCCACCTTCCGCTTCACCACCAAAACCGATCATCACTGGTCAATCAAACCTCAGAAAAAAAACCTAACACCTGAGAAGGGGTTGACATAAACGACATCCTTACCTTCATCATGGCCGAAGGAGCAGCACACAACCCTCAAAGGTTGACCACCCAGCTCCTAACAGGGGCGAACTACCTCTCATGGGCATCTATTCATACCATGAAAACTTCTTTTAATAATATCATCAAGTTAGAATTTTGTCATCAAAAGTTTTAATATTTGGTGGGCATTTGCTCTTCCAAACCAATTTCCATGGTCTCAATTTAGTGTCACCAAAAGTCAGGAAGTAGTAGAAAGATTTGACAGAATATGTATTATTCTTATTGAGTAACCACAATGGTTTATCATTAGAGTTGTCGAATTGGTTCAAGGATCGCTTTCATTCATGTATTGCGTCAAAGATAGATAGTAGGCCGGAGTTCGATGCGAGGTGTAAATTTCATCTTTGGAGAAGGATCGGTGTTGGTGTGTTTGCCGTATCCGCAATTGTGGCACTCCAATCTGGATAAATGTCAAAAATGTTCGGAAGGGAATTAGCTAGACTGTCGGGAATCTTTTTGAACTAGAAAATGGTGTTTATGCCATTGTTTATTTGGAACGAATTTTTTTTTTGAAGTGGTCGAAAATATCAAGAATTGTTTTCCAAAATGGGAAAAAAGTGGGGATTTGAGTTTTCTAATAGACATAGGAAAGTACCTTTTTAAAGTATCCGTGCTTGATAATTTTTGTTGCCATCTGTATTTTGTACCGTCAATAATTTCCATATTTTTTTTGCTTTTAGAGCATTGGAGAACTTGCCCAAATTAGTATTTCCCCACCCATTATTGTCTTTTGGTAGGCAAATTTTACCCAAGTTCACAAGGTGGAATCCTGACTTTGTGTCTACTTTCCAGTTTCCATAGAAAAATTCTTCTGCAAGAACCAATAGTGTCTAAAACACTTGAGGGAAGGGGGATCACCTTAAGGAAATAAGAGGGAATGACAGAGATGATTGAATTTATTAGAGTTAATCTACCTCCTAGTGAGTGGTAGTTGCTTTCCATCATTCGAGGCGAAATCAGAGTTTATTAACGACAAGAGCCCAATCATTGTAATTTGGGGTAAGCTAAGGTAGGAGAAAGAAAATTATAGTTGGTTGCAACCTATGATACTTTGGTATTGAGTTGTCAAATCTTGTGGGATAGATACCAAAGCACACGAAAAATGGATTTCTTGTATAAAATTTATTTTAAGACCGGAGCATATCCTTTCTAGAGTTGGCAAAAGCATTTTCTTGTCCTTCGTTTGGGACAAACCGAGGTCCAGCTCCAATCAGGCAACCGAAGCAACGGCCAATATTTTCGTCGTTATGCTCCCGACCTGATAAGAGAGTGCCAACTACCAAGGAACGGGAATATTCTGAAGTTCAGTTCTAGATAAAAACATACCATCGGATCTAATGGAATTGATCAACTGAGTATAAGGTTATACATTCAATCGGATCCGTACAACAGCAAACATAATAATCAATCTCGAAGTTTGACATAATGTAGTAATCTGAAAATAGTACGAAGTGTTAGATCCCTAAACCCAATTAGGAGTTAACGGTGATTAGGGAGGAGGTTTGCATGGGGAAAGGAAGAGGGGTCCGGTTACTGTGGATGAGGAGTAGGGTGATGGGTAAGAGGATGGTGAGGTGATGGGTGGTGTGGGTTTATGAAGAAAACTCACTCTCTCTCCCATTCATTTCTCACTCTCTCACTCTCTTTCCTTTCCTTGTCTGACGAGCAACGAAAGAGGAGACGACTCCGGCGGAGTAGGCGTGCGGTTCCGGCGTGAGGCGTGTGGAGGTGGACGCGAGCGAGGCTCCGACGGTTTCGTCGTTTTCTTGAGGTATGTCGGCTTCTTAGTGTGTTTATGTGTTGCTCACCCTCGTGTGGGTGATGTGTTGTCGGTCGGAGCTCACCGCAACGTCGTTGACATAAATCCTTGGCTGACGCAAGGTTGCAGACGACCAACGGTCGACCGGTTCCTTCGAGCGGTCGACCGATGTATGCATTTTTGCCCGACTTTAACCAACACCGGTCGGACGATGCCTTGTGGCGGTCGACCGGTAGTGATTTGTGCTGGTGGGTCAGGGTTGCATGTTGGTTTTCGGTCGACCGGTTTCATGTTTTCGTTCGACCGGAATTTAAGTGTACTGGATTATTATGGACGATTGTTCTACCGTTGTATGTATGTGTTCGACCGATATATGACTTAGAACTGCTAGGATGCCCTGGTAGTTTTTGGTCGACCGGTAGTATTGATTGATGTTGACCAGACTCTGGATTTTGATCACGTTTCGTTCGACCGATTTTAGACTCTTGTTCGACCGTTGGGACTTAGGTTTTGCGCTGAGAGTTCGATCGTTGCAGACTTCCAGTCGACCGAACCTTACGGTGACGGTCAACCGGGTTGCTTCTTCCGGTCGACCGTTTGTGCACAGAACTGAATTCCCGGTCCTTTTAGGATGTCAACTCTGTCCACGGAAACCCGTGTCCTCGCCTAGTGCGTGAGCCGGGAGATTACGGCGGGCGCGTTACGCGTGCCTGCCCAGGGACCGTCGTGTGGAAGAGTGTGGGTGTTCGGGACGTGTCACCTCCGTGTATGGATTGTGACTTGATGTGATGGATTGATGGACTCATTGTAGAGTAACAGACCTGAGGGATCGTGGATCTCAATGTATGATGTGCGGCTCGTGGAACCTGATGACCCGGCGGACTTCGGTTCGGACCCGTCCGATGCTGTGCCGGACGTATGTTGGACCACCGATGATGGGCCGATGCTGTTCCGGTTATGATGTATGATGTTTTATGGGCCGATGCTGTTCCGGTTATGATGTATGATGTTTTATGGGTCGATGTTGTTCCGGTTATGATGTTTTATGGGCCGATGATGTTCCGACTATGTTTTCCTCAGCTGGGCACCTACTGAGATGATGATTGATGGACCAACCGAGCGACGACTCTATTGGTGTGGTTTCGGCCACGAAGTTACAGTTCTGTTTCTTATGGCGCGGATTTGGCGGATGCTCATTGCCGAACCCCATGATTAGTATAGCCGCGTGTGGGGTGCGTCACGTCTTGTTCCGTTAGACCGTATGTGCCTATGATAGGTCTCCTTAGGAGACCCGACGATGATTGTCGGACTGATGTCCCGTTTTACCCTTCGGGGAAATTGTTTTCCTTACTGTTGATGACATGACATGCTACTAGTATGATATGTTCATTTGTACTACTGCATGCATATATGTGAACTTGACATACGGAGTTTCCTTATGGAAACTCAGACATTGTTGTTGCATGTTTTATTTCAGGACCGCAGTAGGTCCAGTTGGGTGGTGATCAGCGGACGCGCGCATTTTAGGATCAGATTCTCTCGTTCAAACGACTAAGATCGACATGATTACTTGTATCTCCTTTTTGTTATATCTGATGTAATCATGTAGTTTTTTGACAAAATATGATGTAATATGGTGCATCGCTTGGATTTTTATGAGAAGTAACAATCTCGTTGTTTGATTATTGGTCTCTAATTTCTTGATGATAAATTTTAAATTTTCTGTTGTTTCGGGATGTTACACGACGAGAGGGAGGTTTACATTGTTAATGCTACAAAAAGAAACTCTAAGTTTGTACTCAACAGTCAACAATGCTCTCAGTTACCCAACAAGAATGCACAGCATAACCACTTCTAGCGTCGCGGGGCTAGTCAAAGGTCATTGTTAGTCGTCCATTTATACTGCAATATTGCACAATCATCTGTGTCTTTGCTCTTAAAATAATTGGTCGTATGTCCTGATGTAGGGATCAGACTCAATTGAGCAGCCATTTTAGCTGCAATGCAAGTGCCCAGCCTTTCAACCAACTTGACATCAACGCTACTCTCATCAAAGAAGAGCATACATAGAGATCAAATGATAATTGCTTCAGCCACTCTGCTTGATGATTGGGATTAGGACATAAGAAGACCGACGAGCAATTATAATGCCCATTTTCTAGCCAAAACCAAGCCAGATGCCAAGGCAACTCCGAATAAAGAATGCAGTCTCACACAATAGTACTTGGCCATGAAAATCTTGGATTTGTCCTGCAAAAGCCACCCATAGAAAAATGTTTTTTTATACTGAATCAATATGTTAGAGATGCCAGAGAAGATGTCTAATTTGTGTCTTACACTGTGGTTTTCTTTAACGTAGTTGAGAACTATTTTTCCCATAGGAAAGGTCATGGCACAAAGACACTACAACAAAGACAAATGCATATGAAGATTAGCAAAGAAAAGTCAGCACCAGAGAAGAAAGTTATATCAAACACTCTTCAGGTGTGAATAAGAAGTTTTTCTTGAACTTACGACACATGTTAGAGGGAGAAGTCTGCACAGTCCGAAAATCGGAACGAGTGAATAGAGTGTGATGACTGCAAACTTCACTACCTCAGATCCTTTTACTGTACCAAACATGACCTGGATGAAAATTGAATTTTGACAAATGAACGTCATTATTCTACCATACATAACTGTTTCATGTTTTGTTAGATTCAAGAATGAGGTCATAATTGAGAACAATTACCATAGGAGACATCTTGCCAACAACTTGATCTCCATCTATCTGTGTGTTTCAAATATATCTTAGTTAGATGATGCCACTTCAAAGGGGAACTAAGGATTGGCAATGGATCATATACCTGGTGAAAATGACTGCAGAAGAGAATCAAGGTAGTAGTCAAACCAACAAATAGTGAAGCCGAAAGCACCACCCCTGTTAGTGGAAGCTGAGACATTCCACTGTAATAATATCATGAGTTAGTTTTTAGTACATCGGTGAAGTATGAAACCACTGGAATTCTGGAATGCAGACACTTGATTAACTACCTAAAAGAAAAATTTCCACCCTGAGAAAAATAGAAAGCTGTAGTGGCAAACGGTCCAAAAGCTGCAAAGCATAACGGCTCACCCAACCCTTTGTAGCTCAATCTAAATGGAGGGCACTGCAACAAATGGAAAGAATTGAGCACCATCCCTATTCCATTTATTCCATGCCTTTTAGGAAAAATATAATATAGAATAAAAGGACAGTAATAAAGAGTGCAGGTGATTGGAGCACAAACTCTCAACAAGATTGAAGACATTAAAGCTCTGTTTTAGCCTTTAAATCTTACCTGATACACATAACCACATAAGATAGCCAATGTCAACAATAAGATGGTTCTTATGTCTCTTGACTGTGAAGTTGCCCAGACAAGGCCCATGAAACCAATCGCAAGAGAAGTATTTGCAGCAAAATGAGTCACTGCTCGACTTTTATTTTTTAAGAATGAATTAGATAGTAGTGATGACCAGGTCGGAAAGCCTGAGCAATAGAGTTATTGGAAGATTCAAATACGTACCTGCCGATTATATTTACAACAGATTCCTTTTTCTCTTTATCAGCTCCAGTGTCAAAATCATACACATCATTGCTGCACATGGAAAACACAATAATATATAAGTTGCAAGTTGAAGCATTCGCAGAATGGTAAAGACAACATTGCATTGCAAAATTATGTAAATTTCAATGATAACTATGTTGTTGTTCTAAGTTTTTACCTTAGATTTAGCCAGGTAATGATCAGAATTGATGCAACCAGCAGTATGAGATATCGCTTGGTGAAGAAGAAACCTGTCTTAAGGTAAGCTGCAGAACTTCCCACCTGTAAATTGGTACTACACTATTACTTAATAGATTACCATTAATTTAAGATAACATGCTGAAATTGATTCCACGTCAAAGAAAAAAAACGTGCGGCCAAATATCAATCTCCTATTAGAAACATCCTGAGACCAAATAAATGATATTTCGAAGACCTTAGGAATCAGATCTTAATCAAATCTTCGTGTAAATTTCTGTTTCTATGTGTGCCTCACTATCTTGTCTCTTCATCTTTCTTCACTTAAACATATTTAGTCTCCCTTTACTGTCTTGCCAACATCAACTAAACAAACCATGTTATTTTACAATAGATTGGACTGTTGTAATGTCTCTTGGTTTAGTCAGTTGCATGCTATAACCAAATAAAACAAACCAAGAGTCTAACTATTTTCTGTTTCCGTCCAGATGCTAAGAACTTCAAGGCCAAATCAACAGCATTTCTCTCTTGCCCATGTTGGACCTCCTACTTTGAACTTCAAATTCACTCCCAACTTATCTTGGTTTCGGGATGCATTTGAAACTCGTTTTACCCAAATTTGATTATTAAGAATGATCTATTTAAAATTTCCTCAAAGACCTCCCACATATGCATCTATTTTCTCAGCATGATTATTTCTTCCAGACATTGGAGCCGAAGATCAATCTCCAAAATGACAATTGGGTAATCATGACCCCATATAATCAAATTTCGAGGGCCTAGTTCCCAAGCATAGTAAACTAAACCTCTCCAAGTAGTTACATGTACTGGCGAAATTGAACACCCTTCTATTCAACAATCTTTGAGAGCGATATCAATACATCACACGTAATCACGACTACTCGAGGACAATGCTCAATCACACAGTGTTGCGGAAACGAGTTAGAATATTTCTCTACAAGCAAGGAATAGTCCCAACATTTAACAGGAAAAACCGTTGGAAATAAATATTTGCTCTATCTTCAAATCACTTAGCAATTACAGAAGTTATCAAATGGGTCCATGCTTGACTAAAACAAAAACACAACCTAACAATGTCCGGAATGTGCCGAAAGATGTTGCAATGTACGCGTACTTGTAGCAAATTGTGTTAGCTTTTATCGATACTAAAATTTGTTCCAATGCAAAGCAGAGTTCCACCGTTAAATTTTTGACAAGTAAAGGATCGAACTTGAACACACTCACGGTGAGAGGTACCAACGCGACGGAGTAGATGGGGAGCTTTACGGCCCTCCATAGAAGCGTAGCGTTCGATATCTCCTCTCCTTCTGGCGCCGATTCGCTCCCGGAGCACTTGGAGAGGATTCTCGGTTTAACCGTGGTTGTTGTTTGGGAGAGGAGGAGTGGGAAGTGGAAAGGGGAGGAAAAGGGAGGAAGAGAAGTGCGTAGAGGTTTGGAAGTGGGGAGGAAGTGGAAGGGAAGGAGGAGAGGGACGGGGATTCGGACACCGGAAGCCATTATGGGACGAACGAACGTTATCTCGATTCCTGGTTCGTTGGGATTTCTGTTTGGATAATTATTTTTTTTTGGGACTGGACTGGACTGGACTGGAGAGGAGGGAATATTTGGGTGATTTTTTTGTTTAATGAAATTTAGATTTGGATGAAATGTCGATATCGTTAATTCGTTACCATGCTATTTTACAATAGATTGGACTGTTGAGTATACAAATATAATATAATATGTATATTATTATTATTATTATTATTATTATTATTTTATTAATTAAAATTTAAAACGCATATACGCCCACATCCTACATATGGGTCGTGCATTCGCCAACCTTGCTCTGCAGTCTCCACAGTGGCACAATCCCAAGAAATTTGTACACACGAGTCTTCCTTTCCTCATCACTTTTTAAGTTTTAACGACGTAACCACGTCCACTTGTGATGGTGGAAGAATAAAATAATCATTTACCATTTTAAAATTCCTCTATAAAATCCCAACTCGGACGGTCGGACCCAAACCAAACTCTTTCTTCAGAACTCCGCGCCGCCAAACCCAAACCCCTAAACCCTTCCCTCCCTCCTCGCCGTCGCCGGAGATCCGATGGCCGGAGGCCAGAAGCGTGGCCGCATACAGCGGCGCCACTTCAAGCAGAGCAGGGACAACGTCTGGAAGTACAACGACAACAAGAAGGGCAGGCCCGACGACGGCGTCTCGCCTCCCGACGCCACCGCCGATCCCAACTCCGACGCCACCGCCGATCCCAACCCCACCTGGTTGCCTTTCGTTGCCGAGAACCAAGCCTTCGAGGAGTACTACAAGGTGAAATTCGGATTTCGAATCCTCTGCGGAATTTAGGGGTTTCTGCGCTTTCGAGGGGCTTTTTAGTGTTCTTGTTTGTGTTGAAGTGCAAAAAAAATCGTTTTGTCTTCTTCCATTTCTGCTACTTCGAAATCGGCGAGATTGGAAGTTCGTATGTTGTTGTTAGTTGTAATTTGGATCCAGAAAATGAGTCAATCCATGGTATAATTTGAGTCTGTTTACTTATTTTGGTCTTAATGGGATGTTATTGCAGGAGCAATGCATTGTGCCCGTCGAGGAGTGGGATGAGTTTATGAGAATTCTGCGGAGTCCACTGCCAGCAGCATTTAGAATCAACTCAAGGTAAGGGGGAAACTTGGCTCTGTTCGTCTCTTGGAAACATTGTTTTGGTCAAATACAAGGCGTAGGGAACTAGAAAATAGCAAAAGTTATTTCCATCTGATTAGTTATTGCTTATATGTTCCATAGTGGGGAAAGACTTGAAAACTTCAGGTGATGTCTCCTTATATAAGAAGCAGTGAGAACGAATAATCTAACATACATACCTACAGATAAATAAATTGGTGTTGATTCTTCAAATTGGTATTGATAAAAAAATGGTGTTGATTCTTCAAATTTGCACATCAAATTTTACTTAGAATGTGTAATGTAAAAACCAAGGGAAATCATGTCCAAACAAATAAATAAAATAAAATGATGAGTTCCTCCACGCCAACTAAATCTTATTGATAATCAATACCTGAATTTGCTTTTATATTGTGAAAGTTTTATAACTCAACATAACACTAAGCCATGACAAAATACATGCTCTAGGTATGATACAATAACTTATTTTTGAATATTTGTTTTGGCTTTAGGGAATCATTTTCATTACCATTATTCTCCGTCACTTTGTGGTTTTTTATACAGCTCATATTAATTATGTATGCATATTGTTTTAATTCCTTTTTCTGATAATTTTGGTCGAATTAGTGCAGAGAGGTTCAGCGGTATGACCGTATGACCATTAATACTACATGCCATGAGCATTTTTATTCTCCCACTACGTTAATTTTGTCATTGACCTTTTTCTTATTTTACAGTGGTCAGTTTTTTCAGGACATCCGATCGCAGTTAGAAAAAGATTTCAGAAAATCTGTGGAGGCTGATGTACGTACAGTCGTGCACCATGTATATTTACTTTATTTACAGTTCTAACTGCCTAGTGTTCTGACCTCATTTGCTGTCATCTTTGTTTTTCTTTTATATTTTACCTACAACCAATATTTCAGATCACTAATGAGAATGAAGTCGAAGCTATTAGACCATTGCCTTGGTATCCTGGAAATCTTGCTTGGCACCTGAACTTTTCTCGAATGCAACTAAGGAAAAACCAAGCGCTAGAAAGGTAATTGACCGTAAACTATTTACACACAGAAGAGTAATTGCTGGGTTTTGATTAACTTTTTTGAGCAATTGAGCAAAGAACCACTTATTATGTCGAATTATTGATGCTGCAAGCCAGTTTCTGGTTGGTTGTGCAGGACTCTCTCAAATATTAGTTTGGATTTACTAAATGTATACATGAATGTTCTGTTGCTTGTGTTAAGTGTGATGGTTGAATGTCGACGGGGATCAACTTGTAATACAATTCCATTTATTTCCTTTTTCAATAACCTTTATGGGGTTAGTAAAATTTGCTTTCAAACCATATATTATTGTAATTTTAGTTTTCGTTTTTCTCTTACCTTAATATTTTCTGTGATGGCATTACAATAGATTTCATGAGTTTCTTAAACGAGAGAATGAAATTGGAAATATTACAAGGCAAGAGGCTGTAAGCATGGTATGCAATTTCTTGGATGCAATACAAGTTTCAGTTTAAACCTCTACTCTTTTAAGGGTATTAAAATTACGGTCCATCTTACTCATTGTTGTTTATTGATTTGCTTCTTATACTATGCTTGTACAGGTGCCTCCGTTGTTTTTGGACGTACATCCAGACCATTTTGTTCTTGACAGTATGATATTGTTCACCACTTTGTCTTATGTTGCTTATACATTTTGTTCCCTCGTCATTTTTCTGGGAATGTCAACTATAAATAAGTGTTGGTAGTCACACTAATAACGAATTTGTCAGTAATCCTGGTCTCCCGGACTTCAAATGAGATGGATGCGTGAAACTAAAATACTTGGCATGGTTTCGTGATTACGAACTGTTCCGTTGACAATTTCAATGGTCTTTGTAGTAAGTTTGGAGGTGATGGTTTCTGGGATTGGTAGGGATGCAATTGTTTGAAATTATGAACATTCTTCTTCAGTTCTTTCTGTTTAGGTATTGCTGCCATTTTCTTCTAAAGAAGATAGATTTCTTGCTTAATGTAAGCCTTCAGCAAAATTTTAAAATATTTAAAGGTTGCCAGCACTTTTTTGTATTGACAGTCAGGAGAATAATTTTCCCAGTAGCATCAGAGTTTGTAATTCAGCGATGGAAACTGTTGAGATTTTTTAGACAAGTCATGTCAGCACTTCAATATTGTCGTGTTGAAACTTGAAAGCATAGTTAATGTAGCCAAATTTGTGTAGTAGCTGGCACTTGTGCACCACTGTTCTATATTTTTATATATTGTTTGATGTTCCTTTTCAATGCAGTGTGTGCAGCTCCAGGTTCAAAAACATTTCAATTACTAGAGTTGATGCACCATGCAGCAGAAACTGGCACTCTGCCCAGTGGAATGGTACAATACCTTGTTTTACAACACTCCTTTTGTTACTCCCCTCTATCTGTATGTAATATCGTGTACCTTTGTCATTCTCTTATACTCCTTCCTTTATCTAGGTTATGGCAAATGATGTTGATGTTCAGAGATGCAATCTTCTTATCCATCAGACTAAGAGAATGTGTTGTTCTAATTTGATAGTAACAAATCACGACGCCCAGCATTTTCCTAGTTGCCATCTAGAAAGGAATTGCATTGAGGCATGCAATAGAACTGCTGCAAATGATTCAGAGGAGGCGATGACTAATCAAACCACAACATTTCAAGATTCAGAAGAGCTGATGTGCAGTCGGTTACTATTTGATCGTGTTTTATGCGATGTTCCCTGCAGTGGTGATGGTACTCTTCGTAAAGCCCCTGATATTTGGAGAAAATGGTATATCTCTAGTTTGACCTGTTTGTATCTATTTTACTTTATCTTACACTTCATGGTTTACATATTTAATCTAAAATCAGGCATTCAGGTATGGGTAATGGGCTTCATAGTCTACAAGTGCAGATTGCTATGAGAGGTACGAAAATAACCTTTATTATTTCCTATGCACAAAATGGATGTTGTTTGAATTTCACTTGAAAGTTGAAAGTTGAAAGTTTCTGTATTCCTATTTTTCTTTTCACTTCACAAGCTTTGAGTTCTTTCTTCACCAAAACCTTTCTTATTGGTACATTAGTTTATCGTGCCATTTCACTGCATCAACATAGTCTTCCCAATCTCAATCTCTCACTGAATAAGAAACTCCTTACGATATAAAGTGATTCACTGTCCTTTATAGTTTATACCCATCACCCTTCTGTTATTTGTCCTCTTGGGTTTGATTTGCTATAGTGCTTGCTCACATATTGCTCTAAATGAATGATCTCATTCAACTCATACCTTTATGCTAGCACCTTTGACCTTCACATTTTATCCCCAAGCAGTCCTGGTCTACCGTGCCATCAGAGGCTAGCCAAAAATAAGAGGATTTCCCCCATTCGTATCCCCAAGTACAAATGACTTTTTATCCTGCTTCCCTGTGATGCATGCATGGGACATCCTGTTGTTTTTTAATCCTTGGGTCAACCCAGGTACACAGTTATGATTTTCTAATGCTTCTTTTATTTGTTTTGGGGGCTCTTTCTTGTTTGATTTTCAATGAAATGTAATTGTTGACAATTGACATGATTATGATTTTCAATGCATGCATATTTTCTCCATTGTTTTCTTTGCAGAATGTAGGATCAATGCAGTAACATCATTTTTGGTTTGGTTTCTTTTTCAAGGTAAAAGTTAAAATTGTATTTTTTTTTCCACCTAATTCTCAGGTTTAGCTTTACTTAAAGTGGGAGGAAGAATGGTTTACTCAACTTGCTCAATGAATCCGGTTGAAGATGAGGCTGTTATATCCGAGGTGAAGTTCTGATAACTTTCTTTAGCATTTTACCTGGAATCTTCTTCTAGCAAATACCTTTTGTTTTACGTCTGTTTATTTTGTCCTTCCTTTAATGTGAGTGAATGTATTTCGAAGAATAACAAGAATGTTGGCTGGTGCGTGTAATATCAGAAAAAAAGATGCAGCATCTAAGATGCCTTTTCACAACTTCTCAACCTAGACAATTAAGGATCTAGGGTCATTACTAGATTGAACATTGATTTCACATGTATGAAACAAAAACAAGCCAATCACCTAGAAAAAAATTGATTGTGATTTCTTGATGGTTGTTTATGTTCTTGGTGGAAATCCTGAAGTCCCATGAGCATTGAGCAATAAAGCCCGGGTAAAAGATGTTAGGGCTGTCTCAATAATCTCATTCAGATTTTGGCCATATATAATAATATTCTAGACGTTGGACCAATTCCTGGTTTGAGTTGCCCTACAACTTAGCAAGAATCGCCACAGTGAAGCTGTCGATGAAAATTCAAATCCAACAACCAGCATTTCCCTGAAAAGGATTAAAAGCTGGTATCAGACATTCATTCTGACTACTGATGTATTGGTACAATGAACAAGAAGATTTAGTTGAATACTTGAATATATTGATATCTGCAAGCCAATCAATTTGAACGGTAGTTGCCGAACAAGTACCGTCACTTGTGGCCATTAATGAAGTGTTTTTAGATCACTTCCTACAATTTTATGTTGTTTTGTTAGTTGGTAAAAAAATGAAGATGCAATCATGACTCTTTGAGCTCTGCATTTGATTATTGGTCTGAATGATGTGCTAACCCATAGTTGAAATTCCAGTAGCTGATATGAGCTGTCTGTGTTTCTACATTTTGGACGTTTCTTTTTTCCTGCATTTGCATTGTGTGTAGTTTTTTTATTTAGTTGAGGTTCTTTATTAAGCTAGTTACCTGTTAAATAGTGTAGCTAGTCCATGGCTTACTATATCTTCTATGTTCAGGTCCTTACAAGGTGTGGAGAATCAGTTGAGCTTCTTGATGTTTCTTCCGAGCTTCCTGGGTTATCTCGTCATCATGGACTTAAGAAATGGAAGGTACATCTTAATGCTTACAACTTCACTTCATGAAGCAATTATGATTTTCCTTTTAAAAAAAGGTCATTGACTTTATATCCATCTAAATCAATATCCATATGCCTCATTTGCAATCTTGGCATGAGACAAATGTCCAATTGACCACTCAAACACAAAAGTTGGGGGGTACTTTACAAATTCCAGAGAACCATCTATCTTCATGTCACAAGTAATAAGATTAGCATTAACTTTTTCCATATTGATGTTGTCTTGGAAAGCATGATATATGGAATGGGCTATCAAAGAGCAAAACTAAGTTGTGTCCAAATTGTTGCTGGCAATGTTGACGTTTCATTATCTTGGCAAGCATCTGTATCATATTTTGCTCATCATACATACTATCTATATAATCATAATGTTCCAAACTGGAAACTGATACTTGTAGAAGTTTAGAGAGTGGATTCATATGCTTCCTATGTGATTATTTCTTGGAAAACTGATCTATACTATTATCAAATTCGTATATCACGATATAGGCCATACAACATTATGTCACCCAAGTGCCATGGTCCATGAATATTCATTAGCTTTCTTTTCGTGAATACCCCCACCTTTGCATGTGATTTTCGTTCTACCCAGGTATAAATCTTAATGTTGTTTCTTGTAATTTACCAATTAGCTTGCTAAAACACAGTAAATTCTCAGTTAGACTTCCTCTACCATTTCTTTTAATATTGTTATGCCTCCCCCTCTCTTGTACCCTAGCAGATGACAATGTGTCCAAGAAGCACATGCAAGGGATATATCTTATAGCAAAGATGTAATTGATGTTCCAAGAATAACAATGAAAGCAACACATATGTAGGCGGAACACAGTAAAACTGCTTTGTTTGTTGTTTCTAGGGAAAATGACATATACTTCTCAGTAGTCATTTGTGTTGAATATATGTGTTAATTTCTCTTTTGACTGGTTAGCAGTTTTTAATCACAGCTTTTGTATTTACTTTGTTCCAAGTTTCTTTCATGATATCTTTAAGTTTCCTTTTCGTGACAAACATTCAATCATCGTAGGTTCGTGACAAAGGCCTCTGGCTGTCTTTGTATAAAGATGTGCCAGATAGTAGGAGGAGCATAATTTTACCTAGTATGTTTCCGGGTGGTAAAAACTCTTCAGCTTCTGTTGGCCATGTTCAGGTTGGGAAAGATACAACAGAGCAACCAAATAATGGTGTAAACAGCATTAGCACTGAAGAAATAAGTCATCTTCCACTAGAGCGTTGCATGAGGATACTCCCTCATGACCAAAACAGTGGAGCTTTTTTTATTGCTGTTTTGCAAAAGCTTTCTCCTTTGCCAGGTAACTGAAGTCTAGAACTTCAAGGTATGAATCAAACAAATACTACAGTCATCATCTGTCTTGACTCTTGATCTTCTTATTCGCCTTTTGTAGTTCTTCCACAGAAGAGTCATAACAATGGCAGAAATATCAGCAATAGGAAAAAAGAGATCCAGAAAAATATTTATGAAGGTATAAACAAAGAAGAAAAGCAAATTTCTGAAAATGTACCGGAACAATGCTTAGATGCAGCTGGGAATGATGCTAATCTCGCACAGGAACCCTTAGCTTCCAAGGAAGAGGTAAGTGCTGAGACGAACTCAACTATTGACGACGAAAATGTGAAAAAAGACAAAGCTGGTAAAGATAGGCAGGAGGGAGACCAAAGAACCAAGGGAGGGTTGCAAATTCAGGGAAAATGGCGAGGGGTTGATCCAGTTTTATTCTATGACAATGTTGCATCAATTCAGAGCATTAGTGCCTTCTATGGTATTAGCAAGTCATTTCCTCTTGATGGCCACCTTATCAGTAGAAACGAGGACAGTGACCGTGTGAAAAGGATCTATTACATATCAAAGTCAGTTCAAGATGTGCTGAAACTAAACTTCAGGGTTGGTCAGAAGCTTAAAATAGCTTCCATTGGGCTAAAGTTATTCGTAAGTATATTTCTCTCTTTTAAGTCAAAAATGGTTATCCTATCTATTCTGTGATATTATTCCTCTGTTCCTGTAATAGTAGTCTTTTGTTTGCATTTCACTGATCTTTTACACCAATGTACCCATACTAATTATTTCTTTCAAGAGAAATATACAACTAATGCAGAAAGTACCATTAGAGTCTGATTTAAAGACCTTTGCTTTTTGTAGCACTTGGGTAGTGGTGCGTGCGAACTTGTAGGGCGTGGCTGAGGACAATCAACAAACGAATATAAAGGAGATCCATGCTTTGAATTTGTCATCCAAAATCTACCCTTTGACCCTATAAGAAGCCGATATAAGAGGGCACATGACAAAATAGATAATCATCTTTAAAAAATTAAAATAAACTACAAGCAATTGTAATATATTTTCATAAACTCAAAGCATTGAAGGCAATCTATCTGCCAGATGACCAAAAAAATCTAAAAATTACTTTAACTATTAAAAAAATCTAAAAGAATCTTATTATCAACCGATTTTTTTTATGTTTCTGGAAGAATCAAAGAGATAAAACTAATGGTTTTAACTTAACAACAGAAATATTGAAAATAATGAGCCACTAACTGCAGGTACCTTAGGAGTTTTTCATTTTGTTTCAAACTTCAATTTACATCTTAAATTTTGTAGAGGGTGATTATTTAATAAATATAACTTGTGCTGAAATAGTCCCCAGATTATCTTATACCCTAGATTGTTAGACGAAACAATAGTTAAGAAATCATCCAGAAAGAAATCCTTAGTCATACCCATTCCCAACAAGCAGAAAATAAATAAGTTGGATGAAGGAAATACCACTTGACAGCCCTACCATAATGGAAATGGCCAATGATGAATTTAGTTCATCTAAAATATAATGGATCTTGTTCTGCTTTGGGAAGAAACTTGATGTACATTTTGTAATGGTACATGATTGTAAAAATTATCCAGGGTGTCTATGTATTAAGCTAGTAACTTGATGACCCTGAATGCTAAAAAAACCCTTTGGGCCCTTAAGCATTGGTATCTCATTTGTGACTAACCCATGTGTTGAACTTAAGTTAGTCCACTACATACCATTTATGAGCCTTACTTGAAAAAGAAAGGTAAATACTCATATTTGTTCTGTAATCATTGTGGACTTGCAAATAGCAATCACCGAGTTAGATGCATGTTCTGATATTCTATGTAGTTGTACACCAATTTATTTTTTTGTGTCTTTTACAGGAAAGACAATCATCCAAAGATGGATCTACGTGTGCATTCCGAATTTCATCAGAAGGATTACCTTTAATTCTTCCACACATCAGCAAACAGATCTTGCACGCATCGTTGGCTGACTTCCAACACCTTCTGCAATACAGGAACGTTAAATTTCCCGATCTTGTTGATGCTAATTCTAGAGAGAATGCATCGAAGTTGCTTGCTGGTTGTTGTGTGGTAGTTCTGGAAAGAGGTACTATCTCCTCTTAAATGTTTCTCACGTCAGCAGGTTAAACTTGAAATATTTGACATGGTTCTATTTTTCTGCCCTCCACTTGTAGGACATCAACCTTTGGATTCTACCCCTCCAGATGCACCAGAAATTGCAATAGTGTGCTGGAAAGGCAAAAATAGTTTGAGTATTATGGTTTCTGAAACAGATGGTCATGAACTACTAGAAAGAATATCTGTTCGTTTTGGGCTTGGAAAAGCTGCAACTGCTGAAGATAAAGGCACTAATGTAAGCAGTGAAACCGTCCCACATCCCGTGGAGTTTGAGTCCGAGATGAAAACGGAATAAGTTAAGGACGAATCTGTTGCTGTTCAAGAGAAAGATTGAAGTGTGATTCAGCAAGGAGTAACAATTTATATCCTGGAGAAGTTAACTTCGTGATCCAAAAAGTGATTTTATTTTGTGGTGCCGTTTACATCATACGTGGGAAGCTCAAAGCCTCAAGATTTGCTTCTTGCTTGCCTGGTTATCTTGCTTTATTAACTTGTTTTTTTTCTTCTAAAAAAGACAGTCCGTTACATTTTACTCATAAACGGAAAGATCAATTATGTTCATCACAAACCAATTGAAATTTTATTTGAAGCTGTTTACTTCAAACAGATGGGAGATTTGTACGGCATTGCTGCAGATGCTAATACGTGGGTGGTTCATTGTTGCTATCTTTCGAGCTTCCACTCTTTTGATCTATGCTTCGTCGTATATTTGTATCTTGCGAGTGTTTAAAATCATTAGTTTTTAGTTAAGATTTGAGGAAGACTAATTTAGGAAGACCAGTTTGGTATTTCATTGTTTTTTTTCTGGGATGTTCTTCATGGAAGAGAGGAAAAATGGAGCAAAACGTTTTAAAATGGAAAAAAGTCTTTTTGAAGCCCATCTTGTATGATTAATATGTAGAAATGATTAGTATAAATTAGTTTTTTTCTGTTAGGAAAAATGGAGCAAAACGTTATATAGTGGAAAAGTCTTTTTGAAGCCCATCTTGTATGATTAACATGCAGAAATGATTAGAAGCATAAGATTTCAGATCATCAGTCTAAGATTGAACAACTTTTAGCAAATTAATCATCGGGATATATAGTGAATGCAATCTGTTAATCCCCATTCCATATTATATTTTTCAACGTACGGTTTGATGCCAATATACAACCAATTCACCAACGCCATCTCAATGTAACAGAAACGAGACCGGAGACCAAGCATGATGGAAGCAACCTTCCTCTCCACCAATCCCACATTCCAACCTTCCCATCACACTACCAACAGATCCCTCACCTTCAACCCCAAATACCATCCATCGCAACCCCAACACCACGCCCACACAAACCTTGCCGAACCACCATGCTAAACGTGGACTCCTCTCCACGGCCCGAAACGTGTTCGGCAAAATGCCCAACAGAGATGTGGTCGCTTGGACCACAATGCTGATGGCGTATTCCCACACCCCCGGCCACAAACACGACATGTTGGTTCTCTTCCACCAAATGCTCACCTCCGGAGTAGAGCCCAATAAGCACACCATCACCACAATTCTCCGTTGCGTCGATGCAGACGAAGCAAAACTTATTCATTCTCTCATTGAAAAGAGAGGGTGGGGGCGCGATGCATTTGTTGGGGCTACGCTTGTTGCTATGTATGCGAAAGCCGGGCTTTTGGGCAGTGCCCGAATGGTGTTTGATAGGATTGAGCATAAGGATGTGGTCTGTTTCAATAGTTTGGTGTCTTGGTATGGTAAATTTGGAGATCAGGATGGACTTCTTTCGGTTTTTGTCAATATGGGTTTGACCGGATTTACCCCGAACGCTTCCACTTATATTGGTATGCTTAGTGGCTTCATCCTTAATGGCTGTGCCCATTTGCATACATATCGCCGAGTCTTTCTAGTCAGCTTCATGCACTTACAATAGTAAGTGGGTACATTTTGGATGGTGTAGTTGAGACGGTTTTAGTAGATATGTGTGCAAAGTGTGGGATTCTCGAGGAATCTCGTGCTGTTTTTTACGGATTAAAAGATGAGAGAAGTGTTCTAGCTTGGAACTCGATCATCTGCGGTTATGGAAAGCATGGGTATGCCAAAGAAGACATAAAAAAAATTCAGACTAATGGAGGCAACATCTATTGTCCCTGATCATATTACTTTTACTTGTCTTCTATCAGCTTGTGCCCACTCTGGTCTAGTCCATGAAGGTTTGAGATTATTTAAAGATATGAAAGAGTTGTACAAAATACCCGCTCGGAGCGAGCATTACGGTTACATTGTTGATATGTTGGGACGTGTGGGGTTGGTTAGCGAGGCCTATCAGGTTGCAAGTGGAGTTGGGAGTGGAATTGAGAGTGCTTCTGTTTGGGGTGCTCTATTAAGTGCTTGTAGGATGTTGGGGGATGTTAGGATAGGAGAGATTGCTGCAAAGCGATTGTTTGAGCTAGAGCCCGATTGTTCTAGTTCGTATGTCGTGTTCTCAGATACTCTTGCAGCTAACGGAAAGATGGATGATGCTGTTTTGGTAAGAGAATCGATGGACTTTCAAGGCATCAAGAAGGACACAGGATGCAGCTGGATTGAAGTTGATGGTAAGGTTCACAAGTTCAGAGCTGGTTGGTGCATCAATCATTAGAAATTCAAGTTGGCTGAATTTGGTCGAACGTCTACAAGTTTGTTGAGGGAAAACTCTAATAATTTACTTCAGACCACCGCATTTTGCAGGACTTGAGAGTTGAGATTCATAATTTTCACTTCTTAATGGGCCTCTTTTGTTAGGATTTTTCCCTGGGTATAAAATGAGTAGTGAGTGGAAGATGGTATTTCTCAGAGGTGAACTGATTCAAGTGATGCACCACAAAGTTTATTTTGAATGTGACAAAATAGTTTATTCTTGGGTGGAAAAAGTTTATGTTGGATGTGTTTTATATACTTATATTATCTACGGTCTGGGAACTGCAATACTGGCATGGCAGAAGTGGTCCGGTATCTTTGTGTGAGACATTTTTGGAGCAACTGCCTGCTGCTGATCAGACTGTATACGGAGTTGTTACGGAGCTACAACCGTCCGGAACAAATAATACTTTCTCTGGAAGCATGAACAAGTTCAAACTTGTGACATTTTATGGGTAGAAATGTGTAGTTTGTTGAAATTATTTGTGACAAATATATTTTCTGTAACAAATTGTTACTGCCCTGTTATATTATTCTCCTTGCAACAGTAGTATATATTTTATACCCATGAGGAATGCGGCTGCCATACTAATAATCATTTATTTTGAGAGAAATACACCCTTTTTTGTTTTGAAATACTGCATATTTGAAGAAAACAACATAAATATGCTCTTCTGAAATATTTACAAGACTGTCTATGTATGCTATCATAACATGGTAGCAGCATTTTTTCCCTGCAGATAAATTCGACATTCCAGATCCCGACTTCTCAATGAACTTGGCTTATTGTGGTGATAAAATGGGTTTTATTTCTTATAAATACGATTACTTATTATCCCAAACTAAAAGGACAATTAGAAGCAACTGTCGCAGAGCACTTATCGTTAAAAGGTTCTCAATTCTTATTCATCTATTTGTCTTACACCAACTATAGTGGCAAACCTTCTCAAATTGGTAGAATTCCGAAAATGTAAAATCACCTGAAAAGAGAATTCCTATAGGGTTCCTTGTATGAAATTTTCAAAGAAATAATTTCAGTTTGTCAGTGCAGCTCATATTGATTGAATCAGCTGGGATTATAAAAAGGATAATTTTCAGTTAAAATTCTTTCTTTCGAAGATGCTTGCTTTCAGATGTCTCAATTAGCTGTTTGAAACCTTTTTTGGGGGTGCTACAGACAGTTGTGAGCCAGCTCCAGATCATAAAGGTCCAATCTTATTTGAATCTGATCCATATTTCCATTTAGATATTAAGCGTATAAATTTGCAACAGCACTGACAAGTAGAAAATTAGAGTTTGTTTTTCTTCTTTAAATGCATAGTGCTTATAAGAATCTTTGATGATAATACTGAGGTCAGATTTGTATTCCAGACTTTATAATGAGCCCTATGTGACACATTCATGCATATTTATGAGATTCAAAAGATTTTTTTTGTCGTCTAGAAGGTATGCTCTCTAAAATGCCTCTTTGTTGAGATACACGATGTTCCAATGAAAAATTCTGAAGTGAGACAATGTCATTGATACTGTTTTGATGAGCATACATGTACAGATGTACTGATGTAATTAATTATACTGATGCTATAGTCATCTTACCTTGCCATCACACACAAGCACAAAAAAAAAGTTTGACATATTCTCTATTTAGAAAATATAACTCCTAGTGATGTTTAACTGAAAGTGTTTATAGCTTATTCTTCTGTAGTCATAAGAAGTGTTATGAAACATTCATTCTGAAAGCTGGCTTGATATGTGCTTCGTTATGTACGTACTCAGGCTGAGAAGCCAAAAGTTCATGAAAGATAGAAACTTGAGGATAATGAATTAGCCAGTTTGATAAAGGAGAAGGAAGATAATGATCTTATGGTGGCCAAGCTTAAAACGGAATTAGAAATAAAAAACAAGCTACAAGAAGAGCATCTTCTGCGATTGGAAGCCAAATTCAAGGAATCGAAGGATGAATTGACAAGCGAAAAGGAAAATAGTAGTGAATTATTGAGTTTGGGCTAGACTCATGAATAACTCAATTGAGTAAATTCAATGTTGAGTTCAAGATGAGAACTATTGTCCCATGTGTCATGTGTTCACCTTACTTTTAGTCATACATTGGTGAATCTAAAAAGTGAGACGATGTTGATAAACATCTTCTTTACTTGACCATTTGTAAGTGGAAAGAGAGGATGAAAGAATTCTCTACACACGGTGTGACAGCGAGAGTTTTGGGGGAAATTAGAGGCTTTAGCTCTATGGTGATGTGTGCATCTAGTTGGACATCATGTTAATCACAATTGATTTCTTCCTTAAAAAATAAACTTTTTTATTATTCTCATCCTCACTCTACGAAAATCATCCATTTCCGGCGATTTTCGGTCTCCAAATTCAGAATTCTCCTACGATCGATTCTTACGAGGTTCCACAATTTTCTTGTGGTCCGTTGACTCCGGTGTGCGCCTGATCGACGGTAAAACCAAAGAATGAATATGTGAGACTAAAGTATGGTAAACATGCCTGATCGACGGTAAACATGGTTGCCAAACTTAAGGAGGAAATACAAATAATAGACAGGCTTCATGAAGAACAATGCACAAAGCTGGAATCAGAAGAAAAGGAGGAGTTGGCTATGAAAATATGCATTTTGATATCACCGTATAGACCTGACCACCGTATGTTCATATTGAAGTGGATTTTGCACATGAAGTCCTAAAAAAATTGCATTCATATATCTATTTGAGAACCTTTTGGGTCCGTTGCAATTCTGTTGGAGCATAACAATTACCAGTTGATAAAAAATGCCGTATTAACAACTTCAAACCTAAAATAATAAAATTGATAGAGATCACCAGGAGCTAGGGATTGGGTTATTATGCAAGTTTTATTGTTGCATTTTTTATCGTAGTTTTGCATAGTTTGGGTAGTTTTTGTAATTAATCCATTATCAACTTCATTACTCTATAAATACTTATGAACGAGAATAGAAAATACATCAAATTCCAACCAGAACCAGAGTCTCTCTTGTTTGTTGGAGGAGAACATCTTAACACGACGGAGATCCGATCCGAACTTTATCAAAATCTAGGGATGAAGTGGGATTACATTAGTAAAAAATAAAGACAATTTTTTCCAAACCTAAACAGATAGAATCGTAGAAGCAATGAATCTATTTATGTGCTTCGATGAATCTGGTGCGAAAGAGGTGAGATATGTTGGTATATATGGAACCAACCAAATAAGAGCAGAAAACGAGTTGAGGTGTGGTGTTGAAAATGATCCGGAATAATAAATAAAGACAATTTGGGCTTACTCAAATTATAAATGATCCGGAATAATAAATAACGATAATTTGGGATTACTCAAAAATGATCCGGAAAATGAGTTGAGGGGGTGTAAACGAGTCTGACTCTAGTGAAATTTCGAGTAATAAATATTATCTTATATTATTATTAAATATAAAATAATAATTATAAATTAAGTAATAAATTTTTTTAACCGAACTATCAAAATGCATATTTTCATAGCGATTTATTTACTGTATAAGTATTTTTTTTTCAATAAGATTTTTTATTTTTAAATTAAACTAAAATTGAACATTTTCCCGAGTAGACCGTCGAGTCGAGCCAAATTTACGGCCCTAATCCTCTGTGAAATCGCCCTCCCAATTTCCAGCACCAAGAAGGGAGGCCTCTCTCTCTCTCTCGTTCTCGAAGCTCCTATCCTTCGCACACCCGAACGCGTCCTGGATATCGACTATTCCTCACCTGTGAGGTAGGGTTCGAGGCTAATTTCTCCTTCTTTAGAGCACTTTCCACCAATTAGGGCTCTTCTCTCTTGAATTTCAGATTACCAGTTTAATACTTGTCTTTGTGTAGTGTTTGTGAAATCGTAACATCAGTTTTTATCTTTTACCTTTTCTATGGAAATCGTGTTCAAATTCTAGTACAAATTCCCCAAACTAGCGTTTCTGACTATGATCTAGGAAGATTTATTTGTAGTTTTTCGCTTCCGCTTTGATCGTTGCTACTGTTAGATGGTGTAGTGTCATCGGAGGAAAGAAAAGATATGCGTGAACATATGTATGTCTTTGAGATCAAATGTTCGCCTTTTGATTGCAATTGCATTGCCAACAAGCCTTTCTCTAACTAAGTTCCTTTGATGGAGCAAATACTGCTTTGCCTTCCTTCTACCCCGTCGTTTATGCTCTTAAATCACTAGCATGACCATTTTGGGCGATGTCTAATTGCTGTTGTGACTTGTGAGTGGTTGCCCAATAACGTAGGAGTTAGCTGGAGTGAAAGGAGAATCGAGGAGTTAGAGGAGAGGAAAAGCATGTTAAATATTGAATTTAGTATATTTATTCCTCTCCTAGGAAACATGAAGGCTACAAATTAACCTAACTTTCCATTTTGGAAATGAAAATGAAAATGCCTTGGACATGCGCCGAGCTCATGTTTCAACACTCCAGGCGACGACATGTCACGGATATTTTAGTTAGTTCACATATTCGGATACAACTTGGACACATGTTGTGGGCATGAGGCTTGACAATTTCTTTGCGTTTGAATTTTGTATTGTTTTTTATAAATAATATTGTGTTTCATAATGCTGATAAAAATGTTGACTTTTTAATGATTAAAAACTGCAAATTGAAAAAAATAATTCCCGCTTCCTTCAATTTTGTTAGGGTTTTCCTCCCAATTTAAAACTTGTCACTACTCACTCCCATCACTTCCTGCTCGCCCTGTTCTTCCTGTGCCTTCATTCCCATCTCTCACTTTAGATCCATCTCCACCCATTTGCAACCATCTTCGATCCATCTCCAGTGTTCTCTGACTTCTCTCCACCCAAGGTCAATTTTTCCCTCGCACAAAATGCCCCATTTTTCTTATCTGTTGATTTGTGCTCCCATGGCTTTGTCGTGTTGTATATGATTATACGAGAACCGTGTCCATATTCATGCTTGCTAGCTTTCATCTTTCTAATTTACTTTTCTAATGTGGTCTAATTGGACTCTAAAATACATATTTTTGCGGTTTAAGCTTTCATTTGTTACCCATCAAAAAAACGTGCATTCGTCGAAAGAAATAAAATTCTGCATATTGGATGAAAGAAGGGAATATGGATTTAGTAGGCTTGTGGCCAAACCAGATAATTTTCTTCTCCAGATGATAACAAAGGCAATTGTCTGGATATTAAATTAGATAACTGGACTTTAGTAGTTAAGTTGTGAGTTGGAAAAAAGAAATTAGAATGTGAAGAAGACCAATATCCTCAAACTTAGGAGCAAAATGAGCATAAAATTTGAAATGCAAGCGCTACATGCATTAATTTTTCATGCTTATTAGAAAACCATGCCATTTCGTTTATTATTTTTGACTTTGCCTCTGTTAGTAGTGGTAATGTTACAACTTTTAATTCTTGTTGGTTGTTATGTACTTGATCTGCTCCATTATGTTTGTGTAGGGTGCTTGCTGATGAATGGTGTGGAGAGAGACTAAGAAAATGGTAAGCCTTTTGTGAGTTTTGTTTGTTAAAATCATGCTTCAGCATAATTACTTTAATGAATTGTTGATAACCCTTGAGTATCTCATTTCTCGACAAAAATCTGTACGAGTCATGTGACCAGATTGTTTGAATATGTGATATAACAACAAAACATTTAATCTCAAACTAGTTGAGGTATGCTAGAAATGAAGTAAAAAGAATCACGGTTCGGATTCTTCCACGCACTCCTATCCAGCGCCAAATCCCTGAGAATATTCCAATCTTTTAGGTTCCTTTTAACCTCTTTCTCCTAAGTTAATTTTGGTTTCTCTCTCTATCTTTTTATGTCTTCGTCACGGCTCAACACTCTTTTTCTTACCGGTACTTCCATAAGTCTTTTTTGTACATGTCTAACCATCTCAGCTTATGTTGTATAAGTTTCTCTTCTATTTGGGCAACTCCAACTTTCTCGTGAATTTTCTCATTTCTAATCTGATCCATCAGCATATGTCCACACAACCACCATAACATCCTCATTTCAGCTACGTTCATCCTTTGCACATGTTGTCTTTTCGTACCCCAATATTCCGCTCCATACAACATCGCAAGTCTTATAACGGTCTTATAAAAAATTCCTTTTAACTTGAGAGGGATCTTCTTGTCACATAAAATACCTGATGCTTGCCGCCATTTCATCCACCCAGACCTAATCTTATGACTAACATTATCGTCAATCTCCCCATCCATTTGAAGTATCGACCCTAGTTATCTAAAAATATCCCTCTTGCCCACCACTTGACTATCCAATCTGATCTCTTCTTTGTCAGTGTTGACGGTGCTGAAACAACACTTTATATATTTAGTTTTAGACCTACTTAGTGTAAAACGTTTTGTTTTTAAAGTGTCCATCCACTACTTTAGTTTCCTCTCAACACATATCCTACTTTCGTCAATTAGTACCACGTCATCTGCATGATGTGGTATTGAATATGTGATAATTAACTCAAATTATCTTTGTTTTTGCTACTTTTTTGGGGAGTTTTTTTCTAATATTCTTGCTAATTTAATTGGAAAAAAATGTTTTACAATATTGTCATGGCAAAACACCAAGAACCATACTGTCTTTCTATTTTATCCTGTGATCAAGACCTGCAGTAGAGTATTTGACCATGTTAAATTCTTTAGTTGGGTGATGGTTGTACTTTCCATGTTGGGAAATCATGGATATATACAGTTTTGAATTGAAAAGCATGACTATATGTTGAGATTTTGCGAAATGCTGGTATTTTCTAAAAATAACTTGATATTTGCCACACTGTAACAATGATATTTGGACATGTTCTACAATGTCTCCTGGCAGTAGGGGTATTTGCTTCTGTTAAGTCATGCATGCTGTAGTTGTAGTAACTCTGACCGGGTTCCTTGTTCATGGCCTGTTATCTTTGTGCTCCAACCATAAAAAACTCATCTTGTTAGGTATGATTTGTCACATATCATCAGTTACCAAGCAGCAAACTAACAACTAAACTAAATGTGTCTTGTTTTTTGTTGGTATGGTATTAAATACTGCATTTATACAAAAATTACCGAAGAAGATGATATTCTTATTTAGTGAAACATCTTTTAAGTAATGTTGTCCAACTGTTTATACTATGTTTTTATCTCTTTTCATTTTAAAACTTTGTAGAGCATTTATAGCAATCTTGCTAAGTTGCTGTTATCGTCATCAACCCGAGGTTGCAAAGCTCAATTTTATGGTCGGGCAAGGAAGATAGAAGGTCAGAAAAGGTCACTGTGGTTTTTTTTTGTGGTTCTTGAATTGGTTTATTTATCTTGGGGCAAGCATGAACCGCCTTCAGTCCTAGTGCTTCCAGCCTTCCAAATAACTTTTAACGATCAGGCTATCCCTTAACAAACTTGATTTCAGCAAATTATAAGGCATACAGTTGATATTGTTGGTTTCATCTTCTTGTTTAAAATAATACCATTAGCTGCTGGTGGCATCAGAGCTAGTAAAGTAATTTTATGCTAAGCTTGCCCGTCCATAGACTGAAATTTCTGTCACCAGTCTGGTATACATGCTCTGAACATTCATCTGATTACACAGGCTAATTTACCGAAGGAATGTTCTTTGATGCACTCTGGTAGTGATTCTTTTTTTTTTTGGTAACATCTAAACTTGTTGCAGGTTTTTATAGCTGTGTAGCATTTAAAGATGCTGGCCGTGGAATAGTTTCAAATGACCTTCATTTTGCCAGGTGTGGCACTGTTTTTCGAAAGACTTATGCCCTGCAATTTGTTGCTTTATTAGTTTATTAATGTACAAAGATATGAATCAGTAGAAGTTCTCCTTGATGGAATTTGGCTATGATATTTTGTGTTTCTTAAATAAATGGATCTCATATTCACATCCCAAAGGTCATCTTTAGGATAACTGGCTTCCAATAAGTTGTTCAATCCTCATGCTTAAAGTTTTTAAGTATGTTTCATTTGCTAGATATGCTCCCTCCCAAATCCAACCTACCAGCAAGTTCTGCTCAGTGAAACGGTTCTTCAAGAACTTTACTAAACAATCATTAGACAATTAATGGTCTCACATAGGTAGACTATAAAAGTATAAAGACCAAGCACTGCACTACCAGTTAGTCAGCACGATCTCAAACCCTTTTTTTACATACTAAATTTTACCCTGCTGTGCAGAGAGGATCTTTCCGACTGACCTATAATTAGAAAACACCATAACTGTCTACTATTTCATGATCAATAAGAACTGCAAACAGTTCCTAATAAAACAGATAATTTTACATAAGATTCATTTTTTAGTCTACAACATTTTGGCTCACTATGGTCAGATCGGAGCATGATGTTCAACAAATGAATCCAACTTGGTTCCAACTTGAGCTCCTAACTAATTGCTGTAGTGCTGGTGCAGCCAAGTTAAAAAGAGTTTGTAATAGCCTACCTCTTGTTACACAGGTGTTTCCATTCTACACCCTATCAATTCGGAAAAAGAAGGGCACCAGAGAGCGGTGACATGATAAGAGAGCGAAAGAAATTAAATTATGTGAAAAAAGTGAAGTCAAGTGGACCACCTGTTGAAGCACCATATGTACCTCCCAAGCCAAGAACACTAAAATCCACACGTGATAGAACCGTTGACATTTTTGAGGGCATGACAATAGCTGAACTTTCTAAGCGGACTGGTGAAACTGTTGGTTATTTGCAACAAGTCCTTCTGAACATGGGTGAGAAGGCTGAGTCAGAATTTGAGCCTGTCAGTGTTGACGTTGCAGAGCTCATTGCAATGGTAAACAAAATTTATTTGTTCTTTAAAAGAATCAAGCTAAGGTTAGTGAAGTTAGAATTGCAATTTACATATTTCTAAATTTCGTCTTTGGTTTACTTTTTCCCCGTCACAATCTTTCATGGTTGGCTATTCACATGTCTGAACTGTGATTCTTTTGAGTTCATTTCTAACATACCCCCAACTAGTTTGGGATTAAAGGCTTTGTTGTTGTCGTCTCAATTGTTCATGGTTCAAAATACTTGTGCTGAATTTTTTTTCCGTTGTGCGGAATGTTAAAATGCTACTGCTTTTGCACAACGGCATTGACACACATAGCATTTTCGAATGGTAATATATATTGTGCTTCATCGTTGTATGGCAGAATGGGATGTAATATCTGTAGATCACTTCTTTAAATTCAAGCAAAGTATGCATATATGGAGCTGTGCTTCTGCTATAGTTGGAGTTGGTCGCTAGTCATCGTATCTTAATACTGTTGCAATATTGGCTGAACTCAAGTATTAGTATCAAGTAAGAATGTGAGAAGCAGCTGTCCAACTCTTAAATCAACTTGATGTCATTGTACTTATCTAGAGTTCGGTTTTAATTGTTATCTAGAGTTATTTTTCTGCTGAAATGCAGTCGACATGTGCCTCTTAAGTCAAAGTTTTACATGGTTGATGTGATGTTATTAGTGATATGATTAGAGGATCACCTAACTGTAGTTATTTGTTTCTATTTTATTCCAGGAAATTGGAATTAATGTCAGAAGATTGCACAGCAATGAAGGTGCAGTACTTGAACCTCGCCCACCTGTTGTCACTGTAATGGGTCATGTGGATCATGGCAAAACTTCTCTTCTAGATGCTTTGCGACAGACATCTGTTGCTGCCAAGGAAGCTGGTGGCATTACCCAGCACCTGGGTGCTTTTGTGGTTTCCATGCCATTGGGTGCCTCAATAACATTCCTCGACACCCCAGGACATGCTGCCTTTAGTGCAATGCGTGCTAGAGGTGCTGCAGTTACAGACATTGTGGTCCTTGTTGTGGCAGCAGATGATGGAGTCATGCCACAAACACTCGAAGCTATTAAACATGCTAAGACCGCTAATGTTCCTATAGTCGTGGCTATTAATAAATGCGATAAGCATTCTGCTGATCCTCAGAAGGTTCGGAATCAACTTGCATCTGAAGGTCTGATGCTTGAAGACATGGGAGGTGACATTCAGGTTATTGAGGTTTCCGCTACTGGAAAGATTGGCCTGGATAAGTTGGAGGAAGCTTTACTTCTTCAGTCAGAACTGATGGACTTGAAGGCACGGGTTGATGGCCCTGCACAAGCTTATGTGGTTGAAGCAAGGGTTGATAGAGGTCGTGGCCCGTTGGCTACTGCTGTAATGAAGTCCGGTACATTGGCATGTGGTCAATATGTTGTCGTGGGTGCACAGTGGGGAAAGATAAGAGCTATAAAGGATATGTCTGGAAAGGTTATTCAAAGTGCACTACCTGCTATACCAGTGGAGATCGAAGGTCTCAAGGGTCTCCCATTGGCAGGGGATGATGTTGTTGTCGTTGATTCAGAGGAGAGAGCAAAAATGCTCAGTGCTGGAAGGAAAAAGAAACTAGATGGAGATAGGCTGAAATATACCACCTCAAAGATAACAGAAGTTAAAGACAATGCGGAAGAGGAGTCAGCAGAGGAATCAACACAGGTTCAGATGCCTATCATAATCAAGGCTGATGTGCAGGGTACTGTTCAGGCAGTGCAGGATGCACTAAATAGTCTTAATAGTCCTCAGGTATGACGAACTTCCTATGATTTTAGTAACCTTTTCTTCTTTGTTTAGTTCCTAAATCATTTTTCTGTTAAATGGGTTGATTAATAAAGCCCTGGTTGATTAAGTCAGACAAAGTATTAAATTTGCCTTTTAAATACTAATTTCTGATAGTACTTAATATCCATTATTTCACCTTTTCAGGATTTTCCAGGTGATGGCATTGTTTATAACACACTTTTACTTGTCTTTTTTCCCCTTGTGTTGATGTTCTGAATTAAAACCTAAAACACTCTTTACATTTTGAGTTTATATGAGCATATCCTTCATTATTTATCACTGTATAATTGTCAGGTACTTTTGTGCGTTGTTCATGTTGGTGTTGGACCTGTTTCTCAATCCGATGTTGACCTGGCCCAAGCTTGTGGAGCTTGCATCGTTGGTTTTAACATACGCAATCCTATAAGTTCTGTAGCTTCAGCGGCAAACAAAGCTAATATAAAGGTATTGTTTTTTTTTCCTTCTAATTTCTTGTTTACAAAATTCTCCAGTCATGCATCTATTTACTATACTTATAGAGATGTTCTAATTAAGAACTCAGTCAAGGTACAAACATCTGAGGCTTCGTAGAATGCTAGAACATAGATTACAACTAATTGTACTACCTCTTGATCATGCTGCTAATTTTTTGCCCTTCTCACCCTTTCGTAATAATGTTAATGAAGTGAATAGCTTGAACATTTATGTTGGTCAATATCTTCCATAACTCATTTCAACTTATCAAAGTTTGCGATATAATATATTTGTATATATTTGGATTCCTTCAATGTTAGCTTCCTTTGCCTGAGTGTAGGACAGAAATGGTAAAAAAGAAGGATCTAGATACCACACATGATGAGATTAAGGTGCTTCTGATGGCAAATTATGATTTTTTCCTTCAATAGATCATTGTGATGCTTGTCAATGCTACTATGCAAGTTTCAATGTTATTAGAAATCATGTTGGCTGGTCTCTCTTTAATGAATTGTTAAATGATTGCGATGTAACTTTGCGCATTGCCTTTTACTTCAGATATGTACACATAGAGTCATCTATCATCTTCTAGAAGAGCTTGGTAATTTAATTGTGGAGCGGGCACCAGGAACCTTTGAGACCCAGGTTGCTGGAGAAGGTGAGGTTTTGGACATCTTCGAGCGCAAGAAAAATAGCAGAGCAAAAGATCCAGATTACAAGATTGCCGGTTGTCGGGTCGTTGATGGGCATTTCACACGAGCATCTACCATGAGGTTATTGAGGAGTGGTGAGGTTGTCTTTGAGGGCTCGTGTACGTCACTGAAGCGTGAAAAACACGATGTAGATGCAGTTGGGAAAGGAAATGAATGTGGTATTGTCATCAAGGATTATGATGATTTCCGCATTGGAGATGTAATTCAGTGCTTGGAACAAATAAATGTTAAGCCCAAGTTTGTGGCCTTGGAGAGTGGCGCCGTATGCATTCAGTGTTGATAATGGATTTTGATACTGACAGCCGACAGGAGGTAATTCATAACAACTTCCATTCGTTTGGAATTTTGTCATGCTATCATTTAACGTAGACCTGCATGAGGGGCGGAAGCCAATGTGCTTGCCAATTTTTTCTTTGTGGCATCATGTGTTGTATGACGCAACATTTGGGGTAATTCATCATTTTTATAAAATTTTATCGTCCTATAATTTGTACAATGTGGTGTCTAAATGTCTAATAATGTTATTTGTTATAGTTGAGCATGAATTGTGTATTTTCCTATTACTTGTACTACGTAGTGTCTAATAATAATAATAATTCTATTTGTTATAGTTGAGCATGAAATGTGTATTTTTCTATAACTTGTACAACGTAGTGTCTAATAATAATAATAATTCTATTTGTTATAGTTGAGCATGAATTGTGTATTTTCCTATAACCTGTACAACCCAGTGTCTAATAAGAATTCTATTTGTTATAGTTGAGCATGGATTGTGTATTTTCCTATAACGTGTACAACGTAGTGTCTAATAATAATGCTATTTGTTATAATTGATGTTATTTCATAGAAGTAGGTATGAAATCGTTCCCTTTCCGAAGACGGGGTTGCTGCCATCGATGTTATTTCATATTATTATATTATGTTAAGTATGTCTTCTGTCATCATTTGAAATTTGCAACTCCGTTATTCATGCTTAATGCAATAAAGAGTTTCGTGCCAATCTGTTATCTATAGCCCAACCGTGGATAGTAGTTGTTACCCCTGGGTGCACTAAACAGGCGGGTATAGTGGCTTGAGGGCCAGTTATGCAATAGACGAAAAGTGTTCACGTTGGTGGTTTGGAGCGCAAGACGTGGAAGAACACCCAGACTTTGGAGTCAGAAGAACATGCCGATTAAACTCTTAAATCAAACCAACAATTGAAAAATTCAGATGATGATCGTCTCACGTGGAATTTTTTTTGTTCGAATAATCTTTAGGTTAATTATTTTGTGTTGAATATCTTTAGATTAATAAAAAGAAAGCAGTCATTTGGATTTCGTCTTCTCAAACACAATATTTCTAATGTATAACACCCATTACAAAACAGAATTATATCTGATCAATATACACTACGCAACATCATCATATACTTTATAAGACTGTCATCATCTTGTCTTTCCATCTAACACACCATATTCATAATTCATATACATCTATCTAAACAAGCGTGGCACAATCCGAAGTGGTGGGGTCCACCAACGCCGGAAGCAAGTATTTCCTTCCACCAACTCCATACGCATTAAAACTCCCCCCACTGGCCGCGTCCACCATCACCTCTCCGGCATACCCAGGGTACGCCCCCTTCCCATATACTCCGGCGCACGCCGACGCAACCTCCAACCCACCCCCCTTCTCGCCCTGGTAGAACCCGTCCCCGTACGGGTTCGTCACCGTCCCCGCCAGAAGCCCGGCGAGGTTGATCACCATCCCGTCGACCCCGACGTCCGCGTTCGGAGACACCAACGGCGGCGTCTGCGGACCGTAGATCGGCTTGTGGAATGGCCACGCGCAGCGTCCCGGACACTGGAGACTCGAGTCGCCAACCCAGACGTAAGGTGCGGTTGTTGTTTCTCCGTGGGTCCCGCACCGGGAGGTGCAGAACCCGTCGACGGCGACGTCGGACGAGGTAAGTACCACGTTTATGGTGTTTTTGGGGGAATCGGGTTTAGATTTTAGGGTTTGGAGTTGGGAAGGGGAGAGGCGTTTTCCGAGAGGGTAGTTGGGAAGGAGAGTGTGGGAGCCGAGGGTGGGGGTTGGGGGCGATTTGGAGTTGTACTTCTGGACGGTTCTCCACCAGGCGGAGACGGAGGGAGAGTTGGAGGCGGGTTTGGAGAGGGAGGTGACGAAGTCGGAGATTACGGACCGTTGGACGGAGGTGAAGTTGCCGTACCAGATCAGATTGACGGCGATGGGGCCGGAGAGGAGGCGGCCCTTGTGGTATTTCAATACCAAAGGTTGTTTTTCCACCAACGCCGATAGCGTTCTTGCGGGCGCACAATTTGGGAGGAGAGTTGTAAGTAGTAGTAGTAGTGGTAACATGGTCGTGAATAGAAGAGGTGCGGAAGTGGAAGCCATTAATGGGTGATGAATGGTTAGGGGATGGTTTTGGGGGGTATTTATGGTTGTGAAGTGGTCTGGGAAGAGAGCGGAGGAAGGGTCTGGGAAGAGAAGGACAAAAAGAGGCTCGGGAGTCCACTTGAATTAAGAGGAGATGTGTGTGGTCCGTGGAAGCAGGAGATGGGCAACAGCTGGGAACTGCTGTAGTGTGCTTTGTTAGTTTAGGTTGTTGGACTCTGCATGTTTAGTTGAATATTATGGTCCTTGAATACTTCTTTTAAGATTTGATATAAACTAAAAATCTTATAATTTGATAATCATGAAAAAAATTCAAAAGACCAACAAATACAATATGATTATTTTTATTTTTGTCTTGATCTTGTTAAAAACGTGTTTGTAATTGTATGATTTTCATCGAACATGGATAACTCACGTTATAAATCTAAATGTATGATTTGGATTTTAATTATATTAAATCTTGAAGGTATATAATTATCAAGGAAATAGAGAGAATCCATATATATATATATATATATATATATATATATATAGGAGTAGAGTAGGGACAGAAGTAGGGCCCGGTGGAGGGTGCATCTTCTCGTACGTCTATTTAACGCGTCGTTCGAATTTGGGTGTGGCCAGTTGGGAACTAGTGGTGTTAGGATTTGGGATTCTTGTGGGGGCGTGTATGATTGAAACGTGTTTGTTGTCTCTCTGTTAGTCTGTAGGCCTTAAATGGATTTAGTTTAATGTCACTTAACTTGAATTCTGTGGGAACAAAGTTATGTTACAGTGTTGTTTTGTTTTAGTTGCATAAAGCCAAAGCAGACGTTCCTATTATAGACGTAAAAGATAATATTGCGAGATCAAATAAAGAGGCATGATAGTTCGGCCAGAAGATTATGTCCGTCTCCTGGAACTCGCTTTGTCAATCGACAGTCAAAAACTACAAGGCCGAAAGCTGTTGACACATTGGCTGACATCATCAGTTCATGAAAAACGCTACTTCTGGAATCTGGACTAATAATCGGACCATTGTAGCAGTGGATATTCCATTTTGCGTAGGCAATCAAGTCACTATCTCAACAATTTAAGATGATCATAATGCTTCCGCTTTACAAAGTCGTTAGAGTGAATGTTGTTTTTACCCTAACGACGCTTTATGCCTAGCGAAAGGCAACATTTGAAGTTGTGGCGGTGAAAGAGAAATCAGAAATTTAAGAAAATATATTGGTTATTATGATCAGAGATAGGTGGTCGTTAATGAGGCGAATTGACTCCACACCTTATTAGTGAAAAACATGATTCAAAATTCGAAAACGTGTAATTAAAGTGCAACAGACAACTCCATTACATGATTACATCTATCTAATTCAACTTTAGTCACAATTGTTCTTTCTAGCCAGCATCTCTGTTCCGGTAAGTGCATGATAAACAAATATTAGTCTAGGCTTCCACTGCTTTTACACAACTCCCACTCATGTCACCAATCTCTAATTATAATAATCAGAGTGTGGAAGTATTCTTCGAATAATTAAAGCCACGAAGGTGTCGAAACTAATGCAAATGGCACTTGTTCATGTGAAGGAAAAGAAAGCAAAACGTATGATCGACCCATTTGTATCTTTAATTCCCTTCCAGCTGGCAGTTTTGAGAAAGTTGGCAAATATGGATTCGACCAAATTAAAGTTTATGCAAAGCCTAAATAAACTACGATGATTGGTCTAATAATGTCATCCTACCACAGAACATGCACGTGACCCTCATGCTTGCACGGGTGGGTTACATATTATATGATACTGCCCATAGCATCTTATGTCATCAAGTCAAATTCTGCTTCTTCGTTCAGCTTTCATCTAAATCATGTTAGTTGGAAGTGGCGATTCTAGAAACCGAACTAATGAATGTTATTAGAGCACCGTTAGCAAAGCTGGAATTTTTTTGGGTGATTAGTTTTTTCTTTTTGTTACGTCAACTACTCATTTTGTCGTACCAATCCATCAACCTTAAAATTTTCTTAATCATACCCAAAAATAACCCAAACGTCCTACATTCTTTTATCTCCACGTCATTTGGAAATAAATCATAGGTAAAAATAAAATAATATTTTTATAAAAAAATATATATTTAGAAAAATTGAAAAAAATTGATTTTTTAAACTATTTTAACAAATTAAAAATAATTTGGACCAACAGGAGCCACTTGGTTTTCCAAGTACAAAATGAAAAAAACAACCATAAATCAAAGATTTTATTGAAACAGGTTTGGATGTGAGTTTCAAAAACACCTGTTTTGATGTGAGGTTAAGAAACTTTGAAGTTTCTTCAAGAGCTAAACATCAAAACTCATACCCAAACACAGCCAAGGTAGTCAACGCATGAAAACTTTCGAATTCTATTCTACAACTAGTGCATGGTTATACTAATAATACTTCCCATGGTTTTGATGTGTTGTGATCCTAATTAAATCATGATTTATATTAGAGTATACGCCAAAATCAATAATACTACGGAGAATTCCAACTATGCTGAGTTTTGACTTTCAACGAGGTGTTTTTATCATTTTTCAGCTCTTGTCTGTTTGTTGCTTCCTTGTGTAGCCAAAATGTCTCCGTGTGGTTCACAATTAGATTCTTAGTCACATCATAAATTATGGTAACCTGAACTACTCCTACACACCAAACTTAAAATCGAACTATTATAATAATGAGTGTTAATTGCCAAATATGAAAATAATAACTATTACTTTTGAGTCTTGGTCAAATTGTTGCATGATTGTTCAAATTGATCGGTCCTAGATAAAATCAATCCGACATGAAACGAGCATGTTCAATATACTAACCAAGGCAAGTTACGCTCTGGCAAGAAAGTAGAACGCAAAGTTTGCATATAAAACATTCTCTTCATATTCTCTCTCCGTTTTCATTTGAAATCTCCTTACTTGTCCAAATAGACCATAAGTTGGAGTTCATTTGGAGAAAAAACTAATTGATGTGCTTTTACACACCAAAGGTATTGTACTCGTGTATATCTAACCAGACGATTATTACAGTAGAGTTAGTAGATTTGTGTCCGTTGGAACGGAAAAAAGGTGAACTTCTTCGTATTGTAACGATAAGAGAAGAACAGATAATACTGGAAAAATAAAATTTATGTATGTATACACTAGAATATATTTGTAAATAAACCTGCTAATTCAAAAAGGGGTGGTGGCGCAGTTGGCTAGCGCGTAGGTCTCATAGCTACAGTTGAGTGATCCTGAGGTCGAGAGTTCGAGCCTCTCTCACCCCAATTCTTTTTGGCAAATCCATCGATAGAATTTTATTTTAAAAAATAATTAAACATTGCATCCAAGATTTTCTCCTCTGCATTAAAGCACTATCTTTTGCAGCAAATAAGTTACAAAAAAAAGTCATACGCTGAGCTAATTCTATGAAGGCTAAAATCTTCCAAACCAATACATATTACTTCACTAATGATTGGAATAAACCTTTGTCCATCTCCCGACCCATCACCCATTATTCTCAAGCCCTTCGCCTTCCCTTTCTCCATCTCCTAACATTTAAAACCTATTCCACAATCAGAGGAATCAATTGCAGCCAGCCACCAATCCATGTGAAGCATAAATTTATGTTATGAAATGACAAATTCGAAAAATAAGATTTATTAACCAAAAAGCAGTTCCAAACCGAACCCAACATCTTAGGCCCATAACATGCCAACCCCCTTTCCAAACCCCAAACCCCCATCCTTCTTCTCAAGAAAATTCCCACAAAAAGAAGAAAAAAACTCCACACTTCCAAATTTCCCCAAAACAAAAAGAAGAAAAAACTCCAAACTCCAAAGCCCTCTTCTCCATCAACACAATCAAAACCCTATGGAGTCCCCACCACCTCCAGACCCCTCCACGACCTCCCCCCCTCCGAAGAAGCGCCGGCGCCGGCGGAAGCAGTTCCCGGAGATGGTCCCCACCCACCGTCTCCGGGCCCTCCGCTCCCACACCCGTCCCAGCGTCTACAACGAGAAGCTCATGGACGAGATCCTCCAGATGCAGATCAACGACTCCGACTTCCCCAACCCCCGTCGCCGCCTCGTCGACGAGATCGACGTCGAGGCTCTCATCGCCTCCTCCGTGGGCTTCCCCTCCGACTCCCTAACGGAGGAAGAGATCGCCGCCAACGTCGTCTCCATCGTTGGGTCCACTGAGCAAGCCAACTACATCGTCATCCGGAACCACATCCTGTCCAGGTGGCGATCCAACGTGACTGTTCTTCTCTCCCCTGAGGACGCAATGGAGTCGATCCGGTCGGAGCACCGCGCGCTCGTGCACTCCGCTTATACGTTCTTGTCCGAGCATGGTTATATCAATTTCGGGATGTTTCCCGCGATTAGGGAGGCTGGGTGGGGGAAGGGTTGTGATGGACCGAGTGCGAGGGCGAATGTGGTTGTTGTTGGTGCCGGGCTGGCCGGCTTGACGGCTGCGAGGCAATTGCTTTCGATGGGGTTTAAGGTTGCGGTTGTGGAGGGGAGGAACCGGCCCGGGGGTCGTGTTCTTACTAGGAAGATGGAGGGGGGTGGGGTTGTGGCTGCGGTTGATCTCGGTGGGAGCGTTATAACTGGGATTAATGGGAATCCGCTTGGTGTGTTGGCTCGGCAATTGGGGTTTCCGCTGCATAAGGTGAGGGATAAGTGCCCGCTTTATCTTCCGGATGGGAAGGCGGTTGATCCTGTGTTGGACACGAACGTGGAGGTCTCGTTTAACCAGTTGCTGGAGAAGGTATGTAAGCTTCGGCAGGCGGTTATGGAGGAGATGAAGTCGGTGGACGTTTCGCTTGGAACCGCACTTGAGGTGTTCCGGCAAGCGTATGGATTTGCGGAGAAACCGGAGGAAAGGATGCTTCTTGATTGGCATCTTGCTAACTTGGAGTACGCCAATGCTACTATGCTTTCCAACCTTTCTATGGCTTATTGGGATCAGGATGATCCGTATGAGATGGGTGGGGATCATTGCTTTATTCCCGGTGGGAATATTAGGTTTGTGCGTGCCCTCGCGGATAAATTGCCGATTTTCTATGGGCGGAATGTGAGTAGAATTCAGTATGGAGACGATGGTGTTATGGTTTATACCAAAGGGCAGGTGTTCCGAGGTGACATTGTTTTGTGTACGGTCCCACTTGGCGTGCTTAAGAAAAGATCCATAGAGTTTATACCTCCACTTCCGGAGGTCAAACAAGATGTCATTAAAAGGTTGGGGTTTGGTTTGTTGAATAAGGTAGCAATGCTTTTCCCAGTTGACTTCTGGGGAGGTGGAATCGATACATTTGGACATTTGACGGAGGAGTCAGACCAGCGTGGTGAGTTCTTCCTGTTCTATAGTTATTCGTCGGTGTCTGGTGGACCACTGCTTATTGCTCTAGTGGCTGGTGAGGCAGCTGTTAAGTTTGAAACAGTTTCACCTGTTGAACCCGTGGAAAAGGTATTGAAAGTGCTGAGACGGATCTTTGCTCCAAAGGGAATTGAAGTGCCGGATCCTGTCCAAGTAGTTTGCACTCGGTGGGGAACGGATAAGTTTGCTTATGGTTCTTACTCTTATGTTGCTGTTGGAGCCTCCGGTGACGATTATGATGTTCTAGCAGAGAGTATAGGAAATGGGAGGGTTTTCTTTGCAGGAGAAGCGACAAACAGACGGTATCCAGCTACTATGCACGGAGCCCTCCTCAGTGGTCTGAGGGAGGCGGCTAACATATCGCGAGTTTGTAAGAGAAAATGTGCCATTATTTTGCAGAAGAAAGAAGATTATTTAGAGGAAGGTTTTGATGTCGACGATCTCTTTGAAAATTCCGACTTCACATTTGGTACCTTCTCAATTCTTTATGATCCTGGCACCACTGGTCCAGAATCCTCTACATTGTTACGTGTTGGTGTTGGTGAGCGAAAATCAGGATCAGGAGCTCTCTTTCTGTATGGAGTGTTTCAGCGGAAACAGGTTACGGAACTACAACAGGTTGAGGGGGAAGAAAATAGATTAAGTGTATTGTATCACAATTTTGGCACAAAACTGGTAGGAAGTAGGGGTTTAGGCAGCTCCGGAGAAGCCTTAGCTGCTCGCATCATGGTAGCCAGGAGGAAGAAAAAGGAAATTACAAATGGATTTCATCATGGTTGAACTTTTTAACGTTGAAATGTATGTATGCACCTTGGTAGCAGCCTGCTTTGAAGCTTTTGTCCATTAGAAGGAAGATCTGAATGACTGCCATACTTGCACAAAGAAATCTTCTTGATATCGATTTTTATTTGAATTTGCTGGAAATTTCCTGTGCTGCAAATGAGAAGAACTCAATGGTGCTGCTAATTTCAACAAGGATTGGAATTTGATTGGACGATGAAGATAAGGAGGAAGTCATTGTTTCAGCAATTGTTGGTTAGTTAAGTTTCTAACCCTGCCTTTAACCATTGATTGATTCCATTGTTTCTGAAGGGGGAGATAATAATTCCCCGAAAGTTTGTAGCTTGGTAGTTTGTTGATAATTTTTGCAATCTAATTTGCTAAAGCCAGGAGTTCATTTCACTAAGGTATAAATTGGCACTGCTTAATTTTCTTCTTCTGTTAAGTAGGTAATTCTTGTTCTGCAGGCTGATCACAGATATTCTGACAAATGACTCATTTATTTGTGCAATTTCAATTGTAATTACTTATCACTAATTGGTCAACACATCATAATTAAGATAATCTCTTCCTTGGTCTGCGAACTTTTATCCTGTGGAGAATTGTCGATTTGCCGATATGGTTTTCCGTAGAGCCATTGAGGGAAAAGGGTGTGTGACGATTGGGCTTATATGGATCAGGAATTGATGTATGATAGCGAAGTGCTTTGGACCATATATTTTGATTACTACGGAGGGAGCATCTTTAATAAGCTCCAGATGTGGTGCGTTACGTGCGTCGCATAGGTAGAGTATCTAGTTTCTACATGGTATATGAAAGAACATGAACTTGAAAGAAGAAAAGAGAGAGTAAAGAATGTAAGCTGCCCCGATTGTGTCTTATTAGGTTATGTTTTGGATCTGATTTGTAGGTCTAGATTCTGAAAATCGACCGTTCTCATAGGTATCCTAATTTAAAACAAATTGACAATTGGAGATTTTAATCAAGAGCCTAATATTTGGTTCTTCCAGTTTTATTTATATTTGGGTTTGCCCTGAATATTATCTGGAGGATTTGGAAAATCTTACGTCAACTCTTGCTCACAAAGTATAATAAGAGTTTTGCCCTCAAAAACTTATTTACTCGACGCAAAACCCTGTGCTTCATACTTAATGAAAATTTTATCATTAAAGTTTTTTCTGAAAATATTGTTACGGAATTCACAATTGTATCATCATTTCTTAGGAGCTCAATATTTGAGCTTCCCGAATATTTAATTGTGCTTCATTTTCTTTTTGAGTTGGGAATGAAAGTCCTGCAGAATCAATATATGACTTGTGAATGTTTCAAAATGGATTCTATGGTTTGACGGAATTTATGGTATTTCACAGTCCAGTCCAAATGTCCTCTTAAACAGAAGTCCTTTCTGTGGTGTGGCTAAGCTGTCGTAGCCTCTTTTATTTTGCTCTTAACTTCTTAAGCCAGTTTTTTACGAAAGACATACGGGCTAATAGATTTGGTGTGGGCAAGAACCGAGAACTGTTTTTGTCCTACAGAATATTGAATTCGGGCGGTTTATCTATTTAATTTCCAAACGACGCATTTACTTATGGCTGTATTTTCTCTTGCCTCCTGTTGTTTGCGATGAAAACCCAAGGGTTATAAGAACATATGTCTGTTATACTAATTAAAGCCCTTTGCAATGTGAGAGTCCATTTAGGATGGTGCATGACACCTGCGGGTTTATATTGACCTCTTGCTGAATCTATATTTTCAGAGGTCTACTTTTTGAATCTTCATTCTTTACGTAATTGCGTTGCTGAAAATTGATCTAAGAGTGGTTGACTGAATTTTTGATATAAGAAAAAATAGTTAACTATTTAAGCCTTGTGGGCAAACAAGTGAACTACCATATCTGACTCCTGCTAAAAGCTTCCATGGAATTGGCTGCAAACTTCCAATAACAATCTTGTATGTGTGAAAGATGTGTTTGGGTTTCACTTGGCAATTTTCATTGGGCCGAGAGTTTAAGGTCCACTGCAACTGCTTTTACTGTTTTGCATAGCTACGAATCCTGTATGGAAACCTAATTAAATAGTTAGTTGAGGGCAGGTTTCTTCATTAAGGAGGCATGTGCTTTTCCTTTTCTAAAATTTGGATTGCTTAGGATCGCTCACAGTTGTTTTCGGGTGGTTTGATTGGGATTCTGAACATTTGGATCCAACCCATAATTAGTTCTCAAAAAAGCTACAAGATCATGGGACTTCTTAAGCCACGAAATAGAAATCGTTACGATAAAAGTCCAAGATAATATCTGAGCTCGCTACTCATTCATTTTGTTGTTGTTGTTGATATGATCTGATGCTTCCTTTATAGAACCTTAAGATCAACCATTCAATGACATTAAACCAACAAAAAGAATCTTATAATTGATGTGGCCATTGGATTGGTCCCAACTCCCGACACATTGCGAAGTTATATTCTTAAGTTCCCAACACATGATTACATGATAATGGAGATGTGAGGCTATAATCTGTTGCTTTCTCAAAACAGCTTGGACTGGTGTGGACAAGTTACTTCTTTTCAACGTTCTTTAGTCCACTTGCATTAGGAGGACGCTTAGATGTCCACTTGCATTAGGAGGACGCTTAGATATTAAATCATAGACCATTGTCTAATGGAAAAGGTTTAGCGGACGCTAGCGTTCGGGACGCGCGCTTATGTGGTCAGCCCAGTCAGCAGACGCGTTTGAGTTGGCAGTCTCCACAGAAAAAGTTTATTTTTTATTTTATTCCTCGTTTCGTACAAATGTCTACATCCCTCCATCCCTCATTAATGCGTCTCAAATCACTCATTTTCCATGAACATTTTGGCTCTCCTACACAGCACAGGAGACTTGTTATAAATCTCAACATGCGTCTTCCTTTTTCTTCCCTTCTCTTCTGTGGTCTTACCTCTGTGCTTTGATGGAAATCGTTCATGTGTCTTTCCAAGTGGAGCAGCCGACAAACGTTCCTAAGGAGGGGATGTTTTTCCCCTCTTTCGAAGAAGCCCAAACATTTTACGTTGTTTATGCCGATTCTTGTGGTTTTTGTGTTAAGAAAAGGCATCACACCCGTTTGTTTGCTACCTCTGGGTCAAGTGTTAATGTGCTGGAACGAGATGCAATGGTGTCAAAGCTTCCGAGGATTTTGGCGTGATGTTCTACTATTAAAAGTTCAATCAGAAAGTTCTATGCTTTTGCGTATAATTCCACATATACAACAAACAAGACCAAAGTCATCCTTAAGAATGTAGGAATGATCACATTCTTCTTCATTTTCTTCATGTACAGCAGTTGTATGTCTGTTCGGAATAAGAAGTCAGTCTGTTCGGAATATGTTGTGTGTCTGTTCGGAATAAGAAGTCTGTCTGTTCGGATTAAGTGGTGTGTATGTTCGGAATACTTTCTGTTCCATTTCTGCACAAATTTTCAACATAATCTGGACAAACATTTTACATAAACTGGACAAACTTTTTACATAAACAAGACAAGTTTTCTACATAAACAAGACAATCTTTCTACATAAATAATACAAACTTTCTGTTCCGTTTCTGGACACACTTTCTATGCTTTTGCGTGTAATTCCACATATACAAACAAGACCAAAGTCATCCTTAAAAATGTAGGAATGATCACATTCTTCTTCATTTTCTTCATGTATAACAGTTGTATGTCAGTTCGGAATAAGAAGTCTATCTGTTCGGAATATGTTGTGTGTCTGTTCGGATTAAGTTGTGCGTCTGTTCGGAATAAGAAGTCTGTCTGTTCGGAATATGTTGTGTGTCTGTTCGGAATAAGAAGTCTGTCTGTTCGGAATAAGAAGACTGTCTGTTTGGATTAAGTTGTGCGTCTGTTCGGAATAAGAAGTCTGTCTGTTCGGAATATGTTGTGTGTCTGTTCGGATTAAGTTGTGCGTCTGTTCGGAATAAGAAGTCTGTATGTTCGGAATATGTTGTTTGTCTGTTCGGAATATGTTGTGTGTCTGTTCGGAATAAGAAGTCTTTCTGTTCGGAATAAGAAGTATGTCTGTTCGGAATAAGTAGTCTGTCTGTTCGGAATATGTTGTGTGTCTGTTCGGATTAAATTATGTGTCTGTTCGGATTAAGTTGTGTGTCTGTTCGGAATATGTTGTGTCTGTTTGGAATATGTTGTGTGTCTGTTCAGATTAAGTTGTGTGTCTGTTCGGAATAAGAAGTCTGTCTGTTCGGATTAAGTTGCGTGTCTGTTTGGAATAAGAAGACTGTCTGTTCGGAATATGTTGTGTGTCTGTTTGGATTAAGTTGATCCAACCTAAAAGTTAAAAACAATATTTTATTATGATAAGTCTGGACTCTGCACGAATAAAGGGTCTGCACGCTGTCCTAGGGTCTGCACGCTGTCCTAGGGTCTGCACTATCTGTGTATTGGGAAAAGAATCGTTCAACCTAAAGAACCGGCGTTTTTAAGAAGACCAAAGCACGTGAAGAGAAATTTTGCTGACTGGACGCTGACTCAACACGTCCACGTAAGGCGCGTCCGTGACGCCCGCGTCCGTGTATAAGGACTCTTGTATTTTGTGATTTGTTTTTATTTTACCTATGATTGATCATCAAATGACGTGGAGGAGAGAATGTAGAGTGTTTGGGGTGTTTCTGACATGATTGAAGTTTTTTTTGGATGAGTGAGGTGAGCTGACGTGAGAGAGATAAATTGACGTGACAGAGAAAAAAAAAAGACAACCGGGCATGGTTATTTATAACTCCAAACCTTTTACACACTTTGGTCCACTCTACCAACCATTTTTTACGCTGAAAGTAGACTTTGTTTCCCTAGATAACCAAAAAGATTAGATCTTGCTTGATTAATTATTGATCCTATTCTGCTGACCATGAAAGCAATTTGTTCGTGAACTTCTTCAAGCATTCACATGTGGTCGTTCTTAGATGCAATCACTCTCAAAACAAGTCTGTTCTCTTCAAATGCCGACTTAAAGAAGAGGAAAGTCATAAGAGAAAGGTTCCTTAAAATATATAAATAACAATAGAAAGTGAAAGCAGTCTATCTACAACTTTGCTACGATCCAGACATATTAGTGTTTGTTGTTAATACATGATTATGAAATATTGCATTCAGAAAATATGTTCTGTCTACTAAGATCTAGTCAAGAATTTTAGTATGACACTGTAATTTACGTAAGTTGTGTATCAGATAGCACAACAAGCATTCCCAGCGTTGGTAGTACGTATATGTTTGCTAATATATTTTTTGTACAAGTTACCAAAGTTTACTCTTCCCTGTTTCTAGATCAATCATCAATGGTACACTAATTGTCGGTGTGTTTTTTATAACACTAGTATGTACGTTAATCTTTGGTTAACAATAGTGCTTAGTTGCATGAGTAGAGTAAGCAAAGACAAAAGAGACAGTCCCGTTGTTACATTAACGACATACTAAAATATTGGATGCAATCCTGATCAAAATTCCGACAAGACTTTCAAATTGGATCTAACACATCCCGATCATCCCACTAACCAAGTTGACTTTGATGTGATATCCTAATCATCTCTGGGATCATTACCCATTAAATTAACCTTGAAGCTATATTCTAATGCATAAACGTATGTACTTTGATCATACAAATGGGATCATGCATCCATCTTTCAGAGCTGACTGCGACGTTGTTTTTTGCCAAATAGAGTCATCCACTTACATTATTTACTTATACAGTTGACTTACGATCTTGGATGTGGAAGGATGAGCAAAGTCAACTACAACGTTATTGATTTAGTAAAAAATAAAAAATGGTAAAACAACTTTATTTACGATTTATTTATGCTAGTGTTGTTTGTGCAAGAATTATTAAGAATGTATTATTCGGTTTTAAAATCTTATGCGCATAATAAACAATAAATATCCAAACGTAATGTTAGACTAATCCAGTATTTTAACCAAAGTAAAGTATCTTCGGATATATATTTTTTCACTTAAAAGATAACTTATGTTATATAAATAATCATTATTTCATGATTGGTATTATTGAATGCCGAGAGGCGAGAATTAGAGAAAGGTCCTGTATATAATCAAAATATGTTATACTGTTTGCTGACAATATTTTTTCCCCATTCTGTTCTGCCTGTTCGATCTAGATCTCAAAAGAGATACACTGTTGACATAGCAAAGTTTTTTTTCTCCTTCGTAAAGTGTTGACATAGCAAAGTTAATCGCAATCATCTTATAAGATTATTAACCAACAAAAAAATTATAGTGTCAGGCATAAGATCATGGACTACCTGTAAGTCTTGTTTTCATAATTAAACTGTATGATGTATTGATGTGTAACACATACATGAGTTGAATAATAAATTCAAAAGAAAAGGTTAAACAAGTTCAATGTCTGCCCGTTTGCACTTTGCAGCAACGCTTGTGTGCAATATTGATTATTCCTCTGTTACAATATTGATTATTCCTCTGTTACAAAGTTTCGCTATAATGTCTTAATCTTATGTATGTCTGACGTAGGCTCTGTGAAGATTACTATAACGAATATGTTTAATTTGATAACTAAACTTGTTATGTCCCTAACCAGCGATTAGGGGTTAATGGTGATTATGGGGTGGCTTTGCACAGGGAAGAGGAGGTGAACAGTGGTGTTGTAATATCCTGAATTTTTTAGTTGAGGTAATAATCAAATATCTTAATGGACTAATTAAGATTGTTGGATGATTGTGTGGTTTTAGGAGAAGATGGAATTTTGAGAAGAAAAAGATGGAGATTTTGAGGCAAGTACTGATTCGTTATTCTTCAGTTTCATATCATGTCTGTCTCTCTTGATATTCGTAGTTGCATGCATGTTGAGCATTAATATTGATTTTATGTATATGCATATGATTGCATGGTGGTGTTTCGATCGACATGTCCTGTGGCTGTGTGTATGTTTCTAGTAGAGCAACTTAGGAAAGAGCTGCCTAACGGACAACGTGGAGCCACCCGAGAGAGGAAAGGGCTGTCTGTCGTTAGTGTGGAGCTACCAGGTGTGCGTCTGACAGATTGATAGATTTCAGAAGCACAAGATGTGGTCGAATCTGAATGGGGGTTTCAAATTGATATGCATGCATTTTATTTGTGATGCATGTCTCTTGATTGTGCTTATTGACTGAATGTCATATTCTGTATTATTTTCCACATGATTATGATTCTGATTGATTGATGGTTGGTACTTGCGGGTTGTCGAGCTCACAAATTGTTGATTATATTTTTCAGATTAATTATGGGCCTATCAGATGGATTTAAATATCAGAGTGCGCAGCGGTCAGGATCGTTGATCGTATCTTAACGCACCGGGTTCGGGCGGGTGAGCAGTTGTCCAGGCTCGGGGCGTTACAGGTGTTACCCAGTGATGTGCGTGGGGAAGGAGAGTAGGATGAGTAGGGCGATGGTGGGGGTGTGGTGTTGGTTTTTGTGTTGGTTGAAGGATTCTCTCCTTCATTTCATGCACCAAACCCATCTCTCTCACTTTCCTTTCCTTTCCATTTCCGGCGAACCAGCAGTGGAGGAGGAGGTTTCGGCGGGCGGAGTTGAGCTCGGAGTCGCGGAGGCGCGATCGTGAGACGCTTGTGTCAGAGGTTGCGGTCGAGTGAGGGCGTTGAGCGAATCTCCGGCGTGTTCCGTCTTGCACTTGAGGTATGTCAAGTTCTTGCATTAGATGTTTTTGTTACTCACCCACGTTGGGGTGATGTTGTGGTCGGTCGCGCGAGGTCGAAGACCTCGCCGGCGACGAGGAAACGACGTAAAATCCTTGGCTGACACAAGGTTGTTGTCGACCGGTTTCCTTCGGGCGACCAGTTTTCTTCAGGCGGTCGACCGATCTAGTGTTTTCGCCTGACTTTAACCAACACCGGTCGAACGACGCCGTATGGCGGTCGACCGGTAGTGCTTGTGCTGGTGGGTTGGGGTTTTCCTGGATGTTTTCGGTCGAACGGGATCCTTGAATCGTTCGACCGTTGCTTCGTGTTTCGCGTGGACCGGACGTTGACCATCCAAACGGTCGACCGCCCTAGACCTTTTGTCCGACGGAACTTAAGTGTTTAGTATGATTGTTTGACCGAGCGTTGTATTTTGTTCGACCGATAGATGACCTAGAATGCTAGGATGCCCTTGGTAGTTTTCGGTCGACCGAATAGAGTTGTATGATTTTGACCAGACTCTGGATTTTGACCACGTTCGGTCAATCGGTTTTAGACTTTTGTTCGACCGTTGGGGATTGAGTTTTGAGCACAGAGTTTGACCGTTGTAGGCGTTCGGTCGACCGATTCGACCGGTATACCTTTTTCGGTCGATCGTTTGAGCCCAGAACTGAATCCTGGTCCTAGTGAAGTGTCAACTCTGTCCACGGAAACTCGTGTCCTCGCATAGAGCGTGACCCGGGAGGTGACGGTGGGTACGTTGCTCGTGCCTGCCCAGGGACCGCCGTGTGGAAGAGTGTGGATACTTGGGACGTGTCGCCTCTGCATTATAGAGGGTGACATAGTTTGTATATTGTTCTCTCCTTAGAGTAGCAGCCCTGAGGGATTGCGGAGCCCATTGCTTTCAGCGGGCACGCAACTGTCGTTGGGTGAAGTGACTACCGGCCTGGATGGCTACGGAGGTCGCTGCCCTGCTTTTATAACGGCGGAGTTGGTGTCTGCACGTGGAGCTCGATGACCCCGCGGACTTCGGTTCGGATCTGTCGATTGTCTAGCCCTCTATGTGGTGGATATGTTCGACTGACCTTGATAGACAGTGATTACACGAGCCCGTGTGGCCTGTGTGGCGGCGGGAGGGCCCCTGTGCGGCCCGTGTGGCGGCAGGGAGGATCACGCGTGGCCTGTATGGTAGCGGCGATGGATTGCCGATGATGTTTTCCGAAAGGTAGCTCAATTGGGCACTTTACGAGTGAGATACTGTGCGGTCTGTGTGGCGCCGGTGATGGACCGACCTGAGCGACGGCTCCGTTGGTGTGGTGGTGGACCACGATATTTTCAGATCTGATTCTACCTGCGCGGAAGTACGAACGCCTCCTCACCGATCTCTTTGGCTTGTGTAGCCGCGTGTGGGAATGTGTTGCGTACTGTTCGCTAGACCGTATGTGCCTACGGTAGGTCTCCACGGAGACCCGATGTTTGGACCGTGCGACTTGTGTGGCGAAGACGATGTTGTGGCCCTTGTGGCCCGTGTGGCACCGGTGATTGTGGACCGTGCGGCCTGTGTGGCGGCGGCGATGCTGTGAACCGTTGGGCCTATGTGACAGCGGTGGCGGTTGTAGACCGCGGGGCCTGTGTGGTAGCGGTGACGGTTGTAGACCGCGGTGTCTGTGTGGCAGCGGGAACAATTGCAGGACGAATGTCCGGTTTGACCCTTGGTGGGAATGTTGTTTTACTGCTTTGTATTTCATGTAATGCTATACTAGTATGATAGGGCATATAGGTGAGTTTGTCATACGGGGTTTCCTTATGGAAACTCAGACATTGTTGTTATGTTTATTTTCAGCACCGCATTAGGTTCCGGCGGGTGGTGAACGAGGGAGATTGCACTTTGAGTCTGGATCTTGTTGTCTGCCTATTTTAGGTTGTCGTGATTACATGTATTATGTATTTCGTATTCTGATGTAATCACTCTTTTGACAAACTATTATGTAATATTCTTCGAGTAATGTTCCCATTCTTGATGGTTTTTATCCTCGTGTTTCTTTTGATTTTAAAAGTTTAAATTTTCCACAATTCGGGAATGTTACAAAACTACAAGTAAAATTGTTATTTCTAAGTACTATTAGTAATTAAGCTTAATATCAGTCAGCAATGAAAACCATAACATGGCTTAGAAAGTCTACGAAAACTGAACACAACGTAGTCCATACAATATATGAAAAAATTATGCCGACATCCCCTATAAATGTGTTGTTTCTTTCCTTCTGAACACCATTCTACAGTACAGAAACAAGATACATGTTATGTTTTGTAAACCTGCACACTTACCGAGTGCTAATGAGAATCATGTACATATTATGCGAAACTCATTGTTAACTTTGAACACCAGAGCTACTCAGACAGCAACAACGCAATAATTTTGTTTTACGTTCAGTGGGGTCAGGATGATATATATAATGACAAAACTATGCACTGAGGCCCATACAGTTCTACATTCCCAAACACGATGTCAGATTGATTCCATTGACACCAAAACCAACAATACCGTAACATGTTGTTCTTCAGCATGAATTATCAAATGTATCTGTTGAGGATGGCATGACAACCGACAAAAGAAAGGAGCATTTTACATGGGACAAAATTGCAATTAGAAAATTAGATCCACAGTAAAAATAATTTGTGAAGAATGTACCATACTGATGCTTTGTTAGTTTATAGTATCTCTGTACTATAGCATATATTTGAAACCACAGTAGTTTAACTTTTCACATGTTCTTTAGTGGATAAATTATGGAGCCACTTTAGGGAAAGCAAATGTGTTTGTGCAGTGTTTTCTTGTCCAATACTATTTGCATGTGAAGCTTTTATATCTTCTTGTTGTTCTTGTTTTATTCACACTGATTATTTTGTCATCAATCTTTGTAATCACTGTACTCTCATTCGGTGCCGACCAAATGTAGACTGCAAATTCATCATTATCGCACTAGGCAAAAGCCACAAAAGTTAGGGCATCCAACTCTCAAATCTAAACTACTTGAGCTTCAATTAAAAACTTACATAATGATCCATCTCATCTCCAAATTGCTAAATAATGCTATACATTGTTTAACCTGATTAATTACCTATGAAATTCACACAAGCACAACAACTTTGTAATAATGCAACACAAATAAGTTTGGAACAACGTCGACATGAAATCACACTACATGGACGAAAAAAGAACACGAACTCTAAGTTGGTCGTTTCTTGGGCGAATGAGAATTTCAATAAAGGTGCATGTGATGCTCCTGGACCCCGAGAGGGCATTTGATTCTAGGCTCGCTGGGACAGGGATGTAAAGGGTGGATTCCCTATTGGCAGACCTCGCTTACTTTCACTATTTTCCCTAGCGAAAGTGCAGATGAAACGAGGTAACAAAGTTTGCTCGAACGCCATGGCATATCTGAATTTGAGACATATCCTCAATAAATACTGTTCGGTTTGAGACAAAATTTTCAAATATACCATCACATTCAACCATATTTAGTATCCATACATTAATCTTTTGCTAAATGATTTTCGGCTTTCCGATTAGATCTAAACATGCAACTCACACGTAATACAAGGATTTGATAAGACCACCTCAATACTTAAGATCTACAAATTCAACAAGTGATGACTTCTCTAGACGTTAATCTAATACCAACAATAGGGAATAATAAATAGTACTTAATGCAGCATTTAACTGTGTTTAGCACAAAGAGGAAAGGTGGAGACCAACTCATCTTGAATCGAAACCCACTTCAAACTTAAAACACCTCCTCTAACTAAACGGTAGCTTCACCAGCTGTAATCCCAATCTCACATTCTCACTCATACACACTCACTCGTCACTAGACAGAGAATAGAGTTCTCACTTCCCAGTTCGAAGAAATCCAAAATAAAATTCCACTTACCCAACAGTCCATTTCCACCCTTCCCCAACCCACCATAAACAATTATCCGATATTCACCTCCAATTCCGTGTGTTTTACCCTCACAGAACACAGATCGCTGCTGCGCCTTTTTTTATACTTCCCCACATCACGCTGGAAGAGAGAGAGAAAGCAACGGAGACGCGGCTTGGGTTTGGATCTGCTTAGCATTGACTACAAAAGTAGAGTGAGGAGAGATTAAAGGTGGGATTTTTATGCATCTTTCCACCTCAAATGCTCAAGTGGGGCTTTCGGAGTTCATGAATCCTACGTTCTAAGCCAACCCTCGTGATTTCTGGTTTTGGGTACTTCTCAAATCCCTAGTTTGATCCCTCTTTACCCGAAAAGTTGTGTTTCTTATTTATTTATATTATTCTGGTGTTCTTGTGTTGTTCTGTTGGAGTGGAATTCAATCAATACCTGAAAGATTTTTATATTCCTGTTATCTCGGTGTCCCATTTTGGACTCTACATTTTTCTTTTTCATGTTTTAATTTTGGAAAATAATAGTAAATAATATTGTGTAGATTTGTTGTCAAGAGGCATTGTTGTTTTGCCCATCTAACCTCAACTTGATGCTGAAACAGGGGAAAGAAAACATTTTCATCATTCAGGAGCTGGTTTTATTGTTAGGGGTTGGAAGATAAGAAGTTGGTTTTGCTTGCTTATCACAAATCTATCTGGAATTTTGAAGTTTGTGATGTCGAGGCCGCTCAATCGAGGGTTGTCTGTTGGCGGTGCGACTCGTCTCAGCAATGGTGGGGATTCCGGTGAATATGGCTCCTCTTGTAAGGACCATGAGGGTGGTTTTGGATTGGTTGGAGTGTGTAAAAGCAGGCAAAATTGGGCACTTTTCTTCTTAAAGATCAGTTTAGCTCTGATTGTAGTGGTGTGCATTTTTGGCTCTCTCTTTTGGACCATTACCATTTCTGCCTCTTCTCAAGTTAGCATATACCGAGGCTACCGGAGGCTTCAGGAGGAGATCGTCACTGATCTAATGGATATTGGAGAGCTATCACTTGGAGATGATAAATCGAAGGAGATTGATTTCTGCCCACCGGAGTACGAAAATTACGTCCCTTGTTACTATAATGTTTCTCAGGATATAGATGTCACAGCTTTTGATGTTACCGTTGTTGAGTATGAACGTCAATGTGGACAAACTGCTAATGAGAAAAGTTGCTTGGTTTTGCCACCAAAAAATTATCGGATTCCTCTCAGATGGCCAACTGGGAGAGACTTCATTTGGAAGGAGAATGTGAAGATTAGGGGACAAGAATTCTCCTCTGGAAGTTTGACAAAAAGGTATGGTGGTTTTTTACGATTCACATTGTCTTTTCTTTTCCTTTTCCTTCTTTCGATCTGCAATATGATTATGAAAATCTAGACATTTCAAATAGAAAAAGGTTTAGCCTACTTCTTTGCGGTCTTTCTGACATACTACACTGTTACAGGATGATGGTAGAAGAGGAACAAATATCTTTTCATTCTGGCTCTTTAATGGTAGATGGAGTCGAAGATTATTCTCATCAGATAGCTGAGATGATTGGACTTCATGACGCAACGGGTTTCAATGAGGCTGGTGTAAGTTTTTTTGTGTTTTCCATAACATGCCTCACACTCTCACCCTGTTAACTTCACATAAATGGTAAAATGGAAAAGGAGGGGAAAAAGAACTGTTGCTATCAGTCCGAACCCATGATATGCCAGAGGGAAATTTCCTAACAAGTTTGGCTAAAATATTACAGCTTAACCTCAAAAAGACTTGGATAATTATGGTAGCAGTTAAATATTTTGAGGTTTCTTCATAGACAAATGCCCAATCTCTTTGGATTTTGAGTCTTATTAGATTTTGAGCTTAATTCCATGCTGTTACCAAGGGGATGCTGGATTGGACGTTACTTTTCCTACCACTACCACACTACTTAAGAGAGCTATGCCAATACACTCGAACTGTAACAATACTTTAATCCTGACTTCAAACTGTTATAAATTATTGATGCATATCATGCACTATTTTTATATCGAAAATGTGCTTTACATGTGGACATCTTTTTCTGTATTCGGTGTCTGTCAGTACTCAGTAGCAATAAACTACATCTGGTCTCACTTTGGAATTTTTTCTTCTTATTATCTGGCATAAAGTTTTCTTGTGAAAATGGCTTAATTAAGTTTCAAATATGTAGATTAGAACAGTATTGGACATAGGCTGTGGCTTCGGAAGCTTTGGTGCTCATCTCTTTTCAAAGCACTTATTGACGATGTGTGTCGCCAACTATGAGGTTTCTGCCAGTCAAGTTCAATTAACTCTAGAGAGGGGCCTTCCTGCCTTTATTGGCTCATTTACATCAAAACAACTACCTTTTCCCCATCTTTCCTTTGATATGTTGCACTGTGCACACTGTGGGATTGACTGGGAGGCTAGAGGTAAAAATATCATTATCTATTTCTTCTTCATAACCAAAACATTTATACTCTTTTATCTGTTTCATACGTCCATATATGAAAGGATGTTTATCCAGCTAATTTGTTTCACTTAAGCAGTTATCTGAAGTAATATGTTGTTTCTCATTCTGTTCATAATTTATTTTACTAAACCTTCAAAAGTATATACGTTAAACAAGCACATACTGAGATGGTTCTGTGAAGAAACACTAAAACCTCTTCCACTACTTTATTTTTCTTGAAGAAAGTGACCCTGTAAAAGTTTACTTTGTTTTACAATAATTGTTATTTTTAGATTTTATTTGTGAAATTTATGTGTGGGTACTTATTATTCCTCATTGCTGATATGTGGATCAGATGGCATTTTCTTGGTTGAAGTTGACCGCCTATTAAGACCTGGTGGCTACTTCGTGTGGACTTCACAATCAAATACACACGGCTCATTACGAAGCAAAGAAAATCAGATTAAGTGGAACAAAGTTTGTGAATTTGCAGAGAACCTCTGCTGGGAACTGTTGTCTCAACAAGATGAAACGGTCGTTTGGAAAAAAAGCTGCAAGAATAAGTGCTACAGTGTAAGGTGGGTATTATATATATATATATATATAATACTCAGACCAAAGTGAACTGGAAGATGAATGTTTTGACAAATTTATTCTTGCTTGTATTGTAGGAAGTCTGGACCCGAGATTTGTAGTAAGAGCCAAGATATCGAATCTCCACACTACCAGCCTCTCCGGCCTTGCATAGGTGGAACTAGAAGCCATCGATGGGTGCCTATTGAAAGTAGGACTCCATGGCCATCACAGGCAAAACCAAATTCATCTCTACTTGCTGTTTATGGTAATCTTCGTTAACTTTTTGACAACTCTTTCCCAATTATCATACAAATCATCTCAGAAGAACCAGCTTACAATTTGGGATTGGAAGGCATATGTATATGATTCGATCTCTTTTTTCTTTCATTAGAACTGCATCAGGAAGACCTACTGGAGGATGCAATGAAATGGGATTTGGTGGTTCAGAATTATTGGTCACTTCTTTCGCCCCTGGTATTCTCAGATCATCCTAAAAGACCAGGGGATGAGGATCCTTCTCCACCATTTAACATGGTCAGAAATATTCTTGACATGAACTCACAGTTCGGTGGTTTTAATGCTGCCTTACTGGATGCTGGAAAAGAAGTTTGGGTGATGAATGTAGTACCTACTACTGCTCCCAACTATCTCCCTCTTATCCTTGACCGAGGCCTAATTGGTGTTCAGCATGACTGGTAAGAACAATTTTTTTGCTGTGATTTCTATTCGTTCACCCTAAATGAAATTGGATTGTTTTTGTTATTTTACTAGCTTATAATGATACAATTAACTAATTATGGCTCTGGATACTGGCTCCATTTTTATTTTCTCTTCATCTATGCCTGTGTTTGTATTGAGAGTATTGACGCTGTCAACCATTATCTTGTATTATCTTGCTGCCTATAAGAGTTAAACGTGAAAATTGATTTTTCGGTAAAATTGAAGGATATAAAGGGCCATATTTGAGGACAGACATTTTGCTTAGAACCTCAGGGAGTTTGCTTCTTAGTTCCTAACATTAAATAATCAGTCTTAGGTCTTCCTAAAAGTTTTTACTGCCCATATTTATTTGACTAATCATCAGTATCAATCTACAAGGTGTGAAGCATTCCCAACATATCCGAGGACCTATGACATGGTGCACGCCGAAGGGCTTCTGTCACTTAATAGCCATCAGAAACGCAAGTGTTCCATGCTTGATTTGTTTTTGGAGATAGACCGCATCCTGCGGCCAGAGGTAACTAGTTGGTTTCATCACCAAAGTTGTTCGTGATTCGTCTTTGCTCTTTAAAGTCCAGTTTGTTTGCCCTTCTCCGTATCTTGTTTTGTGTCATGTCATAGTTGCAGAAGATCAGGTTGGGGGTTTTCAATCTTAAAATGTGAGATTAATAACTATATTTTTGAATTCAGGGCTGGGTTATCTTCCGTGACGTGCAACATCTAATTGAGGCTGCAAGATATGCAACAGCACAACTGAAATGGGATGCACGAGTAATTGAGCTGGACGTTCAAAGCAATCATAGACTTCTATTATGTCAGAAGCCCTTCTTCAAGAAACAAATATAAACACGACCAAGAACTTCGATACGATATTATTTATTCATTGATTTGCTGGAAAATATTCATCAAACAAAACAGTTGACAATTCCATCAAAAAGATTACAACCTCTGAGGCCTGGATTATAAGATTTTGTTTGAAGTAGACGCTGCTGCTCGTGCCCATGGAGCCACAAGGCGTTCATGGTTCTTGTAATTACACAAGAGAGTATAGGATAGTTATATTTATGCCATGTCAATTGTGTCTATTACAAGAAGGTAGATATTGTTTTTCCATCACCAAATAAAATGGAAACGTTTACTAATAAATTATGTGGATTATTCTTTCTGCTTATTTTTGCCTTAATTTCTGAAGTAGTTGTTATGTGAATGTTTCTTGTGGACACGTGTTATTGCTTCTTTTCCCCCTTGAAGAAACCTGTAATGGCCTAATATAGAAAAAAGATGTACAATCACACCATAAAAATCTCTTAACTTTTTTTTTCCAGATGAAAAAAGTATTACATGGAAATCGAGTTATCCATTTTTTGCGTGAAATTAGAGAAGCTGAAAAGGTTTAGAATAAATAAAAGCGTCATTCCTGATAAACCGGACCTCCCCAGTACACAACGGACAATTGGCTATGTTCTACGACCGACCTTACTGTAGTTGGGTACATACCTTCAGGGTATCCTTAGGTTTCTGGTTCGAATCCGGTAGGTCGGATTCTTATTTTACATATTTATTTATTTTATTATTGGTCACATACTTTGTCCAAATAATATTTCTCCTACTATAATGTTTTAATGTGACTACTAATACCATTTCTTGTTCGTGGTTTTTCTACACTCTATATTCGTGGTTCTGTGCTCAACCATTAACATCTTCCTATATTCCCATCCATCCATGCATGTGGTTGTGGTTGGTTTCTTTTCTTTCGTTTTCAAAGGTTTTTACCCCCAACCCTTTCCCTTCATAATCAACAGAGTAATACAAAAGTACATACACACGTACACGTAGAAATAGGAATGTTCTTTTCTGTCATCACCAACAGCAAACAAAAGGAACAAAGGACGTCTTCCTTCCTCCAAAAAGAAACATCATTAAATCATAAAATAACGAGTTAACCCTACCATTTAGTGTCCCAGGAAATTTTTCATTAGTAGCCAAACAACTGATATCCAGCACTAATAGGTTAAACTGTCAACATTGACTTTCCCAATATTTACTTGCATCTTCAGTCAAAATATACACAGACCAATGTAGTTAAGGTTCCATAGTCCAAGCAGTACCTGAGGACAGCAACAGAGAAACTATGAATATAAGTTTTGATTTTAATTTCTAAACAAGGTAGAGAAGCAAGAAAATTCAATTTATTCATAATCTCATTTACCTAAATCTCTCGGAAGTAGATCAATCACAAATCAAGTGGAGAGGCATCTTTGTTTGCAATCTGTGTCAATAACAGGTACATAGAGAACACAGAAACACTGGTTCAGCTTGTGCATCAAGTACAATTTTTTATCGCTGTAGCTTAGCTTTCTACATTCTACTAAACTTTTCATGACCAAGAAAAATGTACATATAACATCCACTCATCCAGCTACATTTCCTAAGACATCAGTTTTCTTAGGAGAGCTCGGTATTGTAAATCCTAATTCAAACCTGTAGCTTGGGTTTCTACATTCTGCTAAAGTTATACATGATTTCGAGGAAAATATCAAAATATATGTAAAGTAAGGTTATGTTTCCCAACATAAATCCGAAGATTTTTGTTATTTAAAAAATCCCATAAAAGCAAGGTTATGAACACATGCCTTTGTTATATAAGCTTTGACTTCGCTTGCTACAGATTCATCTAGTGATCTTTCAGCAAGGGCATAGGTCATAGAGTTGCCCTCTGGACCACTGAGTTTCTCCTTCTGGAGGTACCTACAACAACAAGACAGAAGGTAAAAATATAAAAGAAATTTCTGAATACCCAGACAATCAAATGCTTCTCTGACCTTTGCTGCACAAGTGAATCTAACGAGTTCTTTAAATTTCCAAAATTCGGATGATTCTCATTGTTTTCATTCAACCCTAGACGCTTCAAGTGGTGCCAAAGGTTCTCTACAATATTGCAAAATACATGAGGGACAAAATGTCAAATACCCAATAAATGGAAATGATTAACAACAATCCTCATAAAAAATTCAAGAAGAAACCTTCTGTAATGCTGCCTCCAGAGAGCTGTATAACACCAATTACAACAAAGGCAAAGCTATTTAAGTGCGAACTCTTCTTATCTTCGACAAATTTCTTATAGATATCAGGCTGTAACTTGCTGACAAGAACATATGACTTTGCATCACCACCACCTAAATTCAAAATGAAACAAATTTAGTAAAGTACTTAAGAAGATCGTGGAAATAAAGAGGAAACCTAAAATCGTACAACTTAATCTGAAGGTTAGTTGCGACCTTCATTGCTTCAAAATCAAACTAATCACTACACATTTGAAGTACTTAATGTTTCTGAATTCTAGTATCAATTCATTTTTATTATTAGAAGTAGTGATGCCTAGTACTGATTTTATGATCTCAAGAGAGAAAAAGAAGAGAAAACTAACATTAATAGAGAAACACCAACACCAACACCAACAACAAAAGATAATATTCCTCCGAAAAATGAAGTTTCAAATCTATGACGACTCACAACAGCTCAAATTTGCACGGACCATAAAACAAGTGTCCACGGCCTGGTTAAAAATTGATTGACAGATACCAATTATAAAATAGTAGTTGCATAACTAACATCAAGTCTTGAGGACAATCTTGATACTTGAAAACAATCCTCCACAAGATGAGCAAAAGATGGTTTTTTGAGCTGGAAAATTAGGAATTCCCGATACTGTAAAAAAGACATGCAACAGCTCGAGCATACACCCACTCAAGCTTGAAATTCACCGATCTCATAAACATTCACGGCCCACACAGAACATAGTATTTGGAAGTGGTTGGAATTATGCTTCTTAGAAGAAGCACACCAGTGACTGTGAATATAGCTTGATATGTTTTCATATGTTAAACAGATTGGAGATAATGGTAAAAAAAAAAATGGAGATAAATAACAGATTATTTTCCAAAAAAAAATAAATATTGTTGTATCCTACCACACAAGCTCTGCCCAAAAGAAAATTAATTTTGGAACACAACGGAACTGACCGTTCTGCGAAGGGCGGCCGCGTTTGGCGTTGGAGGATCGAGAACGGTGCAGCTCCTTCAAGTCGTATCCGAAGACGGCGTGGAGGACTTGGCGGGCCTCGTTGATGACGAGGGAGGGGAGAGATCTCCGGTCGTAGTTTCGGGTGACCAATTGGGTCAACTCCTCCCGCTTGATGGGGCAACCCTTGGTGTGGTGCGTCTTGAACAGCACGTGCCGGACCACCTCCGCCACCACCTTCTCCTTCTCCTGCTCCGAGATGTCTATCTGCGAAAGCTCCTCGCTCCTGTTCGCCATCCGACGGCCCTTCCGCTTGCTGATCACAAAACCCTATAAGTTTAGGAACGACGGACCCAAGGTTAGGAGAGAGGGTGCTAATGTGGTTGTTTGGTTGATTTTAAAATTTGTTTTGGGCTTAATTTCTTGCATTTTTTATATATGTTAATGAAATGCATGATTCGAATGTATGGTAGGTAATTTTGTCTGTACTTATTATTTGGATTCAAAATATATATATTCTTTTGTACTTTCGAATGCGTAGGTAGGAATTCAAAATTTTGATTTAGATGTAATTTTGGATGTTTATGTATTTTTTTTAAAGATACGGATACAAATATGTATATATATGCTTGTATTTATTTACTCAATTGTGGTTTTTACATAAGACTAAATGAAGCAGGTGCACAAAACTATGAATTGATAAGTAAAATATAGAACCATCACCGTTAAGATAAATGACGATCAATGACAAGATGCGACAGTCCAAGCTCATCTTTGATTGAAAAGAGATATGAGGTGTGTGTTTGGAATTTTTATTGACCGATTTTAAGATTTGGACGAATTTCAAGTATTGTAAACCTTAAAATTCAATTTTTGTCGTCCAAATAATTTTTTGTAAGGTTGAATTTTGCATTTTAGGTGGCATTTTTAGCTTGTAATTTGAATTTTGTAACACAACCGCACACCAGTGTTTCGCAAAACACATGAATTTGTTCTCAAATTACTCTTATTAATTCTCTTATTTCCCTCCATGTCCCAAAATTTCCTACTATGTTATGTGTGTATCTATTACGTGTTGTAATTAATTTTCTAACTTGCAAGATGTTTTGTTAGCTTAATTAATGACTTATATTAAACTTGTTTTGATGGTTTTATATACGATATATATTAAATTATTTATGTGGCAAGATTACGTTGCAACTCACGTGGGGTGTAAACGAGTCGAGTCGAGCAAAAATTTCGAGTCATAAATAATATCTTATGTTATTACTAAATACAAAAAAAATTATAAATGAAATAATAAAAAATTCGAGTGAACTAACGAGCCGAGCTTCAATTTTTTCCAAGTTCGAGCGGTTCGTTTACCTAATCAAATTTGAAGATTTTTTTTGTTTTTCATCAAGATTCTTCATTTTCAAGTTAAACTAGGATCGAACGTTTTTCAAGTCAAGTCGAATTCGAGTCGAGCTATCGAACCGAGTTAAAGTTGGCGGCCCTAAAATCACGAGATGTTTAGTTTGAATAGGTAGTTACTATTTGTGAGCTTTTTAAGAATTCAAAATCCTTGTAACATATGTTTGTTTTAGATACGATCTAATATTAGTTTGGATGACCTTTTTTTATTTTGGTTTGATATTATAATTTAGAATGTTTTATACATACTGGTAGAATACAAAATACCAAAAACATATAGGTGGAAAATTAAATAAAATGCAAAGTAGTGCATGTGTACCTGTTTTGGGCGGGGGGAGTCCAAATTTAAACTTTAAGTTTCTTAACCAACTATTTAAACTATTTGAATAAAATTTACTAAGAGCATCCCTTACCATTAGGGGTGCACATGGGTCGGGTTGGGTCGGGTTTGGGCCTCAACCCGACCCAACCCGAAATTTTCGGGTTGGGAAAAAATCCAACCCGAACCCGAACCCGACCCGGTTCGGGTTCAACCCAACCCGACCCGAAATTTTCGGGTTGGGTCGGGTTGGGTCGGGTTGAACCCGAATTTGGAAATTTTTGGGTTGGGTTGGGTTGAATCGGGGTTATTTTCGGGTTGGGTCGGGTTTATTTTCGGGTTGGGTCGGGTTGGGTCGGGTTGGATCGGGTTTATTTGGGAAAAAATTAAAAAAAAATTTAAAAAAAATAAAAAAAAATAAAAAAAAAATAAAAATCGGGTTCGGGTTGGGTTGGGTCAACCCGACCCCCTCAACCCGAACCCGACCCGAAAATTCGGGTTTTTGATTTTCCCAACCCGACCCGACCCGAACCCCTCCTCAACCCGACCCAACCCGACCCGACCAGTCGGGTTCGGGTTGGGTTTCGGGTTGAACCCAACCCATGTGCACCCCTACTTACCATGACTTGGACCTCTCTCTCTTCAAAATTAGTTTTCTCTCTCTTCCACATCAGTTTTCTCTTTCCTCAACTCACTTTCTTCTCTTTCCTGCACTATTCACCTCTTAACCACGACCCACAACAACTTATCTCTCTCCTCCACATCATTTCGGGATCCATCTTGGTAAAAAATGTAATTTTTTTTAAAAAAACTCAAACAAAAAAATCAAAACAAAAACAAAACCAAAAAAAATCAAAAATTATTAAAATAATGGACGACCGGGTCGACGACCCGGTCGACCAACACCTGGTCATCTCCCCTGTTAAGGGGGAGATGACCTGGTCATCCCAGGTCGTGGATGACTGACCTGGGATGACCGTAAGTTAGAGCATCCCGTTAAGGGATGCTCTAACTTAGCCGCTACTGCATATGTAATAATAACGCTGAAATTATGTTTATCAGCACAATAACGACGTACGGACGAGGGCACCATAAATACAAGTTGACCCATACTCACGAATGCCACCAACTATATTGGAGTTTGCCCCCTTTTTACCCCAAAAAAATTGAGAAGAAAGAAGTATAGAGAAAGTAGTGAAAAAAGTTGATATTCATGAGTTGGAAATAAAATTAGACCATTACATTGTTTACAAAATGCAAGCTCCAACTTTTAATATAAGTTTTCATGAAGGGTAACAAAACATAATATTTGAAAACTCAAACCCAAACAATTAAACATAAGGTTTGAGGCTTGGATGTAAAACTCATGTGGAGTTTTGAGATTTATAACTAGTCTCAAAAATCTTAGTTTTGAACTTCAAAACTCAAGTTATCCAAACGAACTCGAGGTGTATTTGAATTTGAGGTTTGCAAACATCAACTCATATTTTGTCATCCAAAACATATTTTTCCAAGAGTTGTGTTTTAAGTATTGTGTTGTCATCTTAGCTTGTAACCGTGTCTTGTAAATTTCAAACAAGAAATGTGGAAACTGATATCAAAGTTTTAGCTTACAACGGGAGACATCAAAGTAGGATTTTAAAAATAAAAGGTGCAAACTGATATCAAATATATAAGAAAGGATACAAATCGTAATTTACCAAACCAGTTGATTGATTGTTTTGTTCTTGAAAACGACCATATTTGTTTTCCACGACCATGAGTTACAACAGGACACGGTGGCATGAAATATGGAATTTTAGACCACGTGATCCATTTTTTTTAGCCTCGACGTGTTAAACATACCACCATGAATACACACACATATATATATATATATTTCAGAAAGTGTGGACACAAATGCTTTCGACATCCAACACGAGTGATTTCCTAATTCAAGATTTGAAAACTTGGCAAACAAACTATTACAGTTGTTACTACTTTAAATACTAAAAACGTCCCCGACGGACAACACTATCTAGTACTGTAGAATATATCATGTATTTCTAAGATATGTATGATGTTTCTTAAGCTTATTTACCACATTACAACTATAAAATTACTCCCCAACAAAAAGTCCTATTCCACCAGTATGAAAGCAAAAATTCTCATCCCAATCCTTCCATACAGCAGTGAGATAAATTAAACTACGTACATTTTATTTGGACATGTCAACTAACTCATTGGTCCACGCACTTCACATCGATGGATCGTCAATGTTCGCACTACATGAAATTCGACCTAAATTATTTTCTGTTTTTTTTCTAATGATTTCTGAGGACCAATGGTACTAAATCCAACAGTATTATACGCTCTTGTGTTGGGCAATCTGATTCTTAATTTGATCACGCCTTTTCATGTACATGTCAAAAGTTTATTCATACAATCATACCTTAGTTTTCTTGAACCACGATTTGAAAAGAATCTACTGATCAACAGTGACAATAGGCAACATCTGGTGTAACATTTGATGACAACTGATTTGAAATGATTTACAGAGTAATTTTACCCTTCTCATCCTCAGCATCGATCTATCTGTCTTAATTTCAAGAGTTAATTATATTTTGCTTTTATGAATTATATCCTAGTTTCATTTTGTCATCCTAAACTTTAAAAGTCGATAATCACACTCATATATTTTCGTTTTGTAACATTTTACCATCCAACTTTAAGAATTAATTATTTTAACACATGTTTGTCGTTAATTTTTGATTTTTTGTATTATTTGCCTAACAAACTCTTATTCCTAACATTAGTTTTGATCAAATGTGAGGTCGTATTCGGTTGGAGTTTGGATCATATTGGTAATCAATTTAACACAAAATCAAAACCAATTTTGACCCTCATTTTTGTTTTAAACGTCAACATAAAATTAGGATTATGAGTAGTTTAGGCATGATGGGGAAAAAAATAAAAAATAACGGTAAATATGTGAGAAATAATTTATACTTAAAAATCAAGGGGTAAAATGTTAAAAAGTGAAAACGAATAATGGGTTATTGTCGTGTTTTTAAGTTCAAATGAGATAAAGTGAAATCAGAATATAATTCAAGGAGACAAAATAAATTGTTATTAACCTTAATTTCAATGACATTATTGGAACTACAGGGACATAATTTTAGAGGAACCAAAGGCGATCCATGCAGTTGTATTAATTCTCGAGGGAAAATAAACAAATAGTTTTTGTTGATTTAATTTATTTAATCTAATCACAGAGGCATGACCAACATGGTCATGAGGATCTTAAATTAATCGACGTATGACGTATGTCCAACTTTTGTCAACACGGTCCTAAATTAACATTTATTTCACCTCGTGTTGCTCATGCTTTCTTGTCTCGTCCTTTCATACACTAGTACTGTACAGTCTAAAATACGCTACTTAATCCCATCTATATAAAGAGATGCAAACTAATTTTATCTTTGCTCAACTCAAACTGACACACCAACCAATTAACTCATTTTAATTAGTTTGGTCCACTCAGCTTCTACGTACGTACAACTAAATGGCCGATTTCTCGTCCGATTACTCGGCATCGTCGGCCGACGCCTTGCGAGAGACTACGTCTGGTCATCTACTCTTGGATCCCAATTGTGCCGACAAGCGATCTCCAATCGACCTGTCGTTGTGGAGAGACGAGGAGAGAATGAAGAAAGAGCTTGTGGCTTGGGCCAAGGCCGTAGCTTCTTCTGTTGCTGCAACCCGTTCTACAACCCTGCAGAAGAGATGACACACACACACACACACATATATATATATATATATATATATATATATATATATATATATATATATATATATATATATATATATATGTTTGTATGAGCAGAAATGTTTTTGGCATGTCTAGTAATTGTCATGCTTCATGAGGATCAGAATTAGAAATTACATTAGAAGATTTGTTTTCTACTTCTCTATGTTTTTTTCCTCTTCCATATGTTGATTTCAGAAATCATGGTTATGTTTTCTGCTGTTAATGAGGATTATCGTCTCGACCTTGTACACTAAATTTATTAATTAGTTTTAAAGAATATCATCCCTTTGTTTGGAAAACAAGATCATTATTTCTATATATAAGATCGATATTAATTCGTACTAACCAAGAGCTTCAATTTTGTTGTTGTTGAGGGTAACTAAGAATTTCAAATTAACGAGCCCTAATAACTCTAATCTAGCGTGAACGGAGTTTACTCTCGTTCGTTACTCAGTATGCTTCAATTATTGAGTTATTTATTTTCAACAACAAAGCGCATCGCATTCTAGTATTCTACACGCGTTGAAATATGATTGAAAAAATGGAGAGAAATTGTAATACTTCCCAAATAGCTTTTCTGTCGAATTATATGTCATCACTTCTTCTTCATCTAAAACGTTAGGGAAATGTTTGTTGAACGCAGGGCGTCACGGACGCGCTCTACGTGGATATCCATGTCAGCCCTTACGTGGTCAAAGCATGAATGTTTTTTTTGTTTTTTCTTCCTGATGTCCACTCAAATCACATTAAATGTGTTTCAACTCAGCACGTTCTCTCTCTCCACCCAAATACAAATATGATGACACTCTTTCTTTCTTCTTCATTCTTTCTCTCCAGAATAAATCATCATTTCTAGCAAGATATTATGTCGAAGAAGCGTCTGATGCCGACTCCCAGGATTCTTCACAACGTAAGCAACGTGAATGGGACGGTGCGAAGACTTCCCGATGTTCTTGTCAGCGTTAGCATCGTGAATGTTCTTCCCTATTTTTTTTCCTAAACGTAATTCTTGTGGGGTAAAATATACAGTGGGAGGTTTGTTGAGTTTGTGCGGGGGTGGCAGGGGGCGGCAGCCCCTGCGGGGGACGTGAGTTGCGGAGCGGACAAAGGGAGCGCGCTTTGCGGAGGTTTTTTTTGTTTTGACATCATATTATTGCATTCCATATATTGATTCGTTTATTCCGACAATAATGAAGCCATATATTATTCTGGACTGCAAATACACTTATTCCGGACTGCAAATACTCTTATTCCGATTCCGGACAGCAAATACACTTATTCCGGACAGCAAATCCACTTATTCTCGACAAACTTTATGTTCCGTTTCTGGACACACTTTATTCTTAAACCGGACAACAAATACACTTATTCCGGACAACAAATACACTTATTCCGGACAGGAAATACACTTATTCCGGACAAACTTTCTGTTCCGTTTCTGGACACACTTTCTTCTTATTCTGGACAACTACATTTATTCCGGACTGCAAATCCACTTATTCCGGACATCAAATACACTTATTCCGGACAACAAATCAACTTATTCCGGACAAACTTTATGTTCCGTTTCTGGACACACTTTATTCTTAAACCGGACAACAAATACACTTATTCCGGACAACAAATACACTTATTCCGTACAACAATATACACTTATTCCGGACATACACATAACGTAAACAGGACAAACACATAATGTAAACTGCACACACACATAAAGTAAGCTAGACAAATTAAGTTGATCCAACGTAAAACTTAAAAACAAATATTTTATTATGATAAGTGTGGGCTCTGCACGAATAATGAGACTGCACGATGTCCTAGGGTCTGCACACTGTCTTATCTGTGTATTGGGAAATGAATCGTTCAACTTAAAGAACCAGCGTTTTTTAAAAAGACCAAAACGCACGAAGAGAAATTTCGCTGACTGGACGCTGACTCAAAGAAAAATATCTGAGCTGTACAGATCCACGTAAGGCTCGTCCGTGACGCGCGCGTCCGTGTATCACGACTCATTGTTTTATATGATTATATACATAAAAAGATATGGTTGTGGATCACGCTAGATATTTTTTTTATCTACACTCTTCTCATTTACGAAAGTTTAACACCAAGGGACCAAAAATAAATGAATTAAATTTTTTACATTATTGATGATCCATACCCTTCTAATTAATGATTAAAAAGTCTCCATAATTTTTTTCTTATTTTGTCTTGCATCCAAATTTAATTGACACACCACATTTTACATTTTTTCCTGCTCTTGATATGTCCATTTATTTAGTGTAAAAACATTTTTCCGGAGAAATTTCAGTGTATGGTGGGGAAAAAACTGTTCAAAGTGATATTAGGGTTTGCTTGCAAACCGATAATGAAAGATGGTGAAGTGAGATAAACGTGATCATACGTGATTGTACAGAGAATTACTGTTGACAACGAAACTAATTAGATAAATAGTGAACGTCAAATTACAATAACCGTGCTGAAATTTTCTAGTATGATTTATGACTGCATGATAATACGTTTTATGAGACTTAGTGTTATGTCCCTAACCCGGATTAGGATTGGATTAGGGTTAAGTGAGGTTTGACTTGGAGGAGAGAGGAGGTATGGTGGAGTTGTTGTGGAGGTATGGGTTGGAGTGTAGGAGTATGGTGTAGGGTGAGGGTGAGGTGATGGGGGTAGAGTATTTAAGTTGGGTTTTCTCTCTCTCTCCCTTACTTGCTCTCTCTCACTCTCTCTCCATTTTTCTGTCCGGCGACCAGCGGAGGAAGAAGGCGCGGAGGCTCCGGCGTGAGGAGGTCGCGGCGAGGAGGAGGTTGCGCGTGCGGAGGTGCGGAGGCGCGAGCGTTGCTCCGGCGTTTCTCCGTCGTTGGTTGAGGTATGCCGCTCATTAGTGTGATTTTGTTGCCCACCCTTGTGGAAGGGTGTTGTTGGTCGGTCGGGGGAGGTCGAGGACCTCTCTGGCGACGCGTTCTTCGTAAAACCTCGGCTGGCGCGAGGTTGAAGACGACCAACGGTCGACCGGATCCTTCGGGCGGTCGACCGTGTTAGCACTGTTTGCCCGACTTTAACCTTCACCGGTCGAACGATGCCTTGGGGCGGTCGACCGGTAGTGCATTATTGCTGGTGAGTTGGGATTTTCTACCTGTTATCGGTCGACCGGTCCTTGTTGTGTTCGACCGGAACTTAAGTGTACCTGTTAGTATTGCATGTTTGTTCGACCGATTTATATTGCGTTCGACCGATTGCATGTTTGTTCGACCGGTAGTATGTTTACGTTCGACCGTTTGATGACGTAGAATACTAGGTTGACCCTGTCTGTTTTCGGTCGACCGAGACCCCTGAGTCGGTCGACCGATAGAGTGGAATTTAATGTTGACCAGACTCCGGATTTTGACCTCGTTCGGTCGACCGGTTTTAGACCCTTGTTCGACCGTTGGGGGTTCTGTGTTGAGCGCAGCGGTAGACCGTTTTAGGAGTACGGTCGACCGATTCCTTCCTGGAACCGGTCGACCGAATCACCTCTTCCGGTCGACCGTTTGGGCCCAGGACAGAATTCCTGGTTCCCCTTTTGAACGCCAACTTTGTCCACGGAAACCCGTGTCCTCGCCTTGTGCGTGAGCCGGGAGGTGACGGTGGGCGCGTGATGCGTGCCTGCCCAGGGACCGCCGTTGGGAAGAGTGTGGGTGTTCGGGACGCGTCAGCTCCATGTATGGACCGTGACTTTTGAGATGTTTGTTGGCACTTTGTAGTATAGCAGGCCTGAGGGATCGCGGATCCCAGTGTTGATGTTGTGCGGGCACGCAACTGGCGTTGGGTGAGGTGACTACCGGCCCTTGGGGCTACGGAGGTCGCTGCCCTGCTTTTATAGCGGCGCGGTTGGTGTTCGCGGCTCGAGGAGCCCGATGACCTGGCAGACTTCGGTCTGGACCGTCCGATGCTGTGCCGGACGTTGTGATGGACCACCGATGCTGTGCCGGTGATGCCGCCGAGGTTGTGCCGGCGATGATGATTGTTGGGCCGAGGCTGTGCCGGCTTGTTGTTTTCCTCGGCTGGGCACCTACCGAGATGATGTTGTTATACCTTCCGGGCGACGGCCCCGTTGGTCCCTGTGGCCCCGACCACTGAGATTTACAGATCTGTTTCTATCGGCGCGTAGACGTGACAGAGGCTCCCTGCCGAACCCTTGTGTAGTGTAGCTGCGTGTGGGGGGTGCGATGTCGCGGGCTACTAGACTGCATGTGCCTGCAGTAGGTCTCTTCGGGAGACCCGATGATTGATTGTCGGACTGATGTCCTGTTTTACCCTTCGGGGGAACTGTTTTCCATATCTGTTGATGCCATGACATGCTACTAGTATGATAGGTTCATTATGTGATGCATGCATATAGGTGAGTTGGTATACGGGGTTTCCTTCTGGAAACTCAGGCATTGTTGTTGCATCTTTTTCAGGACCGCAGTAGGTCTGGGTGGGTGGTGACCGAGGACGGAGCGCTTTGGAGTCGGATCCTCTTCGGCAGTTGCTAGACCGTACGACTACTTGTATTCTCTTCCATTGTATCCGTATTGTAGTCGTATTTCTTTTGGAAAAACTCATTGTATTTTGGGTGCACCCGGATTTCTATATTATATATTAGTGACGTTCCCGCCTTGAGTTGTCAGTTTTATTCGTTATTTCGAAATTTTAAATCTTCCGCTGTTTCGGGACGTTACAACTTGGTATCAGAGCGGTCGATTCCTGTGTCTTCGTCTAAAGAACCACCCTTAGGAGTAGTGCTAGAGGCATGCATTAATTTCGTAGCTCATGCATGCATTGTTGCTTATCTGTTGGTTGTTGTGGTGACAGATGGCACCTAGGCGCGTGAGGAGTTCTCCACGCGATCGTGATCCCAGTGACGACACTTCAGGTGCTCAGTGGGACAGGCTGGGCGAGTTTCTGGAGCGTCAGGCTGCTCAGAGCGCTCAGAGCGGGGTGGGAGCTGAGCACGATCGGTTCATGCGTCAGCACCCGCCGACTTTTGATGGCAGGAGGGCCCCAGAGGTTGCAGAGGACTGGGTCTTCCGGATGGAGAAGATCTTCCGCGCTATTGGTGTAGTACCTGAGAGGATGGTGGAGCTGGCCACCTACGTGTTCGATGGCGAGGCCGCCAACTGGTGGAGATCTACGTCCACAGTGTTGTTTGATGATCGTGTGGACGTGAGCTGGGAGGAGTTCTTGGAGGTGTTTCACGAGCAGTACTTCCCCCAGCATGTCAGGGATCAGAAGAGGGAGGAGTTCATGTCGCTAGAGCAGAAGGACATGACACTGACGAGCTACATCAGCAGGTTCAACGCTTTGGAGCGTTACTGCCCTGAGATTTGTGTGACCCCAGAGCAGCGGGCGAGGAAGTTCGTGAAGGGACTGAGGCAGCCGCTTCGTTCTCGGGTGATCAACAGCATGCCGCGGACCCTTGCAGATGCGGTGAAGCATGCTACGATCATCGAGCAGGACCAGGGGGAGTGTATTCAGGAGGCGCGGAAGGCGCCAGTGAGCACCGGCAGCAGAGTAGCTGGTCGTGGTGCAGGGAACTCGGGCAAGAGGCCCAGGTTCGATGGTGGAGGAGCACGTCAGTCTGGAGCGTGCACTTACTGCGGGAGGTTCCATCCAGGACAGGAGTGTCCCCGTCGGACTGGAGCTTGTATGGGATGCGGTCAGATGGGACATTTTGTCCGTGAGTGTCCTCAGAGGCAGGGAGAGCCGAGCAGGAGGCCGGGACCACCAGCAGTAGGCAGAGGCGGAGGTAGCCGATCAGTTGTTGCACCGGGGCAGAGCAGGAGGACTGGGCGAGTCTTCACTATCCAGGCTGAGGAGGCGAGGGACTCCAACACCGTCGTGGAAGGTACGCTTTCAGTTTCTGGTTCAGTAGCGCGTGTGTTGTTTGATTGCGGCGCCACTCACTCCTTCATTTCGGAGAAGTTTGCTGGCGAGTTGGGTCGGACCCCTGTGCTGCTGACTGATGTTTTGGAGGTCAGCACGCCCATGGGTGAGGTGGGCACTGTGGGGAGCTTTTTCCCCGGCACCACAGTTGCTTCGGGAGACCACGATTTTCCGGCAGATCTGGTCTTGTTACCGATGGTGGACTTCGACGTGATACTGGGGATGGACTGGCTGTCCCGGTACGACGTGCGGGTCTTTTGCCGTGAGAAGAAGATCCTGATTCCGATGGAGGGTTTGCCAGATGTTCTGATCAGAGGTGCGAGGAGCAGAGGGGGTCGTCTGATTGTGTCTGCAGTTAGGGCACAGAGACTGATGCAGCAGGGATGCAGAGCGTTTGTGGCCACGCTGGTAGTTCCTGATCCTGAGACGAGGAGGCTGGAGGACATAGAGATTGTGCAGGAGTTCCCGGATGTGTTTCCAGCGGAGATTCCAGCGTTACCGCCGCACCGAGAGATCGAGTTCAGCATCGAGCTGGTAGCGGGTACGACACCTCAGTCGAAGGCACCGTATCGTATGGCACCTGCAGAGTTGACAGAGCTGAAGAAGCAATTGCAGGAGTTGATGGAGTCCGGGTTCATTCGACCGAGTGTTTCTCCATGGGGAGCGCCTGTGCTCTTCGTGAAGAAGAAGGATGGGTCGTTGCGGATGTGCATCGACTACAGGATGCTGAATAAGGTTACCGTTCGGAATCGGTATCCTTTGCCCAGGATTGATGATTTGTTTGATCAGTTGCAGACGGCGAGAGTGTTCTCGAAGATCGATCTGCGTTCGGGTTATCATCAGTTGCGGATCAGGGAGGCAGATGTTCAGAAGACAGCCTTCAGGACGCGGTACGGCCACTACGAGTTCTTGGTGATGCCATTTGGACTGACGAATGCGCCTGCAGCATTCATGGATCTGATGAATAGGACCTTCCAGCCGTACCTCGACAGATTTGTCGTTGTATTCGTAGACGACATTTTGATATACTCGCCTGACAGGGAGCAGCATCGAGAGCACCTGAGGATTGTGCTTGGCATCTTGAGGGATCAGCAGCTATATGCCAAGTACACGAAGTGCGAGTTTTGGTCGGATCAGGTGGCTTTTCTGGGGCATATTGTGTCAGCAGATGGGATTTCAGTGGATCCGGCGAAGGTCGAGGCAGTGACTCAGTGGAGAGCCCCGACGAGCGTGACGGAGATCAGGAGTTTCGTAGGTCTGGCAGGGTATTACAGACGATTTATCCAGGATTTCTCCAGACTTGCATCGCCGCTGACAGCATTGACGCAGAAAGGCGTCAAGTTCGTTTGGTCCCAGAAGTGCGAGGACATCTTTCAGGAGCTGAAGAGGCGATTGACGACAGCACCTATTCTGACGCTACCGAGTGGCAGTGGAGGCTACGTGATTTACAGCGATGCATCCGGGATAGGCTTGGGTTGTGTCCTGATGCAGCATGGGAAGGTGGTCGCGTACGCTTCGAGGCAGCTGAAGGTGCACGAGAAGAACTACCCGACTCACGATCTGGAGCTGGCGGCGGTAGTTCACGCGTTGAAGACCTGGCGGCACTATCTGTATGGCGAGCAGTTCGAGGTCTTCACCGACCATCAGAGTCTGAAGTACTTGTTCTCGCAGAAGGAGCTGAATATGAGGCAGCGCAGATGGCTCGAGTTCATTAAGGACTACGACTTCACCATTTCCTATCATCCGGGGAAGGCGAATTCGGTTGCAGATGCGCTGAGCAGGAAGGTGGAGGTTTCAGTTGCGAGTCTGTGTATCCAGGAGTGGAGGCTACTCGAGGCCTTGTCAGAGTGGAGACCGTTCACAGAGGGTACAGAGGGAGCAGTGATTGCTGGGCTTCGGGTGGAGCCGCAGACTGTCTCACGGCTAGTTCAGGCTCAGCAGGGGGATGAGGAGTTAGCTGGTCTGCTACAGTTGGCTTCCAGAGATGGATCAGATTTCAGTGTGGGGGTTGATGGTGGTCTGAGGTTCAGGAGTCGGATTTGGGTGCCGAAGGTTGATGGGCTGAGAGATGACATCATGGAGGAGGCACACAGAGCTAGATACACCATTCATCCGGGGAGCACGAAGATGTATAAGGACCTGCAGCGGAACTTCTGGTGGAAGGGCATGAAGAAGGATATTGCAGAGTTTGTGGAGCGATGCTTGGTCTGCCAGCAGGTGAAGATTGAGCATCAGAGGCCAGCAGGACCGATGCAGTGTATTGAGCTTCCTGAGTGGAAGTGGGAGCACGTGACGATGGATTTTGTCACGGGATTGCCGAAGACGAGGAGATTCCACGACGCGATTTGGGTGATAGTCGATCGACTGACCAAGTCGGCGCACTTCTTAGCGATCCGGACCACGTTGCCTTTGGAGGGTCTAGCTAAGTTGTACGTGGAGGAGATAGTCAGGTTGCATGGAGTGCCAGTGAGCATCATCTCCGATCGAGATCCTCGATTCACTTCCAGATTTTGGGGGAGTCTGCAGCAGGCTTTGGGGACGCGTCTGAGATTCAGTACAGCGTTCCATCCGCAGACCGATGGTCAGTCAGAGAGGACGATTCAGACCCTGGAGGATATGCTGAGAGCATGCACACTGGATTGGGCAGGGCACTGGGATGAGCACCTGCCGCTGATAGAGTTCGCCTACAACAACAGCTACCACTCGAGTATTGGGATGGCACCGTACGAGGCTTTGTACGGGAGGCCTTGCAGATCACCGGTATGCTGGAGTGATGTGGGCGAGAGGCAGTTAGTTGGGCCAGAGATCGTGCAGATGTATGCAGAGAAGGTGGATGTGATCAGGAGGAGACTGGCCACGGCACAGAGCAGGCAGAAGAGTTATGCAGATCGACGCAGACGAGCGCTGAGTTTCGAGGTGGGCGACCATGTGTTTCTGAAGATTTCCCCTGCCCGAGGTGTGATGAGGTTTGGGAAGAAGGGGAAGCTGAGTCCGAGGTATGTTGGGCCGTTCGAGATCTTGGACCGAGTTGGAGAGGTTGCCTACCGGATTGCTTTGCCGCCGCAGTTTTCGGGTCTTCACAACGTCTTCCATGTATCGATGCTGAGGAAGTACGTTGCAGATCCGTCGCACGTTATTGAGATAGCAGTGCCAGAGATTCAGCAGGACTTGTCGCTCGAGGAGAGGCCGGTCGAGATTGTTGATCGCATGGATCACCAGCTCAGGAGGAGGACCATTCCGATGGTGAAGGTCAGGTGGCAGCATCACAGCGAGCGCGAGGCCACTTGGGAGATTGAGGAGGATGTCAGAAGGCAGTATCCAGAGCTTTTCGGTGAGTAGTTGCTTGATTTCGGGACGAAATCCTTTTAAGTTGGGTGGATTGTTATGTCCCTAACCCGGATTAGGATTGGATTAGGGTTAAGTGAGGTTTGACTTGGAGGAGAGAGGAGGTATGGTGGAGTTGTTGTGGAGGTATGGGTTGGAGTGTAGGAGTATGGTGTAGGGTGAGGGTGAGGTGATGGGGGTAGAGTATTTAAGTTGGGTTTTCTCTCTCTCTCCCTTACTTGCTCTCTCTCACTCTCTCTCCATTTTTCTGTCCGGCGACCAGCGGAGGAAGAAGGCGCGGAGGCTCCGGCGTGAGGAGGTCGCGGCGAGGAGGAGGTTGCGCGTGCGGAGGTGCGGAGGCGCGAGCGTTGCTCCGGCGTTTCTCCGTCGTTGGTTGAGGTATGCCGCTCATTAGTGTGATTTTGTTGCCCACCCTTGTGGAAGGGTGTTGTTGGTCGGTCGGGGGAGGTCGAGGACCTCTCTGGCGACGCGTTCTTCGTAAAACCTCGGCTGGCGCGAGGTTGAAGACGACCAACGGTCGACCGGATCCTTCGGGCGGTCGACCGTGTTAGCACTGTTTGCCCGACTTTAACCTTCACCGGTCGAACGATGCCTTGGGGCGGTCGACCGGTAGTGCATTATTGCTGGTGAGTTGGGATTTTCTACCTGTTATCGGTCGACCGGTCCTTGTTGTGTTCGACCGGAACTTAAGTGTACCTGTTAGTATTGCATGTTTGTTCGACCGATTTATATTGCGTTCGACCGATTGCATGTTTGTTCGACCGGTAGTATGTTTACGTTCGACCGTTTGATGACGTAGAATACTAGGTTGACCCTGTCTGTTTTCGGTCGACCGAGACCCCTGAGTCGGTCGACCGATAGAGTGGAATTTAATGTTGACCAGACTCCGGATTTTGACCTCGTTCGGTCGACCGGTTTTAGACCCTTGTTCGACCGTTGGGGGTTCTGTGTTGAGCGCAGCGGTAGACCGTTTTAGGAGTACGGTCGACCGATTCCTTCCTGGAACCGGTCGACCGAATCACCTCTTCCGGTCGACCGTTTGGGCCCAGGACAGAATTCCTGGTTCCCCTTTTGAACGCCAACTTTGTCCACGGAAACCCGTGTCCTCGCCTTGTGCGTGAGCCGGGAGGTGACGGTGGGCGCGTGATGCGTGCCTGCCCAGGGACCGCCGTTGGGAAGAGTGTGGGTGTTCGGGACGCGTCAGCTCCATGTATGGACCGTGACTTTTGAGATGTTTGTTGGCACTTTGTAGTATAGCAGGCCTGAGGGATCGCGGATCCCAGTGTTGATGTTGTGCGGGCACGCAACTGGCGTTGGGTGAGGTGACTACCGGCCCTTGGGGCTACGGAGGTCGCTGCCCTGCTTTTATAGCGGCGCGGTTGGTGTTCGCGGCTCGAGGAGCCCGATGACCTGGCAGACTTCGGTCTGGACCGTCCGATGCTGTGCCGGACGTTGTGATGGACCACCGATGCTGTGCCGGTGATGCCGCCGAGGTTGTGCCGGCGATGATGATTGTTGGGCCGAGGCTGTGCCGGCTTGTTGTTTTCCTCGGCTGGGCACCTACCGAGATGATGTTGTTATACCTTCCGGGCGACGGCCCCGTTGGTCCCTGTGGCCCCGACCACTGAGATTTACAGATCTGTTTCTATCGGCGCGTAGACGTGACAGAGGCTCCCTGCCGAACCCTTGTGTAGTGTAGCTGCGTGTGGGGGGTGCGATGTCGCGGGCTACTAGACTGCATGTGCCTGCAGTAGGTCTCTTCGGGAGACCCGATGATTGATTGTCGGACTGATGTCCTGTTTTACCCTTCGGGGGAACTGTTTTCCATATCTGTTGATGCCATGACATGCTACTAGTATGATAGGTTCATTATGTGATGCATGCATATAGGTGAGTTGGTATACGGGGTTTCCTTCTGGAAACTCAGGCATTGTTGTTGCATCTTTTTCAGGACCGCAGTAGGTCTGGGTGGGTGGTGACCGAGGACGGAGCGCTTTGGAGTCGGATCCTCTTCGGCAGTTGCTAGACCGTACGACCACTTGTATTCTCTTCCATTGTATCCGTATTGTAGTCGTATTTCTTTTGGAAAAACTCCTTGTATTTTGGGTGCACCCGGATTTCTATATTATATATTAGTGACGTTCCCGCCTTGAGTTGTCAGTTTTATTCGTTATTTCGAAATTTTAAATCTTCCGCTGTTTCGGGACGTTACACTTAGTGAATTCTCTCTCATTAATTTGAAGTGGGTCATGATTCATGAAGATTGTTTTCGGTACAATCACGTATGGTCACGTTTTGTTGATGGCAATGACGGGTTGTTTTCGGTTATTTGCTCAACAAGTAGTTTGGGGCCACTCGGCTATAATTGGTATCTGCTATGAAAGCAAAATATCACTAACCTAGCTAGAAGCAAACTATATCTAAGGAACCATATATATTTCCACGAGAACCTGTGTGTATGTATAAGTATGCAAGATTAGAGAGATAAGGTAATTAGTATGTGGGGGCATATTATGAGTGTCCATGCATTAATATTGCATGCAGCCTTTTCTCAATAATAGAATTCTTCCCTAATTGACTTTGCTTTGCGTTCATAAGTTAAGAGATTTGTGCAAACCACGTTGTTTATATCTTATCTTATGTACCTCTTCTTGCACAGGGATGTGCTTAATTTATCTGTGGTTGCGGTTGTTGTGTTCTTATCAACAACCGATTACACGCACGTACCCGACGAGGAATCAAGAATACACACGTATAAAGGTTACAACTGAAAGTTTGTTTTACCAAATATCAAAACATAATTAGTATATTATAAACGGTACTTCAAGTGATTAAAATAATAATGCAAATGTCCCATCAATATAAATGATAGGTGATCACCACGACCACACGTACCAACTCCTAGTATGACCAAACGCGGTTCCTTATTCACACATTTCACCTAGCTAGCTCGTGTTCCTCATGTGTGTGGCCTTCCTTCAGTCTACTATCCCTCCCATTCAAACCTATCTATCCATCATATATATATATATGAGTGAGACCCTTGGTAGAATCACTACCACACCACCACCGGCCAACTACGGTCTATATATATATATATATATATTACCAATCTCCCTAGCTACTTTGACTACCAAATTAATTAAGTCTTGATTTCTTCATCAAAATGTCTAGACAAGCTCTACACAAGTCCGGATTCTTCTCCAATGGTGCCTCGTCGATCGCAAAGGCCTCAGGAGAAGTTGGTAGCCTCCTCTTCGCCCCAAAGAAGGGCAGCGAGGTGGGCCCGATCGACCCTTTGTTGTGGAGAGACGAGAAGAGAATGAAAGAGGAGCTCATGGTTTGGGCTAAATTAGTTGTAGTTTCAAGTGCAACTCAACATACGATCCAAAATAAACCACATGTGTTTTCGGCTTAAAAGGTTTTCATTATATGAGATAGGAATTGTGTATTTTTGCCCCTCTTTTAGGTTTTTTTTTCTTCCCTTGTTGATTTCAAAAATCATGGTACGTTCATGGTTTGTGTTTTCAAGGGGATTGTGCTACGGAGATGGGGTTGATGTATAATATTGTACACGAAATCGTGATGCATATATATATATATATATATATGATGGGTTCGAATTATTGAAGGCTAAAAACTTTGATGTTTTCTTTTGAATCTGAATGTGTTAGTTTTTCTGGAGATTAATTTATATTTTTTTATCACAAAACGTGGGAATGATGATTAATTGAAGGGTTCCAGTATCGATTTTGCTGTCTCCTCTACTACATAAGAAGTTAAGAACCCATTTTAAACTATCCGGGTTATGTATTTCCAGCTTCTTAGTTGTCAAGAGATTCTGAAGAAATTAAACCTCTTATGGCAATAGCTTATGAATTTCTTAATATACAAAACCTTAAGAATTGCCTAATCACCTAACTCTTTTAATCATGCAGCTAAATGGCATACAAGCTCTTAATTTGATCAGTAAACTTACTTGCTCATATCTTTGCTATATTAATATATTAGCTATACAAATAAAACATCGTGCAAAACTATTTATTGTCACATCATAATCCTAATCCCTCATTAGTTTTCTCCACCTCATGTTTATAGCTTCCACTTCAATACTACCGTGAATATCATTCGATGACGTCAAACAAGAAGTAACCACAAAATTTTCCCAAGAAAAGGAATTTTAGGAGAGGAAGCATTATCATTTTGGGACTAACTGATTACTTCCCCATCTGCACACCTCGAGCAACTCAGTATCTCATTTCATAGTATAGATGATTTATTTGAAAACAAGATTCATCTTTTGACAACTTGTTATTCCTCATGAAAGAATCTCTATTCAATGGCTAACTTCTATGACTAAGACTAAAAATCTTGCAAAATTTTCACTCACACTAATTCAAAATATATACATAGTAATAATGGATCAAAGATCAACATAAAGGGACCCAAGCATGAGGAGGTTGGGATGTGTATCCGAGGAATTTCGGACAGAAGTGTAGCAAGTATCAACTGACAAAGTATTTTCAAAAAAAAAAAAACGTAAATTCCAATATCGCCCATTTAGATGACAGTCAAAATAAAAACTTATAAGGTAACGAATGTGCCTTCTTTCTAGACTTGTAGTAGAAGAATGCAAGATTTGCCAGAGGAATTGCATAAGATCGATAGAGTGATACGGAACTAATTGTTATTTATAATATTTTAATTCTAATTAGCCATCGTGGAACCGTAAGGATGGATGTCAATAAGAACATTAATCTAAACCAAAACTTTCTAGAATATAACTACAATATACTACATAATTCGAAGTAATTGACATATAACAAATCATAAAGGATCTGACTGCTGGACTCTTCTCATATTTCTTACACAGAAAGAGACTCAAACCTATAATTTCACTTAGTCGTCGTACTTATATCTATATTAAAGTTTTGCAATGAGCAGCAGCATGGTCGCCAGGACATCAAATCCATCGCTTTGACAACGCGGTTCCCTTCCTGGACTTTCACCTCGTCTTGTTCGTTTGTAATTATTGTCACAGGGACTTTAGTAAATATCCCCACGAAACCTATTTTATAGATATTTCCGTCATTTTTATATTATTTTAAAACCCTATTAGTTCGTCAATTTTACTATGGATTTCCTTATTATAAAAAGGAAAATGTTTTATGAACGTAGCGCGTCACGGACGCGCTCTACGTAGACATCCATGTCAGCCCTTACGTGGCCAAAGTAGGAATTTTTTTTGTTTTTTCTTCCTGATATCCACTCGAATCACATTAAATGCGTTTCAACTCAGCACGTTCTCTCTCTCCACCCAAATACAAATATGATGACACTCTTTCTTTCTTCTTCATTCTTTCTTTCCAGAATAAATCACCATTTCGAGCAAGATATTATGTCGAAGAAGCGTCTGATGCCGACTCCCAGGATTCTTCACAACGTAAGCAGCGTGAATGAGACGGTGCGAAGACTTCCCGATGTTCTTGTCAGCGTTAGTATCGTGAATGTGACGATCCGGTGATGAAGACTTCGCACCACAACATCTTTGCTGCACTGTTGGAGTGCCCGTGACAGAAAAAAATGAAGAAGAAAGAAAGAGTGTCATCGACCGTCCCATTCACGCTGCTTACGTTGTGAAGAACCTTGGGAGTCGGCATCAGACGCTTCTTCGAAATAATATCTTGCTCGAAATGGTGATTTATTCCGGAGAGATGTACAACGCTTCGTGGTGAAGACTTAAGTCTGTTCGGTTTATGTTGTACATCTCTCTGTAATAAATCACCATTTCGAGTAAGATATTACGTCGAAGAAGCGTCTGATGCCGACTCCCAAGGTTCTTCACAACGTAAGCAGCGTGAATGAGACGGTCATGTTTAAGTCTTAAATCTTCTTTCCGATTTACTGGGAAAATATATATTATTTTTGTAATTTGTGTGTGTTTGTGTTTGTATTGTTTGTTTGTGTGTGATTTACTGGGAGAAGATATATTATTTTTGTAATTTCTGTGTGTTTGTGTTTGTGCTTGTATTGTTTGTTTGTCTTTGTGCTCTCATTGTATCTTATTGTGTAATAGTTAACATCAATAATATGTACCATCAATATCTCATTGTGCTCTCATTGTACCATCAAATTCATCTTAGTAGATAAGATTTTTTTCCCCACGTCCATGTATATGTAATTCAAATTGGCAATTGACTTAACCATGAGATGCCAATTTATTGTAAGAATGGAGACTTTGATGAAATTGAAAACTTAAATTGAATTTTAAAACAATTACACAATATTAAGAGTATACTTTGGCAAAACATCAAGAAATCATCTATATAAGTTGAGTTTTTTTTGTCTTTATGGGATCATCTCATACACCAAGCTTTGGTTGCACATACAAAGTAGCTAGCTGAAACATCCAACCATCTCAACTCAGTTCATCATATATGTCTACACAATCTCTAAACACGGCCGGATTCTTCTCTAATGGTCCCCCAGCGGCCACGAAGGCCTCAAGGGAAGCCGGTAGCCCCCTCTTGGTCCCTAAGAACATTTGCGACGACGAGCGATCTCCAATCGATCCTCTGTTGTGGAGAGACGAGAAGAAGATGAAGGAAGAACTTGTGTCATGGGCCAAAGCTGTGGCATCGAGTAGCGTTGGCCCTCAAAGAGATCATATTCATATGTGTTTTCAACGTAAACATAGTTTCGGTGTAAAATCTTCTTAGATTCTTCAGAATTATGATTATATTTTTTTATTTTTTTTGCTATTGGGAAGGTTGATTTATGTTAGTACAGATATTCCCTAGCATGTTCGAAGTAAAATCTTTTTTCGTGAAGGAATTATATCTGAATTGCTATTCGTCGTCCTAAAACTACTTAAATCGCCCCAACAGATTACCATTTTGCCCTTCTCTCATTTCTACTGCTATAACGCGACATTTTACCCTCCTATCACACATCTCTCTTCATCTTCCTCTTATATTCATAAAAAATAATGTTTTGGAGGTCAGTAATGAGCCAACAGACGCCCCGGTGTATTCGAATCTGGTAAAATATCCAACATCTTTTTAATAAAAAAATAATAATAAATAATAAAAAATTGCGGGCGTCTGGCGGAGCCGCCCAGCGTAGGAGAGGGGCGTCTGGGTAAGACGCCTCCCCCTAGGGGGCGGCGTTTTACACAGACGCCCCGCCCATGGGACGGGCGGCTGGCTAAGACGCCTCTCTCCTACGCTGGGCGGCTTAGCCAGACGCCTCTCTCCTACGCTGGGCGTTTTACACAGACGCCCGCAATTTTTTATTATTTTATTATTTTTTTATTAAAAAGATAATTGATTATAAATTTAGATAATTACTAAATTAACCGGGTAGAGATCAGTAAACCGACACAATGATTCTAAGAAGATCAAAAACTTACTGTATTTACGATCACGGTGGACCGATGGAAACTCGGTCATCCGCATGGAACATGTTCGGTAGACCGAGAAGCAAACGGTCGACCGTCCGACATCACCTTACAACGAGTTTTTGCAATTGATGAAAATTCAAAAAAAATTCAGATCCAACAATTTCAAAATCCAAAAAATTTCCAGCGGGCGCTGCCCCCTTGCCACCCCCGCCACCTAAGACGCCTCCACCATGGTGTAGGCGTCGTATCCAGACGCCCGAGTCGGAAAAAAAAATCCGCCTCCGTTACCTAGCCGGATTCAGGTGTTTCGCCAGACATTTTCGTGGTGTTGGTACTAAGAATGTGAGTAAAACTGAGTCAAATACCTTGTTTAAAGATACGGGACGAAATGGGTATTAATTGATTTGTTAAGGGCAAAAAGGTAATTTTTAGGGCGATTTAAATAGTTTTGCGGCGACGAATAGTAGTTCCCAATTATACGTATAAGAAAAACACAAAGCAAGGTTGACTCAAATTTGATGCTGGTCTCTAATAAAATACGACATAAGAATTTCAAATAGACATTTGGTTCTGATCTTAGGCGTAATTACCGTTACATGGAAGAAATATGTTACGATTTCATTTTGAGTATTAATCAGCGTGCATGTGGACCATTTTCTGCCTAACGAAACGTTCCAGCTTACACCGCTTATAAAAAAACGTTCCAGTTGAAATATGAATTATGAATCGTGGGGTCGTCTGGTTTTTTTATTGTTTTTTCGTTTTTTTTGTTTTGATTTTTTTAATTTTTGTTTGAATCTTTTTATTTTTTGAAAATATGTTTTATAATTGTTTTGATTTTTTTTGATTTTTTTAATTTTTTTTCCAAAATAAACTCCGAAATGATATTGATGAAAAAGATAAATTATAGTTAAAATGTGAATAGTATAGGAAAAAGAAGAAAATATATGAGAGAGAGAAAGATGACGTGGAAGAGAGAAAACTGATTTGGAAAAGAAGAGAGGGAAGGTTCACGACCAGACCGTCTGGGTCATGGTTACGAATGGTCTAATAAACGAGTCTGATATGAATTAGCATATGAGACTGATATATACAAGTGTGCACGACACAATTAGTAGACGACACCAAATGATTGACTAACCCTAGTCATAACGACCCAGTGAACAAAGAATAGCATAGCTAGTGAAAATCAAATAATTAGTTCATAGAAAGGTTTTATGAAGCAGCTGTTGTGGAGGTTAGAGATGTCCCGACGATTGGATTGCACAATCTCCTCTCTCAATGAATTTTTTTAATGCACGAGTATTGAAAATTTTAAGAACCATGTCTCCATTTTCAACGCGTTTATGTTAATTCTCGAACAACACAATTTTAAACGTGTAAATTTATAGTTTGATGATCAACTATAGTGTAGTCTGCTGGAAAAATGAAGTCACTAGCTGCCTGACAAAATGGAAGAACTATCACCAAGATTTAGAATACTAAGGACAAAACTGAAGAGATTAAATAACTACAATAGCACAGATGGACATACTAAGATTAGTGGACTCAAATCTCTTCTAAAAGAGAGAAAATACGATGTCCCCAGGCAATACACAATAAACGTCAAATTTCCAATGCTTGCAACTTATGGCCTATTTACCGCTTCCTTTTGCATAAGAATCCCGTAGTGTTACAGTTCGGTTAAACACAAGCTTCTCTGCACTAGAATCTTTATCTACAGCGAAGTAGCCTGAAGAAACACAAATGTGTCCATTAGTAGCTTCAGAGAGGAATAAAATCAGAAGAATATTTATAAATGAGGAACACATTTAACTACGGAATCAAAACTACTAATGAAAAGCAGGACATTATCCAGCACTCACATGTAGCCCTTTCACATCAGTTAATAGAAAGATTGGCTTATTGCTATACATTATCAACTATCAAGGCAATAACCAATTCTGGTTGACGTGCATGATACCACTCAAATTGGAGAAATGAAGTAAAGGAATCACTAAACCAAAAGCTAATAGACCCCTTATTAGACAAGCATGCCTAGGAAAAGCAAATGGGAGAAATATGGTAGTAGGGAATCTACGAAGAAGAAGAACCAGCTGCCATCAAATATTTACATCATTACCAGACACCATAGAAAGTGCAAGAAAGAAAGGAAAAAAAGTGTGTACCTAGCCTTTCAAATTGGAACCTGTCGCCCAATGACGCAGTCGAAAGATATGGAACAGCATATGCTTCCGTAATTACTTCCTTAGACTTGGTATTTAGATCTGACAGCCATTTGTCATCCAATTCAGTAGGATCCTGGAATACAAAGACAAGATCAGTTAGAAACAAACTGCAAATAATGATTTTAATCAATGTGACAAACTGATCTTCAGGGAGCAACACCAACCTCAGAAAGAAACAGTTTCTCGAATACCCTAACCTCCACCTTAAGTGGATCAACACCTCGAGAGGGCTGTGCAACCCAATGAAGAACACCCTGCACCCAGTTAATACATGCACATGTTATATGGAATCTTTTATCAACAATGGCTCCTCAAAAACAAAGACTGATCTTCCATATTTTGAAAGATGATTAAACGATTAGGTTTAGACTAAATTTGCAAGTGACAGTAATAAAAAGAAAAATATATATACTTCCTCGGAGAGCCTTTTCATTGGGATTTGGAATTGAATTAGAATTTACCTTAGGTTTTATCGTTTTGGATGGATCATATTCGGCATGAACTTCAATCATAGACTCCCCATCATCAGTATAAATAACTTCAGTACATTTAATAGGAAAGGCATATCTGCAAAATAATATTAAAAAATTAAAAGGTCCAATAATGGTGGTTCGTCAATTTTAACCAAAAGATAAAAATATATGTATAAAGACCATGAAGTACAATCTGGACTCATAAAATAGTGCTTATTCACCTAAGCAGAACAGATTTGCCAGGAGCAAGTCCGTAGTAATCCTTAGAATCATTTCGGCGGAAATCAGTGTGTTCAATATATATAACATTAGTGAAAGGCACCTAATTGAAAACAGATAAAAAGTCAGGCATATAATTCTTGCATTAGCAACATGTAAAGAACTATAAATTGACGAATATTTGATTTAGAAAGAATATCTAAATACTCATATATTCTTAATGTAATTATCAAACACACACTAGTAAGTGGCAGCTGTAGAACAAGGTAAGTTCAAATGATAACAATATGAAAACAAACCCTATTTTGTTTAAGATTGTGTTTAGTTACCAAATCACAGATTGGTAATTTGAACTCATGACTCATGACTATGTATGAAGCTCTTCACAATTGAAGATACTACAAGCAGTATAAGTGTGTATTAGAAGTACTATCATTGCAGACCAAAAAGGACTTATTGAATATTGATTTGTTTGCTCCACCTTGAATTGACTGCCTTGCCACTGTATTGGTTCTGCCACAGAAGGAACCACAAAAACTATAGTAAACTGTAACATATATACCTTGTAGAAAGCAGATGCATCGTCAGATTGTGCATCAGGCCACAATTTTGCGTCAAGATCCATTACTACTCCATCAGCAAGATTAGTTATCACAACCTACAAAAATAAGAGCATGATAAATGTACACTGGCACGGTAACAAACTCAAATTTTAAACATGCTTATCCAGGGCATACTTTGAGAGGGTGCAGAACAACCATCGTTCTAGGAGCTGTTTTATTCAACTCTTCTCGTATATGATATTCAAGACGATTTAACTGTATCATGCTGTTATCACTGTTTTAAAAAAAAAGGTAAAAAAAAACTAGCATCAGCAGATAGTTTTTAAATAAAAAAATAACTTAAAAGAACCAGTTGGAAAATAGATGGCTTTTTTTGCAAAGCATATTGAAGATACCTAAGCAAAAGAACAGTCATATTCATAGTAGACTTAGATCCCAAACAAACAAAATATTATGATACATATATGAACTGTAGGTAATAAGAGAACTCCGTAACCTAAAATAGTTGAAGAGCTTGATTTCTGAGGGTTCAACATTTTTTCTCCTAATTCCATCTGTTGACACTAATGTTCAGGAATCAGGATGTGCATTTGCAAAGTATATACCGCATTCACACCATGCTAAATTTGCATATGCAGTGGAGACCTGACGTGGATTGACACTTGAACCCAGTCACACGACAATATTTCAACTGTACAAGATGAACCTCATTTGTTCCAATTGAGAGGGCAGAGGGAATTGTGGCACTTCTGTTACTTCTTACTTCTTAATGAATCATAAACCTAGCTAGGAACTTGTGTAAGTAGGTGGAAATACTGCTCTAATATTGTATTTAAATCGACAGCACATCACTTGGTTCTTCCTCAGAAGAATACAGATAAATTACCAAGAAGTATATGTTATTTACGACCTGCGTGTGATTCCAATTCCTCGAATGAAGTCATTGATTGCAGTGGAAGACACGCCTCTTCGTCTCAATCCAGCAAGAGTCATTAAACGAGGATCATCCCAACCATCAACACACTTGTCTGTTACCAACAGATTTAACTGGAAAACAGAGCATGGTTATGAACTCAAATGTAAAAGCGTAATTTTTTTTGCAGACGGACAAAACATACCTTGCGCTTTGACAACACATTGTTAGTAATATTCAGCCTCGAGTACTCCCATACATAAGGATGATAGAGGTCCAGTGCTTCTAGTAACCAGTAATATGAAGCACGACGGATCTCGAACTCAAGGGTGCATAGCTTCAGCAAGATATTATCTTAGGTTAATAACACAGTAAAAGATCGGGGGCAACTCATGTCCCGGTATATCGCTAAACTATTGAGGTATGCTAGAGAAAGATCAAGTTTCACCATATCAGAATCATTTTAGTGGTAACTACCTATACCTTGTCTGTCTATGTTGACGTCTCCCTTTCCAAGGCAGGAAAGGCGAAAAACAGTTAAAATGAATCAAGGGAATAGATAAAACTAGGACAATACTAAATTTGCTTAACATTATTCTCTAAAATGCACTGTAGTGAGAGGAGCAATTCATCTCAAAACAGAAGACAATTGATGGGATAAAGAGAATGAATTCAAAGACATTACCGAGTGCGTGATATTTTCAAGTGAATCAACAATGCAGTGAGCATAGTCGTAACTTGGATAAATGCACCACTTATCTCCAGCATGCGGATGGGGGGTAAACTGAATGAAATTGAAAGAGTGAAAAGGTATAAAAATAGGCAACCCGAAAAAACAAACTATAAAAAATACTAGAACAATAATAAGTATAGCACGACAATTACCTTTATACGGTATGCAATTAGATCATACATATTTTTGTTGTCACTCTGCATATCCTGCTTAAGCCTCAGTGTTGCCTTCCCCTCATCTATCATTCCTCGTCTCATTTCCTCAAATAATCTTAATGATTCTGAAATTGGTCTCTCTCTCCATGGACTATTCATTTTGTTTTCCCTATATTCCTTTATCTCGTCTGCTGACTGAAAAAGGCGCAAGAGAAAACGTTTAGCAAATCATTTGAATGTTTCCCATTGAAAGGCATAATTGAAAAGTATCCAGAATTTCTATGTATGGCCTCTACCCATAATAAGCTGAACAAACCTGGTGATCTACATATGCTAGACCTTTCTGAATCAACTTTAAGGCAAGATCATACAAATCTTGGAAGTAATCACTTGTATAGGTCACCTGGAAGGATGCAACATTATCAACTACATATGACACAGTAATTTTACAACACTATGCTGTGAACATTAATACAAACCTTGAAGGGCTGCCAGCCCATCCATTGAACAATTTCTTGAATGTGGTCAATGTACTCCTGCTTCTCGGCTTCAGGGTTAGTATCATCAAACCTATGACAAGCAGCAATAGGTGAAACTCGATGAATTTCATATTCTTCAAACATTAAGTGGTGCAACAATCAATTAAGCATTAGAATCTTACAAAGCATCAAAGCTAACAACATCACTTAAAAAATCCAAACATAAAGGAGAGGTTTTAATTCCAATGTTTCACTAATTCAGACTCCTCAGAATAATACAAGCATTAATGAGCTAAATAGTGAATAATTATTTAAATTTTGACCAATAAATTTTATTTAGCAAACAAAGAGAAGCTCTGTAACCAATTCGACTTTTCTCACAGTCACATCTCTTATAGGTCTACTTGTTTAGAATGATAGGCAAGATTCCACATCAACATAAAAAAATTAAGCATAATACAGCACTTGCCAATGTAATACCGCAATATCAGCACATGACCAAAACAGGAACATACAAGGAGACAACTATGTCATGGATTGATGTATATTTGCCATGCAAGTTGCAGAGAATAACACACTTCAATGACAAACCTAGAAGGTTAAAAGGCTAGTAGAGAGTTAGGACATGATGATGGGAATGTCTAAATGGACTAGGCATAGAAGAGCTACATAGATATTGCTCTTCATTATTTCATAGAAGTAGCGAAGTACCATGTGAACTAGAATTTAGAAGTCATAAGTTGATAATATAACCAGTACAAACAAGAATCATGTTAAACGTATAACCATATGCACCAAAATAGTAATCCACAACCAAATAGAACTATAATAATACCATATTGTAAAACTAGCGCAGAAATAAAGAAAATTACTCATACCTCAGATAACAAGATCCACCTCTATCTTTTGCTAGTCCAAAGTTGATAAACATGGCCTAGAATCATATGAACATAAGGTGTTAACACAAATAACGAGGATAAAGAAATAACAAATATACCAACTTACCTTTGCATGACCAATGTGAAGGTACCCATTAGGTTCCGGAGGGAACCGAGTCAAAACTTCCCCCCCTGTTTTCTTCAGATGTTTGTCTAGTTTTTCTTTACTATTGTGGACAGCCCAAATGGCCCCATCACTAAAAAATATCTCTGTGTGAACCTGCAATATTGTCATGGCTAAGTTAAAATAAAGCACAGTTCAGATAATACAAAGTCCACTGCAAATAAGAATTAGATTTCAAAAACAACCTTGGTATTTTCATCTGGCTCTGGAAATATTGAGAAGGGATTAACCTCTTCCACAATAGGTGGGGCAGAAGCCACAGAACCACTTTTTGCATTTGCCTTATCCTACAGACAATACCAACACAGAGAAATCTAATAACAAACTAATAGAAAGAAGAACGAGCTTTGAATAACTCAAAGAACACACATCTACCTCCACTTTTACGGGCTTCTCTTTCTTCTTTTTTATGGGTTTTTCATCGTCTGCAGCAGTGCGTTCTCCAAGTATCTCATGGAGCTTCCCATCAATCATTTCCTGGCAAGCATATAAAGATACCACTAAAATACATTACAGGATTCAATACCAATAATACTTGTAAAGCTTCAGAATGTCTCAAACAACCTTAACTATCTTTGCATCAGACCAAGGGAGCATTTTTCGAACTTGCCCACACAAACTGCCAACTGGAAGAGGAGAGCCAGAAATATCAAAAGTTATGACTTAATCACACAGTCATATATATAGAAAAACCTAAATCGGCAGGCAAAAATATAAAAGTATAAAACTACAATGGAACCCGTGGGAAGAGCTAAAAATTATGGTAGCATCAAAAGAGAGAGAAAAACAAGAAAATTGTATTGTTCAATAAAAGGTAATTCAACAAGAACAGCAATCCCTTAAATTCTCAAGTCACTGAACTGAAGGCCCGTGAAGTGAAATGCAATTCATATTAAACAAAAATTATGCCCATAGGCTGTAGTTTTTGCCACCATTCTATGAGATTAAGGCCATACAAGAGCTACAGTAACCCTTGTTTTTGGAATGTTCAGTATACAAGAGGAACCATCAATGGTGGAGAAAAAACATAACTAACCATTTATGCGATAGCGCTGCTCCATGATGGCTTTTATGTTACTTTTAAGAACTTCAGCAACTGAAGACTCAATCTCTTCAAGAGAAACCTCAACACCTGTTAGCAGAGAAAGGTGTAAACACACAAATGAATTGAATACAGATAACAATTGTAGTTATGTAGTACTTTAATGTGTTTCCAAGGATTGCAATTAAATGGAACTGCTTTATTTGGTAAATGATTCTCAAGGTGTTGCGTCTTTTCGATTCCATTGGTGGAATCAGAAAATGCTCCTTGAAATGCATTTTATATTTTAAAGAAATTAGGGAGTTTGCGAGCAAAAACAGTGAAATACTGCATCAAGGACTGGACCCGTGCAATTTCAAATGATAAGAATATGCATGAACCAGTTTAAATATAAATTACCAACAGGTTAACTAATATCAGAACTCATCCCTCAACTTGTTCTTCTCAATTTATGAGTATCAGAGTGACAGAGCCTTCATGTTGTATTTTACTCAACCCTATAGTTGTCGGTCTCAATCTAATTTTTGAATGCAGAATTTCTTTTGATAAATCATCCCTATAGTATGCATTTTGTATGATCTGTTAAACCAATTTCCTATAGAAATTTGCAATTTAACATGCTTTTGTGTTTCATTTCTTGGTACTGGGTTATAATTTCTATATTCCTGACTAAAGAGCATTTATTTGATATAAAAGAGTATCATCTTTGGAAATTGGAACACATTGAAGTACTCCTACATTGTCCTTTTGGTGGTAGTTGGCACGTAATATGTGAAAGACTGCTAGCCAATGTGGTTAATTTGGCAAATCACAAAACTCATCCCTCAAGTTGCTCTTGTCGAAATCAGATGTGTTCCTCTTGAAACTCATCCTTCAACTTGTTCTCATTGAAATCAGATGTGGTCCACTTTGTAATTCTTTTGATCTAAATTGTGGATCATGTAGTCTAATTTTAAAATACACCTTCTTTTAGTTAATCAACTTTAAAGTCCATGTGTTTTCGTATAGATCTGCCATACCTATTAGTTTTGGGAGTCAGGATTTTTTCAAACTTTGTCTTAAGATCACTAAGATCAAACCTTTTGTTGTTAGTTAATACAAAAACAAATAACAAACACACCTACTCAACTCACCCTTATACTCATCTTAGCAAATCAAACTATAGCACTGTCGGTCTAATGATACTATTAACACAATTAATCTTCTGCTCAAATATTAGAAATTTCACAATGATAAGAGGTTGAAGGATGAGGATACATGTATCTTATCTATGTCCTAATACATGTGGCATACACTATACAGGTGTACACTTTAAGCAATGAAAATAGGTAAACAAGAAAACTGAAGCATAAAACATCACCATCAACCACGTCATTATATAAGTTCTTTTTCTAACATTAAGTCATAATAGTGTAATATTAGTTCTCTCTCACATGATTAGTCTTCCAAGGATTGAAAGGCGGCTAGACGGTCACTGGGCAGAGGAAGGGCACTTGGGCGCCTAGCCCGTCTATCCTTTTCAATCCTTGGGCCGACTAGGCTTCCATAAATCACTAGGAGCCCATGGACCACTAGGTGCCTAGGCGGCCACCTTTTCAATCACTGGAATCTTCCTATGATATCCATTGCATTTTGGTAGAAGTGTACCGAATCCTAATTACTACTATTGCATAATTCACTGAATTCACAAAATATTCACAATTAAATGATGATTAATAAATTTTTAAATCAATGGTTTAGAATAAATAGTTGACAAGTAGACTTCAGTGTTGCCGAGCACATGTAAATATACAAGTATAGTTCAAATTCACAGTTTATTTCAACTAGTTTCAAGTCAAAGTACCTATATTCCGAGCAAAAATGACAACATGAAACATACCTACTCCACAAGCATCCTCGAAATCAACTAGCTGAAAAGTTCCAGTGCCAACTTTAGCTAGAAATGATAAGGCTGCATCTACCTGAGCGGAAGATTTTATCTGCACAGATGTTTACAGTAGGATGCAAACGAACATCGTACTGGAGTGAGTGAAGTGACTAAAATGTAATACACACACACAGACAGAAGATCTACCTTTAAAGAGACAATGTATTCAAGTAAAGTCCTCCTATGAGCAACTGCATTTGCAGGAAATTTTGTTGCTACCTGTGATAGGAGAAAAGGATGATTATTAAATCTTTATACAATTGAGTTTGAAAGAAAGATAATGTAATACCATGTAGAGAAGATTTCCAACAGACTTTTCACATCCATCACAAACATCTGCCTGTAGAGAAGAAAATAAATGAATAGTAGAAAATTAGGTTTGCGAAATAGCATAAAACTGAGACTGATGTAAATAAAAATAAGATATTTTTCAGAAGCAGTGAAGTTAATGGAAATATATAGACGTCTCAAAATTTTAAAAAAAACTTTTGAATAGAGGTGTCTAGATAGCACATGCTAAGTTTATGAACCATAATGAGTAAAATACAGATTCCCTTTGTGTAGAGTAATTTGAATTTGATTTTTTGAAAAGAAAGGGTGAAATATGGATTATTGCATTTTTCTCCATTCCTCTTCATGCCATGGGAGAAAATAAGCTAGCAACGGAAGGTACCAAGTCTCTTGTTTTTCTTCTTAATTTAGGGAGAAACCAAGTTTATATTCTACTTTGATATTTACTCTCCTTTTTTCTTCACAAGTGTCAATCCAAACAGACCACAAAAGTTGTAGAAAAGTAAATAAAAATATTAAATTAGTAGATTGCGTTGTCATACATTTGATGCAAGCAATCAACTAAGCACTAAAACTAATTAATATGCAAAAGTGAAATTTTCCGAATTCAATTTGAAGATGTGACAGCAAGACCACAATTTACAAATAAAATTGTGCTATAGGCTGAGTCAACTTCATCGTCATGTTGCATGCGCCAGATCATGATAATTAAAGCCATTTTCTCTACGCTGCTATTATGACAACGATAATATAAATGATACTACACACTGCATGGTAAAAGTAAAAAAAAACTACAGGATAAAAAAAGACAAATCTATTTTTTCTATGAATTGCATCTGAAGTTCTGAACTAGATAATGAACTCTTACAAACTTAAAGCTAATATTTGTTTGTTTTCTGTCTTCATTCCAAATCATATTCCCAAATCAGATTTGAGAACAAACTTAGGAGAACACACAACACGTCCATTTTGCCAAAACCCGCTTCTAATCCACATCAATCCACAATTCCGAACTAAAAATCCAGAAAAAACACAAACACAATCAATCCCAAGCACCTAAATCCACAAACACATCGTCAACACGCGAATTTTCTGAAAAACCATCAAATCGAATCCGACAAGCGCGAGTCACTCGAACAGGAAAAGATACCTCTTTGATGACGGCGGTGAGGTTGGCGGTGACCTTGTTGTTGACGACGGCGTTCTCGGCCGTCCGCTTGTCCAACCCGATGCCGAGGAACAAATCCAACGGTTTCTTCTCGCTGCTTTCGCCGTCGATCGCCATCTCGATCGGAGACGGAAAGGAGAAAAGAGGAGAAGAGTTGAGGCAAATGGAGTCGAGCGAAGAGCTTAAAATCCCAATGCTAATAATGCTAAACCCTGGATACTACTCCTGGTGACGGTGGATCCTGACCGTCCGTTGGATGGTGGATGGAATTTTTGACGGCTGGGATGAGATTGCTTGAGCCGCAGTTAACCTTTACCGGCTGAAGTGAATGCACAATTGAACTTCATTGGTTTGAAGACCGAAAAGTAGTGTCTTGGTCGTCTTGAAATGTTTTTTTATATTAATTTATCTTGTTTCGAAATGTTTAAGAGAGTAAATGGTTGAGACCATCTAGAATTTAAGATACAATTTTTTAGTTATGAAACTTTAATCATAAGTTTTCTGCAAATTTAAATTTAGAAACAATTTTTGAGTTATGAAAGATAATCGTAAGTCCTTCAAACCAGACCAGAGACAAGAGGCCAATTGACATGCAAGCCTTTATACCATCGACATAACAGCTAATTTTTAAATAATACATATACAAATACGACTGGTTACCAAAACAACGAGAGCAACAATTCATTACACCAAAAGTCCTATAGCAAGTAGAGCTGTACCCATATTAATACAATAGTAACCGAGTTTAATACCAAAATATGAAGCCTCATTCAAACTTGACAAGACAGGTCCTCAGCATTATTAAAAGTTAAGACCATGGACGCGCAAACATAAGAAGGGGAAAAGAGAACCCCCGGAATGTAATGACTAATGAGAGAGTCTATAATTACTCCTTTCCATCATAAATGACATGTAACATACACAAGTTTCCTTCATTTCTCACTGTACACAACTTCAAGGCCAGATATCATCTCCTGGGATCATACTCCGAATAATTTAGTGCTGTTTCTGAAGATAAGGAAAGTGCAGAAGTAAGCCAATGGAATGACTGAGGTCACCCATCACCTAATATTCAAGTTCTTCCACCAATGCCCTCGTAGAATAATATGTATCCATGATCTGTGTTGCTTGAATACTCTTGAGCAGAGCCAAAGAATGTTTGTACTGCAGATTCATCGATCATCTCGACATTCTCGTCATCAAAGCACAGCCAATGGTTATGGCTCTTCACGAGGCTGACATAGTGACCATGGTTGGGTCCACTTCCCACGTGCACCACTACCGCAAATAGTGAATATTCCGTCTCGGCATCCTCAACAGTATCAGTTAGCTTTAGTTCCAGAGGGAAAACAACCCGATAGGATAATTTCTTGTAACGGCCATACTGATCTGTGAATTTGAACCTCTTCAAATGGATTACCAGAATCTGTGGTGGCTTTTTTATCTTCATCCTCTTTTGAGCTTCCTGCAAACTGCAGCAAGAAAAGGATGAAAACAGAATAAAAATTGGACCCAGGGAACATGATGAAAGAAAATTGGGGCTCACATTTGGACAAAAAAAAATGCAAACCTATAGGAGGTAGTAAGGGCCATCCCATTTTTCATGAAAACAATATAGAAATACAGACGTGTTAAACAAAATTGAAAGACAGAAGGAAAGTAGAAAATGCACTCTTAAGGGTAATGCTCCGGCCAGTGTGATAAATAAATAAGATATAAGTATGTAATACCTGCAGCACTTATCACAAAAGAACTTATCATTGGCATTCAGCATCTCTGTTGAACTGAAATTTTTTAGGCAACTTGTAATTGAACTGTTCTGCTCAATGTCAACACTCAGATCCAAAAAGGTTTCATCCCTTGCTGTCACGGTCTCGCAGCGCAAGCATCTTGTTTCATTTGTAAGTATACCCTATCAGATAGTAAAATAAAAAACTGACCAATCTAAACTGAATGCTGAATAAATATTTATTGGTATTGGAATTAATTTTAAAGTTTTAATCAAACAGCTCAAAGAAAAGAAAAAAGAAAAAAAAGACAAAAGACTACTTGGCAGCTTGCACTGTGGGAGCAACTGCAAGGTGTATCGATAATGACTACCGCTGCCACCACATTTGCGTAGGTATAATCATCTCTCACTTAATGGGCATATGGCCATTGGGGGTACCTTGCATTGGCTTGGAACCCTCGTAGTAAGTACATGATGCATTGAATATATATTGTGAGCAGCAAGCACATTGTGATACTTCTTGTTTTCATCATTCGAGTTTTGATGGGCAAATTGTGATACTTAAAAATAAAGAAAACTAGGTTCAACGTATCTGTGGGAAGGACTAAAGTTGCATAAATGGATACGTACGTAAATAACTCTTGTGAAGTGGAACTCTATTCTGTTTACTTTCAGGTAAAAAACACTCATTTCAAATATTCTATGGTCAAAACATTCATTCAAATAGAAAAGTAGGTATGGATTTCAATTTCAAGTCAACAAGCAAGGGCATGAATTAGATATTGAATTATAGCAGTATAATAATGAAGGCAGTAATAATGAAAAGCTTCTTTATCATGGATCAAATAGCAGGAATTTACCTGAAAATTTTTATGGACCCAAGTGACAAGTGGTTTCTTTTTTAAACCATTGGCTACAGGCTTGCATGGTCCATTTGCAATCTTCCCATATTTTAAGGAAGCATCAGGGGAATTTGTTGCATTCGCTTCTTTTTCAAGAATGTCCACAAGATGATTCAGTAGGAAGTTGAGAAACTCATGTGCATCCTACAAGAAAACAAAAAAGATTCTGAATCACTTAGTGCACATGATATGTTGAAATATTTAGTCTGTAGTGTATTCGCACAAGGAGTAACAACACCAAACCAAGAGAGGATGACAAAGAACGTATAAGAAGCGGAAAACGGTCAAGTGTCGAATTTTAATGACAATGACATAAAACACAGAAAAATTGGAAGTAATAATGGATGAATTAAACCAAAATGATCATCCAACTAACATTTAAGGTTACTATATTATGTGCTCAGGGCCACAGAAATCACAAACATCTGAATGAAGATTTAGGAGCAATGATTATGTGTTTTCTTGCCTTAAGGTCTTCCATTCTCACCTTCGACAGCCTCAAAAAATAACTTATTGATGGGTACTATTCAATCATGCAGACTTAGTAACAGGATGGATTACCTGGTGCATGTAACCACGAAAAAGCTCATTTTCTTTCTTCACTCTTTGTACAAAACGTTTAGGAGCAATTACGCCAGTTTTCTTCTTCTGAGAACTGATCTGCAAATGTTGGTAAAATTAGGTCACAAATCTCAAAATAATTTGAGGTGATGTAGACATATACCTGCGACATTACTACTTGTTAGTTTTGCGCCTTAAAAATCTATGTGGAACGGTCGCCCGATTCGCAAACGGACCAAACGGTTGACAGAATATTAGGTGACAGTAAATTCTGGATTTTATGGACTTGCCAAAAACGGTCAACCTATTCCAATTCACTCGACCGATTTTGTCAGGACAAGCTCGACTTGAAGTTACTGGATTTTAAAGTTCGGTTGACCGATTGGCAAACGGTCGATTGTTTCTAGCGACGATAGAACTTATTAAAGGTTATTTTGGGTATTCCTTCTTCACCATTTATGTGTCCAAAGCTCTGGACCTCTTGTATATATATATACATTTACCCTCTACGGTTTGGGGTGTGGAAAACACCATCCAAGTGTGTGTGTCTCCACCAAGTGTGAAAAAACCACCACCACCAAGTATGGTCTCCTTCCTCCTACCACCTCCATAGAGCCACCAATGATGGATTACTATCTCACATTCACATGGAGCATCTCCTTAGAGCTACCTAGTGGGGATTTCATAGCTCAATGAGTCATCAAGTTGAGGGTGTTATTGGAGCCATCAAAAGAGGAACTTTGAGAGATTGAAGAATGCCAATAAAGGTGATGGATTCTTCCCTATTCTTAGCATCTGTGGTCTCTATGTTGCTTGAAGATTGGAAACTCACGATGAATAAGATTGGATTCCAACCAGTGCTCTTTAGAGGTTTATTCTTCTTCATGCTATTTCATTTTATCAAATTGGTAGCATATACTCTCGTCTATGTAACTTATTGTATGGAGATTAGATTAGTCATCTTGTTAACCTTAGAGTTTGTTGATTGGGGGTTTATTGTACTCGAAGGTATAACAATCCAGAACCCCCGATCTTGTTCCAAGATATTATCTTCATGTTACGTTCTGTCGCTTGTATCTCTGTTTACACAATAGAGAAACGTCGTCATCTCCTCCTGTGGTTTTTCCCAATCTGGGTTTCCACATATATCTTGGTGTTTGGGTTAATTGTTTGTGGTTTGCTTCAGATTTTAACTTGATTTGGTACATGCATGCTAGGTGTTTATGAATTTGCCCAGTCTAGCTTCCTTTGGGACTTTCCGCACTCATCGTCATCACTTCCGCATTATAACTCGGGTACACTACCGTTCCAATTTTCCTAACACTACTAAATTTTAATTAAATAAGGGTAAATTACAGTTTGTCTCCCTCAGTTATGGTCGAGTAACACTTTAATCCCCTGAACTTTAAAACGTCACATTTACACCTCTTAAATTTTGATTTGTAATTTGTTGATCCCCTGTATCAACAAATTATTGTTTTTCGTGTTGTTTGCTAATCATGCTTCTAATGTATCCCATGGTAAAGTTTAATCAATTCGGAAATCAAATTTTACTCGAATTTGAGACCGATTGGTTCAAAATTTGATCCAAATTTGAAGCAAATTTGACATCTTGTTTGATTGAAACTTTACTATAAAGATAGATTAGAAGTATGTTTAGCAAACACAAAATAATTTGCGAAAAAACAATGAATATATTGAAAAATAACAATATTTTGATGGAGATGGGGTGAAAGTGTTACACAAATCAACGTTTAAGGGTATTACTTGACAATAGTTAAGGGGGCAAATTGTAATTTACCCTTAAAATAATAAAAAATGTTATATTATTTCGAAATCCAGTAAGGAAATATTTAAATAAATCCTCCCAATATTTAGTGAAACATTTAAGCTACTCCCACTACCACATTTAATGAAAGAAGTACACAGTGAAACAACACCAAAATGCTGACTTATCAGTTGATGCTTACTCAAGAATATAAACCATTGTGTGAACAGCAGTGGCATGTTCAATAAAAAAACAGTTGTGGCATGATGTACACGTACTCTCAGAAACAAAATTGGTTTTCAGTTTTCACTAGCTCAATCTGGTGGTTAGGCAAAACGGTCTCTCACAAACTACTTTTGCACGTTATTTTTACAAATGTCATAGGAATTTAACACACATAACAAGACCACCAATGGAGGAAACCAAGTTTATGAATTTCAAGGAAGTAAAAGTGCATCACATCTAAACCATCAAGATAGCATTGTGATCAAGAACACGAGGTAACCACATCTGGGCTTTATCTCGTTAAAAAGGAAATAAATGGGGTGATAATTAAACAAATAGACATATGCCTAAATGACATTACAGGAAGACATTTGGTCATTGGACTTTGACAGGCTAACCTCATGAATCAGTGGATGAAGTTTAGATGGTCATAATTCATAAATCATCGTTAAAGTCAAATCAATACCTTTTCCACGTTAGAGTACAATAAACTAACATGACAAATTCAGAATAAAATCACGTGATTGAAAGATAACAGGCATCTTCAAGACATTGAATATCAAAAGGAAAAATGAAATATCCAGTCTAAAATCATTATTTCTAAAACAACATAGAGCATGATATTCTTGATGCATTTCCTGAAACTAATTCTTGAGGTGTAACTTTGGCATTTCATTGTGTAGAATATTCCATTTTGAATTTAAATATTATTTCGTAATTATGGTCTACTGTATCTGAAGACAGATTGAAAGAAATTAAAAAGAAAAAGAAAAGAACACACAATGGCAACATCTTAAGAATGTTTTTTAAAAGAAGTCTACACGTTTGTCCAAGGGATGGAAGATCTACGCAAAGGGTAGTTTCTGCAAGGATTAACGTACCATTGAGGAGAGAAGAAGAAACTAAAAATTTATTGCAGCAAAGTATAAAATGAAAAGAGAGATGACCAATGCAGAATATAATGAAAAGCCTTCTTATTAAATAAAATCCTATGGACCTGAGTAAAAAGATCTGCCAAGCATGTCAAAAGGTTATCGTCAACATCTGTTATTATCGTTTTGTTGCTTTCGTAGTACTCAAGTAATTGCTCCCGGAAAGGAACACAGAAGTAAAGTGCCTGCTCATGAAATAAAGAGAGAAATAATTATTCACTTGTAAACTATCACTTAAGAGTTAAGTGATATTTAGTAAACCCTAGTGATTTCAGTATTTTGCAATACAATGTCATGTTACAATATTGCATTACATAAAACAAAACGTGACAAGGTTTACTGAATGCAATTCCCTATTGAGGTTTCAAATTTTTCTGTGATTGTTTATAGTTACACTACATACATGATTAAATTAGGGAAAACTCTTTTTGATTGGTAATTGGGTGGGGAAAACATGTTTAGCCGTATGGTCATCTCTTTTCTTTTTCCTTATTTTTATCAGTAACTGTATAATCGTCTATTACACAGCAAAGTCTTACAGATCCTTATTTCGCAGTCTTAACTTGACATGATCACATGACATTGAAGCACAGAAACATGAGCCAACTCCAAAATTAGCATCACTCTCAAAGAGATTAAGTTTATCCCTAGCCCTACCCAGTAAAAAAATGATACAGGAGATGTTTTATGTTGCCACAGTAACGTACACAGACTCTGGTACATCTGCTTCCTACCAACAGGAAATATTATCCTACTTTGACTGTGGACTCTTCTCTATAAAGTCTCTCTTAGATTAACCATTCAACTGCAGAACTGCTCCTATAGTACGATTCCACCACTCGTCATCGAGTCAATGAGAATAAACAACTGATCAAACTGAATTCGACATCCCCGATCTTAAAAAAAAACACCAATAACGACTCTATCCACAGAATTCAACATCAAACCCATCACCCAATGCAATTACTTATCTACCTTCAAAAATATCATAAATCAAAACATCATCCAAGGAAAACCAAAATTACTAACTTCCACCGATTAGTACTGTACATTACCAACAAATAACAAAACCAACCCCAAAAATCACCCAAAAAGAAAAACAGATTACAGAATAACCTGTAGAACGCTGTTGCAGTAACAAGTATTCCCGAAATTCTCCAACCCGAAATACCTCTCTCCTTCGGGGAACTGGTCTCCGAGGGCCTTCTCGAGCTTCGAACCCGTGGCGCCCATTCCCGTCCGCTTCACTACAGCTCTCTCATCCGAAACACTCGATCGCCGGAGAGAGACGCGAGAGGCCAAACCCTAGGAGGAGGAGTGAGAAAGAGATGGTTCGGTTCTAGGGTTTTGGTGGCGGAGAGGGGAGGAAAGAGATCGGGAGATGGTGGAGGTGGCGTAGTCGTCGTCTTCCCATTCGCTATCTTTCTCCTTTTTATATCGTCATTTTCGCTTTTTTTTTCCTTCGTGATGATGACTTGACTTTCACACCGCACGTGAGACGTCCGTGGGCCGTTTTTCTTGCTTTGCGTTTCTTATTGGGCTTACGATTTTGGGCCCGAAGTAGAAGTTCGATATATATATGTTGTCAGGTACCGTTTTAAATGTCAAACACCAGTTGTTTGATATATATATATATATATATATATATATATATATATATATATATATATATATATATATATATATATATATATATATATATATAGGGTCAAGCTCATCAAATTTAGTTTAAGCCTCCTATAATCTCACCGTTGGATCTTATTTACAGTTAATCTCACCATTCATTAGCATAACCATTTTTTTCTTAATCTACCTTACATTTTGAAATGAGTGGTGGATATTGTGGAGGCTTAATTTAGTTTGATTAAACCCTGGGCTCACTTGAGAATTCCTATATATTTTTAATTTTTAATCTTTCAACCTAAGTCAATTTAGAAATCTTTCCCAATATAATTTTCAAATTTAATTAATGTTCATATTGTTCCTCTCAGTTGAGTCGTTGTACTTGTTATTTTTTCTTTTAAATTTCAAAATTAAAAATACATACTTATATTACTGCAAATAAAGATGCTATAACGCACAAAAAAATTCTCTTTAGAAAGAAATACACCAACAAACTTGAAAAAATATATTAAAAGTTTTTCAGAAAACCTAATAAAATATAATACATGTCTCATTTACGAATTTTAATAGAATCTGATGAAAATTATGATTCAATAAACTTCGTTGAGAAACTAACTTCAATATGAAATTTTTTACTCAGATCTAATTTTATTACATTAGGGTTTAACGTCCAAATCGATGATATTTACATTAGGTGCAGAAGAAAAGTACTGTATATCTCCAAATCTATGATTTTAGCTAATTTACTTTGTGTAATAAAACGTTGCACATGCATGCTAAGTACTGCAGACATATGTCGGGAATAGCATGTAAACACATGGATTTTATTTTATTATTAAATTATTGGAGACACTTGATTGTAAGAAAGACCTTGTAGTTCTTTTAAATTTCTGGAGTTGCTTATATTTGGATGTGTCTGCAGTAGGCCCATATTTCAACTTATGTCAATTGTGATTTGTGAAATTGACATTCAGATGACATTAGTATTGCCGAGGATTACTCACCAATCGTCATATCTAGTCTGGAACAAATATTAACAATAAATAAAATAACATATGATAAATGAATAAATAATAGTAGGTTAGTAGATCGTTCTCTACCTAAATCTGTAAGGTGCGACATTTTGAGTAACGTTCTATAAGCCCAAGACCTTTGCTACATACGGGGCTCGCAGCTCCTAGGACGGTATCATTTATCGTGTAAATGCTTTCTTACGGTACAAACAAATGTAGTCGATCAAGGTTTCTTTTCTTCGTCTTTGGTGTTGATCGGAGGGACGCCAAACACCCAATCCAGCACGTTCAAGTATTTTGAACGGAAAACTTCTCTTTCCTGGGCATAACAATGCATTATAATGGCTGTTGAAATGCTGAAGACAATCACATCGGCTCTCTTAAATTTTGTGGCTTGAGGAATCATTCCCATGCCTGCCATGCTTGTGAAAAAACTCTCCAAAGCTCGAGCAAAGCAATATAATGATATCTCAAATCTTCTGCTCTTTTTCTCAATAGCCAATGCAAAGCCGGTGGGAAACTGTTGCAACAGGAAACAGTTAGAAACATGCAAACAGGTTAAAAAATACAACTACAAACAAGTCAACTTCACCGTTCCAATAGCAACCAAAGGAACGTTGCATCTCTTCAGAATCCTGAAAAGTATGCATGTCCACATCCTGGAAGAAAAGGAACATGGGCAGATTGATCAACAAGCATATCAAACAGGAAAAAGGATAAACTTCCGTTTTACCTTGACGTAATATCCCACGAACTTTTATTTAAAAATCGATCTTGCCATTTCCAGTTAAGAACTTACAATAGATTTAAAACAAAATTCTCTTAACAAGTTGTTTCCTGACATAATTTTACATAAGCTTAACGCTATTTATGAAAACAAAATGAGCTCCTGAGATAATAAGGTTGTGTGCTAGGATGCACTAGTTTAACTTGGGTATGAAAGTATATCATTTGCAAACAACTAGTCTGGATCATTTCCCTTGAGAATTTACGACTCCTTTGAAGAACTTTAAAATACCACTTCTAAGAAAATCATAAAGGCCAAATACCAAGAGATGGAATTTCAAACTCTACATGAATAAACTCCACAAATAACCATGTGCATTATTATAAAAAAATTAAGTTTACATACGAATTTAACTTTTAAGTGGGTGACGAGAAAGTCTAAACACTACAACCTCACATGCAATTTTTGATCGGTAAAATGATATGCAATTGAAAAGACATGTTTATCCAAATTATAATATATATATATGTGTGTGTGTGTGTGTGTGTGTGTGTGTGTGTGTGTATATAAATTGTGTATTTCATAAAACAAAAAAATTTAAGTCCCAATATTAAAAGTTCTATACACTATTTTCCTGCTTGAATTCAGCACCTGAAGTGCTAAAAGAATACTTGAATTCATAATGGAAGACATAGATAGACAAAAACATGTCGCTTTTTCTAAGATCTCGATATGGAATTGGAATTCTTCAAAGCAAGAAAATACACAAATTTACCTACAGATTTTGGCCTTGGGATATGTTTTTGTTGGTCAATCTGTAACATAGTAACGTGTTGGTGCTTTCATGAACCACCATATTACCATGTGGAAAATAGGATGAATGAAAAAATGAAAATCAAGGGAATGGTGTGACCTAGAAACAGATCTCCAGAGGAAGAAGTTATATTAGAAATAATATTTTCACGTTGAACAAGAAATGAGCATATGAACAGCAGGAGAGTTGATATGGATATCTCCATCTACTTCCAACAAAAAACAACATAAAGAATGAAAACCAATCACTATATCCTTATTGTGGCTCGGATTCAATTCATAGATATAAGACGTTACAGAAAACTATTCACTCTGCGAACTACACTTATGAGAAATAAGCAGAAAGAATTAAAAATGATCAGTTTACCAACCATGCTGATGAGCAGTAAGTGGAGAGAAACAAACTTGATCTTGCTACTCCAAGAAGACTCTTCCACAGAATTGTATATGGCCTTAGCATAGGAAACACATGAAAGCAGGCAGTGAGAAAGATAAAAACATCACATTCACAAACTACAAGGGAATAGGCAATGTAACAGGTAAAATTAAGATCACACTTAACTAGTCTATGACATTAGTAGATGGGTAACATCATTCAATGTGTAAGACATTATCATGTGGTACGAACATGACTAACTCAAACCACATGTTCTCATATCGTTTGCAAAATAAAATGTATACTTAATCAAAAGACTAATCCTCGCATCCATAAAAGCTTTATACTTAATACCTTTTAAGAAGGCCTTGACGGTGCACTATAATTGCTGGAAACAAATACACAGGAAGATAAACTGGAACTGCTCTCAGATAGGCTTGGATGAGAAAAGAGATGACATGCTGTGCACAGGGTTGATTCCCATGTATAATCTGAGAGTAAACATGCATAGCTAGTCATCATAGTACTTACTCATCAGAACCAAGATCAAGCCCCCATTAGAATTTCAATTTTAATCAGGTATAAAGTGATTGATTTATCTTTTCTATACAAACAATAAAAATTCTATCGGGGGCGGAAGTTATCTTTTCAAAAGACTTGATCTTACAAATCATTATTAACAATAATCAGGTGTAAAAATGCATTACCGAGCAAGGTATTTTCATATCAGGATCAAGTTTTATATCAACATCTCTGGATTTATATAGATTTTCAATCTTCTCTAAATTAGTCTGTGGCATTCCGTTTGCCAAAGCTTTCACACCACTCAAAATGAGAGAGTCCTTCCCCCCATGTTTGTTAAGAAATGATCGATATGTTGATGGCAAACTTTCTTGATTTAGTATATAAGCAGACCTGCAAAAGAAAAACATATTATTACTGACCAATATCAATGTCAATGTTTCTCAACAATTAGTGTTCTTTAGTTTGTCTTGCTAAGGAGAGGAGATAATTTCTATCAATTTTGGACCATATTTAGATACTAAAAGTAGACAACGTGCCTTTTTTCAGAGATTGATAAGGCTGTAGAGTGAATGGATGAATCTAGCTAGCAAAGATTCATTACCTAAATCAAGATGAAATTAATAATTTACAATGAACTGAGATGAGGATAAAGGATATTTGAAAGGGAAACTCCGTACTTTCATGAAAGACACAAAGAGTGACCGAGTGACCAAGTGCAAGGACACAATTGTCATAAGTTGAGTTATAACTTATAAGTGGTCATAAGTTAATGACAGAATTCTCATTCATGGAACAAGAAATAAGAAATATAAAATAAAGAAAAATACAAAATATGAACTCTATGTAAAGTTGTAAACGTATTGAAGTGTCAAAATTAACTTCTCCTCCACTGTAACTGTAATTATCACCCTCTACCTTCATCATGAAACAACGAAAGGTTCTTGAAAAGCAGGAAGAAAGCGGAAGGATTGAAAAGGAGAAAACCATTACATAATGGAAGTGCCACATTTGCTTTGAAAAAAAAACTACTTAGGCAAATTGGCAAAAACAGAAAAGGAATTAGATTTGTCAAACTATCCTCTTATAGATAATAGAACATTGTCTTTGCAACTTGTCAAGGATAGAAGGCATCTGTTTTATAACTAAAAGCAACATTATATTCCCAGATCTTTCGTATGCAACAAAACAGTACAGTTACTTTAAAAAAACATTATCTATATAATACAGTGTCTGAGAAGATACATACAGAATTTGTGAAGAAGATAGGCACATCAGAAAAATGTCACCATGTGACCATGTCATTGGTTTACAAACATTTCCAAATCTTTTGCTCTTTATTCCACACCGCGATGCTAAAACAGCAGCGCGCATTAGAATATACAAGGCCAGACTTGTGTGCTGGGTGCCTGAACCAGTCAAAAGCAACGACGGCCCAGCTGCTGCACCTGCCAAAAGTGCCCTCCATCTTGCTGTCCTGAAAATATGGATATCACGGAGATCAGGCAAGGAAATGGAACTGAATTCACCGAATCAAAATTTGCATGCCCATACAAGGTCACTACTGTATCGACAAAAGAATCAAACAAGATAACTCCAATCCACACAGTAATGTATAATACAAGAATAACTTAACCCTGTGCCACTTAGAACTATAAGTCCATTTTATGAAATTTTAAAGAAAATACTCAAAAGAAGAAAAAGAAAGACTCAGAAGATATTAATTGCACTGCTTAATACACAGAATTTCCATGTCATTTCATCCTCCAAAACCAACATGTGGTGTGTCACAACATAAGCCCTAAAAGGGAGACAAGAACAAAAAACCAAGCCTGGGAATGTTGTAAGGACACTTCGATGTGCAAGTGGAGCACTACTGTAAGTAATGTACATGTACATCTCAATCACTTGCTCCACGAAAATGGCAACACAATGAGTTGAGGTCACCAATAGAAATGAAACTTATACTTTTCTTGCCAAGAATATGATAACTTAATGATTTTATAGTTAATACAGTGACTGCTCGTTGCCCTATGAGCCGAATCACTTGAGTACCACAAACAACTGCAAGAAAACACATTTCTTATCATTTAATGAGAAACGTGAAGAAAATAAATCACCTTTTATTTCCTCCAATTGCTGCAATACATTCATCTAATGAAACAAATGTTCCAGCAAATGTCCCTAGAAAGAGACCATAACGTAAGGTCTCCTTGAGAGCAATCACCACTGCCTCCCCGTTAGAAAGAGTTCCAATCTTCCTGATTAAAAAAACTGTATTATACCAACAACAACAATGACATTGAAGAATACAAAAGTAATGGAAGAATAATTTCTCTAGGTAAAATGTCAAATAGAAGAGTATAAAACAGGTTAACAAAGACTTTTAGATTTTAAAGAACAAGCAAAAAAGAGTGAAGTGCCAAACATGTACATAGGTGAAAGTCATATACAAACAAGAGCCCAGTGGAACAACACCTAACCCTGCTTTTTTTTTCCTTCCGATCTAGCCACATACTTCAGGCTTCTGAATTCTTTTAAACCGTGATTTTCTTTGAGATATACTTTCCTTATAGGTGCATCAAACTTCGTTCAGAAAATATCACCATTTGATAATTTGTTAAGAAATATTATAAAATTACGTTTGATAGCAAAGTAGCCAACCTTCTAAGATAAAGAAATATTATCAAATTACGTTTGATAGCAAAGTAGCCAACCTTGATATCATTTCCTCAATAGACATCAAAAGAGTATGGATTAACACTCATTTATTCCTGCAGAAACCAAGTAATGATAATTTGCCAATCGAACTCTAGTATCTCTACATCAGCTGCGGCTACGTAGACATATTCTGGCCCTCCAAATTTACTAAGAGACTTTTTTCCAAGAATACAAGACGAGTACAGAAGCGACTTGAATGCAGATGCAAATGTCAGTCTCAATCTGATAAGCAATAACATATATCAACATGCCCAAGGCCCAAACCACCAATCCCTCTTCAATCCAGGCCTGATTTACATTAAATTTGTATATTCATGATTACTCATTAACTAGAAGTCCATGAGCTGCAGGGGGGGAAAGGAAGACAAATTCAGCAAACGTGACCATTGCTCCTAACAATTAGTCAGCTAACTCACTACCCCAAGAAACATTAAAAACCTAAATTCTATGTTCGTCCACAAATATTTAATTCCGATCCCTCTTAAAATATTCTCATCTTTAAACGAATACTCTTTTAGCATTCGCTAGAACCCATAAACGAAATGACACGGTTACTCAACCGACGTTGCCCTTCTCAATTGGACAAGGAATTCCAACGAAAAGAATCCATTTCACTTTCCCCACTAATCCGACCAAATCACACCTCCAAACCATCACCTCGATCTCCGCCGGAGCCGAGAAAGAACGGAAAAGAGCGCGAGGCCTCCCTTGAGCCCGACACCGATGGCGAATCCCTTCCCAGAGGCCTCGATGCATCTCCGGAGCCACGCGCGACCTTCGTCGGAGCCAAGATCCAAGCAACGGGACGAAAGGAAGGGGAGAGGAGGAGAGGTCGACCGGGGCTTCCTAACCGGAGAGACGTCGGCGAGGTTCCCGTTCGCGGACGGCGACATGGCGATGGAGAGAGTGGGGGTTTGTGGAGATAATGGTGGTTTGCGCGTGTTCGGGGACGAGAGAGAGATGGCGGTTTTTACGAGCATTTATATCAGTGGTTTTGTTCGGCACGATTGGTGAGGAAACAAACATAAACATGTGGCCTGTGGCTGTGGGCGAAGGACTCCAACACCAACAACTGCTTTGTTTTTAATTCCATAGTTCCATTTCCATAGTCAATAGGATTTTTTTTTTTTTTGTTTTGATCGTTATCCAATAGGAATTAGGAAGTCGAGAAGGTTGTCAATGTCAAGTACAATTTCATTTGTTGCGTTTGAACTTTTGGATTAATTTTACGAAAAAATTTCAAAATAATAAAGAAAAAATAAAAAAATTGAAAAAATATGCATCCCAAAAACTTAATTGGCAAAATATGCACATTAATATCACATTCACAAATTTAAGTAAAAACGACATTGTTGATGTCGTTTTTTACGCTTAATGAAAACGACATTGTAGATGTCGTTTTTACTTGGGCAATTTTTTTCTTGATTTCGAGATGTCGTTTTTAGCTAAGACATGTTGAACTAGCAACGGGTCGGTCGGGGGTCTCGCTCCCCGGTGAGCGAGCGGCGTTCCATCTCGCCGGTGAGGTGGCGGGGGTGGCAAGGGGGCAACACCCCTTGGAAATTTTTTGGATCTTGAAATTGTTTGATCTAGAAATTTTTGAATATTCATCGTTTGCAAAAACTCATTGTAGTTATTGTGGAAGAGTTGTAATAATTGTAATCCAATGATTGATGTAGGTGTACTGCAATGAACGGGTAAATCTGGTGCATTTAAACGGGTAAATCTGGTGCAGTTAAACGGGTAAACGGATCAATATATGGAATACTCAGGTCCCCCGCAGGGGCTACCGCCCCCTGCCACCCCCGCACAAACTCAACAAATCTCCCACTGTATATTTTATATAAATAGCATCTCAGATTTTCATTTTTATAGCGTTGTTTTTATATAAAACACAGGACCTCGAATTATTTTTTTACCTAAGTAAAAACGACATCACCGATGCCGTTTTCACTTAGAATAAAAACGGCATCAGTGATGCCAAATAAGTTTTCAACGTGAATATTTATCCGTTTAACTGCAAATTGGAAATATTCTTCCAATTTTTTATTTTTAACTTATTATTTTGAAAAAAATTCCTTAATTTTAACTTCTTTATCTACAAATATCCAATTCTGCAAATTAAGTTGCCAATAGACAAACCAAAACAGAAATAAATACCGTTTGCATATTTCCATCTAATGTGCGCCTCCACCCAGTAACAACCCGCTCTATTTACAAGATAACTAAACAAGCAAACTCACTCCTCCACACTAACAATCTCCTAGCTACATATTTGAGGTATTTCTTCCCTGAACCTATTTGTATCATAAACTCAAGAAGTTACACCAGATATCACTGAGTTTTAGTAAGACAACGATTTTAAATGGATTCCCTTCGCATTAAAAAGACATCGAAAATAACTTCTCCACCAATAATATAGACAAAATTACTAGTTTTATGACTAAAACTCCACAACATATCGTACGTGCGGTTTTCATCATCGTTCTCGGAACAAGCATATACTGATCTATGTATCCCAACGACAAGATAAGCTTTTTTTCCTGTGATTCACGCCAACAATCAAGATTTGACGAACAGTGGCATTACGTCGTCAATGAATCTTCAAAATAACTTCTCTCCCCGGCAACTTGTTGGTAGAAAATAACATGGGAAAGGTTCCTGGTGGCAGTCCAAGAAACAAATCTAGCGATTCATTTCAAAAGGCAGTGTCCTTCGCTTTCAGTAGTATATTATCGAGTTAAAGCAACACAGATATTATGTTTAGAAAGTTGACCGTGTAATACGACATACATTACAGGTATATGTTTTTTGTTGGTTTCAATATACTGATAAATATTAAGTTGGTCAGTGATACATGGAGGATTGACCTGGTTAGCTATTTGTCACTATAATTTACAAGCAACAACAAGATACTAGGTGAGCAGAACATTATTATACAACTTTTGGTTATGACGTTGGCATGAAAGTGTCATCTCCTAAGAACTCCTCCAGTTCAGATATCATGGCGCTATCAGCTGGCTCCTCTGGATCATTCATTATCCGTTCCAAAACTACCTGAAAATGCACAAGGATTTAATATTAAAACTTAGTTGCTTGCAACAAAGCGCTTAGTAAATATATGACCCGACTTGAACAGAGATGTCCAGAGTTCAACAATCTAAGCAAAAACTCTGTTTTTAAGGCAGTCTAAATGACTCGTTACTACAGGTCAAGAGGCGTATGCATGGAACAAGTGTGATATTTCATAAAATACTTCAGCAAGATTGACAGCCAACTCGATGGACCAAGTTTCTCGGCTCAATATTGAACCTAGTGAGAGCGAGATAAGTATATAACTAATAAGTACCTTTGATTCTTGGAATTCTTCAACACCAGTCAACAACCTCCTGTATTGATCTCTAGCCTCAGGGTACTGGACCATGGACTTCACCCTGGCAAGAGCTCTCTCCAACCTTGCTTCAGTCTGTTTCCTGCCCTCTTGCAAGAAGTCATAATCATCTGCTCTTGAAGGCTCTATTTGCATAGCTGGTCCCTGTGTAATCCCTTCTGACCGAAAGCCACGCAGACCACATCCTTTCCGTCTCCATCGCAGTATAACTTTTTCCACGATTCCAACAGACCAGACAATTTTCCTAAAATGCTTCCTTACTTGGTGTCCTCGTACGTGAGCCTAATCAAAGACAGGGAAATGGCGAATAGGTGAGAAAGGTAGAAAGATGTCCACTTATGTCAGGCATTGCGTCAAAGTGAACACTGCAGACATCAGTTCATCAGTTAGCCATCTTTCGCTCTTTGCCAGATAACATATTGCTTTCAAGGACGTATACAAGAGAAGCAAAATCCAATGATTATTCAATAGAAAACTAAGACAGCAAAGTTGTTAAAAATAGAAGCAAACCTGAATTTTGACAATACGCTGCCGTATTATAAGGAAATCTTTTCTCCCCTTCCATCCACGAAATTTGTTTTGTATTCTTATAGCGGCAGCATGTATGGGTTCATTATAAGGGCCGGCTCTGTTAGCTTTGACAGATATGAGTGACATAGCACGTTCGTTGGACATTCCCTGGTTAGTATCCCCAAATTCGATTCGCTCCTTTCTGTGAAAAGATTGCACTCTGAACACTTGATGAATACGAGCAGCAGTCTGAGCAGCATTGCGAACAGCCATGAGTGAGTCCTTGAGCGACAGATGAGCCTGAACATCTCCCCCTGTGACTTGAATGACTTTCTTTTCCTCATCGTTCTCGGCAGATTTTATAACGGATACTCCAGAAACATCACTTTCCCCTGACTGCTTCAAAGTAAGTGTGGATAGGTGGGAATTTAAAGAATCTTCTGCCAGAAATCCAGCAATTCCTTTATGGTGATTGCCAGAAGCCAGATCTGCAGGTGTTCTACCAGAAGGAAACTCAGGCGTCGGGTCCGTCAATGCTCCAGAAGCTGCCCCAAGTGACAAAAGAGCAACAACTGTCGTTTCCCTGAAAACACAAAGAAATCAAAACATGATTAACATCATGCAAGTATCTTGAAACGAAAACAAAAGGTCTCTCATCAAATAGGTTCTTACCTTCCATAGCAAGCTGCCCAGTGCAAGGCTGTCCATCCATGTGTATCTCGAAAATTGATGTTAACACCAGCAGCAATTATAGGTGCAATAGCCCAATCATAGTCAAGTGCAGCAGCTAAGTGAATTACACCTGCACCCTCCTTGTCTAAGACATTTGGACTCTTATCTTCTTCAATCACTTTGTCAATAAGCCATCTTTGTAGCTTCCCTTTCAACATTGTTTTTAGCACATGATCCTTTGCGTAATGAGAAAATTCTTCATTGGTTTGGTTTGATGCAGCAGATGATCCTGAATCATCAGTTCCCATCAACAAAGAACTGATTTTGTTGCATACATTCGCTTTCTCAATACAAATGCTGGTACGAGGCCCTGACTCGCTTGGGCATCCCTCCTCAAATAAGAACTTCTCAAGGCGCAGAAACAATAGCATCTCATCCATGCGTGCATCATATGGCTCCATTTTTTCCAAATGTGGATCATTACTATCTCGGTATTCAAATTCTCTTACTTCACTACAAGCTAACCTATTAGAGCAGGTGACATAAAATGGAACCCTTCCAGATTTACGAGGTGGAGCATGGCATTGGAGAATCCCCTCGCATAAAACTTCAGCTGGAACTTCCACTTCCCCAAACATACATGACCATTTGCATTTCTCAACAAAATTCTTATTTTTCAGGAATGTACCAGTGACTATAATCTGTATCGAAAAATAAAATAATGTTATGAAGGACAACATTCAAACTTCTTGCTGGGTAAATATGTTATGTGAAAATCAACAATACATAATCATCTAAAGTACCAACTATCCAAATTTTCCACAAAAAGTTTCAAGGTCTTGTTCCCACATACCTTAGTTTCAGAGTCTGAATACGTCCAATTTGGTGAAAAGTCGCTAATGCTGAACAACTGATCTGGAGAAACAGATGGGCTCAATATATATGAATCTAGTTGCTGCTGGTCAGGTGAGATACAATCACTGACTACATTTTCCCTTTCAACAGCATCCCAATAAGTTTGAGAACTGGAGGACATCTCATAGCCATCTACCTCCTCAAGTTCATTACTCATCCACCTGGAGAAACTGTCATGCTTCTGTAAACCTTTTTCCCCTTCCATGTCAGGGAGATCTAGTGATAGTTGCTTTAGAAGAGAAGAATACTTAGACATTCCTTTGCTTGGAGTTCGTCTAATGTTTAAGTTAGATGCAAGTGAAGGATCAACTTCTTGCTCGACAAACTGCTGATAGAAAACCAACACAAAGTTGGTACATAAACATATATGTAAAAACTATTTAATCGTAACCAGAAGCAATTTGACTCAAGCAATATAGAGACATATCTTGCAAAGCTGACCATTATAAATAAAATCTTAAAAAGTTAATGCTAAGGAAAAGGTAACCCCACCGTTTTACCCTCAATAGTAAATTACTAGCATAGTCTTCATTGTGTAGTTTTTACACCTTATAAATCTGCTTTCAAATGTTATCCTTTAAGGTGTACTTAGTGGACACAAAAGCAAAGGATTTTTATTTTTATTTTTGTCTTGGAAATATTTGCAATTCAAACCAGGGACAGTGCCACATAGTGGACAGCAGGGTCGGACGACCTCCTGGATTTTATATCCTTTTAGATTTTGATCCCGAAATTTCGGTATTCCGCCAACATTTTGAAGAACTAGTGTGATTTCGACCCCTCTGGATTTCTAACCCATTTGAGCTTCAACCCCATTGATAATTTCAAATAGCAATAATAAGATACTTGAATAAAAAATTGTGCATTTAATCTAGTACAGAAGTATCGATTGACCCACTTATTGGTAAAATACCTAATTAGACTCCAGCTCAGACTAAATAAGTGAATTCTCATATATATTTTGATCGTCTTTACAAATTCTGACCCCCTGACTTCGATTCCTGGCATCGTCCCTGATTCAAACATATGTAAGACAAAAATACCTGCAAGACTTCATTACTCTGTGAGGCAGCATTCTGTTCCTCTAACACATTTTGTCTATTAGTGATTTCCTCCACGTCACAATTGAAAGAGGAAAGTGGAGATGGGAAGCATGTCTCCTGCAATCCAGCTTTACAATCTTTCAACACTTCTTCCCATGACAATGAGTTAATTTGTGTTCTAGATCCACTAAAAGTTAATTCAGCATCAACTCCATCAAAATATTTAGTTACATCCTCTTTCTCGAGAGAAAAGAAACTGGCTTCTGGAGCTCCTGTAGTTTGTTCTCGGTAAATACCTGATACATGATCCAGCATTTGAGTATGTTAGAGAATAAAATAAATAAACCAAAACAAAGATAAAATAAACTGTTTGACTGACCTTGTATGTTCTGTGAATGATCTGGAAAATAATGGTTTACAAGGTTAGTAGCATCCATCACGGGCTTGTCACTGAACTCGCACAACTCAAGGAGAGGGTTGTATCGGGAACTTGCTTGGCAATTATCTGCTGCACCGAATTTGGCTTTAGATACACTGAAAGAAAGGATGCATAATTGAAATATGAATCAGTAACTATATAGTTGCTTGACATGCTAACTTTTATGATTTTTATGACATAATTCTCAACTTAGATGGTGCAAATATTACGAAGCAGTAACTGATCAACAATAATACCTGGCTCGGCATCTTCATATTCTGACATATGTAGACTATTTGGGCTTTCCATGCTTGCTGCCTGTGAAGTCCTTTGTTTATATGTTCCAAGAGAATTTGAAGCAGCAGGACTATCATAATGCATATGTTGAGTGATACCAGCTTCAATTTCCCTAGTGCGTCCATAGCTCTCTTTGCTCTGATAAGTAAAAACTTCAAAATTAAAATATTTAATTGTGATACATTCAAATATACAACAACAAAGTCTTTTATCCCAAACTAGTTGGGGTAGGCTAGAAATGAAACTTTAAGGAGTCACGGTTCAGGCACGTGAATCGTCTTCTTCCACGCGTTTCTATCCAATGCAAATTCTCAAGGAACATTTTAATCTCTTAAATCTCTTTTGACCGCTTCCTCCAAGTCAATCATGGTCTACCTCTTCCTCTTTTTATGTCTTCAATCTGATTCAATACTCCTCTTCTTATAGGTGTCTTCATAGGTCTTCTTTGTACATGTCCAAACCATCTCAGTCTGTGTTGGATAACTTTCTCTTCTATTGGAGCAACTCCAACTCTCTCACGAATGTCTTCATTTATAATCTAATTCATTCGCGTATGACCACAAATTCACCTCAACATCCTCTTTCAGAGACACTCATCTTTTGTATATGTTGTCTTTTAGTTGCCCAACATTCCGCACCATATAGCATTGCAGGTCTTATTGCGGTTCTATAAAATTTTCCTTTTAATTTAAGTGGAATTTTCTTGTCACATAAGACACCTGAGGTTTATCGTCATTTCATCCATCCTGCTCCAATCTTATGGTTAACATCTTCATCGATCTCCCCATCTTTTTGAAGTATTGATCCAAGATATTTAAAGATATTTTTTCTACACACCACTTGCCCATCTAATAAAATCTCATCTTCCTCGGTATTTACGGTACTAAAACAACACTTCATATATTCAGTTTTGGATCTACTCAGTTTAAAACCTTTTGTTTCTAAAGTATTTTTCCACAACTCTAGTTTTCTCTTCACCCCTACCCTACTCTCGTCAATTAATACTACATCATCCGCAAAAAGCATACACCATGGAACATCACATTGTATGTCTTTTGTCACCTCGTCCATTACTAAAGCAAAGAGATATAACTTAAAGCTGAACTTTGATGAAGTCCAATCTTAATCGGAAAAGCTTTAGTCACACCATCACAAATTTTAATGCTACTTCCAACTCCCTCATACATATCTTTAATTAAATTCACATATTTCGTGGATACTTTCTTCTTCTCTAGGGCCCACCACATGACATTTCTTGGAACTCTATCATATGCCTTTTCTAGATCAATAAAAGTCATGTGTAGATCTTTCTTTTGTTCCCTATACATCTTCATAAGTTGTCTAATAAGAAATATGACATCTATTGTTGACCTTCCAGGCATGAAACCAAATTGATTATCTCTAACACATGTCTCTTTCCTTAAACGGTGTTCAATTACTTTTTCCCACAATTTCATAATATAACACATGAACTTGATACCTCTATAGTTAGTACAACTTTGAATATCCCATTTATTCTTATAAATTGGCACCAAAGTACTTCTCCACTCATTTGGTATTTTATTTTTCTCGAAGATAATATTAAACAATTTAGTTAACCATGTTACTGTTTTATCCCCAAGACATTTCCACACCTCAATCGGGATCCCGTCTGGTCCTAAAACCTTACCAATTTTCATCTTTTTTAAGGTTTCATTAACCTCAACTTCTCTTATCCTCCGTATAAATCGTCTATTAGATTCCTCAGTTTTATCATCAACTTCGAAAGTGTCGTTATCATTTTCACCATTGAACAACTTATCAAAATACTATTTCCATCTTTCCTTGATATCCTCCGTCTTAACTAAAAGTTTATTATTATCATCTTTAATGCATTTAACTTGATTAAGGTCTCTAATTTCTTCTCTCTTATTTTAGCAAACTTATATATTCCAACATCTCCCTCCTTTGATCTCAACTTTTGGTATAAATTCTCATAAACAACCCATTTAGCATCTTTTACTGCTTTCTTAGCTTTTTATTAGTCAACTTATACTCTTTTAAGTTAGTTTCATTTTTATCTTTAAACCACATTTTATAACATTCTTTTTTAGTTTTAATTGTCTGTTGCACATCAACATTCCACCACCACGTGTCTCTCGAATCCAGTCTACCTCCTCTACTCTCCCCACAAACTTCTTTAGCTACTCGTCAAATGCAAGATGACATACTCTCCCACATACTATTAACGTCTCCTACAACATCCCAATGTCCCTCTGCCATAAGTCTATCCTTAAATCTCATACATTTTTTTCCTTTAAGATCCCGACACTTAATCTTCACATCTTTACAACACTTATTTCGTATCACACTGATACGAAAGCGAAAGTTCACCACTACCAACTTATGTTGAGTCACAACACACTCTACAGGTATTACCTTACAATCTATAACAGATCATCGATCATCTTTTCGAGTAAGCACAAAATCAATTTGGCTCCGATGTTGACCACTGCAAAATGTGACTAAATGAGATTCTTTTTTCCTAAAGAAAGTATTTGAATGTAATGTGATACATTCAAATATAAAAGAAAGAAATGAAGACTTCTCATAAAAAAACAATTACTATGCCAGCAGAAAACAATAAACCAGGAATTATCTAGCTCAAATATGTAGGAAATTAAGACTTATACAATAAGGTTTTTACGTCAAAAAAAAACCTTCGATCAGCCCACATGATACTGGACACCCTCAATTTAGTTGGCAATCAGATCAATATTCTAAGTTCAACTTTTTCATGACTAGATTTTTATTAAGCTAAAGAAAATGTACAGAAAAGTGTCAGCATACCGTCCAACAAGAAGCAAGACCAGGAAAACCAAACAAAGAAAAAAGAAGTTAAAAACATCCAAAAAATTAAGGATCAAATGTAAGTGGGAAGGTTATTGGCATTAGCCGCCTAAATTGTTGCTTTAAAGCTTTCACAAAAATCCTGGCACTTGATCTTGAAAGGTCAATTCAAGGTCTAATTTCTAGGTTCTAACCAACTTTCTAAGGGATAGATCATCAATGATGAAATTTTTGGTCACTGAATATTATATTGAGGCTAGGAAGAGGTTGGGGAATGACGTGGTGGTAAAAAAAAACTTCACTTAGCTAAAGAATACGATTGTGTGGATTGGAGGTGTTTAAAAAAATCATCAACTCTGTGGACAGAGGGATAGGCTGAATACTATGTCGTCTTTTCTACAGCCAGATTCTCTTTGCTGGCCAGTGGTACTCCAGGATTTTTGGGGGGTGGTTATCTCCCCTAATTTTGACCTTAATGGGTGGATATTTGGAGCTACAGAGCAAAAATTGAATGAGGAGATTTGGAGGGGCTTCAAAATGAAAATATGATTGAGGTCAATTTTCTCCAATATGTTAATGACGCCATTTTATTTTATGATGGCGACTAGTAGGTCATCTGATCGTTGTTATGTCAAGAAGTAATCCAATACTTGTCATGTCTTACACAGATATTTGCATTTTAAATGGGTGTTGGGATTTGGGACTGGAAATCAATCTAGAAAAATCATTCAACTAGAGTTAATTTTGAAGGTAATGTTTCCTTACTATATGGATTGGCATCCTTTTTCTATTATACCCCTACATATTAGAGATTTGAACTTGCGTCTGTTGTGCAAACATCCCATGTTACACATTTAACCTTTTAATAATCTACACACGTCTTTTTGTCTTTTGACAAACATTTGTCCTTTGAACTTGCATCTGTTCCACCAAACAAGCCTACATTAATAATCTTGTTTGGTGGAACTTCACTGCCTAGGCACCCTCCCCCCAACTCAATAAGCTAAGTAAATTGTAGTTACTTCTCTAAAAGTGATGAATTAAATATCAAACTAGCTAACATACTTTGAAACTCTGGTTTGCAGTATGATCTCTAAAAGAAGTTGCTAAAAAGGTGCATTGTTTCTAGAACTTTTTAACCCAGGTGAAGTGACATTAGCTTTCCTGTCAGGCACAAAACGACCCATGCAATTTTGAGAAAGCCAGACATCAATCACGTCCAGACTGTGGTCGGATGTTCAGAACTGCAGGGCAAGCTGACAAGCATGCAGAATGAACCCTCAGACAGTAATAAGAAAAAAGGTCAACAGTTTAAATGCAGCAGATATAGTGGTCTAATCGTGTTGGAAGACAATTATATCCTATGACATAGCAGAGCAAACCTTACAAGGAACGAAAAGAACTAAAGAGTAGAAGATAACCTTTACTTCACGATAATGTACTAGGACAATATGCATGAAATCCCTGCAAAAAAAGATGGAAAAAGATTAACAAGCATAGACTTGATATCTTGAGAAAGTAATATTATAGGGGAAACCATGGATTCACTCAAAGAAACACAATCTTCCAAGTAATGGTACCAATCCTGTATAGCACATTTTGGTTGATAAAAATCTCACTCACTCTTCTAGCATCCAGTAACTTCGTCTTTGAAAATTCCCATCCTCTTCTCCATGTGCATAGTAACAATGCAGCACATCAATGCTTCCAGCCTGAAATTATGGAAAAGGATTATGTTTGATCGTCCAAAAAATTTCATGAAAAATGAAGAGGTAATTTCAGACATTCTTTGCATAATAATCTCATATTCTATTGGCAGATCATAATAAATTGCACGCTACTTCTGCTAAAGTGATTCAAAAGGAAAGACGTTGAATGGTAGATAAACTTGAGGAGAAGATATATGCTGTGAACATTTATTAAGAGGTGATCAAGGTAAAGTTGTGGTAGCCTTCTAGAAAACACAAAAACACGACTAATGATATATAAAAAACACAAATATGCGACTGAGGCTTACTGGCCTCTACTCCTCACCAAACAAGGATGTTGAGAAAGAGACAAATAAAGAGCATGGACATGTTCCTAGCCATGGATAAAAAAATATTGGTACATAAAATTTGCTACTGTACCAAATAATTTGCAATTGCCGTTACAACTTACAAAAGAGTTGCTTCTCACCAGACCTCCAAACAACCTCATACTCTCATAGTACTATTTAGATTAAGAAAATCCCACCCCATTTCATGGCATTCTGCTTGCACATATTTGCCTAGCTTAAGTACTATTTTATCTTTTTTTCTGATGAAAGACATACAGACCATTTCTTCTACAGATACTGCACGTCTGCAATGTGTTTTCAACTCATGAAACACCCGTATTGTTAACAATGTAATGTTCAAAAACCTTCTGTTTTTTGAATGGGACAAGTCAACAAAATGTTGCAGTCAGAAAGGGGATAACCGTAATACTTACATCCATTAAAAATCATATTATAATATTCAAGAATGGCATATGACTATTAGTGATCACCTTCAGCCTCTCATGAGCTTCCTTCACAGTCTTGCCATCCTTTTTCTTTCGCCAGTTATGACCATCTTTTCTAAAGTATCTTAAGACTTTCCGGTCAAATAGAAATACAGCTCCACCTGAAAATGATTATGTAATTATCTCATCACGTTATTGACAAGGATATAAAGAAAATGATATATGAACTTGCTTCGCGATGAAAAATGATGTCTATTAATGCATAACTTTTCTCCAGAATGGCATGTTTAACTTTGTTCGATAATTCATATTGCGTTAAATAAGTACATAATCGTTCGTATTAAAAAACCATGAAAGCAAGAATCAAGGTGAAAAGGTTGGATAAGAAGGCACATCCCCATACTTGTCTTGCAGTATATTAGCAATGGGTCAAGATCCATGGGCACCCCAATTTGCATGTGCCATGTGTTTTCTTAAACAATGCATGTGTTTTGAAGTGTAATTTCCACTGATTGAATATTTTCTTATGTTGTTCATGACATGGGGCCACGGGGGCATAATATAGACTTGAGTCACATCTCAGAGAACATCGTGAAGACAGCGGACTTGAGAATATGAACACATTTAGGACACATATAAGACTTAAATAATATGGTGTGATCAGTTAAGTTCACATGATGTCGAAATTCAAATAAACCTTGACCTATTAATTGGTGAATATGGAATCCAAAGAAACCTTAATCCATCAACTTTTACATTAGAAAACCAAACACAGCACCCTTTTTAAAAAACCTAAGAAACACTATTTTTTCAGATATCTATATTTTGAACCTCAAATTTCATGAGTTTAACTAAAGATCTGTGTCTTCCAGTATCATTTTTACTCTATTATCTTCATTTTGTCAAGCCCATTGCCAGTCAAGCATGAAATTTGTAACTCGTGAAATGTGTCCAGCCTTACAGTTCATGAAACTTGGGCCAGATCAATTTTGTGAAGAATGTATTGAGTTTTGATGTTGTCTAGGAATCATGTACGATTAGGTTGGACAAAATACAATAACCTATTAAACCCTGCTCCTTCACAAGCAGAGTAATATCTGCAGATATACAAGCTTAAGAGTTTTTTCACTAAAGCTACCTATCAAAAAAAACTCAATAAAACTATTATCATTAGAACAATTAAAAGTATATCTTTCTCATTTAAGGTTTTAACCAAAGAAAGTGGCAACTTGTCTTATTTTATAACAGGAAGAAATACTCTACAATTGCATAGTTTCACTAATTGGCTTGTATTAGCACCATGACTTCGTTGGCATGAAGATGTGGGGGAAAAACATTGCAGGGTGTTGGCAACATAAATGATAAAAGAAAAATACTTCGAGGTCTGTTGGGAGGTTCTGGTGAAATACGAAAGTTTTTGTAGTTCCGCAGGATCTCGCAAATTTCAGCTGGACGTAACCACCGATGTTGCGCTTCCAAAAGTATGTTCTCAATATCTGTAATTTAATGGATTAATTAAATGGTTGAACTCAAAAAATAATAATAGTACCATGTCTAGCAATCACACATTCATACCATCACAGCTTCATACATCATACAGAAAGTTCAGTCAAGTTTGTGCATGGACAACAAAGCTGGGAAATAGGTCCTGTAGTAATTTGTTACTTCAATACTACTAATCTAGAAACAAACTTAAATGCTTCTTTCTCTATCAACTTCATATATGCTTCTTCTACTAAGTCCAACCTTATTTAAATCAAGCTCTAAATAAGTCATACAACAGCAACTATTCAACTTGGACAGAATAGAGAACTGTTTGTTAGCTCCAATCATCCAAATTCAAATAACATCATATACATGTGTCATCAGGTGATTCTATTGAGTTCATTTCTAGCCTACCCCAACTAGTTTGGGATTAAAGGCTTTGTTGTTGTTGTTGTTGTTTACAATCGTCTCGTCAAATTCCAAAGAAAAACCTCTTAAAAGTGACAATCTGACAGACATTAGAATTCACTACTTTCCGCTGCTGCTTCTCTTCTTAGCACAAGGGCTAAAACTTGCATATTCACATCGTAGAAACAGAAAGCACAACTTGAAAATACACATGAAAGCAAATAAAGTTTGACCACATCCAGCATGGTGACACGCTCGATGCTTCAATTCACAAGTCAAACTAACATTGCCTATCCTTTAACGGATTATATACTTACAAAATATCATAAATTTACCGAAACATCACTTGCTTTAATCAAACCCCCAATCCACACCAAATAACTCAAAATTCCAAATCAAAACCGAAAAAAGACCCTCACCGAGCTGAGGAGTCAACCCAAATCGTCTGGTTTCCGCCATCGACACCCTCTCGATCTCCACAAGCCACAAGGAGACTAAAAAATCCAAATCCCGCTCGCATCAGCAACCAGAGAAGAAGCAGACAGAAACACGGTCAGAGATCTCGGCAGCATATTTCGATCGGTGGAAATTGAGATTTAAGCGAGAAGTCAGGAACGAAAGGGGATGCTTCCGGGAAGGAGAGGGGGGAGAAAACTAGGGTTTTGTGCGACTTTGTCGACTTGCAGGAAGGAGGAGAGAAAGTGGTCCCACGCGTCGGACCCGAAAAAGAAAATCGGTCCAAACACACTACCAGTACGGTCCCAGTAACATGGTTCCCAATAGTCAACATTTCATGGAACAATTGAACGAATTCAAATAATTAACAACCAATTACAACTAGGAACGTGCAATTTATGTCACACAATAATAAGCATAAAAAATTCCAGTTTATTCATTTTCACTGCCGTTACGTTCAAAACAATCAATTTCTATCTAATTATTAAAAATATCAGCCAATATCACTTTAGTTTAGTTAAGTAAATTGATATACTCGTAGTCGTATCCGTTCGGTACACTAAACCATGTTATTACCTTCATATGGTGTTATTAATATACTCGTAGTCGTATCCGTTTGGAGGGTTTTTCCCACATTAACATTTCTCATTACTTGTGAAATTCGATGAATGTTATTTTTGCACTGAGGTTTCAGTACTTTCTTAAAAGTACTTTTATCTATAGTATGTCTTGTAAGATGTACGTACCTTGTGGCAAATACCAACATCTGAGTTCTAAAATTCACTTGTTTCTGAACACACATTCCACATTCTGTGAGTTCTTCAAGCTCGGTTTTTAAGTAGATGATAAACACTTAATACTCGTTGCCACAAGAATGAGTCACATGTGTGTAATAAATGTGAATATCTATATGTTTCACACAAGATGAGTAAAGACGTTAATAGAAAACTTAATTACTTAAGGTGTTAGGTGGTGGTGCGATAATTTCTTTAAAATGAGTCTTATCAATGACGATTCAGTCGAGTTCTCTTTTCTAACCTTGTTTGCTTTTATTGTGTTTGTCATCGTGAATTTGTTCGTTGGTCTTGTTTGGATTGAACTTTACATGTTAACGGAGATATGTACCACATTGTTATGCATGCTTGTATTTGTATTAACAACAACTTTTGCTTCTCATTTTTATGGTTCGTGTTCATGGTATTTACTTACCATCACTTGCACCAAGTATTGGTCTTCTGTTCTTGTAACTTCTGCATTTTTCATTCATGTGGTGCCTTTCTATTTCGTACTCCCTAAGGGCTTCTGTAACGTACCCGAAAACAGCGGAAAATTTAAACAATAATAAGGACCGTCAACGGTCAACACAGGGCACGTCACGGAAAAACAAACTAACATATATATAAAATATAGAGGATACAGACCCACGTGGAAGTCAACGGTATAAACGAGTCAACTGTGATTACAACAAAAGTGAATGTACATGTAATCACTACCTCAAACAAAAGAAGCTACTAAGGAGAACAGGATCTAATCCCGGGGGTACCGTCCTCGGTCACCACCTGACTCTAAACTTGCTCGCTACCTGAAATGAAAACAAATAAACATGCTTGAGTTCCCTGCAGGAACCCCGTATACCAAACCTCCTAAAAATATAAAAAGGAATTAAAGACAATGCAATGCTATGCACATGATCATCCGCCTCGGGCCCACAATAATGCCCTCACCGCCTCCGCGGCACTGAACCACTCCTGCCACTAGGGTCAAGTCAGTCCACCGCTGCCTCACAAGGGTCAGTCGACACCACTGCTCCCCAAAAAGTGCAGGAAGGAACCCCCGGTACACGCCGCACCCAAGGAGCGAGTCAGCCCGCCGAATACACAACTCGGGTCAGACGACAGCCGCTGCTCCCCCAAGAGTCGCCTAGCGCGCACCCTGCCGGAACATCCTCGGCCTACCGCTAAACCCTCGCAAACTGCCCAAGGTTTACGGTACACATCCCTCACACCCCGCTCGGTAAGAGAGGAAAAAGTACAACAATAATACGCCTTCGTCGAAGGTGAAATCCGTAGCTCTCAAAGCCGGTAATCAACCGTCGCCTCGGAGCCGGTAGTCGACCTGACATCGACGGATCGCGTGTGGATAAATCCACCAACCTGCGGCAGATCGGTCGACCGCTACAAGCACACCGGTCGACCGGTCCCCCACACAGTACACAGTACTGTACAAACAAGTCTACCGGTCGAACCACGCCAACCGAATTACCGACCAATCGGTCGAACAAAAGTCATCTAGCGGTCGACCGTTTGGAAGGTCTACGCTATACCATTTTATATAATATATATATCCGACCGGTCGAACCAAGGGGCCGTTCGACCGATAACAGGACTTTCAATATTTTGCCCAAGTCTCGTTCGGTCGACCGGAACTGAAATACAGTTCAACCGAATCAACACAAGCACTCTACCGCTTAATTAAATGCTCAGTCGGTCGACCGAGAGTTAAAGAGCGGTCGACCATTTTGATGGTCAAAGCTCCCAACCGACTTAGCATCGAATGGATCGGTCGAACAAGGTTAAGGACGTTCGACCGTTTAATAAGTCAAAATCCCCAACCGACCCATTCTCATCGTTATTCGGTCGACCGGCTAAGTGGTCCCGTTCGACCGATAACAGTATATCCCCTTTTTCCCGCACAAATCTGGCATAACGGTCGACCGTCTAACGACATCGTTCGACCGTTCGCGGGTAAACAACAATATAATAATAGGATCGGTCGACTGCCCACAGGCACCGGTCGACCGATCGTCGTCTTCAACCTCTGAATTGGTTGAATTCCGACGGGGAATTCGACACCAACGTCGATCCCCAACACTCACAAGGCTTATGTGAGTTATAATGAAGATTTGGCATACCTTTTTGACGGTTGAAGAAGCCTCCCGAGCTCCCTTCAACACTCCTTCTCTTCTTCTTCTTCTTCTTCCTCTTCTTTACTTCTTCTTTCCTCCTCCTTCTGCTCCGAAAGCCTCTCTCTCTCACTCTCTGTTAGATGAAATTGATGAAGAAACGTTTTAAGTGAATTCTTATCTAACTATATATATATCTCCTTTAATTATCCACCTTCAAATCTACCAATCAAAATAACCCATCTTATTTCACAACTATCCTACACGTTACACTTCATCTCCTCCTTCCAACACCTCCTACTCTCCATGCATGCATTAATTAGGTTAAGTAAGTTTAGTTTAATTTAATTAAGATGTTTAGTTTAGGTTATTACAGCTTCTCTCGACGGAACCTTCGGTGTGAGATGCAAGTTTTTTGGTCAGTCATTTAACTTGTTTCCTGTTAGGTAACAATAGTTCTGAAATGTACTCAAGGGTGGGTTTCTTTGCTGCATGGTTTGGTTCTTGGCTGCATGTAGGGATAGTACCTTCAGCTACAAAATGAAGTGAGGGCGGGTCTAGGGAATTATTGTTAATCTAGAAAATTACATCACTTTTGGTGCTAATTGTAGTCTTTCCAGCGCACCACACAACCTACTTGCATTGTTCTTTAGATGTAGGTAGCTTGGTTTATGACTTTGGCGGAGGGTCATTTGTTTGGATTTTTTTACCATACTTTGGAACTAATGGATCCAAATGATGAACTTATGGAAAGTTCGTTATATTGTATTCTGCTGTGATTTAATACAGTGGGGTGGGAGTCTCAGAGATAAGGTTGATTGAGGTTTGAATGTAGATTCCGGAAAATTACTAATTGGTTATCTCTAACCGTTGTTACAGCCTACAGTTGAATCAGAAAACTGTAAAATCTTTATAGCTGATGTTGCAAGAAAAATCTTGGATTATTAAGTTTGGATTAGGTCTATGAACAACTTAATATAGAAAATCCAATGTTGAGAAACTGAGAGAGTGGAATGAGTGGATTGATGGTTAGACTCATGTACACTTGCACATATGGTGATCAATATAGTGGGGGTTAAGGGGTCATATTTTTAGGTTATACACTACTATGAAACGTTTTGCACTCCATCCAAAAAAACACACAATACACACATTTTTATCTTTCTCTCTCAACAAAAAACCGCTCCGACGATTTTTGTATCTACGAATTCCAACATTCTCCGGCGGTCTATTCTTACGAGGTTTTGATCTACTTTTGAGGTTCGTCGGCTCCAGTGCGCGTCCGCTCGACGATTGAAATGTTCTATCATGTGAGAAAAGCACCAGACACATCGTACTGGTACGTGGGGGTGATATTTTCTCTGAGGCAAGTTGGAATTCGACGGCTCGGTTTGTAATGTGTCTTCTGATCATTATTTTTCGTTGTTTGTTGTTCAAACATGATTTTTGTACGTTGGCTTAATCTACATTCTACTGAAATATTTATTTGATATTCGTAACTCACTGTATTACATGATTATATTTGTAATTGTATTAACAAAATCATCTTTTTATACTATTTACAGCCAACCATTTCAACGAAATCTGTCTAAACTTTAAGAAATCAGGTTCTTTTTTTTTGGAAAAATTGTCAGTTTCTGCATGTGGGGCTGATTTTGATGTCTGTAGTTCTATTTCCCTTTTTTATCTGGATTTCCTTTTCTGGTTTCTTAATGTTTTCCTTTTATCCTTTTACTAATGTTTCCTTTTATCCTTTTATTCTTATTGGCAGCCGTTGACTACCATTGGAGAGAGATGATTCACATCATTATCACCTTGATATTGATGTCTTTAGCTTACACCTTACAGCATGTGATGTCGGATGCAGATTTATTTGACTTTGTTGTGATATGACTTTGTTATTTGAGATTGCTTGAGATTTTGTTGTTTGAGACTGCTTACTATTGGTGTCTTTAGCTTACAGTATGTGATGCGAGATGTAGATTTATTTGACTTTACTGTGATCTGACTTTGTTGTTTGACATTGGTTGAGATATGTTGTTTGAGACTGCTTACTATACATGATGGTTTTGGTTACCATTTACGTTGATTTTAGTGGTTCGGGACTTCACATGTCGAGTGGATCTTAATTGTTTTAGATGATGCTTGACTGCACGTGTGACATTTTTTTTTTGTATTTTGGGTGGAATGACATAATTGTGGAAATTTGGGTATCACGTAAATTATGACTTTTAGTCGCCGATTACCCAAACTTCCTACGTTTTGCATTCATTGTTTACCATGGTTTGGACTTTGGAAGCTTTCAGGGTCATACCTCAATGGCTATATGGCTAATTTTTTTAAAGTCTAGCGAGATGCTATTTTCGACCATCTTCTCCCTTCCTATTCCTAATATATATTTTTAAAAAGCTCTCGCAATATACCTATTCAAAAAGTATTTTTCATAATAGCATTATCACCACATTATGACACGTAACAGACGATTTTGTCTTTTAGTGTTTTAAAGAACTCGATGTTGCAAATGCCGAGTTCATCAATCACTATGAAATTTCTTAAGTCGAGAACTCGACCTTTGAAATTATGAGTTTTAGTCATTGAACTCGGCGTTTCTAACGTTGAATTCTTTGACTTAGATTTTTTGGTCTCTCGACGTAAATTCTCAATTGGAATGCTATTTCAAGAACTAGAAATATATTGTATGATGAATAATTTGAATTTTTTTGTGAGGTCGAGTGTGTTTTACTCATGTTTTGAGATTATTACTCTATGAAAATTTTCCTTGATATACCAAACGTGGGGAAAAGTAATTATTACTCTGTAAAATTTGGGTATTACTTAAACATGAGTTCATTAGCCACTACTCTAAATATATTAATGTATTAATCAATTAAACAAAAAACATTAATGCAGATATACGGCTAGCAGAATAAATTTACAAGATATTATGATATTGCAAAGTGTGCTAGCTACGAAAGTTAACAGTACATATGAAGCAAGCAAACAGCCCTCAAAAGTATTAAACAAACACACATGAATCTAATATATCAGAAAACAGAGCATGAACTTTGTTGTACACGAGATTTGATCTTCAATTACATACAAGAGTCATATCTCTGACCGGAGAAGCAGTAAAATGATATTCGTGACAGTGTATACTTACATAAAGATAGTAAACCTTTACTAGTTTTTTTAAGACAAATATGGGAAGAACAACATTTAGGTATTTACAGACAAGTGATTGTGGTGTTCTTACATTTACTGTGAAACCGAAGGATGAAATACATAACAAGTACACCCCATCCCATGTTAATAATACACACATACCCATTACATTACCTGAAAGGAGGCATCTTTTGGATCGTCTCTTAAAATTATCAAAATAAATAACTACAGACAATTCTGTATCTGATTTCTACATATACAACAATCTCCCTACGCCTTGGAGAGTGGTGAGTATTCAACTCCATGCCAGGCAAAATGTCATAGTGAGAGAAGATAAACCTGTCTGTTTATGTGAAACTTATTTCCCGCCAAACAAGATAGGGTTGTTACTTTGTTGCCTCCTACTAACATTCGGCTTAAAGAAAGCCTAACGCCTCTGCTTGAAGCAAACATATTTCTGCTGGCTTGTGTACATGATAGTTCAGACAATGGAGATTGGAGACCCAAGCAGGAGTGCTGTAACTCATCCACAAGGCGTAGCTTTTGCATCTTTTCGACCAATTTCCTAAGATGCAAATGATACGACTATCTTACAATTTAGAGAGCAATGACCATTGACCATTGTTGTTTTCTTTAAACTCTTCCCTCAGCATGCGCTCTAACTCAAGATGGTATCTAGGATACTCTTCTGTCCCAAGAAGCCAACCATTCCATTAGCCCCAAGATGATAAGAGCCTCATCATTAAAAGAACTACCACTAATTCCATCTTTTTACATGGAAGGCAAGTTCAATATGGTGATGGCTCACTTCCATACCTTCCCCAGTATCCCTCATTTCCACAAGAACAGTCCCCATCTTTGAAGTGGTGAAATTGTTCAATGTCCCTAACTGTTATTTCTCGCCTAACAATCTTCGATATGGATTTAACAATAATATGGCAGCTTGAGCACATATAAAGGTTCTTGGTCACCCAAATGGGCATTCCAGGAACACTATTGATGAGTGCAAAAGCAATGGCTGTTCTCTCACTATGCCCACAAAAGATCTCTGCTTTGGAAGTTTCAACATCACAAACAGAATCCTTTGGCACACTCAGACCGGTCGCATTGATCCTATCGTACAATCCATTCAGAACAGCCTTGATTTCTTTCATCTGGGGATGTGACTCGTCACCACTCAGAAAAGCATGAACCTCTCCTTTGATTTCCACCCAACTGCATCCAGGATCTAATGCAAGCCCCCTTTCCCTCATTCTCCTCCTCACTCTTGCCACATCGTCCCATCGATTGCTGTCGGCGTACAAATTGCAGAGAAGAGCATAATAGCCTAGACTTCTTGAATCCAACTCGAATATTTGCTTAGCCGCAACCTCACCAAGTCTAACATCCTGGTGAATCCGACATCCATTCAACAGAGCTCCCCAGACCGCTGCATCCGGTTGAATAGGCATCTCTCTAACAAAATTGTAGGCCTGGGTCAAACGCCCAGAGCGGCAAAGCATATCGACCACACAAGCATAGTGCTTTAGATTTGGAGTTACAGAGTACTTCTGGACCATGCAATTGTAATAAAGCCAACCTTCATTCACCATTCCAGCACGACTACAGGCGCGCAAAAGGGTCACAAATGTTATGTCATTGGGTTTGACACCTAACTCCTCCATTCTCTGAAACAATGCAACAGCCTGGGGTCCATTTCCCGACCTGGCATAACCAGTAAGAATGATGTTCCAAGTAGTAATATCCTTCTCTTCATGTAAATTGAACTGCCTCCACGCATATTCTTCCATTCCGCATTTGACATACAAGTCTATGAGCGCATTCCAAACGAAACCTTGAAAGGCGATATCAGTCCTAAGAACATGAGCATGTATTTCTTTACCACACATCAAAGCACCTATGCTTGCACAAGCAGATAGTGTTGCAATTAAGGCAACAGAGTTTGGCTTTACCTTGAGTAGCATCCGGCGGAAGAACTTCAATGCCTCCAAGCTACGACGATTAATCCTTAAACCTGAGATAATTGAACTCCAACTTACGATGTTCCTCTTGCGCATTTTCTTGAAAACCTCCAACGCCATGTCAACCCGCCCACACTTTGAGTACATGTCAATGAGTGTATTTCCAACGATGGGGTATGGTAAGAGCCTGAACATCCTTGCCTGTTCGTGGAGCTTCACACCGAAATTAAAATCTCCCAAATTGGCACACGAAGACAAAGCACTTGCAATGGTTACCTCATCAGGCACTACATCAAGCAATCTCATATGTTCGTACACTTCCAAAGCATTCCTTGCCTGCCCACTCTTCTCATAACCGGATATCATTGTCGTCCACGAGACGAGATCCTTACTTTCCATCAACGAAAATATCTTCTCCGCCGCCTCCAAATCCCCAAACCCGAAATACATTTGAACCAATGAATTGCACACAGCCACTTCCTCCCAAAACCCCATCTTGACCACATACCCATGCACTTCCTCTCCCAACCTCTCATCCCCCAACAACTCCACAGCCGAAATCACGCTCGTCATCGTCATCAAATCCGGCTCCAAGGAAACCCCTAGCATCCTAAAAAACAACTCCAACCCCTCCAAACACAACCAATTCTCAACATACCCCGAAATCATCGCATTCCACGAGATCCTATCCCTCCTCCGCATTCCGTCAAACACCTTCCTAGCACTCCCCACATCCCCACACTTCGCATACATACTAACCAAAGCATTCACAACATCAACCTCACACTCAAACCCAAACCTAACCACATGAACATGAACCGCCCTCCCCCTCCTCAAGTCCCCCAACCCGCCGCAACTCCTAAGCACGCAGGGAAACGTGAACAAATCCGGCGAGACTCCACCGGAAACCATCCTCCCATACAACTCCACCGCCTCGTCCAAAAACCCGGCCTTCGCGTACCCACCGAGAACAACATTCCACGAGAACACGTCCCTCTCCTCCATCCTCCCAAACACTCCCCTCGCCTCCCGGAGGCTCCCGAACCTGACGAGCAAACTCAGCAGCGCGTTTCCGAGTCTCCGGGAGGGGCGGGCGCGAGGGAGGCGGGCGCGGACGAGGGCGGCCTCGCGGGGGGCGCGGCGCCACTCGCAGAGGCGGAGGAGGGCGACGTAAGCGTCATCGTCGAGGGGGTGGGGGGTTGAGGAGAGCACGTGGAGAGCACCCGGGAGGTCGCCGTGGAGGCAGAGGTGGGAGACGAGGGCGGTCGGGGTGGGGTGGGTGGAGAGGTTGAAGCATTTGAAGGGACGGGGTTTTGGGGGAGGTGGGATGGGGTCGAGGAGGAGCGGAGTTGGGAGGGTTTTGGTCGAGAGGTACATTGGGTGGAAAGAGGATTGGAGGTTTTGGCATGGGTTTGGGTTTGGGTTTTAGTTCTGTCATCTGTGGGGATAAAATGGAAGTGCTGTACAAATGTGGTACTTGATTAGGAGAGACAAGTTGGTTTTAGTGGTAATTTTTTTATTTAATTGCCGAATGACGTGCTAGTTGATTGGTTGTTTGGGCTTGTTCCACGACCAAAAGTTATAGTTTTAGATGTTAATTAATAGTAGTTTATAATTAGATTTTTCGTGTCGTTCCTTGTACTTTTCTTCTTCGTGTATTGTGTTACCCATTTGTTTCCGCAATCGATTAAAGTGGTTGATTGGTGTTCTCTGAGGTCATGCTTGCGACGAACCAAGTAGAACCTAAGGGTAAATCAGGTCAACTAATAGTTTTAACTAATAAGGTTTAAATGTAGTTTAAGAATAAATTATTATTTTTACGAATAAAAAACTTGTCAAAAGCACAAAAGTTAAAGATGATAGCAGTCTTTTTTGAAAAAATAGAAATATGAAAATGTATGTCGAGGTATTTGTATAAGTATGTTGGTATTTGTTGTTATTTAACAAAAAATAAAAAGTGTTTATTTAATTATATCTCGAAAGACATATATGCAAAAGCCAAAAGGCCTAACTAAATATAATATCTGTTGTAAATTTGGTAATTTAGACAAATTTAAGAACTTTGCAAAAACCACCTTAGAGTGCCCTTAACGGGTGCCCTTGCCTGGGCGCCCGATCGGGTGTGCCCCGCCTTACGAGGGGTGACCGGGTGTTCCCATCCGGGCGTGAAATTGGGCGACTGAACGCCCGATCTGGCCGCCCGGTCGTCCATTCGGGTGGGGGCATGTGCCCCCCATTGGTTAATTTTTTTAATGTTAATAATTAATTAATATAAAGAATTATTGTTAGGTTAATATGTATTTTAGGTTAGGTTTAAAATGCAATTTTAATTTTTCTAAAAATGTAATATTGTTTAAATTGATTCTGTACAAAAATTAAATTAAATATTTAATTTTTTCTAAATAAAATATAATATATTAAAAAATCAAATATTACATTGCCTTAGAAAATGTTACATTACCTTAAAAAATATTACGCTACCATAGAATCACGCGTCCTTTGTGTCATCACGGGATTACCATAGAATCACACGTCCTCTATGTCATCTGAATATTGGAGAGTTGGTGAGAGCACAACTTTAGAATCACGCACTCTCCCAACTATAAATGAGTGGACATTGTTGGTCGTTACCCCTCGTCTCTAATTACTTACTTCTTCTCGCAATGGCTTCCTTCGATATATCTTCAAGTTCGAAGTCCTCGTCCTCATCGGATGATGAGGACACATACGCCGTATTGGAACACCTAATGCGAATGGTTGAGCAAATGGTGTCTCAATTGATTACAAACTCTAGGAGGCGTAGAAGGTGAACTATGAACCTAGATAGATATCGTGAGCTTGGTTACTCACGTCTTATTGTCGATTATTTTTTTGACAACCATGTGTATTCCGATACTATTTTCAGGAGAAGATTTTGGATGCGAAAACATGCCTTTTTCGCATCGCTAATGTGATTGAGGCATCTGATATCTTCTTTCAAAGACTACCGGACGCCACCGGTAGGATGAGTATCTCAGGCTTACAAAAAAGTACGACGGCACTACGAATGCTAGCGTACGGCGTAGCGGTCGATGAGGTTGATGAGTATTTGCGGATGAGTACTGAAGCAACAACCAAAAACTCCCTCCAAAAATTCTACGAAGGTATCATTAACAACTTCGGTGGTGAGTATCTACAGAGGCCCACTACATCTGACCTAGCACGACTACTTCACAAAGTTGAGCAACGTGGGTTCCCAGGGATGATGGGGAACAAACTCAGCAGCGTGTTTCCGAGTCTCCGGGAGGTATTTGTATAAGTATGTTGGTATTTGTTGTTATTTAATAAAAAAAATAAAAGTTGTTTATTTAATTATATATTGAAAGACATATATGCAAAAGGCATAACGAAATATAATAAATTAATCATCTGTAAAATTGTAAATTCGGCAATATTGGAAAAATTTAATACTTTGCAAAACCCACCCTAGGGTTTCTTGTTCTCCAGCAATAATCCAACGAAAGGGGAGAGTCGGCGATGGCAATCGTTGCACTGAGGCAGCTCAACCTTGACGAGTCCCCCTCCTGGGGGTCCCACAACGTCGATTGCTTCAAGAAATTAGAGCAGATCGGGGAAGTAACTTACTATAGGATCATGTATGGCCATAAATTCTAATCACTTTTAACTTAATTAATCTCTACTTGCTTAATCAAAGATGCAGCAGAATAAACAAACAAAATCAAGTAAAGAAAACAATGTAAACCACACAAAAAGATGACCCGAAATATTTTTATAGAGGTTCGGTCTCCCGCCTACTTCCTCTCTTGCAAGTTCCGCCTACGTCTTAACTATCCAATCTCGTTCTAGGCCAAGATTAAGTCTTAACTATCCAACCCTTGTCGTGTCGTGCTAGCCTGATTGAACCGGCCTGGCGTGCCTTGTCGTGCCAACCCATGCCAGTACGTCAAGCCGGATTTTCGGCCCGACACGACCCGATACCCAGGGCTAAAGAGAAGGGGTGCACCCTTTCTCAATCCATAGGCATATTCCATTCTAACATATGTAATTTTAACTCCTTTTATGTTGGTATATAGACGCTAGCGTCTGGGTGATAGAAATATCTTTTTGGTCGTCGATTTAAATGCATATTGCATTTAAATGTCTTGACAAAAACGAAATCTGTGATTTATTTTCATTTAGGTATAAAAACAGATGTCGTTTTAGGTTAATGAAAATGACATCACATGTGTCGTTTTAAAGAAACATATTTTGCCAAATAACTTTCACACGTTTATATTCTTTCAATTTCTTTTTTTTCAAAATTATTTTTAAATTTCCTCCCTTTTCTTTTACACAGAGTAAATTGGTGGGTTTTTTTTCAAAATAATAAGGAAAAAAAATAAGAAATTGGGAAAATATAAGGGTGCAGAAAATATTTGGTAAAATATGAGGATAAAGAATGGTAGTGGAGTTACCATTTTCAATAATAGAAAACGGTAATTCTATTACCGTTTTCTAGATATTATGTTTATTTTAAAAAAATATTCAAACTTGATTTTAAAACGATAGAGTTATTTTTTTAGTATTTTGATAACATGTTCATTTTTTTTTGTCGTCAATTTAAGTTCCATATTGCAAGAGTTTTGTTGATTTTCAAAATTAGTTTTTCTTCACGAATATTAGGTGTTTCAACAAATATATTTGGATGTTGAAGGGCAAAAATGGTGTTTAACGGCAACCTGTTCTAACTTATAACTTCTGAAGTCGTGGGTCCTCCGTTCAAAGTGGAAAGTCTTAAATATTTGATTAAAGCCTAAGCCGAAAAAACCCTATCTCTTCTAAGCTTCTCTCGTACAAGCACGGGTGGCTGTCATTTTTACGTTGATCTCTCTTCCCTTCCCTTCACCTATATCCTCAGACCTTCCGATCTTCTTTGGCCGTTAGATCCACTGTAGAATTTCATTTTCATCTCTAGCATGGAGAGATTTTCAAGTCTCAGGAGGAGAAGCGGTGGATCGGGTATAATCCTGAGCCACCGCGAATTTCTAAAATTTTGGTCGAGCAATGAACAGAGAAGGCTGATTCGGCCATGATGTCGTACGAGTAAGTCTTGTTTTCTTGATCCCCTTTAAAGAGTGCTGCTTTTGTCTTTACGATATAACAAATTAAACTAGATCTAGGTTTTTGTTATCGGTAAAAATAGATAGATCTAGGTTTATTTGTTTGTTTGAGAAGCTAAATAGATTTAAGTTTTAGTCTTCCTGTAAAAAAAAAAGATCTGAGTTTTCCTTTTGAGAAGCTAAATAGATCTAAGTTTTAGTATTGCTGTTAATTCCGATCGGGTCATTGTTTTACGCATGTATCGTAGGCAGCGCTGCAGCGGTAGAAGCACGAACTTAGATGGTGCAAAATGTTCTTCATAACCGATTTAACTCAAAAAAAATAATAATATGCCTTTCCAAAAAAAAGATTAGTTAACATCTATTTTTTCCAAATGCTATAGCAAGAGTTCTTTTTCTAAAATCCAAATAGAAATTCGTCAAGCCTTAGAATTGAAGAATAAGACTATTTTATCATATTTTCATTCAGAAAGAAAAGATTAGCTTCTCACTAGAATTCAATTACCTACAGTTTTCCACATGATTTATACACTATACACAATTTATACTATCCTAATGTCAATTTCTAGATTTAAATTGAAAAAAAAGTATGGGGCCACATCAAAATTTGCCGTGTTGATACACAATAAGTAAGGTTTTTGAATAAATACACACTATGCAATCTTAAAAAAACATTAATTTAAGAAAGCACAACAACTGTTAGGAAATAATCGATCGTACAAATACACGCAGCGGAACAGAATAACGAATCAAACGGAAGAATAAAACACGAATGCAAGCCACAAACCACAAATCATGCAAAACACGCAAGACACAAGGAATTAACGTGGAAACCCAATACGGAAAAAATCACGGACGACACAACCCAATCCACTATATTAATCAAGATTACAGAGGGAGACTTACAGAACAACGAACGAAACAATCAGCAAGAATTCCCGGAAGAAATTGTTACTCCCAAAATCCACAAGGATGCTCTCTCTTTCTCTCTCAAAGATTAACAATTATGAATGTACGATGTTTAAGGGTGTAATCCTAAAATGGGATGAAATTGTTTTTATACACTAGGGCAATATAAGTGTTAAATGCACCAAAAATGTAGTGGAGAAAGTACAGATCGTGGGCAAAATCGGGCTGAACGATCGACTGATCGGGTGAAACGGTCGACTGATCGGGTGAAACGGTCGACCGATAATATAACTGTAGCGAAATCCTGAGCTCTACCGGTCGAACAGTGCGCGTCACAGTTCGACCAAAAATAACATGTACTTTTCAGACCCTTAATCGGTCGACCAATGCCCTCTACCATTGGATTGAAAATAACATGAATTTTTCAAGACCTCGAACCGGTCGACCGAAAATACCAGACATTTTCAATATTGTGTACATGTCGACCGTTTTGACGTAACATCATATAATAATAATTTATATTGATTGTATACAAGAAATTACTTAAGATTACGAGTAAATTAAAGAATTTATTTAGGTTAGAGTTGCTTTTGAGTTCACGAGTCTTGGAAATGTTGATGTCACGTCAACATCTCTAGTTTCTAGCTTCAACGTATGGCCCTCCAGTCGCAGACCTTGAGAATTCAGGTTAAAGTTTATTTTTTAGGATAATCCAGGTTAGAGTTAGAGGCAGTGGCCGCAGTGCCAATAACTACTGTCAAGGGTCAAAATTTGTGAAAACAATGCCAAAGATATTGGGAATTGGTTGGTTGGTTTGATTAGGAGTTTAATTCAATAAGGCTATCCACTCTTGCTTAAACTTTGAAACCTGACTTCAGATTTAGCATAAGAAAAAAAAATTTAAAAAATCCAACTCTGATTGATAAACGAGCCCATTCAAACTTGAGCTGTGTAGAAATAGTTTGAGCTCAACTTGATGGCTCGACTTAAAGTTTTATTTTTCAATTCATATTTATGTTATGGAATTTAGTGATAATATGTCAGGTTCGAAATTTTACTTTAACCGGACGCCTTTAGAGTTTAGATTCGAAATTTGACTAGGATAATCATTAATCAGATCCTTCCTTTTTTTGTTGTTGATATAATCAAATCCTATTGAATTAGACTATAGAGCGAAATTCACGTTCATATCCTCCCGAAAATTGCAAATCGAAAGGGGTCGGAACAGTAAATAAAAATAAAAATTCAAAGGGTCGTTCCAAAAGATCCCCACGAAGGCATAATCCCAAACCAAACCCCAAACCACTTTCCCATTTTCCTTTTCCGATGGATCCTGCGGACTTGGTACCAGATCCAGCTGCGGGGGAGGACGCGGTTGTGGCCCCTGCATTGGAGGATGTGGAGGTGGCCCCTGCGGCGGAGGACGTCCTGGAGTTTCCTGAGATTAATGAGGTGGAGGACGTCTTGGAGGTTCTAGGGGGAGGTGATGGTGCTAACGGTGGACCATTAACTAAAAAACAGTTTATGGAGTGAGTATATATTTCCTATAGTTAAAACTTGAAAGTTTGTTTTACTTAGGTTAATGTTCTTTACTTCTTTGTAGTCTAACTGTGAACTGTGGTGCGGACGAGAATCCGGGGCCTCAGGGAGCTGTTCTCGAGTTCTTGAAAACACATTGTGTTCACTGTGGCTGTCGTAAGATAAGTTCATATAAGAAGAGAGTTGCTCATAACCAGAGAGATCACAAGAACAACAAGCATATTTGCCCGAAATGTGATCATACATTCAAGAAACGTGCCGAAATGAAAAATCATAGGTTCTGGTATGTCAAATTAAACTTCCACTATCTGTAACAATAAATAGTTTGGTTTGCTTTAAGAAACCCCAATACTATTTATCGGTTTGAGATCATTGATAGAAAGCTACTATTAAGGTGAAAGTGAGTTCTGAGATATGATTTGATTTATTTTTTGAATTTGTGCTCATGCTATTGACGTATGAAAATCCTAGCAGATGGCTGCATGCTCAAACGTTTATATCCTCATTTAGAACAGCTCATAAAACTTCATAAAATCGGTATTTTTTGGTGTAGAATGCAAACTTGGCAGCAGCTTCTGATTTGAGTTGGTGTAGCACCACTAATTTCAGCTTTATGAGTTTTCCATGAATTGCAAACGTCTTTAGATTAGATAATCTCTGTTTGCCACCTTTGAATTGTGAGGCCAGATAAAGGATTATTACAAAGTATAAGAACGTAGATGCATTTTTCTACCTTATGTTGTGGTCCAAACATGATCACAAACATGATCTATTATTGATGAAATGAAAAGTAATATAATAGTTCTTTGGATACAGTATGTGCAATATTCTTGTGCTGTTATCATGCTGAAAGATGTTTGATGTACAAAATATACAATCTGCATCATCTGCTTAACTTAGGCAATTTGTTGGATTTTTACACGTTGAAGCAGATCGAGTTGCAATCGAGTTTCTGGAGAAGCTGGACCATGCGAAGGAATTGAAGTAGAGAAGTTGATCATGAGCGACCAAGGCCAAACCACCTTTTTTAGCATGTTGTTAATAAATAAAACAAACACGGGCATGAGTGCATCATTAGGTCCCAACTTCCTTTAATGATTAGCCTTAGCATTTTATTTCATAGCACACTTAGTTTGTTTTGATTCAGCACATGTAGCACATTATTGGAAAGAATATCGAAACAAACTTTTGGATGAGACTATAAATGAAATGGGGACCCATGACGAGGGGACCTAGAACTTTTCTGACAGCACAGGAGCTTGGTTCTTCTTGTCGTCCTCTTGTAAGATTTTGATGAGACTGAGGATTGTCGAATGATTCTTAACGCTATTTCACTGCAGTCTTGTTCTGTTCTCTCACCTCGACGGGGGGCAGCATCATAAGTCGACTCTTTCATTTCAGCTTCAACCTGGATCTCACGTCAGCCTTCTATCGTTGGTTCAGTAAGCTTTAAACTTGGATCCCATTAATATTATAAATTATGTTTCTTGTCTTGCCCAGATTTTTCAGGACAGATTCCTATCCAAGCTTTGCATTAGATGCCCATTGAATTGAAAGTAAGTGTTTGTTATTACTTGTAAGAGTTATATAGTTTGTGGATGTCCCATTAACACCCTATTTTTTCTTCCCTCTGAACCACCCAAAGAAATGCCATTACTAGCATGTTCCATTCCATCCTCTGAAGACCCACTCTGTTTTTAATGTATTCCCAAATGTCGACGAGTAAATACAGTTGACAAAGTCGTTTATTAATTGTTTCATATTCCAAATCACATAGAGGACATTTGTTAATCTGTTATCGCTCCTTCTAATAAGTTTTGCGAGTGCGTCATTGTAAATTCAATTTTTTTTGGTGTATTTTTGTAATTTTGATGTTTTCCGAGTGCACTACTGTAAATATCTCTTTAAATAAATGATGTAATCAAACGTCTGTCAAACCTAAATTGGACGGAGATTAACGACGTCAGTTACGGATGCACTGTTGTAATTTGATAAGTTTTTCTAATGTACCACTGTAAATTTAAACTTGTGGGGTGTATTTCTGCAATTTTGATATTTTCCGAGTGCGCAATGGTAAATATTCATACCCGAAATGACGCAACTTTGGGAAGAGAGTAGAGGTATCCGTTGCAGAATTTCACCACCAAAATGGTGATAGTTTGGAGTGCGCAATTTATAGAAAACCGTTCCAGAGACTTCGCGATGTGTACTACTTTTGGAAAAAAACAAAACTTCACGATGCGTTGTTCACTGGCATTTGTGGGCACCAACTGAAAAAGGGCTTTGATTAAAAAAAAAGGAGATGCATGACTCGAGTCTTCTGATTAAAGTAGTAGACTGAGGATTTCAGTACCAACAAGGCAACTAAAATTCCAATGAAAACTTTACTTTTTATGCTCAAAGTAACTTAAAATTTTAAAAAAAAAATCTCATATTGATTTTTTTTTGAAAAATATGTTTATATTTCTACTTCTCCTAAAAATACAACTACTCGTTAAATAAAAGGAATAAACCAAAGATACATCTCACACACTCTCGCACATTCACACACACTCTCTGTTGTGCACTAAGTTGAATCGACGATATGTTCGTGATAAGTTCAATATTAGTTCGATAGAAATTCGATAGAGTTCGATAGGAATTTGATAAGTGGTCGATATGAAATAATTTTTTTTCTTCAATTTTTTTCATGTGTTTTTAACTGGCTGTGGTTTTTTCCTGTTTTATTTTTACAGATGCCGAAGTTAATATTTCTAGTTAATGATCGTTTTCCCAGTCACGTGACATATAGGGGCAGTAAACATATGAATGCCAAAAAAAGATAACAATCGATACGTTAATCGTCCCAAACACCATTGTATGCAGCTAATACGTTAACAGTCGAACATAATACGAAAACACCTGTCAAAAAAGTGGAATTAAAATTAAAATTCATAAGCTATCAAACTCATATTGAGTTCAATCGAACTCCTGTCCCAAACACCATTGTAGGCAGCCAATACGTTAACAGTCGAACCTGATAAGAAAAAAAATCTGTCAAAAAAGTGGAATTAAAATTAAAATTCATAAGCTATCTAACCCTATAGAGTTTCTATCGAACTCCCGTCCCAAACGTCATTGTACCATAAGAATTTGTCATTCATCGAGGTGCATTTTTCCAAAAATGAAGTCAGCTTCAAATAGAGGTCATATCGAGTTCATCGAGCTCACATGCAAAAGGAATCGCGTCTATCGAGCACAACAATCGCGTTCCTATCGAACATCTATCGAGTTCATCGAGCTTCATTGTAAACACAAAAGATTTGTCCGACTTCCATCGATTCAATTCACTCCACAAAACACTCAGTTTAATCCTATCGAGCTCACATGCAAAAGTAATCGTGTCTATGGAGCACACCAATCGCGTTCCTATCGAACTCATATCGAGCCCATCGAGCTTCTTTGGAATGATTGTCCAAAGTGTGTCCATCGAGCATCTATCGAGCCCATTGAGCTTCGTTGGAAACACAGACCCACGATCGACCTGTCGGAGTGTGCATAAGTAGTATGAGTCAATCCCGACACAACCCCCCCCCCCCCCCCCCCCTTCCAAATTTGCATAAGCAACAAAATTCAGTCAAAATGAAACTAATTTCTACTGGATTCAATAGAGGAGTTGTTATTCGATCTGAGTTCGACTACGACGGACAATGGTTGCATGAAAGAGAGAGAGAAAAGATGCATAACAGAGAGAGGATTTTGATGTTTTTAAAGGTATGGGTATTTTGAGTATAACGAGAAACATAAGCATATTTTTTAGAAGATGTCAAAGTTATTTTTTTTCCGATTTTGGACCACTATATGCAAAGTTGGTCAAGTTTTCCAATTGTAAATTAGGTAGTATTTGGATGTCCTTGAAGTTGTCAAATGTTCGTGTATATATATTATTTGTATTTTCTGAAATTGTCATTTTAGTTATATCTTTTTTAAAATTTGTTAATTGGATTATGTGAAATGTTGTATATGAACAAACTTTGGGCTTGTGCGTGCTTTCCTCGTGATTGACAAAGATCCATCAACCCAAAAATGGTTCGGATACAACATACGTAAAGTGCACATGTCGGTATAGATCTTAGCACACCATAAGACTGTTAAGATGACATGTCATTCGTAGGAACCTTTTGATTTAGCCGATATTTCAGTTGCAAACTTTGAAAAGGAAATCTCGTTACTGTTTGATTACAGGCAATTGCATAACCATTGGGACAAAATTAGAGGTAATTGGGGTTTGTTTCGTCGATTAAGTATGGTTACTGGTTTAGGATGAAATGATGAGACAATGACATTTACACTGGACTTTGAGAGATGGGAAGATATTATTAAGGTTAAAATTTCTCTTCCTCATTCAACTTGGGCGTGATGGATCTCAATTGCAATTGACATGTTTTTCAATGTTGGTTATTTTTTTTAGAAATTCCCGAAGGCTAAGGAGTTCAAGGACCCCCCCCCCCCCCCCCCCCCCCCCCCCAGTATTTGGAAATGATGGATGGAATATCTCGGGGAAAATGTGTTGTCGGGATGCTTTCGTTTCAAACACAAAGCAGTGTAGGTTCTTCATCATTTATGTCATCAAGTCCATCAACAATCATGAACATCACATACACAAGTAATTCTGGGGCAAGACCTCGTGGTTACGAGGTAGAAGACATCTTCTCACCGCAAAAGAAAAGAACAAGACATTCTGGGGCAAGACCTCGTGGGACCAGATTTCTGACATTTTCCACCCAAAAAATAAATTTGGGTTTTTGAGGTTTAGGCTTTTGAGGTGGATAGTTGTGTTTTGATTGGGAGATGAGTGATGGGTGTGGTTTTGATTTATTTTTTTTTGTTATTTGTTATTTGTTATTTGGGGTTCAAGTGGATCTGTAGTTGGATTAGGAGATAAGTTAGATTGTTCTGTGGTTTCCTTATTTGATCTTGTTTTTATTCTTGTCCATTTGGATTTGTTTTGCTTCAATTCCTGTATAAATTTAATCCAATTTCATATGTTACAACTTACAATTCGACATCGTAGTGACTCAAATTGTAATGACATAAATGACCTCGCAATAACAATACATTAAATTAAACAAACGTAAGCTTACATTACCCAAAAAGATCATAATAATCATAATCAATCTTCTCTTTACCACGTCATTGTAGGATTTCATGTTTAATTGTGCATATATATTTTTCGAATTTTTATGCACAATTAGGATCAATTACAATTTTCTAGAAGTTCTCTAAAACTTCTTGATGTTCCAGAGACGATCGTCGCTTCTCGTTGCGCCGGATGCCTCCGAGTGTTCACCGAAACCCTAAATAAGGTTGGAGAGAAAGGAGTTAGTCAATCAATCTCCAAACTAGCTTAGAATCTAGCTACAAACCCCTTCCTTAGTCTCTGAGATTTCTCCTTCCAAAGACTTAGAATTTAAGAGAATTTCCGTGGCCTTTTGTGGTGATATTAGGAGAGAAAAGAATTAGCAAAACTTATATATTAATTAAGGAGAATAAGGACCTATTTATAGGCTCCAATCTTAATCTCAATCATGGCTATTCTTAAGTCATGTTTTCTTGACATTTTCTCTCACAAACTAATTCCATAATGCGTTACATGCATCCATAAAACGTTTGACCAAGTTTGGAGCTAATCCAACCATTAATCAAATTAATCTCTTAATTATCAAAGGCAGAAAATCGATCGCGGTTCGGTTTACCAAGTCACACTCGGTTAACCGAATATGTCACGATTGTTTTACCGAGTATTAGACGGATGACCGATTCTTAAGGAGAAAAATTCTCCTTAACCGATCGGACTAATTCTTGTCTATAACCGAATGCCTTTCGGTTAACCGAAAATATCGGAACTGGACATTGTTCGGTCGACCGTTTCTGGTTCGGAATACCGATCCAGAATTCCAGGCACTTTGGTCAAGTTCGGTCAATCAACTATGACTATCGGTTCCACGTTGGGTTGACCGATCCACAGATCTTCCGGTCGACCGAACCATAACGGATTACCGAACTTTTACCCGATTTTGCATTTTCAAATTTTAGATTTATTTCCAACAAAATTTGAACTTTTGGGGGTTTTAGCAAATTCACAACTTATGCAATATATTATCTTATGCAATAATAAATTATTGCACCCCATAATATGTGCATCTCATATGAATTTATCATGATTCTAATTATGTTATATACAACATAATTGATTTTACTTGTTCACCACATGTGTCATATTTTCTATAAGAAACCCGACACATCATATGAACCAAAAAGCAAGCTTCTTGTTTCCTGGTTTTTGCGGTGTGACCTATGGGAGGATCTAGACTAAGTTGGCAGTGATATTAAGAGCTTAATATCACAAGCTATAAGCGGTATCTAGCTACACATTATAGCTCCCAATTAGTTAGATGTCTTAATTCCACTCGAACCAAAACCCGGTCCATTTAGTGATGTGCACCACTTGTGTCCGTCTCTTGCCTCATGATATTAAGAATACACACAAAGTAATATTGTGTCATCTTTGTGTTAGTATTCATTTCTTGATCTCTTTAAGCTAGTTATAAATATGTGACTTAACTCAAATCACATTGTGCACATTATAACTTTGCCCCATTAATATCATCACTCAATTAAGAGGGGCAATGATAATCTTTTGACTAACTATCTTCTCCAACAAAAGTCATACTTAACCAACCAATGCCTTTACACTACTCTCATCGATAGCTCAAGACACTAGTCTAATTAAGCAATTCTTAAGTGATCGGATATAAGTCTCATATTAAAGGACCAAAGACACAGTAAAACATTAATGACACAGAAAACACAATTCTATAGTGTTTTACTTGTTAGGTTTATTCAGTATACAAAAGCAATTGTCACTCACTTGTAGAGCTACAATGATCTATGACCAACACGACAATCTTAACTCGGTAATTAATGTCTCATGTTAATTACCATGATTACGAATATCTTTTGTTTTATGTAAACCAATATCTTTTAGAGCTCTACGGTTAAGGACCAAGAGTCTCTTCCTTAACACTTCTAAAAGACGAATAACATAAACAAGGAACAAAATGATTTCTCATTCAATTCATAATAATTGACATTTAAAAGTAAACCTTTTAAAACACATTCCCTTCAGTCATCATAATCAATCTTCTCTTTATCATTCACTATTTACCAATTTATTATGACCCATGTCATTGCACTATCTTTCGTCAACATCATTAATTTTCTTATCAACTTTTATTCTATTCCAAAATCATTTATATTTACCAAAAACCTCATTATCTATTTGGAAAAACCAAAATACCAATAAATCTCGTATTTCCAAATTACATATAATTTTTTTAGTTAACCATGAATGATTAGCACATAGTAAATATCATTAATATTAATAAAGAAAATATTACATTAAATTAAACAAACGTAAGCTTACATTACCCGAAACGATAAACCAAATACACGACATAAACAAAATATGTAGTTGCAGTTTTTATTTCCCTAATTTATAACCTATCTTCCCTAATTTGTAGTTGTGGTTTTTATTTCAGTTTAGGACTTATCTTCCCTATTTTCATGATAAGTTTCAGTTGTTGTTATTTCAGTTTAATTGTTGTTTTCTACTTTAAATTTAGCATAATATTTTCTATTTCAGAAAAGTTGATGTATTTCAATATAAATTTCGTACTTGAATCCTAACTATTTATAAAAATATAAACACCTAATTATTATAACAAATACAGATAAATCTTGTATTTTTATTATTTTTATCATTTTTTAATCTGTTTTTTAAATCTTATTTCCTCAAAATATGTTTTATAATTGTTTTTTATTTTCTAATTTTTTAAACTATTTTTTAATTTTTTTCTTGAATCGACCCAAACTTTTCAATACTACTCCCTCTTACACATCATTTGGAGGTCGGGTTTGCAATTAATTGGTGATACATCATATGAATATAAAATCAAACTTCTTGTTTCTCAGTTTTGTGGTGTGACCTATAGGAGGATCTAAGTTAAATTGGTAATGATATTAAACACTTAATATCATAAACTATAAGCGATAGATGTCTTTATTCACTCGAACTAAAAATGATCCTTTTAGTGATATAAGAACATCACTTGTGTCCATCCATTGCCTCATGATATTAAGAATATTATATAAAGTAGAAATGTGTTACCTTTGTATTCTATATTCATTTTTTGATATCTCAAACTAATTATAAATATGTAACTTAACATAAGTCTCATATCTTAAGATCCAAGACACAATAAAATATTAATGACACATAACACAATTCCATAATATTTTACTTGTCAGGTCTATTCAATATATAAATGTAATCATTTTCCTCTTTTATATACTTGTGTCGTTAAATATTTGTAGAGCTACAATACTCTTTAACCAACACGACAATTTTATCTCGGTAATTAATGTTCCATGTCAATTACCATGACTGTGAATAATTTTTTATTTATGTAAACCATTATCTTTTAGAGCTCTACGGTTAATGACCAATAGCTTGTTCATTAACACTTCCAAAAGAACAATAATCAAGGAACAAAATATTTGCACATTCAATTCATAATAATTGACATATAAAAGAATATTTTTAGAACACATTCCCTTCACATCTTGTACCTCATCATCAACATCTCCTATCACAAGGTCCACATCATCCACAAATGTTGCATCTGGAACTTCAAAACCATGAGGACTTGTAGTGACATTTCCCTCACCCAAAGTCATCATGCACCCTCCCCCCACTACATTTCCCTCGCACAGGTCATCAGGCACCCCCTCACTTGTGACATTTCCCTCACCCAATTCATCTTGCACTTCACCCATTCCATCAAATGTAACAAACATACTAAGTTCCATATTTGGATTTGGGAGCCTAAACGCCTCCTCTATATCTACATCTGACATAAGAGTCTTGTAATCCTTCTTCTTACAATGGGGAATCAAATAATAAACTGTGAATAAACTTGAAGTTGACATGTGTTGCGTCAAATCCACCATCTCAACAAGCTCATATTGTAGTTATCAACAACAATAGGATTTGCATCATCCTTAAAACCCTTCTTATTAATCCATTTTCCTCTGACATGAAGCTTCAATTTCATATGTATCGTTGTTTCTTGATTTTAAATAATATTTTTGTGATTTAATATTAATTAATAATTACTTTCGAGCTAATTAATTAAATATAGTAATTACAATAATAATAATAATTTAACGTAATTTGTTGGTTGTTGTGAAAGAATTATAAAGGAAGAAAAAGGAAAACGATGTGTAGCAAAAAGAATGTAGGGTGAGAATGGGAGTTGGGCATGGTTAAAGGGTGTTTTGTGTGGGGTTAGGGTGGTATGACGTGGCAGAGAGAGAAAACTAGAGGACCAGTTTGCCCGGGCATGGTTAAAGATGACCTTTGGATTTAGGAACTTTCCCTCCCTGACGGGCATAAACAGCAGCGCCCGGGCTACCCCGGGCACCCTACTTTCTCTCTCTACCATGTCAACTTCTCTCTCAGTCACGTAAGCTCACACAACCCACCCAAAAATTCTCCTTATTCACGCCCAGAAACACCCCAAACACCCTACATTTTCTCATCCACGTCATATAGAGATCAATCCTAGGTAAATTTAAAAAAATTCACAAAAAAATCTACAAAAACATATTTTCAAAAAAAATGATAAAATAATTTCAAATGAATTTCAAATGATTTTTTAAAGTTTTTTAACAAAAAAATTCAACGAATTAGGGGGAAATGTGCCCCCACCCAACTCTCCAAACATCCCGCCTAGTGCGGATGATCGTGTCGCCACCGCACGATCGTCCGCTCGGGCAGGGACGTGGCCAGCGCACGTGGAGATTTTGTGCAGACGTGGAGGGCAGATGAAGCAGACACCTGATAGTTTTTTGTCGTTAACAAACTCAAGTGCAAGTGCACCCAAACAAACTACGAAAACTTAAGTGTATAGATCCAATATCACTACTTTGTAAGTGCACCCAAGCAAATAACTCAAAAATAAATGGTTCATATCTTCCTTTTTTGAAGGGCAGGGAAGATCTCCTGTATAGTAAATATATTCTATCCTATTACTCATTCTCTTTCTTTCTTTTTCAGCCTTTTCTGTTCAGTACCTCCAAATCTATAGTTGTTTTTAAATTTATTCGTCATGGACTTAAAACGTACTTTCGGTAAATCTTAGAGACTTTTGACGAGTATTTGTAGGAGTCAATTAAATTTAGCCAATAAATCCACCAAATTAAAGTTTCTAAGATTCACATATTAATATATTATGCTCTAGGATCTTAATGATGCTACAATCAAATTATATACTAGCATATGTTGTTTATAAACATAACATATATTTCAAAACAGCAGAAAGAGCCTACAGTTTTCTTCGACGAGAATATGGTTGCTACTTGGTTTCTTAGCAACACAATCTTGGTGTGTAAGCGACAAATTCGTGTGCACGAACATATGAATAACGGTTATACCACCTCACGAAGTAAATGTTTTATAAAAATGTCAAATAAAAACAAAACAAATAGTAACAAGAACGTGAATACAGAGTTGCAACAATAGAGAAAATAGGGAACCACAAACGATAAAAAAAATTAAATAGACAAAGATCCCACAAGCCATACACACTACTTGCTCTGAGGCACCACCAACCAAATTGGAGGAGTGATTATTGGATGGAAAACATCGGTTGGAAAACATGGCTCAATCCTCTTCTCATCCAACAGGTATATTCCAAGGTCATGGTACCCAACGTCTCTGAAATCTTTCTCAAAAAAACTTTCAGTGAAGTAAATTGAGTTCGGCTTGCAGCCACCTTCTGAAGATACCTCGAGGGATTCTGAAAAATTACTTCCCAGAAACAAAGCTTGATTACCCAAACATTCAACTTTCTTCCACTCATTTTCAGACGAATCAAACTTAAAAATATCGAATTTAGTTGTGAAATCATAACTTTCGACAACGGGAAATCCATCCGCATCCATCCTGAAAACACCGCTTCGAACCTCATCATAATATGTCTGCAGAGCATGGTGATATGGAAGAATAGTACAGTCCACATTTCCTGCTTCTACTATCTCCCTAAGTGTATTTATGTATCTCACAATGAGCAGTAGAGCACCCTTCGAATCTTCTACTAAATACCTGACGTGGGTCATGACAAAATTGGCAATATTGATTCTTGGGAAATCTAAAATTGTCAATTTGCAATCTACTATGTCACACACTACGACGTGGTAATCATGAGTCACTGCAAGGATCTTCTCGTTATAATAAATTATATCCTCACAGAGACCTACTCCTTTTACATATGGTATGGTAGTCCATCGCGTATCATCGACTCTGCAAAATGCCACCCTACTAATATCCCCGTAAATTATCACGACAACACATTCAGTAGGTCTATGACGGGGATCTCCTGAGAAAATAGCCTTAGTTATGTAAATATGTTGCAACTCTTCCGGTGTATAAATATCTTCAGCTGTAACACCATCATCGGTGCAAAATTCTGGTAGACGTGGAAGGTCTAATTGAATCTTCAAAATGGGGTGGAAAAGATGAACCTTGAACTTTAAGTCAATTGTTATAAGCCAACCTTGAGAGGACCCACAACACCTTTGACTACATAACTCTGGAAAGTCCATTTGGTGAATTCTCTGCCCACCCAAGCTGAAGATACTACGAGACGAGGATCGATAGTCATTCTCACAAACAACCAACCATGGAAGTCCGTCAAGCCAAGTGACGTTTTGCTGGATTGATCGCCAATTCTTGCAAACAGCACCAAAACGAACCTGATCAACCAATTCCATGAGCTCTAGAACACGAGTCAATAAATCAAATGGAAGTTCAGCCCAATCAGCCATCTGCTAACCTGCCAATCGGAAGTCATCATTGTAAACAAAATTATCATGGTAATTTAGGCTCATTGACATCCTTAACCACAGTTTACAAGTAAAAATAATATAATCCAAGATAAAATATCATGGTATATTGTCATAATTAACATATATTGTTTTTTTACAATTCGAGCATAAGATTAAGGTTTAAATACAAAATTATCAAACAAACCACAACACACTAATATTCATTTTCTATTTCATTTTCCCTATAATTTTTTGATAGGTTATCATGTTGAATTAGCAAAATCAGTGTTATTAGAAAGAGGCAATGTTCAAGAATGTGGCCGATGCAGTGACGCAAGGGATCACCGCATCGCATTGCCCCAATATGACCAAGATATATTATCGACACATTATGTGTCACATTTCAGAAAAGGTACTTTAGAAAATGGGATGATGAAGAATAAAGTGGGACGTGAAGATAAATTCATGTATGGAAAAAGAATTATGATGGAACTAAGAGTTAAGGTTTATTGTTTATTTAATATAGTTTGTATTCAAATTTAAGTGAACCTAAGAGTGTAAATTTTAACTTGTGTCGAATAATGGTCTGGCTTTAACGTAATAAAAGTTTAACTCGTGATGGGCTGGAGGCCAAATTACTCGAACCACCAACCAATTTTTGCCTTAATATATAAATTAATTGGCTTGGCTCATTGAAATCCATCGTCTTAAAAATTTATGTATTTATTTATATAAAAGATGATATACATTTTGCTATTCTATGATGTATCTTCAAGAATATGTTAACATTAACTTTTAATATATAATCTATTAAAACTGAAAATACGTATTTTACATCAATAATTGATATATCACTTTAATGTAAATATTTAAATTATTAATCACAATTAATTGAAACAAATTAGCTCATTGTGATAGGCTTCTTCAAAGCTCGAGTCGAATTCAAACTCAATTCGACTTCTAATAAACCTATCGACGCTTATATTTACGCATAATAAATTAAACATGTCAAACTTTAACCCATGGGCCTAGTAATTTATAGCTGCCTAGTCGAACCGAGGATTGAAAATGCCCCCGCCTAGACTGCCTAGGCGGCCTAGTCCTCTCGCCCAGTGACCGCCTAGCCGAATTTCAATCATTGTGTCGATTTGATCGAGTTCAACTAATTTACATGCTTAGGTGAATCTTTTAGGGATTTTAATCAACTAAATTGAAACCAAATGAAGTCATTGGAGTGTAACAAAGTTTCCTTATCTGTGAGTTGGAATTTTGGGTTACTTGACAACCCTAAAATTTATCCCCAAACATACTGTCACTTGTGGTTTTACAGGCCAATTGGTAAATCCAATGGGAGGAAAGGAGTTTACAAAGGAGCTTTGAATCCCGGCAAATATCATGAGGCTATTATTTTTCACGTATATGTAGGCACGCACACAAACACAAATTATTTATATAACATAATGCAAGCAGGAAAACAATAACTTGACAAATTTACACAATATCAGATATAAATTTCCACTTTGAATTATTTCACAAGTTAAAAATCACCATGATTAGCCATATAAAATTTTCAAAAAACAACAAAAAACTGAGGCAACGAACACCATATATCAAAAACGACTATAGCTTGGTTTGTAAATCTTATGTTATAGAGTTAAAATCAACACACGGTTCATAAATTTCAAAGATGAAGCACTAAAGAGAGAGCAAAGAAGATAAAGAAAAGGAGAAAACAACTGAAGATCACGACGCTTGAGATCAGTTGCTGCCGGGGGTGTGTTTGAAGAGTGATGGGGATGGATGGGTGTCGGTAGGGGTGCACATGGGTCGGGTTTGGGCCCTAACCCGACCCAACCCAAAAAATTCCGGTTATCAAAAAATCCAACCCGAACCCAAACTGATGCGGGTTCAACCCAACCCGAACCGAATTTTTTGGGTTGGGTTGGGTCGGTTCGGGTTGGACCCGAATCAATTATTGTTGTTCAGAAAATTTTAGACCAATTGAATTTTCAACTACAAAATCACATCTATCTATCTATCTAATTATTGCTATTCAGAAAATTTTAGCCAAATCAGAATTTTCAGCTACACTAATCAGACAAAATCACATCTATCTATCTAATTATTGATATACAAAAAAATTTGACTAATCGGAATTTTCAACTACAAAATCCCATTCATCTATCTAATTATCGGTATTCAGAAGAAGAAAATCCAAAACGATTAAAATTCCCTAACCACCGAAAATCCAAAAGAGATCAAAATCTGAACTTTGAAGGGATTAAAAAAATCTAGAGCGACCGAAATTCCACAACAACAAAAAAACATTGTCATCGTCATCATCAACCAGCACAAAATCGAGATGAGAGAGAAAGGGAAGATGTGTTCTTACTGAGTCCGTTCTCGACGAGGTAGTTGAAGGTGCGACCGTCGCAGGTGTAGGTGAAGCGGTTGCTGGTGGGAGGGAGCTCGGGGAGGAGATCGGGGAGATTTAAAACTGTGTTGGGGAGAAGAGGGGTGAGGAGATTTCAGCTTAGGGTTTCCTCTCAAGATTTTCCCGAATTTAAAACTGTCATCAGACCCGACGGTTTCGGTGGGGTTGGAAATTTTTAGAAAACTTTACCTTTTCTTTCCTTTTTTCGGGGACATGTTTCTCTTCCTATTTTCTAATACTTCAAATTAACTATTCCTTCCCAAATATTTTTGCATGTGACTTTTTATAATCAGAACAAAAATTAAAGTTGCATTTGACGCGATATTTGCATGTTTTGTTGAGCTTACGGATTTCAGGTTTTACAAATAACGTGATTTGTGTTTTCTATTTTTGGACAAATATATTACTTTAAAATGACCAAAAAATTAAAGGTCAAAATTGTGAGGAATGCAGATAATTAAACACAAGGAATCCGTCCAATACTGAACACACTATGGACTGGCTCGTGTCTAGAATGGACTGATTCTGGACACACTCGCGACACACACAAATTGGCCACGAGCCAGTCCAGAGTGTGTCTAGAATCTAGATCAATCCATTCTGGAACGAGCCAGTCCAGAATTCATCCAAAGTTTATCCAATAATGGATTGATTCCTTATTTTAATCTGGACACAATATGGACAATTCGTGTCCAGAATCAATCCAATATGGACACACTCTAGATGAATTTGTGGATTGGCTCGTGCCCAGAATGGATTGAGTCTGGACAATCTTTGGACAAATTTTGGACACACAAAATTCGACCATTCTAGAATTTGTCCAGAGTGTGTCCAGAATCAGTCCATTCTAGACATGAGTCAATCCCGAGTGTGTCCAGCATTGGACTGATTCCTTGTTTTAATCCTCCGTGTTCCTCACAATTTTAACCATTTACTGTCTTCACATGAATGTGTTGGGTGAGGTACGTAACATTAAGCTAGGATCAGGAGATGTCCAAGCTCTTCAGAATCATTTCATCAAGATGCAGAGTTTGGATCCCAATTTTTTAATGTTATGGGTATGGACAACAATGGACATCTGAAAAACTTGTTTTGGGCTGATTCTCGTGCCGCGTACGATTATTTTGGAGATACAGTTTGTTTCGACACAACCTATCTAACAAATTAATATGATTTGCCTTTTGCTTCTTTTGTTGGTGTCAACCATCATTTTGAATATGTACTTTTAGGTTGTTCGTTGTTGGCATGCGAAACAACTGATAATTACATTGGGTTGTTTCGAACTTGGCTAACTTGCATGGGGGTATGTAATAAATTTACATTACAACCTTTAATTTATTGTGTGTGTATTACTAATTGATTATGGACATTGTTTGTATAGGAACACCACCATCATCCATCATAACTGACCAATGTCATATTATTACCTCTGCCATCTGAAATATTTTTCGAGAATCTAAACATATATTTTTTATTTGACACATCATGAACAAAACACCTTTCAAACTGGTTATCACCAACAAAATTGTTATTGTAGGATTTTGTGTCCATATGTATGTGTATATTTTAAAAAATCTATACTTGCATAAAAGATCGATATTCATATTTTCAGTGATTTCATGTACATTATTTTATGTTAATTCTAATATCATGCAAATCTACATATATTAAAACAAACAAGGAATATATGATCATACCCAAAGGTTCTCCGAAACCTTTACGAAGATCCGGTGTTGCGTCGCTCGTCGAATCATCCACCAATCCGCCTCCAAGTGTTCACCAAACTCTAAACAAGATTAGAGAGAAATGAGCTAGCCAATTCAATCTCTAAATCAAGTTTAGAATCTAGCTAATAACCCCTTTAAAGCTCCACGGGATTTAATCTCCAAAATCTCTAACTAATTAAGAGAAATTCAGATGGTTTAGTGGAGAGATTAGAGAGAGAGGAAATTTTGTATTAACCTCAAACAAGTAAGGTGAGGAGACTTATTTATGGGCTCCCAAAACACCCACATCATGGGCTACCCATTAGCCCATAATCTCTTGTTTTTCTCTCCTTAAAATCAATCACAATTTGCCACATAATCATCCTCAAAACCATTTGACCACAATTGGAATTAATTCAGCCAATGATCAATATTATTCTTTTAATAATTCTGGCAAAATTGTGTCAAACGGTCGACTGAACATAACTCACCGGTCGACTGATTGACAATAAATTGTGGTTTCGGTTGGACCGTGAAACCCGTCGGTCGGTCGATCCATCACACACTCCCAAAGGTACAGTGAAATTCCGGTCGAACCAGACACACAAACGGTCGACTGATTCTACACGAGAAATAGCTACTTGTCATTTTCGGTCGGACTGAGCCTCAACTCGGTCGACCGATTGCCACAAAAAAAAATTCACGGAAGTTACTGGTGATTTTTGGTTGAACCACGACTTCCACTGGTCTACCGATTAATCCCAAAAAGATTTCCAGGAATATTTCGGTCAACCTACACGTCCATCCGGTCAATCGTTCTCACAAGTAACACCTACTACGGAATTTCGGTCGACCAGTCTCTGAAAATGTTCGACCGTTTTGTCCGATTTTTTGCCTTTACCAAAATTTGGATTTATCTCCAACAAAATTTGATCTTTTGGGTTTTAGCAAATTCATATATCATGTAATATATTATCCTATGTAATATCTAACTATCACACCCCATAAATACATACATCTCATATGAATTTATTCATGATTCTTAATATGTCATTTATTATGACATATTGATTTTATCGATTCACCATATGTATCCTATTTCATATGAAAACACGATACATCATATGAACATAAAATGAAACTTTTTGTTTTCCAGTTTTGTGATGTGACCTATAAGAGAATCTAAACTAGATCGACAGTGACATTAAATACTTAATATCACAAACTAAAAACGGTATCTAGTTACACATTATAGTTACCCAATTAGCATAAATGTCTTGTTCACTCGAACTAAACACGATCCATTTAGTGATGTAAGTACACCACTTGTGTTTATCCATTGTCTCATGATATTAAGAGTATATACAAAGTAGAAATATGTCACATTTGTATTACATACTCATTTTTTGATCTCTTAAGCTAATTATAAATATGTAACTTAACTCAAGTCACATTGTGCACATTATAATTTTATTTTACCAAGGGGTCCATTAATATCATCACTCAATTAAGAGAGGTAATGATAATCTTTTAACTCTATTTTTTCCCAGCATAAGTTATGTTCAACCAACTATCGTCTTTATTACTATACTCATTAATAGTTTTTGACACTAATCAAATTGAACACTTCTTATATGAAAAGATATAAGTCTTATATCTTAGGATTCAAGACACAGTGAAAATATTAATGACACATAACACAAATCTATAATGTTTAACTTGTTATGTATATTCAACATATAAAAGTAACATTTTTCCTCTTTTATATACTCGTGTCCTCAAATATTTGTAGAATTATAATAATCGATGACCAACACGACAATCTTATCTCGGTAATTAATGTTTCATGTCAATTATCATGATTGTGAATAACTTTTGATTTATGTAAATCATTATCTTCTCAATTTCTACGGTTAAGGAATAAAAGTTTTTTCTTTAACACTTCTAAAAGACGAATACATTAATCAAGGAACAAAATATTTGCATATCCAATTCATAATAATTGACATATAAAAGTTAACTTTTAGAAGACATTCCCTTCAGTTATCATATCTCGATTGAAGGAGTTGGTTTATGAGTCTGAGGATGATGTTGGTTTTGACAAGAAATTGGTTGATTTCATTCAAGAATTTTCTCTAAATAACAACTCATAGTTGCGATCAATTTACAATATTCGTTCCTTTTAAGTGTCTGCATTCGTTGGGGGTTTCTTTTTTGCTGGGATGTCTTCTACCCAAAGAAGCAAAATCATGAGTGCTTTTTTCGACAAGCATCTAAGTTCAAATACTACTCTTAAACAGTTTGTCCAACAATATGAGTCAACTTTGCATTAAAAGTACAAGAAGAAGACCTAAGAAGATTTTGATTCTCATCGTCGACATCCTCAACCAATTACCCAATTTCCATTCGAAAAACAACTGTCTCAGTTGTACACAATCAGAGTTTTCAAGAGATTTCAACGTCAAATTGGGAGAATTTTATATTGTGATATCATGCATGGTGAAAACATGAATGAAGTGTTGTATATCTTCGACAGAGAACGTATCCACTCCTGACTGCAATCAATTTACAATGTTATATTATGATATTATGCATGATGAAAACAAGAATGAAGTGTTGCATATATTCGGCAGACAACTAATTTTGTCCAAAATGTCCAACAACTAATTTTGTCCAAAATGTCCAACATGAATATGCTCTCTGCCAAAGATATACAATACCTCAATCATGTTTTCACCATGCATAATATCTTAATATTACATTCTCTCGATTTGACGTTGAAATCTCTTGAACGTCGGACGCGTTTGTGACACGCGTGTCCAAGAATCAATTTACTTTAACTAATAAGGTTTAAAGTTAGTTCGACAGTAAATGACTATTTTTACGAATCAAAAACTTGTCAAAATCACAAAAGTCAAAGATGATAACAATTTTTTTCGAAAAATTAGAAATATGAAAAGATCCGTCGAGATATTTCTATAAGTACGTTGGTATTTGTTGTTATTTAACAATAAAATAAAAGTTGTTTATTTAATTATATATTGAAAGACATGTATGCAAAAATGCCTAACGAAATATAATAAATTACATGAATTATCTAGTAAGCATGGTGTTTAATTTATTATCCGCACGCTAATAAATTAATTAACTGTAAAATTGTAAAATCGGTAATTTGTAAAAAAATTATAACTTTGCAAAATCCACCTTAGATTTAGGAAGTTCCCCTCCCGTCTATAATACTCCTTTTCCGCGCCCTAGGTAGGGCTGCAAACGGGGCGGGGCGGGGCGGGTTTGGCTCCGCCCGCTACCCGCCCCACCAAAATCAGGCGGGCAAACGGGGCGGGGCGGGTTAAAAAAAATTGGGCCGCTACCCACCCCGTTTAGTCCGGCGGGTTAACGGGTGGCGGGTTAACGGGTTACGGGTAGGAAAATTTTAATTTTAGAAGAAATGTTAGAAGTTTAATGAAATAACGAAAATTTTAATACATAAATATGTATTTTTTTTTAATAATTATATTTGTAACGGGTAAACAAGTTAACGGGTTGGTAACACATTAACCGCAACCCGCCCCGTTTAGTCCGGCGGGTTAACGGGTGGCGGGTTAACGGATCATGAGTAGGAAAAATTTCAACCGCAACCCGCCCTACGCGGGCCGGGGCGGGTCAAACCCGCCCCACGAACAGCCCTAGCCCTGGGGCTTCTTGTTCTCTAGCAAGAATCCGGCGAAATAGGAGAGTCGGCGATGGCAATCGCCGTACCGGGGCAGCTCAACCTCGACGAGTCCCCCTCCAGGGGGTCCCGCAGCGTCGATTGTTTCGATAAATTGGAGCAAATCGGGGAAGGAACTTACGGGTGAGGATCTCGAACTATATTATCGAAAATTTCATTTTTGAGCAGAATCAGAATAAATTCTGTGGTTTTTTTGGTTAATATTTTGAGGATCTTATAGAAGGAAATGTAATTTGTGGGGAATCATCAAGAAGAGAATGCTTTGAGTTTTAAAACATGGTATTCAAAAATTTGGCCTTTGAACAATTTTAGGTTTCTAATATTTTTTCGTATAACTGGTGTAGAAAGAGGTTTTTTTTTCTTCCGGTGGTAATATTATCGAAGCTCATATAATAAAGAATCCCAAAGTAATCCTATTTGTTGGACTTCTAGGGAATGTCGTCCGATCTTAGAAACACTAATTTGATTATAACCACGATGCCCGGAACACCCAAGTGCACATTTTGTTCTCGGAATCACGTGTCTTCTTCACATCGTCATGATTTTTTCTCTGTCGCAATTCAAAAGCTTGAATATTGCAAATGTAAGGTGTTTTCTCCTTGATTGTAATGAAAAGTGGTATTTTTTGAGTTGAAGTACTTATTGCAGTTCTTCACAAAATAAACGATTACAGAGATCTATTTTTTATGTGATTGTTGTGCATATTAAGATTCCCCGGTTTTACTTGGAAGCAAGTTTGATGAAGTGGTGATGTGAAGATTGTGGAAATTCAGGTTCTAAAGGTGATGTTATGGCCGACCAGAATAGATGTGTTACGATCGCAGAGCTCCCGAGCCATTTGGTGTTGGAGATTTTGAGTTCGGGGCGTCTCGGCGCTAATGATCTACCCTGCTTGGAGACGTCAATGCAGATGTTCAGAGTCGGGTATGGAGTGTTTCCAAGTAGATTTGCGTTGCTCATTGAGCTTGCGGCTTATCATGCTTGCGAGGTGAACATGGTGTTTGCTTCGATGTCCAAGAATGTGCGTAAAGAGCTCCAGGGGAGATGTTGTGGGAATTGGAAGAAGGTGCTGAGGTTTCTGCAGTTCGTGGAGCAATCGTCCAGCATTGTCGAGACCTCAGCAGGCAAAGTATTGCTCCTTTTTGCTGTTTGGAGTTTACAGTTTTGTTGTGATGCATATTTTCATGTCATAAGTTTAGTGTTTCACTATGTTTATACTTCCATGAGTAATAGATCTGCATCAAAATTGTGGATGTATTACCTCTCTTTAAAGTTGTATAGTGATACTTGTCACTTGAACCTTTATTTACTAGAAATTAAGTTGGACTGCCCTATATGTAGATGCAGGTTACTACTGGAAGATATCATACTCTCTTGATCTTTGACTCATCAGTGTATTGTTATGGTTCCAGTTTGTGTGGAGTTCTTGGTCACGGAACAGACACAACACCATGTGTATCATTTAGACGTATTAATTTTCCTTCATTTTCTCATGTGGTCCACATGTCCATTTCAACTGTGTCAAAGATTAGGTTGTTTTTTTGGCATTTGGAGCATCATGGATTATATCAAATAACTATTTAAATGATTTGTATTTCTTATTTATTGTGAAATTGCAGATGATCACTTGCACTTCGCATCATTTGGGTCAATTGGAAACAACCTCACTGTTTTACAGTGGTAGGGTTGCATACATCCGACCTCCCTTTACCTCGCTTAGGCGGGAGCCTCTTCTGAGTCACTGGGGTTATGTTGGTGTTGATTGTTGTGCATATTAATTTGTAACGGGATTACGGTGCTATCTACCTATAAGTGCTTTGTTATTAAAGGATCTTATTTTCTGTTGTAATAGCACTAAAAGATTTTAGTTTGTGAACCAATTAAAGCAGGGTTGTTGTAGAAGTGCTTTATGTCATGTTGTGTATATGAGTATGTCTATTGGTGCGTTTGGCAGGTGCCGAAGCCATCTCACCACCCCGGAGTTGAAGTTCTGCTGACGGATTCGGAGGAAATCGCAGGTCCCAGCGTGGAGTTCAAGGCCAAATTTTGGAGCCAGGGTGGGTGTGCTTTCAAGCAGCTTCGGCGACTTGTTGTGTGAATAATTGTTATGAATATTTTCGATTTGTTGACAAGGATATTCACGACATTAATTCTATTGTTGTTGTTGTGGTGGAGTAATTTCTCAGTCCTAAAACCCTTATGCTTGTTTCCTTTTTATTTATTTGAATGTTGCTGCTGTGCTATGCTTGATTGGTGCTACTATGCCCGTTGGTTTTTCATTTATTTCAAAACGTGCTAGATACTTTCACTTTTTATTTGTTCCCATGAGAAGGAAGGAAAAGTAATGTAGGTTGAATCCGGAAATTAATTGTTAATTGTTAAGGTAAAATTTTAAATGACTGTAGGCAACAATAATAGGAGATATGACAAGTAACAATAATGAACCCTTATATTATTTTACTTATCCATAAGAAATCTTTTTTCTGTTATTGTACTGAAATCTTCGACCTTTATGGACCATGTTTTATTATTTTACTACGAATAGGTGTCGAGATATGGATGACTTATTAAATGTTTTGAATGACCCACAACATCATTTGTCAGACGATAAGTTTGAGGCTATCATAGTTGCCTGTTTCCTTATCGTGTATTACCAATATTTTGTCGTACCAACCGTGTGACTAGGTAACTAGTTCACACAGTTCATTTCACAGGAAATGTCATTATTAACGACTTATTACATGAACACTATAGAATAACGTACGACTCCATTAGAATGTTACCGAGTGTATTTAGGTTGTTGTGTGATATTCTGATGGGTAGATGACTAATGATTGATACAAGGGTTGTGCCTGTGGGGGAGCAAGTATGAATTTTGTTGAAAACCTTAGCCCATGGGGATTCCAACCAGTCACTTCAAGCTCAACTACGTGGAAAGACAATAAGTAGGCATTTCAATAAATCATTACACTAATGTTTCATTTAGGGATGTGACATGATTCGACCTAAGGGTAGTTTAGCAAACACACTACTTCACGTAATGGATGGTGGTGGGGGTAAGTACTTCCCATACTTCGAAGATTGTATTGGAGCATTAGTTGAGACATATATGGATGCGTGGGTACCGGTAGAATTCCAACCAGCATACCATTCCGGACGACACCCCACGCAGTGCTCTCAAAATTTCCTAGGAGTGTGCAATTTCAACATGCGGTTCATTTTTGCTACCGCTGGTATATGGTTGTAGAGTTTTGAATGATGCACTAAACCACCCCTCCAACTGTTTTCCCATTTATTCACGGTTAATACTTCCTACATGAAAATGCTTATCAATTATAATGTTCATAAACACTCAACAAATACTACCCTAGACACTTAGGTAGACACTTAGGTAGACAATACAACCCTAGTGCCTGAGGCGACCACCCAACCTAATGACTCAGGGACAGTTGAAGACAACCAAATGAATGCAATGAGAGAGACCATTTGTGACTTAATAGCCAAAGCGCACGAGCTTTAGTATGTTTTAGTTTTAGTTAGTTGGTCTGCAAGTAATTCATGTAATTATAAGTTCTACTTTATTGTGTTGTCACATTGAAACATGGAATCTGAAGGGAATGTGTTCTAAAAGTTTTACTTTTAAATGTCAATTATTATGAATTGAATGAGAAATCATTTTATTCCTTGTTTATGTTATTCGTCTTTTAGAAGTGTTAAGGAAGAGGCTCTTGGTCCCCTTACCCGTAGAGCTCTAAAAGATATTGGTTTACATAAAACAAAAGATATTCGCAATCATGGTAATTAACATGAGACATTAATTACCGAGTTAAGATTGCCGTGTTGGTCATAGATCATTGTAGCTCTACAAGTGAGTGGCAACACGGGTACACAAAAGAGGAAAATATTGCTTTTATATACTGAATAGACCTAATAAGTAAAACATTATAGAATTGTGTTTTCTGTGTCATTAATGTTTTACTGTGTCTTTGGTCCTTGGATATGAGACTTATATCCGATCACTTAAGAATTGCTTAATTAGACTAGTGTCTTGAGCTATCAATGAGTGTAGTGTAAAAGCATTAGTTGGTTAAGTATGACTTTTGTTGGAGAAGATAATTAGTCAAAAGATTATCATTGCCCCTCTTAATTGAGTGATGATATTAGTAGGCCCCTTGATAAAGCAAAGTTATAATGTGCACAATGTGATTTGAGTTAAGTCACATATTTGTAACTAGCTTAAAGAGATCAAGAAATGAATACTAACACAAAGATGACACAATACTACTTTGTGTGTATTCTTAATATCATGAGGCAAGGGACGGACACAAGTGATGCACTCCATCACTAAACTGATCGGGTTTTGGTTCGAGTGGAATTAAGACATCTAACTAATTGGGAGCTATAATGTGTAGCTAGATACCGCTTATAGCTTGTGATATTAAGCTCTTAATATCACTGCCAACTTAGTCTAGATCCTCCCATAGGTCACACCGCAAAAACCAGGAAACAAGAAGCTTGCTTTTTGGTTCATATGATGTGTCGGGTTTCTTATAGAAAATATGACACATGTGGTGAACAAGTAAAATCAATTATGTTGTATATAACATAATTAGAATCATGATAAATTCATATGAGATGCACATATTATGGGGTGCAATAATTTATTATTGCATAAGATAATATATTGCATAAGTTGTGAATTTGCTAAAACCCCCAAAAGTTCAAATTTTGTTGGAAATAAATCCAAAATTTGAAAATGCAAAATCGGGTAAAAGTTCGGTAATCCGTTATGGTTCGGTCGACCGGAAGATCTGTGGATTGGTCAACCGAACGTGGAACCGATAGTCATAGTTGATTGACCGAACTTGACCAAAGTGCCTGGAATTCTGGATCGGTATTCCGAACCAGAAACGGTCGACCGAACAATGTCCAGTTCCGATATTTTCGGTTAACCGAAAGGCATTCGGTTATAGACAAGAATTAGTCCGATCGGTTAAGGAGAATTTTTCTCCTTAAGAATCGGTCATCCGTCTAATACTCGGTAAAACAATCGTGACATATTCGGTTAACCGAGTGTGACTTGGTAAACCGAACCGCGATCGATTTTCTGCCTTTGATAATTAAGAGATTAATTTGATTAATGGTTGGATTAGCTCCAAACTTGGTCAAACGTTTTGTGGATGCATGTAACGCATTATGGAATTAGTTTGTGAGAGAAAATGTCAAGAAAACATGACTTAAGAATAACCATGATTGAGATTGAGATTGGAGCCTATAAATAGGTCCTTATTCTCCTTAATTAATATATAAGTTTTGCTAATTCTTTTCTCTCCTAATTCACCACAAAAGGCCACGGAAATTCTCTTAAATTCTAAGTCTTTGGAAGGAGAAATCTCAGAGACTAAGGAAGGGGTTTGTAGCTAGATTCTAAGCTAATTTGGAGATTGATTGACTAACTCCTTTCTCTCCAACCTTGTTTAGGGTTTCGGTGAACACTCGGAGGCATCCGGCGCAACGAGAAGCGACGATCGTCTTCCTCAACGTCTCTGGAACATCAAGAAGTTTTAGAGAACTTCTAGGTATGAATTTCGGAGTCCCTTGTGTTTGTTTTAATAAGTTTTTGAAACTAGTTATTAAAGCAAACTGATGCATGCATGAAATAAATCGTAGAAAATTGTAATTGATCCTAATTGTGCATAAAATTTCGAAAAATATATATGCACAATTAAACATGAAATCCTACAGAATCTATATTGTATTTCTTCCATTCCTTGAAACTTGTTAGTTTTATCTTGTATTTGTAGTTATATTTACAATGTATTCCTTGAAGTTAGTTAAATTTACCTTGTATCTTCCATTCCTTGAAGTTAGTTGTATTTCTCGTTAATTATTTTTTCTTGTGTTCTGTGATTGTTTTACCTTTACAAGCAATTTTGGTTGTGTAGAAATGGCTGACGACTTGGACATATTCTATGGTAGTCCTGAATCCGAAGACCAAGCCATGGAAAATGAGGATTCTCTAGAAATGAATAACCCAACCAATACACCAACAGTTCGACGTAACTTGGGTTTGAGGAACCCCAACAATTTCACAATTCCACTTCATGTCCCACTTAACAGCACCCCTAAAACTATTTCCGTACCATCACAATCAGTTGGTTTGTCTACTTTAGGAATCAATCAACTATCCCTTGGTAATTATACAATGTCTAGGTCACTGTTTGGAATGTCAGAGGAAATGTTAGGGGCACACAACCAACCACCTCCTTTTTTTCCAACACCAAGAGTCCAAACCGGCCAACTCCTTGCACAGGCACAACTAAACTAAACAGTGTGCAACAAGTAACACAAGTTCCTAAAGCCACCTCACTTCCACAAGCACCACCAATTGAACCTCACAACCCTACACAAGAATTTGGTGGGATGATGCATTGCATACATTGCCTCATATGTCTTTCATTTAGATTAATTTTGTATCAATAAATGCTACTAAGGTATGTGTTTAGTCTTATTTACATAATACAGGGACCTGAATGCAAATTACCCATATCCCGAGCATAAATGCGTGCAAGAGACTCATTTCTATCATAAAGACCAAGTCAAGATTATCGGTATTCAAATGGAAGTTCATCCAAACATAAAAGCATTCAAATACCTAATTACAAAAAGGCCAGGGACTTAAGTACAAAAGTAGTCAGGGACTTAATTGCAAAAGCCGAGGACCCGACTGCAAATTACGAGTACCAAAAGATTATTTTGGAGAAGTTCTAGAGAAAAATCAATTTGGATCTCCAAATATATGAAGAAATTAACTCAGATCTCCAAAGATATGCAATAATTAATCCGGACGCGCAAATGACAGCTAAAACATACCATAAACACATAGGAAAAATCCAGGTCGATTCTGAGCCAAAAATGTAGCAATTCCGCCGCACCTTATGTACAAATTGCGGCGATTCCGCCGCACAAAAGTTGATCCGTACGCTCAAATTTTTACCAATGCTGTATTGACGTGTGTACTTTCCTTTTATATATTGGGATCCCTTGTATCGGCTATAAATAACCCCGAAACGATGTTGTGAAGGGTCCTAGCCTTGTACTCCTTAGTTTTTGTTTCATATTTTAGTAATAAAATTCTGTTCTTTTATTTCTTGTTTTTAGTTTTCTTTTGTAGTTTCTCTAGGACCCCTTCTCCTTCCCTCCATCCATGAGTTTCTAACTCTCTCCAAAGGGTGGGGGTGACGGATTTAGGGAGATGAGAAGAAGAATAAAGTTATTATTTTAATTTCGTGTTAGTATATTTTGATTACTTGAGTTTATGTTGAGTCATTTATCATGTAATGCTTTATAACTAATGTGATTTATTATAAGTTTCAGAATTCTCTAATCTAAACCCGATATCTAAACCTCCACCCGCTGGACTCTCATCAATCTTTGCTTTATTTTCTCTTTAGTTTTGTTGTTCTTGCTTTAGATAATTAAAAAACCAAAAATCTCAAACCAAACCTTATTTCTCTTTCTTTCTTTCCCTAATCGAAAATCACAAAAATAACAATATCTCTCCCTCCTTCTGTTCGACCCGTACTTGCCACGTCTTCATTGACGCCGTGCACTTGCGGTATAAATAAAAATCTCATCATGGGACAATAAGATCAAGGGTGAAGGGAAATCTTTCAAAGATTATTAAAGACAACATTAGACAACATTCCTATTAAAGACAACATTCCTAATGCAGAGTGAACACCTATTAGACACGAAATCTTTCTTAGGTTTTGTCTTGACGAGGTCATGAAGGGGAACGTTCATAATAAGTCATTGAATAAAGATGGGATGACAAACGTCATTGCAAACTTTGAAAAGTAAACCTCGTTACTGTTTGATTACAAGCAATTCCGCAACCAATGAGACAAAACTAGAGGTAATTGGGGTTTATTTCGTCGATTAAGTATGGTTACTGGTTTAGGATAAAATGATGAGACAAGGACATTTACAATGGACTCTCAGAGATGGGATGTTGGGGTCGTACATGAACCGGTAATCGACCTTCCCGTCAGTATGTCATCTCCCAAATCAACATAATCATCTAAGCATGCATTTTGATTCATTTGAATTCTACTAGTATTAGACATGTAAGCAACTATTTCAGTTCTTAAAGTGTCAGGGGCTTTATCACAAGGTCGTGCATTACTACCCGATATGTGTGCAATATATTGTTTGTGGCGAACAATACCACCCTTAGTTATTTTACCACACAATTCACAAACTAATGAATTTTTTTCATTTAAATTTAAATAATGGGCAGATTTTCAACCGGGGTCATTACTTCTACTAGGTCTTAAGTGATCATAATCTTTGTGTGTCATTGACAAAATTGATCTAGGTACATAAGTCATTGATTGTGATTCTAAGTTAACCAAAAAATAAGCTAAAGAATAAAAGAAAAGAGTTAAAAAGTGTGCACTTGATTTGTTGGAAACGAAAACGAAAACAAAAACTTGAACGTCGGATTCGTGAACGTCGGAATTCTTGAGCACCGGAGTTGGAAGTTGAGAGCTTGAGAATTAGGATTGAGATTTGAATTGAGAGAATGAAGATTGTAGGAGGAGTGAGTGAAATGAACTGGATGAGAGAGTTTTTATAAGAAAAAACTAGGAGGGAGGGGGGTTAAAAATAATAATTAAAAAAAAATCGTTGCTACTGTGGCAAGATGCAACGGTTAGAATCTAGTCGTTGCTGTGTTGTGCACAGTACAAGACATGTGCACCGCACATGTCGTCACCTAGGCGACCAAGCACACTGCACAACCTCCTGTGCGGTGTGCGGGTGGTCGCCTAGGTGACCGCCTGAACATTGGTTATGATACAAAGATCCTCCGTTAGATGGTGCAAAATGTTCTTCATAACCGATTTAACTAAAAAAATACAATTAACATGCCTTTCCAAAAATAATAATTAATTAACATCTATTTTTTCCAAATGCTATAACAAAAGTTCTTTTTCTAAATTCCAAATAGAATTTCGTCAAGAGTTAGAATTGAAGCATAAGACTATTTTATCATAAATTTCATTCAGAAAGAAAAGATTAGCTTCTCATTATAATTCAATTACCTACGGTTTTCCACATGACTTATACACTATACACAATTTATACTATCCTAATGTCAATTTCTAGATTTAAATTGAAAAATACGGGGCCACATCAAATTTTGCCGTGTTGATACACAATAAGTAATGTTTTTGAATAAATACACACTATGCAATCTTAAAAACTATTAATTTAAGAAAACACAACAACTATTAGGGAATAATCGATCGTACAAACGCGCGCAACGGAACAGAATAGCGAATCAAACGGAAGAATAAAACACGAATGCAAGCCACAAACCACAAATCATGCAAAACACACAAGACACAAGGATTTAACGTGGAAATCCAATACGGAAAAAATCACGGACGACACAACCCGATCCACTATATTAATCAAGATTACAGAGGGAGACTTACAGAACAACAAACGAAACAATCGGCGAGAATTCCCGGAAGAAATTGTTACTCCCAAATCCATAAGGATGTTCTTTCTCTCTCTCACACACACACAAAAATTAACAATTATGAACGTACGATGTTTAAAGGTGTAATCCTAAAATGGGATGAAATTGTTTTTATACACAAGGGCAATATAAGTGTTAAATACACCAAAAATGGAGTGGAGAAAGTGCACGTCGTGGGCAAAATTGGGTTGAATGGTCGACCGATAATATAACTGTTGCGAAATCCTTAGCTCCACCGGTCAAACAGTGCACGTCACAGTTCGACCAAAAATAACGTACTTTTCAGACCCTCAATCGGTCGACCAGTGCCTTCCACCGTTGGACCGAAAATAACAGAGACTTTTCAAGACCTCGAACCGGTTGACCGATTGTCACCATCGCTCGAATGAAAATATGAGGCATTTTTTATACTGTGTACATGTCGACCGTTTTGACGTAACATCATATAATAAATAATTTATATTGATTGTATACAAGAAATTACTTAAGATTGCGAGTAGAATAAAGAAATTATTTAGGTTATGAGTTGCTTTTGAGTTCATGGGTCTTGGAAATGTTGATGTCACGTCAAGATCTCTGGTTTCTAGCTTCAACGTATGGCCCTCCAGTCGCAGACCTTGAGAATTCAGGTTAAAGTTTATTTTTAGGATAATCCAGGTTAGAGTTAGAGGCAGTGCCAATAACTACTATCAAGGGTCGAAATTTGTGAAAACAATGCCAAAGATATTGGGAATTGGTTGGTTGGTTTGATTAGGAGTTTAATTCAATAAGGCTATCCACTCTTGCTTAAACTTTGAAACCTGACTTCAGATTTAGCATAAGAAAAAAAAAATTAAAAAACCAACTCTGATTGATAAACGAGCCCATTCAAACTCGAGTTGTGTAGAAATAGTTTGAACTTTGAACTCAACTTGATGGCTCGACTTAAAGTTTTATTTTTCAATTCATATTTATTTTATTGAATTTAGTGATAATATGTCAGGTTCAAAATTTTACTTTAACCGGACGCCTTTAGAGTTTAGATTCGAAATTTGACTAGGATAATCATTAATCAGATCCTTCCTTTTTTTGTTGTTGATGTAATCAAATCCTATTGAATTAGACTATAGAGCGAAATTCACGTTCATATCCTCCTGAAAATTGAAAATCGAAAGGGGCCGGAACAGTAAATAAAAATAAAAATTCAAAGGGTCGTTCCAAAAGATCCCCACGAAGGCATAATCCCAAACCAAACCCCAAACCACTTTCCCATTTTCCTTTTCCGATGGATCCTGCGGACTTGGTACCAGATCCAGCTGCGGGGGAGGACGCGGTTGTAGCCCCTGCATTGGAGGATGTGGAGGTGGCCCCTGCGGCGGAGGATGTGGAGGTGGCCCCTGCGGCGGAGGACGTCCTGGAGTTTCCTGAGATTAATGAGGTGGAGGACGTCCTGGAGGTTCTAGGGGAGGTGATGGTGCTAACAGTGGACCATTAACTAAAAAAACAGTTTATGGAGTGAGTATATATTTCCCCAAGGCCCCGGATTCTACGGTGCACACAATGTGTTTTCAAGAACTCAAGAACAGCTCCCCAAGTTATCATTTGTGCTAACTGTGAACTGTTCTTGAGTTCTTGAAAACACATTGTGTGCACTGTAGATGTCGTCCGATAAGTATATATGAGAGAAGAGTTGCTCATAACCAAAGAGATCACAAGAACAACAAGCATATTTGCCCGAAATGTGATCATACATTTCAGAAACGTGCCCAAATGAAAAATCATAAGTTCTGGTATGTCAAATTAAACTTAATAGTAACAATAAATAGTTTGGTTTGCTTTCAGAAACCCCAATACTATTTATCGGTTTGAGGTCATTGATAGAAAGCTACTATTAAGGTGAAAGTGAGTTCTGAGATATAATTTGATTTATTTTTTGAATTTGTGCTCATGCTATTGACGTATGAAAATCCTAGCAGATGGCTGCATGCTCAAACGTTTATATCCTCATTTAGAACAGCTCATAAAACTTCATCAAATCGGTGGTTTTTGGTGTAGAATGCAAACTTGGCAGCAGCTTCTGATTTGAGTTGGTGTAGCACCGATAATTTTAGCTTTATGAGTTTTCCATGAATTGCAAACGTCTTTAGATTAGATAATCTCTGTTTACCACCTTTGAATTGTGAGGCCGGATAAAGGATTATTACAAAGTATAAGAACGTAGATGCATTTTTCTACCTTATGTTGTGGTCCAAACATGATCTATTATTGATGAAATGAAAAGTAATATAATAGTTCTTTGGATACAGTATGTGCAATATTCTTGTGCTGTAATCATGCTGAAAGAGGTTTGATGTACAAAATATACAATCTGCATCATCTGCTTAACTTAGGCAACTTGTTGGATTTTTACACGTTGATGCAGATCGAGTTGCAATCGAGTTTCTGGAGAAGCTGGACCATGCGAAGGAATTGAAGTAGAGAAGTTGATCATGAGCGACCAAGGCCAAACCACCTTTTTTAGCATGTTGTTAATAAATAAAACAAACACGGGCATGAGTGCATCATTAGGTCCCAACTTCCTTTAATGATTAGCCTTAGCATTTTATTTCATAGCACACTTAGTTTGTTTTGATTCAGCACATGTAGCACATTATTGGAAAGAATATCGAAACAAACTTTTGGATGAGACTATAAATGAAATGGGGACCCATGACGAGGGGTCCTAGAACTTTGCTGACAGCACAGGAGCTTGGTTCCTCTTGTCGTCCTCTTGTAAGATTTTGATGAGACTGAGGATTGTCGAATGATTCTTAATGCTATTTCACTGCAGTCTTGTTCTGTTCTCTCACCTCGACGGGGGGCAGCATCATAAGTCGACTCTTTCATTTCAGCTTCAACCTGGATCTCACGTCAGCCTTCTATCGTTGGTTCAGTAAGCTTTAAACTTGGATCCCATTAATATTATAAATTATGTTTCTTGTCTTGCCCAGATTTTTCAGGACAGATTCCTATCCAAGCTTTGCATTAGATGCCCATTGAATTGAAAGTAAGTGTTTGTTATTACTTGTAAGAGTTATATAGTTTGTGGATGTCCCATTAACACCTTATTTTTTCTTCCCTCTGAACCACCCAAAGAAATGCCATTACTAACATGTTCCATTCCATCCTCTGAAGACCCACTCTGTTTTTAATGTATTCCCAAATGTCGACGAGTAAATACAATTGACAAAGTCGTTTATTAATTGTTTCATATTCCAAATCACATAGAGGACATTTGTTAATCTGTTATCGCTCCTCCTAATAGACCATCCATCCAAACATGTTCAGGTTTTGGTGAATTTTTGGTGACCATATTTTCTGGTATAATGGGAAGCGTACCCCAGTATTTACAACCATGTTATACTTTATAGAATGATGATGTTGTGAAGGTTCTCTATCGAGTGCATCCATCTTCTAATATCTTAGCCGTTGGTTGGGGTGAAAATTGCAAAGGTCAAGGTGACCTGTAGCGTTTGTGAATCATTACTTGGATGACCTGTAGCGTTTGTGAATCAATACTTGTCGAGAGCATTTTTTGTTAATCCACTTCAGATTTGTGTTGGTCTCTATCTAACGAAATCCTCAAACGATGGGTGTTTGTTTCTTCCAATTGCAGAAGGATCCAAGCAAAGATGACAACTATGGTTTATGAAGAAACCATGGGTTCAAAAGATGACTTGGTCATATTACCCGAAATGACGCGACTTCGGGAACAGAGAGGTATCCGTTGCAGAATTTCACCACCAAAATGGTGATAGTTTGGAGTGCGCAATTTATAGAAGGAAAATGTTTTATGAACGCAGCGCGTCACGGACGCGCTCTACGTGGACATCCATGTCAGCCCTTACGTGGCCAAAGCATGAATGTTTTTTTGTTTTTTCTTCCTGATGTCCACTCAAATCACATTAAATGTGTTTCAACTCAGCACGTTCTCTCTCTCCACCCAAATACAAATATGATGACACTTTTTTCTTTCTTCTTCATTCTTTCTCTCCAGAATAAATCATCATTTCTAGCAAGATATTATGTCGAAGAAGCGTCTGATGCTGACTCCCAAGATTCTTCACAACGTAAGCAGCGTGAATGGGACGGTGCGAAGACTTCCCGATGTTCTTGTCAGCGTTAGCATCGTGAATGTGACGATCCGGTGGTGAAGACTTCGCACCACAACATCTTTGCTGCATTGTTGGAGTGCCCATGACAGAAAAAGAAAGAAGAAGAAAGAAAGAGTGTCATCGACCGTCCCATTCACGCTGCTTACGTTGTGAAGAACCCTGGGAGTCGGCATCAGACGCTTCTTCGAAATAATATCTTGCTCGAAATGTTGATTTATTCCGGAGAGAGGTACAACGCTCCGTGGTGAAGACTTACGTCTGTTCGGTTTATGTCGTACATCTCTCCGTAATAAATCACCATTTCGAGTAAGATATTACGTCGAAGAAACGTCTGATGTCGACTCCCAAAGTTCTTCACAACGTAAGGAACGTGAATGAGACGATCATGTTTAAGTCTTACATCTTCTTTCCGATTTACTGGGAAAATATATATTATCTTTGTAATTTGTGTGTGTTTGTATTGTTTGTTTGTGTGTGATTTACTGGGAGAATATATATTATTTTTGTAATTTTTGTGTGTTTGTGTTTGTGCTTGTATTGTTTGTTTGTCTTTGTGCTCTCATTGTATCTTATTGTGTAATAGTTATCATCAATAATATGTACCATCAATATCTCATTGTGCTCTCATTGTATCTACATAAACAGGACAAACTTTTTACATAAACTGGATAAACATTCTACATAATCAGGACAAACTTTCTACATAAATAGGACAAACTTTGTACATAAACAGTACAAACTTTCTACATAAGCTGGACAAACATTCTACATAAACAAGACAAACTTTCTACATAAACAAGACAAACTTTCTACATAAACAGGACAAAACAGGACAAACTTTCTACATAAACAGGACAAACTTTCTACATAAACAGGACAAAACAGGACAAATTTTCTACATAAACAAGACAAACTTTCTACATAAACAGGACAAAACAGGACAAACTTTCTACATAAACAGGACAAAACAGGACAAACTTTCTACATAAACAGGACAAACTTTCTTCCTAAACCGGACAGGAACTACACTTATTCCGGACAGCAAATACACTTATTCCGGACAAACTTTCTGTTCCGTTTCTGAATACACTTTCTTCTTATTCTGGACAACTACACTTATTCCGGACTGCAAATACACTTATTCCGGACAACAAATACACTTATTCCGATTCCGGACAGCAAATATACTTATTCCGGACAGCAAATACACTTATTCCGAACAAACTTTATGTTCCGTTTCTGGACACACTTTATTCTTAAACCGGACAAGAAATACACTTATTCCGGACTGTAAATACACTTATTCCGGACAGCAAATACACTTATTCCGGACAAACTTTATGTTCTGTTTCTAGACACACTTTATTCTTAAACCGAACAACAAATACACTTATTCCGGACAACAAATACACTTATTCCGGACTGCAAATACACTTATTCCGGACAGACACATAACGTAAACAGGACAAACACATAATGTAAACTGCACACACACATAAAGTAAACTAGATAAATTAAGTTGATCCAACGTAAAACTTAAAAACAAATATTTTATTATGATAAGTGTGGGTTCTGCACGAATAATGAGACTGCACGATGTCGTAGGGTCTGCACACTGTCTTATCTGTGTATTGGGAAATGAATCGTTCAACTTAAAGAACCGACATTTTTTAAAAAGACCAAAACGCGCGAAGAGAAATTTTGCTGACTGGACGCTGACTAAAAGAAAATATCTGAACTGTACAGATCCACGTAAGACGCGTCCGTGACGCCCGCGTCCGTCTATCACGCCCCCTAGCATTTGTGGGCACCAACTGAAAGGGGACTTCGATAAAAAAAATTGGGAGGTATATGACTCGAGTCTTCTAATTCAAGTGATAGACAGAGAAATCCAGTACCAACAAGGCAACAACTAAAATTCTAATGGAAACTTTAATTTCTATGCTCAAAGTAATCTAAAATTGAAAATAATATTCTTACATTCACATTTTCTGTAAAAATATATTTATATTTCTACTTCTCCCAAAAATATCACTACTCTTTAAATAAAAGGAATAAACCAAAGATACATCTCTCTCACACTCTCTCACACATTCACACACACACACTCACATTCATACACACTCTCTCTCTTGCACTCAACCTCTTAATCAAACCCAACCTCGGATCTCGTCGAATCCAGATCGAGCTTCCTTCATGGTCAAACCCAGATCGGAGAATAACTCCTCCATTGAAACCGACGACGACGTGATACGTTTTTTTAGTTTTTTGATATAGATCTAATGTTTTTTAAGGTTAGATTATTATTTTTATAAAAAACGTAGTTGATTACCTTCATTTATTGGTATTGATATGAGTTTTGTGGACTGAGTTGGATCTACGAAAGTCGGATCATTTTTCTGTGTTTCCGACGAACCTCGATATATTCGATAGGAATTTGATGAAGTTCGATAGGAATTCGATAACTAGTCGATATGAAATATATTTTTTCTTCAGTTTTTTCCATGTGTTTTTAACTGGTTGTGGTTTTTTCCTATTTTATTTTTGCAGATGTCGAAGTTAATACTTCCAGTTAATGATCATTTTCCCTGTCACTTGACATACAGGGGCAGTAAACATATGAATGTCAAAAAAAGATAACAATCGATACGTTAACCGTCTCAAACACCATTGTACGCAGCTAATACGTCAATAGTCGAACATGATACGAAAAAAATATGTCAAAAAAGTGGATTAAAATTAAAATTCATAAGGTATTGATTCAATCCACTCCATAAAACACTCAGTCTAATCCTATCGAGTTCTCATGCAAAAGTAATCGAGTCTATCGAGCACACCAATCGCGTTCCTATCGAACTCATATCGAGCACATCAAGCTTCAACGGAATGAGTGTCCAAAGTGTGTCCATCGAGCATCTATCGAGTCCATCGAGCTTCGTTGGAAACACAGACCCCTGACCCACCTGTTGGAGTGAGCATAAAGAGTATGTGCCAACCCAACTAGGCTTATAAACGGGTCGGGTTGGGGCCGATTTCGAACCCACCGCTACCGGACTCGTCTAAGGTAGGTGAGTTGAGTCAGGTCGGGTGAATTTTTTTTAAACCGCTACCCGACCCGCCTAAGATCGGGTAAACGGGTTAATCTGCATCACAAGGGGAGGGGTCGCGACTGTAGGATTTCATGTTTGATTATACATATATATTTTCGAAATTTTTATGTATAATAAGGATCAATTACAATTTTCTTTGATTTATTTCATGCATGCATTGGTTTGTTTTAACATTTAGTTTCAAAACTCTATTAAAACAAACAATGGCTCCGAAATTCATACCTAGAAGTTCTCAAAAACTTCTTGAAGATTCGGAGATGTTGGGGATGCTTCTCGCCGCGCCGGATGCCTCCGAGTGTTCACCGAAACCCTAAACAAGGTTGGAGAGAAAGGAGCTAGCCAATCGATCTCCAAACAAGCTTAGAATCTAGCTACAAACCCCTTCCTTAGCCTCTGAGATTTCTCCTTCCAAAGACTTAGAAAACTAAGAGAATTTTCGTGGGTTTTTGTGGTGAATTAAGAGAGAAAATAATTATTGAATTGTATGTCACAACTAGGGAGAATAAGGACCTATTTATAAGTTCCAATCTTACTCTTAATCATGGCTATTCTTAAGCCACGGTTTTATGACAAATTCTCTCACAAATTAATTCTATAATGCATTATATGCACCCACAAAACGTTTGACCAAATTTGGAGCTAATCCAACCATCGATCAAATTAATCTCTTAATAATCAAAGGCAGAAAATCGACCGCTGTTCGGTTTACCGAGTCCCACTCGGTTAACCGAATTTGTCACGATCGTTTAATCGAGTACGTGACGGATGACCGAATCTTAAGGAGAAAATTTCTCCTTAACCGATCGGACCAATTCTCGTCCAAGACCGAGTGCTATTCGGTTAACCGAAAATATCGGAACTTGACATTGTTCGGTCGACCGTTTCTGGTTCGGTACACCGTACCAAAGCTCCAGGCACTTTGGTCAAGTTCGGTCAATCAATTACGATTATCCGTTCCACGTTCGGTTGACCGATCCATAGATCCTTCGGTCGACCGAACCTCAACGGATTGCCGAACTTCTACCCGATTTTGCCTATTTCAAATTTTGGATTTATTTCCAACAAAATTTGAACTTAAGGGGGTTTTAGCAAATTCACAACTTATGCAATGTATTATCCTATGCAACAATAAATTATTGCACCCCATAATATATGCATCTCATATGAATTTATCATGATTCTAATTATGTTATATATTACATAATTGATTTTACTTGTTCACCACATGAGTCATATTTTCTATGAGAAACCCGACACATCTTATGAACCAAAATCAAGCTTCTTGTTTTACGGTTTTTGCGGTGTGACCTATGGGAGGATCTAAACTAAGTTGGCAGTGATATTAAGAGCTTAATATCACAAGCTATAAGCGGTATCTAGCTACACATTATAGCTCCCAATTAGTTAGATGTCTTAATTCCACTCGAACCAAAACCCGATCCATTTAGTGATGGAGTGCACCACTTGTGTCCGTCCCTTGCCTCATGATATTAAGAATACACACAAAGTAGTGTTGTGTCATCTTTGTATTAGTATTCATTTCTTGATCTCTTTTAGCTAGTTATAAATATGTGACTTAACTCAAATCACATTGTGCACATTATAACTTTGCTTTATCAAGGGGCCCACTAATATCATCACTCAATTAAGAGGGGCAATGATAATCTTTTGACTAACTATCTTCTCCAACGAAAGTTGTACTTAACCAACCAATGCCTTTACACTACACTGATCGATAGTTCAAGACACTGATCTAATTAAGTATTCCTTAAGTGATTAGATATAAGTCTCATATCAAAGGACCAAAGACACAGTAAAATATTAATGACACAGAAACACATTTCTATAATATTTTACTTATTAGGTCTATTCAGTATACAAAAGTAATATTTTCCTCTTTTGCATATCCGTGTTGTCACTCACTTGTAGAGCTACAATGATCTATGACCAACACGACACTCTTAACTCGGTAATTAATGTTCCATGTTAATTACCATGATTGCGAATATCTTTTGTTTTATGCAAACCAATATCTTTTAGAGCTCTACGGTTAAGGACCAAGAGCCTTTTCCTTAACACTTCTAAAAGACGAATAACATAAACAAGGAACAAAATGATTTCTCATTCAATTCATAATAATTGGCATTTAAAAGTAAAACTTTTAAAACACATTCCCTTCAGCGACTACGTCTCAGATCGTCCAGGTGAAGTCGGTCTACTCTCGGAAATGTCCTCCAAACCGATCCCGCGCTAAAAGCGTTGTGTCTGACGTCGTACATTGTCGCAATCGCAAATCGCACTGCATGTTCTGGCGTCGGGATGTCAGCCGGGATCACCTGAGCGTATCCTAAATAACGCAAAACGCGATCAGGCAAATAAGGCTCTGTGGTATCCCGATAACGAATAACACTCATAAATGTAGTCCTCGGCACAACTACAACAGGTTCAGGACCATACGACATCCACTCCACATATACGTTTATAGGTTAATAATAATAAACTTAAATTTTAGATAAACGTGAATGATATATAATTTTATACCTGCAATACAGTCATCTGATCTAGTCGTCTACGAATGGATGGAGTCGCTCCTCGCTCCTATCCTTGGTCTGGACAACCCATATACGCGAACAAAGATGTCACTCCTCAATGATCTTCCGCTCCCGATGTGGGCGGAAAGGAGGAAAATACTTGTATATCGAAGTCTGCAGTAGCGTAAGACAACCCGTAATGCCAAAACAATCAGCACAGCTCGCTATCCCCAACTGACGATACAAATATGCCAATGTCGCCGACCCCATGAGTACTGACCAATGGTATCTGGGTCTCTCGCCTCCAATAGGTCGTGTGGTCTGACTCTGACAACAGGCATCCACACCGTCAATGCTAACACCACCGCCACTCCAAATGAGCTATCCCGCCCAAGTCCATCGACGCTGACCCTGAGCAACTCTGATACATAAATCTTCAGCTCAGGCGTCGATGCGTGAGCACTGACCATACAATCCTGAACAGGAATGTGCAAAATCTGGAAGACGTCATGCAACACGATCGACATCTCTCCGAAAGGCAAGTGGAAAGAGTTGGTGTCAGGATGCCACCACTCCACAAATGCTGAAATCAACGACATGTTAAGGTAGGAGAACATGTTGTAAGGCAAGTGACACAATATGCTATCAGTAATGGTCGTTGTCATATCATCACTCATAATTGAATGCCAAGCTTGCAATGTAGTACGAGCTCTGTGCCGATTATGACACTTCAGAACCTTCCGATCATCGCCCTCCCAAATGCGTTTGGCGATGTGGCATCCGAAACTCGGAATGACGTTGCCATCTAAAGGACCACCGGCCATCACACCCGTCACGATCCAAGAATCGTCCTCAACCATCTTCTTCTTCTGAGCTTGGATGTCTGCAGTGCACGAACTCGAATCACCAGTCACAAACCTGCCACCTTGACCCTTCCGAATGACCCACTCAGCTGAAGAAGGACTACCATGTCGCCTCCGTCCTCCACCATATTGCTGTCTCGCCTCTGAAGGGAATGTGTTGTAAAAGTTTTACTTTTAAATGTTAATTATTATGAATTGAATGAGAAATCATTTTGTTCATTGTTTATGTTATTCGTCTTTTAGAAGTGTTAAGGAAGATACTCTTGGTCCTTAACCGTAGAGCTCTAAAAGATATTGGTTTACATAAAACAAAAGATATTCGCAATCATGGTAATTAATTACCGAGTTAAGATTGTCGTGTTAGTCATAGATCACTGTAGCTCTACAAGTGAGTGACAACACGGGTACACAAAAGAGGAAAATATTACTTTTGTATACTGAATTGACCTAACAAGTAAAATATTATAGAAATGTGTTTCAGTGTCATTAATATTTTACTGTGTCCTTGGTCCTTTGATATGAGACTTATATCTGATCGCTTGAGGAGTGCTTAATTAGACTAGTGTCTTAAGCTATCAATGAGTGTAGTGTCAAGACATTAGTTGGTTAAGTATGACTTTTGTTGGAGAAGATAGTTAGTCAAAAGATTATCATTGCCCCTCTTAATTGAGTGATGATATTAGTGGGCCCCTTGATAAAGCAAAGTTATAATGTGCACAATGTGATTTGAGTTAAGTCACATATTTATAATTAGCTTAAAGAGATTAAGAATTGAATACTAATACAAAGATGACACAATCACTAAATGGATCGGGTTTTGATTCGAGTGGAATTAAGACATCTAACTAATTGGGAGCTATAATGTGTAGCTAGATACCGCTTATAGCTTGTGATATTAAGCTCTTAATATCACTGTCAACTTAGTTTAGATCCTCCCATAGGTCACACCACAAAACTGGGAAGCGAGAAATGAGGATTTTGAGTTCATAAGATGTGTCGGGTTTCATTTAGAAAATATGACACATGTGGTGAACAAGCAAAATCAAAATTATGTTGTGATTCGTAACATAATTAGAATCTAAATTAAAATTCATATGTGATGTAAATATTATGGGGTGTAATGATTTATCATTACATAAGATAATATGTTACATGAGTTGTGAATTTACAACTAATCCCGAAATGTCAAATTTTGTAGGGGTTAAACCGAAATTTGACAAGTCTGCAGTACTGTACAAAAACGGTCGACCGGTTAACAGTAAACGGTCGACCGATCGGTGCACGGTCGACCGGACACGTCTCGACCGATAACAGGGAATTTTCGTCTGTTCGGAACGGTCGACCGAACATTGCGATGAAATATTTTATTGTTGCGAACGATCGACCGAATGTCGAACGGTCGACCAAAACTTGGTTCGAGCGATCGACCGAACCTTCAAACGGTCGACCGGTCCAGACGGTTACCTGCAGAATTAATTTAAGAATTAATTAGATCATGCATGTAATTGATCCATAATTGATTTAATTCGTGGCTAAGATTATTTGTTAGCAAATAATGGATGGTTAGATAGAAGTTTACATGAAATCATGGGCAAGAAGTTACACATGAATAAGTAATTTGGAGAGAACTTATAAATACAAGTTTATCTCATTACCTCATTAACCTATTCATTATTTTCTCATGCAAAAATCTCTCCATAATTCTCCACGAAATTTCCTTAATTTTTAAGATTAGTTTTAGTTTTCAGAGATTTTCTTCTCAAGGGAACTAAAGAGGGGTTAATAATTGGATTCTAAACCCTATTTGAGATTGAGAGGCTAGCTCTTTTCTCTCCAATCTCGTTTAGAGTTTGGTGAATACTCGGAGGCAATCCACCGGGCGATTCGACCGGCAACGCGACTCCGGATCTTCAAGAGGTTTTAGAGAACCTCTAGGTATGATCCTCTTTGCAATTGTTTGTTTGTTCTAATGCATGTTAAATAATTAGGAGAAACAAATGCATGTCTATATGAAAATCGAAGAAAATATGAATGTTTCGATCCTATATGTTTATAATTTGCCCACATTGAACTTATAAAAAATTTGCCCACATTGAAAAACGGCACCACAGGTGCCGTTTTCATTAAGTAAAAACGGCACTGTAGATGCCGTTTTTACCCTTAATGAAAACGGCATCAGTGATGCCGTTTTTACTTGGGCAAATTTTTTCTTGGTTTCGAGATGTCGTTTTTATTTAATACATGTTGAACTAGAAACGGGTCGGTCGGGGGTCTCGCTCACCGGTGAGCGAGCGGCGTTCCACCTCGCCGGTGAGGTGGCGGGGGTTGCAAGGGGGCAGCGCCCCCTGGAAATTTTTTGGATCTTCAAATTGTTTTTTGACACAATAATTACAATGAGTTTTTTGACAAGTGACGAAGATTCAAAAATTTCCAGATCAAAAAATTTTCAAAAAATTTCCAGGGGGCGCTGCTCCCTTGCAACCCCCGCCACATCACCGGCGGGGTGGAACGCCGCTCGCTCACCGGTGAGCGAGACCCCCGACCGACCCGTTTTCTAGTTCAACATGTATTAAATAAAAACGACATCTCGAAACCAAGAAAAAATTTGCCCAAGTAAAAACGACATCACTGATGCCGTTTCATTAAGGATAAAAACGACATCTACAGTGCCGTTTTTACTTAATGAAAACGACACCTGTGGTGCCGTTTTTCAATGTGCATACTTTGCCAATTAAGTTTCTGATGTGCATATTTTTCCAATTTTTTATTTTTTTTTGATTATTTTAAAAATTAATCCTATTTGGAATATCAATTCAGAAACCCACCTTAGATTAGTAACTTCTCCTCCCGTCTATAATACTCATTTTCCGGCGCCCTAGGGTTTCTCGTTCTCCAGCAAGGATCCGGCGAAAGGGGAGAGTCGGCGATGGCAATCGCCGCACAGGGGCAGCTCAACCTCGACGAGTCCCCCTCCTGGGGGTCCCGCAGCGTCGATTGCTTCGAGAAATTGGAGCAGATCGGGGAAGGAACTTACGGGTGAGGATCTCGAACTAGATTATCGAAATTTTCGTTTTTGAGCAGAGTAAGAATAGATTCTGTGGTTATTGTGGTTAATATTTTGAGGATCTTTAGAAGGAAAGGTAATTTGTGGGGGGATCATGAAGAAGAAAATGTTTTGAGTTTAAGAAACAGAGAAATATGGCATTCAAATAGGCCGCCATCGATCAATTTTAGGTTTGTAATATTTGTTCATATAACTGGTGTAGAGAGAGTTTTATTCTTCTTCCGGTGGTAATATTATTGAAGCTCATATAATAAAGAATCCCAAAGTACTCCTACTTGTTGGAACACTAATTTGATTATAACCACGATCCCCGGAACACCCAAGTGCACAGTTTGTTCTCAGAAGCATGTGTCTTTTTCATATGGTCCTCGTGATTTTTTCTCCGTCGCAATTCAAAAGCTTGAATATTGCAAATGCAAGGTGTTTTCTCCTTGATTGTAGTGAAAAATGGCATTTTTTTAGTCGAAGTACTTATTGCAGTTCTTCACAAAATAAACGATTACAGAGATCTATATTTGATGTGATTCTTGTGCATATTAGTTTGTAACTGGATTACGGTGCTGTCTACCTTCAAGTGCTATGTTTGGTGTAGGCTTTCAAGGGCAGAAAGCATATTGAAAGACTTTGGTCTTCCAATACAGAAAATACAGAATTCCTTGGACCTGGAATTATGATTTTGAATTTCAGATAGTACTAATAGTTATACTTCAGAGGTAGTGTTCTGACATTCTTTTTAGAACCACTAAAACTAATCGTGAAATTTGTGCAGTGAAGGATTGTGAAAATTTCCAGCTTGTTCAAATTAATACAAATCCTTGCTGCCCATGGTGATCCCATCAGGACTTAAGTCAATAATGAATTTGATAGCTAATCCTTCTCCATGTATTCATCTTTTTTACATTTAGTTTCATAAATGAAGTCTTTTAAATGTGTCTTGTGGATCCCTTGTATAAAAAAGTTGGAAGAGTTATTAAAGGATCTTATTTTCTGTTGTAAGAGCAGTAAAAAGATTTTAGTTTGTGAACTGATCAAAGTAGAGTTGTTGTAGAAGTGCTTTATGTCGTGTTGTGTATATGAGTATGTCTATTTGTTGCCCGTGTTTCTTCAAGCTTCAGTACCACTCAAATAGATAATTCATGATCCCTTCAGTTGATTGGTGGGTGGGGGAGTCAACAGGTCGTTTTTTAGTATGTGGGGGCAATGCAGGACACGTAGACCTGCAGAATGCAGGTTAGCTGTCATCGTGGAACGTATTGGTGCAGTTGTATGCATATGGCAGACCAGTTTCATCTAACTCTAGTGCGAGCTTTCTTGAGAATCTTGGCATCACATTTTTGTATGATTCTTGTTAATGATATTCCCTTTCGGTGCGTTTTTATCAGTTCTTTCGGTGCTGTTACTTGCAGGCAGGTATACATGGCGAAAGAAATTAAAACAGGAGAAATTGTAGCTCTAAAAAAAATCAGAATGGACAACGAAAGAGAAGGGGTACACCTTTTTCTCAATCCATAGGCATATTCCATTCTAACATATGTCATCGTAACTCCTTTTATTTTGGACATGGTAGATTTTGTTGCTTTTCTAATCAAACAGTATATTAACGATATCATTATGCAATTTGCGTGTAGTTCCCAATAACAGCCATCCGGGAAATAAAAATTCTCAAGAAATTGCACCACGAGAACGTTATCCAATTGAAAGAGATTGTGACATCGCCGGGTTTGTCAAAGTTATACTTATTACGATTATGCTATCTTTTCAGACAAATAATTTTTTCCATGATGAACTCTCAGGGCCTGAAAAAGATGACCAAGGAAAACCAGGTGCAGATTCTAGTGTTTGTGGATATTCCTGTTGATGTTTCCTTTGCAACTTGCATAACCTAGTTGCGCTTTAGGAGTCCCTTTCAATTATTAGATATCAATATTGCTTTGTGATCTTTTTGAGCAGTTTATTAATCTATCTGTTTTCATCATTCAGATGGGAACAAATACAAGGGTAGTATCTACATGGTTTTCGAATACATGGACCATGATTTGACAGGTCTTTCTGATCGTCCTGGAATGCGATTTACAGTTCCCCAAATAAAAGTACGTGAATCATGAAAAAAGCTGTTTGTTCTTTGCTTACTTTTTGTTTATGCATTTATGAGATTTTTTTTCCCGTTCCATGTAGTGCTACATGAGGCAACTTCTAACTGGGCTGCACTATTGTCACGTAAATCAAGTACTGCACCGTGATATTAAAGGTTGCTTTCTAGCATCACATCATGCTCGATATACTTTCGTATTTTGATGATTTAATGTGTATTTGTGGGGGGCTTGTAGGATCCAATCTGCTAATTGATAACGAGGGAAACCTGAAGCTTGCTGATTTTGGCTTGGCGAGATCTTTTTCCAGTGATCACAATGGAAACCTTACAAACCGTGTGATTACCTTGTGGTATAGGTATGATCTTTATACTAAATAAGTAAATATATTTTATTATTGCTGTAGAGAGCCCTGTTAATTTTTGATTTTTGATTTCTAATTTCCATTTCCTTCTGCAAGAGCATGTACATGGTTCTAGTTTTAACTATTTGAGGTTATATGGCTAAGCAGACCTCCAGAGTTGCTGCTTGGAACAACAAAATATGGTCCAGCAGTAGATATGTGGTCTGTTGGTTGCATATTTGCTGAACTTTTGCATGGAAAGCCAATCTTGCCCGGTAAAAATGAGGTAATTTCAACATGTATTGACTGATGTACTTCCCTTTGGTATCTGCTGCAGATCTGTATGACATAGATCTATTAGAAGCCCACAATACACGACATGCTTAAGGGTGCATGCTAGGTTTTTGGGTCAGTTTCTGCTTTCGTGGTTATGCAGTTGTTATCATCTGGAAAAGCCCACTATGTTCCAGTGTTCCTTCTGTTCCTGCTCATAGCATGGAAGTTTTTGTCTGTTTCTCGACATTTGATCATGTGGCCTTTGGCATTTTATTCAACCTTTTATCTTGTTCTCCACGACACCAGAATAAACTCATCGATGTGCATTTTGTCTTATAATTGTTTGACTTTTGAACTTTGAAAGAGAAATGTAACAGTCATCTTCTTTTGGCGCTGACCACAGCCGGAGCAATTAAACAAGATATTTGAACTCTGTGGCACACCAGATGAGATTAACTGGCCTGGTGTTACCAAGATCCCTTGGTACAATAATTTCAAGCCAGCAAGACCACTAAAGAGACGTGTCAGAGAGGTTTTTAAGCAGTGAGTTGTTTTCACCTGATTAGTAGTTGTTCTTTGCTACATGACAGTTTTCTACATTTGTTCTTTGCCAACCTTTAGAAACCATGGAATTCACTGCTTCTGACAAAGCATATTTATGATTTACAGTTTTGACCGTCATGCTCTGGAATTGCTAGAAAGGATGTTGACTCTGGATCCCTCTCAGGTATTCCTTCTTACATCGTCTATCAGAGAACCTTTCTACCTTGCACCTATGTTTAATCTAAACCACATGTTATAAGTCTCATTTGAACTTCCATACGTTGTTGCCTTTGTGATGTTGATAAGCTTGAATATTTGTTAGATCCTTCGTTTTACTTTCCCATGGGTCATGGGTTTGAGTCATGGGAACAGTATTTTTTTCTCTCCAAAAAAGTCCAGGGAAAGTCTGATTTCGAATACATTCTTCCCAACTCTCGCAGAGCGGAGACCCTTGTGGCTTGTGCACTGGAATTGCCTTCAGTCTAATTTTGCTTGTATCCTAGTTCAAACATCTAATTAGTACCACCTTCCAAGATTCTGATTTCTGAAATACCTGATACTTTTTTGATTAAAGTAGAGAATAAAGTGATTTCATGTATAATTGTATATTACTAAAAATAAAGATATTAGCAATGCCTGTTTTATACAATTAAACAAAAAGCTTTTGTCTACCGGCCACTGAATCTCATTTCTAAATGAGATAAAATCGCAATTTAACCTATTGCTTTCTTCTTTTGTGGGTTTTTTCGAAATGCTAATCACTAAATTATGCGTTAAATCAATTATGTTGTGGTAGTCTGGTAGACCTCTATATAGTTGGATTTTTGTGCTCTCATAACTTGCCTTTTGGTTTTCAAGAAGTATATTTCACCATTTTATTAATATTACATTGTAGAGAATATGTGCAAAGGATGCTTTGGATGCCGAATACTTTTGGAATGACCCCTTACCTTGTGATCCCAAAAGGTTTGATTCCATTTGTGGCTAAGAATCATAGTGGCCATGTATGTCATGTTTTGCTTCCTAAATGTGATGCTTGTGGTACACAGTCTACCAAAGTATGAGTCATCACACGAATTTCAGACAAAGAAAAAGCGGCAGCAGCAGAGGCAGCAAGAAGAAACTGCTAAGAGACAGAAGCTGCAGCATCCACAGCCACATGCACGCTTGCCTCCGATCCAGCAATCCGGACAAGTTCATCCTCCAATGAGACCTGGCCTGCCAGGCCAAGCTGTCCACAACGCACCGCCTCAAGCAGTTGCTGGACCAAGCCACCATTACGGAAAGCCTCGTGGACCGGCCGGAGGTCCTAACAGGTACCCCCAGGGTGGTAACCCAAGCGGGTATAACCCAAATCGTGGTGGTCAAGGAGGTGGATATGGCAGCGGGCCTTATCCCCAGCAAGGACGTGGACCACCCCCATACGCTGGGGGTGCAATGCCTGGAGCTGGTGGCCCAAGAGGTGGTGCTGGTGGTTATGGAGTAGGTGCTCCAAACTATCCACAAGGTCCATATGGCCCTCCTGGGCAGAATCGTGGTCCCAATATGATGGGAGGCAACCGCAATCAGCAGTATGGTTGGCAGTAGACCACGATTTCCATCACTAGAGTAGACTCAAGAAAGATATATACGAACGTATATATATCTCGGTCTCTATAACTTGCTGTATTAGTTGTATGCAAAATGAAGTTGCATACAATGAATGTGTAACATTAGCTGACTCCTGTTAATTCATTTGGGAGGATTTTAATATATTGTCGTTTGTGCCTCTCTAAGCAACTCTTCTAAGATATGCTTTATCTTCCCATGTAATGAGCTTACACTGTAATTTTTTACTCCTTAGAATGGGGTTCTACCATGTAATGAATGACACCTACCTGAAGATGGATGTCACAGGAACCAATCATATAATCAAGTGCTTTGATGTTTATGTTTTTTATTCTGGTGTTCTTCTGTGGTGAATGGGATATTTTTTGTGGATTGCATTGTGATTTTTCTTTTGGTTGAAAGGATTTTACCATGTAAATTGTTAAGGCACCTTACACAAAAATGGAAGGAATAGGAACCAATAGCAGACGAACGTACAGTGAAGTACTTTCTATTATTATTATTATTAGAATCGTTATACATGGATGTAACGTTCAGACGCGGACGTGGTCAGTACAGTTAGCAATTTAGTCATCAAAATTCAAATGTCTTTTACCTTCTAAAATTAATTACATAACTTGTTTATTTATTTTGTGTCACGTGCAACATTTACTTTACTCATGCAACATTACTTTCCCAATACAACATTTAGTTTCCTCGTACAACCTTTAGATACAAAGGTAAAATGAAAATCATTTGGTGTGTCCATTTTAACTTCTATGTTCGTCCTTTTTAATTTTTGATTTGCCCTTTTAATATAAGTGTTTGTCATTTTTAAGATATGAGTTTGTCTATTTTAATTTACTGGTTTGTCTTTTTTAAGGTGCGTGTTTGTGCTTTTTAAAATATGGGTTTGTCATTTTTAAAGTGTGAGTTTGTTCTTTTTAAGATATGAGTTTGTATATTTTCAACCTACTGGTGTCCTTTTTATGGTGTTGATTTGTCCTTTTTAAGATATGAGTTTATCAATTTTAACCTACTAGTGTGTCTTTTTAATGTGTGAGTTTTCCATTTTTAAGATATGAGTTTGTCCATTTTAACTTACTGATCTATCATTTTTAAGGTGTGAGTTTGCCTTTTTAATATATGAGTTTGTCCAAGGGGGCGTCCTACTCAGACGCCCCCACCATGAGGCGGCGGCTTACACAGATGCCCGAAACAAAAAAAATTTGCTGGACTTACTTCACCGGATTCAGACACTTCGTCAAACATTTTCGTGGTGTTGGTACTAGTAAAGTGAGGAAAACGTAGACAAAATCTCTAGTTTAAGAGACGAGACGAAATATGTATCAAATGAATTGTGAAAGTCAAAATGATAATTAGACAGACGATTTAAGTAATTTTAGGGTGACAGAACAATAGTTCCCTTCTTAACCTTAATAGTTTTTATTGCCGTAATTTTTTTATATAATAATAAAAATAAAAAAATTTCGAAATTTAGGAAAAAAATTTTTTTTTTTCCAAAAGTACTCCGATCGCGGGTGTAACCCGCGATCCGTGGAGGCACGGATCGCGGGTGTGACCCGCGATCCGTGCTCCACGGATCGCGGGTCACACCTGCGATCCGTGGAGCACGGATCGCGGGTCACACCCGCGATCCGTGTTCCCGCCAAATTTTTTTTTTTTTTTTTTTTTTGATTTTCGTTTTTTTTTTGTTTTTTTTTTTGTTTTTTTGTTTTTATTATAATTATTTGTAATCTTTTTTTAAATCTTTTTTTTTCAAAATAAGTTTTCTAATTTATATTATTTTTCTAAATTTTTCAAAATTATTTTTAATTTTTCCAATAATCTACCTCCAAATCACGTCGATAACCCGGCGTATTGAAATGTTAGGGTATTTTATACAATATAAAAACAAAATTTCTTAGTCAGAATAATAAATTATTTACAACTGAATATTAAACAAACCATAAAACTAATTAAAACAAAAAATTGGTAACGTTGTCAAAAATTCGTAGGGTGTACACACATTACAAACATTTTGGAGGTCGATACAGCAAAAAATTAAAAACACAATTAAAAAATTTAAAAAATTAATAACAATTACAAAACATATTTTGAAAGCAAATATGATAAAAAACATAGTTAAAACGATTTTAAAAAAATCAAAACATCAAAACACTACGACTAAAATCCGGGACTTTTTTTATTTTCTTTTATTGTTTTTGTTTTTTTCGGTTTTCTGTTTTAGTTTTTTTTCTTCTGTTTTTTTTTTAATTATTTGTAATCTTTTTTGAAATCTTTTTTTTTTCAAAATATGTTTTCTAATTTATATTATTTATTAAAAAATTTTAATTTTGTTTTTAATTTTTTCAAGAAACGACCTCCAAATCACGTCGATAACTCGGTGTGTATTGAATTGTTAGGGTATTTTATACAATATAAAAACAAAAAATTCTTAGTTAAAATAATAAATTATTTACAACTGAATATTAAACAAACCATAAAACTAATTAAAACAAAAAATTGGTAACGTTGTCAAAAATTCGTAGGGTGTACACACATTACAAACATTTTGGAGGTCGATACAGCAAAAAATTAAAAACACAATTAAAATTTTTTAAAAATTAATAACAATTACAAAACTTATTTTCAAATATATATATATATATAACATAGTTAAAATGATTTGTAAAAAAACAAAACATAAAAACAAACAGAAAACCGAAAAAAACAAAAACAATAAAAGAAAATAAAAAAAGTCCCGGATTTTAGTCGTAGTGTTTTGATGTTTTGATTTTTTTAAAATCGTTTTAACTATGTTTTTTATCATATTTGCTTTCAAAATATGTTTTGTAATTGTTATTAATTTTTTAAATTTTTTAATTGTGTTTTTAATTTTTTGCTGTATCGACCTCCAAAATGTTTGTAATGTGTGTACACCCTACGAATTTTTGACAACGTTACCAATTTTTTGTTTTAATTAGTTTTATGGTTTGTTTAATATTCAGTTGTAAATAATTTATTATTCTGACTAAGAAATTTTGTTTTTATATTGTATAAAATACCCTAACATTTCAATACGCCGGGTTATCGACGTGATTTGGAGGTAGATTATTGGAAAAATTAAAAATAATTTTGAAAAATTTAGAAAAATAATATAAATTAGAAAACTTATTTTGAAAAAAAAAGATTTAAAAAAAGATTACAAATAATTATAATAAAAACAGAAAAACAGAAAAAAAAACAAAAAAAAAACGAAAATCAAAAAAAAAAAAAATTTTTTTGGCGGGAACACGGATCGCGGGTGTGACCCGCGATCCGTGCTCCACGGATCGCAGGTGTGACCCGCGATCCGTGGAGCACGGATCGCGGGTCACACCCGCGATCCGTGCCTCCACGGATCGCGGGTCACACCCGCGATCCGTGCCTCCACGGATCGCGGGTTACACCCGCGATCGGAGTACTTTTGGAAAAAAAATTTTTTTTTTCCTAAATTTCGAAATTTTTTTATTTTTATTATTATATAAAAAAATTACGGTTTTATTGGCTAAACAAATTTGTGTTTTCCAGAGGGATAAAAAGCGAAAAAAACAATATAAATATTCCACGGGCCACATCCTCACTTGTTCTGTTTTCCATCGTGACCTAACAAGCCCTCCGACTCCCACGCCTGTCGCCTCCCTCTTCCGTCGCCACCCCTCCCTTCGAGACACACCACGATGCAGAGGAGGAACATAAGAGAGAGGCGCGAGTACCTCTACCGCAAGAGCCTCGAGGGCAGGGAGCGCCTCCTCTACGAGAAGAAGCGCAAGATCAGAGAAGCCCTGGAAGGTATGCTTCCGGTTCGAAACTAGGGTTTCGCGTGCTTCTGTAGACGTTTTTCACACATCTTTTTTTTGTTTGTTTGCAGAGGGGAAGCCGATCCCGACCGAGCTCAGGAACGAAGAGGCGGCGCTGCGGAAGGAAATCGACCTCGAGGATAACTACACCGCAGGTTGGTTTGATTCTGGTGTTCGATGTGTTACTTCGTTACAATTCAAATCAAGCCAACTTACTTCAGTTAATTAGCATGAATGCCTAAACAAATTATAAGGGAGTTAAGCTTTATATGGCACATGTTACTAACTTATTATAGATGGAATTCTCCAATCATTGTAATTATCACCTCTGACATGGTTGTATGTCATCAGCCATCGTGTTCGATAGAACCACTAATGGTGTTTGTCACATCTCTAGAGGAACAATCAAAACGCTGTACAATCCCATTCCACCCCTCCCTCCATACCTCTATTTGAGTAGTACACGTCTGTAAATCTCTTTGTCCGCCTGCTAATCACGTGGGTTCTAAAGAAGTGATAGTGACACCCACTTTTGTATAAATGGTGCTTAGTATGTCATTGCAATTATATCTGCAGCAGTGGTGCTGAACACACCCTTACTAGATTGATGCCCACTTGATTGGTCCCATAGGAACCCATTTATTAATAATCATTCCAATGCAAAGGAGCAGGTTTAAATCTGGTATTCATTCTACAAATAGGTTTTAAGTTGGAGGGGGGTCTGGAGCCTGGAGGAGTCTTTTAGTGTTGTATTTTCTATTGAATTGAATATTTTTCAGCTTTGCCTTTGGGATTAGAGGGGAAGTGGTGTGAAAGTCACTTTAAATTAATGAAACACTAGTGCTACATCTTCATGTGAACTAATCATCCGGGTTTTTTTGTTGTTGAACTTCTGTCCGCTGTTAACATTAAAGTAGTCAAGTAAAGAGATCGAGATGAGAAAAAGAAAAAATGTGGGTGATAAGGGACGATTCTTAATTTCTTCTGTATCAGAGAGAGGAGATGAAACATGTGTTTCTTTCCAAAAAAATTCCACCAACAACTTGTTTGTGGGACGTGTTTTTACCCATTTTGTCTATTTTGATTTACTCTTACTCATGTTATTTATGTCGTGCTCTTACATGTCTTTTGTTGTTTGGTGTTTCATTTTTTTAATGATCTATACCTTTGTTGTTTGCTTAGTTCCAAAGTCGCACATTGATGATGAATATGCGAATGCCACAATTAAGGATCCAAAAATTCTGATTACCACCTCTCGTGATCCCAGCCAGCCTCTTACGCAGTTTGTAAAAGTTTGTTAAATGTTTACTTTTGTAGCTTGACATGCTTTCAATTTTTTATTTATCAATCATAGGATATTTCTCTTATTGGGTGATATTGCTTTCCAGGAACTTAAATTGGTCTTTCCTAACTCACAGAGGATGAATCGTGGTGCTCAGGTTTATACTTCTTCCAAGTTGCATATCATATTGTAAATGTTATGTCTATTCTAGCTGGTCTGCAATTTCTTCCTTTGTGATCATGTTTTTAAGTTGATGTTTATGATTAGTTTCTTTATCTTTAAGGCCCTTCTTTTTCATTCATGCGTAAAAAAGTAAACGGTTGATTATCCTGTTTTCTAGTCAATAAATTGCATTTAATAACCCTTCTAGAAGTACAGAAACACTTCTCTTTTCTCATTACGTCCTAATATTTGCATGAAACTACCAATCAAAAAGTACATATATATATTTGCATGAAAACAAGCTATTTGACTTGGGGATCTTTAATTTTTTTCTCCTGCATGTCTATATATACAACATATTATTTTTATTAAATATCTTATGGTGAGCTTCAGCTTCTCAATGCTGGCCAATGGCCACACATACAATTAACCCAGAAATACAATTCTCTTCTTATTTCTTTTGATGCTAAGCTGGTGTCTTTACATGTGATTGACTTGGCATATAGTAATGTTAGTTTGAACTTTGAACTAAGCACCCTGATGCTGTAATGCAGGTTCTCTCTGAAATAATAGAAACTTGCCGTGCACATGATTTTACCGATGTGATATTGGTACATGAACACCGTGGCAAGCCAGATGGCTTAGTTGTTTCTCATTTACCTTTTGGCCCAACGGCATATTTCGGATTATCCAATGTGGTGCGGTATACCAGCTTCATTTGCTTTGTAAAATGAATGAGTTATTTGTAGCATACAGTTGTTTTAGAAACAGTGGTCACATCTTTCAGGTAACGAGACATGACATTAAAGATAAAAAGGCTATGGGAACTGTATCCGAAGCATACCCTCATTTGATTCTCGAGGATTTTACGACCAAGGTGCTTATCATTTTTCCTTTTTTATACACTATTGTGTTTTTGTGCCCTTCAAAAAATTTCAAGTCGCACAATTGGAGTTTACTTTAAGGAAATAAGTTGTTGGAACAACTATACGTCAAATTGTTTTTTTATTTTTTGAATATGTTATCTTATGTTCACTAATTTATCACTTATTCAGCTGGTACTAATCTGACTGTCACTTGTAGTCTACTTTATAAATAACTGTGCTTGTGATTCACATTTCACTATCATTATTTTTGGAAGGTGCTTTTGTTTATATTTCTGTAACTTGAACTTGTGTTCGTATCATTGGTTTTTCAATCCTTCTTTCTATGGGTCTTTAGGTGAATATCTGGTAATTAAATTCTCTCTATTTTGATATTAACGCGTCACTTCTCAATTTCCAAGAAATCAACTTTTGCTCTAAACTTTATGATGTTACTCAGACTGGAAAAAGAGTCGCAAACATCCTGAAACATCTTTTTCCCGTACCTAAGCCAGATTCCAAACGCATTATGTCCTTCATTAACCAGTCAGACACCATCTTATTCAGGTTCGTACCTATTTTGTCCCTTGTTTCGGCATTTGCATATCTATGTCTTTGTGTACTTGTGGTACTTTAGCTCCTTTATTTATCAAGCAAAAAAGATAGTTTGGCTGATTGACTCCCTTATGTGTCGGCATCTTAGTATGCTACTATCATGTGAAACAAGTTTCTTACTTTTCCTTTCCATTCAGTAAATAGTTCCATCACTGTATTGAAGAAAAGCTAAATGTTTTAACAGCATAATATGTATTGATTATTTTTACTTTTCTTTTCATTCCAAGAAACAAGTCCCGAAATTTGGGGGAAAATGATCATCTTGGGGATAAAAGGATAACAGTAACTATCATTTATGCCATACCACTTCATCACTAAAGGTAATTAATTTACCTCCATGTATGACACAACATATATCATATCTGTTAGCTGGTACAGAGGGATTTGGGTTTGTGTCCCGCCCTGACATGCTTACTAATTCATCAATAAAATCAGCCCTTTCCGACCATAAAAAACCTAGCTCGAGAGGACGATGAGACCATTAAAAAGCATATAAATTTAAGTATCACATGTTTTGGGTAAATAATATAGAGTTTCTAGTAGACAGCCTAGCCTCTCTACCCTGTGTACCCTCTTTGGTTGATGTAAAGAAGGTAGAACAAGTCCCAAGTCATTCTCTCTCTCAAGGAACAATTTAGCCATTTATTGTAAAGTATATGGTGGTCTTGTCATTCTAGTGCTTGGCATTCTAAATTATAACAAAAATCTTCACTTCATCCCAGTTCCAGATATAAATATTTGGTATCTGTGTTCCCCACGGCTTGCATGTGCTGTGTACATTTGGTAACAGAAGGTTGAAGCCTAGAACATACAAAGATTTGAAAGCTTGACTTGTTGCCACAATAGTACAGTGTAATTTTGTTTAAGCTGTATACTTCTTACCTGCAGGCATCATGTCTATGAGCAACGAGGAGGCCCTGAATCAATTGAGCTAAAAGAAGTTGGTCCGCGGTTTGATTTGAATATATATAAGGTAACTTGGATGTCCACGGTTTGTATTTCAAAGATAAGGCTCAAGGATTATATGTTTATAATTTTTTTGAGTCAAACTGGCAAAGGTCATTCCATTACTAGATAAAGTTCATGTTCTTTGTGAAACCACATCCAAAAGCTATAGTTGAAATTATAAAATGGTGGTTTGAAGTGTTCATAATGATTGACTATCATTTTCCTGTATATGTCTGCAGATCAAATTAGGGACGTATGAACAAGCTGAAGCTCCAAATGAGTGGGTTTTGACAGCATTCACACACTCGGCCAAGAAAAGGAGAATACTCAGCGAAGATGACGACAAGAAGAAAAATCGTAGCGACTGATGTTTGTTTGTTTTGTTTTGTAGTTTTAACTGAAGCAACTTCATACAACTTGCAATTGTATTGTAAGTTGGTATGTTATATTAACCCGCAAAAAAATTACGAGGTTGGCCTTAAATCTATTATCCGAAATGCCATTGGTCGGAACAATTTTTGGACTCGGTTGAGAAGTGTTCTTTTCTAGATATCCAAATTAACCACTTAAATTCCTTGTCATTTGTATGAAATTACCATTTGCACCCTCATGAATTCACTCGACACAATTATTTCGTGTTACTTCTCTTCAAACACACCCTTTAACGTGCCTCTGCCACTCACACCTCCAGCATCAAGGCCAGACCAATGCCGATGCCAAATAAGCAACACGAAACGTAGATACATTTCCGAACTTTCAAATCATTCTCATTTCTTTTTTATTTTGATAAGTGGTTTTTGCATTAATAATAATGAATTGCCTCAAACACAACTTCCTGAAAGCATACAAAATTGTTCCCCCTGAGGAGAAACTTCGTCAAACACAGCCTAAAGGTCGGTCAACGAACCTGAATAAGTTTTAATACAAAACCGTAGTTTCTCAAAATAAAAAGAAATCAGTCGACGCAAAGTCTAACCGTCGTCCTCGGAGTAGCGGCGCGCTATGCCATACTCCTCAAATTCACGTGTCCTTGCTTCCACCTCTAGACGTCTCTTCTCTTGATCTGCCACACGTTGTTCGTCTTTCTCTATGGCAGCAAGGATTTGGATTTCCTCTTCCGAAGGATCCCCCGCCTACCTGAAGTTCATCCAGTTGTTCAGTTGGAGCCGCGGTATTGCAGGTAGTTGAGTGTGGGCTGTGGAGATGGTTGGGGCAGCGGTATCCGCGACTATGCCCGAGGAGGAGGAGGAGGAGGAGGAGCCTGGTATGAATCCGCTCTTTTGAGCCACTCTCGGTCTAGAGGGTCTCCTCAAACTGGTTTGATACTAAATGTCGGAAGTCTTTATTGTTGGATTGAGCTAGGTTGAGATTAGTAGTTGCACCATAAGACCATAATGTTTCGGCGTACGCAATTGAAAAAAAAGGCGATCGGCCGTTTCTGGCTTGATACTGCAAATTACACAAGTAGGATTTAGAGGATTTTCCCTCTTAATGTCCTAATAAGCATATCCTTAGTATTTGTTGTTCATGTAGCAGCCATTTCCAAAGTTTGACTTTGGGTGGCCAAGGAGCCTTCCAAACTTCCTTCATTAGTTGGTACCTCTCCCCCACCATCTTTGAATAATCGATACAAGTTTTTGATCGTGAATTTACCAGATTTCGTCAAGCTCCAATTTCTCTTAGTAGGTGAAAAAGCTAGATAGGCTTGATATAACCTTAGTTCTTGATCATTGTCTAGTTCACCGTTGAACCTCGATTTAAGCCATTATCTAGTAAATGGTTCGTTATCGAAAAAATTAGATAGAGATCCATCACAGTTTTGCCATTTAAAAAATATCAGGGCAAGAGTTAGCTAGGATGGTCATTCCAAACCGAAAGTAACGTTTGTTCTAAAAATATTATTTTATATGTTTTTATTAAAAATTAAATATATGAATATTTTAAAAGAGTTTTAAGGAAAATATTCTTGGTCCAGAATCCAAATTCCATTTCCGTCAGAATCCCTGATGTCTTCGTCTTTTAAAAGAGTTTTAAGAAAAATATTCTTGGTGCTTAACAATATAGCTCTAAAAGATAATAATTTACATAAATCAAGTAATTCACAATCATGGTGATTAAATGTGTCATTAATTACCGAGATAAGATTGTCATGTTGGTTAAAGATATCGCAGTTCTACAAGTATTTAACAACATTGGTATATGAAATATAAAATATTTTCTTTAATACATTGAATATATCTAATAAATGAAATATTATGAAATTGTGTTGGTGTCTTTAATGTTTACATTGTGTCTTTGAATCCTAAGATACGAGACATATATCTTTTCACATGAGAAGTGTATAATTTGATTATTATAAAACACTATGATTACGTATAGTGATAAAAATATTGGTTGATTATATATGATTTGTGCTGGAAAAAGATCATATGTCAAAAGATTATCGTTGTATCTCTTGACTTGAGTGATGATATTATTAGGTCCCTTAATGAAGCAAAATTATAATGTGCACAATGTGACTTATGTATAATTACATAATTATAGTTTGCTTAAGAGATCAAGAAAAATAATAATACAAAGATGACAAATTCCTACTTTTTATAATATTCATAATATCATGTGGCAAATGATAGATACAAGTGATTATTTCATATCAATAAATGGATAATGTTCTATTCTAGAGAACAAAACATATTTGTTATTTGGGTAGCTATAATGTGTAGCTAGATACCGTTTATAGTTTATGATATAAAATATTTTATATCATTGACAACATAACTTAGATCCCTCTATATGTCACACTCCAAAATTGGGAAATAAGAAATATAATTTTGTGTTTTATATGATGTATTAAATATCATATGATATGTAATGATATACATATGGTAAAATAATAAAATTAATACGTTGTGATAACGACATGGTTAAAATAACAAATGAATTTGTATGCGATGTATGTATTATGACGTATGATGTTTCAACATAATATATGATAATATATTACATGATATAATGTAATCAGTGACATTATAACATTTGAATTTGCTAAAACCCAAAAACACAAATTTTGTTAGATATTGATCCAACATATGGTAAAGGAAAAAATAGAGAAAAACGGTCGAACGCTTTTCGGAAACTGGTCGACCGAATTCTACAATAACTTTGGAGTTCGGAAATATTCGACCGACTGGATACGCGGTTCGATTGAATTTATTAGGAGCTTTCCTAGTAAGAGAACAATCGACGAATGTGATTCTTGGTTCGACCGAAATTATCAGGAGCTTTCTTGGTATGTGAATGGTCAACCAACATGAAGCATAGTCCGACCAAAATTATCATGGACTTTTCCTGGTAACCGAATGATCTATCAGTGGGCCAATTCGGTCGACCGTTTGCCCACGTTCTTGCCCATATTAATAAGAGATTATTGTTGATCAATGGATGAATTTAATCCATCTTGGTCAATAGAAGTTATGGAATGATGATTTGTCAAAATATGATTGGTTGATAGGAGAAATTAACATAGGTCATCTGTAAGTAGTTGTACACATGATGTGGGTTGGAAGATGCTCTATAAATATGTCTCTCCTCATTTCTTTTAATGGTTAATGCAAAAACTTTCACCTCTCCAGATTTTCTCCATCATCTCCACCAAAATTCTCTTAGTTAATTGTGTGTTATAACTTCAATTCTTAGAGGCATAAATGAGTTATTAGCTAGATTCTAACATTGCATTAGACTTGATTGACTAACTTCAATCACTCTAATATTGTTTAAAGTTTGGTGAACACTTGGAGGACAGTTTCACGATGATCCGAATTGCAACTCGACTTCCGACGATTGAAAATGGTTTGACAATTCCTTTATGTATGATCAACTTGTGTATTTTAATATTGATTAATATACATTATACAATGAAATGCACTAAGGGAGTTTTGTACATAATTATTGGATAAATATGAAAACAATCTTGCATGTGTATAAAAAAAATATACCCAAGCTTAAGAACGAAATCCAACACAAACCACATGTCAAATCATACCATTGTGTAAGGGTGTGCATCGGTCCAAACCCGGTCCATTGCCAGGGTGTGGTTCGAATACCGAACATGCTGGATCAGGATTTAGACCGAATGGACCAGACCAGACCAGTGCGGTCACGAATGGACCAAAGACCGGATCGAACCGGTCGTATCGGTCCTGGACCAGACATGCTTGTATTGAAAACCTAGAAATAGTGTGCATCAGTTCGAACCCGGATCAGACTGAACATGGAACGGACCAGAACCCCATCCGTCGCCTGGTTTGGACCGAAGACCGGACCGGTCGGATCCTCTTTGGACCGAAACCTGGACCAACTCCATTTTCGGTCCGGTCCCAAAACCTAAATTAGACTGAACTTTGCTTTCCCCTACCATCGTGTGTCGGCCCGAGCCCATAAATTTTTTGCTAAATTGACACAATGTTGAAATCCAGATTCGCAAGTCCTCGAAGAAAGGAGAACAAACACTATCTTGTTTGGGTAAGATGTCCGTGGTTATTGCTTTGAAGGTCCCAAAGTTTTTTAAGCCTCATGCATAAACTAAATTATATCTACTCCCCCAAGAATTAGAATTATGTAAAGTTTAATTTGTTAAACGTGGTTTAAGAAATAATATTGTTTAATTAAGAAATGATATTGAGGAAAAAAAGTGTATGATGAATGGGATAGCCCGGGCATGGTTAAGATTTTTTGGATGGGTGGAGTGAGATGATGTAGCGGAGAGAAAAACTGACGTAATGGAGAAATGGAGCAAGACGCCCGGGGGTAACCCGGGCATGGTTAAACATGGTCTTATATCTACTCCCCCAGGTATTTTGGACCGACAAACACACTTCCATTTTATTAAGTTTTTTACTCGTGAGAAATCTGCTGTCCCATTCAAGAGGAAGTTGCGTAGTATTTGTTCTATCTCCTTGGATATCCCTTTTGACATTTTCATCCCACTCATATAATACAAGGCAATTAGTGTAAGAATTGCATTGATCGTGGTTGCCCGCCCCACCGTAGAGAATTTTTTTTTTCTTTTCCAACTTCCAATCTTAACTTTCATTTTTGCTAAGATTGGGTTCCATAAATTGTTCGGCCCCTGTTTTGAGAGGAGGGGTAGTTCTAGATAGGTGAAAAATATTTTTTTTCTTGTTCGCATCCCATAATCAATTGGTAATTGGAAACCATATTGTTTGGAATGTTGATTCCACGTATGCTGGACTTGGGACAAATTGATCTTTAACCCGGATATACTTTGGAATATTATCAATATTCGTTTTATATTTACTATATTTTCTTGTGACGGACTGAGAAAGAGTACAGTGTCTGTCATCTGCAAATTGCAGATTCATGACTTGTTTCCCTAATTCTCCCAGTGTGATCCCCTACACAAGGTTATTTCTCATCCGAAGACGAAGCATATGTCCTAGGAAAACAAATGGAATAATAGATCGCCTTATTAGAGTCAATTATGGCTTGGTTAATACCCTTGAGGGGTCCCATTTATAAAGGATAAATGTTGTATATATAGAGATACAAAGTTCAATCCAATCACACCAAATCCTAGGGCAGCCCTAACGCTGAAGATTTGCTAAGAGGAAGTTCCAATCAACTTTGTCAAATGCGTTTTCGAAGTTAAGTTTCAGAATTATTCCATGTTTCTTTCTCGTATGTAAGTAGTATGCAACTTCCTTAGCTACGACCACAATATCCATGATGGAAGGAAAGTTGATTGTGTTTTGAGTATGACATCTTGTAATCCTGCTGAAAGATGGTTGGCCAGTGCTTTGGCCCATATTTTGTAAGTACTTCAGAGTAAGGAAATTAGTCGAAAGTCTTTTACTTCCTCTACCACGGTTTTATGAGGGATTAATGCTATAAGTCATTGATTAAAAGTTGAATCATGTCTTAGAATTTGACCCTTATGCAACCTTTCAAACATGACTTGAATCTGACTTTTCAGGTCATCCCATAATGAATGTATAAACTTGAGATGAAAGCTATCTGGACCTAGAGATTTATCAGGTGGGAGGCCGAAGAGGCCTTTTTAATTTCCTTCTTCTCGAATGACTTTGTTAATTCCAATGGTTGAGCCCAGGGGACAGCAACGGCCGGTCCGATTTGGGTTTTTGGACCGAACCGGATCCAACCAGTCCAGGTTCCGATCTGGATCTGATCAGTCCGAACCTTTGCGACGGACCGAGTTCTGGTCCGGTTCATTTCCCAAATTTTAATAGAAAAATTCGCTCCGGTCCGGTCTTGGTCCGGATTCGGTCCGGATTTGGACCTTTGCACAACCCTTGTTGACCCAATTTCTTAGGCAAACCAATCGCTCAATCAACTGGAACTAGTAGGCTCAACCTGCTGTTGAATATTTTCGTGAAATGAGAGACTATTTCATTTACGATGAGTTGTTTCATAGAGCATGTCGTACCTTTTATTTTCAAGGTGAGTATTTGATTTTGACTTCCTTTTGAATTTGCCATCCTATGAAAAGAAAATAATATTTTGATCTCCTTCTTTAAGCCAGGTTACTTGTTATCTTTGTTCGTTTAGCTCAAGGATTTGTTCATGATCTTTTCGAAGGGAAGACATTTGAATTTTTTTCAAGCTTGTCAAAGTCTTTGAATTTGTTCTTTGATGTAATGGTTCGAATTTCGTTTTCTATTTCTTTTTTCCTAGTCTCTGGTCTCGTCTCTCTTGCACTTTTGAGGTTGTTCTTTCACAAGGCGTTTAATGGATCTCAGCGTTAAGGTTAGTTTGCATCGGAGATTGAATTGATGTTTTTTACCATATCCATTATTTTTTGGATATTTGAACCAACTATCCTCACGTTTGGGACTTCTGCTACTTCCCCAAGGTCAGTTGGGTAATGTACTTTTGGGTCAAACTTCGTTACCCGAATTTAGATTCTTTATATTCATAAGACCAAACATCTCCCAGTTTTCATATTTGGCCAAGAAGCTAAAGGAATCCAAGACCCCACCCCACTCACATGCAAACAGTAAGCCAGAAGTAGAGAAAATGGTGCTTCAAGCCACTTCTCCATGTCATCACATTCCTCAAAAAATTACGTTTCTACTAGCACGAAAATTCCTACCACCCACACTTTAGGCAATGCCCAAGCTCACGAAAATTGATCCTCTATAAGAAAAGAAAAAAAAAGCTTCCACGTTTCCATACCAAACTGCATAAGATTTTATCCAAAGTTCACACATCAAAGATAAATTCCTAACTTCATGAATGAAACTATGTAACACTTATTAAGCATATTCACGTGCTGATAGAAAACTCCATCTATCATTCATGACTGGGATTAAGCTTCAATGAGCCTTTGAAATGTGAAATCTTGGAACCTGAAAGTTTAAACATAATAATCACAAGATAAAGCAACAACATAGGAATAATGACACACTAGAAAATTAACATGCTATGAAAAAATGTTACAAATATGTACAACTTTTATGTGATAAAATGTATGAGACCAGAGAAAATTGCAGCTTGACTTACAACCAGACTGTAGTTCCTTTTTGTTTCCCTACTTGCTAGTTGTTACCACACACTTCAGGCTCAGAGGGAATTTTCTATCGAGATGACCATCAAAACTCTCAACTCTTGATCTAGTGAAATTTTAAAAGGCTTTAGGAGATCTACTGACATTGATCAGTCGCATTCTATGCTCATCAAAATGCCATCAATACTACACACAAAAAAAATTGTAGCGTAAAATGAAAAATCTGCAAGTCAGTTGCATTGTTTAACAAAGATACCAATTGTCTAGCCAATTTAGATACTTACCATGTCGCTTAGGATGAAAATTCACGAAGAAACACCAGAAGGCAGAAGAAAATATATTGCTTAACGTCCTGGTAGAACACGATAAACTGATGTTAAAACATAAACTACACGCACAATGAAAAAATTTGCTAAGTGCTGATTAGAGGGCTATTAAGAGTGAATCTTGCCCCACAACCAAGTAAAAGAATCTCTGGAGATCATTGGCTCACAATTACACATCCTTGTTAGGCAGATAAATAATGAAGGAAAACAGTGATTAACTGGTAAATATAATCCTTGATAAAACTATTAAAACAATTATAATCTACAAGAGGTAAAAGGAATAAATTTTAGATAATACAACAACCGATCTACAAGAGGTAAATGGTTTACATATGGAGAATGCAATTGATTTCAGAGTTAATACAGCAACTGATGGTGGCTTAAAAAGGCACGAAGACCTTGCCAAGTGTTTGCCGAGATGGGATGGAACAAGAGCAGCGTCGGAAATTGTCGTTGGGATGGGATGGGAAGACCACATCAAAAGGCAGTCGCAGCCAAACATCCTAGCTTCTCCCACAATTTCGTTCGGCAGATGGGAAGGAAGCTAATGTCAGGTATTAATTGGGTTTCGAGGTGAAGTTGGGGCAAAAAACCCATTACCAAACGGATAAGCTCGTGTGGGATATGATCTGAAGTAACTCTAAATAAACCTTGACAGTTAGAAAGTGAGAAACAATCTTCCCACTCTATAGAGATGAGGAAGCAATCTAATTGAGCCCATAAAAGGTTACTTTGCATGTTCGTCTAGGTGTAGTTGAGATTATTGGTGCCTAAATCAATTAGGACATTTCGCTCTATAAAGTCTTCAAACATTTGTGATGAGGGTTCATGTCGAGTAGATACGTTAGACCTCTATGCTCGATGCTTTAATTGGACTTTTTTTTGTTTGAAAAAAAGGTTTTTGCATTAATTAAAAAGTTTGATTGTTATGAGGTACAAGTGTACAACAATCAAAATACAAAACAACTCCGATGGGCAAGCAAGTACTGTTGAATATTGGCTTATATTTGTTAAGGAAACAAATCCAAGAAGAGTCGGTCGACCGGATTGGATTCGGTCTACCGACACACAACCCAGGAAATTTTCGGCGAAGACGGGTCGGTCTACCGAATTGGATTCGGTACACCGAACCGAGGATTCCAGGCACTTCGTATGCAGCTGGGATCGGACGACCGAATTGGATTCGGTCTACCGTCAGAAGGTTTCAAGCACTTCAGAACAACAGTTTCGGTAAACCGTTGAGGAGATTTTTGGTGTTCCGAGAATCTGGAAAGTGCCTGTCCAAATTGGCACGGATCACCGAGGGGCACTCGGTCAACCAGATGGTTGTTAGAAGATTCGTTAGTTCGTGGAAGAATCGTTCTCGCGGTCCACCGAGACGCGCAAGAATCGTTCCCTCGGTCAACCGGAAAGGATTCGGTTAACCGAATCGGAACAGGAATCGTTCCTGTTGAAGCAGTCACGGTTAACCGAACGAGCATCGGTTAACCGTGTCCCCATGAATAGTTCTATTCGGTTTTGCTTAATTGTAGCTCGGTTTTTTGAGTCTATAAAAGGACTTGTTTGCTCTTCAATGTAACACACGAAAATTATCAATAGTTTCATTCATTGTGAGTTGAGAGATTAAGGCTAGAGATAGATCTAGAGTGCTTTGGGAGACACATTGCTTCCAATCATTTGTAATCTCGGTTGCTTCTCTTGTTGGAGAAAGCGGAAGAAGGAAAGGAAACCCGCAGGAGACCCCCCAAGGACGCAGGCACGTTGCCGAACCTTGTAAATCGCGTGTGTCGTGGTTGTTTCAGGTGTGCATTCGTCTTTGCTTGTTTTATATCCATCTTATTAGTGTTCTTGTTGCAATTGAGTTTGGGAGAGGGTCCGAAGTTAATTCTGCATTCAATATTCGATTTATACGTGGTGCGTGTAATCCGTGTCGTGTTAGTGCATATTAGATCCCCTCCCAACAAGTACTCCATACAAAATGTACGATGAGTACATAACAAAAAAACAGACACGAAAGTGAGCAACGGACATACAGTCACACGTTCCTTCAATAGTACAATCAAACCCCAACTATCTGATCCGTTGTACATAGGAATGCAAATGGATCTTTCCGAATATGGTATAACCTGTATCCGAATTCGAATCCGAATTCCAAATAAGCATACCAAATCCGAATCCGAATTCAATTTTTTTATAGCTTACCAATTTCATATCCGAATGTGAGAACTTTTCGAATTCGGATTCAAATTCGGATAATGTTCAAATTCTTTTGGAAAATTGTTTTAAGAGAATTATATTATAATTTATTTTTACATTTCTATTATGTTTATATTTACATAGGAAATAACTTAGTTTTTTATTAACTCACAATACAAATATTAATAACCACATATATTGAATGTTAAAATTGGTATTTTCGGATATTCGGATATGGTTTGACCTATATCCGAATTTGTATCCGAAATTGAAAACGGTAAAACATTTTAAACCAATTTCAATTCCAAATTGTATTCCGTAAAAACTTATTTACCAAATACCAACCAAATTGTAATTTTCGAATCGGATACTTGGATAATAGGTTATCATTTGCATCCCTAGTTGTAAACAATAAAAAGTACAATGAGTGCATAGCCAAAAAAAGAAAAGAAGACCTCTGCTCAACTCGTTTCGCTGCATTAAAAGGTCCCCAACTCAGCTCCCGGCCTCCCACACAACTATACCACCACCAATCCCCACCCGCCACGTCACCTAACCCAACCGTCCCCAGTTCCCCGCGGGACACTGTACCGGATCTCCCAACGAACCAACCAAAATCCTTCTCCCCCAAGAAAAAAAAATCACGAGTACGAACGACTTCGAGTCTGCGTGGGGGGGGGGGGGGGGGGGGGGGGGGGGGGAGAGAGAGAGATGAGGTCGAGCTATGGGAGACTTCTGGTTGGATCGGTCCTGCGGGGGGTGGAGACGGGAGGAGTGGCACGGATCGGGGCGTTGGGGTCGCGATCGCTGAGCTCGGTGGCGCCTCCGGTGAAGACGAAGGAGGAGAAGAAGGAGAAGGAGGGGTCGGTAACGGTGTCGAGCTACTGGGGCGTGACGAGGAAGGGCGTGACCAAGGACGATGGCTCGGCTTGGCCGTGGAATTGCTTCATGGTCAGCGCCAATGCCTTTGAAGTTCGATACTTTGGGTTTTCGGCGTTCGAAGCGCTGGTTTTGGTTTTGATCGCCTAATGGGGGAGGACGTTAGGAAACTAAGGTTTTTTTAAGCAACTAAAGGGTGGTTTATTGGTGTTCCAAATAATTGGGAGGTGTTTTGAGGATTTCGTCCAATAAAGTCGGAGGTGTTTCTGGGCACGTTGATTTGCGTATTTAAAGTCTACTTAGCGCCTTTTGAAAGTTTTTAGAACAATTACTTGTAAAGGTATCTAAGTTTTAAGTGTATTGATTATGTTATGCTAATGACAATTAGTGTATTAGACTGCTGGCTTCGTAATTGAGTTTGCTATTGCTATGTGAGTTTGATTCCCAAATCCTAATTAAGCACCACTTCAATTGTGCGTTTAGAAGTAGTGTTCATGAATCATACGTTTTGATTTCGAATCTTAAGAAAATTGAGTTTCTTAGGCCACGTGATGATGGACTTGTGGTTGAACTATTAAAATATATATACATATTTTGTAACCGTCGATGACATGTTTGTTCATGTTAGAATGTCTCGTATGTGCACATCGTGTCCATACTGTTACATATTTTATTTTTCTAGTTGTTAAAATTATATTGTTAAATATGTATTACATAGAAGAAAACATAATGTGGACATGCTTATAACGTGAGATCATGTAGGATTGTTCAGGCATTTTGGTTTTGCCTTTAAATATATTTTTTCTTTCCAATTATTACTCTAGTTGGTTATTTCTGGATTTTAATTTAATAAGGAATTGGAAATTAATGTAGATCACGTTGAAAATGTCATAAAAGTGTACTGATGTTATGATATGCATAATTATGGATACTGAAATCATACATTTTATTCCAAAAATATATATAACGTATGAACATGGCCTTATTTCATATTGTTAACATGGTCAAGACGTTATTGATGTTGGGTTTCCTTTTTTTTTTGCAATTAAGCATATTAGGTTATCCATTATTACATTTAAGTTAGTTTTGGATTATGATATAATGACGTTGATCTTATGACTTGATCTTCCTACATTTATGTAATTTAGAGAAATTTAATGTCACGATATTATGAGATTCATGCTCATGCAATTCTAAATATGTTTTATGCATTTTATGAAAAATGTAAAATTATGATTATCATGTATAATAATTGACCCAACGGAAAATTATTGTACATGTTTGCCTTATGAAAAATTATTAACCATATTATGATATATTTAACGACTGATTATCGTCAATTTTACCAACTTTAATTGTCGATTTTCTTTTGTTAAATAAAATTTTGTGATGGTTATCTTGTGGTGTTAAATCACAATTTTTATGTATGATAAATCATGGACATAATTTTACCAACTTTAATTATAGACATGATTTATTTTATAAATTCTCTTATGACTAATGATTTTGTAAATCAATTTATTTTCTGCCCAACGGTGATGTAAATTGATTTATAAATGTATATTAATGTGCATGTTATTAATCGTACCAACTTAGATTAATAATTATGCAAAACGGTTATGAATTAACTGAAATATCTTTGAGTATTTAATGTTAATTTCAGTTTGTTAGCTGTTAGATTACAGTTAATTAATATTATTATGTCATTTGTTTCTCGTGTGGTTTATATAGTTAATTAAAGTAAGCATCATATTTATTTTGATAATTATGCAGCATTGAATACATCACATATTACATCACAACTATCTGGAATTGAACCCTTAATGGAACAAATTTTCTTACTTGGAAGGAGCAAATAGAAATATGTCTAGGTGTTTTGGAACTCGATCATGCTTTTCGTATGGATGCTCCCACACCTCCTACAGCCACTAGTTCCAACGAACTAAAGGCCAGTTATGAAAAGTGGGAGCGTTCTAATCGCATGTCACTAATGATTATGAAGAGTTCTATTACTCCTGCTATCCGGGGAGCAATCCCTGAAAAAGATAGTGCTAACAAGACATTTAATGCAAAAGAGTATTTGGCTTCTGTTGAAGAGCAGTTTAAGGGGACTTCCAAAGCTAATGCAAGTGCCCTTATAATGAAAATGCTCACAACCAAGTATAATGGGACTAGCGGTATACGTGAACATATCATGATGATGAGCGATATGGCCGCAAAACTGAAAGGCATGGATATGACAATTTCTAAAGGTTTTCTTGTTCATTTTATTATGACTTCTCTGCCTGCGCATTTTGGTCCTTTCAAGATCAATTATAATACGCAGAAAGAGAAATGGAAAATGAGCGAATTAATTGCTATGTGTGTTGAAGAAGAAGAAAGACTTAAAAATTGAAAAGCCTGACTTTACACACCTTGCCTTTAATGGTCCAACAAAGAGAAAATTTAATGGTAATGGTAAGGGGATAAAGATAATGAAGGCAATTGTTGCTAAAAACAAAGCAAGCACCTGCGGTGCAAATCATGCTTTACTCCTAAATGTTACTGTTTAACGAAATTAGACATTTATTGAAGGAGTATGATGTTTTAAAGCATGACTTGTTAAAAAGATAATAAAGTTAACCTTATGATTTATGAATCCTTTTAAGTTAAGGTTCATTCATGTACCTAATGGATTGACATCTGCACCATTGTGCACATTACGAACTCGTTGTAAAATTCCACTTATGGCATTTACCTCTTGTTTCAAAATTTAGAGGATGACCTCTATATAAGTTGCATTTGAGTTTTTCATCGACTAATGGTTTTATTGATGAACATTATTGGTGTCAATAATTATAGAAGTGAAATCAAGAGAAATCATGATAATGGAAACTCATCGTCATTATGTTATCGTCGTTTGAGATATATTTCAAAAGAGAATATTATGTCTCTTTATGATTGAAATTCTTCTTACATTAAATTTTCTGATTTTTTTAATGTAGTAAAGACAAGTATGTGAAAATGAACTAAGAAATGAGTTACTTGAAGTGGTAATTTTTTTAAAAATTATCCAATAATGTATGTGGATAATGTCCTACTTCAAGTCTTAAGGGTCATAATAATATTCATATTTTGCTTTGTTTCTTCATGATAACGATATCTTCCATCATCTTTTATTGTTGGGACATCCCAAAGAATAATTATGTTGGCTGAGAAACGAAATCGTACACTTATGGATATGGTACGAAGTATGATATCCAACACTGACTTGCCTGATTATCTATGGATGGAAGCATTAAAGACAGTCACACATATTCTAAATAGGGTTCCTAGTAAATCTGTCCCGAAAACACCTTATGAATTGTGGACAGGTCGAAAACCCAAATTGGGATACTTACGTGTTTGGGGTTGTCATGCTGAAGCTAAAATCTTCAATCCACAAATTAAGAAACTTGACCCTAAAACCATTAGTTGTTATTTCATCGGTTATCCAAATAGATCCAAAGGTTTTCGTTTTTATTGCCCATCTCATACCACTAAAATTGTTGAAACGAGACATGCTGTATTTTTAGAAAATGGCAAGAATAGTGGGAGTAGTGAAATTAGAAAAGTGAATCTCGAGGAAAATCGGACTTACGTTCCAATCCCGATTATCCATGAGGTTTCAAGTTCAACACCTCTTTTGGATGTTGTAGACACAACTAATCCACTACTTAATGAAGAACCCCACACTAATGAAGCTCCTGAACTTCCTGAAGAACCTTTACGTAGGTCGCAGAGGGAGCGAAAATCTGCAATTTCTAATGATTATATTGTATACCTAACCGAAGGATGCAATATTGGCAATGGAGAGGATCCTACCTCATTTAATGAAGCCATTATGAGCGATAAATCATCTCAATGGCTAGAAGCCATGAATGAAGAGATGAAATCGATGGAAATTAATGAAGTTTGGGACCTTGTTGATTTACCAACTGGATCTAAGCCAATAGGCTGTAAATGGGTCTATAAGACCAAGACAGACTCCAAAGGTAACATCGAAAGATTTAAGGCCCGACTTGTCGCTAAAGGCTTTACACAAAGGGAATGCATCCATTTTGATAATATATTTTCTCCGGTCTCAAAGAAAAACTCACTTAGAATTGTTTTAGCCTTAGTAGCTCATTATGATTTAGAGTTACATCAGATGGACGTAAAAACTGCATTCCTTAATGGTGACTTGCAAGAGAAACTTTTTATGACACAACCAGAAGGTTTTGTCGTAAAAGGCAAGGAACATATGGGATGTCGATTAAAGAAATCCATATATGGCTTAAAACAAGCATCTAGACAATGGTATCTTAAGTTTGATGAGGTGATAACTAACTTTGGATTTAAAGAAAATGTGATTGATCAATGCATATATCTTAAGGTTAGTGGGAGTAAGTTTATCATTCTTGTCTTGTATGTGGATGATATTTTGCTAGCCAGTAGTGATTTAGACATGTTATATGAGACCAAACAATTTCTATCAAACAAGTTTGAAATGAAGGATCTTGGTGAAGCCACTTATGTTATTGGCATTGAAATTCATCGAGATCGGTCTCGTGGGATTTTAGGATTATCTCAAAAGGCATATATTGATAAAATGCTTAAAAAATATAACATGCAAAACTGCTCCCCAAGTGTTGCTCCTATTGTAAAGGGTGACAAATTTAGCAAATTACAGTGTCCTAAAAATGAATTAGAACGTGCACAAATGAAGCGAATTCCTTATGCCTCAGTGGTTGGGAGTTTAATGTATGCTCAAGTTTGTACACGTCCTGATTTGGCATTTGCAGTTGGTATGCTTGGTCGATATCAAATAGATCCAGGGATGGATCATTGGAAAGCTGCCAAAAAGGTTTTACGCTATTTACAAGGGACAAAAGACTATATGCTTACTTACAGAAAGTCAGATAACCTTGAGGTTATTGGTTATTCTGATTCTGACTTTTCTGGATGCATTGACAGTAAGAAATCCACGTCGGGTTACATATATATGCTTGCAAAGGGACCAATATCATGGAAGAGTGTCAAGCAGTCTTTACGGGCATCTTCCATAATGCAAGCAGAATTTGTGGTATGCTATGAGGCTACTGCTCAAGCCGTTTGGTTAAAGAATTTTGTACCTGGGATTCAAGTAGTTGATAGTATTTCGAGACCACTCACATTATTTTGTGATAATGAACCTGTTGTTTTCTTCTCTAAAAACAACAAATCAAGTGGTGAATCCAAATGGATTGACATCAAATATCTTGTTGTTAGAGACAAAGTCAAAGATGGTACTATTGTCATACAACACATAAGAATACGAGCAATGTTAGCTGATTCACTAACAAAGGCTCTACCACCCAGTCTCTTTAGAGAGCATGTTGCCGGCATGGGTTTGGTAAATGTAATGTAATGTTGTTAATGACTAATGTGTATGACATTATATGTTGAAGCTTCAATGATGTGTTTGACTTTGATTTGTAAAAGTTTGCTTCTTATTTCTTGTGCACAATATTATTATTTAAGCAAATAAATTTATGAACCTAATGACTTATGTTGACTGAATTTGGAAAGATTACCAAATACCATAATTGATGGGGGTCAAATGATGACGTTAATTATTTGACTACATTGGTTTGGCTTGGTGATTCTGACTGAGTGAAGTATATGTTTTAATGAAATTATGTTGGCCAATTTTGTATGTACTTTTGTAAATGGAACTAATGATAATTGATGTTACGGCCAAGTGGGAGAATGTTATTATTATGTGGCCTATATTATTCCATTAATAATTAATTAAAGTCATGCATATCCATTAAGTGGGTTAGTGGGTAGTTATTTTGATGGAAGAAACTACCACACACAAAATTCTATAAATAAAGGTTTTTGGTCCCAATTGTTGTCCTAGTTAATTTTCATCATCCTCTCTCTAAATTTTCTCCCAAAATTCAAGAGGATCATCCATCATCAAGTCTAGGGAAAACAATTGAAGATCATTTCCCTAAAGTTTCGCTTCCGCATTACGTTCTTCAAGATGTCTTTGACATCTAGTTGTAAGTATTTCCTTTATGTTATTTTATACAGAATTTAATATAAGATCTTGTTATTTATCATGTTCTTAATGTATTAGAACATACTTATTCCTAACAAGGAGTTCAATGACCATGACAGTTTGATAATGAATCTTCAATTCAGGGTTGGTTTTAAAAGGATAATGTAGTATCCAAGCCTTCGAGGTGATGAATTATGGAACTGACGTGTTCACGTTTCTCCCCTTTATTGACATTATAACAACTGAAACAGTCAATCTATGAGAACAATTTTGATATGTAAACATTGTAAAAAGAATAACAACTTAATAATAATTATACTTTGTTTTCTTAGTCTTGTACACCATGGTTTGTTAAAAGAGTTGGGTTCTGTATATGATAAAGTTTGTTATTGACCTGCTCTAAATTTAGCATCTGACAGATTGTTTGAACTTTCCCCCCTAATATGTAGCCATCGGAGGCCTACAATGCAGATCTTTCAATAGACCTGGAAAAGCACCACATGGCAAAGAACTTTACAGACAAATTTGCCTACAGGACAGTGAAGATCCTAAGAATTCCAACTGATGTCTTTTTCCAGGTCAAATGTTTAACCTTCTACAGTTTTCGGAAAACATTATTTTCTTAATAATTGTATTCCCAATATCAATGCTGTTTTGACTTTTATAATCTTGTTTGTCTCTCATAAGAGTCGGGTTAATTTTATTCTGAGAGAAACCATGTTATCTCGGCAATTAAACTTCAGCAATATGGTACTAAAGATTGGGGTCTGTGACAGATCTCATATGTGTATTGCATTCTCTTCACAAGGCATGTAAAGTTGTAACAGTAGATAAGATGACATGGCAGTGAGGTGTCAATATTCGCTTAGGTTTTGCCTGCTGAATGTTTTAAGATTTATCTATCAAACACAGATCTGTAAACATTAGCTTTGATGCATCTTTTTTGTACATACTTTTGATGACTCCACCGTGTTTATTCAACCACAGAGGCGTTATGGTTGTCGTGCTATGATGCTGGAAACAGTTGCAGCTGTCCCAGGAATGGTAGGAGGAATGCTCCTTCACCTGAAGTCCCTGCGCAAGTTCCAGCAGAGTGGTGGATGGATCAAGGCCTTGCTAGAAGAAGCAGAAAATGAAAGGATGCATCTTATGACTATGGTTGAAATTGTCCAACCTAAGTGGTTTGAAAGGGTGCTGGTTCTGACTGTGCAAGGAGTCTTCTTCAATGCCTTCTTTGTTCTATATCTGCTTTCACCCAAGCTTGCACATAGAATTGTTGGCTACTTGGAGGAGGAAGCCATACATTCCTATACCGAGTTCTTGAAGGATATTGATAGTGGGGCCATCGAAAATGTACCAGCTCCTGCTATTGCTATTGACTATTGGAGGCTCCCAAAAGATGCTACTCTGAGGGATGTCATTGTTGCCATCCAAGCAGATGAGGCCCATCATCGGGATGTCAACCATTTTGCATCTGTTAGTCCTGCTCTTTATCTCTTGGCATTTCCTTTACACTTGTCCAGTCATGTGCTGGTTGCATGATTAACGTAGACAAATTATGCGCTAGATGCTCTCTCTCTCTCTTTATTCTTTAACAATTGTTAATCTTCTCTCTTAATTCACATACACACAAGCATATGCATTACTACGGTCACACTTTGTAACATCCTCAAAGCAGCGGAAAATTTTAAAATTTATAAACACTCAATCAACAGAAGATATTACGCAATAAAAGGGACACAGGTGCACCAACATATATATAATATATATCCGAACATCATAGTATACAAAAGTTGTGATTACATCAAAAACATATACAAAGGAAGCAGTAATCACACGACCTCAACAGAGAGAAAGCTGGATCCAGTAGCAGCGCTCCTCTCCTCGGTCACCACCCCCTAACGCCGATCACAACCTGAAAATAAACATGCAACAATGTCTGAGTTTCCAGAAGGAAACCCCGTATGCCAAACTCTAAATGCAATAATAAAATCATCCTAGCATACAGTTCTACTCAACAAGAAAAGCATCACAACAGGCTGGGCTCCAGGGCTCTCTCACCCAACCACAGCACACACCACAGGTACGGGGCTCCAGGTCTAATCTCAACCAACCGCCGCACACACCACAGTCACGGGGCTCCAGGTCTAATCTCAACCAACCGCCGCGACTCACACTCGTCGCCAAGCTGGGCTACAGGTCTAATTTCAACCAACCGCAGCAACCACGACACGACCAAGGGCTCCAGGTCTAATTTCAACCAACCCAAACGTATAAGGGCTCCAGGTCTATTTTCAACCAACCCCTACACGTGGTCCCTGCTCAGGCTCCAGGTCTAATTTCAACCAACCCGAACGCACTACGGAGCTCCAGGTCTAATTTCAACCAACTCCGTACAGACTAGCTGGGCTCCAGGTCTATTTTCAACCAACCACAACTCTCACACAGTCACGGGGCTCCATGTCTCCTTCAACCAACCGCCGCAACACCACAATTCTAAGCTGAGCCTCAGGCCTATTTCAGCCAATCCCAAGCTCACACACGGTTACGGGGCTCCAGGTCTAATCTCAACCAACCACCGCAACCCTCGTGCACCTAACACACTTGCCGGAAGAACATCGGCACCACAACTCGCCCCACACGAACGACCACGACAACAGCACCTCCTTAGTGCAAAATAGGACACAAACGGTCGACCGAACCAAAAGTCCCGGTCGACCGAATCAAGCAAATACAGGGCAGTCCACTTCGACCGGCACTCCATCGGTCGACCGACTCCCAACACCACACTCGTTCGGTCGAACCCAAATCAAGGGACGGTCGACTGTTTAGATGGTCAACTCCCGGTTCAACGAACAAAACGACCAATCGGTCGACCGACAAAGGGGTCCCGGTCGACCGAAAGTCACTAGGGAACAAAATCCCACAACTCCACAACGAATTCGGTCGAACGCCGAGCACATCTCGGTCGACCGAATCTGTCCAGGGAATAATCCCTCACTCGCGCCATAAATTCGGTCGAACGCCGAGCACATCTCGGTCGACCGAATCCCTCCAGAGTGTTTCCCACGCTCAGCGCACAAGTCAGGTCGACCGAAACCACATTCGGTCGAACCGACCACAAGTCCACTTAAGTCACGGTCGGACGAGATCAAAGAGCGATCGACCGTTTATATAGTCTACGCCCCCCCAACCGACTTAAGACAGTGCACACGGTCGACCGGCAAAGGGGACCCGGTCGACCGAAACTCACCAGACTTGCTTCCAATGCACAATCGGTCGACCGCCTCACAGGCATCGTTCGACCGATTTGAGGCAGAGCCCGAATTCTCTTCACGAACGGTCGACCGTTTGCACCAACCGGTCGACCGATCAGGCAGTGAAATCTGCTGCACATTTACTCGCGACGAGCCAAACGACCTACCGTCGACTTCCCAATACTCACGGTAATTAAGTGAGCGAGCTTGACATACCTAAAGGTCTGAAGAGACCTTAGAAGAACCACGACGACGCCTCCACGAGCGCGCCTTCCCAAATCACGATCCATCGACGAAACTTGCGTCCAAACGACGATCAATCGTCTCCTCGACGATCCACAACACCACACTACCTCCGGCAACCTCCACAATCCAACCACAACCACCAAAACCCGAGTGAGGTCAAGAGAGAGAAACCAAAACGAGCCGGAAACGAGCCGAGAGAGTAACACTCACCTCAAACCACCAACTCCCCGGAGCCGATCTTCGCCTCGCCGGAGAACACCACCACCACGCCGGATCACCACCTCTGAGTTAGAGAGAGAGTGAGCAAAGGGAGAGAGAGTCGTGAGTTAAGAGAGAGAGAGAGAGCTCACCATATAAATATCTCCTCCTCCTCCAATCTCAACCATCCAATCCAATCCAATCCATCTCCACCACTCATCTCATCCCCTCTCCATCTCAACCCTCCATCCATCCATCTTCAATCCAAGCCATCCATTCCAAAACCCCTCTAATCACCACCTAATCAACCACAAAGCACAATTAGGATAGGATTAGGATCAGAATCCTACACACTTGATTTAAAATGAAAGAAACACAGGCAACTTAAATTCTTTTTGGAAAGTAGTTTGTGATGGTAAGTGGGTAACAATTGACCATGTATAGTATGGAACTTTACCGAAAAAGTATTAGCATGGACATGGATGCTTCTACTGGATTACAGCCAAGATAAGAATGTTGTCAGTAATTTTCGACGTTTAGAGGGATTTGCACGTCATTGAGGTTTTAGTCTTTATCTACATCATTGGAGTTGGCTTATGTTTACATACCGTGAAAAATTGAACTTGGCCATGCATTTTTGCAATTCTAACACCAATACTTATACCTAATGTTGGTTATTCTACATAGAATCATAACAAGTATTTGTTTAGACGTTTTTTCCTGTTAAAATTGGTACTGTCTAATGTCTGTATCCACCAACTGAAAGATTAGCTAATTCATTAGTTATACAGATCATTAGATGTTTATTGTTGCATCTTTATTATTTCTGATTTGTGTTTCTTCTGGTGTCAGGATATTCATTTCCAAGGCAAAGAACTGAGGGAGGCTCCTGCTCCCGTCGGTTACCACTAGTCCTTTTTAACAAGTTAATGTACTTTGAAGCATTTGTTCTTAGCTTGACCAATTGCATATCATGTTCCACGACTCAGGGAACAAAACAAGATGCATTTGAAACTAGGGGATGTTTGTTTGCTTTTCTGTTTCAAATAATCTCCTCTTTCATTTTCCTCTATTCTGTTTGTCAAGAAAACTAAAAATGTTCTTGAACCATATCATGGGTGTTTTAAATTATATATAGGACAGAATGCAACCTATACTAGAAGGAGTCTCATTTGTTTGTTGAATAGAGTAGCCATTTCTGTTGCTTCGATTGAGAGCAATGATACTGCATTTTTGTAAATTTGTTGATTAGCGCGAGCTCGTCAAATTTCTGAACTGATATGTTGTAAGTAATTTTGGTTGAGCATTAACATTTTGGACCAAGTGGAACCTATAAATGTACTATACTTCAATAAAAATTGTTGGTATTTATTTTACTATAAATCCTAATTTTAAGGATATCCTAAATGCTAAGCGTGAAACTTCGTCTAGACTTTGCGGATTTACCATTTGAGCGTATCACAGGTGGTGATTTGGTAGTCACTCGCGTAGTAATAATGCAATACTATATGTTGCAACTTGCAAGCCGATGATGCAAAACAACTGGAACTCTGTTTTTTTAGTGCTCACTTCAGTATAGTAGTCATGTCTGACGCAAAAATAAGAAGCCGGTTTGCTTAGAACATTATTAATCATGACCTAGATGACTTAAGTCATTCATTTTCTCTTTCGCCTTCAAATGACATGTCACGTCATCATTGTTGAAATTTTGTTTATAGAATTGTTAAGACCATCACTAACCATGACTTGAACGACCCGGTCATCAGCTTTCTCTCTCTTCAAAATCAGCTTTCTCTCTCTTCCACATCAGCTTTCTTTTTCCTCAACCCAAATTATTCTCTTTCCTACACTATTTACCTCTTAACCACAACCCAACACAACCCACAACAACCTATCTCTCTCATCCACATCATTTCGGGGTCCATCTTGGTAAAACTTTAAAAAAAAATAAAAAATTTTCTAAAAAATCTAAACAATTATAAAACGTATTTTCAAAAAACAAAACTTAAAAAACTAAAACAAAAAATTCTAAAAATCAAAACAAAAAAAAATAAATAACAAAATTTAATAATTTTTTATTCAACGACCCGGAATTCCGGGTCGTCGACCCGGGCGTTTCAACGCCCGGGTTGGTGACCTGGTCGAAGATGACCAGGTCTTCTCCCCCGTTAAGGGGGAGATGACCTGGTCATCCCAGGTCGTGAGGTCTTCGACCTGGGATGACCTGCCGATAAGGGATGCCCTAAGTGCAGAAAAACAGGGAGCATCGGTCGACCGTCGACCGGAAAAGTCCAGAGCGTTCAGGATTCGTCGAATGTGAGTTTCGATCGACCGATGTTGGGCACACGGTTGACCGGAAACTTCCAGAGTCTTTCGGGACTTGGAACAAAGTGCGGATCGGTCGACCGTTGCTGGGCACGCGGTCGACCAAAAACTTCCAGGAGCTTCAAGTCGAGGATCAGCAACGCGGATTGGTCGACCGGAACTTAAGTCACGGTCGACCGAAAACTTCCAGGGGCTCCCAGATAATGTTCAGAAGCGCAGAACGGTCGACCGAATGATGGCGGTTATGCGCAAAACAGACACCGATCGACCGATGGAGAATTCCGGTCGACTGTTTCAAACGATTTTGTCCACGATCTGCATATTTATTTGTACTGTTTTAACCTATTATAAAAGAGGTTTTTGCCCAAATTTTGTAACACAACATACAATACTTATTTCCTTGAGAGATTAGGCTAGCGAGAGATCTAGAGTGCTTTAGGAGACATATTGCTTCCAATCTTTTGTAATCTCGGATACTTCTCTTGTTGGAGAAGAGCTTAAAGGAAAGAAAACACGCAGGAAACCCCCCAAGGACGTAGGTACTTTGTCGAACCTTGTAAAACACGTGTGTCGTGGTTTGCTTCAGGTGTGTGATGTGATTGCTTGTGATTTCCATCTTTAATTACGTGTTTGTTGCTTGAAGTTTGGGAGAGACTAGGAGTTTTGTTTTCCACATTAATATTCTAGTATATCGCATGTCCTCCTTAATCTGTATCTTGTTAGTAGCGTGTTAGCCCATCTCCCAACAATTAGATACAACATTCTCTTTCGCATTCACTATTCACCAATTAATCATGACCTAAGTCATCCCACGTTCAAAATATAAATCCTTAATTATTAAAACAAATAACAAACCAAAATAAAACCCCCCAGATAATACACGACATAATTCAAATATTACATGACATAAAACACACTTAATGGGTCGGTCGGGGGTGATCTTGAAAATCTAATGTTATCAAAATATAATAAACAATAACCTTAATTATTATCAAAATATAAACTACAACTACTTAAATCTTAACTATTTATCAAAATATAAACCCTAATTATTAAAACAAATACCAAAACAAAACAAAAAACCCGACCAACCGGGTCGTCAGCGGTTGTCGGGGTCATCTCCCGTTAAGGATGCTCTCGGGAGCAATTCATTCTCTCTTCTAATTTTTCTCGGCAGCGGTTGTGTGACTCATAGACATAGTTATTACTTACACCCCATGCTACGTCTGTATTTTAATTTGCAGACAATTTGAAAGGTTATCCTTCAATAATATCATCTTAATAAGAACTAATGTTATGTGTTGTTAGGTACTCTGGAAACACTTCAAAAGATCATATTCCAATCTTTTTTAAAATAAAAACTAAAGTTGCTAATAACGATAACATCCTATGGCACTAACGTAAATTCTAGTAATTACGAGGGCCTTTCACTCCAAGCAGACGCCGTACGGAACACTATAAATAGAGGCACAGTAGCACACAAGTCTTGGCGCGCTCTCTCTCTCACCCTCTCAAAACACCACCCGTACCGGAGGGTAGTGCCAGAGCTCCGCCAGTGCGACGAGCGGAGCCCCAAATTCTAGGGTTTCGAAGCTCCAAACCCTCGATCGGCACTAATCGATCCTTCACTCCCCCATTTCTAGGTTTTCCACCGGCCGATTCCTCCCAAACCCCTCGCGCTCCGACTCGAAGTGCTCGATCGCACTTCCTAGGGTTCTAACACCACGTCGTCGTGAACCTGAACGTTTAGGTTTCTATTTTTACGCGTGGAGTATTCTTCAACGATTTCGTAATGAAGAAGGTGGAATTTTCGGCGTCCAAGAGCTTCGAATCCTTTAGATTCCTCAAGGGATCCATGCCTGGAGCATCGAGAGCGTTTGCAACTCCGACTCCAAGGCCTTCTTCCGAATCGTCTCTTGGTAGTTTCGCGAATCTCAAGCTGACGGCAGGTTCGATTCCGATCTCAGTAAAAGTTGCGGTTCTTGTTTTTCTCTAGAATTTTGCATCCTTTTGTTGATCAAGGAACTTTTCATTTTGTGCGATCGGGTTCCAGAGAAGTTGGTTAAGGAACAAGCTTCTGTGAAGATGGACCTCGAATTAGCCGTAAACCCTTTGCATATTATTCGTCTTACCTACTTCTGAAAACTAATTAGTTAATTATGATATCTGTTGCTGTGTTGTTTTGCAAATGCTTGTAGAATTCGAAACTGAAAAAGGCAGTTGAGCAGATTCATCTTCTAGAGGTGAAGCTCCGAGATACTAATAACGCAAATGCAAAGCTCAGAGTGAAGCAAAGGGAAGACGAGAAGCTATGGAAAGGTTTAGATTCGAAACTCTCTTCAACCAAGACTTTATGTGAGCAGCTAACCGAAACACTCCAGTTCCTTGCTGGTCAGACTCGTCACTGTAAGTTTACACTTCCCACCACATTTTTGTACCACGTTTAAGATGAAGTTCTGTTTTATTTTTATCATCATCATCATCATATAGACGAATGTGTTTTTGGTGATTAATATTTATGTAATATATTCACCTTATGAACAGCTGAGGAGGACAAGAAGTTGCTTGAGGAGAAGCTTCATGAGAATTCTAAATCTTTAGATGACCTTACCTCTAAAATGAACCACCTCTCTGGGAAGCTAGATCATGCGAAGGAGAATACCAGAAAGTGTAAGAAGTACAGATTTACTTTGTGAATAATAATTACTGATAAAAAAAAGTTTGTGAACAATAATTAATTTTCAATTTTGTGTGTGTTTGTTGTTTCTCCATTGCATATAATTTTTCATTAATAGAAACCCTATCGACAATGTAGTTGATGTCTTATTTTTGCAACTGTAATATAATGTTGGCGTGGTTGCCTTCTGCAAATTGGTAAATTGGTGATTATTTTCCTAACTTTTGAAGGGGAACAAGAGATGTCAGAAGTTCAACAAAAGAGGGAAGAAATAATGAGAACACTAGAAGCTGAAAGATGTGCAACAGAGGACCTTAAAAAGGAAAAAGGTTACTTCCCTACCATTTTTACTATCAAAAGAGATAGGTCATTTAAATTCATGAGTTGATTGCGTGCACTTGCCTTCAGATTAATGCTTTACTTGAAAGGAGAAAGAAGAGTAAAAGATAATGTCACACGTGAACACCTACCGTGCTCTTAATATAGAGCTATTAAGTTTGTCTTCTTGTTTGTTGTGTCCTAGCTCACATGGAAGCCTCGTGTTTTTTCCATGCAGATGATGTTATCAAGAAGTTGTTAAACAACATCGAGGAGAACAATGTGCACTTAGAGGGAGTTAATTCTGAAATGCAAGAATTGTTACAGGAATTAAGGTTAAAAGAGGTCAATTACGAATCGTTGGAATTAAACCTCAACAGTTTGAATAAGGAAAAGAGTGCTCTGCAATCTTCAAATGATGAGCTTGCAAAACGATTGCTGGATTCTATCTCAGAGACAGAAAATCTAGAGAGTGTGGTTCATTTAATGAAACTAAAAGTAGCAGAGTTGGATGAATATAGTATAACTGTTTCAAGCAATCTCAATCAAATGTACTCCTCCATGGAGATCTGCTACAAATTAACCCAGCGAGAAAAGGATTTGGCAGTGAAGTCTGCACAAATGAAATTGGAGCATCTCCAGAATCAGCACATGTGCATGGTAACGGAAAATTTGGCCTCCAAAGCAGAGAATGAAACTCTGAGAAGCAGGATCACAGAGTTGCAAAAGATGAAAGAATTTGTCATGGTACAGCATGCAGATGAATGCCGCTTGGCAGAGGATAAAATCAGAACCCTTGAATCTGAAATGGGTAACCTTGTTGAAAAGAAAAAGGATTTGGAAATGCTTGTTTCCAAGCTAGAGAAAAAAACCCTACATCTGTCGGATTCTTCAAGCATGAACGAGAATAAAATGGTAAGGATGCTACTAAGATTGTGTTTGATCGCCATTGCATGGAAATATTATACCTTTTATTGTTTAATCTACATTGGATTTCCAGCAAGATATGTTGCTGAAAGTGTCATGCCTAGAGTCTGAAAATAAAGATATGCAGCACAAGATGCAGTTGGTGTTGCAGGAAAATTCTGAGAAGCTAGAAAAGCTTCACAATGTCAGTACCGAGTACGAACAGCAAGCTGCCTCCTTAGAGAATCAGAGAAGCGAGCTTCAATGTCTTCTGGACGAGAAAGAGAAGTCCATCATGCAGTTGATTGAGGAAAAAAAGCTGTTGGAGCAGCAAAAATCTGAGGTTTCACAGAGTTCTGATCTTATAACAAGTCAAACAAACTAGTAAAATGACCTGATTTTTTTCCTTTGACCTTGTCTTTACAGAAGGAAATGTCACTTGCTTCTGCTGATGTCAAGCTGAACGAAGCAAAAAAACAGTTTGAGCAGCTGCTTGAAAATAAAAGGCTTGAGTTGGCTAAGCATTTGAAAGATATATCACAGAAAAATGATCAGGCAATCCGCATTTCTGTGGGCTATTAAAAATACTAGGTCCACTCTGTAGTTTTGGTTGTTCTCACGCAGTAAAATGTATATTGTAGGCAATCAATGACATCAGGAAGAAATATGAAACGGATAAGTTGGAGATTGTTAAAGCTGAAACTGAAAAGGTGGTTGTATTTTATTATTTCCTTATATTACAAATATCTATGTTAAGTTTTTTTTGTTGAAATTTAGCCCAGCAAAAATATTCAAGAAATAGAACGAAAATGTGATGAAATCATTGGCAAAAATGAAATGTAAGTGCAACAAAAACTAGTTCGTGCTAGAGAAGAGCATGATGAATATGCATGCATTTTAATAATTTGTGAATCTTGAAATTCATTTTTTTTCTAAATAATATACATTAGACACAAAGCAACTGTATATGCAACATTAATGCTGCACGATCATTTAATCTGATGTAGTGTAAAATAAACTCTCTCTATTTGCAGGTAAGGAAGATGCAGCAGGAATATGATCAGAAAGAATTGAAACTTCGAACTTCTCAAATGGAAGAGATGCAGAGAATACAGCTTCAGGCTGAAAATGAACTAAGAGAGGTGCTATTTTGTTGCATGTAGGAGTTAACACCTTGCTTTTTGCGTGTGTTCTAAATCTTGATCAACAAATTCAGAGAACATTATCTCTAAAGAAGGAGCACGAGATTCAGATAAAATGCTTAACACACCAACATGAGGATGAATATGGAAAACTGCAAGAGGAACTGGAGCTTCAGCGGTCTAAGGTACTTATGCTTTAGGATCGAGTGAACCTTTTCCAATTTTCTTTTCAGGATCATTTCTTTTCGCAAAGTATCTTATCAAGATCAATTGCTTTTCTGTGTTGATTCCTTCCTGTTTACTCCTTGTTGTCTCATTATAGGAAGAAAAGCAAAGAGCGCTATTGGAATTGCAGTGGAAAGTAATGGACGAAAAAAGTCAACAAAATGAGGTGGAGGTGAATTCAAAGAAGGTAGGACCCTAGAACTGGTCAAGTCTTAGAAATATAAAATGCAGTATGTCTTGAATAGTTGCTGGAGTAGCTTTCTCTGGAGTTCTATTTTGCAATTTTTTTGGAAAGCTAGCCTGTTGGTAGAGATTTTACAAAGTCATTGTCATAAAGGATCATCCGCTTACGGTGATGACTCTTGGTCTTATATAAGTCCATGGTACCTGCCTCGACATCAGTTACCTAACCTTACTAGCGACCTTCAAATCGATTAAGATACATGCTTACTAGGATATTTGGTCCATCCTGATATAACATGTAAGGAGCACATTTTTGTCAGTATATTCTCATTGTAGTGTACAGTCAAATATTTGTGAACTTGGAAATGCCCCATCTTGTGATGTTTCTGAAATTTATATCTATATGAACTGGATTCTTATACTTGCATTTGTATATGGTGATGGTTTTTATTATTTGTCGTAGAACACTTGCACCAATTTGTGGTTCACATTTCTTGAGATGAAAGCATTATTACTATATATATTTCATGGACTGAAGAATGTGAAAAAAGCATGTGTATATTAGTATAGCAATTTTTTTGGGTCAATAGCCGTTGTAAAATTTGCATCGTTGATAAAGTACACTCTTGGGTGTTACTGCTAATTCATCTTCCATAAGAATATGCCAAAGACGAACATATTTTTGCATAGTTGCATTGAATGTATATACACTTGAAACCGTACGTTTTGTCTTGATTGTGCTGTTAAGATTTAAGAGTCAGTTATATTGTCACTGTCTATGGTTGTGCTGATCTTAGTCTTGTGGGACACTGTATTCTCCTGTGTTCTGGAAAACCATGCAGACCTATCAATATTGTGCTGAAAAATAGGGGCATACACAATTTCTTGTTCTGGTGGATTTAGGTGGATGGCTTGAGGACAGATGCTTAAAATATGTAGCATTCATTTAATGATGAGCAAAGAAGTAGTGTAAAACATGAAAACTGTTTGAATCTCAGTGCTTATTATTCCCAATGATGCAGGAATATTCTGTTTCATCGATCAAGAAAAGAGGCACTGATGTTCAAATGCGAAACCAGCTGCCTTCGATTGGATCAGTAAAAAGAAAAAAAGTGAGATATGAAGTCTATCATGTAAAGATAATTGTGTAACTATAGTAAAAAACAACAGTTGTTTAGCAATAAACATTGGATGCCTTGTAGGATGTGGACATTTCGGGTATAATGCGCACTCCTGTGGCAAAAATGTTGAGAAAAGTAGAAAAAGGAAACCCAGGAAGCATAGTGAGTGTTCCGAAGCATAGCAGGAAGGTGATACACCTCTATCTTAAAATTGATATTGGTTTTCTTTTTCTGACATCACATCCACGAATCCATGACATCAAACATGAATTTATGTGACAATTTTGAATTTGATCAGGAAAAACATGTACAAATCAGTGTCGGAATATGTTTGGTTAAGAATATTCTGTTGTTTATGTTTTGGTAATTTAAATTTGTAGTCATTTTTTATTATTTTGTAGCAGGTAACTCATCATGAATATGAGATTGAGACATCTAATGGAAAGACAATCAAGACGCATAAGAAAACAAAAAGCACTGTAATGTTTGGTGTAAGTTCATCCTTGAATCATCAATTATTTTGTTCACATTGGTCATTGGTACTTTGAGGTACCTATGATGTTAGAAGTCTCAAAATAATTTCAGATTGCCCAATGCACTATTCTTACACTCTCACACACATGACATCTGATATGCTACAAATGTTTACGTTTAAAGATGTATGGATGTGTCAAACCGATCCTTGGGCCGTTTATGCTTCTGATATCATGCCAAAAGTGTAAGCTTCCATCTTCAAAACCAATTAATATTAAGTAATGGGATACAAGACCTTATAACTCTCAAGAATAGTTTAAATTGTTCAATATGAGATTATTCTTAACAATCGGGAACTTTTGATGTTTTAAGTATTTTATTGATGTTCTCCATTATTCAGGACTCTGCTGAGAGAAAGAGAATGAAACGGAACACACCACAAGCCAAGAAAGATGTGCCAAAGGTGAGGAGATGATGGTATCAATGATTTTCTGAATTTTTATTTGTTCCAGTTGAACATTTGAATTTTATTTTATTTTTAGTAAGACTGCTACCTTCTTATTTAGCCTGTGATACGTAACATAACATATCAAATCACCTTTTAATGTTTTTTTAGTCATAAGGAACCACTTTTTATGAAATTCTTTTTGTCTACTGATACAGGCTCAGTTAGATAAACTGTATTGAGAGATACATGCTGTACTTGCTCTCTGTTTTGAATTTCATTTTTGGTCTGCTATCTATGTTTTTTCCTGTGTAGGTAGCTGAGTATGCAGAGCCTCGCGCCTCAAATATTGGTGATCTGTTCAGTGAGGGTTCCTTGAATCCGTATACTGAAGATCCCTATGCATTCGACTAAGGTACTCCAGATACATGGTTCAAACTGCCCCTTTTACCTGTTATTTTTGGGTAATACAGGAAATCAAAGAGTATTATTGCGCAAATTTTGTTATCACTTTCAGTGGTAGCTAGCACCTTTTAAATTGTAATTCCTTCACGTGGTTCAACCCTTAAAGTGGGATAAAACCACCCTTCTTGTCTACTTGATCCAAAACATGTATAGAAGTTTTTTCATGGTGTCTTACGGCTTATTTAGCACCTCATTGACAGATAATTAGTTACATCATGTACTCTTTCTTTGAAATCTCTTTCCTGAAATATGAGAAAGTGAAGAAATGGACACCAAGACATTCTTTTTACTAGAGATATCCCCTTCTTGTCTACTTAATCCAATACATGTATGAATGTTTTTTCATGGTGTCCCACGGTTTATTTAGCACTTCATTGACAGCTTATTAGTTACATCATGTACTCTCTTTCTTTGAAAGCTCTTTCCTGAAATATGAGAAAGTGAAGAAATGGACACCAATACATTCTTTTTACTAGAGATATACTCGTCCTAATATCTATTGCATCATGCAACCGTATCATGATGTCAAAACTCAAGACGAGCTCTTAAGGAAGACAACGTGCAGAAATATTGATGGGTTCTTCAAATATGATAACCATCTGAAATCACATCATACAAGTTTTTTTATGTTGGAGTGGTTGTTTCAAAAGAGACGTTGATTTAAAAATCGAATTGTGGTGGAATCCCTATGTTTTTTTGTACAAATGTCGTCCATAGAGTGGGTGTTCACACACATTAGCTTTCTTTCTTCTCGTCCTCTGTTTCTTGCTGAATTTATCTGTCTTGTAAATATGTAATTACTATTGGTCTGATGGCAGAGCTTTTAAAAGCTGCAGAAGGACATAACATTTTGCTTGGTAGCGGGTATGGTTTGCCTTCATTACAGTCGCCGGTCGCCGTTCAAGATTAAGCAGCAGCAATGGTGAAGAGATGTATAGCCAGGGTAGCGGAATGGTATAGGGAGCTAGCTGAAGTTGGTTTTGATTTTTCCCCTTCGTTTTTATCCGATATATTTCAGGTGGCTGTAGAATTGCTTTCATTGGTCCTTACCAGGACAGTGCTTTTTTGCTGGTAGCATGCTACTGATCCATGGTTGTAAGCTGATTTTTTTGTAAAAACTCTGGGAACTCAGAAAGAACAAACCCAAATTGCATGACCATATGGCAAGCGCTTAAGATTTGATTTACTCAGATATGCCAAATGACATTTTCATTTGTTATGAGAACAGGGCAGTAGCCAATATTTTATTACAAATAATTCCCACAACCTCAGGAGAAACACAAAATCTCCAGTATTTTCGACCGCTACAAGATCCACAATGCCATGAGCTTGTTCCTACAACATAGCAAAGACTAAATAATCAAAACAAAGACTAATTCTAGTGTTGGCGTGTGCACTTATTGTTGGACGCAGTGGGTTACCTTGGTCCAATCAGCACACGGTCAGTTTGATCTAGTACAAATTGTCTTGGGCTTGTTTTGATTGAGCTGAAAATATTTCGGTTCTTGAACGTTTGCGTCCAACCAATTGGTTCTGTCTGGTCTCCAAAGCAGCCATTGCTTTATTACAGGTGGAACAACTTGGTAGAACAAGGTTATCTGGAATGTATTATGGTAAAAGTAATTAAGGATTGAATTTCAATTCGTGTATTTCTAAATGTTACATCTTCACTACTTCAAGGTTGACATCTTCCATGCGGTGATTTGACACTTAACTTCGGAAGCTCAATGATCAATTTCTAAATGTTAAATTGATAAGAATGAGTTTCTCTCGTCTATGATGTGTTTGGATCCCCATAACTATTTGTTAACATTTGATACGTACAGATTATGTATTATAAAAAATTGTTGGCTTTTATCATGTTGACTTTAATAATAAAAATTATCTAATGCTTGAAAGTCAACTTGACAACTACGTCACTCATGTGATGATTTCTTGAGACTTTTCATATGCGGCATTGCAAATATTGCAAAGAAAATGGTTGAAAAGAAATTAGACGTGGTGCATGCTCTGGTTTATTTGTTTGTCAAGTTAACCTTAATCTTGTCAGTAGCAACCACAATTGTCTAAAAAACATTCTCGACTATGAAGATTGTCAAGATTAATTAAGCTTCATACTCAAATGAGCGGACTGAATGATTGTCTCGTAACATATATAAAAATGATGTTTCTGAATATATTGATGATGAAACAATTATAAAACAATTTCAAAACAATTTCAAGGCGTGAATAATGCTATATAAAAACTTTTATGTGTGATTTTTTAATGCCCTCCCGCTCAAAAAAATCCTAGATACACCCCTACATTGAAGCAAATAGGATTATATGTAAGACAATTTGGCAAATATAAGATGTATTTAAGGTATTTTAGCAAATAGATGTATATATATACAGAAATTATAAAGTGAGCTCTAGGCTTAATCTACCTATTTTAAGTCCTTACCATATCTATCATTCATCTGAAATGATAAGGTAGATTAAAGTTGTGACGGTTATGCTAATAAAATGATCTAATAGTGGATATTAACTGTAGAATAGAAATAATTAATCTAATGGTGAGATTGTAAGGAATTTAAACAAATAAGATTAACTCTGAGCTCACTAGATCTTGACCCATTATATGTGTGTGTGTTTAATTAACAAATATATTTGTTTGATTAGTATACTACATAAATATGACCGATACTTACTTTTAACGATATGCACTCCATTTTGAACAACTTTACGTTCCTTTATACTCAGTTGCGTATTGGGCAACTTCATTTACTCTTAATTAAAGTTAACCTCGTTAGAAAACTAACATATATATATGAGGAGAGATTCACTACCCTTAAATTTTGTTGACACACGGTTGCATTTGTCGATAAAATCAAATCTAAACTCCAAATTAAAAATCTAAACCGTAGATCTTTATTTACAACATATATAGATTAAAGACGTCAAAAATCATAAAATTTGAAACACGTTTACGTATTAATATTTAGAGATGTAAAAATGAACATAGTACGTTCATTAAAAACTCTGATTTCCAGATCTTATATGAAACGATTACTAAATTTTTTTGATTTTCAACATCATTAATCTACTTATGTTGTAGATCAAGATCTATCATTTTGTTTTCAATTTGTAGTTTAAATTTGATTTTATTATTAAGTGCAACTGTGTGTCAACAAAAGTTAAGAGTAGTAGATCTATATCTATATATATATATATATATTGGTTTAATCACATTTTCCTTAATTTCGTTGACGAAGTTCAGGAGAGATGAATTTAATAACTGACGGGGTAACCTGGTAAGTGCTACTTTTCACGAGAGAGGACTTGGCTAAGAGATTCAAAGGTTTCTACGGGGCCATTTCAAATCGCCTTTGAACTAGATGAACAAAAAAATGAAAATGCAAAGCCTTTAATGAGATTAACGTTTTCAGAAACCATCGTACGACATGATAAAACTAGCTACATTTTATTCAAAACAAGCAAAATGAAATGAATACGATACCAGATGTGTTTTTCCTTTATATATAGCAGAATATCCATGCCGACTAAACTCTGGCTTAAAAACAAATCCTCGAAGTGGTTACTCTGGACCTACAAAAGAGAAAAAATTAAATCAAATCACATATTCAAAACAATAAAACTATAAAGGCATTGACAATATTAGGAAATCTATACAACCTCTTGAAGACAGATTGCGCAAAGCAGTAAAGAAGAGGTTCTTTTTTCTTAGAATAAATTTGTTCTCTTGTATTCAGTACATTTATCCTATTTTTTATTGTTGAATATTTCATTTTTTTATTGATGTATGTTTCTTTTTTTTCTTAATTCTTTTATTTGGTCTTATCTAATTTTATAAGAAAAAGTTATATCAAATCTGCATTCAATTTAGTACAGATTTATATCATATGTATTGAAGTGTGAGTATTCAACTCAAAACTTGAACCCAACTTGATTATAATAAAAATCAAACGGTGAATATAGTGAAAACTATACCTGGGAGTCGGGACTCAACTTATCGTGCCGACACATTAGGGGACACAGGCCCATCATTTATTCAGTATGTTTTGATTAAGTTCGTCAAGGTTATGGGTTTATTTGGATGGGGGAGGGGGTCTGGGTAAGTAAGGTCGCAATTAGAGTTAAAATGTAGTGTGAAATCAAGACATTACTTTTTTTGTAAGCGAAGACACTACGGTTAAAATGTAGTGTGAAATTCAAAACTAGATCCATCTGGACAACCAGAATATCATGGTTTTTTAGAAAACTACATTATTCAGAAACATCAGTTTTCAATCCCAAGTAGATGTTTGAATCACTCTAAATGATACATTATAAATCCATGGGTTTTTTTCTTTCGAAAACATGTCTTTCAAATAGGGGTGTAATCCATCCTTAATCGAACGAGTCAAGCATGCTCGAGATCAGATCGATAAGAAAAATGTTCGTCCTCGCCGCTCGCTGCTCGCTCGATAAGAATTTCGAGCCAAAAAATCCGCTCGTGTTCGACTCGACTCATGCTCGCGAGCGGCTCGGTTCGCTCGAATGATCGGTAAGGAAAAACAACAGAGAGGGAAACAACGGCTAGCGACACGACGACGGAGGCAGCAGTGAGGGAGACGACGGAGACAACAACGAGGGAGAAAGAGATGGTGCGAGTGATGGTGGTGACCTTTGACTTTCTCGCTGCCGTCGTCGAATATGTGATCGATGATACATAAACAACAAAAACCTAAAAATTCAGCATTTAAGCCATCTTCATTGCACATCACAAGTCAAACCAACCAAACCAAGCAAGAACAAAATGAAAGAGGACCTTCTCCTTGATGCCGGAGATGCGGCCGAAGAGGATGACGTGGTGACCACTGTCGACATTGTAGAGGATGTTGAGGGCGACGACAACCAGCTTGGCAATGCTGAAGGCACCGCCGCAAGGGACCTTGGGGATCTTGACGTTCTTGAAGGGGTTTGGGAAGGGAATGTAATGAGTTTGGGTTTGGGTTTGAGTGTGGTTTAGGTGTTTGTGGCCTTGTGTCTTGGGAGACGAAATTGGTGTAGAACCCAGCGAGGACTGAGTTGGGCCATTATTGGTCTTCATACAATTTTTATTTTATTTTTAGTTGTACATGCTGGATGAATCCATATGCTAGATAGTTGGGGTAAGTTGAAAGGAAAGTAACATATATGGAGTCGACAGACTAATTCAGTTTGTAATAATTGGGCAATAGATATGTGTATTGGATTTAGCACCAAGCGAGCGAGGTCTGCTCGTACTCGACTCATTTAGCTTGTCGAGCGGATTTTTTTGCTCGTGTTCGACTCGTTACTAGCCGATCCGAGCAAAATCGAGCGAACATCGAGCGATCTAACGATCCCGAGCAGAACTTGACAGTCCTATTTTCAAAAAATATATACTATCTTTTTTGTCTCAAATATATGGTGTTTCTTGTTAGGAGATGATTCTAACGATGCTACTAACAAGATATGGATTAAGGAGCACAAGCGGTAACAAGAATATTGATGCGGAAATTAAACTCATAGTCTCTCCTAAACTTCAAGCAACAAACACGCAAAGAAGATGGAAATCACAAGCAAAACACAAACACACATAAAGCAAACCACGACACACGTGTTTTACAAGGTTTGACAACGTGCCTACGTCCTTAGAGGGGTCTCCTGCGAGTTTTCTTTCATTTCTTGCACTTCTCCAATAAGAGAAGTCTCCGAGATTACAAACGTTTGGAAGCAATATGTCTCTCAAAGCACTCTAGATCTCTCTCTAGTCTAATCTCTCTCAAGGAAATAAGTATTGTGTGTTATGTTACAAAATTATTGTGAAAATCTTTTTTATAATGGGCTAAAACCGTACAAATAATCATGCGGATCGTGAGCAAAACCGTCTGTAACGGTCAACCGAAATTCTCCATCGGTCTACTGATGCATGGTTTTGTGTATAACCGCCAAGATTCGGTCGACCGCTCGCTGCGAGCCGATCGACCGTTCCACGCTTCTGAACAGCGCCTGGGAGACCCTGGAAGTTTCCGGTCGACTGCGTACCCCGCATCGGTCGACCGATCCGCACTTCGTTCTGAGCCCCGAAAGACTCTGAAAGTTTCCGGTCGACCGTGTGCCCCGCATCGGTCGACCGATCCGCACTTCGTTCTGAGCCCCTGAAGACTCTGAAAGTTTCCAGTCGACCGCGTGCCCCGCACCTGTCGACCGATCCTAGCTTCGATCCGAGCCCTGATTGGCTCTGGAAGTTTTCGGTCGACCGATTCTCCCTCTTCGATGAATCCTGTGACGTTCTGGATATTTCCGGTCAACCGAATATCCCTATTTTCCTGTACTTAACTAATCTACAAACCAAATATCGACATCTCTCCCTTTGGTTTTTATGACACTCTTTTGGGATTTGACTGCTTTGATGGCAACGAAGAGAGACAATGTTAGATGTTGATTTGAACAATGATTTGCATAATTGGCGGTAAAGTTCACTTTCGCCTACGAAACCTTGTGCGGAGTGTAAATGCAACAAAGTGTTCCTACACGTGTATTTCTATGATGAATCTCATTCTTCTAAAATTTGAATAGTATATAACTATATAAGGATTTGTAATCAATTTTATTTCTTTCCCAACAATTTTATATTAGATTACTGTGGCGGTTCACAACATGGAATGAAGATAATGAAAAAATAATAATATAAGGAAATATCATTACGGATCTTCATATTAGACATATTTTTCAGCAAATATTAGTTAAGATATTGCTGAGTGAGACAAATACAAAGGAAGTCAACTACGATTATTCATTTGAATCTGAAAAAATCGATTATTCCTCTACTCCTCTAGTAAAGTAGAACTTTTTATCTCAATTGACCACAAAAGTTATGAGAGAACTTCACATTTGCAATCACAAAAGGACTGTAGTTAACTTTGATATACCATCAAACTACTTCAACAAAACAAAAAAATCACAAATGCACAAAATGGTTCCTCCAGCAGTCCAACTCCTTACGCCCAACCGATGATTCAGAAGAGGGAAGGGATAATAACTGTGCTGCTCTTGAGACTCCCTGATGAAGAAGAGACTCAAAGGTCCCCCATTATATTTCTTCAAGTTTAAATTAAGAGCTAAAGATGAGTGACAGATCTGAAACGGGTGTTGACTACAAGGCCACTGATAAAGTGATTTGTGAAGGAAATGTGGAGCCTATCATTGAAAAAAAAAGGGCAGAGCAACCACAACCACATTATGATGCACACTAATTAGTCGTGCCAAATAAAATTTCTCTTAGTGTACGATTAACTTGTATTAATCAAATGTTACAATATCATACGCAACCAATAATTAATATAAAAACCCCCTTGGAAACAATATAGTGTTTTTATTTGTTCAGACACTAACTTATTTGTCATTTTGTTGCAGTTTTTCTTGTATGCATGCAATTACTGTCGTAGACATTAAGGTTACATACATAAATTATGTAGGCGTACGATAGAACCAGTTTAGTTTTCAAAGTGGCGTGTCTTCCAAAACCAATGTTTCTGCCACACCTCATCCATTGACACTAGAGGAACACCCTTGGTCTCGGGCAACAACGCTGCCACGAACGCTGTCATGACGACTATCCAACCACCGTAGAACGCAAAGGTCCAGTACTTGAAGTGGCAGAGCGTTGTGAGAAACGTTTGCGCCAACACAAACGTGGTGGCGAGGTTGACCGCCACACTTATGCTTTGCCCGGCCGACCTGATCTCGTTGGGGAAGATCTCGCTAGGGACCAACCAGCTGAGTGGGCCCCATGACCACCCGAACCCTGCTGCATAAATGCACAGCAGAATCAGCACCGTCGTCGAGGCGGCCATCATTAAGCCAGCGGTGCCATCACCCCCTATCGTTGCTCCCAACACGCACGTCACCCCTACCTTCACGATACACCGATGAATATTAATGTTTATATTTTGTCAAATAAGGATGTTTATATTGGAGGTAACATGTTAATTACTATCATAGATCACATAATAGTATCGTTAAACTGTTAAAGCAGAACCCTTAACTTAAACCATTTCAGTTAAGTCATTAATGTTTCTTGAAAGCATTTTATATTTTTTATTAAATCCTAATATGTAACTCACGTACTCGATTTCATTCCTTGATGTAGGCTAATCTAAGATTAAGAATATACCAGTTAAGCTAAACTCTAATTGTTTAATTTCAAATTATTAGTTAAAACGTAAAATTTGTTTGGGCAGTGAATAACCTGACATGCGATCATTTGAGCTCCACCCTGCAGGAACAAAACTCTCCTGCCATACCTATCAACAACAAACATAGAAACAAGTATCGCAACAAGATTAACGGCACCCAATGCGACGGCCCCCATCAAGGCTGAGTTACTCCCGTACCCCACAGTCTGAAACAAAACGGGCGCATAGAAAGCAATGACATTGATCCCAGTCATCTGCTGGAAGAACGGTATCATTACAGCCATAACAAGATGTTGTCTGTATCTCTTTCTTAATATCTTCCTAAATGGGCCCTCTTCACCTTCTTTGGGCCGTGACGCCTCGACAAACTGGGCAATGTGTTTGAGCTCGGGCTCGATGTCAATGGTGGGCCCACGGATGTGTCGGAGGGCGAAACGGGCACCTTGGTGATCCCCACGTTTTAGGAGGCTAGTTGGGGTGTCTGGGATGAGAATTGCGCCAGTGAAGAGGATTGCGGCAGGGACTGTGGCTAAGCCCAAGGAGAGACGCCAACCCCAGGTAGGGATTCTAGCTGTGCCATAGTTGACTAAGTTCGCGACCACCACACCTATTCCGAGGCAGAATTGGAAGCATGTGTTGAACGATCCACGCCATCTTGACGGTGCCACCTCGGAAAGGTATAGAGGAGCAGCCTAGTAGATAATACTCAGAAAATCAAATGGATGAACAAGTTCGGAGACAATTTGAACCATAGTGGATGATTTGAGAAATATTATAAATTTGGAGCAGTCTAACAGTATCAATGTTTGGAGACAATTTGAATGAGCCACTAGTATTCATAAAGTAAGCTAAAGTCAAGTTACTTGATTGGTGAAGCCGACCCCAAAGCCGAGGAGGACGCGACCAATGATGAGCATCTCGATGTTTGCAGCTGCCCCATTAATCGAGGCGCCGACGAAAAACATGGAGGCTCCAATCAACATGATGGCTCGGCGGCCAATAACCTCTGTGGTACGGCCGGCCACTATGGAGGAGAACAAGCCGGCTATATACAAGGATGAAGTGAAGGCTGTGAGGTACTCGTTATCATACACACAGTACTTATCTGGCTTTGAAGCCATCATTCTTCTTAGGACGTCTGGGAAGAATTTTTTGAGGAAGGGTTCCATTGTTGTCACTCCACCTGAAGTTCAACCATTTAACTGAAATTAGAAAAAATGATTTATGTGATATAAGGTTCATTGCTTGTTTTATGTTATGTTAAATGCAGGATGCCACACAAATTGACTCGATATATGATGTTAACTATTTAAAGACCAACAATCCATATGCTGGGAATGTCTTTGTTTCATGAAAATGTAATACTTTATACTTGTATTCCCAGAGTTAGGATTATACCACATACATGGCTATCTGCATGGCATTGAAAAATTCGCAAGTGCGTCAGTGATCATCTTATGATACATTTAAGTGGCATACATAATTTATCTACACATAAACTTCAGAAGTTGTATTTTTCATTACGTTACTAACAACCGTCTCTGTTAGTAGTAGTTCACACAATGCTCTGTGACAGAGGCAAGAGCTGAATTGGCGGATTGAAGCAACAGAGAAATAAAATCACGAAGTAATAGCACTTTTGATAATATCAAAATCAAATGAGGACTTAAGAACAGTTCATCAGTAGAATTTGTAGATAAAATAGAAATTGGTCAAATGCCTTAACAGTACACTTGAAAATTGTTTAAATTAGAGTTTATGATAAAAAAATTGAGACAATCGGAATTTTACATGAAAGAGATAATACCCACCTGAGATCCCAATGTCGTACCCGAAAATCAACCCACCAGAAGCCGCCATGATGCACGTCGTGACCACCGTGGTCGTCACTTTCCCGTCGAACTCCTTTGCACCATTCTCGGAAGCCAACACTGCCCCCTCGGCCATGCTTCTCCTTATGACCACGACACAAAATCTATATTATGAACTTGAAACTCACCTTATATATAGAACAAAATGATAACTTGTTCTTGTTGGAACCAATCAGACCAATCTTGACCGCCCATCCTACCAGTTTCTAATCCATTAGGTTTCAATTATTGAAGTAGTTGAGCTGGTGGGACAGATTTTTGTTGGGATCAGATTTCATTTTCATATTTTCCCTACTCTATACTGAACTAAATTCCAGGATACAACTTGCTTTTCGAGACAGGAACCGTAGTCTTATATGCATGTGTTTTTTTCATGAGCTCATCAGTTGACAATTAACATGCATTAGTTAATTTGCATTTAATTTTTAGTCAATAGAATACAAGTCACCTGAGCTGGTAGGATTTTCTAGTATGAGAAATTACACAGACTTTAAGTTTTTAACCTTTCTAGAATAAATATGCACAACACATTCGAAATACTACTGAGAAAAAATGACTTGTTCTTCCGTAAAGCTATCCACTGGTCCATATAAATCTGCATATGTATATCTATAAGAAACACATTTCGCACAAACAGGGACACGCAACTGCCCAACTTTAGCATAACCATCTGTCCATCTCTAATTAATAATTGTAGTAAAATTTGGACTAGATAAGTAGAGATGGTTAGTATCAACACTATCAAGTATAGGACCTTTCCTAAATCGGTAGACAATTTATTTTATTTATTTATTATACTTAAGAGAGAGAGTGAGAGAGAACAAAAAAAACGGTTCCCATATTTCTTTCTCAATAGGGGTCTCTTGTTTCTTTAAACACATAAAAAGTGTGGAAGACCAAATGCAGATGTGTTCATTTCGTGATACTTATTTATGAAAACGTACAAGCTTTGACATGCAAAGTTTATCTCAACCCCAAAAACGTTATCTTGGGATCATGTTCTATATCTGCAGGCAACAATTTAGAATAGTTATTGAGTAAAATGGTTATGATAACTAGTAGAGATGGATGAAGTTTTACGTTTTCTACAACCACAACAGTTCATCCCATCAAAGCAATGGTATATTCACATACAAAATAGAAAAGAAAAATCAAACCAACATTTTCGTATAAAGGAATAAGGTGACGACAAACATAATGTCTGTACTGGCAAATTTTCAAGACAAAAAAACACTTACGTATTGAAATGCTTAGAATTTTAAAAAATAATGATAATCCAAATTCACAATAAATTATTTTATGGTCTAGTTGTTCGTCTCAAAGTATAAAGAAAAAATGTTGCCCAATAAAATTGCTAGGATATAAAGCTACTCTAGAGGATGGCGAATAGAGTAAATAAATTTTCAAAAATATTATTAGATAATTTGACAAACTAGTTGCCATACGAAAATGAAATAATCAAACCACAACACACAAATATTTTATTTGGATTCGGTCGACCTCTCGGCCTACCCCAAGCCCTTCTTTGAGAGTCTTTTTATCTAAAATTTTCTGTCCAAGGTTTGAAGCCGTAAAACCCACACTCAAAGAACAACTCTCGACGAAACCTTTCACCAACCATGAAGTCGATTTCCACACACCAAAAAGTATGATACAACCTATAAGTAGCAAGATCTTCACCTATGCAATGCCCAATAGCAAGCTTCTTGATGAGAAAATGAATCAAATGGTATTAAGATCCAAGAGAACAATAGAAGCTAAGAGGTGAAGAAAAGAGAAGCTTGAACTTTAAAGAGTAGGGGGGAAAATTCATAAAGGATGTGAAGAGTTTTAAAGAAGACAACAGAGCACCTATTTATTATTGAAAGAAGAGAGGTGGAGCAAACAAAGAATAAAATCAAATGAAAACTGGACCCAAAAAGGAAGGAATTCGAACTTTATTTGGCGATTGGACGACTAGTTGTGGACGCTGGAAATTCCAGTATCACAGACCAGTCATCCACCCGCTTGGGTCGGTCGATTGGTCTTGGACTATGAATTCCAATGTCCAAGGGCGGAGGACCAATCTAACTAGGTGCTCGTCTGGTCCTTCAATTTTAACCGGCTTGACTTTTAGTTTTGTGATTAATTTGATTTGATTTTTTTATGGATGTTATGACTTATGAAGCTTACTTTACATAATTAAATCTAATCCTAATCTACTACATATGCAAGAATTAAAATACAAAAATGTGATCATAATTGAATCTTCAATTTCTTGAGTACTTACTTTTATCCTTAAATATTTTCAATTAAAATGAAATATTTGAAATTTTGCTAATTGCTAATAGACCCTATAAAACTTGAAAATCAAATCAGTAATTAATAAATATTATTGTCATTTATCAAAACAAAAGAATTTTTATTAACAAACATAAACTCGAGTATGTTATCTTTTTTTCAGTACTAAACTGCCAAGCTCCAAATGAACCAAGAATACCTTAAATCTCAAGGCGACTCTTTCAAGCCGATATCTGAAGGACGCGGAACACCTTTGATCATCACTTTGATCTGGAAGTAAGCTTTGGTGAAGCTTTATGGTTATTGACTGAGGCCAAAAATAGCATGCAAGAGATGCTCTTTATCACAAAAAACCCAACCGATCATGAAACCTGTACCAAAAGAGGGACGAACTTTAAATTTCAATTTAACTGTTATAAACCAAACTCTAGAGGACCTGCGGAACACCTTTGACCACTTCAAAGCTCGAACGTCGATTTGGTTGATCTTTTGGCTACTGGGGCTGAATATACCATGCAGGACGATGATCTTTACCACTGATAACCAACCGCGAAAGATCATCAAGCCATGTGATGCACCTTTTCATTAACTGCTGATTCTTGTAGAACATCACAATAGACAAGATCGAGCAATCCATGCACTCCACGAATGATGTTGTCAATATTGAAAAGATGATGGTACATGGTATGCTGGTTATCAGTTTACCTACAAAACTGAAAGACTCATTATAAGAAGATTATCTTCGTGGCAACCTCATATAATGATTCCCAAACAATGGCTTATGCATAACCTTAGGGTGGCAATATATAAAAGCTAAAGATCAAACTGCATCAAAAATATTATTGGAATTCAAAGTCTATATCACACAAAGTTATTTTGACTTGAAAATACCAATATCAATGTGTAAATAATCCACAACAGAATGTAAGCTTTCATCCATTTATTGCTCAATACATTCATCAAAACGTGAAATTATTGACTTTCAACAGAACTGCAAGACCAAACAATGAGACTAAATACAAAATTGCTAAATAAATATATTCTGGTATTTCAATGCAAAACTTATAGAGCAAAGTGTATTGAAACAACGATATGAGATGATGTCAGAAGCTACCTCTTGACTTCCACTCCAATGCATATTGTCCTTTCCAAATCATATGTCCTAAACTCGAATACACTAAGAACCATTGCGACAGTTCTTAATCTTGAACTTGGTTTGTCAATGCAAATTAAGTTCCATCGGGAAGGGACAGTCCACTTTGTTGTACGTTGGGAGAATTTGCATGGAAGACACTGAGTGCATGAAAGAAAATCCCAAAATAAATTATCCTTTACCTGCTGGATACAGGAGTTAAAAAACCGTCATCTGAGAAACAAAACTTCAAAAAGAACAACTCGAGATCATCTTTTGTACTCCCAAAAATGAGCATAATGGAACTTACAATATGCTGACAGACTACAAGAGAAGGTGTGAACATTCCACTTTTAGCATTTCATGAGTAAAATTCACATATAAAATGAGCTTCTTCAGGATTTGATATCATCTCATGAAAACATTTTTCCTGACTCCTGAGAACTTTTCATCTTTTAACATCCACACAATCTGACAATTCAAACCATCTCTTGAGTTAAAGGAAGGGTGAAAGTCCAACCCAACTTGTCAATATTAAATACAAAAAATTGAAAGGAGAAAATTCTTTTGAAACTAACTTACACCACCTAGTGGAACAAAATTCATATATGAAGACCCGCGAGAAACCAATATTCAGCTTAGCAACTTCACACCAATGCCAGCCCATTTTCGAAAGGCTTGAACATGCTCAAGTCTCTTCTTCTGGACCTCAGTTTTTGCATCTGATCCTCTAAGATTTCGGTAGAGTGAGCGGTGAAACTTCAGAAATTCTCTTTTGTACACCCACTTGTCAATGTACATCTTATGACCATTCATGCAATGGATAATTTCCATAACCCTTTCAAAGTACCCTCCTCTAATAAAATTCCACAACAAGCACTCAAACAAATCCCTATCCTCTTTTAGAAACCCATGCTCCATTCTCCTCTTGATTTCTCCCCATAATATCGTGATCTCTCGGTACATCTCCAAGGAAGAATACCCATTCACCAAATAACTAAAGGTTTGTGCACTGGCATGCAAATTTCTTTCTTGCATTTTCTTGAGAGTCTTCATTGCATCTTCCATCATCTTAGCCTTGCAGAAGAAAAAGATCGATGAGTTCAACTCGTAAAACAATATACTTGCTTGGACATCCTCTTTACTTTCCTTATCTAAAATTTCTATTAATGGTGATTTGGCAAGCTTAGTGTCATATGCATCTGCTTCGTTGATCCACTTCAACAATAACTTTGCTTCTTCCAACCGATTGTGACTGCAATAAGCTCTGTATAAGGAATTATATATGTGTGATTCTAGGGTGATTCTAGCTGACTCGAAGTTATCCAAAATGTCATGTGTGATACCCAACCAACCCAATTGAATGCAACCATCTAATATCTCAAGGCAATGGTCAGATAGTTCCACCTCCTTGTAGATGCTAGCCAAGAAACAGGAAAGTTCCCCCACCCTTTTTTGTCTTAAAAAACCAACTACAAGCTTCGCAAATGCCTTCTTACTTGGAACAAGTTTGCCATCATTTAAAATGACAAGTCCAGAACCATTAGATTCTTGGAACATAAAATCAATCTGCATCTCTCCAGGATTGGTTAAAATTTTGTATCCTATTTTAAAATTACATGATCCCACCTGAACCTCACATGGTCTCTTCACCTCTAAGCTTTTAGAAATCTGTTGCTCTACACAGCCAAGAGATTTGGAACGCCTAAGCAAGCTCAATATGAGATCTGCTGCCACATTAATGTCACCATATTTGAAATGCAAACTGAGCAGGAAGTCATACAACAAATGATAGTGACGGAATAATGAACAGGAAGAAACAGAAGATACGTGCTCCTCCAAATTCATGAGATCCTCCCTTTGCCCATTGATTTCATATATGCGAGCAATAATATTGATGGAGTTTGCGTCCGCTATGACCCCAACACGTTGCATAAGATATATTATCAGTTGAGCCTTTACAGTAGACCCAAACTGCGCGCATGAGCTCAAAACAAGATTGAATAGTGTGGTGCTTGGTTTTACTTGTTTGGGTCGTCTCGAATTTTTCACAGTTGAAAGATTCTGTAAGTAGCACTCACAGAACTCAATCAAGATATTAGATGCAAGACATGAGCCGATTTCTGTTTTCACCATGTGAAAAAATATTGTGGTCCACATATCTATAGACAGAAAAATTCCCTTCTCCAGCAACAATCTTAAAATTGCGGAGGCTGCAACAGGAATCTGGGCCCGTGCGGATGCTAGTGAAAGCCTAATCAAGGAATCACGACAGGGTAGCTCAAGCTTCTCTTTTTGAATCATAAGCACCACCTCATAAGCTTTGTTAAGCCAATGATTGTCAGAGGAACAAGATAGCATGTTGATTAATCTACTAACCATGTTTTTCTTTGGGAAGTGATACAATCTTCTATAATCTAAGAAAGTTTCCCATGCTTCGAGTGCCTGGTGACCGTTTATTGCAGATTCAAGCTTGGCCAGCAATGTTTCAGATGTGGAACCTTCACAAGATAAATATTTAGGGGAAGTTGAAGAAAAACTTCTGGTCAAACAATTGATCTGAGAATAGTTGCAAGTCTGTGATTTTTTGTATTGGGAATCTTTACTGCTACAAAAGACTGCTCCAGCAGGTGCAATGGCAAGCTGAATATGAAAATTTCGAGAGAAATTAAAATCCCATCGTAGGATGCAGGGTGAAGTACAAACATGACATGGGAAAGTGAACTTACAGCATCGTGTGGAGAACAAACAACAAAGGAGAGTCGAAAGCAGAGCCTTTTGGATCTAAGCAAGCTTCTCATTGTGATAACCATGTTGCGATCTCAAGATGGATATTTACAAGCCAGTTCGACACAACATCTTCAGACAGATGATTCTTTCTTTTGAACACTGCAATTTTTTAATAAAAATTACGGCCCTAAGATCAAATGAAATCCACAACTAGCAAAATGCAAGACACGCTACTGAAATAGAAGTTGTAGCTGTGGATCACTTCATGCCAGTAAAATACTAAAAAAAATCGTACCCAATGTTACATTTTTGGGTGGGGAAACAACTAATTTATGATTCTTAGTCCTTCAAGCAACTCAAAACTCAAAATTTCAAAACTTAAAAATTGAGGCCTGTTTGGTAAGAAAAATAATTCTAAAACTCTGGTTTGATTCTTAGTTTTTTTGGATGACAGCCAATGCAAAAAAAGAATTTTGAAATCGTAGTTTTCAATAGGCCCTCTCCACCCTACGGAAGAACTCAAGGTGCTTGGATAAGAAACATAGATGTCGATCAAAATATGATTTTTCGAAGTTAGGACTTCCATAGGCACAATTGGACACCCAAATGTCTTTATTCTTCACAAGGTATAATTAACCCAATTAATAAGCTTTTCAAATACAAGCACATTTTAAAGAAAACAAAATAAATTCAAGAAACATAAATTAACTCCCAAGTAATGTTTCATACCCGCAATCCTCCACTCAAGCAAAAACACAAACACCTTGTATGCAAAATCCTTCCCCACTTTCTTCACGTCATCTGCCACTCCAAATCATCTAAACCCATCATCTACTACTCCAACGCGAGTCTCTCTCCCACGTCTTCCTTTCCACCAGAAACTAACGCCACCTAAATCAAACCAAAGCAACTAAAATCAAATGAAACCGCTATCAAATCATCATCTACACGAACACCTTTGCACTGATTCCGGACGACGGTGTGCCACCTTCTTCTGCCGCTCAGTTAGGCCTCGAACTCAGTTAGCCCCGAGGCGCCGGAAGATGGAGTTGAAGTTGCAGCAACGGGGGGGGGGGGTTTGAGAAAGTGGGACCCACAAATCGTGTAACTCTGTTGTAATTTAAAATAGGAAATTTTTTCAAAATAAAATTTTTTTAAAAAAAAATTGCCAAAATAAACCACCACTAAAAATAATTATCAAACTAGACCCGCTGCCACCACGTGGTGACACGTGGCGGCGGCGGGTTTTGTTTTTTTGTGCATAAAGAACTCGGCATCACCAGTGCCGAGTTCTTCTTGGAATAACTCGGCACTGGTGATGCCGAGTTCATTCTGGGAATTCCGGGCTAGTTCCCAGATCAAACTCGGCATCACCAGTGCCGAGTTATTCCAAGAAGAACTCGGCACTGGTGATGCCGAGTTCAACTTGGTTTTTTATTGGCCAACACTTGACAATTTTTACTGATGTGATTCAAATAGAACTCGGCACTGAGAGTGCCGAGTTCTATATAAGAAACTGTTCTCCTGGCGCTCAGATCGTGCATGAGACGATTGACGCGCCAGGAGAACAGTTACTTAAATAGAACTCGGCACTGAGAGTGCCGAGTTCTAAAGGCATAACTCGTCGTTACTAACGCCGAGTTCACTTAAAAAAAAGTGAACTCGGCGTTTCCAACGCCGAGTTCCGTCGGGCTATAAAAGCAGCCCGACGCCCCCAACTCTCCCCTTCCGCCGAGTTCTCGAGTTTTGAGGTTAGGGTTTCGATTTTTTTTCGTTTTTCACCGTTTTCTTGCATTTTTTATGTATTAGGATGATATACATTGTTGTTTTAGGTATGATTGTGGTGTTTTTGTTGGTTTAGGAACCCGTTTTGGTGCAAAATCGAAATCGAATTTGGGTTTTTAGGCAAAACGTTTTATTTTTTCTTTTTTAGTTGATTATTGAATTTAGTTTTGTTGATCATAGTTCTACGGTAGTCATCTTAAAAAAAGTTCAAATTAAGTATGATTATTGTGATTAAAATTAGATTTTTTGTTGTTATTTATGTTTGAATGTATGTTAAATTGAATGAATGTAAACCTAAAAGTGCTTTATTTGTGTTTAAATGTATGTGACTTTGAATGTATGTGAGTATTGAAGTTTGTAGTCTTGTTAGTTTTCCCAATTTACCAATATGAAAAATATAGGGGATGTTCTGTCAAATTTTTTAAAAATTCTCTGACATGATTCGTAACGTTGTTTATTGTAGTTGATTTTATTGGAGAGATTGTTCGACGTTTACAGTCATTTGCTTCTACACTCGATTGAGGTAATTCTCAACTTTTAAAGTCATTTAAACTCGGCATTCTCAACTTTTTAAGTAGTAAGTAATGAAGAACAACCATCTCATTTTTTAACGTGTTATGTACAGATGGAGGTTGGTGGTTCCAGTACTGGTTCAGTTAGAGGTAGCTACGCTTCACAGGGTCCGGTAGACAGATCAGTGTTGGTTTTGCAGGCCAACCACAAGTCAGACTTGTTCAAAGATTTTGTAAGTATTTTACATTTTCAAATTAAATATTTGCGCGTGAGTTTCAATATTCTGAAAGTTATCTAAATTTATGCAGAAGGATGTTGATGGTGTAAAATGCGTTGAGCATGGATCGAAGCTCAACGCATGGCAGATCACTGATGAGAGGATGTTGTTCCTGCTAGATATGGCAGGGTTTGACACAGTAACTCGGTTGGGCAGAGTTCAGTTGGATCATACGTTGCTGGGGGCGATGGTCGAGCGTTGGAGACCGGAGACTCATTCATTTCACCTGCGACATGGTGAGATGACGTGCACATTGCGTGACATCTCGATGATTACCGGCTTGCGCGTAGATGGATTGCCGGTGTGCGAGTCTCAGGAGTACGATTGGTCAGAGGTTTGCATGGATTTATTGGGTCAGGTCCCCGATGATTTGGGTCGTAAGGGTTCCGTAACTTTGGGTTGGTTGCAAGCTCAGTTTCAGCACTTGCCTTTTGATGCTGACGAGGAGACAGTTACACGACACACCAGAGCCTTCATTTTGTTCCAGCTGGGATGCAGTATATTGGCAGATAAGAGTGGCACGATGGTTCACTTGAAGTACCTATCCTTGCTTGGAGATTTGGCAGTCGCATCGGAGTACAGTTGGGGTAGTGCGGCTCTGGCCCACTTATATCACATGTTAGACGAAGCCTCACTGATTCCGACGAAACATTTGTGTGGTTTTCTTACGTTCCTGCAGTTGTGGTGTTGGGAACATCTACACATTGGCAGACCTTTGAAGAGGAGACCTTTAGCATACCCGGAGGACGACAGGGCACCATTAGGTGCCCGTTGGAGACGACCAAGAACATTCAAGGGTAGTGCGAAGACGACCACACTTGATTTTTATCGTAATGAGCTGGACGTGCAGGAATTCGATCAAGTGATCTGGGACCCTTATGCAAATTTGCAACTTAATCAGTTACCACCATTATGTACGGAAGGTTCAGAGATCTGGACGAGTCGCACTTGGCTTATAAATTTTGGTGAGGTGGTTATGCATTGTCCAGACCGAGTGATGAGACAGTTCGGTCTACAGCAGCACATTCCAGAGCCAATGGAGAGACATGTAGTGAAATCGGCTCAGGGGAGGTCGGATGTTAATTGGTTGGTGGAAAATCACCAATTCATTCAGCATTGGTCGCACCGAAGAGATCATCTACAGTTTGAGCGACCACTCCTAGGTGCCAATCCTGAAGAGAGCACACGACTGTATATGGAATGGTACTGGAGCATCACCGTCCGTTGGATAGTTCAGCACGTCTTGGCTCCAAATAATACATTATATAGACCTCGAGCGGGTAGAGAGCGAGAGATGGTAAGATTTAAACATTTATTTTAATAATGACCATGTATTGAAATTGTGTTTTACTGTTTCATAAACTTTTAATGAACTGTAGGTGCATGGGGTTTATGAGTTTCACGAAGAACTCCATCAAATTCACCAGGTGATCAAAGATCACAAGACAGGCTCTTCGATGGTTGGAAAATTAAAGGAAAAAATGAAGGCTTGGCTTATGTGTTTTGGTGCTGAAGAACCCACATTACATTTGAGTCAAGATCGCGTGGTTGAAGAAGAAGATTCACAGTCTCAAGAAGACGCTGGCGGTCTGACTCAGGATACTGAGAATGCAGCACGAGGAGGGGGACGCGGCAGGGGGAGAGGACGTGCTCAAGCACGTCCTAAAAGGAAGAAGAGATTGAGAGGTCACTTAGGATAGATATGTAGTTGTGAATTTATTTGATTGTTTGTATGGTACTTTTGGATGTATGTTAAAATGTTGAACTTCATATTCCACTCGTAGTTGTATTGTATTTTATCGTACTTGTTTGTGTGTCGTGTTCGAATTGTGTTTTCGTTGATTGTGTCGTGGTTGAATTGTTTTCGTTGATTGTGAAACAGGAAATGAAAAAAAAAACTCGAGTTCTTAAATCAATGAACTCTACAAGAGAACTCGGCATCCTCAGTGCCGAGTTCTCTTGTTGTGAACACGGCATCACCCCTGCCGAGTTCACACCAATAGAAATCGGCATCTTCAATGCCGAGTTCTATGTAAGTTTTTTATTGGCCCACTTGATATTCCACTCGACTTGAGTTGCCAGGAGAATAGTGATTCAAATAGAACTCGGCCCTCTCAGTGCCGAGTTCTATTTGATTCACTATTCTCCTGGGCTCATATCGTGCATGAGACGATTGACACGCCAGGAGAACAGTTGCTTAAATAGAACTCGGCGTCCTAGATGCCGAGTTCTAAAGTAATAGTTCGGCGTTGGTAACGCCGAGTTCACTTAAAAAAAGATAACTCGGCGTTACCAACGCCGAGTTCTGGAGGTCTATAAAAGCAGGCAGACGCCCCCCCTCTCCCTCACGACGGGTTCTCGCGATTTTCAGGTTAGGGTTTCGTTTTTTTTTCGTTTTCCACCGTTTTCTTGCCTTTTTATGTATTAGGATGATATACATTGGTGTTTTATGTATGATTGTAGTGTTTTTGTTGGTTTAGGAACCCGTTTTGGTGGAAACTCGAATTCGATTTTGGATTTTTAGGCAAAACGTTTTATTTCTTGTTTGATAGTTGATTATTGAATTTAGTTTTGTTGATTATAGGTCTACGGTATCGTAACGTTGTTTATTGGAGAGATTGCTCGACGTTTACAATCGTTTGCTACTACACTCGATTGAGGTAACTTCTAAAACATTTAAGTATTTTCAATTTTTTAAGTATTTAGTAAGAAATTCGATCATCTCACTTGAACACATTTTCAAATATTTAGGTATGGATAAAGATGATGAAGGATCTTTGTTGGTTATGTATAACGGGAAATTAGAATGTGACGGAGATGTGGCAGAATACACAGGATCTGACCGCAAATTGGTAGTTGTTCCGTTGAACATCAAATATGAGGATTTAATTGATGTTATAAGATCTGAATGTTGTTATCCACACAGTATGTTTGATGTCAAGTTGACGGCGAAATTGCCATTAAACAATGATTGGACTTACGTTCCATTAACCAATGATAGGTCGGTTTATGGATTGATGTGTTTGTTTAAACGAATGTCTGTGGTTGGAGTGTATGTGGAAGCTGAACCTAAAGTGCCCGACCCTACGCTGACAACGAACACTCATTCGCCGGAGTATGGTACAGTAAGGTCGACCGGTTGGGACTGTGGAATAGATTTGAATATAAGTCTAAATCCTACAGCCGAAGTTCCAGCATACCAGCAAATTCCATTTTTCCAATCGCATAACTTCCAAACAGGCAACGAATGGTCAGAAAATGTGTGTGACATTCCTTCTAGCAGTGCAAATCCTTATCCTGGTCTGTCGCAATTTGAACCTTCACATTACAGTCATGATGAGTTTGCTGGAGGGGCTGGACCATCTACCTCATATCCTTACCTTGGGCTTGGTTTGTCACCTGTTGAACCAATTCATTTTAGTCGACCAGAAGGCCGGGAACAGATGCATAGCGTTGAAGACGATGACACTGAGGAATTAGGGGATTACAACACACCTTTCGCTGTAGAAGATGAACCTGAAGGTGTTTCTGCTAATGAAGTCGTTCCGGAGACGCAGGATGTCATATATGCGATGGGTCAATCCATAAACCGTGAAGACGACGACGTTGTTGATGATGCAGTTGCTAACAACGATATGATTCCAACTCTTAATGAACTTCCCGATATCTTCGAGGACGACAACTGGATAGAGAATTCGGTAATTGAACACTCATTCTTCGATGCTGCGAACAATTTTGAACAGAGTGATTGGCATACGCAAGATGGTCGTTCTTTCTGGGATAAACGAATTTTCCCAACCAAAGATGATTTGGTTCATGCTCTGCAATCGTGGCACATTAAAAAGTTTGTTCAGTATTCAGTTGTGGTTTCTTCAACGAAACGGTATACTGTTCATTGTATTCGTCGTGATGAAGATAACTGCAAATGGCGTCTACATGCGTCTGTTCCAAAAGGCTGCAGATATTTTCAAGTTAAAACATACGACGCCGAGCACACTTGTTCCAATCCGATATTGTTAAACGACAACAAACAATGCAGTGCTAATTTTGTATGCGACTTGATAATGTCATCTGTTAGAACTAAGTTCACAATTACTCCTGCTGAAATAATGGAAAGGGTGAAGACCAAATACTCACTTGAAATCGGTTACGCTAAAGCATGGCATGCTAGGCAAAAAGCGTTGAACCGAATATATGGTGCCGAAGAAGACAGTTTTAAAGATTTGCGAAGGTTCGTCACAGTTCTCTGTCAGAATAATGAAGGATCTGTTGTCGAAATAGAGTCTGTCCAGATAAATTCAGACTAGGAGATGTTTAAGCGTGTATTTTGGGCGTTCGGGCCTTCAATTAGTGGGTTTCATTATTGTAGACCCGTTGTCAGTGTGGATGGAACGCACCTCTATAGCAAATATAGAGGTTTATTGCTAATTGCTGTGGGCACAGATGCAAACAACGGAATTTTTCCTTTGGCATTTGCTGTTGTAGAGAGCGAGAATACAGAGTCGTGGACGTGGTTCCTTCATTTGCTGGCAAGTAGAGTTACAAGGCGACCCGATTTGTGTATTATCACCGACAGATTTTCGGGAATAAATGCTTGTGTGCGAGCCGCATTTCCACCTTCGGAGGGCCATGTACATCGATTCTGTCTTCGACACATGAAAGCAAATCTTGCTAAACATCGAAATTGCAAGGAAAGATTGGGACAAATCAAGTTTTATGAAGCGGGTAAAACTCATTCATTTATGAAATTTGAAGAGTTAATGAAGGCTATTGCAGAGGAACATAAACCGATATACGAGTGGATTCAACATCAAGGTCCTTTGGAAAGATGGACTTGTTGTCACGACGGGGGTCGACGTTTCGGATGTATGACAACTAACATGTCAGAAAGCTTCAACAATGTCTTACGAGGGGCACGCGGTATGCCAATTACAACCATGATTTTGATGACCTTTCTCCGCTTGAACAAATTCTTTGTTAAAAGAAGGGACGTCGCCGAGTCGTGGAATGAAACATATGTACCGACAGTCCACACCGTGGTGATGGCAAACAGCAATCTGGCCAGAACACATACAGTAACTCGGTACCACCAGCTGATGTACCAGGTTGAAGCCAATGACCAGAAAAAATACCTCGTGAAATTTGAAGAAGGAGTTATTACTTGCACTTGTGGATACATAATTGCAATGCACGTCCCATGTTCACATGTACTAGCAGTTTGCAGTGGCAGACATGCAAATGTCAACACTTCACATTTGGTGTCCCCGTATTATGAGGTTCAAATGTACAAGGAGGCGTACAAACCGATATTTATCCCAATTCCTGATGTGAGGTATTGGCCAGATCGAGGCACCATCACAATGAAGCATCCCCAAACCAAAAGACCTCCCGGTCGGCCTAAATCAACGCGAATCCGAAACGAGATGGACGAACACTCTGGAAGAAAGGTAAGGTGTGGGAGATGCGGCGGTATAGGGCATAACCGAAAGCGATGCAAGAAACATATATAGCAAAATATTTTGTATGTAACTATTTAGTGAGACGAATGAATGTAAGAGTTGATTAATTGTAAGACTTGTAATGTATTTGTAATGTATTTTGTTATGACTTGAATGAATGTACGACTTAAATCCTTTTTAAGAGTTGATCAATTGTAAGACGATAATTGTAAGACGAATGAATGTAATGTATTTTTTAGGACCGCAAATTTGCCTACTTAAGCCTATTGAATTGGACTTCTGCCTATGAAACTCGGCATCTAGAATGCCGAGTTCTATTGTAGACATGGGCCACCTGGCCGTCACCCATTTTCACACAAGATTTGAGTGCCAGGAGAACAGGACCAAATAGAACTCGGCATCCTCAATGCCGAGTTCTATCTGAATCACTGTTCTCCTGGCAACTCAATTCGACTGGAATGTCAAGTGTTGGGCGATAAAAAATCAAATCGAACTCGGTATCACCAGTGCCGAGTTCTTCCAAAGCGAACTCGGTATCACCCGTGCCGAGTTCTCTCTGGGAGAACTCGGCATCACCAGTGCCGAGTTCTATTTGAATCACCTCAGAAAACGTCAAGTGTTGGGCAATAAAAAATCAAGTAGAACTCGGCATCACCAGTGCCGAGTTCGTCCAAAGAAAACTCGGCATCACCAGTGACGAGTTCTCTCTGGGAGAACTCGGCATCACCAGTGTCGAGTTCTCTCTGGGAGAACTCGGCACTGGTGATGCCGAGTTCTCTATGCACAAAAAAACAAAACCCGCCGCCGCCACGTGTCACCACGTGGTGGCAGCGGGTCTAGTTTGAGAAATACTTTTGTTTGAGGTTTATTTTGAGAATTTTTTTAAAAAAAAATATTATTTTGAAAAATTTTCCTTTAAAATATTGTTTTTAACAGAAACCATATTCTAAAACTTGGTTTTTGTTTCTCATCCAAATTCCAAATACCGAATTACAATTTCCAAAACAATATATAGATTAACAAACACTGTTTCAACTTAAAACCATGGTTTCAATAGTAATCCAAACGGACGCTTAAGTGTATTAAAGACGGTAATGTCCAATTTAACACAATGTACCTAATTTTTACCAAAAATCAACTTAAGAGGAGACGGTGAGGTGGACGGAGGCAGACAAATAGGAGGTGGGTCGCCGTTGAGCTCTGGTCGTCGGTTTGGAGGAAGAGGTACGTGGAATGGGAGAATTGGAACCGTGAAGAAAAATAAGTGAGGGTAAAATGGTCTTTGACTTGAATATTAAAATCACCAGAGTATTTTTGTTTGTTTGTGAAAAGTTCATATTTCGGCATTAAAAAAAGGTTCTTTTAAATAAAAAATGTCTAATGAAAGGATTTTTAAATAATTTCCTCTTTTTTCTTTAGTTTTAAAAACAAAACAGAATTACTATTTTTCGCGAAGAAATAAATTATATATTTTACATTACAAGTAAAACTGTGAAAGCGAGGTCCAACGTCCAGATGTATTGATTTTTATAAAAAGATTTTTTTACAAATGATATGTCTAAACCAGCAACTAACAACCTTCTGCTAATTTACGTGTAACAAGAGAAGGCAAACAAAAAAACGATAGAACATTTACCGATGTCTTGTATGTTAATACACGATGGGACTATGGCGAACTTTACTCTGCTACCGCCAAACATACATAAATTATTCACGGTCTTCATAAGTAATAATACCCTTCGCATCCGGGCCCTTGAGCCTAACTATGTCCTCCACCTTGCTATAGCACAAGTCCCATCCGCAAGCTACTTCCTCAGAGACTCTTGCATTCCTCTCCCAATAAATTCTATGTTTCCGTGTCTATGTGAATTTATGATGGTGATTTAAAAATTATGTAGCCTATAACCACATTTTTAAAATTTTGGTGTCTAATGGTTATTGATTGATTTTTTACTTTTTTTAATCTTCATTCTCCTTTTTTTGCAGATTTGATTTATTTGACTTCTCACTGTTTGACAATACCGACATACTCACTGTTTAATTTGCTACTTTTATTTGAACTCCGCTTTGAACAAACAATAGACGACGACATAAATTGTATATAAATATCAACCGTTGGAATACAAGCAGCGGATAAAGGGAATATAACTTTCAGCTAAAAAAGTGTTCCAGTTTACGACTCCATAAAAATAACATCCAGAAAATGCCTACTTGCCAACAGCCAATCATAAGGGATGGGCTCCCACGTTCATGGTAAAACAAAATTAAGTGTCGTTTCATCCAATGAGGCCATCCAACATATGATAACCTTCTCTGTTTACATCACTCCAACACAAGCATATCATTGAGGTATCATCAATCCAGACAACAATAGATGCCATCAAACAAAATTTAACCACGGTGACAATTTGTAGTAATTTAACTACTGGTTGAAGCCTGTTATGCGATATACACACAGTCACATACATGACATGCACATGTTTTTTATGATTGTATTATAAATATGATAGTTGGTCAGTAAGTATGACAGGGTTAGCTACTTGTCACTACAATTACAAGCAGCACTAAGGGTACCGGGCCGGCCTGTCGTGGACCCAGTATTTTTATCTTTTTTCATTATTTTTGGGGGTATTTTAGTTGTTTTTTAAGATTTTTGAGGTATTTTAAAATAAAAATTAATAAAAAGTAACAAATTAGACGGGCTGGGCCTGACCGAGGTGAGGCCCAGCCCGGCACGCAGAGCACCGGGCCGGGCAGGGCCCAGGTCAGAAAAACATTATCAATACAACTTCCAGTTATGGTGTTGGAGTGAAAACATCTCCTAGGAACTTCAGTTCAGAAACAATGTCGCCATCGGCCGTCTCCTCTAGACCATTCATTGTCCGTTCTAAAACCACCTGAAAATGCACAAGGAATTTGATATTAAAATGAATATACTTGCATCCAATCGACTAGTAAATTAATAATCCAGCAGAATGAAGAAGGGGGGCAGAGACATAAGAGTTCAACATAAATCTTAGGAAGATCTCTGTTTCCACCAAAATGCTCCAGATTCCATGATACAGACGACTCAATACCATGGGTCAGAGGCTAATATCTGTTGACAAGTGTACTTTTCATGAAATGTTTGAGCCAGATTGGCGTATAAGCTTACCGGCTTATTCTTAAACCGAGAGCCTCAAATTATGACACTAAAATCTGTAGCCAATGAAATGCCCTATGTTGCCTAGTATATTTTGGTATATAAAAAACAAATCTAATAAAACACTAAATTCTGTAGTTAATGAAATCTTATATATTACCTGTTGTATTTGGTATAGTGGATATACTAAGGTGCTATTTTGAGCAAGAAAAATTCAACAGAAACTTGGTAAATTACTCGACGGGAAAAAAGAGATCAAAGCCTACCATTGTTCTTAGAGCACCACCTTTACACCCCTAGTGGCGCAGTGTATTCTAGAGCATATTAAACAGCCCTCCATTTCAGTGAAAATTTACTCCTTACAAGTACCTTCAATGATAGTGAATTTCAGCTTCAAACTGCATCCGATGGTATATCTCGACTGACAACTTTGGATGACTTTATGGGAAGCAAAACATCCGAAAAGGTCCATGGAAAGCTCAAAAAATTTGTGACTGAACGGTACTTTGGGTGATAAGTAACATGATAACATGCAGATGCTCTCTTTTGGTAAGCTTTTTCATCACCGCAGATTCTCGGCCAAACCATGACCTCTTTTTGTAAAGCTCCAAAACCCACCAAGATCCGGTCTTTTTCTAAATATGTTGATCGGTTTCTCAAATTGCCTGTCAAGATTTCATCTTCACTCTGAGCTCCATAGTAGTTCATTAGTACACTAAATCCCTCTGCATACTCACTCTTGTATTCTTCTGCAATTTGCAAATACAACTCGAAATCCTTCACCTCGAGATCAGAATCATAGCTATCCATTGGCAATTCCGTTTGTCTCGTGATCAATGAATGCCCTTTCAAAGAATTTAGGGTCATGCGGTAAAGCTTTCCAAAAAATCCCAGTCGAAATGTACATGGGTTTCTCAGTCCTTTCCATGAAATCTGGATATTCCTTTGGTCTTAACCTTGGGCATTTCTGCAGGTGCTCCAGTTTTTGCAAAGTCAACTGCCATTGAATGAAGCTTTGCTAGCTGCAAACATTTTGAACTTCGAGCTTTACCCGGTTCACGGTCAGCATGGACAAGATGAGCCGTTGACATAGCACCAAGGGAATCATTGATCATGTAATGAGCAAAAAATTTGTGAATTTCCTGCAACATTCATCCATTTTTAATATGCAAAGAAAAGGGCAGGAAACGGTTCAAAAAAAAAATCAAATGACAGATTGGTGTTTTGTTGTCAAAATGTTGAAATATAAGTCATGCATAATAGTACATGAACATGTATCAACAAGAGTAAATTCCTCCATCCATTACTTATAAAATATTGGTGGATTGGCTCAACATGTACCATGTTACTGAGAAAATAGATATGAAGCTGTGACAAATGTCCACATAAGCACAAAAGCTATCACTGTATTATAACTGGAAACAAAAACAACAATCAAATTACACAAAAATATTAGGTTTCGCTCGCAATATATTAAAAGCAAATTGCAGGTGTACTTTTGATCTTGAAGAATTATGCCGATGTCCTAATTGTATGTTAGAACACTGTATTGTTACTTGTATACTAATTTGGTGACACTATCCCACTTCGACCATCATGTCAAAACTTTCACGTTTTCATTCCATATAGTTTAGGAGATAAAACTGCAAGCTAAGACAGCATTACGAAAGAAACTAGTCTAAAAAAATTAATATAAAATTGAGTATTACTATGTATTCCAATCGATTTAGTGGCATAAAGAATTTCAAGGCACTAACTGCATGTGAGAAAATATAACAATGGGTTGAGAGTGGGAACAAATGCCATGTTTCTTAATGTGTTGCAGGTTTTCTTGCTATTGTTATTTGCAAAAGAACTCAAAAGAAGAAACATATTGAACCGCACAATGTATCCCGTCAGCTAGTCGGACATTAGTCAGTCCAAGGATCCAAATCAAGTACCCGGTGACTAAATGTAGAGTATTAGTTAAATCCCATCAGTACTAGCTACTTGTTTTTAAAGTAATTGGTTATGTTTGACATCAGAGGGGTTTAAATACCCGCTCTTACAGCTTATAATACACATTTGTTTGATGTGTCATGGAAAAATTTGCCTGAGACGATGAAACATTTAAAAAGAAAACTGGCTTTTATTTCTTTGAAGGGAAAAGAGCCTCAGAGTTTGAGGTGCTAACCTTCATCCAGTATGGTCCAACAGCATGAGACAAGGACTTACTGCTTCTAAGTATCTATTATTGTATCCTACTTTTTAGAAAATACGATATCATCTATTGATGATGTACCATGCAGGCATGCACATATCCAGTCTTCATCCAGAGATTCAAAATAACAAATGTTTGGAAATAGAAGCATTATTTGTTATTTTAAAGGGGAAAAAATGCAACTATAAGATGTAACTATTGGGAGAGAGTACAAATGGGCATTAAGAATGACAAAGAAATAAAAATAATAATAGATATAACATAAAACAAGTTGGAAAGACTGAAGATCTTGTAAATAAAAGTAGAAAATAACCTACAGACAAACAAACCTGTAATTTCACATCACGATCCATAATTCTTGGCCTCCGTCCAACGTAATCCATTGGTGTGTCAGCTTTTATTGGGATAAGATTTTCATCCCAACATACAAAGTATAGATCTCCATCCAGATCACCTCCAGAACATTCATTTGGATGAGGCCTGTTGCATCCAAATGTTAGTAAACCATATACAATTTTAACAAATTCATTAATATTTAAAATATAAACCAAGATGTTGATATGTCATCATTAAACTTGCCATATGAACCATTTTTAGTAAATGAAATAAATTTTAGAAAAATAGAAGAAACACATAAAAACCAAGATGTTGATGTCAACATGTCAACCTATAAAACTGACATTCCATTAGATGTCAATACGTCATCTAATGCAACCACCTGCCTCTATATTGTGTTAATGCATAAGGAGAACATAGAATAAATGGTTGTCTAAATCTCCTCCTTCCATCACCATTTTTCTGATCAGAAATAATTGAAACTATGGAGAATCCATCAGATCTCATGTTTCAGTGAGAATTGGTTTGCTACAAAAATATAACTCACTGGGACTCTGGGAGAGTGGGAGCATGTATGACCATAAATAACCACGTCCATATCATAGTTGATATCTTTCTTCTATGTTATCTATTAAATAAAGCTAGCCCTGAAATGGGTAGAGTAGTTTTCATCAACAAAAAAATAAAAATATAGCAATTATTCATGATACAGACATAAACCTAGAAAGATGATTATTTTCTAGTGCTGACCAAATTTCTTTATTGTTTAATGGCAGGAGTGTTGGGCAATTCCTAATGTGTTTGGCGAGCAAATTAGGAAAATTGTGGACGACTGAATGTAATGATGATTATGATTTCATATGAAGAGCAAGCCATGACAACCTTAATGTAGCAAGGTTAATGCAAATCAAAGCAGGCAAAACTAGATGAGTAACTAGGAATCAAGATTTTGGAACTTATATGACAATGCTGAGTTTTATGTCTTTTTAATTACCAAAAAATTAGTGATATTTCCTAGAATTATGTGCCTCTAGACCTCTGAAAAGTTAAAATAAATCAAATATCATTCAACGGAAAATGGTATTCAATATAGTCTGCATTAATATTTTCTATCATGCCTTTGTTCGTCCATTTTGACCATCTTTCATTTATATTTTCTCGCATTATGAATCTTCACTTGACCATTCAATATACGAACATTCAGTCCCAAAGGGAAATGTCAATAAACAAATGTTGGTTTAAGATTGCTAAAAATAGTCATGAAAGTGCATAATAGAAAGCATTAGAAGAAATTAAAGGATATTTGTGATATTATGTGTAATAAAAAATGAGAAATGACTTGAAAAGTGTACATGATAATGACAGAATCAATGCACAACAGGTCTGAGGTGCAACCAAAAGCTTTTACATTCCTACAATCCCACTTCCAAACTCTAATATGAGAAACGATAATCAGACTTCCTCTAAGTTGTGACGGTGACATAGTGCTAATGATAGGAAAGGTGAAACATGGGGAGGATGCCAGTTAGTCGAGCTTCAAGGAGGTGAGATGTGAAAGTCTGGGACCTTTGGGGGCACTAGTTTAATCTGATCTGTAACTATGGGATATGAATTATTAACGTTAAACGAATGCATCCAATAGGTTTTTCCCAGTCAAATTGATTGAATCGGTTATTAGACAGGGTCAATTTCCAAACTGGGCAAGGTATGCTAGAAAAGGAGCCAGATTGGTTAGTTATTTACCACTTACTTTAGCTCGAGCTTAAAAAGAGCAAAAACTACTATAAAAAAAGTCTGAGTTGCATAAGCTAGGGGAATCAACATAAGAAACAACTCATAAGTTTGAGACTAAACATATGATCCTGCGGTATACTAAGAAAGATACTAAGATATGGACTTGGCTCAATTTTAGTTTAAAAAAAGATGACTAAGTTGCAAATGTTGTATTAAAAATAATTATAGTAGGTTTGTTAGATATACTCTTAAGAATTTCATGGCAACACAAGCATTACAACAAGATCATTTACTCCTCTCGCTCATGAGAAGGAAACTTCAAACAAGTGTCAGAATTCGCAACATAATGATGGAACAATACATGCTTAAAGCCACTACAAAAATAAACATACCTTTCCCGTTATAACAGCTGTTTTATCAACTTTTTCAAGGAAAACGCGATCTTCTTGTGACTCGTACTTTGCCATTGTTACTCTGACATACACTTGTCCATAACTCAGGTTGCCTGTTTCATCGAGACATCCTAACAAGACTCGGCCTTTAGGAACAAATATGTGACATTTACTTTTAACATCAGCCAAGTGATATTCACAGTAAGCTTTAAGTACCATCAGAAGGTATGGCTCTGAAATTGGTTCATAGCAATGGGTCAACATCTTCATTGATGTTTTTGTGCCACCTCCAGCCATGCTATCCAAGAAACTCAAAGCAGCTTCTTTTTTTGTAAAAACTTCTTCTAAGAGCCGTATTTGTTCTTGTTGCAGTGCCTCAAAAGCTTCATCTGGTACCCTAAGTGTAGATAATAAAGATATGATTTCACGATTTAAATAGCACGGCATGGATTTACTCCACTTGGTGATACAAAGCATCGTGTTATCAGAGTCAAACTTAAGCATGCTTGGACGAAGTGAAATTTTGCAAAAAGAAGAACGATCAACGGCAACAACTCCTTTATAGCCACCAAACCTTATCTGGAAAGCTGAAGGAGTCTCTTTCAACCCACAACGTTTGGCAACTTGAGTGGCAAAGGCAGCAGAAATAGTCCCTATACCATCAGAAAAGCAATACTTGATGCCATCGATTGTAACTTCAACATCCGGAATGATATGAAGATCTTGCGGGCAGACGTTGAACGTCTGCAAGGAAGAGCTAAACAACTGACCCATTCTCGCAGCGCATTTGGATACGCTTCGGATTTTCTTAAAATTACCCATCCATTCTCTAATCTTTTCTGCAGTGAGGGACTCGGAAGAAGCAAACATCCAAATAGAATTTGACTGAAGTTGACTAGCAGAAAAGGCAAGGAATTCAAAGTGTTTTGAGCCAATTGACAATCCATTTTCAAGAATAGATAATATCCGAGCGTATATAGCAGTTCTATAAGATTGAGAAAATATGGAACCACCCATTTTGGTAGAGACTGCATCAGATGGAAGCTTACTCCAGTCTTCATCGACAAAAGAAACTCTTAAGAAATCAGAAGCATGAGAAGCATGATGCATTACCACATAATTTGATGGTTCGATTTCAGGTCCCAACATGTAAACTCTTGACGGGGTAATAAGCATTCGGTGACAGCTCATCAAGTTCCCTGACAACGTGCTTGCATTAGATCGTAGACATCCATTGGAATTTGCCCTCATATTCTCCACCTGCAACTTTATGAACCCCACAGGATCGTAATAAGTTGATGTGAACTTGTGCATTTTCAGAAGAACTTTTTTAGCAATATCTGTTGATAAATAGCTTAGAGTTGAAAAGAAATCATCATTGATTTGCCGAAAAGAAATTTTCTGCGAATGGACTAAGGAGTTCAATTGAAAAATTATTTCATAGGGTATTTCATAATTATGTGGACAACTTATTATTGGAACTATTTTTGATGTAGAAAGAAATGGATCATGCAATGTTATATTGAAATCGCCGAGTTCTTCATAGAATGGCAACCCTCCTATTATTTCTGAAGCAGATGTTCCCTTAGGAAGTTCCATGCAATAGTAAGATGACTGCCCAATTGAACACCCAGTGGAGAAATCCGTTGCGCGTATCCACGCACATTTGGTATTTTCTTTGCAAACAAAGAAACGCTGATGATCAGATCTGGAAGTAAACAAAGGTTCAGAAGTTGCAGGCTTCCTGCCATAGAGCCTTGGTGTATATCTGAGCTGAAAAAAATCAACAACAATTTAATCCAAAACGTGGTTAACAAATCATATCACAACAGAGAAATTGCACAACAATAGAATGTGATAGACAATCAAAGGTTTTATATAATATATATTGTTTTGTTTTTTATTGGTATCAAAGGATTTATATATTACAAAAGAAACTTGATAAAGTGTCCCTGCTTTAATTTGATGGGTATGTTTTATGGAAGTAATATCTAAATAAAAACATATTTTAACTAAAAGAGTGCAAGGCATGGTGGTGCTCAAATCTACAGTGTTGAAATGGTCCCACTAACATTTGACAAAAATATTCGTAAGTATTTCTGTTTCTAAAAATGTAAAAACATATGTAGTAGTTGGAAGAAACAAATGTCTTTCAACCCATCCAAGTGACTAAACCAAAACAAATAAAAAGTCTAACAACATAAAACAATGTGTATTTGCTTAACAAAATCTAATAAAGTTGAGATAAAGATCACATGCAAGTACAAGCACGTAAGACTTCTAAAATGTCGGACTTGGCAATTAAGTTTATGTAGTTTGTTTGTTTGGATTTCAATACATGCTTAATTTGAATGCTTTTCAGGGATGATAATTTTCCTTACTCATTCAATGTTTGGTTTTGAAATGTCTTCAATTTCAAATATATAATGTAAACTGTGAATATGAAATTGTTACTGTTTGTAGATTTTGTATTTGCCATTTTTTAGGTTGGATTTTAGATATATTTCTGATGGTATCATAATTCACACTTTTGTAATTATTAGTTTATTGTGGACCTTTGGTGTGACAAAAAACCATAATTGATCGTTTTAATTGCTAGCACAATAAAGCTAAGGTCTTCATGTTTGCTATTGTGTTCGCATGCTCGCTAGTTTCTGGAGCCAATTAACTTAGATACGGAGAAATATATCATAGTAGAAAATTCACTATCTAAAAATTACCAATTCAAGTTCAAGAGTTTAGTGTAGAAATAGGAGTCAAAGTGAAGCGACAATGTTTTTCCTATATTGATGGACTCACGATTTAAATATATGACTTAGTGTGATGACTATCTGCCTAACTTGAGAGGAAGTTCGACAGTTCATAGAGTTCATTTTCCTTGAAAATTATCATACAACGGTTTTAAAATGTGAAAAATTGCAGATGACATGTGTAAACTTTTTATCATTATTTGGTGGTTGTACTGGGATATTGTGCATTAACTGTTAATAATTTATTGTATTATTATAGTTTACTTAACAATTGTGGTTTAAAGTGTTTAAGAAACAATAGCTCAATGCAACATCGAGATATTAACATCACTGACAAAGGGAAAACAGTTAATTCCAGTACTCAAACAACACAACACCTGATTCCAAGTGAAAAGCATTCAACTTCAATCAAATGTCATAAACAAAGAAACAGTAATTACAACTAAAAGCAAAAATAAAAAATCAATGTGTCACCTTGAGAAGAATAGCATCCTCTTTGACCCCAGTGAGCCAGCACCCGAAGCTAGCACAGATATCCCTCACCATAATCTCCATCTTATAACACACCTCCCCAACATCGACGAAGATTTCGATCTTCTTCCTCTCGAACATGAACTCGACCCTCGCGCCGACCCACGACTCCAACACCTCCATCTGCCCCTCCTTACTCAGGTACCCCACATAGACCACGGCTCCATTGATCCTACTCCCTGGATCCACGGCTCTGGGTACGACGTCCTCGAAGGAGGGGGAGAGGTGGAGGCGGGCGCCGAGGAAGGGCGGGAGGAGGAAGGCGGAATGGAGGCGGAGGGCGTGGTCAGCGGCGTCGGAGGTTTCGAACTGGACGCGACCGAAGCCCTTCGACCGAAGGGTGGGGTGGGTGTGGGAGGAGATCTTGCAGGAGAAGGCGTGGCCGACGGTCGAGTCGAAGTAGTCGAGGAGCTCCGAAGCGACGCCGGAGAGGGGGATTTGGGAGACGCGGAGAGTGGCCGTGCGACGCCGCTCGTCGGGGCCGGACATTGGTGACCGGTCGAGGGGTTAGGGGGGAGTTTGGGAGGACCGGCGTTAACTTTTTTACTCGTTGCGAGTGGACTGTGGTTGCCTTTTTGGGACCTCTGACTTAAACCGTCACGTGGAGATGTCATAGAAGTACGATTTCTTTTTTGAAATATTAAAAAATCCACGATAAAAAAATTAAAAGTTCGAAATTTAAAAAACAAAATCGAAAATTTTCCTTTAATTCAGTCGTATCAAGACAACAGTTGATTATTTTTTAAAAACCGTCATCCTATAAAATAAAATAAAATAAAAAATTGCACCTCACCTGGTGTTAATGTTAGGAAAATAATAGATGGTCGTTCTTTATGACGCTTCTTGAGAGACACGACTTAGTTGACACTCTCCATGTCAGTAGAGAAAAGAGTTTTTTTTAATTTTATCCCTCAATTCTTTGGTTATCCGTAAAAATGTCTCAATCTCTCCATCACTTCATCTCTCATTAATGCGTCTCAAATCACTCACTTCCTTCATCATTTTGGCGCTCCTACACAGCAGAAAACTTCTTATTCATCTCAAGATGCGTCTTCCTTTTTCTTCCCTTCTCTTCTCTGGTTCTTCCTCTGTACTCCAATGGAAATCGTTAATGTGCCTTCCCAAGTGGAGCAGCCGGCAAACGTTCCTAAGAAGGAGATGTATTTTCCTTCTTTCGAAAAAGTCAAAACATTTTACGTGGCTTATACCGATTCTTGTGGTTTTGGTGTTAAGACAAGACGATCTCATTACGATCGTGGTGTTGTTATACGGGTCACGCTGACTTGCTCCAAGGAGGGCACGACACCAACAAACCAAAGGCAAGGGAAATTGAAGCCTAGGTTATCCAGTAGAGTCCAATGCACTGCTCGGATAAGGGTCTATGAAAACCCAACAAGGGGTTACCACGTTAACTTTGTGGATCTTAAACATAACGACGTCATGCTTGAACATGAGCAAATGTGTTTTCTCAAACAAAAACGAACCGTCCCTGAGGCTGCCAAAGCACGCATATCGTGCAATGATACTGTTGGGATATCGGTTGCTAAGACCATGCAATCTTTTGTGGTCGAGGCTGGAGGTCATGACAAATTGACTTTCAACGAAAGGGATTTAAGGTTTGTGTTCTTTCTGCCTAACATAATTGAAGTTCAACATTTTGGGTCTGGTCTTAGTGGTTTCTGTGTGCAGGAATGTTGTAAACGAAGTCAGAAATTTAAAGATGAGACTTGGTGATGCACAAACTCTTCAGAATTATTTCATTAAGATGCAGAAGATTGATTCCATGTTTTTCTATGTAATGGATATGGATGACGAAGGAAGACTACGGAACGTGTTTTGGGCCGACTGTCGTTCTAGAGCTGCATATTCATACTTTGGAGACGCAATATGTTTCGACACCACCTACATTACAAACAAATACGACATGTCATTTGCCCCATTTGTAGGAGTTAATCATCATTTTGAGACAGTTTTGCTCGGTTGCGTTTTGCTGTCTTCCGAGACCACTGAAAATTACATATGGTTGTTCCAAATATGGTTGTCGTGCATGAACGGTAAGGTGTGGCTATGTCCAGTTAAAGGTCGGTGATTGTTCAGTTTAAGGTGTGTATATGTTCGATTTAAGTTGTGGAACTGTTCGGTTTAAGTGGTGTGGCTGTTCGGTTTAAGATTTGGATTCGTTCGGTTTAAGTTTTGTGTCATTTCGGTTTATGGTGTGGATCTGTTCGGTTTATGGTGTGCATGAACGGTAAGGTGTGGCTATGTCCAGTTAATGGTATGTGACTGTTCGGTTTAAGTGGTGGAACTGTTCAGTTTAAGTGATGGAACTATTCGGTTTAAGTGGTGTGAGTGTGACTGTTCGGTTTAAGATTTGGATCCGTTCGGTTTAAGTTTTGTGCCTTTTCAGTTTATGGTGTGGATCTGTTCGGTTTATGGTGTGCATGAACGGTAAGGTGTGGCTATGTCCAGTTAAAGGTCTGTGACTGTTCAGTTTAAGGTGTGTATGTGTTCGGTTTAAGTGGTGGAACTGTTTGGTTTAAGTGGTGTGAGTGTGACTGTTCGGTTTAAGATTTGGATCCGTTCGGTTTAAGTTTTGTGCCTTTTCAGTTTATGGTGTGGATCTGTTCGGTTTATGGTGTGCATGAACGGTAAGGTGTGGCTATGTCCAGTTAAAGGTCTGTGACTGTTCAGTTTAAGGTGTGTATGTGTTCGGTTTAAGTGGTGGAACTGTTCGGTTTAAGTGGTGGAACTGTTCGGTTTAAGTGGTGTGGCTGTTCGGTTTAAGATTTGGATCCGTTCGGTTTAAGTTTTGTGCATTTTCGGTTTATGGTGTGGATCTGTTCGGTTTATGGTGTGCATGAACGGTAAGGTGTGGCTATGTCCAGTTAAAGGTCTGTGACTGTTCAGTTTAAGGTGTGTATGTGTTCGGTTTAAGTTGTGGAACTGTTCGGTTTAAGTGGTGTGACTGTTCGGTTTAAGATTTGGATCCGTTCGGTTTAAGTTTTGTGCCTTTTCGGTTTATGGTGTGGATCTGTTCGGTTTAAGTTGTGTGACTGTTCGGTTTAAGTTGTGTGACTGTTCGGTTTAAGGTGTGAATCCGTTCGATTTAAGTTGTATGTTTGTTCGGATTAAGTTGTCTGTCTGTTCGAAATAAGCTGTCTGTCTGTTCGGAATATGTTGTGTGTCTGTTCTGTTAAAGTTTTCAAAGCAGGATTTTGTACCTTTCAATATATGTCTCACTCCTTTTAAATTGCCCCCTTATGCAGATATAACCCCTCAGCCATAATAACAAATCAAATGTTGTGTCATTACTGCTGCTGTAAGGAATGTTTTCCCAGATTCAAGACACAGATTCTGTATATGGCACATAATGAACAAAGCTCCTGTGAAGTTGCCGACGCAGTATCGGAAGCACATGTTATTTGATCTGAAATTGATTGTATATGATTCCAAAACCCTAGCAGAATTTGATCGTAATTGGCAGGGTTTCCTTCTTGATTTTGATATGCAGAACCATAGCTGGCTCAAATCGATTTATGCAATCCGAGAGTCGTGGATACCTGCATTTGTTGGTGATATTTTTTTCGCGGGGATGACATCTACTTAGAGAAGCGAGAGTATGAACGTCTTTTTCGACAAGTATCTTACTTCGAAGACCACCCTTAAGCAGTTTGTTTAACAATACGAACTTGCGCTCCGCCATAAGTACGAAAAGGAAGCTCAATTAGATTTTGATTGTCTTCATAAGAGACCACAGTTGGTTTCAATTTATCCATTCGAGAGACAGATGAGCGAGTTGTATACGGTATGGGTATTCAAGAAAGTGCAGTTAGAAATTGGGAAGATGATATACTACGATATAACGGAGGAGTTCAATACGAATAACACATTTCATTACAAGGTATCTGAATGTGTTTTGGCTGGTGAGCAGCTACTGTCGAAATGTTTCCTAGTACAAAACATATCCATGAACTTCACATGTGATTGTAGAATGTTTCAGCATGTTGCCCTTCTATGCTGCCACGTTTTTGTTGTACTTGGATGCTTAAATCCTAATGCATTGCTCCCAGACTCTTACATCGTTAATCGTTAATCGATAAGATGTACCCAGACGATGGCGTAATGGAGAAGGATGCGCTTCGTCGTCACAACGACATCATGGGTCGTGCATCTGTTCGGTTTAAGTTGTGTGACAGTTCGGTTTAAGTTGTTTGACTGTTCGGTTTAAGGTGTCAATCTGTTCGGTTTAAGTTGTGTCTGTTCGGTTTCAGTTGTGTGTCTGTTCGGTTTAAGTTGTAGATTTGTTCAGTTTAAGTTGTGTTTCTGTTCGGTTAATGGTGTGCATCTGTTCGGTTTAAGGTGTGAATCGCTTGAAGTTGTCAGGGAATAGTTTGTAATTTGTACATGTAAAAAATAAACACTAAAAAAATTGGACTTCAGATTTGCACACACGATCGGCGGTCCCTAAGTAACATGATCGTCAATTCACCCCCGATACAGTGGATGTTATTGGGGTCATTTTCCTTCGTCAGGTCAAGTTTTAGCATTAGACACCTTATCCAGTATAAAACATAGGCGCCGCAATCGTTGCTTCCCGGTTGTTGTCGTTGGCTAATTTTCCTGAGGATTCTCAAGGGTCAGTCCACCTTTCGTAGATCCCTCCAGTTAGGGCAGAGCAAAACCCAGACTGGTTGGTCCGGGTTTGGTCCGGGAAGTTGTGATTTGGTCCAGTCCGTTCCGGGTTTCGGTCCGGAAGATTTTAAAATTTCGGTCCCGTCTGGACCGGTTTTTTTTAAAAAAAAATCGGTTTTTGACTGGACCGGACCGAATCGATCCAGTCCGGACCCCAGATAAAAATCTAGTCCAGTCCGATCTGGTCCGGATGCTCACCCCTACCTCCAGTATTCAGCCACATCCGCTGTTGCACATTCATGTACGCCTATGGTCTGCTCTGGATCTTCACATTGCTCTAGCTCCCTAGAGATACTGTTGAACACCAAAATCTCCTTGGACGGGCCGTGGACAACCACCAGAGTCCAATGAGCTGCAGACCAGCATGGTTGTGCGATTACGGACTCTGTTGGAGACACACCTTTTATTTTAGGGAGGATAAAATCATCAATTGCTCTGCCTTGGCCACCCACAATTTGCCCTGACTCGAATGTTGATATGCATATAACTTTTTGTGTTGGGCGTCTTTCTTCGAGAACCGAAAGCAAAACGTCGATAGTTTGGTCGGTAATATCCATCCAAGGCGTTATAAGTTCCTTCATGTCGGTGCGTGTTAAACTACACATATCGCCTCTCCAGATGACCTCTCTATTGTCTTTGTTGGTTGCGGTCAAGTTCAATATCATGTTGACCTCATCAGCTGACAACATTCCCATTGCAGCCATGTCAACATCAGGTTTTGTCCCTCCTAAATGGACAACCAACCTATAATTCTCCTCTCTTTTTTTCCCTTTTTTTCTTTAGGCTCATTTGAGCCGCTTTTTTCTCTCTTTTGCTCTTCTTCCACATTATTCTTCTTGCCCCGCTGTTCATCTACCTTCATCTGCTGCTCCACGATGGTCGTCGAGCGTTATCTTTTCACGCCCCAGTTTGGTTTCCGGGCATTGCTCTCTTGTTCCTTTTCCTCTTCTTTATTCTTCTATTCCTTCTTCCTCCCCTCCTCCCTCTTCTTATGTTCCTCCTTCTCCACTCTCTTTCTTTCTTCTTCATTTTTCCTCTCCTCCTCCCTTTTCTCCTCCTCCTCCTCCCTCTTCTATTGTTCCTCCTTCTCCACTCTCTTTCTCTTTTCTTCCTTCTTCTTCTTCTCCTCCTCCTCCATCTTCTTCTCTTCCTCTTTCTCTCCTCCTCCCTTTTCTTATCCTCCTCCTTCTCCACTCTTTTTCTCTCTTCTTCCTTCTTCCTCTCCTCCTCCCTATTTCTCTCTTCATACTTCTTCTCCTCTCTCTTTCTCTCTTCCTCCTTCTCCTCCTCTCTCTTTCTCTCTTCCTCCTCTCTCTTTCTCTCTTCTTCCTTCTCCTCCTCTATCTTCCTCTCTTCTTCCATCTCCTCCTCTCTCTTCCTCTCTTCTTCTTCCTCCTCCTCCCTCTTCATCTCTTCTTCTTCCTTCTCCTCCTCTTTATTTAGATATTCGTCTTTCTCCCCACCAATATTTTCACATGTCCCTGTCCCTCGAAGATATACAATTTCTTCCCTCAGCCTCCCACACTCTTCCTGGGTCATCCTCAGTTCTTCCTTCAGGCCGTTAACCTCTTCTGTCGCCTTCTTAAGGGTAGCTTCGATCCTCAGTCATTTCGTCTTCACCTCACTCAGCTCCAACTCTTGGAGCAGCGGGTCATATGGAATGTTGCAGTCTGTCAGTTGGAGCCTTGACAAACTGCATGTTGAAGCTGAGCCATTTCGAACATGAGTTCGAACAGAACTAATAAGTTCCAGCTCCCTTTCACTCAGTGATGGAGCCCCCCATTAGGTTGAACTTGCCGTTGTAAATCTGAGGTAAGGTAATTCCACGTTCCTCCCATTTCCTCAGGGTTAAACGTTTCCCAAACATTTCCGTCCAACTTTTCATTCGTAGAAATGCTCCAGTTCTGGGCTCCCCCAATCTGAATTTCTCACAAAGCCACACCTTCAAATGGAAAAGTTCAACTGTTTAGAACGACTCAACAGACATACATTCATATTCTAAACAGACACAACTTAATCCGAACAGACAGACAACTTAATCCGAACAGACACACAACTTATTCCGAACAGACACACAACATATTCCGAACAGACAGACAACTTAATCCGAACAGACACACAACTTAATCAGAACAGACCCACAACTTATTCCGAACAGATAGACAACTTAATCTGAACAGACACACAACTTAATCCGAACAGACCCACAACTTATTCCGAACAGACACACAACTTAATCCGAACAGACCCACAACTTAATCGGAACAGACACACAACTTAATCCGAAAAGACCCACAACTTATTCCGAACAGACACACAACTTAATCCGAACAGACCCACAACTTATTCCGAACAGACACACAACTTAATCCGAACAGACCCACAACTTATTCCGAACAGACACACAACTTAATCTGAACAGACTCAAAACTTATTCCGAACAGACACACAACTTAATCCTAACAGACCCACAACTTAATCCTAACAGACCCACAACTTATTCGGAACAGACAAACAACTTAATCCGAACAGACATACAACTTAATCCGAACAGACACACAACTTAATCAGAACAGACGGACAACTTAATCCGAACAGACCGACAACTTAATCCGAACAGACACACAACTTAATTCGAACAAACCCACAACTTATTCCTAACAGACAAACAACTTAATCCGAACAAACACACTTATTCCGAACAGACAGACAATTTATTCTGAACAGACACACAACATATTCCGAACAGACACACAACATATTCCGAACAGACATACAACTTATTCTGAACAGACAGACAACTTAATCCGAACAGACAAACAACTTAATCCGAACAGTCAGACAACTTAATCCGAACAGATACACTTATTCCGAACAGACAGACAACTTAATCCGAACAGACACACAACATATTCCAAACAGACAAACAGCTTATTCCGAACAGACATACAACTTATTCCGAACAGACAGGCAACTTAATCCGAACAGACACACAAAAAAGCAAAAAAACGCTTACTTGTAGTATTACCACACAACCGTCGATGTTCCCCTGCCTCATAATGAGGTTCCCTGCCTTTCTCCTCTCATACAGTTCTAAGCTGGCTTTCTCCAGGCCTCCAACCAGGGCTCCGTGAACTGCACGTGCCCATGCATATCTGTTTATGCGTCTGATGTCCCTCAAATGGTGCATGAACCATTGCTTTGGTCGAAGTGTTCCATCATAGAACAAAAATGGTTGAAGATGAAAGAAATCAGGAGACGAACGTACTCCTCCGTCTCGCCCATGACACTGGTTGTCGTCAGATGACCTAACAGTTGTGTGTTGTCAAGGTTCACATGTACGCTTCCTCCCTTCACAGGTAATCCAACGAGAAAGAAAGCGAGACTCTCTATTTCGGTCTGGATGTTTTTAATCTTCCTCGGTATCCGAACCGTAGTTCGTAGGGTGTCTGACGCTGTCTTATCTGGAAAACAACCGTCGTTCTTTGAAAACCGTCAAAAAAAATTTAAAAACCAATTTAAGACGCGTTTGGAAAGGGTGACATGACAATCCGACTAGACGCTGACTCGCCAACTTTTGGATGCCACGTAAGGCGCATCGTGTACAACGACCCTTAGTTTTACCCCCGCCACAAGCTCCATCTACCAACTTGATGTACTTCAATCGATACATAGCCGGCGCATCACGGACGTTCACATCCGTGTACAACGACCCTTAGTTTTACCCCCACCACTAGGGTTGTAAACGGTGCGGGTAATACCCGTATACCCGGTCACCCGCCCCGGGCGGGTACGGGTATGGGTACAAAAATCCATACCCGTTTAAAAATTCAAACCCGTATACCCGTACCCGTTTACCCGGTTAATAAACGGGTCGGGTACGGGTATACGCATTACCCATACCCGTTAAGATATATTATATTATATATATAATATTTTTCTAATATTTTATATGTTATATATTATATATTTTTTATATATAATATATTTTTTATATAATATATATTATATTTTTATATATTATATATTATACCCGCTATACCCGTTTACCCGCCTCGTACCCGCTAACTTAACGGGTACGGGTCGGGTACGAGTATATATATTTTTTGCCGGGTATATACCCGTACCCGCTAATTTAGCCGGGTACGGATAGGGGCATACCCGACCCATATCCGACCCGTTTACACCCCTACCCACCACAAGCTCCATCTACCAACTTGATGTACTTCAATCCATACATAGCCCATCCTACAGCCATCACCAACCGATAAGAAAGAAAAGAATTAACAACCCAAAACACAAAGTCATCCAACTCAAAAACCAAAACCTCCACTTCCCATGGAGACCTCCATCCTCCCCACAATCCCCCTCCTGGCCCTCTCTAGGGTCCTCAAACCCTCCACCAAACCCTTCCACCACTTCCTCCTTCGCCGTCACTCCCTCCTCCCCTCCGCCGCCGATCTCCGCCACCGGACCCCTACCCACCGCCTCCTCACTGCCTTCCACCTCCACCCACTTCCGACACGCGGTCCACTGAGTCCCGCGTGCTTCGCGACCTCGGCCGGGTCCGGTTCGGGCGGCGGCGGCGATGATGGTGTCGACGGCGGGCGTGGGGGTGGGGGAGGTGGCGGTTCGAGTGGCGGAGTGGAGGCGAAGTCGATCGCCGGGGAGGGGGAGGACGCCACGGGGTTCGGGGATGATGTTATTGTTCTCGACGTCGGGGTAAGGTGGTTTCGGTTTTTGGTTATATTGTTTTTGAGAATGGAGTTTGTAGGTCTGAGTGATTGTTTGCAGGGGATGTCGTGCGGTGGATGCGCTGCCAGTGTGAAGCGTATCTTGGAAAGTCAGGTTTGTTTTGTTGCTTGTTTAGTTGTTTACTTGCAGGATTTGATGCAGAGATAATTTTATTTTGGTTACTAGTTTTTTAGTTGGAACTGGAAGTGTATATATTCTGATTATTTTCTGGGACACGATGTTAATTAAAACATGATTCAATCAAGTGACTGCAAGTTAAATTAAAATTCAGTATAGTTCTTACTAGTCTTTTTTTTAAACTTAAATGCGCTGAACTTGAATTTAAGTTTCTCACACTGTTTATTCAACATTAGCTTGATATAACCCAGTAAGTCATCAAACAGAGACAACTATTTTAGAATGCACATGAAAATGTGGATTTTTATGTGTTCAAGAATAATGAATTATAGTTAGTTAACTAAAAGTCAGAGGATTAGATGTTCTTGTGTTTGTTTGCAATTTTTATAATCTTGAAAGGTTTTATTGTGCTATTGACAAGAAAAAAGGTTTTATTGAGCTTGTTTTCTCGTTTCTCTTCAATAAGTGTTTGACACTTTGGCTTGATTAGCACCTCTATATATTCCCATGCAAGCGTTAGATGACGGTTCATGCTTTTCATTGATTGTAACATGTTTTCCTTATATGACCAAACATCGACCTGCTAAAAGTACAAGCTTGTTGGGTTAGCTGATTAGGGAATCATTAATGTGACATCATCATGACAACATATAAATTATAAAAATTGTAATTGTAGAAATAATAGCCCATTCTATAAAATTCAAAAGATGGTACTACTAAAGGACCATATCTCTCATGGTATATTGAACCGCTGAATTTAAGCATGAAACTATGAATGTTAAAACTATAAAGGTAACAACAAATTGAACAAAATGACCAACAATATTGCATCACATCAAGATGCAGTGTTACAATAGTGGGAATGAGAAACATTCAAAGCTTATAGTTTATCTTCAAAATTCAAATTTTGGTTTAAAGTTCGTACTAAAGTAGGCTAGGAAGGAGTCAAAGAGTAAACTTCCTTTCAGAAAAAGGAGGCAGCTTGTTAGTGTGCGACAAAGGAGTAGGCAGCCAGTAGTGGTGGTGGGAGTGCAATGACGATGACTGTTTGGGTGGCGGTGGATAAAATATTTTTTTTGGGGATCATTTATAGAGTAAAAAGGGATTCAAGAGGTGATAAAAGCGGGAAAAACCAAAAGTAACTGGAACAAAAACAGCATCAGGTCGGAAACAAGATTCCAACAATGCCTCAACCGAAAAGAAATGTCCAAAACTAAATTCACAAGATGTGGGAAAAACAGCGTAAAGATCACACATTCACCCAACAAAGAGAGATTCTAAGCCAAAGAGTCCATTGTACTCCTCAAGGTTTTCATCCATAGGTGGACATCCCGAACCGTCTTTTGCCAAATCTCCCCAAGTACAATTCTCTTGTTATCGAACCACAGTCTATTACGTGCCACCCAAATATTCCACCACAAGGCAAGATGACCAAGAGTTCCGGCTTCGGATGAGACCTTTAGCAATGTTCGAAATCCATTTTGACCAAAATTCTCTAAAGTCCCCGCCCACATTAACCATACCCATAGTAAGCTTGGACGCAAGCTTTTCCAACAAAGCTCTGGTAATCTTGTAATCTCTGAAAATGTGGTCATTATGCTTTTCCTCTACCAGATATAGTGGGCATTTGCTAGTCAAACACCAACCCCTGGATTTTAAGGCGACCTCTGTCAGAGTCTTACCGTGAAAAATCAGCTAAGCTAGGAAACAACTTTTTGGTGGCATACTCTTGTTCCAAATCAGCGACACGAGGTCTAAAGACGGGTATGGGCCAAGGAGAATATGATAGAGGGATTTGACCGAGAAAGCAAGATTAGATTGAAATTCCAAATAAGGGAATCAACAACAGTCAAAGAGAGAGAAACTGAATTTAATAGAGCCAAAAGATCACAAAATTGAGGGGATTCACGGTCTGTGAGGGGTCGGGAAAAAGAAAAATTCCAAACTGGTGATAAATCATGCCATGCCAGGAGATCAACAACCCACACCTCTTTATCCTCCGCTAGCCTATAGAGTAGGGGAAAAATAATCATAAGTGACGGTTGACCAATCCATCTATCTAACCAAAATCTAACAATCGTCCCACACCTACAACACACCTCATTCCTAAATATACCACATCTTCCACTTCAAGAAAACCACTCCATAGGCCTTTTATAGTTTTTATATAATTAGGGAACCATGCAGAAGAGCCACCATAGTATTTGTCGCGGATTACACGTTTTCACAGAGGTGGATCTGGGTCAGGCGGACCTGATAATCTCCGAACCCATTTACCCAATAAGGCTTTATTGAAAGATTTAATATCTCGAATACCTAGACCCCCCTGAACCTTTGGTTGACACACAATCTTCCATGGGACAAGAGGGTAACTTAGAATTTTTCTCACCCTTTCCTCATTTTTAAAGGAAATTTCTTTGTAGGCTACTCATTTTTTTGCTACACTTGTTGGGATCACAAAGATTGACATAAAATATATAGGTTAGTTGGTCAGAACAGATTGGATTAACGTCAATCTACCCCCCAAGACAAAAAAAATTCTTTTCCATCCTGCTAGCCTAAGATTCATCCTTTCCAATACCGGGTCTCAGTCCTGTTTACGAATTTTTTTAGGTGAGAGAGGAAGACCCAAATATTTGCACAGGAAAGTCTCCACTCTACAACCAAGCATCTGAGTCCTATCAGAAAATTCTTCGGGCCCTATGTTTATGCCTATCACAAAAGATTTATTCCAATTAACAGATAGCCCAGACACCCACTCAAAGATCATAATTAGGGAAAATAGATTTCTGATAGATTCATTATCCCTATTACAAAACAACAAAATATCATCCGCATATTGGAGGAAATGAACTTCCTCCTCACATATTATGTTGTTCGAGAATTTCTACCATCCCCACAAGGATTTCACTGAATAGAGTAAACAGTAATGGAGAAATTGGATCCCCTTGTCTAAGTCCCCTAGAACTCTTAAAATAACCACAAGGTGACCCATTTGCTAAAATTGAAAACTTGGCGTTAGACACAATGACATTAACCCAACTCCGCCATTTATTTCCAAAGTTCATAATTTGCATCACCTTATCAAGAACCTCCTAATCGACACAATCATAAGTTTTTGCTAGATTCAATTTTAACACTAGACCATGTTTTTTAGACCGTAATCTGGTCTCCACACATTCTTGCGCAACAAGAAACCCATCAACAATTAGTCAATCCTCAACAAACGCAGACTGGTAACAAGAAGATAGTTTGGGTAGAACCGATTTGAGCCTAACAGATAACACTTTGGAGAAAATTTTTAAACAGCAATTGAGTAAGCTTATTGGTCTAAAGTCTTTCATGGAAATTGCTCCGGCCGATTTAGGAATTATGGAAATGAAAGTTGAATTGACCGGGGAAAGATCAACCCCATCAAAACAGTCATTGATAAAACCCTCAACTTCCGGAGCCACGGTATCCCAACACTTTTGATAAAACAAAATAGGAAACCCATCAGGTCCAGGGGCCCCATCAGTTCGCATTTTAAAAACAATGTCATTGATTTCTTGTTTTGTTATTTCAGCTTCAAGACTCGTACAGTCCTCGACAGTAAGTGATTTAAAAATTATTAGCAGCCCATGGGAAATCTCCAGTCCTTTTCTCAAAAAGTTTTTGGAAAAAGCCTATCATCTCTCGACAAAGATCTTCTTTATCCGAAACCATTCCCAAGTCAATTTGTAGCTTTTGGATGCCATTGAAGCGTTTTCGACTATTTGCATTTGCATGGTTTTTTTTTGTATTTTTATCTCCTTCTTTCAACCATTTAACTCAAGATTGTTGCTTCCAAAAAATTTCTTCCATTTTTAACGTTTGTTCCCATTCAATTTTTAATTTCCCTCGGCTGATTTTTTGGTCCTCAAAGAGCGTTTGCTCTTCTTCCAAAACATCTAACAATTGGAGCTCCTTGAGGATCTTATCTTTATTGGCATTGACGTTTCCGAATTCGTCTTTGTTCCAAATTCTAATTTGGGATTTAACTTCAACTTAAGGATCAAGGTCAGGATTTTATTTCTCTTTGGGGGCACCCGTTTCCACCAACAATCAATTTTCTTAATGGGATCAACTTTTTCAATCCACATTCTCTCAAATCTGAAGGGAACAAGACCCCAATTAGGATATTTAGTGTCAAGGCAAATAGGAACATGATCAGAGATAACACGAGGTAATCCTACAACTCCAGAAAAAAGGGAAAGTCTTGTCCCACCCGGTGCTCACTAGGAATCTGTCCAGTTTTGAAATCTCAGGGACATCTCTAAAATTGCACCAGGTAAAAGTTTGGTTGGACAATGGGAGGTCTATTAAACTCAGGTCGTTGATAAGGTTCGAAAATTTAGACATAGATCTCCCACGCCTAGCATCCGAGCTCCTTTCGAAAGTAAACCTTACAATGTTAAAATCTCCCCCGATTACCCATGGTTTAGAAAATTGAGAACCCAATTGATGGAGCTCGGCGAAAAATCCCCTCTACGGCGGTGGAAAAAAGATTAGGTTTAAAGCCTTTAACTTTTGCTTTCCTATCCCTTTTTTGTAGGTTAAAAATCAAATCCTCGAATGAATAGTTGATTAATGTTGAAACGCTTTACTCAACCAAAAGTTTAAAACTAGCATTACTCAACCAAAAGTTTAAAACTAGCATTTGGCTGGTTGAACCTGCTGGAGCTGGAAACCCGAACACTGGGTTTTCTTTGATTGAACTGGATGGGGGCAACAATTCAACCCATACATTGGGTTGAAGCTGTTTCAATGGATTTGTCCTGGCTGGATCTGAAAACTTTAGGCATTGGTGTATTGTGTTGCTTGGGATGGATAAAGTGAGACAAAGAATGGCCATTTTTTCGGTTATTAACAGATCACGGTGACACTTGCTTATCTACTTCTGTACTGTTCTTGATAACTGTTATAATTGCATTTTTACTAGTTATTTTGTTTTAACTCTTTGTATTATATTTTATTGGTTCATCCATCAATGAGTTTCACGTGCCAGAACTTGAGTCTTGATAAAATTCACATCCAATCTATTTCACTAGTTTGATATTAAAGGCCTTGTTGTATCTTGTTTCTAACTCTTTGCATTTCATTTCATTTGTTGTGAATTGCGAAACAGCCTCAGGTGTCGACTGCTACCGTAAACCTTGCAACTGAGACTGCAGTAGTATGGGCCAACCCAGAGTTTAAAGTTTCAACAAACTGGCAACAACAGTTGGGAAAAGAACTTGCAAAGCACTTGACTACCTGCGGGTTTAAGTCCAACATCCGAGGTATGCAATTGCATAAGTTAATAAAATACTGGAAATTTTGATGTATTTGAGATATTCTGGTTTTGAGATATGTCAACCAAATTGGTATTGTATATACCATACACGTTTTTCAATAATTACATGTATTTATTTTTTGACGACTAGGATAGTGTATTTATCAACAAAACAATTAATACACGCTGCCAACATCCTTCGAAATTCAAATACTTTCATTCAAATTAAACGTGTTCTAATAACTTGTAACACAATGCCAATATTTCATATTTTTTGACCGAACTGTTGGACTGGATTGGATACTGGATAGAGAAAAAGATAATGCAAGTTGATTTTGAATTTATGATTCATGAGTAGTTCACTCATTGGCAGGTGAAGAGAAGAGTGTTGAAGAAAAGAGTTAGTCATAAAAGTGAAGAGGGTGCCTTTTGAAATTGAATTTTGGTGGTATGCACAGGCTCTATTGGATTAACTATTCAGATAAAGTTCTGTTGTTTCTTCGTTGGAGGAGTAGATATTAATCTGTTGCTTCTCTTTCAATAGGTGGATCTTGGCAGTTCATGTGACTACCATGGTGGAGGCTTACTTGATAGTGAATGGACAGTCTACTTTTTAGAAGATTTCATCTTAGACATACTAGAGATTTGTTCCATTTGAAAAATTCAAGTGTCCGTAATTTCTGTGTTGAATTGGTTGAGACTAGAAATGGTTCAGATTAACTTATATAGCTCCTGTTTAGCCTTTTTGGGTTGATTAGGTATATAATATTGTATGAGGTTACATGCTTCCTCTTGTTCTCTTCCAGATAGTACTGTTGTTTATTGATGATATCTGGTGGTAGTCCAATGTTCTTGAAAATAGCACCAATCTGGCATTTTGAAGTGATTCAATGTGTCAGAAAATGCAATTGAACTAATCTATTGTAAAATCAAGCAATTTGTAACTGATTGGAGTTTCATGGGGTAATCTTTTGATCAATGAAAATGAGTTTCTACTTTAAGTCTATATAAGAATTGTTAGTTCCCCTCCTGTGATTTTCTTTTATGCCTATTATCAATATCTATTTTGCTTCTAGGCCAACAGGTCCATCTTTTGAATTTTTGCACTATTTGGAAACTACAGTCAGATGTGATCTTTTGATTTCTTTCATTTATATTGTAATTTTCGGAAAGAGGCTGGTTTTGAGGCTTATGTATATAGTTTTCCTTGTATTGCTTTGTTTGTATGGTACAGAAGATGTCAAAACAATAATCAGGTTTTTATTGCATTATAAGATGGTTTACTTTTTTTCCAAGAAAGTTTGCTATAAGTGATAATGTTAATTAGAGTGGGGAATGGAATTTTGGTGCCTAGGAGGGCTATGTTTGTGGTTTTGGAGTTCTAAGTTGCTTGGTGAGCAAATGGTACTCTTTCTATCAAGAGATTTGTAGTGTTGTAGTTGAAATCTCTCAAATGCAGTGTTCTTAAAACCGGACCGGCCGGTTCAACCGGTTGAACCGTGAACTGGAGGCCTGTTCGGTCCGGTTCACTGTCCAAAACCGTTTTTGGCATGAACAGGGCTGAACCGGGTTGAACCGGTGGTTGAACCGCCGGTTCAACAAAAAAACCTGTTTTTTTGTTTTTTTTATATATCAGTACCCGATTATGTATTTAGTGATTCAGATTACTACGTATCCAAAAAAACCAAACCCAAATCTATACCCAAACCCTAAAAATATTAATATTGAAGATGTTTTGAATATATTTTTGCTTAATAAATAATTAAATATTATTATTATATCTATAATATATATTTATGACGTCATGCTGACGTCACCGGTTCAACCGATTCGATTCCGGTCCGACCCCGGTCGAACTTCTGAACCTTTGAACCTTTGATGTTGCCGGTTCGACGTCCGGTTCGGTTCTGAAAACCTTGCTCAAATGGCACTGGTCACATCATTAAAACAATTAGAAGTAAAGTTTGTCGTTAGTTAGCATCAGAATTTTACATAACTAAGGTTGTACCTAGTTTCTTCAGCTTTTGCTAGGAGGGAACTGACTATTACATACATTGGATGTTCAACTGTCAAAGGGTTTAACATCTTAATCTCCTGTCTATCAATGTAAAAAGTTCACTTTGTTGACATTATAAACCAGGTGTGAATTTGAAATAAATTACTACTTGCATGGTCAATATATGTGACATATTTTAATCGATTTTGACATGTTTGGATGCCAAGACACTGAACCGAGCACTTACTTACCAAACACAGTACATATATAGCCATACCTGTGATCCTTCTTAGTTCTCAGGCCATATTTTGCCTCAGTAAAACTGCTCGGTATCCCAAGATTTCAGTATTGCCAAAAAAAATAAAAATCCTACAATAATTTACAACTGTGATGCCATTCTCTTCTTCTAAAGACATTTATCCATTTTTTCTGCAATAATCTCATTAATACTTGACTTCTTATAGATTCTGCGGAAGACGGCTTGTACAAGCTCTTTCAAAAGAAGATGGATGAAAAAATTTCACAGTTAAGACAAAGTGGTGAGCTCATTGACTTTGTTTTAGAATAATAATAATAATAAGTTGTGCATCTAAAAGTTCTCCAATCCGAACATTAGCATATGTCAAATTGTCAATTGTCCTTTATAATGTAATATTTTGGTAACTGGCACCAGTAGATTTCTTCTCACAACTTTTGCTATTGCCTCCATGATAATTGATTTTGTATTTGACTGATTAAAGTTTGGAATTTGAACAGGTCGAGACCTTGCTATGTCTTGGGCATTATGTGCTGTATGTCTCTTGGGCCATGCCTCTCATTTTCTCGGTGCCACCGCACCGTCATGGATTCATGCACTACATTCTACTGGATTTCATATGTCCATTTCGTTGTTTACACTGCTTGGTCCTGGTCGTCAGCTCATTGTTGGAGGGCTAAAGAGTTTAATAAAGGGTTCTCCAAATATGAATACTTTAGTTGGACTTGGTGCTTTGTCATCTTTCACAGTCAGTTCAATTGCGGTGATTTTGCCAAAGCTGGTACATCTTAATAATTTGTTCCTTTCATTGTATCACTAGTATGCAATTTGTGGATACTAAAATTTTTCTGACACAATGACCTTTTTCTAGGGTTATTGGTATCTTTTCTAGGTTGTTATTTATGGGTGGTGTAGATGCACATGCTTTGCTTACTATTTCATATTTCAAATGATTACCAACTTTGTTCTACCTTTATATTTAAAAGAGACCAAAAAAATTTCTGCCCAATCCTCCCTTGAATGTCTGTTATATCAGTTCTGTATGTCTGTCTATGTACCAACTGCAAATGTTTATTCTCGCAGGGGTGGAAAGCATTCTTTGAGGAACCAATTATGTTGATTGCCTTTGTCTTGCTTGGAAAAAACCTTGAGCAGAGAGCAAAATTAAAAGCTAGCAGTGACATGACAGGTCTATTAAATATTCTTCCATCTAAAGCTCGTCTTGTGGTGGGCGATGATACCAATCAAGAATCATCCTTCATTGAAGTTCAATGCAGCAGTCTCTTGATTGGTGACCGTATAGTGGTTTTACCTGGAGTATGTGAATAAGATTTCCCCCCTTATGTCATACTTGCATTTATTTAGAACCATTACATATTTTTAGGACTTTTTGGGTCCTGTAATACTCCCTAAATTTCCAGGACCGTGTACCAGCAGATGGAGTTGTTCAGGCTGGCAGGAGCAGTGTTGATGAATCAAGTTTAACTGGAGAGCCTCTTCCAATTACAAAGCTTCCCGGGGTAGATAGTTCTTATTTTATTGAACCTTCTGCATTACTTTAACATAACCAAGTTGGTAACTTAGTATTTGTGTTCTATCTTTTCACCATGGTCAATTGTTTCTAATCTATATCTCTGCATATTTGTTTGCGTGTATTTTTTCCTCTAGACTGAAGTTACTGCTGGAAGCATCAACCTAAATGGCACAATTACTGTTGAAGTCAAAAGAGCTGGTGGTGAAACTGTTATGGCTGACATAATTCGCCTAGTGGAAGAAGCACAGGCTAGGGAGGCACCTGTACAAAGACTTGCAGACAAGGTTAAAATCTTTGCAACCAAGTTGCATGTAGACATGTAGTCACTCGTCTTTAAGCACATTTGGTGTTATACCCCTTGGAAGATCAGAATAAGTATTAATGTATTATAGTTTGAGATGGAAGGTCCTGGGCTCCTGGCTGAGTGATTACCCCCTATGATTTGCTCATTCATGTGTACCAACGTGAAATTTTCCTTTTCATATAGGCACTTGCTGTGCTATCTCTTTAGTAACAGATATCATTCACAATTGTAAGAACTATGAAAACTAGGGAAGATGCAATAGAAGGAAAATGGAAAAATTGCATAAGAGTTTGGCTTCTTGAATTTTCTTTAAAAACCCTTTGAAGATGGAAAATGAAGACACCTGCCTATTGTTGTTTTTCTTATGCTTTGCTCCAATTATTTTATATTGATGTCAACAACATACAGCTGGTTTGAACTTCTTGGAACTTGTGTACTGTAAATTAGGGTGTTGAAACTCATAAGCTGACTCTTTCAATCATTAAAAGATAACATTCAATCTATTAACAGTCTCCATCCAGCTAACATGCCATGATTGAGCACAGATTCACAATAACATGTAGTAATTTCTCATAGTGCAACTTAACCATTAAAGCATAATTTTCCCCATTACAATTTGATCATCTCATAGGGCTTGGTGTTGTTCATTTATATTCCTTTTTAACCTCTTATTTATGGTTGTTTCGATGACAATTCCTACTCTTAGCCTGATGTGTTTTTATCTGTCCAGCCAGGATTGGCTACTGCACATATGCACTCGATTCATTCGAATTTTGATTACATTATCAGGTTTCAGGGTACTTTACATACGGAGTCATGGCTTTCTCAGCTGCTACTTTTATATTTTGGAATACTTTTACTTCGCAAATTGTGCCCTCTGCATTTTATCAAGGAAGTTCAGTTTCATTGGCATTGCAGCTGTCGTGCAGTGTTTTGGTATGGATTTTCAGTGGTGCAAAAACAGCTATTTATTCTTACAAGCTGTAGATTATACATATATAACTGCTTTTACTTTAGAAGATAATCGATTGGATTCTTTTTTTGAAATAAGTACATGCAACATAAAGGATTTGCAATGTTGATTGTTGTTGTAATGGAGATCGTATGTTATCTAGAATGGGTTACAATTTCCGTAGAGTAATGGAGTAGCAGTTGTGACACCACAGATCATCAGTGGCCAGGATTCAACAATTTCCAAATGGTATGGTAATAATTTAGAGATGTAAAGACTGTGAAACAGACGACAAGCGGCCTTAAGGTTAATGCGTAAAGTGTGGTCCACTTTGTTGAAAACGAAAATGTTTTTTGTTTCACGGATTGGAAAAAAAGAAGGTACTGTAAGGTCTATTTCTTGGGCCCACACAACTTGATGGATCATGCATTCATGGGTCACTATATACTGTGAGATCACATATTTGCACCTGTGGATCAGAGACCATTAGAAATTTGACAACTAAATTCTCGGAAAATACCTTGTTATTTTTAATCTGGCTGAAGCCTTGCGATTAAAAATAACAAGGTATTTTCCTAGAATATAATCAATAACTAATCATCACTACTGGCAAAACTAGACAGGCTTAGCATCATTGGTAAATATCCAAAAGGATGTGTGGGTCACAACCAGGTTAACAGTTCAATCAGGTAGTGAGTTGACTGCTTGAACCGATTGACTTAGGTAAATTCTTGTTATTGACCTTGGAAATTGACTCATTAGTCATGATCAGGTTGACTGGTTTATTTGACAGATTTAGTTGGGTTCAGAACAGATCTGTAACTGAGCCATGTGCATCAAACGACGGTAACTGTCACTGAAGTATCTCAGGGTATATTAGCCTAACCAGTTCATGATTATGAGAACAAAGCTTACTACTTCTAGTCCTTGTTTGTTACTACAATGACACTTTGTAAACCAACCTCCTAAAGCAAAATAAGCACAAGGAAATAGTACACTGCTCTGTGCTTTTATAGTCTTGGGTTCGATGACATGTATGTCATTAATACAATTTCTTTCTTTTCTTTCCAATATTAGGTTGTTGCTTGTCCATGTGCACTTGGCTTGGCAACACCAACCGCTGTCTTGGTAATTTATCTAAACCTTGTTTTTCCCCACTTCGAAGTCCACTTTCGCTTGCTAAATTTGTTTCTTTGGTTGTGCTTTTGTTTCTATAATACTTCTCAGGTTGGAACCTCATTAGGAGCTAAAAGAGGCTTGCTTTTGAGAGGAGGTAATGTCTTAGAGAAGTTTGCTGGGGTTGATACTGTTGTTTTCGACAAAACAGGGACACTGACTGCTGGGAGACCTATCATTACCAAAGTTCTTGCTACTGAAGGCATGGGGTATGACAACTCACAATTAAGTGTCTAATACATAGTTTTCAGCTTTCATGAATGCATAAATCTTGGAATCCAGTGTTTTTTATTCTCAAGATTTTGACATCTCATTCTTAATTCTTATAAGCTTCAGTTATTCTCATCTATGTATGGAATGATAACACCCTAAACCGCCATGCTTTAGGTGGGGGTGTTCCCTGCAGGCTACATCTTAGTCACCACCGGTATATATTTTTTAATCTTGGAGCTGAAGTGGGTGAAGAACACATATTTTGATTTGCCAGTCTTCTCTCACCTCTCCAACCATGAAACTCAACTAGTACAAAAACATGTAGTATAGTGTGGTTCGTCACCTCGTACTACTGCCAATTTACTTTAAAGATCTTTCCTACATAGATGCGTAAAATCCACTTTGTTACCAAACAAGCATTGGATGCACAAAAGATGATTAACCATCTATACTAAAAGTAATGTGTTCCAAATTCAAACATTAAGGTTACCATCCTATCATGTTAATAGTATGTCTGGATACAAAAGAAATTGGTAGAGTACGTGTAGTATTAACATATTTTTTCGTTTTAGGTGTTATTTTTGCAAATTTATGCCAAATTTAATGGTCTGAGCCACCTTTTGAAAAATTTAGGTTTTGCCACTGGCTTGAAATCTTAACTTGATGGTATTGGACTTCGTGCAGCTTTCCATTTTCCCCATAGAAACAATGCTTAGTTAGAAGTATGACTTCCTAAAAAGAATCATATGAAATTTCTAGAGAACAAACTCACTCAGTGAAGATGCTTTAGTTCTAATGACATGAAAAAGTTCTACTTTGTATCTTTATTTATGTACCTTTGAGAAGCAAACTATATTTGAACTTTCTCATTCACGTACCTTTTTACTAGTTTCATACAAAAGCAAACTTTGGTTTCTCTATTAGTCAGTTTGCCTTAAAAAACATAAACGAGGTTATATATTGTGTATGTCATCTCTCAGTTTGACTTAAAATCTCAAATGAAATTATATATTTTTTTATGTATGACACAGCACAGTCACTTTTTTTGCTTGTGCTTGCAGTTATAATCAAATATATTGTTTATAGAGATGGTATTGTAGGATGAACTAGTTGTCTGTATATTAAGAAGCAACTTAGATATTTGGTACAGGTCTAGATCGAGCATTTACTCGGTTGAGGAAGAGATATTGAGATTGGCAGCAGGAGTTGAACTGAATACAAACCATCCTGTTGGAAAAGCAATTTCGGAAGCTGCTCGTGCTGCTGGATGCCTGAATGCAAAAGTACGTTATTCTGTCATAAGCCGTAACAAATTATGATGATATTGAATTTATTCAATTATTTCTTATGGCAACCATGCAAATGAAAACTAATCACGTTCAATAGAATTTATTTAGTGCTTAAGCATCATGTACCAGTTGCACTCTTACATATATTGGGCTTGGCTTATATTATATATTGATGTAAATATGAATTTATTTTGCCTATGGGGTTGAACTTGCCTAAACCCCAAATATTTTCTTGATGATTATTTGATAAAAGATCATGCAAATCATTGTTAGGAAACAAAGGTCAACGAAAATGTGCCCTAGGCAGAGTAAAGGGGGTTGATTGTACATGACCTTACCTTGGCAATAACAAAAAATGACTATTGATTTGGTACCCGATCTATGTTCATTATGCATGTTCGTTATGTATGTTCGTTAGTCAGAAATGTTATATCTCGGTGCATTTTAAAGTCTGTGAAATCATCCTGGCCTTTGTGGACTGTGGTGTGACATTCTTTTTTATCCTACATTGCATGTAAGATTTGAAGGATCACAACCATTTGATGGTTTATTTTCATGCCATATGGTTCCCTGTAACCTGAAGAAATGTGCTTGATCATAACTTTAGTGGTTTGGTGAAACATGGCTCCGACATTTCCACTCATATGATTCATGATTACCCATGGCTGTTATAATAAATTAAGAACTTAGAAAACTCCCAATGGGATTACTTGTATAAGAACTTGTAAATATATATTTCAGGTGGCACAAACATTCCCAATTAAGAACCTTAGAAAATCGAACTCCAATTTCATTACTTGAACAAATCCTTACAATGGGATTGCACTGTTGTTTATAGGCATTAACCGATTACAAATCAAGAAACCTAAATACTAATAAAAAAAGCTAACTACTTAAGGATCCGTGATTCTATCTTGCCTCCTAACCATCTAATGGTGTGTCATAATCCTCATTCCATCGTTGCTCCAATTACGTAGGCAAAGCACCACATGTCGAGTCCTTTATTCCGTTCCCTGCTCCATTCTTATAATGCCCATATGTTTCCCTCCTAAGACCTAACACAGTTTGCCACCTGATTTTTGGTATCACGATACCTTTTCTGATATGCACCCTTATGAAATTGTCTGAGCCTGTTCTGTTGCAGTCTTTGGCACGATGGCAATTTATATCTTTTTTACTACTACATCCTATTTTATCCAGGCTGTTGAAGGGACCTTCAGTGAGGAGCCTGGGTCTGGTGCTACTGCTATTGTAGAACAGAAGAAGGTTACAGTCGGGACGATGGACTGGCTTGAAAGGTATGTTGGAATATCAATATGCACACAACCCCCATTTTAGGTAGGAGGAAGGCAACACAAACACTCCAAAAGATGAAATTATTCTACGGAATATTGGTCAGAAAGTTATCCTGCCTTGGTTTTATAGGTGTTTATTCTGATCATTGTTCTATGAAAGTATGGTCATAAAGTTGACCAACTGTCTTGGATTTATAGGTGTTTATTCTGATCGTTACTGCAATACAAAAATAAACGAGAAAAAACCCCCAGAACAATGGAAACCAAACCAACAGCAGTTGGCAGGGGTGCAATAGACCACTCCCACTGTAGCACCTCTTCCGAACTGAATATGCGGGTCTACTTATTACCTTATCATTCTGTAGAATCCTTATACAGAGGTGGATCTACAATCCTTTTGTTTTCTATAACATTGATAAGAATATCCTCCCAGTTTCTAAATTTTGCAATTTATAAAAGAAAGACATAATCCTCACATCCCAAGTGTAGAGCTCAAACCTTACCTTGCTTCAAAGTTTTTTGTCCATTGTTGCTCTGAAAAGAGACTTAAAATAGCAAGTATGGATTGTCGTAAAGCCATGTTTAGATCAATGTAATCCAGAGTAACTTAATATAGCTGCCTTGTCTGCCATGCACCCGAGTTTGCCCTGGGCTTTGGGGGCCATGCTGGGCTGTGGGGTTTGCTGCCTTATCTCTTTTGTACAGTTTCCCATTTTTAATATAGCTTATCTTACCAATAAAAGAGAGTAACTTAATCTTCTTACACCCTCAAATTAAGTACATTATTCAGTTTCTTAAATTGAACCACATAGTATATACATCATTTCAGTGTGATTACCTCATCATATGTTTTAGTTACTCTCTCTCCCCCATCATATGTTTTAGTTACTCTCTGTCCCCCATCACGTGTTCTAATTACCTCATCACACTCCATCTCATTTCTCTCATATTTCACACAAGAAACTCTCATTTATGATTCCTCTATATTATTACAGCAAATCTCTCATTTCTCTCTCTAATACCTTTCCCCCCACATCAACCTTACTGATCACGCTTTCATCTTCCTTTTCATGCTACCTCATGGAATTTGATTTTTTTGTAATATCATATCAACTTGTACTAATTCAATCTAATTATGGCAATTCAAACATGACTTATAGTTTATTAATCATGATTGCACTTGTACTTCGAGTGAACTATGACTAAGTTCACTTTCCACGAAACTTATAGGTCTTTAGGTATAGTCCAGCGAGCTAATAGTATGCCTCTTCACTGTAGTAGTTAGGGACTAAGGTCTCTATAGTCCAATGAATTAGTAGAATGCCTCTTTACTGTACCATTTAGGGGCTAAGATTCTAGAGTATAATCCAGTGGCCTAATTGGCCTCTTCACAGTACCAGTTGTTAGGGTGACAAAAGGAAAACCATAATTTGAGTTCTAAATTCTTGGATGCTTAAGGATAAAAAGACTTCTCCCAGTTATCTATTTCATTAGCTAAGCATCAATCTCATTACAATTTAAGTGTTATAATTTGGAAGTAGTTTTTTTTGTCTGTCTAGTCAGTAATACAAATAATTGATAAGGAGAGAGACAAAATCCAAATTCAAGTAGATCCTAACCACAGAGGCAAGCTACTCTTCTGATCCTGAGCAATGTCACTTACCATAATAAAATCAAAATGGCCGCCGTGATTTTTGAAAACCAAGACGCACAAGTATAGTATAAATACTCCTTTTATTCTAATGATTTCTGGAAAAAAGCCTAATTCAATATACAAAAGGGACTTGCCCAATATTGATAAGAGGTGTTGGGTTTGTTGTTGAAGCCCTGAAAATTGTTTATGGTAGATGAAGTTATTTATTTAGTTCTCAGCAATCAACTTGTATTTTCAAAGATACAGTACTTTGTTTTCTTACTTCAGTAGTGCAGACTACTTTCCTTTTATGAATGTGTGACCATGTGGTATATATGTCGATTAACTCTTTTGCTTGATCAACTGCATAAGTAGAATAGTATCGCAGCCAGTGACTCACAAAAAAGGTCTGCAAAAAAATAATATTTGATTAAAAAACAATTAGTTTTTTTTAAGAAAAGCACATTCAATGTACTATCACATGTTTGTGTTGGCACTTGCAGACTTTATTTTTCGTGAAAGATGGAGTTTCCATGAATCACACATAGACTAACTGACTAACAATCTTGTCTTTTTGGGTTCAAAACAATACTTATTTGTTACATTATGTTCCTTGACAACACTATCAAGATGAAAGTTTTTTTTCCAGGCATGGAGTTCATCATCAACCACTCCCAGATATGGAAGAGTTTAGAAATCACTCTGTTGTTTATGTAGGTGTTGATAATACTTTGGCCGGAGTTATTTACTTTGAAGACAAGATCAGGGAGGACGCCTCTCATGTGGTACGTTCCCTAGTTGAGCGTGGGATAGGTGTGTATATGCTATCTGGAGACAAGAAAAGCACTGCTGAATATGTGGCAACTATGGTTGGAATCAACAAGGGCAACGTAAAGTGTTCTGAAATACTTAACAGCTACTTATCTCTTGTTCTTTTTCGTATTGTCTTAAAGCAAATTTACTGAATCACGTGACGAAAAAGTGGGTATCATCTATTTTAATTTCTGTTTGTGTATTACAACAACAAGAAAGCCTTTGATCCCAAACTAAAACTAGTTACGGTAGGCTAGAAATGAAACTTATCAAGAATCATGGTTCCGGTGAGTGAATCACATTCTTCCACACTTCTTTCCAAAGCCAACTTTTTTGAAATATTCCAATCCTTCAAGTCTCTTTTAAGTTTTAACCGCTTCCTCCAAGTTAGTCTTGATCTACCTTTGCCTGTTTACTTTTTTTCTGCTCAACACTTTGCTCTTCATTTGTTCCTCTGCTGGTCGTCGTTGGATATGTCCAAGCCACCACAAGTGGTGTTGTTTTAAGCTTCTCCTTGATCAGGGGCTACTCCAACCCTCTCTTGAATGTCCTCATTCCAAATATGATCCATCGGTGTACCTTCACACATCCAATGTGTATGTCCACACAATTTCTATGTGTATAATCAATACATAAAACATTTGTCTCTTATCTTTCTGTCATGATTATCGTGTCTCTGCATCTTTTGCTGTTATTCACACATATTAAGCTATTCAAGTTTTTTTCATGTAAAGAAAACTTGGCCATTGTTTTAGTTAGGCATCTGATGATGCATGCAATTTACTAGATTAGTTATGACCTCCTCTGATGACTTTCGTCTTCCCCCTCTTATGTGTTATTTATTTCTTCTCTTCTCCCTTGGAAGAATAATTTAGAGAGGATTTAGAATAAATTGTTCTACTTTAGGGGATTATAAGTGATTAACTTATTTGTTCTACATAGTAAGATACAATGATAATCATTTGTTTATTTTTTTCTTTTTCTTCTTCTATCTTTTCGATCATATTCTAAATTATTCAATGGTTTTAATCTTTACAAATATGTCGGAATTAACGTTTTGTTGTGAGCGCTATACTAGGTTCATCAAAGCCATTAAACATTCATTACTCATGGTACTTATTTAGTTGCTCACAAAATCACCATAAAATTCAAGTAAAATCCTTAAAGATGTAGTATCTTACCATCTTAGATATAATCTTTATAATTCGATCAGGTTCCTGTTATTCAATTTCGTTGCAGTAATTATTAGACCATATTTGCATATTTTCACTTCACTTCCAATTATTGTGTTACAGGTACTTTCAGGAGTCAAACCTGACGAGAAGAAGAAGTTTGTTTGTGACCTTCAAAATGAGGAAAAAATGGTTGCAATGGTTGGTGATGGCATTAATGATGCAGCTGCATTAGCTTCAGCGCATGTTGGTATTGCCATGGGGCAAGGTGTTGGGGCAGCTAGTGATGTATCTTCCATTGTACTCATGGGGAACAAGCTATCACAGGTGTGTATAATCTTGTTATCCTCTTCTTTTCTCCTTCTGGTGTGTTGAATTAATAAATATATACCGTCCTGCCTGCCCAGCTGACACTAAGTCCATTTAATTACGCCTTTAGCCCTTTTGAGCCCCCGTAGCCTGCAAAGACCTCTTGCAGATAAGGGTAGTAGGATTTGAATAAATTGAATGCAAATAACATGCATGGTTGCACCTACCATTAGATTTCCTGTCTGAATTCCAATGACCTACTAAACGCAACTTTTAATGTAAATTCAAATGAAGCATCCAAAGTGTGATATGATTTCAAAATTCGGCTTCTTGGATATGTTATTTATAGTTTTGTGATTGTCTAAAGTGCATGTGATGTATTATCTGTATATTTTTATTAAACTGTTTTTCACTTATTTAATTAAAATTTTGATGATTTTCTTGCAGACTCATCATCTAATCATTCAATTGGAACTTATTTTTATATATGGACATAACTATTTTTTTGGGTTTTGACATTGATTTTAACCTATATCAAGGTTTGCATCCATGCCTTGAACTTGTCAAGATTCTTTAAAGCAATTTCAAGTGGAAAATATTAAAATCTTCCTTCCTTACGTCCCAACATATGCTCAAATAATTGGTTACTGCTTATATTATCTTTAGATAAAAAGAGAAAGGAGTTTTATAGGTTTTGTTAATATGTAAGTACTTGATTTACTGCTATGCTTCAGCTTCTCACTACGCATAGCTAGTTATAGGGGTCCAAACCAAAATAATCAATCCACTTTATATTTGTAATTAAGGACATCAGTCTGTCACTGATTCATCAATGTGGAAATGGATTAGACTTGGGTGTATATATTTGTTTATTGCCTTTTTTAAATACACAAATCATGGCCCATGCTATATGCAGGTCGATTACGAAAAATGACTTATAAGATTCGTTACAACTTTTCTATGTAGTGGAATTTTGTGTCTGAAGGACCCTGAAGTTTTGATCTTACCAATAGCGCTTTAAGCATTAAAGATAGTCTGTGGTTAACAAGTTGAATATGTGCAACTTGTGTTTTCTAACATAAATAGGATAAGGACCACCTATTTCTTTACAATTACTTTTAACATACATTAACAACCGCAAGTGTCAATACCGATTTTCAATTTTGTTTTTGGCAATGGAGTTCACTTCGTTGCAGCTTTGTCAAATGGAAAAAAACTTTTTCAATATCTTCACTTGTGTTGTTGCATCTGAACCATCTGTGGAAGTAGTTGCAATGCAAACTTTTGGTAAACAATGATCAGTTCCTTTGCTACAACTGCCTGACTCTTAGGGAACGCTGCCTCTTCTTATTCAGCTTCAATGCAGAAAACAATTGCCTTTTGAAGATGTAGTATTGACATTAGAACTTAGTTGTCTTCTACAATAAAGAAAAGTTTTTTTTTGGGGGGGGGGGGGGGGGGGGGGGGGCGTTGATTGACTCAGGCATTCAAGTAATTTACATTAGCAGGTTTTTCTTTATCTATACTCTTAAAAATAAAATTTTCATGGCAATGTTTAAAGAAAATTTCTGCCATAGTATTCGATTACTCTTGAAATAACATTTCCACGGCAATGTTTATGGTTAATGCAGCTGCTTGAAGCATTGGAACTGAGTAGACTCACAATGAGGACGGTAAAGCAAAACCTATTCTGGGCATTTGCATATAACATAGTTGGGATTCCTGTGGCTGCCGGGTTGCTTCTGCCAATAACTGGAACAATGCTTACTCCATCCATTGCTGGGGCCCTTATGGGCCTAAGTTCTGTGGGAGTGATGGCCAATTCTTTGTTATTGAGACTTAAGCTTAATTCAAAGCAAAAGGCTGTATTAAAGTTGCAAGAAGAAGCGAGAGCAAAGCCAGTTTCGGATTTTGTCTTGGATATTGACAAACAGATTGGAAACCCACCAGGCGCGAAATGGAGAAACACGTGATCTGAAGTAAATGATAGTGGACCGTAATGGCAGTATTCAACTTTGAGCCAGTATATTCAGGAGATCCGTGGATGATTTATGTGCATCTTAGGTTCTAACACTGGAAGTGAAACTCCCACTTCGGCTTTCTATATTGCGTAGTAGGAAAGAAGAAGAAAAATCCTACCACAGGTAATGAACTTTTACCGGACAAAAAATATAAAAAAGCTGCAACACGACCAGAAAGATCTAAGGTTAGTTTGATTTCAATATTGGTAAATTTGCATCTCTCAGAAAGTTCTATTAATAATTCTACAATTGGAGCCTCCTTCAGCAAAAAAACAACCACCCTACAACGCTACAAGTGGAGAGAACAAACCCAAGTGCTCACGTGTGAGTCTACAAGCACGATTCCTAATTTTGTAACCATATTTTTTCAAAGCAATGGTTGTGAAATTCTCTCTCTCATAAATTTGTATCAATTCTTACTTTATTTTTAAAGTCATGCGTTTTTTTTGCAACAACCTCAAGCTGATGTACATTAGTGAAATTTCTATATCGGCGCAATAAGGTCTTTCTTATTGAGATTATTAAGTTCCAACCGAAAGACAGAATTTGATATAGACATTTATTTATTTCAATCTACAAATAGTATGGTTATGAAATGAACCAATTTAATGACAACAATAACAAAAAAATGATAGTTCTAAATATATCATATGCTTTTCCAAAAACTAATACAAGTTAGATGGTGAAATTTCAACCATAAACACAAGTACCCCAAATTATGTAATTTAGCCATAGTTTTGCACCAAAAAAAGTGTTACATTTTCCGTGTAAATAATTAGAAAATCTTTCAATTTACCTTGCACGAGTTTCAACATTACAAGAGAAACCGAAGGATAACATAAAACAAAAAATAGAAATCATACTTGTATCTATAATAAGATCGAAATTCAAACTCATCATCTATGAAAAATCTCAATACAATACTAGCAAGCTACTTACTATCAATCTACGTTCTTTCTCATAAAGTATACCACAACTTTATTCTTTCTCGAAAAGAAACTGAACTGCTAAACATCGCCCTAAAATTACTTAAATCGTCCCTTGAAATTACCAAATTACCCTTCCTCCTATTTTTGCTTATATATCTCACAATTTCACTCTTTTTTCAAAACTTTCTCTTCCTATACCTACTACACAAGATTACGAATGTCTCGGAGGCCAGGGAAGCAGCCAGCAGTTCCCCCGGTGTACCCGTATGAGGTAACATTACGTTATTTATTTGTTTTAAAAAAAAAAAAAAAAGTCGTCGGCGTCCGAGGGAGACGCCCCCCGCATGGGGCGGGCGTCCGAGGAAGCCCGACCCATGCGGGGGGCGTCTCCCTCGGACGCCGACCCGTAGCGGGAGACGTTTTCCGAAGACGTCTCCCCGTAGGAGGAGGCGTCTCCGACAGACGCCTCCACCTTGCGGGAGGCGTCTCTCGCAGACGCCTCCTCCTTTTTTGTTTTTTTAATTAATAAATATCATAATTACTTTAATAAATAGTGATAAATCAAAAAAAATAATTTAACAAATTCTTATTAAGTTTAACATTTGTGATATTTAGTTTTAACAAATTTTGATTTAGTTTAACAATTGTTTTAATTTAGTTTAACAAATTTTAATTTAGTTTAACAAATTTTGATTTAGTTTAACAATTTTGATAATTAAGTTTAACAAATTTTGATTTAGTTTAACAATTTTGATAAATATGATAATTTAGTTTAACAAATTTAACAAATTTGTATTTAAAATTTCAATAAATAGTCATCGGGTCACAGTGGAGGGAGAGGCAAGTCGATACCATTACACGCCTTCCGTTCTTTAGAGGATGATTCAGCACCGCGTCATCCACGTAGACGGGGGATATCTGCTTCGGTCAGGAGGGAGAGGGAGGCATTACGTCGTCGTGAGGAGGAGGATGATTCCTTCGATGATGAGCATGTGGATAGTTTTGACGACGAGAGCGACGATGATGGCCCGTATGATGTGCGGCCGGAGGTGGAGAGGCAGGGGGATTATAGCGGAGGACGTGGTCGAGCGGGTACTTCTACTTCCGCCGGATGGATGGTGCGGAAGGGTAGGGGTGGGAGGTTTACGACCGGGGATTCGAGCTCGTGCACTGTTGATCCCCGCGCTCAGAAGAAGAAGAGGGTGCAGGACGATTCTTGGATCGTGAGCAGTATGACGCCTGGTGGTCCTTTAGATGGGAGCGTCATTCCTAGTTTCTGGGGTCACATTCCGGTTGACATTCCGACACCAGAGCATGCGGTGCGGTCTGCGACAGCAGCGACGTACGACGTCAGGTTCCCCGCTTCTACAGCGGAATCGACTTGGCGGACATTTCCGAGATCATGCCGATTGTTCCTTGGCGACTTCAGACGTAGTCGCGACCCCTCCGAGTGTGATGCACGTTATCTTGATTGGTTCGGTAGTTACTCACATCCTATCATCGTCCGTGGTGCCTCCCGGAGAGCAGATCGACCACCAGATAGGACGTGTGGCGATCTGGTAATTTTTTCATTTTATCTAAATTTATTTGTACCGTATAATTTGTTAATGTACGCTAATGTTATTGTTATGTGCAGTGGATGGGTAAGATGATACGGGCTGTAGACCCAATCTTGCAGATGAGGGATGAGCTGCCAGACGATGCCAGAGCTGCATGCGGAGATTTGGATGAGATCATACAGTCGTGGCATACTCAGTTAGGCATATCCGACCATGATTCGGATGATGAGTAGGTTGATCTGTTGTACCGTACTCTTAGTATTTGCATTTATATTTGTTTATCTGTTGTACGCTTAGTATTTGTGTTTCCTTATCTGTTGTACGCTTAGTATTTGCATTTATATTTGTTTATCTGTTGTACACTTATTATTTGTATTTGTGTTTGTTTTTGCTAACATGTCGTACGCTTATTGTTTGTATTTGTGTTTTGCTTATCTGTTGTACCCTTATTATTTGTATTTGTGTTTGATAACCTTTCGTACTATTATATATAATGCAAATAAAGCAAACATATCAAAACATATTACATAATAAAGCAACACTATATAATGTACAAACATATCAAAACATATTACATAATTATACAAACATATCAAAACATATTACATAATTGTTGCCAATATGCTATCCTATGTTGGTACTCCAGCTCCCATCCAATAACACTCTCATCTCGTATTTGATACCACAGAGTCGCTATAGGAGGTACGGGGAATCCCTCATTCAATTCCAAACGAATGTAATGAGCGTAACTCCCTAAATGAGCAATAATCAACTCTCTGCACGGTCTCGTCATGGTAGGCGGACTCTCCCAAGGTAGAACTGTAAGACATGGGTACAACGAACCATCATTTCCGAGAGAGAAGAACATAACTGCACACTTGTAAAAATTTGCAATGGGAAACAAGTCCGTCCACGTCTCCATATAGTGATTCTCGCCACAAGGTCCCCCGCCCCAATTAATCCGGTGACGAGCCTCCGCCACACCGTCGTAGTATACGTGCTCATAAAAAGATGGGTTCACAGCTATCTCATTTGAAATCGAACGACGGGCGAGTTGCCAATTGTCTTCACCACCGTGGAAAACATCGGCGACACATCGAAATCCACAGTTTCCATCAGCACGTACATCATTCCACTGGTGTAGGAATGGCATAATGATTCCTGGAATTCTATCTCCATATGGGAAGTCGTCTACGTCAGCCCGCCCAGTCACTACAATATGAACAAAAAATACAGTTAGATATAATAACAAAAGATACATATTTACTGAAATAAATAACAAAATTATAATAATAATAAATATAAGGATGGTATACCTGATCCTCCTCTCACTGACGAAGAACCAGAAGATCGACCACGACCTTTGCTTCCACTACCGGAAGAACGACCACGACCTCTACTCCCACTACCTGAAGATCGACCACTACCTCGCTCTGCATACTCAAACGCACTAGGGTCCCGTCGTGTCGACTTTCCCCTTGGTCGACCTCGTAGCTTTGTTTTTACTGCAGGCTCTTTCAAATTCGAATGTTCGGGGTGTAGCTGCTCGAATAAAACCCGAGAGGCAGATCGAATTACGGTAGGGTCACTTCCTGCAATCTCATCAACCAGACTGCGAAAATGTTCGGCGTCTTGAGCTGCCTGAGACACAAACTCTGCGTTCCCGGCTCCTTCCCCAATGACAAGTGTCCTCCAGAACGAATGAATCTGCTCTAAGTAAATTCCGTTTTCTGATTCAAGACATCCACGGATGGTACATGCGCAAGGTATCCCATGAGAAGTCAGAAAAGCGCACTCGCAACGATATTCAACTTCATCATCTAACTGTTGCATTCTCTTCACCTCCTGACTCAGCAACTGCAAACAGTGATGCGAAACTCTACCATTTATGTGACGATATAGAGCATGTCCGAAATTAGTCAAATTTCGCCGTCTCGAGTCTTCAAGAAAGTTTCGAATATTCGTCAGCTGCATTTCAGTAGCCGCGTTGACGCGCTCGAAAAGAGTGTCCAGAGCTGCAGTCGATGTAGAAATCCACTCTTTTAGAGCCGAATGAGCACTTTCGACCCTACAATTCGTGGTGTTCCCAAAATGAAGGACTTTGTTCGTCCAATTCAGCACAAACTTTTCTTTATGCACCAACCACGTGGTGTCCAGATACTCCGTGATAGCCGGCCACGATCTATACAAATCTTTCAGAGCATACACAGCTCTATCATACTCGGCTTCTGAAGTAGAAAGCATGATCTTCCTCCATCTTCCACGCCTCAAAGTCTCTGCCATCTCCTTATTCTTGCCGAATACGTGGTACGCGTAATTCAATACGTCTTTGTTGATGTGCCATGTGCAGAGTAAATGAGCAGAGTCAGGAAAAACCTCTCTCACTGGTCGCATAAGGCCTAACTACCGGTCTGTTATTATTGCAGTCGGGCTGACAGTCCCCAATAACAGATCTCTCAACTTCTCCATCACCCACAAATAACTGGAGTAAGATTCATCCATCAAAATCGCATATCCAATAAGGAAATTCATGTTTGCTGGTGTGACCCCAATCATTTCGAACAAAGGCATCTTATACTTGTTCGTCTTGTAAGTCGAATCCATGCAGATAACGAAAGGATATGTCCGCAACAACTGGACTGACGTCGGATGTGCCAAAAAAGCGTGAGTGACGACATCAGTTTCTGGATCCGCCATAATCCAATGTAAGTACTCACACTGCACTGCTTGGTAGAGAAACTGCTGGACGGGATTCCGATCTTCAGATTTTGTCCTCCTCATGTAATCTCTGAAATTATAAATATGTCTTTGATTTGGATTGTCCTCCGGGAATTTTCCTTTTACTGCCTTCAAGATGTTCCGTGGTTTTGCTTGCGCCTCTGTCATATCACGAACAATCTTCTTCGCCCCAGAACTTAGACCACTAATTTGACGATGACCCTCTGGATAAACTGCCACTCTGTGGTTGTGATGTCCGTGACCATTATTAAAAACCACAACCCATCCATCATGATCCCGTCGCTCCACCACTTTTATTAAGAAACGGCAACCGCAACCCTTTCTTTTGGTGTTTCTTCGAAGTGCAGTATCCATATCCCGAGACTCCATTTGATTTCGCCGGTCGCATCTCAAATAACAATCCATCCGACTATCTGATCTTGTTTTGTACGACGACACGACCAAAAAAAACCCAGCTCCGATAGCTACTTGTTTGGCCCATTTACATGCTTCATCGATTGTTGCAAAGATTTGTGTAGTTTGAAATAACTCACTGTAATCCACTCCATCACCACCGAAATCTGGAACCTACAAAAATAAAATCAAAATTAAAAAAATAAAAAAATAAATTCGAAATTAAAAAATTTAAAAAATAAACTCGAAATTAAAAAAACAAAATCAAAAAAAAAAAAAAGGCGTCTGTGTTAGACGCCTGCCCTATGGATGGGGCGTCTGTGTTAAACGCCTTCCCCAACGGTAAGGCGTCTGCGTAGGACGCCTGACCGAAGGGAAGGGCGTCTACTACAGACGCCTTACCCATGGGGAGGACGTCTACATAAGACGTCTCTCCCATTGCGTAGGCGTCTGCGTTAGACGCCTAGGCCATGGGGAGGGCGTCCTACGCAGACGCCCTCACCATGGGGGAGGCGTCTAATGCAGACGCTCGGCCCAAAATTTGCCCCGCGCCAGGCTTACCTCACCCGATGCATCACCCTCGCCAGACATTTTCGTGGTGTTTTTACTGATAAATTATGAATATACAAGACCATATGCCTTATTTATAGACACGGGACGATATGGGTATTAAATATATTGTTAAGGGCAATTTGGTAATTTCAAGGGGCGATTTAAGTAGTTTTGGGGCGACGTTTAGTAGTTCCCAAAAGAAAAGCACAAAACCAAAAAGGTGTAAAATCAAAATCCCAAAATCCACAGGCTAAAAACCAAAAATTCCCCTTCTCACTCCATTCTCATTTCTCCCCCGTCCCCACCCATCCAATTCCCTTCTTCCATCCCACCATTTCCAGCTCTTCCAACCTCCAAACACCAAAAAAAACAAAACAAAACCGTTTCCATTTCGATCCCCTCGAAACTCTCCCTGATCCAGATCCGCCCCGATGTCGGAGGGATCGGAGCGGGAGAACGGGAGCAGCAACCTCCCCAAGATGGACTCCACCGAGTCGAGGTGGGTCGCCCGGGACGAAGAGGACGACGACTCCGACGAAGACGCGAGGCGCAGGCCCGGGGTTGAGTCCGAGGACGACGAGGACGCCGAGCCGAGGCTCGTCAGGACCGGTCCCAGGATCGACTCGTTCGATGTCGAGGCGCTCGAGGTTCCCGGAGCTCAGAGGAACGAGTATGAGGTTCGTGATTTGCCTTTTGCTCGGTTGGTTTCGGAGATTTGTCGACAAGGTTGGTTTTTGAGAGGTGGTTAGTGTTTGGTTTGTGCTTTATTGGAGTGCGAGATGACCGTCAGCGTGAGGGGAGTGAAATAGATTGTGAATTATGAAGTAGAAATAGTGTGATTTTTTGTTTTTGTGTGTGTATTGGAGTTGCCATTGCTGAATGTGGTGGCTTGTAAAACTATCTAATATCTATGGCTAGGAAAATTGTTAGTCTTCTTATTTGAAAGATATGGATGGTTGTGATTAAAATTGTACGACAATTAAGAGTTTGGATTATCTGAAGGACTAGGAAAAATAGTGAAGATGGTTTGTTATTTACATGGCATTATATAATTAGTATGGAATACATATTAACCTGCTCGCAGTGGGAACTGCACAGTCGTTTTTGTCATCATTTAGAGCAAATTTTGTTAGAAGTATGTGAACAGGGAAAGAATAAAACCAACTACGCTGCTCACAGGTAGGAATAGGTCAAAAAAAGAAAATTGTAGGAAAATACAAAACAGAAGCCGATAAGCCATGGCTGGCTATCTTGGTTAATGTTTGGTTTTTGCTTAATTGGAGCAGGAGGTGGCCGTCAGGGGAGTAAATTTGATTATGAAGTAGTTAATTAAAAGCAAATTTCATTAGAAGTGGAAAAGTATGTACATGGGAAAACCTAAAAAAACTAGACTGCCCACTAGAAGTAGAAAACAGGTCAGGAAAAGCAAAGGTAGGAAAATACTGACCTAATGCCAGGAAAACTGCCAATACACCCAAATTAGAACTGCATGTTCATTTTCTGATCAGAGAAGTGGAGAACTGCATGTTCATTTGATCGAACACATAATCATATAGCTTCTTCGGTGACTTTGAGATTGTTCTTTAAGTGATTTAAGTTGCCCTATAATACAATAATCCATTGTGTGGCCACATATTTGAACAATGACTTCAGTGATCAATATTCAACTATTGTTGTGCTATTCTTATTTCGTAAGACTAAGTATGATGCAAAACCATCAGTCATAAAAAAATGATGCAAAACAAACCACCACTTTTTTAACCTGTTGCAAGAATGAGGGTAGATAGTAAATCTTCTTATGTGAGATATTTATGTCCCAGGTGTTGAGGTTGGAGAACATTGACCATGTCAGTATTTCTTGGTTTGTTGTGAATCACTAGGGGATTTTTTATGGCTCACAAAGCACCTCCATCTTGGTTCATTGTCCTTGGAAGCTTGACACTCTACACCAACTTCCATGTCACTCCTTCATGGCCTAATTCATTAGCTGTTGAATTCCCTTGTTTTGAGGTTTTGGAATTTACCCACTGCATTCCTTTCTAGCCTGGCATGCCAGTGGTTGGTGGTGGTAGCCCTTCCTTGCCGCTTCACCTGCCAGTATTTGTGCTCAAGTCATTTGGTTTGCCTTCTTACCTCTTGGTATGGAATGCAGACCCAAGAGACTTCAATTCCAAATGTCAAATGTCATACTCAAATGCACCATTAATTTTTTCCCCTTATCCTGTTCAGATAACAGCATCAAGGTGTTGACACCTTATTTGGTATGTTTTGCAATAATATCTTGAACAATTAAGGTTATGAAACTCGAAGATTGAATGTTCTGCACATGGTAGTCTGTATATAATAAGATGTAGATGCTAATATACTGCCTAAAGATTTACATATTTACTGCAGGTGCTTACTTTTGACAGGAAGGTTGTCCTTGCTCTTCAAACATTAGGAGTTGTATTTGGTGATGTTGGAATAAGTCCACTGTATACTTTTGATGTGATGCTCAAAAGGGCCCCTATTAGAGGAGACGATGACATTATTGGAGCCCTTTCTCTTGTCTTGTACACTTTGATTTTGATACCTCTAATCAAGTATGTCCTGGTTGTACTCTGGGCTAATGATGATGGTGAAGGTGTGCTATTGTTTTTGTCATGTACCTTACCAAATAAACCTTCTCAAAATTGTTGACATGGATTCTTATTGCAATATATTTTTGCCATGAATAAAACTTGCAGGTGGTACATTTGCTTTGTATTCTTTGATCTGTAGGAATGCAAAAGCTAGCCTTCTACCGAACCAGTTACCATCAGATGCTAGAATATCAAGTTTCAGGCTAAAGGTCCCTTCACCAGAGCTTGAGCGATCCTTAAAGATCAAAGAGCGCCTTGAAACATCACCAACACTGAAAAAACTGCTTCTGATGTTGGTGCTATTTGGTACTTCAATGGTTATAGCAGATGGGGTCATTACGCCAGCTATGTCAGGTTTTTGCTTCCTGCTACAATTTTTTAATGTTAAAAGGCACTTCTGTTCATGCATACTTATGTCTTTTAATTTTCTTCATGTTTTAAAATGCAGTCATGTCCGCGGTTAGCGGTCTGAGGGTTGGAATTGATGCTGTCCAGCAAGGTATTCTCTTTGAACTTCAAATCTCTTAGTCTGGGGAGAAGATCTAGAGAATAAAATAGGAAACAGAAATTACCTTTTTTTGATAGTTTGAGATTGCATTAGTGAAGATCAATCATGGCATACAAGATTCCTGAAATAATTGTTAAATCAGATATCAGAAAGGGTGAATTGAAATATATGTCTAATTCATTTTGGATATGTTTTATCGTTGTGGGTGGATGTCAATCTACAATGCATTTACAAACCTATGATTATAACCTATTAATTGTCTTCTGATAATGACATATTTGCCTTGTTCAATTTGTTGGACTTAAGAAATCCATCACGTTATGGGTACGGATGTGAACTAGGGTTGTGGCTTGTAGGGTCCTCAAAACAAGTTAAGTTGCTTATGTGGTGCTTTTTGTGTTTTATGTGGGTCTTATTTGAGCCATCTAAAACTTGAGTAGGTTTGGGTATTTCAAAGCTTGTCAAATTGTTTTCACCTTGATGCAACTTGTCGATCTATCTTGACTTGATTTCGATCAGCTTGGGCTTGATCTTCTAAACATGTAATTTAGCTAACTCTCAACACTTCATAGAAAAGAATTTTAGTTCTACTACCCTTGCTATCTGTCTTGACTTCAAAGACAATGTCGATGGTGAGCGTAGTGCAAGAGAGAGATCTCCATTTAGGCACCATACTTTACTCAAACATTCCTCGTGCCATTGTCTTTTGTGATACCTATTACCTTGATGCTTTAGTGCACTTCAGCAATTTAGTTTTATCTCAATATCAAAATTCAATTTTTTTTTGCCTCTTTGCCTTCTATGATCCTTTATTTTATTTTCTCTTTGCTTTGTTAGAAAAGCCCTCAAGCTCTATGGTCATTGGCATTCATTTTCATGACTTCGGCATTGGTATTTGATGCTGGTCTGGTTGTTTATCTGGTATGGATGTATCTAAGATATGTAAGAAAATGATTAGGATACACAGAAGAAACAACTTAGAGATACATTATATATGTTGGAATGCGTCATTGAATGCATGGTGTATACACCCCCTTTTATCCAATATTTCAATTGCAACTCTTTGAAGGTTTTTTTTCCTGTGAATCGCAGTAAATTGACATGCTATACAAGAAATATCATATGAACAAAAAAAATTGTTTCACTTTCAGCCCCTTTCCACTCAGACATGCCATAAGTTTTGTTGTTGTTTTGACTTTTAAAGACTATCAGTCTGTGACTGGCTCTGATCAATTTGTTATGGTTCTTCCCATTATAGGATGACTTTCCCTGCAAATAGAAATAGTCTGTTCTTTTGCATGAAATTTGACTATATACTGCTTCATTGGCATCATTCAATTTTATTAAATCTTTCATCCAAATGTACAGAGCACGTGGTGATGGTATCAGTTGCTGTCCTTATTGTCTTGTTCAGTGTTCAGAGATTTGGAACCAGCAAAGTTGGTCTTGTAGTGGGCCCTGCTCTGCTGATATGGTTTTGCTCTCTGGGGGGAATTGGCATCTATAATCTCCTCAAATATGACACAAGAGTTTTGAGAGCGTTCAATCCTTTACACACCTTCTATTTCTTCGAGAGAAATTCAGCTCAAGCTTGGGTTGCCCTAGGTGGCTGTCTTCTATGCGTGACAGGTTAGTTATTGGAGTTAAATTTTGAATCAACCAAATCAGTTCAGATTGAATATGCAGCTACTAGCATGTTGAGTCTTTCCCCTAATTTTCCGTGCATTTTCTTGAACTTGAGATATTAGATATTCATGTTTCTAAAAAATATCTTTATTGTGAAGCGGAAAAATAAACATCATAAGTTTTCATCTTTTGATCCTTGGGGTTTGATTCCTAAGTATAACTAGATGTTATCTAGTTCATCTTTATGATATCATATGAAGCAATGAAGATGATTTATATTGCAGGATCTGAGGCAATGTTCGCAGATCTTTGTTACTTCTCAGTCAGATCAGTGCAGGTTATTATTTGTTTGTGGTATTTATTTCTTGGATGCTGCACATGCATGTTATTTTATTCACTTTTAATATATCATTTCTGCTTGTGCAGCTTACTTTTGTGTTACTTGTTTTGCCATGCCTCTTGCTGGGATACCTTGGTCAAGCTGCATACCTTATTGAAAATTATGCTGAATCTGAGCAAGTTTTCTTTTCTTCAGTTCCACGTAAGTTGGCAGAGTGTTACCTTAGTGACTTTTTACCTCTTCCCTTTGCATCGTATTTCTTTATAAGTTCATGTCAATTGTTTGGGCCTTCTTTGGACACAATATAGTGAAACCATTTTCTTGTTGATAACTTTAAATTCTAAAATTTGAAACTTCGTTTTTTTTTCTTGATTCATTCTCAAACCATATTCTGTTTTGTTGCAATAACTATTGGGATGACGACGAAGATGATGATTTCTTGTAATTTTATTGCAGAAGGTGTTTTCTGGCCAGTTGTACTTATAGCGAATATAGCTGCACTAATCGCTAGTCGTACAATGACAACAGCAACATTTTCATGCATAAAGCAGTCAACAGCACTTGGCTGTTTTCCTCGTCTTAAAATCATCCATACCTCTAGGAAGTTCATGGGTCAAATATACATTCCAGTTGTAAACTGGTTTCTGTTGGTATTCTGTCTGGGATTTGTCACTACTTTTGGAACCACTAGAGAGATTGGAAATGCATATGGTAAGCATGATCTTATTTCGAATTTTACACTATTTAGTTATTTATAATGAACATCTCTTTTGTAATTTATGTTTGCAGTTTAACATAACTGGAATAAGTTTGCAGGATATGGTAGATTATGTTACTCCACAAATAAATCAGTTTGCATAGGACAGTGGAAATTGTCTTCTCGATAATCAGGGATTTCTTTTAGAGCCAAAGTTACCTGTTTTAGTTTTATCTTCTATATTTATCAAGATACAATATAATTCGGATAACAATTTCACGAGTAATCTGCAAACACAAATATCATTTACTCAAATTTTGTCATTGAAAAGGAGGTGTCAGTGATGTAGCATGAAATCTGTTAGCAGAACTTTAACTTTGTGGTATATTTTTTTTGGATAAATGATAGGGTTCATTTTAATTATTAAGATGGATTGCATAACCTCATCCATCAGACCACAGGTTATTACGGGGGTGGGGATCTAACCCACGTCCTATCCCCAGCTAGAACTTGGACCAGCTGGGATACACATCTTGTGGTAGTTATAGTGGGCCATGTTCTTGGCAGAATGTGAAGAATTCTTGTTTTACATTGTTAGATCACATCACTAGAATCACCTATTGCCTTGTTGCCATTTAAACTTGAAGTTTAAGCTTCAAGCTTCTAATCTTGATTATGTATTAGGAAATTATTTACAATAGCATCGCTCATAAGCAAAATGTATGATAATAAAAGCTACATGCAGCACTGGAAGTGATACTGATTCACTACTGATCAAAAAGAAAAGAAAGAAAGTGACACTGAGTCACTAGATACGGAATGTAATGTGTTAACTTTGCATTTACGTTAAGTGCCATTGTTTATTTGTTGAAAGTGGTACTTTAAAATTATAAAATGGATTTATTGTTTCACACATTAGAGGTATGAGAATGGTCCTTAATGATTTTTTTCCAAATAGACCATTGTCTTGTGTGTTTCTTGGTCACCAGATACTCTTGTTGGTACTAAAATGAGATGAGCTATTCTTGACACTTTTACTTTGTTATCTTGACTTTTAATATAAAGAACCTCCTTATATTTCAAATGCTCTGTCAAGCTAGTTCATCATATCCTGATTCATAATCCTTTTCTTGCAGTCATCACCGAAATTGGGGTAATGATGACAACAACAATTCTAGTGACTATTATTATGCTCATGATATGGCAGATTAACATCATCCTTGTGTTGAGCTTTCTTTTCTTCTTCCTCGGCTTGGAAATGATTTTCTTCTCTTCTGTCTTGGGAAGTGTGGCAGATGGTAGCTGGGTATTGCTGGTCTTTGCAGCAGCATTGTTTTTCATAATGTACATATGGAATTATGGGAGCAAACTCAAGTATGAGACTGAAGTTAAACAAAAACTTTCAATGGATTTATTGAAGGGATTGGGTTGCAATCTTGGTACTATTAGAGCTCCCGGCATTGGTTTGGTTTACAACGAACTTGTCAAAGGAATTCCAGCAATTTTTGGCCATTTCCTCACGAGCCTGCCAGCTATTCACTCAATGATCATATTCGTGTGTATAAAATATGTTCCAGTACCATTGGTACCTCAGAACGAGAGGTTTCTGTTCCGCCGAGTTTGTCCAAAGAGCTATCACATGTTCCGATGTATTGCAAGGTTTGTTTATATCCAAGACTTATTTTAAATATTATAAAAGCCATGGACTCTGAGTCTCTTGACTTATTTTAGTTCGTGACTATCCATTATAAAATTCCAATGTCTGGCATCATTTTTCCTGTTGCTAAGCAGTTGGTTAAGCCCACCTCAAGTTCACTTTTCCTTACTGATTGATTGGACTTTAAATAATGTGGTAAAATTTTGGTCTCAACCAGGATTCTGAGTTGGGTTTCACTTTTATTGTGTTGCATCTTTTTATAGTCATGATTATGCTTCGCATCTCTTGTTTTTTGTGATTCTCCTCTTTCTTTGACTTCAATCGTTTACCTGAAATAGGAGCATCTATCACTCTTGTAATAGTTATGAAATTATGTTGTCATTTTATGTCTATTCGGTTAATATCTTCAGTTGAAAATTTAACAATTTAGAAGATCTACCGCTTCATTAAACTTGCTAGAATTTTGTAGTCTGGGGATCTTTGTAGCTGGTGCTATTTCACTCGATTAAAAATTTGGTACATTGACGATCATTAGGTTGTGTTTCCTCAACTCCATCCACCTTGTATGGTGTATGCTATTGCTAACATTGCCCCCAACAGGTATGGCTACAAAGATACAAGGAAAGAAAACCATCAAGCCTTCCAACAGCTTTTAATTGAGAGCCTTGAGAAGTTTATCCGAAGAGAAGCCCAAGAGCGCTCATTAGAGAGTGATGAGGATGGTGAAAGTGATACTGAGGAAGTGGAGTCACACTCAAGATTTTGTGTTGGTCCAAATGGCAGACTTTACTCCCTTGATGTTCCCCTTTTGGCTGAATATAGATCGCACACAAAAATATCTGCAGCAAGCACCTCGCTTCAAGAAACTATAGGTGAGGTAACTCTTGATGCAGCTGAAAGCCTCGAAAGGGAGCTCTCATTTATTCACAGAGCCAAAGATTCTGGAGTTGTTTACCTACTTGGCCACGGCGATATCAGGGCAAGAAAGGATTCATGGTTCATCAAGAAGCTAGTCATAAATTACTTCTATGCGTTCTTGAGAAAGAACTGTCGCAGGGGGACTGCTAATCTGAGCGTGCCTCACACAAACTTAATGCAGGTTGGTATGACATACATGGTGTGAAAATTGATCAATCCTGCATTCTGTCTTCGGACATAGGATTTTGTCTTTCAATTCTAGTCTTTCCTATGTAAAAATCCCGATAGAAAGTTGAGTTTAAAATTCTCAACTCACTCACTGAATTGGTGAGAGATGAGATGAAGGCTCGATCGTTGAAGGTAACAATTATTTATGCAGTTGTAAGGAATATTGCTTTTAACCGATTCATTGTGATACGATTTTGTGATGTGTAGCTGAAACCTGTTTACCTGTAGTGCTTGGTAGTTTTCTTTGGTGTATGTACTTCTACACAAAAGGTAACGAAGAGTTATTATTGAAACCATTGACATCGATGCCTATTGCCATTTGTTTAGTGTTCTTGTCAGCATTACGTTATGGTACAGTGTGCCATCAACTATTGGAGACTTGGAGCTAAGTTGCTGTCGTTCTCCTCAAACGTATCACAAAGTTGATCTTTATATTTTTCTTAAACATAATAGAGACTTTTTCCCCCCAAGTGTGCCCAAGTTTGTTATTTATATTGATTGATTGTCAGCCATACCATCAACCTTATATAGTTCCGAATTTCGTTTGATATTGTCCATATTGAGCTCCGTTTCAGGTTGAGAACTCACCATTACGACACCGTTGCTTGTGAACAAGTTGCTAAGAAGTCTTTCACACACTTGTGAAGCAAATCCTTCGACGAATGGCAATTTGAGATAAAACTTCACCTCTTGAAGCTTTTAAATGCAAGAGGTTAACTCTTCAAGCACTTGAAATTTCTCTCTCCAATGAGCGCTCTTGGGCTTCTCTTCGGATAAATTTCTCAAGGCTCTCAATTAAAAGCTGTTGGAAAGCTTGATGGTTTTCTTTCCTTGTATCTTTGTAGCCATACCTGTTGGGGGCAATGTTAGCAATAACATACACCATACAAGGTGGAGTTGAGGAAACACAACCTAACTCTTCAACCTATATGCAAGCTTTAAATTCTAACCAAAGCACTTGAAGGGACGGTGCCACGTAGTGGACATCGGGTCGGGCAATCCTTTTAGATTTTTTATCTAATAAAGATTTTGATGAAATTTGGGTATTCTGCTTACATTTTGAAGAACTTGGCGATCCTCTTGGATTTTTGATACCTCTAAGTTTCGACCTTATCGAATACTTTCAAATATCAATAATAAGAGATGTAAATGAAATTTTATGCAATTAATCTAATATAGAAGTACCAATTTACCATTGTATTGGTATAATACCTACTTAGATTTCAACTCAAACTAAATTAGTAAATTCTCAAATAATTTTTAATCTGTCTTTACAGATTCCGTCCCCTGACTTAGATTCATGACACCATCCCTGCTTGAAAATGCTCTAGATTTGAACACACTCGGGTGATAAATGGTGAGATGGGTTCTAGAGACTTTTAGAATGATGCTTTTATACAAACCAAATAGATATAACCTTCGGGCAGCAAGTAAAAAGCATTTGAAAAACAGAAAAAACACAATATAATTGAAATCAAGCAAATCTGCGGTTAACCAGTTGGCCGCCGATGCAGTAACGGCTAGTGTTTCTCAATCTTCAGTTTCCATGATTCATAAGGCTGTCAACTCAAACTTTGTCGATTCATTTTAACTTTTGAGTATACCACATTTTTTATTATCTCGTTTTCTTTTATGTTGCCACACTGAAAATCTCCAGTTCCAGCCAGTTTAGGCCATAACCACAATTTTTGCTTACCCTCGGGAGGTCATTGATGTCCAACAATATTTTTCTCTCATCAGAACCGACTACACCTTAGATGTTAAAGTTAAAAAAAATGCATAAGGCTGTTAATTGTACTGATATTTGTTGAGCTATTGCATTTTTTATTTATTAACATCCATGACATGTAATTTATGACATTACAACAAAACGATGTGAGCACAAAGGAGAACGTGTGATAATGCAAATCACTTATTCGATCGGCTCAAAACATGCGAGAATACTCCACCATACTTAATGCTTCTTGCCTCCTCCACCGCCACCGCCACCTCCGCCACCACCACCACCATGCCCATGCCCATGACCACCTCCTTTTCCTCCTCCGCCACCACCTTACCGTGAACATGGCCCCAACCATTACCATGTCCATGTCCATGGACCTTTCCACCTCCGCCTCCACCACCTTAACCGTGTCCACCTCCAGAGCCATGTCCATAACCTGAACCACCTGTTGTCCCATTTATTCCATAAGTCCATCGCCCCCTCCTCCTCCTCCACCTCTTTCACCTTGTAAGATTTTCAAGGCAGAAGTCATGCTCACAAGGAGCATGACCATCAAAGCAACAGCCAAAACCTTAGACCCAGCCATGCTTGAATATTTGCTGTAACAAATGCTATATTTTGGTGATCTATTAGTGTACTATTTATAGATTGGCATTTCAGATTTTGTAGTCCATTTCTATAATATTTCAGATGATTGGTCTTGCCACTCCCATGCTTGCCGACTTCTCAGTGGTTCTCACGTATTGCATTTAATTGAACTATAATAACATCATAGTTATCACATACTAATTATCATTTTGGTTACCAGGTTAGATCATCACTTTTATTTATTTTATATCAATAGTATATGAAAAGCAATGTTGGTTATGGTGTCACGTTTGTATTTAACCACTATCATTTAGCCATGTTAGCTTCATCATCTTAAACTACTTGGTTTCGTGTCAATCATGTCATGTGAAATTTAAATTAATTAATTCGTTAGCATGTACGAATACTGAATTTTAGACAATGTTGTAATTCTGTAGTTTGCCTTTAATTGCAGTCTGTGTACGGGAAAGACTGACCCTCGAAACGGAAGATTCTTTTAAAGCATATAACAACCGTTTACAAGACTTTATGAAGAGTTTGTTGGTTCTGATGTGAAATTCGTACAATGTTGACCGTTATTTAGGAAAAGTACTGTTAAGTTGTTAATATGAAGTACTGAAACTTCACCTTAGAAGTTTCTTCTTCACTATTTCACGCTAGAGTCCGGAGCGCAACTTTGGGTTACTTTTATTGGGTTTTTTTGCCACAGTACGTCATGTAGGTGTTCAAATTGACAATATGTACCTACTTATTCGGTATTGTTGCATATACACCTAGAAGTCAATTCATATTTGTGCAAATGCACATGGGCTGTTTGTGGGCCCCACACTAGAAAGACATCGTGAATGTGTCATTAACGACCGTCCAAATTACTTTGTGATCCGTTTGTTAGGACGTGTGATTTGTGATTGACTGTAGCAATTTTTTTACTAATCTAAGACCATAATTAAACTATTACCGTGCTGGAATCACTTTGGATCGAATCACTCTGGATCGACTATGAAATTATTCTGGATCGACTCTGGAATCACTCTGGAATCAATATGGATCGACTCTGGAATCACTCTGGATTCAGTGACTGTAACAAAACAAATTTTACTAATTTAAGACCATGACGTATTCTGGAATCACTCTGGCCGTATTCTGAGCGTCCGTGACGCGTCACAGGTCAGAGACCACTAAGCAAATACATGTCTAGAAAAGGAAATTGATCTGGCAATTCCTTTGTAAGTTGAAGCGCAAAGGTTCACGTGATCAGAGGGGAATGATTGTTTAACATCGAGAACTAGACTTAGCATTAATACGTGAGAGAGACGTATCGTAATGGAATTTGTATGCGAAAATACTTCTCCGTATTTGGAAGAGATAAAGTTTCTACATAAGTCATACAATTGTTTTGAGACGGACATGTTATGAAGCAACAAGCGTGAGTCCAGATGAGTCAAGAGTCAGTACAGAGTAATTCCGGAGGCTATCCTAAGTGTGTAGAAAATGATCGCCAACGATGTAAGGAGTTGCAGGCTATGGAGACGTCCATAATGTTCTGCCGGTGGAGAATGACGAACTGCGTGGATGACTGGAAGAGAGACATGTGCACTGGAAACCCAGACACATTTAAGACAACTGATCTAGCTCTTGAAGAACCTTTCGAATTGAAGGACCTCGAGGAGCGGTGACGCCGGTTGCTAGAGGACTTCATGTCGAATTATCCCCGCCTTTTTGGATCTTCATATGATTAGGACCTATAGGAGTTTTTGTTGTGTCTCGACGTGTACTTCCCTTTCAGATTCCCTTCGTAATAAAATTGTGGGCGTCTTTTAAAACTTTGGATGTCTTTCCCTTTGTTGTTTGTTTTTTGAGTTTCATGTTTTATTTTTAAATTGCAAACTGATTTATGTGAGTCTATACTGGTGGTCTTGAAACAAGAGTCAATATAAACTCAATCCAGAGGTAATCCAGCGTGATGCCAGAATGAATCCATAATTTATCCAGAGTCATTCCAGATGAAGACCATTGTCGAAATTTAGTCCAGAGTCATTCCAGAGTCAATCGACAGCTATTCCAGCGGTAATCAAGCGCCATGACAGAATGAATTCATAATGTATCCAGATTCGAATTGCAAAAAAATTGTGAACTTTTTTAAAACTTTGGACGCATTTCCTTCTGTTGTTACTTGTTTGAGTTTCTTAATTTAAATACAATACAAATTTAATGAGGTGTCCAGAGCCAATCCAGATACAATGAAGGCGTAGTCCAGCCTCATGGGTAATTGAAGAATGTAACCATAAAATATCCAGCGACATTTCAGGTAATCCACTCCAAAATAAACCCATAATATATCCAGAGCAATCCAGAAGGAAATCGGGGTCATGCCAGATCCAATCCATTATAGTGCCAGAGTCGGTATTTTCAGAGACGATCCAGAGTGATTCCGTGTTCAATCAATAATTCCGTGTTCAATCAAACAACGGTCCAGAGTCGATCCAGAGTTATCCCAGAGTCGATCCAGAATGATCCCAGAGTCGATCCATAAATTCCAGATTTAATCAAGCAACGACCCAGAGTCGATCCATATTGATTCCAGGATGCACGTGGGTACGCGGAGTATCCATAGTCGAACTATACTCTATCCAGAGTGAATCCAGAGTGATTACAGGATGCACTAAGGATACGCTGAGTATCCAGAGTGATTACAGTATGCTTCCCAATCAGTTCGCTTCTTGTGTGTACCATCTTACACGCCGCCGTCGTGCTCGTCGCTACCTCTGCCCGATCCACTAGTCAGTGTGGTCGCCCTCCAATTTGTGCAAAGTAGGAAAATTGGGACGATTACACGGGGATTTGGAAAAGGATGCGAGTTAGGATTTCTAGACAGTAGGAAAACTCAGGGATTTCGGAAGGAGTCGAGTTAGGGTTTCCGCAAAGTGGGCAAACTCGGGGATTTGGGAAGGAGAGGAGTTAGGGTTTGGGGGAACAGAGGAAATTGTGAAGAGAGTTAGGTTTAGTCATTGTCTTAAATTAGTAAAATTTATTTTGCTACAGTCACTTGATCCAGATTGATTCCAGAGACGATCCAGAGTGATTCCAGAGTCGATCCAGAGTGATTCCATAGTCGATCAAGAGACAATCCAGAGTGATTCGATCCAAAGTGATTTCAGCACGGTAATAGTTTAATCATGGTCTTAGATTTGTAAATTTGTTGTTGCTACAGTCAATCTCAAATCACACGTCCTAACAAAACAGATCATGAATAGATTTGGACGGCCGTTAACGGCTCATTCACGTCGTCTCTCTGGTGTGGCGCCCACAAACAGCCTGGGTGCATTTGCGCAAATAGGAATGACTTCTAGGTGTATATGCGGCAATACCGAAAAAACGGGTGCATATTAGCAATTTGAACACCTGCTTTCAAAATCACCCCTTTAAAGAATCATTGAATATTGAAAAGAGAAATCCATAATCATAAAATTTACAAAACCTTGCAATATGGCACTATTGGAATAATATCAAACACATCCATGTCGAAAATCTTGAATCATATTGAAATCCACACATACGTGATTCACCATATCCAACATTTTCTTTCTTTGTAACAATCATTCATGATGTACTACTTTCATTCCTAGTAAGACTTTAGGGAATACCGAAGAGTAATAAAAGATCCAATTACATGACACATTTCTTCGCGAAAGAATAATCCATTCAAGAGATGTTCACATTACATATAGATAGTTACCAATACAATCTTGTGATACACAAGCCATGCAACGTGGATAAATGAATTGAACACTGAATTTTGAAAAATTAAAATCCAACATACTGAGTGTAGTTTGTATATGCTTCTGACTGCATGGCAATGGGAGCTCTTGTGACTTGATCTGGAATATCGAACGCATCCACGAGTTCTTTCGCGACTGTCTTCATCTGGAAGCAGAGGTACTCTGTGAGCTTATGGATGGCCTGAAAGAGCAGAACAATTTTGAGTTCAGTTCCACATGAGTGGTAGGTTTTGAAATGCTACTGAATATCAAGGGCAAAGGTGAACCTTGGCTTTGTTTGGGGCCACATAGTCTACGTTACGGTATGTGCCAATGTCATTCCAGATTCGATCCAAAGCGTAGAGATCGCAGACTAGTTTCAGAGCTGCACGGGTGCTCCTGTCCTGGCAACTGCATCAAACACGTACATTTTATTTTTCCCCCCTTCAAATTTTTATAAGAATAGAATCATAAGCAAGAAAAATGTCTATTAACCATTATAGTAAATCATTACAATATTGTCGATGAATTCTACTCATAATTTAAATTAGCACAATCAGATCACTTTTTTTATTCTAGTGCATATGGACATGTTTTAAAATGTAATATTCAAATTGTCTTTGAGCTCAGATATACATGTAACATCAGTTTTAAACAAATATTACATATTTACATGAGCTAAGCACACAAGTTCAAATAAATATTGTTGTTCCTACACTTCAAAGCAAGTAACATAGAGTTATTATTTTTGCGAATGATAGAGAAGAAAGGCAAACTTCGTACCTCTGAACAGCCTCAATAAACCGCGTTAGAATGACAGTCTCAATGTGGGACTCTGCTAGTGTAAGCAAATGGTTGAGACACCTATTCCACGCGCCAAAGCTTCCCAATGTCTTCGAGTGCTTGCTAAGGCGTCCAGCGACAGTCTGAAGCAATCGAGAAGTCCGATACTACAAGCAACACATAGCGTGGGATGTTCACTTCATTCATTACATCAAAGTTCTACCGGATAAGACAATACGAAGAAAAGAAAGCAAGGCCTACTCTAAAGGCATCTATTTGAAATTTGGGGTCTCGCAAATGGTCCTCCCCTTCCCATCTACTCGTGACCGGATTTGGTTGAGAAAGATAGGATCCCATGGATTCCTTCAAGTAACTCCATGTCACTGACAGAGTTCCTCCTTTGAACTTTTCCTGATACTGCTTCAGTAGATCAGCAGCAACCTACATCACCAGTCAAAAGTACAAGAAAATGAATTGACTTTTCACTACTTCATCGAGTTTTGCTTAAAAAACCACTCAAGACATTAAACTGTTTAGGCAAGTTATATGTCAATAACCTGCTGGAGAAGAACGGTATTGTCCCCCTCGAAGGTTTGGAAAATGTCATGATCGTTCCGTAGACTCCCAAAGCGATTAACTGCAGCATAGCCATGCCCACCACATGCCTCTCTACACACACTAATTGATTTTGCGGTACATGACGTAATGTAAGCCTTGAGTCCTGCAGAGAGAGCATGAACATCTCCCACCACAACATCATCGATCGACCTCTTCATGTCGGCATATCTTTCAACCAAATATACAGTTGCAAACTGAAAGGCGTAAGCTGATGCCAACATTGGCATCAACTTCTGCTGCTGAGATTGGTAATCCAAAATGCTGATCTCTTCTTGTTTCGGAAGCCCAAATTGTTGTCGTAACAACGAGTACCTGACGGCGATTGTTACTGCAATCTTGAGGACGCACATGGAGGAATAAGCGAGACCCACTCGTCCTCCTACTAGTTCCCCCAACATCGCTGCGAACCTCTTGTTAGGGGTGGGAAGGCAGCTGGTGTACTTACCGTCGCGAGACACGTCCCCGAATCGATTTAGGAGGTTTTCGCGGGGAATTCTGACCGAATTAAACTTCAAAGCACCATTGTCTACTCCATTTAGCCCAACTTTGTGTCCACAGTCTTGGATATCGATGCCCGGGAGGGTCTCGTGTGTTTTCATGTCTCTGATTGGGACAATGAAGGCGTGCACGCCCATGTCAGTTGATTCAGGTGAGCCGTTGGGTGGTAGTATGAGCCTTGCGAATACCGTGGCAAATTTCCCATGGAGCGCGGCGTTACCAATCCACCATTTAATGGCTCCATCATTGGGAGTGTTGATGACAAACTCGTCGGTCAAAGGATCAAAGGTGGCTGTTGTCTGAAGTCCTTGGACGTTGGATCCTGCAACGAACGATCAATTAGAAACATGGACAACATATTTCCCCCCTCTGCTCCCAAAATGTTGAACTACAACATGGGGTGATCTGGAAAACTAACCATGATGGAGCTCTGTCATGGCAAAGCAGCCGACATATTCAAGGTTGTCGATCCCATCGAAATATTTGTCTCTGTGCTTCTTTGTGCCTAAGTTGATGACAGAACCTCCCCAAAGACTGAAATATAGTAAAAAAAACTAAAATAGATGAATTGAAGACAACCTATACTATTACGAGCAGCATTGCCATGTCTGTTGTCTTGGTAGGAAAATTATCAAGTATATTCTGTTGTGCAAATATGAAACTATCTAGTTACTCATGTTGGATGACAATGAGCTTATCAATTTTGGGATCCAACTAATCCACCGAACCGACTGTTCAACCAGGGATGGAATCACATCATCACTGTTACATATTGGGATTTAATTAAAATGTATAATGGTTTCAAAAGAAGAAAGTGTCCATCTGGTTTATATAAACAATCATGTAATTACACAATAGTAACAGTCATGATTGATTTCTACAAACGACAATCAAAAGCATTAAAATTTGCCAGAATAAGATATAAGATGAGTCAAGGTTCCAAAGCCCAATAATTTGAACTCCATCATTTGATCCAACTCTAAATATTGCTCTGTGGGTAAAAATGACATAATTTAAACATCATATCCAGTTATCCACCAAAAAAAAAACAGAACAACGGACGGACCTGAACTGGACCCCCAACTTGACCCCAAGCGAGAGGTCAATCCCACCTGCGGCCTCGGCGATAGCGAAGTACATCTCAGGATCATCGACCACGTGCCTAAACGGGCTAACCCCACACTCATTCACCAACGCCACCAGCTGCCTCATGCATAACTCCCGGTGCTCCTCCATCGGAACCGCCACCGGCGTCCTCAGCTCCGGCCGCGACTCGAAGAACGCAAATATCCGCTCCTGCACGTCCCTGTGCTTCCCCCGCACGTACGGGGCAAGAGCCTTGGCCGACAGCGACACCCTCCTTGCCCTCGCGCACGGCGTGGGGATAAGGGCATCGGCGCCAGGGGAGGGGGAGGGGGCGAGGTGGTGGGCGAGGGTGAGGAGGCGGCGGAGAGGGGCGGAGTCGGAGGTCGAGGCGTTTTCGACCGTTGGATCGGGGAAGGATTTTATCTGGACCATTGGATTTGGAGTGGAGATGGGGGTTGGTTGGTGGTGGGAACAGAAAGGAGAGTTTTTAAAAAGTGGTTTGGGTTTTGGAAGTTGAGCACGCTACGTGAATGACGTGGATGGCTGGGATTTAGTTCGGTTTGGCGCACACTTCGAGACAGACGGTTTGGATATTGTTGTTTTTTGCCCAAAGTTTTACTGGTTTGGAATTTGGATATTGTAAAGTGGATGCGAGGATTGTCCAATATATTATATTTTCAAATTGTAAGATAGATACTTATATTATTATACAGGTAAATATTGTATTTTGGAAATAACAAACGTGACAATTACCAAAACTAAAACAATTATATTCTACTGTTATAATTTTCAAACAATTATATTTTCAAACATCTTAAAATTTTATTCTTGATTTTTATTTTTTTAGGATTTTTATTCTCACAACTTCAACTTTCCAATTCATTATATTCTCAGCATTCTCTTTTTTAGAAATTTTATTCTCAACTTTATCTTTTGTTAAGATTTTATCATACTTTAATTTTTTCAAAGAATATATATTCTTCTTTTCACTATTCTAATTGTCAATTTCCAAACAACTATATATTAATAAATAAGTATTCATTTTCTAACAACCCTACACATCTTCATAAGCTTTCATCACTCTCAATTTTCATCTTCTCATATTGATCTTCCTTTGAATTACTTCACATCACATGGATTCTCCAAATCCTAGGCATAATCCCTCGTGGTTCAACAAAGACAAATTCTCAATCAAAATTTTCTCAAAACTTCACATGTAATCCTAATTTAGTTATATGTAATCGTTATTGTAATGTTTGTAAGTTTGATTATCATATCACTATTATTTTTTTGCACGCAATTAATAAATTAATTATTTTACCAACGTTTTGAAAAGTTAAAAATGAAAAATATTTGTATCAAATTTTATTATAATTCATATTACTTTATCTGTAAAATGTAATAAACGAGTTAGATGAAATAGAACAATTGATTTGACAACAGAAGTTATGGTTGAGTAAATAAAAGAGAAATAGATTATTGATAAATGTCGTGAAATCAAAAGATTGACGTAACAAAGAAAAAAACTGGAATGATCATTTTATATAAATCGTGGTTACGTAGTCTAAAGAAATTGATGTTCGGATAAAGATCGTCAGATTTTATTTATTTATTTTCGTTTTCAAATCGACTCATTTTCGGAAGGTTCATTTTATGGTCCAAGTAATTAGATCTTTTATCTTCTTAGAAATATTCACTAAACAGGTGATCAAAACGACAACCTCTTGGGTGAGAAACCACTTCCATCGCTAATTGAAATGATTTGACAATTTCTTTTACAAGCGATTTGAAGTTCATGTTTCCAAATAAAACTACTTATAGTTGGCTAAGAGTAGTAATACTCCTCTCAATATAGAGTTGACCTCCTCTGAATTTTTATTTTATTTTTTTGTCCTCTCGCCATCAAACAAGACCGTAGACAACAACTATCTTGAAGTCGAAAATGTTCACGATTTTCAATATTAATTTCAAAATCAGAATTTTGTTTCAAACCACACTCCGATGAACTCAGCCCCAAAAAACACAATTGCTCATTAAACCACATTCTGGCCGAGTCCAGCAGCTGGCCCACTTCTTATTGTCAGGTCAGGTAATCAACAAAAACAAACACAATCTCCTAATATTTAAAATTAATACCAACTATGCTAACTTTGACCTACATTTAAACTAACTCAACTCTAACTCATAAGTGGAAATGTGGAATCATATAACAAGTTCAAAACCCTAAAAAATGAGTTTATTTATTGAATTTGATTTTTTTAATCCAAATTGTTTTAAATGGCATGAGTTTTGTTTTGTTATAAATCATAGTTCTCTGTTTCCCATTGCTATTTGAGGATTTACGTTTTTTCTTGGATTTATCCTATTTTATTTGGGTGAATTGCTCGGATGCCGTAAACAAACATCAAAATTTGTTTTATATCATCTGACATTAATTATTTTACTTAATGTCATAGAAAAATCAAAATAATTGTCCTAATATCATTCACTTTTTTTCAGTGTTATTCCGTTAGCAAATTGTTAACTTCTCCCGTTAATGTCACTTAACGATATTAATATTTAATGAAAATTTTGCAGAATCAACCTAAATAAACTTAGAATTTATAAAATTCATTATATGTGTCGTAAAATTACAAAACAAATACTTAAATATTTTTCTACAATCTCTCTCCTATCTATTTTTTGTCTTTCATTTGTTTTTTTTCTTTTACTAAACTTAATGACTCGGTTACTTGTTTATTTTCTGAAAAAAAATATTTATTTTTCATATATTTTTTTAAACTATTTATTTTTCTTCATCAAATTTAAAATTCGTGATTTTTTAAATACATTTAGTAAAGAACCTTATAATTGATAAAAGAATTTTTATACAAAAAATAAATATATTTGGAAATAAATATATAAATAAATATTTTTTTATCAAAAACAATTAATTATTTATAACAGAGCCATTAAGTTTAGTGAGAAAAAAAAGATGAAAAATGAAATATAGAGATGAAAGAGATTGTAAATAAATTATTTAAGTAATTTTTTATCATTTTTACAACACATATAATGAATTTTATGAATTCTAAGTTTATTTTGGGTGATTCTGTATAATTACATTAAATATTAATATATTTAATGAACGTTAATGGAGAAATTAACGATTTTCTAACGGAATGATACTGGAAAAAAGTTAATGACATTAGGATAATTATTTTGATTTTTCTATGATATTAAGTGAAATAGTTACTTTCAGATTGTATAAAGTCAATTTCGATATTTGTCGCTGACACTCAACCAATTCACCAATTTTATTTGGATTTTTGCTCTAGTTTGTTCTCTAAGGCATGAATCATTAAGGTTCAAATTGGAGGATATGGACAATAACATAATCAAAGGGTGTTGATGCAAGTAATTCGAAGTGGGATTAATTGATTTAAATCCCCCCTATTGTTTATGTATTTTTTTAGTTCTCTTCTTCCTAGGGTTTGTTTAAAGCATAATATTCCAATATCAAAATCATGATGTACTCATGTAAGTAAACAACCTTGTAGAACTTATACATACCGTGTACCCATATTAAAACATTACACATCGGCGCTAATTAGACCCTTCCGGAGGAAAAAATTGAAATGTAATATACGAAAATCTAGATGAACCTAAATAAACATGTCCTTGTGTTAACTGCGGCATGTGCAAGTTAATAAAAGTAGTTCATGATCTCAACTTACATCCAATTCGCATCCAACGACCCTTATTTTTCTAAACAACCTATATCTGTGAGCAGGACCTAAATCAGAATCGCAGCATGTGGCAAGCAAGAAGATATATCAATTTTTGTTAATTTGGAGAGTTGTACTGTTGCATATACTTATTATTATCATAAATTCCTAATACGTACGACTGTTAACCAAAGCATGTGCGGCTGTAAGTATTTGAACGGTTGATGACAGTTGCGGAAATTGAAGTTGTTAGGTGGTTCTGGTTTAATGTGTTCCTTAATAATATATCGTGCAGAAAGAAGATTGATTAGAAATGACACCTTTGTGGAAGTCCAGATTATTTACGTTTCTTTTTGCGGGAGAATTATTTTAGGAATTAATAATTATGGCTCTTATAATCTTCGTTCCATTGATCGTAGATTCAAATCGACAAAGACGTTTTTGTGGGCAAATGTAGTTATATTTTGAAGTTGCTGTATATGTCATTTTCTATGGTTAATAATACACACTATTGCCAATAATACTCCTCTGGCACTTAATAGATGTATGTATACACACTTTGATTATAGGAAGGATTTTACAAAAAATGGTATGGAAGAAGAGAACCGTTGTGATGCATCCATCCTATAGAGGAGGAGATGGAAGAGGCATATTAAAGATTGCAAACGGTAATCACATTGAAATCGAAGATTACAACGGTCATCACATTAAACTCCTCTCCTCGGCATCCATCAAACATTCAAGACAAACATTCAAGACACACCTCATCGTATACATACATCACAACGGGAACAAAAAGTACGAAGTATATATAATCGTTAGTTTCAAATGTAATAAGGTATTAAGATCTATAATAAAACGCAACAAGTCTCCTTCTTCTTCCTAAAATCCTTCCTCAAAATTTCTACATGGTATCAGAGCATCTCTGATCCGACCTCAGATTCCCCAAGGGTCATCACCGGTCTTCTCCTCACTGAGGGGGTTGAAGGCGGAAGAAAAACAACCCACCAACATCCAAACCCTCAAAATCCACAAAAAACCCCGACCCGAAAAAATCCCACCAAACCATGTCGGGAAACCACCACGAAAACCCTTCCCGTTTGGTATCTACTCTACTCAACGGGACAAATTACCTGTCCTGGGCTCGGGCGGTGTCCCTCTCCCTCAGCGGCAGGGGAAAGATTGGCCACATCACCGGAACCTCAAAGAAACCAGAAGGACCAGAAACGGAGGCCACACGTGAAGAATGGCAGACCTCTGATCACTTGGTTATGTCATGGATAATCGCATCCATGCAACCGCAGATAGGGTCCATCCATGCAACCGCAGAGGAGTATTATTGGATAATCGCATCCATCCATGCAACCGCAGTGACCTAAAATCCTTCCTCAAAATTTTATTGAAACGCAACAATCGATTTACAAAAAGAAAGATCTCCCCTATCCTCAACAATAATACTCCTCGATTTACATACATCACAAGATAAATCAGACTTAATAGATGGAAAAAGCATTTTTAAAACAGGATGTGACGGATGTCCCATCCTTTTATGCCATAACTCATGTTTGGATAAATTGCCTACATGCAATGCCTGTTTGTTTTTGTCTAGAATGTAGAGGTTATTGACGAGTTTTCCTCTACCAATCGTCTTCCCTGAGATACGATCCTGAAATACAACATCATTGGGTGAGAAAATGATATTACAGTTTAGTTCTTTGGTGATTTTTGCAACAGATAACAAGTTAGATTCAAACGAAGGCACATACAAAACATTTTTTGCAATCTGATCTAATAATTTTATATTTCCTATTCCTTCAATTTCTACTTGATTTCCATTAGCCACACTAATAAATTTATTTAATATGGATAAGTTCCTTTTAAGATCTAGCAATAAGTTAGGATTGCCTGTCATGTGATCGGTAGCACCAGAATCGATAATCCATACATCACTTTCATTTTTCTTAGACTGAAGGGTTAACATATGGTTTTCAAGAGCTTTTATCATACCTGCGAAATTACCTGAAGATGGACGTTTGTTTTGCAAAATGGTGTTTAACTTATTTATAAGATGATGAATATCCTCTTCAGAACCCGTTAGGCCCATGTTTGCTGGAGAGAAAAAATTCTCTCGGTTACTCGGATTCGGAGCCGCTCCGATTGCGCGAGTCGGATCCGTTGGAGTATATAATCCTCCCGACCCGACTGCTGACATTCCATGCGATTCCTGTGAGAGAAAAGAAAAGTTAGGGTTAGGGTTGGTCGAGTGGCTGCTGCCGCCTTCGGTGGTGGCGATGTAGCCGCTCCCGCCCGATGATCCTCCAGTGCGGTGAGATATGCCTCTTCCATCTCCTCCTCCTCTTCTGTCGTTGTCTTTTGGTGGTCGGAGATGTGGGTAGAGAAACCAGCAACTGTTTTTGCTATGTCCAGTTTTTTTTGCAGTTTTCGCAGTGTTCGTCTTTCCGATTTCCATACCGTTTTTTGTTGCTTTGGTGTTGGTTTTGTGACCTTCCGGTGAAAAACGCCTGATTTTCTGCTTCAGTTGTTGGTTGGTTTTGCGATGGAGTTGTGGTCCTTCGTCGCGATTCTTCGCGAAGGATCATGGCGATGACAGAAGCAAGCGGTGGTAGCTCGGGAGCCATAAGCACCTGACTCCTGATGTTTTCAAAGGATGGATCTAGACCTACCAGAAACTGGTAGATCCGGTCTTGTTCGGTTCGTTTTCCGATTATCAGTGCGTCGGTTGTCGGTGGTTCGTAAACCCCCAACTCGTCCCATGCTTTTCTGAGGGTACCAAGGTACTCAGTGACGCCTTTGTGGTTTTGTCTTGATTGCGCTATTTCTTGTTTGATTCTGAAGATGTGTGCAAAGTCTTGCGCCTTCCCATAGTGTTCTTGAACAGCATCCCAAAGTTCTTTGGCACTGTCTTTGTAGAGGAAGATCTCCCCTATCTGCGGTTGCATGGATGCGATTATCCATGACATAACCAAGTGATCAGAGGTCTGCCATTCTTCCCGTGTGGCCTCCGTTTCTGGTCCTTCTGGTTTCTTTGAGGTTCCGGTGATGTGGCCAATCTTTCCCCTGCCGCTGAGGGAGAGGGACATCGCCCGAGCCCAGGACAGGTAATTTGTCCCGTTGAGTAGAGTAGATACCAAACGGGAAGGGTTTTCGTGGTGGTTTCCCGACATGGTTTGGTGGGATTTTTTCGGGTCGGGGTTTTTTGTGGATTTTGAGGGTTTGGATGTTGGTGGGTTGTTTTTCTTCCGCCTTCAACCCCCTCAGTGAGGAGAAGACCGGTGATGACCCTTGGGGAATCTGAGGTCGGATCAGAGATGCTCTGATACCACGTAGAAGTTTTGAGGAAGGATTTTAGGAAGAAGAAGGAGACTTGTTGCGTTTTATTATAGATCTTAATACCTTATTACATTTGAAACTAACGATTATATATACTTCGTACTTTTTGTTCCCGTTGTGATGTATGTATACGAGGAGGTGTGTCTTGAATGTTTGTCTTGAATGTTTGATGGATGCCGAGGAGAGGAGTTTAATGTGATGACCGTTGTAATCTTCGATTTCAATGTGATTACCGTTTGCAATCTTTAATATAATGGTACTAAAATGGTACGTAATCTTTTTCTAAACGAGTATAACCATGTGTCATTCTTCCTCATCCCTCTAAAACGTTTGTAGAACAAAGCAAAAGAAATGGCGACATGTCACAACTCACAAGTCCCAAGCTTGTGAGTATTAAAACTAGAGAAGCAATCAAAACCGAGCATTATTAATTGGAGATTTTTGGCTTATTGTTATGTGTGTGATCCAAGAGTTGTTTCCTTATCATGCGCCGCAATCCATCCGCTTCCTGTTTTCACTTCTAAAGCGCACCAAATCTTCATTTTGACCAACGAAAAGATTTGTCTGCCACACACAAGCAACACATACATGGAGGAGGAATCTCATATGTACTACTTGTATATGATGGAATCCGGGGAATTATTGGGGTTTGATTTCAGATGGGGGAACCATTATTAATGGCATTATAGATATTTTACTGTATGATAGATAAATAAGATAAGTTTATTATTAGTATCTTCAAGTAACTATGGACCACACGAGTCATAGTTATCTACCCTTAAAAATAGGCTCAAATGTGAGAGAATCTATGTGCTTATCGACCTAGGTAATTAGTCACTAGTATCATGATCAATGTGGCACTTTCTTTTAGAACAATGGCATTTTTTACATCATGAATTATTGAAATTGTATCGAACATCATGTGTTCAAACTATATCTTGTTGTTCCCCCACTATATTAATTATTGTATGAGGAAACATTTCGTCGATAGAGAGAGCAAAAGATCGGTAGAGAAGGGAAATATCAATCGTGCAAAGATAATTGAAGCTAGGTCTACGGTAATGATTTGAGAATCTCTGTAGTACTCATGTAATTTAACACTTCTTTGTCTAAATACAAGTTTCGAATTAAAAAATAGTAATTTTATTGTTTGTAGTTTCAACGATGTTTTTTTATTATAATCATGAGTATCTATACAATTACCATATTATTATTCTGCACATGGTTGCCTAGCCAGTGGTTAATCATGCTCGTTCCAAATCACTTCCAATCAAGAAACAGAATTGGAGCCCTACCTTCCTCGTTATTTTAGCGTTTCATGTACATTTGTAACATGTAATATTCCCTAATCTACAAATATGTAACGATTAATCGAAATGAAATTAACATAAATCTAAGTAATTTTATTTTAACTAAAGTCTCCAAAATTTGATAATAATTAAAATTAAAAGACAATGTGTTAAACCGGCACTTCAGAAAACGTAACAAATAAAAATATTCCCATCTTTCATCAATAACTCAAATGTAAATTGTAATTGTAATAACCCTAACTTGGTTATGGATTAATGGTGATTAGGTGGGCTAATGATGTGGCTTTGCATGGGAGTTGGGGGAGAGGAATAGGAGGTGTACTGTTGGGAGGTGTGGGGAGACGTGTGATGTGATGGGTTGTGGTGTAGGAAGATGGTGGAGGCATGGGTTGAGGAGAGATGTGTTGTTGCTGCTGTTGGTTTTGGTTGTGGTGAGGAGAAAACCTATATCTCTCTCCTCCTTGTCACTCTCTCTCACGTTCCTTCTTTTCTTCTTCTTCTTCAAACCTTCTCCATCCATTCCTTCCTCTCCTCTGAAGCTCGGGCGGCGTAGTGGTGCGAGCAAGGCGCGCGTGAGGCGAGCGTGCTGGGCGTTGGTGAAGGTGCAAGGAGGTGCGTGGTGCGGACCGGAGTTGGTTGCGGAGCTCCGACGTTCATCGTCGTTCTCGCGAGAAAGGTATGCCAAGTTCTTGCATTAGAGGCCTATTGTGATCACCCACGTTGGGGTGATGTTGTGGTGGGTCGCGGGAGGTCGGAGACCTCGCCGGCGACGAGTTTGGGCGTCAAAACCTCGGTTGGCGCGAGGTTGAAGACGTCTGTCGGTCGACCGGGTCCCTTGGACGGTCGACCGATCGCAGTATTTTTAGTCTGCCTGTCGTGTTTCGGTCGACCGTGACCTTGTGTTCGGTCGACCGTAACTTGAGTGTACCGGTAGGATGCGTAAGCTTCGGTCGACCGTTTGATGACATAGAAAATATTAGGTTGACCCTGTAAGTGTTCGGTCGACCGAGACCCCTGAGTCGGTCGACCGACAGATTTGATTTGAGCGTTGACCAGACTCCGGATTTTGACCTCGTTCGGTCGACCGGTTTTAGACCTTCGGTAGACCGTTGGGATTTATGTGTTGCGCAAATTGTTCGACCGTGACAGACGCTTCGGTCGACCGATTCCCTTGTGGAAACGGTCGACCGAGTTGTCACTTCCGGTTGACTGATTCCCTTGTGGAAGCGGTCGACCGTTTGTCACTTCGGTTGACCGAATTCCCTTGAGGAAAACGGTCGACCGCGTCTCTTTCGGTCGACCGTTTTGCACAGGACAGGATTCCTGGTTCCACTTAGGATGCCAACTCTGTCCACGGAAACCCGTGTCCTCGCCTTGTGCGTGAGCCGGGAGGTGACGGTGGGCGCGTTATGCGTGCCTGCCCAGGGACCGCCGTGTGGAAGAGTGTGGGTGTCCGGAACGTGTCACTTCCGTGTATGGATCGTGACTATATCTGGTGGATCGTTTGACTCGCGTTAGAGTAGCAGCCTGAGGGATTACAGATCACATTGCTTCAGCAACACGCAACTGCCGACGGGTGCAGTGACTACCGGCCGATGGCTACGGAGGCACAGAGACTACCGGCCAGGATTGGCGACGGAGGTCCAGAGAGGTACCGGCCTATTGACGGCGACGGAGGTCGCGACCCTGCTCAGTTGGAGCCGGAGTTGGTGTTGCACGTGGAGCTCGTTGACCCTGCGGACTTCGGTTCGGATCTGTCGATTGTCTGGCCTTGTGTGGCGGATATGTTCGACTAGCCGTGATGGCAGTTATTGCACGTGCCGTGCGGCCTGTGTGGCGGCGGTAGGGCCCCTGTGCGGTCTGTGTGGCGGCAGGGAGGATCGCGCGTAGCATGTGTGGTTGCGGTGATGGACTGCCGATGATGTGTTCCGGCAGGTAGCTCGATTGGGCACCTATCGAGTGATATCCCGTGCGGTCTGTGTGGCGCCGGTTGATGAACCGACCTGAGCGACGGCTCCGTTGGTGTGGTGGTGGTGGACCACGATGTATTCAGATCTGATTTCTACCTTGCACGGAAGTGCGAACGTATCCTCACCGATCCCTTGGCTCGTGTAGTCGCGTGTGGGGATGTGTTGCGTATTGTCCGTTAGACCGTATGTGCCTACGGTAGGTCTTTACGGAGACCCGATGTTTGGACCGTGCGGCCTGTGTGGCGGCGGTGAGGTTGGACCGTGTGGCCTGTGTGGTACCGGTGTTTGTGGACCGTGCGGCCTGTGTGGCGACGGCGATGTTGCGGACCGTGAGGCCTGTGTGGCAGCGGTGGCGATTGTAGACCGCGGGGCCTGTGTGGCAGCGGAAACGATCGCGGGACGGATGTCCGGTTTGGCCCTTGGTGGCGTTGTTGTTTTACTGCTTTGTATTCCATGCCATGCTATACTAGTATGTTAGGGCATATAGGTGAGCTTGTCATACCGGGTTTCCTTATGGAAACTCAGGCATTGTTGTTGCATCTTTTTCAGGACCGCGTTAGGTTCCGGCGGGTGGTGACCGAGGGAGATTGCACTTTGGGACTGGATCCTGTCGTCTGCCTACTTTTAGGTTGTCGTGATTATATGTACCTTGTGTTTCGTGTTGTAATGTAATCACTCTTTTGACAACTCGTATTGTATTCTGGTGCACCAGACTTATTTATGTATTTCGTTCAGTAATGTCCCCACTCTTGATGGTTTGTCCACGTGTTTCTTATGATTTAAAAAGTTTAAATTTTCCGATGTTCGGGGATGTTAGAGTAATGCCCTTTTTTCTTCTTATTATTATACAACATCATATCTGTCTACTTCTTGAGACACTTGCGCTACATCTCCTTCTTAGAGCATCTTTAACCGGAGGGACGACCATGTCCCAGTCGGTCGCTAGAAGATCGGGTCGTCCAACGACTGGGCATCGACCGGGTTGTGCCACTTGGCACAATCCGGTTGGTTTGGGTTTGTTTTTTTGGTTTTGTTTGTTATTTATTTTAATAATTAGGATTTATATTTTGATAAATAGTTAGAATTCAAGTAGTTTTAGTTTATATTTTGATAATAAATAGGGTTTGATTTTATTATATTTTGATAACGATTAGATTTTCAAAATCCAAACACACAAACTGGTACATAATTATTAATAAATCTCAAGCCCAAAACGACCCTTATTGATCTGTCGGGGTGGGCATAAGACGTATGAGCAAATCCTAACAATAACGTTATAATTAAAGTACGAAAATTATACTGAAATACACCAACTTATTTGAGATAAGGAATATTGTACTAAATTTAAAGTAAAAAAACAATTAAACTGAAATATAAATGTTTTTCCAAATAGATTATTAATATTTTTGGTAAATATAAATGATTTTGAAATATAATAAAAGTTGAAAATGAAATTAGTGATGTGATGGAAAGAGAGTGTGATGACCTAGGTCACGGTTAAATGATGAACAGTGATGGATCGAGAAAAATGAGATTAGGTCATGATGATGTGGCAGATCATTTGGAGGAAAGAGAAGTGAGAAAAAGTTGATGACCTAGGTCATTTGGGTCATGGTTGTGGATGCTCTTATGGTCTGTTTGAATAACAACTTAGAAGAGAAATAGAGTGAAAAGAAAGAAAAAGAAATGTGTTTCTTTTCTTTTCTCTTCTCTTGTTTGCAAATACTTAACAGAAGTTTTAAAAAATTATATATAAACTTGTCAAAGTAGAATATAGTTTATAAAGTGTTTTGTTGATCAATTGAAGTACCACTTTATAAAGGTTAAAATTAAATTACTATTTTTAACTCATATATATATATATTATATGTTAACATAGAAATATCATTATAGACATATAACAAATTTAAATTCCCAAATTTCGTAATCAAATTAAAAAAATTCAATCTCATAATTAACAAATTATATTCCAACCCAAAATGTACATATTCTCCATGAAACAAATTGCATATTATCAATGTAAAAAAACACATCTTTTGGGTTAAAATATCTTAACCAATTTTTTCTTCTTAAAATCGGTAATCAAATAAAAAATTATTAAACTCGAAGAACAACAAATTCTATTCTGACCTAAAATTAAAGTTAAACAATTTTTATTTTATTTGGATATAGATCTTAACCCATAAATATGAATATAACAAATTCAAATTCTCAAAATTCGTAATAAATTATAAAAAAATCAAACTAAAAAACTACAAATTCTATTCCAACTCAAAATTTTCAATTGAAAGATTATAAAAAAAATACTACAAATAATTATAACATGATAGAAAATTTCGAACAATTTTCCTATCATAGTATTAATAGAAGTACAAAACTCACTTCGATCAATGTAGACTAATTCAAATGGGAGTGAGAAATGAGAAGATGAGTATGAGGAAATGTTTAGGTAGCAAAATAGAGTTTTTGGGTAGGGTTTTTTAATAAGGTTATTTTGTTCACTAAAATATTATTTATTCACTTTCTCACCGTTTCTCTCCCAAATTGGAGAGAAAGTTGAATTAAAATTTTGTATTATAACATTTCTATTTATTTCTTTTCTCTGCTGAAGTCATTATCCAAACGAAAGAAAATCCAACTTTCTTTTCTTTTCTCTCCTCAAGCTGTTAACCAGACATATCATTAGTGAACAACTAGAGTAATCTGAGCATTACCACGTGGATTACAATATCATAAATAAAAGAGTACTCTTTTGTAAAACAGTATTTCATTTTATTTAAATTCATTTGAAGAAATCCAAGAAAACCGAGTCTAGATCTCCATGTTACATGTACTAATCAACCGTTAAGTTTAGGTATCGCATGAAATATAGTGCAAACTTGCTAGAAGGATGGAAACAAATATGATGTTTGATCAATCTTCAAGCAAAGGTTACTTGTGATGTGGACATGTTACTTTTCTACGTGGATGTCCCTTGTATTGGCCAATAATCACTCTCGAAAACATTATAGAGTGCTTGCCATCAATACAAAACGGTGTACTTATCTGTTTGTGTATTAAGTATGATTTGCTTAACCATCTATAGTCACGTTTGTGTTGATCACCCTTAAAACTATCATCTAACTTGCTTAGTTTGTATGCATTGAGCAACATGCCATATCGCGATATTTAAGTAACGGAAATGTACGTCACAGCCACTTTCTTTTGTTTGGAATCATAACTTTAATATATTTTTTGCTAGACGATTGTTTTTCTATTGATCAAGTTGCAGTCTGTACAGTTATATCACTTATGTAAGTCGTAAGTGGAATTTTGATATTGGTTTTAGAAGTCAAACGAATATTGAAAGAGTTAAAACTCCAGACAAGCTTCTGAAATACTCCGGCAACCTGGTCTTATTTACTTGCTTCGATATGAAAACTTGCTGTTAACGTGTCTCGAGAGCTTCCCATCCACACAGGAAGCAATTACCAACCTGATATGCTATAGTTAATGTATTTTTAATGTCCGAATAGTTAAGACCCAATACGAAATGAAACTGGTTAATCTATATACAACTACTTTTTAAAAAAATCACACAATTTTTTCATAATTGATCGAGCATATCAAGTGAATTTTGACCAATGAGCTTTATTGGTAAAATTTGTGAACTGGCATAGTTAAATCCTACTATTAGACTCCAACGATTTGAGTTTGATTTCTAAGGCTTGGTCAGGAATTAAGATTATATTGTTTTATCCAAAAAAAGACGTGTGCACTTTTTTGTGAAGTTTTACCTCAAGTATGTGAATCAAGATAATTTTTTAACCAAGTATGTGAATCAAGATGATAAAATCGTATGGCTAACATGTATATATTGGAAATAATTTTCCTTAGACAATCAGTACTTATGATCTTTATAAAAAGTTAACCTCAGTTTTGTTTATCTGTCATTGTCAGTTTTTCCAATCACAATATTTATCCACAAATTCTTTCTATTTTATTTTCTCAACTGTAACATCTTATAAAAATATTATACTTTTCAAATCAATTTTTTTCTTCTTCCACTCATTTCTTACATTTTACAAATAAATAAATAAATATCATTTATCTCTTTTATGTATGCATTATTAAGAAAATTTGATTCAAATGTTTTTCATTTTTAATTTTCAAAAATAAAGGAAGTCGAGAATAAAATATTAGGAAAAATGAAAGTGGAGAATAAATTCTTTGCAAAAGGAAAAAATGAAAATATAATGAATTGAAAATTTGAAGTTGTGAGAATAAAAATCTTAAAAAGTGAGTTTAAAATATATTTTTTAAGATGTTTGAAAATATAACTGTTTGAAAAATGTAATTTGAGAATATAATTATTTCAACTTTGGTAATTGTCATATTTGAGTTAACCACCCAAAATCTAGTATTTCGAAAATACAATAATTTTATATCAAAAAGAGTATATTAGTAAAACATGAGAATGTAAGAATTTTAGAAATTTATTGAAAAATATTATTTTATTTTCTAAGATATATTCATTTAAAACAATACAATTATGTCTCTTAATTATATTCATTACAAATTAAAAATAAGAATTACTGTCTTTAAATAAAACAAAACATAACGATATGTGCCGCGTGCGTTCAACCACATAAATCATGGACTCAACATCAAAATATTGTTATACTCTGCACACCCCAACAATCCACTTCACAGGATATTTTTCAAACTACTGTTACTGATGCTCCTGCGACATCTTATGTAGCGTCAACCAACAATTGAGAATCAAAACTATAGTTTGAACGCTGATTTGGATTTAATAGCATAATGCCAAATAGAAATACGAAACTTATCCATCAAAGAAGATGGGCAGAAATTGCATCTCTACTGCATTTTCTTCTGGGATTAAATGTGATGATAAAAACCATTAAATTCTAAAAGTTTTGGTTATTAAAGACAGCATTGAAATAGAAAAGCTCGTGTAATTAGGAAGTGTGTGGAGCAAGTTCGTCATACTGAGTCGTGACCTTTCGTAAAGGGCATGGTCATGCGTCGACAAAAACTTAATTGACGAAATTCAATTTGCCTTTTCTATAGCCTAAGTAGGCACCCAACCACCCTTGAGACCTGAAGTAGTGGCAGGAATAGAAGTCACAGACATGGGAATTTGTAAAAGGTCGAAATTTAAGAGGTCAAAATTTAAATGTGTCAAATTTCATAAGGTCAAAATCGAAGGATGTCAATATTTAAGGGATCAAAAATCAAAACGGTTGAATTGTAAGGGGATAGAACACCTAAAGGGAGATCGACATATGTAGATAAATCCTCAAAATCCAAAGGATCGGTTTGATTCTATTAGGCTAAGTGTGACGACAACCTTGTAGAATTACTATTCGTCGTCAGAAAATTACTTAAATCTCTCATTTAATTATCATTTTTGCATTCACAATTCATTTAATCAACATTTCGTATTGTCTCTTAAACCAAGATTTTTGTCTAAATTTTCCTCACTTTATTAGTACCAACACCATGAAATGTCTAACGAAGTGTCTGTATCATGCGATTTTTTTTAAAATTGGGCGGATCATCTGGGTAAGACGTCTCCCCCATGGGGGAGGCGTCTGTTGCAGACGCCCCCATCCAAAAAAAATTAATAAAAAAATCTTAAATTTATAGGTTATGTTGTCTCAAATTATTTGAGGTTCCGTTACAAGATTTAGTGGTAACATGGTGGATTACAATGATTTTTTTCGCAAGTGATGAAGATCCAAAAATTACAAGCGAGTCCCCCTACTGACCTGTTAAAGTGGTATTTGGTAAAATTTCATGACTTACAAAAAAAACTCACTATAATCCGCCCCTTTGATACCGAAATCTTAGAACAGAACCTGAAATAATTTGAGATAACATAATATATACTTTTTAGATTTTTAATTATAAAAAAAGAGCGTCTAAGCCAGACGTCACCCCAAAGGGGGGCGGCTCCCGCGGACGCCCCTCCGGATTTCAAGTTTTTAATTTTTTTTTGAAATAAATGAGATATTTTATCAGATTTGAGTGCATTGGGACGTCCGCTGACTACTTTTCTGACATCCAAGACATTATTTTTGATGATTACGAGAGAAAGATGACGATAAAGTGGTGGTAAGAGATTGAAATGAAGAGATATATAAATAGAAATGAGAGAATGACAAAACGATAATTTATACGGACAATTTAAGTAATTTTTTAACCAGGTAAAAAATTATCGGAGAAGCCAAAAAGATGTTTAACGATTCTCACGTAGTACCATTATACACTTGATATCCTAAATTTCATCCATAAATAAATCGGGATTACTAGCCCATGACTAGGCATGACGCCACTAATGATGGGACAACCGTGCAATCAAGCAATTCGTAGATTTGAAGCTTTTGAACTGTGCTCCACGTAGGAGGCGAGCTCGGGAAATCAAGTCTTTATTTGGACAGAACTCGATAAATTTGAATCCACTTGAACACGATTTGATAGAACAAAATAGTATAGTATGGGTTGTCAAAAAATATTTTTAGTATAGGATTATTACAGGAATTCGGTGAAAAATAAAACCACACATTCAAACTCCAAGTAAACTTAACTCACAGGCACGTGTGAAAGATTTAGCCAAGACATGACATGCAATTTAACAGTAACTTGAAAAATATCTGGAATGGGAAGCGATGCGGTGAGATTAGAAAACTAATGACCCACAAACATTTTTACCTATAAATAGACGTCATTTGGGTCAATTTAGAGGTAGAGCGCCACCATCATTCCAACCAAGTGAGGTTGAGTGTTCCACTTCAAACAAACTCCTTCCAATTTTTCTTTCCGTCTCGTGTTTCCTGTGCCTTTTTCTTACCGGGAAGAAAGAGAGAAACAAATATTTCGGTTTGCAGACCCTCTTCTCATGTTAATTTCTGTTACATAAGCCTACATGGAAACATAGTTTCTTAGTTTTTTTTTTATTTTCTTTGTAAAGTAGATGTTTTAACGGAAACCCAGATAATTTTTACTTCTGGGTTTTTGGTTATTACTTTCTTTTTTCCCTTTCCCTCCCCCATCTCTTTTTCTCGGCTGACAGGATCTTACTTTTTTCTGGATCCCCTCAGCTTTTCTTAATTTAGATTTTCTCAATCCACCCTGATCTTTGATTTTTCTTAAGATTCAGGTGTGTTTTTTTCATAAAATTTGTTTTTTTATAAATTATCTGTTGAATTGTAATATGATTGCAACAGCAATAGACATGTTTACCAACAGTACCTCAGAACTCTACTCCGACCCTTTCGACGGGGACTTAATGAAAGCACTTGAACCTTTTATCAAAAGTGCTAATTACCATCCTCATCCCAATCCTTATTCCAATTCTAATCATCTCTCCTCTCCCCTTCCCAACCCTTGTCCACCTCCACCACTCTATCCCATCCCACCACCCTTCCAAACCAACCTTGGTCAAACCCCTGCTATCCTCGCGCCACGTGTCGAGTCCATGAAGAAGCCCTCCAAGCTCTACCGCGGGGTCCGACAAAGACACTGGGGTAAATGGGTCGCGGAGATCCGACTACCCCGTAACCGGACTCGGGTCTGGCTCGGCACGTACGACACGGCTGAGCTGGCGGCTCAAGCCTACGACCGAGCCGCCTTCAAGCTCCGCGGCTGCAACGCGCGGCTCAATTTCCCCGGCTTCAACCACGCCGCCGACGCATCCACCCCCTCTGCCGTCGACGCCAAGCTCGACGCCGTGTGTCGGAATCTGCCCAAGTCGACCAAGAAAAAGGCTCGAGCCGCGGATCAAACCGAAGGCGTGGTCGTGGCTGTGGATAATAACAATTGTAATAGCTCGTCGACGGATTCGGACATGAGTTTGCTGGATTTTACGGATTTACCACTGGACGACACGTGTGTTTGGAGGCTGGAGGAGTTCCCATCGTATGAGATAGATTGGGATTTCGTTGACTCTGCTGCAACGCAATTTTAGGTGTTGCTGTTTTTTTCTTTTTCTTTTTCTTATTTGGTTAATATTAGATTAGGATTTGTTGTTGTGTTTTGTGGTTCTTAGATTTGGGTGTCTGATGGTTGCTGGGTTTTTGTTGGCAGCCATGCGGAAGAAGGGTGTAGTGTCGTGTAAGTGTAACACTTTTGTAAGATGTGTTGTTGTTTTATTATGTTTCTCGTTATGTGACATTTGTTTATTCTTCAAGTTTGGATGTGTTGAAGTGGTCGTGTATGTGGTGGAAATTTCGTCTCAGTTATCTGAAATCCAACTGAAGATTTATGATCGGATGAATTTGTTAAAAAATGATTATATCTATGATTCGTGTTCTTAAATTATTATTCTAATCTTTTAGTCCAACAATTTCTCTATTTAAGATACTGTTTTAAAATAATTAAAATCTGAACCTGACCTTACTCGTTCCAACTCCGACATGGTATGGATCTACATATGAGATATCAAAAAACAAAAAATTAAGCTTAATTAAAATAGGCAAACTTACAAACAAAAAATTATGCCCATTGCATTTCTTTACAGCTGACTTGGTGCAGATCTTACTGTACTTTTGGCTGTTAAATGTCGTGACATATTAGTATTTCCAAGCATGTGTTATGAATTCTGTGAATACTATATAGATGATTGTGATTTTGTGACTTGTGAGACAAAAGAGGAGGAAAAAATTAAAAAAAAAACATTTGTTCATATTTATACGGGATAACATAACAGTTAGTTAAGGAGAATAAATTTTGAGATACCTTAATTGCATACTCAAGGTTTTGATTTGGATCTCAAAACCCAATGGAAAGAAATTGTTAGAGTTCTGATTTATCAAATATTGCAGAGAAAAGAAAGTTGAACTACATCTCACACTTTTTTTTAATATCTCTCTAAATAAAGTTGTCTTCCAAATGATATGACTAATGGCTACTGGAGTACGTAGTCAATTGAAACTTATAAAGAAAAGTCACGCTACATTCAATTCATACGCACGCTGTAATTTTTTCACCTCAGAAAATTCTTTGAGATCTGAGATCAAATTTAGCTACCTATTCCAATCAAATAATACGGCTCTTAGCAAAATTTCCACTTTATCAAATGTAGGGATGAAATCTCTTTCATGATCTCACCATCAAATGACCTATTTTATATATAACTTCTCGGAGACGCATTATTAAGATTTTTAAAATTTGACGTAACAACATAGGAAATATACACAGGTTATTAGCTGTACTGGATTAGCCTTTAAAGTCAACAATGTCAATTAATTACAAATGCATCTATCTCAACATCAATCACCCAATATATACGTACGCTTTAATTAGATGACTCTTGCTTTGTGTAATGGACTGATTCAGGAATATTCTTGTTGAAACCATTAACCAGCAAATTTCTCCAAGTTTCACCTACCATAACGACTGCAAAAATAAACAAGTATGAAATTTGTCATGAATGGTTACATATATTACTTGGTCGAATAGGTTTTGGACTTGGGCGTATAGGTCTTATCCAATACCAATTAACGGGGAACTCTAACTCATGTATGTATAGATATGAAATTTTAGTTGTTTGACATGTTGGTGATGTTTTTTTCTTCTAAGAGCTTCGTGTGTGTTTCAATTTGTTTCGTTAGCATATATAATACTATAATGCTTGGAAAACAAAATTGTTAGGGCTGATAGAACTCCAACACAAACAGATGAGAAAGAATATGAAGTGAAGCCTGCTCCTTATTCAAGATCTGGGGATCTAATTATAGTCAATTAGTCATGGTTTTTAAAAATATTTATTTAATACTTCTTTTATCCTGTGTAAAATCATTATATGCAGTATAGGTATAGCATCTTTCTTAGAAAGTTGAAAGTGTGAATTTTTTATTGGAAAAGTCAGGCATGTTTGGTTGATTACAGGTTTACTATACTATGATGTGAGAACAGAATTTTCAGTTGAAAGTATAGTTGTTAACCTAAAAAAATTAATCCCGAGAAAGTGGAAATTTCCTACCAATCGGCACTCTAATTTTTAATTTAAACCTTATGATGAAACCCTAGACCTATTTACTTAAAATATTCTAATTACCTAACCTCAAATGAAACATTTCATTACCAAAATTATTTCCTTAAGTAATCGGGCTTGTCTCTCTTAAGGTGAAAATGACAAGAACGTCATCACAAAATCTAAAGACATACAAGATACAACCATCCCCATACCAACCTTCTGGGTGTTTTCTAACAGATCAACATCTAGACTCGCATTACAAATATGGGTGTAAGTGTGGGTGGGAAGGATTTTTGTCCCACCGCTATCTGTTTCACCTAAGTTAAGCGGGTAAGTGAGACGAGACAAGGCCAAAAAATAACCGCCACCTGCCCTGCCTAAGGGTGGACTAGGCAGGGCGATGCGGGTTTGGCAAATATTTTTTGACCTTTTAGATATATTTTTCAAATAAAAACAAAAAATATCATAAATTGAGAAATAGTTAAAGGCACATCTATGGATAACTAGTTGTTCATTAGATAAGTAAGGAAATCACCTAATGATAAGGTTATGATCATACTCACGCTCATATATATATAAACCAAATAATAATAATAATAAACTCTAACATTAAACATTCAATATAACTATATTACTCGTTATAACAATACTCCACAATCAAACATTGAAAATACGAACTAAATAATAATAACAAACTGTAACATCAAATATTTTACAATAACACTCATTAACAATAACAAACTCCAACATGAAACATTGAAAACATTGGATTATGCGGGTTGTGGGTTATGTGTGACGGATTGTGAGAAAACCGCAACTCATCCTGATTATTATGCGGGTTGTGTGGGTGACGAGTATGTTTTTTTTGTCAACAACATGCATTAGGCGGGACGGGGTGGCGGATCAAACCTACTCATTTTACGGTCCTAATTTACAAACAAAACCAAAGATTCACGCCTAAAAGTACACCCTGATGGTTCACACAACTACCACTTGCAAACATAGTCAAAAGACACAACTACCCCTTGCAAACATGGTCAAAAGAAAGAAAGCTGAAATTGCATGAAACCTACAACATAACAAGACCATGTGGAAACATGACGAAAGGAGAACAGAATCCAGCACTTTTCTGAACAGGAACCTCAACTGTCTCCAACAAACTCTCTTCCCTAACATTTATTTGCCATAACATGCTAAGCTACTTGTGTTGGTGTTGGTGTTGGTCAACACATCATGGGCATTTATCTGGAAGTTTGTCTTTCGGTTGTGGAACTTGGACTTTTGAATGTGAACGATGAACCATCGTGTAGATGGTCCCGTCGGTACGTCGTCATTTGTCGTTAAATATTTACTTGGCATGTTCGGTATTTGAAATAAGACTACAAGTAGGATAGAGTTCTAGCTTATCCAAAACAATAACATTGAATCCACGTATCGACGCATTGATGTTTTCTGAAATTTACAAATAACGTATATGAACACACTTAAATCTTGTAACCATCGATAGCATATGTTTTATGCGAAGTATCTTATTGGAAAATCCATAAGATAATATATGCATTCGCTTATCAGTCTATTATGAGGTTTCATGGAAATAAAATCTTGGACAATTAGAACTCCCTTTAGAAGGAAACAGGTCGTTCCTCCGTAATCTAGTCTAGTACTGACTACTAACCCTAATATTTGTGAAATTCTATATGGACCAGAGGCCCTAAGATGAACTGCCTTAACCCTTAATGGGCCAACTCAATAATTTAATCCATCTGCCCATTTAAAAAATTATTCTAGAGAGCCCATTGTGTTGCTCAACAATTTAATACATGAGCACTTTTCGCTATTCAACAGTTTAATATATCAGAGCCCATTTTGTCGCTCAACAATTTCATCCATCATAGCACGTTTTGTTAGTCAATAATTTAATCTAGTCGTAGCCCATTTTGTTTGTCAATTATTTAATTCCCCAAAGCTCCTTTTGTTAGTTTACATCTGAGAGCCCATTTTGTTGGTTATACAAAGACGCCCCAGGGCCAGGAAGTAAAGTCCAGCCCACTCAATAACTAACCATTGGTCATCGTTTCTAGGTTTGTAACATTTATGTTACCTCATCAATTTCCAAATCCTAAAGTAGATCCAATGCCAACATCCCTCTCATAATCAAAATATGAAGAATCAAAATATCTCTCGTATGCCGACAGCAAACATTTGTCACAAGACTCACAACAGTACCAGACAGAACAATATACTATCGCAAATTAAATCTCTAGCAACTTTTAAAACAACTTCCATGGTCCTTTAGCCACGATCTTCCCTCTAAGCACATGAGATTCTCCTGCTAATGTTCGTGAAACATAAACTCTGATTCTCCTATTGACCAATGGATCCAGACGTTAGTGCACCAAACTGTAAGCAATTATGTCTCACGATCCACATTGATTGATGCTATCAAATATATAAAAACGACATTGATTGTCTTGTTCTTTTGCAACACAGGATCTATTTCCACGTGTGATTTTCTCTCTCAAAGTAAAAGCCATCGCTGACAATGAAATTCCCATACGTGTTGGTAACTTGTAAGGCACCTGAGCTCACATGCATATTAATCTAGATGCCGTGTGAAGAGAGGTGTGTTCAATAGGTATGGAACCCTAATACCCTATGTTTCCTTATTAAAGTCTTCAACCAATCACTTCTGGACAACGAGATCCCAGGATCATGGACCACTTCTATTAATCCATATTTCAACTTTGGAACTTATTGCATTATTCTTTGGATTCAATAATCTGTGTCCCAAATAGTTTTAGCAGGTGGAAAGCACTATTTTGACCCTCTACTTGTAAGTTATACAATTTGTTGTTTCACAAACTCCATTAACTGATGGTGCACCAAATTAGCATAGTTTTTTATTGGAAAATGACTGACATGCATGATATTAGATTTTCTTGGAATCATCACTTGGAAAATCAAGTGACTATTATTATTAGTATCATCATCATCATTCATTTAGAAAGGAGTTTATACAATCAAAGGTGTTGAAAGCAACTTGACATATATATGTATATATAGGACCATTCCTTAGGCATGTGTGTGCTTGTGTTTTTCTGACATGCATGGATCTGCATGCACGTTTGGCGGTCAGTGTGGTGTTGCCTGCAATTATGGAAGCAGTTGCGGTTTGTTGTTTATCAACCACCACTACCTTCCTCTCCTTAATTCTCTTCTAGTCTTCTTAATTATGTTCTGCTTGCTTTAGGGTTTGTGAGGCTGTGGGCACTCAACAGAGTATTGACATGATGGTGACATGAGTCACTCATTGGTTTTAGACCCATATGGCCATATTATATGGAGCATTCAACTGCAAAAAGTGAGCCTGATTGCCTACTTTTGAACCTACCAATTATAGTGCGCAATGGATCAAGTTTTTGCTACTGCCTGGCACATCACATATTCCTTGTGGGTGACCAATCACCACTTCGAAAATAATAGCTGTTGACTGTTGAGGTAATTAAAGACCCAATTATCTTCATAGTAACTATACATGTCATATGTGTGCGTGCGCGTGTGTTCAGAACTTTGTTGAGAATTTCCTCGTGTAAATAAGAACTTCAAAAAATATACTGAAATCTAAGTATAACTCAACATTAGTAAGTGTATATATGCTTGGCATGATTTACATGTATATCTAGAGGGTGACAGTCTAGCAAATAGATTCTAATAACTAGATCCACGCTCTTGGAACAATTAGAGATTTTTTTAATCGTGTTGTTAAGGAGTATAAAAAATTAAGGAAAAATGCAACCAGCTGGAAAATGTAGTGATGGAAGCAACGTTTGATGTCATGTTGCTTCTCTTTCAAAAGAAACATATAAAGTTGCTGCAAGATTTAATCAGAACGGAATAGGAATTGAATTATTTGAAATCATGGAAATGGCAGTAGCATTTTACTCAAGTATTACAACTTGTCAGTCAAACATATGGCCATGTCTGGCTTGCATAGTGGTCAACTGATCATGGTCAATATCTGCCAAGTCACATAAAAAACTCTTAACTAAAATTTCATTGCATAATAATTATTCTTTTCTTGCTTTCTGAGTTCCAAACCTATGGGTGTGATTGCCATGGACAATAGAGTTCCCCAAGCAACCACCAATAATGGGTGTAGTCAAGTTGGGGTAGTTTATTTGAGATTGAGCACCAATAATTATGAATTGAATCCCGTGGACACCATCTTTCCACATAAGAAAGGAGGGGAAGCATATGGTGGACAGCAAAAAGAGGGCATTCTTAGATTCTTTTTTTGCGCCCATTTCAAAAATATCAGGTATTGCCTTGGAGAGTTTTGCACTGGAACTCACAAACAAACAAACATCTGACCGGAATTCAGCTTAACTGAAAGAGAACCCATTTCTTCCCAAGAGCAAGCTAGCAAACCATTAGTTAATTGCAAAGATGGAAATTAATGTTGATCACATATAGTCTTTGGTAGTTTTCTTTAGGAAGAAGTCTAACTCAAAATTAATTGACAATAAGTAGAGAGATCTTACAACTTATAATCGAAAAGAATGTCCTCATTTACACGATGTGAGACAATTCTCTAACACTCTTCCGCACACGTGATCGGGTAATTCCTTTCGTGTCTACGTGTGGACAATAAAATGTGAAGTGTCAAGTCATCGTTAGACATAACTAGTTATGATACCATGTTAAAGTGTGAGTATCTAACTTAAAATCAATTGACAATAAGTGGAAGGACTTTACAACTTATAATCCAGAAGAATGTCTTCATGCACTTAGACGATGTGAAATTATTCTCTAACAGCCCCTATGTATATATCAACATTGCCCCTGTGTATAACTAGAATAATATTTGCGGTGAGTATGCTCGATCAAATCCTGATCATACACGTTACAAGAGATATACTTAATTATTAGGTTATGATTATTAGGTTATGATTACATCTTAATTATTTTATATGTAAGATAATGATAGTTAGAAAGGAATACCATGGGCCAATAGCTGATTAAGATAATCTCTAGTTCTTTTAGCATTATAAGTTAGGAAAGCAATTGATTCACTTTCATCGGCTTTTAAAGCATGCGAGTCGAGCTAGCGAGTATAGATGTGTTATTTAATTCCACATTTCATCCACCATAATTGGTGCTAAGGATATTCTACGCTAAAGGGGTCTTCTCATGCAAAACACAGCCAAACTTCTCAACAAATATCTCAACACCTGTGGTTTGTCTCTTGGAAGGGAGAATTAGGTGTTGGGATGTGAGGGAGCAAGACTGTGTATTAAGATATTACAATAGTCATGCATGCATTTATGCAAATGTTCATATGACCACCTTTTATTTTTTCCCCCTCTAAGTCATGTTTATTGACACCAAAATTTCTCTTTTCATCCAGAATTTAGTGACACGAGCACTAAAAATATTGAAAAAGTAGACATTGAAACTGCAATTTACATGGGCAAGTTTTCATATTTTCAAGACATGCATGATCTCATTGTTACTAATTGTTAAATAAATATTTTTCAAACCTACCAACTTGGCTTTCATCTACCAAACATCGATTTGATTGTCAAACAATAAATATTAACTTAAATGATACGTAAGTATCCATCTTGTTCTCCATTTGTTATTTAAATTAAACATCTAATATGCACAATTGGATGCAATTGTAATCCCATTTCTAATTAAGTCCCCCACAATATCCACCACTCATTTTAAATTGTAAGGTAGATTAAGAGAAAAACGGTTATGTTAATGAAATGTGAGATTAACCGTAAATAAGATCCAATAGTGAGATTGTAGAGGCTTAAACTAAATCAGATTAGTCATGGGCTCACTAGAACTTGACTATATATATACATGAATTATCTAGTGAGTCTGGAACTTAATTTCCTATTTTAAACCCTCGCCATATTCGCCACTCATATGAAATTATAAGGTAGATTAAAAGGAAGGTGGTTATGTTAATAAAAGATGAGATTAACCGTAAATAATATTTAATAGTGAGATTGTAGGGGGTCTAAACTAAATAAGATATGTTATGAACTCACTAGAGTTTGGCGATATATATATATATATATATATTATACATTTTCTAGTTTTATAGAATAAGTTGGATTGAATTGACCTGAGTTTAACCTGTAAAACATGTGTAAAACCAAAAAAGAAAAAAAAAATCAACAAGCAAGCAAGGCATGCACCTTACTTATATGTAATTTGGAAACGAAAAGGTAGTAAGGTCATCATCGACAATGATCTTGTTTTAAAGATCACAATTCTTATTTTCTCATCCACATCAGCTTCTCTCTCCTCCATGTTAACACGATCTTTATTCTCACAATCTTTACACTATTCACTCCTACTTTCTTTTTCCTTCACCTCACTTTTCTTCTCCGTTATTTTATGTTTTCCCTTAACAACTAATATATAACTTAATTCATTTACATCACTTAATGTAATTAAATAATAATTACGAAAATTAACAATAATTTGGAAAATTCAAAAAAAAATATTAAATGTAATTTTAAGTTGTTTTTAAAAATATTATGAATTTTAGTTACTGTTGTTTTATGTGTTATTTATTTATTTTAGTTTCACAAAAAAATAGTTGAATTAAGTTAGAATTTCTAAACATATTAAATTACTTTCAATAAACAAAAACAATTAGATTATAAAAATAAATTAATCCTAATAACAAAAAGATTATCAAAATAATTAGATTATCAAATTACATTAACAAAAAAGAAAAAAATAATCAAAAAAAGAAAAAAATAATTAAAAAACTTTTTTTACCTCACATGGTTTACCACGCAACTACAGTACTTGTGCGCCCCATTCCAGGAGCACACAAGGTCGTGATCCCCTGGGGATCACGAGATACTCCATGCACTTCAATGGGGGTCATTGAGGATGCCCTATTGTGAGGTTCTTAGAAGAGACAATCAGGACGATGCTAAGTATTGAACCCCCAATGATAGCGATTTTCATGAGAAAATTTAGCAAAGGACACATATCCTTAGAAAAGAACAAAATGTTTGTTAAAGAATAGTCTTACATCCGTTAATTTAGGAACTTACTATTGAGTTATAAATTGTAAGCCTCTATTCATTACCGATTGATTTTGAGTTGGATACCTACACTTCAATCATGTTGAATAAATTATAAGTCAACCAATTTCAACCAGAATTCACTAGCGTGCGAACCGATAAGACTCTTCATCATCGATAAGACTCTTCATCGAAGATCTAATACTATATATATTTTCATACTCCGTAAAAAATGATCCGGTGATAATTCCAATAGTCTCTCTAATCTCCCACGTATATTTAACACACAGATTACCAATAGTATCTCTCAAAATCTCCCGCTTCTAATTAATATATAGATGAGGATTTTGAGGTTTGTTTCAACAATCGAAGCATTAAAATGCGAATTGTAGCTAATAAAGTGAATGACACATGACACCCCAAGAGTTGGAAAAGGATCTGGCTTGCAACTGTTTTTCTTGAAGAACGTAGTTAAGGTCTTGAGATGCTAATAGTTTTTTGAGTTCACCGTATTTCTTGAGCCATGTGCAACTACTTCACAATCACATCCTATAGACGGCAAACTTGTGTTTTCACTGTGATAGGATAGAATCATGAAATTATATTACCTCAATCAAACCTAAATTTGTGGGATCATGAATATAAGAATATGTCTCAACTATACCCAAGATCTAATATCAGCTTACCTCTACTGCATCCATTTATTTATCAAAGAAAAAAGATTAGTTATCGTTAACTTTAAGATAAATGTCCCCACACTAATTAGCATCACAAACATAACACTGCGCTCGCGAAAGAGATACCAGCATAATAATATATGCCAACCTTCAAGAAAGTGTTCTTAATCCTCTAAAGATCGAAGACCTAATCTTGGGAATTTAAGTAATGAATAACAATTAAAATTCAACTTGTAACGAGGTCGTCAGTCGTCTCAATCTCACACTAAGGGTCGGTTTGGATATCGATTCTAGAATATGAAAAACAATAGAAGCATCAATCCCCAATAGTTGTTCAAATATAAAATGACGTTTACATACAAAAATACCCAGAGGGAGACTCTGCTCCCAGGGAACGAGGAATGTCACGATCTCTTTCAAAAATAGATAATCAATTTTCACTAAAATCTGATTCAACGTTGATTTCAAAAAATATGATTCTGACTTAGAATCAATTCCAGATATGCTAAGTGTTTGGATGAAAATGATTTCACTTGAAGTCAAATTACATTCCAACCCCATCATGTATACATATATACGAGAATTGTGTATGATAACATAATAACAAATTTGATTGAATATCTAAAATTATTTGCTACTAATTAACATATTCGAGACAATAGTTACAAAGTCACAGTAATTACCATCTTGAATCGAAAATAAACCAAAAATCCACAATGTTGTCATGAGTACCAAACATGTTGTCAATAAAGTAATTAACAAAAAAACTCATACTATAATAATTAAAAGTGGCAAAAGTCAACATATATAATTGGTGATATGTTGGTAAATATTCCATGTTAATGAGGGCAATATTGCAATATAGACATTTGTTCCTAAAATACTTGAATAATATTTCAGAAACAACTTTTTATTATTCCGGAAGAGAAAGAACCGTGAGAGTACATTTTAAGGGTGAGAATTAGATTCTGAATTTCAGAATCGATTTTAGGTGATGGTGTTAGGGGTAAAACTGATTCTACTGACAAATTCCTGAGAATCAATGACCAAAGCCCATATGAGACAATATTTTCCTACAAAAAACAAAGGATCAAATACTAATTAGTTCCAACTTTTGCAGTATAGTCATTTTGTGTTCAAACTTCAAACAAATTGACCTTTACACGTTAAGATTTAAGACGCCAAATTGCATCAGTACACCTTGGTCTTAATTAAACTGAACTGTTATTCGTCGTCGTAAAATTACTTAAATCGTCCGTAAGATTATCATTTTGTCTCTCTACCCTTTCTACTAATATAACTTTTCATTTCACTCTTTTAACACAACTTTCTCTTCATATCACTCTTCTATTCACCAAATAAAATGTCTCGGAGGCCAGGAAAAAAAACCAGCGAAGACCCCTGACTACTCACATCTGGTAAATTACCTTGTTTATTTCAATTAAGTTTCAAAAAAAACATTTTTGGGTCGGGCGTCCGCGGGAGCCGCCCGACCCAACGAGAGGGCGTCTTTGTGGAGGCGTCCATCGAATACGCCTGCACATTGGTGGAGGCGTCTGGCTAAACCGCCTCCACCTATGTGGAGGCGTCCGCGGGAGCCGCTCGACCCAACGAGAGGTCGTCTTTGTGGAGGCGTCCATCGAAGACGACTGCACATTGGTGGAGACGTCTGGCTAAACCGCCTCCACCTATGTGGAGGCGGCCTATCTAGACGCCTCCGCCTAGGTGGAGGTGGTTTAGCCAGACGCCCGAGTCGGGAAAAAAATTCCGCCCACGTTACCTCGCCGGATTCAGGTGCTTCGTCAGACATTTTCGTGGTGTTGATACTAGGAATGTGAGTAAAACTAAGTCAAACACCTTGTTTAAAGACACGAGACGAAATGCGTATTAATTGATTTGTTAATGAAAAAAAAGTTATTTTTGGGCGATTTAAGTAGTTTTCCGGCGACGAATAGTAGTTCCCTAATTAAATGCTGATTATTTTAGGAAATTACTATTCATCATCGGAAAACTACTTAAATCGTCCAAATAATTATTATTTTGCCCTTCATAATTCATTTAATACACATTACGTCTCGTATCTTAAAACAAGATTTTTTCCTGAATTTTCCTCACATTCTCAGTATCAACACCACGAAAATGTCTAGCGAAACGCCTGGATCTGGTGAGGTAAGCTGGAGATTTTTTTTTCATCTCGTGCGTCTGGCCAAGCCGCCTCCCCCAGGGATGAGGCGTCTGGTTAGGACGTCTCCTCCAAGGAGAAGGCGTCCAAGCCAGACACCCCTTCCTTGGGGGCGACAACTTATCCAGACACCCCATCCTTGGGGCGACGTCTCTCTAAGTTGTTGTGCCCCAATTGGGGGCGTCCCAGCCAGACGCCCATTTTATTTTAAATTTATTTATGTTGTGTTATTTTAAATTATTTCAGGTTCCGTTGCAAGATTTCGGTGGTGATGAAGTAGATTACAGTGAGTTTTTGATAGTAAACAAGTATTCCAAACAATCGAGAATGCGTGTAAATGGGCGAAACAATTTGTCATCGGATCTGGATTTTTTTGGTAATATCATCCTACAAATCAAAAGCAGATAATTAGACGGATTGTTATCTGAGATGCGATCGCAAAAATAAAATGAGTTCTCGTGATATGGATATTGCACTACGGAAAAACACGAAAAGAAAGGGTTGTGGTTGTCAATTTTTGATAAAGGTAGTCGAGCGACGGGATCGTGATGGATGAGTCGTAGTTTGTAATAGTACTCATCTGCAGCACAACCACAGACTTACAGTTTATCCAGAGGATCACTGACAGATCAACGGTCTTAGTTTTGGGGAAAAGAAAATTGTTCGTGATATGACCGAGGCACAAGCGAGACCACGTAACATCTTATTTGCAGTAAAAGAGAAATTCCCGGATGATAATCCCAATCAGAGATACATTTATAGCTTTAGAGAGTACATCAGGGGACGAAATCTGAAAACAGAAATCCCGCTCAGCAGTTTCTGAATCAAGTGATGCAGTATCAGTACTTACATTGAATTATGGCGGATGAAGAAACTAATGTCCTCACTCATGCATTTTTAGCACATCCGACGTCAGTTCTGTTGTTGTGCACCTATCCTTTTGTAATCTGCATGGATTCGACATACAAAACGAACAAGTATAAGTTTTGCATTTGTTCGAGATGGTTGGGGTGACTCCAACAAACATAAACTTCCTCGTCGGCTATGCAATTAGGAAGGATGAGACCAAGTCTAGTTACCGGTGGGTGTCAGAGAAGTTGTGAGATATGTTATTGGATATTGTCCGCCCGACTGCAATAATAACGGACCGGGAGTTAGGCATGATGCGACCAGTGGGAGAGGTTTTTCCTGAGTCTGCTCATTTACTTTGCACCAGACATATCAACAAAGACGCGTACAACTACGCATACCACATATTCGGCAAGAACAAGAAGTTTGCAGACAATTTGAAGTGTCGAAAGTAGAGAAAAGTCATGATTTCTGCTTCACAGATCGAGTACGATAAAACAGTCTGTAATCTGAAAGATACTTTTCAGGCTTGGCCAGTTCTCACGGAGCATCTTGAAGACACGTAGTTAGTGCATAAAAAGTTTGTGTTGAATTAGACGGATAAAGTCCTTCATTTCGGCAACACTATGAACTGTAGGGTGGAAAACACTCATTCGGCTCTGAAAAAGTGGATTACTACATCGACTGCAGCTCTGGACATTGTTTTCGACCGCGTGAACGTGACTATTGAAATACAGCTGACGAATATTTGGAACTTTCTTGTAGAGTCGAGACGTCAAAATTTGACTAACTACATGGGTATTATTAACATATAAATGGTCGAGTTTCGCATCACTGCTGGTCATTATTGAGTTAGAAGTTGAAGAGAATACAAGACTTAAGCAATCAAGTTGAATATTGCTGCGAGTGTGCTTTTCTGACATCAATGAGATTCCTTGTGCTTGTACCATGCACGATTGTATTGAGTCAGGTGATGAAATTTATTTAGAGTAGATTCATCCATTCTAGAAAATACTTGTCATTGGAGAAAGAGTCCAGATGTCAGAGTTGTGGATCAGTTAGCACAAGACGTCGAGTATTTTCGGAAGCTTTTTGATGAGATTTCGGGGAGCAGTCATGCAGTAATTCATAGTGTCTCTCGTATTTTATATGCACAGTTACACCCGCATCAGTTGAACTATAAAGAACTCGCTGAAAATACTAAGGTACGAGGTCGACCAATGGGATAGTCGAAAAGTCTGGACCCGAGTGCCTTTGAGTATGTTGAGTGAGGTTGTGGTCGATCTTCCAGTAGTGGGAGCAGGGGTCATGGTCGGTCTTCCAATTTCCCAATTTATCTCGATCGTCTGTAACCACGGGTGCAGGATCTGGTATGACGATATCTTTGTTGTTACTATTATTACTTAGTTGTTTGTTGTTATTAATATATATATATATATATATAACTTTGCTATTTTTCCATTTTATAGTGTCCAGACGGATTGACGTCGATAACTCCCCGTATGTTGATAGACTGTCAGGAATCATTTTACCATTTTATCATCAGTCACCACTGAACTCCAAGCCTGCAATGTAGTACAAGCTCTGTGCCGATTATGGCACTTCAGAACCTTCTGATCCTCGCCCTCCTAAATGCGTCAGGCAATGTGGACTCTGAAACTTAGAATGACGATGTCATCTTAAGGACCACTAGGCATCACACCAGTCACGATCCAAGAATCATCATCAACCATCTTCTTCTTTTGATCTCGGGTGTCTTTAGTGCACGAACTCGAATCTCCGGTAACAAACCGGCCACCTCGATCCTTCTGAATGACTCACTCAGCCGAAGAAGGACTACCATGTCGCTTCCGTCCTCTACCATACTGTTGTCTTGCCTCCTCCTCCTGCTCCAAGTCATACCGACCCCATCGTCACTCTCATCGTGACTCTCCACCTCATCTGAATCATCCTCGTCGTCAAAAGAATCCTCACGTGTCCGACGAAGACGTAAAATATCTCTCTCCTAACTGAAGCTGAAATACCTCGTGTACGTGGATGATAGGGACCTGACTCATCAGCTAAACTATATATAGCACGTAAGAGAACTGATTTCACTTTTACTCCACGGTAACCCGATGACTATTAATTCAATTTTAGAAATAAAATTTCGTTAATGGATTTTAATTACTTAATTTCCAAATTGATCAATCAATGAAACTAATTATAATAATTAATCAATTTAACTAATTACTCAACTAATTTAACCAATTATTAACTTAATAATCAATTTATTTTGCGATTATCACAAATTATAATCAATTTAAATAATAAAAATAATTATTTAATAAAAAATAGAGGGTCGTCTGCCGAAGACGCCCCTGCCTGGGAGGTTGCCCGCCCGTTGGGAGAGTGCGGCTCCCGCTGACGCCCGACCCAAAAAAACTAAAAAAAACTAAACGAAACATTTTATCAGATTTGAGTACGCTGGGGCATCCGCTGACGCATTTCCTGACATCCGAGACATTATTTCTTATGAAAATGAGAGTAATATAAAGAGTGAGTGGTATTAGGAGAGTAAAATGAAGAGTTATATAAGTAGAAATAACAGAAAGAAAAAAATGGTAATTCAGTTATTTTAAGTTCTAAAATCTACCGATCAAAATCCCGTCTCGGATTGCACAACTTAACATGATTTTTGCCGTAATACTAGTTTCCAATAGATGAACAACAGCAGTCCAAAAAGTTGGGAACTCTCGTCCACATGCACATCGATGACCATAAAGTAACATCCCATAGTTTGTTTTTGTGGAAACATAGATGGTTTCGCATGTGAAGCATCGGTCAATGGGAGCTTCGATTGCATGCAAAACTTTCCTGATTGTGCGTTAATTATCTAAACCACACGCTTATTCCATCTTTGTTAAAAAAATACCAAAGTTAAGTTGGTATCCCAATAATTAATATTATTGCATCTCATTTTCCCAAGTGTCACTTGTCAAACAACTCTCACAGTTCCTTGTGTTTCCACCTCTGCTAATTCTTACATGTCTCTCTCTAACTTGATGGTGGAATTTATCTACTGAAAAAGGTAATTACAGGTGAGATGTCTACTTGGGATGAGAATATTGGCCCATGAGATAAGTGCCAGAAATTATTTGTCCCTCTCGCTTTCGATAGACAATCTTCTTCTATCACACTCACTAATGGCAATAATTTCAGGTAGGGGTGTAAATTTTGCTACTCCGTTAAAATTTGAGTTTTGAGTTGTCATTTCTTTTCATCCGTTTTCATATTTTGTGTTGTGGAATTTGTACTCTATCTCCAAAAAAAGATCGACTAGTGAAAAAAATATGTCATTCTGTATATATAACTTCGGTTTTATATAACACTACATGATACTATTTGTATGATTTTTCATGATAACTAACACCCGTTTTGGTAAGAATCACAAGTTTATATGCATGAAGGAGATAGAAATGAGGCGAAAGTTGTCGACCGTGCAAAATTTTATTATATCAAGATTATGGTTGAGGGTAGTTTCCTATTGTTCCATGAAGATCCTTGCGGAAGCAGAAGAAATAGTATAATTAATACAATCTTGATGGCCATCTAAGTAACAAAAGATTCTTCCTACAATAAGTAATTGCTAGTACAGGACCAAATCTTGGTCTGCTAGCTAGCATCAATTAGCAGAGGGTCAAATCTTTTTTAGCTCAATTAAGTAATTAGTTAAATAGTTGTCATCCGGTTGTGGTCATTCTCATGATATGTCAGAGTTTAAGAATAAAAACAATAAACTAACAAACGAACACCTTCAACTTGCCCAACGAAGATTCATGGAATCAAGGATTTACATTCCACAAGTTAATTTTACATGGCCATCCAGTAATTACAACCCAACCTACATGATTTCTTGTACAATTGGTAGAGAACAAAGACACAAATTAATGCAAACGGAAGTACGACCAAAAAGAAAATTAGTTTCCATGGCTCTTGTTCTTCTCCGGTCTCCATCTTGTGTTTAAAGGGAATCCTCACATGAATTTCATTGTCATACATGTCCCACCATTAGTCAATGATGATGGGTTATCTCTAAATCAAGCCCGTCCACTAGTTACAAAGGCGCTTCCAATCAACCAGGCGATGTAGAAAGTCCATCACCTGCGCGAAACCCAGATCCAATCAGCTTTGAAATTAGAACCAACATGTCAACTTGAATGACACATTTAATGGAACAAGATAAAATGGTCCCTAGAGGACCACCTTGTTGACCGACCCTATTGTCTTTGATAGAAACAACCATCTTAGTTACGTACGTTCCAAATGTATTAGTCCAAATTCAAAGCTTAATCCCCAATTGCCTACCTCAGATGGCTCTTGAAGTGTGTAAGAAGCGTTTGTGTCCTTGGCAAACTTAGACACGAGAATTCCAAATCCTTGTCCTCGATCGCGCAAGACCTTAAATGCATCCTCATCAGTACGATCATCTCCAATGTATACCGGCAAAACGTTGTTGCAATTTGCATAACCTGTAGTATCACAATCAAAATTAATTACCAAAATTCTACTAATCATAAATAATTAAATAGATAAATAAAAAAGCTCACCAAGTGACTCCAAAAGGAACTCCAGGGCCTTGCCCTTATCCCACTTAATGGCTGGTCGGATCTCAAACACCTACAAGAAACAAAACAACAATGTCACAAACCATTCGTTTAGTTTAGACTTAAAAACACTTTGGATGGGGTATTTGCATGTAACACCCTGGAGTTTTGGATAAAGGGTTTGAAGGGCTAACTAACCATCCTCCCTTGCGTGAGTCTTAACTTGGGGTAGTCTTTGAGCACTAGCTTGACCTGTTCAGCCACACCGGTCCATCTCTGCGGGCACCCATTTAAGGTAAGTGAATGAGAACAAATATCACATCAACGATAACAAAAATAAACATACCAAAAAATCCCATAAAAAGAAAAAGAAAAGAGTTGTGGGTAAAGGTTGTCACCTTCTCGTCAACACATCTGAAGTGAACCGACACACAAAACTTGTTGTTCTCCACCTTAGACCCTGGAATGCTCTCCATCCTCTCCACTAACAACTTGTACACCTGAAATACCAAAATATAATTAAACCTTATCCTCCTAACAAAAAGTATATAATATTTTTTTTAAAGATAATACGTTTTACATATATACCTCATTGATCATTGGCAGGTACTCACTAGCAGGTTGGCACAACAGAGTCTTGGAACCCTTTGATTATAGGATGAAATTACTAATTAATTAATTAATTATGAACCTAAAAATTATTTTTGATAAAATTAGGAGAAAAGTAATTAAGGATACATACTTTGGTGAAAGGTACCCTGGTCTTTGCAGGGCCTTTTATGTCCATGCCATGACTGCCGGCGTAGTACAGCTCTGCCAGTCTCACAAAGTCGTACACCTAAACCAAACAGACAACCAAACCACAATTCAATTTAGTTGCACACACATTTATATATGTACTTAACACTTCAACAAAATAAAAAGTTAAAAAGAAAGTTAAGTTTGTCAACTAACCTTGTCTCTGCACCTCCCACTAACAATAGCAGTGGGGAAGTAAGTGGCAACGTCCCTAACGGCAGCTCTCATCTGGTAATTTATCCCAACCAAATATGTTCAGTTAAATACCGACCAGACATGCATAGCACAAACGGAAACGGAAACTACTTACCGAGTCGGACATAAAGGCCCGGTCCGGGTCGTCGACGATGGGAGAAAGAGTGCCATCATAGTCAAGAAACATCACGATTTGCTTCCCTTTCGACGCGTCTACAATCTCCTCGAACATTCCCAACGCCGACGGATGTTGTTTCTGACAAATTAAATGTCGCGTTAACATCACTAAACCGAAAAGATGAGAAAACTTATTCGCATGCATTGTGAATTTTTGTTGTTTTAGTACCACCCAAGTGGACTGCTCGAGTGTCACGGTGGATTTGACGTGTGTCGGTGAAGACGCCTTCATCGAGTCCACCCACATATTGATTCTACCACCGTCACCACCGCCGCCACCAACGTCAATTCTTTTGAGGAGTTTTCTCTTGATGGAACCTCCCCGAAGCGGTAAATAACCGAACAATGGGGAGGAACTCTTCATCGCCACCGCCACCGCCTCCGGTATTACCACATTTTGCTTCGTCATTTTTGTTTATGCTTTTTTTTCCACAAAGGAGTGGAGTTGAGTTGATGGTTGTGAAGGAAAGGTGGGGGAGTGTGAGTGCATGAGTGGGAATGGAGGTTTATTTATAGGTGGAATTGGAGCACAAATGGCATGGGCTGGACGGGCCATTGCAACCAAATGGCCCACCAGGAAGGTCCACCACCACCTTCCCAGTTCCCACTACCACGCGGCACGACCACTACCATTTTTCATTTTTTTTCTTGTTATTATTATTATTTTGTTTTCTTAGATTCTTGTTTTGATTTTGTAATTTTTGCTGGTCACATGTCTGGATTCTTCCGCCGACTTCTACGAATACAACGTGCCACGTCGTTACCACTGCAGCGTGGTATGGTAGGGCCCGCTTTCTTCATGTTCACCAGTGACGTGTCACGTTTAAGCTTGGCCTCGTTGGAAAACCGACCGGGTCCGGATCTATAAGATGTAAATGGATCCTATCTATATTATAATAAAAAAATTATTGTTATGTTGAATTAATATTATTCTTAAACTCAAAGAAAAATGGCTTATCTGTTTATAATCATGCATTGCTTTTTTAACTAATGTGAGAACTAAGTAGCGTAGGTAGCCATATTTTGGTATAAATATATGACTTCAAGTTTCAATTTTAATAATTTTCTATTTACCAATAAATTATAACTTGATCTTTAGAACTTCATTCTTCCACTCCAAAGCTATTTTTGGAATAAGGACGATTGAGAGATTAATTTAACCTAGTTGGGTTGACTAGCGGACTTACTTATCTTAGAGATTGTTCTCATCATGAGTAGTCCAATAATGTCGTATTGTACAAACACGTAGTCATGTAGAGGTTTGATGATTAAGGTTACTGAGCATTCCGAGTTCATTAATCACTTTAGACTTTAGGGATACTTGAAGCCTTTAACAATATGGCCAAGAGTCTCTTTCGATTTCTAATTTTAAAGAAAGAAAGAAAAAAAAAACATGTGAAACTCATGTGGGTATTTCTGGAATTCAATACGACTAATTATATAAGAACTTAGAATTTATAAGAATTTAAAATCAAGAAACCGAAGTTTCAATAACGTCTTCCTCAAAATCAATCAACCTCACGTCTTGCCCTACATAAAATTTGAACGAAAATAAGAGACAAGATCAGTGACCTGCGGTGTGTTTGGGCATAAAACTTTATTAATATACTTGTTTTAAGAATTAATATGATATGTTGGTTTATTTTTTAACCCGGTCGTGGCTCGTTCAACGCTCGGTTCGAGTGAGAAAATTATGCTCGTGTACGCCTTGCCTCTTGCTCGTGAACCGCTCGAGTTCGTTTGCTCATGAACATGCTCATCAAATTAATCAACAGTTCAAAATAGATTTTAGAAGTTCATATCTTCCATTACCGATCATAGGGGAGAGCATTGACCGGGTCAAACCGGTCAACCGGACCGGACAGGACCGGTCGGTCCGGATTCGGTCCGTAAATTTTTGAAATAATCTGGTCCGGTCCGGGTTTAAGTCCGGCAAATTTTAAATTTTCCGGTCCGGTCCGGACCGGTCCAATTTTTTTTTTTAACTTAAAAAATTCGGTTTTTGTCCGGTCCGGTCTTAGGTCCGTGGGCCCCCGAATAAAAATCTGGTCCGGTCCGGTCCGGACCGGATGCACAACCCTAACCAATCATAACAACACATTGATGTCATCACATGAGTCAAGAGAGCAAGCAAACATGCTCGATGATAATAAAAAAAGTCATTAACATATAAAACTCGTCAAGCATCCTATTCTTGGCAATGTGGTTTTAATATTTGATTTTGGGGATGACATTTTATTTTTTGGTCACTTCAATTTTTTAATGATTTTGGGGATTTTAAGGTTCAAATATTTTGTTTTTGTCTAATTTTTTTCAAACTAATTCGTTTTAATCTCATATTTAAAGAACTATAATGAAATTTTTTATGTAATTAATCATCTTATTTTTTTCCAAAACATTATTATCTTACGATAATATTGCAGAAACTATTATCTATGTTTTCATTCATTCTTTATGTATAAAGATGTATATTTGTAATGTAACATGTTGTGTATATAGGGGAGAGCAAAATCCGGTCCAAACCGGGTTTTTGGACCGTACCGGACCGGTCGGTCCGGGTTCGGTCTGGAAGTTGTGGGTTTCGTCCGGCCCGGTCCGGGAGATTTTCAAATTTTGGGTTCAAACCGATCCGGACCGGTCCGATTTTTTTTATTTAAAAAATTTGGGTTTTGACCGGACCGATCCGGTCCGGTCTTCGGTTCATGAGCATCCGGTCCAGTCTTCGGTCCGGACCCCGGATAATAATCCGGTCCGGTACAGATGCTCTCCCCTATGTGTATATATAGGGATGTATGCTCACATTACGAGCAACTGAGTCAAGCAATTAAACAAGAAAAAACCAAACGAGCAGGATTTCGCTCAGCTCGGCTCATTTATTTTCCCGAGCGGATATTTTGGCTCGTGTTTGACACGTTAACAATCGAGTCGAGCGGTTGAACAAGTCTCATGTGAATTATCGATTGCGAGCAGAAACTGTATGGGCCTCAACCTCCTTAATAGAAGACCATAAGAGTAATGTGCCTCAACTTCCTTAATGTAATGAGCCGTGATAGACGGACGCGCGCGTCACGGACGCGCCTTACGTGGATCTGTACAGCTCAGATATTTTTCTTTGAGTCAGCGTCCAGTCAGCGAAATTTCTCTTCGCGCGTTTTGGTCTTTTTAAAAAACGCCGGTTCTTTAAGTTGAACGATTCATTTCCCAATACACAGATAAGACAGTGTGCAGACCCTGAGACATCGTGCAGTCTCATTATTCGTGCAGAGCCCACACTTATCATAATAAAATATTTGTTTTTAAGTTTTACGTTGGATCAACTTAATTTGTTTAGCTTACTTTATGTGTGTGCAATTTACATTATGTGTTTGTCCTGTTTACGTTATGTGTATGTCCGGAATAAGTGTATTTGCTGTCCGGAATAAGTGTATTTGTTGTCCGGACTAAGTGTATTTGTTGTCCGGTTTAAGAATAAAGTGTGTCCAGAAGCGGAACATAAAGTTTGTCCGGAATAAGTTGATTTGTTGTCCGGAATAAGTGTATTTGCTGTCCGGAATAAGTGTATTTGCAGTCCGGAATAAGTGTAGTTGTCCAGAATAAGAAGAAAGTGTGTCCAGAAACGGAACAGAAAGTTTGTCCGGAATAAGTGTATTTGTTGTCCGGAATAAGTGTATTTGTTGTCCGGTTTAAGAATAAAGTGTGTGCAGAAACGGAACATAAAGTTTGTCCGGAATAAGTGGATTTGCTGTCCGGAATAAGTGTATTTGCTGTCCGGAATCGGAATAAGTGTATTTGCAGTCCGGAATAAGTGTATTTGCAGTCCGGAATAATATATGGCTTCATTATTGTCGGAATAAACGAATCAATATATGGAATGCAATAATATGACGTCGAAAAAAAAAACATCCCCCGCAGGGGCTGCCGCCCCCTGCCACCCCCGCACAAACTCAACAAACCTCCCACTGTATATTTTACCCCACAAGAATTACGTTTAGGAAAAAAATAGCATCTCAGATTTCCTGTTTATGTAGAAAGTTTGTCCTGTTTATGTAGAAAGTTTGTCATGTTTTGTCCTGTTTATGTAGAAAGCTTGTCCTGTTTTGTCATGTTTATGTAGAAAGTTTGTCCTGTTTATGTAGAAAGTTTGTCTTGTTTATGTAGAATGTTTGTCCAGTTTATGTAGAAAGTTTGTACTGTTTATGTACAAGGTTTGTCCTGTTTATGTAGAAAGTTTGTCCTGTTTATGTAGAATGTTTGTCCAGTTTATGTAGAAAGTTTGTTATGTTTATGTAGATACAATGAGAGCACAATGAGATATTGATGATACATATTATTGATGATAACTATTACACAATAAGATACAATGAGAGCACAAAGATAAACAAACAATACAAGCACAAAGAAAAACACACAAAAATTACAAAAATAATATATCTTCTCTCAGTAAATCACACACAAACAAACAATACAAACACAAACACACACAAATTACAAAAATAATATATATTTTCCCAGTAAATCGGAAAGAAGATGTAAGACTTAAACATGACCGTCTCATTCACGCTGCTTACGTTGTGAAGAACCTTGGGAGTCGGCATCAGACGCTTCTTCGACGTAATATCTTACTCGAAATGGTGATTTATTACGGAGAGATGTACAACATAAACCGAACAGACGTAAGTCTTCACCACGGAGCGTTGTACCTCTCTCCGGAATAAATCACCATTTCGAGCAAGATATTATTTCGAAGAAGAGTCTGATGCCGACTCCCAGGGTTCTTCACAACGTAAGGAACGTGAATGGGACGATCGATGACACTCTTTCTTTCTTCTTCATTCTTTTTCTGTCACGGGCACTCCAACAGTGCAACAAAGATGTTGTGGTGCGAAGTCTTCACCACCGGATCGTCACATTCACGATGCTAACGCTGACAAGAACATCGGGAAGTCTTCGCACCGTCCCATTCACGTTGCTTACGTTGTGAAGAATCCTGGGAGTCGGCATCAGACGCTTCTTCGACCTAATATCTTGCTCGAAATGATGATTTATTCTGGAGAGAAAGAATGAAGAAGAAAGAAATAGTGTCATCATATTTGTATTTGGGTGGAGAGAGAGAACGTGCTGAGTTGAAACGCATTTAATGTGATTTGAGTGGACATCAGGAAGAAAAAACAAAAAAAACATTCATGCTTTGGTCACGAAAGGGCTGACATGGATGTCCACGTAGAGCGCGTCCGTGACGCGCTGCGTTCATAAATCATTTCCCTAATGTAATATAAGTATATAGTTTCACTTAATACAATTGTATAGTATACCAATACACAAGTTTGTGTGTGTACAAACTTGAGCGGATCTGGTACACCCGATTACCTAGTTATGTTGGGATAATTGGGCCAATCTGATTACCATGTAAATTCTTTATATATAGAGTGCTACAGTTGAAGAAACCTAATCATTCGATTAGGGGTTCACACAGTAATGGTGTTCTCCACCGCCTTAGGGTTTTGAGTGTGTTATTGAGAGATCCGAGTGTGTGCGAGTAATCCATCTCTTCTATTCCATTCTAGACTCGATCTAGGGTTTTCCAGTATCACCTCAAAATGGTCACTGGTGTTTACTGTTTATACACACCAGGACAAGGATGACATACCATGATAAGGCTTAACTTCGTGAGTCCATATGAGCAAGGTTTACGTACCTTCCTGTGATGATTAATATTATAAATGAGGCATGTTCTCGAATCTTAGCATACTTCGTGTAAGTCGATCGTAACAAGCAGATGCGGTGTTCTGCAACATTGCTGCAGTTGTTAAAAGTGCAGAAACACTTATTCATTATTATTGTTTATTATGAGGTTCGGTACATTACATAGAGGTCAAAAGACTCAAAACCATGCAATGCATTTTGACAATAACATGTATGGGTACGAACATGTCAGCGGAAAAAGACATCTATAAGCGACATGTACAAAGTTTTGAGTCCCCACTTGCGTGCATGTCTAAACTTTGATATCGCCATCACCTTTCTTCTCACTCTCCTTTGCGTTTAAGAGACTAAGGGTGGTTCCAATTATGAGCCTTTTTTTTAGTGAAGTCGATGAAATATACTTGCAACTACTGGTATTTAATGAGTTTGTCTTGATCTGAAAACTTTATTTTAATTAGCAAATGTAGTTTTTCATTTTTCTTTCTTTTTATTGGTGTAGTTTGTAATGTTGCTCATTATTTTTACAAGAACAATATTGTATGATTTTAACTTGAAAAATCTACTTTAGAATATAGAAACAAAAAATATCTTTGGGTAGACTCTATTTGAATATATACATATATATAGCTGCATTTTATGGGTGGGTAAGTGCACCGTGTTATATTTTCACAAAAATGAGTGATCCTTTCTTTCTTCAATGATACAAGGATAATGACTCTTTGGCAAAGGAGTATATCTTGTGTCTCTTCTGATTCTTCTACAAATATCGAAGTCCTGTTTTTTTCAAAGAAAATAGCGCAGCTGCCACATGATGAATACATGACGACACATACGTGACAAAATTAATGAAATGTTTTTAATTTCAAAAAGATCTTAAGAAGCAAATTACCACCTTATGGTACAGAAATGGAATACCAAGAAATCCACTTCCTGTATTCCCAATCAATATCACCCCAAGCCAAACCCTAAATTCAAAAAAAGGAGCTCCCTACTTTGATGCAAAAATGGAATACCAAAAAGGCCGAAGGAGGGGTAGGAGACACAGCTGACCCCAGGGCTACATTAATTTGAACATTTGTGTGGTTGCCTCTCCCTTGCACATCAAATCCCAAAAGAAGCAAAACTAACTCCATGCAAGCTGTATAAGGTTCGTCCTCTGGAACCAACTTCAACTATAGTAAGGCACCAAGCATATATGATATATGTAACAATAATTTATACCCCTCCTCCATCCAACAAGGAAGAAAAAGAAAGAGGATGCTCTATACCTCTATCATTGTTAGGTCTGACAATCGTGTCGTGTTTATGTAGTTTCGTGTCAGACAGTTTTATACTCATGTCAGGATTTTATGTTATCGTGTTAAGCACGATTTGAAGAAAATCAATCATGTTTAAATTGAAAGTAGTTAAGTGACGTGTTATATTGATATTTTTCTTTCCAACTAACATTTAATTAACTATTATAAGGTAAAAAAATAATTGATTACCTAACAAAATATCATATTCATGATAGTTTTGTGTAAAAAATCAAAATATCACGTCATGTTTGTGTCAAATCATGTACCAATGGTTTCATATTTATATATTCACAATCATCATTACAAATCATTTCAAGATATAAGTTTTCGTGTGTTAAATCGTGTCTAAATTGTGTCATCATTTTATATTGTGTCATGTAAGAAATTGAGAGCTTAATCATTGTTCTTTCTCTCCTTTTGGAACAGTGGTAGGGAATGAGTTCTAAAGTGGTGCATCAAAAGGGTTTTGGTGGTCACTCTTTCTATTGGAGATTAGGTGTTGTATAGTCACGTAGATAAGACAAGGAAGGAGATGACATTTCGTCTTTTAGGGTTTCAGTGAGGACTGTGACCGTCTCTCTCACATGGTCCCCCACTTCCATTTATTGCCTACCATCCTAATCTTGGAAATATAGGTTGTTGTGACATTTTTTCCAATACAAATTTTTTGCACGTATATACATAGTGCTTGAGTAAATAAATATATGTGACAAAGTAAGGGTGGTGTGGAATTTTGTCTATAGATGCCCATGGAATTACAACTCAAGGTGTTTTTTGTTGATTAAATATGGAATATAGATTCCTGACTAGTATGTGTTGAATATTGGCTTATATTTGTTAAGGAATCAAAATCAGGAAGAGTCGGTCGACCGAATTGGATTCGGTTCACCGACGCACAACCCAGGAGATTTTCGGCGAAGACGGGTCGGTCTACCGAATTGGATTCAGTCCACCGACCCGAGGATTCCAGGCACTCCGTGTGCAGCTGGGATCGGACGACCGAATTGGATTCGGTCTACCGTCAGAAGGTTTCAAGCACTTCGGAACAACGGTTCGGTAAACCGTTGAGGGGATTTTTGGTGTTCCGAGAATCTGGAAAGTGCATGTCCAAGTTGGAACGGATTACCGAGGGTTACTCGGTCTACCGAAGGGTTGTTGGAATAGTTCGTTAGTTCGTGCAAGAAGCGTTCTCGCGGTCTACCGAGACGCGCGAGAATAGTTCCCTCGGCAAACCGAGAAGGATTCGGTTAACCGAATCGGAACAGGAATAGTTCCTGTTGAAGCATTCACGGTTAACCGAGCGAGCGTCGGTTAACCGTGCGCATGAATAGTTCTGCTCGGTTATTGCTTAATTTTAGCTCGGTTTTTTGAGTCTATAAAAGAGTTTGTTTGTACTTGCTCTTTCATACATTGCATACAAGTTAGTTTCCTTCATTGTGAGTTGAGAGATTAAGGCTAGAGATAGATCTAGAGTGATTTGGAGGACCTATTGCCTCCAAGCGTTTGTAATCTCGGTTGCTTCTCTTGTTGGAGAAGCGGAAGAAGGAAAGGAAACCCGCAGGAGACCCCCCAAGGACGTAGGCACGTTGCCGAACCTTGTAAAACGCGTGTGTCGTGGTTGTTTCAGGTGTGCATGTGTTATTTGCTTGTTTTGTTTCCATCTTGCTTGTGTTCTTGTTGCAATTGTGTTTGGGAGAGGGTCCGAAGTTAATTCCGCAATCAATATTCTATTTTACGTGGTGCGTTTAATCCGTGTCGAGTTAGTGCATTATTAGATCCCCCTCCCAACATCTGGTATCAGAGCTTTGGTTGCACTTTCGATGGCGGAGGAAGCGCGGAACTTTCGGGTGGAGAAATTCACCGGGAAAGGGAACTTCTCAACATGGCAACGGAGGGTTCGTGCGTTGATGTCTCAGACGGACGGGCTACTGCTGACGTTGGATGGAGTGGAGAAGAAGCCATCGAAGATGACCGACGAAAAGTGGGAGAGTCTGAATCTTCGGGCTATTGGAATCATCGAGTTGTGCCTCTCGGATGATTTGCTTTTCGAGGAATCGGCGAAGACCGCGGTAGAATATTGGAAACTTCTGGAGGAGAGGTTCATAAAGAAGAACCTTAGCAACAAGTTGAATCTGAAGCATCAACTGTACATGCTTCGGATGAAGGAGAACACGCCGTTCATTGAGCATCTCTCGGTGTTCAATAAGTTGATAGCTGATCTAACTCAGCTTGAGGACAAGATGGAGGATGTAGACAAAGCAATGTTGTTATTGACGTCGTTGCCGGACTCGTATGAGAACTTGGTGAACACGATCATATATGGCAAGGATTCGTTGGTATTGGAGGAGGTCAAGGGCACGCTGATCTCCTACGATGCAAGGAAGAATTCGAGTAGTAGCTCTTTCGAGAAGGGTGAAGGATTGATCGCAGCACCGGAAAGGGGCAGGACGGGTAACAAAGGAAGAAACAACGGTAAAGGGTGGTCCAAATCAAAGGGGAGATCCTTTGAATGTTTTTTCTGCAAGAAGGTTGGTCATATGAAGCGTGATTGTAGGGCCTTCAAGGAGTCGCTGCAGAAAGGGAAAGACGGGTACAACTCCGCTAGCGTCGTGGAGGAGAAGAACGAAGTCGACGTTCTAACGGTTTGCGCTGCAGGTATTGACAAATCATCATCTGGATGGATTTTGGATACAGGAGCATCTTTTCACATGTGCCCGGACAAGGAGTGGTTCACATCCTATGAGCCACTGAAAGGAGGGATCGTTGTTATGGGCAACGATGCGCCGTGCACTACCGTTGGTATTGGTTCCGTACAGTTCAAGATGTTCGATGGGTGCATTCGAACGCTGACGGGTGTGCGTCACGTACCAGAGTTGAGGAAGAATCTGATTTCTCTAGGAGAGCTTGATACTCTCGGGTGGAGATGGTCCGACGGGGACGGGAAAATCAAGGTCACTCATGGTGCGATGACAGTGATAAAGGGAACCAAGGTGGGCAACTTATATTGGATGCTCGGGAATGCAATAGCAGGAAAAGGTGCATCAAATGTTGCACACGACGAAGACAGCACCGTACTTTGGCATATGAGGCTTGGTCATATGTCGGAAAAGGGTTTGTGTGAGCTACACAAACAAGGATTGCTGAAGGGTGTTAGGAGCTGCAAATTGGATTTTTGCAAGTATTGTGTCTTCGGTAAACAGCACAGGATTCGATTCAAGACGGCTATCCACAAGACGAAGGAAATTCTGGAGTATGTGCACTCAGACGTCTGGGGACCGGCTCAGGTTCGGTCAAAGGGTGGAGCCGAATATTTCGTCACATTCATAGACGACTTCTCAAGGAAGGTATGGGTTTATTTTCTGAAAAATAAATTTGATGTCTTTGATAAGTTTAAAGCATGGAAGGCCCAAGTAGAGAAGAGTACAGGAAAATTTGTGAAGTACTTACGGACAGATAACGGAGGTGAGTACACCTCAAGGGAGTTTACAAGTTTCTGTGAGAAAGAAGGCGTCACGAGGCATTTCACTACACCGCGGAGTCCGGAACAAAACGGCGTAGCTGAAAGGATGAACAGGACACTATGCGAACGGGCAAGGAGCATGAGGCTTCATGCAAATCTGTCGAAGGATTTCTGGGCGGAAGCAGTAGATCTTGCATGCTATTTAGTAAATATCTCACCGTCATCAGCACTTGAATTAAAGACGCCTCAGGAAGTGTGGACGGGTGAGCTATTTGATTACTCAAGGCTTAGGATATTTGGATGCAAAGCCTATGCGTTGGTCGATGAGACACAACGGTCGAAGCTGGATTCGAAATCAAAGGAGTGCATATTCCTTGGTTACGATAGGACGGTGAAAGGATATAAGCTTTGGGATCCGGTGAGCAAGAAGGTACTCCTACGGAGTAATGTGGTCTTTGACGAGACAAGTTTGCTCAAGGGCCTTGAGGAGAAAGAGAAGCAAGAGGTTCCCATGCAGAAAGACGAAATCGAAGTTGGGGTCACGACTTCAAGGGAAGAATCGAATCAAGAGGTTCAGCAGGAAACAATTGACTCACGAGTAGAGGAGGAAGCTGAGCAAGAGAGTATTGCTCAAGGAAGACAAAGGAGGATCACAAAGGCACCGGTGAGGTATGGTCACGATGATGCTAGTATTGCATTTGCACTTGTTACCGAATGTGGGGACCCTTGCACATTCGAAGAAGCTATTGAGCAGGAGGACAGGAACAAGTGGATGGTGGCCATGACCGAAGAGATGAAGTCTCTTCATAAGAATCAAACTTGGGAGTTAACGGAGCTCCCCAAGGGAAAGCGCGCGATTGGGTGCAAGTGGATCTTCAGGAAGAAGGAAGGGTCATCTCCTATGGAGGAGATAAAGTATAAAGCAAGGTTGGTGGCAAAATGATATGCTCAGAAGGAAGGGGTCGATTACAACGAGATCTTCTCACCCGTTGTAAAGCATACCTCTATTAGAGTGTTGTTAGCTATGGTAGCTATGGATAACATGAAGTTAGAGCAGATGGACGTGAAGACAACTTTTCTTCACGGGCACATAGAGGAGGAGATCTATATGAAGCAGTCGGACGGGTTCATCACACGAGGCAAGGAAGGACAAGTATGCAAGCTGAAGAAGTCCCTCTATGGACTTAAACAATCGCCGAGGCAATGGTACAAAAGGTTCGATTTATTTATGATTAATAATGGTTTTGTACGTTGCGATTATGATAGTTGTGTATACTTGCGGAGTCTTGGAGACGGCACACACGTGTTCTTGCTTTTATATGTCGATGATATGTTGATCGCGGCTAAGGAGATGAAGCATATAGATGATCTCAAACTGAAGCTTCACGGGGAGTTTGAGATGAAAGACCTCGGGAGTGCAAAGAAGATTCTCGGTATGGAGATCTCAAGGGATACCGAGAAAGGTGAAATTCTGCTCACTCAAATGAGTTATATCCAGAAGATACTCGAGATGTACAATCTCGAGAACGCCAAGCAGGTGGCTACACCTATGAGTGCTCACTTCAAACTCTCGTTGAAGTGCAGCCCCTCTACTGAAAAGGAAAGGAGAGATATGGAGAAAGTTCCATATGCTAGTGCAGTCGGATCCGTTATGTATGCTATGATCTGCACTAGGCCAGACATTTCACACGCAGTTAGCCTCGTGAGTCGTTATATGGCTAACCCAGGAAAAGAGCATTGAGAAGTGTTGAAGTGGCTGCTGAGGTACCTGAAGGGAACCATGGATGTTAGCTTGAAGTTCACCAAAGATGGAGCACAAAGGCAGGTGGAGGGGTACGTCGATTCAGATTACGCTGGAGATCTGGATAAGCGGAGGTCCACAACATGGTACGTGTTCACTTTGGGTGGAGGTCCAGTGAGTTGGAGATCGGTTCTCCAACATACTACCGCGTTGTCAACAACGGAAGCGGAGTACATGGCTGCTGTCGATGCCGGAAAAGAAGCTATATGGTTGAAGGGTTTGGTTAGCTCTTTGGGGATGGAACAAGAAGTGACCAAATTGCATTGCGATAGTCAAAGTGCAATTTATCTAGCCAAGGATCAGACGTTCCATTCAAGGACCAAACATATTGAAGTAAGGTACCATAGGATCCGAGAGTGGATCGAAGAAGGGCAGGTTGTTCTCCAGAAAATCGACACAAGTGAGAATCCTGCGGATATGATGACCAAGGTCGTCAATCGGGAGAAGTTCGAGTTGTGCTCAAAGCTTCTCAATGTCCTCAGAAGGTGAGAAGGAGGGCGCTCCGGGGGTAGCGCCAAGTGGTGTCTCGTGTAGACACGAAGGATGCGGGTTAGAAGAAGACTCAGGTAACAAATCTAAACCAAGGTGGAGATTGTTGAATATTGGCTTATATTTGTTAAGGAAGCAAAACCAGGAAGAGTCGGTCGACCGAATTGGATTCGGTTCACCGACGCACAACCCAGGAGATTTTCGGCGAAGACGGGTCGGTCTACCGAATTGGATTCGGTCCACCGACCCGAGGATTCCAGGCACTCCGTGTGCAGCTGGGATCGGACGACCGAATTGGATTCGGTCTACCGTCAGAATGTTTCAAGCACTTCGGAACAACGGTTCGGTAAACCGTTGAGGGGATTTTTGGTGTTCCGAGAATCTGGAAAGTGCCTGTCCAAGTTGGAACGGATTACCGAGGGTTACTCGGTCTACCGAATGGTTGTTGGAATAGTTCGTTAGTTCGTGCAAGAAGCGTTCTCGCGGTCTACCGAGACGCGCGAGAATAGTTCCCTCGGCCAACCGAGAAGGATTCGGTTAACCGAATCGGAACAGGAATAGTTCCTGTTGAAGCATTCACGGTTAACCGAGCGAGCGTCGGTTAACCGTGCGCATGAATAGTTCTGCTCGGTTATTGCTTAATTTTAGCTCGGTTTTTTGAGTCTATAAAAGAGTTTATTTGTACTTGCTCTTTCATACATTGCATACAAGTTAGTTTCCTTCATTGTGAGTTGAGAGATTAAGGCTAGAGATAGATCTAGAGTGATTTGGAGGACCTATTGCCTCCAAGCGTTTGTAATCTCGGTTGCTTCTCTTGTTGGAGAAGCGGAAGAAGGAAAGGAAACCCGCAGGAGACCCCCCAAGGACGTAGGCACGTTGCCGAACCTTGTAAAACGCGTGTGTCGTGGTTGTTTCAGGTGTGCATGTGTTATTTGCTTGTTTTGTTTCCATCTTGCTTGTGTTCTTGTTGCAATTGTGTTTGGGAGAGGGTCTGAAGTTAATTCCGCAATCAATATTCTATTTTACGTGGTGCGTTTAATCCGTGTCGAGTTAGTGCATTATTAGATCCCCTCCCAACAGTATGTACGACGAAACCAGTGACCCGTAAATGGAGTAAAAGTTGAAGGTGTTGCAGTACAAGAGATTAATATGTTTGAACTTAATTATCAAATATGGTATAGAGAATAATAAAATTGAACTTGAACTTTCATGCTTAAGTAACCCCAATACTCAAAAAATAAATAAATCATGCTTAACCAAAAAAAGTTTACGTTGCATTGTGTGCATATATATCTACACGAAGAATATATAGGAAATTGATTGTTATCGTATACAATGTGGTGTAAACAAGGGTGTAGATGTCTAGTCTGGGTGCATAATAATATAGTTGCACCTACTCTGGTTATTTATGTAAAATGAGAAATCTCTATACAACCGACTCTATATATTAGGGGATATGGTGTTATTTTTAAAACATGTGACACATTCTTATGTATATAAGGTAGTTACTTTTAAAGTTAATATGAATGTAAAATACGAGAGTATTATGTTTATTAAAGATGATAGAAACAACAAAAGTTGTGAAAAATTCATAACATATCCTAGAAGCTCTATGTATATATCTATCTCTACATGGGGACCTTTAGTTTTTTTATTAGAAACATGACATTAGCCAGCATGCATGAATGAACATTACCTATTACCATGATACCTATTTTAGTCTTTGGCTCAACAACAAACTGATTCTCAGAGCAGATGTGAGGCAACATGGTACATCCGCCCCATCGACATGCATAAATTAAGAAAATTGTAATTAAACCTAATTAATGACGGTAATTTTTTTAAAACTCTTAACATGCATGTCTTTGTTGAGGGTATTCTAGTGATTATATGCAAGCACAGATCCAGGGAAATACTGCTTCAACAAATCGTTTATTCTAATAAATAAGAGTTCTAAAATATTATTATCTTCAATATCGATCATATCCGAATTGAGTTTTACATGAATTGTAATTTTTCATAAATGATAACATTTAATATAATATCATCAATACTTGGTTATATTGATTCTTACAAGTTGTTATCATTAGGTGTTAGCATGGAAAGATATAAATATAAAGATAGAAAAGACATTGGATGTGTATATTTGATATATGACTTTGTGATGGCACTTAATTTGGAAAGCACCTGTTCTTGTGCTTTGGGCAGCTTTGTCCCATAGCTCCAGCATGGAAGGGCGTTCCAAAGTAAAATGATGCATTGATTTGTCAGTTGTCACTTTTGTCATTGGTTTCCCTTTGGTTTATTACAGTTTGAATCTTTACACGGGTGTTGCTTCCCTCTTGTTTTGTTTGGTTCATGTCTAGAGAAAAAGATCTCCATCACTCTTTGTTTTTTTGACCTTTATTAGATACTGTAACTTGTAGTGATTGATTAAATGACTTGTTCATGTGGGCTCATTCATTTACATTTACTTTGTAAGCAAAAAGTTTCTTAAATGGGACATACTACCAAGACCTGAAAATATCTCATTGGTTTATAAGGAAGAAAAAAAAGTGTGACTAGATATGCTCAATGTGATTTTAAGCCATAATTAAGTGCCAAAAGTTCGTCGGAGAAATATCTCATATTTATATTGAGATAACATATCCTAGCATTGTTTCAGTGGACGAACGTATGTAGCTACTAGATGTAACAATTAGTTGTTCGTAAACGATGATGAAAAAAGGACTTAGAATGATGTTGTTCATATCCAACTAAAACTAATCGAATACAGTTTTAAACCACATACACACGCCATTTATATTTCAATTTCGCTATCAATTATATATCGGGTTTTCGATGTACAAGAACTATGATACTTTTAAGAACTCCATATTTCACAACTCTAATTGAAATGGTGAGTCATGGAGATTGGTTTCGGAGTGTATTTTGAGTTAGAAACAAAGAGGACTTTTATCCATTATAATATACTTCCGTGGTTCTTTAAGAGTTTGGTAAGAAAGTAAGAGACGTGATCCTATGTATAAATTTCAATAAACCCAAGTTACAAAAAGCTTTTTAACAGATCAAGATAAATAAGGTCACCGTGTGTGAAAATTAGTAATGGGTTCTTGTTTGTATTATTTGTTCTAACTCTATTACAATACTGATGTTTGGTAACATTGATCAAGATAAATGATGTAGCCGTTGGAGGTTGATAACATTGATGCCTAATTTGGTGATTGTCTTTTGTGATGAAATCTTGGATGATTGTTATCTTCACTTTGTGATTGCGGAATTGGTGGTGATGATGATCGTTAGAGTCTGAACCAATATTTGGTATGTTTCAACACTCCCCCTCAAGTTGGGACCAAAAAAGATTGAAAGATCCCAACTTGTGGAGCATACTTTGGAATTGTTTCTGATCCACTGACTTGGTGAAGATATCAGCGAGTTGATCTTTACTTGGGACGTAGGGAACTTCAATTTCCTTTGTTTGGAATTTTTCTCTCTGATGAAATGACAATCAACCTCTATATGCTTCGTTCTTTCGTGGAACACAGGGTTGGATGCGATGTGGCGAGCGGTGTGATTATCGCAATACATTTGCATGAGTTCTTCATTTCTTGGAGTTGTTTGAGCCAAATAAGTTCGCTAGTGGTGGATGTCATAGATCTGTATTCGGCCTCAACGTTGGATCTAGCAACGACATTTTATTTTTTGCTTCTCCAAGTGACTAAGTTCCCACTACCGAATGTGCAGAATCCGGTGGACTTGCGGTCGTGGCTACCTGCCCAGTCTGCATTAGAGTAACCAATTATAGAATTAGAGTTGTTTCTTTTCATCCATATCTCTTGACCTGGAGTGCTCTTAAGGTATCTAAGGATTCTATCTATAATGTCCAAGTGGTGTGTGTGAGGAGCATACATAAATTGACTTATAGTGCTAACTGCATAAGTGATGTCAGGTCTAGTGACAGTGAGATAAATAAGTTTTACTACTAGTCTTTGGAATTTATCTATGTCGTTTAGGGGATCCTCATCAGTAGGATTTACTTTTTGGTTTGTCTCGATGGGAGTGTGAGCGAGTTGGGATCGTAATTTTTTAGTTTCTTTAAGAAGGTCGAGAACATATTTTCGTTGAGATAAAAACAATCTTTTCTTAGAGTATGCAATTTTAATGCCTAACAAATATTTCATGAATCCTAGATCTTTGCTGTCAAATTTATGCTTAAGATGTGATTTTACCAGATTGATTTCTTTATCACTATTTACTGTGATAATGATGTCATCTACATACACAAAAATAATTGTGGTAATGTTATTGTAGTGTTTGATGAACATAGATGCATCAGCAACATATTTAGTAAAACCATACATAAGGAGAGAGTGATTGAGTTTTGCATACCATGCTCGGGGAGATTGTTTGAATCCGTAGTTGATTTGTGGAGTTTGCAAACCTGGTTGTGAGGGAAGTTGTATCCCTGAGAAGGGGTCATGTACACATCCTCTTCTAATGTGCCTTGTAGGAAGGCATTTCGAAAATCCATCTGAAAAAGATTTCATCCATGATTGACAACAACAGAAAGGAGAATCCTAACAATGTTCATTTTTGCCACAGGTGCAAAGATTTCTAGGTAGTCAAGCCCGTAGGTTTGGTTGTACCCTTTTGCAACTAGTCTAGCTTTGTATCTATCGACGGACTCATTACTGTTATACTTGATTTTATATATCTATTTACAACCAACATGCTTAATTCCTGGTTTTGAGGGAACTAAAGTCCAAGTTTGATTTTTTTTCTAAGGTTGTTAGTTCGTTATTCATGGCTTTAACCCACTTTGGATACCTAAGGGCTTCATGATAGGTGGTGGGTTTACTAAAATTATCAATCACATTTGAAAAATTCCGATGAGAAGCAGTTATGGCTTGGTAGGATATGTAGTTTTGGATAGGATAGGTGGTGTTATACGTGACAAAATCTTGGAGAGTGAGTGAGTCTTGTGGACCGTCTTGTAGGAGCCTCTTCTTGAGGTCTTTCATGTTCATGTTCATCGTTTTGTGTACCTGTACTTGTATCACATTCTCCCCCTTCTTGAGATACAGGAGTATCCTCAAGAGAGGAAAAAATCTCATCATCCAAGTCGATGACCGGGAGAGGGGCATGTAGGATCGTGCGTATGGCTAGTTTTGATGACTTTTAAGCTTAATTAAACTATACTTAACAATCAAAGATGCAACGGAAATTAAAAACAAAACAAGCAAGTAAAGAAAACTAGGTCAATCACAATGATGACACCGAAATTTTTATAAAGGTTCGGCATCGTGCCTACTTCCTCTCTTGCAAGCTCCACTCGATATCCCTCGAGCTCCGCTCACGTCTTCACTATCAACCTCGTTCCGGGCCGAGATTAAGCATTTACACCACAAGCACCGCGAACACTCTCGTTTGTTTGATTTCTTCCTCTCACAATCTGAGAGAGACACTTCGAGCTTTCACCGAAGTCATTGCTTCTTTATAACAAGATGTTTGAGTGGATCACTCACTTTCTAATGTCACCGTGTGTGAAAATTAGTAATGGGTTTTTGTTTGTATTATTTGTTCTAACTCTATTACAATACTGATGTGGCGATTAAATACAATGGTTAATTTGTAGCCGTTGGAGGTTGATAACATTGATGTCTAATTTGGTGATTGTCTTTTGTGATGAAATCTTGGATGATTGTTATCTTCCCTTTGTGATTGCAGAATTGGTGGTGGTGATGACCAGAATTGGTGGTGGTGATGACCGTTAGAGTTGAGTCAATATTTGATATGTTTCATCACCGTGGAAGTGTAATTCTCAACTTGTATGTTTACTTTTTACAAGCATGTAATACTTTATATCCAATCGAGATTAGTAAATGATCTGAGGTTGATACCATGAGAAATTAAACCACTGAAGCTCATCTCCTCAAATGTGCTCCTACTCTCTATTTCACAACCAGAGGGTTTGAATCTTAACCCGATGAAAAATACGTTTTGATTTCATAACCCAACAAACACTTATATTATACGAAAAAACCCATATAAACTATAAGAGCATAGAAGTTGTATGTCACTTTTCGATTTTGGGTTTCATTGCAATTGAAAAGTAAATTTTCTTTTGCAAAGCGGAATGAATGACACAACAAGCACATATCTTTGGTAACACGTGTGAAAGCACAGATCCAGCAAAAAGAAGACACCTTTATTCTATTGCCACGTATATCCTCCTTAAAGAATCACCATTTGAATGCGACCTTCTTAATTCCGATCTACAATAACTTTGGTCTGTTGTTGCAAAAAAAGGGGGAAAAGACACATATACTTTTGGCTCGAAAAATATGTTGTGTCGGTAAATCACCTAAAATTAATGTAATTTCGAAAAACTCCCAATGATTTGAAGAAAATTTAATTTACTTATTAAATTTGGAGGTCATAAGTACATGATAGAGCACGTAAAATAGATTTTAGTTGAATGTAAGCCTGTTCTAAACTTCTAAATCACCAGTGTGTGTTTTACGAAGTTTAATAGAATTCCGTTTTGGGATGGAAAACAAAATGCGAGAAGTTAATGCATTTGTGTTTGGCATGAGAGGGACAGCCCATGTTTTCTTCAAAACTTTGTAGACCCACACCACCCATCTTGCTTTCGGTTTTGCGTTTCATGTCGAGGTGTTATTCATGGAAAGGCAAAAGGTTCGTTTGGAATTATGGAGTAGATGATGGAGATTCTTATTCCCAATCATTTGTGAGTTATCATTGCTTTACCACCAATAATTTCTTCATTTCCGGGATTGAAATAATTTAATTTGTCTATAATATATCACTGAAACAATCGTTTAGGTTGTTTATGTTATTTTACGGTGTGCTTTTGTTTTGAGTAGAAAAGGTTTGCAACTTTACATTTTATTTTGCTTATTTAAGTATTGGCCTGAAGATTCGCTAGGTTCATCAATTTGGTTGAGACTAAAGTATCTCTTGATATAAAGGGTAATGATAGGGAAAAGATTCATAGCATATAAGATTATTATTTTCTAGTAAAAAAGTTTATTTTTTTCCTCGTATTATTTTCATTTAAAGCTAATAAAAATCGAACCCATCATATTGACGCCACTAGATGCAGTTGTCAATCAATGCATATCTATTTCATGTGGCAATTTTAAACATTTCCAGTGGACACAAGCAATGCAATCTGATTGCGAAGCTCAAGTGGGTTTATACAATTAGCATGATTTTGTTGATCAAAGTCAACGAAGTGGTCTACATATCTCATATAATTAAAATTACACATTCTGTTTAAGATGCCATACTGAGCTGATATATCCAATCAAGATACTTGATCTTCCCTAGATAATCAACAAATATTCTGACCGTCTAATTTTATTTTCCAAGTTGCAGCAGAATTTGTTCTCACGTCCTGCATGGATCGATGCATGTGTTATAAGACCCTATTATTCACCTTTACCTAAAGCAAACCAAGTAAAGCAACATGATCACTTTTGGCGATATAATTGGCCAATATAGAATGTTGAACAGTGCAAGATGTGGACCAAATCAGATATTTTGGCTCTACCCTACATAATTTTTCAACTTATGTTTACACATTTAGTAGCATATATAATAATGTCTTAGCTAGGATAAGGGACAGGAATGGATGAGATTTTAGTTTCTTGTCTATTTGATACGGCATCTACTTCAGAATGCGATATAATTGGCCCATATTGAATGTTGAACAGTGCAAGATGTGGACCAAATCAGATATTTTCACTCTACCCAACATAATTTTTCAACTTATGTTTACACATTTAATAGCATATATAATAATGTCTTAGCTGGGATAAGACACAGGAATGGGTGAGATTTTAGTTTCTTGTCTGTTTGATACGGCATCTACTTAATATATATTTCAAATTCTTAGCATTGGGCTTATGCATATTTAAGATGACCAATAATGTTATGTTCTTAACCTCTTTCAGAGGGTTAATCCCGGGTTTTGGGGAGATTTGCACGGGGAATAGGAGGTGTGCACAGTGTTGTCCGTGGGAAGGGAGGACTGATGATGGGTTGAGGTGTAGGTGCTGTGGTGAAGGAGAGAGGATTGTTGGGATGGTTTTGGTTTTTAAACCAATTGCATCTCTTTCATTTCTTTCTCTTCCATTTGATCCATCACCCATCTCTCCCACGTTCTTCTCTCCTTTTCGGCGGACCAGGGATCGTTGAGGCAGCTCCGGTGTGAGGCGCGTGCAGTTGGCGCGAGTGGGATGCCGTGTGGAGGTTGCGGTCGTGTGACGACGTCGAACCAAACTCCGGCGTGTTCTGTCTTGCATTTGAGCTATGTCGGTCTAATAGCATCATTTGTTGCTCACTCATGTTGGGGTGAAGTGGTTGTTGGATTTCAAGTTTAATTACACATATATATTTTCGGAATTTTATGCGTAATAAGGATCTATAACAATTTTCTATGATTTATTTCATGCATGCATTGGTTTATTTCAATACCTAGTTTTAAAACTTTTATTAAAACAAACATGGGACTCCGAAATTCATACCTAGAAGTTCTCTAAAACTTCTTGAAGATTCGGAGACGTTGAGGATGCTTGTTGCTGCGCCGGATGCCTCCGAGATTTCACCAAACTCTAAACAAGATTGGAGAGAGAAGAGCTAGCCGCTCAATCTCCAATAGGGTTTAGAATCTAATTACTAACCCGTCTTTAGTTCTCTTGAGAAGAAGCTCTCTGAAAACTAAAACTAATCTTAAGAATTAAGGGAATTTCGTGGAGGATTATGGAGAGAGTTTTTGCATGAGAAAAACAATGAATTCAATGAATGAGGTAATGAGATAAACTTGTATTTATAAGTTCTCTCCAAATTACCTATTCATGTGCAACCTCTTGCCCATGATTTCATGCAAACTTCCATCTAACCATCCATTATTTAATAATAAATAATCTTAGCCACGAATTAAATCAATTATGAACCAATTCCATGCATGATCTAATTAATTCTTAAATTAATTCTGCATTAACCGTCTGGACCGGTCGACCGTTTCGAGGTTCGGTCGACCGCTCGTACCAGGTTTCGGTCGACCGTTCAATAACTCGGTCGATCGTTCGTAACAGGAACTATTCCATCGCAATGTTCGGTCGACCGACCGATTACATTCGGTCGACCGTTCGAACAGATGAAAATTCCCTGTTATCGGTTGAGACATATCCGGTCGACCGTGCCCGATCGGTCGACCGTTTACTGCTAACCGGTCGACCGTTTGAGCACTGTTCTGCAGACTCGTCAAATTTCGGTTTAACCCCTGCAAAATTTGACATTTCGGAATTAGTAGTAAATTCACAACTTATGTAACATATCATCATATGCAATGATCAATCATTACACCCCATAATTTTTACATCACATATGAATTTAATTTAGATTTTAATTATGTTATTAATCACAACATAATTTTGACTTTGCTTGTTCACCCCATGTGTAATATTTTCTTCATGAAACCCGACACATCTTATGAACTCAAAATCCTCATTTCTTGTTTCCCAGTTTTGTGGTGTGACCTATGTGAGGATTCAAACTAAGTTGGCAATGATATTAAGAGCTTAATATCACAAGCTATAAGCGGTATCTAGCTACACATTATAGCTCCCAATTAGTTAGATGTCTTAATTCCACAAAATAGGAAAATATTACTTTTGTATACTGAATAGACCTAATAAGTAAAACATTATAGAATTGTGTTTTCTGTGTCATTAATGTTTACTAAGTCTTTGGTCCTTTGATATGAGACTTATATCCGATCACTTAAGAATTGCTTAATTGGACTAGTGTCTTAAGCTATCGATGAGTGTAGTGTAAAGGCATTAGTTTGTTAAGTATGACTTTCGTTGGAGAAGATAACTAGTCAAAAGATTATCATTGCCCCTCTTAATTGAGTGGTGATATTAGTGGCCCCTTGATAAAGCAAAGTTATAATGTGCACAATGTGATTTGAGTTAAGTCACATATTTATAACTAGCTTAAAGAGATCAAGAAATGAATACTAATACAAAGATGACACAATACTACTTTGTGTGTATTCTTAATATCATGAGGCAAGGGACGGACACAAGTGGTGCACTCCATCACTAAATGGATCGGGTTTTGGTTCGAGTGGAATTAAGACATCTAACTAATTCGGAGCTATAATGTGTAGCTAGATACCGCTTATAGCTTGTGATATTAAGTTCTTAATATCACTGTCAGCTTAGTTTAGATCCTCCTATAGGTCACACCACAACACTGGGAAACAAGAAATGAGGATTTTGAGTTCATAAGATGTGTCGGGTTTCATGTAGAAAATATGACACATGGGGTGAACAAGCAAAATCAAAATTATGTTGTGATTAATAACATAATTAAAATCTAAATTAAATTCATATGTGATGTAAATATTATGGGGTGTAATGATTTATCCTTACATAGGATAATATGTTACATAAGTTATGAATTTACTACTAATCCCGAAATGTCAAATTTTGTAGGAGTAAAACCAAAATTTGGCCAATCAGCAGAACTGTGCACAAACGGTCGACCGGTTAACGGTAAACGGTCGATCGATCGGTGCACGATCGACTGGACAAGTCTCAACCGATAACAGGGAATTTTCATCTGTTCGAACGGTTGACCGAATGTATCGGTCGGTCGACCGAACATTGCGATGAAATATTTTATTGTAGCGAACGGTCAACCGAATGTCGAACGGTCGACCGAAACTTGGTTCGAACGGTTGACCGAACCTCCCGAAGCAACTGTGGTGCCGGGGAAAAAGCTCCCCACAGTGCCCACCTCACCCGAGAGATCGAGTTCAGCGGAAGATTTAAAAATTTCAAAATAACCAACATAACAGACAACTCACGCGAGAACGTCACTAGTATATAAATATATAAATCCGGGTGCACCCAAAATACAAGGAGTTTTCCAAAAGAAGTACAACTACAATACTGATACAATGAAATAGAATACATGTAGTCGTACGGTCTAGCAACTGCCGAAGAGGATCCGACTCCAAAGCGCTCCGTCCTCGGTCACCACCCACCCGGACCTACTGCGGTCCTGAAAAAGATGAAACAACAATGCCTGAGTTTCCAGAAGGAAACCCCGTATGCCAACTCACCTATATGCATGCATCACATAATGAACCTATCATACTAGTAGCATGTCATGGCATCAACAGAAATGGAAAACAGTTCCCCCGGAGGGTAAAACAGGACATCAGTCCGACAATCAATCATCGAGTCTCCCGAAGAGACCTACTGCAGGCACATGCAGTCTAGCAGCCCGCGACATCGCACCCCCCACACGCGGCTACACTACACAAGGGTTTGGCAGGGAGCCTCTGTCACGTCTACGCGCCGATAGAAACAGATCTGTAAATCTCAGTGGTCGGGGCCACAGGTACCAACGGGGCCGTCGCCCGGAAGGTATAACAACATCATCTCGGTAGGTGCCCAGCCGAGGAAAACAACATAGCCGGCACAGCCTCGGCCCAACAATCATCATCGCCGGCACAGCCTCGGCGACATCACCGGCACAGCATCGGTGGTCCATCACAACGTCCGGCACAGCATCGGACGGTCCAGACCGAAGTCTGCCAGGTCATCAGGCTCCTCGAGCCGCAAACACCAACCGCGCCGCTATAAAAGCAGGGCAGCGACCTCCGTAGCCCGTGGGCTGGTAGTCACCTCACCCAACGCCAGTTGCGTGCCCGCACAACATCAACACTAGGATCCGCGATCCCTCAGGCCTGCTATACTACAATGAGTCTAATCAATCATATCTCATAAGTCCCACTCCATACCTGGAGGAGACGCATCCCGAACACCCACACTCTTCCACCCGGCGGTCCCTGGGCAGGCACGCAAGCGCAACCACCGTCACCTCCCGGCTCACGCGCAAGGCGAGGACACGGGTTCCCGTGGACAGAGTTGGCATTCACAACGGGACCCAGGAATTCAGTTCTGAGCAGATTCGGTCGACCGAAATAGTCTAACCGATCGACCGTTTTCACGAGGAATTCGGTCGACCGAAAGTCTGAATCGGTGGAACTCACTGCGCAACACTAATTCCCAAACGGTCGAACAAAAGTCTAAAACCGGTCGACCGAACGATGTCAAAATCTGGAGTCTGGTCAACATCAAAATCGGATCTATCGGTCGACCGACTCAGGGGTCTCGGTCGACCGAAAACAGACAGGGTCAACCTATTATTCTAAGTCATATAATCGGTCGAACGCAAACTTCCAACGGTCAAACAACATACAACCGGTCGAACGCAATAAGAAATCGGTCGAACAAATCATGCAATTCTACTCAGTACACTTAAGTTCCGGTCGAACGACCCAAGGAACCGGTCGACCGAAAACAGGCAGAACGCCCCAACTCACCAGCAATATACACTACCGGTCGACCGCCACAAGACATCGTTCGACCGGTGAATGTTAAAGTCGGGCAAACAGTGCTAAAACGGTCGACCGCCCGAAGGACCCGGTCGACCGTTGGTCGTCTTCAACCTCGCGCCAGCCGAGGTTTTACGAAGAAACGTGTCGCCGGAGAGGTCCTCGACCTCCCCCGACCGACCAACAACACCCTCCCACGAGGGTGAGCAACAAAATCACACTAATGAGCGGCATACCTCACGAGAACGACGAAGAAAGCCGGAGCACCGCTCGCGCACGCCGTCTCCGGAGAACACCACGCGCTCAAGACTCCGCACCTCTCACACCGGGATCAATCCTCCGCCTTCGTCACCAACCACACGAGCTCCGTCCTCCTCTACTTCCGCCGGAAAGAAAGGAGAGTGTGAGGAAGGTGGTGGAAGAATGGAATGGGAAGGGAAAAGAAGAAGAAGATGGGAGATCCCCTCCTTAAAACTCAAACCTCACACCCCAAGCACACCCAACCATGCCTCCCCTACCTTCCACCTTACCTCCAACCATACCTCCCTCTCTCCTCCAAGTCAAACCTCCACTTAACCACAAATTAAACCCTAAACCGGGTTAGGGTCCTAACAATATTGGTTCAAATACTAAATCGGAGGTATATATACATCTCTAGTGTACTATAACAGTTGAGATTTCTTGACTAGCCACGGATATAAATGTACTTGATTGGCTTCTAACTTATGCTAAACCCGTACATGTTCCAATTGATTAATGAAGGTTGATCACCCTTTTCACCAGGTCGATTTTTTTTAAGCAATGTGGGATTATATATGATTGAGAATATTACAAGACTACTTCAGTGTTACAAACCATTCTGTTTTTTTTTTTAAAGTGTGATTGCTTTCACACACAAAATTCCACTTTAGTGATGAGAAATCACAATCTTACAATGATCACACTCATAGACACACTAATCTAGCTAGTACTTCCAATGCTGAGACTTTAAGCAAAGAGCCTTTCCCTTAATATCAAATTGCAATAGCATTATTCCAAAGAATCTAGCTAGAAAACTCTTCCAAAGGCTTGTTGCTTTGTTTCATTTATTAATTATTACCCCCACCTGTTTTAGCTCGTTACTTTTGATATCCTTGTGCTGTGCATCGCTTGATTTGAGTGATAATAATAATGGACCATAGAGGGATTACCACACCATTCACTCAAAGAACTCGAATTAGATACCCATAGGGTTTAGATTTGAGAACAATTTCTGCATATCACACGCATTTCTTTACCAAGAAAATCGTATCTTTCCTAATTATCCTACCAATTGTTCCTTCGTTTTGTGGATTCTTTGATGCAGAACAAAAGAAACCATTTCTGACTCTTACTTGTGTATACATATAGTATATGATATTAATATATTATACTAGAGATGGTATCGTGGGTGATAAAATATATGCTCATATATCAGCTTATGGGTTACAAAAATAGTATGTATTCTTATAAACTAAATGAATAAATTAAAGAGAAAGGGTAAAGAAAGAGTAAGATTGAAACTCTAGCCAAGTAGCCATGCATGACATTATTTTTTTGACACATAAAAAACTTGTGAAATTGATATCGTATAGCATGTCTACAGAATTGAACTTTTAGTGTTTTGTGCTAATTTGTTGGATCGTTGAAGGCAAGGAAAGTTTTTTATATTTTTCATTTTCTGATAAAGACCCGAGAACATGAATTCCAGCCTATTATTTAATTAAATTTGTAATAAAACCACACAATAAATCAACAAGAGAGAAAGACGAAAAAAAATTGTTGATTGAACATGGTTTGTACTAGAATAGTGGGGCAAATCCATGTTTCCGACGTAGCCATGGAGTATGTACGCCGGGGACAGAAGAGTCAAAAGTCGATGAAAGAGACACATTAGTATCACCAATAAAATGTGGTCCAAAGTTCATAACACATGCATGCAACTATATATGAAGCTTTTGAGTTCATGATGCCTAGCTATAAGCTCTGTTAAAGCACAATATTGGCTTCCTTCGTTGAGAGGTTAAGAATCTGCAAGTACAACGTATTCTTCAATCACAATGTTGGAATCTTTAGTTGTGGGTGGCTTCATATGCGAAGTTAGTTTTTAAATTCAGTAAGTTTGAATGAAGAAAAAATGAGCATACTAAGACAAGGGGACATGAATACATAGTAGGAAGACTGCAAATATGACATGCATGTTGTGGATGTTGTTGTATTTCTCTTGTTCTTTTGTTGAGTTGTAATCATGAGAATTTGAGAAGAGGTCTGTGGAGAATGAGTACAACATGTATAGATCTTGATAGTGATCGTCAGCCAAGTAAGCAAAGATCATCGGCTATAAGTTTTGATTTCAAGCTCCCATCGAGAAGCAAAATTTAAGACAGGGAAGATGACAAGAAACACCGCCACACAGGACATGGTTAATCCTACCACAACAGTTCTGTTATAGGTTTTGGTTTATTTTAGATTGTGGTTATGGCCTTAATTATGCCCTTATGGATACGCTAAATCATATTAAAAAAGTTCAAGAACGCTAAGCACAACCAACTCAAGAAACTGGAAAAATCGTTATGAACGAGGCTTAAGTTCCCATATAAACAAGAGATAAGACAAGATTAGAGAGAGGATCTCGAGCATTTTTACGTTGATAATATGTGCTAATATCATTCTTCTAAGTTTCATATGGTTACTTGATTAATAAATTTTCTAAAATTTACCCTACAATTTAACCATTTGCCCATATAAATTTGCCGATTTGGGCTTCTTCGAAAAAAAACAGGCTCAAATTTTTCGGCCCAACATTTAGTAGGCCATAGCTTAATGAACGGCCTTCTTGTTTTATTTCCGCCATTTCCTTATATCTCAAAGAACAAATGAAACTATATAGTTCTTACAATACAATACAAAACAAAACTTGTACGCATTTATACGACATCACAGGACAAATGAAAGTATGAAACTGATGAGCAAAATCATGGATACTTTGGCTGACGGGGAAGTAGAGTTGAGAACACGATAAGATAAGATGATGTGAAGTGTGTGTTTATATATATATATATATATATATATATATAGGGTCAAGTTCTAGTGAGCTCAGGGCTCATCAAATTTAGTTTAAGCCACCTACAATCACACCATTGGATCTTATTTACAGTTAATCTCACCATTCATTAGCATAACCGTTTTTTCCTAATCTACCTTACAATTTGAAATAAGTGGTGGATATTGTAGGGGCTTAATTTTTTTAGTTGAGCCTTGGGCTCACTAGAGAATTCCTGTATGTATATATATATATATATAACGTTCCCGAAAATAGCGGAAAATTTAAACAATAATAAAGACCGTCAACTGTCAACACAGGGCACGTCACGAGACGATAAGGTGAAATGTATATATATATATATATATATATATATATATATATATATATATATATATATATATATATATATATATATATAAAGATATAGATCCACATGGAAGTCAAAATATACATATGAGTCAACTGTGATTACAACAGAAATGAATATACATGTAATCACTACCTCAACAAAAGATACAAAAAGAAGACAGGATCAGATCTCGAGGGTACCCTCCTCGGTCACCACTTCGACTTTAATGTTGCTCGCTACCTGAAATGCAAACAATTGAAACATGCTTGAGTTCCCTGCAGGAACCCCATATGTCAAACCTCCTAAAATACAAAATGGAATTAAAGACAATGCAATGCACATGATCATCCACCACGGGTCCACAATAATACCCATCTCCGTCTCCGCGGTACTGAACCACTCCTGCCGCACAAGGGTCAAGTCAGTCCACCGCTGCCTCACATGAGTCAGTCGGCACCACTGCTCCCCAAGCACCGTAGGAAGGCACCCTGGTACTACGCCGCCGCACAAGGAGTGAGCCAGCCTGTCGAATGCACAACTCGGGCCAGACAACAGCCGCTGCTCCCCCAAGAACCGCCAGACGCGTACCCTGCCAGAACATCCTCGGCCTACCGACAAACCCCAGCAAACAGCCCAAGGTTTACGACACTCATCTCTCACACCCCGCTCGATATGAGAGGCCAACAATAATACGCCCTCGTCGAAGGTGAAATCCGTAGCTCTCAAGGCCGGTAATCGACCGTCGCCTCAGAGCCGGTAGTCGACCTATACTCGACGGCTCGCGTGTGGATAAATCCACCAACCTGCGGCAGATCGGTCGACCACTACAAGCACACCGGTCGACCGGTCTTCCGCACAGTACTCAGTACTTTACAAACAAGTGTATCGGTCGAACCACGCCAACCGAATTACCGACCAATCGGTCGAACAAAAGTCATCTAGCAGTCGACCGTTTGGATGGTCTACGCTATACAATATTTATAATATTTATATATCCGACCGGTCGAACCAAGGGTCCGTTCAACCGATAACAGGGATCTCAACATTTTGCCTAAGTGGTATTCGGTCGACCGGAACTGAAATACAGTTCGACCGAAACGTCACAGGCACTCTACTGCTTAATTAAAATGCTCAGTCGGTCAACCAAAAGTTAAAGAGCGGTCGACCGTTTTGATGGTCAAAGCTCACAACCGACTTAACATCGAATAGATCGGTCGAACCAGGTTAAGGGTGTTCGACCGTTTAATAAGTCAAAACCCCAAACCGACCTATTCTTATTGTTTCGGTCGATCGACTAAGTGGACCCGTTCGACCGATAACAACATTAAACCCTTTTCCCCGCACAAATCTGGCATAACGGTCGACCGTCCTCAGACATCGTTCGACCGTTTGTGGGTGTAAATCAATATAATAATAGAATCGGTCGACTGCCCACAGACACCGGTCGACCGATTGTCGTCTTCAACCTCTGAATAGGTTGCAATCCGACGGGGAATTCGACACCAACGTCGATCCCCAACACCCACCAAGCTTAAGTGAGTTATAATGAAGACTTGACATACCTTGATGAAGTTTGTGGACGCCTCCCAAGCTTTGGCAAGCCTAACCCAACACTTCTCCTTCTCCTTCTCTCCTTCTTCTTCTTCTTCTTCTCCAAATTCGCCTCTTTCACTCTCTGATTAACTTGAGGATGAAGAAAAACGCTTCAGATAAACATAACACTCCTATTTATAGCTAAAACCTAAAATTCTAACTCTTATCCAAACCTCCACCTCATGATTCACTGTAGCAAGTTTAATTAAGGTTAATTAGGGTGTTAGATTAAGGTTATTACAATATATATATATACAAAAGACAGTAGAGAACCAGCAACAGCCGGATTCATATTTCCACAGCTCCACTTTACAATTAATCGACTGTCAAAAAAAAGGCGAAATAGTTAATATGTAACACCCTACTTAACAAACACAACAGCAAAACCCCCGACACATGTTGAGGGAGGAAGATATGGTAAAACAAAATATATCATCATGAAACCATTGGAAAAAATAAAATCCACAAACATTGGTCTCCACCAAATTTTTCCACTATATATAGTGTTCCCTTATTCGCTCACGAGTCACGACTTCAACTTGGAACTACACTGTTGGTCCAGAACTCGACTTTCCTTCGACGAAACCCAAAGCTTTAGATCGCATCGGACGGCTATTATCTTCCCCCATCCTCCTATGGCGAGCCTTAGCTTCACCGGCAAATCCATTGTCACGACAAGCGGGATCACCGCCCCTCCTGCCGGTTTATAATTCAAACCCTTGTGTTTGTCGCTTGCCATTGCAACTTCGAACGTTGACTTGCGCCCGGATTTCTCAAAAAACTTGGGGGGCTTTCCTCTGGCGATGTGGGAGCCTTTGTGAAAAAGGACCACCAAGCCGGAATTTTCATGCGAGTAGTCCACGCGAGCGCTTGGGTTGGTTGATTCGAACGTGAGGTCGTAAATCCGTTTGTTTCCATTCGACTTGATTATATCGAAACGTTTGATCGAGAAAGATGGGACAGCGGGTCTAGCAACCACATAGAAGACAACGACGACCACGACGACGAGAACAAGAATGAAGCATAAAACACCAAAAAGCCATGCGAGGCACGAGAGACGGGACCTCCCGGGGCTCTTGCTTGGGGAGGGTTTCCGGTACATTTCGGCCAAATAGGCATTTTCAGGAGGAGGTACACGATAAATTTGGTCCCTCGGGACTTGAACAACGTAGGTATTGGTGTCTGGAGGGGACACCCGGCCAGGCGGGAGAGGGAGTGGTTGCGAGGCGGCATCAGAGGAGGGAGGAGGAGGTGGTGGGGCCCTCTCCTCCATGGAGGTTAGGGGGCCAGAAGGGAGAGGAAAGGGAGGGGTAGAGGAATTGGAGGGGAGAGATCGAAGAAGAGGTGGTGGTTTGCATGAGGAAGATGGAGGACGTGCATGGGCTATGCATGCATTGCGTAGAGACAGGGTGGAGTTTGCTATTCTGGGTTTTTGACATTTCACCCTCTCCAATGTGTGGACGTTGCTAGCTAGGTTTGCTAGCAATCATCGATCTAATAGTTGGAAGATGCTTTTACTTGTATAATACGTTGTCAATTTGATTTTATTGTTGGTGCATGTATGTCCTTAATTATTAGTATTTGCAATGAGGTGCATTACGGTGTTTAAATTTAGCTATCTTCCAGAGCTGCATGCGTTGTATTTTGGCATTATTGCACAAAATTAGAGCTTACTAATAGAGGTACTATAATTAAAGGCCATGGTCAGCTTGGTGCAAAATGTGCAGTGTAGTGTAGTGTGAGGAAATAACTGAACTTAATGGCCATTAGTCAGAAGATATAAGCAGTAATTAATCTAATGATTCTAGCATTGGAACCTTCATTCACTGGGAATTATGAAATCAGCAGGAAACCGCAGAGGAGATGTACGTAGTATTTGTGTTAACTTTCATCTTCCAACTGTATGATTTTACTCATCTTTCTTGAAAAGGGTGCCTATCATACATTCATACACAATAACACTCCCCAAAACTGAAGTAATAAACAACTGGTTACAAATAAGATTAACATATCACACCATCTTTTGCCATAAACATGAGAACAACGTTAACAGCGCCCGAGCAGTTTTTGGGCACCCTGGTTTCTCTCTCAGTCACGTCAGCTTCTCACTCCGTCACGTCAGCCCAAACCAATCACCTATAAAATCCTTAGAGCACCCTTAACGGGTGCTCTACACTCGAGCGCCCAGGAAGAACGCTCGAGTTGCCCTCCCATAACGGGAGGGCGCGCCCGGGTGGGGGGACACGCCCCCCCATTGGTCCATATTTTTTGTGTTTTTGTTTTCAAAAATGTTTTAAAAATCATTTAAAATCGTTTTTTCAAATATATTTTTATGAAAATAAGTTTTTTATTTGTTTATATTTTCTAGAATTGTTTGACAATTTTTCGTGTTTTGCCTAGAATTGATCCCGAAATGACGTGTAGGGTAGAGAATGTAGGGCGCTTGAGTTGTTTCTGGGTGTGATTAAGAAAATTTTAGGAGGTTGGTTTGAGCTGAGGTGACGGAAAGAGAAGCTGACGTGGCTGAGAGAGAAACCAGGGCGCCTGGGAACTGCCCAGGTGTTGTTAATGGTGCTCTTAACCATTATCCAATCTACCAAGTCACGGTACATTATTTGTTGCAACGTCATTATTTTTATTCTTATCTCTAAAACCCTTTCAACAATCAACAAAAATTTTTAATAATCATTATCGTAATTATTTAATATCAATAATTCATTCATTTTTAATTAACATTTAATATATAAATACGAAAATATTATTAAAATTTAGGAAACCGCATTACATAGTACATTAACTGGAAATATAAAAACTAAAACGAAAAATACATCATTAAATGCGAAACTAAAATACGAAACTTAAAATACATCAAGTCGCATTTCCTCCAAATCGTTGTCATATATTGTCGATCAAATCGGCTTGAAGGTTCAAATGTGTGGTGCAATCACACAATTTATCTCTCCTTCTCAAGTACCTAGTAATATCCACTACACGTTCAGTGGAATACCGAACCGGCTTGTTCACGGAATTTCCAGGTTGGTCGTCAACAAATTCGTTCCAATCTCCGAAATTACCGAAGGAATCACGTTCATCCTCCACTATCATAATATGCATTACAATGCAAGCTGCCATTATTTTGTTAAGCACACCCTTACTTCATGCAAGAGATGGCTTGTTCACTATCACGAACCGTGCTTGCAAGACTCCAAATGCACGTCCTACATCTTTGTGTGTTGCTTCTTGTCGTTCAGCAAATAACCTCTCCTTCGGTGTTTGTGGATGAACGATGGATGAAATGAATGTTGCCCATTTTGGATAAATATTATCAGTAAGATAATATCTCATATTATCTCGAGAACCGTTTACCTCAAAAGTCACAGGTGGAACTCGTCTTTCCATTACGTCGTTAAAAACCGGAGATCGTTGCAGGACATTTAAGTCATTGCATGAACCTGGTGTGCCAAAACACGAGTGTCATATCCTTAAGTCCGCCGACGCCACTGCCTCGAGGACAAGAGTGGCATTACCACTACGCCCTTGATATTGGCCCCTCCAAGCAACTGGACAATTTTTCCACACCCAGTGCATGCAATTGATACTTCCCATCATGCCTGGGAACCCACACTGCTCACCAACGTGAAGTAGTCGTGCTAAATCACTTGCATTAGGTCTTCGGAGGTACTCACCGCCGAAGTTGTTAATTACACTGTCGCAGATTTTTTCAAGTGCATTTCTTGCCGTGGATTCGCTTAGCCTTAAGTATTCGTCCACCTCATCAGCCGCAATACCGTACGCTAGTATACGGATCACCGCAGTACATTTTTGCAGGCCAGAGATGCTCATCCTACCGGTGGCGTCTGGTGTACGTTGGAAGATGACATCAGATGACTCAATGACACTCACAATGTGAAGAAAGACATGCTTTTGCATCCTAAATCTTCTCCTGAAAATGTTGTCAGGATAAACAGGGTCGTTAGAAAAATAATCGGCAATCAAACGGTTGTAACCAAGCTCCCTATCTCTATCCGGGTTCGAAGTTCACCTTCTACGCCTCTGAGGACATCAGTCAACCACTTCGGAGACATACTCCGTTAAGCAGTTCAACACTTGGTCATAAGCTTCGTCATTGGATGTTGGAGATGATGAAGACTTCAAACTGGAAGACTTATCGGATGAAGACATTGTTCGTAGATGAATGAGTGAGAACCAATCAGGAGGACTACATTTATAGTTGCATCGAGTCTTGGACTTCTCAAGCATCGATGATCTACAGTGCGCGCGTGACTACACAAAAGACAAGACGATTGCATCGAGGACCTACAGTGTGCGCGTGACTACAGAAAAGACAAGACGATTGCATCGAGGGCCTACAGTGTGCGCGTGACTACAGAAAAGACAAGACGATTGCATCGAGGGCCTACAGTGTGCGCGTGACTACACAAAAGACAAGACGATTGCATCGAGGACCTACAGTGTGCGCGTGACTACACAAAAGACAAGCCAATTGCATCGAGGACCTACAGTGCGCGCATGACTACTTGAATATATATACCCCAACAACCTTACTTCTCTACTCACCTCAATTCCGATCTTACTTCTTCCACCCTTGTCTCACAATGTCCTCTTCAGAAGGCAATGGTTCACCAGAGTACCGACGATCTCCACGTCGTCTACCCCCAACCCAACACTTTTTACCATACAAAAATGTTCAACAACCAGGATTCCACCCGTCATACCAAAGCCAATTTACCCCACAACCAGGATTCCACTCGTCCTACCCTAACCAATTTTTCCCACAACCAGGGTTCTACCCAGACCATCAATACCAACAATTCCCACACAATCCATATCAACCGCCAACTCAGGAAGAAGGCCAAACTCAATTCCCAATGGGTATGTATACTCGCCTCCTAAGTGACAAAAGTAGTACAAATGTAAGTCGCATGACACCTGATGTGAATGATGAAAATGACGTTCAACCTACAAGTCGTCAAGGAACACGCAAACCTGCGACGTCATGGATGAAAAAATTGTGGTCCACACAAGAGGATCATCGACTCGTCTCGGCTTACATGACTGTAAATGGCAATGTTGTGGTTGGGACAAACCAAAAAATGAGGTCCTTCTAAAGACGTGTAGAGCGCATCTTCAATGAATCAGGTGAGCCAGGTTCAGTAGAGCGTAACGATGAGTCATTGAAGGGGCGATGGCGGCGTACATCACCGGCTGTGAACCAATGGGTCACTTGCTTCGACCAGGCGGTGCGGAGGAAGAGAAGTGGTTACAACGAGGACGATGTCATCCATGATGCGCACACCATCTACAAACAAACACACACAACACCAAATTTTAGTACATGCATGTGTGGCTTATGTTACGCAGGTACCCTAAATGAGAGTCAGTTGCGCTTGGACTTCCCACCGGAGACGTCGTTGTAGAAAGTCTGGGGAGTTTCAGTACCGGGAAAAGAAAAAGCACTGAGGACGATGGGAGTCACGCAACACCGTCAACAGATGAAATGATGTTCGAACCATGTCCTCGTCCTAAAGGTGTTAAAAATCCAAAAAAGAAGGGAAAACAATCACTTCAAGCGCAACTCGATCCCGATGTGTTAGAATTGGGGAAACAAAATGAATATAACTTAAAAGTGAGAGAGGAATGTTACTTACGCTACGAAGAACGGGTGGAGAGGAAACACATTGAAGCTGAGGTGAAGTTCCAAAGGGAACTCAACAGCAAGAAACTCGACGCCCTATTTTCTCTGATGAAGAAGGAAAACAAGGACGAGATCGATAAAAAAATACTTTTGAACTCAAGGCGTGGGCCAAATCAGAAGGATTTTTGCAGGTGATTTTGTTTTCATTTAGACTTAACTAAATGTATGTTTCGTAGTTTATCAGTATTGTGGTAGTTTAAATTTCGCAGTTTATCAGTATTCTGGTAGTTTATCGGTAGTTTTAAATTTGTAGTTTATGTATTGTATTTTGTTTCCGTATTTGCTTTGTATTTCGTTTCCGAAGTTTATGAGTATTGTACTACTATTTCGTATTTTGTATATGTTTTTTTAAATTTTTTTAATTTACTTTTATCTAAATAAATCAAAAACAATTTAATTAATCATAAAATAATTTTTCAATTAATTTTCAAAACCTAATTAATTTAATTACAATTTAACTAACCAATACATTAACCTAATTATATATAACTAATCTTTTTCTTTATAACAAAAAAACTAAACAAAAAAAACAAAAATTAACCAATGGGGGGGCACGTGGCCCCCCGCTAGGGCGAACTGCCTGGGCGCACCCTCCCGTTAAGGGAGGGCTTTTCAGGCGCCCTACCTGGGCACCCGAAAAAGAGCACCCGTTAAAGGGTGCTCTAAATCTTCAACTACTTTTAATTAAACTTCACATAAACTTCCTTCTCCAAGTTCCAACATGGATAAATGGTAAATCCTGGCCCGGCTCGTGGGTTTGTGTTGTATGACCTGGGCAAGTTGCGGGTTGGGTATGATTGCATGTCAATTATTTGCTTGTCAATTTAGCTTCTGTGTCAATTATTTGCATGGTGGAAGAAGGATATGATTTCTTATTGCCAAACTTGTCACTTATAGTTCTTATGGAAACACTAAAAACGAAGCGTGAATGTGTATAACAAAAATACGGTTCGTATTTTTTCTAGGAAATAGGTAACAACGATCTAGTAAATGTTAAATTGTCATTTATTTAGATGTAATACTAAATTGATAAATTCTATACATAGAAAAGACCTCGATATCTTTATTTTTTATTTTTGTTTTTTGTTTGGTTATTTAATTTTCTATTGGTACGCTTTCTTAAAACTTTTAACTTGTCGTTCGTTGATCCGTGCGCAAACCCCCCACACGAACAGTCGAACACAAAGTAGAAAGGAAGAGAAAAAGGTAGAAATGACAAGTGAGCTCTCAGAGTATTAGACTACAAAAACAAGGGGTACAACTCCAACTTAACCAGGTGATACACCTACAAATGTGTCACTTGAAAAAGAAAAAAAAAATATATATATATAGTCAAGATCTAATGAACTCGCGACTTATCTTATTTGTTTAAGTTCCTTACAATATCATTATTAAATTTAATTACGATTATTCTATAATTAATATCCACTGTTAGATCATTTCATTAATATAACGGTCACAATCTTAATCTACCTTATAATTTCCAGATAAACAGATAAACAATAGATATGATAGGGACTTAAAATAAGTAAATTAAGTCCTATACTCGTTGGAGAATTAATCTATTTGAAAATTTTATTGCCAGGCTGTCACCATTATTATAAATTAATTTTGGTTCGAACTTGAATTTCTAACAAGGTCAACAGAATCTCCAGCATCACTCCCAACTCAGTCAGACCCACCACCACTATCCCTCTTCTTCTCCATTTTCCGGCGCATTCGAAGCACGAAATCTCGGCGAATCGCGATTTCTCCCCGTCGATATTGCACTTGCGGTTTCCACCCTTCCCCTCTCTCTCCCATTAGGGTTTGCGGACGCGGATCGATCGCCGGCGCCTCCTCTTCCCTGCGTCTTCGTCGCCGTCCCGAAGCCGAAGGCTAGGATCGTTGCCGTCTCCTCGGGGTTTCTCAAGGCGTCATTTTCGAGGAAGTTGTTTTTGGTCGTGTTCTGTTGGGTCTGGCAAATCGTGAGTGCCTCAAAACATGCCTTTTTTGTCTTCTTTAGTTTCGAATTAGGTTAGAAATCTAACGTTTTTTTAACCTAAAAACCAGTTTATCCTCTCTGATGTACAATGAATATTGTAGATTATGTTGTTCGAATTCCATTGGTGTTCTTTCGAGGGAAAAACAATTGTTAGTTTTGTCTTAGGATGTGTTTGGGAATAAGATTTGGAGATTCAGATTTATAGTTAAATATGATTCCTATGTTTTACGGGCATGGATTTCCAAAATTTCCACCAGATTTTCAGGAATCTCACCCCAGGAGTCTGTTCCCGAAGGTACCCATAGTGATTTAACAAATAAAAATAATATTTCCAGCATCGAGTTTAGACTTGAACAGGTTATTTCGTAAGCTCTGTAAACGATTCTATTTGCAAATTGGGTTTGTTCTAAAGAAAAACATGTAACTGAAGTGTATAGAATTTTGTTTTAGTTGCATGTGTTTAGTGAGAAGTACAAACAACAAATTTTGATTAACATTGTACTAGAATTTTTATATTCAAGTTTTTTGTATTTTGCCTTTGAGCATGGAGTCTAACTTCAATAGATTTTTGAGGCTTGAAACTAGCCTAGTGGCTAATTCAAGCAAGGACATGAAGCTCATACTTTCCATCATATTTGATTTCTTCGAACCGGGATTTCAGAAAACAATTTGAAATTCTGGGATTTGGCATGTCTTCTAAGAGAGCATAGAATTTCAGGCTTTATCCATCATGTTTTTTTGTTAAGATTAGAATGAACTGAATACAGATTGAGTGGTCTTTGAGTCTCACCACCACCATTTTATCGTTATGTTTCACTCTTCCTATTCAACAACAAATTAATTCAACTAATATCTTACAGCATGCTTTAATATTAGTCATTGAATTGAATGAATACAAAAGCCAGCAATGAATCCTATGCACCCATCTGTTACTCCAAATCTTCAGTGTGTATGGCCTAGCCCCAAGGATCACCAACCTTCCTCTTCAGTAGGCGTTTTAGAGATTCTATTTTATGTCTTTGAGATATATTTTTTGGGTTTGGTTGTTTAATTGGTTGTTTTGTTTTGTCTTTGTGGTTGTAGCTGCAAGTTTCACCTTGTGAGAATGTGGAAAGGTCATTTTTGTTTGAACTTTATAAATAAAAGATACAAGCTGCGACTTGTCAGTATGTGTTTTAAGTGTCTTTTAGAGCACTTGATTAGTTAGTGGATGGCAATGAGATTACCTATTAATCTTTTGAAATTTATAATTAAGTTATTGATATAAATGTAGTAGTCTACTAATGATCTACCATTGATCAACAATGTGTGTCAAATTGTAAACTTTTGTTGTGTGTATCAGTATCACATATCTTGTTGATGGATCAATTATACTAAAAATACTGTTTGAATACGTCCGAAGTGTTGTGGTCTGCCCATGCATACAAAATTTATTTAACAATTCTTTTTTGTTGGGGCCAGTACATTTTGAATTTTGTATTCTCAGTATGTGCATAAAACTTATGTCCCGATGTGATTTGTGAACAACAGTTATTAATGGTTTAACACTTTTTTTACCTGCTTGTATCCTCGTAGGTTACAACCTGCAGCGTAGGAGCTCGTTTTCGCAAGGTTTTTCTACGACGTCATGGACAACGAGGCTTCTGATTGCCCTTATCCAGGCTGCTTCTTCTGTGTCATGAAGGAAGGAAATCCAAGTAAACGTAGAAGTAGCGTGCTGAACTTTTTCCGGGATCTACCCTCTCAGGATGATGACGGCCAAGTGCTTCCTATAAGTGGTCTTTGGAACACTGCAATGGCACATCCAAATGACCCTGAGTTTGTAGAATTAGGAATATTTGAATGCATGGCCGCTTTGATATGGAAAGGTATAAAAAATCGGCGTTGGCGCTATCACGATCAAAACATATACATCCCATACTATGCGGCACATATTATTGGATCTTACACTATGAATATGGAGGAATTTGCTGAGAGTGCTGTTCACGATGGAGTCATTCCGCCGCTGGTTGAGCTACTGAGGGGTAGACTGACATGGGTAGAGCAAAGAGTTGCTGTTAGAGCTCTAGGGCATTTGGCTACATATCCAAGCACATTTCCTGCTGTTGCCAGCAATAGTGAAATTCTTGAGCTCTCAATCCAATTAGCATCAAGTTCCTTGGAAATTGTTTATACTCACTTCTATCAATATGTGGACCGTAGACGTAGTTATCACTGTGATCTGCTTACACGTGGCATGGGTGGTGTTGAGATGGAGTCTAGGAAGGCCGAAGAGTGGGCTAGTCAGCTGCAGTGCTGGTCCCTGCAGCTAATAAACTGTTTTGCTTTCAAGCCCGAATTTCTGCCTGTAATATGCAAGCCCGATTTTTTGATAAAGCTTCCTGGAATGTGGGGTGGATTGGTAAATGAAAATTCTCCCGCAGGCATTGGCTTGCTACGGACAGTTTGTCATCATAAGCTCGGCAGGGCTGCAATTGCTAGTTGCTCAGGTGTAGTTGAAGCACTGTGCAATATTGCTCGCTCTTCAGATGATTGGCAATGCATGGCTATTGATTGTCTTATTTGGCTTCTCCAGGATCCTAATACTTCGCATAAGGTGTGTATTTTTTCTCCCCCACAAATGGTTGTACTTTTGTATTTTATTAAAACTTTCGCGCGTTCTTCAACGGGTGGTCATATTGGTCCAATAAATAGATTTCTTATTGGTAGAATAGCCGTATAAAATATATTAGGTTTATGTTTTGTATTTATTAGCTTCAAGTTTGTAAGTTCTAATACATGCAGATCTTACATCTTAAAATGTAGAAGTCAAATGTTGATTTTTCATGGTTAACCTATGCGATCAATGTTCTGTGTGTGACGGTGTGAAGCACACTTTGCACAGCGTGACACAAAATCCCAGTGTTCATCGTACACAGTCACTGACTCAAAGTCCTAGTTGTTTCAATCTGTGCCGACATTATATGAAAATATGTTAGATATGCAACAAGTGTGCAATAACGTGTTGCCAATGGCATTCTCGGCAGCACAATGGTTGCATTTGTCAAGAGTGATTATTGTGTGACATTTGAAATTGTGTGACTATGTCTTGCACGCTTAAAGATTGATTGAAACACAAGTTTGGTACTTGGCACATGTTGATGGATTTTGGACTGTCCATATTTTCCTCTTAGCATTCACAAGAACTATATCTAAACAATATTATGTCATGGAAAGTCACCACATTGTATCATCTTATTTACTGGTGTTCTCGCTTCTCTGTGAACTCATTGATAATCTTTTGCTAATAAGTGCGCACATGTGATCATAAAAGAACCAAAGAAGGAAACCTTTGAAATGCTTTCAAGTTTCAAAAACCTTATGTATTGTAACATTGTCTTTTCTGTAGGGATGGATTGTATCTTGTTTATTGTATCTGTAGTCATTATTTTGTACTATGATTTTAAGGATATAGGTAAACCTGCTCACTACCACTAGTCCTGTTATGTCGCAGCACAGTTTGTGGCTGGACTTGGATGATTTATTTCACATTGTTTGAATGACTTAGGTAAACTTGGTCACTACCTACTAGTCCAATGTTTATACTACAAAAATATCCCAGTCTTATTGATTTAGTGAAACAAACCTCATAGTCATGGGAATTTACACTGTTGTAAGTGCATTAGAACTGAAATGTTGGTTATCCTTCCTTGGTAGTAAGGTAACATGCTCTTTTGTGGAGATTGAAACATGTGGACCTTCATATTTAGAGATGCCACATGTTAGAATATGTTTCTAACTTTCTTGGTTCCGTTGTTACATCCTTTGCGGATCCTTCTTTTTCCTTGGTTCTGGATTAGTTTTAGTATCGCTGATTTCTAGATTCAGATAAAAAGTTTTACATCCATCCTTAATCAACTTTAAACTAGTTCTGTTGTATTTTTAGGTGATTGAGAAAGCTGCTCTTGCGCTTATTGATTTGGCTGACATTTCAAATCTCGGTGATCATAAAAGACTGGGAGATTCTATTGTCACTGTGCTTGAGGAATGTATAAAATTGCAAGGCACGGGCCGGAATGCTATCACGGACCACACAAAAGAGTCGATTGAGGAGCTTCTAACTTCCAAACAGAATCTGAAGTGGGAAAAAAATATGCCGAAGGAAGATTTACATATAAAACAAGCTGCAGCAATGGTTGTCAAACTAGAAGGAAATTCCTTATTTTCTTCAGGGAACATTACTGGAGCTGCGTCAAAATATTCAGAGGCCTTAACTCTATCTCCAATGCGATCTAAAAAGGAAAGGGTTGTGCTATACAGCAACAGAGCCCAGTGTCATCTTCTCATGCAGCAGCCTTTATCAGCTATAAGCGATGCAACCCGTGCTTTATCGCTACATAACCCTCTGAATCGCCATGCCAAAAGTTTATGGAGAAGAGCACAAGCATATGATATGCTTGGATTTGCGAAGGAGAGTTTGTTAGATGCCATACTATTCATAAATGAATGTTCACAAACCAGTGATCCCGATCTTTCATTGAGACAGAACAAAGTCCCGGATTATGCTGAGAGATTAGTTAAGAAACAGATGCGTTTGGCATGGCTATTTAGAGAAGCTGCTATGAAGCACGGAGGTGCTCAGTCTGAGGGTGCTGCCGGTGTATATGGACAAGAAGCTGATGATTCTGAGTGGGAGACTGTGAGCGAAAGTGATGCAGCAAATGATGAAAAGGGAGAAGATGATGGTGATGAGTGGAAAGATGATGAGATAAACAGAGAATGAGCAAGGTACTTTAATGTAGTTCTCAACATCTCATATTTGATGTTCCCATACACCTTGTATTGTCCACTTTGATTGGAAACACTTAACCTGACAACATATCTAAGGGTTTTGTTCAAAATTCTCCATATAACGCAAACCTCAACATGTCTCCAAAGCAATTTGATTTGTTCAATTGTCATTGTGTTTGTGGATTAAGGTTCCTTGTCCAGAATCACATGATTTAGTTAAGGAGTTTGCACTGTCTACCATGTGAGCATTACATGGATGTTATCAACATATGTCACGGGATTTAGATGAAGCATAAGTTTTTCTACATTGGTGAATGGTGACTGAAAGGTGAAGCCCCGACTTATTATATTTTGGTATCACTCGCGTGTACACCATTAACAAAATATGAACAATAATAGTTTGTATTGATATTTGCCTGCATTTTGAAGAGGTTTTTTTTTCCACAGATCGTAGATGCATGAAAATTTTGTTTGAAATTTAATTGCATTTTTCATGTTTTTGCTGTCTAGACTAGATGTGAGCTTCTTTTGCTACGAAGCGACGTTGACAATTTTAGGTTACATATATGACTTGAACTTGTACAAAATTTTATGGATATCCAAATGGACATTTTAAGAATTGATTTTTCAACTATATCATTTCGAACAATGCTTATATTGGGACTTTTCAGTCCCATGATATAATTTTTGAGAATGATTTTGGACATTAATTTTTATTCTTATAACGAACATCAGTTCCTAGGTTTTTACCAAGATGATGACATTTTAATAATTTTGTGTGTGGCAGGAACGTCCATGAAGTGCATCAGCGCCCCATGGTTTTAAGCATATGCATTTTCTCCTTTCTTCTCCTTTAAGTGGTCAAGAAAGAGAGGTACAGTATCGCCCGTTGAGAGAACAGTTTCGAATGAAATTGTCTTCCAGAGCTGCAGACGGGAGTGTGCTCATCGTCACACAAATCTCTTAAGAGGAACTTTGCTGTCTGTAACCTTCAGTTCCGTGTGATGGTACAGTATGATGTTCTCAGTGTAAGCTTTTGCTTCTGTGAATGGCAGAAGCTGCATCTTATTGTGAAGTTTCCTTTCTTTGTGTTTAAGTTTTATTTTGTATTTGTATTCCAGTCTTCTTTTAGTTATTTGTTGGTTTGCAGTTGCCTGAATAGTTAATACAACAGACGAAGTTTGGTTGTTCACAAGATGTAGCGTTGTTATGGGTTGATTTTATAAATTGTACATGTTCTAGCGGGGTTTTTTAATTTTCTTGATAGTTTTATTATACTAAATTTAATTCTGTTGCTGGTTTTGTATGAATGAAGCTTTCATATCATGTATTTTATTTCTCTCTTTAAACGAAAACAGAGGTTTAGTGTTTCTTAATTGGATTTTGTTTTCTTATTCTTGTCTTGGAATGAGTCGGACCATCTCCATACTTGTGTTGCTGCATCACTTCCTTTATGAATTAGAGCCCATAATCTCCGGTGGGGCTTTCTCCAATGGATCTGAATGAGCATGGAAAGGAGTGAGAATCACAGGGCCGTGTACATGCTTCTTTTTTATACACGAATTTGGGCCCCTTCAGCAAGTTTAAGTCTGTAAGCAACTGCTCCAATCCTCTGAATTATGGTGAAGGGTCGATATATCTAAAAACGGCAAATGTTCGGCTTTCTCTATAGGCTAGGCAACGGACATGCCCCATAAAAAAAACTTAATAATCGTTTAGTGGGATTTTCTTTATCGCTTGAGATCCCAGAAAACGGTTTCTCGTACTTGTGCTCACCTGAAATCCTGAATGATTCTCATTTTTTGCTTTCGAAACCAACTCCATATCTTTTTAATCCAATTTTTAACTCAATTTGTTTGGTGACGTATCCCCAAATGTAGGTTTGAGTTTAGAAATAGACCATGATTTTTCAAATCCTCATGGCCAGTATTTTTTTATGTCAAGGTCTAGATATGTCCTTCCTCTCAAACCTCTTACGTGGCTCCGTGACCATGTCCATCAAAATAAAAATAAAAAATAACATTGAACCGAGAATTCGAGAGAAAAAACCACAAGGTCTACAACAATAGATTGAGAAAATTTAATTATCATTAGGACTCTAGTCTCTCATATGAAGTCCGAATTATCTCTCTTTCCCCGTGACTCACACATATGCACAACTAAGATTGGTCTACTTGTCGATTCAAACCAAGAAACCGGAGTTGGCTGGATTGGATCAGATATTCAGATTGGTCCTATTTTCGGTCTGTTGTCCCGTTTCAATTCGTAATTATTTTTTACTTTAATTAGATTTTCATATCTTTTTGTTAAATTTGTGATGATTTTTTATAATGTTTTTACTTTTTAGCACCAAATTAACTTAATAACTAATTAACTTAAATCATGTTTCAATTTTTTTATCAATAAACTAATATTAAATAATAAGTTTTAGCAATGAAAATAATTATATTCAAAATAAATTAAATTCAGTTTACCTTCAGCCGGTCTAGACGTCTAGAACAACCCAAAATCATTTTTTTCGGTGTGGTTTTCGATTTGACTTTTCCCATCGTATCGGTTTGCAGTCCAACTCCAGACAATCAGTTTTGGATCAATGTAAAACTTCATGCACAACTTCAGTCAAAAAAAGAAGAAAAAAAAGGACATGAACTAAAATTACCTTTTCTATATCCCATTGTACTATTATATTCATACATTGTCGTGATACATATGAATTCGAAAAGAATGTTACATTTGATAAGATAGCACGAGCACGGTTAAAATCGTCATTAATGAATTTCCTTATTTATAATTTTCTCAATTAATGTTTTTTGCTGGATCTAGCCTCCCCTTTGAGATGGTTAAGATTGGACATCGAATTTCAACGGTACAATTTGCATGTTTAGAGGATCTTTGGGATTTAAATTGGGAGCTTAATATATATTACTAGATAAAAAGTATAAAAAAAGTGGATGGAAAGGATAAATAAATAATAATACAGAGTTACATACCCATGTGGGCACCACAACATTCTTTTGTAATATTTTTTTCTCGTGTCCGTTACCTACAATGATAATATGATATGTAGGTGTACGTGTCGCGTTCTGATTTGATATTTTCTACGTACAGATGTTTCCACTAACCTTTCCATGCTCTCCGAATTAGCCAAAAAAAAAAACTCTCCATGCTCTCCACGTTCCTGAAGATATTGTTCCAATTATGACCTTCGGATCCACATCCAACGGTCCAAATTCCATATCTTGCTGTCCAGACCGGTACAGAAGTCTGCTTTTGCAGCAACACACCTCCGCAGTCATACATAGTATTGGAGAAAGTTATCTAATGTTTCAGTATTCACTACTGACACAACGTATATTTTATGGATTACAAAAAATGCATATATATAATTGACAGGGGAGAGACCAAGTTAGTAGTTCTGTAATAAGTCATTATAATACTTTTTATTTTTCATTTGCTGCTTTCATATACCTACAGATACATTTCCATGGAGTGATGGAACCCTTACTCTATTATACATAATTACATCCAAAATTACCATACGAAGTTTAAACGTTTCCATTTTTTTCCTCATCAAACCTTACGCTTGGAGATTAGTGGTTGTAATTAGCTTCCACTTTCTATATATACTTAGGAAGTAGATAAAGAGAAACATAGGTTAGCCCCCTGATGGGTGGGATTTGAAGCACAGTGTCTAAATTTCTCATAGGGTTTGTATAGAATATTACATGGAGAAACGTAGTTCGCATTTAACACTCAAATTACTCAATTTCAAAGGAATATCTTCAAATACATGACATTTTTTATCAATATAAAATCATTTGGAGGATAGTTGGAAATATCTAAAAAATATCATCTTCTTAGTAGGAAAAGCTCAAGATTTTTGGCAATAGCAAGCAAGGGTTAGATATTTTTATTGGAGATGAGATATTTTTCTGAAATTTGGACTTTTCATTGATAGGGTCATGGGTTGGGAGGATCACGAATGTATGATTGGAAATGGATTAGATTGGGCTTCATTTGTGTGCTCCTTGATCCTATGTTTTATTTGTGTTCCTAGGTTTTATTATTATTATTATTTTGTATAAGTTTTACTCCCTAGTCAAATATTATATATAAAGCAACCTAAAATTTCGTTATTATGGACCTCTAACTTCTATTTAGCATTGAACAAACAAACGCTTATAAGTCGATGTATTTGCAACCTTCAACACAATACAATGGCAAACCTTTTTGTGCCATAATTTGACGGGAATTTATTTTTCTGAAATTGTAGACAAATTCTAAAATGCTACTTTGGAGATTGTCTTTCTATTCGTGTGGCGGTTCATAGGGTGTCATCGTGATGTAAGGTGCTTGTTGTGCAATTTTATAGTGTTCGAGGTTGTACACAAAACCAAACATATTAGAATATATTATTTACAATCTCAAAACATTGAAAATATAAAAGGAATGAAAAATTTGCCTTGATGTGGTGAAATCATATATAACTCCCGGAGCAACAAAAAACACGCAAATAAATAAGTACACGCACGAATGGAGTTTACATACTGAAGCCAATTTTAAAAGGTTACCTCAATAACTAATTGTTCCAAAACCTCACGTTGTCTTGTTGGGCACTCCATTATGTTAAAAAATGACCGGACCCCCTTGCTAATCTTGGTTAGCGCTTAGCAACTTTTATAATACCACATTACGCTAGCATCACACAATGCTTGCCACAAGTAGAAAACCCCCACACGTCATCATCATGTTCACCATTTGGGTCATGAATTACAATGCGAACTTAAAAACCCAAAAACAACAAAATCACTTGCAAATAGATGTGTAATTAAAGTGAGGTTGGTATTTAATCCTGGGTTTTTTTTTTTTTGCAATATCATCGTCCCCGTCTGATATTCTGACAACATAGCGCACTCACCCACCCTTTTACCGACCGTACCTTCCAACTTTCTAACCAAGTAACCAACTGATTTCATTTGTTCTCCTTTTTTCCACATAATTTTGTCCGCTTTGGTTGCTTTTCGTTTCACATCTATGCTATTTTCATGTTAATTCTTTTGGATTGGAATCACATACCACAATAATGTGTCGAATGAAGAAAGATAACACAACTTGCAAAGAAGGCCTCGCAAAGCATGTTTTGTTATGTCCTGTGCTTTGCTTGTGTGAGCAATAGTCTTTTGGAATGTGAATAAAGTGATAGAAGTGACCTAAATTGTTGGCACGGTGATTTAAATAAATGAAATATGTGTATCACTAAATTGTTTTTTAAAGGAGAAACAAGTGTAATGCAAGTACTCCTACTAATCCTCCTCGAGCAAAAATTACTTACTAATCCAACCGGAGATCTCAATCTCAGCAGTGAACAGATCTTAGTCAAATAAAACACTCACTAATCAGTAATGACATCCAAAACAAGAAAAGAAAGAAAACCTCTCCAACTCAGCCTTACCCAAAATTCCCAAACTTAACCACAGTTAAATCTGGATCCGAAATATCTCCCCCCAAACAGATCACAATATCCCAAATTTGTCCCCATCTATCCATCCGGGAGATTAGAAGAAGAACAAACCCACCACATCCTCCACCAAATCCAACTGTCCATTACCCAAACCTCCAATAACAACCGTCAGATGACCCAAAAAAGCAGCAAAAATATCTTAGTTCAAAAAGAAGAAGAAAACCCACATTTCCAAAAAAGAAAAGATAAATAATATTCCCATTCTGCCTGCACCTCTCTCTCTCCTCCTTTTTGTTTGTGTCTATAAACACAACAGAACACAACACACAATAGAAGAAAATATAGAAAGAAAATATAGAAAGAGGGAGGGAGGGAGAGAGAGAGAGAGGTGAGAGTGTTCTTCCATGGCTTCTTCAGCTGTTTGGTTTGGTCTGATTTGATTTGATCCTCCAATTGTGGAATAGCAAAGCTGTCACAATTCTCAAACTCACAACCCACACTGTCCTCTTCTCTCTCCACCACTCCACCTCCCCTCTTTCCTTTTCCGCATGCCCCAACCACCCACCTCCACTTAGACCCCACGAAAACCCACCTCCATTCCCATTTCCGTCTCCTACCCATTTCCCCCCGACCCCGACTCCGTCTTGGGTCACTCTCCTTTTCGTCTTTTTTCCTCTCTTTCGGTTTTCTTTCGCTTTTCCTCTGTTTTTGGGTTTAGAGATGATGATGAGTGGGAGGGAGGAGGAGAGGGAGTTTGAGATGTTGTTATGTGAGATCCCCCACGTGACTTCTCCTGTTGGTGGTGGTGGGGAGGAGTGGTTGTACTTGTCCGGTGATGGTTTCGGTCGGAGTTGTTACGGCAGTAGTGGTGGTGGTGGTGGGAGTTCTAGTGGAGTGTCGGGTTTTCTGTCTTCGAGGACCTCCGGGACGAGCTCTCCGATCGGAGAACGCTCGCAGTTTAACGGCATTTTGGACGGTCTCAATGCCCTCCGTATTGGACCCCAATGGGGTTCTGTCGGGCGTGGTGTCGATTGGGGTGGTGAGTTGGGACAATTGGGGAAGGAATTCGGGTATCCGGCCCTCCTGGCTGACCCGGTCGGGGTCGGGTTTTATGATAATGAGGTTTTTGATGCCAACTCTTTTGTGTATGGGAACAAGAGTGTGTTTGGTTCCGATTGGCGTGCGTCTGCTTTTCCCTTTCCGATGGGGATTGGCGACGGCATTGCCATGGATAAGTTGGTTATGGAGGATAGTTTGATAATTCAGGGGAAGGACCTTGAATTCCTTGCCAAAGCTGGTTGTGTTGTTCGCAGGGACGGTGGGAACGCAATGCTCAATGTGGACCAGATTCGTAGTCCCGTTCGGCACCACGTTTCCCCGTTCCGGTCGGCCAAGTTTGATTCTCTGGTTGGCATTCGTGGTTCGATCTATTTGGTCGCCAAAGACCAGCAGGGGTGTCGGTTTTTGCAGCGCAAGCTCGACGAGGGGACGGTTGAGGACTTGGACATGATATTTGAGGAGATTATAGACCATGTCAGTGAGCTTATGGTGAACCCTTTCGCTAATTATCTCATGCAGAAGGTTTTCGAGGTGTGTAGTGAGGAGCAGAGACTGAGGGTCATCCTTGTGCTCACTCAGCATCCCTACGAGCTTGTTCAGATATCGCATAATAATCATGGGTAGATATTTGTTTTTAGCGTAATTGTCTTTTAAGCTGTGTTTTCTTGTAGAAGGTTTAGATGAGGGTTTTGTGGTGGTGGTTTTGGTGCAGGACTCGAGCCGTGCAGAAGTTGATCGAGACACTGAGGACCCACCAGCAGACAGTGTTGGTTATATCGGCCCTTCGGCCTGGGTTTCTGATCCTGATTAAGGATCTGAATGGGCATCATGTGATTCAAAAATGCTTGCAATTCCTTTCTGTAGATCAAAACAAGGTCCTCATGTTTAACATTTTGTTGTCGCTGAATTGGCTGATTATATGGTTAATTTGTTTTATGCTTTTTTAGATGTTTTAATATCGTATGGTGTTTGTATTCGACAGCATGCTTTTGAGTTTTCAGAAGCTTTGATATCACCTGTGCACTAAGAGTAAAAAATACATATTAGTGATTGCCTAGGTCTGCTCTACTTAATACAATCTTCTCTGTCATTGCATTGTTAGAATATAAGACCTTTGTGTATTGGCCAGTAATCACACATTTAGTTCAAATTCTGTAGCCCTTGTTATTCTCAGCTTTTTACTAGTGTTGCTGAGAATTAATGTTTTGTTTGGTTCATGTTTTGTCTTGGAGTATGTATTATTTGCTTCTCTTAATCTCATTGGACTATGTTCCTAGCTAAAATTAGTGTCTAAGTAATCTTAAAACAGAGCTTCGAAAGCCTTCGGCCGAGAGGTTTGATTGGGTTTAAATTGATGTCTTCTTTAAAGCGATGTACCACAAACTCGTTTAATACCCTGCATTCTAGTTTCTTACAGTTACTGGGTTGTTTGTGTCTTGATTTGGAATTGTTAGCTATAGACTTTAGAGCTAAAGTAGTTTTGTTTCTTCTGCACTAGTTCATCTTCGATGCTGCTGCAAAGCATTGTGTGAACATTGCAACCGATCAACATGGGTGCTGTGTTCTGCAACGCTGCATAGCCCATTCAACTGGAGCTTACAGGATGAACCTTGTCATGCAAATTGCCGTTAATGGACTTCAGCTTGCTTACCATCCTTTTGGGTAAAAAAGACTTTCTTTACATTTATCTAATGTGTTAGGTGTCTGTTTTTTCATTCCTATGAGCTACTGCAGAATTTTTTGGGTACTTTCTGGTATTTGTGTTAATGAAATATTCATAAATATGCAGCTCAATAGGTGGTCCTCAGATTGGAGTCAAAATCCCTGACACCACTTTCTATTAACCCTCATTAGTAGATTGGACTCAAGCCACAGATAATTCATGTTATTTGTCTTACTTGGAGACGAGCCTTTTATTCTTACATAACATAAGTCCAACATGTTCTATTCCTCAATCTCAACATCTTATTTTACTGTAATTGTTTTACCATTTTTTACAAGTTCTCTCTTTTAAAGGCTTCGTTGTTGTTGTTGTTGTCTCTCTTTTCACTGATTCAAACATCCTCTTTCCACCACAGAAATTATGCTGTTCAGTTCATCATGGATTTGAACAATCCGCTGGTCAATGCGAAACTGATGTCCCAATTCAAGGGAAGTTTTGCTGACCTCTCAAGGAGCAAGTTTGGCAGTAATGTGGTCGAAAAATGTGTGAAGAAGTGGGAAGAGGGCCGTAGAACAATCATACTGGAATTGCTCTCAACTCCACATTTTGGCATGTTGCTGCAGCATCAATATGCAAATTATGTTATCCTGCGTGCCCTTTCTTCTACCAAGGTTTGATTATCCTTCTTTTGAAATCATTCCTTATTTGAAAGTTCTCTGAGACTCAAATAATGCATTCATATGCAACATGAAGGCATCTTCCATATGATGTGACAGTAGTTTCTTCATTGTTGTTCTTCAGGGCCCTCTTCGGGATGCCCTGGTGTCTGCCATACAACCACATGCTTCGGTTCTTCGGACCAGCCCATACTGCAAGAAGATTTTCTCAAAGCCGTACTTCAAGAAATGTGCATCCTACTAGACAGACATCAAGAATTTTGGTGCAAGATGTTGTATTGTTATGTTATGCTGTCCATTAATAGTTTATAGGTGTGACTCTGTTAAGAAACTATAGCAAAGAAAAATCTGCATTGCGTCCAATGCAGTGGTGTTGTAAAAATGGTCTACTTTGTTCTATCAAACTTTTTGGATTTCTCAACAATCTAAGATGTTGTTCTTGTCACTTGTCAGTTAAGATATATGAATATCATTCAAAGAAGTAGTTGTTTGCTTTAATTCCTGATTCATTCTATGCTGCAATTTGGCTTCTATGATTTCTTTATACCCCTGTGTTTTTTTTTCCATGGATTATATTGGGCAACTTGGGGAAGGTTATCTCACTTTCATCTCAAGCTAGCAAAGCTTCCCTTCTTGTAAACAATCAAGTCAAAGGTTTTTTTTTTTTTTGCAATCTCCATTTCCATTTTTATATTCTCCCTACAAACTAATCTTCCAACATTTATTATTCTAGAATAATAAAATTCGAAGTCCTCAGAGTTTGATCTCTTGTTATGATTTATCATTTATCTTTCAAGTAAAATATACTCCCGGTTTTCCCGTTTTGTCGTTTTGAAACATCGAATGTAACCACAAAAAAAAGCTATTCAGAAAACAAGTTCACCACTGTAGATTAACTGCACAGATAATGTTGGGTCCTATTCATGAACGCGAAGAGTCTGCTGATTACACGGGAAGCGAAAAGTCAGATTCAGCTTAATTACAGGGAATTGGAAAGTCTCGAACCTCACCGGCTTGTACGGCATTGATAAAAACATAGCATAAAGAAATAACTTTTGTGCCAATCAAGCAAATTCAAGCATCGTTACACAATATTAATCATGAAAGCATACAATATCGTTACTGTAAGCTGACATAGCAGATGCACTTCTAAAGTTCCAATACAGGAACCATTCTTGACATACAACCATAGACAAACCCAAATTTATTTTAGACCCAAGTGAAGATCTTCACACCTGACCTTCACTGTTTATTTATGTATATAAGGTAAAAATTAACTTCAGGTTCTCAAGCTTCTTGGTGCCCGATCAGAGCGAGAAGCATGTCTTCATAATCACTATGCGTGTCTTTTTTGATCGCTTGATCCAAAGTAACGTTGTTCCTTTTGTAGTAGCTCTCCTTTATCTGTTCCATGTCGACTTCGGCTCGAGTGGCAATGACCCTAGTGAGAGCATCCTCGTCTGTACCTGTCCTGTTGATTGCAATCCGAAGAACCTCCTCGAAGTACTTTGGTGTATTTGTAAGGCAGGAGACGATGGCTCTCAGAGCAGACGCAAACTCGTCCTTCGATTCCAAATCCTGGAAACACAACAGCTCAGCTAGTTAGTTCTGAATTTGGATTCAGTAAAAGATGATATGAAGCCTTATGTTTTACAAACCAGTTGGATTTCGTTCCCGAATTGGTCGGTGTAATGGTTGAATGTTGCACTGAGCTGCATCTTGCCTCTGGTTGTCAGGATCCTGATCACTTCCTCGTCGTCATAAGCCTTGTCAGATATCTTCTCGTGCAGTATCTTGGCTTCCGATTTCGCCAACGACATGTCCACTTCTGGTCCCTCGTAACGGTACGCGCTCACAAGAGGCATCAAAAGCTAAACGAAACATCAGGCGCAAATTAGTCCAAACAATTTCATGCTAGTTGCGTCTCAGTTTACAATCTACAAAACAGGAGACGATAAACTGCGAGAGAGGAACCTTTTTGTACTCCCCCTTTATGTGGCTCGCGACATCCTCCTCCAGAGACCTCTTGTAGAGGACGTGGTATGCCTGTCTGAGAGCAAACAGTTGGTTGGAAGATCTGGCACAGGCCACCTCTGTAAGGACATGGTTGTCGGCATGCCATTTCCTTACAGCTTCATTCGCGAGCATAGCGTCGCGTTCTGGGGGGTCCAATGTCCACATCTTCACTAGTTTCTGGTCCAAAATTCAAACACTTAAACAATTTGGTTAAGTAAGATTTCCTTGAAAGTTTTATCGAACCAACAAACCTCGAAGTCATGTGTGAGTTCCTTGTCCAGCGCTTTAAGCAAATCCTCGCCGTAGGTCTCTGAGTAAGCTTGACGGATCAGCATCCTCTGCTTGGCATTTCGGTGGGCTAAAATGGATATGATGAGCTTCTCGTTTGTTCCCCACCCTGCAAGAGGTATAACTTGTGTATTGTGATCTCTCCCGATTCATCATTTAATTGAAAACTCATCTCACAAAACAAAGCTCTCCAAAAATTAGATCACAAAACATGAAACGTCATCTTGTATATAAAACAAAGATCACCCGAAATCAGATCAGATCATAAACCGGTATTAATATTTTCATGCCATCAAAAGATTCAAACCTACGATCTTATTGTTTTCATGTGATCTGATAATAGACACCAGTTAAGTTCTTAATCTAATGTACCGAAACTTAATCTGAAACTTATCTATAAAACGTTTTAGACTAGCACAATATCCATATTATCTATACTCCAAGATCATCGAGAGCCTCGTCTTTCAAAGCAAATTTCAACTCCACTAGAAGACCGATTTAGACGTCAATACTCTTCGAATGACTCGACCGGATCAACACATCTACATTAACCCCATCTCGGCCTATTCCTGAAAAGATCTATGTTTTTTTTTCCTGATTGTTCAAAATCTCCACGACTACTCATCTTTTAGTCAAACTTAACCCAGCAGATCCACAACCATTTCTCGAAAAGAAAATAACAAACGATAAAGCGGACCAGCGAAGGCCTTGCGGAGCTGCTCGATGTCCTCCGTGGGAGGAGGGACGCATTGGGGGACCGTGATGGAGGCCATGGAGGGGACAGGAAAGGAGATTGGTCGGATGTTCTCTATTTGTATGTGAGTGTCGGGTTTTATAGAGCAAATGAAAGACAGAAGACAGTGGTTGGAAAGGTCGTGAAACGCGTTCAACATTGTGGGTCTTTTGCATGCCGGCCCTCCGGAAATATCTTATGTGGTCGTAGGCTCCCCTCTAAATAATTTAAAAATGTGTAAGTAAGTCTCTATGTAGGTATAATTCGATTGTCAAGTACTCGGGTGATGTATTTGTGAGAGGTGTTATAAGGTTAAATCCTAGACTTGCATGGTGACTTATTATTATTAGTTTGATTGATCACTCATAGATTTGCAACTCATTGCCCCCACTAATCTTTGTAGTGATGAATAAATGTAATATGAGTTGAGAAAGATTCTCAGTGATGGAAGTTGTAAAACAATATCATGATTCAAATATCACTCTCCCGGTTAACAAATGTATTGAGGTATTTTATTATTATTTATTTTACACACTTAAGTTTCCTTGTGTGCAACCAATTTGTCTGTTTACAAGGATTCACGTTGTAAAGTGAACCCTTTAGTTTTGTAAATTCAGTTTTACAGTTTAAGAGTGTACTTTGGAATATCCGGTTGGAATCAATTTCGGTAAGAAAACATGCTTAAAACAGTATTTTCATCATCATTCTTTATTAAAAAAATTATATTGCCCCTTTCTAATTGTCGATGCTTTCACATATCATACGTGCGTTCACAGCCTTATTCCATGGATCCTTTGAGAATATGATATATCATCAGCAGGGACTGGGAGACATGTAATAATTAGACTATTGTGCGGGATGTGATATGCAAACAACCCATGTTAATATTAGTATGGAATTATTGATTAACTACAGACTGGAAAGTTTTATTTGCAACGTAATGCAGATTAAATTATTACCTCGATGTCAACAAATCTCTCATTCATTCATTCATCGACACCAATTATTTATTTTTTGACAACACGGTTTAACAGCATTAAAATAAAAGAGAAAATACGAATCATAACTCCGCCTCCAAAAGAATTCTTTCATATCCTTACAAGATATCTCACAACATTCTTATCTTTAACCCCTTGGATATGAAGCTGTTAGCAGTGGAACAGTTAAAATGTTGGCACTTGTGTTGGAATTACTGAAAGTTTACACTAAAGAACAAAAAAAAAGTTTCGTATGAGATTTACCAGAAACACTTGGTTGTTCTATTACTGAAAGATTACGTTGGTACTTAATCTTTGTTTTATCATGTTATTCGTGTAGTATCGTTGCTTAGGGAAGCCAATAATTTTAACTAATAAAAAGCGCACGATAAGACAAGTTGTTCAAACGTGGAGACTTGTGCAAGTGCGCAAATCATATGATTATCCGTCTCAATTTATTATGCTCACAATGATAACATTTTTGGGGATGGCGTCAACAATTGAAAATGTAGAAATCTGATCCAATTTCCTTTTACTTTCCGGTGACAAAATTTCTCAATTTTCTTATCCTGTTTATTTAAGAGAAAATAATAATCCTCCTGAAGAAAAAAAAGAAGAAAGAAATAAAAAGCTATCTAATAATTATCTTGGCCTGCAAACCAACATATTGTTGGAATATTGAGTTTGGGCTAGGCCCATGAATAAGCTCAATTGAAGAAATCCAATGTTGAGATGAAGATGAGAACTATTGCTCCATGTGCCATGTGCTCACCTCTACTTTTTAGTCCCACATTGGTAAAGCTAACAAGTTGAAGGATGTTGATAAACATACTCTTCACTTGTCACTTTGTAGGTGGAAAGAGAGGAGGAGAGAATTTTCCACACACATGCGCGCGCGTGCCCGTCCCGGTCCGGGTCCGGGTCGGGGCGAGACGTGACGTGACGTGACAGCGGGGGATTTAGGGGAAATTAGAGGTTTTAGCCTCAGGGTGATGGGTGTATTTATTTTTGGACCTCAAGGTAATTGTTTTTGCAATTAAGTCCTTGACGGTTACAAGAATAAATACATATATATATATATATCATGACAGTTTCCTCCTAAATTAAAAACACACGTTCTATTTTCCCATCATCTCTACGGAAACCGTCCCTCTCCGGCGATTTCCCTTCCGACGGCTCGGTCTATGAGGTCGTTTCTGATTCATGTTCCTTCGTTTCTTGTTTTCCTTTACATGTTTTTGTATGTTGGTTTTATCTGGATCCTTAGGGAATATTTATTCGACATATGTAACCCACTGTATTACATGATCATATTTGTAATTGTATCAACAATCTCAGAGAAAATATTGTTAATTATGTCGTCTAATAATTCGTTTGCGCCAAAAGTGGACATGTCATGCATGCCGGAAAAATTTTCCGGGCAGAATTTCAAACGTTGGCAACAACGTATGAAGATCTGGTTGACCGCTATTGGTTTAGTTGACGTAATTGAAAAGGCTTTCCCATTTTCTGAAACTGAAGATCCCCAAATCAAAGCAGCACAAGATCTGTGGATAGAGAAGGACAAATTATGTCGAGGTTGCATTCTGTTGGCTTTGTCCAACGTGCTCTTCGATGTTTATAGTTCGTCCTCCTCTGCTTCTGTGACTGCAAAGGATTTATGGGATGAGTTGGATAAAAAATATAATACTGAGGACTTAGGTCATGAAAAGTATTATGTTGGAAAATTCCTGAAGTTTCAAATGGTGGAAAGCAAGTCAGTTACTGAACAAGCTCATCAGTTTATGATTCTAATCCATGGCTTAAAAGAGGCTGACATGAAGCTTCCTGAGAAGTTTCTGGTAATGTCAATTATTGAGAAGTTCCCTCTATCCTGGGAGGACTTCGGGATGTCTCTAAAGCATAGGAGAGGAAAACTGACTATGGATGACCTCATGCACTAGTGCAGAAAATCCATATACGTCGGATATACAGGGGTATAGACGTCGGATTTCGACGGTCCAAGTACCCGACGTCTATTTTCCCGTCGTCTATTCCTTATTGTATAGACGTCGGCTATATACGACCGACGTCTATACAGTGTATAAACGTCGGCTATATACGACCGACGTCTATTATATGTTAATTAACAAAAAAATACATTGGAACGTATATCGGGCATTCTGCACTCACATTAATCAAGCCCAAGCTGCCCAAGTGCCCCAAGTGCCAATCTTTTGACAAATAACCACGAATATCAAGCTCATCATAACCAGGTGCTCCAAGTCGTTCGCGTTCAGCAGTAAAGGAGTGGTGGAGTACATCAACCACACTAATAAAAATAAATTCTCCGATGTGGGACTAAAGTATTACACCCAATAGACGTCGGATATTTATATTGACCGACGTCTATTCATACAGCACAACCTATAGACGTCGGTCATGCTATACATCCGACGTCTATACATTGAAATAACAATAATTAATAAAAAATACGCCCTATATACGTCGGCTACCATATACAACCGACGTCTATACATGAGTTAATAGTAAAAAAAAGACGTTGCAACAAATTGAAGCCCAAGTTGCCCAAGTGCCCCAAGTGCCAATCTTTTGACCATTAAATATATATATGTATCTCACTTGCATTTTGTAATGTGGTACCAAACTACCATTTAGAAGTAAAGGAGTAGTTGAGTACTTCAACTCCACCAATAAAAAAATTTCTCCAATGTGGGACTAAACATGTCACCATACACACACATGTGTACAACACACATGTGATAGTTATAATGATGTAACTATTATTACACAAAATAATCCCCATAAATTATTACACAAAATAAATCCAAAAAAATTACGTTATTTCTTATACAAAATAAATCCCAAAAAAATGTGTTAATTCTTACACGAAATAAATCCCAAAAAATGTGTTTTTTCTGATACAAAATAATCCACATAAATTCTTATACGAAATAAATCCAAAAAAATAAACAAAAAATATTTTCTTCTTTTAGGAGGTATAGACGTCGGTTATACTAAACAACCGACGTTTATACAAACCTATAGACGTCGGACGTCCAAACATCCGACGTCTATACCAATAGACGTCAGATGTTTTTATATCCGACGTCTATTTGGTGACGTCTATTGAGCATTCTGCACTAGTGATGGTTGCTATTGCAATCGAGGAGGAACATCGGGGTGAAAAACCAGTGATGCATGTAGAGTTCCAACCAAAGGCAAACGTATTAATTGGATCCTCATCTAAGTCACATTTTAAAGGAAAACCACAACCTATTAATAAGACTAAACCCAAGGTCAAAATCCAGAAAAGGCCAACAAACAAACCATGTTGGAATTGTGGACAGGTTGGGCACTGGGCTAAGGATTGTTCATCCAAGAAAGCCAAACGCCAACAAGGTACCACTGAATCGACTCCACATGTCAATGTATTGACTGAGGTGGATGAAACCAACAGTAAGTTTGTTTCTGTTAATCCTCATGTTTTTTCCATTTATGAACCACGTGAGTGGTTGGTTGACACTGGGGCTAATGTGCATGTATGTGCTGACAAGTCCATGTTTGTCTCTTACCAGCCTGTTGATCGTAGATCTGTAGCGATGGCCAATGGGAATGTTGCAAAGGTGCTTGGAATTGGACGTATCGACTTGAAGTTACCTTCAGGACGAGTTCTTTCTCTGCACAGGACGCATCATGTGTCTGTTGTTCGTCGTAATATTATTAGTGGTCCGTGTCTGGTAGTTGAGGGTTATGAAGTAACATTTAAATGTAACAAAGTTGTGATTACTCTTTCTGGTACTTTTATTGACAAGGGGTACTTGTCTTGTGGTGCTTTTTTAATTCATGTTGAACCTGCTTTTTATAATCGCAATGCTATTTCTGTTAAAGATGTGTCTTCTCCTGTTGTTTATTCCATTGAATCTGGTGATGTTTGGCATAAACGTTTAGGACATGTGAATTATCAATGTTTGAAAAGAATGATGAATTTAAATATGATTCCTAGGTATGCTATTGAGAATAAAAAATGTCAAGTGTGTGTACAAGCTAAACAACCGAAAAGACCGTTTCATTCTGTGACTAGAAATACTAGTATTTTAGATTTAGTACACACTGATACTTGTGAATTCAATGGCATGTTAACTAAGGATAAAAAGAAATATTTTATCACTTTCATTGATGATAGTTCAAAGTATTGCTATGTTTATCTTGTGAAAAGTAAAGATGAAGCATTATCTAAGTTTCTTATTTTTAAGAATGAAGCAGAGACACAAACTGAAAAGAAACTTAAGAGGTTGAGATCTGATAGAGGTGGTGAATATACCTCCAACCTGTTCGAACAAGTGTGTCAGGATTCTGGCATAGTTCATGAGGTGACGGCGCCGTATTCTCCACAATCTAACGGAATTGCTGAACGAAAAAATAGAACATTATCTGATATGATTAATGCATTATTAGAGAGTTCAGGATTACCCAAATATATGTGGGGAGAAGCTTTGAATACGGCTTGCCATATTCTGAATAAAGTTCCTCAGAAACATAAGGAGGATAGTCCATTCGAACTCTGGTGTGGTCGAAAACCTAGCCTTAAATATCTTAAAGTTTGGGGTTGTCTTGCAAAAGTGTTAATCCCTGAACATAAGAGGAAAAAGCTTGGTCCCAAGACTGTTGATGCAATATTTATCGGATATGTGATTAATAGCTATGCGTACAGATTTTTGGTAATCAAGTCCGAGATATCTGGCATAGATGTTAACACAATTGTTGAATTTCGTGATGCCACATTTTTTGAGGATGTATTTCCTATGAAATCTGGAGTTCCTCAACAAGTTTCTTCTTCAGTTGATCCCTCTACGTCTGGTTCCATCCACGAGCATGTGGAAAGGATGACAAATGTGGGGGCAGATTTGTCTATTGCCGATTTTGAGTCTTCTCAAACTCAAGTTGAAATTGAACCTAGAAAGAGCAAACGTTCTCGAATTGCCAAGGATTTGGGAAGTGATTTTATCACATACCACATCGAGGGTGATCCTAACACTTTCAAGGATGCTATGGCTTCATCTGAAGCAAAGCATTGGAAAGATGCAGTTAAGGTCGAGATGGACTCTATTGTCTCTAATGGGACATGGGAGTTGGTAAATCTTCCTCCAGGTTGTTCAACAATCGGATGTAAATGGATATTCAAAAAGAAATTAAAACCAGATGGTTCCATTGATAAGTATAAAGCCAGATTAGTTGCCAAAGGGTTTAAACAAAAGGAAGGAATAGACTATTTCGATACCTATTCTCCAGTGTCTCGTATGACTACTATCCGAGTGCTCTTGGCATTGGCGTCTGTATATGATTTTACAATCCATCAAATGGATGTAAAAACTGCTTTTCTTCATGGTGACCTTGAAGAAGAAATTTATATGGACCAACCTGAAGGATTTGTAGCTTCTGGAAACGAGAACAAAGTTTGTAAACTTGTTAAGTCTCTTTATGGACTTAAACAAGCCCCAAAAGCTTGGCATGAGAAATTTGACAAAATTATATTATCATTTGGATTCCAGGTTATTGATTCTGATAAATGTGTCTATTGCAAAGTTCAAAGTAATGCATGTATTGCATTGTGTTTATATGTTGATGACATTTTACTGTTTGGGTCTAATTTGAATATAATACATGAAACTAAGTCCTTCTTGTGCACTAAGTTTGAGATGAAGGATATGAGTGTTGCAAATGTGATCTTGGGTATCAAACTGACTAGGTCAGTTGATGGTATTTCCATATCTCAATCTCACTATGTTGAGAAGATTCTTGAGAGATTTGGCTATACGAATTGTAGATCTGTGAAAACCCCATATGATTCATCAAAACCTTTGTACAAGAACAAGAGTGGTGTTCCAGTTTCACAACCGAGATATTCTCAGATTATAGGTAGCTTGATGTATCTTGCAAATTGCACACAACTAGATATTTCATTCTCGGTGAGCAAACTTAGTAGATACACAAGTTGTCCTGATCGTACTCACTGGGAGGCTTTGGATAGAGTACTTAAGTACTTGAAGGGTACTTCTACCCTTGGGCTGCATTATGGGAAATTCCCAGCTGTACTAGAAGGGTACAGTGATGCAAGCTGGATAGCCAAAAACTCTGGGAGTAACGGTGTTACAGGGTATGTTTTTACTCTGGGTGGAGGCGCAGTCTCCTGGAGGTCTACAAAACAGACCATATTGTCTCGATCTACATTTGAGGCTGAACTTTGTGCTTTGGATACAAGTGGAATGGAAGCTGAATGGCTGAAAGGACTCCTTTCTGAATTGTCACTAACTAGCAAACCAGTTCCTGCAATATCTGTACATTGTGATAGTATGACTACTATTGCAAAGTTAAGAAGCTCAAAGTATAACCACAAACAAAGGAGACACATCCAAGTCAGACTGAAGTCTGTAAGGGAATTGATCTCGGAAAGGGTGATAGTTGTTGATTTTGTTGGTACCAAAGACAATACAGTTGATCCTTTCACCAAAGGACTTGATCTAGTTCAAGTTCTGAAATCCAATTTGGGGATGGGACTGAGACCCATTACATGACTCATCTAGAATGGCAACCCAACCAATCTGAGTGGAGATCCCACGAAGTTGGTTCAATGCGGTAATAACAAGTTCTTGAGTGAGTCAAGTGCAACTCATTGGTGATACATTGTAGGTCATACATTGTATCTGTGTCAATACCCCAAAGAATGGATATGTTGCTGAAACTGCAAGTTTAGTAAGAGTGTAGACTCTGAATGGGTTCATGTCCTTGAGACAAGATGTTAGCAGTGCATCTTTGGAGAAGCCCAACTATGTGAATGCAATTGTGTGGCCGCAATTAGAGGAATGAGGGTCATTCCTTGAAAGCATTCATGAAACAGGATACGGATGCATGGCCGTAAAGCATCAACCCTGTAGATTGCAGCATAACCTGCTTAGTGTTGTTCTCAATGGACATCTCCACACAAAAGGTTCATGTTCAAGACTTCGTTTCACTTAGTTCCTGTGGGGGTAAAGTTAAATGACTCAGGTCGTGGTTCAAACTCGAAAGGTACCATTACTGAAAGCACTAGGCTGCAAGGTTTGGTCGCTCGATCAACAATGGATTTGTGGGGGATTGTTGGAATATTGAGTTTGGGCTAGGCCCATGAATAGCTCAATTGAAGAAATCCAATGTTGAGATGAAGATGAGAACTATTGCCCCATGTGCCACGTGCTCACCTCTACTTTTTAGTCCCACATTGGTAAAGCTAACAAGTTAAAGGATGTTGATAAACATACTATTCACTTGTCACTTTGTAGGTGGAAAGAGAGGAGGAGAGAATTCTCCACACACGCGCGCGCGCGCGCCCGTCCCGTCCCGGTCCGGGTCGGGGCGTGGCGTGGCGTGGCGTGACGTCGGGGGATTTGGGGGAAATTAGAGGCTTTAGCCTCAGGGTGATGGGTGTATTTATTTTTGCAATTAAGTCCTTGACGGTTACAAGAATAAATACATATATATATATCATGACAGTTTCCTCCTAAATTAAAAACACACGTTCTATTTTCCCATCATCTCTACGGAAACCGTCCCTCTCCGGCGATTTCCCCTCCCCGAATCCAAAGTTGTTCAACGTCTGATTCTTGCGAGGTTTCGCGCTGCTTTCGTGGTCCGTCGACTCCGGTGTGCGCCTGTTCGACGGTGAGACCGTTCTATCCTGGGAGAAAATCGGCAGACCATCAAACGCACTGGTATGTGGGCCGATATTTTCTCTCCGGCGATTTCCCTTCCGACGGCTCGGTCTATGAGGTCGTTTCTGATTCATGTTCCTTCGTTTCTTGTTTTCCTTTACATGTTTTTGTATGTTGGCTTTATCTGGATCCTTATGGAATATTTATTCGACATATGTAACCCACATGTATTACATGATCATATTTGTAATTGTATCAACACATATCACAATGCTTTGTTGTCTGTTTCTTTTAGCTTTGTTGTTGTGTGTAATGTAGTGTTTGTCTCAAGGTTCTTTCTTCATCTTGGGGTTTGTCAAGCTCTAGGGCATGCATGCCACTAATTTCTCTAGACTCGCGATCCAACGCTTGTCCAGGATCCGATCGTGCTCCAACACGCCATCTCTTGCCATGCATGTCATGGATGAAGACCGATCTTGATGATGTTTTGTCCCATCTTCTAGCGCATATTCCATATCTAAATGCTTGCGATCCCAACCTTGACGTATCATGGTACCGTTTGTTAGGTTTGTGTATGTCCTCTACTCTTCATCTAAATGTAATTGGACTTTTGTCCGCCGATACTTATTCTAGTTGAGTCAGTGACTCCTCCAAAAAAAAGAAATCAACAATGCTCAGTTTTGAAGTTTAAAACACACATCCTGAAAGCCAACAGTGACACAAAACGTACTTATCTCCAATACATTCAAATGTAAGGTTAAAAACACAAAAAACCAAATCATTATCCGTTAAATTACTCCCAACCACCCGAATCCCGAACCAATCGGTCGGTGCACGACCCGATCCGCCACGTCACACTCCCCATCAAATGCCACATCAGTGCACTGCACCTTCCCCCAATCCCAAGTGCCCCGCGGGCCCCACGTGGACCAATCAGAACGCAAAGAATGATCCGAACCCATCCCTCCTTCCCATCCACGAGTTCAGAAATGCCCACCTCCGTTTTACCCCAATTTTCCAAAAAAATAAAAAAATAAAATCCCGAGGACGGAATCGAGTCGAATCGGACCGGATCGGTTAAGGTTAGGGTTCTTCTCTCCCGATCCGCTGCGGTGGTACGGGTTTCGTCTCTCTTTGTTTCGGATTCGTGTGGTTTGTTTGTCTTATTTTGATCAGTGGTGGTGTTTGTGGAGGTTTGCTGGAGGTGAACATGAGATCTGATCCCGTGGACTGGGATATAGTGCTTACTTAGGGATGTCAGACTGGAGCATGTTCGAGGTGTGTTTTCCGTTCGGAGATTTACGTTCGTCGGATTTGTTCACTTGGAATTTTGTTTGTTCACTTGGAATTTTGAACTCCTTAGGTTGTGTTAGAGGAACACTGGACCAAGCCCACAGCCCATCACACAGCCCAATTACTTAGTCAATTACTTGTCCAAATACATTGTATTATCTAAGTCTACATACATTGTATAGTACATTCTAGAATGTGTATTACTTGTCTATATTCAATGTATGTTATGTATCAGCATACTATAAATACCTATGTAATCTTTCCATTCATCATTCAATACAAAATCATCTCTTTTGTTTTCCCAACTAGAAGCTCTATCTTCATTCCTTCTATTCTAACATGGTATCAAGAGCACTTGATAGGTTAAAACCTTGATCCTTTTTTTTTTCTCTTTTCCCTTCCCCATTCCTAAACAAACAAACCAGTTTTTTTTTCCTCCTCCCATTAAAGCCCGTAAATTCTGGTCCAACCCACTGCCTTCTTCAAAAAAAAATCCTCTCAACCCTTTACAAATACATTTACACAAAACTGTGTTTTTGTAAAGATAAATCCTAACCACTCATCCTTAGATAAACGGATCAGATCTCTCCCCTTTAAATCCCACGGATTGTGCTTTCTCCAGCACATCTCTCACCGTTCATCCAAACCCCATCTAACGGTCACAATTCTTTCCCTCCTAAAAACACGGATCGTGCTTTCTCCTTTCAATCTCAACCATTCAAGCTATCCAACGGACCACAATATTGCCTTTCAAAGAAACTTCTGGAAAAACATCATCATCATTTATTTTCAAATCAAAGGCTGAGATACATTCCATGATCATATATAAGTGATTCACGAAAGACAAACTCGTCTTTTCTCCCTTCATCTCCCTACACCAAATTTTTTTTAGAGCTCCCCTTGAGCACTCTCCGGCGTTTTCCTCATCTTCCAGATATTTTTTTTTTCTGGTGATTCTCTCAGGATCACTTCTATTATTGTTTTCCGACTACTAGATTTTTTTTTTTTCCTTGTGATTGTTTTAAGCCATGATGACCTTCTAGTCGGAGCTATTCTATGATTCTTGCTTTCTTAAGTTTTCTTTTGGATCATTCTTTACTGGATTCTTTTTTTTCTTTCTTTTTCACCTGCTTCCGCCAAGATTCTTCATTTACTCTTTTTATATATACAACAAAAAAAAAGATATATTTTTTTTTGGGCTAGGATAGAGCTTCTTTTTATCTCTTTTTAACCGTTTACAATTCGTTTCTTCACTATTTTCTCAAAAAAAAAGAGAAACCCCCGCGAACAACTTTTTCTGCGCTTTCATAGTCTGTTAGTCAAAAAAAAAAAAAAAAAAAAATTCAAAATATTTTCTTGTTATCAATATTTTTTCTCTCTCTTCGTCTCCTCTGTTTGCATACTAATTTTCTGTTTTTTTTTTTCCTTGTTGTTCCCACTTTTAGCTATGACGACTTCAAGTCAGAGCTCTACTAGTATACCTAGTACCAGTACCTCTTCTACCATCTCTGTTTCTAGTAATCCATCCTTCCCCATACATGTACGCCTTGATCGCACGAACTATCTTTTATGGCGCTCTCAAATTTTGCCAATCGTACGTGGTAATGACCTGTATGGCTTTCTTGATGGTTCTACTCCTCCTCCATGTCAGTTCTTAGACGATGCCCAAACCATTCCCAATCCTGACTACAAAATATGGTCTCGTCAGGATCAGTTACTACTAGGCTGGTTACTTGCTTCACTTACTGAAGGTGTCCTAGGTCAAACTGTTGGTTGCATGACTTCTCGTTCTGCATGGGTAACCTTAGAAAATTCCTTTGCTTCACAGACTAGATCTCGCATCATTCAACTTAGGCTACAACTTCAAACCACTAAGAAAGGAAACTTATCCATTTCTGATTACCTCCAAAAAATGAAATCTATCTCAGATAATCTGTCTGCTGTAGCTAATCCTGTCTCTGACTCTGACCTTGTCCTTCATATTCTTGCCGGTCTAGGAACTGAGTATGACTCCTTTGTTGTGTCCATTTCTACCCGTTCTGACTCTCCAACAGTAGAAGAGTTACATGCTATGCTTCTTACTCATGAAATGCGCTTAGAAAACAACTCGACCATTTCTACTCCCTCTGTTAATACTACCAATCGAGCCCCGATGCATCAAAATAATCGTGGAGGTCGCAATAACAGAGGTCGAGGTCGTGGTCGTGGACGGTTTTCTAACAACAATCCAAATAATCGTCCTCCCCCTACTAATCCTCCTAATAACACCAACCGGCCTCGTATTCAGTGTCAGATTTGTTCCAAAATGGGTCACAATGCTCTTCAGTGTTACAAACGATTTGATCAATCCTACCAGGATTCCTCTCTCTCTGCTATGATGGCATCCTCTTGCAACATAGCAGATGAGGCATGGTTTCCGGATTCAGGAGCTACAAATCATCTCACCAACGACCAGTCCACGCTACAACAATCCCATGAATATACAGGTTGTGATTCTATCAGAACAGCTAATGGAGCAGGTTTGCCTATTTTACGCACTGGTTCATTTACTGTTCCTTCACATTCCAGATTATTACAAATGCATGAAGTATTTTATGTACCTAGTGTTACTCGCAAACTTCTAAGTGTTGCTAGATTCACTGCTGATAATAATGTATATTTTGAGTTTTTTCCGAAACATTGTTTTGTGAAGGATCTCTTCTCGGGCCAGGTCCTTCTACAGGGGCACCTTGAACATGGCCTCTATCGGCTGCAACTCTCTGGTTCTCTACCAAGGAAACTTGCGTTTCTTGGTGAAAGAGCATCTGCTGATACATGGCATAGACGACTTGGTCATCCCTCTGCCCGTATTGTTCATTCTATTCTTCATAATCATGGTCTTCCTACTGCAGGAAAGAATTTGTTAAATAATTGTCATACTTGCTCTTCTGTTAAAAATCATAGATTACCCTTCTCTTCAACTCACATTAGATCCAGTACTCCTTTGGAGTTAATTCATTCTGATGTTTGGGGACCTTCACCAGTCATTTCTCATACTGGATGTAGGTTCTATGTTAGCTTTTTGGATGATTACAGTCGTTTTACATGGATTTTTCCAATTGCCTCTAAATCTGATGTTTTACCAACCTTTCAAAAATTCAAACTACAAGTTGAAAATTATTTCTCATGCAAAATAAAGACATTTCAAAGTGATTGGGGTGGTGAATATCGTTCTGTTTCCAAATTTCTTGAATCTACTGGTGTTGTTCATAGAGTTTCTTGTCCTCATACTCATGAACAAAATGGATCTGTTGAACGTAAACATAGACATATAGTTGACTGTGGATTATCACTAATATCTCATGCATCTCTCCCAGCATATTTTTGGGATCATGCATTTTCAACTGCTGTTTTCTTAATCAATAGATTACCTTTTACTGATTCTTTTCGCTCTCCTTATGAAATATTATTTAAAACTGCTCCTGAGTATTCCATGTTAAAAGTTTTTGGCTGTTCTTGTTTTCCCTGCCTTAGACCTTATAATACCAATAAACTTCAACCACGTTCACGACAGTGTGTTTTTCTTGGTTATAGTTCCATGCACAAAGGTTATAAATGTTACAATAAAGAAACTGGTCAGATGTATATTGCTCGAAATGTTATATTTGATGAAACTCATTTCCCTTATGAGAGGGCTAACAAGACAACTGTATCTGGAAGTTGTAGTCCAACTACTTCTACCATACCTGTCTTGAATATATCTGACATTGCTACTCCAATTCCCTCTCTTCCTTCTGCTCCTGTTCAGACATCACCAAATACATCTATGCCTCCCTTATCTGAGCCACAGACCTCCAATTCTCCTTCGTCTAATTCTTCATCTCTTCCTCATATCTCCCATCATATGACTACACGAAATCGTGATAACACCAGAAAAACTAAAACCTTTCCTGACTTTCAGACCTTTTGTGTCACCAAACATCCATTAAATCCTTCCTATCTTCAGGGCTCTGAGCCAACCTGTTTTTCTCAAGCTTTCAAAGACTCAAATTGGAGAAAAGCAATGGATGATGAGTATAATGCCCTACTTCTGAATAACACCTGGAAACTAGTACCTAAAACGCAAGCCACAAATTTAATAGGTTGTAAATGGGTTTTTCGTTTAAAAAGAAATCCTGATGGGTCTATAAATAGATTTAAGGCACGTCTTGTTGCTAAGGGATTTCATCAAGAAGAAGGAATCGATTATACTGATACTTTTAGTCCAGTTGTAAAACCTGTTACTATTAGAATAGTTCTTACTCTTGCAATCTCAAATAACTGGCCCGTTAAACAATTGGATGTTAACAATGCTTTTCTCAATGGGGATTTACATGAACATGTTTATATGACCCAACCGCCTGGATTTTCTGATCCTAGTTCCCCTGATCATGTTTGCTTTCTCCGTAAAGCCATATATGGTCTCAAACAAGCTCCTCGTGCATGGTTCACAAAACTTACTAATAAACTTAATTCTCTAGGTTTTCAACCCACTAAGTCTGACTCGTCTCTCTTTGTATTACGACAAAATACTCATTTACTGTTTATTTTAGTATATGTTGATGATATCATTATTACAGGTAGCTCCACATATCTCCTTGAACAGGTTGTCTCTCAACTCAACTCTATGTTTTCTTTAAAAGACTTAGGCAAATTACATTACTTTCTAGGTATCGAAGCTACTTTTCATTCGCATGGCTTATTTCTCAATCAACATAAATACATTCAAGATCTTCTTGTCAAAACAAACATGCAAAATGCTAAACCTATATCTTCCCCTGCTTGTCCAACGGTCAAATTATCAAAAAATTCTGGATCACTAATGACTAATCCCTTACTTTACAGAAGCACTGTAGGTGCTCTACAGTACTTAACACTTACTCGTCCTGAAATAACATTTTCTGTTAATAAAGTATGTCAATATATGCATCATCCTACCGATACTCATTGGATTGCCGTGAAAAGAATCTTAAGATATCTCAAACAAACAATAAACTTTGGTCTTAATATACTTAGAAATTCCTCTACCCAACTAAGCGCGCTCCATGCCTTTTCAGATGCTGATTGGGCTGGAGATCAAGATGATCGACGATCAACTACTGGATATTGCGTTTTCATGGGAAAAAATCTGATCTCCTGGAAATCCAAGAAACAACCCACTGTTGCTAAATCATCTACAGAAGCTGAATATCGTGGTATCTCTCAGGCTACAGCTGAAGTATTGTGGATCAAAAATTTACTTCAGGAATTAGGCCAATCCATCTCAGCAACCCCAGCACTTTGGTGTGATAATCTTGGAGCAACATACCTTGCCTCGAATCCAATCTTCCATGCACGAATGAAACATGTTGCCATCGACTTTCATTTTGTACGCGAACAAGTCTCCGCTCGACAAATTCAAATCCGCTTCGTTTCCAGCATTGATCAGCTTGCTGACATTTTAACTAAGCCAATCAGTATTCATAGATTTCAGTATCTTCGGTCCAAGCTTTCAGTGGGTGCTCCCCCTATTCGCTTGAGGGGGGGTGTTAGAGGAACACTGGACCAAGCCCACAGCCCATCACACAGCCCAATTACTTAGTCAATTACTTGTCCAAATACATTGTATTATCTAAGTCTACATACATTGTATAGTACATTCTAGAATGTGTATTACTTGTCTATATTCAATGTATGTTATGTATCAGCATACTATAAATACCTATGTAATCTTTCCATTCATCATTCAATACAAAATCATCTCTTTTGTTTTCCCAACTAGAAGCTCTATCTTCATTCCTTCTATTCTAACAGGTTGTTATCGTGAGCTAAGTCGTAAGCGTAACTAAATTTTGTATGTAGACCATGAGAATGATGAGTTTCCACAAAATTCATTACCATAATGACTTTCAAGATTTAATCCTCGCAGAAAAAAATTCGACCTCTACATAGACAGTGTTATTGTTGATAACTTGATATTACTTAGCTGGCAGTAGTTATCGACTAGCTTTTAGAGATTAGCTTGGTTATTTTCAGATTAACTATGAATAGCATCTCCGTGTAAGGTAGGCAGGTTGGTTAGAAACTGATTATAGTAGCTATCTAACTGATGATCTGAATGTTGCATGTGAAGTATGAACATTGTTTCTCATCGATGAGAAGCAGACCCATATTTAGAATTTGTGGCTCATCTTATGCACCGTGAACTGGTGTTTCTTCACAAAAATTACACTATCCAATCTATTAGGAAGGTGAAATTTTTTTTCCTGCAAATCTGCAGGAAAAAAAATCCACACATACTTTAATTTTAATGCATAGGAAGTAGGAAGTATGAGCTTTAGAAGTTGGAGCCTTTATTCCAGTAGACTGGTTGTTGAAATTCGCCGAGACCATCTGTTATCAATATGGTTTTTATATAGAGAAAGGAAGCATATCAACGGAAAGGGGTTTAAGTGGAAAACGTTGGTAAACATGGTTGAAATAACTCATTGACAATTTTGTGAACTGAAAGTGAAAGACACTTCAGATGTCAAGTTCTATCAGTTAAAATTTGAAAATGTCTAAAAGTTATCGTACCTTCTGTCCTTTTCGATGGCATTTGGGAGGAAAATCTGAAATTTATGTACTCTCATACTCACTTGTAATCTTGACTTGCTTTCTATTGTTTAGTCTACATTATTTTATCATAGTAATTGGAAAAGACGGCAAAAATGTTTTATTGAAGCCTCAATGCCTGCTTACTTCAAGACAGGACCCTTAATAACATACTAGACCTTGTGTTTTCTTTAGGAGGTATACCATATAACTATTGGTTGTTTGTTTTAATATAAGACTATATCTTTGAAATTTGAATTATGAGGTTTGAATTAGCAACATGGATATTATAGAATGTTGATTTTTCATTAAGATGAACGCACATTATAGCATTCATTTTACTTTTGATGCCCAGTGGCACTTATGGCTAAGTTTAATTGTGTGCTTCTGTTCTGTTGGCTTCTTCTCTTTATCTCATTGCATTATGTCCATTTAAGGGTTCTGAAGTCAAATCTACACTGAAGATTATTAGTTTAAGTTATTTATGCCCTTCAAATGTTTCAGATTGAGGATAGTGCTTGGAATGTCTTTGATGATAATTATGATAGAATAGTGCCTGGTGAAGGTGCTGACCAAATTAACTCTGAAATTCAAGGTGATTTGCTTAAGAAAGCAAGGCATGCCATAGAGAGTAATATTGTAAGAACTGCTGCTGATGATGTGTCAGCAGGCAAAAATATTCCCCTGAAAAATGAAGAACCTGTGCTTCAGAGCTCATTGATTGTCAAGAATTCTCAGATACCAAAATTTTCTTTACCTGATGTACCAGAGAACATGAACACATTACCACATGCTTCCAAGCTTCTAAATGGACCTACTGTCTTAGCTACAATTGGGGCGAGAACATGCAATACTAACCTCAATAGTCACAATAACAATGAGGACCTTTTCTCAGATGACCTTACGTTTGGATGTATTGATGTTACTGATCGAAGCAACATGTGCAATTTTTCACTTAATATTGATCCAACAGACACTCAGCTTGAAATATTGGAAAATGGGTCCAAGGAAAAGGAAAACTCTGATAATCTGCTGGACTATGAGTGGCCTGATATCGGCAATTTAGAAGATGTTAACGAATTTTTCAGGTAACGATTTTATCTTATATATCTAGAATTTACGCATTGGCCTTCGATTTTCAGGCACAGTTATGCACATATTTAATTTTCATAGTAAGTGATTTTACTAAAAAGAACACATGTATCCTGGTATGACATTATTACTGAACTCCCAATTTGTATCAATCTAGCATCACAAACTCGTTCATCTTAAAGTGGGTTTTTTACAGAAAACTATACCTATGGTCTGATGTAAAGGGCAAAATGGTCCAACAAGCTGCCTTTACTGTCTCTTACTCTCTTCTTGGATTGCTATATCATTATTAGCCTAGAATATGAAAAACACAAGAACATTTCTTTTCACCCAATCAGAACAAAGATATCTAGTGTCCGAACATATCTGGATTCATTGATCTCTATCTATCTTGCTTTCTAGTGAAATTAATCTTGCCTTAACATGTACTTTTTTCGAACTTCATGTCTTATAGTGCCTCGATATTTGGACAACGAGGTTCAGGAAAAGCTGATCACCAATCATGGTTTCCATTTTCCTCTTCATCTTATGTTATTAATGGTTCGGAAGAAAATCTTAAATCCGGCTCTCAACCCTCATGTCCAGAGTTCAGTGCAATGGGGACTTCATTAGATGCGAATATGAATGCTTGGCCTGAAAATTGCCCACCGACCATGAATATCGAGAACTCTTCTAGCCTTGACTATGGTTCTTTTGCTCAGTGGTTAGATGCAGAAGTCAAAGGAGACTTGGATTCTGAGGGACAAGTCAGCCTGAACCATAAGCATTTGGAATTTTCAAACTCATGATTATATTTTCTAAAATGCCTTTCTTCATGTAGGTGAATCTTTTTAATGGTGCAACTGACGCCAATACATCAACCTTCAGAACCAGTGGCAATGGGAATAGTGTTGGTTCAGTTCAGGGATCCAATATGGTAAGTTGGTAATTTTGCACCTTCCTTTACGCATTTTAAGGATTCTTTCTGTAAGTTACAAAGCTTAGTCAGAAAGTTTTTTTGGCATACATATATAGGTATAAGTCTAATGTGGTGTTAGTTTGTTTGCTTTCATCATTTTTCTCGTCGGGCTTATCCATTGTAGTCGGCTAATATTTAGTGGTTTACATTTTATAAGATGTGCTATTATGCACTCATCTTGTTGTGAGCTCAAGATTTTTTAGATGATTATGGTTCCTATCTCTACCCTACTCTTTTTCATGTAGCGGTGAGCTCTCTACAAGTTTTTTTAATTTTTTTTAAATGATGTAAGAAAAATTATCACGTGTTCTGTTTTAGAGTTTGGCTTTTCTATTTGTGAATTCTTCAAAGTATATTTCATGGTTACTCAAATATCTCTTGGAGTTCATATTTCAGGCTCCCACATGAGAGCATCCTCGAGGCCAATTCATTTTGTTTTCTAAAATATTAGTGTTACCCAGGGGTTTTTTCCTGAAAGATTGTGCCTTGATCAGCATTGCGTGGGTGATATATCAGTTGGTACTCGAGGATTTCACACAATTGTGTAGCAATCCATTTAAATGTGCTAGATCATTCGTAGTGATTGAATACCCAAGTGAGAAAAGGTAGGGACCTCTCACGAAGTTCATAGAAGTATCTGCTTGAGAAGTTAAAAAAATCTTCATTCTATGAATTTTGTAGTTATCAAGATGCAAACAATTGATTATATAAATGCAAACAGGTGATTTCTCATGAGGGGGCATATGTAGTACCCTACTATGTCCAAGATGGAGACTATTATCATATTATGATTGTATTCTTTACTTTTGTGACTCTTAAATGCAGTCTAACCAAATATCCTCCAAAATGCTGAGAATTTTCAGGTGAGCATGCAGCTGGAAAATTCTGCAACTCCAAAGCAATTAAAAGAAAATGGAGGGTGCAAAACTTTCAAGGGTACAAGTCAACTATCTTATCATATTCCTGTTCCATTGGGGAATTGCAATGATCAAAGATGCACTTCTTCATCTGCTGCAGCTCCAGAAACCTATTTCTCTTCTCAGATGCGTGCATCAGAGTATTATTCGTCGGGCTACTCACATACTCAAAATCCTTGTGGAACAATAAATGGTACCCATTATCCACATACAATTTCATACATTCAGTCACCATCTTGCCCATCTCCTAAAGAAACAAATTCTTCATCCTCTACAAATATTCCAGCTCAAGTGTCAGATAATGGGTACTGTTCAAAGAAGATGCTTGATCCCATGTCAAATTTTCCAACATCCAGTTCTCAAAAAATGTTGCAAGAGAAGAATCTTGGGCAGCATTTGAACAGCAAATTTCACAGTGACAGATATACTTTTCCCTTAATAACATCACAGGATCCATCTACAAAAAATCTGCATAAACTTGAAAATGAAGTTGGAGTTCATAGTAAATTGAAAGAGGCAACCAGTGGCCATCTTAGAATTGAAATTGATCCTTCTTTGCAAGAAAACTCTTGCACATCCTCATTAGGTAACATCATGTCCAGCCCGAAAACACTTCAGCAGCTCAAGAATGTCATGGATCAGGTAAGGCTTTATTTCTTGATGAATCAGAATCAGAACCCTCAAACAGTCTTAACCCTTTCTACTTCTATGTTTCAGTGTATCAAATTGGAGAATATATTATTAGCTTAAACCTGGTTGTGGTTGTCTTATTTTGCCAAACGACCAACAAAATACAGAATGTTTTGCCAAATGAAATTTATATAGCTCCAATGATATTTCATATTTGACTCTGCCAAGCTAGTTAACATATAGGAACATCTTGAATAATATATCTTCCATTTGCATTTGTGCCTACAAACATATTTGGCAAAGGTGGGTCGCAAATGCATACTTGTTTCTAGAAAACCTTTTATCTAGATTTTATTGCACCTTGCGTTGAATCCCTCCATTTTCATGTTTTCGTTATTTATATTAAAGCTGATGATTTCCATGAGACATTGAGTTGCTTTTCTCCGTATCACATATAATATATTATATTTATAAAAAAAACTTCAATAAGTGCTTGGTGCATGGATTCAGTTGGACATCAGAACAAAATTGTGCATAAGAAATGGGCTATACCGTCTAGCCAGGAGTGCTGAGCAAAGACAAAGTGTTGGGAGTCCACTGCCAGGATGCGGGGTGTGTACAGATAAAGAGAATCTTGTTAGAACTGACAAATCAAAAAGGTTTGCTCACCCTTCTCAGATTTGAACTACAGTTTGTGAGTAAATAAATGAAAAAAAACTCTGAACTACTACTTAGTATGTGCCATCATTGTGTTTAAATTAGACTCTGGGCCCATTATGGGTTTCTTTGATACTTATTTTGTAGTTGGCTGTAAGCTGCACAAACCTCCCGAGTAATGGTCAAGAAGATTGGTGTAGGAAAATATAGGCTTTATTCTCAATAAAAAAGGATTATCATGTCAAATTGGTAAACGACTTTCTGATAAGACAGGGGGTTAAGAAGGAATTCCATCTGCGCTTGTAAGATTATTCTTGTAAGATGATGACTCCAAATCTACAGAAAATCTAGTCTAAGATGCGATAAGCTCATGTCCTATCACAATCTCACGTAATGAGTGTGCACTTGGGTTTTAAATGATTTGTCTTTGTGGAACTAAATAAGACTTTGGATACCATTGGTTTCTTCATGTGAATAGCCGAGTTCAGACTAGAGACAAGGAATTATGATATCCATGGTCTCTATTCTTTTTTGAAGGTGTTTCTTCATGCAATTGTGAAGCTCAAGATGCACGTGCTGCGTGTCAGGTGTTGCTTGTGGTGAGGTTTATATATTGCACCTTGTGCAATATATGGTAACCATTTGTTGCCACATTTTTCTCTCTTAGCAATAATTTGTAAAATAAGTTGTATTAGATCTTTGGATAATCTTCCACTTTGATACAGCAAGACAGTGAAGTATTATGCAAATTACTATAAGGAATTTTTTTAGTATAGAGGAAATAGTCCCTCTTATCGCAGGGGTACAGCCGCACAGGTGTGTATATTCAATCTTCTTGTCCTGCCTAATGTGAGAGCTGCTTTAGAGACTTTGAGATGACGTTGATGTTGTCATTAATATAAGAGTGTTACCAACCAAGGTCTTGGTCAACAGCATGTCTTAATTAATTCTTGCCTGCTCTATTTTTGTAGTAAACCAACATATGAACTTTTCTTCACTGCTTTTGTTTGTTTTGTCACTTGTCTGTCCAACTCGCATTTCAGTTAACTCAGGCCAATTTTACAGCAGGTGTTATGGAGTTTTAGGTGCTGAATTGGAAACTGACACAAATCCTATTGATCGATCTATAACTCACTTGCTCTTTCATAAGACTACTGATTGTTCACGTAGTCTTGGTGCCGATCCAATTCCAAACAAATAACATTCTATGGTAAGCACATGAGATATGGAAAATTTTCATTTTCTTAATGAATACTGAGCTATTAACACAGATCATGTTGGTCCCTGTCATCAACTGCTTCTTCATGCCTGCTTAATAGGATCCATGGATAAGCAAAAGACACAGAGCATCATGAACTGCTCTAGATTCCTGTTTTTACCATTTAGATCCAGGGAAATCGTGCTCTGTTTCTCTTATGTACAATAGTAGATGCAGCAGGTCACCTGGCACTCTGGCAGCAGGTCACCTGGAAGCAGGTTAACTGTCCATCTTTCTTGCCCCACTTCTTTTCCTGTCCTGTTATATAATCTTTAAATTACAATTAACTTGTACTCTGTAATTAAGTTTGTTAGACTTCTGCCATTTTAGCATATTTATCATTTCTAAATCATGTCCTGAAAGGTTAAGTTATCGCAATGAGTGACAAAGCTGTAGCATGAAGCGTACCATAGCATGCGAATACATGCCATGTTTAACACTTATTGGGGCATGCCCTAAGCAACTTTTAACTCAATTTTCCCTTATTTCAATAATATATTAGAGACATCAGTCGTTGAAAGAAGGCATATTTTTCCCACGTGTTTCGACTTAGTATGAAAGCTTGTTCCTCCTACGCAAGGGTGGACCCAGGATAGAAAGTTGGGCACCCTATAACTGTAAACATTCTCTAAGAGCACCCTTAACGATATTCTTTTATCGGGCGTCTGGGCGAAACCATCCCTAATGGGAGGGGCTAGGGATACAAATGCTAACCAATTATATGAGTATTCGATTCGAAAATTACAATTTGGTTGATATTTGGTAAATAAGTTTTTACCGAATACAATTTGGAATTGAAATTGATTTAATTTTTTTACCGTTTTCAAATTTGGATACGAATTTGGATATAAGTCAAATCATATCCGAATATCCAAAAATGTCAATTTTGACCTCCAATATACGGAGTTATTAATATTTGTATTTTAAGTTAATAAATAACAAAGTTATTTCTTAGGTAAACATAAACATAATAGAAATGCAAAAATAAATTATAATATAGTTTTCTTAAAACAACTTTCCAAAAAATATATATTATACAACAAAAGATATATAAAAATAAGTTATAGGAATTTGAACATTATCCGAATTCAAATTTTGAAAAGTTCTCAAATTCAGATATGAAATTGTTAAGTTATAAAAATTTGAATTTGAATTTGGTATATTTATTTGGAATTCAGATTCAAATTAAGATACAAGTTATATCAAATTCAAATATATATATTTACATCACTAAGATGTCGTGCCACCAGGGTGGGTGGGTGGGTGGGTGGCACGTCTCCCTATTTTTTTTTATTTTGTTAATAGTTAAAGGTAATATATTTATTTTAAAGTTATTTTTAAAAAATTCAATTTTTTTCTTCTGAAAATATATATTTTAATTTATTTTACCCAGAATTGATCTTCAAATGATGTGGATGTGGAGAATGTAAGGTGTTTGGAGGGTTTCAGGGCACGATTAAGGGTAGACATAAAGAGAAATCAGAGTGATGTTAAAGATGACCTAAAAATTGAAAGGTGAACACCCTCTTGCGAAAAATAATGATAGACACACTTCAAGAAAAAAAATCATAATATTATTAACATAAAATTGTTAGATCAGAGTTAAGCTTTTAGTAACGAAGATGAAAATTAGTGTTCTTAATTAAACGTTCTTATTATATGGATCCTCTCCAATTTGTTAAGAATTGGAGAGGTCCAATTCAAGAGATCACAACCATTTCCATCTTAAATGGATGGTGGATAACATATCACATCAATTTATTAGCATCAAATGAACTTTAAAAGTATGAATACACTATATAATTGGATGCACATTACTAATTTGCCAAAGTTAATTGTCAAGAATAGAATTTCTTGGCACATTGATATCATAATCAAGTACTCTACAATGCGAACAGCAAAAAAAAAGTTTGTTGTTTAAGTATGGCGGTAAAACAATATAAACGATTTTTTTCCCGCCATTGAAGTGGTTTTCTATGATTCTTCAAGGATAGTAGCCGTAACTTAATTAACAAACAAGATCGTTATATCTAGTTCGATGGGTACTTAAATATAAGCTAAATGAATTGCAGATGGTACCAAAAAATATATATTTACAATATACTCATGATTATCGACTTTTAAAATTTGTATAAGACTAACTTTATGATCGTACATTCAAAAATAATAATGAATGATTTATGGGTTGTAAACTTGTAATAGTGCAACATCTAAAAGCACATGAAATATAGGTTGAACTGTTTAAATATATCGCACCTTTTTTTTGAATTAAAACTGCATTTTATCACTCATATGGTTTACTTCATAGTCCATAGTAACAACTCTAGCAAAATTTATAATATTCCGAAAAAGTCTAAATCCAAAATTATTTACGTACATTGAAGGAAAGTGCTGTCATATCTTGTATGTTTATTGTTTACCGTGAAATTTTGCAATCAACTCCCTTTAAAGATATTAAATAATACAAGGATATTGTAATTAATGCCCAAGTCATTGTTAGGCTTTTTACATGTATGATTAAGATGGTAAAAATTGGACATCTCCAATTCTACAGAGAGAGGATCTCAAATTCTCAATCCATAAAAGTTATGGTCACTCAAAAGCGTGCATGGGGAGTCACAACATAAGGCATGCAAAATTTTCTTTTATAAGTGGTAATTCAAGTTAATCTCATCTTCCTTACCTTACCTACCTATGGTGAAAGTCACCAGTCTGTTCTAGTTTCAGATGCATGAGCGCATAGATGATATTTGAGTGGATTCAGGTACTGAAGATTGAATGGTACCTGTAATTCTGTAAAGCTAGCAGTTCATCTCTCTCTCTCTCTCGTTTTTTGGCGCTAGTAGTTTTATGCATATAGTTAAAAGATTCACCTTGAATATGGAAAATAATAGTATATTTTTTAAATGCAATAGCATTTTGTGTGTGATTATCTTATTATTATATTTTTCTTTCTACGCCACTTCATTACTTTCTACATCAATTTGTTGATTTTCATTCAATTAGTATTCTAACGTGAAATTTGCAATTTATACTATAAAAATGTAATAATTACTGTTATCTCTATATAATTATAAAATTTCCCAAATATTCACTTCTATCTTTCATTCACATATTTTTACTCTCCTTAGTCTCTTCTCTCTCGTTAATTTCTTCTCTAAAAATAACTACTTGTTACCTATGGTAAATCAGTAATTCACATCGAACATCTAGGCAAATGAAAATCGAAATACAACAGATTTTTTGCTTAAATGTCACTCAATAACACCTTATTTCCCAATATGTCATCAAGTTATGATTATTTTCTAAGATGTCATTTAAAAACATGGTTAATATAAAAAAATGTCATTATGTTTTCTAAGTATTGCAGATTTCCCATCCATTAGCCTTTTCCATTAGTGATGTCAATGTTCCGTTAACATCGTTAAAAACTTAATATTTAATTGTAAATTTTAATTTTTCACCACCGAATAATTGAACAACCATTTTTTTCCTTTTCTTCTTTTTCTTTCCTCTCTCTACTCTTCCTCTCTCTTCTTCTCTCTCCCCCACTCACCTCTCTCTTTTCTCCTTCTCTCTAGAGAGGTGAGATTAGATAGAGAAAGAGTAGAGAGGAGAGAATGGAGAAAGGAGAAAGAAAGAGGAGAGAGAGAAAAAACATTAGAGAAGAGAAAAATAGTAGAAAGAGAGGATAAATGAGAGATGAGAGAGAGAGGGGAGAGAAAGAGTAGAGAGAGAAAATATTAGAGGAGAGAGAAAGAGTAAATAGAAAAATATTAGAGGAGAGAGAAAGAGTAAATAGAAAAAATATTAGAGGAGAGATAAAGAGTAGAAAGATAGGAGAAAGGAGAGAACTAGAAGAGGGAGGAGAGGGAAAGAAAATAAAAAAGGAAAAAAATATTTATTAGGTTATTTATAGGTGAATTTGTAAAATTTATAATTAAATATAAATTTTTAACGTTGTTAAAAAAACTTTATCGTTGTAATTACTTTTACGGAATAGTTACGTTACTTTTGGAGAGAAAAATTAACGAAGTGACAAATCAACAATATTCATAAAACATATTGATTTTTGAATGTTAATCATATTTTTAATTGACATCTAAGAAAATAGTCATAATTGGATGGGATATCGGAAAATAAAGTGTTATTGAAGTGTTCATCAGCAAAACCTCAAATATTACATTCTAATGGTCTGTTTGGATAATAATTTAGGAAAGAAATGGAGAGAAAAGAAAGGAAAATAAATGTGTTTCTTTTCTTTTCTCTTGTTTGGATACCCATTATAACAAATACGTTTCTCTCGTTTAGTTAACATCTTATGAGAGAAAAGAAAAAAAAACATTTTAAAAGACCAAAATACCCTTTATTTTGTATTATACTTTTGACTTATATCTTTCTACATTATTTTAATAATGTTCAGAACTATAAATTATTACAAATAAAAATATATCCACAAAATTTGAAAATTTGAAGTCATACAAACTCAGAAATGTTACAAACAAGGTAATATGCAAAATATTAAAAAAATATTTCTCATGTAAAAATGAGATGAAATATTTAAGTGAGGAAGAAAAGAATGTAGAACGGTTGGGTGATGGAAGATGGAACGATGAATAAGTATTTAGATGTAGCAAATTAAGATTTTTTGGTAGGTTTTTAATAAGTGTATTTTGATTACTAAAATATTATTTATTCACTTTCTTTTCGTTTCTTTCCAAAATTGGAGAAAAAGTTGAATTAGAATTTTGTATTATAACATTTTTCTTCTTTTCTTTTTTCTCCTTAAGTCGTCATCCAAAAAAGAGAAAATTCAACTTTCTTTTCTTTTCTTTTCTCCTCAAGTTGTTAACCAAACGAACCCTAGAAAAAAAAACTGAATTGCTAAACATCGTCCCAAAATTACTTAAATCGCTCCTTGAAATTACCAAATTGCCATTCTCCTATTTTTGCTTATATATCTCACAATTTCACTCTTTTCTCAAAACTTTCTCTTCTTATACCTACTACAGAAGATTACGAATGTCTCGGAGGCCAGGCAAGCAGCCAGCAGTTCCCCCGGTGTACCCGTATATGGTAACATTACGTTATTTATTTGTTTTCAAAACAAAAAAATTGGTCGGCGTCCGAGGGAGACGCCCCCCGCATGGGGCGGGCGTCCTCGGAAGCCGCTCCCGACCCGTAACGGGAGACGTCTGCGGCAGACGTCTCCCTGATGGAGGAGACGTCTTCGGAAGACGTCTCCCCCAAGGAGGAGGCGTCTCCGACAGACGCCTCCACCATGCGGGAGGCGTCTCGCGCAGACGCCTCCACAATTTTTTGTTTTTTAATTATTAAATCTGATAATTACTTTAATAAATTGTGATAAATCTGATAATTTAACTGTTGCATTCTCTTCATCATCTAACTGTTGCATTCTCTTCACCTCCTGACTCAGCAATTGCAAGCAGTGATGCGAAACTCGACCATTTATGTGACGATATAAAGGATGTCCGAAATTAGTCAAATTTCGCCTTCTCGAGTCTTCAAGAAAGTTTCGAATATTCGTCAGCTGCATTTCAATAGTCACGTTGACGCGCTCGAAAAGAGTGTCCAGAGCTGCAGTCGATGTAGAAATCCACTCTTTTAGAGCCGAATGAGCACTTTCGATCCTACAATTCGTGGTGTTCCCAAAATGAAGGACTTTGTTCGTCCAATTCAGCACAAACTTTTCTTTATGCACCAACCACGTGGTGTCCAGATACTCCGTGATAGCCGACCACGATCTATACAAATCTTTCAGAGCATACAAAGCTCTATCATACTCAGCTTCTGAAGTAGAAAGCATGATTTTCCTCCATTTTCCACGACTCAAAGTCTCTGCCATCTGCTTATTCTTGCCGAATACGTGGTATGCGTAGTTGAATACGTCTTTGTAGATGTGCCATGTGCAGAGTAAATGAGCAGAGTCAGGAAAAACCTCTCTCACTGGTCGCATAAGGCCTAACTCCCGGTCTGTTATTATTGCAGTCGGGCTGACAGTCCCCAATAACAGATCTCGCAACTTCTCCATCACCCACAGGTAACTGGAGTAAGATTCATCCATCAAAATCGCATATCCGATAAGGAAATTCATGTTTGTTGGTGTGACCCCAATCATTTCGAACAAATGCATCTTATACTTGTTCGTCTTGTAAGTCGAATCCATGCAGATAACGAAAGGATATGTCTGCAACAACTGGACTGACGTCGGATGTGCCAAAAAAATGTGAGTGACGACATTAGTTTCTGGATCCGCCATAATCCAATGTAAGTACTCACACTGCACTGCTTGATAGAGAAACTGCTGGACGGGATTCCGGTCTTGAGATTTTGTCGTTCTCATGTAATTTGTGAAATTATAAATATGTCTTTGATTTGGATTGTCCTCCGGGAATTTTTCTTTTACTGCCTTCAAGATGTTCCGTGGTTTTGCTTGCGCCTCTGTCATATCACGAACAATCTTCTTCGCCCCAGAACTTAGACCATTAATTTGACGATGACCCTCTGGATAAATTGTCAGTCTGTGGTTGTGATGTCCGTTACCACTATTAAAAACCACAACCCATCCATCACGATCGCGTCGCTCCACCACTTTTATTAAGAAACGGCAACCGCAACCATTTCTTTTGGTGTTTCTTCGAAGTGCAGTATCCATATCCCGAGACTCCATTTGATTTCGCCGGTCGCATCTCAAATAACAATCCATCCGACTATCTGATCTTGTTTTGTACGACGACACGACCAAAAAAAACCCAGCTCCGATAGCTACTTGTTTGGTCCGTTTACTTACTTCATCGATTGTTGCAAAGATTTGTGTAGTTTGAAATAACTCACTGTAATCCACTCCATCACCACCAAAATCTTCCAATGGAACCTACAAAAATAAAATCGAAATTAAAAAAATCAAAAAATTCCAGGCGTCTGGATTAGCCGCCTACCCCATGGGTGGGGCGTCTGAGTTAAACGCCCTCCCCAAGGGTGAGGCGTCTGCGTAAGACGCCTTGCCCAAGGGAAGAGCGTTTACTAAAGACGCCTTACCCAAGGGGAGGACGTCTACATAAGACACCTCTCCCATTGCGTAGGCGTCTGCGTTAGACGCCTCGGCCAATGGGAGAACGTTCTACGCAGACGCCCTCACCTTGGGGGAGACGTCTAATGCAGACGCTCGGTCCAAATTTTGCCCATTGCGCAGGCGTCTGAGTTAAACTTACCTCACCGGATGCATCACCCTCGCCAGACATTTTCGTGCTGTTTTTATTGATAAATTATGAATATACAAGACCGTAGACCTAATTTATAGACACGAGACGATACGGGTATTAAATATATTGTTAATGACAATTTGGTAATTTTAAAGAACGATTTAAGTAATTTTGAGACGACGTTTATTTCACAAAAAAAATTACAATTTACAAACGAGCCCCAAAAGGGTTGTCACGACGAAGAGATGGAAAAAGACACAACAATACAATATTTTACTGTTCCACATTCTCTCGTTTCTTTCTCCGTTTCTCTTCCGATCCAAAACCCAGAAGCAGATCGGAGGTCCGATCGATGGCGTCGACGGATATGACGGTGGTGAGCACGCCGAGCCAGGACCTGGCCCTCACCAACCTCGCCTACTGCTCCTCCCACGACCTCCGCTCCTTCGCCGTCCCCGGATCCAGACACGTCTTCGCCCTCGTCGCTAATTCCATCGTCTACATCCTTCGATATCCTTTCTTTTCTTATTATCATCAGATCTCGCCTCCTCAAATCCATTATTTGTTTCGATTCGAAACTTCATTTCTCTTCCGGGATGATTTTGGTGTCCGAAATGTGAAATTATAGATGAACGTCGGTGACTTTGACTCAGCCCTTTTAGCTTGATTTTCATTTCGGAAATGTGAACTTTTCGTATCTGCTTCTTTTTACAGGTTTTAAATAAGGGATTTTTCTGTAAGAATTGAGGATTTTGCTAGAGATGAACATCGGTGATTCTGTAGTTAGTTCGGTTGACAACTTAATTGCTTGGAATTTGATAGCCTGGTTTTGATGTCTGAAATGTCAAATTTTCATGTCATCTGATTCTGGCGAACGTGTTTTTGTTTCCGTAATATTATCAAACAAACGAGGACTTCACCAGAGATAAGAAGCACGTCTTGTGATTTCGCTTTTTCATTGGGTGTTAGGGAATTGAATTTTGGCCTGATTTTGATGTTCAAAATGTGACGTTGTGGTGTAATTTTTTCTTAATCAAATGAGGATTTTCTTGTTATTTTGCCATGACAAGTGGGATTTTACTAGAGATGAATGAAGGTGTTTTGGAGTTCAGTTTGACTGATGACTAAATTGCTTAAATTCAGGCGAGGGTTTTCTCGTGCTTTTGCTATAAAGAAATGAGGATATGTAAGATGAATGTACCCGATTTCACAGTGCATTCCGTCAACAGCTTAATTGCTTAAATTTGGATTTTGACGGGTTTATGGATGCACTTTGCCGTCTATGTTTGACTTGTTTGCATGGAGTTTTCATTAGTCTTTTCCTTAATAGAATCAAACTGCTCATGAGAGCATTTCTCCCAAAAGTATTGCTTTGAATGCCATCCAGAGACGACTTACCAGGGTATCTACTGGCGATAAGGTCTCAGTCAACAGGTCTGGAATAATTATTATTATTTATTTTGAAATTGGATACTAGATTTAGCTTATTTTTAATGCCTACAGTCATTCTATAGGTTTGACGTTCCCGATAGTTTTAAGCTTGCAGTGCTTACATTGGAGTTGGAGTTCGTGAAAAAGACGGCCAATAAATCTGAACAAGTAAGAAATTGAGCAACATAGTTTTATCTTTTGTGTGCAAAATTAGTTTTCTCAATGAAAATTTCCTTTTGTATAGCTTGATGCTGCTCTTCTCACCCAACAAATTCAGAGGCGATTCGTAGATCAGGTACTACTATGCTTGCTTCACTTTTTTTCTGGTTGAAGCCTTGTAGAAATGGAAATAGCCACTTAGATATATCATATATTTATAGTTGGTTGTTGCAAGCTCTTCCAGCCGAGCTTTCACGTTTTATCATAAAACAATTTCACAAACCAAAATTAGGAATGCAGATTGAGGGTCAAACGGAATCCTATTCTTATTGGTTCCAACTTCCAATCTTCTCCTTTCAAGGCTTAGCATTCTAAACTCAAGTCCGACTGACTTATGAATCTCCGAGGGTCTTTTTTGTTTTTGAATGAACTTCCGAGTTCCATCTTTACAAGCTTGAAGATATGAAATTTTGTTTGATTCTGAAACTACTTCAGAACAACTCGCCAGCATATTGAATTTGTAATAATCATGAGTTAGACTTCTGTTTCTCAAAATTTTACTTGTATGCTGTATCTATATTCTATACTCACAACATTATGATTTTTCCTATGTTTTACACTCCTGCTGATTTTTTTCTATCCTTTTTAATGCAGATTATGACTATTGGGCAGAAGGCTTCATTTGAATATTGTGGAACTAATTACATCTTCACTGTAACTCAAGCATTAGTTGAGGGAGAGAAAATAACTGGTGCGATAGAAAGGGGGATGATTTCAGCAGACACTTACATTGTATATGAAGCTTCTTCGAATTCAGGAATTAAGGTCCTCTATTTCATTCTTACGAAATTGTATTCCGTTTGTCAAAGTTATCTCAACTATTTTTCTATTGGATATCCTCAATATTTACGCGGTAATGTCTTTTTATTTTGAAATTTTAATAATTGGATACTGTCATGATTGTAGATTGTTAATCAGCGTGAAGCTGCTAGTAGCAATCTTTTCAGACAAAAGGAGTTTAATCTTCAGAAGCTGGGCATAGGAGGACTAAGTGATGAATTCAGTGATATATTTCGAAGAGCTTTTGCTTCTCGTGTATTCCCTCCACATGTTACAAACAAGTATGATCCCAAGCACAAAAATCTTTATATTTGCCATTCAATTCTTCCAAGAGAAAGTCTTTATGTTTTGTTCTTTCTCTCAGATTGGGAATTAAGCATGTCAAAGGTATGTTGCTTTATGGACCCCCTGGAACTGGAAAGACACTTATGGCTCGCCAAATTGGAAAGCTGTTAAATGGAAAGGATCCCAAGGTATACAGGTTTCATCAATTGATATTTGGCTGTTCTTTTTTGTTTCTAATGAATCCAAAAGGATCTATCATCAAGATGCGTATTGTTGTTGGGACTTGGAGTATATCTTTAACTCTAATATTGTTGAACTTAGATTGTTAATGGACCTGAAGTTTTGAGCAAGTATGTTGGAGAAACAGAAAAAAATGTAAGAGATTTATTTGCCGACGCTGAGAATGATCAAAAATCTCGAGGTATTAAGTTGGGCAATCTCATCCTGTTACCTGTTCCTTTTCTTATATGTCCATAATGTTTTTTTTTATGTTTCAGGTGATGAGAGCGACCTGCATGTTATTATCTTCGATGAAATTGATGCTATATGTAAGGTAATGTCTTATCGTGGCCTCTCTTTTTCCAAGTTGCTCCTTCAGTGATTCTCAGTTTTATGCTTTAGCTACAGACAGCTTCAGTTAGTTTGCTTCTAGACAGACTTGCCCCTGTTTATCAAAGTCTATTGCATAAATAGGCTCTCTTCCAGGATCCTAGTCCTCTTCTTTTGTTATTGCTCCCTACCTATTGTCCATGCTCTTATGATATCCTCTGTATTCCATTATGTAATTAGAGGTACCATTGGCATTTCTAGTAATCCCATAGGGGAATTGGTTCTTGTTCTTATACATCTTAGAAGTCAACCTTTTTTGCTTAAAAAGGGCTACTGATTTCGTTTACTGTTACTTAAGAAACTTTTGCGTTTTAAGGTTGAATGCTGCTTATTCATTTGATTCTTAAGGGACAAATTTTGTTGTCTTTTGATTTCTCTTTCTTTGTTGTATGTTTACATCATCTTATCTCTTTTAGATACTCTAACGTCTCTTTGCCTCTATTCAGTCTAGGGGATCAAACAGGGATGGCACTGGAGTACATGATAGCATTGTCAATCAATTGCTTACCAAGGTGAGACATTATCAGTTGAACAAATTCCTCACATGGCTATTAGCAAAGCAGGTTACCCAAGTATGGCTATCTCATGTTGTTTTATTCTTGTGCAATTTATTATAGATTGATGGTGTTGATTCCTTGAACAATGTTCTCCTAATTGGAATGACCAACAGAAAGGATCTTCTTGATGAAGCTCTATTGAGGTAAGTTTATCATCCTTATCATCCCAAGCTCAAGGACACACACAGCAAATCACATACTCAAACACTGTCACTTTACATAAACGAGTGGCAAGCATGTACTAGATTTTCATATGCATCTGTAATTTCTTTTCATGGTACTATGTTTACCCGTAACTGTTTTCATTATTTCCAATAATGCACATGAGGGTTATATATTTTCCTGTGATATGTCAATGCCGATCCATCACAATGGTGTTCTGACACCTCTAAGTTCTGATGCTGCACAGAAATTAGAAGTTCATGTATCTATTGCATTGCTGTCTAAGCTATTTTTTTGTATGTGTATTTAGATTTCTTTCTCAGCTGCTCTTGTTGTTGTGTCACTTCTGTCAACTTAATGAAAATGGAAAGAGATAAGGGATTGTGCTCTATTATCTTGTTTGAGTTTGTCTAGGAGAACAAATATGAAAACCTTAGTTACCTTATACATCAACTTATATTTTCTCCGAAGTGGTTGTCTCTGTGGGAACTTAGAGGGAAAGCTTGCGTAGTTCTTTGATATCCATCTAGGTAAGTTGTTTGCAACATGGTTTTATTTCGAGGAGCATGCAAAGAAAACTTGTTATAGTTTTTTAATTATGTGATTTAGGAAAATTACACATTATCTATGTACATATTTTTTTTTACATATTTTATGCCGTTAAAATTTAAATTAATCGGAGGCACCTATAAGAAGAGGAATATTGAATCGGATCGAAGACACAAAAAGAAGAAGAGGTAGACCACGATTGATTTGGGAGGAAGCGATCAAAAGAAATCTAAAAGATTGGAATGTTCCTCGGGAATTTGCATTGGATAAAAACGCGTGGAAGAAGGCGATTCACATGCCTGAACCGTGACTCCTTAAAGTTTCATTTCTAGCATATCCCAACTAGTTTGGGATTAAAGGCTTTGTTGTTGTAAAAAATTAAATTAATGTATGGGTAGTGTTTTTTTCTTGATTGTCGGAAAGATTTGTTTGACATCCCTCTTTTACTCGGTCTTCTGGTCCAACATCGTAAGTTACATATGGAGCAAAAATTAGGAATTGATTTTCCACCTTTGATTTGTTAGCTGATACTGATTATTGGTTCTATTCGCCTAACAGTGTCATATGTTCATCTCTTAAGCATACAGTTTAACTAGCTTACTGTTGCCCTTTGTGGTTATCGTAGAAGAAATGTTCCTTTTAGCCATAGCACATTTCATGCCACTCATGTTGCAGGCCTGGTCGTCTGGAAGTTCACGTTGAGATTAACCTACCGGATGAAAATGGCCGTTTGCAAATTTTTCAGATACATACAAACAAGATGAAAGAGAATTCTTATCTTGCTGCTGATGTGAATCTTGAGGAGCTTGGTACGTTTGATACATACAATTATATGTACACACACATACATATGTAGGCATATATGTATATCAATTATCACGATCAAGTCGTAGTACAATGTTATACGAGTCAAGATGTAGTTTTTTGTTGGTGAAAATTATCCAAACAAGATTTTTTTGTCCCATCTCTTTGTTTGTGCACTGTGTTTTTTCCTTGAGTCAGACTTAATTTCATTGCAACAGAAATACAAAATAAACCGTGTTCTCACAATTTCTTTGAAAACCAAAAAATATTTTCCAGCCACAACTACCCTTTCTAGTTTTAATGATAGTTCTTGTAAAATTCACGATCAGCTTTAGTTGGGGCTTATCTCGTTTCTTACCCTTGTTGGGTTCTTATCTTTCTATTTGATCAAGAAATTCTGAGAAATTGTCCATAAAATCTGTTACTTTCATTTAAGATGCATATTATGTACTATGATCTCCTGTAATATTTTAATCTGTAGTTAAAAATGTGAGGTTTCGATTGGGGGTGAATAAGATATTTTTAATTATGATTTATCATTGTACTTTTCATTACTTAGTCAAAGTACATGTTTTTTGGATGGATTGATTCCTTTCTCTAACTCATTGATCTATCTAATTCCCCAAGTCATTAGTTTTGGAGCTTCTATATGTTATTTTTGGCATTTTTGTGTTTGATACATATGCCCGTGTTCTTTGATTCCCCCCCTCCATTATAGCGGCCCGAACTAAGAACTACAGTGGAGCAGAAATAGAAGGTGTCGTAAAAAGTGCTGTCTCATATTCCTTGAACCGTCAAATCAGCATGGATGATCTTACCAAACCACTAGACCATGAGAGCATTAGAGTTACAATGAACGATTTCTTGAATGCCCTTCAAGAGATAGTTCCTGCATTTGGAGCATCTACTGATAACCTTGAACGATACAGGTTATTTATTAGTGCACTGCTTTTATATTGTAAGAATTTATTTGGCTACTTTTGATTGTCAACTCTAGAATGGTAGCTTTCAATTGTTAAATCATTTTAACATCTTCTGGAACATTGTGTCCTAAATCCTAGATTTCAAAGCTCCGACTGTGAAAATAACACTGGTGTACAGTTTTAGTTAATATACAAAAATAAAACTTGTGATATGGTACTTGCTGTAATCTAAGGGTAGACACAAAATTCATAATGTGGAGCATGTGGTTTACATGGAGGAGCTGATTTACGAATCATTCCTTTTTTGATCGGTAATTTATGAATCATTCTGATATAGATACGATCATTCATCATGCATAGTATGTCTTTGAACAGAAGTTAACTTAGTCGCATACTTGTTCATGCAATGGGACAACCATAGGTAACCATAGGTTTGGAAATGAAATTGTAATCATTCTGTTGTGCTGCTGTACTAAGCCATTAGTCATTACTAATTGTCAATATTTCTTATGATCCTAAACATTTAAATTACAGCATTGAATGAGAATCTCTGAGTGGCTCCATTATGTGGTATATTTCAGGCTGTATGGCATTGTGGATTGTGGTCGGAAACACAATCACATCTATGAGCGAGCTATGCTACTTGTGGAGCAGGTTAGAGTGAGCAAGGTTACTCCACTTGTAAGTTGCCTTTTGGAAGGTCCTGTTGGAAGGTATACTGCCGTTTTATCATTTCTCTGATATTGTTATCACGTTGATATCTTTATATCCTAAGACGTTACTTTTTTTCCAGTGGGAAATCTGCCATGGCAGCTACAATTGCTATAAACAGTGACTTCCCCTATGTTAAGATCGTAAGTTTTAGCGTCATGAAGTACATACTGCTTTCAATTTTTGAAGTGATCTTTTGACATTTTCATTTTATTTCATGTGAGCAGCTCTCGGCAGAATCAATGACTGGTCTTAGTGAAAGTGGTAAATCTGCTCAGATAATTAAGGTCTTCTTTACTGCAAATTATTCTATGTATTATTTATATTTATATTAGTCATTGAAATAATTGAATCTACTTGCTATGACTTTAGAAAGAGTTCCAATTATTCCTCTACTTCGATGTTTATTATTTTCCCACTGCCAATCTTACATAACTCAGTTTCAAATTTTATATGCATGTCCATTTTATTGATTCAGCTTAAGTGTTCGGTAGTCTTTATCAATGAGAATTTTACCTATTTTAATTGTTATTCATTCTTATTGTTTTTTCTCTCACAAACATGCGGTAATCATGCATTTTGCAATATGTTTTTATTGAGATTAAGTTATTTGTTTCTAGGTTTTTGAAGATGCGTACAAGTCTGAGTTCAGCATCATCATTCTTGATGACATTGAAAGGTAATATTGAATCTAATAAATCTTTAGCAGAATTTTTCTCCTCTGATTATCCGCAAATGTTTTCCTTTCGGTTCTTAATTATGTGCATGTGTGACATGTGAGGTGAGCATTTATAGGCTCAGTCATTCATATCTGTTTCAGTGTTTTATGACTTTTGGGAGTTTAGACTGGTGAATGCTCGTCTTTTATTATTATTATTATTATTATTATTTCTTCATCATATGCTTTCCGGTCAGAAGTTAGGACCACTTTTAGGCTAGGAAGCACAGACACTTCTAGACGGTCTTCGTGTCCGAGTCGTGGCCATGTCTGACACCGACACTCCTCGGACACGCCTTGGACACGTGTCGGACACGCCAGGTGGCGTGTCCGGAGCTGTTTCGACATTTCACAGTGGTGGACACTCCTTGGTCTCGATTTTGACTTTTGTATTTTTTCTTCTTCCTCCTTTTCGTTACCGGAATGTTTATATAGCGGAGAAGAAGAAGATAAACCGTTTAGTCAAGGAAGTTCCAGTACAACCCTTGAAGTTTGTGCTTTATTTACAATTACTGTCACTGTTAGGCCGTTAGGCTAGCCCGTTGGATCCTATCATGAGCCTATCGAAGTCCATGTACCTATCTCCAATGTTTTTTTGGCAGTAATCAATTTCCTGTCCTTTAAGAATAGGCTCAATGACTACTTTTGTCATGGACAATGAGAATGCAACTTAAAACAACGTATATTATTTTATTATGAACATTTATGTCTAATTATTTTTTTACCAGTGTATTATTTTTTATTTATATAAATTATAATTTTTAATTATAATTTAATACCGTGTCCGTGTCCAACTTTTTAGAAAAATGCCGTATCCCCGTGTCCGTGTCCCGTGTCCGTCTCCGTGCTTCTTAGGTTTTTGGTTTTTGTCTCGACATAGTTCGATATCTTACAGATCAACATGAGGTAATTCCACATCAACAGATTTACTAGGAATACTTGAATTATGAGTTAACCATACTTTGCCCACTTATATTGTACAGATTGTTGGAATATACTCCCATTGGTCCTCGCTTTTCAAATTTGATCTCTCAAACATTGCTGGTCTTTCTCAAGCGGCTTCCACCCAAGGTTGAAAATCTCAAGTCTTGCATTTCCCCATATACTACGAAAAAGAGCCATTCTTGGATAAAATTATTGTCTTTTTCCTGCACCAGGGTAAGAAGCTTCTTGTTCTGGGAACAACAAGTGAAGTTGGCTTTCTGGAGTCCCTTGGTATTTGGAATGCTTTCTCAGTTGTTTACCACATCCCTAATTTGAAGACAGAAGATGCCAAGAAGGTAATGAAACTTGAACTGGTGAAAGCTTATTTGTAACATGGAGAACTAAATGTCTTGAGTATTTTCCATGTTTCCAACACATTGTTCATTAGCAGATAGTAATTTATAATGTACCTTCTTTCAGGTATTACAAAAACTAAATGTCTTTTCTGAAGATGATATCGATGCAGCCGCTGAAGCACTTAATGATGTAAGCTCTTCTTTATTTTTCTTTTCTTTTCCACCGTAAACCAACATTACCAAATCATTTTTGTACTTTTCTTTGCCTGTACTATATTTTCATACCTTTTGTTAAATTGCCAGTTTTCAGTTGAAATCCCTAAGGGTCTTAACTTTGTAAAAGTAGTAAAATAAAATCCCTAGTAGTCCTAATCCAGATGTTTGGTTGAAGTATTGGCATGCTATAGCATTGGTTTTTATCTCACCAAACATTACAAAATACCCATGTCTGTTTCTCTCATTTTCTCTTGATAACAAAACAAAAATTACCGACAAAAAGTGCAGTAAATAAGAAGAGTGTGAGCAAAATCAGATAAAAGTTGATTCCAGTGAAAATTTAGTTTTAATTATCCTGTTTTGTCGTTCTCATGGAACCAATAAGAGTTTGCTTCAAATTTTCTCACAATGTATTCTTTGATACTTCAGACTAATTAACTATGAGCAGCCTGACAACACTTTAGGTCTATGGCAACTTGCTGACTAGATTTTTCAATATTTTTTGTTCAGCAGCCCTTACACTAGAATCTAGCTTAACTATCATGGTCACTTCAAGTATCAGAAGTCAGCATCAATAATTAATAACTTAACGTTTTGTTGTTGTAATGGTTCTGTTTCCTTCATACGTGAGAATGTTGCCAAATTTCAATCCCTGATTTCGTTAATGCATCCCATCATTGATGCTGCTTGTCTCCTCAGAGGGTTCTCGAGCCTAGTATGGTACTAATATGTTTCAATTGGTTTTCAGATTCCGATTAAGACACTTTATCGACTGGTTGACATGGCAGCTCAAGGCCCCAAAGGAGGGAGTTCCGAGGCAATTTACTCTGGGAAGGAGAAGATCAACATCGATCATTTCTTTGATTGCTTGGGAGATGTTGTATCAATCTATCGTTAATGTTTGTCATGTTTTCCCTGTTCAAGGGGTTAGCATTTGTTTGTGCTATATATGGTCATCAATTTGTAGTGTTTTGTGATCTCACTGGCATGGGGTGGTGTGCCTAGCCAATGGGTTGTAATTCTAATTTATATCTGTATTTGTTGTGATCTTGTAGTTGGTACTTGCAAATTTTCCTCGGATGTATCTTGTATCAACAGTTTGTGGGGTTCTCCTGAGTTACATTGTCTCTAGGTAGAGAATCAAATACGTACACCATTTTTTTTTTGCCGTTCGCAATTGCCAATTGTGCTTTGCTAGGGAGTGCCAAGAATATTCTTTTTATACCTGGATATTCATTTGGAAGATTTTGTTGATCGTTAACAATATTCTTGTTATTCTTTGTGGACTCAAGAAGAAAATATCTATTATTGTTGTTAACCTTCCTTGAGATTGGTCAAGGGGATCAAGAAAAGGGGTGTGGCATTCAGGTTTATCGAAATGACTGTAATGAGAAGTAACAGGAGTGTACCTTTGTATGTCTCTTAATGTTCTCATGGTGTCATTACATCCAACATGTCAACAATGCAAGGATGCGAGTCAAAGGATTCTGTCATTTTGTTTATCTAAAGGTTGCAATGAAGTTCAAACGTACTGATATGTACATTGCGATGTTAATCGAAACGTAAAATACGCACGCACGAGATGAGGAATTGAGGACTGAATGGTGCTAATGTCGGGAAGGCCATATGGACTGACCAGAACCGAAGACGTCAATTTACGTAGAACCGTTCTCGGTTACTATTATCAGTATTATATACTCGATTACTTTGCATCCTTATTCCTATAATTGCACTATTAAGGTTTACAACCGGATTAACAACTAAATATACAAGTAAAACTCTTTAGACGGGGATGTGGTGGTTGTGTCAACTACTTTCTACCTGTCACATAAGAAAGAAAGGCGACCTCCAAGAACAGGCAAAAAACCAACCGAACCAAAGGGATAAACAAACATCATCGGTCATCACCAACAGCACACCCCACCTATTTGCTTGAAGAGGAGAAAAACAAACCCAACGAAATTTAGAACAAATCTAAAATCCAGATTACAAAACCGATTTACCCGATCCTCGCCTTCGTCTCGATGGGGTTCCCGAAGCCGTCGTTGCGGAGCACCGCCGCCCGATTCGTCTCCAACGTCACCACCACTATCCTCAGCCCCATCTCCGAACCCTCCACTCCTGCTAAGGTATAAGTTTTTTTTGTTTTGGAGTTTCCTAGGGTTTAGGTCTTCCGGAAATGTGTGGACGGCTTCGATTTCTGGTGTTGGTGATGGTAGTGGGAAATTATGGAAATGGAAGAATTAGGGTTTATTCTGTGGTTTGATGTGGTGAAAGTAATGAGCTCATTCATTCGGTCGTCTTAACGGAATCAGTGGAGGTTATTGCAAGAATTTGATTGCGCGATCTTAATCCTTCGAGAGGAATCGATCCGGATGCAGCAAGTAGATAGTCATTTATGTCTCAGTAAATTATTTCAATTACTAATTTGGTTCAGTTGGTTCTAAAGCTACTTCAGATAGTAATTAGTGGATTTGGAAACATGGCTACGGCAAATGGGGTGGATTGGAAGGCCCACAAGTCTGTTCATTTGATTGGATTATGTCTGTTAAAGATTGTGTTCGTATTTCCAATGGTATGCGTAATCTTGCATTAACCTTCTAGAGTATTAGAAAGTATATGTTTTGTTTGTATTGGAAAACCATTTCCGTAGCAATTGAGCTAAACCTTCAATAATGTTTGACATGCTAAAATGGTACTTATTATCAATTTTTGTAAATGCTACTGTAGATATACTCTATGGTTGTACTCTCACTGCCACATTATTCTTGTATAGAGGGATGAAAATGGGATGAATTGTGAAAACATGGCCGTGGAATCTGATTCTAAACCTCCTGATGGTCCTGATACGTCCTCTTTTCCGGCGTTTTTGGCTTCTTTCTTGGCATCCTCAGAACCTGATAGTCATTCAGATGATTCTGATGAGTATGATCGCGCTGATGCAATGGAAGAAGTCCCTTCATCTTCAGTAGAAAAAGAAAGTGGTGGAAAGAAAAGTTTAATTTCAAGAGGAAAGCACTCCGTTGGCAAACTCCTTCAGAAAGCTACTAGATGGGGTGCACCTAGATATGATAGGTCAGAACAGAAACATGATGGCAGCACACTAATTGACTTTGGTCCAGTAGAACATGAAATGAAGCCTTTGAATGTCACGGTGGAGGCATCGTTGCATTCTCAGCTTCCGGAGATTTCTGAGCAGTCTTTACTTCTTTCCCAGCGTTTACGTGGTGCTCTTTATGTTTCATTGCCTTTGCAAGTCAAAGGCAAAAAATGGGTTCTGCTTTATAGGTGATAAATACTTGTATATAAGTTTACTTACTGCAGGATACTTTGTTTCCAACATTATGATCGAACTATAATTATCGACACAGTACTGGGAGGCACGGAATATCCCTTTCAACCTTGTATAGGAGAAGCAGGATCTGCCCTGGTCACACTCTTCTGGTACAGTTACAGTTCTCTACTTTTATGTTTGAACTTGGTGATCCTATTATTATCTAGTATCACTATCATTGTTGTGACAGTCATGTCATGATGACTTACAAATGTTAAATGTACTCAAACAATTTCCTGTTACCTTACAAGCTGGGAATAAGACGCACATGCATATGAATGAACAAGGTTGGGGTAGCTAGTAGAAACTAGAAAGTATTTGTTTTTAGTCCCAGTGTATCTTGTGATGCAGTTTTCACGAGTATAGTTCATTGGATAAGAGGGTGTCCTGGAGCATTGGTAAGGCTCATGGGTTCGAGTCACGGAAACAACCTTCTAGCCAAAAAACAGCAAGGGAAGGCTGCATATGAATGTACCCTCCCCCGACCCTCACAAAGTGGGGAGCATTGTGCACCCGGGGTTGCCCTTTGTTGTTCATTAGATAAGATTTCGTTAACTAAAAAGTCATATCATTTAATGATAAGAATATGTTATACTTCCTACATGACAACAGTGGACAACTTGGAATTGCTTGATTGTTTTGGAATTTGTTTTCTCATACGGATTCTGAACTGATCTTGTTATGTCTCAGATGAGTGACTGCCACCCATTTTACTATTTTTTCCTGCATGTGACAAATTCGTTTAGTTTTTAGAAATACTTTGGAATGATATATAAACACTATATTTAATACTTATTGTAAAGAAACAACACATCAAGGGACAAAAATGTTATTTAGTACCAGTTGCTCAATTACATTGATAGTGCTCCTTCCTTTGTTCCATGCATTTACATCATCCACCCAAATCATGCAAAACTGTTAATCTGAAATTAGGTCTTATCTCGTAAATGGCGGCAGTCAATAGATAAAAACCTAAAACCCTAGTAGAGTAACCATGCTGAGTTCCATACTTCTTGATTAGACATGTATTTTTTTACTGCTATTTGTCACCTCTTGTGTTTCTATTTAGATAGCTGGGGATCGGAAAGGTGCTGTCTTTGGAGGGCTAGTGGAAGCACCACTACAACCAATACGGAATAAGTACCAGGTAACTGGATCTATATCCACAGGTCTCATTAAATTATAGGATTTTGTTATACCACTCTCAGATGCTGATCAAATGTCTGTCGTCCTTTTCTGGACTAGCACTTAGTACAGACTACAGAGTAACTTGAACAACTGAACTAGTGAATTTCAGACACAGATGCAATTCATCAAGAAGCAGACTACTAAGAGCATAACCAACTGCAATTTGTTATCCTCCTAGGCTTCAATTTTTCGAGGGAATAACCTTGCTAGTTGCTAGCGTTATACTGCTAAACAATACGTATGTACTTGCACTACTGGAATCTCCACTGAAATCATGAGATTTCTAATTGCCAAGAAATGTTTCGGTTACGCTTGATGCAACGGTAAGACAGTAATTCTGAGAAAAAGTTGACCATGTTATCGGTGTGTGGAAAACAAGCAGAAAATAGTTCAAAAAATGATATGAAAATTTCAGAAAGTTAAGAATTTGAAGATTTTGTAATTGGGTATATTGTGCCATCTTATCAACTAAGACTGCGTTTGGATGGGAGAGGATCTAGCTCCTCTCCCATCATGGAGCTGCTACAGTTCACTTGGGTCATCCAAACATGGGGATGGATCCCATGGAGCCGAGCTCCCAACACGACACGGAGGCATGTTTTGCATGTGGATGGAGAAGCTCACGGGAGGAGCTTCTAGCAGCTCATCCACTTGTTGGATTTTTGTGACGATTTTATCCCCGTTAATTTCAACATATATCTGCATAAGTTTTTATTTAATCAAAGTTTAGGGTAATTTAGGGATTTCCTTCGACAAGACATTTAAGGCTCCCAGAAGTCTTTTGCACACCCAAAGAACTTTTCACCTCTGAGAAAGAAGTTGTTCCTGGATCCACATTCCCAGAAACAGACTTCCCGCCTGAAGCTCATATTTGGGAGCCCCATCCAAACCAAGCCTAAGAATTCCGACAACATCAATATCTCTGTTTAGTTATCTGAAAACTTGGTTTTAATGCTGAATTATACCTAGATTTTTCTATATGAGACCAACATCTATACTTCATGTCATTTATGTTAAACTTCTCTTTATATTCTTGCCTTTTTGTTCGTGACTACAAAGATTTTGAGCTTTGCTATTTGCATTATGCATATATGTCCTTATGAACCAAACCCTGATCTTATTCTTGATAAAGTGGACAAATGGCACATCATCATTGGATCCTGTGACTCAGGGTCTGTATTCAGATACAAGCAATGCAGGGTTTCTTTGACATGAGAAGTATGTTTCGTGCCCACATGTGATTTGGCCCAGTTGGGGTTTGTATAAGATATCCAAAGATTGGGATTTGGGACTAGAAGTCGACTGTCTATAAACAGGAAAAAACGATTTTGAGATTTTGAGTCAAAAGTTGCAACATACATGTTGTCTATATAGATTTTTTTTGAATTAATTGTAATTTTTTTAAGGAAATCTTTCTAACCCTCCAATGTATGCTTGTATGGTTTAAAACTATATTTGGCTAGTTCGACATTATGTGAGCCACATGATCTTATGATTCTCATTCATCCCTATTTTTAGAATAATTATTTGTCACACATGAGAGATGTCATATGTGTTACCTAAACAATTAAGTACTAGTCATTTATGGTGTAAACCCATACCAGCAGCTCCTCTCTCCTTTTTCACTATTTAAAAATTAAAACCATTGCATGTCACATTCACCTCACTTACAGGATGTGATCATAGGAGCGCTGAAACAAATAATGCATAAATAGTAGACACCTTCAGCTTTGCTTCATAGTTATCACTCTTTTACAGAATCGTTATAGTTATTTACTTATTTTCAGTTTGTGAATACTCAATAACTGTAACTTCTTTTCTTGTAGGGTAACAAAAGTTGTTTTGTTTTCACCAACTTGTTAGATCCTCCAGTCATTTTTCATCCTACAGGTTTGCTTTCCAATTTCTGTCTTTTAACCACATTACTCTGAATGTTTAAAATAGTTGGTTTGTCTATAAGTCAATATTTATTAAATCGATTGTTTCTATTGATAGTCAATTTGTGTAGTTGGCTATCATTTACTAGCCAAGGTATATATCCTGTCAACTATAAGAATGTAATAGTCAATACAAATGCTGCGCTGAGTGCTTGTACTGGTCCAACATTTAGGTGCAAATCCCTATTATACTTTATGCTCTACTGACAGCTTGGCCCTCGGGGGTGGCAGCCACTTCGCTCTTTGCTTGCATGAAGATCTGTGAGCTCCATTTTTCTTTATCTGTATTTCCCTCGATGTCTAAGAAAATTATCTTGGTTTGGTCTTGTGTATGTTAAAGGTGTTTCTCTGCTTTAAGGTTGACTGGTTCAAGCAACACTTCCGAAACCTTTGGCAACTCCTGTCTTGCGCATACCGAGTATTTCGATGTTAAGGAGGTTGAGGTATAAATCTTCCATTTATTCTTCATACGACCAAACACTGTCTTGTGTTTCGATGAATTTCTAGAACCCAAACAAATTTAACTTGGGTACTTCTAACAACAGTCATCAAATTACCTACTCCTGGATACTGGTTTGAGGTGGATGACATTTTCTTCACTTGATTTTGCAGTTATGGGGATTTGTTTATGCTTCAAAGTATGAAGAAATACTAGAATCATGTCGGACAGAGGCCCCTGGAATCAGCCGATGGTGATCACGTTACAGCCTAATTGCAGATTTGACCTGTGGAATCAACAAGCTGGATTTGGTCTTGTATATATGTAGGTAATTCTGGAATACATAGAACGAGAAAGTAGGTGTTTGATAGTCTCCTTTGTGCAGAGTACCTAAATGAAAGATTTAACTCATCACTTTGCCGAGTCCAAGAAGTTTAGTTTAAATCGGTCGTTTGTTAGTTGTTACAACTTCCAAAGCTTATTACGTAACACGCGGGCAAGAAATTGTGTATACTTTTTTGAGATGGACTATGTACACCATAAAGCTCTTTCCTCGTAGCATCTCGTTCTGTCTGCCCCAATAAAGCAATTTCCGGTCGTTCTGTTTTCTCTCTCGGTCACATCAGCTTCTCGTTCCGTCACGTCAGCTCAAACTAAACCCCTAAATTTTTCTTAACCACACCCAGAAATATTCTCTCATTTCATGATCATACACGTCATTTCAGGATCAATTCTAGGCAAAATACGAAAAAATTATCAAAAAATTCTAGAAAATATAAACAAATAAAAAACTTATTTTCATAAAAAATATATTTGAAAAAACAATTTTAAATGATTTTTAAAATATTTTCTAAACACAAAATAAATAAAAATAAAAAAGTGACCATTAGTGGGGTACACGTGCCCACCACCCAGCCCATCGCCCAGGCGAAAATTCGGGCGCCATTCGCCCGAGCGAAGGTTGTTCCAATTTTTTAATATTTTTACTGCTGATACGAGGGGTGAAATTTTAGACGCCTGTTTTTGTACGTATCGTTAAGGATGCTCTTAATGTTGCCTTCTTTTGCGAGAATATTTTTTTTGCAAACATTTCCAACATGATTTTATGCAAACATCGTTGGTTGAATCCGGGCTATTGTTGGGGGAGATGGTTGCCTAATTCATCTTATTATACATGACTATGTATAACAAGTAATTATTCTTATAAGATAAGTAAAAAATACAAGTTAATGGTCACATGACTATGTATCGGCCCGAATCGACTTCGGCCCACCGTGCAAGGCCGAAAATCCGGCTTGGCGTGTCGGCACACCAGGTCAGTTTGGCCCCGGGTTGGGCCGTGCCAGGCCAGGGAGCCTGACAACCGTACCGAGCTGGCACAGGACGACAAGGGCTGGCCGGCTGACATGTTACGCAGGCGGGTCGGGTTGGGAAAATAAAAAACCCGAATTTTCGGGTCGGGTTCGGGTTGAGGGGGTCGGGTTGACCCAACCCAACCCGAACCCGATTTTTTTTATTTTTTTTATTTTTTCCCAAATAAACCGGTCGACCGAACATCACTCGGTCGACCGTTTCCAACCCGAAAATTTCGGATTTTCAAGCCACCGGTCGACCGTTTAAGCACCGGTTGACAGAACCCGACCAAGTTTGAGAGAAAATTTCCAAATTCGGGTTCAACCCGATCCAACCCGACCCAACCCGAAAATTTCGGGTCGGGTTGGGTTGAACCCAAACCGGTTCGGGTTGGGTTGGGTTTTTTCCCAACCCGAAAATTTCGGGTTGGGTCGGGTTGAGGCCCAAACCCGACCCATGTGCACCCCTAGTAAGGAGGGTGGTGTCATTCAATTATATTGTATTTTACAAAAGTAGAGTTCTAATCCTAATCTACCGAGTATTAATATCTTGCTAAAGAGTAAATATATGGAAAAACTAAAAAAAGGGTAAGAATGGATTGAAATCAGTTTGCGCCTTTTCCTTCTGTGTTCTTTAACTCGTTAATTTTTGAGTTTTCAAACGTAGCTTAATTTTTTCCCCAAACATCAGTTTATGAATAAAATTTTCTCATTATAGTTGTACCGTATGATTGTATGAACACATCTTACTTTTAGCTATTGTTAAGTAGTTTGACCATATTATGACTTTGAGTAATGGTTTTTGTAGAATCATTTTTCGTAGAACGGTTGTAGAATGAGTTGGATGACAAATTTCACCTATAAAGTATGACTAAATAATCGGTTATTGAGAAACCCACACATTCAAGATGCACGAATCTATGTTATGGAAATCATTTCCGTTTGGATCCATGCAAATACTTTTTCATTGCTTTTTTGTCTCTTCATCTTCCTCACCATTTTCTTCCTCCACGAGTGACCTTATTTTAATTTTTTTGTCTCCATCTTCATCCTATGTTACCTTCTAATTCATATTATGTTTGTTTTTCAACTTACTCCTAGACGCTTAACAATTTTTTAATTCAAATTTCAAGTCAGTAATTTGACAAATCGAACTTCACTCTGTGAATTTCAGAATACATACAAATTGCATCATGCAAGTTAACTATATATTCTATTTCATCATTTGAAATTTCATAAGTATCGTTTATTTTTCAACTCTGAAATTTCAATGAAAATCAGAGATGACCAAAAAACTATAAAAGAATTAAAAAAAGGAAATTCATTTTACACAGGTAGATAATAATACTTGAACAGAATCATCACATCAACTAAAACAACAAATTTGATTTTCCCACAATAACTCAAAGTTTTATCGAGTGAATTTTCGAAATCATGAAATTTAAATATCAATTCGACACAAAAGAGGAAAAATCAAACACAAAATAACAAAATAAAAAACCCCAAAACTCAACGGAATTAAAAGAAAAAAACCCAAAACTATAAAAAATAGGAATTAAAAGATAATATAATAAAATTCAAATGTTAGAAATTTAAAGAGTAGAGAAACTAGTTGTTTAAGGCAAGAGGTGAATTTCAATTTCCAAGGCATTGTTTGTTGTGTAGTTCATGATTGTATTTTTCAATACATACAAGGTAATGAGAAAAATTACACTAGAGCTCGTTCTACCGTCACTATACAAGAAATCAAGGGGTATTTGCTTGGGTGCACCTCGGCGGATGGGTAATTGGCTATTTGCACCTGAAAATCGTCTATTGACTTGGGTGCACCTCTACGACGAATAAAATTGCTTGGGTGTACTTATCTCATCAATGTGCTCCATTTTGTAACCTCTCCCGTCATGTTTTGTTACGTCCCGTTACCCCGTTAACTCCTGTTAGCCCGTCTTAATCCTGAAGGTAATAAAAGTAAAAAACGCATGGTCGGAAGAACTTTCTGCCAACTTCCATTTTCTTCCCTCATTTCCTCTCCCCTCCAACCCCAACAAGACGCAAACATGGCTAGTGGTGGTGATTCGACTTCCGATGCCCCTCCAACAAAAGCTCGCGAGTCTTTGTGGATCTCATTTCAAAGTCCACCTCCAACCCCACCCATTCCATTACCAAGGGTCAGTCGTCGAACACCAACAACCATACCTCAAAGTACTCTATCCCCTATCCGTCTGACTCATCGACGACCCCATACGTGTCTGACATGTCGGTGGGTGCTATATCGTTCTGTAGTTGTGGGTTGCCGTCAAAGGTGTATACCTCAAGGAGAGAGTGATCGTACGGGTGACGCTTTTTCCGTTGTCCAAACTATTGGAAGGTATGTTTTGGTTTGAATGTATATAATGTATGTTTTGGTTTTGCTTCAAGACGTGTTCGATGGAATGTGTAGGAGCCCGAACAAAAAAATGTGATTTTTTCCGTTGGATTGATAGCAACGAATGAACGGTGGTGGACGTAAGAACACATGTTGAGAGGTTCCATGACAATATGTTGGAGAAATATGTTTCAGTGGATAGGAAAGTGGAAGAGTTGAAGACTCATGTAGAGGAAAACAACTTGCTTTTGTTGGAGTTAAGGGCCAAAGGTCGTGATATGCAAGTCTTCATCGCTAAAACCAAACTTTTCATGAAGAAGGTTGACATGGTCACAAACGTCTGCGCGGTGGTCGTGCTTGGGATGACTTTGAAGTGGCTGATGTAGGCTTCTTTTACTATATGTTTTGGTTGGTGGTTTAACATAATGTGTATTTTGGAATTAATAGTTATTGAGAATTGAACTTAATCCTAGGTGGCATCCTAGTCACTTGCCACGTCACCTATGGAGGGTGAGTCATCTAGGAGTTGATGACTCAACAAGAAGGAAGACAAAATGTTGTAGGAAAGGAAGAGACAATGAACTCTTCATTTTTTTATATGATTTTCGTCCTATTTTATGATGCAATTTAAGTAGAGGTTGTAATGATCTTGAATGATCATCTTTATATAGTTTATGTTATGTTTGTGTTATAGGGTAAGTTGAAGAGTCTTTGTAAGTGCCTATATAAGCACAAGAGTTCTTCATTTGTAATAAAAGCAAAAAATAAATCAAGTCAAGTGAGAAAGAAGAAAGAAAAGATGAGTGTTTGGTGCAAATCTCGTTTTGCTTGTGAGTGTTAAGTAGTTTGTTTTCTTCTTTCATTCGTGTCCACCAATTGCGTAGATCAAATTATGGATCTAGTGATGGCAATAGAAGACCCTCAGCATGGAAAACAAGGCGAGCCGAAGTAGCCCACCAGGCGCAACTTCTGAACCGCCAATTGGCGGTTTGGGACCGCTGGTTGGCGGTCAATGTGTGTCTGGTGGAGGCGTGCTTTCTGGGGTGGCTTGGTGTGATGCTCCCTGTCTTTCTCCTGCATCTAACAATAGTTGTGTTCACAACAATTGGTTTAAGTTAATGTGTATTTTGGAACCGATATGGTTGTTGTATTCACTATGTTATCTAGGCTTTGAAACCAAACTTATGTAATTTGTAGGTTTGTTAAATGTATGGTTTGAGTGTATCTTTTGGTTGAATGTTTAAGTGAATACTTGGATATAGCTTTGTGTTTGACAACAATATTTGTTGATCACCTGTGAGTTTGGTGTGAATGCTTGTATTTAACCTCCATGAAGCTAGCACATCAAATACATATATAAAGCAAAGACAATTGAAATCATATACAACAAAGACAATTGAAATCATATACAACAAAGACAACAAATCTGAGCGAAGACAACAAAGAAACAAACAATTGAAATCATACACCACCTACGCAAACAATTGAAATTCAAACAAGACTATAGTTCAAACTGAAACCATAAATGCTGTTAGAATAAATCAAATTTCCGACTACATTCAAACTAAATAAAACAATTAGAAAAGAACAAATCGCATACAATACAAAACTCCGTACAACAATTGTACAACCATACAACTATTAGTTTCAAGGCCTACATTATTGTCATTCCATTATTAATGCCAAATTGCTCACAACTTAATTGAAACTTGGCCACTGCAAGTCGACCATTGTGCCTTGCCCACCACCACTGACTGACTCCAAGAGGTTCACCATGGACCCATATGGTGGTCGTATTCCTTGGCTACTCTGGCTGGATTGGAGGTCAACAAAAACTTCATGTTCTGGCTGACCTACCTCATTTGCCTCTTCTTGATACTTCTTTGATTTAGTGGTCCTCTTCCTCTTGTTGGTCCGGTTGTCCCTGCAAATTTAACAGACTTAGTAAAGGATTATATGGCAAAGTCATTTGAAATTAAATGCAATGGAGTATATACCTTGAGTTGTCTAGCGGGTCTGTATGTGACCATATTGGTTCCTTACATGCTCTTGCATGGTGGCCTGCCAAACCACACCTTTTAAACTTCATTTTGTTATTACTGCCACCTAAACTCCATTGACCCCTTTATATCTCTTCATCTTTTGTCTGTCAGCTGATCTCTTCACATAAGGAGGCGTTGTTGAAGGACCTTCCACAACTTGTCACTATGTTCTGTCTGGCATTGGGGAGATGCATGTTTCATAAGCTCTGACGTATGTTGCCTTTGTGAACCATTCACTAATGTAATCCTCTTACACAACCCCTCTTATTGTACCAATAAAAGTAGCTACATGCCTACATGGAATCTCTGTCAACTGCCATACTCTGCAACTACAAGTCATCTCATTCAAATCAACAACCCACCTTTTGGTTAAGGTTGAAACCTCAGCTCTTAAATCATGACACCTCAGAAAAGTGAAGTCCCCCAATTCTTTAGACAAAGCACCGACCAACAACTTGACCTTAGGCACTAGGGGGTCTGTCCACTCTCTACTCTCTTCTTGTCTTCTGTACATTGTTTGCATCAACTTCTGCCTTAGGTTGTACAACGTAGTAACAATGGGTAAGTGTCTTACCTCTCTCATGTAGTTGTTGAATGATTCACTACAATTGTTGGTTATCTAATTTGACTTTGCCACACAACCAAATTGACTTCTACTCCAAATCCGGTCATTGCTTTGAACTCTAACCAACCATTCGTGTGTTGCCTCATTCACACCTCTTATGGTTTGCATCTTTCCACTAAACTCATTAATTGTATAAGCACAAGCGCATCCCACATCAAAGATAACAACAAAGCACTTTTAAACATCTTCTGGAAGTTTTGGTAGAGGTGTCTGGCACAAGCTCTGTGCTCACATCCACTAAATACCTCAGACACTTTCACCTCCAATCCCTTGCACTTGTTACTTATCAAGACCAAGCCATTTCTTTGACCAGCAACCTCCTTTAAAAGATCTAGAAACAACTTCTAATTTTCATAATTCTCAAAGTCTACCACTGCATAGGCTATTGGGAATAGTTGGTGGTTCCCGTCAACTAAAGTGACTATTAGAAGAGTCCAATTGTACTTGCCCTTTAGATGACATTCATCTAATCCAATCAGTGGTCTGCACCCCCTCACAAACCCCTCTATACATCTTGTTAGGCACACAAAACTCTAAGGAATGAACCATCTTTAGCTTTAACTTCATACATAATCACATTATTCTTGTTTGTTCTCTCTAACTCTGCAATGAAAGCTGGTATCCATTGGTATTGTTCCTCATCACCACCCCATAGGTTTCTAATTACAATATGTCTACACCTCCAAACTCTATGATATGGTAGGCTTAGATGAAATCTACTTTTCAACTGGTCACTAATACTCTTTACAGTGACTCTATCACCTTGGCTGAGCCACTGTAGACATTGATGAGCAATCCAATTCTTGGTGGTCATCTTAGAGGCACACCTATTGACTGATGAACAATAATATCGCAACCTAAGAGTCTTTATTTCAAAAGTTCTACCATCATTTAACCTTGAGGCATGAATTCTCCACTTACAATTTAGGTCTCTACATCTGGTTGTCACTCTATCTAGTTGACTTTTAAAATATATAATCTCACACTCACTCAAAATGCAGTGAGTTATCAAGGTCATCCTAAATGATTGTACATTGGGAAATTTCTTTTTAACAATTATTTCTGGATTGGAGGGGTCCACAAACATATGCATGTGGTCATCTGCAACAGGTAAAAAATCCATCCAACCCTCTGGCTGCTCAAAATCAACTCCATCACTACCATCAGAACTGCCAAACTCATCATTGGACTGCATATAATCAGGATCTGAATCACTATTATCACTATAGAGCTCATCCTCTATCCTGGGTGGTGATTTCTCAAAGGCATGCATCCTTATTGGGGTCTTCTTCTGGGGTAAGGAGGTAATTTTAGTAGGTTCAGAATGACAAGGTAGTGTGTAACTTGCCTGAACATCACAAGGTAGGGGGTAACATTCCAAAGGTGGTTGAGGTTGTGGTTCTGAACCTACACTTGCAACAACACTGCCTACTATCACTTTAGTGCTTAAGTTGCAGTAGATGCACAACTCATGTTTGGGGTTAGGAAACCTAACATTGCTAGGAATCATATACTTTAACTCACAGAGTCAGTCATACTCCACTTCCTTACATTGCAAACCCAGGACCTTAAAATTTCAATTGTCAAATCTTCCACAACTAACGTTGATGCCACCTCTTTAAAACCAACAGCTCTTACCCAACCCTTACTCCTAACCCATCTACCACCACAGTGAAGTATGACATTAAGGCTACCACTTAAATCCCGCCCACTAAATCCCTAAAGAAGCCCAACATGCAAACACAATATAAAATGAAGTATCAAAACCAATACACACAAATTCATCATACACATTCTCAGTAGCATGCATGTTGTTTGCTAAAATGAGACCATTACTTTGAAATAAACATTATCAGTAGCATGCAGTTTGCTAAAACAGACTAAGTAGAATGCATGTGGTTTTGAGCATTTTTTATGATTACTTGAACAATCATATTCAGTTATTACAATTCATCATGCAAACTAGAATCAATCAGGAAGAACAACATGCAAACAAATAACTACTTATTCTACCCATGAATCATGCAAAATGGGTGAAGTTATTAAACAACATGCAAACCAATATACACAGGAAAAAGAGTTTGCTCACTGTCATCTTCTGTCGACGAAACCACTTCTTGTTCCAACCATTGCCTCTGCAAGCACCCTCCGACGTTAGCTCTTGTATCCACGATGCACAATCACCTCGATGTAACCGAGCTTTGACCACCTTGTCGACTGCTTTAGGATTTTTTGGGACTGAGGATTTCAGAGAGGATTGAGGATTTAAGAGTGGCCGATTTCAAAGGAGATTGGGGATTTCAGAGGGGATTGGGGAAGTTTGCTTCACGGTTTAGAGTTAACTGGTTGGGACTTGGGGTTGGGAGGTTCGAGTTTGACTTTGAATTTAGGGTTAAGTGGCTGGGGTCGGGTGATTCATTATGGCTCGACCATGCGCTTTTACTTTTATTACCTTCGGGATTAGGACGGGTAACGGGGTGTAACAGAACATAACGGGAGAGGTTACGGAATGAGGCATATTGACAGGATAAGTGCACCAGTTAATTTTATCCGTCGTAGAGGCGCACCCAAGTCAATAGACGATTTTCAGGTGCAAATAGCCAATTACGCATTCGCTCAGGTGCACCCAAGCAAATAACCCATAAATGAATCTATACTAACCACTTCACCCATTATACATGGTAACGTGGTAGGCATATATGCTTGATGCTTCCAAGGTTACGTGCTGAGATGAAGTCATGAAAGCACAAGGTAGGAGACACGATGATTATATATATTAGCACGTACAATGAATCTTAAAAATGCATCTCTGGAAAACTATATGCTGCTGATCCCAGGAATAATACGGCGCTTTACCAGTTGTAATAGGATCAGGAGCCATTGTTTACTCTTTCTTGTGTGCGTACAGACGTAATGCAGCGTACAAAAACATTAATTACTTACTCTTTGATGTACATGCAAATTTAGTTATTGCTAACCACAACCGTTCCTAGTTATGACATTGACCTGATTAAGAACTTAAACGTGAGAACCACTAACGATTAGTTTAAATTGTAAGAGAATAATCCATGTTGGAGAATTTCTACTGGATTATAATTAGTTGAAAAGTATATGAAATTAACCACATAGATGAAATGTATTTTTTGTTTCACCATCCATATTTGTTGATGTATATTCTAGTACAAGGTGGCTATGCATTGAATTTATTAAATTAAGGTGTATTACCTAATGTTCGGGTCGTAATCTAAGTTTGTTAGGCAAGGATGTTTCTTTAATTTACTTTAAGTCTGTGATTGTAACTTGTCTCTTATTAGGTACGATTGGTTTAAAAGAACTCAAATTGAAAATAGTGAACTGATTGTGATCAGAATAGTTTTTTGGTGATTTGGTTTGCCAAAAAAATTAAAATAATTTTAGAAACTAAGTTCTAAAGTCTCATTTCTGATATAAAGAAGAATATTAAAAAAAACGTTCTAAAGTCTCATAAAATACTACGAATAACTTCAACTACTTCCAATCTAAATTCTAAGAAAGTTATAGAATTGTTTTCTGAATTTTCAATCATTTCCTCTGAACTAATAACATTCTTACATGTTTTGTTTGAGTTCAGGTACATATTTCCGTGTTTCTATTTACCGAGAGTCATGCAACAATATATGGTTTGGTTGCCGTTGAGTTTTGTCCTTTTAAAGAAGCAGTAATTTAATACTAATCTACGGTATGGTTCCGAGGATTGAGAATTATTACCTGATTGTCGTTATTATAAAGTATAATATAAAATTTTATTACTATTGGATTTTAATGTACAAAACTTATTTCTGATTTAAAGAGAAACCCATTAATAGAAGACCACATAGGTTTTTGGGAGCCAGTGCTGATCATATATATGAACATGGCAGGGTGAAACTTGATTTTGAATATTAAACATAACGTTAAACCTAATTAAAAATTATACGTGAGAACCACGAAGTATCACTTAAGCACGAACATGGCAGGCTGCAACTTTGAGATGAGGAATATGTCAACCAATATGTGCATGGAAACTTAGCTATAAATAGTCCAGGTGCTAAGGCAAGAAGACTCACCAACTAAGAATCTCTTTCTTAACCATTCGATCCATCATGGCAGGTTCTAAGATTTTGGCCATTGCTTTCCTTGTCATGTTCCTTGTGAGCGTGACTTCGGCATTCAGAGTCCTTTCGGGTGGTGGTGGAGGTGGTGGAGGCGGAGGTGGTGGAGGTGGAGGAAAGGGAGGTGGTTCCGGATATGGATATGGTTCGGGAGGTGGATACGGTAAGGGTAAAGGTGGTGGAGGAGGAGGTGGAGGAGGTGGTGGAGGTGGAGGTGGAGGTGGAGGAAAGGGAGGTGGTTCCGGATATGGACATGGTTCAGGAGGTGGATATGGTAAGGGTAAAGGTGGTGGTGGTGGGGGCGGTGGTGGTGGTGGTGGAGGTGGAGGAGGTGGAGGCAAGGGAGGTGGCTCTGGATATGGATATGGCTCAGGAGGTGGTTACGGTAAAGGTGGCGGTGGAGGAGGAGGTGGTGGTGGAGGTGGAGGAGGTGGAGGTGGAGGCAAGGGAGGCGGTTCAGGATATGGATATGGTTCAGGAGGTGGATACGGTAAAGGTGGTGGCGGAGGAGGAGGAGGTGGAGGCGGTGGAGGAGGTGGAGGCAAGGGTGGCGGTTCAGGATACGGATATGGCTCTGGAAGTGGATACGGCGGAAAGTCCTAAATACATAACATTGTGCAATGCAACACCTGTTTTTCTTCCATTTTAAGTGATTCAATAAGTGAATTGATCTTCACATAATCTCTCGAGCATTACTTTTTTTTGAATAAAATATTATCTTCGTGTAATTCCATAAATATGTGGAAATATTATCTTTACTATTCCATCCATGTGTGTAAAATATTGTATACTACTACATTAAATAATTTCAATGTTTAAGAGAGACAACTACTCCCATGATATTTTGTTATACTACTTGAAAATTATTGTCTGGTACGGATCATCCCTTTATATATATAAAAAATCAAAATTTAGGGTGGTGAATGCCCATATATCCCCTTGTGCATGCATATGCAATTGGAGAATGATATCAATCTTTAACTATTTCTAAAGGGTATTTAAGAAATTAAGCCTCCAATTTATATCTACTTATATATGTTTTACATATTACAATTGCAATATTCGTGATAATAATTTGGTATGAAAATGTCAGTGGATCACCCACCTAATATTAATCCAAAGATATATGTCTCTATTTGTTTTCGCGTGATGATGGGAAGTCAGTAGTATATATGAAAATAATGTATATAGGTTTTCAGTTCCTGCATGCTGGTATCTGTCGTACGTGATAGAGAGTTAGACACATGTATCTAGCCATTTGTCTAATTAAGATTAGAAGAACTAAATGGTGGATCTGGAAACGTGGGATCACGACCTCGGTCCCAAGCTGGAAATTAACGATTCTCTGGTTTAACGTTGTACTTGTACGTTTATCTGCTAAGACGATTGTTTCTTCTTCTGTGTTATGGAATAATTAAACAAATGGCTAGATACATGTCTCTGTCACGCACGCCAGATACCAGCAGGAACTGAAAATCTATATACATTATTATGTAAAACATGCATACCAATAACTTCCCTTCATCACACGAGAACATATAGATACATCTTTGGATTAATATTAGGCTTTATTTAGATGTTGGTGATCCATTGACATTTTCGTACTATTAAAATTAATCCCCCAATTTTTTTATTTTTGGTTTTTTAAATTTTCTATTCAAATTAAAACCTGGAAATTTCCCATGTATTATATATATAGCTTAAAAGCTACTGGTAACATTCCAGGATACTCGGATCCTATGTAAATCGAGGCATACACATTTAAACGGATTGTTTATAATATACTAGGGATTATAGTAAAATTGTAACACCCGAAACAACGGAAAATTTAAACTTTTAAAAGATACAAGAATCAAACACGGAGCCGTTACCAAACCACATGTAATATATATAAAATGGTACATCGATGATACATGAGTCAAAAAATGATTACAATAGCAAAAAATATACAATATACATACAAATGTAATCATCAACTTCAAAACTACAGAAGACAGGATCTGATCCAAGTGCTTCTGCCCTCAGTCACCACCTTCTATAGATGCTTACAACCTGAAATGCAATCATAAACTATGCCTGAGTTTCCCATAAGAAAATTTTGTATACCAAACTCCGAAAATATGAATAGATCATATATGAGACATGATATGAAAATGCAATAAATATATTTCAACCACCGTCCGACTGGGTTCTCAGGACCTCTCTCCCAACCACAGCTGACGTCACGACACGGGTCTCAAGGGTTTTCATACCCCAACCCCACACCCACAAGTGCACACAAGGCACCGCCGAAAAACCATCGGCCAACAAAACACACGTGCACACAAGACACAGCCGGAAAACCATCGGCCACGGGTCTTAAGGGTTCTCTCGCCCCAACCCCACAATCACACGTGCACACAAGGCACCACCGGAAAACCATCGGTCACGGGTCTCAAGGGTCCTCTCAGCCCAACCCCACAATCACACGTGCCACAAGGCACCGTCGAAAAACCATCGGTCACGGGTCTCTAGGGTCCTCTCACCCCCAACCTCACAATCACACGTGCATACAAGGCACCCTATCCTCAGAGCCACAACCGTGATCTCTCTCAGACCGAATGTCCGTACCGTCGCCCCAAAAAAGTTTGGGGACCCGTTGCCGTCGAGGCACATACAAACCACAAACACCACAAGCAATATATGCAAAACTTGGCAAAATCGATCGAACGAAATCCACAAACGGTCGACCGAAACCCCCACAACTATTTCGAAAATAACCAGAATAACCACCAACCAGTCGAACGACAAAGGGTACCCGTTCAACCAAAAACCACTAGTAAAATCCTCTTCTTGCTTAAAATGCATAATCGGTCGAACAAAAATAACGTCAATGGTCAACCGAAAACTACCAGTAAAACACAAGATTTATCCAAACAACTCCAGTCGACCGATACAACAACGGTCGAACAAACTTTAAGTTAACTTAGTCATCGATCGAACGAGTCAAACAGGCGGTCGGCCGTTTGGATAGTCAACACCCCCAACTGACCAACGATAGTGTTTCCGGTCGAACAACAAAGGGGACCCGTTTGACTGAAATCACCCAGAATCTTCATCTTCTCGCTCAGAATGCATAACAGGTCAACCACCCAAGGTTATCATTCGACCAGTGCGAGAGATATCTCCCTAAATACACTACAACCGGTCGACCGAACCACAGAAACAGTCGATCGTTTCAGTGCTGAACTCTGCTGCACAAGTCCAACGAGTCTTCTGGCCTACCGTTGATCACTCCAACACTCACAAAAGCTTAAGTGAGTATCAAAGTAGAGCTTGACATATTTTTAAGGCTTAAAGAAGCCTTTGAAGAATCACGGCGAGTGTTTCCGCGCAAAACCTCCTTTTCTCCGGCGAATCCCTCGAACTCGATCACCTTGACTCGAACTCGATCACCTTGACTCCGACAATCGTCTGAGCACCTCCCAGTATCGCCAAAACCGCACCAAAACAGAGCTTCCGACTCTCCTAATGAAGAGAGATGTGAGCGGGAGAGAGAGACGAGTGAGTAGTGAGAGAGAGGAAAAAAACCTTATATATACTATTCTCCCAACACATCTCAAACGTCCATCTCAATCTCCTCTAATCCATCACCTAATCACAATTAAACCATTAAGCAAGGGTTAGGACATACCAAAAATAACAGAGGAAGGTTTCACATGGACTTCCACTTTCATCTCTTCAGTTAAAAGTCTATACCATTAGAACATGACAAGCATGAGTTTACTTCCCTTCGGATTTTACAATCTAATAAATATAAGTATTGCCTTTAACATGCTATGTTCTTTATTGCAATAATTTATACTTGTCATACGGTATTGTTTCGATGTTTTAGAATTTAAATCAAATTTGGGGTGTATGGCATCGTACAAGAACCACTTGATTATCATTAATTGGTTATAAAACTTACAAGTTTCATTGCTTTGGAATTTTTTATCTACAAGTTTCTTGATTATAGCAAGAATCCATTGTACTTTTGTAACATAAGATTGTTTTTTGGGAGCCAGTGCTGGTCATATATATGAACATGGCAGGGTGAAACTTGATTTTGAATATTAAACATAACGTTAAACCTAATTAAAAATTATACGTGAGAACCACGAAGTATCACTTAAGCACGAACATGGCAGGCTGCAACTTTGAGATGAGGAATATGTCAACCAATATGTGCATGGAAACTTAGCTATAAATAGTCCAGGTGCTAAGGCAAGAAGACTCACCAACTAAGAATCTCTTTCTTGACCATTCGATCCATCATGGCAGGTTCTAAGATTTTGGCCATTGCTTTCCTTGTCATGTTCCTTGTGAGCGTGACTTCGGCATTCAGAGTCCTTTCGGGTGGTGGTGGAGGTGGTGGAGGCGGAGGTGGTGGAGGTGGAGGAAAGGGAGGTGGTTCCGGATATGGATATGGTTCGGGAGGTGGATACGGTAAGGGTAAAGGTGGTGGAGGAGGAGGTGGAGGAGGTGGTGGAGGTGGAGGTGGAGGTGGAGGAAAGGGAGGTGGTTCCGGATATGGACATGGTTCAGGAGGTGGATATGGTAAGGGTAAAGGTGGTGGTGGTGGGGGCGGTGGTGGTGGTGGTGGAGGTGGAGGAGGTGGAGGCAAGGGAGGTGGCTCTGGATATGGATATGGCTCAGGAGGTGGTTACGGTAAAGGTGGCGGTGGAGGAGGAGGTGGTGGTGGAGGTGGAGGAGGTGGAGGTGGAGGCAAGGGAGGCGGTTCAGGATATGGATATGGTTCAGGAGGTGGATACGGTAAAGGTGGTGGCGGAGGAGGAGGAGGTGGAGGCGGTGGAGGAGGTGGAGGCAAGGGTGGCGGTTCAGGATACGGATATGGCTCTGGAAGTGGATACGGCGGAAAGTCCTAAATACATAACATTGTGCAATGCAACACCTGTTTTTCTTCCATTTTAAGTGATTCAATAAGTGAATTGATCTTCACATAATCTCTCGAGCATTACTTTTTTTTGAATAAAATATTATCTTCGTGTAATTCCATAAATATGTGGAAATATTATCTTTACTATTCCATCCATGTGTGTAAAATATTGTATACTACTACATTAAATAATTTCAATGTTTAAGAGAGACAACTACTCCCATGATATTTTGTTATACTACTTGAAAATTATTGTCTGGTACGGATCATCCCTTTATATATATAAAAAATCAAAATTTAGGGTGGTGAATGCCCATATATCCCCTTGTGCATGCATATGCAATTGGAGAATGATATCAATCTTTAACTATTTCTAAAGGGTATTTAAGAAATTAAGCCTCCAATTTATATCTACTTATATATGTTTTACATATTACAATTGCAATATTCGTGATAATAATTTGGTATGAAAATGTCAGTGGATCACCCACCTAATATTAATCCAAAGATATATGTCTCTATTTGTTTTCGCGTGATGATGGGAAGTCAGTAGTATATATGAAAATAATGTATATAGGTTTTCAGTTCCTGCATGCTGGTATCTGTCGTACGTGATAGAGAGTTAGACACATGTATCTAGCCATTTGTCTAATTAAGATTAGAAGAACTAAATGGTGGATCTGGAAACGTGGGATCACGACCTCGGTCCCAAGCTGGAAATTAACGATTCTCTGGTTTAACGTTGTACTTGTACGTTTATCTGCTAAGACGATTGTTTCTTCTTCTGTGTTATGGAATAATTAAACAAATGGCTAGATACATGTCTCTGTCACGCACGCCAGATACCAGCAGGAACTGAAAATCTATATACATTATTATGTAAAACATGCATACCAATAACTTCCCTTCATCACACGAGAACATATAGATACATCTTTGGATTAATATTAGGCTTTATTTAGATGATGGTGATCCATTGACATTTTCGTACTATTAAAATTAATCCCCCAAATTTTTTATTTTTGGTTTTTTAAATTTTCTATTCAAATTAAAACCTGGAAATTTCCCATGTATTATATATATAGCTTAAAAGCTACTGGTAACATTCCAGGATACTCGGATCCTATGTAAATCGAGGCATACACATTTAAACGGATTGTTTATAATATACTAGGGATTATAGTAAAATTGTAACACCCGAAACAACGGAAAATTTAAACTTTTAAAAGATACAAGAATCAAACACGGAGCCGTTACCAAACTACATGTAATATATATAAAATGGTACATCGATGATACATGAGTCAAAAAATGATTACAATAGCAAAAAATATACAATATACATACAAATGTAATCATCAACTTCAAAACTACAGAAGACAGGATCTGATCCAAGTGCTTCTGCCCTCAGTCACCACATTCTATAGATGCTTACAACCTGAAATGCAATCATAAACTATGCCTGAGTTTCCCATAAGAAAATTTTGTATACCAAACTCCGAAAATATGAATAGATCATATATGAGACATGATATGAAAATGCAATAAATATATTTCAACCACCGTCCGACTGGGTTCTCAGGACCTCTCTCCCAACCACAGCTGACGTCACGACACGGGTCTCAAGGGTTTTCATACCCCAACCCCACACCCACAAGTGCACACAAGGCACCGCTGGAAAACCATCGGCCAACAAAACACACGTGCACACAAGACACAGCCGGAAAATGTGTATGCCTCGATTTACATAGGATCCGAGTATCCGAGTATCCGAGTATCCTGGAATGTTACCAGTAGCTTTTAAGCTATATATATAATACATGGGAAATTTCCAGGTTTTAATTTGAATAGAAAATTTAAAAAACCAAAAATAAAAAAATTGGGGGATTAATTTTAATAGTACGAAAATGTCAATGGATCACCAACATCTAAATAAAGCCTAATATTAATCCAAAGATGTATCTATATGTTCTCGTGTGATGAAGGGAAGTTATTGGTATGCATGTTTTACATAATAATGTATATAGATTTTCAGTTCCTGCTGGTATCTGGCGTGCGTGACAGAGACATGTATCTAGCCATTTGTTTAATTATTCCATAACACAGAAGAAGAAACAATCGTCTTAGCAGATAAACGTACAAGTACAACGTTAAACCAGAGAATCGTTAATTTCCAGCTTGGGACCGAGGTCGTGATCCCACGTTTCCAGATCCACCATTTAGTTCTTCTAATCTTAATTAGACAAATGGCTAGATACATGTGTCTAACTCTCTATCACGTACGACAGATACCAGCATGCAGGAACTGAAAACCTATATACATTATTTTCATATATACTACTGACTTCCCATCATCACGCGAAAACAAATAGAGACATATATCTTTGGATTAATATTAGGTGGGTGATCCACTGACATTTTCATACCAAATTATTATCACGAATATTGCAATTGTAATATGTAAAACATATATAAGTAGATATAAATTGGAGGCTTAATTTCTTAAATACCCTTTAGAAATAGTTAAAGATTGATATCATTCTCCAATTGCATATGCATGCACAAGGGGATATATGGGCATTCACCACCCTAAATTTTGATTTTATATATATATAAAGGGATGATCCGTACCAGACAATAATTTTCAAGTAGTATAACAAAATATCATGGGAGTAGTTGTCTCTCTTAAACATTGAAATTATTTAATGTAGTAGTATACAATATTTTACACACATGGATGGAATAGTAAAGATAATATTTCCACATATTTATGGAATTACACGAAGATAATATTTTATTCAAAAAAAAGTAATGCTCGAGAGATTATGTGAAGATCAATTCACTTATTGAATCACTTAAAATGGAAGAAAAACAGGTGTTGCATTGCACAATGTTATGTATTTAGGACTTTCCGCCGTATCCACTTCCAGAGCCATATCCGTATCCTGAACCGCCACCCTTGCCTCCACCTCCTCCACCGCCTCCACCTCCTCCTCCTCCGCCACCACCTTTACCGTATCCACCTCCTGAACCATATCCATATCCTGAACCGCCTCCCTTGCCTCCACCTCCACCTCCTCCACCTCCACCACCACCTCCTCCTCCACCGCCACCTTTACCGTAACCACCTCCTGAGCCATATCCATATCCAGAGCCACCTCCCTTGCCTCCACCTCCTCCACCTCCACCACCACCACCACCACCACCGCCCCCACCACCACCACCTTTACCCTTACCATATCCACCTCCTGAACCATGTCCATATCCGGAACCACCTCCCTTTCCTCCACCTCCACCTCCACCTCCACCACCTCCTCCACCTCCTCCTCCACCACCTTTACCCTTACCGTATCCACCTCCCGAACCATATCCATATCCGGAACCACCTCCCTTTTCTCCACCTCCACCACCTCCGCCTCCACCACCTCCACCACCACCCGAAAGGACTCTGAATGCCGAAGTCACGCTCACAAGGAACATGACAAGGAAAGCAATGGCCAAAATCTTAGAACCTGCCATGATGGATCGAATGGTCAAGAAAGAGATTCTTAGTTGGTGAGTCTTCTTGCCTTAGCACCTGGACTATTTATAGCTAAGTTTCCATGCACATATTGGTTGACATATTCCTCATCTCAAAGTTGCAGCCTGCCATGTTCGTGCTTAAGTGATACTTCGTGGTTCTCACGTATAATTTTTAATTAGGTTTAACGTTATGTTTAATATTCAAAATCAAGTTTCACCCTGCCATGTTCATATATATGACCAGCACTGGCTCCCAAAAAACAATCTTATGTTACAAAAGTACAATGGATTCTTGCTATAATCAAGAAACTTGTAGATAAAAAATTCCAAAGCAATGAAACTTGTAAGTTTTATAACCAATTAATGATAATCAAGTGGTTCTTGTACGATGCCATACACCCCAAATTTGATTTAAATTCTAAAACATCGAAACAATACCGTATGACAAGTATAAATTATTGCAATAAAGAACATAGCATGTTAAAGGCAATACTTATATTTATTAGATTGTAAAATCCGAAGGGAAGTAAACTCATGCTTGTCATGTTCTAATGGTATAGACTTTTAACTGAAGAGATGAAAGTGGAAGTCCATGTGAAACCTTCCTCTGTTATTTTTGGTATGTCCTAACCCTTGCTTAATGGTTTAATTGTGATTAGGTGATGGATTAGAGGAGATTGAGATGGACGTTTGAGATGTGTTGGGAGAATAGTATATATAAGGTTTTTTTCCTCTCTCTCACTACTCACTCGTCTCTCTCTCCCGCTCACATCTCTCTTCATTAGGAGAGTCGGAAGCTCTGTTTTGGTGCGGTTTTGGCGATACTGGGAGGTGCTCAGACGATTGTCGGAGTCAAGGTGATCGAGTTCGAGGGATTCGCCGGAGAAAAGGAGGTTTTGCGCGGAAACACTCGCCGTGATTCTTCAAAGGCTTCTTTAAGCCTTAAAAATATGTCAAGCTTTACTTTGATACTCACTTAAGCTTTTGTGAGTGTTGGAGTGATCAACGGTAGGCCAGAAGACTCGTTGGACTTGTGCAGCAGAGTTCAGCACTGAAACGATCGACTGTTTCTGTGGTTCGGTCGACCGGTTGTAGTGTATTTAGGGAGATATCTCTCGCACTGGTCGAATGATAACCTTGGGTGGTTGACCTGTTATGCATTCTGAGCGAGAAGATGAAGATTCTGGGTGATTTCATTCAAACGGGTCCCCTTTGTTGTTCGACCGGAAACACTATCGTTGGTCAGTTGGGGGTGTTGACTATCCAAACGGCCGACCGCCTGTTTGACTCGTTCGATCGATGACTAAGTTAACTTAAAGTTTGTTCGACCGTTGTTGTATCGGTCGACTGGAGTTGTTTGGATAAATCTTGTGTTTTACTGGTAGTTTTCGGTTGACCATTGACGTTATTTTTGTTCGACCGATTATGCATTTTAAGCAAGAAGAGGATTTTACTAGTGGTTTTTGGTTGAACGGGTACCCTTTGTCGTTCGACTGGTTGGTGGTTATTCTGGTTATTTTCGAAATAGTTGTGGGGGTTTCGGTCGACCGTTTGTGGATTTCGTTCGATCGATTTTGCCAAGTTTTGCATATATTGCTTGTGGTGTTTGTGGTTTGTATGTGCCTCGACGGCAACGGGTCCCCAAACTTTTTTGGGGCGACGGTACGGACATTCGGTCTGAGAGAGATCACGGTTGTGGCTCTGAGGATAGGGTGCCTTGTGTGCACGTGTGATTGTGAGGTTGGGGGTGAGAGGACCCTAGAGACCCGTGACCGATGGTTTTTCGACGGTGCCTTGTGGCACGTGTGATTGTGGGGTTGGGTTGAGAGGACCCTTGAGACCCGTGACCGATGGTTTTCCGGTGGTGCCTTGTGTGCACGTGTGATTGTGGGGTTGGGGCGAGAGAACCCTTAAGACCCGTGGCCGATGGTTTTCCGGCTGTGTCTTGTGTGCACGTGTGTTTTGTTGGCCGATGGTTTTCCGGCGGTGCCTTGTGTGCACTTGTGGGTGTGGGGTTGGGGTATGAAAACCCTTGAGACCCGTGTCGTGACGTCAGCTGTGGTTGGGAGAGAGGTCCTGAGAACCCAGTCGGACGGTGGTTGAAATATATTTATTGCATTTTCATATCATGTCTCATATATGATCTATTCATATTTTCGGAGTTTGGTATACAAAATTTTCTTATGGGAAACTCAGGCATAGTTTATGATTGCATTTCAGGTTGTAAGCATCTATAGAAGGTGGTGACTGAGGGCAGAAGCACTTGGATCAGATCCTGTCTTCTGTAGTTTTGAAGTTGATGATTACATTTGTATGTATATTGTATATTTTTTGCTATTGTAATCATTTTTTGACTCATGTATCATCGATGTACCATTTTATATATATTACATGTGGTTTGGTAACGGCTCCGTGTTTGATTCTTGTATCTTTTAAAAGTTTAAATTTTCCGTTGTTTCGGGTGTTACAATTTTACTATAATCCCTAGTATATTATAAACAATCCGTTTAAATGTGTATGCCTCGATTTACATAGGATCCGAGTATCCTGGAATGTTACCAGTAGCTTTTAAGCTATATATATAATACATGGGAAATTTCCAGGTTTTAATTTGAATAGAAAATTTAAAAAACCAAAAATAAAAAAATTGGGGGATTAATTTTAATAGTACGAAAATGTCAATGGATCACCAACATCTAAATAAAGCCTAATATTAATCCAAAGATGTATCTATATGTTCTCGTGTGATGAAGGGAAGTTATTGGTATGCATGTTTTACATAATAATGTATATAGATTTTCAGTTCCTGCTGGTATCTGGCGTGCGTGACAGAGACATGTATCTAGCCATTTGTTTAATTATTCCATAACACAGAAGAAGAAACAATCGTCTTAGCAGATAAACGTACAAGTACAACGTTAAACCAGAGAATCGTTAATTTCCAGCTTGGGACCGAGGTCGTGATCCCACGTTTCCAGATCCACCATTTAGTTCTTCTAATCTTAATTAGACAAATGGCTAGATACATGTGTCTAACTCTCTATCACGTACGACAGATACCAGCATGCAGGAACTGAAAACCTATATACATTATTTTCATATATACTACTGACTTCCCATCATCACGCGAAAACAAATAGAGACATATATCTTTGGATTAATATTAGGTGGGTGATCCACTGACATTTTCATACCAAATTATTATCACGAATATTGCAATTGTAATATGTAAAACATATATAAGTAGATATAAATTGGAGGCTTAATTTCTTAAATACCCTTTAGAAATAGTTAAAGATTGATATCATTCTCCAATTGCATATGCATGCACAAGGGGATATATGGGCATTCACCACCCTAAATTTTGATTTTATATATATATAAAGGGATGATCCGTACCAGACAATAATTTTCAAGTAGTATAACAAAATATCATGGGAGTAGTTGTCTCTCTTAAACATTGAAATTATTTAATGTAGTAGTATACAATATTTTACACACATGGATGGAATAGTAAAGATAATATTTCCACATATTTATGGAATTACACGAAGATAATATTTTATTCAAAAAAAAGTAATGCTCGAGAGATTATGTGAAGATCAATTCACTTATTGAATCACTTAAAATGGAAGAAAAACAGGTGTTGCATTGCACAATGTTATGTATTTAGGACTTTCCGCCGTATCCACTTCCAGAGCCATATCCGTATCCTGAACCGCCACCCTTGCCTCCACCTCCTCCACCGCCTCCACCTCCTCCTCCTCCGCCACCACCTTTACCGTATCCACCTCCTGAACCATATCCATATCCTGAACCGCCTCCCTTGCCTCCACCTCCACCTCCTCCACCTCCACCACCACCTCCTCCTCCACCGCCACCTTTACCGTAACCACCTCCTGAGCCATATCCATATCCAGAGCCACCTCCCTTGCCTCCACCTCCTCCACCTCCACCACCACCACCACCACCACCGCCCCCACCACCACCACCTTTACCCTTACCATATCCACCTCCTGAACCATGTCCATATCCGGAACCACCTCCCTTTCCTCCACCTCCACCTCCACCTCCACCACCTCCTCCACCTCCTCCTCCACCACCTTTACCCTTACCGTATCCACCTCCCGAACCATATCCATATCCGGAACCACCTCCCTTTTCTCCACCTCCACCACCTCCGCCTCCACCACCTCCACCACCACCCGAAAGGACTCTGAATGCCGAAGTCACGCTCACAAGGAACATGACAAGGAAAGCAATGGCCAAAATCTTAGAACCTGCCATGATGGATCGAATGGTCAAGAAAGAGATTCTTAGTTGGTGAGTCTTCTTGCCTTAGCACCTGGACTATTTATAGCTAAGTTTCCATGCACATATTGGTTGACATATTCCTCATCTCAAAGTTGCAGCCTGCCATGTTCGTGCTTAAGTGATACTTCGTGGTTCTCACGTATAATTTTTAATTAGGTTTAACGTTATGTTTAATATTCAAAATCAAGTTTCACCCTGCCATGTTCATATATATGACCAGCACTGGCTCCCAAAAAACAATCTTATGTTACAAAAGTACAATGGATTCTTGCTATAATCAAGAAACTTGTAGATAAAAAATTCCAAAGCAATGAAACTTGTAAGTTTTATAACCAATTAATGATAATCAAGTGGTTCTTGTACGATGCCATACACCCCAAATTTGATTTAAATTCTAAAACATCGAAACAATACCGTATGACAAGTATAAATTATTGCAATAAAGAACATAGCATGTTAAAGGCAATACTTATATTTATTAGATTGTAAAATCCGAAGGGAAGTAAACTCATGCTTGTCATGTTCTAATGGTATAGACTTTTAACTGAAGAGATGAAAGTGGAAGTCCATGTGAAACCTTCCTCTGTTATTTTTGGTATGTCCTAACCCTTGCTTAATGGTTTAATTGTGATTAGGTGATGGATTAGAGGAGATTGAGATGGACGTTTGAGATGTGTTGGGAGAATAGTATATATAAGGTTTTTTTCCTCTCTCTCACTACTCACTCGTCTCTCTCTCCCGCTCACATCTCTCTTCATTAGGAGAGTCGGAAGCTCTGTTTTGGTGCGGTTTTGGCGATACTGGGAGGTGCTCAGACGATTGTCGGAGTCAAGGTGATCGAGTTCGAGGGATTCGCCGGAGAAAAGGAGGTTTTGCGCGGAAACACTCGCCGTGATTCTTCAAAGGCTTCTTTAAGCCTTAAAAATATGTCAAGCTTTACTTTGATACTCACTTAAGCTTTTGTGAGTGTTGGAGTGATCAACGGTAGGCCAGAAGACTCGTTGGACTTGTGCAGCAGAGTTCAGCACTGAAACGATCGACTGTTTCTGTGGTTCGGTCGACCGGTTGTAGTGTATTTAGGGAGATATCTCTCGCACTGGTCGAATGATAACCTTGGGTGGTTGACCTGTTATGCATTCTGAGCGAGAAGATGAAGATTCTGGGTGATTTCATTCAAACGGGTCCCCTTTGTTGTTCGACCGGAAACACTATCGTTGGTCAGTTGGGGGTGTTGACTATCCAAACGGCCGACCGCCTGTTTGACTCGTTCGATCGATGACTAAGTTAACTTAAAGTTTGTTCGACCGTTGTTGTATCGGTCGACTGGAGTTGTTTGGATAAATCTTGTGTTTTACTGGTAGTTTTCGGTTGACCATTGACGTTATTTTTGTTCGACCGATTATGCATTTTAAGCAAGAAGAGGATTTTACTAGTGGTTTTTGGTTGAACGGGTACCCTTTGTCGTTCGACTGGTTGGTGGTTATTCTGGTTATTTTCGAAATAGTTGTGGGGGTTTCGGTCGACCGTTTGTGGATTTCGTTCGATCGATTTTGCCAAGTTTTGCATATATTGCTTGTGGTGTTTGTGGTTTGTATGTGCCTCGACGGCAACGGGTCCCCAAACTTTTTTGGGGCGACGGTACGGACATTCGGTCTGAGAGAGATCACGGTTGTGGCTCTGAGGATAGGGTGCCTTGTGTGCACGTGTGATTGTGAGGTTGGGGGTGAGAGGACCCTAGAGACCCGTGACCGATGGTTTTTCGACGGTGCCTTGTGGCACGTGTGATTGTGGGGTTGGGTTGAGAGGACCCTTGAGACCCGTGACCGATGGTTTTCCGGTGGTGCCTTGTGTGCACGTGTGATTGTGGGGTTGGGGCGAGAGAACCCTTAAGACCCGTGGCCGATGGTTTTCCGGCTGTGTCTTGTGTGCACGTGTGTTTTGTTGGCCGATGGTTTTCCGGCGGTGCCTTGTGTGCACTTGTGGGTGTGGGGTTGGGGTATGAAAACCCTTGAGACCCGTGTCGTGACGTCAGCTGTGGTTGGGAGAGAGGTCCTGAGAACCCAGTCGGACGGTGGTTGAAATATATTTATTGCATTTTCATATCATGTCTCATATATGATCTATTCATATTTTCGGAGTTTGGTATACAAAATTTTCTTATGGGAAACTCAGGCATAGTTTATGATTGCATTTCAGGTTGTAAGCATCTATAGAAGGTGGTGACTGAGGGCAGAAGCACTTGGATCAGATCCTGTCTTCTGTAGTTTTGAAGTTGATGATTACATTTGTATGTATATTGTATATTTTTTGCTATTGTAATCATTTTTTGACTCATGTATCATCGATGTACCATTTTATATATATTACATGTGGTTTGGTAACGGCTCCGTGTTTGATTCTTGTATCTTTTAAAAGTTTAAATTTTCCGTTGTTTCGGGTGTTACAATTTTACTATAATCCCTAGTATATTATAAACAATCCGTTTAAATGTGTATGCCTCGATTTACATAGGATCCGAGTATCCTGGAATGTTACCAGTAGCTTTTAAGCTATATATATAATACATGGGAAATTTCCAGGTTTTAATTTGAATAGAAAATTTAAAAAACCAAAAATAAAAAAATTGGGGGATTAATTTTAATAGTACGAAAATGTCAATGGATCACCAACATCTAAATAAAGCCTAATATTAATCCAAAGATGTATCTATATGTTCTCGTGTGATGAAGGGAAGTTATTGGTATGCATGTTTTACATAATAATGTATATAGATTTTCAGTTCCTGCTGGTATCTGGCGTGCGTGACAGAGACATGTATCTAGCCATTTGTTTAATTATTCCATAACACAGAAGAAGAAACAATCGTCTTAGCAGATAAACGTACAAGTACAACGTTAAACCAGAGAATCGTTAATTTCCAGCTTGGGACCGAGGTCGTGATCCCACGTTTCCAGATCCACCATTTAGTTCTTCTAATCTTAATTAGACAAATGGCTAGATACATGTGTCTAACTCTCTATCACGTACGACAGATACCAGCATGCAGGAACTGAAAACCTATATACATTATTTTCATATATACTACTGACTTCCCATCATCACGCGAAAACAAATAGAGACATATATCTTTGGATTAATATTAGGTGGGTGATCCACTGACATTTTCATACCAAATTATTATCACGAATATTGCAATTGTAATATGTAAAACATATATAAGTAGATATAAATTGGAGGCTTAATTTCTTAAATACCCTTTAGAAATAGTTAAAGATTGATATCATTCTCCAATTGCATATGCATGCACAAGGGGATATATGGGCATTCACCACCCTAAATTTTGATTTTTTATATATATAAAGGGATGATCCGTACCAGACAATAATTTTCAAGTAGTATAACAAAATATCATGGGAGTAGTTGTCTCTCTTAAACATTGAAATTATTTAATGTAGTAGTATACAATATTTTACACACATGGATGGAATAGTAAAGATAATATTTCCACATATTTATGGAATTACACGAAGATAATATTTTATTCAAAAAAAAGTAATGCTCGAGAGATTATGTGAAGATCAATTCACTTATTGAATCACTTAAAATGGAAGAAAAACAGGTGTTGCATTGCACAATGTTATGTATTTAGGACTTTCCGCCGTATCCACTTCCAGAGCCATATCCGTATCCTGAACCGCCACCCTTGCCTCCACCTCCTCCACCGCCTCCACCTCCTCCTCCTCCGCCACCACCTTTACTGTATCCACCTCCTGAACCATATCCATATCCTGAACCGCCTCCCTTGCCTCCACCTCCACCTCCTCCACCTCCACCACCACCTCCTCCTCCACCGCCACCTTTACCGTAACCACCTCCTGAGCCATATCCATATCCAGAGCCACCTCCCTTGCCTCCACCTCCTCCACCTCCACCACCACCACCACCGCCCCCACCACCACCACCTTTACCCTTACCATATCCACCTCCTGAACCATGTCCATATCCGGAACCACCTCCCTTTCCTCCACCTCCACCTCCACCTCCACCACCTCCTCCACCTCCTCCTCCACCACCTTTACCCTTACCGTATCCACCTCCCGAACCATATCCATATCCGGAACCACCTCCCTTTCCTCCACCTCCACCACCTCCGCCTCCACCACCTCCACCACCACCCGAAAGGACTCTGAATGCCGAAGTCACGCTCACAAGGAACATGACAAGGAAAGCAATGGCCAAAATCTTAGAACCTGCCATGATGGATCGAATGGTTAAGAAAGAGATTCTTAGTTGGTGAGTCTTCTTGCCTTAGCACCTGGACTATTTATAGCTAAGTTTCCATGCACATATTGGTTGACATATTCCTCATCTCAAAGTTGCAGCCTGCCATGTTCGTGCTTAAGTGATACTTCGTGGTTCTCACGTATAATTTTTAATTAGGTTTAACGTTATGTTTAATATTCAAAATCAAGTTTCACCCTGCCATGTTCATATATATGATCAGCACTGGCTCCCAAAAAACAATCTTATGTTACAAAAGTACAATGGATTCTTGCTATAATCAAGAAACTTGTAGATAAAAAATTCCAAAGCAATGAAACTTGTAAGTTTTATAACCAATTAATGATAATCAAGTGGTTCTTGTACGATGCCATACACCCCAAATTTGATTTAAATTCTAAAACATCGAAACAATACCGTATGACAAGTATAAATTATTGCAATAAAGAACATAGCATGTTAAAGGCAATACTTATATTTATTAGATTGTAAAGTCCGAAGGGAAGTAAACTCATGCTTGTCATGTTCGAATGGTAAAGGAAAAAGGTTCTTAGTTTGTGATTCTTAATTATTGCCTTAGCACCTGGGTTATTTATAGCAATGGTTTCACGCACAGACATATTCCTCGTCTGAAAGTTATCCTTCCATGTTCGTGCTTAACTGATAGTTGGTGGTTCTCACGTATAATTTTTTATTAGGTCAACATTAGGCTGAATTTTTTAAATCAAGTTCCATCAATAATATGCTTAACAAGTTAGAATTCTGAGCAACTTAGGTGTTTATAAAAGAAGTACTTTAAAGAAAAACTAAATGACTAAGAATGTACAAAGTATTCTTAGTGAAAACTTCTAGTCTTCTAGAGTCTAAATTTCAGTGGACAGAAACGATCAACCCATCAATTACTTTACAAATCAAGTTATTGTCACCCATGTATAACTTCCAGCTCGGAACCATATACAGTCAATTATTACACTTCAGATAACCAAATACACATTTACATTATGTTAATTCACACCCACGCCCTTCATTTGATGTTTAGTTTCTTCAACACATACATATTGGATTTAAGTCCTTTAAAGTTCAGCAACTTTCGTTTCATTTCTTGGAACACAATTTGTGTTCGATTTCTACATGATATCGGTTTGAGTTAAAACTTAAAACCAATTGTAGTTCATTGGCATCTCTTTGAAGCACAAAATTGGAATTGATAAACCAAACTAGTGCTGATGAGATATTCTCTTCTGGTTTAGCCTAGATTCTTAGCATGTAACCTTGCTATCCTTAAAAACATATAACTCTTTAGTTCATGATGCTAATTGCCCCGAGAACCGATCTCAACTGTTAATTATAGTTTGTCCTCCTAAATTATATCTTAATTTCACTTTGCATTCCTGATCTTTAAAATATGACAGTTACTTCCTTTAACTTTTGTTTTGTAACATCTTGTTCTTCTGAATTTTAAAAAATTATTATTTAAACATTTATTTGCCTTTTGTTTTGAAATTTTTGTCTTGTATCCTTAATGCACTTTAATACTATGTTTACGTGAAAGTTCAGATCGAATCGAAGATTAAATCTGATTTGAATTTGGATTGGACTACTATTGAATCATACCTAAATTCCAACAATATTTGACATCAGATTCGATCCAAATTTTAACAAACAGTTAAGTTTATGAGTGTATTAGCGATATAGCGCAAAAACTTGAAAAAAAGATAAATACATGTTTAAATAATAGATTTTTAAAATTCAATAATTAAAGTGCTTCAAAACGAAAATTCAAAATAAATTAATTGTCATCTTTTAAAGTTCAATAATACTAGTAAAATCAAAACAAAATTGCAAATTGTAATTAAGCCCCAAATTTACTGCTTCCAAAGTCAAACCAAACAAAGAGGACTAATTTTTTATTAATTGTAAATGAACATTGTCTTCCTAGCTACAATTCGAAGATATAGGAAGTGTATCGTGAATATGAACAAAAAAATATAACGATTTCAGTTAACAAGAAGGTTGTTTTTCGTAGTGCAAACACCCCACTCTCAGCGGTCTTTGTGATATATCTTACAATTTCAGATATGCGGTGAATATGGTAGAAGCTTAAAATAAAAAATTAAGTTCCAGACTCACTAGATAATTCTTATTCATATGGTATATATATATATATACAAGAATTCTCTAATGAGTCGGGACTTAACTTTTCGAAATTAAACTCCCACAATATCCATCACTCATTTCAAATTGTAAGGAAGATTAAGAAAAAAACGGTTATGCTAATGAATGATGAGATTAACTGTAAATAAGATCCAATGGTGAGATTGTAGGGGGCTTAAACTAAATTTGATGAGTCATGTGTTCACTAGAGCTTGACCATATATATATATCAGTAATGGATCGTAGAACAAATTCATTGCCTATCGACCGTGACAATAATAGTAAGGGAAATGTTTTATGAACGCTGCGCGTTACGGACACGCTCTACGTGGACATCCATGTCACCCCTTACGTGGCCAAAACATGAATGTTTTTTTGTTTTTTCTTCCTGATGTCCACTCAAATCACATTAAATGCGTTTCAACTCAGCACGTTCTCTCTCTCCACCAAAATACAAATATGATGACACTCTTTCTTTCTTCTTCATTCTTTCTCTCCAGAATAAATCACCATTTCTAGCAAGATATTATGTCGAAGAAGCGTCTGATGCCGACTCCCAGGATTCTTCACAACGTAAGCAGCGTGAATGGGACGGTGCGAAGACTTCCCCATGTTCTTGTCAGCGTTAGCATCGTGAATGTGACGATCCGATGGTGAAGACTTCGCACCACAACATCTTTGCTGCATTGTTGGAGTGCCCATGACAGAAAAAGAAGGAAGAAGAAAGAAAGAGTGTCATCGACCGTCCCATTCACGCTGCTTACGTTGTGAAGAACCCTGGGAGTCGGCATCAGACGCTTCTTCGAAATAATATCTTGCTCGAAATGGTGATTTATTCCGGAGAGAGGTACAACGCTCCGTGGTGAAGACTTACGTCTGTTCGGTTTATGTCGTACATCTCTCCGTAATAAATCATCATTTCGAGTAAGATATTATGTCGAAGAAGCGTCTGATGTCGACTCCCAAGGTTCTTCACAACGTAAGCAGCGTGAATGAGACGATCATGTTTAAGTCTTACATCTTCTTTCCGATTTATATATATTATCTTTGTAATTTGTGTGTTTGTATTGTTTGTTTGTGTGTGATTTACTGGGAGAAGATATATTATTTTTGTAATTTTTGTGTGTTTGTGTTTGTGCTTGTATTGTTTGGTTGTCTTTGTGCTCTCATTATATCTTATTGTGTAATAGTTATCGTCAATAATATGTACCATCAATATCTCATTGTGCTATCATTGTATCTACATAAACATGACAAACTTTCTACATAAACTGGACAAACATTCTACATAAACAGGACAAACTTTCTACATAAACAGGACAAACTTTGTACATAAACATGACAAACTTTGTACATAAACAGTACAAACTTTGTACATAAACTGGACAAACATTCTACATAAACAGGACAAACTTTCTACATAAACAGGACAAAACAGGACAAACTTTCTACATAAACAGGACAAAACAAGACAAACTTTCTACATAAACAGGACAAAACAGGACAAACTTTCTACATAAACAGGACAAACTTTCTTCCTAAACTGGACATGAACTACACTTATTCCGGACAGCAAATACATTTATTCCGGACAAATTTTCTGTTCCGTTTCTGAACACACTTTCTTCTTATTCTGGACAACTACACTTATTCCGGACTGCAAATACACTTATTCCGGACAACAAATACACTTATTCCGATTCCAGACAGCAAATACACTTATTCCGGACAGCAAATACACTTATTCCGGACAAACTTTATGTTCCGTTTCTGGACACACTTTATTCTTAAATCGGACAACATATACACTTATTCCGGACAACAAATACACTTATTTCGGACTTAAAATACACTTATTTCGGACAGCAAATACACTTATTCCGGACAAACTTTATGTTCCGTTTCTGGACACACTTTATTCTTAAACCGGAAAATAAATACACTTATTCCAGACAACAAATACACTTATTCTGATTCCGGACAGCAAATACACTTATTCCGGACAGCAAATACACTTATTCCGGACAAACTTTATGTTCCGTTTCTGGACACACTTTATTCTTAAACCGGACAACAAATACACTTATTCCGGACTGCAAATACACTTATTCCGGACAGACACATAACGTAAACAGGACAAACACATAATGTAAACTGCACACACACATAAAGTAAGCTAGACAAATTAAGTTGATTCAACGTAAAACTTAAAAATAAATATTTTATTATGATAAGTGTGGGCTCTGCACGAATAATGAGACTGCACGATGTCTTAGGGTCTGCACACTGTCTTATCTGTGTATTGGGAAATGAATCGTTCAACTTAAAGAACCGGCGTTTTTTAAAAAGACCAAAACGCGCGAAGAGAAATTTTGCTGACTGGACGCTGACTCAAAGAAAATATCTGAGCTGTACAGATCCACGTAAGGCACGTCCGTGACGCCCGTGTCCGTCTATCACGGCTCTAATAGTAATGGATCAGTAATGGATCGTAGAATATATCCATTGCAAAGGTATATATATATCAGCAATGGATCGTAGAACAAATCCATTGCCTATCGACCGTGACAATAATAGTGTCCTTGAATCGCCTTCATCCTCTTGGCCATTAGTTTAGCATGTCATCCAACTTTTGTCTGTAAAGAGCCAATTTCTGCACAGAATACGAAATACATGAGATCAATTTATATGGAATGTCAAAAGAAAACAAGAATACCTTTGCAATGTTATCTGCGGATACCTTATTCTTTTGGAAACTTGCAGGCATGTAAAAAGAAGTTTTATGGCACCACAAGATTTAAGAAAGAAAAATATAAGTGGAATGAAGAAATTTTAGGATATTTGAAGATTTTTCAAGTGGTATCTGCTCAGTCTGTGGATCTAGTTTCAAGGTCCGCTTATAATTACCTCATTCGTGGTCACTAACAGTGCATTTGGAGAATTATTTTTTTGTTATGTATTTCAAGAATCAAATATATTCTCAAATAATTTTCAACCACAATACTGTAAATTTAGATTCCCCAACATATTTAATTTTAAACCGCAAATGAAAATTAGATATGAAGAATGACTTTCTGACCACCAGGATTCATGATCGTTAAGAAATATTGCATGAAATTATTAGAAACTGGGCACTCATATCAGAACAGCAATTCTAAAGAAATTTACAGTGACACAAAAGACTCAGATGAGTGGATGCATACCTTAGTATAAGCATAAACACTAGCCTCAGATGGTCCAGCTGGACTACCTCTTCTCACAGATCGCCCCTCTTTATGTATGTAAAGCATGGGAATTCCAGTTGATAATTCAAGACCTATAACCTGAGGCCAAGAAAGTCATTCTTATTTATGTAAGATTTGGAATAAAGTAAACTCCATAACACTTTCTCTAAGAACGCAATGAGCAAAAGCTAACCTCTTTAGATGTTAACTTGTCAAGATACATTATTATTGATCTCAATGAATTTCCATGAGCAGTAATCATCACATTTTGTCCAGCAACCAGGCGTGGCTCAATCTATAGGGTAGCCATAATCATGTCAGTCCGAAATGCTCATTCTACGTTGCAGGATCTCAAGAGCAAATGATATCACTTATTATGAAAGCTGAAAAACCTAGAGCATGTGTACATAGTATGGTAGGGTACTAGGGTGGTCCTTCATGAATTTCAGACATGGGTTTGGTGTGTATTGAAAAAAATAGTGAAACGGCTAATTTAGGTAAATACGGGCACAAGGATATAGTCACCTCTTACCCAGTGCAACCCAAAAACTGAGATTAAACTTTCATGATTTCCAACTAATACTTGACATAATATTATGGACTGTTAAAAAAGTTGAAAAGTTGAATATGAATAAGGTAACACAGCGAGCATGTAATCTGTTGATTAATTTTATTAATGTCATTTAGACTTGAGGGTGGTTCAGAGTTCTCTGTGATCATTTAATGAATATTCCTTTGCAAACAAAATGCAAGTTGTAGCAAATTTATTCTTCTACTTCACATCAAGAAAACATGAACCAATGTAGCTCGAAATTCACTGGTTCTTCAAGTACGTTTGTCTCTACTTTGGGTTGGGTCCAGACTATTTAGATGGACAAGTTAGGTTTCAGTCATGGTTTTGGCAAAAACAGAGCCATCTGAATAGATATATTGTGTATCATATTCATAAACCATATAGGGAGACCAGCATTATTCTAAATCCAATGCAAATGATGAACAATGATATAGTAGCTCACAGGCATCAGAATTATCAAATGATAGGAAAAAAGACTCACATGGTCCCTGAAATAAGCAACAGCTCTTTCAGCACACATTTCAAGACTCTCGCCATGAGGTGGAGGGATATCATAACTACGACGCCACTCGTGAACTTGCTCTTTCCCAAATCTGACAGCTGTTTCCTGCTTGTTGAGACCTTGCAACTCCCCATACGTAGACAAAGCATTCAAATAAAGTCAATTTAGTTTGGGCACTAATAAAAAAAGGACCCAAAATTGCACTTGTAAATTTGTAATGACAAGAATACATTCTCTCATTTAGCTGCCAAGCTGTTATAACTGGAATGGATTGTTTTATGGTGTTTTCGCTAGAAATTTGGCTCCATGATTTTGCTTGCTCACTCTCATTGTGCATGAAGATTGGAACCTACAAAACAAGATAAATTTCCTTTTTGTATTTGTTATGGTGAACTTAAATAAGCTATATATATTTCTTAAAAGGGCACAGGTGTGCATGACATATGAATATTAATTACTGAAGGATGTCTTGACATGCAAACAATTAATCATATTTTATAATTGAATACCTTCTTGCATCTATGATGTATCATGGCAAGCATTGCTGTCATTTGTGCACGTATCAATGCCGAAGTATAGATTACATCAACCGTGATATTACTAATTCTTAGGCCAGCTTCTATCGCCTCCTCAACACCCTTTTTGGTCAAGGGAACATCTACACAACCAGTAAAAAGATTTTTTTCGTTCCATAAAGATTCTCCATGTCGAATCAAAATAAGGGCAGCTTCATCTGAAATTAAGTGAAGATGCAAAATGATGAGTGATGACTATTGCATCTGTCCAAAAGCACATACGATACAGGAGAGTGAATTGAAAATTTCAAAAATATGCTATTGAAGGGAAATCATTCCACATAAAGATGGTGTGGAGACGAACAAAGATGAGTACAGTTGAAGGGATATTTCTATGTTACATTGAATTGCGCTCACCTTTGTTCGTCTCCGTACCATCTTTGTAATGTTCAACAAGGTAAAAGTTAAACAAAAAATTAACCAAGAAACCTACAAGAATTTAAAAGCCCTCCAAAGGCAGCGAATTTTAAGCATGCACTATAATGTTCTGCAAAATATGGCCACTCAAAAATAAATAAGTAAAATGCATACTCCTGAATATTGCCATACAAAATTCCTCCATTTCATCAAATAAAACTCAGAAACATTCAAATCACGCATAAAATTAGACACTGACTTTTTATTACTAATGCTGCAATCAGATAACAAAGCGATACATTATCACTTATCTACTAAATTGAAGAGAAGATAAACAATCTAACTATCTAATAATATGGGGACATGGAAGAATGATAGAAAATCTTCAGACATCGAAGAATAGGGGGGAAAATCCCTGAATTTACTTTTCTGTCCCGTTACTTGTATTTATGCTTTACTAGATAATTCTAGCCGAGCGAGCTATAAAATATATTTTTACCACATTGCCAGTGGGGACATGGAAGAATGATAGAAAATCTTCAGACATCGAAGAATAGGGGGGGGGGGGGGGGGGGGGGGAATCCCTGAATTTACTTTTCTGTCCCTGTTTACTTGTATTTATGCTTTACTAGATAATTCTAGCCCAGTGAGGTATAAAATATATTTTTGCCACATTGCCAGTGGGGACATGGAAGAATGATAGAAAATCTTCAGACATCGAAGAATAGGGGGAAAATCCCTGAATTTACTTTTCTGTCCCAGTTTTCTTGTATTTATGCTTTACTAGATACTAGATAATTCTAGCCCAGTGAGGTACAAAATATATTCTAGCCCAGTGAGTAGACCAATTTATAAGTTTCAATATTGGTTGTAACAGTGTTTTTTAAGATAACAATACCACAAGCACTGGAGATCAAATTATGGAACAGACAGAATGCATGGGAAACTACTTTTGGCTTAGCAGCCTAAATGTCTAAGTGGTCTCTGGAGAGTGGAAACAGCAGAAATTTTCCAAAATGAATAATTACTGGATTATATGACTAAGGTTAAAAAAATGTCAAGCCACCTAACATACTCTATGAAATTGATAATGTAACTAAAAGATAGGTCCTTTAATGTAGTAGTAATAAACTTATGTTGAAACCTCAATGAACACACTCACTTGGTTTCTTCTTTGATTCATCAAAGTGATCAACTGCGTACTGCTGGGATTTGTCAGCCAAAGAAGACTGGGAAGCAAATGCCCGAATAGAGCCAACTCTTGAACCATCGGAGGAACAACTTCTCCGAACTCCAACATCAGAAATGAAATCCCTAGATAGCCATTTCATTGATATAGCTCGACGCCCACCGTCAGAGCTGTAAATCTCATCATGAACAGCACTGGCTTGAATGGCCCCAGAAGCATGATGAAATGCGGTGGCAGCCATACCGAGAACAAATAAAGTATAAATCAAAATCCTTAAAAAATTATAGCAATACTTTCATATATACTTTTGTTTTCATACCCTTTTTAACTGATCCAAAATGTTCATTTTTTGTTCCCTAGCCGGTTTCTTCACCCTAGTATGTTCTTATCAGATCTCTTGATGTTTTCTTTCAAAATTGTAAAGGATTCCATCCACATTTAATCCATCATCTTCTTATATACTCTAGCTTCAGAGGAGGTCTTATAAGCGTCGAAATTTTCGTGGTTAAACTTTCACGGTTAGGAGGAAGTAAATGAGTATAAGAGAAGAAGAATCAATTTGTATACCAAAAAGAGTGTAAAAGTATTCGTATAGATAGTTCATTAGTGCCGTCGTGTAATTAAGGTTTTTTACAGCGACACACAAGCAAAAAACCATAACTTAACCCCAAATCTAAACTGACCAAATTGGAGCTCAAACAGTGTGAAATCAATAATATCCGCCATCTTTATCTCGGAAAACAACAGAAAACGCTTCCTACAAGCAAATCTCACAACAAATCACAAGGCATTTCTAGGTCAAAAGGGAACAAAAACAGGGAGTTTTCCCCCCTCAAAAAAGTTGACAAAGGAATCCAAAGACCTCAAACACCAAACATGACATCTTCTAAGGAGAATCAAAGAAGTATCTTTTATTGTTTTTAGATCAGAAGAGTGGTGGTTGATGGGTTTCCCAATAGGGAGGAGGCGGAGATCGCAAGAACGAAGCGAGAGTGCGGAAATGGAAGTGTTGTTGGTATTGATTTACAATGTGTCGGAGTTTGGGGGTGAGAGTGACGGGAAAGATCGTGTTTGTGTTTATGTCTGTGTTTGGTTTATGTCTGTTGCGTGTGGGGGTGAGAGTTGCTCCGGCGATTGGTTGAACTTCAAAATCCGAATCGAAAACAAGCGGATTCTTGCGAAAATGGGTATCAAATACAAACGGCACTTTTATACGAAGCCATGTGGCATCAACAACAAAATCAGTTTTTGTATGTAGTGGTCAAACCGTCAAAGTGATTTGAAAATAACTTTATTGACTAACATATTCAAATCCGTTTAAATACTGAATTCGTTTAAATGTGATACTGAAAATATTAATTATGGAGAAAAGAATGTATAAAATAATATCTCGTTTGTATTGGTATATTGATTCTTAATCTAGATTTTCCTTGAATTTATAAGATAAAAAATATAATATCATATACACATCTTATTGTCCGCATTGTTTACATCTGAATATGGTTATTTATTATAATTATAAAAACAGAAATAATCATATTTGTATTTGTGTTCGTCGTATAAATACGTTACAAATATAATAAATTATATCTGATCCGTATTCAGCCAGTTTCAGCCAATAGTCGTATCCATGTAGTTTCCTTCTCCAACAGATTATGTGCATTGTAAGAGTGAATTACAATTTGTCTGTTGTATCCTGTTGTAACAAAATGTCTCTAAACTATTTCAATGTTCTCTCTCCGACCAATGTCCCAAAACATTGTGAATATGATGGTTGAAATTAGGATTGTTAATTTTATACAAAACACGAAAACACGACACGAAAACGACACGAACTTAGTAGATATGGATTGAGAATTTGAACACGATTAATAAATGAGTTGAATACGACAACATGATTATTAAATGTGTTGGATATGAATTTCTGCTGCAAAAACGATTAATACGATTAAGACACGATAAAACACGACAAGTAATCAGGAAATTAGGAAGACACTACGAATACGACACGATTAATACACGACTAATACCGACAAGTCTACAAGTAATATATAAGTTATAAATTATAATAAACAAATTCTAAGAACTGAATGATATACTTATAATCATGTGTTAAATGGTGTAAACGGTAATCGTGGTAAACATGTACACGAAGTAACCCGTTTAATAATCGGGTATAAACGAGTTGGATACGACAACACGATTATAAACGGATTAGATATAACAGAAATCTAACAACACGATTATTAAATAAGTCGTATACGACACGACACCTAGAACTTATATATAGGACTTGACACGACACGATTAGCACACGACACGAGACGATTGACAGTCCTAGTTGAAACGACAAAATTACTCGTTTCTCTTGTCACTGGTCATCCGCGTGTGAAGGTCGTTCAGGACGTCAGCTTGTCGGAAAAACTTTTAAAAAATTGTTTATTGCGTTATTCTCAAGTACTTTGTTTACATTACCGAAGCCAAGTCACCCTTAACTACGGCAAGGAATATAATGTCTTTTGGCTTATCCAAGTCACCCTTAACAACATAAACATGTTCTAGAAGATAGTCGTCAAAGAGCATTATCCATTAATCACCCATTGAGATGTTGTGAGAGCCGCCAAACATAAATTAAGTTTCAAGATTCGATGATTGGCAGTTTGGCACCATCAATATCTTTTTTATACTGATAAAAACCATCAATATCATTGTCAAAACAAAACAAAAAACGTAAAGAAGAAAAATGATGGAATAAAATTAATACAAAGAGAAGAAAGAAATATACGTTTATTCATTAACTCTGGAAAAACTCACTTTTAAATTTACTAGTCAATTTTGACTCGGTTCGATAGTTCGATTCAAAAAATACCCGACTCTAGTTTAACTTAAAAATGAAGGATCTTGTGGGGGGATCAAATTTGGTTTGATAAACGAGTCGTTCGAACTCGAAAAAAATTGAGATTCAGCTTGATTGCTCGTTTGAATTTTTTATTGTTCAATTTATAATTATTATTTTATATTTAGTAATAACATAAGATACTTATGACTTGAAATTTTGCTCAACTCGTCTCGTTTACACCCTTCATAACTCATGGTCTTCGTTCAATACTGTTTTAAAAATAACTACTTATTAGTTGTTACACATGAATATTATTTTTATGAACCAATTACTAGTAAAGTATAATCTATAGTTCTATACTAGTATAAGACCCCTTGAAAAGATAGGGTTCAAGGATATAAAATCTGCACAGCATGAATGAAACCAAGAAGACAGCTGGGGAACATGTAAATCATGTTTTTGTTTCATTGAACGATAAGTGTTTTCTCTTTTCAAGGCTAAGGAATGGTGGTTTGGTGCTTTTATGATTTTCGAATGTGCTTTTAAAGCAAAATGCTTAAATCCATTTGGTAGAGAGAAAAAGGGTTTATGGGTTGGGCTGCACAGAAAGCTTAGTGAGGCCCAAAATTGGATCTCCAATCCAACCATATCTTTTGAGTTTTGACTTTTGAGGGAAGAGAACTAATTAACCAAAGAAATGTGTTTTTGTAAGAAAATCCTTCAACAAATATCTTATTACAAAACTCAAACCCTTCACCTCCTTTTCCACCACCCTAACCGTGAGGACGGCGGCGGCAGATGACATACTTGGACGAGAAAGAAGTGAAGGGTTTGTTTCTTAATAAGAAATAGTTGGAGGAGCTTCTTGCAAAAAATACAATAATACGTGTGTAGTCAACTTTAGAATTCCTCACCCTGGACAATCCGGAATTGCGAGAAAGTTTTACTGTTTTAGTGTTGCCCATAAATACTAGAAATCGGCTATGTTTTGTACTCCACACCCAACGTTTTCGTGATTTTGTAAAAATAGTATTCTACTTTCTAAATTTACTCAAATCCCAATACTACCAATTTGGGTTTTCTCATCTTTGGCGGGTACTTTTGTTGAATACATAATTAACTACGTTCTTTGTTACTTAAGGCGAGAAAGCTATTATTTTATGATGTCGGAAAATAGTCTTCTATGTGATGAAAAGCAACACAACACGAAGAAAACAATACAGTAGCCATCTAAGGGAGAAAAACACAATAATGATTTTGACTTTTGAGCTCTCCATCCATAGGTCGGTGAACAAGTCTTCTAGACACCCACCCAACTGTAAGTAAACTAGTAGAATGGGTTTTGATCGAATTCAGATACAAAACTCGATTTGGTCATCTCTAGAATAATTGGAGAAATAGAAAACTCTTGGATATCATTTTTTTCAAATTCATTTAGAACAACATTTTTTGCCTTGTCATCATTCTTCTTCTGATACATCTTCTAGTACTTGGTCAATATTAAATGTGAAGATAATGTACAGTCATGCCCAACCCACATGCATCTAAGTTCCAGTTGGAAGCGGAAACTAGAGTCTAAACACAGAGTATATTTTTCTTTCAATATATATGAAGTAAGCTAAGAGAACACAAACTTCACAAATCACAATAGTAAGAATGGCAAGAAACGGTAGTCACACCACATGGCTCTGCTGCATTTTCTTCATCACCATCTCAACTCTTCACTATCTTACTAGTGCTGCTGCTTCAGTTCCCAGATTCAAGGCTGTCAATCTTGGAGGGTGGCTTGTCACTGAAGGCTGGATAGAACCTTCTCTCTTTGATGGAATACCCAACAAAAATCTATTGGTAATAACAAAGTATTATTTCCTCTAGCTACGTTAACGGATACGTATATACAATATTTGTGGGTAGTATTGATTATATTTCTTCAAATTTACGTTGTATGTTTACAGAAAACATGAATTTTTTCCCCTTCAAATTCCCTTCATTCGGTGTCATGTAAGTTGTAAAAATTTGGGAGATCGCCTGTCATGATTCAACATTTGGTTTCCTTCAGGATGGTACGCAGCTCCAATTCAAGTCTGTGGTCACCGGAAAGTACCTTGTGGCCGAGAACGGAGGTGGGACGGACATCCTCTCAAACCGCGATAAGGCTTCTGGGTGGGAAACTTTCAAGGTTAGTGGTCTTTCCTTGAATTGGCACGGGTGTAATTACTTGATCGGTTAGCAGTGTTGTTAAGTGAGAAGTTTTGGTGCCAAAGAAAATTTCATGAGTTTCAATTTCCAAAACTCAAATTCATCTATCTAATCATCCATTTTGTATTTTAATGTGAAGAGATTTTGACTTGCTTTGTTTCAGGACGAAATTAAGAGCTCATTTAGTCTACTACAAGTTTTCAGTTGTGGAATTTTAACTTCAAGAATTTACAAGTTTTCCTTTAAATTGATCACCCATATTTCTAGATTATCGTTACAATAAAGATTTCCTGCAAATAATTCACATTCTTATTATAGAATTTACTGTGTTGAGCAGAAAGACAAATGGTCTTATTAAACCAGCATGAAAAAGTATGGTGCAGTTTAGATTGGAATTGTTATTCTTGTTTTTTCAGGTGTGGAGATTGAACGAGACACATTTCCAGTTCTTGGTTTTCAATGGACAATTTGTTGGAGTAGATCAACAAGGCGTCAAAGTCGTGGCGATCGCCAATTCCCCTGGTAAACTGGAGACTTTCCAAATAGTCATGAACCAAGATAATGTTACCAGAGTCCGTATTAAAGCTTCGAATGGACTCTTTCTACAGGTTGATTAGTGTTGTTAATGTTCTTTTCACAAACTAGGAATTTCGTTATGTAGATATGATTTTAAGTTATATACGCTGTAATAGGCGAAAAACAAGACATTAGTGACGGCAGATGGAATCAGCAATGGAGTGTGGGGAGACAATGATCCAACAGTGTTCCTGATGACAACAGTTAAGATCATGAGAGGAGAATTCCAGGTCACTAATGGGTACGGAAAAGGCAGAGCTGAACAAGTCATGAAAGTAAGTCTAAACTGTTTCCAACTTAACAGTACGTGTTTGCAAAAAATTGTAAAACAACGGTTTCTGTTAGGTTTAATTGTCCAAATGCATCATTTTTTCCCGTTTTGAACAGATTTAAGCTACTTTTTATGGCTTCTGCACGTTTCAACAAAGTATAATTGTTTCAGCTCAAATCTATTTATCGATCGCACTGAACTCATATATAAATACATAAAACCTACTAATTTTTTTTTCAAATGGCCCTGCGCAATCTGAAGCCACAACACCCCCATCAAATTGACATAAGTTCCAATTAAATTAACATCAAGCACAGTAATTCTTTTCCTAGTGTTTCAGAAGAAAAGACAATAATGATACTTAAATGGTGATTGGCAGGAACATTGGAATAGTTTCATTGTGGAAGATGATTTCAAGTACATAGCAGAGAAGGGACTGAATGCATTGAGAATTCCTGTGGGGTGGTGGATAGCAAGCGACCCGTCTCCACCGTGGCCTTTCGTTGGGGGATCCCTTCAAGCTCTGGACAAAGCCTTCACATGGGCGGAGTATTTACACCAACCTACTCATAATTAATCACACACAATTCACAACTTGTTATGATTATAAAACTAATCAAGAGTGATAATTTGGAATTTCAGCAAATACGGACTGGGTATAATAGTTGATCTACATGCTGCCCCTGGTTCCCAGAATGGCCAAGAACATGGAGGCTCCAGAGATGGAAACCAGTCGTGGGGCAAATCAGATGAACACATTCAACAAACCGTTACCGCTATCGACTTCTTGGCATCAAGGTATCCACAAATGAATGCATTCTATATTATTCCTGTTGGAGTTGTCTCGCAATTTGGACTCGTAAGGATCATTTTCTGATATGAAACTATATATTCTCAACAGATACGCCTCCAGGCAGAGCTTACTTGCTGTTTCTCTATTGAACGAGCCAAGCACAGCAAGTGTTAGTCTCCCCGGACTCAAGAACTACTACACCGAAGGCTACAAAGCGGTTCGCAAGTATTCGTCCAATGCTTACGTGATCATGTCGGCCCGAGAGCCGAATGACCTGAAAGATCTTGTGGGCTTTGCCAGAGGCCTCAACAATGTTGTGATCGACCTCCACTATTACAACCTCTTCTGGGATGGCTTTGTTTCTATGACAGTGCAACAAAACATTGACTATATCAATAACGATAGAGCCAACGAGTTGGGCTCACTTACAACCGCCAACGGTCCACTAACGTTTGTAGGTTAGTATCATAAGCTAGGGGTCTAATGCTCCTCCTTTGAGATTTGATATAATTTCTCAAAATTTAATGTTTGTGGATGTAAATTAAATATTGTAGGAGAATGGGCAGCAGAATGGAACGTCAGAGGGGCGACGCCGGAGGACTACAAGAGATTTGCAGCTGCAATGCTGGATGTGTACGGTCGGGCCTCGTTCGGGTGGGCGTATTGGACATACAAGAACGTCAACAACCACTGGAGCCTCAGATGGATGATAGACAATGACTACATCACAATTCCTACCAAATAAGCACAACAATTACTGTTAATTAATTAACATCCTTCATGATCACTTCTTGAAATAGAGGTAATAAAACTGTCGTTGGGACACATTGCGTTTGATGTCTGTGCAATGATGTTTGAGATAAATGGAAGATTGATTTCCAAAGAGAATAGGATTGATTTTTCAATTGGAACAACCCCAATGGAAGATTTATTGACGATCTATTAAAATAAAAAAATTGATGTAGAATAAAATTAATGACCGAGGACCGGATGACCCCTCTACGATATGTTCTTTGAGAATCAATTTCCAAACATAATCGTAGATTGGTAGAAGTTGTTTAAGTGTCCACATCTATCCTCCCATGTATTAGGAAATTGATTACTTTTTTTGTAAACAATGAGAAGTCGTGTACTCCATAAGTCTATTTCCCAACAGTTGATATTTGCCCTGTACAAAGAACTACCAACTTCTTTCGAAGTTGAGAACTTGTTTGGTTATGATGATTGATGACTTTTGAGATTCGGAGATCAAATCTGTCCAACCTGAACTCGTCAAACAAATCATTTGAGTCATCACCTGATGAAGATAGAAAGTGACAATTACCCGAAATAATACCAGAAATATAATATATATAAAAAATTGAAATATAAATATCGATTGCGTTCTACATTTCAGCATGGTTAGGTGTGAAACTTCACTTCTCACCGCATTTGTTTCGATGATTTGATGTTGGGACATAACCAAAGGTGGAATTCAGAAGAGGAATTATGATGTGTTGGTGTGCAAGCAGACTTAGTTGTTGACCTCATAAATATGCAACAGTTATTAGTAAAGTGGGAGAAGGAAAATATGGTTTGTACGTGCCTAGGTTTTTTTTCCGGTGACCTAAAATTCTTTGGTATCCGTTTCCACTTGGGACAGGCAGACTGCAGTTCTAAACTGGAGGTGTTCCAATATCATTTTCACCAGAACGTATTTGTTTTAAATAAAATATCTTGTTGGGAATTGATATTGTAACCTAATGTGTGTGAAATTACGTACCCAACCAACTTAGTTGTATCCCAGGAGACGTAGGTGCACAAGCTATTATTATCTGACTTCCATACGTAACTTTGCAGATAAATTTTGTATTGGCAATTATACTGAGAAGATATTATAATCGACTGGTGGAGAATTAGATGAAGACCAAGTAAAGTTCTTGTGTCAAATCTTTCGGTGATGATCACGTCACTCAAAATTTGAAGTTTACTTTACACATAGATTCACTTTTCAATGGTATCCGTCATCTTATCTACTTATCTCAAATCTGCACTAATACAAAAGGATACACAAAGTTAGAATCTCCTTAGAAAAACTCTGAGGCATGGGATGTTTACTTTCCAAGTCCAGCCTTTTCCAGATTATGGTCAAATCTTTGGTCGACTCACATATTTATTATTACCCACTATGTTCATGAAATGCTGATGCTTTTTATCCTGTGCAATCTCCGCCCCCTCAAGGTCTTTTCATCCTACGTGGATCATACACATCAAAGAAGACCTATTGGTATTAACCTCAATTGGTAGATTTTTATTCTCAAATAGCTTGGACTAACAATCAAATCCCATCATCCTCAAGTTATGTATTTGGATTTATCAAAAATACATAAAATATTTTCGAAAACTCAACTTTTATTTGTAGATGTACTAATGAACACGTAGAATTCGATCATCTTGACTATGTCAAAACTAAATATCTACTTTAGCTAGCCTTAGTTAATCATACGTATGTATAATTTTTCATGTGTTTTTGCATGCAACATCTAGTTTAGCCATAAGCTAAATGATTGCTTCAATGAGTTCAACTACATCCCAGCTACTCATGAATTATTGTATCAAATTTCAAATCAAGCTCTCCTTCACACTACAAAAAACAACAACACGAATCTCAATTCGAAAAAGGTACAAACCGAGGCCCAGTGGGCCCACCAGCTTCTTTTCTCTAGCCGATTAGGGAACCACGTCAGTGGAGTATGGCCCACCGATTCCGCACTGACCTCGATGTGTGTGCACCACAACACCTGGTCGACGTAAGCTTGTCGGGACCCATGGGCCCACTGGACATGTCACTTGTTCAGGTCTTGGTCAGCGTGGGCCCCACGTGAATGATTCCCATAGTCCCACTCCTTTGTTGTGGCCTTGCTACTCGCTTTGGGTAGGCCCACCACCAGCCCATTTTGATGGCAACCTGGTGGATGCCCACTAATTAATATTATTAACTACTGTCTATTTTGCACTCATATCTGATCGTTTTCGTCATTTCGGAAGATTTAAAGATTTGCTACTATCAGATGCATTATGAATCAACTACAGTTTTTCAACGTACTATAGTTATATTCGGTCTTATTCATCATTATGGAAAAGTTAGCATATCTTTTCAACTATAGTTTTGAACTTATGATAGTATTTTAATATTAAAAAACTTGAGTCCAACTTTGAAATAATTTGATTGGTGTAATTCAAAATATGTGACGTTAATTCTTAAACTCAATCATTGTAGTTTTTCTTGTGATGTCCCCACTATTCTTTGAAGTTTGTAGATCTACTACTCAATAGTAGTTCAACTACTTCTACTTGTACCATTTGATATTTTGTAAGGTAAAATGTAAACTGTAGATGCAAGCAATGGATGTAATCAAAATTGGAACGTTTTAGCTCATGTTGTCTTACAATTAATATTACACCTTAGTTGTGTCCTTGTTCAAATCCTTGAAAGCAAAAGATAGAATACAAAATAATCTAAATTCCAGGACCACACCCGAACAAAAGTCGCGCTTGTGATTGGAATTTTGATCCCAATCGGACGGTCACGATCACCACCTAATCACCATCGAAGACCTCTAAATTCTTCCATCTAAACCAGTTACATTTTATTAAAATAAAATGTTACCACTTATACCAATACTCAGAGCTCAACTATATAGTTACCAATAATAATATCAGCAGCTATAAAAGCGAAGAAGGGGGTTGTTCGTTCATGTCAGAACAATCATGCAATCTCGAGTCTCGACCAATTTCAGCCGTCTATGTACTATTAGACGGTCAAGATCATCCTAGCACGGGACCATGGTTGAGACCTCAGACACCAATTCTCCACGTCATATTGTCCTTCCCATGCTCAAAAGGGCATTTAACATTTCACGAACAAGATTTCACAGTTTACCTAAATCAGATGGAGGTTTGACTTCTGTGTAATTTATGTTTTGCACGTGAAAGAGACTAGTGTAGAAATGAGGAGTGACGAGGTGATAGTGTGAAGGAAAGACATATTTGGCTCAAATTTTCTATTCAAATATTTAGGTTTGAAATTGTGGGAATAGTCCAATTTCAATTTTTTATTTCATAATCATTATTAATTAAATTATAAATTCAAAAAACAGTAAAAAGGTAGAACCATCTTTCAAAACATTTTATTTTCTGTATTGATAATGGAAGACCGAAAAAACTCTTCTAATGTCTTGTTGTTTTGAAGTCAAGGAATTCACAAGAACACTCCCACTGTGGATGCCCTTCGGCCGGTCGTGACCTGGATCCGTCCCCTTACTGAGGGAGGGGAAAAGTCAGGACACTCCCCCAGGCCATTGGCCCAAAGTTTTTTTTTTGTTTTGATTTTTTTTTCAAAATATTTTTAAATCTTTTTATTAAAATATGTTTTTTGATCTAATTTTTTAAATCTTATTTTTTAAATATGTTTTTTAAAATCTTTTTAATTTTTAAATCTTTTTTTAAAATGCAAATTATCAATGTTTTTGCAATATGTATTTTAATCATCGTCATGTGTGGTTGTCAATTATTATTTACCAATAATATTTTTTGTGGTTTTAATCGAAATACCTATTTCATTAGATTAAGTAATTTTCAAAATAATTTATTACGTAGTTTGTGGATTGTTGTGAAAGAATAAAAAAAGTAAACAGAAATGATGCGAAGAAGATAAAATGTTGAAATATTTGGTTGTGACAGTGGATGGTTTTTGTGTTTAGTTGAATAAAAGGTTGTGGTGCCGTGTTCAGAGAAAAGTTGAGTTGGGTTGAGCTAGAGGACATGACAGTGGATGACCTAAGTATAGGGGTGAGCATCCGGTCCGGACCGGATTTTTATTCGGGGTCCGGACCGAAGACCAGACTGGATGCCCGCGGACCGAAGACCAGACCGGACTGGACCGAATCGGTCCTGTCCGGTCTTAAACCGATTTTTTTTAAATAAAAAACAAAAAAAGACCGGTGTGGACCGAACCGGACCGAAATTTTAAAATCTTCCGGACCGAAACCCGGACCGGACCAAATCACAACTTCCCGGACCGACCGGTCCTGGTTTTGCTCTGCCCTACCTAAGTATATATAGGAAGAATTCCCATCAAATGTTGATCGTTTCTTTGGGTCATTTTCCGATTAATTAATTATTTAAGAGGCGTAAGAACTAGCATTATTGCAAGTAGAGTAGTACTACGTCTTTGAAGAAATTGTACTGTAGACACACTAGGGAGAAGAGAGCAATATTGGAGATGGAAAAGATTAATAAGAGTGGTGAGAGGAAAACGTGAGAGAGATTTAAGAAAGCAACGATATTGAGGTAATAGAAATAAGAGGAGCGTCTTATCAAAATAAGGAATAAGAGGAGAAAAAGGTCATCGAAAGAATATGCAACAGAGGTCAGAGGATTTTGGACACCACAAGGTTCGTATCAGATGTTAGAATTCACTAATAACAAAAGGGTTTCAACAAACTTGTGCTAGTTTCTCTTCAACACAGTTCGTCCATAGATTCACCTTGTAGATAAATCCTCTTTAACTACTATTAAATTTGATTTGTTCAGTGAAAACTTTTTAACAGTGTTAAAGATATATTTTTAATCTTAAGCAATGTCTGACCATCTTTTCCAACAACAAAACGAGTTCGTTCCTTTGAATTTGTAACACTGCATTGCCAAAGAATGGAAAAGAGAAAATATTTTAGTAGTCCGTTTATTGAAAGTCTAATCCACACCCTATTATAGAGTATAGAAAAGGACAATAAAACCTTTTCCGAATTAGATTTTTCTGTGGATCAACCCAAATTAATTACATTCAAAATGCTGATCCTAAATTCTAATCCTCCCACCAAACTAAAATCCTTATCCATAGAACAAGCATCTACATGTAAAAGTAAAACCCATCCTTGTAGACCTTTGAAAACAAAAGTACAAAAGGCCAGAGATTAACCTCCCATAACCGCACCATGCAAATCATTAACCACTAAACACCAAACCCCCCCACACACACAACAAAAATCCATCAAACACCGAACCGGTAACCACACCGCAGCGCACCACATCCTTACCACATCTTTTAATCCCCACGCAAAACGCAAACACAAACACAAACACACATTTCTCCTACTGCACGAAGAGTAGACCATGTTGTTGGGGAAGAGGCAGAGGCCAGCCTTGGGCAGGACCACCAGCGTGTCCGAGTGTTCTTGGGATCTGGTAGTCGACACCGCGAGTGTCGGGGCGACGTCGCCGCAGCCTCATAACCGGTTGGCGGGTCGATCGGTTTATGGGATCCGGAGGAGGAATTCGGGGGACTTTGCCGTCGAGATGGGCCATTTTCTTAGAGCGTGTGGGCTTTGCAAGCGAAGTCTTGCTCCTGGAAAGGACATCTACATGTATAGGTATATGACTTATCATTTTATGTTGCATGTTTAATTATGTTGTGTGTTGAACTCTTTTTATTTTTTTGTTTATTATTTTGGATGATTTCATTTGAGGCCAGATCTATTGCAAAAGAATTGTAAACTTAGGAAGCAAATTCACAACTGCTGCACACATAACAAATCCTCACCTTGGGATTTACTGAGCAAAACCTGCAAGTTCAAATCTCAGTAGCTGCAAACACAACTAATTTATTTTCCTCGGTTTACTGGACTTATATGTGTTTACAATGAACGTTAAACAAAATTAAGATACGAACTCTCTCTTTATGTATATTAATTCCATATATCTGTTCAAAACACTATGATCTATACTTTCATTAAACATGTTTCCGACTATATAAATTGAATATCATGATCTGAGTTTTAACTATAACTTCTAACTACTTTTCCTTCTTAGATCCATATATCATACCAACTACTAACGTGTTGATCTATCTGATTTACTCCGAAAATGAAATATATAAAAAAAAGAACATTCAGTGATGGTTCTTTTTTTAGACCAAAATCTGATATGGTGACAAATAACATCAATAGTCCTTAATAATAATAGTAGACATCATGCAGGAAAACCCAAGTTGGTCCCCCCCATGGCTCCATGATATGATAATTTAATTGAACTCGTTATTTTATTTTTTTTCTAGAGGAGAGATTGCTTTCTGTAGCTCAGAGTGCAGGCAGCAGCAAATGAATTTAGACGAAAGGAAAGAGAAGTGCTCCATGTCATCCATTAAGAACACCACTCTGAAGAACACCGCCAGCGCCAGCGCCGAAGCCTCCGTCCCCGGCGCCGAAACCATTGCTGCAGCATGAAGATCAACTAGATTGGTTAAGTGATTAATTAAGAGCAATTGAGTAATGGGCAGTGAGTAATATTATTTCTGTTTCTTTCCACGTTGTGGAGAAAACAATAGGAGTGGAAGTTACAATTTCAATATCATCATCATCTGTTTTGTTCTATCCTCTCCTCTGTTAGATCACCAAATGAAATTGTAGCTGTTTGTAAGAGGATATAAGAGAGAGGAATTTGGAAATGAGATGGTTTGTAGTGGAGAATATGCATGTATGGGTTAAAAGTTTGTTTTGTGGTGATTCTTGTGAGCTTTTTGGTTTACTCTGCTGTGGCATCTCGGATTCCTTCAGAACTCAGCACTGCCAAGTGCCAACCTGTGGCTCTTGTATCCATGGCATCCATGCCCATAACAGTTGATTAATTGTTTTGCAGGGAAATTAATAATGAACCCGTGGGTGTGATAAAAAAATATTAATTATTCTCCGATGCATGGACGTTTTTATCTAACGTGGTGAGAGGAATCTTGAACCAATAATGGTCGTTAGTTGGGACTTGGGAGATTTAAGGGGAAAACAAGAAAAGTTATTTTTGCTCTGGTAGACTTATGACTAATTGACTATGACATAGAAATAGTGTTTGAAACTCACTTCTCCATTTCCTAACCATTTTAGTGTAAATTAATCACATTTTACAAAAGTTACTTATGCGTTTTATAACTCAAATTAGACACCAACCCATCATGATAGGGTGAACGACAGGCCCACATGAGAGTTAATTGGAAGATAGTAAGTGTTTTCAAGTCTATATGCAAGTATTGTGTGTCACAACTGATAGAAACACAAGTGGATGGGACGAGACATGGTTTCAAACCTCATCTTCATAAACAACAGCGATTGGTAGGATGCAGACCCACAACGCTTTAATAATTAAAATTTAAGTTTTTTTTGTACATTTGGAAATGTTTCAACGTTACTCTATTCATAATATTCAAACCCATAACTTACATTGTTCAGATTGATTTATAATTTTGATAATTCAAATACTAAATTTTATAAACCAATATGATTCCAGTTTATTACAAAGAAACATCTTAAGCATTCTGTGATGATTTTTTTAGGAAGATGTGACTATGAATCTCCAAAATGTATTGATCCAATGCTAAGGGCACCCTTAACGGGGGTGCCCCGCCCGGGCGCCCTGGTCGGGCGCCCGGGCGCACCCCCGTTAACGGGCGGGGCGCCCGTGGGGCGCCCGCCCGGGCCACCCGCCCGGGCGCTTGCCCGGGCGGTGGGCGTCCCGGGCAGACGCCCGGGCGCCCATGGGAGGGGGACACGTGTCCCCCTCCCATTGGTCAAATTTTTTTTTTTTTTGGAATTTTTTTTGTTTGGTTTTGTTATTAATGGATTGGGTGTTTGTTATAAATGTGGGGTAATAATTTTTTGTAAGTGATTAAAATTAAGAAATTTCCTGAACCAACAATTTCAAGTTAAATAGAAAAAAAATTAATACAACAATACCATAATACATTAACAACAATACATTAATATTACTAAAATACGAAATACAACCACGGGAAATACAAACCATACGAAATACGGACTACTACAACCCGAAATACAAACATATGTTAAAGGGAAATACAAACCATACGGACTACTACAACCCGAAATACAAACTAAGGGAAATACAAACCATACGAAATACGGACTACATCAAACTACACGTACCCATTCTCTTCTGCCCAGGCGAGAAGTTTATCGATTACTTTTTGATCCTTCTCCGTCGGGTTGTCCTTCCTCATCAGAGAGTGAAGCATGTCCAACTTATTTTTTATTAAATGCCTCTGGAAATTCCTTTCCGCTAACTCCTCTTGCTTGGAGAAACCATCTTCTCTGACTTGGGCGGTGTATCGCATCTGTTGTGCAAGTTCTCTAACATCGGTGTCTCTTTCGGGGCGTAATGCACTCTTAGCCTTTTTCTTAGCCTTCTTCACACCTTCTGGGCGTGTAGACGACTCCGGCATCGGCTCTTCTGCATCCGAGGGTGATTGCGTCCTCGAGCCGTCCGTGCTCTTTCTTTTCCCAAGGCTTCCTGACTGGGGACTATTTTCATCGTGCAACTCCGGGGACTCCCAGTCAACACGCACGGCATTAGCTCCGGAGATCACACTCTCCCATTTTGGGTACCTACGCAACATAACCCAAGCATCAAAATAAAGAAATTTACTAGGCCCATGATTTCGCTCGTAGATCACGTGCGCTTGTCGGACAACATCGTCGTCATTCTGGCCGCTCCTTTTCCGTCGGAATGCCTGATCGAAGCACCCGACCCACTTGTTCACAGCAGGTATGATTCTCCTCCACCGTCCTTTTAAGGACTCTGCGTTCCTTTCGGGTAGGCCTGTGCCTTCCACGGAGATGTCGTACACACGTTTCACCCTAGTCCACAATGAAGTAGACTTCTGGTTTGTCCCTGTCACCGCATCGCAACTGACTTCCATATATGCAGAGACAAGTCTCTCGTCCTCAGCTGTGGTCCACAACTTCGGATTGGCTTTGGCAGTTTGGACTTGCTTGCGGTGACGACGCTGTGGAGGTGGGGATGGTGGTGTGGGGGTGTGTCGTGGTGGGGACTCATCGTCGTCGTTACCCTCATCTTCAGTGTTCGCCATACTCTGGCGGCTATTTTGAGACAAGGGTCGGCCAAACATCTGGAACTGCGGTTGATTATAAGGGAATGGTGGTGCATATTGTGAGTATTGTGAGAATGGTAAGTTTTGATCTGGGGATGCGTAGTGGGAGAATTGTGGGAATGGTGAGTTTTGGTCAGGTGGTGGGAATGGTGGTGCGTACTGGGAGAAGTCGGGTTGTTGGAATGGTTGTTGGTAAAATGGACGTGAGGGATATGGTTGTGGATAGCGTGGATGCGGATTTGATTGTGGAGGAGGGGGGAACGATTGTACTCCGGAGAAGACATTGTAGGAGAAATATGGGATGTAAGTTGAGTTTTTAGTTTTGTGGAAGAGATATGGGGTGTAAGTTGATTTTTGTGTAGGGTATATATAGAGAAAAAATTAGACACTGTGCAATCACGCGGATTACTTTTCTTTCACGCGTATACTGTACATTCACGCGGACTATTTTGTTTTCACGCGTATACTGTAGATTCACGCGGACTACTTTTGATTCACGCGTATACTGTGCAATCACGCGTATACTGTGCAGTCACGCGCGTTTCGAAATTCAAATATTCAAATTTCAAATATTCAAATTTCAAATATTCAAAATTTTGTGTTTAATAGTGATTAATATTGTTAATTAATTAATAGTAATAATAAGTATATCGCGAATTAAAATTATAATGTAATTAGAATTAGATTTATATATAATGTATTTTGTTAAATGTTGTGTGAGAATTAAATTTGTTTAATTAAGAAATGATGTGGATGAAAGAGAGTGTAGGGTGGGTGGGGGTAGCCTGGGCATGGATAAGGGGTTTTTTTGGGTGGGTTGGGTGAGCTGACGTGGCAGAGAGAGAAGCTGACGTGGCAGAGAGAGAGTGCAGGGCGCCCGGGGGTAGCCCGGGCGCTGTTAAATATGCTCTAAGGAATCCTTGATTGGTTCATACTCCAGAGCTTGACACTTTACGCATTTATATCCAATTAGATGAATGACACCCACTGAAAAAGAATCCTTTTTATTTTTTAATGTGATTGATGGAGAAAGATACTCTCATTGGTTGATGCAGTTGCTTTGACAATTAAAATGAAGATATTCTTTTGGTTAAGATATAGCAGTATAGCCTATAGGTCTAGCTGTCTTTGAAAGAGCAAGGTTTAATTAATGACATATTATAATACCTACTTTTGTTAAGCTGGAGGTTTGAGGTTCCCTTGGACGTGCATTTTATACTAAAAGAAAATAACACACCAAGTCACCAATCTATGATCACTAGTCTAATCAGTACATCAATGAACATGTTATAGAAGAGATCAAAGATTGGCCCTTAGCCATCGCCATCCACGTTATATTTTTCGAGGTACATCTAGAGTAGAATAAATAACTTTTACGGGAAAAAAAACTTCTCTTTGTATTCGTCCCCTCATTCATATATCTGTTAATTAGCTTACACTTCTCAGTTAGTTTTTTCTTCTTTGTTTAATATTGAGGTAACAGAGAGGGGAGTGAGTCAAGACACACCTCAAGGGCGAGTGAGAAGGTTGTTTTGTTGCATTCAGAAGAATATGTGGGGGTGACAAGACGGCTCAAGAAGATCCACTCGTAGGCAGAAGCCGTCTTCAAAATGCATATGAGACAAAAAGAGACGAGTAATCACCGTAATTCAGAACAAGATGTGAGATAAAAGGGATTATCGTGCCTCGACGATCCACGGGAATGCGGAAGTCGGCTGCAAAATGGAATTAATGGGATTATCATGTGACTCGTACACATGATGGTTGAAAGGTGTGAGTCGTTTTAATGTCATATAATTCTCGCAATTATGTGTTGCATTATGTCAATTGACCTGACCGATGGTAATGTACTTCAATGGGTTTTTTTTTGCATTGTACTGGGAGGCTCGTAAGAAGAGGGATTGAGTTTCAGAGATGAAATTCAACCAATCTCAACCATTAATTTCAATCCAACGGTAGATGCGTAATCTATCATTGATGGTAATATCCTGGTAGGATCTAATGGTGGATACTTCAATATTCTTTTTTGCATAATCCTCGTAGGATCTGAATCCTTTCTTTGAAGAAGCGATAAGAAGAGGGAAAAGAAAACATAATTATATATAATATGAACGACTCATAGTTAGGAATAAGTTCTACAACCTTTGATAAATGATATTTTTAGATGCCCAATTGAGCTAATAAGTCACATTATTCTTTGATGTCACTCTCATTCTTGTTATCAATCTCCCGAGGAAAAATCACCAGTGGTTGTTACTGTGTCATGTTTCCCTTCTTTTTCTTCTGCTCTTGAGCTTCCTTTTCCACAGGTTTCACAATAACAAACAACTCTCTCTTCCTTTTGGGTTGGGTACTCCGCCAGGAGATCTTCTACATTAACTACCAACTAGATTTTCCTCACGAACTTTATGCAATCCAGATTGACTTCTTGTTTTTTCAATTGAAATTGAATAGTTGAGAGTAGTCCACTTGCTTGCTATGTGTTTTAAAATATCTATCACGATTATTTGCTTCAATGGTTTAGTTTGAAGTGGCATTACATTTATTAGTGCAACATGTGATTATAAATTTAATTATATTTGCATGCAAATCCCAAACATGATCAGGCGTGTTAAGCCCAATTCTTGCTAATTCATTCTCATTCTTCATGTTGCCATATTTGTTTTGTTGCATATCTTGCACGTTAAGCTTCGTTTCTTTTAGCTAAAACGACATAAGGTACACATCATGTAATAAATATTTAGATTTCCAAGGATATAGGATGGCGGCATTAGAAAGTCAATAAAAGTTGGACTTTCTAAGAAATGCACCTTTCCAAAAAAATTGTTATCACAAGGCAATAGTGTGTGAATGTTTTTATTAAAAGTAATAGTGTGTGAACGTTGCGAGTATATTTTTCTGTTGGACGTAAGAAGAAATTCTATTTTTATCTTTACTACACATTAACGTAAATCCAATAGTGGAGTTATTGTTTTCAAAATTAGAAAACAGTAACTCTAACACCGTTTTATTTATCCTTATTTTAGAAATCATGATTTTAAATTAAAAAAAATCAAACTTGTTTTTAAACGTAATAAAATTTTAAGTATTTTGATAACATATTCATGTTTCTCTCATTTTGTCATCAAAGTACCACATTGTAGGATTTTATTGATTTTTGAAATTAATATTTTTTAATTATAAATTAGACGTTTCAACAAAATTATATGAAATTAGTACTTAAATTAAAGATAAAAAATGAAGAAATCGATTTTCCGATAATAAAAAAAACCCTCATCTTATGTGTTAAAGTCAATTTATTTTTATTAAACTAAATGTATGTTTTATAGCAAATTAATTCAAATCCTTAAAGACCAAATCACATATAAAAGAAAAAGAAATACAACGTCAAAATAACATATTCCAGTCCTATCCCAAAAGAGTATATTCCTGAAAAAAATTAGAAAATTTCCGAGCCAAAGATTAATTTTTTTTCTACAAATATTTTATTTTTAAATACTCTAGACTAAAACATACATCCCACTTCAAATATATACATTTAATTTATAGATAGGAGATAAGTGTTTTTGTTATTTTTATCACAAAATTGTTTTTTCGTATTTTATCTTTAATTCAAGTACCAATTTGTTATAGTTTTGTTTAAATGTCTAATTTGTAATTTGAAAACATTAATTTTATAAATCAATGAAACTCTAACAATGTGGTAATTGAATTGATGATAATAAAAAAATATTATTCAAAATACCCAAAAATATTATTCTATTATGTTGAAAACGAATTCCAATTTTTTTAATTTAAAATACACGATTTTTAAATAATAAGGATATGTAAAAAAAGTGTTTCTCCACTAAAAAAAATTGCCAATAATTTCCACAACTCCCACTTTGTCAATTTTTTTATTTTTTCATTGTTATTTTGAAAAACTATTCTTTGTACAATTCTAATATTTTAATCCCAAAATGGATGATATTTCTTATCTACGTAATATCCGAGTCGTAGACTCCATCAAAGAAGAAATTTTTTGTAGAGTAGTAGATCAGTGGAGGGATCACAATAACAATACATCAAAGAATAAAATGCAATTTGTCCGCTATCTATTGACTCCAATTCCAATGGTCTTTGCACCACTCATCTTTAGATAAAACACTACCGACCCTTTATTTTTGGTAATTAGCAAGTTGCACCCTAAAATAATCTTCATTAAATCTCGAACGTTAAGTTCATAGTTTTGGTATTTTCTTTCGAAACCACCCTTGTTACAGTTTGCCTTCTTAGAAGTATTTATGTATAGATAAACAAAAGGAAAAGAAAATAGTATTTCTCTTGAAGTCTCAGAGGTCTCTTAAGGAGATTTACACAAACTCAAAAGGGAAACGTGTATATGGTGCATTGAACATATAAAAGAATTGTACCAAACTTTCTAATAGTAATTCTGGGCCTACCCTCGTACGAAATGTAAATACATTAGTATGGATTTGTTGTTGGGCCAAAAGGCTAGCTTTTCGCTTCTTTGCCTTTCTTTTTGAGCAATCAAACAGTGGTTAACAAGAAAGACTAGTTTTGACCTTTCCACAAAGTAGACAAGGAGTAGTTCATCATTGAATTTGTTTATCTCAGAGGCATTGCAAGAAGAAAGCGCTGGATGAGTGGGTTGGACAGCATCTAAGTTGTATCTTTTTCTTATGTCATATTTTTCCCGTTAAATTTTTCTTTTTTTGAATATATATATACACAGGAATTCTCTAGTGAGTTCAGGGCTTAATTTTTCTAAATTAAGCTCCCACAATATCCACCACTCATTTCAAATTGTAAGGTAGATTAAGAAAAAAACGGTTATGCTAATGAATGATGAGACTAACTGTAAATAAGATCCAATGATGAGATTGTAAGGAACTTAAACTAAATTTGATAAACCCTAGGCTCACTAGAGCTTAACCCTATATATATATATATATATATATATATATATATATATATATATATATATATATATATATATATATATATATACACACACACACAGCTGTTAGGAAATAAAACAAATCTCAAATACGTAGCGGAACAAAATTAACGAATCCAATCGGCTGAACTTGAGAACAAAATGCAAATCCGAAATCCAAACCACACAAAACACGCAAGATTTAACGTGGAAACCCAATGCGGGAAAAACCACGGATGACACAACTCAAATCCACTATAGAGAAACGTATTACAAGAGATGCTTACAGGAGACGCGAACGAACCGACGAAGAAACCCAGCTCAAATCTCTCCTACAGAATCACAAGGATGCTATCTCTCCCTTTTCTCTCAAGAACAAAAGTAAATAATAGGAATAAAAAAAATTATACAAAAGGGACGAAATTGCCTTTATATATGAGGTCAAAACAAGTATAAGTTGCACTAAAATCGGGTGGAGTAATGTGCAAAACGTGGGCAGAACTGGGTCCAAACGGTCGACCGATCGGGTGATCCCGTCGACCGATTAAATAACTGTATCATAAACGGTCGACCAAAATTGAAGTCTCGTTCGACCGAAAATCGACAGTAACTTTTCTGGCTTGCGCGAGTGCATAATCGGTCGACCGTACACTTAAGTTCCGGTCGACCGAATTTCAACAGACACTTTTCTCCCAGCTCCTCGAACGTTTCCGGTCGACTGAATCCAAGGTTCCGGTCGACCGAAAAACAACAGTAACTTTTGTCCAACTCCAATTGTGTGCCCGGTCGACCGAATCCTAGATTCCGGTTGACCGAAAAAGAACAGGCACTTTGCTGGACAAATTCAACACACATCCGGTCGACCGAATCACTCCATCCGGTCGACCGATTGTTTGTTTTTCTGCACGTATACTTTAAACACTTATTCAATGTAAACAACAACAATCTCCACCTTTACCTTGAATAACCCCTGCAACTCTTTGAAGGAAACACTTCCTTCCCCATTGTGTCGTCGTCTTAGCTCCACCTAATCGGAACTCAAACCAACCAAGTTCACGCATACCATGAACTTAGTCGAAATAACTGGCTTCGTCAACATATCAGCCGGATTATCTTCAGTGTCCACCTTCTTCACCACCACACCTCCTTCAGCAACAACTTCCCGAATGAAGTGATAACGGACGTCGATATGCTTCGTCCTTTCGTGGTACATCTGATCGTTCGTCAGATGAATGACACTCTGACTATCACAATAAACAACCACTGTATTCTGACCTGGAATAAGCTCTCCAAATAAACCTTTCAGCAAAAGAGCTTCCTTGATACCCTCGGTCGCTGCCATATACTCTGCCTCCGTTGTAGACAAAGCAACAATGTGTTGCAACGTCGCTTTCCAGCTAATAGCGGTGCTCCCAACAGTAAACACATAACCAGTCATAGATCTTCGTCTATCACGGTCTCCCGCGTAGTCGGTATCAACAAACCCCATTAATGAATACGAAGATCGACCGAATTTCAGAGATAACTTAGTTGTACCTTTTAGATACCGGAGAATCCACTTCACAGCTGACCAATGCTCCTTTCCTGGATTCGACATATAGCGGCTCACCACACTGACCGCTTGAGCTATATCTGGACGAGTGCATATCATAACATACATCAAACTGCCAACTGCACTAGTATAAGGCACACGTGACATGTATGCCTTGTCCTCCTCCTCATTGGGGCACAAGTCTACCGAGAGCTTAAAATGCGCTGCGAGAGGAATTCTTTCAGACTTGGCATTCTCCATGCCAAAACGATGCAAGACTTTCTCAATATATTGCTGCTGGGAGAGAAACAAACTCTTGGATGTACGATCGCGACGTATCTCCATACCTAGAATCCTCTTTGCTGATCCAAGATCCTTCATCTCAAACTCAGCCTTCAACAACTCCTTAAGCTCAGAAATTTTAGACTTGTCCTTAGCTGCTATCAACATATAATCTACATAGGGTAATAACAAAACGAGAGAGTCATCTGAAAATACCTTTCGGTAAACGCAGCAGTCATACTGGGATCTGCTGTACCCATGTCCAACCATAAAAGAATTAAATCTTTTATACCATTGTCGAGACGACTGCTTTAACCCATAAAACGACTTCTTCAGCAAACAGAACTGATTCTCCTTACCCTCGACCACAAAACTCTCCGGCTGGGACATGTAAATCTGCTCCTCTAATTCTCCATGTAAGAAAGCGGTCTTCACATCTAGTTGCTCTAACTCTAAATCATGTATTGCAGCCAAACTCAACAAAACACGAATAGAAGTATGCTTCACAACGGGTGTGAAAATATCGCTATAATCCACACCCTCCACCGGACTAAAACCACGAGCAACCAATCGAGCTTTGTACCTCACATCTGAAATACCCTCGATTTTCTTCTTGAAGACCCATTTGCAGCTAACGACCCCTTTTCCTTTTGGAAGTTCTACCAACTTCCAACTTTGATTCTTATGAAGAGACTTCAACTCTTCATTCATTGCACCCACCCAAGCAGTTGAATCGGGTGCCGAAATTGCCTCTGAATACTTGCTCGGCTCACCAGAGGCTCCAATATCTTCAGCTGCACTAAGAGCATATGCAAGGACTGATTCGGCATATCTACGGGGTTTCTTGGTCAGCCGCGTCTCTCTGTCCCTTGCCAACAAATACTCTTCATCTTCCTCAGGTTTCGAACTCTCTCCTTGTGTCACACTGGTATTCTCATCAACAGTCACTACCAGTGGCTCCACCTGAACTGGAGTCCCACTTGACACGGGAGTAGAAATAACAATGTCTTTCCTGGAAGGTAACATAGCAAGCTCATTAAAGACAACATTTCTTTCAACCATGAGTTTTGGAGATTCTTTGCACCATAAACGATAACCCTTCACACCCAAATCGTAGCCAAGGAATATACACTTCAAGGACCGAGCATTCAACTTTCCTTGATGTACATGTGCGTACGCTGGACAACCGAAGACTCTCAACTTGGACAAATCTGAAGCTCCATCTGTCCAAACTTCTTCCGGTGTTCTCATATCCAAAACGGTGTGAGGCGAACGGTTCACTAAATAACAGGCGGTACACACTGCTTCTGCCCAAAAATCCTTAGTCAGGTCAGCATTCAGAAGCATACATCGAGCTCTCTCCAAGAGAGTTCGATTCAGACGTTCCGCTACTCCGTTCTGTTGTGGTGTGTGACGTACGGTTCGGTGTCTCACGATTCCTTCATCCTTGCAGAAATCGTTAAACTCTGAGGAACAAAACTCCAAACCATTATCCGTCCTAAAAACCTTAATCTTCTTTCATGTTTGATTCCCAATCATAACCTTCCAGTGCTGAAAATTCTGAAACACATCGCTCTTCTGTTTCAGAATATAAACCCAAGTCTTCCTGGAGAAATCATCAATAAATGTGAGCATGTAGCGAGCTCCACCTTTTGATGGAACATGAGAAGGTCCCTATAAATCAGAGTGGACATAATCTAAAGTGGCCTTGGTGGTGTGCTTAGATGCTGAGAAGCTAACTCTCTTCTGCTTCCCAAAAACACAAAATTCACAGAAGTCCAGACTGCCGATTTTCTGACTTCCAAACAAACCACGTTTGTTCAACACCGCCATGCCTTTCTCGCTCATGTGCCCCAACCTCATATGCCAAAGTTGGGCATTCTCCTCACTAGACAACGATGACGCTACAGCTGCGTCACCCACAACAGTTTCTCCTTTAAGCATATAAAGCTTGTCGGGCCCAAGCTTCTTCCCTTTCATCAGAATAAGTGATCCTTTGGTGATGGATATGCAGTCATCCTCACCACTGAATTTGTAGCCTTTTGCAGTCAGGCTACCTACTGAAATCAGATTCTTGCTCGCCTTCGGAACATGTCGCACATCCGATAGAATATTGACTAGGCCATCATGAGTCCTTAATCTGACAGAACCAATTCCTGCAACCTCGCACCTGTCACCATTGCCCATCACAACCATTCCACCTGACATTGTTTCATAAGATGAAAACCAGTGTTTGTTCGGAGTTAAGTGGAATGTACTGCCCGTGTCAATCACCCAACCGTCGGAAGCTTCAGAAGAACCTGTAGCTGCCAACACAAAATCAGAATCGGACTCTGCGACATTCGAACCTGACTGATCACCGCTACTAGAACCCCTTTGCTTCTCTCTGTTTTGTAGCTTAAAACATTCTGAAATCTTGTGACCCTTCTTCTTGCAGTAATGACAAATAATATCTTTGTCCATCGACTTGGTCTTAGAGGTGTTCTTTGAGAAACTCCTCTCCTTCCCCTTACCACGAGCAACAAGTGCCTCACTTTTGCTCGTCTCAGAACCATCAGACCTCTTCTCCATATCAGATTTGGAGGAGAGTGCGTTTTTAACATCCGCAAGAGAGATATGTGTCCTGCTATACATCATCGTCTCCACGAAGTGATCATATGAAGAACTCAACGAGCAAAGTAAAAGGATCGCCTGATCCTCATCAGAAAACCTTGCTTCAACCTTCTCCAAGTCCATGATGATTGCATTGAAATCATCCAAGTGTTGTTGAAGGGAGATACCCGACTTCATCTTGAATAGGAACAACTTCTTCTTCAAGATAATCCGGCTAGCAAGTGACTTCTTCATGTAGACTTCCTCTAATTTCTTCCACATACTTGCAGACGTCTTCTCCTTCAACACTTCTCTCTGAACTTCGTCGGACAACGACAACTTAATGGTTGACATCACCTTTCGATCAAGCTTCTGCCTATCTTGATCGGACATTTCTTTTTGCAACTTATCTAAGCCCTCAAGAACGTCCTCCACCTCTTGCTGCATCAGAATTGCGTGCATCTTGACTTGCCACAAGCCGGAATTAACATCTCGGCTCAACTTCTCAATTTTCCAATTATTTGCCATGAGTACTTGACAAAAGATCGACGAAAATTCCCTAAATTCGGACCCAAAAGCTCTGATACCAGTTGTTAGGAATTAAAACCAATCCCAAATACGCAGCGGAACAAAATTAAAGAATCCAATCGGCTGAACTTGAGAACAAAATGCAAATCCGAAATCCAAACCACACAAAATACGCAAGATTTAACATGGAAACCCAATGCGGGAAAAACCACGGACGACACAACTCAAATCCACTATAGAGAAACGTATTACAAGAGATGCTTACAGGAGACGCGAACGAACCGACGAAGAAACCCGGCTCAAATCTCTCCTACAGAATCACAAGGATGCTATCTCTCTCTTTTCTCTCAAGAACAAAAGTAAATAATAGGAATAAAAAAAATTATACAAAAGGGACGAAATTGCCTTTATATATGAGGTCAAAACAAGTATAAGTTGCACTAAAATCGGGTGGAGTAATGTGCAAAACGTGGGCAGAACTGGGTCCAAACGGTCGACCGATCGGGTGATCCCGTCGACCGATTAAATAACTGTATCATAAACGGTCGACCGAAATTGAAGTCCCGTTCGACCGAAAATCGACAGTAACTTTTCTGGCTTGCGCGAGTGCATAATCGGTCGACCGTACACTTATGTTCTGGTCGTCCGAATTTCAACAGACACTTTTCTCCCAACTCCTCGAACGTTTCCGGTCGACCGAATCCAAGGTTCCGGTCGACCGAAAAACAACAGTAACTTTTGTCCAACTCCAATTGTGTGCCCGGTCGACCGAAAAAGAACAGGCACTTTGCTGGACAAATTCAACACACATCCGGTCGACCGAATCACTCCATCCGGTCGACCGATTGTCTGTTTTTCTGCACGTATACTTTAAACACTTATTCAAGGTAAACAACAACAACAACTAAAGTTCATACACACAATAATTTTGTTTCAAAAGTTGTACACGTGCAATCAAAAAATACCTGAAAATATAACCCAATCTGTAGAAACCTGATCTCTGATTTTGGCATTCTAATGTCAAGCAAGACTATCCTAATTTATTATAAATTGCAATAATCTATTCAACAGAAAGTTACAGACTAATTGTTGTACAACCGTGACTCCATGAGAAGTATAATTTTTGTGTGCACGTCTATTCTTTCCTTTTCTTTTCTGTGTTATACATGCATGTAGGCCGTAGCTATCCAATCCAATGGACAAAAAAACACCAAACCCAATTGGGGAAATTAACATGATACGCTAAAAAAACATTTGCAACACTTGAATTTCTTGAACTTGTGTTGATTCATGTACACAACATACACAAGTATCTTGCCAAAATACGTATTCCAAACATAAGCCTATTCCAAAATTTCCTTTACCTTGTACTGGAGTTGTTTAGTTACCTTCCAACGTATGTATGTTGGCAAATATAAACAATTAATCATGTTCTTTTCTCAATCATTAGCTGAATGTGGACCTCTCGGAGTGCTCTGTTTACGTACTCGTCGTCTGGATTCTCTCGTGAAAGTACTTCGTAGTCTCTGATGGCTGCTTCCCATCTCCTCATCTAACAACCAAAACACATTAATACATAGAATTGAAAATTAAAAAAACACCTTTAAGGTTAAATTGGTCGGAATTATTCTCGGTCGTCTTTGGATGTTTTATTATTCTCTGATATAATATTAAGTGTATATGTCCAAATTACATTACAAGTCAAAAATTGGTCCAAATAATCTAATGTGAGACTATTTTCTTTAGTGTTTGATCGATTTTCTCAATACCTTGACATTCAGATCGGCTCTTCGTAGTCGGGCCTTGCTATATGAGGGACGAAGTCGGAGAGTAAGGTTGCAATCTTCGATCGCCCCTTCGAATTCCCCTCGTTTCAAACGGCAAGCAGCTCGATTGCACAAAAGAACGGAGTTGAATGGCTCATATTCTAACCCCTCTTGGTAAGCTGCACAAGCCTCTTCAAATTTACCTTCTTTAAAGTAGTTGTTGCCTTTGGCTCTATACAGGGTGACGGCTCTAACCTTCCTAGCCACCCCAGAAATCGTCTTGTTGGGAGGGTCCAATTGTGTCGCCTTTTGCGCCTTAGACATTGCTTCTTCAAATCTAAATACCAGATAAACCACTAGGTTAGTTGGAACATGCAATGCCACTTTTTCGTTAATAATGTTTGCTTAGGAATTGTTGGAAAATTTATTTATATGTTATAAAGATTTTTTTATTTATAAAAATATTAGTGTTTACTACGTTCTATAAAATACTTAGGATTTAAAAAGATGGTGGTAGACAAACAAAACTAAAAATAATATGGAGCAGGCCAATCAACTTATGCTAGCCCACTCTAGCCTATTCTATTGCCCATAGTTAAACTAAAGAAACATAGAGAATGATTTCAAAGACACATGTAGCACAGTGCCGATGATATAGTCCTAACTCCTATGTTGCTCAACACTTTAAACTGTCTCGAACTTTTAGTATAGAGTTGTAGCCACCAACATCCACTTGAGTATTTAGATTTCAAAAAAAAAAGTGGTAGATCAACACCAAATTTGACATGAATATACCAACAACACAATGTTACAGAAATGCAAAGCAATCAGTACTAACCTTCCTGAAGCCATGTCGACAAGTGCTCTAACGGCGAGAATGTAGGCATTGGTGGGACCACCATAAAATATTACCGACGCTGCAAGATCGAAATTCGGAGAGCGTTCAAGAAGCTCATCTGCTTCTTGATGCCTTTGGAGTTTCAATAGGGACTCTGCTTGTGAAGCAAATATCTAACGACAAATATATTTCAACTTCAATTGGTTTTGAGATGAAAACTCAAATGAATACCCAGTATTGTGTTATGAAAAAAAGACCTGTGGAGCTGAATCAGCTCCTGCGGCAAAGGCGAATTGTGTCTCCCTAAGCACCATATGCCAGTCCTTACGTGTGCGAGCTTCGCTGAACTTGGCTAGATGCGACCGGACCGCACGGATCCGTCCAAAGTCCTTGGCTGTTGATTGAGCTCCAGACGATTGGTAGTGATGCAAGGCCTTTATAGGGTCTCCTAATCTGGAACCAAAATCTGCACTTTTTAGTTCATCCCACACTTCACAAATTACAATGACAATTCTCCTCCCAAAGAAACCAACTAATATTTGTTTTACGTACCTAGTTGAGCTAAAGATTACCCATTTTACCAATAATTCATGGTAATTCTCTTGTTGGTAGAACCTATCATGACTGGATTTCACTTTGGGACATTGACCTCAAATAAATATGCCAGGGACCGTATGGAAACTAGAAGTAGATGTGCACATACCATTGAGAAACTTAAATAAGAATTGGCTTCCAAAATTAAATTTTGGCTAAAACTAAGACTTGCCTAGCTAATGGTGTTTAACTAGTTAGAAACAAAAGTCAATGAGGACCAACCTTAGATAAAGAGTAGCTAGCCTATGGTGAGCTTTGTAATAGGAAGGCTGGATCCTAACAGCCTCCTTGCACTGCTCCACAGCCTCCAGCAACTCCCCCATTTTCGCGAGCGCAGCCGCCTTATTACTCCGATACGCAGCGTTCGTCCCGTCAATTGCGATTGCCTGCTCATACAAACTCAACGCCTCTCCGTACCTCCCCTTTCGGTACTCCTTGTTTCCCATCTCCTTCAGCTCCTCGGGATCCAATCTCACCGTCAACGCCCGACAACGTGCCGGAGAAACTACTTCCACCCGGTTCCCGCCCTTCAAAATGTTGCCTCTCACTGCCAATTCGCTCCGGCACGATATCGAATTCCTCCTGTTTGTTAGGAGATTCCCTGCGCCTCCCGACGGCTTCATTCCCCCTGTCGAAATGCAACGTCGGTGCGCCTTTTTTGTGGGCTCTGATGAGGGCTTAAGTGGTGGTGGCGTGGAGAGGTTCTTTCTAAGATCATCTCCATCTTCATCTCCATTGGTTGGAGTCTCCGGCGCAAATGACAATTCCTCGTTGAACCGGACTTTCTTGTTGTTAGATACCGACAAAGATCGCGCTTCAACCAAGACGGCTATATGGTTGTCTTGGCCGGAACAAGGTTTTTCCGGAGGAAAACTCCGGCGCCGGAGAATCGTATGGCATAACTTGGTGAACCCGCAACTAGGCGATTTCTTCACACCCTCTGCTTCTTCCATCGTCCTTGTGGACAATTCAGGCTGCATTTGATATTGCAACTACAAAACACGATCACGGATACACATGTTTAAACCTCCCAACGTTTTAGTTTGCTATTGCCAATAATTTCATGCTAGTGATTGATAGTTAGATACGTTATAAACTTAAGGGTTAAGGAGTGGCTCCTAAGCACACAAGGTCAACCCTTTTTCCTCTAACATACATAGTTGACTAACTAGGGTAGGGCTCGAACATTCTCATGGGAATTAGTTGTTGATTAATCTTTATTTCTGTTTATTCTTGTGAATTGCGTTTGATATGAATGAGAATTAGAGCTATTCAAATGTGACAGCTAAAGTGTGACATGTTTGCACGTAGTAGTTATAGCTAGCTGCCCACGTCGGATTTGCTTTATTGTTGTCTTGTAGAAGCCGCGTGGGGGCGGGGGAAACCCGGTTCGTGTTCGTTGGTGGCCGGTTCGGTGCATATTGCAAAACCAAAACGAACCGGTTCTTGTTTTCCGATTTGTTGGTGACGATGCAGTTTTATAAAGAAATGGTAAGATAGCGAGATAAAGTAATGTACCAATAAATGAATTGAAATGTATCACGAGTTTATTTATTCTTGGTTTAAGTTGAGAAAGTCATTACGGACTACAAGAATTTAAAACTTTTTGTTGGGTGTCGGTAAAGGATAGTTGTCATGCAAGTTGAGAGTTTTATACGGTAGTAATGATAATTGAAATGTTCATCACTCCGACATCATTTTGGATTTCATATTGAACTGTCAATGCCACGATGAAACTTCTTGAGTTTGGGATTTTGATGGTTCCGGAAGTTTTCAAATGGTTCTCCGGCAAAAGAGGTCCATTTTTTCCTTCGTCAGTGGGAGATTGTTGCTCAGGATCAGGAGTAGTAATAGTGCTCAATTTAGTTCTTAAGTTTAGTACGGATCTATTTAGTTATCTAATGTCTAAGGAAAAGACCGAGAGAAAAAAAAACAATAACATAGCGAAAAGAATCCTATATGGTTGTATTTGTTGTGATTCAGTCGGTCAACTAACAGAGTCAATGATACTTTACTAGGACTTCAGTTGGGTTTTTTAATAGCTAATCGACCCACAAGCCCAGTCTATTTTATTTTTTTACAAAATGGCTGGGCCGATTGCCCCCAATAATTTTTATCTTAGTATAATGGGCCGAGCTTTGGTAGTCTAAATATGCTTAAAAATGTAGAAATGATTCAATCACATTGGTAAATGGTAAGTTATTTTTTTGTCATTTGTTTTTATATATATTTGTAATTTGTCTATCCATGGTAAGTATTTATTAAGGCATAAAGCGAGTAGATTAGGATGCCGAACTGATAAACTATCAATACTTTACGGAAGTTCTATTTAGGATATTAGTAATGAGAATTCAATTCAAAGAAATATATTGACATTTTGGTAATGTATTCTTTGCTTTAAGAAGTCCTGATGGTCGATTATGCTTCCTCCTCTCTCTCCTCTTTCATTACCGATCATTCAATTAATTAAATTCCATTTAACCTTTTATACATCTTTTAACTTTAGTCCCTCCCAACTTCAACCGTTTGGTCCTATGTATAGATATCTATCTTCTTTCTTGAAAGTTGAGATGTTTGCTTTGTAGATCTAACTTTCCCTAACCCACTCACATAACATAATCCTTATCATATATTATATATATTAGTGAATTCCTATGCTAACTTCTTACAAGAAAGCAGGCAGCTATGTTAGTGTGGTACCACAGAGCATAATTAGTTGGATTTAACCAATTAAAACAAAAACTTAATTAAATAATTAATTAGGCTTTGTTGTTAGACACTAGGTTGGGAAGTTGACCTTGGGATATATAGTTGTGAGGTACAATGGTTTCATCTAAAAAGTCCACACTTTAAATAATTTAAGTTCTAGTGAGCCCAGGACTTATCAAATTTAATTTAAGTCCCCTACAATCTAATCATTTGATCTTATTTACAGTTAATCTCATCATTCATTAGCATAACTATTTTTTTCTTAATCTACCTTACAATTTGAAATGAGTGGTGGATATTGTAGGAGCTTAATTTAGAAAAATTAAACACTAAGCTCACCAGAGAATTCTTGAATAATAATAATAATAATAATACTAAATCCTTTCCACAACATGAATAAGCGTTTTATCCGTGTCCAACTCGAATGCGACATGAGGTGCGAATCTCACGATATCGTCCCCATCACACTTCCATGTGTATCTTTTTTTGGTTGTACGTGGGATTTTTCTATAATTAAATTTATAAAGATAAATATTTTAGTAAGCTGACATTGTACTTAACTGCCAAATCGTGCGCTTTATTTTGCTCCTTACGGCTACCGTAATAACCGTACACTATGTAACTCTTAATTTTTTATATATGTGGTTAATGTAATCTCAAGAAGCTTTGGAAAATAGTTTTTTCATAGAAAAATATGTTTCATCCGAAATATAATTTCTTTAGTTTTCAGTTAGTTTTCTTTTTAACTTTCAAAGTATTATATTTTTAAATTTTAATACATTATATATACTTTTTATTGGGTTTGACGATGAGATGTTAAATATTCAACTTTCATATATATATATATATGGTCAAGCTCTAGTGAGCCCAGAGCTAATCAAATTTAGTTTAAGCCCCCTACAATCTCACCATTGGATCTTATTTACAGTTAATCTCACCATTCATTAGCATAACCGTTTTTTTCTTAATCTACCTTACATTTTGAAATGAGTGGTGGATATTGTGGGGACTTAATTTAGTTTGATTAAGCCATGGGCTCACTTGAGAATTCCTGTATATATATATGTATATATATATATGATAATACAAGATTAAAGATCTACAAACTAATGTAACTCCCGTGTTGATTCAACCAAACTAAGGTAATTCAAAACTTCACGCTAAAGTCTTCTGGGAGAAAATTGAGTTTCACTTAATTAATGTTTAAACTGGACTCCTTCAAAGTAATCAGGTCAAGACAAGTTTAGGAAGAAAGTAAATGCTTGGTTTAAATAAAAATTCATGTTAAACCATGGAACACCAAACAAGCAAAATCCTTCAAATTAAGCCTCTCCCTCTTTTCTCTGCCACCAAATTAAGAACCTCATGGTCATGGCTATCCCAAAAGCCTTTTGGTCCCACTTACAATCTCCATTAGAGATTTATAACTCTCTCTCTCTCTCTCAAATCTAACTCTTCTCCCCCATCTCCCCCCACCAACCACATCAACAAACATTTACAAGAAAAGGTGGACAACAAACTAAACAATTCAACCTCTCTTTCCTTAAACAAAACCACCACACATGTAGCTAAACATCCACCACATCACTTCTTCTCCCAAACCCTAATCTCTCTCTCTCTCTCTCTCTCTCCTCTATCATGGACTCCTTCAACGACCAAAACATGCAATCCTCCAACTCCCCCTCCTCCCTCTTCTTCGACAATTCACCAACAAACCCCTCTTCCGTTACCAATACAATCTTCTCCGACACCTTCCAGACGGTCCTCCGACCGCAATCCGACTTGTCATGGTCCTCCACGAACCCAAGTTGCACCATCGACCTCCCTGGCCTCTCCGCCTCCCACTCCTCTACCTCACGCCCTCTTGCACCAACAAGAATGCCCAAGAAGAGGCCTCGAGCATCGAAACGGGCCCCGACGACCGTTCTCGCCACCGACACTTCCAATTTTCGGCAAATGGTGCAGGAATTCACCGGGATCCCCTCCCAGTCGGTGTTCCCCAATTCACGATTGGATCACCTGTTGAGACCCTTCTCCGCTAAGCTACAATCCACCTCGCTTCCGCCTTCCAACCCTTTCGCATCGAATTCTTCGAACAACACCGGCGTTGCGCCGGTTGGTTTTGGGAACTTTAGCGGTTATAACTACCAACCGCCATCTCAACTTGGTTGCGTCAACTCGAATTCGATGCTCACTTTTCAGACTCCTAGTGGATCTGACCCACAAACTCATAATTACAATATGCCAATGCTCGGGCGGTCGAAAGCTCCAATACTGGAGAAGGAGTATACAATATCTGATGGCCTTTTTGTGCCTAATTTCCGCATTGAGGAGGAGGAGGAGAAGAAGAAGAGGAAGAAGGAGAATAACGCATCATCGGCTGCCGAAGGTATGTTGGATTCTTGGACATAGATGGTAGAGATAATCTGATATTAAGATGGATTAGAGGAAGTGATCGTCGACATCGATCGTGGTGTCTGTATGCCTGAAGTATAGTGACTACTTTGTGTTGATCAGAGTATATAATATATACAAACATAGTTTCCTTCTAATTACTTATGTTTACTTTTAATTTGTTGTCTTGTTTGTTGTTGGTTTATGTACAAACCCTTTTCTTTCCACAATCTATACACTGAAAGGTTCAGTTTGTTCTATTGATTTGTCTTCTTGCTTAATTTATAGTTGTGCTATTGATTATGTGCAAATCTTTGTGTTTGGATTCTTAAGAAGAAGTAACACTGTATAACATTCTAGTCTTCCTTACATTACATATAGGTGGATATTCATAAATGTATGTCATATTAGACTCAATTGGTTCACTTTTCGAAATTTCATTATGACTAGGAAGATGTTGCTAATTGCTAAAACCTACTACCTCTCAAATAATTGTACACTGTGAAGTCCGCATCTGATGTTGCTGTTTGAAATGAAATGAAACTTGCACAATATACTACATTCACAGTAAGTGATGATGAGTGTTCTTCTCAGCTACAGAAAACAAACAAAAGCAAACATTTGTTACGTTTGTCATGTTCCACACATAAGCAAACGAATATCTTTTACTTTGATCCGTGGTTTGAACTGATTGGTTGGAGAGATTTGGGCAACAGTATTCAATATTCATCTATCTTTCTTACCTTTTTTCTATATATTTGAAGCATTCATGTACCTTTCTCATCATCAATTTTTTTGCTCATACTCAATTAGTTATTTTATGCTCCATCATCTACCCTTCTTACTTTGAACACCAATGAGCAATCATGTAGAGAGAAAATGGTCTATGTATTTCATTAATCCAACTGCTCCCTTGGGAGTTCACCAAGATTGGACACGAGTCAACAACCACAAACATGTAACTACCACTCAAATATTACAACTACATAACCTATAAAATGTTGTGATGTTCGTATGGGCCACCAACCATGCTGTCGCTTACTTGCTTGCAAATTGCCACTAGAATTAAGAACTAACCCACAGATATGGTGAGCTCCTACATTGAGCTTTTAATAGTATCATTCATTAACGTCTGTCATTAAGTCATTATAATTAAATTTCTGAACTTTCACAATCAGTTCATAAATATTGAGTTCGACTAAGAATGTGATCGGTTTGTGATAGAATAACATCGAGCAATAAGTAGCTTTTAGTGTCGGTTGGAAAAGGATATTTTAAATTTCATGACTTATGCTAAAAAAATGTATAGAACTTATGGTAATTTATACTTAAAAGGGGATCAATCATGGTTAATAAGTGAAGGTCAAACGATATAGTATGCAATTTAGATAATATGGACGTGGTTATATATTTGGTTTGAAGTTTCAAATAATTACTAAAAGGACCTTGACCCACAGAATGGAACCATGTGAAACACAAAGTGAAGCACTAGTTCTACTTAAGAGGATTACCAGACAATCAGCCAGGGGCAGTCCCAGGCGCATTGACAGTTGGACTTTGAAGTTTCATCTATTCCTTCAGGATTTGTGACATCTCATGGTTTTTTACTACTTAAATTTCAATATAGTTCTTACAAATTCTAATATTCCTTCTAAAATCCTGAAATTACCCTTTCTATCATGATCAGCGTGTTATAAAAATTACTATCACCATGTGTACATTTTTGGTTTATAAACATAACTGAGGCCTTAGGGTACTATGTATATATGAACGAGTTAACCGAAAAGCTATCGACATCATATATATATTGATAGTTCTCATATCTCGTGTGAAGTATAAGTTCTGAAGTAACACTGTACATGTTGCATTAAAACTTTAGGATAAAAAAGGAAAAATAATCAGACGAAAAATTTGAACTTGTTGCATACGGCCGGACAATCCATTTATAGTATATATGTTGATCTCAAAATTAAACAAAGTAGGGATCGAAATAGGACTTTGAACAATTTTAGTTAAACTCGTGAAATAAAATATCTGACAACTTCTCACGCTTCCAAAGCAGTGAAGCACAAGTATTTAGACACTCGATGTCTTATATCTTTAGTTTCATAAACTCAAAACACTTTTCCAAACCAAGAAGAGCCTAAACGTACAACAAAACAACACTTATTGGTTATTGCTACATATTGAATTCAATACGAGAGTAAGAATAAAAGAGTATATGTTTGATTGTTTTTGTTGTATCTTACATATGTGAATACCAGAATATATATATATGTATGTTTACATAGCCGTTAGCAGAAGATGTTGTAGTGATTTCTTTCCTTAAAGAAATGTTGTCATAGAGAAGAGGAGCGGTGCTTCCCAACGGTCAAGTCTGAATAAAGTAAGATTCTCAACACGCCCCATCAAGTTGGGTCTGGAATAAGTTGATGGATCCCAACTTGTGAAGAATGTTTGAGAAGGTCTTGTGGTCATGGGCTTTTGTGAAGACATCCGCGAGTTGACATTTACTGGAAACGTATGAGACTTTTATTTGTTTTGACTGAATTTTTTCTCTGATGAAATGACAATCAACTTCTATGTGTTTATTCCTTTCATGAAAGACCGGATTTGAGGCGATATGTCATGTTGCATTGTTATCACAAAACATATTCATTGGCTCCTGGGTGTTGATGTTCATATCTTTGAGCAACTGGTTGAGCTAGATTAATTCGCTAGTGGTGGAAGCCATAATACGGTATTCTGCTTTTGCACTTGATTGGGCAACGACGTTCTGCTTTTTGCTCATCTAAGTAACTAGATTGCCTCCTACAAAGGTGCAAAAGCCAGTGGTGGATCTCCGATCATGGCTCCCTGCCCAATCTGCATCAGAGTAGCCAATTATTGAATTAGAGTTATTATTTTTCATCCAAAGTCCTTGCCCTAGACTATTCTTAAGATAGCATAAGATCCTATTTATGATGTCTAAGTGGTGAGTGCGAGGAGAATGCATGAATTGACTAACTATACTAACAACATAGGTAATGTCAGGACGAGTGACAATGAGATATATTAGTTTACCAATGATTCTTTGAAATTGACCGACGTCACTTAGAGGTGTACCGTCGGTGAGTCCTATTTTTTGTTGGTTTCAATTGGTGTGTTTACAGGTTTAGCACATATTTTACATGTTTCTTTGAGAATGTCTAGAATGTATTTCCTTTGAGAGAGAAAAATATCCTTTTTGAGTAGGCAATTTCAATTCCAAGAAAATATTTCATGTATCCTAAATCTTTTATGTCAAATTTGGATTTTAAGTAACTTTTATTTTATTTATTTCTTGATCGCTATCTCCAGTTATTATAATGTCATTTACATATATAAGTACTATGGTTGTGATATTATGACTATGTTTAGTAAACATGAATGCATCAGCAGAGCTTTTCAAAAAAACCGTAAAGAAGGAGAGAGTGATTGAGTTTGGCATACCAAGCTCGTGGTGATTGCTTTAGTCTATATATGGACTTATGAAGCTTGCATACCTGGTGGGGAGTTGTGGTGTAGCCTGGAGGAGGAGTCATGTAGACTTCTTCTTCAAGGTTTCCATGCAGAAAGACATTTTTACATCCATTTGAAAAAGATTTCACCCTGGTGGTCCATCGTTTGCCATTCTTCTTGCTTTGTTTCTATCCCCGCCCCTTCAGGTTTTACGACCTTCCCCATGATGTGGCCAACCCTCCCGCGGCCACTGAGGGAAAGGGTTACTCCCCTTGCCCAGGAGAGGTAGTTGGTCCCATTCAGAGGAGTTGAGACGAGGCGTTGGGATGTGGCTGCCTCTGGGTGGCTAATTCCAGTGTCGTCTGACATGGTTTTGGTTTTGTTTCGATGCGGATGTTGGTTGAAGTCAATCGTCAACCCCCTTGTATGAGGTGGCACCGATGATGACCTCCGGGAGGTTCTGAGGTTGAGCGTTTGTGGATCAATACTCTGATACCATATTGAATTCAATACGAGAGTTGTAGAGGAAGAAGAAGAGAGTATATGTTTGATTGTTTTTGTTGTATCTTACATATGTAAATACCAGAATATATATATATATATATGTTTACATAGCCGTTAACAGAAGATGTTGTAGTGATTTCTTTCTTTGAAGAGATGTCATAGAGAAGAGGAGCGGTGCTTCCCAACGGTAAGTCTGAATAAGATAAGATTCTCAACACTACAGTTGTTGCTGCAAGTTGAATTATACCGTTCATTCACTGACGTTGTCAACACAAAAACATGTCGAAACATGTCCCCTCGTGCCAAAGTTGCCGCCCTGAACAAGTAATGACTCTTTGATGTTATCAACAAACTTTACACATTTGGAAAACTACTAAACATCTATGGAAGAATGATTTGGTATAATATAAGGATCCCAAAAACCTGCTCCTGATGGTTTTGGTTGTAGAAGTAAATTTGCTTTTGTCAACTTCTTTTGTAGTAGAAGGGTGGAGACACTACCTCTAATCTACATGTATTAATACATTGTAGTTGTTTTATTATTGTTTTTTTAAATGAGTTTCTTGCTAGTTGGCACAATGTACGTTACTGTACCTAAGTGAAAGGGAAAGTGAGAGTTGTTAATACATTGTAGTTGACTTCTGGAGGATTTGTTACATCAATTTGCTTTATATTTATTTTTTCTTTTCATAAAGAAGCTTTGCGATAATTATGTTATTAAACAATAAAAGCATCAAATTATCTTTAATATTTCTTTATTTTCAAAATACTAGGACTGAAATTTCAAAAGAGCCACACAAATACAAGGGTTTCTCGAAAGTCTTTAAATTTTAAAATTAATATCACATTCTTTTTTGTTTGAATTATATACCTGAACTTGTAGTCACATACTAGGTTCGATATTTGATCCTGACTAATATAAAACAAAGGATCAATCTGTCGACGGAGATATTCAAAATATCGCACTATGGTATTTCACGTATAAATGGCACCAATGCAAACATTCCCCCGTCCTTTTGGTCATATTGTATGGTCGTTGCTATCATCGAGGATAGATTGTGACGGTTGTTGATAATTACGTCCAAATATTCTGGTTTAGTTGAACAAAGATGGGAAGTACAAGCAGAAGCCCAGTTGTTTTTGTCCACTTCAACCCTGTGATATAACGAGGATTTCAAATAACTAACATATCTTTAAGTAAAATTAAATGGCACGATTTAGTCAATCCCAGTGGTTGGATGCATGTTTCTTATTGGTGTGAGGACGTTGAACAAATCTACCTCACTTGAAGTTCCAAGTTTCCAAACGGCATAACTAAGATGTGCTTTAGTTAATTACCTTTATCTTTGTTTGCATAGTGCATGCGCTCAAAAGAGAGGATAAATAAATCTAATTCCATAAGTAATTGTACGATTGTATGTATAGTGTTGTTTGAAGCCATAAAAAGCTTAAACTAACCTAATCAGGTTTTGGTAGTATGATTTAGAGCGCACTTGGGTTGGTAGTTCTATCTTCTATCTATGTCAAACTTTATACGAATTTGCGCATCATATACTACTTTTATGGTAATCTAACTTGGACGAATTCAGCTCCGGACAAGTTATATATTCTCTTTTTAGGTCGACAAAATATGTCATGGGCTGAATGCAGTTATATCTGAACGGGGTCATTAGGAAATGGGAGCCCAAACTTTATGAAGCCCAGCCCAAACAAAATGAACTTCTAAGTCCCGACTCTAACTGAAATACTAGAGAATTTGAGATAAATACGTATAATAACTTATTGTTATAACTTATTATGCTAAACCCACTCCCTAGTCCCTATTCTAATCAAATAATTCCTTTTTATATAGTATGTCAACAATTAAAAGAAGGTTATTCTGGGAAACTTGTGATAGCACGTTCCATTTTTCTTCAAGTTCTTTTTTTATATAAAAAGTAAGAGATGAAAAAAAAAATCTTGTCATCATAGGTCGCTATTTGGGTTACCGACTTACTTGCACGCCTAAACCAAACCCAAGAATGGTAGGGTGTGGATACCACGTTTGTTTTCTTCCATATATGTGAGGTCCAGGTTTCATAGGTTGAAGAAGAAAAAGGATCAAGAAACAGAAAACTTAGACTATAAAAATTTAATCATAGTTCCGAATCAATTCTCTACGGAAAATAAGAATAAAAAATATAACCTAACAATTATATGTAATAAACAGGAAGCGAAAGGGGGAAAAAATCTATGGAAGAAAGAAATAAAGAAAAATCAAGTTGACACAATAACATTTTACAGAGAACGTCACAAAAGAAAAAGAAAAAGAAATTGTCTTTGGACTTTGGAGTACCAACGTTCAGGCACCGCCTAGGCGAGCCTAGGCGGCCGGCGGCGTCCGGTCGCCTGGGCGATCGCCTAGGCGGTTGTGCGACCGCCCAGGGCTGGGCGGTAATTTTTTTTTTTTAAATTCAATTAATTTTCATAAAATAGATAAAAAAATCAGGAAAAATCGGGAAAAATAGAAAAAAATACACAAATATTTTCTAAAACTACCATACATGTTTAGGCTTCGAAAAGACACCTAGTTCCTCGACCAAGGCCTCACTAGGCACCCCCTCTACCCACCTAAACACTTAGGTATACAATTTATTGCTCAGTAGTACGATTACAAAGTAACTCAGAGTTCATACAATAGTAGATAAAAGAGAAAGTAGAATTACAAGCTAACTAACTAATTCCATTGGACACATTGATCTAATGTCCAACTGGGAACCATATCATATCCTCCACCACCATCAGAGTCGTCGGAGTCGTTCTCATTCGGATTGTCGACGTAGACATCATCTTCTTCAGTTTCTTCATCGTCGGTTTGGACATATTGCTCGTCGATGTCCATCGGTGGTTGAGAACTCGATGCACCTGGATCTCTAGAACTGATGTGAACGATGGCATCATCCATGCCACGACCTAATAATGGCGCGTCAGATGCAGTAGAACACCGCGGGTCAGATGCAGTGGACATGGATCGAGCAAAGCGTCTCCGTGAAGAAGAATGTCCCAAAGCTGCTTCCTCGACATCGGCCCATGTAAGCTCCTCTCCAGCGAAGACCGGATCTTCAGTTTCTACCAACCACGGATGCTCGTCGAAGAGATCGTACTCCACACTGATGGGGTCATAAAATCCAGGCTTCTCCATCCTTTGCTGAAACCTTTGCCTTAACTTTTGGTTGTAGTTCACATACACCAAGTCATTCATCTTCTTCACAGCCAACCTGTTCCTTCTCGTTGAGTGCAACTGCTCGAAGACACTCCAATTCCGCTCACAACCTGATGCCGAACATGTCAATCCCAACACCCTCACGGCCAACCTCTGTAATGCAGTCTCTCCCATGTCTGCGCCATACGATTGCCACCAATCTATAGGTCTTCTTTCCGACCTTTGTCTGACGACCATATCCCTCGAGAATATTCCGAGGGAGTTCTTGTAACGATCAAGTAAACCGCAAATCTTGTCTTGTTCTGCAGGAGTGGGGACGAGCCGCTCTACGACATCCATGAATCCAGGCATATGCTCATTGAAAGCTATATTTCGATCCTGAGGTGGGACGGAGAAGAAGGTACCAGGGTTGAGTAAGAAACCAGCAGAATGTAGCGGTGATGACATCATCTTCCCTGGACCCCACCTGGTGTCGATGAGGTCGATGACTTGCTTGTACAACCTCGGGTTTCCGTCAAAGTTCCTCATGATTTGTTCTTTGGCTTTCTCCATTGCGTCACACAGATATCCCATCGCTGGTTTCTCATCGCCGTCAACAAGTCTAAGAACCTGAACCATAGGTTGTGAGGCCTTCAGTGCCTTTACGACGTTGGTCCAGAAACCACTTTGTAGAATGGTCTCGGCAACTTCAGTAGAGATCTCCTTCTTTTTCTTGTTCTTTATCCAACTTGCATTAGGATCGTTGTACCCCGGGGAAACAACAAAGGCTCGGAGTTTGTCTTTCTTCAGAAATAACCTTTGCAAACTCAGAAATGCGGTGGCAAATCTCGTGACAGCAGGGCGTAGCAGGTTCCCTTCAATGGCAATTCGCATCCTCTTCAACAACATGGCAGAGCTGTTGAAATGTTTGATGATCTTCCGAGCTAAAGCAATAGTCTTCAAAAACAACTTGCCAATATCCTCCAAGATGAGATCGATGCAATGCGCTGCACAGGGAGTCCAAAACAATCTCCTTCTTTTTTGTTGCAACATCCTACCGGCAAGTACGTACGCGGCGGCGTTGTCGGTGACCACCTGAACAACGTGTTCTTCGCCAATCTCGCCAACTACCTTGTCCATCAGCTTGTACAGGTAGTCTGCGGTGTGAGAGTGACCGGAAGCATCTACAGACCTCATGAACATGGTACCTGTCGGACAATTTACTAGAAAATTGATTATACTCCTACCGGACCTATCAGTCCACCCATCTGTCATCAACGTGCACCCGTATGTTGCCCAATCTTGTCTGTACGATTCTAGTATACCTCTAGTGTAGTCAATTTCTTGTTTAAGGCACGAGTCACTAACTTCATGATACGTCATGGGTTTAAGTCCGGGTCCGTAAGTACTAGTAGCGGATATTGCTTCCTTCCACTCAGGCGTCCTTACAGTGTTGAATGATATACCACATCTATAGAAAAACCTAGCCCATTTTTGATTAATTGTTTTCCTATCTTCTTTTCTAAAGGTTCTTTCGATGGTTGTTTGTTGGGGGCCGGAAACCACGTCCTTCCCACGTCCGCAAAATGGTGCCCACAAACGTTGTTTTTGTCTCTTTCGACCAGGAACGGGGCGAGAACGGGAGGTTGGGGTCGGAGCAGAACCGGAACCCGACCCGGTTTCTAGATCAAATTCTATGTTTTCTCGGTCTACATAATCATCAAGACATACATTTTCGTTTTGTAATGTCCTACTGTTTCTAATCATGTATGCAGTTATGTCTTGTTTAATAGAGTCAGGAACTTTATCACAAGGTCTAGCATTGCTACCGGGTGTGTGTGCAAGATGTTGTTTGTGACGGGCTATACCACCTCTAGTTTCCTTACCACATAACTCACAGACAATACAATTTTTATCATTAGCGCTAATGTAATGGGCAGTATTCCAACCGGGGTCATTTGTACGGGTAGGTCTTAGGTCATCGTAACTCTCGTGATGCATAGGTAGACTAGTGCCGGGTACGTAAGCCATATCTTAAAACTAGACTAATATAAAATTTAGACTAATATGAAAATAAAATACTAATTAATTTAATTCTAAAGAGAAGTTAGAAAGAGTGCACTTGATTTTGACGGTTGAAGAATGAAGAAACGGATCGGAGATTTCACTTTCCAACTTCAAAACTAAGCACCAGACCGGAGACTTAATCGCAAAACTTGATGATTAGGAAGGTTGATGATGAGAATAGGATTATGAAGAAGAAGAGAATGAGAGATGTGTGAAAAATGAAGAGGTTTGGAGGGGTTTATATAGGATTTGGGGCTAGTGGCAAAGTTGTAATTTTTGAAAAAAAAAATAATAAAAAAAATAAAAGGAGAGAGCCGTTGGAGAGCCTCCAACGGCTCTCGCCTAGGCGATCGCCTAGGCGAAATGATCGCCTAGGCGATCGCCTATTTCGCCCAGCTCTGCTGGGCGAAAGGCGGTGGTCGCCCAGGCGACCACCGCCACCGGCGACCGCCTAGGCGACCGCCTAACGCCTAGGCGGTCGCCTACGTAAACGTTGCTTTGGACATTGTCGCGGGCCCACCACAATTGACCCGGATCCAGTCACCTCCACCATGGCGGTGACCACACCCACAAATCCCAACCGTCTCCTCCACATCTAACGACACACTCACGACCGGAATCCAACACTAACATGGGTGGTGCAACGTTGACTCTGGTCAACATGGAGGCGACAGTGAAGAGAGCCGACGAGGCCCTCCGGCCTCGGCTCCCTCACCCTCCTCTACTCCATCGTCCAGACCTCTCGCCGTCCACATGGCCGCCAGATACGATAGGACGTATGTCATTGCTCTCGGGGGCTTCCTCTGGGCCGCCGCCACCGCATGGTTGGTTGTCCTCCACTTTCGGACAGGTGGGTTGTTGTCAAAATCGGATCTTGGGTGGTCATTTCTTTCAAAGAAAGATTTGACCTTGGCTTGACTTTTTTCTTTTTTCTTTTTTTTTGGGTGAAATATGGCTATTGTGTTTTAACAAGGCAGTTTGAGTTTGTTATTGTTGTGACAATTAACTGATTAGGAATAATTGTTTAGTTTTGAGTTGATGTGTTCCCCTCGTGTTACTAACACTTCGATCTACCGATTTGGATTGTGATATAAGATGTGTAGTGTAGAATAGAAATTTATCGAAAAATTGTAGTTTTTTTTAATAAAAAAATCGATGTAAGATGAGTTTTGATTCGGAGAATTTTGTTCCATGTTGTGCCGAGTAGAAGTGTTAAGAAGTAATGAGAGTGTCACGGTTTAAGCAAGTTAACTGTGGTATGAGCTCACACCTTGTTTTGAACTGGGTTTTGACAATGCCGATGCTACAGATAGTTATGATCTTGATAACTATCAATTCTGAAATAATGTATTATAGTTTCAAGCTTCTCAGATGTTGCTGTAATTGTAGAGAATTAGAGATGTAGAGAAAGCTGTATTAGAGGTTTTATAATTGTAAATCGTTACTTGGCTATATAATGAGTTGCAGGATTTTGTGCTTGAGAATGTTTAACTGAATGGTTTCTGTAACAATTAAACATGTTTGGACTTTGGTGTTTTAATTTTCTGTAACAATTAAATGGTTAGTGTTTAAATTCATATACCTCTAGACACAAATAACATTGTTAGTTGTTACTCAATTTGGTGGATGAACATGTTTTAGTTAGCAGATAAATATTTTTTCTTGGATTATTCTTTTATTCACTCTGTTGTTGAAATATGCAGATAAGTCTTTAATTTAGAGGTTTTACATTTGCATGATTTACTTCAAGTCGTTTAATAATATTACAGAAAGTTGCCCTGATATTACCCTCTTATGTTCCCACTGAATCTTATTCATTCTATTCTAATATTTTCTGTAAACTTGAATCAACATTTTACTTGCTTACCTCAATTTCCTCTACAGATAGCGGTATCAAGAGTGCTGAACGGAATAGGGCTTGCATTGGTAACCCCTGCCATTCAGTCCCCTTGTTGCCAATTCTACTGACGAAAGCAACCGTGGGATGGCCTTTCCCAACTCTGGACGAATTGTTCTTTCTCAGATTAGCTCTGAGTCTGTTAAACCGCTTTCTGCGGTTCTCTTGCTGATTTTGCCTGGTGATCCTTCGTCCTGATTCGCTCACAGCCTTGTCTTCTTTATCATGGGAGTATCTACCTCATGGAATGCTACTGCCACCAACAAGCAAGATTATCATCAATTTTAATACCTGCTTTTGTTACGTAAATAAAATATTATAACACCAATTTTTAAGAGGAGAGAAATATTTGATACAAACCACCATCAGTCTTCCAGCGTCTTTGTCAACAAGAAGTCACAAAGCCAAGCAATGAACCAAGCAAATATCAGAATAACTTGAAATAGAGTAGGAGTGTCCCGAAACAGCGGAAGATTTAAAATTTCGAAATAACGAATAAAACTGACAACTCAAGGCGGGAACGTCACTAATATATAAATATATAAATCCGGGTGCACCCAAAATACATGGAGTTTACAAAAGGTGTACAACTACAATCCAGATGAAAGAAATGAAAATACAAGTAGTCGTACAATCTCGCAAATGCCGAAGAGGATCCGACTCCAAAGCGCTCCGTCCTCGGTCACCACCCACCCGGACCTACTGTGGTCCTGAAATAAAAAGTGTAACAACAATGCCTGAGTTTCCTGAAAGGAAACCCCGTATACCAAGCCCTAAATGCATGCAAGACTATCAATGAAACCTATCATACTAGTCATCATGGCATGACATCAATGCGATACATAAAACAATCCCTCAACGGGTAAACAGACCCACTACGGGGTAACCAATCCCACCACGGGGAAACACAGGACCTCTGTCCGCAAACTGTAAGGGGTCCCACTCTGAGACCTACCGTAGGCACATACGGTCTAGCAGAAGGTACGCAACGAACCCCACACGCGACTACACTAGTCAAGGGATCGGTGAGGAGCGTCCGCACGCCTGCGCGAAGTAGAAATCAGCTGAAATCTCGAGGTCAACACCTCACCAACGGGGCCGTCTCCCAGGTCGGTCCACTCATCTGGAGGAGCCCGTCCAGACTACCCTGCCGGAAAAGATCGTCGGCAGTCCATACCCTCACCGGAACAGCATCGGTGGGACACCATCGCCCGGAAACGTCGTCGGACGGCACTTCCGCCGGAACAGCATCGGCAGAACAATCATCACCCGGAACAGCATCGGGTGGAACGATCATCGCCTCGTCTACACGAGCGATCCGAGCTCAAACAGCCCGCAGGGTCAACATGCTCCAACGAGCCGTGCACCTCGTGCACCGGGATCTTCAATCCCTCAGGCCTGCTACTCTACTGTGAGTCAGAACATCAAGGCTACGTCGCCCTCCATCTGTGGAGACGACACGTCCCAGATGCCCACACTCTTCCACACGGCGGTCCCTGGGCAGGCACGCAGAACGCACCCACCGTCACCTCCCGGCTCACGCGCTAAGCGAGGACACGGGTTTCCGTGGACAGAGTTGACATCTCACTAGGACAAGAAAACCAGTACTGTGCCCCATCGGTCGACCGAATCAGGCAAACCGGTCGACCGAAACCAACAGTAACGGTCGAACGGATTTCCTCCAAACGGTCGAACAAAGTGCCCAAAACTCTGTCTCCAATCGGTCGAACCAGCGGGAAGAACCGGTCGACCGGACAGGTCAAAATCCTAGGTCTGACTAAGTCAAAATCAATTCAATTATCGGTCGACCGACTCAAGGGTCCCGGTCGACCGAACATTACAGGGTCAGCCTAGTAATTCTAAGTCATATAATCGGTCGAACGCATATACTAATCGGTCGAACCAACGAGCAATAAACAACAACAACTTAAGTTCCGGTCGAACCACAAGGCTCGGTCGACCGGAAACAGGCAACATCAAACACGAACCCACGAAATTAGGCATAACCGGTCGACCGCCCCAAGGCATCGTCCGACCGGTTCTGGGCAAAACATCAATTTACACTAGCACCGGTCGACCGCCCGAAGGCACCGGTCGACCGTTGGTCGACAGCAACCTTGCACCAGCCAAGGATTTTACGCCGTTTTCTTGTTGCCGGCGAGGTCTCCGACCTCCCGCGACCGACCCAAACTTCCCCCAACATGGAGAACCACAAAACACACTAATGCTTGGCATACCTCAAAAGAAAGACGAATCCGTCGGAGCAACGCTCACGCCCGTCGCCTCCACACGCGTGACCTCCTCACGCCGGAGCCTCCGCGCCGCCTTCTTCCTCCACTGGTCGCCGGAAAAACAAGGAGAAGAGGTGGTGAGTTTTGGTGGAAAAGAAATGGGAAGGAAAGGGAGAAGAGAGGGTTGGGTTGGGTTTAAATACAAAAACCTACACCTACCCCCCCCCCCCCCCCCCATACTCCTCACCATACCCACCATACTCCTCACCTCACTCCACCCCACGTCCTAGACCTGACAATCCACCCTCCTTAAAAGGATTTCGTCCCGAAATCAAAGCGAGCTACTCACCGAAAAGTTCTGGGTACTGCCTCCTGACTTCCTCCTCGATCTCCCAAGTGGCCTCGCGCTCGCTATGATGCTGCCACCTGACCTTCACCATCGGAATGGTCCTCCTCCTGAGCTGATGATCCACACGATCAACAATCTCGACTGGTCTCTCCTCGAGCGACAAGTCCTGCTGAATCTCTGGCACTGCAATCTCAATGACATGCGACGGATCTGCAACGTACTTCCTCAGCATCGATACATGGAAGACGTTGTGAAGACCCGAAAACTGCGGCGGCAACGCAATCCGGTAGGCAACCTCTCCAACTCGGTCCAAGATCTCGAACGGCCCAACATACCTCGGACTGAGCTTCCCCTTCTTCCCAAACCTCATCACACCTCGGGCAGGGGAAATCTTCAGAAATACATGGTCGCCCACCTCGAAACTCAGCGCTCGTCTGCGTCGATCTGCATAACTCTTCTGCCTGCTCTGTGCTGTGGCCAGTCTCCTCCTAATCACATCCACCTTCTCTGCATACATCTGCACGATCTCTGGCCCCACTAACTGCCTCTCGCCCACATCACTCCAGCATACCGGAGATCTGCAAGGCCTCCCGTACAACGCCTCGTACGGTGCCATCCCAATACTCGAGTGGTAGCTGTTGTTGTAGGCGAACTCTATCAGCGGCAAGTGCTCATCCCAGTGCCCTGCCCAGTCCAGTGTGCATGCTCTCAGCATATCCTCCAAGGTCTGAATCGTCCTCTCTGACTGACCATCGGTCTGCGGATGGAACGCTGTACTGAATCTCAGACGCGTCCCCAAAGCCTGCTGCAGACTCCCCCAAAATCTGGAAGTGAATCGAGGATCTCGATCGGAGATGATGCTCACTGGCACCCCATGCAACCTGACTATCTCCTCCACGTACAACCGAGCTAGACCCTCCAAAGGCAACGTGGTCCTGATCGCTAAGAAATGCGCCGACTTGGTCAGTCGATCGACTATCACCCAAATCGCGTCGTGGAATCTCCTCGTCTTCGGCAATCCTGTGACAAAATCCATCATCACGTGCTCCCACTTCCACTCGGGAAGCTCGATACACTGCATCGGTCCTGCTGGTCGCTGATGCTCGATCTTCACCTGCTGGCAGACCAAACATCTGCTCACAAACTCCGCTATGTCTCGCTTCATCCCCTTCCACCAGAAATTACGCTGCAGGTCCTTATACATCTTCGTGCTCCCCGGGTGAATGGAATATCGTGCTCGGTGTGCCTCCTCCATGATCTCCTCTCTCAGCTCATCCACCCTCGGCACCCAAATACGGCTTCTGAACCTCAGACCACCATCTGCTCCAATGCTGAAATCAGATCCCTCCTGAGCAGACAACTGCACCAGACCAGCCAACTCTGCATCGGTACCCTGAGCCTGCACAACTCTCGAGACAGTCTGCGGCTCAACTCTCAAACCAGCAATCACTGCCCCCTCTGCTGACCCAGCAAACGGCCTCCACTCTAACAGGGACTCAAGCAATCTCCACTCCTGGACGCAGAGGCTCGCTACCGACACCTCAACTCTCCTGCTCAGCGCATCAGCAACTGAATTGGCCTTCCCCGGATGATAGGATATGGTGAAGTCGTAGTCCTTAATGAACTCGAGCCACCTCCTCTGCCTCATATTCAGCTCCTTCTGCGAAAATAGGTACTTCAAGCTCTGGTGATCGGTGAAAACCTCGAACTGCTCCCCGTACAGATAATGCCGCCAAGTCTTCAGTGCATGAACTACCGCCGCCAACTCCAAGTCATGAGTGGGGTAGTTCCTCTCATGATCCTTCAACTGTCTCGAAGCGTACGCCACGACCTTCCCGTGCTGCATAAGTATGCAACCCAAACCGATCCCTGATGCATCACTGTAAATCACAAACCCTCCGCTGCCGCTCGGAAGTGTCAGGATCGGTGCTGTCGTCAGCCGTCGCTTCAACTCAAGAAAACTGTCCTCGCACTTCTGGGACCAAGCAAACCTAACTCCCTTTCGCGTCAAAGCCGTGAGCGGAGAAGCAAGTCGGGAGAAATCCTGAATGAATCGCCTGTAGTAGCCTGCTAACCCCAGAAAACTCCTGATCTCAGTCACGCTCGTCGGAGCCTTCTGTAGGATTTCATGTTTAATTATACATATATATTTTTCGAATTTTTATGTATAATAAGGATCAATTTTCAATTTTCTAGAATCTATTGCATGCATCGGTTTGTTTTAACAAACTAGTTTCAAAAACTCTATTAAAACAAACATGAAGGAGCTCCGAAATTCATACCTAGAAGTTCTCTAAAACTTCTCGAAGATTCGGAGACGGTTGGGATGCTCCTCGCTGCGCCGGATGCCTCCGAGTATTCACCAAACTCTAAACAAGATCGGAGAGAGGGAAGCTAGTCTCTCAATCTCCGATTGGGTTTAGAATCTAATTACTAACCCCTCTTTAGTTCCCTTTAGAAGATGACCTCTGAAGAACTAAAACTAAACTTAAGAATTAAGGAATTTTCGTGGAGAATTATGGAGAGAGATTTTGCATAAGAAAAATAATGAATTAATTAAGGAGGTAATGAGATAACCTTGTATTTATAGGTTATCTCCAAATTACCTATTCATGTGCAACCTCTTGCCCATGATCCCATGCAAAATTCCATCTAACCATCCATTATTTATTAATAAATAATATTAACCACGAATTAAATCAATTATGGACCAATTCCATGCATGATCTAATTAATTCTTAAATTAATTCTGCAGAAAACCGTCTGGACCGGTCGACCGTTACTGTTCATCGGTCGACCGGTACTGTTCATCATGGACCGGGTACTGTTCATCGGTCGACCGGTGATGCATTGCGTACATTGCATCATATGTCTTTCATTTAGATTACTTTTATATCAATAAATGCTACTAAGGTATGTGTTTAGTCGTATTTACAGAATATAGGGACCTGGATGCAAATTACCCACATTCCGAGCATAAACGCGTGCAAAAGATTCATTTCTATCATAAAGACCGAGTTCAAGTTTATCGGGTTTCAAATAGAAATGCATCCAAGCATAAAAGCATTCAAGGAGCTAATTGCAAAAAGGTCAAGGACTTAATTGCAAAATGCCAAGGACCTAATTGCAAAATAAAAGGACCAAGTTATTGTGTGGAGAAAGTCAAAAGAAAAATCAAATATAAATCTCCAACAATGGAAGGAATTAATCCGGAGCTCAAAAGAATGGAAACAAATCATCCAGACGCGCAAATAAAGATCAAATCATACCATAAACACACAGGAAAAATCCAGGTCGATTCTGAGCCAAAAAGGTGGCGATTCCGCCGCACCTCAAGAGCAAATTGCGGCGAATCCGCCGCACCAAAATAGATTCATGCTCTAAAAATTTTACCGGTTGCGTGTTGACGCGTGTACTTTCTTATTTCATGCTTAGGTCCCTTGTATCGGCTATAAATAGCCCCGAGAACGATGTTGTGAGGAGTTCTTCCTTTTGTTCCATAATTTAGCAATAAAATTCTGTTTCTTTTATTTTATGTTTTTAATTTTCTTTTCTTAGTTTCTCTAGGACCCCTTCTTCCTCCCTCTATGAGTTTCTAACTCTTTCCAAAGGGTGGGGGTGACGGATTTAGGGTGATGAGAAGAGAATAAAGTTATTATTTTAATTTCGTATTAGTATGTTTTGATTACTTGAGTTTATGTTAAATCATTTATCATGTAATGCTTTATAACTAATGTGATTTATTATAAGTTTCAGAATTCTCTAATCTAAACCTTAAATCTAAACCTCCACCCAACGGAATTCACCATCTTTGTTCTTGTTTTAGTTTTAATTGTTCTTCCTTCTTGCTTTAGATAATTAAAATCCAAAAATCTCAAAACCCAATTATTTCTTCTCTCCTTCTTCTCCTTAATCGAAAATCACGAAAATAACAAATCTCTCCCTCCTTGTGTTCGACCCGTATTTGCCACGTCTTCATTGACACCGTGCACTTGCGGTAATAAATTTAATTCTCATCAAGTTTTTGGCGCCGTTGCCGGGGAGGCGACGCAGATTTTGTGTTTTTGTGTTTTCGATTTTTTCCTGTCTACCTTATGCGCGATCTAAGTATTTGAATTTGTGTAGCAGGAGACAACAGAGCGCGCGGCGAAATCCGGGAGCGTTCTGAGACACTTGGGCGGCGGAATCGCCGCATCTTCAAGAGGACTTGCGGCGGAATCGCCGCACAAGCGAGGGCTCTGGTCTTCAAATTTCTGGGTCATCGTCGGCATCTCTGGGTGGTCGCATTGAGCTACTGGAATCTCCGAGAGCGGGCGGCGAACCCGACTGAGCATTGCGGAGGTAACGTTTCTTGCCCTTCTCGTAAAATCTGAATAGTTGAAAAGTTTCCTTTCGTAGAATTGCACGTGTTAGGGTTACAATTCCATAATTGGCAATAATTCAACTCTGACCTAAAATTGGCAAAATTAGAAAGACCTTAGTGCATGCATCATATAATGTTTTGCTTGCATTATTCTTGCTAAATTCTTGCAAATTAATACTTGTTGAAGATTGTTGGAGGCAAGGTACGTATCGAGGTTTTTATCGATTGCATTAGAGCATATAATTTAGCTGCATACAACCTTGCAATTGCCCCCATTAAAAGAACCATTGTTTGACTATCTTTGCTAGATTTAAGTTAAACTATCTTAAGGGCAACTCCGTAGGAAAAGATACGGTGGGGATTTCATCACCCTCCCGTAGCCCACAAACCACAATCCTGAAGTGTCGCCTAAGCCTAAAATTTAAAATCAATTAGACATTGGCCCCTAAGGACTCGGACTCAATTAAGGAGGAGATTGGTTTGACTTGCTATGACCTGAAGCTAATTGAACTCAATTTGGTGTCTAGAAAGTGTTTTTGTGTCGACGAAAGTCTTCCAAGCGACGTGGTTGTCTAATTGGCACCGACTCTGTCGGAAGCGCCCCCACTAGCTATACACTAACTGGCCAACTTGGTTTGATTGGTGAGGGAGGTGAATCAAGCGAATCAATTCGACTCAACCAGTTAGGAGTCGTCTAGATCTAAGTGACACTAGGTCTAGGATTGTTTTGACCGTGCTTGTTTAGGAAATTTCTGACCAACCCTAATTTTTATCCTTTAGAGTTAAGTTTCCCTTCTCGTCTGAGTCTTCTTTCCCTTCTCATCCTTACCTTTCTTTTGTTTGTTTCCTTTAAAAATAAAAATCAAAATCAAAAAAAATAAAAAAAAAAAAGAAAAAAAACGAAAAAAAAGAGTAATTAATTCTTGAAATTAAATTTGGAATTTAAATTTCGAATTTGAATTCAAAAATTGATTCAACCCGGTGCACTCAGATTTGGATTCGGGACTTGAGTAATCGACTCTCACGAGTTCATCTAGATTCCAGTCTGGAACTTAAACCCAACTCACCTGTTGCACCACCTCACTCGGATCTAATGGGTGAGAACGTAGTGGACCCGCCTGTTGCGCAACCTATAACTTTGAGGGATCGGTGCTACCCAACGATGGCTGCTCAGCCATCGTGCATCGTTATGCCCACCATCCCGGGTCGCGACTTCGAACTTAAGGCACAATACATGAGTATGTTGCCTAAGTTCACCTCTAGGGAAGACCCATATCTCTTCCTTAGAGAATTTGAAGAAATCTGCTCTCTTATGCAATACCAGCATATCCCTGAGGAGACAGTGCGTCTGAAATTCGTGCCTCTAGCACTGAAGGACGACGCTAAGAAATGGCTATATAGTCTAGCCGAAAGATCTATTAGGAGTTGGGCTGAGTTTGTTCAAGTGTTTCTAAAAAAATATTTCCCCAACCATAAGACTATGAAGATTATGAATGAAATTGTTGCATTCGTTCAGTCTGAGAGCGAGCCGTTCTATTCCTATCTTGAAAGATTTAAAAGTGTCTTGACCCAATGCCCTCACCACGGAATTCCGAAGTGGCAATTATGCCAAATTATTTATGAGGGATTGACACCCACATCTAGGGTTATGCTAGAATCTGTGAGCCAAGGGAACTTTATGTCCAAAAATGAAAATGATGCCTGGACTTTTCTTGAGGATTTAGCTGAAAATAGTATGCAATGGGACAATGCTAGAACACCCATCAACCCGAGTATTGGATCTAGAATAGCGAGTCAAACCCGACCAGGTGTCTTAGCTATAGACTCCAACATAGCGGCCGAGGCAAAACTAGCTACCCTAATGCGTAGAATGGAAAGTCTAGAACTGCAAAACCAAACCCGACAAGCATCCCCTACCCCTTGCTCTAGATGTGGTCAGACTGGTCATTTAATGGAGGATTGTGTGAACCTGGAACATGTTAATGCCACATACAACAATTCTAGAAATGATCCTTACGCATCGACCTATAACCCAGGATGGCGTAATAATTCCAATTTCTCATCAAACCTACAAGGTCAACCTCCTAGACAACAACCAAACCTGTATAACCAAAATAATACATCATCTGGGTTTAGTAACAATAACGATCATGAGGTTAGGTTGACAAGCTTGGAAAATTTGATGAAAACTTTTATACAAACAACCAACCAGACCTTCCAAAGGCTAGAGACACAAGTCAGTCAACTAGCACAAATAGTAGGTGAAAGAGAAAAGGGTCGGTTTCCAAGTCAACCTGAGGTGAACCCTAGATCTAATAATTCATATCAATCATATCAAGCACCTTCAGGAAATAACAACCCTAGACCGGTTCAAATGGTTAATGAAGAAGGACCGTTCCAACAAATAAATGCTGTAGTATCATTACGGTCCGGAAGACAGATTGATAATAATGTGGTAAATCCTAGAACGTCTAATCAATCTAGCCATCAAACTGCCACATATGACCTAACCATTGAACCCGACGTCCAATCTGAAACGCCCACCCCACCTACTCAATCTGAACTAGTAGCTCAACCTGAACCTGAGCGAGTCTATGTCCCTAAAGCCCCATTTCCCAATAGACTCAAAAAGAACTCAAGTGCACAAATAGAGAAAATCCTGGAAGTATTTAAGCAAGTTAAGGTGAATATTCCACTCTTAGATATGATTCAACAAATACCTGCTTATGCTAAATTCTTGAAAGATTTGTGCACTAAAAAGAGAAAAACAAATGTACCAAAGAAGGCATTCTTAACTGCAAACATATGCTCAATTCTTTCCAACACATCTCCTATAAAATATAAGGACCCGGGGTGTCCCACAATTTCATGTTCAATAGGAGATACATTTATCAATAAAGCCCTTCTAGACCTTGGTGCAAGCGTTAACTTGCTCCCATTTTCTGTCTACGAGCAACTCAACCTTGGTCCACTGAAACCCTCTAGGACAACCCTCCAATTCGCTGATTGTTCTGTTAAGAAACCAAGAGGTATAGTAGAGGACGTTTTGATTAAGGTTGGGGACTTCATTTATCCAGTGGATTTTGTCGTACTTGATACTGAACCTGTTGTAAATCCTAATCGACAAATCCCTGTAATTCTAGGTAGACCCTTTTTAGCCACTTCGGAAGCATTAATAAACTGTCGAAACGGACTCATGCAATTATCTTTCGGGAACTTAAAAGCAGAATTTAATATCTTCCATATTGATAATGAGCCAGAAATAATATGCAACCCAAGTGATGTTGTGATGAGAGCACGTATTTATCAGAATTCTGAATCAAATAAATCATCACATAAGCAAAAAGGAAGTAAGAAAAAAGGGAGTGATTCATTTACTCAACCACCATCACTCGAGCAAACAAGCGAACCAATTCAAGTGAGAAGAGTGGAATCTTTTCCTCAAGTCAACATGGGGAACAATTCAACTGGATACATGCACCAACATGGTGTCATTCAATCCAGTTCTGATTATGGTTGACTTTGAGCAAACTCAACCCCTCTACCGCAAGCCGACTCAGGTAATAAGTGCATTTATTTTATCTATGCATACATTGAGGACAATGCATGATTTAGGTGTGGGGGGGTGTTTATATATGTACATATCTATCTATTTGATTTTCTGTTCTGCTTTATTTCTTAAAAAAAAAAATCAATATTCTATGACATAGCTTAAGATTGAACTGCCAAAACCCGTGTACAAATTGCATTAAGTTTTTGTTCCTTATTATATAGTTCTGCTTGTAGAAATTATGACATAAATCTAGGTTCCAAAGAAATAACCCATGACCCTTGTAAGACATGTATGCACTTAAATTGGATGAATCAAATCTTTGAAGTGGTTGATAAAAAGCAGAGGTTGAGGAAAATATACCGGGAAGTGTGGACTTCTAATAGCAATTAAGCCTTGAGGAAAATAAAAGTAAAATAAAATAAAAATAAAGTGAGGAAAACACATTTTGCAAAATGATTATAAAAGCCCAAGCCTTCGAGTCACTGGTCCGTAGGGGTATCTTGAAACCCGGTAACCTGAGTCTTCCAGCTCGGGATTATCGACCAAACTCGCTACACGAATGCAAAAAGGGTATAAGTGTCAAAAAGGAAATGCAAATGTGTTGAATCACGGGAAAAAAAAAATACTTTAAGATACTCAAGGCCCAAAGCTAAAAGAATGATCCATGCCATGGTTGATCCAAATGATACTTCACCACCAGAGGAGGCGTGCAAAATAATTTAAGTAATAACATGTTTAGAAGGGTTAGTGGTGTGAATGTTGGAGGAACAAAGACCAAGTCATATTTTTAATGAGTTAGATTTATATAATGAGCATGCAAGAATTCTCAGTGAGATGTATAAGGTTGAGGTAGGGATATTGAGAACTATTAATGAAATGTTGATTCAGGATTTTGTGGGTATATCCGCTGAAAACCCTCAGGAGACAACACTCCTCCCCCTTGGCAACAAGGAGGTTTAACGGCTTGTTGCACATGCTAAGTGCAACCGTGATTCCTACGAAAGTGAGTTAGGATTTCCCTGTTTTCATTTTCTTATATTTTGCTTTGCTAGGGACTAGCAAAATCTAGGTGTGGGGGTATTTGATGCATTGCATACATTGCATCATATGTCTTTCATTTAGATTACTTTTATATCAATAAATGCTACTAAGGTATGTGTTTAGTCGTATTTACAGAATATAGGGACCTGGATGCAAATTACCCACATTCCGAGCATAAACGCGTGCAAAAGATTCATTTCTATCATAAAGACCGAGTTCAAGTTTATCGGGTTTCAAATAGAAATGCATCCAAGCATAAAAGCATTCAAGGAGCTAATTGCAAAAAGGTCAAGGACTTAATTGCAAAATGCCAAGGACCTAATTGCAAAATAAAAGGACCAAGTTATTGTGTGGAGAAAGTCAAAAGAAAAATCAAATATAAATCTCCAACAATGGAAGGAATTAATCCGGAGCTCAAAAGAATGGAAACAAATCATCCAGACGCGCAAATAAAGATCAAATCATACCATAAACACACAGGAAAAATCCAGGTCGATTCTGAGCCAAAAAGGTGGCGATTCCGCCGCACCTCAAGAGCAAATTGCGGCGAATCCGCCGCACCAAAATAGATTCATGCTCTAAAAATTTTACCGGTTGCGTGTTGACGCGTGTACTTTCTTATTTCATGCTTAGGTCCCTTGTATCGGCTATAAATAGCCCCGAGAACGATGTTGTGAGGAGTTCTTCCTTTTGTTCCATAATTTAGCAATAAAATTCTGTTTCTTTTATTTTATGTTTTTAATTTTCTTTTCTTAGTTTCTCTAGGACCCCTTCTTCCTCCCTCTATGAGTTTCTAACTCTTTCCAAAGGGTGGGGGTGACGGATTTAGGGTGATGAGAAGAGAATAAAGTTATTATTTTAATTTCGTATTAGTATGTTTTGATTACTTGAGTTTATGTTAAATCATTTATCATGTAATGCTTTATAACTAATGTGATTTATTATAAGTTTCAGAATTCTCTAATCTAAACCTTAAATCTAAACCTCCACCCAACGGAATTCACCATCTTTGTTCTTGTTTTAGTTTTAATTGTTCTTCCTTCTTGCTTTAGATAATTAAAATCCAAAAATCTCAAAACCCAATTATTTCTTCTCTCCTTCTTCTCCTTAATCGAAAATCACGAAAATAACAAATCTCTCCCTCCTTGTGTTCGACCCGTATTTGCCACGTCTTCATTGACACCGTGCACTTGCGGTAATAAATTTAATTCTCATCAACCGGTTACTGTTCATCGGTCGACCGGGTACTGTTCATCGGTTGACCAGTACTATTCATCGGTTGACTTTTGCACAGTACTGCAGACTGGTCAAATTTTGGTTTAACCCCTACAAAATTTGACATTTCGGGATTAGTAGTAAATTCACAACTTATGTAACATATTATCCTATGTAATGTCAACTCATTACACCCCATAATATTTACATCACATATGAATTTAATTTAGATTCTAATTATGTTATTAATCACAACATAATCTTGATTTTGCTTGTTCACCCCATGTGTCATATTTTCTACATGAAACCCGACACATCCTTATGAACTCAAAATCCCCATTCCTTGTTTCCCAGTTTTGTGGTGTGACCTATGGGAGGATCTAAACTAAGTTGGCAGTGATATTAAGAGCTTAATATCACAAGCTATAAGCGGTATCTAGCTACACATTATAGCTCCCAATTAGTTAGATGTCTTAATTCCACTCGAACCAAAACACGATCCATTTAGTGATGGAGTGCACCACTTGTGTCCGTCCCTTGCCTCATGATATTAAGAATACACACAAAGTAGTATTGTGTCATCTTTGTATTAGTATTCATTTCTTGATCTCTTTAAGCTAGTTATAAATATGTGACTTAACTCAAATCACATTGTGCACATTATAACTTTGCTTTATCAAGGGGCCCACTAATATCATCACTCAATTAAGAGGGGCAATGATAATCTTTTGACTAACTATCTTCTCCAACAAAAGTTGTACTTAACCAACCAATGCCTTTACACTACACTTATCGATAGTTCAAGACACTGATCTAATTAAGTATTCCTTAAGTGATCAGATATAAGTCTCATATCGAAGGACCAAGGACACAGTAAAATATCAATGACACAGAAACACATTTCTATAATATTTTACTTATTAGGTCTATTCAGTATACAAAAGTAATATTTTCCTCTTTTGCATACCCGTGTCGTCACTCACTTGTAGAGCTACAATGATCTATGACCAACACGACAATCTTAACTCGGTAATTAATGTCCCATGTTAATTACCATGATTGCGAATATCTTTTGTTTTATGTAAACCAATATCTTTTAGAGCTCTACGGTTAAGGACCAAGAGCCTCTTCCTTAACACTTCTAAAAGACGAATAACATAAACAAGGAACAAAATGATTTCTCATTCAATTCATAATAATTGACATTTAAAAGTAAAACTTTTAGAACACATTCCCTTCAATCTCCCACTTGTTATCAAAGTTTTCTTTCACATACATTCTCAATGTATAAAATATTAATAACTAGGGTAACCTTCTTAAATCACCTATCAAGACAATCCACATGGATCCTCAGATCCATGGACTCGAAATATATTTCGTCTCTTAGCTTGGTATGAAGGTTTGTTGAATGGATCAGTTGTGCCACTGTTGTGTCCACCTATTTATTTATTTTGTCTTTCGTTGGTGGTTGAGTTAGCTGTAGTGATATTACTCCTAACTACACTAGCTCATACCTCCACCTTCGATAATGATGACGCATCATCACTCCAACCTCTTATTGTCTAGAATTCCTATAAGAATTGTATCAAAACAACCCTCGGCTATTTTCTCCTTTGTCTTCCATAAACAAGAACCTTATCTTTAGTCCGGTTAAGGTACTTCAGAATATTCTTGACCACAATCCTACGATTAGGACTTGCGTTGGATTGGTGACCACTTGTCACGTTTAGAGCATACGAGATATTGAGCCTTGTGCAAGTCATTGTGTACATGGTCCTTCCTTTTGCCGAAGCATAAGGGATACCTTCATGTACTCCAAGTCTTTGTGTGATTGAGCACATTGAGACTTCTTGAGTTGCACACCTATACTCATACTTATTGGCATATTGTCCATATCGGAATTGTTCACCCTGAACATTTCAAAGACCTTGTCAATGTATGCACGTTGACTGAAGCCAATGAGTCTACGGGATGTATCTCAATGTATCTTGATTCTCAAGATAGGTTGAGCCTCATCCTTTTCTTTTCATTGAAATGCCGATTTCAATGAAATTTCTCGTTTGCTAATGCTAAGGTATATGATTGCTCACGAGCAATATGTCATCGACATATGAGATCAGAAGTACTACATGGCTCCCACTAACCTCCTTGTATATACAAGGTACTCCTTTACTTTGAATGAAGTTAATCTTCTTCACCTCTTCGTCAAAGCGTTTGTTCCAACTCCTCGATGCTTGTTTCAATCCACAAATGGATTCTCGAAACTTGCATTTCTTCTCGCTATTATTTGGATCATCAAAACCTTGAGGTTGTACCATGTACATATCCTCCTCCAAGTTCCTGTTTAAGGAACGCCATTTCGATATCCATCTTCCATATCCCACAATTGTGAAATGCGGTAATAGTGAGCATAATCCGAATAGATTTTAATATGACAACTTCTCAAAAATTTCATCAAAGTCAATTTCTTGAATTTGAGTATAAGTTTTGCTACAAGCCTTGCTTCGTAGGTTGTCAAGTTACTATCCATGTCTATCTTCCTCCTAAAAGTTCATTTATACTAAATGACATTTTCTCTTGAGGAAGACAAATCAAGTTATACACTCAATTATCATACATGGATTCTATTTCGGATTTTATGGCCTTAAGCCATAGTTTGGAGTCTTCCCTTACCATTGCTTCTTGGAAGGTCGAGGGATCATTGGTATCTAGTACCATGATTTCATGAAGTCCCAGATATAAATCGGGTTTCTTCCTTTCCCTTGTTGACCTTCTAAGTTCTTTTGGTTCTTCTCGTGTCTCTCGAACTTCTTCCACAATTTCTTGAGGAATAGGTTCATGTTCAATTCTTGAACGTACACTCGGTGGGGATGATTGAGATTCTCTCACAATTTCTTGTGATGATCTCTCGCTCACGCTCCCACTAACCAAATGAATCTCGGTTGGGCCTTTATGATTTTGAATGCAACATTCACATCATGATCTCGTAGAGTATCTTGAGTTTCCTCAAGCTTAACTCTACTCCCACTACTTTTCTATCTTTTCCAGAAATTCTAGAAACACCATATCCCTCTCTACAATCTTTCGATTGGAGGTGATATATCAAAAGTAGTATCCTCTTGTCATACGAGGATCACCTATAAAGAAGCACTTAATCCGTTTTTGGTTGAAGTTTGGTCGACATCAATTTCTCGACGTAGACCTCACAACCCCAAATCTTGAGAAAGTTGAGCTTAGGTGTCTTTCAACTCCATAGCTCATAAACCATTTTCTCAACGGATTTGGATGGAACATTATTTAGTGAGTTTGTCATTATTTGTAGTGCATAATTCCAAAAGTAAATCGGCAATTTAAATTGACTCATTATTGATCGAACCATATCGAGCAATATCCTATTCCTACTTTAGGAATGAGTCAAATTAGGTATTCTAAGCACTCACCCCTACGAACCTTTCATAGAGACTCAATATTCTTGTTGAGTCGGTTCACTACTTCATCCTCGAATTCCTTGAACTTGTCAAAGAATTCAATTTTGCTTCCCATTTAGACAAATACAGTCATAATGACTATAGTTGTCCGTGAACAAAATGAAGTACCTTAAACCATCTCTTGCACTTGTACTTATCGGACCACATACATTAGAATGTATCATATCCAATTAGTTATTCGTTTTCGTTCCTTTCTTCTTGAAAGGTCTCTTGGTCATTTATTTGACCAATCCGATAGTGCTACAAGATTGTATCATTCACGTGAGTTATCTTAGTTTCTCTTTTGTTATTGTTTGTTTGAGTTTGTTTATTATTTATTTCAAGCAAATAGAAATCATTCCATATGAATGTATTTGCATAGAAAATTCCATTCTTCGATATAGACAAGCAAGAATTAAAATATTTATTAAAATTTATCCATATCCAAAACTTGATACTGAATAGTTCTTGCTAATCGAAGGTACATAACAAACATTCTACAAAGCATAAATTTAAATCACTAGACTATTGAAGTTCCATAGAATCTTGTACAATCACAACGATGCTTGTACTATTTCTAATCTTCAATATCATCTCGTTCCCAACGAGTTCCTTCCTATCCTTCAATAGCTGCACATCAAAATTATGTGAGCACAAGATCCGGTAACCATTACCAAATCATGGATAGAGGTGATTAAATTTATCTCAATAACAAACATACCTATGGCGTTTCTCGGGCGCCTACGTTCAATCATCCCATTTTCAAGGTCTTCCTTGTACTTGGGGCAATTGGGTCGGATGTGTCCTTTTTCACCGCAGTGAAAGCACTCCGTGTTGGGAGTTGGAGATTTGTAAGATTTCTCCCTTGAGGCACTCCCATGAGCACCTCCTACTCCCTTGCTCTTGATTGACGTATCTTTGGTAAATTTGCCTTTACCTTTGTTGATCTTTTTGCTCTTCTTATGGATAGCAAGGACCTCATGGTCTCTACTCTTGCCCATATCAACTTCAGCCGTTTTGAGAGTGTTGTGAAGCTCCTCAAGACTCACCCCTTTTTCACGCACATGATAGTGCATCACAAAATCCTTAAAGGACGGGGCTAGAGAGCCAAGAATTAGATCTTCGGCAATGTCCACTGGCATTGGAGAAGAGAGCTTCGACAACTTCTCAAGGTATCCTTGCATCGTGAGAAAATGCATGGATACCGATGTTCCCTCCGCCATATGGCACCTTGTGAGTGCGATGGTGGTCTTATAGCGCTCCTTTCGGGCACTATCCATGAACATCTTCGTTAGAGCCTCCATGGTCTTCTTGGGTTTTGAATCCAAGTATTTCGCTTGAAGCGAGTCACCCATGGATGCTAGTATAAGACCGTGAACTTGGTTCTCTTGGTCTTCCCACTTGGCCATCGCCTCTTTCTTTTTATCGGTTGCCTTCTCATTTAATTTTGGGATTTCACCATCCAAAATATGAGATAGTTTTTCAAACCTCAACACGATATTAAGATTGAGTTGCCATTTCATGAAGTTTGAGCCATCATTTTGCAAAGGGTTCTTTTCGATCATAGATCGCACAATTGGTTGGATATTTGACATTTCTACAAAATAAATTATATAGGTTTTAATGCCAATTTTATGTTTTAATACACACATACATATATATATATATCGAATATGATGTAAATACTGCAAATAAAATCTTGCCCGTAAATGCAGTAATCCAAGATCCCATCAATTGTAATATAGACTAGCTAAGGGCTATCGAATACATTACAACATCAAGGTAAGAAAAACATTTTCTAATCACAACCTTTTTGAATTTTAGCAACATTTAGCATCTTCAAACTCTTGTGACTCTTGTCGTTTTAATTATGAGGGAATACGACCTATCCTCGTAAGAAAAACTTTTTCCCAAAACCGAGCGAGGGCTCTAGGTAATGTTAAGAAAACTTATTTTCATTTGATACGAGATACGTTTATCTATTGTATTCACAACTAAACATACTTGGGGTTCACTAGGGTGAAACACACCTCATATATTTAATTGTGGCACAACAACAGACAACCTTTATATCTCCCACTATTCCCAAAGATAGAGGGAGCTATCTCCCGCTAAGGGCGAGCAGAGTATCCCTCGATCAATGGCTGCTAGTGGATGAAATAAGAAGGAAAAATTAATCTTAATTTTTGTTGGACAATTTCATTTATCAACATGTGATTTTGAATTTTAGTTTATCATGCATATTAAAATTCATACACATCCTAACATTCACCATTCATCACATGCATAGCAGAAATTATAAAAACAGAAATTAAACATTCACACAATCCATATCGCGTGAGTTTATATGTTCCCTTTGATCCTTGATCTTCGATCCCTGATCCTCGATCCTCGATCAATGCGCTATTCGGCGACTTCCTCTTGCACCGGAGATGTAGATTTTACAGAAAAATAAACATGCTCCTCACATTCGATAAAAACAAACTAGTGCAAGTCCTATGTAAAAACCTCTCACATGCAAATGCAATTCTAAAGATAGAAAATAGAGAATATGGCTTTTACATACATAAGCCCCTGTATAATAATAATTACATACATTTGTAGTGTCTGATTTGGAACATATAAACTCACAATCCTGCAAAGCAACTCAAGCATCCATGCACGCAATATCGCTATAAACTATATATTCCAGTTTATCAATCATCTAGAATCCCAAACAATTCTTTGAAAAACATTTTGAAATCCATTAAAAACGTTTTTCATCCATCCATAGTTCAAAAAATAATTTTGAACCGCTGTCCATCCAATTTCCAATGGAAAGATGAACGCAGTTTTTCGGTTTTGTTGATTCTCTTACAAAATAATCGTTTATACTTAAAACGAAATTATTGCAAGTTAGACTTATGTCTAAATCATAATTCTAATAATTACATGGCATGTTTTAAACCACTTAAAACATTCAAAACGAATTATTACAAAGAATTATTTCAGCAAAACATTTAAAGACCGAAAAACGGGAAAAACGAATTGTTCGAACCCTAGATGGTAAACTAAATTTATTTACAGCCTTAAATCATTAGAAAATTGAACCCTATGCTCTGATACCACTGTAGGATTTCATGTTTAATTATACATATATATTTTTCGAATTTTTATGTATAATAAGGATCAATTTTCAATTTTCTAGAATCTATTGCATGCATCGGTTTGTTTTAACAAACTAGTTTCAAAAACTCTATTAAAACAAACATGAAGGAGCTCCGAAATTCATACCTAGAAGTTCTCTAAAACTTCTCGAAGATTCGGAGACGGTTGGGATGCTCCTCGCTGCGCCGGATGCCTCCGAGTATTCACCAAACTCTAAACAAGATCGGAGAGAGGGAAGCTAGTCTCTCAATCTCCGATTGGGTTTAGAATCTAATTACTAACCCCTCTTTAGTTCCCTTTAGAAGATGACCTCTGAAGAACTAAAACTAAACTTAAGAATTAAGGAATTTTCGTGGAGAATTATGGAGAGAGATTTTGCATAAGAAAAATAATGAATTAATTAAGGAGGTAATGAGATAACCTTGTATTTATAGGTTATCTCCAAATTACCTATTCATGTGCAACCTCTTGCCCATGATCCCATGCAAAATTCCATCTAACCATCCATTATTTATTAATAAATAATATTAACCACGAATTAAATCAATTATGGACCAATTCCATGCATGATCTAATTAATTCTTAAATTAATTCTGCAGAAAACCGTCTGGACCGGTCGACCGTTACTGTTCATCGGTCGACCGGTACTGTTCATCATGGACCGGGTACTGTTCATCGGTCGACCGGTTACTGTTCATCGGTCGACCGGGTACTGTTCATCGGTTGACCAGTACTATTCATCGGTTGACTTTTGCACAGTACTGCAGACTGGTCAAATTTTGGTTTAACCCCTACAAAATTTGACATTTCGGGATTAGTAGTAAATTCACAACTTATGTAACATATTATCCTATGTAATGTCAACTCATTACACCCCATAATATTTACATCACATATGAATTTAATTTAGATTCTAATTATGTTATTAATCACAACATAATCTTGATTTTGCTTGTTCACCCCATGTGTCATATTTTCTACATGAAACCCGACACATCCTTATGAACTCAAAATCCCCATTCCTTGTTTCCCAGTTTTGTGGTGTGACCTATGGGAGGATCTAAACTAAGTTGGCAGTGATATTAAGAGCTTAATATCACAAGCTATAAGCGGTATCTAGCTACACATTATAGCTCCCAATTAGTTAGATGTCTTAATTCCACTCGAACCAAAACACGATCCATTTAGTGATGGAGTGCACCACTTGTGTCCGTCCCTTGCCTCATGATATTAAGAATACACACAAAGTAGTATTGTGTCATCTTTGTATTAGTATTCATTTCTTGATCTCTTTAAGCTAGTTATAAATATGTGACTTAACTCAAATCACATTGTGCACATTATAACTTTGCTTTATCAAGGGGCCCACTAATATCATCACTCAATTAAGAGGGGCAATGATAATCTTTTGACTAACTATCTTCTCCAACAAAAGTTGTACTTAACCAACCAATGCCTTTACACTACACTTATCGATAGTTCAAGACACTGATCTAATTAAGTATTCCTTAAGTGATCAGATATAAGTCTCATATCGAAGGACCAAGGACACAGTAAAATATCAATGACACAGAAACACATTTCTATAATATTTTACTTATTAGGTCTATTCAGTATACAAAAGTAATATTTTCCTCTTTTGCATACCCGTGTCGTCACTCACTTGTAGAGCTACAATGATCTATGACCAACACGACAATCTTAACTCGGTAATTAATGTCCCATGTTAATTACCATGATTGCGAATATCTTTTGTTTTATGTAAACCAATATCTTTTAGAGCTCTACGGTTAAGGACCAAGAGCCTCTTCCTTAACACTTCTAAAAGACGAATAACATAAACAAGGAACAAAATGATTTCTCATTCAATTCATAATAATTGACATTTAAAAGTAAAACTTTTAGAACACATTCCCTTCACCTTCCACTGCGTCACTGCCTCCACCTTCGTTGGGTCCACTGAGATCCCGTCCTTCGACACGATGTGTCCCAAGAACGTCACCTGATCCAACCAAAACTCGCACTTCTTGTACTTGGCATACAACTGCTGATCCCTCAAGATGCCAAGCACAATCCTCAAGTGCTCTCGGTGCTGCTCCCAGTCCGGCGAGTACACCAAGATGTCGTCGACGAACACAATCACAAAACTGTCAAGGTACGGCTTGAACGTTCTGTTCATCAGGTCCATGAATGCTGCAGGGGCATTCGTCAATCCAAACGGCATCACCAGAAACTCGTAGTGCCCGTACCGTGTCCTGAAGGCTGTCTTCTGAACATCTGCCTCCCTGATCCTCAGCTGATGATACCCAGATCTCAAATCAATCTTCGAGAAGACCTTCCCCGTCTGTAACTGATCAAACAGGTCCTCGATCCTGGGTAAGGGATACCGGTTCCTAACGGTAACCTTATTCAGCATCCTGTAGTCGATGCACATCCGCAACGACCCATCCTTCTTCTTCACGAACAAGACTGGCGCTCCCCATGGCGAGACGCTAGGTCGGATGAACCCAGTATCCATCAACTCCTGCAACTGCTTCTTCAGCTCAGCCAACTCTGCAGGTGCCATCCTATACGGAGCCTTCGACTGCGGAGTCGCACCCTCCACCAAGTCGATGCCGAACTCGATCTCTCTATGTGGCGGTAGCCCCGGGATATCCACTGGAAACACATCTGCGAAATCCCGTACCACCTCTAAGTCCTCCAGACTCCTCAACTCAGAATCTGACACTACCAGTGTAGCCACATAAGCTCTGCATCCCTGCTGGATCAATCTCTGTGCCTTCACTGCCGAGACCATAATCCGACCTCTGCCTCTCAGCCCTCTGATCACAACATCTGGCAGGTCCTCCCTCGGAATCAGAATCTTCTTCTCGCGGCAAAAGACCCGAACATCGTACTGGGACAGCCAATCCATCCCAAGTATGACGTCGAAGTCCTCCATCGGTAGCAAGACCAGATCTGCCGGAAAATCTTGGTCTCCCGAAACAACTGTGGTGCCGGGGAGGAAGCTCCCCACAGTGCCCACCTCGCCCATGGGCGTACTGACTTCCAAACACACAGTCAGCAGCTCAGGGGTCCGACCCAACTCGCCAGCAAACTTCTCCGAAATGAAGGAGTGAGTGGCACCGCAATCAAAAAGGACTCTAACAACACAACCAGAAACAGAAAGAGTACATTCCACCACAGTGTTGGAGTCCCTCGCCTCCTCAGCCTGGATGGTGAAAACCCGCCCGGCGACTCTGCTCGGTCCCGGTGGTGCAACTGCGCGACTGCCTCCGCTCCTGCCTGCTGCTGGCGGTCCTGGCCTCCTACTCGGCTCTCCCCGCCTCTGCGGACAATCTCTAATGAAGTGCCCCATCTGACCGCAACCCAGACATGCTCCAGTACGACGGGGACACTCCTGCCCCGGATGAGCTCCACCACAAGAACTGCACATCCCGGGCCGACGTGCTCCTCCCCCATCAGACCGAGGCCTCTTGCCGGCCACCACTGCGGAACGGCCAGCTGCACGCCCCACTGCACTACCCTGAGGTCTCCTAGCCTCCTGGTAGTTCTCCTGAAAGTCCCGATCAAGAACCGTCGCGCACTCCACTGCATCTGCCAGAGTCCGCGGCATACTGGTGAGAACACGAGACCTCAACTGCTTCCTCAGTCCCCTCACAAACTTCCTCGCTCTCTGCTCCTGAGTAACATAAATCTCTGGACAGTAGCGCTCCAGGCCGTTGTACCGATCGACGTAGGCAGCTAACGTCATATCCCTCTGCTCCAACGTCAGGAACTCCTCTCTCTTCGCATCTCTGACATGCGGCGGGAAGTATTTCTGATTAAACTCCTCCAGAAACTCCTCCCAAGTCACATCATCTCGGTCGGCGAACACAACTGCAGATGTACTCCTCCACCAGCTCGACGCCTGACCTCTCAGCACGTAGGTAGCCAGACCTACCTGCAGCTCTGGTGCACATCCAATCGCACGGAAGATCTTCTGAATCGTGAAGATCCAGTCCTCAGCCAGCTCAGGATCCACTCCGCCCTCAAAAGTCGGAGGATGCTGCCTCATGAACCTGTCGTGCACCACACCAGGTCCTGCCTGCTCAGCTCGGGCAGCCTGGCGCTCCAGAAACTCGCCCAGCCTGTCCATAGTGCCATAGAGCGTACGCCGCTCCTCCTCCCATGCCGCGCCTCCCGTCCCCTCACTGGAACTACGCGGCAGGGGCGTACCTCTCACACGCCTCGGAGGCATCTGCCACCACAACAATCAACAGATAAGCAACAATGCATGCATGAGCTACAGAAAGTAATGCATGCCTCTAACACTACTCCTAAGGGTGGTTCTTTAGACGAAGACACAGGAATCGACCGCTCTGATACCAAGTTGTAACGTCCCGAAACAGCGGAAGATTTAAAATTTCGAAATAACGAATAAAACTGACAACTCAAGGCGGGAACGTCACTAATATATAAATATATAAATCCGGGTGCACCCAAAATACATGGAGTTTACAAAAGGTGTACAACTACAATCCAGATGAAAGAAATGAAAATACAAGTAGTCGTACAATCTCGCAAATGCCGAAGAGGATCCGACTCCAAAGCGCTCCGTCCTCGGTCACCACCCACCCGGACCTACTGTGGTCCTGAAATAAAAAGTGTAACAACAATGCCTGAGTTTCCTGAAAGGAAACCCCGTATACCAAGCCCTAAATGCATGCAAGACTATCAATGAAACCTATCATACTAGTCATCATGGCATGACATCAATGCGATACATAAAACAATCCCTCAACGGGTAAACAGACCCACTACGGGGTAACCAATCCCACCACGGGGAAACACAGGACCTCTGTCCGCAAACTGTAAGGGGTCCCACTCTGAGACCTACCGTAGGCACATACGGTCTAGCAGAAGGTACGCAACGAACCCCACACGCGACTACACTAGTCAAGGGATCGGTGAGGAGCGTCCGCACGCCTGCGCGAAGTAGAAATCAGCTGAAATCTCGAGGTCAACACCTCACCAACGGGGCCGTCGCCCAGGTCGGTCCACTCATCTGGAGGAGCCCGTCCAGACTACCCTGCCGGAAAAGATCGTCGGCAGTCCATACCCTCACCGGAACAGCATCGGTGGGACACCATCGCCCGGAAACGTCGTCGGACGGCACTTCCGCCGGAACAGCATCGGCAGAACAATCATCACCCGGAACAGCATCGGGTGGAACGATCATCGCCTCGTCTACACGAGCGATCCGAGCTCAAACAGCCCGCAGGGTCAACATGCTCCAACGAGTCGTGCACCTCGTGCACCGGGATCCTCAATCCCTCAGGCCTGCTACTCTACTGTGAGTCAGAACATCAAGGCTACGTCGCCCTCCATCTGTGGAGACGACACGTCCCAGATGCCCACACTCTTCCACACGGCGGTCCCTGGGCAGGCACGCAGAACGCACCCACTGTCACCTCCCGGCTCACGCGCTAAGCGAGGACACGGGTTTCCGTGGACAGAGTTGACATCTCACTAGGACAAGAAAACCAGTACTGTGCCCCATCGGTCGACCGAATCAGGCAAACCGGTCGACCGAAACCAACAGTAACGGTCGAACGGATTTCCTCCAAACGGTCGAACAAAGTGCCCAAAACTCTGTCTCCAATCGGTCGAACCAGCGGGAAGAACCGGTCGACCGGACATGTCAAAATCCTAGGTCTGACTAAGTCAAAATCAATTCAACTATCGGTCGACCGACTCAAGGGTCCCGGCCGACCGAACATTACAGGGTCAGCCTAGTAATTCTAAGTCATATAATCGGTCGAACGCATATACTAATCGGTCGAACCAACGAGCAATAAACAACAACAACTTAAGTTCCAGTCGAACCACAAGGCTCGGTCGACCGGAAACAGGCAACATCAAACACGAACCCACGAAATTAGGCATAACCGGTCGACCGCCCCAAGGCATCGTCCGACCGGTTCTGGGCAAAACATCAATTTACACTAGCACCGGTCGACCGCCCGAAGGCACCGGTCGACCGTTGGTCGACAGCAAGCTTGCACCAGCCAAGGATTTTACGCCGTTTTCTTGTCGCCGGCGAGGTCTCCGACCTCCCGCGACCGACCCAAACTTCCCCCAACATGGAGAACCACAAAACACACTAATGCTTGGCATACCTCAAAAGAAAGACGAATCCGTCGGAGCAACGCTCACGCCCGTCGCCTCCACACGCGCGACCTCCTCACGCCGGAGCCTCCGCGCCGCCTTCTTCCTCCACTGGTCGCCGGAAAAACAAGGAGAAGAGGTGGTGAGTTTTGGTGGAAAAGAAATGGGAAGGAAAGGGAGAAGAGAGGGTTGGGTTGGGTTTAAATACAAAAACCTACACCTACCCCCCCATACTCCTCACCATACCCACCATACTCCTCACCTCACTCCACCCCACGTCCTAGACCTGACATTAAGCTTCAATAAAATCAAAAGATTCATAGCTGTTTCTGCATTTCAAGTCCATTTCCTGGTTGACAGAAATGGTTGACCAAAAACGTTTTAATCAGTTTTTTTCATACTGTGCATCCCAATATGATAGTAATGGAGAAATCACGAACGAGCATCTACACATTGGACAGGTCTTTTGAATCCATACTCGCACTGTTTGCACCGCCTGTCGTCGGACTCCTTGCAGAGCATGTCTATGGCTACAGAACAATTCCTGAAGGATCAAGCGCTGGTGTCAAAGTGGAGGATGACAGAGAGTGCCGCTTCACTAGCCAAAGCACTCTACACAGCAATAGCAATTCCCATGTTGCTTTGCTGCCTCATTTATTCTTTCCTCTACTGCACTTATCCCAGAGACAGAGAGAGCAATGATGGGTTCTTTGATAGAATCAGAGTTGCAGCAAATAGAGCTGGCAAATGACGGTATGTCGGATTATTCTCAAGTTCAAATCGTTGAATTTGACAAGTATCACGGTGCGTTAGCGGCCAAGATGGCTTCCACGAAAGAGAAGATAAATTTCTATTGCTTCCCAGATCAAAAATTTCAGATAAAGACTAGAACTTGGCTTTGGTGTTGAAAAGTTACACTAGGAAACCAACAACATGGGTGTATCTGAAGTTTTTGTAGTAGTGTGCAGAAAAATCATTCCTTTCACGGCTTATACTTTCCTATTCTTTCTGATTTTACGGCTTTTAGTATCCATATTTACACAGAATCAATTCCAGAATATTCTGGAATTATGACTTAAAGATCATAGCCTTTAATGACCGAATTTCCAACATTATTCACTAGTCACTAGTGAGTTTACGCTGATTTTCTGAAAACGTGGCTGTAATATTATCCTGACAATTAAAGGTAAAGATATGAATGCAATTATGCACAACTATTTTTTAACTTCGTAGCAAAAGGTTATTAAACTTCTAAAATTATAGTTATAATTTAAAGTTTGCTCAACTGGTCATATGAGAGTATGCTTAACCAATGGTTGCAGCCTTGCAGGATCAAAATTTTCTTTTTCTACCCTCCCTACTTCCAAAAAAAGTATAACCAGGACAAACTAATGGCAGATCATCTTTTTGATGCAGAAATGGCTCACAGAGCCTGTGAAAAATGATGTAATTTAACTCAATGAACAAACTAATACATTGGAGAAGTCATTTTTGTGTACGAGGAAATGTAATGTCCACTCTTAAACACCGTTCTTCGTTTTACTTCTCATGGTAATATGAAAGAAGTAGATAAACTTGTGGTTGTATAATACAACATATACATTTTTTACGTTGGGCCAAGTGATTCATTTTACATTTTTACATCCCTATGGGATTTGGTACCTGCTAACACAATGGCTTTATGATTTTTAAAAAGGGTTGGAAGCCTTTTTGCTCCTATATATTGCAGTGAGGGATTGAAGCATTTGGTCGTTTAGCTGGGTTTTGTGGCAGAAATCATCACGAATGGTCCGTTCCTCACACAAGTGAAGTCAACAAATCCACAGGTTTTACAGAGACCTTCTAGTTCACCTTCTGATAGATACAAGCGTTGGCCTGTGAATCCATGAAACACCTGCATGGAATCAAAACAAACAAGATATTAATGAAGAAATGGAACTTGTCATATATACGAGTTTGATGATAATGAAGCTGAATGTGGCAACAAGAAATTTTAGCCTCTAGATCACACAAGTTTTGATCATCCAATAACTGAGTAGAATCTTACTATGAGAAGAAGAACAGAGACTAGTAGGGTGTTTGTGCAGTCAGAAAGTGTCAGGAAAATAGGTGGTTTTCGGAGAACCCCCCAAAACTCTATACAGTAATGGCAGTATTTTTCAAAGTAACGTTATTTGTCAATATTGTTTGTAAATACAACACATTCTGCTAGCAGAACATCTCATAAATTGCAGACGATGAGTAATTTCGAAAATGATAAACCTAGGGTGTACTTAAAATTTGTAAATTGTAATACATGCAAAATACATGTAAATTAGATGAAAATATCAAAACCCAATAAATTATACCACAAAGCTATAAAAACAGAACACACCTGGCGTGCCATGCTGAAAAATGGAAGATTAGCATAAAGGCCATCAGCAATGAAAGTGGTAGCTACAAAAACACCTCCAGGGCGAAGAACTCGACTTATATCTGCTACCTGTAAACAAAAAAAGAAAAGAAAGCTGCATTCAAGTGTTTGATTTATTGTAAGGATTTCCCTAATGGTGAAGGTAATGGTTGTGGGTTTTTTTTGGATCGGTGGTAATGGTTGTGAATTATGTACTCTAAATACATATGTATGACACTTTTGCAGTATCACACATAGCATCATTGATTATTAAAAAGTTAAAAGAAACTCGAGACAATAAATATATCTTATAGAACATTTTTAGACTACCATTGCAAGACACATATAGACAAATCATAAACATACTGGAAACAGAACATTGTAGAAAATACTTACAGCAGAAGAGGGAGATGGCCAGCAATGCAATGCAGCTCCAGCATGGACAGCATCAACTGAACTCGACATAAAAGGAAGTCTAGAAATATCTGCTCGTACTAGGCGTAAATTACTACGAACAAAACCATCAAATTGTGTACATGTTAGCAACTATTATGATGACCAGACTAAGGGTTTTAGATAATCTGTCTTAGACTTTGAAGAAGTAAAATCATAAACAATTAAACATGCTGTTATAGGAATTACATATATTGATAAAAGAAAAACATACTCCGTAGAGAAGCCCTCTTGCTTGACAAACTCATTACACTGTCGAAGCATATTCTCTGAGAAATCCAGTGCAATCACAAGTTTATACAACCCACTCCTAGAAAACATCCTTGAGAATAAGCCACTGCCGCAACTTGCATCCACAATAATACCTCCAAAAGTAGGCTCCAGATAAATTTTAGCCATTTCAAACTGCATGAGCATACATAAAAGTCAAGCAATTGTCAAAGAAGAAGATTAAATTGCTGTCTTTGATAGAGATGTAGCATAGGCCTAATTATATTAAATTGCTGTATTTGATAAAGATGTAGCATATGCCTACTTTTGATGTCCAGAAGAGAAGTAATAATGGTTACGAAGCCTTAGCAAGGTAAAAAGTCATAAAGCTCGTGAATAGAAAGATAAAGCTTTTCCTGAAGTGAATAGTGGATTGTTGCAACTCCTCGAGCATTTGTGCAACTCTAATCCCACTTAACCTATCATCTTGGTCATGCACATATCACATCTTCAGAAGATGATTGATGAATGTGTAGTCAATTAATGAATTAAGTCGATTGACCATTATCAGGTTTGGAATTTTTAACTACACAGGCGTGCTATTTATGTAAACAGCCAACGTTCGTAACTTTTTTACGTTAAAAGAAACTATTCTTCGAAGCTAATGAAATCCACCTTGCACTGATGCAAGTCCAGGAAGACAAGAACCAGTCTCCCTAAGTTTGTAACTTTCTCAAAGGTTGCAGTAACAAATAATGGTTTAAGAAAATTGTGCTACATCAAAAGGAAGAAAAAAAGCCAAATTGAGCATAAGAGGACACACCTCCTTCTCTGGACCGGGAAAACCACCCCACACAAAATTTTGACGCCAGCCCCTTTCATAGAGAAATGATACCAAAGGAGTCCTGTTTGTACGAAAAAGGAAAAAAAGAACCATTATAAACCACCCTGACAAAAACAACAGACTCTTCTTTAAGTTGTCACCCAGCTCTCCATGGGCCACATAAAAATTACTTATTCCATGCTAAAAGATTGTGTACTTTGGCTAAGAGAACACAGTTATATGAGCCAATGTGGAGATAGTACGTACGTGTTGTGGATCATTCAAAGCGTCATATACACAAGATTTATATCACCTAAAATGCATAAACCAAACTAGAATACAATTCGGAAAGGGCTAATTCGTACCTGAAAAGTTCAGTTGAAGCTGGCACAGACTCTTTAAATTCTTGAGAGCCACTAGATACAGTTAAATCAAGATAAGCTTCATTTTTACAAAATGACTTCTTGCAGTTGTTGCATTCCAGACTACCTTACACAGGGGGAAATTGTGTAAGCTTTCATGGCCAATAGCATTAACTGATCAGAAAGCACAATAAGGGGAATCTTCAGGACACTCACGCTGTTGTGGTTGGGTTGTTTCTCGTCTTCAAAGGGTAATAACATATACTGCAAGAAAAGACATTATCTTCATTGGCATCCTTGTTCTCAACTTTCTCCTACAAAACAAATATGCTACCAAAATGAAACGATGGTAAATTAATGTAAATTAGAGGTCATCTTTTGGAAATAACAGTTTTCAGCATGAAATTCAAGACTAAGTGGAAGTTCATTGTACAAAAATGATGCATTTCTAAAATTAAATTTAATGTGAAATCAGACCAGAATAACCAAAACGTACGTAATAACCTTACAGAATTATACAAACTATAACATAAATGCCAGAGTCCTAAAGAAAAAGTAAGACAATTGGTGCTTCTGATGCCTCCATGTTTTTCAAAAGAAATACCATTGGGGATACAAGCAAGTAAATTCAAACCGACACATTTGAAATTCAGAAAATCAAGCCAAAGCCAACAAAAAGTAGTTATACAGCTTCCAGGTTCCTATGCATTGTATGCCCTCAACCTTACAGAATTCTTGATTGCCACTTACAAGAGAACAACTGAGCAATGTACATCGAGCTTCCCCTCGTTATTTGTTGTTGTATTCTGGGGCGAAGACCTCTATAGTGGTCCTTGTGCGTCATTTAGCACCCAAGTACTATTTTTCTTATATGCGACGCATAATATATATATGAGCTCTTTAAAAAAATAAAAAATAAACTAAAAGTTGATAAAAGCACCGAACTTTTGAAAAGATGACGAAAATGATGAACCTTCAAGAACAATACAGTACTTGTATCATGTCTATGACTAGGGTCATAACTAAAAACTATAGCTTACTTGCAACTTTTGGTAAAAAGTTGGAAATAAATTGTAGAATTAGAGTTTCATGGCACATAATGCTACACCTCAAAATCACCCTAAATTGCCTAACAAGAAAATATTATGGTAGGGGCGCGGATGGTTGGTATCCGTATTCGTTCTTTAAGGATATGGATATTATTATTTTCATATTCGGACGAATACTTGATACAAATACGAATATTGATTTTCATTTTTTTACAGATACCAATACAGATATGAAAATTTGAAATTTAGGATACGAAAATATCATGGTAAGATATCTACTAGCACAATACTAACAAACTTAAGTGGGTCTGGAACGGGGGACGTTACAAACAACCTAATTTTACACTTGCTTAGCCTTAATCTAATCAAGTCGTAGTAGACTCGTGTCCTTAAACATGGAAAGAAACGGTGGGTAGTTAATTAGTTACCACGGAGATGGTTTGAAGGGAGGTGGAGGCGAGGGAGGCGGAGGGTGGACTGGTACTGCAGAAGCGAGAGGTGGAGAAGAGGCGGTTTGGGCGGAGGAAGAGGCAGTGGCGGCGGAGGGGGACCACGACGGCGCCGGCGATCGTCGTCGCCATTATTTTATTTTTATTTCTCTCTTTTGCTGTGTGCTGTGGGGACGAGTCTGACTGATTTACTTACGAGGATGGATAGAAGAAGGGCACGAATGAGATGAGATGAGATGGGGTCTGGATTCTCGAAGGTGGGCGACACGTGGACAACTTGTTAACACAAATGATTTTGTGTTTTATTCGCTTGTACATGTTCGTGCAAAATAGTAAAATTATGGTCGAGATCCGCTAACTCAATCTTAAGAATCTTACAATCTCGTAATTACATTTAATATTCATTGTTACATTATTTATTAGCATCGTAACATTAATCTAGAATGATGGATATAGTAGGGCTTAAAATAAGTAGATTACGTCCCGAGCTTATGGCTGTAAATGGATAGATTTTTACCCGCAAACCCTTTCCGTCCCGTCCCGTCCCGTCTAATACGGACAACAGACAAAAACATCTTATCTGTCAACCCGTCACTCGCATAACCCGCCTAATAAGCGAAGTAGGTTGTGGTTGTCTCGCAACCCAACCCGCATAACCCGCAATCTGTTTAAATCAAATATGTTATTAATTTTTTTATATACCGAAATAATTTTAGTGTTTTAGTTTTATTCATAACCATTGACCCACCGTACCAAGTCATCACTCAACACTCACCAAACGTCTAATTTTTCATTTACCAAATGTTCAATTTTCCAAAAAAATACAAGGAGTGAGTAATTTTCTCAAATTTTGATATTATTTTAATTTTTTAGGAAAAATCTAAAAAGTAAAAAAAAAACGTCAAAAAACGTCAAACCCGCGTAACTTGCCCCACCCCGCCTAGTCCAAACCTTGGGTGGGACCAGTGTTCGGATATGCGGCCGGATGCGGCCGCATATGCGGATGCGGGTGCGATGCGGCCGCGATCCGCATCGCATCCTAAGGATGCGGCCTCCTATATGCGGACCGCATTGTCATCTGCATATGCGGCCGATGCAGGCGCATATGCGGCCGCATATGCAACGCATATCAAATAGACATATTTCAAATCTAATTGGGTCAAAATCCGAAAGATATCTGATTATCCGATTACCCATTTAACTTATTTTGTAAAGAAAAAAACTTTTAACCAATTTTACAAACAAAAGACCATTCCCAAATTCCCCACTCGATCCCCAAATTCGTGACACTCCAACATTTTCGACTCCCGCCAGTACCCCGCTTTCCGTATATGTAAATGCATATTATTAAATGTGTATTCCACATATTATTTTAATACGTAAATGTATATTATTTAATTATTAAATCGCAAACCGCATATGCACCCGCATCGCATCCGCATTCCGCATATGTTCGATGCGGTACCCTGCCGCATCCACTCCGCATCCCGCATATCTGAACCTTGGGTGGGACAGGTAGCGTTTTTAATTTTTTTTGATATGCCCTGCATACCCACTTAACTTAGACGGAGTGGGTGGCGGTGGGTCAAAAATCCACCCAGGTCGGGTTCTGAATATTTGATTTCTGAAAAATTGCTTATCAGGTTCTGAATATTTGTTTGGTTTCCAACCTTTAGATCATGGGTTTTGATGACTTTCCATCAAGGGCGGTGGCAACGTGTAGTTAGGCTGTTAGGGGGCTTAGCCGGGTCCTCATTTGATTTTTGGGATCCGTTTAGTTCATATGGATTTTGGTTCTGAATCCTTTGATTTGGCCTTTTCAAGGATCATTAAGAATTTTAATCCCCTCAAATTTGTTTCTACAAATTCCAACCTCCCTAATTTGAATTCCTATTTAGCAGTAACCTAATTTCAACAATGGATACAAATTTCAATGTCTTCCAATTTTATTCAAGATTTATGAAATAGTTCTTAGGTGTTTAGCAATTGTATATAAACCATCGACGTAGAAATGAAAATTTTGACACTACTACAAAATGAACTTTTGCCGACAGATGTTTTCCTTGAGACCCTCATGGATTGAAGTTTTTGCTCCAAAACTCATAATATCTTGTTAGTTGTGACACAATGGAATATTTAGTCCTCTATAATCCTAAACAGAAGACTGAATGAAAGAATATGTCGGATATAATGATCTCTTAACGCCCATTTTGCAAAAAAATCTTACACCAGCTCGGAGCATGCTTACACATATAATTAATGTGTGGTTTAGTATAGAGTATTGAGCAAATAACATTTTAAACCAAACTAATTTAAAGTATTTTCTCGTTTCAAGTTCAAAGTATCACACTAACCCCACTTCTCCCCCACATGAATGCCATGTGAGCCGTCGGTGTTCTTTTCTGTCGTCTAAATGATTTGTACTCAAGATGGCGCTTCAATAAAACTTCATGATAATTGACCCTCTTTACATTTTCCATATCTAATGAAAAATGTGACTTGTGATTACGTTCGACATGTGTGAAATGTTGTATTATGTATACTATGAGATCCAGAGGCATTCACTTAAGATCTCGATCTCTCAACGAACACTCTAGTCACACCCCTATATATATGACACATCCATCCATGTTCCTACCAAATCCACATCACAAATGGCTTCTCTTCACCTCCCCACCACCCTTCTAATCTCCCTTCTCTTCCTCCTCCTCTCCATCTCCATCTCCACTACTACTTCCCAAGCCAACTTCCACAACAGAAGAACCCTTCTCTCCGACACAAAAACCCTAGACAAAGAAGACAACCCTTCACCACTACTCAAACTCCCCTCCAAGAAGAAGAACACCACCACCACCACCACCACCAAAACAACAACAAAAACCACCATCAAAACCTTAATAGATACCAAGAACAAAACCAAACTCCTCAAACCCAAGAAACCATCTAATTCCACAACCACCATCAAAACCGTAGTAGAAACCAAGAACAAGACCCAACTCCTCAAACCCAAGAAACCATCCAACTCCACCAAACTCAACCCCACAACCAAACCTCCCAAAACCAAATCCACAACCAAGAAGCCAACCCTCCCTCAAAAACTAACATGGGAGGATGACACCGACAGCGATCTAATGTCGGAGTTTCGAGACCTCCCGGCTCACTTCCAAACCACTCTCCTCCCAGACATATCGAAAATGTCGACCAAATCGAAAGCCTACCTCTCCAAGGCCAACAATGACTTCACCAAGACCTTCAAGCCGATCGTCGGAACCAAATACGCCTCCACCGCCGCCTCCGTCACGTCTCTCCTCTTCCTACTCCTCCCCATCTCCCTCCTCACTGTCCTCCTCCACCACCTCCGCCGCCTCCTCTCGCTCCCAGCGCTACTCCACTCCATCAACCTCTACCTCTCCATCTACTTCTGCGTCCTCGCTATCACCTCAATTCTCACCGGGCTCGAGCCGCTTAAGCTCTTCCAAGCGAATTCTCCCGAGGCGTACATTAGCACGCAGGTGGTGCAGGCGGTCGGATACCTAGTGTATTTGGTTGGCGTAGGGGTGCAAGTGGTTTTAGTTGGATTGGGATTGGGAGAGGGGTCGAGGGTGGTGGCCACGGTGCAAGCGGTGGTTGGGTTGGGAGTTGGTTTGCACTACTATGCTGCGGTCGTCCACCGGGCGGTCAAGGGGGAGGCTCCGAGGACTAATTGGAGGGTCCATGGGGCCTATGCCGTCGGGTTCCTGGTGGTGTGCGCGATGGGGAGGGTGGAGAGGAGGAAGAAGCTCTACTTGCTTAGTGGAGGCGACGACGACGAGAAGAAGAGTTGAGGTTACATATTTAGTTAATTAAGATCTGCTAGCTAGCCTACTGGTATGGTTTTAAATCGAAATTCGCTACTACTTCATTCGTTTGGTGATACCATGAGTATAATTCTTGAAACTCGAGATGATGCTTCTTACATAAACGTCAAAACTTGTTGAGTTGTTGTTCAGTAAATTTTGAAATCATATCAGTAGATTATTAGAAATTTGAAGGGTGTTTATGTAATTCATGTAGTTTTTAATATGTTAATTTCCTATTTTGGCAAGTAAAGTTGGCGGGAAAGCTCGCCAGAGGAAAGGGTACAATTGTAACAGCCGAATAATTACGTTAATAAATGTGATGTGTGGGGTTGATGATTTGATTTTAATGTGTTTGGTGGATGGTGGGAATCCCCACTGGAGGTTGATCGGTGTTTTTGTCGTAGAGTTTTGTGTCGTCGGTGTTGCATAAATTTTGGTATAGGAAAAGAGAATTCTAACTAAAAGCCAACAATCGAGGTTTTGACTTTTTAGTGTTGCATAAATTTGGAGTGTTTTTATTGTACACTGAAGTTCAAACAAATTGACCGATTTCGTACGGTTCATTTGTTTATTTTCGTAAAACAATATGGTAATTATTGTCAACTCAACTGCTATAGATCTGCAATTTATAGGGGGTTAGCAAATAGCACGTACTTATAAATGTGGACAGGTTGAAAAAAGAATAGTGATTTAACTTAGAAAGTCACACGGTAATATGCCACATGCAAAAGAAATAGTGATTTACCAAAAAATATATCTCAAACATGTTAAGTAAGATATGTGTTTCTCAGTGTTTACGACTAAGATTAAAGATGGTATTAATGTTTCAAACATGCTCTAACATGTTGAATATCTATCACTTATTGGGAATATATCCACTATAGTAATGGCAGAATTTTACTAATTAGGTTAACTCCAATTGGTCCAGGAAGTTGTACAACTGTACAAGCAACGTTTATATATTTAAGATTATAATGACCACATATGTGCAATTGTTCGGAAACGTAGGTTTAATCAAACATTGTGGACTTTGTTTTTCTGAATCATCCATGGAATTTCGAAGATCAAAATGGTGCAATTATGAAGTACTTAAGTAAGTTACTTAATTAAGCTAAGGATCATCTGGTGCGGTTGGATCGATCTGGATTTTAGTGTCGGCGCGCAAAGGCCAGCTAGGCCGAGGCATCAGTTGAGAGCGATGTTTGTGGGATCATGCCCCATCACTTGTCGGCCACGTACGTAATACCTTAATTAAAGTAGTTGTTACCATCGAGTTTGATCAATAATGACATCCACCACTTGCATGTATACAACAAGCACTTCGATCTCCATCTCAATTATGAAGTGTTGTTTGCTGTGATCGAGCTTCCATTTTTTGTTGTTTCCTTTGTGGCAATTGGGGGCTCCAGATCTAGTTCTTGGGTTGTTAATTACTTGTTAGTAGTCCCAATATATGTGCAGTGAACCTTATAATTAGATATGTCATAAATCATCGATTCAGATTGACATTTTTTTCTTAAATAGACCAGGCCAATATATGGTTGATTTGAAGTGCTTAAGAGAAACGACGAGCTCATGTACTGATTGAAATATATCGTAATCACAAACTACAACAACTTATGAAGTCCACTATCGTGCGCATCCATGTTTTTTATCGAGTGATTTTGACTTAAACGCCATCATTTGTAATATTAAACTGCACGAGTGCGCCTAAATAATGTTGATCCAAGTTTTTGTCATAATCGATCTCCACTTTATTTGTCGAGTGGTAGTCAAGTGCACTTCTTCACGTCGATTATTGGATGGTGTCAAGTTAATTAACTACCTTTTATCATATCCCGGATCGACCTATAATTAACTAAGTAAATTTGACAAGTTTGGTGTGGACTCAAGTCACTGAGACGGGGCTTGGTGGCGGCTGGAGGGGGCTCAAGCCCCCACACCCATTTCACAATTAATGGAAGTAATATGTGTAATTACTTAGTAATTTGTTAGAAAATAAGCTGAAACTCCCTAAGCTAATATCAAAGTTCACTACCTAAAGTTTTATGTCCTAGTTCAACCCACTAACTATGATGAACATATGATTTCATTTGCACCAAAAGTTAAATTCCCTTAATTTTAAATTTTTAACCCTAAAATAAGTTAACACTTGAGTTAAAATCGACAAGATTACAAGTTAAAATTCTTCTTTTGATTCACTTGGAAAACTACTACGCAGTATACATTTTTAGCCCTCATTTAGGAAATTTTCTGGCTCTGTCCCAGTGGTCATGTAAGTCGAAGTCTCAAGTCCTAAACTAATTTGGAATTTCATTTCTGAACTACTCTGACAATTTATTGTTGTGATCACTGTTAGATCCACATTTTAATTTTATTTATTTATTGAAAAGTATGTTAGATCCGCATTTTAGGATCTTCAACACGCATGAAATTAAAAATAGGATAGGTAATAGTGTAATACCACCAACAATGACTATTGGGTTAAATATCATATTTTAGCATCTTTAATTATCACCCTTGAATATGGCTTAGTTCATAATTGAATTGAAATAGGTGTCCTTGAGAGATGGCTTCCACGTCCTTTTCTTAATTAAGGATACAAAATTAATCAAGATGGCGATATCTAACTAATTCAATGTGTCGGTGTTATCTCTGCCTCTCTGGACGTAAAACGATTTTAATATGCACAACAGCACAAGTTTTTTTTTATAGAATTGCTTAGTGGAGTCCTACGAAGACTCTCGTCCAACATTAATCTGTATTTACTAGGTATCTGTAAATATTCTTCATCTAATCCTAGCTGATGGTGTTTTAAATTTGTAACCATATTGGAAAAGTTAGTCTCACATCTATTAGTTAAGTATTTAAGTTTTCTTGAGACGGGGAGTTACTAACTTTTTACAAAGAATTGTCTATAGAAACAGTGGGACACACTAATCAGTTCTTAACTATTGTAATGCTATACTTATCTATGTAGTCCAAATTGTAACCTATAATTCAAGTGAACCAGCAGTTGTTAACGACCACAATGACAGAACACAAGAGCAACTTACAAGATTTGGTACAGATCACAGTTGTAAAAGATATACTATCCATGGGCCATTAGATTATGTACAATGAGGTTCAAACACTTAGGATGACTTCAATTTTTGGAGTAAAATTAGGGTCTGATTGGAAATTGGTTAAATTGTTAAGTATTGGTTAGTGTTAATTTTAGGAGAGGTTTCCTTTCCTCAGTTGTGAATCATTTCTCCATGTAAGGTCTTACTTAGGATGAGAAATGGACGGTGATTGGTGGATATTAGAACTTTAATAACCAAGACGAAATTAGGTGTTGTAGCTTAATCTTTTTTGACATTTGATGTTAAATGAGTATAATTGAAAAATGCATGTTCTTAAAATTCTTAATGTTATCATAGTCAAATTTAAAATCATATATCTTACAAGGATACTTCTAATTTTCCTATGCAGAAACAGATGCTGCCTTTTGAATTGGTTGCTAATCTACTACAGAGAAGTGAAAGCGAGCACCATCCATCGCATCTTGTAGTATATACAATAAACAGATCACATCCACAATAAACAATTCATCAAAAGGTTCAACAATTTCAAGTACAGAAAATCCAAATCATCATAATACTTAACGTGAACACATTCACTACGACATAGCAGTAGCTGACTACTTGCCACATAATAGAAACAAGTACAGGCTCTGGGCATTAAGACCCATGACATGCAATAACACAACTTAATATGAACAATTACTACATCCTATACAAGCATCACAATTAGGATCAACACTTGCCACAGGTAAGAATCACAAGGAGTCTTTGGCATCAACCACTAGATATATTAGTAGATAATATTCATATTCCCAACACTTGGGACGACAAGCAGCTTCATCCATAGAAGCTCTTCACACCCTGCCACAATGACATCTTCTTCACTTGTATTCCAGCATCATGTTGTTCTCTGGAGCAAGTCCAATGCATGCCCTCATGATGTTCTCCAGCATTGCCCTCTGCTTGGACAGGGCATTCACCACTGGTGTTCCTGGTGGGACCTGTCAAAAAAATATATGATTTTGTTAGACAACATTAGCATCTATATTATGCCCACAATACATATTAGTAAGACAAAGTAACTCAAGATTGTGATAATCTTATCCTGATTTACCAATGGAGCCTTGGTGAGGTAACTCAGGATTGTGGCCACAGGATGGAAGGAGTGGAATTTATCCTGAAAACAAAAGAGAAACATGTTACAATAGGACTAAGGGAATATGTAGAGAAATTAAGTATATTATTTCTTCAGTTGTTCATCCAAGGACACACCTCCCCCTCAGCTTTGAGCTGGATCCTGGTGCTGAGCTCAGCCAGGAGGACAAGGTCCAAAATGATTGGAGCTGCCAACAGAGAGTCCTCGCAGGTGTTGTGAAGGACGATGGTGCTCTTCCCACCCATGAATATCTCAGATGTGTACTCGTCCATCGCCCTCTTGCTATCACCAACATATGGCACATACTGCGAAAGAAGACTAAGTTAGACATTGTTTAAACTTCGATTGTAGGTGTTGATGGTTTTAGCAGTTAATTACCTTGATGACAACCACATGGTCTGGGTGTTCCCCTGGTTCATAGAGGATGGCATTGCTTGCAACCATGTCGTCGACCACATTGCTCTTTGATATTTCCTTCGAGCGGAAGGTTTGTGGGGCCGAAAGATTCATCCCATCATTGTTTCCCAGATGGTTGTAACTAACAATGGATGTAGGCTGCATAGAGTTCAAGTTTTCTTCTTAATAACCCTTGAGAGTTCTTATTCTCACCCCCCAATAAAAAACTTGTCCGTGATTATCGGGTTTTTTGTTTATTTACTTCTATTTGCCTTTTACAAAAATTTCAGCCAATCCAAGATGGATAATATGCTTTCTATATTTGGTTATTTATGTGTAGAGCCAATCCACTTCATTTTAGATATAAAAGACAATACGGTAAGATATATACCTTGATGCCAGCTCCAACCAGGAAATCCACCAAAACAGACTTCATTTTAGTCTGCCCACTCTTGAAGTCATCACCTCCAATCAGACTGTTCTTCTTGATGGCAAACTCAACAAGTCCTAAAAAAATCTCATATATTAAGTAATCAAACAGTCATCTAACAGAAACACTGCAAACATCACTCTTCTAACCTGGAACAAAAGTGTTCTGTGGGCTTCCATTGATGAAAGGTACGTTCTCATACACGCAAGCAATCGCATAAAGTGTCGACGGTGAAATCTCCGCCTCGTTCTTGTCCACTGAGGCAAGGAGATTTTCCGTAGTGTCGTTAAGACCGACAACCACATCGCCGTACCTCTCGGTGTTCGCTGTCCACAAAACAACTACCTTGTCCACCTTCTCCTTCTCCTTGAACTCCCTGTTAAATCCAGAACAGCCAAGTCAGAGCTCCACAAGTCCTATACTCTATACATATCAAGTTTTCAACCTTTTATCGTAAAACCATGCCATTACTGTAACATGACTTAAGTATACTTGTTGCGACGATCTTTTGAGATTCAGCTTTTCGTCGAGTGAACAAGTAAAAAGATAAAACATCTTCAAAAAGGTCATGCAATTATTGTTCATAAATGGGAACATTCTCACCTGATGTCCTTAATAATTAGTTGAATTTGCTCAGCTTTGGTTCCTTTGATCACGTTGTTAGCTCGTGACCCCTGGTTCGCAGCAATGAAATCGGGGTCGTAGATCCCAGGAAGAGGGACCATGGACTCCATGTAAGGCCTAAGCTGCTTCTGCAGGTCAATGTCAAGGACCTTGGCCCTTGCCATGGCATCAGCCATGTTCATATCACTAATATCCCATCCTCCAAACACTATATCATCAGGATTAACCTTACAAAACACAAATTTTAAAAAAACAACAATCAGAAGGGTACCTCTGTGAGGCAACACCAACGAGACTATAAATAACAACCCAAGACCAAAAGTGTTGGCAATCATATATAATTATATATACCATTGGAAGCAAACTTTTGAATGGAGCAAAAATCTCCTCCCCATTATATGACCCCACCCTTATGGTGGATGCTTGGGTAAGAGATCCAAAGTAGTTGGCTTGCTGCACTTTGTCCTTTGTTGCCCATGATATCCCTCTAAACATTAATAAAAAAAACCACATAAAGATCAAACCTTCAACACTATTTTCCACTTAAAACACAAAATAAAAATAAAAAATAAAAAATAAACTCACTCTCTGTTAGCAATAACTCCAGCAGTGAGAGTGGAACCATTATTCCCTCCCCATCCAACAAGCATAACCCTACCAAAACCCAAAACACAAACAACATGATCAGCAGAACACATCATACATACCAGCACCAGATTCCATCAGAGTTCCGTGGCAAAAAAAAAAAAAAAGAAGAGGACAACACGACAAAACAAAGACATCCCAAGAAAAAGTTGGTTACAATTTTAGTGTAATTAATCTAATTACCCAAGTTTAGGAACCCGAGTATCAGTCTTGAAGTTGTAGTTGACAGTCTTGGGCTTAACCACCCACTCATAACGACCCTTCCAATTCTGATGCACCAACTCAGTGGTCTCGTACCCGTACACGCTCTCAATCTCACTCTCCCCATACCTCACGTTGGGGCTCTCAACTCTAAAACTCTCAATAAACATCCTCAAACTCTCTAATCTCGAAAAACTCAGGTCGGGTTTGAAGATAGATGGTGGTTGTGGTGTGGAATGTGGGCAGAGTGGGGTCGTATTTATAGAGGTTGGAGGGAAAGATTCCTGAGAGCGTGCATGGGAGGGAGGAATCTAAAGGCGGTTGGTTTGTAGACACGACAAATCCAAGAAATGGACTTGTGGACCCCACGCCGCCTTTTCACGTGGCCTGTCTTGTTTTTGACACGTGGGCGGAAGTTGCTTGAAAGAAAAGGTCGTTCTGTTCTTTTCACGTGTATGCTGATCTGTAAAGTTTGCGGATTTTCTAATATTTTTTGGTAATTTATTCTAAATGTAATTATTTGGATTTTCAGATTATCTTGGAGACTTTTGAATATTGTAAATAAAAAAAAGAATTACAAGTAGCAGTGAATCTATCGGTATATTCACGTAAACATAAGTATGTAGGTCTTTATTCTTGTATAATTATATATGGTATATATGCCGGTAATATATTTTGCATGGGTTATATTTAATTGCATTTTTCATGTATCTATGTAGGGTATATTAATCTTACCACAGTATACATGAAATAATTACAGAAGAATATTGCGTTTCATAAATAAAAGAGCATATTCTTGTAGACATGAGGCATATAAAAGGGAAAGCAAGTAGAGAAATAAAATTCTTTTGACTATAAATCTAAAACGTGGAAAAATGCAACATGCACATGACTTCAATTGTCAGTTAAGTCACAAGAATCTTTACTAAAATTTCTCACAATAATTGGCCCAAATGTGATAATTGCTACCAACATTTATTTGTAAAAAGAATATGATTTAATATGGCCCATGTGGTCATTAATTCAGCAAAATAGTGCTACATAACCCGAAGGGAGCGCCACGGGACCTATTTCTGCATGTGGCCTGCCTTCAATCCAATTACAATGAATGGCCGGCCACCATTCAATTTAAAAGGTGGGAGTATGATCTTCTTCTTATTCTTCTGTATTCATCTTGAAGTTTCTAAAAAAATTGTGATTGACCATAACTAAATGACTAAACAAGAATGGTCACATTAATTAGTATTGTTTCTAGCAATGTACTCCTACAATCAATGCATCTAGATGGTTGAAGGTAGATGAGCAATTTGATAAAACTCTACTAGGGTTGAGTGGACAACATTACTTAACATCTTACAAATTAAGCACAAGAGGAGTAGTTTGATTTTCCCAAATATGGTATTAGCGTGCATGTTCCTCCGGTCTTTGAATTTTATTCCTTGCTATTTAGCAATGGAGGATTGTATTGGTTGTTTGTGTCTATTAATGTGTGGAGTTCCAAAGGTATAAACTGTATGGGTGCTTCAAGACATGCATAAACTTAGTTAAAATTATTTATCATTTTTACATACATTTTGCATAAATGGGTATGTTAAAACTCTTTAAATTTTATCATTTCTGATGAACATGCATTGCTGACACTGTTTGGTAAACTCTTTACCAGCCGAGAGGAAAGGAAGGAAAAGGTTAATTTATGGATTTTACATTAATTAATTTTTATTTTCGTATAGTTGATTATGCAGAGGACATATTGAAAAAAAACATATTCAAATTCTTCTAAATATTGAATTTTTTAAACAATGATCCAAATTTTCAAATGTGTCAAAATAGATAATATGACAAAGTAATTCTGAAGGATTCTAAAAAAGCATATGGTTCACCATTATAAATTTAGTATATATTATATAAAACCCACGTTATTGTAGATATTAATATAACCCATCTAAGCAAATGTTCCTCAGAAACACAATCAACGTTAGAACAACTAACCTTCTAAAATGGCATGCTTAATTGAACGTACCATAGCCATTTCCTCTCTGTTTTTTGACATATATAATAGCCATTTTCCTAATTCAATTCACCACTCACAAGTACACATCCCAAATCACAAATGTCTTCATCAACGACATATATTTAATTTCATCACCACCAACCACAATTGATTGTTGCATAAAAAAAGCACATTGATTTTGCAGCTTGATTGGTTGTTTTTCAATTGGCATTTCCAGTAGCCAATCAAGCACAAGGATTTAGTTTCGAGCTAACCAACAAACATCAGAAAAGCGGTGCACTATCTGGATTCCCTCCTGCAACTTAGGCATGTCTACTTGTACTTATGTTTATGATCCGGACAATCTAATCATGAACTTTCTCTTTCTTCTAAATCAGTTTTCTTTCTCTTCCGTATCAACTTATCTCTCTCATCCACGTCATTTCGGGATCGATATTGAATTTTTTTAAAAAAGATTTAAAAATCAAAACAATTAGAAAACGTATTTTCAAAAAATAATTAAAAAAAATCAAACTAATTTTAAACAAATCAAAACATTTTTAAAAAAAAAAACATATTGTGCAAGACTACCCAGACGATTGGGTCGACCGGAGTCGTCCTGGCGGACACCGTTACGCGTGAAACCACCACCATCACATATTTCTCATCAATCATTGTATGCCTTTATGGTTGGATAAAAGATTCCCAACTAAAGAGTAAGAGGAGCCACATAACAATTGAGTACTACTCACCATTTTGTTTTGTAGTGTCGAAGGTTCTAGACATCACTTTTCTAGTCTAGTTGGTACTGTTCATTAAGCAAAAAAAATATTATTTTGACTGCAATAAAAGGGAGTACATGCATTGTTTGTTTAGGTCACCGTATTCACAAAAAAATAATATGAAAGGTGTGAAATTATTCTTTTACAAGATGTATAGAAAAATGTATTCCTACCATCAACCAGAAGTGGTCATTATAACACTGCAAAATGTTCCATTACAATTTTTAGCTTACAATTCTCATTTCATGACTGTCAAGTAGTAATTAATTTGGAAAGGAAGCATGTCAAAATTCCACACTAAAACACTGCTATAACATGATATTATTCAAGATTGTCACGATCGTAATTTGACCTGATTCCCCTGGTATATATGGTTCTTTACAACTTACTCTTCTTTGGGCATATATGAAACACATATTATATGTCATATGCAAGGGAAAAAACTATATAGAATATAGTGCGTCATGAGCTTGAATTAACAGTTTAACACGCATGGAGCTTCCAACATGAGAAAATAATCAAGGATTAGCCTCACGGTTAAGGTAACTCTGGAATGCCCGTAATGTAGGATCCACTGGCACATTTATGGCTTGATATCTCGGATCATAAAGAGAAAAGGTTGAGCTGGAAAAACCAAATCCATCCCGTGCAATGATTAGCTTAATTTCTTCTTCTAGAACAAAACGAGCATCTCATAGTTAGTTCTTGTATCAAACGGAATTATACTTGCCTGTCGCATTGAGATGGTGAAGCTGACTGTAAGCTGAAGTTGATAAGATCCATTTGAACGTGCAAAGACGAATTGCGGTTCTGGACAAAACAAGTAATGCTTGTTAACGGACACAGGTGGTGTCAGGAATCGAAGTCAAAGGAAGTCGGAATTTATAAAGACGATCAAAAAATTATGTGAGAATTCATTAATTTAATTTAAGCTGATGTGTAATTAGGTATTTTACCAATAAATGAGTAAATCGATACTTCTATACTAGAGTTAATTGCACACATTTCATTCACCTATCTTATTATTGGTATTCGAAAGTATTTAATGATGTTGAAACTTAAAGGGGTAAAAAAATTGAAGGGTCAGAATCACACATGTTCTTCAAAATGTAGGCGAAACACCGAAATTTGGGATCAAAATCTTAGAGGATGTATAATCTAGAAATGTCACCCAACCCCAGTGCCCACTATGTGGCATCGTCCCTATTAATGATGATATATTAACAACAATAGGATGAAGATGTTAGTGCAAATTAAAACACTAATACTGGTTAATAATGTTGCTTAAAATGAGGCTTAAGAAGACTTTGTAATAGACCATTTAAATGGTTACTGATATTGATTAGAGTGGTTGAAGAAAAGACATGGGTTCGAAACACTGAAAATATTTAAAGAGTTTAGAACTAATTAATTTCAGATTAGAAATAGGCTAAGATATTCGTAGATTCCATACTGTTAAACTAAAAGCTTTATTAATTTTGTAAATGCCTTGTAAACGATGCTAGTTATGGTAAATGTTTGCATTCACAAGCATGAAAAGTAAGAACTGTAACATCTCTCCAAATCCTCTCTCCCTCTATCCTTGAGTCACGACTTTGCACGTTTACGTAAAAATGCGATGCTTATAAAAGAAAATTTAAAACATAATTGTATAATATTCCATACCTGAGATTCATGTGCTGCAAGTTGTTCAATGTATACGGGATACTTTCCAGATGGATCTGCTGCGGGTGTGTCTTTGCTGAGAGGGAATGAAATAACCCGAGCATATTCACTATAGATTGATCAAAATTCAAAAGTCTTTACTACCCGTGTACAGCAAATATTCAACATAAGTAAAACTAGGGTAAATATATATATATATCTCATGTATGGACCGTGAATTGTATCAACCAGCTGCATGCAGTGTAAATAATGAACGAGCCAACAAAATCCACTCAGAGGTGTTAGTGTCACTCAAACGACGCTTTCACAAAGCATTACAATGATGTACGGTAAATAAATCTAAATGTTACTTACATTCTAACAAAGTCGAATATATCCCAACAAAATATGGAACCAACTTTTTATTCTTCATTGTATAGTATGTAAATTGAATAGGAAGTAAATCAACATATGTAGAGAAATATAGAGATATATGTAGAGAAATAGGTAAAAAATCCAGTGAAAATCTAGACTTGTCTATTTGGTGCATGATTCATGGAGAGATGTAAAGAGAGAGCTTTCTGGTATAGTTATAATTAAAATAGTAGCAATAACATCTCTAATTGTTGCTATTTTAGGTTTAATAATCCTACTATTTTAAGCATATGCTGTTTTTTTCTTAATGATTGTGTCGTCTTCACATTTTTCACTCTTGAAAAACAAATCTCTGATCACTGGCTGCGACGCTGAGGGTTTGCTCTTTTTAAAACTATTGAAAAATTAAAATCACTCACAATTTTTACAGTCAAAATCATATCATAAGACGCTAAAGATTCAACCACACTGCATAATCTCAAATATCTAAGTGAGGAATTTATATGGCTATGCATAGCCCTATATGCTTCACCGAAATTTATAGTTAGGAGAAAGGATATACCTCAATTCTGGTCATTTTCAAAATGCAGTTACATGCTGAATCTCTTTGCATGGGTTGTTTTATGTATTCTGCTCTTATAATGTGTTTCTCTCATTGTCCCAATGTAAGTTTTTCGTAAATTAATGTGTGAAAACTTGCACTTTTTTGAAAAACAATTTACACACTTAATTGCAATTAAATCTCAACATAGCTAAGAAAACTTATAGATTGTAAAATCATACAGTTATTGTTAAGACCTAATCTCACTTTAGGGAGTAAACCCACGAAATTAGGGAGAGGCATGGGTTGTGTGTGTGCTGTGCATGGGGAAGAGGGGAAGATGATGGGGTTTAGGGTTTAGGGTGTGGCCGGCTACTGTAGCGCATGCATGGGTTTAGTGTATATAGAGCAAACTCATCTCATCTCTCTCTCTTGTTGCCCATTCGTGTTTTTCCACCCAAACTCATCCATTCTTCTTGCATCCCGGCGACCAGAGGAGGAAGGAGAAGAGCTCCGGCGACGTGGTGGAGGCGCAAGCGAAGGAGAAGCGACGAGAACGGAGGAAAGAAGGAGTCGAGGCTAGAAGCGACGCCGAAGGAGGAGGAGCTCGCCGCACACGTCTTCTCCACGGTGAAAGGTATGTCAAGTCTTCATAATAACTCCCCAAGTGCTGTGGGAGTGTAGGGGGCGGCATTGGTGTCGTTTCCCCGGCAAAAAACCCACTGAACCAAGGTTGAAGACGACTGGTTCGGTCGACCGTTGTGTGTCTCGGTCGACCGAACATCGTCTAAATGATGTCTGTTTAGTGGCGATTATGTATTGTTCGGTCGACCGTGTGAGGTTCGGTCGACCGATATCAGTGAATATTAACTTACTGCCCGAAAACGGTCGAACGACGTCTGTGTAACGGTCGACCGTTTATGCCAAATTTTAGCGGGAATCTAAGGGTTACATTAGTCGGTCGACTGGTATTGTTTCGGTTGACCGAATCCCTGTAGATAGTTTAAACAGACCTTCGGCCGACCGAGTGTGTGTCTCGGTCGACCGAACTGCACAAAGTCGATCAAGAGCGTTGACCATCTAAATGGTCGACCGCTCTGGATCCGGTCGACCGACCGCGTGCAGTTTCGACTGTAGTGAAGTGTCTGCTGATCCGGTCAACCGAAAGAGTTTCGGTCGACCGAATACAGGGGTCAGGATTCATGCAGTTTTCCTTATCGGTTGAACGAACCCTGGTTCGACCGACATGATATATATGTATATAAAATGTATAGCGTAGACCTTCCAAACGGTTGACCGCTAGATTTGACCTTGTTCGACTGGTGGGTCAAATTATATTCTTTGGTGGATGTATCCACACACGAGACGTCGAGCATAGGCGACTACCGGCTGCCGAGCCCACGGTCGATCACCGGACCTCGGAGCTACGGATTTCACCTACGACGAGAGCGTATTTCAGTTGGACCCCTTGAGCCTGTGCGACAGAGGGATGTCTTCCATGCCTGTGCGGGTAGTAGATGCCTTCTTCCTTGTGTAGGGAGGGGTTGCACTTTCCGTGTGTCGGAAAGCGAGGTCACTTGTGCCTGTGCGGCCGAGAGACGCCTTCTTCCTTGTGTAGGGAGGGGATGCACTTTCTTTGTGTTGGAGAGCGGAGGCAGTCAGTGGGCCCGAGACGGATTTGCATTGCATGAGCATCTTTGACATTTTCGTCTGTATTTTTGTATATGTTAGGTGATGTTGGCATACGGGGTTCCTTGCGGGAACTCAGGCAGATTTTATGTTTCATTTTCAGGGAGCAGACAGTCGTAGGTTGGTGGTGACCGAGGGGAGTACCTCCGGGATCGGGTCCTGTCTTCGTATCTTTTTTGTAGAGGTAGTGATTACAGTAGTTATGTAGTAGACGTGTAATCACTCTTTTGACACTCTGTATTATGACTTCCACGTGGAGATATTTTATATATATGTATTCAGTTGACTTCCAGTAACGTGTCCTTGTTGACCGTTGACGGTCGTATGTTGTATGTTTTATTTTGAAAAATTTCTTCCGCTGTTTCGGGACGTTACAGTTATTGTAGAGGATTGACGGAATATAAGTAATTGATCAACAAACAAAACTATATCTAAAACTATCCCGTGTAAATCTTCGTAGTTTTCCGCTTTCATTTTTCTAAGTTAGGGTTTAGAAGAGCCTGGTGAAGTAGGAAAATTGTTTTTCCCCATGTTTGATGTTGGATTAGCTCTACAAAGCTCATTATACTACTTTGTTAAACATTATAATCTTTTCTTATTGAGGTTTGATTAACGCGTGCTTTCTCGTGAGGTTTGCAAAGTTGATTAGGTTGATCTGGTGAATTGTAGCCAAGGTGTAACTCCTATGGTCTAACGTACTTTCAGACGATGAGAATTACGATCTTAAAATTTACAAATAATGTGATTTGTATTCCTTTTTTTACAATTATTATGTTCTTCTTATCAAAAAATTATTATTATGTTCTTTTCAATGGGAAATCTAAAATACATAATAATATGAACATATAGTTGCGTGTATACGATAACATTTGAAGTATACTATTAACTCTGTATAATATATATTACTTATAACATTTATGTTAACTTGACTAAGTTATTTTTGTGAAAAAATGGTAGATTGAACTATATTAATTATAGATTGTTATACATTTCTTTTACTTCACGAGGTAGAACTGTGTAATACAGCATTATGTATCTCTTGAAAAGAACCAACAATTTCGTAGGAACCATGCATGAAGCGCTTCTTCACATTCATTATTTTTACTAATCTCCAATATGTTACCCGTATATATTTTACATTTAACCATTCCATTGCGAAATGCATAAATTGTCTCCGACAAGTGAAATTGTTATATTTAGATCATCTTCAGAAGTTAAAATGAATTAGGGGGTTTGTATTAGACTTGGGTGAAGGCAACAAATTGACATTATATATAGAACATTACTATCCATACCATCACCATACAGCTATAAGGTCATACTTTATCTATCTTTTGCATATATAAATACTTTTCATCAAGGTATTGAATATGTTTCTTCTTTGTGATACCTGCAGTATCTTGAATCCAGTTAATGTTCTTGTAAATTATAATAGGAGGTTTGCCCATTGATTAATTACTAGACTATGTATACGTAAGATATGACACTTGTTTGGCTACTCTGCATGAAAATATACATGAGAAGGACTAACAATGGAGAGAGTTCTTGGCAAGAGGGGTTGTCAGTTCTGTAAGGAAATCTTCATGTGTAGTTTGGACGGAAACTAAACATAGGTCTGTAAATTAAATACAACTTCTACATGAATATGGTCATGGCAACCATCTTCCATGAATCCATACCTCCTGCTCTCCGCAAAAAAAAACTGAAGCTTAAAGTATCAAATATCGATTCAGGGAGCAACTTTTCGTGGAAATCAAAGTTTCCTAACAGTGGTAACATGTTAGTAATTCAGTAATAACTCGTGATGTTTCACTCATGTTTTGTGGTTGGCAATTAGGCTTTCGCTTGCGAGAAGTATTGATATATCTTAGGCAATTCCTAGATAGAGAATGCAATACGAGAATACTAAGACTGTATATGCATGCCCGATTGAATATATTTAATTAGAATTAGTCAAATAAATTAGGTCAACAAATGAGAACCCTATTAATGTTGATGCCAATCACTCATTCCACACGTAGGAAATCCCTATTTGGATCCCGTTGATCAACACATTTGAAAATAATTATGATCATCACAAACAACTCTAAGCATTTCAACTTTCAAATATATATGGTACTAACCTTTCAATATTACCCATTATTTCTCTGGGGCTTGGGGTGTAGTATTGTTGCCCAAAGAAACCATCTACCTGCGAAGTTAAGAGTGATCCAATAATATTATGCGCTACATCTATAGAAGGGAGATAGATATTTTCCTTTCTATGTGTAGATCTATGAAACTAAACTTGACCCTTATTCAATTCCACTCGCCTCTTGATTTGTCACTGGAAATGTTATTGTCTGACTGTAAATCAACAACAAAATAATCATCCAAACAAAACAAATCAATCGTTTAGTGGTTCGACGAATTGAAGGTTTAAATATAACATACTTGTATTCATTGAGGAAGGAAGGGAAGCACATCTCCTGTGATGGCACAGACTTTACTCTACATAAAAAAACAATTAATCAAAACCATAAAGAAATCAAAATGATGGAAATTCTATTAGTTTGAGAAAGGAATCGAGATGAAAGAGCACAAACTGATCAACATGATGGGGATCATCATCAAACCCCATGCTGCTCCCACGAACACCACTCATGATGCTCTCAACCTATGTACACCACAAATACAAAGCAACGGTGGAGACATATGATTTCTCTAACAAAGGAATGTAATTAATTAATTCCCGTTCGTGCATGCATGCACTTGAGGAACCTATCTAGGGTAAGAAAGTTGTGAGCTTAGATATGCACTTCTTTTTGATAAGTGATAATCTTGGATGATTAACTGTTGGAGATTTCAAATGTAGAAGGAAAATGTACACTGGAATTAAAGATGATACAAACATACCTCTCCAGTCATTCCAATGCTGCAATCCACCACACGAGGAGAAAACAACACAAATCATCAAGTCCTTCTAAAACTAGCTATAAAAAAACAAGAACTAGCGTGAATGTGAACATATATACAAATCAGCCATATATAACGTCTGGGACTGGGAGGTCCTTATAATAGTCTTCCTTCGTGACCAACATCTTAAAATTCCACAAAAAGCGAAAAAAATTAATCACGAATATATAATGAACATGAAAATGCCATTTTCAACTTAAATTATTTTCATTTTAGAAGGTCATACAACTCACTTTCCAGGCTCCCACTATAGATCTCCTTCTCCTTTTCCTTGCCCGTGACAAAGTGTAACGTTCCGAAAACAGTGGAAGAATTTAAACTTTTTTTAAAAGATATATTAACCAAATCAAAACACCCAGGGACACTACTAGAATATCATAATATATACAACAAGTGATGCACCACAAAATATAGAGTATCAAGAGTATGATTACATCATCAAAAGATATACAACATATACATGACTAATCATAACAACCTCAAAAGATAATAGATAGCAGGATTCGATCCCGAGTGTACTCTCCTCGGTCACCACCCCAACGCTGCTCGTGTCCTGAAACGCACACAACTATGCCTGAGTTTCCATAAAGAAACTTTGTATGCCAAACTTATCTAAATGGATGCAAAACAACTGTAGTAAGACTACCATTATAAAACATCAATAATAATAACACCAATTACAACTCACAAACGTCGTCAAGCTGCGCACCAAGAACGTCAATCCCAACCACAACGGGCACCAAGGATATCAGTCCCAACCACAACTCACCCGACACACAAACAGGCACCAAGAACATATGCACCAACCCCGTAGGGCACCAAGAACATCTGCCCCAACCCACACACCACCTGGGCACCAAGAACGTCAATCCTAACCACAATGAGCACCAAGGATATCAGTTCCAACCCACACACCACTTGGGCACCAAGAGCAGTTGTACCAACCTCGTAGGGCACCATGTACATATGCCCTAACCCGCACACCACCTGGGCACCTAGAACGTCAATCCTAACCACAACAGGCACCAAGGATATAAGTTTCAACCCACACACCACCTGAGCACCAAGAACAGCTGCACCAACCTCGTAGGGAACCAGGTACATCTCCCCCCAACCTACTGACCACTCACCAAGTACATCGCCATCAGGCCAGGAACGTTTATACTGTCGCCCCAAAAAAGTCGGAAACCGCCACCCTCAAACTGATCACACAAAACAACATCTCAAAGCAACAAGACAAAATACTGAGCAGAAACGGTCAAACAGGCCAGAAACACCGGTCGACCGAAACCCCATCCAAGGCTAGGTCCAACCGAAATATCTATCAACTGGTCGAACGGCAAAAGAGATCCGTTCGACCGAAAACATCCAGCAACACCCTCCTCTTGCGCAAAATGTCCAATCAGTCGAACCACCAAGACGAAACGGTCGACCGAATAAAGCCAGTAAATGCAGACATCGAATCCAAGCTATGTCGGTCGAACGAAGCAACAATGGTCAGACGAACTTTAAGTTATTATAAATCGTCGGTCGAACAAGATCACAGGGCGGTCGACAATTTTGAGGTCTACACCCCCAACTGACTTAAAACAGTGCATTCGGTCGAACGGCAAAAGGGACCCGTTCGACCGAAAACACCCAGAGTCCTCCATTTCACCACAAATACACTACGATCGGTCGACCAAAACTAGAACTGGTCGACCGTTCCAGTGCAGAACTCTGCTGCACACCACCTCCGACGACTATTTCGGTCTACCGTCGACCACTCAAACACTCACACAACTTAGGTGAGCATAAAAGTAAAGCTTAACATGCCTTGGAAGTTTGAAGAAACTTCAGAAGATCGACGACGATCACCTCCACCCAACCGAGCTTTCTCTGACGACTCCTTCTCACGAGTGGCGATCACACCTCCTCCGGTCACACCTTGCTGAGCTCGACTCACACTCCTTCACCTTCACACGCCAGAGACAACGAAGGAGCGAGCTGAGAGAACAGAGAGATGCAAGAGAGAGAAATGAGTGGGAGAGAGAGTGAGATGAGTGTGAAAAGAGAGAGAGAGAGTCCACCTTATATAATCCTCTCCACACCCAATCATATCACTCCACCTCAAAACAAGATTAAACCCCCATTAGCCACCTAAACACAATTAGGCACTAATTTGCATTAGGATGTAACACAAAGATTTAGTAATACTAAAACTAAGCATGTTACTGTTATAGTTGTTATAGTAGCGAGAGGAGGAATTGTGTGGGAGAAACTTAAAAGAAGAAAAGCCTTGGCTTTGAGTATTGTTGCCCAAGGGATGTTAAGAAAAATAACCGATATTTGCATCCTCTTGTTCAGAAGATCAACGTTACGGTGGTGATGGTTAGTGTTAGCATTGGTCCATGTGGTTAGTTACATTCCGTTATTGTTTGTTACACCTCTTGTACACGTGTCACATGTTGATTGGTCTTGTATGGGACCCACGGTAACAAGCCTTTATTACTTTATATATGTAAGCATCGTTGTTCTACATGCTGCCGGATGCAGTCACATATGAGGATGTGAGCTTGTTTACGTGAATCGCATATACGACAGATTGGGTGACATATGAGACGTATCCCAGAATAATCATTTTCAAATTTTTGTTTTCTTTTCAAATTTCCTCCCTCCCTCTCAAGAAAATAAATATATTATTACTTGTAGACTAGTATTATCATGTTTTCTTTTGTTTAATATTTATGTTAGTAATTATTTAAATTTTTACCTTTTTTATGGACACATATAAATAATTTATGATCAATACGTATATTATTGATATTATTTAATAATTAAATCGTAGACCACACATTGACATTACATTTAGATCCCGCAAATACATGATACAATGTCTTAGCGCATCCAATCTACATCCTACATTCGTAATGATTGATCACGACATCCCACTCTTGATCATGGGAAAATCGTTCTATTTACAGCTCATGTAAGTTAATAGTGTGCATGCATTAGTATCAGTCACAAAAATTACGAACTTAAGCTTCCCTTAACGAGAGGCGATTTGTTGAGCGCCCGATTGGACACCCAAATTTCCCTCCCTTAATGGGAGGGTGGGATCCGCCTGGGCGCCCAATGGGGGGCACGTGGTCCCCATTGGTCCATTTTTAAAAAAATTGTTAAAAAATTTGTTTAAATTTTTTCCCTTCTGAAAATATGTTTTTTATTTGTTTATATTTTTTAAAAAAAAATTTATTTTTTACTGAGAATAGATCTACAAATAACGTGGAGAGGAGATGTTGGGTGATTAAGTTTCAGATCTCAACTAGTTGGGTTTTTTCTTTTTCTTTACCTTTTGCTTTGAAAAAGAAAAGTAGTTCTACTTTTTATATCAAGTGTACATCACCTTATGTTGACATTACAGATCTCAACCAGTTGGTTTTTTTTTCTTTTTCTTTACCTTTTGCTTTGAAAAAGAAAACTAGTTCTACTTTTTATATCAAGAGTACTTTTTATGTCAAGTGTATCTTTCTATGACGCATGAGGGCATCTTTGACCCGGCCGGTCAAAGATGACCGGGTCATCTTTCCCTTAGCGGGAGAGATGACCTGGTCATCTTCGACCAGGTCAGTAACCCGGGCGTTTTAACGCCCAGGTCGACGACCTGGAATTCCGGGTCGTCGAATAAAAAAATAATAAATTTTATTTTTTGTTTTTTATTTTTTTTGTTTTGATTTTTAGAATTTTTTGTTTTAGTTTTTTAAGTTTTTTTTTTGAAAATACGTTTTATAATTGTTTAGATTTTTTAGAAATTTTTTTAAATTTTTACCAAGATAGACCCCGAAATAATGTGGAGAGATAGATAGGTTGTTGTGGGTTGTGTTGGGTTGTGGTTAAGAGGTGAATAGTGTAGGAAAGAGAAGAATGTGGGTTGAGGAAAAAGAAAGCTGATGTGGAAAAGAGAGAAAGCTCATTTTGAAGAGAGAGAGTGCTGATGACCAGGTCGTCCAGGTCATGGTTAGTGATGGTCTCATATATAAAATACTAATCAGAATTATAATTTGGCTGATACTATCATTTCTTATTCCGGGATATTGGGGAGGTTCCGTAATATGCAACTTTATCTTAGGAAGTTTGGTACAGTATTTTTGGACCCAATCAAGCACATTTAAAATTCTTCGTGATGGGCTTAATTCTATCCCCTTTTCTCAATCGAGCAAAATCTTTTCTTTCTTCTCTTTTTTTCGCCGATAGAAGTCTTGCCCAATTTGAAAATTTTCGAAATTGATCTTATTTCAATTGAATTTGATTTGGTAAGAGTATTTTCGGAGAACAATATCGAAATCAATTAAAATGTAAAGAACAATAAAAGGGGGCAAATATTTGACCACAATATTTTCAAATCCAAAATATTTTCAGAAGAAAATAACCCAGCTCTGTCAACCAACAGAACCAAAGCACGAGTCTTCGGGGCCTGAAAATAAACGCCCACCGACACCACTTTATTTGGTATCTTTCACGAATAAAAGAATAGGGATCATCTCACACGTTTTTACGTATAAAAAATGAATATTATTACATGGATTGGAGAAAAATGTTTAAAAAAATGTTTAAAAGAATACACCCAAAAAAATAAAAAATTGAAAAAAAATAGACATATTCAGTTTAACAATGTGTGTGTGTTGATCGCCAATACATCTCTTCCCGGAGATAAAAGTGTTCTCCCATGTTGTTTAACAAAATGGATTTGTGTTTACTTGTTTGGCATCGTCGTTATGTTTCCGTCGAATGCGATGTTATCGTCGGTGGTCGGAGGAATGATGTCTGGGCAATGTTGGTGCTGGTGGTCCACTTGCTGGTCGGACGGCAGCATATGAGACATGTGCGTAGGCACATCCAAGTGATGCTGTTGTGTCCAACATTCCAAACACAAAACTTATTATTCTTATGTACAACTTACATCTAACAGGCACTCTAAGATTGCATTCTAAGATTTAGTTAGAACAACGTACAGTCTAGGAAGTTTTCAGCTAGAAAAACAATGGACTCAATTTTAAGCATTATAACTAAATGTATATATAATGGTTGGGTTTTTAATTTGAACTTCTTTTGTAACTAAATGTCAATCATTCTAAAAAAATCAAGTAAAGTGGGCATTTTAGCTGTCATTTCATAAAATAAGTAATTAGAGTGTGGTTTGGAGACTTATGTTTACGGAAAGGGGGAAAATCTGGATCGACCTACGTAGACAATATAAACTACGATAAACTCAATTCCAACAAAATGCACAAACATGATAAAATCAGTTCCATTGACATGCAATATTTGTTTGGACAAACTTCGTGCTTGTTACATTGGTATGGTATATGGTAAGAAAAGGCATAATACATGGCAACATGAAAGCATGGCATTGAAAAATATTATTATAGTACTGGAAATCAAACAGCGGGACGCAACGGACCTGCATGAGAGGATAGGAGACGGAAGGCATCAATGCCGACAGCAAGTCGACCGACGAATAGGCTTGTTGCCACGGTTGCATGTTCCGGTCGCCTTGGTCGTCGCCGATATGGCACGTCCCCATCATTCGTGTGTCCATCGGAACACCGTTCTGTTGGATCGTCATGTCGTACATGCACTGATCCCTACACACATATCAGCGTACTGTAAACAAATTATAATACAACCCATCGAATATTTGTATCTATAAACTGTATAAACAAGAATCATTCAGACATGAGTTGTATATGTAATCGTTTCGTAGAGTCTATTGAATCGAAAATGATGGAACCTTTTTTTGTCTTAGATTTTTTTTTTCACGATTGTGTATTTTTATAATTGTTTTACATAACAACACTGGAAATTATGTGATTTTCAATAGTACCACTGTCTCTAACCCCCAGGTATTATTAAATCAAGAAATGTAGAGGTTTTAGTACGTTGGATTGTTAATGGACGGTTGAGATGAAGCGCGGTGGCGGTACCTGATCGGAATCAATGGGTCAGATTGAACGTAAATCTGATTGTGGTTCTGCACATCCGGAGCCCAACCCGCAACCTCATTCTCGAACGTGTTCTGTATTTCTTCTTGCGCTCCCTGCAGGAATGCCTGCATTAATAACGTGGAAAATGATGTAAGGTATAGTTCAGAAAGGTAAAATCTAATTAACCTTTAAAATAGTAACATTGATAACGTTGAAAACTAAAGTATTGTCAAACGAATAAGGCGTTACGGATCAAAAGTAACAACGATGATTCACACGTTTTGAAGTTCGACAAGTCACTATGAAATTGGAACAAATTCATGAAGCCACATTGTAACTTAATCAAAAAATATATAAATAGAATATATTGCTCATGTACATTTTTAACCTTCCTGGTTTGGTTTGTACTCCATTTGCAGATGACACCCCTCTCCACCGTTTGGTCGAACTCTTACTGATTTTGGTACTCATCGTAATAATACCAAAATTTAGTGATGTTAAAATCTAATAAACATGTAAAAAAAATGTGACAAAAGTATATCCCATGGAATAGTTAGACTAAACAAAACAAGATTGAGCTAACATAGAAGCGTACAAAAAATTGAAGTACAACTGTACAAGTGCGAATTAGTTCTGGTTTGTTTAAAGCAAAAAATGAATACACGCAAAAATCTAAAATACAAATATAATTCTTTTCTTTTCTTATAGCATAGATCGATAATTTGATTATTGTTCACTACTTATGTTCATAGTTGTGACCTGCATGTCTGAAGGATCGTAGGATGGGAGATGATTGTTCCCGACGTACTTCTGCAAGAGATTGGAAGACATACAATGTTAATCAAGAGTTAGAGGATAGCCATAGCTGAATAAATGTTCTCCTTACTCGACGATTTCTTTAGACACTTTTTTTACGTACTCTGTCTACTTCTGTTCTCAGCTTGATTTTTTTTCTTAGTTCGGTCTCTTTCTGGTATTTGGACTTTATAAAACTTTTACGTGTATCTCAACTGAAATGAAAAGATTTATCCACCTTGGAAATTTGACTATGTACTCAAATGTCTCTCTTGTCGAGCCAATTTATCTAATCAATTGGTGGATACGTGACCCGAGTTGGGTTCTTATATATGCTTCGCCAATTGTCGTCAACTGATTCATGTGAGCTCTGAGCAGCTATTTCTATTCATACTTAAAGTAATCAATGGTCAATTAATCATTCACAAAAATAAGAAAAATGCTCGAAATAATAGTCTCATATTGTTAGACATAAGATAAGATGTGTGCAACATTCTATGGAAAAAAATAAATTCATTTACTTAAGTACTTGAATTTTGTAGATATGGTAAATTAACTAAACCAACCAATCAATGAAAAAGAAAAGGTGAAACAAACGGAATATAAAGAAAGTGTTAAAGCAACTATGCTCGTAATACGGGTATTGAAACATAACAAATACTTGAGTGGTGTCGTGAGATTAGTTCAACCATTTATTTTCGTAAACCAATTAGCACATTAAGCGATAGTTATACGTACAACACTTATGGACGGCAATAGAAAAGGCCTTACCTTCTTCTCCTCGATACGAGCCAATGTTTCCATCAGAAACTTTTCACATGCGTCGAAGTCTCCCATGGAGGTGATCATCACAGGGTCTGGCTCAAATAATCTGCGCACGATCATATATAAAAAATCTTAACCTAAGAATATTTGATTCTAATTACAATATAACTATATATGCAAAGTGAGTGATACAGAAATAAGCTTGTAAACCAGCTGAGTTCGACCGAGTTTGGTGTTGCACGACTAATTTTGGTTATCTTGTTTATGTTATCTTCTCTTCTTTGTATGGATGGATGTAAATAATTGAGTGTTTAAGTTTTTACTTCCTTTTAGTTGTGTTAGTATGACATAAATCAATATTTGATTAGTTCAATCTCATATATGACGAATATATATGAGTCATGCCATTCTTGTAACTTCTTATTCATCTTTCCTTTATAAAACATACTATTGGGCATTCATTATAATTTCAACGAAGTACTAGTGAATTTTATTTTATTTTTTGCAAACCAAACTAAACAATCTTTTAAAAATGTGCTAACCTTAATCGTTCTTCAGCCATCTGTAGTTGGTGCTGCAACCTAGCAATTTCTTGGGTGATTTCCTGCGACATTATAAATAGAGAATTAAGACGCAATGAGACCATCTTTATTAGCGTCCGGGTACTTCCCGGGCGTCCTATTTTCTCTCTCGACCACGTTAGCTTTTCTCTCTGTCACGTCAGCACAAACCACCCCCCTACAAATTCTTTAACCATTATCCAAACCACTCAGTCAGACTACAGTATTTTTACTGTCACGTCATTATCTCTATTCTATTCTCTTCTCTAAAACACTCACAATAATCAACAAAATATATTAATAACTATTATTGTAATTACTCAATTTAATTAATTAATTCGATTTGAATTAACAATTAATATATAAATACGAAAATATTTTTTTAATTTAGGAATACATTTTTAAATAGTAAAGCTAAAAATACATCAACACATATTTCCTACAGTGTGCGCGTGACTACACGAAGCATAAGACGATAACATCGAATCTTGTACCACTCGAGCATCGAGGACCTACAGTATGCGCGTGATTACACGGAGCACAAGACAATAACATCGAATCTTGTACCACTCGAGCATCGAGAACCTACAGTGTGCGCGTGACTACACGGAACACAAGACGATAACATTGAATCTATATATACCCCCAACTTACTTCTTTACTTAACCCAAATCCTACCTTACTTCTTCCATCCTACCTTACAATGTCTTCTTCAGAAGACAACGGTTCACCGGAATACAATCGTTCTCCTCGTTGTCGTACCTCAACCCAACAATTTGTCCAACACCCTGGATTCCACTCATCCTACCAAAACCAATTTTTTTCAACCCCCAGTGTTCCAACTGGACCATCAATACCACCAATTCCAGCACAACTCACACCACCCACCAACCAAGGAACAAGACCTAACCCAATTCCCATTAGGGTCGTACACTCACCTCCTAAGTGGAGAAAGTAGTGCAAATGTCAACCGCGGTATACCTGATGTGAATGACAAAAATATCGTTAGACCTTCAACCGGTCAAGGAACACGTAAAACCGCAGGCACCGGGTCGTAGAAAATGTGGTCCACAGAAGAGGATAACTCGTCTCAGCTTGCATTGCTATAAGTGGCTATGTTGTGGTTGGGACGAACCAAAAAATGAGGTTTTTATGGAGACGTGTGAAGCGCATCTTCGATGAATCAGCCGAAACTGATGTAATAAAGCGTAATGATGAGTCATTGAAGGAAAAGGCGTATATCTCTGTTGGTCAACCAATGGGTGAGTTGCTTCGAACAGGCGGTGCGAAGGAAGAAAAAGTGGTTCCAACGAGAACGATGTCATCAAAGAAGTGCACATCATCTTCGAGCGAACATACAAGACCAAATTTCATTACATGCATGCATGGTTTATGTTGCGCAGGTACCCTAAGTGGGAGTCTGTTGTGCTTGGAGGTAACACATGAGACGTCGCCGAAGAGAGTCCGGAGAGTTTCAGCAGCGGGAAAAGAAATTGCACCAACGACGATGTGAGTCACGCGACATCGTCGACGGACGAAATGATGTTTGAACCATGTCCTCGTCCAGAAGGTGTTAAAAGAGTAAAAAAGAAAGGGAAACAACCAGTTCAGTCGCAACTCAATCCAACCATTTTAGAATTGGGAAATCAAATTGAATATAACGCCAAAGTGAGAGAAGACAAATACATTCTTTACGAAGAACGGGTAGAGAGGAAATACATTGAAGCTGAAGCGAAGTTCCAAAAGAAACTCAACACCAAAAAGCTCGACGTACTATTTTCTCTGACGAAGAAGAAAAACAAGAACGGATTTGATAAAGAAATACTTGTTGAGCTCAAGGTGTGGGCTAAATCACATGGATTTCTGTATGTTGTGTTGTTTTACTTTGGAGTTAATGTGTGTTTCGTAGTTTATCGGTATTGTTGTAGTAGCATCTATTTAAATTTCGTATCAGTATTTGTATTGTATTTTGTATCCGTATTGTTGTATTTCGTATCATTGTTTGTACTGTTCGTCTGAAGTTTATGTGTAATGTACTCGTGTTGTGACTTATCTCAATTTCGTATATGATTTGTTTTATTTTTAAATTTAACTAGATCTTAATAAATCAAAACCAATTTAATTAATTATGAAATGATTATAAAATTATTAGAAAATTCAAACAACATCAATACATTAACTAAAATTAAATTACAAAACCTAATTAATTAAATTACAATTTAACTAATCAATACATTAATTTAAATATATATCAAAATATTTTTCTTTTAACTAAAAAACAAAACATAAAAAAACCAATCAAGGGAACCGCCCACCCGTTAAGATGACATTTCGGGCGTCCGAAAAAAAAAAGATAACAAAATATCAGTCCTACGTGTACAGAGAAATAGATTGTTGTGACCTACTAACCTCCAACTCTCTGTCAACAGTTCCGGAACTGGTGAAAAGAAGACCATCATTAGAACAAAAATTACGTAAAACATTAGATAGAGAATAAATCAACGTGTTTATGGGGGAAAAGGTACAAACTTTACTATCGGGGAATTAGCTATGCCTGTCTCACACTTGAGTTTCTTTAGCGTTCTGATCAGAAACTGCGACAAGGGTTAGAGTAAATTACCTAAATATGATAGCAGATTTAATTAACAAGCGTAAAATAGACGTACGTATATGTTATCATATGAAGAAATTAACTACGAGAAAGAAGTTATTACCTCTCTATTTTGGATAGCTCTGAACAATTTTAAATGGCGTCATCATGCAAGTCATAACAAAAATTCATCAAAAAGTTGGGGAAAAAAGGAAAAGATGAAAAGAACACTAAATGAGGTTAGCTTTGAAACGCAAAATTAATGAAAGCAAACCAAATGCTAGACAACTCACCCTCCTCGATCGTGCTCCGGCAAATGTACGTAACGATTCAGTACATCCTCAATCCTAGAAAACATAAGCTCATTTTAACATCTAAATTAAATTTGGATTAATCCTCTCAAACTATACTTGATGAGTTTCACATTGCTTCTAAGTCGTGTTACCCCTAATTATTACTCATTTTATTTTTTGGTTCCATTAGGAAGAGGCGATTTAACTAGCATTCTGTTTCAACTTAGAATTTGAATTTCCATTTCTTGGTAAATGAATTGTTTGATTTGGATTTTTTTGTAGAAGTTTGTGAACCACTCATGCTTCTTGAAAATGCCACCTTATAGAAGTCAATAGGTAGAATTCGGAAATATCTCCGACCAATATAAACGTATGTAACTTGTTGATAGCATTTAAATTATAACATGATTCACACAATTGCTATATTTCAAACATAAACATACGAGAAAGAATTTTAATGGTTGGCTATGAAATTTAACATGAATCGAGTTGATACGAATGTGTCACAATTTGCCGATACAATATCATATGGCGAAAGAATTGTGAAGGTTATCTTCATACTTTTCAATAAATATGAAATCCAAATGACATACCGAACGAAATCATGTCATTTTCAAATCTTGGAATCGTTAACCAAAAAACTTCTCAACGTTTACAGGTGTTATAAGAAGTATTTGTCAATTATATGAAACTCTCAACTACCATGATTTTCAAGTAAGAGGTAACATATATACTTAACGAAACAAGATAAGTGCAGATCACGTCATTAATTGATTTACGAATTTTGTAATCGGTATTTAACCTAAAAACTTGAAGATCGAGATTCACAAACGATATATATATATCGAGGCATGCATGAAATTAATAAACGAAAGATGAAAGCAGTCCTACCTTATGCTCACCTTCGGCGGCCGGAGAAGTGGCTGAGGCGTCCGGAGGGAGAGAACATGATAAGGGCGATATCGATGTCACAGAGAATGGAGAGCTCATAGGCCTTCTTGATGAGGCCATTCCTGCGCTTGGAGAAGGTGACCTGCCGGTTGGTGTTGTTCTCGATCCTCTTAATCTGGAGTTTCACACGTCCCATAACCAGATTCAACCATTACATCGAAGAAACAACAAGGCTCATTGGGAATTTTAAGTGGAGGCCAGAGTTCTCCATTGCTCTCCATTTATGGACTGGATTTCTCTTCGATCCGCTTCTTTAGGGTTTGCTCCACTTCCGAAGCCGTTGCGGGTTTGTTGGGTTTGATTGGTTCGTTACTTTTATTATTCTTGGGTTATTTGTTTTGGTACACTTCAGTTTTACAATTTTGCTTAGCCACACATGCAAATCTATTAAATTTGTTTGGTGAGCTTGAAAATTTGTGGAGTCAAACTTCTTTTATAACTTCCTTCAATTATTATTAGAATAATTGAAACTTTGCATATCAACCCAAAAAACACAATATCCTACTTAACTCCTCAAAATTGAATTACTCAAATTTTACTTTCTTAATATATGAACAAATTCTGAATATATTCTTTAAATTTCTAACACTATCTTAATTCAAATTATTTCTTCAAATATATCCAGACACCATCTTAACTCCATACATAAAAAATAATAAGAATACTTAAATTCACAAAAAAAAATCCAATCCAACATTACAACAACGCAACATCAGTATTGTAACCCACGATCATACAACACAAGAAATTCACAATCTCAATCCATTCAACAAGAGAGTCTTAAATTACATTTAAAACATATCAAAATATGACAAACACAAGTTTGCTTCACTGCTGCAATAAGTATCTGTCGCGGCGATGCGTCTGAGGATGATACAAGTCTTTCCTCTTCCAGCTACTATCGAGAATGAAATTGGAATCTAAGGTTTCAGAATTCGGGATTTGAGGGTTTGATTTAGGTTTTCCACATTTAAGATTATGAAAATTGAAAAGGAAGAGAATTAAAAGAAGAGAAAATAGAGGAAGAAGTCAGATTTTGATTTTGGCTTAGGTATTTGGGTTTGTTTGGATCTTTTAATTTTGGCCATTACATTTGTTGGATTTTACCAAACAACTAGTTTCTGGATTTCAGAAATTTTCGTGAATTATCATGAACTTCTATGCAAAATTTTCAACTATTCCAATCTAAAACCTAACTGAGTTAGTAAACGACTCCCAAGCCTTTATAATTGTACCAAATTAATTTAGGAAATAAACAAGTGTATCTAAACAAAATTGTAAAACACAAGTAAATAACTGTAATGTAGTTTTTGACGTGCACATAAGCAAATAACCCTTTACTCCTATGTTGGTGCAAAATTCCATGGCTATCCTGCTGTCCACGACTAACTAATCAATATTAAGGCCATTAGAAGTGGTGCCTAGTAGGGTCATAAATGGAATGAGTTTGACCGGTCACCCTGTCCCGTCCCATATAACGTGAGTAACGAACAAAAAAATCTTACACGTCTACTACACAACTCACCTAATAAACGTGGTAGGTTGTGGTTTCTCCTAACTCGTCCTACGTAACCTGCAACCCACCATTGGTGTAATTTGGTTTGTGTAATTTGGTGTTGGGAATCAATAATCATGTGCGGTGGTGTGTGATTTTCTCCCATCTCAGTTTGGTTCCTTTCCATTACAAAATTCTCTACTTCATTTGCCAATAAAATAAAATAAATTTTGGTTAGCAATTCACAGAAGTGTGTTTTCGTTAGAATTAAAATGTTTGGGCAGGCGCACGGCCAAAAGCCACCTGTTAGAGGCGGCGTAATAGCATGGAATTGCATGCACCAAGAATCACTTAACCTAAACTGAAACAGATATGACTGGACTTTTATATTGTGGCGGTGTCGTGGACTTAGTTATAATGCGATTTTAGTAGTTAATTTAATGGAATATCTATACACCGAAAAATAGTTATGGCTAGCTTCAATACACCTGCGTTTAGTAAAAATTGATCTAATACATCTTTGTTAGTGTTGGTCGCTCGATCCACAAAACTCTTAGCACATTCAGTTTTAATATTATTTATTAGTATTTTTGCACATTTAACAACCAAAAAATTATGCAAATCTCTCAAAATTTTATTCTTTAAATCTAAAATAATTTAAATAAATTGGAAACAATCGTTGAGTCAACATCTTTGGTGTATTTTCTTAATCTGACTCGCTTATCTAAATCAAATTGGTTCTAGAATTTGAAGAGTTCAGGTCTTTTCTAATCTAAATAGAAATTTTTGGTAATTTTATTATTATTATTATAATGGCTGCCAAAGGTAGGTCCAACATTAATCCTAATACATTTATTTCCAAGTAAAAACAAATAATATTTTGTTGTTTACTTTAAAAATTAAATAAAAATAGATAATAATAAGTCTCATTTTTATTCCCAAATTTTGAAAATCCAATTTTGTTCCGACTAGACTAGTTGTTTAGTCGCATTTTTTGAACTAGAGTAATAATCAAAGATGTTAGTTGAGTCCGACTACAAACCCCGAGACTACTAAGGAAACTCACTTCCTTTATTACCCTCAACTCAGTTTGAGTTCTTGTTCCCCATAAGAGGCTTGAGGCACCCGGGAATCGAACTGGCGACCCTCTCAAGCGGGAGGGCCCTCACCAGCTGCTTCACCGGGTGTGTTTTTTTTTTGTAATTTTCCCATTTAGTTAGATTATTTTATAGTTAAAAAAAGAAAAAATGACATATTTATGTAATTTTTGGTTTGTGGGTTGAAAGCCTAATATGACCATTAAAATAATATTAAAACTAAAGGTGTTTTTTTGCAATATTATGAGTCTGGTGGGTCCCACAATACGGGAGGATCAAAAGACCCATTTTTACTTAATACTGGTGGTGTGCACAAGTAATGACTACCTTTCGGCATGTAATGTATAATTTCATCACTTTTAAGGTGTATCCAAACAAATAATCCTTGAAAAATTGGGTTTTGGGTGTTTTTACGCTTTCCCTTCTTTTACCTTGTTTTATATTAGATATATATTAGAAAATACAATTTTAATCGGCCCCCACGAGAAGAAAATCTAATGTTGTATTAAATGGGTTGGGCTTAATAATTGTACTAGACATTATTGTAAGGCTGCTCCGATTGGTATCGAAAACCTGCTGAGTGGAGGAGCTAACCAACCGATTAGCCGACGTCAAGAACCTCACGTACTACTACTCAAAAAAAAAAAAAAAAACTCACGTACGCAAGATTAATACTCCGTCAATTAACTATTAAAATTAACTTTCTCAATTAATGAAAAGCATATTGGTTTTTAATTTTTTACACTTAAGTGGGTGAATAGGGAAAGAAATAGGAAAACGGTATGAAAAAAAAATGATGTATGTTCATAAAGATATAATATCTAATGAAATTAACTGCTAAAGACGAAAATTTAAGAAAACGTGACTCGTAATTTGGAGGACTGCATTGAAACAAAAATATCCTAATAAAACAGCAACGGTTGCTACACCTGACAATAACCAGATACAAATACATCCCACAACAACCAAAATTCCCAATCAAACACAAGAAAGAAAAGAAGAAAATTACTAAAACATATATACACCAATAATTTTGATCATATTATAATAATACCAACCTTACATGATTGGAGGAAGGCGTTACAAAATGGAAGGTAACCCCACACAAAAGGAAAAGCAAACTTTACAAGAACTGATTAATCCAACTCTACTACTATATATATATATAAGTCTATAACAAACATACACACATCAATATATTCACATGATTGAGCAAGCGTTGGGGTTGTCATCACTGAACATGTCGGTGAGGTTGTTGCTATCCTTTCTACCTTCATGGGAGGAAACCATGACATTATCGACCTTTCGGACGTAGCCGGGAGGCGCCTTCTTGTCGTAGCCTTGCATGGCGTATGGGTAGCTGACCGTGTTGTATGGCACGTAAGGCCACAGCTCGGCCTTCTTCCCTGTGGATTTCGCTTTCTTCAGCACCTTGTTTGGCTCTACGTAGCCGGTCACCGTCACCTTCTGTTGTTTCCGGTTTATCCCTACTTTCTCAACACCTATAAAACAATTTTCAAAATGGGTTGTTAAAATTATTAGAAAAAAATACTTTTAAGTAACCATTACTGGGGAGTGGGGATGATTAATACAGCACCACAAAGTAGATCGGTTGTGAAAGTTCTAGTTAGTCATAGAATAGACAATATCGACGACAGTTTAATTACGGCTATCTATCAATGATAGCTATAAAATGGTTTTTGGTTATAGCGAGGTAGAACTTTTTTTCAAAAAATACAACTTGATGTGGATAACTTCACAAAAATCCTTTAAATATATATTTCATATATAATACCTAAGCATTTTGCATGGGATTCAAATTCCATTGATAATAATACCTTTGTTCTGATAATGATTGATGATGTTACTTCCAGAGAAAAGAAATGGGAGTTTAGAGAGAGAGAGAGAGAGAGGTGATACCATGCATAGAAGAGAGGGCGTTATACACTTTGAGTTCACACCCATCACAATCCATCCTCACTTTGAGCTCCACAGTCTGCAATTGTTTCCTCCTCTTGTGTTTATGACCTCCACCAAAAAACCCAGAGCAAAAGTATTCAAGAGTACCTCCCATGTTTGTGCAAATTTGAACTTAATTGGCAATTAGTGGCTACCTATGGAACAAAGCAAGACCACTAGCTATGGAGGTATAGATCGAGTAACTTTATTCCAATACAAGCAAAGCTATTGATCCTTGAATTCGTGAGAAAGTAAGGAGAGAGAAGTAGTTTTCCTCAAAGATGTGTCTTGGAGTCTTAAGAGGGATAAAGGGAATTTATAGAGAAGAGCAAAGCTTTGAAGGTGGCATTCCTTAAGACTTGCTCTCCCTAAGATGCCTTTCCGCAAAGTGGTATCTACCAATACTACCTTTACTTTACTTCAAGTAGCCACCTCCTTATATAGGCATTTGAGAAAAGATGGGTACCACCAAAAACACCCTTGATAAAAGATAAAACTCAAAATGTAGATATTTTATGTTAGAGAAGTCGGGTCAATTATAGTTGAAAAAGACATACTGATATAAACTCATCAAACAAGAATCTTAACTAGGGGCATTAGTACTGGAAGTACCGAATTGATGATCTCTAGATGATTAGTAGTGCTGAAGTGATAAATTTTACTCTTTTGGTAGCAAATAATTTATTTCATAATCAAAAGTTGTCACTCTGTTTAATGTTACACCGCGTCTTATATAAAATGTGAGATAGTTAATAAAAAGCTAAAGGAGATAAAAGCAAGAAGAGCATAAATTAAAATATTTCAATAAAGGCAAACAGAGAAAAAGTACTAATCGGGAAGGAGCAGTGTAATACCTTGTGTCTTTCGGTTTAGACTTTAGAGAATAATTAAAAGAACCAACATATTTGGTCGTGCATGTGCTGTTTTCAAGCACAATCCTTGGGGTGGAAGGAAATTTAATTAGTGCAGGGTACTGTTGTCTTACTTGTCTAGCATGAATGATTTCTTTTTTTCTCTTTGCAATATCAAAATCAAAGAATCAATGTGACGAAACATGGTTACATGCATGTGATTTAAGTTGTCGTTTGGCTTTAGGTTCCACGAACAATGGTTTAACAGTTGGCACAACATATTCCCTCGTGGACCAACTAAAGACATATATTATAACTAGTAAAGTAGATTAATGTATTTTCTTAATTAGAGCAATGAGACGTGCCATTGCCATTGAGTTCATACAGCTATAATTATGTTTAAGCTTATTGTACAAATTTGGTAAATGTAAAGTTCTAATGCTAATCACCTTTTCATACATTCACAGAGGAAAGGCATCCGACCCAACTTTCTATTTTTATTTATTTTGTCAGAGAAGAAACGTTCTGGAGAATCCGAATGTAAGTAACATGTCATAACTTATTGGCTTGGAATTTTCCTCACCTTCAAGTAAAAATGTCAGTAACGGAAAACAATGCTTCTCGAAACTAATGTGCATAAAGTCCTTCTCCAATCAATACATCCCAGTGATACTTCTATTTTTAGTTTTATTTTCAAATTATTTTAGCACTGTATTGTTTTTCAAACCTTGCATGTTTACTAGGCTGCCTTGTTTGGAGGAGCATGGTTTAGATACGTACACAATGTTCAGAATTAGAAATGTACTATCATGGACTAAACCCAAACTTAGCATACTATATATAATGGAACTACCTTCCATCTAAAAGACAACTCTAACATGCTCCCTGTTAGCAAGTTTTCTTTGCATCATTAAAATCCATGTAGGTGTTTAAATGGATGTTCTCTTTCTGTTTTTCAAGACTCTTCATATCATTCACCTGTGATTGGAAACCAGGAGCCTTCAATTCATCTGCTGGGACTCGACGTGCTACAACCCAGGTGTGAGTTGGAAACATCATTCCTAACAAGAAAACAGATTACAGGAAAGACAACCAAATCAAGAAGAAAAAGAAGAGGTCCCTACCACTGAAAGACAAACACGAATTGATGCAAGCTAGAAACAGTGACACCCTACCAACCCAAAGAACTAGACTTCCAATCATTTGGATGCAGTGGAGAGGAAAATATCATTTCAAAGCTGGAAACCAAAAGGCAAATGGAAAGGATCAGTCCCTTCAGACCTCATGGAGTCTCACTTCCATCATTTCTTGGTTCGAAGACAATTTCTTTTTTTACTGTTCACACGATCTATTTGTGGAATTGAACAAACACCTACCATTTCATCTCCCTATTTTAAATGAGGTAAGCCATAGTAACTAGTAAGTAGCAATTGGAACAGCCACTAGCAATTGTGGCTACCCGTCGTGAGAGTTGAAATCCCCCTTGTATATTACACTAGCGAATGGAACAAGAGAATTGGTGAAAGTGACTGGCAAAAGATTTTACCGATTGGAACAGAGATTATATTATATATATATAGCGATTGTGGATTCTAACATACTGTGGCAATTGCTAGTGGATTCTAACAGAAATCGGTGAAATTGAAAAGAAAGAAAAAAAATCTAACATTTATTTTCCATTTGACCAAGAGAATTCATTCTCTTTCTTGTGTGTAAGCTTTTCTACAGCTGGTTCATTTTATTTCTTTACTCATTGCATCGCCCATTGTTTATTAAATTATTGGGAGCATTTGCAATCTCTGAAAGATTTTACTTCTAATCCGCAATCGGGACATGACACAACAATCAATCACAACTATAACAAACAAAAAAGGAACATTAAATGACAATAACCAAGTCGATACCTCAATTAAAAATATATCATAAAGTCAAAATACGAGTATAATACGGAAAGAAAATACAAAAACTCTGACATTCCTACTACACGACTACTAAAAAAACAAGGATATACATAACAATTGAGCCCACTAATCCAGTCCACGTGTCCTAGCCCAAGTCTCCTTCAACCACTATCAAGCATCACCTGTACACCCACAAATCACGCATAAGTCTCAAATAAAGACATTGTATGTCACTCTAACCCGACACTGGACAAGGTCTGGTCGTCCCTGACGGCTCACACTAACTAAGCAATGTCGTCTACACGGCTCACACTGGTCTCGTGTCCCAAGGCGACCACCCATCCCAATGAAGTCGAGTGTGCACCACAACCCCACCGCGCATCCTATCCACAAGGCAACATTCAACATGCTCTCACAGTAGAACTGTCACACGTCTCAAGGCAACCACGCCACGTCTCAAGGCGACCACGCGCTCAGCCAGGTCGAGGGTGCACCCTCGACAAGATCGTGCATCTGGCCCACAAGGCAACGCCTTACTTCACCTACGCGCCCGAGCCCGTGAGCAACACTCCCTAACGTCTACTCGTCACAACACTGGTGAGCTCACCAATCCTACATCCGGCTTCAGGAGCCGACCAGACGCCCGAGCCCATAAGCAACGCTCCTAAACGGTCACTCGTCACAACGTGGGTGAACCCTTTCTAAACTGCTACAACACAGGAGGAAAACCCTAACCTATCGTCATACGTGCCTCACACATCATTTCTCTGTCACCCCACGTTTAAGTCCGTGAGCAACGCTCCCTAACGGCCACTTGCCAGAATGTGGGTGGACAACCAACCGCGAACCTCTCACAATAGAATGAGGTACATGCAATTAACCCCAAAAACATGAGTCAAACAACCCTAACAAGATATAGAACAATGAAAATAAACAAGACTATAACATCATATAAGGAGAGTAAAGAAATTATAGTTCTAAACCCACAATCAAAGGTACAAGTATAAATGTAATTTACCCAAAATTTTCGTACAAAGCATAATTCTCATAAGTCCAAGGGAAGAACGGTAAATTTCCTAATTAATAAAAAAAATCTGTAAATACATAAGAAATCCCAGAAAAAGAGAGCAATTTTTTTCTTAAATTAAATCAATTTCTATAATTATAGATAATCCAAGGTTTATTCAGGAATTAGCTCAAATATTAATCATTTAATCAAATACAAACAAATCCATGATTTCCAGCAATTAATCAAGTTATTAATTTATTTAATCAAATACTCAAAAATTCAAAGTTTATTCCGCAAATATCCCAATTATTAATTAGTTAACCAAAACCATTAAGTTGAGGGTTTTTCTACGATTATTCCAAATTTTAATCCTCCAACCCAATTACAACTAATATACATCAATATTCTGCAAATTTTCATCATTATTTCCAACCCATAATCCAACAACTCCGGTAGTTGGATTTCAACCCTCCGGTCGCGCCATCACCGTCGAACGGCTGCCGCTGGGTGCAACGGCCGCACACGCGGACTCCCACGCGCGTGCACGGTTGCACCTCCGACGTAATTCTGGTTAGTCAATCGGACACGGCCCCAGCCCACGTGCAATCTCCGACCTACCTCCTGATTCCACCTCCAACTTCCCCTACCTCCTAACTGTACACGCGAGGCAGGGATGACGTACCTCCGTTTCGACGTCACTGGAGCCACTCCCACTTTGCCAGAGATACTCGTCGTTCTTTTCACCATTCTCGTCGCAGTTGGTGAGGAGGAAGAAAATGAGGGGGGAGAGAGAGACAAAAGAGAGAGAGAGAGAGAGAGAGAGAGTGGTGAGGGAGAGGGTATGTATACAAGGGGTGCAACACAGCCTCCAAGCACATGAGAGTTTTCTATTGAATTTGATGTATTAAGAAAACATATTGTACTACGCTGGAAACATCCTCGCTTAACTTAACAAATCAGCAGACTTGGATCCTTCTAGCACATACGAAGCTTTGTACAGGCTTCCTTCTCCAATGTGAGTGTCGGCCTTCAGATAATTTTCAAAAATATTTCCACATACTTCAAGACAGCTTCTTTTCCTTTCAAACTACAGGGAATAAGTAATTTGGGCGGAAGAGTATACATAATTAGCACACAATCAAAACTCAATACCCTATATTATATGAGGAAAAGAAAGAAGGCATAGATTAATACCCAATCTAATTTACATTAACATGTATATGTACTTTTTTGTTGCTACTTCATCCGCCAAAGATGACAGAGAAGCAAATTAGTAAGAGTGACACTGAGAAACCAGAAACGCTGATACGGCAAGCAGAACTTCTGGGTGCTCTTCCAGCCTCTGCTGGTGACACTGCATGGCTTCTGGCTGAGCCTTGCTGTTCATTTGTCGGCAATGGGTTCTCAGGTCTATGATCAGAGGGAGTGAGTGGTAATCTACTGCTGTTGTCAAGATCACTACCTGCAACCAACAAGAATTTTCTATGTTTAAATTGACAATAATTATAATCAACAAAAAATGAGAATAGAAAAGGTCAAGCGATCAAATCCTATCATGTTAATAATAACTTATCCAAAGCAACGATCAACCACAAAACTTAAAAGGTTGAATACTACAAAGTCATTTATAGCGACTTTTATGCTTGTAGCCTTGTAGAAATTGTGAAGTTGCCAAGTCTAGTAATTTACAATGAGTTTATCTGCCATATGACCTAATAACGTGGTTGTCCATATAGGTTGAATAAATATAAATCATGAGATAATTCGAATACAGATTAATGATAATAATTTGTGTCCTATATATTCCTTTTCATATGTTTTTAAATGGTGATGAACAAAAAAACAGATCGAAAAGCCTATGCAACTATTGATTGACCAACCCCTGTGAAGATATATGCAAAAGAGCAAACAGTGCTTTGACACTTCAAAATAGAATCTGTAAACCCACATGTAGTACAGGTAAGGTATTCTAAAATAAAGTAAGACTGCAACCTATGAGATGACCAATGCATCCAAAGACAAAATATAGGAGAATGGTCAAGGGAGCTTCAGGAAAAAATGCAAAAAGGAAGATAGAGTTAACACCGGTACTTACAATCAGAATGTGACCATCCTAGCTTATATTCTTCTCGATCAAACACCAGCCGGTATCCCGTCATGAAGTTTTCTGCATTCACAAAATCTGGTCATGAACGAAATTTACAAGGATTTGATCAAAAAATAAGCACCAACTGAAGTAAATAAGCTTACGTCCAATTATGCCAGCACTATCTGCTGAAGACTGCATTGCTAAACAAAAACCCTGTTCACATACAAACAACTTATTTGGATCAAGCGGGCAGTATTTGGTAGTTGAAAGATCATATCCAATGACAATCGCTTAGTGTTTCAGTTTGAAGAAACACCAAAAGTCAAGACTCCAATGTACAAAATATAAATTGCATCTTAAAGCTCAAGGCCAGTACGAATATAAATTGCTTCCTTAAACAAAACCACCACTGTCATACAAACTCAAGTGAAAGAAACAAATATCTAGTTGCAGGTTAAAATCGAGCATGCCTGGTTCACTGATAGGATAAGGATTAAAAAAGAAAAGTAAATATGTCTGGCAATAGATTTGAAAAGTGGTGCAAAGAGTCTCGTGCTTAACTACACACAGGCAGGAACCCATAGCCCCATACAGTGAAAACCTGAAAGGCGACTATGGTCCCAGACTCCCAGTGACCTCTATGACACTTAAGTAATTGATGTATTTGACTTCCCAAAAGAAGAAGAAAACTTTCTTAGTTGCAGTTGTTGCTCTGGAATCATTACAGAAATACAGAAATACCTCTTTGCCATAATCAAAAAAAGGATTATTGATGGTGAAGCTTTGGTTCGCAGCTAACAATAAAGCAACTTGGGGAATCTTGGGCAACTCCAATAAGCTGGGACCGAAACTCAAATTTTTTAGAATACACATGGCCTTGAATATTTTAAGTTTTATATTTAATACATAAAGGTGTGAACAATTTTTCAAATTACCTTGACTTGTAGCAAAATTCCCATGGTACTTCATCACTCTCTAATCTTTCACCCTTCATATGTTTGTCAAACTGTAAGGAAAATAATGTCAGAAATCATCAAAAATATTGGAACAATAAAAAAGAACAAAAACAGATAACATATATATTTACATACCTCTGAAGTTATTTTCTTGTATACATTATCAGGAAGATATGTGAATGACGAACCACTATCAATTAGAACTTGTAGTGATGTGTCATGTAAGCATTTTGACTCAACGCAAAAGCTCTCTACTTGAACAAAGTAGGTAGCACTGGAACAAAGACATATTAAAGACGGAATGAAAACTTGGAATAAAAAAATAACCAATCAGAATAGGATGACAGAAATTTTATTGATCACAGCAGAATAAATTAGAAATTCATCACACAAGGATAAAAAAAATATAATTTTCTGCAAGCAGATATGAAAGCGCCCTTGCCAAATTTTGAAGCCAGCATAACATTTACATAACAAAACGGCTAGATTGTTTTTATAATTTTAATGAGAAAAGGAAAGGGGCAACTAGGCTCTTCAGCACAACATGAAGCCTTGCAAACGCCAGCTATAAACAAGTACCTCGAAAAAGGAAAGTACCTTGATCCTTTTAATTAAAATATGTTGCTTTAATTAATCCAGATAGTGAATAACACATCGAAAACAAAGTTTCCATCCCCAATTTCAGAGTTCTTAGTTTCACAAAGTTGTCTTTTCAGTTATCACTGAAGCTGCAAATATCCCTATGATTCTAAAAAAACCAATGCCCCTACAAAAAATTGAGAGAAAAAAAGCATGCCTGAAACTGGTGAAAACAAAAAAGTGCAAAGAGATTATGATATCAAGCTGAAAAAACCACTTAGACAAAGGACTTTTAATTGAGAAATATGAAGTATGAAGCCAAAGGGAGGATCACTTACTATTTACCATCCAATGGCACAAAAGGAGTAAATTGTTGGGTATGAGGCCCTTTGTCACCAAAGAAAATCCTCCCTGAGTTATCATCACGAAAACATATTGAGAATGCATTTGGAACAAGACCCTCTTTTGAAAGAAATGTTGGAATGGATATGTTCCCAAGTCCAAGCCCAAGAAGACCATCAGGAGCAATTCCATCCATATACCCTCCACTTTGCTTTCTACCACAACTGCATTGGTTCCAAATTGCGAATTATGCAAAGAAGCATATGCTGCTTTATGATGATAAAAGACATGGATACGATAAATTTATATTATTATTGATGTCAAACAGCTGGAGTACCCTATAATAACAGAAGCTTTTATAGCAGCATGGCTATCAGAAGCTTTTAGGTGCAACGTATCCTCAACAAGCAGTCCCAAGCTTGATGTGTTCTCTGAATAGTATGTGACGTTGTAAGGGCAAGGCTGCTTTGAACTTTTGCAGGTAGATCCCATGGTACAGAGCTCGTGACTGCAAGAAAGATGCTTGCTGGTCTTTGACTCGGTTGGACTGTACATGTTTAAATCTATATCCTGCACAATAGATGCCCCCAGACATCAGGGAGCACCTGCAGATCAATAATTGAGAATAAGTGCTAAACCTGTTTTCAGGCGTTGGGGAACAATTTCATCTCATCGATGTTGCAACCACATTGCGGAACCCACTAACTTGAAACATATATTCACATTGTAAGCATAGATAGCTTACAGTATAAGCATAGATTGCTTATGTTCCACTTCCATGCTAAAACTCACACTTTATATTCTTAACAAAAATACGGATTTTAAATATATACAACTTTTGTGCTAGCAGAAAACACTGCATTGAACAGAGTTAAGAAATAACAAACCCAATGAGATGATATCAATACCACAGATGAGTTTCTACTTAAAGAAGAGAAGAAGAATATTGGTTTACCAAATGATTATGCTGACTAGAGAGGGGAGCACATGCTATGCAATTACAGGGAACCCAGGTCAGGTCACTCCCAGCATCTAATGCAACAAGGAAAGAAACATTTGGGGTCCCAATGTCGATCCATGTGTAGTGCAACCTATAAATACGTTAACAACACGGCTCAAGATCTATTCACATCAGAAGAAAAAAATTATCTTCCTAAAAGAACTACTACAGAATGAGGGAGTCACATTTTACGATATCTAAAAGAAAGACAGTCTTAGATAGTATTTAGTAATACAAGACAATTCGATTTTCGTACCACACCTATAACCCAAGCCTTTCGGTTGCCTCTGTTAGAGAGAAGCAATTAGGATGACTGGGGGAACTATAAACTAGGTCAATTCTAATATAAAATAATCAAAATTTCCAATTCCCGCTACCAAGAAAATTATAAAAACATGTTGGTTGTCCTAGTAAATTCCAAGATAGCCAACCACAAAATTGAAAATGGTTTGGTAACATGCGAACACTAAGTAATGAGTCATTGTGTTAGTCATGTTTGTTGAGAACGAACTCATATTGGAGAATGGAGAAGTTAGGGACATTGTCATGAACTATGATATCTTACGTAGTTCCACTCAACACCAAATGGGTTTAAATCGGACACTAAAACTTCTATGGTATCAGAGCCTACAATGCCCAAGGAGTTGGTAAACACAACTATATCTATTTAGACATACGCACATTGAACTTATGAAACTTCATTTGCGCAACATGCAGGGATGTTCAAGATATTCCTACATTGCAGAATTGGGGACATTATCGCAAGTTATAACGTCAAAGACTATTCAACACAGATTGGTTTTGAGTTGAACACCTACACTTCAATAACGTTCCACATAATTCTTCTAACAATTCAAATATGATTTATTTATTTTGTTCGAACCACCTATCTCAAACACTAAAAAATTAAGCTAAGCAGTCCAACAAATCAAACAAAAAAAGGAAAAAAAATCACAAACCGAAGCCGAACTCACCAGCCTAAATCGTTTCCGAAGGACATAGTGACGCTCCCGCGGGAGGGGTAAACGACCTGATACTTGGCCTTCTCCACCCCCTTGTTCCTCCTGACGAGATCGTTCCCGACCAGCCTCCTAGAGTACTCGGGAGTGCCCCTCCTCGGCCAGGGCACCTCAGATCCCGGCGCTCTCCCGGCACGGATCTCCCGGAGCTCGTCGGAGAAGCGGTGGAGGAGCGGGGAGGAGAAGGGGGAGGAGAAGGCGAGGGGGAGGAGGAGGAGGAGGAGGAGGAGAAGGAGGAGGAAGGGGTGGTGGGGAGACATGGGAGATCTAGGGTTTGAGCGGTGGGTGAGTGGAGTGGAGTGGAGAGAGAGAGAGAGAGAGAGAGAGAGAGAGAGAGAGAGAGAGGGAAAGGAAAAGGAAAAGGAGAGGAATTATTGCGGAGTGGAACCTGACTGGGGGACTTTCAGAGATGGAGACGTTGCGTTTAGTGCAATGCGATTGTGATTTGTGATCTTATATGTATAGGAAAACGATTAGTGGACGCTAGCGTTCGGGACGCGCGCTTATGTGGTCAGCCCAGTCAGCAGACGCGTTTGAGTTGGCAGTCTCCACAGAAAAAGTTTATTTTTTATTTTATTCCTCGTTTCGTACAAATGTCTACATCCCTCCATCCCTCATTAATGCGTCTCCAATCACTCTTTTTCCATGAACATTTTGGCTCTCCTACACAGCACAGGAGACTTGTTATAAATCTCAACATGCGTCTTCCTTTTTCTTCCTTTCTCTTCTGTGGTCCTACCTCTGTGCTTTGATGGAAATAGTTCATGTGTCTTTCCAAGTGGAGCAGCCGACAAACGTTCCTAAGGAGGGGATGTTTTTCCCCTCTTTCGAAGAAGCCCAAACATTTTACGTTGCTTATGCCGATTCTTGTGGTTTTTGTGTTAAGAAAAGGCATCACACCCGTTTGTTTGCTACCTCTGGGTCAGGTGTTAATGTGCTGGAATGAGATGCAATGGTGTCAAAGCTTCCGAGGATTTTGGCGTGATGTTCTACTGTTAAAAGTTCAATCAGAAAGTTCTATGCTTTTGCGTATAATTCCACATATACGACAAGTTTTCTACATAAACAAGACAATCTTTCTACATAAATAATACAAACTTTCTGTTCCGTTTCTGGACACACTTTCTATGTTTTTGCGTGTAATTCCACATATACAACAAACAAGACCAAAGTCATCCTTAAAAATGTAGGAATGATCACATTCTTCTTCATTTTCTTCATGTATAACAGTTGTATGTCAGTTCGGAATAAGAAGTCTATCTGTTCGGAATATGTTGTGTGTCTGTTCGGATTAAGTTGTGCGTCTGTTCGGAATAAGAAGTCTGTCTGTTCGGAATAAGAAGTCTTTCTGTTCGGAATAAGAAGTCTGTCTGTTTGGATTAAGTTGTGCGTCTGTTCGGAATAAGAAGTCTGTCTGTTCGGAATATGTTGTGTGTCTGTTCGGATTAAGTTGTGCGTCTGTTCGGAATAAGAAGTCTGTCTGTTCGGAATATGTTGTTTGTCTGTTCGGAATATGTTGTGTGTCTGTTCGGAATAAGAAGTCTGTCTGTTCGGAATAAGAAGTCTTTCTGTTCGGAATAAGAAGTATGTCTGTTCGGAATAAGTAGTCTGTCTGTTCGTAATATGTTGTGTGTCTGTTCGGATTAAGTTATGTGTCTGTTCGGATTAAGTTGTGTGTCTGTTCGGATTAAGTTGTGTGTCTATTCGGAATATGTTGTGTGTCTGTTTGGAATATGTTGTGTGTCTGTTCGGATTAAGTTGTGTGTCTGTTCGGAATAAGAAGTCTGTCTGTTCGGATTAAGTTGTGCGTCTGTTCGGAATAAGAAGACTGTCTGTTCGGAATATGTTGTGTGTCTGTTTGGATTAAGTTGATCCAACCTAAAAGTTAAAAACAATATTTTATTATGATAAGTCTGGACTCTGCACGAATAAAGGGTCTGCACGCTGTCCTAGGGTCTGCACGCTGTCCTAGGGTCTGCACTATCTGTGTATTGGGAAAAGAATCGTTCAACCTAAAGAACCGGCGTTTTTAAGAAGACCAAAGCACGTGAAGAGAAATTTTGCTGACTGGACGCTGACTCAACACGTCCACGTAAGGCGCGTCCGTGACGCCCGCGTCCGTGTACAAGGACTCTTTGGAAAACGTTTCTTTCTTTAACACAATAAGTTTTATAACTTACAGGTAATTGGAGTCTGTCTAAATTTCATTTTTTGATGGTCAAATTCATTAATACATTTTTTATCTTTAACATAATTGAAATTCAAATTGTTGGGATTGGCTTTATGCCCACTTTGACGGGTCAGTCGGGGCTCGCTTACTGGTGAGCGAGCGTCGTTCCACCTCGCCGGTGAGGTGGTAAGGGGGCAGCGCACCCTAGAAGTCAAGCACAATGTTTATTTTGGACTTAAGATTTATTAGTAATTCTGTATCGAAATTTTTGGGTTACTAATGTGTTTTGGGCCTAATGTGTTTTAAGCCTATGATTGTAATTAGGGTTTCTAATTGCTGTATAAATTGCTCTTGTATAGACGGTTATAGAAGATACAAGAAAAGAAAAAAGGAAAGGCAGGATGTAACCCACGTTGGGTGAACAAGAATAAATTCATGTGTTCTTATTTGGTGATTGTTCTTCATCTAATCCGTGATTTTGTATGTTTAGATCTTGAAAATCTAACACAAATTGTATATTTTGATATATAAAAGATCTAAATGCATGTTGAAAATGAAAATCATAAAATTATATATACTTTTTCACAAGATCATGACAAAAATTAGAAATGAACACACTATATTTGTCTTTTTTTATAATGATTTTCAATTTTTACAAAATTCGACGTGCAAGAATAGCTTGTATCATAAATTGAAAGTTACAGTTTAAATTTTCAATCCTATAAAAAATTGAAAATGTATTAAAAGAATTTGATCGTGAAATAAATGGACGAAATCCAAGTCCTCTAACTTTTTAAACCATGTTAGGGCTTGGGTGCTCGTATGGCCGTTAAGGCAAATTGCATAGCAATCCAGACATTGGTTTGGGTAGTGAAACAACGTTCAGGTTCCAAAGTTAGACCATCATTAATAGCACCCGGACACTTCCTGGGCGCCATGTTTTCTATTTCAGTCACATCAACTTTTCTATCTGTCACGTCAGCAAAAATCAACCCCTTCCCAAATTTTCCTTAACTGCACCCAGAAATAACTCAAACGTCTTACATTCTCTCCCTCCACATCATTTGAGAATTAATTTTGAGCAAAACACACAAAAAATATTAATTTTTTAAAAAATATAAACAAATTTTCATAAAAGTAATAATTTAAAAAACGATTAAAATAATTATTAACATATTTTTATATTTTAAAAAAATCAACGATCAATCAGGAGGGCCACGTGCCCGAATTTCTGCCCGGACGGGTGGAAATTCCACTAAACAGCTTACGTGACCGGGCGTGTTACAGTGACGTCCGGTCTACGGTAGGTCGTTAAGGAAGCTATTAGGTGAGTGAGATTTTGAACGGGAAAGTGTCGTGGAGAAGCAAGAAGTAAGCTTCTCAGCCTCTGAGAATTTGCATCTCGGATCCTAATACACGTGAGGCAAGAATACTCTAGACATCGACGTGAGATGACAAGAGTCGTTGACTCGGTAGCCAAATGATGCCTAAGTGTTGTTAAATACAATTACTCCGAATGTTTTTGACATTCGGAATCTACCTATTGAACTTTGTGTACACGGACTAGAGATGAAATAGGACTCCTAAACATATTACAAAACCTTTGGAAACAAACGTAAGAGCTAAAAAAAGGAAAATTTGCAGTGGCAAGGCGACGAAGAAAGATTCTCCGACAACAACAATGGCGTTGACCCACCGGCTCTGGAAGCAGTAAACACCACAACAAACTATACCCAGCTTTTGGTTTTGGTTTTTGGAAAAATTACAAAATTGTAGATGGATTCAGATATCACTTTCCATTAGTCTAGAAGTTCAACCCCTCGCATTTTGATATTCCAATTTCCGCAATATAAATTTGACCATCAAAAACTGTACTCAGCTCGACAATTACAAATACAGAATGCTGTGGGATTTCCAAACTCACTCAATAAAGCTTATGGCAGAAACTATGGGAGCAAAAACTAGCGTCCAAACGAATCCTAAATTGAAATCCAGTTCTAGCAATCATATTGACCTCTTCAGCAACCAATCGGCACCCAACATTCCAATACTTAAATTTCCATGGATGAACAAAGTTACTACACAACCAAGTTACAGATTTTCTCGCCCATTCTACAAGCATAGGCCTCAATTACACTACTTCAGACCAACGGTATTGAGTACATAATTAGACTGCCATAAGACATTTACCTATTTTGAGAAGGCAAAGGAAATCAACAGCCAAAAACACTGCAAATCAAATATGCAGGACTATTCGGAGTCTGAATCTTGGATGGTTGACGATCTTACAGTCCTATGCTTGTGGCTTTCGATACCATATCCATCATCGTCGTCTTCATTGTCTTCTTTCCTTGCATCAATGATACCTAAAAACAAGCAGGTGTAGTTCAATAACGGTATTGTAGTGAGTAGTGTGGTCTTCTACTTCATTTCAAAGAGAATGCTGCATGCCTTTATTTCTTAGGAGCCTCTCTAGTGTGGTGGTGGCAAAGTCATCTTTGCTGCCCAGATCTTGAAACCCAACTAACCTATCTATAGCAATGCCGCTCCTGAAAAGGTCTCATGAATGAAATTTTCAGCAAAGAGTGAAGCCATAGGATACACTATTTTTTACAAATAAGAAACTAGATTTGCAACATCAGACCGATAAAAAAACAAAAAGATTTACAACATCAGCAAAATGCAAACCTAAAAAATATGACACAAGGCAAAGTTTTGACTGCTAACTTCGCTACAAAAAATGGTGCATTCTGCATTAGAAATGAAAATATCAGTCTCTATTTAAGAAAACATATCAACATAAATATCTAGAAAGCAGATTAGCAGACCTCAGCATCAATCGTTACGAATTTGGTGTTCAGGTGTAGCAGTGCAAGGGGCTTTAAGTGCTTGTCCATGATCCTGATAAAACAACAGAAATACAATGTTTATGCAGGGAACTTCATCAATGACATATTTTATAGGGTATAAGTATAAACCACATATTTAGTTTAAGATTACTTGCAGCGGTAGAATTCTCGGTGGTAGAAATGGCATACAACTCTTTCACTTCCAGTTACTTCAGCCAAGAAGTCCCCTTCTGATATTTCTCTGTACTCACCATGACCTTGTTGTTTCAAAATTTGCCGTTTTTCAGCTTCCTTCTGTAATCACAAATACTAATGTGGTTAGTCATCTGTTTTACCTTGCCAAATGTTTCCAAAAAAAACTTATGAAATTGTGAGTATTCATGTCAACCTTAAGTGCTGCAATTCTATCAGCATGCAACTTTTCCAGCTCAGGGTCCTGGATCATAGCAAAATTAATTCTGTGCAGGAGGATAATTTAGGAACAGGATGCTGAGGTGTTAACAAATAAAAAAGTGCTCAACAAACGCCGCACTCACATCCATTAGTTCATCAAGATCAACCTCCTCATTAGCCGTGTTACTCCCCTGACCCTTCTCTTGAGCCAGCAACTCCTACAAAAGTATCCTAGCTGATAATATACTTTATTTCAACATATTTGATGATATTTAATCTGGAATCATGACTCCTAATAGTGTAGACTTTATATTGAGTGTTTTGGAGAAAAGTTATCTTATTTAAAGAAAAATATTTGAAAGTGCCCACATTTTTTTTGAGGATCCGGAATTTCTCAGCACCCAAAATGAATGTTGGATCTAAACTGAAGGTAATCAAACACCATTTGCACCGAGGTGTACGCTCCCAAGAATTGTGAAACCACATTTCTTGGGGTCTCAACCGTCACAAGGTATGAAACCACACCCCCGGACAAGCAAATCTACACCCGGGGGACAATACCAAAAGTTAAACCCTTGACCTCAAGACTCAGAGACCAAGTCCTCAACAAGCCGGAATACGAGGCACTTGGTTAAAGGCGCCCAAATATTATACAACAAGGAAAAAGATTCACAAAATTGTGTTATTTAATCACTGGAATTTATTTTTAATCCTTAAGCATTTCTGTTTTCTAGCAATGACTTTGTAAATTTTGAAAGTTAGAACAGCATGACTGCAAATTATTAAAACATGAAACATAAAAAATATAACTAATATCATGCATGTTAATGTGTTATACCACCTCCGTTTTTTTTGGCAAGATACCACCTCTGTCTTCTAGAAACCCTTAACTTCTCATGGTAAAACATTTTGATACTAACTAATAAACTTCAGACTAACACACATTGTACCAGAGTGCATCATTTCAAGATGCTGGAATTTGTACAAGCCAGAAAAGGAGTATAAGATAATGAAAGTTTTTACATTAAAGGAAGCTATTGGATGAACTCGAATATTTTGCTACAAAACCAATGAACCACGTACGTTTCACTTCATTTCCAGAACAGGATTCCATCAGCGCAAGAATGACAATTTGTTTCAAAATCGAACGGAATTTGTCATCGAAGGATCAATTAGTTGAAAAGGTAAAGTTAACTAATTTCAAAATCTAACCAAAAATACTTGAAAACCAATTCAATCCCTAAACGCAAAACGAAACGAAACCAATAGGCTCAATGATTTACTAGTCAACAACATCAAAACAACACCTTTTTAGCCAACAACCTGTTGGAAAAGATAATCTCACATTACCTAACATTAAAGTGTGCAACACTCGATAACAGAGTTAGATCTATCATCCACCGCCTAAGTGTTTGGGTTTTATTGAAGTGGTAGATCAACCAAATTTAACATGGTATCGAAGCAGAATCGCAAATTACGAAATGACACAACGACTATGTTGAGATCTACAAAGGATCAATTATCACTTTTCCAAACCCTAAACAGAACCATGAAAAACGTTTTGGGGACGGAAGACGCCAGATCTGGAGAGAGGGGGGCGGAACAGACCTTCTGGTAGTTACGAGCGGCGGCGGCCATGACGTTCCCGAAGGCGAGACCCGACATCTTCGAGCGGAAGGCTTCGGGATCCATCTCGACCGAGATCTTCGTCTTCCTACCGCGGGGATTAGGGTTTAGGCGAGAAGCGCCTGCCTTGGCTGTGCGATGATGCGGGAGACGGTGGTGGGAGGAACCACCGGTCGGTTTCGTGAGCCCAAATAGTCTGGTGGTCTACCGCATATTGACCATTTTCCCTGTCGATTTGTATTTTAAGCTTTGTACTCTCAACGAGATTCTTGAAATTAAGAATTCCGATACGAATGCCAACCAGAGTCAGATTTATGTATCTCTATTATTATCATATCCAACGTCAAGTTTAAAAGAATCCTCAGTTATTATATCTTACTGAACGATTCGAATATGTTAGTCGGAATGGATATTATCCGGACTACTTTCATCTTTGTGAATTGTGGATAAACATGCGACCTACTTTGATAGGAATACATTATTAAGATGTTTCTACGTCTTGAAACTTCAAATGACCTATTTGAGAAACGGAAAAATAATATTTGTATATTGGACGACATAATGGGAGGAATTTATGATTGTTTTTGTGACGAGAACTTCGATATGAACTCATCCTTAGATATATATAGTCTTTGTTGCTTGAGCCTCAAATGACCTATTTGAGAAGAAGACAGGCAGTATTATGATATTGGATAACATTATTTTTTTACAATATTTGTTCAAATGTAGGTGAGTATACCCATACGAGTATGGCAACGAGACATAGACATTGTTTGAAGTCATGAAGTTGTAAGTATGCATTATACACCCGTGGAACATTGAAAATTGGTAAAATTCTTACTATAGATGTTGGAGGTTGGAATGCTGGATTAGAGTTATAAGTACAAATCATATTTGATTGTTACTTAATTAGTTGAGTGACGTGCATCCTATGTGTATTAGGTAGTTACTTTTAAAAAACAGAGAGTACAAAACCTGAGAGATCGTGTTGGTAAAGTATAGACATTGGGGTGGTAAAGTATCGAGAATATAGACATTGGGGTGGTAAAGTATCTAGTTGGTACCCAAAAACCCAAACATACTAAAAAATCTACTAATTGGACATCCAATTTGGGACAAACATTATTGATTGTTTCTTCAATTTTGAAAGATCACGATGATCGATGGTCGATGACAAAGTTGAAGTCACACATAGATGTAGTGCACTTAGATCATAAATTAACATATATTTTTTTGTGTTGTAGCGATCTTTATATAAATTCCTAACGTACCCTAAATGTTGGGCCCAAGGATCATTCTTCCCTCTAGTGCATTCTTCGTACACGCTGTACAAAAGTCATTCGGTCGTAATATGAATCTTGTGTAAGCGATATGATGTACATTGTCGTAATAGAATAGAACATTAGTCGATAGAATGAATTTGAACCAATTTTAGATCCATGCATTTCTTTATTCAAATCACCATATCATTTTATTTTTTTCAATATGTTCCTACCACTCTTAGGATGATTAGATTCAATAGTCATTTTTTTCTCACAGGTAAGTGTAGTCGGATCATGAGAATCAGATCAATAAGTTCGATTTCAATAAATTGAGCCCACAACACATTGGATAATTTTAAATCGGAATCTCTCGTTAATATAAGTTGGTTTTGTTAGAACTTGATATCTAACTCAAAATCAATTAACAATAAGTGAAAAGACCTAAAGACTTATGACCCAAAATGATATTTACATTTAGGCGATGTAAGAATATCCTCTAACAAGTTTATTCAATATTTCATATATTGATCTTGTATCTTTGCAAATTACGAGCACTCGATCTTAGAGAGGATCTAAATTTGCCGATTCGCGAAAAGTAACATGACTGCCGGGTCTATCATCTATGGTTCTATTCAGGAGTTCCAACTCCATTGCAATCAAATAAGTTAACCACATCCATAAGAATCATGATTAATAAACTTAAAAGTATTTATAAAAACGTACAATAATGCTACCAACCATTAACGTAACCATGGTAAGGAAACGTATAGAACGATGGACGAAATCTCCGCCCGTTACATGTATGTCGTCCACCTGTCGTCATAATCAATAATCATGCATGAGGCAGTTCGGTTGCACAATCGTGAGACACACAAACTGTTATGTCCCTAAACCGGATTAGGATTGGATTAGGGTTAATTTGGGTTAGAAGAGGGGTTTGCATAGGGATGGAGGAAGGAGTGGTGGATGTGATGGGAAGTATGGGTTGGGGTGTAGGGTGATGGGGTAGGGTGAGGGAGAGGTGATGGGGTGTAGGGTTATTTAAGTGTTTCTCTCTCTCTCTCTCTCTCTTTTCCTTACTTGCACTCTCTCACTCCCTCTCCATTTTTCTATCCGGCGACCAGAGGAGGAAGAAGGCTCGGAGGTTCCGGCGTGAGGAGGTCGTCGCGGGGAGGAGGACGCGCGTGAGGAGGACGGAGGCGTGAGCTTGCTCCGGCGTTTCGTCGTCTTCATTTGAGGTATGCCGCTCATTAGTGTGATTTTGTTGCCCACCCTTGTGGAAGGGTGTTGTTGGTCGGTCGGGGGAGGTCGAGGACCTCTCCGGCGACGCGTTCTTCGTAAATCCTCGGCTGGCGCGAGGTTGAAGACGACCAACGGTCGACCGGGTCCTTCGGGCGGTCGACCGTTTTAGCATTGTTTGCCCGACTTTAACCTTCACCGGTCGAACGATGCCTTGGGGCGGTCGACCGGTAGTGCATTATTGCTGGTGAGTTGGGATTTTCTACCTGTTATCGGTCGACCGGTCCTTGTTGTGTTCGACCGGAACTTAAGTGTACCTGTTAGTATTGCATGTTTGTTCGACCGATTTATATTGCGTTCGACCGATTGCATGTTTGTTCGACCGGTAGTATGTTTACGTTCGACCGTTTGATGACGTAGAATACTAGGTTGACCCTGTCTGTTTTCGGTCGACCGAGACCCCTGAGTCGGTCGACCGATAGAGTGGAATTTAATGTTGACCAGACTCCGGATTTTGACCTCGTTCGGTCGACCGGTTTTAGACCCTTGTTCGACCGTTGGGGGTTCTGTGTTGAGCGCAGCGGTAGACCGTTTTAGGAGTACGGTCGACCGATTCCTTCCTGGAACCGGTCGACCGAATCACCTCTTCCGGTCGACCGTTTGGGCCCAGGACAGAATTCCTGGTTCCCCTTTTGAACGCCAACTTTGTCCACGGAAACCCGTGTCCTCGCCTTGTGCGTGAGCCGGGAGGTGACGGTGGGCGCGTGATGCGTGCCTGCCCAGGGACCGCCGTTGGGAAGAGTGTGGGTGTTCGGGACGCGTCACCTCCATGTATGGACCGTGACTTTTGAGATGATTGTTGGCACTTTGTAGTATAGCAGGCCTGAGGGATCGCGGATCCCAGTGTTGATGTTGTGCGGGCACGCAACTGGCGTTGGGTGAGGTGACTACCGGCCCTTGGGGCTACGGAGGTCGCTGCCCTGCTTTTATAGCGGCGCGGTTGGTGTTCGCGGCTCGAGGAGCCCGATGACCTGGCAGACTTCGGTCTGGACCGTCCGATGCTGTGCCGGACGTTGTGATGGACCACCGATGCTGTGCCGGTGATGCCGCCGAGGTTGTGCCGGCGATGATGATTGTTGGGCCGAGGCTGTGCCGGCTTGTTGTTTTCCTCGGCTGGGCACCTACCGAGATGATGTTGTTATACCTTCCGGGCGACGGCCCCGTTGGTCCCTGTGGCCCCGACCACTGAGATTTACAGATCTGTTTCTATCGGCGCGTAGACGTGACAGAGGCTCCCTACCGAACCCTTGTGTAGTGTAGCTGCGTGTGGGGGGTGCGATGTCGCGGGCTACTAGACTGCATGTGCCTGCAGTAGGTCTCTTCGGGAGACCCGATGATTGATTGTCGGACTGATGTCCTGTTTTACCCTTCGGGGGAACTGTTTTCCATATCTGTTGATGCCATGACATGCTACTAGTATGATAGGTTCATTATGTGATGCATGCATATAGGTGAGTTGGTATACGGGGTTTCCTTCTGGAAACTCAGGCATTGTTGTTGCATCCTTTTCAGGATCGCAGTAGGTCCGGTGGGTGGTGACCGAGGACGGAGCGCTTTGGAGTCGGATCCTCTTCGGCATTTGCGAGATCGTACGACTACTTGTATTTTCATTTCTTTCATCTGGATTGTAGTTGTACACCTTTTGTAAACTCCATGTATTTTGGGTGCACCCGGATTTCTATATTATATATTAGTGACGTTCCCGCCTTGAGTTGTCAGTTTTATTCGTTATTTCGAAATTTTAAATCTTCCGCTGTTTCGGGACGTTACACAAACTAATCAAATTCAAACCACCCTTTTACGCCACCAACACCAATTGTTTCATTAATGCACTCTGAATATTTTTAACACTTGTATGTTTGAGTTCCGTTCACTTGTTCTTGGTTTTTGTCTCCAACCGTAACGTGCTAATTAGAAGTGGCGCTAATTAGTGTCATGTGTAATTATTTCTGACTGCACATTTGAATTAGCAATGAATATTTTGTTCGTGTAATTTGTACCCTTAAGTTGACGCCAAAAAATCCAAACCAACACTAAACAATATCAAAATCTGCGTAATGCTTCGCTGAACGAAGATTAGACTCTTGTACTTATTTACATTCATGACATTGATCAAACTATTAATACTTGTACTCATTGATTCGTTATCACTTAACGAAACAGATATGGCATTTATTCACGCTTTGTAATTTTTTTCTCATAGATGTGCTACACGCTTAAAGTTCTTTTGGAATTTCATTTTGATCATCATATTTTCTAAAATCCGATCAAATCTTAGGATCAGATCTCAAACATATTCTCTTACCCTGTTCCGAAGATTCTGCCATTTTAGAGGTCAATGAAAATCACATTTGATTCTCAATTTTTAAGGAAAATATTTGATTCAAGAAATGTTTATATATATCCGTTAGACTATCAATAGAACAGTTAAGCAATAAGTCACACCCATTAACCAATAATGATTTATTCTTTTTTCCCCTCAATAGAAACGCAAGAATGGTATTTTCAAGATACAATAGAAGATATAAAAAAAGCCTGTTGATAATGTTTTTCGGCAAGCCGAAAGCAACAAATGAAGTATACGTACGTTTATGCTCAGAATAACATGAACCTGGCCTGAAGCTAATTTCTGACTCCGATATATAGAAACCAATAACAATTCTAAATCTAAGATAATTATCTCTAATGACATTCCACACAAATTTAAATAAGAAACAGCAACAATTAATATCATGGATGAATGCATGCACATAAGACCCTTAACCATCGACTATTAATTCCCTAGCTTTGCACCACATCGAACGTCGAATTAATCCGACCTCTCGTCCCACAAGCACTCAATCCAATCCACTGCCGACTCCGGCGGCATCGACGACGACGATATCTCCGTACAAAAATTCCCGGTGCTCCAACGCCTCGAATCGTCCTCCACCCACTCCCCATTCCCTTCACCGTAAACGGATAACGAAGAACTCGAATGCGACGTCCGTAACGGCATCTTTATCTTCTCCCTCTCCACCCGTCCTTGCATTGCCATCTCGTCCTCGTCCATGTACATCAGCTTAAGCGTCAACCGACCGTTCTCCCTCCGAGCCTTCAAGAGCTCGTGGCGAGGGATGTTGACCTTCCGGAGCACGAGCCTCCCGCCCGCCTCGTAGCTCCGTTCGAGCAATCTCGGTACAGGGGTCGTCAAGTCCCCGAGTTTCGCGGGGACTTGGATGGCGGGTGGGAACTTCCGCAACCCGTCTCGCGGTCCGTAACACGCCCAACAAGCATAATCATCATCATCATCATCACTATCACCGTTATCGCAACCCGCATTCTCCTTTTCCTTAGAGGAATAGGAGGATGAACAACAACAGACGAATGAGCAAGAGCAAGTCGAGGCGGAGGACGAGGCGGAGGAGGAATAAGATTGTGAGTTGACCCGACGCGTGACTCGATCGGTAGGCGGGTTGCATGGATCGGAGTCGGGTAGGGTCTTGAGCCCAAAGTCCTGATCATATTGCTTCTTCATGAACGACAAAGGTGGGACTGGCATTGTGGCTAACTGTGGATCGAGTACGTTGGAAGTTTAGATCTTTAATTTAATTGAGTAGGTAGGTTTTAGGAAACTACCACTCTCTTCTTCCTGCCTCTCTCTCTATCACTCTCTCTGGATTTATAGAGATTCAAACGGCAGAATTTGGAAATTTGGGTTCCTCTCCTTTTGGAAACTCCAATGTGTGGAATAAACCTGCCCAAATTATCAGATGTGTGAATAATCGGTTAATGATTTTTTGTCTTAATGTTGATGAAAAGAAAATGATGGTTTTGAGCTATTGGATTCTTGATGTAGGGTTGGGACCATGATTAATGGAAGTTAAGATCCTCCAAGGTTCCATTCCATTACATTCCTTAGAAATCATAATTTATTGGGAATCAAATATTTGAAAATCTCAAGAGTTAAACATTTTGGTTAATTGTCAGATTTTCTATAATCCAGCCGAATCTTTGAATTAATCTCCAAACGTTCATTTAACTTGGTTTGAAGATTCGAAATTCTTATAGATGTTAACTGCACATCACATTTGATTCTTGATCTGACCACCAAAAAATCACTACAAATGGAGGTGATCAATTCACCTCCTAACAAAGGAATTTTTTTTAAAAACAAAACCTAAGGAATCATATATTCGACTAAAATTTGATTTTGATTGCAGTGCTTCCAAATGGCAACTTAATGGTAAGATTGTAATTGGATTTCGGAAAATGGAGGGAATTAAAAGTGGTGGTCCTTGTAATTAATTTGTAAGAAGGCAGATGGTTTATGGTGAGGCAGGAAGAACAGCTGGATTTGGACTGGGATGCAAATATCAGCAAGTTCGGGGATGTGCTGTGCTTTAACAGTCGTCGTAGTCTGACAAAGGCTTTTGAGGTCCGAGTTTTGAGGTATTTAAACTTTCAGTTGCAAATTCACCCTCATCTTTTGCCTTTCTTCTCCAGGGTTTGAGGATTAATCAGGCATTGCTAATCCTGATTACATGATAAAACGGAAGGTCTGGTGGATTTATGGCATCGATATCTGATTCATTCTTATAGATAAGAACTTTTACCTTTTCCTAGATAATTTTGCTTGTTCCGCGGTGTTTTTTGGGAAATAGTTTGGAATAATTATTAGGATGACGATAGATATAGTAAGAGTACGTAACGTAATTGATTGTCGCGTTGCCTATATATTCAAAAAGAATCTTTATATTCGTAGAATAAGAACAAACATCAGTACGTTCAAATGCCAATTAATTCAAACTGTTTCTTGATTAACTCTCTCCTTTTCAAAATTAAATTGTTTCTTAACTTGGAGTAAGGAAGTAACAAATAAACCCTTAAGACGCTATGGTCAACTACCAAATTAGAAAAAGTAGAGAAGATTATAATTATCAGAATAGAGTATTGGAGGGGAAGTATGTGTGATACATATGTTGCTGAAATACTAATGTAGTACCATTTTCTCTCTCGTGACGAGAGATGAAGCATTTGTCTTTGCTTTATCTCTCTTCCCCCTCTCTCTTCCTTTTCTATTGATTGTTGTCTTGAGTTGAGAGGGTTTCTTTTTTTCAGAGCAAATTGAGATTGTTGTTATAATTTGGTGTTAAATCTTCACATATTTCTCTTCTTGTTGCATGTAATATCGAACGCCGTGAGACTTGTTTTTCCTTTTTTATTTTCCTTCCACTTTTTATTAAGTTCAAGTATTAATATCTGATAAATATATAGATACATGTAATTAGGGCTGTGCACAGGTCCAAAACCGGACCGGACCGGACCGGAACCGGTGGGACCGGTGGACCGGAATCTGCATTTTTTGTGGACCGAGGACCGGACCTGAATAATTCCGGTCCATACCGGACCGGACCTGATTATTCAGGTCCGGTCCGGTTTTGGACCTGTTTGGACCTGTTTGGACCTGCTTCATGTTTTAGCTTTATTTGCAAATTAAAAATCGCAAAAGGAATGAGTAATATGGACGTGTAAACGTGTTTGACCCTGTAAAACACATCCAGAATCCAGATTCAAAAGTTGAACAATAAAATCAAGTACAAACCTACGATTACATAAAACTTTCATCGAATACAAGTTTTTAACATGAAATTTGATAATAAGAGTTTAATATGACATTCTTTCTTGCTCCACCAAACATAAGAAATCATATCATGGAGTCCACATATACGACGTCGTCGCCATCCAAATTGTTATTTTGAAAATCTGTGAACAAGAGGAAAAATAGATTATTAATGAGAAATAACAAATTTATGAGTTAAAAAATATAATAAAAAGTAAACAAGCTCATTATTACCTTTCTCAATTTCCTCTAACTCTCGCAAATTTTCCTCCATATCGATTCCCGACATTCCCTTTGCTCGAAGCCAATCTTGTGTGCATATGAGAGCTTGTACCATCTTTCATGAACATGAAATTAAAATCCAACATATTAAAGTTTAATGCATAAATAAAATGAAATAAATAATTTATATTTCTTAATAAGTTGCTTTCCTCTTGCTTTTTCTAACCAAATATTGGCGTCCCTCCGTTAGCTTCTTACCCGGAGGCAAGGACTTGCGCAACTCTTCAATATCTGTCTTGCTAGCAGCATCCGATAGTGTTTGTGCACTTTTGGATTGGGAGCTCACCATCTACAAAAAAATTGCATGAGCATTATAACATATACATAAATAAAGACATAATTGACTAAGTAACATCACAGATTCACAATGCATAACATATTGCAAAAGAATCTTACATTGCAAGAAAATGAATCCGTTGTTGCTACTTGCCAAGCCCCAAATTCGCACTTTGCTGCTGATTTCGTAACTGATTCAGAAGAAGAATTTTTTAACTATTAACAGTGCTGAACATGACTAAATTAAAGGTTTGGAATTGTAGCTGGTTTTGGTGACCAAATTAAAGTTAGATTTTGCAATAAAAAAACAAGAAAAAAATATATGTTTGGGTTTTTCTTAAGTGAGCTAGTAATTTTCTTAAGTGATATTCCCTACTGAAAATGACATTCCCTACTGAAAATGAGTGGGACAAAATGGAAAAACATGGCTTCCTTCGAAGGACAGGGATGCAGTATCACTGGAAGAATCGTAACTACAAAAGGTATGTGATGTGAACTCCTTGCCATTAATTCTTTTCCTGTGAATCTCTCTACACATAGTGGGCTGAATCCATTCAGTAATTCACAATTTATGTGTTGAAACTGTTGAATAGATTTTCAAACAAAAAGTTTCAAATCCATAATCTAACTTGCAATATGAAAGTACCATTTTCCATGCCTTTAGGATGAAACACCTTCGTATTGAAACTTACTTGCAAGTTCAGAAGTTGATATTTTCTACTGTTAGTGCCAAATTTGCAGCTTCAAACCGAAAACCCAGAAACACTAAAAAGAGAAGAAAAGAGAAAGACAGGAAGGCGTAGGTACCATGAATAATTAAAGCGGGAGGAGGAGGCTCTGTTTCTGTTTCTGTTCTGCAGCGAGAAGTGGAGGAGACGAACCCGACGACCAAAATGCGAGGCAAAGCAGAAATGGGTCGAAGTAGTTGGGGGTTTGGGTGCGGAAAGGGTGGAAAAGGTGGGATCTTTGGGGGTGGATTTTCGAATCTGGAGGATCAAATCTGGGAGGGAGGGCGAACGGCGAAGCGATCGGAGCCTAGGAGTCGAAGGTGCGGTTGAGGGCGTTGGACCGAGGACCGGACCTGTGTCCGTTGAGGCCCTGAGGGCGTTGGACAGGAGGCGGAGACCGGAGGCGGAGATCGGGGACCGGAGGCGGAGATCGCTGGATAGGTGAGGGGCTAGGGCTGTGAGCCTGTGAATCCGTGATAAGGGTTATGGAGATTGCATAGGAGCAGACCTTTTTTTTAACAAACCGGGTCACCGGTCCGGACCGGAATATCCCGGGTTTTGCTCGGACCGGACCGGAAACCCGGAATCAGAGATTTCGATGGACCGAGGACCGGACCTGAATCCTTCGGTCCGGTCCGGTCCGGTCAATTCCGGTCCGGTTCAGGTCCAATTTCAGGTCCAGACCTGATTGTGCACACCCCTACATGTAATTGTTTTATTTAGTCACAATAAATCTTCGGCCTCTCTTTTAATTTATTTGCATGACCTGGTTTTCTCGTTTACATTCAGCCATCTATGTTTCGTATTTATATCTCTAATATGAAATACCATCGTTTTCCTCCGAAGGAAAGAGTTTGTCTTATGTGTAATGAGATAACGTGAATTTGAAATGTTTGGTGAAATTAGATAATTTTTGTAATTAACTTATGTAACTATGTAAGACAATTTTTTTAGTGGGGATGTTCGAATGGGCATGTAGGCAGACAAGGAGTGATAATGAGAACAATAGTGTAGCCCAGCTTTGTTTTGGATCATCTTTTCTAAATGCATGGCAGCACGTGGGCCGCATATTATTGATTTATAAGTACGGGTGCAAATAGATACGCCAGTCTATATTCCTATCCGATTCAAATATTTTAGGATATCGATACAAATTTTTAATATCTGTATTCATTTTTATATCAATGTGGATGTGACTTTTTTGTATCGGAATTCAGATTATAAAATAAATATGGATATGTAGAATACCATATTCCATAAATCTGATTTGTACCCATATCGTCTAGACCTTAACTGATTTCAAGTAAAACATAATTAAAGTTATATTTTCTAATATTCTATACCAAATAACAATATAGCAACACAAGCATCATACAACTATATAAAAATATTTGTTTATGTATAGGTTTTAGAATAAGACTTATTGTATTTTTCACGTTAGCACTAAACCCAAAACACACTAGTTATCGATTTGTTTAGTAAATTTTTTATTATCTTTTAACAAATTATATTTATGTTTTTATAACGCATGATTTTCTGATGTATTATTATATATTAATAACAATATGGATATTTTTTATATCGAAACTATATGGATAATTTATATCCGATCCGTATCAACTTTGGACGGATATGGGTACGGAATTTCCCCTTATCCGTATATGTATATGAATTTATAAAAATATATGAATATACTCAGATCCGTATAGTATCCATACCGTTTACACCTGAAATTTAATAAAACAGTTATTTTTAAGTTGAAAATGAGTCTATATTATTATTTTATTACATGAATTCTCTAGTGAGCCTAAGTTAAATTAAGTCTCCACAATATCCATCACTCATTTCAGATTGCATTTCAGATTGTAAGGTAGATTAAGAAAAAAACGGTTATGCTAATGAATGGTGAGATTAAATGTAAATAATATCTAATGGGAAGATTGTAGGAAACTTAAACTAAATTTGATGAACGCTGAGCTCACTAGAGTTTGACTCTATTTTATTACTATTTTTTATCCTAAAGAAGCAAATGCACATGTTAAAAAACCATTGTCACGGTGGTAGAATCAATAGAAGCATTATCTCAAGTAACAATCCCATGATCAGTGTGGAAATCAATTTGATTCCTTCCGAGTTTACGAATTTTTCGAACCAAAATAGGCAATTTTGCTATAAAGCATTAGATCGGAAGCAGATTATTCAGCCGGTTTGATTTTAACTTCGATTTACACTTTCATCGTGCAGAAAAAATTCTTTTCTAGTAACAAATCAAATGAATGTGACTAATAAGGATATTATATTTTTTGCAAATAAATTTATGAAAATAATAACTTGATATATAAATTGCATTCTACCTTTATCGATTATATTTTCTCTTACCGAATGAATTGAAATTTAACAGATTGGATTCAATCTCAATTCGTTAATACACTATCTCGGTCTGATTTCGACCCAATTTGCTGCAACTAGACCATGATTCCGAGTTTCCCAATCCCACTAACATATTTGGGCCCAAAATTTCCATAACACGAGACCACTTTACTTACAACATCTTTCCAGCCGAAAACCAAAAAAAGATACAATCTTATACACCAATTCCCCGGATGAAGCTGTATTAGAGTGGCATATAATCTTAATATCCGATCTCAATGAATTATTACTGGCAAAAGAGCTTGACCTCAGTTGGTGGAATCTAATTATATCACAATACTCAACCAGCGTAACTTTTTTTTATTTATTTCTTTTCTGCAAACTGAAATTTGACTAAAATTAAGTTCGATATCCACAGAAAAGACACAAACCCCACTAATCAACACAACACCAAGACAACAACATTTACATCTTAATCACTTTAATAACCCGAAACAAATACACAAATCAAGCAGAGAAGAATCCATGAGAAGCAGCCACAGTAATAGGGCTGTTTGGATCCATCACCTTCCTCACCACTTCCATCTCCTCGACCTTCTTCCCGACATCCTTCAAGTAGCTCCCGACCACCCTGTTGATGGCCTCGATTCCGTCCTCCTTCGCCCACCTCTTCCTGTTCTCGAACTCCTCCACCACCAGCAACGCTATGTCCGCCATTCTCTCTTGCTTTCGTCTTCGATTCTGATGATGCCACTTCGAGTCGAGCATAAATAGGTCTGGGCGGACATGTCGGTTGGATAAGATCGTGCTACAGTGTTTTGTTTTTTACTTTTATTTATTTACGTAATAATAGTTTGGAAACAGGGGCGTGGTGGGATGGAATTGGTTTCGTGGAATCCGTCGGTTTCTTGAGAGACAGGAAACTCGATGGGTTTGGTTGGGATTTGATTGGAATGGAATAGTCGCGCACAAGGTTTTATTATTGCCAAACCTTGTCCTAATCTCTTCTTACCTTTACTCACACGTGTGACATGGTTGATTGCTTTTTATTTTTTATTTACTTTTTTATTAGCTGAGATTGTTGAACAACTCTACTTCAGCAATTACAACACTTATTAGATCGGTATCTTAGGATCCTTTATCCTGTGATTAAAAGTGGATTATAGATCCAAAAATAATCATATCGTATACTAGAAAAACAAAGTACTTTGAATAATAATTTTAAATATCATTCTTTTACGGGACTACTAATGATCCTAAAGAAAACATGTGTTATAGTCAAAGCTGGGTTTTTTTCTTGGATTGTCATGTCACCGCTAGCTAGGGGCGTCGAACCTTCTCGTTATTTTTAACTTATTTAAATACACGAACATGGTTGGTCAGTTTTTTGGTTTTGACTTTTATTCCATTTTCGAATTACTTTTTACGTGGATAAACCGAGCAGAGTTTGGGCTCCTGTTATGGTGGACTCCTGGAAAGTTGGGCCTAAATAGCCCACTCAAAGTAAACACATGCTTCATCTCAGTGGCTTTCGGCCGTTTTGCACCATCTTGAGCATATTTGTAACACTGCCTCAATTATTGTTGGTTAATTTCTGGGCTCATAAGTTGTATCCTATTACCTATAATACATCCCATGATTTTGCTCTTGCATGGTTACATGCGAATTATTGTATGCATAAGTTTGGCAACACAAGTTCACTCTATAGAATGTCCGGAGAATACATATTTTGACGTTTTTCCTTTAGAAAATGAAGAGCAAATTTTTGCAGCAATACCCTCTTAAATGGTTATTATATACCTTTGTGTGAAGAGCAAATTTTGGCAGCAACACCTCATGGAAAGTCTTATTTAGAATGTCGAGTTTTAGATCCAACTTGAACTTTTTCTGAGTTGGTCAGTAAATCCCACATGGAATTTTAGTCAGGTTTGAGACTTATCTCCCACGTTGGAAGAGTTAAAGTCAGGTTTCAGACTAATTTTCCACACTCGAAAAGGTAAAGTCAAATTTTAGTTGGCCTAGAAAAGACCAAGTCCTACCAATATCCACCTTCAGTTTCGACAAATAAATCAATACCTAAGATTCACAACAGCAACAAAAAATGGACTCATTGTTAACAATTTACGTAAACCTAGAGTATATTTAGCAATAATTTATCTGAATTGCTATTCGTCGCCCTAAAACTACTTAAATCGCCCCAACAGATTACCATTTTGCCCTTCTCTCATTTCTACTGCTATAACGCGACATTTTACCCTCCTATCACACATCTATCTTCATCTTCCTCTTATATTCATAAAAAATAATGTTTTGGAGGTCAATAATGAGCCAACAGACGCCCCGGTGTACTCGAATCTGGTAAATTATCCAACATCTTTTTAATAAAAAAATAATAAAAAATTGCAGGCGTCTGGCGGAGCCGCCCAGCGTAGGAGAGGGGCGTCTGGGTAAGACGCGTCCCTCTAGGGGGCGGCGTTTTACACAGACGCCCCGCCCATGGGACGGGCGTCTGGCTAAGACGCCTCTCTCCTACGCTGGGCGGCTTAGCCAGACACCTCTCTCCTACGCTGGGCGTTTTACACAGACGCCCGCAATTTTTTATTATTTTTTTATTTTTTATTAAAAAGATAATTGATTATAAATTTAGATAATTACTAAATTAATTAATTAATAATTTAATAATTACTATATTCGGATGACCGATACCCTTTCGGTACACCGAATAGAGATTTCCAGAGAAATGTCGAAGCTACTGAGAATAAATATTCGGATAACCGGGTAGAGATCGGTAAACCGACACAATGATTCTAGGAAGATCAAAAACTTACTGTATTTACGATCACGGTGGACCGATGGAAACTCGGTCATCCGCATGGAACATGTTCGGTAGACCGGTGAGCGAGACCCCCGAACGGACCTGTCGATGTGGTATTTGTAAGTCGAAAGGTTTTACCACCGGGGATTTTGGATCTTAAATTTTTTGAAAATTTAATCACTTGCAAAAAAACTCATTGTAATTTGACCCCGTTACCACCAAAAATCTTGCAACAGAACCTCAAATAATTTGAGATAACACACCGTATAATTTTAAGAATTTATTTATTTTTTATTTTTTATTATTAAAAAATACGGGCGTCTGGCTAACACGCCTCCACCAACGTGGAGGCGTCTGACTATCACGCCTCCACCTACGTGGAGGCGTCTTAGCCAGACGCCTTCACCTTGGTGGAGGCGTCTGGATACGACGCCTACACCATGGTGGAGGCGTCTTAGCCAGACGCCCGAGTCGGAAAAAAAAATCCGCCTCCGTTACCTAGCCGGATTCAGGTGTTTCGCCAGACATTTTCGTGGTGTTGGTACTAGGAATGTGAGTAAAACTGAGTCAAATACATTGTTTAAAGATACGGGACGAAATGGGTATTAATTGATTTGTTAAGGGCAAAAATGTAATTTTTAGGACGATTTAAGTAGTTTTCCCTGATTTATTCAAACGACGCAAAAAACAGCGAGAACCAAATTACAAAATTCCCAGAAAATCCGAACACAAAATCAGAAGCTTACAAGACAAGACAGAACCCTTCCCGACTTTTCGTGTTTGCTTATTTTGTCGAACAAAACAAACAAACAAACAAACCCCTCCCTTTGGATTTGCTTTCGAAGAAAGCCCCGACCACCACCAATCTCGACGCCGACGACCACTTCTCTCCGGCGTCCCCTTCCGGTCGGCGAACTTTCCTTCGTCTAAGGTATTTTTCTCCTCCCAGTCCTGTAAAATTTTCATCCATGGACGCGCCTTCAACAAAAAACCAACCGGCCACAGCCCTCTCCGACCGACTCCGTCCTCCGACCAGCTTCTCCTCCTCTGGTCGAGCGAATCCGATATGTGTCCGACACGGATGCGTGTTTCCTAATCAAAACCCCCTTGCAAAATCTCATTTGTATCAATTGTCTTCGTTTTTTAGAATCAACAACAAATCTAAATTCATAATCTATCGAAGATCTATTTTATTTAGGGTTTTATGCTTGATGGTGCTGTGAAAGTTAGAGCGACCATGATAAGGAAGTCTAGCAACTGTGCTATCTGTGATAGCTCTAATCTTGCTTCTGTATGCGCCCTCTGTGTGAACTACAGGTACTTGTCCTCCAAAAAATGTTTCCTCTCTTCATAATTATTACATTCTTTCGCTCGACCGTTTCATGGAATTTGGTGCTACACAGGTTGAGTGAGTACTATGCTTCGTTGAGGTCCTTGAAGAATACTCGTGAAGCCCTACGTTTGAGGTTGGAAGAACAATTTAAGCAGAAGGTTGAGCTTTGATATTATACATGTATGTTGTAGCATGTTAATATAAAAAACTTAAGTTAATCTATCTACATATTTGAATTTGGTTTTTCTTCTGTATTATCATTATTTTGTTAGTATTATGTCATTCGTCTTTAAATTAACATGCCATGATCAATAGTCATGCTTATTTGATGCTCGTTGGTTGGGATACTCTTCAATTCAAGTGCTTTTATGGATTGACCAAAGCGGAGCTTAATTTCTTATCATACCTTAAGTGGTTGTCGGATGCTTGAATAACTTGTTAAATGGTTGCGGCAAAGTATGAAATACTAGTTGTCTAAAAGTTTTAAGCTACATCAGATGATGTAGAAGCATTTAAGATTGAGTTATCACGTACTTACAAAGGGCAGATATGGTCCACTAGTGTAGTACAAGAAAATATTATTTCCATCAGAAGATGTACGTGTTTCTCACTAAGGTAGAGGAAATAAGAAATCAGCACATTTGTGACCCACAGAAGAAAAAATATCTATTGACACCCCTTCTCTCTGTTCCCTTTCCAATTTGCTTTCCAAGTACTGAAGTACCCAACAATCTCCTAGTCATTTCAAGATGGTTGCTATGAATTATAAGAAAGATGACAAGACATCTGATCGTTGAGTGAAGGTTCAATTGTATCAAGTTCACAGAAAAGAAAAGAAAAAAACATTTGTGATTCTTTTTTGGAAAAGCAGGCATGAGTTACATTTTGATAGGTTCCAATAAGTGCAAAATGTACATGGTCAAACATGTGCTAGTATAGTTTATCTATGGATGCACATTGTTATATTTTATATGTTTTACATATATATCATCACTGAAGCTGAAAGTCATGGATTTCACCAGAGTAGAGCAGAGGAGCAGGTCAATTGGCGTGCCCTTCAAAATGAAAAGCTTGCACGCTTGAGAATGAGGCTGCATCAACTGGAGAAACAACTTTTAGAAGGTTGGTCGTTCATGTCCTGTTCTTCAAGAATCCACACTTCATTTCAGTCAATTAATATATTTTGCAGGAAAGGTTAAAAAGGATAGAGAGTCAAATGACTTGAAAGTCAAACAAGAAATGCTGGATTCAGCCTCTTCCATGGTAGAGTTTAATGCATGTGTTATTATTTGCATTATGGTTGCAGCTCACATGGTAATTAGCTGATGGTTTTTGCAGTTAAGAAGAAAACAGGCGGAGCTTGAGAAGTTGTTCCCTAACCTTATTCATACTCAGAGCCTAGGATTTGTAATTCCCTCTTTCCCATCGTTCTTGCTATAAGCTCTTTGACGTTTCGAATTCATGCTTTCATTTTTCTTCTATTTATCAGAGCACGTTCTATCCAATTTTAAGTAACGTTATGAGTGTGGTCCTTGTAAAGCCGTTTTCCAAATTCATTGCCAATGAACCCTTTTGTTTAGTATTTATTATGTAGTGAAATTTTTAATATCATTTCCTACATGAAATGCAGATGGCCATAATCTCTGAACTCATTCACAAGCAGTCAGTGGTCCTGAAACAGATTTGCAAATTGTTTCCTCTCCGACAGGTACATCTAAATACAGTCACGAAACTACATATTGAGCTGCCTTTGTGTTTGTTTTACTTGAAAAACATTTTTATGAGAATTCATAAAGGTTTTTAAGTCCTTCCTACTTGCTGAATGGGACCATGCTATGTCACTTCAGTTTGTCAATGGAAAAGTTCCGAGTGACCCATTAATAAACTAATAATACCAAGTTAATGAAGTTGATAGATCTAGTTGTCAAGTCTTTGCTTGATTTCTGAATTAGGTAGATTGACTGCTTTTTTACAAAGGTGATTTTTCCTATCATTAAATTATGTTGCTCTTGTCATAGGTAAATTCAGGTTTGGAGAAGACCGGTGACGCCAGAGATTCGTATGATCAAATATGCAATGCACGCCTACCCAAGGGGCTTGATCCCCACTCCGTTCCATCTGAAGAGCTTGCAGCATCTTTAGGGTAGGTAGTACATCTTTCACAAATAAAACACAATTCTTTTTAGTCTTCTATAACAGTCCTCACCCACTATACCCATGGAAAGCTCTTAGCTTTTAAACGTTATCCAGAAAGTGGTAAATTGGTGTGGATATTGTCGTCCCATACTATTAATAAAATTGGATCAATAAGAGCTGTATCTTTTTGTCTCCAACTGGCAGTCTGACATGTCTTTGTGTTTACTTTTAAGGAATGTAATGTAATGTCAGTGTTTGTTGGGTCAGTTTGAAAAACAAAATTTACATGTTCCTAGATCTGTATGGAAGGTATTTGGGACATTACTGATTCATAGTCACCTGTGGACCTTAAGTATGCAACATTGTCTTTGAATTTTTGGGGGTAAATGTTGGTGAATTATCATACATAAATTTACCATTTGTCATTGAAGTATTACACATTTTCGGTGATTAGAAAAATTGCTAGCAGCATTAAGTTTGTTATCTAACCATTTTTTATTTTCTTTGTGATTTTGCAAATTCATATTTTAAGCATTACCTTTTGCGATCATTAGCTAGTTTCTGATTTGTATTCCTTTCTTTTTATTGCTGATGGTGATTTTTGAATTAAGGTATATGCTGCAACTTTTGAATCTTGCCATCCCAATCCTTGCCACTCCTTCACTTCATAATTCAGGTTTTGCGGTATGTTTTTCTTGTTTCTGGAAGGGTTATGATAAATTGATTGTTATTATTATTATTATCATTATTATTATTATTTTACCTTTCTTTTTAACCATCTATATGATATTATAAATCTTTTGTGTTATTTTACCTTATGCATTTGTTTTCATGCTTATATGATTGATTCATGAGGTGGATTTGTTGGTTAGGGTTCTTGCTCCCGTATATGGCAGAGAAATTCATACTGGGATGCTCGACCTCTATCTCGAAGGTATTACTTAGCCCCACCCCTTTTGTAATTTTGAGCTCTAATTTGCCAACTAATGTCTGTTTTTATATTTTCTCTACAGCCACGAATATCCACTGTTTATAGCTCGTCAAAACTTATGTTCCCTCAATGGTGAAAATTCATGGTCTGATAGAAGCTCAAGTAACTTTGGAGTTGCTTCTGTGGATTCAGAAAGGAAACCTAGCCCGGATGGTGGCAGTGCAAGCTTCAACTATTCTTCTGCTTCCCCCCATTCAGTTGAAACACACAAAGAACTTCAGAAAGGGATTTCACTCCTTAAAAAAAGTGTGGCATGCATTACGACACACCGTTACAATTCGTTATGTCTTGATGTACCAATTGATATGTCTACATTCGCAACATTTGGAAAATTGTTGGCAATTCTATCCTCTTCTAAGGAAGTCCGGTCTGTGCTGTCCTTGAAGATGGCATGCTCAAGGTGTGTAAGCTCCTCTCTTTTCAGTGTACCATTAAACTAATTGAGTGTCTTTACTTTCAAACTCAGTTCATTACAAATTGGTTTTACTAACGGCCAATGGGATCTTAGTTGATTTGTCAAACTTTTATGAACTCAATATTGCATGTCAGGCTTCATATTCACAAACCTAGTGCACACGGTAGCACATTACGAGTTCACCTTCCTAGAAAATTTAATTGCTCGATTTGGATAGTGGGAGAAGAGAATTATTGAAATAATGGTGTATTCATTCTTAGGAAGAAGAAATCACTTGGTTTTGTTAAGTAGTGTTTTGAACACATTCATGGTTAGGACTATTTATTTTCTAGATCCGGACTGAGATGCCAAGGGTTTTGTATACATCTCAAGAAAAAATCTCTATTGATCAACGTGCTTCGTAGGTTTTACCTCATTTCATGAGATGCCAAGGGCTTTTTATGTTTTGCAAGAGAATGCCTGTTCTTAGTAGTGATAAACTTCTTAGTTTCAACTCAAATTTAAAAATTAAGAAAATAATACTTGCTTAATAGGTCATTTTCCTCCTCTCCAGGCCTTTTTTTATATCCCTGCCATATTTTGTACACGCGAGGATGGATGGAATTGATCTTTTACTAACTTAAAATTTAACCAAGTTTGACACCTAACTTGTCTTGTGACACTTTGTCTAGTTAAAATTACCTACCACTTTTCCCATTTATTTCACTTTTGGGAGTTGTGGTACTCAATTTTTAATACATCGATTTTTTGGTCGATGTTATACCAATATGAGCTCATTATGAGATTTATGTTGTTTACTTGTGATTTTCTTGTATAAATCATTTTTCACCCATTTGTTTTGCATTAGTTTGTTAAATATATTAAGAAAATTACACTTGAAGTTTGATTGACTAAATTCCAGTACTGAAAAAAGAAAATATAATTTGAGAAAAAGCTTCATCATTATATTTTTGAGATATTCATGTGTGAAAAAGGTTTTTCTATTGTCCTATCCTGTTGTTACCTACAATAGCCAGCTGAAAGATAATTTTGAAACCAATGACTTCACTCTTGATTGATAGTTTTGAGATATGACGTCTGTTTAACACTGTGTGCGATGCTTAATGAATGTATGATTTTTATTAATGCTTGGAAAGTATCATTTCGTTGCAGATCCATTAAACAAGTGTCAAAAACGGAGGTTAAATCTGCTCACCATACCAAATCAATCGCTTTGGCCAATAGTTCTCAAGTACCGCCAATGGTATATAATTTAACACAGTTACTTCTTTTTTTGGTTTCTGTCCATTTACATAGTCTCATCCCTTTGTTCTTAACTTCCTACCATTCTTACTCAGGCAAGTATTCTTGGTGGCAATCTCTCTGATTCCAATGCAAGTTTCCTTTTCGCGACTGGAGGTATTTTTTCTGGTAAAACAGAGAACGACGTTGATGACTGGGATATTGTAGAGCACCCCAACTTTCCTCCACCGCCTTCACAGATTGAAGATGTTGAGCACTGGGCGCGGGCCATGTTCATCGATGCAAAAAGGCGGTAGTATTGTTCCTGCTACTCTATAACTTACCGAGGGCTTATGGCTGGTAGCTTTTCATTGTACATACCTTATTTAGTTTCTTTGCTACAGAACGGACACCAAGTTCTTTGTAAAAGAAACACAAAAAATGTAAATATTGCATATACCAAACTAATCCAATTATAGCCACTAGTGCAGAGAGCATTTTTCTGTTCTGATACTTTTATGGCAGTATGTTAATGATATTAACTGTAATTATGCTTTCTGTGACATCTTTTCATTCCTAAATTCGCTACTGTCATGTATCATCTTATATCTCCACAAATTGTGGTTATATTCTTTTTATACTTTCAGATTGTGGATATATTTATTATTTGCATGCTTGCTTACGTCAGTTAACTTGGTCGGTATATATAGGGTGTCAGTTTGCCGCGGATCCCCAACTCTTTGGGCATGTGTTTATAATTATCAGGAGTCGTTAAAGCATGTGTTAAGAGTTAAGACATCCAACGGGTAACTGAAAAAACTAGATGCGACCATAGTAGTCGGGATATGAAGATATATTTGGCAGAAAAATCCGAACATTTGCTTTCACTTAAAAAATTAATGGTGTGATTGAAAATTTTCGAAGTTATTTTATTCGCTTGTCCAGATAGGCACAAAAAATATACTTCTAGAGGCATAATATGCGAGGGCGATAGCATAAAATCCCAGTCTTCTGCATCCACACGCCTTCAATTGTGACTCGAACTTTATTTGAGCGCCATATCGTCTGGTAAAGGATTTGATTGACAGCCGTTTTTAATTAAATAAACGACAGTTTCTAAATTTTAAGCAACTGTCATAGCTAAATGGATTCTTAATAAAGGAGCAGAAATTTGTTCTTTTCAAAAGTAAATCAACAAGATTGAGAATAATAACGCAAGAAACTTGGGTCTTCCAGCTTCTCTTGTTATATGAACTGGGCATAGTATATTCCCTTCCGCAAGTTGTAAGCCTTTACGTAATAAATTTCTATAGGACAACTTCAAACAGTTCAGAATCTTCAGAGACCATTCTTGAACTGCTCTATGTACTGAGAGTGCTGCTGTGCAAGGAGCTCGATCAGAGGCTTTTCTACGACCTCATCATGTGCCCCCTTACGGACGACGATTTTTGTGTTGCTTGTGACCACTACCACTTCCTCCTTGCGGGTGGCTAGTTCGTTTGCAACCACTGCATGCATGCCATACTTGGTTAGTGCCGAGCTGGCCTTCTTTAGGAGGATCTCAGAATCTGTCTCCAGCTGTTCAATTGAGCATCACAATAGCAAGCATAAACGAAATTCAGCAACAAGATATAAAAATCAGAAAATTACTGAATAAGGACCATAATAAAAAGGGCACAATTACTCTATTCCTCCGCTTCCCTACTAAATTGTGTAAAGTCGTAGAAGACTAAGAAATGATATAAATTAATCGGAAAAAAAACAAATTTTGGAACCAACCGTCCTTGAACTACATTTCTCAAACACTGTTACGGTCTAAAAACTTCCTCCAAAACAATCATATCCCTAAGAAAGTGCAGTACAATTTTACCTCTTTTTTGTGTTCAATGTGCAGTACTAAGATAAGCAATACCTTGAAAGATATGCAAAACCCATCAGGAGCCCATTCTTTTCGTAAAACTGAAAGCATCTTTGGCACCGGAGTAAGGCGCATGTCCAAGGGACCACCAGCTGATTGGATCTTATGCTCCACCTACGTAAGTATACAGATTGTAACTCGGACAAAGTGGAAAAGACAATCTGAAATGATGTAATGATGCAGCCTCTTACATATTGGACTACATATGTGATGGCAGTTTGCACTGGTGCTCTTCCTAATTGTATGTGTTATTGTTGGTGATCGGATGTACTTGTATGTCGGATGTCAGAAATTAGTTTCTAATTGGTCAAGTCATCTACATGTTTCAATTTTGGTCAAGTAATTAATTGGATTTAGAATCTAGTACAATATGAAAATGATGCTCTTATGTATCATTCACCTTAAATTGTATTTTCTTCTTGGTCTCAATTTTAAGGTTTAAGTTGTTTGATGAAACCCATGCCAAGAACTGTCAAGCATTTGGGATAACTATTTATTTAAATCCAAAAATTAAATCACACCATTAAACACTATTTTATTCTGTTTTTCTATTTCGATCAAGTATTTCCTTGAGATTCTTCCATCAATAACCAGTAGTTTGTCAATAGCTCATTTTTCTGTGCAATATTATGATTACCTTATTTGACAGAAAAAATGCACACTGCAAGTGGATGTATTTATGGTCATAATAAGTTTTTTGTAATCTTAAAATCTACTGCTACACAGATCTTTGGGACAATATCATAGATGTTGGAAACAGACTGTAGTGGCTGTAACAAAAACACTGTTTAACCATCTGAATGATATAGCTCCATGGGGAACTGGAATGCAGGTTTTATCCTCATCATAATTTAAGGGAGGAAAAAGGGGATTACTTACCATGCTATCCCAGGGCACATAAAAGTCAGAGGCTGCAGCTGCAAGGTAAAACAATGCATTTGCTCTAATACATCTCATTGAGACAGACACCAACTGCAGTAACTGCAAACATATAAAGTGTCATTTGCAGCACACGAGTAAGTACGAAATTATAGCCAGAAATCAATGACCGGGAAAATCATTAAAGCTACAAGAGATACAAGGATAGCCCAAGGAAAATCATTGACAAAAAATGTTTCGCAGCAGGCAATCTTTGGTTTTTTTATTATGATGTATTGATATCCATGCTCTAATACATTGGATGTAATTCAGAAACTTAGAAGTAATGAGATGAGGATTAGATAGGTCATTGTCGGTTATGTTTTGCAACATACGATGGGATAAATAGATAAATTCTTCAGTGCCCTCATTACGTTAAGAATTGAGCAGATAAAATGAGATTTAGAAGTATTTACGACATATAGGAAACATAGCAAAGAATAGATAGCTTCTGGAAGAACAAGACAATGGTAGAACTCTTCTACATAGAATACCTAGTTGGTGTTACTGTAAATAACCACTAACAAAGTAACATGCAATACAAAGTGCAACAGAATGGACCTGAAGGTATTCAAAGATGGTTGTAAATGGCAATTTCAGCAAAAAACCTTCTTTAACAGCCTGCAAAGAAATCTCAATTTATTCATCTCTAGATAATAAAAAATATTTGATATAATAGAAAACAAGAAAACAGACCAATAACAGATAAGCTTATAAGAACACAAGAAAAAAGTTATACAGAGTGATAATCATGTACTGCCTCCTTTACTGCTCCCCGATGAGATTGAGACACTGCACAAGTAACAAAAATATTCAGGATGTAGAAAGAAAAAAACATAAAAAGAAGCATCACAAGGATAACCAAACAAATTAACAGAAACTTATACAAGGAGCATTCTGTGTCTACTTATGGGCAATACCATATGAAATTCGATTGAACATCTTTTTGAAAGAGGGTCAGAGTTTATTCCCCCATGTTGAATTGTTGATCGGTACACTCTGATGCCATATGAAATTTGATTGAACATCTTTTTGAAATTCAAGTGTTGAGTTAAGATACTCCAGAACAACTGAGATTTTTTATGATGTATTGATATCCATGCTCTAATACATTGGATGTAATTCAGAAAATAAACGTAAACAAATTTTAAAAATAAATCTTAAGAGTACAGAGACTAAATGAATATCAACAGAAAACCTCAAGAAAAGAGCAATAGACCTCTCAAGTCATTATGGTAATTGAGCTGGTATTTTTATATGAGATAAAAAAGAAACACTGGAATCATTTATTTGAACGAATAACTGATATGGCTGAGCAGACCTTGAACTTCCGAATCCTCAGAAAGTTCTAAAAGGTCAAGGAGTGAATCTTCTGTAAAGTTCCTACTGTATGGCTGGAAAGTTCCCCTGCATAAACAAAATCAGCAAAAGAACTTGCAAAAAAAAAAGCCTAAGACAATGTTTGCCATTATTATCGGAAAAGAAAAGAATATATCTGATATTGTATGCACGTAAAGAGAGTGTATTTCACCTTCGGTAAAGGAAGATAACTGCATATCCAGCTTTTATGAAGCACCTGCAGCTTCTCTCAATCAGGTCCAAGTAGCAGGATGATCATTGCTTAAAAAAGTAAACTAAATGTTATAAGATAAAGAAATCATACTCTGTTGAAGTTGCACCTCTATGTCCTGAACTGAAATTATCTATATAACGCACACAACGCTGCTCAAGTGGAACAGTAGTACCTCCAGAGGTCACACAAACAACCCTGGTGGGCTTGTTATTTTCTGAAAACATATAAACCAAATCTATAGAACACGTATCGTCCCGGTCCTACTATTCAGTAACTAACTTGAAATGATATAGTACGAAAGGACTGTTTCTTACCCAAACGTGTAGAGTTCCTACTTATGAAATCTCTCAATTTTTTAGAGAAATGATCACGATCTTTCAGTGGTGGAGCAGTATCAAAGAAAGACTTCACTTCGTCAGTAGGCACGTTTAAAGCCTCAACTCCGTTAATGGCCATGACCTAATTCTGTAAGCATATTCATGTCAGATGATTTAACGTGAACTTTCAAAGCAACAACAACAACAAAGCCTTTTATCCCAAAGTAGTTGGGGGTAGGCTAATAATGAAGCTCAACATACGATTCCAATACTCGACCTTAACTTTCATTGAGAAAAACCAAATGAGGGGAAAAATCCCCAACTAACTTCAAAACTCTAAAAGTTGGGACATGCAACAACTACACGACCCTACCATACCACATATTCCAAGGATGGAATACCAAACACGTGCAATTACAGTTCACCATCCAATTATCACACTTGACGTGATTCACATCTAAAAGAAAGAAAAAAACCCATTCCAATATCATTTATGTGCCACACTTGCATGAGCAACACATCGACCCACGAAATTCCAATTCCCTGATCTTGTTCTCACCACACAATTCCAACTTTCTTGATGTGTTCTTACTTATTATAGCCACATATAATTCCAACTTAATTGATGTGTTCTTAATAACACAAAATTCCAACTTTTATGATGTAAGGTAACTAACTTTACTCATTTAGATTTAGTAATAAAAAAGAGATTTTTTCACCAAATTCGTTACCCTATGCTTGATTTTTTGTGCCGAAACCGAGTGCACAAATCAATAATAGAACGGAATCATACTAAAAACTGGAATAACACTTCATTAATGATCATTATCACTATCGAAAGAGAAATCAAATAATAAAGAGCAGAGATAAGTACCAAATCAAAATCGACCTAATCAAGCAGACGAAGTGGCAACGAAACCACGTGAGAGAGTACCGATAGGGGTTCAAACATGACGAGTAAGAACCGAAATCGATGAGGAGAAGAAGAATTGGACCGGAGTCGACCGCCTCGTGGAGAACGATGGAAGTGATGGACATTTGCAAATTAACCCTTGTGTTTTTGTGAGGCTAAAATATGAGTTCTTGTCTCGTCTGCCTTGTTTTTCTCAATATTGTTTTTAGAACCTTGCATATGTTTAAATTCGTCCTTTTTATTTTAATTTATTCTTGTAATAGTTTGCGAGACTCTGAGCAATAACATCATCTTCGGAGCATTGATTAATTGTGGAGAATATAATGTTTGTATGAAGTTGAATGATAATGCCATCTTCTCAGCACAAATGTATGGTTAAGTAGAGTTCAGTTAAACAGATTTTTTTCCCCAAATTCGGATTCGGGTTCAAAATCTACTTTAGGTTTTCTGGGTTGAGTCAGGTTCCGTTTGGACCGAAAATATGATTATTTTTACCACATGAAGACATAGTGAGGAAAATACGGGAAAATGAGGATAATGTGATTGCAAGAGGAAACCTCTTTTTGTTTTCTCTTTATTCTGAGATTTTGAATACTTTTTTCTGACTCAGAAGTCGGAACCAAATTTAATGGAACAATAACTTGGTAAATTGTTTGTAATCTTTTCCGGTATAATGTTTTCCAAAGCTAATTTCCCCCCTTTAAATATACTACGACACCAAGAAAAAACTCTGTTTTAAGCTAATGTACAATGTATGAAGGATGAAAGTGCAAATTCCAGGAGATAGATCGGTCTCATAATCATCTGTATTTTACTAACTAGCCGCAAACACAAAATTACAACGTATTATCAGTATAATACCGTTAAATTCAACAATTCAATACGTTATTATATTTTTCCAAAGGGGAAAAAAAGGAAGAAACCTCTTACAAAGGACCTCATGAAAACAATTTAGCAAAAGTAATTCCAAAGATCAAAGTAAAAAACATGGAGAGAAAGAATACCTCAGCAGGAAGGATAGAAGATTTGAGATTTTTGAGAGAGCTGTGGTGGAGAGAAGTGATAATGATCAAAGTCAAAAACAGGGAAAGAAACATATATATAACATATCCAACCAGTTAGTTCATGGTTGGGTGACTGGAATTTGGTGAAACATTGAATAGAAATCAATGCCTTGTTTTCTACTGAAGTCTACTGAAGTAAAAAAAAACTTGATGGTATGAATTTCAACTGCCACGACTTGACTGACTATCAAACTTCATTTTTATTTCAAAGTGATCTAAAATTTCATTCATGAAGTTTTGATATTTAAATTGACATTCAATTCTATGTCAGCCCAACACTGCAATTGTGATGAAATTTAGACTTACAACGTGATATTTGGCGACGGTTTTATAATGTATTCGGTTCTTATATATCCAAATTAACAATTCATGTTGTGGTTTTAAGACATCAGAGTTGCTTGAGTCCCCCCCCCCCCCCCCCCCCCCCCCCTTTATGGATAAATATTGGTGATCTTCATGGTAAACTGCAATAATAATATGATAATTGATTTCCATGTGATACCAAGGGGATTGGTCTGTGGTAGTTACTTAAAACTCAAGAGCTTTGGTCGGGCTGTAATGTGTTTTGAGCTTGTTGGTTCCTGAACGCAGCAGCCTTGCAATCTTGTTCTGTAGTACCAGAATGCAGTTGGGTGTTGATATTTTTAATCCATCCATTTCAGCAGAAACTGAATCCAGTAATGGTCTATTATCTCGACATTGCAATTTGCAGCATGGAGAAGACGGTTGGAATGAATCCTAGACGGCAAGACCACTCTAATGCTATTATCTGGCATCTTTCTGAGTGTAACTTCTATGAACTTTCCTCGGAAATATATACATATATAACAAAGAAGTTGTTGCTAACATAATTAACATCATATGTTCAATGACATAGTATTGCATTTTGTTCCAACCGACCACCAATTAACAGTTCACAAAACCTTTAGGTTCGAACCAATTTTGTCCCAACTTTTCGTTTATTTTTAGAAAACATTTAAAATAAGTTAAATAACAACACAAATTATTGTTGAAAATTGGTTCATATTTGTTAAGGAAGCAAATCCGACGCACAACCCAGGAAATTTCGGCGAAGACGAGTCGGTCTACCGAATTGGATTCGGTCCACCGAATCGAGGATTCCAGGCACTCCGTGTGCAGCTAGGATCGGATGACCGAATTGGATTCAGTCTACCATGAGAAGGTAACAAACACTTCGGAACAACGGGTTCGGTAAACCGTTGGGGAGATTTTTGGTATTCCGAGAATCTGGACAGTGTCTGTCAAATTTGGAACGGTTCACCGAGGGTTCTCGGTCAACCGAATGGTTGTTGAAGAATTCGTTAGTTCGTGGAAGAATCGTTCTCGCGGTCTACCGAGCCGCGTGAGAGTCGTTCCCTCGGTCAACCGAGAAGGATTCAGTTAACCGAATCGGAACATGAAACGCTCCTATTGAAGCACGCACGGTTAAGCGAACGAGCATCGGTTAACCGTGTCCCCATGAATAGTTCTGTTCGGTTTTGCTTAATTGTAGCTCGGTTTTTTGAGTCTATAAAAGGGTTTGTTTGCTCTTCAATGTAACGCACAAAAATATCAATAGTTTCCTTCATTGTGAGTTGAGAGATTAAGGCTAGAGATAGATCTAGAGTGTTTTGGGAGACACATTGCTTCCAATCATTTGTAATCTCGGTTGCTTCTCTTGTTGGAGAAGCGGAAGAAGGAAAGAAAACCCGCAGGAGACCCCCAAGGACGTAGACACGTTGCCGAACCTTGTAAATTGCGCGTGTCGTGGTTGTTTCAGGTGTGCATTTGTGTTTGCTTGTTTATTTTCATCTTATTAGTGTTCTTGTTGCAATTGAGTTTGAAAGAGGGTCCGAAGTTAATTCCGCAATCAATATTTAGTATTTTCGTGGTGCGTTTAATCCGTGTCGAGTTAGTGCATTGTTAGTTCCCCTCCCAACAATTATCTCGATTATTTTTTGTGTTGAAATTTTATAAAGTTTTTAAAAAAGGAGAAGATAACTTTAGATTTTTATGTTGATTGTAGTTTAATCAATTTCATGTTGAAGTTAGCAGGAGGTAAAGTGACAACAAATGATAGGACAAATGTCAAATGTGTAAAGTGTCAATCGGAGAAAAGATAATGGACAAATTAAATTAACACATTGCGAATATATTAGCCAATTGTTGGTCTGAAATGCAATACTATGTCATTGAACATATATCATACTCTGATGTTAATTATGTTAACAAAAACTTCTTTGTTACATGTATATATTTTCAAGTTAAGTTCATATTGTATACAATAGAAGTGATACTTTGAAAGATGTCAAACCACATTGTAATCGAGTGAATGTCGAGGATAGCTCGGAGTTTCTTGTTTTTGTTGGAAGAATTCAATTATGGCCGAATTGCCGAGTCTTAATTTAACCGTTTGGTTCCCTAAACCCTAGCACGCACGCACCCACTCACTCCCTCCCTTATCTCCGTCTCCTTCCCCCATTTGATCCTCTTCTAGGGTTTCCGATGATCCCACTTCTCCGACGCCTCCCTAAACCCCACCTCTCCCGCCACCTCTCCTCCTCCTCGAAACCCCCGGAGTACGACATGCCGACGGTGACCTGGGGGGTAATCCAGGGGCGCAAGGAGAAGCTCGTATCCCGCGTCATCATCACCGACTACCTCAAAACCCTCGGAATCATCCCCGACGAGCTTCAGGACCTCGAGCTCCCCTCCACCGTCGACGTCATGAGAGAACGCGTCGAGTTCCTGCAAAAGATCGGCCTCTCCATCGACGACATCAACGACTACCCCCTCATGCTCGGCTGCAGCGTCCGGAAGAACGTAATCCCCGTTCTAGGTTACCTCGAGAAGATCGGCATCCAACGGTCGAGGATGGCGGACTTCGTTAGGCTCTACCCGCAGGTGCTTCACACTAGCGTGGTTGTCGAACTCGTTCCGGTCATCCGGTTTGTGAGAGGACTTGATGTGGAACGACTTGATATTCCCTTTGTTTTGATGAAGTATCCGGAGTTGTTGGGATTTAAGTTGGAAGGGACGATGAGTACTTCGGTCGCTTATTTGGTTAGCATTGGGGTCCGGCCTAGGGATATCGGGCCGATGGTCACGCAGTATCCGTTTTTCCTTGGTATGAGGGTTGGAACCATGATTAAGCCGTTTGTCGATTATTTGATTGGATTGGGGCTTCCGAAGATGGTTGTCGCAAGATTGATCGAGAAAAGGCCGTATTTGCTTGGGTACGATTTGGAGGAGACTGTGAAGCCGAATGTGGAGACGTTGTTGGGATTCGGTGTGCGCAAGGAGGCACTGCCCGCTGTTGTTGCTCAGTACCCGCAGATTCTTGGGTTGCCTTTGAAGGCGAAGTTGTCTTCGCAGCAATACTTCTTCAGCTTGAAGCTTAAGATTGATCCCGATGGTTTCGCTCGTGTTGTGGAGAATATGCCTCAGATTGTGTCGCTTAATCAGAACGTGATCCTCAAACCAGTGCAGTTCCTTAAAGATCGTGGTATTCTGGCAGAAGATGTGGCCAAGATGGTCGTCAAGTGTCCTCAGCTTGTAGTATTACAGGTGCAGCTTATGAAAAATAGTTTTTACTTCCTCAAGAGCGAAATGCAACGGCCGGTAGAAGAAGTAGTGGAGTTCCCAGAGTACTTCACCTACAGTCTCGAGTCGAGGATTAAACCTCGGTACCAGAAGTTGTTGAACAAGGGGATCAAATGCAGTCTAGGATGGTTTCTGAACTGCAGTGACCAAAGATTTGAAGAGAGATTGCAGGGAGATTTTATAGAAGCAGATACTGCTGGACCCTCTTTCGCTATGGGTGGGAAATTGGAAATGCCGAGAAGCGTGGCGTTGTCTGATGAAGACGAGGATGAGAGTGACTCCGAGATTTTATATAGACGGACTGTGTCTCTGTAGTGCTTGGTGATTAAGTTATGACTTATGAGATTGTGATCATCTTGTTACAGACACAGAATCTGCAGATGTAACATTTCCCAACCCTTGTTCTTATAATATATGTTGCTTCACTGAAGCTGTTTTTGTCTACAATTTTGTTGTACAACATTAATTACTTGGTGGCCTGTAAAATTCAGATGTTGGATGAGATTGATATTTTGACCGACTACTAAAAATCAAGTTCAGGTTACCGATGAGTTGGGAATGTTTATTCGTTTTAGTTTCAATAAGCAGACTGTCAAAAACAGGGGTGGTGGATTTGTTTGGTCTGGAATGATTATGATCTAACTTTGGTTACACTTGTGAAGTTGTTAACACTAATGAATTCTATAGGCAATTGGGTGATTATTTCTCTTTCTGGGATTGCATATTCTTGCCAATAAAATTTTCAATTTACCATTAATTTTTGTTTGCTTATATGTGTTAAAGAAGCGCATGCTATGCTTCACTTTTATTTGATATGTTGCAATTTGGCGAGGTATGAGTACCCAAATTGATGGGTTCGAGTTTCCAGTTTGTAAAATTCCACAAGTCTAATTTGTGTGAATACGGAAACCAAATTCTGTTGGTTTCTAGTTTTACAAATTCTTAGGTTCCCAATAAACCTCGTTTCGTGGATGGAGGATGGATCCGTCAAAAGGTTTCCCAGAAATTTTGGACCAAAAACTCAACATCCAAACTTGATAAACAAAAACAAATCACATATTCACGTACTTCCACTTGTGCAGTACAGTTGGTTGATAGTGTAAAATTATCAGGTTTTGACATCGAACCATCATCATTCGGCAGGCACCCAATATGTATCTTTTGATACATATTGGGTTATGTGGGTCATCAGGGGAAAATAAATAAATTCCAATCGGACCGCCGCCGACCCAGATCCCGATGCCTTTGCGTCGAAGCAAAAAATCGTAAATAAATAAACCAAAACCAGAAGGCGCGTTAAGGAATTTCCCCAACGGAGTCGTTGCAGATCTCTCTTCCCTTTCCACCAAACCCAAACCCAAACCCAAACCAACGCCACTACTACAAAACCCTCTTCGATCGATCCAAATCCTATCCCTCTAACTCCAACCACCGTCCGATCCCTCCTTCCCATGTCGATGCTCGACGCCTTCTTCAGCAGAGGCGCCTTCAAGGCCGCCAGATGGTACGACTTTTTCCGATTCCGCCACTTACCCTTTGTTTCTTGTCGCCTTCTGTCAATTGTGTCGTCGTCAAAATCTCACCTTTCGAGGTTGGTGTTTGGTTTCAGCAAAACCCTATTGAAGCTCACCATACCGCGGATAAAGCTTCTCCGCAATAGGAGGGAGATTCAGCTTAAGCAGATGAGGAAGGACATTGCCAACCTCCTTGAGACCGGCCAGGAGGCCACTGCTCGCATTAGGGTAGGAATTTGTGCGAATTTTGATTGTTTTGTATGGGTTCTAGGGCCGCCGGCGATAAAGATGTGATCTTTGGTTTGCGATTGGTAATCTGTTGTTTTGATTGTTTTGTGTTGATCGGTGTTGTCATGTAGGTGGAACATATCATTAGGGAGGAGAACATGATGGCGACTCAGGAGATTTTGGAGCTCTTCTGCGAGCTAATTGCGGTTCGACTGCCCGTCATTGAAATTCAGAGGTACACCTGCTGTGCTTGTTTGCTTGTTAATCTGATTTAGTTACCTTTTATAGTTGTTTCACTGTTGTATTTTCTCGCATTGATGGTCTGAACTTGGAAGTAATTATTCGTGTGTTGCAATTTATTGCGTCTTTTATTGAAACACATGTTTGAAACATGTAAGAAGTTTACTAAGACAAGCAAATATAGTTTATGTTGGAATCACTTTGACTTGTTTGAATGCACTTAACAAGTTTCCCTTTTAGTTCATGAGTGGGATCGCATTAACAAGTTTAGAGCTTTGATGGAATACTTTTACATTCTATAGGCTCCACAAATCCACAACCTGGATGAAGGCCATATATTTCATATTTATCTGCTTGATATTGGGAAAATTTTGTTATTATGATCTACCATCTGCTTAATCAAAATATGCCATTCAGGGAGGGGTTACTATTTTTTGATTTTCTGATGTGCATGTTTTTTAATTATTTGACATTTATATGAATTAAGCAGTTGCTTATTTGGTCACCCTGTTAGATTGTGGGTATTTGGGTTCTACTGTTGTGAGATTGTCACCACGCAAGGGAAAATTGAGTACCCTATAGCCCAAGCAATCTATTAAGCAGAACCTTGCCTCAAAATTGATTCAAATGTGTTGATTTGATGAGAGGTTTTAACCCCATCGTATTATATCTTTGTGTATGACGATCATTACACACAAGATGAAAAGCAGAAGGAAAACATACGTGAAATAGGAGTTCTTAGTGGTAGGTTCCTCCTCTTGGGCCGTTATCTAAACTAAAACACTATTATCCAGTCAATATAATTTGTAAAGAGACAAAGTATGCATCCCATGTGGTACATAAATTTGTGGTACTTTTGTTTATCGGTTCTATCTCTTACATTTATGGAGTTACCCTTCTGCTCTATTGTTCTAATACTAATTGTCTCTCCAGTAGTCATCCTAATACTTGATCTCCCTCCTCCCTAGCATAGGTCATCTGGCTTTCTCAATGATATTATGTAGAACAGAATAGCATTGAACGTCTTGGTTATAGAGTGTGTTGGTTGTAGAGGAGAGGGTTGGGAGGAGGTAGGCAGGATTAATGATAAATGTGGGAGTTAATGTTAGGAGCATAATCACATTTTATGTACATGAATTTGTAACCAGGACGTCTTGTACATGTATCTGGATATATTTGTGAGTGGGAAATCTAATGTCATGTGGCTCATTTTGATACTATATATAGGCTACACACTGAGATATTGTCACAAAAATGTTTATATACGTATCTAATATGCATGAGGGTTCACATGTCAATTGTATATATATTTGTCACATGTATTATTGTTATCAGATCTTCAAACAGTGCTAAGCATACATTATCATGTGTTAAATTGATCAGTTAAATTATATTAAATGACAGAGGTAAAAGAATCAACAAGAGGTGCTCATCATGTTTATCAGAGATTTTGGTTTTATACTTTTAAGTATTTGGTAATGTAGTTTGGTTCTTTGCATAAATCTTAATGTCTCAAAAAAGGTAGTCTTTGGGTTTAGTTTAAGTTTTGGTAACTACATATAAGGTGTCAAATGACAAGACTAAGTTGCAAAGATTGGACGTGATGAGCCGATAGTATGTTGATGAAGACACCTCTTACAAAAATTATCTCAATGCAGGAGCCAGGAGTACGATTCATTTACATGACAGAGGTTCCTTAGAGATTATAATGGCATCCAGCAAACCCTAGTTGATGTGTACTTGTTATACCTGCTATAAGCGTGTTACCTTAAATAATGGCATCTTGAAAAACTAAGTACTTCGGGGACATTCATCAAAACCTTTTAAGACTCTCCCTTAGGTTTATAGCTAAAAAGATGTCGAAAAAGTGAATATCTAGAGTTTTGAATTACTTAGGTTATATATTATATCCAATTCGTGTGGCTTTTGTAAAGTTCGTTAATAAGTGGTGTTAAAAATAATGTAGGGAATGCCCTATAGACTTGAAGGAGGCAATTTCTACCATTTGTTTTGCGGCCCCAAGGTGTGCAGATTTGCCTGAGCTACAGCAGGTCCAAATGCAATTTGCTGCAAAGTATGGAAAGGAATTTGCTACTGCTGCAACAGAATTGCTGCCAGATTCTGGTGTAAATCGCCAGGTACTTGCTATAAATCATACCTCATCTATCATATTTTATTTTTAAGTGACAAAGTTGAGCTTACATGTTTTGTCGTGTCTCTAACTGGCTTGGGTACTGTTCCAGATAATTGAACTCCTTTCCGTGCGTGCTCCACCGGTGGAGGTGAAAATGAAGTTGTTGAAGGACATTGCGGAAGAACATGAATTGGATTGGGATCCTGCTGCTACTGAGGCAGAGTTGAACAAGCCACATGAAGATTTGCTGGTAATTTAAAACTTGACATGTCCGTCGTGAGAATTTTTTTTTGTTTAGCAATTCTGACACAGAAATTACCAATAATTCTAGAATGGTCCCTCTCACTTCATAAGCGGGTATTCAGTGCCGCTTCCTAAGGAAAAGCACGAGGAGTTGCCATACTCTACCAGCAAAGCAGCTGCCCATGACAAGCCCGAGAGTGAGCTTGAAAATGAACAAGATCCTGACTTTGATTTGTTGGATCTTCCAGAAGTGCCAAAAGTTTCAGTTCTCCAAAGTCCACCTACTGTACCAAATCCTGATTCTGTAATCCCGGGTGCGGACCCAACCTTGCCAACTACAGCCCCAACCTTGCCAACCAGGGGCCCAACCTTCCTAACCATGTCCCCAATTGTTCCAGCTTCACTGCCCACTTATCTAGAATCTAAGAAAGAATCGCCAAGTCCCAATCGACATGATGAGTCAGACTTGGGCCCCGACATTGTTAATCCCACCTCATCTTTTTCCTCCCCAAAGGAACAGCTGCCAACTTCGGCAGTTGATCCCAAGGAGATGAATGAACCTGCTTCTGTCTTTTCTCCTGCACAACCACATACTGGTTCGTCCTTCATTATACCTGAAGTGCCACAACCTCAGCCACCCCAACCATTCTCGTCCTTTTCTCAGACAAAAAGTGATGTCAAAATTGATTTAGACGATGTCGTGGCTGCAGCACATAATGCTGCTGAGAGTGCCGAACGTGCTGCTGCAGCTGCACGTGCGGCAGCTAGCCTTGCACAAATTAGAATTGCCGAGCTAACTGCCAAAAGAAATGGTCACAATGAGTGGCTTGCTGAGAATGGAAGTGTGGTGGAAAGAAGTTACTCAGATAAACAGAATGTTGTGGAGAAGCCAGTGTACGATCAACATCTCCTCAACGAATACAGTGGAAGTGGCTTGGAAAGAAGTGACTCGGAGAGACAGAACGTTGTGGAGAAGCCAGAGTACAATCAACATCTCTTCAACGAATACAGTGCAAAAGACAGCTCGATTGAAAAATCCAAGCAGGATACTGAAACTCCTGTCGCTTCACAATATCAACCTTCTCCACAGACGTCGAGATCCACTTCTTTGGAAGATGATCCCTATTTCTCCTACCCGAACTTGTTTGGGCGCCAAACTTCAAACGTCGGCAAATGATAATATATTTGCATGTGAACTGCAGTTTCAGCACATCTAGCTAGTAAGTGAGTCTGCCGTCTGTCTTGAAAAGTTAGTTGCTTTGTAGAGTTAATTTCTCTGCTTATTTGTTGGATTTTTCAATGGATGTATCATGTATAAAATCATAACACTTAAACAACAGTATAAGTTCCCCAGTTCCTGTAATTATGAAAAATCTTGAATTTCAGGTCATTTAGAAATTCGCCGGAATTTTCTTCTACAAAAAAGATTATTTTCCCCTCTGGAGTTGGACAATATCTCTCTACACTCGACGAGCCATCCATGGGTTAAGCTGATGAATTCAAGTTGCACTAGTAACTCATTTTCGAAAATGGTCTATATGCATGTACAAGCTGCCATGCTTGTAAAAATGTTGCTAATTTTACCATCAAAATCATGCAATAAGTTAAATAAGTTATTTGGCAAAATGTAGAACATATTACTTGGGTAACCTGACTGTAATATTCTAGTAGACCTATACATGATTTCAAATCCAAGTTAAGTTTTTGTATGGCTTCATTTTGAGTCCGCAACTGAAGTGAACAAATGATAAGGCTAATGCTCATAACTCATAAGCTATTTCATTTTCAACTTATGGTAGCAATTTTTAGTGTCCTACGATCTATTTCTGGTTGGAGTAGGAATAGTGATCCCTTATCTTATGAATCTCATGATATTATCTTATTGATGATATGAATCTCATGAATAGGATTACTATATTGCTGGGAGTGAACACCAGGCTAATATATACGAGTTGTGTCTTGGAATTAATTGTTCTATATATCTTTCTTTGAATTCAATGCAAAGTTTAGGATGTCAAACTGATTATATTTGTAACATCCTCAAGCAGCGGAAAATTTTAAAATTTATAAACACTCAATCAACAGAGGATATTACGCAAATAAGGGAACACAGGTGCACCAACATATATAATGTATATATATGAACATCAGAGTATACAAAAGTTGTGATTACATCAAAAACATATACAAAGGAAACAGTAATCACACGACCTCAACTGAGAGAAAGCTGGATCCGGTAGCGGTGCTCCTCTCCTCGGTCACCACCCCCTAACGCCGATCACGGCCTGAAAGTAAACATGCAACAATGCCTGAGTTTCCAGAAGGAAACCCCGTATGCCAAACTCTAAATGCATGAATAAAATCATCCTAGCATGCAGTTCTACTCAACAAGAAAAACATCGCAACCGGCTGGGCTTCAGGGCTCTCTCACCCAACCACAGCACACACCACAGGTACGGGGCTCCAGGTCTAATCTCAACCAACCACCGCACACACCACAGTCACGGGGCTCCAGGTCTAATCTCAACCAACCGCCGCGACTCACACTCGTCGCCAAGCTGGGCTCCAGGTCTAATTTCAACCAACCCAAACGTATAAGGGCTCCAGGTCTAATTTCAACCAACCCCTACACGCGGTCCCTACTCAGGCTCCACGTCTAATCTCAACCAACCCGAACGCACTACGGAGCTCCAGGTCTAATTTCAACCAACTCCGTACAGACTAGCTGGGCTTCAGGTCTAATTTCAACCAACCGCAACTCTCACACAGTTACGGGGCTCCAGGTCTATTTTCAACCAACCACCGCAACACTCGTGCACCTAGCACACTCGCCGGAAGAACATCGACACCACAACTCGCCCCACACGGACGACCACAACCACAACACCTCCATAGTGCAAAACATGACACAAACGGTCGACCGAACCAAAAGTCCCGGTCGACCGAATCAAGCAAATACAGGGCAATCCACTTCGACCGGCACTCCATCGGTCGACCGATTCCCAACACCACACTCGTTCGGTCGAACCCAAATCAAGGGACGGTCGACCGTTTAGATGGTCAACTCCCGGTTTAACGAACAAAACGACCAATCGGTCGACCGACAAAGGGGTCCCGGTCGACCGAAAGTCACCAGGGAAAAATCCCTCAACACCACAACGAATTCGGTCGAACCCCCGAGCACTCTCGGTCGACCGAATCCGTCTAGGGAATAATCCCTCACTCGCACCATGAATTCGGTCGAACGCCGAGCACATCTCGGTCGACCGAATTCCTCCAGAGCGTTCCCCACGCTCAGCGCACAAGTCCGGTCGACCGAATCCTCATTCGGTCGAACCGACCACTATGCTCACTTAAGTCACGGTCGGACGAAAATCAACGAGCGGTCGACCGTTTAGATGGTCTAAGCCTCCAACCGACTTAAGACAGTGCACACGTTCGACCGGCAAAGGGGACCCGGTCGACCGAATTCCTGCAGACTTGCCTCCTATGCATGATCGGTCGATCGCCCCCAAGGGCATCGTTCGACCGATGTGAGGCAGAGCCTGAATTCTCTTCACGAACGGTCGACCGTTTGCACAAACCGGTCGACCGATCAGGCAGTGAAATCTGCTGCACATTTACTCGCGACGAGCCGAATGGCCTACCGTTGACTTCCAAATACTCACACTACTTAAGTGAGCGAGCTTGACATACCGGAAGGTCTGAAGAGACCTTTGAAGAACCGCGACGACGCCTCCACGAGCACGTCTCCCCAAAACACGATCCGTCGACGAACCTCGCGTCCACACGACGATCCACTCCTCCTCGACGATCCACACTCACGAATCCACCTCCGACGACCTCCACCAAACAACCACAACCCCAGCACACGAGTTAGGTTGAGGGAGAGGGAACGAAGCAAAAGGAACGGTCTAGCACAACTACGAACTCACCTCCAACTACCACCTTCGCCGCTCCTCACTTGCCGGAGATCACCCACTCACCGGAGCTCGAACACCCGCCGGAGCTCACTGCTGGAGAGAGAGAGAGAGATGAACGAGAGAGAGAGGGAAACGTGAAAGAGAGGGAGAGAGAAACTCACCTCTAAATATCTCCCCACCCTTCCATCTCCACCATCCATTCCACACCTCTCCATCTCAACCACTCATCTCATCCACAACATCCAAGCCCTTCATCCATCCCTCTCAATCCCAGCCGTCCATCTCCACTCCATCCTAATCTCCACCTAAACAAGATTAAGGCACAATTAGGATTAGGATTAGGCTCAAGATCTCACAATATTACCAACTAAATATCTGCAATCTTTTGGAGAACTAAAAAAAATCAGACTTCTCGACAGTGGTTTTCCCCCCTTGAAAAAAATGACATGTTCTTAGTCTTGCACAATGCCATAATCAGACGATCTGTTGCTCTTACACAGAGACAAAATGTGGGACGATGTGTTAAATAGTTCCAGGATGAAAGAAGCATGTTATATAATTCTAAAGGGCGTTTAGGTTCATTCTTTGTATAATTATTTATCTACACGCTCACTGATGCTTTATATTAATCTCGATCTTCATGTTTACATTGTATCTTGGATTTTCTTTGCCGATTTATTTTGAGGATTAATCTTTTCTCCCGCAAGATATTCTTCTCAGATCATAGTTCCAAAATATGATAGTTTGGTAATTGTTTATGCCAAACACACTATTATCATCAATAAATAAATCTCGAAACACGCTTTGAACATCTAGTGTTCTCACAGTTAGAATACTATTGGACATTGGTCTTCCAGTAGTAGTGTTCACAAGCAAATAATATTTGTGGAGGAAAAAAAAACAAATCTTTCTATCCCTTCAAAGGTGGCCAAGATAAAAGGAGGGACATGACATGTAAAAATGGATTAGAAGGTAAACGTATTTGTAATCATGAAAACATAACGATGCCAATATTTTTACTTCATCAAATTTGTTGTAGATTCAACAAATTTAGACTGACGACGTAATATGTATATCATAATTAGCACATAAGTGTCGAGCTGGTTAGTGAGATGCTAGTTTGTATGCCACCATCAATAAAAATCAATCTACGGCCTTTCAAATCAAATCATAAAAACAAATTTGAATCCATGCTCATCTGATATGAAGAATCTGACTTGGTAGCATCCGACTAATTCAGCCTACATTTTAATGTCCAACAGACGTTTAACATTTAAAATTCTCAAATATTGCATTTGGAGAACATAATATATATATATATATATATATATATATATAATAAAGAGATAGAAATGCTCTGCACGTACAAAACCGTGTGGTTCTGTAACGAAAGTGACATGAAAACGATGATTAATGCAATATTTTTCATCCACTTTTGCATAAAATATTTGGCATGCACATCTGTGACAGAGGGGTCTTCGAAGCCAATATTTTTATTTTATTGATAGTTCATGTCATGCAATCTAGCTGAGATGTTGATGAGATGAATCCTCTCTGAATCAAAGTGCTACTTTGTGTCATATACCTCATCTTATAGCCTTTTCCACTGAGTATATGAATATATACTATGACATGTAGTGTAGTTGTAAAAAAATCTTTTATTATTGAACAACTGGAAAAAGTGGAGAACTTCTGGCAGGAATCATTCAGAAGAAAAATTCAGGATCTAAACTGAGAATGTGGTAGACATGTCTGCCATGATCTTGCAGAAAACAACCAGGAAAGTGGTCATCCTCAAGAATTTAAATTCCCAAACGTGCCTGGCCATGAACTTGTTCTTTTGCAACATTAAACAATATAAAACCTGCTAGAGAAGTTTGAAGTGGAACTTTAATTTAAAATATAATCAAGCAATTACAATGACATAGAGGCTTGCATGTATTTCTCCATGTATGAAGGCCAAGCTCCATAAGACTTATAAAAAAAACTATACATATTGCTATCAGATGGAGATGATAAAAGCTCTCATGAACCAATGCCGAATTCCCGGGGTCATGGTCCCCAAAACCAATTAAATTGTACACAACTCACCCTCGAGGAATCCACGGGTTCCCCAAAAATTCAAATTAAGAAGAAATAAACAACTTTGATACAAGAAATTGCGATGATCGACTGTAAATTTCACGCAAGATCAGAACCTACATGTACAAAAATAAATAAATAAATCATCGTCGTATGGCACAAAGATCTCCAAGAATAACGTTGATGGTCGGCCTTTCGGTTACAGGAAAAATGCACTTAAGAGAGATGTCCAACATTCTGCTCATCGCTCGCGGTGCTTCGTCAACACTGGCAATTTCTGGATCGAAACATTCCTTTTTCTTGCCTTCTTGAGCGCATTTCAGAACCCAATCAGTAAGGTCCACTGCTTCTGGCTGACCTGAAACAATATCGCCAGCGCTTTTCCCGGTAAATAATTCCATCAGTATCACCCCAAAAGCGTATACATCCGCCTTAAACGTTATAATTGGCTTGGGTGAGTCTTCCAGTTCTGGAGCTCTGTATCCCATAGCTCCCAAGAGCATCAACTGCTCGGCAGAAGCCTCTGCAGTGATAAGATTGTGAAAGCCATAATCGGTTAGCTTGGCGTCGAGATTAGGACCCGAAAGAAGTACGTTGCTGGATTTTAGGTTGCCATGAGGGAGGCCTTTCTCTTGGTGAAGGAAACACAGAGATTGAGCAACATTGGTTGCGATTTTGAGCCTCTGGCTCAGTGTCAGTGGCGCTCTTCCTGTTGTTTTAACCCCTGCGAGACGTCAAAAAACAGATAGTTAGTATAAGAACAAAGTCAGTAATATATACCATCTAACGAAACCTGTTTTGTAGATGAAATTGAGATGAAAAAACAAACATGAATTGTGAAAAATTACGGTCTAAGAGTGCCGCTAAATTGTCTCCAATGACATAATCTGATATGATAAGCCTCTCTTGCTCCCTTGGCCCCCAGTAGTAGCCTCTCAAGGGGACAATATTAGGGTGCTCAATTGATCCAATTCTTTTAATCTCCCTCGAGAATTCTCTCCTTCGTTTAGCATACCCGATGCGCAACCACTTCACTCTCAAGATCTGCCCACTGCTCAAAGTTGCTTTGTATGAAGTCCCATGGCAGCCTCTGCCGATGACTTCAGCTGGGGCTACCGACAATTCCTCGATTGTGAACGTTTGGGAGTCCTCTAGATACAATTCCCCCTCGAACCAATCCGGCGTGTGGACGTCTAAAACCGCATGCTTCTCGGGTAGATTTGCAATAGGAGAAGAACCAAGTGGAGACGAACATGAAGAAGGCAATAAAACACGAACAGGCAGGTCATTACCGGGCACGTCAAGCTTCATTAATTCTGATTGAGAATTGAAATTCGATAGCTCTCCCGAACTCAACAACTCACACTGAGGTGTGCTTTTACCTGAGGTTTGAGTAGACATACAGCGAGACCCTATGGCTGATTTCAGCAACCGGTCGCTCGAGTAAGTCCGCGAAAGCAACCGCGTTTCCTTTCGCGGAGACTGAAAGAGTACAGAGGGGAACTTGCCACACTTCATGTTTGCTCCCGACGGTCGTGCTTTGAACCCGTTGCTGTCGTAGTTGACTTGGGACCTTACTTTGTACACGACAGTGCACATTATTAGAAGCAACAATACAGATCCTACACAACCAACAGCAACTGTTACATTGATTCTGGACGGAGGTTGGTCTTCTGGAATTCCAACGCTGTTCATGACATCAGAATGGTTGGCTTGGGAGTTTTGGCTTGGTGGTGGGCTTCTAGGGGCTACCCCGAGCAAATCGTTTCCAGGATGGAACGATGAATTCGGAAAATCTTTCAGGCTGGTAGGAATGACACCAGATAAATTGTTGCGGGTCAAGTCGAGCAAGCTCAGGTTCGGTAGCCGAACATCTGGAATTTCACCTTCAAATTTGTTCGAGGACAGATCGATATGCTCCAGAAGACTCAATTTCCCTATTGCACTCGGTATTTCACCTGACAAAGAATTTTTCGCGAGGCTAAGCGACTTGAGCTTCTGCATCGAAACAATGTTTGTGCTTAAAGGACCGGTTAGCGAGTTATCAGACAAGTCCAGGGACTCCATGGGGAGCTTGGAAGAATTGATTTCCTGAAACGGTATCGTGCCGCCAAAGAAATTTTCAGAAAGATTCAAATATGTGAGCGATGGGGACACGAAAAAAGTGCGGTAAAGGGGTCCGGTGAGCTGGTTATGGCTGAGGTCGAGAACCGATAAATTGTTGTAGCTTTCAAATGCATAAGGCAGAGAACCCTGTAAGGAGTTATTACTGATCTTTATGGATCTCAAAGACTGCAATTGGTAGATGAGTTCCGGGAAGTTCCCGAATAACTCGTTCGAGCTCAAGTCCAAGAATTCAAGCGTGACTCCCCAGCTCTGCATGTCTGTGAGCTCACCGGATATCAGGTTGTTGCTCAGATCCAAGTCTGTGCAGATTCCTATGCTGGAGGGAAGAGAACCATAAAGCGAATTCGATGAGAGTTTAAGATGCCGAAGGGATGTTGAGTAGATGTTTGGAACATAATCTGCATTAACAAGGGAAAACAATCACACCAAACCTTAAATCATGTTTTAGCCCATCAAGACGTGATAAATATAACATACTGTTAGAATCATAACAAACAACTTTAGAATCCAAAAAAGCACAATCAAAGGCATGAAAGTTTATTAAGGAAGCAAGCTGCAGATTACACAGCTATATATCAAAACATGTCCCCTAAAGCCTTGAAATCAAAGGAGACAACTTAAACATAAAAAAAATAAAATAAAATCAGAATTAGGCTAAAAAACGTGGTAAGTGTCATAAAAATGTAACCTGAGAAACTGTTTCTTCTAAGATCAAGATCGACGAGCTGCGTGGAGTTCCCGAACAAATCCACCGGCAGCGAACCGGACAACTGGTTATCCATAGCCCAGAACACTTTCAAATTGCTTACAACTTCGAAACTTGGAAGCGACCCATAGAGTTCATTGTGGCTCACATCCAGAGTCTCCAAGCTCCTGAACATGGTCACAGCCGTGAATTCGAAAAAAATCCCTTTGAGTTGGTTCCAGCTCATATTTAAGTACTTGATCGAGTAACCGACATTTTCAAGATCAGCCGTGTACATCCACAGCGATCCATTCAACGAATTCCGGCTCAGATCGACATACTCGGTGTTGTTCCGAAACCCGGCCAGAAGGTTCCTAACGTCGCCGGAGAAGTAATTCGATCGTAAGTCAACGACTTTGAGATCCGTAAGGTACCAGAGCGCTCCACTTGGGAATTCCCCAGAGAAGGCGTTGGACGAAAGATTCAAATAACTCAACCTCCCAAACTTCCCTATCTCGAAAGGGACCGGACCGGAGAAGCGGTTGTTGGACAAGTCGAGCCATTGGAGGGACACGGGGAAGCCGATAGACGCGGTGAGGATCCCGGTGAGGTTGTTGTTGGAGAGAGAGAGGGTTTGGAGGGAGGTGATGCTGGAAAGGGTGCTTAAGTCGACGTAGCCGGACAACCGGAGCCCATCGAGTGCGATAGACACAACATATTCTCCAGTAGCGTCGCACTTGACGCCGTAAAAAGTGGCCGGGCAGTGGGGATTGCTGATGTCGGAGGTCCACGAGCGGGAGAGTTGGCCTGAGGGGTCGGACGTAATGCCAGATTTGAAGCCGAGGAGGCGGATTGCGTCGGTGACTTGTTGATCTTGGGGAAGAGATGGGGAGGGGAAGAGGAGGAGTAGAAGGAGAAGAAGGAGAGAGGGGATTGGATGATGCATGGTTTAATTTTGGCGGGGATGTAATATTGTAGGTAATATGGTTGGTTTGTTCTATAATGTGGACATGTTGTGATTGGAAGAATGGGAGGAGAGAGAGAGAGAGCGAGGTGGGTTTTGGGCAATGGGAGGTTTTGATTATTGCACCAAGTTTTTTGATTAGAAAAGGTATATATATATATATATATATATATATATATATATATTTTGGGTGTGGTATGGTAGATTAGAAAAGCTTGTCAGGTGTAGGATAACACAGTTAAGAATGAGGGGTTGATCATTGATGGATTTAAATCTGGAGCATTTTGCTTTTGTACACCAAAAAAGAGCTTAATTTAACTTATGTCCATAAGTTTCTTAAATTTACTTAGGCACACTTGCTCTATACCAAAATTGCTTGTTTGTGGTTTTTGGCATATGACGAACTTATCCTATTAATTCGCCAATGTGTCGAGAAATTAAGTGGAGTTAGATATTTGTGAATGTGTTATAGTGCAAATGGACATGATTGTTCAATTTGAACTCTTACTCAAGCTTTTAAATATCAAAGCAAGAGCATTAGGGAATGAAATAGTCAAAATCAGAGATTAGCAAACCAGTGACAATAAGATGTTTGATGGGAATAAAGTAGAAAAACATAAGAAAAAAGAATTTTGCAGAAATTCTAATCACCTGCCTTCCACAGAGGCCTAAACCCAACAGGGCCACAGAAACAAATAGCAGTTTCAAATTTTGACGAGCCTTAGTGGGCCCACAAGTGACGAGCCTCCATGTATGTTCCTAGGGCTGTCAATTTTACACGAAACACGGTAACACGACACGAAAACGACACGAAGTTAGCGGATATGGATTGAGAATTTGAACACGATTAATAAATGGGTTGGATACGGCAACACGATTATTAAATGGGTTGGATATGGATTTCTGGTGCAAAAACGATTAACACGATTAAGACACGATGAAACACGAGAAGTAATTGGGTAATTAGGCACACGATTGCGAATACAACACGATTACTACACGACTAATACCGAAGTCTATAAATAATATATAAATTATAATAAACAAATTCTAAGAACTGAATGTCATATTTATAATTTTACCAATTATATATATGTGAGTGGTTTGAAACTTTGAAGTTTGAACTCTGAACAAGTGGATAATCGTGTGTTCAATGGTGTAAACGGTAGCGGTATTAAACGTGTACACGAAGTAATCCGTTTAATAATCGGGTATAAACGGGTTGGATACGGCAACACGATTATAAATGGGTTGGATACGGCAGAAATTTAGCAACACGATTATTAAATGGGTCGGATACGGCGCAACACCTAGAGCTTATATATAGGAGTTGACACGACACGATTAGCACACGACACGACACGATTGACAGCCCTATATGTTCCTGTTCTAAACTGCTGTTTTAATTTATGGACAAAAAGTAGAACTACATACACGCAAAGCCGATGGTAGAAAAAATAAAATGAAATGCAGAACATAATTATCACGAATGATTTATGTTGTAGGAGTTAACCTGATTGTAACGTTACAACTACACTTCTTTGATCTTGTTTTTTATCCTCATGAAATATTGTTTCTTCTTTGACTACAACCACCACTAAGCTTGTCATTTTTATTCTAAAAATAGTAAATGCACTTATGCACGTCTTCATGATTAGAACCTTCATAATATATGTGATTGATTCTATTTAATAAAGTAAAGATAACCATGCATGTTTTAGGATGGTTTTGTTAGAGTAGGTCATTTGAGTGCTGAATCATGGTCAAACGCTCATTATTTTTATTGTTGGACATTTCTGATTGGATTCTGTAAGCATCATAGATGAAGGTTGAGCAACAATCATTAATTGGAGAAATGACGATCTACGCTCTACCAATTTGAATGCAAAAGCGTAGAATCGGCAAGAACGTTGAAGAGTTCGTGGTGCGGGTACGTGTTAGCTTGTGCTTTTTGCAATCTCATTATTTTTATTGTTGGACATTATCTTAAGTATACCATTAAAAAAGGGAACTACTAAACGTCGCCCCAAAACTACTTAAATCGTCCCTTGAAATTACCAAATTGCCCTTAAGAAACTTAAAAAACAAATTTTTTAGGGGGAGGCGTCTGCCGGAGACGCCTCCCCATAGGGGGGAGGCGGCTGACACAGACGCCCGACCCTTGGGTCGGGCGTCTGTGGCGGACGTCGCCTCCCCCCTATGGGGAGGCGTCTCCGGCAGACGCCTCCCTCCTATGGGGAGGCGTCTCCGGCAGACGCCTCCCCCTAAAAAAAAATTTTTTTTGGGGTTTTTTTTAATATTAATAGAAAATAGGGTTTACATTATCAAATTTAATATGTTTGTACATTATATAGTGTGAATTGATTATCAAAAAAATTAAAAGGTAGAATACTCATCATAAAAAAATAACAGTACGACAGAGAAACAAACACAAATACGAAAACAAACGTACGACAGATAAACAAATACAAGTACGAATAGTAAGTGTACGACAGAAACGAGAATACAATAATAAGAGTAAGATACTAATACTCTAACTACTTATCAACCTAATCATGGTCGGGGATGCCCAACTGAGAATGTCACGCCTGTATCAAGTGACCATCATCTACACAAGCAGCTCTGCTGTACTCGTCTGACATCTCGTCCTTCTTCGCCAGGATCGGCTACACAGCCCAAATCATCTTACCCATCCACTGTACATAACAACCCCATTAGTATACACTAAACATCACCCAAAAATTACTTAAATCGCCCCTGAAAATTACCATTTTAACCAAATTAAAAAAAAAAATAGGGGGAGGCGTCTAAGGCAGACGCCCCTCCATAGGGAGGAGGCGTCTGTCGTAGACGCCTCCCCATAGGGGGGAGGCGTCTCCGACAGACGCCTCCCCCCTATGGAGGGGCGTCTGCCTTAGACGCCCAGGTAAGTGGTTTTTTTTTTTTGAAAAAATATACATCGGGGGAACCGCTGGTTGCTTTTCTGGTCTCCGAGATATTCGAGATATTGTGCATGAGGTATAGGAAGAGAAAACGGTGGTAAAAAAGTGAAATTGTGACTTATATAAGCCTAAATAAGGTCAAGGGCAAAAAGGTAATTTGTTAGGGCGATTTAAGTAATTTTGGGGCGATGAATAGCAATTCAGTTAAAAAATTCAGCTAAAAAGAGGAAAAGAAATATGCTCAATATGTAATAAACCACAAAAACGATCAATAAGCGAGGAAGATTGTTTTAAGGCACTCGTTAACATGAATGGTTATCAGAAGAAGTGGCTTTAATTTTCAGAGGCTTAAATGTGAAGTCTGAGAAGTGAGAGCAGTTTGTTGCATTACCCGATTCGAAGCAACAGCTTTACAGATCCCATCCAAAAGTGACTCCTGAAAATAAACACTCTGGCTCGAGCTTGTGCTTATTAAGTTCCAGGGGGGAAAATCACATTTCTGGAAATTACACTAAAAATGGCATGAAGATGGATACAAAATGATTAATACGGTTAAGCTCACAACCTCCAAACTACTTTGTGCTTATATAATAGAATTTTACAAATCCATAATCATGTCAACAATAATAGGCACACCATAAAATGCACCTTCAAGGTGCTTACAGATATTAACAAGATGGGTTAGTAAACAGTTTGCATTTTGTATAAGGACGCAACTTGCCTATTGAGCATGATCACTCTCGGTGAGAGCCCATATGCACAAGCACAATGTATGATTTATCAGTTGGTTACAGACGTAAGATTACAATAACAATATGATATGGGATTGTGGGGGTAGGAGTAACAAAAAATAAATTATTACCGTCTGTGTTATTTTGCCAAGGATCATCTTGGACCTGATAATTCAACTGCATGAAGGTTGTCGGTAGAGTCTAAAATCCACCCTCTGTTGTAGAGCGGCGTATGCCCGTCTTCTTGCTGAACCACTTCAACCTTTTGCCACTCTTCCCACCTTTCGGCAAGGCCATCCCCTTCGAGCATCCTTACAACATCTGACATTTTTGGTCTTTCATTTGGTGAGCCCTGAGTGCAAAGTAGGGCAACTTGGATTAGCTGCTCCACCTCGGCTTCAATGTAGTTGTTTTGTATATCGGGGTCAACTAACATTTCCAGCCTTTTCTCCTTCAGGAGTCCTTTCACCTGTTAAAGGCACAAGAATAGATGGTAAACAAAATGACGTTTGTTATTCCTGTCTTTTAAGTGTTTAACAACTATAACACCCTAATGGACTAAAAATAGGTTACTGTTGGTCATTTAGTTAATAAGAGTACTCATATACTTACTCTTGAGGTGGTCACATAGTCATTGGTAAACAAAATGATGTTTTTTTATATTCCTGACGGTGTTTAACAGCTACAACACCCTAATGAAGTAAAAAGTGTGGGGATTTGCATCACCAAATCACAATAAAAATCCAACAAAACTTGTTTGTAAGTCATTTAGTAAATGAGGTTAGTCAGATGGCTAATCTAATAAAGATGGTTACAGAGTCATATTGCTGGTTATAAAGTCAGTGGAGTATGTGCATTAAGTGATGTTTGTTTATTGAACAACACCAACTGCTCATCACTCAATATGATACCCACAGGCTCCTACAATTGTGCGTGAAAATCAATTATTTTACTTGTATTTATCTTTAACTGTTGCAATATAAATAACTGCAGCACCACCCAAAGATGTTGAGTTCCCAAATCCCAACCATCTAGGAAATCTAGAAACATAACATCTTCTCTGTAATGAACAAGAGCATTAACGATGAATATTTAAGAGAGAAATTTAGAGGTTACCCAATCAAGCAACATAACATCGTCATCATTTGCAAGTCGTGCAAGGTCAAATGCCCGTTGTCCAGTAATGAGTTCTAGAAGCATGATTCCATACCCAAACACATCAGTTTTCTCAGAAGACTTCCCAGTGGACAGATATTCTGGAGCTATATGACCGATTGTTCCACGGACAGCAGTTGTCACATGTGTATCCTTGTAATCCATAAGCTTAGCAAGTCCAAAGTCCCCAACAACAGCCTCAAACTCTTCATCAAGCAATATATTAGCAGCTTTCACATCACGGTGAATAATCTTTGGGTCACAATGATCATGCAAATAGGAAAGTCCCCTTGCTGACCCCAATGCAATGCGCTTCCGAGTCGGCCAATCTAGCGGTGGTTCTGATGGAGGGCGCTCTAAACAAAAAAGTAAAACACAATTTTAGCAATTCAGATTTCTCTTCTAAAAACCTAAGCCTTAAGAAGCATGTGAATACCTCTTAAACAAGATGCCACACTTCCATTAGCCATGTAGGGATACACAAGCAAGCGTTCTGTTGGAGTCATGCAAAAGCCACGCAAACGGAGAAGGTTCCGGTGTACAGCCATGCTGATCATTTCGACTTCAGTTTGAAACTGAAGTTCACCTCCCGGTGTACGTTCCTCCTTGAGTCTTTTGACTGCTACAAGGGAACCATCAGCAAGACGCCCCTTATAAACCTTTCCAAATCCACCTCTGCCCAAAATGTTTTTGTTGCTAAAATCATCAGTTGCAACTTGAAGTTCACGTAGCGAAAATCTTTTGAGCTGGCCAAGATGAACTTCTGGATCTTCTTCGGCTGTACCAAATAATTTAAGCAAATTTAGGAATGTCAGGGCATTATCTTGTAACTATAGAATAGAGAATCTTTTTTCCTTAAAGGTATGGGTTTTTTTCTTCTTTTAAGTTTTTTTGTCTGCTGCAAACATTCAGTAGTAGGTATCCAAGTAGTTATTTAATAAGCAAACACATGGGATTAAGTGTAACCAAACCACAAACCAGGTACATCAAAGAAGTATTCTTGCGGTTTCCGACGGCGCCACCAAGCAAATCCAATAGCAGGGGCTGCAAAAAGCAATGCAGCACCTGCAGCCACACCACCAGCCAATGCGCCAGTGCTAGATAAACTATTTCCTGTCCAATAAAATATGAACATGCATATTAAGACCACTTTTTTCCAGTACTGGGAAAGACAACTCTGCATTAATGGATCAATAGATGACTAACTATGCCTGTAGACGCAAACCAATTAAAACAATCATCTCTACAATCCATCGTCTAGTTCTTATGATGACACTTAGCCCTGGGTTTAATCAACTACCATTTTTCTACTAATTTGGGGTCAGTATAGACTATATAGATCAACTTAATTTTCTTGAGGTTTTGAACTAGTTCCTTGAATCACCACAGTAACCATTACCTGGAGTAGAAACTGATGTTGGTTGAATGAAAGGTGGAGGTGGGGAGAAAGGAGGAGCCCCTGGACATGGTTTTGTTGTACCCGGCCCACATAATGAAGGATTATTGGCGAAACTGCAAAGGACAAATCTCACAACTATTCATCGATAACAAAAACAAGAACAAAGATGTACAACTTCAGTTCAATAGCAAGTTCAAAAAGGAAACCTGATTGGTGTGAAAAGTGAAAATGAACCATTAGATGGGACTTCTCCTGTAAGATTATTGTTGGACAGATCTCTGAATTTGAGCAAGAGATGATGTGAGTTTAATTTTAAAAATGTGCAAAATGGATTAAAAAATAGCTCAGAAGAAACTAACTTACAAGACTTGTAATGCTGTAATATTTGTCAAAGTTGTAGGAATACGATCCGTCAAATTATTGTTGTTGAGCCGCCTATCCTTTCATGTATTGTTTTTGGAGCAGAAAAACATTAACAACATTAAATATATGGTAGAAATATCAATATTTCTTGAAAATATAATCAATAAATCATCTGATATTTAAGGCACAAACTATGTAACAGATGCATGGTCAGATGAGGGATATGTTAGATGATGTCCAACTAAGTGGTAGAATATATATAATAAGACACATGTTTAAGACTTCAGCCTTTAAATATTTCCTGATAATTTGTTCCTGGAAACATTTTTTTGAAATTTGTAGCTTGGCAACAACAGATACGTGGGAGTGTGGGACATCCTGAAAACAATGAGCCAGGCTGACTGCCACGGTAAACAGAAAAATAGAAAAGGAACTTAGAAGCATCGCTTGATATATTGTACACTCATACAGGTCCTGATCTTTTCAGACATACGCATGAAATAATACATTTGCTTCTCATTCAGAATACTACTGAAATATGTAATGAAAAATAGCATAAGGTAATGTGAATAGCAATTGTATACCAATTGTGAATAGCATAAGATAATGTGCCACAAGTGAAAATAGGCCTGACCAGACTGCCATAAAAGCAGAAAAAGAAACTTACAAGAATCGCAGCTTTGTCAAATTCCCCAGTGAATCAGGAATTGGACCAGTGAACTCATTCAAATACAGATCTAAGCTCACCAAATTCATCAAGTCTCCCAGTTCATAGGGAATAGTTCCAGAGATGTTGTTGCTGTAAAGTTCTCTGTTGAGAAGAAAAAGCATATATCATCTTCTTGAAAAAGATGAGATTATTAGCTAAAAGCTTCATAATATTAATTATACCTTTGGCATCGAAAAATACTAAAATATCATTAGCATATAAGAGAGCGATGACATCACGAGAGAAAATCATGTCAATCAGAAGTAGCATAATCATCGACTTACAGGTACTGCAAGTTCCTCAGCTGACCGAGTTGAGGAACCAATGTACCCGATAATGCTACATTTCCAAGATCACTGTGGAAAATGAACAAGATGATAAGAGCCCTTAGTCATGAAAGTAGATATGAACCAATCAACTAACCAGGCAATCTGCTGTGCATATGAGCAAAAAAAAAAGAAAAGAAAAATAAACGTACACTCTTATAACACTATTATCGTTGTTGCACGTAACATGGAACCATGTGCAAGGATTGACAAGGGTTGGATCCCAACTTTGGAGCACCTTGTTAGGATCATTCAGACTGGTCTTAAAAGTATGCAGAGCATCACCTGATGACCAAAATTAAGACAGCTCTGCTTTGTCAGCTGATTTTTGACATGAAATAGTACAACATATAGCGGTCTGTAACTCATGAATTTAACTGCCAAGCAAATGTAATCAAACAGCATATTAGCTGGTCTTGACATAATATTTAATCGATATTACAAGGTCCACTACTGTCCCTACTACACAATTCATGTAATTAGATGGCGAATTGGTTAAAGCATAGCTTATATTTTCAATTTGACAATTATAAATCTTATAATTTATGTTTCTACCAACTTTTGATACGATGTACCTTAAAACCTTATAATTTATGTTTCTACAAACTTTTGATCTGATGTACCTTAATCCTGAGTGAATTTTAATTTTATTAACCCTGTAAAGAGCATTTTCACAACATCCTTCACCACCTCAATCACAAAACATGTAAGCATAACAAGCGTAACCACCTTTAGCTATTGAATGAATAAAAGCTATCTATACATCCAAAATTTAACCCCCAATAAAAACCCTGCATCTCAGATAAAAACAAAATTTACAAGAAAAACGGCTTTTCGTGAAGCCGTGAATCAATCTGCCAATCTAATGTTCTCCAACTTGACATAAATTTTGAATCAATATCAATTCACAAGTTTGGTTCGCACTTCAAGTAAACATACAGAAAAAAGTTAATTACATCACATCCAACTATACCTCAAAATTCCATTTCAAAAAAGAAAAAAGAAGAAGAAACTAAACCTCAAAATTCCATTTTCAGTATGACTAATATAAATGAATCTCACAATGTATATTTTTACAAACATTTCATGTGCAGTTACATAAATCAACTCTGTAAATCCGCAATCAACCTCGACACAAAGTAGATTACCAAAAGAAACACAAACAAATTCAGCCTTAAAACCAAAAAAAACTGAATCTCAGACAAAATTAGTAAAAAACAAAAGTTTCATTATCACACAGAATTAAAAACCACGATTTCCGAAAAAAGCAATAAGCACATAAACTTTCTGCAAAAAAAGAAACAGAAGTGGAAGAGCGAAACGAAACCTTCGACGTTGGCGGAAACCCTAGCGACGGTGAGGAGGAAAGAGACCCCAATCCGCCACCAATCCCACGCCATTCCCGGAGATTTTTTTTATTTTTATTTTGGGGGTGCTGCCCGGAGGGGAACGGGCAGCGGGGAGGTAGGAGTGGTGGTTCTGGTTGTGCTGCTTGGTTTGTGAGGTGTTTGGAGTCAGTGCGGTGGTGATAATGACTGATGATAGTCAAAGTCGAGTGGAGGTCCGTGGGGTCCACCTTAACTTAAGTGCCCGTTCCATGCGGCGTTTCCACCACGTGCTCTTACCCTCTACATTTCTTTTCTTTTTTGCCTTTCTTCCTTTTTTTTGTTTTCTTTTCTTTTCCGTGATATTGGTGCCTTTTTTTGGGTACCAAATGGTTTGACTATTGATGATGTCAGCATTTGTCTTACATCCCGGTAAGTTTTTATCAAGTGGGGGTTTATGAAGATAGTAATGACTCTTCCATCCACACGTGTGGATCAATTAGTTACCCAAAGATAAGTAATCATGAAGACAAAGACGTCCAAAGACGCAATCCTACTTCTTTGAGCTGTCTGTCATGCTTAGTTACAAAGCATTCCAAAGCATAAATAACTCAGCAAGTGGAGAGGCCACTGGCCACATCCAGAAAATATGTGAATCCAACTGAACCTGAAATATTCTATAGAATTAATTGCAATTTGTTTCTTGACTTTTCCGTATTTAGAATTTTGCACCTTTAATTTTAAAAAAATAGTAGTTTGTCTTGTATCTTTTCATTTGTTGATACTTGACCATTTCTGTTAGTTTTAATATCAAAAAATACCAAATTGTCATCATCATGATAATAAAAAATATTATAATTTAAAAAAAAACATTAAAAAGAATCCGACAAAGTATCTTGTTTATTTTTAACATAATTTTTTTTAATATATGTTTTTCAAAAATTTGAACAAACTTCGGATTTTCAGATCGAGAGCATTTTGGTCATTTGTTGAGTCAAAATTGATCGAAAAAGGCAAAGTGACAACAAGTGAAAAGACATGGAATAAACTGGTACGTTTTAAAAGTCAGGAGTACAAAGTGTCAACAAGTGAAAGGTAAGGAGAAAAAATGCAATTAACCCTATTCTATTAACCCTTTTCTTTAACATACCAAAGACTTTGTTGTGGGAGTCTTCCACTTTCAACTTTTAAATTCAACCAATCCAATGCTAACTGCTAAGCATAAATTTAGGGTTGTCTTCCCTCCAATTAACAAACTCACGTGCATTGCTTCGGGTGGCATTATAATATGCTAATATGGCAGAGATAAGAATCTCATCCATAGTAGGTTTTGCAAGTTGAATTATGATCCTGAATCCTGATACTTGTTTCAAAGATGTTACGTAGATCTCTTATTTAGAAAGAAATAAAATTCTCCAAGAAAATATGTTAAGACTATTATGGTCTTTCCATAATCCATACGCACCAATGACACCATTATAATCAGAGCCAATTATGTGGACTGAACATTAAAAATAGACTGTTCACTGTAGAGTGTTGTAGTGAACTATAGAAGATACAGTTAATCACTGTTGATTATACTAGTTAAGTTAGGTGATATGAAACTTTTGAATCAGGTACTTTCCAACTGAGTTTGATTCAAACTGAAACTGATTAATTAATTAATGGTGGTCAATGTTTTGAAACCAACTTTCATTAAGTATCAGTTTGAAGTGATTTCATAAAACTGATACTCTTGCCAAACATTACGTTTAGAGAACAACAAAGGAATTTGGTTGAATGTTGATTGAACATAACAGGAATATAGAAGGAATCCAACTTTAGCAATACAATGAGGATAGAAAGAGGGCGCACTGGTGGACATGAGCTTGTTTTGTTCCGTAAAAGCAACAGATTCTGCTTCTTTACACAATAGAAAGACAATACACGCACGAGAATAGTCGCATTAAGAACATTCGAAGTGTATCATTTTGCTTTCGGTTGTTGGCTTTTGGATTAACTCCTGAGAGGTTTATATCATTATATCTAGGAAACAAATTCAAAATAAACTTTTTTTAATTTTTTTTTGCCAAAATAGACCTCAAAATAAAGTATTTGTCAAACTAAACTCGTTGTCACCACGTGGTGACACGTGGTGACGGCGGGTTTTGTTTTTTGTGCATAGGGAACTCGACATCACTAGTGCTGAGTTCTACTTGGGATAGTGCTGAGTTCTACTTGGGATAACTTGACATCACTAGTGTCGAGTTCTCTTTGGATTTTTTATTGCCCAACACTTCACATTCCACTCGACGTGAGTTGTCAGGAGAATAATGATTCAAATAGAACTCGGCACTGGGGATGTCGAGTTCTATTTGGACATGTTCTCCTGACACTCAGATCGTGCATGAAACGGTTGGACGACTAGTAGAAGTGTCTAAAATAGAACTCGACATCGCAGATGCCGAGCTTAATAGGCATAACTCGGAGTTCCTAACGCTGAGTTAACTTAAAAAAAAGGGAACTATGTTTGTAACGTCGAGTTTTGTCGGGCTATAAAAGCAGTCTGACGCCCCCTTTCCCTCACGCCGAGTTCTCGCGATTTTAAGGTAAGGGTTTTGATTTTTTTCGTTTTCCACCGTTTTCTTGCCTTTTATGTATTAGGATGATATACATTGTTGTTTTAGGTATGATTGTAGTGCTTTTGTTGGTTTAGAAACTCATTTTGGTGCAAACTCGATTTCGATTTTGGGTTTTTAGGCCAAACTTTTTATTTCTTGTTAGGTATGGATAAAGATGATGAAGGATATTTGTTGGTCATGTATAATGAGAAATTAGAATGTAACGGAGATGTGACAGAATATATAGGATCTGACCGCAAATTGGTAGTTGTTCCGTTGAACATAAAATATGAGGATTTAATGGATGTCATAAGATCTGAATGTTGTTATTCACACAGTATGTTTGATGTCAAGTTGACGGCGAAATTTCCATTAAACAATGATTGGACATGCGTTCCATTAACTAATGAGAGGTCGGTTTATGGAGTGGTGCGTTTGTTTAAACGGATGTCTGTAGTTGGAGTGTATGTGGAAGCTGAACCTAAAGTGTTTGACCCTACGCTGACAACGAACACTCATTCACCGGAGTATGGTACAGTAAGTTCGACCGGTTGGGACCGTGGAATAGATTTGAATATAAGTCTAAATCCTACAACTGAAGTTCCAACATACCAGTAAATTCCATTTTTCCAATCGCATAACTTCCAAACATGCAACGAATGACCAGAAAATGCGTGTGACATTCCTTCCAGCATTGCAAATCGTTATCTTGGTTTGTCACAATTTGAACCCATACATTACAGTCACGATGAGTTTGCTGGAAGGGCTGGACCATCTACCTCATATCCCTCCTTTGGGCTTGGTTTGTCACCTGTTGACCCAATTCATTTTAGTCGACCAGAAGGCCTGGAAGAGATGCATAGCGTTCAAGATGATGACACTGAGGAATTAGGGGATTACAGCACACCCTTCGTTGTAGAAGATGAACCTGAAAGTGTTTCTGCTAATGAAGTCGTTCCGGAGACGTAGGATGTCATTTATGCGATGAGCCAATCCATAAACCGTGAAAACGACGACGTTGTTGATGATGCAGTTGCTAACAACGACATGGTTCCAACTCTTAATGAACTTCATGATATCTTAGAGGACGACAACTGAATAGAGAATTCGGTAATTAAACACTCATTCTTCGGTGCTGCGAACAATTTGGAACGGAGTGATTGGCGTACGGAAGATGATCGTTCTTTCTGGGATAAACATTTTTCCCAATTAAAGATGAGTTGGTTCATGCTCTGCAATCGTGGCACATTAAAAAGTTTGTTCAGTATTCAATTGTGGTTTCTTCAACGAAACGGTATACTGTTCATTGTATTCGTCGTGATGAAGATAGCTGCAAATGGCGTCTACATGCGTCCGTCCCAAAAGGCTGCAGATATTTTCAAGTTAAAACATACGGCGCCGAGCACACTTGTTCCAATCCGATATTGCTAAACGACAACAAACAATGCAATGCTAATTTTATATGCGACTTGATAATGTCATCTGTTAGAACTAAGTTCACAATTACTTCTGCTGAAATAATGGAAAGGGTGAAGACCAAATACTCACTTGAAATCAGTTACGATAAAGCATGTCATGCTAGGCAAAAAGCGTTGAACCGAAAAAGACAGTTTTAAATATCTGCAAAAGTTCGTCATAGTTCTCTCTCTGAACAATGAAGGATCTGTTGTCGAAATAGAGTATGTCCAGGTAAATTCAGACAATGAGATGTTTAAGCGTGTGTTTTGGGCGTTCAGGCCTTCAATTAGTGGGTTTCACTATTGTAGACTTGTTGTCGGTGTGGATGGAACGCACCTCTATAGCAAATATAGAGGTTTATTGCTAATTGTTGTGGGTACGGATGCAAACAACAGAATTTTCCTTTGACATTTGCTGTTGTAGAGAGCGAGAATACAGAGTCGTGGACGTGGTTCATTCAATTGCTGGCAAGTAGAGTTGCAAGGCGACCCGATTTGTGTATTATCACCGACAAATTTTTGGGAATAAATGCTTGTGTGCGAGCCGCATTTCCACCTTCGGAGGGGCATGTACATCGGGAGGGGCATGTACATCGATTCTGTCTTCGACACATGAAAGTAAATCTTGCTAAACATCAAAATTGCAAGGAAAGATTGGGACAAATCAAGTTTTACGAAGTGGGTAAAACTCATTCATTTATGAAATTTGAAGAGTTAATGAAGGCTGTTGTAGAGAAACATAAACCGGTATACGAGTGGATTCAGCATCAAAGTCTTTTGGAAAGATGAATTTGTTGTCACGACGGGGGTCGACGTTTCGGATGTATGACAACAAACATGTCAGAAAGCTTCAACAATGTCTTACGAGTGGCACGTGGTATGCCAATTACAACTATGATTTTGATGACATTTCTCCGCTTGAACAAATTCTTTGTTAAAAGAAGGGACATCGTCGAGTCGTGGAATGAAACATATTTACCGACAGTCCACACCGTGGTGACGGTAAACAATAATCTGGCCAGAACACATACAATAACTCGGTACTACCAGCTGATGTACCAGGTTGAAGCCAATGACCAAAAAAATACATCGTGAGATTTGAAGGAGTTATTACTTGCATTTGTGGATACATAATTGCAATGCACGTCCCATGTTCACATGTACTAGCAGTTTGCAGTGGCAGACATGCAAATGTCAACACTTCACATTTGGTGTCCCCGTATTATGAGGTTCAAATGAACAGAGAGGCGTACAAACCGATATTTATCTTAATTCCTGGTGTGAGGTATTGGTCAGATCGAGGCAACATCACAATGAAGTCTTCCCAAACCAAAAGACCTCACGGTCGGCCTAAATCAACGCGAATCCGAAACAAGATGGACGGACACTATGGAAGAATGGTAAGGTGTGGGAGATGCGGTGGTATAGAGCATAACCGAAAGCGATGCAAAGAACCTACATAACGAAATAGTTTGAATATTTTGTATGTAACTATTTAGTGAGACGAATAAATGTAAGAGTTGATTAATTGTAAGACTTGAATTAATGTAATGTATTTTGTTATGACTTGAATGAATGTACGACTTAAATCCTTTTTAAGAGTTGATTAATTGTAAGACTTGAATTAATGTAATGTATTTTTTAGGACAGCAAATTTACCTAGTTTTGCCTATTAAACTCTGAGTTATGTCTATTAAACTCAGCATCTCAGATGTCGAGTTCTATTTTAGACACTTCTCCTGGTCGTCCAACCGTTTCATGCACGATGTGAGTACCAGGAGAACAGGTCCAAATAGAACCTGACATCCCCAGTGTCGTGTTCTATTTGAATCACTATTCTCCTGACAACTCATATCGAGTGGAATATGAAGTGTTGGACAATAAAAAACTAAAGAGACATCGGCACTGGTGATGCCGAGTTCTGCGAAATAGAACTCGGCACTGGTGATGCTGAATTTCCTATGCACAAAAAACAAAACCACCACCGCCACGTGTCACCACGTGGTGCCAACGAGTCTAGTTTGACAAATATTTTTTATTAAGGTCTATTTTGGCAAAAAAAAGTTTATTTTGAAATTTTTTCCTTATATTTAAAGTAGATGCCTAAAAATAAAGCGACGAGCTCTCATCTTCCTATTATTCTCATGTCTCTTTCCGTGTATGTCGAGCAAGTTCGGTAGATCATTCTGGTTATTTTGTCTTTATTCTCCATATCATAAAAGGCAGCAGACTGACATCAAGATCAAATGATCCAAAGGGCTATCATTCTTCACTTTTGCCGCTCGTTTGGCAATTTATGCTTGTCGTTTAATTGGTAAGAAATGAGTTGTACTGATTTGCATGTCTTTGTAAGGATGTCACTAATTCAACACCCCTCGCATTAAAGTCACGGAAGAGATAAGTGCCTATAGAAAAAGCAAAAGGCTATGCACATCCCATCATACATCGGACTATATGGAGTCGTGATTAACTCGACAAGAGAAAATAAAAATAAAAATAGCAAGAAAATAGTTGCGACACGTACTCGGACCGTACAAATTTATATTAGTTGCAGCAACTGCGTCAAAATCAAATTTGAAAAGAAATACACCAGTATAAGACACGTCACCAAATCCTCAAGTTTGAGAAATTCCAAGACCTTTGGGATAAGATGACGGTAAAAGAACTTATACCTTTGTCAATATAAACAAAACAGAAGAAGATACCTCAAGTATAATTGAGTAATGACGATGAAAAGGTATCTTTTCTCAAGAAGTCCGCCAACAGCTGTCTCTGATAATTTATATGGTACAGTAATCACACCACATCACATGGACAAATAGCGTATAGTGCGATTGGCGAAACTATAAAAATATACTGAATATGCTAATGAGTCTGAATTAGCAACACTACAGTCTACAGGTGGAAAGACTGACCAAAGGTCTGAAGGATTCTCTTGTCGTTTTAATAAAATAATAAAACCAGACTTTACAAATGTGATTAGATCAGATGACCGCCAACAAGAACAAACATTTCATTCTTGCAGCTGAGGCTAACATGGACTGGATGGCAAGGGTTCATCTGTACAAGTAAACATCAAATTCCATATAGAACAACGTTTATTTAGCCTTGATCTTTGTATGGCGTCCAGATCAACTTGCTAACATCCACCTCTAGACCACCACGTCCGGCCGCCTTTAGGTGACGATCGAGCACCTTCGGATCTGCACAGATGACATGCTGACCTTTCCTGTACTGGATAAGGTCCAAACCCTGAAGGGTGGATAGAATATCATCAGCTTTAATAGCTGTCATATCACTAAGTCCCTGTCAGCAAAGAAGAAAATTTCAATTTAGTAAAACCCACACCATAGTCTGGAGCGTTGGTGATTCAGAAGTTGAATAAGTATTTGTACAAATAGAGGATACATTCTTGCTATTCCATGACAAACCATAGCCGCATGATAGAATTAAAATTCAAGGGGTTGTCGCTTAAGAGTGCAGAAATGCTTTAGGCCATGGAAAGATATGATGCACCATTAACAGTGGCATCCATGTTCCACCAATAACAGTGGCATCCATGTTTCGTCAAGAACAAAACAGTAAAATGTTTTGACTTTTGAGACTATTTATCCTTCATATTAGGATATCTTACAATATGGTTGTGATTGGCTTTCAAAAATATGGTTGGGGATATGCCGCTTCAATGGAAACTAATTTTTCTAAGCCATTAATAATTAACTTCCAGTTGTTTACAACTAAATTATGTATTCTTGCAACATCCAAATAACATGAATAGTAAGCAAAATCAGTGACAGCTAACAAGTATCTACAAATTACTACATCCTTTATTACTCAAGTCATTAAACAGACTGCCTAAGAAAGTTCGTCATAATTAATTCTTTTTTGTCATTTCTGAGCCCCCATTTGTTGCTTGTTAGTGCTGGTCTATAAAAGGGGAAAGGAGATTCAAGGGACTAGGAACTAGTGTAATAACATGGACCTCAATTGGAAACAAAGAAACATTACGGACTGTATGTATGACATACATGAAACATGAAAACGCAGGCATTGACTAAAACATAAGACCATAGAACTTGTAAAAATGGAATACCTTGATAGAGACATTGCTTTTATGCTTTTTCAAAATCTCTAGGAGAACTCTGGTCCAATAACCTCTGTAGCTCAGCAGTCCAAGGTCAGATAGAGGTCTTTCTGGAGTTCCAACTTTGCCTTCTTTCTTAGAGAGTTCATATGCTGTAAAATTTCAAGAAGTCAGAGCCTCTGTAATAGTAAAGTATGCGACAAAACCAAGATCGGCATTGTATGGGATTGCGTTGAGATGATAAAGTACTTTTTTCATCAACTCTGTGCTGTACACAAAAGTAGCTTTTGCACAATAAGACACCCAATTATTTATTACAAGAAATGCTCCCTTCATTCGTAACTCCAAGCCATACATGTTTTTTGTCAATATCTTTACAGCATATATCTCTAACTCCAGTCAATACACACACCTATCCAAAAGCAGGCCGGGTGTAAGAGTTTGTGAGGAGTAAAGAGAAGTTGCGTGGTTATGTTGAAATATGGAACACATTCATGATACGACTCCAACATTACCACAGATCTTATTGGGCATTGAAGCTACAGTTTAGCTACAGCAATAATATCTAATACACCACTGTCCACCAATACAACTGCCATTTATAAATAAGCACCTATTTTTGTTCTGCAAAGGCTATAATCCAATTATAGAAAATCATCTCATTGCTAGACTATATCCGAAAATTTTAGTTCAAACTCCAGAGAACTGGAGATCAGGAGTTAGAACATTCGTGATTGACTGCAAAAGTTGCAAGTTAAAGTAGAACAGAACATTTTCCAAGAGTAAACACTTCTAATTCATGGAATTATACTTCCAAAAAAAATAACAGAACTAATCAAATGTTATTACTACTCCATACTCCAACTTCCTTGATGTTACCCAAAAAATAATCGCCTCTTAACAATTAAGTAACCTTGATGCCCAACCCGGGACATCTGATCAACAAAATAGATCAAGCCAAACTGAAATCCAAGAAAAGGTCAAATCACTTACAAAAGGCAATCAGGAATTTGCCATATCCCTTTCTTTGATAAGGAGGAAGAGTCAGAATGCAGGCTAAGTTATAGGATTCCTCTGAATTCTTTTCCTGTATAATTGAAACAAGAAACAAAAGAAAAGAATTAAATCTCATTCCCAAGAATCAGACTCAGTTAAATATTCTATTAGCATACTAGATTCTTAAACTCAAAGTCTCAAACAAGACATTGATTGGAAAAAGACGTTGATTATCCTCCTAGCGTATCAGTCATAAAATGTAGCAAGTACAAGATGGATGTCACTATGTCAGGAGTCAGGACAAGACAATATTCACAACACCTAGATCCCTAGAAGAAACAAATTCAAGCTGAGGTAAATCCATGACAAGATCACTTAATGCTTCGATTTTTAAAATGAAAGTAAAGTAAACTACAATGGAAAAACAGAGTATACTACCTTAGAGAAGTATCCAACCATATGGCAACCTCGATCATCACATTCACAAAGAATGTAAAATAAGAATAAGTCAACATCATAGTATAGTGTCTTGTGATCAAGAAATAATTTCGCCAGGTAACAGAGATTGTGTCCATAGACTTTATTCTTCTTGCCGTCAACCTAAATGAAAGCAAGACTACAATCAATTGAAGTTACAATTAAAACCAATGTGGAATCACTGCAAATATAGTTCTTTAGCAAGATAACATAAAAAAAGGCTTGTAAGATTTCTGGCAGTAGGACAAAAACAACTGCAAGCATCACAAAGCAGTACAATGTATATATAAAAAGGTTGAATAAAGAGGCATCAATACGAACAATAAATAGTTGCAATACAACTTTTCTTTGCATTTATAAATGAAATAAATATATAATAAATTACCCCATAGAGTATAACTTGCCTCAAACATCGATAGTGTGCCACTGCGGTAAATCTCATCACCTGGGGGATGCTTGAGATCGCATTTCCTCTGCATTAAAGTAACCAACTTAGCACTACCTAAAAGAAGACACCATATGTGTTCTGGAAGATGGCTACCAGCATAAGAAAAAATCCACTACAATGTTCACTTCAAATGCATAAAACAAGAAAGTTCTGGACATGTAATTTTAGTTTACTCGTATCATTTAAAGTTGGGGAAAGGGGAAAAATGCCAGCAGAGACTTCAAGTGCAAGCCTCAAACATTGATAGTGTGCCATTGCAGTAGATCTCCTAATCCTTTTCTTATTTTTCTCAATCAATTAATTGGGTGGCATACAAAAATTAAATTTTTACATGGACCATTGGTAAGGAAAGAATGCATGAAATTGCAACCAAAACTAACGCCCATACTTCCAAATTGATAAAATCTAGACCAGCTTACCATGTGTCTTTGCAGTTGTTCTTTGCGCTTCATGAAATTGAGACAGAACTCACAGAAATACAGCTTCACACAGTCATTATACTCTGGTGGGAAGGGAGAGAAGTACCATGTTTCAATCTCGTATCTTCCAAGTTCTATGGTTGCTATATTTTTCACCTTTGTAAACTCTTCATGCTCTCGTAGACTAGCAGCATCAAGCTCCTCGTGACCCTGCTAACGAAAGTTTTTGGAATGTTGTGTGAGCAAATAGACATAAAGGAAACTAGCTGTAAATAAGCTTAAGCAAAAAGTGAGGCATAGCACAATAGCACAGTAAGGCAACAAAAGCAGAGGAAATTATCAAGAAAAATCAAGTAGAATTTATAATATAAAATTTATCTTACCTCCACATGGGTCTCATCAATCTTACGCTTTTGGTGGCGTGTCATTTTCAAGCCTGTAGCCTACAGAAAACATGAGTAAGAAGCAATTACCAAACTAAAGGAATGCATGAGCTATAAATAAAGGATAGAAACAAATTGCTTGCTGAACTGAATTGAGAGAAGAAATTCTGCCAAGGACTCACAACTTCGAATAATTACAGTTTGATAATTATAACATATTGTAATAAAAAGTAAGTTCGAGGATATATTTTCTTATTTTACAATAGATACTGGACCTCACGTAATGAGAAAGAACTTGCAGAAGTCCTGATAAAGTTCACTGAAGGCCAGCAAACTAGAGGGTTGGGTAGATTGCAGGAAAGTACATACTTGTAACTTAAGCATGCCTTCGAATGGATTCAAGGACATTCTTTGATGGTCTTATTATTCAAAAGAATCAATCATGTGGTGTTTATTCCATGTAAATACATAAATAAACCATATTAGTTGGATCTCAATTTAAGATATACCAGTTTATCAGGTGTTGGCTCCAAACACGTGTTGTTGGCTTGTTGCCCAACTCATACCTTTTCTATTTGGATTTGCAAGTTGACATTTGTTTTGGTTGGGACAAATAAAAATGTAATATGTTAAGTCGCCTTGTTTGCTTCAAACCTTTTCGTTTCTAGCCACCAGTTCTTTGTTTCTACAACTACTTATTATTCTGTGCTTCCATCACTGACACATACCCACATTAGCATCACATATATGTTGTGGGAGAAGTTTAAATTGTTTTATGTGTGATTGGATTGATGTGCTGGTACAAAAGAGATTCCTTGTGTTTTTTCAAGTCAAAAATCAAAACCGATAGACGATTACTTTAGCTTCCTATGTAATTGCCACTCATTTCCAAGAAAATAGAACAAGTACCTTATCTTCTACTTTTTCATCGACATCAGCCTCAACCGACTCGAGATCAAATTGTTCAAGCTTAACCCATTCATCAAGCCTTCTATTAACTGCATACCAAAATTGAGTTAAATAATGATAACTATGCCATAACGACAAGAAAGGGAGGGGGGAGAACCTGCATGGCTGCATGCATGTGTCACTAACAAATAATTTGCATTTTGTGTATGAAATGTGAAGTTAAGACTAGGGAACAAACGGTGAAAATAAAATCCATATCTCAGGAACCCAGTTGTTGCCCAAAGGAGATACTAACTCCTAAACCTTAATCTGAAATCACAATGACGTGATAAATGTTGGATGCTCCAGATAGCAATCCATTCAATGCCTGATAAAACAGACTTTACACAAACAACTAATGCCAACATTCTATTCTGTACTCTATTCCCACAGGCTATGGTGTATCCCTTGCATCCTGTATTAATGAAATGATGATAATAAAAAAATCTGACAGGCTATAGCATCCTCCACTAGACTGACAGAGAAAGCAAGCCCAGACGATGATGATTGATGAAGCTGATTTCTGTTAAGGTACTTCTAACTTTACTTAATATTGATTCAAAAAAATTGTGATGAAATTTTATTTTCAAAGTTGCCCCCCTACGAAATTTAATCTTGAAACAACAAAGAGCTACTAAAATAAATTCTCACAACTCATTTGTGTTTTGCTAAACAGTTGTTGGGTGCCCTTAGACGATTGTTGTAGTGTCAAAGACATTTCATTTTATTAATAAATTTGTAAGTCAAAATTCATCCACAAGAGACCCTCTCTCAAGTCCTTAAAGCTTCGTAGGATATTGATTACCACCTCAAAATGCACATTTCTCCTCTCTTGCTGGCTAAAATGGTTTGTTATCAGCAGTAGTGTAATACAAATCTATAACCCTTGTGGGAAAGTTGTTTACTCATCTGGCAGTTTACACTCTCTTTCCAACCTACAACTTCTTCCTTCACACCCAAACACCCACTCCTCTTACATATTTAGATATTTTGCCAATCAAATTATCTAAGATATGCCCAAAACTCAGAATCAGTTCTCAAACGTACCCTAACCTTAGCACAGTGATTCTAATTCTTTAGATGTCAATTGCATATCACATAGATTCTTGATATTTGGGAATCACAATCTAATTATCAAAATGTGATCCCAAACGTACTTACAGCCAAATCCAACTTTATAACACAATCAAAATATCACATAACGAAATTTACCAAAACCAAAAAATACCAAATCACACACACCATAATTCAGAATCAGTTCCCAAACATACCCTAACCTCATTACAATGATTCTAAATTTTTACGTACATTCTCGAAATTCGGGAATCAAAATCGGATTACCAAAACATGATTCCAAACGGAATTGCAGCAACCTCGAACTTCATAACACAACCAAAACATTACAAAACGGAATTTACCAACGAAAAAAAACCCACCACACGCCATAAGAAACCCTAAAAGATGGAAGCGGCCGAAAAGGGGGCAAACTCACACTCGGTGTAGTGGACGTAGTACTCGTAGTCGGAGTCGTTGAAGTCGGAAGAATTCCCCTTCCTTCTCTCGATGACCTTGACGGGGTGGTACTTCCCGTCCCTCCACCGGCAGAGCACGCGCGTGCCGACGTCCAACGGGAGGGCCGCCGTGCGCCCTCCCTTCCTTCGGTCGGAGACGGCGTTTCCGTTGGAGTGAGCTTCGCCGTTCCCAGTCGCCGCCGGCGGATCCATCGAACCCATTCGCGCTTCTCCGGGCGTAGAAGGGGGATTGGGGATTGAACTTGGAGTGCGGTTATTAAGGCTTTGCCCTTGACGAGGTCGGTTTCTTGAGTTCGGATATTCGGTCGGGCGCCGCGTGAACCGACCCGATGGGGAACGGTGCCGCATTTTCTTGATCTACGGACTCGATTTCAAACTTCTCAACTAACTTACTTCTTTGAGCCTTTGGTCCCAATGCTTTTGAAGTTTAAAGTTTGGATTGATCGTAAAATCACCTGCAAGTTAGTTGGATTTTCGAACAACAATTTGGCCGTTAGCTTTTAGCTTTTGGTGGTTGAGAGTTTATATATGAATTAAGAAACTAAGGACTAATTTTTCTTCCAATTTTAGTTTTTGGTTAAATTGTAACTATACCCACTAACAAGAATTTAAACTTCAAAAGTTAAAGTCCCAAATGGATTCTGTCTTTGGATAGAAATAATGATATAATTGGTTGGTATCTTGGAAAACTTTCAAGAAGTGAGAAACTAAACATCTAAAAACTTATGAATGATTGATAACTTGTAAAACTTTAAAAATTCTAGAAATTAAGCTCGAAAATGATTACCAGAACTTTAAATAATTTTACTTAAAACGTCTTTTCCAACTTCCAACTTAAATAAAAAATCATTTATATAAAAAGTCATGAAAGTTAAGTTCTAAAGTTTCCTTACTTATTTGGTAGTTGGTACCAATCACAAAGGTAAAAAAGGACAATTGGAGAGAAGTGATGGTTGTCTTTCACTCTTGCTTGGAATAAATATGCAAAGAGAAAAGAAGCTTTTGTCACCGTATTTTCAAGGGAACTACTATTCGTCGCCGGAAAACTACTTAAATCGCCCCAAAAATGATCTTTTTGTCCCTAACAAATCAATTAATACCGATTTCGTCCCGTGTCTTTAAACTAGGTGTTTGACTCAGTTTTACTCACATTCCCAGTACAAACACCACGAAAATGTCCGGCGAAGCACCAGAATCCGGCGAGGTAACGGGGGCGGAATTTTTTTTCCGACTCGGGCGTCTGGCTAGGCCGCCTCCACATAGGTGGAGGCGTCTGGCTAAGACGCCTCCACCTAGCTGGAGGCGGCTTAGATGCACGCCTCCACCATGGTGGATGGTGGAGGCGGCCTAGCCAACCGCCCGTTTTTTTTTTGTTTTTTTTAATTTTTTGTTAAATTCAAAATTTTCAGGTTCCGTTGCAAAATTTCGGTGGTGATGGAGTAAATTACAGTGAGCTTTTTGACAGTAAAGAAATATTTACAACAATCGAGGAAGGTTGTAAATGGGCGAAACAAATTGCGATAGGAGCCGGATTTTTTTTGGTTATATCATCGTACAAACCAAAAGCAGATAACCGGATGGATTGTTACCTCAGATGCGATCGCAGACGTGAGATGAGTTCTCGTGATACGAGTATTGCACTGCGAAAGAATACGAAAAGAAAAGGTTGCGGTTGTCGGTTTTTGGTAAAAGTGGTGGAGCGACGAGATCGTGATGGATGGGTTATTGTTTCTAGTAGCATGTTTGGGCAGCACAACCACCCATTGGCAGTTTATTCAGAGGGTCACCGACAGGTCAGCGGACTTAGTGCTGGGGCAAAGCAAATTGTTCGGGATATGACAGAGGCACAAGCAAGGCCCCGTAACATTTTGTTGGCGGTAAAGAAGAAATTTCCAGACGATAATCCTAATCAAAGGCACATTTACAACTTCAGAGAGTACATGAGGAGGACGAAATCTGAAGACAGGAATCCCGCGCAGCAGTTTCTCAGAGAGGCAGTGCAGCATAAGTATTTGCATTGGATTGTGGCAGATGAAGAAACTAATGTCTTGACTCACGCATTTTTGGCACATCCGACTTCAGTTCAGTTGTTGCGTACATACCCATTCGTGATCTGTATGGATTCGACGTATAAGACGAACAAGTACAAGATGTCTTTGTTTGAGATGGTTGGGGTTACTCCAACAAATATGAATTTCCTCGTCGGATATGCGATTTTGCAGGATGAGACCGAGTCTAGTTACCGGTGGGTGTTGGAGAGGTTGCGAGATCTGTTATTGGATATTGTTAGCCCGACAGCAATAATTACTGACCGGGAGATGGGTCTGATGCGACCAGTGGTAGAGGTTTTTCCTGAGTCAGCTCATTTACTATGCACCTGGCATATCAACAAAGACGTGTACAACTACGCATACCACGTATTCGGCAAGGAGAAGCAGCTTGCAGAGAGTTTTAGACGTGGAAGATGGAGGAGAGTCATGCTTTCTGATTCACAGACGGATTATGATAGAGCAGTCCGTAATCTGAAGGATTCTTACAGTTCCTGGCCAGTGCTGACGAAGTATGTGGAAGACACGTGGTTGGTGCATAAGGAAAAATTCGTGTTGAATTGGACGAATCAAGTTCTTCATTTCGGCAACACTACGAACTGCATGGTGGAAAGTGCACATTCGGCTCTGAAAGAGTGGATCACTACATCGATTGCCGCTCTCGACACTCTTTTCGACCACGTGAACTCGTCTATTGAAATGCAGCTGACGAATATTCGGAACTTTCTTGAAGATTCGAGACGTCGAAATTTGGCACAGTACATAGGTCCTCTGTTTCAACATATAAATGGCCGAGTTTCGCATCACTGCTTGTCGTTAATGACTCAGGAGTTGAAGAGAATGCAGGACTTAAGTGATGAAATTGAATATCGTTGTGGGTGTGCTTTCCTGACAACACATGAGATTCCTTGTGCCTGTACCATGTACGAGTGTTTCGCGTCAGGTGATGGAATTTATTTAGAGCAGATTCATCCATTCTGGAAAACACTTGTTATCGGAGAAGGAGTCCAGATGTCAAAGTTTGTTGATCAGTCAGCACAAGACACCGAGCATTTTCGGAAGCTAGTGGATGAGATCTCGCAGAGCGATCCTGCAGTAATTCGTAGTGCCTCTCGTATTTTATACGAACAGTTACACCCCGATCAGTCGAACTATGGAGAACCCGAAGAAAATACTAAGGTACGAGGTCGACCTAGGGGAAAGTCGACACGTCGGGACCCGAGTGCCTTCGAGTATGCTGAGCGAGGTCGTGGTCGGTCTGGCAGTAGTGGGAGCAGGGGTCGTGGTCGGTCTGCCAGTAGTGGGAGCAGGGGTCGTCGGTCTAATTCGTCTCGATCGTCCTTGAATACGGGCACAGGATCTTCTGGTATGTCGATATCTTTGTTGTTATGTTATTTAATATATATTAGTAATCTAAATGGGGTTGAATATATTATCTCCTAATTTTGTTGTTTTAATGAATTGTTATTTACCTATCTTACAGTGTCCGGACGGGTTGACGTGGACAACTTCCCATATAATGATAGACTGCCAGGAATCATTTTGCCATTTCTGCATAGGTGGAATGACGTACGTGCTGATGGCAACTGTGGATTTCGATGTGTTGCCGATGTCTTTCATGGTGGTCAGGAGAACTGGTCGTACGCCCGTCGTGCGATTTCTAATGAGATAGGTGCACATCCTATTTATGAGACAGTCTATTTCGGTCATGTGAGAGAGGCTCGTCAACGAATTGATTGGGGCGGGGGAGGTTGTGGCGAGGATCATTATATGGAGGTTTGGTCCGACTTGTTTCCTATTGCGAATTTTTACAAGTGTGCGGTCATGTATTTCGCAGCGGGAACGGATGGTTCGTTGTTCCCGTGTCTTACTGTTCTACCCTGGGAGTGTCCCTCTACCATGACGAGGCCTGTCAGAGAGTTGGTCATTGCTCATTTAGGGAGTTACGCTCATTTTATTCGTTTGGAATTACTTGATGATTTCCCAGTACCTCCTATAGCGACCTTATGGTATCAAATGCGAGATGAGAGTGTTGTTGGATGGGAGGATCAGTACCAAAGTAGGATGGAGTATTGGAACCGGTTACGTTGATTGTAATTTGTAATGTTTTGTAATGTATAATATATCGTGTATTTCTACTTATATCGTGTTGTTTTTTTACCGTATTTTAAATTTAAATATTATTTCATATCTAAAGAAATAAGTTGAAAATCTTTTCGTGAAAAATAAATATTAAAAATACGATAGTCAAAGAAATATGTAGAAGATATGTTCGTCAGAAATAAATAATAAGAGTACACAAATAAACATAAGCATATACCAACAAATGTACTAACAGTGCAACAAAACGAAAGTAAAAGCAAGACAACTACAGCTCAGCATCTGAATCATGGTCTGCAATGCCCAACTGGCTGTTCCAATCCTCGATCAGGCGATCCCAATCTGTACATGCAAGTCTCGTCGCCTCACTCGGCATGACGTCTCTCTCTCGCAAGAACGGCTGCGTACACCGTATCGCCCTACTCATCCACTGTATGTAAAATAAAAATTAGCGTACAATAACAAAATATACTTTACAATTAAATATAAAATTAGATAAACTTACCGCATCGGCACATGTCCTATCCAGTGCTCTCTCCGGTCTCGGAATGATACCGCGTACGAGTAGTGGATGTGAGCACCTACCGAACCACTGCAAATAATCTGGAGCACAAGTGGAGGGGTCGCGGCTACGACTCAGATCGGCCAGGTGTAGTCGTCCTAGTCTCGGAAATGTCCTCCAAACCGATTCCGCAGACGAAACGTTGTGCCTGACGTCGTACATCGTGGCAGTCGCAGACCGTACTGCATGCTCGGGCGTCGGAATGTCAACCGGGATCACCTGAACGTAGCCTAACTGACGTAACACGCGATCAGGTATATAAGGCTCTGTGATATCCCTATAACGAATAATGCCGGCAAATGTAGTCCTCGGCACAGCTACAGCAGGATCGGGACCGTACGGTAACCACTCCACCTAAACGTTTATACGTTAATAATAATAAAATTAAATTTAAATAAACGTGAATGATATATACATCATATACCTGCGATGCAGTCATCTGATCTAGCCGTCTACGAATAGAAAGAAGTCGACTCTCGCTCTTATCCTCCGCCCGGACAGCCCACATACGCGAACGAGGATGGCCACGCTCAACAATCTTCCGCTCACGATGGGGGCGGAAAGCAGGAAAATACTCATATATTCAAGCCTGCAGCAGTGTAAGACAACCCGTAATCTGACCACAATCAGCGCGACTGGATATGCCCAGCTGGCGATACAGATATGCCAACGTCGCCGACCCCCATGAGTAATCAGCAATGGTATCTGGGTCCCTCGCCTCCAATAAGTCGCGTGGTCTCAGTCTGGAACCGCTCTTGTCGAGAAACAATACGCAGCCTAGCAGTAAGAAGAAATAAGCAGTCATCTGCGTATCCTCAGTCCGTGGTGGTCGCCCCCGTCTGCAACACTCATCCACAGCGTCGATACTAACACCACCGCCACTCCAGAATGAGCTATCCCGCCCAAGACCCTCCAGGCTGACACCCAGCAACTCAGATACATATAACTTCAGCTCAGATGTCGGCGCCTGCGCACTGACCATGGGACCCTCAACAGGAACGTGAAGAATCTGAAAGACGTCATGCAACATGATCGTCATCTCTCCGAACGGCAAGTGGAAAGTGTTGGTGTCAGGCTGCCACCGCTCCACGAATGCCGAAATCAACGGCATGTCGATGCAGGAAAACATGCTGTACGGCAAGTGACCCAATCCACTGTCGACCACGGTCGCCGTCATATCCTCAGTCATCACTGAGCGCCATGCCTGCAATGTCGTACAAGCTCTGTGCCGATTATGGCACTTCAAAACCTTCCGCTCCTCGCCATCCCAGATGCGTCTGGCGACGTGGCCTCCGAAACTCGGAATGACGCTACCATCTACAGGACCACCGGGAATAATATCCGTGACGATCCAAGACTCGTCATCACCCCTCTTCTTCTTCTGAGCTCGGGCGTCTGCAGTGCACGAACTCGAATCACCGGTCACAAACCGGCCACCTCGATCCTTCCTAATGACCCACTCAGCTGAAGGACCACCGTGTCGCCCCCGTCCTCGACCGGACTGATGTACCGCCTCCTCCTGTGGCCCCAAGTCGTATCGGCCCCCATCGTCACTGTCGTCGTGACTCCTCGCCTCATCTGAATCATCCTCGTCGTCGAAAGACTCTCCAGGTGTCTGACGACGACGTAACAGATCTCTCTCTCTCCTAACTGAAGCAGAAATACAACGTGTACGTGGATGACGAGGACCTAACTCGTCTGCTATACTACGTACCGGGCGTAAGGGAATTGATTTCCCTTTTCCTCCACGGTAACCCGATGACTATTAATTCAATTTAAAAATACAAATTTATTAATGATTTTACTATAATAATTAAACTAATTATTAACTTAATAATCGATTTATTTAGCAATTATCACAATTAATCAATAATCCGTTACTAAAATCGTACACAACTAATTACTAACATAATAATCAATTTATTTATTAATTAACACATTTTATAATTAATAAACGATTTACTAAACTAATTTAACTCATTATTAACATAATATTCAATTTATTTAAATTTTATCACAATTTATAATCAATTTAAAAACAAATTAAAAAAAAAATTCCAGGCGTCTGCGGGAGACGCCTACCCTACGTGGTAGGCGTCTGCCGGAGACGCCTGCCCTACGTGGGAGACGTCTCCCGCAGACGTCTGTGCCATGGGTCGGGCGACCGCGGGAGCCGCCCGACCCAACGTTCGGGCGGTCGCGGCTCCCGCGGTCGCCCGACTCAATTTTTTTTTTTTAAATTAATTGAAATAAACAAGGTAATTTACCAGATGTGAGTAGTCTGGGATGTCCGCTGGCTCTTTCCCTGGCTTCCGAGATATTGTATTTGGTGAATAAAAGTGTGATATGAAGAGAAAGTTGTGTTAAAAGAGTGAAATGATGAGTTATATTATTAGAAAGTGTAGAGGGGCAAAATGGTAATCTTACGGACGATTTAAGTAGTTTTACGGCGACGAATAGCAGTTCAGTATTTTCAAAATACTCATGATTATATCAACCTTATTATTTTGTTTCGAGTTATTTTAGAAAGAATAAAAACTTTGACATAAATAAACTCTCTCAATTTCTCTCTCATTTGTAATGAAATATAAAATTACAATTTAAATAAGAGAGATTCTCTCAATTTGTCTCACTTTCTCTCCTAAAAAAATATCCAAACAAAAGAAATCTAACTAATATTTCACTTCTTTTTTTTCTTCTTTCCGTCTCTCTACTGTACAAACATACTGTCAAACGTGATAACCACCGTTTATACTCAGTTTCGGAACATCTTGAGCCACACCCTCCTTTAAATCACCATTTTTACTTACAAATTTCTTACTGCACACAATATAACGTCATAATACTTTCAGGTTCGTAACAATTTCACCCATCTTCCACTAACAATATATTAGATTTTGAGAATTAGTTGTGCGAAGATGTCAAAAGTCGTTACATTTATAAGATGTCAAAAACAGTTAGATAAAAACTTCAATTTTAATCCACAAGTCGACACCAGCTTTCTGGCATCTAATAAACACAAAATCAATGTCAAAAATACGCTTACAAGCCTCTCTTTGGTAAAGGAAACGCTCAGAAATGGGTGATGTGGATGAAAAATGAAAATTGATCTGAATTTAGCATTACAACCAACTTAGACCTCAATCTATATCACTGGCACCTTTAACCGAGATCCTCCAAAGCCCAACAATGACTGCTGCTCACCTTCACCTTTGAACATCAATATATATGCTTCTGGAAAATTTGACAGCAGAAGCTCCTGGGGACTTCTCGGGTAACCATGACAGCAGGTAGCTGCTAGCCGATTCATACTAAGCACATCAGAGTTACAGAACCTTGTGAGCTTTTCCATAGTACCGGTTGATGAAAGGTGACTGCAATGTGAAATTTAACATAGAATCAGAACACAGTTCAAAAGACAAGATATTAATGATTGAAAAATAGGAATCACAGCCTGTGCATGAATAAACAAATTAATTGGTGAAGAAACATGCCTTTACTGCGCTAACATCAGGGGTCTCAGAGGTTGGGACTGGATAAAATTTGTAGAACTTCATGTTTTCAAATGCAGCCTTAGTCTTTTCATCCATATCTTCTCTTGCTTTTCTGCGAGCCTCCTTCGCCTATCAAAAGTGAAGAGCATCCAAGATAAACATTAGAATGAACACAGTAAGCAATGACTTGAAACAGTTGTTCCACGATCCTAGACCAGAAAAACTTTACTTGGGCAATGCAAAATTGCACGACCGCAAAAATCATATAGAGAGAGATGCAACAAATCAACTGCTTTGATTTACCTGCCGTTGTGCTCTTTTCCTCTCCTTAACCTGTTCCTTCACAAATGCCTAACCAAACATGAAACATAAGTTTAAGTTTTCCAACAAGACACAACAGGGCAGCAGAACAGGAGGAAAAGGATGCTAACCTTGAATGCATCTTTTTGATCTTCTGGTAACACCTCATCTTTAACTACCTCATCAGTGAACTCCTGGAAAAACAAAGATGAATGTCAGTTTCAGATAACAATGGATGTTCAAATAATAAACAGTGGAAATAGAAGAGAAGTGTAGCACATCAATCTCATCAAGCTCCATGTCAAAATCACGGACAACCTGAAATATAAAAGTTGTTACATTGCTGAAAACAAAAATTCATAGAAAATAAAACAAAAAGATGCTGAGAGAGAACAAAAAACAGAAAATGCTGTCACTAATTATCAAAGTTCACTTGTTCACATTATGGTATACGCAGATTATGCGACTGACATGATCCTTTTCCAATATTCACTTTTTTAGCAAAATTAAAAAAATAGAATACAAGCTCACACATTTAAGGGTGCGGTGCACACTATATATAATGTACAAACTTACGGCTATAAGAGCGGCGAGCGCCATCTCTGTGAGATACACCATTCACCATCATTATTTAAAATATTCACCATCACAACCTAGCTCAAATTACTTCATTCTATATACATTTTCAGAGTGGTGTTACCATCGGGGAAATATTAGGTCCACTTGACAATGCTATTTGTTGACAGTGTTCCTATACAGGAAAAGATGGCTAAAACCTTCCATTGCTTGGATCATTAAAATAAGTTAGATTTTCCAGTGTTGACTGGATGTCTAAATGAAAATCAAAGTTCGGTTTATATATTTACAGCCATGCTTCATGTATGTTTTTCACAACTTACTGGAGGCTCCATAGGGTATATAATTGAGATAACTGTATCATCGTCATCTTCATCTTCTTGCAATGGTTGGTAAAAGTCTGCAGGAAACCAAAAAAATATCATCACATAGCACCAACTATAAACATTTCAAATGTAGGCCTAAACTACAAAATCAGGTCACTATCCAAGAAAGTAATTATTTTTATAAAAAAAACCTTGGTTCTTCATTTGGAAATATTTGTGGAAAGTAATAGTTTATAAATTTCTCTTTGTTCTTGGATTTTCAGAGGCACCTATAGAGGCACCGGGAAGAAGATGAGTGTTGAACCAAGATGAAGATAAAAAAAGGGAGAGGCAGACCAAGTTTAACTTGCGAAGAAGCAGTCAAAAGAGACCTAAAAGATTGGAGCATCCCCTGAGATTTAGCATTGGATAGGAGTGCATGGAAGAAGACTGTCCACATGCTTGAACCGTGACTCTTTTGAGTTCATTCCTAGCCTATCCCAACTAGTTTTAGATTAAAGGCTTTGTTGTTATTGTTGTTGTTGTCGTCGTCGTCTTGGATTTTGAGATTAAGTAGGAGTCAGTTTCTCCAGCGACTACTGTTGCATTTTTCTCCTATAGTTGTTCTTTCAAGCAAGACAAACTATTAGTATTTTCTATCCTAATTTATCTCTCTTATTTCTATCCCATGCACAACTAAACAAGCCATGATGCTTCTAGAACAACAGACCATGCACATTGAAAGAAAATATTGAAACAAATAGCATACAAAGTTTTGTAAGAAGAAGAAGTGGTAGGAGCTTACAAGGAAGACAATACTCATACTGTTTGACACGATCAATCTTCAAGTGCCTCAGAGCAGATCTACAAAGCAGAGCATAATGTAGGATGCTTCAGAAATTGAATTCAAAGAAGAAAAATTATACAAAATTTTCAGTATACAAACATGATTCCAATTGCTGCAAATAATAAAAAGAGAAACCTTCTTTGGGTACATGCCATGGTAAAAATTTGAGTCTTCACCCTATCCACCCGACTTTGCCTAAAGAATAAGAGGAACAGAACTAAATTACCATGTTTCAACAACTACAAAAACTCATAGGTAAACATCTGCCATGAAAAGAGAACTCATGAAATGGAGCCAAATGCAAATAGCATACCTATTTTCCAAAGGAATATATGGCACCCAATCCATTTTCATCGCTTTCATAGGCAAGATTTCTTCTTCAACCCGTTGTATTGATTTTATTCCAATCTTATCAGAAGGAGGAAAAGGAGAAACCACCTAACAAAAATGTGCATAGGCAAACAAGTATATAGAGTAGCTCAGTAGCAGCGTTATCAGACAATATAAATGAAAACCTACTGATAATTATAGATTTCAATGTCATCAGTATAAGCATCTAAAAATGCAGCAAAAGAAATAGCATATTAGGTATTTGTCAATTTTAGGAAGGACAGATGTTGGAATTATAAAGAAAACAACAGTTAGCATACTAAACATCCTAAGATGAGTTAGAGCATATAGATTTCACATGTTTACCATCACAATTCCAAGTTTGTAAGCAACCAAAAAAGGCCACAATTAGTTAGGTAAAAATGTAGCCCTTCCTTACCCCAAAAAAGAGATTCTACGTAAAGATGGACTATTACATGCTTCGGCATGTTTCCAAGCAAACAAAATGAAATAGAGCATGTTTTTGCATGTCTATTATCACCACAATTTGCCAACTTTAGAAAGAAGCTTAAAAAGGTCATATAAAGCAAGACACAAACCTGCCCGTCGTTACCTCAAGAAAGAAATACTTTAATAAAAAAAATAGTTTCCAATTTCACAAACTAATGATGAATAAACCTTTCCTCGGGGTAACGAACTCTACGATGCACAACTTTAGTTTTAAAAATCTAGACCTGGCAATGCTTTCAAGTTTCAACCCTAGTTTGTAGTTTCTTAGTTTGTTCTTTAGATGGTTTCTGAAATCAACTGATGGATCTGGTCTAAATTTCTCATAGTTGTTGCCCAAAGGGTCTTCGCATATTGCTGAGTTCCCCAATGCAGAATTAAACTTGATAAGAAACAAGAACAAACTAACCTGTGCATTCAAAGAAAAAATTACTTATATTGTACAGTATTCAGAAGGGGCTTGCCTTTGAACATGATAGTGTAATTGCTGAACAATAAACCCTTACATGTATTTTACTAGCCTAAAGAGAGGGAAAGATCAAATACACCCACCACTTAAGTAAACACGTTTGGTATTTCACATGAATTCGTAATTGCTGAACAAGAAACTTATATATTTATATAATAATATTTGTGTAATCAACCCTCACTCCTTTTTTCAAATATCATAAGCCATTTGTGTTACATAGATACAAACCTAAATAATAAAACACAAAATAATTGTCGTAGTAAGGATGTAACAATTTCAAAATCATTTCGAAAGAAGAAGAAGAAAGAAAAAACTCACAGCTACCACAACTGGGATGCATGTAATTTTTTGTACACCATCAACCACGAGCATTTGAGCTGAAAAGAAAAAAAGGAAATGGAAAAACAATGACTCAATCAGATTTTCCATAATATGCTACAACCACGCACATGTCAACTTTTGTGCATGTAAATCAGTGTAGTCAGCAGCTGTGTTAAGGAAAAGATAGTAGTAGTTTGTATAAAAGAATCAACACTATATGGCTATAATTTGAATACTTACGCTCAGTGCTACCAAACAAGTATGCTTTTTTTCCATGAAGTTCACCACCCTCTTCAAAAGCATCCTGGAAATAAAATTAAAGAAGAGGTTATGATAAATTGACCGTGCAAGACATTGATGGAACAAGGGCAACTCAAACACATGGGTAAAGAGTCACAGTACCTCCAAATTTGAGAAATTCCATTTGATGTTGCCAAGTTTTTCCAGATTATCCCACTGCCACCAATTAAATACACTAATAATCAAAAACCATCCAAATGTCCCATTCAACTTTCATTTAACAGAGTAGGAATCTGGAATAATACTTGGTTGCAAGCTAAATAAGAATGCGGAAATGGAAACAGACCTCAGTGCCTACAGGAAATGCAGCCTGCCATAGATCCTCCTGCATAGCAACCAACAAAATGTCAATAACTGTACAAAATCAGCTAAAGTGCCCCAAACTATAGCCCTGGCCTCATTAGATGATATGGAAAACAATTATAAGACCAAAGACCCAAGTTATTCCTCAAAAATAAAATTTAGAATATTGGGTAAATCCAAGACCATCAATTCAATCAATATCAGAACTCATCTTCCCTACTCATAACATTATTACATCAAAACACATAAACTTACTACAAAGCAATCTACAAATTTCTCGTGTATAGCTGTCCCATGAGACTCAATGCTAAATGAAATAAAACCCTGGATCCAACTAGCAAGAAGGCACCAGTGTACAATCCTATACCCAATAACATGAACTCCTACGGTCATCAACAAGCTTTGATTAACCAATTACTATCTAGCAGTTAAGAAGTTCACTTGGATGATTCCCAATGCAATGTGTCCACAAAGCATAGAAGAAAAGGGACTTTGAAATTTTGCTTAAGAATGAGCCAAGTGATTGACCACCACTTAAGTGCCATGGATGTGATTATGCAAGTACCACAATGTGACAAACCCCTTTCTCAATTCTATAAATCAAACAAATTAAATGAGTGATAGCAATCACAGCATGAAATCTAACTTCTTGAAATAAATTGTTTTTGTTTGTTAACAATTTATGTCATATCTAAGTAGTAGTTAATGTTGGTTGTAAGAAGAAATGCACACACATTTCTTGTGTCAAAGCAGTCATCTATTTTAAGAAATACTATGTACATCTATAAAATTCAGGAAATAACAGAATGGCTATTCAAATTGAAGTGAACTAGAAAATGAAACTTATAACACGAAGACAATCACCATGAGAAACGATGTATGAAGTAGTTATTTATCCTGCACAAGATGTCGCGGTGCAGTAGTCTCTAGCATGATAGTTGACAATTCAAATGCCAAATTGTCTACTTTAATCAAATATGTTGTATTTGGTTTATGTTGCAATTTGTACTACTCTATATCTGTTAGGATGGTTTACAACATGTTAACCAAAATTAAAACATCAAACACGAATATTCAAACTACAGAGAAACCTAATCACAAAGTTAATTCAAAACAAAACCCTTAAAATATTTTGCACTATAAAGCAAACGACACCATGTTATCTAGCTGAAGTAAGCTTAAGCAATCCAAAACCACCAAAATTCTAGAGGGAAAACAAAATCTTTTCTTTTCTTAAGTGAAGCACAAACATGTTATCCAGGCCGAGCAATAAAAAACCAACACAATTCCAAGTAAGGGCAAAAAAAGATTTTCTTCTCTTAAGAACAGCATCAGGCCACCAACATGTTATCTAGCTGAACTAAGCTTAAGCAATCCAAAACCAACATAGTTCCAAGTAAGAAAATAAACAAAAAACATTCTTCTCTTAAGAGCAAGCACCAGCATGTTATCTAGTTAAATCAAGCTTATGCAATTCAAAACCGACATGACTACAGTCTACAAGTAAGAAAAGAAACAAAATAATTTCTCACCAAGCCACCAGCATGTTATCTAGCTGAACTAACCTTAAGCAAACCAAACACCAAACACGATTCCAAGGAAAACCAATTTTTTCCCCTTCTCCTAAGACCTCCAACAGCAACAACACTGCAACTCCTTGAGTAAGAATAAAACAAAAGATTTTCTTCCCTCGAGCCATCAACTTGTTATCTAGACGAACTAACCTTAAGCAAACCAAAATCCAACACAACTCCAAGGAAAAAAATAGTTTTTTTTTCAATCTCCTAAGATCAGCTCCAACAGCAACAACAACTCCTTTGGTAAGAAAAACAAACAAAAGCTTTTCTTCCCTTAAGACATCAATATGTCCTCTAGCAGAACTAAGCTTAAACAACCTAAACCAACACAATTCCAAGAAAAAAAAAGTTATTTTCTTCCCCTAAGAGCAGCTCCAACTCCTTAAGTACGAAGAAAAACAAAAGTTCTTCTTCCCTTAAGCCACCAACATGTTATCTATAGCTGAACTAAGCTTAAGCAACCCAAAACCAACATAATTCCAAAGAAATAAACAAATATTTTTCATCTCCAACTAAAACCCAAACCCCCAAATCAGACCGCTGTTGCATTACCAAGTTCCGCTTCTCCTCGAAGTACTCCGTGACCTCCTTCCCCTCCCCACTCTTCGCCGCCTTCCTCTTCCTCCCCTTCTTCGGCGCCTCCTTGGGGACCACCTCCACAGGAGCCTTCACCTCAGCTTCCGCTTCCTTCTCCTTCGCCGGATCCGACGCCTTCTTCTTTCTGGACGTCTTCTTGGGCCTCCCCATGGAATCTAGGGTTTCGTCGGGAGCGATGGGAGGGGGCGGGAACTCGCGAGAGGCGCGGTGGGTGAGAGAATTTGAAGGAAGAGAGAGAAGGATGGAGAGTAAAGGGGGTATTTATAGGAAGGGCTAGGTTGGGTTTGGACCAGTTCGGGTGAGTTTTGATTTGAACAAGTGGGAATTGGAAATTTTCATTTTCCAGGTTCGGTTGACCTCGATTTAGAAGGTGAAAATTATACTCTTATCATTACTTAGGGATGCACATATATACTGTTTTTCTTGATGACGTAGAATTCCGCAATGCTCATCCTTGGGAGTGATTCAACAACAGATATCCGACGTGTATTTTTTTGTACGCATTAGAACTCGATCTCAACTGTCTTATACCTCAGGTGGCTGCACATGTACAATTATTTTTATGACATTTTTGCGTTGACAATTGCTGCAGCAGTAAACATGTTTTGGGATGTTTCAATATAAAATACTTCAAGATTTCTACGTTGGGATCGTTTTCCAGAAGAATATCCACAATATGCGGTTGAATCTCTTAAAAAAGAGGTACTGTCAAGTGCGTCTCCAATATATATGATACTATTTTTCACTTTCTAGATGGACTGGACCTAAAATAATCATTCACCACATGTTGCTATTACATCTCCTACTTTAAAGAATTTCTTACCTACAAAGTCCATCTAGACCTTTACGAAGTCCATCTATACCTTCAGCAATCTCGAAAGAAAAATGGAACTCCTTGTGTTAGTTTGTGCAAGACTGCTCTGAAACGGGGAAATTATTAGAGAAACAGCCTAAAAACTAAACGTTAACTTCCAGTCAACCAAATATTTTTCACGAGGGACTGGTAAGAGCCAAAACTTTGTAAAGGCTTCTTCCGAACTAAAAAACTCTTATCTAAAGAAAATTGACTTAGTTTACTTGTTGGTCAAAAAACACGAGGAACTCTTGCTCCAACGTAAATGGTTTACTCCATAGTACGTATGCTCAAGGCCCAAAATTGTTTGAAAGATCTGCTCAAGGCAACGCCCAGAATAACCTTCACCGGGAAGCATAGGTTTGGTGCATTACGGTAATGATGTCCACCCTTATTCAAAGTATATTACAAGCTCTTCATGGTGGTACAACTACATGATTCGTGTGAAGATGCAAAAAATAGTGGTTAATGACATGCATAGCTACTGAAATTTTACATTCTCGGCCTCATGTCATATCAACAGCAGTGTAGCACTTCCGTGCATTCTATAATATACACTGTTGATAACAAAATCTTTATTACCGAAACAGCACAATTTATGGAAAATACGGCTGCCAAAGAACCCAGATATGTTTCCTGCCTCAGTCAGCAGCTGAACAGTGAAGCTTGCACCAACTTTGCTCACTGTAAGCCTCCAGTGGATGTAGTATGATAAAAAACGAGGCTCCATCCCAGCACATTCGTGTTGGCTTGGATGTTGTCGAAGCCTCGCTAGGTCACTCTGGATGCTGAAATCACATAACTGCAATCAAAGGACTCAAATGACAGTACTTAGTTCAACTTCTACACAATGGTAAGAAGCATCTTCAGCTCTTAATCCCACATCTGAAGACCAAGGGAGTGAAACCTGCTGAAGAGATGAATGTTAAGAAAGCTATAAGGTTTGCTCCCCCATTTGTATTTCATTACAATTATATTACATATTAATGAGATCATCTAATCTCTACAAAACTCACCCTATTGTACCTTGAGGTTTCTAGGGCATAGAAAATTACATGAAGAATATTATACATTGCCACTGAATAGAATACACAAATTCCAGGGGCATCTTTTTACCGTGTACTTAAAAATTTCGGTAACTTCCACCTGTACTCCTGTAAAATAAGCTTTGGGAACCCAAAAGCACTTCGGCAAATAGGTTTATGATGATTCAAACCATCTTCTTCGCAACCTCATTTTTATTACTATTGTATGAAGCACCTATAGTGCTCTTTTATAAGCTTTCATTTTTCTGTACCTAATAATTTAATGTCTGTTCTCAACACTTCGACGACGGTTGCGTTACAAAAGAAGCATCTTTGATTGTTAAGGAGGTGTCTTGTTATACACCCAAAGCAAGATTTATGTTGGCAAGGCTCAAAACGAGCATCCGAATCGCAAGCATAGCAGATACAGCATGTTTCTCTGCCACCTTCCTCCCCAGTAGCTTCATCTCTAGATTCTGTTCTCTCCCCCCCAAACTCCGACCTGCTCATTAGGCGGCCAAGAAACCCTTTCAGCTGTGCCAACCTCGCAAGAGATGCATCGCCCCTCAAAACATTTCCCTACAATATTAGAGAATATAGAGTCCGAATAATGCTAGTTGTAACATAATAAAACATGCATGAGCAAAAAGCCAAAAATCACAAGCCGCTGTTTTTTTCAGGATAACGGTCCATAAGCGGAATGGGTCTTTCTTTCACTGTGCTCACTCCGTCTTATCAAACAAAACAAGGGTTGTGTCCGTTTCCAAGTCAAATACAGAATTCTATGTGGAATAAAATACTAAAGAATGAGGTCTAGGATATCCAAATAGGGCACTTCATAGGGATGCTTTTTCGAAGATTATTGCTAATAGAGCATACAGGTCCCAAAAAAACTAGAACGAAAGGAAGAACCAAAAAACTGGTTGCCATTTTTCCATTGATAATGAATGAGAGTTAAAACATTAACTCTTAAAAGCTATCACACTAAATTCAAATATGGAAAAGGGAAAAAAAATCCAATCCAACACAATCTGGGTCATGCAAGGCAAATGCATATGAAATTTATGCTTCCTCAGCAGAAGTCTTCCTGAGTAGAAGGAAAGCTCATGCATGGTAGCAGAGCCTTTCCTATGTAGAAGGAAAACTCATGCATGCAAGTTTGATGGAGAGCTTACCCAATTATAACCCAACAAATATTGGAATCCACACTGGATGGTAGCAGAGCAATTCATCGTTGCAAAGAGTTCAATGACATCATTTTGCTCCACCTGTACCGAATCAATGGATGCATCTGCAATGTTTAGGATTATTCCCACAAGCGGAGCTAAAATCATAGCACGGTTTGTCTTCTCTGGATTTTGTCCATGCCTCCGAACAGACCTGAGAGAGCGAAGAATAAGTAATTTAATAATTAAACAAATGTTTAAATCATGTTAGACAAATACGAAGATAATAAAAAGAATTTCTCTATCCCAGGATTGTGTTGCAAAGATAAGTCTAGAACAAATTCAGCGAAACAGGAATTTATAGGTGTTCATTCATCCATCTCATGCTTTCTATTGTCTCTAAACAGCCACTGTCAATAGTGACATGAAGAATATTTGCAGCAAATTATAGTCCGGCATAAAATCTAAGTCTACCACACGAATTTCAAAGAAACATTGCAAACCATACCCACCATCAAAATACCCTGTACATTATATCAGGATGTGGTGAATCTTCACCCATTTGCTACAAACAACCAATGGAGGGCTGAAGATGTTTGTGGGGACATCTTATTATGTCTACTTCTTAAGTGAACAAATTAATGCATACTTCAAAAATTGTTCAAAGATACTAACATGTCAAAGAAGTCTGAATCCACGGCAGAAATTATGTGGTTTAATATGAAAACAATCAACTCCGTTAGTCTTTGAAGGTTCATATTTGGGCCGGACAGGAATGCTTGAGGGATTTCACGTGTGCAGAACTCTAGAACTCTTGTTAAGCTACAAGACAGATCAAATATGACACCAGACTTCCTTTGTTGCAGCTCCATGATCTGCCCAAACATATTTCAGAGTTCAGAAAAATAATAACAGCAAAGACCCACCAACAGCAACGTCCCAAAAGTTTTAAAAGAGGAAATGAACATTTAAAGGGACAATGACATGTGAAATATCCTACCATTAATCAATTAAAAAATGAGACCAAGGAAGAAGTGGTCATGAAACATCAAACACAACCATTGAAAAAAATTCATATTTTTTCAATATATACAACTTTGATCTTTATAAAAATTTAGAGGGCGTTACCATTAAGGATATTACATTTATATTTGTTTTAAATACACCCAAACATTAAAATTGAATTTCAAGGACGCACTGGACATGGTTACTAAAAAAGTATTGATTTTCTCAAAATCAAGATTTTATGGAATGGCTATATCATATTGTTCATATATGTTATAGAAACAAAGCTTCTCCTTGTTTTTTTCTAACTGATCCAATAAATGATATATACACCAACTTAAAATAAATGTACACCTTTGTAAACAGTAGAATTTTTTGTAAACAGTAGAAAATGTCTGAAGTATCATTAAATAAACCACTCGCAAACTCTGCTGGTACCGACTTCAAAAGATTCATGAATCATGATCAACGTTATCAGTTTGACAAATAAAATATGACTGCATTATATTATTGCATATTTTTCCCTGCTTACTATTGTTTATTTAATTTTAGTAAATCTCTTGCCACCTGAACTTGATCAAGGTGACAAACCCACACAAAGCCTTGTATATTCATTTTATTTTCATGAATTACACTTGCACATTATTTTTAATTTTTTACAAATTTTATGGCTTTCTCAACATCATCTTTCCTGAGCACATAGAGCACAGATCAATTTCAACATCATCTTTCTTCAACTAATAAAAGTAAAGTTTTGTTTTGAACTTGCACTTAGAGATTCAAGCCAACCTAAAACGTAGGAAGTTAGGAACCCATCGGATGTAGATTCACAAATTCATTCCCAAATTTAAGCAAATGCTTTAAAATCCTTCAACAATGACTCGTGATTATCTTGTCACTTGAGCAACACTAAAACATTTTTGTATCATTAATCATTTTGATGAAAATGATTTGTTCTAAAAAGATAATGTACCTGACAGTTTTCCTGCATTTCCCTAAGAGAAACTGAAAATTCGGTCATTGCCCAGCTAAGAGTGTTGAATAGACGATTGAGAAAACAAGAAAACAATCCATCATCTTCAAGACATGCATCTCGCAGTAAGCCCTTCAAGGAAAGAAAATGACAAAAACAAAAGTATTTTATGTCATACTATTTGTAAAAATATTTTTTTAATTAAAAATCAAGGACTAGTTTTACCTGGAAAAGGACCGAGGATGATGACTCTCCATGTTTAGAAGAACCAAAACCAGAGCTTTTGCAGAGTCTCACTAGGATATTTGTAACCAAAATCCAAGACCTATTATCAAATGCTGACAACAATGCACGTGGCAGCCTCTGAAGTGCTTCCTTGTTGCTCTCAAATGAGACCAAATAATCCTTGTACTGCACCAAGACAGATATAGACTGAAGAAGAAGGTCCTTCAGATCTGCACTTGATATTCTTGGGTCATCAAAGTGTGCAACGATAAAGGTAACCTGTTGTGTAATCAATAGTTCCTTAACAAATGAGTGGCATCGTTAAAAAAAGTAACAGAAAAAAGCAACACCAGAAACATACAAACGATGCAAGTCCATGCTTGATGAAGATTGAAGAAGAAACAAAAGGAGGATCACTTCGGCGTAATGTATGGAAGCAGTCCACCTGTAAAACAATCATAATGTTTCAGGAGAAAACTAAAAAATAACTATGACCACATAGTAAAGAGAATGCACAAATGCAGATAACTAGTAGGGCACAGTGAGCCAGTGAATCTTCAAATAGCAACTCTGGTTACCAATAAATTCACAAGTTCGACTGACTAGTGTCCCATTTAGTTTCTTTGTGGAACGATGGATCCTTAGACAGATATGGCATTGAGAAAACTGCATTCTCACCACAAACCCTGTGGCAAGGCTATAAATAGCTATTGCAATCCTATGCATCACGAGATGTGCCATTGTGCATCTTCCACGGCGTATATGCTTTCACTGGCATAAGCGATATGCCACACCACCTACTTGTGCAAGCATACGCAAGAATATGAAATGTATATGCACCGTACCTAGAAAAATAATGTTTTTTTGTGTTTCTTGAAAAATGATTTTTGCTGTGTTTCACTCAAACTTTTGTTTGTATTTTAAGAAATGGATTCATTATTTTCAACTTTTATTTAAAAAGGAATCTTAAGTTTTTATAAATCGGTGCCTTCATCGATTCAGCGTGGCCTGATCTTATTGTATTTTTCAGCCTCACCAACTTGACATTGCCTCTTGCTTTGTTAGCTTTGACTCTGAGCATAAAGTCGGACGATATAAAACCAATGTGGACAAACTTCAGAATTGATGTCAAACACGAAAATGTAATAAATGGAAAACATAAAGTAACTGCCATACCAATGCTTCAACATAAAACTCGGGAACATAAGGGAAAAGTGAATCATCATTGCTCAGAACCAACAAAAGTTCCACAATCCATATGCACGATGCATACATTCCTCTTTGCTTCCAACGAGACAAAATAGTAACACGATACCTGCAATACAGAAGATAGTCATATAAGGTTAGAAAACAAAAGAAGACAGAGGCAAGGGTATCAAAAAGTCATGCAACAAAAAGGGAAAAGGTAATTGAGGTCACCTTATTTTGTAAATAATCATACCAGAAAAAATAAATGTGTAATGCTGTTATTCAAAATTAATCATCCTCCTTAACTGTTTTAGATGTTTACGGAAAGAAGTTTTTCCTTATGCCCCAACATACCAATGTTTCTGTCAACCACATAACATGCAACAAAATTCTCAGAACTGCATTCAATGTACAAAGCCTTAAAATCATTGACAACTTACGGACCTTAGGATCCACAATCCTAAAATAGAATAACAGACAGTTCCTTAGATGTTGCTCAATGATTACTATGTGATTAATAATGTCTAGTAATTGTCAAACATGACGTTAGACTCAACTATGACCCATTTATGGTCATTTCAAAGATGAATCACAGATGATGATGAATATGACATTTTTCCAAGAATTACCACGCAACCTAATTAGCCTTTTTTTATTGGTAACCTAATAAATCATTGTTTCGCTGACTAGGAAAATATAGTGCGACTATAATGGAGACTCCAATTGAAAGAAAACAATAAATACACAATTAGCAAGAGATGGCTTCAGCACTTATAGATGAAAAATCAAATCATTTCTTTGAAATTTATATCCTTCGCAAATGTGAAATCATAAATTTAAGTTCAAACTCATAGGACATGCATGAATGATGGTCACATTGAAAAAAATAATAGTAGAGACAGCACATAATCAGCAAACGCCCGACCACCAAGCAGTGTCTCATTCTGTAAAATAGTGTTGATAATGTCTACCAGGGCAACACTATGTAAGTGTTTTATCCAGACGGCAGGGTTAGCACTGCTGTCATATGTGAGGAGTAGGTAGCAAAATGTCAAGTACTAATTGATTGCATTGACCTTGTACAAATTGAGATGAAAAAAATGTGGTCCTAAACTGTGATTGTGAGGAAAACATATTTGTGACGATACTAAGACGCCCTCCTTGAGTAGGTAAGATGTTGCACAATTTCACATCACCTACACTAATAAGTACAAGAAATGCATGGTGACCTTCAACGAAGCTAACCAAGAAAATGCATATAAACAATGCCTATAATACAATAGAAAAGGAGTTCATTCCATAACCTACAAAAACAGCTCAATCAGCCAATCTTAAACCACCGAATGCCATGGACTTCCAAATGGAAGTCCCAGAAACCCTCGACTCCAAAAAACCCAAAGCCTAACCCTAATCCCAGCCCGGACCCAATGCATTGATTGAGGAGGGGAGAGGCAGTCACAGGAGCTCAAGGAGGCGCTCCAGCCGAACTAATAGTTAGTTGACAATTTTAATAAACAACTCAATTACGCGGAATGAGTTGGAGGATTAAAATACCAAGGAGATAGATAATAAATTAACAAATACACGTCCTTAGAGAAACCACACAAGGGACTACTAGATGCTAATTTGTAGTCACTTCTCTTACCTTAGTTACCTAGTAAGATGATGCATTACAGAAGAGTTGATTAACCTATTCACATCAGACGTTCTAATAGAAACAAAAACCCTCCATGGGCCTTCAAGATGAATAAAATCAGACAGTGACATACTCTGATGAAGATGGGTAAAGCAGGATGACATTTTCTAAAGAAAGCAACCTTACCACGTGGAATGCCTGATACAGTCGACCAACTCTTCCCTGTATATATTCCGAGCTTCCTTCAAACGCTTCAGTTGTTCACCAGATGTCTTTTCTCTTATCTGCCTATCTGTTTCATCCAACATAGAGATCGATTGCGATAAATGAGATGTGTAGTAGGACCCCTGTATCAGGCTAGTTTTGTTAGTTTCCAGAATTTTTATCAAGACAAGTAAAGGGACCCACAAATCCCGAACATAAACAAAGTATATTATATTAGAGAAAAATATGGACCAACCAGCTGACAAAAGAAATTCCAGATTAGTATATAAGTTTAATTTCAATATGTTAATTTTCATAACTACCCCTAGTAGTTCTCTACAGTATATGTCCCAAGCAAGGATAAAAGAAAATTTAGACAGCAGGAACATTCATTGACACATACAAGTCCACTAACTTGATGAAATAAATAAATTGCATAGCAAAAATTGGACCAATTATGATCTCTTTAAACTACACATTTTGAAGTTCAACTTTTTTCAGTTAGAAAAGAGTGAAAAGGTCCTAAAATTACATTTTACAATTTGTGTGTTTCGAGGGTTGATTTGATGAATTTTATTTTCAAAATAAAACTAACAGTTATGTGCTTGTGCAACTATATACAACTGCAATTTTAGGAATAAAAATGAAGGAGCTAACTACTAAAATGGAATGTAGGTTGTTGAGATTGCCTTTCATGGAAGAGCTAACTTAAAGGAGGGAACAAGTAAAAAATATTCAAGATATATCAAAACTCTGCATTAAACCTACTGGAAACGTAGGGTAGTTTGATTCGAATACCTGCTTAAAATTTCGAGCAACACCCACATGGTACAATAGTAGCATACTATCCAGAAGTTCTTCTTCCCTTAGGATATCTGAAGACTGATAGCTTGGCCTTGACATACTCCCTAAATGCTGCAGAGTCCTGCTTCCAAGATCTGATTCTGTCTGATCACTAGAGCCTGGCTTATTTAAAATTTCCTCATCCAAACTTCTAGCACTGCATTCTGGTGCAACATGAGAGGACTGATCAGATAAGTGAGTCGTAGGACCTTTACAATTCTTGTCCGTGTATCTAATTGGATCCTTCAATATCCTTGTAAAATCAACCTCAGGGCATGAACAACAGCAAGGGCTCTGCCTCGTTGAATGTGTTACCCTTGTAGCTTCATCTTCCATGCAACCTTCATCCCATTGAACTTCTTGAATTCTTTCCTGGCTTATAGGATGACACTTGAGTAAGTGAGTTAATGAACCTCCAATTCTAGGAATATCGGTACTATGAGGATTTAGAAATAATGCCAGAGGAAAGCTTCTTTGTCCGACCCTGTGAAGAAAGCCATTAGCATCACTTCCAGAACCTTTGGCCAACACCTGAAGACCATTCACTGCAAACCCTTCTGATAAGAAGTGGAGGATCACCATGTATAAAGAGACAACAGCAGAATCACCTTCAGAGGTAGAAGATTTGTGATCTGATCCTTTCATTTTCAAGATAAGGTTTTGCAGAAATGTTCTAAAGACTGACCCTGGTGGTTGACGGGGTATTTCTGGGGGTATAAATTGCATGACCAGAAGACAAAGGTCCCTTTGCATATCTTCAATCTGCAGATGATAGAAAATGGATGGCTGATCTCAACCTTATAACAGAGAAAGAGCTAATCTAATAACTTAAAATGCTGTCATTCTTAGCATGCACCTGATGCCACTATGGAACTTCAATTTCATTCTCTAAGGTGGCATCACTAAGTCTAATCGCCAAGTTAAAAACCTTCACCTTAATTTTTAAGGAATAAAGTGTTACAAGCCAATGCAAACCAGAAAGTTACAAAAAGATCTTCAATGCTTCACTACCAAAATAGGAATATACAAGGATCAAAAGTTGGAAAATAGTCGGCTGGACAGTTCCAGTCCGACTAGTCTGACTAAAGTTGGACAACTAGCCGCCGACTATTCAGCCGACTAAATGGCCCAAAGACAAAATAAAAATAAAATAAGAACATAACACATGGGCATATTCCATTTATAATCCCAAGAAAAAGGAGAAATGAAAACGAAGCTTAGGGAGAGGTTGCCGGTGGGTGGAGATGCTGCCGGAGAGAGGCAGAGCTCAAAACCTAAACCATCTAAGGACTCTGACTAGTCAGACCTGTGCTAGTTGGCCCAGGTCCGACTTCCAACTAGTTGGACCAGTCGGCCGACTATTTAATCATTGGGAATATAAAGCAATTACATTTTTTCGTTGAGGAAAACAGCGAACACATAAACAAAGGAAAGGCAGATGGCCTTTTGGCATTTCACGGTTTGTGTTTCCGTTCTTTGCTGAACAGGGATATTGGTTCTTATCCATATCCATAACCAAATCCTATCTGAAAGTACAATAATGAAATATCATGTGATAATATAGTGATCCACATGTACAAAAGAAAAAAACCGATTGGGCATTTCATTTATACCTAGTAACAACACATTATACATCAATATTCGAATTTGCAGTACATACTTTCTTTCCAATTATCTTATATTTTGGTCAAAACTGAAAAGGTGTTTTCTTATAGCAATACCCATACCGTTGATCATATCATGTAATATTTAGTGAATATACAGCTTTGAGCTTTAACTATTTCTATGATGCTGCAAATATGCTAGCAGCAGACTATAAAATTAGACATGAGTCTGAAGATATTCATATTTTTTTATCTGAGCTACATAAGTGACATCTTTCATAAATAATAACAAAAGCATTTAACTGGTTCAAAATTTCACATCTTTTAATGTGATATTGCTCAAATTTTCCTGCAACTTTCCAATGAGTCAAATCAAACTACTTTTTGGCATCTTTTATTAAAATATACTAAATCAAAATGACTCTCCAAACTGTTTGCATTTCTTATTTATTGTGAAATGGCAGACGACCAGTTGGACAATTGTGCATTGAATCAATGAGTCAATTGGAAACAACCTATCTGATTTCCAAGGGTACGGTTTAGTACGTTCGACCTCTCAAATATGTTGTCAAATCAAGATCATTAAGAAAATGACTATAAAAATATCTTTTTTTTTAAATGTTCGAATGTACTTGATGACATAAAGCTTATCTATTTATTTCTTCTAAATTGCACAAAAATACCTTATTGACAGCTCCAGATAAAGCTGTTGCACTCAAAGTCATACTGGACTCAGAAGACATGTCCTCACATGACCCAGGCCACCAAACAGACGGAATGAGGTACTGCAGATCCAACTTGTTGGGTCCTTTCCTTGAGAAGAAACCCTCTAATGAGTACTCAAAATCACGTGTCTTCCACCACGTAATCATCAAATCTTTGATTCTAAGCATGTGGCATGCTAAGGCAAGATAAGGGTACGATCCAGTGAAGGGGCATTCCATCAGTACAAGTGGTAAAGTTCTGCAACTGCAGGATAGGGCCATGATGACGTGCTTAAAAAATGAACTTGATCCAGAGAACTCCAGAAATTGAGATAGAACCTGATCAAGACTTCTAAAATCATGAGGTGTCTGTTTCCCAAAAACTTGCAGTAGGAATGATAAAAAAGGTCCCCATGCAATGTATCTCGCACTGTTTTCTGCTGCCTCAGTTATGGAAAAAAATTCCTGGCAAATACCACGAGCAATTGAGCAGAAAATTTCTTCTTGTGGGGCGAATCTTTTTAACCGTATTAATTTCTCAAAAGATGTTGAACCACATCGCTCTGTTGATTGCAAATCCAAGAGCCTGGAAAAGCAATTAAGTAAATATTGTGCAAAGGAGGTTAATGCAGGAGGGTATTGAACGGGAAGGAATCCATCAACAGGATATCGAAATGGCCGATCACCAAAATTAATATCGCAACGTTCGCCTTCGGATAGAGATATTGCAGGATAATAGCCGAGCCCAATCCCATTTCTCCTGATACCCTCAAATGCAACTCCAAGTGAGATCCCGTTTCTGTAAAAGGAGATGTTGCCGGCCTCCAGATCTATGCAACATCCAATGACATCACCAACAACCCAATGTTGGCCATAGACCTCGGCATCTTTGTTCCACTTGCTCATTCTCCCACCATCAAATGCATATGAATCCTCAGCGTCTCCAACACCCTTGTGGTCAGTAAAGGGACAAGCACGTGAGGTCCACCCAAGTTGCTGAATTCCGCAAGTCTCTAGAGTCACTTCATACATCCATTTACCTCTCCAGGCACAGGCATTAGCTCGAGCACTACTAAACATAGCAAAGCTTTCTACTAGAGTAGATTCTCTAATGACCCTGAAATCTCCACAAATACTTGTTTTATCCAAAACAACAGTATCTATTCCACAACCATGGCCCATCATAATTATGCCTTCCCTGGCACGATCTCTTGAACCAACATCTACATTGAGTTTTGCCTTTTGACTTTTCAACAAAGATGTCACATAATCAACACCAATAGAACCTTTTGACGAACGAACAGACTTGTTGGGCAGATCAAATATATGCTCAAGAGCACGTTCTACAGACTGGTCACCAATGTCATCGCAGCAAGAAATAAAATGTGAATTCTGAGGAACTTCCATCCTACCTTCACCAGATAACAGAACCCCCAATCCAGGCACGAAACCACGGATCTTCTTCCCAGTTTCCCCCATTCCTCTTACTGATGTTCCCCAAGACTCAAACTAAAAACACCAAAAGGAAAACAAGAGCAGCACTTCCTCAAAGCAAGTCACTTCAACGGATCTTACCCAACGAACAATAGTTTGCAGGAACCTGGCGTGGGAAAAAAGAATTGAACATTCACTTCTCCGAAATAAATGAAAAGAAACTCAATGTTACAAGCTCACAAATAACTCCAACAACCACAAATCAACAAACAACAGTGTTTCCTCGAAGCAAATCCCTCAATAGCACTCACATAACCCCCGGACACAAATACAGTAATTAAATTGCACGAACTTAACACGCGCCCACAGAAACCAGAAAACAGTTAATTTTTTATCATTAAAACACGAGAGCAGTTCAAATCACCAAAAACACAAGAGTAGTTCATTCTTCCACCAAACTCTAATCCCAACCAAAAGCAACAGAAGTTCCAACAACCAGAACTTCTTTACAGCAAGTCAGCCAACCAAATCCCCAAATAATCACCAAAAAACAATAGTTTCCAGCAATCTTAATACACAAAACACATAAAACCGTTTAATCCAACAAATATGGAAAGAGGGGAAAGCTAATTTACGAACCCCAACACAAAATCCCAAAAAACATCATAACAACACTAACAAAAAAAACAAAAAAAATGCTAAACAAGATCCAATTCCCAAACCAACACCAACAACAACTCCAATCCACCAAACGAAAATGAAGTACACACAGAAACCAAAATTCGAAATCGCAATCGAAGAATAACTACCGCCATGAGGGGACCACAACGCCTTGGGAGGAGCCCGGATAGGAGTGGGGAGGCGAAACTGGGGTTGGGGACCGGTCGTCGGACGAAACCGGGGTTGTGTCGTGACTCGCGAGTTCTGTTCTATTCTGTTCTCCTTTCGTTTCGTTCTTTCTTCTTGTTTCGTTCGTTTTCGGGTTCGGCGACGAAGCTCGGGGTGCCACGTCGGCCGGGATAGGGAGACCGCCACGTGGCGGTGGGAAGTCAGAGGTCGGATTGGGATTGGGATTGGGATTGGGTTGGGTTGGGTTGGGTTGGGTTGGGTCTCCGCCGGCCCTAGAACTAGAAAGCGTGTGGTGGTGAGATGGGTCGGTTGGGTTGTGCGTCCCGATTCGGCTCCCACGTTCTCGAATTTTGTTGCCTTCTGGTCCGGGGATTTTTGCGTATCTAGCCCCTGATAAAAATATAATTTCTTTTTTTGGGTCGAAAGTTAACCCCCACTTCAATTTTGCTTCAAAATGATAATTTTTTAATTAAATGACATCTTAATTTTTTTTGGATGATGAGTCAACTCTTTGGTGTCATTCAATGTTGATGAGTGGTCTTACAGAACTTACTCCTACGTAGGTTATCAATGTCTAGTGAACGCATCTTAAGAATCTAGCCCCATGGATTGGTCCAGGCTAGATGTTCAATCGTGATTTTGGATCTTGAATGGTTTATCATAGGTTTAGCAGTAGCTTTATTCAACTTGCTGACGTGACAACGAAAAACATCATTTTTTTTGACTGGAGGTTAAACCACGACACACATTTTGTCTTACGTTGTTGCATGGAAATACATCTGTAAACTATGAAAAATCCATCTTTGTAACAAAACACACACAAACTGCAACGATCGTGTGTTTCAAGCCTTTTGACTTGGCCTTCTAATGAAAGCCTCTGACGAAAAATCGTGTTTTGTGTCTCTTATTTGAGTCATCTTATATTTTTTTCGTTACGTCTAAGCAAAAGACTCACTTGTGACCAACAGTATTAATAAGGGTATTATGCTCGTCATCCTTGCCTGCTGCAGCACTTAGAAACATACATGTAAGTGATATATGAGGGATTCTTTGTGATTGCCGGAGCTTTCAAGCACGGCAAAAAACATAAAAAGAAAGTAGAAAAGGAACAATCATTGAAACAAAATTCAACATAAAGAGATACCTAATGATAACAACACGTGTGCATTCTATGAAAGTAGAAAATGCTTTTATATACTTTTACCTTTTCGAACACTATTGCATTCATAGAATCTTCTGTGTGACCTATTGGAGACATCGAAGGCAGGCCCACTAACAAAGCAGAATGCCCACCCAGATCTGGTCAAATTTGGATCTTCATATTCTAGACGACGTAGTAACATACAATGTCAGTTGATAACTATAACTGACGTATAAAGTCATTAAATTAATATAATAAAAAATACAAAATTTTATTTTATAAATGAAAACATTATCCAATTCTCCAAACACCAAAACCTCAAATCTCGTTTTTTTTTCTTTCTCCGTCAACTGAAAACCTCATCTAACGCCTCAGTTTTAAATGAATTACTTTGTTGTGTGGTCAAACCACTTGCGCACTAGGTCCAATATGAGTGGGATCACTTAGTCATGCTTCATAATTAGAAAAACGAGCATCGTGAAAGTACATGTCACTCAGCCAAAGAAAGATAATGGAAAGTTGACCAAAATGAGCACTAAAGACTTTTCGAGAAATTTCTTCCAAATCACTAGTATGACTATCAAAATCGTGAGCATCAGCATGTAGGTTCTAGATCCACGTAGTAGTATCATGACACTTAGCTACCTTTTTTTTGAGAAATGACCCGATTTAGCACATTGCTCGAAAGACGTTTATACGGGATCCCTATCTAGCTAATATGATATTCATCGTCGCTTAGCTTTTGGTGATGCGTTAACCGAACTATAATGAACTTTTTATTAGATTTAGTGGTTGTGAGATGAGAATGAAATGTGGATTGGAGAGATTATATGATTTTAGGGTTGATCATGTAAATGCGAACAAAGTATGGTTGTGGTGCAAAAAGTTTTTTGATTGATTAACGTTTAGAACTAAGAATAGATTTACCAATACGAGAAATTGGGCGATCCTGGTGATCAAATGTTATTTTAGATAGATTTTGGATTTTTGTTTGATCATGTGAATGAGAATGAAAACATTTAATTATTGAGATTGAAAAATGATAAATGATTTCATAGTTGCTCTATCTTTACGGAATGATTGTAAGAAAATTGTTTGGATGTTTGAGTTGAGGTTTGGAAAAACGTTAAAAATATGAAGAATATTTCTTATTACTATTTATTTATTTTAAGTAGCATCCTTAATGTTGATGGCGTTAAATTATAATAAGGAATCAAAAATAACATTAAAATATTTTCTCATTACGAACCAGTCTGACTACCCCACCACCAAATTCTCTTGGCTTTGCCCCTGGGTGAGAAGACATTTATGCTCTTTTTTTGATGACCTAGAATTCATCAGCACCCGCCCCCACTGTGGGTTAGGTGGGTTGTGACTCTAAACTGGGGGTGGTCCACACCTTTTACACCGGAACGTTTGACGTGCCTAGGGAGGTTCGAACTTGCGTCCAGAGGCGAATGAACCACTCACCCCCAACCATTTGGCTACGTCCCGGGGGACATTTTTCTTCTTTTTGTTGGTTGTGTTTTATCTTTCCGGGTGTTATGTGTTAGGATCTATGGCCCTCTAATCGATAGATAAATGCGAAATTAAAAATAATTATCAAATGATTAAGGAAGAGACAATTGCAAACCACAAATTCGTCGACACCGGAGTTTAGAGAGGTTCGGCACACACACCCGGGTCCTAATCCTACTCGCAAGCCTCGCTCGATCCCCCGAGCCTCGCTTACGGTTCCACTAACCGATCTCCGTTCTGGGCCAAGATCAACACCGTTTACAACACCGAGCCTCGCGAACAACCTCGTCTCGCTCGTGTCTCCTCTCACAACCCGAGAGTGAGCTTCCTCAAAGCTTTACAACTTGGTGATTCTTGAATAAGGAATTGGAATCACAATATAACTAACACTCTACACTTGAGCACACTTGGATATTGATATGGAATTGGATATGCAAGTGGTGAAGTTTAGGCTTGAGTGTTGTGGATTGAGAGCTTGAAAATGGAGAGGATTTGGCTTTGAGTATTGGATAAATATGAAGTGTTCAAGATCTTCAAAACCAACAAATGAGGTCCTATTTATAAGTCTTCAAGCTCAACTAGTCGTTTTGGAGTTGGTGGGGAAACGGACCAATAGGAATGCAAGATGTGACTTAAGCTCAGGCAGAAATCGCAGCATATTCTGTCGACCGCTATCCAAACGATAGTCAGAAGAATTGGTCTGAATGAAGAACTCGGTTGACCGATTATGTATCAGATCACCGTTCACCAACCTCCAGTAGCTTTTATCTATTTAGCCCAAATTAAGTTCTGTTAACCGAAGTCCATTCGGTTCACCATTTCAAGGTGGACAGTAGAATTTGTTGGGCTCTGATCTACTCAAGTTCGGTTGACCGTGTACACTTCGGTAGACCGAAGTTAGCGCGGGTTTTGCGTTGACATTGAGTGGGAAATTGGTTTAACGATACCGGTCAAGTGCAACGTGTAAATAGTCGTTGGGCTCCTAAAGCCAATAAGGAATTGGTTGACCAATAGGTATTCAGTCGTCCGAAATGGGACAAGTCGATTGGGCTCTAGGGACTCAATTCGAAAGAGACCGTTGCAGCAAAGTCCAAAAGCGGTCCAGAGCTTTTCGGTCGACCGAATGTGATTCCGTTGGGGCAATTCCAGAGAACACCTAAGTTTTACTGGTGGGAAGTATTTAGGTATCTGAAAGGTGTTCGGTGGACCGAACTAGACAGGCTTCGGTTGACCGAAATAGGTTCGGTTTACCAATGAATGACGGGACAGAATCCTAGTGCTCAAGTTTACATAAAACTTTATGGACTCAATAAATACAAAGTTACATGTCTTGGTCCAAAGCTTTGCTTACAAGTCTTGAGTCTTGATGTCTCTGTCACAATGCTCATTTCATTGATTGTCTTGATCAACCTATTAAGATGATTGCAAGTATACAAATATACATGCAATGCATGTAATCTTGTTTACTCACTTTGATTGATTAGGTAGATTGATTAAGATTAGTTTAATTAATCATCAAAAAAATATAGATTAAGGCAAAAAATCCAACATTATGATATTTAGGCTTGTAAACGGGTCGGGTATACCCTCACTCGCACCCGTACCCACCCAAGTAACGAGTACAGGTATATACCAGTACCCAGTCTTCTGAAATGCAGCCGCATATGTGGATGCAGGGAAGAAACGCATTGCATCTCCCCGATGTGGCCGCATATGCGGACAAATGATGTCGTATTTCAAAACACCCAGTTTTTATTTTTATTTTTGGTTTTTTTATTTTTTACTCTGATTTGTTTAATATTGAATTAATGATCTTAGAAATTATTCAAAAAATTACCTAAAATTTTAATTACATGTATATTATTTATAATTAATATATCTATATTATATTATTTGATTATTAAATTGTAAACCGCATATGCACCTGCATCGCATTCGCATGCCGCATATGTCGGATGTGGTGCCTCGTCGCATCGCATCTGCATCCCGCATTTCTGAATCTTGCATGTACCCAATATTGGTATACATGTACCCACCCCATACCCGCTTGGTTAACAGGTACATGGTGGGTAAACGGGTAAGCGGATCACCTATTACAAAAAAATCTTGTAAAAGACAAATAAATAAATAAATAAACACAAACACAAAACACAAATGTCTTACCAAACATAAATAATGTCTAACAAACACTAAAAAATATCTAACAATCACAAATAAATGTCTTAACAAACACAAATAAATGTCTAGCCAACACAAACAACCATCTGTAGAAGTTTGAATTCTTCTATTACAAGTTTACAAATAGTGGACCAACTTCTACTCATCCTCCCCAACATCATCATCATTAATTGAAAATTGAATCTACTTCATGTTCTCCATCATCCGTGTCATTAATTGTGCCTAAAGTTGCTTTACCAAGTGATTTATCTACAAAATATGGAAAAGAGAAGTTAATAAAAATAAAATGACATATCACCTAAATAAATACACATGTAAGTTACAAAAGAATTTACCACTAAAAGTCTTCCTTATCCAATCTCGGGAGCATACAAGAGCTTCAACAGTATTTGCATGCATGGAGCTTTTTGATGGATCAATCACTCTACCGTCAGTGCTAAAAGCAGACTCTGATGCAATTGTTGATACCGGAATAGCCAAAAAATCATGTGTCATGTGACTAACTAAGGGTACTTGGGAGCATTCATCTTCCACCATCCAAGAATGTCAAATCTATCAACAATAGGATGCACTCCTTCATCCAAGTACATGTCCAAATCACACTTGAACGGTTGGTTTGCTGATTTATTAGTAGGAAACTCATTCAACTCACTTAAGTCCACTAACTAATTCAAAAGTTTCTTTGCCAAGCCTTGTACCTCCACTCAAAGAAGTTTCACTGCTACTTCCTCTGTATAAACTGCCTACTCCAATTTCACAACTGTAGACACTTACATTCATTCCTTCAAACCTGAGACGATACTCATTGTAAAACTCTTACAAATTACTTCTGATACCGTCTACTTTCTCCTTTCCCACTTTTTCATCATAATTTTTGTTTATGTAAAACCGGATTGTTTCAACTTTGTATTGAGGATCTAAGATCGAGGCAACACACAAAACCTATTTACAATTGTCTCAATACTTGTCAAACTTTTCCATCATTTTTTCCCCATTTCACACACAAAAGCAACATCACTACTGCAAATATTCATCAAATTAATCTTCATTGCACATGCATGAGGTAAAATAATTTGTTGACGGATACAATGTGACAGAAAAGGCGTTAGTAATTTCATGAAAAAGTTGTAGGCAGACACACAACCTTTGCATTTTCCCACTATTGTACAGAAGGTTCATGAGTGTAAGAACTATCAATATAGGTCATACGGGTGGAAGTATTTTTAAACTGCAAAGTTGTTTGAAGAATATAGAAAGTAGAGTTCCACCTTGTTGGCACATCTAACACTAGTGACCTATTTGGAGCTTTTACTTGATTGACCGCTTCTAAAAAGCTTCCCTTCTAAGTGTAGACGACTTCACATATTTGACACTATCACGGGCCTTTGCTATTACTCCGGTAATTATTTCAATCTCATCTTGGACAACCAGGTTAACAATATGGGCTGAAAATCTGACATGAAACAACAACTCATTTTGTAGAAGATCGCCTGAACCAAATTTGGAACCAAATCTCTTACCAGGGCATCATTTGTTGCACAATTATCTAAGACAAGACACATTACTTTCTTGTCGATGTTCCACTTGTACAACTTCTCTAAAATACACTTAGAAAGATCAACCTTTGTATGTTTGCCTTTAACTACCGCGAAATTCAGTATTCTCTTTTGTAATGTCCAATCATCATCAACAAAATGGCTTGTAATAAAGATACACCCCTTGTTCGGTTTGAGGTCCACATATCACTTGTCAAACTAATACGACATTGAAGTCCATCCAAATGCTTGTACAACTTATCTTTTTCTTCCTTGAAAATTTCCACACAATCTTTCTTTATTGTTGTACGAGAAACCATTCTGAATTCAGGTCGAAGACGACTAACAAACTTTCGAAAGCCTACATGCTCAACAATTGAGAATGGGTACTCATGCAACACAATCATTAGGGCAAGATCCTTCCTACTAGTCGATCAAACTTGTGATTCTTAACATCTACAGTTCCAACTAAGCTCTTTTCCCACACATTCAACATCAGTTGTCCACTTCCAATACGACCATTAACCTTGGTAAGGTGTTGTTTTCTTAAACGTGTCCACAAATGTGTTGTTCCAACACTATTTTTGGCAGTCAAGGTTTTAGAACAATGATTACACTTGGCTCTTTTATTACCATTTTCATCATTATAACTACTAAAATCTTTCCAAATTCAGAATTCGAATGTATTTTTTCTTTTTCTGAATTTGTAGCTATTGGTGTTCCATTTTCATCCATTCCTACAGTTTCAGACATTACCTACTACAAGATAAATTTTCATGTATTAACTAAGGTTAAAAAAATACAAATCTTTTTGCATAAAACCTGGAAATAAACAAACCAAGAACCGAAAACAACTCTAAACATTCACAAACAAGCTCATCTAAGTAGAGGAATCCAAACAAAATCAAGATAAATAAACATATCAATTATCAAGATCAAGATAGCATGAACAGATCAAGATAAATAAATAAAATAAAAAATTCTCTCACCATTGGATCCAAATAAACAAACAGATCAATATAGGAAGAATGATAAAAATCTAGGTTTTGGAATCCAAACAAACAAATCTAGGTTTCAAATCCAAACAAACAAATATAGGTTTCGGAAAATGGAAAAAAGTATATCGCACATACTTGATACTTGGCACGAGATTTATCGTTTCCGTACAATCGAACGCGACCGGGAACATCTGAGAGGCTGAGAAGGACAAACATATCGAGAAAGGGCGTGAGAAGAAGAAGGACAAGGCTGAGAAGGGCAAACATATCAAGAAGAAGAAGGACAAACAATTGAATGGAAGAGAACAGACCAGGGAGGAAGGACGATGTCGTCGGCAGAAGATTCGACGAGGAGGATGTGAGGTCGGCGGTGGAGGCAATGTTGGTGGAAGAGGCGGCGAGAGATTTGGGTTTAGGAGGTAGCGAGAGATTTGAGTTAGGGTTAGCTTTTGCCTTTTTTGTGTTTTTTATTGGACTTTTTGGACCAAATTCTGGACGGGAATAGTTACTCTTTACTCTGGAGTGGCACCGATGCTGGACGAGACTTGCTGGACCCGATGCTGGAGCCTGGACTCTGGCATTTCTGGACTGGACGTGAGGATTCTGGACCCGATTTCTTGAAATTCTGGCTTGTTTGTCCAGCTGGACGAGACTTACTGGACGAAGTTTTATTTCTATTTTGTGTTTTTTATAATTTTGTTTATTAAGTATTTAATATATATATATATAATATTGATAAGGGGTATACGAATTGCACATACCCGTACCTGACTTGTTTATCCAGAGAGTAAGCGGGTACTGGTTAACATATACGAATTCTAAAACGGATATAAAAATTTGTACCCGTACGTGTTAGACCCTAACCCTTGCTTACTGTTCTTAATTGTGTTTAGGAGAGGTTTAGTGATGGATTAAGATGGACGACTGAGATCGAGTCGGAGAAAAGTATATAAAGGTTGGTTTTACTCTCTCTCCTCACTCTTTCTCTCTCGTTCTCTTCTCTCTCACTCACTTTCTCTCTCTCTAGACGCGTCTCTCTCTCCATCAGAGTTTCGTCGGCATTTGTGGAGGCGAGGGGGGCTGTTGGAGACGCCGGAAGCACGGGGATCGTCGTTGTGTTCGCCGGAGTTCGAGTTTATCGTGGAAAAGCTCGCCGTCGTTTCTTCAAAGGCTTCTTCAAGCCTTAAGGTATGTCAAACTTGCTTTCAAGCTCACCTAGTGTTAGTGTGGGAGTGGGAGCGGTCGACGGTAGGCCGTTTCGAGCTCGTCGGACCTGCACAGTCGTTTCTGAACTATAAACGGTCGACCGGTTATAGTGTATTTTGGGCGAATCCCTCGCACCGGTCGAACGATGCCCTTTTGGGCGGTCGACCGGTTATGCAATTTTTAGTGAGAGAAAACGTCCTGTGTATTTTCGGTCGAACGGGACCCCTTTGCCGGTCGACCGAAAGTACTGTTGTAGGTCGGTTGGGGCGTTGACCATCTAAACGGTCGACCGCCTGTTTGACTCGTTCGACCGACGTTTAAGTTAACTTAATGACCGGTCGACCGGAAGTGTGGTTTCGGTCGACCGTGATGTGAGGACTCTGGGTGAGTTCTACTGGTGGTTTTCGGTCGACCGATAGGGTTCAGTTGTTCGACCGTTTTACTGTTGATTGCGAAAATGGATTTCTACTGGTGCTTTTCGGTCGACCGGGACCCCTTTGTCGGTCGACCGTTTGGCGGGTTTTTCGGTTGGGCCAGTTCTCTGGGTGAGGATCGGTCGACCGGAAGCCATGTTTTGTTCGACCGTTTTACACTGTTTTTGTGTGTGTGTGTGTGTTGCTATTGATTGGCTAGAAGGCAACGGGTCTCCGGCCCTTTTGGGGCGACGGCACAGACATTCCGGCCCTATAGAGATTAGTGGTGACACGGGTTGTGATTTGTGGCCGTGGCTCCGGCGAATGAGGCAAAGCCGTGGCTCCAGCGAATGATGTAAAACCGTGGCTCCGGTAACACTGAGGCAATGAGGGGGTTGTGTGGCCGTGTTTTGGACCGGCGGTGCCTTGTGTGCACGTGTGTTGGTGGGTTGGGGTAAGAGGACCCTTGAGATCCGTGTTGTTGGGCTATGGCCGGGAGAGAGGTCCTGGGAACTTAGCGAGTGTTTCTGTTGTGGTGTTTTACGTTTATTTGCTCATTTCATTTCTGTCCATATATGTGTTAGGGTTTGGCATACTGGGTTTCCTCCTGGAAACTCAGGCATTCGTTGTCTGCTTTCAGGCCGAGAGCGACGTTAGGTGGGTGGCATCGGCGGAGGGAGCACTCGAGACCTGATCCTGCTTCCCTACATTTTGAGGTGGTTGTGATTACTTGTGTATATTCTCTGTATATGATCTTTTGATGTAATCACATTCTTTTGTAAACTCATTCACATATATATATTATATGTTGGTGCACCAGTGTGTGTATTTCTTTCGTAATGTCCTCGTTGATTGTATGATTTAAATTTGAAATTTTCCGCTGTGTTTGAGGGCGTTACAGTACAGGTCGGGTACACATGTATTATCTAACCCGTTTACGAGGCTAACGATATTATAAGTTGTACTAAATTAATATAAAATAGAAGTACTGCACTAAAAACATATATTGTTTAACACACACGAGGGAAATTTTAACATTTTGTATACGCAAACATCACGGCCAGACAAGTAGTCGTTTGTATTTGTGTAGACTTCATTAATATTTTAATGAGAGCATTTTCAATGCTGGAATTGGGTTGCCAATTAAATTGTGTTGTACCTTTGTGTCACACAATTATGAAGTCGTGTTAGGATATCGTGCTAGTCATGTCAAATACATCTGTAGATGATCTATGATGTCTTTATTGATAACAACTAATTGACAAGATATGGCAGTACTTTCATATTATAAAAACATTCTACTCAACAATCCTCTGGTAAAAACTTAATCGGCAAATATTGTCATCGACATGATTTGTGTAAGAATCCATAATTCTGTGTGCATTTGTGTCATTTTTATGTATAAAATTGCTTTCAGCTCATTTTCGTTTTATCCCGAACGTATCATAATAATTAATTAAGCATATCAATTGTCAACTATGAATGTTATTGTGCCTAAATCTTGTTTAAATGGGAACATAACCCGACTTTAAGAGTTGACGTTTGGTCTCGTGATTTCATTTCGGGAATGTTTTTTGTTTATTGTTGATGTGAGGTTCTGAATCTTTTGACATATTTTTTGGTTGAGTGAACAAGTGGAAAAAACGAGCGTTTAAAATACTACTTTTCATATGGATATCATTTTCATGTAAACTATTGACACCCTTAACCTCAAGCAAACTTGAAATATCCAATCTTCCATTTGAATCTACATCATGCATGATGTTGCATGAGAAACGGGCCCAATAGGCTGCTAAGTATCTATCATATCATACCAACCAACTAGAACGAGGCCCACTATCTACCACTATATAACACTGCTCCTATAATATGGTGATACTTCGGACTAATTATTGTGATTTTAAAACTAAACTCTTAGCTTGGTTGTACTCATCATATATTAGCCGACAAGATCTAATTTATTTCAGTAGACAAGGCAGAGCTCAACTTGCAGACGCAATAGTCCATCACTCCATCTCATACAAGACCGTTGGAGTTCGTTGGGAAGCAGTGGGATTTTGAGATATAGGATGTAACAAATTACGTATGCAAATTAAATTGGACGTGGAGTGGCAATTCGAAAAGAAAAAAAGTTTACTTACCCCAACTTAAAAGTCGCAGGTAACATTTGTTGTCTAATTAATCTGGATTTGTCTAGTGTGTAGTCTATACCCTCACGCTTTTCTAAGAAAGTACTTGTTTGAAGCTGTGTACAAGAGCATAGACAATTATCGTATTAAGAGCCTCTTTGTTAGGCTGTAATGAGGATGAATATTTAAGATTAGAGCCATTTTCTTATCTTTTTACGGTATATATACACTTGCTCATTATTGTGTAATCGTATTAATTGGTCATGTAATCGTTAATCATTAATCAAGACCCCGCAAATAATTGTCTGCTATTTACTATTTAGCAGCTCACAATGGTTGACTTGTATACTAGACAAAACCAAACTAAACGTACGAAGACACTATAGACACCTATCATGTCATTATTGACCATGACAAATTAAGCATTGTCTTGCGGAATGTACCTATCATGTCGAGTAAAACAAGGGGAAAAAGAGCACACCGACAACTAACCCAAGACAAATTAATTATTATCCAAGAAAACAACTAACCCAAGAAATTCCCATTCCCATGCAATACTTAAACTCCACAGTCATCCATGCTTCCCACTGCCCTATTCCAACCTTAAAATAACCACCACCTTTGCAAACCACTACCACTTGACTCCTCACTAGGAAGAACATCCATTGTCTTAAGAAGCCACTATGTCTTATTCTTTATCTATATTCCTATATCTTATAATTGCAAAGCTTCAATGCTTTGTATGCAACCGCCCACATGCTTCCAATCAACACTATTAATATATTGAACTCCTCCACCAAGCTTATATATATGAACCCTAACCCTAGCTAATTACAAACCACATCATAAAACACTTAAACATTTTATAGACATCAATTGGAATTAGCACTCCAATTAATGGATGACAATCCACAAGTGCAAATGGGAGGGCCTCGGCGGCGGAGGACGAGGGCGTCGAGTGAGTATCTTGGGGTGAGGAGGAGGCCGTGGGGGCGATACGCCGCGGAGATAAGGAACCCTCACACCAAAGAGAGGCATTGGTTGGGAACTTTCGACACGGCTGAGGAGGCGGCTATGGCTTATGATATGTCTGCCATTTCTTTTAGCGGTGTCGCCGGAGCACGAACGAATTTCTCTTACCCCATGTTGGCTCCTCCGTCGCCTCCTCAACCACCGCCTCCTCCACCTCCTTCGCCGGAGGAGATGGAAGGGAGGGGTGTTGGTACGGAGAATGTGGTGGTGGAGGAGGAGGTGGAGAATAGGGATGATGATTCCATGGCAATAGCTGCCATCTTGCAGAGCTTCCAACATGCTAGTTTTCCTCCTTATAGTTCATATTTTTGAATCAAGAAGGTATTAATCAGGAATGGTTTGCTTGATCGAAATGTCGGTATTTAATGCATGATATATATTATGCAACAAGAGGATTGGTTCGGGTAGAACTAAGTTTTGGTTGCTGTTGTAGTAGGATACTTCTGTCTGTACTTAGATATGATATATGTAGCAGTTATTCTGAGTTAAATGATATGATATAATTATCAAAATTAAGCGTGTTCAATCATAGCTACATATTGGACGAATCGATGGTGTTCTTATACATGATGATCATCTGCAGAAGTATGTAGCACGTCTTCATATATTGGTGCATTTTCAGAATCATAATATATACACACACAACAACAACAACAACAACAACATATGTAATGCTACAGTTAGAACATGACTTTTGTTTCTAACTACATACTATATATTAACTGTATGCCATTAAGCAAACTTGTGTTTGCATGAGAGTTAAGTTATTGAGTTGGATTAAGCTAATAGGGTATAAGGTTAGGCGCAGTACGATTTTTTTTTCAATTGCCTCTTACAGTTTTTCATGTAACTTTTATAGTTACACTACTTACCACAGGTTTGATTTATCTAAAAACAGGTTTAAATTCTTTTTGAAGTTGAGCTTTACAAAGGCACTGTTAATTACATGTAATGCAAGTTTTTTTCTTCCATTTTGAACTTAAACCTTTTGTGAAATCTTATTTCTCTAGCAAAATAGAACTACTGAATATCATGTGATTGGAAAGAAGGTCTTGGCTCTTGAGGTAGTTCTTTATTGGACAAACGAAAGGGAGAAATCACTAACGAAAACTTCAGTCTGAAGAATTATGCACTGTAGAAACTAGCAAGCAACACATATTTCTTTTTCTGATATTTGAGTTTCTAGTCGAGCATATAAAAAAATGCAGCTATATTTTGATTTTCTACAAAATAGCATTATGAGTTTTCTGAAACTCAAGCCTCATTGATGCTCCAGGTAGTTTGTAATTTGAAATCTTCACATCTTATAATTATCTGATGTTTCCACCATACAAGTATGATCATGTAAAAGATATTTACAGGGAGGTACGTGCAGAATGTTATTTTCTTCCTTTTAATGCCCCAAGGATATATTCATCTTCTTGTAGTGGGTCAATGATCTCCCTGCAAATACAATTACTTCAACTTTGAGATATTTACTTAAAAATAATGCGTATTAATTATTTTTTGGCAGGGGAATGGTATATATCATTTTATTTGATCTTATCATTCCGTGCTTGGTTAGAATGAAGTGCTTCTGGTTTACCTTGTTTAGAGAGTTTTTTTATAATACCTTATTATTATAAAATAGGATGTTTAGAGAGTGGTTGTAAGGAATTTGTCCAATTAGACATGTTTATAATCTTTTGATATAATGTTTATATCATCATATTTTATCCAATTAGAACATGTGTTTAGAGAGAGGTTGTAAGGAATTGTCATTAAATAGGATGATTTTATTAATTATTATCTTAGCAACAATTTGTGTTTGTGGAGAAAAACCATTCATATCCTTTGATATGTTTGGATAGGATAGAAAAGAGTTAGAAAGAAAAGAAAATATGTGTTCATTTCCATTAAGTGGATAAAATACGTTAAAAAGGGAAAATAAATATATGCTATCAAAGTTCCTTGATTGTTTATTGTCTTTATACTTTATTTTAGTATTTGCAATGGCAAGTTTTAGAAGGAAATGAAGTCAAAAAAATCAAATTTCTTTTCAAAGTTTAGGGAAAAGCTTGCCGTCCGGAAATGCACCCTGGGCACCCTGCCCAGGGTGTGCCCTCCCATTAAGGGAGGGACGCCCGGCGCCCTTTGGGCGCCCAGGCAGTAGAGCACTCGTTAAGGGTGCTCTAATTACATTGTCTATATTGCAAATTAAACGACACATTCATTTAAGATGATTTTTTTCTCCAATTTGCACCCCACCACAGTTAATTTGCCACAAAACGCTAACCCCAATTATGTATGTTAGTTACTTGGTTTGCCTGAGAAAAAAACTCTAAACGAAATGATGCGGAGAAAAACATAGGACAAGCAAGTCCCTATCCATCCCGCTTAACCACTTCGTATAATACATGAAAGTAAATTATTACCTTTTCAAAATGGGAAGTAGATGATTCGTCACGAAACCAATGGATAAGTATAAACTCTAGTTGAATGAGGAATTTTTTTTGGATAGTAGCGGTTGGACAGGACCAGATGAGGTGAATAGTCTACATTGGCATGGACCACATTAACAGTGGAACCACGCCCGTTAGAACCGGTCCTTATTCCTTGTCGTTGATTAGTAGCCGTTGGATCGAAATCCGACATCTTGCGGTGGAAAGCGTGTGTTGGGTTATGGTCAATTGGTCATGTATGATTGATTACAAATGGACAAACGTGGATTCCTAGAACACCGCGACTTGGACAAGATTCCATGGTGCAACGTGCGAACACCGCCATGTTTCACCACAGGTAAAGTTCAATTATTGTATATTTAACCATATACAAAAAAAAATTCAATTATTGATGAGTATTAGCGATATGCAAGACGATTAGCTAATAATTTTAGGATTCAATAAGAAAGAGTACAAGCCACACAACTGAACTAACTTGATGAGTATTTCATAATTTTGCATGCGAGTTAAATTCGAAATGTTGCACTTTAAATTTTGGTTAAGTTCTTCTTATTCATGTAAATTTCAACTTCACACTCATATCATGCTTTGCTAACTCAACCTCTGATTTTAATACAAATCAATTTTACCCACAACGAATATCTATATTACAATGCCTACTATATATAGATCATATATCACATTTAAACATTTGAACGAGTCTATTAAGATGACAAGTAGGTGATTTTCTTAAATCCACAATAAAACTTAACAACACTTACTTTCGCCAGCAATAAAAGGATACAAATGCAAAATTGAATAACAGAGATGATATTTTAGCGTGTCAAAACAAACACCACGATACAAGAAGCAAGTTAAGAAAAAACGAAATATTGGAGGATATGTAAGCAAAACCCCCCCAAATTATTTTCATGGAGGGTAAATTACTACATTATCCAACACAAGAATACCCGACGACTCGACATCAACCCACAAGCACAAAATCACACATCTCCAGAGTCCCACACACCCGGAGTCGTCCATTCCCATCCCACTTCTCCTTCCAATGGCCGCCGTCGCCAACTCCCAGGCGATCCTCTGCATGTCGAAGTCGGCGTCGATCCAGAGACGAGACTCGCTCCCGGGCCGGGTCCGGGTGGCCGATCCGCCGGTCCAGAACGGGTCGAGGATCGTCCTCCAGCCGAGGCTCTGCACCCTCCGGTCCTACGGCGCCCGGGAAGGCCTCGTCCGGGACTCCTCCTCCTCCTTCTTCGCTTCCCTCGTCGATTACGTCGATAGCGAGCGTAAAAGCCAGGATTTCGAGATCATCTCCGGCCGCCTTGCCATGGTCTCATAATTAACTTCACTTCGTTTTTCCTATTCTGCTTTTCACTTGATTATTACTTCCTTCTTTCCCCTATTACTGCATATTTCGTTGACGCATGCTTGTCGGTTTGAAAATATACTCCTATATTGCAAACACAAAATATATGCATTACACAATTTAATGACATTTAGAAGAAAGTCTAAGGGATTCAAAAAATCCGGTTAACCTGTACTTAACTAGTTAAAATCCAAAATTCACCACAGGTAAAGTTCAATTATTGTATATTTAACCATGTAAAATCCACATTCCAAGAGGAATGCAAAATACATATTGGTATACATTTTACAGGTAAAATCCAAGGGAGCTTAGGCCCACTTGGATCATAGGTGGCACCGCTACTGTCTCCGATATAATTAGATCCACCGTGTATTAGTTAAGTGCTTGGATTTTGTTGATATAGTGGACTAACCAGATTTACCACGTTGACAATGATGTTAGGAAAATTTTCAGATATTCTGGTATATTTTTTAATTACACTTCTATTTTTACCGTATTTGTGGCTTTGACTCTATGAAGTTCATCACCCCATGTTTTTTTACTCTTCCATATTTTAAGAATTACTTTTATGAATTAATGACCAAGTATGGTATCAACCCCTACTAGCAGATCCTAGTTTAGAACAAACGTATCCAAATAAATCCATGGGTATTTAAATTTTGCAAATACAAATATGAATACTTGGAGGATTAATTTATTTACCAAAGCTATTTGTAATTATACATTATATAAGTTATAATTTTAAGATAATAGTTTGAAGATAAAATCAATGCAAATTTAAGTTAGCAGTTAAAACTTTAAATTTGGAATAGAGTCATATATGTACTATAATTATGTTATTTTGTATGTGGTCTATGTATCTTGTTTTAGCCATATCCTTTTTTAGGATGTATTTAATTATTTATGTGCTTTTTGTATACAAAACTGATACATATCCATATATGTATCGGTATTTCAAATAGAATATTGATATGGAAATGCTTACATCCATTTAGTATAGGTTTTATTTACATCATTACTTTCTAACTATAATTACTTTCAAAACTGTGTAGCACTTTAAAATCATAAATTTATAATGTCCATTCCAATTGATACTCTAGTGGGAAGTGAAACCTTCAATTATGTTGTTTTGCTTTCACCATGCATCTTTGCCGTTTACATTTTGACATCATTGAATTTGATACGGTTAAGCCAACTACATCCTTTATTTGCTTCATATTTTGATACACATTGATGGCGATACACATATATAGTTATATGTAGCTATAGCTCTCACTTCACATATTTGTTATTTATTGATATGTATATTTGCAATTGCATATTACTTCTCAAGGAGTTAACTAGTTTAGTTTATGAATTCAGGTTTAACTTGTTTCCCTTTAGTTTGAAACTATTATTAGCTGCTTTACCATTTCAGTTAAGCAAGCTGTGATTTCCAAATTTTCGTTTATAGCAGGGTTCCAGTTGAATCCTAATGTTATGAAAATCATTGGGTTTTTCCCCTCTTATCGGCACAACTACGCATTCATAGTTAAACGTGTGTTGTAGATCTATGCTATAAGTTCCTCTATATGATTTCATCTAAGCGTTGCACGTTTGCTTTCTCATTTAAACAATGTGGGGATTTCAAAGTAGGAGCACTCTCAAATCTCACCGAACAGTAGATCCCTGTCGCAGATGCACCTTCTTCAACATCTTGTTGTATCCAAAAGCCCTCCAAATTTTAGTACATTTTAGTGAAGAAACCAATAAACTACAAATTTATACCTTTTGATTTTGCATGTCATTAAGTCATATGCAGCCGCTCTTACAATTTACACTTGTTGAGATATAACTCATTATTATTAAAACTAGTAACATGACATTGTATTCTAACACTGTCATCCATTCACTAATTCTCGGGAGTTTACTTCGATTGCTTCAGATTGTGTTCGCAGCGGCAGTTGGAGTGGAACTTGTGACAGGGGACTCCCTCTTCAAGAAGCTGGACTTGGAAGAAACAGTGGAGGCAGCTGGGGTCTGTTTGGCTGTGATTGGCTCTGGCGCTGCCCTTGCCCTGGCCTCAAGTGCCCGCACAAGCATTGGGCAAATAATCACTCTCAGCTGCAACAGCTTTGTAGATGGCATCGTCGATAACATCGTCGATGGCTTGTTCTACGACGTCGATCCCAGCGATTGGTCAGACGAGCTGTAGACAGTTTCTTCGAAGGGTAATGGTGACTAATTAAGATAACGTCTCTGCATGTTATATGGCCTTGTGTAGGTAACTAATACAGATAAAGATGAATGTAAGTAGAACTTAGATATTGAAGTAAGTAACTAGCATACATAGCGGCCCCGGTACATTCGGTCTGTATGATATTTTTCGGTTATATTATGAAACTTCCGGGAATAGATAAGAATATCTGCTATATATAACAAGAATTACAAACTTCTCTGTTGACAAATGCTCTTTATCATAAATTTGCTCATGCATAATCTTTTTCCTCACCAAGGGAATGACACTTCTTTCCTCAGTGTATCGATCTTATTTTAGGAACCAGAGATGGTCCTTGCTTTAAGATGATGTACCACTCAATAACCGAAATGAACTGAAACTGATCAAACCGGATGTCAGGATTCAGCCCACCCTGAAGATTGGATCGGCCGAGTCCAATAAAAAAACCCAGAATTTGTCGAACCTTGATGAAAATTTATGGTTCCTGACTTCATGTATGAAAACAAACAAAAAATCACATCCACAATTCGTGATTTTATCAAACAAAAAACCTTCCAATACAAGAAATCACGTTGGAAAACAAGCATATAGTGTAAAATCCAAACTTCACGACTTTGACTCTTTGAGGAGCTATAATTTAGAGAGAAAAATCGGAGGAGAGTGAAACTAACATATCTAGATCCAGCCTGTTTGATTGGATTCTTTTTTAATGGTCCCGTAGTAGAACCGGTGAAGCCCACTTTTTTGATCAGGATATCTAACATCCCTAGGAGTAGTTAATCTTCCTAAGCCCTAATACAAAAATATCTTCCTTTGAATAATCTCTGGATGTTTGAAAATATTAAAATTTAAAAGTTTTGAAACTGAAGCAGTGAGACTTATCATCCTTGTAATCTACAAGTCAACTGATAAGCAGGCAGCGTACTACTAAATTAAGTTGTAAGCAGACCACAGACAAAATCTCCTCCACATTTTCTAGCCTTCAAGTAATTTCCATTTATATCAACTGAAACCCTTTATATATATTCTAAAAACCATGGTGTTTTTTTGGGGTACATAACACGCAAACACGTTTATCTTTGTTAAGAAAGTTATATTTTCCATCACATAACCGACGTATAGGCTTCCACGTCGCCTTACGTATACGATGAAACGTACGTAATAAATTCTATAAATCACACCATATAAACCTGCAAAATGTGCAATATCATTTTGTTACCGCTTAATTACCCAGAAGCGTAAGTAAGCTTACATGTATATTACTTTATTACCTTATAAACATAAACTCTTCGCAGACAACGTCCATATTGATACATACATATTACCTTAGAAAATATAAACATAAACTCTTCACAGATAACGTCCATATTGATACATAACTACATATGCGCATACATAACTACTACACGTCTACACCCCACGTAAGTACGTACAACTCCACGCCTACACATTATTACATAAAAGTTACAGATTATGGTGCATGATTACATTATATCGATGGGCCTAACGTTACGAGTAGTCTTCTCCGCCTCAGGTATCTTCGGCACCGTCACGGTGAGCACGCCTTGGACGAGCGTGGAACGTACTCCGTCCATGTTGGCGTCTTCCGGCAACCGGAATCGGCGACGGAACCGGCCCCGGCGCCTTTCGACGCGGTGCCACGTGTCGGTCTCCTTCTCCTCGGTCCTGGTCTTCTCTCCCGATATCTCTAGGATGTTGCCGTCCTCCACGTGCACCCTCACGTCCTCCCGCCTCACACCTGCAAATTAATTCGTTGCACTAAACGCAAATTATGATATTTATTTTTTTATTTTTTGCAAAATGAACTGTTCTAATGGTTATTTTTGGACAATACAATATCAATAAAATTAATTTTATATAATCTAAAATTCATTCATGGATTCCGATGAAATCCAACTAAATTGTAACTTATATGAAGTAAAGTGGATCCTACGAATTTAGTTAAGTGATGAAAATTTGTAAGGACAATTCAAAAAAAGTAGAGGTAAATAGATACTTGTAAAAAAATATTTTAATCGGACTAATTATTTTTTATTAGACTAATTAGATGATAATCTACAAATCTAACCATTTTGTATTAGACTAATTGAGGGGTCAGAATCCAAAACTGTGATATTTACAACAGTTGACCTGGAAGATCCGCATGAAAGATGTGAGCGTCAGGCGTTTCAACCCAGTCAACGTTGGTGCGGGCAAGAGCAGTGGTGTCATCGCGACCGCCTCTACGCCCGCCGTCCCAGACGTCCCAACCGCCAACGCCGATGTCGAACGGGTCCCACACGTCCCAGCCGAAAGGGTCGAAGCCCCTCCGCCCGCCGCCGGTCCAGGGAGTTATGGAAGTCATGTTTTTGTTACGTGGATTTGGTGGAGATGAGATGAGGTCTATTTATATATGTTGGTTGTGAGATAGTACGTGTCAATTGTGTTTGATACGTGGACTTTGCCATGCAGCTTGCGTGGTGCGTCATGAAGAGGTTTGGTTGACACAATTGCATGCATGCATGCATCTTTTTTGGATAATTAAGGATAGCTATATTAATGGTTTGTTATTTACATGACTCAATATATATCTAGGACATTTTTCTAAAGTTTAGCCTTTTCTTATTATTTAATTTAATAAAACTTTACTCTTTAAACAATTTTCTTTCATATTTTCTTATACTCTACAATTCCTTACAAAATTGCAATTAAATACTAAGATATGTAATGCTTTCTAATCACATATTTGGGTCAAATTGTCAAAATTCCACCTTCTATCATTTTTAGCACATTTGTTGTTTTGTGTTTGGGTAAATATGGAGAGATTTCAACTTATATTTACAAAACTTAATTATATAAAAGTAATAAACTTCCTCGAAATACAATTTAGAGGGGTTTATGTGAATTTCTACTTTAATATTCCTTCCATATCACAGAGGTATTTTCATAAGAAAGATTGAAATCAGTTTAGGTGCTTGAAGGTAATACAAGTAATATATATATATATGAATGTGTGTCGAATTGATAAGTAGGATATTTTTGAAAGTTTAACCAACGTAATCCAATAATAGGACTGTTGCAGTTATTTAGTTAGATGTTGACGCAAAAACCTCCTCGCTGTTCTCTACTCGATATCATGGTCGAATTGGACAGACAACATAAAAACAAACAAAACCACAATTGTCAAATGTCAACTGATCACCAATACTCCACATCCTCTCTTGAGCTCTCAACAAACCATCAACCAATTACTCCAAAACAAACATCCAATGGACGACAACAAGGTAATTAACCCTAAAACTGTAACATCCTCAAAACAGCGGAAAATTTAAAATTTTAAACACTCAATCAACAGAGGATATTACGCAATAAAAGAACACAGGTGCACCGTCATATATCATATATATATATGTGAACATCAGAGTATACAAGAGTTGTGATTACATCAAAAGCATATACAAGGAAACAGTAATCACACGACCTCAACTGAGAGAAAGCTGGATCCGGTAGCGGTGCTCCTCTCCTCGGTCACCACCCCCTAATGCCGATCACGGCCTGAAAATAAACATGCAACAATGCCTGAGTTTCCAGAAGGAAACCCCGTATGCCAAACTCTAAATGTATGAAATAAAAGCATCCTAGCATGCAATTTTACTCAACAAGAAAAGCATCACAACACGCCCAGCACCAGGGCTCTCAACACCATCACAGGACACACCACCGGTACGGGGCTCCAGGTCTAATCTCAACCAACCGCCGCACCCACACAGTCACGGGGCTCCAGGTCTAATCTCAACCAACCGCCGCGACTCACACACGTCGCCAAGCTGGGCTCCAGGTCTAATCTCAACCAACCACAGCTACCACGACACGACCAAGGGCTTCAGGTCTATTTTCAACAAACCCAAACGTATAAGGGCTCCAGGTCTATTTTCAACCAACCCCTACACGCGGTCCCTGCTCAGGCTCCAGGTCTATTTTCAACCAACCCGAACGCACTACGGAGCTCCAGGTCTATTTTCAACCAACTTCGTACAGACTAGCTAGGCTCCAGGTCTATTTTCAACCAACCGCAACTCTCACACGATTACGGGGCTCCAGGTCTATTTCAACCAACCACCGCAACCCTCGTGCACCTCGCACACTTGCCGGAAGAACATCAGCACCACGACTCGCCCACACGGGCAACCACGACCACAACACCTCCATAGTGCAAAACAGGACACAAACGGTCGACCGAACCAAAAGTCCCGGTCGACCGAATCAAGCAAATACAGGGCAATCCACTTCGACCGGCACTCCATCGGTCGACCGATTCCCAACACCACACTCGTTCGGTCGAACCCAAATCAAGGGACGGTCGACCGTTTAGATGGTCAACTCCCGGTCCAACGAACAAAACGACCAATCGGTCGACCGACAAAAGGGGTACCGGTCGACCGAAAGTCACCAGGGAACAAATCCCACAACTCCACAACGAATTCGGTCGAACGCCGAGCACACCTCGGTCGACCGAATCTGTCCAGGGAATAATCCCTTACTCGCGCCATGAATTCGGTCGAACGCCGAGCACACCTCGGTCGACTGAATCCCACCAGAGCGTTTCCCACGCTCAACGCACAAGTCCGGTCGACCGAACCCTCATTCGGTCGAACCGACCACAAGGTCCACTTAAGTCACGGTCGGACAAGATCAAAGGGCGGTCGACCGTTTATATAGTCTACGCCCCCAACCGACTTAAGACAGTGCACACGGTCGACCGGCAAAGGGGACCCGGTCGACCGAATCTCTCCAGACTTGCCTCCTATGCACAATCGGTCGACTGCCCCACAGGCATCGTTCGACCGATTTGAGGCAGAGCCCGAATTCTCTTCACGAACGGTCGACCGTTTGCACAAACCGGTCGACCGATCAGGCAGTGAAATCTGCTGCATGTTTACTCGCGACGAACCGAACGGCATACCGTCGACTTCCAAATACTCACGGTGATTAAGTGAGCGAGCATGACATACCTAAAGGTCTGAAGAGACCTTTGAAGAACCACGACGACGCCTCCACGAGCACGTCTCCCCAAAATGCGATCCGTCGACGAATCTCGCGTCCAAACGACGATCAACTCCTCCTCGACAATCCACACTCACGAATCCACTTCTGGCAACCTCAACCAATCAACCACGACCCCAGAACACAAGTTAGGTAGGGGGGAGAGAACCAAACGTGCGGAAAGGGAAAGGAACCAACACTCACCTCAACCCGCACCCGTGCCCGAGCCTCACTTCGCCGGAGCACACCACTCGCCGGAGCTTGCTGCTGGAGAGAGAGAGAGAGATGAACGAGAGAGAGAGGGAAACGAGTGAGGGAGAGAGAGAGCTTCCCCCCCCCCCCCCCCCCCCAAATATCACCTCCTTTCAATCCACACCATCCAATCCAATCCAATCCATCTCCACCACACATCTCATCCCCTTCCATCTCAACCCTCCATCCTTCCATCTTCCATCTCAGCCATCCATCACTAATCACCACCTAAACAAGATTAAGGCACAATTAGGATTAGGATTAGGCTAAAATCCTACAAAAAACCCTAGCTAAAATTTTGTTTTCTTTAGTTTTTCAAAACATTAATTGTATTGGACATTTGGGTGCTTTCAGGGAAATGATGCAACTAGGAGGATGGTCTTCGGGGACTGGGACCCCAAAAACGGCATGCCCGATTACTCCCTCAACTTCACCAAGATAATGGAGACGAGGAAGAACAAGAAGGATTTCAATCGAGCTACCCAATCTAGCATTGGAAGCGAGATGGAGATCATCCCTACACCAGAACCTCCAAAGTTAGAGGATAACCACCGCGATAATATCAATGTCGAACCAATTGGTGGTAATGGTGGAAGAGGGGTTGAGTTGAATCGACGTAAGGATGATCGCAAACCTCTTACTTCAACACATGTAAGAATTCTCTTGTTTACTTTTACATACTACTTCTACAACATGAATCAAAATAAGTATTAACGAATGATTATAGAGGTTGCAAACTTCACAGTCACTTAAATCAAATTACGCATTTTGACCCTAATAAAGCGTGTTTGGATTGTTGGATTTCTTAGATGTTAGACTTCTAGATTGATTTGTGTTGTGTTAGACCGGCATGTTTAGGGATTGCAATATTAAAGTATTTGCAATATTTGTAATAACCTAATCTAAACACCCTAATTAAACTAAACCTAAATAAACCTACTTAAGAATTAATTATGCTTTGGTTTGGTTTGATCTATGAAGAGATAAGACTTAAGCCAAAGGTGTATGATTGGATGATATGGAGGTGATAGACATGGGGGAGATGAGGTGGCTTGTTATGGTTGGAAGAGTTGGAGGTGGTTAATTAAAAGAGATATATATGGTAAAGATAAGGTTAAGCTGAGGAATGTTTTGCTGGAGTGTGAAGGATACGTGAATAGAGTGAACTGAGAGTGAGAGAGGTGATTGTGAAGAAGAAGAAGAAGGAGAGAAGAAGTGAATAAAGAGAAGAAGAAGAGGAGTGAAGTGGCTCAAGTTCGGGAGGCTTCTTCACTCGACCAAAAGGTATGCCAAATCTTCATTATAACTCACATAAGCCTTGTGAGTGTTGGGGATCGACGTTGGTGTCGAATTCCCCATCGGATTGCAACCAATTCAGAGGTTGAAGACGATGATCGGTCGACCGGTGCCTGTGGGCAGTCGACCGATCCTATTATTATATTGATGTTTACCCGCGAACGGTCGAACGATGCCTTAGGACGGTCGACCGTTATGCCAGATTTGTGCGGGAAAAGGGTTGATGCTGTTATCGGTCGAACGGGTCCACTTAGCCGATCGACCGAATAACAATGAGAATGGGTCGGTTGGGGATTTTGACTTATTAAACGGTCGAACGTCCTTAACCTTGTTCGACCGATCCATTCGATGCTAAGTCGGTTGGGAGCTTTGACCATCAAAACGGTCGACCGCTCTTTAACTTTCGGTCGACCGACTGAGCATTTTAATTAAGCAGTAGAGTGCTTGTGATGTTTCGGTCGAACTGTATAACAGTTCCGGTCGACCGAATACCACTTAGGCAAAATGTTGAAAGTCCTGTTATCGGTTGAACGACCCCTTGGTTCGACCGATCGGATATATATATTATATAAAATTGTATAGCGTAGACCATCCAAACGGTCGACCGCTAGATGACTTTTGTTGGACCGATTGGTCGGTAATTCGGTTGGCGTGGTTCGACCGGTGACTTGTTTGTACAGTACTGTGTACTGTGTGGGGGACCGGTCGACCGGTGTGCTTTTAGCGGTCGACCGATCTGCCGCAGGTTGGTGGATTTATCCATACGCGATCCGTTGAGTATAGGTCGACTACCGGCTCCGAGGCGACGGTTGATTACCGGCTTTGAGAGCGACGGATTTCACCTTCGACGAAGGCGTATTATTGTATTACTGTTGCCTCTCTTACCGAGCGGGGTGTGAGGGATGTGTGCCGTAAACCTTGGGCAGTTTGCGAGGGTTTAGCGGTAGGCTGAGGATGTTCCGGCAGGGTGCGCGCTTGGCGGCTCTTGGGGGAGCAGCGGCTGTCGTCTGACCCGAGTTGTGTATTCGGCGGGCTGACTCGCTCCTGGGGTGGCGGCGTGTACCGGGGGTTCCTTCCTGCACTTTTTGGGGAGCAGTGGTGTCGACTGACCCTTGTGAGGCAGCGGTGGACTGACTTGACCCTAGTGGCAGGAGTGGTTCAGTGCCGCGGAGGCGGTGAGGGCATTATTGTGGGCCTGAGGTGGATGATCATGTGCATAGCATTGCATTGTCTTTAATTCCTTTTTATATTTTAGGAGGTTTGGTATACAGGGTTCCTTCAGGGAACTCAGGCATGTTTGTTTGTTTTCATTTCAGGTAGCGAGTAGCATTAGAGTCAGGTGGTGACCGAGGAGAGTGCCCCTGGGATCAGATCATGTTCTCTTTTATATCTTCTTTTGTTTGAGGTAGTGATTACATGTATATTCACTTTTGTTGTAATCACAGTTGACTCATTTATATAGTTTGACTTCCACGTGGGTCTGTATCTTATATATTTTATATATATGTTGGGTTGTTTTCCCGTGACGTGTCCTGTGTTGACCGTTGACGGTCTTTATTATTGTTTAAATTTTCCGCTGTTTTCGGGTACGTTACGATATTAATCTTCGGCTGAAAATTCATAGTTCGATCTTTTGACTTTGGAGGTTACAGGTTCTTTCTACTTTTATTGCAACATATATATAGTTAAAAATCTGATTAGTTTGCATCTCAACAATTTTTTGTGGATGATAAAACAAATTGGGTTGTAACTTTTGCTTTAATTGGAACTGATTATTTATTCGTGAATGTCTTAGCATAAGCAGTATAAGTTTACTTGCACATATATAGGATATCTGCCGGTTCAAGTTAATGATGATGTGTTTGTGAACTTTGACGCTCCATCTGATTCGTTTGGAAAAAGAAACTCCATGGTTGATTTTGGAAACAGGAACAAGATTTTATATAATTCTTATGCCAAAATTATAGTAATTGTCATAAGACCAATTCAATTGTTGAACTTATGTACCTAAAGAATATTGCTTTTGGATGTCTATTTCTGTTTTGTTATTGTAAATAAATAAATAATACAACTATGAGCAGCTATCTTCTGAATAAATACAGTAGGGCGTCATCTACAATTTGTTGCACGTACAATTCATTCTCCATACACTTTTTATATGATATTATAATGATTAGTCTGCTGAAATATTAATGTTACAACTTGCTTATTTTAGAAGCGAAGAATAAGAAATTTGGAATGTACCGTTCCTTGAGAAATAAAGAAATTCGTTTCAATGCCAGGGAAATAGAAAATAAAAGCGTTGTGTAGTTCATGTGCTTTCTGGGGGAGTTTGCGACAACCATACCATACCATGTTTGATATTTATTATTTATATTCCTCTTGAGAATCTTAAATCTTACAGTTTGTTACTGTAAAATAGTTTTTATTTCACTTACCACTTTTGAATTTTAAATGTTACGAGTTTTGTTTGCTACACGTCATTAGTCTACTCTCTCTATATATATATATACATACATGAATTTTCTGTTAAGCCAAGGACTTAATTTTTCTAAATTAAGCCCCCACAATATCCACCACTCATTTCAAATTGTAAGGTAGATTAAGAAAAAAACGGTTATGCTAATGAATGATGAGATTAATTGTAAATAAGATCGAATAGTGAGATTATAAGAAGCTTAAACTAAATTTGATGAACCTTAAACTTATTAGAGCTTGATCTTATATATACATATATAACTTATACCCAACGAAAATTGAGAAGCTCCTAAAAACATAACTTATAAGTTATAAACTAAAATGGAAGGTAGTGGTTACACAACATAGGTCTTCGAGTCCTCGAGGTGACGTTCGGTAAAATATGCTTCGTGAACACGAAAAATGATATCGAAACTACAATCTACATATCCCAAAGTTAAAATAAGGACCATGAAATTCTGAATTATAAAAAAACATTTATATTGAGCCTCTTGAAAGTAAACATTGAACGCCATGACACGAGGCTCAGTAGCTTCGTGCATCCCACTTTCACAAAAAAAGTGAAGCATATATGATATATCTGGTTATTAATTATTTAACTATGTTGTACGATGTTTGCAGGCCAGGAAGACTATTTGGAACTACCTCACTTGTTGCAACAAGACCAAGTGTGTATAACACTATAAATATTTCTTTTATATAAAAAAAACTTATACATTGGGGAGTAAATGGTGTTTGCAAATTTGAACGGTGCTTTCAATAGGATATCTAACATATGTTTGTGTTAATTATATATTTTATTTCTCATTTATAGCTGTCTGTAAATTTTAGCCGTGGGATTTCCTTTTTTGGAATCTCTACGTTTAGTGGACATAGTTCTAATATTTTTTGGATCCGTTTTTGCAAGTTTTTGGTGAGGGGGGTATAACTTCAATTTGTTGAATGTTATTTCAAGAGTCTTGGAAGTGTGGTTAATTGATTATTCATCAATTGAATAGCTTGCATTGTTACAACTTAGATTTGCTGAATACCTACTCCGCCTAGCAGAAACTCGAGGGGTGAAGTGGAGTAGATATTCAACAAATCTAAGTTGCGGCCTATTCAACTAATGGAAAACCATAATTATAAGAATTTTGAATGTAACATTAAACAAATCGAAGTAATACTCAACCCCCCAGAGATTTACAAAATCAAACTTGTGAGTCATTTCATAAACTCCCTCTGCTAGCTGCAGCAAACCAATGAGAATCACGAAATCTTCACAGTAAACTTTTCTTAATTTTTTTTTTCAGATTCAGTAATGTTCAGATGTAGGCTGAGTTCATTCAAATCAAAACAGATATTTATCCAAATTAGAAACATAATCAAATGAAATAAACAACTAGAATATATTACAAATTTACCTTCAGATATAAAATTATCTCTTCCAACGTATAAGGAAAAAAACCAACTATTTGTGAAAGTGATCTCAAATCCAGCATTTGCAGTGAATTTGCAAATAACCTTTCCAAGATTGCACCAACATCGTATAGGAACTCATAAAGACAACTACAATAAATCCCAAACTTTCCAAATCCAGTGCATTTACTGACTTATAGGTTACAGATGAATGAAGATTGATTCATAATTACTCGTAACCCATCAGGTGAATAAAAGTAACATCAGCCAGATCCATTTTCGTCAAAAAATGGGATCTTTAGAATTCTACCGACAAATCTAAGTTATTGGGGCCGGGCCGAGCCGGGCCAACTTGGAGTTATTTGAAATCATGATTTCTGATTACATATCATAATCCAACATGCAAAATCCAGTTCACAATCCGCCACAAAAGTATGTATGTTTCTGATTCCAAATTATTTATTTCTCTTGTTCATACATACCTTCTCATCCTAAGGTATCAAATTCCCTACATTCGCTCCTCAACTGTCATTCACCACCGAAAAATAGACATGTTTTTGGTTTGTTTGGATTTTTTGGACTCTTGTTCTTGAATTTCTCATTTTAGTTTCTTTATACTCCAGAGAAGTACACGAATTCCTCTTTATTAGAGAGCAATATGTTTGTGAATTTTTATTGTTTTGTTTTCAATTCAATCTCTTTGTTCGCGTTTTGAGCTGCATATTGTAAGCCATAATCAGAAAGGGTTTAGAGTGTAATATATCTTTGTTCTAATTTTAGGGTTTAGGGTTTAATCGATTTTCTTATTTTATAGGTTATTGTTAAGAACTAAACGTAGAGATTCATAAAATCAAACTTGTCTTACCCTCACAAAATATTTACGACGAACTTCTCTTAAAAGAAGATTTTTTAGATGAAGTAATGTTTGAGACGTAGGTTGAGTCCATTCAAAGCAAACCAGATATTTATCCAAATTAGAAACATAATCAAGTGAAACGAAGAAGTAAAATTTATCACAAAATTTACCTTGAGATATGAAATTATCTCTCCAACGTGTAACGAAAAGAGCCAGTTATTTGTGAAATTGATCTCAAAGCCGACATTTGCATTGAATTCGCAAACAACCTTTCCAAGATTGCACCAACATCGTATACGAACTCATGAACACAACCACAATGAATCCCGAACTTCCCAAACCCAGGGCATCCTAAACTTCCCAAACCCAGGGCAATTAGTGACTTTTAGGTTAAAGATGACTGGAGATTGATCCATAATCACTTATAACCCATTAGGTGAATGGAAGTAAACATCCTCCAAAACCAATTTCGTCAAAAATCGGAATCTACTGGCGAATCTAAGTTGCAGCGATATAACACTAACCATTTCAATTTGCGACACTCAAAAAGTACGATTGGTAGTTTTTTCAAGAATTTTGGACTTCAACTATGTGACAGATCACCAAATCAAGATCAACAATGTTAGAACCTAAACCTAATTAGGGTGGGCTAATTGTGTTTTAGGCTAATCCTAATCCTTGGGGGTTTTGTTTAGGCTGAAGACTTGTGATTGGTTGTTGATGTGTGAGGTGGATGTATGAGATTGGAGGAGTTGTAGGTGAGGGCTATAAGAGCAAACCCATTTCCTTCTTCTTTTTCTCTCATATCTCACTCACTCTCTCTCTCTCTCACAATCTGTCTCCCTCTGTAATGAATCCTAAACTTAATGATTTCAATTTCATAAGCTTAACTAGTGTTAAAAATGGATTTTTTATGTTATGTACAATCTTGAACATTTGGATCGGTCGAACGATGCCTTAGGACGGTCGACCGTTATGCCAGATTTGTGCGGGAAAAGGGTTGATGCTGTTATCGGTCGAACGGGTCCACTTAGCCGATCGACCGAATAACAATGAGAATGGGTCGGTTGGGGATTTTGACTTATTAAACGGTCGAACGTCCTTAACCTTGTTCGACCGATCCATTCGATGCTAAGTCGGTTGGGAGCTTTGACCATCAAAACGGTCGACCGCTCTTTAACTTTCGGTCGACCGACTGAGCATTTTAATTAAGCAGTAGAGTGCTTGTGATGTTTCGGTCGAACTGTATAACAGTTCCGGTCGACCGAATACCACTTAGGCAAAATGTTGAAAGTCCTGTTATCGGTTGAACGACCCCTTGGTTCGACCGATCGGATATATATATTATATAAAATTGTATAGCGTAGACCATCCAAACGGTCGACCGCTAGATGACTTTTGTTCGACCGATTGGTCGGTAATTCGGTTGGCGTGGTTCGACCGGTGACTTGTTTGTACAGTACTGTGTACTGTGTGGGGGACCGGTCGACCGGTGTGCTTTTAGCGGTCGACCGATCTGCCGCAGGTTGGTGGATTTATCCATACGCGATCCGTTGAGTATAGGTCGACTACCGGCTCCGAGGCGACGGTTGATTACCGGCTTTGAGAGCGACGGATTTCACCTTCGACGAAGGCGTATTATTGTATTACTGTTGCCTCTCTTACCGAGCGGGGTGTGAGGGATGTGTGCCGTAAACCTTGGGCAGTTTGCGAGGGTTTAGCGGTAGGCTGAGGATGTTCCGGCAGGGTGCGCGCTTGGCGGCTCTTGGGGGAGCAGCGGCTGTCGTCTGACCCGAGTTGTGTATTCGGCGGGCTGACTCGCTCCTGGGGTGGCGGCGTGTACCGGGGGTTCCTTCCTGCACTTTTTGGGGAGCAGTGGTGTCGACTGACCCTTGTGAGGCAGCGGTGGACTGACTTGACCCTAGTGGCAGGAGTGGTTCAGTGCCGCGGAGGCGGTGAGGGCATTATTGTGGGCCTGAGGTGGATGATCATGTGCATAGCATTGCATTGTCTTTAATTCCTTTTTATATTTTAGGAGGTTTGGTATACAGGGTTCCTTCAGGGAACTCAGGCATGTTTGTTTGTTTTCATTTCAGGTAGCGAGTAGCATTAGAGTCAGGTGGTGACCGAGGAGAGTGCCCCTGGGATCAGATCATGTTCTCTTTTATATCTTCTTTTGTTTGAGGTAGTGATTACATGTATATTCACTTTTGTTGTAATCACAGTTGACTCATTTATATAGTTTGACTTCCACGTGGGTCTGTATCTTATATATTTTATATATATGTTGGGTTGTTTTCCCGTGACGTGTCCTGTGTTGACCGTTGACGGTCTTTATTATTGTTTAAATTTTCCGCTGTTTTCGGGTACGTTACGATATTAATCTTCGGCTGAAAATTCATAGTTCGATCTTTTGACTTTGGAGGTTACAGGTTCTTTCTACTTTTATTGCAACATATATATAGTTAAAAATCTGATTAGTTTGCATCTCAACAATTTTTTGTGGATGATAAAACAAATTGGGTTGTAACTTTTGCTTTAATTGGAACTGATTATTTATTCGTGAATGTCTTAGCATAAGCAGTATAAGTTTACTTGCACATATATAGGATATCTGCCGGTTCAAGTTAATGATGATGTGTTTGTGAACTTTGACGCTCCATCTGATTCGTTTGGAAAAAGAAACTCCATGGTTGATTTTGGAAACAGGAACAAGATTTTATATAATTCTTATGCCAAAATTATAGTAATTGTCATAAGACCAATTCAATTGTTGAACTTATGTACCTAAAGAATATTGCTTTTGGATGTCTATTTCTGTTTTGTTATTGTAAATAAATAAATAATACAACTATGAGCAGCTATCTTCTGAATAAATACAGTAGGGCGTCATCTACAATTTGTTGCACGTACAATTCATTCTCCATACACTTTTTATATGATATTATAATGATTAGTCTGCTGAAATATTAATGTTACAACTTGCTTATTTTAGAAGCGAAGAATAAGAAATTTGGAATGTACCGTTCCTTGAGAAATAAAGAAATTCGTTTCAATGCCAGGGAAATAGAAAATAAAAGCGTTGTGTAGTTCATGTGCTTTCTGGGGGAGTTTGCGACAACCATACCATACCATGTTTGATATTTATTATTTATATTCCTCTTGAGAATCTTAAATCTTACAGTTTGTTACTGTAAAATAGTTTTTATTTCACTTACCACTTTTGAATTTTAAATGTTACGAGTTTTGTTTGCTACACGTCATTAGTCTACTCTCTCTATATATATATATACATACATGAATTTTCTGTTAAGCCAAGGACTTAATTTTTCTAAATTAAGCCCCCACAATATCCACCACTCATTTCAAATTGTAAGGTAGATTAAGAAAAAAACGGTTATGCTAATGAATGATGAGATTAATTGTAAATAAGATCGAATAGTGAGATTATAAGAAGCTTAAACTAAATTTGATGAACCTTAAACTTATTAGAGCTTGATCTTATATATACATATATAACTTATACCCAACGAAAATTGAGAAGCTCCTAAAAACATAACTTATAAGTTATAAACTAAAATGGAAGGTAGTGGTTACACAACATAGGTCTTCGAGTCCTCGAGGTGACGTTCGGTAAAATATGCTTCGTGAACACGAAAAATGATATCGAAACTACAATCTACATATCCCAAAGTTAAAATAAGGACCATGAAATTCTGAATTATAAAAAAACATTTATATTGAGCCTCTTGAAAGTAAACATTGAACGCCATGACACGAGGCTCAGTAGCTTCGTGCATCCCACTTTCACAAAAAAAGTGAAGCATATATGATATATCTGGTTATTAATTATTTAACTATGTTGTACGATGTTTGCAGGCCAGGAAGACTATTTGGAACTACCTCACTTGTTGCAACAAGACCAAGTGTGTATAACACTATAAATATTTCTTTTATATAAAAAAAACTTATACATTGGGGAGTAAATGGTGTTTGCAAATTTGAACGGTGCTTTCAATAGGATATCTAACATATGTTTGTGTTAATTATATATTTTATTTCTCATTTATAGCTGTCTGTAAATTTTAGCCGTGGGATTTCCTTTTTTGGAATCTCTACGTTTAGTGGACATAGTTCTAATATTTTTTGGATCCGTTTTTGCAAGTTTTTGGTGAGGGGGGTATAACTTCAATTTGTTGAATGTTATTTCAAGAGTCTTGGAAGTGTGGTTAATTGATTATTCATCAATTGAATAGCTTGCATTGTTACAACTTAGATTTGCTGAATACCTACTCCGCCTAGCAGAAACTCGAGGGGTGAAGTGGAGTAGATATTCAACAAATCTAAGTTGCGGCCTATTCAACTAATGGAAAACCATAATTATAAGAATTTTGAATGTAACATTAAACAAATCGAAGTAATACTCAACCCCCCAGAGATTTACAAAATCAAACTTGTGAGTCATTTCATAAACTCCCTCTGCTAGCTGCAGCAAACCAATGAGAATCACGAAATCTTCACAGTAAACTTTTCTTAATTTTTTTTTTCAGATTCAGTAATGTTCAGATGTAGGCTGAGTTCATTCAAATCAAAACAGATATTTATCCAAATTAGAAACATAATCAAATGAAATAAACAACTAGAATATATTACAAATTTACCTTCAGATATAAAATTATCTCTTCCAACGTATAAGGAAAAAAACCAACTATTTGTGAAAGTGATCTCAAATCCAGCATTTGCAGTGAATTTGCAAATAACCTTTCCAAGATTGCACCAACATCGTATAGGAACTCATAAAGACAACTACAATAAATCCCAAACTTTCCAAATCCAGTGCATTTACTGACTTATAGGTTACAGATGAATGAAGATTGATTCATAATTACTCGTAACCCATCAGGTGAATAAAAGTAACATCAGCCAGATCCATTTTCGTCAAAAAATGGGATCTTTAGAATTCTACCGACAAATCTAAGTTATTGGGGCCGGGCCGAGCCGGGCCAACTTGGAGTTATTTGAAATCATGATTTCTGATTACATATCATAATCCAACATGCAAAATCCAGTTCACAATCCGCCACAAAAGTATGTATGTTTCTGATTCCAAATTATTTATTTCTCTTGTTCATACATACCTTCTCATCCTAAGGTATCAAATTCCCTACATTCGCTCCTCAACTGTCATTCACCACCGAAAAATAGACATGTTTTTGGTTTGTTTGGATTTTTTGGACTCTTGTTCTTGAATTTCTCATTTTAGTTTCTTTATACTCCAGAGAAGTACACGAATTCCTCTTTATTAGAGAGCAATATGTTTGTGAATTTTTATTGTTTTGTTTTCAATTCAATCTCTTTGTTCGCGTTTTGAGCTGCATATTGTAAGCCATAATCAGAAAGGGTTTAGAGTGTAATATATCTTTGTTCTAATTTTAGGGTTTAGGGTTTAATCGATTTTCTTATTTTATAGGTTATTGTTAAGAACTAAACGTAGAGATTCATAAAATCAAACTTGTCTTACCCTCACAAAATATTTACGACGAACTTCTCTTAAAAGAAGATTTTTTAGATGAAGTAATGTTTGAGACGTAGGTTGAGTCCATTCAAAGCAAACCAGATATTTATCCAAATTAGAAACATAATCAAGTGAAACGAAGAAGTAAAATTTATCACAAAATTTACCTTGAGATATGAAATTATCTCTCCAACGTGTAACGAAAAGAGCCAGTTATTTGTGAAATTGATCTCAAAGCCGACATTTGCATTGAATTCGCAAACAACCTTTCCAAGATTGCACCAACATCGTATACGAACTCATGAACACAACCACAATGAATCCCGAACTTCCCAAACCCAGGGCATCCTAAACTTCCCAAACCCAGGGCAATTAGTGACTTTTAGGTTAAAGATGACTGGAGATTGATCCATAATCACTTATAACCCATTAGGTGAATGGAAGTAAACATCCTCCAAAACCAATTTCGTCAAAAATCGGAATCTACTGGCGAATCTAAGTTGCAGCGATATAACACTAACCATTTCAATTTGCGACACTCAAAAAGTACGATTGGTAGTTTTTTCAAGAATTTTGGACTTCAACTATGTGACAGATCACCAAATCAAGATCAACAATGTTAGAACCTAAACCTAATTAGGGTGGGCTAATTGTGTTTTAGGCTAATCCTAATCCTTGGGGGTTTTGTTTAGGCTGAAGACTTGTGATTGGTTGTTGATGTGTGAGGTGGATGTATGAGATTGGAGGAGTTGTAGGTGAGGGCTATAAGAGCAAACCCATTTCCTTCTTCTTTTTCTCTCATATCTCACTCACTCTCTCTCTCTCTCACAATCTGTCTCCCTCTGTAATGAATCCTAAACTTAATGATTTCAATTTCATAAGCTTAACTAGTGTTAAAAATGGATTTTTTATGTTATGTACAATCTTGAACATTTGGATCGGTCGAACGATGCCTTAGGACGGTCGACCGTTATGCCAGATTTGTGCGGGAAAAGGGTTGATGCTGTTATCGGTCGAACGGGTCCACTTAGCCGATCGACCGAATAACAATGAGAATGGGTCGGTTGGGGATTTTGACTTATTAAACGGTCGAACGTCCTTAACCTTGTTCGACCGATCCATTCGATGCTAAGTCGGTTGGGAGCTTTGACCATCAAAACGGTCGACCGCTCTTTAACTTTCGGTCGACCGACTGAGCATTTTAATTAAGCAGTAGAGTGCTTGTGATGTTTCGGTCGAACTGTATAACAGTTCCGGTCGACCGAATACCACTTAGGCAAAATGTTGAAAGTCCTGTTATCGGTTGAACGACCCCTTGGTTCGACCGATCGGATATATATATTATATAAAATTGTATAGCGTAGACCATCCAAACGGTCGACCGCTAGATGACTTTTGTTCGACCGATTGGTCGGTAATTCGGTTGGCGTGGTTCGACCGGTGACTTGTTTGTACAGTACTGTGTACTGTGTGGGGGACCGGTCGACCGGTGTGCTTTTAGCGGTCGACCGATCTGCCGCAGGTTGGTGGATTTATCCATACGCGATCCGTTGAGTATAGGTCGACTACCGGCTCCGAGGCGACGGTTGATTACCGGCTTTGAGAGCGACGGATTTCACCTTCGACGAAGGCGTATTATTGTATTACTGTTGCCTCTCTTACCGAGCGGGGTGTGAGGGATGTGTGCCGTAAACCTTGGGCAGTTTGCGAGGGTTTAGCGGTAGGCTGAGGATGTTCCGGCAGGGTGCGCGCTTGGCGGCTCTTGGGGGAGCAGCGGCTGTCGTCTGACCCGAGTTGTGTATTCGGCGGGCTGACTCGCTCCTGGGGTGGCGGCGTGTACCGGGGGTTCCTTCCTGCACTTTTTGGGGAGCAGTGGTGTCGACTGACCCTTGTGAGGCAGCGGTGGACTGACTTGACCCTAGTGGCAGGAGTGGTTCAGTGCCGCGGAGGCGGTGAGGGCATTATTGTGGGCCTGAGGTGGATGATCATGTGCATAGCATTGCATTGTCTTTAATTCCTTTTTATATTTTAGGAGGTTTGGTATACAGGGTTCCTTCAGGGAACTCAGGCATGTTTGTTTGTTTTCATTTCAGGTAGCGAGTAGCATTAGAGTCAGGTGGTGACCGAGGAGAGTGCCCCTGGGATCAGATCATGTTCTCTTTTATATCTTCTTTTGTTTGAGGTAGTGATTACATGTATATTCACTTTTGTTGTAATCACAGTTGACTCATTTATATAGTTTGACTTCCACGTGGGTCTGTATCTTATATATTTTATATATATGTTGGGTTGTTTTCCCGTGACGTGTCCTGTGTTGACCGTTGACGGTCTTTATTATTGTTTAAATTTTCCGCTGTTTTCGGGTACGTTACGATATTAATCTTCGGCTGAAAATTCATAGTTCGATCTTTTGACTTTGGAGGTTACAGGTTCTTTCTACTTTTATTGCAACATATATATAGTTAAAAATCTGATTAGTTTGCATCTCAACAATTTTTTGTGGATGATAAAACAAATTGGGTTGTAACTTTTGCTTTAATTGGAACTGATTATTTATTCGTGAATGTCTTAGCATAAGCAGTATAAGTTTACTTGCACATATATAGGATATCTGCCGGTTCAAGTTAATGATGATGTGTTTGTGAACTTTGACGCTCCATCTGATTCGTTTGGAAAAAGAAACTCCATGGTTGATTTTGGAAACAGGAACAAGATTTTATATAATTCTTATGCCAAAATTATAGTAATTGTCATAAGACCAATTCAATTGTTGAACTTATGTACCTAAAGAATATTGCTTTTGGATGTCTATTTCTGTTTTGTTATTGTAAATAAATAAATAATACAACTATGAGCAGCTATCTTCTGAATAAATACAGTAGGGCGTCATCTACAATTTGTTGCACGTACAATTCATTCTCCATACACTTTTTATATGATATTATAATGATTAGTCTGCTGAAATATTAATGTTACAACTTGCTTATTTTAGAAGCGAAGAATAAGAAATTTGGAATGTACCGTTCCTTGAGAAATAAAGAAATTCGTTTCAATGCCAGGGAAATAGAAAATAAAAGCGTTGTGTAGTTCATGTGCTTTCTGGGGGAGTTTGCGACAACCATACCATACCATGTTTGATATTTATTATTTATATTCCTCTTGAGAATCTTAAATCTTACAGTTTGTTACTGTAAAATAGTTTTTATTTCACTTACCACTTTTGAATTTTAAATGTTACGAGTTTTGTTTGCTACACGTCATTAGTCTACTCTCTCTATATATATATATACATACATGAATTTTCTGTTAAGCCAAGGACTTAATTTTTCTAAATTAAGCCCCCACAATATCCACCACTCATTTCAAATTGTAAGGTAGATTAAGAAAAAAACGGTTATGCTAATGAATGATGAGATTAATTGTAAATAAGATCGAATAGTGAGATTATAAGAAGCTTAAACTAAATTTGATGAACCTTAAACTTATTAGAGCTTGATCTTATATATACATATATAACTTATACCCAACGAAAATTGAGAAGCTCCTAAAAACATAACTTATAAGTTATAAACTAAAATGGAAGGTAGTGGTTACACAACATAGGTCTTCGAGTCCTCGAGGTGACGTTCGGTAAAATATGCTTCGTGAACACGAAAAATGATATCGAAACTACAATCTACATATCCCAAAGTTAAAATAAGGACCATGAAATTCTGAATTATAAAAAAACATTTATATTGAGCCTCTTGAAAGTAAACATTGAACGCCATGACACGAGGCTCAGTAGCTTCGTGCATCCCACTTTCACAAAAAAAGTGAAGCATATATGATATATCTGGTTATTAATTATTTAACTATGTTGTACGATGTTTGCAGGCCAGGAAGACTATTTGGAACTACCTCACTTGTTGCAACAAGACCAAGTGTGTATAACACTATAAATATTTCTTTTATATAAAAAAAACTTATACATTGGGGAGTAAATGGTGTTTGCAAATTTGAACGGTGCTTTCAATAGGATATCTAACATATGTTTGTGTTAATTATATATTTTATTTCTCATTTATAGCTGTCTGTAAATTTTAGCCGTGGGATTTCCTTTTTTGGAATCTCTACGTTTAGTGGACATAGTTCTAATATTTTTTGGATCCGTTTTTGCAAGTTTTTGGTGAGGGGGGTATAACTTCAATTTGTTGAATGTTATTTCAAGAGTCTTGGAAGTGTGGTTAATTGATTATTCATCAATTGAATAGCTTGCATTGTTACAACTTAGATTTGCTGAATACCTACTCCGCCTAGCAGAAACTCGAGGGGTGAAGTGGAGTAGATATTCAACAAATCTAAGTTGCGGCCTATTCAACTAATGGAAAACCATAATTATAAGAATTTTGAATGTAACATTAAACAAATCGAAGTAATACTCAACCCCCCAGAGATTTACAAAATCAAACTTGTGAGTCATTTCATAAACTCCCTCTGCTAGCTGCAGCAAACCAATGAGAATCACGAAATCTTCACAGTAAACTTTTCTTAATTTTTTTTTTCAGATTCAGTAATGTTCAGATGTAGGCTGAGTTCATTCAAATCAAAACAGATATTTATCCAAATTAGAAACATAATCAAATGAAATAAACAACTAGAATATATTACAAATTTACCTTCAGATATAAAATTATCTCTTCCAACGTATAAGGAAAAAAACCAACTATTTGTGAAAGTGATCTCAAATCCAGCATTTGCAGTGAATTTGCAAATAACCTTTCCAAGATTGCACCAACATCGTATAGGAACTCATAAAGACAACTACAATAAATCCCAAACTTTCCAAATCCAGTGCATTTACTGACTTATAGGTTACAGATGAATGAAGATTGATTCATAATTACTCGTAACCCATCAGGTGAATAAAAGTAACATCAGCCAGATCCATTTTCGTCAAAAAATGGGATCTTTAGAATTCTACCGACAAATCTAAGTTATTGGGGCCGGGCCGAGCCGGGCCAACTTGGAGTTATTTGAAATCATGATTTCTGATTACATATCATAATCCAACATGCAAAATCCAGTTCACAATCCGCCACAAAAGTATGTATGTTTCTGATTCCAAATTATTTATTTCTCTTGTTCATACATACCTTCTCATCCTAAGGTATCAAATTCCCTACATTCGCTCCTCAACTGTCATTCACCACCGAAAAATAGACATGTTTTTGGTTTGTTTGGATTTTTTGGACTCTTGTTCTTGAATTTCTCATTTTAGTTTCTTTATACTCCAGAGAAGTACACGAATTCCTCTTTATTAGAGAGCAATATGTTTGTGAATTTTTATTGTTTTGTTTTCAATTCAATCTCTTTGTTCGCGTTTTGAGCTGCATATTGTAAGCCATAATCAGAAAGGGTTTAGAGTGTAATATATCTTTGTTCTAATTTTAGGGTTTAGGGTTTAATCGATTTTCTTATTTTATAGGTTATTGTTAAGAACTAAACGTAGAGATTCATAAAATCAAACTTGTCTTACCCTCACAAAATATTTACGACGAACTTCTCTTAAAAGAAGATTTTTTAGATGAAGTAATGTTTGAGACGTAGGTTGAGTCCATTCAAAGCAAACCAGATATTTATCCAAATTAGAAACATAATCAAGTGAAACGAAGAAGTAAAATTTATCACAAAATTTACCTTGAGATATGAAATTATCTCTCCAACGTGTAACGAAAAGAGCCAGTTATTTGTGAAATTGATCTCAAAGCCGACATTTGCATTGAATTCGCAAACAACCTTTCCAAGATTGCACCAACATCGTATACGAACTCATGAACACAACCACAATGAATCCCGAACTTCCCAAACCCAGGGCATCCTAAACTTCCCAAACCCAGGGCAATTAGTGACTTTTAGGTTAAAGATGACTGGAGATTGATCCATAATCACTTATAACCCATTAGGTGAATGGAAGTAAACATCCTCCAAAACCAATTTCGTCAAAAATCGGAATCTACTGGCGAATCTAAGTTGCAGCGATATAACACTAACCATTTCAATTTGCGACACTCAAAAAGTACGATTGGTAGTTTTTTCAAGAATTTTGGACTTCAACTATGTGACAGATCACCAAATCAAGATCAACAATGTTAGAACCTAAACCTAATTAGGGTGGGCTAATTGTGTTTTAGGCTAATCCTAATCCTTGGGGGTTTTGTTTAGGCTGAAGACTTGTGATTGGTTGTTGATGTCACGATTGAGCCCTTCCTGTGGTTTCCTAAATATCCCAATGTGTTCGCATAAAAACTCCAAAAAGTTGTGTAGAAATAGTGTTGAATAGGATGATTTAGAGGTAAGGTTGAAAGGAAAGAGTCGAAATACTAAGGTTCGGTTTGGTAAAAGTTTTTATAAGTAGCTTATGAGCAAAAATATAACTTATGATTACCCTATTTACCAAACAAGCTTTTAAAAGTTCAAAGAAGCTTCTTAGTTCGTCTTTTTCTCCTCACAAGCACAATGCAAAAACAAACAAAAAACCAAGTGGTGTTTTTACTCGTCATTATTAATATCACCTTAAATTTTTTTCATAATTATATTGCAATCACGTTAGAATTACGAGTGGTGTTGCCAAAAAATGTATAACTAGAAGGACAAATCCGTGACAAGATGAAGTTTGTAAAAGTAATAAGAAACTTTAAAAATCGGTTTGTTGAGACACAAGTTTGTCATAAGCTCGAGTGAACTTTTGGTATATATAACCTTGGGACGAAAGCCACTACCCAAGTGTTACTATAAATATTTTAATCATGTATTAGGTGGATTGATTTTACTCCCTATATTTGAATGTATTTTTTTAAGTAGATATAACCACTGTTTTGAAAGAAAAAAATACAAACGTAAATAAACAGGTAAACAGATCAATATCCGCAGTACAATAATAAGGGATCGAAACAAAAAAACTTGCCCCCTACCGTCCCCTGCCACCCCCGCATTCCTAATCATACCCATAAACTAAACACTCCAACTTGTATTTTTTTTTCATTGTTGTTTTTTTGTTTATTTCTACATTTATGACGTCATACTGACATCACCAGTTCGATTCGGTCCGACCCCCGGTCGAACCTTTGATGTTGTCGGTTCAACGTCTGGTCCGGTTCTGAAAACCTTGGGTATACTTCTTTGATTTGATGTAATTTTATAAGGTGACCACCCTTACATTTTGTTCAGAATCCGCCACTGATTGTAACATATATATATATATATATAACACACACACACACACAAATATATATATATATATTAACATACAATCCTAAACTAAAGTCCAACGACTACCCTCGGGTAGTCACAATGTTGTTAATCTTCTTAACTACTAATTACATTGCATGAAACAAATCGCCCATTTCTCAATATTAAGTAGGCATGCAATCAACACTATATATAAATAAGTGTTAGGAAACACCAAGAAAAGGTCACTGCAAACATGCAGCCCCACCATCAAAGGAAAACTTTACATCACCTCCTCCATCGATTTCCTTAATTAATTCGACCACATGTCCCGGGAACAAGAAGTACGTTTGTGACCCGATGCACGAATGCCATCGTGTACCTGTCGGATGTCGTCCTTAGGCACATCCACGCCGAGCCCCATCTTGAACAATGATAGCCTCCTTGGCGTCACAAATCCATAATAAACCTTCAAAAGACATCCATCTTTCTTGTATAATAAACATGAAAGTAAAACATGTACAAGGAAATATTTCAAAATTCATAAGTAACGGTGAAATCCGTAACTAGAGATCCCGTGACGGAAATTTCCTGTCAATGTTAGTGATATTTGTTTTCCTGAACAGACCTTACCATCGGGGATGCGAAAGCTATCAGTGAAGTGGAAGAAGAAGCACGAGCCAAGGAGGACATTGATCATCATGGTGCTAATAAACAGAGAACACAACCCACCCGTCACGGGAGACGAATGGAAGGAGCATCTCGAAGGTGAGAAGTGGGTCGGTCGGAAGAAACTTGATGAGCTTGCACAAGGTGTTAGAACCTAATCGTAATTAGATTGGTGCTAATCCTAATCCTTGGGATATTTTATAGGATGTGTGGCTGAGGTGGTGAGGTGATGGTTTGATGATGTGGAGACTTATGGTTGGTTGAGTTTAAGGTGAGGGTTTTAAAGAAACCAAATCTCATCTCATCCTCATTTCTTCTCTAATCTATCTCTCTCAATCCGCCTCCCTCTCAGTGTGTTGGTTTGCTTGGTGGAGTGAACGACGAAGGAAGAACTCAGTGAAGTCGAAGGGTTGTTGTGATCATCGCTTTCACGAGAAGTTCGTCGGAGAAAAGCTTTGGCATGGAAGCGACCGCCGTTGGTCTTCAGAGGTTTCTTCAAACCTTTAAGGTATGCCAAACTTCTCTTTAATACTCACCCAAGATATGTGAGTGGTTGGTTTAGTCGACGGTAGTCGTTACGCTCGTCAAAAGTTGATTTACAGCAGAAATTCTGCTGAGAACGATCGACTGACGGGTGCCTTGGTCGATCGTTGCTAGTGTAAATTCAGAAGTTTGCCTTGCACAGGTCGAACGATGCCCTTGGGCGGTCGACCAGTTAAGCATATTAGGCAATCTCTGTGAGTTTTCGGTTGGACGAGTCCACTTAGTCGTTCGACCGATTACACTGTTGGTGAGTCGGTTGGGGGTGTAGACCATTTAAATGATCGACCGCCTTGATGACCAGTTCGACCGATTGCACTGTAGTAAGTCGGTTCAGGCTTTGACCTTCTAAACGGTCGACCACCATGAGATTTTGTTCGATCGATGACTTAAGTGAACTTAAAATCTTTTCGACCGTCTCGTGTTTAATTCGACAGATTGTGGACTTAGAGAACGTAGAAAGTTACTGAGATTTTTCGGTCGACCATGACCTCTTTGTCGTTCGACCGATTGTGTTGAATTGTTTTATGTTGTGGCGTAGACGTTATAAACGGTCGACGACCTGTTCGACCGTTTGGTCGTTTTGCCTGTTGGGTGCGTTCGACCGATCTTGGTGACAGTTGAACCGATGCTTGATTCTAGGGGAACCGGTCGACCGATAGCTTTGTGCGGTCAACCGTTTCTTCCCTGTTTTGCATTCTTGTGTGGTCTGTGATGTTGCAGTTGGGTGGAAGAAGCCATGGAGCCCTGATGATTGATTTGTGATGTTGGGATTGAGTGAAAGAGCATTGGAGCCTTGATATTTGATTTGTGATGTTGGGGTTGAGTGAAAGAAACCCTAGAGCCATGTTGTGGACCGTTTGATATGGGGTTGGGTGGAAGAAGCCCTGAAGCCCTGGTCGTGGATCAGGGTTATTGTGGTTAGGTGAAAGAACCTTATAGACCAGCTTGGCGACAATGTTTTATTTACAATTTATTGGTTGCATACTATGATTGTTGTTTCTTGTTCATATATGTGTTAAAGGTTGACATACGGGGTTCTTAGTTGCATGTTTACTTTTCAGGCCGTGAACGATGTTAGATGGTGGTGACTGCGGATGAACGCACTGTTGGCTTTTTAGCCTTAATCTTTATTTAGTTTTGATGATTAAGTAATCTAATCTTAATCTATATTTAATCAATCAACCTAGACAATCAAAGTAAGCAAACATGAATACATGCATTGCATATATATTCGTGTACTTGCGATATTCTTAATAGGTTGATGAAGAATCAAGCTAAGGAGCTTGGGGACAAGAAGATAAAGACTCAAGACATGTAATCAAGCTTTGGACCAATATGTAATTTAGTATAATTTGAGTCCTTAGGATTAATGTAAACTTGAGCACATTAGGATTCTGTCCCGTATCCCCACGGTTAACCGAACCCTTCTCGGTAAACCGAATCTTGTAGAGTTCGGTCCACCGAACACCTTGCGGTCAACCGTGTAGAATCCTTTAGGTGTTCCCTGGAATAACCACCTCGGTATACCGAACCGCCTTCGGTAGACCGAATTAGCCTGGACCGGTTTTGGACTTTGCTCCAACGGTCGTATTTAAATCTTGACCTAAAGCCAAATTGACTTATCCATATTCGGTACACCGAACTTCATTCGGTCAACCGAATCATATTGCTTTAGGAGACCAACGGCTATTTAACTTGACCGTTATCGGTAAACCAATCTCCCACGCTTTGTCAGCGCAATTCCCGCACTACTTCGGTATACCGAAGTATACACGGTCAACCGAACTTGAGTAGATCAGAGCCCAATCAATTCTACTGTCCACCTTGGAACGGTGAACCGAATGGACTTCGGTGAATCGAAATTAATTAGGGCTAAATAGATAAAAGCTACTGGAGGTTGGTGAACGGTGATCCGATACATAATCGGTCAACCGAGTTCTTTGTTCAGACCAATGTTTCGGACTACCGTGTGGATAACGGTCGACCGAATCTGTCTTGATTTCTGGCCGAGCTTAAGTCACATCTTGCTTTCTCATTGGTCCATTCCCCACCAACTCCCAAACGGCTAGATGAGCTTGAAGGCTTATAAATAGGACCTTATTTGGTTGCTTTGGACATCTTGAACACTTCCTATCTATCCAATACTCAAAGTCAAATCCTCTCAATCTTCAAGCTCTCAATCCACAACACTCAAGCATAAACTTCACCACTTGCATATCCAATTCCATATCATATCCAAGTGTGCTCAAGTATAGAGTGTTAGTTAGATTGTGATTTCAATTACTTATTTAAGAATCACCAAGTTGTAAAGCTTCGAAGAAACTCCCTCTCGGGTTGTGAGAGGAGACACGAGCGAGGCGAGGTTGTTCGCGAGGCTCGGTGTTGTAAACGACATTGGTCTTGGCCCGGAACGGAGATCGGTTAGTGGAACCGTAAGCGAGGCTCGGGGGATCGAGCGAGGCTTGCGAGGAGGACTAGGACCCGGGTGTGGGTGCCGAACCTCTCTAAACTCTGGTGTCGACGAATTTGTGGTTTGCAATTGTCTCTTCATTAATCCTTCGATTAGTATTTTTAATTCCGCATTTTTCTATCGATTAGAGGGCCATAGATCCTAACACGCACTTGTGACCAGATTCTATTTTTCCCATTTTGCAAGTTGTTAATTTCCTCTGTACAAGCAGTGTGGACCACCTCGGGATTTGTAGCATGACCGACGTCCAAAGGGTGGTGGTCCGATGCGTTCCCCAGATACAAAATAAAAATAAAAAATACAAGTAGTATTCTTATCCTGATCAAAAGTTTTAAACACAATCAAAGACATGAAATGAAACATTGCGGCATTTAGTTGAATATCTATCGGCACAAAAATCCATATTGAGCTATGGCCACCTCAAATGCTGCCATCCTTTCTCCTCGTCGAATCCATTACGATCATAAGAAGAAATTTCGGAGATGTTCATCTCGACACAAGCCTTGACAAGCTCCTCTCCAACTTTTTGAGCAGCTTCTTGAAGATTTTATTGGGGTTAGGATCTGATTTTGAAGTGCAGTCTTTCATTATGATAATTTTAAATTGACAAGTAAATTGATTGAAAGATTACAAGGTCTCGAACTTGCCACACCTTAACAACAAATAGAAGCAGTTCACACTTCACAACAAACATCCAACCATTTCATGCGAAATGTGTTGGGTTTCTGGTGAAGAAATGATTTGGTATCAAACTTTGTCAACCTATGCCATTTCAACGTCGCTACTAATTTTCAGGGCAATAATTGTGTCATCTCCATTTTTTCCTGCTATCAACTAGTAGTTGCAGTTAAGATTGCATTTATTTTGCTTGCTATCCCATTGGAAAAATATAAGTTGTCATGATAAAAATCCCCGACTCAATCCTAATAAATACAAAATTTGTATAGAACAGTACAAAAACAATAGATTTTAGAGAAACAAGCAAACATAAAATAATTAGAGGCTTTACTGGAAAGGAGTAATGTGCTTACAACAGTGGTGCAAATAGGATCTTCACGAATAAATTTTTGTAATGTGCTCCCTTAAAACAAAGTTTTTATTTTTGTTGTCAATCAGCATTGTGTACAACTGTTTTGCTGAACTGAAAACAGAAAGCCTTGGTTTGGTCGCTGAACCATTGAACTAATCACATAATGGATACAAGTAATAGAAGATTATGAAAGCATTCATTGTGCTATATTATATATTTACAAACACAAAGAAAAGAAAAGAAAAGAAAAGAAAAGAAAAGAAAAGAAAAGGAAGCAATACAGCCAAAGGGAAGTGAGTCATGCAACCAGGAAGAACCTAAATCCAAGTTTAAGCAAACTCAGTTATGCTATTTATATCATCAGTTGAAGCAATAGTCGTAATGATTTAAGTAATATTGTTAGGGTTTATGGATCAATCCAAATATGCGCAGCGGAACCAAAATAGTGAATGCAATGGAAGAATCAACACAACTAATGCAAATCACAAACACAAACCACGCAAAAAACACACAAGACATGAGGAATTTAACGTGGAAACCCAATATGGGAAAAACCACGGACGACACAACCAAATCTAATATTGTTAATCAAATTACAAAGGAAGACTTTCAGAACACGCGAATCAAACCGGTGAAAATCCCGGTTGAAGTTTGCTCCACCGAATCCAACAATGATGCTCTCTCTCTCTCAAAGATTAACAATATTGCAAAGTAGATGATACTGAATATGACGATACAAAAAAGGAGACGAAATTGTCTTTATATACTAGGTCAATGATTGTACTAAAAACAGGGTGGAGAAAAGTGCAGAACGTGGGCAGAACCGTTCTAAACGGTCGACGGATCGGGCAAAGCGGTCAACCGAACTTAAACGTGTAGCAAGATGTTGGGCTCCATCGGTCGACCGATTTGGGAGTTCGGTCGACCGAAAATAACATGAACTTTTCGGACACAATATTCGGTCGACCGTTTTGCTCGTTTTCCGACAGAGTTTACTTGTCTAACATATTCAAGGTAAAAAACAACAAATACAAAATGAGTCATACTAATTCCTGCATTTTGAATTAGTTTGGCAAGATTGTCAATGAGCATTGTGATATTAGCCTATTTTTTGAGAAAACCTACTAAATAGGAAAAATTGAGTGTCAAGAAGACGAACTTATATTTGAACTGGAAGTGTGAATCACATATGGAAGTGATTGTGTCATCACCAAGAAATTGCCCACATTCTAATGACAAGCAAATGAAGGTTTTCCTTTTTAAGTTTTAAGAAAAAAATATAACATACAAGTCACACGAATTTATGTGCTCGTCTTCATAGAAAGAAAGAAAAAAACTCATTTTCCGAAAGGACCTAAACAATAACTCATAGGCACCTTTTCAGGAAGTGAACTACTAAACTCAATCTGATGTAGTTAACATAGCTCCAGTTGGGTGTCTTGAGACATTCATGACCAATAATCGAATTCTAGCGGTCACATTCGCATTTTTGGGATGTTGAAATTTAAAATGGAGTGAGAAGGTAGAATAGTAGATAAAAATAAAAAAGTGAACTTTTTACTGCCCTGGACCTGGACTCCTTTTCTTCAAATTAAAACATTGAACATGATATTATTCTATCTTGCTTAACTTCGTACTTACTGAATATCATCTAAAGATGGAATCTTTAGGGTTTTGGGAATAAGGGGATTGGAGGAGAGAGGGTAGCGTACCATGCGCTGGAACCTGCGGTTGCGGACCTTGGCGCTCTCCTGACGGGTGTTGGCCCTCGAGGCCGCCGTCACCACCAGAGAACGGGTACGGGGAGAGGTCGGTGTTCCCAACCCAACCCTAGGGTTTGCTTTTGGTTTGGGGAAGGAAACGACGACAGGGGTTTTGACTGGAACAACAAGAAGAGTAGTGGGGTTTGGAAGCGGAAGCGGAAGTCAGACCCAATTAGTGAGATGAGATACTGTATAATTTAGGGTCGATATCCGATTAAGCCTAATTGGATCATCCGATTACCCGCCCAATTATTATAATAAAAAAACTACTACTCCGAACCCAAACCCTAACACCTCCCGCAGCAATTTCCGGCCACCACCACCACTGCCCGTCTCTATCCCCGGTACGGTCCTCGACACCCTCCTCTCATTCTCCTCTTCTCCCTCTTCCAACCCTATATATATGTTATATCACACACATAAATTTTCATAAAATATTTTTAACCGTAAGTGATCGAAAATGATGTGTCACTGTTAAACCCATACATACATGTGTGTGTGTATATATATATATATATATGTTTGTTGTCGATGTGTAGATGGCAGGACATGATGAAGATGTTGGTGAAACAGAAGAATTGGCAAGAATCAATTTGTTGCCAGACGATTTAATCGGATGCATCCTCTCACGTGTGTCTATAAGGGAAGCTGGTAGGACAAGCGTACTATCTACACACTGGAGACACAAATGGAAGTGCATGCCAGACCTTTCTTTCACTAGATCAGACTTTCAAAAATCTTTTCCACGAGGGGACAGAGTTTACCACCATGATCTAGTGAATGTTCTCAATAATGTTCTGGCGAATCACACCGGAACCATTAGGAGTTTCGTATTCAACACTGACCTCAAAGGATGTTCGGAGATGGATTCATGGATACATGCCTTGAAGCATTACAACATAAAAGAAATTGTTCTTTCTTTCGAACACATGCTTCCCCCTTCACTTTTTCATTGCCAACACCTTACTTCGTTGAAACTTAGTGCCTGTAAATTATGGATACCTACTCACTTTGGTGGATTCCCCAGTCTCAAGTTCCTTAGTCTTCTATCAGTAAGTGGCCATGATGTCGATTTTATCCAACGTTTAACTTCCTCATCCCCCTTACTTTCTGAGTTGATTGTCAAACCCTATAATTCCACAGATGTAGTGATTTGTGCGCCTCATCTCCTAAACCTCGAAATTTCAGCCCATTTTTCACAATTCCGTCTTGCTAATGCTTCCAACTTGAGATATTTAAGTGTCATTTTAAGAAAAATTACACATAGAACGATCGATGCTAATGTTGATGGGCAACAGATCCAAAATTTCATTAAGTTTCTTGGGGGACTTTCTCAACTTGAATATCTCGAGATTGGCATGTACTTTCTACAGGTATTGATTTTCTTCTTTTGTTGCAATTCTTTTTTCCTATGTTGATTTACAGTCCTAGCTTGTAGGGTAATGATATTTCAATTTCGATATACATTTATTATACTTATATGAAGACGTTTCTATTTCAAACTTTCCTGCAGCTCTTATCCATTCACGCTGTCATACCGAGCCAGCCAATGACATTAAGTGGGATGAAGACACTTAAACTTGAGTATTGGTCTTTCGAATGTTTGAAAGCAACCGAATTTGCAATCTTCCTAATTAAAAGTTGCCCTTGCCTGCAAAATCTTGATATCAGGGTAACATTATTACAATTCAGTATCATTACATTTACCGACAATACTATATATGGTGCACATGTTTGAATGAACTTCTATTTTTTGCTCCAGTTCTCCTACTACCCCAATTATATCACACACATCGGAGATTTTTGGAACCACACAAATTGTTTAAGCGGCAACTTAAATTGTCTTGAAGTCTTGAGGCTGCATATGCATGAGAATGTAATAGGTGAAATGAAGTTCCTTGAATACATATTTAAGAATTCACCTATGCTAGAGGATGTTGAATTACGGTTCTATCCTGATAGGACGCGAGATAAAGAAAGTAAATGCCGTCTACGTGAGGCCATATCAGCAATGCCAAGAGTTTCTGGACTTGATAAAATTTGGTTCTTAGGCTTGCGTTAGGGTAATGTTGGTTTTATGTTAAGAATATAAAGGTTTTGCTTTGCGATGCTGCTCATATTTTTACTTTTATGTCAGTGTGTTTTTGAGGCACTTCCTCTGTTAGTTAATATTTATGTGCTTACAAGTATAACACTATTTCCTTCCTAGTTAGGAGGTCACAATAACATGATCAACACATGTTTATTAGATGCTGCTGTTGAGTTTTAGTAGTATGTTTTATTTCAAAATTTTATCTAGTTTTTGTCACTTTCATATTGCAGGTGTTCCTTTGATATAGCTGTGAGGTTATTTTTATTTTTTAAGATGTCTGAAGTTTCTTAATTTCTTCGGCACATGAAATGCTTAAGCAAAATGCTTCAATTTTCAGATTTTGGGTGGTATTTGCAAATTCGTTTTCAATTTATGTAACTCAGAGTGACTTAGAATATAGGTTTTACAATATAATTGAATTTTTAGGAAGTGAAGCACTAGTTTTAAATTTTAAAATCTGGCTTCAAATTGTTTTTAGATGAACCCCTATGGTTTCACCCAAATTGATTGGAGAATTCAAAAAAAAATTGTTTTTGAATGTAATGTGAGTTTTGTGTACGAATTTGAGTTGTGTTTTGTTCAAATTTTCACATGTGGAAATTCAAGTAAGTATTGTTGCAATTATAATAACAAATTAAGTAATTTGTTCAGACACATGAATCACAAATTTTTGGATTTGATTCGTGCACATTCTATTCCGTATATAAAATCATGGTGTTTTTGTCGTATCTGTTTTCGTCTCCTTGCTAGAAGTATTTTGCGAGATGTCTCCTTCTCTCTCTCGTCCCACCAAACCCAACCACTACATCCGCTCTTACGTCTCAACATTTGCCTAGTCATGTTCTCTTTTCTTCTCTACCTTACCCTTCTCCTCCTTCGCTTATGCTATGATTTTGTGATTTGCTCTTTTATGTTTAGTTTGCACCCATCAAGTACACTTTAAAAAATCTATTACGATTAAACCACAAATGTGTTTTTACGTATATTAAGATTTATCATCATCGTTAAAATTAGGGGAGAGCAAAACCCGGTTCGGTCCGGGTTCGGTCCGGAAAATGTTGGTTGGGTCCGATCCGGACCGATCTTTTTTTATTTTTTCTTTATAAAAATTCGGTTTTTGACCGGACCGGACCGATTCGGTCCGGTCCGGTCTTCGGTCCGGACTCCGATCCGGTCCGGACCGGATGCTCACCCCTAGTTAAAATATAAAACACTACTTGAGAATTAAGATAATATTAAAGATAACTACAAGCTTATAAGTTAATTTCATCTTTTTATTCACTCTGATATCATTACATCATCATTCCCCATCAAGTGTGCTCACTAATCAAGACACATATTAATCATTCTTTGTGATCATTAACTCATCAATGTTAAAATTGAAAAATCAAACAAAATGACTATGAAAATCACCTGAATCTACAAGATTAACCATCTCGCAAGTAGTATTCTTATCGTGATCAGAAGTTTTAAACATAATCAAAGACATGATGTGAAACATTGAGGCATTTAGCAGGATATCTATCGGGATAAGAATCCATATTGAGCTACGGCCACCTCAAATGTTGTCATCCTTTCCCCTCGTGCCAATCCATTACGATCATAAGAAGAAATTTCAGAGATGTTCATCTCGACACAAGTCTTGACAAGCTCCTCTCCAACTTTTCGAGCAGCTTCCTGAAGATTTTATTGGGGTTTGGATCTGATTTTGAAGGACACTCTTTCATTATGATAATTTTAATTTGTCAAGTAAATTGATTGAAAGATTACAGGCAGGGGTCCAACATACGTCTGACACAACATCGAACGAGTCTGGACCGAAGTCTGCCGAGTCATCAGGCTCTACGAGTCGCACATCATACATTGGGATCCGAGATCCCTCAGGCCTGCTACTCTACTATGAGTTCATTAGTCCCTCACATCAAGTCACGATCCATACATGGAGGTGACACGTCCCGAACACCCACACTCTTCCACACTGCGGTCCCTGGGCAGGCATGCGTAACGCGCCCACCGTCACCTCCCGGGTCATGCATTAGGCGAGGACACGGGTTTCCATGGATAGAGTTGGTATCCTAGAATGACAGGGAATTATGTTCTGCGCACAAACGATCGATCGAAAGAGGCAATCCAGTCGACCGTTCCCATAGGGTTTGGTCGACCGAAAGTCTGCAATGGTCGAACATGAGTCTAAAACCGGTCGACTGATACATGGTCAAAATCCAGAGTCTGGTCAAAATCAATCAATACTAACGGTTGACTGACTCAGGGGTCCCGGTCGACCAAAAACTATCAGGGATCCTAGCAGTTCTAAGTCATATATCGGTCGAACAACATATCAAACAATGGTCGAACAAAATGCATAATAATCGAGTACACTAATGTTCCGGTCGAACGAAAACATAGAACCGGTCGACCGAAAACCAACATACAACCCCCGACCCACCAGCACATGCACTACCGGTCGACCGCCACAAGGCATCGTCTGACCGGTGTTGGTTAAAGTCGGGCAAAAATACATGACATCAGTCGACCGCCCGAAGGAACCGGTCGACTGTTGGTCATCTGCAATCTCGCACTAGCCAAGGATTTATGTCTACCTCGTCGTTGGTGAGGTCTCCGATCTCCCGTGACCAGCCACCATAACACCCCAACAGGTATCTTGCGTTGGAGCTTGCGGTTGCGGACCTTGGCGCTCTCCTGACGGGTGTTGGCCCTCGAGGCCACCGTCAAAACAATAGAACGGGGTCGAGGAGAGGTCGGTGTTCCCAACCCAACTCTAGGGTTTGTTTTTTGTTGGGGGAAGGAGACGACGACGGGGGTTTTGACTTGAACAACAAGAAGAGTAGTGGGGTTTGGATGCGAAGCCGTTGTGGAAGTCAGACCAAACTCAAGTTCCAATCATATTAGTGACTTTAAATACTGCGAATTAATTAAATTTTTCATGTAAAAAATAACAAAATATATTACAAGCATATGTTTAAATAATATTTTTTTTTAAAATTCAAATGATAAAAGAGAACTGTGATCTTTTTAAAATTCGGATGTGCAAAGATAATGTCAATACTATCTTTGTAAACATAGTCTAAAAGGTAAATTGTAATTAACTTTATTATTTAATACAAAACAAGTAAGTCTATCATTTTTATTTGATATTTTTTATTTACATTGCTAAACTATTTTATAAAAGTGTATTGTATTACAATTTCATTTTTTTATAATTTATTCATATTCTTATAATGAAGATTCCAGCAAACATAATGATCAAGAACCTGTCTTAAAATGAAATTACTTCAAATTGAAGGATGAGAAATTGACAATCTTTCAGTTTATCGCGTCATACACTCGTAGCAAGAAAAAAGAACATTATTTTATATATTTCTTGTGCCAAAACTATAGTATTGACATTATCCCTGTCATAGGACCAATTCAATTGTTGAACTTATGTACCTAAAGAATATTGCTTAGATGTCTATTTCTGTTTTGTTATTGTAAGTAAATAAATAATACAACTATGACCAACTATTTTCGTAAAAAACACAGTAAGGCGACATCTACAAATTTCGTTGCATAAATAATTCTCCATACACTTTTTAATGTTATTATAACGATAGTTTATCAAATAACTAATGTTACATCTTGCTTATCCTAGAAGCGAAGAATAAGAAATTCGGAATGGACCATTCCTTGAGAAATAAAGAAATTCGTTTCAACGCAGGGAAATAGAATATAAAAGCGTTATGTAGTTTAGGAGCTTCAGGGGAGTTTGCGATAACCATACCATGTTTGATATTTAAATTCTTCTTGAAAATCTTAAATCTTACGGTTTGTTGCTGTAAAATAGTTTTTATTTGACTTACCACATTTGAATTTTTTAAAATACGTAAATTTTAACAACGATTTCAAATAACTTTAAGATGAGTACGGTGAAATAAATGCACTGAGATTTACCGTAAAGCAGCACAAAGTGATGGTTCCAATAGCAAACCATATAACGACAAAGCAGAGATAAAAGAAATCCAAAATAGATGTTCAAATGTAAATCTAGGACATGAAAGATGGTACCTAATTTTCAGTAATCCCCAAGTACAACAATTCTTGCTAATGACGATGCTCTCCTATAATAATAAAAAAAGATATTTGAATGTTTCTAAGCCACGAAGACTCAAAATAAGGTTTTCAAATTCTGCTGATACCGTGAGATCGCTTGAGCTTGACTCGATAAATTTCGACTCGAACTTGACTTGTTTATTAAACGAGTTAATGTCAAACACCAAAATCCGCTCGTTTTTATTAAACGAGTCAAGTCATGGTTCGACTCGGTTAGTGTTAGATACGGGAGAAAGACGTGGAGCACCAGACCAAGACACCCTAGACAGGTCCCAGACCGCCAATTGGTGGTTCAGAAGTCGCGCCTGGTGCGCGGTTTTGTCTCGCATTGTTCTCCATGCTAAGGGTCTTCTATTGCCATCACTAGAACCATACTTTGATTTACTCAATTGGTGGGCACGAATGAAAGAAGAAAACTAATAACTTAACACTCATAAGCAAAACGAGATTTACACCAAACACTCATCTTTTTCTTTCTTCTTCCTCACTTACATTCTTCTTTCTTTTTCTATTTTTCACTCAATTTATGACTTGTTACAAATGAAGACATTTTGTGCTTATATAGGCACTTACAATGACTTTTCAACTTAGCCTAAAACATAAACATAACATACACTACATAAAGATGATCATTCAAGATCATTACAACATCTACTTAAATTGCATCATAAAATAAGGACGAAAATCATAGATAAATGAAGAGACTCTTTGTCTCTTCCTTGTCTTCAACCTTTCATCTTCCAACTTGTTGAGTTATCAACTCCCAGAAGACTCACCCTTCATAGATGATTTGACTAGTAACTAGGATGTCGCCTAGGATTAAGTTCAATTCTCAATAGTTAGCTCGATAAGAGCTCGTTTGGTTCGTTTAAGTTTATACACATATTACATATATGTCACAAATAAAAATATTGTTTTATATATCCCAATTACCTAAAATTAGACATTATAATTTATAAATTTCCCATTTATATGTTCATAATGTTCATAAAATGTAAATAATATGTTTTATAACAAGTTAATCAAACCTTAAACGAGTTGAAAAACTTGTTAAGCAGATTCTTAAATGAGCAAGCAAGTCAAGCTCGAGTTCGACTCGTTTATTAAACGAGTCAAGTCCGAACATAACGTCTGACTCGTTTATTAAACGAGCCGAGTTCAAACAATGTGAGTTTGGCTCGTTTAGGTTTGTTTACACCCATACTCCACAATCAACTCCTCGAGAAGAGGGCCGACGCGGAGTAGATATTCAACAATATAAGTTGTGGTCTATCCAAATGAAGAATAACCACACATTTAAGATTCATGAAAGCAACATTCAACAAATCAAATTTATTCTCCCTCTGTACGTCACCAAAATTTTGAAAAAAAATCCAAAATATGTTAGAACTAAGTCCCCTAAACGCTAAAAAATCACAAAATTAAACTTGTTTTACTCTCATATCCAACTTTTCAACTATCTTTGCTAGCTGCAATAGCCCAATGATAATCCTGAAATCTTCATAGTGAACTTCTCTTAAAATAAGATTTTTCAGATGCAATAATGTTCCACACTTAAGTTCAGTCCCTTCAAAGCAAATAGGGATGTAAGCTTTTACTTGGGCTCACTAACTCGCATGAGATTCGCTCACTCAACAGTTCGACTCGATTGTTAACGAATCAAGCACGAGCAAAAAAATCCGCTTGGGAAAATAAATGAGCCGAGCTGGGCGAAACCCTGCTCGCTCAGTGCTCGGTCGTTAGCTCACTCGCTCGACTCAGTTTCTCGTATATATGCACGTGAGCATAAATCCCTATTCATATACAACATGTACATTACAAATATCTGAAGTCAACCAATGAACCAATCACAAATTTCTGTTGAAAGAAAATATTAAAAATATATCAACAATCTAAATGTGTTACTGAGTGATGGACATTTGGTCCCATGTTGAAAAATTCAAAACATTACCTTCCACCACACCCTATATAATGAGTCTATATGCATAAGTTATCAATGTGTGCATTATTGCATGACTGCTAGGAGTGTCAATGAATGTTCGAAATTCGGAAATCCATTTGCATCCATATTTGAATTTGAACATCTAGTTTGAGGGGAAAATTCCATAAAATTGTATTCACATCCAAAAACTCGCGGAGCAAATATGGATATTTGTACATCTAATTTGTATAATATTCAATCTAGAACTGAATATCTGTATATATATCCATAATTTTAAATATATATTTTTATATATGTATACGGGAAGTAATGTGGTGTGTATGTACAATCTAAACACCCGAGTTCCTACCCACACCATCCACCCCTTCATATTAATTATTTGCCTTTTGGGTTAACATTTGAATTGTTGAATTTTATTTTATCTCAAACATTTAATCTCATCTGTTTTGAAATAACCACTCTTGTGATGCCTTATAAGTTGGAGTTAGATCACACACCAACATTGGAAGTGGTTTTGGGTGCTCATGCCCCTAATGTCTATCTTCATATGTGGAGTCAGAAATATCCGATTACAAAGCGGATTGGGTTGACACGGATTTGGATGTGAAAAAAAAAATCATTTGTCCGAATACAGTCTGAGTCAACGAGCTCACCAGACTCACGAGCGAACGAGTCGAGCGGCTCGCGAGCTAGTAGTGAGCCAAGCACGAGAATAAATTTTGTGCTCGGAATGAGTGTCGTGCGAGCCCCGAGTATATTAAAAAATAAACGAGCCGAGTTCAAGCCAGCAAATTACAACCCTAAAAGCAAACAAGATATTTATCCAAATAAAAAACATAATCAAGTTAAATTAACAACTAGAATATATCACAAAATTTACCTTGGGATATAAAATTATCCTTTCCAAAGTGTTACGAAAGGAGTCAGTTATTTGTGAATGTGATCTCAAAGCCAGCATTTTCAGTGAATTCGCAAAAAAACATTTTTAAGATTGCATCACCATTGTATAAAAACATTTAAATACAACTAAAATGAATCTCAAACTGCCCACACCCAGTGCAATTACTGACTTATAGGTTAAATATGAATGGAGGTTAATGCACAATTGATTGTAACACATTAGGTGAATTAAAATTAACATCTTTTGGAACAAAATTCGCCAAAAAATGGAATCCTTGGAATTCTAATGGCAAATCTAATTTGCAGTGATATAAGACCAACTGTTACAATTTGTGGCACTCAAAAAGTACCATTAGTAAATTCGAAGAATTATGTACTTCAAGTATGAGACGGTTTACCAAATGGGAGACCAACATATTGCTTAAAAGATGTAGACACACCTTTAGTTCAGTAAACTCATCACAGTGTAAACAAAAATCAAATTTCCGAATATGCCCAATACGAGAATATAGAAACTATAAACTTTCAAACAACCCAATCATTATATAGTTGATGATCATCATACAACTCCATTTTTTTATTGAATACCAAATCCACTGAATAAATATCAAATCCACTGTGCATCACAAAGGATTTTCCACTGTCGTGCTACTACACTCATATCGACCAGATCAATGAAATGAAAATGATTAAAAACAAGTTAATAACTCAAGAGGCAACATACCCATAATATCAACTTTAATCTAAAATGTAAGTACGATATAATAGAAAATAAAAACACACAAAAATAATCGGCAAAACAAAATTACCCGAAATGATTTTCAAGCTTCTAGCCTACAGAAAACATGGGTAAGAAGTAATTATAAAACTAAAATAATGCATAAGCTATAGAATGATAGAAACACAAGTAAGGTTTAAGACACAAGCCCATTTAAACTTTCGACCGGTAGGCCTAGGCCGGCCCGACCCGATACTCAGGTCTACGTACTTTGAATATGAAAATCTTATTAATCTATGAGTTTTTTTAATCTACAACAAAAGGTTTGAAACATAAGGAAGGTCTAAGACACAAACGTACAAATATTTGTAGACAGTCTATAATAGTAAAATGATATCGTAGGAATTTTATATAATACAAGGATTAACACTTACGGATGTGTAACTAATAAGACAATGGTTCGTTAAAACAATTTGAAATTATATGAAAAAGGTAAACACATGGTGAATTACAAATATTTCAGATTTTTTTATAATTCGTAGACAATAAATATGAAAAATCTACGAAATGTTTCACAAATTATTATATTGTTAATATTTTTGGATTCTAACAATATAGATTTTCATTTTTTTGGATTTCAATCTTCTAAAAAAAAATCTTACCAATGATTAGATTTACAGATGAATTTTTAATACCGTTGGAATTCCTCTACAAATTCCAATCTTTTGAAATATTTTTATTACCAATAATTAGATTCATAAATGAATTTTTAACCCCGTTAGAATACATCTACAAATCCTGACCACATAAATTTCTGAATTTTTTCCCACTACGAGGATAAACTAAGAAGGATAAACAAGCTACATGTTATCCAGAAAATTTATGACGTTTTGATTTTATTTGCTCTACTACTCGACATTCATTTCTAATCTTAATATCCCAAATATTAGAATTAAAACGAGACTGCTAGGATTCGATTCCTTGTCTTGAAGAGATTTCCCAACTAAACTAGCCTTAGTTGGTGATATTTAGGAGTGGACTCGATACGGGAAAATATTCACATAATTGTTTTAGATAATTGATGAGCCGTACTTTGTTAAAGATATCATACGTATCATGCCAAAAGTTAATGGCAGATGTGTTTTTTTAAAATTGTTTATGAAAGAATTAGACTCTTAATATTTTGTTTTAGCTGACCTAAAATGCTTTCTACATAACAAGCAATATATCGGGTGTTATTTAGGCAGTCGGATCACTCATCATTGTCACTGGGCTTATTAGACCTAGAGGATCCGACTAAGCTACAAGTTTCAAGAATCATCCTTTATTTATTTTTTTACAGAAATTCTAACCTAAGATGGTAAAACTTTTTCCCGTGTGAGCGTTGTTCAGATTCTAAATCGTATCAACATTTATTATTAAAAAAAACAACCTGTATCACCATTTGATATGGTCGTTGGGTTAGTTAATGTCGGTTGTACCCGAAGGCTCCACACATTCTACCATGATTTTCATGTTGTGAATTTGGTGTTTAATTTCATCATCACTTCATACCCACCATTCGTATAATCGTATCTTATCTTTAACTTGTTGGCGCACCTACGTAATCTCCTTTTTACACGTGATATTTTACTACCTTATACCCTTCATCTCTTAAGCAAGATTAATTAACCAACTTAAATATTAACTGTGAACTGTCAACCATAATTCATAACGTAACCATGTCCATATTTGCATGAAAATGGTAAAAGTTATGATAATAAATATTCAACTAGAAATCCGATTTCACTGTACATTTTGAGATATTACCATCCAATGATTCAATGTTAATCACCTATGTATACACACACATACATACAAAAGAATATTTACCTGACTGCTAACAGATCTACATGCAAAATAAAAACAAAAATTCATCATACTGTTGATTTTAAGTGTGTTGTCGTTACCAATGCGCCAAATTTACAACACACTCTAGTCTTTATTTATTCATGTGCCAAATACAAAAAGAGGACTAATAGTTGGTGTGTTATTGAGAGGCAATTGTTGGAATTATTAGATGTGTGATATCAAAGCACATGGGTCACATTTAACACTATGGGTCACATGGATCGCATTTAACCCTTAACGCGCATTTTTAACTTTTTAAAGAGTAACATTAATATTTTTCACCATCTTTCGTTTTGTTGTGATTTCATGTTAATTAACTTTTCGGTTAATTACGATGGACTAAATCGACGTCGATCGTATAAGTTGTCTGTAATTATTATTTATTGTGAATTATAAAAATCTGTCTAGGTATTATTACAGATCGATTAGAAACAATCTTTTTGTCACATAGTAACTCCTTATCCTACTTAACGTGAGAGTCTATTTTGAAGTTTTGAGTAATGTTGATATTTATATTTTCTTAGCAAAGAGATAAATATTGACTCCTCTTCTCGACATCAAATAAAAAACGAAACAAACGAATTGTTTTGTATTTTAGTAAGCAAACTTTTACGCTACGCGTTATTGTATTGAAATAAATGTTAAAGTAATGAGTACGTGGAACATGCCTTTATATATATATGTATGTATGCATATATATATATATATAGAGTAAGATTAGAATGAGCCCAATGTTCAATTTGATTAAATGAGCTCCTCAAAATCTAATCATTCATTTTAATCTGATGGTTGTGGATGTTTTACTTTAAGTTAGGGTATTTAAGTAAATTCGTTAGTCTTCCCAAACCCTTCAACCAACCTTACTAAAAGAAACTCAATTTCTTCCTTCTATTTTCGTCACCCATTTCTCCTCCCCCTCCAAACCGTTGTTGCTCCTCAATACCACGGATTGGATGCATCTTGCTTTTTTTGGTTAATTTTTGCAACTGATATCGTTTTTTTTGTTTTTTAATCTGGATTTCAGTTCATGTTGTTTTTATTTTGGGAAAAATTTCGTCCTTGCTTTGGTGTCTGGTGCATATGTCTTTTCTTTTTGGATGTTTGCACGTAATCTCAGTTGTGTTTGGTTTCAGGTTTTGCCATAGATTTCAAAGTGCCTTACTTTTTTGCTGTTTATTTCGTTTTTTCGTTTTTTTGCTCGTGGTTTGTGTTGTGTTTTTTTTAGTCTTTTGCTGCTGATTCGATTTTGACTTGGTTTTTGGATGTTTAATGTTGCGGCTTAGTTTGGACGATGATCACTTAATTCGGTATTGGATGTGATTTTCCTTAATTGTATATGTATATGTATATGTATATGTATATATATATATATATATATATATGAAAAAATGTATACATAGGAAGTCTATATTCATCTTGGTTGTGGTATCGTATTTTCAGTCACTTCTAGTTAGTTTTTTTCTATAAAAATTTATAGGTTATACATACCATATATAAGAAACATTTGATACAATTTTCAAATCAAATGAATCATCTTAGATTCTGATCCAATCACTTCGAAATTCAATAAATTTCAATTGTTCAAATATTAGCATTTTAGATCAACGGTGAAATTAACTTCGATTGACCTAAAATTTTAACATGTTATAACTTAAGAGATAACAATACACGTTTTTTATTTAAAAAAATTAACTTTAAAATGTGTTAATTTTGAGTACCACACTCAAATTGGCTATAGGAGCTCTTACTGCTCCATTGGCCTCGTATATATCATATGTGAATATTGTATTAATTATTTGTGTAAACTACATATAACCCCCTAAATTACGAGCAAATCACTTAGGCCCCATGGATTTTCAAAGTTCACACTTAACCCCGTGAACTTTGAATCTGTAACAACTTAATCCCCTTGAACTTCATTAATCGTTAGATTTCACATTTCAGCTGTTTATTTTTTAATTTTTTGTGTTATTTGCTTAGAATACTCCTAGACCTAACTTAATTATAACCTCAGTTCATATCGGAGGTTAAACCTGAGTGGAATTTGGATCTATTTGTTATCAAATCTGACTCAAATATGAAATAGATCCGACACCTGATATAAATTGAACTATACCACAAAGTTAGGTTTACGAGTATTCTAGGCAAACAACTTCAAAACATAAAAAAAAAATTAACAGTTAAGATATGAAATCTAACGATTAAAAGAAGTTGACGAAAATTAAATGTTACATATTCAAAGTCCAGGGAAGTTAGAATATTAACTTCTAAAGTTCAACCCACCGTTATAATATTATATTTCACGTGATTAAACATGTGATGTTGTAGTGAATGAGTTTTGCCTGATTTCGATGGAAAGTGGCAAAACAAGACAAAAAAAATTATGTCGTACTATATATGGATTTGATTTTGGGAAACTAAGCATAATGCGTATTGTCATCTTGAGACAAACTCAGGCAAACCATATATTATGCTCAACTGCTAGGTTTTCAACACGCATAAGTGATTAGAATGACTTCCAATGACACTTTCAAGTGTCACTATAAGTGGCCATTTTTAAATCTTAAGCACAAATATAGTTGCATTAAAATTGTACCGTTTCTTGTCTGCAACTAATATGGAACCATATTTAATTATAAGACTACAATGAATTCATGATCTTCCTCTGTTCCCCTCGTTTTGTCTCCTTTCTTTGATGTAAACACAACAATGACGAACTAAATTCGACCGGGATTCTGAAGTAGTTGAAGTTAACGTGTTAGGATTTTTTTTAATATCAAGGCAAAATATCCCACCTAAACTAATCCAGAACTCAAATCGCAAATGGTTCATTGATTCAGTGGGCTAAATAATTTGTAACCATGGTCTCCAATTCACTACCAATAATATATTCAATAATGTCGAGACCATTTTTTATTTTTGAACCTCTCCTACTAAGCATATGCTAATTTGGCTGTGACCGGACATATGAGAATAGGCGCTGAGCTCTCTACGTCACCACAACCCAAAGGTCCCAAACAAACATTGGCATATGACATATGTAACCAAATCGGAATCATACAATTCAGAATTCACATGTTAACTTTGATTCCCCCCCCCCCCCCCCCCATGTGATTGTTGGGCCCACCAGATTTTGACCCCTCGTCATATCGAATAAAACAAAATGCCACATATTTGTAAGAGTAGTTGTTTTTTTAGGGAACTACTAAACATCGCCCCAAAACTACTTAAATCGCCCCTTGAAATTACCAAATTGCCCTTAACAATATATTTAATACTCATATCGTCCCGTGTCTTTAAACAAGGTTTTTGACTCAGTTTTACTAACATTCCTAGTACTAACACCACGAAAATGTCTGGCGAACCACCAAGATCAGGCGAAATAACGGAGGTGGATTTTTTTTTCCGACTCGGGCGTCTGGCTAAAACGCCTGTACCATGGTGGAGGCGTCTGGCTAAGACGCCTGTACCATGGTGGAGGCGTCTGGCTAAGACGCCTCCACCATGGCCCAGGCGTCTTAGCCAGACGCCTCCACCATGGTACAGGCGTCTTAGCCAGACGCCTCAACCATGGTACAGGCGTCTGGCTAAGACGCCTCCACCATGGTACAAACGTTTTAGCCAGACGCCTCAACCATGGGTGGAGGCGTCTTAGCCAGACGTCCCGTTTTTTTTAATTTTTTTGTCAAATTAAAATTATACGGTGTGTTATCTCAAATTATTTGACGTTTCTTTGCAAGTTTTAGGTGGTAACCGATCGGATTACAATGAATTTTTTGCAAGTGATGAAGATTCAAATAATTTTCAGACCCAACATTTTTTAAGATCCAAAATCCTCCGGTGGTAAATCATCCTGACTTACAAATACCAACTTGAAATTGTTGTATCTAGAAATTTTTGAATTTTCGGTGTAGCGAAGGGGTATCGGTCATCCGAATATAGTAATTATTAACTTATTAATTAATTAATTAATTTCTACTGCTATAACGCGACATTTTACCCTCCTATCACACATCTTTCTTCATCTTCCTCTTATAATCATAAAAAATAATGTTTTAGAGGTTAGTAATGAGCCAACGGACGCCCCAGTGTATTCGAATCTGGTAAAATATCTAACATTTTTAAATAAAAATAAAAATAAAAAATAATAAAAAATTACGGACGTCCGACGGAGCCGCCCCCACGTAGGAGGGGGCGTCTGGGTAAGACGCCTCCCCCATGGGGGAGGCGTCTTACCCAGACGCCCCGCCCATGGGGGAGGCGTCTGGGTAAAACGCCCCGCCCATGGGGGAGGCGTCTGGGTAAGACGCCTCCCCCATGGGGGAGGCGTCTTACCCAGACGTCCCCTCCTACGTGGGGGCGGCTCCGTCGGACGTCCGTAATTTTTTATTATTTATTATTATTTTTTTATTATTTTTTATTATTTTTTATTTAAAAAAATGTTAGTTATTTTACCAGATTCGGGTACACTGGGGCGTCCGTTGGCTCATTACTAACCTCTAAAACATTATTTTTTATGATTATAAGAGGAAGATGAAAAGAGATGTGTGATAGGAGGGTAAAATGTCGCGTTATAGCAGTAGAAATGAGAGAAGGGCAATTTGGTAATTTCAAGGGGCGATTTAAGTAATTTTGGGGCGATGTTTAGCAATTCAGTTTTTTTAGTTGGAACAATGTTGGCAAAGTTGTGGAATAATGTTGTTGGCGAATGGCGATGTTAGAATACCACGTTCTCATGATTTTTGGAATGATGCATTTGAGTTGGCAATGTTGTATGCAGGTGATTTAAAGCGCTCCGGCGAACATGTGTGCATCGACCGGTGGACCACATTAAGAACATAAATAGCAGTGCTCAGGCTACCATTGGACGCCCAACTTCATATCTCTGTCACATCAATTTTTTTCTTTCTGTCACATCAGTTCACTCAACCCACCCAAAGAACTCATTAACCACGCCCGGGCTACCCAATCTGCCTTGCATTCTCTTCCCGTTACGTCATTTGGAGATCAATCCTAAGTAAAATATAAAAAAAACAAAAAAATTCTACAAAATCAAAACATATTTTCAGAAGAAGAAAAAAAATAAAACGAATTTATAAATACTTTTAACAAATAACAAAAAATCCCCCCAAGGGCTAGGGGATGCACCCGTTATCGTGCTCTAACCAGAAAATTGGTCGATCCATAAAATATATGCCATTTTTGTTGATGTTGTGTGGACCTAATCCGCATCGAAAAACTAATCAAACCAATCAGTTCAGTCACCAAGTTCAACAACGGTACGACGCTTTGATGACATTAATTTAAAAAAACTAACCAAAAATCTAAAACAAATTTTTAATATTTATCAACCAACAAACATCTTTTGACAAATTTGGTTAGACGTGCAAAGAGGTTACGATGGTCGGTTAGGAGCTCAACCCAAACCAAATACGAAGTCTCCAGTTTCGGAAAATCGGAGCATAAATAACAGCACTCGGGCTACCCTCGGACGCCCTGCACTCTCTCTCTGCCACGTCAGCTTCTCTCTGCCACATCAGCTCACCCAACCCACCCAAAAAACACTCTTACCCATGCCCGGGCTACCCCACCCACCCTACACTCTCTTTCCTCAACATCATTTCTTAATTAAACATTTTAATTTTCACAAAACATTCAACAAATTACATTTTATATAATTCTAATAACATTATTATTCTATTTTAACTCGAAATATTGTTAATAATTACTGCTAAATCACGAAATTATTATATATTACGGAGCCACCTCAGTGGAAGCATGATTAAAGTGCACGCATGATATTAGACCATACTATTAAACCACCTCAACAGGTCGTTCGGGGGTCTCGCTCACCGGTGAGCGAGCGGCATTCCACCTCGCCGGTGAGGTGGCGGGGGTGGCAAGGGGGCAACGCCCCCTGGAATTTTTTTAGATTTTGAAATTGTTGGTTCTGGAAATTTCTTAATTTTCATCACTTACAAAAAATTATTACCCCACATTTATAACAAATACCCAATCCATTAATAACAAAACATCCACTAAATAATTAAAATTTTAAAAAAATCGACGAATGGGGGGGGGGACACGTGCCCCCACCCGAGGAGCGCCCGGGCGCCAAATCGGGTGCTCCGGCACCCGATTGCCCACCCGACAGGCGCCCTCCCCGTTAAAGGGAGGGCGCCCGGGCGCCCGACCCATTAAGGGTGCCCTCAAAACCAAACCTTGACCTGACTGTTTTGTGGAATTGATATGACCCAACGCAGTAAATTTGATTTAGGTCGAGTCGGCTTTGGGTTGGCTCGAAAAATAAATTCTTAGGTAAACATTCACAATACCTATTTATCATCAAACCAACGAGTCAAACACTCAAATATAGTATTAAAAGCAAACATTCAGAATAGCTACTTACATGTTCCCCAAATCATCAACTAAAAATACCAAATCACTTTCTAATCTAATTATATCAGTTGTAACATAACAAAAAAAAGGTTTATCTTTGGTTCCTTATGCGGCGGATTTTTTTGGGGGTTTCTAGATCGTTAAATTTTTAAACTTTGTTGCAGTGATTGGAGTGGTGGATGATAGCCTCTTGAATCAAATTTTATTTTAATAATCTAATATACCGCTACCTTATTCAAATAAAAAACAAAGAAAAAAAGAGAGTTGGTATTTGCCTCGAGCCCCCTACAGGTCAACGCCCTTGGAAATGTATTTGGTATTTTTATACATCTTTTTCTTCCTTGTTAGACAAAAAATTCCCAGTTGTAAACTTACGTTCATTTCATCACAATGCCCACTAATAACAGAACGAGTACAGATTTATGAAGAAAAATGTCTGACCAAGATCAGAAATATCTTCCATCGTTGTTTGTTGTGGTGATGAATGACCACCACATCAACGCACAACTAATTTATGACTCTCCTGGACTTGTAATATTCCTTGCCAAATGTGGCAAATTTAAATATCAATTTGATTCTTAAATAGCAAATTGATTAATATGTCTCCTAACTTCACCCTTGAACAAGACACATTTGCAACAATAGCAGCAACTTGCAACAAAACTACCGGCAAAAATCTATCAACCTAAATTCCAAACAACAACAACAATGTCCTTAGCTCGCCTTCTTATCATTTAGCTTTGCCTGTTCTAGACTTTTTGCTCGCTTATTTACCTTGCCATCGTGTAACAGTAATTGAGCTATCATGCTCTGTTTTGTACCCTCCTTGCGAGGATTAACTACGTACTCTCATTCCTAGCTCTGGATCATGCCCTGGAAGCTTTTATTTCAATGCATAAGCCTAATTAAAAAACAATGACAGTTTTTAATCCCAAATTAGTTGGGTAGGTTAAAAGTGAGATCAAAAGAACTACAGTTGAGGTACGTGTATAAATATCCAAATCTGATAAAAATAAAATCTATCATTGCAAAAAAGGTTGAAGTACAAGAATATGCTCGACAACAGATTAAACAGCTGGATATTTATTTCTTTTAAAAAAAGCACCAACCTGTGGAAGAAGGGGAAAAAAATCCAGAGCAACTTACAAAATTATACTGCACTCTTCCAGCACCAGCATGACCTCCAAATACTATACTATTACACATCATAATCTACATCAACTTGTGTAAAGAATGGCAATATAGCATAGATTGGATCAAGACCACCACCTCAGAACAGATCTGGGATCAAACAAACACTCCAAACCCAGGCAAAGTCTTTGGACGTATGTTGACCCCAACACCTCACACTCCCTATAAATATCCAAACGAACAGTTACCTACTTCACATGCTAAACATGGTGTCTTCATGAACCAACCACATCCATCATGCACTAGTTGCAACCATTTGCTTCATCTCTCTCCTCAATTTAGCTGAAGCAAATGGAAACAAGCACTCTTCCCACCACTGGTATACATACAAGAAAAAACCAATGCCAACTTATTAGTTATGTCATGTGTATGGTCTGGTCTGGGTGTGTTCTGTATCTGACCATTTTGGGAATGTAGGTGCATTCTACCAACTTGGGTTGCTGCTAGGGGATGTGACTAGTTCATGGCTCGACGTCAAAGTTGCTTCGCGGGAATTGAAGGCCGTGAGGGTGTGGGTGGTGGCGCCAGTGGTTAAATTTGTGATGGTGGTGTGTTTGTCCATGACTCTGATGATTTTGGTGGAGAAGCTGGTAATAGGGGCAGTCAGCTTGGCCGTGAAGGTTTTCCGGCTATCGCCCAAGTGGCGGTACAAGTGGGAGCCCATCAAGCCTGACTTGGAGCTTGGCAACCTTCCTTATCCAATGGTGCTTGTGCAAATTCCCATGTACAATGAGAAGGAGGTATGTCAGTATGTCACCACACCACACCTTGGCTAATCTTTCTTGTGCAATATGTTGCGGCATTATATACTTTCTAAGGAAGTGAACTAGAGTTCTGAAAGAAACTCTCATTGGACACCATTTCCTCATTGTCAAACTTGAAGGTGCTAACTGAGAACTCAACTTAAATGACTAATCATTAACAGAAGTTTAAGGAAATGAAACATGTGTTTTAAAGCTAAAGGTCTTAGTGTGTATAATTGGGACGTTTTGGGTTTGGTTGGTAATTTACTCCAATTAGATTGATTGGTGCAGGTCTACAAATTGTCAATTGGAGCTGCATGTGGACTGGAATGGCCAACAGATAGGATGATCATACAAGTGCTTGATGACTCCACTGATCCAGTTGTTAAGGTAATTGTTTGTTAATCACTTTGAATTGTATATTCACATATATATACACAACTACTCCACTAGATCCGTAAAGATGGTGATGATCAATTCACTACTTGTTTAATAACAAAATATATAGGAGGGAAGTAGAGAGTGGTCCAAAGATGTCAGGGATGAAAACAGCAAGCTGTTCTACACAAAGCACCAGCCATAATTGGCACTTCACTTTGTACCACCAACAACAATTATGATAGGAAATTTGCAGAAACGTAGGCCTACAATGTTTGAGGATTGGAAGGTGTCTGTGGATGACTCATCACAGTTTTTTTCGACAGAAATGACACAGCAAAAAGTTAAATCAAATCAATTGGAAATTTATAATCCAACCATGAGACACATCCTCTTTTAATGCACGTGTTTTGAAAATCTTGGTTAGATTGAACCTAATTCGAGGTTGTGAAGAGCTTGCCTTTTTTTATGCACGTAAGAATTCTTTTTGATTGCATAAACGTGCAACGCATATATACTTACAAAAAAATGTAGTAAAGGTGAAAATATGGTCTACCAATCACTGCAGACTGCAGTGAGTTTATTTATTTATTTGATTAGATCTCTCACTTGTGACCTGATTGGTGCATGTGGATGTTGTTAGGGATCCAAACAAGTTTAGACCCACAGGGTGGACCACCTTTTGACAATGACACTACACTATATCACACGACCAAATACATTGCTTGCAAGTTGCAACTCACCACCACATTGTGAACTGTCAGTCAGCAGACTCAGCACCAATCAATCCACCATTTGCTCTTGGGTAGATGTTCTTTTTATTAACAAGCATAGATAGAAATCTTGGGTAAATGACAATGGATTGATTCCTTTCTGTGGGTCTTAGTTTTATGTTTGGTTGAGGCTTAAGTTTGTCGTTTAAGAAGTGGAAGATACCTCTCCAAACAAGTTGCTGCAGAAATCTCTGTGAGAATAGATTGAAAATGTCTCTCATTGGTTAAGGAGTATTTTTTTTTGCTCAATCATTGACCATGAAACCCATGTGCTTGTCTGGTTCCATTTACTGCCACAGATTGAAAATAGAAATACAAACTACATGTTGCATTTTACTTTTTGCTTAAGTTTCCGTTTGACTTCCTCTCACATCTAAAGCTATAATCAGCCTCAAGTTCCAGTCATTGACTTTTGCTTCTTACACTTCGGCCACATTTATCTTAAGTAACGTGTGAAAGGGCTTATCATTTATTGAGTAATATTTTTCTAGTTCAATGGTTTTAATCAAAAGTATAAGGTTTTGTCCCCTCTTCAATATATTCCCCACTAAGTAAATTTTGTTGGCTCGAACACTTTTTTGTTGCAGAGAGATTGAATCCAATTCAAAGTTGTTGATGTTTTTAGTGTCGGATCTTCTCAAAAAGTACTAGAATGTGATCGTTTTCATCCAGTTAAGAATGAAATGTACCTAACAACACGATCAAAAAATAAGGCGAATTGCGGAAAGGATGGTTAAATCATGGTGTTCTTGTTGTAGTGTCATGTCTTATATATCAAACTTTGATCATATGGTGTTTTGTTTTGTCAAACCGAGGTTCCATAGTGTACAGATAGTCAAATGAGAACTTATGTCATAAAACCAAAACTGTAGTACACATTGCATCATAAATGACACAAGGCGAGAAGAATAGATTGAAATGTCTAACCTTAATTGTTTAAGCCTTGCGGCAAATCACTAGGCTTTGATGGTGTCTGAAACCTGAAAAAATAAAATATTTTTTTTAAGCTCTCAAAGAAACAAAATTTAAGTAGAGTGCAGGAAAAAACAACAGAATGTATTAGCCGCAATATTATACTCTAGAATGAACTGTGAGATATGTCCTGTTTATCTGAATATAATAGTTCAAACACCCAGAGTTATGTATTCTCAACACACACAAAATTACAGGATTTAGTAGAGATGGAGTGCCTCAAATGGAAAAGCAAAGGCATGAACATACACTATGAAGTAAGAGACAACAGGAAGGGGTACAAAGCAGGTGCACTTAAGGAAGGAATGAAGCATGAGTATGTGCAAACGTGTGATTTTGTTGCCATGTTCGATGCTGATTTCCAACCTGAGTCAGATTTCCTTTCTCGAGCCATGCCTTTTCTTGTTCACAATGCAGATATCGCTCTTGTCCAGGCAAGATGGAAGTTTGGTAAGCTTCGATTTTGACACTCATCTTCTATGACTGTCAAATAATAAACATTGGTCAGTAAAGTTGCAAAAGAATGGGCAATTTTCAAAAGATCATTTTGACCACGATGAACAAATCTTGTTCTACTGGAATAAGTTAAATACATAACTCAACGGATAGATGAATAACATAACATGAAACTGAACAAAAAATACTAATATATAACTGTATTTTTAATTTTACAGTGAATGCAGATGAATGTATGATGACAAGAATACAAGAGATGTCTCTAGACTACCACTTCAAGGTTGAGCAGGAAGCGGGTTCCTCAACATTTGCCTTTTTTGGTTTCAATGGTACGTTTTAAGTTCGTTATCATAAATATGTGATTAGAAGTTCCTGTGGCTGAGTACGCATATCCATAAAACAGTTGGGCTTACCAAGGCACGTCAATTTACATGATAAAGACAGAATCTTGTCTTTTAAGAGCTTAGCTTGAATCCGTATAACAAGTTATTTGATTTTCAGGGACTGCTGGTGTTTGGAGAATTGCGGCAATTGAAGAAGCCGGAGGGTGGAAAGACAGAACAACCGTAGAGGATATGGATTTAGCTGTCAGAGCAGGTCTTCAAGGTTGGAAATTCGTTTATGTTGGTGATATAAAGGTGAGCAGTGTCTAGTATCAATTCTAACAAATTCAAACGACCACTTAATGTTCAAACGCTAAGAAAGTAAATTAAAAATGTTGTATTTCAAAATGTCCATTGTAGGTTAAAAGTGAGCTACCAAGCACTTTTAAGGCTTATCGATACCAGCAACATCGATGGTCTTGTGGTCCAGCGAATTTATTTAAGAAAATGGCAATGGAGATTGTACGTAATGAGGTAAGCTCTTTGAACCTTTTACTCCATTTGAAAAAAAATGACAATGAAGCGTATTTCTAACTTAAAATTATTCCATTAAAATCAGAAAGTTTCTTTCTGGAAGAAACTATATGTTCTCTACAGCTTCTTCTTTGTTGGGAAGATTGTCGCACACACGGTCACATTCATATTCTACTGCATGGTGATTCCAGTTTCTGTTTGGATTCCTGAGGTTGATCTGCCACTATGGGGAGTAGTTTATGTTCCAACTGTAATCACACTATGCAAAAGTGTGGGAACTCCAAGGTAAAACAAAATTGGATATGCAATACCAATTTCAAATTCCCTATGTACAGAAACAATGACTTTATTCTTGTCCTTACAGTTCATTGCACCTCCTGGTGTTCTGGATCCTCTTTGAGAACGTCATGTCCTTGCACCGAATTAAAGCGGCACTGACCGGTGTGTTGGACACTGGACGAGTGAATGAGTGGGTCGTTACCGAAAAGCTTGGTGATGCATTGAAGATTATGCAAGTAAACAATGAAGTTGGAAATGAAAGCACTAATGTGGACGTTGCTAACGAGGTTAAAGTAACAATACAGGAGACGATGAAATCCAGAATAAGGTTCTGGCACAGGTATTAGACATCACCAAGACTCACATATAAGTTGGAAAAAAAATTAAGATTCCAATGAAAAGTTATTCTTACCACAGTACCTATACATATCAGCTAGTAACGACATTTAACAAGCTTGTGCAAAATATATTCAAATGAAAACGACACGTGGTGGGGATTATTTTCTAAATAGAAATCCACATCTATTTAGCATGCTAAATAATTCACTATCTTCCTTTTCAAATTCAAGGTAGTTTGAAGTGGGGAAACAGGGTTCGTCCTTCAATGGGTAGAACATGTTGCCAAATTCATGTTGGGAAGTGATTCCCAAATATGATTGAAATGAAACTATATATATTTGGTGCAAAATAAATTCCAAACTAGCGACCACGCAAAAAAATAAATAGTAACTCAAATATTATTTCTTGAGGTTAGTTTAAGTGGAAAACAAGATTTCAAATACAATTATGAAGTCCAAATTAAGGCACGAAATCTGATTCTTGTTCCCAATGTTGTAGATTTCATTACTGGGAGCTATGGATTGGAGTCTTCCTAACAGTTAGCGGAATATACGACCTCCTCACCGAACGGAAAGGATACTTCGTGTACTTATTCCTCCAAGCTCTAGCATTCTTTGTAACAGGTTTCGACTACATCGGCACCTCAGTACCCTCGTAGCAGCACGATCCAATTAACCTTTTAGCGGATTGATTCTTGAACATTCTTTGCAAAGGAAATAAGAATGCAGGTGTTTAGGCAATAACATTAGTCACTAATCACTGTGAGGCAGGAGTAGACTAGGCAAGTGTAAAAACATTTATGATTTATTCTTGTTAATAAATTTTGTTGGTTTCTAGGGTTTTGTGTGTTCTATCTACGTTGGTTGGTGTTTCTGGTTCGTACATACCACAAAATAAATAAATGCATACTAAATTAACATAAGATTAGAACTGCAATGGAGATTAAGTACTGACCTGAAGGTGATGTTGTGAAGATTTTGGGCATTGGGAGAGTTTGGATGCGATGTTGGAGAGTGGAAGAAATGGATTGGGGAAAGCTCTAACCTGAAGCATGTTGGATTTGAGATTGTGTGTAACATCGTACTAAATGAATTTGAATCTGTTGCTCAAAAATCATATTATCTGGACCACTTTCAGTCTTTCACCCTTGTATTCCCTGTGTGTTCCATTTCCATTGTGGTTGGGTTTTAAAAAATTGGTAGAGCATTTGAAGTTTTCATCGTTTTTTTTTTTATTTTTGCCTTGTCACGAATTAACGGGAAGTTGGTTGACAATCATGGTTAGGGCAAGGGGTGAGCATTACCCGGTTTGGTCCAGTTTGGGTTCCAGTCTGGACCTTTTCGAAATTTCGGTTCCGATCTGGTCTGATTTTTGTTTTTTATTTAAAAAAATCTGGTTTTGGACCGGACCGGATCTTGGAATTTTTTTTGGTCCGATCCGGACCTAATGCTCACCCCTAGTTAGGGCTGTAAATAGACAGTTCGTGAGCGGTTATAAGGTTTGCCTATGATCCTACCCGCTTAATCAAACAGTTCGTGGTTCGGTTAGAAACTCGTTTATTTTTACATATATTCATGACTCTAACTATTTTATTTAATTAAATTATTTTTGGGCGGTTAAATGGTTAAAACTTAATGGATACTAAAATATAAGAACTGGGTAAAGGTTAAATGGAAAAAACTTAAACGGATAACAAGTTAAACTTATAATACTTATAATATTTAACCTCAAACGTCCATAAAATTATAATCAAACCTCCAAAATTCCATAATCTAAACATCCACAAATTCATATCAAACAACATCAAACATCCACACATAACGACTAATGATATCTTTGAAAATAAAAATACAAAAAACTATATGTTTATAGTATATATAACAAAATATTATATATATTCATTATGTTTCGCAGTTAAACGGATGCGTGAAATCATGTATCATTATCCGTCCATTTAATTAAACGGTTATAATTTTCACAATCCTTATCTGTACATTTATTAAACGGTTATTATTTTTACGGTCGGAACATTTGTAAGTAAAAAGAGAGACAATTTCATTTCAATCAGGGATAAAAGACGGGTTTGCTAGGTTTAGCTTGCTCATGCGGCCATGTCGTGGACCGAGCTATAGGTTGGGCCTCTTTTTTGTTTTAACAAAATACGACCCAAGCCCAACCAGTTAATATAGGGGACGATCGGATGAGTCCTACACTCACTTACGCAAGGATGCAAAATGCACTCAATATTAAGACAACTAAAACAAGCAAGATTTAAAAAAAAAAAAAAAAAAAACTCACAAACGTATAGGTATAGTATGAAACCCCACTCGAAATTGCAAATTACACCATACACATTCGCACGGACACGTGTTAGCATACTTGTCTACTTCAAATTCAATAGACGAAAGACCACACTCGACAAAATATAATCACAACGTACCATAATTAATGTAAGAAAGAGGGAAGGAAACAATGTGCCCTATCAGTCCAAACTAAATGGCAAAACCAAACAAAAAAAAGGAATCATCTCGAATTTAGCAAATGTTCTTATGTGGTTAAGCATCCCCTAACGATTTCTTGAAGAGGCACGACATTGTTTGAGACCATATATGGATGGATCATATGATCTGAACTCCAAATAATTTCCTCACACTCAAAGCTGTCTGTTGTAATTTTTCGAAGACATCAAATTAAAATCAATTTCAAGATGCTGTTGTTAATGGGGAATCTCGATCAAATCAAATGACCTCGATGTATAATATGTGGATAAAAAGATACGTCTGCAAAGAGATTTGAGACAACAAGGAACAACAAAAACAGATAAGATGGAGATTGGATAAGTTTGAGCTTTAGTTGACATGCTTGGAACATTATCTATTTAGGTCTAGAAGATCATTGTTGGTTAAAAGTAGGTGATTAAATTGGGATGGTACGTAACTACGTATGCTATTCTTGTTGGAATAGTTAGCTAAGCTAAACTTTCTTTGGAGCTTTTCCGAATTCCCATGTTGAGGGAAATGTATATGACCTCACTAAATTCTATGAAATTTCTAACAACATTTGACTTTGCATTTCAAATTGTATACACGTCCGCATCAAGGATTTTAATTTTTTTGTTATTATTAAAAAGAGAGTCAAGTTAAGCAAGCTAGTTGCCCTTAAACATTTAGAAACGTATATGCTTATATTGAGTTTTTGGAATCATCTCAGACAGAAGTTGGTACCTACCAACAAGGATATCCTCTAGTCTCTCTACATTCGGAATCCAAGTCCATCGAAATAACGTGCACGTTAAGGATTTCTGAAGAGGGCTGCATAATCAAAATGCTAATTGCGTCCTAAAATATCATTATCTTAAGATAATACAATATCAACTAGTTCATTTTACAACCTTAGAAGATCCATCTTGAGCATATTCGGGAAATGATCCGGTACACTGTCAGTCTTTCGGAGGAGTGAGCAACAAAGTTATATGAACCTATTGGGCATGTCTAATTCTTGAAAGAATTGTAAATATGCTCAAATAAAACTAATCGATAATTCCTTATTGTTGGAAGCCCGGTGGTCGATTTGGACTCTTGACTATTCTAAGATTATTAACATACTTTTTTAAGTCATTAACAAAATGTTCAATGCTTTCCTTGTGAGGTTGAATGGGAGATGCAAACAATTTGTCGGGGAACTTCCGATACCTAGGTGTTATGTCTAAAATGATCGAGGGAACTCGATTTATGTTTTTTGAGTTTTCGGTCGAATAATGGGATTTTTAAAATAAAAAAAATTGTTTTTGTTGCATTTGGTTACTATTACGAGAACTCCGGCCATTGTTCAATAACTTAAGAAGACCAAAACAAGGTTGACAACTTGATATTGATGATGATACAATGTCTCTACTCCAGTGAATTCTCTTCACTGGCATTTTGATAGCAAAATCTATGAGAGATGATAATGGGTTTGGAATGACGTGTAGATAATAACTAAGGAAATGAGAGTCATTTCAGTTATGGAGTCTTGAGAACTTTATTGTAGTGATGATATCACGAACATCATTCAATATGTCCCAAATCAATTACCACTTTCAAGTACATGTGTCCATGTGACAACATTGTAGCCTCATACTAGACCTAACTGGATTTGAGGTCACGTGGAATCAATTTTTGAAACCTCAATTCATCATTTATGTGTCAACCGAGTATGAGATATTTTACAACACAAGGATATAATTAGAAAGTTACTTGGCTAGTATCTAAGATATTTTGCAAATATTGGAGGATGCACGTAATATTTAGAATGATTTGGAGGATACTAATGAAGCAAATTACATTATAGAAAAAAACAATATAATTGTACGCGGTGAATGGTTCTTAGGTTCTTTGCGTGCATACCCCTGTAGATCCAATATTCTAATATTTACCAATAATTGTAACATATACTGCCAATATGACGTTCTTGCGTTTTCACCCTTATTTATGCGGTCTTTCGTAATCAACCCACTTGACCTGAAACTTGCGAAAACAGGCAACAATTGTTTATATGGATCTTTACGTGGCCAATAAAGGTGCAAGCATTAGGTTGGTTACCTGATAACAGAAAACGTTTATGTAAAAATAACAATAGTGAACATATATATACAAGGATATAAAAAAACCCAATATATTAATTATCCCTTTCGATCCATTAGTCGTCGGTTGGAGAAACCAACCACAGATCCACGAATGGGAACATAATATGCCAGATTGGGCAGAGTTAGATTCTCCCTCCAATCACAACAGGTCCACTTGGGTCTAGTTATCTGGTGTGCACGATATTATTTGCCAACGCAAATACTCATGACTCTGTTATTGTAAGTTCGACCAATTATATGACAAAACAAAAACACCAAGCAAACGCAAGAAAATAAACATATGATGACTAGGATCATGTTTAAAGCTTATGTATTGAATTTGACTGATTAATTATATATCATTTTTCGTACTTACAATAACACAACCTAGTATAAAAGTATTCAAGCTTTTTAGAGGTACACAATGGTTGAGTGGTGATAGGATCCGTTGGTACTAATGTTTATCAAACTTGACTAATACTTTCTTCGAAATATGACACCTACTCATGTGTACTGTGTAGTTTTTGAAACAATGTGTACTGTATAGTTACAATTAATAAGGAACGATTATAAAGTGTGAGATTTATAGTTTACATGTGTAGCAAGGTAAAATCGATCCAGCATACACATGAAGAATGATTTGTACCAACCAAGTAGGATCCACCTTCGGTGTATTTTGCACATCCATCCACCCTCACATTCTCTCGAGCTCGTATGCAATTATTATAAAGAAAAAAATATTTTCATGAAAAAAAGTGAACACACGCGAGAAAGGAACGTGCAAACACACACCTCGACACCTCGTTGGCCAATTTACACATTGTTAAAGAGTAAAAAAGACCCAATAAAAACCTCAGAAAACAACACCTCCATTACTTTACCTTTTCCTTCTTCCCTACTAAACCCACTTCTCCCTCCAATCCATCCATGGATCCGACGCCGACAACCCTCTCCCTCACCTTCCGCCACTTCTCTTCCAAAGGTCCGAAACCCACCAGAAAAGACCAACTTTTGACATGTTTCGACATGTTTTTTTCATTTCAGTTTTGCTTTTGCAGCCGAAGGCGTGGTTTCGAGGTGGGTCGTCGGGTTGAGTTGGGAAGAGGTCGGGTTGGTGTGGGTGGAGGTGAGGAGGAGGGTGGTCGCGCCTTTGCTTTGGGTTCTGGTGGTGGTTTGCTTGGTCATGTCGGTGATGCTTGTGATGGAAGTTCTGTTCTTGTCCGTTGTTAGTATTTTCGTTAAGATTTTCCGGAAGGCGCCGGAGGAGAGGTACAAGTGGGTGGCCATTGGTGGGGATTTGGAATTGGGGAGTTTGGCATTTCCCATGGTTCTTGTTCAGATTCCCATGTATAATGAGAAAGAGGTGCCGCTCATCTTTCTGTTTCTGTTTGATTTTTTTTATATTTATAATAAGAGGTGGGGTAGTTTGTGTGCTTTCAATGTTGTTTGGTAAAGTAATTTGTTTTTCTGCTTTCATCTAAGTTTGTGTTATTTGTTCTGAGGAGTAGATTTTTAGTTTGGAATTTTAAAATTTGACTTGACCTTTTTTTTTATAATTTCTGATGGAGAATTACATTGTAAGTTGGAAAATGTGGTATTTGGTTGGTCCACTGCGTCAACAAAACCCTACATTTTTGGGTTCCATGTAGTGGATATAATGTTGTAAAATTTCAGTTTTAAAATTTATAGGAATGTAATTGAACTTCCAACAAAGACAGTGGACCCATCTAGATTTTAGTGTATTTTGACTTGATTATTAGAAGTACTACAAGTTTTGGAGATTCAGTTTCATTACTTTCTGCTATTCAATCATCCGGCAACCAGCTCTAAAAATTTGACTCCCTACTTCCATAATATTAGTCCACTAAAAAAATAGTACAGTAACTTTAAAGTGTACTGAAAACTAGAAGTTGTGAATTCAACCAAAAATCATTTTAAGAGTTTGAAATTTCAGTTGATCTTAACCCTTTTATTTGAACATGATGAACTCAACAATAGTAGGGTTTTTTTTTCATTCATGTGTGAGAGTTAATGTCCATTTTTTTCTTTATGAGTGATTGCATTTTGGGCTTTGTGGAAAATGAATTAAGCGTACTTCACCATGAATTTGGGTGGTCGGATTCATCAGTAATAAATTTTCTCATGATTGGACTATGTTTTTTTACAGGTGTACAAACTGTCAATTGGAGCTGCATGTTCTCTGACATGGCCTCCGGATAGAATAATAATTCAAGTTCTTGATGATTCCACTAATCCAATTGTGAAGGTGAGTTTAACATCTTTGAGCATCTTATATGTAATTGCAGAGTCAAACCAGTCAACAGATTTAAAAAACCAGATCATATGCTATTATTGTTATTGCATAATTTATTTGACGGTGATGTAGCTTTTTGCCACAATAAAGTGTTTTTCGTACATTTTTAACTTCACAGGCAAAATGTTCGATAAGAAAAAAAACTAATAAGGATGCAGGAGCATGGTCTGATTAACTAAACTTATTCTTATTAAAATAACTCAACTTATTTGATGATGGATTTGAGATGTTGGGTTGTGAGATTTACGGTGGGACAAGTTATTGTTGCTTGGTATGAGTGTAAATAGTCCACATTGATTTTGAGGTAATTGTCATGTTTACATTTTACCTAGAAGAAATTACAGTTAGACCTTACCTATCACCATGCTAGACATTAAATCCTACCTGCAAAGAGTAACAAATGTAATAAGTTGAGAGGTTATACAAGCCGCATGTGTACCTGAGCACAAAGTTACTAAATATCACATCAATGGAAGCATGAGTCACATGTATAAATAATGTCATTTTTTTCCAGAAAGAAAATTGAACCTACATCATAAGTGTAGTATTAAAATTAGCAAAATTAAAAGAAATGCACATGAGGCTGCAATTGCTCTTCTTCCATCAAAATAAGTTTTATTTAAGTAGTGATTGGACTTAAAACCAATGATATATCTAGTATTGCTTCCAGTAGAGTTCACGCTTGGATCTTGACTATTGATATTGAAGTATTTATAATCATCTAGTTGCATTGTTGCGCATGTCTTTTAGAAGAAGAGATCTTCAACATAATATCAGTCATAGATCTGTCCATGCCTGCACATGACAAAGTAGACCTTCTGAAACTTTAGTGGTCTTAACTTCAAGACTGTTTTATTTTCTAATTAGAGAAGACAGATGAAATTTCTTTAGAAAAATATGAAAATGGTGTAGTACTAATTCGCAAGCAGAGTGGTTGATATTTTTATTTTGTAATCAGAGAAGACTGGTGAAATTTCTCTAGAAAAATATGAACATGAATCAGTATAAGTTCAAAGCAGAATTGTTGATATTTATCAAATTATGGTTGATGCAGGAGCTAGTGGAGCAGGAATGCAGGGGCTGGGCAAGCAAAGGAATGAACATAAAGTATGAGGTTAGAGACAACAGGAAGGGCTACAAAGCAGGAGCTCTCAAAGAGGGAATGTGTTATGAATATGTTCAGCAATGTGAATATGTTGCTATATTTGATTCCGACTTCCAACCACAATCTGATTTTCTTGTGCGAACAATGCCATTTCTGACATCCAACTCAAATGTTGCGCTTGTACAAGCACGGTGGGAATTCGGTGAGTTTTTAATCTACTTCTCACGTTTAATCGTGAAATCTGTTGCTAAGTTGTGCTTACGAGTGATTACAAATTAAAGATGAACCACATTATTAGAATGCCAGTGGTGAATCCCTTGGAAAGATTCAAATTTTATTTTGCAATATTTCTAAAATCAGAGTTGAACAGAAGAAAGTATAGATATAGTGTTTAAACCACAATTGAAACTACTAAGTGTCTAAAATCATTTTTTTCCTGACAGCCTTTTGGTTACATGTCATTTTCATGTTGTGGTTCTTACTCCTTAGATTGTTGTTCGGTTGTTCATTGTAGACAGTTGTGGCTGTACAACCTACAAGTTTTATTTTGCAATATTTCGAGATATCCAGAACAAAAGTATTTGGATATCTGAGTGATCTTGATTGATGACTACAAGCGAAAGTGGCAAAAAATAATAATTCAATCACCAAAAGTATTCAAAAGAATGAAATGCTGTACGGTAAGGGGAAAAAGAATCAATTAGAAAGACCAATTCACTAGTAGAAGTGAATCATAAAATGAGATACTTTTGAAAATCACCGATGAAGCATAAATTGTTCGTCATACTAGTCACCATCAACTTGGAAAAAAAGCAACCATGAACAAGATTTGGCAATGAAAATAGTGCAAACCTATCATGCATGTCGTTTCAGGTGCATTCCTCTTTCTTTGTCTTGTTTTTTATCTGACATGTACCATGTGGTTGGAGTTGATCAAGTGGAGTAATTGGCTTTATTCTAGCTATACATTTCTCGTTGGAGGCACATTTTATCCTGCTCAATGTTCTCTGATGCATTCTTGCTTTTGATTGCTGGTTGATGTTCTGCCTTTTGTTTTTCTATCACATAATACCCTTCAAAAGAAATATGCTGTCTTTATGTAGTTGTCCGTCCCCACTTAACTTCACTGAGATGTTCTTAGCTTTGACATCTTCTACTGGTGTGCTTCTAGGAACTAAAGGTTCCTTTTAACTGTTTATCGAGATACATTTTCTGATTCCGTTACAAGAAGATCATCTGTTGGTTTTTGAGACATCAACAAATGCAAGAACAATTTTTTTGACCTCGTTATTTGTTATATGTTAATGGCTTTGCAGAAAGAAGAAAGTGAAAGTGAAAGAATTAGATAAAAAAGTTGGAAAATTTTATTTTAGAATCTTGTATCTTATTTTTATTTATCTATGCTACGCAATATATTATTTAAAAATATGAAATTTGTTTTACGTTAAAAAAAAGTGTGCATACAGCACATTAGATTCCCCCCCCCCCCCCCCCCCCCCCCCCCCCCAAAAGTAAATTGGACGAAATGGAGGTAATCAAAGCAATTTTTTAGGTCAGTGTTTAGAAAAGTTGATGGTGAAGATAATGTATCATACCAAGGTGTTCTTGCTCTTAATGATGCCAAGTAGTAATATTTATATCACAAAATAATTTAACAACAACAATCACACCGCCTGGCACGTACTCATGTAAAACAAATAAATAATTTCACACTTGGTCTTTCCTATTCATTGGAAGCTTTTGCCCATGAAAACAATAGCTTTTGAGAGTGCTTTTATTCTGAGTAATCTATTTTCTTCAATTGAAATCGACAGGAACTTGCTGACATGGCATTTCCCGGGCGATTTTGCAGTGAATTATAGTGAATGCTTGCTCACAAGGATGCAGAAAATGACTTTGGATTACCATTTCAAGGTGGAACAAGAAGCAGGATCTTCCACTTACGGTTTCTTTGGTTTTAATGGTATCTATTATCTCTTCAGTGACTTAGTCAGATATAAACTAATAACGTGATCATCAGGACACACTATATGGGTGGTAATTTCATAGTGTATAAAATATTGCCTAGGTTGAAGCGTACAATTTTCTAGCAACTCATAAAAGTTTTGATATATGGTTTTTCCTCACTTTATTCTTTCGAAGGTTTAATTACATTTTAAATAATCATTTGTGTGAAACACATTTTTCATGATGTTTTGATGTGCCATTTTGAAAAAAACAGTAACTATTTCTACTTATGTACTTAAATTGGTGAGATGTGAGTCATCATTACTCGTTAGGGAGTTCAATTGTTTGATCTGAAATTCACATTGTTTTCTCAAATGGGTTGAATTAGGTGAATCTATATGATCACTCTTAAATGTCCATTAAAACACTAAATTTTCTGTAGGGCGTGCAATCATTGCATTTAAACAACAAATTTTAATTTTGTCTGATGAGTGGAAGTAAGAAAAGCAAAGCTTAAGTCTCACCTTGAATTGCAGGAACTGCGGGTGTTTGGAGGATATCGGCTCTCAATGAAGCTGGTGGTTGGAACGACAGGACCACCGTAGAGGATATGGATTTGGCTGTACGGGCAACACTTAAAGGATGGAAATTCATTTACACGGGAAACATCAGGGTTAGAATTTTCCAAAGAAAAAGAACCATTGTTTTTCTTGTTCGTGTTTTTTGGATGTCAAAAATAAGTTCACAGTGAAATAAACGAAGGATGTCCTTTTAGATTATAAGATCCTCACTCATTCCAATGCAACAGATTTCACCTTTTAGTAGATTTATTAGAACCTTTCAAGACTTATTTTAGTTGGGAAGTACTTCTTAGTTCTTAGTCTGTGGAATCATATCTTCCTTTTGTATAAGAGGATCTTGATTCTTGACATTACCTCATTTATAATTAATTCAGGCAGTAATAAATTCTCTGTTGCTGATAACATTTGAAAAAAAAATTAGGTGGTAAGTGAATTGCCGAGTAATTTCAAGGCATACCGGAACCAACAACATCGGTGGACGTGTGGAGCAGCAAATTTGTTTAGGAAAATGGCATCGGAGATCATAACAACAAAGGTTATTTCTTTATTTGAATTACCATTTCAGATGTGGTTGACGATTAAAATCTAAGCTGACAACTTTTTGCGTATAACAGAACGTACCATTTGCAAAGAAAATATACGTGATATACAACTTTTTCGTGGTACGAAAGGTGGTGGCTCATATAGTCACCTTCACATTGTACAGTGCTGTAATTCCTTTGTCAGTGTTTGTTCCTGAAGTTCAGATTCCAGTTTGGGGAATCGTTTACATACCGACGACCATAACGGTTCTCAACGCCATTAGAAACCCGAGGTCTGAAATCATAACGTGTGCGCTTTTATTTATTGGAAAGTAAATAAAACGAAAAGGAAACAAAGTTAAATTCATTGGCATGTATTTATAAACCAGAATTTTTATTTCTTCTGCCTTCCTTTCTGAACTTGTTCAGGTCCATCCATTTGTTGGTGTTTTGGATTGTTTTTGAGAATGTAATGGCGTTGCACCGTATGAAAGCAACTATTTCAGGGTTGTTCGATGCAGGTAGGGTGAATGAGTGGGTTGTCACTGAGAAATTCGGGGAAGTTCTTATAGAAAAGTCAGAGGAGATACCAGAGAATTCAAGGTCAAGAGTCAGAGATAGGTACTACTTATTATAAACTTAACACTTACACAAATTTTACACGGAAGATTGATGAATCTTGGTTTAAGATCTTACAACTGACATTTAACTTTTTTGTGGTTTGTTTGCGGTTTCGCAGGATTTACCTGTCAGAGCTTCTATTTGGGGTGTTTCTCTTAGTCTGTGCTGTCTACAACTTCGTCTATGACCAGAACTATTACTATGTCTATATGTTCCTCCAAGCCATCGCATTTTTAGTCGTTGGTTTTGGCTATGTTGGCACATTCATTTCTAGAAGATAGTAGACGGACAACAAAATATCCCAACTTAGAAGTTGAATCATGAATATTAATCATTGATTTGATTGGGAAGCAAAACAACTTGCTACATAACCTAGGATGAAGAAATGATCAAAAGAAGAATAGGTGATCCCGATGTGAAGAAGAATAAATGACAGGATGTTATTAGTCATAGATATTGTTGTCATTTCATTTGTTTTCTAATTGTAAGAATAGCCAAAGGTGTGTGCCAATTATTTTTCTCCAACAAATGATATCCAGAATTTTCGTTTACACTACATTCAACCTTACTTGGAATTTGCAATCAGCAGTTGGGAAGGTATCCAAACTAACAGGGCAGAAGTGGTGACAAGCTTTAGTCAACTTATGGAAAAGAAATTTCCTTACCAATCCCCTGATCCGGCCATTTGTTTTTGGATTTATTCTGAATGTCATGCGAGTCATGCTTATAGTTGGTATATACAGGGTTATGTAATGTGCACAATGCACATCATGACCTTGATAAAAATGATCAAGTATGATCTTAAAAATCAAGTTCATTCGCAAACATAATGCTACATCACTGAAGATGGGCCTTGTATCTTATATGGAAATGTTGAGCCAATTCAAGCCAAGCTTGAACCTCTAGACTTGATCACCTAATACTTGTGCAATTATTTCCATTTTGAAGTTAAGGCATGACCTTACATTTTCAGTATGGTGTCTGATGACAGTGAGTTGACAGTTAGAACATGATAAGCATCAGAAGCCTCGATGAAATGATCTTCAATTATGTTAGTGATTAAATGATAACTCATTATATTGTCATGATGAAGCAATTCTACTATTGGTTTGAGACAAATGTTTCATATATGAAAATAAGTAGTTATAAACCTTTTGATATTGGTAAAGTCATGGGTTACATCGTCACTGAAGCCATAATTCGAAGCTGACTTAAAATTCTACACGAGGCAGCAAGATATTAGGATATAGGCTCTTGATTTGCTCAATGTCTTCACTTGAATCCAAACCAAAACTTGAACAAGAGATAAATCACTTTCTTTTATTTGTTTACACCGAGATGAGTAGTCAGTGCTCCCACTAACCTGTTACTCATTTATGAAGCTCTTCGCGAACGAGTCGGAGAAAAATTACATACTAACAATACAATTGGCAATTCAAGTCCTAAGATCAAACTCCACTGTTGCAAAATCACAATCCAATTGTAGCTCAAAGTACTAACTACTAAGATCGAACTCCACTATTGCAAAATCACATTCCAATTGTAGCTCAAAGTAGGGTAGTTTCAGTCAAAAATAATAATAATAACCTACTTGCTAAATGCACCAACATATTGGTATTTGTCCGTACAAACTACCAACATGTCTCTCATCCAATAACCACAAAAAATTGAAAAATAGTACGAAAGTACAGTAAGAAAATGTGGAACATATATAGGTGTTGTGAAGTTCTGATGATGGCACTCCATGAAAAAATATATAATGAATAACTATATTTGACACCAATACTTAATGTACCTGTACCATGGAGTGTAATGGAAATATGCATTAACACAAAATCAACATAAGAGAAACATATTAGTTACTAGAAAAAGTATAACTTACACTCACACTAAAGACTTGTTTTAGGTAGATTAGTGATCAACTATAAGACATGGTAGCAATGTTTTAATCGTAGGTCAGGTATACTGGAACTTTACTCTTCTTGCAGTGACGGAGACAGCGTTCTGCTCCTGAAGAAAGGTTCCTTTCAAACATTCTCGACAGGCTATCCTCTACTGCACAGCTGGAGGCACTGGAACAACTAAAAGGATTAATCTTGTCAATATTGATCTGATTGACGAAGTAAGTATATGAGTGTGTTTCCGTATTTTGATAATTTGCTGAAGGATAAGTAGGGGAAGGTGATGTGTGAGGATTAAATGTCTCTTCCTTTTCTTCATCATCCAATGATGACTTCCTTTTACACCCTGAAAACAATTTCAATCCTGAAAAACGAAGTAAATCACAAAGTGTTCAGTGCAAAATACAAGGGAAAAAACTTCATAATTTGTAAAAGTGAATTGTTTAATAATGTTGATGATTTCATGTCAAATATTTATACTGTCACATAAAATATACCACGAAGAGTATTCAAATTGGTTGCTCGGTCTCCTGAATCCACAGAATTGAAAAAAAAATCTCCGGAACAGCAACTTCCAGGATGGCCAACCCTGAAATTTTTTGGAACGATTGGAAATAAATTACACAACCACCTACGAATCTAACAGTTTCTGCATCACCATTAATAATGCTGAATTCAAAATCAAAAGAAAGGTAAAAGACGTGACAACTTAAAGAAGTTGCATAATGTGAACATAAAAAGAGAGTTTTTTGTGGGGGTACTGTACACCTAAGCTTACAGCATTTAATCATTAGATCTACCAAGTGGATTTAGTACATCCACGTAAACAATACATCGGAATGTAAAAACTAAAAACTTATAAAAAATACATCAATATCAACAACACTACCCCAATCCCTCAAAAGAGGCTCCCACGTGAGGTAAGGGAAAATCAATACCAACCGTACCCCTGGTAATCAAAGAGGTTGCTTTTAATTGATCCATTGATAATTGATTCGATAATAAGGGAAAATAAATGAACTAAATCAGCTAAGACATACCTGCACAACATATTCTCGACAAATTCATCAATGAGGACAGGCCAAGCACCTACGATAAAGGCCCAACTAAAACATTATATATTGTCAATTTGCAAATAGTGCTACAAAAAGCAAGCTTCAAAGGTTGCATCTGAAAAAGCCAAAACTAGTGAGCAATGAGAAAGCCATCATCACTTGCTTCTCCCCTTGTAACTACAAAGTGTACTTCCAACTATGTGATCGAGAAAAAGATAACATTTGCTTTTCTCCCTAAAGTAGTTGCACAGACTCAAACCCATGTACACTTTGTCATGAGAGTCATGTGAGAAGTCACTCACACATTACCACCACAGAATGGCTTAGGAAGTTCATGTGGTGATAAAAAACATGACTTTTGTGGTTCATCATTGTACCGCATGGGAAACTTGTGTTTAGTGGGGAAAAATGGACATGCTATGAGAGAAATGAAGCTTTTCTTGTATAAACAAGTGCCTCATACATCTACGAATTACCGTTGGGGTCATATCCTTCAAGGTCTTCATTAACACATCGACTGAATGCTAGCAGCTGATGCCATGTATCTTCAGACAAATTGTGTCGTTGGTTCTCCTGCGTAACGAGAAACATATCACTTATCAGATGCCCACTGAAGAAAGTACAACATAATGATACAGGGGAAAGAGCTCATTACTATTATGACAGACAGAAATTACAGAAATAGGCAAATAGCTAATCTTCAACAAAACAAAAGAAATTCTAATGCTAGCTTCAAGTCCAGATGTTGTGTTTCCAAATGCAAAAACCAAGACTAGGTTGGCTACTACCAGAAAAAATGTCTCTTCACTCTTTATCAGTAGTTTTTTGCTCTTTTTGATTTTTCAATATGAAGGATGTTAGGTTGAACATTTAAAGTTGTTTGGCACTTAAGATACAGAAGTAGAGCCCTAACCCAAAGTTGTACGAAGAAGCTCAATAGAAAAAGTCCTTACCTCAACAAAATTACACCAATGGTTAAGTAGCCGAAAACGACCAGCCAAAACCAATCTCCAGGCAGTTATAGCCCTTTGCACGGCTGAAGATGTAGACAAAATCCCAGGAAAAAACGAAACACATTAAATAAATAGGGATGACAAAAGGGTAATTGAATCAGATACCAAAATAAGACAACTACTTACTGATGTTCCTTTGGCCATTCTCACGGCAAGCGAAAAATACAAAATCATAGAAGCAAGAAAAATGATGAGAGTCTACCTACAAACGGTTTCAAACAGAGTAACACATTATGCAAATGCACAAAGAGGAAGTGAAGGAAGAAATTTACTACCATTCCATGTTTCAAAAAGACAGATCCACTTACAAAAATATCAAGATGAGACATGAGTTTGTAAAGGTCACTAAAAAGTTCACCACTGCAGAAGAAACCAAGCAAGTGTCAAAATTAGAAAGTAAACTCACTGACCGATATCATAACGACACAAGCTGAAATAACAAAGTACAAGGCATTCAGAACAATGTCACTTGAACATCAACGTATTGTCGTAACCCCAAAACCTCTAAGACGTTCCATCAAGAGCCGGGATAAGAGGTGTTGGATTTACATAGCCCCACACCTGCCATAACTCATAACATAGAGGTTGTTTCTGATTGACCCATGATCCAAAAGCATGACAATTATATCATAGTAAATAAGAAATGCACAATACCACTCCAACAACCCCAAATAAAAAATATTCCTTCCAATCCAACCATGGAAGAGAAGGGAAACAACAGGAATCGATGAAATTGTATTGTACTCTTCTCAAATGTCTTATACTTTAACAAGGCATGTCTTATTTATACTTTAAAACGTTAATTCTCGTCTAATTACGTTAGAGCACAAACAAACATAACACCACATAGCATTACAAACATTAAACTACCACAAAAGCAAAATCAACTACATCTAACATCCAAAAAACAAAACAAATTATCACCACTTCCGTTAGTAACAAACTCGAACAATCAACACTAACTACAAACACCAAAAGCCACAAAATCCAACACAAGATCAGTTAAGCAAAGCACCTGTCATAGTTAACCGAATCGAGGGCTTTCGAGAGGCCAACGAGCTCCTCCCTGGGCCTCCCATTGTCCAAAACATCTACAAATCAAAATCTAAACCCATCAAACCCTAGAACTCTCTCCGAACAAGACGGGTCCGGGATTCCCTACCTCGGTAGCGGGTGTAGATCTCGAAGAGGGGGGAAGGGACGCCGGAGACAGAGGGTTCCATCGGGAGGTCGATCGAGTCGAGCCCAACCCGGACCGGGTTCGAGAGGGGAAGCTTCGCGACACTATGGCTGAGATCGGATGGTTCTGTTTCTGCTTCTGAGCAACGTTGGGATGGAGAGTAGGAGATTAAGGGTTTTTTTTAAATAAAAAAATAGATAAGACTATCACTAATCATGACCTGGACGACCCGGTCATCAGCTCTCTCTCTTCAAAATTAGCTTTCTCTCTCTTCCACATCAGCTTTCTCTTTCCTCAACCTACATTCTTCTCTTTCCTACACTATTCACCTCTTAACCACAACCCAACACAACCCACAACAACCTACCTCTCTCATCCACGTCATTTCGGGGTCCATCTTGGTAAAACTTTAAAAAAAATTCTAAAAAATTCTAAAAATTCTAAACAATTGTAAAAAGTATTTTAAAAAAAAATTAAAAAAAACTAAAACAAAAAAATTTAAAAATCAAAACAAAAAAACAAAAAACAAAAAATAAAATTTAATATTTTTTTAATGGACGACCGGGTCGTCGACCCGGGCGTTTCAACGCCCAGGTCGATGACCCGGTCATCCACGATCGTAAAAATTCACGGTTAAGAGATGAGGTCATTTATGACCCGGTCACGACCTTCGGATGACCGAAGTTTTTTCCCGGGATGCTCTGAGAGGAAGTTTTAATTAAATGGGCTAAAATCAATTTTGGATGGATGACAACTTTCGAGGTTAATTAAGTAATAATGTGATATTAAATAGGTAAAAGTGTAATATTTTAAGTAAACATTTTCTTTTAATATTAAGTCTGAAAAAAATAACTAAAATATACCACTGAATAAGGATGTAGTTGTATCCTTGCTAATTTTTATATGAGGTTGTCAATGGAGTGGATGTACGTGTATCCATATTTGTATCTGTATATGCAAATATGAATACAAACTGCTTACAGGTGTCGAAAGTGCATGTCGACGAGGAGATCAGACAGTTTCAAAGTGGATACGAAGAAATCCACGTCACAATGATAGTTCTCGTGATTATACTTGTCATTAAAATTCAAAAAATCATCACTATTCATCATTTAATTTTATTTTTCAATATATGTTAAATTTATCCTGATATTTTAATAAAAAAATATAATAAAAATAAAAATAACTACATATTTTAATAGATAATGCATATCGTCTATTATCTATGTAATATATAATAAAAAAATTGTTTGTATTACAAAAAAATAATAAATAGCTAAAGTACTAATACGAGACTACGTACATAAATGGAAAAATAATGTGGTTACATTACATGTATCATTATAGCCAACTTGGATGTCATTTAAAATTAAGCTACTTAGAGTCATTTTTTTTCAATCAAATTGAATCACATGTATTTTTGTCTCTTAAGCAATAACACATTAAAAATTTATGTCGATCCAAGTTAATTTCATCGTTGATCTAAAATGTTTATATTTGAACGACTGAAATTTATTGAATTTCAAATTGTTTGGATCAAAGTCTACAATAGTCCATTTGATCTAAAAAAATCATCATATCTTCTTCGTATATGGTATATCTTACTCTTAAATTTTCATTGAAAAAAACTAATAGAAAGTAACTAAAAATTTCGTGTCACGGACAAGATGTGTATAAGAACTCATACTACCCCATTAGTCTCCACATAAATACATATATAAATATTAACTAATTATATTCATTCCATTATCGAATATTTTACAGATTGGATTGGATGTACCAATCTTCATATTCTTTCTCTGTGCAAGTTCATGGACGGCTACATACGGATATGAATACAATCTTGAGGATCTCATGTTTTGAGATAAAACGAATGGGAGCCAATTCTCGAATTACAAATATCCCTCGACACACCTTTCTTCTATGGAAGTGGTTTCTATACTTCCCTTCATTTTCTGCAAACCGGTGGCACTCTATATAAATCGTGGGTCTAGATTCGGATATGAAAATTAGCTGACTTAATTGAATTTATTGGACTTGATTAGATTCGGTAAGTCCATCAATATATATACAATATTTAAGAATTTAACCCATCCAGTGGAAATATAGAAACCAAAGTCCCAACCCCAACACTTGTGAAGATTGTTCCACATATCACTGTATCAGACATGAATGAACTAAATACTACCAAAATAAAATAGCATATCCCACATTCAAAATAACATTCTTCCTGGAATACCTACAAGATATGAGAAAGAATTCAAAAAACTTATAAGATTGTTCCAATAAACAACATAAAAAGGAGTCCAACAACGAGGACAATAAAATCTTTAATCCCAAACGAGTTGGGGGTAAAAAAAAACCCATAAACAACATACAAAAATAAAATATATCAATTCAGTGGAGAAAATATTAGTGCTCGTCTTTACTGAAACTGTATCCGGATCCCCACCATTGTTACAGAGAAGTAAGATGCCAACATCAAAATTCTGAAACACAATGCTTAAAAAGCATCTAAAACACAACAATTTCCCAACAAACAAAGGCACAGGTAATTCTATTAGCACTTAGGAGTCCTCATCTCATTGAAGCTTAAACCCTTCATTTATTTAAATCAAAATGTTCCAAGTCATTACTGCTATTATTTTCCTCAGAAAACAACCTTCTTTTGCCACTAACAGGCTGCTGCTGTTCAACACTGAGTTCCCCACACATGCTCCTGATGCTTCTCTTCCCTCCAAGCCCATCAAAACCATCGCCGCGACCATCAACTGAAGCGCAACCAACCTCCAATTTGCACAGCTTGTCGTCCGATGAAGTCAAACAGCTATCATTGGAGCAATCTCCTGCAGAGTGCACTCCAGCAGACAAGTCTGTTTCAAAAGAACTTACATTATAAACCGCAAGCGTCTCCTGCGCCTTTTTCAACACTGACTGGAGATATTTCCCTTGCGCTTCGATCCTCATCTGCAAATGTCTCTGAACCTACACACATAGAACTAAATTCAGCATTGAACTTATCCATGACATGGATTCCTTAATGCTGAGCTGCTTCATTTACCTCCATCTGCTCCTGTATTTTCCTCTTTACGTCCATTTGGACCTGAAGAATCATGTCCCTGGATTTTTGTAAAAAAATGTCATGTTTTGCTGTGGTTAAGAAAATAATCAATTAGTAAGCACAAATTTTAGTATTAGTATTTATCTTACTCATGGAAACATGGGAGGGTCTTTGAGTTATCATGAGCTCTCCCTCCAATTATGGACTTTGATTTGGAGCATTCTGTTACTGAAACATTTTAGTGATCATTGCAATGTTCTGTAATCCAAACGACAAATCTCAATTCTCACCTTCTTTGTTGTCATCGATGAAATTGTAGGGCTCCCTGTTCCTAGCAAGCCTATATTTCTGAATCAAACCAACAATAACATCGATCATAATCAACCCTCAATGGAAAAAGAAAGACAAAAAAAAAATGAGAACTTAAAAAATTGCCTGCAAATGGCTCTTCAAATGGTAAAGAGTGAGGCCAGGAACGTCCATTAGCTGCATGACCGCTTTCGGCGTTGCCTCTGCAGTAAAACAAGATTGGTCAAAATAACGATTGGAACTCGTAGAAACAACATACCAAACTTGGTACTCCTCAAATACATACTATCCATCCCCCCGAGTCTAGACACTGCGACAGCGAATCGATCGTGCAGTTGTTTGGTCCATCTAAGCCTCATCTTTGGCTTCTTGCTGTCAGTTGGAAAGCTACCACTTCCATTCATATCCATCTCACCTTCCACTACTCTGCACACTGAGGTGAATTTTCTTGATGTATATAAGCATGCACAGAGGTGGTGGGTGATGTTTCTTCTTTGCTCCACTCTATGCCTTCTTTCTCTTTATTGCACCCTTTCTTGCCCACTTCCATGACTGGAGCTAAGAGAGAATCTTTGATGCAGGAAACAACGAAAAGAATAACAGTTCAAATTGGTGAGACTCTAAAAGGAGAGATGCAAAAAAAAGTTGGCAGTGGATTGTTTTTTTCTGTGCTGGTCTATCTTTCTCTCTATTCCTTGCTTTATCCCATGCATCACTGAAGGAGCCCACCACCATCAAATAATGGGATGTGCATCTTTATCCAACAAATTAGGTGAGCTTTTCTTCCAACAGCAAGGGTGTAGAAAACCCAAATATAGTCTCATGTTGCACAGGGAAGAACATTGATGGGAACTTAGTATATGGACCTACAACTTTAGCAACTATCAGCTTAAAAAATATTACTGACACATTCATAAATGTGGTTCATTATGAGATTGTTGTGGATTCTGTGTGTATCAAATTCACGAATTATTTAGCTTCAATGAACCAAAAATATGTGAAAGTGTTGCACCAAGAGTATGCAAGAATCATCCCTACAAATCCTACAGTGTATTGTCGATTAAAACCTACAACTATGGGATTATCTCTAGAAATCCTATAACTGTGCATCGGGTGTTCAAGAAAACTTACTACTATAGTAGCATTTGCGGCCAACTCTAGTGTCTTTTGACTAAAACATTTTAGAGACTCACTTATGGTTCATTATGTGGTTGTCGTTTATCAACAGACCCTACCACTACAAATTGATCTCTGAATGAACTGGAAAACAAAATTCATTCCATATGATTCCCTCACCCCTTTCCCTCATTTTCCTTTGATGCAAATGGATGGGATTTTGATTGCCAGAAGCAAAAGGACCGTCTTCTTTCCTGGAAGAGGCATGTGGCTTTTGGCTTTTGTAATGGAGAGGGGAATCAAAGAATCTACTAGATTAATTACTTCAGACTAGCACTTCGAAAAAAACTGCCAAAGAAGTAAAGGTACGGATTCCCTATGAAAATGAGTACTAAGTTATCAACAAGATAGTATCGAACATAGGATTAGCAGAAAATGACAACAAACAAACAAACAGCATAGGGAAACTCCATCAAAATTATTGAGGTTTGTGTGAGCTTTCTCTCCTTGTCATCAAACAACATGTTTTTGTTCAGAAAGATATCCATGTTTATGTTTTCTTTCCCAACTAAAGTTTTTCTTACTCACAGCCCTTCCATAAGAAGACCATAAACTTGGAACTCATGCTTGGTATACGACACAGATATTGGACTGTAACATTTAAATATACAAAGTTTACAAACCCCAAACACTAGATACAAATTGCCCAACAGTTTATTCACCAACCACAACATGCTGGGAAATCATGATGACCATTTGCTTTAGCATGTTTGATTATGTAGTATTTGGTTTTCAGGATTAGTCAGAACAAAAAATTACTTCCAATGCTAAGTTAGTAATTTGTGTAAATATTTTGTTTTGAAAAATATAAGAGAATATAAACAAAGGGATAAATAAAGAAGAAAGTTGGCAAAGAAGATGCCTTCCTCTTTAACACGTTTAAGTAGTCTTAGCTGCTTTCTTGCTTTAGATATTCGAAAACAAGAAAAGTAGATTCTGGAATGATGCAGAGACCAGGTTAGGTTGGTGAAGTAGAAAGTGATTTTCCAAAGGCACACACAACTACCACCAATTATTTCCAGTAATAAGTCTAATAAAGTTGTTGCTCTGATGTGGAAAGGAAATGAAACAATGTTCTGAGGAATCTCAAAAAGGTTTTAGGACATGCTAATAGTTTAACTACTGAAGAATCTGAATTGAATGTGCTAATTATATGGCTTAGCATCACATCTGAGTCTGCTATTGACAAGCCACATAAAGGGTATGAATATGCTAACATTCAGACTCTAAAATAACGAGTATATCAGATGCCTGAAACTGAATCTTGGATTATATATAAATAAAAACAGTTAAGAAAGAAATAAGATAAGCATGAGAGAAAAAGGTCATATGTAGGAGTTGATCAGATGACCAAAATAAATACAATCTTCTGGGTGGAACAGTTCAATGGAAGCTGGAATGCCTATAAGGAGTTTGGCTAATAATAGGAAGGAATGAAATTAAAAAGGTTTACATAACCACAAAAATACGCACACAAAGGTACCATTAGAATGAGACCAGATCTTATCTTCTAAAGGGAGGTCCCTTGTATTTTCCTATAATCTGACTACTGAACCGTAAATCCTGCTCAATTAGATCTAACATATGAGTTATAATTATAGACAATCGTTATATTCTAACATTTTTTGCTATTGGATCATGAATCGAGCAAAAAAAAAATTCTGGTGCAACTTTTGTCATGAGTTGGTGCCATTAAGCAAGTATATAGATTTAAGAAACAACCATATGGCTTCTTGAAACGTGTAGATGTAGCCATTGAACAAGCATATAAACATTTTTAAAGAATAAGTGAGGTTTCACCATAACTGAAATGAGCTTTTAATTTCTTGGATTTCTCAGTGCACAAACATCATCAACAAAATCCTTCAGCCCAAAGACCCCCCCCCCCCCCCCCCCCCCCCCAAAGAATTTGATAAGCCTCACGAATTGGGAAATAAATGAAAGGACACGGAAAAGTATATACTAACTTAAACTGTAGATGGAAAATATCATCGAATCAACCCTTCATTAACCTAAAAATGTATCATGTTACTCTAATTATTAAGTTCAATTTTCTGAAAGACATCTCTTACCTTATCATATTGATAAGATTGGTATTAATTATGGATAAACATGACTATATGAGCATACAGTTCAAGGCAAGCTCACTCTGTGAGGTAATTACCCTTCTATTTTGGCAAATATTATATGGATCATTGGCGTCATATTTATTCAATCACTGAAACTTTGAAAAGGATATCTGTAAACTCATAACGATAGTCACCGGGAGGGGTGGAAATAGTAAAAAGAAAAAGTTAAAAATAATCATAACAATTGTCAGATAATCAACAATAGACTTTAATATGAATCTAACCAGCAAACAATGAAGCAATAACCATACCCAAGAAATGCCATAGGAACCAAGAGACTCTGTCTACGATTGGCATCAAACTTTCAATTTATCTTTGCTGAATCCAGGAATAGAAAAATACCTTTTTTTTGTTTCCAGAGTAGGACATAACAGCATATTTGCATAAAAACTAATAACTGCTTCTAACATCAACTCATCAAACTCTAATTGTTTTGAAGTCAAAAGGATTATCATGATTTTGGAAGAATCTGACAAGAATTAAGAAATTGCAAAGGTCATCAACAAAAATGATTCCAGGCAGTAAACCACTGGAAGACCAGAATTACTTTGTTTGGAGTTCAAGCATACAACCCCTTTGATATACAACAAAACCATCAAGTTCACTCGAAATAATTCAAGTCATTACCAATCAAGGAAATTACTCCTGTTTTTTGATGCTATTGTCAAAAAGGCCAGAGTCCATCATGACAGCAATACATAATAAGAAGACATCTCAGTTCCTGTATTTCCTTAAGCATTACTAGATAGCAACGAAACCACCTAAGCACAGTTTCTAAGTTTTTTTCTTGGACCATGGTATATTCCAAATGCTTGGTTTTCTGAAACACATGAGTCATTGACAATAGTCCACAACATCAGTACTTTGTTATTTACTCACAACCTCAGTGTCGCCTCGAGCCAAAGCATGTCATATGCTTTTAATGAATCAACTAAGTTTACAGTTGTAGTTCAGAAAGACATGTATTTTTTGTTTTTTTTAATCAATGAGAAAGACTTGCTTGTAGTAATGACAAATGTTGCCTATGTGAAGCAACACACAATCATAGTAATGTAGTAATGTGAGATGTCAAAATAACTGACAGTAGTTTTTAGTTCAGAGACAACTTGTTCAAGACCAACAAAATTGGATTCTGAAGAGGAGGGCTCTTATGATTCTACATATGGTTCCCACCAAACTATTTCACAAAGTTTCTCATGTTAGGTACTTACGAGTTAATGCTGAGAGCTTTCATTGGGTAATACAAAATCCGAGTTGGTATTCAATGGCATATCTCTAGGCAAACTCTCAAATAGATCCACTAATTGGTCCAAAATGCTAAAATTAGGTTACTATGATACAAAATGGAGACGTAAGTGACCAAATAACATTTGTTTCCTGGGAAACCTGGGACTGGGGATCTATGTTACTAACTAGGATGAAACTGTGAACTGGTCTGGCTTAGATGGTATGGATTCAAAAACTAAGTTTGATAGCTTCTGTTATTCTAAACCTAAACCTCTCCAACTTGTCATCTGCTAGGGATCTAAGGAACCCTATTCCCAAGGTAGTATGATAAAATTTATGAATAATGTCAGTGACTTCTAGTATCATATTTGCATATCCTTGATGACAAGGTCCACAACAGCATATCTGCATATGTATTTACATTCGCAAAGTCAAAGTACACAAATATTCATATATAGGTTTCTATGGTAACATTTGTTGCTTAAAGAACAACAAACAAATGTTATGATTCATGCAGAAGAGACTTATAAATTGAGTTTCAACAACTGAATTGCTCACTTGAAGTCAAACTGAAGATGTTGTGTCCAAGTGCAGTAAGCATTGAAGCCACTTTCACCTTTCAAAAACCAAAGCCATATGCCATATTGTGATGGACATAAAAAAGTTTACAAGCAGTGGATAACAGGTATGAGATGTGCAGTAGCTATGAAACTAATAATACAAGCTGTAAAAGGGTTGTCTACAATATACCGCGATTATTAAGCTGTCGCTATACTTAAGTCTGTGTCTTCCAACTCCATCTTACTTCTTCATCTTTCGATTCTTCTTTGGTCCCCAGACTACCATCCGTCCAGCAGAGCATCCGCACCTAGCACGGAAGATAAGCAAGATCCTTCCGTTCGGAGGCGCCACCTTCTTCAGTTGACCTTCGATCTCCCTCTGATGCTCCCCGCTCAGCTCAAACAAAACATCGTCCCGCACATCATCTCTGGCATCAGAACTACTAGAACTCCTTATAATGTCCTCAGTCTCAATTTGAAAGTCAAATTTGGGAGAATCCCTGAGACCCAGACAATTAGGTTTGCCGCATTTCTTCCCCTTCGCACCATACCGAACAACCATGACAGCAAAAACACCGGTACCCAGCACGAGAAAGCCGACCCCGAAGAAGCAGAACACGATCAAAGCGCAATCGGAATCCTGCTTAACAGCTGTAACAGCAACTGAAACGCCATGGTAGAGAAGCTGGAGGTAAGGCAGAACCAAATACCCACAAGCCAAAAACACAGCAATAAGCACAACAACATCAACAGCCAAGGCAATTGGCGATCGAACGCAAGGCGAAAACGCCTTCCGGGAGTTGGAACCATTCAAGGACCTCCTACTCCTGTGAGACTGCAGAGTCTGGTTGGGGATCGGCGCCATGATTTGGTCAACAAAGGAGTTGGACAGCGCCGACAGCAACCCAGAACAGACCATGGAAGGGCAAAAGATGGGATTTTTCACACGCAAAACTGCACAAACGACCAAAAAAGGAAACAAAATCAAATCTTTGGCCCCAAAATCGAATCTTTGGACCGATCCAACAAAATTCCCGACCCAAGGAGACCAAATCGAAGGGCAGGAAGCCGAAAGATCGAATTTTGACGGCTACCCAAGAATCAAATCGGGGGGAAAGTCGGGAATCAAGGTGAATCTTGGCGGTTGGCGGTGGCGGAGAGGGTCGCGGTGGAGTGGTGGAGTTGTGTTGGGGAGTAGTGTTTTCTTTCTGCTGTGGTGGTGACCTAAACGGGTCACGAACGTCGGGCACTACCTGACCTGACCAAGATTTTTTTATTCTTTTCTGTCATTTTTCATGGAAAATGTTTTAGGAACGCAGCGCGTCACAGACACGCTCTACGTGGACATCCATGTCAGCCCTTACGTGGCCAAAGCATGAATATTTTTTTGTTTTTTTCTTCCTGATGTCCACTCAAATCACATTAAATGCGTTTCAACTCAGCACGTTCTCTCTCTCCACCCAAATACAAATATGATGACACTCTTTCTTTCTTCTTCATTCTTTCTCTCCAGAATAAATCATCATTTCTAGCAAGATATTATGTCGAAGAAGCGTCTGATGCCGACTCCCAGGATTCTTCACAACATAAGCAGCGTGAATGGGACGGTGCGAAGACTTCCCGATGTTCTTGTCAGCGTTAGCATCGTGAATGTGACGATCCGGTGATGAAGACTTCGCACCACAACATCTTTGCTGCATTGTTGGAGCCATGACAGAAAAAGAAGGAAGAAGAAAGAAAGAGTGTCATCGACCGTCCCATTCACGTTCCTTACGTTGTGAAGAACCCTGGGAGTCGGCATCAGACGCTTCTTCGAAATAATATCTTGCTCGAAATGGTGATTTATTCCGGAGAGAGGTACAACGCTCCGTGGTGAAGACTTACGTCTGTTCGGTTTATGTCGTACATCTCTCCGTAATAAATCACCATTTCGAGTAAGATATTACGCCGAAGAAGCGTCTGATGTCGACTCCCAAGGTTCTTCACAACGTAAGCAGCGTGAATGAGACGATCATGTTTAAGTCTTACATCTTCTTTCCGATTTACTGGGAAAATATATATTATCTTTGTAATTTGTGTGTGTTTGTATTGTTTGTTTGTGTGTGATTTACTGGGAGAAGATATATTATTTTTGTTATTTTTGTGCGTTTGTGTTTGTGCTTGTATTGTTTGTTTGTCTTTGTGCTCTCATTGTATCTTATTGTGTAATAGTTATCATCAATAATATGTATCATCAATATCTCATTGTGCTCTCGTTGTATCTACATAAACAGGACAAACTTTCTACATAAACAGTACAAACTTTCTACATAAACTGGACAAACATTCTACATAAACAAGACAAACTTTCTACGTAAACAGGACAAACTTTCTACATATACAGGCTACATAAACAGGACAAGCTTTCTACATAAACAGGAAAAAACAGGACAAACTTTCTACATAAACATGACAAAACAGGACAAACTTTCTACATAAACAGGACAAACTTTCTACATAAACAGGACAAAACATGACAAACTTTCTACATAAACAGGACAAAACAGGACAAACTTTCTACATAAACAGGACAAACTTTCTACATAAACAGGACAAAACAGGACAAACTTTCTACATAAATAGGACAAACTTTCTACATAAACAAGACAAAACATGACAAACTTTCTACATAAACAGGACAAAACAGGACAAGCTTTCTACATAAACATGACAAAACAGGACAAACTTTCTACATAAACATGACAAAACAGGACAAACTTTCTACATAAACAGGACAAACTTTCTTCCTAAACCGGACATGAACTACACTTATTCCGGACAACAAATACACTTATTCCGGACAAACTTTCAGTTCCGTTTCTGAACACACTTTCTTCTTATTCTGGACAACTACACTTATTCCGGACTGCAAATACACTTATTCCGGACAACAAATACACTTATTCTGATTCCAGACAGCAAATACACTTATTCCGGACAGCAAATACACTTATTCCGGACAAACTTTATGTTCCGTTTCTGGACACACTTTATTCTTAAACCGGACAACAAATACACTTATTCCGGACAACAAATACACTTATTTCGGACAGCAGATACACTTATTCCGGACATCAAATACACTTATTCCGGACAAACTTTATGTTCCGTTTCTGGACACACTTTATTCTTAAACCGGACAACAAATACACTTATTCCGGACAACAAATACACTTATTCCGGACTGCAAATACACTTATTCTGGACAGCAAATACACTTATTCCGGACAAACTTTATTTTTCGTTTCTGGACACACTTTATTCTTAAACCGGATAACAAATACACTTATTCCGATTCCGGACAGCAAATACACTTATTCCGGACAGCAAATACACTTATTCCGGGCAAATTTTATGTTCCGTTTCTGGACACTTTATTCCGATTCCGGACAACAAATACACTTATTCCGGACAGCAAATACACTTATTCCGGACAAACTTTATGTTCCGTTTCTGGACACACTTTATTCTTAAACCGGACAACAAATACACTTATTCCGGACAACAAATACACTTATTCCGGACAGCAAATACACTTATTCCGGACAAACTTTATGTTCCGTTTCTGGACACACTTTATTCTTAAATCGGACAACAAATACACTTATTCCGGACAACAAATACACTTATTCCGGACTGCAAATACACTTATTCCGGATAGACACATAACGTAAACAGGACAAACACATAGTGTAAACTGCACACACACATAAAGTAAGCTAGACAAATTAAGTTGATCCAACGTAAAACTTAAAAATAAATATTTTATTATGATAAGTGTGGGCTCTGCACGAATAATGAGACTGCACGATGTCCTAGGATCTGCACACTGTCTTATCTGTGTATTGGGAAATGAATCGTTCAACTTAAAGAACCAGCGTTTTTTAAAAAGACCAAAACGCGCGAAGAGAAATTTCGCTGACTGAACGCTGACTCAAAGAAAATATCTGAGCTGTACAGATTCACGTAAGGCGCGTCCGTCTATCACGGCCCTGTTTTTGCTGTTATTTTATCAATTGGAAAATGTGTTTTTTACCCTCGTTCCCACGCACAACCCACGCAAGAATGACCTGGAATACCACGTAGGCATAACATGGATTACTTCCACATCCTCAACTGGTTCAAATTTTGAAATTTGTATAACACAATCTCTGACATACGGGACACATCTCTGCCATTAGGGTCTTCTCCTCGTTTGTTTCCAGCAAAGCTTACAAACTCCATCTCGTCCTGGACTTTGTTGTTGTGGTCCACTCCGGCGAGGCATTCCTTCGCTTTTGGGTTCCACCTCTACTCCTCCCATCATTGCTCTACCTTCTACTCAGGAGAAAGCTTGTTGCTCCCGTCTACTGCCTGATCCACTGCGCTTAGCCTCCTAACCTAAATCCCAACCTAAACCCACCCCCATCCCCCTTGGCGCCCAAGCTGCCCCACCCCCTCCGAGCCCCGACCATCCCCCTACTAGCCCCACACCACCCCGCCCGAGCCCCAATCCCATCCCCGACCACCCACACCGACCAAGCCCCGACCATCCCCGTCTACCTCGCCACCGAGCCTCGACCCCATCCCCGACCAGCCAATCCCTGTTTTTGTTGCTACATTTATTGCTTCATTCCTATTTTTGATTCCGAAAAGGACCGGATTTGTCAGTACTTTAAATGGGCAAAGAAAGCAATGGAGCACTACTGATAGAGAGGTCTGAAACTACTTTATTGTGTTTTTTCCTGCAAGTTTTGGTATGCACATGTTAATATTTTTCCTTGTTTTTGTTTTGTTTTTGTGTTTTTCATTGGCTTGCTTGCATGTTGTGTGGGTTTGTTTGGTTATGAATTCCTATTAAACTGTTGGTTTTTAGGCTTTTGGTAGTGTGGAGATCAGTTCTTTTAGCTGAGGTGAGTTGGTGTTTTCGTTGATAAGAAAAAGTGATTTCACTTGGAATGACCTCTGGTATGAACAATAAACTCAATCTGTGATGTGGTTCTGAATTTGTTTTTGGATGAAGGGTGAAAGGGAATATATTAGGTTCTGTCTCATATAAAAAGTGGGGTTACATAAAGAAGTTTGATTATGTTTTTGCCTGGAAATGTTATTTGGAAGCCACATGAAGTTTTTTCTGGTTTTTCTTCTTCCAGATATATCCATTTTTTCTGGTTTTTCTGGATGTGAATCACCAAGGCAGGGGTTGTTCTCCTTTAATCAAAATTTTAGTTATTGCTAATTATTCTACATATGCAACTTCAGAACTACAATTTCTCAAAAATGTGGAGCTAGAAGTAAAAAGTAATTCTTCATTAACAAAGACCAATTGCATTAAGACTTGAAATTTTCAACATTTCTTATAAGCTTCTGTTTCTTGCTTTAAATTTCGGAAAGACGGAGACTAGTGGAGTGTCCTGATTTTTCCTTGTGGAAACTTTTCTGCTGTTTGTTCGAATAACAGATTGGTTATATTTGAAAGTGTTTTGAGTTAGACTTCGGTTAGACTTGTTTTGTTAATGGAAATAGGAAGTTGGGGGAAACTCAAAGACCATATGGGATATCTTCTATGATAATATGGGGTATATTAGGTATTTTTAGTAAGAATTTGGAGTGAGTGTTTTGTAGTTGTTGTAGATATGTTTTGGGGTAGACTTGATAACGAATTGGTTATTTGTAAGTGTTTGTTTTGCTAATGGAAATAAGTAGTTGGGGGAATTTTAGAGATCATTTGGGGTATCTTCTACAAAAATATGTGGTTTTTAGTGATATGTTTTTCCTTTTGTAACTATGGATCATTTTTGGGAATTTTCTAACATGAAAGAAGCGAGTGATAAAAATATAAACCTTGGGTGTTTTCAAAACTGGAAGTTAGTATTTTCATTAAATACAAGGGAAAGTGTTTGTTGTTGTTGTGGAAGATGTTTCTTACGGGGTAAAATTGATCACATTGTGATATTCTGACAGTATAGGTTTGCTATAGAAGTAGTTTTCTTAAGATAAATTTCCATTATATTTCACAGGAAGTGATGGAGGAGTACACCCATAGTCGTATTACTGTCATTCATTGGCCGAAAGCTACCAAACAAATGAGAGTTCCTCACAAAGATCTTTTGGGGCAAGTTGGGTATACTGTCATAACACCAATCGTGCAATGAATTTACCAGTATGCACGTATCAAATTTACCACCTCTTGGAACGATCCTATCTGAATCCATATCCACGTTGCGTTGATTATGCTTTGGATCTGGCATTCTGTCGCCGTCCTCGACACCTCCTCAACCTCCTCCGTTTCCCTCATTGTCAAGGTCAAGTTGTTGTGCGTTATATTTTGTTGTACTATAATTTGTGTCTAAATGCAGCAAAATTGTATATTCTTTGGGTCTCTCTCCATTTCATTAGTAAAGATTATGGCTGTTATGTTGGTTGTATTTGATGTATAGTATGGAGTGATTAATATTGGAGTTTTAATAACTTATGTGCTATATAGTTTGGATAAAAGTGCGAGTGAGTTTTAATTCTCCTGGTGGTTGGGATTGGAGTTGGAATAACAAAAGAAGCTTACATACTTAAATTACTTTGTAATAACATAAATCACCTTGTCGACCAATTAAATTTACCCCAACTATGTAATCCAATTTACCTTCATAGTGACATTAAGTTACCCTATGGGTCATTTAGGATTACCCCCCACAAACCATCATTTAATACATTGTTAACAGTTTATGGATGTCTTCTGCAATGACACAATTGTAAACTTTTTTAACACATTGCACACAATGTGAGGAGTCATTCTAACAGTTAACAAATTTTATGTAAAACGTAAAACATCGGAGAAAAGATGTAAACATGATTCGAGTGTCATAACAATTCATTCAATATCTTCTATTTAATCTAATTTACCATGCTCGTGAATTTAACTTATCCCAACAATCGATAAGTTTATCCCCATGAACCATTGTCCTAATTCGTTGATGGGGGTAAACTGAATGTAAAAATAGGGTACCCAAAAATAATACACGAGGTAAACTGCATGAAATATAGGGGTAACCCTAGGTAAATGACGAGGTAAGTTGAATTCAATAGCATGTTAATCATGGTATAGTGAAATTTAGTCTGTTAAATTCGGTCGGGTAATCCTAATTGGTTGGCTGGGGAAGTTGAATTTTGAATACCAATTTAGACGTAAATACTAGACGGGGTAAGTGAAATCCAATAGCCGGGTAACCTAAATAATAGACTGGATAAGTTGAAGTCAACAACAAGATAACCCTAAAAGTATAGATCTGAATGGTAGAATGGATGATCGATTGGGGGTAAATTTAGTGTCACGAGTGGGTAATTTGATTCAATAGGACGGGTAGATTGGATTATTTTCCTTACTCTAAACTTTATCCAAGTATTACATGGGCGGCCTTTTTTCTTCACCCGATTAGGATCCAAACCCTTGTGCGGTGCCCTTATACGGTGATTCATTTGGATGTAAAATATTTGCAGCTAGTGTCCATGGATTGTCTTGAAGTATTATGTCAGTGGAGGAAGAGTTGCAGCTTATCAGTTTTTTTATTGAGGTCACCCTGCATCCGGCTTAGATACCCGTAACTCAACTTTTCAATCGTTAGACCTTACAACAATTCCATAGAACGTTCTTGAGATTTGAACTACTCTACAAAGAAAGCACAAAATTTCATCGTTATTTGTTGTCTACCAATTGCATTCATTAGCAAGGGGAGATATTTCTGGCAATAAAATGAGAAACATATGTCGACCCTGTTAATGAATAATCATCAATGTTCTTGTATTTACCAAATCCGCTTACCCCGTGAATCAAAAAATGGGGTAAACAAAAATAGTGTACGAGGTGAGATGAATACAATAGCGGGGTAACACTAAATAACGGACATGGTAAGTTAAATTCAATAGTAGGTTGACTTTAGTAACATGTGACGTCTCTACATACAACTTTTGTGGCTTAATAATACAACTTGTTGAACATGGTAAATACAAGAACATTGATGATTATTCTCAACTATTGTTTCTGACTATTTCTCAACTCTTAAAGAATATTTAATAGTTTTGTATGTTAAGCGTATGAACATATTCTTGAGTATTCTCAACTATTGACATGCGTATTTTTAATTAATGATTAAATTACCCCCACTCTATTTAATCAAATTACCCTACCGTAACTAGGTTTACCCCAACCTATCCCTTGCATGGATATGAATTAGGGTTAACTTGCGATTGAATTTCACTTAACCCGTTTATCAATTAAAGTTACCCCCACAAACCATATCCTTTTATTTATTCCAAATTACTTTACTATTAAATTCAACTAACCCCAGCTATCATCCAAGATTACCCCCACTCACCAACATTATATAAATTCGATTTACTCCAAGTTACTCGTCCTACAAAAACAATTTACCCCCAGTGAAGCTAGATTTTACCCTAGTCTACCATCCCTTCTGCTAATTGGATCTCAAGTTAATTTCTTTAATTCAATCAGTGTTACATTGTTATTGAATTCAAGTTACCTACATTTTTGATGTATTTTTATGGTGCAGGGGTATAGATAGAACACGCTCCAAGAGTATTTAATATGTAGGATCAATATTCTATTTATTAGGTAAAATTTTCAAACCAAATTACTTTCATTCAGATTATTTTAATATTCGATTTGCATTCAATACCTTTATTGATGATCACCTTGAACAAAATAAAAATATATTAAACAAAAAAATAATTCATGCGTGGACAAAAAACAACGACATCCTTGTGAGACACTTTTAAAAAATTGTAAAATGTATGGAAGCTTTCGGTATGGATCAGACGGGCCCTAAATTTTTTTGGAAAAAATATCTAAATCAAGTTCCAGTCAGCTTACTTTGGTTCGGATGTATAAATCTTGTTTGGTTTGGGATTTGAATTTTAGTCTAAATTCATTTGTCCTCAACCTTAATTTCAACATAAAAATACCCACAAGCAATTCAAACTCCAAAATAATCAACTAAATTAGAAAAAACACAGAAAACTAAAATCCTAAAAAGCAAACAATGATGGATTAATTAACTCAAATATAGTATTGAATTTTAAGTCTGGTAAAGTAAGGGAACTACTAAACGTCGCCCCAAAACTACTTAAATCGCCCCTTGAAATTACCAAATTGCCCTTAACAATATATTTAATACCCATATCGTCCCGTGTCTATAAATAAGGCCTATGGTCTTGTATATTCATAATTTATCAGTAAAAACACCACGAAAATGTCTGGCGAGGGTGATGCATCGGGTGAGGTAAGCCTGGCGCGGGGCAAATTTTGGGCCGAGCGTCTGCATTAGATGCCTCCCCCATGGTGAGGGCGTCTGCGTAGGACGCCCTCCCCATGGCCGAGGCGTCTAACGCAGACGCCTACACAATGGGAGATGCGTCTTATGTAGACGTCCTCCCCAAGGGTAAGGCGTCTGTATTAGACGCCCTTCCCTACGGCAAGGCGTCCTACGCAGACGCCTTACCGTTGGGGAAGGCGTTTAACACAGACGCCCCATCCATGGGGCAGGCGTCTAATACAGACGCCTGTTTTTTTTTTTTTTTGATTTTGATTTTGTTTTTTTAATTTCGACTTTATTTTTTAAATTTTTTAATTTCGATTTTATTTTTTTAATTTTTTAATTTCGATTTTATTTTTGTAGGTTCCAGATTTCGGTGGTGATGGAGTGGATTACAGTGAGTTATTTCAAACTACACAAATCTTTGCAACAATCGATGAAACATGTAAATGGGCCAAACAAGTAGCTATCGGAGCTGGGGTTTTTTTGGTCGTGTCGTCGTACAAAATAAGATCAGATAGTCGGATGGATTGTTATTTGAGATGCGACCGGCGAAATCAAATGGAGTCTCGGGATATGGATACTGCACTTCGAAGAAACACCAAAAGAAAGGGTTGCGGTTGCCGTTTCTTAATAAAAGTGGTGGAGCGACGGGATCGTGATGGATGAGTTATGGTTTATAATAGTGCTCACGGACATCACAACCACAGACTGGCAGTTTATCCAGAGGGTCATCGTCAAATTAGTGGTCTAAGTTCTGGGGCGAAGAAGATTGTTCGTGATATGACAGAGGCGCAAGCAAAACCACGGAACATCTTGAAGGCAGTAAAAGAAAAATTCCCGGAGGACAATCCAAATCAAAGGCATATTTATAATTTCAGAGATTACATGAGGAGGACAAAATCTGAAGATCGGAATCCCGTCCAGCAGTTTCTCTACCAAGCAGTGCAGTGTGAGTACTTACATTGGATTATGGCGGATCCAGAAACTGATGTCGTCACTCACGTTTTTTTGGCACATCCGACGTCAGTCCAGTTGTTGCGGACATATCCTTTCGTTATCTGCATGGATTCGACTTACAAGACGAACAAGTATAAGATGCCTTTGTTCGAAATGATTGGGGTCACACCAGCAAACATGAATTTCCTTATTGGATATGTGATTTTGATGGATGAATCTTACTCCAGTTATTTGTGGGTGATGGAGAAGTTGAGAGATCTGTTATTGGGGACTGTCAGCCCGACTGCAATAATAACAGACCGGGAGTTAGGCCTTATGCGACCAGTGAGAGAGGTTTTTCCTGACTCTGCTCATTTACTCTGCACATGGCACATCAACAAAGACGTATTGAATTACGCATACCACGTATTCGGCAAGAATAAGGAGATGGCAGAGACTTTGAGGCGTGGAAGATGGAGGAAGATCATGCTTTCTACTTCAGAAGCCGAGTATGATAGAGCTGTGTATGCTCTGAAAGATTTGTATAGATCGTGGCCGGCTATCACGGAGTATCTGGACACCACGTGGTTGGTGCATAAAGAAAAGTTTGTGCTGAATTGGACGAACAAAGTCCTTCATTTTGGGAACACCACGAATTGTAGGGTCGAAAGTGCTCATTCGGCTCTAAAAGAGTGGATTTCTACATCGACTGCAGCTCTGGACACTCTTTTCGAGCGCGTCAACGCGGCTACTGAAATGCAGCTGACGAATATTCGAAACTTTCTTGAAGACTCGAGACGGCGAAATTTGACTAATTTCGGACATGCTCTATATCGTCACATAAATGGTAGAGTTTCGCATCACTGTTTGCAGTTGCTGAGTCAGGAGGTGAAGAGAATGCAACAGTTAGATGATGAAGTTGAATATCGTTGCGAGTGCGCTTTTCTGACTTCTCATGGGATACCTTGCGCATGTACCATCCGTGGATGTCTTGAATCAGAAAACGGAATTTACTTAGAGCAGATTCATCCGTTCTGGAGGACACTTGTCATTGGGGAAGGAGCCGGGAACGCAGAGTTTGTGTCTCAGGCAGCTCAAGACGTCGAACATTTTCGCAGTCTGGTTGATGAGATTGCAGGAAGTGACCCTACCGTAATTCGATCTGCCTCTCGGGTTTTATTCGAGCAGCTACACCCCGAACATTCGAATTTGAAAGAGCCTGCAGTAAAAACAAAGCTACGAGGTCGACCAAGGGGAAAGTCGACACGACGGGACCCTAGTGCGTTTGAGTATGCAGAGCGAGGTAGTGGTCGATCTTCAGGTAGTGGGAGTAGAGGTCGTGGTCGTTCTTCCGGTAGTGGAAGCAAAGGTCGTGGTCGATCTTCTGGTTCTTCGTCTGTGAGGGGAGGATCAGGTATACCATCCCTATATTTATTATTATTATAATTTTGTTATTTATTTCAGTAAATATGTATCTTTTGTTATTATATGTAACTGTATTTTTTGTTCATATTGTAGTGACTGGGCGGGCTGACGTAGACGACTTCCCATATGGAGATAGAATTCCAGGAATCATTATGCCATTCCTACACCAGTGGAATGATGTACGTGCTGATGGAAACTGTGGATTTCGATGTGTCACCGATGTTTTCCACGGTGGTGAAGACAATTGGCAACTCGCCCGTCGTTCGATTTCAAATGAGATAGCTGCGAACCCATCTTTTTATGAGCACGTATACTACGACGGTGTGGCGGAGGCTCGTCACCGGATTAATTGGGGCGGGGGACCTTGTGGCGAGAATCACTATATGGAGACGTGGACGGACTTGTTTCCCATTGCAAATTTTTACAAGTGTGCAGTTATGTTCTTCTCTCTCGGAAATGATGGTTCATTGTACCCATGTCTTACAGTTCTACCTTGGGAGAGTCCGCCTACCGTGACGAGACCGTGCAGAGAGTTGATTATTGCTCATTTAGGGAGTTACGCTCATTACATTCGTTTGGAATTGAATGAGGGATTCCCCGTACCTCCTATAGCGACTCTGTGGTATCAAATACGAGATGAGAGTGTTATTGGATGGGAGCTGGAGTACCAAAATAGGATAGCATATTGGCAACAATTATGTAATATGTTTTGATATGTTTGTATAATTATGTAATATGTTTTGATATGTTTGTATAATTATGTAATATGTTTTGATATGTTTGTACATTATATAGTGTTGCTTTATTATGTAATATGTTTTGATATGTTTGCTTTATTTGCATTATATATAATAGTACGACAGGTTATCAAACACAAATACAAATAATAAGCGTACAACAGATAAGCAAAACACAAATACAAACAATAAGCGTACGACATGTTAGCAAACACAAACACAAATACAAATAATAAGCGTACAACAGATAAACAAATATAAATGCAAATACTAAGCGTACCACAGATAAGCAAACACAAATACTAAGCGTACAACAGATAAACAAATATAAATGCAAATACTAAGAGTACGGTACAACAGATCAGCCTACTCATCATCCGAGTCATGGTCGGAGATGCCTAACTGAGTATGCCATGAGTGTATGATCTCATCCAAATCTCTGCATGCAGCTCTGACATCGTCTGGCAGCTCATCCCTCATCTGCAAGATTGGGTCTACAGCCCGTATCATCTTACCCATCCACTGCACATAACAATAACATTAGCGTACATTGAAGGGAATGTGTTCTAAAAGTTTTACTTTTAAATGTCAATTATTATGAATTGAATGAGAAATCATTTTGTTCCTTGTTTATGTTATTCGTCTTTTAGAAGTGTTAAGGAAGAGGCTCTTGGTCCTTAACCGTAGAGCTCTAAAAGATATTGGTTTACATAAAACAAAAGATATTCGCAATCATGGTAATTAACATGGAACATTAATTACCGAGTTAAGATTGTCGTGTTGGTCATAGATCATTGTAGCTCTACAAGTGAGTGACGACACGGGTATGCAAAAGAGGAAAATATTACTTTTGTATACTGAATAGACCTGATAAGTAAAATATTATAGAAATGTGTTTCTGTGTCATTAATATTTTACTGTGTCTTTGGTCCTTTGATATGAGACTTATATCTAATCACTTAAGGAATACTTAATTAGATCAGTGTCTTGAACTATCGATCAGTGTAGTGTAAAGGTATCGGTTGGTTAAGTATAAATTTCGTTGGAGAAGATAGTTAGTCAAAAGATTATCATTGCCCCTCTTAATTGAGTGATGATATTAGTGGGCCCCTTGATAAAGCAAATTTATAATGTGCACAATGTGATTTGAGTTAAGTCACATATTTATAACTAGCTTAAATAGATCAAGAAATGAATACTAATACAAAGATGACACAATACTACTTTGTGTGTATTCTTAATATCATGCGGCAAGGGACGGACACAAGTGGTGCACTCCATCACTAAATGGATCGTGTTTTGGTTCGAGTGGAATTAAGACATCTAACTAATTGGGAGCTATAATGTGTAGCTAGATACCGCTTATAGCTTGTGATATTAAGCTCTTAATATCACTGCCAACTTAGTTTAGATCCTCCCATAGGTCACACCGCAAAAACCGTGAAACAAGAAGCTTGATTTTTGGTTCATATGATGTGTCGGGTTTCTCATAGAAAATATGACACATGTGGTGAACAAGTAAAATCAATTATGTTGTATATAAACATAATTAGAGTCATGATAAATTCATATGAGATGCATATATTATGGGGTGCAATAATTTATTGTTGCATATGATAATACATTGCATAAGTTGTGAATTTGCTAAAATCCCCTTAAGTTCAAATTTTGTTGGAAATAAATCCAAAATTTGAAATAGGCAAAATCGGGTAGAAGTTCGGTAATCCGTTGAGGTTCGGTCGACCGAAGGATCTATGGATCGGTCAACCGAACGTGGAACGGATAATCGTAATTGATTGACCGTACTTGACCAAAGTGCCTGGAGCTTTGGTACGGCGTACCGAACCAGAAACGGTCGACCGAACAATGTTAAGTTCCGATATTTTCGGTTAACCGAATGGCACTCGGTCTTAGACGAGAATTCGTCCGATCGGTTAAGGAGAATTTTTCCCTTTAAGAATCGGTCATCCGTCTAGTACTCGGTCAACCAATCGTGACATATTCGGTTAACCGAATAAGTCTCGGTCAACCGAATAAGTCTCGGTCAACCGAACAGCGATTGATTTTCTGCCTTTGATTATTAAGAGATTAATTTGATTGATGGTTGGATTAGCTCCAAACTTGGTCAAACGTTTTGTGGGTGCATGTAATGCATTAAGGAATTAATTTATGAGAGAAAATGTAAAGAAAAACGTGGCTAAAGAATAGTCATGATTAAGAGTAAGACTGGAACCTATAAATAGGTCCTTATTCTCCCTAATTGGGTTACACAATTCAATAATTATTTTCTCTCTTAATTCACCACAAAAACCCACGAAAATTCTCTTAGTTTTCTAAGTCTTTGGAATGAGAAATCTCAGAGGCTAAGGAAGGGATTTGTAGCTAGATTCTAAGCTTGTTTGGAGATCGATTGGCTAGCTCCTTTCTCTCCAACCTTGTTTAGGGTTTCGGTGAACACTCGGAGGCATCCGGCGCAACGAGAAGCGAAGATTGGCATCCCAACCGTCTCCGAATCTTCGAGAAGTTTTAGAGAACTTCTAGGTATGAATTTCGGAGCTTCTTTATGTTTGTTTTAATAGAGTTTTTGAAACTAGTTTGTTAAAACAAACCGATGCATGCAATAATTCTAGAAAATTGAAAATTGATCCTTATTATACATGAAAATTCGAAAAATATATATGTATAATTAAACATGAAATCCTACAAAAATTACCAGATCGCCACACGTCCTATCTGGTGGTCGATCTGCTCTCCGGGAGGCACCACGGACGATGATAGGATGTGAGTAACTACCGAACCAATCAAGATAACGTGCATCACACTCGGAAGGGTCGCGACTACGTCTGAAGTCGCCAATGAACAATCGGCATGATCTCGGAAATGTCCGCCAAGTCGATTCCGCTGTAGAAGCGGGGAACCTGACGTCGTACGTCGCTGTTGTCGCAGACCGCACCGCATGCTCTGGTGTCGGAATGTCAACCGGGATCACCTGAACATATCCTAACTGACGCAAGACCCGATCGGGCATATAAGGCTCTATGATATCCCGATAACGAATAAGACCCATCAATAAAGTCCTCGGGACATCCGCTGCTGGGTCAGGACCATAGGGTAACCACTCCACCTAAAGTTTAACACATTAATAATAATACATCTTAAAATTAAATAAATGGTGTAAAGTTTGATACCTCTGATGCAGTCATCTGATCTAGCCGTGCGCGGATGGAACGCAATCGTCCATCGCTCTTGTCCTCGCTCCGGACAACCCACATACCCGAACGTGGATGACTCTCGTCGATAATCTTTCCCTCACGATGCGGGCGGAATGCAGGAAAGTACTCGTATATCCACGCCTGCAGCAGCGTAAGACAACCTGCAATCCCAGAACAATCCGCACGGCTAGCTATCCCAAGCTGCCGGTACAGGTATGCCAACGTCGCTGACCCCCACGAGTACTCACGAACGGTCTCCGGGTCCCTAGCCTCCAGTAGATCGCGTGGTCTGATCCGACAACCACTCTTGTCGACAAACAAGACGGCTCCGAGCATCAAGAATAGGTACGCCGTCAACTGTGTATCATCGGCCCGCGGAGGTCGTGCCCGTCTGCATAGGTCCTCAAGGGAGTCGATGCCGACACCACCACCACTCCATAAAGCTGTATCTCTCGCCAGACCATCAGGTGTGACACCAAGCAACTCTGCCACATAACACCTCAGCTCAGACGTCGACCCCTGAGCACTAACCAGACGACCATCCACAGGAATGCGCAGGATCTGGAAAACATCGTGAAGCATGATCGTCATCTCTCCGAAAGGCATGTGGAAAGTGTTGGTGTCAGGCTGCCACCGCTCCACAAACGCCGAAATCAAAGGCATGTCGAGATAAGGGAACATGTTGTACGGTAAGTGCCCCAAATGCGTGGCACTAATCTCCTCTCTGATATCAGCACTCAGTGTAGACCGCCAACCCTGTAGTGCTGTACAGGCTCTGTGCCGATTCTGGCACTTCAGAACCTTCCGATCCTCTCCGTCCCAGATCCGTCTAGCAATGTGACCCCAGAAACTAGGAATGACGCTCCCATCTAAAGGACCACCAGGCGTAATACTGCTCACGATCCAAGAATCGTCCTGGACCCTCTTCTTCTTCTGAGCGCGGGGATCAACAGTGCACGAGCTCGAATCCCCGGTCGTAAACCTCCCACCCCTACCCTTCCGCACCATCCATCCGGCGGAAGTAGAAGTACCCGCTCGACCACGTCCTCCGCTATAATCCCCCTGCCTCTCCACCTCCGGCCGCACTAACTCATACGGGCCATCATCGTCGCTCTCGTCGTCGAAACTATCCACATGCTCATCATCGAATGAATCATCCTCCTCCTCACGACGACGTAATGCCTCCCTCTCCCTCCTGACCGAAGCAGATATCCCCCGTCTACGTGGATGACGCGGTGCTGAATCATCAACTAAAGAACGGAAGGCGTGTAATGGTATCGACTTGCCTTTCCCTCCACTGTGACCCGATGACTATTAATTGAAATTTTAAATACAAATTTGTTAAATTTGTTAAACTAAATTATCATATTTATCAAAATTGTTAAACTAAATCAAAATTTGTTAAACTAAATTATCAAAATTGTTAAACTAAATCAAAATTTGTTAAACTAAATTAAAACAATTGTTAAACTAAATCAAAATTTGTTAAAACTAAATATCACAAATGTTAAACTTAATAAGAATTTGTTAAATTAATTTTTTTGATTTATCACTATTTATTAAAGTAATTATGATATTTATTAATTAAAAAAACAAAAAAGGTGGAGGCGTCTGCGAGAGACGCCTCCCGCAAGGTGGAGGCGTCTGTCGGAGACGCCTCCTCCTTCGGGGAGACGTCTTCGGAAGACGTCTCCCCCATCGGGGAGACGTCTTCCGCAGACGTCTCCCGCTACGGGTCGGCGTCCGAGGTAGACGCCCCCCGCATGGGTCGGGCGTCCTAAGAAGCCGCTCCCCCCATAGGGGGAGCGACTTCCTCGGACGCCCGCCCCATGCGGGGGGCGTCTCTCTCGGACGCCGACGACTTTTTTTTTTTTTAAACAAATAAATAACGTAATGTTACCTCATACGGGTACACCGGGGGAACTGCTGGCTGCTTCCCTGGCCTCCGAGACATTCGTAATCTTGTGTAGTAGGTATAGGAAGAGAAAGTTTTGAAAAAAGAGTGAAATTGTGAGATATATAAGCAAAAATAGGAGGAAGGGCAATTTGGTAATTTCAAGGGACGATTTAAGTAATTTTGGGACGATGTTTAGCAGTTCAGTAAAGTAATCACATGCAAGGCTGTAAACCTGTAACACAGTCCAAATGACAAGAAATAACTAAAGATGGAATGACTTAAATTACAAAATCACCCATGATCCTAGCTGGAATGCCAGGTTGTACATGCGTGGGAATAGGGGTGGGGATGTGTGTAGGCCTCCCGGAGTCCTTGTAGATACTTTAGTACGTCACACTGTGTAGAAAGGGGATTTAACGCTGGTTTTCTCCAAAGTCAACGTACTTGCAAATTAAATCTTCAGAAGGAATATTATCATATAGAAAAATTAAAAATTAATCAAAAGCCTCAGTTGAATCACAAGAGTTCATATTAATCAACTGCGTACCCGTAGATTATTTATTAAACCGTGACCAAAATATGTCACTGCTTGTGCATTTAGCGTTTGATTTTGTTCCATCGAGACATATATCAAAAAATTCTTAACATTAAGAACACAATGTCAAAATATATTGCTAAAATAATAGTAAAAGATTGCACATTGGTATTGTTGGGTCCGGCCCACAAACTTGGTGGGAGTGGTGGGACGGCGCCCACGTGATCATTCTCCAGTACCACTTTTTACGATAATTATTAATTATTGTTAATTTTCCCTTTTGAGCCACTAAAGTAAAAAGAAGTAGTGTTATCGTTTAATACCAACCAAGTAATTTTTTTTGGTGTGCCCCACAAAATTGCTAAATAATTATCGGATTGGAATAGCACTTTCCCATTAACCAAATCAAGAAGGATTGTTAATTTTGTTGCTCCTCGAAGTATTATAGTCTCACTCTAACACAAGTGCAACTTTAACTTGGTTTTAAGTAATCTCCTTCTTTGTGAGGCTCGATTTGAGAGTATTGTTTGACAATGCTCCAACCACTAGCGATTGTTGCTCAAAGAAAGTTAATGCCTCAACAAGGAACATCATATCTCCCTAAAATAGAGGTGTTAAGGTTTTACAAGATTATTTATTATGGTCTATAGTATAATTTTTTTGTCTGATGTGTAGGTGTAGCCTATTTGACCTGAAAACATGCAAAAGGTAGTGGTTAAATGCTAAAACATGACCAATGAATTTGAAGATCAAGGTTTTTTATAGTTCATCTAAACAGTACTGCACTGCAGGAGTACTCCATCTCTCCGACTCCATGCAGTTGTCTAACTTGGGATCAGCCATTTCAGAACAATATAAAGTGAAAGGTTATGATCTAAATATATCTACAAGTTCATAAGTACATAGTTTTGTGGTTTACAATCACATGTGATTTTAAGCTTTATATGATACGAGTTAGAATTAGACAATTAGTTGTATAATATACTTTATACATGCCTTTTGAGTGGCATGCTTTGAATCAAATAAACTTAATTCCTGAAATCTGAAATTTCCATGTTTCGATTTATTATACAGATGATTCGTCCAAACACAACATAAGGTATTTTTTTCCCTTCAAAATTCTGCAGAAACAGATTTTCATTTTAGTTCTTCCAATTTTGTTATGGTACGTATTTGTACCAGGCAGTATTTCATATCTGACCACTCCATTACCTGCAAATGACCTCGAAAGTAAGTCCCTTCTCCCACAATTTTCTTAGAAATAGAAGCCCAAGAGGGATGAATGGGTATATGTACCTATACAAGTGGTGTCTTGTGGTATATATGCTCATTCAAGTGGTGTCTTCTTATGTATGATTTTATATTACTAAGATGAAGATACTGTAAAGTAGTTAGAACAAAATATACCTCAAGAGTTAATTATAGCCCACAAACCAGTAAACCATTTTAATGTTTCTTTATGATTATTTTACAATAAAGAAACAAACAGCAGTGTCCAGCTCTTGGAGGGGGAAAAAAGGCAGAAAGGTGGAATGCCATCTGGGCTCCATCACAACACAATTTGTGGCTCACAAACCTCTGACTAGGCTTCCCAACACCACTTACAATATAACTGCAACTTCCATTTCCTTCAACACTAGAATTCTACACTGTCCCAAGTCATAAGCTTGACTACTACTGCAGTCCAAGTGTGGAGAAAATATGGTTGAGGTTAGAGGTGAATTTAAGCTTTTCGGTAAGAATATATCGGTCTCAGATGACGGAAAAGGCGGTTGGAAACATGAGATGAAGGTAATTGGGTTTTTTAGTTCATGCAATTGACATAGTTTTTCATGTTGGTTAGATAATTTTCTTAGAACAATGGCATGTTTTCCTTTGTTTCCGAAGGAAAGAAGTTAAATTATTTTTTTCCCGATTACTTGTTGATTCATAAGTAGAACATAACTGCCCTGATTATAAGTAAATGTCAACCAACTTTTTGTAAAATTCAGCAACCAACTGACCCACTACAAAGACTATTTATATAATTTCCTGAACAACAGCAAAAGAGAAATTAATTATTCTATGTCATCGATTTCAGGATCATATTTCGACGAACGAAACCACAATTTCACAAGATTCAGAAGATGAAATGAAGCCAACGACAAATTTCGTGACAACCGAAGAACACAAGATTGGCGATCAGGAAATTGAAGACAGAGAAGTTTTGAAAAAACCAGACAAGATACTGCCATGTCCAAGGTGCAGTAGCATGAACACCAAATTCTGTTACTTCAACAACTACAACGTCAACCAACCGCGCTACTTCTGCAAGAACTGCCAACGGTACTGGACTGCTGGGGGCACAATAAGGAACGTCCCGGTCGGGTCGGGACGGAGAAAGACCAAACATGTCTTGAACCATTACAGGGCCATCACACTTTCCCATTTTAATCCAAATGTTACTCTGCTGGCTTTCAACGACAACCACTTAAATGGCTCTACTCTAGTTAACCACTTTTACCCTTTACCCGTCCCACGGTCTCATTCAGGTGTGATATCTTCGCCATCTTCATCTGGTTCAAGATCAAATTCTTCACTAGGGAAACACTCTAGAGACTGGGAGATTCTCACCCAAGATGTTCAATTTGGAAAAAAATGCAACTTTTGATCCTACTGGAGAAGCTATAATAATTCAAGCAATATGAGAAGCACGGAGGGAAAATCCGAGGACTATTCGATGGCTTTGAGGGAAAGATGACTCACGAAACCGACCTACGATGTGTCTTGCAGATTAACCCCGCTGCTAAATCTAGATATATGATTTTCCAAGAGAGAATTTAAAACAATGTGAAGCTTTAGAGTTTAGATATGTAACTGATTTGTATTGTATTTATTCAACTATTGCGCTATTAGCTAGACATCTCGAATTATGTAACTTCAGCTGTATTTGGTAGTTGTAGAGGGGTGAAATTCGTGTATTGGAATAAATTGGAGGTGATTCTTAAAATATATGATCCTTAATTTTGCTCACACGTATGTACGTTGATGCACAAGAAAAGAAAGTGTAAATAATTAAGATTAATAGCAACACATGTTAAATTTATGAATGGTATGCAATATAACGAGGAGAGTATAACTAAGAATAATTACACGATATTGACGACTTGAGCTATTAGCCCAGGCTTAGCTGATCACGAGGAATACCCTCAAACTAAAAATTGCAAATTGAGTCATGATAATTAATAAGTTGGTGGCCATGAATTTCTTCAATTCCTCCATACAACTTTTCATAAAACATACGTCATGCGTGCATCCTGAACATTTATCATAGATCTACCGATGTGACATTTTAACATGCATTGTGAAAGTAGTGTGGAGACCATCAATGGATCCCTAGGTGGATGGAGCTTTCACTTGTAGTTGTGGTGACTGAAACAGTGAAAAGCATGCTGGTGGAGTGGAAGTGGATGTAGAGCACCTAAATTATCCTATCAAGAAAGTCTTTGCGGGTCAATCATGAATTATTTGGACATATATCAAGTTCACACACAAAAGTCAAAGTGGCGGTCAACTGAACCACGCTAAGTATGCAATCAACATGGCTTTGAACTACATGCAGTATAAATGAGGTTAAAGAATCCACTACAACAAACTAAACCTACAGCCACGGGAGGTGTATCCGTGGCTGTAGGATCCGTCACTATTGCCTACAACAGTGACGGATGTGAGCGAATCAGCCACGGATAAATCCCGTGGCTGAATCATTACTCCAAAATCTTGAAAAGAAAACCCGACTCCCTCACCCCCAAATCCTCCTTCCGCAAACCCTCACCCAACAAAAAAAACCCTCACCCCTCCTCCGACCCACACCTCCTCCGACCTCAACCCTCCTCCGACTCACCCCTCCTCCGACCTCAACCCTCCTCCGACCCAACCTCTTCCCTCACCCAAACCCCGAAACCCTCCTCCGACCCAACCTCTTCCCTCACCCAAACCCCGAAACTCCCCTCCGAAACTCCGAATCCCCGCAGCCAACCGTCCAACGTCACACGTCCAACAGTCCAACCTCACGCCGTCCAACCTCGCGCCGTCCAACCCTCCAGGTTTTGTGGGTCTTTCTTTTCCATTGGTTTTGGAAGGATTTGGTCAATTTAATCATGTAAAAGTTGTCTTGAGGTTTTAATTGGAGTTTGATGGGGTTTTTTTTCCGGTGTTTTGAGTTTGATGTTGTTGAAAGATGCATCAACATCAATATTATCACGGTATCCGCATCTGTAACAAGACCCAAAGTCCGGATGAGGACATTGTTATGTTTGTTGCATGTCATTCTTTAATCGGCACCAGCTGTAAACATATTTAATTTTCTTATACATTTCTTCCTCTATCAACACAAATAATAAAACTAATTACATCTTTGTCAAGGGTTGCTCTCATCTTAGTATAAATAAATATACTTTTGCATTTATACTGGTAGAATAAAGTCAAAATTGTTTAACTTATAGCTAACTTGGTTGGTATGTTTTTTAACCTTCTAAACGTCGTGAGTTAAATATCCTCGGCAGTAACTTACATATTTTGCTATTTAGGTTAAATTTGCAAGGGTTCCTTTTCACCCCAGAATTGACTGAACCTGAACTGAAATTTCATAGGTCGGATTTGAATATGGTCCAATATGGATCCAACCCGATCCATGTGACCATGTGCATTCGTATTAGTGTTTTTTCTGTCGAGAACTTTGAAAATAACTAATCAAAAGATTAAGAAAAATAAAATAATTAGAATGAACAAGACTGGAATTTAATACTTCACTTATTCCATGGTTACCACTTATTACTTATGACTCCTAGTATCTAAATTTCTATTGCAGTTAAAGAGTTGGTAATTTTCATATTGTATCATAATGAACTATTTGCATTTTTTTATTGATGCTTGTTGCATAACGTTGATGTAACAGATCCAAATCATTATTTAGGTGTTGTGCCTTACTATGAAGACAGATCGGAATTTTTGACATCAGAATGTAAGAAAGTCAAATTTTATGTGTTATTAGTTATGACTCGTAGTCTTTTTGAGTAATCTTGGTAAATTTTCCAAAAGAGTGGAAGTAGATGTATTCTATCCAAAAAAACTCCGGAAGATTTTAATGGTAAGCAACCATATTCTCAAACATCACTGGTCAAAAGCAAAAATAGTTGGATTCCGATCTCCCATTCTAATACTTGCTACAATGACATAATCCACTAGCTACAATAGTTCTGTTCAACATGGATTTCTTGTGATTTTATCCAACATAGTTTTTGTGATTTGTTTGAACTTGATAGAGATAGCATGGAGTCTAACAAAAGTTGGATGTATGGTGGAAAAAATAGTTCTACATTTTCCGATCGACTTAATGGTTTTCTGGATTTTGCGTTTGCATTTAGTCAGAGTTCACATATAGTTTGTCCTTGTTCTAAATGTAACAATTCCAAATGGAAGAAACGGAAAGATGTATATGAAGATGTTATTTGTCAAGGTTTCACTCGTAATTACACATGTTGGATTTTTCATGGCGAGGACTTTGAAATTTCAAATCAATCGACCACGTCACGAATTGAGAGAGAGAATGTTGAGGAATTTGATGACATGCATGGCATGGTCCAGGATTTGTTACGCAATCAAATGGATGCAAACGAGTTGCATGATGAAAACATAGAAGATTCAATTCCTGTAGGTGACCAAACGACGAATCTTTACCAATATTTAGAAGATGCAAAAGAAGAATTATATTCTGGTTGTAAATTGGGGCTCACAAAGTTGTCTTTCATCACAAGGCTATTCCACTTGAAGTGCGTAAGCAAGTGGACCAATAGTTCATTTAATAAACTGTTGGAGTTCTTTGCGGATGTACTTCCAGATGGTGCACATGTGCCTAAAAATCATTATGAAACAAAGAAGATGATGAACAACTTAGGATTTGGTTACAATAAGATACACGCTTGTCCTAATAGTTGTATCTTGTACTGGAAAGAATTGAGTGAAGCCATTTCTTGTCCCGTATGTGGAGTTTCACGATGGAAGGTTGTAGAAATAGACGAAGATGGTGAAGACATAATTGCCACTACATCGAAGAAGAAAAATAAACAGAAGAAGATTCCAGCAAAGGTCTTATGTCATTTCCCAATTAAGAATAGACGTCTATTTGAGAAATCACCTATGTTTATATTCAAATAATTCCATCTGGTTAGAGGGAACATGTTCAAAATATTCTTAGACGACAAGTTGAGTGAGTTGAAGTTGAGTGAGACGAAATGTGGAATGTCAAAGGTGGCTGAGCTAAAACAAGATATCATGGTTTAGCCTTTTTTTTAAAGTTGCAATATGGTACGAATGGTTGTCTAATGAGCCCCAACCACATGTTTGTTGTCTTGCATGCTTAAAAATATCAACAAACTGGAAATGATTCAACACCCAACATCTAAATGAGGTCTATGTGGAATGTGGACAAGAACCAAAATCATGGAGGAGCTCAGTGGAACCAGTAGTTAAAGTGTCAGGCAAAATAGATATACATAATACACTCATGAGAAATCATCTATGGAGTTACAAATTCTGAATTGCCATAAAAATTGTTTGTGGGGAGTTAAAAGTTTACGCGGCAAAGAATCGAGATTTCAACGTAAATCGATGGGGTCCACGACCATAATACAAGATTTAGAAGAGAAGAACGGTACTTATAACTTATCTTTGCCTTATTCCTTTAATGACAAAAATTAAAAACAAAACCCACGTCTTCTGGGCCATTTGCTTTTTCCCACTTTCTAATGTTTGAAACTACTGTATGTTTATTTTTTTTGGTTTCGTTGAATTATTTAAAATAAACATACGTAAAGAAAGTATGTTATTTTTTGGGTTAATTACAATTTATCATCGTGAACTATGTATTGATATCACTTTGCACTCATAACTTTCAAAATTAGTAGTTATCTCATCTGAACTTTCATTTTGTAACCTTTTGTCCATTGAACTTTAAAAATTCATCATTTAACACACATTCTACGTTTTTACTTAATTTTTTTGTTGTATCCCTAATATACTCTTAAACTTATATTTTAGATAAAAAAAGTTAAATAGCAAGACAAATGATGATAATGGAAAAGTCAAGTAAACGCAAGAAAATAAAATATAGGCAACAAATTTAATGTTTTGCAAAATAAAATGACATACAAATAAATCATATTTCACATGAAAAATTTAAATAAATAAGTCCAAAATACAACCAGCGGTTTACAAAAGGTTCCAACCAATAAACGTAATGGCACCAACAATGGTGTCTTGTTTGTTAGAGCATCTACAACCATGACCTAGGTCATTCGGGCGACCTAGGTTATCCAATTTCTCTCTCTTCTTTTCCTCACAATTTTTAGCAAATACTAAATATCATTAATATTAAGAAAGTAAATATTAAATTAATTTTAGCAAACATACATTTACATTAAAAGAGACGACAAACCAAATACAAGACATAAACCAAATAATACACGACATGATTCAAATATTACACGACATAAAACATAAATATGTGTCGCTTCCACTGAATCGCTGGTAGATGTTCTCAATCAAGTCTGTCATCAACGCGAGATGCTTGGTTTTATCACGAACCTGATCTTTGTTGTTCATGTAGGCATTAATATCCAGAACTCGAGCAGTGGAGTAAGGCATTGGTCCCAGACCCGATATGTTGCTATCATGCTCAAACTCAGTTGTATCATAAATCATGGAATAAGATTCACGTTCGTCCTCCACGATCATGTTGAAATTAATCTAGAAATGATCAGTGACGAAATCTTTAAGTAGAACTTCGTTGTTTTTCCCCCAATTTATGACTTATCTTCCATATTTTTCACTTTATGCCATATCTTCCAATTTTCAGTTTAAGACTTATCTTCCATATTTTAATTATCAGTTTAGAAATATCAGTTGTTGTTATTTCAATGTACTTGTTTTCTACTTTAAATTTAGTAAAAAATTCCCTATGTTCAGAGAAATTGGGGTATTTCAGTATAATTTCGTACTTTAATTATAACGTTATCAAAATATAATCAACCATAATCCTAATTATTATCAAACGTAAGCTTACATTACAGAAGACGATAAACCAAATACACGACATAAACCAAATAATACACGACATAATTCAAATATTACACGACATAAAACACACTTAACATGACGGTTGTGGGTCTCACTATCTTGTATCTTGAAATCTAACGTTATCAAAATATAATAAACCATAACCCTATTTATTATCAAAATATATATTACAACTACTTAAATCTTAAATATTTATCAAAATATAAACACCTAATTATTAAAACAAATACAAATACAAAAAAATCCGGCCAACCGAGCACAACCAAGTCGTCCCATGACCAGGTCATCCCGGGGATGACCGCAGACGACTCGATCGTCGACGGTCATCTGGGACGGATGACCCCGTTAAGGGTGCTCTTAGAATGATGAGGTTAAGGTTTTTTTTTGGAGTTACGCAACGAGAGGGGAATAAAGAGCAAACTCATGCTGAATCCTAATATTGAACTCTGCGACGCCGCATGAAGAATTGTCATGACACGTGGGTCTGCCACCCGTTGTGTTTAAGTTTCCATGTGGTGGGGCCGATATGAGTTGTTTAATGTAAAATAGAAGCCGATGGAGATAAAAATAAGAAAAAAATTGTAATATCTTTATCTTGTAAATTTTTTTAAAAAAAATCATAAAAATTATCAAAAAACTATTTTCAAAATCTACAAATAGACACCCTTATTGTTATATAAAATATATTGTAATTTTAAATTTCCAAATAACATATGGTTAATTCAAATAAGACAACAACCCAGTTTCAAACAAATATATTCCTTAACTTTCAGTTTTCAAACGGTTAGGTTCTCAATTTTAACTTTTCCAAATATGTTATTCTCAATCTTACTTTTATAAAGATTATTTTCTTATTTTCTACTGTTCCAACAATTATATTCTGGACTATCACTTTTCCAACAATGATTTTTGAAAAAAAATAAAAATGAAAGTTAATAATCAAGCTTATCAAAAATTAAATGAAATATATAAAAATAAAATGATAATATATATTTATTTGCGAATAATGAGAAATGAGTTTCTGAACAATTATTCCAACGTTCTTCAAGCAGATGCATTGGTGTTTTTTTTTTGGTTCTCTCTGTGGTGGGACCCAGTAATGGGCAAAAATAAGAGGAGATTTTGTAAATTTTTTGTCTTTTAAAAAATAAAAAAGTACATTTTAAAAAAATCACCACAATATTTATATCTTCAGAATTTACAAATAGACATCCATATTGTAATATAATATTTGTAATTTCAAAATTCCAATTTCCGGTGGTTAACTTAATTGTTGGTTGTAACCAATCCATCAAGTATTATGATAACATGTTTTGTTACATGAATATGATCCATGCAGCATTCTGTATCCTGAAATTGTAATAAAAATTATAAAAAATCATAGCCAAATAACATGATGCCACATGCACAAAGGACCAGTGACAACTTAAAACTAGATGGAGAACGAGACCTATTACAAGCTGTGATATGCTGACTTGACCAATATTTTTCTCAACAAAGTGGATTCGACTCACTTCTTACGCACCATCGTATGTTCTTGTCATAAGTTTTTTCCAAAATAAAATCTCACATCAAAGCACAAAGATAAGTCAAATTAAGCAACCAAATTTCTTCCAAGTTCCAAACCCCACCAACCAACCACTCAACGACAACTCGTAGAAGACACTATCAAAGTTGGCTTCCAGGAATACTCCTCTCACTATTTTTCCAATCCCCCACTTCTTCACATTTTCCACCAAACCACACAACCTCTTCCGCACCAATTGGTACCAACCTCATACGAAACTTCCTTTCTCTTCCCAATATATACTTCCAAAGTTGCACCTCTCTTCCTCAAACCAACCAACTCAGACAACATGGAGTCATCCAACAACATGTATTGGGACTCCCTCGTTGGCATCCTCCTCCTCAATCCTTTCTCCAATTGGTTCTCGCAACTCAAGAAGAAATATAGTCTCATACAATCCATCTCGAGCTTCTATCCCACGACGACAACAACAAGAAGTAGTACACGTTGCAATATCCTGTTTGAACAACAACAGGACGATAACACCAGCAATATTAGTGTGGTGACAAAGGAAGAGGTCGAACGCATAATGAAATCTTTGTCCTTGTCTTCCCATAACAACACGAGTACGTGCATGGGATTAGAAGACGCACGTTGCATGTTCGAGGAGGAGGAGCCAAGCGTGGAGGAGGCCAGAGAGGCCTTCTTGGTGTTCGACGACAAGAAAGACGGGTTCATAGACGCCGAGGAGTTGCAGAGGGTTCTCAAGGTGTTGGGGTTGGTCGAAGGGAGCTCCTTGGATACGTGTAGTAGGATGATCGGAGCCGTCGATGGGGACGGAGATGGGAAGATCGATTTCGATGAGTTCTTGGGTTTGTTGGGGAGAAGCTTGGATTAAGGATTAATTAGTTGATGTGTTAATGTTGAATCTAATGTAATATAATTCAACTTAATTAATTCAAGTTAATTGGTTTGTTTGTTCATATTTGTATGTTAGACCTTAGACGTGTAACGTGTTTTCTAGCTAGTTTGACGGATCAAACTTTGTTTTCTCAACTTTTCATGAGTTGTGTTTTTTGTATGAACACGGGTGGTCATGGGAAACTTTGATTTTGCTACGGTGTTTCTATTTTTTTATATAATGAGAATCTGTTGGGGTTTTCTTCTCTCTTCTTTTGTGAAATTAAAGAAATTTGAACAGAATTTCACAATCGTGCAAGGGATATTCCAATGTCTGCTGGTCTTTCTCAATGGTCCAACACCTGAAATATGTTGACTTGTAATGTTTGACAAAAGTGGTGCTTTAATATTGAGAACTACTAAACGTCGTCCCAAAATTACTTAAATTGTCCCTTAAAATTACCAAATTACCATTAACAATATATTTAATACACATATCGTCTCGTGTCTTTAAATAATGTTTTTGACTCAGTTTTACTAACATTCATAGTACCAACACCAAGAAAATGTCTGGCGAAACACCTAGATCAGGCGAAGTAACGGAGACGGATTTTCTTTCCGACTCGGGCGTCTGGCTAAGACACCTCCACCATGGTTGAGACGTCTTAGCTAGACGCCTCCACGATGGTACAGATGACTTAGCAATACGCCTATACCATAGTCTAAGCGTCTAGCTAAGACGCCTCAACCATGGTGGAGGCGTCTTAGCCAGACACGTCCACGATGGTGCAGGCGTCTTAGCCAGACGTCCCGCTTTTTTTAATTTTTTTGTCAAATTAAAATTATACGGTGTGTTATCTCAAATTATTTGACGTTTCTTTGCAAGTTTTCGGTGGTAACCAGTCGGATTACAATGAGCTTTTTTGCAAGTGATGAATATTCAAAAAAAATTCAGATCCAACATTTTTTAAGTTCCAAAATCCCCCGGTGGTAAAACATCCTGACTTACAAATACCACATCGACAGGTCGTTCGGGGGTCTCGCTCCATGGGTGGAGCGTCTGGGTAAAACGCCTCCCCGATGGGTAAGGCGTCTGGGTAAAACGCATCCCCCATGGGGGAGGCGTCTGGGTGGGGCGGCTCCGTCGGACGCCCGTAATTTTTTATTATTTTTTTATTAAAAAGATATTAGATATTTTACGAGATTCGAGTACACTGGGGTGTCCGTTGGCTCATTACTAACCTCCAAAATATTATTTTTTATGATTATAAGAGGAATATGAAGAGAGATGTGTGATAGGAGGGTAAAATGTCGTGTTACAGCAGTAGAAATGAGAGAATGACAAAATGGCAATTTCAAGGGGCGATTTAAGTAATTTCAAGGGACAATTAAATCCACATATTTATTACTGAAAAATTTACATGGTCAACAATGTTAACCTACATATTAAATGGACATTACCTATTCCAGAGAATTTTACATGGTCAACAATGTTGATCTACATTAGCTATTGAAGAGATACTATGGCAAAATCAAATAAAGACATAACAAGCATAACTCTCACGTAAAAACAAAAATATGTTTTTACATGATTTCAAAAAAAAAACGCAGAACTTAAACTCAGATTGTCATTGTTCTCTGGCGAGGTTATAATTTATAGGTGTCGATATGAAGAATCAATATAGGGATTTCCATGTTTGTATTTTTGGACTCATACACACACACATGGATATGGAGAGAAAAATTCGGATTTATAGATAAATATTGTGTACAGTTTAAGCTTCAGCTTCTCTAACTTATTATTGATTGACCATTCATAATGTTAACTTACAAATATCACATAACTTAAGCACAAGTTCCAAACAACTAAAACTTAGTTCCTACTTTGAGTATAAATTTGAAAGAGAGAAGAAAAAAATATTTTGAGAATACCCGCACCCTCGTATACACACAAAAATTAACTATACTGTTATTATTCTGTAGAAACTTAAAAATGAACATCCATCTTATTTTATCTGCATCAGTCGATTCAGTCCTAGCAAGAAAAAACAATTTCTGTAGCCTTGAAAAAAAAGGTTTTAGATATCCATCGCTGGTGCAATTGCATTTTTTGTTCATGATTTGCTACGTAAAATAATGTTTAGCCAGGTAAGATAATAACGAGCCAGTGAGACCAAGCCAACATTCGGGCCGAATACTGAAACTACAAGCCTTTGGAACAAATAAAGCCCATAAAGATTTTTCAACAAACATAAAGGTAAAGCCCACTAAAATTTCAGATTTGACAGCCTTAATTGTTAGAAACAACTGGACTTACGGCCTTAATGGAGGTTTTATTCCAAATTTTCGGGAACAAAATTGCAGGGGAGGTAAAAGAGGATAAAATATTATGGAAAGATGTTTTCTTTTTCTTTTTACTAGCTTCAGCAGCACATACTACGCATGTGTAATGACCTTCAATAGATATTAATGTTATTACGTTTGACATTAAGTTCACAATTTGTATTTCGCTTTATATATTTAAAAAAAGAAATATAGTATGTGCAATGACTTCTATCTAGCTAATAGAAACTAACGTTATTACTTTGGGATAAACAGTTGGAATCTATCCCGTAAAAACAAAACGCTGTGATCCTTAAAAGTTAAATCTAGAATAGCAAATGAAATAGACTAAACAGTGGGCCCAGTAAGAGTATGTCACTCATGGAAGACGCTTCCTTTCTAAATCCATCTCCTCGAATTAATTAATTCTGTTTGGAAAATTTCAACTTCTTCCAATAAATCACAGCTAAGTAACAATACGTGGTTGTATGTATCCTAACCAGTTTAAGTATTTTTATAAGAAAAATAACGATTTGGTGGAAATAGGATCGAGTTTTACCTTCTTAACATAAAAAATGTTGTTATTTGTTGACAATTGGTTTGAACATTTCTTAAGAACAACAAAATAGGAAGATTCGGTCGACCGGTGGAGGAGACGGTCAACCGAAAAATGCCAGTGTGTGCCAAGATTCGTCGAAGAGGGAGAATCAGTCAACCGGGTGTTGGACAACGGTCGATCGAAAACTTTCAGAGCCTTCAGGGCTCAGACCGAAGCGATGATCAGTCGACCGATGCGAGGCACACGCTCGACTGGAAACTTCCAGAGTCTTCCGGGGCTCAGAATGAAGTGCGGATCAGTCGACCAGTGTTGGGCACGCGGTTGATCGGAAACTTCCAGGAGCTTCAAGTCGAGGATCAGATGCACAGAACAGTCGACCGATGGTGATTCCGGTCGATCGTGTAAACAGTCAGAGAACAGGTCCGTTCGAAGAAGCGGTTGAAGGAGGACAGTTCAGTCAACCGAATCGCAACAGGAAGTGGTCTTCTTAACCGAACGGTCGACCGAATGGGCTATTTCGGTCGACCGTTGCATACGTTTTCTGCACGGTTTTGCTAAGTTTTAGCTCAATTTTTGAGTCTATAAATGACTTGTTTTCCCCTTGTTTTTAACACAACATACAATACTTATTTCCCTGAGAGAGATTAGAATAGAGAAAGATCTATAGTGCCTTGGGAGACATTGTTTCCAATCAATTGTAATCTCGATGACTTCTCATGTTGGAGAAGGGCAAGAAGAAAAGGAAACCCGCAGGAGACCCCCAAGGACGTAGGTACGTTGGCGAACCTTGTAAAACACATGTGTCGTGATTTGCTTGAGGTGTGTTGTGATTTGCTTGTGATTTTCATCTTTAATTGTGTGTTTGTCACTTGAAGTTTGGGAGAGACTAGAAGTTTAATTTTCCGCATCAATATTCTTATTTACCGTTTGTGTTACTTAATTCGTATCTTGTTAGTAGAGTAGCTACTATTCAATTTGCCCATGTGAACATGTCTTTTGTCTGGATTAATTCAAAACTAAAAATCAACCAATGAGGCTAATTTCAGTCAACTATACTACCACTCAAAGATTAACATTTCCAATAAGACAGTCGAACTCGAAGTATGCTTTCACATGAAAAGACTATAACGTCTCCGAACAATTTTTACACTTCACGACGCCTACGGAATTGAAATTAAATGCTGTTCGATCGTGCGACACTTAAGCGCGTGCTTCGCGAGAAGTGAAGAACAGGAAGAAAGAAAATAAAAAAAACAAAAACAAAAACAAAACAGTCTTCGGAATCACGTTTCACCGAACCCAAAACTCCAAAACGCAGTTGGCATCCATTGCATTGCATGCCTACAAGTTAAAATACAAACATCGACAATATCGCTGTATCGGGTTGGAAGATATGTGTCCGTGATACCACATCTTTTGTCCTCGCATTTAATATTACCTATTTTCACTTCTCACAAGGCTTCATTCATTGCATTCCCACATGTTACCGTTCGTACGTGTTCGAAACTTAATTGAAATCTCCATAAACTATACCATGGACCTCCATTTTTCTTACCCACACAGATTTTGCTTCGTTCTGTTTTCCCATATATGCTATTTGAGCAATCAAATTCATGATACTAATTTATTGTGGGTATGCGTTTTATTTATAATTTTCTTTAAGATCTTCCTGCAATTTCCTCACTTTTTTTGGCTTTCAGCTCACCACCAGATTGGATCTGCTGATGGATTTTGTCCAGACATAAATTACTTTTGAATTTGTTGTAGGACTCCTGCATTGTATGGTAACGAAAATTAATTGAACCTCATGATGAGATTTTCTAGTCATTACTCAAATAAAAAGCACAACACTAACAACCATAATTTTGTCTAGATATGAATCACATTTCGATTGACTCAAAAAACAAAGCACACCACTTAAAACGACCACATTATGGTCGCTTCTTTCTAAATTTTTGGATATTTTTATAAAGAAAACAACAACAACTGAACTTCAGGAACGACCACTGCCGCAGCACGCAGTCTTACTGTCTTACACATATCATAGGATTCGATGGCCTCGAATAGAAATTAAACAACAGCACTTGACGGTTATCCCAACATTAAAACAACAACTAAAATTAGACCGCATAATGGCGGGTGGTCCCAAACCCAAACCAAGCCCACCCCAGCCAACCAAACAAAGCTAACTACAATTTTCAACTAAAAATGGCCAATTAAAACGAGCCGACTCGAACTCGAACTTGATCTTAACGAAACTGCGAGCCACTGTAGGTTTGGCCGAAGGACCATCCTGCAGGGGCGACGTTGTAGGACACGACACTGCGACCGTCGCTAGTGACCACCTTGAAAGAGAGGGGTTGGCCATTGAGGTAGGTGTTGCTTTGCCAGTTCTGGCCCCAATTCCTCGACATCACTTGCCACCGAGTGCGCGAGCCCTTGACGTATACCGCATGCACGTCACCCGCCCCACCGACGTTGGTGATTAGTACTAAGTTGAAGTAAGAGTGTCCGTTGATTGTGAACCTTATTCCTCCTCTCTTTCTGCATGACACCCTGCGTGGCCAAAATAATATGCTTACAATTTCATTTCATGGGGAAAAATTATTATTGTTTGAGAAAAAAAAATGTCACAAATAGACAAGAATACTTTCTGACGGTCGAATTACAAAATTGGTAAACGTGAGGATGGCTGCTGAAAGTGGAATATTGTTGAAAAATCAGGAGGGCGTGTGCTTTAATTATTTTTTAGTTTGTAATTGTAGAGTCATGTCCTTTTGCTAGCTACATTATCAACATTAATCAACTTCATTTATAAGCAATGAAATAAATGCCTTAAAAAATCCGAGCATGAGCACAAAACTCATTCTATTTTGCTGAATTCTAATTAATTACGTTTCTCATAATCCGGCCCTTGCTAGATTTAACCGTTGATAAAATCTATATCGATAATTAAACTGTTGGATGATTACTATTGAACAAAATTCACATTAATTTTGGAACATTAAATTCGACAATGTACATGGTATAAGAAAGAAATAAACTCAAAACTCAAACCTCCTGTAAGCAACGGGCACGACGCCAGCTCTATACCGAGCAATGCGCTGGAAGATGGGTTGGGAGAGATCGAAATGGCGGAGAGGAGGGTTGCACCATCCACCGGCATTGTTGGGAAGAGCATTGTTAGGTGGGCAGAAGTTAGTGGCCGTGACCACTATGGCACTTGGAAGGCACCACTTGCGGTCGCCGGCGCACCTCAGCTGATAGCAAGCCCCGCAGCTCAGCCCATTGTTGAACAAAGCCGTGCTCAGGGCCGCCGTGTTGGTCCCGTACCCTTGGCTGTACAAATTCCCATACCCACAAGCCCCTCCTACATGTACAAATTATATAATTAATTAACTACTCTAGTCTAGTGTATACGTACCAAATATATACAACATCATACCAAGCATCAACCAATTCAACTTAACTATATAGCATTAGAATATACGTACGAGATCGAGGAATAGTAAGTTTTTAATTTATCTTGGCCAATTTATAAGTTAGTTTTAAAGTATACGTTCTCTATATATAGCAACTCAGATACATAGTAGGAACTACGAATTTGGCCTTGAAATATATACATATGAATTGGACCTTTCAATCGATATTGTAGACATCTACTATTTGAATGGCAAACAAACCAATATATTTGTACGGCTTAAAGTGGAGTAGAAAAGTCTTTAAAATAATAGATGTATAGTCTTACTATGGTGAAGAAAGAAATTTAGGTAAATTGTGTGTGTTTGAGCTCGTTTTGAGAAGATTATGTGAAGTTAAACATGCATAGTGGTTGAAATAGATTAATGTGGCTTACCCATAGTGCCAGAGGCATCACCACCACCATAGAAGGTGGCATGAGCAATGGACCAACCACCATAGGCGTGGACAGTGGTGGAGGAGAGAGAGGACAGTGCAAGGAGCAAAAGAAGGGTCATGTCCATGCAAGTGTTTGGCTTTGTGGAGGGATGGATCGATGAGAGAGAAGTAGAAGCTTGGTTTGGTTGGAACTTGGAAGGTTTGGAGAGGAGAGGAAGGAATAAATAGGGAACAACTAATCAACCATAAGTCAATTTTGTCTTAATTTTGCGAACTATATTGGGCTCAACAGTTGAGTTTCGACTCCAAATCATGCGGTGACGACATCTTTGTATTCCGATTCATTAATGTGAAACTGTTTAATCTTAAATGGGTCCGGTCAAGTAATTTTCTTGACAAATATTATCCACAACTCACCTTGAAATCCTACTAGTTAGAGGGTTAAACAGGTAGTTAAAAAGAACCGATTATCGATCACTGAGTAACCGATTAAACGGGTAGGTAGGTGTAAAACAAGTTCACGGGTCAAAATGTTAATTATTTATGTTGGTGATCGTTAATACGGATTGGTAGATGTTGACTTTTGAACGCAACACTCTTGGGGTCATAGGCAGGGAGTAGGACTATGACATGAGATTTGCATTGCTTTCCAAAATATATGATTTTGAATCAGTGAATGGATTTTGAAATTTATTGATTGTCTACGTGTATAAGTCGTTAAATTAGACCATTCTGATTTACAAATCGCGAGTTAATTTCGAGGACATTCACAGATAAACATTTCCTTAGCAATACAAGCTTTTGATGTTCTAGTTCTACTAATTGCCTGCATATTCATCTCAATAAGGTCACAATGAAATTGATTTTTTTTTCATTTCAAGTTGAACCGCTTTAAGGTACATTGGGTTTACAGGAACTTAATTGAAAAGTAGGGAAATGACTTCCACAAAAGGTTTATGGTGATTGATTTACAAATAAATTTAAAATAACTCTGAGAATTAAGTTCTATAAGTCTCAAACCCTTATAAAATAACAATGTCAATAATTTTACTAATTTTCACTCTAAATACTAAGAAAATAATGAAATTGAGTTTTAAATTGTTACGTTGATTCCTACAAACCAGTCACACTAAAAAACAATCCGTTCATGGATCATTATTTTGCATCAAAACGATCGAAATAATTCGTCCGCAATGGTATGTATAGGCTCGATTTTACATTCGATTACATGTATATGATGTTCTTTAGAAAAAAATGTCGACCAAAGCGCGTGGGGGTTTTGGAAAGATTAAGAGATGTGGGTCAATGGGCAGCCAAGTGGCTCACCGACAAAGTGCAAAAGCTAGTTAGTAGAGCAATAGCACCCACATGCATGTCCAACACAACATTGATGTGTCAACTGTCTACTTATTTCTTTGTTGTTTTCCTTAAGTAAATCACTTCAATTATTACTGCGCCATAAATAGTTAAACACAAAGCTCCAAGAAACTATCAACATTTTACGCAAACTATTCTGAAAGCATGATTCTTTCAAGGTTATGACTGATTTTAAGGAAAGTGGGGAAGCAAATTTCTTAAGATGCAAGTGGGAGTGGGGAAATCCAATTATAGCATTTGGTTGCTTGATTTAACGAAGAAAAGTCAAATTCTGAATTTTCTTCTTCGTTTTGTAAACCAATAACATGCTTAAGATATCATAAAGCCACCAAAATGCGGTCGAATGTTTAAGTGGGAAGTGAAGACTTAAGAATCCCCTACCCAGCATCAGTTTTGGTTTACCACAAAATAATGTAATTAGTTGTTGCAAATTACTGTGCTCCAAAATTGATCCTGGCCAAAACATTATAAAAAAAATAGCACAGGTAGAAGCTCAAAACTTGTAAGTGGCTGAAAGAATGGATACGTGGGAACAAACATAACAGTTTAATAAATTTCCAGCTATTCCCAATGAAACAAGCACAGCTACAGAGATTGCTGTACCTGTACTGCTCTGGAGGTGTGCATGCATGGCAGACTAGTAATTTGACCAGAACAAGATTTTAGACATTATACACTTCTCAATAAATACTATTGTCTGATACCACTTCCAGGACAGGACCACACCATCTTTCGTTTCATCAATCCAGAAATCTTATTTGGTTGTTCGGCAGATGATTTACTGCTACTTCTGTTCATTGGAAAAACAAAGAATCAACATGTTGTTCAGCACTTCATTCCAAGAACACAATCAATGTGGTTTACTAATGGTCTCCTACATCTGTTTATCAAATGTTGTAACTCCCTTTCTTAGTTCAGAAATCCTGCAGAAGAGTAACAAGACGTAGGCACTCTAATATGTCATAAATTACTCAAAATTCTAATTTCAGAAGGATAAACACTCACACTCTAATGTGTCATGAACTCCGATTTTCAGATGTTATATATGTTATTGTTAAGTGTGACTTGAATTGCAAAAGAGAGCAATTCTGGGTGCTCAAGAACTGGAACTACTGAAATGAAGAATACACACAAGAGTATTAATCATTGAGATTTTAGCCTCGACCTTAGCTGAGGTGGTCGACCAGGTGCTTAAACGGTCAACTGACAAACAACAACTAAGATATTAGAACAAGTCAACCCGATATCACGATTAGTGGACCAAGCTGACATCCTTCCTGGTGATAGATTGCTTTGGTACTTGGAGTACTACACGGAAGGCTTTCTCGACAATGGGGAGTGCCGACAACACAGAGGGATTACAAATTCTGATGGTTCCGGAGAAGGTTTTAACCCTAGATTGGGATCTTAATCCTCTCTAGCTAGTTGTGTCTATACTTGATTGTTTTGAGTTGCACTTGCATACCATCCATGCACTGTCATTGACAAAAAGAAATCAATTCTTTGTATCTATATTGCATTTGATTGTTTATGCAATTGTTTTTTCTTGTTTGCTTGAATTGTGTTTCCATATTCTGCAAACTTGTTGCTGTTTTAACAGAGAGGATGCCAACATGTTTGACCACAAAACAAGAATAATCTTTGATCATTATTGAGGAGGCATGCAGACATGGACAAGTTGGTTTACTTGTGCGTTTGTTCTTCATGAAGATCAATATTAATTAGCCGTACTAAATGGTTGTATGATTTCTTACAGGAAGGGCTGAGACAAGGGCAATGGTGGTATTTAGTTGGGCCTGTAGCTCACATCTGTTTATTTAGTTCATATATGTAGGGCTGAGCATCGGTCCGGTCCGGACCGGACCGGAAATTTTTTTTAGGTCCGGACCGAAAACCGGACCGGACCGGAAAAAATTAGGATAGGCGGACCGAAGACCGGACCGGACCGGACCGGTTCGGTCCGGTCCAAAAACCCGATTTTTTGGCTTAAATTTAAAAAAAAAAAAAAATTGGACCGGTCCGGACCGGACCGGACCGGAAAATTTAAAATTTGCCGGACCGAAACCCGGACCGGACCGGATTTTTTCAAAAATTTCCGGACCGAACCCGGACCGACCGGTCCGGTCCGGTCCGGTTTGACCGGTTTGACCCGGTTCTGCACAGCCCTACATATATGTGAATAATCGGGTTAAACTTCTTCAAGAAAGTCTTTTTGCCAATGTTTTACATCTAAGAAAACATTATGCGGATGATGGATGCAAAAGCAACAGATGTTTGACCATGAGAGTTGAGAGACTGAAACAAAGTTGGAATAATCATGGTTTTTGAAACCCAGATTTTCTCTTAATATCTTCTAGGTTTTTCCATGTTCTACTAAAAACATATGTTGCTAATTCATTATTTGTCTCTTTTTTTAATCTTCTTGTCGGTTTTTTTTCACTTGATTTGGTTTGCAACATGGTGGTTGGAAAGGGCCATTTTCTAGTAAGTGGTTCAAGCTGAGGGGTTGGGGGAGTACGAGATAGTTGAGAAACCCACTCCAACATTAGTTAAAGTTCCAGGTTTTTATTATTATCGGTATTGAAGTTGTTTTAGTTCCGGTGTTTTATGTCACAGCTCACATGAACCACAGTACTAGTGAAATGAAAAATGTAAGACTATCACTTAAGAACCTGCTATATCCATATCAATTATATCACTAAGACTATGACGTGTGAAGCATTGCTATATTCATATGACCATATCAACTACCCCAATAGGATTATGAAGGACAAACCATTATAACAAGACTACCAAGTATGAACATTATAACATTAACAGAGAAACCCAATGTGCAAAACTATTAAAACTCAAGGCTACAAAAAAGTTGCAGTATAGATCGAATGTGTTGAGTTTAGGAAGATTAACCAAAATTGACAACAAGAAATACGAAGCAAGTGGCATTGCAGACGTACAGTTTTCTCGATTATCATACAGAAAATTTCACGCCTTCATCATCTGTAGAAGAACCCCTAAACATGGCTGCCTTGCCCTTTTGCTCGAGAATTTTCAAGGCACGGATGAGAACACTACGATCAATACCCTCCAAATCTGACAGGACAATGATGTTAAAAAAATGCATTCTACCATATCAAACTCTATCATGAAAGGGAGTGAGGTTTTAGTGTTGAGGTGAGTAGTAGTTACCTGTACCACGTGTTTCAATCCCAGAGCGGATTTCTTCAATGGTCATTACACCATCTTCCATACCATTTTCTCTCACCTAATTGTGAGAAAAAAATAAGAAACTACCAAACAAAAACAAGACAGAAATCTTCTTAGTGCATATTGTATCACTATGTAATACTTACAAAATCTAGAATATAACCAGCCCAGTCTTGAATACTTCTCCAAAGAATAAGACATTTCTTGTGCCCTTTGTTGATCCATTCTGCTCGGCCTGTAAAAGGATGGAAATTGCATATCACACTTAAACGGTTTAAGTCAAATAGATCAAACATTTACTGCAAAACAGTTGGCTAGAAAAAAGAGGAAAATGTAATCATTTAGACCTTCAGACACTAAAGCTGAAAGAAATACTCCCCTTGCCTCATGATTTAGAGATCCTGCAATTGGACGTCAACCTTAATAACTGGATATGACTAAAAACAAAAGTGATGTATTATGCATCAACAAAACTTGGAAGAAAGTTGTTTCCATTGGAAAAAAAGATATGAGATGCTTCAAAAGCATCATATGCTTGAACAAGTAGCGCGACACTTTAGTGAAAATCATAATGTTTAGAATGAAAATAATTTTCTCAATAACTGCCAACTACCACTTATAACTGAAAGCAGGATTTGCATTCGGTAGACAATAAACATCAGATTATGTAATTCAGGGAAACCATATTAGTTTCTCTTTCTTGGAAAGAAAGGCCAAGCATGCTTGAACGCAAATCGGGAAAAAGTTCCGAAGCTGATATCGCTCACTTCCACTTATAAGTTGTAAGTAAATATCTTAGTGAGCCATTTGTTTTAAAGAAGTCCATGAACTCTAGAAACTCTAGCTTTCAATACATAAAGAAAATAAATTGATATTTACGTATTTGGTTGCAAAGTTGGTCACAACTCACAAAGTCACAAGATAGAAGGGAAAAAAACTTCTGAAATTGTTTACGAGTAGTAGGAAAATACGGAAAATCATCAAATGATGAACATTTTAACAAGGGAAGTCAAACTCCAAAACATACAAGTTCCAATAAACCAGTCATACATAAACTAGTTTCTAAAGTTTGGTTCCACACATCTAGAACATTTTCCTACAAACCAGTTGTGGGAAAGACTAACAGACAAGGGGCTTGGTATCTTAGATGATTGACACCCATACTTTTCTATTAAATCAATAAAAATTGGTTGACAAAAGGGAATGGTTTTTGTGCCCAACCAAAAGGGTGTTCCTTTTTTTATCCTGAAACTGTTAAAAAGGAAAAGTTCTCTTATTCTTCATTCTATCTCTATGATGAGATCCTATTTTTGCTCCTTTCCAGGTTCTAAGGAGACACTCATGTAGAACACAAAAGGAACAAAATAATAACCAAAGGAGGGGGAAAAACTAAAAAAAGAACTCCAAATAAGTATACTTACTTTCAATTGCTTGATTCACAAATAGGGGGAATTCTTCCTCAAGTCCAATTATAAAAATCTTTTGACTTTTACAATAATCAAGTATCAACTCTTTCCATAATTGTACCTGTTTCTCCCTTGTTTCTCTCACTGGCTGCAGCCTGTGCATCATCCACAATCCATATTACGTGGGGAAAAAAATGGTAAAAAATGCTGCATGGTAAACTTGGAAGAACACGTGCAAGTTGAGTATTGCAAGCATATTCAGAATGATTTAGCAAAAAATGCAATGAGGGAGGACATCCACAGCTGAAATGATCACATAAAGTATTCCAGTAAAAAAAATGAAATGATATTACACAGTAAATAAACATCTAGGAAAAGAGAAATATAACTGCAAAGAAGACTCATTGAGGGTAAGTGGGGTCAGGTTTTACAATTTTTTATTTGTCATGGCCAGCTTCATTTCATAGCTTTATGGACTAATAAGCAGCTTATAAATTTTAAGAGAGTTATAAATTTACTTAGGATCTTTAAATTCCTTCACTGATTATACACGATCTGATATAATTGATAAAAAAAACTAGGGGAAAGATAAAACAAACTCAAAATTGATATTTCATTTCGTTTTGAGATGCGAGTCAAACACGTCTTTTTCTATTTCCCAAGATGCAGCCTCAACTATTACATTCCCTTTCTTTTGTATCCTGAACCAACCAGACTATTCCTGTGATATTGATTATAGTAGAGATTATGGATTTTAACCTTGACATCAACAGAATTTCCATGGTTTTTAACTTTAAAGAAAGCTATAAGAAAATGTATAAGAATAACAATCTTCTTTCTTTCAACTGCATTTCCTTCTTTCCGCTTCTCTAACTATTTTTGGGTGAACTTGTATAATTCTAGTTTGTTAGATTCTGAAACCCAAAAAACACTCACAGAGTACACTTTCTTTAACCAAATCAAAGACTGAATGCTTTCAGTAAGGAGGACATCAAGTCATCAAGAAAAAAGTCTGGTACTCATACATATGCAATATAGTAACCTTGCAATGATCAAATTCATACCCATGACGATGCATAGAAGCAAGGGAAGATTTAGAAAAATTGAGAAGTCATTTACGTGAAGTAAGGTGGATAATTGAAAAAGTTGGGCAACTTGAAATTTCCCAATGTCTGCATCTTCGGACCTCAGGTAGTGAATTTGTTTGTTGTCTGTGTCAAATATACTTTTTTTGCTTGTCTGCAAGCACAAAACAGATTCAGAAAGGTGGGCTAAAAACAATAGTGTGTAAAGAAACATGCCATAGCTTCATTTCCAAAAATAAATCTAAAAAGCCCATAAGAAAGAAGAGGAGAGGCACCCATTGCCTACCATTGAGAAGAAAGGTAATCATCTAAAACAATAGCCACTTGAGTTTATGAGCTATGGAGCTTTATTAAACTCCATAGGAAAAATTACAGTGTGTTTGGACTTTTGAATGCAACATCTCAAATTTCTAGATGTCTTGAAATGACAAGATCTGAAATACAAGACACTAAGGCTATGTTTGGATTAAAACTTAATTTTAAATCATTGTTTTTCCCCTATGTTTTCTATATGCCATCCGTCTCAAATACTTCATTATTAAAACAAAGTTTTCAAATAAAAGATGTGTTTGGACAAAAATGTATTTTTTATCTAAACATTTTTTTAGAATAAAAAGAAAATGGAGATATATATATCCCACACATTGAACATGGTCATATATTGTGGCATTTCATCAAATACCTCTGTTGGGTCTTTAGACAACATAGTTTTTGGACTTTCCTATTTCGGCATTCATCAAATACCTCCCGTGTGTCATTCAACAAATTTCATTTCAACATCTTCCATTTGGGCATTTCATGAAACAAATCTTGGTCGCCTTAAATAACCCACATTCCATACCCACCCAAGTTGAACTACAACTCCAGGCATATCTATTGAGGTAACCAACCTCATCTTAGGGTATCATACAAGGGCAAACAAGGGGCCAGCTCCACATCTTCTTTCAAGGATGCAATTTCCTTTTCCAATTCCTGACATGCCTCCATTCCCCCATTAAGCCCCTCAAATGCAGTATTCTCAACATTCAATTATAGCGGAACGGCACAACATAACAACAAATATCTTGAAATTCATTTTTTTCTTCTTGTTAGAATTCGTTCTTTGTTTAAGTCAACAATCTAACCACTGATTCAGAAAAATTAGGTATGACTTTACTCTTTGGTTTTCGACCATACAAGCACAAAGCCACATCAAAATTCCAGAAAAAAAAACAAAGCGCACACAGTAAGAGAACCCATACCAAGCGAAAATCACCACCACCGCCGGCGAGGAAGGGGAGATCCAACCGGACGCCTTCTCCGTTCTTCTCTTCTATTCCTTACTCCTGTTTTTTATTCGATTTGTGACCCAATCAAGGGGGTATATTGTAATTTACCCAAAGAAGTTTAGCGGTTTAATTACACTTTTATTCCTGAATTATGAATGGTTTCACGAAAACTCTTTAACTTTAAAATTGACAGTTATCTTCCAAACTTCCATTTTGTAATATTTTTACTATTTTGAACTTTAAAAAATTATTATTTAAACACACACTCACTTTTCTTTTGCAATTATTTGCATTGTATCCTCAATACACTAATAAACATAACTATACGTCAAATTTTGGATTGAATGAGATGTTAGATCTGTTCGAATTTGTGTCAAATTGGTACTAAATTCGACACAAATTCAAACCATATCTAACATTCAATTCAATACAAACTTTAATGTAAAGTTAGTATTAAGAACGTATTATGATACAATGCAAAAAAATTCAAAAATGACAAATGAGTGTTTAAATAATAGATTTTTGAAATTCAAAAGATAAAGTGTTACAAAATGAAAATTCAGGAGAAGTAATTATTAGCTTTTAATATTCAGATATGCAAAAAAATAATGCATAATACATAAGGGCAAATTATAATTAACCCAAGTTTAGAGCAGTGATTTTGCAGAAAACCCCCCAAGCCCAAAACTTCCCTCCTTACCAGTTACCACTCCCAAAACAAATCGAAGTGTTCCTCCGATGAGACCACGCCGGCTGCTCCACTTCTCCCTCAAACCCCTCTCCGCCAAATCCCCATCCTACCCCTCGCTACCCAATCCCCTCCAGGGTCAAATTCATCATTTCCATCTCCACCCACCCGCTTCCCACCCTCGTCGCCTCAAATCACTTCTCTGCGAATCTCTCCGGTGGGTTTCCAGTTCGCCGGGGCAACTCATCCCATAGGCGCTCGATGTGGCGGTTGAGGGATTCTGCGAGAACCGGGACTTCAGTGGGCTCCGGCGGTTCCTCGAGGAGTGGAGGTATGCTCCCTGTACTCGCGATTGTAATCGGATTGCGTATTCCATGTGTTTCGAGTCCGGTTGCGATGCCGGTGATGACGTTTGGTCGTTGCTGCGGAAGCTGGAGGGGTTCGGTGCGGAGTTGGACTGTCGGGCGTTTAGGATTTTGATCGGGTGGAGTTGTAGAAATGGGGATTTGCGCGGCGCGAATGTTTATTTTTTCGAGATGGTTTCGAGGAAGTTGGAACCGGATGTTTACTCGTACAATGCGGTTTTCAGCGGGTTGTTTAGGAAGGGGATGTCGAGTCGGGTTAGGGAGGTTTTCGATGACATGGTTGAACGGGGGATAGGGCCTGATTCGTCGACGTTTAGGGTTCTTCTAGCTGGTTATTGTAGGGACATGAAATTTGACGAGGCTAGACTGGTTTTTGACGGGATGGTGAGATGTGGTGCGGCTTTTCTCTCTTCTTCGGAGGATGCTATTGTTAAATGTATCCAACCCTTTGGCCTTCTCATTCATTTTTTTCTTTTTTTGGGTCTAACCTTGCACAAGAAAAATGGGAAGGAGTTGAATCGATTCAACTTCCACTCAGGTTCATTATTCTTTAATTGAAGAGTAGGAGTTGGTATGTTGGTTCAATGGATGGGTATTAAAGTGAATCTCTGGAGTTCTCTCGATAGACGGTTGAATACCACCTTGAGCAAGAGGAGTACGAAAAGGAGAAGTTCGGTGCGCCAGGTTGTTACCATCTTGAGCTCCTTTTGTGTTTGGGTTGATTATTGGTCATCTCGTTCATCTTTGTTGGTATTTCCTTTGATTTATAGTCATTGTGTATCATTGGAAATAGTGGGTGAATTGGAGTTGAATATACTGGTGTGTATCAAGTATTGGGCAAGTACTTGATATTTGGACATTGTATTTCTTTGTTTGACATAGTGGAATAGTGTCGGTTTGTCCCGTGTTTTTTTACTCTCCACCTTGGAGGGTTTTCCACGTAAAAATCCTTGGTTGATGTGTCCCTAGTTCATTGCTTCCGCATTATTAGTTTGTTGATTTGTGTTCTAACGGTTCCGGGGAATATCGCCAGTTGGTCGGTTTATCGTTATTTCCCCCACAAGTGGTATCAGAGCCAGGTTGTGCTCGGTCTGGGTGTGATTGTGAACCGTTGTATTTTGTTGAAATGGAGTCGTCAAACATGGTTAGTCTAAATGGTCAAAACTACTCCCTATGGAAAATCCGAATGGAGGATTTGTTATATTGGAAAGACATTCACGAGGCCATAGAAGTCCCCGAGGCAGACCCAACGGGTTCTCCCGTTAAACCCGAAAAAATAAGTGACAAAGATTGGGTCTCTATGAAGCGTAAATGCGTAGGTCTCATGAGGAATTTCATTGAGCCTAGTATTTTTGCTAATATTGCCAACCTTGACGAGCCCATTGATTTGTGGAGGGCTTTGGAAAAAAATGTATGCCAAAAAGAATTCCTATGTCAAAATGCCACTAATCAAGAAGTTGGTAAGCTTAAAATTAACCGGTGGGAAGTCAACATCCACACATGTCGGGGAATTCCAAGACCTTATTAATAGGCTCGCTTGTGTAAAAGTTTGTTTCGATGATGAGGTTCAAGCTTTGTTTTTGTTAAACTCATTGCCGGACTCTTGGGAGACCATGGTGGTGTCACTTACTAACTCCGCACCCGAGAGTGGAGTATCGTTGGAATCCGCTAAACAACACATTCTAAATGAAGAAATGAGAAGAAAAGAAAGAGGGAATGATGTTGGAAATGCTCTTGTAACTGAGGCACGGGGAAGAAGTAAAAGTCGGGGTCCCAATGGCCGGGGCAAGTCTAAGAGTAGATCAAAGTCACGCGATGCGAAATCCATTGTTTGTTTCTATTGTGATAAAAAGGGTCATGTTAAAAGAAACTGTTGGAAATGGAAAAAGGAACAAAAAGATAAGGGTGAAAAGAGCGGTGAGGCTGAGACCGCTGCAACCGTCTCAAATGATAGTGTTGTTGTCTTGTTGTGCTCTACGGGTGAGTGTGCTCATGTTACGGGTTCCGGGGTCGAGTGGCTTATAGACTCCGGGGCATCCTACCATTGTGTTCCGACCAAAGACTACTTCACTAGTTATGAGGCCGGTGACTTCGGCCATGTGAAAATGGGTAACACTAGCACGGCAAAGATTGTTGGGATTGGTGATATTGTTGTGAAAACTAATGTTGGGTGTGAGCTTGTTTTGAGAAATGTCAGGCACATTCCGGATCTACGTCTCAATCTTTTGTCCGCTCATGCTCTTGACGAAGAAGGTCTACATCATTTTGGCGATGGCACATGGAAACTAACAAAGGGGGCCATGGTGATAGCACGTGGCAAGAAGTGTTGTTCTCTCTACAAAACCCAAATGCAAGTGATTTTTGGCCAAGTGCATGCGGTGGAGGATAAGAAGCTATCAAGCCTTTGGCATAGGAGGCTTTGTCACATCAATGAAAGAGGAATCAAGCTCTTGTCAAGTAAGTCTTTAATTCCCACATGTAATTCCTTATCCGCTGAGTCATGTGAGTATTGTATTTTAGGAAAGCAGCATAGAGTTTCATTTAGCAAAAATTCAGAAAGAAAGAGTGAAAAATTAAGTCTAGTTTATTCTGATGTATGTGGACCCTTAGAGGTCGAAACTCTAGGTGGTGCTAAATACTTTGTAACTTTTATTGATGACTACTCACGGAGGGTTTGGTTGTATGTCTTGAAAGAGAAAGGGCAGGTGTTTGATATTTTTCAAGGATTTCATGCAATGGTAGAACGTGAGACAGGGTTAAAGCTAAAATGTCTCAGAACCGACAATGGGGGTGAATACACTTCGCATGAGTTCCGATCATATTGTGCCCAACATGGTATACGTCATGAGAAGACCGTTCCTGGCACTTCGCAGCAAAATGGTGTGGCAGAAAGGATGAACCGGACAATAGTGGAGAAGGTTCGTTGCATGTTGAGAGCGGCCAAGCTATCCAAAGGGTTTTGGGGGGAGACCGCCAACTGTGCCACTTACATCATCAACCGTGCTCCTTCCGTCCCCCTAGGATATGAAACACCAATGAAGCTGTGGACCAGCAAAGATGCAAGCTACTCACACTTGAGGGTCTTTGGTTGCAAGGCTTATATGCATGTCCTGAAGGAACAAAGAACCAAGCTTGACAGCAAATCCACTCCATGCATCTTTGTGGGGTATGGAAATGAAGAATATGGGTATAGACTTTGGGATCCGGTCAAGAGGAAGGTTGTGAGAAGTCGAGATGTTGTGTTTCGGGAAGATGAGCTCGGTTCCGACAAGTCCGATGAAGTGGAAGCTGATTTTGATGAAAATATGGTAAAAATCAGATTTGAGGATAATGAGTCCACCTATTCTTGCTAATGATGTTGATGATAGAGATGTGGAACGAGTGGAGGATCAAGTTGACAACCAGCAAACCCAAGAAGAAGATGATCGAGATGTTGATGATTTGGGCAGATGGGTAGAAGAAGTTGTTGATGAAAATGAAGAAGATCAACAGGAGGAAGAAACCGGTGAAGCTCCGGTAAGACGTTCCACAAGAGAAAGGAAGATGTCCTCTAAATACTCACCAACCGAATATGTTTTGATTACTGATCAGGGGGAGCCGGAGTGCTTCCAAGAGGTTGAGCCAAGAGATGACAAGGACAAGTGGATGGCTGCCATGGAGGAAGAGATGGGTTCATTGGCCAAGAACCACACTTATGAGCTCGTGAATCTTCCCAGGGGGAAGAAAGTGTTGAACAACAAATGGGTCTTCAAAATCAAAAATGACGGTGACAATGGAGTCAAGTACAAGGCGAGATTGGTTGTGAAAGGGTGCAATCAGAAAAAGGGAGTTGACTATGATGAGATTTTCTCTCCAGTTGTGAAGATGACCTCAGTCCGAGTTGTTCTCAGTATGGCAGCAAGTTTGAATCTTGAGCTTGAACAATTAGATGTGAAGACTGCGTTTCTCCATGGCGATCTTAACGAAGAGATCTACATGCACCAGCCAGAAGGGTTCGAAGTGAAAGGGAAGAAAGACTATGTGTGTAAGTTGAAAAAGAGCCTATACGGGTTGAAGCAAGCTCCACGACAATGGTACAAGAAATTTGACTCTTTCATGATTGGGCGAAGCTTCAAGAGGACACATGGCGACCCATGTGTATATGTAAAATATTTTCCCAATGGCAATTTTATTATACTTCTTCTCTATGTGGATGACATGTTGATTGTAGGACAAGACGGCAAAGATATAACTACATTGAAGAAGGAGCTCTCAAATGCATTTGACATGAAAGATCTTGGACCAGCAAAACAGATCTTGGGGATGCAAATTATCCGTGACCGAGAAAAGGGAAAGATTTGGCTTTCCCAAGAGAGCTACATTGAGAGGGTGCTAGAAAGGTTCAATATGAAGAACGCCAAGCCAGTGAGCACGCCCTTAGCTAGTCACTTCAAGCTAAGCAAGCGTTCTTGCCCAGAGAAGCAAGACGAGAAAGACAAGATGGCTGTTATTCCATATGCTTCTGCCGTGGGATCTCTTATGTATGCGATGGTGTGCACTCGACCAGATATAGCACATGCGGTAGGAGTGGTGAGTCGGTTCATGTCAAATCCGGGAAAGGCTCATTGGGAGGCGGTGAAGTGGATCCTAAGGTATCTTCGTGGCACTTCAACGAGATGCTTATGCTTTGGTGGGACCAAGCCAATTCTTGAGGGGTACACAGATGCAGATATGGCCGGAGATATTGATGCTAGAAAATCCATATCAGCATATTTGTTTACATTAGCAGGGGGAGCGATATCTTGGCAGTCCAAGTTGCAAAAGTGTGTGGCGTTGTCCACAACGGAATCTGAATACATAGCAGCGGTTGAGGCCACGAAGGAGATGTTATGGCTCAAACGTTTCATTCAAGAATTGGGTATCAAGCAAGGCGAGCATGTCATGTTTTGTGATAACCAGAGTGCCATTGACTTAAGCAAAAACACCATGTACCATGCCCGGACTAAACATATTGACTTGAGGTATAATTGGATTCGTGATGTCATTGAAGATGGATGTCTGAAGCTCAACAAAATACACACCGACAAGAACCGAGCCGATATGTTGACAAAGGTGCTACCGAGTGGGAAGTTCGAAGGGTGTTGCAAGCTTGTTGGGCTTGCCAATCGTCGATGACTTGTTCGTTTTTTTTTCTTCGTCTCTCTCATTCGGGTTGGAGGGGGAGATTGTTAAATGTATCCAACCCTTTGGCCTTCTCATTCATTTTTTTCTTTTTTTGGGTCTAACCTTGCACAAGAAAAATGGGAAGGAGTTGAATCGATTCAACTTCCACTCAGGTTCATTATTCTTTAATTGAAGAGTAGGAGTTGGTATGTTGGTTCAATGGATGGGTATTAAAGTGAATCTCTGGAGTTCTCTCGATAGACGGTTGAATACCACCTTGAGCAAGAGGAGTACGAAAAGGAGAAGTTCGGTGCGCCAGGTTGTTACCATCTTGAGCTCCTTTTGTGTTTGGGTTGATTATTGGTCATCTCGTTCATCTTTGTTGGTATTTCCTTTGATTTATAGTCATTGTGTATCATTGGAAATAGTGGGTGAATTGGAGTTGAATATACTGGTGTGTATCAAGTATTGGGCAAGTACTTGATATTTGGACATTGTATTTCTTTGTTTGACATAGTGGAATAGTGTCGGTTTGTCCCGTGTTTTTTTACTCTCCACCTTGGAGGGTTTTCCACGTAAAAATCCTTGGTTGATGTGTCCCTAGTTCATTGCTTCCGCATTATTAGTTTGTTGATTTGTGTTATAACGGTTCCGGGGAATATCGCCAGTTGGTCGGTTTATCGTTATTTCCCCCACAGCTATTTCTAAGATCTTCACGGTGTTGGGGCTCGAGGGTGTGAAGGTTAAGAGAATTAATAATGTTGGAATTTAGAAGGCTGAGTTCTTCGATTCTGTTGGCAATGGGTTGTACTTGGATACTGATGTAGATGAGTGCTGCAAGATCTTGACGGGAATTCTTGACGATTCTTTTGTTCCTGATTTCACTCCTGCTTTGCTTGCAGAATGTGAAAAGGGTAATATGGACGCCGCACTGAAGGTAAAAGAAGAAGCCACAGAGTGTGGGCAGAAACTGCCTTCGTGTGCCTTCTCTGCATTGCTTAAGTGTGTGATAGGATCTCGGTGTCATGTGAAGGTGATTGTTGTTATTTTGATGAGTTAAAGAAGAACTTTACTGAACTAGATCATCAAACTTTGAATCTTCTGACACAATCTTTGGCAAAGAAAGGTATATTAATCAAAGCAAATCAGGTTATTGATAATTTGTTGAGAAGAGAACTTCCTATTGAAAATGAGACGTACGCAACTCTGCTTATGGGCATTTCTGGAGAGGGAAACCAAGACAGATTTCAAGAATACTGGGGACTTTCCAAAGGAAATGGGTTTCTTCCAGGAGACGATCATCTAAAGTATTTAATTAGTGGCCTGTGCAAGTTTGGAATGCTCGAGGACGTTCTACAACTCTATCCAGCTATGCTAGAAAAATGCTCACACACTATCCCTGCTATTTGTGATACCATCGTCAAAGAGCTGTGTAACTCAGGCTACACTACTGCTGGGCATAAGATTGTCAAAGAGAAAACCGAGAGGAGAAATTCCTTGGATTATATGATGCATGAATATCTTATAAAAGGATACTGTAAAGAGGGGAAGTTCGATGAAGCTATTGGGGTGCTTGATTTGCTGCTTAATGAGAATAAACCCATCGCCTCTAGCATCGGTCAGCTGCTCCTGCCTTGGCTTATTAGGACCGGTGATGTGGAAAAGGCCATGACAGTGAAGCAAGTCCTCACTACTTATGTAACGTACCCGAAAACAGCGGAAATTTAAACAATAATAAAGACCGTCAACGGTCAACACAGCGCACGTCACTGGAAAACAAACCAACATATATATATAAAATATATAAGATACAGTCCCACGTGGAAGTCAAAGTATACATAAGAGTCAACTGTGATTACAACAAAAATGAATGTACATGTAATCACTATCTCAACAAAAGAAGTATAAAAGAGGACACAGAATCTGATCCCGGGGGCACCGTCCTCAGTCACCACCTCAAACTCTAACCCTGCTCGCTACCTGAAATGCAAACAAACAAACATGCATGAGTTCCCTGCAGGAACCCCGTATACCAAACCTCCTAAAATACAAAAAGGAAAAATAAAGACAATGCAATGCAATACACATGATCATCCGCCTCGGGCCCACAATAATGCCCTTACCGCGGCACTGAACCACTCCTGCTACTAGGGTCAAGTCAGTCCACTGCTGCCTCACAAGGGTCAGTCGACACCACTGCTCCCCAAAAAGTGCAGGAAGGAACCCCTGGTACACGCCGCACCCAAAGAGCGAGTCAGCCCGCCGAATACACAACTCGGGTCAGACGACAGCCACTGCTCCCCCAAGAGTCGCCTAGCGCGCACCCTGCCGGAACATCCTCGGCCTACCGCTAAACCCTCGCAAACTGCCCAAGGTTTACGGTACACATCCCTCACACCCCGCTCGGTAAGAGAGGAAAAAGTACAACAATAATACGTCTTCGTCGAAGGTGAAATCCGTAGCTCTCAAAGCCGGTAATCAACCGTCGCCTCGGAGCCGGTAGTCGACCTATACTCAACGGATCGCGTGTGGATAAATCCACCAACCTGCGGCAGATCGGTCGACCGCTAAAAGCACACCGGTCGACCGGTCCCCCACACAGTACACAGTACTGTACAAACAAGTCTACCGGTCGAACCACGCCAACCGAATTACCGACCAATCGGTCGAACAAAAGTCATCTAACGGTCGACCGTTTGGATGGTCTACGCTATATAATTTTATATAATATATATATCCGACCGGTCAAACCAAGGGGTCGTTCAACCGATAACAGGACTTTCCGCATTTTGCCTAAGTGATATTCGGTCGACCGGAACTGCTATACAGTTCGACCGAATCAACACAGGCACTCTACCGCTTAAATAAAATGCTCAATCGGTCGACCGAAAGTCAAAGAGCGGTCGACCATTTTGATGGTCAAAGCTCCCAACCGACTAAGCATCGAATGGATCGGTCGAACAAGGTTAAGGACGTTCGACCGTTTGATAAGTCAAAATCCCCAACCGACCAATTCTCATTGTTATTCGGTCGACCGGCTAAGTGGTCCCGTTCGACCGATAACAGCATAACCCCTTTTTCCCGCACAAATCTGGCATAACGGTCGACCGTCCTAAGACATCGTTCGACCGTTCGCGGGTAAACATCAATATAATAATAGGATCGGTCGACTGCCCACAGGCACCGGTCGACCGATCGTCGTCTTCAACCTCTGAAAAGGTTGCAATCCGACGGGGAATTCGACACCAACGTCGATCCCCTACACTCACAAGGCTTACGTGAGTTATAATGAAGATTTGGCATACCTTGAAGGAGTTTGTAGACGTCTCCCAAGCTTGCACCACTTCACTCCACTTCTTCTTCTCTTTCTTCACTTCTTCTCTCCTTCTTCTTCTTCTCCTTCAAAGAAAACGCCTCTCACACTCTCTGGATAGGGTTTAGGCGACGAAAAACATCAACCCTATCTCCTCTTCGACTTCTCCTTAAATAGGCAAACCCACCTCACTAATCTCCAATCACCACTCACCTACAACCTTTCCAATCATAACCCACCATCTCTCTCTCCTCTCACACTCCAACACCTCCTGCTTCACTGTTCCATGATTAGATTAGTGTTAATTAGGTTTAGGTTTAGTTAATTTAGGTGTTTAGATTAGGTTATTACAATTTACCAACCAGAAACATTATTCTCAGTCTACAAAATTCTGATAAGTGAGCTGTGCAAGATTGGTATTGTCAACAAAGCAAGCCTTTTGTTGCATGAGATGGTTAGTGGATGTTTACATCTTGACAGTCACATTTTAAACATGATGATCAGAGCATATTGCAAAGCAAACAAACTGAAAAAATCTTATGAAACAGTATGCCTTCTGCTTAAAATGCAAGACGACATGGATATCACAAGTTATAGAAGTCTAATACTCCTAAGCTTTTTGCAAGGTCGGGAATCCGATTGCTTCAGATTGACAAAGATGTTCACCAAAGAGTTTGAACATCAACCCCTCATGTTTTATAACATCCTGCTATTTTATCTATTCAAAATGGGACATCCAACTTGTTGAGGCCGTTTTGGATGAACTGCACTGCAAGAAAATAGTCCTTGATCAAGTTTCTTACAATTTTCTGATTTTAGGGTATTATAGATGCGGAAATGTAGTTAAATCGGTAGACACTTTAAGTGTCATGATCTCAAGGAATTTCTTACCGAGTCAGCGCAGCATGTGAATAGTTATAAATTATTCATGCAAATGCTCTGAGCTCAGTAAAGCACTGGAATTGTCTAATCATATGAAGATTTGGGGCATGAAGCATGGGTCTGTTGTTCAAAATGCACTTGTTGAGGGTCTTCTTTCACAAGGTAAACTGGATGAAGCCGACATATTGTTGCATACCCTTGAAGAAGCTAATCTAATTCCTTCCGATATCTACTATGACACTGTCATAAAAAGATTCTGTGAGCATGGGAGAATTGGCAGGGCAGTTAACCTTCTCAACCTGATGCTGACAAAAGGAAGTTTTCCGGCTGAGTATAGTTATGATTGTGTCATCTATGGGCTCGTAGCTCAGAGAAAGTTTGATCAGGCTCTTCATTTCCATGCTGAAATGAAACTTAAGAATCTCCAGCCGCAGTTGAAGACTTACAATGGGCTTATTCTGCGAAATTCGAAGAATTGATGATGCCAGAACGGTATTGGAACTTTCACTTCTTTCTGGAATTGTTCCTCATTGCTACACCATATATTCTGTTATTAATGGCTACTACGCAGAAAATAATTCCACCAGAGCTTCAAGCCTCTTGTATGAAATGCAACAAAATGGCCGTCTCCCAGATTTTGAGACTCATTGGTCACTCATCAGCAACTTGAATGACGCCAATAACAGAAATGTGGAAGACCAGGAGTGCTCTCTGTCTCATCTTCTTTCTCATGGTACTAAGTATTCCACCCCAAAAAAATATTCCATGTCAAACATGCCTTATAGTTAGATAGCCAGAAATGAGCTTATATCAATCTCAAGTAAAACATGATTTGGCGAAGCAATCCGGCATCCTTGTTGTCTAAAAGCTGCTTGACTGTATTCAAGAGAGGACATTAGCTCAAGAGAGGAAAGGTAACTCTGAAGTCTTTCCTGGAGAAAGATACCCACGGGTTTTTTTCTTATTCTTTTTTGTTTTTCCTCAATTTTAGTTCTAAAAGGCTGATTTATCACGGCAGAGTTGTCCATGTCAAGTTACAAAGATCAAACAGGCCAATCAGAAAGATGCTCTGGTTGAATAAGTAGATATCAGAGGGCTGCTCAACTTTTACAGGTATTGTCGAAGTCCAGAGCTATCTGTTAAGACTTGATATTCATATTATTTTACCTTTTCTATAAAGCAGCATCTTAATTATTATCAAGATAAAAGTACCTCTTACAAGCGGTTGTTTGCCAAATGTAGTCATATGAGTTAATTTCAAAAGATGCATACTATACTAGTATGTGTCATCCGAACTGTTGAATGCAGGTCTTGCTTAGAAAAATTTATAATAATTGTGTTCATATGCATTGCTCATTGTAATTTTCAAAGCAGAGGCGAGGGGAGGGTAAGGGTCTATGGTGTGTGGAACTTCCTTTTTGGCTATTTCGCAACTTCCAGAGCAAAAGGATGTTACAAATGTCATATTTGAAGTGGATACCTTAGTAAATCAGTTTACTTGCTCAGACAAAAGACTTCTCAGACTTCCAATTGACATGAACTTGAAGAACTAAATCTTGAACATTGTCGTATCAGAACTGATGCCTGGCAGTGCGGCAGTGGAGCTTTTCTATACGTCACAATAAGGGTATTTTGGGATTACGACGTAGAAAACACTGCAACTTCATTTCACAATGAAAATCGACCATCTTTCGGGTAAGTGCAAGTCTTCCTGGTATTATTTTGGTTTCTTTTAATGTCCTCTAAGGTGTGTTAACACTGTTCTGTTCTTAGGAAATGTAAGTCTTTCGTATGATCTTGTTCACTCGAACAATCAGCATTTTTCCCCCCATAGGTATACCCGTTAGCTTTGTCATCAGTTTGCTCCTTTTTTCCAGCAGAATTGTGTTAGATGTCTGCTTTTACTCATCCTTTAATGTGACTCCTGGTTCTTCAAAGTTGGTGTCATGTTTACAAAAATCTTTTGGAAGCATCAGATATTGATTGTTCACATTATAGTTTTAGTACAACATATCTTATATGTGAACATTTAACAATGACCGTTTGGAATTAGGCTATATTCGTGAAAAAACCAGATGCAACCATTTGGAATGATGTGTAGATACTGATTATATCTCTGTTCAAAAGTCTAAGAATTTTAATGCTCCAGTTGTCCTCCAGAAGTGCGCTCTGAAATGGTTCACAACTGGAAATGATGATTCTTTTAGAAGTAGATTTCTAGTTATAGCAAGTTAGTTTCAAAACTTCAGAACTGACCACAAGCTGAATTACATAGTTATTTTAGGTAGCTGTGCCGTACTTTTTATTTAGTATAAAGCGTATATCTTTCTCCTCTGTTTTCATGATCCGATTAAATGCTTAGGTTTGAGATAACACCTTCACATTGTTCCATGGCAAATTGTAGTGATGTAGATAACAAGAAGCAAATTGCTAGACGCTCTTGGTTTGCAAACGTCGTAGGATATATTCCCAAAAATGTTAAAAGATACATGTTATATTGCTCAGATATTTAAAAAGTGTAGCGGAGTTTAAGCCTTTAGTCCCTATTTTGGTGTTTGGTTGACTAATTCTAACAAGTTCAGGCAAGGTGTGCTGAATTCCAATAGCTGTCTGGATACAAATTGTTAGTTGATTTCCTTTTCTAGTTTGTGGAACTTATATTTTTAAGGTTCATCTTATTTCTTGTCGAGGTTGATTTTGTTGGTTCATGAATTGTGCATCTAGGATTTACTCTCTCATGGCTTCCGCAGGACTGTCTGGGGAACTCCCAGAGGTTCGAAGGAAATGCTACAACTCTTCGCCTCACATTTATGACCATACCAGGATTTATGCTATGTTGGGTACTACCTTTGATTCTTTGTTGAGTTTTGTCTTGTATATAGTGTTATCTTGGACACTCTTGGACTCTTTCTCGAAGAAATGTTTGTCAATCTGACATCCCAAAATTGAAATTGAAAATATTCTCAACTTTCAACGTTTTCTTCTTCTTCTTCTTCTGTTGATAGTGTTTTATTTTTGTTCACCAAAATTTCAACTCACAGGCGGGACAGAAACACGATCTTGAACACTAAAATGTTCAACACAATATGGTCGAAACACAATTTACACAACACAAGCTTTTTCCTACATATCATGCACTGACATGGAAATGGAATACCCTTTCTGATGCATAGCAGGACAACTCACTATCGTAACGTCTCAAAAACTTCAGATTTATTAACGGCTATGTCCGAAAAACAGGATCTCACAGATCAACGTTCAGATGGTTTCAGAACACCCACCACATGCACACGTGCATTTTTCTATACTACACCTACACGCCACGTAACTCTGGAAACATCATCGTCCCATCTCCATCATGCCCCTCCTTGCAAACTTCCTTAAACACCTCTCCTCACACTCCCCTTGCAGCCCCTCCCCATACCTCCCACGCCTGTGGCACTTGTCCTGGCACCATTGCCTCTCCTTCTCTTGTCCTCTCCTCGTCGCCCTCCTCCCGTCTCGGCTGCTTCTCCCACGCGTAGTCCTCGCATCGGCGCTCACATGCGTGCCTCTGCCATTCGTCGAACTGCTGCTGGACGCGACACTGGTGCTGGCACTGCTGGAGCTCTGGGTCGTCTTCTGGTTCTGATGGGAAGGATGGGAGTGGAGAGAAGAGGAGGATTAGGAGGAAGATAATGGAGGAGATGGATGTGGTTGCCATGGATTGTGCACTTGGAATTGGATCTAGATGAGTGTGTTGCGTGGATTTGTATGATGGTTGGAGAGGGTGGTGATATAGGAAGGCATGAAGAACAAGTGGTTTTGGTATATATGTGTTGTTGTTGTTGCATTGCATGCATGGGTACGTGTTTTGTGTATGGTTAGAGCGGGGTTTGGCGCGACATGCGCTCTGGTGGTTGTGACATCTGCCGAGTACGTGCACGCTTCAAGAGGAGCAAACAAAATTATCTATCTAGTGTGGTAGATCTGCCCTCTCTCATTCGTGAGTACGAGTTGAAATATCGGTGATCGTGTGGTTATGTGGGGTCGGTTTGGTACACTGATGTTTGGCGTCTGCGTCTGGAATATTTGCAATTTTCTCCCAAACGTGAAAAATGACATCCAAACAGTTTTCATACGCGTCCACGTTTGGGTTGTGCGTCAAGATTTTGTTCACAAAACAAGAATCAAACTCGTTGCAGCTTCTCAACGTCTGGGAATTTTCAAATTCACCCCAGACGCTGTCAGACGTATCCACCCAAATGCACCCCCAAAACCATACGTCTGGGTGAGACGCCAACGCAAGTCAGTGTACCAAACGGACCCGTGGTATGTCAAACATATTTACAATTCAATTCGATTATTTATTATATGATTTGAAAAAGGAAATTTAAATCCAATCTAATTGAAATCGTGTCAACCTGATTTGACCTATCTAACATGTTTATTACATGGTCGGTAATGTTCGTATAAGGATTATGCTTACCCATATAATAGTTACTTACGGACAAAATTCAACAACAATTGCAATTCAAGTTAGAGGAGATTATGAGAATTACTTGAAATGATTATGCAATTGGTTGTTGATTACTAATTAAATTATGACCTGGAAAGATCGAAAGGATGTATAATTTTACTATTTTCTAATCATATGTGATATTATAAATAAAATACATATATATTATATAAATACAGGAATTCTCAAGTGAGCCCAGAGCTTAATCAAACTAAATTAAGCCCCCACAATATCCACCACTCATTTCAAAATGTAAGGTAGATTAAGAAAAAAACGGTTATGCTAATGAATGGTGAGATTAACTTTAAATAAGATCTAATGGTGAGATTGTATGAGGCTTAAACTAAATTTGATGAGCTCTGAGCTCACTAGAGCTTGACCCTATATAAATATTTATAAATGCGTTGACACATACTAAATTTGTTAAACACAAATATAAATATTTAATTATCATTTTCATGTCAAACTGATTATGACCTAAACTCGCATATGTCAAACCCAAATGCATATTTACACGACATATGTCGAATTAGTGTGTTTTAATCTAAATTACCGCACTTGTTCGTGAAGAAAGTCTAAAAGTAGATTAGCATAGTTTCCTACCATCCCGACGTAATGTCGTAGGTGAGCTTGATTGCATGATTTTGGTTCCATATTTAACTAACTTTATTGGCTTTCGAAAGGAAAAATATAATTGAACGATAGATTAAAAAAAAGAAATGGTGACTTGAATGATATAGAACTAATTAGAAAATTATAACAAGAAAAACAGTCTAATCAACTCAAACACCACAAGTCAGGACTGTCAACGGCGATCGGAATCTCCAGCAAGAAAGCATGAGTCGTCCCATCTCCATCTCCATCCCTCTCCTCCTCTTCCTCTTCCTCCTCTCGCCGCTCCCCTCTCTCTCCTACGATCTCGGATCGATCCGCGTCGTCTTCCAGACCAGCCACGGCGACATCGAGTTCGGCTTCTTCCCCCGCGTGGCGCCCCGGACCGTCCGCCACATCTTCACCCTCGTCCGCCTCGGCGCCTACAACACCAACCATTTCTTCCGGGTCCCAAAATCATAATCCCCTTCGCTCTTTCTAGAGGTAGGGTTCGACTTCGGTCGGACGCTCTAACTTGGCGTTTTCCTTGTTTGCAGGTCGATCGCGGGTTTGTGGCGCAGGTGGCGGATGTGACCGGTGGGCGGACGGCGCCGATGAACGAGGAGCAGAAGGAGGAGGCGAAGAAGACTTTGGTTGGGGAGTTTAGTGGTGTTAAGCATGTTAGGGGGATTCTCTCCATGGGCAGGTCAGAGGATTTTGGTTGTGATTAACTGTATGTTTCTCTGCTTTGGAAATGGTTTTGGTTGTATTGTACGCCGAATTGGAAGTTCCTTGTATTCACAGGATTGGTGTTCCGTTGTTTGCTAGAATTAGGGATGGGGGCGGTAACTGGAATTCCGGTTTTCACAGTAGGCCAATCAACTTTTGACATGACACGATAACACAAAACGACAACACGAGTAAACATAATCTTGATATGTACATTTATTATTACACCCAATGTGGATCTAAGTGGTCCATATACCAGTTGGGCGGGAAGGGGACACAAGTTCGATTTCCACCCCTGTAATAAACTCGTCGTTGGTGGGATGTTGTTATGCAACCCACCTTAATTACAATTAACCTATCACTTATTAAAAAATATGTACATTTATTATTGTTGTTGAAGGTGATTCTCATGCCCGAGTTGTTCTAATTGACAATTTAAAGATACATTGTCGAATTTGAGATCTTACCTATCAATCAAGTATGTCAAATTATATGTGGGTTCACTAATTGTTACTTATTTTAAAGGCTTTATAGAATTTGCTCACTGTGTTGTGATGTATACCTCCATGTTTTCCTGATTCAAAATGATTTTACAAACAGTCACATAAAAAAGACGATTGGCTTGAATTTATTATATTGATTTAATGATGTTCAGAAAGAAGAGAAAGTGTTTTTAAAACTAAGAAGTTTGATTATCTATAGACTGTGAGTCAATTATTTGCTTTGGGTACTGCCCGTTTCAATTGACTGTTCCTTGATATTATTATTGAACAGATACTCGGATCCTGATAGTGCACAATCCTCCTTCTCCATTCTTTTAGGTGACGCACCTCACCTTGATGGACAGGTAATTCCATTGCCCTATCTATAATTTGGCTTCTTTTTTCTCTGCTAGAAGCTGTATGACCTGAAAGAAACTGCTACTTTTAGTATGCAGTATTTGGGAAAGTCACTAAAGGTGATGATACTTTGAAAAAGCTTGAAGAGCTTCCTACTCGTAAAGAAGGGATTTTTGTAATGGTACACATCTTTAGTTCTTCTTATGTCTAGAAACTTATTGGTCATTTCGTTCTCTATTTTTGGTGTTTATCATTTCACTTTGTTTCTGGAAAAAAAGCCTAAGATATTAAGATTTAAGTTATTTCCATTAATTGACGGCTGACATGCATGTTTTCCATTTCAGCCAACCGAGCGCATCACTATTCACTCAACATATTACTACGGTAAGAACAATTTTCAACCGTTGTATGGTTGATAAGAAAATTATAGTTCTCTAATTTCGATAGAATTAACATGCTGTTATGAATTTTAAAATTACATGCTTAGGTACACTTGACCAAAACCAATTTACATATATTATTAGTAAGAGGATCATTTCAAGGTGTAAAAAGTGAATGCAGACCATTTGGTAACGATGAGCTTCGGACATTAAAAATCTCAGCTGAAATTTGTTGTATTTGGTGTCCCATTCATCAATATATATTTTTCTTCTAAAATTGTTAGAGTAACCTTATAAAGGCTTCCACCCTGGCATAAAGTAAACATTATTCTGCAATTTAAGTAAACTGTATTCAAAACATAATTGAAGGCAAATAAACAGGTAGATTAAACAACCATACCACTTTTTTTATAAGATAGTGTTAGATAGATATTCATAGCTTGGAAACCATAACCATGTGAAAGTTTTCAACAGTCGAGCAAAAGCAGTGCAACCAGGGGCGGACCCATGTTGTGAGGAAGGGGGGCAATTGCCCCCCCTAAAATTTTGAAACAAACTTTATAATATATTTATATAATATATATCCATGTAAATTACTTTAAAAATTCATGATTATGATCTATGTAAGGTGTTTTAAAATTCATGATTATATCCATGATTAATCCATGAAAATTGCCTATGAAGCGAATCGCCATGTAGAAATTAAATATTAGGTGTTTTAAGCAGTGACGAACCCATGAATTTTCAAAGTGAGTCGAAATATGAACATTAACTCAGAATACTTAATCATAAAATTCAACAAAAATATATTAATAAATAAAGCTTGATTACAACATTCCCTTTCGAAGGGTACTCATCTGGATTTTGGTGCACACAACTATTTGACTTTATTTCTTTCACTTCATCAAATAATATTGTTTCAGATGATTCAATGAGTTTTTTTCTTTCATTTTGAAATATCTTTCTACGGTAAAAGCTAAATTTCACCCAAAAAAACATCAAGTAATTAATCATGCAATCCAAATGGACAAAAATTAGGCAAAACACCAATAATAGACTACACAAACCTACAATTTTCTCACCTATAATTTTCTAATATTTTTTTTTCAATCCATTTTTACAATTATTTTTAGAATCCAATTCTAAGGAAGCATAAATAAAAGGAACATGTAAAATTCAACAAAGATTTTGTCCACCACGTTGAAAATCACGACACAAAACTTCAATCTCCTAATACTTTCTCTCAAAATTCTTGTTGGTTAAGCTAACTCCAACTTCTCATTAACACAAATCCAAACCAAAACAAATTCTTAAATCAAACTAAATACAAGAGAGATTTGTTACCTTTGTGTTGGAAAAGATGAGGGTTTGTGTGATTTGGGGGTGTTGATTTTGAGTTTTCAATTTTTTTTTTAAATGTTCTAATAGTAAAAAAAAAGAAATTTTATGTTTATACTATTTTCATTCATGTAATGTCATTACTGATATACTAGAATTCATTTTAATGGAAGATTGAGTTTGAGATCTGGACTTCACATCTTCCACTTGTACTAAATCTTATGATAATGCAATTTAACTTTTTTATATTATGGTGGAAAGATTTATTGGAACTTTATTCACAAGTTCAAGCGGAAGTAAACGTGGATACCGATCGATTACACATTTTTGTTATTTCAAGAATTACATTTGTCATGCAATGATTGAAACTCAATTACAAGAGCTTAATGATCTTCTAATGACTTTTTTGTGTATTTTTTATGTTAAACATTTGAGTTTATTAATCGTTTAGTTTGACTACCGTGTAAATTTTGTCTCCCCTGTAAATAATTCCTGGATTCACCCCTAAGTGCAACAACGTGCTTACAAAAATATTAAAGACTAGGTCGAAACCAAAAACCAGCCAAAACACAACTACAGGATCGAGCTGGTACAAAGCCAGCAACCTTAATCCCCATCCACCTGGTTCAGTTCAATATTTCCATCTTTGAATTGCTGGCTATTGTTCAGTCGAGACAACCACACCACCCGTTTAATCACCAGATAGAACAAATGGTGTTTTATGCAATATATTACATAGTGATCCAGAAGTTCTGAATGGAATTGGCTGGCTATGTGGAGAATATTTTGTTGTTTGGCTCTTTGTAGGAAAAACCGTGTAAGTTTTATCAACATTTGTCACAAATTTCATATTTCTTTTTAAGTTTTGATATTGAGTATATTTTAGACTCCTATTAGGTAATCGTATCACAAACCAATTTCTAGAACTCTTGTATCTTAAGTTACATTGGTGTTGTGTCCATGACTCTATATTATATTAGATTTTAAGATGGAAAGGATTAACATGTGGGGCTACTGCTGATCTTAATTCCCAAATTGTCTGCTTTGAAGCAGTATGGTTAGTGATTTCTAATAGAAGCTAATTGTGATGTCAGTTGCGGGTTGTTAAGCTACTTGAACCTAGTTATCGAGTGACTGTAATTAGTACATGTGTCAAGATGTAATTGGACTGCACATGTTTATAAATAAGACCACAACCCCTAAGATTGAATTAGAGCATAAATAAGTACATTGAAATTGGGATACTTGCATTTCTTGCACTTGGTGAGCTATATAAATTTGGCAAGCTGGGATCACAGGGATGATGCTCTACATCTTTCAAACTCACCATATGTCTTCACCCATGGAATTAATTTAATTCTTTCTGTGCATTTCAGATACCAAAACTGAAAACTGTGAGGATGAAAAATTTGTGCTGAAAAGGAGACTACAACAGTCAGCTTTAGAGGTTGAAAAGCAGGTGACTAATATTTCAAAAAACTTGTCATGACGTTGTCAGGCTGAATCCATTTATGAAAATCACTCATAAGATTTAAGATAACTATCAAGTTCATATTCTTAAGGTCCTATACTACTTCTTACTTCCATGAAAAAGATGCCTTGGAAGTTCTCTCCTTAGATTGCTATCTTGGCCAAAATGTATATATCCTATCAAACAATTCACCTATGACGTCATCAACATGTTGGTACCTTCAAAATATAATTGTGGTAAGGGTGGGCCAAATATGGTGGTCTCTTCATGTAGTTCTACTATTGTGGTTGAATTGGTATATATGTTCTCATTTTGGGGATAGTGTAATTTTACAAATGTGGTGTAATTGGTATATGCACGGTCCTAAATGTGGGGTTAGTTTTACGTAAATAAATGGTAATTTGTATGATTGTATCTAATAAGTCATGGCAATATTAGTTGGCAATATAATATTGGAGTTGTAATCTTCTATTCTTTAGCAATTGATATTCAGAGAACAATGTGCCAATATGGTTCAGGGATATGGGAACCTTTGGTTGTGTTACTTAGTTTAAGTTTTATTTAAATTTGGATTTGAGATTATAAGATTCACAAAGTGCCTTGTACTGTTGTACAGATGAAATTTCAAAAATTGTGGGTTTTGTAAGTATCTTTTTGCAAGTCAACTCCCACCAAAATAGGACATGCAATGTCTCACTTGGATCCAATGATATGATGAATTATTATCTTAACAGATGTACATCATTTATGTTGAATTTATGTGTTGTAGATGCCAATTAAGTGCAATTTTCTTGTTGATCTCACCCCTACCAAACATGTCCATCATAGTACTACAAACTTCCCTAGCATAAAAGCAAACATGATCTTGGCAGTCTTTCTTACTTTATAGGCCTACCCGTGATACATTCAGAGGCTTCTCTGTTCTGAATAACTTCAAGAAAATTAAATGGATTAACTTTTTGACCATGACTTTGTTTCTTCAATTATTATTACTTCTAAACAATAGTAATGCCCTTCGCATTTTTTTTTGTTTTCAGAGATTGAAATGCCTTCCCTGATGCTTCTGGACTTGCAATGTGAAGAACTGTCTTACACCCATTTTTGTACTTTTAGATATAGATGGGTTTCTCAGTGTGTATAAAGCCTTGTGAAGCTACATGAAGCTGTTCTACAAAATTGCAGTTGTATTATATTACTCATTTTCCTTACAGGTGACAATCACATCCATCAAAATCAAGTGATTGCAGGATGTCGACAATTAATAAAATTAGCTGTTAAATTATTTTGATCGGCAAGTGGGTAAAGCACGCAGGATCCTAAAATGTAATAACGAGCTTAAGTTCATCTTTTGTGTGTTTTCTGCCATTTTCATTGATTTGTCTCTCTTATGTTGGATTTCGTTTTGGCGCGGTGTATGTTGGACCATTCATTCTTTTTCCCCTCACATCACACATTGAGCTTATTTCTTTGGTTTCTGAATGGTAAAGCTTCAGCGATGTTCTTTGTTTGGTTTCTGTAGTGCATCCGATTTGTTATGTTCTTTATTTTGGTTTCTGTTGTGCACCCCTCTTTATGGTTTTGTTTCTTTTACGTTAGTCTTCTTGGATGGAGTCATAGAGCATTTGATTGCTGAAAAGTGGAGCGGATTATGTTGTTACGTCACAAAGAGGTATCAGCAGTTTCCTATTAGATGGCAATTCATCCACATCTGCTCGTGTTCTTGCGGTAAGTATCAAATATAAGTCTCTTATCATTTTATTTTCAGAATTACCATCAGTTTTTCATTATCACAAAGCAACAGCTTTCTGAGCATAGTTGTTAGTGAAATGTAATTTGAGATCGCGACCATTCTTTCCTTCCTGGAGTATTATTAGGATCGCTTTACAAAATCATTCTATATATGATCTATATTGAGAGAAAGGGAGAGAGAGGAGAAGTGAGGGTTTGGGTTTTTTCAATTTTTGCTTTTTATTTAGCATTAAGACATTTTTCAATTAAGAGAATGTTAATTGCAAACTTTCTAACGGAATTGGATGGAATTTGTGACGAAGTGAATCCAACTAACCACACAGGTGTACACAAACAAATAAATGGAAATGTCGGTGTACAAAAAGAGTTCAAGTTGAAATGTAGATGCACAGAAGGAAATAATCGGGGTGCAAAGATCCAATTACGTAATATTTAAGGTTCACCCAAGAAAATAATTCTTTCTGAAACGACAATCATGGCGTGTACAAGCCCCTGTAGTTGAGCTCTTTACAATATTTTTTAACTTCATTATACAGAAAGCTGGTAGATGCATTCATTTATCAGGATAACTAACAATTCCTGTTTGACAGTTTTATGCGTATCTGGGGGACTTGCTGCACTGATCGACATTTCAGATCAAGATCCAAAAGAAGCACGTATGGCTTTAGATAATTGCTGATAAAAAGAGATCCGTACCCAAAAAAAAGCATAAATACAACATTCGCATCAGGAAAGTTGAATGTGAATTGGTTTCTAAGTACGTATGTGAGCGTGTCTTCTCCTGTCTCTTTCTCGGTTAAGCTGTGGTCATTTTTTCCCACCTACTTCTGAACTTCTGATGTTGCTATATTTCAGCGGCACATCTGATTCTGTATCATCTGACAAAATTTACTCGGTTACAATTTTTGGTTACTAATCTTTCGCCCGTTAAGTGATGATTGATGGAGCATACGGAAGTAACAATAGATACTAAAAGGTCAACCTGATTGGGCACAAAGACCCAAGAATTGGTGTCATTTGAATAGTTCCCCTTTTAAAAGGTATGATCTTTTCCTACATCTTTTTTACATTAAAGCAAATCTAATGCTTCATTATTATTGTCATTATCATTGTTAGAGGGGCATCATTCACGAGTGTGAGCTTTTATCTGTAAAGTTTTAGAAATGATAAACCCTCACTAAATAAATGGAAAGTTTGTATTATGCAAATGGCTAATTACAGTGGTGCCAGACTGCCACCTGAACGACAAGAAAAGATCAAAACTTATGCCATGTTGCTAGTGACAAGTATCATTAATTTGCTATGATGGACGCTTGGTTTAGACTTTGATTATTAGAATCATCATAACGTGAATGAAAAATGGGTACTGTGAATCAGATATAACCCAATGATGGTGATGTAGGCAATTATCAAGATAACCCTTTCTAGACTCCAATTCTATCATGTTTTCTGACATTAAAAGAGATCTAATCTTGGTTAACTACAGAGGCCATCACCATGCACTTAACTGCTGAGAAGTACACAGTTACAAACTCAAAGCTTCAAAACTTCGAAAGTTGTGAATGTCAAAGTTTGAACTTAGGATTCTCCAGTGGAATCCTATGTAAAAGTGAAGGACAAAGTTCTTTGTCATGGCTTTTTGTTAAAAATATTAAAGACCACCTGTACCTATATTATCTTTTAGTAAATTGTCAAAAGGATGAGAGAGACAACAGTGCCACTACCTGTAAAAAGTAAGCTTCTGCGACAAAGTGAACACAACAGAAAATGGCCGTAATTTTTTTATTGTATAAAAGAAAAACGAAAATTTCAAATTTTAGGAAAAGAATTTCTTTTTCCAATTTTTTTTTTTTCTGTTTTCTGTTTTTGTCTTTTTCTTTTCTGTTTTTATTTTTTATTGTAATTATTTGTAATCTTTTTTTAAATCTTTTTTTTCAAAATATGTTTTCTAATTTATATTATTTTTCTAAATTTTTTAAAATTATTTTTAATTTTTCCAATAATCGGCCTCCAAATCACGTTGATAGTCCGACGTATTGAAATGTTAGGGTATTTTATACAATAAAAAAACAATTATTTTAGCCAGATTAATAAATTATTTAAAACAAAATATTAAACAAACACTAAAACTGATTAAAACAAAAAATTGGAAACATTATCAAAAATTAGTAGGGTGTACACACATTGCAAATATTTTTTTGAGGTCGATACAACAAAAAATTAAAAAACACAATTAAAAATTTTAAAAAATAATAACAATTACAAAACATATTTTGAAAACAAATATAATAAAAAACATAGTTAAAACGTTTTTAAAAAAATCAAAACATAAAACACTACGACTAAAATCCGAGACTTTGTAATTTTCTTTTATTGTTTTTGATTTTATGTTTTTGATATTTTAAAATTTATTTTTAATCTGTTTTTTAATATATTTGTTTTTGAAAATAAGTCTTCTAATTCTTATTATTTTTTAAAATATTTTTAAAAAAATATTTTCCAGAATCTACCTCCAAATCACGTGGATAACAGAGTGGGTTGAAAATTCACTAATTTTTGTATAAAATAACATAATTTTTCACGTGGATCCCAATTGTTATTATTTTGATAATAAACAGAATATATTTTTTTTGCTGAAAATTTCCATGGTTCACCGGGTTTTTTTTCTGTTTTAGTTTTTTTTTCTTCTGTTTTTCTAATTGATATTATTTATTCAAAAAATTTAATTTTGTTTTTAATTTTTTCAAGAATGAACATCCAAATCACGTCGATAACCCATATTAATAATGTGGCGTGTATTGAATTGTTAGGGTATTTTATACAATATAAAAACAAAATTTCTTCGTCAGAATAATAAATTATTTACAACTGAATATTAAACAAACTATAAAACTAATTAAAACAAAAAATTGTTAACGTTGTCAAAAATTCGTAGGGTGTACACACATTACAAACATTTTGGAGGTCGATACAGCAAAAAATTAAAAACACAATTAATTTTTTAAAAAAAATAATAACAATTACAAAACATATTTTGAAATATATATATATAAAAAACATAGTTAAAATGATTTGTAAAAAAACAAAAACATAAAATCAAAAATAATAAAAGAAAATAAAAAAAAGTCCCGAATTTTAGTCGTAGTGTTTTATGTTTTGATTTTTTCAAATCGTTTTAAATATGTTTTTTAATATATTTGTTTTCAAAATATGTTTGTAATTGTTATTATTTTTTAAAATTTTTTAATTGTGTTTTTAATTTTTTGTTGTATCGACCTCAAAAAATATTTGTAATGTGTGTATACCCTACTAATTTTTGATAAATTTTCCAATTTTTTGTTTTAATTAGTTTTAGTGTTTGTTTAATTTTCAGTTGTAAATAATTTATTAATCTGGTTAAAAAAATTGTTTTTTATTGTATAAAATACCCTAACGGGTTATTGACGTGATTTGGAGGTCGATTATTGGAAAAATTAAAAATAATTTTAAAAAATTTAGAAAAATAATATAAATTGGAAAACATATTTTGAAAAAAAAAAGATTTAAAAAAAGATTACAAATAATTACAATAAAAAATAAAAACAAAAAAGAAAAAAACAAAAACAGAAAACAACAAAGAAAAAAAAATTGGCGGGGGACGGATCACGGGTGTGACCCGCGATCCGTGCCTCCACGGACACCCGCGATCCGATTATTTTTGGAAAAAAAAATTATTTTCCTAAAATTTGAAATTTTCGTTTTTCTTTTATTAAATAAAAAAATTACGGGAAAATGGTGTGTTTGATTCTAAGTTCTATTCTTTTATAAATTTTCTTAAAAAGTTACCGTCCTGAAAAAAGTATAATAATTTTTCATTAAATGATTTGTGATGGATAACGCACATTCCAATTTGTTCGATGCAATGTTTCGGAGATACAACGTAGCATCACAAATCTTAAGGTCTTCCCACAATTCCATCACTTACCAATTTCCACCTTCATTAAGATGATTGGTTTGCAACTTTTGCTTGGCACTAGTTATGAAAACATATTGTTGCAATCTGGTAGTAAAGTTATATTCAAATTTGACTATTTTTCCCTAGCATAATGATGGTGTATAAGGATATCTTATATTTCAGTTTCTTGACACTAGAATAATGCCTTTCATTGTAACAATACATTTTATGGCGAAATAATAGGATTTGTTTTGGGTGGACAGACTTGTTTGCTCCATCCTTTTCTTGAACTCGCCACTTTGTTATCATATTCGTAAAAGAAATTTTCTCTTCTTTTCAAGGTAAACTATTATAATTTATTATAATTGTTCCTTCAACTAATAATATGATATTACGTTCGTTTAGGACACCAATTTTTGGTGTTTGGCATCTCAAATGTATCATCTGGGACCTTTTCCTCCAACTTCTTAGACACTAGTGTCTAAGATATAACTGTAATTTACTCAAATCTTGGTTAGCTTCTCGATTCTTATGTAGAATCCAAACAGCATAAGCTAGAGTGTTCACTTGCCTTTGGGTAACTACGCAAATCATCCATAAACCATACACCAAAAGTTAAATGTCCCAAGTAGACCTATATTTATTTCGATTTAGGTGAGAATTATTGTGGTGGGATCCAACATATCTTTATCTTTAGAAAGCAAAAAACAACATTGGAATGCAAACCTACCAACACAAATAAAGTAAAATAACATCAATCCCATAAAGGAATATAATGTCTTAGGCATTATTTGAAACACCCTAATGGGTAAAGAATATTTAATTCCAAACCTAATATTACAATAACAAATCAAGAAAACCTAAGTGGTCCTCAATCTCTGTCATTCTGCAAAAAGCCAAATCACGGGTCAAATAAAATTTAAGATTCAAACTCAAACAAATGTAATGCAATTGAAGATACATAACCATTAAGAGATGGCAATAATTATTGTTGAAGTGGAAGTTGGTATGGGAATCAAAGAGCAAGACATTTGTACTTAGGTTGTCTGCTAGCTTTTCTCTCTTATCTTTTGCAAGGTGGGTGGGGGGCTAATGCTTCATGAAATACTGTTACAAAGTTTTCTTGTCTCGACCACTTGGTGCTATGATGATAGCTTCTTAGTTTGTAAAATGTAAACCCACCTTTGTTAGTGCTTTAGGTGACATCTACTCTGTTATTATATGAATTAACTATGGTTAGTTGGTATTAGTTTGAGATTGGTTTTGATGATAGCGTAAAATCACAAAACTCCATGGCAAGGTTCTGAAAGGGTCACCATGCTTTAGTTTGTTTAGAGTAGGTTTCTAGTAAGAATGTGGTAAAAACGATCCACAACATAGCTGTTGTATTTACCAAAAGTTGATGATCAATTGATCAGAATATATCATCAGACACAGAAGGAAATAGTAGATGGGTGAGTTTGTTGGTTGCTGGGCTTTGGACAACGCAGAGCCTTGGATGACACCATCCCTTCTCATTACACATCAAATAAACAATGGTTTCCTCTTGGAATGTGTATTAACTATAGGTGTTAAATGACAGGCATGCTTCATTTTCTAGTGTAAACATCACAATTTGCCTTTGAACAACTTGATTTCGATTTAATAAGATACTAAGCATATGGGCCATATTCAGTCAGACAATGTAGATATAATGATTTAGTTTTGTGTAGAGTGCGTTCAGGTATTCAATCTACAAATAATAGAGAAATGTATTTCTCTTTATTGATGTTCTCTACTATAGTTTGTTGAAATCATAGTAGATTGTAATGGATTTGTTCTTTTTTTAATTCTTTTTACAAACTTGCTTGTGTGTTTTTCTATCCTTGAATTACTTCTTTTTGTTCTGTTTTCAATCATTAGTATTTCCATGCTTCGCAAACAAAAAAAAATCATTGGTATTTCGATCTGTATGTATGCGGGCTTCATAAATATTTCTAAACTTTTCAAAATATTACTAGTATCTTCAATTACTTAGACATCCTTCAAACTTAAGTGCAGTTGTGGTTGTCTTCTTACCTAGGACGATGATCAGAGTTTTAATGCTTACTTTCTGTACATTTTAATGCTGAAACAGAAAACTATAGGCTTTTTGGGTGAATTTGATAGGAAACCGAACAAGATCTACGTCAAACTAAAAGCCTGACAGCGGTGGAACCAAGAATTTTGTTTAAGATGGGGGCGAAAACATAAAGAGAATCTGTTAATATCTATTTCTAGAAAACTTGCAATTAACCTCACAAATTTTCATATTTTGAAACGCTATATGATTGTCTCGTCATTAATTTTACCAAATAAATCATTTCAATATAAACTATCAAATCACATTCATCCAACGATCATCTCTCGATTGCACAAACAGTTTAACAATACCTGTTGTTGAAAATGATGTATTAACAGTTTAGTTTCAAATGGTGAATTTGATAGGAAACCGAACAAGTATCAATTCCTTTTAAGTTACAAAAGTCACTCGAGCTATGTATGTCATATATATATATATATATATATATATATATATATATATATATATCATTAAAAAAAATTCATGATCTATGATGGAGAATTCATTAGGATAATATTTTGTTGAACATACTAGTTTTGATCTAAGCACGATATGCAAATGAATAATTTTGTATTCCTATCATAGAAAATGTTATTTAATTATTGAAGTTTTGTATTTATGACAAAGTAAAACAACTCATCACTTGTGACAATAAAGATTTGTGATTTTTTGACTCATTCGACGTGGTGGACCATCAAGTATAAACTTTTCATCCATAATATGAATAATGATTGCATATATTACACAAAATAAGTGAACATCCTTTGGTAGGTCATTCATGTCTTTATCTTACAATTTTGGCCTAATCTTTATTTCAAAAGTAAGAGAAAGAAAAGGACACTCCCTCCCCAGTATATTAGATTTACTCTTAGAAAATATAAATACCGAAGTTAAAAAAGATTCGTCAAAGTAGAAAAATACTATTTTGTTATACTAATATCTTTTGGAAAATATTATATTCTACTGCTGTAAATAATTTCAAAGTTTTAGGAAAGACGGCTATCCCATTATATTTTGTTAGACTTTTTGGAAAATATTTTATAGTACTACTCATGGTCTCGTGCTCTCGTCCCACATACCTCCCCGTGGGTTCCGCCCATCTCTGACAAATCAAAGGATATCCAAGATATTATGAAATTTTAATTGGGCATTAATAAAATTTGAATTCTTTAGAGTATTTATGAGAAATTCGTTTGTTTGAGGGTGGTTGTCTCAACTCTCAATGCTAGTGATAGTGTTACAACAACAACAAACAACAACAAAAAAGTCTCCGTTGGGAACAAAATAACGTAACGACCGTCTGTATCATCTGAAGAGTAATATTTGTTAATTAGTAGTTTGGTACCTTGATTGTCTGTTTCCAGTTCCCACGACAGGGCAAGATGTAAGGACATGAAAACTTAAGGGAATATAAGGGAACTACTAAACGTCGTCCCAAAACAACTTAAATTGCTCCTTGAAATTACCAAATTGCCCTTAACAATATATTTAATACACATATCGTCTTGTGTCTTTAAACAAGGTTTTTGACTCAGTTTTACTAACATTCCTAGTACCAACACCACGAAAATGTCTGGCGAAACACCTAGATCATGCGAAGTAACGGAGGCGGATTTTTTTTCCGACTCGGGCGTCTGGCTAAGACGCCTCCACAATGGTACATGCGTCTTAGTCAGACGTCCCGTTTTTTTTAATTTTTTTGTCAAATTAAAATTATACGGTGTGTTATCTCAAATTATTTGACGTTTCTTTGCAAATTTTCGGTGGTAACCGGTCGGATTATAATGAGTTTTTTGCAAGTGATAAAGATTCAAAAAAATTCTAGATTCAACATTTTTTAAGATCCAAAATCCCACGGCGGTAAAACATCATCACTTACAAATACCACCTCGACGTGTCGTTCGGGAATTTTTTGGATTTTGAAATTGTTGGATCCGCAAATTTTTGAATTTTCGGTGTACCGAAGGGGTATCGGTCATCTGAATATAGTAATTATTAAATTATTAATTAATTAATTTAACAATTATCTAAATTTATAATCAATTATCTTTTTAAAAAAATAATAAAAATTTAAGGGCGTCTGACGGAGTCGCCCCCACGTAAGAGGGGGCGTCTGGCTAAGACGCCTCCCCCATGGGGGAGGCGTCCTACACAGACGCTCGTCCCATGGGCGGGGCGTCTGGGTAAAACGCCTCCCCCATGGGGGAGGCGTCTTAGCCAGATGCCCCCTCCTACGTGGGGGCGGCTCCGTCGGACGTCCGTAATTTTTTATTATTATTTATTATTTTTTTATTAAAAGGATGTTAGATATTTTACCAGATTCGAGTACACTAGGGTGTCTGTTGGCTCATTACTGACCTCCAAAACATTATTTTTTATGATTATAAGAGGAATATGAAGAGAGATGTGTGATGGGAGGCTAAAATATCGCGTTATAGCAGTAGAAATGAGAGAAATGCAAAATGGTAATTTCAAGGGACGATTTAAGTAATTTTGGGGTGATGTTTAGCAATTCAGAAACTTAACGGTAAAAGAATATTCACATCAAAAAATATATACACCTTCCTTACAAATGGGGGTGCTAAATACTCATTGATGAAACAAATCTGCCAAAAATAATGTCCAACAAAAATACAAATATTTGCATGGGTAATGGAACAACAAAAAATACAATCAGAAGACAACTTAATTAACAAAAGGATTCCTGTTGACCTGCCCTGCCCTTTGTGTGGGAATTTTAGTGAATCTATTAACATCTGTTCTTTGATTGCGATTTGGCAGCTAAAATTTGGGGAAAGACTTGCTCTCTCGATTTAAATTTGGAAATAAGAAATAATACGCAATTTCGTCCCTTGTGCAAAAATTGACTTGATTTAAACAACAAGGAATGGATTGCGCTCATGAATGCTTTCTTTTGGACTATTTGGCTGGAACGAAATAACAATTATATAAACAACAATTTAATAATACTTTTGCAATCCTGAATTCCTGTTATGATTATCTTGATCTTTGGTTAGGAACGGCTAAACGCCCAGGAGAACCCCTTGAGCAGCATGGAATAAACTTATTTCGATATAGCGATGTAACAAATCCTTGACTTTGTCGGATCCGGTTGTGGTTCATGACCGGATTCTTACCTTTTTAGAGCATAAACAACAACGTCTGGACTACCTCAGTGTGTCTTGTTCTCTCTCTGTCATGTTAGCTCACCAAACTCACCTAAAAAATCTCTTTAACCACACTCGAACTACTCTTAACCACCCTACATTCTCTCTCCTTCACATCATTTCACTACTGCAGAAAAATGAATATACGTCGAATATATGAGGGTATATACGTCAGATATGAGCATTCTCAGATCCGACGTCTATGTGTACGTCATCTATACATAAACGTCGGTCGCGTAACATCCGACGTCTATACATAAAGAATATACATCGATTGTTATTAATGACTGACGTCTATACCTAAATAATAGACGTCTATACCTAAAGAATAAACGTCTACTTACATTCACATCATGTATTTCTCCATTACATCACATTCACATTACAAATCTACTCGTGTTGAAATACACATGTATGAGATCCATGAAGCACGTTAGTTTATATGCATTCAAATTTATTAAATAATGTATCCCAAACAGCATAACATCATTACTTAAATCATCCAACAACCACAACTTAAGATCTAAGATAGCAAACCAAACCAATCTAACGGCCGAAATGACATATAATTGTTTTGCTAAACTCAAAATTGTCATCATTACAACTTAAGAGCAAATTTGTCGACTTTAGAACGACCGATGTCTATTGAACGACGAGTAAATATTATTCTGCACTATTGTTTGTAGATCAATCATGAGTAAAATATATTAAAAAATCATAATTTTTTTTACAAAATCAAAACAAATAAAAAACATATTTTCAGAAGAAAAAAATTAAAAATAATTTAAAAAGAATTTATAAATATTTTTAACAAATAACAAAAATTAAAAAAATAAATTGGACCAACATGACACGTATCCCCACCCCTGGACGCTTCGGGGCCGCATGACACATTAACGGGGCACACTGGGCGGTTAACTATGCCCTTAATCTCAGTATAACAAAATTTTCAAAATATTTGTTAATTAGTTTACCATTTTTGTTGATTGTGGTGGTGACCACCCGTCACATGGCTTCCCTCTCATGTGTATATTAAATTCTCTCCCATTCGTGCTAACTTATTATTTTGTTGTTCTTCTAGTCTATTTGAAGTCCAATTTGTCGTCTTGCAGGAACGGATCTCAAACAAGGAGATGTCGGAAGAACGTATCTTATCCAGATTTCAGATATGAAATTAAAATAAGAAAAGAAAATTTGATTGACATTAAAAATTTAAATTTCAGGTGGTTGGAGGCTTGGAGCCTCCAAAAATGTTCAGGTATTTTTTTGTATGAAAATTTGAAGATATTACGACAGTAACTTCCAATTCAACTATTTTAGAAAGTAGCAATGAGATGCTTTGAGCTATCAATGGTGTGCATCGAAGAGATGGCTAGTTGTAGATTGATTCCTAATAAGTTACGATCTAAACGCTATGAATACAAGATTTAATTTTTGGTTTGATTTGCCAAAACATGTAGCCTAGTAAAAAAATCCAATTGGAAGACGTAATTTTCATATTATATTGGTTAGACCACAAATCCACATTTTGATTATTGACAAGCTTGAATATATCGATGATTCCCACCAGCCGACACTTCGAAAATAATTACACATGCATGGTCACCGTTAAAAATTTCAAACCAGAACACGTAATTTTCCCGGTTATATGCGTCAAGCCACTAATCTTACGTTTGACATGGACGATATTGAAGATATGAGTGATTCCCAACAACCGGCATTTGAAAAATAATCAAGATAAAATAGAATGTAGGGTAAACATCCTTGGTTTAATATTAAGTAATTCCCGTTGTTTCAGCTTCTTGAGTCAAGAGGATTGTAGGATAATCAGAGAAATTGTAATAACCTTAATCTAAACACTGTAATTAACCTAAACTAAACTTAATTAACCCTTAATAAAACCGTGAACAGTAAAGAGTGAGGTGGAAGTTTGGATAAAATTTAGATTTCTAGGTTTTGGCTATAAATAGGAGGGTAAGGTTTTAACCAAAACATTTTCTTCATCCTAAGTTTATCAAGGAGTAAGAGAGACAATTTTGGAAGAGAAGAAGAAGGAAAGAAGGAGAAGGAGAAGAAGTGAAGGAGAAGTGTTGGGTTAAGCTTGCCAAAGCTTGAGAGACTTCCACGAACGTCAAAAATGTATGTCAAGTCTTCATTATAACTCACATAAGCTTTGTGGGTGTTGGGGATCGACGTTGGTGTCAAGTTCCCCGTCGGATTGCAACCTATTCAGATGTTGAAGACGACGATCGGTCGACCGGTGCCTGTGGGCAGTCGACCGATTCTATTATTATATTGATTTGCACCCGCAAACGGTCGAACGATGTCTGAGGACGGTCGACCGTTATGCCAGATTTGTGCGGGAAAAAGGGTTTAATGTTGTTATCGGTCGAACGGATCCACTTCGCCGGTCGACCGAAACAATGAGAATAGGTCGGTTGGGGATTTTGACTTATTAAACGGTCGAACGTCCTTAACCTGGTTCGACCGATCTATTCGATGCTAAGTCAGTTGGGAGCTTTGACCATCAAAACGGTCGACTGCTCTTTAACTTTCGGTCGACCGACTGAGCATTTTAATTAAGCAGTAGAGTGCCTGTGATGTTTCGGTCGAACTGTATCTCAGTTCCAGTCGACCGAATATTACTTAGGCAAAATGCTGAAATCCCTGTTATCGGTTGAACGAACCCTTAGTTTGACCGGTCGGATATATAAATATTATAAATATTGTATAGTGTAGACCATCCAAACGGTCGACCGCTAGATGACTTTTGTTCGACCGATTGGTCGGTAATTCGGTTGGCGTGGTTCGACCGATACACTTGTTTGTACAGTACAGAGTACTGTGCGGAAGACCGGTCGACCGGTGTGCTTGTAGCGGTCGACCGATCTGCCGCAGGTTGGTTGATTTATTCACACGCGAGCCGTCGAGTATAGGTCGACTACCGGCTCCGAGACGACGGTCGATTACCGGCCTTCAGAGCGACGGATTTCACCTTCGACGAGGGCGTATTATTGTTGGTCCTCTCATATCGAGCGGGGTGTGAGAGATGATTGTCGTAAACCTTGGGCTGTTTGCTGGGGTTTGTCGGTAGGCCGAGGATGTTCCGGCAGGGTGTGTGTCTGGCGGCTCTTGGGGGAGCAGCGGCTGTCGTCTGGCCCGAGTTGTGCATTCGGCGGGCTGACTCACTCATTGGCTGGCGGCGTAGTGCGAGGGTTCCTTTCTGCGGCTCTTGGGGAGCAATGGTGCCGACTGACCCTTGTGAGGCAGCGGTGGACTGACTTGACCCTCGTGGTGGCAGAAGTGGTTCAGTACCGCGGAGGCGGAGAGGGGTATTATTGTGGACCCGAGGCGGATGATCATGTGCATTGCATTGCATTGTCTTTAATTTCATTTTGTATTTTAGGAGATTTGGTATACGGGGTTCCTGCAGGGAAGTCAGGCACGTTTCAATTGTTTGCATTTCAGGTAGCGAGCAGCATTAGAGTCGAGGTGGTGACCGAGGAGGGTGCCCCCGGGATCTGATCATGTCTTCTTTTCATATCTTTTGTTGAGGTAGTGATTACGTTTATATTCTTTTCTGTTGTAATCACAGTTGACTCATATGTATTTTGACTTCCACGTGGATCTATATCTTTATATATATATATATATATATATATATAAATTTCATCTTGTCGTCTCGTGACGTACCCTGTGTTGACCGTTGACGGTCTTTATTATTGTTTAAATTTTCCGTTGTTTTCGGGAACATTACAGAAATGTTGCTCATAATGCTTACAACTAAGGCACGATTAAAGGTTTCAAAGACAAAATCTGGCTGGGAAAATTTATGTTACTTTCTGTAGCAAAACTTGAAGGGAACGTGAAGGTCTCCGTGTACCTGGACACATGAGATTCTTACCCCATATATTGCTTTTAAGCTTGTTTTTTTCTCTCCGGAAGATAAGTGATTATGAAATTTGTTTGTCATTTGAGGCTTTTTAACTTTTCACATATGTTTTCCTTGCAATGCGTCAAATTAATGTGAGAGTTTATTAAGAGATTTCCTAAATATCATATGAAAAGAACTCTAATTTTCTCGGTAATTTGACTCGCAATGCTGCCTGCTAATATGCGAAAAGAAGGAAGAACCCGTTACGGTGCAATTTTTTGCAAATAATCAGAAGGTTTCTACGGAAATTTTAAATTTCATATGAGCAATTTCACGCTATTTTTTTTAAATAATAATAATAGAAATGAGCAGTTTGACGAGTACTTGTTGGGGAGATTGAAATAATTTTGTCACCTAAAGACAACAAGTGTCACAAAAAGAACTCGACGAAATTCATTCCAACGGAAAGCTATTTAAGGGAACGGATTTCTGCTGAATTTGATCGCTCAGAAGCCTTTCCAACCGCCCTTATGCAGTAATCATCTACACCACTTCTCCCAGCTCAGCTCTACTGCAACTTTGCCAAAAATAATAATATAGGAAACAAAAATATTATCAGAAGAAGAAAAAAAACATTTTTATACTTCCGAAAATATCCCAACAAAAGGGAAAACGTCATCTCAGAATTTCCACCGTCGGATCAGAAACATCCAACAACACAGTCTCCCATGCAGTTCCGTTCCGGTCGTACTGTTCTACTCCAACTCAGATTCCATTCCTTCCAGCGCGTAACCTCACCGCGAGTGAACCGAATCGCGGAACTAACGAATGTGGACACCGCCGGAGGATGCGGTGTGGTTACCGCCACCACGTGGATACGACAGCGTTTTGTCCGTTAAAGTGCCACAACGGCTCAGCTTTCCACAGAAGCCGCGGCAGAGAGGTGAAAAGCAACCAAACCAAGCAAGCAAGCAAGCAGATCGATCGCCATGGCGTTGATTTCGTGTTTTCATAAAATTTAACGAGATTTCCGATTTCTCCAAAATGTTTCAAATTTCAACAAATGTTTCTTCTTCTTCCGAACATCACGTAATATATTAGATAAAAAGTTAAAATTATGATCCACACCCGAAACATCACTAAAAATACAAATATTGTGAAGCCGTAAGATGATAGCTGAAGGATAGTGAAAAGGTTTTACTTTCAAAATGAAAGGAAATGCATAAGCCTTCAAGAGTAGATGGTCTGGTGCGTTGAACCCACAAACCATCATAGCCTCTCGTAGACTCCGGGACGACTTCCCGATAATTTTTCATCAAATGATGCATTGCCATCCAAAAATTTCGTCTCAAGTATGGCTAGGAAAAAAATGTTCAGTTTATATGTATTTTGTTGTATTTTAATAATAATATACATTAATATGTGTTTTTTTTTACTCAACTCGACTCATTTACAAATATTATCTTGCATGCAGTAGGACTCTAAACATACCGAGTGACGTAGTGAAAAACTTAATAATTCATAATGATCACTCTAAACTATATATCTAACTCAATCTAAATTACATGCAATGTGAAACTAGTGGGAATGGTAAGAAACTTGGGGTGCATTTGTTTACATGAGTTTGCCAAACATTTGAGAGTTCCAACCTTGCCAGGGTTACACCAAGTAAGGTAAACAATGACAAGCACGGACAACCACGACAAGACGAAGACTTGTGGTGATGATGGCGTCGGATACCTGAACTTGGAAAAGATCATGTTCTATACTTTATACGGGTGGGTTAACTTTTCCAACAGTGAAGGGGAAAACCAACAGATCGCTGAGGACGATTTTGTATTTAGCTTAGGAAGGAGGAGGGCCGAGAGAGGCTGGAAGCCGAGGAAGTAAGGATAAGGGACATTAAAGAAAGACAACACTATTTTGAGGAATTTGAAGACTTCCGAAGGTACTATCCGGTGAACGAAAGAAACTTGGTAGTTTCCGATTAGTTTCTATGAGTTTTTGTGTCCTTCGATATGTTGTGTTTTGGTTATAGTGATTGAAACTTCACGCTATTGTTCCCACGACATGGGAACACTTTTTGTACTTTGGCTTGGTTCTTGTGATTATAACACTAAATCCTTTGATACTGAAAAAGATATATCTAGCACATGATAAATCACAAACAAATCAAATTCAATAATTCTTTACTAGTATCCCAAACATATCTTGCCTTATGACCACCGTGGAAGCACACATGCCACTAACCGTCAAATATATCTAGTATGTGCTAAATCGTAAAAAACTTGTACAACAGTTTTTAGGTCTATAACCATCCTACAAAACAACATATATTTACATCGAAAAAATATTTGATGGGCATAACGATACATAATAGAACTAATCGTGGCCAACAAATCACATATATACCCAAAAAACAAGTAACCTTTACGACTGTAAATAGGGGAATTCAGTTTTCATTCCAGATAAATCTCACACGTACCGTACTGAATGGTTACTTCCTGACACGATTCCACACCAATGAACAGTACCCGCTAGGTAAATTGTATGTTTGGTTAGGTCGGTGAGGAGGAGTCCAAACACGAGTCCTAAGCATGAGTATGTTAACGCTACTCATATTACTATTGTTATAACAGGGCAAAACAATATTACTATTGTTATTGTTCGTTGTGATGTATTGTGTGAGAGTGAGACAGTGACACTAACAAAATACCATGCTTGCGACAAAGTGACAGGGCAAGCTTAAGTCACATGTTGCTAGCTTGTTTCGGCTCATTATATTTAACAAGTCATTGATTTATCCATGCATAAATAGTTTAATGCTAAGTGTAACCATCTATGTGAAAAGGATTTTGAATGATAAATGACACCTAAAGAGCTCTGTCCACATTCAATGAAGAATAGTAATATAATTCAAATGCATTGAAGATATACAAAAAAAAACTTCTTAGCAATCCAACCCTCATTTCTCAATCTGTTATCTACCACAATTTCTCCAAAAACAAAAGAAAAAATTGCACCGAGTCCTTGCTTTTAAAGGGATATGGTTTGACCATTAGTGTTGCGGATTGCCGGACAGATTGGGAAGGAGAAAAAGAATGTGAAATTTTGGAATATTATATTTTAGGAGGGTTTTTATACAAAATTAGCTTAACAAATATATTTGGTGCGGATGGGGTTAATTTAGTATTTAGCTTGAAAATACGTCCAGACGTGTCAATACTAACAATACAGCCTAGTAGTGGTGGTGCTAATGATTAGGAACATGGATGGAATTACTGGTAAATATAATTCAAATCCATCGAAATTAAAATTAAAAATAAAATCTTAGCAATAGAATCCTCAAACTATCACAATTTCTCCAAAAACGAAAAAGTACAAAGCGAGAAAACGTGGGACAGAGTTACAGAGACAACACTTCATTGATTCCCAAACCGATCGGGTCACCACCCAGGCGGTGACCCGATCCAGTTCACTCTTCAAATACCACCACCACCTCCTCCCCTTCCCTCTCCACTCCACTCCACTCCCCCTCAAACCCTAACGCCACCACCAATGGCGGCAGAGTCGGGCGACCCGAAGGCGGAGGCGTCGAAGAGCAAAGAGCAGTCCCTCCCCTTCCACCACCTCTTCTCCTTCGCCGACAAGTACGACTTCGCCCTCATGTTCGCCGGCACATTCGGCGCCGTCATCCACGGCTCCGCCATGCCCGTCTTCTTCCTCCTCTTTGGGGAGATGGTCAATGGGTTCGGGAAGAACCAGGCCGATCTCCACAAGATGGCGCACGAAGTCTCCAAAGTACGTGTCCAAAACAGATTTCTTTTTTCTTTTTTTTGGTTTTGTTTAGTTTGGGTTGGTTTTGGTGGTGCAGTACGCGCTGTTCTTCGTCTACCTTGGCCTCGTCGTCTGCGTCTCGTCTTATGCAGGTTCGGGAACTTATGTTCGTTTAGCGTAGTTTTAATTCTTTTTTTGTTCCTGTACAATTGAACCTAACATTATGATTGGTTTGCTTAAACTGACTTTCACTGTGTTTTTAGTAATTGGTTGTGTTGTGGAAAAAGTTAATTAAAGTTGTTCAGTTTCCACAGTTTTATTATTACGGTCGTATATATAAGATTGTAGTTAGAATAATTTTCTTTGTTTCTGGTTTAAATTCCAGTAATACGATGGAACTGGAGTTTTAACTAATCGCACTTTAGTATTTTTTTGTTTTTTAAACTCACCACTCCAGTAACGGACCGCTGAGTCTAGCTACTTTGTAACGTACATTTTTCCCTTGAATAACCGGAACCAACTTATTTATTATATTTATATTTATTATCGAAAAAGAAGAACACAATTATTGCGGGAATATGTTTGGGTTTGATCTGTTGACGTGTGAGGTGGGGAGTGGGGGAAGGTTTGGAGTTATGAGAGCGGTGTGTGTGGTTTTAAACTCTCCCGATTTTCCTTGATTAATTATAATTATTTTTAATTCCGACTCCTGCTTTGCTCGGACGTCTTTTGTCGCTTTCCCGTACTCCACGTGAAATGGTCTATCTGAGTGGTCTGCACTACTGCTCGCCACCATTTTGAAAAATAATTAAATTAAATTTCAGTTCTTTTTGGTAGGCACGATGAGGAGTTAATAAGCTCCTCGTTCCTCGCGTTGCTTTTGGATAAAAATATTGATTAGTGCTTAAGTGCTGGTATTAAGACATGATCCGTTGCACCTAATGCATTTTTATGATATATTCTTGGTCGTTAGTTTCGTTTCTCGACTGTGACCAGTCAACTGTGCTTTGCCTCGAGAATTATGTGTCACGTTCACTTGGCAGCGTCAACTCCCAGACCCTTTTTTTGTGCGTGTTTATTAGAAATATTTGCCGAACATATAAACTTCAAACTAATAAATTTTAAATAGCCTAAATATTCGGATCTATAGCTGGTTTGGTCCTGGTGGTTAACATGGTTTTTTATAGTCAAATCAAATAGATTCACATCACCCCCAAAAGTATCAGCTTCTAATACGTCGATTCCACCATGTGATAATCCGTCGTTGGTGAGATGCGAGTATGCATTACACGTTGATGTGTAATTAAAATTTACCCCTACCACTTATAAGAAAGAGGCGATTGGCGGAGGAACACATTGAAGATCAGTAGTTAATAGAAGGGACAACTTTTTAGTAATTTGTAAATAATTAAGGATACAAACTGCAATTTAACAATTATTATATTCTTACCGTCCTAATTTGTTAATAGCTATTTCCCGAAAATTAAGTAATTAATATTAGAAAACGAAGACACTGGTGTGATATGATAACAAACTGTTGATCACCACCGTTGAGCTGAATACCTGCTTGGACATTCGTACAGAGATATCATGCTGGATGTACACGGGCGAGAGGCAAGTGAGCGCGTTGCGAAAGCGGTACCTGGAATCTGTCCTCAGGCAAGACGTGGGCTTCTTCGACACCGATGCCCGCACTGGCGACATCGTCTTCAGCGTCTCTACCGACACCCTTCTCGTCCAGGACGCCATCAGTGAGAAGGTACATACGCTACACCGACCCACCCGGCGCAATGTAGCATCCACTCATGCTTCCTGCTAACGTGCACTTGTTTTGTTTGTATGTAGGTTGGCAACTTCATTCACTACTTGTCCACGTTCTTGGCTGGGCTCGTGGTCGGGTTCGTGTCCGCGTGGAAGTTGGCTCTGCTGAGTGTTGCAGTCATCCCCGGTATCGCTTTTGCTGGTGGGCTTTACGCTTACACTCTCACTGGGCTCACTTCCAAGAGCAGAGAATCCTATGCCAATGCTGGAGTCACAGCAGAACAGGTAATTTGCTTCAACTGTTCAATGCCTGCCATTCAGAATCCCATGCCAAAACTATTGTGTTCTGTTCTCCTATGCCATATAAAACGTTTGGCTGAAATCCATCATTTACTGGTGTTTTGAAATTGGATTTACCATGTTTGACCTTTTTATTCTACTTAGTTGGATTTCTGGGATTCGATCCGTCATTAATTGAGCTTATTATAGTGTTTATCATTATTTGGGGGCACTCCACATGGGATCTGCTGTGTGAGCACATGTGTTCATTTTCAAAAAAAAATTGCTAACGTACTCTCTAATTTAATGCCTTTCAATATCACGCATGCTCTCTTGATTCTGACCATCATAAATAAATTTGTTGTGTTTCTGGGGTAGTGGATATACCTTCACCTTCAGTAATGCATATAGAAATTAGGTCTGGAAGTTAAAATAAATTTTATAGTTGTGCTGAGTGAGGTGTTGGATTGATAACACACCAATTGTCGCTTTCAGAGTTCAGACACATGCTGTGTCTATATATCTAACCTGAGATTGATTGTTCATTTCATTGGCTGTCTTGCTATCTGAGGTTGCCATCAAACTGAGCTTATGTTGGGCTGATCCACCTCATCTATGATAGTGTCGTTCAATCTTTATGTTCGATGGATAGAAAAATGAACCATTATTTCGATGGCCCACCTGAAGCAGGTTCTGAATTTGTATCTTTCTTCAGCTTTTGGTTTCTTCCCGGTCACAATGACTCGAGCTACCATTGTCCCCACCATATTTTTACAGTCACCATGTATGTTTCATTGGTTGGCCCTGCTCTACATGAATGTTACTCGTGTGTCATATTGCATGTGACTGCTGACCATTTTGACCTCTCAATAAACCAGCTACAGTTATTGGACCACAGACTGGATTTGAGTACAGTCCTGGAACAATAATTGCAACCTGCCAGGACAAGAGTCCTATCCTGCGACGATATGTAAAAAATCTGCACCAAGTATCAGTAAAAAAATGAATGATCTTGGGTGTGGAGAGGCCACAAGTTCTATCCCTGCTTAAATAACATGTAGTAGGTGCGATGCGGATCCACCATCCACTTGGTAATTAAATTTCATCGTACAAATTATCGATATAATACTATGGGTGCATTAGTTGTTGTGTTGATTTTGTTAGAGAATAGCCCTATATGTGTTATAAGTTGGAGAGTCCCTCCACTCATCACCAATTGGTTTTGAGTTTGATATTTGTACTTCAATAGATTTTAGTTGTGATTCTGTGCATTTCCAGAGCTTATACGGATAGAGGTTGTTACTCTTTCAGCGTAAGTCAGCAACTTAGCAGCTTGGAGTGTAATCATAGTTGTAAATATTTTCGTGTCTTCAGAAGAAGAAGAAATCTTCATCATTGCTCCAAGTCAATCAAATATTATGACCTGATGGGCTTCTTATTATGAGCTTATAAGATTGTTCTTATTTGCGAAAAAAAATTGTTCTTATTCTTTGACTTGAAATCAATTTCCTTACTACAGCGATTGTGCTTATAACAACGATAAAAGTAGAATGTTTAGGAACCTTTAATTGCAAAATTTGACTTGTCCTTGGAATGTAGTGGTTACATTATGTTCCTAATGTGTTTTTCTTTGTATAGGCCATTGCACAAGTCCGAACTGTATATTCTTTTGTTGGCGAGAGCAAGGCCCTTCATTCTTACTCAGAAGCAATACAGAATACGTTGAAACTGGGATATAAGGCAGGAATGGCAAAAGGACTTGGGATTGGATGCACATATGGAATTGCATGTATGTCGTGGGCTCTTGTGTTTTGGTATGCTGGCGTCTTCATCAGGAATGGACAAACAGATGGAGGAAAAGCTTTTACTGCCATCTTCTCTGCAATAGTTGGTGGCATGTAAGTTGCACGAGTCAAATCACAAGAAATTGTTTAGTAGCAGAATGAGATCGTATTATTATGTACTAAATCACTTCATTCTTATCCTAATCAATCGAATAACTAAATGATAGTATTTTCCTGAATTTAATAATTTATTAATGCAGAAAAGAATGCTTGATAGGCTTAGCATTAACATTTAGGATTTCATACAAAATTACCTAATTCATCCCCTTGTTAATGCCAACAGGAGCCTAGGACAGGCATTTACAAACCTTGGTGCTTTTAGCAAAGGGAAGACTGCTGGATTTAAGTTGATTGAAATAATTCGTCAGAAGCCATCCATAGTTCAAGACTCTTGTTCTGGGAAGTGCTTGACTGAATTACATGGGAACATTGAGCTCAAGGATGTCACTTTTAGCTACCCATCAAGACCAGACGTTCTTGTTTTCCGAGATTTTTCTATTTTCTTCCCTGCTGGAAAGACAGTGGCAGTGGTTGGTGGCAGTGGTTCTGGCAAGAGCACTGTTGTATCTCTAATTGAAAGATTTTATGACCCCAATCAAGGTAATGTCAATTCGTACTTGTGAATTGTGAAATGTTGTATGGGTGGGTGCTAAATCAAGGACATATGTTGCCAGGCAAGTAATTCTAATTATTCTTCCTTATTTCCATTGCAGGCCAGGTTTTGTTGGACAACGTAGATATTAGAACATTGCAGTTGACATGGTTAAGGGATCAAATTGGCTTAGTAAACCAAGAACCTGCTCTTTTTGCAGCAACGATACTTGATAACATACTCTATGGAAAGCCAGATGCTACAGTTGCAGAAGTTGAAGCAGCTACAACAGCAGCAAATGCCCATAGCTTCATCTCTCTTCTTCCCAATGGATATAATACCCAGGTAACTTAGCATATGCACCTAGGCATCCTCCTTTTCTTCCCGAATTTGTTGAAAACTACAAATTGCACAGATTGTCTCATTTGTTGATGTGTTTGACTGTTTGTTCTCAATAACCATTTGTTCCTGTATTGCTGTGAAATAGAAACACTATTTCATTGATATAGCTCTCGAGCTCTCTCAAGGTTATTTTCCTTTAATGCCAAAGGTTTGTTTAGTCATTGTGATTTCGTGGAAGATTTGTGTCCTGCTTCATTATTACTTTATGCTGAAAAGAAGCCAAAGCTTTACCCGTTTCCTTTCTGAATTCGATTTATTATTGAACTTGTTACAAAATAGGCCGGCGAGCGGGGAGTTCAACTATCTGGAGGGCAAAAACAGCGAATTGCAATTGCTCGTGCTATGCTTAAGAACCCCAAAATTTTGCTTTTAGACGAGGCAACAAGTGCACTTGATGCAGGTTCGGAGAGCATAGTTCAGGAGGCATTAGATCGTCTGATGGTGGGGAGAACAACTGTGGTTGTTGCTCACCGTTTGTCTACCATAAGAAATGTAGATACAATTGCAGTCATCCAGCAGGGACAAGTTGTTGAGACTGGAACTCATGATGAACTTAGTGCGAAGGGAGGTGCATATGCATCGTTGATCCGCTTCCAGGAAATGGCAAAAAACAAAGATTTTGGTGCACCATCTATGCGTTGTTCTCGTTCTTCACGTCTGAGCCACTCGCTTTCCACCAAATCCCTTAGTCTCAGATCTGGAAGTTTGCGAAAGTTGAGCTATCAATATAGTACTGGTGCTGATGGACGCATCGAGATGGTTTCTCATGCTGACAACGACCGGAGGTTTCCTGCTCCTGATGGCTACTTTTGCAGGCTTCTGAAATTGAATGCTCCTGAATGGCCATATGCTTTGATGGGCGCTGTTGGGTCTATCCTCTCTGGATTTATTGGTCCAACATTTGCAATTGTTATGAGTAACATGATAGAAGTGTTCTACTACCGAAATTTTGACACCATGGAAAGAAAAACAAAGGAGTTTGTGTTTATTTACATTGGGACCGGTCTTTATGCTGTCATGGCGTACTTGATACAGCATTATTTCTTCAGCATCATGGGAGAGAATTTAACAACCAGAGTGCGCCGAATGATGTTGGCTGGTAAGTATTTCATTTCTGGTAATCTACATCATTTTCATAAGTCACTTTTTGTTAGAAGGCTGTTTTACCTTGATCATGTTCATGCAGCAATCCTGAGAAATGAAGTTGGCTGGTTTGATGAAGAGGAAAATAACTCTAGCTTGGTAGCTGCTCGTTTGTCCACGGATGCTGCTGATGTGAAATCTGCAATTGCTGAGAGAATTTCCGTGATACTGCAGAACATGACATCACTTTTGACATCATTCATTGTTGCATTCATCATTGAGTGGCGTGTATCGCTCCTGATACTTGCCACATTCCCTCTTCTTGTGATGGCAAACTTTGCACAGGTCAGTTTCTACATTTTGTTGCTACAATTTTTTACTGTAATTGATCTTATATAAAATGTCGGTCTGGTCTTTCCTCCTGGCGCGCTAACTCTTGCTTCAGATGCTTACCCACCTTTTACAGTGCTCTAGTCATGCACTGATGCACCTGAAAAAATGAATTTTGCCTGTGACATGAGTTTCTTTTAATTAATGTCAAGTTTCCACCTTTGCAGTTTGATTGGTCTGTTACTGTCCCCTATTTTTAGTAGCTTGTTACCTTGTGATGTTTCTGGTATGTGCTACCCAGTGGTGTACATGTCAATTAATTAGAGATTCTTACCAATATTGAAAATTAGCTTGTTAATAGTAGTATAGGATTTGGTTTATTTTCCACATAGATATGGTCAGTTTCGTAATGGGAAATAAATGTTCCACTTGTTAGTCTTTTGTGATAGCTTTAATGTTCACAAATTGAGCATTTTGTCTGTTATTTTCAGCAACTATCTCTTAAGGGGTTTGCTGGTGATACTGCTAAGGCCCATGCCAAGACAAGCATGATAGCAGGTGAAGGCGTGAGCAACATACGTACCGTGGCAGCTTTCAATGCGCAGGACAAGATCATCTCTCTATTCAAGCAAGAGCTCCGCATTCCTCAACGCCGCAGCCTCCGGAAAAGCCAAACTTCAGGCCTCCTTTTTGGCCTCTCCCAGTTATCACTCTACTCTTCCGAGGCACTTATCCTCTGGTATGGTGCCCACCTTGTGAAGACAGGCGCCTCCACCTTCTCCCAAGTTATTAAGGTTTTTGTTGTTCTTGTAATAACTGCCAATTCTGTTGCTGAGACTGTTAGCCTTGCACCTGAGATCATCCGTGGTGGTGAGTCCATCCGCTCAGTGTTCTCAATTCTAGATCGTCCCACCCGCATTGATTCAGATGACCCTGATTCTGAGACCGTGGACTCCATCCGTGGGGAAATTGAGTTGCGACATGTTGATTTTGCTTATCCATCTCGGCCAGACATGTCTATCTTTAAAGATTTCAACTTGCGGATTCGAGCTGGACAGAGTCAAGCTCTTGTTGGAGCTAGTGGATCTGGAAAGAGCTCTGTCATTGCCTTAATTGAGCGCTTCTACGACCCCACAGCAGGGAAAGTGATGATCGATGGAAAAGACATCCGGAGGTTGAACCTGAAATCTCTAAGGCTGAAAATTGGCCTTGTTCAGCAAGAACCTGCTCTCTTTGCAGCCAGCATTTTCGAGAACATTGCATATGGAAAGGAAGGGGCAAAAGAGGATGAAGTGATTGAGGCAGCACGCTCGGCAAATGTTCATGGATTCATAAGTGCTTTGCCAGAAGGGTACAAGACTGCAGTGGGGGAGAGAGGTGTTCAGCTCTCTGGTGGACAGAAGCAGAGGATAGCAATTGCCCGAGCCGTCTTAAAGGACCCAGCAGTGCTCTTACTTGATGAAGCAACAAGCGCACTTGATGCTGAATCTGAATGTGTTTTGCAAGAGGCCCTTGCACGCCTAATGAAAGGAAGGACTACAGTGCTGGTGGCACACCGACTCTCCACAATTCGTGGTGTGGACAGCATCGGTGTCATCCAGGATGGGCGTGTGATTGAGCAAGGTAGCCACTCTGAGCTCATGAGCCGGCCGGAGGGTGCCTACTCTAAGCTTCTGCAGCTGCAGCACCATAATATCTAGTGTAACTGTGGAAGGTCTGAACTGGAAATTGTGTCACGTTTGGAGCTTTGTTGATTGCATTTTTCTTCTTCGACAGGGTTGCTGTTGTGGTTTTGTAAATATGTTGGAGGGGTTTGGATGTCTGATCTAATATTATTATATATATTTTTATGCTAAGTAGCTCCTGTTTCCCTATAATATTACGAACAAAGGGAAGTCCAATGCTTATTAGTTGTTAAGAAAGGGTATGTGTTCTTTGTATCTCGATTTACTGGTCCACTTTTCTGTCTAACTTAATGTTCCATAAAGAGTCCAGATCTCCACAGTTGAGCATTGAACGTCAGTATTCCATAACAGGTACGGGATTCAAAAGAAATAATTGATTGATTTCACGATAACAATGATTACATAAAAGTTCTGCTCAGATCGATAGCTCAGATCGATTTTGCTCGGATCGTGGGATAGGTTAGAGTCGAGCACGATCAGACTCTTTTCGCTCGATTATTGCTCGAGACTCAATTATTATATCCAATTATTTGATTAACTTGAATATTTTATTCAATTATCTAATTGATAAACTCATTTAATAAACTCATCTATCAAACCCATTATCCATTACCAAACCCAACAATTCATTTAACAAACCAAACCCAAATACCCATAAGAATCAAAACGTTATTAGTTTTGGATTTTTCGTTTTCTATTATTGTTATTTCTTTTCTTTTTCTGATTTGTTTCTAAACCAAAAGTTCAAATAAATTAAGGTTTGGATCAGGTGGATGATATTATTTATTAGATGTTGATGTTGTGAGTTGTCGTATAATTTATGAGATTATATTACCTGGTTATTTTAAGATTGTGTTGATTTTGTTTGATATAAGTGTATTATGTTATTTATAATATGATGTTGTGGGTTGTCGTATAATTTATGAGATTGTGTTTGATTTTAGGTGTTGATTTTAAGATTTTGTTGATTTTGTTTGTCAAAGTATATGATCTTATTTATAAGAAGTTAATGTTGTCGTATAATTTATAAGATTGTGTTTGATTTTAGGTGTTAATTTTAAGATTGTGTTAGTAACTACTATTATATTTGTGATAAGTTATCTTATAATTTAGTTGTTAGGACAACATATTAGCAATTTAATACAAAAAAAAATCAGATTCAGATTAACATGCAGCTTCCGAGCCGCTCGTGAACAAGACGAGTCGAGCACGAGCATAATTTTCCGCTTGAAATCCTTATTGAGCCGATCTTAAGCAAGCTCGGAACCAGTCGATTAACCCTTTTTTGGTTGATCATCTTTTAATCCAAATCACAGTTTTGTCAGGAAAAAATGAGCACAACATAACAAGAACATGATTATACAACACAAACAATATAACAACATCAATCAAACCTCTGACGTGAATCACAATGAACAAATCACCATAGTAGACAGACCTTCAGATTCGAAGTCACAAACCTCAAAATTCGGGACAGATTTCCTCAAAACTTCACGATCTTTTTTTATTGATTGCAGATTACTAATTATACGAAGAAGAAATTTTTATATTGGTATTTGAGTTATCAAGTTGGTACGTATACATTGCCCATTTTGGTCTGCATGATACGGTACAACATTTACCATTTATTTCCTTTGACTGCGTCTAGGAATATAATTAGTGGGAACATAATATGTAGAAACAACAAATGAAAAATGGATGTTTAGTTTTATGCATGGCAATATTCTACGCATCTAATACTAGAAAATGTGTAATGCAATCTCATTTGTCGGCTGTGACTTGTGATATGGTGACACGTAAATGTCGAACTTTACTTTATGTTTGTTGTTTTTCGCTTTCAAAAAAAATTTATGTTTGTTTTTCACATGATTCCTTGACTAATTTTGACTTTGCAGGCATTTGACTTCTGTAGCTCATGCAAATGCAAAGATAAGAATAAGAAACAAAGAAGCCCTTTTGAAGCATTTCTTTCTGCTTTCTATGTATTGGAATTATTTTTGACTTTCATGTTTAAAGACTAATAGCCGACATAATTGTTTTTTTTTTGGGGGGGGGGGGGGGGGGGGGGGGGGGGGGGGGCATGTTGACTTCTCAAAATAACACTGCCTAAGGGATAGAATAGAAGCAGTGTTAAAGCTTCTAAAAAGTATAAATATGTCTGAAAATACCTTCGTTCATGCAGGTATCTTATAGAATATTACTACCTAATTGTAAGAAAGTAATCATTTGAAATTGCTTGTAAATATTTGAGCATGTATGTTCAAAAATATCTTCCTGATAAAACTGTAGATAATTATGTATTTTGTTACACTAACAATGTATACAATGAAATTTGGAAAACACTCTGTCCCCCGAAGGTGCAATTTCTAAATTAGTTAGTATTCGAAAATCGTCTTCTAACTAAAGACAGACTTATTAGTCGGGGGTTCAGCATTAACCGAATTTGTCAATTTTTTGGGAATGCTCCTGAAAGTATCTCTCATCTCTTTTTCAATTGTAGATTTTCAGAAATTTTCTAGGATAAAACTAGTGAATTTAATCTGAATTTGATTAGCGGAAATAATACTTCGTTCGGTCTTGCTATTCGTAACCGCCTTGGTTTAGATAGAAAGACCTGGAACAGCTTGCAAGGAGCCTTCAGTTGGTGTACATGGAAAGAAAAGAATAATAGAGTTTTTCGTAACAATTTTGAAAAAATCTGGAAACTAATGGATTCTTGTTTTGACTTGGTTTTGGTTTGGATAGGGAGCAAAAGGGTGGGAGATGACTTGCAAAATGAAAGCATTAAAAATGCCAAAATTGACTTCATACAAGTTGATCGTTCTTCCCTTCAAATGACAAATTCTGTTGTCTAGGTCACAAACAATTATAAAATATATTTTCAAAAAAAATCAATCAAAAATTTTAAAAATTCAAAACAAAACAAAATGAAACGAAAAAATAAAAAATAGACGATCAGGTCGACGACTCGGTTGTTCAGGACCTGGGATGCCTTGGGGTTAAGGGCATGATGTTCACGACCAGCTCATCAGCTGATGACCGGTCGTGGGAGGGGCTGATGCTGTAGCGGCTGATGCTGAAAGGAACATCACCACGTGCCAGGAGCGCATCAGTAACGTCTCCTGTTTGAGGATCGTTTGGACAGGGGATGAGAGGAGGCACCGTCTGATGACCGTGATCTCTCCTCGATAGACAACTAAAATAATATCGTTTTTTTGTTGTTGTTGTTCTACTATGTCCTATGTATGTGTCAACTAGACAGTTTGGTCGTGTGGGTTTTGTTTGATAGGGTTGTGGTTTCGTAACCCCGCTATTTATCTAATTAATGCAAGTAACTTATTTTTTTTTAAAATGCAGGACGGGATCGATTTATGTCGTGTCTATCCATAATTCCATATCGACGGAGACAGGTCTAACCACCCAAGAAAATTAAGTTTGTTTTTTCGGATGTAGTGGACAAACTTTATGTCAACTATTGGAAACACACCAATTTCAAAATCACGTTTCGCATCTGCACCTGCGTGTAGTCAACCCCATGATATGTTATTGAAAGCACACTAGATTGATGCAATCCACTAAAGATCACAAAGAATACATAATCAAACACTAAACAGCATATCACAGCCTGGCAAACTAACAGACTGGTCAAACATTCCCAGGAGTACTGCTCTTTGGGAATAATAAATTCTGATTTCAGTATCTTAATCCAGATTAAGATCAACTAAATGTGATCATTGCAAAGAGTAAAGCAAAAGGCAAAATGATGGTGAAGCTTGAGAAGGATTTGGATGATGGCATTGAGACTACCACAAGTCACTGTTGACAGCTCACAGCTGGTGGGGTGGGGTGACGGTTGGTCCTCGACGTAACTTTTTTTCTTTCCTTATTCAACTTGAACGTGTAAAATTAATTACTTTGTTGTAGTTTACTTTGAATATTTGATTAAAGTATTTTTGTGGGATAAAATAGACATTCGGTCGACCAGATGCGTGTTCTGATTTGTCCAGCCAAAGTGTCTGTCGTTTTTCAGTCGACCGATAGGAGTTATTCGGTCGACCGGGCACACACGAGGAAATTGGGGAAATGTCTATCGTTTTTCGGTCGACCGGAACTTAAGTGATTCGGTCGACCGAATATGCACTCGAGCAATCAGGAAAGTGCATGTTGTTTTTCGGTCGACCGGAACTTAAGCTTCGGTCGACCGAGGAAGCCCTGGATTGTGATACAGTTGGAAGTTCGGTCGACCGAAGCACCCGTTCGGTAGACCGTTTGACCCAGTTTCGCCCACGTTTTAAAGTTTTCTCCACGCGATTTTGGTGCAATTAATACTTATTTTGACCTACTATATAAAGGCAATTTCGTCCCCCTTTGTCTTAGAACAATTAGATTAATTTTTATTGTCTACTTTGCATTCTTGAGAGAAAAGAGAGAGAACATCCTTGTGGATTCGGTGGGAGCAAATTAAACCGGATATTCTCGCTGGTTGTCCGTGTGTCCTGTAAGCATCTTTTTTGTAATACGTTTTCTATATAATATATTGGGGTTGTGTCGTCCGTGGTTTTTCCCGCATTAGGTTTCCACGTTAAATCTTGCGTGTTTTGTGTGGTTTGGTGTTTGTGGGTTTGCAATTGTGGTTCATTTCTCCATTGGATTTGCTATTTTCGATTCCGTTGCGTATTTGAGATTGATTTTATTCCTAACATACTTGACTAGCGATGTTATACTTTTCTGAAGTAACATTATCGGTGTAAGACATTAGTCGCCTTTGGATGACTCGATGCATAATATGTATAAATAATTTATACTTGTTAACTGACCACACCGGAGGGGTCAAAAAATCACAAATCTTTATCATCATCGTGCTGAGTTGTTTTGCTTTGTCAGAAGTACAAGACTTCGTGAATTGAACAATCATTTTCAACGAAAGAAATACATAATTATTTCTTAACATGTTGTACTTAGATCAAAACTAGTCTATTTAACATAACATTTTCCTAACAAAATTTTCATTATAGATTATGTCAACCTTTTAATGAGATTTAAATATATATTTTTGACTTACATAGCTCTGGTGACTTTTGTAAATTAGAATGAATTAATGTTTTAACAAAGAAAATGGTTGCAATTCGGTTTTTGAAAGATTTTTTTGGCAACATATTGTTAACAATCGACAATTTGATGACTTATATTGAAAAAATCTACTTGGTAAAGTTAACAATGAGTCAATCATATACCGTTTTTAATATATGAAAACTCGTGAGGTTAATTGTATTTTTTCTGGAAATATATATTAATTTTTTTCCAACAAAATTCTTAATTCCGCCATTATAATAAATAATAAAAACGTTAAAAACTTTAGTGAATAACATTACTTGTGGGGAAATGAATCAAGAAATTTGATAAGGGTAACAATGGACAAGTTGTTGCCCACTTTGGGTTTAGTCCAACAAAAGCATTTGCGGAGAAGTTAAAAAACAATAGTCAAAAAGAAAATATTACAAACTAATCCCAAAAATATTAGTCAAGTTCTTTACTTAATGCTGGAAATGACCATAAAAATTGAAATGTAACCCATGTTAACCAATCAACACTGATTATGTAATTGGGTCCATTGGGGGAAAAAGATTGGCATTTGATGGGCATACATTCCATCCACTTGTGCTTAACCCGAAAGTAATAGTGGAACAAATTTTGTTGGAGCTTCACACTTCTTCCAATTTCTCAAATGGAAGTTGAAGTGGTGGTCTATTGCGCCACTCGCAATGTCCACTTGTGCGTTTTGTTTTGTTTTTTTTTTTAATTTTTCACTTGTGCGCTATTTAATCACGTGATACTTGTATAATTTCATCTATCCTTTTTGCTATATTATATAGTTAAAGCCACTTAAAACGACAGAACATGCTGGATGATGGGATTGATCTTTTTTTTCGAAACAATAAATTGCTAGTGGTCTTTCCAACTTTAAGCAGGTTAATAAATATCTTACCTTTTGTTGTGGTGTTAAGTACCTTGTTTTCTTCTCCAGACCAGAACGGTGTGTCCCAGAAAATCACCTCCTTGTGGAATCGCTTCTAAAAATATCTTAGATAAGAGAAGAAGAATATTTTTTTTACAAATTATTATTCTAAGAAGTTAAACTTGAAATGTTACAATATATCTGGAGGTACAGTCTCCCTTGAACTTGCAAAAAAAAAGATTTTTTCCCCTTAAAAGACCTAAAATATTCTTCCGAAAATGATTGTCTACGAGATAATCTAAAGTAGTGACTAGTGATGTCGCCGTGTCGGTATAACCCTTATCTTAGATGGATTGTTACCAAACTTAAAGGGAAAAAAAACTTGGCGAAGCAACGTAAACACCACCGTGGTATATATCTCTATAGATCTCTTTTACACTTTTCACTGTCCAAGTCCTGTATTTGATAGAGATTTGAGAGTCAGAAGTGTGAGATTAGTCATAAAATATGCATGGTTTACCTTTGAGGACGTCATCACTCTTACTAATTAAGTGAATTAACACATGCATGGTTTAGCAATTACCACCAAGGCACCAACCATGTAAGAGTAATTATAAACATCCAGGGCTAGTGTGTATGTATAGTTATAAACCAACAAATGTGTCACGAGGAAATGAATAGGGAACACATGTAGTCCTTATTATTTAATTGCGACCATAGAATGTTAGGGGGCATATGACAATGGTTCCTCCGAATGATAATAAACAAAAGTAAATAATGACAATTTACATAATTTTCGTAAGTTGTATGGAAATAAATAGTTTCATCACTTTTTATTGTTATTGCATAATATATAACTTGGTTAATGATCAACAAATTAATCATTGTACTTAGGGTTAATTACAGTTTGTCCTCCTGAACTATGTATTTATATTACTTTGCATCCATGAACTGTCAATGTTAACAATCACCTTCTTTAAACTCTCATTTTGTAACACTTTGTCATTTTGAACTTTAAAAATTCATTATTTAACACGCATTCAACGTTTTTTCATTGTATCCCTAATACACTCCTAAATCTATATTTACATGAAATTTGGATTGAAACGAAAGTCAAATATGGTTAGAATTTGGGTCATATGTATTATTTTTTTACGTATATAATTATGCAAGGGCATTTTCGTAAACTGGAAATGGCCTCGACTGTTGTGACATGTAAAATTTATATAAATTTTGCAAACGCGCCACATAAATGGGAAAGAAAAGGAAGTTGACTGATTTTTAAGTTATGTTTGTTCTTTTTTAAGTTATGTTTTTTTTCTTTTTAAGTTTTTGTTTTCCTTTTTAAGTTTTGCTTCGTCCTTTTTAAATTATGTTTGTTCATTTTTAGGTATTGCTTCATCCTTTTTAAGTTGATGTTTTTCCTTTTTAAGTATTGCTTCATCTTTTCTAAGTTATGTTTGTTCATTTTTAATAAGTAAGTTTTTTTTTTCCTTTTTAAGTTTATGTTCCTTTTTAAGTTGTTTTTCCTTTTTAAGTTTGTCTTTTTTTTGTCATTTTCAAGAACACGAAATCAAATCCAATACCGTGAAAATAAATCAGAAACCTCAAAACGTTAATATCAAAGACAAACCAACTTTAAACAAGAACACCACAAAGAAACAAATTTTTCAAAATAACATCGAAAAACCTAAATCGATCACATAACAAAACCAAAAACTTTAAATCAACCACAAAGAAACAAACTTTTCCGCAAAAACTCAACACAAAAAACTCAAATCAGCTACAAAGAACCACACTTCCAAAAAAAATCAAGATCAATCAATTATAGAACAAAACCAAAAAGTTCAAATCAACCACGAAAACCAAACTTTCCCCAAAAAACTCAACACAAGAAAACCCAAATCAACTACAAAGAACCACATTTCTCCTCATCCGCAAAAACTCACACACACAAAAACTCAAATCAGCTACAAAGAACCACGTTTCCAAAAAACGCAAGACCAATTCATTACATAACAAAACCAAAACTTCAAATCAGCCACGAAAACCAAACTTTCCCCAAAAACATCATACAAAAAACTTAAATCAGCTACAAAAAACCACATTCATCTTCCTCCTCCTCGCCTCGAGAAAGACTCCAACGCCGACCACTTTCTCATCTTCCTCGCCGACCAACTATATCGTGACGTCCTAACCAACGTCGTCGGCGTCTCAACCTCCTCAAGACTCACTCCCGTGTCATCTCCTCGGCACCCTTCTTACCGATCTCGTCTTCTATCGGGAGAAAATGATGGAGAATGAAAGGTTTGAGGGATAATGGAAGGTTTTGAGGATATATGTACGATGGAAACCAAATGTCACATAGATCCACGTGCGTGTGATGTGACACAAAATAAATAAATAATCTGTGATTTAATTAATCTTTGATTTTTACTAACTGGATTGACCACATCAGACGGCGTCCTGAACCTACTGCGATCAAAAAAACATTTTGCTTTTCAAAAGATGTATCCAAGTTGACACATCTCGAATAATTGTGTCTTTATCCTCGGTTGGTTGGTGATGAGTATGAAATATTATACTCAAAAGATCACTGTGTTTTAGGCATATATCACATCCATCAATTCAAACCAATATTACAAAAAGTCCTCTAACTTATGACCCCCTCGGTACTTAGATCGTCCTTGTGTAGTTGTGTACATGTGTATGACTAATCTTACACAATAATTTGTTTGAATTTGAAAGAGAAAATGTGTAATTAACACCATGTAAAAAATCTTTTTTATTCTCTTGAAAATGAAATTCAGTTATTAGATGTGGTCAGTGTGGATAAGACATATTTTATGATTTTGGTAGATTCCTTGTGTAAGTGTGGGTCCCTACACAGAGAAGACTTGGGTTTGTTTGTGGAGTTTCCAACCACCAATTTCTATCCTTCTCTCCAATCTGTATATATTCCTCCCACTCTCCCAAACCATCTCTCCACTATAAAATCTCTAGCCTCGAGGGTTGGTTATTTGCAACCTAGTTGGAGATTCCTCTGATGGGTGTTTAAATTTTTATTTTTTATTTATTTTGGTGAAGAGTTGAAAGTTGGTTATTAGTGAAGAAGCATGGGAAACTGTTTGGACACCTCTTCAAGGGTTCAAAACGCTCTCAACAACTCTGGTGAGTATGGTTACGTCTGTCTTTTTTGGTAAAAAAGTAACAACTTTTTATTTTTTTGCCTTTTTGGTGGTTTGATGTTTGTAGTTTTTGTTTGTTTCTTCTGTAGTTTTGTGGTTAAAATCTTGAGTTTGGTTGTTGTTCTTTTTGCCTTTTTGGCCTTTTGGTTTGGTTTGGTTTGGGACATGTTCTTTTGATGTTGTGAGGCTGGATCTAGGAATGATTGGGTTTTAGGGTTTCTTTTTCATGGTTTTTTCCAAAAAAAAGTTTGCTTTTACAAAAGGGGGAAGTTGTTTGCAAACTTCTGATAATTTTACTTTGCTATGAAGGAGCAAATTTCCGGAATAATATTAGGGTTGAGGCAAACTTGGGGTCTACTGTTAAGGCACGGTTTAGCAATTTCTATGTAATTTGGTTCCACTCATTTTGATAATGGAAATTATTGTTAGATGCAAAAGGTAGTCATATCTGTGACTTTTCTCTCATTTTTTTATAATTTTTCCCTCTTATTTTATTTTTTAGTAACTTGTTTTTTGGAACTTTTAGGAGGTCTTAAGTTTAGGAATTCTGATGAGGATTATAACTTCTGAGATAATGGTTTGATACTTTGATGAGCCTTGTTATGGTAGATCCAGTTGTAAGTGGTAGAACTTAAAATATAAATCTAGAAGGATATATCCGACTATTTCTCAGTTTAATCAATTGGATCCAAATGAGGAATCAAAATTGATTGATTCTGTTTGTTTTAGTAACTCGGTTATTCAGCATAGGCAGCTATATGTGGTGGCATTTATGGACGAAAGCCATTAAGGTTTGGTTTAGTTGACCATGTGAACCAAATTCAACACAGTGATAGGGAGGTGACTATTGGAGAATAATTTCCTTAAATTTAACCATGCTTGAGATTCTATTTAGGAATCAGCAGCATTTCTTAGAACGTTATTTAGTTTTATTTGGCAAATCACTTTGATGTCTTTGACATAATCAATTACTCACACTTATTGCTCTCCTTTTATCATAAAAAACAGATCGCTCGAAATCAACTAATGGAGTGGGCTTTTCTTCGCAACCCTCCAACACAACAGCATCGTCAGTCCCTTCTACTAGTAGCGGGAGTATATTTTCTCTTCAATCAGAAGGAGAAATATTATCATCTTCAAATGTGAAGGACTTCACGCTTAGCGAGCTAAGAAACGCTACTAGAAATTTTAAGACGGATAGCCTCATAGGTGAAGGTGGTTTTGGCTATGTTTACAAAGGATGGATCGATGAACAAACTTTTGCGGCATCAAAACCAGGTTCTGGTATGCCCATTGCAGTCAAGAAACTGAAACCTGAAGGATTTCAGGGCCACAAAGAATGGCTGGTAAGCCGATCTCTTCTTTGCTTCTATCATATGTTCTTTATGCATGTGTGACATTTAATGGGTCATTGGTGTCTGATATCACAGACGGAGGTGCACTATCTTGGACTACTTCACCATCCAAATCTGGTCAAACTAATAGGGTATTGCTCGGATGGTGATAACCGGCTTTTGGTGTATGAATTCATGCCGAAAGGAAGTTTGGAGAACCACTTATTCAGAAGTGCGTAAAATTTCACCCTTTTATACGTTTTTCTGGGGGGGGGGGGGGGGGTCCCAATTTTCTGAGGATTAGAATGGGCAACTTCATAATTAGGTTTTACTCCTAGGGATTTTGGAACAGGGATGGTACATAATAGCACTCCTACAAGACTAAATAATCTGCGGGTTTTTTGCTTGAAAACTATGGTAACATGTATCACGTATTTGGCTGCCGCACTGGTTCATTTTTAGATGTTTTTGATAAGTTGATAGGCAGTGTGCTCCATGTTGGACGATTGTAAGCTGCATAAATATGAGGATCATGCTTATCTTGTTTTTTCCTGGGTGTTAGGAGGTGCTCAACTTCTTCCTTGGTCACTAAGGATGAAAATTGCAATGGGTGCAGCCAGAGGAATCGCTTTCTTACACGAAGCTGAGAGCCAAGTCATCTATAGAGATGTGAAAACGTCAAATATTCTCCTTGATGCTGTATGATATTGCTCTATTGTTCTATTCTTCCTTATTTCAACACAAACGAAAGTTATATAAATAGTTTGGCTTCTACAATTTGAGATGTACGCCAGTAACGTTTTTAGCATTATTTGTGCAGGAATTCAATGCTAAGCTTTCAGATTTTGGATTGGCAAAAGCTGGTCCAACCGGGGATGACACCCACGTTTCGACCCAAGTCATGGGTACCTATGGATATGCAGCTCCGGAGTACGTTGCAACAGGTAGATTTAATTTCTTTTCAGTGCTCAAAATGTTTTTCTTGTTTAACACTAATTGCAAATAAAATAGGATGGAGTTAAGGTTCAGAATCGTGAGAATTTAAAATATGACTTTTCAGTTTCTTTGGCTTTCATTCTCATGTTTCGGTTGCTTTTAGATGAGGTATCCACATTGAAGTGGTATTGTGATTTTTAAGCAAAACTGACCTTTGTTGGCTCCTTAAGTCATTTGACATATTTTTGTTGAGTTACGCTCAAGTTTGTTTAATTGATTGGTCTGTACATGGCATGGTTAACAGGTCATCTGTCTGCTAGAGCCGATGTCTACAGCTTCGGGGTTGTCCTGCTGGAGCTGCTCTCAGGTCGACGAGCCCTTGATAAGAGCAGGGGCGCGGAACCCAACCTGGTGGATTGGGCGAGACCATTATTAGGAAGCAAGCGCAAACTCTACAGGATCATGGATGCCAAGTTGGAGGGTCAGTACTCCAAGAAAGGTGCATTTGCAGTTGCAAATCTGGCTCTTCAATGCATCAGTAACGAGCCTAAACAACGGCCTCGGATGTCTGAAGTGTTGGCAATTCTACAGCAGCAGCAATATCCAAATGAAACAACCAAATCCTCTAAAGCTGGTACACTCGAGGGGTCTTCTTCCAGTTGTAGATCGAAGTAACCAGTGCAGAGTCCAACATCCCGACGAATGTTGCAACTTCCACAACTCTGCAAGGGTCGCGGCACCATGGGCAGTGGTGTGTCTGACCTCTTGAGTCAAATTTTGAACGATGTTGTACTTGCAGGACATGTCTGTACTAACTCTGGCTTGTAGTCTGTATGTCTAGTATTATGTTGTGTCACCTGTAATCATTGAAGGAGAGATGTATCTCACTCTGATTAAGAAGAATTTCTTTATGGATTTGCTGTCACCGGTCGTGTTAGGAGTCCTTTAGAGACTCTCAAATTTCAACTTTTTCGAGCTTTGGCCTCGCCAAACGCTCTATCCCCGCGGGGAAGATTGAAAACACCAACACAACCGTACAACTCCCTCGGTTTCCCGCAGAGTAAACAAGCACAAACGAAAACGCACACAATAACAACGTTGGCGGAATTGAACTCTTTTATTCCCATAAACAATAAAATTACAATCCCTAAAGGGGTGGAGGAAGGAAGGAAACAAACACAAGGACCATTAGAAACCTTATCCTAATGGTGGCGCCCTTTCCACAGGTTGGAGGTGCACCCCTATATATACATGTTGTGAGCCTCCCACTACATGTACTTCGTGGGAATCCATGATCCCCACTACACCTTTAATTCTCCTTTGGTTGTGGAGGAGTGGGGCAAAACCGAATGCCCACTCTCCCCACTAAGGCCACTCTCTCTAGTGTCTTCTATAAATCACGCATGGGCTATAACCGAACCAAACGGTTATAGACTTGGTCAACCTTGACCAGAACGTGGGGAACATGGGGAACATGTTGGCTGGTTCGGTTTTTCTCCAAAACCAAATGCACACGTTGGAGAGGCATGCATTAGTGGGGCTTGACCCGGTCAGTCCACTCATGCCACCTCCGTTCGGTTATGGACCCGTTCCATAACCGACTCCTATTTTTAAGGACAAATATAGCCGATCCCTATTTTTAAGGAGAACAATTTTGGCCAACCCAAATTTTCCCCGATTCGGTTACGGACCCGTTCCATAACCGAATCCTATTTTCAAGGAGAGCTTGCCTAACCGTTCCCACACGATCAGCAACCTCTCTTGACTCGTTCTCAGCCCTCGCTGACCCACACGCATGTGTCTTGGCTTCCCAAACATCCGCGCCTCCAGTTCCTAGGCTTTGCCCGCCCACGCGCGCCTCCAATGCGCACCTATGTGCTGCCCGGGCAATGTCTAGTGCGCGCCCTCATAGCCACAGCCCCACCTCGCGCTTTTCAAGCGCGTTTGGCTGCCCGCATGTGAGGATGCTCTTCCCAAGTACCACGCTCGCGCCATGTTTGCTGATGCTCTTTGACCTTTGCTTGGATGTGCCCGGACTCCAAGCCTTGGTGCTTTTCTACGTGCCCCGCGCTCCAAGCCACCAATCGTGCTATAGACTTTAGAACATCCGTGTCTTCGCCTCGCTCGCCTATGCATGCGCCCCGCGCGCACGCATGTGGCCCGAGCATAGCTTCCTCGCGCCCGTGCTACCACGCACGTCCTCAGATTAGGCTTTCCACTCCATGCTCGTAGTCTCGGCTGCTAGCCTCCTCGCACGCATTTTTGCCGCTGCCTACCACTTGATCCCTTTCACGCCTTGCCTCGCGTGTACGCATGCCTGCGCATCTCGAATCTCCTTGGCGCTTGCCCTGCAAATCCAGGGGAGTACTTGGGCTACCCCCGTTGCTTGCCTCACGTGCTCTCGTTTGACTCGCTTTGTGTGCTTCTTGGTTCCTTGTGATGCTCCAAGCTCACGAACCTGGCCCGGTATGGCGCACCCTCGGGCATCCCCGAGTTCAACCCGGTGACATTTGCCATCGTCTATTTCAAATCTTCCTTTTTGTTGTGTTTTATTGGTAACAGGGTGAGTTCGAAATATGTAATTAGAATTTATCGAGTATGTATCATTAACTCCCTTCTCGTAGTTTGTCAGTTGGGTACTTGTATGATTATTGGAATCTGTCAAGTTGTTAGAACTTGTATGATTACTCAATTTATAAATTATTTCAACGCTCTTCCAGACAATAAACAATTTAACCAGACGTAACATATTGAACCAGTCGCGTCCTTCAACACTGACATCGTGTTCCAATGTTAGCTTCTAGCACAAAATCAATTACCACCAAGTGAAGATAAAAGATCCACAATACCACTTTATCAAAAACAATACCACTTGATTATGTGACAATATTCTTTTCAACGGCAGCACTTGCACTCTTAGTGTGATTAGATATTATTTTGCTCCCTGATTAAGATTCGATTGCGTATGGTTACATAGGAGCTGCCACTGAGTTGCAAGTTACGACAACACCAAACATGATCTCTTCACCGATCTAAAGGTTTTACTTTATGAGTTATTACTAAAAACTGAATATTTAGCATATCATTATGCATGAGAACACATCAGTTATTCTAAAACATGTTGCCAAAAGTCGCACTTCCAAAATATCAATTTAGCTTTTAGCATTGACAAAAAAAAAGCACCTCCAGGGATGAGAAACCACATACCATGATTAGGGGTGAACAAAATTCGGTCCGGTCCGGGCATCCGGACCGAACCGAATTTTTCGGTCCGGACCGAACCGGACCGAATTTTTTCGGTCCGGTCTTCGGTCCACAAAATTTTGGAAATTCGATCTTCGGTCCGGACCGAAAATTTAAGGGGAAAATTTGGGTTTTGGACCGACCCGGACCGAACCTATTCGGTCCGGACTTCCCGAAAATTTGGGTTTCAGTCCGGTCCGGTCCGGTCCTGGACCGAAGCTCACCCTTAACCATGATAGACATAAAACTTCAAAGTAGTGAAAAAATAAGAATTTTTTTGGAGAAACCCATAAATGGTTTTCAGGAAATTGTCTGAAGATACTTTTGTCCTTGCATTAATCTTGAACGTGCATCTCACTCTTGATAGAGGATAAGCACTTCCAATTCTTATACCAACGTAAATGAAAAGGCAACTTTCTGCCAAAACTGAGCATATATAATTAATAAATTTAACTGAAACCAGTAATTGTCATTCATGGTGTATACATTACATACAAAACCAGTAATTGTCATTCATGTTGATCTAGAAAAACTAGGAAAGAAATGTCAACTACTAGCCTGAAGCTTGCGATCTATAAATAGCAAAACCGGACATCTGTGTTGATTTTTTTTTTCTTGTGACGAGTCTGCCTTCTAGTGACATGGTCGATCAAATTAACGACACCAATCGGCCAATGTGAATATCAGAAAGGAGCCCAACACAAAAGGCTGGTTCTGAATTGGACTTCTTTAGTTCAACTGTGAAGGCGAAAAGTAACTAGGGAGAAGCCTTTGATAAATGAGCCTTATACTAGCAGAATGCAAATATGCGCTTATCAGACGACAACATCCTCTTGGATGCAGCAGAACTAACAATTCTCTCTAGCTGCAGAAGGAAGAACCCAATGGTTAAAACAACTTCAATTGGATTTTGTCAACAAAATATTGACTGTATAGTATAGAACATTAGCCGATATTGAAGAATGCATAAACATGTTCACCAACGGTCCCATACGTGCACTGAAAGTGAAAGTTCAGAAATTACATGCTACAAATTACCTAATGGAGATGATTGAAGATTACCTGAAGATTATCAAAACGTGAGAAAATAATAGAACATGACATTTTATTGGCTCCACAAAGCATGTTAATGATCTGGAAGAAAACAAATATATTTCAATTGCTCAACAAATATTGCAACATGAGAAAATCAAAATGAAAAAAGCCGCTAATCATTTTGGATGATGTACCTCAGGATAGAATTCCTTTCTATCTGGAAGGGAATAAAAGATAATATTTTGCACACCTCGAATCTGCAATGAAATGGATAAGATAAGTTTAGCGCCACTGACTTACGATGATGTTATGCGACCATTTTACAAGGCTTGAAAAGGAAAACCAAATTCAATTTTTATAGCCCATTTGAAACCCAATAAGATCAAAGTGTGCCTGATTAACACCTTGAGACAGCAAATAAAATTCAATTTGGCTATGTTCGTTACAACAATAAATCCAACCAAATTGCTCACACATACACAACTTGAATAAAACCTAGAGCCACCAGATCAAACCCAATTCACAAAAGCAGCAGCAATAATTACTTCAAATAAAGCATATAGCGAGCTTCTTGCTTTTTACGCCTAGCCTGTATGCATGCATGATGTCTTGTATTACGGTACCTTTAAGTCTTCTGTCTATTGGATTATTATGAGTTTCAAATTCACACTAAATAAGTCTATACACATCTAATTATCTATACACAAATGGAACAAATTTAGCACAATTGTTTTGAGTAGAATGATCTTATGATGTTTTAGAAGAGTATTCATTACATGTCAATATAATAGATGTGTGCACTCATGATGGAAATAATTTCACCATCATGACTTCATGGATTAATCAAGAGATACAATAATTTTACCTAAGAGTAAGAGGAATGTGTTGTGTGTACTTGCCCTAACTAGTTTGGGATTAAGACGAATGTGTAGTTGTATATATGTATGCGTAAATAAAGTATGATAACTGTAAAGCATAGATTGCGAAGTTAAGTTTCAAAGCAACCCAGTATGTACATTTCCACGTGCCCCCCAAAAAAGTATCATGACAAAGGGAACTCCCTAAATGCAGGCAAGGCAATGTATAAAAAGCAAATGTTTCTTAAATGTCAACCTTGTATCTATGATAGAAATGGGCTCTCTCGGTATAAAGCATAATCTTCCTCTCCCCTTTGAAAAACCAACCCCTTGCACGGGAGATATCACTTTGCTTTGTGTATCTACAAAAAGATAAAAACAATGAGTAGAAAAAGACGATGACTTCATTCTCTTTCTTGAGAGAAATACCTAAAGAATCTAAATTAAAGAGGGGAAATAACTTACTCCCCAAGCAAACAGAAAGAAGCATTTTGAGACCTCAAAAAATTCCGTATTCTAACAAAATCGAAATAGCAGCTTATGAATACCATAATTCCACCCTGCATAAAAGTCGCAGAAAACGGTAAACTTGCAAACTACTCTTTTCCCAGAGTAATGTAGATAAAAGGGGTGAAATTTAACAGGATAGGTTTTATCACTAAATTTCCCATATAGGGGGGAAATATTAACTCCAAACATTTGGATACAATCAATGATTTTCTTACAAAAAAAATATTTTGGAAAACTAGGATGGCCAAAGAAGCGTACCTGGAATGAATCTTTGATCTTGGGAAACACCTGAAAACACAAAATAAAAAATCAGCAAACTCTAGAAAATGGTAAACACATTACTCAAAAAAAAACCCTAGAGAACCCACCTCCAACTGGAAAAAAATGAGATATCGTGCAATAAAAATCATACTATGTTAGTAACGAGAATTTGCAGATGCAAATGCTGGATATCTTTCTTTTATACCAAGCATCACAGACTAAATATGATCTCCCTAAACATACCTTTGTGACAAAGTAGTCAAAGCGTGCATCAGCTGCGTCGGAAATTGAAGCATCGAAACGCTCAAATACCTGGCAAAGGTGTATATATCAGCATCATTCATGCATGATCCATTTTTACCATAGCATTTTACCAGCATGAAGGCCTTTAGGCTCTAGCAACTATTTTTAGCCTCTAGCAACTACTGTATGGTTGAAAACCATAGTATAATAGTACGAATAAACAGTTGATCCAATATGCAGCATAAGTTACACCACATCCACACTTCAACTACCATAAAATAAAATAAGTACAGCAACTTTAATCACGAATATACATTTGTTTGCAATATATATTAAACAATCTAGTTTATAAACAAAATATCCTTTAGCTTGCAATTCATGGTTCACACCATTGGTAATGGTGTGTTTGGATATCAACAAAGGAGAGAAAAGTAGAGAAAAGAAAAGAAATGGAAAGAAATATATATATATTTATTTTCTCGTTTGGATACAAATAAGTTAGGAGAGAAGAAAAGAAAAATGTAGCATTATATTACCAAAATACTTATACTCTTTTAACCATGTTATTTCATTTTGGGGAGAATGGACAAAATTCAAGTTTCTCTCCATTGTAGGAGATTTCTCTCCATTTTAGGAGAGAAAGTTGAGAGTCCATTTTGTATAAGATGATTTCTCTCTATTTCTCATCTTTTCTCTTCTTAAGTTGTTATCCAAACAAGAGAATATCCTATTTTCTTTTCCTCTCTTTATTTCTCTTCTTAAGTTGTTAACCAAACACACCCCAAAAGAATGTGTTTTGGTTCCACGCACATTTACGTTTTTTTGTGAACACCAAGACACGTGAGAAATTGAACATTAAGCTATAAGATTAGTCTAATACGGTCCCTAAAAACTGGCAACGATAAGTTCCAAAAGCAATTGGCAATATCCAAACTTAGTTGACGTACTATTTCAGTTCAGCGGACTCTACCTCAAAGAATGAATGCTCAGACAACTAAACTTACATTTTAGACTTTGATAAGTTTGATGGACAGCTATATAGTACAGCCTGCTGGCTAACAAATCACTTGTACTTGAGAAACTTTTATTTTTTAGAAAAAGAACTTGAGAAACTTTACCTGCTTAATTGGAAGCAAAACTTTGGAAAGAACTCCCTTGTAGTCAGAGACTAGCTTGACCTAGGAACACAAAAAAAGTTAACTAAAGGCAAAGAATGGGAAGACGGAATATTTTAAAAGCAGCACATAGAAGTACCTTGCCCTCATAATTTACACAGCGACTGAATGATGCGTTAATGTCTGGAAAAATATGCAGCACGGTTAATCAAGTTATATCAATAAAAATGAGATGAATAACACAAACTGACAATCATCGGTATATGTTTTTCATCTCAATATGTTTTTCAAGTAACCATATATTTGAGGCTCAAGGTATTTTAATGCATTAAAATCCGAAAAAATGTGAATAAATAATCATTAATGCATCAAAATGAGATGAACATAAAGTAACAATTACTTAGATCCTCGAATAACTGCAGAGTAACAGAAGAAAAAATAAGACAAAACAAAAACAAGTACCAAAAACAGGAGTTACTATTGTTATGTAATATGTCCTGATCTGTTCATAGAAAAACATTAGCAGTCCTTAGTATACCTGGGTTAAGAAAGGAACCCAAAATTATTGTCTGGCGGTAAAATTGTGCATGACCATTGAGGTACCTATTCGAAAAAAGAAATTGGGTGAATCAACAAATAATCTTAATACCATCACTGTGCAATCTAACTTAATGCAAGACAAATTATTTATTAGTCTCAATTATGACCAACAAAAATGAAACTAACCTAAATCTATGCAGGATCTACAATATCAAAGGATAATAACATAAGATATGGCAAGTGGGTCGAGCTGTCAAGGCACCTACCATGGTCTGATTCGCATGATATCAGCTCCATGAGTATCAGATGGTATCTTGTTCAATTGATCAAGAATGGTGTTCACGTGGGACCAATTCTGCATGCACAAATATTGTTACTGGACTGAGTGTCAGTCTAAAATCAGATCATAATTAACAAAAATAGGGAAAATTCAGGGAAGGTGATGTTGCACCTGCATGGCTAATATATCTGCATGGTCAACAATCAGTACCTATATATAAAATCGAAATACAAGAACATGTCATTGATCTTAGATGTGAATTATCTTCCCACATAAAGACAAGATGTGCTTACTTCTATTGAAGACAGATAATCAACATCCTTTTCCTTCTCGGCCTCAGCTTTACCAATGGCCTGTTAAAGAGAAGAAGAAAAAGGAAATTATGCTAAAAGGAGTCATCTCTAATTTCACAAGATTATAATATGTTCCCTTCAACAGTGTCTTGTAGGACAGACATTCTGTTAAAAACAGATGTTAACAACCATGAAGAGGGCAATGCTTAATAATTTTTTTACTAGGATAGTATGTCAGATTATGGTAGAGACAGTTGCGAGGCTTTGAGCTTTCTTAAAAAGTGTATAATTGATAAACATCAGTGACTCGGTGGGATATATTTTGGACTTTTTCTTAATATGCACCTACTGACCTACCGATTAAATTGGATATATAAATTTGAAGATATGATTAATAATAACAATGGTATATTTGCAGATTATACGATATAAAGAGTATATCTATTTTCCTCATTAACCATCTTTGTTTCAATAACCAACATAAAACTAAATAGCACAAGACTCGTGCTCATTTCAATTAATTTTAAGAACTAGACAAACTTAAGACCTCATTTTTCCCCCCTAGAGTATGAAGGAATGATGTGTTCCCTTTACATTTACCTCTTCCATTTAGGGGAAGTAGGAGAAGATGAAAGAGGAATGGCAGTGAGCCACTCTAGTTTAGATGACTGGGTGTTGATGGTCACTGGTGTTCATGGCTGATTAGGGAAGCTCATGGTGGCAATCCTTTAAAAGGTTGACATTTAATGTGAACAAAGGACAATGGCAATGCTACACATTAAAGATGCCAACTTCAACTTTGCTTCTTCCTATCAACACGGTATATCAATCCTTGCCCATCACAATGCTTCTTTTACCTTATATATTAATAACAACCTAAGCACAACACATTTAGGAATTGATTACCAAAACAAAGTGGTTTTCGCTCTTGATAAATGTATACGGCATTTCTAAGATGTACCTGATCCGCACAGAGAAACCATAGAAAAAGAACATAATGAAATCAACTTGAAACATTAGATGGCAGAGTAAAAATACAGAGAAAACATAACATCACACCTGAATCAGCTGCACTGGAGAAGCTACAATAATGTCTGAAGAATAGAAATCATTATAAAGCTTTATGCTTTTCCTGCATGGAACATCAGCATTCAGCAAGTTATACATGATTTACTTTCATGTAGATCCTATGAAGGTTTGTTCGCTTTCATTTAACACATAGTAAAACGAAACAGATATAAATGTCCCTTCCAATGTACAGCTGAAATACTACAATACTTCGTACTAGCAAAAATGGAAGGGAAGTCAGAAAACATCAGGCTAAAAGAAAAACCAAGCATGTAAGGGAAATAAGTGAACCATCAAACAATAAACAGCTGTACTCTTTCCAACAATGAGTTTTAAGGGCCCTTCAGAACTGTTCTTCAGAGAGCATATCTTGGACAGAAATTACGTGATTTTTTGGTACTGGTTAAAGATACATACTAAAAATGTGAGCTTTTTTTAATATAGAAGCTTTTTTCATTACAAAACCGAAAAATTGAAACAGGTGGTTGGCAATAAAACAATTCTTACTTTGTCAACTTGATTCCTATCATAAATTCCTCACTTATGTTTCCACCAAAGAGAGCTTGAAAATCCGAAGGTTTGTTTGACTTTTGAGATTCAGTATGGGCAGCATTCAACTCCTCTGCCATGTCTCCTCCATCACCATTGTCCGCTCCAAACTCTTTATGAAAACGGTCAAAGTATTCCACATTGGTCTGCAAAGTACAAGTACGTTGAACTGAGATGAGCATCACAACAAAACTTGTAAAATAATGAATATCATTTGCAGGTAAGAACTAGATTTTAGACAAAAAACCTAAGAATACCAAAACTTTGATGCGTACAAATCATTACTAATAGTCGAAGAACCAAAAGAAGGCATAAACATCCTAAATGGTCAGAAATGATAGCTTTGTGTCCCAGAAAGGTGAAATTAGTAAGTTTTTAGATGCTATACGAGATATCCAAGAAAGACGTGTCCAATTAATTGGCTATCAAAATGTCACTTTCTTAAGATATTCAAACATCCTAAATCCCGACACAACAACAAAGAATAGGTGACTCCATCCAGGCTCTAAACAAAATATTAAACTATACTTAGCTTTGAAGTTAATATTACAACAATTGAAAAAACTCAATGATCATATGGTAATCTAGTAAAACAAGAGGCAGAGGAATGAACCTAACACCAAGCAATATTGGACACGAAAAAAACCTGAAAGGTTATGAGATAAAAACATACCTTATTCGATGGTGGAGTTAATTTTATTAGTCTCTTCACAACACGGAATGCGATGCTTCTGAATGGTAACAAAAACAGTACCTGTTCAATCAAGAGGTAAAATGTTCAAACAAACCGCAGAAACAGAAACGCAAACAGCTTTGACTCAAAAAAGAAAATTATAAGTACAAAACCATAATATATAAAGATCATTTTCTTGATGAAATTAAGCTCATCCACGATAATTACAAAATATAATAATGGTTCGTAGATACCCAACAAATTGAAAGTAAATTTTGATGTCAATTCTATACCAACATTTGAAGTCAAAACTGGAAATCTATATTAATTACCAATTTGATTCTAATATTTCTTTAAACCTTCAACCATAATTGAGGAGAAAACAGCACAAGAAAAGTGCCGACCTTCGGACGAGTAAATCCTCTATCAAGGAAATCACCACCATGAAGAAGCTCAGTTTCATTGTGGTCAGGATTTCTAGCCAACCTAGCATCGTTCTTTGTTATAAGCGTTCTACTTCTCCAAACATGATTTATCTGGCCAAACAAATATTAAAATGAAAAATATGCTATATTGGATAGAAAATGTAATTGCCAGAATATGAGATTAAGGTATACAGCATGCATGATATAGGCATCCATGGTCTGTGGATCTTCATTAGAGCCTTTCAGGTAGAAACCTTTCTTGTTTGGGTGTAAAATATCCCGATAACTGTTGCCTGCAACAAGTACAATATTTTACATCTTTTTTATAATTGATTTTACCTCAATATTATAAAGATGCTGCTTCCATATATTAATTTGACAAGTGCATTAGAAAGTTTAGAAGCACATGAGTGAAAATATTTCATTTAAGAGGAAAAACCAACTTGGGCAATTTCTGTCTATCTTCTCATCCGCATAATATTTGTTATTGAAAACCAACAGGGTAAGCTTATTACTTGCACAATATTTGGACAGAAAGAGGACTATCAAAAGGTAATGAGAAGATGCTTCCAACTCCACATCTCCAAGCAAAACTGACAGTCTCTTTCTAAATAAACCAAGTACAGGAAAAATATATTGGATGTTGGATATCAATTTGTTAGTAAAGACCTAAAGGGCATGAGTGATGTTAGAAAGCAAAAGGTCCAATGATTTTATTTTTTTAACGGCAAACATCCAATGATTACTGAACACACAGACATGTTTGCATACAAATGGATTCATTAAAGGTGGAACCTCTATATCCATAAAAAAATATCCATTATTATAAATATAGCATGGCAATCCCATCAACTGGAGATAAATAATAGAAAATTTCGTAACGTAACTATCACTGAGGCATGTTAACTTACACGTTCAAATCCATCCATGGATATATGGCACATTCTCACGCTCTTAAGGTGGTGCATTTACAACTGATCAAAACTGAGCACTAAGTAAAAACATAAAGAATAAAAGAAACAAGTTTGGAAACAAAATTTATGTCAAAATGACAGAAAGTGGCAGCGAAAATTAAACAACAGTATACTTACTAATAACGACTTATCAAAATGGACCACATAGTAATAAAACATTAAGAACAAAAGAAACATGTTTGGAAACAAAACTTATGTCAAAATGACAGAAAGTGGCAGCGAGAATTATACAACACCATACTTACTAATAAAGTTGACTACATAGAGAGAGGTCGTACTGCTAAAAAATAATAGTACAATAATATTATTTACAAGATTTGAACTTACAAAGTGCGAAGAAATGTCTTTCCCTTGAAGAGTCAAAAGCAACGCCACCAGGCTTTTCAAATGACTCCATCCAATGCTTGTATAATTTTACCTTGAGCCCATAAAGTGCATCTTTCTCCTAAATTACACATCACATCCTTCTGGTGTAAAAAATACTAATAATATTATAAACAAAATACACAGATGTAGAAATTAGAAGAACGGGCGATGCAAAGAATAATGCATTTCAGCACTCAAAATTAAGAAAATTCCACAAAACTAATCTAGAAGAGAAAAAAGGGTTTTTACAAATAATCCAAAAAATAACACACTTGATATCCATCACTTGAAAAATGACAAGTGACACAGCACATTAGTTTTCAACAATTTATTAGAATATACAAGAGCACAAGGCCACTCAAAGTACAGGAATACATAGAAGAGTAGAAGACTGTCCTCAATCAAAGATTTGTAACAATCACAATATTAGGTACCCTAAAAAATATATCTAAAGCAGCTAAGAAAAAGCATTGGAGCGGTGACATTTAAGCTAGAATGAAAAAATACAGAAAAACTAATGTTGATTCACCTCAGGAAGGCATTCTCCAGTTCCTTTCCATTTAGATGTTGATGATTCAAAAGCAGGCATCTCCCAAACATACTTCCAAAATCTTTTTGTCAAATCGCCCACTTCGGCTCCAGTTAACGTGTGCAGCAAATGAGCGTGAAAATTGCTGCATTATTATTGGAACAGAGGAATTAAAGAGCAGTTCATAACGTTATGCATTTCACCAATGTATTTGTATTATTAGAAACGTAAAGAAATATCAATAAAATTCAGAGTATGCAGAAGGTTGTGCACAAATGTATTTTATACATCAAATAGGATGGGTTGCCCCTGGAGGAAGGCCTCATAGCATTGACATGTCTATGATTAAATCTTCACGGACGACTGCTTCCCAGAACCATGAATTTTGGTGCTTACGAGTCGCAGGTTTAATGGAAACAGTCTTACACTACACAGAAGACCACGTTTTCAAAATCCTGATGAGCAAAGCATGATGAGGCTAATGACCGAAACGATTATTATCACTACAAGTTGCTAGAATAAATGGATTAAGAATTAGAAAATCTATTGTGTTTTTTCATGATAGGACAAGAAAAGAACACAAATCTTACAACCCATTGAATAATTGGTCTCTGGAATAAAAATTCATAAAGGAATGCCATGCATATTACGTGTACATACACACATAAAAGAACAGGCTAAGCTTGTACCACAATTAGGAACAGTTGGCACCAGCACAAGAGCCCCACGAAAGAGGTGATGGAAGATAGTTGGCTATAGGTGCTAGCCTCTCTAGCTTCAGAGAAATTTTGCATAGTAGGAACCTCAAACACATCGGCAAAATCCACTTAGGTGATTTTTTGGTAAAACTTCTCAGTTCTCAATGAGAAGCTTTTCTGACTCTTGCTCATTCTAGTTATTTGGTTGTTACCAAAATAGGTCAAACCATGTCTAGCAATATTACTTTCAAAAGAATTAGGAGAAGTCTTCAGATTGAACCCCATAAAGAAGATACTTCCAATAAGAAGAACAACACTTGCTCTGCAGCTTGGACAAAGCCTTCCAGAAATTACACAAACAGACCATCTAAATATTTTTTAGTAGCCACAACAGTACACTGTAGCCTGTTGAAGATTCAAGTCTAAGGACAATGATTGGTGATACTAGGAATTCAGGTCAAGGGAATCAAAATTTGTAAGGACTAACCTACCTATCTAATTATGTTGAAAATTTGAAGGGAAGCAAGTATTTAGAAAAATTGAAGAGGTCAAATCCAAAGGAGTAAAAATCCAGAGGGTCAAAATTCATAGGGGTTAGAAATTCAAGGGGTCGGAATCACACATGGTCTTCACTAACTAGGCAAAATTCAGGAACCCAGGGGAAACCTGCTCTCTACTTGGGACCCGCCACTGACAATGAACATCCTCTCTTGCTTCACAGTTCACATAATGCATGCATCTAAAGTAGAAAGTCTTGAAGTAAGCACAAGACGAGACCAGCTAATGGTAAAAACTATCAATCAGAATTCAAGTCTTATAGTAATTATCAGAAAAGGTAAATGAGACCCATAAATACGGAAGACCAACCTTTTGCTCCGTGCATAGGTAGATAGTCCCCTTTCATTGTCTTCCAAGTTATTATCTTCATCACTATCAGAAATTTCAGCGTCATCTTCTTTGGTTTCTTTAATTTGTTCTGAAAACTCCGAAGGTTCATGTTCTGCTCCTTCACTTTCGTCAGCATCACTAGAGCTAGTGGTTGCATCATTATCTGAATCTAAGGACATAGGAAACAAAGATATATCATTATTTAGATGTAGAAGGCTACATAAGGACATCCATAGCCAACCTATCAACTATAAATATCAGCCTAAAATATTATCTGTCTTATCCAGCAAAATGTTATCATCACAGTTTTTCGCCTTTTTCATGGTTACATGTTTAGCATTAGAGCTTCTTGGCATTGAGAAAAGACATGATGAGTGAACCTAATATAGAGAGCCCAAATCAGGTAAGCATTTGCAAAACAAAACAAAAAATTATGATGCTTGCAGTCAGTCAAATGAATAAACAGGTAGAACATGATTAATATCAACGATCCATTGATCTTTCAAACTGAGGTTCCCGACATTACAAGAGTAGAATTGTATGATGATACGGCCTAAATGATGAGAAAGTTCTCGAAAATAATAGTAACAAATTTTCCCAGGTGCACAAGTCAATAAGAGTACCTTCATCACTATTCATCTTGTCTGAGACACTAGAAGACTCGGACCCCTCTGATTCCTCTTCCTTGGAATGATTTTTGCTTTCTTTCTCTCTATACCAATGTGTATATATTTATTACAACTAGATAACCCAAGCATGCCCCCAATGTGGGAAAAATTGTCAAGTCATAAGCAAAATACTAAGAACAGAATGGTAGACAAAAGAACATTAAAATATATGCATTGTGTGAAATAAACAATTCTATAAAAAAAATAGTATCATGCCCAACCCCATATCATGAAAGCAACGTAAGGAAACTTCTATTGAAAAAATTATGCATGGAAGAAAGTAGAAACAATCTTTCCCACATGTTTTATAGAGCAACCTTTTTCAAGCCCATCTTAAGAAAAGCACTTCTTTAAAAATTAAGTGAACTTCTAAAGTTGGTCCACTCTTAGAATCCTTTTTAGGAATAATTGCAAAGACTTGAATATAACTTATAAAAAAAACTAAATAATATGAGAACATGGAAATGAATATATAAGCCTAAATAAAAAATGTTATTAGAGGGATTGCTGCCAATTTAATTCGTATGAGTTTAGAAATGATAACTTAGACGGGTTTAACCAATCCACTATAGATTCTCTATTCTGGTTGAAGGTTCTCAATGTGGACAGTGGACACTTTAGGATTGAGAGGGTTAGCAATGAACCAACTTTCTCCCTTATAACCATCCAGGGATCAATACTGATTTGGGCAAAAAAGAAAAGTTAACCATGATTGTGGAACGTTCAGTTGGGATATTCCAAAATAAATGGCTCGGCCTTCCACTATCTACTTTAATCCTCAAAGCAAGGGATGGATCCCGAGTGGTGGGGAGAATGAGTAAAAGGCTTGCTGGATGGAGAGGGAGGTTAACATGATACAGTCGGCACTAGCAATCAGATTAAAACGGTTAGCATTTACTAATAAGAAAAATGCACTCTGAGAACAAGAGAAAAACAAAGTATGACCACAAAGATAATACAAGACGTCAGTCTTCTAACTTCAGCTGTTTGTTTACCCATAGAAAACGTGAGATTGAATAAACTATCCTCAACAACCTTAAGAAATTGTACGAGTAGATCAAGTGCGACAAAAACTTTTAAATCGGTTAAAAATACAAAAAGGAAACAAAAAATGGACTATGGTTTTATCACTTTACCTCCTAACATTTGCACCTGAACTAGATTTTTTGCAAGGTCGTATTGCACTTAACAAGTGATCAAAAGAAAAGGAATCATTGAAGGCAGCATCTTCAGAGTCTAAAGGTCCATCAGATGATAACCCTATATTAAAAAAACGCCCATCAAAATAAAAGAATGTGTCTGAAACCAAGAAACGAAAAATAATAATAATCATTCAAAATCATTTATATGTATCTAGGAAAATAAATCATATAAAAGCAATTTGCACACAATACAAACTACATGATCCTGAAATTGAACAAAATATCTAGCCTTGTAATGTCCATTATCCTATATTCATGGAATTCAAACCGATTAAAAATATGTACGTTCATGGAATTCAAATAGGTGATCCTTTACATAAAGCACCAAAGGAGACCTTCGTATTTAGCACTCTACATTTGCAGCTTAGCATGTCTTTTTTTATCGGTATCTACATTTGTATTTTTTATCAGTATCTTAGACATGCCTTTTACCAAGCCGAGCCACACTAGAAATGTTTGTTGGCTATTCATATCATACTCTTGAATACCTTTAACACATGCTTTGAAACAATTCTATGTGACCAGCAAGGACAGAAATAATCTTATCCAAATATTTTCTAGCAAAGGAAAATAAGTTGAGAAAATGCAAAATATATAGGAAATGTTTTAAAAACTCAACTTGAAAGTTGTGACTCACTGGAAACCGATTTTAAAAGAACTCTTTGATTTTAACTACTTATAAACAAATTACGGCAAATCCAAGTGACTAACTCGTCACAAGTTGAAATAAAGATGAGGTAAACAAATGTCAGGCGATACATGTAGAAATACATTACAGACAATGCAGAACAGAAACCTGGTTTTGTTACAGGAAGGTCTTCAGAAGTCTTCTCAACGATGCGATGCCTCTTTCGCGGATATGCGTGAGCTCCATTCCTTGAAGGCATTTTCGATCCTAGAACGTGAAAAATATGTATTAAAAAAAATCTCAAGTACAGATCCCCCCGAAAAATGCAGCTTGTTGTGATTGAATGGATTATGTCTGTGAAGCACATATACGTAAAAGGGATTCGGGTGCAATATGATACGGGTGCGGGGATTCAGAAATCTCCCAAAAACAAGGATGCGGGGATACGACTAAAATATTGAATTTTAAATAATATATTAACATACCTAAAATAAAAACCTGAAAATAATAGTCTAAAGCTCAAATGACTTAAACAAACATGGAAGTTCATAGTTCATTCCACAATTCAACCACAAAACAACACGTCTAAATTTAACATACAAAAAGTCTCAAGTCGTAATTAAGAGATGATGGCCTACAAATGCTGTAGGCGGAAAGGAGGCGTTGAGCCTGGTGTCGAGAGAACGGTGGGACTGGTTTCTGATCGGGTTGCGTAGGAGTGAGGTTAGGGTTAGGGATGCTGGGAAAATGTGAGAAAAGATTTAGAAATTAAGAAATTTGCAAACAAAATCTCACACTCCTAATAAACTACGAAACTAGCCGAATCCACCTCCTATCGGAACCGCACCCAAGTGCTGCTACTGCAGACCGATACGCACCTAGGCGTTCACTGGGATGGCACATGTTTTGAAGAATCCGTGTGTTCCTAGGTTTATGTTAAATCGGGTAACAGGAAGATGACGTATTGCAAAAAACATCGGTCTTCGAACTAAAATTGAATATTTGATATCAATTCGGAATCACCTCCAACATACTCTTTTTTTCTCCAAGCAACAAAAAAAAACATCCTCGTTTATTTATTCCGGCATCGTAATTTGATGATTTACCAAAAAAATACATCACACTTGTATGAAAATTTTGCATTTTCCGTACATAATCGGGTCAATCTTAATATGAATCTCATGTTATTCTCCGAACCAATAATGACAAAAACAGAGGACAGATTTCGAAGGGAGTTGACGGAAATCGTGGACGAAAACAAAATCAGACCCACCGGGCAGATGTCGAAGACAGACGGGGAGGGAGACGACGTCTGAACTCCGAAGAAGAGAGGGGACTAGACAAGGAGAGGCAGCGACGGCGGTGAGGTGTGAGTGTGCTGTGAGGTTTGTGACGTTTTGGGGAAGAGACGGGAAGAAAACCCCTCAACCCTTCTATTGCCTGTTATTTATACTGTCAATATCAAATATTCAAATGTTTTAATTTTTGGTATTTCTATATTATATGATTTTTTATAATAAATAAACAATACCTATTCTTCTCTAAGGAATTTTTGTTTAAACGGGACTTGGTCAGAATTAAATCAATTGAAAAATAAATAATAAGTTACTTGGTCAAAGTAGTTTACGGGGGGAATCAATTAAGAAACCATACGTAATTAGTGTGACGGATTCTTTACCCATATACATATGTTTTTTTGTTTGAGTGGACGATTAATGACTAGTGGCCATAGTCCTCGTAAGATTTTTGCGAACCCTCCTCGTGTATGTTATTCCACTTTGAATTTCACTGCATTTTTTTTATTTTTTGCAATTCTTTTAATGTCTTAATAGTTTAAATATATCCATTTATGTGTTCTTTCTCGTATCGATTTATGTTATTCAAATTGGAGATTAGAAATACATTCTACTATCACGACAATCTGATATATATAAAAAAAATCTATAAAAATGCAAACAAAACTGTATATAAAATTGTATAAACTGTTTTAAATGAATAAATGATAATCGATGTTTTAAAATCTCAAATAACAGAGGCTATGTGGGCAAGCCCAAAACAATGGAGACATCTTCCAAGAAAAAAATTGTGAATTGGGAAAAAACACCACTATTCCTAGTTAAACATAATTCTCGACCACCTTAAATTCCAAAGATACCGACAAAATAAAGTGTCAATCATCGTATTGTAGGATAATATCCTGTATCTCAACATCAAACCAAAAGTATTGGATTAGATTGCGTGCTGTGATTGCGAAGTAGCCTTGTTATATTACCGTTAAAAGGCGCGAAAAGTTCAAACTTTTCCCGTTCATGTTTTAACATATTACCCTGTACTGTATCGACGCATGCACTGGATATGAACAAGAAAATACCAGCAACAATGAAACAGGGCAACTTATATATCCATTGCAAAAATTGTTCGGAAAGCAATCGATCCCGTGCAGTGAAGTACATATACGCATTTTATTTGAGCAAAACACCGTTGCAATCAGAACTACTTACAGAATGCAGAATCAAAGAAATCAATATCCAGTGAAGTCAATGAAACCTTGGAAACGTTCCCAGGTTTCAAACGTAATTCGAGCAAAGAAAATAAAACGTTTAATAGTGGGTCCAATTAACGGCCAGAAATGGACCAAAACACTATCAGGCGCCAGAGCTGTTGCCAGGAGTGGAAGTAGGAGTTGGAGTTGGAGTTGGAGCTGGAGCTGGAATGGGAGAGCGAGGCTTGGAACGGCAGATCTCCTTGAAAACGGGCAACCTGCGGGTCCGACCACACGGCAAGGCGCTCAAGTAATCAAGGCCAAAGACTGTCGCATTCTCCTCGTCATTCAGGAAGTCAAAGGATAGTCCCTCCGGAGGAGCCATGGGGGGTTCCTCAGGAACTTCGTCATCATCACTGGAATGCGTGGGAGTACTGGGAGTGGTAGGCTGAGTGCTCGGAGCAGTTGTTTGGGACCCCTCCTGAGTCGATGGTGTGACAGACACATCTCCTCTGGAAGGGAAGAAAGCGGGGGACACTTTTTCCTTGTAGAACGTATTCCACATGGCAACCGAGGTGCCCACCGAGGCAGGCATTTCAGTCACAGGAACCGGTACCCTACCTGTGTCCCGGCGGCGGCCTAAGTGCTTCACGTGCCCAAGACAAAATATAAGCCAATTAGTCGTCACCATCACTAGTTAATGCTCAAAACAGATACATATATCGAGTAATACCTGAATCCATGCATCGTAGAGATTCTCGTACTTGTTGTAGGGACTATCGGGCAAGTTACTTTCGTAGTAGCTGTCGTTGGAGGAAGAAGCCGAGCTGATGGAAGAAGAGGGGACAGGAAAATGGTGGTGGTATTTCCCACCGCCAGTGACCGAAGAACTGGACCTAGCAGAGGGGAACAAAGACGACAAACTCCGGGTCCTCAAGGACCCGTTCAGGATAACTCCGTCCATGACGAGCACATCCTCGTTGAACTCCACCTTAAGAGGGCTACTGTAGGGGGACCTGGACCTGGGACTGGGAGTCAACACCGAGTTGGATGAGGATCTCATGGAGGAGGAGATGGAGGAGTCGGAGGAAGAAGAGTAGCGGAGGAGGGCCGCGAGGTCGAAGTCAGGGTCATTGGCGCAGGCGTTGAAGGCAGAGGAGAGGTTGTTGGAGGAGGAGAGGAGGTGGGGGAATCTGGATGTGAGGGAGGTTTGGTGCTGGAGTGGAGGGGAGTTTTCCATCCAGCTGTAACGAGGGTGGTTGCTCGAAGCTTGACCGGAGTTGCTGCCTTCGCTGCTGTAGACATAGCGATCTCGGAATCTATCCATTGAGCTGCTGCAGTCAACCCATGTACTAATCAACAACAATAATTCCTGATGTTAAACTGAATTCCGGTTCGATTGACGAAAAGGAATGGTGGAAGATTTTGTTAGAACTGAAAGCCTACTAGCATAGTGATGCTGTTACGATTACAGCCTTCTTTCTAGAATAAGAATATATATATTTCGCAATGTCAGGGTTTTTTTTATAAAAATTGCCACCTTATAACCGAACAAATGATACGATCACCTTTACTTTCGAGAAATAAAACAAATGATCTGCTTAAGGGAAATGTGTCAGACCAAAAGTGATTGGAAGTTTGTGATTCAAAATTACACGAGAAACTGAACAAGAATAGTTGGTTGTACATGGTCATTGTGTTTCTCAAACTAATTCATCCAATTATTGAAGGAATCCAAACTAGAAAATCAATCAGAACTAACATTTTGAGATCTCAAATTTTGATTCGCTGAAACAAACAGGAAAAGAAAATCACAATAACCTAAACAGAGCGTCGTTCAAAATATTACAGAATAATCTTTCAACGAGATTTCACATGATGATAATTAATTAGATTTACACCACCAGATCATGGCTAAGCAGCAAGAATTAAGCGAAATAGCAGTTTTACACCGTACGATCTACAACACCACCACGAACTCCAAAAATCCACAAAATTCTCACAAGACTTCCAAAAACAGAGCAATCAGATCAGAAACAAGTAAAAGTTCAAACAAAAGAACACTCGGTCTACGAAATAGCAAATCGTCACCAAAATCCAAGCAAAACACGGAAAAAAGGACGCGGAAGGTCACATCCTTCAATCGCCTCAAAGGAACGAAACATATCCCAATAAGAACCAAAACTAACACTCCAAAGTGCTCAAACACAAGAAAACGGAAGACGAGTCGAAAAGGCACGAACAGAAGCAAAAACCGAAGGAACGAGGTCGAGACCAACGGATTCCGATCTCGGAACGGGTTGGGGACGAACCTGAGAAGTCGATCGCGGACTCACGCGGAGATCGCAAAGCTTCCGCTCTGGATCGGTTGGAACGAAATCGGAGGTCTCTGCTTTGGAATTCTGTTTTCGCGGGCGAGAGGAAGCGAGTGGGGGTATTAATACTGTGACGCTGCTGACGTGGACACTTGAATCGGGGTTTTTTCCCTCTTCGAAAATTTTCTGCTTGAGTTTTTCCCATTTTATTGTTTTCGTGATCGCGGCAGTTTTTCTAGTACTATTTGCACAAGATTTCAGGTAGAGTACTATTCTCATGGAGCCAAATGATAGAGATTTTGTTTAATTTAGTTTAATCTGCATATATAATTAGTTTTTTTTGTCTAAATACCCAAACATAAGTTAATTGTTTAGTTACTCCTTCCTAGTTCCTACGTATTTTCAAAATTATTTGTATTAATTTGGTGCTCCATTTTCTCATTCTTACACGTTGATTATCGTTGATGATTTTGCGCATGCTAGTAGAAAATTTTGACTTCTTTAAATTAAAATATCTGCATTTTCCAATATAATGACTTGTATTCTTCATTTTATTTGGTGTCCATTGTGATACAATCCCTCCACCACATACCTGGTGGACTTGTAGTTTTTTGTTCATAGTGAAGGTAAAGTTAGTCAACGTTGGTAAATGGTGAAACTTGAGAAGAAATTGATTGAATTATTTTTTGGAAGTTGTTAATTTGCATTAAATAAAGAAAAAGTAACACCACGGCTTTTCAGATCATCGAATATTTAAACTGAATTGTTATTCATTGCTCGAAAACTACTTAAATTGTCCGTACGGATTACCATTTTGTCATTCTACCATTTCTACTTATATAACTCTGTATTTCACTCTCCTAACATCACTCTCTCTTCATATTACTCTTATATTCACCAGAAAAAATGTCTCGGACACCGGGAAAAGAACCAACGGACGCCCCGAATTACTCAAATATGGTAAATTGTCTTGTTTAGTTTTTAAAATAAATAAATTTGGGTCGGGCGTCTCCCGCAGACGCCTGACCGAAAGGGGAGGCGTCTGCGAGAGCCGCCTCCCCTAAGTGGAGGCGGCTCCGGAAGACGCCTCCCCGATGGATAGGGTGTCTCTGGTAGACGCCCCAAATTTTATTTTAAATTTTTTAAATTATTTAAATTGATTGTAAATTGTGATAATTGCAAAATAAGTTGAATATTATGTTAATAATTAATTAAATTAGTTTAGTAAATCATTTATTGATTATAAATTGTGATAATTACTAAATAAATTGATTATTAAGTTAATAATTAGTTGAATTATTTTAGTAAAGAATTATTGATTATAAATTGTGATAATTACTAAATAAATTGATTATTAAGTTAATAATTAGTTGTTGACCGTTTTAGTAAAGGATTGTTGATTACAAATTGTAATAATTGCTAAATAAATTGATTATTAAGTTGATAATTAGTTTAATTATTTTAGTAAATCCATTAACAAAATTTTATTTTTAAAATTGAATTAATAGTCATCGGGTTGCCGTGGAGGAAAAGGGAAATCAATTCCCTTACGCGCGGTACGTAGTATAGCAGGTGAGTCAGGTCCTCGTCATCCACGTAGACGGGGTATTTCTGCTTCAATTAGGAGAGAGATATCTTTTACGTCGTCGTCAGACACCTGATGATTCAGATGAGTTGAGTAGTCACGACGAGAGTGACGATGGGGGCCGGTATGGCTTGGAGCCACAGGAGGAGGCGATACAGCAGTATGGTCGAGGACGGGGGTGACATTGTATGTCATTCGGCTGAAGTGGGTCATTAGGAAGGGTCGAGGTGACAGGTTTGTGACCGATGATTCGAGTTCGTGCACGACAGACGTCTGAGCTGAGAAGAAGAAGAGGGGTGAGGATGAGTCTTCGATCGTGACAGATATAATGTCGGTGGTCCTCTAGATGGCAGCGTTATTCCGAATTTCAGATGTCACATCGCCAGACGCATCTGGGATGGCGAGGAGCAGAAGGTTTTGAAGTGCCATAATCGGCACAGAGCATGTATTACATTGCAAACTTGGCGTTCAGCAATGACTGATCGGGGTGTAACTGTTCGTATAAAATACGAAAGACATTACGAATTATTGAACTGAAGTCGAATGTGCCAAAAATACGTGAGTGAGAACATTAGTTTCTTCATCTGCCACAATCTAATGCAAATAGTTATACTGCACTGCCTGACTGAGAAACTGCTGAGCGAGATTCCTGTTTTCAGATTTCGTCATCCTCATGTACTTTCTGAAGTTATAAATGTGTATTTGATTGAGATTATCCTCCGGGAATTTCTCATTTACTGCCAACAAAATGTTACGTGATCTTGCTTGTGCCTCAGTCATATCACGAACAATTTGCTTGGCCCCAGCACTAAGTCCGTTGACCTGTCAGTGACCCTCTAAATAAACTACAAGTGCGTGATTGTGTTGTCCATAAGTGCTATTAGAAACAACGACTCGTCCATCATGATCCCGTCGCTCGACTACTTTTACCAAAAAAGGACAACCGCAACCTTTTCGTTTTGTGTTCTTTCGTAGTGCAATACTCGTATCACGAGAACTCACTTCACGTCTGTGATCATATCTCAAGTAACAATCCATCCGGTTATCTGCTTTTGGTTTAAATGATGATATAACCAAAAAAAATCAGCTCCTATTGCAACTTGTTTCGCTACAAACTTTCTCGATTGTTGTAAATATTTGTTTACCATCAAAAAACTTGCTGTAATATACTCCATCACCACCGAAAAAATTGCAACGAAACCTGGAAAAAAATAATTTAACAGAAAAATAAAAAAATGAGGCGTCTAGCTAAGACGTCTTAGCCAAACGCATCCACGTTGGGGGAGACGTCTCGCTAAGACGCCTCCACCATGCCAGACGTTCGAGTCGGAAAAAAAACCCCACCTCTGTTACCTCGTCGGATCCAAGTGCTTGACATATTCGTGGTGTTGGTACTAGGAATGTGAGTAAAACTAAGTCAAAAATCTTGTTTAAAGACACGAAACGAAATGAGTATTAATTGATTTGTTAAGGCAAAAATGCAATTTTTGGGCGATTTAAGTAATTTTCCAGTTACGAATAGTAGTCACATATTTAAACCATCATTGTAGTTAGATGGCAATAACAATTTTACATACTACGCATCTTTATTAGGTGTCCACCAAAGTTGAGATGCTTCAAGCTAGGGTTGTCAACTTTGGCTCGGTTCGATAGCTCGACTCGAAAAGCGTTTGACAATAGTTTAACTTGAAAATTAAGGATCTTGATGGAAAAACCAAAAAATCTTCAAACTTGGTTCGGTAAACGAGCCGGTCGAACTCGAAAAAATTTGATACTCGGCTTGATAGTTCATTTGAATTTTTTATTGCTCCCTTCATAATTATTTTTTTGTATTTATTAATAATATAAGATAATATTTATGACTCAAAATTTCGCTCGACTCAGCTCGTTTACACCCCTACTTCAAATAGTCTCACTCTACACTCGTTTCTCAACTGTAACTACTCATACTTCTTCCAAAATCACTTGTTGTCGAGCAAATTCCACCCCACGCGAGCGATGGTGTATCTCCACTGGCTCACTATTTGTAGGATCATTTATTCATCTATTTTACCCTTGCATTCGTACTCGACACTCGACTGTGTGTCTTCTTCTAAAATTCAAATATAATCTAGGAAATTTTTTCAAAATAATTTTTTTTTAAAATTTGCTAAAATAGACCTCCATCAAAAGTATTTCTCAAACTAGACCCGCTGCCACCACGTGGTGACACGTGGCGGCGACGGGTTTTGTTTTTTTGTGCATAGAGAACTCGACATCATCAGTGTCGAGTTCTTCCAAGAAGAACTCGACAATGGTGATGTCAAGTTCTTCTTGGGAGAACTCGACACGGGTGATGACGAGTTCTTTTTGGTTTTTTATTGGCCAACACTTGAAAATTTTCACTCAGGAGGTGATTCAAATAGAACTCGGCACTGGGAGTGCCGAGTTCTATTTAAGAAACTTCTCATGGCGCTCAGATCGTGCATGAGACGGTTGACGTGCCAGGATAACAGTTTCTCAAATAGAACTCGACATCCTAGATGCCGATTTCCAAAGGAAGAACTTGGCATTTCTCACGACGAGTTCACTTAAAAAAAGTGAAGTCGGCGTTACAAATGCTGAGTTCCGTCGGACTATAAAAGCAGCCTGACGCCCCCACTCTCCCCATCCGTCGAGTTCCCAAGTTTTAAAGGTTAGGGTTTCGTTTTTTTTCGTTTTCCACCGTTTTCTTGCCTTTTTATGTATTAGGATGATATACATTGTTGTTTTATGTATGATTGTAGTGTTTTTGTTGGTTTATGAACCCGTTTCAGTGCAAACTCGAATTCGATTTGGGGTTTTTAGGCAAAACGTTTTATTTCTTGTTTGTTAGTTGATTATTGATTTTAGTTTTGTTGATTATAGATCTACGGTAGTCATCTTAAAAATAGTTGTATTTAAGTATGATTATTGTGATTAAAATTAGATTTTTTGTTGTTATTTATGTTTGAATGTATGTTAAATGGAATGAATGCAAACTTAAAAGTGTTTTATTTGAGTTTAAATGTACGTGAGTTTGAATGTACGTGAGAATTGAAGTTTGTAGTATTGTTAGTTTTTTTCTACCGTGCAGGTTTAAATTTACCAATTTGAAAAATATAGGGGGGTTCTGTCAAAATTTAAAAACAATCTCTGACATGATTCGTAACGTTGTTTATTGTAGTTGATTTTATTGGAGAGATTGTTCGACGTTTACAGCCGTTTGCTACTACACTCGATTGAGGTAATTTCTAAACATTAGAGTATTCTCAACTTTGTAAGTAGTTAGTAATGAAGAACAACCATCTCACTTTTTAACGTGTTATGTACAAATGAAGTTTGGTGGTTCTAGTACTGATTCAGTTAGAGGTAGCTACGCTTCATAGGGTCCGGTAGACAGATCAATGTTGGTTTTGTAGGCCAACCACAAGTCAGACTTGTTCAAAGATTTTGTAACCATTTTACGTTTTCAAGTTAAATATTTGCACGTGAGTTTCAATATTCTGACATTTCTCTAAATTTATGCAGAAGGATGTTGATGGTGTAAAATGCGTTGAGCATTGATCGAAGCTCAACGAATGACAGATCACTGATGAGAGGATGTTGTTTCTGCTATACATGGCAGGGTTTGACACAGTCACTCGGTTGGGCCGAGTTCAGTTGGATCATACCTTGCTGGGGGCGATGGTCGAGCGTTGGAGACCGGAGACTCATTCATTTCACCTGCGACGTGGTGAGATCACGTTCACCTTACGTGCCATCTCGATGATTATTGGCTTGCGCGTAGATGGTTTGCCGGTGTGTGAGTCTCAGGAGTACGTTTGGTCAGAGGTTTGCATGGATTTATTGGGTCAGGTCCCCAATGGCTTGGGTCGTAATGGTTCCGTGACTCTGGGTTGGTTACAAGCTCAGTTTCAGCAGTTGCCTTTTGATGCTGACGAGGAGACAGTTACACGACACACCAAAGCCTTCATTCCGTTCCAGCTGGGATGTAGTATTTTGGCAGATAATAGTGGCACGATGGTTCACTTGAAGTACCATCTTTGCTCGGAGATTTGGCAGTCGCATCGGAGTACAGTTGGGGTAGTGCGACTCTGGCCTACTTATATCACATGTTAGACGAAGCCTCACTGATTCCGACGAAACATTTGTGTTGTTTTCTTACGTTCCTGCAGTTGTGGTGTTGGGAACATCTACACATTGGGAGACATTTGAAGAGAAGAATTCGGTAATTGAACACTCATTCTTCGATGCTGCGAACAATTTGGAACGGAGTGATTGGCATACGGAAGATGGTCGTTCTTTCTGGGATAAACAAATTTTCCCAACGAAAGATGATTTGGTTCATGCTCTGCAATCGCGACACATTAAAAAGTTTGTTCCGTATTCGGTTGTGGTTTCTTCAACGAAACGGTATATTGTTCATTGTATTCGTCGTGATGAAGATAAATGACAACACTTGTTCCAATCCGATATTGCTAAACGACAACAAACAATGCAATGCTAATTTTGTATGCGACTTGATAATGTTATTTGTTAGAACTAAGTTCACAATTACTCCTGCTGAAATAATGGAAAGGGTGAAGACCAAATACTCACTTGAAATCGGTTACGCTAAAGCATGACATGCTAGGCAAAAAGCGTTGAACCGAATATATGGTGCCGAAGAAGACAATTTGAAAGATTTGCGAAGGTTCGTCACAGTTCTCTGTCAGAACAATGAAGGATCTGTTGTCGAATAAAGTCTGTTCAGGTAAATTCAGATGAGGAGATGTTTAAGCGTGTGTTTTGGGCGTTCGGGACTTCAATTAGTGGGTTTCATTATTGTAGACTCGTTGTCAGTGTGGATGGAACACACCTACATAACAAATATAGAGGTTATTGCTAATTGCTGTGGGCACGGATGCAAACAACGGAATTTTCCCTTTGGCATTTGCTGTTGTAGAGAGCGAGAATACAGAGTCGTGGACGTGGTTCCTCATTTGCTGACAAGTAGAGTTACAAGGCGACCCGATTTGTGTATTATCACCGACAAATTTTCGGGAATAAATGCTTGTGTGCGAGCCGCATTTCCACCTTCGGAGGGGCATGTACATCGATTATGTCTTCGACACATGAAATCAAATCTTGCTAAACATCGAAATTGCAAGGAAATATTGGGACAAATCAAGTTTTACGAAGCGGGTAAAACTCATTCATTTATGAAATTTGAAGAGTTAATGAAGGCTATTACAGAGGAACATAAACCGATATACGAGTGGATTCAGCATCAAAGTCATTTGGAAAGATGGACTTGTTGTCACGACGGGGGTCGACGTTTTGGATGTATGACAACAAACATGCCAGAAAGCTTCAACAATGTCTTACGAGGGCACGCGGTATGCCAATTACAACCATGATTTTGATGACATTTCTCCGTTTCAACAAATTCTTTGTTAAATGAAACATATGTACCGGCGGTCCACACCGTGGTGACGACAAACAACAATCTGGTCAGAACACATACAATAACTCGGTACCACCAGCTGATGTACCAGGTTGAAGTCAATGACCAGAAAAAATACCTCGTGAAATTTGAAGGAGTTATTATTTGCACTTGTGGATACATAATTGCAATGCACGTCCCATGTTCACATGTACTAGCAGTTTGCAGTGACAGACATCCAAATGTCAACACTTCACATTTGGTGTCCCCGTATTATGAGGTTCAAATGTACAGGGAGGCGTACAAACCGATATTTATCCCAATTCCTGATGTGAGGTATTGGCCAGATCGAGGCAACATCACAATGAAGTCTCCCCAAACCAAAAGACCTCCCGGTCGGCCTAAATCAACGCGAATCCGAAAAGAGATGGACGAACACTCTGGAAGAAGGGTAAAGTGTGGGAGATGTGGCAATATAAGACATAACCGAAAGCGATGCAAGGAACCTATATAGCAAAATAGTTTGAATATTTTGTATGTAACTATTTAGTGAGACGAATGAATGTAACAGTTGATTGATTGTAAAACTTGAATTAATGTAATGTATTTTTTAGGACCGCAAATTTGCATACTTCTTCCTATTAAACTCCGACTTATGCCTATTAAACTCGGCATTATAGATGTCGAGTTCTATTGTAGACCTGACCGTCCAACCATTTCATACACGATCTGAGTGTCAAGAGAACAGGTCCAAATAGAACTCGACATCCTCAATGCCGAGTTCTATTTGAATCACTATTCTCCTGACAACTCGCGTCGAGTGGAATATGAAGTGTTGGCAATATTCTCCCAGAGAAAACTCAGCACTGGTGATGCCGAGTTTTCCTTGGTAGAACTCGTCATCACTAGTGTCGAGTTCTCCTCGAGAGAACTCGTCATCACCCGTGCCGAGTTCTCCCAAGAAGAACTCGGCACTGGTGATGCCGAGTTCTCTATGCACAAAAAACAAAATTCGCTGCCGCCACGTGTCACCACATGGTGTCAGCGGGTCTAGTTTGAAAAATATTTTTGATGGAGGTCTATTTTGGCCAAAAAAAATTACTGAACTGCTAAACATCGCCCCAAAATTACTTAAATTGCCCCCTTGAAATTACCAAATTGCCCTTCATCCTATTTTTGCTTATATATCTCACAATTTCACTCTTTTTTCAAAACTTTCTCTTCCTATACCTACTACAGAAGATTAGGAATGTCTCGGAGGCCAGGCAAGCAGCCAGCAGTTCCCCCGGTGTACCCGTATACGGTAACCTTACTTTATTTATTTGTTTTTAAAAAAATAAAAAAAATAAAAAAAGTGGTCGGCGTCCGAGGGAGACGCCCCCCGCATGGGGCGGGCGTCCGAGGAAGCCGCTCCCCCAAAGAGGAGACGTCTGTCGAAGACGTCTTCCCGATGGAGGAGACGTCTTCGGCAGACGTCTCCCCCAAAGAGGAGGCGTCTTCGGCAGACGTCTCCCCCAAAGAGGAGGCGTCTCCGACAGACGCCTCCACCATACAGGAGGCGTCTCTCGCAGACGCCTCCACAATTTTTTTTTAAATTATTAAATCTGATAATTACTTTAATAAATTGTGATAAATCTGAAAATTTAATTTAACAAATTCTTATTAAGTTTAACATTTGTGATATTTAGTTTTAACAATTTTTGATTTAGTTTAACAATTGTTTTAATTTAGTTTAACAAATTTTGATTTAGTTTAACAATTGTGATAATTTAGTTTAACAAATTTTGATTTAGTTTAACAATTGTGATAAATATGATAATTTAGTTTAACAAATTTAACAAATTTGTAATTAAAATTTCAATTAATAGTCATCGGGTCACAGTGGAGGGAAATGCAAGTCGATACCATTACACGTCTTCCGTTCTTTAGAGGATGATTCAGCACCGCGTCATCCACGTAGACGGGGGATATCTGCTTTGGTCAGGAGGGAGAGAGAGACATTACGTCGTCATGAGGAGGATGATGATTCCTTCGATGATGAGCATGTGGACAGTCCCGACGACGGGAGCGACGATGATGACCAGTATGAGTTAGAGCGTCCGGAGGTGGAGAGGCAGGGGGAGTATAGCAGAGGACGTGGTCGAGCGGGTAGTTCTACTTCCGCCGGATGGATGGTGCGGAAGGGTAGGGGTGGGAGGTTTACGACCGGGGATTCGAGCTCGTGCACTGTAGATCCCCGCGCTCAGAAGAAGAAGAGGGTCCAGGACGATTCTTGGATCGTGAGCAGTATGGCGCCTGGTGGTCCTTTAGATGGGAGCGTCATTCCTAGTTTCTGGGGTCACATCGCTAGACGGATCTGGGACGGAGAGGATCGGAAGGTTCTGAAGTGCCATAATCGGCACAGAGCCTGTACAGCACTACAGGGTTGGCGGTCTACACTGAGTGCTGATATCAGAGAGGAGATTAGTGCCACACATTTGGGGCACTTACCGTACAGCATGTTCCCTTATCTCGACATGCCTTTGATTTCTGCGTTTGTGGAGCGGTGGCAGCCTGACACCAACACTTTCCACATGCCTTTCAGAGAGATGACGATCATGCTTCACGATGTTTTCCAGATCCTGCGCATTCTTGTGGATGGTCGTCTGGTTAGTGCTCAGGGGTCGACGTCTGAGCTGAGGTGTTATGTGGCAGAGTTGCTTGGTGTCACACCTGATGGTCTGGCGAGAGATACAGCTTTATGGAGTGGTGGTGGTGTCGGCATCGACTCCCTTGAGGACCTATGCAGACGGGCACGACCTCCGCAGGCCGATGATACACAGTTGACGGCGTACCTATTCTTGATGCTCGGAGCCGTCTTGTTTGTCGACAAGAGTGGTTGTCGGATCAGACCACGCGATCTACTGGAGGCTAGGGACCCGGACACTGTTCGTGAGTACTCGTGGGGGTCAGCGACGTTGGCATACCTGTACCGTCAGCTTGGGATAGCTAGCCGTGCGGATTGTTCTGGGATTGCAGGTTGTCTTACGTTGCTGCAGGCGTGGATATACGAGTACTTTCCTGCATTCCGCCCGCATCGTGAGCGGAAGATTATCGACGAGGGTCATCCACGTTCGGGTATGTGGGCCGTCCGGAGCGAGGACAAGAGCGATGGACGATTGCGTTCCATCCGCGCACGGCTAGATCAGATGACTGCATCAGAGGTATCAAACTTTACACCATTTATTTAATTTTAAGATGTATTATTATTAATGTGTTAAACTTTAGGTGGAGTGGTTACCCTATGGTCCTGACCCAGCAGCGGATGTCCCGAGGACTTTATTGATGGGTCTTATTCGTTATCGGGATATCATAGAGCCTTATATGCCCGATCGGGTCTTGCGTCAGTTAGGATATGTTCAGGTGATCCCGGTTGACATCCCGACACCAGAGCATGCAGTGCGGTCTGCGACAGCAGTGACGTACGACTTTAGGTTCCCCATTTCTACAGCGGAATCGACTTGGCGGACATTTCCGAGATCATGCTGATTGTTCCTTGGCGACTTCAGACGTAGTCGCGACCCCTCCGAGTGTGATGCACGTTATCTTGATTGGTTTGGTAGTTACTCACATCCTATCATCGTCCGTGGTGCCTCCCGGAGAGCAGATCGACCACCAGATAGGACGTGTGACGATCTGGTAATTTTTTCATTTTATCTATTTTTATTTGTACCGTATATTTTGTTAATGTACGCTAATGTTATTGTTATGTGCAGTGGATGGGTAAGATGATACGAGCTGTAGACCCAATCTTGCAGATGAGGGATGAGCTGCCAGACGATGTCAGAGCTGCATGCGGAGATTTGGATGAGATCATACACTCGTGGCATACTCAGTTAGGCATCTCCGACCATGATTCGGATGATGAGTAGGCTGATCTGTTGTACCGTACTCTTAGTATTTGCATTTATATTTGTTTATCTGTCGTACGCTTATTATTTGTATTTGTGTTTGTGTTTGCTAACATATCGTACACTTATTATTTGTATTTGTGTTTGCTTATTTGTCATACGCTTATTATCGTACTATTATAGTACTATTATATATAATGCAAATAAAGCAAACATATCAAAACATATTACATAATAAAGCAACAATATATAGTGTACAAACATATCAAAACATATTACATAATTGTACAAACATATCAAAACATATTACATAATTGTTGCCAAGATGCTATCCTATTTTGGTACTCCAGCTCCCATCCAATAACACTCTCATCTCGTACTTGAAACCACAGAGTCGCTATAGGAGGTACGGGGAATCCCTCATTCAAATCCAAACGAATGTAATGAGCGTAACTCCCTAAATGAGCAATAATCAACTCTCTGCACGGTCTCGTCACGGTAGGTGGACTCTCCCAAGGTAGAACTGTAAGACATGGGTACAACGAACCATCATTTCCGAGAGAGAAGAACATAACTGCACACTTGTAAAAATTTGCAATGGGAAACAAGTCCGTCCACGTCTCCATGTAGTGATTCTCGCCACAAGGTCCCCCGCCCCAATTAATCCGGTGACGAATCTGCGCCACACCGTCGTAGTATACGTGCTCATAAAAAGATGGGTTCGCAGCTAGCTCATTTGAAATCGAACGACGGGCGAGTTGCCAATTGTCTTCACCACCGTGAAAAACATTGGCGACACATCGAAATCCACAGTTTCCATCAGCACGTACATCATTCCACTGGTGTAGGAATGACATAATGATTCCTGGAATCCTATCCGTATATGGAAAGTCGTCTACGTCAGCCCGCCCAGTCACTACAATATAAACAAAAAATACAGTTACATATAATAACAAAAGATACATATTTACTGAAATAAATAACAAAATTATAATAACAATAAATATAGGGATGGTATACCTGATCCTCCCTTCACAGACGAAGAACCAGAAGATCGACCACGACCTTTGCTTCCACTACCGGAAGAACGACCACGACCTCTACTCCCACTACCTGAAGATCGACTACTACCTCGCTCTGCATACTCAAACGCACTAGGGTCCCGTTGTGTCGACTTTCCCCTTGGTCGACCTCATAGCTTTGTTTTTTCTGCAGGCTCTCTCAAATTCGCATGTTCGGGGTGTAGCTGCTCGAATAAAACCCGAGAGGCAGATCGAATTACGGTGGGGTCACTTCCTGCAATCTCATCAACCAGGCTGCGAAAATGTTCGGCGTCTTGAGCTGCCTGAGACACAAACTCTGCGTTCCCGGCTCCTTCCCCAATGACAAGTGTCCTCCAGAACGAATGAATCTGCTCTAAGTAAATTCCGTTGTCTGATTCAAGACATCCGCGGATGGTACATGCGCAAGGTATCCCATGAGAAGTCAGAAAATCGCACTCACAACGATATTCAACTTCATCATCTAACTCTTGCATTCTTTTCACCTCCTGACTCAGCAATTGCAAGCAGTGATGCGAAACTCGACCATTTATGTGACGATATAGAGCATGTCCGAAATTAGTCAAATTTCGCCGTCTCGAGTCTTCAAGAGCGTTTCGAATATTCGTCAGCTGCATTTCAATAGCCGCGTTGACGCGCTCGAAAAGAGTGTCCAGAGCTGCAGTCGATGTAGAAATCCACTCTTTTAGAGCCGAATGAGCACTTTCGACCCTACAATTCGTGGTGTTCCCGAAATGAAGGACTTTGTTCATCCAATTCAGCACAAACTTTTCTTTATGCACCAACCACGTGGTGTCCAGATACTCCGTGATAGCCGGCCACGATCTATACAAATCTTTCAGAGCATACACAGCTCTATCATACTCGGCTTCTGAAGTAGAAAGCATGATTTTCCTCCATCTTCCACGCCTCAAAGTCTCTGCCATCTGCTTATTTTTGCCGAATACGTGGTATGCGTAGTTCAATACGTCTTTGTTGATGTGCCATGTGCAGAGTAAATGAGCAGAGTCAGGAAATACCTCTCTCACTGGTCGCATAAGGCCTAACTCCCGGTCTGTTATTATTGTAGTCGGGCTGACAATCCCCAATAACAGATCTCGCAACTTCTCCATCACCCACAGATAACTGGAGTAAGTTTCATCCATCAAAATCGCATATCCAATAAGGAAATTCATGTTTGTTGGTGTGACCCCAATCATTTCGAACAAAGACATCTTATACTTGTTCGTCTTGTAAGTCGAATCCATGCAGATAACGAAAGGATATGTCCGCAACAACTGGACTGACGTCGGATGTGCCAAAAAAGCGTGAGTGACGACATCAGTTTCTGGATCCGCCATAATCCAATGTAAGTACTGACACTGCACTGCTTGATAGAGAAACTGCTGGACGGGATTCCGGTCTTCAGATTTTGTCCTCCTCATGTAATCTCTGAAATTATAAATATGCCTTTGATTTGGATTGTCCTCCGGGAATTTTTCTTTTACTGCCTTCAAGATGTTCCGTGGTTTTGCTTGCGCCTCAGTCATATCACGAACAATCTTCTTCGCCCCAGAACTTAGACCACTAATTTGACGATGACCCTCTGGATAAACTGCCAGTCTGTGGTTGTGATGTCCATGAGCACTATTAAAAACCACAACCCATCCATCACGATCTCGTCGCTCCACCACTTTTATTAAGAAACGGCAACCGCAACCCTTTCTTTTGGTGTTTCTTCGAAGTGCAGTATCCATATCCCGAGACTCCATTTGATTTCGCCGGTCGCATCTCAAATAACAATCCATCCGACTATCTGATCTTGTTTTGTACGACGACACGACCAAAAAAAACCCAGCTCCGATAGCTACTTGTTTGGCCCATTTACATGCTTCATCGATTGTTTCAAAGATTTGTGTAGTTTGAAATAACTCATTGTAATCCATTCCATCACCACCGAAATCTTCCAACGGAACCTACAAAAAAAAATCGAAATTAAAAAAATCAAAAAAATTCCGGGTGTCTGTATTAAACGCCTACCTCATGGGAGGGGCGTCTGAGTTAAACGCCCTTCCCAAGGGTGAGGCGTCTGAGTAGGACGCCTGACCCTAGGGAAGGGCGTCTACTACAGACGCCTTACCCAAGGGGAGGACGTCTACATAAGACGCCTCTCCCATTGCGTAGGCGTCTGCGTTAGACGCCTCGGCCAAGGGAAGGACGTCCTACGCAGACGCCCTCACCTTGGGGGAGGCGTCTAATGCAGACGCCCGACCCAAAAATTGCCCCGCGCCAGACTTACCTCACCGGATGCATCACCATCGCCAGACATTTTCGTGGTGTTTTTACTGATAAATTATGAATATACAAGACCGTAGACCTAATTTATAGACACGGGACGATATGTGTATTAAATATATTGTTAAGGGCAATTTGGTAATTTCAAGGGACGATTTAAGTAGTTTTGGGGCGACGTTTAGTAGTTCCCAAAAATTAAAACAAATTTATTTTGAATTTTTTCCCTATAATCTATGTTTATTTTTGTTATTTTCCCTGGATACTTATCTACCCCTGACCTTTCCAATATTTACATCCATACAAAAGTAGCAAAACCCAGTAAACTATCCACACAAGTACACAACCCATAAATCCACCAAAGTCCAAACCCATCTGCACCCAAAACCCTGCCATCCATCGCAAATCCTTCTCTACTCCAACCCCAAATCCGGCGACAAGAAGCAGATCGAGTCTCCCCTACCCTCCCTCGCCTTCTCTCCAGGGTAATCTCTAACTTTTGACTACCTTTTCAAGTGTATTCGAACAACAAAATAAATCCCGAGGCCTTGTACGATGACTCCCCCATATTTCGTTTCCGTTCCGCTTTTGATTTCTTGTTGATTTCAGAGCGATTGAGATGAATTGTTTTTTGTTGTTGTAGAACTAATATAATGATATTGGTATATTTCCATTACGTTATTTTTGGGTTCTATACTGCAAGACACCCTTTCTCAACACAAATATGAACCGAAAAGGACGATGTTGTGTCTCGTGTTTTTTTATTCAATTTTTATTTATTTATTTATTTTGCATGCAGATTGTTATTTGCTTAAACAAATCATTCAACTAATTAGTTAATTCTTTCCTATATTTTGCGCCCATTTACTAGTGATACAAAGTCGGGATTTTGAGATCCTTTTATGTTCAATCTTACTGGTGGACATGAAGAGATTACAACTCTCAACCACGAGGATTTGATCTAGGACACTTGGGTGGCTAGTCCAATAGCGCCACAGCCGGGGCCGGTTTGACGACTGGATGCCTAATGATAGCCCTTGGGATCCCATATTATGAGTTTTTCTCAAGTTTTACTGCTTCTACCCTCTTTGGTAAACACACTATCCCATGTTTTGCACACATCCATACTTTAAAAGTAACTAACTTGTACACATAGGTATTTGTCACGTGTACAAGGTAGTACTAGCAAAACTTGGGGAAAACCCATAACAACAGATCTACACTCCTAATGATAGAGGATTTTGGAGATTTAATTTTTCTTGTATTCGAGGGATGATGTTGACTTTGTGGTTGTTTGGCTCTCTTGCAGAGTTCATTTTTTCCCTTCCTTTTCGGCATACCGAGCTTGTTGGTTTGGTAATCTTCTCTCGTATGGACTTTTCCGTTTGAACCAATTTCTTTTCTTGCTAACAAAAGAAAATCTCAATAGTGGAAGCTGATAGGCAAATACACCCTTGGGTTAAGAGCCAGTTAGATTAGATTTAAGCTTGTAATTTGTCCTAAGTATTACTACTTGCTATGTTTGTACTTGTTTATGAAGTTTTTATTGATTTTCTAACTTTTAAAGTTCTTTTTCGATGGAATTTTCTAACTTTTGAAATTGACTCCTCCATGTTTGCACTTTAGAGTAGATAAATTTTGGCCCTTCTGTTTGTTTACAGGTTAATATAAAATTTGTGCTTCATCTGATAGTATGACTTAGATGTCTACTTGACGTTCTAAGGCATACAATTAATGCTGTACTTGTTTCAGTGTTGTGAAGATTTTACTTTAATGTTTTTAATCGTCCTCAAAAAAGCAAGAGCAAAAGCAAGAATGCTCTTTATTCTACTATGGAAATTATATATGGATCTAATTGCACTGTTGCACTCTTTATTCTGCTCTGGAACTTATATATGGATCTAATTGCACTGTTGCACTCTTGCTTTTGATATTCTAAATTTATCTATTTTGGCCTGTGTGGAATGAACAATTTTACAGATCTTCATGGAGCTATGGTGGTCCTTGGTTGGAGCTGCAATTCCGGCTTTTGTTGCTGGACAAGTCTTCAGGTTGAAAAGAAGACACAAAGAGGAGGAGAGGTTGAAGAGTGCTAGAGGTAGAGAGAAGAGTTCTGATGAAATCTTTGTCTGTGAGAGAGTGTGCACTTCCAAAAGAATGCTGAAGAAGGTGGGTACATTCTCTAAAGACCCAACCCCGGACACATGCGTCACAGTCTGCGGTGTTTCTGAACTTGATGCTTGTGCTGACGCTTGCGCACGAACAGTTTGTGTGAACCAGCACCAAGTTCCAAATTGGAATGACATCTGCCTCCGTCGTTGCCAAAGTGAATGCCTCAAACTTTCCAACTCATACATCCATTAGACATCGAAGGAAAAGTTGTAGCTGTTGGTTTGTTGTTCTTCTTACGACTATCAATATTGGTAAATTCTCAGCACAGACTCACCCCCGAGTTAGTGTGATTCTGTTATCATGTTTGAAGTGAAATTTGAAGAAAATATACTTTGGTCATTTGTTAGTTATCTGAATTCTATTCTACTTCGGGGCCAAAACTAGTCAAGGATAAATAGGATGTATGAAATTTAATGTCTTAAGCTTTATTTTTGTGCAGTTAAAGGTCTCTTAGTGTTTTCGTTGACAGTAGTTGGTGTTTTAAACACCAAAAAGTACAGTAGAGTAGTTTTGTTCAGAAGCTCAGCAGCAAACCCCATCAGGCCTACTCGAGTTCTGATCATGGTGATCCATGCATATTCTTCGAAATTGAGAATACGCTCAGCCATCTCATAAGCTGGGGCAATGGTTGGTGTTATATTACAATTAGCATTGGGCATGGGTGGGTGAGCGCAGTTCGTTCAATTTTGCCAAGAAAGAACAAAGATTGATGATCTCTATGTTGTTGTGGTTGGTGGAGGAGCTCCAATACCTGCATATAGTTGAAAAGGAGTGCATCATGCCTTGAATTAGAAATTCCTACTTCAATGAACATTTAATCATCTGGAATTTGGAGGATTAATTAAATAAAATAATTTTCGATTTCCTCTTTTTTTCGTCCACCAAAGATGGACTTAGGAATCACTTCACAAAATACCAAAGTGTGGCGTTTATAAATCATTTATTTCGATGGATGTTTTAATAATTTACATTCCCTTTGTGGTGATTCACAATACAGTTTCGATTTAACAAGTTGTGATAAACAAAGTGCAAGTTGACAACCCTCAACTCCAATCAAGCCCTTACATGGTAGATCGCCCGATAGATCCCTCAAATTGTTAATCTCACCAGATTTGATCCATAACCAGTATATTTAGCATTCAAAAATTCCAACTAAGGACAAAACAAACTTGAATCCACTCTGAATTACGATTACCAATCACCTCTACTTAAAAATAATAACAAATACAATTCCTAATCTCACATATCAGAATCGAACGAACCTGAATTACGAAGTACAATCTGAACTCAAGCCAAACTCAAAATCCACTCTGGACATGTGTTAGGGCACTTTGGTGTGCATCACCTACAACTACAAGTACTAATTTTTAACCCCATATTTTACCCTTCTCCGCTAACCCGATCCACATCAACCGCAAAGGAGCCGCTGCACCACCTCCGCAACCGCAAACTGCTGCTCCGGTTGCGTCCAACCCAACGATTTAGGTCTCCAATCTCGCCTTCCATTCCCTTCTCGCCTCTCTCTCGCTTCCTTTCGTTAGTTTTGCCTCGCGAATCCTTGTTAGATGCGGTTTTTATGACCCCCGGTTTAGATTCTGGTGGTTCCGATTCAGTTTCTAAGCTAAAAGTTGGATTTTTCGGTTGTGTTTTTGTTTTTATTTTTTTTAATGTTACATACTTTTTATTGGATTTTGAATTTCAGGTTTTGGACTTGGAAAATCATAATCTTTTGAGCAATGCCCTGGTTGTTATGTTCTCTAGTATCAATCTATAAAAAAATCCATTGTTTGCGTTGTCGTTGATCTGTGTTGCTGTTTTATTGAATAATGGAAGGTATAATTGTGATTTGGTGTTCGATTTCAGGTTTATGAGTTGAGGAGTTGTTTTGTTCTTGGCAATGAATATGCAGTAATTATTTTTCCACCACCAAAAGCTACGATGTACACTAGGAGATCGAGATGCAGGAATCTGAATTTGAATTCTATGTTTCGGAAAGTGAAGAGTGCTGCTAGGTCGAACTTGTCTCGATCTGGGTCGACTGGGCTGTCCAACAGAATTTTGTCGGATCAGAGTTTCACTAGAAAGGCTTGTGCAGTTGTATTCCCATCACCATGCTTTGCACCACTCGGCAGAACTTCGCTGCCTTTTGGAGTGTGTAGTACGTCAGATTCATTAAGCTCTACGAGGTTTTATAGTTCCAAAGGTGATGAAGGTAATGCTAGCGGAGATAAACATGTACCCGCCGAGGAAAGTTCTAGTATTAACAAGATAAAAGACATACAAGGGAATAGGACAGAGGCAAGACATTGTGATGAGCATGCTTGGCTGGGGGAACAGGATCAGAAGGAATGGCTCAACAGTGAGGAACTCTCTTTCGAAAGACAAAAGTTGGAATCTCCATTCCTGACAAAGAAAAAAAGATTCAAAAATGAGTTATTGCAGAGGGTGGTTCCATGGGAGAAGATAACAGTTTCATGGGACACATTTCCTTACTATCTCAAGTAACTAAAATCTTTTCTGCCGTATTCATTTAACATTTTCCAAGCCAGATGTCTGACCAAACAAAATTCTTATTATTTTATTCTTTGCACAGCAAGCACAAGAAGGATTTGTTGGTGGAATGCGCAGCTTCACATTTGAAGCACAAAAGGTTCACTTCATCATATGGTGCTCAATTGAACTCATCTAGTGGAAGGATATTGCTGCAGGGCGTTCCAGGTGTCTGGCCATTCAGACACGATATATCTTGTTTTTGGTATTTTCTTAACTTGCTGATTTAGTTATTTGTTTCCATTTATTGTGCAAAGGAACTGAGCTGTATAGAGAGAGAATGGTGAAGGCGCTAGCACATGACTTGCAAGTTCCTCTATTGGTGCTTGACAGCAGTGTTCATGCTTCATATGTAAGTGTGGAATATTACCATGATGTGTTTACAATTATGTTTACAGATTTCACATTATGGGATTTTTTTTCAATCCTATTCTTCAATCATCAGTCATTGCTGGTAAACTAGGCTTTATTGTGGGTGAAGCGGGGTTTGGTTGGTATAGTTGCCAAGACACTGATACATAGGATATATTATTGCCTTTCAAATATTTACATATGTATTCACTCTCAATTCTCTTTAATGATTATTTTCTAATTTTTTTGGTACAGGGGCTTGGTCATGAATGTCGTTCGGAGACCGATGCATATGATGAAGATGCAGAATCAGGTGAAGAATGTGCCTCATACTCTGAAGTAGAAGAAGCAAGTGATGAGGAAGATAGTGATGAAGGAAAATCAGATGAAAGTGAGGAAGATAGTGCAGAGGAACGAGCTTCTGCAGTAATCAATAGGCTTGTTCCATGCATAGATGAATTTGCCAAGGTTAAGAGCATTCAAATATCACTCACTAAGTAATTCTATATTGCTATTCCGTTGGATATTGGTTTTTTCACAACCATGGATCTTTGCGTGTAATAATATATATCGTCAGCCGAACTTATGCAGTTTTAGAAATCTTCATCATACCATTACAAAGGGCAAGTGCTCCCTTTGATTTTATGATACATCGGACCACCAGAAAATACTTAATTAGATGAAACATGAAGTTTCCTACAGTGTAGTAATATTTCACCGGACCTTGTACGTGTCAACATCCCTGAGTAGTTTAACACGGCTATGGGTTTGTTTGTTTTTTGTTTTGTAGAGTGTGCCTTTTCTAGCTTGACCTTGATTGTGTTAAACCCCGAGTAACTTAACATGGCTATGAGTTTGTTTGATTCTTTGTAGAGAGTTACCGGAGAGTTTGAGTCCGAGATAGCCTCAACTGCATCTGAATCGGAGAGCACAAGCTCTGCACAGAAATCAGAAAAACCTTTTAGCAAAGGTACTTTCCCTCCTATAGTTTGATTTTCCCTCAAGTTGGTAATGCAGTATATTATATCACTGTGTTCTTGTTCTTGTACGTGCATTTTGTTGTTTTTCAATTTAATATAACTTGCCGTAGCAGGAAGAAAGGCAATAAGTGCACATGCTGGTGTTCCATATTATGGAAGCTTATTGGGTGCACTTTTGTTGCCATAGTATTATGTGCCTAAACTAGAAACTACTGGTCTAGTGGTCTTAAAAGGCAAAAAGATGCCTTGCTATGTGCTGAGATTCAATTGTTCCTTGATGAACTTATTTAGTCTATTTTCTCTGCAATTTGTGATAGCGTTTATTTGTTGTTTTTCAGAGCCCATGAAGGTAGGTAATAGGGGAAGTATATGCGTTGAATGGTCACACAACTTATAGTGTATGAAATATTAAGAAGTTATAACGTTAACCTCTACAATAGAGTTTGTTTCTGAATATTAATAAACCCAATATAGACATTGGAAAATTTTAATTAATTCAAAAGCATTTTGTAAATAATGTAACCAAAGCTACACATGAATTTTTAAAACATACTGTCACTCATTTTTGGTTTTCAAGAAGCAATAATCCATAATTAAAAGAAGAGTATAAAAGACCGTCCTAGCTGCCTATAGGTGGCAGACAACTAGGAAAACGTATCACAAGTTCGTGAAAATAATGATATATTCCATTATAAAAATCTAATCAAGGGTGATACTTCCTAAGCCACAGAAAATGCAACATATATGGTAACATGTAGCATGTGCCTTCCCCACTACAGTATACCCTAAAATTGCAAACATTTTTCAAAGCATCAAACTCATATCATATACAATAATAAAGATGTACAGCCCATTGTGGATGATTCCAAGGCTCTCAGAACCCGATTCTTGCTATGCAGCATGGATCCGTCTTTTTTATACATTATGAAATATGATACTGCAGTGAGGGATGCGGCCCGCGGGCCACAGTTTGGATGAATCCACACTACTGAATGATGCCTCTCTATGCCTCATTTACCCCCAAAATGGAATGAATAGAGGGAAAATATTTGGTCTATTGTCATCTACTAGCTGCTCCTAGTTGAGTGCGTTACTAAATTCCTCCCTTAGACAAAAGGTGCAGTTCAAGAATGCAAACTTAGCAGAGGCCATTCAAGGATGACACTTAAAGGGAAACCTAGTTCTTTCTTAATGCCCATTTTCATCTTACCTTCGGTAATTTTTTGTGAACATGATAATTTAAATGTATATATTCATAGGACATATTCGTTGATTGCAAAAGAACCTATAAATCTATATTATCTTCTCTTTTAGGTTTCTATCGGAATATTATTGATACATTTGTACTACTTCATGCTTGTTGGTTGGTTAATTCGACGTGTTAAAACACTTTAAACAGATATCTTGTTATATCAAGAATACTCATATTGATGAAGCCTACTTCTTTCCCGTGTGTTATCTTGTTAGTTCACGGTTTGTGCTTTGTTCAGGTATTATATCTTTGACAAAGTTTACTTCTTTTAGTCTTTCCCATATCAAAGCGCTGTATTTTTTGCTTTGTTGTAGAGCCATTCCAGAATTTGAAGTTATTTGAATAGGCCTAGAACTGGTGCTGGAATATGTGACATATTATCTTTCCATACTTGGTTAAAGGTCGTCATTGACATTGACTTTGTGGAATTTATCCAGCTTTTGAGTTGTGTGCTGATTCTTATGGTTATTTATGTTTTTATTTTATGAAGTTGATGTCTTGATGACTATGGATATAAATATGATTATATTTTTTAGTTCTTGGTTAAGGAAAGGAAATTTTGCCTTTTTGCTTTTTTGTCATGAATCTCTCTTTTCTGTCTCATACCATTTCATACGTCGTGATTTCTCATTTATCTCAGGGGATCGCGTCAAATACATTGGGACTACTGGAAATGTTGAAGTTCATAGCAGGTGATTTTATATAATATGCTTCCCTCTGACTATATACTTACCAATGTTGCCATGTCTGATGTACTTATCAGCCATTTATTTTTAAATGAGGTACTGATCAGCAACAACAACATCAACAACAAAGCCTTTAATCCCAAACTAATTGGGATAGGCTTTTCCCCCTGACTATATACGTGTAAATAAAGAGAATTCGATATTGAATACAATGTCATAATTAGCATATAAATTTTACACATACATGCTCCTGGCCTTTAACATTGTAAACTAATTTGGTTGGACCTATTTCTGCATGTTTCCCTTTGTTCAAGTGACCTTTGATATTTGAAAAGAAAATTGTAGTGACATTCACCTTTTGTGCTCTCAGTGTGATGTGGTGCATATAGAGCAAAATATATTATCATTTGTAAATTTAACAACACAACCAACTAGGTCCTTAAAATATTTAATCATCTGGGTCAGGGGATCAGAACAATATATTCACACATACTTGGTTTTGAAAAACTTTCTTATCCATAGTTTGTTGTGTCTGAGTCACGTTCCACTAGTACCTATTTGTAAAATTCATCTGCTGAGATGAGTTATCTCTCATCTGTAATTTTTTTCTTTCTATGTGATACTTGATCTTGAAAAATTATTTTACAACCTTCTGTTTGGCTTCTTTGTGGAATCACTTTGACCTAGAGACACATGGATCCTTTTCCCGTAATATTCATCCCAACACCTTCAGGCTTCCTGATCATAGCATGTATGTTGTATCACAGGATCTTATTGGGGAAAATACCAACACCTTCTGGCCCAACGAATGCGTATACATTTCTTAGTGGCAGGTTAGTAAACAACCAGGAGAGTTTTAGCCTTTCAATGTTGACGTTGAACCACATATTAGGTTTCATTCTTTTTGGAATTTCCTTTTAGGCACCATAGAGTCACGGGCCACAATACAAGTCTTCCCTCTAATGTTTACCTTCGATACCATTTGTACTTGACTTTCTTTTACCTTATTATAATTAATGGCCAAAGCAATTTGGAAGACCATTATATCTAAATATCCAATGCTTAAGATCATTTTGTCTAGAATACTAGCGATTTCAACTAACCTAGGAGTCAAGTGCCTTGTTCGTGAAGCTACTTGTCTCTGTTGGGCCAAACGATGTCAGTTTGTGATCATACTTCATTTACTAAAAAGCTAGCATGCACAAACCATATTCAAATCAAAGTTGATTATTGTTTGTTTATGTTCTTGAATTTTAGTTTCTAATAATTAGTTTTACAAAAAAGAAGTATTAGATCATTCCTGTATTAATTGGAAGCTAAAGAAAATTTATCGTGCTTCCGAAGAGGATGAGATAATTCTCGTACAAGGTCCCCTGGGGCGTAGAGCAACTGGTCGGGGGGAGTGGAACGTTCTCTTCTGGACGCAAGTTCGAACCCCAACGACATAGTTAATTACGTCTCAGTGAAAATGGTGTTGGACCACCTCTAGTCTGAAATCGCAACTCACCTACCCCGACTGAGTATCTTCAGATTTCATACCTCCTTGGCGCTGTGATCTATGCTACTATGCCTCTGTCATTCTTATGTACGTCATCTCTTCCGGTCTCCAAAGAAACCAAAAACTTTTCCTTATTCTTGCCCCTTAGCTACATCTTTTTTTCTCAATTCCTTTTGGCAACACCGTGTATAGCCACGAATCTGCGTTGACTTATGTTAATTGGACGAAACAAGATTAGTAGGTTTTATCACCTTCACTTAGTCACTGACTCACTTGGTTACTTTACTTAACTGTCAACAGAGCAAGGAACATGCTCAATTGAAGTCTTATATTATTTTCCCTTTTGAGATGTCTGGAACTATGAGATGCTCTTGCTTGGTGGTAGCTGAGTAGGTTTACCCTTGCTAGTGAACATGAATAGTTTGAGATCAATAATTTAGTTACATATTCTGCTCTCTATCATGCAACTAGTGTGGGGCCTAATACACTTCATTTGGTTAAGTTGCAGTGGTAAATGCTCTTGTAGTCCTCTTTATGTCACTTCTGTGTCATTCCTTCATATAACAAATCAGACTTGTAGTTTGCCAACTTGTTCTTCCCAATATATAATCGATCCGGTGATTCTACATGCAGACCTCAAACATGAAAATTGGACTAAATTCCATATTTTTCTATTTTTTTATTGACCCTGTAAGGTGAACACTTAGAGAAAGTTCAAATTTCTTTTTGTTGATCTGAACCAGCTTATTTTAATAGAAATACAAAGATAGCCTGCCAGCAAGCACTGAGAGATTACAAGCATAGAAGAGCAAATAGCTCAATTATGTTTCAGAGGAATAAGGGAAACGAAGAGGGGCTCTCCCTTACAACTTCAAAGTACTTTCCGATGTTTATCCTCTTATTCAAAGAGAGCAGAAACATGTAAATTAAATGCAATTTAACTCAGCCTCCTCAATCAAGATGCACCAAAACCGATGCAGTTTTATATATGCCCTAGGTACTACTTTGGATTGCAGTGCGATAGTATGTTTAGAAAGATAACTCCAGCCCGTTGCTGAAGCTATTAGCTTTTACAACTTGAACATTTCAACCTATGCATCCAGTATTCTTTCTCTACTTGGAATGCATTACACATTTACACTTGTGATCTAGTAGTATTAGTAGTAGGGTGTAAAAAGAGAACTGACTGCTGTCCAAGTTTGTAATCAGGAATTGCTTCACATTCTGAAAATGTTCAAAGTATTTTAGTAACATTTTCTGAAAATGTTTAAAGTATTGTAGTATATCTATTTGAAAATTGACTAATTTCTATATCAATTTATCAAATAATGCTATGCTCTTCTTTATCACTTCCTGAAGAAGAAAAAAATTGTCACAGGCCTCTCACAAATGGTCAACGGGGTGAGGTGTACGAGGTCAATGGGGATCAAGTGGCTGTCATTCTAGACAATGATCTAAAGAGAGAAGAAGGGAAGGATGACGGCATCATGGAACAGGATATGAAACCATCCATCTGTTGGATCGACAGTATGCTATTACCCCAGCATTATAGCTGCTACTTTTCTGTAATTTATGAGCTAAAAATGCATAAGTTGCGCTTTGAGATAGTAGCAACTCTTTTTCAACTATTTAACCTTCTTTGCTCTATTAAATTACAATTATTTAACTTTGAAATAGCTTCATTGCACTTTTTAGGTCAATGGTACTTGATTGTTAAGTAGAAGGCAGATAATTTGAAGTTTAGTTACATGATAATAGGTACAGTAGAGATAATTACAAGATCGAGGAACAGATTAATCATTAATGCCTTTGCACCTATGCTCAATACAGATATAAATGGTCTATAATCATATTTGATTACTGCTCTGCATAAGAGCATCATTTGAAGAAGTTGGAGAAATTTTCCACTATTTAAAATATCCTTGGAACACAATGTTGACAGTTCTACCCATTTAGTGGTGGTTTGACTGAAGGAAGCCACTTCTTCCCCTTCATAATATGCTTTGCAGTATGAACTATAAGAGTATAAGTCTATAAATATGCAGGTGTAGTGGGGTCCTGTTTGTACTAGTGAGCACATGAGAGTTGCATCTATTTGATACCATGTACTTTTTCTTCTTGCCAAACAATGGTTATGTATCTAATTTCTATAATGTTGATTACAGTTCACGACATTGTTCATGACACTGATATTGAATCACATGATTGGTACATCGCGGTAAAGACATTATGTGAGGTTGTGATTTTCAAAGTTTCTGTTGCTTGTTATTATCTCCTGCTTTCAACACTTAATAGGACTGATGTCTGTAATTTCCGCTGATAGGTTTTGCCATCTCTGGAACCCATTATCGTCTACTTTCCAGATTCATCTCAGTGGTTGTCAAGGGTTGTGCCCAAGTCTGATCATAAGGAATTCATAAGGATATTGGAGGAAATGTTTGGTCAATTATCAGGACCTGTTTTGTTGATCTATGGTCAGAACAAATTAGTTTCAGGGCCAAAGGAAAAAGGCAAATTGGTATGTCCCCTTCATTGAAACAGAAGTAATAAAACTTGGCATACAACTTTTGTTATTGCTGCTGAGTCTTGTTGGCCTTGTATTATCTTCGCTTGGTTGCCTTGGAACATCAGGTTTATTAGGATCATTAGAAATAATAGATATAATATTGACATTTGATTTCCCCTGTTTATGTTTCATAAATAGACTATCCCCACTAGTTTGGGATAAAAGGCTTTGTTTGTTTTTGTTGTTGATGTTCCATAATTTTTTTTCCAGGTGGTGCTTCCTCAGTTTGGTCGTGTCGGTCGTCTGGTACTTATTTTGTTTTTTAGCAACGTCACATCGTTTTGTTTTTTATGTTCAATTTTTTTCTTTTTTCGGCAATGGTGCCTTTAGTGATCCCTTGTCAGTTAGATGGTACACAGATATGGGTGATATATTTCTACATATTGCAATGATGTTTTGATTAAAAAAATCATGAATTCATGTTAAATATTTTTGGGTTAATAACCATCTAACCATCATGCACTTCATAACATAATCCAAATGCATGACTTTGTTGATATTTGTACATATATTTTACTCATAGGCCTCTCTTTTTAAATTTCAATATTATATGTTATGTTCTTAGCATACCAACTTTAGACTTGAATTTTAATGTATGTGGTGCATTTTAACTTATTACATAATTAGTTCCTTCTATTCACTTAGTATCATTCAGTAGTCAATTCTGAGGCATTTATGTAAATTGAGTTGTGTTTTATAACCATTGATAGGTGTTTGAAAAAGACAAGTGATGGTATATTATTTACAATTCACAAATGATTGGAACTTATTTAAATGCATTTTTGAAGTATTTGTGATTTTTTGAGTTTCGAGAACCATATCATATGGGCGTGTACCTTTTTTCCATACCCCTTTCTATAGGTGTCACTTTTCCTTACTCCATTACTTCAACTTCTACACTGAACATTACATTATTGCTAGTTTCGAACTTGATGATAAACCATATATCTCGTCCTTGTCAGTACCTCACTGCTTCCACTACCTCCATTTCTAGACTCCAGCATTTGTCAATGTTAGCTTTGCTGCTACCACTGTTTCCCTACCAAAGTCACCTTTCAAGGATCCCAACTAGAATCCAAAAGTGAGCAAAAGGACATTGGAGATGCCAAGAATCTAGTTTTACATCACTTTTCTGTTCTAGCCAAAAGTTAGCAGGTTTTAAAATGTCAACAAGAAGTTTGAGCATGTCAAAATAGTTGTGAATAAAAAAATGCATCACAGCTTTAATGAGTATATGGTGTTATTGATACACCAAATATACATGTTAAAAGATGACCACTAGTTTCTACAATATTACAATTACTGTTTAGACGCTATCATGTTTGTTTTTTCAAGTACTTTGATTAGAATTTTATTCCCTCGTCATGTCTGCTGGGTTTTCTTGCATGTCTTGTTCTTTCTTATAATTATGTGTCTTAAATATGTTACTACTTTTGAACATGCTATTCTAATGTTCCTTAAATTATTTAAAATGGTTGTAAAGAATAAATAATTAGAGATATTGTAGCAAATAGAATCTGATCTACTTTGCCAATGAAAATAAGAGCAAGCAATACACGGGAAAAATAGGTCTTATTAGAAGCACTTTGTTAATTTTGCAGTTCTATATGCAGAACAACCTGAACCTGTCTCTTTTCTCTATCTCCAATTCCATAGTGTAGCTTAAAGTTGACATTCAGTTGTCTACTTCTACCACTACTTTTTCTAAATTTTTTTTGCTCCAATTGCATTAACTTATGTTTGAGAACTTTTTTTTTCCATCTTCAGCCCATTCCCTTACATCAGCTCACAGGCAGTTCAAGAGAAAATAAAGCCCCAAAGAAGAAGAATATGTCAAAAGTCTTCACCAATGTTTTGTTTATCGATCCACCAAAGGTAATGAAATACAAGTTCTAATCTTTTCTTCACCCTTGGCCTGAAGTTCACTTTTAAATGTATAATCTGAGCTGGTTAAACCAAAGCCAGGTTTCCTTGATTATGAATGCTGCATATGCTTATCTACTCAATTGAAACTCTGAGATATCCAAAGCGAAGTCTAACCGGTTTCTTTTCGGTCTCTGAGGAACAGTAACAGAGTGTTGTTATGCCTCATAATCATGTCCTGTTCCTGGATCATTTCTAAATACAACATGCCATGATGAATTGTATCACAATAGTTGAGAAGCTATCCTTTAAGTCTTCCATTATGCTTGTTCCATGTTGGCTCCTTATCTATAATTTACCAATCATCTGTATCTAATGATTTTTGTCTTAATATAAGATATTTTTTTCAAGTGTTATATTCTTTCACTTTGTAACATGAATATGATATCATTTATTGGTTTAGGAGGAGGTGGACCTGACAGCGTTCCATAAACAGCTTCGAGAGGATAGAAAAATTGTTGTATCAAGGAATAATTTAGTCGAATTGCATAAGGTATGCTGAACCCTTTCTGCAATTATCAAAGTTCATCAACAAATCCTTGCAAGCATCCTAATTTAGTTGCAAATATATTGATTAATTTACGTGTTAATTTGAGGGATTTTTGTCCTTTTTTGGGATGGTGTGGGTGCTGATTTTACTTATATTTTTTGTTTTTCTCCCAGTTACTTCTACCTCTTTTTATCTATGAGCGATAAAAAAATCGATTAAAAAAGAACTAGAGTTAGAGAATGTTGGTCTAAAATACGAAAACCAATGTGATTCATGGAAAACAGACAAATATGTAATATTTCACTTTGGTATCCTAAAAATATGCAAGTATAAAATGTAATCGTGTAAGTCAACATAAATAAATATTATTAGACATATCACAATTGATTTCTTGAGTCCTTTTTGCACCCCCCGGTCTGAAAGATTGTCCACTTATTTAATCTGTACATTCATAGCCCTAAACCTATAGAAATTGAAGTTTGAAGTCTTAAATTATTGATGGTGGGATTTTGTGTAGTCATTTTTTCCTGATAAACTACAACTTTTATGTGTATCTAACCAGATTTGTGTTCTAAGGTTTCACCCGTAAAAGAATGCCTTGTCCATGATCAATATGAAGCAGACATGCATGATGATTCTTCTGAAATATTTTCATTTCCACTGATCGGTTATATTATGTTGGACCCTTGATTACAAGTTCAGTGCAATGGTATTATGAATTTATGATGATTGTTATAGATGTCAAGTGTCTCATATGTCTTTTTTAAAATTAAATGTGGAATGAGCCCGTGTGGATGTTTACTGAATCTCTGGATTTCTCTCTTGGCAATTAATTACTGTTGTTTTATATTTTTAGGTGCTCCACAGACATGAATTGTCATGCTTCGATCTTCTACAAATAAACACTGACGGTGTGATTCTGACAAAGCAGAGTAAGATAATGCTCAAATTGAGAAAAATATAGATTTTTTAAATCGTGCAAAAAATAGTTTCCACTATGCTAGAGATGGCCTAGTCCTAGGGCATGTAGGGCCTGGGCCTTTCTATTTATCCTCATGTAATAGACAAGGAAACCCATTAGGAAGCTTTATGCATGATTGTGTGAGACGAGGTCCACGGATGGTATTTGGATAACAGCTTAACGATGGAAACAGAGAGAAAAGAAAAGAAATTAGGTTTACTCTCGTTTGAATAACGACTTAATGAGAGAAGAAAAGAAAGGAAGAGAAATAGAGCGAAACTAGCCTATAAAAATGGACACCCAACTTTCTCTCCAATTTTGGAGAGAAATGAAGAGAAAGTTGTTTATTGTCCATTCTTCCCAAAATACAAATAACATGGTTAAACAAGCACGGGCATTTTAGTGATATGATACAACTCATCTCTTGTTTTTCTCTCCTAACTTATTTCTACCTAAACAAGGGAAAAGACACAATTTCTCCTCTTCTATTTTCCTCTCCAATTCTCTCCTCTTCTTTTCTTTTCTCTCTATCATTGTTATCCAAACACACCACAGGTGGTGGGGCAAAGGTCTTGCTAGAGATCAGATTGCAGTGCCATGAGCCATCCATTCCAACCTGATGCAGGAGCTGAGCACAGACAAGTCAATTTACATTGGAACACCGGTCTGTTGTCCTCATAAGTTGATGGAATGGCAATATTTAGGAAATCCTCATAGTTCTCTTAATTATTGATAGCGAGACATTTATCTCTTCGATTTTGCATTCGAAGGGGTGATATACTTGTCTTGTGTTAGCAATTAACACCAAGGGTTTACTAGCATCATCATTTTTTTTCTAAGAAAGGCCTATATAAACAATTGAAAATAGTGTTTATCAGCTTACCAATATGTTATTTACATCTAAATTTCATCTTCTCCTAATATTTTATTTTGTTATCACTTTTAGTTGCTCTACCTTCGTACACCACCTGTGTGACCTATATATTAATGAAGCTTTTTTTACAGAAGCTAGACAAGTTGTTGGTTGGGCTAAGAATCATTATTTGGCATCGTGCATTTGTCCTTCTGTTACGAATGATAGGCTTATTCTACCTCGTGAAAGGTAATAATTCAATACTGCCATATGTACAGACACGTCTTTTATCATGCTATAAATGTAATTGCTTCTCTTCTATGAAGTTTGGAAATAGCAATTTCACGGCTAAGAGATCAGGAAACAATTTTCAAAAAGCCCTCACAAAGTTTAAAGGTATGGATGTATGTTCTTTTCTTTGTGCCCCGGCACTTAAGTGTGCCATTTAGCTGCAACTAACTCTCTTTTTTGTGTTCCTTGACTTTTTCTTAAAATGTATGCAGAGTATTGCTAAAGATGACTATGAAAAGAATTTCATTTCAGCAGTTGTCCCTCCAGGTGAGATTGGGGTGAAATTCGGCGATATTGGGGCTCTAGAGGATGTGAAGAAGACTCTTAATGAGCTTGTTACTCTTCCTATGAGGAGGCCAGAGCTTTTTTCTCATGGGAATCTGTTACGGGTAAGCGATTAACTTTTTAATTTTGGCTTGTGTTCATAAACAATCCATCCATGTTACATGGTAGATTTTCTGATACTCTTACAGAAGGCTGAGATACGTAGTGCATTGTTTGAGACCGTTCAAAAAAATAAAAATAAAAATAAAAATAGTGCATTGTTTGACTGTGGCATTCTAATATGCCTTATCAGACAATTGTTGCTAAATGTACTGATATCCATGCACAATGCTTCTGTCTTCAGTTTCCAAAATAAATCAAAATTTACCTGAATACTTGGAGAATACGAAAAAAGATACCCATATTATTTTTACCATATTCACTGCATTGAAACATGAAATGTTAAAGTGATGACCTTAATTCTAATAAAAGAACGATCTCAAATAATCTCCATTATGAGGAAAGGACGAAGTACTTACGTTTCAAAATTCAAAAATCATTTTCTAAAAAAAATGAAATGTACAAGTGAAATAGTAATAATTGCTTGAACATGATGAAGGATAATTACAATACCCAACAAGAAAACGTTTGAAACATCTTTCAGGTCATTCATTCTTTTGTATGTTTCATTTTGCTGTATGAATAGCTTAACCTTTTATTTTTGTTTAAAAATTATCTCAGCCTTGCAAAGGAATATTGCTCTTTGGACCTCCCGGAACTGGTAAGACTCTTCTTGCTAAAGCACTTGCAACTGAAGCTGGAGCAAATTTTATCAGCATAACTGGTTCTACCCTTACATCAAAGGTGAGATTTTGGTGATGATTATCTGGATTTAACTTGTCAAGCTTATTGTTGGGTAGCATTAGTTATGAATCAATTAAGAACCTCATGTTTGGATTTTGAAACCCAAATTTATAAGAAATAAGCATTCCCTGTATTTCTTGAATTCACCATTTGAAGCTCAATGATTTTTACAATAGCCCCTTTTGTCCAAATTTCAAATGCAATCTATGTTTTTAATATTGTGAGGCTGTTTCATGTGGCCAGGAGCCACATTTAGTCATCCATGATTTCAGGTGACTTGCTGTGTCATTGTGAATATATATTAGTTTTTCGGCTTATCCTCTGCTTTTGCTGCCTGCAAACTGGGTTTCTGCTGCTAGCATCACCAAGACTAAAAAGGAACTCTCCCTTGATATTTGTCCTGCCAGACTACCTTGCTCGGTGTGATTGCTTTGGTTGGAAATAATTGTTAAGTTGTAGCTTGCTAGGGTGATGTTGTGGGCCAGCTGACCTCGTGACAACAAACAACACAACAACAAAGTTTTTTATCCCAAACTAGTTGGGGTAGGTTAGAAATGAAACTCTAAGGAGTCACGGTTCAGGCACGTGAATCACATTCTTCTACGCGTTTCTATCCAATGCAAATTCTCGAGGAACATTCCAATCTTTCAAATCTCTTTTGACCGTTTCCTCTCAAGTCAATTGTGGTCTACCTCTTCCTCTTTTTATGTCTTCGATCTGATTCAATACTCATCTTCTTATAGGTTTCTCCATAGGTCTTCTTGTCACATAAGACACTTGAGGTTTGTCATCATTTCATCCATCATGCTCTAATCCTATGGATAATATCTTCATCGATCTCCCCATCTATTTGAAGTATTGATACAAGACATCTAAAGATTTTTTTTTTACGTACCACTTGCTTATCTAATATAATCTCCTCTTTCTCGGTATTAACGGTACTGAAGCAACACTTCATATATTCAGTTTTAGATCTACTTAGTTTAAAACATTTTGTTTCTAAAAACAAGACTGATCTCGTGACCTTATTAGAAAAAAAGATTGACCGCTTGCATTGTAAATAAACAATCAAATGACAGCAAATAAGGGTATACATGGTCCATCACCAGCAACTCTTCAGAGTTTTTCTCCCAATGATCACCAATCATAATCCTTCCAATTACAACACATTCCATTGGTGCATCACACCTCCTTGTTCTTCTACTTGTCCTTTCTTCGTCTGCTGTAGTTGTTGATGAGTCCCATTGCAAATCTGTACACGCTTAAATTCAACCTTCTTTGAGTTTCATAAGTAAATTTCTTCGACCTTTGATCCCCTTCTGATACTTACAAAATTTCATTTTCGTCAAGTAGCATTTCAATTCCAATGTGTCTTTTATTCCAGCATATTTATACTTTAAGTTAGCCTTTTAAATGCAAAGCCTTACTTTTCCTGTTAACATTAGAAAATCATTGCTCTTTTTTCCCCCAGTGGTTTGGTGATGCTGAGAAGCTCACAAAGGCTCTTTTCTCATTTGCAAGTAAGCTAGCTCCAGTTATAATATTTGTTGATGAGGTAATGATAATGACTTGCTAGTGACATTTTATTCTTGCTTTTACATAAAACTACCATCCTCTACTAAGTTATGAGTTTTTCTCTCATTGTGCTTGAGCAAAGATTCCTTTTTTGGCAGGTTGACAGTCTACTTGGTGCTCGAGGTGGTGCCTTTGAGCATGAGGCAACAAGGAGGATGCGGAATGAATTTATGGCTGCTTGGGATGGGCTTAGGTCAAAAGACACTCAACAGATTATTGTTTTAGGTGCAACCAATCGTCCATTTGATCTTGATGATGCGGTGATACGACGCTTACCAAGAAGGTAAGGTTTTCTGTAAGATTCTTGTCTCATATCTTTTTGTTTCTTATGGTAATGAAATTTAGGTTTCTGCTGTAGAATATATGTGGACCTTCCAGATGCTGAAAATCGTATGAAAATCCTAAAAATAATTTTAGCACAAGAAACTCTTGATTCCGGGTTCAGATACGAGGAGCTTGCTAATGCTACAGATGGATATTCTGGAAGTGATCTGAAGGTAATATAAGATGCTTCATTGACTTATTAATGTTTTTCTGGGAAAACTAATTTTTCTCTTTCACCAGAATCTCTGTGTTGCAGCTGCTTATAGGCCTGTCCAGGAACTACTTGAGGAAGAAAAAAAGGTACCAACGTCTTCCATCTGCCTCATTGTATTTGTACTTGTTCTTATCTTCTAGCGTCTGTCATAGCAATGAGCATTCAATACAAAAAATCGAAGTTAAAATATTCCATTTCCAGGGAGATGCAAATGCCATCACAACGTCATTAAGGCGGCTGAACTTGGAGGACTTCATCCAAGCTAAGTCCAAGGTACATCTTGCTCGATCTTGGGATAATTTTTTTGCCTACAAAATCAGAAAATAATATTTAGCTTTGATTTTTAAGTTGGTTATTTTCTAAGTTGGTACCTCCGGATCAACTGGTATGCCTTTAATATTTGGGCTTCTACCCTATGCTCTCCGAAGACAAGTTGCTTGTATAGTAGATTTGGCTTCCATTGGCCATTATAATTTTGGGTTTATCAGGTTGGTGCCTCAGTATCCTATGATGCTGCTAGCATGAATGAATTGAGAAAATGGAACGAACAGTATGGAGAAGGTGGAAGCCGCAGAATGACACCATTTGGCTTTGGTAGCGTAGGAGACAAAAAAACATGGTCTGTTTTGATTCCTTCTCATGTTTCCTTTCAAACTATCTTAGAAAAGGTTTTGTTTTATGAAGACAAATCTATTTTGGTAGAAACCACGAGGAACCAATCGCCGACCTGACGATTTCATTACATGATGGATCCAATAAAGAGGTTGTAACTTGCATTACTTCAGCAGAACATGTGGAACCGATGTCCAAGGAGGCGAGGACATGAAGGGTGTCTCAAATTTGAAGGCAGAATTTTTTTCTCGATTGGCTCGTCACAGAGGCAACACATGGAAAGCTATTAATACGATCAGTTGGAAGAGGCCAAGGTTTTCCTCGGAAGGCTTGACTGTGAACAGCATGGTGATCTGAGTGGTTTTTGTAAAGCTATACACAGCAAAGTGCTGAAGCATTTCTATATTTATGTGTAATTTCAATTAGTCGCAGTACTTATTTATTATTTATCATATGCTATCAATTTATCCTGAGCTCTAAGGAAACTCTTGTAAGGATATTCTTTCTGAATTTGTTTCTTCTGTTTTATTAATATATGTGGCCATATTTATTCTAATTAATTTAAGTATTTAGATGGGGGTAGAATGTGAGTTAGAACCTTAACTTGTGGTTAGTGACCCTTAGAGCACCCTTGAAGGGAGTTCTTTTTCGGGCGCCCAAAATTGGCACCCGAAATGCCCTCCCTTAGACCATCTTAGCAGCACTGTGTACTATCTGGGTGTTTTGTTTTTTTCTCTTAGTCACATTAATTTTTTTCTTTGTCACGTCAGTACAAATCAAATTTTCTTTACTCATACCTAGAAACATTGAAAGCATGTTATATTCTATCTTTCACGTCATTTGAGAATTAATTTTAGGTAAAATACAGAAGAAAAAAATATTAAAAAAATTAAATATATAAACAAATAAAAATATATTTTCATAAAAATAATTTTGAAAAAACGATTTAAAATAAAATTTAAAACATTTTAACATATTTTAAAACATTATATATATAAACCACCGACCACCGCCCAGGTGCCCGCCTGATTTTCCACCAGGCGGAATACGTGGAGTGCTCTGGTTGGATTTTTTTTGGTACGTGTCCCATACTCCCAATTTTATTTTAACTAATAAGGATGCTCTTAATGGGAGTGCGGGGGAATATGTGGGGGTACGTGGTCATTCCGGATTCGTTTAATTTTTTTATTTAAAAAATGTTTTAAAATTATTTTAAAATGTTTTTTTCAAAAAAAATGAACTATGATTTTTATTTGTTTAATTTTAAAAAAATTAATATTTTTTTTGTTTTACCCAGAATTGATCTCCAAATGATGTGGATGAGAGAGAATGTAGGGTATTTGGAGGGTTTGGTTTGTGTTGACGTGACTGAGAGAGAAAATAGGACGCTTGAAAAGTACCCGAGCGCTGATAAAGATGATCTTATACGCAACTCTCAAGTAATAATTTAAATCGACCCTTCCACTTATTATCAAAAGAAAAAAAGGTGGATGTGCACTAATTAGTTTCGTTTGATGGTTCTCGGTGATGTGAATTTCATTCTTCTGGAGAACATGTTCAATACATGCCAACTATTGTTTTGTTTAATTTTTTTCTCTTGATCTAGATTTCTAAATCGTTATACTAGTTGGCGTCGGTCTAGTCCTTCCACTTAGGGGTGTCAACGAATCGGATATAAATATATACATATTCATATCCGCATGAAATTTATGGATTTAGATACAGATTGTTTGCAGATATGAAAAATATATCCGTTCAGATATTTGACGGATTCGGAATGGATACAAATAATATCCACATCCTTGAACATAATTCACAACCATATAACATTTTTCATTTTCACTTAGACAAATTCTTATACATAGTCACATTTATAACTTTATTTGGTTTCAAATGTTAATTTAATTTATCTTAACTTCTAACTTCATATTCTGAAAATGAGAACAATATTCAAATGCTTGAATAAATGTGATCAGTAGATGTATTTTTATTTGAATAAATAATTTAAACTATATATTCAAAATATATTCACACAATGTTGAAATATGAATATTTCTAGGTATAATAATGTATTGCATAAGTATATTATACAAATATGAATACAGATGTTGAAATACAGATATGTAGTTCCGAAACGGATATTATTCGGGTTAGTACTTTAGGGTTAGTAATTTAGAATAATTTATATAGTTTGGTAATTTATAGAAAAAATACCTAACTTATATATATATCATTAATTTAAAGAGAAGCTATATATATAATACGGATAGAAATACAGATACGAATACAGATGTTGTACTACGGATATTCGATTCCGGATCGAATATTATACGGATTGGATGTACCAATAATCATATCCGCTCTACGATTTTACGGATCAGATACGAATACGGTCTTACGGATATATTTTTTCTCAGATCGAATGTTCAAATTTGAATACGGATACTAACAGATGCTTGGATATTCGAATATCCACTGACACCCTACTCCAACTACATTGTGTAATTTTTTTACCACTTAAATAAAAATCAACTGGTGGTTTGGGCCCGCAGATAATTTCCAGACTAAAAAGTTAGTAACAGTTTAACTATTATTTTGAGACTTAAAAAAGTTTAACTAACAGTTATTGTTAGTAACAGTTTAACTATCCATTCCAGACCCTAACCCTCTCATTCCTCCAGGCCTCCGTCCTCGACTCCCCGAACCTCCATGCTCGTCCCCTCCAGTCGGACCTCCAACGATCTCGATCCCTCCAAGCCGAACGTGAGGTAAGGACAAAACCTGAAAGAGCGAGAAGGAATGCTGCGACTCGGCAAAGTCTGTAAGACCCGCTCTCCGGTACCTTAGTAAGTCTTATCCATCCTTACGCCCGAGTTTGTGTTTTCTTGATGAATGATGTTAGTTGTGTGATTTTATGCTTTGTTTTGGAAAAGCTTCCTTTCGGGGAAAAGTTTCCTTTTTGGGCAAGTCAATGCGACTCATGGACGGGTTCGACCGTCAGGCAGTTTTCCAATCGATTGACTTAACCGGGTCGATCGAGTGGAATTCATGTGTGTGGTTTGGCTTGTGCTTTGAGTAGGCATTTAGGGCTGAGGTGTGAAGGCTGGGTGACGTGGATGCCACATCAGCAAGAGCAAATCTCTTGAGATTTGCAAAATATTTGAATTGGTTGCCCAAAGGAAAGTGCTGATTGGCCATCAAAGCCAATTATCTCTTGCCTTATTGTTAATTGCTCCTTCCAACTTGCACCCTTATAAATATAGCACCCTAGCCAACTTTCCCTAGACCTTTTCTCCACCCTCACCACCGAAATTAACATTGGAGCTCCAGCAGCTTGGAAGGAGAAACCCGGCGGTGCTCTTGGTGCGCAGCTAGGAGGAGAAGTTTCTTGTCGGTCTTCGGTGTAGCTCAGCCTCTCCTCTCTTCAGGTATGCCTCTCTCCGTTAGCTTTAGGTTGCATGGTGGGTAGAGAAGGCTGCTGGGGACGGATTTTATGTTGGGGTTGGGACGTGTTGATAGTTGCACGAATGGAAGGTTGCGGTGCAACACTAGTTCCGGCGGGTGGCTGGAATACTCTTCCGGTCGTGGCACCTTTCTTGCGACTTTCCTTGTGGTTTTGCTGGACCAATCATGGGGGAAGAAGGAGGATTTCGGGAGCATATCATGTAGGTTTTCTGAAATAAGTTCATGCAATTCCCAACCTAACTTATCTAGGGTTTCATGCGGTTGATTTATGTTGTTACCGGATTTCCTAGATGTGATTCTGAATTTGATTTCATATTCTTGGATGGTTCATGTTATTACATGTTGCGCATCTTTATTGTTAGTTACGTGATTAATTCTCCACAAAGATTGATATTAGATGCCATAGGTCATGCATCATTAGGTTGCTGAAATTAGGAAAGTTCCATGACCCGGTTTGCTTCTAAGTTTTCGCATAATCACAACTATCTATTCCGGATATCTAGACATCTTAGGTTGCTGGACACATGATTTATCTCCTGATTTTAGTGTTGGGTATAAGCCGAAAAATTCATTCCTTAATGGGTACTGAAATCAATAGACCACATGGCTGGATTGTTACCAAAAACCTTGCTTGATCAATGTTCGGATTACTGCTGGATTCAGACCTAGAAGATCCGGATTTGCTGGCTGGATACAAGGTTTACTTCCGGATTTGTTTCTGATTTTAAGCCCCATATTTCATGCACTAATAGGTTGTCGAATATAGGAAAGTTTCATGGCTGGTTGATACAAGTCATTGCATATTCATTCACCATGTCATTGTTGGAAATAGGAAACTTCCATGACCGGACTTGTTGCTAGACCTTACATGCCCGTGTATTAGGCATTGTGTCTCCTAAATCTTATGCTAATAAGTTGACGTTTAACCATATATTAGTTAGCTACTGGTTACATAATTATTTCCTAAATCATGTACTATAAGGTTGACGAATAATATTGCTTACCTTGTGGCTGGTTACATGGCCTATTTTCCTGATTTGTCTATTTCAAGGATGTATCATGATGTCATGTTAAATAATTGCTGGATTCAAACTTGTATGCTTTATTTTGTTGGCTGTATATATTATGGATGCTTATGACATGCCTTTATTTCCGGAATTGTGTGCTGGTTGAATTTAGGAAACAACCATGAGTCTTGTTGTTGATCTTGGTGTGATTTTGCTGAATTAATATTCTGTTTTGCATAGAGCTTGAGGGAGATATTGCATGTTCTCCTTTGGACTCATTTCTGAATAATTTAGTTGCACTAGACTATAAAGTAGTTGCATTGCATCTAATCTGATGGAGTAATTCTGGGCACGTTCTGTTTTCTGGGCCGACGGGCCACGGGTGGGTCCTCTAACTTCAGAGGCCACTCGGCTAAGACCCCTGTAGGGGGCCAGGCCTAAGATAAGTCCTGGGCATGTGCACTGCCATTCTGTCTCAGGGTAGGTGTTCCTCAGTTCGCGATGACACCATGTAGGTTTATTTTCCGCGGATTGGGACACTTATCCGGCGCACCGCTTTGTGCCGAGCGGTGGGTCACTGACGAGTGACCACCTCTGACCAGCGAGGCTGGTATTCTGGTTCCTATGGAGGAACGATTTGGGTGAGCCCGACTGGCACGACTGGTGTAGTCGTAGCCTTCTGTTGCATTTGATGCTTTCTGTTCTGTTCTGTTATGTTTCTGAAACCTGCCATTTTTGCATTTCATGCTACCTTTCATTTATTGCATTGGCGGGGGCATACTGGGTTTTCTTAATTGAAAACTCACGCATTGTTAAATGCGGTGCTTGCAGGTACTTAGGTTCCACAGGGCAGACTGGACGAGTTCCGAAGATTCTGTACACGAGGGACGCGTCGACCAGATTCCCAGTTATCTTTGCTTCCGCATATTTCCCTATGTATTTCCTTTTTGATACTCGATGTGTTGTAATAAGACTTTTATTGTTATGATTATTCTATTATTCCTATTATGTTTTATGTCAGTCCATTTGTGTATGATTTCTTTCAGTTTGTCGAGTCTATTCGGTCTGTCTTTTGTAACCCCTTCGGTCGTCGCGGAGGTCTCTGATCGCGACACTAGTTTCCTTTCCCAGTGTGCGTACCCGCGAGATCAGGGGCGTTACAAAGTCGATGTCGCAGAAGATCGGGTTGGAGTTAGGGTTGTTGGGGGAGTGGGAGGAGGAGACGAGGGCGAACTCGGAGAGGAGCTGGGGGAGGTGGAGGTCAGGTTTGTTGCGGAGGTGGTAGGCGTCGAAGAATACGACGAGGGTGTAGGGACGAGGCGTTGGGGTAAGGATGTGGGAGACGAGGGCGTCGGTGAGGTGGATGACGTCGGAGGGGGAGTGGGATTGGAGGGAGTGGAGATTTTGTTTTGGTTTGGGTTGATTTTGTTTTTTTAACTCACTTTGTTAAAATTACAATTTTGAAAATGTGAATAAAGATTTTTCATTGGACTCGAATAAAGATTTTTCATTGGACCAATACCAATTTAATTGTTGCCATCACCGACAACAAATTCTTGTTATTAGTTTCCATCATCATAATTATCACATTATAATAAGTAATTGAATACATATTACATGTTAAAATAGTAAACAAAAAGAGAAAACTGATGATTATATTCCTGAGATGAACCAAACAATAAGAATTGGATTTAAAATTCATTCATGATATAAGCTAAACACTGAAAATCAAGAATGAGAATGATATTCATCCATGGCTACTGGAGTGACTAATCGTTCACATGAATATACTAAAATTGGATGCCAGTCACCCTAGCCCATCCAATTACTGTTCAATAGTTCGGAATCAAATGAGCATTTAGAAGCAATTTAAGTAATTACACCTGAACTCTCGTTTTCACCTTTCTGTCACTCATTCCGGATGCTATCTACCTGACGACCAGTAAATGGTCGTATTAGCAACACCTCGTGATAGAACCATGTAGGCACATGCATTATAGTATAAGCAGATGGTTTTAAAAACACCAAATCGGTAACATGGCCCTGAGAGGATGGAAATGAAAGCATATAATACGGAAAAACCATGTTCCCAGAGATATGGTGTAATCGCAGATATGACATGCTTGTCTGTAAGTGCCTGCATAGGGCACGCTAGGATATTTTCAAAACCGCACAACTCTGAAGAGACGAACAAGAAAGATTATTTCACCTTCAAGAATCTACCGATGACCTCACAGGACTCTTTTTATACTCAGTATAGTAACAACTCTACAACAAAATGATGAGCAACTAAGTAGAAAGCAAAGATTGTAATAGCAGAAATATATTTAAAATAAGTGACGGCAAAAGTGATATTCTCAAACCGATGACCTATCATCAATCGGTACAAAAGAATCGATTAGCACAACTTACATAGGATCAGAATAAAGTACAACAACGTATAGATATATACTGATAAATATATAATTTAAGATTTTTTCCTTGATGTGGGAAATTAGTATTTCAGTGTGTGGCTTACCTTTCTAAAACTTTAGGACGATGTTATAAACCAATCCTCTTTCTGCCACACGCGCCCACAACAGAAAAAAAATTGTTGGGAAGCACCATCTTGCAGTTTTGGATATGTTGTAACTTGTAAATCATGCTGGTCTACACGCCCTCAACTTCGAAAGAAGCAAACACAGGCAGAAAAGTGAATAACTTAAGCAACGTATTAGAAAGAACGTAGTTAACTAGATGGCAACCACTCTCCGGCTAATTCTGATTTATGTCAATGCCATAACTTACTGCAGAAACCGCTCCTCGGCTTCTTGCAGGTCACAATTTCTAAAAAGGAGTCTAAAAGCTGGTCCGCCAGGCAACTTGGGTCATCAATAAGTGTGTCGATAAATGTATGAACTACTCTGCGCTCCTGCTCATTGGACTTCAAGCTAAACCAAGTTAAAATTTTCATTCGGAAATCCTTCTCTATGTGCCCTCTGCATTCCAACCATCTTATAACCTTCACACAGAATTCGTAATCCTCATCTAACCTTCCAGTCAAAGACCTATCAGAGAATCTGAGAGGTGAATTAGTTAGCAGATTGCTGTCACCATCCCCATTGGCATCCATAGGCAGCTTCCTGCACAATTCTGTTCGAGATTCCACTGCATGTACTTCTCCTGCCTTTTTAGGACAAACCTCACAATCATTTTTATCACCATGTCCAGATCTCATATTTTTGTCAGTAGTATAGCCATTTCCTTCGTCGTCAGAGCAGTCTGTGGATGGTACAGCATCGACATTGAGATCAGGTACAGAGGCCACGTTTAGGTCAAGCTCACGACTGTCAAAGTTATGTAGCTTTCGCTCTTCAGCTATATCAAGTTCCACCGCATCTGTTCCACCACAAGATTCTTCCTCCAAGCCGCTGCAAAAACCATCAAGTTCACTATGTTCTTCTGCCCAAGCTCGACGCAAGACCTTTCCTAGGTCTCTGACCCTGAAACCAGTAGAGCGGGAGGATTGAAACTTGGCTTTTCTCTTGCAACCAGAAGACCCCCCTTCATTCATACATTTCTCAGAGCTTTTATGGATTAATTCAACACTCTTAGTAAAACATTTAGACTCAGAATGTCCAAAATCACCAGTCTCTGTGAATGAAATTATTTGAAAAGTATACTCTGTGCATGGCCGGAGGTTTGAAATCAAAATTCTTCGCTGAGATTTTGGAAACACCACAGGGTCTTTTTCTTGGCTACGCTCTCTGCTCAAGAAGTACCAAAGCTTGTAACCTATAATGGCAGAGGTATTAGAAGAACTGGTGTCCTTCAACACAACCACTAGAGAAGAAGACGCAACATCTTCAAACTGGAATTTGCAGGCGGCTGGGAAGGAATTTTCTGCAAAAAAAGAACACAATTACTTGTTAATAGAACTACAGAGATTTTTTTCCATTAGATAGTTAAACTCTAACCTCTCTGGATTGTGCTTGAATTTGCAACAGACTTCAGCCATTCGTCCGCCTTCTGAACTGCAAGATCACATATTCTCTGCACATCATTGGCGACACAAAGCCTGCTCACAATACCACGGGCCATTTTCGCTGAAACACCATTTACTGCACCTACTTCAGTTTCAAGCTTTATTTTTGCATCTTCAACAATTTCATGCAACTCCTTGAAATGGGAAGTGCCATCTAAGAGCCTGAAACTGAGGGATATACGGTAACACAAGACATCTACACGACGTGCTTCTTTGGCTACCGCCAGTTGCTTTTTCCAGCATCTACAAAAGCAATTATGTAATAAGATATTTTGCTAGCATATTCCAGAAATAATCATCAGATTAAAGCTTGCAAGTAAAGAAAAAAGTTCACGGCTATATTGGTATTCAGATTAAAGCTTGCAAGTAAAGAAAAAAATTTGAACTACAAGTGTAACTTTTTCTTTTGGAACATCGAAGTATGAGTTGCCATTAAATAGTATAATATCTATAACGAAAATCAATCAACACAGGGACTGAAACACAGTCTTACTGCTAAGTATCTACTATATAAGTCTATAATAGATCGTGTAGATGTACTATTTTTCATTGTGAAAACTGAAATGAGAAACCAATCAATGATCATGAATTTAAATAGAATATCAGTACTACAGACATTATATTTATATGTCATACTTAAAAGCAGATGACTACAATTTCTGATGGCAAAGTTCATGAGAAAATTTACATATCTACTCATCAAGTAAAATTTCTAGAGTGGTATTTTAATATTACTTGAGTTAGTATGCTGCATGATCCAGGATCAGAAATACTTGCTTGTCTGGCAAGCTGATCTGTGAGCCCAGATGGAAGACAGGGTTTCTCACAAGCTGTGAGATCTGATTGTGTTACCCAAAGGGGCACTAGAACTCATTCACATGCTTACACGGTCCCCTGCCCGGATACCCTTCAGTGAGTAGCAGGTCGGGTGTACGCTTGTCCTGTTATTCATTTAGGCGACTAAGAGACAATTACATGCATGTGTATGACCTTACCCCCTTTGTTTACGCCCCTAAATGGGCTAAACGCCTAAACCCTCCCGAGCATGCTGCATTGCTACAATGTCCATAATTACGTAATGCATAAAAGGGTATATATAGTATAACTACACAGAAAATCCAGTATCTTGTTTCAGGAAATAAATTCCCAGGGATTTACTTCAAGAACCTAATAAATATTTACCAATTACGATCAAGCAAATGTAAACCAAAAAAAGGAGCTCACAGGAGATAATCCTTAGTCTATATGGTTATACAGTGAAGAATATGCTCTAAAACAAAGAAAAACTACTATTTGCTTGTTCATGATACATTGATCTTCGATTAAAGGTTTATGAAAGAATGGTATCCATATTTACATTATTCAGAAAACTTTAACACACCAAAAATGTAACTCGGTGAGGGGTGGAGAGTAAAAGATAAGAAAGATTTCACGTCAATAATCTAACTCATAAATCGATTAACTACAAAGAGGTAGTAGAATGGAAGAGAAAGAGATACACTATGCCAATAAAAAATGTTGAATATAAATGCAAACTTACTCTATTATACTGGAAATTTGCCCACAAGAAGCACAACAATAGCTCCCATCAAGTTGCATTCCATGCCCAACGTTGACAACACCAGCTTTATGGTGTTGGAGTGCACACTCAAGGTGGCAAGAAAATCCACAGGAATCTGAAGATCTTGATTCTGATGCACATACCAACCAAAGGCTGGGATCCTTGTTGTCATCAAACATATGACATATGCAACATGAACACCTCTTGCAAAAGGTATCATGTTTACCTAGAACTGCTCTGCAAGCTGAGTTTTTACAGATCAAGGGTTTGCTAGATAAATAATCTATTGAGCCCTCATTAGAAGACGGCAACCGTGCTGGATGCTCTACCTTCCTGGACTGCTTCCTAGAAGCATGGTTACCAGCAGATGCTGAAACATTTGTTACAGTCCTCTTTAAATCCAATTTTTTGCCTCCTTTGCATAACATCCTTCTGTGTTCTGGTGTTTTACATTTTGATAAGGCAGACCCCTTCCTGACTTTGTCAAAACTTGACCGAACCAACTCTTTTGACTTCAGAAATTTGTGAAAACTTTCCGGACTATTAGTGTTGTCAAGCCCTTTTTCCTGAGGACCACTTACAGCACTTGAAGAAGTATATGAACCTCCAACTGCAGTTTTCATTATAAAGAATTTAAAGTTCACAACAGCAAAGGGAAAGGAAGAAACCGAAAAAGTTATGGAACCGAAAATTCTATGTTAATACCACAAAATTAAACAACTAAATTTACTCTGTGCTTAAAAGTATGGTATTCAAGGTGGCTGCAAGCCTGCAACTCTATAAGTACTCTACTGTCAAAGTGATTCAAATTATTCTAACATGAGTAAGAAAAACAAACACAAATTATATTTTCTTTTATCTGTTTAAAGGTAAAGGTAAATATGCAAAGAATATTTAAGAATAATAATGATAATAATAATATTGGTATGCATGGAAAGAGTCACCAGGCAATAAGGTGGAGAATGATTTGAAATGGGGTCAGAAGAGAAAAAAATCACAATAAAATTCTTATTTTGGGTTATGACACCTGGAAACTCACCTTAAAAGAAATGACAATCCTGTTAATGTGGTCAAAGGTGTATTAGTGATAATCTTTATTTACATGGAAATGAGATGGATTGTGTCTTTTAAGTATGCCTTATCATATACAGTGACATTGAAGAAAAAATTGTATTATTAAAAAAGTAAACCGATGATGCTCCTTAATTAATTTTAAATTACAGAAGTATGATTCCATGAGAACTTAGAAATGAAATGGCATAATGCAAATTATAGGTGCACAATTGAATTACGAAAACCAAATAAATGAATTTTTTAGGAACAGTAACCAATCAAATGAGATACTAATTGCAATTGAAAAATCAAAGGATATTGGAACTTAGTAAAGTTATGTAAACTCTGAGACACACATAAGGTAAAATGCATATCTTTTTAGAAATGACTGTCTGTGAGCAATGAGACAAATGAAGTATGGCATGCGAGTGGGATAGATACTGAAACCATGATCAAGTTCTATCATCATTTCTTGTGTATCGAACTTGACATTATAAAAAACAAGATACCTTTGGGAAGTACTTCTTTATAAGAATCCATTCTTCATATGAAATGAAAATTATAGGGTATGGACACTTTGACCTGACAAGGAAAAGAGAGAGATTCGACATGCATGATACAAATTTAGCAGCAATACAAAAACATAATGTGTGATATACATGATGAGTATCCCAAAATTCCCGAAAGTAATATAGTTATTTAATTGTAGGACACATCCTAGATCACCCACATTTGATCTAGGATGTTAAAGTGTGGGTGTACAACTAAAAGCCAGAGGTATTGAATGGAGAGACCCAAGATCGTATACCTCATTAGAATGTCCTCATCCCTTAATCATTCCAATGTGGGACTATTCTTAACAGATTTGATGGGAAAAGTTGGAGCTGCAATTATATTTTAGCACCAGGGTAGTTAATACCTAACCTCCCGACAGAAGTTGTTCTGTGATTATCTCTTTATTTTAAGAAAAAATGTGGTGGGGGTGTTATTTGGTCCTTTCTCTTCTCACGTGTCAAAATATTCAGATTGAGTGTTTCATTCAGACATTTACTGATTTACTTCTTGCACTTCATCAACTCGTTACTCGATCTCTCTACAAAAAATGGTGCACAAGTTCATATCGATATTTGTTTACTCAGATATTGAAAAATAAAGTCCAACTTTTTATTCAATTACTCAAGCAGGATAGACTGACAACGGAAAAATCCATCACTAACAACATACACGATTACTTATAAAGGCAAGGCCATGCAAAGAGGTGGTCACATCTTCACCCTTTTAGAGCATATGGAAAACGTCCAGGACGAAATATGGCTTCAACTAAACTCATTAAATATGCCATCGATTATCAGACAACCAACAACCTCCAAACCAAGTACCTTAATTACAGCCTTATTATACCAACCTCTTTGGAGAAAAACGGCGTGGTTTTTGCCAAATCTAATAGAATCGTATTGAACATCCACAAACCAACCGGAAACCGATATCGAATCTACGAGCATGGCAAATCAACTTGTACGTAAACGGATTATTTCAGAAATTCCAAAGAAAATAACACCAAATTTAAGCACCGACGTATTAAGTACATGAAGCCAGGAAGAGGGGAATTTACCGTATAAGAAGATACTCAAGGTCGTGGATAGATTAAAGGAGATGCCGCCGAAGGGAGACGGTCGCCGAGTGAGACTCCGGCGATTTATGAACGCCGGAAGCAGGTTGGAGGAGCCGCGAGGGTTCCCGTCCGGGGTCAAGGTTGGCGGGTTAGGGTTTTCCTCCCACCACCCAAGAAGAGGGCTTGTTTGTCTATAATTTTAACTTAAATCAAACTCCTAAATGCCATCGCATTTTTTTAAGTATTTTGTATTTTTTAATAAAATCCTGTCATGATGTATGTAACTAACATGCTTGGCGTAATGGCATTTGATTCCTGTGTTAGATCTTATGATATTATCCAATAAACACTATAGCTATCTACCAGTTAATTTGGTCTTAGCCGTTTAAAATTTAAATTAAATGCGACCCGTTCGTTAAAATACAAACAATAGTTGGGAACTGGGAGTTCGCAAATTGAATTAACATGACTTGCAGGCTTGCAGCTTACAACAGTGAATACAGCTACGGTTGAGTCTGGTGTCACTATTTTCCAATTGAATGTCACCTATATATTTCTAATGCTTCATCTGGTGTCTTTAATGTTATAAAAATGAAATATCTATAATACCCTTCAGGTCTGGACCTTGAACCAAAAGTTCACGAAACTATATTACTAATTATGCACAAAGATGCTTTCAAAAAAATTATGCACGAAGAATCACAAACTCCCTAGTTAACAACCTTGTAATGCCCTTACCAAGTTAAATCCCCGTATTCCGCTATTCGCTTGCACATCTTGATGGTGTATTACAGAATCCAGCCCATTCATCTCCAGACCATATTCCGCATTAAGACTGTCAGGCCCATTGGGCTTCCAATGGATAGTTACTTTGAACTTTATTGTCGGAGTTTCTGCACGTGTTCGTAATTGTCTTGGATTTACACTTATCGGACCTGTTTATCGAAGGTTGCGGGCAAAAATATCTTACCCGTCAACCCGCCTCCTATGCAACCCACGTGATAAGTGGGACGGGATGCGATTTTCTCCTAACCCACCTGACATGACATGACATGCAACCCGCATTAAGATATATTTCTTTTAAATTATTATATTGAGTTCTTCGTTTGTCGACGCCTTGATAGGAATATGATTGAGTACATCTTATTTTGGTATCAAGATCTAGTGCAGTCATTGTCTTTAGAAACACTTGCCATCATTAAAAACCAAGGTTGTAGTCTTCCTATCAAGTTCATAGCAAGGGTTAAGAAAAAAAATAGTTTTTTTAACAGCGCCCCACAAACCAACCCTGCCTAGTCCACCCATAGGCGGGACGGGTAGTGGGTTTTTTTCCCTACCCCTCCCCTCCTCATTTACACCTCTACTTGTCATTAGTGTGAGTCTTATCCTGTTAGGTAATTCATTTGACACGTTACAAAAACATTAGAATTTTAAAAATATGATATTTTTTTATAAATATTTTCCTTCAATTTAAGGGGAAAAAGAAGATATTTTGCAAATTTTCAACCCAATACATCTCTTTCCCTTTCACCAACAACTCCAAAAATTAAATATCAATAATAGCCTCGTCCTTGACCCAAAAGTTTTTCAAAATTAAAATAGGAAATATGGCCATGTTTTCATTATTTACCATCAAGATTCACAAACCCTCTAGTTCAACAACCTCGTGAAGACTAAAGAGCATCATCTCTTGCTATTTTTCGAATTTTATGTTGAACTAAATTTCAACAGCTAGAGTCTGTTAGCTTGTGATGGTCCGTTACAGTCTTACGGAGTCCAGCCCATTACGTTTAGACTATATTAAGACTATTAGGCCCGTTGAACTCTTTTTCTGCAAAAAAATATATTTTTCGAAAACTTACGTCCGTTCCATTTTTCGCCACGTATACCACTTAGAATTTTATGTGATTTGGCATTGATATAACTACGACATTGTCGGTCAAATATTTTCCCATGCAATTCCCTCTAAAAATAACATCCACATAGCAACTTCAGCGTATGATTCCCAGTTGGTATAGAGTGATCTTGTACACGTGTAGTTTATACTTTATGATACGTACAATCCAATAAATTTTTCCCATGAAAGCAATCAACTTGATTCTCCAACGCAATAATGTACAATCCAGATGAGTAGTTTACAACTATAATATAGGGTTATTTACTTGGTTGCAACTCAATGTTGCAAAATTGAGTATTTGTACTTGATTTTCAACTATTTTCTTTCGTACACTTACATTTCTACTTATGCACTTTCTCGTACCTACATTTTCTTTCTTTTTTGCTTGTATGCACCTGCGTCGTTAGTAGGATTCACTAATTCCGTTAAGAATTTTGCAATCTACATCATCTAAATTCTAAAAAAATCTTAATGTTAAATAAATAAATAAAAAACTAAAAAAAACCCAAACCTTCATTTCTCCTCTCTTCATCTCTCTCTCCAGTCTCTCTCTTCTCTCCTCTCTCCATCTAATTCTCTCTCTAGTTTTTTGAACTTCTCTCCTTCCCGCCTACCAGTGAAAGTAGTGGTGGAACAGGGACAGAGAGGAGAATTGAGGGTTTGAGTTTTTTCAATTTTTATTTTTTATTTTTCATTTAACATTGAAAGACATTTTGATTTTAAATTGTATAAATTGCCAAAAAATTAAATAATAAAATTTGTAACATAGTGGGTCTCACCAATGACGCAGGTGCATACAAGCAAATAAATGAAAATTTAGGTGTACGGAAAGAGTTAAAGTTGAATTGTAAGTGCACGAAAAAAAATAGTCGAAATCGGATGCAAAGATCCAATTACGTAACATTTTGAGGTGCATTCAAGCAAATAACATTAATATCTACATACCTGTCGTGGATGCAAACGGGTGCACATGCATTGTTTGAGAAAAAGGTATTAACTAGAGCATAAAAAAGACCAACCAACATTATCGATCAACAACTTGAATAAACTATGCGAGTATGGAAGATCATGTTGGGTGTTGTTTAGGGTTGGGAAGTTAATTATGTGGTTTTTCTTTCCTTGGCTATCATTTGGACAGAACAACGCCTACGTGCATGCATGCTAACACTGTATATATATATATATATATATATATATATATATATATATATCCACGTACTGCATGAGGATGTTTGTAATAAAAATGCCATATTGGTGATTGTTTATGCCCTAACAATGATGACCTTACGTGGTCCTTAGTTGCAATTGTGATTAAAGATCGTCGTTGGGATTGATGGCGGGTCTGACGACTAACAATGTGCACTTACTTTTATACCTGTGATCTCGCGTATGAAGTGGTGGTTTCTAAAGTGATCGATAAGATCTCTTTGTTCACACTGTGGCATGTAATAATAAATATTAATTTTCCTGCCTACAACCTACTACTTTGGTACGAGTTTGAAAGGGATCAATGTCCTAAATAAGTTCATCATTGATATGTAACTTAATCATGCATTAAGTGCATGGAGAGATTTATTTTATGCCGAAAGAGTGAGCAAGAGTTCTATCTTTGATTAGGCTCGGTAGGTGCTGTTGACTACCCAATTCGCGAGCCGGGGTCTAGAGTGACATAACTTTGGGATTGTAAGCCGTTGAGACAAATGAAATTATGACATGCATGTTTAATTAGTTTTCTTAATTACCAAGAGTGCTACTATTTGAAGTACATATGCATGTTCATCGAATATATGGCTTCATGAGTTTTTGCTTTACAAAATTGTCTACGTGGGTTTGATCCGCATAATTGTTTAGGGTTTCCATGCAGGATGTGAGGACTGGATTTGTAGAATTTTAAGGAGATGAATGAACCAAAAGATTGTTTACATGTGCTTCAAATCTAACTACTTCCTCCTATGCATGTTCTCATGTTCTCTTCACGTGTGTTATTTGCAAATTTTAGGGCTTAGCTAGCTCCTTAAACCAATTATTAGTGCTAAGGATAAAGAATAGGAACATGTGAATATGTGATTCGTTCCCTAACATATTATACTTAATTTAGCACTACTACTAGTTTACTATACTATAGATACTACTGTCATTTTCTTCGGGTTGGAGTGAAATGGTTGGGCTGGGACAATATTAATTATCCGCGAATAATAACACACACCATGATGGATACTTTGACTTTATTACAAATAAACTTGACATTTAGCAACTTATATTGCAGGGTTAATACATATTGCAGTTATTTTATATCCAAATAATTGAGGTGAAAGACGAACTTCAATGACGTGGATATATAAATACTTAAATTGAAGCAGTATAGAAAGGCAGAAAATGTTGAAATCCACGTACATTTAAAAAAACTACGACGCGTACAGGAAAATGTCGTAATATAACGTGTCTATGTAGACTTTCTATGCACAAAACGTTCACATGAATTATATACATAAATAAAATATAGTAGTATCCTTGATTATAGATGACTAGAACTAGCTTGGAATAGAAGTCTTTGCACGCCCTTTCTTGTATAACTTATCGTATCTTGATTCTCAACGTGGATACCGAATTGGACACATTGCTGGTAGGAAGCTTATGTATTTTAAAAGGTTTTCCTACTTTTATCCCGACTTTACCCTTGCGTTTATCAGAACATGATCTCTGTTTTTCTAGTAGTGTCTAATCTTAATTGAGTGGAACCACCAATCAATCATGCAAGCCTGAGTTTGTTGGGAAAATACTAATTAAGTAAACCTTGAATGAAGAGCAACATTTCAACCCACGTGATGCGCCTTTTTAAGATGTACAGTAATAGTTCCATTCGATTGAGTCGATTTGTCATTGGACGCGAGCAATAATTATTGCCTTCAATGTGAACTCATGTCAATAGTGTTCTAAATTATCAGGTTTGATATGTCGCTCATATTTGTATGCAATAAAACAAACCATAATTAGTGAACTGTTATAATAATAGAACAAAGAAGATGATGATTTGAGGGAGAATAATTATTTGTATTTTTTCATCCACAAAGTATTACAATAGTCTCTTATTTATATGTTATAGGAGGTAAATGAAAGGTTGTATGTTAAAAGAGATTACAAATGAGAATGTGATAGGTTGATGGAGTTATGGGAGGAGAAGATAAATCATCCAATGACCTTTGGATTTCATAATACTTCCCCTTAGAGGATCACATTTACACGTTCGAGATGTTGCATCATTAAAAACCTTACCAAGAAAAACTCAATGGGATAAAAGCTTGGTGAAGGAAAAAAGAGTGCAACGCCTATGATGCTCCCCCTCAATTCAACATACATTCTTCAAACAACGAACACCAATTTTGAAGACAAACTTCTTAAATACTTTGGTGGGCAATAACTTTGTAAATAAGTCTGTCATATTCTCGTTTGATTGGATCTGATCAATTGTCACTTGATTTGTCTGCCTCATCAAAAACATTGTCAAGTAAAATCCTGTGGGACAAAACTTGGTGAAGGAATAAAAAATACATCATATAATTCTCTCCATCAATTCAACATACATTTATAACACCCCCTTAAATAATATGCGTTATGTTTATGTCTCGTTAAAAACATTGCTACAAAACTCTGTGGGAAAAAGTAGTTAAGGAAAAGAGTGCATAACATACAATAACAAAATCGCACAAGCTGCCTCATTAAAAACTTTTAACCAATAATATCTTTTATGACAAAAATTGGAAAAAGAGAAAAAGAGTGCAACTATAAGTCTTCCGGGATTTATCCTTCAGTAATATCCGTCCTTCAGGGACGATAAATACAAATTCACTCCCATTGATTCATAGTTTATCATACTTACGAATATATTTTACAAAGTTCTTAAATACAAAAGCACACGAGGATTCAATAAACAAATACATGATAGTTTAACGGATTTAATAGACATTTACTATATTTCACTTATATAATAAGATTGTGAAATATGTTTGCACCTTTTTTCTCAAATAATATGCTGGGAGTAACATAAATTGTGGTAACTTTTGTAAAATATAAATATGTTACATCAAAAGATATTTTACAAAGTAAAGTAGGGGAAGATTCATAAAATGATGTATATCAACCATAAAAATTAATGAATAATATTAGCAGGTATATATGTACATTAATGTATCATGTATAATTTTTAAGATCCCATAATGATCAATATTGATAAATATTTTAAAAACAGAGGGACTCATTTTATTGTGCAAATCGGTCGACAAATTTGACATCATTTTGGTCGTGATAGAAGTCAACAAAATTATCTAAAGGTTTACAAAAACAATACAAATGATGACATTCATAATTAATATAAGAGATGATTTTATTTAGGCACTTCTGGGCATGTTTTGTCTCTTTGATGTCATTTATTTCATACTTCTTATTTGCACAAAAATTAGTGCACTTCTTATGCTATTGTTTTCACGATACTTTGTAATGTGTGCTTCCGACACACCAAAAAATAAACAAAAAATGTATCGTGATTTTTCAACAACTCTCATGACCTTTAATCATCGGTGATGCATAACCCAAAAAAGTATTACGTGATTAATTTGTAAAGTGATCAATAGAATATTATTTTTCTTTTACTACTAATCTCTATATATCTATGAACTTCTGGTCATAAGGTTTGATTTAGAGATCGACGTGCATTTTAAATGATCATACGAATTCCTCGGGGATTATCATAAAATTTCACAACCTTATTTAAATGAATAATATCTAAATCTTGGTATAGTAGCATTTTATGAATATTAAGATACTTGCCTTCTGGGCAAATGCATATCATTTTCAATAACATTGATCACTTTTGTAACATGGTGATTCAAATTCCCTTATAATGTAGAACATTGTACTATATATATACATCTATCAAAATGGATATTATGTGCTCACGAGATGAATGTTCGTAACAACAAGTAACAATCACATACTTGAACCACTTTAGAAAAACTATTTTAATGAACATGATACTAAGAATTCATATAACTTATATTGAGCAAGTGAATCAATACAAAGTTGCATGAGATATATATCATTTAATTTTAAAAGCACTATTAAATATGTAAATATTTATTTTCATGCTTCATTGGATCGAGAAATCATGAAATTTTGATCAACAAGTCGATATTTTGTCCAACCACAAAAACATACATGAGATAAAATCATAATACTTTTAAAATCATTTTAACAAATAGGATAGCACAAGAAAATGACAACCTCCATTTTATCTTGATTTGATGCTTCTTTCTCTGGTCATTGATATTTTAAAAGTCAATGAGTTGGGTTCAACATCCATAATCCATGATAAGACACCATTCTTATATATGATCGAGCATGTAATGAAAAATCATTTTGTTTGCACATTAAAACATGATTTGGAGTATATATTAAAGATTTAGCCTTCAATGCTAGAAAATAGTTTGTACATCAAGATTTTCCAATGATTACTAGTAAGGACCCAACATGAATTGTCGTGTTATATAATTACTTGTTGTAATATCTAATACAGGCATTAATATAGTACAATGATAGTAGTATATCAAATTGTAATAATTTCGGAACAAAACATGGATATATATACAAACATACACATAATCATATCACATGCCGTAAATATATACAAATTGCTAATAACCAATATGTGTCAAGAGATATACAAAATATTGCAACTAAGTCATGCCATTTGAAATAAGTGTCACACATTAATAAAGTTACATATGGGTAAATATTTTGTCTTTCCGAAATTCATCCAATACCATCGTTGCAAAGTTCAAATGTTGGTCGAAAGATTATGCATGCATAACTTATATTATACTATGTAATTTATGGAAAACATGTATGGATAAATAGTACAACAGAATTAACCCAAAAGTCGGTCCGCAAAAATAATATAGGATATTTTCAAATAAAATAATCAAGACCAAGATAATCCATTTTGATATGAGATGTTATGACTTAATGTCATTGTATAAATCATTTATAGCAAATTAAAGAGATTTCAAAATCTAACGTTGCTGATTTTCAAAGTCACACATTAATGCATGACACTAAAAATTATGAAAAAGTGATATTTATCTTAAAATATATTGATTTTTTTCTTACAATATTACTCCTTATGAAAAATTGAAGATAATTTAATTTGCAAGAGTTACTTGTCTAGGTCAAATTTAATATATAATGTATTTCTTTTTAGATGGTTTACCATAATTCATATTGATGATCCATTGATATATACAAAATCCGTAAGCATCGATGGTAAATTTTAAAATAAAATTTCTATACTAACAAACGATATCATATTGTGTCTCACGAGAAACCATTGATCAGATCATGTCGTGTGGAAACAAAATGGTGCGAGGAATCGTAATGAAGAAACTAATTCAGCTATAAATCATGTGAAATATGTCAATATATCAAATAATATATATACGCTAAATATGCATAAGATCGGGATAAGAATGATCTTAGAAGAGATTGAGTTCTCTTGACTTACAGATATTCGTGTTGATAACGTGTTATAAAATAATAGAACAAAGAAGATGATGATTTGATGGAGAATAATTGCTTGTATTTTTCCATTCACAAAGTATTACAATGATCTCTTATTTATAGACTATAGAAGGCAAATGAAAGAGTGTATGTTACAAGAGTTTACAAATGAGAATGTGATAGGTTGATGGAGTTATGGGAGGAGAATGTGAATCGTTCAATGACCTTTGGATTTCATAACATGAACTTTTTTTGTGGAATTGTCTTTCACCATTTTATAATTCGATCTGAACGCTTAATTACTATACATACTCGAGAGGAGATCAATCAAAATCCAGAGCTTACTACAATATTCTTTAAACCCTCAGGCATGTAGCTAAGGTTAGCGGATTACATAGTGCTTTTATACTAATTATACAGTCGCGCGTGTCGTTGGTTTAGAGGAAAATAATATAGAAGTAATAGAAATTGGACTTTTAGAACGAATTTAGGTGATTGTTTTTTAGTAAAACTTAATAAAGTTCTGGAAGTTTAGTTCCAAAAGTTGTATAGTCTTAATATTTGGTACTTCAAATAACTTCCTCCACATCCACTCTAAAGTTAATTAAGATAAGTCATGAAACTATAGTTACATAAGGTCTTTGACTTTCTCCAAATCAATCATAGACTCCATATAACATCAAAGCCTAAAATGGTTGGACCAAAAAAAAAAGAACCAGCGCGTGTGAGACATATTGTGTAGGTTGGACCTAAACGTTTGATTGGGTTCAACCACTTAATGGGTGAGAAGTGGATATACATGCTTTTGCTTGTCTAATTGTCTGGAATTCTGGAAATCTCATATGACTTGTTTTACATTCGCTATTAATTTATACCTAATATTTATCTAAAACTATTTTGTTATAAATAATACTTTTATATTTCATATATTAAATATAAATTAAAACGGTATATGCAAAATAACTTGAGTTGATGCAATTAATCATTTGTCATACAACAACTAATATGATTAGTGTTTCTCTACCTATTCACATTAAGGAAGCAAATACAATATAAATAATTTATATTTATTATTTTGTGGAGCTACAAATTTTACTAAGTATCCCGCCAATTAATAAAATTACATTTTATGAAGGATATTTAACATTATCTTTAATTTTTTTATTTACATGTTATGTTAAATATTATCTATAAAGTGTTTTCTGTGGATGCAATTAATAATAATATGTATTATTTTGTGGAAGAAAACACAATAACGTATAATGTATAAAATATAGATTCCAAATCAATGATACGTACCCTAACAATTATCATATAGTTGAAAATTTTAAATATAACAATAAAGTGCTTGTTTTTAACTCTTGATTGGTTAAACCTACAGAGATCGATCTTATGGGTTAGACCTACTGAATAATTTATCACAGTAAAGAGAAGTCTCACATTGGAATTGAAAAGATAAAGAATTTTCACGAGTTACAAAACCGCAATTCATTTAGTCAATTTCAATGAATCTCAAATTAGACACCCATGTAAACTTTATATTAATTTAGTATTATATGCACACATGCTAATATAAGCAATAGTGAAATGCGATTACACAACCATATCTTCAGACACGCTAAGTGACATTATCTAGTATACCGATAACCTGTACTAGCAATTAGGGCCAAAATTTGTACAACTAATTATCAGGGTGTTATTTAGTTATACAAGGCAACAAATCATACGTATAAAGAAATTACGGAGGCGGTCTTCATTTGGATTCTTTTCGCATTGAAAACTGAGGTAAGCTATAGTTTTGTATATATGTATGTATGTATGTGGACTATTTATTTTTGACGAACTTATACGTACCAGCAGCTGGCTATTTAGAATAGAATAATCGCTGTTCAGGCGTTGTGCGCCACCCACCTCTACGCAGTAAATGGTCATAATAAATACCACTTTAAGACTTAAAAAGGGCAAATCATAGTATTTATTCCTATTTACTGCAGATGGATCTTTTTGAAGAACAACAGGCACGGGATCTTTTGGACATTATTATCGTCTTTATGTTTTTGATACGCTTTCGTCCTCTTCATTTCTTTTAAAAATTTTGTGGGATCCTTCAAGGACTGGAGGAAAAGTCTCTCATGCTCACATTTTTTTTTGAAAGTTTGTGAACTTTATTATCAAAAGAGGGCCAATGACAGTACACACTAATTTCTAATTCTCCAAAGGGGCAAATCGAAATTAACCCAGGAATATTTTCTACAATTTTGAATTAAATAAAGTTGCTATAAAATCTTTCCCGAAAAAGACTACTATTGGAGATTTTAATGATAGTACATGCAAAAAAATAACTATGATGTTTGGTTAATTAAAAATGACTCATTGGCTAACGATTTTAGATTGTCAAAGTTTGATACTTGGTAATCAAACCTTCAGATTTTCTATTCTTAACATATTGCTAATGTCTTTGTCATTTTTTATATACTAACGACACATTTACCATTATATAATAACATATTTTTTTGCAAACTAAATTCTTTTTTGCCTAACAATATTTTTGTCTCCTTCGGGGGAAAAAGCATTTTGGTTATATGCGAGGTTAAATCTTATCATTTCGATCCAAGAGACCAAGACCTTCCAATGGTGCAATCATTCTATTTAAGCTACCTTTAATCAAAAAAATAATATTAAAACCTACCTACCTAAAAAGACGCCTGTACAAAATATAGAAGGACGTCAGAAATAGTATCTACTTTTAAAGAATAATACTAACCAATGTCATTAATGAAATATTAAAGGAAATAAATAAGATTTAAATGTTGATTAAAAACGACAATTGGATTAGAAGGTATTTATTCACGAGAACATAACATGCCGTTAATACCCCCAAACGACCTCTATATAAATCCAACCACATAAACCACACTCCATCAAGCAAACCTAAACCTCACAGTCACACACCACCAACCAAAGAACATCATGGCTTCGATGGCAATTAGCGCGAACCCAACCACCACCGACTCGACCTGGTGGCTCTTCCTCTTAACCTCCACCACCCTCTCCACCCCAATCCTCATCCTCGCCGTCGTCCTCGGTGCCGCCCTTACGCACCTCATCACCCGGGGCGGTCCGGCGTGGGCCGACAACCGGTCCAACCGCGGCTCGGTCCCGATCCCTGGCCCACGTGGTCTCCCTATCATAGGGTCTCTTTTGACTCTCACCTCCACCACACCCCACCGCGTCCTCGCCCACCTCGCCTGCGTCATGAATGCCAAACCCCTAATGGCCTTTTCCATCGCCCGCACCCCCGCGGTCGTCGCCTCCGATCCGGCCACCGCTAAGGAGATCCTCTCCCACCCCTCCTTCGCTGACCGTCCGGTGAAACGCTCCGCGAGGGAACTCATGTTCGCTCGTGCCATCGGGTTCGCTCCTAATGGGGAGTACTGGCGCATGCTCCGCCGTGTCGCCGCTACTCACCTCTTCGCCCCACGCCGCGTCGCGGCTCACGCACCCTCCCGGATGTCCGACTCCGACGCAATGCTCGCCTCCATTGCCCAAGAACAACAGAGGTCCGGATTCGTCCGCCTCCGTCAGCACCTTCAGCTGGCGGCGCTGAACAATATCATGGGGAGTGTTTTCGGGAGAAAGTACGAGGAAGCTGCGGTTGAGTTGGTGGAGTTGAGGGGGTTGGTTAGGGAAGGGTTCGAGCTTCTTGGGGCGTTCAATTGGTCCGACCATCTCGGTTGGCTTGGGTCGTTTTACGACCCGGAGAACGTCACCAGCCGGTGCACCGCCCTCGTCCCCCGCGTGCGTGGCTTCGTCAAGGGAATCATCGAAGAGCACAAAAGGAAGCAGGATCAGTCTGATGGTCTTCCTGACAATGCCGATTTCGTCGACGTTCTTCTCTCCCTCCAAGGGGACTCCAAACTCGACGAGGACGACATGGTTGCCGTCCTATGGGTACGTTACAATTCTTCAAATATTACCAAGAGATATACGTAATGATATTTAATTAGAAAATTTTATATTGTTTATTCTTCTCAGGAAATGATATTCCGGGGTACCGACACGACGGCGTTGCTGACCGAGTGGGCTATGGCGGAGCTGATTCTGAATCCAACGGTGCAATCCAAGCTTAGGGCTGAGTTGAACACAATCAACGGTGAGATCACCGATGCTGACGTGGCGAAACTACCGTATCTCCAGGCCGTGGTGAAGGAATCCCTCCGAGTCCACCCTCCCGGTCCGTTGCTTTCCTGGGCCCGTCTGTCCTCGTCGGACGTCCAACTCAGCAACGGTATGGTTGTCCCCGCACACACCACTGCCATGGTCAACATGTGGTCCATCACCCACGACCCCTCAGTCTGGGCCGAACCGGACATGTTCAAGCCGGAAAGGTTCGTCGTCTCGGAAGGCGGGGAGGACGTTGACGTCAGAGGTGGGGATCTCCGGCTTGCGCCTTTTGGTGCCGGTCGGAGGGTTTGTCCTGGGAAGAATCTTGGTCTCGTGACGGTTGGGATGTGGGTGGCGAGGTTGGTAAAGGGGTTCGAGTGGGCTGAGGTTCGAGCTGAGCCTGTTGATTTGACTGAGATGCTGAAGCTTTCTTGTGAGATGAAGACGCCTCTTGCTGCTGTTGCTGTTCCTCTCGTTAAATGATGTGATCGTGTTATATGGTATCTATGTTAATTTCTGAATAATGTTTTTTGTTATGATGGTCGTGCATTTGATCGTACTAGTATTTGTGGGTTTAGGAAGTTAAGTTCAGATTTTGGGGCTTGTGAAACTGCAATGGTTGAGTTCGTTGCATGTTTATCTGATGTATGAACTTCACTTCTACGAGAGTTTATAATTATATATTTGCAAATCTATTTCGTATTGTGTTGTGCTGCCTTATTTCCATTGCTCGGTTCTTTTTCGTTTCTCCGTTTCTTCGGTGTTTTGTTATATTTCAGTTCCAGATGCGGAAAAACTGACCAAGCAAAGTTCCTACTTATATAAATGTCACGTCAAAACTCAAAAGCCATAACTGACGCATTTATAAATTATAACAATAGACTGGACGGTTCAATAAAATAACGAACTTGTAAAAATATCAAGTAAGACCATTATTTGGCGCGTTACATGACATCTTATACCTTTTTTGATAACAGCATGCATGACATCTTATACCTTTTATGATATCAGTTACACGTTTTATTCACTCCAGAACTAATATAGACACTTGAGTAGCGATATATATATTTTCGTAGATCGATCTCTTTCTGTTCGATAGTTCTGGTTGTTGCGAGCATTGTATGTTATGGAACGAAAGTTAATGCAACTGGTACGTTATAAGGTACCCTAGTCGCTACCTACAAGACTAACTCCTGACCCCAAAATAAAGACTGATGCTAAAAACAGCTACACCACGTCCTTGATGTGTACTCGTAAGATGGAGAGCGACTCACCTGTGCCTCTCACGTGACAACACTACCTTCCCTTCTTAATTTGGTGCCGCCACTGCAGAAGCTAATCTACGTGGGATGAATTATTATACAATCTGTCACGTCCACGTTAGTTCTGTTCTGGATTAATTCGGACATGACATGCATAAATTCAACATGATCGATCGCCATATATAATATATTCTACGTACCTACACCTATGTAGGTTCTAGCGCCTGCGACGTAGGTGCTTCTCTGCCGTTGGATGGTGTACCTTTAAGTTTTGTCCGAGGGCAGGGACAAAGAACCAGGTTGTGGCAGCTAGCTGGTGTTGGATTTACGTCGATGGATTTATGGTCGAGGAACTTAGGAGTGTGGGCCATTTGTACCCCAACACAACTGCCCAATGTACTTGTTATATTTTAGTGTGTACAATATTTGATTTACCAAGATCATTCTCAAAAAATAATTTTTACAAAAATATTATTCTACTTCTTTTCTATTTACCACGTGAGATGATAAACTTAACGGCATGTAAACGTAATTTATCATCTCTTATCTTATCAAATAAAATTTTCTCCTACTTCCAACGAATTTATTACTCTTTACAAATAAATAAAGATTATAATTTCACTTTTATATATTAATTTTAATTATTAATAAACTTGACTATTAATATTATTTTTGTTTTCAAAAATTATTGTTAGATACATAAAAGTTCCGAATATAGAGATTTAAAACTTAACCATTATTCCATTTAGTTAACCATTGCAAGTTTAGAACTTCGAAATTACAAAAATTATATAATAATATGTGTAACTACCTGTAACTCTTGAAAAAAATAAATATTTTGTTCATTTTTTTAAAATTATAATTTTCATTTTACAAAACAACTAAATTACAAAACTTCTTTTATTCAACGGTAGGTCCCACCATAGAAAAACAAAAGCAACCGCAATTACGATTTGCAACTTGAATTAGGAATTGATATCACTTTCCATCTTTAAATTTTCAAAATTAACAGTTAATTCCGTTATGTTTCGTAATTTTTTTTTCCTTTAAACTTTAAAAATTGTTATTTTTTGTTTCTTTTTGTAGCTTTGGTAGTTTTTAAACCTAAATTTACGTAAAAGTTCAAATCTAAACGGAAGTTTGATATTGTTGGAATTTAAATCCAATTTAAGAAAGTAAAGTATTACAAAATAATAGTTCATAGAGAATAATTGTCAACTTAAAAAATTCAAAAGTACGAAATGATATTAAGAAATAATTCAAAAGTTAACTGTTATTAACCCAAAGATCAATGTGGTGTGGGCGTGTGGGTGCCCGAGAAACAATCGTGCATGAGGTTTTGAACTTGTTCATTGCTGGATTTGGATAAAAAAACGTGATCTTAGAGAGAAAAAACTATGGTATTTTTATTTTTTACCATTGCTGATGGCCTGATGCCCTGAGGACGTGAATTAATCACCTTGCTATAATGTATGTATACGAAAACCACATGTCTTGCGTAAGTCCAATATATCGGGAACATGTCGTTCACCTCAGTTGGTTGGTTTTTTGTTCTTGGAGATAATTTACGATAAAAGTTTTAGAGCGTGTAACCGATCATAATAACAAGTACGCGATAATGTTTGCTATAATGTAGGGCGCGGAGGGAATAAAAGAGAATTTATTAGAGAGGCAATTTTCTTCACACTTGTGGGTAAATCCGGAGGAATTCTTTTATCCCTCAGATAAATTTTAGGGGAGTTTAAATATATTTTGTTCTCTTTTAACTCTTTTGTTTGCTGGAGACATATAGTTTTGATATATGAAAAGAATATGAAAAAGAAAGAAATAAAAGATTTTTAAAAAATAGCTGGAGACATATTGTCGGTTGATTAAAAATGAAAACCAACCCAAGTGATATCAATTTGGTTCTCCTAGCTAGGTTTAGTTTTTCCATGTTTTAAATTATTATTCCATTAGAAATTTTCTTAACGGATAGATCCAATATTATAATAATTACTACTTCCTAGAAACCTATTCTTATAAGTAGTTATTTCTAAATTATTCCCTCTTAATAATTACCCTTAACCCAAGAGCACCAATAATCTGCATACACTTTTCAGCGAAACGATTTCAACCAAATACCTCCAAGATTTGTCATGGTTGGTCGGGATCTACCCTTTCTGTTCAAGTATGATCCTGTATCGATGCAATATTATATTTTCACCTGCTGGCAAACTTAAATAATTACACATGAAAGTATTACTTTACCACGAATTTATATGTAAATTAAATATCAAATCATACCCCCAAACTATAATTTAAATTAGACCTCGAATAACAACTAAGTAAAACCAAATCAAGCAATTTCCGAACAGTAGTTGAAGGACCTATCGTTACAGTTGCACCAGAAGAGCGAGCGAGCTTTGTTTCTGCGCCTCCTCGAGAATATTCGGTTGCTATTCTTGGATCTGCAATTGCATGTAGGTGTACCGCCGACCAAGGTTTATTTGTTAGATTCACAAAGCTGCATGGCTTGCGATTAATCCAATCACCAACATATATGCTCCCTATAAAACACCACGTCGTGTCGCTCGAATTGCTACATGGCACTCGATTAGCTGTTGAAAATTTTATTAATCCGGTTCCAGCGAAGAGTATTGAATATTTAATTATTCCAAGAAATTAATTCACATCGTGTAAACCAATGTGCATTCCTATCACAAGCAATCCCGCGCATGTATTGGTGAATGGAGTTTGAAGCGCATCGACATTGGCTGCTCGATTACGTCTGGCTGAGGCAAACTTTGCAATTGGTCAGTGGGCACCGATAAGGGTGAGACACTAACCAACGTGTTACGATAATACTTTAAAAATTATTTTTTCTTTCGTAAATTCATTTTGATTTTAGATTTACTTCAGATAATTTTTTTTCAATTTTTAGAGAATCGTAATTCGATCTTAATTTTTGCCCATTTTTATTAAATTAATATAGCACAATGAAATTAATATACAACGGTATTCCTATGGAATTCGAAACTGTAACCTCAAAACGTAGGCTAGAAAAGCAATAGTAAAATTACACCATTTGTATTTAACTTCGGCCCACTGTATCGGGCTCGTCCTGGTGCACCGTGCAGACCCAAAGGGGTTCTCACTTGCTAATTCTATGAGTCTGTGTCCAGTCTTTTGCGTCAAAACTCAAAATCAAAAGTCAGAAGTTGCAGACTAACATAAAAATGATTGTCAATTATAGATAACCCGTCCGTCACACTCACACATGTGCTTTTGTCTTTTTGATAATCCGTCGTCTCTCACACATGCGTTGAGTTTCATCCTGCATGTTGCACCCACAGGAGCACCACCTTAAAACTGCTACGTTAATTTAGTCAAAGGATGTAAACATTGGGTTTATTATCGAACTCCAGCTGCACACAAAAATATACTCTCAGCTACATCATGTTAAGTCATCCGCAATTTGAAATTGCAGTTCTTCTCACAAACTACAGAATATCGTAAGAAGAGAAAAAACAATCATTTAATTTTCTCTTTTTGAAAGGCCAAAGTGTCATCATTGTTTAACTCGTCACATGTTGAATATTGGTCTATAATTGTTAAGAAATCAAATCCAGAAAGACTCGGTCGACCGGATGGGCTCCGGTCCACCGATCCACGACCTAGGAATTTTGGTGAAGAAGGGTTCGGTCTACTGAACCGAGGATTCCAAGCACTTCGGGTGCAGCTGAGATCGAACGGCTGAATTAGATTTGGTTTACCGTCAGAGGGTAATAGACATTTCGGAACAACGGGTTCGGTAAACCGTTGGAGTAATTTTTGGTGTTCCGAGAATCTAAAAGTGTCTGTCCAATTTGGCACGGTCTACCGAGAGGTTCTCGGTCGACCGAAGGGTTGTTCGAGAATTAGTTAGCTCGTAGAAGAAGCGTTCTCGCGGTCTGTCGAGCCACACAAAAAAGTGTTCCCGCGGTCAACCGGGAAGGATTCAGTTAACCAAATCGCAACAGGAATCACCCATGTTGAGTCACGAACGGTCGACCGAGTGAGCATCGGTCGACAGTTTCTCACGAATTGTTCAGCTCGATTTTGCTTAATAGTAGCTCGATTTTTGGGTCTATAAAAGGGCTTGTTTGCTCTTGGTTTTAATACAACGTACAAGTGTAATATTTTATTCAATGTGAGTTGAAAGATTAAGCTAGAGAAAGATCTAGAGTGCTTTGGATGACCTGTTGCCTCAATATACTTGTAATCTCGGTTGCTTCTCTTATTGGAGAAGCGGAAGAAGGAAAGGAAACCCGCGGGAGACCCCCTAAGGACATAGACACGTTGCCGAACCTTGTAAATCGCGAGTGTCGTGGTTGTTTTAGGTGTGCATTTGTGTTTACTTGTTTATTTCCATCTTATTAGTGTTCTTGTTGCATTAAGTTTGGGAGACGGTCCAAAGTTATTTCCGCAAGTTAATATTCGGTATTACGTGATGCGTTTGATCAGTGTCGTGTTAGTGCATTGTTAGATCCCCCTCCCAACAACTGGTATCAGAGTTTTGGTTGCACTTTGGATAGCAGATGATGCGCGGAACTTTCAGGAGGAGAAATTCACCGGAAATGGGAACTTTTCGACATGGCAACAGAGGGTTCGTGCGTCGATGTCGCAGACGGACGAACTATTACTGACGTTGGATGGAGTTGAAAAGAAACTGTCAAAGATGACCGACGAAAAGTTGGAGAGTCTGAATCTCCGGGCTATTGGGATAATCGAGTTGTGTCTCTCGGATGATTTACTTTTCAAGGAATCGACGAAGATCGCGGCAGAATATTGGAAACTTCTGGAGGAGAGGTTCATGAAGAAGAACCTAAACAACAAGTAGAATCTGAAACGTCTGTTGTATTTGCTTTGGATGAAGGAGAACACGTCGTTCATTGAAGATCTCTCGGTGTTCAATAAATTGATAGATGATCTAACTCAGCTAGATGACAAGATGGAGGATGTCGACAAAGCAACGTTGTTATTGACATTACTGTCGGACTCGTATGAGAACTTTATGAATACGATCATATATGTCAAGGATTCATTGGTGTAGGAGGAGGTCAAGGGCACGTTGATCTCCTTCGATGCAAGGAAGAATTCGAGTAGTAGCACTTTCGAGAAGGGTGAAAGACTAATCGCAGCACCGAAAAATGGGCAGGACGGTTAACAAAGGAAAAAACAACGAAAAATGACGGTCCAAATCATAGGGGAGATCCTTTGAATTTTTTTTCCTGCAAGAAGGCGAGTCACATGAAGTGTGATTGTAGGGTCTTCAAGGAATCGCTGCAGAAACGGAAAGACGAGTATAAATCTGCTAGCGTAGTGGAGGAGAAGAACGAAGCCGACGTTCTAACAGTTTGCACTGCAGGTATCGACAAATCATCATGTAGATGGATTTTAGATATATGAGCATCTTTTCACAGGTGCCCGGTCAAGGAGTGGTTCACATCATACATGTCACTAAAAGGAGGGATCGTTGTTATGGGCAACGATGCATCGTGCACTACCGTCGGGATTGGTTCCATACAGTTCAAGATGTTCGATGGGTGCATTCGAACGCTGACGGGTGTGCGCCACGTACCAGAGTTGAAGAAGAATCTGATTTCTCTAGGAGAGTTTGATACTCTCCGTTGGAGATGGTCCGCCGGGGACGGAAAGATCAAGGTTACTCATGAGGCGATGACAGTGATAAAGGGAACCAATGTGGGCAACTTGTATTGGATGCTAGGGAATGTTGTAGCACGAAAATGTGTAGCAAATGTTACACACGACGAAGACACCGCACTTTGGCATATGAGGAATGGTCATATGTCGGTAAAGGGTTTGTGTAAGCTACACAAACAATGATTGTTGAAGGATGTTAAAAGTTGCAAATTGGATTTCTACAAGTATTGTGTCTTCGGTAAACAGCACAAAATTCGATTCAAGACGACTATCCACAAGACGAAACAAATATTGGAGTATGTGCATTCAGACGTCTGGGGACCAGCTCAGGTTCGGTCAAAAGGTGGAGCCGAATATTTCGTTACATTAATAGACGACTTCTCAAGGAAAGTATGAGTTTATTTTCTGAAAAATAAATTTGATGTCTTTGATAAATTTAAAGCGTGGAATGCCCAAGTAGAGAAAAATACAGGAAAATTTGATAAGTACTTACGGACAGATAACGGAGGTGAGTACACCTCAAAGAAGTTCGCAAGTTTCTGTGAGAAAGAATGTGTCACGAGGCATTTGACTACACCCCGGAATCCGAAACAAAACGACGTAGCTGCAAGGATGAATAAAATGTTGTGTGAACGGGCAAGGAGCTTGAGGCTTCATGCAAATCCGTCGAAAGATTTATGGGCGGAAGCAGTAGATCTTGCATGCTACTTGGTAAATATCTCATCGTCATCGGCACTTTATTTAATGACGCCTCAGGAAGTGTGGACGAGTGAGCTATTTGATTACTCGATGCTTAGGATATTTGTATGCAAAACATATGCGTTGGTCGATGAGACACAATGGTCGAAGCTAGATTCGAAATTAAAGGAATGCATATTCTTTGGTTACGATGGGACGGTGAAAGAATATAAGTTTTGGGATACAGTGGTACTTCTACGGAGTAATGTGGACTTTGATGAGACATGTTTGCTCAAAAGCCTTGGATAGATAGAACAACAAGAAAATCACATAACATGTGTTTAATCTGTATCGTGTTAGTGTATTGTTAAACCACTCCCAACACAACATTATTTTGGTTTTGTTCCCAAACTCTTCCATGTTATCCCACACCAACTCACGGAGCGTATAATTGATAACCCACCTATCATATTTGATTCAAATTGTCAAACATATAATTATGTACATCATTTTTATAAATTACCGATTTATAAACATGTCAACTGTCAAGTTAGGGTTGGTCTCGTTTAACCATCAGACATGTTGTAAATAAGTAAATAAGTAAAAGTTACATGTTGTAAATCTAGTACAATCTATAGTGGGTAAGATGGGGTTAGTCAATTAAATTTAATAAAAAATAATATTAATGGACCCTACATGGAAAGATATTTTGCTCATTTATATGTATGCAGCTTTAGCTATGACAGTGACATCGTCTTTTATTTGGATGTCGGTAGACCAGACCAGACAGACATTACTTGTGTAGGCAACTCCCTAAGCCACATAGAGTACTGCTGTAGTTGCGCCGCCAAACAACACATCATTCGACGTTAAAGAAGTTCATCTCGATCTCTGGATCTGCGCCAGTCTACACAATATAGCTTTGTCTGTGCGTGTTTATATGGAAAGGACTTTTGTAATTAAAGTCCCAATGAGGTCATCCCTTATCGGGGGAAAAACCTGGGTCACGACCGGATCGTGACCAGGTCGTTGGCAAAAAAAAGTTTTTAAAGCGGGAAAAACTTGGGACGAAATGCCCAGGTCACTGCCCCGGGCGTTGAAACGCCCGGGTCGACGACCCGGAATTCCCGGGTCGTCGAATAAAATAATATTAAATTTTGTTTTTTGTTTTTTTTTGTTTTGATTTTTAGAATTTTTTGTTTTAGTTTTTTAATTTTTTTTTTGAAAATACGTTTTATAATTGTTTAGATTTTTTAGAATTTTTTTTAAAATTTTACCAAGATAGACCCCGAAATAATGTGGAGGAGAGAGATAGGTTGTTGTGGGTTATGTTGGGTTGTGGTTAAGAGGTGAATAGTGTAGGAAAGAGAAGAATGTGGGTTGAGGAAAGAGAAAGCTGATGTGGAAGAGAGAGAAAGTTGATTTTGAAAAGAGAGAGTGCTGATGACCAGGTCGTCCAGGTCATGATTAGTGATGCCCTGAAAGAACTACGTACGATGCCATCTACTTTTTAGTTGTTACAAGTTGACCTCAACTTTTTAAAATTATATATATATAATATTTGGAGCTCAATTTTTTTTAAATTAGTTAATTTGCATTAAAATTAATATAAGCCCAACCATAAACACGGTGGTGCTAAACACCCATGCTTACAACAATTCAAAAAACCCCTCGTAGTCTTAGGTCACCCTTAACGGGTCGGGTGCCCTCCCCGTTTGGCGCATGTCGGGCGGGCAATCGTGTGCCAGAGTGTAGGATTTCATGTTTAATTATACATATATATTTTCGAAATTTTTATGTATAATAAGGATCAATTACAATTTTCTTTGATTTATTTCATGCATGCATCGGTTTGTTTTAACATCTAGTTTCAAAACTCTATTAAAACAAACAAGGGCTCCGAAATTCATACCTAGAAGTTCTCAAAAACTTCTTGAAGATTCGGAGACGTTGGGGATGCTTCTCGCCACGCCGGATGCCTCCGAGTGTTCACCGAAACCCTAAACAAGGTTGGAGAGAAAGGAGCTAGCCAATCGATCTCCAAACAAGCTTAGAATCTAGCTACAAACCCCTTCCTTAGCCTCTGAGATTTCTCCTTCCAAAGACTTAGAAAACTAAGAGAATTTTCGTGGGATTTTGTGGTGAATTAGGAGAGAAAATAATTATTGAATTGTGTGTTCCAATTAGGGAGAATAAGGACCTATTTATAGGTTCCAATCTTACTCTTAATCATGGCTATTCTTTAGCCACGTTTTTTTCTTTATATTTTCTCTCATAAATTAATTCCTTCATGTATTACATGCACCCACAAAACGTTTGACCAAGTTTGGAGCTAATCCAACCATCAATCAAATTAATCTCTTAATAATCAAAGGCAGAAAATCAATCGCTGTTCGGTTGACCGAGACCCATTCGGTTAACCGAATATGTCACGATTGGTTGACCGAGTACTAGACGGATGACCGATTCTTAAAGGGAAAAATTCTCCTTAACCGATCGGACGAATTCTCGTCTAAGACCGAGTGCCATTCGGTTAACCGAAAATATCGGAACTTAACATTATTCGGTCGACCGATTTTGGTTCGGTACACCGTACCAAAGTTCCAGGCACTTTGGTCAAGTTCGGTCAATCAAATATGACTATCCGTTCCATGTTCGGTTGACCGATCCACAGATCCTTCGGTCGACCGAACCTCAACGGATTACCGAACTTTTACCCGATTTTGCCTTTTTCAAATTTTGGATTTATTTCCAACAAAATTTGAACTTGGGGTTTTAGCAAATTCACAACTTATGCAATATATTATCCTATGCAACAATAAATTATTGCACCCCATAATATATGCATCTCATATGAATTTATCACGATTCTAATTATGTTATATATACAACATAATTGATTTTACTTGTTCACCACATGTGTCATATTTTCTATGAGAAACCCGACACATCATATGAACCAAAAATCAAGCTTCTTGTTTCACGGTTTTTGCGGTGTGACCTATGGGAGGATCTAAACTAAGTTGGCAGTGATATTAAGAGCTTAATATCACAAGCTATAAGCGGTATCTAGCTACACATTATAGCTCCCAATTAGTTAGATGTCTTAATTCCACTCGAACCAAAACCCGATCCATTTAGTGATGGAGTGCACCACTTGTGTCCGTCCCTTGCCTCATGATATTGAGAATACACACAAAGTAGTATTGTGTCATCTTTGTATTAGTATTCATTTCTTGATCTCTTTAAGCTAGTTATAAATATGTGACTTAACTCAAATCACAATGTGCACATTATAACTTTGCTTTATCAAGGGGCCCGCTAATATCATCACTCAATTAAGAGGGGCAATGATAGTCTTTTGACTAACTATCTTCTCCAACAAAAGTTGTACTTAACCAACTAATGCCTTTACACTACACTCATCGATAGCTCAAGACACTAGTCTAATTAAGAACTCCTTAAGTGATTAGATATAAGTCTCATATCAAAGGACCATAGACACAGTAAAATATTAATGACACAGAAACACATTTCTATAATATTTTACTTATTAGGTCTATTCAGTATACAAAAGTAATATTTTCCTCTTTTGCATACCCGTGTTGTCACTCACTTGTAGAGCTACAATGATCTATGACCAACACGACAATCTTAACCCGGTAATTAATGTTCCATGTTAATTACCATGATTGCGAATATCTTTTGTTTTATGTAAACCAATATCTTTTAGAGCTCTACGGTTAAGGACCAAGAGCCTCTTCCTTAACACTTCTAAAAGACGAATAACATAAACAAGGAACAAAATGATTTCTCATTCAATTCATAATAATTGACATTTAAAAGTAAAACTTTTAGAACACATTCTCTTCACAGAGCACCCGAATTGGCGCCTGGGCGCCCATCAGGCAGGGGGGGGGGGGGGGGGCACGTGTCCTCCTCTGTTCGTCGATTTTTTTGTTTTTTTATATATTTTAGTTGAGGTTTTGTTATTAGAGTTAATTGATAATGTATTTGGTATTTTTTAGTAATGTGGGTGATAAAGTTTTATTATTGTAGTAACGAGTTGGATTACAATAATTTTTTTTTCAAGTGATTTAGATCCACAAAAATTCACCGAGCGACACCCCCGAATAACCTGTCGAGGTGAATTAATAGTATGGTTTAAGATGATTAATTCATGGTCTAAAACACATGGTTAAGGTTATTTGATAATGTATTGGGTATTAATTGATAATGTAGGAATTTCAATTAATACAAATGTAAATTGTTAAAATGTGGTGTAAGAATTAAAATCGTTTAATTAATAAATGATTTGAAGGAAAGAGAGTATAGGGTGGGTGGGGTTGCCTGGACATGGATAAACTTTTTTTTGTGAATTGGGTAAACTGACGTGACGGAGAAAGAAACTGACGTGACGAAAAAAAGAAGCAGGGCGCCCGGATGTAGCTCAGGAATGGTTAAACATGGTGTTAAGTGTTTCAACCACTATGCTTGTTAAGATACAGGACAAAACATTGGATTACTTCCACATTTGAGGAAGACAACCAGTGGCTTTAAAGTACTTGATTCGCTCCTCTACCTCCACGCTTGCCAACGCCTTTAGCTTTTTCAGCTCTAGCGGCTTCCATCTCCTCGATCCTAGCAGCATGATAAATTGTCTTGACTTCGCTTTCAGATGGGTGAGCAGTGTTGTAGTTTGGCAGAGTCGGTTGAGCTTGGAGGGGTGGAACTAGGATGGTTGGGCATCAGGTGGCAGCCGATAGGTGATCGAGTTCATGGGTATCCCAAAGGTCTCGGTGTTAACTGAGACGATGGGTATTCAGAATCGGTCAAACCGAACTGAATCTGGTAGTATCGATTTGGAGTAAAATGGATATGAATTAAATCTGAATATCTAATTTCATAACTAACCCCGTTCTAGTTTGGATCCAATTTTAGCCACCAGACAAGGAACTAATTTTTTTTTTTGTCACTCACAGGATTGAAAGGGCAATGTAGATGACATTTACCACTCCACCAACTTACTGGAGTTGTTGATTAATATTCTAATAAATAGTTATTACTTTGTCAACGAGATGAAATGTAAGAAATTTAATCAAACATCGGAAAAAGTGATTTTTTCTCTCCCATTCCAACCTATATAACTTCACTATAGTCAAGTGAGTTCTACAATTCTTTTGTTATGATTTTCTTGAATAGATAAGCAAAGAATCTCTTGAAAATTACAAGTTTTGTATCGGATCCGGTTCCAACGAATCCGGTTATGAGTACTTAAGTTGGAAACCGATCCAGATACAATTTAGTTCTAGATACTCAAATAAAAAACAAATCTGATTCCAATTCTCACAATACCCAACATGTTGACATCCTTAATCCGTACCCAGTTGTTTGATGCACACTTGGAACAATTAACCCTTCTCTTCTTCGATCAAGCCCAAAACAACAATAAATTATGGAATTAGACAAAGCATGTGATAAATTGTTTGATAGCCCTAGAAAAATTCTATCATTTCTCTCTCGCCAGATGACCCAAAAGAAGACATTTAGAAGTTCATTCAATTCCGAGTCATTTAAATCGAGCTGATTTAAAACAGCTCTCTGGAATTCATTATTAATACCTAGTTCGAGATTAATATCAATAACCGGAGCACATTCTCAAAAGGGTTGCACATAAGAGCAATGAAAAAATAAATTATCTATCGACTCATCTATAATCTCACATAACATGCAGGCTGGGTCTACAGTTCTACACCAATCCCTCTTTTAATGAGGTTTTTTTTGTTAAGAGTCTTTTTTTTAATTTCATTATATAACCAAGACCTTAATTTCTGGCGTAGTAATGGATCTCCATATTTGGTTAAACAGAGGGTAATGTGAACCCTATTATTAATGACTTTGTACAACGATCTTGTTGTAAATGGTCCCTGTTTTGGTGCATGTCTAGCTCCTTCTAGCCACGTCGTTATTAGGTGTGTAACTAAGACCACCCTTGACGGGTGGTCTTTTTCGGGCGTCCGAAATGCCCTCTCTTAATGGGAGGGTGGATCTTGAGTCTGCTCATCTACTTTGTATCTGACATATCGAAAGAGTGGATTACTGCATCGACTGCAACTTTGGACACTTCTTTCGACCACGTGAACTCGACTATTAAAATGCAGCTGACGAATATTCGGAAGTTTTTTGAAGATTCGAGACGTCCAAATTTGACAAATTATATAGGTCATTTGTGTCATCATATAAATGGTCGCGTTTCGCATCACTGCTTGTCATTATTGACTCAGGAGTTGTAGAGAATGCATGACTTAAGCAATCAAATTGAATATCGATGCGGGTGTGCTTTTCTGACATCACATGAGATTCATTGTACATGTACCATACACGATTTGTATTGAGTCAGGTGATTGAATTTATTTAAAGCAGATTCATCCATTCTTTAAAACACTTGTCATTGGAGTAGGAGTTCAGATGTCAGAGTTTGTGGATCAGTCATCATAAGAAGTTGAACGTTTTCGGAAGCTTGTTGATGAGATTTCGGGGAGCGACCATGCAATTATTCGTAGTGTCTCTCGTATTTTATACACACAGTTACACCCGGAGCAGTCGAACTATCAAGAACTCGCACAAAATACTAAGGTACGAGGTCGATCAAGGGAAAAGTCGACACGTCAGGACCCGAGTTCCTTTGAGTATGTTAAGCGAGGTAGTGGTCAGTCTTTTAATTCATCTCGATCGTCTGTAACCACGGGCGCATGATCTGGTATGATGATATGTTTGTTGTTACTATTATTACTTAGTTGTTTGTTGTTATTAATATATATACTGAATTGCTATTTTCCATCTTATAGTGTCCGGACGGATTGACGTGATTAACTTCTCATATGTTGATAGACTGTCAGGAATCATTTTACAATTTCTAGAGAGGTGAAATGACGTACGTGCTTATGACAACTGTATATTTCGATGTGTTGCTGATGTCTTCCATGGTGGTTAAGACAATTGGTTGTACGTCCGTCGTGCGATTCTAATGAGATAGGTGTGCATCTTATTTACGAGAATGTCTATTATGATAATGTGGTAAAGAATCCGGCCCAACGGACAGCGCCCCATGTGTGTGATATAATTGGGGTGGTAGGAGATATAATTGGGGTTCTGCAAAAAAATAGAAGTGCATTCAAACATGTGCACAATAGTATTGTCAGTAAATGTTATGAAACAGAATTGTAATAATGTTACCATGATATCAAGATTTTGCAGGCAAGGGCAACTTTTAATTAGGAAGAGTGCAAATTCAAACATTCGAAAGACCAAAACTCAAGTTTAAGTGTCTTCATCCCACTTAATGTCATTAGCTGGCTCGGTATGACAGCGTGAATGGGTAAGAGCTGCAGGAAAGTTTGAAATAGCAACGTCTTCATATAAGTATAATAAATGTATATCGAAATTGAAATATCATTACCCTACAAGCTAGGACTGTAAATCAACATAGGAAAAAAGAATTGCAACAAAAGAAGAAAATCAATACCTGTAGAAAGTACATGCCAATCTCGAGATATTCCCCCAAGAAACTTAATGAAATTTCTGATCTGTTGCCCATCAACATTAACATTAATCGTTCTATATATGTGTAATTTTTCTTAAAATTACACTTAAATATCTAAACTTGGAAGCACATCATTAGCAAGACAGAATTCTGAAAAATGGGCTGAAACTTCGAGCTTTAGGAGATCATAGGGTTGGCATAGGGTTGACTAAGGAACTTGAGACTGGTATCCATAAATTACAAGCATTAAGTTTCAACGAAGTAAGGTGTTGGCACTGAAAATTAGGATAGCGACGAAGTTAGGATTTGGGTGGGTCGTGTTGGCAGTAGTAGGGGGCAGGCCCAGGGGATTAGGGTTCTTTTTTAAATAATTGGGTGGGTAATCGGATGATCCAATTAGACTTAATCGGATCTGGACAGACACCGGTCCAACCAGTCCAAACGGGTTTGGATGTTTAATCTCATCTCACAAATGACTTCCACTTCCACTTCCACAAATCACAATGGCTTTGCTTCCAAACCCCACTACTCTTCTTGTTGTTCCAGTCAAAAACCCCGTCGTCGTCTCCTTCCCCCAACAAAAACCAAACCCTAGGGTTGGGTTGGGAACACCGACCTCTCCTCGACCCCGTTATCTTGTTTTGACGGCGGCCTCGAGGGCCAACACCCGTCAGGAGAGCGCCAAGGTCCGCAACCGCAGGCTCCAACGCAAGGTACGCTACCCTCTCTCTGCCAAAACCCTAAATTTCCCCTAAGATTCCATCTTTATACGATATTCAGTAAGTACGGAGTTAAGCAAGATAGAATAATATCATGCACAGTGTTCTATGTTTTAATGTTTTAAATCATTAACGACTATTCCTTCAATTGATGATATAAATAGAATAACTGAGTTTTCTTAAACTTGGATTTAGGTTCTTCCCTTTGGCTGTATTGCTTTCTATTTTTTTAATTTTTGTTGTTGTTTGTAAATATATAATATAGCACAATAAACACTTTCATAATCTTCTCTTACTTGTATCCGTTATGTGATTAGTTCAATGGTTCAGCCACCAAACCAAGGCTTTCTGTTTTCTGTTCAGCAAAACAGTTGTACGCAATGCTGATTGACGACAAAAATAAAAAGACTTTGTTTTACGGGAGCACATTACAAAAATCTATTCGTGAAGATCCTATTTGCACCACTGTTGTAAGCACATTTCTCATTTCCAGTAAAGCTTCTAATTATTATTTGTTTGCTTGTTGCACCTTCCCATTATTGTTTTTATATTGTTCTATACAAATTTTGTATTCATTAGGATTGAGTCAGGGATTTTATCATGACAACTGACATTTTTCCCATGATGCAGTTTATTCTATGGGATAGCAAGCAAAATAAATGCAACATAAACTGCAATTACTAGTTGATAGCAGGATTTTTTTTTGGAGATGACACAACTATTGCCCTGAAAATTAGCAGCAACGTTGAAATGGCATAGGTTGACAAAGTTTGATACCAAATCATTTCTTCTTCACCAGAAACCCCAACATTATTTGCATGAAATGGTTGGATGTTTGCTGTGAACTGCTTATATTTGCTGTTAAGGCGTAGCAAGTTCAAGACCCCTGTAATTTTTCAATCAATTTACTTGACAATTTAAAATTATCATAACGAAAGACTGCACTTTCAAAATCAGATCCTAACCCCAATAAAAACTTCAGGAAGCTGCTCAAAAAGTTGGAGAGGAGCTTATCAAGGCTTGTGTCGAGATGAACATCTCCGAAATTTCTTCTTATGACCGTAATGGATTCGCACGAGGGGAAAGGATGGCAGCATTTGAGGTGGTCATAGCTCAATATGGATTCTTATCCCGATAGATATTCTGCTGAATGCTGTTTCATTTCATGTCTTTGATTATGTTTAAAACTTCTGATCAGGATTAGAATACCACTTGCATTGTTGCACAGTGAAACATGTACATACTTTTGTCTTCACAGACATCATAAAATAGCTTATATATTTGTTTCATTTTTTTTAAATAAAAATTGGGCTAGAGGAGGTACTGATATGAAATGCTTCTGTAGCCTTTTGCAGTGTTCGACCTCATCAAAAGTACATCTACAAATTATTTATTCTGTAAGTGAACAGGTCCCAACTAAATCTCTATTCTTATAGTCATAAATGTTGGGTACCAAGATATTAAAAGAATAATCTCATTTCTTTGAATATTGCGAGATGGTTGCTTTTGCTTTTTAACTTTTAATTGAGATTTTGTAAAAAAAATCCTTACTAATTTAAATCTGAAAATGAAGTTAGTAGAGTATATCTTCACTATACAACTGAATTGATATCTGAGTATGAATTCTCCATTTAAGAGAGTATAAAAGTTACAAGTCGTATTGTCCTTCCAACTTCAAAGTACTTATTTTGGAAGAATATGCCGCTTTAGGAACTTCATTTACTCAAATTATATGGAACTTATCTTTCTCTTTTTTTGGAAATGGAAATTTGTTTTGTTTGGTTTCAAACATTTTCATTGTTCTTGTGAAGTTCCTCCATGTGACATGCCATTTTAAATGATCTTATGGTTAAATTGTAAAATGGGTTTTGATTACTTAGCTTTCTTAGAAGAAAATTATATGGAAATCAAGATGGTTTTAAGCTATTGTCAATGTTCTTCTAGTTATCACTTAACAGATCATATTCTATTTTCTGTGTGATTGCCATGCGTACAACAGCAAACTGAAAGGCTTATTCGTTTGTCTTCTTTAACAATATCATATCTAGTACTTAGTTTTCGTTAAATAAAATGACCTAAAACATAAAACAACCAAGCTAATATCAAAATTTACATGTTTTGATAAAAAAAAATTACATGTTTTGCACAATGACCCTTGACCACTCGGCATTAATAAGAAAATTTAAGTTAAATATTTCTTCATTGAAATTTGAAATCAAAGAGAAAAAGGTACTGAAAATCAATTCCGCGAAAAAAAAACTTAATTCATTCCTGTGTGGAAACCACCAAAAGTTTTCTGAGAAGGGAAGTTTGAATAAATGAATTGGGGCATCTCTTGAATGATGACCTAAAGTGAACCAAATAAATAGCTAAAAGAGGCAAAAATCAGGCCAGTATCCAAGATTAGTTAGCTGATCATATCATAACTCGACTTACAACCATAAATCCATCCTTCATGTACAACGCAGGGGCGCTCTATCTGAACATGTAGGGAGGAAAATTATTCCACCTAATTGATTGATACAAGCTACTACATTTACACCACATACACATGATTAAAATATTTATAGCAACTAACTGGAAATATAAACCGGTAAGTTTCGGTGGTGAAGTGCTACATTTCGTTAGCTCCCAAAATTCTCTAGACATTATCTTGTTAGCGGTAGAATCACCTAATAAAATTTGAATTGTGAAGCGGGCAACTCGGGTTAGGGTGGGAAAACGTGGACTTGAATAAGAAGAAAGGATATCGACCTCATGCTTCTCCGCAACAAAAAGCTCGTTGTGTAGCCAGCAATCTCTCTCTTAAGCATAACATGTCCTTAGGGCCTTGGTAATGGGCAACAAGATATCCAGCCTCACAACCTTCAGTATAAATCCTTTCATCCTTCACATACTTCACTTTCATACCCTCTTTCTTCATTTCAGCTATCCATATACCCATGGCAACATCTTCAAGCTTGAACATCTGCAAGGCAACAGTTTAGCTCGAAATAAACACAGTAAGACATGGACCATCTCTTCTTTTGTTTGCAACATGTTGCATAATACTAAGGGATGTCAAGCTTTGATCGTTAAGCTGCTAATTGTTCTGAAGAAATTAAATATAAGAAAATGATTTATGTCCGCCGTTGAAGAACATGATTTCTTCAAGGTGCATACACGTGGAACTTTTTATCAAATATTTAATTTGTTTTCAAATTTGATGACGTGATAATCTAGGTCAGTTGGTTTCCCAATGCACGTGACATTTCAAGATACATATATGTGTATCATGTGAGATTGGTGTGCGTCCCTCGTGGGACTGATGTTTGTTCCTTGTGGGATTGGTGTAGTACCCCACGGGGGAAAGATGTGGATCACTTCTTTGCATTTAAAATTTCTACTAATGTGGAAATTAACAGTCTTTTACTTTATCATAAACCATATTTTTCAACAATAAAATAAAAAAAACTCAAATGATATGTATCAGGAATTTTAAATATACTAGCATGGCTTGGAGAAAAGGTAATCATACCTTTAGACGACCGCTTTTGTGCTTCTTGTAGACAGTTTTTGCTATATCCCGTGAGACAACATATCCTGGACCATGTGCCCAAGGAGGATATGTGTTATTTTGCCATTCCTGTAACAAATAACATTTTACAATTAGAATAGAAAGACAGAGTCAAGACAAATACGACTTCAGAAACAATAGCTAAAGTTTCCCCGCCTTCACAAGATGCTTATGTGGGCTCACTACGTTGTTCAAAGCGGTCCAAAATGTCGGCAATATTTTTCATTTTGTTGTTTCAATGTATTTCATGAAGTTTTGTTTTGTTTATGTCAATGCCATTTGGATATCAAATAACACTAAATCAAAACCGAAGTGTTTTATTTTCTCTCACAATTTCAAAGCATTTTATTGATAATTTTACTTGACTTTACTTCAAACTTGGGTCTCTTGCACAATTCCTAGTTTGGGAAAATTAAAACTTCAAAAGCTAGTACATCAAATGTATATATACCTCAGAGCTTATGTACCACTTGCTGTCAGAGTCACGATGTGGCTGGGCTTCATAATCAATATTGCCAAACAGAAGCCCATGTGTTGTATTTATGTTTTTCAGTGAAGCAAGCACCTCATCGACACGAACGAAAGAATCGTCGTCAGTTTTCATAACGTATTTAGCATATACAGCGTCAGTCTGCAAGTTAATATAATGATTTTAGAAAGTGGTTTCCAAATATAGAAAAATTGCATTTATACACAAAATCAGGGTGTACATGCATTCTTACACCATAGATGCAGATAGCTATAGTTTTCCAAGCAATTAGTGTATAATAATCAACAAAAGGCATCAACTGAATATCACCATAAGTCCGAGCTTCATTCCATAACTCCTCATTAACCATTTGGTTTTTATGCTGACAAGGAAAACAGAAGTCAATCAGTTGAAGTGAGTATTACTACATGTGAAACAAAGAAAAAGAGGTTCATATCATTATTAAAATTAATGTCAGCCACTCAGACAGTATGTGTAAATACCTTGTTCCCCTATAACAGTAATATAAAAGGCCATAGTCACAACAGGATAGGTTTGAACATCATTATCACAACCAATCATTTCAGAACATGTGATTTCATGCTAGATGAAGTCTATTTTTTTAATTCAAATAAAAGTAAGGATATATAATACATTATAGTGTATTCAAAATTTATCAGAAAGATCTACTTAAAGATGTTCTCACCAAACCAACAAAAAAGCGAACTACAGCTGCTCCCGACCGTACAGCATCATACTGCATCCAAGTTCTCCGCACAGCCATTCGCCGCTTGAAGTTATTTGCTGTAGAAAATACTCCAATGAAAAGATCTACAGTTTTATGTAGCGGCAAAGGGACGGACTTAAGTTTTTCCAGATCAACAACATGATTTAATTCCTCTGATGTTGGTAAACCACTAGCTATGACAGAGATCAAGTGTATGTCTCCGGAAATTCTTACTTCACTAACAAGCCATGGTTCCAGGCTCTGAAGAGAAGAGAGAAGATCAGACAAGCTCAGTTAAGAGAATAGTCGATGTTTTGAAAGGAAATATTGAAACAGAAGGGAATTCAGTAAGTGTAAAGATACCTCACGGTAAGCGAAGGAAGTCGCATGTTTCCCATCAACTGACATTTGAATACCTTCCACTCCTACACGGAGTGTAGCAATAGCCAGGAAACCTTGTTTGAAAGGAAAATAAGGTCTACTAGCATTTTCTCTTTGAAATGGAAGACCACTTGAGTTATTAGACATGAGGAACCGCTTGTCATCCTTCCGGACCTTTCCAACATTATCGTTACATTGCTTCAAATCATCAACTGTGAAACACGAAGACAAAATAATAAGCATAAGCATAACATGCTGTTTCTATAAAAAATCCAAATGAACTTCGAAAAAAGCAAGTGCTGACAGAAACTTTTGTAAAGTTTGTACCCTGGACTTAAATATCTTTCAAGTGATTAAGAAAAATAAGAATCCATTCTCAAAAGAGTGAAACTAGGTATATAGTGAAGCTTAACATGAAAATATTTGAGATCTAATAAGCTCAGATCAATCAGAACATTACAATCAATAATATTTTCTGAAGACCGTGCATGTATTTTAAAACCTTTAAAAGCATATTTAAGCATCACATGATAGTATTACGATTACAACTTCTGATAATGATAAGGTCATAGATCACAGAAAACAAGGTCACTAAACTAACACAACAAAGTTCCGGAGAAAACTAATATAGTGACTACCATTTTTATTATCATCGGAGTCTGAGGGAGGGCAACGTTCCTCTGCACCCCAATCCTGAGATATCGTCCACGTATTTTGGACAATGACAGGGTTTTCTGAAACTTTATCACCGTGCAGTCTAACATTGTAATGCAATATAATAGGTGGATCAGGTTCTCCTGGAAGTGCTGCAGCTGTTAAGTCAATACGAAAATTTCCAAGAATACCTCCAGGTGTGCCGATTACTGTAATAGAAGAACCCTGTACCATGCCACAGGGAATTTTTAGTTTGAAGCCATTACCATTGGACCGCGATGCGTTCATTCTTCTAATGGAATAAGGACATTGTTTCTGGTTAGCCTCTCTCTGAGCACTTCCATTTGCAGAAAGCAATTGTTTTTCTTCCTCAACTGAACCCATCAGAATTCCCCAGGCACTCTGAGCTTCTTTAATAGACTCCATAGCTCGAGGCAACCCATGAGCATGTTTGACTAGATCCTTCATGTGGTTCCATGTTTGTAAGGAAAGGAATTCCTCTTTAGAGAAATTTCGAGGACTGAAGAGATTGGAAACTAAGGAGGCAGCTGAAATAACTTCAGAATTATTTCTTGTAGTCTTAGCAGGGGGCAAAAAACCATCATCCTTCCAATAAAGATAATTTGACGAATTGTAAGAGAATGGAATCCTAAATGACCTTTGTACAAGAGACTGGTCTATAACTCCATATTTTAGTATCAATAATGAGCATAATGCTATTATAATAAAACCTCCAGTCCACTGCTTCATTGTCTACGCTTGTACAACATCCAGTGAAGCACAAACGTCAGAGCAACAAATACAACAGCCAGCATTGTTTTTTCATAATTTCGTAAATTCTAAAAAGGCCTGGGATCTGTTGTCTGATAAACTGTGTCGATTGGTACGTGGCCAAAACTATACAAAACAAACAGCAACTTGAATTATCAAGTCGCCATACTATCTAGATTTTGAACTCGTATCTGTAGAAAGCAGTCTATTTTCTCAAATATACATCTTGAGTTCAAAAGCTACAGGATGGAACGATACACCCAGATGTCCTAGTTGCTCTGCCTAGTACACACCTTGAGTAATTTGAAGGGAACCAGCTAAAAACGAAGGAAATAATTCTTTGCCTTTCTGCAAGTACGAAAGAGAAAGTAAGAACCCCCCAGCATTTCATCATGCTGAAATTGAACCTTAAAGCTAGAAAAGTAAAAATAAATATAAAAGAACTACATCTTTCAATTATAGAATATCTAAAATCATGATAAGTCCATATAATAAAAAAGTTGCAGCCAACTTTACATATGCAACTACCCAGTATTTTGTTGAAATGGAGATCCCATCTGACCAAATCTACAGAAATGACACAGACGAACATTGAGTAATATTTTGATTTTTTTTAACAGCCAGTAATCCCATGAATTAGAAAATGGGTTAATTAATGCAAGGAAACACTACAGGGTTCAAAAGAGCATGCGTGTTGTGGTGTTTTCACGAGTAGGCGAGACTACAGGGCAACAACTGAACCAACCCCAATCTAGTCTAGATTTTTAAAACTCTACGGATCCCAAGCTTTCATCCACCTTGACCAACTAATTCTCACATTAAATCGAACACATTCGAAATCACCAACTCGAATCCACATTCCAAAATCACACTTTCAGGGGGAAAAACAAAAACAAAAATCTACAAATTCAACATTTCTCTCTCTCTCTCTCTCTCTCTCTCTCTCTCTCTCTCTCTCACTCACACACACACACAACAACATGCATGATTCAAACACGATAACGCAACAAAACCGTGAAATCGAGATGAGCAAAAACAAAATCCGAAAACCAAACAAACCATGGGAAACTGAATCCGTTACCGAATCGGAACCTTAATCGGCGCGAAAACCGAGGGAATGGGAGTCCAGATCCCAAGATAAGGGGGAATGCGAGGTCAGGGCGAATACCGAAGTCAACGAAGTCGTGGAGGTGAGAAGGAGAAGTGTAGAGGAAGGTTGGTTGGTGGTGGTGGTGGTGGTGGTGGTGCTGTTGAGACTTGACTTCGACTCTTCAACTCAACTCCCAACACAACCCAACACCTTCCTCTCCTTTTTTTGATAAATATAAATATATAAATATGGGAGGAGAAGAAGAAAATCAGAAAAAGAGACGCTTGTTTTTCCTTCCTTTACTTTTTCTAGAAACTAACTAAACAGTTGCCGCTCTACTATTTCTCGATTTCAGATATTTTTTACTTTTTTATTTTTAGTTGATAACTCTTTGACGGATTTTTTTAAAACCCCGAATTTCTCGATATTCGTCTCACTTTGGAGGTGGGTTGCTATTCTAAACTGAAGTTGACCCAACACCGAATACTTAGAGCACCCTTAACGGGTGCTCTTTGGGGTCGGGTCTGAGGGGGACCTGACCCCAGGCCCCCTTAATGGGGGGCGGACCCATGTCGGGTCCAGACCCGTTGGAGTGGTCATTATTAAATCTACTTTTTTGAAATTATTTGATAATTAGCATAATTTAATTAGATTAAGTTACTGTAGAAATAAATTATTTAGTAGTTTATGTGTTTTTGTGATGAAATAGAAAATGAGGTAAAAAAAATTATATGTACGAGAGAGTATGTTGAAAGTGGGGTTGGGGTTAAGAAATGAAAAATGAGTTGGGTTGAGTGGTGGGTTGCATAGTATTTTTTGCTGACGTGAGTGATGGAGAGAGAAACTGGATTGAAGGAAGAAATAAGGTTAGAGTTAATGGTGCTCTTAAGATGTATTTTTAAGTTTAAATAGTTGTTCAATTCCAAAAGTTGAGAAAAAGAACTTACTCACTCCCACCGGTTACGCTACTCCTCAGATATGTGTAATGAGTTGTGAAAATATTAGTTTAAGACCACATCAAAAATTATGAAAGTACATACCCAAAGTGTTATAATACTTTGAATTCAAAATAATCAATTGTAGTTGCTAGGGAAGTCCAGAGTCTTAACTTGGGAGGGGTTTAGTCTTGGTTTTACTTTTTCTAACGTTGAAAAGTAACCATTGCCGCTCTAGTATTTTTGAATTTCAACTGGTTTTAGGCCTTACTTTTTTTATTTTTAGTTGAGAACTCCCTCGATTTGTGGTTACGTTGGTTTAAGACAATTGGGACTACAACTGAAGTGGTTGTTCAATCCAAAACAAACAGTCGTACTCATCAGGCAAGTCAAGAGTCGAACTTGACTTATCGGTTAATTCCAGAACAACGACCCCGTAGTTGAGTAGTTTTTACTGGGAAATAATTGGTAGGTGACTAAACAGGAAAAGATAGCCTATTGATTAAACCCATAATAAGTGAAAATAATAAATTAGAGGGATGTAAGCACAAGTTCGTCTCTTGACTTGTCTGATAACCGCATAAAAAGAGTATTTAAGCTTAAAAACTTGTAATATATTGAAGCTGAAAGCGCATTTTAAATTGTTCTTTCCTTACTCTCATAAACATTATTCAATTTAAAGCACTAGTTTTCTAGGCTTTTGCAAATTTTAATATTTCAAAAAATTATTAGATAATTTAAAACTTTCAAAAAAATACTTTATAATTTTATGGACCACAAATTTTAACATCAACATGTCAAACTCTGAAAACCCTTGGCATTGATTAAGAAGGTCTACATCCGTAGATTGGTAGAATTTTTTGTTAAAAGAAAATTTTAAATTCCACAAGTCAATGGATTCCCGAAAGATGAAAAGATTGTGAGGGAGAAGTCGAGAAGATGAAAAGATTGTGAGAGAGAAGTGGATCTATTTTCCATTGTGATGTTGCAAATTCCGATAGAGAGGTGGCGTGAAAATCATTTTTTTTTCTTCTTTAGAAAATAGAAGAGATGTGATATGTCGCCGTGTTAACTTCACACAACGGAAAATTAATCAAAATACAAGTGATATCGGAACCTATCCGAGTTACAACTCACATCATTTGAAGGGTGCTTCGTCCAAACAAAGGTGGATTTTTCTACCCAAAAAATACAAGTATTGATATCGAAATTATCAAAATGGATTTTCCAATTCTTAAACAAAACGATGATGCATATGTTACACACTAACCAACACCACCTGTGTTTTTTCTCATAAAAAAGATGAAGAATATAAAGTATGAAATGGAGGAATTTAATATTGCAGCAGAGGAAAATGTAATTTAAGAATAAATATTTGGAGATGGAGACAACTTGTCAAAAAAGTCAATTACTTGGGTGCCACCAAGAAAAAATGAAATTTGACATATGTCATCTGAAAGTAATTTTTTCCACTAATGTCACAAAAAAACCAAAAACTTGTTCTACTGTCGTTATTTTTTTTTTCAAAGTCATTTTGTTAGTCATCTGTTAACGTCGGTTAGTTGTATTAATATTTAAAGAAATTTTTCTAAAATCACCCAAAATAAACCCAGAATTTATAAATTTCAACATATGTGTTGTAAAAATTGCAAAAATTACCCAAATAATTTATCTATACTCTCTCTTATCTTTATCTTTTCTCTATTATCTTTTCTTTTTTCTCTCACTAATCTTATCGGTTACTAAACTAATGAAATATGATAATTTTTATATTTTAAAATTACAAAATATGTATTTTTTTGCGGGCCCGAATAAAAAATATGTAATTATAAAATACATTTTCTAAAATAAATATAGAGTTTTTAAATAAATAAAAATTCCAAAAAATGTTTTTTTTGTATAAAAATTCTTTTATCAATTATCAGAATCATTTATTAAAATAAATTTTTTTGGAAAAATAATTTATATAAAGCTAAATATTTATTACAAAAATTATCTCTTATAAAAATAATATTTTTTTTAATTTTAGAATATAAAAATGGTCAAATTTCATTAGTTTAGAAACCGAGACATTCAGTTTAGTGAGAAAAAAGAAAAAAGAGAGTATAGCTAAATTATTTGAGTATTTTTTTTGTAATTTTTACAACACATATAATGATATTTATGAATTCTGAGTTTATTCAGGATGATTCTGTAAAAATTGGATTTTATGTGATATTAGTGGAACTAGTTGCTTTCAGATGATATATGTCTGATTACGTTGTTTCTTAATGACCCAAATAATTCACCCTTGTCAAAAGTTTGAAACTAGAAAGCACTTATGACCCAAAGGTAGGACAGAAATTGTAATTTCTCCATTATTAATGTTTGGCTTTCATGTTCATGTAATCAAAATGATCAGAAGAAGTCCACGTAAAGATTGGGAATAATTATTCATCGTCAGAAAACTACTTAAATTGCCCCCAACAATTACCATTTTGCCCTTCATAATTTATTTAATACACATTTCGTATTGTCTCTTACAATAAAGTTTATGCCTACGTTTTCATCATTTTCCCAGTACAAACACCACGAAAATGTCGGACGAGCGCCTGGTTTCGGTGAAGTAAGCCCAGCAAAAAACATCAGGTCGGGCGTCTAGGTAAAATGCCCCCACGGGGGGTGTCTTAGCCAGATGTCTCCTCCACGGTGAGAGCGTCTTAGTCAGATGTTACTCCCATGGGGACAGGCGTTTTACCCAGACGTCTCCCCCATTGAGGGGGCGTCTGGCTAAGACGCCCGTCCAAAAAAAATTAAAAAAAATTAAAATTATACAGTGTGCTATCTCAAATTATTTGAGGTTCCGTTGCAAGATTTCGGTGGTAACTGGTCGAATTACAATGAGTTTGTTTGCAAGTGATTAAGATTAAAAAAATTACAGATCCAACAATTTCAAGATCCAAATTTTCCGGTGGTAAAACTTCTCGACTTACAAATACCACCTCCCGGTTTGAAATTTTTGGATCAGGAAATTTTTGAATTTTCGCCACTTGCAAAAACTCGTTGTAATCCAACCTGTATAATTAACCACGGGTGCAGGATCTGGTGAGTTGGTGAGATGTCAGACGATCGACCGTTTGCTTCTCGGTCTACCAAACATGTTCCATGCGGATGACCGAGTTTCAATTATTGCACCGTGATCGTAGAGACAGTAAGTTTTTGATCTTCCTGGAATTCTTGGGTCGGTTTACCAACCTCTACCCGGTCACCAGAATATTTATTCTCAGTAGCTTCGACATTTCTCTGTAAATCTCTATTCAGTGTCCCGAAGGGGTATCGGTCATCCGAATATAGTAATTATTAACTTAATAATCGATATATTTAGCAATTATCTAAATTTATAATCAATTTAAATAAATTAAAAAAACAGGGGCGTCTGATTGAGCCGCCCGACCCAAGAGGGGGGCTCCCGCGGGCGCCCGCCCGTTGGGTCGGGCGTCTCCCTCGAACACACGACCCATTTTTTTAAAAATTAATAAAACTAAAGAAGACATTTTATCATATTCGAGTAGTACGGTGTGTCCGCTGACTCTTTTTCTGGTATCCGAGACATTATTTCTGATGAATATGAGAGTAATATGAAGAGAAAGTGATGTTAGGAGAGTGAAATAAAGAGTTATATAAGTAAAAATGACAGAAGAGCAAAATGGTAATTCAACGGATAATTTAAGTAGTTTTCCGACGATGAATAGCAGTTCAGTTCCTACACTTTATTAGACTACAATACACGTGAGAAGAAAAATACGAAACCATTTTATTAAAAAAAGCATTAGGGTTTTTTAAAATTTTATTTCACTTGCTAGTCGATTAACTAAAGACATTACCCGTCCAAGTTCACAAAGATATATATGCTAATATGGTATTGTTCAGTAGGATTTGGACGCTGAAAAATCAAGATCAAGTTAGGTGTGTGTCTGAATAAATATTTTCTTAAAAGGAAATTAGTAAAATGAAAGTAGGCCATTTCGTTGTACAGAAAATTTGGAGATTCGGGGTACTAATATTATAAACTCATAATAATTTTCCAGACATTATATTTAGAAACTTTCCGCCTTAAGATCATATACATCTCGTGATCTATTTTATAATTATGATTTCCATCTGTATACACATTATATATATATATATATATATATATATATATATATATTGTAGTACTTCATTTCCATTTTAAATCCCGATCTTCCAAACATTACAATGGAATTGCAAGGAGTCAATCTTTAATTTTGATTATCTCAAGATTAAACTAGTTCTAATTAGTATCCGAATATATATAATATTAGGCCCGTTGATTTGACTAAAAACTTGATTTTGACTGGAGTACTGATATTATATTTGCATGTCACCCGTATAAAAGGAAATTTGGGGTTCAATATTATTTGAAGGAGAAGAAAATTATGTAAAGAAAACGCTTCCAAGTGGTAAGCACGCAGGACTAAATGTAATGACCCAAACCTTGCTTAGGATCTAATGGTGATTAGGGTGCTAATTGGGGAGGCTTTGCATGGGAACGGAAGAAGAATAGTGGAGGGTTTGCATGGGGAGTTGAGGAGGGAATAGGAGAGTGTTGTGCTATTGGTGATGGGTTGGGAGGCGTGGGAAGTGATGGGCTGGAGTGTAGGGGTGGGGCTGAGAGGATGGGAGGCTTGGTTGAGTGATGGATGGTTGGTTTAAAGGAAACCAACGTTTCCTTCTCCTCTTCCTTTTCTTCTTCTTCTTCTTCTTCTTCTTCTTCTTCAAACCTTCTCCTCTCCACCCATTTCTTCCTCTTCCTCGGTGGCTCGTGTGTGGTGGTGTAGGTGCGCGAGGCAAGGGCGTGCTGGGCTTGGTGCGGCGTGAGATTGCAGTCCAGAGGCGTCGTTGGAGCTACGGTGAAGTTTGTCGTTCTTCAAGAGAGGTATGTCAAGTTCTTGCATTAGAGGCCTTTAGTGATCACCCACGTTGGGGTGATGTTTTGGTCGGTCGCGGGAGGTCGGAGACCTCGCCGACGACGAGGATTCAGCGTAAAACCTTGGCTGGCGCGAGGTTGAAGACGTCTGACGGTCGACCGGGTCCTTCAGACGGTCGACCGAACGTAGTGTTTTTGACTGTCTGTTGTGTTTCGGTCGACCGGGTCCTTGTGTTCGGTCGACCGGAACTTTAGTGAATCGGACCTTCATTTGCTGTGTGCGGTCAACTGTTTCATGACTTAGAAATATTAGGATGCCCTGGTAGGTTTCGGTCGACCGAGACCCCTGATTCGGTCAACCGATAGATTTATTTTTGATGTTGATCAGACTCCGGATTTTGATCAGCGGGGGAAAAAAAGAACCGTATCTTTATTTGGAATTGTTAGGTAGCATAATGTTGGCATAATCGAATCTTGATTGCTTCTTGAAATAACTATGGTGTCATTTACTCATTTTTGTCATGTTGATGTGTATTTTTAGTCTACACTCTAGTTTTTTATTGTCCAGCTTACCTTAGACATCCTCAGTCACTAATGTGTTCCATTTGCTATTAACAAAATAGGAACCTTCACTTTCATTTGAATATTTCTAAAGTTTTCCGAAAGCAGTTATCTGGGAATCATTTCGTAGATATTCCTTTAAATAACGAAAAATATTACTGATATTCATCAATATTTCCTATTTTCGATAACCTCTAATTGAAACTCGGAAAATTTTAATATTCTGCCTTAATATTTAGATCAAAATGGCTGCGTAAGATTTATGAAACGTGAAGTATTGAAGAACATGGCCCACATGGGTTTCTGAACCAGTGATACCTCAAGTTTTTTTCATGACACGTATAATATGTCGTCCAGTCTGTAATCGAACGCAATTAAAAGTAACTAACCTTCTATTATTAATTATGGAGTCAGATTGAAACACAATACTACACACCAGCACTGTGCTAGCTAGAGACCACGCAGCCCATGTGTCTGCATTATTAAGTTGTTATAATGCGACCCCCCCCCCCATCATAACATTATTTAATGACAATCAGAAACTGGGAAAGACAATCCTGCCGGAGCAACTGCTCCGGGGCATCACCGGACAGTCGATAACTTGGGCCGCAGTGTTGTCCACACACACATAGATCTGGTATAGTTGCATGTTACCCGACCCGTCGTCGTTGCATTCTTTCCCAACCTCTGCGCCAACACCTTTGCGAAGAGCCACGTCGATTTCGTCGGAGCCGTAGAACCTTCCATCAGGTTTGATTTCTGAAAATTGGCATGTAATCCTTTTCAATATATGTATCTGTATTTGCCTTTTCAATATATGTGGAATTATGGATGGATACTATTTTTTCTTTCTTTCCAGGGTAACATGTTTCTCTTGATTTTGATTGTGCTCGTTTCTTTGTATAAGTGATTTCTATGTTGGGTGGGAAGCTCGTCTATATTTGTTGACTAACCCTACCCAAGTGGATAAATATACTTATATTTGGTCATTTTGCATCCCTACTGATACTTACCGTCAACAGCATAATTTGAATTGGTTATTTTAACTTGAAATGGAGATTATGCTATGAGCATTGTTAGTGATAGCTACGTATATATACCTGATTGTTGAAGGACTTGGAGGAGGTTGATTTGGTTGCGCAATTTGAGAGTCGTTTGGAAGTACTGGTGTTGGTCGAGGACTGATTCGGAGCAGGTGCCGTGCTTCGACCACTCGTGGCTCCAGAACTTCAGCCCGTCGCCTCTAGGACAGGCCAGCGTCGGCCATTCCTCTTCCATGCTCCTCCTAAGGTCGCTTATCTGTAATTCAAATCAGCCAAGTCAATACAACACTTAATTGGTTTCTGGCTAGAAGAAAAAATTTAAAATCAAATTTGACCGATGTTATCTGACTAATATTACTTAATGATTTTTCTTGCCTAAGGAACGTGGAATGATAACCAGAAACGTTAGAAGTATAGCGAAATAAAGTTGTACCTTAGAAACGTCCAAAATATTATCGGGATCGCAATTGGAAGGGTAACCCCCATTGTTGTAGTTGGGCCAGAGACCGTGGATCCCGAAGTCGGCCGCCGGCTTACCGGTGGTCGGAAAACAGCAGCTATGTGCCCCTCCACAATATGATCCAGGCCACTAATTCAAATACATCACACAAATTAAACACACACCAAATACCACTGACAAAGTGCGATATCAGTTGTAATCAGAGTAACGAGAGAGGAATGATTCAGAGAAAAAAATATTTTTATGTCCCTATTATATAAAAGTGCGATATCTTATTATATTCTTTTTGTCAAGAAATATACTATAATCTGTACTAGAAAAAGAACAAAAATACATCATTTTTCACCTGCAAGACAAAGTAGAAGAAGTCAAAATCATCTGCAGCAGCATGAGAAACTGCAAGGAAAGAAACGAAGACTAGTAGGAGAGGACCAAATGTCGTCATGTTTTTTAATTTTTTTGATTCTGATATGTTTCCCTTTGTGCGGATGAACTTGCATTTATAGGAGAGGGAAGTGGAATATGCTTAATTTCTATTTTCTAATCATGTGGATAATGTCTCTTAAAGTGAAGAGACGATTGGAGAAAGGAAGTCAAGAGTCAGTACGACTCCTTAATTTGCATGAAGGTGTTCACACAAGGATGAGATCGATCTCAACATTTGAGCATTGCTAGCTGCGGTGTTGCTCATGTCTCAAAGTGTTCACATCATGTTGTTTCATGTTTTTGTTGGATGTTTTCGTCTGGGTTGGATGGCAAATGTAATTGACTGATACCCCTTCTTTCACGTTTATATGATTTGAAAATGATGTGGTTTCTCTAGAAATTATATAGTAATATGACAGTGGAATGGTTCAGGGGTTAAAAATATTGTACTGAAAATGTGTGTATTTCAATTACCCCATTAATCCTTTTCTACTCATTATTCTTGTTCCAAGTTATATCTAAAAAGGCAAGATTAAGCATCACAATATTGTTAAAATGTACATTTTAAGACAACAGATTTTAAAAGTAAATGGTATCTTGTAGATTGTGTTAATTGTGAAGTATTTGAACTATATTTTAAAAACCGAATAGGTAAGGTTCGACCAAAAATTAGAAATTACAGTCACTAAAAAAATCGAATTCCTCGTCAAACCGGATCGAACCAGTTAGATCGGAAAAACCCAGAAAAAGGGGTCAGTTTGGTCATATATTGGTTGAATCACGGTCTAACAAAAAACAAATAATTAAATTACAATTTGGACCCTGAAATATGTAACTAACATTTAAACCTTCAAAATATTTATTTTGTTTCAATTTTACTCAAAAACATTCTTTATTACAATCACGTTACTTTTCAAAAATAATTAGTATTTTAGGTTTCCGAAAATGTAGATTATAACCAAAAAAAATAAATTAATTAACACTATGTAACCCTAAACTTTATCTTTTCATTTTTGTTTATTATTGATTGTGATTGTATAGTAACTAATATGTTGCAATTTTTTTGTAAATTTCATGGTTACTTGTAGTTACATATGTTATGTAAGGACTTCAAAAACTTAATATTTAACGAAATACAGGTAAAATTCGGTTCAATATGTCAAATCACTGGTTTGACCGTCATTTTGAAGTTGTTTGGTTCACCTTTTGATTTACAAAATGATGATGTCATGTTAACGTTGTCATCCGTAGGAACATATTGAACCATTGGTTAAACAATTTTGAACCAAACAAACCATCAGTGCTCTTCGATTCGGATTCAAAAACTTTTATTTGAAAAGGACACTTCGGTCGACTCTGTGTAAACATGGTTTGCTGGTAGTTTGACTTCAGTGTTTTCACACAATTGAAATGTGTGGAGTGCAAGAAAGACGTATGTTTGTTATCTTGTCGTTGTTGGTTCTCTGTATGGACCAATTATTATCCAATTCCAGCAGGTTTGTTTCAGCATTTTAATATAATTTCATCTGAAGCATCTTCAAAATAGATTATGCACTTATGTGATACTATTTTTTTTTAATAAACTAACGGGATTACGCAACATGAACAGCAAGAAAAAAAGTCTTGCTTTCACATACATTCACGTACAATAATGCGAGTCATTTGCTCGCATAATTGTTTGCCTCTCACTGTCGATTTAGGTTGGAAATATTCAGTTAAGCAATATGCAATTTTTTTGAAATTTGATATTCAAGTTGAGTCTAGCTTAAGAATTGTCACTACCACAAACGTGTTTAAAGAAAAATAGAATATCCAGATTATATCTTTCAGATATGTTAATATTGTTTTTAGTTTATAATGGGATTTACAATTATTATGTTGTTGAATCTTTGCACTAGTTGAACGGTTTTTTTACAGTAAAGTTCTGACATTGTTAGATTGGTTCTTAACTTCTTATGCTAATAATTTAGTATTAGTAGACCCGATTATGCCCCACATGAAGCACGTACATCCTGGGAACAAATAGTTAGTATGAAGTAGAAAAAACTCAGGGAAAAGGTGGAACAATAATTTTGAATAAAATAAAATAATTGTATATACTTGTCTAGTGTTGGGCTTGTTGGCAGGTTTTGGAAAATTCGGAGTAGGGGTGCACATGGGTTGGGTTCAACCCGAAATCCAACCCGAACCCGACTGGTCGGGTCGGATTGGGTTGGGTTGGAGAGGGGTTCGGGTCGAGTCGGGTTGGGAAAATCAAAAACCCGAATTTTCGGGTCGGGTTCGGGTTGAGAGGGTCGGGTTGACCCAACCCAACCCGAACCCAATTTTTTTATTTTTTTTTATTTTTTCCCAAATAAACCGGTCGACCGAACATCCCTCGGTCGACCGAACATCACTCGGTCGACCGTTTCCAACCCGAAAATTTCGGGTTTTCAAGCCACCGGTCGACCGTTTAAGCACCGGTCGACCGAACCCGACCAAGTTTGGGAGAAAAATTCCAAATTCGGGTTCAACCCGATCCAACCCGACCCAACCCGAAAATTTCGGGTCGGGTTGGGTTGAACCCAAACCGGTTCGGGTTCGGGTTGGGTTGGGTTTTTTCCCAACCCGAAAATTTCGGGTTAGATCGGGTTGAGGCCCAAACCCGACCCATGTGCACCCCTAATTCGGAGTTTAGAGTTGAACCCACAATTTCTCCTAATCCAAATTAAGAAAAAATAAAGTGAAATCACCATCTCCCAAAAAATCATGATTGTGGAATATATAATAATGATCAAGTGCTTTTAAAGTATTCCGTTTCTAATACTCCCAATGAATGGTTTTAATTAAGTTGAGTGATTCTTAGTTAATAAAAATAAATCATCAACTCAAAGAAGAATAACGCATCAATCAACATGTAAATGACTGTTAGCTTTTGTTTACAACTCTCTATCATTAAGCACCAACTTGAAGTTCAAACATTTACAGTGAAAAAACAAAAAATAGACTAGATGAGAACATTGCTCTTGAAGAAAAGTTAACTACAAAAGTCCTAATTAACCATATATGCAATGCAGACACCTTCTAATTCGTTTCAACCTTCTCACAGTTTGTATACAACATCAAGGTTGCCTTTTTCAAATTCCAACTAAAACTCGGAACGCTACATGTTTAGCTGATGCAAAGAAGCTACCAACTGATCTAACCTTACTACTTAGTAGAAAGTAAGTTAATTAATCCAATTTAGATCAAGATTTGATCCTTTTGGTCTCATGCATGGGATGGGTCAGTTCCATGCACCTCCTCTTCTTGTAGCTTGCCTTGAAGCATGCCTGCCTCAGCCTCTTAGTCTTCTCCTCTAGTTGCACCCCAGGATCTCTCTCCATCAATTTCTTCTCTTGCTCTAGCATATCAACAGCACACCTCAGCTGCCCCTCCCCACCCTCACTCATCAACTCCTACAATCATAAACAAAAACAATAATTGTACCTTAGTCACTAATCATATAAATATCAAACTAAATGATATATATATATAGTGCAGTTTTCCCAAGTACATATACAAGATGTCCAACTTTCAGGTATGCAACAAACTAATTGAGTTCCTCATAGTACTGGTGATAAGTGGCAAAATACTTAATTTATTAATCTTAAAGAAATTATTCAGATTGAGTTGGTTAATCTATAATCCAGAACCTAGATTATATCCAAAAAAAATCCAGTACCTGGACATTGTTGATCAGAGTTTGCAAACTCTTCATCTTCCTATGTGGCCACCTTGGAATGCCCAACTGCCTACACTTCTTCTTCAAGAGGGTTAGACCAACATTGAGTTCTTTAGCCGCTTGGGTTATTGGCATGTAGAAGTAACGTGACAACTCTTCAAATGTGATATCATTGTCACTACACTTCTCCACCTTTTCCTTATCATTTGGAAGCTCTCTCCTCTCCACATCACAATCCTTCTTCTGCATAACCTCATCGAGTAGCATCACTTGATTGTCGACAAACAAGCTTGGAAGATCATCTAACAATGAAACATCTAATTATTAGAAGAAATATACATCTTAATAAAATGTTACACTCAGTTGTGATTAATTACCATGGAAGAGTTGGTGATCTTCATAGTGAAAGCAATCCAGAGAAAATGTCATGTCAAGCGAGGAACAAGGTTGAACAATTTCGTTCTCACCAAATTGTTCACATTGCCAATTCCAAAATGGGTATTCACTATACAACATCACAAGTGAAGCAAACAAACACAACATCAAGCTAACATTTTTAGTTGAAGATATGTGAGAGAATATTGATTTGAAGTAACGTACCTTAGATCCAGAAGAGGTTGCTGAGCTTCCATAATGTTATCTTCGCATCCGAACCAATTGTCCATAATAACTTGATTATCCATTTTGTGATGAGTGGGATGTATGGTGTGCTATATATATCCATGAGATTTGGAGAGGAGAGAAAGGGTAATGATGGTTTAATTGCAATGGAGAACGTGTCCATGGAATCATGCTTGCATGGGAATTAAAGATCCACGCAGGGTTAAAGGATTATTATTGTTTTGTGGGTGGAGTTACAAGATGTTATTTTTGGCGGTTCAAAACGGTCTCATCATCTCCTTGTTATTGCATCCTTAATTCCACTACTTGATCTTAATAATGAAATTGTGTTCTGTAATTAAAACCTCGCGTTATATAATTTCTAATGCAACTTTCCGTTTGTAACGGAAAGAAGGAGTTTACTCATAACTTTTGCTTCGTATACGACGTCTTATTTAATTTGGACCTTTTGGTGGCTCTAAGATGGTAAGTCAAAATCTTTAGCCACAGAGTAATAGAGTATTGGATCATTTTAGCCAAATTTAATCTTTTGTCACTAGTTTTAATTAACAGTTTTTAAAAAAGTATTATATAATTAATACGTTAGAGATTAAGGCGTTGTTTACATGGGAAAGAGGTAAACGTTCTTGAGCCATGCACGGATTCTTAAGAAAACCCAAAAAACCCAAAAGAGGAAACAAAAAAATCTTGTAAAAGTGAAGTGAATAACAGGATCTTGCATGATTGTGCTACACTAAACATGCATGGTCTTGTTTGTTTGATTTACTTGACCAATTGGGAAAGCAAGAACATAACCACTGTCTAGCGCAAAAGATTTGTTTTTCAAAGATTGACGATTGACAAAAAGTTCTTATACGACCCATGCATGCAAATCTTAGAGATAATATGATGTTTTTTTTGTTTTCTTCTCATGTTCCCACAACGACGGTTGCTTGTAAATTGTAATCGTCATCACCAATCTATCTTATCAAAGAAAAACATCATCATCACAAATTCGCAATTCACAAAATAAGTGTTTGAAACTTGAATGGCAAATGAGTAGTGGGGAATGGAGATTGCATTGGAGATTCTTTATTTATACATAATTGGAGAGTTAAGTCTTTTGGGAAGAGAATTTAAAGTAGGGTCATTTGCTTGGGTAGACCTCAAAATGTGTACAATTGGCGAAATACACTTGAATTTTTACTATTCACTTGGGTACACCTCGTTGCACTGCATATTGCTTGCATGCCCTCGGACCGTTTATGAGTCCCGTTAAATTTTCTGTTGGTTTATTTACAAAACACACCCTCTAAAATTCAAATATCCTTAATATTAAATATAAAAACACAAAACAAATATTTTCTTTACAAACACACCCTTATTCTCATTCTCTCTCTTTTCTTCTCTCTCCACCCTCTCTCTTGTTTTCTCTCTCCTATCTCTTGCTACTCTCTCTCTCTACTCTCTCTCCTCTCTCTCTACTCTCTCCCCCCTCTCTTTCTCTCTTTTGTTCTCTCTCTACTCTCCACTCTCTCTCGCTACTCTCTCTCTTCTCTCTCTTTTGTTCTCTCTCGCTACTCTCTCTTTTGTTCTCTCTCTCTACTCTCTCTCCCCTCTCTTTCTCTCTTTTGTTCTCTCTCTACTCTCCACTCTCTCTCTTGTTTTCTCTCTTCTCTCTCTCGCTACTCTCTCTCTTCTCTCTCTCTCTTGTTCTCTCTCTCTCTACTCTATTTCTCTCTCTTCGGTTCTCTCTTCTCATTCTCTCTCTCTCATGTTCTCTCTTCTCCCTCTTTCTCTCTCTCTCCCTCTCTCTCTCTCTCTTCGGTTCTCTCTTCTCATTCTCTCTTTCTCTCTCTCCTATTCTCTCTCCTCTCTCTCTCTCATGTTCTCTCTTCTCCCTCTTTCTCTCTCTCCCTCTCCCTCTCTCTCTCTCTCTTCTCTCTCGAATTCTCTGTCCTCTCTCTCTCTCATCTCCCTCTCAAATTCTCTATCCTCTCTCTTTTCTCCCTCTCAAATTCTCTCTCCTCTCTCTCTTTTCTCCCTCTCGAATTCTCCCTCTCAAAAGAATCTAAGATGGACCAAGTCCAATCTCAAGAGAATGAGACGTACGTAGTGAATATTGTTGTAATCAGTAATCTAAATATATAGGTCCCTCAAGAATTCGAGAGAGAAGAGGAGAGAGAGAAAGAGAGAACCGAAGAGAGGGAGATGAGAGAGAGGAGAGAGAAGAGAGAGAGAGAAGAGAGAGAATTCAAGAGAGAGAGAGAGAAAGAGGGAGAAGAGAGAACATGAGAGAGAGAGGAGAGAGAAAACAAGAGAGAGAGTGGAGAGTAGAGAGAGAACAAAAGAGAGAAAGAGAGGAGAGAGAAGGAGAAGAGAGAACCGCAGAGAGGGAGATGAGAGAGGAGAGAGAATTCGAGAGGGAGATGAGAGAGAATTCGAGAGGGAGATGAGAGAGAGGACAGAGAATTCGAGAGAGAAGAGAGAGAATTCGAGAGAGAGAGAGAAAGAGGGAGAAGAGAGAACATGAGAGAGAGAGAGAGGAGAGAGAATAGGAGAGAGAGAAAGAGAGAATGAGAAGAGAGAACCGAAGAAAGAGAGAGAGAGTAGAGAGAGAACAAGAGAGAGAGTAGCGAGAGAGAGGAGAGAGAGAGAGAACAAGAGAGAGAGTAGCGAGAGAGAGAACAAGAGAGAGAGTAGCGAGAGAGAGAAGAGAGAAAACAAGAGAGAGAGTGGAGAGTAGAGAGAGAACAAAAGAGAGAAAGAGAGGGGAGAGAGAGTAGAGAGAGAGAACAAGAGAGAGAAGATAGAGAGAGAACAAGAAGGAGAGTAGCGAGAGAGAGAAGAGAGAAAACAAGAGAGAGAGTGGAGAGTAGAGAGAGAACAAAAGAGAGAAAGAGATGAGAGAGAGAGTAGAGAGAGGAGAGGGAGTAGAGAGAGAGAACAAGAGAGAGAGTAGCGAGAGAGAGGAGAGAGAAAATAAGAGAGAGGGTGGAGAGAGAGAGTTGAGAGAGAAGAAAAGAGAGAGAATGAGAATAAGGGTGTGTTTGTAAAGAAAATATTTGTTTTGCGTTTTTATATTTAATATTAAGGATATTTGAATTTTAGAGGGTGTGTTTTGTAAATAAACTAACAGAAAATTTAACGGAGTGTGATCCATAAACGGTCTGAGGGCATGCAAGCAATATGCAGTGCAGCGAGGTGTACCCAAGTGAATAGTAAAAATCCAAGTGTATTTCACCAATTGTGCACCTTTAGAGGTCTACCCAAGCAAATGACCTTTTAAAGTATTTCAATAAAAGGTTTGCGAAATAATACGCTAGAGCCAACTGTACGTAGTTCTCGTTAAGACTAGATAAGAGTGGAGAAATCCAAGGCATTTGTTGTGCAGAACTTTATGAAGATATATAGCAACTTATATATTTTTTTCCCTGTTACGGTGAAAAGGTAAGGACGGTTTTCCGTTTGGGTGTGTTAACTAAATTAATGACTAATTCTTACTGGCAATGATATATGTATTCAAATATATTCACCGAAAATGCATCTGTTTGTTCAATGATAATCTCAATTACGAGAAGGGATCACTTTTCCTTAAAGTATGTTAACGTTAATTTATCTTTGTTGATCACATAAATTAATGTCAAATGAAAATTTAAACCGTATATCTTGTTTTATATTAGAATATAAGTATATATATTGAAAACCACAAAAAAATTGAGTAGCTTTACTTGAATATTTCAAGGATAAAAAAAATCAACACATACAAGATTTATTGAAAATTCAACATCACTTGATCTTATATGAAATAACATTTAAATTTTATGAATTTTTTATGTGCACACTGATATTATGTTATAAAACAATTTCTGCAATTTTGATTTTCATTTGAAATTTAAATTTTAAGTTATCAACGAGAATCAAATTTTCTTTAATACTTTTTAATAGTAGTAAATATTTTCTTCTCAAACATAGTTACATATCTTCTTTTTCTCATTATTGTTTTCCCTTTTCTTGAATATTCTCAATATCTTTATCAAATGAAAGTAAGGAGAAGAAAATGTTAGATCAAAACATGAACTACATTCATATTGTTGATTTAAATTGGGGCACTTTTGATAACTCTAAACCTTAAACCCTAAATTTATCTAGTTTCTTCAGGAAAAAATCATAAAATATTCTGTTTTTCATTTTGGACTTACTTTTCGTAAAATAATTTTGGTCAGATATTTGTTTGCTAACTAGAAAATCATTGATCTTGATGACCATGTAAAATTATGTACACATGGAAATACCATATACCTTCATTCGCGTTTTGGGCTTTTGGTAAGTCGACATTAGTGAGTACTTTCAAGACAATATAAAAAGGTGGCTACTATTCGTCGTCGGAAAACTACTTAAATCGTCCCAGCAATTACCTTTTTGCCCATAACAATTCATTTAATACTCATTTCGTCTCATCTCTTAAAATAAGGTTTCTGCATACGTTTTTCTTATTTTCCCAGTACAAACACCACGAAAATGTCTGACGAAACGCATGGATTCGGTGAAGTAAGTCCAGCCAAAAAAAATCGAGCCGAGCGGGCAGGGGGGGAGCGTTTTACCCAGACACCTCCACCATTGAGGGGGCGTCTCGCTTAGGGGTGCACATGGGTTGGGTTCAACCCGAAACCCAACCCGAACCCGACTGGTCGGGTCGGGTTGGGTCGGGTTGGGGAGGGGGTCGGGTCGGGTCGGGTTGGGAAAATCAAAAACCCGAATTTTCGGGTCGGGTTCGGGTTGAGGGGGTCGGGTTGACCCAACCCAACCCGAACCCGATTTTTTATTTTTTTTTATTTTTTTTTTATTTTTTCCCAAATAAACCGGTCGACCGAACATCACTCGGTCGACCGTTTCCAACCCGAAAATTTCGGGTTTTCAAGCCACCGGTCGACCGTTTAAGCACCGGTCGACCGTTTAAGCACCGGTCGACCGAACCCGACCAAGTTTGGGAGAAAATTTCCGAATTCGGGTTCAACCCGATCCAACCCGACCCAACCCGAAAATTTCGGGTCGGGTTGGGTTGAACCCAAACCGGTTCGGGTTCGGGTTGGATTGGGTTTTTTCCCAACCCGAAAATTTCGGGTTGGGTCGGGTTGAGGCCCAAACCCGACCCAACCCGACCCATGTGCACCCCTAGTCTCGCTAAGACGTTCGTAAAATAAAATTAAAAAAAAACTTAAAATTATACGGTGTGTTATCTCAAATTATTTGAGGTTCTTTTGCAAGTTTTCAGTGATAACGTGTCGGATTACAATTAGTTTTTTTGCAAGTGATGAAGATTCAAAAATTTCAAGATCCAAATTCCCCCGATGGTAAAAGTTCCCGACTTACAAATACCACCTCGACATGTCGTTTGGGGGTCCCGCTCCCATGTGAGCGAGCGGCATTCCACCTCGCTAGTGAGGTGGTGGGGGTGGCAAAATTTTGAAATTATTGGATCTGGAAATTTTTGAATTTTCATCATTTGCAAAAACTCATTGTAATCCAATCCGTATAATTAACCACGGGCGAAGGATCTGGTGAGTTGGTGAGGTGACCAACGATCGACCTTTTTCTTCTCGGTCTACAGAACTTGTTCCATGCGGATGACCGAGTTTCCATCGGTCCACCTAGGGTTGTGCATTGACCGGGTCAAACCGGTCAACCGGACCGGACCGGACCGGTCGATCCGGGTTCGGTCCGGAAATTTTTGAAAAAATCCGGTCCGGTCTGGGTTTCGGTCTGACAAATTTTAATTTTTCCGGTCCGGTCCGGTCCGGACTGGTCCATTTTTTTTTAATTTAAGGTAAAAAATCGGGTTTTTGGACCGAACCGGTCCGGTCCGGTCTTCGGTCCGACTTTTCGAATTTTTTCCGGTCCGGTCCGGTTTTCGGTCCAGACCTAATTTTTTTTTCCGGTCCGGTCCGATCCTCAGTCCTAGGTCCACCGTAATCGTAGAGACAATAAGTTTTTGATCTTCCTGGAATCCTTGGGTCGGTTTACCGACCTCTACTGGATCATCCGAATATTTATCCTCAGCAGCTTCGATATTTCTCTGGAAATCTCTATTCAGTGTACCGAAGGGGTATCAGTCATCTGAATATAGTAATTATTAACTTAATAATTAATTTAGCAATTATCTAAATTTATAATCAATTATCTTTTTTAATAAATAACAAAAATAGTGGGCGTCGACCGGAGCCGCCTCCCCCATGGGGTAGACGCCTACTATTTTTTATTTTTTATTATTAAAAAGAAGTTAGACATTTTACCAAATTCGAGTACACCGGAGCGTCCGTTGGCTCATTACTTACCTTCAAAACATTATTTTTTATGATTATGAGAGGAAGATGAGAGAGATGAGTGATAGGAGAGTAAAATGTCGCGATATATGAGTAGAAATGAGAGAAGAACAAAATGATAATTCGTTGGGACGATTTAACATACAAATTCGAACATAATGTAACAAAAATAAATAAAAATACAAATTCGAAGTTTTACGAGGGTATTTCTGAAAACACCCCTAGGTCTGAATCTGATCCTACAAATCAGAAACTTTTATTTCAAAATTTTCTTTCGTAACCAACTCTCTTCGCTTCCACTTCCTTCGCCCCTCCTTTTTAATTCCTATATCATATCTCACGAATTTCAGAGTACATTTTGCATAGCCTTTGCAGGTAACAACTTTACACAATGTGAGATTTGATTTGCACCCTTCTGTTTGACAAACATGTCTGTTAGAAAAATCGTTCATTTTTATCTTTATCTCGGTTCAGCAAAAAAAAATCATCTTAATTAAATTCCATTGTTTATAACCTTCAGTTTGATTTTGTAGAGATGTTTATATGATATTCCATACAATAAGATTATCTAGATAAAAAGATGATGTCGCTTTTGGATAGGTGGAAGAGAAAATAAATACCAGAACACAATTCTCTTCAAAACATTGAATACCAAAAATTCCACCAAACAAAAAACAAATGTTTGCCTCTTCAACATATCAAGCTTCTTAGCTCTTCGAAGTTAGTTTTTCCTTGGTCTTTTGGATCTTCAAGAATAACCTTCTTAACAATCTGTTGCTCCTCGACTAAGAACGCTCAAATGATCCAAAAAATATCAACAATAAACCCTTCAACATCCTATTTAGACTACTTTTATAATTTGTAATCATGGTATCTTCTCCCTTGAAAAAACCAACGCACGGCCGCCCATTGATCGTTGCCTACTTACTACCTGTCGATTTTTATTTTTTGAGTGGCAGAATAATAATAAGCTGATCGAGGGACAACATTGCAATTTATCCAAGATATCATCTCCTTAAACAATACGGACCCCAGCCAGTCAACAGCCACCACCAACCAAAAACACTTTCTACAAAACCCAAAAGAAGAAAAAAAATCCCAACCACCCATCTTTGTTTGGTCTGCTATGGTTTATGGTCTAATAAATCTTTCTATTATTTTATTTTATACACTTATATTATATATGTGCGAAAATAACTAAATAAATATCGAGCCGATCTCGAGTTTTTTCGAACTTGAGTTGGCCTGTTTAAAATTCAAGTTACCAGGTATCCTTATTTTTTTTAAACTAATTTGATCATTTCGAGTAAAAAAATAAGTCAAGATTTCCGTGACCAACTCAGCTCGAGTCCTCCTCAAGTAACTTTCCAAAAAAAAAAAAGAGAAAAAAGGTGTCGCTGGACTTTCCACCTCATATCGAAAGGGCGGAGATCTCCGTGACCAACTCTTTCCGTTTCTCCTGATCGCCAGTCTCCGTCAGGTAGTACCGCCCGTGCGTGATCCACCAATTCTCCTTTTTTTCCTTTTTTTGGTTTCCTGCATTTCCAGGTTTGCTGTTTTGTCGTTGGGGATTTTTGACCCGTAGTGTTGTTTCGGACGACGAATCGCGTCTTTGTCGCTGTATAATGAATGTACAAATAAGGAGTTTTTTGTTTTTGTTTTTTGGGTGACAATTCAGGAAATGTTTCGTGAAGTTACAAACAAAATTTCCACTTTCATGTTGATAAATAATTGTTTATTAGTAGAAATTTCATATGCGCCGACCGTTGTTGTTATTATTATTATTATTTTGCCAACGTAGTTAAGGAGAGATTTATGTCAGTTTAAAAGTGAAATTGTCTGCGAGATGTTTCAATTTGTCCAGAGGAACAGTTTTTGCTGCAGTTCAGTTTCAACTTGCCAAAATAGGTCGTTTTGGATATCAATTAGGAGACTTTTGATGAACTTGTATCGAGAACCTGCATTTGGTACCTTGTTTTTCTAAGGGCTACTTTCGTCGTTGTAGTTCGCCTCTGGTCAACAAATGCCGCTTCTTATCCCTAGTCCAGGGGCTAACTTCCTCTGTGCTAAGAGGCATGCTTTGCTCTCTAATGGGGACGTTTGTTTGCTTCATCTGGCTAACAATTTGAAGCCAGAGGCATCTTGTAGAAAGGCAAACAAAAGGTTTGGACTCGTGACAATAAGAGCTGCCGTTCAATCAGAGATTGACTTCAGTGATCCAGACTGGAAGCTACACGTGCAGGAAGATTTCGAGAGACGTTTTAGATTGCCGCATCTGAATGATGTTCTTGATGTGAAGCCAAGATTAACAACTTTCTCTCTTAAGAACAGGTATGACTACCTAACCTTCAGATGACCTTAACATTATTACATTTATAAGTTGGACAACAACCATAAACAAACCCTAAACCAAAGTAGTTGTGAGCCCGTGATGAAGTATCTATAATTTTGTACAACACCAAATATTTATATGACATGGTGATGTGTAACATTGAATTTTTTTCCTCTTTCGTAGGGGTCGCAAAGTTGTGGAATATGATGGTAGTTCAGCAAATGAAAGAAGTGACTATGTGAACGATGATGATAGGGCACTTCTAAGGGTATCACTTACTTCACTATTTAGCTCTCTTTTGTCTAATCTATGATTACTTTCTTCATTTTGCAACTGTTTAAAAAATTGTCCAACTCATTTTATTTTGGCTATAAAAACCAATTCATTGTCGAGTATAGGCAATAACTGATTACAAGTCCATGTTGGAGCAAATTTCAGGTGTTTGGTGCGTCTGCATGTTGTCGCATGTGTTGCAAACTTCATCTATGTGGCATATGCCTCGTATGTTGTCTGCATGTGTCGCACAATTCTATCATAATTTTCTTATTAATTTTGAATATATTAATTGTTAAATGTTTTATTAATAGTTTCTTGGCGCAGGGTTTTCCCCTATGCCAAAGGTGCATGGCCTGTGCAAATTGCACAGGTCACATATGCAGTCTTACCCCCGCTAATCATAGAGGTTGTTTGTAAATTGTAACTGACCCATTGATGAGAAATGCGATCGACTGTTTATTATTTCACATTAAATATGAATTGCATGCTTAACTCGTTTTTTTGATTTCGCAAATGATAATCCAAATGCCAAAGAAAAGGGTAATCTTTGACTCTGGAAATGGATGACAAATGATAACACATTACTTGGAAACAAATCACATACAAGACAAATGCAGGACAGAAGTTGTTTACTATGCAAGGGATTGAAAAGAAGAGAATGAGCCCAATGTTGTTGAAACATCTGTAGTTACAGGCACAGGGCAGTGTATAGATAGATATCTCCAAATTCATATATGCATGTTGTACGCATTTTACCAGGACATTCTAAAATTTCATCCTATATGTTTATGTGTTGGCAGGTCATAAAGTTTGCTTCACCAACTTCTGCTGGAGCTGAGTGCATTGATCCTAATTGCACTTGGGTGGAGCAATGGTACTTTCTCTTCCATTCCTCATTCTTGATTGACAAGCTAAACTGAAAAGACAACTATTTTTTAATTAAAGATTGAGCAGCAGGACAAATGGACAATACATAGACAAATTTATGCATCTTTATGGTACTACTGAATTGCTTGTGCGCACCAAGATTGAAATCGCTAATTCGTTTGGTAACATGGTATAATATTGCTCTAGGGTGCACCGTGCGGGTCCTCGCAAGCAAATATACTTTGAACCTGAGAATGTAAAAGCTGGAATCGTTACATGTGGAGGGCTTTGTCCTGGACTGAATGATGTTATTAGGCAGGTTAGATATGGCATTCTTTTGCTTGAACGTGTTTTTTCCTTAATAAATCCTTTTTTGGCTCTGTTCAATGAATCCATAATGAATATGCTAATTTATCAGTCAAGAAGACCTGTTTACATCAATTGTCACCATATAAAAGATCTTGTGGTCTTTCAAATTGTTACTGGTGCTTGTCATTGTTGCAGATAGTTTTGACCCTTGAAGTTTATGGGGTCAAAAATATAGTTGGAATTCCTTTTGGCTACCGAGGGTTTTTCGACAAAGGGCTCCAGGAAGTGCCGGTAAAGTCCCTGCCATGAGTGCCATCCCTTTGTTTCAAAAGAAAGTTACATTTTCATGTATCTAAGTGCTACATTTGGGAATACTCCAGTTGTCCCGTGAAGTGGTCCAAAACATCAACCTTGCCGGTGGAAGTCTCCTGGGAGTTTCTCGGGGAGGAGCTAAGATTAGTGACATTGTGGATAGCATAGAGGTATGCTTGAGTTGAGCTTCAAATCTCAAATAAATTGTTATTTAGTATATAACGTGTAACAAACCTTACAAACGTCAACTTTGTTAATGCAGGCCAGACAAATTAACATGCTTTTCGTGTTGGGAGGAAATGGTACACATGCAGGGGGTAATGCAATACACGATGAGGTACCTATAATTTGCCATTTTTAGCATTAATTCTGTTATCTTCAATAATTCCTGTCAATGGCTCTCGCCTTTCGGGGATGGCACGGTGACTTGGGCCTTCTCTGACTGAACCTTTCTGATTTCCATAACAGTGCTGTAGGAGAAGATTGAAAGTGTCCATTATTTGTGTGCCTAAAACCATAGATAATGATATACTTCTTATGGATAAGACTTTTGGATTTGATACTGCTGTGGAAGAGGCTGAAAGGGCTATTAATTCTGCATATATTGAGGTATGCATCTTAGCTCCAAGAATCCGTATCTAAACACAATTTTGGGAAAGATGCATCGTGATATGTGCTGTACTAGATTATTGTTGCTTATATGGTCACACAACTGCTTCCTACCATACTTCATTTAGGCACGCAGTGCTTACCACGGCATTGGACTGGTCAAATTGATGGGAAGAAGCAGTGGGTTTATTGCGATGCATGCGTCACTTTCTAGTGGACAAGTTGATATTTGCTTGATTCCTGAGGTGAGTTTGAACTGTACCTTCTTATTTTTCCTATTATAAGCACTTAATGGTCACAATGCTACTTGAAGGTACCTTTCGCTCTAGAAGGTCCACATGGAGTTCTAAGCCATCTTGAGCATTTGATAAAAACCAAAGGATCAGCTGTGATTTGTGTTGCTGAAGGGGCAGGGCAAGTAAGTACAGTGTTCTTCGTGCCAGGTTACATAAAAAACACAAAAGTTATTGGGTTTTTTTTATGAAGAATTATTAGTAATGTTTATGATTGCGATCTTATGATGATTTATTGTACCATCATGCTGAGCTGAAACATCTGCAGTCCAACTTTTAACATGGTGATCCCTCGATTTTGTAATCGAAAACATAGGAGATACAATGTTCCACAAAGTAACAGCTTAGAAGACCAATTTATATGCTAACAGCTCAAATAATAGTTACCTATACGACATACTTACAAACAGAAGAATGATCTGTTAATACAATAGCTTACAACATGCATTTTCAAATCATATTTGTGGGCACATGCAATCAGTGCCAAACAGCTTGCTTCTTTCAAATTCTTGCGTAACATTCAAAACCTTCAATAAGTTTCTACATCAACATAACCCCAATGCCTCAGAAGAGGCTCCCGCCTAAGCGAGGTAAGGGGGGGTCGGATGTATGCAACTCTACCACTGTAAAACAGTGAGGTTGTTTCCAATTGACCCAAATGATGCAAATGCATCTGACCATCTGCAATTCCACAATAAAAGAAATGCAGATCATTTAAATAGCCCTTTGATATAGTCCATGATGCTCCAAATGTCAAAAAACAACTTAATCTCTGACACAGTGGAAATGTACAAACCTTCAATAAGTTTTTGATTTTGAAAATTGTCGATTAAATGTGTTTGTTGCTGGGACTTCCACCACATTTCAACAAAACAAAAGTTTCACTGCATTTGGTTGCATAGGATCTATTTTCTGGTTAGAGTCCTGATCTACCACGTTCATTGTGTAGGTTTTCGTTGTTCATATTTTGGTTTTCACTTATCCCATTGACTTCTTTGGGAAAATTCTTTTGGATGTCCTTTAGTAGTCTGGTATCCAGTGAAAATCTCTTATTTACAAATTCTCATTATTAAAGCTATTCCTCTAGAGTTAATATCCAGTGAAAATCTCTTATTTCATTTAAATTTGACGACAGATTTTCTAGTAACCTCATGGATGTAGGCATTTTTTACATTCCTTAGAAATGTATGTTTGTACATTTTACTATTTATGCTTCTATCTATATACTTGTAATAGTAGGATACAAAAACGGACACCATGAAGTGTCTTTAAATTTCTATTGGTTGTAGGAATTGCTACAAAAGTCAAATGCAAAGGATGCGTCCGGAAATACGGTTCTTTCAGATATTGGCGTTCATATTCAGCAGAAGGTATGATATTGTCTCTTTACATTTCCTGGACATTCTCTCACCTCATCTGTTCATTACTGCTGATGGTAATGGTTAACTACAACTTTAATTTCTGATAGGGTCATCTCATGAACATGGACGTTAGAAGTATTATGTCTAAATCTTTCCAACGGAATATTGTTTTTATCTTGCTGTGATGTTGTGCCCAGGATTCAGTCATCTTCCTTATTTTTAGATGACAAGATTATAATCAAAACTTTAGTCTACATGCTAGTCTTGTTTAGGATACAATCACCTAAACCTTTCTGGTAGAGACATTTTCAACCTAGATCTTCAGATAAAAATTTCACCTCAGTACTACAGATAAATGGGTGAAAACTTAATAGCCAAATTCAGCTTATAACAAAATTTCTTACAATTTTTTATTCCTGAAAAAAACAATTAAGTATTGTGTATATAACTGCATTAGTTCAACTGATCATGTTCATTAGTTCAGTATGTTATATCTTCAAAGTTTTGTGCATTATAGCTTTTTTTCAGCTCAATTGTTTGGTATGCCTTTATCAATTCATTTTTTTAGTATCATTATTGACATTCACCAGGTAATACTTATTATATATTGGAAAATTATTAAATTAGTGCACTGAGGCTACCTTGTCAACCGACAGGCTATTTAAGAACATATCTCTACTGATAAGCATATTTTCCCCCCAATTGTACTAACAAGATTTGTTTTTGACAGATTAAAAAGCATTTCAAAGATGCAGGCTTTCCTGCTGATGTCAAATATATTGATCCTACTTACATGGTCCGTGCAGTTCGTGCTAATGCTTCCGATGCAATCCTTTGCACTGTTCTTGGTCAAAATGCTGTGAGTATATTTGTAGATTCTTATCGGCATCGTGATGGCTTTAATAATAATTATGTCACTGCGAACTTATTGTATTGCCTTGAATAGGCTTTATATAAGCATTTGACAAGTTTACTTTCCATAGTACACAGTGCCACTTTCTGTCAGGAAAACATGAATAGGAAGGATTTGCATGTTCTGAAATTTATTTAGTTTGTTATTTTAGGTGCAGTAGTAGTGCCTTGCAAGTTATGAATGTCTTGGGATGCACTTATCTATTTTGACTTTGTTCTCCTTAATTCCTTTAAGAGAAGTTAAATTCATGTTTTGGTCCACTCTTTCATAAATGAGAAAACTGATAAGTGTTTCACATTAGGACATCAGGTGTCCTTGAGTAGTTCTCAGTCACATAGTTGCCCGGCAAATTATGCAACCTCCTGGAAAATAAGTAACCATTATGCAACACATAACATCTTATATACCTACATGTGACTTCTATTTATTATATTTATGCCATTGCCTTATTGGCTATGTAGATTTTGTGTTCTGGTTTCTTTGTCCGTAACAGAAAGGACAAGTGTTTGCTTATGTGATTTGCTTGTGTGATTTATGATAATGAAAATTACACCCAAGTCTCTTTTGATTTGATAAATAAGATTGATCGGCATGGTTGAGATAATACAAGTAGGCTTATACTATACAGATCCATATATTTGATTTGATGATCAAACAAAGAAAATAATCATCAGGTGGGAAACTATAGAAGATCCACCGAATCACTTAGGAGTAAACCACCTCACGACCTCAATATATTTTTTAACATGGCCCTTAGCATTTTTGTAGGTTCATGGGGCATTTGCAGGATTCAGTGGAATAACTGTCGGCGTGTGTAATACTCATTACATTTACCTTCCCATTTCTGAGGTGATTGCATCACCAAGGGTTGTTGATCCCAACAGTAGGATGTGGCATCGATGCTTAACATCCACTGGCCAGCCAGATTTCGAATGATTCATCATCTGAAGAGTAGAAGTCAGCTTCAGGTTATTTCTCGTAACATTCTATTCATTGATAGAAAGCCAAGGCATTCTCAATATAAGCTCCTAAATTGTTAGCATTCTTTGCTGAAATAAGCTTGCCATTTACCATGTTTTGTAAATTCGAGGTGGCACAAGTAAAACCTTTATAACTTATATATTTATGATTTCAGTGGATGATTAAAGCATTTATGTTCATGGTCCTGAAGTACATTCGCAATCTTTTAATTATTCTTCCATTGTACAAGCTATAGATAGCTTTTCAAAAATATATAGGAGCGATTGAATTTCAAACAAACCATTTGAATGTCATGATCCTATTTGTTCAACTTCAGGGGGGTGCGGAATCCAAATCCGCTACCCTTAATATATAAGGTAATTTCATTACCACCCTTCAAATTAGTCCAATATTACCACACATTCTTAAAATTTCACTACCTCCCAAGATGCTTATCTCGGATCAAATTGAAAGTTGGGGCATATTTTCATGTTCCTCACGATGTTGAATGACCAAACGAAACACTTTTAAGGTAGTTTCACGTGAAGTTGATTTCACTTCATGTCAGAATTAGTGCTACAACGGTAATCGCGAGGATACAATTGAAAGTTTCAATTAAATTGAAGGCGGCCCAAGACATACATCAAATTTGAAAGGTTCGTTGACGCTATTCGTATTGTTTATTAAGCGATACTAAGGGATGACCAAACAATACGATTTCAACGATAATAATTAACAACTTTATAGACCCTGGTTCTAATTTATTATGACGAGGGATCTTAATACTCGTTGATAATTTCAAATTTAAATATGAAACTGAAAAATTAAACAATAGATCTTGTTGTAAAATACAATATTATTTATTAAGTCAAAAATCATGAAACTTAAAAGTCATTTTATTTAAGATCAAGTGATGTGGAATTCCTAATGAATCTCGTGTCTTATTTTTTAATACACGAAATATTAAATGAAATAATTTTCAAAAATTATGATTGTATACATATACCTTTTTTTTTTGAAAAATGGATCATATATAAAATAAAAGATTTTTAGCATCGAAACACAACCCTAACCAAAGTCTAAGTTACAAGCAAACTTGTATTATGATATAAATAAGATATTGGTAAGGTCTATAAGATAAATTGACGAGTTTTTTTCCATTGTTTCAACTAAAATATAGTTGAATTTTCAAATATCATCTTAGATAACAATTACAAATATAATTAACATCCAAAGTGTCATTATATTTTCGAATCACCGTTGATTTGCTAACTTTCGTTAACAACATTATATATTAATTGTCAGTTTTACAAATTCAACCCTAAACAATTTAGTAAACCTTTCCATCTGTCTTCTCTCTCCTTCGCCTCTCCTCTCTCCATTATAAAATAGGGTCGAGAACAAATCACGACCAGCAATCGAATCCCGCCCGACCAAGCTCTTCCAAGTTCCAACGGCGGAGAATCCACGGTCTGTACGGATACTTCCAACCGGTCGCGTCTCCGTCCTCGAGACCAATCCCCAATCCCGGCGCGGCTAAATAAGGGCCGTCTAGGGTTTGGACGAAGATAGAGTAGGATTAGAAGTTGTTGGTGGATGAATAGAGTAAGAATGAGAAGAGTTGTTGTACTCCCAGAGCATGTAGCAAGTGTTGTGAAGTACCAAAAAGATCCTCGTAGAGCGCTTGAAATGTTCAACGATGCCACCAAAGCAGACGACTTCAAGCACAATGTAGTCACTTACAGGTGCATGGTCGACAAACTCGGACTGCACGGCCTGTTCGATGACATGGAGAATGTTCTGTCCGATATGCGGGCGAATCTCCACAACCGCAATTCGGTCGAGGGAATTTATGTTGCTGCCATGAGGACTTACGGTAGGAAAGGGAAGGTTCAGAATGCAGTTGATCTGTTCGAGAAGATGGAATTCTTCGGTTGCAAGCCTTCGGTTACGTCTTACAATACCATCATGAATATCTTGGTTCACCGGAAGTTCTACAATCACGCGCATAAGGTGTATATGAGAATGCTTGATAGAGGAGTTCCGCCGGATGTTTACACCTTTGCGATCAGGATTAAGTCATTTTGTACGACACAGAGGCCTAATGCAGCTTTGAGGCTTCTTGATTTGATGGCGGAGAAAGGATGTGATCCCAATGCGGTGGTGTATTGTACTACAATTTATGGTTTGTATGAGGAGAATCAGCAAAATGCAGCGTGTTATCTGTTCGATGTTATGCTTCAGAAACATATGCTCCCTGATGCACCCACTTTCAACAGGTTATTGCACTTGCTTTGCAACAAAGGAGACATTTCTGAAACTTTTAGGCTCTTTGTTAAGATTTTGAAAAGAGGGCTTTCTCCAAACACTTTTACTTTCAATATACTGATTCGAGGGTTATGTCGACAGAGCAGACTGCAGGAATCTACTCGTTTGATGGATCACATGGTCTCTCAAGGTTTGACTCTTGATGTGATAACTTATAACACACTTATTTGGGGGTTGTGCAAGAAGGGCAAGGTTACTGAAGCTGAGGCTTATCTGCAAAAAATGGTCAATGGAGGATGTATGCCCGATGATTTCACCTACAATACTATCATTGATGGATACTGCAAAATGGGTCTCGTGTTAAATGCATTCGAAGTTAAGAAAAACGCAGAATTCAAGGGCTTTGTTCCTGATACTGTGACATATTGTTCCCTCATCAATGGATTAAGCATGCATGGTGATGTAGAAAGGGCTATGGAAGTATTTAAAGAGGCAATTAGCCGAGGTCTGGAACCAAACATCATGATGTTCAATTCTCTAATTAAAGGACTGTCCAGACATGGTCTCATATTGGAGGCTTTGCAGCTTGCTGATGAGATGTCTGTACGTGGTTGCAGCCCAAATAATTGGACATACAACACAATCATCGATGGGTTGTGTAAGATGGGTAGGGTGTCTGACGCAAGTAATCTCATGAATGATATGATGACCAGGGGATTTGTTCCTGATGTTTTCTCATTTAATATACTGATTGATGGATATTGTAAGCTTCTGAAGTTGGATGATGCACTGGAAATTGTAGAAAGCATGTGGACTAATGGCGTGAAGCCCGATGCTATTACGTACAACTCAGTGTTGAATGGTCTCTGCAAATCAGGGAAAACCAGTGAAGTTTTGGAGATGTTCAAAGAAATGGCGAAGAAAGGTTGTGTACCTAATATCCTAACCTATAACATACTCATAGAAACATTTTCTAACGCTGGGACGGTCAAAGAGGCATCAAATGTTATTGTGAAGATGACAAAACAAGGATTAACTCCTGACACTATTAGTTTCAATACATTGATTCATGGTCTCTGCAGAAGTGGTGATCTGAATGGAGCTCACAAGGTGTTGCAGAAGATGATCAGGGAAAAGTTTTACCCTACTGTTGCTACATATAATGTATTGATCAATGGCCTTTCCGAGAAATTGAAATTAAGTATGGCAGAAAAGCTTTTCCAGGATATGCCGGCTATGTGTTGTGCTCCAGATGCATTTACCTACCGAACCTTAGTTGAAGGTTTCTGCAAAATTCAGGACATACATCATGCATACAAATATCTCACGTGCATGATTGATAAAGGATTCATTCCATCAATGTCTACATTTGGACGGGTAATTAATATCCTCTGTGAAAAACATAGAGTTCATGAAGCTGCTGGTGTAGTCCGTGTCATGGTGAAAAATGGTGTAGTACCTGCTGTTGTTAATACCATTTTTGAGGCAGATAAGAAGGATATTGCAGCACCTAAAGTTCTTGTGGAAGAACTAGTGAAGAAAGGCCATATAACATACGATGCATATGACCTCCTATATGATGGAATTAGAGATAGAAAATCGTCAACTAAACCGCAAAAGCAAAGAAAAATTACTCGAAAGATATGCTAATTTTCATTGCGAAAGCAACACTTGAATTTGGCTGCACGTGTTCCTGAAGCCTTCGTTTCTGCAAATTCTCACAACTTCAAATTTTATAACTGATCAGAATCAGGTACCAGTCATGGGACATTGATAACCTGCTGCATGTTCTTCCGCTAACAATAATCAGCATCCTTTTATTATAAACATTTTGCTTCTTGCTAACCTTAGGAATAGATATTTTAGGTGATCCCTTATTATATCTCTGATCTTATAGCTCAACACTTGCTCTTCGAGATGAGATTTATTGATCCTTGACCAGTCACACGTGAAGGGTGAAAGAACTAGTCAAAGATTGCGACTAAGTAGCCAAGGGTTTCTTGAGTAGTTGATGCAGGATGGATCAGGCAAGGTGAAGTTGTGAGCAGGAGAAAGTAGAACTCAGTAGGTTCAGCAGTCTTTACCCCAGCGGCAGGTAAAAATTCCCCTATTGAATGAAAAAACCCAGTTTTAAGAGCACCTGGACCACGACCATAAGCAAAGTAGGCTCTAATATATCGCTTTTACTTTATAGAGTGGAGAGAACCATCATTTCGTCGAAGCAAAAGATTTGATGACGACTTGTGCTCTGTTGTAAGAAGGTATGTGAATTCTTGGTAATCTTCATCAAAATTTTGGAATTCATTGCCTTAATGTTTTAAGTGATTCCTTGTACAATTTAATACCTCTACATGATTAGTTGTTTCCCCAGACCATTTGTCTTTGTAGGTGGTATATGCACAATAAACTTGTCGACTAAGAGTAAACCGTAAGATATTCAAATATTCCTTGGGGTTTCTTGTTTTGCAAATTTCATATTTTTTATCTTGCTTATGTGCGATATTTTGCCTACACCTGTGATTTATTGCACCTCAATATCCAATATAATTAGTCAATTCTTTGATAACACACCTACCATTTTTTTCTTCTGAACAAATGTTGTGTGCTATTTCTTTGGGCATGTAGAAGTTCCACTCTAAACAAGGATCATATGGCATTATTATTTTGCCATTTCATCTTCCATACCAAACATGGCATTTTTAGTTGTAGTTTCATTTACATGTGCTATAATTTCTTTGTAAGAGTTTCACGTTTTGCCCTCCAAATTACCTCCATATCCTCAGCAAAGTTAATATTTGCGATTAATTCTATATACAACATAAAGATAAACTTTGTCAATGGATTTGTTAGGTATTATATGCCAATCATCCGAATTTTTGCTTTGCTTATTTGTTGTTTTCTCTACTCATATATGGCTTTTGTTATAGTAAGTATTTACTACGAGTTCATTCTTCCTTTTGCAGTCACTAACGATTAGAAGCTATAATCATTTGGCTTTAATGGCTGGGCTGAGCTGAGCACGAAGGTTCCAGTTAGTTCATCTCTGCTTCTTCCTAGTTCTTAAACCCCATTCCAGATTTTGATCAACACATCTCAATCTTGTACATGAAATGACAATGAGAGAACGTGATGACGAAATTGGAATGATGTATCCCAAGATTCTCAACTGCCATTGGAGATCAGTTACAAACCATGCAATACAATGACAGCAAAAGGAGATGACAGTTGCGAAGGTGGTGATGTGAGCTTGTGAAATTGGAATTAACCTGCTTTGAAGCTTACCCTTCAATTTAAGCAGTCGATGCTGGCAGATCTTCTCGCATGTCATTTTTGGAATACGAAGGTTACACGGACTTGATCGATCATTTGACTTGTTTCAGTGGTATGTTTCTTTTATGACTTAACGAATTTCAGAAAATGAGCAAAGCTATATCATAATCATTTGTTGTAATACAGGATCATGTTCGGGTCATGGTGTTCAAATTGGATGAAGTTAAATTTCATATAGCTAGTCGATATTTCATATGAAATCGTGGAAATACACAGGAGTTCATCGTATGAATTCCAATGTGATACAAAAATCCATTAGTAATTCAGTAATTCCTGTAAACGTCGGAACCTCCAGTGAGATCCACCCAATCTCCAATCTGCTTCCACTAAGGTAGCAAAGGGTACCCCAATATGCAAAGTTGCTTGAGCTCCAACAAAATTCTAGCAAGGTTGAGTTCTAACAAGGTAATACTCAACGCTGTTAGTAAATCGAGACAAATTAATACAATCATGATGAAATTGGATTACAACCAGAGGTTCCAATGCAGCAATTGCATTGCAAAATTAACACTGTAGCTAGATTAAATAGACGCTCTCATTTGAACATAAAGAAAATTGAATTTGTACTTCGTAACGGCATATGGTTGGGGCAATTTAAACAAAATCCAGGTTCTTCCACCCCAATTAAAACGATCGAAATGCATCATTCCCGTATCACCAACTAATTTAAGTCATTTGGTTCAAATTATTAACTCCAAAGGTTATTTGCGAGGAGGAACAAGGAACACAATGATGCATAGATGTTCCAAACAACAAGATTATCTAAACAACAGAGGATGTCGCCCTTCCAGAATGTGGAAGAGAATAAACATCAGAACAAGATTCTCTCCAAACATGGAACACCAAAAATTTCACCATCAAACAAAAAACAAATGTTTGCCACTACAGCATATCAAACTTCTTAGCTCTTTGAAGCTAGCTTTTCCTTGGCCTTTTGAATCTTCAAGACTTTCTTAACAATTTTTTGCTCCTCGACCAAGAACGCTCGAATGATCCTAAAAAAATTAAGAATGGTTGGTTAGAAAACAATTGGAAATTGATACTCTGAGCCAAATAGACAAAAAAAAGACTCGAGGCATACCTTTCCCTTACTGCACTTCCTGACAAAACACCACCATATGCTCGGTTAACGGTGCGTCGGTTCCTTGACAATCGAGTCCTCTTGTATTCTGCAGGCCTCAAGTGAGGGATCTACAGCAAGGATAGAGAAATACTAAGAATGTGAAGGTATCAATCATAATATTTAAAAAACTATTTCAAAAACCAAGGTATCAATCATGCGGAAAATGCTGAATCTACCAAAAACTATGTGATGACCAAATAAATTGACTATGAAGCCAGGGAGGGAATCTACCATCTACCAGTTTTAGCAAAAGCCAGAATCTCTCTAACAAAGCTTCTATCAAAGACACCTTCAATAATAAATGAATAGCAAAAGTGAAAAGATGGAACCCACGTACACCCAACCAAACATTCACCACATACAAACTAAATAAATAGGCATTTACCTACCTGATGTTAAGGTATAACCGTATAAGTCTATCTACCATTGCATTAGGCGTTAAACAAATCCCACTCATTAGGATATTCAAAACCTAGATTCTGAAGTACTTCTAAGTTTGGTCAGATGCACATACTCCCCCCTGGTTGTCCAGAAAATTTGGCTTCCGTGGTTTACAGATGGAAAGGAGAATCCAAAACCTATAGGTTAGTGCAATACCGAAGTGGTACTAGTATCACTCATGTGTTTGTTAATTGTATCAATTGCTATTAGTTTGTATGATTGATGATAAAAGTAACACAACTGAATCTAATTTCCAATCTCATTGATGATAAAATCAAAATCATACCCCTTGAATTCTCTTCCCGGTGACGGGGCACTTGGGTCCACTTGCTCTCTTCTTGGTATATTGGTACACCAACTTCCCACCTACAATTCCGTAATTACGAAAGACAAAACCATGAGGACCAATCCCAAAAACATAAACAGAAACAGCAAGCATCACATCACACCATCAAATTGCACTTCAAATCCAAAGAATTCGGAATAAAAACAGACAACTTAATAAAAACAATAACTTCAGAAGTGCGGTTCGTCACATTATATTCTTTTGAAAAGTTGAAATTAAAACAAAAACAATTAAGTTAGTATACATGTAACAGTTAGGCAGGAACAATTGTATTAAGATTTTTCTCTTCAAAAAAAATCTAACTTAAGATTTCAATACGGCGTCTCGTTGATCAACAAATGGTACTTTTGGACCGCAGATTAATAATAAACAACACTTCAGACCTAAGCAACAAAATCAACAATGGTTAAACGTCTAGGGTTGAAATTAAAAGTGGAAACGAAATCAACCGACACTAGACAAGAAGATGGAAGCCGCTAAGTTCCAAATCGTGTAATTGAGGATCACAATACACAATATATAACTCGAATCACTGAAATCAAAATCCCACATTGAAATAAGCACAAAAGATCAGATTTTTAACGGCACCAAATATGAGATTTTTAGGGTTACCGGGGGTTTTGACGACCCGGGTCTGGTTGGATTTGGTGGCATAGCTATGCCGCTTCCGGTAGGTCAGGCGTTGAACCATCTCTTGATTCTTCTTTTCCTTCTTCTTCTTCGGATTTGGAGGAGAGAGCAGAGGAGTTTTAAGGGTCGGCGGCTACCCTGTTTATATGGAGGCGATTCTGATGACCTAGATCTGACGGACGAGATTCTTTTGGTGGATCTAACGGTGGGAATTTAAGATGACGTCAGGAGATTACTGTACTGAAGAGTGATGATGTTTGCTCCATGTGCACTTAACTCATTCCAAATTGGCAAATTGTACCGATTTCACCTCCTAATTTGGGATTTTGTTTTGATATATTTGTTTATAGTCAAAATTTGTTGGGGGTGCCTCCTCACAAAGGAGTCGCAGGGACAGATTCGGGCGACTGTTTACCAAAAACACAGGTCTCGAAGAAATTACTAGTTCAATTGTGTTTGTTGCATATTCTAATCACATCCCAAAAAAACGTGATTTTTTTTAAAAGAAATAGGAAAAAAATTAAAATACTAAGACAAGTAAAATAAAACAAGTCACCAAATATCATTGTATAGCATATATATTAATATTAAATGTAATACACTTACGTAGCTTTAACAACACAAACAAATAAAAGAAAACGACCCGCCTCTCATATATATACCCAAAATTGTAAAGCATCCTCACGCATTTTCATGGCCATTGACGAACACAAACACCAATTACTCAAAATCTGAGAAATATTATGAAGGGGAACAAAGACGGAACAAATAAAACCCAAATAGTTAAGTAAAAAAAAGGAACCGATCGATTTTCTTGAAGTTGAAAAATTAGGAATTGATTTTAAAATTAACCATTTGAATGACATGATTCCGTGCATCAATCTTCAAAAAAAAAACTTCAAAAAATCACTTCGCAACTACAACCAAGTACACTTGGACCTCAATATGAACTTATGATTCAACTGGTCAAATAAAATATTTACGTCATGCATTGGCGATTCATAGATACAATCCTAAGCAGGTCATATGTTTGATCTGGTTGGTATTATTGTCCACTGAATGTCTGAATGAAACCTTCACGAAAATGCCCAGTTCATGTATATTTATTTAAAAGAACGCCAAATAGGATTGGGAAAATGTTATAGACAGGAATTGGCTTTTTCAACGAACTGCTATTGCATAACCAATTCTTGTCTAGTTTGTTTAACTGGCAAACAAATTCTTAACAATGCTACCGAAAAATAACAAAGAACACGCTTCCATGGTTCCATGCAATGACAATAGAAAGCAAAGATGCCACTTGAAAATGCATAAATGTGGTGGATACTACAACATGACATACAAACTTAGATGGAACAAATAAAAGCTACCAAACATTAAATGTGTGCGTGATCCTAACTCCTGATCCTGAGCTACACGGGAAAATTCCCCCATGGTAGCATGTGTGATCACGAGCCACCAATGAAGAAACAACCCCACTGGGGTTTCCGTCATTTTACTTCATTCATTGGTTTTGTTGTTGTCGTCGTCTCCGCCAACCCAATAGGTTTTCACAGCAAACAGTACCTTCTCAGGCACCAGAGGACCATCCTCATGATCCACCAACTTAGTGTTCCATCTCACGCCCTCGGCCAACCTCTTCACTTTAACCAGAATGTCGACTTCGTCACGGAATATGACTGCACCTTCCGGTCTTAAAATCCTATCCATCTCCAGAAGTATGTCTTCCATGTTGCACCTGGTTAGCAAAAAACAGAAAAGAAAAGAAAAAAAATCACAAACAAGACAGTAAGTAAATACGTGATACAATGTAAGGAGGTAAGGTAAACGAACAAAACTAACAAGTTGGCAGGAAACAAGGAAACCAAACGAAATTAAATAACATGAATAATTGTCTTTACCTGTCCTTATATAGACTAAACACCCCACTTGCATGGATAAGATCGTAAGTCCTTGGGTAAGTGGAGAAAGCTTCACACCTGCGCCAAATAATAAGAAAAATTATTTTTGAACGCATGGCAATGGCAGTGAGCAATTCTATTGAAAATGAACTTCTAAAAGAATCCCATATTAAGAACTTACAAGATTGCAGGGCAGACATATTTTAATCTTGACACTTTATAAGCAATAAACATTATATAAGCAACAATATATGGAAAGTTTTAGAAAAAACTCTTGATATTACACTATGAACATTTTTTTATCGGTAATATTATGCTATTAGCATTAACATTTCAACAATAAAGCAAAATTATAAGCAGAATTAAAAGGTGTAGTAAAATACAATCCAAGGAATAAAAATTGAAATGTATATCGTAAGAAACATATGAAGCATTTGCAGGACAATTTTTTTCCTGATGCTAAGCATTTTTGGATTTTATAACCGATACGATAATAGAAGCTGCAATTCAATAAAAATGACCAAGATGTTCGACAGAAAACATACCAGTCATGATATATGCCAATCAATCCTCTCTCATATACGACACCCAAGGTTGATTTCTCCAAAATGGTAGGGACAACATTCATAACCCAAGATTTTGGAGATTCAATTGCTGCAGCGAAGCTTCCCAAACCAGCATTCATGTCCATAATGTTTCTGTATCTTCCAGTATCGAGTAGTTTATTAACCTTTTTATAAGCCTTGACATGCTTCTTCCACAACTTGTTGTCATCCTCATAAGCTTCCACTGAAAAACCTGGTACTGAGCTGCTAGATATTCTAGGAGGAATTGCACTGAGCCTTTCCGGGAACGGTTTCAATTCCCCCCCTGCAACTTCATCAGAATTGTCAACTGCAGGCCAAGGACTTATACAAACTTCCATTTTCTTGTACCTAGAAAAGAAGCGACACTCCTATCAAATGTTGATCTACATCTATAATATAACCAGGAACAACGCAAGGAAAATGGAACTGACTAATTGAGACTGCGAAAGAGGCATGTCACTAATTCCATGCCGTTCCTAAGAGTTCAGAAATGGGATCCGAAAAATTCGTACTGAGATCAGACACCAAAAAGATCGATGCATGCCAAGTTTGATGAGTTTTAACAAATGTAAAGGGCAACAGAATATGCAAAAATAGTACCACATGATAGCGATTTTCAATTATTTCATCAAGTATACTCATTGTCTGCTAGTTGGATTCAAAGTCAGTTACTCATTGAAAAGAAAAATAACATATCCATGTCATAATTAGACATTAAGAAGTGTCTAAACAACTAAGACCACGTTCTCTAAACTTCTCCAAAATATGGCAATATGTTCTATCATATAATCATATTTAATGAGAGGAGCATACCACACATCATCAGCGCTTGGAGCATCACATGTCTTAACATGACCACCTTGTCTTCTAGGACAAGCATCAAGATTCATTCTCTTCCTCCATACAGCAATATCCCCCTTGTCAGAAACCTTTTCCCAACAAAGAAGCTCAGCAACCTCTTCAATCTTTCTTTGTTCTTCCGCAAGGTCCTCCTTTTTCTGCTGCCATGCCTCATAGTGAGACTTCCAGTTGATGGGCGGCCCAGAGAGTACCCAGTAGCCCCCAGGCCGTAATATGCGATCTACTTCCATCAAGTACATTCCCTCTGGAAAGGAAACACATCAGGTAACTTGCATAACTAATTCAATGTCTATGTTTGCCCACTGTCAATAAAACCATGTGATCAGTCATACATACCATTGGCAGACCACGGGATTAAGCAACGAGAGCAATGAGCCATGTCAAACGCCCGAGACGGGTATGGGAGACGTACGGTTCCAAACACACCTATCACTGCTGGTACACCTCTTTCCAATGCAAACTGCACCTGAGCTTCATGTGAATCTCTTGGAGCAAATGACATGGCTAATACATTTCTCTTTAGTAAATATGCACCCCAACTTGCAACCTAGACAATCATTAGTAAAAAATATTATACAACTATATGTAACAGCCAAACTAATCAAGGTGTTAAGTTGTAAAATAAGTAACTTACCCCACAACCAGTGTCTAAAGCTGTCCTGACCATCCCATTCTCGAGCGGAACCACAGTTGCAAGCTGATCGATATATTTATCAGCACCCTGAGGGAACTGTGTTCCTCCACCAGGAAACCTGAATACATTCCCTTCATACTGAACCCAGTTCTGGATGGCCTTCTCAACTGTCAAGCTTTTATAAGGGACATTTGCATATGCCACGTAATCACGACTTTGTGGCCACGGAAATGGAGTAACATATCCTTTAGGTGCTGGAATGAGACAATGCAGTTTTTCATGTTCACGAGGGCAATGCCTCTCTCTGTAGAACATGTTAACTCTAGAGAGGGTCATCGCAAGCTTCTGACGTTGGCAGGGAGTATAATCGGTGTACCTAACATGACATGTCTTAAATGTTACCGATCTCAAACCAGGTGTATTTTGGTTCATGGAGCTCCCATCATGGTGAGTCTCAAAGCTCAGATTAGGCAAAACGGTACAATCCGTCTGCTTGGTGATTTTCACTGCTATGCTATCTCCCTTCCCAAAACCACTCCTCTGCCATGCACCCAGTACATAGAAGAAGCAACATAACGCGATCACGATAAATATAGACACAGAACTTCTGGTCCTGCTGTCCGCGGCACTGTACTTAGCCATTTAATATGGTTCATGCTGCAAAAAAAAACATTCAGTTAATTAGCAAATATAAGGGAGGAAATCCAATATTATAATGCTAAATTTGGAGGATTGCATACACAATTACAACATTCAAATGTTGGTCCCCTAGAGAACTGCTTCCTCATATAGGACAGATATATCTAAAGGAATCAAGTATGGCACAATAGTTTTTTTTCTTTTTTGATCGGTAAGAAAGACTAAATAATAAAAAGGTCAAATAAAAAAGATATTGCAAGCCCCTTGTAGTCAATACGTGGAGATTTGAAGATACAATGAAGTTTGAAAGCGAGATATATTTTTCTCTCGAAAAAATTCTAGGATCTATGATCAAATATAATCAACCACATTTAAAATGTAGATCATTGGGGACAGTAAACAAATTATCCAACCATCAAAAAAATGGACAATGGATCATTTGCCAAAAATTCCAATATCAGGAAGACAAATTAGTGCATCTTATCATTGGACAGATGTCATACTACATAAACAACTATAGTTACTATACAGCTATACTACCACTACTGCACAGTCTGCACGTCCTCAAATAGGCAAAACAACACCTAACAATGAGTTTGGGAAATGAAAACATTACTCGTGAAAGAAACAGAAAATAAAAAAATAACAACTCAGTCACTTCCAGAAAATGGTCTTGTAGAGAAAAAACCGTCATCAGGTAGTCCCCCAGAAATAGCTTTCTTTGATAAGTAACACCACACCCACACCAAAAGTCCAAAAGCAAGTGACCATTTCAGGACAACAAAAGCAAAACCACTACTTCAAGGGCAATGCATCGAAATCGAAACTTTTTTGGTTTTTCCTCAGATCGAGCAATAAATCAAACCGGAACAGCGAGAAACAACGGCCACAGAGACAACCAGATGGACGTGGGCGAAATTAGAGCGTAAAGATGGGATCTTTACCGGTTTCTGACGGAGAGGAGAGCGAGAAAGGACAGTAGCAGATGGATTTGGAGGAGGAAACAAACCCTAGGTTAGGAATGGGAGAGTGGAAGTGGAGAGTGAGGAGGAGAAGACTGACAGGGAGGGACACAGATTGTGATTACTGCCTCCTTGTCTAGTTGTCTGTGTTTTCTATTCTACTTGTAAAACAAAATAAAATAAAATAAATTATCATTAGGGACTGGAGTGGAATGGTCTTTCATCTTTCTTTCAGGCTTCAGCAATCAGCACTAGTTCGTCGAGTGAGATTCTACTTCTGCAACATGTCTTTTGTCTTCCTATTTGTTGGGTTTTTGTGGACATTAAACAAAAAATTCACATGCAAGATATTTACACAAGGTGTGTATGTGTATCTCAGTGTGTCAATTTACCAGCTGATCCAATATAATCAACGGGTATAGGAACAAATGTAGTCAACCACATCTTTAAAATGTAGATCATTGAGGACGGAAAACAAATTATCCAGCCATCAAAATGGACAATGGATCATTTGCAAAAAATTCCAAAATTAGGAAGCCAAATTAGACTCACAAGGGAATTAGGGTATGATTGGCTCTAAGCAGGTGGAAAAAAATCTAAAAGTTAAGTTCTTGCAACTTAGTTCCTATAAACTCTAGTTTTCAGAATTTCAATTCCGGTGATGGTAGAAAAAATGTATCTTTTGATATAATAAATAAAAATAATTTATTTTTTGGACATTACTGGAACTGAACTTCTTTTGGTTATAAGTGAAAGTGAAAAAAATCGTCTCTAATATTATTTATGAAAGTGTTGAATTCATGGAACTTCAGTTGCATGATTTTCTCTTTGCGTCTCTAACTCACCTCTAAAATCCTTGCCCTTGGCTGTTGTGCACTTGAAGCATCTATACATTGCTTAGTTCTAAAGTTATAATGTTAATATAACGATAATAGTCATCTTTACAGTTGGACAACAGTAATAAGAAAACTCATCAACTGGACTGGCTCTAAAAGCCCATACCTGTTAAGCAAAACTGAACCCCATTGGACTGAACCATCTTAGATCACCGGACCCATTGGGTCCAGGTTCTAAAGATGCGTAGAAGATGGGAGACTTGGAGCAATCAAATGTTGTAGTGGTCAAGTTGTGGAGTCTTTTCCATTCTGCCACACATTTTTAAGATGAATTGTCCACACCTTTTTAACAGGTCATCCACTAAGTAGGTGAGATGTGACTTGGTCATACCAAATTCTCATTTTTAGTAGACATGTATTCCGAAACGGTATCAGAAATTTAGGTCAAAAAAGTTGAAATTTGTATGAGTATCACAACATAATCAAAAATTCATCTACGTATCTGATTAATGGTAAGAAAAATAATTCAATAGGGTTGAAATCCAAACAGATTAAAATCCAGAGGGTTGGAATCCAAAAATATTAACTATAAGTGTCGTAATACAAAAATTCTTTACAATCCTGGTTAAATTCCAAAATCCTTGAGGAGAAATCACCTTAAAGTCTTCAAGATATATGCAAAATACAAAAAATAATCAGGATCAAAATGTTGAAACAATTACAAATATATTCATGTAATACAGTGGGTTACAGATACCAAATAAATATTTCAGTAGAATCCAGATTAAGTCAACGTACACAATCATGTTTGAACAACAAAAAACAAACAATAATGATAAAAAAACATCTTACAAACCGAGTTGTTGAATTTCAACTTGTCTCAGAGAAAATATCTGCCTCACGTACCAGTGCGATAAGTCTGACGTTTCCCCCCAAGATAGAACGATTCCTTTCTCGAACGAGCGCACACCAGAGTCGACGAACTTCGAAAGTAGATCAAAACCTCGCAAGAATTGACCGCCGGAGAACACTGGAATTCGTGGATACAAAATTCACCGAAGCAGTTTTTCATTGAGAGAGAGATAAAAGATGTGTGTATAGTGTGTGTTTTTCTAGTGGAGTGCAAGACATTTTATAGTAGTGTATAACCTAACAATAGGATTGATCACCATGTGTTCAAGTGTATATGAGTTCAACCACCCCTCCACTTCTTCCATTCTCTCAACTTCTTAACATTGGAATTTTCAATTAAATTGTTCATGGGTTTAACTCCAATTTAATAATCCAACACAAAATCCAAAATGATAAAATTTTCAGGGTTGTCGCCGGACCGATCCATATAAGTTGGCTCTGTCCGCATGTATTGGTCAAGATGTTTTTTTTTAACACACTACTACATTAGGCACTCTGTTCTTATTAATATCTTTCAAAGTATGACTTGATTATTCAGAGTAGATACATGACTTTAAGGTGATGTCTTAATCCTCGTGTTGCGAAATCACCTTGATTATTCGAGGAGACGAAACCCGAGTTTCAAAATCGTTGAAAGACGAAACCGGCATTGGAGAATCCATTGGTTGAGTGGACCACTCCCAAGTCCCAACTCTACCCGACTTTATAATTTAAATGTTTCAATTTTGTCGAAAATGCTGGAAACAAATCTGTCCAATTTTGTTCTCCTATGTCATTTAAACTTCATGAAACTCTTTAAAACGAAACATTTATGTAATAGAATACAAGTCATGTCGTTTTAAACAGTAAGATTATATATAAATGAAATAATTGAAAGTTCTTTCGCACAAGCAAATATGCAATGGCACGTCCAAACGCAATCACAGTGAGAGCAAGAATAAGGAGCGACTTTTAAGTTCTAATAATCTAATTGGTAGAATTTACTATGTCTTGTGACGATGGTTGCACGTGAGATAAGACGAAAAGTAAATTGTGATGGAAATTCTAATTTTAGGTAAATTAAATATAATCCTTCTCACGCCCAAATCATTTAATTTTCGTCAACATTCAAAGTTAACACTTTCCTCAAAATTTTGAATTTACAACACTTACTCCGCTAAACTTCTTTTAATGACTATATTTCACATCTTAATCGACATTTTTTATTTTTAAAATTGTTTGACTAGAACACCTGTAAACCTAATTTTATGGTAATGATTGGATTAGATTAGATTAGGTGTTAGATTTTATTCATATTTGAGTTGCATTTGCTAATAATCAAACTCAAATTTTAAGTCTAATTAAATATGACATCCGATCTGAACTGAACTTTACAATGATGTTAGATTTATGAGTATTTTAGGCAAATAACATGAAAAATACAAATATTAACGGTTAAGATGTAAAATGTAGCGATAAAAAGAAATTCAAGGAGGTAAAGTATTATAAATCCAAAGTTTAGTGGGTTAAGTATTACAAATCCAATGATTTGGACCGGTTTAAGGAGTTATATGTAATTAACCCCTTTAACTTTCTCCATGGTGATGTTTGTTCTCATTTTCCTTTCAAACATCAATCGTAACGTAGAACATTGGTTTCCTAATCCTTACACTTCAACTGAAAGAACACTAGCATTTGACCCTCGTCTAGATAGCTACACTACGGAAAGGAACCAGAATTAACGAATTAGGAAGCAAAAATTAAATTTTCAAGGAGAAATCAAGAAAACCAACAATATATTTTCTTTTGCATTTTTCTCCGTAAAACCAACCTCATGTGAAGATAGTTGACAATCAAGGTAATTTATCATGAATAAAAAGATATTTCGTCGTGTTCGAAAAATATCATGGAAACTTACAACGGAGTTTGTGTTTCAAGGTAAAAAGGGTAATCGTGAAGTTTTGTGGTTGCAATAGTCGAGACTTAAAACTTTGACTTCTTCTAGTGAAAGTTATAATATCATCCCTCTTAATGTTTAATATTTTTGTGGCATCTCAACTCTCAAGTTTAGATGTAAATAGACCTAGGTAACAGGCTGACAACACGACACGACTCGTTAGCCTAAATGCTGACGGACCTAGGCCACCGTGTCGTGTCCTAGGTCGTGCCGGACTCAGGGGTCCGTGAAGATTTTTGAACAGTAGAATCATATCATATTATTTAGGGTTTTAATGTTGTATTTATACAATTGGATACTAAAATGAGCCGTCGAGCTTTCCATATACATTACAATTATATTATTGATTTGCTTGTTTGGATGAAACATGATTGAGTGATTTATCTTGATGGAATCCATATCTGGTATGTTCTTCAACGTCTTTTCTCTCTCTCTCTATATATATTTCAATAGTCCGGCCACCACAAAATGACACGACTAGTAAGCAGGGGCCCGTAGTGCTCGTGCTAGGTCTAGATGTAGATCATCTCCGCATAATGTAAATTTCAAATTCATACGCACGACAAATATGGTATAATAGAACTTTGACGACTCTTATATCACCAAATCACTTGTGTTCCTTTTCAATTTAATATTCGACGGGAAACATAAACGTAAGAACAATAATAGATTTATTCTCTAAAGTCATACTTCTCGTCTGAAGCAATTAAATTAGACGATCTGTCATTTTCACCAAGCGATTAATTACAACTGTTTACAATACAGCAAGACAAATAAACAAAAAATGACGTGAATAGACAAAAAGACATGCATACATAACTTGACCGTGACACTCAAAATTAAGATATTTTGAGTCATACATAAGGTATTCTTATCTCTTAAACTATAATGTATTAAAAATTTAGGTCAATCGAAATTAATATCACCGTTGATCTAAAATGCTCATATTTTAACGACTGAAATTTACTGAATTTTAAAGTGACTGAATCATGGTCTATGATGATCTATCTGATCTGACTCACAAATTTTCATATAAAACAATTAACATGAAGTGATTGGAAATGTGATGTCACAACCGAAATGTATGTAGACCTTCTACAAGTGTTATAGTCAGTCTAATAAATATTAGCACGATTACTACAACAACTTAATTTAATCCTTTATCGTCACTATTCTATATTATTATACACTCCCTTGTATTAAAAAACTGAATTGTTATTCATTATCGAAAAACTACTTAAATTACTCGTACGAATAACCATTTTTCATTTTGTCCTTTCTGTTTATATAATTTTTCATTTTACTATCTCTTCGTATTACTCTCATGTTCATGAGTACATTATTGCAAACTTTACTCCATGTCTTTTCAAGAGGTGTACAGGTGTACCTAGAAAAAAAACACATGCATGATTTGTGTGATCTACATTAAAAATAAATATTATAATAAGATTAGATATTTTAGAAAAAAAAAATTATAATACAAAATAAATAATTCTAGAAATATATATATCGGTAGTGGAATTTACTTTAGGTTCTACATGTAGTCGGCTAGTCGCCCTCCAGTTAAGCAAGCAGGATTCTTTCCACGGGACTGAATAAGGCTCAAACTCGGACTTAAAGATAATCAGGTAATTACGAGGCTCATGTGCTTTGCACTTTGCAGCATTGTAGGTTTATATCTCCGAGTCAAACCACATTAAAAGGACATTATTTCCTAATGTAACTCTGAAAGTGCCAAATCGAAAACGAAAGTCTGCGCTAATCTATCATAAACACTTTTGTTTTAACCTTAAACAGCACACTAACACGCGTGCATCATGTTGCACTAGAAATGTAAGGTGGATTAGTCACAACTTTTGCAGTTTCCACCGTAGTTTTCAAAATCAATTAATTACAATTACTAATGATGTCACCCTAACAACATCACGACACTCGAAAGGGACACAATCGATCGACTCAAATTAAGGGAGTGACCAATGATGTGGTTGATTGCACCATATTGTTTGTGATCTGCGACTTTAATTTGTCTTCATGCATAGGTGCTGGAAAAGATAACATTATTGGAATCTTCTTAAGCAATAAAAAAGAATTAGTGTGTATTTGGTTCACACGTTGACAATTGACATCGCACTAACATATTATGTATCTGATACAAGAAACCCTGAAGTTCTCCATGGTAGGGCCGATTTGTATATTTAAATTGTACTTTTGAGCGTATGGTTCGATGGTCGATTAGTTTAAGATTTTTTAAATTTCTTAAAAATCAAAAAGGAAAAGGAATATTATCTACTGTCTGCCTGTATGCTATGTTCGCATCATCGACATTGGGGATATTATTTATATATACGTGACATTGCTCTTAAGGATTTGATTGTTATCTTAATATTGAACATTGTTAATTAAGACCACCGTTAACAACGTCCGAACAGTTCCCACGCGTCTAGTTTTCTCTGTTAGTCACGTCAGCTCAAACCAACTTCCTGAAATTTTCTTAATCACACCCAGAAACAACTCACACCTTACATTTTCTCCCATTCACGTCATTTGATGATCAATTCTACGTAAAACACAAAAAATTGTCAATTTTTTTAAATATAAACAAATAAAAAACATATTTTCATAAAATAAATATTTGAAAAAACATTTTTAAAACATTTTTAAAACATTTTTTAAAATAATAAATAAAAAACAAAACAAAATTACTCAATCCGAGAGGGACACATGCCCCCTAAATTGCGCACCCAGGCGGATCCATCCTCCCATTAAGGGAGGGCAAATCGGGTGCCCGGACTGTACACCCGAAAAGGAGCACCCATTAAGGGAGGGCAAATCGGGCGCCCGGACCGTACGCCCGAAAAGGAGCACCCATTAAAAATTTAGCAGGGTATGGTGTTGACTAAACTAAAGGAAGCCAAACCTAGGTCGGCAGACAGAAATTTGTGAATTGTCGCCTTGTCGGTACATATACATTCATATTGTTTTTCTATTTGAATAATATAAAGGGTTCCCTCTCCTAATATGCACTTTGTTTGCGTTTTAATCAATTTGTTTCATCTAACCAACTTTAAATCACAATACGTATACGCTTTCCCCTCCAACTAACTTCGTTATGAAGTCGTGGAATTGTAGTTGTAAGCCTTTTCTTGACAAATGTCTGAAGTCAAAAAAACACGCCAAGCTTTCGGAAAAACACGTTAAGCTCGTAAATTAGTAATTAAAAATGAAGCCGCGTTATGTCATCCATCTACTCAAGAGATGCTTCCACTCTCAAGTTTTTTTTCTTTTTTGCGAGGGAAAAAAACTCGCTAAATATAAAACACAATGGGATTTTTGCTTAGGTGGGCTTTCAAAAGTGAGTTATTAGTTTTTTACTCACGTATAGTTTTTTATTGGCCGTATACACTTACAAACTCAATAATTTCGTCACAGTGAACATGTTACATGATCTGTTAATTTTATATTAAAATAATGAGAAATTTTGTACATCAATCCAAACTAAAATATAATGTTACCAAATTCTTAAGCTTATTCTTTGAAGTGTGAATTTTGTATACTATGTTTTAACTTTATTTGTAAAATTTCTTATAGGTTTTGTTAAATAGTAAAACTCAAATTCTGATCCTAAAAAATGAATCCTAAACTTTATGATTTCAATTTCATAAGCTTAACTAGTGTTAAAAATGGATTTTTTATGCTATGTACAATCTTGAACATTTAGATCCATTATTCAACACACACAAAAATATTGAAAGATAAGACACATTCAACATGAATTGAATTAAACCAATAGCAAAATCAAAGGTTAACAAGAATACATCATCTAAGATCACATTATTTCTCAAACAACAAGAGAATCTTCTCCAAATTAAACCCAACCAAACCCTAACTCTCAACATTACACGCTCATTTCCTCTCACTTATTGTCGTCGTCTTCCTTGTTGAAGTCGATCATATTCTTATCCTCAAAGTGGTCGTAGTCGAAACCATCGTCCAACCCAACGTCGGAATCGAGCTACTCCTCAGCGCGGTCATTCCCGAACAGGAGGCCATAAAATTTGGAGGGAGTGAGTGGTGTCTAGCCATCAGATTTGGGATCATGACTTAGAAGACCTGACCACAAACACAAGTCGGATCTGGCCAACAGATTTGGGATCATGACTTAGAAGACTTGACCACAAACACAAGTCGGTCATCAATGCCGAACTTAAGATAATCGAAAAAAAAACAAATTGTAACTTTTATACCAAAGCAAATCTAATCGAACGCTTCACAAATAATAAAAAACTCAACAATTACTTAACGAAAAAACAGATCCAACTATTCCAAGTGCATATCAAGACATAATGGATCATTCCACCGGTGTAGACATGAAGAGTAATAGAGCAAGTAATTTATCCAAACCCAAACCAAATGTATAAAAAGGCACTATTTTGCACGACACTCCAGGTGAAAAAAAACAGAAAGAGAGACAGAAACTAGGGTTTAAAGTCCAATTGCAACATAAAACAACAATATTCGATCAAAATCTTGTCTTTTAACCAACCTAACACCCCAAAAACAAAACTAAGATGTCCTACAAGCTGAGATTCCAAAAGGAAAATAAAAAAACAAACTCGAATATCCCAACATCCGTAAAAATCCCATCTTTTCACCTACCCAACAACCCAAAGCAAAAACCATGCTGACCCAAAACCTCAATTTCCAAAATGAAATACGGAAGAAAAAAAACCCCAAACAGAGAGAGAAAAAACTATGGTTTAAGAGATTCCATCGAAGCAAAAAACATCAAAATCCCGTCAAATCCCATCTTTTCACAGACCCATAACCCCAAACTCAGGGCACCCTTAACGGGGGTGCCCCGCCCGGGCGCCCTAGTCGGGTGCGCCCGGGCGCCCGGGCGCACCCCCGTTAACGGGCGGGGCGCCCGTGGGGCGCCCGCCCAGGCGCTTGCCCGGGCGGTGGGCGTCCCGGGCAGACGCCCGGGCGCCCATGGGAGGGGGACACGTGTCCCCCTCCCATTGGTTAATTTTTTTTTTGATTTTTTTTAGTTTTGGTTTTGTTATTAATGGATTGGGTATTTGTTATAAATGTGGGGTAATAATTTTTTATAAGTGATTAAAATTAAGAAATTTCCAGAACCAACAATTTCAAGTTAAATAGAAAAAATAATAATACAACAATACATTAATAATACTAAAATACGAAATACAACCAACCACATGAAACATATGTTAAAGGGAAATACAAACCATACGGACTACTACAACCCGAAATACAAACTAAGGGAAATACAAACCATACGAAATACGGATTACATCAAACTACACGTACCCATTCTCTTCTGCCCAGGCGAGAAGTTTATCGATTACTTTTTGATCCTTCTCCGTCGGGTTGTCCTTCCTCATCAGAGAGTGAAGCATGTCCAACTTATTTTTTATTAAATGCCTCTGGAAATTCCTTTCCGCTAACTCCTCTTGCTTGGAGAAACCATCTTCTCTGACTTGGGCGGTATATCGCATCTGTTGTGCAAGTTCTCTAACATCGGTGTCTCTTTCGGGGCGTAATGCACTCTTAGCCTTTTTCTTAGCCTTCTTCACACCTTCTGGGCGTGTAGACGACTCCGGCATCGGCTCTTCTGCATCCGAGGGTGATTGCGTCCTCGAGCCGTCCGTGCTCTTTCTTTTCCCAAGGCTTCCTGACTGGGGACTATTTTCATCGTGCAACTCCGGGGACTCCCAGTCAACACGCACGACATTAGCTCCGGAGATCACACTCTCCCATTTTGGGTACCTACGCAACATAACCCAAGCATCAAAATAAAGAAATTTACTAGGCCCATGACTTCGCTCGTAGATCACGTGCGCTTGTCGGACAACATCGTCGTCATTCTGGCCGCTCCTTTTCCGTCGGAATGCCTGATCGAAGCACCCGACCCACTTGTTCACAATAGGTATAATTCTCCTCCACCGTCCTTTTAAGGACTCTGCGTTCCTTTCGGGTAGGCCTGTGCCTTCCACGGAGATGTCGTACACACGTTTCACTCTAGTCCACAATGAAGTAGACTTCTGGTTTGTCCCTGTCACCGCATCGCAACTGACTTCCATATATGCAGAGACAAGTCTCTCGTCCTCAGCTGTGGTCCACAACTTCGGATTGACTTTGACAGTTTGGACTTGCTTGCGGTGACGACGCTGTGGAGGTGAGGATGGTGGTGTGGGGGTGTGTCGTGGTGGGGACTCATCGTCGTCGTTACCCTCATCTTCAGTGTCCGCCATACTCTGGCGGCTATTTTGAGACAAGGGTCGGCCAAACATCTGGAACTTCGGTTGATTATAAGGGAATGGTGGTGCATATTGAGAGTATTGTGGGAATGGTAAGTTTTGATCTGGGGATGCGTAGTGGGAGAATTGTGGGAATGGTGAGTTTTGGTCAGGTAGTGGGAATGGTGGTGCGTACTGAGAGAAGTCGGGTTGTTGGAATGATTGTTGGTAAAATGGACGTGAGGGATATGGTTGTGGATAGCGTGGATGCGGATTTGATTGTGGAGGAGGGTGGAACGATTGTACTCCGGAGAAGACATTGTGGGAGAGATATGGGATGTAAGTTGAGTTTTGAGTTTTGTGGAAGAGATATGGGGTGTAAGTTGATTTTTGTGTAAGGTATATATAGAGAAAAAATTAGACACTGTACAATCACGCGGATTACTTTTCTTTCACGCGTATACTGTACATTCACGCGGACTACTTTTCTTTCACGCGTATATTGTAGATTCACGCGGACTACTTTTGATTCACGCGTAGACTGTGCAATCACGCGTATATTGTGCCGTCATGCGCGTTTCGAAATTCAAATATTCAAATATTCAAATTTCAAATATTCAAAATTTTTGTGTTTAATAGTGATTAATATTGTTAATTAATTAATAGTAATAATAAGTATATCGCGAATTAAAATTATAATGTAATTAGAATTAGATTTATATATAATGTATTTTGTTAAATGTTGTGTGAGAATTAAATTTGTTTAATTAAGAAATGATGTGGATGAAAGAGAGTGTATGGTGGGTGGGGTAGCCTGGGCATGAATAATGTGATTTTTTGGGTGGGTTGGGTGAGCTGACGTGGCAGAGAGAGAAGCTGACGTGGCAGATAGAGTGCAGGGCGCCCGGGGGTAGCCCGGGCGCTGTTAAATATGCTCTCAAACCCAGAACCACACCAACTGACACAATCCCAAATCCCAAAAAGAAATCCCCACAACTTGCCATGGAGGTAGATTTGAGCCATCGGGATAGTGGTTTGGTGGTGGGGTTGCAGAGGAGGAGGGAGACGAAAGGAGAACAGAGGAGGATCCAAGTTAGAAGCGTTGTCGTCGCTGCGAGTCTCGTCGAAGTCGTCTTGATTGCTCGGCAATCTCGATTCGCTCTTGTTGGGGGTCTTTTTGGGATGAGGTTTGGAATGATTTGGTGTGTAGAGGGAGGTGGATACGGTTATGATTTTGTGTTTGTATGTGTCAAGTGTGTAAAATGTTCAAATATTTAATTATAAAGTTAACAGATTTTCCGACGGGGTTAACTTGGCTTGGGACCCACTAAATGTCAAGTAAACCAAGTCAATTTGTAGGGTTTGTAAGTGTATACGGCTAATAAAAAACTATATGTGAGCAAAGATCCAATAACTCAGTTTTAGAAGTCCACCCAAGCAAAAATCCCAAAACATACATTTGAAGACTTCAATTATTGGGATAAAACTTTTGATTAAGTGACCTTATTTTTGTGGAACTTTTTATTTTTTTTCTAAAACTAACTTCTGAGTATATTAATTTTAAGTCTTACATGAAAATTCACAGGACACAAACAATAAATGCGAAAAATAAACTTAGCTACTACTTATGAAATACACTTGCATATAAGCTCGAGAGATAATGTTGGAGAGTAAAGTAAAGAGAGCAGGAAACATGATAGGTTATGATTCGAATGTTGAGTAGTTGACATGATCAGAAATAACAGGGGGCACCCCCTTGCAGAGAACGAGCGTGTGATCTGCAATTTCGTATATCGAATGTATGCCTATTTATTCATTTATTTGTAATTTAATATACAATGCAGATCACACCGAGTTTAGGATTTTGGTAGGATTTCTTATAAATACTAGTGTCTCCACTCTTTTTGTTGTAACCTTCCAACGAATAGTGGATTTGTGACTTGTGAACGTGTGGTGACTGTGATTTTTTCCGCAAGAGTTTTCCACATAAAAATAATTCATGGTTTGTGTGTTTTTCATTTGTCTACTCCTGCATATCAAATTCCTAACATCGAACCACAAACTTTTGTTTTGACTTTAACTACTTAAAGGTGACCAAGTTGAACCATCTCATGTTTTTATTGCTCACGTAAAAAATGTCTCTTTAAAAGTGATTGCGAGTAACTTCAACGATAGCAAATATGTTAAGGGTTATAAATTTTACGTTTATTACATGCCTAAAGTAGGTGACAACATTGAGCAAACTTGTAAAATCCAATTTGGATATGATCCGAATTTGTGTTTGGTTTTAAAGCATATTTAAATATAACATATTTTATGGGTACACCATATCATATTATAAAATACCAAATTATTGACTGCAAACTCTTCCTTCAATTCTCCAACCCCAACGGAAAAACATAGAATGTTTTGCGATTCCTTTCCTTTCTTAAATAGATGCGTGAAGATGTAATATATGATTTATCTAATAAAAATATTGTAGCTTTCGGTGTTGATTACTTGTTCTCAATTAAGTACTCATTACTAAAGAATTAATTGGCTTCTTATCCTACCTATATCTATCTTCGTATCATAGATTTCTTTCAAATCCAAATTCTACTCCATAATATATTTTTTTCATTTTCAAATTAGTTATGAACATATGTTTGCTTTCCAAACATGATTCGTGCATCGTCAAGGATCACAAAATGACGCTCATGAAACACAAATATTATAAAAAAAATCATTACTATTAAATGAGCTTTGGATATTGGTAACTATTTATTGTACCCATAAACGCATTTTATTTTCAAATCCAAAATAATATTTCATTAAATCAAGCGCCAAAAAAGTCACACACTCACACCCCTTTTAATGACAAATGCGAAAAGGCAACAAAAAGTAAACAAAACCAACCATTCAGAATAAATTTAGAATGTTTCATTAATGGGTGACTAAGATTAGAATCCTGAATTCCTAAACCGTAAAGACTTTCGAAACAACTAGTCAGTGCAATATTAGGACAACCAATTCACATCCATATCTCCCTAATTATTTCCAAATAAAGACATCCTTCATTCTTTCTCTTTCTTTACCAAGAAAAAACCTCTAAAACCCCATGAAATTAGTCTCTAGGTTCTCTCAACATGTATTGATTCGTATTATGTTCCCAGAAATAGGTGATTACAAAGATTGTAGTTTTTCTTAAATTTGCAACTTAGTTTGAATTTACAATGACGTAAACTGATTTAAGCATAAATCTAAACTCAACATATTTCCAATTATCAAAAAAAGAAAACCCTAAAACCCCAAAAACATTGTCTCAGGTTCTCCCAACATCTACAAGTGTTCGAGCAGCAATCTTCTCAAAAATAGATGATCACAAAGACGGTATTTTTTTCCTCTTCAATTCGCAGCTTGATTTGAATTCACAAGGTCGTAAATTCATACCAATATAAGTTTACAACTGAACATATTTTAAATTATCGAAAAAGAAAAATTCACCACGTCTACCGCAATTCCGTTAGAACAAGACAAGAAGTAAAAAAAGTAAAGTGACACAAGTTCATAACTCGTCTCTAACGAATTTTTCTGCTACCATCAATTAATTTATTAAATCAATTCCTACCAGGTATTAACGAAAGCTTACAAGTGAGATGCACGTTCATAACTCGTCTCTAACCAAAAAAAATTCTACTATCCTCAATGAACTAATTAATCAAAGCAATTCGTATATTAGTTAAAGAAACAAAAAGGTTAGTCTGTCACAATCACAATCAACCTTCCGGTTCTTCCCATCTAAAAAACAGCACTTGTCAGGCAAAGAAACACCAACCCCACCTGACTCACCTCTAATTCTTCCCTCCACATTCCCCCTCTCCCTCCAACCCATGTTCTCGTCCATGCCTCTTCTGCCGCCCAAACCTTCTCGATAATAGTAGGTGGCTTTTCTCATTCGCGTCTTCCAATACCAGACTCTGTTTCCTCGAGTTGGGGCGTTTCTTTCTGTTGGAATCATGGGAGGGTTGTTGGGGCGTTTCAGTGAGTACCCACCAGAGATTGAGGTGTAGAGGTTCGCTGGGAGGTCAAAAGATGCCGCCTTTCGTCTCCGTTTGCTGGGTTTTCGTCTTTGCTGCTCTTCCCCTGTTCCTGCTTGGTTTGCTCTACATAAGGATTGCTCCAAGGTATGGAGTTTTTTTTCATGGAAAGATTGTTTGTTTTGCGTTTTTGAGTTTTGGGTTTGTTGGTTATGTTAGCGGGATTGAAGGATTAATCTCTTTTTAAAGAACTTCGATACCTCTTTTTTTTGGGTGTTTTTTTGGTGCCTTTTGTTGTTGTGATGAAAAGGTTGATTTTGGTTGTGTGATTGGGATTGTGGGGTTAGTGGTGGTCAAGTTTATCCACTATTAAAAACAAAACGTTGTTTGGTACCCATGTTTTTGTTTTTTAGAGTGGTGGTAAAGGACTTTTATGGACATGTTTTTGTGTTACTTATTTTATAGTAGTGGACAAAGAGTTATTTTTAATATGTTTGTGTGTTTGTATGTTTTTTTTCCCTTTAAATTTTAGTTAGAGTTTTTATGTTTGAGTGTGTAGTATTAAAGGGTGGAGTGGTGGTAAGGAAGAATCTGAAGCTTTGATACCAGTGATCGAAGAACACTTGTTTGATGATTTGATCAAGCGGTACGACCTTGATGAGAAGGAAGAGGAACCTGGGCTCAAATTTAAATTTCAGTTCCCAGAGGAGTTGGTGGGAAGCAGAAAGGAAGAAGCTAAAGATGATGTTCAGAAACAAGAAAGAGAAGAATCTCAGACAGATTTTGCGAAGAAAAATGTTGAATCTGAAAATTCTGTTGTTAGGACTATTCCAGAGCTTTCCACAGTTATAAGCAACTACAATTTCCTTGCAAATAAGGACATCAGTGGATTTTTCAAGGAGCCAGTGGCTACAGTTTTTAAGGTCAGAGAGTCGGATGTAAGCCGAAATTTCGTCGAGGATTCGGAGGAATTAGACAGAGAACTCAGAGCTAGGCTGTTATCAGTAAAGAGCTTCCAGCACTCTGATATTGCTCTCGGAGATGCTCCTAATAAATCTAAAATAGACAAAGATGTTGAGGGCAACAGTTCGTCTCCACAGTTGGAGTTCAAAGAAGCCGACTCAGTTAATGGACCATCAGAAAAGGGTGGTTACATTGAACAAGTTGCTGCTAATTTCGTTAATGACCCTACCAACGAAAGAGTTGATAACAAAATCACCAGAAAGTTGTTTCTATCAAGAGATGATAACCAGTCAAGATCTAATGAAGAATCTGAAGAAGAAGTGCTAGAGGATGAAACTAGGATGGAAGAGGGATCAAAGATATCCGAGTATGTGGATTTCTTGAAGGGCAACTGTGACTTCTCGAAAAAATGTGCCGAGGATCCTGATATTATACTACTTGGCAAACAGAGAACATTGGATAGAGATGGTTTTTTAGCTGAATCTGGTTTTGAAGAACTTGATCTTGATTTTAGCTCTCTTGATATAAGCAGCGACGGCTACTCGGTTAAGGATCTGGTTGTGAATGGTGATACTGATGATGACTTTCTTACAGAACGGGACTTTTGTGCAGCCACACGTGTAGATTCAGATGAAGAACATGCCGAATCTCATATCATCAAGAAAGAACTTGAGGATAATGATTCCATGAGTTCCATAAGTCATGATGTAGAATCACTGGTATCAAAGGTTCAATCTTTTGGCTCCAAGCGACATATCGACAGTGCAGACTACTTTGAGGAGCTTGAAGATTTCCTGAAGGAGACCCCAGATTTAAGTCAAATGGTTCGGGAGGCCAGTCGTGTTATTTCTCATATTTCTCGGGCAGTTGATTCTCATGCTGGTTCATCCTTCAGAAGCTCGAGAGGCTCAGAACAAAATTTATCGGAGAAGGATTTGGGTGAGCATGCAAGCGACCTGGAATTCACAGATGAGGAGGTAAAGTCGATGGAAAATTTCGAATTGGAGGCCTCCAAATCAATGAGTTCATTAAATTTGGACGAAGATTTCACTGAGTTAGAAAATGACAGTAATCCTTTGATGTTTGACGGGAAAAGCCTTAAAGGACTGTCTGAGACCATTTCAAAAGATGATGTTGGAGAACCGATGGTTGATGTTAAGAATTTGAAAGCAAAAGAAAAGGAAGAGAAAGAGGTTTCGTTAACGAATAAGGATGCCAATTTGAGCACTTTGGAGACCTATGATGCTTTTGATGAAAACAATTCAAAAACAGACAATGGTGAAGATTTTCGTGATCTCGGAAACCACAAAGAAGAGTTGGACAATAGAAACATGGAGGACGAAGAAAATGTAAATTATTACGCAGATGAGCTTTCTGAAAAGAAGGTTAGTTTGGATAAAGGGGATTACGAAGATTTGGAATCGCTCTGGGAGAACCAGGAACTTATGGAGCAACTCAGTTTGGAGCTACAGAAAGTGAGATCAGCTGGGCTCCCGACAATCCACGAAGACTCTGAGAAACTGTCCGACAACCTGAAATCATGGAAATTTGACACGATGTTCCTACACGAAAATCCGATGGACGAGCTTCACACGTTCTACAAGAGCTACAGGGAGAGGATGAGGAAGTATGATATTTTGATCTGTCAGAAGATGTATGCAATTGGTAAGTCAACTTTATTTGTTAATTTTATTCATAAAATTCTGACTTACACATCACAGATTTCATGAGCTATAAAAATTATAAATAAAAATGATGCAATCACTTTATGAAGCCAAAAGGTGCTGCAGGCTTATTGACTCTTAACCAAAACTGTCATTTTTAAATCAGCTGGAAAAGTCTGGATATAATTGAGTACTGATACTTCTTTACGAAATTATAATTCTTTTTGACATAATTACACTGATTTCTTGCTGGTGTTTGAAAAATAAGAGTATACCTGACAATTCTAAATCTCTTTTTGGTTACACAAGCAATTCTTTCCCTTCAACAGACACTGTTATAATATGTGATGACATGTGAATTTGAGATCACAGATTCACAGTTTTTGAAGTTTAGTGATTTTTTATTATATTTTCTCATATTTGTTTTCTATCTCTATGTATTGACTTTATCTCCAATTAACAGATTGTCTCCAACTGAAGGACCCCCTCAAATCCATGGGCTCGAAGCGGACTGCAATTGGGATCCTCCTGTCACAAGAGTTCTGGCCGTGCCGTCGCAAGAAACCCAGCAACGAACACTCAGAAATTTTTATTAAGGAACTCCAACAAAACCTAGAAACGATATACGTCGCGCAGATGTGCCTTTCGTGGGAGTTTCTCTGGTGGCAGTACGAAAAATCTCAGGAACTTCCTGAATCAAAAACCTATGAGACCTGGCAGTATAACCGAGTGGCTGGAGAATTCCAGGAATTCCAGGTTCTAATCAACCGATTTTTAGAGGATGAACCCTATCAAATCTCCAGAGTTCCAAATTATGTGAAAACCAAACGTGTTTCCCGTGATTTTATACAAGTCCCAGTGATTAAAGGTAACTACATTTGCATCTCAATCGTTACTTTGAATATCTCATCAAGCTTCGTTTGTTCATATTCATTTTGTAATCTGAACTGAAGTACTTTATTTTATTACAGTGGATTGCTTGAAGGACAAAATGGAAGAAATCAGAAAAGGTCGCGACGCAATTATGATTGAAGAACTAGAAGTCATCATGGAAAAATCAATCAGGACCTTCTGGCAATTTGTGAAGGCCGACAAAGACGAGTCGTCAAAGATTATAAAAGAGTTTATCCAACCGCAACCTGAGTTGCAAAATCCCAATGATCACAAGTTTTTTATGGATATTCAAACACAACTACACAAGGTTGATTTCTAACTTATAATCATCACCAGAAAATCAAAAGAGTGGTTTTTATGGGACTTAATCCCAGTTGTTCTAAGTTGTAACTTGATTTTATAATATCTTTTATGAAACTTACGGTCCATTAGAATTTAAAATTTCCTAAATTCAGGCAAAATGCAGATTTTTTTTGAAAATATTTCTAGGCTATCATTTGATTCTAAGCCATTTTATTTCTGATTCAAGAATAAAATGAGGTTAATATCAAAGTTGTGAGAATCACAAAAATTAAGCATCCTAGAAATCGCACATTCCACCAACATCCTTAGTCCAATTGGTCTTAATTACTTCTCTTTTGGTGATGCAGAAAGAGAAGAAGCTGAAGGACATTCTGAGAACTGGGAATTGTTTGGTGAAGAAGTTCAAGAAGCCAGAGGAAGACAGAGCAAGTCAAGACCTCTTCTTTGCGCAGGTCGACATGAAGTTGGTATCGCGGGTGCTCCAGATGTCGAGAATAACGACGGAACAACTGGTATGGTGCCATGATAAATTGAGCAAACTTAAGTTCTTAGGGAGGAAGATTCACAGGGAATCGTCTTTTTCAATATTCCCTTGTTCGATCGAATGAGTGTTTTATCGGGCATACCGAGTTTTGTATTAGGTGTTAATGTACATAATACATTTTTGCTTCGATTATTAAGATAGATTACGGGAATTCGTTTGCACTTTCAGCAAACATATCAGGGAAGCCAACCTTTCATTTAGAAAGAGTACAAACTCCACGTTTATCATATATCGTTCTCAACGCAAACCAAACCTTATTGGAAATGAAGTGCTGGTGAGTTAAAAATCACACGAGGTTGGTGAGAAAAATATGGTTCAATTTGAGTAATGAGTTTGGTTGCATGTTTAATTACAATTATGAGTTTATCGTATGACCTGCTCATCATACATTTATGAGTTCGATTATTACATTATTATACGTTTTTATGATTCAAACACATCATATAAATGAATATTTTTAAGTAAAAATTAAAAAGAAATTAGGTCCGAACGGTTTGGGTTTAGAAACCGACCAATTAGGTGCAAACTGGAGACAACAAATTCGGCACGATTATTGGTCCACAAGGTGGACAGGTTTCAATACTCGATGCAGTCCATTTTGGTCTGGTCGTCATCAATTAACAGAAAAAAACTTATGAATGACTTAGGTGTAAAGGCTGAAATAAGATAATGCGATCGTATTTGCAACTTCTTTTTTCCAATTGTGATAAATCTTTTTTTTTTACATGAAACTGAATGGCTTATGAATCAAGTTTTCGAAATTTAGCTCTAACTCATATAAGTGTGATGTCAAAAGTGACGCCTCAACTCTCGACTTTAAGTTCCAGGACAGAGAAAAAATCTGGGATGAAAAATCGATTGTAGTGTCGTGTTGGGAAATGATGGTAGGTAACAATTTACAACATAACAATATAACATGGTCAAATATTTGTAACCAAATGCCACTTGTCAATGCCACCAACACCAGCGAGAGACAAGACTCTGGATAGTTTCAAAAAACTCGTAACTAGTGCGCTAGGTTTTTCACCCTTGTAGTACGTTTGAATTATGAAAAATGATTAGAAGTGAAATAAAATAGGGAACTACTATTCGTCGTCGGAAAACTATTTAAATCGTCCAAAAAATGACTTTTTTGCCCTTAACAAATCAATTAATACAGATTTCGTCCCGTGTCTTTAAATAAGGTGTTTGACTCAGTTTTACTCACATTCCTAGTACCAATACCACGAAAATGTCTGGCGAAGCACCTGAATCCGGCGAGGTAACGGGGGCGGAATTTTTTTCACGACTCGGGCATCTGGCTAAACCGCCTCCACCAAGGTGGAGGCGTCTGCCTAACACGCCTCCACATAGGTGGTGGCGGTTTAGACAGACGCCTCCACCTTTGTGCAGGCGTCTCCTATGGACACCTCCACAAAGGTGGAGGCGGTTTAGCCAGACGCCCGTTTTTTTGTTTTTTTAATTTTCTGTTAAATTCAAAATTTTCAGGTTCCGTTGCAAGATTTCGGTGGTGATGAAGTAGATTACAGTGAGTTTTTTGACAGTAAAGAAATATTTACAACAATCGAGGAAAGTTGTAAATGGGCGAAACAAGTTGCAATAGGAGCCGGATTTTTTTTGGTTATATCATCATACAAACCGAAAGCAGATAACCGGATGGATTGTTACCTCAGATGATCGCAGACGTGAGATGAGTTCTCGTGACACGAGTATTGCACTGCGAAAGAATACGAAAAGAAAAAGGTTACGGTTGTCGGTTTTTGGTAAAAGTGGTGGAGCGACGAGATCGTGATGGATGAGTTATTGTTTCTAGTAGCATGTATGGGCAGCACAACCACCCATTGACAGTTTATTCAGAGGGTCACCGACAGGTCAGCGGACTTAGTGCTGGGGCAAAGCAAATTGTTCGGGATATGACAGAGGCACAAGCAAGACCCCGTAACATTTTGTTGGCGGTAAAGAAGAAATTTCCGGACGATAATCCGAATCAAAGGCACATTTACAACTTCAGAGAGTACATGAGGAGGACGAAATCTGAAGACAGGAATCTCACGCAGCAGTTTCTCAGAGAGGCAGTGCAGCATAAGTATTTGCATTGGATTGTGGCAGATGAAGAAACTAATGTCTTGACTCACGCATTTTTGGCACATCCGACTTCAGTTCAGTTGTTGCGTACATACCCATTCGTGATCTGTATGGATTCGACGTATAAGACGAACAAGTACAAGATGCATTTGTTTGAGATGGTTGGGGACCTGGGGTTACTCCAACAAATATGAATTTCCTCGTCGGATATGCGATTTTGCAGGATGAGACCGAGTCTAGTTACCGGTGGGTGTTGGAGAGGTTGCGAGATCTGTTATTGGATATTGTTAGCCCGACATCAATAATTACGGACCGGGAGATGGGTCTGATGCGACCAGTGGCAGAGATTTTTCCTGAGTCAGCTCATTTACTATGCACCTGGCATATCAACAAAGACGTGTACAACTACGCATACCACGTATTCGGCAAGGAGAAGCAGCTTGCAGAGAGTTTTAGACGTGGAAGATGGAGAAGAGTCATGTTTTCTGATTCACAGACGGATTATGATAGAGCAGTCCGTAATCTGAAGGATTCTTACAGTTCCTGGCCAGTGCTGACGAAGTATGTGGAAGACACGTGGTTGGTGCATAAGGAAAAATTCGTGTTGAATTAGACGAATCAAGTTCTTCATTTCGGCAACACTACGAACTGCAGGGTGGAAAGTGCACATTCGGCTCTGAAAGAGTGGATCACTACATCGACTGCCGCTCTCGACACTCTTTTCGACCGCGTGAACTCGTCTATTGAAATGCAGCTGACGAATATTCAGAACTTTCTTGAAGATTCGAGACGTCGAAATTTGGCACATTACATAGGTCCTTTGTTTCAGCATATAAATGACCGAGTTTCGCATCACTGCTTGTCGTTAATGACTCAGGAGTTGAAGAGAATGCAGGACTTAAGTGATGAAATTGAATATCGTTGTGAGTGTGTTTTCCTGACAACACATGTGATTCCTTGTGCCTGTACCATGTACGAGTGTTTGGCGTCAGGTGATGGAATTTATTTAGAGCAGATTCATCCATTCTGGAAAACACTTGTTGTCGGAGAAGGAGTCCAGATGTCAGAGTTTGTTGATCAGTCAGCACAAGACGCCGAGCATTTTCAGAAGCTAGTGGATGAAATCTCGTAGAGCGACCCTGCAGTAATTCATAGTGCCTCTCGTATTTTATACGAACAGTTACACCCCGATCAGTCGAACCATGGAGAACCCGAAGAAAATTCTAAGGTACGAGGTCGACCTAGGGGAAAGTCGACACGTTGGGACCCGAGTGCCTTCGAGTATGCTGAGCGAGGTCGTGGTCGGTCAGGCAATAGTGGGAGCACGGGTCGTGGTCGGTCTGGCAGTAGTGGGAGCAGGGGTCGTCGGTCTAATTCGTCTCGATTGTCCTTGAATACGGGCACATGATCTTCTGGTATGTCGATATCTTTGTTGTTATGTTATTTAATATATATCAGTAATCTAAATGGGGTTGAATATATTATCTCCTAATTTTGTTGTTTTAATGAATTGTTATTTACCTATCTTACAGTGTCCGGACGGGTTGACGTGGACAACTGCCCATATAATGATAGACTGCCAGGAATCATTTTGCCATTTCTGCAAATGTGGAATGACGTACGTGCTGATGGCAACTGTGGATTTCGATGTGTTGCCGATGTCTTTCATGGTGGTCAGGAGAACTAGTCGTACGCCTGTCGTGTGATTTCTAATGAGATAGGTGCACATCCTATTTATGAGACAGTCTATTTCGACCATGTGAGAGAGGCTCGTCAACGAATTGATTGGGGCGGGGGAGGTTGTGGCGAGGATCATTATATGGAGGTTTGGTCCGACTTGTTTCCTATTGCGAATTTTTACAAGTGTGCGGTCATGTATTTCGCAGTGGGAACAGATGGTTCGTTGTTCCCGTGTCTTACTGTTCTACCCTGGGAGTGTCTGTCTGCCATGACGAGGTCTGTCAGAGAGTTGGTCATTGCTCATTTAGGGAGTTACGCTCATTTTATTCGTTTGGAATTACTTGATGATTTCCCAGTAATGTCGTACAGGCTCTGTGCCGATTATGGCACTTCAAAACCTTCCGCTCCTCGCCATCCCAGATGCGTCTGGCGACGTGGCCTCCGAAACTCGGAATGACGTTGCCATCTACAGGACCACCGGGAATAATATCCGTGACGATCCAAAATTCGTCATCACCCCTCTTCTTCTTTTGAGCTCGGGCGTCTGCAGTGCACGAACTCGAATCACCGGTCACAAACCGGCCACCTCGATCCTTCCTAATGACCCACTCAGATGAAGGACCACCGTGTCGCCCCCGTCCTCGACCGTACTGATGTACCGCCTCCTCCTGTGGCCCCAAGTCGTTTCGGCCCCCATCGTCACTGTTGTCGTGACTCCTCAGCTCATCTGAATCATCCTCGTCGTCGAAAGACTCTCCAGGTGTCTGACGACGACGTAACAGATCTCTCTCCTAACTGAAGCAGAAATACCACGTGTACGTGGATGACGAGGACCTGACTCGTCTGCTATACTACGTACCGCGCGTAAGGGAATTGATTTCCCTTTTCCTCCACGGTAACCCGATGACTATTAATTCAATTTTAAAAATACAAATTTATTAATGAATTTACTAAAATAATTAAACTAATTATTAACTGAATAATCGATTAATTTAGCAATTATCACAATTAATCAATAATCCTTTACTAAAATCGTACACAACTAATTAGTAACATAATAATCAATTTATTAAGCAATTTATTTATTAATTATCACAATTTATAATCAATAACCGATTTACTAAACTAATTTAACTCATTATTAACATAATATTCAATTTATTTAAATTTTATCACAATTTATAATCAAATTTATAAAAAAAATCGGGCGTCTGCGGGAGACGCCTACCGCCTACCCTACGTGGTAGGCGTCTGCCGGAGACGCCTACCGTACGTGGGAGACGTCTCCCGCAGCCGTCTGGTCATTGGGTCGGGCGGTCGCGGGAGACGCCCGACTCAAAAATGTTTTTTTAAATTAATTGAAATAAACAAGGTAATTTACCAGATGTGAGTAGTCAGGGGTCTCCGCTGGTTCTTTTCCTGGCCTCCGAGACATTTTATGTGGGGAATAGAAGAGTGATATGAAGAGAAAGTTGTGTTAAAAGAGTGAAATGAGGAGTTATATTAGTAGAAAGGGTAGATGGGCAAAATGGTAATCTTACGGGCGATTTAAGTAGTTTTACGGCGACGAATAGCAATCCTGAAGGATTTCATGTTTAATCGTACATATTTATTTTCAAAATTTTTATGCACAATAAGGATCAATTTACAATTTTCTATAATTTATTTCATGCATGCATCAATTTGTTTCAATATCTAGTTTCAAAACTTTATTAAAACAAATATGGGCTCCGAAATTCTTACCTAAAAGTTCTCTAAAACTTCTTGAAGATTCAGAGACGTTGAGGATGCTCCTCGCTGCGCCGGATGCCTCCGAGTATTCACCAAACTCTAAACAAGATCGGAGAGAGGGAAGCTAGTCTCTCAATCTCCGATAGGGTTTAGAATCTAATTACTAACCCTCTTTAATTCTCTTGAGAAGATGATCTCTTAAGAACTAAAACTAAACTTAAGAATTAAGAGATTTTCGTGGGGAATTATGGAGAGAGAATTTTGCATAAGAAAATAATGAATTAATTGAGGAGGTAATGAGATAAACTTGTATTTATAAGCTCTCTCCAAATTACCTATTCATGTGCAACCCCTTGCCCATGATTTCATGCAAAATTCCATCTAACCATCCATTATTTAATAATAAATAATATTAGCCACGAATTAAACCAATTATGGACCAATTCCATGCATGATCTAATTAATTCTTAAATTAATTCTGCTGAAAACCGTCTGGACCGGTCGACCGTTTGGAGGTTCGGTCGACCGCTCGAACCATGTTTCGGTCGACCGTTCAATAACTCGGTCGACCGTTCGTAACAGGAATTATTCCATCGCTATGTTCGGTCGACCGTTCGAACTGATGAAAATTCCCTGTTATCGGTCGAGACACATCCGGTCGACCGTTTACTGCTAACCGGTCGACCGTTGGAGCACTGTTCTGCAGACTTGTCAAATTTCGGTTTAACCCCTACAAAATTTGACATTTCGGGATTAGTAGTAAATTCACAACTTATGTAACATATTATCCTATGTAATGATCAATAATTACACCCCATAATATTTACATCACATATGAATTTAATTTAGATTCTAATTATGTTATTAATCACAACATAATTTTGATTTTGTTTGTTCACCCCATGTGTCATATTTTCTACATGAAACCCGACACATCTTATGAACTCAAAATCCCCATTTCTTGTTTCCCAGTTTTGTGGTGTGACCTATGGGAGGATCTAAACTAAGTTGACAGTGATATTAAGAGCTTAATATTACAAGCTATAAGCGGTATCTAGCTACACATTATAGCTCCCAATTAGTTAGATGTCTTAATTCCACTCGAACCAAAACCTGATACATTTAGTGATGGAGTGCACCACTTGTGTCCGTCCCTTGCCTCATGATATTAAGAATACACACAAAGTAGTATTGTGTCATCTTTGTATTAGTATTCATTTCTTGATCTCTTTAAGCTAGTTATAAATATGTGACTTAACTCAAATCACATTGTGCACATTATAACTTTGTTTTATCAAGGGGCCCACTAATATCATCACTCAATTAAGAGGGACAATGATAATATTTTGACTAACTATCTTCTCCAACGAAAGTTATACTTAACCAACTAATGTCTTTACACTACACTCATCGATAGCTCAAGACATTAGTCTAATTAAGAACTCCTTAAGCGATCAGATATAAGTCTCATATCAAAGGACCAAGGACACAGTAAAATATTAATGACACAGAAACACATTCATATAATATTTTACTTTTTAGGTCAATTCGGTATACAAAAGTACTATTTTCCTCTTTTGTATACCCGTGTTGTCACTCACTTGTAGAGATACAATGATCTATGACCAACACGACAATCTTAACTCGGTAATTAATGTCCCATGTTAATTACCATGATTGCGAATATCTTTTGTTTTATGTAAACCAATATCTTTTAGAGCTCTACGGTTAAGGACCAAGAGCATCTTCCTTAACACTTCTAAAAGACGAATAACATAAACAATGAACAAAATGATTTCTCATTCAATTCATAATAATTGACATTTAAAAGTAAAACTTTTAGAACACATTCCCTTCAAATCCTTCACCTCTAAAGACTACTCCCCTAATAGTTGCCTTGAAATATTTCTTTCCCCTCTTAATTTTTACCAACATTACAAGCGCACGCAAAGAAAATCATATTCTTCAATTTGAAACCAAGAGAATTAGTTATAAAAAAATGAGGACCATCCTTTCGGTTCATAACATATATGTTTATACCGAGTTACCAACAATGAAGTGAACTTCATTCATAGGAAGTAAGTTTTAGAATTGAAATCAGGGTTAATTACAAATTCACCTCTTGAACTATGCATTGATATCATTTTGTCCCCTTGAATTTTCAAAGTTAACTGTTAACCCCCTGAATTTTCGTTTTGTAACACTTTACTCAACTGAACTTTAAAACTTCATTATTTAAACTCACATTCATCGTTTTGTTTTGCAATTTTTTTGTTGTATCCCTAGTACACTTCTAAATCTATATTTTACGTGAAAGTTTGGATCGAAACAGATGTCGGATTTAGTTGGAATTTGGGTCGAATTCAGTACCAATCTGACTCAAATTCCTACCAAATCCAATCTCTGTTTCGATCCGAACTTTCACGTAAATATAAGTTTAAAATTGTATTATGGATACAACAAAAAATTTACAAAAACAAGACGAATGTAAGTTTAAATAATAAAGTTTTAAAATTTAAGAAGTTAAAATGTTACAAAATTTAAGTTAAAATTTAAGTTTAAAATGTTACAAAAACAAAAACAAGACAAAAGTTCAAAAAAAATAACCGTTAACCTTAAAAGTTCAAAAAAGACAAAATAATATCAATGCATGAAGTCAGAAATATTATTAAGCTTCGTTTCTTGGAAACCAATCAAACCCCTGGGCTGGATAAAAGACTGTGTTTGCATCATATGTCAATTAATAATACTTCTTGAAACTAGCTATGAGTGCACCATATTCCTAGGTATATATCCCGCATGTAACACGTCATCTTAGGAAAAATTAAAGTTATATAAAATTGCATCATGGAGGAAAAAACTGGGAAAGACGTTCAAAAACGCCTCCTTAGATTTCGGTTCCATTCAAAAGAATGGAAAAACGCTTTGATTGCAATAAGCAAACGTACGTACAGTAATACTAATGGATAATGTAGACATGCATGTTTGTTTGGACTCTAATTCAAGAAGTAATCTGAACAGACGGCTCAAATTTGGATGCAAGATTATAGGTTTTAGTGTTTTACTTCAATATCAAATTAAGTAAATCTGGTGATCCACCATTTAAGCACATTATTAGACACGACATACTCTGTCTCATTCTATTTTCTTTCTCAAATTAATTAACTGGCAAAGGTAATGTTGATGATTAACGATTGAAGTTAGAGGTCATGTATAAATTTTAGTATATTTTTTTATTACTTTAACATATTTATCATTGAATTTTAAGTGGAAGGAGTACTGGAAACCAACTTGATTCTAAGAAAATTAGATCAAATTTATGGTATTTTGATACAGAGTCGTCAAACTTATAATCAGATAACAACAGTGGTGCACGTGAACGGAAGATAATACGCATTATAAATACATATGAGCAGCTTCATACAGTCATACCTACCACTTTTACATACATAACAAAGTTAGACCAAAGAAATTAAAGGTCAGCAGTACGTTCAACGAAAACTCAGTTTATAGTTTATACGACGTGATATTTGCACGTCAAAGGAAAATTCTGACATTTCCTCTTTGTGGAAAAATGGTGCATGCGAGCAATTTGAAGCCCCCCTGATATTTGAATTTTTTTAGTTCTATTTCCTATAAATAGTAAGCAACTAATGGACATCAATTAAAGCACACAACCGTAAACACTTGCATGCACGAGTGGTCACGTAGGATTATTGATTGTAATTAATGTCCATGGGTGTGTCGGACGAGCTGCTGGAGACGTTCGTTCCAATCCTAGTTTACTGGGTTTATTCGGGTATGTACGTTGCACTAACACCTTATTTGGAGAAGTATAGTCTCTACACCAAAGAAGAAGAAGAATCAAAGAACATGATCACCAAAGGAGAGGTCATCAGAGGTGTTCTACTCGGCCAATTGTCTCAAGTGGCCTTTGTCTTCATGGCTTTCTCGGTACGTACCCATACAACTAATGTCTAATATTTTGTTAGACTAACAAACCTTAATTCTCAAGTTGATGATCAAAACTTCAAACAAATTTAAAACATATTACTGTAACAGAAATGTGTACATCCACTATCGTCCATGTAAGTACTTGGATTTTGTATAGTTAACGAGTCAACCAACTTTAAAATCTTACGTCTCAATTATTAGCTCGATCGAAATGAAAATTGTCTTACAAATAATTTAATAATTAAGAACAACTCTTGTCACCATATATATCATCTCATCGATCGATCGATCCCCTACAGTCCCACGGCAAAGGATCATCCCCATCGGCACCGGCATCGCAGCCGACGTCCGTCCTCAAAATGGCAATCCAATTCGCGATCGCTATCGTCGTAATGGACACGTGGCAGTACTTCACACACAGACTTCTACACACCAACTTCCTCTACAAGCACTTCCACTCTAAGCACCACAGGCTGGTAATCCCCTACGCCTACGGGGCGCTCTACAACCAGCCTCTGGAGGCCATTTTCATCGACACACTAGGCGGAGTTCTGGCCTTCCTGGCGGCCGGGATGACTCCTCGAACCACTATGTACTTCCTCAGCTTCGCCAGCGCCAAAACGGTGGACGACCACTGTGGGTTCTGGATCCCATGGAACCCCTTCCAGTTTTTGTTCACCAACAACAGCGCAACTCATGGTGTTCACCATCAGTTGTATGGTAACAAGTTCAACTACGCCGCGCCCTTCTTTCTCGGCTGGGATAAGCTCATGGGGACGTACTTGCCTTGCACTATTGAGAAGAGACACGATGGGAGTGGATACGTTGCCAGAGTTGTCAAGAACACCAAGAAAATATGAATCAACCATGCATGCATGCATGCATCGATTTATATTCACATTTGTTTTTTATTTTTTTTGAAATATATTATTATAGGAGAAATGAGAAGAGGTTAATAATAGGAGTGATATGTAATAAGTTCAACCGTCGGACTCATGGTTATGTGATTCTGATGCTCGTCTGAAATTTGAGACATGTAAACTTTTGTTGAGATACTGTGATTTTACTTGTTAATTATTGGTCAAGTTGGTAAAACTCTTATCTTGAAATATTTATATTTGAATCAAACTCAAGGTTTGCCGGAAAAATCTTATAAAAACTCTCACTCTCTCTCTAGTAATGCATATGATGTGTTTCTTAATCTGTGATCGAGAAAAGGTGGTGGTGATTTGAATTATTTTGACAGATATCTTGGTTTTGTTTTGGATGTTCGAAGTAGTGTCCGGAGGCCCAAATATTTTTGTTTTGAAAGGATAGGCCCAATAATGTAATGGGTTGGGTCTGCAATGAATTATGTGGGCCTGTAGATCAGATAGGATTCCAAGTTTAATTAGCTTGGGTAGTGGCTTGATGAATTGCAAATTTGTATTTTAAATTGATGAGAAATATTGAAAGTTGAATCACACTAATTTCAGGACTTGAAGGGTCTTCTCATGTTTTTACCTTCTCAAGTTGGTTTTCACACTTACTCATGTCAGGACATACATAATACTACATTATGAATTGCAAATTAAGAGTATGATCCTATCATGCTAATTGAAGTCTTAATATCACAGGATTCACAGCAAGTGTTACGTATATCGTATTAATCAAATCTTGCATGCCGATTGGTTTATCACAACACAAATCGTCAACACGGGTGCACAATTATACAAAACACAACACAAACACAGACAGCTCATGGAAAATGAGACATCATGAGTTTGCAAATTTAAAAATTCATAAGTATGGGGTCAAACATGACTGAATCCATTTCGCCACATGGGGTGGAGTGGTTTGAGAAGGAAACGAAATAGAATTAATAGATCGAACAAGAAAACTTCGATTAAAGATTCTGGAATATTAAATTCTCCACAGCATCAATGACTACCGTCAAAGTTGCAAAACACATATTCATTATAAAATTAAAAGGATGGGAACGGGAAGAGTAACACTTGGCCTAAAATTATGACACAGAATACCATTTTGGGATACGACGATAGACATAATGTCTTGGAGAACTAAATGCGTCTTGCAAATAAAACAATAGATTTATCGGTATTTTTCAATTATTTTAAGAAGTTGAAAAGAGAAAATAAAAGAACTTGTCTCAATCTATGCGTGCTGCTAAATAAAGAGATTGCGTGAGGCGAATAAATAAATCATGCCCAAATAATTTTTCAATCTATGAGTGCTGCTGTGGCGGAAAAAAAACGCATGCCATTTAAAATCTGATGGGTTCTAATTATGTATAAAAATACAATAGACTTGACATTCAAAATCTGATCCTTATATTCAGCACATGGACTTTTGCGATGTGATGGAAAACACTTCAGCACCTTACACCATACGATCTTATTTGGTTTGTGGTTAGTCTAGAAAAATCCAAAACAGCCAGATTAAAGTGATAATGATAAATAAAGAGAGACAATGACTAGATGATAAAGATATTTGATTTAATGAAAAAACAACTCAATAGTAAACATTTAGGCATCAAATTCCTATATTTGTCTCAACAAGCGTATATTTTGCGGTCGTACGTGATTTTGCATCAAAAGTACGTTTGTTGGATTATTGCAAATATAAATGCTTCAAGAATATAAATTTTTACGTATTGCCCCATTTATAAATCACACAAACTTGCAGTATATTCTAGATAACATCATTGAATTATTACTTCTAAAAATGCTTCTAAGTTAAATAACAATTGAGAATTTGGGAGGAAAGGGTTGATATATATATATATATATATATATATATATATATATATATATTCTAGTGAGTTTAGAGTTGAATCTACTTATTTTAAGTCCGTATCATATCTATTGTTTATCTAAAATTGTAAGGTAGATTCATGTTGTCACAATTATGATAATAAAATGATCTAAAGATGGATATGAAATGTGGAATAATCGTAATTAAATTTAATGGTGAGATTGTAGGAGGATTAAACAAATAAGATGAGTCCCGAGCTCACTAGATCTTAACTCTATATATATATCACTTGATTAATGTTTCTTTTAGGGTTGTCACACAAAAGATAAGAAATAGAAAATTATGAACAATCATCTAAATAAGAAATAGGAATGATGAGCGGATCTAGCTTTAATAATTAAACCCGGAAGAATAATAAGTATGGTCCAAGCTCCAAGCTCATTATTTTACATAGCTACATTTGTCGTAGATTAGAATTACATTTTCGACTATATTACAACACTCCCTCCACTTATCTCTTCCTCCCATTAATTTCCATCATTCTTTTGAACAAAGTTGGTTGATATAACATAAATAAAGCTTTAAATCACACAAGCTTACTAAATTGGTGAAAAACTGAAGCAATAGTAATTAATAGTTAGGAGTCGATCAGAAAAAGATAGAAATTCAAACAATCTGGATAAGAGAAACGCGTACTCAAGAAACCGTTACGACGAAACGAAACCAAAACACATGTCCTCTCCTCCACGTCACCACACGGTAAGTTTAACCGTCGTCCACACATTCCCGACTTCCCTGCAAACCTCCTTCTTCTTATCCTATTCCCACCCTCCACGTGTCTGAACTCAGTCGACCACGATAAGAAAACGAAAAACGCAAGGACACGATACCGCATCTCTTCTTCGATCACCCCTCGATTGCGCGTTTCGTTCTCGTGCATCTCGTTCCTCGTCTCCCCTATTTCGTGGTTCGGAACCCTAATTTTGTGAGGATTCCGGCGAGTCCGAGTCCGACTTCGGGACGATCTCCGCCGTCCCGCATGCGCTGAGAGGAGTTTCGGGGGACATGAACGGCGACGGGGTCACGAGGGCGGGGAAGGTCGTGGGTGTCAGGAGGATCCACGCCAGCCCTGACCATCGCTTCTTCTACTTTTTCGCTCAGCGGCCTCCCGGTCGCACCCCTGAGTAGGATTCGCGGGCGGGGGTTTGTTGGTGTTTGGGTTGGAATCGTTTTCGACGGTTGAAAAGGTTTGACCTTTGGCGGAATAGTGGATATTTGGGGGTGTTTGTTAGTTGGAGGTTGATAATTAAGTTTTTTTTTTGGTTTGCGGTGTTTAGTTTGGTCGAGAGCTTGGTTGTTGGAATTTTGATTGGAAAGTTGGGATCTTTGAGCCTGTTTTTGACTTGTTTTTGTTGAAGATGATATTTTGTTAGTTGTGGGGCGGAAGGAGTAGTGACTGGGAGGGGTGTTAGTTTGGGAGGAAAGCATGGCGATTAGAGGATGAAAACAATTGGGAATTACTTTTTCTGCGATGGACAATCAAGGAAAGGGCTTCTCCGAGGTAGTTGGATTCATAAAGTCCTTGATCGGTGGGCGTTCCGAACCGATTCAATTGTCAAGGGACTTTTGGATGCCCGACAACAGCTGCAGAGTTTGTTATGAATGTGATGCCCAATTTACGATTCTCAATCGCCGTCACCATTGCCGTCTTTGTGGGCGCGTTTTTTGTGCAAGATGCACTGCCAATTCAGTCCCTATCTCGATTGGCTGCAGCAAGGGCAGCTGCGAAGAAGGGGAGAGAATCAGGGTTTGCAACTTCTGCCACAGGCAATGGGAGCAAGAGACTGCAATTGCTGCTGCAGCAGCTGCTGCTGAGAATGAGTTCCGGGGTTCTAGTCCTGGCCTTAGCCGCACGGGTTCAGCCACGAGTATAGCCAGCACAAAGTCATCCTGCACTAATAACAGCAGCAGCACAATTGAGTGTTCCGTTTCTTATGCCACAAGGCCTTATCAGCGCCTGCCTTCTTCCTATAATAGTACTGACCATAGTCCCTGTCAGCCTTCTTCCAATGAACCAGATAATCAGGAAGCACAGACAACTAGAAGGATAATGGCTGCAATTCCAGATACAGAAGACCCTTGTTTGAACCAGTTTGGATTTTGCATGGATAGGTATGCTTTGTTTTTTATTTCAGTTCTGAATTTTGCAAATTTGATCGTTTTGGAAGTCGAAAAATACTGTTTGAACTAAATAAATGGGTCAGGAAACTCAACAAACATAAAACAGAGTTAGGAATATATCATGATAACAAAAAATCACCCTCAAGAATTTCTAGCTTGGAGGATAGCTTGATCATATCATCTAGTAAAATTGTATATCACTATATTTCAGTTGAAGGGCAGAATTAGCTATGAAATCTTCTCTAGCAAATATTGGGACTGGGAACTCCTCAACCTAAACAAGTTTTGTTCTCCTTGGAGGAGGTGAACCTCCCACAGATGGTATGATTTGCTGGAAGTTAAGAAATAATTTTCTAGGTTTACACCTTATGTTTTTAATTACAAAACAAATATCATCTCTTATGCAGTAATTAAAAAAAGAAAACAAGTTGCAGTATAGTCTTACTTTTGGGTTTTCTAAATTCTAACAAGTGAACACAATTGTTTGGAGACTAAAATTATGAATAAGCTTCACGATCTTAAGAAGTGCTTATGTGCTAAGAGGGATTTTTAGAATGAGTTTAGTTAGAATTCCTGCTTCCTTATTATTTTATAATTGTAATATAATTTAAAGGAAAAAGATGTTTCATGATGATTGGTGTTTTTCTAGCCGTTACATAAGTTTTTATTATTATTGGTAGGCAGGCTCTTTTTTATATAAATGAATTCTAACCATAGAGGATGTAAATGGCATTGCAGTAGCTTCGTCATACTGTTGTTTAGGTTGTTGATGATCCTTTAAATTAGGTTCACTCAGTCTGGTTGATTTTCTGTTTGTAGTGATCCATCTCATCCTTTTTCAACAAAAAAGGTTTTCTAGAAGGAATGCCATTTTATACAGTGACAGAAAAGCTGTCACACGCATACATTAAAAGAAATTAATGCATTTTACATCAGTAGTAGTGGCTTTATTGTCTGTATATTTACTTCAGCCATTTCATTACTAGATTCTAGTCACATGTTTGATCGTAGGTAACTTGGTTAATTTATATAATAACTGCATATTTAACCACTTCTGATGAAAGTTCACTTATTTGTAGGAACAATGACGATGATGGTTATGGTGTCTGCAATTCTGATATCAAGGCGTCACACCACCATAACTCAAGTGACTATTTTGGTGATGGAAATTATGATGAAGCTGAAGATGGCGGTCAAATTGACGAGCTACATTCACGCCAAGAAAACGTTGATCCTGAAGTATTTAATACAAGCCATGGCAGTCCTGAATTTCAAGGTTCAGAGGGCATTGATGAAATGGTTGAGATGGGGCCACAAAATGCTTATGAATGTGATACTTCTTCCCCAGGATATGATATTGAAAAGGCAGATGCTGAACTGGTGGATTTCGAAAATAATGCGGTTTTGTGGCTCCCCCCAGAACCTGAAAATTCAGATGATGAGAAGGAACCTGATATTTTTTACGAGGATGGTGACACTGCCTCTGGAGAATTTGCATATGCAAGTTCGTCAAAAAGCTTTGGCAGTAATGAATCAAGAACCAGGAACCAACCTATCGAGGAGAACAATATGGCTATGAAGGATGTTATCAGTGGACATTTCAGGGCATTGGTATCACAACTTCTTCAGGTTGTAAACCTTGACGGAGGAGATGTTGACAGAGAGTGCTGGTTGGAGATTATCACATCTTTATCATGGAAGGTAGCTAGTCTCCTCAAGCCCGATACAAGCAAGGGAGGAATAATGGATCCGGCAGAGTATGTGAAGGTCAAGTGCTTAGCTTGTGGTCGTCGCAGTGACAGGTAATATTCTGGCTATCCATTTCAGCAGATCAGCTTATGCAGAGCATAAAAAATCAGATTGTGCAGCAATCAGTTCTTTTAAATTGTGTGCTGTTTCTAACTCACGAATATATTTTGCACTTTCTCCAGTGTGGTGCTCAAAGGAATTGTCTGTAGGAAGAATATGGCACACCGCCGCATGAAATCAAGAATAGAAAAGCCTAATGTTCTGATACTTGGTGGAGCTCTTGAATACCAAAGAGTATCGCATCATTTATCTAGTTTTGACACTCTGTTGCAGCAGGTCCTTATATCAATTTCTTTGGATAAATTTTTCTTATAAATTTGTGTTTATTCTCATACATTTTCTTTCTTTAGGAGATGGATCATTTGAAGATGGCTGTTGCTAAGATAGCTGCTCATCAGCCCAATGTTCTACTAGTAGAAAAAACAGTCTCCCGGTTTGCCCAAGAATATATTCTTGCAAAAGGAATATCCCTTGTATTAAATATGAAAAGACCTCTTCTGGAGCGTATATCTCGATGTACTGGTGCTCAAATCGTGCCCTCAATTGACCATTTGTCACCACAAAAGCTAGGGCAGTGCGATCTATTTTATGTTAAGAAGTTAACTGAAAATCACAATAGTGCTGACCAGAATAAGAAAGGTTTACTGAAAAACCTGATGTTCTTTGAAGGGTGTCCAAGGCCCCTGGGATGTACCGTAAGTCTTCATTGTTCTAAAACTTCTAGGCCTTTGTTTTGCTTCATCTCCTTCATGATTTCTCATTGTGTGAGATTGGATTGTCAAGGAAAAAAACATATGACATAGGACAACTCAAACTTGGCTAACTGAGCGTTGATGTGACCTTTTCCTATATGAAATTGCCTGCATTCGCATAAGGTTCTCAAGGGATGATCTGTTGATAGAAACATACACAGAAACATATAAACAAAAAAAACATATAAACAAATATATAATACACAATATGTTAATTGTAATAACAGTAACATCCATATTTTTTGATTTTAGTTAGGATTTCTTTGAAAATACCTCACGAAATGAGTGGATACTATATATACGTGTTTGACACGACACGATATGGTAACACAATTTAGATACGACATTACACGTAATTTTTTGTGTGGTTGAAATGTTTTATTATGATGATTTGTGAAGATATAAACATAAAATAATTGGTACACAATTTGACACGAACACGACACCATTACACGATATGAACATTTTTTACACGAAACTGACACAAATAACATCTTTTGTTAGGTAATCAATTATTTTTACTTCGTCATGTCAATTAATATGTTATTTAGAAAGGAAAATATCAATATAATATGTCACTTAACTATTTTCAAATTTAAATATGATGAATCTTTTTTAAAATTTTGCTAAACACGATAACATGAAATTCTGACACACCTACATAATTGTTTGACACGATAGTACACAAACACGACACTATTGACATGTCTAATATGTGTACTAGCTTACAAACGTATTGCACATTTTTGTTGTGTTTATACCAAGGTTCAGAAATGCGGGATGCGGATGCGATGCGGCGAGGCACCGCACCTGACATATGCGGTATGCGGATGTGGGTGCATATGTGGTTTGCGATTTAATAATTAAATAATATAATATAGATATATTAATTATAAATTATATATATATAACTAAAAATTTAGGTAAATTTTTGAATAATTTCTAAGATAAACAAGGTAATATTAAACAAATTAGAATAACAACTAAAAACAAAAAGTGAGTGTTCTGAAATAACAACTAAAAACAAAAAGTGAGTGTTCTGAAATGCGGCCGCATCTACCCGCATATGCGGGTCAAGATGTGGGTCGCATCGGGGAGATACGATGCGCCTCTCCCCCGCATTGCGGCCGCATCCGCATTTCAGAACAGAGGTTTATACATATAAATCATTTGACTGCTTTGTTCAAGTAATTGTTGAAAATGACATGACCTGTGTTAATTATTATTAGACACATTTATCCGTAGTGTTCGTTAATTATATTTACATGACGGTTGGAACACGAGTTATGCTCCGTGAACAATGTTCAGGTAAAAGTATGCAACCCCGTGTGGTCAGCATGTGCTGGTTGCTTATGGATCACATAGGATTGCTCACCCATTTTTATTTTTTATTGTAAAAGGTTAAAAAAATTGCCAAAAAATGTTACAATAGTAAAAATTGGGGAAATGAAAGAAGTTTAAGAAAACATTCTCTTACAGATGCATGATAAATGGGGGAATTTATACTTCTTGGTCGCTTTAGCGACTATAAGGGAGGGAAGAACTAAAAACAAAAAAAAGACCAAGCACTAATTTACTTATTGGTCCCTTTTGCGACTATGAGGACAACATAGTCGCACAACCAACCACACAATATTGTGTGTGCTTGTGTGGTTGCCTCACATGCGCACAGACTACAAAGAAATTGTGACTGCTTAATTGCTCGTGTATACTACCTTGTATTGGTACCCATATGGACGCCTATTTTGAAGTCTCCATGCATGTTAAATTGCATTTAAATTAAAATTTTAAGTTTGACTCATGTTCCAACAAACAAGTAATAGTTTTTCAAACATGTAATAGTTTCTTTTGGATTTAGCGGATTTTAGGATTTATTATGCTGTAGGTTTTAATGGAAAAGATTAAGATTAAAATCTCATAATGTTTTATTCATATGAGCAGAAGACACCAAAGGATGTCTGTTTGGTGATAAATTTAGTAGCGAAGACAATGAGTTTCAGTTGATTTTTTTTGTTAATTTGTTTGTCGGAGAATGTTCATTATGCCTCTTTCATATTCATGAAAATTTCTGGCATCTTAAATCAAATTGGTTTCTTTTGTCTGTGACAAGGTTCAAATCCTTAAAGTAAGATCAGCAAATCGTCATGATGTAGATTGATATTTTCCTGTTTCACCTTGACAAAATAGTTGTTAGTTGAACTTATTTGGAAAACATAGATGAGTATCGACAACATATGAACGAGGAAAAATTTATTTTGTTTGATCATTGCCAAAAAAACTTTAGACGATCTACAGTAGTAACATATCTAGTTGTTAAAGAAGTAAAATCGAGAAAGGAAAATCATAATTATGCATAGAAATATCTAAAAGAATTTTAAGAATAGATGGTACCACTGCAAATAAGCAACACTTACGAAATGCCATGTTAACTGAATCAAGAGGAGAAACATGCATTGTCAAATTGATTGGCTGACTAAGCTCCATCTTTGAAAGATTTGTACTTTTTATGACAACAGGGAAGATGTCTCATTACCTTGACATTGTAAACATAAACAGCCATCACTCATCAGTGATTATCCATTTCTCTATACATTTAGCTCTTTGATTTACTGGAGATTCTCCTTGCACCATCTGTCCATCTTACCGGTTGCATTGCATATTGTTGAAGATAGCAGCAGCAGCTGAACTTTGATGATGTTGTTACAGTGTCAAAATCAGCTGTCTTGCCATCCTTATTTTCACTTTATATGGTTTTTCATTATACTATATTGTCTTAACATCTTATATTGGAATAGGTTCAATAGTATTGGGGATTTTTTTGAATGTTAATCGAAATGCTTGTACTGATTTCTTGTGTAGGTTTTGTTGATGGGAGCGAATAGCGACGAACTTAAGAAAGTGAAACACGTTATGCAATATGGTGTATTTGCAGCATACCACTTGGCCCTGGAGACATCATTTCTTGCAGATGAGGGTGCTTCACTTCCTGAATTTCCATTGAGATCTCCAATAACTGTTGCACTACCGGACAAGCCGTCCAAACTTGGGAGCTCAGTTTCCACTATAGCAGACTATACAGCCCCTGCATTCGAGGACCCAGAACCACCTCTTACAGTTATAGAAAGTAGCACAAAAAACCTTGCCCCAGATTCTAATAAATTGACCTGTAATATTCAAAGAATGACCTTATCAGACTGCTCATACTCCACCCATTATTCTCAAAACATAGGTAAATTCTCCACTGATGATTTCAGTTCATCTGATGTTCATAAAGGGCCTGATGGAAGCAGCGTCGTCACTGTAAATTCAACTCCATTTCAGCCTTCTGCTCTTTTTTCTTCTTCGTATGGTTTTTTAGAGGACAATGGTGGCGCTAGTATTGTTGCAGAGCAATCGAAGAACGAATATCTGCAAACAATTACTTTCCCAAGTTATGATAATTGTGCTGTATCTACCAGCCAAGGTGAGTCTCCTGAGATCACGAGTAGAGGTAACAAAGAAGCTACTCACGAATCTTCTGGCAAGCAAGATATTGAACATCAGAATGCTTCTACTTCTGTAATGTTACATGCCGAAAATAGCCAAGTGCAAGAGTATGGAACAGTGCGAGGAGACTTCCCTCCATCGCCCTCGGACCATCAAAGCATTTTGGTGTCCTTGTCAACACGCTGTATATGGAAAGGGACTGTTTGTGAGAGGTCTCATCTTTTTCGCATCAAATATTATGGCAGCTTTGACAAGCCTTTAGGACGTTTCTTACGGGACCATCTATTTGACCAAGTAATTCTCATTTCTCTACTTATTTTCTCTTATCTGAAATTGATTCCTGGTGTGAGGCTAACAAGTTTATTATTTTGGCAGTACTATCAGTGTCGCTCCTGTGAAATGCCATCAGAAGCTCATGTTCATTGTTATACCCACAGACAAGGTAGCCTAACAATTTCAGTGAAAAAGCTCCTAGAAATTCCTTTAGCTGGAGAGCAAGATGGCAAGATATGGATGTGGCACAGGTGCCTGCGATGTCCACGGAAAGATGGCATTCCCCCAGGTACTTCAAGGGTTGTTATGTCTGATGCTGCTTGGGGTCTTTCTTTTGGCAAATTTTTGGAGCTTAGCTTTTCCAATCATGCTGCTGCTAGTAGGGTAGCAAGTTGTGGCCACTCTCTTCATAGAGATTGTCTCCGCTTCTACGGGTACCTCTCTTTATATGCACATTTCCCATCTTTCCGTTGTGTTTTCTCACAAGCGCTGTTGCACCATGTCATCCTGTCATATGAAAAGAGGACCTTCATGCACCTATAAGCTTAGTGAATTGATTGAAGTTGAATGGTTTGGAAGGTCTAAATTTGCATGGTAGTAGATATCCATGTATATTAATTGAGCAATTTCTGACAATTCGAATCACCCTGAATAAAAAAGAGAGTATATTCTGTATCCAGTATAACAATTGAAAATACTAAATATTTCACCTACTAGGCTACTTTTCTGAGTTGGTGGTATTGTCATTATGACCTTAATGTGTACATATCTCGAGTTTAACCTTTCCATTTTATCAGGTTTGGGCAAATGGTTGCTTGTTTTCGTTATGCTACTATCAATGTCCACTCCGTTTACCTCCCTCCTGCCCAACTTGATTTCCACACCCAAACTCAGGATTGGGTTCAAACCGAAGTTAATGAGGTTTGTTGATTCTGATACATACTAATTTTTTTAGGTTCGCCTACTTTTTGTGTTGATACCCTTCTTGTGCTATAATCTATTGTGAAAGCTAATCAGTGTTAACTTTGTTAGGTAATTGATAGGGCAGACCTTCTATTTACTGAAATTTTAAATGCTATAAGCCAAATATCAGAATCAAACGTGACCACCAGATCAGTTAATGGTAAATCTGGGGATCCTGAGTCAAGGAATGGCATTGCTGATCTTGAAAGCATGTTACATGAAGAGAGAGCTGAATTTGAGGTGAATTTTTATTTCAATGAGTACTGCCCTTTGTCATATTTTTATGTCTCCTAAAGCTTTGTTGATTTCATTATCCTCAGGAGTGCCTGGAAAAGGTTCTAAAAGAGGATGTAAAAAATGGGGAACCATTTGTTGATATATTTGAAATTAATAAGTTGCGGAGGAAGTTGCTCTTTCTCTCGTACGTATGGGACCAACGGTTGATTTATGTTGCTACTGGTGTAGATAGTGCTTCTGCTTCAAGTATAGAGAAACCCAATTCCTCTGACAAGTTAGTGGAGTTGAATACACTGCCTAATCCTCATCAGGTATTCCGCAGGCTAGATTGTCTTACCTTGGATAAAACAACCAATGAGCATCTTAAACCTCAGCCGCATAACTCCACCCATTTGGAAAGCCATCCACCGCCAGACTCTAGGTTTGAAGATGGAAATCAAGAATCTCATTTCCTCGACTCTAGCCCTGATCAATTAGATATATCTGGTGGCATTGTTCGAAGAACTCTTTCAGAAGGGCAGATCCCACTTATTTCAGATCTATCTGATACCTTGGAGGCAAAGTGGACTGGTGAAAATGCCACTCCACCTGCCGAATTCCCGAAGTCCAAAGCATCAACCACAATGGAGATCACATTTCCATTGATGGATTTAAATGGACACTCTGAAAACAATGTTAGACCTGACCATGATTACAACTCTACTATGGTAAGCACAGTTAAGGGCAGCCATCGTCCAGCTAAAGACTCGTCAAGATGGATGGACGTGTCTTTTCTGAATTTTTACCATTCCATTCACAAAAATTACGTAGCTCATGCTTCGTTCTTTCATACCATGTATGATTACGTCCCCGTATATATCTCCAAAATGAAGGAGTTGGATCGTCAAGGTGGTGTGAGACTTATGCTTCCTCCCGGTGTCAGTAATATTGACAGCCCGATTTATGATGAAGAACCTACCAGTATCATTTCTTATGCATTGCTTTCAGCAGATTACCATTCTCAGATGTCTGACGAGAGAGACAGAATAAGAGAGAGTGGAGAATCATCTACTTCATTATCACATTATGATTCGTTTCTACCTTTTTCATCATTTGATGAGACTTCTTCGGAGTCATTTAGGAGCATTGGATCTGTTGATGATAGCATGTTGTCTATATCAGGAAGTAGAAGTTCACCGGCAATGGATCCAGTTTTGTCTACAAAAGCTTCACATGTTAGAGTTTCTTTTTCTGATGAAGATGGACATGGAAAGGTTAAGTACACTGTGACATGTTATTATGCAAAACGATTTGAAGCTCTGAGACAAGCTTGCTGCCCAGAAATTGATTATGTGAGATCTCTTAGTCGTTGTAAAAAATGGGGGGCTCAAGGTGGAAAAAGCAATGTCTTCTTTGCCAAAACATTGGATGACAGGTTTATAGTCAAGCAGGTGACAAAAACAGAGTTGGAATCCTTCATTAAATTTGCTCCAGATTATTTTAAATATTTATCCGAATCTATCAGCACAAGAAGTCCAACTTGTTTAGCTAAAATTTTAGGAATATACCAGGTAAATCTATCTTGAGCTTGCACTGTTATGAGTTATGACCACATTTTAGCTGGCTTGAACTCTTTCTAACTCATCCATTGTAGATTACATAGCTGTGGCTGTATAATGATGAGCATAATTTTTATTGTCACCATGCAGGTTGTCAGCAAGCATGCCAAAGGTGGAAAAGAAACAAAAATGGACGTGCTAGTAATGGAGAACCTTCTGTATGGAAGGGGTATTACAAGGCTATATGACCTAAAGGGATCCTCACGCTCACGGTATAACGCGGATTCAACTGGGACCAATAAGGTCCTTCTTGACGAAAATCTGCTTGAAGCAATGCCAACTTCTCCAATTTTTGTGGGAAACAAGGCAAAGCGATTACTAGAGAGAGCTGTGTGGAATGATACAGCATTTCTTGCGGTAAGTTAATTTGGAGATGGTTACAGTAACTATGTTTGTTTGTTTTTGCTGTTAACTCTACCATCTTAAATATCTTTCTATATTGAGGGTTGAGTTTTCTTATGTAAAGGTGTTGTTCATTGTGAATATTTTACATGTCTTCGAATTAGTTATTTATCTCACTTTTAAATTAATTAATTAATATGTGACTCCCTGATGTTCTTTCAGTCCATTGACGTGATGGATTATTCCTTGCTGGTTGGAATTGACGAGGGAAGACGCGAATTGGTTTTGGGGATCATTGATTTCATGAGGCAATATACATGGGATAAGCACTTAGAGACGTGGGTAAAGACTTCTGGAATCTTAGGTGGTCCCAAGAATGCGTCACCGACGGTGGTTTCCCCCAAGCAATACAAGAAACGATTCAGAAAAGCCATGTCGGCTTATTTTCTTATGGTTCCAGATCAGTGGTCTCCTAGTGTCATTCCAAGCACGTTGCAATCCGATTTCAGGGAAGACAACGTACAACTACTTTCCCCGGAAACGTAGTCACCATTGTAGATGTTTGTGTAGTGTGGCTTCCTCCCATCACGGCTCCATTTTTTTCCCGGTTGCTTTCCTGTATTTCGTTCGTATAGCAGCATTCTGTGAATTTTGGATAAAATATCACGAGGGAGCTATTCAGTGCCATGAAGTTTTCTGATAGTCATGGTAATGTTGTAATATGTATTCGATTCTTCCCTTGCATTCTTTACACAAATATAAGTCTTTTTTTCCATCCTTGCGAGGTGTTTCTTGTGGTCTTGAAGGAATTTATTGTGGTATTACTTTCAATTGTGTTATGTTTGTGTATTATCAAGTCAGACAGTTCTGAAATCGTGTTAGGATTTTGTATTATCGTGTTTAACACAATTTGAATAAGATTTATTAATTTTAGATTGAAAATAGTTAAGTGATATGTTATAGTGATATTTTTCTTTCTAAATAACATATTAGTTGATCGTTATGAAGTAACAAAATAAGATATTCAACTTATAATTACAAGCCATAAGAAATACGAAATACAAAACTTGTATTTGAAGAGTGAAGTTTGTTCCTTTTTGCTTTTTTTCGTTCTTCTTTGGCACCAACGGTAGAGATCGGAGGTATATAAGATTTTATGATCAGACGGTGGAAAAGGTTACCAATCCTCATATAAAGAATTGCAAACTATAGTCTACCCTAATTTTAAGTCACAACTCTTGATTTTTTTTGATTTCCCAGTGGGCTTTTTTGAATTTTTTCCAGTGTTCCTTTCATGAAACTAAAAACAAAATAAACTGGCAGCAAAAGAAAAACAAGATTTTCATGCGCCAACCAGACCATTGGGAATCAAAATCCAAACAATTGACGCCTTAGTTCAGTAGAAACAAATGTCCAGCATCATATTCTGGACCAAACAATCAGATTCAGCAGAACAGATAAGAGTCCATTTTAAACCTAAAGATGTTTCAACTCCGACAATTTTAAAATTTAATCATGATAATAAGAAGAATATTTAACATGTGCGGTGAAACATCACTTGCTCCGAGTAGAACACACTAGTACATTAGAAAGAATAGATATATAACTGTAGCAAAAATAGGGGTACATTTCTGTCTAATAGCCTAGACACACAATGTTTTCTAGTAACTCTTAATCAAGAAAACAGCGGTCACTGTGAAAGCAAATCATTGCCAACGGCCACTCGGTAACTCTACCTTATCTTCCTTGAAACAATTAGGACTTCCACAGGATCAAAAATGCTTCCCCGTCATCGTCAATATCCTGGCGACCATTTGTCCAAGAGCTTCCTCTAACTTCATTACGCATCAACCAGCTGAAGAAGCACAGTAGCACACGACAATAGGTGTTAGTCCCAAGGGTTTTCAAACATTAAACATGGCAAAGTCACTGCACTAAGTTAGATGCAAACAAACGTGTCAATCACATATGACATTTCTTTGTTTTAACTTTAAACTTCTGGACCAGAAAAAACATCGTTCGTACTTAATCATTTATACCTTGGTTCATTCCAGTTTTGGCCTTGCGCTACATAAATGTTTGAGTAGAAGAATATTTCTTCCAAAAGAGGATGCAATGCAAACAAGGACTATGCGTCCACATATCACAACCCTATGGTTCATTTAAAAGAAGCTCACTCATTTGTTCTGTCATGTCGTTTCATTTTTATTTTATTTTTTTGGGATCAATAACATGATCTCTATAGTTTCAATTGAATAACCGACTCATGCTAAAAACTGATTGTTTTTGGTATATGTAGACACCTATTAGTGGATTTAAATTGCATTCTTAGGAAACTAGATTTGGATAGCAACTACACTGCGTAGGGAGATTCAAATTAAATCTAACAATAATCAAATACATTGAAGAAACTTTCAAATATACACATTGATCAAAATTTCAAGAAATAGTACCAAGGAACCAATCCGCTCGTATGCTTCCATGACCTCAGGGTCCACCTCATCTTCGTACCCAACTTGTAAAATCCGTGGCCCAGTAATATCCCAAAAGGCTTTTCTTCCATCCTCCTGAGGAAAATGAACAAATACCAAAACAATGATAATAAAAAATAGCACGCTTAGAAACAGGTAAGATGTAAGGATTTTGTACTTGAAGATAGAAAATAAATGAGAAGGCTTTACCTGTAATACAATTAAGTAAATGGAGTCCAGTGCCTGGATTCGAAGTTCAGGATCATCAACTGGTTCTCGCTCATGACCAAGTGCACTTGCAATCTCGAGTGGCATTTTTGACGTATCATGCTCGCTATATGCCTGAGTTCATTAAACAAGCAATAGAAGAGTGTTACGCATCAACCATCTGAAGGTACAAAAGAACAAAGTTCCAAAGCATGTTATAACACATCAGAAAAGTCAGAGCAAACTCAAAATACTTAATCTTAAACTAATTTAAATTCAATCTTGAACTAATTTATATTCTTCTAAAAAGCAAAAATTCAATCAGCTGCACCAAAGATAAGAAAAATTATGATGATTTGCTGAAATCTCTAGGAAGATAATCATGGAACACCCATTAGACGATTACAAAAAAAAAAGTAGCCATAACTAACCTTGTTGCCTGCAACAGGAAGTAGCAAGACTGGCCATAGAAATTCTGATAGTGACAGCAAATTTTGGATGCTATTTTCAGCCTCAAAGCAACAATTCCGAATGGTTCCTGATACCTGCAACAGACAGTGTTAATTATGCTAGGATTGGATTCCACAAACACATAAAAATAAGGGATTTTTTTTTTCAAATACTGTCATGAAAAGGCTGGAGACCTCCCATACGTCCAAGTAATGGGAACCATCAACAACGGATATACATAATGATATATTTTTCACTTCCCTGGTGTTTCAAATTCCCTCAGGAAGTCATGATGATACCTCTTTGTTTTATTCTAAGTGTTCCAGGTACGAAAAAGTCCTTTGGTTAATGCTTACTAACGATTTAAATGTGGCTTGTCTCTTAGCTTTAAAGCCCTTTTCTTTGGAATAAGATATAGTTTGATTCATCCATTCTACAATAGTTTGCAAGCTAGTAAGATTCGTGCTTGCCTGTTTTACGTTGTACAAGAGAATTTAGCTTAAAAATTATTAGGCAATATTTTCTTTGTTCTAACAAAAAAAAGTTCTATTGTTTTAATTCCTTATTTTGATGTCAAACCACAGTAGATCCAATAACAGTCTCTTCATCAATCTCGTCCTTTTTTGTTGCCCATGACTTCATGCAATGAGGGTAGAGATTTTGCTGTCACTTTATTTTTTGTTATCCATCTTGTTTAACATATGACAATTGTAATATGAAAATGCCTAGGTTTCCTAATCAGCAAGACAGCAACCAATATTCAGATATCAAGTGATTCAAGTCCAAGTTGAAGTTCATCGCCTACGTCAAACCTATTAGATAGTCACGTCACATGAGACTAATATCAAGTCCAAATTGAATTTCAGCTTCGAGATCCTATACCATCTCAGTCCATTAGATAGTCCATTAGATAGCATACAACAACAATGCTATATACCTACTTCATTAAGCATCTATGCAAATCACAATTCTCGTAAAAACATTTACAAAACATTTTCTAAATTTAAAACAGAACATATTAAGAATGTATTTTTCAATTTCCCGTGAAAAGAACAAATATCTACATACCCCTTTTCTGCACAATTGATTGCGTGACTCAAATTGTGGAATAACTTGTTTGAGGAGACTTCGCTTAGGATCCAAAAGAACTTTTCTTCCTTCCTTTGTCTTTGAGATATTTACAAGTATGGAACCCACATGTTCAAAAGGATCCTTCCCTGAAGCAATAGTAACTGATAAGAAAACATAAGCACAAGAAGACATTGTGATAAACTGATAATTAACATGATACCATTTGCATTTTCCAATTCCCATCCCCATTCCAATTTTCAACTAACAATTTTGATCTCAATTATAACCACATTGATGCATCATGGCCCACCACCCCCACTCAAGAAGAAAAATATAACACTAATATCCAAAATCAAGAAGGAATCTCAAACCATTCTGGCAGTTCTTATCCGATTAATACGAGTCATCAGAAAGAAACTACAACTTCTGTAGTTGACTTGAAGGTGGTAGCACGTTTGGACAGAATGGACCAATTCATACTTGACAAACAACATAATAAAATCAATAGGCATTTCAACAAACTAGAGGGAAAGATATGAATGTAAGAGCAACACTAACCAGAAGTTTCGTCATCAGATGAGTGACAAAATGATCTAACCAGCTTTGAAATGTATAGTCCTTCCAGTTTCTCATCTTCAACCTGATGAAAATACACAATCAACATAGGTGCATAGAGAGCACTACAAGGAGGTATAACTTCTATAGGAAAAAAGAAAAAAAAAACAGAAAAACTTTTGATCTTTCTTAAGAAATATCCAAGCATGTTAAACAAAAAGTTAGGGTAGGTAATCGCTAGGTGTCGGGTATTCAAGCAAAATGCACCATGCCTATATGGTAAATCAAGATTAAAAAAAATCCTACGAGGTTACGTCAACATTCAACAACAAAGAATTGACTTTCAGATTTTCAACAGCACCAGCATTTCCTTTCGGAACTGCATGTTGATGCATTTTCCTATCCCATGTCCTCTTTTGTAATATCTCAAACTTAATCCAGACTAAAAAACACAAAAGTTTTCAAAAGTGACTTTTGAGTGATTGGTAACTTGACAAACTTTAAAATTTCTGGAACTCAAGCGCTATAAGGACTTCCAGGACTAAAACAAATTGTACCTAGAATGGCTTCCCAAACTTCTACTCTAGAACGAGAGGAAGTCATGGAAATTAATTTCTGGACTTCTCTCAACTTCTTAGGTACGAAAATTCTAAATTTTCACATGTCAATTCTAAATCAAATTTGACTTTCGATTTCCAGGAACCAACTCTTATTATCAAACCGTGATTCCAAACGGACCCTAACTTAGCTCTACAAGAATCCATCATTAGAAAGAAGAAGAAAAAAAAAGCTTTCCGATAACCAGAACCTGCAAAAGCGCATCAACGCCGGCCTCCAACTGCGTGAGATTCACCAACAGCATAACAACCAACCTCGCGACCGCACCGTCCCCACCAAACACGACCTCAACGGCAACCCTAACGACGCCGCGCCCCACGATCTCCCTGGAAACGGCGGGGTCCTGGGAGAGGTTGACGAGGGCCTCAGCGGCAGGCGCCGCGACGGCGGGGGCGTCTCGGAGGAGGAGGGCGAGGGCGGGGATTAGCGCGGCGGAACGGGAGGCGAGGGAGGCGAGGCCGTCGTCGGATCCGGTGAGTCCCCGGACTATGTCGACGGCGGCTTGACGGAGGGGCGGGGACGGGGCGGTGAGGAAGGCCATCAGCTCGTCGAGTTCCGTCGCCATTGCTGGCTGGGTTCGGAACGGGACGCCGGACTTAGGGGGTGTTTGGTTGGAGGTACCTGGAATGGACATTCTGGTGTTTGGTTTGTTTATTTTGGACCCAGAATTAGAATCTATCCCAGTCCATACCTAGGAATTAGAACCTTACCTACCTACCATAGAATGAGAATCCATTCCAATCTGGTATGAGATTCTCATTCCATTCTATTCCATTCCAGCCCAGCCAACCAAACACCCCCCTTAATTCCGTCGTCTGCTTTTATAAATGTTATTTTTAGCTTAATGGATAATCAAATTGAATAATATCTTCTTTTTATAGTTTAGTTGCAGAAAAATCTCAACGTGGTCAAACTTCTCAACCCACTTCACATCGGTTATGTCTTCTAAATAATATTTAATTAGTATTTGGAATCCATAAACACAAGAATGTAAATTTTGCTTATGATGACGTATATGGTATTTGTGGCACCTGTTTTTGCTCATGTTGGTATTCAAATTGTAACGATGAGAAGGTAACATTTGATTGGTGTTTCTGCGTTTTTAATTGTCAAAACTGGAAGACATATATTTGAAATCGGATCATTTCTGGATCCATTACATAGAAACTGAGAATTGTGATATCTTTCTTATTTTCAATCCTATCTGTTGCCATTTTTTTTCTTCTTACACTGGATTATTGTTGCAAGTCAAAGGTAGTCCAACGTGAAATTTCTGGAAACACGAAAATCCTCGGAATAGAATTGGTTCAAACCAAACGAGCACAAAACTGTACTTGGTTATTGTTAAGCATAATAATAAAAATGGAAATTGTTATGCAATTTATATTTATTTATTGATATTTAATAATAATATAGAATATACAAGATTTGAATTTTTAATTCGACCCGTTTACGAATGTGTTTTTTGGAAATTAGTTCGAGTTTATCTTTCGCTACCCCCACAATTTCACTCCAATGTTTCCGACTAACCACACGGATTAAACCGCCATAATTACTTCCCTCCCGTCGCGCGAACAGTCAAGAACACGACAACAAACACCTACACGAATCAATGTCGAGAAGCAGAGATTGGCGGAGCAGGTTGAAGCCTGTGCTTCTCATCTGGAGCACCACCGCCTTCCTCATCTTTTTAGGGTTTCGGATGGCGTTGGAGAACACCCAATCCCCTTCCTTCACCTCGCCAGGTGCCAAAGATCCACACCTTTTACCTTTTCCCGAACAAATTCGTTGGCTTTTGGGGTCGTTTTTGGCGTGAAACCCTAATTAAAGAACCGACATTTTCCCATTACGAAACGCTTTTGGTCTTGTTTTGGTAATTTGGTTTGTTGTTTACTTTGCTGTGACGTTCTCGTTGGGCAGATTTCGCCATGTCTAGTTTTGATCGGCGAGCGCGGTTGTATGATAAGATGGAAAGGGATTTGGAAGAGAAAGGAGCGGTTTTTCTGAAAGGGGAGACTTCGCAGACGTTGTCGCTGTCCGATATCTTTGAGTTGAAGGACGGAGTCGTTAGACCCGTGCTCAAGGTACATTGCAAGATCTGTTTTTGTAGTTCTCAATTATGGTTGTTTTTAAGTTAATCATAGGGAGTGTTTTTTTTTTTTGCAGGCAATGAATCCTCCGGTTCGTGCGAATGTTCTTTATATGAGGCCGGAGTACTCGGAGCCCATCTCGTGAGTTCACGTTTTCTTGCTAGCAGGTTTTGAAGAATATAATTTCCATACAATGTTGAGTTGACAACAATATACGGAAATTGACACCCTCATTCATTAGAAGATTAAAGGCTGGACAGTTGTTCGTCTTCAAATCATGAACATGTACCTTTTTCATAGACCAGATAATCATGTATATATAATTTGTTAAACTGAGCTCATGAATGGTATCATCATATCTTGCCCTCTGCCTCTTTCCCCTTATGTAACCAGAGTGTTTCATTATTTATTGGATCAATCCTACTCTTTGCACAAAAAATGTAGCACAATCTCCATTGGTTCTGTTTTCTTTATTTAGTTATGTTGTTGTCAGCTAATGAATGTAATCTTTACTATGTTTTCCACTGCAGGCAAATTATGAAGAACATTTTTCTCCCTTATTTTGATAAAGGTAAGATTTTCATTTGATGTCACTTTTGCATTCTGATTTGGCCATTTCCTGACCAATCCAGAGAAGAGAACTGTATTGGGCTGCATTTTGTTTTTTTGAAACATTAACAGTGATGTTCTTGGAGGTCTTACAGCCTGTCCCTTAACCAGTTATTTGGTTTCAAAACACAAGTTTTTTCCACTCCAGCTTATTCCACGCATCTCACCATAGTACCCCTATTTCCGCTACTGATGATGAGGTACTGTGATGTTAAGCTATCTATGTTTTGCAACGATAATGGGTACTTCTGTACTGACATATCTTCGTCTTTAGATTGAGCAGGAGGCACTTGCTGTGAAGTCCTTGGCAGATACTTTATGCCCTATCAAAGTTGTCTTGGACAGAGTAGTTTTAACTTCAACCGGTGTAATTATGGGCTGTTGGCAGGTTTGTAACATGCTTGTTGATGGCATCCGTTTATTGACCTCAATTTGGCAGGTAACCTACTTACAAGGTTGCTACTAATTTTGTATTTGCACTCAGGTTGCATCAGGACCTGACCCCTCAGTGATTCGCACTAAGCTTAGAAGTGTTCTTCCACATGCACCAGAAAAGCAATTTGTAAGTCTGTGCTACCGATATTATGTTACCAAGCATAAATGTCTATTATTCTTTCCTATCAGTCCCATCTGAAATTTTATTTGAAAATTGAGCTTTGACAAGGTTGGTACTGCTTATATTTTGGTTCCATCTTTCGTGAATAGTTGGTATCTGCATTGACCTTAACATTCAGGATTGGTTGTAATGCAGTATGATCCTGATATTCTTCACACCTCACTTGCAAGACTTTTAGGACGTCCTAGTGGACCAGAGGAGGTAAATTACACTTGACTGAGATTCTATTTTATACACCATAGAAGATCATTTAAGATATTTTACCTATGAAAGTTACATATTTTATTATCTCAATGCAACTGGTAAGGATGTAAATTGTGTTGGATCATAGCAGTATGATGGACATATTGTGGACAGCTGATAGAACTTGTTAGTTGTTACTACAGTGGACTTTTACTTTTTGCTATTTTTTCTTATAATGGCTTCAAGCTGGACACGGCATTACCTAACTTTTGCATTTTCATGAGTAGTTCCATATATGGAAAGTTGTAGATGGATGAGAATGGCTGTGTTGCCATATTATCAATTGATATTAATGTTTGACAGGAGGTGCAAAAGGCAGGTGATCTAATTAAATTCTTCTATAACTTGGTAGAACATGCTAACAAGGAGCTACGTGGTTTTCAGGTATGTTTTACCCTAATAGATACACCATTCATGACCTTCAAACTTCAAATCTAGGTTCCCTATCATCATTTCGGGGGGGGGGGGGGGGGGGGGGGGGGGGGGGGCTCTTTGTTGTCTTTTAACTCTTAGAGATTTTGATCTCTAATGGCTCGTAAGTTGTACAATTGCAAACTTAAGAAGGAAAAATAAATGAATTTGAGAGACGCCAACCAGAAGTTTACTACCAAAACAATGAGCTTCAACGCCTTTTCTTCTAATATAGGGGGAAATGTATGAAAACCCATGAATTTGATTTGTTAGGATCATGTGTTTCTATCACGGCACCAAAAGTGGCGACTTGGTAATGCGCACCCACCAAGCGCCCGTGGGTAGCTCCACCGGCCAGCCGAGTAATTATTTGTGCTCCCACTCCAACATGATTCAATGTTATCTCGAAAATACCCTAAAACTAACTCGTCTTTTTCCCTCACTACAGAAAAGGTTATAGTGGCAAGTTTCCAATTACATGCATTTTTCTGTCCGTATTCAAATTCACTTATCTTTACTTCCATCCTCTTTCTCTTATTTCTTGTTCTTCCCAGAATAATTGGATAGTCCAGTCCTCATGCATTAAACATCAGTTTTTATCCACGACAGGCAAGTATATTATCCAGAAGACGATGAATGCCCTAATACTATGCCTTTTTTGGAGTTTTATATCCATTGCTTAGATTAGGAGGACCTTTATCAAGTCCATGGGTTGATATTATATCCACTTTTCAGAAAGATAAATTCTTATCCACTTATTGGAAAGCATAAATTCTCAAATAGCCAGATGTGTTGCCCCAAATTCTTGAACCTTTGACGCCCATTTTTAAACAAGCATGTAGCAATGTTCAGGTGGGCGGTCGCATAGGCGACCACCTGCACATCGCACACAGAGATGTGTGCGGTGTGTGCGATCGCCTCTGGGACCAAGCGATCGCCTAGTCACACAGACGATCAGAAACGGCTAGTTTACTAGCCGTTGCAAGCTAGTTTATTTTTTTATTTGGTTTAAACCCACGCTCACTATTTAGGATGTTTTATCATTTTCATTCAATATGGTATAACTTGTCATTTTGTCTTTATTCATACTATGAATTAAACACTTAAAACAGTGGGTGTTGTTGTTCAGGCTGTTTTCTCAGAGTTATGGTATGTGGAGGAATTTGACATGCTTGCTCTTGCTCTTGATGGAAAACTGAAAGCCCACAAGTTTCACCTCGGTTGTTCGGGAGATGATTTGAGCCCTGAATCTTAAATTATTCTGCCTTCACTGATTGCTCAATCCTACTGTTTGCAGTTGCCATCTTGTAATCACAAAGGTTACAGTACTTACACCTAATCTGACATCATCAATCATCGTGGACGTTTTTTTTCCTTGGTGATGTTAATGTATAATCACATGCGGATGCAAAATTTGCACTGAATTGTCCATGTTGCCAGTGTGAAGTATGAACTCATCCACTCATTCCCTTGTCTGTTTTTCCTTCTTGATTTTCCATATTCGCAACATATTTTACTTCCACTCTCGTATCTCTATCTAGATTTTTTGTTGTTTACAATTTGGTGTGTACTTGACTTGTCGTCTGTTTCTTTGGGGAAATGTATCAGGAGAAGGAAATGATAGTTTCGTAGTCTAATACCATTGTAGTCCAGATGATTACGGGGGATGTTATATACTTGTATGTGTGAACATGTTCGATTGTTGGGTCAACATAAGGCTTTACTTTAATCATCAACTTGAGCGCTATGGCTTTTAAAATGTTTCCTGGTCTTGTTGATATTATTAATTAGTAACCATGATTGGGCATGGAGAACATGTCTATATTCATTAGATTACACATTACTCGATATTCTGACCAAGTAAAGTGGTCCAGACCGTGGCAACGTCAACTTCTCTAGTAATGTGAAGAGAAACACGTGCCTAATCAGTTAAGAAATATCGATCGGTCACCTTGAGGTTGTTTATATCACTCGCAAACATTTTTTACATTATATGATTAGAACTTAGAACTTTGTAGGTTTTCCTGATCCCCTCGAACCACCATTATTCGTGCCTTCGTCGTGATTAATCCGCCGTGTTCGTAGCGTGTGTGGCTTTTGCAATTTCACAATGTCAAGTCCCTCCTATTAATCTTAAATTACGTGAAGTTGGTATGCCACGACCCACGATCCTACCCTATTGTTAAATAAATATATGTTTAGGCCAGGTAATTAAATCGCATCACATGAGGTTCTCTTTGGAGAACATAGTTACACAGACCACTATGGTTTTGTTTGTTTAGGCGAACCTTGATTGGTTTGGACTTTGGATCTATCAACACTATGTCGTCATCAAACTACTTTTCTAATAATATTTGGAGTTTTGGACTGATAGCTGGTCTGGGAGGATTGTTATCTTGAGATATTTTGCTCCGTTCTGATGGCGTTTACTTACATTTGTATTTCCTTGTGTAATTAAGAAAAATCATTTGACCCAAACAACATCTTGTCCACATCCACAGACCACAGGGTCACGCGAAATATAAACAAAGAAACAGAAAAAATATATCTATAATCAATATATTATCAGTTTTTCAATAAAATTGCATTTTCTTAAAATTATTAAGAAAATGAGAAACCCATTTTAATGCGATCTGAAGCTTCTAAACACCAGGGCATAATAAATTCATCTAAAAGCAACGGGAATGGCAGTATTAATAATATTCTACTGATATTTTTCACCAAAATCTCGTCTAAGCAACTTCTTAGAACTAATGATTTGTTCGGAATCATATTTTGTTGATCAGATTCTGAAAAATAAAAATAAAAACAAAGACATTATACAATTTTCATATGAAGTTATTATTTTCGATACTTTTGGCAATTCAATTTGAGATTTGATGAGATTTAATTAGGACCGGTTGCAATTTACCTCTTGTCATTCGACTTGTTGGTATTTTGCACTTATGATATTTAAAACGTTTCAATTTACCTCATGTTCTTTCACTCGTTAACACTTTACCTTCTCTCTTAGTTTTGCTCCAAAAATGAAGATCCCATAATTTTCATTACTTTTGGCGATTCAATCTGAGATTTTAATTATCTTAACGTGATTCCATACGATTTTTTTTTAAAATAAAAAAGTAAGACAGATAAAGAAAAGTAAAAAAGAATAGGTAATGAGGTGGAGGTGGGAAGCGAGTGGTAGTGGAATCCATGGGCGAAGGGACACGTGGCGGCACGTGGGTTGGTAGGGCGAGCGCATAAGAAAGGAAGAGTGGTCGCCACACGCTTGTCCGTGTCCAACCACTCCTCCCTTTCTTCTCCCCTTCCCCAATTCTCAAAAAAAAATCCTTCTTTTTTTGAAGCGATTTTTTACCGGACTAACGGGGTAAGTTGCTTCCCGATCCGGGATTTGTTTTGATTTTGATTTTGTGCTTTTCGGATTGGTGAAGTTTGATTTTTTCTTATTGTGGGGTTTGAGAAGGGGTGGTTGGTCGTAGCGGAATGCGAGTGAGATAGATGTGGGTTTTTCTATCTGTTGGAAATTTAGGGTTTTTTGTAATTTTGATTGTTAGTAGTTCGAAAAACTCTGATCTTTTGACTGTTTTGTTTTTTGCAGGATTGAAATGGTTTCTGACCTTTCTTTGTCGATTTCCGGGAGCGAAAATGATTCGGCTGATAAATTGGACGAGAGGTCAGTCGGTTCGTCGATTACGTGGGCTTGTTTGGATTGCTTAGTGATAAAAATGGATCTTTCTATTATTGGTTGTTTCCAGATGTTTTCTTGGATGATGTTCAGTAATAGGGTTGTTCGTGTCCCCGCGAAGTGCGATTGTAGGACGAATTTAAGTTTACACTTTTAATTCTGTAGAATTTTTTCTTTTCTTTGCTTGCAATTCCCTCTGACCAAATTTTGTGTGGCCAAGAATGTTATGCTAGACAAACTGTGTTCTCATCTTAACACAATGTTCTACCTTGTGTAGAAGTGGATCCTAATTTCAGATTAGGCACAAGCAATCCCAAAACACTGGGAGATTAGATACCTTTCAAGAGCTTGATCTTGGGTTCATAAGTTTAGTACGCAGATAAATGTAACTTGTAAGAAAAATGGGGATGATGATTAAATGGATATGCACATGCTTGTGTTTTGAAGGTGCGGGCTAGAACATTCTTTGCCTGATGAAGTAGCTCATTGTCTTATATCCCATTCCAATAGCTTCAAGTTTCTTGTACATAAATTTGTTTCCATTGTATGGTGTTCTTTGTTTGCTTTCTTATTTTCGGAGATTTCATGTACAGAACTTCGTCCGAAAAAAGGAGTCAAGCTAAAGTTTCGAAAAAAGTTCATAAAGCTGAGAGAGAAAAGCTGAAACGTGATCATTTAAATGAGCTCTTTCTTGAGCTCGGCCATGCTCTTGGTAATTCGCATTTCATTGTGTGTCTTCTTCTCGTGTTTGCAAGATAAGTAACAAATGATGTTCTTGCAATAGTGTCCACCTGTGTGAACTGCTTCAGGTATTTGCTTGTTAGTTTTTTTTAACACGACCTCCCACTTGAGCTCTTTAACTTACTTGCCCAAAGGTTCTGTTGAGACTTTTTTTGCTGTAGTTCTTCTATGTTCATTTGAAACTTGAATCAAGAGAACTTTGACATCCTTACAAAAAATTGGTTTTTAGCTCATTGTCTGTAAATGAACTGAGCGACGCGATCATGTGTACAGTGAGTGACTTCTTCTGCTGGTACTGTCCCTTGCAAGCACCTCAAATGAACTCATGTGTTCATTTCTTGTGTTAAATTTCTAAACACATCACTGCATTAAGGTAGTGACAAGTTGGTTCGAGTAGCATTTGTGTAATTCATTGTTTATCTCATGATTCTATCCAAAAATGGGTATTGTATTTCTGTTATTCTGGTCTTTACTTAATTGCAAGCAGTGGGGGTGTAACTAATGACTTCATTTCTTATTTGCAGAACCAAGCCGACAAAACAATGGGAAAGCTTCCATACTGGGTGATGCCACTAAACTACTACGGGATTTAATATTGCAAGTAGAAACCCTAAGAAGAGAACATGTTACGTTGCTAACTGAATCACGATATGTGAGTTATTTACTTTGATCATCTACTTTGTTCCTTCTACTTACACTATGTGTGTGTCAACCAATGGACTGGCTTCCCTGGATGAACAGGTCGCCCAAGAAAAAAATGATCTGAAAGACGAGACTTCCAGCCTTGTATCTGAGATAGAGAAACTTCAAACAGAAATAAGAGAACGAATGCAATCTAGCCCTGCATGGAGTAATGGGGTGGATGCTGTCCCATCCCTACCGCCTGCCACTGTGCCACCGACCCAGCAATCACCTGTTGTGGGGCCTATGTTCGTCTTTCCTCTTCACCAAGATATCCCACCTTATTCTGAGCCCTCTGGTGAACGACATGTACCACCAGAACTGTCTTCGCAGGTGAGAAGGCCGCAAGCTAGATACCCAACGCCAGCCGACTCTTGGCCTGCGCAGATTCTATCCCAACAGCCAAGAGCAATGACTCTAAGTGGTGGCAGCAGTGTCACCACAAGTAACGGTGAATTGGTAGAAGGTTCGAAGGAACTGAAGCTCATGGATTAACTTAACATGCAGAAGCGGTGAGTGCTGCAAAGTTCCAAAGGCGAAAGACTTGGAGAACCGTCCAAGTTGATCAATGCAGTTCAGCTCTAGCAAGTACTAATTTCCCCATGTCGGTAAATTCAGTATAGTTTTTTCCAGTATGCCTCCATCATGTAGATTGTTTTGGTGGTGTGTTGCAACCTCTTTTGCTTTTGGATAGTCTCTGGTACTTGTATCCGTTCTTTTCCTTGCCATTAGTTTAGATGATGATTAAACTTTACTTAGGCAACCCTGACGTTCTTGTGTTTATATGGTTTTGTTTCAATTAACAAGGCCATCTGCGCTAATGGTGAGCTACACGGATAGAGAACGTTACTTGTTCTAGATGCTTTGGTGAAATTTCTCTCCTGCGCTAAGAGCACAAATAACAGCGCCTGGGCTATCCCGGGCGCCCTGCACTCTCTCTGCCACGTCAGCTTCTCTCTCTGCCACGTCAGCTCACCCAACTCATCCAAAAAAACTCATTATCCATGTCCAGGCTACCCCCACCCACCCTAAACTCTCTTTCATCTACATCATTTCTTAATTAAACAATTATAATTTTCACACAATATTTAACAAATTATATTTTATATATTTCTAATTCTAATAACATTACAATTCTATTTTAACTCGAAATATTGTTAATAATTACTGCTAAATCACGAAATTATTATTAAATATTACGGAACCACATTACATTTAAGATAAACTGAAATATGAAATATTACACTCAAAGTTAAGAAACAACAGTACATATTACATAAACTAAACTTTCAAATACTACATTAGCAACTACGTTATCCGATTTTCAAACCGCTCCTCGTCCGTAGCGTTGTCATATATGCTCGATTAAATCGTCTTTCAGATCCAAATGTTGGTTCCTGTCACGCACTCTATCTTGATTGACAAAAAACTCGTGAATATCCGTTATACGATCGGTCGAATACGACGTTTCCTCAGCTGAAGTTCCAGGATGATCTTCCATAAATTCGCGAATATCTCCAAAATTAGCATAACAGTTGCATTCGTCCTCCACTATCATGTTATCCATGATGATACAAGTTGTTATTATTTTGGACAGAACGTCCTAGCTCCGGGCAAGAGCCGGGTTTCTGATGATCGCGAACCTCGCTTGCAACACTCCGAAAGCGCGTTCAACATCTTTACGTGTTGCCTCCTGCACTTCAGCAAACAATCTGTGCTTCGAGGTGTGAGGGTGAAGGATGGATTGGATGAAGGCCGCCCACTGTGGATAAATATCATCAGTAAGATAGTATCTCATATCATATTGAACATCATTTACCTCATAATTTACAGATGGTGCTCGACCTTCTAGTATGTCGTCGAAAACCGGATATTGTTGCAGGACGTTCAAGTCATTGCATGAACCCGGTATTTCGAAGAAGTGCTACATCCATAAGTCGTACGATGTCACCTCCTCAAGGATCAGAGTTGCTTTCCCAGCACTCCCTTGATGTTGTCCCTTCCAAGCAGCTGGGCAGTTTTTCCACTCCCAGCGCATACAATCGATACTCCCCATCATACTTGGAAACCCACGTTGCTCACCAACGTAAAGTAGGCGTGCCAAGTCAGTTGCAGTTGGCCGACGTAAATACTCAGGGCCGAAGATGCGAATAACACCTTCACAGAATTTGAGGAGAACATTTCTGGATGTTGCCGCACTCATTCGTAGGTACTCATCGATCCCATCAGCGGCAACGCCATATGCTAGCATTCGCATTGCTGCCGTACTTTTTTGTATACCGGAGATGCTCATCCAACCAGTTGCGTCCGGTGTTCGTTGGAAGAAGACATCAGATGCTTCAATGTCATTGTGGATGCGCAGAAAGACATGTTTTCTCATCCGAAATCTTGTCCTGAAAAGAGTATCAGAATACACAGGGTTGTCAGAGAAATAATCGTCTATAAGGCGTCTGTAACCTAGTTCACGATCTCTATCTGGGTTCGTCGTTCTCCTTCGACGCTGCTTAGGACGTGTAGTCCTTTCGTAAACAATCTGTCCGGCCAATTCAATAGCGCGGTCCATTATATTTAATGTCTCATTCCAGTTATCATCGTCGGATTGACCAGAGTTTAAACTATTATCCGACATTGATGAGAGAAGAAGTTAACAAGTTAAGAAGTTAAGGAAATGTGAGGAGTCAGGAGATAGATAGATGTATTTATAGTTGGGAGGATTTGGATGTATTTGTTTGCACTGTTCACGCGTGATTGCACAGTTTACTCTTTGGAAGCGTGATTAAAGTGCACGCGTGATTGAAAACAGTGCACGCGTGATTAAACAATGCACGCGTGTTTGCTCAGTGTAAGTGTGATTAAAGTGCACGCGTGATTGAAAACAGTGTACGCGTGTTTGCTCAGTGGAAGCGTGATTAAAGTGCACGCGTGATATTAGTCCATACTATTAAACCACTTCGACAGACCGTTTGGGGGTCTCGCTTGCAAAAAATTATTACCCCACATTAATAACAAATACCCAATCCATTAATAACAAAACATCCATTAAATAATTAAAATCTTTAAAAAAAATCGACGAATGGGGGTGGGGGGGGGGGACATGTGCCCCCCACCCGAGGGCGCCCCGGGCGGGGCACCCCGTTAAAGGTGCCCTAATGGCATCACCCTGGACTCCTTGAGTCTGAGAAATTTGTATTACTTCCTGTTCTAAATGCTTTTGGTGAAGAAAAAAAATTCTCCTGCGTTAACGGTGAGCTACACGGATAGAGAATGTTCTAAATTCATTCTATGTGTACATCTGTGTATGACAGTATAAGTGATAAATTTTCCAGCTGCTCGCAACATAGAATTTTGATATGAAACCGAATTATCAAAGCGGCAATAGTTAACCCATTTTAGAGTTTCGAAACTGAACTGTTATTCATCACCGGAAAATTACTTAAATCGTCTTAAGGAATTACCATTTTGTCACTATCTCATTTCTACTCATATATCGTGAAATTTCATCATCCTATCACTCATCTCTCTTCATCTTTCTCTCATAATCATAAAAAATAATATTTTGGATGTCAGTAATGAGCCAACAGACGTCCCGGTGTACTCGAATTTGGTAAAATGTCCAACTTCTTTTTAATAATAAAATAAATAAATAACGGGTGTCTGCCGGAGCCCCCCATGGGGGAGGCGTCTGGCTAAGACACCCCCCGTGGAGGGGGCGTTTTACCCAAACGCCCCCCATGGGGGAGGTGACTCTGGTAGACGCCACTGTTTTTTATTATTAAAAAGATATTTTTGATTATAAATTTAGATGATTGTTAAATTAATTAATTATTAAGTTAATAATTACTATATTCGGATAACCGATACCCCTTCGGTACACCGAATAGATATTTTCAGATAAATGTCGAAACTACTGAGGATAAATATTCTGATGACCGGGTAGAGGATAAACCGACCCAAGGATTCCAAGAAGTTCAAAAACTTATTGTCTCTACGATCACAGTGGACCAATGGAAACTCGGTCATCCGTATGGAACAAGTTTGGTAGACCGAGAAGAACGATCAAATACTTTAGGTGTTTTACCTAGATGCCCGACTCGAATTATTTTTTTACTGGGCTTACTTTACCGAATCTAGACGTTTCGCCAGACATTTCGTGGTGTTTGTACTAAGAAAATAAGGAAAACGTAGGCAGAAACCTTATTTTAAGAGACGAGACAAAATATGTATTAAATGAATTGTTAATGACAAAAAAATAATTGTTGGGACGATTTAAGTAGTTTTACGGCGAACGAAATAAGTATGGTAGATGGTTCACTACTAGTAATTCATTATCCTCCCACCTCCTAGGAAGCCATTTATTTTGTCACGTCCTCTCTCTTTTCACCTTCTAAGGCCATAGTTAACAATCAAAAATACAAATAGATGTTGTTGGGTGTCCGACCACGTTGGCCAATTTTGCACCATGTCCCCCCACCTGTGCGCGGAATCGTGCGGTGGGCAACACGATTCCGCACCCGGGCGGGAGATTTGCATGGGTTGGGTGGAGGCATGTGTGTCCCCTTCTCGTTGATTTTTTTTATTTCGTAAAAACTTAAAAAATCATTTTAAATTATATAATCAATATATATTTTCTGAAAATATTATTTTTATTTGTTTTGATTTTTTTAAAAAATATTATTTTTAATATACTTTACTTAGGATTGATTTTCAAATGACGTGGAAGGGAGAGAATGAATTGTGTTTCTGGACGTGGTTAAACAGATTTTTTGGATGAGTTAGGAAAGTTTACGTGACAGAGAGAGAAGTTGACGTGACAAAAAGAGAAACTGACAAGAGCGAGAAAGTTACTCCGAGGCGCTGCTATTTATGCTCTAAGCAAAGGGATCAAGGTTTCAGTAGAATTAACAGAACCAATCATGTAGCAGGTCGGGTTTTTTCAAAGGAATTGACAATTTTTAGGTCTAAAATTGATACGTTAAGATGATTTACTAATCCTCCTGAATTTCAAACTTATTCTGTTGGAAGAGTTAGAGAATGTCCGCCGAACATTTACCCCACAAAATCATTCTCCCTTATAATCATTTAAAATAATAGCCACTTTCATTCCAAACACACCATTTGACATTTTTATAAACAAAAGAATGCTAAATATTTTACTCGAATTGGATTTTAGTATCGATTTTCACAAGCAATTCAATATAAAAGAAGAAGAAAACACGTACAAAAAATGTTGTACAAAGAAAAAAAGACTAAAGAAATTGACACTTAAATTCCACCTGAAACTCTATTTGTCATGTTTTGGAGATCAGATTATCGGACTTTCCACTTTATAAATATTAACCTTTATGTGTCTAAACTACTTCACCCTTTAATTTCTTATATTGTTTTATGAAAATGTGAAGATTAACAATTTGATAACCAGTATCAAATGAGGTTATGAGTAGTATTTAGATATCATCTGCAAAAGAAAATATAAGAAGATAATCGGGTCTTGAGAAATTGATTTTCTTCTTCTAAATCTTTAATTAAATAAGAATTTCAAAATTTTCAAAAGGCAAAAATCTAAAACGGAAAAGAGTGGTATAAATATGGGTAAATTCCGGTACAAAGTACAAACCCTCCCGCTTCTTCCAAGGGCGGCACAGACAGACAAAAAAAACTAGGGTTTTGGAGCAAAATCATGGCGTTCTGGGGTGAGTTGGGTTCCATCTCTCCTCCTCCAAACCCTAAAACCCCATCTAACCAACTTCTCTTCTCGCAGGCGTGGAGGTTAAAACCGGCTGGCCCTACACTCACCCACCGACGTCCCCGCGGCTCCGCCTCACTCGGGTCCGATCACTAACCCTCCCTTTAACTTCTCTTCAACTTCGGTTTTGGGACCGTTCGTTATTGTTTTGATTGCAGGCTACGATTGGCTTATCCCCGCTGTCGGGCCCCGTGAGGCTCGTTCTCCAACTCAACGTTGGCGATAAGGCCCCGATCATCGTCTGCTCGCTTTTTCCCGGGAAAAAGGACACGCTTTCGTTGGATTTGGAGCTCGAGGAGACCGAGGAGGTGGTTCTGTCTGTTCTCGGTTGTCCTGTTCCCGTGCACCTTGCGGGGTACTACCTTGGGAAACGTGGCGGTGGTGGGGATGAAACGTAGGGTTTTGGTTTGTCATGTGTTTGTTTGTTTGTTTGTGTGTTTTGATTGGGAATTGGTTTCAGGGATTCGCAGGGCGAGGACATTGTCGAAACCTCGGGATCGTCGTATCTTGCTTCGGAGGATGCGTATGAGTCCGATTTTATTGATGATGGGCCTGTTCAGGACAATCCGCTCACGAGCAGCTCGGGTAATTTTTGTTTGGATGAATGATGAATATGTATCAATTTGTTCGTTGTTTTTGTAGTTTGGTTAATTGGTTGAGTGTGTTATGGTTGCAGATGAAGATGAGCTTGTTAAAGCTACAAGTGGTCGCCGACGTTTAAAGAAGAAATATTTGTATGTGTTATTTTATTATGATGATGGTTATTAATGTTACATGATAAGAAATGGAACTGTTTTCTAAGTGGTACTTGTTGTAATGTGACACTGTAGGGTGTCATCGGATGAAGATGAGGAACAAAATGACAGTAGAAAAAAGAAGCACAAAGTCAAAGGGTCGAAAAAGAATGTCTCTGACAGTGAGCATCTAACTCCTAAAACAGAATCGAAGGTTAATTCTAAAGTTGAAAGCAAGACGAGTGAGGATATCATTGAAACTTTCTTTAACGGGAATGGGAAGTTGAAGGAAGAAAATGGTTCCGCTAAAGTTAACAAGGATAAGCATCTGAAATCAGATTCTATTGTGAATGGGAAGGACGTTGAAATGAAGACCAGCGAGTCTAAGAAACATAAGAAAAGCAAAAGGAAGTCGGGAAAATGGTTTGTTCGCCCATATTTCTCCTTTAGTTTGTTGATTTTGCGATAAATAAAGTTAATGTTTGATCATGTTTGCAGTAATAAGGATGCAGGGGCTGTCATTTGCGACTTGACTACTTCTGAAAGTGAAAAGGTTGATAAGAAAACCAAGAAAAGGACCAAACATAAAGCAGTCCACGATGAATATTTGTTGAGTGTGGACAAAGATAATCTAGAGAAGATGCATGATGATAGCAAGTCAGTATCTGATAGTTTTCCATTGTTATTTCAGTGTGTTTTAGTTACCTAGGATATTTAATTACTATATCAATTTTCCAACATGTGTCATAGGTCTCATGGGAGAAAGAAAAAGAGGAAGTCTGATGGAGAGTAAAAATGAAGTATGCTGTTGATCAACTTGAGAGCGTAATGTTGAAGGAAACTAGAGAAGAATTTTTTGGTAGTGCAATTGCTGAGGAGGTACGTAATTCCAACGTAAGTGAAGTGAGTCTTTGGATTTTACTGTTTCATTGTTTATTTTGGTGATTTTGATGAATACGGTGAAAAATGAGTATGTGAAATCCAGTGGGAACTCATGGTAAGTAGGATTGCATGTTGAGGATGTCATGCGGCAAAGGTGCCATTGGATATTTGAAATTCGGCAATCATATCAATATTGCATCCTAACTTTTTATCAACGCCCCCCCCCCCCCCCCCCCCCCCCCCCCCCCCCCCCAAAAGACCATTTTTCGTATTTCAATACACCTTAATAGGAAAATGTTTGTTACTTTATTCTATTGTTGTTTGTTAAGTCGTGTTACAAATTTGAAATTTAGTATTAAATTACCGATAAGAAAAGAAATCAAGTATTGTAATGGTCGATATAAAATGGTAACACATAACTTGAGTAGAAAGTTTCAACTTTAAGCCTGATACTTGGTTAGCATTTGTACCCCTAGTAATTGTTGATATGTGCCTGTTTGTGCATATAATGTACATCTTAAGTGTGGATATGTATGGAAATGAATGTTGTTATATGAAGATCCAATCTTGGAGCAGGTTTTTTTTCCTGTGTATAGACAAGTATATGTATTTGCTCCTTGAATATCAACAACAACAACAAAGTCTTTTATCCCAAACTTGTTGGGGTAGGATAGAAATGAAATTCTAAGGAGTCACGGTTCATGCACGTTAATCACATTCTTCCACGCGTTTCTATCCAATGCAAATTCTCGAGGAACATTCCAATCTTTTAAATCTCTTTTGACCGCTTCCTCCCAAGTCAATCGTGGTCTGCCTCTTCTTCTTTTTATGTCTTCGATCCGATTCAATACCTCTCTTCTTATAGGTGTCTCCATAGGTCTTCTTTGTACATGTCCACATAATCTCAGTCTGTGTTGGATAACTTTCTCTTCCATAGGAGCAACTCCAACTCTCTCACGAATGTCTTCATTTCTAAACCGATCCATTCGCGTATGGTCATACATCCACCTCAACATCCTCATTTCAGATACACTCATCTTTTGTATATGATGTCTTTTAGTGGCCTTGAATATCAATATTCATATATATATATATATGTATATATATATGTATATATATGTATGTCCTTGGACAAAAAATTAGAATTGGTCACATATTCAAAATTGTGAACACCCATTGCCCTTGTGTTTCAAGTTTCAATCCATTGGTGTTTGTGCCTCTCTTAGTGTCCTGTGTTTCATTACTCTTACAAAAATATGGCATGACTTTGTCCTTTCTGAGTCAAAATAATGTGATTTTCAAGACAGGAACCAAAAATGATATTGGTGATACCCTATCAGATTTTTGATATCTAAAGTTAAATAATTGTGAAACCCAAAAATTCGTATTTGTTGTGTGTGCGAAGGGGTTGTTTCTGTGTTTAGAGCACACTTTGGCTGGGTTGTTTTTGGAGTGACTGTTGATTATGTACATCATGTACCCATGTTTCTGACTATAACACATGGAGCTGTTTGGAGTGTGAATTATTGATTTAGCTGAACCTTACATATGAATGATTGCATATGACTTATCAATTGAATTTTGCACTCGTGAACATATAATGCTTAAGTTTTTTTTATCGTAGTAGTAGAATTGGTTATGAAAGTCTGGCAGGTACCTGTTGTCAACTATCTGCTTTTCCTGTTGTGGGCTCAGTAAACAATGGGTTACATCCTGATTTCGGGCATAGTATAGCATCACTTCCACCGACCTTAACTAGCTTCTAGTGTTTTCTTTGCATAAAGTTACAGAATGATACTTGGGTTTTGCATGAGGTCCATCTAAGCCGTTATCTTTGAATATTAGAAGAGTTTTGTTACTCTAAAGCGTGCAGGACTATTATATTTTCTCCACTATGATATAAGACATTTAGGGGCACCTATAAGAAGATGAGTATTGAATCGGATCAAAGACACAAAAAGAGTAAGAAGTAGACCACGATTGACTTGGGAGGAAGCGGTCAAAAGAGATCTAAAAGATTGGAATGTGACTCGGGAATATGCATTGTATAGAAATGCGTGGAAGAAGTCGATTCACATGCCTGAACTGCGATTCCTTAAAGTTTCATATCTAGCCTACCCCAACTAGTTTGAGATTAAAGGTTTTGTTGTTGTATGATATCATACATCTTGTATATCTGTATATGTAGCTCATTTTTGTCTAGTTTTCTGCTGTAGTTGCTTAACTTCAACTGATACTAAGAACTAATCACGTCTTTCCACAGCTGCTATCAAGTTGCTACCTCATTGGTGAGGAAGTTTGTTTACAGTATTGAGAGTCACTAGTGTAATTACTACTTGCAATAGTCTTTTAGAATGGTTTCATGTATACGATCATGTGTCATTTTCTTCTTCCCAATTCTACACAATTTCTTTCAGCTATACCATTCTTTTTAGTGGTCTTTTGAGGTTTTCAAATGTTTTACGAAGTGCAATTTTTTGTTCACAGCGTCCTGATTCTACTAGAGATAACTAGTGCAAGTCAAGGCCATCCATTACTTGAAGGCTTAAACTTGACTCTGCATCGGTTTGGTCATTTGGAGATTGTCTCATTCACCTCTATTGTTTTGATCAGGTATGACATAACTATTTCCCGTTGTGAAACCAGTTGCTACTCACTGTTAGTGTTATTTGAGTTGTCACAACTCACATCTGAGTAGCAGGTTAACTGGTCATTAAACTTTCAGAAAGTTGGGAATTGTTTTTATTCTTGTGGAAACCCTTATTTATTTAGAGACCACCCTTTTCGGCAAAATTTATTTCAGCCTTTTATTGGTGGGTCTCTGAATGTGGTTACTTTTATCTTCGGAGTTCATTTAAAGTTTGCATCGAATCAACTATCATGTTGGGAGTTTAAATTTAAAAAATGAAGCAAGATTTAAGATGATGGCGATAAATTAAAATTATCTGAAAATGATATCAAACAGTTGGAATATGAAAATCATATCATACTATATGAAAATCAACAGCTGAAATCATAGTTCAAGCCAGGGATTTTTTTTGAATCACGTAACTTTTTTTTAGTGAAGAGAATCCTTGATTCTTAATACCACGTGCCATTTAGATATCATGATAAATAAAGGGCTGGAGATGATCCATCGGCTTTAAAAAAAATTGCTGTCAAATTTAATACATTTAATAGTTTCGACAATCTCGCCAACTAATCGACCTATGAAATTTATTTGTCAAGCGATTTGGTGCACCTTATGCCACTACAGTAATGAACTATGGGATTCAATACCATTTGTTGCTATGTGGACATAAAGTTAGGAAGGAAAATGTGGACAACTTGAACTCGGGGCAAAATCATTTGGTGTATGGTTGTTGAAACAACCGTTTGACTTAACTTCCGAAACCCAACTGCCCAATTACACCAACCTAGTTCATATGAGTTTGGTGGAAAAAAGTTTTTCCGGGATTGGGATGTAGCCTATGTAAGAGTTATATGCTATCTAAGTGTTTGTCGTGACTTTGTGGCCCTAATTGCCAGACGTTTGTTAAACCTAAACATCGTTAAATCTTCCACCCTAGACTATCATAACGTAACTAAACCCGAAGCATGTGTCCTATTAAATGCAATTATGCACCTCAACGATATTTCTTTTCTGAAGAAGCTGCAACACTGTATCATGAATTAGTTTTTAAGACCCTTAAAACATGCAATACGTAGAAACGTGGCTTTCAGTTTAGCAATCAGATATGATTTTCGGTAAACTTGGAGACATTGTCTCCAATTACCCGCTCATCCCGCCATGACTGCATTAAAAATGAACTGACCATGGTTAGTCCATTCACACGCCAACTCGACATCAGAGCTGAAATCATGGCCAATCAGTCGACGAGATTTTCTTCCTCCCTAACGAAAGCAACAAGCAGTTCATTAGTTACAACGAAACACACTCTTTTTAGGTGGGACCGAACCTTTTGGTCAAAAGTCAAAACGCATGCCAAGGTTGACTACCAGTTCTTGGATTCGTTGTCTTATGGAGTATTTATCAGACGTGGTGAAGTTAAATAATTGGTTGTTGTCACTTTGGAAACAAAGGAGTGACGTGAGTTTCAGTTGTTCGACGCACACACACACAGTTCCGGAGAGTGTCGGCGGAAAGAGTGGAGGGAGGCATGGTGTGGTGTGGTGTGGTGTGGTGTGGGGGCACGCACGCAAGTCAGGTTGGACAGACCCTTTTATGATGATGGTGACTCCACCCACCGGTGAACTTAAACACCTCCCACCGACATCTCCCTCCGGAGATTCAGTTTCGACGGATCACACACAACTCGTCAATGACTTCTAAAGTACTATAACTTGTTTACTCTTCTTCTATATCTCATTAATGTTATGGATGCTTCAAGATTTCGTCGCAAATCTACCTTTGCCATCCTCGATACTTACAGTCGACGTAAATTTTGCATTTCACTAGAAAAATAATTTTGGTATTAGCGTTAGAATAAGCGAGTGTTTGCAATAGCATTAGAATGCAAAATGTCATCCCGAAGAAGCTTGTTGGGGACATTGTCTATCCTGTATTGTCAACCCATACACGCCAAATGTGTGTGATCATACCAAGCATCAGATTTCATCACAACACGTGCAATCCAAAATATGAAATAGAGCTTCCGTGTCGTTAAGAGATTCTATGTAAACGGATTGACAGATGATAAAGATACTTCAAGTACATGTGCTAACGGTGGAACAAATATATTTAATAAGTAAAAAATGCTATAAGAGAATAACAGATGTTTTTATGACGACCAGTTGAATAGGAATTGGAGGGTCGGGCTAAAAAAAGTTTGACTTTTCATATTTTTCACTTTTTACTTCTACTCTACCGACCTGAATGTCTAAGACTCGATCTTGAACCGACGATTCTAGATCCCAAACAATATTAACTGTAATTTAATTGTTTGAGTGAAATTGAAGACAATTTTGAATACTATTTTAATATTGAGATTTTGAATATAATTTATATAAAAAAAATCGACGTGTGTGCGTAAATTTATGTTCAAGATCCAAAGAGATTAATACATGTGGATCCGACCCAACGCCCATAGCCCCACTCCCCCTAAACACCACCCACTCTTCAAACCCGTGTATTTATATTATACTAATTTCCAATCTTAGAAAGGAAGCAGGAGTTTTGCTTCCATGTTGGATCAAGTGAACAACTTCAAAATCCCCAACCACGATCCCAGGCTTCTACTTAAATTGCATGATCAGGTTTTTTGTTACTTGTACACTTTTGGCAAACCAACTAACCAACCCAACATACTAGTCTTATAATATAATCTAACACGCATTAACCAATAACTACCCCTTTTCCTTTCGCAAGAAGCACATATTCTTTACTTCTGTGGATGCAAAGTGGAAAGAACACATGCATTCTCACTTGGAACATTACCTTTGTGCAGGAAAAAAAACCCTCTACAATTTACATTGTTCCTCAGGATAAAGTGATTGTGTGCTGCTACCCTAAGAGTGCGTTTAATATCAAATAAGTTCTTGAACTTATAAAGAATTAGTTCAAATTAAGAAGAATCCGCCTCATTAATTTTTTATTTTTTTTCGAAAAAATACAGTATACTAGGAATGTATTTCAAAAATGCTTCGAGATTTAGTATCCACCGCGTATTTACTTGGTTCTATTATATATGTGAGTGATACATTCCTATGATTTTCAATCGTTCTTATTTTGTAAAAATTAAATGTTAACACATTGTATATTACATAATGAATCAAATAGCAACCAAATAGAACTATAAACATAGGAGCAAATTGTGCCTTCATCAAACTTGACTTTGGAAGTTCAATCTCCCACTTCTTAGTTCTTACCGTTTCCATTCAAAGCAATCACACTTCTACCAGACTAGAGTGGTAGTGTATGACCTTCTTCCTTGTTTACCTCCCATATCCATAATCCATATGCCTCAAAATATTCTAAATTAGATATATATTTTTTAAAGTCCAAGGGGAAAAATCCCAGACCATGAATAAAAAAAAATATAACTTTATAATTTCCACCAAAATAAATTAAATTTGACATTGAAACAGAATGCATGCATGCATGCATGCCGAGCATGCAGCTATTGATATTCAGTAACTTACCATACCAATGCTGCCATTTATAACGTTTGCTTAATTCTAATTCAATACACCCTCTCCCGCTCTCCCATTCCACACTACTACATAAATCTCTCTCTCTCTCTCTCTCTCTCTCTCTCTCTCTCTCTCTCTCTCTCTCTCTCTAACCTCCACAATGACTCCCAACAACACTACCATCTTACTAGCAACATTAACAATTCTCTTAGCGCCTGCGCTCATAACCAAAATATCGGCGACGACACCATCCCTCGGTTTCGACTACAAAGACGCGCTATCGAAGAGCCTTCTCTACTTCGAGGCGCAGCGCTCGGGCCGCCTCCCGCACCACCAGAGAGTAACCTGGCGCGGCCACTCCGGCCTCACCGACGGGCTCGACCAAGGCGTCGACCTCGTCGGCGGCTACTACGACGCCGGCGACCACGTCAAGTTCGGCCTCCCCATGGCCTTCACCATCACCATGCTCTCCTGGGGAGTCGTCGAGTACCGGGACAAGATCTCCGCCGCCGGGGAACTCCCCCACGCCCTCGAGGCCATCAAGTGGGGGACGGATTATTTTGTTAAGGCTCATACGAAGGCGAATTTGCTCTGGGCGGAGGTCGGAGAGGGCGAGACCGATCACTACTGCTGGCAGAGGCCGGAGGATATGACCACGTCGAGGAAGGCGTATAAGATCGATGAGACCAATCCCGGGTCGGAGATTGCCGCCGAGACGGCCGCCGCGATGGCCGCCGCCTCGATTGTGTTTCGGGAGAGCGATGTGCGGTACTCACGGCTTCTCCTAACCCATTCTCGCCAGGTTGGTGGGATAGAGATCTGCTGTTATGGTATCAAATCGTAATTCATTTATGGTTTTATACTAATTTGGTGTGTTTTTAATTAAAAGAAAAAGTAATTACGATACATTTCGTCTAGTGCTAATTACATTTAAGTAGTACTATAACAATTTTCAAACGCATGGGCGATACCCAACGCCTTCTGATCGATATACCATACTGAATTTGATTGCTCTAATTATTTTTCATACGAGACACTTAATTAGTGTTATGCTAATTAATTGCTCAAATTTGATGTTTAGTTGTTCGAGTTTGCGGACAAGTACAGGGGCAAATACGACCGGAGCATCGAATCGGCGAAGAACTTCTACGCATCGGTAAGCGGGTACAATGACGAGCTACTCTGGGCGGCTCTGTGGCTGCATAAGGCGACGGCGAGTGACGCCGATGACGGTGGATACTACATGGACTACGTCGTCAAGAATGCTTACGTTTTGGGTGGCGCCGGTTGGGCCATTTCAGAGTTCAGTTGGGATATCAAGTACGCCGGAGTTCAGGTCTTAGCTGCCAAGGTATGTCATTTTATTTATTGTGATTAACAATTACTATTTTTGTTGGCATTGAAATGGTAGTAATTGCAATTAAATCTTGAAGTAATTTTAACAACCTCAATCTGATCAAATTGTTGCCATTTGTTCGGTTGTGTGTCCCACATTTAACTCACGACCCACATTTTTGTCTAGTATCCAAAAGATTAAATAGGATGAGGTAGAATACGTCATATCCTTGTAATTAACATCGTTTCACATTTCCACTTTATTCCAAAGAAGATAGACTCAACTCCTAGTCCTAGAAATCATATTATTAAATAGGCTTCGAAGAGCGCATCAGTCACAATAAGATATGTAATTAAGAATGTTAGTAAACTTAGACTTCACTTCAATATAACTAGAGGGATGGAGAATATTGAGATGAGATCACATCTGATTAAACCATGTGCATTTTTATTTTTTTGAGTACAACATGGTCAATGGGTAGAAAATTAACTGCAATTCGAAGTGGGGACTACCGAGTTCTGTTACTTTTGGACATCTGAACGTGCTGTACTCCGCCAAACACAAGTCCTGTCCCCCGACCTACACGTATGCTCGTGGCAACTTAACTCACTTCACTGATTCAGGCCCTACAAGTCCATCAGATTAAGGGGGGATACAAACATGATCCTATGTTTACTTATGTTAATGACAAGTTTAGATCGTAATAGGTTTTCTTAGTTTTGAACCATGTCGATCTAATTGGACTTCAGGCACTAGCTAATACCATGAGTCTATAACCGACGTTAGTTTGGTTGGTATATTCTGATCTTAAGCTTAATGGTTTATGGTTATTCAATTCGAGTAACTACTAATGTATTTATTCTTCAAATTAAAATGGAAGAAAGTGGGTCCTACTTTCCCGATTCCCACCATATTGTTCAGGAAGTAAAAAAAAAAAAAAAAACCATGTTTCCGAAGCAGCACCCATGCGTATTATCTTCTTGACAAATGGAAGGTTGCTCATTTTATGCCCCCCTCGTATGTTAAATCTGGACTGTATGAATTGACCGTCAAACGCTGCTTCATATCATACCATATGAATTGCACCCTAAAAATTACTAATAACTGACATCGATCTATGTATACCAATTAGTGGTATGTCAAGTAATATTCTTGAATGTTAAATTACACTGGACTAGTGCGAAACCTATAAATGACATTAACGTATAAAATATTTCAAAACAACAGTAATACGATCAATCCTTGTGTAAGTAACATATATAATTGGTTTACATCGATCGTGCATGCAGTTATGGATGGAGAGCCAATCCAAATCCAACTCCACAACAACCGAAACGGTCATCCTAAACAAGTACCGCGAAAAAGCGGAGCACTACATCTGCTCTTGCATGGGCAAAAACACAAACACTTCCAACGTCCGGCGAACTCCCGGCGGTCTCCTCTACCTCCGGCGATGGAACAACATGCAGTACGTCGTCGGCGCGACCTTTCTCATGACCCTCTACTCCGACCACCTATCCCACCACAACCTCCCCCTCAACTGCCCAACTGGCCCGACCACCTCCGCCGACGTCCTCGCCTTCGCCAAAGCCCAAGTTGACTACATCCTGGGGTCGAACCCGCTGGGCCTGAGCTACCTGGTGGGCTTCGGGCCCAAGTACCCGAAACGGGTCCACCACAGGGGCGCGTCCACGGTGGCGTACAGGAAGAGCAAGGGGTTCATCGGGTGCACGCAGGGGTACGACAACTGGTACGGACGGCAGAGGGATAACCCGAACGTGATTGTGGGGGCGTTGGTTGGTGGGCCCGACCATGAGGATGGGTTTAGGGATGTGAGGGGTAATTTCATGCAGACTGAGGCTTGCACTTATAATACTGCTCCCATGGTTGGGGTTTTTGCCAGGTTGTGGAATGGGAATGGGAATGGGAGGATGGTTGCTTCGCAGTAGTAGGGGTTTTGGTTGGTTCGTTGGATGTCTTTTTTTTTAAGGGGGTTTCACTACCGTCTACCACTCTACCGTATACATAAATACATCAACGCATACATGTTTAATTTGTTTGGGTGTGTTTGTTTGGTCGGAATTATATATGGATGTCAGTTTTGATTATATATATATATAGATAGATATATGGCATATGTTACCTTAATGAATCATTGGTCTATTTATCTGCAATTTTTGCTCAATGTATTTATTTTCATAGTGTCAGGGAAATTCAGTTTTCTGAAGGGTTTCTTAAGTTAGGATTATTTGTTCTATTTTTACCCAAATTCATGATGGTGATGACACGTCAAACGAGTAATTTCTGTTCGATCACTAGAGTTAAAAGAGGACAATTGGTAGTGAATCGATATTTTTATACCTCACGATCCTATCTTAACCATTTAGGCTCACATCTTGCTTGATGATCGGTTTTAAAAAGCTCACTTATTTTAGATTTACTTAATGATAATGAAAGACGTGTGTTGTAACGTTGGAGCTTACAGAACCATACAATGAATGTTCTGGTCCGACATATGACATATCCAACCAGAACGCAAGACAATTATCAGAAAAGAAAAAAAAGAAAACACACACACACACAAAAAAAAAACTTAAGACAAAACACTCCTCTAGAGTAGAGCCATTGGCAGTTTGGGTTTGCAATCTGCGAGAATGACGGTGTTAATAAACGCCTCCCCTTCTCCATTTCCCTCCTTTGCCTCAAGGAGAAGAGGAAGAAGGGTTGGGATTTCGCGTGCAATTCCAGATTCTTCCACCACCACAACACCAACTCCTTCTCGCACCCAAGTAAGTAAAATTACTCTTTTTTATGTTGCTTGTGGATGAGTTTCTCAGGACTTATTGTTTTTGAACAAATAGTGTACGTTCTTTTTCAGTTTTAAAATGCCTTTATGTGCTCTCTTAACCCCCGGAAGTCGGTAAGAACATCAATTTAGCATCCTCAGATTGGATAATTAATAAAAGTTCGGAATATTGAAGATAGTGATGTGTGTATCAATGTTATTTTGTTAAATTAAATTGATGGTTTATATTTGAATCTTATGCACGTAATTTAAGTGTTGAAGGACACCAATAAGAAATTGTTTAACTGATGTTTGGATCGTGGTCTTGCGTTAAGTGCAATCATTTTCTCACAAAAACAAGAATTGTCATTTGAAAGCGTGGGTTGCCATCTCAAAACTAATTGTTGTTGCATGTGTTGGACCGATCTTTTGGTTCTTCAGTTTTGATACCGCATAGAATTTGGTTTGTTACAATTAGAATCTAAACACCTACCTAAGATGTAGTGTACACAAAACTAATATAGAGTATTGTATATTCTCACTTGAGCAATATGAGACTATCTTCAACATGGTATCAGAGTCTGATACTCTGATCATTATTTAGATGTATTTTCCTTGTTTGTAATCATTTTATGTTTTAGTAAGGGTGGTTTTATAAGAATGATCTTAAAGCATTGAAGGATTTTGTTTCTTACCATTACCACTGGTGCAATAATCTTCTTGTTGTGCATGAAAATTTCCGGGAAATAAGGGTTGCTAAATTTGGTTTATTTAGAAAGGGTCAAGCTCTAGTGAGCTCAGGGCTCATCAAATTTAGTTTAAGCTCCATACAATCTCACCATTGGATCTTATTTACAGTTAATCTCACCATTCATTAGTATAACCGTTTTTTTCTTAATCTACCTTACAATTTGAAATGAGTGATGGATATTGTGGGGACTTAATTTAGAAAAATTAAACCCTAAGCTCACTAGAGAATTCCTGTATTTAGAAAAATCATTCCTTAAAACAGTGAGAATCTTGGCAAGCATTGTTCTTTTCTGGGCATCTATGTCCATCATTATGCAGCATTTGGACTTGGTATGCTGAGAGTCACAAGATGCTGTTATTTTCAACTATTTATATTTTTAGTAGTAGAAGCATCCAATGAAAATTCTGAATAACTCGACCTGGTTTATACCTTTTTCCTTTGTTTTTGATAAATCACAGAGGATCATGGAAAGCATCTCAAAAGCAACTGAAGTAGGAGGAGCTGGGGGGAGCTTATTCTTAAACAACGGAAAATTTAAACAATAATAAAGACCATCAACGGTCAACACATGACTTGTCACGAGACGACAAGATGAAATGTATATATATAAAGATATAGATCCACGTGGAAGTCAAAATGTACATATGAGTCAACTGTAATTACAGCAGAAATGAATATACCGCTGGTGACCGGGGGCACCCTCCTCGGTCACCACCTCGACTCTAATGTTGTTCGCTACCTGAAATGCAAACAATTGAAACATGCCTGAGTCCCCCGCGGGACGTATGCCAAATCTCCTAAAATACAAAAATGGAATTTAAAGACAATGCAATGCACATGATCATCCACCTCGGGTCCACAATAATACCCATCTCCGCTTCCGCGGTACTGAACCACTCCTGCCACTCTCGAATCGTCCAAACCAAGGTCTGGACAGAACACCTCCCCGGCAACGGTGCCAAAAACTTGATTGATCTCGTTTTATATTTCTACCGCAAGTGCACGGCCGCGTTGAAGCGGTGGCAAATACGGGTCGTCCACTGGGAGGTGTGTCGACACTTGGTTTGTGCGAAGGCGAGAGGTAAAGAAAGGGAAGAAATGTTGGTTACACTAAACTACACTAAGATGCAAATGGAAATGGAGATAAGCAATAAACTAAGCCCCAAAGGGGGTAGAGAAATAGTGTGAACATAAAAGAGTGTGTGTGTGTTCATTAAGCTCAGCACAACATGTATTGTATGAAATCATAAACTACATCCAACTTTGCCTCTACATGAATTAAGATAAGACTACATCATTAAAATATACAAGGCAATAATTGGAATGAAGCTACATGAACTCAAGTATAAAGACTATACCCTACTATGTCTCTACATGAATTAAGATTTCACTAAATCATTAAAACATACAAGACATTAGCTAAGGTAAAGGCAACAAGAGTACATACACTACAAATTGTGTTTCCAATATTAACTTCATCCATATCCTAACCTTATCATTCCCCATAGAATAGGTCCACTAATCAAAGCATAAGCTAAGCTTCACTCAAGAGCATTAGCATATCAAAGATAAGAGTGAAGACCCATTAGATGGTTATGGAAATCATATAAAGCTCAAGGGATAAAAATAACACACACTTAATACACTACATAATTATATCACATATTTCTCCACCCCCCAAATGGGGATGGAACTACTCACTACTCATTACACTAACTAAATTAGCAAAGGAAAGCATAATACTGAAATGAAATTTATACTACTCAAGCAAGAAACATTAAAGAAGCATAAAACAAAACAAGCATCAAAGCAAAAACATTAAAGGAATTTAACTAAGCAAGAATTAACAAACTAATGAAAACTTTTATTATGAACTCACTCAGATTACACGCAGCCCTTCCTCCACTAGAGTTTTGCTTCAAGGCTTCACTCTTAGTAGGGAAGGAGGCCACCAAGAGAGAGATTGATTACAAAGGGAGGTGAAGAGTTCTATTTATAAGCATGGAAAAAGCTAATCCGGGACAATCCCCCGATGTGGGATTAAACCAATACCAAAAATAGCCTAATCGAACACTAATACAAGTCCAGGAGAAGTTGGGGCGGATCTTGCATGATCCAGACCGCCAATTGGCGGTTCCAGACCGCCAATTGGCGGCCTATAAAGCCCAGATCCGTCTGGGTCTTCTGGTGGGCTTTCCTTGCTGGTATTGTTGGTCTTTGATGCGGTTACTTGACTTGTTGGAGCTCCGACCCGACTCGAATTGCCAAAATACTCCCCATGATGGTGTGGAGTTTCCTGGTTTGCTCTTAGGTCCTTCTGTCTTACGATCAGGTCCTTCTGTCTTGCATCTTGGTCCCCAGGTCTCAAAATTAAGTCTTTTTTCCTGCTTTTGGGTCCTTTCATGGCTCTTCTCTTCAAACCTCTTTATTTCTGAAAACTAAACATAAAACTCGTCACGTAGCATTGCTTAGGTGTAAGATAATGGATATAAGATACAAATATAAGCATGAAATGATGTCAATCAAATACCCCCACACCTAAGTTTTTGCTAGTCCCGAGCAAAACAAAGAAAGAGAAAAGCAAACGAGAAACAAGAAATCCTAACTCACTTTCGTAGGAATCACGGTTGCACTTAGCACGTGCAACAAGCCGTTAAACCTCTTTGTTGCCAAGGAGGAGGAGTGTTGTCTCCTGAGGGTTTTCAGCGGATATACCCACAAAATCCGAACAAGATGCATTATTCAATCTAGACCTCGACTCGTTGGAAATATTTTGTCGATCAATGGACGCGGTAATCCTACGGGCCGACTCTATATAGGTAATCAGTCCACACCTAGCCTAATAAACCATTCGTGCAAGTTAAATAAGGAATTAAGTAAAAGACATGGACGACCTCAAGATCCTCAAGTGATACAAAGTGTAAGGTCCATTAAGGTTCTTATTTGCATTATCATTTTTTTTCTTTTTGTTTCTTTTCACACAATTTTTTTTCTTTTTATTAGTTGGAGCTTCATTCTCCCAGGATCAGGTTTCGTGCATCATTGCCCATGAGGACTTACACTATCACGTACACCTTTCCCCAAATCTCCACATAGGGCAATCCCTACCACCCGTGTAACGGGAGTTCGGTCGGCGCATCCCAAGTCAGATGACTCGAAAGCACCAGGCACAAAGTCCCCTCAGACCTACTTTCCCGAGTGATAGGAGCCGCACGAGAAGAGAGAACATCTACTCACTTATTTCTTATCTACACATGAACCAAAACCCCTACACTAATGTCTCACAACAAGATTAAGAGGGTCATTGACTACAACAAACTTCCTAAATTAACAAACACGAATTATTGACTCACTAGGTTCAGGGTGGACTTCTTTGAATGTTTGAGCACTGAAACCCTATGATTACTCACCCCCAAAGGAAAACTGGGGTGCATCCTAACGACTCGATAAATCCTAAAGCCACGAACTAGATATCCTAATGCATCAAGTTCAAGACAATTTTGGGAGCTTTCTTTTTACTTGCCTCTCAACGGTTTTGCACATGCTAAACACACGCAAAACCCACAAAACATTTTCTTTCGAAAACACATGAAGATTTTGAAAGAAATGTGAAAATTTTGAAGCACTTGGCAAGCAAAAGAAGACAAGTCACCCAAGGATCATGGCAAGCAGATATATCGATATTAAATGCAGCACACTAACATGACCCTAAAAATGCAAACAAAAGAAAGCAAAATCAAAAGAAAAGACTCGACTATGTACACACGTAAAACACCCCCCACACCTACTTCATGCATTGTCCTCAATGAATGTGAGCATGAAACTACATGGATTTATGCATGAAAAAGGAAAGATCTCACCAACATGAAGTACACAGGAGAGTTCATGGCTATGTTGATGGACACAACCCAAATTCCCTTAAAACCTGTGAGATGCTAAGGAAGGGATACAAATACGTCAAAGAATTGGGGCCCAAATACTTAAGGGTTGGGGCCCACAACAATCGATGCTCACTGAAGGAGTCTTTTATTGTACTTTTTTTTCTTTTTTTTCTCTTTTTTTTGTTTTTCTTTTTTTTATATATAACTATGTACAAACATAAGTTCCCATCTTCATATGTCAAGGGACATCAAATGGGAACCCACCATCTCTCGAGTCAGAAATGCGCATGCATGGGCTCGCAACATACACGACAGAATTGCTCGACCACCTGACACCCTTATAAGCATTGTGGTCGGTTGATGCCTCTTTAGGGTTAGCAAAAGAGGAGGCATGAACGATAGGTGAACCTCTATCAGGTATAAGGGTATCAGGTGGTTGAATCTTAACCCACATGGGGTCCTCAGCATATACAGAATGAAGAGCATGTGGCCGAGAGGCCATAAAAATAGTATCTTGTAGCTCAAAAGCCATGTGCTCAAAAGGATGTGGCTCAAGGGCCACGTGGTCAAAAAGAAGTGGCTCAAGGGCCACAAGATCAGAAGAATGTGGCTCAAGGGCCACGTGATCAAAACATAAGGCACCTTCTTGTGCCAGCCCGGGTGAAACATCTTCACCACCTTCAGGATCTTCATCAAACAATTCTCTGAAGTACTTGAAGGTGCCCTCAACTTCAATCTCATCCAAGCCCTGGATAAGGTTGACCTCAACAGGGTCATTGAAGGCACCTGGCTTCTTGCCAATGGTGAAGATGTTGAAATCAGCGCATTGACTACCATAAGTCAAGCGCATCAGACCATTGCGACAATTGATCAAGGCATTAGAAGTCGCAAGAAATGGTCGCCCCAGAATGACAGGAATTTGTCCAAGTGGGTTTGGCACAGGTTCAGTATCCAAGACAAAGAAGTCGACTGGATAAATGAACTCTCCCACTTTGATCAGCACATCTTCCACCACACCCCTCGGTTTCTTCACGGACCTATCAGCCAATTGAAGAGTGGTCTTTATTTGTTTGAGGTCTCCAAGACCGAGGTGGACGTAGACAGAATATGGCAAAAGATTAACAGATGCACCAAGGTCCAATAAGGCTCGATGTATGGACACATCACCAATCACACAAGAGATAGTAGGACAGTCAGGGTCCTTGTACTTGACTTGCATGGGTTGTGCCAACAAGGAACTCACGTTAGCCGCAAGAAAAGCTTTCTTAGGAACATGAGTTTTTCTCTTCTTGGTGCATAAGTCCTTGAGAACCTTGGCATAAGGTGGCATTTGCTGAATCACCTCCAAAAGAGGGATATTCACCTTAACCTGCCGAAACATCTCAAGCATCTTGTCATGCTGATCAGAGGTTTTCTTTTTAAGGCGCTCAGGGAATGGCGCCTTTGGGGCATAAGGATGCGAAGGCACCCCAGAATTCAGGTCCAAAGAAATATGAGTGGGGACCTCAGAATCTGGTTCCTTCGACACAAGAGGAGACGAGGGGACCTCAGGGTTCGGCCCCTTTGTCGAAGGAAATGTAGAAAGAACCTCAGGATCTGGCTCCTTCCTGGAAGTATTTGTGGAGGGAGCCTCAGGATCCGGCTCCCTCAAAGATGGTGATGACAAAGAAGGTACCCCAATGTGGTTATCCACCTCCTTACCAGACCTCAAAGTATGAATCACATTAATATGATGGGTCGGTTCAGAGGTGGCATGAGGTAAAGGTGTCCTTCCTTGAGAATGGGTACCCCGAGGATTCACCTCAGGTTGACTCGGGAACTGACCTTTCTCGCGTTCATGGAGTTGATGAGCCAACTGGCTAACCTGCATTTCCAAAGCCTTGACTGTACTTTGCAACGCTTGAAAGGTCGGATCACAAGAAGGGTCCTTAGGGTCAACCCGCTGGGGTGGTGGAGTCTGGTTGGAATAACTCGACGATGAGGCATGAGTAGATTGGTAATTTTGGTGCTGCGACCTTTGATGTGGGGGTTGGTAGGTTGCCGATGGGCGTGGAGGTTGATAAGGTGGAGGTTGAGGTTGAGCGTGCGAGTTCTGACCGTGGCCTCCACTAGACCCCCAAGAGAAGTTAGGATGGTTACGTCATCCCGGGTTGTAGGAATGACTGTACGGGTCGTTTCGGGGCCTTTGTTGATACATCGCATTTGCATGCTCAGTATCCCTTGGAGCGTAAGCGCACTCCAAGTCATCATGTCCCGACAGTCCACACCTAGTACACCCGGGAGTAGCGACCTGAGCTACAGGAGCTCGGTCCATCTCCAAACTCTCTATCTTACGCATGAGAGCAACCATTTTCGCCTCAGACGCGATCGATGAGTCAACTTGATAAGATCCAGCTCGACCAGAAGACCTGGCGGCTGGTGGCTCTCTCATGGTATCCCACTCGAAGGTACGTTCAGCCATGGATTCAAAAGTATCCCATGCCTCCTCGATGGGTTTCATTTGGAAGTCACCCTGACACATCGACACCAACAATGTGCGGGTGTTGTAGTTGATGCCCTCATAAACAATTTGGTACAGCTGCCATAACTCAAATCCATGATGATGGCACTGCTGGAGAAGGTCCTTGAACCTCTCAAAGAAACCATGAAACGATTCGGTCTCGGTCTGTTGAGTTTTCCTTTGAGGGAAAAATCTCTTCAGAAAGACGGTCACAAAGTCATCCCAAGACCGAATCGAGCTCGCCGGGAGGCTATACATCCATTTCTTCGCATTATCCTTCAATGCGAACGAAATCATCCTCAACCGGACAGAATCATCGTCAAGCTGTTGAAGCTTGAACATGGAGCATACTTCCTCGAATTCGCGTATAAAAATATACGGATCCTCCTTATTGGCAGTAAAGGTTGGAAGCATGCTCACATACTGAGGTTTCAGCTCATAGTTGTTCCCGCGAGCAGGGGGAACAACTATGCAAGAAGGTTGCGCGGCCCGAACAGGATGGGTCCGCTCCCACAACGTCATCGGCCTATCCTGTCGAGCTAAAGGTGGTGGTGCACCTAGAACTCGATCCTGACCGAATCTCCCTTCCTCTCGAGTCAGAGGAGGAGGAGAAGGAGGTCTACGTGGTGGTGGGAATGGACCGAGGTAGTCCATGTATGGAACCCGGTCTCCCTCGCCACCACGAGACAATTCGCCTTCTTGCTCCAAAGGAGCACGAGGCGGAGATGGTCGATCACCAAGATCTTCCATCTCAGAAATAAGCACTCTCTCGAGTCGAGCGCTCTCACCAGAACGAACCCAACCTCGCATAAAAATGCTCGACTCGACTCTAACAAACACACAACAGAAGGTGTACTAGAGGAGGAGACTAAACGTAGAGAATAGATGAGGAGAGGACTCAGGTTAGGAGGGAAGAATCCCTAGAGCTAGCGTGGGTAGTGGGATCAGGAAGAAGCCTAACTAGCAAGCACGGCTCAAACAATGTAAGGCAATGGGTCCTTAAGCTAGACGACGCCTAACTTCGAGGTCACTAGCCTCGACACGCCTCACCTCCCTACAACGAGGACCACAATGCCCAGCAAGTGATACCAGATCCGGAGATCCAGTACCTCCTACTATCGACAAGGTAGGCAACGCCGATCAGGTCATGACGGTCTCGACTAGATTACTCTCCTAGTGCGTCCGAATTCCTTAAGGCCAATGTCTACTTGCTTTTAGTTAAGGCTTTATTAAGAGTGGTTTTTGGGGCCAAGGAAAGGGTGATGAAATCCCCCACCTTATCTTTTATGGGACAGCCCCTCCTTAGTAGCGATTTGATCCTAGATCTAGCAATCAATCGCTCCAATCAAACACTCTCTCACTCTTGTCCTGATGCACCTTACTAACTAATGCATGAAATAAACATGCATGAATGAGGGATGTGGGTGCACGTACCTCACGCCAGCTATCAACGACAAAATGTAAAGCAAAGAAAAGACAAATGCATGCAAGGTCTACCAATGGTGCATGACCTAGATGGCAAGAAGTCTAATCTTTTGCTTTGAGTTTTATGGTCCAAGTTGATTAAAGGGGATTGAAATTAAATCTGGGAGCAAACTAAAGATCACAACATGCACAATTGGGCTCCCAGATAACTAATGTAAAGCAATAAACCACCAGAAGAAATTGGAGAGGAGGCAGACCTCACCAGGCCGCCAATTGGCGGTTTGCAACCGCTGATTGGCGGTCTATTTGTGGATTCGTTTGCTCCAACTTTCCCAGTAGCTTCCCCTTGATGTTCTCGTTCCCTGAAACTAAACAAAACTAGAAACAAAAAATCAAAAGCCTCTCGAATCGTCCAAACCAAGGTCTGGACAGAACACCTCCCCGGCAACGGCGCCAAAAACTTGATTGATCTCGTTTTATATTTCTACCGCAAGTGCACGGCCGCGTTGAAGCGGTGGCAAATACGGGTCGTCCACTGGGAGGTGTGTCGACACTTGGTTTGTGCGAAGGCGAGAGGTAAGTCTTTTTTCCTGCTTTTGGGTCCTTTCATGGCTCTTCTCTTCAAACCTCTTTATTTCTGAAAACTAAACATAAAACTCGTCACGTAGCATTGCTTAGGTGTAAGATAATGGATATAAGATACAAATATAAGCATGAAATGATGTCAATCAGAAAACCAAATCTTATCTTCAACTCCACCACATGTTGACTGTTCACGGCTTAATTAAGGTTAATTAGGTTTAGTTTAGTTTAATTAGGGTGTTAGATTAAGGTTATTACAGTAACTACCATGATTTCAAAACTCTGTCATCACTGTTATTGATTGTATTTTCGTTACACTGCTGAAAGCCTGAAGCAATTTAATGTTTTGCATTTTGCGAATTTTCTGCAGATATATTGTGGATATTTTTCGGCTCTTAATCTAGAGAGACTGATATTATTGCTAATATCTTTCTTGCTCTTTTTTTCCATTGTAAAAATCTCATTAGGCATCGAATAACTATGTTGTGCTTTGATGGCATAGAAGATTTTTCAAGTTCATGAAAATATGTTGTGTGGGGGTATTTTGTAGGATTTCATGTTTAATTATACATATATATTTTTCGAATTTTCATGTATAATAAGGATCAATTTTCAATTTTCTAGAATCTATTGCATGCATCAGTTTGTTTTAACAAACTAGTTTCAAAAACTCTATTAAAACAAACATAAAGGAGCTCCGAAATTCATACCTAGAAGTTCTCTAAAACTTCTCGAAGATTCGGAGACCGTTGGGATGCTCCTCGCTGCGCCGGATGCCTCCGAGTATTCACCAAACTCTAAACAAGATCGGAGAGAGGGAAGCTAGTCTCTCAATCTCCGATTGGGTTTAGAATCCAATTACTAACCCCTCTTTAATTCTCTTGAGAAAATGATCTCTCTAGAACTAAGACTAAACTTAAGAATTTCGTGGAGAATTATGGAGAGAGAATTTTTGCACAAGAGATAATGAATTAGATTAATTGGGGTAATGAAATAAGCTTGTATTTATAAGCTCTCTCCAAATTACCTATTCATGTGCAACCTCTTGCCCATGATCTCATGCAAAATTCCATCTAACCATCCATTATTTGCTAACATATAATCTCAGCCACGAATTAAATCAATTATGGACCAATTCCATGCATGATCTAATTAATTCTTAAATTAATTCTGCATAAAACCGTCTGGACCGGTCGACCGTTCAAGGTGCGGTCGACCGCTCGAACCAATGTTTCGGTCGACCGTTCAACATTCGGTCGGCCGTTCGTAATAGGAATTATTCCATCGCAATGTTCGGTCGACCGTTCGAACAGATGAAAATTCCCTGTTATCGGTCGAGACTCGTCCGGTCGACCGTGCCCTACCGGTCGACCGTTTACTGCTATCCGGTCGACCGTTTGAGCACTGTTTTGCAGACTTGTCAAATTTCGGTTTAACCCCTACAAAATTTGACATTTCGGGATTAGTAGTAAATTCACAACTTATGTAACATATTATCCTATGTAATGATCAATCATTACACCCCATAATATTTACATCACATATGAATTTAATTTAGATTCTAATTATGTTATTAATCACAACATAACTTTGATTTTGTTTTGTTCACCCCATGTGTCATATTTTCTACATGAAACCCGACACATCTTATGAACTCAAAATCCTCATTCCTTGTTTCCCAGTTTTGTGGTGTGACCTATAGGAGGATCTAAACTAAGTTGGCAGTGATATTAAGAGCTTAATATCACAAGCTATAAGCGGTATCTAGCTACACATTATAGCTCCCAATTAGTTAGATGTCTTAATTCCACTCGAACCAAAACCCGATCCATTTAGTGATGGCGTGCACCACTTGTGTCTGTCCCTTGCCTCATGATATTAAGAATACACACAAAGTAGTATTGTGTCATCTTTGTCTTAGTATTCATTTCTTGATCTCTTTAAGCTAGTTATAAATATGTGACTTAACTCAAATCACATTGTGGACATTATAACTTTGCTTTATCAAGGGACCCACTAATATCATCACTCAATTAAGAGGGGCAATGATAGTCTTTTGACTAACTATCTTCTCCAACAAAAGTTGTACTTAACCAACTAATGCCTTTACACTACACTCATCGATAGTTCAAGACACTAGTCTAATTAAGAACTCCTTAAGCGATCGGATATCAAAGGACCAAAGACACAGTAAAATATTAATGACACAGAAACACATTTCTATAATATTTTACTTATTAGGTCTATTCAGTATACAAAAGTAATATTTTCCTCTTTTGCATACCCGTGTTGTCACTCACTTGTAGAGCTACAATGATCTATGACCAACACGACAATCTTAACTCGGTAATTAATGTTCCATGTTAGTTAACATGATTGCGAATATATTTTGTTTTATGTAAATCAATATCTTTTAGAGCTCTACGGTTAAGGACCAAGAGTCTCTTCCTTAACACTTCTAAAAGACGAATAACATAAATAAGGAACAAAATGATTTCTCATTCAATTCATAATAATTGACATTTAAAAGTAAAACTTTTAGAACACATTCCCTTCATATTTAGCTCTGATAATTATGTTCATGTTCAATCTCTTTTGAATGATGAATCTAGAAGAAAGAATGTTCAGATTCCACTTTTGGTAGAAGGCCCTAATGAAAATCATAATGATTTGTAGGACAGAATCATATTCTTCTTTTAGGTATTAGTTATATGGTTGTACCTGTTGTAACTTTTGATCTTTTTCCCTTCAAATTTCATAGACACGAAGGAAAAAACAAAAGTTGTTTGTGAGGTTCGTGATTTATTTGCCAATTCATTTCCGCAAAAAATGCCATACGCACTTTTGATGTAGTGGCAGTGGGGTGGGTATCTTTTTGGCAACTGCACTGGCTTCAAAGGGCATGACTGCTGGAATTGTTGAAAGAAATCAGTTAAGAGGGGTAAGTTGTCAAGTTCAACATAGTCCAACACACATTTGGTTCTCATAATCATGAGCTAACATCAACTTTTAGTTTTTAGAGGGACCAAGAATGGAATATATCGATGAAGGAACTCATGGAGCTTGTGCATGTTGGTATCCTCTCAGAAGAGGATATTGAGCAGGCCACGGTAGCCAAGTTCAATCCTGTAAGTTTGAGAGGGAAGTTGGTTATAGGACCTTCACATACTATGTCTTAATATTCTCAAGTGAATATTCAACTTTGTGCAGAATAGGTGTCGATTTGAAGGGAAATGTGACATTTGGGTGGAAGATATTGTAACATCTCCGAACAGTAGAAAATTTAAACTTTTAAAATCAAAGGAATCACGAGAATAAAATCATCAAGAGTGGGGACATTACTGAAACAAATACCGAAATACATCTGGTGCACCATAATACAATACGAGTTTGTCAAAAGAGTGATTACATCATAACACAAAACACAAGGTACATGTAATCACGACAACCTAAAGTAGGTAGACGACAGGATCCAGTCACAAAGTGCAATCTCCCTCGGTCACCACCCGCCGGAACCTAACGCGGTCCTGAAAAAGATGCAACAACAATGCCTGAGTTTCCATAAGGAAATCCCGTATGACAAGCTCACCTATATGCCCTAACATACTAGTATAGCATGACATGGAATACAAAGCAGTAAACATCCACAAGGGTAAAACCGGACATCCGTCCTGCAATCGTTCCCGCTGCCACACAGGCCCCGCGGTCTACAATCGCTACTGCTGCCATACAGGCCCCACGGTCCGCAATATCGCCGTCGCCACACAGGCCGCACAGTCCAACCTCACCGCCGCCACACAGGCCGCACGGTCCCAACAACCATCGGTACCACACAGGCCACACGGTCAAACATCACCGCCGCCACACAGGCCGCACGGTCCAACATCGGGTCTCCGTAGAGACCTACCGTAAGCACATACGGTCTAACGGACAGTATGCAACACATCCCCACACGCGACTACACAAGCCAAGGGATCGGTGAGGAGGCGTTCGCACTTCCGCGCAGGTAGAATCAGATCTGAAAAAATCGTGGTCCACCACCACACCAACGGAGCCGTCGCTCAGGTCGGTCCATCAACCGGCGCCACACAGACCGCACGGGATATCACTCGATAGGTGCCCAGTCGAGCTACATGTCGGAACACATCATCGGCAGTCCATCGCCACAACCACACAGGCTACGCGCGATCCTCCCTGCCGCCACACAGGCCGCACAGGGGCCCTACCGCCGCCACACACGCCGCACGGCACGTGCAATCACTGCCATCAAGGCCAGTCGAACATATCCGCCACACAAAGGCCAGACAATCGACAGATCCGAACCGAAGTCCGCAGGGTCAACGAGCTCCACGTGCAACACCAACTCCGGATCCAAACAAGCAGGGTCGCGACCTCCGTCGCCGTCAATAGGTCGGTACCTCTCTGGACCTCCGTCTCCAATCCTGGCCGGTAGTCTTTGTGCCTTCGTAGCCATCGGCTGGTAGTCACTGCACCCGTCGGCAGTTGCGTGTTGCTGAAGCAATGGGATCCGCAATCCCTCAGGCTGCTACTCTAACGCGAGTCAAACGATCCACCAGATATAATCACGATCCATACATGGAGGCGACGCGTTCCGAACACCCACACTCTTCCACACGGCGGTCCCTAGGCAGGCACGCAAAACGTGCCCACCGTCACCTCCCCGCTCACGCACAAGGCGAGGACACGGGTTTCCGTGGACAGAGTTGGCATCCTAAGCGGAACCATGAATTCTGTCCTGTGCAAAAACGGTCGACCGAAAGAGACACTCGGTCGACCGTTTCCTCAAGGGAATCGGTCGACCGCTGTGACAACCGGTCGACCGCTTCCACAAGGGAAATCGGTCGACCGAAAGTGACAGCTCGGTCGACCGCTTCCACAAGGGAATCGGTCGACCGAAGCGTCTGCAACGGTCGAACTATTTGCGCAACACAAAAATCCAACGGTCTACCGAAGGTCTAAAACCGGTCGACCGAACGAGTTCAAAATCCGGAGTCTGGTCAACATCAAAATCCAATCTATCGGTCGACCGACTCAGGGGTCTCGGTCGACCGAAAACTTACACGGTCAACTTAATATTTTCTACGTCATCAACGGTCGACCGAAAACATTAGCATCCTACCGGTACACTCAAGTTCCGGTCGACCGAACAAGGGAACCGGTCGACCGAAACACCACAGACAGTAAAATAACGCTACGTTCGGTCGACCGTCCAAAGGACCCGGTCGACCGACAAACGTCTCCGACCTCCCGCGACCCACCAAAACATCACCCCAACGTGGGTGAGCACTAAGGTCTCTAATGTAAGAACTTGGCATACCTCTCTTTGAAGAACGACGAAGACATCGGAGCTCCGACTACCACGCCTCCGGGCCGCAACCTCACACACGTCCTCCTCGCACCACGCCCAGCACGCTCGCCTCGCGCACCTTCACCACCACACACCAACCACCGAGGAAAAGGAAGAGATGGGTGGAAGAGGAGAAAGGTTTGAAGAGAAGAAAAAGGAAGAGAATGGATCCCGTTTCTCTTTAAACCCAACCAAGTCACCCATCATCCTACACCCTAACACCACTGTTCACGTCACCCAACCCATCACCAACAGCCCTCTCCTATTCCGCTTCAACTTCCCATGCAAACCTCACCCATTAGCTCCCTAAACACCAATTAAACACTAATTAGGTTAGGGTCATAACAGATATTCTTAACCTCGGTGTCTCGTAAGTTAAGCAGTTACATAATAGATGCTCATATGTAAGACTGTTATCTAGTGTTGCTGTCCTTAAGTAGTTGTTTTCACCTTATAAGGTATTATACGTGTGATACTTTGAAAAATACTCTTAAGGCATTGTTTGGATTAGCTTCATGGTATGTGGATACGGTGGATAGCGGGAATCCAGATTTTCCTAAAGCTGAACCAAACAACGTTGACATGTCTGCTTCGATTTTTGGATGCTGGGCTTTGCAATATCACAAGTTACATGATTTTGTTCACAACCCAGAAAGCTATTGAAGAGTGGTTTCTTGGAGAATCAATAATGAAATAACATGTAGGGGTACGTTGTTTGTTAGAGATTCGCCAAATCAAGATTTTATAGAAATCCAAACGCTAAGAAACAGATCCGAAGAGGGTGTAAGATTCTATAAAAGAAGTTGCTTCCTAAGAAAATTTTGTAGGAATTCAAACATTGATGATAGTAATGTGTTATCTTCCTTGGAAAATAGTGGGACTTTGAGTGATGGCCACAGTTTTAAATATGGTCTTCCTTAGAATTTACTTATTTTGGAAAGTTAGTAGTTTGCTCCTGACATGTTTCTAGTAATTTACCATCTTACAAATGGTATCTGGGTTACAAATCCTGACATTTTTCTGATATCTTTTGTGGAAATGAAATCAACAATAATAGATCACTTTGGGACAGTTATGTTCATGTTTTCTCTTTATATTATTTATGTCAAATAATATTACATTTTTGTTATTTAATTTGATGATTGGTAAGAATGACCTTTTATACTGTAGGGTTCGAATAGCTAGTGTGTCACATTGCTCTTACAGATAATAGGCTAAATCTAATAGCCTTATTTTCCTTTTTTGGGTTTCAGGCCAGCTATTTTACTAGAGAAAATTAAACAGAAATATTTCTCTTGGAGGAATAATTTGCGAAGGCAATGGCTTGTCTAGTATATCTATTTATGATGACACAGGCACACAGCTGTAAGTTGAACTTTTTAAATGCACGAGCAATTTCCTAAATACAAGTCCAGACTATCTGCATTAGACAATTTAAGCACGAATTTGTCCATGTGAGATGGTTATTTTAATGTGGTCTTCTCTTTACCGACCAATATGAGCTTTGTCAAAACAAAAACAAAAAATTGTTCTTAAGAGATATAAAGATTGTCACATGCACACACAAAATCCATTGCTGAATTACCTTTTAGCAATCATAACTTTGAAATACTTTTAAAGTTACTGCTCAGGGAGTTGAACTAGAAGAAGACCTTTTACTTTTTAGGGGTCAAGTGGTGTACCTTGTAAATACAAATTGCATTATAGATCAACATGAACTGGTAATAGTTTGCTACTCGTGCTTTGGTTTTGTTAAGACACAACATAAATCCCCATGATTGATCAGAAATCTCACCTTTGTGTCTTATCAATTTAGTTTTCATGGTGTTGTTTTCATACCATAATAGGTTCATAGCATTTTTTTGTTTAATTTTCTGATTTCATCTGATGCTGATTCTTTATCCAACTATCTCAGATATTGAAACTTTCTGATGGAAGTGTTTTGTCTTCTCAACTTGTTATTGATGCAATGGGGAATTTTTCTCCATTTGTAAGACAGGTATTTTTTCCATAGACTCCTTTGAATTGGTAAACCAACCATCATGTAGCAGAAATAAAATTAAATGAAACTATGGCTTTCTATATTAATCAATCCATTTACCATGTGTCTCTTGGTTACCCTTCATGTCCGGTGGTTATTATTTTTTAAGATTATATTAGATTCCTTACCAAAGGTTACATTACCATTCTAATAAGAAGCATTATAGAGCTAGAAGCTATAAAGTTTAGGGGGGGTTTCCAGTCTGTCATTACCATTCTAATAAGAAGCATTATAGAGCTAGAAGCTTACAGGAATTGGTGAAGATTTAAGAGACGTCTGTCTAGGAACAACTTGACGTGCTTGGAGTAATGTGAGAGAGTGCTTACCCGATTATTTGGTTTTCATTTGATAATTTGTGAAGTTGATTACCACCATGTCTCAGATCTCTCAACTAAGAATTCATTAATTAGTGAAGTGCTGTGTTGTGTCGAGGTGAAACAACAGAGGCAATTGTTGGTACAAGGAGAAAATTGAAAAAGTGCATGAGCGGTAAAACTGAATATTAAAAATATGACATCCTTTATTAATATTAAGCATAACCGATTGGAATATTAAAAAGGTCAAACATAATCAATAGAATATTTAACCATATAAAACTAGCAATCTTGCTTTTATTGTTGGCATCTTGTAAGCCGGTATCTGTGTTTAATCCGGCAGTTGAGATGCCCACATTTAGAGGTGTAAGCGATGACTGGAATGAATTTGTCTTGATGTTCATTATCATATAGGCACCCTGATCCTTGGCTACCAGTGACATTGTCTTAGAGCATTAAATTGCACAATCAGGTATGCAGTGTACCAACAAGAATTTGAAATGGCTATGATGCACCCAGGAAGGCTTGTGTATTTCCCTATCCAAATATCACTTGTGGGGTTTATTAATTGCTATTCTCATATCAATTCTTGGTCACAGAATGAAAGTTTGAGATACATCCAAAGTTGATGCCGGTATGATAATAGATTATCATGACCTAGTGACAACTTTATTTAACTATAATTGATTACATGTTTGTATACTGCAGATTAGGTCAGGTCGAAAGCCTGATGGGGTTTGTCTTGTTGTTGGCTCTTGTTGTCGAGGCTTTAAGAATAACTCGACAAGTGATGTGATTTTTAGTAGTTCAACTGTGCGAGAGATTCGAAATTCAGTGCTGCAATATTTTTGGGAGGTGAACTACTGACATCTTCAAATTGAAGGCAGTTACTTTTGCTCTTAGTTTTTGTACTTGCATATGCAGTTACTTTTTTCTTTTCCCTTATCTTTCCAAAAGGCATCAGATTGATTACTAATATGTAATCTCACTGTCATTTCAAAATTATAACTAATCATTTATATCTGTTTAATGAGTGGCTGACCTGTAAGTCTTGTAGCAACATCACTTATGATATTAGTTATATTCTCAGGCATCTCCTGCTGGTTCAGTGACAACAGATCGTACAACATACATGTTCACATATGTTGATGTCCAACATTGGAAGATCTACTGGAGGACTACTGGAAGCTCATGCTAGAGTATCAGGTTAATGTTAGCTCGTGTAGTCACCTATAATACATTTCCCTGGTTCTCTAGATGAGTTGAGCTATTTGATTTTTCATATGAAGGTTAAATCTGAGACCATCTTGTTTTGTATAGGGCATTTCTCTTGACGAACTGAAGATTCTAAGGGTCATTTATGGCATCTTCCCCACTTACCGTGACAGGTGAGAACTATGGAAGAAAGTCCTAACAAAAACATTGTTGTTAAGCACTATACATCACATATAATGATTTTTTTATCTATCCATAATTTTATCATGTGTGTTTCTATGCCGATTCATGTTTGAGCTAAAACCACATGGTATATGTAATGTAATTGTTTAACAATGAGCAGCTTTCCTACAAATGGAAATCGATGCAAAAATAAAATAGTATATCAAGACATCCCCTTGCCATTTGTGTACTAGATAGAATTATGTTGCTATGTCTAATATCACAGAATATATGTCGAACAGACAATTTATTTTACATACACTTCATGAAATTAAAAGGTTTATTGCGGTCTCTTCTAAAACCACAAAAAATGATGTAAAGATCAAACTGAGAATGATTTTCTTAGTATGCACAAGTTGGCACTCTATAATGCTCAATATAATGCTTTCAGTAGGATATCTACTTAAAACGGGCAATTCATATGTTAAAAGTGTGATAACCTTCGTTGATTCTTGTTCTCTACTTAATACGGGAAACTCACTTCTTTACAGCCCTCTGCCAGCAAGTTTCAACCGTATTATACAGGTGCTATAAAATGAGACCTCATACATTGATTTTTATTGAGTTATAAAGTTGTCGATATGACATACTTCATGCTATTATTAGGTGGGTGATGCTAGTGGCATCCAATCACCGGTATCTTTTGGTGGTTTTGGGAGCATGACCCGACACTTGAGCAGATTATCTGATGGTACATTTACATTTTTTTTTTGACATATAGTCATGTAGAGCTAAAGAACAGTTTCTAACGTTGCTATGAGAATTTTTAGTTTTGCTTAATGAAGGGGACAATAGTAATAGCTATCTTTCCAAAACATCGCATGATGCATAACTGAACCTAATGGATTATGTTTTATAATTTGATTTCTTATCTGCAGCCAAACTTGAGTTCATCTTGGTTGTTTCAAAAGGCAATGTCTGCGAAGTCAAGTAATGACGTTCCTTCATCCTTTATCAACGAACTTCTCTATTACAACTTCATCTCAATGCAGGTAACCGTTACGCTTGTATACTGATCAATATGTGAATTGTTGAGCTTCACGACGCTTGGCTTAATTATTTGATTCTTAACAGAAGCTAGGAGACCCTGTACTTCAACCTTTCCTCCAAGTAAGTGTTAGGCAAATGCTTGATGCCTGTCGAGGAGTAGTAATTGCGACCATAACATCCTGGTCCCTCCACTTAGTATCTATTGTTTTGTGCAGAACACACACACTTAAATAATGCACATCTGTTGTTTGTTTATCATCTCCATGTTTTTACATGGTATGTGAGAGTATTTTTCTTACGCTTCTCCTTCACTAAAAACTTATTTTTTTCATGCAACCCTAGGATGTAATCCAGTTTTGGCCTCTCATCAAAACGCTGGGTTCAGTTATGATTACTCAGCCCCAACTTCTACCATCAATTTTCAAGCAGGTATAATCCACGGTTTGCTTTAGAGAGAATTTCCTCCTGTATCTTTTATTGGTTAGTGAATTTAAGATATTGGCTTTGTTTAGATTTACATGCTTCGATCCCATTTAGGTTGATTTGTTGCTCTGTTTTCTCCCTGGAGAATTTGGTTACCTAAATCATAAATTACTCATAATTATGAACCAAATGCCATTTATGATTGATGAATTATCTCTAAGAATATGATATGTTTTGTGTAAACTAGCACAAGACGATGCAGAGTGCGAGAAGTAATGTAATACAGGCACCAATGGAAAAGTAAAAATCACATGAAAAAATGACAAGTGATTTATCCTACTGCCATCTTGCTGAGCTTTTCATGAATTGTACTTTTAGCACCAAATCAACAAGACCCATGATACCCTTTCCGACTTCCTTACTCTCTGTAGAAGGTGACCTAACAGTCTAACACCCAGCAAATTTTCTCTCATTAACAACAACAATTACAAAGCCTTTAATACCAAACTAGTTGGGGGAGGCCTCATTTGTTGAAGTATAAAAAAAATGTTTCTTCACACTCTGGAATCCTTTGAAAAATTGAGGTTGTACGAGAACTAGTTCCATATTAGGAAATAGTTATCAAGTGCATGAAGAAATTAACAAACTAATAGTAGCTTGTCTCATGAGGTTGAGTTTGCTTCTCACTTATGCTTATGATATATATTGAAATGGCTTGCATGTCGGATGATTTTCTATAATCTTTTGGCTGCTAATATAAGATTCTATAGCTAGTGAACAAACTGTACAGCATGGATGAATGATGTTCCTAAACACTTATGTGCAAACTCAAATTTATGCATCTGAGTTCGGTATGTTATAGTGACCTGTAAACTTTTGGTTGAATATGTTATATGTCTTGCTGTAATTTTGGCATGAGGAACTTCACATGTAATCTGAATATCTCTGTGACATGTGAAATTGTTGAACTGGGCATATCTCCAAGGCTCGGTCACTGAAAAGTAAAATCTGATCAAATATAAGTTTGTGTTGCGTGTAGGTCGAAGTTGGTGTGATTCTTGACTGTTTAGTCCATTTTGTAATGTTGGGGCAATACACATTTCTGTCGAGCTTTGTAGATCCTGTAATCAGGTAGCTCTTTTCACTTGTTTTATTTACCGTTTTCATGTCCTTATCTAAGTTTCAGTGGAATTCTTTCCCATGCAAGGTCATGTATTGAAACGCTCCCTAAGAAGCAGAGATACGAATGGAGAAGACGCCTCGAGGCTTGGAAATATGGAGCTGGTCTAGACTACAAGCAATAGGATGTTGATTGTTCTTCCATGCAAATTTTTCTTGTTGGAGGCTCATTTTATTTGGATGTAAATCACTTTAATTGCTGATATACCTTCTTCTAATAGAGGAATATTTGATTATATAGAATTTGCAGACTTAAAATTTTCAAAGCTATACAATTTGGCCCCAGGAAGTTCACATCAGCTTTGGAATGTAAGTTCAATATATCTTCTGGACTAGAAACATGCGAATGATACTATTATTTTTGCAGCCAAGTGGTCCACTGATATTTTCTGGAACATTGACTAATCTTGCTAATGACTTGTTGAAAGTGTGATAGAATGGATTCTAAGCACCATTACTGTCTTAGACATCTCTTTGTTGTCTTCCGGAATCAGTATAACTACTAGGGTTTATCTTTTTCAAAATATATATTTATTTCTTCCATTTAAAATCATACTTGAACCTTGAACCAGAACCACGGGCCCTTCTTGAGTTATATGGTTCTGAATAACATCCCAGTTCCAAAACCCAGAAGCCTAAACCTTGAAGAAGAAAAATGCTGAAGATGAAGAGAAAAGTGAAGTAATCAAATAAAGACAGGAACTATTGGATATCTACAAGAAAATAACAGTCAGATGGTCTCCAATTAAAGATCAAATATCAAATCAGTCCAACAACCCAGCAAATTTTGAAGCTAAAATAATAACAAATTAAGATATGTAAGCAATACATCGATACGTCTTAGAAGCTACTAACATAAGCACAAAAAAGGATGCTCATAATAAGTTAAAGCTTAAAATCAAAACGAAAAGTCTAGCGAGTGCAGTCGTATATAATTTTCGACTCCGGTGGCATCATAGAAGACTTGTTGTTGGTGTCTTCGGAAAAATAGTAGTACCTCGTCGAAGATAAAGAAGCAGGTGTGCAAGGCAAACTGCACCAACTCCACACAGACTTCCAACTTCTGGATGGGCATCACTTTCCTCTTTTCTTCACCTCCTCTTTCAAACTTGCCTCTGGTTAAGGGTCATCTTGTTGATGTCTTTCTTGCACACAAAATACATATCGATAAAATAGTGATTGTGCTTTAATGACTAATACAGCAGAGCAACTTGCTATTTGTTTGCCCGCTTACCACTCAAACGTTATCACTTGCCAATATTTTATAGGATGTTTCATGTCAAGCTTTTTTAAACCAAAGTTTGTCTAGTCCTCTATTTATGTATTATTATATTTCGGAACTCTATTGTTTCAGAGTTTGGTATATTCACTATTTGAACTTTATTTGACTATTTGGCATCCGATTCTTGGTCTTATATTGGGCCCAAACGCACGTATTTCCCTGACAGCAATTGTCTCATCTAATTATGTTCCATATCTCCAATTACCATCACTAATTTCTTTTTTACACACGCTTCTATCCTTGTAATAATAAGCCCACTGAGAGTAGAGAGGTTTAATAAATGTTTTGGGCCCACTGTTTTTGCTCATTTAGTCTTTCGGTCCAACTCAAGCAAAAAATGTACATATATATTATATAATAAATTAAGGGTAAATTTCTTATTGAGCAACCTCAATTAGATAGAAAATCACTTCGATATACCTTGAACTATAAATTTTAAGAAATTAATGTCTCGCTAGTAGAAATACTGGCTCTGCCTAATTGTTCAAAAGCTTTATGTGTATCACCCTTACCATATTCTGATATGTGGATGAGAGATGGTCACAAGCAATAAGAGAGAGAGAGAGAATTTCGGGTTGTAATTTTGCATAAGGATGGAATCTAAAAATTTGGGAAGAATGTACTTGTAATACAAATGAAAATTAACACGGCTTAGTACAAGTACAATTTCATCATTCAAGATACTAATTAATTGATAAATTTTACAGTTTATGGTAGTAAAGTGATTATCGATCATATTTGGAAGTAATAATATGGACATTATCGTAAATAAATTGATCGGTCAAATTATGTCCGTAATGTTTAATAAAATATATTAACATCCCTAAATAAGTTCATGTGATATATATGTAATAAAAATATCTAACAGTTCAAAAAAAGTAAAAAACACGTTATACTTAAAAAATTGTTATTGGAAATACCGGCGATCAATCTCATTTTCTTGGTCTCCAAATTGTGAAACATCGAAAAAGAAACACAACAAAGGAGAAAATATTGTAAGTTACGCAGAAACGAAAATGGAATATATTCGATGTCTATTTGGTATATATTTCAGCAAACAGTTAATTATAATACAATTACTCACTGTTGAAAACATTAAAGATGGAGGAAAACCGAAGCAAGATAAATGTGTTTACCGTTGAAAACATTAAAGATGGAGGAAGAACCAAAGCGTGACAAATCAGGCCACCAAACCACCGATTGAGATCCCCAAGCTACAAATAAATGTACTAACGGCTAGATTACTACATATATATATATATATATATATATATATATATATATATATACTCATGTATTCAAACAAAAATATACAGAAAATAAAACATACATACTCTTTCCCTTCTTGATTCTTTCGTCTTCTTCCAAACTGTAAATTTAATATGGTATCAGAGCGTTCGATCATCTCTTAGCCTCAGTTCTTCCCCAAATCCTCATCGGCCTCACCTCATTCAAGGGGGTTGAAGGTCGATTCCCCCTCATCCAAACCCAAGAAGGGAAAATCACAAGAAAATTCCATCATGTCGAACGGCAATGGAAATCTACCAGACATGGCGAATCCCCACCGCCTGGTCACGACACCTTTAAACGGGACAAATTACTTGTCGTGGGCGCGTGCGGTCACCCTGTCCCTCAAAGGCAGGGGGAAACTGGGTCACATCACCGGAAGGACTCCAAAACCAGAAGAAGGTGAAACAGAAAAGGTTCAAGATGAATGACAAACATCAGATCATCAGGTGATGTCATGGCTCATCGCATCCATGCAAAACCACATCGCCGAGATCTTCATATACAAAGAAAGTGCGAAAGAGCTATGGGATTCTGTCAAAGATCACTACGGCAAAGCAGAAAATTTCGCACATATCTTCAAAATAAAACAGGAGATCGGGCAAACTCAGCAACTCAGGGCTTCAGTCACTGAGTACCTCGGTACTCTCAGAAGAAGGTGGGGGGACAAACTAAAAATATACGAACCCCCAACCGCGGATCCAAAAATCATTCAAAAACGACAAGAGCAAAATCAGATCTACCAGTTTTTGGTAGGATTGGATCCAAGCTACGAGACCATTCGGTCTCAAATACTTATGGCGTCTGATCTCCCAAGCCTCGCAAACATCACAAGCCTCGTTCAGCGCGAGGAAACAAGAAGAAACACGATGAACAACCACAACAAAAATCAAAACTCCGACAACCAAGCCCTCATCGCCGGTCGGAACCTAGCTCAGGGAACAAAAAAACGTTTCGGAAACAAAAGCAACGAACATTGTGAAAACTGCAAGAAACCAGGACATAGCAAAAACGCGTGTTGGTTTCTGTTCCCGCACCTCAGACCACAAAAAAAACAAGAGAAACACAAAAGCAAATCTGGTGGAAGGCAACAACAACAGCTTGCTCGGAGGTGGCAGCGCCAACCTGCTCGGAGATGGCAGCAGCGCCAACCTACTCGGAGGCGCCGACAACACCTTCCGGAGCGGCAGCCGACAAAGTGAATACGAAAGGTTACAAAACCCTACTGGTTATGCGGATAACACAACGTTATATATCAACCGCATACCCGGATCCGCAAACCCGACTCCGCGATTCGGAACGGAAAACGGGTCTACCGGTTCAGCTACTATCGGGTATGGATCAAGCAACCCGGATCCGCCAAACCAGATCCACTTAAAGAATCTAGTAAACCAGCTCAATGACTATTTGCAGAATACCCCTCCTGCAACAGGTAATTATGCAGGTATCACCAACCTTTCTAATTTTACTGCTTTCTCTGTATTAGCATCCAAATCACAAAATAAACCTTGGATTATTGATACCGGAGCTACCGATCACATGACTGGTGATCCAACTTTACTTAGCAATATGAAACAAAATCTTAGGTTATTAAATAACTTTGTAACTGTTGCTAATGGAAGTAAAGCCCGAATTAAAGGAATAGGAAAGGCAAACTTAGTTAACAACACATCTGATGACGTTCTTTTTGTGCCTAATCTCGATGCTAACCTTATATCGGTTGCCAAACTAACCAAAAATCTTAATTGTAATGTTATATTCACTCCTAATGATGTCATCTTTCAGGATCGTATCACCAGGAGGATGATTGGTAAAGGCATCCTCACGAACGGTATGTACATTCTAGAAACCAACAAGAAAGTTCTACATACCCGTATGGTGGATAATCACATCCTTTGGCACAAAAGAATGGGTCATCCTTCATCAAATATATTACAATATTTATTTCCTGTTTTTAAAAATGAACCCTTATGCGATGTATGTCGTTTTGCTAAACAATCTAGGTTACCATTTCAAAATTCTAGCACCAAAACTCATTCTCCTTTCGAACTAATACATTCTGATATTTGGGGACCAGCCCCCGTTGAGTCTTACAATGGTTTTCGATACTTTATTAGCTTTATTGATGATTTTTCTCGAGCCACATGGATTTATCTTTTAAAAAACAAATCTGACACCTACTCAGTTTTTTGCGAATTTCTTCGTTACATAGAAAATATGTTTGACGCAAAAATCCGTTTTTTCAGATCTGATAATGGTTCTGAATACATGAGCAATTTGTTTCAAAATCTTTTACGACAAAAAGGTATTTTTCATCAAACCTCATGTATTAATACACCCCAACAAAATGGGGTTTCAGAGCGAAAAAATCGACATCTGCTAAATGTCACTCGCTCCCTCCTGTTTCAAAACAACGTCCCAAAACCGTTTTGGTCCGACGCGATTCTAACCGCTACCTATATTATCAATCGTCTTCCTAGTCCCACTACTAACTATAGGAAACCTTTAGAAATCCTATATAACAAACAAATTACAATCGAACACCTCAGAATTTTTGGTTGTACTTGTTTTGTTCTAAAAAACGAGAAAATAAATTTGATCAGAACTCCATCAAATGTATCTTCTTAGGGTATTCCTTTAGAAAAAAAGGTACAAATGCTATGACTCAAACAATAAAAAAACATACGTCTCAAGAGATGTCACATTCTTTGAAACCATTCCTTTCTTCCACAAATCTGGGCAAGAAGAAAACAACTCCTCCATCCCAGTACCACACACTGTTTTGCCTCCTACGACATCACCAACAATCGACAGAGGAGAGAATGAAGACGACGGAGAAGGAGAAAATGGACACGGAGGAGGAGAAAATGGACACGGAGGAGAAGAAAATGAAGGAAGAGAAGAAGAACCTCCGAGAAGATCTACACGCCCATCTCGCCCTCCTATCAGGTTCAATGACTATTTTCTCTCGCACACCAAATATCCTATCCAAAACTTTCTATCATACCAGAAATTTTCTCAACAACACCAAGCCTTCCTAGGAATTTTAGACACAAACAAAGAACCTACACATTATCATGAGGCTATTGATGATCCGAAGTGGGTCAAAGCCATGAATGATGAACTACAATCCCTAGAAGATAACCACACCTGGACGCTTGTTCCTCTCCAACCAGGCATCAAACCTGTTGGATGTAGATGGATCTACAAAATTAAATATCATAGCAATGGGCAAATAGAAAGATATAAAGCCCGTCTTGTGGCCAAAGGCTACACTCAGACCTATGACCTTGACTATTTGGAAACATTCGCTCCAGTAGCCAAAATGAACACTGTTCGTGTTCTTCTTTCTATTGCTGTAAATCAAGGATGGAAATTATTTCGGATGGATGTCAAAAATGCATTCTTACAGGGAAATCTTGAAGAAGAAGTCTACATGACTCCTCCACCTGGAATCACCACGAGTCCCAACCAGGTATGCAAGCTTCATAAATCTATATATGGACTAAAACAATCACCACGTGCCTGGTATGCTAAACTCAGTCTCTCCCTCCTTAGCTATGGATTTGTTAAAAGCTCTGCTGATGCATCCATGTTTACGAAGCATAGTCATAACACTACAATTATTGTTCTTATTTATGTCGATGACATCATTATAACTGGAAATAATAATCATCAAATAACATTAGTTAAAGAATACCTAAAATCAAAATTTGACATAAAAGATTTAGGATACTTAAAATATTTCTTAGGAATAGAGATTGCATACTCAAAAAAGGGATTATTTCTCTCCCAACGAAAATATACCCTAGATCTACTTGAAGAAACTAAGAAACTAGGATCAAAACCATCAAAAACTCTTATAGAAGTCAACAAAAAAATAGGACCAACTGATGGAAGCCCTCTTTCTGATATTGGTCAATTTCAAAGATTAGTAGGGAAACTTATTTACCTTACTGTTACCCGACCCGACATCACATATGTTGTAAGTCAAATAAGTCAATTTATGCATGCTCCTCACTCACACCACTTAGATTTAGTAAAAAGGATCATATGTTATCTTAAGGGCACACCCGGACAAGGACTCTGGATGAGACCCAACAACTCTAACTCAATAAATGGATATTCTGATGCAGACTGGGCAGGAAGTCATGATCGAAGATCAACCTCTGGATTCTGCACATTCGTTGGAGGCAACTTAGTAACTTGGCGAAGCAAGAAACACAATGTAGTTGTCAGATCTAGTGCAGAAGCAGAATACCGTGCAATGGCCTCAACCACCAGCGAATTAATTTGGTTGAGTCAACTACTCAGAGATATGAAGATCACAACTCAGAAACCCATGAAGATGTTTTGTGACAATAATGTTGCTCGACACATCGCTATGAATCCTGTCTTCCATGAAAGAACCAAACACATAGAAGTCGACTGTCACTTTATTCGAGAAAAAATACAATCAAAACAAATCGAGGTTCCCTACGTCCCTAGCAAAGATCAGTTAGCAGATATATTCACCAAAGCTCTAGATCACAAGGCTTTCTCCAACATCCTTCTCAAGTTAGGATCTATCAATCCATTTCAGACCCAACTTGAGGGGGCGTGTTGAAAACATTAAAGATGGAGGAAAACCGAAGCAAGATAAATGTGTTTACCGTTGAAAACATTAAAGATGGAGGAAGAACCAAAGCGTGACAAATCAGACCACCAAACCACCGATTGAGATCCCCAAGCTACAAATAAATGTACTAATGGCTAGATTACTACATATATATATACTCATGTATTCAAACAAAAATATACAGAAATAAAACATACATACTCTTTCCCTTCTTGATTCTTTTGTCTTCTTCCAAACTGTAAATTTAATACTCACTCCATCCAAGGGTACAAGTCCGATCAAACTTCCCTTCTACTCACTTAAATTTATCACTTTTATATGTGTTCACATAAACGTATTGTGGCTCAACCTTAATCATACTTTTTAAGTAAAAAAATCAACCCATTCACAAATATATATCTGCAGGGTCAAGCTCTAGTGAGCCCAGGGCTCATCAAATTTAGTTTAAGCCCCCTACAATCTCACCCTTGGATCTTATTTACAGTTAATCTCACCATTCATTAGCATAACCGTTTTTTTCTTAATCTACCTTACAATTTGAAATGAGTGGTGGATATTGTGGGGGTTTAATTTAGAAAAGTTGAGTCCTGGACTCACTAGAGAATTCCTGTATATCTGCAACGGACAAGTACATAAATGGAAGTTATATTGGTAAGAGCCTACTTGGGCAACGTTAGATGGTTGATTTGATCTTAAGATTTTTTCCCATGAAATCTAAGGATCGAATCCATGCTGACCAATTGTTATAAGTTCGATCGGTAACTCTAAATCTATAAACCTCTTTCTGTTATTGTGGTACAGTGAGTGGGGGAAACCAGAGACAGAAATAATTTCATCGGTACGTACGTGCATGGCTAAGGAAGGTGTAACAGCAAACATCAATTTAAAAAATCATATCTTGAATTCTCCCAAATAAGCTGCTAGGCTGTTGTGAAGAAGTTATTCTTCACCTGACCCAATCTGTTAACTCATTAAGTGAGAAACAACAAAAGAAAAGTTAGTTAATTACTTCGGTTTCATATATGGTTAGTTACTAATGTTTCACAGCTAGCCTCTTCCACATCATTCATTCATCTAATCACATGATAACCACACAACCCTTTCTTAATTTGTAACGTAAGTTTACTTTCATTCCTCGAATCTCTACATGCATATATATGAATCAACACAAACCATTCTCCTCTTCCCTACATATCAATTTAAGGTGCAAAACACTACCATTTGACATGAAAATGGGAATCGAAAGACAACCACCATCCATGTTCAAGGTTGTTCTTTTTCTTCTTCATCTTCTGTTTCTTTTGAGGTGCAATATCGCAGAAGAAAGATCGGTGTTTTTGGTGCTAATGGAAGGAGACTCAGTTGCTTTTCAGCAAAAGAATGGAAGGCTTACAAACATCACCAAGAGGTATCAGAAATTGTGATGTCCATCAATGTATTTGTGCTTATAGATCTATTGATGCCATTTATGCATATATATTTTACACTACTTGTTTTTGTAAGTAGTGTTTTGGTGGAATCACATGACAAGCTTCTAGGAACAAGCTTGGAGGTTGGAAGCTATGACAAGCTCTATAGCTTTCATCATGTCATCAATGGCTTTGCAGTTGATACTACTCCATCTCAGGTGAATTATTCTTGTTTGTAGTGTATTTCTATGCTTGATGTGGTAAATTGTTCAATATATTTGCACAAAAATGTGACGTAACAATGTCCAGGTAGAACGAACTCTAGAATTCATTTTGTTTTCAGTGATTTTGTCTTTATTTAATACAACATACCATAGATGATATGAGGTTATCATCTTTTAACAATTTCATTTTCTGAATTATAATCGTTTAGATTCATTACAAATTCACACGGTCATTAACATATAATAAATCTTGGTTATTCCAAAATTACGGATCTAACCCAATATGTAACATCAAACAGTTGGATAAAAAAACACATTTTTATATATATAAAAAGTAGTTAGCCATAGCTAATTCCACCATTATTGTTCACAAAATGTAGGCAAAAAGACTCGAAAGGGCTGAAGGAGTGGTGATGGTGGAGAAGGACAGAGCTGTGAAACTTATGACAACCTACACCCCTACATTCCTGGGCCTACAAGAAGGCCCATGGGCCCAGGTTCCAGGCGGGCCCGGCAACCCGGGAAAAGGAATAGTTATCGGGTTCGTGGATACGGGCATCGACCCGACGCACCCGAGCTTCGCATACGGTCCTAATCCGATTAAGGACGTCACGTCGTCCTTCTCGGGCGAGTGCGATGTGGGCCGGATGTTTCCTGTCGGATCTTGTAACGGTAAGATTGTAGCCGCCAGACATTACTGGGTTGGCGCTGCGAGAACTCTTCCTATTGGTGATCCCAAGGACTTGTCGCCTTTTGATGATGTCGGCCATGGCACGTAAGTCCACCAACATCTAAATTTATGGTAAATCCATTTCAATCTTAAAATTAATTTGAATAACTATAAAGATCATTAAAATGTCATTAAATATTCTAATATTATATTATTCTTTCTAAACAATGCAACGGAAACCGCAATTCATAGATGTTAAAAGGCTTGATCTTATTTCTTATCTGAATTTGTTTTCTCCAAAGAATTTTCTGTTCTACTATGAATCAATCCTAAGATGGTAGAATGTAACGCCTCGCTTCTGGCACGATATGTTATAATTGGTCCTGGTCATTCCAAGGTCAACTATCGGTTATTGGACTAACTATGTTTTGATCTTAATTAACTAATATCTATGTTAGTCTTACAGGCATGTTGCGTCCATTGCAGCAGGGAATAACGGTGTGCCCGTAGTTGTTAATGGCTTCAACTATGGATATGCTAGTGGAATGGCACCTCTTGCAAGGTTAAAATCTACTATATTAATCCATATCACAATTCTAATCAACTCATTAGTTCCTTATAAACCGGTTAATTGTAAACAGAATTGCTGTCTACAAAGCATTGTACCCCCAAGGTGGAAGTCTTGCTGATGTCGTTTCAGCCATTGACCAAGTGATTTCTTTCTCCTATTTACTTTTTTCTTAACAAAAAGAAAGAAAAAAAGTCAGTACGTAATATCAAAGGTCCTACTTTTTATTATTATTTATTTCAGGCAATAAGAGATGGGGTGGATGTGTTAACACTGTCCATAGGACCAGACGAACCACCATCTGAGAAGCCAATCTTCATGAATATATTTGACTTAACGTTGTTGTATGCAAGAAGACTTGGAGTATTTGTTGCACAAGCTGCTGGAAACAAGGGACCAGCAATGTCCTCTGTTGTGTCCTACAGCCCATGGGCTATGTCTGTTGCTGCATGCTCAACTAATAGAGTCTACACCACCACATTGGTTTTGGGAAATTCAGTTAGCCTCACTGGTGTTGGTATTTCAGGTACATATTTTACAAAAACAATTAAAATTTAGAGCATTTTTTTTCTTTTCAAAAACATAATTTACAATCAACTGCATTTAACTAATTATTACTGCCCTTTGACTAACATGAATGCCTCAGTTTTTACTTTACTACATCCTTCAACTTTGTCTTGTTATATATAATTTCTAGACTTCTTCAGAAAAAGTTAATTACTAGCTATAACTATGTACATTTGTGTGTTAAATTAGGACCAACGCCTGGAAAGGGGGATTTGCAGTACAGGCTAGTAGCAGCCAAAGATGCAACATTAATCCCAGCAACAAAAAATGATCAACATTACGAAGAAGAATGCCAAAATCCAGAAACACTGCAACCCACGTTGGTCAGAGGAAGCATAGTCATCTGCAACTTCTCAAGAGGCTTTGCAACAGGAGCTTCCACCATCACTGCCCTTCTTCGAACCGCGACGCGACTAGGATTTGCGGGTTTCTTTCTGGCAGCCAATCCCAATATTGGCGATCTATTGGCTCAACCACTCCCTTTGAGAGTTCCAGGACTAGTGATCCCAAGAATTGCAGATGTTAAGGTATTGTACATTTTGTACAACAGCATAAGTTACATAATGTGGTGTTGATAATAACATAAATTACGATATATCTCGGAGCAAGAGAAAAATAAATAGTTCAAAATGATGGCATGGTGTAAAATAAGTTTTTTTGCGATGTCATACAAGTAAAATACCCAAATTGAGAACACACAAAATTCTAACTCAAAAAATGATAAAATAAAATAGACAAAGAGACAATGTAGTAAATATATAAGGAATAATTAATTACCGATCTACCATCAAATTATTTGTATCACTTTCAGCAACATCTAGAGAGATGAATCAAAAAAGTTCTTCAACTTATACAGAGTAAAGCCTTACTATCTCTGAGATCGATTTACTAGAGTCACCCAATTATATATATCTTCATGTATGGTGCAGATTTTGATGGATTACTATGAGAAGCAAACTATTCGAGACGAGGGAGGAACAGTGTTGAGATACAATGGAAGAGCTGGGATTAAGGATGGAAGATTTGCTAGATTTGTCGAAGATAACAACTCAGTTGCGGTCTCGAGATTCTCATCAAGAGGTCCTGATGTTATCGACGATGTTGGGAACCCAGCGGACGTGCTCAAACCCGATGTTCTTGCTCCTGGCTATCAAATATGGGCAGCTTGGAGTCCCACCAGTGCACGAAATCCTATCCTCGCAGGTCCCCATATCTGATCACCTTTGAATTGGGTTTTTAACCCCTTTAAACTACCTATGATTACTTGTATCCCTAGTATAATAGTAGGATTTTCTTTAATACTATGTCGAAGTGTAAGTATCCAATCGGAAACTAATAGTTAACCAGAAGTGACGTAAGAATTTATATTAATCCATGAAAGTGTCCTCAATTCAACCATCCTCTAATGGGAATATGGAATAGAGTAAGATTTTGGTTATTGTTTTTTTTAAAATATATATGAGCAGTATCTTGTAGGTATAGTTTGGTTAATTATTAGCTCGATTATACAAAATTATCCAACATGATTGGCTCGTTGGTTGCAGGGTATAATTTTGCACTGCTGTCAGGGACCAGCATGGCAACTCCACATGTCTCAGGAATAGCTGCTCTAATAAAGCAACAAAGGCCAGCATGGAATCCCTCAATGATAGCTTCAGCCCTCTCCACTACAGCTTCCAAATTCCACGGCAAAGCCACACCAATCATGTCGGAGGGTTCCCGACCCAACACCTTCTACCCTTCTACTCCTTTCGATTATGGCTCTGGTCTTGTCAACCCTACCAAAGCACTTGATCCTGGCCTGCTTTTCTCCTCGGGTAATTAATTAGTTACTAATTAGTCTAATCCATACGGCTAACATGTGCTAACACTAGGTACAAACACATTATAATGAATAAGTTATAATCAATTTTTCATAGGTTAATGGACGTAAAATTGAATATATATACACACACACATATACCTTGCACATGTTTCACGGAGTTTTTAATTAGAGATGTTGGTTGTTTGTATCATGTAGTTAGGTCCAACTTATTAGTATTTTGTATAGACCATTAAAATAAGACTAGGCTTTTAGATCCACCACTTTGTACATTAAAATCCAAAACTTGAGCAAAATATATTATAAGACGAGAGACCGACGTAACATGCTTACATTACATTGATCTTTTAAATAGACAACAGATGATAAATTATAATTGATTAAATAATGAGATACAAGGGACCCTTCATACATGCGCCTAAAACGATAGCTAGGTAAGCCAATTATCGAGTTTCTAGAAAACTTATACCATTTTTAATAGGGTTTTAAGAAGTACAGGTACATATTACAACTTGAAACACATATATAAAGCAAAAGGAGATTAAATTGAAAAGTTAGAATTTGAATATTCAATAAGAGGTTTCAGTTGATATATCCAATAAATATATGCTACAATCTGTTTGATGTTGTGAATAATTGGTATAGTTTTATAAGTATGTTACTTGCAAAAAAAAAAAATCATAAGTATGTTTTAAGTAATTTAAAATACACCAATATCTCTATTTTTTGTGATACCTTAGCTAGGTACCTTTTAATTTGAAGTAAACTATCAATTAGCTGTAATTTCGTCTTAATCCATGTTTACGTACTATTCTTATGATGCCAAAATTGATCGAGTATTAAAACCTTAAAAGTCTTCTTTAATATGAACATGAATAAATTTTGGGTCATCAAAACTATGGTTAAAATAATTAATACAATGGTAAAACTGAAAGTTATTGTCAAATTGGTCAGCATATCATTCTGAATTTGTAAAGGGTATTAGTATTTATTGATAAAATTATCCTTCCATTAATCCATTTGATTAACTGTTTGCAGTATTCGAGGATTACGTAGCCTTCTTGTGTTCCTTACCAAACATTGACCCCTGGAGGGTCCTGAGGATTACAGGAACATCATGCAACACCACAGCAGTAACCATGCACTCACCAACAGATTTAAACCTTCCCTCCCTAACCATCTCCTCTCTCAAAGGGTCAAAACTGGTGAGAAGACAAGTCACAAATGTTGCAGGCAAGGCTGAGACGTACTCGATTTCCACTGTCCCACCTAGAGGGGTCAACATCCAGGTCAACCCATCTTGGTTCACTGTGGATCCACATGGAAGCCAACAACTGGAGATAATTGTGACAAGCACAGGAACAGCATCCAAGGGTGTGTTCTTGTTTGGAGAGGTTGTATTGACTGGAAATCTTGATCACATTGTGAGATTTCCAGTTTCAGTGAAACCAGCTCCTTAGCTGAAATTTTCATTGTTATCAAAATAAAACTATGTATACTAGTGGTAAATTGGTAATATTCAATGGATATCATACAGATGACAGTAGACATTTGTGTTTTTAGCATGTGTCGGCATGCTTGATCTGCCCAAAAACATGCAATGCATGCATGCATGCATGTTGTAATGGGCATTTCTGTAAACATATGGACGTCTTAATCACTTAAAATAATATCATTAAGTTCCAGTGTACATTTCAAAAGCCTATGCCTGCACATCAAAAGACATGTTGAGTTACCTCAGCCGGTCGTCTTATCGTAATCTCAACTAACGTTGCAGGCTCGAATTACAAAAGTTACTCGGTAGCTACCACTGTTTTTTGGGACTTAAATGGGTTTACATAGATTGGTTAATATAACAGTTAGGTTTAAAAAATCTATCCATTAAAGTGGTCCACCCACCGTGTTGATAGATTGATTCATTCTGTGCATGCACCTTACTTGATTGATTCAAGAGAGACTATCGAAGTGGTTCACCCACCGTGTTGTCAAAATGGACACTACTGTACATTTCATATTGAACGTATCTAATGATTGTCTAGCCACATATATCAACCACGTACTACACCCCATCCCTATGCATGTGCCCATAGATCGAGATTAATTATTTCATCTCCCTCTGCAGACCTCTCATGTGGTCACTACTAATGTTGGAGGTCTATCTCACCTTAGCATGAATAAATACATTTGAAAAATTGTCGACTTCCACATGCAACACATACGTTTGCATATGAATTCTTGTTGGCCGTCAATGAAAATTCCAAATCCATTCCATCAAGACAAGCAACAAAAGAACAAAAATAAACAGAAAACGAACATCACCCATATCCCATGTGCCCCCTCCCTTGTACAACATGCATAAACGTCAAGTAAAATAACGAGAGATATATGGAGGGAAATGCGCGCGACAGTGATGCTGTACTATCCTTGGGCTTTAACCAGAAGCATATTGTTGCTGTAATGTGTCAGTCATGTGTGTGTTTGGTTTGTTTAGAAGGTGATGAGGATTAAGGGTTGATTAAATGATTAATTTTGCGCATGAAGGGTTGAGGCCCATTCATGAAATATTCGTTCATTCTCATGCAACGTCCTTTTTTTAGTGAAACCAGTAGATATATAGCATTAAGATATATAAAGCTCGTTAGGCTATGTAACCACAGCCCACAAGCGCGAAATACAAAGTTTCCAAAACGGATGTATCGCCATGTCTCTTTGCACCTCTCCAAAATGTAATTAGATTGAAGCAATTATTGATCACTTGTTCAAATAACAATGTATTATTCCAAAAATATGGTTATTGCGCCACAAGAAAGCATTTATTAAGTCATTCCAATCTAGAGTTCCTAGATTGTTGAGAAAAATAGTCTCACATTGCTAAATACAAATTGTGTGCAACATTTTATAATAGAGTTTGATCCATTAACTTCACCCAAGTGCTTAGCTTTTGTTGAGGTGGTGGAACGACCAAAATTTAACATGTAGTCTTCGTCTGCCGTCGTTGTGATAGATAAGTAGGCCGAGTAGAGTCTCGTTTGGTCATTTTGATCAAGTTGTCCGATGAAGAGTGAGGATAACTATTCACGAGAGAAGAAGTACGTTCCCTCGAGAGAGAAAAATCCAAAGTGACACATTTTTGCTTTGTTTGGGTATAAAGATTAGTCTAGGCATCCGCGAATCATACATCCATCAATCATGCCAAAAATGGGTACGATCAGAATTGAAGATTTGTAGTATGTGAATTGTAAGATCATGTTTAACCATACCCGGGCTACCCCCGGGCGCACTGCTCCCTCTCTCCGTCATGTCAGCTTCTCTATTCGCCACGTCAGCTCACTCAACCCACCCCAAAAAACCCTTATCCATGCCCGGGCTACCCCCACCCACCATACACTCTCTTTCCTCCACATCATTTATTAATTAAACAATTTTAATTCTTACACCACATTTTAACCATTTACATTTGTATTAATTGAAATTACTACATTATCAATTAATACTCAATACATTATCAAATAACCTTAACCATGTGTGTTTAGACCATGAATTAATCATCTTAAACCATACTATTAACTCACCTCGACAGGTTGTTCGGGGGTCTCGCTCACCGGTGAGCGAGCGACATTCCATTTCACCAGTGAGGTGGCGGGGGTGGCAAGGAGGCAGCGGCCCCTGTAAATTTTTTGGATCTGAATTTTTTTAGATCTGAATCACTTGCAAAAAAATTTATTGTAATCCAACATGTTACCACAATAATAAAAATTATCACCCCACATTACAAAAAAACAACCAACACATTATCAATTAACTCTAATAACAAAACATCTACTAAAATATATAAAAAAACAAAAAAAACGACAAGGAGGGGGGGGGGGGGGGGGGACACGTGCCCCCCGCCCGGGCGCGCTCCCTGTTAAAGGGAGGGCACCCGGGCGCCCGGGTCAGACGCGAGGCGTTAAGGGTGGCCTAATTAATGTTAAAGACCGAGCTGTGCATCCTATTTATCAGTCCAACATTTCTTCACTGAACTGTGTAAGCTCACCAACCGACTGTCCAACTCCTTGTCCTTCAGTATTCATCCATTTTTCCTAACTGAGGTATTTCAGCTTGTTGCTTAAGAATAATGTAATTAACCAAAAATTGTGGGATCTTATAATAATAGAGTTGTACTACTTCTAAGAAAAAAACCCTTATTCTAAATCCTTCTTTGATAATTACATTATCAGTTCATGAGTATGGCTTTGAAGTCTGAATCAAGGTTCTTATTAAAATAATTTGTTGTTGTTTTAAGTGACACTTGAGTGCTTATTGTATCTTATTGGATGGGAAATATAAAATTATATTATAGGATTTCACCCCAAAAATGTTCCATTTTTATTCCCTGAATACCTACGACCTTATCACCTATGGGTTGATGGTTCAGTTACGAAGGAGTGGACTTCAAAATGATTTCCCACACTTATCAAAACTCGAGAGCGATCAAGCTCTTTCTGAGAAGAGCAACAAAAAGATAAGATGATAATAAATCCAAACTATGGAAGAAAAAAATATTTGCTTTCCTGGAAATGGAAGGGTAAGGTGAGGTGGGACATCGTGTTCTAACCGCTCCACCATCTATTTCCAGAGGAATAAAAATATTTAACAATTCGTCATTCATATTTCATACATATTTTTCTGCTAAATTATTAGACTTTTACTCCTAATAATTCATAGGTATCAAGTAGCATGTCTACGAATCGAACTTGTAATTAGCTATTCTAGTTTTGTAGTTCATTGGAAGTATTAGCTGGGCAAGTTAGTTGGCCTTTTTAGTTCATACTAATTGATAAGTGATATATTTTCATCCTTTAAGAAACTAACTCGTTTATCTTGTGTGTGATCTGTTACGTAGGTTAATCAAGGTTCACAAATGCGGGAATGCGGATTATATATGGCTAGACATCGCATCATGCGTATGTGGGATGCGAGTGTATACGTGGTTTGTGATTTAGTAATCAAATAATATAATATAAATATTAATTATAAATTATATACATGTAACTAAAAAATTATGTAAATTTTAAATAATTTCTAACATCAATATGCGGTGCATATGCATCACCTGCGTATATGGGCAACGATGCGGACAATATCAAGTGACTCGTATCGTAAAGATGTGATGCGTATCTGACCCGCATCCGCCCCCTCATCCGTATCTCCCTGCATTTTTCTGAACACTAAGGTTAACTCAAATACACGTATGATACCAACCAAATCATCCTAATTAGCTTACTCGACACTATATATATGTTCCAACTATTGGCAACCTCCAAATTACTGGTGAATGTCCATGACTTATAGAGAAGAGATTCTGCAATAAATTGCAATTATTTATTTGTATATATTAAAAATCATTGACAAATGTCGCTTGAATCTTGACTAATACCACAATAGAAACATCTCATCTACTAATCGTCATACTGTCGACAGATCAACCAACCGATCCTAAATTAACCTGCTGAACCCAATTAATATATTATATATTCTTCCTACTATAGCATTTTTGTTTTGTTAATGTTGAAAATTTTCCACCAGCATCTGTTAAGGTCATATCCATTTTGGTCTTAGCTCTGGTTTCAACCAAATAGCTAACAACAGGACCTTTTCGATCACAGTTGTTGAGATCATGATCAATTTTCAGCAGTGTATAGGACATGCTCAATCAACCCCCTTAGTTTTAACTTTTAAGAACAGTTTGCACATACAATACAAGCATGGCCCAATAAAGCTGAAATCTATGGTTAGTAACAGACACAATTTAGAGTTGCACTGCAGTGGCAAAAACCTCTAAAATTGGCTTAACTTGGATTTCATATTCTGATAATAAGTAGGTCCAGAGAATTTGCAACTTGCATCTCCCCGTTGCGACAAAAAAGGCTCACCAAACCAGAAAGAAATCAGACCCACTTTGCACCTAACATGTTTGTTGACTTGAATCTTAAGCAAAATCAACGAGGTGAAGTGCAAGTTTGTTAGAGATAGTCTCATACTCTCACATCGTCTAAATGTGGACTTTATTCTGGACATATAAGTTGAAGAGTCTCTTCATTCATAGGCAATTGGTTTTGAGTTGGATATTCAGTTCTAATATGGTATCAGAGTCCGTTAAGACCTAGCGGTCGGCTTGACACTTCACATTTTGTTCACACGCGTGACATGGAAGAATTTACCCGGTTACATATGCGGGAGAGTGTTAAATATAGTCTAACATTGTCTAAATGTGAACTCTCTCCTGAACATATAGATTGAAATGTATTTTTACTCATAGTCAATTGATTTTGAGTTGAATAACAAGTTCTAATAAAGTTTCACCGTGTACCTGAACTTTGGATGTAAGTTGGGTTTTGATTTTGTCCCATCACCAACATGTTACGGACAGCTATATGAACATATATATACTATAAAGTAGCAAATACATCTATGTTTTTCGAAGTATTACTCTTGCAAGTTGCAACTAGTTACGAGTCACATCAAAAAATCATAGGAAACATGTTTTCATGGCCACGTCTCGCCTCCCAATCAATGAGGCAGGAACATGATTATAAATTGCTTAAATGTTTGCATATTAATATAATTAAAATTAACTCAGTTATTCCTTTATATGTCTCTTAATACCACCAATATCATTTAATTTTTCCTTCCTACTGTCGTAAGTAATGTCAGTTTCTCTAGTCACCTATTATTGGTGTGTGTTTGATAACAACTTTCTTGGAGATATATCACGGTAGATTAACATTATTAAGAAATGCTCAATGCTGGAACATTTTGATTCGTAGTTATTTAATTGGGTTAATTGCAGTTTATCTTTTATGTTTTCATTTGTTACAGTCTTTAAAACATTTTAGTTTGCTCCTCTATCATTTCATTCCTTGGCATTTTGTTCAGGAGGTTGGTTTTAATTTTTAAAAATGACTAAACTGTCACCACAAGGATCATTTTTAATTTTAACATAAGAATATTCTAATTTTTTCCCTTCAAAACAATGGGTAGTAATTTTGAATTTTTGAATCGGGGGCATTTTTTGTTATTTTTTGGGTTAAAATTAACATAAGGGAAGCGAACTGTTAATAAGTTAAATGACACAAGTTAAACTACAAATGTTAACGAATGGTAAATTGCATACAAGTAAAATGGTAAGAGTTAAACCGCAACGAATGGTAAAAGTTAATTGCATACAAGTAAAAGGTAAATAGTGTAAAGTGACAACAAAGAAAAAGATGAGAGAACAAACTGCAACTAGGCTTACCTTAATTTGTTGATTATAGGAAACAAACCCTATCATCTAATTTTTGTAATGGACTTTGACATTATCATTAATCTTGCTATCACACTTACAACCTCATTGAGAAATAGACACATGCAAAAATAGTAGTATCCAAGGTTTAGAAATACGGGATGTCGATACGATGCAGCAAGGCACAACATCCAACATGTGCGGGGATGTGATGCAGGTGGGTGCGTATGCGGTTTACGATTAAATAAATAAATAATATAATATAGATATATTAATTAAAAATTATATACATGTAATTAAAAAATTAGGTAATTTTTTAATAATTTCTAAAATCATTAATTCAATATTAAACAAATAAGAGTAAAAACACAAAAAACCAAAAAAAAGGTAGTTGTTTTGAAATACACCCGCATTGGGCCGCATATGCGACTCGGATATGGGTCGCATCGGGCTGGCTGCATCAGGGAGATGCGATGCGTTTCTCTCCCGTATTCGCATATGCGGTTGTATCCGACCACATTTCAGAACACTCATAGTATCTAACAAAAACCTGGTCAACCGTAGTTAAGAGCATGAACTCAAACCTTTCAAAACCAAACAAAGATATAACACTTATTAACCTTGAGGTAATAACTAACAAACAAAAACCTCTCTAATCCTTATTTGCTAGATCGGATCAAATAATTACCAACAAATAATCCCAGAAAATAGTCTTCTTTGAAGCTCGTAGCAGCAAAAATTCAACAAAGTAGAAGTCACACTAAACGAAGCCGACGCATATCTTGAAATTTGTTGTAACAAACAAATGTAATTCAGAACTATAATAAAATGGTACAAATAAACGAGGTAAAATATTGTTTGAAATAAGAGATACGAGGAACGGCGGTGAAATCAGCAGCTGAAGCGGTGCAGTAATATAAGTGGTCACATTGTCCCCATCCAGATAGGCGCAGTGGGTCCCACCCCTCTCCTCCAATTCGAAACGTTCCCCTCTATTGAGTCTATTCTACACCCATTCCATTTATTACAGGGGAAATGTTTTATGAACGCAGCGCGTCACGGACGCGCTCTACGTGGATATCCATGTCAGCCCTTACGTGGCCAAAGCATGAATGTTTTTTTTGTTTTTTCTTCCTGATGTCCACTCAAATCACATTAAATGCGTTTCAACTCAGCATGTTCTCTCTCCACCCAAATACAAATATGATGACACTATTTCTTTCTTCTTCATTCTTTCTCTCCAGAATAAATCACCATTTCGAGCAAAATATTAGGTCGAAGAAGCGTCTGATGCCGACTCCCAGGATTCTTCACAACGTAAGCAGCGTGAATGGGACGGTGCGAAGACTTCCCGATGTTCTACATAAACAGGGAATCTGAGATGCTATTTTTTTCCTAAACGTAATTCTTGTGGGGTAAAATATACAGTGGGAGGTTTGTTGAGTTTGTGCGGGGATGACAGAGGGCGGCAGCCCCTGTAGGGGACGTGAGTCCCCCCCCCCCCCCGCAAAGCGAGCGGACAGAGGGAGCGCGCTTTGCGGACGTTTTTTTGTTTCGACATCATATTATTGCATTCCATATATTGATTCGTTTATTCCGACAATAATGAAGCCATATATTATTCCGGACTGCAAATACACTTATTCCGGACTGCAAATACACTTATTCCGATTCCGGACAGCAAATACACTTATTCCGGACAGCAAATCCACTTATTCCGGACAAACTTTATGTTCCGTTTCTGGACACACTTTATTCTTAAACCGGACAACAAATACACTTATTCCGGACAACAAATACGCTTATTCCGGACACCAAATACACTTATTCCGGACAAACTTTCTGTTCCGTTTCTGGACACACTTTCTTCTTATTCTGGACAACTACACTTATTCCGGACTGCAAATACACTTATTCCGGACAACAAATACACTTATTCCGGACAAGAAATCAACTTATTCCGGACAAACTTTATGTTCCGTTTCTGGACACACTTTATTCTTAAACCGGACAACAAATACACTTAGTCCGGACAACAAATACACTTATTCCGGACAGCAAATACACTTATTCCGGACAAACTTTCTGTTCCGTTTCTGGACACACTTTCTTCTTATTCTGGACAACTACACTTATTCCGGACTGCAAATACACTTATTCCGGACAACAAATACACTTATTCCGGACAAGAAATCAACTTATTCCGGACAAACTTTATGTTCCGTTTCTGGACACACTTTATTCTTAAACCGGACAACAAATACACTTATTCCAACGTAAAACTTAAAAACAAATATTTTATTATGATAAGTGTGAGCTCTGCACGAATAATGAGACTGCACGATGTCCTAGGGTCTGCACACTGTCTTATCTGTGTATTGGGAAATGAATCGTTCAACTTAAAGAACCGGCGTTTTTTAAAAAGACCAAAACGCGCGAAGAGAAATTTCGCTGACTGTACGCTGACTCAAAGAAAAATATATGAGCTGTACAGATCCACGTAAGGTGCGTCCGTGACGCGCGCGTCCGTCTATCACGGAGCTTTTTATAAACCAACACCACACCACTCCCCCTTCACCGCCCATCCCAACATTTCCAAAATTGCCAAAATGCCACTCCAAAAGACCACGCCGGACGTGAAGAGAACGGCCAACCTCTACATGACGAAGCTTTCGGACCGCGACACTGAGGCGATGGCGGCGTCGGAGCTGGAATCCATGGCGCGCTCCCTCCCCTCCGACTCCATCTCCGCCTTCCTCTCCGCCGTCGCCGACACCCGTGCCTCCGACAAGACCCCACTCCGCCGCCACTCCCTCCGCCTCTTCTCCCTCCTCTCCCGTTCCCACTCGCCCTCCTCTCTCTCTCCACATCTCCCCCGCATGCTCTCCTCCCTCCTCCGCCGCCTCCGTGACCCCGACTCCTCCGTCCGCGCCGCCGCCGTAGACGCCGTCCGCTCCATGGCTTCTGTCTCCTCCAACCCCTCCGCCTTCCTCCGCCCGATATCGGAGGCGCTTCTTCTCGAGCAGGATGTCAACGCCCAGAGTGGATCCGCCCTCTGCTTTGCTGCTGCCGTCGAGGGTTTGTCTGGATCATCCGGGTGTCTGGATCTGGGGAGGCTGGTTCAGAGGCTTGTGAAGTTAGCGAAGAGCGAAGCTTTCCGGGCTAAGCCGGCGCTTATGTCGTTGTTTGGGGCTCTCATTGCTGTTGGATCCACGCCGTCTGCGCCGGGGCTCCTCGTGCCGTGCTTGATTGAATTCCTTGGGAGTGACGATTGGGCCACCAGGAAGGCCGCTGCCGAGGCGTTGTCAAGGGTTGCGGAGGTCGGGGATAAGCAAGTGCTGGCTGGGTTCAAGTCGTCCTGCATTTCGTCGTATGAATCCCGGAGATTCGACAAGGTGCGGTTCCGTGAGCTTGGATTTGATGTGAATATTCGGTTTTGATTTGGAAACTTAATAATTTTTGTTGAATGCAGGTGAAGATTGTTAGGGATTCCATGAATCAGATGCTGGACGCGTGGAAGAATCTTCCTGGTTCTCTTATGGACAATGCTGCTCCTACCGATAACACACCCACGTCTAAATATGGTTCTTCCAGACCTCAAGGTAAGAACAAGCAACTATGGTGGAATGGTGTGAAATGGAAAAGCGGAAATTTGGATCTTGGTTGTTAAATTTGTTTATTTTTTTTACCCATGGTATCATTAGTCTATAGCTTATAGTTGGTGAATCTTTTTTTTTAGTAAAGTAGTTGGTGAATATGTTGGCATTTAATAATTACTGTAAGGGAGAGAAGAGAGCTACAGAACGAACATGGATCTTGTGTGTTATTTACTCATTTGTCATTCAACAGCTGGTGTGGTTGTCCTTCATAAAAGTTACTTTTTTTCTCTGTTGGTGCTAATGTTTAGAATAGATCTTGGTAATTGTTAACTTTGCTTGCTGGTGGTTGTCTTTCACATAAGCTTTTCTTTCCTTCAATTCAAATGCTCCATGTGTCCTGTTAATTCGCTATGAACCTGAGTTTTAAAGGCTGATACCGTGAAGTTATATGAGGATTCCATTTTATTTACTACTATATATTAAAGTATTAAACAGTAAGTAACCATTATTGCTCATCTGAGTTATGATGCACCGCCCCATAACTTTTGTTTGTATTTGATAATTGATTTGATTATTTTGGTCAGAAGCATCAGAAAGTGCCAACAATGGTTGCCTGCCGAATGGTTCGAGAATTTCAAGCTCTGTGAGATCTTCAAACAATTCTCACAGTTCTGCAGGAAAGAGCCGATTTGCAGCCAGCAGATCACCACCACCTGAAGCTTCGCCCATTGTCACTAGTGCCACAAGAAAAAATGCATCTCCAAGTACTGGCCGGAGGACCAGCCCACCTGTGTTCCGCCAGAATGACCGCAGGAAGCCCTCTGACTGGAAAGTTGAAATTGCTTATTCTCAAAGAAGTGAGCTCGATGAAGAACAAAGTCAAAATGGAAGCAACAGTGGACGCAGACTCGAACCTAAGAGACTTGTTTTTGAAGATGTTTCTGAAGAGAAGGTGAATAAGTTTGGCAGTGTGAAAGCAGGGCCACGTGTGGTTCCGCTCCAAGAGAAGGAAAGCGCTGCATCGGCTCGAAACACCGATGATAGCATGTTCAAGAATCACAAGGAGAACAATGAGCTGTCTGTGATCCGCAACCAGTTGGCTCAGATAGAGAACCAGCAGTCAAATCTGATGGATCTTCTACAGGTATCTTCGACATGGCACGTGGGATTGTCTTCTTTAACTGATTACTTGATAAGTTGTGCATGCAATGATGGGTGATAATTTGTTTTTCAGTGTATGTGAGCCTGTTGCATTTAATTGGATCAGTTTCAGTGTCTCATATGGCATGCTCTTCCCCAGAAATTGAGGGTAGATGGGAAATATCAAATTTTCTTGTTAGGAGTTAGGACGCAATTGTGTGATTCAGATTCCACATTTCGCTATATAGGCTGTTTTTTCCATGCTTCAAGATATTATATTAGTGGCTTGATATGCTAATCCTTTAATGCTATACATGATAGTTGATCCGTGCTACGGTTATGTGGTATTTTAAGAATTATCTTTGGCTAAGACTGTTAATACGGAATATCATCACACCGGCACAAAATTTTCATAGTTATATGTAAATTGTACCTCTACTTTTGTCATAATACTGACATCTGACTCTGTGCCTTTCTTAGAGGTTCATTGGGAGCTCACAGAATGGGATACATGCTCTTGAAACTAGAGTCCATGGTCTTGAATTGGCATTGGAAGAGATCTCTCAGGACCTAGTTTCTAGTGGAAAAATGTCTGATGCTTCTACAATTGCTTGCTGCAAATTGCCCGGTGCTGAATTTCTGAGCTCAAGGTTTCGGAAAAGACCAGAAGGTAGATACTCCGCAAGACTTTCCACATCTAGTGCCACTGCATTGACAGGAATTAGAAATTCCGGCGACAGAGGAAGTGTAGATGTAATGTGGGATAAGAGGAAGCATGGAATTCAGGGTGGATTTATCGTAAATCCACTTGCCGAAGTTGGTTTGGACACTAGTTCAAGTAGGTTTATCAAGACCACACGTGAATCTGGGTGCAGTTAAGCAGCAAAACAAGGAACTAGGTAAAGCAAAATCTTTTTTTTTTGGTTGCATTCTTTCATTTCCTTCTATGCATCGTCTCATGCACTTTTGCTTCTTATTTATGCCTATGATGAAAATTGAAAAATGACATGCATCAAAAAAAATATAGAAAATGTTATTTTTGAATTGTTGGTCATTGTGACCATCATCTATCTTTTCGATAGGTTATGATTATTTTTGTCTGTTAACTATCAGATTGTCATTGTTGAGGCAGCAAGTCGGAGCTCCAATAGTCCCACCGTGGTACGGCGAAAATGTACAGTAAGATGGTAGTATCTTTCGTGAACCGGCCACTTTTACTTCTGCCATTCTGTACATGAAACCTATCCGAGATGAATATGCAACTCATTCAACAAAGGAAGTTGGTAAGATTATTTTTGTTTGCTATGGTCTTGGACTCTTGGCAGACCTGTTGCAAATCCGTCTCTTAGGCGTCAGCCATTAAAAAGAGAGGCAGATTAAGTTAATGTAAGCTGGCTTCCCCCATTATCTGGCTGTTATGTTGTATTTAGCTTGTGATTGTTGAATCTCAGAATCCGTGACATCACGTTCGACATGTTTTTGTTGTCACGGTTTTTTTATGAATGTATGCCGACGGTTGCTTATTTTGCCGTTGCAACGTAGGAACAAAAAAAATCAGCCATCACGATTTATTCATCACAAAAATTTGTATTTCTACTGGCAACTCTCTGGTTAGGTTGCAATTGTCCCCTAATGTTCAACTGCACAACTTGCATGTAATTTTTGGCAGCGTTTGGGAACCTAGCAAAAGAGTAAAAAAATGACATTTATAAATCTTAAAATATGTCTTTTTATTTTTCTTATTCCATAAAAATAGGGAACTACTAAACGTCGCCCCAAAACTACTTAAATCGCCCCTTGAAATTACCAAATTGCCCTTAACAATATATTTAATACCCATATCGTCCCGTGTCTATAAATAAGGCATATGGTCTTGTATATTCATAATTTATCAGTAAAAACACCACGAAAATGTCTAACGAGGGTGATGCATCGGGTGAGGTAAGCCTGGCGCGGGGCAAATTTTGGGCCGAGCGTCTGCATTAGACGCCTCCCCCATGGTGAGGGCGTCTGCGTAGGACGCCCTCCCCATGGACTAGGCGTCTAACGCAGACGCCTCCCCCATGGGATAGGCGTCTTATGTAGACGTCCTCCCCATGGGTAAGGCGTCTGTAGTAGACGCCCTTCCCTTCGGTCAGGCGTCCTACGCAGACGCCTTACCGTTGGGGAAGGCGTTTAACACAGACGCCCCATCCATGGGGCAGGCGCGTAACACAGACGCCTATTTTTTTTTTTTTTTGATTTTGATTTTGTTTTTTTTATTTTCGACATTATTTTTGAAATTTTTTAATTTCTAATTTATTTTTTAATTTTTTTTAATTTTGATTTTATTTTTGTAGGTTCCAGATTTCGGTGGTGATGGAGTGGATTACAGTGAGTTATTTCAAACTACACAAATCTTTGCAACAATCGATGAAGCATGTAAATGGGCCAAACAAGTAGCTATCGGAGCTGGGTTTTTTTTGGTCGTGTCGTCGTACAAAACAAGATCAGATAGTCGGATGGATTGTTATTTGAGATGCGACCGGCGAAATCAAATGGAGTCTCGGGATATGGATACTGCACTTCGAAGAAACACCAAAAGAAAGGGTTGCGGTTGCCGTTTCTTAATAAAAGTGGTGGAGCGACGAGATCGTGATGGATGGGTTTTGGTTTTTAATAGTGCTCACGGACATCACAACCACAGACTGGCAGTTTATCCAGAGGGTCATCGTCAAATTAGTGGTCTAAGTTCTGGGGCGAAGAAGATTGTTCGTGATATGACAGAGGCGCAAGCAAAACCACGGAACATCTTGAAGGCAGTAAAAGAAAAATTCCCGGAGGACAATCCAAATCAAAGGCATATTTATAATTTCAGAGATTACATGAGGAGGACAAAATCTGAAGATCGGAATCCCGTCCAGCAGTTTCTCTACCAAGCAGTGCAGTGTGAGTACTTACATTGGATTATGGCGGATCCAGAAACTGATGTCGTCACTCACGCTTTTTTGGCACATCCGACGTCAGTCCAGTTGTTGCGGACATATCCTTTCGTTATCTGCATGGATTCGACTTACAAGACGAACAAGTATAAGATGCCTTTGTTCGAAATGATTGGGGTCACACCAGCAAACATGAATTTCCTTATTGGATATGCGATTTTGATGGATGAATCTTACTCCAGTTATTTGTGGGTGATGGAGAAGTTGAGAGATCTGTTATTGGGGACTGTCAGCCCGACTGCAATAATAACAGACCGGGAGTTAGGCCTTATGCGACCAGTGAGAGAGGTTTTTCCAGACTCTGCTCATTTACTCTGCACATGGCACATCAACAAAGACGTATTGAATTACGCGTACCACGTATTCGGCAAGAATAAGGAGATGGCAGAGACTTTGAGGCGTGGAAGATGGAGGAAGATCATGCTTTCTACTTCAGAAGCCGAGTATGATAGAGCTGTGTATGCTCTGAAAGATTTGTATAGATCGTGGCCGGCTATCACGGAGTATCTGGACACCACGTGGTTAGTGCATAAAGAAAAGTTTGTGCTGAATTGGACGAACAAAGTCCTTCATTTTGGGAACACCACGAATTGTAGGGTCGAAAGTGCTCATTCGGCTCTAAAAGAGTGGATTTCTACATCGACTGCAGCTCTAGACACTCTTTTCGAGCGCGTCAACGCGGCTACTGAAATGCAGCTGACGAATATTCGAAACTTTCTTGAAGACTCGAGACGGCGAAATTTGACTAATTTCGGACATTCTCTATATCGTCACATAAATGGTAGAGTTTCGCATCACTGTTTGCAGTTGCTGAGTCAGGAGGTGAAGAGAATGCAACAGTTAGATGATGAAGTTGAATATCGTTGCGAGTGCGCTTTTCTGACTTCTCATGGGATACCTTGCGCATGTACCATCCGTGGATGTCTTGAATCAGAAAACGGAATTTACTTAGAGCAGATTCATTCGTTCTGGAGGACACTTGTCATTGGGGAAGGAGCCGGGAACGCAGAGTTTGTGTCTCAGGCAGCTCAAGACGCCGAACATTTTCGCAGTCTGGTTGATGAGATTGCAGGAAGTGACCCTACCGTAATTCGATCTGCCTCTCGGGTTTTATTCGAGCAGCTACACCCCGAACATTCGAATTTGAAAGAGCCTGCAGTAAAAACAAAGCTACGAGGTCGACCAAGGGGAAAGTCGACACGACGGGACCCTAGTGCGTTTGAGTATGCAGAGCGAGGTAGTGGTCGATCTTCAGGTAGTGGGAGTAGAGGTCGTGGTCGTTCTTCCGGTAGTGGAAGCAAAGGTCGTGGTCGATCTTCTGGTTCTTCGTCAGTGAGAGGAGGATCAGGTATACCATCCTTACATTTATTATTATTATTATTTTGTTATTTATTTCAGTAAATATGTATCTTTTGTTATTATATCTAACTGTATTTTTTGTTCATATTGTAGTGACTGGGCGGGCTGACGTAGACGACTTCCCATATGGAGATAGAATTCCAGGAATCATTATGCCATTCCTACACCAGTGGAATGATGTACGTGCTGATGGAAACTGTGGATTTCGATGTGTCGCCGATGTTTTCCACGGTGGTGAAGACAATTGGCAACTCGCCCGTCGTTCGATTTCAAATGAGATAGCTGTGAACCCATCTTTTTATGAGCACGTATACTACGACGGTGTGGCGGAGGCTCGTCACCGGATTAATTGGGGCGGGGGACCTTGTGGCGAGAATCACTATATGGAGACGTGGACGGACTTGTTTCCCATTGCAAATTTTTACAAGTGTGCAGTTATGTTCTTCTCTCTCGGAAATGATGGTTCGTTGTACCCATGTCTTACAGTTCTACCTTGGGAGAGTCCGCCTACCGTGACGAGACCGTGCAGAGAGTTGATTATTGCTCATTTAGGGAGTTACGCTCATTACATTCGTTTGGAATTGAATGAGGGATTCCCCGTACCTCCTATAGCGACTCTGTGGTATCAAATACGAGATGAGAGTGTTATTGGATGGGAGCTGGAGTACCAACATAGGATAGCATATTGGCAACAATTATGTAATATGTTTTGATATGTTTGTATAATTATGTAATATGTTTTGATATGTTTGTACATTATATAGTGTTGCTTTATTATGTAATATGTTTTTGATATGTTTGCTTTATTTGCATTATATATAATAGTACGAAAGGTTATCAAACACAAATACAAATAATAAGGGTACAACAGATAAGCAAAACACAAATACAAACAATAAGCGTACGACATGTTCGCAAACACAAACACAAATAATAAATAATAAGCGTACAACAGATAAACAAATATAAATGCAAATACTAAGCGTACCACAGATAAGCAAACACAAATACTAAGCGTACAACAGATAAACAAACACAAATACTAAGCCTACTCATCATCCGAATCATGGTCGGAGATGCCTAACTGAGTATGCCATGACTGTATGATCTGATCCACATCTCCGCATGCAGCTCTGGCATCGTCTGGCAGCTCATCCCTCATCTGCAAGATTGGGTCTACAGCCCGTATCATCTTACCCATCCACTGCACATAACATTAACATTAGCGTACATTAACAAATTATACGGTACAAATAAATTTAGATAAAATGAAAAAATTACCAGATCGCCACACGTCCTATCTGGTGGTCGATCTGCTCTCCGGGAGGCACCACGGACGATGATAGGATGTGAGTAAGTACCGAACCAATCAAGATAACGTGCATCACACTCGGAGGGGTCGCGACTACGTCTGAAGTCGCCAAGGAACAATCGGCATGATCTCGGAAATGTCCGCCAAGTCGATTCCGCTGTAGAAGCGGGGAACCTGACGTCGTACGTCGCTGCTGTCGCAGACCGCACCGCATGCTCTGGTGTCGGGATGTCAACCGGGATCACCTGAACATATCCTAACTGACGCAAGACCCGATCGGGCATATAAGGCTCTATGATATCCCGATAACGAATAAGACCCATCAATAAAGTCCTCGGGACATCCGCTGCTGGGTCAGGACCATAGGGTAACCACTCCACCTAAAGTTTAACACATTAATAATAATACATCTTAAAATTAAATAAATGGTGTAAAGTTTGATACCTCTGATGCAGTCATATGATCTAGCCGTGCGCGGATGGAACGCAATCGTCCATCGCTCTTGTCCTCGCTCCGGACAACCCACATACCCGAACGTGGATGACCCTCGTCGATAATCTTCCGCTCACGATGCGGGCGGAATGCAGGAAAGTACTCGTATATCCACGCCTGCAGCAGCGTAAGACAACCTGCAATCCCAGAACAATCCGCACGGCTAGCTATCCCAAGCTGCCGGTACAGGTATGCCAACGTCGCTGACCCCCACGAGTACTCACGAACGGTCTCCGGGTCCCTAGCCTCCAGTAGATCGCGTGGTCTGATCCGACAACCACTCTTGTCGACAAACAAGACGGCTCCGAGCATCAAGAATAGGTACGCCGTCAACTGTGTATCATCGGCCCGCGGAGGTCGTGCCCGTCTGCATAGGTCCTCAAGGGAGTCGATGCCGACACCACCACCACTCCATAAAGCTGTATCTCTCGCCAGACCATCAGGTGTGACACCAAGCAACTCTGCCACATAACACCTCAGCTCAGACGTCGACCCCTGAGCACTAACCAGACGACCATCCACAGGAAGTCGCAGGATCTGGAAAACATCGTGAAGCATGATCGTCATCTCTCCGAAAGGCATGTGGAAAGTGTTGGTGTCAGGCTGCCACCGCTCCACAAACGCCGAAATCAAAGGCATGTCGAGATAAGGGAACATGCTGTACGGTAAGTGCCCCAAATGCGTGGCACTAATCTCCTCTCTGATATCAGCACTCAGTGTAGACCGCCAACCCTGTAGTGCTGTACAGGCTCTGTGCCGATTCTGGCACTTCAGAACCTTCCGATCCTCTCCGTCCCAGATCCGTCTAGCAATGTGACCCCAGAAACTAGGAATGACGCTCCCATCTAAAGGACCACCAGGCGTCATACTGCTCACGATCCAAGAATCGTCCTGGACCCTCTTCTTCTTCTGAGCGCGGGGATCAACAGTGCACGAGCTCGAATCCCCGGCCGTAAACCTCCCACCCCTACCCTTCCGCACCATCCATCCGGCGGAAGTAGAAGTACCCGCTCGACCACGTCCTCCGCTATAATCCCCCTGCCTCTCCACCTCCGGCCGCACATCATACGGGCCATCATCGTCGCTCTCGTCGTCGAAACTATCTACATGCTCATCATCGAAGGAATCATCCTCCTCCTCACGACGACGTAATGCCTCCCTCTCCCTCCTGACCGAAGCAGATATCCCCCGTCTACGTGGATGACGCGGTGCTGAATCATCCTCTAAAGAACGGAAGGCGTGTAATGGTATCGACTTGCCTCTCCCTCCACTGTGACCCGATGACTATTTATTGAAATTTTAAATACAAATTTGTTAAATTTGTTAAACTAAATTATCATATTTATCAAAATTGTTAAACTAAATCAAAATTTGTTAAACTTAATTATCAAAATTGTTAAACTAAATCAAAATTTGTTAAACTAAATTAAAACAATATATAAACTAAATCAAAATTTGTTAAAACTAAATATCACAAATGTTAAACTTAAAAAGAATTTGTTAAATTAATTTTTTTGATTTATCACTATTTATTAAAGTAATTATGATATTTATTAATTAAAAAAACAAAAAAGGCGGAGGCGTCTGCGAGAGACGCCTCCCGCAAGGTGGAGGCGTCTGTCGGAGACGCCTCCTCCTACGGGGAGACGTCTGCGGAAGACGTCTCCCCCATCGGGGAGACGTCTTCCGCAGACGTCTCCCGCTTCGGGTCGGCGTCCGAGGGAAACGCCCCCCGCATGGGTCGGGCGTCCTCGGAAGCCGCTCCCCCCATAGGGGGAGCGGCTTCCTCGGACGCCCGCCCCATGCGGGGGGCGTCTCCCTCGGACGCCGACGACTTTTTTTTTTTTTTTTTTTTTTTTTAAAACAAATAAATAACGTAATGTTACCTCATACGGGTACACCGGGGGAACTGCTGGCTGCTTCCCTGGCCTCCGAGACATTCGTAATCTTGTGTAGTAGGTATAGGAAGAGAAAGTTTTGAAAAAAGAGTGAAATTGTGAGATATATAAGCAAAAATAGGAGGAAGGGCAATTTGGTAATTTCAAGGGGCGATTTAAGTAATTTTGGGGCGATGTTTAGCAGTTCAGTAAAAATAAGGGGAAAAGGAATAAATTCCCTGCTCACATTTTCTGTTCAATCATCCCTATTTAATCTCCAATCTCCTGACATGGATAATGGTCTTTTCTTTAGTTTTTTTTCCTTCCCCAATTTCTCTTCTTTTATGCTCGTATGACCGAAGACAGGTTCCAAGATATTACATGCTCCAATAAATAATTCGAACATTGTAAATTGTAACAAATAAAGAACACGAGACTTGGTCTACTATTAATGAAATGCTCTTCTTTGAATGTTTTTGTGATGGAATATAAATTTCTTCATTCTAACAACAGTCTCAAATAGACACTTTAAAGTAAAAACAATTAAATAAACTGCCAAATATGAAATATGCTAAACTTGCAAAATTTCATGTCAATTACAAGCAAACATTCAACAAATTCATTAAGCTAATCAACCAGCAAAAAATTCAGTTTAAATGGTGTCATCATTTCGTGCTTCTGTGTTGTGTATGAAATCACCAGGGTTAATTTTCACACAACTATTTCAAAAGCAACTATCTATTACATGTGAGATATGTGACTCATAATTAATTAAGTACGAATCAAGCATGGAATACGTCCATACATGAAGTCTAGAAGACTAGAACGGTGGAAGAAGGCAAGTTTCTAGCTTTAATACTCTTTTATGTGTCCGTTCAGAAGATATTAATCCAAAACGAGACGCATACATAAAGGATATTTCCTTAAAACAAAGGGGCTCGGACTGGCCCGAATCGGCGGGTGGAGCCGAACCGAGCGACCCGGATCCGCATCCCCACCGCCTCACAAGTCACAACGGCATAACCACGCCCCGTAACTTGCCGGAGGGGTAATCGACAGCGTCCTCCGGCGAGAGAAAAACACACACGATGATGAGAGCCGCGGCGGCCAAGTGGCGTCTCCGGCGCCACCTACTCTTCCCTTCCCCCACCTCCGCCCTCCTCCACCACTCCCCCTCTCCTTCCTCTTCCTCCCCTCTCCCACCGTACCCAAACCACCCCTTCCATGGCTCCGACCAAACCACCTCCCGTTTCCCCTTCCTCGGACTGGGACTCTCCGCCGCCGCCGCCGCCGCGAGTTTTCTTCCGACTGACACTGCCTTCGCCGACACTGACTCCTCTCAGGTAATATAGCAGTTTCGTATTTTTGGAAACCGATCGTGGACTACGAGTTTTTGAGATTTAGGCCATATTTCCTTCCCCGTAATTGGATTACATGGAATTGGCAATTATAGTCTCCTGATTCGGATTCCTTGAAATCGAATTATGTGATTTGTTAAAGTCGGAATTCATAACTCATAAGCTAATTCAAATGTAATTAGATAAATAGTTTAGTGATTTAATAGCTCCAACACATGCCTGGTGAGATTGTTGGAACTCCGACAGTATAGTGGCACAGTCCAGGTCATGTTGAATTGGAAACAAGTTAATTTCATTGTATCGTAATTGAACTATGACATCCAATGAGGTAATCCAGTTACATCTCTGTAATTTTATTATGGTGTGGATCATAATCTGCAGTTTACTTAACCAAACAATGGAATATAATCAAAAGTTTTATCAAACATGGCCTTAGGGTACATTTGGATGCACGTTTAGGATGTAAGGCTCCCAAGATATAGAAAATGTGCAATATATTCCCACACTTTCTTAACCAATAATTTGATCCTTTGGAATTTAATTCCTAATTCAAGAAGAAAATGAAGGTAAAATCTCAAAGTCTGCTTCGTAGAAATCATAGATTCTACTAAATTTGATTTTGATGACAGTGTTTCTAAATGGTACATTAGATAGCTAATGTGATGTTATGATTTATTTGATTCATAAAGAAAAACGTGAAACTTGTTAGATGTTTCCTCTTTTGAAACCTAGTAGCTCAGGTAGTGCATACAACTCTTCTCTTGTAGAGTCCAATATTGAACTTCATTTCCAACAAAATCAAATTTGGTTAGAACCATTTCTAAATTAATTTTGAGGCTTCTGCATTTGGAATTTCAATTCTACAGGATGGGAATATATTTAAATCGTCATTGATTTTATTGATGAATGGTTCTAATATTTTGAATCTCAATCGATGTTGAGGAATTCAGACCCCTATGGTATTGTTTGTAGTTGGTCGATTTAAGACATTTTCTTGAAACTAAAAGGATTAAGAATCAGTACTTAGATGAACCCTTGCAAGTTAAGCCCCATCTTCCACCCATATACACATGCAAAGGATGGTTTTTGTACTTTTCGAGTTTTATGACTTTAATGAGGTTGATATAGGAGCCACCAGTGGAGGGGAGCATGTCCAAGTTTGGTGAGATGGATATGCTTGTTGGACAGGAGAGAAGGAGGTTGGAGGAGTTGCTGAAGGCCAAAGGCATGCAGAGAGGCTCCTATCCTCCCTTTGCTGTCGCTGTTAAGGGTCAGAAGGTTGATTTATTTTATCCTGCATTCCTTTCCTCTTCTCAGTGTCTTGTAACTGGATATGTGTTCCAAAGTGAGAACTTTGTAACGAGTTATCAGGGATTCAAATTTAATGTGATTTTCATTTTCGTCTTCTTTGTATACGTATTTCGTTTTGAGATTATATTAGTATTTAATCTCATAGATGTTTTAAGGCAATTTCAAATTTCAACAATAGGTTGCAGACGTACAATTATCTAAACAAGTTATTTTTTAAATGACACTTTTGAATCTTAAATTGAACTGTCACAGCCCAATGCATTTTTATTCCATTTGGAAATAAATTTTGCAAACACCTTTCTTTTCTGTAACTTCGGTATTGGAGGAAAACCAATCGACACTTTCTGGACAGTCACTTGTTAAACTTGTCTGTAAAACTGTGTATATTACGACATCCAATTGCAAAATTTGAATCTCCATAGTACCAAATACAGCCTTAGTAATTTGAGAATTCTACGCTCCCTTGTTTATTTCTTAATTAGTTAATTGCATAAAAGGCTAATTTCTTTGATTTAATATGTTTGTTACTCAAGGTCAATCTGTCCTCTCTACTTACAGATCTATACATTTTGCACAATGGCCCTAACCAGGAAATGTCTTATGATAAGCTAAAGTAACATGTCATTTTTACTAACTGCTTTTGTCTTCATGATTCCTTTTCATTTTCAATTATACCTGCCTTGCTTGTAGTAGTTTCTGTCATCGCTAAAATTTAGCTACATCTTGGTTACTTACTGAATTTCCAGGTGACCATTAACTTCAAAGTTCCTTCAACTTGTGAAGTGTCCCACCTTATCGCGGTTCTTATTTCGAATCTCGGTTTGAAGGCTGATCTTCACGGTGGTTCAGAAATGATAATGCGCGCATGGGATAGGCAGGCTTCCCAATCTCTTGTTTTCTTCTATATAGTTTATATTATGATATGTAACTTTGGATTTACAGTTTGGTTCTTTGTTATCAAAGCTTTCACTGTGATACAGTGGAAATGATTTTTCCCCTTGTACTCATTAAATTTGCATAATACACAAACAAGAAGGAATCGGGTGGAGTAAAAGTTTTGGAAAGCGGTATAAGAATATCCATTTTGGTACTGTTAACTTCGTTCCACATGTTGATACTCACAAAGAATGAAGCTGCTCAGAGTCTCTCAATTCCTTATATTTAGGTTTAATATCAAAATCATATGGGAATTGGGAAACCAAATTTTGTATTCAAATCTGTGAATTTATGTTTCTGCATTTTCCACAAAATTGTTCTTAGAGTCAGTATTCTAAATGTAGTTTCTTCATCAAGTGATCAATATTACCTGACATATTGGCTTTTCCAGGAGTGTAATATTAGCTGATGTTGATAATGTATTCTTTTACTTCAGTGCAGTTGCATGGCAAGTGACACTTTATCCCATGGAAACATTGAATGATAGTCATGAAAGAAGTTCTCCGAAAGCAAGGGATAATGATGCAGATAATCTATGTGTGTTTATATTCAAGTCTCTTATCAGTTCTGATAATGCAGTAAGTCCTTTTTGTAAAATTTACTTGTATATCTGTAATGCTTTCTTATATTTATCCATGGTGAACTTTCTTAAGGTTCCATTTTGCAGGAAATTGAATTCATCAAACAAGGAACCTTCACTTCCGAAGAGCTTGAAGCCATGGCCAGTGCGCTCAAGCTAGCAGGTGCATACGCAAAAGTAAAAAACCCATCCGAGAAGAAACATGGTGGTTACACTTCCAGAAGAAATGAACAAAATGACCTGCGATTACCTGCTATGGAGAAAACACTGGCTTCTTTAGAGGGTATGGGAGTGAGAGTCTATGGTTTAGAGACATCAACTGGTGTTCCTGCAAGTGGAGAAATGTCATGGGAGAACATTGCTGGATACGAATATCAGAAAAGGTATTTTGTATCACCTTCCTGTACTGGTCTCATTTGGCATTTCATGTTTGATGTCGATCTTATATTCATTTGGGGCATGTTGCTTCATGTTGAGATATTGCACCTTTGTGGTGCAGCAGTGATTTCGATTAGGTTGTAAGAACCCGGCCTGATCTGAGGCACAAGAATTTGGATTATATCCAAAATTGTCTGTAGTTTTGTACATACAAGATCTGTCAATTCCCTGTGAAATTCAACAGTTAGAGGGATATTTGCTAGTTTGTGGGGCTCGGAAACGGATATGAGCATGTGAATCAGTTTTTTTATGGTTTTCTATGAAGGAAAAATGAACTGCCTAAGTGAAGACAAGTACACAAGAAATGCTCATTTTTCAAGTTATATATGTTTGAATAGATTTATAGTTCCCAACCACCATATTCGATCCTACACCATACACCCATACCTTATCACCTGATTAGATCTTTAGATCTATACCGTCCACTATTTTTTCTGTAACATTTTTTGTTATCCTGGTTGTGTTCCAGGGAGATTGAAGATACTATATTGTTGGCTTTGCAAAATCCTGAATTATATGATAACATTGCCCGTAGCACTCGTTGCAAATTCGAGACCAATCGACCCCGTGCTGTCCTGTTTGAAGGTCCACCAGGTTCACACTTCACCGTTTCTTTAATTATTAGTTATCAAATTGATTGGGTTCATGATAAACGATTACTTGCCATGGAATATATTACTAAACATACAAATTTTCGTAAAATGAGAAGCCACAATAGATGGGCTTCTGAAATTTCCAAATAATAGAAAGAAAAGTAATCCCTTTACACTGTCATGCCTGCAATAAGACAATGAAGATCTATTGCGAGGTGCCAATGATATTTTGTTGTGATTATGCCACTTTACATCTTGACATTTTTTGATAAGTGGAAGGGTTAGTTTAATTGTCAAGGTGGGTTCCGTAACCTTATTTCACAGACCACAAGTTGTTATGCGGTGCGGATCGAACCTGTGTCCCGACCCCACCCAGTTTGTCCTTGGACTAGCTGAGATACATAACTTCTGTACATCTTTTCAATTTTTAAGGGCTACTTTTAACTCCATTTTGTACAATTGCTTTGGATTTATCATAATTGTGGAACCATACACTTTCACTGATCCTCGATTGACATGTATCTTGTTTAAATGTATGAGGACTCACCCGAGTCAACTGTTCATGAACTTCTTTAAAAAATTATACTAGTGCCACACAATCTTCAAATGATTGGGAAATCCAAAGATTAAAAAATGGCGTGATTTGTGTTTCTTTTATTTGGATAAGCATATGCATGTCAGTTTCAATAACAACAAAACTTTTAAGCCAAAGGAGCTAGGGTGTGATTGGTACCCAATAAAACTTTAAGGAAATAGGTTACTAAACTTCTGAAAATGTCTTCTGGATTGATGGTGGCTTGAAATTAAAAAAAAAATGGAACTTGAGTTCCAGATTAACTTTCATGACTCAAAAATATGAACTAGAGTGAGTTCTATTTCCATGCTAAAATGAAGGGAAGGCATAGAACTGCAGTTCTACACTTCCTAAACTTTCTAGCCTTCCAATTACAACATAAAAAGGTTGTGTTTTCTAATACTGTTTATGATTAAAAAAAGTGTTTTCTAATACTGTGAAGGATTACTATGTCTCAACCGGAAATCCTCGAACCAATCCGCTTTCAAATTCTAAGGTACATTTTGTAAAATCATCATTGTTTACTTAAATTTGCCTTTCTTGGTGGTGGAAGCTTGTAGGCTTGTGTATTCCATGCCACTTGTAGGATTTCATAACAACTGCAATGTTATGGTGTACTTGGTTGGCACATTTTCACATCACTGGTGGCCTTAATCTCGACTGCCGTTAACTGTTCCGAAAACAGAAGGTTTTTCTGAAGTGTGATACATACTACTAATTGATTTTTACCTTAAAATCTTATACACCAAGTTGACCTAAACAACATATGCAGAAAAGTGTCAATAAATGGAATATTTTATTTTGTGTCTGATATTTGTTATGGTTGGGTTTGAGTGACAACTTACTCTTTGTTTAAAATCAATTTTCTATATTATGTACTTTTAGTGTTGTAATTAATTAAAGTGGATAATTGTAATCCTGATACAGTGTTTTGCATTTTAGGGACCGGAAAGACTTCTTGTGCTCGTGTAATAGCAAATCAAGCGGTATGAATTTTTTTCTTCCTAATTTATGTATCCAGTAGTTGGTTAATAATTAGATACAGCTCATATATTTTACGTACAACCCAATCAAAACCATCTTTGTTGTTATTGTTCAAACTGCCAATGTTTCGTTTGGCTACAGTCTTTTATCTTGGAGTTTGAAAATGCATCATTTGTAAGCAAGTTGTTTTGATGAATTCTCTTAAATTTTATCCCAGCATGATCCTCATGAATTCCAAAATGATTTCATCTAACTTTGGTCATATATAATTTCAACTCCATGTGAGTTGGAAAAAGTATCAACAATGTACTATCATAAGCAATTTTCAGTTACTATCTTTTAAAGTGACATATTTGTCCAAACAGAGGGAAAGACATCACATTATTTAACATCTTTGGATTGTAAACCTCTTCATTAAAGAGTTCTGCGGAATTTACAAATGGTGCATCCAAAGGCAACTTAAGTGTTAAGGATTCTCAAACTGAGACCCTGTAAATTTTCTTTAGTTGGTTTGTTAATTTTCGATAAATCACTTTATTAGTCCAACAAATAATTCCTTTAGATTGTACACGCAAAATCTAATAATCATTTTAGATTATTCTTACAGGCTTGGAAACCACACACCTTTAACATTAGGTAGATTTTTTAGCATGTCCAACTGCTACTCGTGAAAATAGTGCCCAGACATCCATCAGTTTTGTTTCTCCAGGGTGTTCCATTGCTCTATGTGCCTCTCGAGGTGGTCATGTCAAAATATTATGGAGAAAGCGAGCGGTTGCTGGGATCTGTCTTCTCTCTGGCAAATGAGTTGCCAAGTGGAGCGATTATTTTCCTTGATGAGGTAACCTATTTTGCCAATATCATCTTTTACCTTGAATGCATTACTTTGATGTTGATTAAATCACTATTTTACTTTGTGATTTTTAAAATTGTGCTTCATGTTTGGTATGTTTTCTCTATTTGTTAGGTCGATTCTTTTGCTGCATCTCGGGATAGTGAAATGCATGAAGCTACACGAAGGTTGTTGTCAGTCATCTTGCGTCAGGTGAGGTCTCCTTTTATCATTGTTTTTCCCATCACTTCAGCATTTCCAGTCAGCCATAATTTTCAATAGGGATCTCTAATCAAAGGACCAACAATATATTCTAGCGAAAAATAACAACTTAGAGTGTCACTTAGCCTTAGAGCTTGTGCCTCAGTACTGAAATGTTGCATCAGTAAATAATTAATAGTTTTCATTTCATGAAATGCTTTAATTATTGCAAGCAAGTTTATTCTGTTAAAATCTCTTGTATTGTTGAGCCTTGACAGAGAATGTATAAATAGTAACTTCTTTTTCTGTTAGATTGATGGATTTGAGCAGGAAAAAAAAATTGTGGTCATTGCAGCAACTAACAGAAAGGAAGACCTTGATCCTGCTCTTATTAGGTACAGTTGACTAATTATGACTTTATGAGGCCTTGATATGTCAAGAGCCCATTGTCTTAGTAAACGAGTCTGATTTCTTTCAGCCGATTCGATTCCATGATATTCTTTGGACTACCTGACCAAAAGACCCGTGAAGAGATAGCAACACAGTATGCAAGGCACTTGAAGAAAGAAGAACTGACTCAGCTTGTTGAAGCTACAGAAGAGTAAGCCTTGGATGAAACTGTATCGACCATTTACTGTTTCTAGTCATCATTTGTTGCATGAGGTTTCCGATGGATTTACATTAACACGGAACTGATTCATGACTCTTCTTATGGTTGATTGTAGGATGTCAGGGCGTGATATTAGGGATGTGTGCCAGCAAGCCGAGCGTAGCTGGGCGTCAAAGGTATTTTCAAGTCGAAGTATCTCCTCTCTTGATTCAAACATAAACATGTCTAAGCTGCTCATATGTTCGCGGTTGCTTCTGCAGATTATTCGAGGTGAGGCTCCGAAGGCTGACAATGCATTGGATGTTCCTCCTCTTGAAGAATATATCAAATATGCCAAGCATCGTCAGAGATCGTTGTTGGAAGTAGCAGAAAAGAAGAGCAATAAATCTAGCAATGACTTGAAGAGAACACCCTTGGGACTTCTATGATATTGGTACAAGATAATATTCTCCATCAAACTAATGTAAATGTATCTGCATTAAAAGTCATTGCCCTGAATCCCAATTAATGTTAATGTTCCCAGCAATTAAGTTTTGTTTAGGTCGGAAACATAGGAAAAAAATATTTTTTGTTAAGGTTTTGCTTGATTAGTTTGTATTTGTGTGGTTTGGTTTGGATTGGATTTGTGTGTATTGATTGATGTTTGGTTGATTGTTTTAAATTGATTTGGTTTGAAATTGAGTTGATTGAGAATAATGTTATTCTCAATCAATCCAATTACAAACTAAAACAATCTAAACATAAATTGCATTATTCACAATTAATCTAATTTCAAACATTATATAATTATTTAGAGTTCAATATATTATTCTCAATCAACTTAATTTTAAACTAAATCAATCTAAAACAATCAACCTAACACCAATCAATCCACACAAATAAAAACTAATCAAACAAAATCTTAACAAAAAATAAGTAATGAAACTCGTGGAACTAGCCCCTGAAGCTCGAAAATCGACGGAGAGTTGGAGGAGGAGACGAGGAAAACGGTTTTGGGAAGAAAGTGATGAAAATAGGAGGTCAGGATGTTATTTTTACCCACCTTAAAAATGTCATCTATGATGTCGTTTTCATTAAAGATAGTGTCGTTTTTAGTTAATGAAAACAACATCATATGTGTTATTTTTAAGTTACATATTTTACCAAATAAGTTTCTGATACGCATGTTCTTTCGGTTTATTATTTTTGTCGTCAGTTTTCAAGAGAAAACCTATTACCATCGTCTAGGACTTTGATGCCGATTGTTTTGCACGCTTCTGTCCTGAAATATGAACATCTTGGAATCTTGCCAAAAGCAATTCCTCATTAATATGCTTCAGGTCACTTAAATTACTGGGCTGCTGCAAACAAATTGTTTGAGGGCACCAGAATAGCAAGTCTTCAAAGAAAAAAAAAACTTTATTACATAGTAAAATCCTTTATCGTGAGCTTAGCTTTATGCCAGTCAAATAGTTTATTCTTCTGCATCAAGACCAGTGTATTCTAGTCTCTAGGATAACAAATGATAGATACTAAAAACTAGCAGGTCTACAGTGCATTGGTGTAGCATGTATTGTTAGTCTATGATCCATTGATCTTGATGCGATGGCAACTATACCATCAAATTGGTCTGCATTCTGGATTTGAATAGTCTCCAAAGACAAGTTACTGTAGTAGTCAAGCTACACCATCAAGTGAAAGTGTTCAACTTGTAATATGCATAACCATTACAATGATCTAATCCCGATGTAATTTCACGAACTTAAATATGATTAAGAGTCTTACTGGTAAATTCCTAAATGTCTCATCTGACATCTTTTCGTCTGTCTTACCCTGATCATTAATCAAGTCCAATGTTCTTTTTCTCTTTCTCAGATTCTCCTACTTCATTCCCACGTGATTAGATAATTCACTAATGATCTCTAATTATTCTCTATCCTCGTACTAAAACCAGGACATTTTGAACAACTGCAGCATCATGTTACTTCCAGTATCCAAATCCATCTAAAATTAACAATCCGAAAAAGAAATTAAACTACAAAGTACAGCACAAGTACATGAGGATCTCCTAAACAAAAAGGGACCATCATCTCAGAACAATATCCAAAAAGATAGATACGGGATTGAATCTTGTGAAACAGCACATTCCCAATTCACATATTCCTCCTGTTCTTAACTACACCAACTGTACAAAAAATTATTCTCCAGATCTGACAGTGACACACGTTACTTATTCAGACCAACAGCAGATGGAGAGAATAGAGATATGGTACACCACTCCCTGTTCCCATGTCTTCCATCTCTCAAACAAATCCAACCACTCCAATTTTGACACCTATTCGAACATGAAGTCTCAGTCACTGCTCGATTGAGCTTGGCTGCGTGCATGGTAAAGCCTCAACATAATTGTTAGGAATGGTGGAGTTAAGTTGAAATTGACAGCAACTGTAAACAGTGCATGGCTAGCTGTAATATGTATGTCTGTTTCTTGCACTGTGATTGATGATCGATGATTATGGAGGGAAAAGAAACGACAAAGTTGGCAGTCATTACATGTCTTCTAACAAGTACGTACGTAAAACTTTGGATTGTATTGGTGTAGGATATACAGTTAGTGGACAAATAGGAACTAAGGAGTGTCATATGTTATTTGGTTCGCAGTTGTACGTAGTACTTGCATGTGTCTGTTCTGCAAGTTAGCCGTTAGCTGTTGTACGTTGCTGCAAAACTTAGATGCATAGACACACACGCGTGTAGACTCTATTCTCAAGAAGAGAAGTCTTAACCATGCATGCATGGTTTGTAATTGCATGTTAAGTTTGGCTTAGAAACTTTATTGTGTCACTCATTAATTACCCTGAAAGAACTTCAAAATGTCCTTCCTCTTGGTGATGATAGTCATATACAATAGGTAAAAATTCACATTTATGAATTTATATAATTTAAACTAAATGATTGCCAGATCAAATAAAAAAAAACATATCACCACAATTCCAAGAGAAAACAAAAGGAAAGGTAACTTAAACTTATGCATTTGATTATGTTTTGTGTTTTGATACGATGGATGACAAAAATTGGACATAAAGTTCGACTGTCATATCCCAAATTAAACATTTTTAAGATAATCCAAGTAGCTACAAAAATTCAAATATTAAGTTGTTGATAAATTATAGCTTTTGTTTTGTTTTTGAAAGCTTATTGAATTTGTTAGCTTAAAGTGTAATTTTATTATCGTAAGTGACTTTATAAGTAAATGTTTGAGTTAAATAGGAAGACAGTTTTGCAAATCTAAGTTTATTCATTTGCATAATTAGATTCGAGACCTCATAAATGAGATGCTTTTGGAAAACACAAACTATCCACCCTCTATTAGAAAAGACATGGACAAGATTTAATGAATTGGAGAGGATCTTTGTCATTTTTGGGGGTATAAGAAATCACAACTCGATCTACATTAGACTTTGAAATTATTCTTGCTTCACAAAGAGCTTTCAGACTTGATTTTCCTTACATTGATTTCCCGATTCAACGTTACTAGCTTGTCCGCCTAATGAAAACTCAATGCAAGATCAAGTAACTTTTTCATACCCAACTTAACACTTTGAAACTTATATAATTGCTCCACTACTTGTGACACCAATTTCCAAGATAATAGCCCATTAACCACCTAGCGCACGTGTGCATCAATTCATTCGAGCTAAATGGTTCCTTCAAATTATTTAGGTTACCCCAAATTATAAGCAGTCCTTGGCAAGTACATATATGTTGGACCAATATACATCACTGAAGCACTCGATCTAGTCTTTATCCAATATGACCCTTTACGATGTTGATCCACCCGAGTATCAATTAACAATTTCGCAGATGAAGTCTACATCGCATCTAATCTAATCCAAACAATTATTTATACTCCCTTTAGAATTTAATTCAACATCTATATATGCTTCAAGGTTAAGATGATCAACTGCTTCTTAGGAGCATGTTTGTTTAGATGCACTTTCATCCAAAGTCTTGTAAACTGATAATAATTTACACTTTGCATTCCTATATATTAAAATAAAATATTTTATAGATATACTTACATGTGCAATTATTACATCTTGGACCTCAGTATCACGTGTGGCTTAGGTGTTTTGAACGTAGCAAGTAGCAACTACTTTGACAAGTGGATTGGTTTTGTAGATAAAGTCTCCATGTACATGACCTACTTTCTATGTAGATTTTGTGGTATATTATTTAGGATAACTGTAACATGAAATTGTTGTAAAGCTTAGGCACGTATGTATAATAATATTCATCAAATGTTGTTGTAACTTGTCATCTAGGATAATGACTTATAACTATAAATTTATAATCATTACAGGAATTAGAGACTGGTCATATTCATTTTTATTTTTTAAATGTTTTTTTATTATTTAACGAAGCTAATATACACACATAAGTTCAAAACAAGAAGGAGAAGAAAATCTTAGGTAGTTGCTTTGAGATTACTAGAATTCGATCTCTATGGGAAGATACTATCTAGTTTAGGAACCCTCTCGATGTGTCATATTTCGGATGTGGATAACTGATTGATAACTCTTGGAAATGTAAAGTATTAAACGTGGGTGTAAGAGTAAGAATATACATGAACGTTTGGATACAACTACCAAATTGTCCAGGCACAAGAAGCTACATGCACCATGAAGAGATACCTAAGCTAGGAGATCCAATCCTGTCTCTCTAAGATATATAACCATAATTAATTACATTGGAGAATCTTTGCTGAAACCAAATCCAAAATTTGGTTTGATTTGGGTGGTACGTAGATAGATATGTCATATGTGGTTGGTGAAATGAATGTGTAGCTCCACTTACACTTGGTTTAATGATCTACTTGATTAATTTTCATCTCTCTAATCCGAAGTCAAAGATGTGCAAAAGACATCCCCAAATCCCGGATGGCCTTTTAGTTTGGGTTAAGAGCAAGTGTTTGGGGTGTTGTGCCAACGCAAAGTCTCACCAAATCACTCCCACTTATTAATTAACAAACTAAAAGTAGGATGTAAGGTAGGAAGGGGAATCCCATCATGTTCTCCATTTCATTGCAAAACACCACTTCTTTTACACCTTTTAAGATGGAGTGGCCCCTACCTAAACATTTCCTTTCCTTTTAACTATTTCATTTCCATCTTTTCACTAATATCTACCAATTGCAATGACAGACACACTCAACAACTACTATTACCGTTTACCAGCTTACCACACCTATATGTTTCACTACTACCTTGTTGCATATATATGATGACATAACTTATTGCATACATATGACGAGACAATGATTCATTAAACTTTAATTTCCAAAGCTCCTACTAATCTTGTGAGTGTGCTTGTGTGTGTATCTTTATAAAGTAATAAAATATACAATAGAACATCTATTCAATTTATGGATCGTCTTCCTAGTCATGAATTTGAAAGAGTAGATGGATCTAAGTATATAAGAGTATAAAAGTAACTCATTATATGTATGCATCAAAGTTCTGAAAAACATGAGTGGGGAAGTCAAAGGACATAGATTCCAAGACCAAACATGTCAAACATGTCTCGCTTAAAATGATATCCTCACCACCGTTACAACTTATAAATTAATTAAAATTGCATTGGAGACATCCTTCAACTTTTGAATAACAAAACATTACAAAAAGAGCCATGGAGGTGAACATGTATGATGCATATACAAACGTTTTATAGGAAACCTTTTGTGATAATAAATATTTAGACAAAGATCCTCTTGGTATTGTACATAAAGTAATAAACACAAAATATAATACATGTTACAATAAGAAACTTCAAAAGATCAAAGAAACATATATTCGTAATTATACTTCAACCACTAAGCTATGAACTCATGTGTTTAATCTTGGTTATTCATCATCTTTTCTTGGTGTTTGAACATGCAAAGATCAAAGGTTTAAAGTTTAAAAGGGAACATAATTGGTGGATGAGTAAATTAGATCAAAAGCAACCTTGCTCGTTACATTCATGCGTATGCATGCCAAAAAAAAATGCAGGATAAGGAAGCAAACAAGCATAATAACGGGTCCAATATTGGGGAGGTCAAAAGATAGGGGGATTCCACAAGCAAGGACCCACATATGCATGTGATGCTCACTCACTTGATAATTGATTGCCACCATCTCACAAGACAATGCCTTGGAAAAGATTGCTTTGATTTTGTTTGAATATTTCTCATATTAGCCATATTTGAGACCCACCATCCTAACTGCTCCTTTTGAAAATTGCATGGAGACAATGAACATCCATGTTGCATAAAATTAGGATTCCATGTGTTACTCTTTCTTGCAACCCAACTAATAATTCCTCTTACTAATTTCGAGCTTCTTTGTACTCTTATCACAAGTACCCTTTTCTTAATGTTTACTTCATTTCCCCATGTTATTTGTATATATGATAGCGATACCTTTGTTTGGAGCATTATAGAAATGAAATTCAAACAGAAGACAAGACAACTTGATGGTCATTTCATAGAAAATAGATGCTGAAGATTGGAAATTCAATATTTTTAGTTTCTATAGATGTCAAACTATGTAGTATCTCACAAACAAATAATGTAAAAAAACAAACCATGCACAAGACAACTTGATGGTCATTTCATAGAAAATAGATGCTGAAGATTGAAAATTCAATATTTTTAGCTTCTATAGATGTCAAATTATATAGTACCTTACTAACAATTAATGTCAAAACAAACCATTCACACATAAGAACATATAAAGACTATTAATGAAACACGAGCATGCTTAGAAGTCATGAACTATGAAATTCATTTCTAAGGCTTACTATTCCTTTCTTATGTGATCTTATGTGACCAACAAGTAGTTTTACATATTTGTGTTCAGTAAATAACATGTGGTGCACAATTGTATTTTTAACGGATACAATATTCATAAGCATCTCATTAGTTTACAAAATTTGTACCTTGACATCAAGTAGCTAGGCTTTAGAGGACCCACCAAAATCCTAAGTTATCTTTGCTTCATTCCCAATACACGTTCATGGGCAACACTATAGCTGGCAATAAGATACTTGTATAACCAAAAAAACAAAAACAAAGACTCCATAGACCAAAAATGAAACATCCAATGGATAATCAAAGTTCGATGGCAACCAATGACAACTACTATTGCCATACCACATTTTTTCCACATTTTAAACCACCCCATGTAACTTGTTAATTTGCATGTGCTCCCACATAATGTAACATTGGAATTACACTAAACCTATACAGTAAAAACACAAAAAAAGCCATTAACATATAATAATAGCAATAGACATGACACTGAGTTATGCTTCACCATGTACTCAAAAACAAAAAACATGAATACTCCCATATAATAATCATAATGCAATAGAGATAATGAGCCCAAGCCTAAATTTGTGTTCGATGCGCCTTTTTGGAAAACATAAAACAAAAAATAGGTTGTAATAAGAATGCTTCATCTGTAATATTTACAGGTTCACTTGTTGAAATGAAATGAATCTTATCCATTTTAGGTTCTTATACCAAGATCATGTACTTATATAAATAACCAAATCATTTAATTTTCCATGTTTAGCTAAACTTCACATATTACGGTCACTTCTATCATATATTATTGGACAAATCGTGAGAAACAAAAAGAAGTATGTTTTTCTATAAGAATTGATCCTAGGCTCACTTGATAATGTTTGTAATAAAATTCCTTATTACTATGGAGGAGGATATATACGATATTAATGATGCCCTCTAGTTATCCTTCGACATCCTTGATTACCACTGTAGATACTTCTCTCTCCCTCCATCCAAACTACATCCTTTAAAAGCAACCTACACCATCCACTTCCTTCATCTATCCCTACTCAACTCCAAGGGAAGCCTCTTCCTTAATTTCCCAAGTGAAGCCTCACCACACCTTCCACTCGATCACTAGCTACCCTCACCCCACAACACCAAACCAAACCAAAAATGACCTCCCATAGAACCCTAGTAGACAATAGAACATCCCTCCTTAGAAGAACTAGTGAAGACCACCAAGAGGACTACACCTCCACAAAAAACCATGCAGGCTTCTCTCTTCTTGGTGCAATCACAAACACAACAACAGGCTCTTCCTCCTCTTCTTCTTCTCCCAATGAGAAGAGTGGTAGAGGGAGGAGGAAGGGAGTGGAGCCAGGGAGGTTCTTGGGTGTTAGGAGGAGGCCATGGGGGAGGTATGCTGCTGAGATTAGAGACCCTTCAACCAAAGAGAGGCATTGGCTTGGCACCTTTGACACTGCCCAAGAAGCTGCCCTTGCATATGATAGGGCAGCCCTCTCCATGAAAGGTTCCCAAGCAAGAACCAACTTCATCTATACCACTCAAAACCCTCATGACCACTACCCTAATTACCCCACTAGAACTCATCTCCTCAACACTACCATCCCATCCCTTGACCTTCTCCAACCACCTCCCAACCACAATGTTGATTCTGGTGACGTCAGCATGTTGTCCACCACCACCTTGTCTGGTGACCCCACACACCTCTTCTGCAACTCTGCTGATTGTGCTGCTTGTACTAGGAATAATATTAGTGGTAATGTTGGTGATGTGGAAGGTGGTAACATGGATTATATGTCCTTTTCAAGTGATGATGGTTCTGGGTATTTGAGTAGTATCATCCCTGATGCTTGTCTTAAGCCAAGGCCTCCTTCTCCAGCTCAGGATACTACTAATGATGTTAGTGCTCCTAATCACTCATCTAATGCTGCTTCATATTCTGCTAGTGGTGCATGTGGTTATGAGATGAGTGGAGGAGGTGGGGTTTGGATGGATGAGCTGCAGGCAACAACAACAATCTGGGATGCTGACATGATCACATGTGATAATGATATTTTTGCTCCAGCAAGACCCTCTTTCAGCATGGAACCAGACATCAATGTTGCCTACCAAACTGAACCCAGCAATGTCTTTGACATCGGATACAAAACTTTGTTCTGATCGAGTAGTGCAACTGCATGCTGATTAGCTAGGTTAAGTTTGTTGCAAGAAAAGAAAGAACATCTCTTGTTGCATGCATGGTGTTTTTTCATGTTTCCTATGGTAGTAAGAAGTTGGAGTAGTAGTTGTAGTTATGGATGTACTCATGGGAAGAGTTCTTGTCTCTCCTGTGTTGTTGTGTCCGGTCAGATGTGGATGTTTCATTTCAGTGGTCGTTTTCAGATCTCAACTCATGTATGTAAAAAGGCGTCTTCTCACTTCATTATGAAGAGGAATGTTCACATCGTTGTCATGTTGATTGGTTGGTTTTTGTTTGTGATGTTGAGTTTGTACTGCATGGGTTCCATGTGCATTTCTCGGGGTACGACCGTATGAGTGCAGTGGTTGGTTGGTCATGATTAGCCCACAGTAATTTGTGTTGCTTTCTGGTTGTGGACAATGAAGTCCAGTCCCGTGCAGCAGCTCATGGACATGTATATGCATCCATTCTTGCCTTTCTACATCAATTATGGAGTCTACAAGGAGATAAGCACTGCCCAACAATAATAGGAAATGGTCCATTCCACCACTTTTACCAGTATATATATAACCACCAATTCCAGTAAATTTTGATTGTTTTTTCTTAAAAGCGTCACAGACCCAGTGCAAATATATTAATATAATGATCGACGAATTACATGATAGTCTATTTATATGGTTAGATATTTGAAATTTTGCTCAATAAAATCATTAAAATGTCAGGATCTCGTCTCCATTTTTTTTGTTTTTTACTTGCCCATTTTTTTACCACTGCTGCTCGATCTTGCACTTTCCCAAAAGTGTACATGCACCTCTGAAGTGGTGTCAGCTTGCAAATATAATTAGCTTATGTGAAAAGCACCGGCAGCTTCACAGCTTGTTGGTAATAAAGATATTACAGAAAGTTTCACTATTGCTATATAAACATGTATGGGACATGGGGTTTCAGCAGTTACCGCATTGACATATTTTGCGCATGTTGAGTCTTAGTATTCACTTGTCCGAATTTGAATTTTGACAACTCTTGTTAAGCTTTAGTTATTATCGCACAAGATTAATTTTAGAGCTGTCCAACAAAAACATCAATACAACATGTTTGCTACATATCAATTTAAAATCACGAACCTCTACTCGGCGTGGAAACAACAAGGACTCAATCGCTCCAGGCACAAAGCACCACACAATGGCTTCAACACTCTCTTTATGTGTAAAACGGTCACTAACTCGGACTCATTTACAAAAGTGAGGACGACCACGTTGTTCAGTTCATTTTGTGCAGGCACTCACATCTGTGATTCCAATGCGATACTGTTTAACTCTGGAACTGGAAGTTGCAGCAAAAGAGAAAGACCGCAGCACAAGTTACATACTTCCAAAGATGTATAGACTTCAACCTTCAACTCAAGCTGCAAAAAAAGTCTATACCCTTCATGCATCCTTGTAGCCAAATTGTTATCTCTGTCATTGCATCAAACTCATATTTTTATTGACGTCGTGTAAGAGGAACTAGCTCTTGCATTCTCATAGAGATACTTATGGCCCTAGGTGAGTCTATAGGAGGCAACTCGGAACACCTTCGTGTTTGACATGATTTGGGGATTTGTCCTGCTGGAAGAAAATACACCCACATTTTTCAAATCAGTGAATAAACAGCCGACAAAAGAGAATGTAGTGGCCTTAAAAGGGAGGAATGAATTGTATACTACTAATAAAATTCAGATATTACAGCAGAGACAGATACACAGTTGGTTAATAATGGCCTTACAGAGAGAGGAATCCATATAAAGGTCCAACTGGTTATATTCTGGTCACTTACCGATGATCTTTAAAAGCTCATCAGAGGTTTCATGAGATATTGTTGGGCCTGGTTTAATACAAGTATTTATTAGAAGAATGAAATTTCATCAGCAGATTGTCATAAATATGCCCAACAATTGGTCTACTTCGAATTAGGCAGCATTTTTTGAATGGTATATAGTGTATCATAACGATGCCTACTAGTAACATTAGAGTATGGTGTTGTTTGTACGTACTAGAAGACCAGACTCCATACCGGCCAAAATATTTGGGTGGAAGAAATTCTATTACGACCTCTTGTAGAATCAATGATTATTGATTAGGCTGTTACATATAAGTTTTTAACCCATTACTTAAAGTAAAACATCTCACACTCGATTCATATTTCATAGTTAATACTAGGACCACCTCATTTTATTTGATGGGAAATTATGAACTTAGTAATTGTGTCCTTGACAAGTTTTTTTCAACCTAGCTATCATTGATCCAGATTAGGTAGATCAGGATGTTACTACAGGGTGAAGTAAGATGGAGGAGTTTCTAAGAGTGCAATGTAAAGAGGAGAATATGAAGATCAGGATCAGAGAGGAGGAAACAGTGGGATGAGAAACAAAATAAAGTTTTAGGTTTTTTGTCAATCTAACAGATGATGTGAGGTCAAGTGAACAATATTTACTAGTTGACAAGGTTAAAGACCAGGTTTCATAAATGGAGTTGAGCATAATTAGCAATAATCAAGGGGTCATTATTTAGAAGAAAATTTTCAAATTATGAATGTGTACAGAAATCGCATGACATATTATAACTTCTACATATTAGTTGTCCAAGATATATGAGACCAAGAAACATATGTAAGAAAATCAGTAGATGATTTGCATGAAAAAGACTTATCTACAACCTTAAAGTTACAGAATACAAAATTGAACGTTTGTGAGAAGGGGAAAAAATCAGGAGAAACCTTTTTTAAACAAGTGACAACTGACAAGTCAATCTTTAATTCCATTAGCTAAAACCCCAAAAATCAATCTCACAGGGTATTGATATCATCTAAAGCTTTTATAGATGCTTCAAATGTTTCAGTTTGTAGGGCAAAAAAAACAACTGCACATAATGATACTTTCAGAAAACAAATTTTGCATTTTAATATTTGCAAAACTTCACAAGCGGAAGGAGGCCATGCAATAAAACAATCAGTAAGTTTCAAATGATGTAAGCAGATGAAGAATATATTTGTTGACAAACTAAGATATCAGGGTGCAATTCACGCTGATAAGTGACAACTGAAAACAATGAAAATTATATAAAAAGAAAAGAAAGCAAACATTTAGAAGATAAGGGATTTCAACAAGGAGGCTTACATTCCGTTGGTTTTGTTCCAGCGGTATCGCTCAAACCTAGCTCGGCAAGAGCTTTAAAGCTTTTGTTTGAAAAACCACCGGAAAGTCCACAAGGACCACACACGATTAGAAGCTACTCTGAAGTCTTGGCACTACTACCAAACGATAATTTACATCCTGCCAGTATTGGGAACATCAAAGTGATCACATTTACCAAGTGTTGTCACGTATGGAGTATGCGGTCGATGGCTTGTCCAAGTTTCTCAGTTTCAATAACAACTGCCTTTCTCAGAAAAACATCCCAGCAGTCACCATGTTCTAATGCAGTACCAGTTAATGCTGCCAAATGAAGAACCTCCTCCAAAACCTTCTCCTCATGGTTCGACCCCAATTGAGTAATCCCATCAAGCAGCACTTCATGTGTTAACTTACTTGGTGTAAATCCCTTCCTCAACATCTCTTTATAAACCTCAACTCCCTGCTCCACCATTCCGTCCTCACAGAGTCCTTTCACCAAGATGTTATAGGTCAAAACATTAGGCGAACATCGTTTCTCCATCATATGATCCCAAAGCCTCCCTGCTTCCTGAAGCTCCCCATTGTCGCACATTCCTGATATAAGTGTGTTATAAGTCATGATGCTAGGATAGAAAGCCCTGTCGAACTCCCTGAACAAAGACATTGCCTCTTTGACCTTGCCTTCCTTGCAGAGCCAGTAAATGATGGTGGACAAAATCGAGTTATCTGGCATACAGTTGCTCTTCAACATCTTCCTCCACAACCCACAAGCGTCGTTGGCCTTACTATCCACACACAAGCAATCAATAACCTTACAACACAAGGATGGCTGCGGCATGTACCTCCCGTCCTCCAACATGTCATTAAGCACGCTTAACGCCTCTCCAGCTTTCCCACCGTTACACAACGAACGAATCATGACATCATACGTGATCTCATTCGGCGGGACGTCATTCGAGTCCATATCATCCATCAACTTCACCGCATCTGAAACCCGTCCAAGCCGGCAATACCCATCAACAAGCACAGTATACATCGCCGCGTCAGGCTTCCACCCCCGTTCAACCACCTCCTCGAAAAGCATAACTGCAGACCTAACATCACCACTAACACAATACCCGCCCATGACGGTAGTATACGTGACCAAATTGGGCACCATTCCCCAATGCGGAATTTCCTCGAGCACCTTGCGCGCAGCTCCCAAATCCCCCATCTCGCACAACGCCTTCACAAGAATGTTACAAGTGCATATATTGGGGACCACATGCTCGAAGCTAGAATCTGAATTTGAATTTTTTTTGGATTTGAGATTCTTAAACAGAACAGGGACGAGGGAGTACCTCTTATTCTGGACCATGGCGTTGAGAACGGCATTAAACGACCGAACCGACGCGTTGACGCGGAATTTAGGTTTGATGTCGAGGAACATCTTGAGGGATTTCGACGGTTTCCCGGCGAAGGAGAAGGCTCGGATGACGGTGATGAAAGCGTCCTCGGGGCACCGGACTTTGGAGGACGCGAGGTGGGAGAGGACGAAGTGGAGGTCAGAGAAGGCGCGGGCGCGGGCGAGGAGTTGGATGAGGGTGAGGTAGGTGAGGGCGTTGTGGTGGAAGGTGGGGTCGTAGACGGAGGCGTGGCGGAAGATGCGGAGGAGGAGGGGGATGTCGTTTCGGGGCTGGCGGCGGAGGAGGAGGGCGAAGCGCCGTGGGAGGAGTGGGGTCGGCCACGGGGTCACCGGTGGGGTCACCGTGTGGGTCCGCGTGAGGTCGGATTTTGTGCAGTATGATTGGGTTGGGGAAAGGAGGGGGCGAAGGTGGTGGTGGTGGTGACGGAGCATGGTTGGTTGGTCGAATTTCAGTTGGAATTGGTTCGGGGATTACATGCAAATGTATTGAAGTCTGGATTTCACTCCCCGACTTCTGATATTTGGATTGGTAGTTCTTTAATCATTAAATACATATTTTTAAGTCTGTCCAACTTTTTAGAGAAGTTAAGTTACAATTTTTTTAGAGTTTTCAATGCGGTCATATTTCTGAAAGTTCAGTTTGTTTTTCTCATTTTCTTGAAGTTTTCTCGAGTATTAATCACATTATTGGTAAAAATTATGTAGGAACTTGGGGTTGATTAGTAAATTACATATTCTTGTGTTATCTATGCTTTCAGCTTTTTGTCTGGAAGTGAACTACATATCAGATTCAGATCAACGTTGAAGTCTCTTCAAAGTGGATAAGAAGTAGAAAAGAAGGGTAGTACATCTAATAGCAAGCAAACATACGGCACACTAACAATGCTAATAATACCTTGGAGTTCTTATGCTGCACGGCTGCACCCAATTCCTATGTTGCTCACCTCACTCAAATTCATATACATTCCTACATGGACACATATTTAATGGTTTGAATACTGCTGAAGGAGGTAACAAATTAAGACAACCAACCCACAACACTGCTTTTGGATTTGGTTCTTAACTGTTTTGCTTTGTTACAGAAGTCTTGACTTTTTACTGCAATTAAAAAAATGTCATCTGTCTTTGGAGGTACAATGGATGAAGTAGAAAAGAAAGGCATTACATCAGTAGAAAGCGAACAATAAATTACATACAAACAATTCTTTTGAGACCTTTCGGCGCAGCCAACTATGCTACTCGTCTCACTCAATTCATGCACATATATACAACAGCAAAAATAATGCAACCTAAGACGAACAACCGTAAACAACGGAATCGGAATCAATCAATAAATCACACAAAAATCTAACTATCGAAATCATCGTCAGAATCACTACCGGAAGCTGCAGAATCCATGGAGCGATTTGATAGGAAATGGGCAGGGAAGTTAGGAAACCTTATCTCGGACCTTCTTCTCCTCAAAGATGGTTGGATTGACTCGTCACTCTTGCTCAATGCGTCCCCGCGCCCACTTCCTTCCCCACGCCCACTTCCACTCCTATTGCTTTTATCGTCGTTGTTACTATCACCGTCGTTGCTATTGCTCTTGTTTTTCTTCTCCTCTTTGGCTGCAGCTTGCTGTAGTTGCTGCTCTAATCTCTTCTTCTTTTGTTGTTCTTGTTGCATATTGCGAGTCACGTGTATGCAAACTTGATCAACCATACCCAAGAAATCCTTTACTATCACAAAAAGTTGCAATGGCGGCGAGTTCTTGTCCTTCGACGCTCCCACTTGGTAATACTCGGTCGTCTTCTTAACAAATTCCATCACTCTTTCCTTCTCTTCTGTCAAAGCCTTCAACTCCGACTCCCCTGACTCCACAAACTCTCCCATCTCCTTTGAGAAACCATCATCCATTGCCGACATCGTGCGAAGGAAACTGACGGTCTTCCTCATCCGAGCATCAATGGAGGTATGCAAAGCCACGAGCGTATCGTAGTCTATCAATGCAGACTTCTTCACGTTTGCGAATTCCATGCTAAGGCCTCCCACCACGGGGAGCCCCATGGTGAGGTACTCCCTCTCCTTCTCGTCTCTTGTGGTGGCCACACTACTGCTGGTGGTGTTCCGGTTGTTGAGTACACTACGCTTACCCTCTGCTCGGATCACTTCTTCTACAACAAAATTCAGCAACGTGGTCTTCCCGTCCGTGCTCTTAACGTCCGTGAGCTTACGAAGTGATGAAAGGTTGAATGCTTGAGCATTGCCACGGGCTGTACCGGCATTGAGTCGATTTCCAGCCTTCAGGACGGCCTCAAGAAGCTTTAAGAATACGTGGCTACCACGGAGCTCTTTGCAGGCAGCTTCCAACACCTGAAGGGACTTTTTCACTTGTAGAACTTCGCTCTTGAAATTCGCCCTGAACAACATCGAATCTATACGCTCAAATGGGGACGAGACGGCTCGGAGGACATGGAAGAGGAAAGACTCGGCATCAGCCAATTTTGATGGATCGCCAGCATATTGAAGCACCGTTGCTTGCTCCTCTTTGGTTGGGGCCACATTGGAGAGCTTCTCAAGCACGTCAGCACCAATGCCGTCACCATGTCCATCAAGCAGAGCGTTAATAATCTGCTGTCGACTTATCGGAAGCGACTTGATAACGATCGCAATGTTCTGCGACTTCCGCGGGTCTAAAAGAACAATTTGCACCGGCGCAGAAGAAGAAGAAGAAGCACCAGCTTTCGATTGATCCGTGGAATTCCGTCCAGCCACGGCTGCGGTCCCGAACAATGCCAGCATCAAGTCATCGTCGAACCTATCGGATCAAATTCAACCGTAAATACTAAAAACCATACGAAAGTTAAGTTTGTTGGAGAAGAGATTTGGGATTTGTGTAGTTACTTGAAAGAGCCGTCGGGGATCTTATCCCACACCATGGAGTGCTCCACGTTGGAAGGGTTCATCTTATCCCAATGCAACGGCCGGAGTTTCGCCGGCGGCGGAAGCTGTGCCCTCTTCGTCGACCCACCGTCGCTCATCGGCGCGGGCGGCGGTCGTGGACCCTTCCCTCCCGGCGGAGGAGGTGGAGGCGCCGCCTGTCCTTTCCCTGCCCGTGGAGGCGGAGGCGGCGGTGGCCCTCCCTGCGCTTTCCCTGGAGGAGGCGGCGGTGGCGGCCCTCCTGGTCCTTTCCCCGGAAGCGGCGGTGGCGGTCCTTTCCCTGGAGGAGGCGGAGGAGGAGGAGGATCCGCCTTCGGTGGCGGTGGAGCCGCCGCAGAAGTTAACAGAGGCGGCGTTGAAGCAACCGGAGGTTGCGGCGGCGATGACGTCGCCGAAGCGGAACCTGACTGTGTCTTCCGATGCGGAGGAAAAGGAAGCGGAGGCCGACGATTGGAAGAAGTGGTGGAGAGCGACGGTATGGAATCAGAGGACTTGACGGAGCCGGCGGGAAGGAGAGGAGACTCCTGATTCCGGCGCCGGCGCGAGAAGCGATGCCGCTTTCCATTCCCAGCACTCACGTGATTGTTACGATCGGCATCGTCGTCGTTGTCATCGTCATAATTGAGAGCGATCTTGCAGTAGCTGCAAAGGATGGGTGCATCAGCGTCCTCCAAATTGCGCCAGTAGACCACGTCGAGCCCGTTCTCGTCCACAATTGTATTCCCCTTCCCATCCTGATTCGTTTTGCTGTTGTTGGTGATCGTCTCGGGTGGGTGTTTCTTACGGCTCCTGAGTTTCGAGATGGCAAAGAAGAGAAGGAAGGAGACGAAGAAGGACGCGAAGGCGGTTCCGACTACCGCCGCGGTGACGGAGGATCTATTGCCGGGGCGGTTAGGATTGAAATCGGAGGATGAAACGGGAGACGGCGAAAAAGCCGGAGGCGGCGAGGGTGGTGGCGTCGGAGGTAAGGTGAAAGCGGGGACCGAGTTGGACGGGAACGTTGTTTGTATGTTAGTCGCCGTCGGCGGAGACGGAGGAGGAGGACTTGTCGACTGGAGAAGATTTCTGGTAGCTACTGGAGTCGAAGTTCCGGTTGTGATTATCGCCGATAGAATAATTTGGAAAAATAATACCAAAGTAACAGGTTTGGGATGGAGATGAGATGCAGATGCAGCAGCAGCAGCCATAGCCATAGCCATGTTGATAGAAAGGAAGGAAAAATATCTAATTGATAAGGTGTTGGTCTGTTTAGGTCGATCTGTTGAAACGTTCAATGACAACTAATGCGTAATGATTTATGTTCGAATAGTCAATAGTTTGTTGGTCGCAAATTTGTCAAAAAAGAAAGCACCAAAATCATTTTTGCCAAAGCTGAAATTGTCGCAGCCATCGGTGGTGGTCGTTGGATTGGCAATTCCTCTGAATCTTGCTTGTTTCCCCCCCACGAAGAAGAATCTTGAAGAATTGATTGGGTTAAGGACCTAGTCAAATAATAATGTGGTGTGGATGGGAGGGTTGTTCTGTAATGTAAACATTTGACCTTGTGTGACGGGGACATCCCGTGTTTTTTTTCTTCTGTTGCTTGTTCTGTCGACTCTGTAATGGGAAATTGATGGGAAGATTCGTGATTCGTGGGCGAAAGGTGGGTAGTAGAGATTACTTATGGTGTCTGCACCAAATAACCTGCGTTACTTATGGTTTTGTTCTTTTTTATTATTCTTTCGGAGACAAGCAACTTGGGTAGTAGAGATTATTGTCATTGTTCTTATTGAAGTCTGTGAAACCGCGTCGATTATGACAAACTGCTGTGACTGTTTGAAGCACAACTGCAAGCTTTTTGAACTAAAAAGGTGCAGAAGAAAATTCTGCACATGCGTACACCTATTACACTGGAAGATGTTAAAATAAGAATCAATACTTACAAGTTTATTAGATAAATGAGTATAAGCATTTGGATGAGTGGTGTATCACGATTTCAAAAAGGTATTAATAAGCTAAGAGATGGTGGCCGGCCCATTTTAAAGATGTTTGAAAGCTGGATTATGAAGGATCCGTGAAGGAGTTTGAAAGACTAGGCTTTCCAAGTATACATTTAATCTTCTAATCTATATATACATCTAAAACTAAAAGGCTTGATTGATATTAATTTAGATTGAGATGAAAAACATCCAAATAAAATATCGAATCCACATCTTCTGGAAGGTTAATCATAGTTTGTTTGTTTTCTTGAGATGGTTGAGGAGGTCAAAAGGACTACCTTTGGTGTAGGCATATGGTGGCTTATAAGGCCATCTTTAACGGTCGGGCGGACCATCAAACCGACCGACACATCAGAGGTAAAAAAATGGGCGGGAGACCGTTCATTTTTTTGACCAGACGGGATGGGGGACGTGGCTCTTTCTTATTGGTTGTTTTTATTTTTTAATAACTAAAAATGTTATAAAATATTTTAAAAATTATTTTAACTTATTTTTTCAATTTTGTTCTGAAAATATGTTTTTTATTTGTTTATATTTTTTATTTTTATCCTAGATTAATCCCTAAATGACGTGAATGTAAGAGAAATTTGGACGCCTGGAGAATTTCGGGTGCGGTTAAAGATACTCTAAGTCTCGGGGGATTTCCAAATTTCTCCCATCATCAATCACTATCTCGGGGAGTTTTGGAAAACGACATCTTATACATATTTCGATCGACTAACATTAATGTGTTTAGACTAAGACAACCCCTTTAATTATCTCAACCTTTAAAATTCGCTAAAAGTCAAATGTTAAAGACTTAAGCAAGACTTGATGACTCTATTTCTCAATCACAATCCACATTCTCGGCTCCAAAACATTACACCACCTACACCAATTAAAAAAGCATCGCCTAATTCTAAGGTTATATTTTGACAACACGTTTGATAATATCGACATGCGTTTTCTTTCAAAGATTTTAAAGGGCATGGTTTTGGTGAGAAACTGATAAGCTAAATATCAATGTGCATACCAACCCCTTCTCCATTTTGATTAATGTTCAGCCGACGCCTTTCTTTTACTCGTAAAATGAATGTTATTGGACGGTCAAGGAGATCAGTTGTCCCTGTTATCCTCTCATTATTATCCTGAAGTTGACATATTGTCGAGAATGTTAAATCTACAACGTAAAAAAGGAATTATTGAACTCTGTATATACATAACTGATGGTGAAAATAAAACAAACAGAGTTGAGTTGTCTATACATCTACTACACTCTTTCTTGCTCCACATCTCCAACAACATTCTCCAAAGCAATATGTGAAGAAGATGGAGAAGGATGAGAATATGTGCAAATCAAAACAAACACAACAAAACTAAGACCACTAAGCAGAGCCAACAACCAATAGTATTTATACAACTCCGTCACCATCATATCATCAGAGAACCACCTCTTCCCGTAGCCCGCCAACTCAACCACCGATATCAGAAACGCCCCGACAAAGCTCCCGACACCGAACACGCTCAGATAAAGCGCGATCCCGAAGGACCTCATGCTGGCCGGAACCTCCGAGTAGAAGAACTCCTGCATCCCTATCACAGTGAACACGTCCGACACACCCAGCAAAACGTACTGTGGCACCAACCACGTTATGCTCATGACTACTTTACCACTACCACAATCCACTGATCTTTTGAATTCCACGCAAGCGGCGACGGTCATCGCGACGACGGAGATTGTCATGCCCGTGCCGATCCGTTGGAGAACGGTGAGGCCTCTGGCGTCTCGAGTGAGGAGGCGGGAGAATGGGACGATGAGTTTGTCGTAGAGCGGCATGAGGGTTACTATTGAGATGGTTATGACGCTTTGGAGTGCGGCCGGAGGGATGGATAGGTGGTTCATCGACGTGCCTTGCTTTGTGAAGAAGGTTAGGGGTTGTTGGAAGATTACTGCGAACATTAGTAGACTTGCCCATGTTGGGAGGAGCTTTAGGATTAATGCTTTTATTGTGGTTTCGTCCGGTGTTGGTCTGCGGACCTCATTCTTTTCACGCAGTGGTCTCTCTTCCAACCTACAAATTTATGTCATTCTAAATGTATATCACCACGTATGATATATATCCTAATTCCCAATTATCCCCAACTGCACAATTGTTTGTTTTCTTTACCGTTTTAACAATAATATTGAAGCAAAATGATCAATTTCACTTCCTATAAATGAAATCTATTTAAAAGCTTAATTAACTAAATGGATTTCAGAAGTTTCTCAGAAGTCAGAATGGACGTCAACGAAATAGAAGAAAAAAAGAAGTATCGACTCTGTGTTAGGTTGAACAGGATGGTACTAATAATTGGAAGTTAATGAGTAATTTGAGTATATCTAATTAAGAAGTTGCGATAAATTAAGTAAGGGATATCGGTGATCATTTGAATTATGGATTTCCCAATCATTTGAATTATCTAATTAGAGGTTTACTAGCTGTTACTGGTGTTCGATCTTCAGTCTTGTTTTAATTAAGAATACAGAATATATATTGACTGAGATGACAGCTGCAATTAAACTATAATTGTATATATACAACTTACTCAAGCTCCTCTTCCTTGGACGCCAGTCTGATTCCAATGCCGAAAACACGCGCCACGACCGACTTAACCACTCCATTAACCAACTCCCGGACGGGCACAACAGCAGCAGTACCATTCTTATTCTTCTGCTGTTTATAGACATAACTTCTAGACCCGAAGCAAAAGCACAAAACCGACATGCCCATTGCAACGGTCGGGACCGTGAACCCCAGCTTCCAACCATAAGTGTCCTGGACGTAAGGCATGAAGGAGTTCCCAGCCAGGCTGCCGCTGCAAATGCCGAAGTACCACCACTGGAAGAACTTGCTCTTCCTCTTCTTGCCCTCCTCCTCCTCCTCATCATCATCATCGATGTTGTGTTGCTCCGCTCCGAACGCTTGCAGTGATGTTATGTAGCCGGCTTGGGCGGCCGAGATGAGGTAGAGAGGGAGGAATAGAGTGGTCGTGGGCATCCATGTGCTTAGGATTGTCCAACAGGTTAGACCAACCAGTCCCTGCTTATATATGCACCACAACATTCGTATATATTCAGATTCAAATCCACTGCAATTTTTCAATCACATAATTACTACTTCTTAAACTTATTACAAGAGCCTGAGCTCTGGAATAGGGAAATCTCAACTCTTGAGCTCTGTATATAAGATTTTCCCCCCACATCTTATTGACTTTATGTGTACTAAAATTAATGTTAAACTTATATGGTTTCTTTTTGTTTCTGTAATTGGCTTTAATTTCATCGAATATATAGGTACCCTACAATTGAAGAGATTATACGTACTGTATATCCTTCAAATTCAATTTATTTTTGAATTATACCCTTGAGACTTGAGAGTATTTCTACGTATTCATGTGCATTTTGGTTCTAAATGGAATTTACCACTAAAAATGGATAACTTGTTAATAAGTTAATTTGTGCTAACTTCAGCTCAAGCGGTTATGCCAATTACCTGGAAGTAGGCTTGTGTTCGCACCAACTTATTGTAATCTAACTGCAATTTTTTCTTGAATCAGAAAAGATTCCAGGTTCGGCCGAAAGTGGTGGAACTGGAACTGATCTTGCATTACTAAACAAACACGGCAATACTAGATTCTACTTTTATTTGCATGGTCTCTTTCAGTTTTTTGGAGATTTTTACGTTGACACTCTTTTAATTTACTTATTAACTCTTGTGGTCTCCAAATTGATACCGTTATATGAAGCGTGCCCCTCTTGATGTTTCCTCAAATACTGGCCAATTAATCTTGATTTCGGTTTTGGGTTCTATATATAAGCATGTCTGTGCTCCGGCTAAGTTTTTTCTGGGTTTGATATAATCTGATGTTCTATAATGACATCAAAATGTACTGATTTTAAACTAACAAGAAACATATTTGACATAAGTACATAACCAAGTTATGAGCAACAAAATATATATAAATTTCACAAAAAGAGAAGCTTAGACGCAAAAGGACAATATATGTTACAGTTGGATCCTTCTCATGGTCCTTAAGTAACGTATGACCAAATTAATAACGTATGCTTTCCACACACAAAAAAAAAAGTATGGCCAAGTAACGTGCTTAATTGTAAAACCAAATTAATCGTCAGTTAGAGATATGAAGAGAGCGAGAAAATAACCAAGATGTAGAGGAATGAGGAGAACAAGATGGTGGAGTAGCGATCCCAGTAAGAATCCGCAACAAAGGCGACTGCAAGCGGAAGCAGAGATGTGATCCCATACCAAGTGTGCATGCTTTTGGCCGCGGCGGAGTTGCTCATCTTCAACTCATCCGTCAAAAACGTCACGAGATTTGAAGCCACTCCTTTGTACGCAAACCTCTCCACTCCGGCAACCACTGCAATCAACCCAATTAATCAACCATATACGTTCATCCCAATACAATACTTCGTCGAAAAAAATTGAATCTCAGTGTATGATCACGTTACTATTTATACACCTAGCGACATAGCATGATGTGTACGTACGTACGTACATACCTATTATAACTAGGCATGACTTGACAAGTCCTCTTGATGTTTTGTTGTCCCTCGCATCCATGTGAGAATTAGTGAGAGAAATAGGAAGACCATGCAAGCTTTAGGGTGGAAGGGAGTGGAGTGGTAATTCCAATTTCATATGGGATTCATGCCCTATTGTATTTTGTATACGATTATGATTAGCTTGTTGAACTCTTATGTGTCTAGCCTAAGTGCTTAACATGTTGGTTTGTGATCTGCCTAATCATATCCCACCATGGGCCTGGTTAGTTTCTTTTGTTCGGTACATGTCAACAAAAAGGGAATGTAATTGAAGACGTACTTAATAAAGAGAAATGAAGAAGCACTACACCTAAGAGATGCATCCTAATTGGATTCCACTCATTAGAATATCCTCCATTTTTCCTTTTCGAAAAGCATTAAGTTCCCCTGAAAATTGAAATGTGAAGAATGAAATCACAGCCCTAAAATTAGTACATAATCTGATATTAATGAAGATCGTCATGGTCATTGCCAATACTGGTCGTAAACTAACACAAGTACAAAAGTTCAGAAATTCAAATTGCAAGGTTAATCAATTAGGCTACAGCCCGTGCTCCATTGCTAGCTAGCAGTGTTAGACTCCTGAGAATCCGGCATTGGTGAAACTAATACCTTTGGATGAAATAAAATACAGAAATAAATACTTGGACGATGAACATGGAAGATCCAACCTCTTTTATATCAAAATTTGTTTCCCATTTTTTTCCCTCCTAATATTTGGTTATTAGTATGGGCTTCCTAGGGTACTAGCCAAGACCCTAGGGTGCTCATACTAAAGAAAATGTAACAGGATTATTTGCTAGGCACACTTGCAAAAAATTGATATTAGAGCAATATACTTGAGTTTTCCGATTTTATTTTGCATACCTGTAAAATTCAAAAATGGTCTTGGTACACTTATAGAAGATAGGTCCCACTCAGTGTTAGTGTTTGTAAGGTAGTTGTGACGACCTATAACTTAACCTCACATTACCGTGGAGAAATGTTGTCTAGTTGGTTAATGAGTTAACTGTATTTGACCTTTAACACTACTACAAAATGGGCATTTGCCGACAGAATGTGCTTCCATTTTTGTTCCATTTTCCGTTTATTTGTTCTTTTGTCTTGGTTGTGAGTCGTATTTCGATGGCCAATGACATTCAATGACGTCAGATCCAAGTGCACCAAGACAATTTGTAATTTTTACACGTGTATCAAAATAAAATCAGAAAATTGATGTGTATTCCTCCAATATCAATACTTTACAAGTGCATCTTTGCAAACAACCCAAAATAATATCGATCACTCGTGTAGTTTTACTATTCTAAGTCACTCTGACAAAAGGTGAATTGGTTTAGGGGGTTCGTGCATCAGGATTCCAAGGGGAAATAATGCAAATTATCTTTGACCAGAACTTTTTATAGTGTTTGTGTCATGCAAGAGAAAAGAAAATATTTTTCCTTAAATTCCAAAGTATAAAAGGCTTTTATATCTCCATTTTCTCACAACCTCATTGAGAAAGTGAGGGAAACCTCAATCTTACAACTCTAGTTAATTTCCAATTCTCCAGCAACACCCCTCACCCTCTCCGACCACCTCTCGCGAAGTATTTTCCGGCCACCTTTGACGACCTATTTTCCGGCCACCTCCGACGACACCCCCTCAAGTACTTGTGCATAAGAAGCATGTGACCGGAGGGGGTCGTCGGAGGTGGCCAAAAAAGACATCGTCGGAGGTGATGTTGCTGAAGGTAGTCAGAAAAGGTGTGGTCGGAGGTGGCTGGAAGGGATATGGTTGGAGAAGGCGTCGTCAGAGGTGGGCAGAGGGGTCGTTGTTGGAAGTGGTCGGAGGGGTTGTTGCTGGATGTGGTCTGAAAAAACGTCACTAGACATGACCAAAAAAAGTTGTCGCGAGACGATTTTGTTCCTAGACTTAGTTAACCTACACAAACAACAAAAAATGAATTTCATCATATTACGATTACAGACAGAAACCATAAAATTTGGTTAAACGGAATTTTAATTCCGTTGAATTATATTTTCCACTACTTTTTATTTGACTCACAGAATCCATTCCCACCCGATTTTTGTATACAAACACCCCCTCGGTAAGAAAATCCAAAACTAAAACAAGCACATGCATGCACGGTAAGTCCCTACGCAAGAACGGAACAAAATGCAGGAGTTTCCGATTGGCCCAAACGTCTAAATTAAACCATATTTGATTTGATCGATCCAACTCCACCGCAAGTTAATTGACTGAGAAATAAAGTCGCGATGCGCTTCTTAGTTTAACTAATAATTCGCGGGCTAAATTTGATTGGCGACGATTATCTCAATCAAAACCTTAAACTTTGAACACTATGGGATATAACGTCATAATCAGTGGGAAGGAACTAAGACTGATTGTAAATTGTGACGTACACGAGGCCGATGGACGGACCAACTGCCCAAATGGCGATTGATGTATTTTTTTGCTGCTAATAATATGCTTGCTGCGTTGGATGCCACAACAAAAAAGTATCTTTTGCGGTTGATCCTCCCTTTCACGCATCACATAGTTTCAAAAAAAATAAAATCTTGTTATTTATCTAAGTCGTTCAAGCGTCCTAGTTTACAAAACTAAAGAGATCGGCAGATCGCTAAGCCAATTGAAAGGGTTTTTACTGCATGAGCAGTTGAGCACTCAAATTAATGAGTTAGTTAGAATTAAAAGAGTTAGTTAGAAACTGCAGTGAAGGATGATGCCTATGAGGTTTATCTGGTCTTTTTTGCGAGTTGCATAGAATTAACAACCAAATATCCTAACTATTATGTATGCGTGTGATGATTGAAATTAAACAAAGACTAACTACGTTGGTACATTTCGTGAGTTTGGAGCAATCAAAATCAAGCTCACGACTCAATAAAGAGGACAACATAATTAGAAAGACCTACATGTGCCGTTGAATGAAGACGGGTTCACTACCCCTTAAAATCATGTTTAACAGCGTCCGGGAGTTCCTTTCTCTGTCACGTCATCTTACCCCACTCACCCAAAAAATTCCTTAACCACTCCCGAATTATCCCTACCCACCATATACTCTATTTCATCTACATCATTTCTTAATTAAATAATTTTAATTCTTACATAATATTTAACAAATTACATTTTTACATAATTGTAATTACTACTTCTAATTACTTTAACTCGAAAATATTTAATTTTTCCTTTATATATACCTTATACAAACACAACATAAACTTCACACAACTTCTCTTATTTAGGGAAAAACAAAGAAATGTTTGGCAAATTTATTCGACTTATCTTCTTAAATATATGTCCAACAGAAGAAGGTCAAGTTTACAGTGAGGGCAATTTTAAATTATAGGGTTAATTACAATTTATCTCTTTTTTAGCACCGTAACACTTGCCTTTGACTTATGATAATTGACATTTTGCTCACTTTTTTTCCTGAAATTATTCCTAAATTGCCTATGAACAATATAAAATAAAACAACGACCCAATATATTTAATAAGAATGATACATGATCAAATTCCCACACATGGATTAAAAAATTATTGGGCTGAAGTCTAATCTTGTAAGAGGAATGATAATTTGGGTAAATAGGGTTATATTGTTTCAGGTTTAAGGATAATTTGAGAACAAATTGACAACAAATATGAAGAGAAACAATTGTCATGATCTCAATGCTCAAGAGGAAAGTAAATCTCAATGAAAGATTTATGGTGCGTTTGAATACAAAATTGGAGAGAAAATAAAAGATTAGGACCAATCATCTAATACATGACTCATTTCCTTTCAAGGGAAAAAAAACTTAATCGATGAGTCCATGCCCGACAAATCATGCATTTCAATAAATTCACCCTACCGAAAACCGAAGGCGATACTTTTGATACTAACCATTAATCCACACGTTAATTAATTACCATGGGTAATTCGTGCAAGCAACATATCATTTTTATAATTTGTTGAGAAAACCCAACATCGAGGTCGTTAAATTCGGAACCTAAAAGCATGTAAAGAAACATAAACACACAATAATAGGGATTATTTGAACCATTTACAAACAGAGAGATTGTTGAAAAAATAGTCACACGGTACTAAACAACTAAAGTATACAACAATTTATTATAGAGTTGTGTTTATTGCTCATCACACAAATACACATCATCTTATGTTTGTGAATAATTATCGCATCCTATATTCCAATGCCTCACAGTTTTCTCAAAAATCTCATAAAAGTCTTGGCAAATCAAATATATCCTCCATGAAATATGATGGGATTCTGGTAAAATCCGTTTTGGATTGCCTGTGAAGTAGTGAGATTATTAGGAATGAAAACCACCATCGTAAGCCTTTTAGGTTTTAGTCCATTAAGATTTTGCCATTGAATTTCTTATCCTAGTTATAAAATCACAGTAAGTTATAATACGCACTCCTCAAACTTTGCGAACAACAGTAAAAAAATCACCATGTACCAAAAATCCTAGTCCAAAATTTCATTTTTTACATTTAGATATTGTTGAAGAAGTGGATATTTTATTAGCACATGAAAAAAGAGATCAGATAAAGTTTTTGCGTCTACAGACTACAATCACACTTAAACGGTAGTTAACGTGAAATAACATGACAGGCCGTCAGGCCCACGTGACCCAACAACAACAACAACAACAAATCAGGGTTTTTTCCTCAGCCGAAAGACGAAAAAGGACATCGGAGTCGATGGAAATTACGTCCCCACCCCCACCAGGCATACGAGGAATCGGTTCCGATGGCGGCAAAGGCACCCGTATGCCCTCGTTTTCGAAAAATTTCAAACCCAAAATCCCTCCTCCGTTTCTAAAATCTAAAAGACTAAAACCCCCTTTTTCATATCATATCATATCATATATAAAATACACCACCAACACAACATCATTCCTAAGTTCCTAACAACCCATCCTCCCCTCTCCACAGAAAGAAAAAGAAAAAGAAAATAGAAATCTTTCCTTCGTTTCCCGCCTCCCGCCGCCACCCACCCACCTACCCTAGATCTGACTGAAACAACCTCCAAGCAAGCATGTCCTCCTCCGATCCCCCCAACAACGCCATGGAAGACTTCGCCCTCGTCTCCCACTCCAACAACGCTTACAGCCGCAAGCAGAAGTCCCTCGGCCTCCTCTGCACCAAGTATCTAACTCACCTCAACCTCACCTCACCATTCCTTTTTTTCTTTTCTTTTCTTTTTCTTTTTTAAAGAAATTGTTTTTTCCCCTGTAGGTTTCTGGGGATTTATAATAGAGAGGGAGTCGAGTCTGTGAGTCTCGACGAGGCAGCGAGCAGGTTGGGAGTCGAGAGGAGACGCATCTACGACATCGTCAACGTCATCGAAAGCGTTGGGGTCGGTTTGTTTACACTTTTTGTTCTCGACATGTCTTCTGTTTTTCTTATGTTCTTCGACAGGATCGAAACATGTTTTTTTTGTTGTCTTTTCTTTAGGTTCTGGTTAGGAAGGCGAAGAACCGGTACTCCTGGATTGGGTTTTCTGGGATCCCCAAAGCGTTGGAGGCCCTCAGGGTATGTTTCTTCTGATTTCGTGTTTTATGTGCTTTGGATTTGGAGAATTGATGGGTTGTTGTGGTTAGGGTTTCTGGTCAGCTGCCTGGTTGGTAAACAATGGCTTTTTATAGATGTTGTTGGGAAAGCTTGGGATTTGTTACTATTTTAGTGGAATGTTCAACCTAAATGACTTCGGCCCTAATTATATGTAGTTCTATACAATTTGGTTTTGTCGCCATGCCCCAAATTGAAGTTCTAGTTGTGGGTTATGATCGTGCTAAGTAGCTTCGAACTTGCAAGATACTTCGGCCTGGCTTGTCAAAATTGAAGCCTGAGACTGATCTCTTTTGATTCGATGAGCTGAACTGATCTTGAGCTTCTGCAAATTGTAACAAACGGACAAAACTAGAAATTTCTGTTAGCTCCAACTGTTTAGAGAACAGTCTCACATCGTCTAAAATGTGGACTTTCCTCTGGGCTATAAGTTGTAGGGTCTCTCCACTCATTGCCAATTGGTTTTGAGTTGGATACCTACACTTCAATATGAACCATCATGCTTTTTTTTAGAATGGATGGATATTTTGACTTGTAGATGATTGTTTTCTTATAATTTGTTATGTTTTTTGATTTTTTGCAGAAAGAGGCAGTGGAGGGAACTTCTGGTGATTCCACTCTCAACACTTTCACACAACCTAGAGTAAGCTGCAAAGTTCTAAATCGCGAAACCCTGTAGTAGCTGCAAAGTTCTTAGTATTGATAGTAATCTAATGAGTTTCTCTGTTTTTGTTGTTATTGTACAGTTTTTAGAGGATGAAGAAGAATGTGAAGCGGCTGAAGAGGGATCAACCTCTGCTGCCAGACCATCTTCGTCTCGTGGGCCTCTTCCCAAGGGCAACAGATCTGGTACCAATTTAGTTCAAAATGTGCTTTCTTGTACCTTGGTTGTCTTGTTATGATTATTTTGAGTTTGAATTGCAGACAACAGAAGAGAAAAATCTCTTGGACAACTCACCCAGAACTTTGTTAAGCTTTTCCTCACCACAGATCATGTATGTGTTTCCCTTGATGTTTTTATTCACCACTAGTCTACATTTCCACTTCTTTTGTCTAACTTCTGCTATAGCAGGCAGAAACTATATCCCTGGATGATGCAGCCAAATTCCTGCTTTCCGATGGAGTCGATCCCTCCCAAATGCGAAGTAAGCAGTTTACATTTCTTACTATCATTGTATTTTATCGTTCTTAAATATTTACAAAGGCATTCTTGTTGGTGTTTCTTTGTTAGTATTTTTTTACATTTCTTCCCTTGATGAAATATAATGCAGCTAAAGTGCGGAGGTTGTATGATATTGCTAATGTGCTTGCATCGTTGAATCTCATTGAAAAGGTACTTTAGTAATCTTACATAGATATCCGATGTAATTATAGCTGCTTCTACGTGTAATGTCATATTTTCTTGTATAAATTGTGTCAGTTCTGGGTACACACCCAACCTAGTTTCAGTAAACCTACATATTGCATTTGAAATGGTAATATATATCATGCAGGTTTAGGAGTTCCGAACTATATTTTAGCAACATCTTCAATGGGAAAATAGTAGGAAACTTTGATAAATTGTTACTGAACACTGAAGACCATTTTGCAACTTGTAATCAAATATAGATAGCATTGAAACCATTTCACTTGATGGATGTGAGCTTGCATTCACTATCTATACTAGCATTATGTGCTGTTTGATTCCATTCAGAATTAACACTGGTTAAGTAAATAATACAGACACAACATGCTGAAAGCAGAAAGCCAGCCTTCAGGTGGTTAGGTTATGATGCTGAACGATCCACCACTGTTATGTCTGATGAGGTTATTGCTGCTAAACAATGCAACAAAAGGGCATTCGGAGTAGACATCACCAATGTAGATTTTAAGAGAAGAAAAATGCTTAGTCTGGCACACGAGAAGCCTAGAAGTATCCCGACAAAGAATGATGACATAAGACAATGCAACATAACAGCTCAAAGACAACTTCAAGCATCAAATAATTTCAGTTTTGGACCTTTCCTTCCTGCAACCGAATCAAAGTGTCAGGCTGAGGTAGAGGGAGCGAATGCGCATAAAGTTAACGAGTGGGAGGCATTGGCATCTTCATTCCGGCTACAATATCACAACCAAGGTGTGTATTCTTGTGCTATTCAGTGGTTGCCTTGTTTGAATTTGGTGTTATTTTTTTCTGAACTTTCATCATGATTAAGAGCAGTAAAGATCAGATTTGGCCTATTTTCTTTTGGAAACTATCATGATAATAAACTGATTATGCTTTAATGTCCATTTCCTGCACCTAGTTATTACTTCTGAATGCAATTGGGAATTGACAAAATCATTATCTGAGATGGACAGTATTATTATGTATCTACCGATGACAATGTTAAACAGATGAATAAAACTCCAACGACTAGCCATCAAACTCCATTGACAAAGACATTATGTATTACAGCTTTGTTGTTGCATTTGAAAGGAATGAAAATTCCAATGGCAAGCCATTACACTTAAAATGCTCTTTTCCAAGCAAATCCCTCAAAAACTTGTAACTAACTATTTGTTTGTATATGTGCACAGCACTAGGTGATCTCTTTGCACATTACATGGAGGCATGGAATTCATGGTATGTTGAGGTTGCTCAATTGGGGAGGTCAACAACAGGCTTGCGAGATGATCACAAAACCAGCAGAAATATCTATGTCCCTTCCTTAACAGACACCCCTTCAGAAGTGTAGCTCTAATTGAGAATTACTTTGCAATTCGAGGCGATGAGGCCATTACTCAGATCGCTCTTATGCCTTCTTACCTTTGACAATTTGCAGCTGAGTTGCTCCAAATTGTCAAATCGTCTCAATAAATTTAGCTTCTTCGGATACAGTCTTTCCTTTGTAACTGTGACTTGTTATCTTATGATTAAGGTTTGTTTAGGGGATGCTAGGAGCTTGATGTTGTTATTTATTTTCAAATCAAATGTGATAAAGAGAATAGGTGTTACATTTTTTTAAACACAGATCCTTGGTTACAGTGCAGAAACCTATGTATGGTTTGCAGTTTTTTATGGTGCATTTTAGATTTGTTTTGGCAGTAAGAATTTGAAATGTTTTTTATATTCTGAAAATTTCTTTCCCCAAGCTATTCAAAAAAGGCATTGAACTTGAATAGATCCCTTCCACGTTTAAATTTATTATGCAAAGCCAGTAGGCAGTAGGTGTGTGAGCCCTCATGGTAGCCTACGATTTAATCAGACATATAAGAGGTTGGATGTTTATAACAAATTTTTGTTTAGCAGAGAAACTTTTTCTTAATTATAAGATATTACGCACAACATGAATAAATGATAATAAGATGCTTGCAAAACACTGGAGATTCAAAGATAGTCATTGTAAATTGTAATAGTAAGCGGGGTGGACACTTGCCTAATGGAGTTTTTTTACAGGAATGACCAAAAAATAATTACCTACTCCTTTATAGTAAGAGTGATTTAGCTACATCTGAACTTCAAGACCGGAAACCACCCAAATTTTTGCATGGTTTAGCAGTTGATTGCAAAAAAAAACCAGGGCTATATACATTGGGGCTTCTGGAAGAAACGTCTTAGGTATAATTTACATTAAAGAATGAGAATCATTTTCATTGTGCTATTAAAAGAAAGTCATTCTGCTTCTTTTGTGGCTCGAAATAAAGAGTGCTACAAATTGACGCTAAAACGAGCAAACACCCAATTAAGCTGCCAAATGATGTTGACAACTCGGAGAATGTCATGCCCCATATTTGCGTTAAAAGAACCTGAAATGTGAAACATAAAGTTAAGATACAATTACAAGTTGTATTTACTAAATAGACTTAACAAATAACATTATATGATAAAGAAAACTAAGCATTTAAAAGGCTTTTCTTTTCTTTTTTTAAAAGTATTCTGAAGGTCTGGCAGCGTTGACTTGATTTCAACAATGAATCATCCCAAATAAGTGACAGAAAATCTTAGCGCAGCCTGTACATCCGTACTGTTATAAAAACAAAACTTGGGGAAAATCAAAGCTGTTGAGGTGGTGTTAGAACCGTGGTGGTCCGTTTGCAGCTGAAGCGGCGGGAAATAACCAAAGAAACTCAAGCCGCAATTCCACAAACACCTAGTAAACATCTAACAAGCAAACAAACAATCGACGAAGAACAAGCACAACATCAGATTTTTACGTGTAAATTCTTACGGGAAATCACAATAGCGGAAACGATAAAAACTTCATTATGGAGAATGATTGGAGTAGAAAGAGAATGAAACTGGAAAAGAATATCTTGGAAAACAGATTGAATGATGAAACTTCCAGCAACAAAATTATCTCCAAATCCTAAAATCCTAAGCTTGATGATGACTAAACCACCATCTCCAAATGGTAACTCTCTTTCTCTCAAGGATGCTCACTTAAACTCTAAACACACAAGAGTATTTAAATAGGGGAAGTATAGGACAATGCCCAAACTGCACGTCGCCCTGATTCGACCGACCGTTGTTGGGACGATCGACCATTCTACAATATTTAATAAATCTCCAGTAGCTACTATTAGCTATGGAACGATCGTCCGATGGCCAATCGGACGTTCAATTCTGAGAAGGTGTCGCCCAAAGGCCAAATGGAAAGCCAATCCCAAATTTCCAGTATGCTCCAAAACAAAATTTGTTGTATAGGTTGCGGTCGACCGGTTGCGGCACGGTTGATCAATCCTGTGAATCCGGTAGCTCTCCAGCTGACTCTATCTGGTATTCATCGGTCTACCGTTATGGGAGTGGTCAATCGATTCTGTCGGTGTTTTCAAGGCAACTTTCCAACAGGTGGGTTGGGGTTTGGAAAACCTGGTGAATGGAGGGAAGTGGATGGGGGAAGATTTAGTTTAGTATAAGCACTATTCCCCTACGAATTTGAAATTTATGAGGTATAACTTGATTTAAAGAAAAAATCCCAAACTACTAAAAAAGTGCACCCAGTTGTGTCCAACATTGGACACACGAGTAACGAAGTGTCCCATTGTACACACGACGTGTCCGATAATGTGGACAGCCCAAACAACCCAGACACGCCCAAACTAGAACACACCACGTGGCATGTCAGACACGTGCCTGACGTGTGTCTGTATCCGATGCAGGTATGACATGGATAGCGTATGTTTTTTGAAGTGTCGTGTTTCCTAGGGTGGGACATTCAATCGGAAGAGCATAATTACCCTGGGCACTTCCATATATCTGTCGTGTTAACTTCTCTTTCTGCCACGTAAACTCACCAAACCCACACAAAAAATTCTCTTAATCACGCCCAGAAACACCTCAAACACCTTACATTTTCTCTCATCCACGTCATTCGGAGATCAATCCTAGATAAAATATAAAAAAATAACAAAAAATTCTACAAAATCAAAACAAATAAAAACATTTTTTCATTAAAAAATGATAAAATTATTTAAAACGATTTTAAAATGAATCATATCAGACTTTTAACCCAAAAAAAAATCCACAAATGGGGGGGGGGGGGGGGGGGGACATGTGCCCCCCCACCCAACGATGCCCACTGCTCGATCGGCGCTCGGGCGGATGTCTTGCAGCGGAGGTGGTAGTGTTTAGGGTGGGAATTTGTTAACGTGGCAGGCCTTGTATCTACACGAACCGTTAACCATGCTCTAATATTTTGTTTTGTTTCCACCCTAATGGACTGAGCCTACGTTTTAGGTGCCCATCTTCGTAACCCCTTTTTCGAGAATCATATTCGCAGTTCTTCCAGCTTACGAGGAAAAATTAAATTAAACAGCGCAAAACTAACATCTAGAAAAAAAGTGCAACTCAAAATATCTTCAAAAATCAGTAAACCTTCAAGTAGAGGATGTTCACAACTTTGCTTGTTTTCTCCAGTTGAAGGCCACGAGCCAAAAACACCTGTAAGTATGAGATACATGCAAAAAAGGCAATTATTGAATGATGCTTGGAATACATGGACTGTATCCATTATAATAGTATGCCTAAGAAATTGATAATTCAACATAAGATTACCTCTGCTAAGAATGCCAATACACCAAGTACTAACATAAAAAAAACAGTATAAGCATCTGGAATAACAAACTTCTGCACCGAAAAGAACAGGAAAATTCAAAATAACACTATTGTAGCCCCCAAGAAACAAATATCAGAATCATAAAAAATATATGTATAATTATTCAACTCCTACGATTGTTAATTGAAGAAGAGCACATTTGGCTAAAAAAGCAATCACATTACAGAAATAATAGCCATACCTCAAAAGATAGAGCACATATCGCTGAAAGCGGAGTAACAAACATCCCAAAAGCAATAATAGTAAATCTGCACAACAATATATATACATCAACAACAACAAAGTCTTTAATCCCGAACTAGTCGGGCAACAATATATATACATCACGAAAATAAAAAAAATGCAGTGCTCAAAGCTTTTTACTGAATTCAGGAACATGATTGGAAACGGCTTCACTATCATGATGATGGGCATGTCTAGTAAAATATAATTTAAAAGCTAAACTCACATCACAGTTTAAAGGTTATGGCACTCAAATATTGGACACGACATACCTAAGTTCTTTAATTCCAATCTTCCGAATCAAGAAAGGAAACAATAAACAGTGACGAAATACAGACATACACAATCATTCCTTCTTGTCTATATAGGGACATCATTTGAAATGATCTACCAGTAACATACCGTGATTTTGATTGCTGCCACAAAACATTTTGCCCTAAGCACCTAACAGTAGGAAGTGCATGAACATCTCCGTGAACAAGGATGTGAAGCTCTATCATCACTATCACTGTCTAGTTCTTTTCTTCTCATAAATGTTTGATGTTTCCGTGCACATCCTTGTACATCCTTTTCCTGACAAGGGTACCCATTTATTTCCTTGGAAACCGTACCTGTGCGTTACTTTCAATTTTTTTTGATGTTCCAAACCCTATCTGTATCTGTATTTAGTGAAAAATTTACTTTTAATACAGGTATGATGTCCATGTTTGTAAACTTACCCGGATTGTAATAATGGTTACGGCATACAATACATTAAACCCTACATCTATTTGTTATAGTATATGGAATCTACTCTTGTTAATGGACAATATATATAAGCTAAAATTCATTTCTTCTTAAACAATCTAACATCAATTAAATGTAGTGACATCTTACATTCTTACTGGTGAAAAATACACGATATGATGATGATAATAAAAGGCATTGTCAATCTGGAGAGCTAGGTAACAAAAAACTCATCAACTTCATTAGATGTGAAAGGAAATAACAGAAAAATGCTAGATGCTGGTCAGATATTAGAACACGAGAAAAGGCTTCAGGAGAGATCATACATGGGCTGATCAGTTGCTTTGGCTCCTGACTTTATGAGGCAATACGAGATTCCACCAGCTACTGATGAAACTATACCAACTAGAACTGAATAAATGAAGTGCAACCCTCCAGCTTTATTGGCTGCCATTTGTTCTTTCCTTTCTGTTATTGCTCCTGCATTGAACCACCAACACTCAATTTGCAAAGAATGAAAATATGGAAAGCCTGCATGCGTGCATGTGGAAGAGGTCCGTGCAGCCTGCACGGCTGCACATAATATTGGAAGCCAAGGTAGTGTTTAAATAATGCTACATACAATCAGCAGCCTTTTCTGACTGATCAAAGATAGAAACAATATCTTTTAATTGTCCATATAGACGAAACATGGTCAAACAAATGCAAGGACAGTTTTAAATCAACACAGCATTACCCCAATGCCTCTAAAGAGACACCTGCCTAGCAGGCTGAGAGGAAGGGGGAGTCTTACCCCAGTAACATCAGAGAGATTGTTCTTGGTTGACCCTTTACTTCATATGTAACGTTTGTTTTCTATTTTATAGTGAAGCAGAAGTGCAGTGCAGACCATTAACATGGCAATTTAATATTTTATCCATTATAATTCAAAATCCAAAACATAGCAGAGCAGTAACATTATTATAGCTAAATCCAATTTCCATAGCCTCTTTCTAGAATGTGCATTACATTTTAAGTTGTCAACCTTCTTTTGGAATTGCATACTAAAAGCAAATATCACATGTCCACGCATGCCAACAGAGAACCCAAAATATGATGTTTGACTATGAGGAAACCCAAACAAAATAAATCCACAACTCCGGTTGAAAATTTGAAATATATCTGTACCTTCCACAGTAAACATTGGATGGTATAGGAAAAGCATCCCAAGAAAACTGCAAGCCAAACCTAGAAGAATGGCACTAAATTAGAAGTGAATTTTTTAATACTGTAAGAGGGTAAAATGCAATTTACATGAATAAAGTCAATATATCACGTAGGAGTATGGACCATATAGAAGACAACCTCCATCTATTTCGGTTTCAACTTCTTTCTCAACAAGTTGTACATATTGGCAAATCCAATTTAATGATGATGAGATATAGTTGTCTAAGGGTGCAAATGGACCAGATAATGAGTGGATATATACAAGTGTTTATATATACATTCATATTCGAGTCGACACCAGTACAACAAAATTTCATATCTGAATGTCCTCTAGGAGTGGAAACTGGATCTCTGTTTAACTTGGGACCACAAGGGCATGAAAAAATCATACCTGTGTCTATGGATAACGTATACCGGTACAAAAGGCATAGACCGCATAATTCATAAAAACAATACAGATTAAAGTCGAATAAGTGCATGTATACTTTAAAGTTTTTGCTAGGTAAGCTTGAGATTAATTGTCTATTTAAGATAATAACTTGGAAATATAACATCTAGTTTAATTGTAAAACCTAGAAACTCCAGAAATTAATCTTCAATTCTTACACATGACATTTCTTTAAGAAAATCATAACATAATCGTGCAGATATCCATATCTCTATTTTTAAAATAATGTGTATTCATATTTGTTAATTAATGACGATCAATACCTATATTTGTATCTATATAAGCAAAATCTTAAAATCAATATGTGCATCTGAATCTGAGGGGGATAAAGTAAAGTGATATGCATATTCACGAAACCAAATATGGATACAGTTTATCTTGGACAGGTTGTTTGAACCCTGTTACGTTGCTGGTGGACAATAACACACTTTTATAGTTGGCTAACTTGAATATGATATACTTGTGAATATTTTTATAATTTTCCAAAACTTCAGCAAAACTTCCAGGGTTTCCCATTTGGCATTCTAAGTTTCTAATTAGAAATATCTGATGACAGAATTTATTAAAAAGGATCCATCAAGCTTGCTAGAAGAATTCAATAATTATCGATATGTAAAAATATAAAAAAACTTGTAATTCTGATTATTTACGAGTCCATATTTCATTTATTTTGACCAAATTTAGAAGAGTCCAAATGGAAGCATGTAAGGGATGTGCTCTGAAGTAAAGCTTTTCACAATGGTATTTGACTAAAACAACACTAGTATGGAGTCATTTAAATGTGTACCTCCAATTTCCAGAAAAGTTATTCTTTCCTTAAAAATCATTCTTGCAGCAACAGATGCCATAACTGGGGTTGTAAGATTTAGGAGGATGGCATAGGAAAGAGGTAGACTTTGAACACTGGAGAAAACACGAGTACATTGATTATACGAAAATCCCCTTGCAAGCTTTAGAGATTTTAAATTTTACTGAACAAAAAAGATGCAAGCATTCAACAAGATATAGGTAGTAGTTTGGATGGAAGGAGATATTCATAGATGCCCATCACATAAAAAAGAAAAACCTAAGCAGAAGATTTCAAATATTAGTACTATGAAATAGTACGATGGATGCCAACAACATAATATCCTCAATATCTCTATCCATTTTGATGAGTATTTAGACCATTAAATGAACGTTACAAATTAGGGGCAATTAAACAAGGTTGAACACTCAAATGTGAGTAGGGGGAAGCCATTTTACATAGACATAGATAATTTAGCTGAATGGTTATTTATGTGCTTCCATATCAACAAATGAGAATGCGAAAAAAAAATCAATATATGCATTGTCATTTTCAAGAAAAAAAAATACAAACTCCAACCAAAGACTCAACATATTAAGATAAGATCGCTGACCTGTAGATAAAACATACAAGTGAGAGACATCCTAGAACAGCCCTGGATATGAGAACACCTCTTGCATGGAAAGCTCCAGAGATTGGTTGGACAGTCCCTCTCAGCCACAAAAACGACAACATTAACAGAATCACACCTCTTGTAAATGCTGCTTGACATAATGGGATTTCTTTCACTACCAACGACACAAAACATAAAGAAAATGAATCAGCACTAACACTTTTCAAATGAAAATGACGATATGTGTATTGGTATTATTCACTCTTTCAAATCATATTAAACAGTTTGCTTAAACCACTAAAACTGATGACATAAAACCTCAGAAAATAATGAGAAAAATTGGCAAAAACATGCTCATACAACATGCGTCTAACAACCTCATATCGAATGGTAATAAGAAAACATGTCTTTGATGGTTATGGTACACGTGAAATGGTCAGGACTGAAGTTATTAGATATGGTAGTCCATCATGTATGTTACATCAAGTTCAGTAAGAAACAGCCTAGGCTGTCAGTTGAATTACTTGTTAGAGAAGCCCACAGATAGCTAAACGGTACTAAATAAAACACCAGGCACCTTTAACTCATTGGATCCACAGTTTTCGATTTGGTGTGGTAACTCAAGAAATTGATCATAATTTCAGTCTCTTTTGTAATGACTATAGTCTAGTGTTCACATGTCTGATCTCTTTGGATTAATTGCCGTGACCATGTATGATGTCTGTCATGGTTGAATTAAACATTTGTTTCATGTCATATTTTAGAAAAGAATCAAGTAAAAAACGCTGGAAAGAGGCTAAAATGCAAATTCCATGAAAGTCCCTCCAAAACATGAACTCAATTAAAATATTGTGACAGTGAGACCAATTTTTGTACAGCTTACTACAAACCCAAAAATTGTGAAACATTATAGCACAAATAATTAATCATTCAGACTTCAGAATGCTTCTAAACTTGTTGCTTGAACTGTTTATCTTTGCATCCACAAATTCACAAACTCATACCAGTAAGGCACTAAAGTTTGCTGCAGTAAGAAAAAACTCGAAAGATCTTATGACCTGAATATGCATGTGTCATAACGTCCATAATACAATAGATAGTGGCGGCTGAAGCCATGCAAAATATGCCAGAATATCTCGACCCTCCCCATAACCATAAAGCAAAAGGATTCACTGAAACATCTCCTTCCAGTTCCTTAAGTGCTGATTCCTGCAAATGAACTGTCTGACAAATTCATAATGCATAAGTTTAAGGAGTACTTTTCCAACTACTTTCATACTCATGAACTTCCACATTAACCAAAAGTGATATGCTGTACTTGTTATCCTGATGATGATAATGCTGCAAAGCATGAATAACTCTTTTCCAAGTTTAAATAAAACTTCCTTCCTGCTTGTGATATAATTAACAGTACTAAAACTTAATAAAACTTTTGAAACAATCCTTCATTGTCTCAATGTTTCCACACGTTAGGGTTGTGCACTGTGAATGATCGCAAGGTTAGCACTCTGGGATCTCCAAACTCAATTCCAAAAGAACCATCAATAGTTACAGAAAGATCGTGCACAACAAATAACCTAAAGGGCTGAGCATTTTCACCGCACAATTCACAAATATTGACACCACTAAAGCCAGGAGCATTTCAATAAATGTGCACTACCAATCACTTTCCAGGCATACTATTTATGGTTCATCAAAGTTGCTAACGTCGACAATCTTGTTACTAATTGTTGCAAGAGATAATCTCACGTTGCTAAACAGAAAAATTATGTAACGCTCTATAATAAAGTTGGATCCACTGTCCATAACCTAAGTGTTAAAGTTTCGTTGAGGTAGTTGACCAACCAAATTTCATACTCTAATTAAACATGTTGTTGGCTGTTAGCTAGCTATACCTACAAAGAATCACGAAAATAACTAAAATCCAAGATGAACACCTTCGGGTAATTATTCAGGTTCAACTCCCATAGTCACAATTTTCCCTCCATTAAAGTGGATTTCCTTGTTTACGTAGAGAATTCAAAAATCAAACTCTAATTGGGAATCTAAAGCACCTCTAAATCTCCGTTCGGATTTCAAATCATAATAATCTGAAGTCAACACTAAACCTCGCGATCAAATCCAAAAGAACAGAAGAAAGCGAACCTTGAATGGGATCGGAGTCCTTCGGGGCCGGAAGAGTACAGGTGGCGAGACGGCCCTGCGGTGGTTGGGGGATTGCTGCTGCGACTCGACGTCGGGGAGGAGAGGAGCAATCTCTTCTTCTTCTCCCTCTTTCTCGTCGGACGGAGGCGGGACGCGTGGTAGGGTTTGGTCGGCGGTTGGGGAGATCGACTCCAACTCGATCTGAGGCTGGTGGTGGTCGTCGTCCATTGCGAGTTCCAGGGGCTCCACCTCTTCTTCGCTTCCACACCAATTGCGAGGTTTGGTGGTGGTTTAATTGACTCGTGTTAATTTATATATTCTTAATTAATGCGATTAGGAGATGGGTCGTGTCATAGCGTTTGACTTTGAGGGAAGTTTTGTTTGGAACCTTTTGGGATTATGGATGGATAATGGCCTCGTCTTTTGAGTTTTGATACTGCTTCCTTCTAAAACTATCTGAATCTTTTTAATATTTTGGCGAATTTCTTTTTAGGTCAGTGGTTTCAATATTTATTGCGATAAAATAGGTTGCAATATTTATTGGTTGGTTAGTCTGCGAAAGTTCAAGTTAATGGTGAAGGACAAGTTTAACATGAGATTAGAATAAAGCTGCAAAAATTAACAAAACTTCACAGTAAAACATACTCCGCCAAACAGTGGAATTAAGAAGATTTTATAATTCATTTTCGCAACAAACAAAAATCACAACGGTATTCCTACTGGTATGAATTACGTCAGAAGTGATGACCCGGAGAACAAATGTATGCATAAATTACACAACTAAGATAAGGTTACACGAGGAATTGCCCAGTCAAATGGTAAAGGTACGACAACATTGGCGTATGACATATCAGTTAAGGAGTATTTGATAAAATTAATGGTTTACATAAACTGCAAAAAATTAAATATAAGAAAATTCTCAAGCACGAAGAACCTGAAATTTTAGAAATGCAACAAAAACCACATAGAACTTTTGGCAGAGAAGAACTAATCCTTCTTTTAATCTTTTCTTTATCCACGACACGGTCACACCGTAACGGACCAGCTAGGCAGCCAACCCAAATAATTGAACCAATTAAAATACCTGTTGAACTAAAAGCACCGTAAACCCCATTAAACAGCATTTTTGGTACCACCAAACAGTGTTAGAACATTTACGTCCAGGATTTACAAGTAGCAAGCTTACCCAAAATACCACCTGAAGTTGAATCATATATAGAAATCACATTTCGCGGGCGAGTGACTCATGAATCATAACAGTTCAAACAATCTAAAATGACCATCAACAAGGTTTATCGTTTAACTATGCACTACAAAATAATATGCACATCAACAAGGTTTGCAACGTATTTGACTAAAACAAGGTTGCAACATCATGTTTATCGTTTAAGTAGATTACATGGCCAAAATTACAGTCAAATAACCATAGATTGCGAATTTGATGATCCCTTCTTTTTCCTTCTACTCGATCCATTTTTTCGTTCCTTTTTCACCTGTTCGGCACTTGGAGGTTGGGTTTTCAGCAGATGTTCATAGACACTCTCGAACGGATTTGACTTCAATACCTGGGAGTTATGCCTATTCATAAATGCTTTTCTTTCTTCCAACCTACAAAGCAAATGCGCCTATTAGTATTCAATGAAATAGTAAAGGTATGACAAAGTACATTCTCTAGCAATTTAAACCCAAGACGGAAGATAAAAGAAAACATTGTAGTTGTGAAGTGAGATGAGCGGTCACAGATACTCACAGTAAATTACGCCTCCTCTTCCAAGTTAGTTTCTCTTTGGAGGTACCGAGGGGGGCCTGGGGAAGCTTCTCTGTCAAATCTGGAAGACAATCTGCGAGTGCAGAAAAATCGTATGCCTTTACCTTCTTCTGCCGGCTTCGGACTTTCTTTTTCTGAGAAAAATTGCACATGGAGTAACCAACTGCATAAACAAAAGTACAATAGCAACAAACGGGAACACTACAGACATTGCAAGTGAGAGTTAGAGGACTTCGACCAAATAGGACATGGAGAAGTGTATAATTTTCAATCGAATAGAATGCAATCTAGCTACACAATTGTATCCTACACAAATGGAGTCTGGAGCCAACTATTCAACATTAATAATTTACAAAATAAAGACTAACATTGGATAGTGAAGAAAGCAGAAAACCAAAGCCTACATTGACTGCAGGTTTCTCCAAAGAAAAAAGAAGAAGATGATATCCTAGCAAACGGTAGCATAAGTAGATTTTAAAAGGCCAGTGGGAACCTTGATCGACTTTTTAGCTCCTAAAGAAGCAACAACATCCTGAACCTCTGCCAAATAATTGGTAAGGGAAGACATCAGATTTACCTTGTGACAATGAATAATGTGCTGTAACAAAATTATGTTCTACAGAAAAATGAAGCAACAAATAGATTCTAGTAAATAGAGTGTAGAATGGAATGACATAATAACCAGTAAAAAATAAATAGGTACCATCTTTATTCTACAACGAGCCTGCAACCTAACAGCCATTAGTTGTTCACAACGCTAGCAAATGCTTTAAGCAAATCTAGAACTGTATTCTGTATTCATAAGAATGAAAAAATATTAAGCTATTAAAAAATCTTGAATACCAACCCTTCAATTAATTATTCAATTTATACATCAATCACTTTGTAATTAAAGGCTTTATTGTTGTTCTTGTCATAATGTCATGTAACACCACCAAAGTGAGGTGTTGTTGCTATAAACTCAAGAGTGTATCTTAAAACGATATTGTATTGTGTCAACTAAAAGGCAAACAATTGCCAAAATAGGCAACACCACTAAACTGTTGCTAATCGTCAAGTGCCGCCGAGTAGATTGTTTATTGGGATTACGTTATAGAAATGATGAGCATCTGGACAACTATCCCTTTTAACAATGGATGGATCCAATAATTGACAGATTAAGTCAGACTTCAAAAATTCAAAGCTCAAGTCAATTTTATTACGGTTTTGTTGACTTTTCACTTTTACAAAAAATATCGTTATAATTCACATGAAAGCCCAGATTAATTTCGATCCTTGTCTACCACTCACCATGAGTTTTTTAAGAAGTTCAGTCCAACATCTAGAACACTTCAAAGATCCATTTGATTGTTTCAATATTTCACAATTTCAAAGCTGAGCGCACTAAAATCAACTTGAATAACACAATTATATCCTAAATTTATCCAATCAGCATGACTTCACAAAAATGGAATGGAGGTGCTTCAATAAACAAATTGGTGAGCCTGTATTTAGTGACTTACTTGAATAAAACTGAATTTTTTTCTGAACCTTTTGCAGTTTCTTCTTGGAGTTCGGTTGGTGATCCTTTTCTTCATTGCTATTTTTGAACAAAGAAAAAAACACAAACTTGACAGTTCCATAAATGTGAAATCTGAGCTAAGAAGTCATTTATCCCCAACATGTGTTATTGAAGTAGATAAATTGGCGTTGAACCTTGTCAGTGCCTCTCCATGCCCCTTCTTTGTAGCTTTTTTAGAACCAGATCTGCATATATAATAAGTGTGAGACGACAAATCATAAGCTAATTGCTGCAGTCCACAAACATTTTTAGCCACTAATTAAGATTACAATGGTACAAAGCTTTCCTTCTGAAGGGCGATCATTACCCAAGGATCTAGCAGCGTTAGCATGTGGCATGAGAATTAACGTAAAATTGGAGTTAAAATAACAATTTCATTGTATAAATAAAAGTAAAAGATCATAAAAAAGGATATCAGATTTATTTTCTCAAAAAATCTAGCTGGACACAGTATCATTTAATCAAACTATTGGATGTATTGACATTGTGCCAACAGTCAAACTACTAGTTAAGTGCTGACATGTCAAATTTATATCCTCTTCTTTATCAAGAATAAAAAAATTGCATCTCATAGTAGTAAGTGCTTATAAATCTTTTTCATCTGCTACAGGGCATCACCCAGATCCAACTGAACCAAACCCAAAAGCTAATCTGCTAGTTTCCTTTGAAATGTGTTTACAATTATTTTCAAAATCACGTGAAGTGAAACTTGAACTTATAACAAATAGAAGAAGCCAACATGTCTGAACAATTGCACTATAGTCAGCTATTGCTTTGCAATGGAAGAAAAAAAAACACAATGTGGTCATGTTGAATAGTTGTACTGATACTAAGTGAAAGTCTGATGGAGGTACAAGGAGAACCAAAATCTCTTTGGTTTATGAAATGTAGGAAAGGGCACTATAAAGCCTGCAAAGGACTAACAATTACACAAACTTCCGCTAATTTCTACGGCCCAATGTGAACGGCTCCTGATTTCTTTCCCTTGTTTGTTGTTCATACGTTGACACAAGACAAAAGGCCAACCCTGCAACTATATGATCTATTTGATCTCAATGCATAGAAGAAGAAAAAACAAACGAGAATCATGGAGCAACTAACCCAACACCAAAGATTGGAATTGGACTATAAGACAATACATCCAGATTCACCATTCGGAAACGTCCACTATTTCCATGAAATGCCAAAAATGAGATGTTTGCCTTCCTTGAAAGATTCTAATGAGTTTAGAATTTCCATCTAATAAACAATAATGAGGAGCTTAACAGCTAATATGGAAAAATATTGCCTTAGTTAACTTCATAAGATACGCTGAATACTCAACATTCAATAGGCACACTTCACGCATCACACAGGCTATCCACTATCACATGAACCCAAACCATGAAAAATACAATAATTCCAGAAAACAACGTTGTTCTTAGTTCTTGTTTGCACGAGTATGTGAATGTTGGAGCATTAGCAATATATAAATATGCACACATATATATACATATATATATAAATATATATACATATATACACATGTATATATTTGATCGGTGCATTAGCAAAAAATTCAAATATGTTTGACATAAATATGTTCAATGTTGACATTTTGATAACTTCTATTGGTACAAGTTTGTACAAGGCTTTCAAGTATACAGGATGACTGCCAACTGAGCTAAGAATCACATTATATGGCCTCACCTCAGATTGGCCAATCCCATTGAAAGAACAAGGTGTCTATCTCTGTGGTATCCGAAAAGAGGTTTCGAAGACTGAATCTGAATTCTGAAGTTGCATACAGAAGAAACAAATAAGAGATTGAAGTTAGATCTGGTAAATTAATAAACCCCATGCAAACGTTTCAAAGCATTACCGGAGGACAAGAAGACATGCCACAGCTGACCATATCAAAACAGTAGTCTATTCTTCAGGTTTGAGAAGTATAAAAGAAACCATAGATATACGAAGTAACTAAATTCTAATATTAAAAATTTGACATTATAAAATTTACCAGTTTCACAAAATTTAAAAAACAAACAAAAAAGGTGATCCAGAACTGATTCGACCTAAATTTCTTAGGTATAGCGGCCTAGATTTCGCCCATTCGATAGTGAAGACATGCAAATAAATTTAGCTAAAAACCAATAACACTGTTACACTAACATGTATTCACTTATTGGCAACCCTGCTTTGGCCATTTTAGGAATAATAACAAGGAACTGCAACATTTTTTGCAAAATGAGGACAACCCAGTATAACTATTGATTTAATTATTTATACATTACTCTCAAACTGTGACATGAGTAAGAATATCTGAATTTGTGTGTTTCATCCTTGCGCAGGGGTCAAGCTAATCTTCTATGTAGAGTTTCAATTTTATCAGATGTCTCTTTGAAGATATCTGATAAAATTGGAACGATACATAGTAAAAAAAATATAAAGAGGTAATACTACCAAGTGCTCAATAAATGTTACTATGCCTTTTAATTTGGCATCTACAGAAGTTTTTGTTTAAGCATTGTACAGTAGAGCTAAAAATAGGTTGTTTGGGTCATAACCAACCTGTTCAGACGAGACCCGTCAATTACACAAGTTTGACCTGAAAACAGTCTATTTACTGAATGGGTGTTGCAAAGTCAAAATGCCAAAACATCTATTCAATTAACATGTTAGCGAACTCGACCTGTCGAAGCTGTTTATAATGACATGGTAAGAACTGTTTACAAACTCATTTAGAACACTTGTTGAGGTACTTGTTTACCCACATTACAAGACCTACTTAGGCACCTATTTTTTGTAACAACAACCCATGTAAGCACCAATTTTGTAATATCCACTACGTGTAAACAAGTAAACTAGTGTATCTTCGTCACTTCAACAAAGTGTATACACTTCAAACAAGCAAACATATAAAAAAAACATAATAAACTGAAATACAGATGCGATAGTTCATAACATCACAACAACAACAAAAATCAAATTCGGGAAATCTACATTTCAGAAAACCACAATCCGGGAGGCATTGATACACAGCTAATCCAAATTTAGATCATTATAGCCGCATAAAAACCACTTTTTGAGTAAAACATCAGATCAAAACATGCAGATACAAAGTTCGAACTTAAAAAAAAACATATTATTGGGGAACAAAAAAAAATTGAACTTGATCTGCGTCAATGTGAGCCCAAGAAAAGGAGACCTAACTGGGAGGGTTTGGAGATGGAGGCTTGCGTGGTCTGAGCTCCAAATGGTAGAATGGGGAGAGGAGATGGAATTGCTAGGGTTAGGGTTTAGGGTAGAGGTGAAATCGTGAGATGGTGCGGGCAGGGAGAAGTTGGATTATTCGGGTTTGGGTAACTGGATTGGGTTGGTTGGGCCTTCGTAGGGAGGTCATTGGAAGTCTGGGACTCTACAAGATTGTTTGATGAGTGGATGTGCCTACAGACCAGTTTTTTATAAGTTATAAGCAAACATTCAATTTGGATCGGTTGGAAACTTGAGTAGAACCGTTTTGGAACTGGTTCTGTCTGACTTTTGAGTTTTTAACAGGTAATTTAAATATTTAAATATGTTTTTATTAATTTTTTGTTGTATTCTTATGTTTTTTTATTCCAAATTCACCTTAAACTAATCCTAACTTAATAATATATTAATCTCAAATCAAATTTTTAACTTTTTTACAATAAATTAATAACATTTTTTTATCAAAAGTAAATTAAATTAAATGTTTAATTGCAATTTGTCCCTAATCTTTCAATCGTTGGTATTTTGCACTTCTAACTAATAAAACGTAACAATCTGCTTTTTATTCTTTCACTTGTTGGCACTTTACCTTCCTTTATTAATTTTGACTCTAAAAGATGATCAAGTTGCTTTCAGCCTGAAAATTCAAAATTAACATAATTTTGTTTAGAAAACATTAAAAATAAACCCCACGAAGTATCTTGTTTATTTTTAACATTAAGGCAACTTAGAATTTTTGGGTTGATGACATTTTCAGGGTTAAAATCGACAAAAATGGACAAATTGCTAACAAGTGAAACGATATGAGACAAACTGTACGTTTTAAATGTCAAGAGTGCAAAATACCGAAGACCGAAAGGTCCTGGAGGTAAAACTGATTCGTATCCAAACTATACCTTTACTGGTCAGGTTCCCAGTTTAGGGTTTCAATTTGGACAGGTTCAATTCGATTTTAAATCGTTGTTTACCCATACGTAAAACAAGAATTTAGACAAAAGACAAATTTATCTTTTGGAGTTCAGTGTGATTTGAATATCCCATATGATTGAAAATAGTAATTTTCAAAATAAAGCAGTTTCTCTGAAAAATTATAGTATTTTTGGCTATCCAAATATGCACATATATTTACGAGTCAAATAGACAATAATAGTTGCAAAAAAAAAGGGTTGACAAGTAGACCAAGTGATCGTGGAAAACATATCCCTTGTGGTCTGGTGAAACGTAAACATCATTTTTTTGGGTTTTTTGAACATATGGGCCCGAGAGCTTCTTCTTTTTTGCATCTTTAAATCTCGTGTTTTCTTTTTCCTCCAAAAGGTGTGGTGTTTTTTCGATTCATTTTCTTCATTGATGGCGTGCTACTGTAAATTTCTCTCCATTTTAATCGCACCTTTGAGTAATTCCTTTGAAAAGAATATATTCGATAATTACACATATAGCATTGCGTAACGTTACCATAATTTAGTTTCTTCTTCTCCTTCTTCAACTCTCTATTCCTCCTAACGTTGTATTTTATCGTGGATTAATACCTTTTATGCAGCATCGTTTTTTTCCAAAAAAGAAGAAAAACAGGGGTGAAATTGTTTGCTCAAGTTCAAGGCAATATCTTCTTATTGAAATTATTTAGGAAAAGGTCTTTGGATTAGAATCACTTGTGCCTTTTTATGTTAGACGCTCGTTGAAATAATTTCCATGCCAAATGTCAGTCAAAATAAAAGAAGAAGAAAGTGTTAAGCAAATGGAACTCTAGAAATTGCTTATTCCATCTTATAAAGTTGTGGTCCTCATTTTTATCCAACAACTATTAGGAAAATGCACCCAATCCCATTATTAAAGGTATCACAGTGAAAAGAAATCGCTTATAAAGTGAATTATGCATGTTGTGGAATCTTAAAGATACATGTGTTATACGTTCAACAGCAAATAATGATTTGCACCAAAAGGTAAAAGGCAACGGGAAAGGTAAATATTTGAACCTTATGTTAGAAATACTATTTAACTATATTAATCATGCTGAATAGCAATTGGATTACTCTTCCGAATCTATCTTCCTTACATGTGGAATTATATATCACGAAATGTAGTTCGTATACTGTGTTTCTTAATTAGTTGAGATTCAAACTCTGAAATAAAATGACAAATCTTTGCCTACTTATTTCAAAAAAAAAAAAAACTTTGCCTCTTTTCTTCCTTTTAATCTTAAGAATTAGAGAGACACTTGTTATTACTATTGTAACGTACCCGAAAACAGCGGAAAATTTAAACAATAATAAAGACCGTCAACGGTCAGCACTGGGCACGTCACGGGAAAAACAAACTAACATATATATAAAATATAGAGGATACAGACCCACGTGGAAGTCAACGATATAAACGAGTCAACTGTGATTACAACAAAAGTGAATGTACATGTAATCACTACCTCAAACAAAAGAAGCTACTAAGGAGAACAGGATCTAATCCCGGGGGTACCGTCCTCGGTCACCACCTGACTCTAAACTTGCTCGCTACCTGAAATGAAAACAAATAAACATGCCTGAGTTCCCTGCAGGAACCCCGTATACCAAACCTCCTAAAAAAATAAAAAGGAACTAAAGACAATGCAATGCTATGCACATGATCATCCGCCTCGGGCCCACAATAATGCCCTCACCGCCTCCGCGGCACTGAACCACTCCTGCCACTAGGGTCAAGTCAGTCCACCGCTGCCTCACAAGGGTCAGTCGACACCACTGCTCCCCAAAAAGTGCAGGAAGGAACCCCTGGTACACGCCGCACCCAAGGAGCGAGTCAGCCCGCCGAATACACAACTCGGGTCAGACGACAGCCACTGCTCCCCCAAGAGTCGCCTAGCGCGCACCCTGCCGGAACATCCTCGGCCTACCGCTAAACCCTCGCAAACTGCCCAAGGTTTACGGTACACATCCCTCACACCCCGCTCGGTAAGAGAGGAAAAAGTACAACAATAATACGCCTTCGTCGAAGGTGAAATCCGTAGCTCTCAAAGCCGGTAATCAACCGTCGCCTCGGAGCCGGTAGTCGACCTGACATCGACGGATCGCGTGTGGATAAATCCACCAACCTGCGGCAGATCGGTCGACCGCTACAAGCACACCGGTCGACCGGTCCCCCACACAGTACACAGTACTGTACAAACAAATCTATCGGTCGAACCACGCCAACCGAATTACCGACCAATCGGTCGAACAAAAGTCATCTAGCGGTCGACCGTTTGGAAAGTCTACGCTATACCATTTTATATAATATATATATCCGATCGGTCGAACCAAGGGGCCGTTCGACCGATAACAGGACTTTCAATATTTTGCTCAAGTCTCGTTCGGTCGACCGGAACTGAAATACAGTTCGACCGAATCAACACAAGCACTCTACCGCTTAATTAAATGCTCAGTCGGTCGACCGAGAGTTAAAGAGCGGTCGACCGTTTTGATGGTCAAAGCTCCCAACCGACTTAGCATCGAATGGATCGGTCGAACAAGGTAAAGGACGTTCGACCGTTTAATAAGTCAAAATCCCCAACCGACTCATTCTCATCGTTATTCGGTCGACCGGCTAAGTGGTCCCGTTCGACCGATAACAGTATATCCCCTTTTTCCCGCACAAATCTGGCATAACGGTCGACCGTCTAACGACATCGTTCGACCGTTCGCGGGTAAACAACAATATAATAATAGGATCGGTCGACTGCCCACAGGCACCGGTCGACCGATCGTCGTCTTCAACCTCTGAATTGGTTGAATTCCGACGGGGAATTCGACACCAACGTCGATCCCCAACACTCACAAGGCTTATGTGAGTTATAATGGAGATTTGGCATACCTTTTTGACGGTTGAAGAAGCCTCCCGAGCTCCCTTCAACACTCCTTCTCTTCTTCTTCTTCTTCCTCTTCTTTACTTCTTCTTTCCTCCTCCTTCTGCTCCGAAAGCCTCTCTCTCTCACTCTCTGTTAGATGAAATTGATGAAGAAACGTTTTAAGTGAATTCTTATCTAACTATATATATATCTCCTTTAATTATCCACCTTCAAATCTACCAATCAAAATAACCCATCTTATTTCACAACTATCCTACACGTTACACTTCATCTCCTCCTTCCAACACCTCCTACTCTCCATGCATGCATTAATTAGGTCAAGTAAGTTTAGTTTAATTTAATTAAGATGTTTAGTTTAGGTTATTACAATCTACCCTCCTTAAAAGAATTTCGTCCGCGAAATTCGAAACAACTGACTTACCGAAACAACTCTGGATACTGCTTCCTGACATCCTCCTCGATCTCCCAGGTAGCCTCTCTGTCAGTGTGATGCTGCCACCTGACCTTCACCATCGGAATCGCTCTCCTCCTGAGCTGATGTACCATCTGATCCACAATCTCAACTGGTCTCTCATCTAACGACAAATCCTGCTGGATCTCCGGTACTGATATCTCTATCACATGAGCTGGATCGGCCACGTACTTCCTCAACATAGAAACATGGAAGACGTTGTGAAGTCCTGCGAACTGTGGCGGTAGTGCAATCCTATATGCTACCTCACCGACCCGATCCAATATCTCAAAAGGTCCGACATATCTCGGACTCAGCTTCCCCTTCTTCCCGAATCTCATCACCCCTCTGGAAGGCGAGATCTTCAGGAAGACATGATCTCCTACATCAAAAGTCAGCTCACGCCTCCGCGTATCAGCATAACTCTTCTGCCTGCTCTGCGCCGTAGCTAGTCGTCTCCGAATCACGTCGACCTTCTCTGAATACAACTGGATAATGTCAGGTCCAACTAGCTGTCTCTCGCCCACATCACTCCAGCATACCGGCGATCTACACGGTCTCCCGTATAATGCCTCATAGGGTGCCATCCCAATACTCGAATGGTAGCTGTTGTTGTAGGCGAACTCGATCAACGGCAAATGCTCATCCCAATGTCCTGCCCAGTCAAGTGTACACGCTCTCAGCATGTCCTCCAATGTCTATATCGTCCGCTCTGACTGGCCATCTGTCTGTGGGTGGAAAGCTGTGCTAAACTTCAGACGTGTCCCCAGTGCTCTGTGTAGACTCTCCCAAAATCTCGAAGTGAATCTGGGATCTCTGTCTGAAATGATACTGACCGGCACGCCATGAAGTCTGACAATCTCCTCAATATATAACTTAGCTAGACCCTCCAGAGCAAGAGTGGTCTTAATAGCTAAGAAATGCGCCGACTTGGTCAGTCGATCGACTATAACCCAAATCGCATCGTGGAATCTCCGTGTCTTCGGTAGCCCCGTAACAAAATCCATCGTCACGTGCTCCCACTTCCACTCGGGCAACTCAATCCTCTGCATCTGCCCTGCTGGTCTCTGGTGCTCGATCTTCACCTGCTGACAGACCAAACACCTCGACACAAAGTCTGCAACGTCCTTCTTCATACCTCGCCACCAGAAGTTCCGCTGCAGATCTTTGTACATCTTGGTGCTCCCTGGATGAATGGAATATCTCAATCTGTGTGCCTCCTCCATGATATCATGTCTCAGGTCCTCCGTCTTCGGCACCCAGATACGGTCTCTGAATCTCAGCCCTCCATCCACTCCAACTCTGAAGTCTGACCCATCTCTGGCAGCTAACTGTAACAAACTGCTCAACTCCTCATCTGTAGTCTGAGCATGAATCACTGCTGATACTGTCTGAGGCTCTACTCTCAATCCGGCAATCACTGCGCCCTCAGAACTATCAGCAAATGGCCTCCATTCTGCCAAGGACTCTAGCAGTCTCCACTCCTGAATGCATATGCCTGCTACTGATACCTCCACCTTCCGGCTCAAAGCGTCTGCAACTGTGTTCGCCTTCCCCGGATGGTAAGAGATAGTGAAGTCATAGTCCTTAATGAACTCAAGCCATCTGCGCTGCCTCATGTTCAGCTCCTTCTGCGAGAACAGGTACTTCAGACTCTGATGATCTGTAAACACCTCGAACTGCTCGCCATAAAGATAGTGTCTCCAGGTCTTCAGTGCATGAACCACTGCTGCTAACTCCAAATCATGTGTCGGGTAATTCCTCTCATGGACCTTCAGCTGTCTGGATGCGTATGCGATCACCCTCCCGTGCTGCATAAGTACACATCCTAAGCCAACACCTGAAGCGTCGCTATAAATCACGAATCCACCCGTGCCACTCGGCAATGATAAAACTGGTGCTGTGGTCAACAGTCTCTTCAGCTCCTGAAAGCTGTCCTCGCACTTCTGTGACCAAACAAAAGTGACTCCCTTCTGCGTCAGAGCCGTCAGTGGTGCTGCTAATCTCGAGAAGTCTTTGATGAAGCGACGGTAATAACCCGCCAATCCAACAAAGCTCCTAATCTCCGTCACGCTCGTAGGGGTCCTCCACTGTGTCACCGCCTCTACATTCGCCGGATCTACTGATATCCCCTCTGCCGATACAATGTGTCCGAGGAATGCCACTCTGTCCAACCAAAACTCGCACTTTGAGAACTTAGCATATAACTGCTGAGCCCTCAAGATGCTGAGTACAATCCTCAGATGTTCTCTGTGCTGCTCCACATCTGGTGAATAGATCAAGATGTCATCCACGAAGACAATCACAAATATATCAATGTACTGCCTGAATGTCCGGTGCATCAGATCCATGAACGCTGCCGGAGCATTCGTCAATCCAAATGGCATCACCAAGAACTCATAGTGTCCATATCTCGTCCTGAAGGCTGTCTTCTGGATGTCCTCATCTCGGATCCTCAACTGGTGATATCCTGAACGCAGGTCAATCTTCGAGAAAACCTTCGCTGACTGCAGCTGGTCAAAGAGGTCCTCAATCCTAGGTAAGGGATACCTATTCTTCACCGTCACCTGGTTCAGCATCCTGTAGTCTATGCACATCCTCAAGGATCCGTCCTTCTTCTTCACAAACAAAACTGGTGCACCCCAAGGCGAGACGCTCGGTCTGATAAATCCAGAGTCCATCAACTCCTGCAACTGCTTCTTCAACTCTGTCAACTCAGCAGGTGCCATCCGGTATGGAGCCTTCGACTGTGGTGTAGTGCCGGCTACCAACTCAATGCCGAACTCCAACTCCCGGTGTGGTGGTAAACCTGGAATCTCCGCTGGAAAAACATCCGCGAACTCCTGCACCACCTCAATGTCCTCTAGCCTCTGGGACTCTGCCTCCGCAACCACAAGCGTCGCCAGAAATGCTGCACATCCCTGCTGTAACAGTCTCTGAGCTCTAACAGCAGATACAATAATGCGACCCCCTCTGCTTCTGATCCCTCTAATCAGAATATCAGGCAAACCCTTCCTCGGGATCAAAATCCTCTTCTCACGGCACAAGACTCGAACATCATATTGGGACAGCCAATCCATCCCAAGTATGACATCAAAGTCCTCCATCGGTAGCAAGACCAGGTCTGCCGGAAACTCCTGATCTCCCGAAACAACCGTGGCGCCAGGGACAAATCTCCCCACAGTGCCCACCAGACCCAGGGGTGTGCTGACCTCCAAAGTGGCAGTCAACATCGCAAGGGTACAGCCCAACACTCTCGCAAATCGCTCTGAGATGAACGAGTGTGTCACGCCACAATCAAATAACACCCTAGCTACTGAACCTGCGACAAGAAGTGTACCTTCCACGACAGCGCCTCCATCCCGAGCCTCCTCTGCCTGGATGGTAAAAACTCTACCAGTGCGCTGCCCCTGCTGGGGTCTGAAAGGTGGTCTACCTCCGCCTCCTCCTCTGCCTGGTGCGGGTAAACCCGGTGGTCTGCTCGGCCCAGCTCCTCGGCTCGGACAGCTCCTGATAAAGTGACCCAGCTGGCCACACCCATGACATGCTCCGGGGGTGAAGCACGGCCCGGAGTGAAACCTCCCACAAGTACCACAAGGCTCTGGTCGTGGTACTGCAACTCCTGCTCCCTCGTATCGGGGCCTTTTGCCCGGATTCCCTCCAGTCTGACCTCCTGGCCTCCCAGAGAACCTTCCTGATGGCCTCCTCTCATCCTGGTAGTTCTCCCTGTAGTCACGATCAAGAACAGAGGCACTCTTCACTGCATCGGCCAACGTGCTCGGCATGTGTGTCAGCACCTTCGTCCTCAACTGCTTCCGGAGCCCCCGGACGAACTTCCCAGCCCTCTGCTCCTGTGTAACATACATCTCGGGACAGTAACGCTCAAGGGCGTTGAACTTCCCGATGTAGCCTGCTAGGGTCATGTCTCCCTGCTGAAGACTCAGAAACTCCTCCCTCTTCTGATCCTGGACATGCTGCGGAAAATACTGCTCGTTGAACTCGCCAACGAACTCCTCCCAGGCTATATCATCTCTGTCCGCAAACACCACTGCAGATGTGGACCTCCACCAGTTGGACGCAGCACCGCCCAAAACATAAGTAGCCAAGCCCACTCTCGCCTCTGGAGGACAACCAATAGCACTGAAGATCTTCTGCATCATGAAGATCCACTCCTCCGCAGCCTCTGCGTCGTACTGCCCCAGAAAGGTAGGCGGATGCTGGCGCATAAACCGGTCATGCATAGCACCAGTCCCCGTCTGCCCAGTCTGTGCCGTCTGCTGCTGTAGCATCTCTGTCAGACGTCCGACCGTATCGAACAACGTCCGACGCTCATCCTCCCAAGCCTCATCCCTCGCAGTCTCACTCTCACCGCGAGTATGGGCAACCGCCTTCCCCCGTCTAGGAGGCATCTGCCAAAGGAAACAAGACAATATCAATATAATCTGTGCATGCATGATCCTCTAGACCTAACTCCTAACTCAAAGGTGGTTTCTTTAGACAAGTACGCCGAGATCAACGCTCTGATACCAAATTGTAACGTACCCGAAAACAGCGGAAAATTTAAACAATAATAAAGACCGTCAACGGTCAGCACTGGGCACGTCACGGGAAAAACAAACTAACATATATATAAAATATAGAGGATACAGACCCACGTGGAAGTCAACGATATAAACGAGTCAACTGTGATTACAACAAAAGTGAATGTACATGTAATCACTACCTCAAACAAAAGAAGCTACTAAGGAGAACAGGATCTAATCCCGGGGGTACCGTCCTCGGTCACCACCTGACTCTAAACTTGCTCGCTACCTGAAATGAAAACAAATAAACATGCCTGAGTTCCCTGCAGGAACCCCGTATACCAAACCTCCTAAAAAAATAAAAAGGAACTAAAGACAATGCAATGCTATGCACATGATCATCCACCTCGGGCCCACAATAATGCCCTCACCGCCTCCGCGGCACTGAACCACTCCTGCCACTAGGGTCAAGTCAGTCCACCGCTGCCTCACAAGGGTCAGTCGACACCACTGCTCCCCAAAAAGTGCAGGAAGGAACCCCTGGTACACGCCGCACCCAAGGAGCGAGTCAGCCCGCCGAATACACAACTCGGGTCAGACGACAGCCACTGCTCCCCCAAGAGTCGCCTAGCGCGCACCCTGCCGGAACATCCTCGGCCTACCGCTAAACCCTCGCAAACTGCCCAAGGTTTACGGTACACATCCCTCACACCCCGCTCGGTAAGAGAGGAAAAAGTACAACAATAATACGCCTTCGTCGAAGGTGAAATCCGTAGCTCTCAAAGCCGGTAATCAACCGTCGCCTCGGAGCCGGTAGTCGACCTGACATCGACGGATCGCGTGTGGATAAATCCACCAACCTGCGGCAGATCGGTCGACCGCTACAAGCACACCGGTCGACCGGTCCCCCACACAGTACACAGTACTGTACAAACAAATCTATCGGTCGAACCACGCCAACCGAATTACCGACCAATCGGTCGAACAAAAGTCATCTAGCGGTCGACCGTTTGGAAAGTCTACGCTATACCATTTTATATAATATATATATCCGATCGGTCGAACCAAGGGGCCGTTCGACCGATAACAGGACTTTCAATATTTTGCTCAAGTCTCGTTCGGTCGACCGGAACTGAAATACAGTTCGACCGAATCAACACAAGCACTCTACCGCTTAATTAAATGCTCAGTCGGTCGACCGAGAGTTAAAGAGCGGTCGACCGTTTTGATGGTCAAAGCTCCCAACCGACTTAGCATCGAATGGATCGGTCGAACAAGGTAAAGGACGTTCGACCGTTTAATAAGTCAAAATCCCCAACCGACCCATTCTCATCGTTATTCGGTCGACCGGCTAAGTGGTCTCGTTCGACCGATAACAGTATATCCCCTTTTTCCCGCACAAATCTGGCATAACGGTCGACCGTCTAACGACATCGTTCGACCGTTCGCGGGTAAACAACAATATAATAATAGGATCGGTCGACTGCCCACAGGCACCGGTCGACCGATCGTCGTCTTCAACCTCTGAATTGGTTGAATTCCGACGGGGAATTCGACACCAACGTCGATCCCCAACACTCACAAGGCTTATGTGAGTTATAATGGAGATTTGGCATACCTTTTTGACGGTTGAAGAAGCCTCCCGAGCTCCCTTCAACACTCCTTCTCTTCTTCTTCTTCTTCCTCTTCTTTACTTCTTCTTTCCTCCTCCTTCTGCTCCGAAAGCCTCTCTCTCTCACTCTCTGTTAGATGAAATTGATGAAGAAACGTTTTAAGTGAATTCTTATCTAACTATATATATATATCTCCTTTAATTATCCACCTTCAAATCTACCAATCAAAATAACCCATCTTATTTCACAACTATCCTACACGTTACACTTCATCTCCTCCTTCCAACACCTCCTACTCTCCATGCATGCATTAATTAGGTTAAGTAAGTTTAGTTTAATTTAATTAAGATGTTTAGTTTAGGTTATTACAACTATAGTGAACGTTTTGGAAGATAGTGTGCCTTTTATTATTCGCACTAATTAAGTTCATCAAACGTGCCCCTCAAAATGAAGGATTAGTATTACAAGTTTACCACCTGAATTGATTCTTTTTCCTTTTCTTTTTCTGAAAGCTTTATGATCTTAGTTTAACATCAAACGTGCAACTGATCACATCCAAGGAATCAATATCTAGTCTTAGCTAATATAATATTAAAGATCTGCGCGCCGATTAAGTTAACCTCATTTGGTGGTTGGAGAGGATGATTTGCTAGAATTCTACTTTTGTTTTAGTCCAAAATCGAAGACAAAAAATGCTGTGGAACCCATATAACCTACATAAATCATACGAGTACAGGAAAAGGAACTGATGAGTGATGAATGGAGTTGTCCCTTCCAATGGGGTCTAGAAACCACAAGCTTAACGACCTTAAAAATGTGCATTAACTTAGTAACTTTGTGGGACATTTAACCTTTTGTGAAAGCAAAAGAAGATTGAAACATGTCATGTGTGTTGACCGCAACTTTGTTACGTACACATTTGAAATGATAGAGATTTGGCAGCTTTTGAGGAGTGGTCTCCATACCCACTAGATCTTGATTTCCAGATACATCTTCCACTGCCATTGTTTGAGTTTGGCACTAGAAGAAAGCAATATGTATTTATATATTGAATTTTGATTTTAATATGAAATTACTAAACAAACGTTATGCAATTCTTACTTAGGGTGCATGGATTGTGCTTTTTCCAAAAAACAATAAAACATCAAATATACCATTAAAGCAAGTTCTTTGCCATTGTATGATATATCAAAACTAGCTTATTGGGCGCATCAAAGATTCAATCTAGTAAAAATAATGCTTTTGGATATTTCATAAGATTGGCAGGTATTAATGATATTTCAAGATATTCAAGAGCATCAATCCCTTGTTATTGTTTAAGAAATTTATGGACAAAACAACAAACGAGTTGATTTTGAAGCAACCTCATCCACCTCTCGTTTATTTTACTCTTCTTCTTCTTCTAATGGATATAATACCACAAAAACTTCCAAAGCCAAATAAACTTACGTACGTAACCATCAGATCGGTGTGCATCACATCAGAATACTTAGATGAGGTGACTCTTTCTCCTGTTATTCTTATCCCATAACACATATGCAAGAAAAAGGCAACACTTTTAATTTGTAACTCCACTCGTTAGCAACAAAATTTTCTCAGCGATACTCCCGTGTGTATCCCAAGTGGTTCATATACCATTTGAGTGGAGAGATGTCACAAGTTTGATCTTCATTCACGTAACAATCGGTAATAGGTGGAAAGCGGTCTACAATCCACCTAATAATTAAAATTAATCTTAGTAACAATAACAAAGTCTTTAATCCTAAATTAGTTGGGATAGACTAGAAATGAAACTTTAAAAAGTTACGGTTTGAATTGTCTTCTTTCACACGTTTCTATCCAATGCAAATTTCTGAGAAACATTCCAATCTTTTAAATCTTTTTGACAGTTTCCTCAAAAGTTAACCTTACCAATTATAAAAAAATCCCAATAATTAGAAAATCATCGGTTGAAAGGATGAGATGTAATTAATATTTGCACCTTGCTTGTTACGTAATTAATGTTTGGTCTACTCAATAATATACAGTACAATGTTGTAAAGATTTAACTTCTTTGATTAATTATGAGCTCCGTCGCGTTGGCTTTATGTACTTAAATGGTTTCTTTTGCAATATTAGTGGTACGTTCGTAATTTACCACTCTTTTGTTTTGCAAAAAAAAAAAAAAGAATCAAGTCGATCCGGTGGGGTTTAAGGGTGAATTTAGACCGAATTGGAATTGGTCGGTTCTGATTTTCCCCGGATCGTATGCATGAGATTACACGATTAATTCACACGTTTGACTAGTTTCTGCAATTTGTAGTTTCTTTACTACATACGAACATTAGATTCAAATAGTGTGTGGATGTATTAGAGGGGACCCGGTCCCTACCCTAAAATGGTGGCTGATACTAGTCATACGTATTAAAAATACTAGTAGACAAATTTCCCAGACTTAAGGTGGGGATACCAAAGTCGTGGAGAACTGAAGAACCGAGTTGACTTAATTACAAGGAACACAACAAATGCCTCCTAGGGAACACAACAAATTAACTGAATTAAGTTGCATGCAGATATAAGTTTCAATTGTTCTCAGAAAATGCGTGTAAGTGCATTTGATATTGGACCATCTCCACTGTCAAATTTAGAAGTGCAACTCATCCATCCTAGTTCCTAGACGAGAGTGGGTATGAGCGAGTTTGGTGTCTTGGAAGAAGAAAAAAAAACGTTAAAAAGGCATCGAAGCAAAAGTTTGTTGATCAGGCAGAAGCATGCAAAAATAAATCCGATTCCTTTGGGAAACAGAAAGAAATTCAATTGATCATAGAATTTTCAATTTTTATGTAGAGGAAATAATGTATATGTGTAAAAAAACAATTGGGTATATTCATTTAAATATTTTTAGAATAAACTATTACCAATGATACCTTCCTCTTTTATCCTAAAATGCAAATACACACTTAAAAATTGTTATTGTGGATCGTTACTTTTCTCTTGGCCATATTATACATTACAAAATATACTCGTATGCCTTGAAATCATACATCTTAATTTTTGTTTTAAAACATCAAACAGTAAATGAATACCTTTCCAAAAGGATAAAGTATGATTAGGAGGAATTATGGTTTGAGTCAATATCAAGTGATAAGTTGATAATAGTCCAATTCAGAGTGTTTTGACTCAAAACAGGGACATATGTGCAACTTTTATTACTTCAGTTTTCCAAATAACCTTCCACTTGTCTTCACTTTGAGGTAGACGGGTGGAGGTGCAAACCTTAAAATAAAATAAAAAACTTATGATAGCACTCCTCCATGCAAATTAGGACGGAAGAAATCGATCCTTTTAATATTGACTCAAATAGATGTTCTTGGACTTATGTCAGATAATTACCTTTTTCTTTTTGGGCAATTTTTTTAACTCTCATATCAGATAATTACCAGTATTTATTGAGATTAAGTTCATGCAAGGAATCATTAAAGCAACGTGCAAATGCACCATAAGAAGACAATTCCATATATATTTCATGGATTCCAACAGATTGGAGGATGAAAATCTTTTCAACCTATCTTATCTAAACTCTTTAAATAACACCAACACTCTTGTCTTCTCTCATTGCCCGACTCACTCATCACCATCTCTTGCAGTCTCTCTCTCCAAATATTGACCAAAGACGCTGATTTGGATGTTCTGCTGAAGAACACATACAAAAGCAACATTTGTCTCTTATTTAATTTGACTAGTGTGGTGGGATTTGGTGGTGAGAGATGGAAGGAGGTGTGCATGGAGGAGCAGATGCCTCTGCTTTCAAGGAGTGCTTCTCTTTGGCTTGGAGGAATCCTTATGTTCTTCGTCTTGCCTTCTCTGCTGGAATTGGTGGCCTTCTCTTTGGATATGACACTGGTTCTTTCTCTCTCTAACACCTCTATCTTTCTTAATTTCTCTCTCATGCATGGGTTAATTCTTAACTTGCATGGTTTTGACTTCTGTTTTGTTGCTTCTCTGAAACGTGTTCTTAATTATCTCTTCCTGAAGTGTAGCATGAATTCTGAATCTGTGGTTAATACTAAAGAATTCTCGTATCCATATTAAAAATTTATGGGGAAAAAAAACCATAAAACGGTATTTTTTAGATTAGAAGCTTTATTATTAGAGGGATATATCATATATGGTAGTTGGGACTGGCCAATAACAAAATTGTTTTTCAGAGTTTTCTTTCTCTTTTAGTTGGAATGGTTTTCTGATTTATGATCCCTTTCTCGCAGCTTGTATTATGTTTTATGATTTATTTATTTTCTAACAGTAAATTGGTCTTTTTTGCTCCACTGATCCGATTTATGATTTATAGTGTTGCATGGATTCGATCTGAACTTGTGGATGATAAAAACTGTTACCTTTTGTTGAAAATGTCCAAAAAACCCATAAAAAGTTAACCTTGGGCTTTGGCATAATTTAAAAACGATATGTTAGAAGATAAGTTACTGGTGAAAAATATATGTAAATAAATGTTTTGAGATATACAAACATAATTGCCCAGTAGCAAAACTGTTTAATAGAGTTTTCTTTCTAATTTTCCCTTGAAAGTACAATTGACATATGATTCTTACTAAATTCTAACAGAATATAATTTTTTTTATAATTCATGTTTTGAAATCTCCTTAATTCCAGTGATCCTCCCTCTGAAATGGTGTCAAGGAAAACAAGGAAACCAATAAAAATATCTGAATGACGGATAAATGTTTGCTGGGTTTTTTCCTTTTCTCTACTCCATGCAATAAAAGGTGCGTGCTACAAAAAAAATCATGTGTATGCCACGAGCTAAAAAATAAGAATAATAGTCACAATGTGTTTGAATTTTTTTTCTGCATATATTTATGGAGATGACAACAACGTTGAGATCGTTCATCTCATTGCATGCATGTATTAAGCTGGTAACTGTTAGGATAATTAGAGTTGAAAACTAACATACCGATATGGAACATCTTGATTGGGGTTCTAATTTCCAAATATTATTTACAAACTCCCCAAGTTTATGAATTCCTTTATTTGTTTTTTGATTTTTAAATTGAAGCTCCAGAGTATACAGCCATCTATTTGTTCCATTGCACACGACAACTAAAATTTTATTTTCCATAAACGTAATGATTTGATTATAATGACAGTTGAAAAATTCAAGTGTTACCGTTCCAAACAAATTGATTTATAACTTTATTGTTGAAATCCTACCTGCTGATTCCTATACTTTTGTTGTTCATGCATAGACTCGTTTGGTCATTTGTTCTGCTTTTGTAGGAGTTATTTCTGGTGCACTGCTCTACATTCGCGAGGATTTCAGCTCTGTCGACAAGAAAACATGGCTTCAGGTGCACAAATTACCTTCCTACTTCGTTTTTTCATGATGATATTGCAATCAGAGTGCTAAATTATGCATTCAGACAATGCTATCAAGAAGCCCATTAAACAGAACTAACAAAAACAAGTACCAATTGAAAAAAACGACCAATGCTGACAACAATCATGTCATGATCGATTACGTACCTTGTAGGAAAGCATTGTCAGCATGGCGGTCGCCGGCGCTATAATTGGAGCAGCATTTGGCGGTTGGACGAACGATAAATTTGGTCGAAGAATCTCGATCTTGGTGGCAGATTTCCTCTTCTTTATGGGATCTATAGTAATGGCCACGGCTCCCAACCCGTCTCTCCTCATCGTGGGTCGAATACTTGTTGGCCTTGGTGTTGGTATGGCTTCAATGTCAGCTCCTCTTTATATTTCTGAGGCTTCTCCTACTAGAGTTCGCGGTGCATTAGTGAGCACCAATGGTTTTCTCATAACTGGAGGCCAGTTCCTGGCATATCTCATCAATCTAGCTTTCACAAAGGTATATGTCTCTATTAGCACCTCAAGAAAATGTTTCAAATATTCTTCAGGCAAAAATTCAAATAGCAATTTTTTAGCATAAGTAGGTAACATTATTTGATTATTTTTTTCTGCACAGGCTCCTGGAACATGGAGGTGGATGCTTGGGATTGCTGGACTTCCAGCTCTGTTACAATTCATATTGTTGTTCTTTCTACCGGAATCGCCACGTTGGCTCTATCGAAAGGTTTGTTGCCTGGTTCATATCTGATCTGAATTCAATGTTGTTCTTTCACCTTAAACTGATCTGATTTAAGTTCAGAAGCAGATAATTATTGAAATTGACGTGTAATTTCATCAGTATATAGATCAATTTATTTATTTTAGTCTCACTCACTCTTTTCTTTCAATAAGGACCAAATTTGGTTGTGCTGTGAGATTGTTGGTAAGACTTGTATCTAACTGTTTATCATTATCAGATAAAGCTACTTCGGTTTTGTGAAATTTTATATGATTGAAGCTCTTCATATCCTATATCATAATATTTGCACAATAAATATAAGGAGATAGGTAAAAGTGTAAAACAAGAGCCCCCTCTGACCCATCTCCAGGCCGAGATTAAGCCTAAACTGATACCTTACACATGCAATCTACTGGACTGCATCAGCTTCCTAGTAGACCGACAGGAAAGAACTTATAAGTGCGTAAATTTGAAGTTAGTGTGGTAGTAAACTCACGTTACTATAGCTGCAACCTAACATAGTTTTAGCATTATTAGTTGTAGTTTGTTTTTATCTGAATATTATCATAGCTTCTTATAATTAAAAAAGAAAAAAGTTTACTTGATTTGTTAAGAAGTTAGTTGTGGGACTCAAATTTGATTTGCAGTTGCATTTGTGGAAACACAATCGTTCTCTGACATTCTGGTAAATGTCAATTGCAGAATATGTATTTTTTATTCTGAAACACAGAGTTGATGTTTGGACATTAATTTGATGTTGAAATTTTGAGCAGAAAAGAGAAGAAGAAGCAGAAAGAATTCTAAGAAACATTTACCCTCCTCATGAAGTAGAAGCCGAGATCCAAGCCCTGAAGGAATCAGTAGAAAGGGAGGTCAAAGAAGAGGGCTCATCTGAAAAAATTAACTTCACCAAACTCTTAAAAACCCAGACGGTCAGAAGAGGTCTAGTTGCAGGAGTTGGTCTCCAGATCTTCCAGCAATTTGTGGGCATAAACACAGTCATGTACTATAGCCCAACCATAGTTCAGCTTGCGGGTTTCGCGTCGAATCAAACTGCATTGCTTCTTTCGCTTATAACCTCCGGTCTCAATGCGTTTGGATCGCTTGTTAGCATTTACTTCGTAGACAGGACAGGAAGGAAGAAGTTATTGATCATAAGTTTGTGTGGAGTCATCGCGTCACTGGCAGTCCTCTCTGCTGCTTTCCACGAGACGTCAACACATTCTCCGCGTGTCAGTCGGAATGAAACTGCACATTTTACCGGTTACACTTGCCCGGATTATAGTCAAACGACGTCTACTTCGTGGGACTGCATGAGGTGCCTGAAGGCTTCCTCTCCTGAATGTGGCTTTTGCGCTTCTGCAACTAACAAGGTGAGCCACTGAGTCACTTGCTTCATATTTCTATGACTGCAAACGATAGCATTAACAATGCACAATAAATTAGGGGTATTGACTAATTGAATAATAAGCAGACATAAGTACTTGTATCAAAACAGATAGAGATTACCTATGGATATGAAAAATGTAAGCATATCCACATTTGAAAGATCTAGAGAGAATGCGAGTAAATAAGATCCACAATTCACTAATGGACCAATATTCATATTCGCCGAGTGAGTTTGTAAACATTCAAAATCGGATACAAATATGGTCTTACAGATGTTATTCCCTCAGACAATTTTTAAATTCGAACTTATATGCAATCAATTTTCAAACATCCACTAACACTAACACGATGTATGTGCGATGCAGCTTTTTGCCGGAGCATGTCTGGTGTCAAACTCAACAGTGAAGGATGTTTGCCATGGAGAACACAGGCTATGGTACACCAAAGGGTGCCCAAGCAACTATGGTTGGTTTGCACTGGTAGGACTAGCACTCTACATAATCTTCTTCTCCCCAGGAATGGGCACTGTCCCATGGATTGTCAACTCTGAAATCTACCCTTTAAGGTTCAGAGGGGTGTGTGGAGGGATTGCTGCAACTGCCAACTGGATTTCCAATTTGATTGTGGCCCAGTCATTCCTGTCTTTAACTGAAGGCATTGGGACTTCATGGACATTTCTTATATTTGGTGTCATATCTGTGGTTGCCCTTATGTTTGTGTTGGTGTTTGTGCCTGAGACCAAGGGGTTGCCCATTGAGGAAGTGGAGAAGATGTTGGAGCAGAGGAGCATACACTTCATGTTTTGGAAGAAATCGCACAGCAAACATAATGTTCACAAGAGTTCAGATGCTTGAGTGAGACACTGCTGTGTACTTAACATGGGTTGGTTATCACGTCTGTCTTGAGGGTAGATAGTCAAGAGTTCTCTTCTTTTTTACTGGATGGTGGAAGGAAAGAAGAATGTTGTACTCATATGATATGGATTCTGTAAATTTGAGGATGTGATGTTTTTGTAGTAGATAATTAAAACAATTGCAAGGAATCCACTACATCAAGTGGATATGTCAAATATTGAATAAGGCCTATTAAAATTGCAATATATGTCTAAGAATATACTTCTCCGAAAGTAAAATTGTAGCACTCAGTTGGAGTCTTGAGAGTTATTGTCCATTGTACCTAGCACTACTTTTTTAAGTTAAAAGGGTGGTGAAGAAACCAGATGTAACACCATACCAAGCATGGTCTATTGGACTGTTGACCAGCTGTGGTGGTTAAGAGTCAACTCTCATAAACACGAAGAATAATCCACAAATTGTCAACTCTCATAAACACGAAGAATAATCCCAAAATTGACAGAAAATATAGTTGCCTCTATGTTGCTCAAAAACATAATAAGCGTAACAAACTCCACAAAAGATTGTCAAGGACATATTGGACCAATCAATTTTGACAATATGCAATGGAAACTAGTTGCATTCATTCATTCATTCATAAAAACTGGTAAGCTCTAGGGATAGAACAGAGAATTGCAACTTGAATTGGAGCCAAATCATATCCCCAACAACTGGGACACCAACGGGTAGTAGGCTCTCTGAAACTATCAAACCATGATATCTTCCTAATCTCCATCTCTAAGTCAACTTCACTTACAAAGTCAACCTAGGACCAACAATCAACTAATCATGACTGAAAGATGAAAAGAAAAAAAAACTAAGCTTCACGAAAGGGCCATGCTTCCATTCCGACAGCTTACGCTAGCAAAAATTGCTTAATGCTCTGGTAATCAGCGGAGAAGGATTCATAACCGCTTATTTCTAGCACCACGGAATGACGAACTCAATTTGCTTTGCTTCATTACTACCTACACTCAAAAATCAACGTCTATCCCCAACGGTGGATTGGAGAAGGACGTGATTGGATGCCGCCTCAAGCAACAGGCGGCAACCTCTTAGGACATGTCAGAGGTGTGTGGATATGCCTCAAGCTCGAGATATCGAAAACTTCAATAAACCTCTGATCAGAAATTCTTGCCTTTGCAGCAGCAAAACGTTGATATTCATCGAAAATGGAAGATAAACACCATCTTTGTAATTTCCGTAAGCAGCCCACAACGCATCCTGTTCGATGCTGAAGGACCATCAATTATAAATCGAAGTTAGATGGCATTAACCACTTTGCAACAGATATGAAATTTCAGATTGTCATCACGATGCATACCTTTCCCCGTTTGCAGTGGATTAGGACTGGGTGGTTCTTAACATCTATAAGAAAGAAAGCACCGACAGGTTATATTAACAGCATTGGCTAAATATAACATACAAGAAAATACAACTCTATATGTTCACATACCTAACAAAAAATTAAGAGCACCACGAATTGTGTCATCCGGAATGTTGACAAAAGGCTCCTGCAGAGAATAAGGGTTGCACTTAAAAACAGGTATATTTGGAGGTGGATTCTTGCAAACAATTTAACCGTATCTATTCAAATGCCAGGTCTGAGGTCTCCATGCTGCATTATTATATGAATCAAAATTCAGTGGTTAGTTGTTCATTTCGACACTTTGTCAGAGGATTCAAGCGATTATATGATGTTCTCTACCAGAATTGTAGCACTTGAATGTCCACTTCACATGCTCCATGTGAACAAAATATTGTCATGCAAGATCATGACGTAACTATGCCAGGCTTCCATTGCTGGAATCTAAAGTTTATACCATAGTATATGTTGGACAATTGGTGTAATCATTTAAACATCAAATGGATATTCTTAGTATGTTCCAGACAACTGCTTTCTTGGAGGCTAGTGTTGATAAGAGCATATGAGCTTTCAACAAAACGTTGAAAACAGATAATTGAATTCAAAACAATACAATGAGACCAGCCTCATTTTATTTTATAACAGAACGAGGGCATGAGGCACACATTCTCTTTTTTTACGATCCTACAATCAAATTGTAAGCCCACTCATCTGAATTGAGTCTAACATGTAAATTGTACCTACAGATAAAAAAACAATGACATTCAAGGATTTCTTTCTGAAAGACTGAACTGAATCAAAATTTAACGTACAGAGCAACTATTGTGTGTTTGTGTTGAATGTTTACAGTTAAACAAGCAAATCAGTACGTCAAAAAACCATTATGTAAGTATATATGGATTTGTTAAATGACATGTGGGGACTCGCTCAAACTACAAGGAGACCAACTTTAGTCTAAGGCTTTCCTACTGGAATATACAAAAAAGGCACCTCCATAGTGTTCATTTTCCAAGATTTATCTTGTAAAACTCTTAAATGATGATAGCATTTTCAAGGTTAAAGTTATGAAAAAAATGTTCACTGTAGAAAATTTTCAGGGTGATGACAAATAAGTAACTTTCAAAGAGAGAAATAATATGTTTGTGGTGATAATGCTGGTAGAGTTTGAGGTTTCAAGCGAACATAATTTTTCAGCTTTTCAATGTCAAATGTAGACTACCCGTATTCTTTTCCTAAGATTTGAAGAAGGAATATACGACAGCAACTACTATTTAACAAAGAAAAGCAGAGAAGACATTTCTCACCGAGATTTTGAAGGAAAAAGAATAGACATCTGTATGAGATGAAATCGAGGCCAAATGACTCATCTAACCTCACTTACAAATTTTATTTTTAAAAAGAATTTCAAGAAGATCATGATCTGATCCAACTAAGTTGTGAGTTGTGACCCACAAGAAGTTGGATATGGAATTAAAACAGCACCAATGCTTTAATTCGCATGGACATTGACAACAGCACCATCAATTTCCAAATTTCTAAGAATCTTCATAAGTAAACAAAAAAACCAAAAAAGCAGATGAATACTCACTTCTATCAACAGCTCATAAACAACCAATTAGTTTTTCTCGTGGGAAAAAAAGAAAAAATAATTAGGGGACAGTAATTACCATAAGTACTTAATTATTACCTTCGTACCATCGATTCCAAACTGGAACAGCGTGATCTCATTGGCTTGCAGGAACTGCATGTTGGCTTCGGGATAAGCCTCAGGGCACAAACACCTTCAAAACCCAAAACCAATAAAAAAGTCACATTAAAAAAGGCCAAATTCCACAAACCCAGCAAGCAAGATCAAATTTTGACGCCAACCCATTTCCCAAAACCCCTCAAAACCCCCAAACCAACAACTACTAACGAATTTCGCACTCACAAAATGGACTTCAAATTGAGCGTCTTCAAGAACCCAAAGCTGTCCACATCGGGGAAACCCGAGCGGTACACGCCGTAATCGACCATGGCGAAGTTGAGGGGCGGACTCAGGAGAACTCCCCCAGTCCCCAGACTCGCCGGCGGGGACACCACCGCCGAATCCGTCTTCTTCCTCCGGCCGTCGAACCCGACGAGCACTTCCGGGAGGTTGTTGTTGTCGGGGTTTGGTTTGGAGAGTTTGTCCATTGTGGGGAGGTCCAATTTAGTCATGGTGGTGGGACGGGAGGGGGAGGAAAGGTGGGAGTTTGGTGGAGAGAAAGGGTCGGCTTCCACCTCCCTTTTATAGTCTTCTTCTTGCCGCCACGCCACGCCACCAACTCCTAAATAACCAAATTTTGATGTAATTGGTGGGTGTTAATAGGTTGTCCAGTTATACCTCCACCTCAACTCAAAAAGTTAACTTGAAAATAAAATACATAGATGAAAAATATAAAAATATCTGACTTGGTTTATTAAACAAGTCACTCGACCTTGAAAAACAAATTAATCGAACTCGAAAAAATTGAAAGTAAACTCGATAGTTAGGCTTGAATTTTCGATGGTTTCATTTATAATTATTTTTTGTATTTAGTAATAATATAGGTTAATATTTGAAGTTTGAAATTTTCACATTTACACGCCAGGTATAAAATTAATTATGAATTTTGTAAAACAATATTAAATTTTGAAGTTAATTATGTTTGATAGTCACCAAGAGAGTTCAATATCAGAAATGGTTGGTATTTTCTTCTTCTCTTATACTTGGGATGTATTTGTTTGGTTGAATAATAAAAATATTATTTTAAAATAAAAAATTAAACCGATGTTTGATGGATCATATAGAATGTCTACGTATTTCGTTTTTTGTCGAAGAAGACAAAAGCTTGTACGTTGGAGCGTCATACAAGTATGCATGTTTTGTTGACACTTATCTATTTATTTTGATGATGTTATAAAAGGAACAATAAAATATAAAGATTTTAAAATTACTTTATGTGTGTTTACACATTTAGGTAATTATTATTGTTTTCAAATACCCATCATAATCGTTTATTCTCGTGATTATTGGATACGAATGTGGTTTTCAAATCGTAGATGTACAATCATTATGTTATCATTCTAAGATGCAAATTTGAATACCCCTACAACCTTATCTTCCATAGGAACTTATTGTTCATGCTTCTAGTTATTAAAAAAGAGCAAGTGATTAATATATTACTTTGAAATTTATGGACTTAAAAAAAATTGAATTAGACATCGCAATTACGTATCCAGCAATAGCATGCAATACATTTTTATAATGCTCATCCTTAGTTAGTCTTTAGCGCTCTTCACCTGTGACATTGGCATCAAAATGAGTACGAAATATGATTAATCTGTTTTTAAACCCATATAATGTCACGTCAATTTAGTGACGCACTTGCATTCGTAGAAATTCATGATTAACCACCAATGAGAATACCTCACCAACATCATATGTGCTTGTGTTAATCATAATTCATTAAGATCGTGTAGTAGTGGAAGAAATTTTGGAGAATTGCAACAAAAACTTGTTAAATTATAATATTGTTGTTAGAAATAAGTAGGTTCTAATACATTAGGAACATGATAAACAACAAGATCTATTACTAAATTTTATATAAAATAACATTAATAAAAACACTTACAACTAGATGTCAAAGACATCTTGAAGAACGTAAAGCGGAAGCGAAACTTTAGCGTAGTGATCTTCAATTGTTTATCCCTAGACTTGATGATGGATGATCATCTTGAATTTTAGGAGAAAATTTAGAGAGAGGATGGTGAAAATTAACTAGGGCAACAATTGAGACCAAAAACCTTTATTTATAGAATTTTGTGTGTGGTAGTTTCTTCCATCAAAATAACTACCCACTAACACACTTAATGGACATGCATGACTTTAATTAATTATTTAATGGAATAATATAGGCCACATAATAATAACATTCTCCCACTTGACCGTAACATCAATTATCATTAGTTCCATTTACAAAAGCACATACAAAAATTGTCCAACATAAATTTCATTAAAACATATACTTCACTTAGTCAGAATCACCAAGCCAAACCAATGTAGTCAAATAATTAACGTCATTATTTGACCCCCATCAATTATGGTATTTGGTAATCTTTCCAAATTCAGTCAACATAAGTCATTAGGTTCATAAATTTGTTTGCTTAAATAATAATATTGTGCACAAGAAATAAGAAGCAAACTTTTACAAATCAAAGTCAAACACATCATTGAAGCTTCAACATATAATGTCATACACATTAGTCATTAACAACATTACATTACATTTACCAAACCCATGCCGGCAACATGCTCTCTAAAGAGACTGGGTGGTAGAGCCTTTGTTAGTGAATCAGCTAACATTGCTCGTGTTCTTATGTGTTGTATGACAATAGTACCATTTTTGACTTTGTCTCTAACAACAAGATATTTGATGTCAATCCACTTGGATGCACCACTTGACTTGTTGTTTTTTAGAGAAGAAAACAGCAGCTTCATTATCACAAAATAATGTGAGTGGTCTCAAAATACTATTAACTACTTGAAGCCCAGGTACAAAATTCTTTAACCAAATGACTTCAGCAGTAACATCATAGCATACCACAAATTCTACTTGCATTATGGAAGATGCCCGTAAAGACTGCTTGACACTCTTCCATGATATTGGTCCATTTGCAAGCATATATATGTAATCCGACGTGGATTTCTTACTGTCAATGCATCCAGAAAAGTCAGAATAACCAATAACCTCAAGGTTATCTGACTTTCTGTAAGCAAGCATATAGTCTTTTGTCCCTTGTAAATAGCGTAAAACTTTTTTGGCAGCTTTCCAATGATCCATCCCTGGATCTATTTGATATCGACCAAGCATACCAATTGCAAATGCCAAATCAGGACGTGTACAAACTTGAGCATACATTAAACTCCCAACCACTGAGGCATAAGGAATTTGCTTCATTTGTGCACGTTCTAATTCATTTTTAGGACATTGTAATTTGCTAAATTTGTCACCCTTTACAATAGGAGCAACACTTGGGGAGCAGTTTTGCATGTTATATTTTTAAGCATTTTCTCAATATATGCCTTTTGAGATAATCCTAAAATCCCACGAGACCGATCTCGATGAATTTCAATGCCAATAACATAAGTGGCTTCACCAAAATCCTTCATTTCAAACTTGTTTGAAAGAAATCGTTTGATCTCATATAACATGTCTAAATCACTACTGGCTAGCAAAATATCATCCACATACAAGACGAGAATGATAATCTTACTCCCACTAACCTTAAGATATATGCATTGATCAATCACATTTTCTTTAAATCCAAAGTTAGTTATCACCTCATCAAACTTAAGATACCATTGTCTAGATGCTTGTTTTAAGCCATATATGGATTTCTTTAATCAACATCCCATATGTTCCTTGCCTTTTACGACAAAACCTTCTGGTTGTGTCATAAAAAGTTTCTCTTGCAAGTCACCATTAAGGAATGCAGTTTTTACATCCATCTGATGTAATTCTAAATCATAATGAGCTACTAAGGCTAAAACAATTCTAAGTGAGTCTTTCTTTGAGACTGAAGAAAATATATTATCAAAATGGATGCCTTCCCTTTGTGTAAAGCCTTTAGCGACAAGTCGGGCCTTAAATCTTTCGATGTTACCTTTGGAGTCTGTCTTGGTCTTATAGACCCATTTACAGCCTATTGGCTTAGATCCAGTTGGTAAATCAACAAGGTCCCAAACTTCATTCATTTCCATCGATTTCATCTCTTCATTCATGGCTTCTAGCCATTGAGATGATTTATCGCTCATAACGGCTTCATTAAATGAGGTAGGATCATTTCCATTGCCAATATCGCATCCTTCGGTTAGGTATACAATATAATCATTAGAAATTGGAGATTTTCGCTCCCTCTACGACCTACGTAAAGGTTCTTCAGGAAGTTCAGGAGCTTCATTAGTGTGGGGTTCTTCATTAAGTAGTGTATTAGTTGTGTCTACAACATCCAAAAGAGGTGTTGAACTTGAAATCTCACGGATAATTAGGATTGGAACGTAAGTCCGATTTTCCTTGAGATTCATTTTTCTAATTTCACTACTCTCACTATTCTTGCCATTTTCTAAAAATACAACATGTCTCGTTTCAACAATTTTAGTGGTATGAGATGGGCAATAAAAACGAAAACCTTTGGATCTATCTGGATAACCGATGAAATAACAACTAATGGTTTTAGGGTCAAGTTTCTTAATTTGTGGATTGAAGATTTTAGCTTCAGCATGACAACCCCAAACACGTAAGTATCCCAATTTGGGTTTTCGACCTGTCCACAATTCATAAGGTGTTTTCGGGACAGATTTACTAGGAACCCTATTTAGAATATGTGTGGCTGTCTTTAATGCTTCCATCCATAGATAATCAGGTAAGTCAGTGTTGCATATCATACTTCGTACCATATCCATAAGTGTACAATTTCGTCTCTCAGCTACACCATTTTGCTTGGGATCCCCCGGCATTGAAAACTGATGAACGATGCCATTAGCTTGAAGAAACAAAGCAAACAGACCTGAATTTTGTCCCGAGTCGGTGTGTCTACCATAATACTCACCTCCTCTATCTGACCTCACTATTTTAATTTAAGGTTCAATTGATTTTCAATTTTTGCCTTAAAAATTTTAAATTTTTCTAGTGCTTCAGATTTTTCATGAATAGGGTATACATAACCATAACGAGAATAATCATCAATGAACGTAATGAATGATTTGTGCCCGTTAAGACTCGAAGTAGGGAAAGGTCCACATATATCTGTGTGGATAATTTCCAATAGTCCCCCACTTCGAGTAGCCCCTCTCTTAGTTCCTTTAACATACTTTCCTTTAATACATTCAACGCAATCATCAAAATCAGAAAAGTCTAATGTAGGAAGAATTTCATCTTTAACGAGACGTTGCATTCTGTCTCGAGAAATGACCTAAACGACAGTGCCATAATTTTGATGAATCTCCACTATCACGATTTCTTTTGATTCCACGTTGCCAACTATTGCCACTATTCACATTCATAGACAACAAAGACTTAGTCGATGAATAATTCAGATGCAGTTTGTAGAGGTCACCCTCTAAAATTCCAAAACCAACAAAACAAGAGTTATAATAAAGTTTAAGCATTCCATTTCCAAACTGACATAAATAACCACAAAGGTCAGGTTTAGATACCGAAATTAAATTTCGAACAACAGAGGGAATATAAACTACATCATATAAATAGAGGACAAAACCATTCTTTAATACTAAACGAATGGTTCCAACAGTCTCAACTTCAGTCTCTTGCCCGTTAGCAACTTTAAGTTTCCTTCATCCCTTTATGAGTTTGGTCACAGAATGGAATTCCTGCAATGAGTTCGTAATATGCACAGTTGCACCAGTGTCAACCCACCATGTATGTGAAGGAACATCAACCAAAAAGGATTCATAAATCATAAAATTAGTTTCATTACCCTTCTTAGCGAGCCATGCTTTAAAATCATCACACTCCTTCCTTACATGTCCAGACTTCTTACAAAAGTGACATTTCGGAGTAAAAGCAGGCTTTGTACCAGATGTACTTGCTTTGTCATTCGCAACAACCGCCTTCATTTTCTTTTTCCCTTTACCATTACCATTAAATTTTCTCTTTGTTGGACCATTAAAGGCAAGGTGTGCAAAGTCAGGCTTTTCAATTTTAAGTCTTTCTTCTTCAACACACATAACAATTAATTCACTCATTTTCCATTTCTCTTTCTGCGTATTATAATTGATCTTGAAAGGACCAAAATGCGCAGGCAGAGAAGTCATAATAAAATGAACAAGAAAATCTTCAGAAATTGCCATATCCATGCCTTTCAGTTTTGCGGTCATATCGCTCATCATCATGATATGTTCACGTATACCGCTAGTCTCATTATACTTGGTTGTGAGCATTTTCATTATAAGGGCACTTGCATTAGCTTTGGAAGTCCCCTTAAACTGCTCTTCAACAGAAGCCAAATACTCTTTTGCATTAAATGTCTTGTTAGCACTATCTTTTTCAGGGATTGCTCCCCGGATAGCAGGAGTAATAGAACTCTTCATAATCATTAGTGACATGCGATTAGAACGCTCCCACTTTTCATAACTGGCCTTTAGTTCGTTGGAACTAGTGGCTGTAGGAGGTGTAGGCGCATCCATACGAAAAACATGATCGAGTTCCAAAACACCTAGACATATTTCTATTTGCTCCTTCCAAGTAAGAAAATTTGTTCCATTAAGGGGTTCAATTCCAGATAGTTGTGATGTAATATGTGATGTATTCAATGTTGCAAAATTATCAAAATATATATGATGCTTACTTTCATTAACTACATAAACCACACGAGAAACAAATGACATAATAACATTAATTAACTGTAATCTAACAGTTAACAAACTGAAATTAACATTAAATACTCAAAAATATTTCAGTTAATTCATAACCATTTTGCATAATTATTAATCTAAGTTGGTATGATTAATAACATGCACGTTAATATATATTTATAAATCAATTTACATCACCGTTGGGCAGAAAATAAATTGATTTACAAAATCATTAGTCATAAGAGAATTTATAAAATAAATCATGTCTATAATTAAAGTTGGTAAAATTATGTCCATGATTTATCATACATAAAAATTGTGATTTAACACCACAAGATAACCATCACAAAAATTTATTTAACAAAAGAAAATCGACAATTAAAGTTGGTAAAATTGACGATAATCAGTCGTTAAATATATCATAATATGGTTAATAATTTTTCATAAGGCAAACATGTACAATAATTTTCCGTTGGGTTAATTATTATACATGAATGCAAACATAAATAATATTTTTATGTTTCATAAATATGAGAGTGATAAATGCTTGAAATCATATCATTCAATTCCAAAAAACAAAATGGAATGTACTAACAGAAAAAACATAACTTCAAATATTCCAATGCAGAAAGGAAACTGTCAAGCCAATTCATTTGCAGTTTTGCACAACTCCGTCACATACATAAACTTTCTCATAATCATGTCAAAAAATAATAATAAAGATCGATTGAAAACAATACATGTCGACATGTGTTTAGATTATGACGTCCAACACCAAACAAATTTAAAGTTAAACAGAAAGTTCACATGGAGTTGATCATCACGTCATGTTCCACTGTTGACTAATTTAACATAAATCTTTGATATTAGAATCAAACAGAAAATTTGGGTGCAGGAACGATTTCCAGAGAGAAAATTAACGCGAATTCAAGTAGCGATCATTATCTAGATGAATCGAATGATATTAACGTGAATGCTATTAGCCAAAACAGGGCAACATACAAACTAATGTATTTTACATGAATTTAGTTTGGCTCTTGATACCAAATGTTAGAAATAAGTATGTTCTAATACATTAGGAACATGATAAACAACAAGATCTATTACTAAATTCTATATAAAATAACATTAATAAAAACAATTAAAACTAGACGTCAAAGACATCTTGAAGAACGTAAAGCGGAAGCGAAACTTTAGCGTAGTGACCTTCAATTGTTTATCCCTAGACTTGATGATGGATGATCCTCTTGAATTTTGGGAGAAAATTTAGAAAGAGGATGGTGAAAATTAACTAGGGCAACAATTGAGACCAAAAACTTTTATTTATAGAATTTTGTGTGTGGTAGTTTCTTCCATCAAAATAACTACCCACTAACACACTTAATGGACATGCATGACCTTAATTAATTATTTAATGGAATAATATAGACCACATAATAATAACAATTGTGTCTCATCAAATCTATTTTAGCGAAATTGTATTGAACAAAAAATCCAATATACACGTATAAGTATCCACTGTTTGTTGCATACATATATTAGAATTATAACTGGGTCCTTATGAAAAAGTTAATGTTTTCTTAATTACTACTTGGTTCTTACATATTTCAACGTACACGTGCAACCGAAGTTCCATATAACTTCTTACAAATAAATCGCACCAAAGTTTGTTTGAAACTTCAATTCCTAAGTTTCTTTCTTGAAACCATTCACAAATGTGAAAGCAGGATTAGAGTCAATTCAAACTCTAGATTCGTTTATCAAGTCAAACCTATTACATTCCCAATCAAATTTCTCAACCATGAAAACTCGTTTATCAAGTCAACTTGAAATTATTATTTCACGTTCAAAGGTCAATGTGACATATGTTTTACTTTTTCTGTTGGAAAAAGTATGTTATAAGTAATAAGAACCCACACGCCTTGCATGATAGATGTATGATTTGGTCTGCCCATGGAAATCCAATTTGTCTCTTAGATATTTCAAATTTCGAAGGTAGAATAATTGACCTCCCAAACCAGCCTGCCACTAGAATTTTTTTGTGCGACTTTGTTTGTTTACCCATCTCTCGACATGTTACGTTGTGTTTAGCATATTTCAAACATATTGACCACCCAATGAAGTTGACCAGAATACCCAACCACAAATCAATGTAAATGGTGAAATCCAATTACCGAGGGATTATTTGCCGATGATCATCATTGAACAAATAGTTTCGTATCCAAAAGAAAAGTTTTGCTTGGTTAGTACGAAGGCAATCTACCTTCTTAGTGTTGCAAATCATATTTTATCTTTCGATCCAGCTAAGGATGTATTAAACTTAAACTCGGACTCGATATTTGTTTGGATTCAGCTTGTCAAAACCCCTACTCGACTCGAAACTAAACGAGCCGAGCCACAATTCCAATTTTACGCTCGACTAAATAATTGAGTCAGCTCAACTCGACTCACTAAAACTCGTAATGTTGAAAAGTTATGTATTTATATGTATAACTGTTTTTATTTACATATTAATATTTATTTTATAGACATTATAAGAAAATATTGTATAAAAACTAAAACATCAATTAAAAATCATGCAACAATATAATTTGTGTTAACTTTTGTGTATAAAATATCTTATTATTCACGATAATCAACTATAATAAATGGGCTCGTATAGGCTTGTTGAAATCTCGATTCGAACTCAAGCTCGGTTTAAGATATAATGAATCAAACTCAGTCCAACACTTCGTTTTAGTACTTCATTTGAGTGTATGATTGGTTTGAAAGAAATGTACCGACTCTAATATAATTTAAAGATGTAGATTGGTATTTTTGGGATTGGTTTAAAATTTCGCCCCTATTATAATTGTAGTGCCAAAAATATTTTGTACTTAACCACATTTTGCATAATTTGTCATGCTTTTAGTGAAGAGATAAAGAAAGTATTAGTTATGTGCCTTGAAAACTTATGTGGAGCTCAATTATATGACCAATAGGTTATGTACTATAGGTCGCGCCCTATTTTAACAGAACTGACTCGATTATGAAGTTATTGGAATTTCGAGTTAGGTCGACCGATTGACAAATAGTCAATTGTTTCTTAGTGACGATAAAACCTACTAAGGACTATTTTAGGCATTCATATTCCACCACTTGTGTGCCTTAAGCTCAATGTTTCTGACCATCCAACTTTGAACTAATTACATCGTCATAGCAAAAAAAAAAATCGACGTTGGAAATGTGTAACGACCATTAGATTAAGGGAGTCATGATCTGTGGGTTCAAACTAATTTGACTAAAGTTTCAGACCATTGATTAGGTGGACCCCGTCCAAGTCACGACCACACCCACCATCAAGTTTCGATTCCATGTATGGTAGTGTGTCCCATTTATATTAGGTCATCTGAAAGAAATTATATGGTCTAGTGTCAAAGAAAAACACTGATATTTGCTACCATGCCATTATTTTTTTGGCTCATGCCATTCAGTTAACATTCTCGTTTATTTCCATTAGTTATACTAATATTTAATAGAAATTTTGCAAAATTACTCTTAAATAAACTCAGAATTCATGAATATCATTTATTTGTTATAAATTTTACAAAAAAACAATTAAAATAATTTATTAAATATTTTTAAACTATCTACTCTCTCACCTTTCTCTCTATCTCTCCTATCTCTCTCCCCCCTCTCCTTTCTCTCACTAAAGTTAAATGTTTAATTATTAAACTAACAAATATGATATTATTTTTAATTTAATATAATAAAATATTTTAAATATGTTTTGTATAATATATATTTTTCAAAATATGTTTTGTATTTTTTTTTGAAAATATTGACTTTTTATTAATTTCCTTAAAAATCATTTATTTATTATCAAACTCTTTTACTAAATATATTGAAAAATCATGAAGTTGAAATAAGATAAATAAAATGAATAGTTTTAAAAAAAATTAATTATTTTGTAGTTTTAAAATATAAAAAAATATTGTATTTTATTAGTTTAGTAACCGAGTCATTAAGTTTAGTGAGAGAAAAAAAAGATAAGAAAGGAAGGAGAGTGAGAAAATAAATAAGTGAAAAGCAATATATATATTTATTGAGTGATTTTTTTTGCAAATTATAACACATATAATAAAATTTATGAATTCTTGCTTTATTCACCATGATTCTGCAAAATTTTCATCAAATATTAATATAACTAACATAATTTATCAGAATAACATGCCCAAAAAATCTAATGACATGGCAGCTAACGTCAGTGTTTTTCTTTGGGATTAAACCAAGTAATTTCATTCATATGACATATCTCCAATTCCGCAAGTTGTTAGAGGGGTGCACATGGGTTGGGTTCAACCCGAAACCCAACCCGAACCCGACGGTTTGGGTTGGGTCGGGTTGGGGAGGGGTTCGGGTTGGGTCGGGTTGGGAAAATCAAAAACCCGAATTTTCGGGTCGGGTTCGGGTTGAGGGGGTCGGGTTGACCCAACCCAACCCGAACCCAATTTTTTCCCCAAATAAACCGGTCGACCGAACATCACTCGGTCGACCGTTTCCAACCCGAAAATTTCAGGTTTTCAAGCCACCGGTCGACCGTTTAAGCACCGGTCGACCGAACCCGACCAAGTTTGGGAGAAAATTTTCGAATTCGGGTTCAACCCGATCCAACCCGACCCAACCCGAAAATTTCGGGTCGGGTTGGGTTGAACCCAAACCGGTTCGGGTTCAGGTTGGGTTGGGTTTTTTCCCATGTGCACTCCTAGTTAGTGGTACGTAAGCAAATCACCCTTTATATTAATAAATTAAATATATTAATATTGCAAAAGGTCATAATTCAATAGTATTGAGTAAATTCATAGAGTCCCCTCCCGTTTTGATTTTAATGATTTGATGACTCAGAATTTCCTGAGATTCATTTTTATACAAGAAGTGATGGTTTACAATTCTAAAGCAAATGTGACTCACATTATTTTCATCATGACATATTGACCGGCAAATTAAGGATACAAACCACGCCCCTGGACTTCCTCAGTTTTACCATGTCATTTTTTTTTTCAAAATGATTTAAAATGTCACTTTAGTATTGTCATGTTTCGGCTATATTACTGATGAAATTGGTGGGCAGTTGAGTGATGCACCAATTGAATAATGCTTAATAAAAAAACTAAAGTATAATTAATAATAACAATAACAGAAATTCTTTATTGAGCCGAAGGCTTAATTTTTCTATTTTAAGCTCCCAACATATTCATCTGAAATTGTTTGGTAGATTAAGAATAAAGTGGTTATACTAATAAATAATCTAATGATGAATATTAATCATAGAATAACTGTAATTTAGATCTAACACTGAGATTGAAAGAGATTTAAATTATTAAGATGAACCATGAACTCACTGGTTCTTGACTAGTAACAACCAGCCTACCATGCATGATGTTTGAGCGGTTTTGTGAAAATAATAAATTCGTTTGCAAAAAACAAAATATGATTAAATCGACAAAGGTTGCTTCGTTATCATATTACGTTCACGTAAAGTAAAACATTTAAGTAAGCACCGCGTGCTTTTCTCAAATAAAATATCTTTAGAAGTCAAAGGAAAATAGATTCTCAAATCCAATTGTGTATTTCAGGTGCAAATTTACGCATGGAGCATGTGGTCACACACACAATTAGGAGATTGAATAGGAATTGATAAAATAATATACCACCAAACATTCTACATGATTTAAGATATGCACCAGTAGGTTTGCCATTTGCGACCCATGGCTGAAACAAGTTAACAGCTTGAAAGAAAAAGATTTCCCCCGAAATAGACATCTCCACTGCTAGTTCTTTATTGTGATTCTTAGTATTATATACCAGGATTTTAATTAGAGTTTTGTATGTCTAGTTGTGTTGTCTTATGGTGGATGGAAAAGAAAGGAAGTATGCATGCAAGTGGAAGTACATTCCATGGAATATGCCAACAGTATTGGTGGTGAGATCCCACGTCCACATGTCCACAACCCTTTTTCTTAAGATTTGGCTCTTTTTTCTTTTTGGTGCGTCTTCTCTTCGCCACTTATTGTTCGTTTACTCTAGTTAGCTTCCTTTTCTCCTTTTTCACCCTCACATTTTTCTCTTTCCGAAAGGGATTACATGGTTTTTATATTGATTAGTAATGAGATTTGAATTGCCATAATACAGTTTTTTTGCACTTTATGCTGAATGGTTCGTTGCACATTGTTGCCACCATAAACTATGATCAAAAGGCGTAACCGAAAACAATTGGTCTTCATCATTTAAAAAATTAAAATGATGTTCTTCTTTATTATACCCAATCTAGCTACTAACTTTAGAAAGGCAGCAACCAACAAGGGAGCATCTAAGCATTGGCACCAAAACAGACAATCAAACGTATCCACGTCACAGCACACGATGTCCCTCCTTTGTTTTCATTTTACGGCCTTAATTAATCCAAACCCCTCTAAGTTCCCATGGCAATTATTTATCGTATAAGATATTTCTTGGCCCATCGACTATTACACGATCTGTGATGATGACATATGCTTGTGGCACCTTTCTCTTTTCTGAAAGCAGAGAATGGAGACGACATGCACTTAAACAAAAGCGTCACTTACGAAAGACATAAGACGAACTCCTAACCACCGGTTGTGTTTTTGGTAGTTTGCGTGCTTGTCGACGACTGATTCGTTGGTTGCTTCGGAATTAAACTTTATACGACCAAAGTGTCATGTGAATCTTGGTTCGATTGCTTTCTTGACCCATCCATCGCCTTCAATAGCAGGATTTGTGGTTAACTTTTGCAGTTTTGAACATACGCCATGTAAAAAACTGACGGCTCGCTTTTGGTTACCATGTGTTACTTAATTTAAGGGTGTTAATAGAAAAATTAATTAGAGGCAATTTATGATTTATCTCCCTGAACAAATTATCAAAGTCAAAGTGATCATCTCATCAAGGTAGTAAAATACATCAAGCCCTTCAGGTAGTTCGTCTGCCATAATGTGTCTTTTATGTCAACTGCACATATTTAAATTCTGAATGTGGTAATAAGTTCAACAATGACCGAAGACTTTCAAAGAAAAATGTAAATCATTTGATCCACATAAAAGTTCGCACTTAAACACTTACAAACTAATAAACATAAGACTTTAAGGAAATCAAGCACTCTAAAACAAACACTGCATTACGAAAGCGAAGCAATTTGGTCCTTTCACACCAAAAGTTAGGTGCACTTCATGCCCAATCATGAGATTTCAAGAATATATATATATGTACAAAATAAATTTTTCAATGTTTCTCTACCTAAAAGACTAAAACTCCTTTGGAGAGGAGATTCAAACGTAGCATCTTCCAATTTATGCATCAGACATTATGCCAATTCACCACATATATTTGACTTGCTTTTGTCAAGTGACAGGGTTTTTTAAATTAGTCCTGAAAGTAAACCTGCACTTGGAAATTTATTTCTTCATCTTGTGTTGTAGGACACAAATGAGTTGAACGCAAGCCAGCAAAGTAAAGCTAATGTCTGCTTTTGGTATTCGAAGTAAATGTTATCAAAGCGCTCAGTGTGGTGGAGTGACACCGTCGAACTAAAAAAAATGACGGACTTCCTCTAAATAAAATCATTAGGAATCTCCTAACGAAAAGTACAATCTCCATTTGACCATTTCTGTAATCTGATCACTTTGTTGTATCTAAGAACTGTATAATAAGACATAAATATTCCTTTGCTTTTGATATTCCATTCTTTTGAATGTAATTATGAATATAATTAGGGTCTTTCGTTGGTCCACAAAAGTAAAAAGTGGTACATTTGTATAGCTTTTGAAATCACCACATTGAAAGGTCAATAGGGAGACAATGAAGCTTCAGATCTCAACTCCGATTCCCGATTCTAGATTCGAATTTCCTTTCAATCAGAAAAGAATTTCACTTTTGAACTTTTTACCGTATCTAATTTGAAATTATCAACTCTGGTTCAGCTTGATGTAGTAACCACTAACGTACTAGAACAACGTAATCCCACTTGGAAGCATCAAAACCAATAATTCCCCGCATCTAATGTTTTAAGTTGTCTACACTTAGTATCTTATAAAGACTTTTAACAATATATTATATTTTATGCTAAGGGCTAGAATGACCTAACCATTAGCATCACCATTCACCATCCAATGTGTTGAGGTAAAAAAAAAGTCTCTCCTAACCATTGAATAATACAGCAAAACCAAAAATAGACTAGGCATAAGTACTGAGAATGTGGATGAGAAATAAAACGAAAGGCAATAGATTAATGTATTTTGCATAACTTAACATAAAAATCTTATTGCATGTAGTGGTCAAGGTCCAATGAACCATCAAAGATGTTGCAAACACATGGGATACCCACGAAATGAAATTCCCAATCACTAGACTGTTGGACCCAAGGTCCTAATGTCCAAATAAAGTGACTTGGTTAACTAATCGATTAGTGTGAGCTAGCCTATTATTAGTACACAATAAGGTTAAGTGGTGGTGGGGTTTACTTTAACATGTTATGGGTGTGTTATATATATATGCATTAGGGTTTCAACACAACACACACCTACATATTCCATCTTCTCTTTGAGAGAGAGGCTCCACCCATAGGAGACGGACGTGGTGCTTGTGGGGATCGATCGTCACCAAAGGGGGGAACGACATGGCTTCGTCAAGTAAGTCCCATAAGGATCTATCAATTGGTATCAAGAGCTAAGGTTTTCAAGGTTTTCTCTTGATTAGTTTTTTCGTCGTTCCCATAACAGCCCAATGAAATCATTGAATCAAATATTGTCAACCATCGCCATTTTTTTCCCCTCTCAATCTTTGGTGTTTTTCGTTGGGAAACAACTCAAATGTTGGTTTACATGGGTAAATCGACGATGGGCTCGTCAAACATGACGAACATGGGAGGATGCCTACTTTTCTTGACCACGTCGAGCTGCACCTGGTGGGTCTTGCGCTTGCCGGAGGTGGTGCGGTGCCCAACGACGTTGGTGTTGGTGGTCGGAGGGTGGCATCGGCGTTGGTGCGTTTCTGCATTTGTTTTGTTGGAAGGAAGAAGAGGGGTTTGGAACTTTTGCATCCTCTAGTCTATAGTTTCCTTGATCAGCTTTCAACATAAAGCTTTAGTCTAATGGGCCCACACAAATTAATGATCAGTTTTGGAAAGCTTTGAATAGGAAACGTTTTTTCTTCCTATTTCAATCATGTTTCTTTTATTAAAGAGGAATAGTTGTCACATTATTATGATTTAAATGTTAGCATTAATTTCATAATATTAATTATTTCTCCTTTTGGAATGAATGAGAATTTATATTATTGATTGATATAAGATATTTCCATAAATGTAAAATGATATTTATGGTAGTCATTCAAAAATTGATTGTCATCTTGAATATAAATGTTATAAATTAAATATTTATGGATTTGGGACAAATTCAATTATATTTAACTTAGAAGTTAATAATTGACTTTTGCATATTCACCCGTAAAAGTTTATGATGTTGATTTGTTTTTTTGCAAATACATTGTAATTTTGCTTAAGTTTAATTATTTGCTTAGCTGTTGGGTTAATTTTTACATGTTTAAATTCAATCATATATTTGTGAATTTAGCATGTTAATTTTAATATTTTCATAATAGTGTTTAATATGATTTGCAGAATTTACTGTTATATTCTGAAATTGCTATTTAGTCCATTTTTGCATTGCTTAAATATTTTCTACAATGCATCAAATATAGTATTTCGGACTAAAATCTGGAACACTAGAAATATGAAATATTATATTGTCTGTGTAATTGTTTCGGAATTTATTACTTTTAGAATAAAAGTATATTGCAGAATTACATGTAAGGACAGTATGGATCTGACAACAACAGTTTTCTTTACATATTATGTCAATTTGGACTGATTTGTAACAGAACCTTGCAGTTTTAATTTTAATGCTATTAAAGAACATTTAGGTTATGTTTATAATGACTTGAAGTGTTCTTTAGCATAAAATTGTAATTATTTGCAAATTTAATTTAAATTCTGCAAGAAAAATCTATGAACATTTTGTAAGGGCCTTTAATTCGGATGACTTGGGATCTCACCTACGTGACACCAAGTAGGAAGAGTTGATTGTCTCGGTTACTTAAAGTTGATGTTCAAAATTGCATTTAGATAATTGAGATTAATTAATCTTCACCAACGTGAATTGATTACGCTTGTATCTAAATGGATGAAATGATTTTACTTATGTAATGAATATGTAATATTTAAACTTCCAACGAAGTTATGTTACATAGACCTTTATGTAGGCAAAATTAGTTTCATGTATATTGATTAACTACTAGCATGTTATTATTTCTGCCAACGTAGAAGTAGTAATGATGTCATTTTGTTAATGTTAAACATGTATGGATATGTATTGCATGTTTAAGATAAAATATTTATGTGAGAATTATTAATTTTGCAGTTGATAAGGGTTTGGTACGTGTGCCTTTGTTGAGTGGCACAAACTTCCTTGAGTGGAAGGAAGCACTTTTGTTTCAGTTGGGCTTGCTTGATCTCGACCTTTGCTTTCGAGTGCCAGCTCCTGCTGCACTTATAAGTGAAAGCGATGCGGATGCAAAGGCATTTTATGAGAAATGGGAAAGATCCAATAGACTGTCTTTACAGTACATGTTACAACATGTGCCAAGGGATATTAGGGGTCCTGTGACACCTGATACCTCGGCGACCGTGTACCTTGATACTATAGAAAAACAGTTTATTGGGTCTGACAAGGCAAAAGCAAGCGCCTTGATCCAAAGGTTCACTTCCATGCGCTATACAGGGAAAGGAAATATTAGGGAATATATTATGAGCATGCGAGATGTTGCTGGAAAGCTAAATGACCTGAAAATTACCATTACTGATGCCTTTTTGGTCCATTTCATCTTGCACACTTTGCCATCCGAGTATAACCTCTTTAAAGTATCGTATAACACACATAAAGATGAATGGTCAGTAAGTGAATTGTTGACCAAGTGTGTTCAAGAGGAAGAAAGGCAACTTTGTGACAAATTGAATAGCGTGAATCTGGTTTCTCACGTGAATAAGGGGCACAAATCTAAAGGAAAGAAGGTTCAGAATAATTCTGTCAAGAAGCATTCTCTCGGTGTGGCTAACAAGTCCATCGATAAGGTTAAATGCTACTTCTGCAAGAAATCTGGACATCTAAAGAAAGATTGTGCTAAGTACCAGCAATGGTTAAAGAAAAAGAATTCAGGTAATATAATTTCTGTAGCATGCCATGAATCAAATTTAACTTCTGTTCCTGTATCAAGTTGGTGGATTGATTCGGGTGCCACTGTGCACATCTCAACCATCTTGCAGGGGTTCCTAATGCGGCGGCCTCCAACTGAATGCGAAAAGTTTGTCGTTTCGGGAAACCGGATGCGATCGCATGTGAAATCAGTGGGAGACTACAGGATTATTTTAGACTCTGGAGAGACTTTAATTTTGAAAGATTGTTTTTATATTCCATCATTTCAAAGAAACTTAATATCTGTTGTTAAATTAGTTAAAGACAGCTACAGTGTTTTATTTACTGATTCAGGAGTGTCTTTAATTAAGGGTTCTAAACCCATTGGGACAGGTATTATTGATGGTTTATTTAGACTAAATATGTCTTTAACTATGGAACACGAAGTCTCTTTAGTTTCTAATAAAAGATGCAGAATACAAAGTAACTCAAGTATGTTGTGGCATAAAAGATTGGGACATATATCCCAAAAGAGGGTGAAGAGATTAGTGAAAGATGGTCTTTTGGGATCATTGGATTTCACTGATTTTAGCACTTGTGTTGATTGTGTAAAGGCGAAAACAACCAACACATACAGAACCGATGCCACAAGATGCAACAATACTCTAGATTTGATTCATACAGATGTGTGTGGACCTTTTGATCCATGTTTTACACGCCAAAGATATTTTGTCACCTTTATTGATGATTATTCTAGGTACATGTATCTTTACCTCATCCATGACAAATCTGAAGTCTATACAGTTTTTAAGGACTTCAAATTAGAGGTAGAGAAACAAGTGGAAAAACCTATTAAATCAGTCAGATCAGATAGAGGTGGTGAATACTATGGTAGATACACTGAGATGGGACAAAGACCCGGTCCATTAGCACTGTTTCTAAAGGAATGTGGTATAGTACCTCAGTACACGATGCCAGGCAAACCCAATATGAATGGTGTTGCTGAAAGAAGAAACAGAACGCTTAAGGAAATGGTTCGAGCAATGATGAGTCATTCGACCTTACCAGTCTCATTGTGGGGTGAAGCTTTAAAAACAGCAGTGCATATTCTTAATAGGGTTCCTACCAAATCCGTCGAGAAAACTCCCTACGAGTTGTGGACAGGTAGGAAACCCTCTTTAGGTTACATGCACATTTGGGGTTGCCCAGCTGAAGCAAAGCTTTACAATCCAAATGAGAAATCTCTAGATTCCAGAACAACCAGTGGTTACTTCATTGGTTATCCAGAGAGGTCGAGAGGCTATAGGTTTTATTGTCCAACTCACACCACAAAAATAGTTGAAACTGACAGAGCTTCATTCTTAGAGGATGATTGTGTTAGTGGGAGTATCCTTAGGGATTATGTTTTTGAGGAGCCACAGGATGACATTGCTACTCCTCATTGGGTTACTGAGGATAACAATGTTTCCCATGATTTAGGGACTCCAATGTATTTGCCAACTATTGTCTCTACAGACAATACTCCAGTGGCGGATGCACAAAATCAAGAACAACCACATGAAGATCTTATTACTGATCCACCAATCCAGGAGGATCAGGATGAACACATAACCCTAAGAAGGTCTGTCAGACAAAGGAAGTCAGCAATTTCATCTGACTATGTGGTGTATCTAGCTGGCGAAGACATGGGACAAGGGTTTAATGATCCCTTAACGTTTTCACAAGCTATAAGTTGTGAGAATTCTGATAAATGGTTGCAAGCCATGAAAGAAGAGTTAGTTTCTATGGATAGCAATCAAGTCTGGGAGCTCGTTGACTTACCTTTGGGAAAACGACCAATTGGTTGCAAATGGGTCTTTAAGACAAAAAGGAATCCCAAAGGACTTGTCGAACGATATAAGGCCAGACTGGTGGCAAAAGGATTCACACAACGTGAGGGCATTGACTATTACGAGACCTTCTCTCCAGTTTCCTCAAAGGACTCATTGAGAATAGTCATGGCTCTAGTGGCTCATTTTGATCTGGAATTACACCAGATGGATGTGAAAACAGCTTTCCTAAATGGCGAATTAAAGGAAGAAGTGTACATGCAACAACCTCAGGGTTTTGAGGTTAAAAGAAGTGAAAATATGGTTTGTAAATTAAAGAAATCCATATACGGTTTGAAACAAGCTTCCAGACAATGGTACTTCAAATTTAATGAAGTCATCATATCCTTTGGTTTTAAGGAAAACATTGTAGATCAATGTATATACCTGAAGGATAGTGGGAGTGGATGGATTATACTTGTACTATACGTAGATGATATTCTACTTGCAAGTACGAGTCTTAGTTTGTTAAAGGAGACTAAGGATTTTCTGTCAAACAATTTTGATATGAAGGACATGGGTGAAGCCCATTATGTCATCGGTATAGAGATTCACCGTGACAGGTCTCTGGGCATGCTTGGGCTGTCTCAGAGATCATACATATCAAATATGTTAAAGAAGTATTCAATGGAAAATTGTTCTCCAGGAGGAGCACCTATTCTCAAAGGTGACAAACTAAGAAAATTGCAAGGCCCTCAAACAAACTCTGAGAGACTTGCAATGAAGGACAAACCATATGCTTCCGTGGTTGGAAGTCTCAACTACGCGCAAACTTGTACAAGACCAGACATTTCCTTTGCTACGGGATATCTAGGAAGATATCAAGCTGATCCAGGATTGGCACATTGGCAAGCTGCAAAGAAAGTTTTGAGATACCTACAAGGAACAAAGGATCTCATGCTCACTTACAGACAAACAGATCAATTGGAGGTCATTGGATACTCTGACTCAGATTTCGCTGGATGCGCCGATACTAGGAAATCCACATCAGGATATATATTTCTACTTGCTGGAGGAGCAATTTCTTGGTCTAGTACCAAGCAAAAGGTTGTGGCTGCCTCTACAATGGAAGCTGAGTATGTGGCTTGTTATATGGCATCTTCACAAGCTATTTGGCTGCGCAATTTCATCACACAACTACGAGTTGTAAACTCTATACAGAGGCCCCTAAAAATGTTTTGTGATAATGACGCAGCAGTGAAATTCTCTAACAACAACAAGAGTTCAAGTGCGTGCAAGCATATGGAAATCAAATTCTTGATTGTAAAGGAGAGAATTAGAGATAATATAGTGTCTATTGAGCATATAGGAACGACTAAAATGCTAGCTGACCCTCTTACTAAGGCACTTCCACCTGGTACCTACAGAGAACATGTGTCTAAGATGGGATTAGTCGGTTCTTTCAATATTTTGCCTCGATAATATGGTTGTGACACTATTTTGTTTATGTGATATCACACTTGTTTAATAATCTCTGTTTTTAGTTCATTGAGTTTTTCTATGAACTATTGTTCTGTCGTGGGATGGAATTTATTTGAATAAATATTTGTCATGACGTTTGTTGAATTTATTCATACAGTTTTGACTACCACATATAGTATTTGTTTTGACTTCAATCTTGATATCTTAGTACTTTGTAAGGACATACATTTAATAATGTATTACTACTCGGACTAGTGTCTTGGAGGTTGTCATATTCAAATAAAGGGTTTTGTGTTCTTTCGGTAAAATAGGCGTGTGGTCGCTCCACATAAAGATATAGCACAAGATATGTTAGGCAAGTCAAGTGGGAGATTGTTGGACCCAAGGTCCTAATGTCCAAATAAAGTGACTTGGCTAACTAATCGATTAGTGTGAGCTAGCCTATTATTAGTACACAATAAGGTTAAGTGGTGGTGGGGTTTACTTTAACATGTTATGGGTGTGTTATATATATATGCATTAGGGTTTCAACACAACACACACCTACATATTCCATCTTCTCTTTGAGAGAGAGGCTCCACCCATAGGAGACGGACGTGGTGCTTGTGGGGATCGATCGTCACCAAAGGGGGGAACGACATGGCTTCGTCAAGTAAGTCCCATAAGGATCTATCATAGACTTGTTTCCAATCACTATTGGTCCATGCTTAATCAAACCCCACCACAAAATTGGTGAGGTAGCCAAGATTCAAGAATTGGGTCTGATTCAGTTGAGGCCCCACTGGTTTGGTGGTGTGGAAAGCTAACTTATTGTGTTCAAATGGGAAAGGAAAGAGATGTAGTTTTAAACTAATATATTTTTGGCCCACAGATTAGTGGATGCGTTGAACGCTTCAATTCAGGGCTTGAAATCCACACGAGTACATACGCTTACAACAGCATTATTGAACAACTCAAGATGGGTGATACTGATACCCCATGCTCATTGATTTACACGTATATTCCGTGTCATCAATCACCAATTATTGTGGTATTGGATGACCTATATGTCAGGATATATGAATATTATTTATTTATTTATGTATACATCCAAGAAAGTTAAAGTTACCATGATAAAGTGAAGTTTATACACATCATAAGCTAAGATGGTTTGAACATTTACAAAAAAAACTTATGAAAATACTAGTTAGAAGGAGAGTTTTGAACCGTAACGAAGGACATTAGAAAAGACAGATAAACAAAATTAACTTTGGAAGAAACAATTAAAAAATATCTAAAACATTCAAATATTCCTAAAGATTCAGCATTAAATAACAGTACAAAGAAGAAACTATTCACGTGCCAAAAATATAATTTTTTTGAGTTTATTTCTAATATATCCTAATTAATTTGGGATTAAAGATTTGGTTGTAGTTGTTAACGTATACATCCAAGCGATTAACGAGCTATGTTTTTTTGTATACGAAATTGCTAACGTTAGTCTAGTCGGACGTGCACGTCCAATCAATGAAAGAAAAATATATACAGGTGTTCGTTGAGATCCATGGGGATTAGGTTAGCATGTGTAGCACCATCATGCGAAGAATCTTGTTGGAACAAGCATACTGTTTTGGTTTTTTTTTGGAACTAGTATTATATATACGTACACAATTCCGAAATATCGTAAGATACTGTATAGTATGATAATAAGAATATAAGACTGTAGGAGACCAATGATATGAACTGTTTCTTTTCATTATCATTTCCAAGGCTGCCCAGATATTTATGTCATCATCTGCCTACGATAGGAAATATCAATCTATCATGTGTTTGCGGGTCGCAAAGGTCTCACCTTAATCGTATGGAGTTATAAATCAAGAAGCTTGATAATAAGTTGGATGCCCATGGCAATACCGAATGGATCCATATTGATATGGTAGATTGATAGTATAATATCTTTGATTTTGGAATACTATATATGGACAATCCTTTCAGTTTTTATATTTGTTTAAATTCAAAGGGTACAAATAGCGTATTTAGAATCAAAAGTAGGTATGTGTGAAAGAATCCTTTATTTTATCTTTATGCAAACATATACATCGAGTATTATTTTAGGCTTGAATACCTAAAACGATATGAATTGGACTGTCCGAGGATGTGTGAGTTTACATGCACACCTGCTGACAAAACTTAATTATATATATGCAACGTAACCACATCGGGGTTTTCGTCAACAGTTGGTTTGTCGTCTGGTACATGTTATCCATATCATATCATATCATATCATAGATGTCACTCAAGGTTCACCTTTCTTGTGGGTTTCTTCTGTTGAAAATTAATGCATGCAATATTAGACACCTTGAACTCTTGAAGGCTTGTATTTGTAATGTGTTCTAACAGAAAGTTAGATATCTGACGATGACAAAGTTTATAAGAATATAATTATCGACCATATGAGAAAAGAACTTCCTAGTGTGTGGATGTAATCAACACAAACATATTAAAAGAACAATAAAAAATATTTCACAATTCAGTCATCTAACTTAATTTGGTTCATGGGTGAAACGAGGAGATTTGGGCGTGATTGGTGTCTAAGGATAAAACACTAGAAAAATTGATTGGATATAGTGGTAGGCGTGCTTTGACCGTAAATAATCTGCAATTTAATTTTAACAACTCCATAATGCTTGCCTACAACAACAACCAATATAGCAGACATGCTACTTACACGATTAAAGGAATATATGAACATGCTATTCATAATCGTCTAGTCAAGATGATTAGGCATTATGGATACGACAGTGAACTCTAATATTTGAAAGTGAGCCTATAATTTACCTGAGGGAATGATATTCTGATACAGGAAGAGTATACAACTGGGAAAGGACAAATACAACATCTTAAAACTATTGAATAGCGTGCACCGAACAAATTACAGAAAGCATGCAATTATTGGTGTAACCGCACAAAACGTTCATAATCTCAACAATGGGGAAAAGACTTCCAACTTTGGATCTTCAAATCATTGGTGGTAGGAATTGGTGTGTACAGTCATTTGCCAGGTTTATCTTTCTTGTAGGATTCGATTTATCTATATGTTTTTAAGTGTATGCAGTGTTTGGCACCTGTGCAAGGATTCCTTCACTAATCTATGGGTACTTGAATAAGGACGCCCTATCTTCAAGATTTACAAGTCACATTTGCGTATTATATCTTAAAATTTTCATGATGTTGTCAGAGAGCATTTATTTTGATTCACATGAATGTAAAATCATAAAAACGCATAAGAATGTAAATAAAATCATACTGAAACAGAATATTAACATTTCACTCAACTTAAATGACTAAAGTTTTCAAAAAATATTGTAATGACATTACGACATAATTTAAAGAAAAACAATTAGCGGACGCTAGCGTTCGGGACGCGCGCTTATGTGGTCAGCCCAGTCAGCAGACGCGTTTGAGTTGGCAGTCTCCACAGAAAAAGTTTATTTTTTATTTTATTCCTCGTTTCGTATAAATGTCTATATCCCTCCATCCCTCATTAATGCGTCTCAAATCACTCATTTTCCATGAACATTTTGGCTCTCCTACACAGCACAGGAGACTTGTTATAAATCTCAACATGCGTCTTCCTTTTTCTTCCCTTCTCTTCTGTGGTCCTACTTCTGTGCTTTGATGGAAATCGTTCATGTGTCTTTCCAAGTGGAGCAGCCGACAAACGTTCATAAGGAGGGGATGTTTTTCCCCTCTTTCGAAGAAGCCCAAACATTTTACGTTGCTTATGCCGATTCTTGTGGTTTTTGTGTTAAGAAAAGACATCACACCCGTTTGTTTGCTACCTCTGGGTCAGGTGTTAATGTGCTGGAACGAGATGCAATGGTGTCAAAGCTTCCGAGGATTTTGGCGTGATGTTCTACTGTTAAAAGTTCAATCAGAAAGTTCTATGCTTTTGCGTATAATTCCACATATACAACAAACAAGACCAAAGTCATCCTTAAGAATGTAGGAATGATCACATTCTTCTTCATTTTCTTCATGTACAGCAGTTGTATGTCTGTTCGGAATAAGAAGTCAGTCTGTTCGGAATATGTTGTGTGTCTGTTCGGAATAAGAAGTCCGTCTGTTCGGATTAAGTGGTGTGTATGTTCAGAATACTTTCTGTTCCATTTCTGCACAAATTTTCAACATAATCTGGACAAACATTTTACATAAACTGGACAAACTTTTTACATAAACAAGACAAGTTTTCTACATAAACAAGACAATCTTTCTACATAAATAATACAAACTTTCTGTTCCGTTTCTGGACACACTTTCTATGCTTTTGCGTGTAATTCCACATATACAACAAACAAGACCAAAGTCATCCTTAAAAATGTAGGAATGATCACATTCTTCTTCATTTTCTTCATGTATAACAGTTGTATGTCAGTTCGGAATAAGAAGTCTATCTGTTCGGAATATGTTGTGTGTCTGTTCGGATTAAGTTGTGCGTCTGTTCGGAATAAGAAGTCTGTCTGTTCGGAATATGTTGTGTGTCTGTTCGGAATAAGAAGTCTGTCTGTTCGGAATAAGAAGTCTTTCTGTTCGGAATAAGAAGTCTGTCTGTTTGGATTAAGTTGTACGTCTGTTCGGAATAAGAAGTCTGTCTGTTCGGAATATGTTGTGTGTCTGTTCGGATTAAGTTGTGCGTCTGTTCGGAATAAGAAGTCTGTCTGTTCGGAATATGTTGTTTGTCTGTTCGGAATATGTTGTTTGTCTGTTCGGAATATGTTGTGTGTCTGTTCGGAATAAGAAGTCTTTTTGTTCGGAATAAGAAGTATGTCTGTTCGGAATAAGTAGTCTGTCTGTTCGGAATATGTTGTGTGTCTGTTCGGAATATGTTGTGTGTCTGTTCGGATTAAGTTATGTGTCTGTTCGGATTATGTTGTGTGTCTGTTCGGATTAAGTTGTGTGTCTGTTCGGAATAAGAAGTCTGTCTGTTCGGATTAAGTTGTGCGTCTGTTCGGAATAAGAAGACTGTCTGTTCGGAATATGTTGTGTGTCTGTTTGGATTAAGTTGATCCAACCTAAAAGTTAAAAACAATATTTTATTATGATAAGTCTGGACTCTGCACGAATAAAGGGTCTGCACGCTGTCCTAGGGTCTGCACGCTGTCCTAGGGTCTGCACTATCTGTGTGTTGAGAAAAGAATCGTTCAACCTAAAGAACTGGCGTTTTTAAGAAGACCAAAGCACGTGAAGAGAAATTTTGCTGGACGCTGACTCAACACGTCCACGTAAGACGCGTCCGTGACGCCCGCGTCCGTGTATAAGGACTCTAATTTAAATCCGCGAGTTGACGCGCATACCAAGCTAAACTACTACGTCTAAATGCGTGTATGTACCTTAGTCAAACTTTCTTTGCATCAAATCACACAGATAAGACACCCTTGTCCCAATCTCAAAAGTAATAAGAAGTGGATTTGATATTCTACTTCGTTAACCCACAATCTACTATGAACTCATGCATTTAAAACAAACACAATCTACCTACAATCTTATTTGTCAAGAAAAAAGTGATATTATTAGTAATCTGAATTTGCAACCGTATCACATTTGAAATCTTCTGGATGTATATCTTTTTACCTATACCGCAAAAATAACACCAATCCTCCCAGTCGTATAGTGATGGTTGTCATTTAAAATATTTTTAAGATGAATCACTTGTTTAGAAGATTGAATAATTTGGCAGTTAGTGGTGGATGCGGAGAATTGTGGCTGTCAACGCCAAAAATTATATACTGAATGGATCTGTTTTTTTAGATAGCTTGCTCTAATAACTGTTACTGAAGTTCATTATAAAAGTTCCTGTCCTTCTTCTAATATGAATAGAACCATTCTGATTGTATCATACTATTGACAATATCTTCTTCAAGACTATTGATGATATGAAGAGCATCATCAGAATCTGACATTTGCATGCGCACTATTTCCACTTCGACAGCTTGAAATGGTCATTACTTTTAGACCATTTCTTTCAGTAGCGATACTATATGTTATCTTTTGGTGATTGCTACTATTTCCACGATAGTAAATAACTAAATGTCTAAATGTTAATAACAAAGACTACTAATAGTCCTTAAGAAGGCTTAATTTCTGTAGCGCCAGTGTCAACTGTCTAGTTCCTGCTTCAAATGTTTAATTTTCCATGGTAGATTCACGATTACATCTTGACAGTTGCACTTCTTTTAGATTATGTGTGTTAAAAAACCTACAACCTAATTTGCTACCTTGATTCTTTCATCATCATTTACTACCTTGGCATTTAGATCTCTTATTTCAAATCAAATAAATGGCTGCCAAAGAAAATTGGCATTGCATAGAAGCATAATGTATAATGTATAAAATTTACCTTAATGACCAACCAGAGCATTTAGTCACAGCTTCTGTAGTCAAAGTCTCTTGATCAGCGTCTCTTGTATAAAACATCATGAATAGCTTGTTTGCTAACATCATTGGACAAACTGAAATCAGATAAACGAGGAATGTCAAAAGAACAATCTCAGAAAACCAAATTCATCCTGCAACTGCACAGAAGTTGATAAAGAACTGCAAAATAATGGTTTCCTAAACAACTAGTTGAACAAAATAATGTTTACGGAAATGTGATTTGCTAACACAGGGAAAATATGTATAAAAAAACAATAGAAACGACAAATCATGAAAAGACAACTAAAAGAACTGAAGGGTCATAAATGGATTTTACAGGATTCCAAGGCTCCATAGAAATTGCGTACATAGCAAATGAAATTTCAACTTAAAAATTCAACACACAAAGTATTGATCAAAGTTGAGGTCATGGAAATATAGATGAATCATTTGCTCTAACAACAGATAAATCGGTCCATCTTCTTCCTTTGACCAATTATGGGTAAAATTCTTACATTTGATTTTCAAAGAGAGAGAGAAATATTTTAGTGGGTCCTAGATTCATATTTTACCCTACACAATCCAAATGACAAACTGCATGACTTTGCCCATCCATCATGACTCTCAGTCCTCCTAATCCTACTGGTGGGATTTGCGGCGGAACTTGATTTTGAACTCTATGAAAGAGCTAAATCAGACGCTAAGTTTAAACTTAAAAAAAAACCAACGACAAGCTAAGAATCTTCTAATTGTACATCATCATACAAGGGGGGAAAATCCACACAAGAAAGACTCAGACAAGAGTTGCTGATATATTACATCGATCTGATTTTTAAGGTCAATTGTGACTTGTGAGGGCCTACCGCCCAGTCATATAAAGGCCCACTAAAATACATAGAGAACCAAATAAATATGATCAGTACACCTCCACTGGAATGGTATCTGGAGATAAATCAAACTCTTAAAAACCAACAAAATTTTAATTGTAATGGTGTCAATTTGTCAAACAAAGAAACAACATAACAACACTTTTTTAATCGGGGATCATCTAATATGTGCAATCATACTTAGTGTATGCTCACTTCTAATCCTCCAGTTCAATTGTTGTTTACCTGTGAAATTTTATCATCTCTTCCAAATCTTACACGATTGGTGGACTTGTCGTTCGATGGTGATCATCAAAAGAACTAAACGCTTTTCACTTTTGAAGTATTAGTCTCCAACCCCCTAAATCTTTAACCTAAGCATAAATCACTCATTTACAATGATTCTAGTACTAATCACGATATTACGAACATGCAATTTCATTTTTCATTTTCATACAAGAATCACTTGGGAAAGACGAGTTCTCTCCAAAACCTGTTAAAATTACCTTACCGTTGGCACCACCGGTCCAGCTTCTTCCGCCGTTTCCGCTTCTCCACAAACAATAAATACATATTTATTATACTCCAACGTATCTATTATACTTTGTATAAATACATTACAAAACATGTAATACATACAATAGAAATAATAAGAATCTTCTTCTTCTTCCTCCTCGCAATCTCTTTTAGCTTGGTATCAGAGCGGTAATCCGCACAAAAACCTCAGACCTCCCTCTGTCCTCATCGGTTGCACCTCATCTAGGGAGTTGTAGGTCGATACCCCACATCCATACCCAAAAAGAGGAGAAGAAAAAATAAAGTATGTCCGAAAAAAGCCACCTTGAAGGAGCTATGCAGCGCCTGGTCTCCACCCCGCTGAACGAGGCAAACTACCTCACCTGGGCGCGTGCCGTTACTCTTTCCCTCAGCGGTCGAGGGAGGATCGGCCACATCACCGGGAGAACATCAAAACCAGAAGAAAATTCTGATAACAAAACCCTGGATGAATGGCAAATCGCCGATCACCAGGTCATGTCCTGGATCATCGCGTCTATGGAGCCAAAAATCGCAGACATATTCATCTACAAAGACAGTGCAAAGGAGCTCTGGGAAGCCATCCAAGAACATTTCGGAAAAAATCAGAACTTTGCACACATCTTCCGAATCAAGCAACAAATCGCACAAAACCAACAGAACGCCCGGAGCATCACTGAGTACCTTGGTACTCTCAGACGGGCATGGGATGAGTTAGGAGTATATGAGCCTCCAACAACCAACGCGGACATCATTCAACAAAGGACTGAACAAAATCGCATCTATCAGTTCCTAGCAGGACTGAACCCTTCCTTTGAAAACATCAGGAGTCAGGTGTTATTATCACCAGAACTTCCTTCTTTCGCCGCCATCACCGCAATGGTTCTCCGGGAAGAATCCCGAAGATTAACCATGACTCATCAGCAAAAGGACGAGAATGAGAATCAAGCCTTTTTCGTCGGAAAAAACCAAAACCGAAGCCAAAACAACACAAAAACCTTCGGAAAACACAAAGAAGAACATTGCGAAAACTGCAAGAAGATCGGACACAACTCCAGCAACTGCTGGTTCCTTCACCCACACCTCCGACCTCAAAGAAACAACAAACACAGACAAGCAAACATGGTGGAAAGCATCGCCGGCAGCAGCGCCAGCCAGCAGCCCGGAAGAAACGGGAGCGGCGGCAGCCGAATCGACAACGCAAACCCTAATCTTCTCCTGTTTGCGAAAAATGCAGGGTTAAATAGCTCCAGCAAACCCGGGTATCCCGATCCAGATATCCGAACCCAAGTCGGATCCAGAAGATCCGCGTTACCCGACTCGGCTGGATCCGTTTTTCTCGGATCAAATGGTGAAGCACCCGACCCGGATCCGATTCGGCGGTTAGTGGACCACTTGAATGGATATTTGCAGACTACACCCCCTGCAACAGGTAATTATGCAGGTAATAACAAATTGTCTGAAATTGTCAGTTTTTCTGGATTATCTAGTAAATCTACAAATAAACCTTGGATTATTGATACCGGAGCCACAGATCATATGACCGGAGATCCGACTGTACTTGATAACATTTCTCACAATCTGCAACTATTAAATAAATTTGTTACTGTTGCTAATGGAAATAAAATACAAATTGAAGGAATAGGAAAAACAAAATTAGTCAATAACACTAGTGACAATATTTTATACATACCTAATCTTGATGCTAATCTAATATCAGTAGCCAAAATTACTAGAAATTTGAATTGTAATGTTGTATTCACTCCTAACAACGTTTTATTTCAGGATCGTATTTCCGGGAGGATGATTGGTAAAGGTATCCTCCAAAATGGTCTTTATGTTCTGGAAACAAATCAAAAGGCATATCACATCAAAATTGATCATAACCTTTGGCATCGAAGAATGGGTCATCCATCTTCGAATGTATTGAAAACTTTATTTCCTGTTTTTACTTCTGATTTACTATGTGATGTATGTCGTTTTGCTAAACAAACTCGATTGCCTTTTTCAAAATCTAGCACAAAAACTTATATTCCATTTGAGATAATTCATTCTGATATTTGGGGACCTGCCCCTATTGCATCTCATAATGGTTTTCGATACTTTGTCAGTTTCATTGATGATTTTTCTCGAACAACTTGGATTTACTTGCTAAAAAATAAATCTGATACTTACTCAGTTTTTTGCGAATTTTTACGATTTATTGAAAATATGTTTGATGCTAAAATTCGTATCTTTCGTTCTGACAACGGTTCTGAATACACAAGCACTTTGTTTCAAAATTTGTTAAAACAAAAGGGAATTTTTCATCAAACTTCGTGTGTTAATACTCCGCAACAAAATGGCCTTTCAGAAAGGAAAAATCAACATCTTTTAAATGTCACACGATCACTTCTGTTTCAAAACAATGTCCCAAAACATTTTTGGTCTGATGCTGTTCTTACTGCTACTTACATCATCAATCGTCTCCCTAGTCCTACGATTAACAATAAAAAACCTCTCGAAATTCTATATAATAAAGAAATTAGCCTTGACCACCTTAGGGTTTTTGGGTGCACCTGTTTTGTTCACAAAAAACGTAATGACAAACTCGACTACAACTCCATTAAATGTGTTTTTTTAGGATATTCTTTTCGAAAAAAGGGATATAAATGTTATGATCCCCAAAATAACAAAATGCTTGTCTCAAGAGATGTCACCTTCTTTGAGACTGAACCATTTTTTAAACACCCCACTCAAGACGCTTCCGTTCCATTACCAAACTCCCTTCCTCAAACCACACACCAAGGAGGAGGAGATGACCAAGGAGGAGGAGATGACCAAGGAGGAGGAAATGACCAAGGAGGAGGAGATGACCAAGATAATACCCAAAACGAAGACAACACTGAAGAAGGAGACAATCAACAAGAGATTCCAAGAAGGTCCTCTCGTCAAAGTCGGCCTCCACCTAGATTTAATGATTATTTTCTCTCTCACACCACTTACCCTATTCAAGATCACATATCCTATCATCTTTTTTCACAAAAACACCAAGCCTTCTTAGGAGAATTAGAAAAAACTAAAGAACCCATTTCCTATGATGAAGCCACAAAAAACAAATATTGGATCAAAGCCATGAATGAAGAAATACAGGCCCTCGAAACCAACCACACCTGGACTATAGTCCCTCTCCGACCTGGCATAAAACCAGTTGGTTGTAAGTGGGTTTACAAAATCAAGTACCATAGCAATGGAAAAATAGAAAGATACAAAGCTCGACTCGTTGCTAAGGGATATACCCAAACCTATGGGCTTGATTATCTTGAGACCTTTGCCCCTGTAGCAAAAATGAACACTGTTCGTGTTCTTCTATCTGTCGCCGTCAACCATGGATGGAGTCTATTCCAAATGGATGTCAAAAATGCCTTTCTACAGGGAAATCTGGAAGAAGAAGTTTATATGACTCCACCCCCTGGATACACCTCTCATCCTGACCAGGTATGCAAGCTTCACAAAGCTATATATGGACTAAAACAATCGCCTCGTGCCTGGTATGCCAAACTCAGTCACTCTCTTCTTAGGTATGGTTTTATTAAAAGCTCTGCTGATGCCTCCATGTTTACAAAACATGATCATAAAAACACTACCATTATTCTCATTTATGTCGATGATATTATAATAACCGGTAATAATAATCACCAAATAAATTTAGTCAAGGGCTACCTAAAATCTAAATTTGATATAAAAGACTTAGGAATTATGAAATATTTCTTAGGTATAGAAATTGCTCATTCCAAGAAAGGGTTATTCCTTTCACAACGTAAATACACCCTAGACCTCCTTAAGGAAACCGGGAAAATAGGATCAAAACCTACCACCACACCAATAGAAACTAATAGGAAGATAGGACCCACAGATGGCACGCCATTAACCAATATTGGACAATTCCAAAGATTGGTAGGAAAACTAATCTACCTCACAGTTACTCGACCAGATATCACCTACGCTGTAAGTCTTATAAGTCAATTTATGCATGCTCCACACACACATCACTTAGACTTGGTTAACAGAATCTTATGTTACCTAAAAGGCTCACCCGGGCAAGGACTTTGGATGAAACCTAACAAGTCTAATTCAATTATTGGTTATTCTGATGCAGATTGGGCTGGAAGTCACGATCGGAAATCTACCACTGGCTTCTGCACATTTGTTGGAGGAAACCTTGTTACCTGGCGATCTAAGAAACAAAATGTCGTTGCTCGCTCCAGTGCAGAAGCAGAATATCGTGGAATGGCATCCACTACCAGCGAATTAATCTGGCTCAGTCAGCTTCTCAAAGACATGAATATCACAACCCAAGGCCCGATGAAAATGTTTTGTGACAATAACGCAGCTCGTCACATCGCAACAAACCCTGTCATTCATGAAAGAACTAAACATATCGAAGTTGATTGCCACTTCATCCGAGAAAAGATTCAGTCAAAAGAAATAGAAGTTCCCTACGTTCCCAGCAAAGAACAACTTGCGGACATATTCACTAAAGCTCTTGATCACAAATCGTTCTCTACACTTCTTCACAAGTTAGGATCTATCAATCCCTTCCAGATCCAACTTGAGGGGGCGTGTTAAAATTACCTTACCGTTGGCACCACCGGTCCAGCTTCTTCCGCCGTTTCCGCTTCTCCACAAACAATAAATACATATTTATTATACTCCAACGTATCTATTATACTTTGTATAAATACATTACAAAACATGTAATACATACAATAGAAATAATAAGAATCTTCTTCTTCTTCCTCCTCGCAATCTCTTTTAGCTAACCTTCTCCATAATCGGTTCGGTTCGGTTCGGTTCGACGCGAAAAGGGTTGGAACCGAAACTACTCCAACAAACAGAATCCAATCCATTGCAGAGAATGGTTACATCGGACTAAGCTCTAGGGCTCACCTGAACACCAACTCGGTCGGAAATCTAGGGTTCCGTACGTCTCCGGAGGAAGAAACCCTTCCGTTCTAGGGTTTCATACGTCTCACATCAGAGCGGGAAAGAAAATTCTTTTGCACGAAACGTTTTCGTTTCGATGCGACGAAATGGGCTCCTTTTTAGGGCCGGATTGATTGTAATCGGGTATGGTAATTGGGTACCATGTGTAGGATCCGACTACTTACGTATTGTACGGCCCAGTCCAAATTTCTTTGGACTTCGATTTCTTTAAATCTCGAAATCGTATTTCCCTGAGAGATTACCCCCAGGAAATATCTTATTTTACCTGAAAATCGATTCAAATCGAACCCAGGATTAGTTCGGGTTTAGTTCTATTATCTCGTAGGTTGGTTGCTTATAGAACTAACTTGGAAAAATTCTAATCCATGAATTTCTTGCTGAGTTTGGATCTTGATTCTTGCGATCCCATCAAAGACTTACTTAAATTGATAAAATATGTAACATATTGTGTATCCATGTATGTTGTACTTATATATATTATGATAACTTTGTTGGAGGTTGCAAACTTGAGCTTTGCGTGGACCAAATTAAACTCGATGACACATTGATAGTGAGTGATTGTGTATCCCTTCAACTGTCACCTAAGTGTTGCCAATGCATCACAATTCACAAGTTTGATAGCTCAACTGGTTCCAACGAGTAGCAGACTAGCATTAGTTATCACTTACAAATCACTCAATCACGTCAACAAAAATAATCCTACTTTCAATGCATCACCCGTCTACAAAAATGACACCGCAAAGTTTTTCGTACGATGTTCTGTAACAGCACTTTATTATCATCTGGAGCAATCACGGCGCACCAATCGATCCCACCAACACCACTTTATTATCGCCAGATGGAAATTTATGACCAAATGACTACAACTACAAGCAGGTCCAGACACCACCAGGGGTCCAGGAGGCAGAGAAGGAGCACAAACTTGTGTCCGGATCACATGGTCTCACTCGCAGAATCACCGGTAAAAAACAAAACAACAGACACAACTCCAGGAATCTAGCATGTCCCACAACCACATATCATCAGTATATCACCAACAATAATTACCCCAATCCTAACGTTAAACAAATAAACACAAACCCCAACGGGCATTTCCATGGTGGGCCCCACCACTCCCCAATATTTTTACCTTACCTTAACCCATATTAACCCCGTCACCATCAATTTCAGATTATGACTGTTACGGATTGGGTTAGTGGTTTGACCAACAAGACACGGTTGTCGGATTTGGTGGTGGAAGTGGTGTTCAAAGCATCGTTAACACCACCGAGACAGTTTCCGGGCGTCCTGGTTTCTCTCTCCATCACGTCAGCTTCTCTCTCCGTCACGTCAGCTCAAATCAACTTCCCTAAATTTTTCTTAACCACACCCAAAAACACTTCAAGCGCCCTACATTTTCTCTCCTACATGTCGTATCAATTTTATGCAAAATACGAAAAATTGTCAAAAAATTCTAGAAAATATAAACAAATAAAAAACTTATTTTCATAAAAAAACTATTTGAAAAAATAATTTTAAATTATTTTTAAAACATTTTTGAAAAAAAAATACAAAAAAACTGAAGACCAATAAAGAGAGCGACGTGGCCCCCGCCCGGATGCCCAGGGTCGAGACACGCGGGGGCCCACTACTCCCACAACCTCTCTCTCTCTCTTATTTTTACTCTGGAACAGCGTTTTGTTCGTTTGGTACCTGCGCTTTATATTTATCTTTCTCTGTGTCTGTTTGGCAGCAAAGCGAAACAAAGCAAAGCCGATATTTTTGTTTCTCTCCTGCATTATGGCTCTCTGCTTCGCCTTCCTCTTCCTTCTGCTCTCCTCCACCTCCTTCCCTGCTGCGGGTAAGGATTTAGGCCACTATGTGTTGAGAAGGTTGGAGTTTGGGGTTTTGGGTAACTTTTTTTTTTGGTCCAAGATTTTATCTTTTTGGTTTTTTTGTGTGTCTGTGTTGAAATGGGTAAGGTTTGGTTTTGGGATTTATGGTCTGTTTTTGCCTGCAGGAGTACATGTGGGAAGTTATATTTTGGTTGAGATTTGGAAGTTAAGGAAAAGAACGTAAATTTGTTTAACCGTTTAGCATTGTGCATTTTGGTTTGGTAGAAATTTATAAACAGAGAAGGGGGGAATAACTTGATTTTGCCTCTTTTTTTCTGCTGTAATGTGTGAATGTTTCTCAACTTTCATGTTCTGTTTTCATCATTACTGAAGATATGTTTTTGTGGGGCAATTTAAAAGTAATATATATATATATATATATATATATATATATATATATATATCTGTTATTTAGTGTGAATCTGACATTATTGTTCTTGCATTTTGCTCTTTTTCCCATTATTCTGTGATGCATGTGAAGAAAAGTAACATTAGTCAAACCAAGATTCAGCCTTTTTGCATCTACTCCATGAATTTCCACCCGTACTCCATGAATAAACTCCATGAATTCTCACCTTACAATGTTTATATTCTTCTTTTTCTTGTTAATGTATATATTCATCAATGTCTCGTTAAAAAAACAAAAGAGAAACTTGATAATGTAGTGATAATAACAACAATAATGTCTATCTTTTGTTAGAAGATCATCACATGTCCAGAGAAATCATGTACCTGTCACTATGTCTCTGGCATTTTGTTCTTTGTTTGCTCGCATTAAAACCGTATTTTGATTTCTCGTTACATCTCTTTCCTTCCATCTCGGGTAGCATTTTGTTTTTCGGTTTTCTTGTGAATCATTGTTTAAAAAAATTGACTTTTGCTGCAAACACAGCATAATAACAAGCTATATTCTGTAGCACTGATTTGTCGGAGTTTATTTTTTATTTTGCTCCTTTTTTCCTTCTAAAGCTATATTTAATCTAAATCAAACTGAAGCCACCAAGACTTGATTTTTACACTCCAGCACTCTTTTTTTCCATCTCTAAAAGATTTTTGTGGTATTCCTTTACCCTCATGAACCTAACACGTACATATCCACCAACATTATGTTCTTTGCCTGTGTTTTACCACAGTTTTCTATTTCATTCAGTGTCTGTTAAAACAGACCAACCACCAAGATTATAATAACAATTATTATACTTAGCATCTCAAACGTCTTACTCACTAATGTTTTTGGATATTCTGATGAAAAAACAGATGCAGGCGTGGTTGGTGTGAATTGGGGCAGGGTGGCCAACAACCTCCCCTCTGCTACCAAAGTTTCCCAACTCCTCCGGGCTCATTCCATCACCAACGTCAAGCTCTTCGATACCGACCCTGCTGTACTCCGCTCCCTTGCTGATACTGACGTTGGTGTGGTTGTCACAATCCCCAATGAGATCCTCTCTTATGTTGCGTCTCGCCCCTCCTTCGCACGTTACTGGGTTGTCAAGAATGTTGCTACATACTACCCCAAGACCAAAATCCACACCATTGCCGTTGGCAACGAGGTCTTTGTCGACCCCCATAACTTAACAAAGATACTAGTTCCTGCAATGCAAAATGTATATGTAAGTTATCAGTTTCCTACTTCACCCAATTTTATGTCTTCCTAAAAAAAGGCCATTCATGTCTGTTTTGACTAGTTAGGACAAATTTGCATGATTGCAAACACAAAATGAGACTCTACAACTCGACTTTGCTTGTTATGATACAATACTTTGCATTGCAGGATTCACTTGTTAGCTTAAAACTTGACAAGCGCATTAAAGTCTCATCTCCGATCGCTCTCTCCGCGCTTGCAAACTCTTACCCCTCTTCTGTCGGGGTGTTTCGCGAGGATTTGTCTGAGAAGGTGATGAAACCAATGCTCCAACTCCTCAAGAAAAGTGGTTCTTACTTAATGGTGAATGTCTACCCTTTCTTTGCCTACGAGGCAAATTCCGATGTGATCTCGTTGGACTACGCTTTGTTCCGTCCCAACCCTGGCAGTGTTGACCCCAACACCAACTTGCACTACTTCAATCTCTTCGATGCCCAAATTGATGCAGTATATGCAGCAATGAAGGCAGTGGGATACAAAGACATGAAAATCGTGGTGTCAGAGACGGGGTGGCCCTCGAAAGGGGACAATAGTGAGATTGGCGCTGGACCAGAAAACGCGGCAGCATACAATGGGAATTTGGTGAGGAGAGTGTTATCTGGGAATGCTGGAACTCCAATGAAACCAGACGCAGATATAGATGTTTATTTGTTCGCGTTGTTCAATGAAAACGAGAAGACAGGTCCGACATCGGAGAGGAACTATGGGCTGTTCTATCCAACAGAGGAAAAGGTGTATGACATTGAGTTCCAAATCGGTGGCAACCGGAGTTATCACGGCACTGATGAAGGGCATCAGCACAAACAGGTATAAAGATCTTTCTAATAATGCTCCTGGTCGTTATTCAAGTTATCTGCTGCTACCTTTGATTTCGAAATCTTTCTAGAAAGTTGGCATCTATGTTAATATTGATTCTGATATTTTCAGGAAAAGTTAACATTTTGCATACTGTTAAATAGTAAAACTTTGTCTAACTTTAATTCGACGAACTTTTAGATGACTATAGATTTTCCTTTGATTTCTTAAAAAATTAATGCTCGTCACTTGTGAAGCTATCTCTAGCTAATTGTAGTAAAAAAATTGTTTCAAAATTTGCTGCGCTTGGATTCTTCTTGAGTACAATTTGTATTTCTTTTAACCAGATATCACTATACAATGATGATGATGATGATGATACATGTGCATTGGTAACCAGGAGGAGACATCAAGGAAATCACTAGCTCCGGTGGTCGACAACGGAAATTCCAACAAGAAACCACCATCTTCGTCTACGACATCCGGTGCCACATGGTGTGTGGCCAAGGAGTCAGCAGGAAGAGAGAGGCTTCAGGCAGCATTGGACTACGCTTGCGGTGAGGGCGGAGCGGAATGCGATAAGATCCAGCCAGGCAAAGAATGTTTCAACCCCGACACCTTGGAGGCTCACGCTTCTTACGCCTTCAACAGCTACTATCAGAAGATGTCGCGCGTGGCCGGCACGTGCGACTTCCATGGTGCAGCCTACATTGTCACACAACCTCCCAGTAAGTATTCTCAATGCCTATCCATGTAAGAACCATTTGGTTAGTGGGGTGCGGATCCACAATTCACCTAATCATTAAAATTAACCTTACCACTTCCATTGTCACAAGCCTTTTTTTTAGAACCCCACAATATTAACCTGGGATTCTTCTAATGTTATGTTGGTAGGGTTTTTCTAGTCTCTTCCTTTGCCACTTTTGTTAAGGTAGTAACAAAAACATTTGTTTTGCATCTGCAGTGCACATGCTGTCATACACCATTGTTCCCTAATAATGCAAGAGCATATTGCAGTGAATCTGACAGATGTGTTTTTCGCTTGTTGTTTTATTTTCCTTTTGCAGGTTATGGCAAGTGTGAGTTCCCCACTGGATACTAATCCCACCCATCATCACTTTTAATCTGTATGTTACCATATATATCTATTATTATTAGTATAGTATAGCTTGGCTAACTGGAGGAATTCTACCTTTGTTTATTTACTGTATGTAAACTAAGGGGGAGGTGTGAATGGTGGTGGCTCTTCTTCTTTTCTATGTTGTTGTTGTTGTTGTTGTTGTCGTATATTTTGAGATAAAGTCATCATTCTTCATTCTACTCCTGCTAGGCTTTGTTGTAGACCTTTGTATAAGTCAAAAGTAGTGTTCACTTTATTGAAGTTGGTATTATTCGTTTTTGTCTTTGTGGTGCATGTGGATCTTGTGGCTTTGTTGTTCATGTGTTTATGGGATTGTTATCAATATAGTGATCGTACCTTCTAAGTTGGTTCTTTGCTCGCAGTTGGTATACATGGCATGGTTTGTTGATGAAAATTTAATTATATCCTCAAAATTAAACAAAAAGTTGCAAGCTCGAATGTACGATCCTACGAGTGTCTTGATCTACTAGTTTCGTTTCAAATGGAACTAGTTGAGATAGGCTAAAAAATGAGATTTATCGAAAATCAAAGTTTAGGCACGTTAATCGGTAGAGTCTACCTCCATGCGTAGTTCCATCGTTCTTAAGTGTGTTTTTTACCATTTCTTCATATATTAATCTTAAGGTCCAATGGTTTTTCAAATGAATATTTTTGGAGATTACAGTTTTTCGAATGAAGATTTTAGGGAAAATCTTTTTTTCAATCTCCAAAAAATAAATGTTTGAGAAAAGAGATTTTCATTTTTTTGTTGTTTGGCTATCTAGAGTTTAGTTTTTCAAATACTATTAAAAAACCCTTTCAACCTAAAGCTTGCCTTTCATTGAAATTGCCTCCAACAAAAAATAAATCAATTCATATCACATACAACACACATAACAAAATCTATAGAACGAGATAATTATTGTAAGTTTAAAATTTAAAACAACTTATTTTGGTAATCAATATGATATATACAGTTGAAAATTAGATAATATGAATATATAAAATAATATTGCTTTGTAATATCATAAACTATCAATATTCGAAATAATATTACTTTCTCCATTCTCTCTAGATTTTGAGCGAAAAAGAGTAAATCCGTAACAATAAAAAAAGCAACAACTCTCCATTTGACAACAACTAAAAAGTAACTATTGAGAAAAATGATTTCCATTTTTTTTGTTTGGCTATCTGGATTTTGTTTTTTCAAAGATTACTAAAATATCATTTCAACCCGACCTTTTATTAAAAATGCAATTATGATATAACATTTTTTGGCAAGTACTAATGGAAAAACATTTTTTCTTACGTTTCATTATTTATTCTCAACACAAAAAATCACCAACTTCATCATTTAATCACGACCCCCAACTTTAACAAAATGAAAACATTGGATACGAGAAATTTTAATAACAATCTTCCATATAATTACAACACACGGAGAAAATTGAAATTCGGTTGTAAAACCAATTTTGATGACATTATTAGAATTGCCTCCAACAAAAAAATGACCAACTAGTATCACGTTACAAACACACTATGAAATCTATACTGCTGAATGAGACAATTATAGCAAGCTGCTAATAATCACAGAGAATGTGGAAGGACGTGATTTGTATGAATTATATAAATAGTTTAAAATTAGATAATATTAATATATAGATTAATACTATTTTGTAATATCGTAAATTATTAATGATTGAAATAATATTCTTTTGTAAGAATAGCAAGGAGAAAAAAAGTAAATTCAATGGGTAACAATCAGAAAACATCAAAAATCAACCTCAAATTAGTTTGTTGGGGAGAGAGAAATGTACAGCAATTTAAGGTTTTAAAAATCAGTTTTTTTCTTTCAAAAATCTCTCCGGCAATTGATTTTCAAAATCATGTTTTTCCCCCAAAATCAACCCAAAAAACTGTTGCCAAATGGATCCAACAAAAAATAGTCTCAAATTAATTTTCTGGAGGAGAGAGAAATGTTTTGGAATTTATGATTTCAAAAATCTCTCAATCTATTTTTTCGTTTGACAACTACTTTTTAAAATCATCGTATATTTTCAAAAATCAACCCAAAAGTTGTTACCAAACGGGCTGTTATTAAGCGTATTTCCAGCTGCTACTCAAAATGGCACAATAGTTACACTCGGCTGGGCTTGAAAAATATCCAAATACTACGCATCATGTGTCTGAGGCTGGACCCAAAGTTCGGAATAAAATTGGATTGGGCTTGCTTGGGTTGAATTTAATTTAGGCCTGGGGATTCGAGAAAGAGGCTCAAATCATAGAAACGTGAACAAACTCTTGAAGTGAATGAATGAACCTGGAATTTGCTTATTTTAACTCGGAATTTGAAAGTCTCTCTTTGTAAATGACGTACTTCATGCTTTTCCAATGAAAATCATAAATTCGGAGTTTTAACATCTCGAAGCAAAAAAATGTCAAAATCAAATCTTAATTTGAAAGGTGAAATTCAAAAAAAAAAAAAAAAAAACTACTTGGGAATTGGGATGGCTACATTTGAATCTTTGTACACAAACCTCCAGACAACAACATCTCCACTTCGCTTTCCCAAAACCGCCACCAGCGGAGACAGAGATAGATGGGAGGTCGGCGTCTGTGCGAGGTGTTGGGCGAATTAGGGTTAGAAGGGCACCAAACCCTCGACCCTGACAGCTTCGAGTGGCCCTTCCAGTGCGACGACCTCTCCCCTCTCCTCGACTGGATCTGCTCCACTCTCCGCCCCTCCAACGTCCTCTCCCTCGCCGATCTCGCGCAGTAACTAACGCCATTCCTTTCCATTCTCTTTCTTCCTCCCATTTTGTCTGGTTTGGTTTTTATCTTGATTCGGTTCTCGTTGTCTGCTTTTCAGGTACGAGCAGTTGGTGCACGAGGGCAAGTTGCTTGAGGTATTCGATTTGGTTCGATTTGATGCGTCAAAATGCCGCCTCTTTACTGCGTCAAATAGTGTTTATTGGACTTTCTGCGTGAATTATATTTGATTTTATACGCCAAAATGTCACATTTTTACTGCTTAATCTTCTGTTTTTTGGAGTTCCTATGTGAATCGTAAGTACTTTTCAATGACAGGCACTTGACATATAGGGTTCGTCTGAATCACATTAGGATAATTTGATTTACAATTGACTTAATTGACATCTAAAAGCTTAAAGTCTTCCTACTAAGGCTAGAGTACGTTTTGGAATTGATTCTGATATTTAGTCAGAATCCAGAATAGTTGTTTAATCAAAAAGTGATTCCAAATGGATACATAATTTTGTTGTAGTCTGGTCTAGATTGGATATAGTTACAATTAATGCAGAATTAGGTTGTTTGGTGCCCCCAAAATGTGACATTCTCCTGAATAAACTAGTGTGTGTGCAAGTTCCATGTGGAAATTCAGTCGCTTCACTGCGTCTCTGAAATCCAAGTAATTAGATGAGACGTAGATAATACTCTGTAACAGAGTCGTCTACGTGTATGCTCTGCAATGAACGAGAGACTATGTGGTTTGGTTCATGCAATGCTACCTTTTTCCACCTTGTTTAGGTGAAGCCAACCTATTTTTAATCATCGACACTTAACACAAGGCCTCCTTTTAATGAAACAGCTACCGAGTGTTTCATGCAAACCATCATTTTGTTCAGGATCCTTACTCAGTACAAGAAAAGGTAGAGATAAACTTGCAAGCCATATTTCTACCATGTTGACTGATTCCTGTAAGAACCGTCATGTGAAATTCAGTTGGAAGGTTGTTCCTTTAAAGTTCAAGTGTTTAGGTGGAAGATAGTAGGCATAATTGATTTTCTGCAACAAACAATATATTATACAATATCATGTTGTTTATTACTCTGAAGTGCTCAATTTTTTCTCCTAAACTGGCGTTTTAAGAAGCCCATGTGTAATTACGTTGTGGGTTTTGTTTGTTTCTTTTCTTATGGTTGTATGTTACAATATGTAACACTCTAAATATAGTCCCAGATCGCCTAACAAGCAATTATTTGGGTAGGCTATAAGTACACGCGTCTACTACCACAACGCCAGCCAACTTCAGTTTTTTGGCAACTTGGGAGAGTGTTATGGTACAGTGGGCTCATGTATAATTGATCAAATTGGGATTTACGTTGGCCTAGGGAAGGGATGTAGCACAATCACTAATTTTTTTGATATCCAACAATAGAGAAGAAAACTGTGCATTTTGAACAGTAAGGAACTCCTGGTGAAGCTTTCATGGAGTGTCCACCTCCAGAACAATGATAAAACCTCATGTGATTATTTGCTTGGGTGATAGTTGTGACAGAGTTTTGCCTCTTATATATAGGCAAAATGTCTTCAACAACTCTTATTAGTTATTACCACTTTAAAAAATTCAAGATTTTTCCAGCAAGCTCGTCAAACTAACTGATAAACTGATCATATCTAACACAAAAAAGTTGCCGCCTGTCACAACTCACAACATGTAGCAATTTCCTTCTCTGCCTCTTCCACGAGAAAGTTGTCATATAATTTATGTACAACTGAAAGGAAATGCAAATGAAGGACTTTGACATCTTGCTATTTTGGCAGTAGCTCAAAAGATAGAGTATTTTGATTTTTTGGCAAATGTAACCAACATGTTAGTTATTTACTTATCTTTTTTTATTTTATTATTTTGATAGCTAATTTTTTTAAAATGATGTTGCAGGGGAAGGACTTGGATTCTGCTTATGATAGTATTTCTGCCTTTTCAAGTAGGAGAGACAATCAGGAAGCAATTTTTGGAGCAGAAGAAAGATTAATAGATATTAGGTAATTCTTTAATTACTTTCGTTATAAGATAGAGGTCTTTCTGCAAGTATGTCTCCCTCAGACTTCAAGCCTTTCAAATATCATGGTAGAGGCTTTATATCTACGTGAAGATTTAAAATTCAACCAGCTAGTGACTAGTCGGTCGGCTCCAACCCTACTAGCCCAACTAATCTGACTAGTTAGCCCGATTAGCTTGATTAATTGCCGACTATTCGCGCTAACCAGTCAATTTGAAACCTTGTACTAGCTAGCTGACTTTAAATTGCATCTACGATTATATGTTATTATGTATTATAAGAAAGGTCAGAGTAAGAACAAGGAAACAGTAGACATTCTTTTTTTGTTACACTTTCAGTTGACATCATTGCTGCAGACATTTATTTTTTAAACAAATTATGCTGAATTGCTGATTATATTTTAATCTTCCGTTTACCACAAATTATGATATGCAACTATCAATATTTAGCTCTGTAAAAGGAAACAGCATTCAAACACTTTTGCATATTAATTGCTTACATAATGTAGATATAAATCTGTTATGTTTCCTTCCCCTAATGGAGGCTCACTTATTATGAGAATTTATTTTCTTTCTGATTTTTATTGGTAATTCCAGCCACCTGTCTGCAGTAGTCTGCACCCTCTGATGACCATGTTCCTTCATGTTAATCTGACCCCATGTATTCTGTTGTTGCTAGGGAAGCAAAAATAACCTATAAAGCAGAATCTCTTGAATTGCAAAAGCAACTTAAACATCTACAGTCCCAGTTTGATTTGCTTGCCAATCATAATTCTACACTGGTTCAGGGAAGACGGCCTCGGGTGGCAGCAACATCTGTTGTCAATGGTCAACTTGTATTTTTAGACGAGAGGCTTTCTGAAAGAAATCTGGAGGTAGATATTATGATGCTTATTGTTCTGAAATAAAACTCGGAGACAAGAAAACTTCCCAAGTTTCACAGTCATGGTTGAAGTTAATCAAATGAAATTTCAGAAGTGCACTGAATGATTGTGGACTTGTGAACTTATCAAATGAGACATGAATTCATCTACAATTCTTGAAAAGGCTATATTTGTTTATTAATTTTGCCAGTTTACCTTATATTATTGTTTATATATAGTGATAAACTGATAATTATTAATAAGCAAAATGCATGTTTGCTGAAGTAAATGTAATGCAGATGCAGTTGTACACTGCCAAACAAAACAAGACATCTTCATAAGTAATCACAAACTACCAAATAGTTGATCTAGTGGTAGACAAAAACATCCATCTGCATAATTGGCTTTTAATGAAGTTTTGATTGCAAATTGTATGCATGCTTCTTTCTTTTCTAAACATGTATAATGTTTGAGTTATAAATTCAAGTTTATTATAATTTTTCATATATCGTTCATCATCTGGGTTTTATATTGTTTTCCTTTCATCCTATTTTTTGAGTGTTTAAATCCACATATCGTCTTTACCTCAATCACCACCAAATTGTTTTATTTCACTAGATAAATGCTGTCCTAGGAAAGATATCTCGCACTGCACAAGATTTGGCTCACTACCATGCAGAAGATGGTACTTCGCTTATCTAATTTGTAATTCTCCCTGCTTTATTTTTAATATACACATTTCTTTCATGTAATGTTCTTTACTTTATTTTGTTATGTGCTTTCATATTTGCACCTTTTTCATTTTTTTCTGCGCCATTGTACTTTAAACAGAGGATGGCATATATTTAACCTATTCGGACTTCAGTTCCTACTTGCTGGGAGATTCATCCTGTGCAAAAGAATTGAACCAGTGGTTTGAGAAGCAGTTTGAGACTGTACGTATTCGAAATATGAATTATTTACTCAAAATGTCGCCAAACAGTAAAGGCCTTGTTGTATCTATATCAATCCTTTGCCAGTGTGTTTGTTGTTGAATAACCAAAATTTCTGTTCAATTTTACGTAATCATAAGGTGCAAAACTTATTGCCCTTTCAGGAGCCATTTCGTCTCGTTGCTGAGGATGGAAAATCTAAGAGTTCTTGGGTGAGCGTGGATGACATTACAAACTGCATCGTACGAGGTGGTCGTTCTTCTAGTGATTTTAGTGACTTTATTACTTAGACCCAATTTCTGTGGACTTTTTTGGTAATTCTATGTGATAGGTCTAGGAGAAAAAAGCTTCTATGTGCAAAAATTAAATGCATATATCTGAAAAAAATTCAATACATGTATCCAATTGGTCTGAGCTCACTTGCAGTGGGTTGCTTTGAGTTGGGAAAATTAAACCATGACAATTAAAATCTCAATGGACCTGTCAACTTGACAGGGGCAATGCCAAATCCATTCTTCATATAAGGGAGTTGTGAATCTTCAATCTTTTGTAGCATGAAGCATAAGATCTAACATTGATGTAGCAATATGCTGTTCATTAAGGAATCTGAATCTCAATAAAGTAATAGTTTTCCAACTTTAGTGGAAAGTTGCTCAAATGTTTATTTGTATTTGTTAGTGAGGTAAATGCCTTGGATCAGCTGACCTATTCGGGACTCCAAAGATGGGCTGGGATAATTGTCATTTCTCGTGGCTCTTCAAAGCCCAAGGGGATGTTTACTTAGACAAAATATCATTGATTTAAAAATGTACTTACATTGAAATTGATATTTTCACTTTAAAATGGACCTCCGTCCTGAAACTGTGGCTCAATTTGGCCAATTGTCTTAATTTTTTCACATCCAATTATAATACTATTAGGTAAATGCTAAAAGGGAAAACAAATTCATGTAGACGCTATCACATCAGTAGAGTATCAATGAAGGCTGGACTCTTGCCATAGTTTAATAAATGGTCACTTTCTTATACTGAATATATTAATAATCTTTTAGCCATTAGATACCTGCTTAATTGTCACTGTTGAAGCAGTAAGGCTATAGCTAATATTATAGATGGTACTTACAGAGTCACGAGAGTTGTTCAATACTAATTTTTGGCTAATAATATTGTGAAATGAGAAAATATATTAGTAGTTTCTGTTTCCTTTATCCTGCAGATCCAGAAAAATCTCGTCACCATACTCGGTTAGCGGAGTTGCAACGACTGCGATCCATGTTAGTATCCCTTTACATCATAGTTACCATTTACTATTTTCTTAAGATGTTGCTTGCATTGTGAATATTCCGATGTACATAGCTATCATGACCTCATGAGTGTTAACTTGACAATTATGGTTCTTACCAATGAAGTTTTGTTAATATCCTTTTGTTGTATATTGCCTCTTTGAACAGAATCTTTCTTCAATGTAACATGTTTTTTTCCAGAAAAACTCATAATATAATCCATGTTTCTGTAATTATATGTTTCTGCAGTGTCAACTTCTCTGACGGTTGATTGGGTTATTGGCATTAAATTATTTATCCATCAGAAAGTAGACTGATTTGTTTTTTTGGGATTGACTATTACATTCTTAGTGTTTTCTCTCTCCCGTTAATGTAATCCTAGATGGGATTTTTTTCGGCATTCTGTTTCATTTACTTTGTTTAGTTTGTCTGTTACCTGTTGTTTCACCTTTCATCATTGTCCTGATATTGAATTTGCTAAGAGAAGTTGTGATGTTTAAAGTTTTGTTGCAGATGCTACACATCTATATATAAAAAAAGGTTTTTATGTGATTAGCTTGTAACTTTAAAAAATTTATTCTTACTAATGAATATCAAACAGCAACCTATTTAGGAGCATATTATTACTTGCTTAGCAGATACATGGGTAATGGTAGTCCATCTGGAATATTAAGAAAAAATGACATGTCTGGAGAGTTAAACATGAACTACATTGATGATTCTCGCAATCTTGCCATATTAGCAGTTATTATTCACGAATAGGCAATATATTTAGATGAAAAAATCAGGAAAAAATGAGTTTTTTTTAAAGTCAAAACATCAGTAGAAGTATATATCTAAATAATTTTTTTGTACTTGATACTAACTACAAATTTTCGTTTATCAAAGTTGGAATTTTATTAAAGATTTGCATTTTATCTGTTTGAAAATGGCATTTGGGAATATTTTTTGTTTCCTATTTTTTTAATTTACTTTACAATTAAACGAGTAATTTTGCAATTTTCTTGCTTTCTTCATCTTTTGCAATTCTTTTTTTTGTTCTACATCTTTGTCTTCCACCAGTCGTTCGAAGCTTTGCAGTGTTGCAACTCTCTGGTTTGCTTTGTTGATTTGGGGTTTCTTTTACTACATTTTCTTTTATGTTTCCTGTTTTCACAATCCAAAGCTTTAAGTTAATTCTGTAATATTCAACATTGCTAGGTTGATGTGTGTTATTTTTTGTTCATTTTATGTCTCGATATTTTTTATAATTCCACTGATGATGTTTACCTAATATTTGTATTTCTGCATGAAATGCAACAGCTTTGGGACAAGTGAGAGACAGTGGGTAGAGAGCCAAGTTGAGAATGCCAGGCAGCAGGCTATTCTTATGACACTCAAATCTCAAATATCATGTGATGAGGCTCGTATTCACCGTGACATTCACACACTAAAGTACACACATCATGACTTTTTTTACATCTCCATTTTCTATTGTTATAACTACTATCTGCGCTGGAGAAATCTAATTTATGACCTATTAGAGAAAACTGAAGGAGCTATCTTTATTGTACTTTTCTTCTTCTCTCTACCATTCCCATCCAAGCACACCAAAAATCGATATTCTTGTTAGTTGTTTGTATGTGGTGACCAACCGGTTAGAGAAAATTGTTGGTCTTAAACTTTTCATGGTTTGGTAATTTGTCAGACCTAAACTCGAAAATTCAAAAAGTGCAAACCAAAAAAATGCACGCACTCTATTTAACCTGTGGGAAACCAAATTACAACGAAGAGAAAAACAAAACAAAGGAAACAGCAGTCAGAAATAGGAACAGTCTTTCTTTTAGATCACTAATCAAGTGCATGGAGATGCCACACAACCATAGTCTCCTCCTCTGAACCACATGGCACACTTAAACCGAAATAGAACTTTTTTTCCTGTGTTTCTCGGTTTCTCCACATCTGCTTTCTAGAGATTTCCCATTGAGAAAGATGATTTTATTTCTTGCTAGGCATATCAATGTACCAAAGTATTTATGAAGAGCACTTTCAAAGTCTTAGGGTTCAAAACTGCTACACTTAGCGTCATGGCCCCTACAATTTTGGTTGAGGATATTAGCAACCTCTTTAACTGGTAAAGAATTACCCATTTCTCTTCTTGCTCATCATGAAAGGCAGGCAACATGTCAGAAACCGGAGTGTTGGATACTGGAGGTGATCTGTGTGATAAAAATGACAATCTGCAGATGTGATGGTGTAGTGGTTTGCAACAATATTTAGTTTAAACCATTCATTGAAGGAAGGAAGCAGTAGTATTTAAGTCAATCTAGTGTTTTTTTTATTGGGTTGAATCAGTGGTACCTTGTATGAAGTTCATAATGTGGAGGGTGGAAATGCAAATTTTGCTTTAAATTGATATTCTTCAACTTCTCCTTCAGGACAAACAAAGAAAGATCGTAATCTAATCATCATATAAGAAACACTTAATATCCACGAACATGACTACAAATACTACATGAAGACAGATGTATGCTTATGTCACTCCTTAAATTATTACTTAAAAAAAGGTTAGCGTATCATATGGTTTTAAAGATTTTGTAAGCAATCAAATAATTTGCAGGCGGAAGTATTCAGAATTGAGCGCTGAGCTTCTAAATATGTATGCGAAAGAGAAGAAGCTGCTATCTGAGGTAAGTGTTTAAATCGTCTGACCCTTGTATTCTAAGTCAAACTATAGATATTGTTTGTTTGTTTTCCCTTTTGGTTATTTTTTAGGTCGTGTGTGTCATATATGTTTTCATTCACATTTTTTGTTATTTGAGAAGTTCACTCCATAATTTAGTATTATTTGATATTCTTATTCGCAGCTCCATCTGGTTCATAACATGTACTATCCTTCTTACTGATCAAAATAAAGAAAGAGCAACAATCCTTATTGATATTTAATATCTTATTGTGATCTTAAAAACTGAGTGTTCCTCACAAGGAAGTGTTTCATCTGAATTTTCTGACTAATTAATTCATTCAAGCAAAATTAGCATATTGTTTCGTTCTGTATGAATACTGAATCATAAGATAATTAACTCCAGGGAGGCAGCAGAAGGTGATCCTCATCCATGTGGTTTCTAATGTTTTGTTTGCAAGAAAATAGTCCAAGAGTGGAGAATCGGACAACTGAAACTAACTTTTATGTGATTGGTTTGTTAAATGCTCTGGAAATGGATTTTTCTTACTTAAAATTTTGTACAGAACTACAAAAGGTAACTTCCCCAGTATCCCTACTTGCCACTAATTCAAGAAAAAAACTCCCCACTTCCTCACTAAAGCCATAGTAAGTTATGGAAAGTAAGAAGTACAAAAAGAAATGTGCTCCTCCGCTTCTAATTTATAACCTTATTTAAACCAATCACCAAAATTTAAACTCATTTTCTTTTACTAAAGCACCTAAAATTATGGTTTCAAATGTTCATGGGCTTCCTCAAAATACTCGCGCTAAAAGGAACCCACTTCCGTGCACATCATTGCTTATATAATGTTAAAAGAAAAGTGCAACCCTAGTGCACAAGGCTTTCCCACGAGGGTTGGGGGAGGGACATCGGGTATATTCGTATGCAGCCTTTCCCTTGCCCTTTTTTGGCTTATGTAAGGTAGAAAAAAGTTGAACTTTTCTATGTAGTAAGTTGGTTCGGTCTAGACGAACGAAACGCAAATGTTTTCGCTGCTTTCATCAAATTGGTTATGTTGGGTTGAAACGGTGAATTTTTTATTGTAATGATAACCACCTTCATATGTTAAACTCCTTTCACTTTCATACGTCTTCACAAAAAAAATTACAGGCTACTATTTGAAGGACCTGGTGTTGTGCATTTTTCTTATCTTCTAGCTCATTTTTGTTAATCCATTTTTTCATCTCTTATGTTGAACTTCTATACAACTCTCTTGTGCAACAATTCGTTTTTAGAATTTTTCTCTTTGCTTATATATCTTGAATGGAGTCAACTTTTGAAGAGATTGACATTTTAAAGTCAGGAAGACTCCAGATAGACCAATAAAAAAAGGAAGACTCCATATAGATAATGGAGTGAATGTTTTTATTGGCGCTAAAGAATTTCATTCAGTAGTACTTGCTGCTATCTTCTTCTTGCACACAACCCCCAAGTCCCCAATCAAAACTCATAGACTGACAAATATGAACTGTGTTTAGACATTTAGTGATGGTTTGTCATTGGACTTTCTTTATTGCAGATTATTCCTCATCTTTGTTCCGAGTTAGCTCAGCTTCAGGACACATACATATTGCAAGGTCCTTGCTTTTTTTCATATTTATCTTGGGAATAATTAATTTGTAGTTGACTTCTCATAGTTTTGTATTCAGGAGATTATGATTTGAAAGTTATGCGTCAAGAATACTACATCAATCGGCAAAAAGCGGTATGTGATATTGGGCACTCATTTGACATACATCCATCTGTTAAGAATCACAATATCAGAAAATAGCTTTTTCTGGTTTCTTTTGGTTTAGAAATTGCAAGTTATCGCATTCGGTTGATGTTATTGCATTAGGTTTTTATTTTTTAGTTTATACATGTATTATTTTTTTATTAGGTTCATCTGGTTTGCAGTTCATAGACCATTTAGTAAATCAGCTCGCTAGACACCGTTTCTTGAAACTAGCGTGTCAAATGGAGGAGAAGACAAACCGCAATGCTTATACATTGCTCAGAGTTATCGACTCTGAGTTACAAAGCTATCTTTCAGCAGGCAGCAGTCGAGTGGTAAGCATTTAAATAACATTAGGCATAAAAAAACTGTTCAATTTAGTATATGGATTTCAGTAAGCTACAAATTAATTTTATTATTGGATTGACCTATTGAAAATGTCCTTGTGTGTGTATTATTTTATTTTTCATTGTAGGGTCACTACTTCTCTGTTGCTCGAGCTGCATCTGATGTACATGAACAAGGTGCAGTCGATGATCGGGATACATTTCTGCACAGTATAAGAGATCTTTTAAGTGTTCAATCTAGTAAGAAACCTCTCATATTTTGGACAAAGACGGTGAAAATTCTTTCAAAGCCTTCACTTGCTTACTTCCCATCTGTTTCCTGACAAGGTGGTCAAGGCGTTTTGCCTACATACGTATCAGCACCTGGCATCATACAGCAAATATCGAGCTTGCAGTCTGATCTCAGCTCACTTCAGTCTGAACTTGAAAATAGCCTTCCTGAAGACAGGAGAAAATACATCAATGAATTGTAAGTTTTTTATATTTCCAATATATGTGAATTGAGCATGAAGGCACTGTAGTTTTTTCCTGCATTTAATGATTGAGGACTAATATTTAAATCAACTTCACTATTTCTGATGGTAACCTCCTGCATGTTCCTTAAAGTTCGAGATATGAATATGCTAGGTGCAAGGTACTGGAACTGACACATTGTTTCCTTTTGTTAATTAAATCATAAATAAGATCTGCACAGAATAGCATAGCATTCAATGAACACTTCATGGTCCCTTAGCTTGATATGAATTATTTCATGTACTTAGCACACTGAAGAAACCTCTTTGCCAAGCTCAAGGGAAAGATTGTGTACAATGCTTTATTTAATTTTATATACATCTGCTATAAAACGTCAATGCTTGCCTTTATTTTATTTGTACACCACATACACAAGTGCTGTTTTTCCTTACATTTACTTAGCATGTTTCTTGTATACTTCTAAATTTATCGTGAAATGGTCTTTTGGAGTAAGATTTTCCACTGTCACCCGAAAATAAAATGTTAGTAAATATATGTTAGTAAACATGATACATGTGGACGTGTTTGATTTGAATCATTTGACAGGTGCACTCTAATTCAGAGTCTTGAACAACTTTTATTTGCATCATCAACCACTGCGGATCCCGTATTGACACCCAGAGTAAGTGCCCATTCTTTGTTGGAAGTCTGTCTTGTAGTTGTAGATTTTTTTAATTCATTTAGGAGTAGCATAGTTGTATATTTCAACCTCAAGGTCACTTTACTGAATGTGTTGTGAAGCTATGACTTAGAGCTAGGAACCTCGTTTTTTGATAAAATATGAGGCTATGCTCAACAGCAAACTTTTTCTTAAGGGACCATGGAAATTTGTGGTCAAGAGAAATCGGTAAATGGGCTACGGTAATGGCTAACGTCTTCTAAAGGATAAAATCAAAATGTTAGATAGAAAAGTCACAACAAATTTCAAGAATTTTATCGGTGAAGTGTATAGATGGTACAGGAACCTATACATGAACGGACATGGATGATTGATGGAGTAGGTTGCTTCTGCAACTGGGGTTAGTTCATGGAATACCAAGTTAGTCTTACTAAAATCTCAGATGCAAGCTGCCATCTTAATGTCCACTGTCTTTATTTATGATTGCATTTAGTGTGGAAAAAGATGATTCTTATTTATTTATTAGGATAAACAATTTACAATATAGATATTGAATGTCTTTTGAATGAATCTTCTTGATTCACGCTAATATTATGTAGCTGTTTACAACTTGAATGTGTCCCTCAATGGCAGTAATTTCGTCAAATTTCTTCATGTTCTATACTTGTAACTATTTCCAGTCATTTCCTGACATGATGCATTTCTTTGATCGTTACTCTTCTATAGTTTGCTTTCCTACAAGAATTATCATTCCCATTTTTCAGTTGTTGGTGCAAGCACTTGATGAGATGGAAAGGGTCAACTCCCAACTCTCACTATCAGTGGAGGAGGTAACAGATGCACACCGTCAGAAAGCTGAGGTAAGCTATGAAATATTATCATTAGATGCTTTGGAACTTATAATGAGATCAATATTGTCATTAGATAGGAAGATTTTGATATAAATGTACCGCAAAACTATGACAATATATTGAGCAATTTGCGTCGCAAATTTATGTTGTGTCCATCAAAATGTAGATCGTGAAGCATCATCCGCATGAAGTGGGGCGTGAACGGCAAGTATTTGTAGATTTTTTCTGCAATCCTGATCGACTGAGGAGCCAAGTTAGAGAGTTAACTGCCCGCGTCAAAGCTCTGCAAGATTAGGTCCTTTTATGTAACGTATTATCATTATCCTTTCACAACATGTCTTCATCCTTCAAGATGTTGCTGTTTGTCACAGTAACCCTGTATAGTTTCACATTAGATGTGTGCATGTGTGTGTGAGTATAAGTTCCATTGTAATCACAGTAGGCAATTTTCGTAGAAAAGCTAAGGGTGGTGTTGTAACTTATTGGGGTTGTATTTTAATTATTTGGTAGGACAAGCTTCGAGCTCCGCCTCATGCAACAAAAAATAAGTGTTACATATTTAGATTCTTGTCCAGTTGGGAACCTACTTGTCAATTGTCATGATATTTGAGGAAATATGTGATGCGAATTATCTTGCATTTGTGAGTTGATATTATCTGTACAAGCAGCTTTGCAGAGTCGAGCTTAACAACGTTGAGGAAAATCATGTAAGCAAACAATCCGTGGCTGGTGCTTTTAACTTATCCGTTCGGTTTTCAAAAGTTTGGGTAGTGCGCATGCATCAGATATTCCCTATCCCCCACGCGGGTAACACAAATAAATACAGACCATCCCAAGTGGTTCAACTATATATATCATTAAATAAACGCAAACCATCGTCTAAACATCATTAAACAAGGTTAAAAATAAATCTACACTATTCAGGGGAGAAAGCACTCTAGGAGCTACTGCTGTTTATGTAGTCGGCACCTTTCTTTAAGGTGGACGTGTGCAATAGCCAATAGGTTAGATCAGATGAGACCAAGTAGGACCCCGTCCCATACAGAACATATTCATGGAAAACTAACCAACAATCCAAAATCTTCCAGGTTCATTGTCAAGCTCTAAGTGATGTTCTGAAATTCCAACCAAAGCACTTTTATCTTCTTTCAAAAATGCGTGACCAACTCTAGGTGTCGTTGAGGTTAATATATGCAAACTCAGCACGAGCCTCTTCCAGCCTGCCAAGCAGTTCTGTCATGAATGGTGTGTTTGTTCCATGAGTAACGCGTAGTACGTCTACAGCCTTGGCTAGTGACTTCATAGATTCCTCGGTTTTCCCTACTAACCTGATATAGCAAAACGCAAGATCTCAGAAAACTGAAGGAAACATAAGTTATAATAGCTGATCTTATATCAATATTACCCATCGTGACACTACCAACATAAAGTCATATATGAATTTCAAGCAAGTTATTGTTCAGAAAGAAACAAAGAATGGGAGACATCTAACCATTCTAGCCTTCCACATTTGTAGTACTGCAGACCTAGAACAGGGTAAGTTGCTGGGTATATCCCTGCAGTTAACAGTGAGATGAGTCGAAGAATAAACATATTTTCTGCTATGATGGTCAAATGTTAAGCTCTAACTCTAATGCAAAAATTGGTGTCATTTATTCGTGCAACTAGTGCTTTAGTAACATGTAGATGACAATACAGAACACAGAAAAGATGGTGTTTTACTTTGTTCCATTTCTGCCCACTGGAATATTCACCATACTAGTTTTGAGTTTCTCAATACGACACTATAAAAAACCACAGGCACAATGCTGGAAAGTAAATGTCAAACGACAGTGAAAGGTCTTTGTATTGTCAGAGATGAAGAACCATAGGGGCTTGAGACTGAAAATGTTGCAAGTCTAATGTGAACTAGTGATGGATTGAAATTCCGAACGTCAGGTTTCAGTATGGGAAATGTCTCTAGCAAGAAACCAACTTAAGTCTAGATGCTGCATATATATTGTTCATATTGTCCAAATAGAGAAATAAAGATCTTGGATCATGTCATCCTTACAGTCGTTAACCACAATGAAGTAAATTCATGTATAGACAAAAAACCTATAGTCCATGTTTGGAGTTTACTCTGGTAAACTAGAATTGTTAATCGGCAATATGCCAGAGCTCCATTCCAATCTTCCAGCTCCATCAAAATCTGTATACAGAAATAAAAATATAATAGGACTAAGAAACCAAAAGGAAAAATTGAGAAGTGTCCTTAAAAAGGAATCACTGCATACTCATTTCAACTTGGTAACTAAATTCATAAAGTTGATCCTCACCACATTAGATTCGTCAAGAAAACTATAGCCCATTTGACCAGCTTGCCACGAGCTTCCTTGAGACATGCAAAAATGGATATATCTACTTTCCAATTACAACACTTCCTATGTTGTACGTTTTCTGCCTTCTCTTGTAGGGTATGTTAGACATTCATATAGCTTAGATTTCCTAAACTGTATGTTTTCTGCAGCTAACATTTCATTCACCTAGTCTACCTACTTTCAGAAGAAGAAAAACATTTCATTCACCTTCCTCAAAGAAAGAGAATAAAAATCCAATCTAAGGCATCTTGGGATCAAGAAGATATCTAAGGTGATTACGTTGACTCCTTATCTACCAAAGAGGAATCAAATACAGATTATAGACCAGATTCTGACAAATGAAAAATACCTTGATAATTTCTTCACGGGTATTCATAATTTGGCTGGGTTTGCTCAGCAAGTTTGTATAAATTGGCAGCTTCCATGTACTCTTTCTCGTTGTCAAAGATGGTTACATATTCTTTATCCAATTATGTCAACAGATGGAGAATAACACCTTCCACGTTTCTTTTTACAGGTCATACATATGCAATTTAGCTGCAAGGCCTGCAAATCATTTATGTGATACTAAAGAAAGACAAATTAACAACAGCAGGATACTCTTTTGAGATAAGCAACCAGAAGCACTTTCCAAGACTTGTTTCACTTCCGTATTGATCTTTTCCGATTCTTTCTCATCAATAGAAAACCCACATGACTGGCAAGTAAAGACCTTTTCTGGCAAAAAAAAAGAACCATCATTATGATTTTTGAAAGATGCAAAGTAAAATTAAGTGGGGGAGCGAGTGGTTTGATTTAGTATCTGAGCTAAGTTAACATTTCTTCAATGGGAGAAAGGTAGAATGGTCCAAAAAAGGATTCATAAGTGGCCGTTAATGAAGTTGAAGTTACCAAATTAAGTAGTCTAAAAGGCATTCTCATAACTTGGCTAAACAACAAAAGTAGTTCTACCTGGCCGTTAATGAAGTAAGCTACCATCACAGTTTCTGTTTTGGCACGTGTATGCCTCCAACTCTAAGTCCTGCAAGAGATCCTTGCAAATAAATACAAGAAATGGCTAGTGGGAAAACATATAAAAATGAATGAAACTTAGGGAAGCCAATGGGAGCTCAACAGAGGATTAAGATAAAAATAATCATAATAGTACCTCAGTGCTACAGCGAGGGCATTCACAATTAAAAAAGTATTGGTCCTTCAGCATTTCCTTTCGTTTCATGGTCGTTGTTGCAGTTTCTATGTAACTGATCAAAATCTAAGGAAACAAATCGAATGAGAAAGATTCCTGATGGTTTCAGTATCAGATCAGCATATTTGAACTGCAGAGCCTGTGATAAAATAAATTATGACCTTACCTCACTCCCACTGGCTATGTGTTCCACAGCACGAATGACAGCTTTATGGCCTTCAAAGATTAATACTGAATTTGGCATGCAACTGAAGTGCCAAGCAGTTAAGTTACTGATTTTATCCAAATATTATAGGACATTGCATGTCAATTACCTGTGGTTAATGATGGATACTACAGGGTATAGTCCTGTTCCTAGAGGCGTCAGATCACTGCTGCAGATTGTATGAGCATTGCATGCAAGCTGCACAGCAGAAGAATAAGTATTAGCATTTCCTAGAAAGACCACTGATATTAACAGAAAATGTAAATAAACATAAGAAACATATCATAAGCCATATTTCTAGAAACACATAACATGAATGGCAGAAGAATATAAACCATATTATTACCCTTGAAAAATCTTCGGTAACCTCCTTTAAGTTGATTTCTGTGGAAGGAAGCATCACCTTGATGTGATTTGCAATCTGTGCATATGTAACTAGCTCCTTCTCATTGACATCAGATATATCTTGGTTTCAATCAATCGAAACACAAAAAAGTGATATTATGTTACTGAACGTTAAATTTATCACGTAGAAGTATCAATTAGGATACGAGACACCAACGCCCCCACTAAATCATAGTTACCTCTTGTGTTTGATGGAATTACCTGCAAATAAGATAAGTATTATTTTATCACTGCCTTTAGCGTGTTCTCTACCAGCATGCGGGAACAGTATAAAAACTCATTCGGACCAATTCTAAACTTTCAAACAAAACTATCTCATTATGTTATAAGATGTAGACAAAGGTCTTATGCTACTTATGCAGTTAGCTATCTTCTGCCCAGCAAGTTGTCTACACAAGATCACCTGCCAGGATTAACCTACATGTTTCCTTGCCTGCTATGAGCAAGGACATTGGAAAGAGCCTTCACCACAGTTCATAGTAGGGCTGAGCATGGACCGGTCCGGACATTTCTGAAAATTCGGTTCCGGACCGGTCCGGTTTTTGTTTTTTTAAAGTTTAAGGCAAAAATCCGGTCCTGGACTGGACCAGACTGAATCCAATCGGTCCGGTCCGGACCGGATGCACATCCCTAGTTCATAGTCATAGCCAATCCAAATACAGAGATCATTGAGGTCTAAACAATGGCCACGCAACAGTTTATAGGGAAAGTACCTGGAAGAAATTATTAAAAGAATCACACAGTCAACTTTTGAAATTAGTAAAAATTCATATTTACATTATCATCCTGAAGTTTTTTCTTCAATATGAGCCTCAACATCAGACGCATCGAAGGAGTAACCATTCTCCTTTTACTCTCAGATAGTCCGGTAAGAGCTTGGCATTCTAGTTGATGCAGCTTCCACTCAGATTTCTGCAAAAGAGCAAATTATTTGTTCAAAGGCTCGTACAAGTAACAAAAATCAACTTACAAACTCAGGAATATAACATAGCTCAAGAAATATTCTTCTACTGCATAAATTTATTTATTTATTTTGACGGGTGGAGAAATCACAAAACCACTTATCATAATTCATAAGGTATTTGTATTATCCAAAACCACATTTTGACCAAGGCCTCATCAATGAATTGCGTTGTAGTACATTGACATGGCACCAATCAAAATCAAAAACAAGATGCAGCTACTATTGTTAAAAATACTTTGATAGGCCCGTAATTATCAAATATCTACAACAAAAAATGAGAAAATATCATAAATTCAAATATAAAAATAATAGCCTGACTTGAGACAATGTCACGTTCTACAGTTGAACCAAATCAAAACAAACTTTATATTGCATCAAAGACACAAACACGTGCACAAGTGGTGAATGCTGGAAAATTTTGAAAATCATACAGATGTAAGGAGGATGTGCAACTTATGCACATTTATAGCTCAAGCTAAGCAAATATGTTTGACTATAGCATTCTAATGACTCGAACTCAACCAGGAAAACTATTAAAATCATGGCAAGTTAAATTGCTCTAATATAAATTGCATGGTAGTTCAAATGATAAAATATCAGTACGAAAACGAGTTCATAACATGGAAAGAACCATAACCAAAAACACACACTCTAAAAAAATCTTCAAAACAATGTACAGTCAAGACAACAGCCTGAAATAAGATTCCAAAGACAACAGCCTGAAACTGAAGGTACAATTCAGCAGAGAAATCATTAATACCTGACAACTTTGTCCACAGTACCATGCAATTCGACAACTAGAACACCTCTTCAAGTTGCCAGAAGCAAAACATCCATCACAACATGACGTGGAAGGCACAGCAACATAAGGTTCTTGAAAGATGATAACATCGCCTGAGACATACAAATTTATCACAAAAACTGTTCAAGGGGATATCCAATACCGTATAAAAATTAATAGAATTGTTATAGACTGGTTTTTTAATTGGTATGGATGAATATATAAACTGCAACATCTTACACTAATTATTATAGTTTTGTAATCATCTTGCAAAATGGGGGGAAAATACTATAAATGTGAATGAATTTCAAAATTACATGGTGACGGGAAAAATGCTAAATTATGTATAATTTTAAAAAAAAATCATAGAAGTTGTTAACTGAACTTCATCAGACGCAATTGTTTTGTTGGAGAAAAGTTTAAACTTGATTTGAAATCCGTGAAAATTGAAATGGGGAAGCAGAGAAGGGGAGTAGGGTTTGGGTGTGGACCTGGAAAGAAATGGCGAGTGGAGACGAGAGATCTGCCCTTGTTGGGGATGGTGCAGACCTTCAGGCCTCCCTATGCCCCAACCACCTCCTTCTCCATCCACTCCAACTCCTTCCTCTCTCTCTCTCTCTCTCTCTCTCGTTTTCACACCTCCACTTCTGGGGATAAAAAAACAATTTGTTGTTTGGGAATTTACTTTTCGTGACTTTTTTTATTTATGTAACTTTTTTTTCCAATAACGAAATACCAATCGATGTTAACTAAGTTATGCAATAGATATCTCATTTTCGAAGAGTAAACGCCAGGACCATGAATCGAATCCTAACAACTTTTAGTGAGCTTGCGATTTAAAATGCAGGTGGGGGTAGTGTAGATGAAATAAAGTTATAAAGAGAGAAAAAAAATCTACCTATATGACTATAATATTATAAATTATATATTTCGCTTGAGAACTGAGAAGTTATGTTGTGTTTGTGCACATACAAACCATTACGGAGGATTTATTCACAAATGATTTGTTTGTCATCGTTAACTAATCATTATCAATAATTCTTTGCGGATACAAATATTGACTGTGAAAAAATCTCTGGAATATTTTATTTTATTTTTCTGTTTGCACGCAGCATATTATTTAGAACGAAGACAATTCTTAGTGAACCTTCTTGAAACATTTAGATCGACTAACATACTATAACTCGGCTTTCAGTTGATCATTGCCACCGGTGAAGTCGATCTACAATCCAAATCTTTGAGTACCATTTACTCTAAATTGTCTCTAGACACCACTATTTGTGAAGTTGATCCACTTTGTGTTGTATACAGCAAATCTTAGTGGACCAGAGGATCCAATCTAGATTGATGTAGAGTAGATTGATTTAAGATCCATCAACCTAACTTGAACATCACCTGATCACCAATAGGTAAAACTAAACTGGAAAATTGACTAGTACCGTTAAAAAATATATATTACTGAATTAGCTAACTTAACATTCTGGAGGAATAGAAGTTTTAGAAGTTCAGAATAGACATTGCACCAACCTTACATCATTTACAAGGCGGCAGCAAAAAGCAAAGGCCGACAATGCCAAAATTCAAAAATCTATGATTGGGGGAGAAACACGACGACCCAAAATTTCCGACGACAAAATTTAACAGTTATTAGTGGATCGACGGCGGGCAACTACAAAATCGTCGAGTGGCCACGGCAGCTCATGTACACACATCAGGTTGGCGGAAAGAATCTGTTCAGGTTAAATGGCAGGTTATAAAACTCCTCGTTCCTATTGTCGCCTCCAAACGTTCTGAACTTAACCCACCATGGCATCCCTCTATCTTTCTTTGACTTTTCAACTTCCAAAGTGTTATCTAGTATCACTGCTACAATAAGTCCGACTGTTGGGGGTGACAAGAAAATGGTATTGAGGAAGCCATTGAACTGCAACAATGGGAAAATATGTGATAAACAAAAAAAGAACAAAAGTTACAACTGTAAGTTCTCTCTCTGAGTAAAAGATGGAATGTCAACCTAGAGTAGTTCAAAGACACATTGTACCGAAAAATTAATGCAACACGTCAATTTCTCAGCTCCATGTAAATGATTAAACTGAAAAAGGAACACAAAATTAGGGATAAAAACTGACCCATCCAGCGGAAGTGCGAACGGGGCCATGACCAGATGTTAAGAGAGAGTCGTTAAAATACTGTGGAATAGATATTCCAAGAAACAATGACAGCCCTGTAATAATAAGATTTCTCATGGAATTCATGTTTGTAAATTGGAGGAATGATAGTCCAATGGATGCTGCAAAAATAAAACACAAATGTTAGAATGGTTCAATAAGTAACAAATCAAACTCAATGACTTACCCACAAGACCAAAAAGAAGGCAGTATAGTGCAGCAAATATAGGGAAAGGAATGGATGCAAAGACTGCTCCAAATTTTCCTGAAAAAAAGGATTTGCATGTTACTACTTGCAGCATTTATGTGGTGCAGTTATACCGGCATGCAGTGTAGAACAAAAAGGCATATTTGTATACCTAACATCGAGAAGAATATCATAAAGCAGGCTGAGATCTGGACAACTCTGCGGCTGCCAACTCGAGTCAATCCAAGAAGTCCAACATTTTCACTGGGATAAACAGGGTGTTTCGATAAATTGTAATTATATGATAATATAAACATAATATTAGATGATAATGCTGGATAGTAATCAACATCAGCTAAAATCTAATTTCAACATTCTTACACAGACACTGTTGGACCCGTTGTCGTTCCACAAAGACCATGGAGGAGTACTCCTATACCCTGCAATCAGCAAAATATTTACTTGAGAGAAGGGAGCAGGAGAAATCATACTAACATGACTTTGCCTTTGGTGCTGGCATAAACAAGGCAATGACAGCTGGAGGTAAGCTACTCAGAGCATTTTATCACAAAAAGCATGTGTATAATGACATCTCCTGTCCATTGCAGGAATCTAGCAGTTCTGAGAAAAGCTTAAGATGATGGTGGCACTGGAAGCTCAACGTGGGCTGAAGTTACCATTATTTGGCCATTCCAAGTTGTGAGCCTTCCTCTACAATTAATATTGTTAACCAACCCACTGAGGGTTCCAAACTCTCCCTAACAAATTCGGTATTGAAATACTCATCTTCATGAAGTGGTTCTTATGGCTAGTTAATTTTTATCTTGAGGATAAATTCATTAATCTTACAACATAAAATGCAAGGTGCTTATCCATGGACATGGATGTCGTAGGTCATAATCTAAGGTATCGTAAGTAACTGATATTTATTAGAAAGCATGGCATTAGTTTCTTTCTCAAGCATGCAGATCGCAGCACTAAATATATGGCCAGCTACACGGGCATGTCCACATGGATAAAAGTGTTGCTACTTAACGTAACATTTTTTTAGCAAAATCCAAATTAAGTCAATAAAAATCACCTGCCACCCGATACCTCTACTCAAAACATAAGCAGGCGGTGGTGTGGCAATAGCAAGCCTTGATGCTGCCTTGTATGCACCAGTGGACTGCAGGAAGATCACACTGTCAACAATAGCATCTCAAGAGCCGTTACCCTTTATATGAAAAACTTCGAGAAATACCTCAATCATAGACACTATTACAGAAGCCATCATTGCAACAGTATGGCCGGCATCAAAGGTTGGAGCACCCCATTGCAAGGGATATGGAAACTTTATCCTGAACAGTACAATAGAACTTCAAAAAACCATCTGTGCGCATAAGATTTACTAGTCAAATGAACGTTGGTGTGTTACCATGGAGCAGAAGAAATGAGATTTGCTCTGTCTGTGCAACAACTATCTTGAGTCTTTGCAGGTCTGCCTTTGTAAGCACCACCAGCTGTTAATATAACCGCATACACCCAGATAATGCTGACACAGATGATAACTGGAAAGCGTTCAAATATTGGGATATCCTTGAATGGCCTGTAGTGCTTCAGATACTGCATATAGGTATATTTCAATTCTTTTAATTAAAATAATAGCACAAAGTAGAGAAATATAAAAGCAACTTGCAAAAAAATATGAATAATCAGTACCTGAGATAAGCCGATAACTAGCAAGAGCATGGGTATCCCAATTTCTACACAATTGCCTACCTACAGTAAAGGAAGGTATGTATCATTTTCTCAGAAAGGATCCGTATTTTTGGAATTACTGCAACGATTTAACAGATTAAGTATTACAGCAGGAAAGCCTCGTTCAAATAGCCCCAGTCCAACCAACCCAATGACAGGTGCCATGCCCAAAGGACTAAAGAACCTGGATGAAGAATCGCCAAAACAGCACAAACAGCATGTTAAATTGCAATATTGCTAACATCGATATGGCTGAATAACAGGAAACAATTACCTTGAAAACATTCCCCAGAGCTGGCTGTAACCAATAATAATTTGCAAAGTAGAAGCCACGATGAGCGCCCCTTGAATGGCTCTCATAGTTTGTATAAACCTCTGAAAGTTAAATACTCTTTACAAATATAACCCACATGCTAATACCAAAAGTCTATTGGTTTAAAAATGTTGCACACAAAAACAGTTTCATTCCTGGCACAAAAGTCAAGGAATGAACAACAGTAAATTACTTCATTACCACGAAAATAAAAACTCACTTCATGAGGATCGGAAATTTGCATGAGTGAAGAATCACGCATTATGTATAAGACTGGTATTACATAAGCAAATGATCCACCGACAGCAGCTGGCAAGCGAGTACCAAATAAAGCTTGCAAGAGTGTGTTGATGCCAGATACAAACAAAAGTGTTTGAATAACCCTAACTTTGTCGCCCTACATCACACCCATTAGAAAGGACTTGACAAATATGTGTGTGTGTGTGTGCGCAGAAGAACAGAAGAGAAATCACTCGAACTGGAATACAATGAACTACTTACATCTGTTCCACCCATCATTGGAACAAGCATAGAAGGAATCATCACAGTAGTGCCAAGTAATAATATATAATTTTGAAAGGCTAATAAGATTGTTTCAACTGCAGAAGGAAACAAAATAAGCAAGATATCAGAATTCAGAAGAGCTTCAAATGAAAGAAACGTCGACTAACAATTTCACAGTGGGATTTGGTGTTTATCTGCCCATAAAGTGGTCATTGCTGAATCTTCTAGCATGTTTTCATAGCTAGCTTGTTTAATTTTTCTACATCCTGGAACACTATGGTCTAATCTCATAGAGTAAAAATGATCAACAGAAGAATCTCGAAGACCACTAGAGATGGTAAAGCTTATTATATATACAACAACAAAACATTTTATCCCAAACTAGTTGGGGTAGGCTAGAAATGAAACTCTAAGGAGTCACGGTTTAGACACGTGAATCGCTTTCTTCCACGTGTTTCTATCCAATGCGTAAAACTTATTATATATAATCTGGCAAATTTTACTGAGGTCCAATTAAGGGGAGAAGAAATTAGAAACTTCTGAAGAACAATTTGACACTAATATTTTTGCTGTCATTAGTAAAATTCCTTGGTACAAGGATCCTAGCATTTCTCCACTTGAACCAACTTTTCCACTATGACCCACTGTGATATGGTCACAGAAAAGTAAGTTCCACTTAAGAGTAAAGCAAAAGGCAGGGGGTCCATAGCACTGAAGATGAACCTAACACAGCCAATTTTAGGATCTTGATAAAACTTTTAAATGGAAAAGAATCATAGCAGAGCAACATATGGCCGAGGACAACCAGTTACGAGGAAAAAAGAAACAAAATAAATAGGAAAAGGCGGTAACGTTGCTTAAATATAATGTTTCATTTTCCAAGTAAATATAAACAAGAAACCCCTGCATTTTGGTTCACAAAATCTCTCCATGCAAACCCCTAGAATCATGAATATCGATCCAAACAAGCAGCCGTGTCATTCTTTCGACAATTCATCCATACCATTTCCAATAATGGATAGTAAAAACACCAAAATAGGGAGAGAAGAAACACATCTTTAGACCACCATTGTTTCATTTCAAACCCTAAACCAGGCAAACACCGCAAACCCACTTCCCTCAAAACCAAAGAAAAACAACATTCCCCACAAACCCAAAAACCAAAACCCTTTCCAAACTCGAAACCTACATCACTCGACCGTTTATTTCCACAAAGAACGAAACTTTCCACTCCAAAACCCTGAATTAAGCAAAACCCAAAACAACCCCACTCACAGAACCAAACAAACACCCAAAAAAGACCATTTTTTTCCAGGCAAAAAACAGAGGCATACCCCAGGAAGGATTGGAGTCAATGCAGTACTCGAGGTCCTGGAGCTGCTCCATAGGAGGATGACTAATCTCCGCCATCTCCAAACCCTCCAATTCCAGAAGGAAAAAAAACGAACCCAAGAAAAAGGCAAGAAAGAGTCGTGGAATATATGAGATTGTGTTGGAAAGTTGAGAAGAGAATCAAACAAACCCCACTCTCTCAAGCTTTCGGATGATTTCTAGAGAGAGAAAGTGAGAGAGATTTGTTTCTTTTTTTAGAGAGAAAACCAGAACGAAAACGAGTTGAGGTGCGAACGCAGCGCAACTTTGTTCTTTGTTCCTCTGTTGGGGTTTGCTGCTTGTTTGTTTCCTTTTTGAAATTTGAAGTTGGGTTGACGGGATTGCCCCCCGTGGGAGGGTGGAATTGCGAGGAAGCCACTCCACAGTGGGACGGTGGTCCCCGCGTCGTCTCTTTCCTTCGGGACTCGGGATGGGCCAGTCTAGTGAGGCTTGCTTCGAGACACACGTGTGGCGGGTGGGGGTAGATGCGTCAATCCAGGTGCAGTATTAATTATCACGGACGTTTAAAAGAGTCGGATTAGTATTACATATTTACATGATTATGATGTATTACTAATATCACTAGACTGTAATATTACTAGACTAAAACTAAAATTGGTACTTTGTACGGGGTAATTTTTACCATATTGTTTTTTGTTCTCGAAGATTCTTAAACAATGACAATAATTATTCAATTTTATATTTAATATCAGCATAACGTAGTTTACTTAAAATATTGAAATACATATACTTGGATTTTTAAAAGATCGTAATAATGTATACACGTGAATTTTCCATTGTAAATATTTTCGGAAATAAAATTCATCGTTTTTAATACTTTCCGATCACTTTAAGGATTCAATTGAAAAATGTCCACAAGTCCTCTAGTCTTGCTTTGGTTTAGTGTTGATTCGTGTTATGACAAAATCGTTTGTATGAAATATCAAACGTTGGCAGTTGTGGATTTGTAATATCTATTTTTAATTAAATCAAGCAACTTTTTCCCCTATTTCATTCGTATGTATTATTCGTATGTATTATTCCTAACTTCAAATAAGAAAAGGAAACACATGCATGTTGGTGTCACGGCAGGCTGGTAGCGGCATGCATGATTTTGTAAGTACCGTTTACGTGTTGTTTCTCAAAATTCTTAATAGATTTATGATACTTTCTTGGAAAAAAAATATTGCAAGGGAAAAAATGACAATCTAAGAAGACCATATTTACACCTCGGATTTGTCTACAAACCCCAAAAGGGGGTACAGACTATAGATGACGTAGAACAAATGAAAAGGTGATCACGTTGGTGTGGAAAATATATTAATCAACACCATACACACCCCGCAAAAATATTCAAATATATATATCGTGAACCAAAAAGATATACTATAATTTCCACATTGTAGATTTACAATATGTTTATACAACCAACGATCTCGGAAGTTTGACTATCTCCGTTTTATCATTTTAAAACCTCCGCATACGACGCTACGATCATGTTTGACCTTGTATACGTTTATGAAAAAAGTACATAACTGTGGAAAATGGAATATTTGTAACTTTTGCTTTTATTTCGACGTCTTTCTTTTCAGAATATCAAAAAAATGCAGTAAAGAACTTAGGAACACTTGCTTCTAAACTCTCTATATTTGTCGTACATACATACATTTTTCTAAAGAAATCAAATTGTAAAAGTTTATTACAAGGGTGCTTTGAGAAGTACGCGACCACATTTGTGGATTAATTATCTGAACTGCTAAACATCGCCCCAAAATTACTTAAATCGCCCCTTGAAATTACCAAATTGCCCTTCCTCCTATTTTTGCTTATATATCTCACAATTTCACTCTTTTTTCAAAACTTTCTCTTCCTATACCTACTACACAAGATTACGAATGTCTCGGAGGCCAGGGAAGCAGCCAGCAGTTCCCCCGGTGTACCCGTATGAGGTAACATTACGTTATTTATTTGTTTAAAAAAAAAAGTCGTCGGCGTCCGAGGTAGACGCCCCCCGCATGGGTCGGACGTCTACCGAAGACGTCTCCTCGTAGGAGGCGGCGTCTCCGACAGACGCCTCCACCTTGCGGGAGGCGTCTCTCGCAGACGCCTCCACCTTTTTTGTTTTTTTAATTAATAAATATCATAATTACTTTAATAAATAGTGATAAATCAAAAAAATTAATTTAACAAATTCTTATTAAGTTTAACATTTGTGATATTTTGTTTTAACAAATTTTGATTTAGTTTAACAATTGTTTTAATTTAGTTTAACAAATTTTGATTTAGTTTAACAATTTTGATAATTTAGTTTAACAAATTTTGATTTAGTTTAACAATTTTGATAAATATGATAATTTAGTTTAACAAATTTAACAAATTTGTATTTAAAATTTCAATTAATAGTCATCGGGTCACAGTGGAGGGAAAGGCAAGTCGATACCATTACACGCCTTCCGTTCTTTAGTTGATGATTCAGCACCGCGTCATCCACGTAGACGGGGGATATCTGCTTCGGTCAGGAGGGAGAGGGAGGCATTACGTCGTCGTGAGGAGGATGCTTCCTTCGATGATGAGCATGTGGATAGTTTTGACGACGAGAGCGACGATGATGGCCCGTATGAGTTAGTGCGGCCGGAGGTGGAGAGGCAGGGGGATTATAGCGGAGGACGTGGTCGAGCGGGTACTTCTACTTCCGCCGGATGGATGGTGCGGAAGGGTAGGGGTGGGAGGTTTACGACCGGGGATTCGAGCTCGTGCACTGTTGATCCCCGCGCTCAGAAGAAGAAGATGGTCCAGGACGATTCTTGGATCGTGAGCAGTATGACGCCTGGTGGTCCTTTAGATGGGAGCGTCATTCCTAGTTTCTGGGGTCACATTGCTAGACGGATCTGGGACGGAGAGGATCGGAAGGTTCTGAAGTGCCATAATCGGCACAGAGCCTGTACAGCACTACAGGGTTGGCGGTCTACACTGAGTGCTGATATCAGAGAGGAGATTAGTGCAACGCATTTGGGGCACTTACCGTACAGCATGTTCCCTTATCTCGACATGCCTTTGATTTCGGCGTTTGTGGAGCGGTGGCAGCCTGACACCAACACTTTCCACATGCCTTTCGGAGAGATGACGATCATGCTTCACGATGTTTTCCAGATCCTGCGCATTCCTGTGGATGGTCGTCTGGTTAGTGCTCAGGGGTCGACGTCTGAGCTGAGGTGTTATGTGGCAGAGTTGCTTGGTGTCACACCTGATGGTCTGGCGAGAGATACAGCTTTATGGAGTGGTGGTGGTGTCGGCATCGACTCCCTTGAGGACCTATGCAGACGGGCACGACCTCCGCGGGCCGATGATACACAGTTGACGGCGTACCTATTCTTGATGCTCGGAGCCGTCTTGTTTGTCGACAAGAGTGGTTGTCGGATCAGACCACGCGATCTACTGGAGGCTAGGGACCCGGAGACCGTTCGTGAGTACTCGTGGGGGTCAGCGACGTTGGCATACCTGTACCGGCAGCTTGGGATAGCTAGCCGTGCGGATTGTTCTGGGATTGCAGGTTGTCTTACGCTGCTGCAGGCGTGGATATACGAGTACTTTCCTGCATTCCGCCCGCATCGTGAGCGGAAGATTATCGACGAGGGTCATCCACGTTCGGGTATGTGGGCTGTCCGGAGCGAGGACAAGAGCGATGGACGATTGCGTTCCATCCGCGCACGGCTTGATCAGATGACTGCATCAGAGGTATCAAACTTTACACCATTTATTTAATTTTAAGATGTATTATTATTAATGTGTTAAACTTTAGGTGGAGTGGTTACCCTATGGTCCTGACCCAGCAGCGGATGTCCCGAGGACTTTATTGATGGGTCTTATTCGTTATCGGGATATCATAGAGCCTTATATGCCCGATCGGGTCTTGCGTCAGTTAGGATATGTTCAGGTGATCCCGGTTGACATTCCGACACCAGAGCATGCGGTGTGGTCTGCGACAGCAGCGACGTACGACGTCAGGTTCCCCGCTTCTACAGCGGAATCGACTTGGCGGACATTTCCGAGATCATGCCGATTGTTCCTTGGCGACTTCAGACGTAGTCGCGACCCCTCCGAGTGTGATGCACGTTATCTTGATTGGTTCGGTAGTTACTCACATCCTATCATCGTCCGTGGTGCCTCCCGGAGAGCAGATCGACCACCAGATAGGACGTGTGGCGATCTGGTAATTTTTTCATTTTATCTATATTTATTTGTACCGTATAATTTGTTAATGTACGCTAATGTTATTGTTATGTGCAGTGGATGGGTAAGATGATACGGGCTGTAGACCCAATCTTGCAGATGAGGGATGAGCTGCCAGACGATGCCAGAGCTGCATGCGGAGATTTGGATGAGATCATACACTCGTGGCATACTCAGTTAGGCATCTCCGACCATGATTCGGATGATGAGTAGGCTGATCTGTTGTACCGTACTCTTACTATTTGCATTTATATTTGTTTATCTGTTGTACGCTTAGTAATTGTGTTTGCTTATCTGTGGTACGCTTAGTATTTGCATTTATATTTGTTTATCTGTTGTACGCTTATTATTTGTATTTGTTTTTGTGTTTGCTAACATGTCGTACGCTTATTGTTTGTATTTGTGTTTTGCTTATCTGTTGTACGCTTATTATTTGTATTTGTGTTTGATAACCTGTCGAACTATTATATATAATGCAAATAAAGCAAACATATCAAAACACATTACATAATAAAGCAACACTATATAATGTACAAACATATCAAAACATATTACATAATTATACAAACATATCAAAACATATTACATAATTGTTGCCAATATGCTATCCTATTTTGGTACTCCAGCTCCCATCCAATAACACTCTCATCTCGTATTTGATACCACAGAGTCGCTATAGGAGGTACGGGGAATCCCTCATTCAATTCCAAACGAATGTAATGAGCGTAACTCCCTAAATGAGCAATAATCAACTCTCTGCACGGTCTCGTCACGGTAGGCGGACTCTCCCAAGGTAGAACTGTAAGACATGGGTACAATGAACCATCATTTCCGAGAGAGAAGAACATAACTGCACACTTGTAAAAATTTGCAATGGGAAACAAGTCCGTCCACGTCTCCATATAGTGATTCTCGCCACAAGGTCCCCCGCCCCAATTAATCCGGTGACGAGCCTGCGCCACACCGTCGTAGTATACGTGCTCATAAAAAGATGGGTTCGCAGCTATCTCATTTGAAATCGAACGACGGGCGAGTTGCCAATTGTCTTCACCACCGTGGAAAACATCGGCGACACATCGAAATCCACAGTTTCCATCAGCACGTACATCATTCCACTGGTGTAGGAATGACATAATGATTCCTGGAATTCTATCTCCATATGGGAAGTCGTCTACGTCAGCCCGCCCAGTCACTACAATATGAACCAAAAATACAGTTACATATAATAACAAAAGATACATATTTACTGAAATAAATAACAAAATTATAATAATAATAAATATAGGGATGGTATACCTGATCCTCCCCTCACAGACGAAGAACCAGAAGATCGACCACGACCTTTGCTTCCACTACCGGAAGAACGACCACGACCTCTACTCCCACTACCTGAAGATCGACCACTACCTCGCTCTGCATACTCAAACGCACTAGGGTCCCGTCGTGTCGACTTTCCCCTTGGTCGACCTCGTAGCTTTGTTTTTACTGCAGGTTCTTTCAAATTCGAATGTTCGGGGTGTAGCTGCTCGAATAAAACCCGAGAGGCAGATCGAATTACGGTAGGGTCACTTCCTGCAATCTCATCAACCAGACTGCGAAAATGTTCGGCGTCTTGAGCTGCCTGAGACACAAACTCTGCGTTCCCGGCTCCTTCCCCAATGACAAGTGTCCTCCAGAACGGATGAATCTGCTCTAAGTAAATTCCGTTTTCTGATTCAAGACATCCACGGATGGTACATGCGCAAGGTATCCCATGAGAAGTCAGAAAAGCGCACTCGCAACGATATTCAACTTCATCATCTAACTGTTGCATTCTCTTCACCTCCTGACTCAGCAACTGCAAACAGTGATGCGAAACTCTACCATTTATGTGACGATATAGAGCATGTCCGAAATTAGTCAAATTTCGCCGTCTCGAGTCTTCAAGAAAGTTTCGAATATTGGTCAGCTGCATTTCAGTAGCCGCGTTGACGCGCTCGAAAAGAGTGTCCAGAGCTGCAGTCGATGTAGAAATCCACTCTTTTAGAGCCGAATGAGCACTTTCGACCCTACAATTCGTGGTGTTCCCAAAATGAAGGACTTTGTTCGTCCAATTCAGCACAAACTTTTCTTTATGCACCAACCACGTGGTGTCCAGATACTCCGTGATAGTCGGCCACGATCTATACAAATCTTTCAGAGCATACACAACTCTATCATACTCGGCTTCTGAAGTAGAAAGCATGATCTTCCTCCATCTTCCACGCCTCAAAGTCTCTGCCATCTCCTTATTCTTGCCGAATACGTGGTATGCGTAATTCAATACGTCTTTGTTGATGTGCCATGTGCAGAGTAAATGAGCAGAGTCAGGAAAAACCTCTCTCACTGGTCGCATAAGGCCTAACTCCCGGTCTGTTATTATTGCAGTCGGGCTGACAGTCCCCAATAACAGATCTCTCAACTTCTCCATCACCCACAAATAACTGGAGTAAGATTCATCCATCAAAATCGCATATCCAATAAGGAAATTCATGTTTGCTGGTGTGACCCCAATCATTTCGAACAAAGGCATCTTATACTTGTTCGTCTTGTAAGTCGAATCCATGCAGATAACGAAAGGATATGTCCGCAACAACTGGACTGACGTCGGATGTGCCAAAAAAGCGTGAGTTACGACATCAGTTTTTGAATCCGCCATAATCCAATGTAAGTACTCACACTGCACTGCTTGGTAGAGAAACTGCTGGACGGGATTCCGATCTTCAGATTTTGTCCTCCTCATGTAATCTCTGAAATTATAAATATGCCTTTGATTTGGATTGTCCTCCGGGAATTTTTCTTTTACTGCCTTCAAGATGTTCCGTGGTTTTGCTTGCGCCTCTGTCATATCACGAACAATCTTCTTCGCCCCAGAACTTAGACCGCTAATTTGACGATGACCCTCTGGATAAACTGTCAGTCTGTGGTTGTGATGTCCGTGAGCACTATTATAAACCACAACCCATCCATCACGATCTCGTCGCTCCACCACTTTTATTAAGAAACGGCAACCGCAACCCTTTCTTTTGGTGTTTCTTCGAAGTGCAGTATCCATATCCCGAGACTCCATTTGATTTCGCCGGTCGCATCTCAAATAACAATCCATCCGACTATCTGATCTTGTTTTGTACGACGACACGACCAAAAAAAATCCAGCTCCGATAGCTACTTGTTTGGCCCATTTACATGCTTCATCGATTGTTTCAAAGATTTGTGTAGTTTGAAATAACTCACTGTAATCCACTCCATCACCACCGAAATCTGGAACCTACAAAAATAAAATCGAAATTAAAAAAATAAAAAAATAAAATCGAAATTAAAAAATTTAAAAAATAAAGTCGAAATTAAAAAAACAAAATCAAAATCAAAAAAAAAAACAGGCGTCTGTATTAGACGCCTGCCCCATGGCTGGGGCGTCTGTGTTAAACGCCTTCCCCAACGGTAAGGCGTCTGCGTAGGACGCCTTGCCGTAGGGAAGGGCGTCTAATACAGACGCCTTACCCATGGGGAGGACGTCTACATAAGACGCCTCTCCCATTGTGTAGGCGTCTGCGTTAGACGCCTCGGCCATGGGGAGGGCGTCCTACGCAGACGCCCTCACCATGGGGGAGGCGTCTAATGCAGACGCTCGGCCAAAAAATTTCCCCGCGCCAGGCTTACCTCACCCGATGCATCACCCTCGCCAGACATTTTCGTGGTGTTTTTACTGATAAATTAAGAATATACAAGACCATAGGCCTTATTTATAGACACGGGACGATTTGGATATTAAATATATTGTTAAGGGCAATTTGGTAATTTCAAGGGGCGATTTAAGTAGTTTTGGGGCGACGTTTAGTAGTTCCCTTAATTATGGGAAACTTTACAACATCGTCTTTAAACCAATCATATGTTGTAGATGTTATCAAGACCCGTTTGGATAACATTAAATCTAGCTCCCCACAATCGCTACACCAATACAGTGCAAGTGCACATCCAAACAGCCTAACGATCCCAAGAATCTTGACTTTTGGTGTGCAAAATAATACAACATTTATAATGGGATGAAGAAGTTAGGGTGTAGGAGCTTCTTTATAATGAAATTTTGATTTTGTTTGTATCAATTTAGCCGCATATCATTTGAAGATCAATTTCAGATAAAAAAGTAAAATTTACAAAAAATATAAACAAATAAAAAACATATTTAAAAAAAACATATTTAAAACGAATTTATAATAAATTTTAATTTAATCAAAGTCTTATGATAATTTAATATTTTTATTTGACAAGACAAGATACTTCTATTTATCTAAACAATTCTCAACCTTCAAGAAAAAACTAGTCTAAATCCACATTCTTAGAAGCTGACTTATTATAAAAAACTGACATTTAGGAACCACACCCAAACACACCGTTGATCAACCAAATCAACAAAAAGTAATTGATCTCAAACTTTTATCAGAACAATACAATCTCCAAAGTTCAAATTCGTTGTACACCAAAAATACTAGAGTTGTGTTTAAAATGCAGGAATTCAGGAGGGAATGAATTTGTGATTTTCTCCTTAGTCCTATTCGTGTGTTTGTCGGAATCACAATCTTTTTTTTTTTACAAGAAATGATCATTCCATTCATCCATTTGAAATCGCAATTCCATTCTACACGGCTAAATGTTTCTTTTCCCCCCCTCTTTTCTTAATTTCGAGGTCACCCTTTCACATTTTGGTTTTCGCACACATCTGCACCAATACTTATTACATATTTTAATAATATAGTTATTTTAATAGATGCAAATTGTTTAAATATAGTTTGATTTGTTCAAAGTTTGAATTTTACAAACATAACCAACCAGGTGTCCCAATTTGTTTTTTTACGATTAGTGTCTGTCTTTCAAAATTCTAAGAATACATCCAATAAAATTCAAACCAAACATACAAATATACAATACTCGATCTCCTATTTCTATTATCTACAAAAATATGTATCTATTTTGTGATTATTCTATACAAACACACAATAATCACTTCAACTACTATACCCTCGCACATATACCTGAAAACAAAGGAAAGAAACACAAAAGAACACGTTAAAACTTAAAAATAGAAGAGAAGAGAATAGAATAAAATAAAATATTGGTTTTGTTTTGATTCACTTCCACCGAAAAGGGCGAGAAAGCGCGGAAGCCTTTTCCCATCCACGTCTTTCCTTACCTTTTCACGGTTTTACTCTTCCTTTCCTTTCTTTTCCCCAAAAAACAAATTCCTAATTTTCCTAAATTCCGAATTTCCTCCCAACAAAACCCAACTCCAAACCCCCTATATTTAAGCGTTCCGTTCCGTTTCGTTTCGTTTCCCGAACGAAAAAGGGGCAAAAATCCCAAAAAACCAGAGAAGAGAGAGAGAGAGAGAGAGCACCGTCACCGTGATCCACCTCTCGATTCCGCCCGCACTTCGATGTGATCTCGATCGCCGACCGATCTAATCCCGTGCTGCGACCTCGATCGGTGTGGGTTTTCGAGGGTTTCGGGTCGTTTTAGGTTGGGGACAGGGTCTCGTGCTCTGCTTCGCCCTCGCGATGACGGAGAATACGACCAATGCGGCTCCCGATGCCCCCGTTGGTGATCTCCAAGGTCATCTTCCTTTTTCCCCAAAAAATACCTTTTCTTTTGGATCGGATTCCTGTGGAAAATCTTTTCTTTTGTTGCCTTTTGGAATCGTCATCGCAAAAGTTCGATTTTCCCTTTTCTTTTACTTTTTTGATCGTCTGGATTGATTTTTTAGGGGAAAAAAGAGGAAAGATTGCTTTTTTAGTTGTTGGTTTGATGTGAGTTTGTTTATTTGTTTGGTTCTCAGAGTCTTTGCAGAATCTTGAAATCAATGACAAGATGGAAGGGAAGAATGCTCCTGCAAGTCACGGTAATGGTGATCAAATTTCAGATCGTTTGCAGGTCCCGGACTGTATATACTTTATGAGGAACGGAGTGTGTGGATATGGAAGCAATTGTCGCTACAATCATCCTGCCTATGCTGGGCAGGTTGGTTTGGCTCATTCATGGTTTATGTTGTGTTGAGAAAATAAATCATGCAAGTGATGGATTGAGTCTATAAGTTTGATTCTTACGTGCTATCAATATTTGACATGTACAAGTGGCTTAATTGTCCTAGATTTGGACTCTTTTGGTTTTTTAGCTGCTAAGCCATTAACTTTCCTAAAAGTTTCTGTTGTTTCTATTCTTCCCCAGGAACATTTATCCCAAACTGATCTTCCTGAAAGAGTTGGGCAACCTGATTGTCAGGTACAAGTTTTATGTTAGTATTAGTGCATTAATTCTTAAAAATTAATAAATGTTGTCTTTCAGATACATGGATAGGAGCGTTTGTGTTTCATAGCTTCCAACAATTATCACCTAAACACCAAAAAATCCTGATTGATTACTTGAATGTTCCCAAGGAATTGGATTAGCTACATATATGTTTTTTAAAAGAAAAACATGTGCATCAGCACCAACCTCCAGTATATTAAAATAAGACAAAATAAAACCAGCTAAATATCTTTAATTTTTAATGATTTTGTCCTTACAAAACATGTCAGTTCAGAACTCAGATCTCTAAAGTCTAAACTGGCAATAAAATTTAAGTCTACTGAACTATATATACATATAGGTGTAGGTAAGTTATATATTTAGATAAGATTGTGTAGGTCCTGCTTGATCTGTTTGTCGTGGTTGTTGAGCTTGTTGAAGCTTTCAATGCAGGGGTTGTTCCTTGCTCCATTTGTTTCTAGTAATAAATTATTTATTGTAAAATGCTTCACATGTAGGGTTAAAATGATTCTTTTATTCAAGTTAATCACACTCTATAGCTATTTGTTACTTACTCGCTGTCAACAATGTCTGCTATCAATTTTAATTTGCACCCATTCCATAGTCATGATACTTCAATAATGTAGTCTTTGCTGAACTATGATGATAAAATGTTTAATTAACGTGCCTGCTTGAGATTACTTCCACATCATACTTTTGATTCTATATGTTGTGGCAACTATCATGTTATGAGCTATGTTATGTAGGTGTCCTTTCTCGGTACTTGTTTCCTATCCATGTTGTTTGCATTGCGCCATTGCCTATTTCATCTTTCGAGGGCTATATGTTTACATGTTCTATATTATTGAATATCGATGACCACAGCGCATGAATTCCACTATGCACTGATAATAAAAAAGGAATTCCACTATACCATCACAATAAACTGGAAATTAGAACGACCAGAAAACATTGAGTAATCATCTGTTCTGTCATTCTGTATGTGCTTGTTCCTTTACCTTTGTCATCGTTTGCCTAGAAAAGCATGAAATCCTTTTATTTTCTACAATTACAAGTCTTCCCATGTCTTGAATCTTGACTCATGCATTACAAAGTTGTATAGAGTTATGCTTGATGACTTGGAGAATGAGGCAATCTTTCATGTATTTTTTAAATGTCTTATAGTTCTCCTTAAAGGCCTAGATGGCTAGAAGCTATCTACAATTCTACATTGTAGCAAATGTTATATTTGTATCAAGATCAATTTGGTAGGTTGAATAAAAGATATAATAGTAGGAGAAACGATGTGCAATATTTTTGTATGATAACGCCTTGAGTGAGGGTGGGACCTGGTCATCATCAGGTTGCGGAGAAGATAGAAGTGCATGAGAGAATGGGGTGCAAGATTTTTCTATGATAAATTCTTCAGTATGTGTGATCTTTAACTGGCATCTAACTTTTTTTCTGCCATCTATGCACGTATGAAATCAACTAAGAAAATGTGTTTTCTTTGGCCTTGATTGCACGGGTCGGGTGTCATATACCAAGGATATTTGGTTAGTTCACATGACAAGTTGAGTCAATTCTAAATGCGAAATTAGTTGAGATGAAATAAGTAGTTTATGCAGTACGGAATTTGGAAAGGATGCCTTACTGTATCGTAATAGTCGTCTCTAGTCTTGTTTTTCCTGCAACATAAGCTACTTCATGAAGGGGCCTGTCCTTACAGGGAAGCACACCCTCAATGTCTAAACGAAGTGAAATACTGAAATGCAAGGTCTGGCCCAGTAGGAGATCCCTTTTCTTGGTTTTCAGGAATGGTTTGAGGCACAAAAGATTGTAGTTGGGTGTTGGTGTTGGTGTGCTCATGATGCATATTTGCCAATCTTCATAAAAATCAAGTAGTGGGTGCTACTGAGTTTGCCAAGTGACCGGTCAATATATTTGTGCCAGTATATATAATATTTATGTTGCCATGTTTTTGAAATGGTTGGTGGCTTGAATACTTGACTTTCTAAGGAGCACATGATGTAAATCTAATGAGCATATTTATGGATTAAAATCAGATATCTTGGTTTCTGGTGTTAACAACTTATTACTTCCCACATCATAGCTTCCCTCTTTGTTCTGCTGCCTTTTCACTCCTGATGTTTATATTTTGCTTGTCTGAAGTTGGTACACTCACTCTTGCACTGGTCACAGTTGAAATGTCTTGGTTGCCTTACCGATAAAAAAAAGTTGAAATGTTTTAATTCCCAGCAAAATTTGTTTGAATTCTTACTTAGTGTTTTTTTGGTTACAGAACCTGTTTTAAAATCCACAGTACTGCTAAACAAATCTATATCTTACCATATCTGCCTATAACATAAAACAAAAAATAGAGCTACCCGGTAATCTTATGCAAACCATATAATTTTCAATGTTATAGAAAGAAACTGGTAAGATATTTTTAGATATCTTGGATCAATACTTCAAAAGGATGGGGAGATCGATGAAGATGTTAACCATAAGATTAGAGCATGATGAATGAAATGAAGACAAGCCTCAGGTGTCTTATGTGATAAGAAAATTTCACTTAAGTTAAAAGGAAAGTTATATAGAACAACAATAAGACCTGCAATGCTATATGATGTGGAATGTTGGGTCACTAAAAGACAACATATACAAAAGATAAGTGTATTTGAAATGAGGATGTTGAGGTGAATGTGTGACCATAAGCGAATAGATCAGATTAGAAATGAAGACATTCATGAGAGAGTTGAAGTTCCAATGGAAGAGAAAGTTATCCAACACAGACTGAGATGGTATGGACATGTACAAAGAAGACCTATGGAGACACCTATTAGAAGAGGGATATTGAATCAGATCGAAGACATAAAAAGAGGAAGAGGCAGACCACGGTCGACTTGGGAGGAAACGGTCAAAAGAGATTTAAAAGATTGGAATGTTCCTCGAGAATTTGTATTGGATAGAAACGCGTGGAAGAAGATTCACGTGCCTGAACTGTGACTCATTAGAGTTTCATTTTTAGCCTACCCCAACTAGTTTGGGATAAAAGTCTTTGTTGTTGTTGTATAGAAAGAAAATGGTACCGATCGAAAAGAAACTGATCATCATATTATACTCATTTGCTACTATAATCTTGGTCAAATGCATTAGTCAAGTGTTTCTGACTGAGCTGAAACTCCATGAAGTAAGACATCTTTATCTGTTTGGATGTCATTCTTTTAGAAGTGTGGCAATTCTGAGTTATACTGATAATCAGATGTTGCCATCGACATTGTAGTTTAGATTTCACTTGACATTCAATACAGACTGGAGGTTCTGTGCTGGAGAACCTAGTCCTTATTGTTTCTTACTCGAGGAAGGTCTCCTAGTTTATTTATATCACTGATTCAAGTTTCCTACTTGAAATTGGAATGACGACTTCAAAGTCCTTTTCAATTATATCTGTGGAACTATGGACTAATCTTAGTGATACTGCTTTGTGACCACTTGACACCTTAAACGTTGAGGAATTGCAATCAAATTTATTTAAATAGAGGACATGCATGAGTCTTTTGCACCTGTATTATTGTAATTTGGAAGAAGAAAAATCCATCTTGGAACTTCGAAGTTGTAATAGCCGTAGATGGTACAAACAAGCCGATAGGAGATTTCAGCACATTCTTTGAAAGTTTGAATCTCTGGTCCCATACTCATTTGAAACAGAGTAAGCTTTGTGTGGGTTATTTTAATTTTCTTTCTGCTGGTTTTCTTGCAGCATTTTCTCAAAACAAGAACTTGTAAGTATGGTTTGACATGTAAGTATAATCATCCAAAGAGCAAGCTTGATGAAGGGCAGATGTTGCTTAATGTTGTAGGACTTCCTATGCGTCAGGTGAATGTTAATTCTTGATCTTCTTTCTGAGATTAAAAGATTTCAAATGACATCTGTTAGAATTAGAGGCTTTTTTTCCTGGCCACTTCACATTTGCATCACCATTTTCGCTATCTCATTAACCTTCTATTAGTGATTTGCTTAATTCTTTTCCATTTCTAATTTTCAGGAAGAAAAGTCATGCTCATATTACATGAGAACAGGTCATTGTAAATTTGGGATAGCCTGCAAGTTCAATCATCCTCAGCCTGCTGGGGCTGTACATCCTTTGTCTGGATCCACAGCCTATCCGCCTTTTGGAACATCCTCGCTTACTCCCTCCGGAGTTCCTTTTGTGGGAGGAATTCCATCTTGGTCTGTACCAAGACCTCCTTATGTGTCCACCCCTCAAATAAATGGTTTACCAGCCTATACTCCTTACGTTTTACCCTCCCAAGTTATACCTGGGCAACAGGGATGGAGCACCTACACGGTAAGCCATTTACCCATTTTAAGTTACACAATTGGTAAACTCACGATGAAAATGAAATGGCCTTACTGCAATTGCTTTTCTCTGATTCTGCAGATGCATTACCTTTAAGATTTGTTTACAAATGTGCATGTTAGGATGCAATTTGTGAGATAAAAAGTTAAAAACAAAACAAGTATGCTACTATGCATCCTCGTTTGTTTGTTTTAACAGTTAATTCACATGATAAGGCTGTCTCCTACTGCTAATAAATTTATCCAATTCGTTCATTTCTCTGAAAGTCAGCTTTATGTGTGGTACTCTGTTCCATTGAAAAAAGAGATCGCCGTGTCAAAACAAAGAAATTGCATTTATTTGGTATTAGCTTTGTGAACCCATCCATAGTATTGTAATGGGTTTATTGAACTCACTACTCAGCATATTTTCCAGTTAGCTACTATTATTAATATAAGTGTGGGAGATCCATGGCATGGGAAATTCCAACCGAATGTGTGAGTATTTTAGTTGTGATTAATTCATGATCTTGGTAATCTTAGTACAGAATACTTTTGCTTTATGTAATAACACTCAACGATCATACTTGTAATTTTCTTGTTGATTTTTAAGATTTAGATGCTTCGCTGGATGGGTAATTTGTGCATCAGGAAGTGATCCAAATGCAACGAAACCATGACTTGACCCAAAGGTCAAAAAAATTAAGGAAATTGTCTTGATTGTCCGTGGATCTTCGTTTGACCCTTATGAGACTCAGTGGTTAGAAATTTAGAATAGTTTTGGCGATAGGAAACCACATACAAACTGCGCTTTCATACGGAACCTATCCAAAATGATGTGCTTTAATCACATGAAAATTTAGTTGAAAGTGGTCCTATTTCATTGACATACTGTTGTAGTTGTGAAGTTTTTCTTCTATGTGTAAACTGTTAATTTCGTCTCATTATTATGCATACAGGGTACAATTAATCCAGCATCTTCTACTGATTTACATGGATCTGGCCATTTGTCTAACTCCAATCACATGCCATTGGGGCCCAGTGTCCAGATTCTTTTCCCAGAAAGACCTGATAGACCTGATTGCCAGTATTACATGAAGAATGGTAGTTGCAAATACGGGCCATCTTGCAAGTACCACCATCCAAGAGACAGGATAACTACTTCAAACATGTGCACTATCGGACCCCTTGGCTATCCTTTAAGACCTGTGAGTGTGACCAATTTCTTTTTTAGACATTATTAACGGTTATTTGCCCATTTGATGTGAAGGTGTATTTTTTGTCTTATTTTGAACTTTTGATTTTTCACAGGATCAAGCTGCATGCACTTATTATACTAATTATGGAAGCTGCAAATATGGCTTAGCATGCAAATATGATCATCCATACACTGGATATTACAATTACACCTTTCCTGTACCATATCCAGGCCCATCGATGCTCTATCCATACCAGAGTACCCCTCCTGTCACTTGGGCACCAGCAGATGCAACCATGAGCAAAAACTCGAAGTTAACTGATGATATATCAAAATCTGAGACAAGCAACAACAATGCTGAGTGTTTGGATACGAATTTGTCGGACGATGCACCGCCACAAACGTCTCCCACACACAACACACCTTCTGAGACACCACAAGATCAATCTGAGTAGAGGATTATGTCAGTTTTTGTCATCGTTCGTTCCATTTTGTCTTGAGTTCCAAAGGGGAGTTTTTACATATATGCGTCCCACTTTCCTTCTGTGCCTGTTTATTCTTCTCTTGTGGGATAATATGCTTTTTTGACATTGGAGTCTTACTGAGGATCAGAGGAATTCCCGGATGAATAAGTTGTACTTTTGAAATGTAAGGCTTTTTTGAAGTTAAGATATTTACACAGATGGTATATATTTATGCTACACGCAACTCGTAATACCTATTTAATAGGAACATTTTGATTATAAACATGCTTGCTGTTTTTCATTTTATTCACATTATTGCTTATCATTAAGCATTATTCAGTGCCTGTTTATGTTGTGACCCCCCCCCCCCCCCCCCCCCCCCCCTCAATTCGTTACTTGTGAATTGTGATGTGTCTGAAGCATGTTAGGTTTCAGATGAGTCATCAGAAAGCCCCAATTTGTACGTTACTTGGACACGTTGAAGTTTCGTCGTCTCTTACCAGAAAAACTGTTTCCTCAACTTAGTTTTGCATCTTTCTTTGTTGATGTTGTGTTCGGATGCGCAAAGTTAGGCTTGGGATAGGAAAGTGTCTTATTTATAGATGTTTTGCTTGTATAAATTCTCTCGACATAAAATCTTTATGATGCTTTAAGATGCCAACTTTGGAAACAACTTAGTAGTTCGTAGGAAGATGTTTCTGGGTTGCAGTTGAGGGTTAAAATTTAGAAATGTTTAATTTAGTAGCGTTTCTTTTAAATGAGGAAATATCTATGTTGTACTCAGATATAATTATATTTATAGAGAGCCTTTTACGGTTTGGTGTGATCTTTGTCGCCATTTCAGCTGGAATGAAACTTGACCGCAAAGTCACTTGTAAATTTTGTCATTTGTAAATTTTGATTGATGTAGTTGGTAAATGACTTGATGTAGTTGGTAAATGACTTGTTGTATTGACAAACTATTTGGAACCAAATTAAGCAGATACATGACTTGTTGTATTGACAAATTAATTTATACACAAATTCTTAAGAAATCAAACTCCTCCACAAAGACGTCGCCTCAAAACTGCCAATTCACTACACAAAAATGATCCTTATAGTGCCCCTCTCCTCTTTCCAAAACCCTACTGACCAACTCCACAACTCTACTGACCAACTCCTCACCATATACATATATTCTATAACCCCAGCCAGACACTAGCAGATGGATGATGAGAACGAAGTAAGACATGTTGAAAAAGATCTACGAGATTCCAATTGTCTTTTGCAACAACCATAAGAAAAGAGTGAGCTCCACACCAAAGATCATGCGAAGCCATGCCCTGTCCAACATGAATCCATACAAAGTAATCCCTGCATTGTTGTGCTCCAGATATGTCACTGCATGCATGAAATTGTTTGCAAGTGAGTAATTTTGCTCAAGTTTATGTGTCACCAATTCAATCTGCGTTTCTAATTGTTATTACTTGTTGAGCCCTGGACTGGATGCTACACAAGCTATATAACTGCAAACTATGAATAGTTTCATTCAATATACAGGAAGAGCTTGGTGAAATTCTATAGCCAACCATCTGACTATGTTGCCGGAGCTTTAGTGGTGGTGGTCGTCGTTCAAGAAAATTTAAGATTTTTTATGTAATATTTCTAATTAATGTAAACTTTCTCATTAGGACTCCAAAATTGGTGGCTGAAGGAACAAAATATCCTTTAAAATTTTTATTTATTTAAAAAAAAAGAAAATTACCTTTAAAATCCTATCTACCAACTAACTAAAATGTATGTATAATGTCTGACTTACCAAGTGCTTGTCTCTTCTGAAAGGAGAGAGTGTTAGAGTGAGGGTGCAGGATCATGGTATCTTCGAGATCATCGTCGTCGCCTTCTTCATCATCATCATCATCATCATCATCGTCACTTAAGTCGTTAACGGGACACACGGCAGCTCCACTAATTTCATTCCCTGACGTCTGGGCGTCGTCGTAGGCATCGATGGTGGCACAGACATGCCATTTGGCAGCGTGACTTGTGATCGCTTGCGCTTTGTGTGTGATCTTGGCTGCGCTCCTCAGACATATGAGGAGGCCATTCACCAGGACAACTGAACATACCTGTCGAACATACATTATTAGCTTGTGTGCATTTGTAAACACGTGTCTTATTGTATGCGATCTGTTTCGCTGGAACTCGTAATAATTGTTTTTGATTTTACCATCTTCAAATTTAAGTCTCTACAGACTAACTCCGGGTGGTAGTAATCGATTTGGTTAATGTTCATTCATGTCATGCAACATCAATTATTTTAGCTCTTTTGACTGTATTATGTTCATTTTGTGTTCTTCCTTCAAATGGTCAACAATTAGAGAACAATCCTTTTCTGATGAAGCTAAGGCAATGGTCAAAGAGACGTATGTTTAAAAGAGAAGTTGGCTATGCTGTTTTCAAATTCAAACATCGTTAATTGTTCTTTTTTTTTTGTACGATATTCTAGTTGAACATTTTTGTTGTTGCAAATTAATTAGAGGTATCCGATGGGCTAAATCCAGATGTGATTTTTAAATAAGTTAAGCCCAAACTACACTCCTGCAAAATAAAGACAGTGTTTAACGAAACAACCCATTGAACACCATTAGTATCAACCAAAACTATGGCTGGCTGGAGCCTGGAGATCTTGTCACCGTGACATTCACTGATCCACAATAATTTCATCCATAGTATCACTAGAGGTTTTTAAAATGATTAATATTGAATTAGTTGACCTACGTTCTTATACTTGTTACTATATTTTCTGGCAAAGAGAATGTTAAACTAAACCAAACAATAAGTAAAAATGGAAAATAATCTTACCGCAAGCTCCCCTGCATTGAAGATGTTGACATCAGCACTGGGTTTAGTAGTAAGCAAAAGCGAGGCAAGCTGGGAGAAAGTCACAAGCACGAGGCTGGCCAAGATGAACATCCGGAATCGATGGCTGATGACACGAAGTTGTCGTCGAATTCTCAAGTGCTCGGCTAGAATAGACGACACATCAGACTCCTCTTGGAAGACCGACGCAAAATCTTGGAGGCGGAGGATCTGGAGACGACAAATGAGACGGAAGAGGACGCAGACGAGAAAGAAAATCGAGGTTCGGTATAGCCAAGAGCACATCTCCATGGTGAACATCACTATGTCGCTGATAATGGGGTTGCCAAAAAATGGAATTCGATCGATTCCGACAAGGTACCACCACACCTTGTAGCATGTCTCCGCCGCGAACGTTGGGAGAACAAAGAATGATAGGATTTTGAAGGAATTCTGCAATTTAATCCTACGTGTAACTAATCAATTCGTATAGTCTGTAGTGGCTAGGGGTGTTTTGGTATCGATTACGAAAAACTGCAAGTGGTCAAATGCAAAATTTACACTTGACTTTCTACTTGATATCTATTTTCGAATGCATGAGGTTCAAACACAAAAAAATCGCACTTTATGACTCATCCAGTCATGAGTACGTCCAAAGTCCAATATGGAATTCAGAGGTTTTCCCTTACTTTGTCCGTGTCAACAAATAATTCGAAATACCTCGACTTCTTTAGAACAGGTCCGAGTCAAATAGTAATGATTCGAAGCACTTCTTTTTACATTACACTATTTCGGAAACCCATATATAAAATATATTATTAGGTGTAACCGAAATTACTGAATCAATGATAAGAAGGTCGTGATTCAGGCGTCCGATACGCGCACGACGTGGTCAGTTGAGTCAACAATCCAGTCAGCAGAGAAATTCATTTAATAACATGTTTGTGTCACATGCAATATTTAGTTTCACAATGCAACATTACTTTCTCACTACAAGTTTGGTTTCCACGTGCAACTTTTAATTTTCCCAACGTAACTTTTGGTTTCCCATGCAACCTTCGGATACAAAGGTAAATTGAAGAGTTCATTTTTTGTCATTTTAAACATATAAGTTTGTTCCTTTTAACATTTATGTCTGTCCTTTTTAACATACGAGCTTATCCTTTTTAAGTACCGGTTTGTACTTTTTAAGCATGATTTTGTCATTTTTAACATAAGAGTTGTCGTTTTCTTTTTAAGTTATGTTTCTTCCTTTTAAAGTTGTTGTTTCTTCATTTTTAAGTTGTTTTCCCTTTTTAAGTTCCTATTTTTTTTCTTTTTAAGTTTTGTTTCGTCCTTTACAAGTTATGTTTGTTCCTTTTCAGGTACTGTTTCATCCTTTTTAATTTGTTATTTTTCATTTTAAGTATTGTTTCATCCTTTTTAAGTTATGTTTGTTCCCTTTTAAAAAATTTTCCCTTTTTAAGTTCTTGTTTTTTCTTTTTAAGTTGTTGTTTTTCCTTTTTTTAGTTTGTCATTTTTATCACATGTGTTTGTCCTTCTCGAGAACATGAAATCAAATCCAATACCGTGAAAATAAATCAGAAACCTCTAAAAATTAATATCAAAGACAAACCAAAATTAAACAAGAACACCACAAATAAACAAACTTTTCAAAATAACATCGAAAAATCAAGATCAATCCATCACATGACAAAACCAAAAACTTCAAATCAATCACAAAGAAACAAACTTCCAAAAAATCAGCTACAAAGAACCACACTTCCAAAAAAAACTCAACAAAAAAAACTTAAATCAGCTACAAAGAACCACACTTCCAAAAAATCAAGATCAATCAATCATAGAACAAAACCAAAAATATCAAATCAGCCACGAAAATCAAACTTTCCTAAAAAACACCACACAAAAACTTAAATCAGCTACAAAGAACCACATTCCTCCTCATCATCGTCTCGAGACAGACTCCAACAATGACCACTTCCCCTTCCTCCTCCTCGTCGACAAAATACGTCGTGACGTCCTAATCAACATCGTCGTCATCCCACCTCCTCCAGACTTAGTCACGTGTCGTCTCCCTCGACATCTCTTTTACCGATCTCGCCTTCCACCAAGAGAAAATGATGGACAATGAAATGTTGTGGGGGATAATGGAAGGTTTTGAAGAGATATATATGGTGAAAACCAAATGACGTATAGTTTAGCGTACGTGTGATGTGACACAAAATAAATAAATAATATATGATTTAATTAATCTTTGGTTTTTGCTGACTAGATTGACCACGATAGACGGCATCCCAGACGTACCGCGTCAACAAATCATTTTTCATAAAAAAAGTGCAACAAAATCTTCAAAAGTTGATGTCTAGTATGGATAAAAGTAAAATGATTTAGGCATTCTTTTTATCACGTCTCGAGGAAACTCTTGATCTGGAAGGACATGATTCATTTAAGGGTGCTACCATTTTGGATGTATTTTTCAAAAATATTTAATTTGTTGATAAATTGATGACGTAACAATTTAAGCATTTGTTTGTTTTCAACGTAGAATATATTGTGTTTCTAATGCAGGACAAATGTGTCACAAGCGGGACAAATATGTATTTGCTGAGGGGTGAAGGTCTATTTGTTGCGGGACATATGTGTATTGCTGAGGGGGCGGATATTTATTTGCTGCGGGACATATGTGTGTCGCATGACAGATTTGTGAGTCCAACCATGGACAAACATGTGTCCTTTCTTTGTATTTAATGTATCCACATGGGGACAAATGTCTCTCGAGGGACAAATCTGTGGGTGCCACGAGGGACAGAATTGTGCTGACGTGGCAAAAAAAGAGAATTGGGCTCCCGGAAAGTATCTGGGCACTGTTAATGATAGTATAATGGGGACAAATGTTTGTCTCTTACGGGACAGATCTGTGGGTCCCACAAGGGAGATGTGTGTTTCTTTTTTGCATTTAAAGTGTCAACTAATGGATAAATTAACTCTCTTACTTTATTAGAAACTGTATTTCTAAACAATTAAATAAAAAAACACAAATTATAACATGAATAGTAACGTGGACCGCATCACTAACCGCGTACATATATAAGGAGTTTTGACTAATCATTTTCTTCAAATGGATTAATGGGGACATACACTTCCTTATACTTTTGTTCCATCACGCATGGATATAATCAGCAGAAGTTGGAAAGATCTTTAAAACTCTACAAAATCAAACACGTACTTGGTTTTGTATATTGGAATCGAGAATCAATTTTGTATAACAGTTCAGTCCACCCATTGTTTTCCAATCACTACTACTTGACTCGACTTAACAGCTCAGAACAGTAAGCTTTAAACTATGTGTTTATTCGAAAAATGCAAAGCAACCATAACAAAAAAATCTAGCATGTCCGCGTTAAGTAATTTTAGACTCTAATCAACCATATTAAGCAAGTTTGTGGGTAGTTCACTAATAGTTACTGTCTTAAGTGAGTCTGGAACTTTCCAGTAAATGATGTTTCCAGTCTGGAACTTTCCAGTAACCTATCCAACGGTCTCCACTGAAACAACCGATCCAAATTGGATTATTTGCTTGGGTGTCACCGAGAAACATCTAAATTGATTTTATACCACCTAATTTTGACTATTTGACCTAATACTATAGAAAAATCAAACTATTTATCTTAATACCATAGGAAAAAAAAATATTTACTTTTATGTCATTCCGTCAGCAAATCGTTAACGTTCATTAAGTATATGAATACAAAAAATTCATAAATTTCATTATATGTGTTGTAAAAATAAATAAAAAATACTTAAATAATTTATCTATACTCTTTCATCTCTATCTTTCAACTTTCATTTCTTTTTTGTCTCTCACTAAACTTAATGACTCGATTACTAAACTAATAAAAATCGATAATTTTTTATATTTAAAAATACAAAATAATTAATTGTTTTTTATTAAAAAATATTTTTCTGATAAAAATTAATTATATATATAATATGTTTGTCCAAAAATATTTATTTTTTGTATAAAAATTCTTTTATCAATTATTAGATTCGTGTACTAAAATATAAAAAATCATGAATTTGAAATAAGATAAATAAAAAGAAATAATTTGTAGAATTTTTTTTATCGAATTTTATTAGTTTAGTAATCGAGTCATTAAGTTTAGTAAGAGAAAAAGAAGAAATGAAAGTTGAAATATAGAGACGAGAGAGTGTATAGATAAATTATACGAGTAATTTTTTATAATTTTTACAAAAAAATTATGAATTTTTGGTTTAGTCACGACGATTCTGCAAAATTTCCATTAAATATTAATATAGGAAAAGTTAATAGTTTGTTGACAGAATGACATAAAGATAAATATTTTGTTTTTCTATGATATTATGATAAATTAAGTCAAATAGTCAAAATCAAGTAACATAAAGTCCATTTAGTTATTTTTTGGTGACACCTAAGCAAATAACTCTTTCAAATTCCAATGACGTAACTTTGAGGAATTACCGCTCAACCGATAAATAAAGCCATCTATCTATGTATCTTTTAAGGTTCTCTATGTGTCTTTTAATCAAACTACAAGACTTAATAAAAAACCAAAAAATAAAGCCATCTTTTGAAGTTCTCTGTGTATCTTCAAGCAGCTGTCTATTAAAAAAATATTCCAAGCAAAGCCATCAATTTAAGTCGCTATTAAATCAAACGGAAACCAAAGATATTTAAATTTGGTGTAGAAAGCAATGGACTGCGAGAATCCAGAAAACTTACGTAAGATCCACCCCACACTGAAAACAACGTTAATATGAAATTCCAAACTTTTAATATATTAAATCCTACACTCATATATATATATATATATATATATATATATATATATATATATATATACACAAGGTAAAGCTTTAGTGAGCCCAGAGCTCATCAAATTTAGTTTAACTCCCCTACAATCTCACCATTGAATCTTATTTACAGTTAATCTCACCATTCATTAGCATAACTGTTTTTTTCTTAATCTACCTTATAATTTGAAATAAGTGGTGAATATTGTAGAGACTTAATTTAAAAAAGTTAAGCTTTGGGCTCACTAGAGAAATCTTATATATATATATATATATATATATATATATATATATATATATATATGAAGACAGTAAGTTACACATAAACTTAATCAATGATTAAATTTTTATAAAAGTAGTCGACCCAACACGACAATAGTTTGAAAAATAATCGTAATACCAATATAAAAACGAAATTAAGATATTTTTTTCTTCTTCCAAAAACACCACATGTACTAAAGAATCTCATCTTATTTAACATCTTAATTATTTATGAGAAGTACTTAGCCATTCCTTAGATTTCGTCAATACAGTAGAATATTCGACTTAAAGCTTTTCTCGGTCAAGAAAAAGAAAAATCAAATTAAATCTTAAAACAACTATATTTGGTGCGCTTCTTGTTTGCTGTCAGCCACAGAAAAGGTCAAAAGGGTAGACTTTTTTGAATGCTGGTGAAAGAAATTCGAAATTAACTACGTATTAAAGTCCATCGATTTTCAATCTTCAAATGTTTAAAACATCAACGAAAAAGTTGACCAATCACTAACTCAATTTAATTCTGGTAAAGATTAGAAACGGAGAGAAAAATAATAATAATCAGACGACTTACGGTTAGTTGAGACGTGTATCCTTTGCGGACCATTTCACTCTCGCCAACGAGTTTATCGAGGAAGAGAAACCTTCTGAGACCGTACTTTTTCACGAAGGTCGAGATGCAGACAAAGGACAAGGTGGCGACGGCTGTCAGAGACACCTCGACGACCGTGTCATATGTTCTTTTACTCTCATCGTACGACAACACGAAGTGGGAGAAAGCCGGGACCGCCACCCCGAACATCAAGAACACAACCCAAGACACCATCGTGCTCCAAATCGCGGTTTGGTCAACGCACATCCACCTTAACCAATGCCGAAAATTGCGTAATTCGTCGTCCGCTTGCGACGGTTTTCGGAGCAATGGCCTCGATTTGGCCGTTGGATCCCTCGAGATGCGAATAGTGTCTTCCGCGAATCGCACCCTGGGGGATCCAAGCTGTTGTGGCGGTGGTGTTTGTGGTGAGGGTCGTGATGGTTTCTGGGCCGAATTCAGGAGAATCGGACGGAGATTCGGAATCGGATCGATTGAGATTGGATGATCGGAAGAAGAAGAAGAGAGGGTTGATTTGGTGGTGGACATGATGGGGTCCGAGTTGTGATTGGATGTCTTGTTGGGGTTTGCTTGAATTGGAGTACGAAAAAGAAAAAGAAAAAAGACAGAATGGTTTGGTGTTTGTTTTGGGTTGGAATAGAAGATTTGGCTTTTGTGGTTTGTGGGTGATTTGTTGTTTGTTCCAGCTGTGTATTGGGAGTTGGCTTCCTTTGAAAGGAGGAAAAGAAGAGGGAGAGATAGAAAGTAATTACAAATTATTGATATTAATAAGTTTGTTTTTGTTTTTCGCATATGCTTTTCTTGGAAGGGGGTGGTGATGGGGACGAAGCGAAGTCTTACTCTACTTTTTTTCTTTTTTAATGGATGGAAAAGTTTGAGTTAAAACGATGGACCACATGGGTTCTCATGGTTCATCTTTAATTATGTGTTCCTTGATTATCTCTTAAAATTGATTTAGAAGAACATGTCTGGTTAGGTTTCAATATATTCTTACCACGTTTTTTCAGCAATGGCATCCACAGTTGAACATAGTGAGAAATTTATTTTAATGTCAAAAGAAATTAGAATCTAAATGACAATACACATTTACTAATAAATATATATTTTCTTACAATTTTAAAATGAGTTATTAAGTTACGATATTCCCAAAAAAACAACTTTACCAATTACAATATATTAGTTTATAATTGTTTTGTAAAGAAGCAACTAACAACCACCCAAATATAGATAAACGAGGGTGCCCTTCACCTAAAACTCCACATGTACATGTAACTAATTCCATGTGGGTTGACTAATCTGAAAATTTTCATCGTAATAAATTTAATGATTTTTTTGTCTGTAATCCATTTTGTTGTCGGTGAATAACAGGAACTCGATCTTGTTCCCTTTGTGTGTGTGTTTTTGTTGGTTTTAAATCCTAAGATTATTTTTGCTTCATTACTGTGTAACTTGTGTTGGGGTGTAACAGGGTTTGGATGGACGGGCTGGTTTGATTTGGATAAATAAATTAAGCAGATTAATTATTTTGGTAGTCAAATATGTTGGTACTGAGCTGTCTTGAGATGGAAGAGGGTGTTATTTCTCATCCTTATTACCATCTTTTTTAGTTGGGAGATCATGTACTATTTATGTGTGTTGAAAACAATCATTCAGTGAAATAAGATGAAAATAAGGGATGATTTTGACATTAAAAAGATGGACATTATTTGACAATTATTAGTGGTCATATGTGCCTTGTGATCTTTTGTTAGGTGGAGAAGCCACAAACATATATTGATGGCCTTGTCCTCAAGGAAGGGGTGTGATCTTGTTTGACATTTAATTTAACATGATAGTTATGTAATTTATTTTTAAAAATCATATTAATGGACATCCACAAAAGTGCATTTACATGTGAAGTTTCAAATTCCAGTTGTAATCAACTGTGAAGCAATTGTATTTCATGTGTTGTTCTTTGGATGTGTGTTCACTGGCAGCTTCCATATACACTAATTAATAAGTTAATGTTGATTCACTAAACAAGTGCTCTTCCAATACTCTTCTAATCTCTTCCTGTAATATAATGTAATTCTAGTCCCACATATGCTAAAGGTAGATAAGAATGAAGTCATTGATGTATGCAATTTGATTCTATGATTGCTTGGAGGAATGAACATGTTATTTTAAACAATTTTCTTGCCTTTTGATATGCTAAGTTATGATTGAAGTTGCCAGTTTCACCAAATTGGGCTAGGATAGGAAGTCGAAGTTGACTTCTAGAAACATCAAAGCGGAAGATTTCATCAAGAAGAAGACCAAGAGAACACAATTTGGGTCCATCTCTTTGGCATATATCATCCAATAATATTATGAAAAAAAAGATAACATTTTTTAGTATTTGTAATTAATGATCGACAAATATCCTAACTGCGAACCCGCTATCAAGATATGGTCCTACCGAAACTATTTGAGAATATTCTTCGTATGACTAATATTGTCTATAATTTTGCCTTATTGTTGGTATTATGAACTTCTACTTAAATTGCAGTTGTGGGGAACATGTACGTCCATATTATTGAGAGATTTAAAAGTAGTGTTATTTTATGTAATCAATATCATCAATTATGGATGTATATCAATTGAGAAACAATATGACTCTTCCCTCACCAGTAATATTTGAAAACTAGTTCCTTTTCGGTGGGAGACTTTGAAATGTTTGAACCAACTCTACACACTTCCCTTCAACAATAATTTCCTTTAGTTAATGTGGTCATAAACTCATAATGCGTCCTTTTTTTTCTTCTGAAAGCTGCATAATGTGTCTTTTAAATTGATGCAAAAACTCAAGGGATATGATACCTTTTCTTTGATTGAAGAGGTATCATATCACCAATTTCAAGGCATAACATTCTTTATAGTTAATTATTTGATATCCTCAACTTGAATAGACTAGGAATTCGTGAGCTAATTAAATTATATTTTAACCGTCAAATGAGTAATTTGAGGAACATTATAGACTATAGTCCCTTAAAACAATACGTGTATTTTAGCCGGTCCAAGGACAAGCAAAATGGAAGTGAGATGCAAGTTCGATCTCATAACAGAATATTAAGAATGTAATTATACAAAGCACTTATCGGAGTATACTCCTACAAATGCCAATGGTATAACTGCAAAAAATCGAATGATATCTGCAAATCCCTTTTCAGCTTTGGATATATCATGACAATGATACCGATATGTTATTTTGTTGCTCCTTTTCTTGTGTGCTTTCTCTTCCTTAAGCCCTGGTTTTTATCTTCTTTTCTCAAACAGTTGATTCTTCTGAAATGCTTCTCCTTGTATTATAGTCCAGGAGAAGTAATGGTATCTGCAAATCGTAGTCCAACACATCCTTTTCTTTATTTGGTATGGTGGGCAGGGACCGCAGGGTAGTCGCCGTCCAACAATTATATAATTTTTTTTATATAATAAAAAAAATTAAAATTTCGAAATTTAGGAAAAAAAAAAAAATTCGACGGATCGCGGTTCCCACCCGCGATCCACCTAGTTTTCGAAAAAAAAAAATTTTTTCCTAAATTTCGAAATTTTAATTTTATTTTTATTATATAAAAAAAATTTCGGGGGTAGTCGCACATCTACATCCTGTGGATATTTCAGATTTGGAATTTTGTTTCAGTCCTTGCTGATATTTGAGAATCATTGATAGACTTTTATGTGAGTAATCTTGAGTTAATTTGATTGTGGAGATATATGAAGATTTCATCATCATTAATTCATCAACCAATGAACCAAGAATATTTCATATTGTGGTTTTTAAATGACTTGCCGACCTGTCAAATATTATGCTACAGTACTTACAGAGTTGGTGTCTGCGTGTGTGTGTATATATATATATATATATATATATATATGTATATACATCTAGATGAGTTCTTGACGTACAAATAACAACCACATAAAATGGGAACTACTAAACGTCGCCCCAAAACTACTTAAATCGTCTCTTGAAATTACCAAATTGCCCTTAACAATATATTTAATACCCATATCGTCCCGTGTCTATAAATTAGGCCTACGGTCTTGTATATTCATAATTTATCAGTAAAAACACCACGAAAATGTCTGGCGAGGGTGATGCATCCGCTGAGTTAAGCATGGCGCGGGGCAAAATTTGGGTCGAGCGTCTGCATTAGACGCCTCCCCCAAGGTGAGGGCGTCTGCGTAGGACGTCCTCCCCTTGGCCGAGGCGTCTAACGCAGACGCCTACGCAATGGGAGAGGCGTCTTATGTAGACGTCCTCCCCTTGGGTAAGGCGTCTTTAGTAGACGCCCTTCCCTTGGGCAAGGCGTCCTAGGCAGACGCCTCACCCTTGGGGATGACGTTTAACTCAGACGCCCACCCATGGGGTAGGCGGCTAATCCAGACGCCTGGAATTTTTTGATTTTTTTAATTTCGATTTTATTTTTGTAGGTTCCGTTGGAAGATTTCGGTGGTGATGGAGTGGATTACAGTGAATTATTTCAAACTACACAAATCTTTGCAACAATCGATGAAGCAAGTAAATGGGCCAAACAAGTAGCTATCGGAGCTGAGTTTTTTTTGGTCGTGTCGTCGTACAAAACAAGATTAGATAGTCGGATGGATTGTTATTAGAGATGCGACCGGCGAAATCAAATGGAGTCTCGGGATATGGATACTGCACTTCGAAGAAACACCAAAAGAAAGGGTTGCGGTTGTCGTTTCTTAATAAAAGTGGTGGAGCGACGAGATCGTGATGGATGGGTTATGGTTTTTAATAGTGGTAACAGACATCACAACCACAAACTGGCAGTTTATCCAGAGGGTCATCGTCAAATTAGTGGTCTAAGTACTGGGGCGAAGAAGATTGTTCGTGATATGACAGAGGCACAAGCAAAACCGCGGAACATCTTGAAGACAGTAAAAGATAAATTCCCGGAGGACAATCCAAATCAAAGGCATATTTATAATTTCAGAGATTACATGAGAACGACAAAATCTCAAGACCAGAATCCCGTCCAGCAGTTTCTCTATCAAGCAGTGCAGTGTGAGTACTTACATTGGATTATGGCGGATCCAGAAACTAATGTCGTCACTCACGCTTTTTTGGCACATCCAACGTCAGTCCAGTTGTTGCGGACATATCCTTTCGTTATCTGCATAGATTCGACTTACAAGACGAACAAGTATAAGATGCCTTTGTTCGAAATGATTGGGGTCACACCAACAAACATGAATTTCCTTATCGGATATGCGATTTTGATGGATGAATCTTACTCCAGTTACCTGTGGGTGATGGAGAAGTTGCGAGATCTGTTATTGGGGACTGTCAGTCCGACTGCAATAATAACAGACCGGGAGTTAGGCCTTATGCGACCGGTGAGAGAGGTTTTTCCTAACTCTGCTCATTTACTCTGCACATGGCACATCAACAAAGACATATTCAACTACGCATACCACGTATTCAGCAAGAATAAGCAGATGGCAGAGACTTTGAGTCGTGGAAGATGGAGGAAAATCATGCTTTCTACTTCAGAAGCCGAGTATGATAGAGCTTTGTATGCTCTGAAAGATTTGTATAGATCGTGGCCGGCTATCACGGAGTATCTGGACACCACGTGGTTGGTGCATAAAGAAAAGTTTGTGCTGAATTGGACGAACAAAGTCCTTCATTTTGGGAACACCACGAATTGTAGGGTCGAAAGTGCTCATTCGGCTCTAAAAGAGTAAATTTCTACATCGATTGCAGCTCTGGACACTCTTTTTGAGCACGTCAACGCGGCTATTGAAATGCAGCTGACGAATATTCGAAACTTTCTTGAAGACTCGAGAAGGCGAAATTTGACTAATTTCGGACATCCTCTATATCGTCACATAAATGGTCGAGTTTCACATCACTGCTTGCAACTGCTGAGTCAGGAGGTGAAGAGAATGCAACAGTTAGATGATGAAGTTGAATATCGTTGTGATTGTGCTTTTCTGACTTCTCATGGTATACCTTGCGCATGTACCATCCGCGGATGTCTTGAATCAGACAACAGAATTTACTTAGAGCAGATTCATTCGTTCTGGAGGACACTTGTCATTGGGGAATGAGCCGGGAATCCAGAGTTTGTGTCTCAGGCAGCTCAAGACGCCGAACATTTTCGCAGCCTGGTTGATGAGATTGCAGGAAGTGACCCTACCGTAATTCGATCTGCCACTCGGGTTTTATTCGAGCAGCTACACCCCGAACATTCGAATTTGAGAGAGCCTGCAGAAAAAACAAAGCTACGAGGTCGACCAAGGGGAAAGTCGACACGACGGGACCCTAGTGCGTTTGAGTATGCTGAGCGTGGTCGTGGTCGATCTTCAGGTAGTGGGAGTAGAGGTCATGGTCGTTCTTCCGGTAGTGGAAGCAAAGGTCGTGGTCGATCTTCTGGTTCTTCGTCTGTGAGGGGAGGATCAGGTATACCATCCCTATATTTATTGTTATTATAATTTTGTTATTTATTTCAGTAAATATGTATCTTTTGTTATTATATGTAACTGTATTTTTTGTTTATATTGTAGTGACTGAGCGGGCTGACGTAGACGACTTCCCATATGTGGATAGAATTCCAGGAATCATTATGTCATTCCTACACCAGTGGAATGATGTACGTCCTGATGGAAACTGTGGATTTCGATGTGTCGCCGATGTTTTCCACGGTGGTGAAGACAATTGGCAACTCGTCCGTCGTTCGATTTCAAATGAGATAGCTGCGAACCCATCTTTTTATGAGCACATATACTACGACGGTGTGGCGCAGGCTCGTCACCGGATTAATTGGGGCGGGGGACCTTGTGGCGAGAATCACTACATGGAGACGTGGACGGACTTGTTTCCCATTGCAAATTTTTACAAGTGTGCAGTTATGTTCTTCTCTCTCGGAAATGATGCTTCGTTGTACCCATGTCTTACAGTTCTACCTTGGGAGAGTCCGCCTACCGTGACGAGACCGTGCAGAGTTGATTATTGCTCATTTAGGGAGTTACGCTCATTACATTCGTTTGGAATTGACATGTTGGGGGGCGTCTCCCTCGGACGCCGACCAATTTTTTTAATTTTTTTTGAAAACAAATAAATAACGTAATGTTATCGTATACGGGTACACCGGGAGAACTGCTGGCTGCTTGCCTAACCTCCGAGACATTCGTAATCTTCTGTAGTATGTATAGGAAGAGAAAGTTTTGAGAAAAAAGTGAACTTGTAAGATATATAAGCAAAAATAGGAGGAATGACAATTTGGTAATTTCAAGTGACGATTTAAGTAATTTTGGGACGATGTTTAGCAATTCAGCATAAAAACCCGTCTTATTTATAAACAAGTAAAGATGAGTTCAGATCACATGTTCTCAAATGTAATATGTTTTCTCAAATGTAATAAGTTATGCCCACGACAGCAATTTGTCCACATTAGTTCCAACACTGGTCTCAACATGTAATGAAAAGAACAGTTCTTAGATTAAGCAGGCAAAACTGTTTTTCCCTCTCAACATCCCAAACAAACAAGATCATGACATCTCTAGTTGAACCTACCAATCACGCAAAATGGTGGTTTAGTGGTTTTACAACTCATCCTTGGCGGTTAATTCTTCTCCCATGAGATCTTCAAGTGAGAACTCATCTTCCTCGATGATCTCGCCATCTTTACCATCCCATGCCTCGATGGAGGCTAATTTAGGGGTGCCACTCAAAGGAAGATTTCCTTTGCCACCGCGGCCGGCTTCCTTCACAAATTCACTGAAAATACCAAATTTGATTATTTTCTTGATAGAAAATTTGAAAGACAAACCAAAAGGAAAGCATATGTGACTACAAAGTTTTGTGCAGGACTTACATGATCTGGTCTTGCTCAAATGCGCTGCGAAGTGAAGCATATGCACCTTTCTTCACATTCAGAGCTACCAAAGCTGGGTATCCGTAACCACCGACACCGACTTGGTTCTCAAAATCAGGTTGCTTACCAGCAGCAGTCCAAACATAACTGCATTACAAGCGTTTATTTATTTATTTCAGAAGCACAGAACATATATAAAACATGTTCAACTAGCGATAGATAGTGATCAGAGACGTACGCAAGAGATTCGAGGGTAGTAAATTATGAAAGATAATCGAAAGAATATTTTGAAAAATATATTCATGATGCCGGGGATTCACATCACAGCCATGTCATGAACAGTTAATTATACGTGCACAAGCAAAAAAAATAAAAATACTGAGACTGCACAAGGTACGAAAGGATGGATCATGAAATACATGGAACATGTCTATCTAGGAGGTGCATGTTACTTGTAGCCCAATATTAATAAGGATTCCACAAACCATAACCTCATAATTATCCACGAGATAGACTTGCCTGTAAGGACTTCTTTTGAATTTCTCAGCAACTGATAACAGAAGGTTGATGTACTTATTCCTTCCTTCAGCTTTGGAGTCCAAAATATCTGGTAGGAACGCTACAAAGCATATAGGAGCAGAAGCACACTTGTTATCCATGACATCCTGGAAAGAGACAAAAGAAATAGCAGATTAGTCAGGAACCATGAGTCGACAGATAAAAGTAAAAAAAATAAGTAGAAATGTCTGAGGGAAGGTTATAAAATAAGCTTACTTGGCCTGTCAACTCATGCACCTCAGGTGGAGGGATGTTGCTCTCCAGTTGCTCAAGTGCAAATGATTCAATTGCTGAAGCAGTTCTAGCGCCCTCAAAGGGATATGGACTCTCCTTGTCAGAACCAAACACCAGAATTGTAGGAAACCCTTGTACGTTGAACCTACTCATCAATGACTGAGATATAGAGCTGTTAGCATCTGCCAACAGTGTCACTAGCTCACTATTTGTCTGTTATTGAAGTACAGAATTTCTCTATCTCAAGTATTTACCAAATTATTCCCGAAGCTTCATAAAAATTTCACAATGAGACTATGAGACTAATGAGAGTATTCATCAATAAAAGCTAAAGAATTTAAAACACTTGGCATGTCTGACCAATTCTGAGAATGCACAAGAAATACCAGGTCTGTTCAGGCTCTATATGGCTGTCTGATTTACTATGTTTCAACTAAGTGGTTATACCTTCTAAGCTTAAGCATTGCCAGTTTGTACCTAAAATGTCACCATCAAGTCTAGCCTAAGTTAACAAGGTAAAGAACTCAAAAACATAACCACCCACCACCACGGAAGCAGCTTCAACTCTTTGGTGGCACCCCTCGATATTCATTAATCATATTTATGTTGCATTTCCCCTGTTATAACAAAGCCATTATCTACTGTGCCTTTAGTTGCTACGAAATGAGAATCCTGGAATTTCACCATAGACAGACACACAGGAATTGAATAAGTCCTCAACTCTACATGTTATGCAAAGAGTTTGAAGTCTGATACAGGAATACTTTTTAAAAGTAGTTTGCAAAAACTACTTGGGTTTTGAGGGGATAGTGGCAAAATTGAGGGTTTGTAGGTCAATCTTTGGAGATGTAGCTTCCATTTTATAGTTTTGTGAGGCCGCATTGGTAAGTAAACTTTTATGTAAAAGCACTTTTGGTCCACGAACATGTCCAAGGGGGACTACAAGATCTGCTATGCAGTTTCTGAACTGTATGCATGGGCAAATAAACTGTTGATCATTTTTAGATCGATGAAAAAGAGTACTAGTGCATAAGCTTAAGCAGTTACAAAAGTCATCTGATGCACATAAAACTCCATTTTATAGGAGGCTGAAAGCAGCAGAATATTTTGCATTGAAAATAGACCAGGAGGAAGATGAAAGCATAAAGACCTATATAAAGAGTTTGATACCTTGTCAGCATCACAGTCAACATGACCCAGCTTCACTTTGCCCTTCAGATTATTGGCAGCTCTCTTCCATTCGGGTGCGAGCTTCTTGCAATGACCACACCTGACCGGAAATAAAGTAAGATTATATATTAAAAGGCAATCACCCAAGAAAAGTAATTTCTTAAATGATTGCAAGAAAACCAAATGCTTTTAGGTGAAAAAATTAGTGTCATTTTGTAAGATGAAAAATCATATTCCTGTGGAAGGTGATGTGTATGGGCGTATGTGTGTGTACTGCGTCTGACTACAAATACCATATACAACCAACAGTGGAAGAAGTAACATGATGAAAATCATAGTGCTATCTTGATATCAAATTAAAAACGAAGCATGCACCTGAGAAAATAAAATGTTGAGGAAGAACCAAAGAATGGTCTCTCTATGGTATAATGATAACAGAAAATTAGCCGCCTCTCAGCCCCCTCCCTAATTTACTCTAAAGAATAAGAACCTAACAACCATTTTGTTTCAAGATCCATGAATACACTGAGAACCAAGGCATGATTCATGACAAGAAACTGAGAAATCTGTATTTTATCAAAATATTCTAGAGAAAGGTATTATAGGTAGGTGTTTTCAAATTATCTTTTAGCAAGCAATGGACTAATAAAGCTATTGCATACTCTGGTCAAAGGTAGAAAATGTGAAATGGAAAAAACAAGCGAAAATGCTAATCATCTATTAGGAGCTAGACCATTAATATACTATATAATCTTAGAAAAGGTGTGGCACATTTCTTGGGGTATAACTGTATAAGTTCTGAGGGAAAGAAAAACAATAACTTTAATGTTACAACGTACAACTTACAGCTACTGAGGTTTTGCAGGGGTATATATTGTGTAAGAATCCATGAAAAACAATATAATCATTACAAGAGGAAATAAGTTATATATTTTAAGGGAATACATGCATTGCAAAGTCCATCGAGTACCAATCTATGATAAACTTCTGACTTACCATGGTGCGAAGAACTCCACAACCCAAAGGTCGTTGCTCTTTAGTACCAGTTCATCAAAGTTTTTAGAATTCAACTCCACCGAAGCACTTGGTTCACTTTTCTGACTTGAACCTCCCGTTGCTTTCCCATCTAATCTTTCTTTCAGCAAAGCTTTGATCTGCGAATAAAAAAGAGGTCCCTCTTACCACGTATGCCGATCTATTAAATGTGAAACAATGGCTCAATCATGACTTGACAGCTGGATAGAACCAAGAGAGTAATTGAAGCTCATATCATTAACATCCTCTAATATTTATTTTGACGTTGAAAAATGTTACCCAGCTAAGTAGCTAACCATTAGACTATTGGAGAGAGAGAAATGCAAAAGAATAAACGCGGTCGAAATTAATTCTGCATTAATTGTGAACTGACATACACTTCAATAGTAACATGGGAATGTCATCAAGTTTGGGAGGTTGGGGTTTAAAATGGGGTGGGGGAGTAGAGTAGATAAAATCAAAAAAAGAATGTCATCAAGATAAATAACATTTCTAACCAACGTCTTAGCTTGAAGAAACAGCTTCACAAACCTGTTTGAGAGCAAACTCTGCGATGGGCTTTACATCCCTTGCACCTTGATAATCTACTGGAGGCTTACCGGGTGAAAATACTTTTATTGTAGGAAACCCTTTAATTCCATATTCCTAGATAAAACACCACATCACGTTATAGTTTTAATGAAATTCAGAAAATATAAAGATAAGTATAGGCTTGGCTATGAAGAAGAAAAAAAAAATTCTCAGTAACACGCAAAAAAACAATATTATAGAAGTTTTTACGTATAAAGGTGACGACCTAAATAATTCTGTCCCTAAAAAATCTCATCAATAAAATCTTGTGTACTGCTTCAGGCGTCACTAAAAGCTAACGTATGTCATAATGTCTCCTAACTCCTAAACACAAGCTATGTCTCCCAACTCCTGAACACAGATGAAGCTGTTTAAAATCCAAACTTATGCCAAACCTCCCACTTGACTTTTCATAAGTCCATAATGACCAATAGGATTCCATACCACTACACTTGATAATAGTGGCAACATAGACCACACACTACAGCTGCTAGCCAAAAAGATTCATTTTCTTTAATCAAAGCATCCCAAAAGTCCCATTGATTTTAGAATATCGATAAAAGTTATGTCTTCTCATGTTTCTCAATGCAGTTGAGTTCACAGATATAGAGCCAACACCAAGAAACATAAAACCTGAATTTACACCTTCACGGTATAAATCTATCCTTATAATGTCAGTTTTCAAGGTTTGAAACTTCGGTTAGCTAGTGATCCAGAAAATCATCATAATCAAACAAATCTCAAAAATCCAAAGTAAAACCAGATATCAGTGAGAGATAAAGATAAGCAACACCACGGACCTTTTTTTTAAGACAATCACATGAAACCATGGACGGATCCAGAATATTAAAAGGGTAATTCGCCTCTTAACCTCACCGATCCTCAAAAAGAAACCATTAACCTCCAGTATATTTCAGAATAATAGGAACTGTCATTTTGCTGAAAGAGTAATCAAGAGGCTGTGTAATACGAGAGAAGATAAAAAATCTCGATTAACAAACCATTCTGTCAACTAGTTATCTTCTAACAAAACTAAATAGGTAAAGCATCTTGTGTGTTTTTAATACCATCATCATTTTACAACGCAGAGATATGCGTAACAAAACAATCACACACAAGCAACTTATGTTATCACTTAATTAACAAATTTATCATAGACTCACAGAAACATATGAAAAGAATAACGGAAGGAAAAAAACTCATAGAAGAAAATTATTTCCTTACCTGAGCGAGAGCCTTATGAGCATCAGCATCAAGGGCAGCCACGGTGGCCACCCCCTTAAGCACCGTCGCGGCTTTCTCCCACGTCGGGGTCAAAGCCTGACAATGTCCACACCAAGGAGCAAAGAACTCCACCAGGACAACTCTGTTCGAGTCTAATACCTACAAATCACCATCAAAATCCTACCTTTAACGACCAAAACTCAACTTCATCACAAACAACCCCAAAAATTTCATATTTCACGAGCACAACACCACACCCGATTCCTAAACCTAACCACAACCCAAATCCACGTAAAACTCCACCATGTGCTAATAAACTCTCTACCATCAAAATCCAATCTTTTTAAACCTTCGAACCGAAAACCAAACTTTTCACATCCAAATCGAAACTTTCTTTCCCTCGAGAAAACACAAATCCCCATCAAAACAGGCCGTTTGCTCACAGATCGAGAGAAGAGAGTGGTAAAAGTCATAACCTTGGATTTGAAGTTGGAGGGGGTGAGCTGGAGGACGGGGGAGGAGGGGGAGTATAGGGCGTTGACGGAGGCGGCGAGGAGAGAGAGCACGAGGAAGAGGAGAGAGGCCGAAGACGTGGATTGCGGCATTGTCGTGTTCCGGTCTGATTCTGGTCGTGCGAGAGAAGTGGTTTTGTTTTTGTTTTGGGATTAATAAGAAGAGGAGGGGTGATGAAACGGGAGGAGTGACGGAGCAATCACGAGTGGCCGCGTGTCTTAACCAATGATGGGTTGACACGTGTTAAATACCGGGGTTTGCGTGGGATACGATGTTCGACTGTCTATTAGTTAATCGTTGCTTATTGGGGCTTAGTTTAGTTAAGATTGCATTGGTATTGAAATTTACACGACTACTACAACTTGGGCATTTGAGAAACCTGAGATCATAGAATCGGGGTCGACATATAACACCCACGAATCTTGAAGAAGAAAACGAAATTTCATTCTCCTCCCAGTGCATGAAAAGCTAGAAGGAAATAGATATGGCTACATTCAGCAAATGGTGGTGAATTGCATGTCATCCAAACACAATTCCATGCGATAGTAGCAAGACACAATCTGAGTTTTTAACAAATTATCTTGTCTGAATAGGAATACATAATCATAATCGACCATATACATCAAATCTAGAGGAGCATCTGGACTGGTTAGCCATAGGCAATTGTTGCTAACAATAGTGACATGGCCGATACATGGCAGTCATAACGAAGAAAAGACCCTCTAGCGTCTCACTGTACAGGCTGGTCCGTGCAGATGGTCAACCTTGCATCTCCTAGTTCTCACAGAAATATAAATTTTGCACAGCTCAAAACTTTCCATATCCTCACTGGTTTGTAACTTTGTATCTGATTATTCATATGGATTCTTGAAGTTCCTCAAGAGCTCGGGGATGTCGTAGCCCAACATGTCGTCCACAGCTTGTATCATCTTTGGCTTCAGTTTCTCAAACCTATCGATACTGTACCCACTCAACACCTCCTTAAAGTGCTCCACATTGGGGAAATCTCCTGCTGGTAGGTGGTGCTCCCTTTGAACCTGTTATCAAAAATAAACAAACATGTAATAAAAAAACATATGACAAAATTACTGACAGACATCTGATGTAAAAAATAGGTGCCAGGTGAATCCACAAAAAATTACAATCACGTCCAATTTACAAGATTGCATAGTGGTTATCGTAGTACTATTCCCACTTTGAACTTTCATATCAAACTCACATCTATCCAAAATGATAAGATAAGTAATTAACCATCCTGACAGTTGCTAAACACAATTTATCCAACTATTAAACAAGATGATCAATATTTTTCTTGCTTCCAGTCAGAAATATTCAAATAGTACACGTCAGGCCAAAAACATACAAAACATAAACACAGAGGGCCTTTTTCAGTTGAAAAGGCTTGAGTTATATACTTGTATCAATGACAAACTGCTGTTTTATGATATATTAGCTTGTATTTCTTGCCTTGTTAAACCACTAATACGGAAAGGACGACACTCCCAACTTCATACCAATACAGTAAGTTATATAGGACTTACTAAACCACATGGTCATGAATGAATAGAAACATATAAATTTAGAACAGCCACTGACCTTTCCAAACTCGTCCTCCAAGTTGTCAATAAGACGTTGTTGTGTCTTAGCCTTCCCTATCATGGCAGGCATTTCCTTTTTAAGGTGGCTAATTATGTACACATGGATTTTAGCTGCTCGAGCACGCTTTACAAATTCATTGATCTGAAACGAGTCAAACAACCAAAACAGTTGTGATATATACAAGTGAAAAATATTGGGATCCTTCAACATGTGGTAAATTTTACGTAGGAGAAAACCTACACGTCGGTCACAAGCCTTTTTAGGAATATCCTTCAAATCGGCAAGGAGGTCATCTTGTTCTCTTTCAAACAACTCTTTTCCCAGAGGGCCAATCACCATATCGTTGATAGGTTTGTCATTGAATGAACTGTTAATCGCACAAGAAGAACTAAAAAACTACGACCACCAGTGGAAGATTTATGTGTGTGTGTGTGTGTCTGTGTGTGTGTGTGTGGGGGGGGGGGGGGGGGGGGGGGGGGGGGGGGATTACATAAAAAACACAAGAAACATTACCTAGAAAAATACATAACCATGGGTAGGAGCAGAAACAGAATAGACAGGAAAAGTTGACATCAAAATAAAGGCATCTCTATGTTAAGTTGCAAGAAGTGTAATCACAAACTACAGATATGAATATATGACATACCTAAACATACACATAGAAGTTACATAGTACATACCCTTCTTATGTCTCGTTCTACTGTGTTAACAGAAATTAATAAAAAATTCAATGTGCCGTGATTATGTTAATCCACACATTTTATCCATAATGATCCCTCAACCAACTAATTATTTGATTGACTGACATGTTCACGTCTTGAAATATACAAATTACCATTTAAAAGTTATATAAGAAAGTACAAGTCGTGCCCCAAAGATCGAATACGTGGTTTTTTTGCATAGATGAGGCAATGAATTTAAAAAGGAACATGCATAGGTGGAGGAAAAAGAACAAAGGGGTATATCTTTATAGAAGTCAAAAACTTCACTGCTTTTAACTAGACTATATAAAAATTGCGTAGTTGACAATTTCATTGTTTTCTACACCTACAACAAAGCTACACAACAAAGCTACATAACAAAGCTTTCAATCCCAAACTAACTGGGGTGAACTAGTTGGGGTAAGGTATATAAATTTCATGTTCTCAAGGGTGAAGTCATCATTCTTCGTGTATAGGGGTATATATGGATATTACTGTGTTTGTAAGAGCATATAGTTACAAGTTGTGCGACAATATCAACAACTCTGGCTAAAAAATGATGACAAATTTTGTTGGTCAATAACAATCTGAATAAGAAGGTACCCTATATAAACACGCATCACTTCGGGAGTATTCAAAACTTTTCCAAGTGACCACATCAGTGCACCATAAACTCTCATAAGCTGCAGAAGAAAGAAAGCAGCACCATATCATAACCTTTTAAGTATTAGAAATCATAAACATATTGTATTATATTATTATATTATCAACAAATATATACTAGCACAACGTAGAGGAAAATTGCTAGCACAGTGAAGAAGCTAAACGTCATCATACTTGTTGGGTGTCAACTTGGTCTGCCTTATTCAAAACAACACGTATTTTGTCATCATGGCCACGCAGAGATCCAATAACACGTTTGAACTCATCACTGATGTCAAGTTTGTGTGGATCAAACAGGAGAAGAATGAGGTCGCATTTAGCTGCAAACCATGATGTAACACTAGTAAAATCATAACTACGCTGTGTACGCTGCTTTTCTCCAGAAAGAACTCCAGGAGTATCGACAAAGGTAATGTGCTCCAGGAGCTTCAAAAGTGATTGAAACTTTAGTTTCTAAATGTATGCACACAGAAACTCCATATTTACATCTGGGCAAACTTACAGCATGTGGCATCTGGGAACATTGAAATTTGGACAAAAATGCAGTTCCAAATGTTGTAAGGCCACTGAAGGGCATGTCTGCTTGTACAGCAATTGTATTTCCAGGGATACTCCTATCATCAGGTCCTGACTGGAAGAAACAACCAAATAGGATAAACTATAGATAACCATCATTGACTGACAGAAATAGTTTCAAAATCATACTGTTTTGTACTCTACGAATACAAATATACAATAAGCTAGAACAACAAGTTCCACAATGTTATGCAATGTGTAGCAAGGCAAGGTTCAGTAATAAACGTCTCCATGTTCACGATTGAGTTGCCAATTTGCATGAATTCAATTATTCTCATGTGAATTATCTTTGTTAAAAGCCAGAAGATACATTGAAAAGGTGTAGACCATGCAAATTGAAATCTGAACAGGTTGTGCAATTTTTTCTATTAAACATTACCCTAAGATAGCACAAGCCTCCTATTTCAGAACATATGTCCAATGGTATTTGGAGATATGTTCCTGCTTACTTAATGCACTATACTAAATGAGATCAACATGCTTTCAATTAGATAAAATTGACAAAAACTAGCCTTTTCTGTTAAGTGTTAAAAGCAGACCAAATTGATTGCCCATCCAAAATTAAATAAAGAAGAAAATTGTTTATGTTTAGAGAAAACTAGATTCAGTTTTCACACTCTTCCTTTTTACTTATATTGGCAAGTGGTGCAGTTTTAGTGGGAAAAAATGGAGATCAGGTTACTGGTTTTATCAGTTATACACACTTAGCAAGGTCAACAAAAAATCTAACTGTTGTAGGTTACAGTTATAAGAACCACGTGACTAAAAAAGTGCATGAGCTTGAGATCAAGGTTATTGTTTACGTACCATTACAACAACAAATCTATCTGTTGTAGGTTCCGGTCCGATATGTGCTCCTGAAAATTATTAACAGATTTAAGATGGCATGCTTCTAAGTTTCCTGTTCAAAGATAAAGTTTTTCTAACCAACCTGGATAACCAGATTGAAGAAGATGTTTAATGAAAGTCGTTTTGCCAGTAGAGTATTGGCCCAAAAGCATAACCATGGGCTTGGCATCAAAATCACTATTGGTCTACAGTAGAAAAATTAATAAATATAACGAAAAGAATAAAATAATGATCATGTCATAAAGTAGAAAATTAACTCAACTAACATTTTTGTTCTCTGTTTGAAGGAAGGATAGCATGAAGTGATCTGAATAGTACAAATAATGGAAGCGATAAAGTGTTCTAGCACTCACCAATAGAGGAGAAACAAAATCATTAAAATGGTAGGCAAGTTCCAAGGGCTTTAACTTCTCGATGTATAGTCTCTTCAAACCATCAACAATCGATGTAACTGCACTAAGTGGAACCTAAGCATCAAAATGAAGTATATTCAAATTATCTGTGTCATCTATAAGACTATAATAAAAGAAATCAAAATATTCACTGTTAATACAATTTAAAACTAATTTTTTTGTTGACTTAACAAAAAAACAAGATGCATTTATCCCCAAGGAGTACCAAAACACACACACTATGAATAAGGTAATCAAGATTTCAAACAAAAGAATAGAAAAAATCAAGATATGCCAAAAATTCAGCAGAAATGATACCATTTTTGTAGATCCAGACAACTATTGATATGACAAGGTCAATCAATGGCCTTTCTTGCCTTTGGTATGATATTGTTGAACCATGACTTGTAAATTGGGAGTTGGGACAGGCTCATTCATCTAGTAGTTGAATAGGACTATAAGGAGTTTGCACAGTAGAGGGTTCGGTGGCTTGGAGCAATGCCTTGGGTTGAAACTAGAGTTAAGGGCGAGAGTAGAGAAATCGCTTCGGTAAAAATATATTATTTTCCACCCTGTTTATTCTTTTAGTTAATGAGCTATTCGGTATTTTTTGTCTAATCACAATTTTACACTAGCCCGCTAGGAAGATCAAACAGTTTTCTGACAGCTGACCATCAACTTATTGGTCAAATGGTCAAATTTCCTTAAGTTGACTAAACAATATAGTCTTAACAATGCATTTGATGGATTAACTTTGTTTACGATACAAAGAATCAACACGCCTACACTTGAGTGAAGAACCATAGCTACATCTTCACTAATTACAACACTACAAAAGGAAAAGAAGAGCAGAACAAACTAACCTTTTTAGAAGATTTTGAGGTAAACCATTTTGCTGCTGGTTGATAAGAGGGCTGAGAAATGGCTGGACGATAGGACAGAAGAAGTAGAAGAAGAACAACATTAGCTTAATTGCAAAATGTGCTACCAACTAGACTCTAGAGAAAATCCTCACCATCAAGATCAGGTTCTGGTTTTTTGGGAGACTTCTTTTTCTATAAAATCAAACAAACACTATGAATATATCTATTTTAAAAGCTAAGTTTAAACAATATGACACACTTACAGATAGTAAAACGTCCAAACCCTCCATTATAGGAGGAGAAAGATTCTCCAAATCTGGTATTACAGAAGCAATAACAAAAGATAGTGGTGAAAAAAGATCAAGTATGCAAAGACTCAAGATTGCCAAGAGACAACGTGTCTAGTTTTTTGTTTACCTGCAGAACCTAAAGTGTCTTGAGATATCTCATTCCCTGCTTGAGCTAGGGCAACAAGCTATACATGTTCAGATCGGTCAATATGCTTATAGAAATAATGTCATTTGATTTGGTTAACTGTGATGTAGGATCAACATTAGATACCTGCATTGCTATGATGAACTCCTTGAACCCAAGGAATCCCTGTCGCTTGGAGTCGGCCAGTGCCCAAACCTACTTCCAACATTCAAAAGAAAAGGTATTGAGTATCATAGTTAACAATCCAATAAATAAAACAACTTCTTACAAATAAGATACCTTCTTACAAATATCAGAAGGTAAGTTTCATGATAAGAGAATAAAACAACTAATCAGTAATCATACAACACAGATGACACCAATGATCTACAACATACAACAACTAAAAATAAGAAATCAAAACAAATACTTTCTCAACAGAGAGGCAGGCACACAAGTGTATGAAGTTTCAAGTCATCTACCTGTCGCATCTACATACACTGAGACCAAAGCAATCCCCTTGAATTTGAAGGACATGAAGCATAATACAAAATTATTCAAATTGATATGCTTGCTTGAAAACTAACTTGACACTTAATTGTGAACCACTACAATTTGTTCCATAACATGATTAGACTTAGTAGTACGTGACATGAAATTCTTACCTAGCCTACTAATCAATAGGAATCATAAATATCTCCAAAACAGAGAATCAACCTATACGAATTTCAGATTCACACATTCCATTCGAATTTCGAAACGTCTAATTGAGTCCACAACAAAAATGGGACCAGAGAACAGCCTAAGAATTAAAACTAATTGCAACATAACCACCAACTAAACATCACTAAGACGAGAACAACAACAACAGCAGCAATAATCGAGCAAAGGCGGAGGAAGAGTTCTATACCTGTTTAAGTTCGGATCTAGACAACTTAGCCATGGCGAAGAACTTGGTCGCATCGGGGCCGGTGATCCTCCCATCTCCATCTGCCCCAAACAAAACACCGAAATCAAGACGAAACCCTGGAGGAGGCAGGAAAGGGGGGGATTGGGACCTGAATCGGCGCAGGCGAACCACTCCTGGTAGATCTTCTGGTGCTCCTTCGAGCACTGCACCGCCGGCGTCGAGATTATGTCCATCGAACCTCGTCGCCAGACGGATCGGTCGGAGGGAAGTCTCCGATCGGGTTTGGGGATGAGACCCTTTTCGAAATTTCGTCGCCGGAGATTATTATCTTTTTAACTTTTTTCGTTTTGTTTTTGATTTTGGCACAGTTCCGGTTCGCAGCGGTTTCTTTCGGTTATATCTATATACATACTGTACGATAATTCTTAGTGAATTTGTATCTTAATTTATCTACTTTAAGCATCTACAGTATCAATTATTCAACTGAAATTATAAGACATATTAAGATTGTGACGGTTATACTAATAAAATGATATAACGGTGAATATTATTTGTACGACCGTAATCTAATGAGATTGTGAGAACTTTTGGCCTACTAGATCTTGATTATATATATTATATATATAAAGGATTGGGTTTGGTCAAGGAAGGATTTGCTTATGTGTGTTTAAGTTTTAATTGTATTATCGTAATATTTTGTTAATTAAGTGTCATTGTTAGCTGAGCAAGGTTAATGTTGTTAAAATATGTTGGAAGATCGGTTTCATATATAGGTTGGATCCGGGTAGAGGTAGAATAGTGACATGGTTTTTTGAATCTTAAGTTATGTTGTTTCTGTTTCATTCATGGTAACATAGATTACCGTGTGTAGATGGGAGGTCTTTTACAAAAATGCATGACAAACAAGCTCAAGGTTGTGTGTTTCACATACATGGCAAAATCAGGCAAACATGATTTACTAAAGTACTATCACATTTACAATTATTTAATTGTCATACTAATATCTTGGTTCTACCATGTATATTTTTTGGCAGTGAAATTATGTTTGTCGTGTCAAGTATAATATTAACACAATTGACTACTTTTAAACTGACGACGATCTTCTAATATGCTAATTCAGTATAAAACGTCTGTTAAGGCATTTTTCAGACAAACAAATCTTACAAAAGATGCTAAATTTGTTATTTCTGTAAAAAAAAAATTAAAAATGAACAGCCAATATGTGTCGCTTGATCGTCAAATCATATATCTCGCATTTATTTCGTGCTCATTCCTCATAATCACCAAAGCCAAGTTAATCCACCAACCACACTTAACTGTTTTAGTGCTATCGTATTAACGTTATATCTCTGACTTGTCTCCTTGTCATCTCCTATCACAGATGACAGATGTCACCAACTCACGATGTAAGACCCTATAGCAGTAAAGCTTAAACCGATCTATTACTTATTGACGAGGCAAGTGAAATTGAATACGTCTGATACTTTGTTTCCGTGTCAAGTAATGCAATTTCTTTAAAGCTTACTTGCACTTTGATAAATAGATAGTCTCGTGGGATTTCGTCTCTTTTAAGATAAAAATGACTCAGATCATTAGTTACTGCCGGTTTTAGAAGATAACATTGTTTAGTGATCCAAACACTCATGAAAAGGTATAATTAATGACTAAATGACAATTGAAAAATGTAAGAAACGACGTTGTCGAACCACAGCCACTTCCTTCACCCAACACAACGTGCTTCACGTTCGAGGAGCTTAAAACATGTAACATTAATCGCCATTGCTAGGAGCATCATAACCTTGCATCTTGGCTTGATATTGATGGAATCGTCAAAATTTTCAAACTGCAATTCAAATCCAAATCAACGAACCCGTTTTCCAGGATTTTGTGGGCCCCTTTTTGTCTGGGGGAACACCTTGGGTCTGGAGAACTGAGACAACTGACCATGTCATCCTGTCAAAGTATTTGGTAATTTGCACCACGGTCCTTGTATTGTTCTGGTATTTTATTTCAACCTTTTTTTAACCTTGTGTAGGATAATTTTGCTTCGGAAAAGCAATTTCAAGGCTTACTGGGTGCCAAATAGTCTAAAATTTGGACGCATTGTTCTTCTTCTTCTTTAACTTGGTCTGGCTTATTTCAAGCCCACAATTAGGTATTAACATAATTTGTTTGACTTTTTAACTACCATTTCTGACTTCACTTATTATTCTTTTTGAACTCCTTTATGTCCTGATGTCTTATACTCCCGGTCTCAGTTTTATTAATTTGATTTTTTTTTTGCTATCCGAAACTCATATATGTGAAAATAGAGAAATATAATATTACGGTACAATAATGGAATAAACTAATGTTTCGTGTTATCAAAATTAACATGTAGATCATGTCAACATAATCTAAACTATGGGATTTTTAGATATACTATTACTATACATACAGTACTCCTTCAAAGTGAGAGAGACTACATAACATAGCGTGATCCTCGCACAATTTCGACACCCCAATACCCAATGGACCCTAATGGGCTTAACTTGGTAGTCGACTAATAATCCACCATCTGTTGACAGGAATTGGACAGGCTTGCTGGTATTGTTATTCCAACAAGGTCATCATTTTTTTCACTCCAAATCCCAATTCATATGACACTAAAATATGTCATTGGTTGAAAGTGAAATTCCTGGTTAGATAGAAACAATTAAACATTATCCAAAACGTCAACAAAACAGAACTTCTAGTTGTCCATCAAAGATTGATTTTTTTGCTCGTATGGCTGTTGGTCATACGCGGCCACCAATACTAGTGGACTAAAAGAAAGCCACAAATTAATGCCAACCGGTCAAATTCCAATTCCAGTGGCCAACTCAAATTGGCGCATAAATTGATGTTGCACTATTTGTTATAATCTTCACATCTTCTTTAACCCATGATTCAAAGGCATCGTATCAGATTCATGTATCCAACAATGTAGATTTCGTCGATACGAACGAGATCTAACACAACCACGTTGCAAAGTTTGAACATACAAGAGCAGGAGAAGGAATCTTGGGCGTACACGTGGAGCATAGGGTGCCGACAGGAGTGATTGCTATCACGAGGGAACCCAACACGACTTGATTGCAGCACCTCTTGTTACGCTGTTGCCAGTTGCCACTGTTCGTTCGGCGCCAACAGCTTGCCTTCCTGGTGATTTTGCGCCTTTAACCCCGTCAAATTTTTGTACTCGTCAAGGATTCAAGAACAAATAACTTCAGGATTCGAAATTAGAATTATAAATGGGACGGGTAATACCTGTATACGGTATATCTATTATCTAGTCATCGTCTCGGTCAGGTACAGTTACAAAAAATCATACCATTTAAAAATTCATTCCCATATACATGTATCTGTTTACCTTGTTAACAAATGAGTCGAGTACAAGTATGCGTATTACCCGTTAATATATATATATATAATGTTCGTCCTACCCGTTTACATCTATATCTGCTAACTTAGCAGGTATAAATTGTGTACGAACACACAAAAATTTGGGCCAAGTACAGGTACATGTAAGGACATACCCTACCAGTTTACACCTATGTTCAAAATGAACTCACGACTCAACAAAGAGCAAATAATGAAGTATATATAATAGACATTTAATTAATTGTCAAAGTCACCTAGTATTGACTAAAAAAAGTGCATGCATGTATTCTTTTTTCTTGTAATTGAGAAATTGCTCAAAGTTAATTATAAAAGGGTGTTCCGTCGAGCAACCAACAAATTTTTGGAATGGCTTGAAGACTCCAGTCTACAGTGTGTGTTTGGACTTTGCATTGAAACATCAACTACTAGTATTTTTAATTATGTTCAAAGATATGAGTTGGTGTTCGGGGTCAGATTGTGAAATCCACTCACAACCGAAAAATAAGCGTAAGGTTAAGTTACCAATCATGATGACATTTTTCAAAAATGACAAACTTTTTCTCAATCCATATTAGTTTACCATCACCGACTTGCCTAGTGATCTATCATAATGGATCTAGTGCTAATCAGTTGCCTTGGTTTTTCCACGTCCGTCCATTTGTGCAGCACTTTCAAAAATACATTTGACATAATTGTGTTGGGCCAAATGAGTTTGTAATTGTGTTTGATTTCAAAAATACACACTAGAGAATGAGGTTTGTTTAATAACACATTATACAATTTTAAAGACATAATTGAATTAGAGTCTTCAAAGCGAACCTAATCTAATGCATGAAGGGAGCAAGACAACACCCAATTTAATATCCTTAATTTAAGCGGCTATCTAGTCTCACAAATTAATCATGTCAATATATGGTGTCTACGCGCAACTTCTAATTGTGCACAAGGGTTGTGAGCACAAAATGCTCAGTGGCAATACGCATTAAGCAACCAAGAAATCGTGTTTTAGTCAAATCCGTACATAAACCAATCCAACTTGCACCAGTAATATACCATACGGATCGAAAACTTGAAATTAAATCGAAGTCATTCAATAACGAACCAATCCGGACGGGCAACCTATTTAATCAATGAGTGGTGACATAACGGATTAGACTTTTGACATATACAGGTAGCGTATGTTCAGAGAAGAGAATTGAGAAGTCAAAGACTAATAATTGAGACACCATAATTAACGTTACGATGAGCTGATTAATTTACGGATGAAAATATGGAAGGAGAACATATATTCGGGATTCCTGTTTTGTCTAATTTCAAAACACTACTACAGGTGTAAATACGTCAGACATATCGATCACAGTTCACAGGTAAAATTCAAAACAGTCTGATTAATTATTTGATTAATCGAGTCAAATTACACACGGCACAGCTTAACAAATCTAAACATACTTTCTTTCTGTGGAATTATCGTGGCAAACTCAAAATTGCCGCTTCCACTACAAAAGCTACGAGTCAAGTAGACGAAGGTTTTGCTGCCAAAACAACCACAAATAATGTTGGTGCGTAAAATCCAACCACGTATCGAACTCCAACTCTTTGAGCATTTTTATTTTTTTCAATCCTTTTCTTTTCCATCACTCGTTTCCTAAACACTGGAAGCAAAACACAATTCCATCCAAACTAGACATCAATCACGAACGTCGTTGACTAAAATCATTTCAGCCGACCATCACAAATCGGACGGTCGGGATTGTCCAATGGGAATTCCTTCAGGATTTTGGCTTCTCGGAAAGGAACTGATTTCCTCTCTTTTCGTTGGGACGGCTCCTCGGCATCATGGCTCGACTCCCCACCTCTGCCAACCAAAGGGCAAATTCGTCATTTTAATCCGGTGGTACTTTCGTCATTCGGTCCATGGTGAAAAAAATAAACTGCTACCCTACAGGGGCAATTCCGTCAATTGACGAAGCGAAACCACCTTTACGGGCTCGAGGGGTAGTCTCGTCATTTCCGCCAGACCGTCAGCGCGACGATTTCGGGGACGGGTGTAGTCCCGACATTTCAGGTCCACCAACAGCTGCGTCCCAACTCTCGAAAGGGGTAGTTTTGTAATTTGATGGGCGAAGCAAAAGCCCAAGACCTGCGTGTGAGGGTTCGTTGTTGGGTGCGCTTGTCGTAATCGATGCGTAGTCCTGGAACCGTGATTAATACGAAAACTGGGGGTATTTGCTAGCGTGGGTGGTTTTGGAACGGTGTGATGGGGTTCTCCCGCGTAGCCAACTCCTGAATCCCGCGGGATCAAGCCATTCGCAGGGGTATTTATGTCTTTTAGGCCAACGTTCACACCGACCGAGGAATACAATTTTTCTGATCCCATGCTTTGCGATCAAACCCTTGGCTTTTATGAAATTCGGACCACTCATTCTTGTCTTTTAATTGAGATAACAGCCCAACCACTCATTTGTTCAACATTCACACTAACCGCTCATTTTGTTTTAACAAATTATTATCAATATGCATTATTCCATAGTAAGAGCACTATTAACGGGGGTCGTCGGATCACGCACGACCAGGGCGGCGACCTGGTTGTTCAGACAACCAAGTGCACTACCAGGTCGTGCATTGTGCGCACGATTTTTAAAGCAGTTTTTGTTTTGTTTTGATTTTTTAAAAATTAGTTTGAATCTTTTTTCAATTTTTTTTGAAAATACGTTTTCTAATTTTTTTATATTTTAGGATTTTTTTATTTTTTTATTTTTTTTCCAAAATCGCCCCCGAAAATGATGTGAACGAGAGATGTGTGTTGTGGTTAAGAAATGAATAGTGTAGGAAAGAGAATAAGTCGGTTAGGGAGAGAGAAACTGATGTGTAAGAGAGAAAAAATTGATTTAGAAGAAAGAGAAAACTCATGACTATGTCGTCCAGATCATGGTTACTAATGATCTAAATGACTTGTACTTGGAATTGAATATTTTGGAGAATGTGATATTTAGTAAATATTTTTATATACTTTTTAGATGATGAGTATTCATCTCAAGTATGTAACATTTTAGTTGTAGTTTTAAATTGAAGATAACATACATCAGAAATGTCAATCCTTATTTTTTGTCTATTTATGTTTGGTTTCTGACATCCCACGTAAATGAAATCGATAAATAAGAACCAACGGTTGTAGAATTTCATCGTCATCGCTTATGAAAAATTAAAAAAATCACATAAGATAAGTAATACAACACTCACTTAATTAATAAAAAGATTAGACATTTCATCCAAGTAAAACCAAGAAAGTAAAGATATCACCAACCCAATTGTAGAGAATCATTGGCAAATACTCCGTTGAAGAGGTTCCTCTTCATAAAATTTCAAAAGTTATGGACTTGACATTAATTCAGCAAACCCCACCAAATTCGTCCAAAATCCACCAAAACCAAAAAAAAGGAAAGTTAAAAAAATAAAGGAAGAAGGAGAGAAGTGAGAGAAAGGTAAAGGTGGGAGAGGGGTGGGAGAACATAGAAGAAGAGGAGGTAAGAAGAAGCCCCAACACCACCAAACCCCAATCACCCCATCAAACCAAACCCAAACAAGATCAAATCAGATCAAACCCAAACCCATCTCTCCTCTTCTTCCGTTCCGATGAGGAAAGCGGCGAACAGAGCCCATCCACCTCCACCGGCCACCGGATCCACCCCGGAGATCCGCTTCCGTGGGGTTCGGAAGCGTCCCTGGGGCCGCTTCGCCGCCGAGATCCGCGACCCGGTGAAGAAAACCCGCGTCTGGCTTGGCACCTTCGACTCCGCCGAGGACGCCGCCCGCGCCTACGACGCCGCCGCCCGAGCCCTCCGTGGCCCCAAAGCCAAAACCAACTTCCCTTTCCAACCCCCCTCCGTAATGGGTCACCGTCAAAATCCCACCTTTCCCCATCCTCCCCCTTCTAACCTCGCCTTCCCGGCGACCTCCAGCCATAGCTCCACCGTGGAATCCTTCTCCGGCCCGAGACCCAACCGCCAGCCGCTTTTTCGCCTCCCGCCCCCTCCCAGACCCGCCGATAACGAGAACTGCCATAGCGACTGCGGCTCCTCGTCGTCCGTCGTCGACGACGGCGAGATCGCCCCTGTTTCCGCCTTCCGGGGAGAGGAGAGACCTAAGGTCGTTCTCCCTTTCGATCTTAACGTTGCGCCGGTTTCCGATGAGGACGAGAACTACTACAAGACCACCGCGCTCTGCCTTTGATTTGGGGGGAAATGATTTGGGAAAAAAATGCCACCTTTTTTAGTTTGTTAGATTTTTAATATATTTGTGATGGTCGGTCGATCGATCCATGTTTCTCTGCCAGTAAGGTTAAGGTATTCCTTTGGATCTAATTATTATGAAAAAGATCGTTAAGGTTTGGTTGGTTGGTGATTATGTTGTGTTGCCGAGGATTAGATGAGGATGGTGTTTTTGTTCTTGTTTTTGTCCACTTTCTTTGTGCTTAAGATCATCTTTTTCCTCCCACCACCACTCGTTGTTGTACAAAAAAAAATGAAATTTTAATAATAGCTTATCATCTAATTGAGTGGATGAGAACGGCAGCATCGGAAAGAATCCTTGTTCTTGTTATGATGCAAGATTTTGTGTTTGTGTTTCATGTTTGATGATGCTTAAAGATGAGATTTTTGTTTGTGTTTTGTTTATTTTGGCGTGGCTAAACCAAAACCAAACCAGGTTCTTTCCGATGTGGCATCACATGGGGAGATGTTCTTTCTTTTTGGGTCATTGTGTTCTTGCTTTAAATTTAACAACTGCACATAACTCTATGTCAATGTGTGTGCCTATTTAATTATTGTTGCTGTTGTTTTTGTCACCGCTGCACATGGTCGGTCATGCTTAATCAAATTGGCGAATTTGAAATGGATCTTTCTTTTCCTTCACACACTCCTTTGATTCCAGTGGTGGTGAAGGTTCCTGCTAAAGATTGATTGCCCCTTCGCTTTGCCAAGAAGCCAACATCCCAATAACATCTAACCCAAGTTAGAAGATATGCGCAGCACAGCACATGGATGATGGATTGGATGATGATCTATATTTTTGTGTTTTTTAATAAAATATAAATTTTTATTATTGATTTAGATGAAGGGAGAAAAGAAAAAGTTGGGCCTGGTCTGATCTGTTGATGATCAGGTACAGAGTGTGCCTGCTGTTTTAGGTGGTGGTGGTGCAGGCAATAGGAGACTGGAATGGGGCATACTGTAAAAGATTCAAGACATGTTTGCACATGGTGTGGGTTGTGTTTGGTGATTTTGATTTATTAATGGATTGGGTGTGGTGGTATGGAGTGAGGAGGGAAAAGTAGATAGAATGAGTGCAATGGTGTTATTGTTTGGGTTGGTGTGGGTGGATGGTTGGGTAGTAAGGTTCATGTGGTTGGGAGGAGTTGTTTGTGTGGAAGAAAGGAACATTAGGGTTTGTTTGGCAATCTATCACTCACCCACCATCCACCAAGATCACAGAGATGTGGCCTATTGGGGAGGTATGAGTTTGATGGATCTCTCCTCTCTTCCAATCTTTTGTTTGAAGTGATTTTATTCCCTGTGCTTTGGAGAAAGTGGGAGGAGTGGTGTTGGGAAGATGTTCTCCCAATAGCACCAACCCTAATGTATGATTGAAAATTTCTTCAGTTGACACAATAAAGTTCCATGTTTTGAACACCAATAGGAGTTTAGTGAAACCATTTTGTATTTTTTAAATTAAATCCTAATATGTAACTCGCTTGGTGGGGATTTGGATCCTATCTTTAGTCTTGATTTATTTAAGATTAACTCTAGTTTGTAGCATCAATTGGAGGTTGGTATCAAAATTTGTAACCAAATAAGGTGTGAATGGTGAGAAAAATCTATCAATTTTTAGTGATGATGTGTGAAAGTGTTATGAATATGGATTGGAAGAAACTTATCTAGGTATTTTCAAAAAAGAAAGAAAAGAAACTCATCTAGGTAGACCTGAGTTCTTCCATGGTTGCTCATTTGATATTTTGAGGTGCCCTAGTAAGGATCTAGGATACGACCTCACCTTTTTTTTTTACCACTTCTGGAAGAAGAAAAAAACTAGTTTATGGTGTGGAAGGAATGGATTGATTGGTGGCAACAGGCAATTGCCAAACCCCACACATTTTACAATTGTTAAAGAGTATATTTGGCCAATGATGGCAATTAGGTTCGTGGAATCATGTTTGCTTGTGGACGGACCACAGTTTCTTAACTTTCTTTCCCTTCCGTTCTTTCTGTGTACAGTTTGCAGCTCATAGAAAATCCTACACACCGGCATCAAATTTGAATTTTTAAAGTGAACTACTACTTGTCGTCGGAAAACTACTTAAATCGCCCCAAAAATGATCTTTTTGCCCCTAACAAATTAATTAATACCGATTTCGTCCCGTGTCTTTAAACAAGGTGTTTGACTCAGTTTTACTCACATTCCCAGTACAAACACCACGAAAATGTCCGGCGAAGCACCAGAATCCGGCGAGGTAACGGGGGCGGAATTTTTTTTCCGACTCGGGCGTCTGGCTAGGCCGCCTCCACATAGGTGGAGGCGTCTGTCTAAACCGCCTCCACCTAAGTGGAGGCGGCTTAGCCAGACGCCTCCACCTAGCTGGAGGCGGCTTAGATGCACGCCTCCACCATGGTGGAGGCGTCTGCCTAACACGCCTCCACATAGGTGGAGGCGTGTTAGACAGACGCCTCCACCTTGGTGGAGGCGGCTTAGCCAGCCGCCCGTTTTTTTTTTTAATTTTTTGTTAAAGTCAAAATTTTCAGGTTCCGTTGCAAGATTTCGGTGGTGATGGAGTAGATTACAGTGAGCTTTTTGACAGTAAAGAAATATTTACAACAATCGAGGAAGGTTGTAAATGGGTGAAACAAATTGCGATAGGAGCCAGATTTTTTTTGGTTATATCATCGTACAAACCAAAAGCAGATAACCGGATGGATTGTTACCTCAGATGCGATCGCAGACGTGAGATGGGTTCTCGTGATACGAGTATTGCACTGCGAAAGAATACGAAAAGAAAAGGTTGCGGTTGTCGGTTTTTGGTAAAAGTGGTGGAGCGAAAAGATCGTGATGGATGGGTTATTGTTTCTAGTAGCATCTTTGGGCAGCACAACCACCCATTGACAGTTTATTCAGAGGGTCACCGACAGGTCAGCGGACTTAGTGCTGGGGCAAAGCAAATTGTTCGTGATATGACAGAGGCACAAGCAAGACCCCGTAACATTTTGTTGGCGGTAAAGAAGAAATTTCCGGACGATAATCCGAATCAAAGACACATTTACAACTTCAGAGAGTACATGAGGAGGACGAAATCTGAAGACAGGAATCCCACGCAGCAGTTTCTCAGGGAGGCAGTGCAGCATAAGTATTTGCATTGGATTGTGGCAGATGAAGAAACTAATGTCTTGACTCACGCATTTTTGGCACATCCGACTTCAGTTCAGTTGTTGCGTACATACCCATTCGTGATTTGTATGGATTCGACGTATAAGACGAACAAGTACAAGATGCCTTTGTTTGAGATGGTTGGGGTTACTCCAACAAACATGAATTTTCTCGTCGGATATGCGATTTTGCAGGATGAGACCGAGTCTAGTTACCGGTGGGTGTTGGAGAGGTTGCGAGATCTGTTATTGGATATTGTTAGCCCGACAGCAATAATTACGGACCGAGAGATGGGTCTGATGCGACCAGTGGCAGAAGTTTTTCCTGATTCTGCTCATTTACTATGCACCTCGCATATCAACAAAGACGTGTACAACTACGCATACCACGTATTCGGCAAGGACAAGCAGTCTGCAGAGATTTTCAGGCGTGGAAGGTGGAGGAAAGTCATGATTTCTGATTCACAGACGGATTATGATAGAGCAGTCCGTAATCTGAAGGATTCTTTCAAATCCTGGCCAGTGCTGACGAAGTATGTGGAAGACACGTGGTTGGTGCATAAGGAAAAATTCGTGTTGAATTGGACGAATAAAGTTTTTCATTTTGGCAACACTACGAACTGCAGGGTGGAAAGTGCACATTCGGCTCTGAAAGAGTGGATCACTACATCGACTGCCGCTCTCGACACTCTTTTCGACCGCGTGAACTCGTCTATTGAAATGCAGCTGACGAATATTCGGAACTTTCTTGAAGATTCGAGACGTCGAAATTTGGCACATTACATAGGTCCTCTGTTTCAGCATATAAATGGCCGAGTTTCGCATCACTGCTTGTCGTTAATGACTCAGGAGTTGAAGAGAATGGAGGACTTAAGTGATCAAATTGAATATCGTTGTGGGTGTGCTTTCCTGACAACACATGGGATTCCTTGTGCATGTACCATGTACGAGTGTTTGGCGTCAGGTGATGGAATTTATTTAGAGCAGATTCATTCATTCTGGAAAACACTTGTTATCGGAGAAGGAGTCCAGATGTCAGAGTTTGTTGATCGGTCAGCACAAGACGCCGAGCATTTTCGGAAGCTAGTGGATGAGATCTCGGAGAGCGACCCTGCAGTAATTCGTAGTGCCTCTCGTATTTTATACGAACAGTTACACCCCGATCAGTCGAACTTTGGAGAACCCGAAGAAAATACTAAGGTACGAGGTCGACCTAGGGGAAAGTCGACACGTCGGGACCCGAGTGCCTTCGAGTATGCTGAGCGAGGTCGTGGTCGGTCTGGCAGTAGTGGGAGCAGGGGTCGTCGTCGGTCTGGCAGTACTGGGAGCAGGGGTCGTCGGTCTAATTCGTCTCGATCGTCCGTGAATACGAGCACAGGATCTTCTGGTATGTCGATATCTTTGTTGTTATGTTATTTAATATATATTAGTAATCTAAATGAGGTTGAATATATTATCTCCCAAATATGTTGTTTTAATTAATTGTTATTTACCTATCTTACAGTGTCCGAACGGGTTGACGTGGACAACTTCCCATATAATGATAGACTGCCAGGAATCATTTTACCATTTCTGGATAGGTGGAATGACGTACGTGCTGATGGCAACTGTGGATTTCGATGTGTTGCCGATGTCTTTCATGGTGGTCAGGAGCACTGGTCGTACGCCCGTCGTGCGATTTCTAATGAGATAGGTGCACATCCTATATATGAGAGTGTCTATTTCGGCAATGTGAGAGAGGCTCGTCAACGAATTGATTGGGGCGGGGGAGTTTGTGGCGAGGATCATTATATGGAGGTCTGGTCCGACTTGTTTCCTATTGCTAATTTTTACAAGTGTGCGGTCATGTATTTCGCAGTGGGAACGGAAGGGTCGTTGTTCCCGTGTCTTACTGTTCTACCTTGGGAGTGTCCGTCTGGCATGACGAGGCCTGTCAGAGAGTTGGTCATTGCTCATTTAGGGAGTTACAGACATTTTATTCGTTTGGAATTACTTGATGATTTCCCAATACCTCCTATAGCGACCTTATGGTATCAAATGCGAGATGAGAGTGTTGTTGGATGGGAGGATCAGTACCAAAGTAGGATGGAGTATTGGAACCGGTTACATGGTACATTTTGATTGTAATTTGTAATGTTTTTGTAATGTATAATATATCGTGTATTTCTACTTATATCGTGTTGTTCTTTTACCGTATTTTAAATTTAAATATTATTTGATATCTAAAGAAATAAGTTGAAAATATTTTCGTGAAAAATAAATATTAAAAAATACGATAGTCAAAGAAATACGTAGAAGATATGTTTGTCAGAAATAAATAACAAGAGTACACAAATAAACATAAGCAAATACCGACAAATGTAGTAACAGTGCAACAAAACGAAAGTAAAAGCAAGACAACTACAGCTCAGCATCTGAATCATGGTCTGCAATGCCCAACTGGCTGTTCCAATCCTCGATCAGGCGATCCCAATCTGTACATGCAAGTCTCGTCGCCTCACTCGGCATGACGTCTCTCTCTCGCAAGAACGGCTGCGTACACCGTATCGCCCTACTCATCCACTGTATGTAAAATAAAAATTAGCGTACAATAACAAAATATAATTTACAATTAAATATAAAATTAGATAAACTTACCGCATCGGTACATGTCCTATCCAGTGCTCTCTCCGGTCTCGGAATGATACCGCGTACGAGTAGTGGATGTGAGCACCTACCGAACCACTGCATATAATCTGGAGCACAAGTGGAGGGGTCGCGGCTACGACTCAGATCGGCCAGGTGTAGTCGTCCTAGTCTCGGAAATGTCCTCCAAACCGATTCCGCAGACGAAACGCTGTGCCTGACGTCGTACATCGTGGCAGTCGCAGACCGTACTGCATGCTCGGGCGTCGGAATGTCAACCGGGATCACCTGAACGTAGCCTAACTAACGTAACACGCGATCAGGTATATAAGGCTCTGTGATATCCCTATAACGAATAATGCCGGCAAATGTAGTCCTCGGCACAGCTATAGCAGGATCGGGATCGTACGGTAACCACTCCACCTAAACGTTTATACGTTAATAATAATAAAATTAAATTTAAATAAACGTGAATGATATATACATCATATACCTGCGATGCAGGCATCTGATCTAGCCGTCCGGACAGCCCACATACGCGAACGAGGATGACCACGCTCAACAATCTTCCGCTCACGATGGGGGCGGAAAGCAGGAAAATACTCATATATCCAAGCCTGCAGCAGTGTAAGACAACCCGTAATCTGACCACAATCAGCGCGACTGGATATGCCCAGCTGGCGATACAGATATGCCAACGTCGCCGACCCCCATGAGTAATCAGCAATGGTATCTGGGTCCCTCGCCTCCAATAAGTCGCGTGGTCTCAGTCTGGAACCGCTCTTGTCGAGAAACAATACGCAGCCTAGCAGTAAGAAGAAATAAGCAGTCATCTGCGTATCCTCAGTCCGTGGTGGTCGCCCCCGTCTGCAACACTCGTCCACAGCGTCGATACTAACACCACCGCCACTCCAGAATGAGCTATCCCGCCCAAGACCCTCTAGGCTGACACCCAGCAACTCAGATACATATAACTTCAGCTCAGATGTCGGCGCCTGCGCACTGACCATGGGCGCCTCAACAGGAATGTGTAGAATCTGAAAGACGTCATGCAACATGATTGTCATCTCTCCGAACAGTAAGTGGAAAGTGTTGGTGTCAGGCTGCCACCGCTCCACGAATGCCGAAATCAACGGCATGTCGATGCAGGAAAACATCCTGTACGGCAAGTGACCCAATCCACTGTCGACCACGGTCGCCGTCATATCCTCAGTCATCACTAAACGCCATGCCTGCAATGTCGTACAGGCTCTGTGCCGATTATGACACTTCAAAACCTTCCGTTCCTCGCCATCCCAGATGCGTCTGGCGACGTGGCCTCCGAAACTCGGAATGACGCTGCCATCTACAGGACCACCGGGAATAATATCCGTGACGATCCAAGACTCGTCATCACCCCTCTTCTTCTTCTGAGCTCGGGCGTCTGCAGTGCACGAACTCGAATCACCGGTCACAAACCGGCCACCTCGATCCTTCCTAATGACCCACTCAGCTGAAGGACCACCGTGTCGCCCCCGTCCTCGACCGGACTGATGTACCGCCTCCTCCTGTGGCCCCAAGTCGTATCGGCCCCCATCGTCACTGTCGTCGTGACTCCTCGCCTCATCTGAATCATCCTCGTCGTCGAAAGACTCTCCAGGTGTCTGACGACGACGTAACAGATCTCTCTCTCTCCTAACTGAAGCAGAAATACCACGTGTACGTGGATGACGAGGACCTGACTCGTCTGCTATACTACGTACCGGGCGTAAGGGAATTGATTTCCCTTTTCCTCCACGGTAACCCGATGACTATTAATTCAATTTAAAAATACAAATTTATTAATGATTTTACTATAATAATTAAACTAATTATTAACTTAATAATCGATTTATTTAGCAATTATCACAATTAATCAATAATCCGTTACTAAAATCGTACACAACTAATTACTAACATAATAATCAATTTATTTATTAATTAACACATTTTATAATTAATAAACGATTTACTAAACTAATTTAACTCATTATTAACATAATATTCAATTTATTTAAATTTTATCACAATTTATAATCAATTTAAAAACAAATTAAAAAAAATTCCAGGCGTCTGCGGGAGACGCCTACCCTACGTGGTAGGCGTCTGCCGGAGACGCCTGCCCTACGTGGGAGACGTCTCCCGCAGACGTCTGTGCCATGGGTCGGGCGGCTCCCGCGGTCACCCGACTCAATTTTTTTTTTTTTTAAAAATTAATTGAAATAAACAAGGTGATTTACCAGATGTGAGTAGTCCGGAGTGTCCGCTGACTCTTTCCCTGGCCTCCGAGACATCCTATTTGGTGAATAAAAGTGTGATATGAAGAGAAAGTTGTGTTAAAAGAGTGAAATGAGGAGTTATATTAGTAGAAAGTGTAGAGGGGCAAAATGGTAATCTCACGGGCGATTTAAGTAGTTTTACGGCGACGAATAGCAATTCAGTTTTTAAAACCACATCAAATACTTTTCTAGCTCAACCCAAACCTTCCACAAAAGTACTTTGTTTTCCAACATTTTGTTTGGGTTTTTTAATTTCCCCATGTGAAAATTTCAATGTGGTGAAATTTTAATTTTGGCAGTGGAGTTGTTTGACCATAGTTGGATCAACCAATCAAGTGGGTGTGGTCAAAAGGCTCTGGCTTTTGTTTGCATCAAAGCTGCGGAACACTATTAGGAAAATGATTTTTTAAAGCTTGACATGGTCAATGTTGTTGACTACCAAGTGCCAACTTTGTTTCAAAAAATTCCATTTACAAGCACTTGTGCAATTATTAGCTGTATTTTTAGTAGTAGCATCAGGGATTTTTAGAAAATTTGGAATTCGAAAGATGTGTAGGATTTTTTCATAAGTTTGTATTATGCCATTCGAGATTATGAATGTGAAGTTCTCTGACTAGTGACCGAATTAAGCTTCATCTCTAATACTCTAATGGTCTGTGAAAGAAATGTAACATTTTTCACGTCTGCAAAACGAATATTCGTTTGCAAAGAAAAGAAAAAAGACGCTGTAAAAAGATGACATGTATCTAACAGTTCAGGAGTCAAAATGTTTTTTTACCAATACTATATATTTTTAAAAATTATTTTTAGTAAATTTTAATTGTGCTATATATGGTAGAGCATTTTTGTCTTTTGTAAAAAAGTTTATGCACTAAAAATTTGCTTTATTCCATGTATATATCCCAACATGTACTATTGCCGTTAAATACTCCAAGTTGCGAGTATCTTAGTACTGTTCATTTCGGATGCAAACAAAGCAAATAGTTGCATTAGATAAAAAATTTAGACTAGAGGGTTGATGACTACAAAATACATAATTTTTTAATAGTGTTTTTTTATTTATAGGTATACATTTTTCAAAAGTAATTGCACCATTGCTATGCAACAAATTTGAGGCGGCATGGCCACGTTAAAATTCCTTAATTGCATTTATTTATTTTTCAGAAAATCGTACCTCAGTAAAAATGTTTTTTTCTTCAAAATAAGTTATAGTTCCTGGTAGTTCTGACGTGCAATACAGATTCAAATATTATGGGGGAATCAAATAATTGTGGAGGTAGTTTTTTTTCCATTTTATTTCATAATAATTTTTAGTGTGTGTTTTCTTCGTCTTGCTAATTTACCACTATAATACTCGAGATCAAGACCATCAAGATGATTATTTTGTTTCTTTTCTATTTTAACCTTTTCATACTTATATGATTGGTTTCTAAGAAAAGCTTTAAAAAAATCGAAGAATTGGTCTTGTTCCTTCCTTGAGCCGATAGTTGTAGCTACGGTTTGGCAGGAAACCAACAACAATAGTTTGATTTTCTTTGCATATTTTTTTCTTCAGAATTTTATACGTGTTCATGGGGTGATGATCATGCAAAGCCATCGTGTAGAGTCTGATTATTATATAGATGTGGAAGATATGATTATCTTGTTCTAAATTGTTACTTGCAATGCAACTTCAAGATGTAATTCTTATAAAAAACAAATATAGTATAGCCGTAAGTAAGAAGCTATTTTTAGGTAAAAACAGGAGTAAATTTGCAGAAAAAAATCGACATGACAACGCCAATTGCTAATCTCCTAGTAAAGTAACATTTTCCAATCAATAATCTCAAACAATCTAAATTCCCTTCCAAGGTGGTTTCAACCAATAAGTAACACACTATCATTGAGAAAGTTTGATTTAATTGTCTAATCCCCAATAATTAGCATTGAACGATAATTTTTTTAATGAAATACCGATAGAACGATCGTAAAAATAAAAATATAGTATTTTAATTGACACGCGAACAAAAAAACTCATCAATTTAATAAGCACAAGCGTCATAAAAACTTATATGATGTCGTACAAGCAAAACACAAGACATCTATCTATATCATAATTTTTGTTTCTTCGTATATATTCCTAACAAAGTGGCTTTTAGGAATTGAAGATTTGGGACTCGTAACGATAATAGAGATGGAACCACGTTTAGAACAACTTCCACGAAAACAAAATCCACTGGAAACAACTTTATTACTTCTGCAAAAACAAAAAACACGACAGCAACAACCAACCAAGCAAGCACTGGAAGGAGTGGAATCCAAAGAGGAATTGGATTAAGATTGGATTGTGGTTTCGCTTTCCCAATCGCAACTGGTGTCATGTGTTGCGTTGGAGCATATCCAAATACAACCGACCATTGGATTTGGATTTGGATTTGGATTGGCATTCACCAAACCCAATGGTTCCTATTAACTATTAAACTAATTAGAGATAAACATGCTTGTCGGTTATCATGTTAGGATAAATAATTGTTTAAACTTTGAGCTGGATCCGTTACGTTGCCATTGAGAGTTCAAACTTATGTGTTTGTTGTGATGTTTCTTTGAGATATAGCCCAACTCTGATTGTATATTTTCTTTCAAAGTTTCAAATGGGTCTATCATCATCATGAGGGTCTATTTGGAAACACAAGCTCCTCGCGTCTTATGTTTGAGTAAGTTGCAAAATCTACCCAAAGTAATTGGTACACTCAGACGGATTTGATGTAGCCTTCGGCGTCTAAATTTTACATAAAAATCTAAAAACCAATTAAGACATGTTGAAATTTGTGTAAATTTGTAACAAAGTGTTATAGAAGTTATTTTTGAGACGCCAAACATTATAAGCTTGCGACGATGCCAAACGGAAAGTAGTTTATCATTGATAATAAAAGTAGCGCAACAACTTGGTCCCAAAGAAAAAGCATATTCAAACTCAACATAAAAATACAGTGAAAGTGAAGGCAAAGTTTGCAGAGGATATTCCAGCATAAACCCGCCTAATTCGGTAGCACTAAACAAAAAGATATTGTTGTTTGATTAATCTCATCGACAAGCTACTTTGAAAATCCAACGCCCACGAAGTGATGGTGGCTATTACGGAGTTGTGCGGTGACAGCCGCACACGTCCGCACAACACTGTGCGCACGTGCATATACATGCACACAAAGTCAACTATTCTGCGCGCGAGACAACACCGATTGGTTTCGTCCTGCTTTGGGCTCGTTAGGGAAGCGACTTTAGCTCCCAACCAGTCCTACGCTCCCAACTACATATAAGTGCAGTCTCGTAGACGCTCACATTCGAGTTGAAGTCTCTCTCCCATATAGCATCTATGCTCATATGACCACCTGATGTTCCCCAAACAGTCTGCACGCGTCAACACCCCCTGGCGGAAGACTTTAAGGGTGTGACAGCGGCCAATGACCATGCGAGAGCAATAGACATTTAATCGAAGCAACAAATGTTTAAGACATTTACAAATTCAAATTATAAAATCCAATTCAGGGGGGTTGAGTTTATTATGAGTACTTTAAATTTGTACTTTCACAACTTATTAATTTATAAGGGCGTATTCGGTTCACATAACTTTAAGCAAATGGGAAATGAAATGTTTGGATTCATACTAAAGTTGCACATGTCACAAACAACACCGAATAACACATAATTATTGCCAATTGCACTATGGTCATGTTTGATACTTTGACCCACTATAACAAAGGACTTAATGCAACGTAATTGCATTTTTAATGACATTATTTTGTTCGACCAAGTCGCACCATTTACATCATCACATCATTTCAATTTCAATACATAATATAATTAGATTCCTCGTTAATGTAAGTATGTAACATAATTATCCCTACCCCCGCATGTTAATCTCTTCCGGTGCAGGTCCGGTGAGTTTTCCTGATATAAAAAAACAACAACATAATTATCGTGATCTAGACGCCAGACAAGACCAGAGCAGAGCGTCGCTTCGCCAAAATTTAAAAAATAATTAAAACCAAAAAAGAACAAATCGGGAACAGAACAGGAAAGGAAGGGGCTTGTGCGGAAGAGGGGATTTTTCCACCTTTCTCCTCTTCCACTCCTCCCTCAATCCACCAACAATCCCATCTGAGATGCTTCTCCGAAGGCTGCAGAGGCTCCGGGGCTCCGGCCCCTCCCTTCTCCGCACCGACGTGCTCCTCCCCACCTTGAAGAGGAAGGCCTCCAACTCCTTCTCCGCCGTCCAGGACACCTACTTGTCCACCAAGGTCTCTCCTTTTATTGCTTTTATAGCTTTTTGCTGTGGTTTAGGTCATGGGTCGATCTCTGTTTCTCCGTTGGGATCGTGTTGTTGTTGTTTTCGGCTGTTTGGGTGATTTTTCTGCGCATTTTGATGGAATTATTTTGTATTTTTCGTCTAGGTCATCTGTAATATGTTGCTTATTATCAATTAAGGTTTTTCCCTTTTCTTTTCAGGATTTTGTTGTTGGGTCTCTCTTAATCTCTCAATTGGCATCATGAAGTTGTTTTTTTGGTGAATTTTGTTGTTGTAGGGAATCCTTTAGTTGTTTTATTTTTGTTCCCTGCATTGGTATTTGAATTGGTTTTGTGCAGTAGCAGCGAATTTATACCTAGGTCATTGGGGAATTATGCAGATGTGGTTGATGGTCCTTTTGTATTATACATGTTGGATTTGATTTTTTTAAATATTTGGTATTTGGTGCTATAGGAAATCTTTGAGAGGCATCGGGTGGTTTTCACAATCTCCACCTCAATAGCATCTGTCTTGACAGCATGGGCAGGTGAGGGTTGACAATTGACATCTTGCCACTTTTTAAATTCTAATTTTGTTTAAACTCGTCACTAATATCATTAGGGATAAAAAAGAATGAATTATTCCACTTTATGTATGACGCAGATCTAACTTCACAATGTCCCTTGTCTGTGCTGATGGTACAGGTTATTCTTTACGATATTACCATCAATCAAAGGTGGAAGAAAGACTTGAATCGATCGAACAAGCTGTAAGTTTGGTGCAACAGTGATATTTTTTGTGGATATCAACTATTATTCTTCATTGCCTATCTTGAATTTTATTTTTGACAATGACCATATTTATCTTTTATGAATTGTTCAAGGTCATTGCCTATCTTGAATTTTATTTTTGACAATGACCATATTTATCTTTTATGAATTGTTCAAGGAAAGTGAACATGGACTTGTTTTAATTTTAGTGGGGGCTTTCTTAACTGCCCCTCTAAAAGTACAACATAGTTTAACCATCTTTTAGGTTCCAATACCGACATTTTAGTTGTTTCTGTTCACACCCTTATTGGTTAATAGTCCTAATGTCCAATTCTTTTAAAGCTGTATTTATTATTATTATCATCGGAGCTCCGTTTGCATAACACTAATACACTGTGATTTGTTAAAAAAACTCGTGATGATTTAGGTCTGGTGGTTGTAAAGTTTTCTGATAGTAACTGATCAATGCTAATCATGTATAATTTTTAAAAAAGCATTCTGAATGTAGGCTTATGAAAGCAGGCCAAATTTTGTTAATCGAATGTTGTTGGTTAAACCGTTTAAGGTTGGTGTTGTCTGACTGTTGATGATAAAAAGTTAAAAACGGCATTCTCTTGTTTCACTTTTATCTTCCAAGCATTTTATTAGCAGATAGACATCAATTTGCATGTACCATTGCAGCAGTTTATGGAATTGTTCCCTATTGATTAAATGTTGGGACGCATGCCAAGTGAGTAGTTGACTGAATTTTAGTTTCTTCCTTGACATCTAAGGAATTGCATTTTGAATGGGACTCCATTGAAAACTATCTTTTGACAACCTAAGGTAGCATCCTAGTTTTTTTGTAAGTTGTGCAATCAAGTTATGGGTTAATTTGTTGTACTGCCACTTTTCAATGCTGTTTTTGATATTCAAGGTGTGAGATGTTGATAGACTTAACCTATTGCTTTTCAATTTGATTTTAAGAAACGTAAAACTGAATACTGGTTGGGGTTGAAATGTTGATACAAAGCTATGACATGCTGACCAGGAAAGTCTTGCTAAATGGTATCACAGTGCCCAGCATCTTAAATCAGAAAGGGGGATATGTCATCTGGCAATTAACCTTGAAGGTGATGCTGAATCATAAAAAAGAACCATACCATAGTCATTTCTGAACCCTTCTGTGAATCCAGTACGAGTTTGAAACATGGGTTATCACTTATAAGGTAACAAATTTATTCTGGTATAGTGATTCCGGTGTGGAAGCATATTCCCCAGAGCCCACACTTGTTTGGTGGGTGGACTAGGGACGTATTATTAGCTCCTGAATTTTACTTTGTAGTGTGTAGTCAGGCAAAGTAATATCATACTAATTGCATGAAATTCTTTTACAAGTACCATCACAAAATCATAACAACTCAGGGGTACAAGTAGTTAACGTTTCAATACCAAATTGTAGGATGGTTGGGCTCTTTGCACCAAAACAAAGTAGAAACGTTTAGAACCCTTGTTTCTGTGACCTCTATTTCTTGTTTATTTGCTTGAATGTTTTTATAATATTCTCTTGTTCCGGAATCTTGGCCTTTTTCTATGATGTTCTATTTTACGTTTAGAATGACTCAAATTTTCACATACAGATGAAGAGCAAGTATGATCTTGAGCACTACGAGGTAAAAGAGATGGTACAATCTGGAAACGTCAGCACTGCAACTTTTCTTGCTACTGCTTGGACAACATTGTTGTTGGGGTAAGTTTCATGGTATGATACTAATTCATGAAATTCCAAGTAAGCATTGTGGATATTCATAAATAGCCTTTGATTGCAGATATGGACTTGGATGGCGAGGCGGATCATGGTACACCAATCGAAAACTTCAGAAAGAACAACTTAAAGCCCTGGGCCAGATGAAGCCGAACAGATGGCACTCCATGAGAAAATCCTTGATCCAGTCCCGCATCTTTGGAGCAAGCCGAAAACCTCAAGGAATCATAAACCCTCAAACTATCCTTTCCAAGGCAGAGGCCTCTTAACGTGCTCAGTGCAAAGTCCATTTATTGTGTTTGTGGTGTGGCGGAAGCATACGTAAGTTCCCTTTACTTATCACATTTTTTTAAAGATTTCAGACCATAGTTTTGCAACCGTACAGATAGCAATGTATATACTGCTTAACCCGTTTTTTTACGAAGTTGGATGTTTCCAACATGTGGGAATTGTTTGTTGTTGTGATTCTTTATCGATACTTGTGTTTGTGGTAATTCCATTCAAACCCATGGTTTGGATCCTGATTGTTGCTTAATTAATGTAGTAGAAATTTGAATTTTGGAGTCATATTTTGCTTCATTTTGTTTGCATGTAGGTCACTAGAATTGCTTCTGCAATTACCACTCTACTTGTAGGAGCTGGTGGATCTAATCAGACCTATATATATTAATATGGTCTGTGTTTATTCAACAGTTATGTGGTCAAAGGTGCAAACTTGATTGGGTCGGTTCAGTCTAGTTCGGTCGAAAACAAAAGAAACGTGATGAATTTACCTTATCAGTTTGATCTAGCATAGATAATTGCTACGCTGAGATTCTCTTTTGTAAATTCACTGTTAGTGTGAGTTGTGCTCGTCAAACATCTTTTTATTATCAAACATCCGTTGGTCTTACTGGTTCCAATATAAAACCGAATCGACCACCCGTGGATCTGATGCAACTCAACCAATTCCAAACTAGTCGGTGGTTGAATTACATGTTTGACGGGTGTGTGCATTTGAGATGTGGGAGGAAATACAAGTTGTGTACGTATCAAAGTCTACATGATCTATCAACATCTTACGCAACGAATTACATTACTGTGTTTTTTGTTATGGAAAGACTAAACTTATGTTTATGAGCCACTCACTACATGTTAGTGGGCTACTGGAAGCCGATGTAGTTATTGAATTGAAAAGCTAGCAAGTTACATGTAGAGGTCCAGGTCCAGTTAGAACAAAGTATTACAAAAATAGTTAATCGACGAAATTAAATAAAAACGTGTATGAAAATTCATAAGTAATCGGAGTTTGTTGACTTGATTCGATTCAATGGGATTTCAATCCTTCCATTATGTTTATATTATTCCGAGTGTCAAGCAAACCCCAATTTTCAAAAAAGAAAGTAGTGTTTGTTATATCTTTGACGAAGGTAATTAACTATTAATGGCAAGAGAAGTAGGAAGACATAAAAACAAAAGGGATAAGGTCCATAAGGATTAAGGAGGCGCGCTCTGCTCGACAAACTATATATAATAAAACCCCAAACGATAATAATTAAGGAGAAACAACAAACCACCCTTTTATCAAAAAATAAATAAGGAGAAGAAGAAGAAGAGGAGATAAGAGATTTGTCGTCGATGGCGAAGAGATTGGAAGGGAAGGTGGCGATCGTGACGGCTTCGACGCAAGGAATTGGGTTCGCCATCGCCCAACGCTTCGGCCTCGAGGGCGCTTACGTCGTCATCTCCTCCCGCAAACAGGCACCTTTCCTAACCCTAAATCATCCAATTTTATCTCTCGAAATTCAACTCTCACGTCTGCGTATGTGTGCATGGTTTGCAGAAGAACGTGGACGAGGCGGTGGAGAAACTTAGGGCGAAGGGGATCGACGCCATCGGGGTCGTCTGCCACGTCTCCAACGCCGACCATCGCAAAAATCTCGTCCACGCCGCCGTTCAGGTTTAAATAAATAAATAAATTGATTTCATCCTTGTTTCGTTTGTTGTTCTCTGCTTGTGCAAAGTTGGGATTTTTATTAGGGCGTGATTGGTTTTTAGTAAGTGGTGGAAAATTAACAACTCCAGTTCTAAACATTCAGTTTCTAGAACTCGACTTTCTAGCGATTGGTACAAAATACATACATATGTTTTATGTTCAAGTGAAGAAAAATCACCCAGAACTAGTCTTAGAAGTTCAATTCCCCCACCTATGGTTCGTGCAAACCAATCACACCCTTATTGGCATTATTATCCTAAAGTTTTTTAATAGAATGTCCTATGAATTATTAATTGCCATCGATAGAAAATGACATCTTTATCCAAATATATGGATAAACTTAGATCATGTTATTTGTAAATCTTATAATTCTTAAACCCTGACCTTTGAAATTTCTCACATCCGAAACAACCTTGAGGGATTCTTTCAAACTTGTTTTGAAACTGATAAATATGGTCACTTTTTCACCATTTGAATCTAATAAAATTGATTTGATGCCTGTTTCATTTTCATAGCATGGGTGTTTTACATCCTTGATGATGCACAAGAACATAAAATTTATCCTTATTCCACATCCAGGAATTAGCTAATATTATTTACATGGTTGGATTGCAGAAATATGGGAAAATAGATATTTTTGTATCAAACGCTGCTGCTAATCCAGCTTTAGATAATATTCTGGAGACTCAGGAATCAGTTCTTGACAAAATGTGGGATATCAATGTCAAAGCCTCAGTGTTGCTCTTACAGGTAAACACATCTTATGGTTCTGTGTAGCATCAGCAATAAAACTAACCATTAACCAATTAATTTGTGATTCAGGCTGCTGCCTCCCATCTGACGAAGGGTTCTTCAGTTATTCTGATATCTTCAATTGCAGGATATCAACCACAAGCTTCAATGGCCATGTATGGGGTCACTAAAACAGCTCTATTTGGGCTTACCAAGGTAGGGTGTAAATACTGACGCTTGCTGTTAGGCATTCTTTCTGTATCCACAATAACAACAAAGGTAAAAATGTATAGGCAATGGTTAGGGATAATAAAAAGGTGTTATAGAACATCAACATATCATTTGGACAGGGAACTTACTGTGGTCCCGTCAAATCAATTTTATTCGAGTAAGGTACTAAGATTGGCAAGACTGGGCAAGATGGAAACACCGTGCAAGATGGTTCTTTTTCTTTAGTTTATAAGAAGAAATGTTACCAATAAAAAGAAGAAATGGTTATAATATTCATGATATGTTTCTCTTAATCTCTTGAATGCATTAAGGATTTCTTGAGGAAGGATTGGGGAGTGGAAAAGAGGGTTAGATAATTCCACAAATTTTGAAGCTAGATGGGAAAATAAAAGGCAATAGTCGCAATGAATTGTCCACAATAATGATGTTGAAAATTTTGATTTACATATTTTTCGTTTATAAGCATGACATCCGATTGCAACCAACCTTTCTTCCATTTCATAGTTGTACTCTTTTCCATAATCTCTTTTTGATTTTTCGCGTCTTTCATAATTATTTTTCTTTCATATGCATTTAAGAATGTAGTAACTTCATATTTATGCTGATAAACAACATATATTAAGTAATGTCTTTTATTTCAAAATTTCATCAAATATGGAGCTTATAGTGTAGCATCACTTTCATCACTTTAATTGCTGTTGTTTATAGGCTTTAGCAGCTGAAATGGCACCAGAAACTCGTGTCAATTGCATTGCCCCTGGATTTGTGCCGACAAATTTTGCAGATTTTCTCACCAGCAATGAGGCCATTGTACGTACACATTATTTTTCTCTCTTTGAAATTGGTTAAATTCTTTTGCTACAATTGTATGCACTTCTTGTATCTCCAACCTGCCTTTGAGAACCTCTTCATTTGAATTTCTAGTGTGATCAAGGTGGGAAGGCCATACTCAGACCAGTTTTATCTTGCATCTAAGTCGCATCACCTCATCTTTTCTCTGATATATATTTTATAAATAATTACTTGTTACAAATGATGGTGTATCATCTAACGAATAAAAACTAGCTTATTATTGTTAACCCATCTTAACATATCCTAACTCAAAGTTATCTCTGAATTCTCTTCTTTAACATCACTTGTAAAGCCTCATGATTTTCTGATTTCTGAACGGTTCAATCATTAAAAATGACATTTTGGATGTCTTTATTGCAGAGAACAAGAATAGAGCAGCAGACATTACTTAGCAGGCTTGGAACGACAGGAGACATGGCTGCTGCTGCAGCATTTCTAGCATCTGATGATGCTTCTTACATCACTGGAGAAACTTTGGTTGTTGCTGGAGGAATGCCTTCCAGACTCTGATGGGGATTGCACACTGCTTCTCAGCTATTCTTTTCTTTAGTGTTATCAAACGTTTCCATGCTCTTACCGATTTTTCTTTTTGTATGTTATTGTTATTAATTTTATATGTGAAAAAATAATATCTAATAGTGACATTAGTTAAAATAAAATCCATTTGTAGATCATCATGGCCACTGGGTCTTTGGTGCCTACGGACAAATAGCAAGTACATTCGCAGTTGCCAGATTTATTGAGTTGTTTTGCGCTCCTACCAACTTAATGAAAGCCTGTTATAGCTCTTCTGGACGGATGCAATTAAGTTGCTGAGTGCATTCGGCAATGCACGTTTTATAAGGTTCCGTAGTGCAGCCTCAAATTTGGTGTTTATTCAGCTCTGCCTGCAAAACAAATCATGTTCACTATATTCGTCTTCACAAGAGCTTTGTTGGTGATGGGAGCAGTTCTGCATTAATGACTCATGAAGTTGCTGATTCCGGCGATGGGAGTAGTTTTGCACTGACAAGGTTGCTGATGACCGTTTTTGGCACTTGTTCCGTGTTTTGGTCGGTCATTAGGCATCAACTATGGTTATCTTCGTTCTATGGCCGCTGCTGCCGTTATGTGGTCTTTTCCAGATTTCGCATGGACCGTGTTTGTAAATCCCACAAGAGGATAAATCATTTGTATCTTCTCTTGGTCGTGGTTCATTGCAAGGAGTAGCTTTTGATACTAATGAAACTATCTAATTATCAAAATAAGACGAGGTTGCTGGTTTGGGACCCAACAGTGATATAAGTAAAACATTCGGTGGAAAACGATGTGGAACGCCCCCAAACTAGAGCCGTGGCCCGTCCACACCAAAATGGGGATTAATATTGGAAGGTTCTCAATCATCATTCATGAAACTGAAAAAAGAAAACCTATGGTGGTTCAGTGAGGTGTGCGTCCCAAGGTCTTTTTATTAGGACCCAGATCCTCTCCTGTTCACTCAACTCTTTTATCCTTAGCCATCTTAATCTAAAATGCTCGATGAAGGACTTCCTTTTTTTATTTATAAAAAATGGACTTTTGATGCCTGCCCCCTGGGCCTGTTTACTATTCTTCTTAGCACGAAAAGCACAATGCCCCTGAGCCCAAATTAACCCAACGATAGCTAATCCAATAAAGGATAACCACACTAGAGAGACAGCAAAAGGGTGGGCACCATAAACAGAAGCACATAAGCAACTCCACTGGCAGAGGGAGTGCATATGGACTAAATGAAACTATATACATCAAACAATAGCTGACCAGTAACACCAAAGATCGACCTTATTAACATAACTGTAGAGATTTCAAGAAATGGAATGAATTAAACAGGTTGCCACTCCTAGTGTGCTTCATTTCGCCTTATCATCATCCTAAAGCTTTGGCACCTTTTGTGGCAACTTCGGAAGGCCAGCGGCTTCCCACTCCTTTTTCATAGCCTGCTCTTGCATAACCAAGGATTTTCGGAACTATTTAAACGGTTACAACCTCGCCATTGGGGTTTTCTTCTCCTAACAAAACAAGTGCTTTTACATTCATCGAGAAAAGGAAGCTTTTCCACAGACAACCAGTTGAAATTGGTGCATCAGGGGGCACAATCATGAGAATATTCTCGTGTCTTTGAAGAATTCCTATCACAGTAATGGTGCTCCCTTCTTTGATAAACCTGAAAAAACCATGCAGAGAGTTAGGTTTATATAAACCGGCATATGTTTATCTGCATGAAAAAATTGTACGCCAATGTATCCAACATTTCCCATATAGCACTTCAGCAAAGGGGGGAGAAAAGTTCAGTACCCTTCTTCAAACCGCATGACACGATCGTCACAAGAAAGATTGCAATCCGCCAACCATTCATGAAATGCAGGATGCATCTCTTTAGTTTCTTTATTCATGTTAAGTTTGTTAGACTGCTTCACAAAAGGAACAACCTTTGCCCCATGTCCAGCTTTGACAAGAGCTCTTAATCCCCTACGGTTGTCTGAGATGTAAAAATCTGCAACATGCTTCTGAAAGTAGGTGAAAACACAAGAAAAAGAATATTACATCAGAACCTTATAAAGTTGTAATATGTTTTTTTTTGGATACCAAGAAAGGAGCCACACCAGCAATAATTAACTATTTGAGGCATTGGACATTCATCACAGCGAAGTAATTATTTTTATTAGCACGAAAAAATAATAGGCATCAGCAAATAAAAGAAAAAAACATAAATCAAGTACAATTCATCCTTCCTTTGAAATATCGAAGATCTCAACAAGTAGTTAATGCTGATGTTTTCCCTATATGCAATATGTGGAATTGTGGATTTATGTGTCCGTATGTGCAACCACATATGGTGGTGCTAAGTTTATAGATTTTTCATTACAAATTCTATAATAAAAGGAATAGAAATCCAAAAATTGGCAGTTTGGCACCAATACTTCAAAGAATACTTAACATGTGATGACGTCATCGGAACATCTAAATCACAGACTGCATTGGACACACTCTTGACTCAGGTACACGATAGATTATCCAGTTTACAAACCCAACAGAGCATCTACAAACATGTTATGGACACAATCTTGACACCATTTCTAGAACAATATCATCACATCACTAAAAAATCTCCATCTGGTCACTTGGTTTTTTCAACTTGGAGACGATTATGAGAAACCAAGTTATATCAATGACATCATGGAGACAATAAATGTTCAAATCATACAAAATTACAATCACAAAGTGCAATATTGGCGACCGATTATGGAGGACATTGATGAGAAATGACACTAAATTCTGCTACTTAAATCTTGTACCCAGCTATTTATTTCTCAATATCTAATCGAGATAAAATGTTCATTTCCACTGTGTCAAAGATTAAGTTGTTTTTTGACATTTGGAGCATTATGGACTATATCAAAGAGTTATTTATACGATCTACATTTCTTTTATTGTGGAATCGCAGATGGTCAGTTGCATTTGCATCATTTGGGTCAATTGGAAACAACCTCACTGTTTTACAGTGGTAGGGTTGCGTACATCCGACCCCCCTTACCTCGCTTAGGCGGGAGCCTCTTTGAGGCATTGGGGTTATGTTGATGTTGATTAATAAATGGGGAATCCAACAATGATGTCCATGAATTGGATGTTTTATTTAAGTGACAACATATGTTTTGCGTTGTAGACTGCTTTTGTGTTGTGCATATTAGTTGACTGCGTTTGTACATCTGTTAGTTTTGCATTGGTGATCATTTGCTGCACGCCTGCACCTGGTCTCAATCTGACCGTTTCACGTGGATAAAATTTACTTTATCAAAACTTAAGTATGTGTCGGCATACAATAAAAAAAAGCACAAAAGTTAGGTTATTTACTTATTTGCACTGTAGCTAAATAAAAATAAACTCGAAGTCTCAAATTTACCTCCGAGTGTCTTAAACCCCAACTTAACCTCTTGTGGTTTTGATTTGCTTTCTTTCCACTCCATCCTCTATATTCATACAAATCAGTTGATACATATACACATCGAGGAATACCCTGGTAGGATGTTTCAAGTGGAATGCTACCGCAGGTTACTATCTGCATTAGCAACAAAATTATTAATTTTGTATAAAGTAACCTAAGGCTAAAAGTAAAAAAATGGAGGAAAATGTTGAAGATTTAATAGTCAAATGTTGGATATATTCTGTCATAATTTATATAATCAGGAGATATAAATAAAACCAAGATTGCAGGGAAAAGTACCATAAAAGGGAAAAAAAGAACCACAAAAAGGTAATGAATGTTGCTTGCAAGTAAGCCTCTAAAACAGAAGTACAAAAATAAAATGGTCAGTGATTAAAGCAAAGAAGACATTAATTTACAGAAGAATGTCCTAAAGGAGGTAATTCTACTGAACTACTAAGCTATAAGTTATTTTAATTGCAACAAATGTAATTTGATTATTCATGAATAAAAAGAGCAACCCTGATCTGAAAAGAACAAAAGAAATATATCTGATACTTGCAACAACAAAATAATCAAAGGTGAATGGTGCACAACAACAAAAATACAAAAAATGGACAGAAAATAGCCAAAAAAACTTGAGCACTGCTATTTTTAGTCATGAATCCAACTTTAGCAATTAAGTGAAGATCAGAAATCACAATGTGAATGGAACAAATAAGTCAAAGGAAGAAAGAAATAGGTCAATAACTAGCACCCTGAGACAGTGGAAGAAGACCTAACCCTCTCCTCTTCCTTCTTAAAAATATACTTTTCCTTCTAAAAAAGGTAACACTAGAATAGGTTGTTATAACATACTCACTGCTCCTAGATGAAGAAATCCTCTAACAAAGACCGAAACCACCATTAGCAGTAGTCCGTAATCCCAACGAATTACAAAAAATAAGTAATCCCTACAAAAGCAGAAATATTAACAATAACAAAGATTTTTAATTAATGATATTAATTTTTAATTAAAAAAACAGAAATCCCCTGCATTACCCTTTTAATCCAAATCCAACTACAGCCAGTCCATCAAAATCAGGAAAAAATGGTATTTTTATGGCAATGTGAATCTGAACGAAGGAAGTCAGAGACTTGGGCATCAATTAAACAGCATTCTTCCTCCCACAAGAAGTAATATTCCACAAACCACACCGAAACCGAAATAAATAAAAGAAACACAACACTATCATCAACACAATCACATGGATAACTAACCAGCATTGCTCAAACTCCAAACAGAAAAAGAAAAAAATTAATACAAAATTGAATTCCATTACCCCGGAAACCTTAACAAATTGATCCGAAGCCGCACCATAAAGATCGGTATCCGGCAAGCTCCTGAGAAACCTCTCCAAACCCCTCTTCTTCCACCCCCAATTCCACCCCACAATCCCAACCGCCACGACCACAACCCCACCGGCGACGACCAACACCACTATATTCTTAACCGCAAATAGCACAAAAACCCCAAGCGTGAGCAACACAACCGCCCCCAACACCGCCACGCACACGACCGCCGTCGACACGCCGAACTCCACCACGGCTCCCTCCTTCCCTTTCACAGCCGTCACCGCCGGGCCATAGCTCGCCCCCTTCCGGCGGAACCGGACGGGGGTGGGGGAAGGGAGGGCGCGGTCGTCGGGGCCGGAGTGGGGAGCGGAGGTGATGAGGCCGGTGGCGGGGACGAGTGGGCCGGAGGAGGACTTGCGGAGGGAGCTGGAGTGGGAGTGAGGGCGGGAGGAGGGTCTGGGGAGCTCGCCGGAGAGGGTGAAGGGGGTGGAGGAGGTTGAGGTGGGCTTTGGGTCCGGTGGGCCTGAGATTATCATGCCGGCCGGGAGGAGGTGGGTCGACCGGGACGGGTATGGGTTCGACATCGCCGACGGCGAGGAGAGAGAAGATGAGAGAGAGTGGTAGTGATGGGAGCACTGTTTCTCTCTCCTACTTAAATCTAACATGTGACTGACTATGTGAGCTTTGTCTTTTGTGTCAAATGGTTCTGACATTTACTCTCCTTTTTTTGAACTTGCAAACTCTGATGTTATTATTTTTTTGACACGAAATGATGATTAGGCTAAACATAATTTTTTAATTGTGCGGTTACTTAGGTTAGTCGTGATAATTTACAGAGGAACAATTTTATATAAAAAAACACCAAAAATAGATGATTACACAAGGAAAAAACAGAATTTACACAAAATTGACACAATAGTAGTCTAATTTGTTGTTTCTTACTCGAAAATAATTTTTTAAGTCATTCTGTATGAACATCAACATGTCATACCATTCGGCTATAAACATCCCAATAAGATCTATCTTTCAAAGTATAATAAATATACCACACATGTATGACACTTTAAGTAATATATGTGAGTTTGTAATATTTTGTACCAAAGGTAATAATTTGCATGCTTGTTTCATTGTCAAATAAACATATCAAATTTGAAGAAGTACATGATATTAAACAAATAACTATTGACATTTGCATTGTCTGTGAATAATATTAAGATAAGGATACAAGTACTTTTTAAAAATACAAAGATGTACGTGGTTTTCCCTGCAAAACACCCATGGAGGAATTGCACCATAGTCCTATAACAACAATAAAACAGAAGAGAGTAAACAGCTTGGCCTATCAAGGAACAAACAGCGCCATCTGTTTCTCCTAACACAAAATACCACAAACACGTGTGCTTTTCCCACAAATTTCGCAGGAATCATTTATGTAGCTACTGTTGTGGGTCCACCACTTCCTTCGAATCTGTGTTGGTGCCAAATGGACTCGACACGTGTGCTGCTGGTCGTGTCTAACTTTAAAAACTGTGGGCCCAGTCGGACACGTGTGTTTTTGGGCAGCCGAGGGTTTGTCCCACCGTACGGATTTAGTTAAGATTAGACTATGGATAATCTTTGTTTACGGTAATGGTGGCCATCAAATTCCTTCTATGATTTTTCTATCATTCTTTTTGCTACTTTTAAGGTGCGATATGTGAACTTTACTTTCTGATTCTTTAGTTATGTAATTAAAATTTGAAACTCCCCTGGAAAAGTCAAAATTTCATTGTAGCTTTGCATTAATAACCATATATAAATAAGACTAAGCAATGGGTCCTCCAGCAATACCAGTTGGGTTATTTCTAGTTTGCTCTTTCCAACAATTAAAACAGTCAATAGAATAGGCATATAATTAATCGTGAAGCTTCGCTTGGAAGTGGTTGGAAAGTACAAAGCAATTAAACTGAGGTGCTCATCTCGTCCTTTGTGATTCCAAAGCTATTTTGATGGCAACAATGTTTGATCAAACTACTGAAAAGTTATTCTGATAGTTAATGATTGGAAAGAAAAGTCATTCCAATGAACTTAGAAGACTATCGATGCTACAAAGCCGATTATCATTCATATATTCCAGGTTGGAATATCTTAATAATCTTACCAAAATATGGCTCCAACAGTTCCTAATAACTGCCAATTAATATTCTTCATTGGAGTTTGTGAAAAGTAACGAGCTTTCTGGTGCCTATTGAGTTAGTTTGGATCTATTTAAGTTTCATCTTTAGAAACGTACAAAATCTAGTCACTAGTGTAATTAGAATTATGACGGAATCTTAGGCGCTTTTGACACTATCCGATTTGTCTAATACAGCCTAATATATCTAGATCAAAGACAATTTGTCTAAAATAGCAAATTGTCTGATGGTTGTCACTTCAACCTTGGAGTTTGATTCCAAAGGTTTAATTTGAGGAAGAAAAATGTGATTCCAGCTAAAAAAAAATCATTATTTTGACTTAGAACTACTCAGTTTACATTGGTTGGTCGTTTGGACCGTTCCGGTCGAGCTGATTTTGGTAGACTTAGATCGTCTTTTTTTTCCTTACCCTTCACATATTTTTACATCAATACAATATACATTAAGATTAAACTAATCACTCACTTCTCTAAAGATTATAAGTCCCTTGAAGATAGAAGGAGCCAAGAAGGGGTATATTCCACTATATTGTTCTATTAGCATACTTCTTGTTTTTGCTTGCAAAATTTTCAATTGATTTAAAACGAAACCTTACAAAAAGCAAAACCAAATTAAAAGAAATCCCAATGGATATTAATTTATTTTTTTACAGTTTGTCCCCCCAAAATTTTGGGTAAGATTATAGCATCCTAAAGTTCGAGCAAGTTAGAACAGAAAAAATGCAAGTGACTCTTTTTTTAATCTCAATTATTGCAGCTTTGGTTTCAAAAACAAAACCAAACCGTTCCATTTCCACATAAGGTCACCCACTACGAGTGGATTTTACCAGGTCGCGATCTGGATCCGACCCCTTAATGGGGGTTGGAACGGGGTCAGGTTGCGACCCCGGTCGCATTGTTGCAATCCAGGGCCTAGGATCCACGTGCCCCCATGTCATTGGCCATGGGGTTTTTTAGTTTTGATTTTTTTTTTTGAAATCTTTTAGTTTTGATAGAGAGAAAAATGTTGGGTTAAGTTGGATTGTGGTTGTGCTAACGTGACAGAGTGAGAATGTTGAGTTGAGTTGGATTTGTGGTTGAGGTAACGTGACAGAGAGAGAAATGTTAGGTTAGATTGGATTGGATTTGTGGTTGTGCTAATAACGTGATAGAGGGAGAAATATTAGGTTGAGTTGGTTTTGTATCTGAAGTAGTATATGCCCCCCTGACAACAAAATTCGGTTAGGTGAAATCGTTGGATTCAATCAGTTTTCTCCTTTTATGTTTTGGAACATCATCATAACAACCCTTTTGATGAGGTCGACGACGACAATCGGTGAATGAACAGATCAGGACCGTCGATACGAGTTGCAAGGACAGAGATGGGCACTGAATGGACGGAGTATTGGATGGAATTTGTTGTTTATTGGAGTCTGTGGGGGCACATGCTCTGTTTTGCTCCCACCGACACTAGCCTGCTGGTAAATTGATATTTATAACCAGCTTTGCAAGAACTTGCATAAAACAATTTGTTAATTACAATAACGTCCTCCTCGGTTTTGAAATTGCAATTTGATTTTTTAGCGAAAAGCATATCAATTTTGCTGCTGGTTGAAATAAAAGATCCTAAATATTTCTAATTGAACATGTAAGAAAAAAGTTCGAACCACAACATTTCTTGAAGGTAGGTTGAAGATTGAAGAAGATTAAGGTCCATTTCTGATCTGGATCCAGACTTTCACATTCTCACATTAACGCAAACTTAAAGTGGTTTTAAAATGAGTAGAAAAAGTTCTCACTTTCCTAAAAAACAAAAACACCGTAACTCCTAACTCCTAACTCCCTACTCTACTCTTACATATTAATTTAAAATTTAATTGGTATTCTTGTCTATAATAGAAAATTCATTTCGGTATCAATAGCCCTCTCAAATCATTCTACTGAACTATTAAAAAATATGTTTGACCTTCAAAAGTGTAAGAACTTTAATATATTATCTTCTATGAATTTCTTGTGTTTGTATTTATTATATACCATTCTTTATTCAAATCACGTTTCTATACTCGTATATCCTCTACGGCTCTATCTACTTCAATGATCCATTCTTCCCTCTCGTATGACCTATTTTCCTCTCCCCCTCTCCTACCCTAATCCCCCCAAAACAAAAATTAACATTTAATAACCCAGTAAGAGATATAATGGAGGAGAAAATAGAATATAGTCATTGAACAATACCGAAGCTCTATTGTTGAGATTTAAGAAGCTAAATGATATATAATAGTGAAGCAAGGATATGATAAGTAAAACATACCCAAAAAAATTAACTGTTTAGATTACCAAATTATAATTCATAATACAAGTTGACACGTTCTATAATTGGAAGTAGATAAAATGACTTTCTATCAAACCCCCTCATAACCTCATGCAAGTCCGAAGTCGAAAGACCCGAAAATCGACTTCCCAAGATCATATTAGAATGGACATGGATACGTACCGAAGTGAACAATAAGCACATATGCATATGATGATGTTCACATATAAGATATAAACCCGACCAACCAATGACATGTTCACATGACAACTACCACGACTGTGACAATAACAACAGTTCCATGGCCAATTCTAAACCACATTTTAATGTTCTAAGCATATAATTTGCATAGCACCATGTATAATCTTCAAAATCCATCCTATAAGTACCTAATTTTACGGATCACAATCATTTCATGGAGAAGAGAGACCAATGGCAACACTTCAATTTTCCCTTGTACATCATCTCCTCTACAAGCCCATCTTCTTCTTCCCAAACAGATGAAGAGGAAGACCTCTTCAACTGTTCCTCTATCCATGACTTGAGGAATTCCATCTCCTCATCTATTATCTGGTGCCAAGCTCTGGATAGACCTGTGATTCAAATTATAAACATTAGTGCTTCTGAAATGGTCATTAGTGTCACTTGTATTGGAGTTCGCGAGTTAAATTTGGTTAGATTTTCTCTTTCAAATCAGGATGCAGGCAGTGGTGGTCTAGTTCATCCCAAGAACTAACAAGTTGTGTTATATATGTTAGCCAAGGATGGATCAAATTGAGGATATGATATTGAGTGTGTTTAAAAATAAGAAGTTTTCTCATCATGTCTCTGTCAATGAGTACACTCGAATTCATCATTTTAGTATACTCAAGTCCGACCGTATTCTTCACATTGTTGGATTCTAATTAAAATGTCTCACTAGTTCACAATTGTATCTACTTGTGTTTCTCACTTCTTTCCTTTTAATTTTTTAACGAGTACTTCAAGGAATCGACATACTCTATCACATCAACAATACACAATTCCTACAGGCAACTCTAGTTTCTTAAAAATAAACCTTGTATTATTTATTTTGTTCTCAAGAGAAACTGTAGTTATATCTTCATTAATTCATTTACCTTTTAGACGGAAAAAAGCTAATTTATTCCTTGAGCTGTTTATGAGAAAAATTGTTGGTTCCATGTCCCCACCAACATATAATGAGACCCTCTTGGCAGGTCCTATCTGGTTACTGAGGAAGGAAAATGAACTTAGATGTAAGAAAAACCACACCTTGAATTTGCATCTGATCCCGACTTTCCTAAGAAAAACTTCTGCAGCTTTTCCAGCAGAAAACAACACCGTCTGGTCAGCCATTTCATGACACCACAGAATAGGAGTCTGCATCATTTCATTACACCAATGATAACTTATCCATGAGATTGATAGGGATTAGGAAAAGATGAATTCAAATAAATACAGTAGTAAGACAAAAACTAAAATCCTGAGCAAGTATAAGCTTCCAAGTAATTTTTTCAAGTTCAAACTGAGTATCTAATAAACAGCTTCCCAAAATTGGGTGGAGATTTATAAATTGTGAACCACATCGCTTGTGCGACCATGCATGAAATTAAACATAATATGATCAAGTGCCAGATTATCACTTCAAAGTTTTGTATTATTAAGTCACATGCTACAACTTGCACCTTCAAGACTAAGTGGAGGTCACCTCTAGCGGTGACTCTTCATTAAATAAGACTAAGCATATACGAGGATGTCATGAATTTAATTGAAATCTTGACTCCTGGATTACCTCCATAATGGTTGCTCTAGTATATTTAAGTCTTAAACAAGTCCCCTAATATATTTGGTATCTTCATTCAGAGATTCTTTGGGCCATTGGGTTTAAATGAAGAATAAATGCAATGAGAAGCTAAACAAGATTGTGGCTCGTATAATATAAGTACCAAACAACTTCAAAGTTTACAAAATTCCAATTTTATGGTAACATTTTGTTCAGGGGCCATTGTAACTGGTCAATCTAAAAAGGGTTTCAAAATGTTCGAATGCCTTTCTCTTGGGATGCATGACATTTATAGTGACTAAAAGCTAATCCAATTATGAGTTCAAACCTACATAACAAACAAGGCCAATTTATTTCATAATTACGTATTAGATAAATTATTCGATTTTACTGTCATGGGACAACCTTTTTCGCTGATGGTGTGATGTGATTTGTAACTGAAGATGACTTGAATGGAACCCATCCACTGAGGATTGCACCACCTCCAAGAGTTTCAGGGTAAAGTAGCACACTAGCAAGTGTTAATGCACCTACCAAATCATCAATCAATACTACAATCAAACCTAAAATCAATATGGAGTATAAAGATGTAAATGTCTAGTGAAATTTTTGAAATGAAAGTTTAAAATGTTTGGACCTCCTTGACTTAGCCCGCATACAAATATGTTTTCAGGTCTAGTTCCAGCAGAGATTTCCGTGTCTATTATTTGATGCACATTTTTAACAGCTTCAAAGAGCCCTTTCTCATCATTTATAAGTTCCTGCTCATCCAAGGAAAAGCATTATATAGCGTTAGCTGAACAAGCACGTAGCAATATATATGTTTAAACAAACATTCAGAAATGGGCATCAACAGTGTGGTCATGTTATGTGGAAATGGAGGTTGAATACTCATTTCCTGTTTTATCCGCCAAATACTTGGTTGCGCGCACTTGGATCTTTTCTCGAGATCTTTTGAGTTGCAAATGTTCCCTTAAAATATTGTTGGACCCCCTTCCGTTACTAGGGCTTATTTTGATGCATATATCTTCATGAATTGCAAGAAATAAGTCTTACTAAACCAAAACAATATAGCAAAACTTGAACCAGTTGTGAACCTAGGGGTGTAGACAAGCTGGACTTGGTCTTCCTAGAAACTAGCCACAAGTATTTAAGCACGTATTTCTTGACGCAATTGAATTAATATTATACTCTTATTTTTACAAACGAATTGACCAGCAGTTCCTATAATAATAATAAAAAGATAAAAAGTTGTGCAAGAACAGGAAAAAAGTTAAAAACACTCACTTCTGTCACGGGCATTTTATAAATATCGAACCACGAAGGCATCACAAACCCCCCTGAAACAAGGCCATGTGAACGATCTGTTAGAAACTATCAGGCAAGAGAGGTCATCTGCATTGTAATCTTTGTGTGATGAACATCATCCAGCTCCGAATAAGTAAGAAGAAATAATTTGTGACAAACCGAATTAGTTTTCTACTACTGGAGAAGAAAGGTTTCGCTGTCAACCTTCAATTTACATCACACACTGGTAATAGTATGAGATGAAGTATAAAAAAAAGTACTCAGCTCTTGAGCATTGGAATGACCATATCATTCCATATCTCAACTTTATCGTGAAAGAATACACCCACCAATTCTAAGAAAGAGAAGTATAAAATTTTACATTTAGGAAGGATTTTCTAGTGGATTTTCAAAAAGAATTGAAACAGAGGAGTGTAGCTATGGTCAAACCTGATGTTTCTCTTCGAAGGATCAATAAAGGACAACCATGGAAATTAGCCTGTCAAGGCTTAAGTAGGACTTACCCAGGCGGACTAGGCAATAAACTGCCACTACAGTCTGAAGAATGTCGTTATTGGTTATCATCTAAAGTTTTAAGTGCCCTCAATCACCAGAAATCTCCACATGAACACTTCCCGTTCTCAAAATGGTGAAATCTATTTGAGTCCCTTAACGTGATCTGCCTTTCAAAAACCTTAGATATATACTCAAATGCAGAATGACAATCCCCACAAACACGAAGATTTTTCATGATTCGTATGGGAGATTTTGACGAACGAGTAATTACAAAAGCAATTGCAATTTTCTCGCTGTGATAACTTAGCAGCTCTTCTTTATTCTCCACATCAAGATCATATAGTGCGAAGTTTGTCTGAGGAACATAGCCCGCATCTCGTATTTTTTTATTTATAATGCGAAGTTTCTCATAGATTTCTTTGGTCTCAGGATGTGACCGATCAGCAGCAACAAATATATGAAGACCATCCTTTAAGTTTACCCAGCTACAACCTGCTTCTTTTCTAATTGGCACTTTTCTCATGGTCGCCCGGACTTTACCAACCTCATCCCATCTCCCTCCGGTGGCATACATGTGAGACATAAGCACATAATTTACGGGATTTTCAGGTTCCAGTTCCAATAGCATTTTCCCAGCTTGCTTTCCCAAATCAATACCACTGCCATCTTTGGCTCGGGAACAAGCGGCTAATACCGTCCTCCAAACAAGAATGTTGGGTTTCACGGGCATTTTTCTCAAAAAATCTCCAATCTTCTCAAGTTTTCCCGAACGACCCAACATGTCCACCATACATGAATAATGCTCCATTCTTGGAATAAGACCATATTTATCGCTCATTGATTTGAAATATTCCAAGCCTTCTTCCACCAAACCAGCATGACTACAAGCCGATAGAATCCCTACATAAGTGACATGATCTGGCCTTTGCCCAGCACTCTGCATTTCTTGGAATGTTTTCAAAGCTCTCTCTGCATGCCCGTGACGAGCATAACCTGAAATCATTGAATTCCAAGTAAATTCATTCCTCAAAGGCATTGATTGGAAAACTTTCGAAGCATAATCAACTCTTCCACACTTGGCATACATGTCAACAAGCGAGCTCTCCACAACAACATCAGACCTTAAAAGAGTTTTTATCCCCAAAGCATGTACCTCCATCCCTCGCTGCAATATTGCAAGAGAGGCACATGCACTTGTGACAATGGAAAGGGTAAAGGAGTCAATTTTCTGCCCACTGTGCATCATGAACCAAATAAAATCCACGGCTTCAGATAAAAGCTCATTTTGGATGTATCCAGAAACCATAGTGTTCCAAGACACATCATCCCTTCTATATGACATATCATGAAATATACGCTCACAAGCATCCATATTTTCACATTTAGCGTAGCACGAGAGAAGAGCATTTTCCACAACATTATCATCCGAGAAACCATGCTTCACAGTTAGTGTATGCATCTGGCTGCTTAACTCCCATGCCGACAGTGTAGACAGACCAGCAAGGATGTTTATATAAGTAATGTGATTTGGACACAACCCACTTTGCATCATATCGGAAAACACTGAAACTAATTCTGATATTGATTTCCCTGCATTTGACAAAGCTCCAATCATGGAATTCCATGATACCAAATCATGGTCAAGTGTGTTGTGGAACACTTTCCAGCACTCACTAAGACAACCAAATTCCCCGTACAATGAGAGGAGCGAATTGGAAACAGAAATATCTGTATCAAGACCTACTTTAATCACTTCACAATGCAATTGCTTACCAAATTCAAAAACTTTCAAGCTTGAACACGCACTCAAAGTACTTATTAATGAAAAATTTGAAGGTAGAATGCCATTTGTTCGCATTCTACAAAAACTTAATATTGCCTCTTCAAACAGCCCATTCTGATCGAAGCCAGATATCATTGAATTCCACGATATCTGATCCTGCACATCCATGAAATCAAAAACTTTATGAGCCTCTTCCATGGAACCACACTTTGCATACATGTTGAGCAATCCATTTTGAATAGCAACTTTGTAACAGTTAGCAACCACCTTAAGAACAATGCCATGAATTTCTCTTCCTTTCCTTCTACCTTCTTCTGGCGAGCGAAACTCTGCACAAGCACTTAGTAGAATGGGATAAGAATCGTTGTTTGTGACCACTAAATTACTTGTTTCTCTAAAAACATCAAAGGCCGCCTCTCCCTGCTTCTGCTTTATCAAGCCCACCATCAACCCGTTCATGGAGACTATGTTTCTATTAGGTATGTTTGAGAAGATATCTTTAGCCTTACCAAGCGAACCAAATCTTGCAAAGGCAGTGACTAGAGCACTACCTACATAAATATCATTAAGGAAACCAGACCTTATGATTTGTGAAAGCACCTGATCAAGAAGCTGCACGTAAAACCGATACATTGAAGTCAAAGAGGAAGAATAAGTTGCAGTTACTAAACTACCGAAACTATACTCGTTAGGCCTCAAATGCGATGAACAGCAATTCCTCTGCATAGCAGATAACAACTCAAACACAGACACCACATCTCCTCTCCGAGAACAAACAGAAAATGCTGAATTCCAAGATACCAAATTTGATTTCGGTGCCCTCTCAAATACTCCAAGTGCCTCATCCATGGAACACAACGTGCAACTCCCATACATCGACATCAACGAGTTACAAACCACAGAATCAAAAACACATCCACTCTTCCACACCAATGCGTGAATTTGATTACCAAAACCCAAAAAATCCCGCCCCAAGACTTGACATGCCCGAAGCGTGCTCCCAAAAGCAAACTCCGTGGGAGCAATTCCCGACGAAACCATCGACTTAAAGAGCTCGCAACTCTTGGTTGGTTTGTCCGAATTAGCGTACCCAGAGATCAAGCAAGTCCAAGACACAGTGTTCTTATCAGACATTCCATCGAACACCTCTCGTGCCTCATCAAAAAACCCAGCTTTAGCATACAAATTTATCAAACTATTGGTCAAAAACCTATCACCTTCATAGCCCGATTTCATCAACCAGTTATGGAGATGCTCTGGGCCAAGTGGATCGGATGAACCAACGAAATGTCTCACAACATCTCCATAGGTGGTGTTATGGGTCGGAGTTGGTTTTGGGATTTGTGGGGTTTGGAGGTTGTGGGTCGGGAGTTGGATTGGAAGAGAAGGAGTTTGGGTGGTTTTGGGGGTTTGTGGGAGAAGAGAGAGTGGTGAAAAGATAGTGGAGGAGTGGTTAAGGTGGTGGTGGTGGAGAGTGGAGGAGAGCGGGAGTGGGGGACTACGTCGCATGGTAAGGGTTGTGTTTAGGTGCGAAAGGAAGAGGAAAGAGAGATATTAGTGACAACTAATATCGTTATTGGTAGTAACCAGTCGAGTTTAATTTCCACGCTTAACTGACTTGGTGTCCTCCCGTCTAATTGAATTTGATGTGTTTTTACGTAAACTGATATAAAAGAAGATTTTCAAACTTTAATGTCAAACATACGGTGGCTAGGCAAGTTTATCGAGCAAATAAACTTCCAAAATTAAGGAGCATTTACAACTACTCATGTGGGAAAAAGTCAACTTACAAAGCCAACCTCCTATTTGTAGAGTGGACACTATTTGTAAGAAGTCAAAATTTGGCGACAGAAAGCATGAATTTCTTATTACGTATGTTCCTAAATTACTGCTGCAAAGGGTCAAGTTTGCCAAAATTCCCGTCTTCTCACGACTACTGGTTGATAAATATAAAATCTGATACAAATAAACCAATTAATAACTATTGATACAATCATTATAGCATATACATATACATACGTACATATATATTTATATACATGATATATATTTATATATATGAGATGGTGAAAATTAAATGGAAGAAACAATTACTATTGCAGGTGACAGGGTTGCAGGGAGCGTCGGGGAAGGACCACTTGGTGGTGCTGAACTCATCGGAGTTGGCGAAGTATCTGGTGATGTGAGGCTCATTTGCAGTGCCCGAATCACCCAAGCCGTGGAGCCAAACAATGAAACTCTTTCACATGTCTTGGTTTTGGTTTCTGATCGAAATCAAGATTATATTCTAACATAGGAAGGAGACTTGTGGAAAAAGAAGAGTTGACTACATTATTCAAGACCATTACCCATCGGAATGGCAAGCACAGAGAAGTCAAGAAAAGCTGTTAGGTCTCTAGTTGGCATGTTGCTTTCGACTTAAGACCACCATGAACAACTCAAACGTCCTACATTCTCTCTCATCCACTTCATCTGGGGATCAATTCTAGATAAAACACAAAAAATATAAACAAATAAAAAACATGTTTTCATAATATATTTTTGAAAAAACGATTTTAAATATTTTTTAAAATATTTTTGAAAACAAAAAATCAAAAACAAAACAAAAAATCACCCAATCCAGGGGATCACGTGGCACCTCGGATTGGACGCCTGGACGGATTTCTGGGTGGATCCGTCCTCCCATTAAGGGAGGGCAAATCAGGTGCCCGATTTAGAGCACTCGTTAAGGGTGCTCTAAGATTTGGTAGCCGACTGGTAAGCAGGCCACGAAGATTGCTTCTAAATGAACTTCACTTCACCATCACTGATTTGATTTCTCAACTTAAACCTCTTCTCTTCCCTCCGATGCTTAAAAAAACGATAGAGTTGTAACGAAGGCTTAGGAACGTGGGATGCAGATTGGATGCGATATTATGGTTGCATATGCGATTTGCAATTTAATAATATCAGTGATATACATATTAATTATAAATTCTATATATGCATACATAAAAAAATGATGATTTTTTTGAATCATTTTTAACTTAAATATTAAATAAAGATAGCATGATACTACAAGTAATAATATTTAATTTATTTGAGAGAGATTAAATTTGAAAAAAAAACAAGATTCTAATATTTGAAATTGATTGTTCTGATATGCGGCCCCATCCATTACAAATGCGGCCGCATATGCAGTCCGCACAAACAAGCCCGCATCCACATGCGGTCCCCGGCCACATCCTTATCGCATCCGCAGATGCGGGTGCAACAGTCACATATGCGACCACATATGATCACCGGCCGCATCCGAATATGCAGCCACACATCAGAACAGTAGTTGGAACCTCTGGACCACAGATATTACCACAAAGAACTCGCACTTTATTGGAATGACAATTGGAACTGTACTTTTAACATAAACATGATTCCAGAGCACACAATGCAAACAAAAAAAATGCTGCAATACCGATGGTACGATCTTCAATTACTCAAGTTTACAAACTGGGAACCGAGGGAAGTTATTTCGTAAAAGTGATCTAGCACATGACAACATCTCAGAAGAAACAGAGCATTTCCTGTACGCTCTGTGGGAACATCAAGCAAGGCCACCATCCTCCGGCATGTCCCAGTTGTCTTCTACGTCGTCCCTAGCCTTTTTCGGTGTGGTGTCTGCACTAGATTGGTTCGTTGACGAAAATCTTGACCCAAATCGTCTGGGAATAAGTGAAGAAAAAGAAATTTTAGTGACTATATCTTATTATGCACAAGTACAATTGCGCATACACAAACTCCATTCAATAAGAACCATATGATGATAAATATCCTAAAGTCTATTATGCTTGACAGATTCAGGAAGATAGAAAATGAACATTGAAGGACCTGAACGAGACCTTGCCTCTGCAAACCTGTATGGTGAAATACCACTATCCTTTTTTTACGTTTATTCTCCCTAACAAGCACTCAATTTGTCTTCATGATTTTCTAGGGCTTTCCTAGCTACATAATGAAGAACTTTGTTTTTAATTGCACACAGTGATGAAGTTTGTGGATGTTTACAAGCAAGTATGCAAGACCACACCCATCAAGAAGAATACCTACATGACTACTCTAGCCTCCAAATTCTCCTTTGCTCTATCTAGTCTGTAATCAGATTTTCCTACATTCTCGATTCTTCTTGTTGTTGATCATTGATCAAGAGTTTAAGAGTCGTGTTCTCAAGAATAGAAAGTGTAAGTGGTTAATTGATCTTAACTCAAAGAAAGATCATATAGTGGTAAAAAGCAAGCAGACGTGAAGACAAGACCAGGCAAGATATAGTGTCAAACCAAGATAATTCTTGTGCATGTTTTCTTGATTGTTGCTGATTGTGATTTTGCTCCATTTGTTTTTATCATCAAATACTTGCTCCATCGCTAATAATTTATGTCATCGTTGACCCCAAATTTCACTTCTTTAACCTAAATTTTTGTTTCATTTGGTTTTATCATTGCTATGTCGTCATTGATCTAATATTCCAATTCATTAATCTAAAATTTTGCTCCATTTGTATTTATCATCACATACTTGCTTCATCATTGATGATTTATGTCGTCATTATCTCATATTCCACTTCTTTAACCTAAAATTTTGCTCCATTTGTTTTTATTGTTGCGTACTTGCTTTATTGTAATGATTTATGTCGTCATTGATCTAAAATTTTACCTTTTTAACCTAAAATTTTGCTCCATTTGTTTTTATCTTCGCATACTTGCTTTTTTTTCTTTTTATATATATTATCGTATACTTGCTTCGTCGTTAATGATTTATGTCTGTCATTGATCTAAAATTTTACCTTTTTCACCTAAAATTTTGCTCCATTTGTTTTTATCATCACATACTTGCTTCATCGTTAATGATTTATATCGTCATTGATCTAAAATTTTACTTTATTAACCTAAAAGTTTGCTCCATTTTTATTATTATCGCGTACTTTCTTTACCAACACTTAGTTCCACTTCTTCAACCTAAAATTCCCAAAACAAAGTTCGAAAGCAAACATCTTCCCAACTCCACCTAAGCAACCGCAATCCCAAATCCAAAGGACCAAAACGAAACACAAAAAAGGATTAAAACAAAGCGACCTTCTCCGGTTCCTCCTCCCGGCCTCTCTGGCCTTCCTCTTCTTCTCCTCCTGCTTGTTCTCAAAAAACTTCCTCCTCTTGCACTCCTGAATCACCCCGGCCTTCGACACCTCCCTCCGGAATCTTCTCAGGAGGACCTCCTCCGGCTCTTCCTCCCCGACCACGATCTGGACGTTGTACCCCGTGGAGCGGCAGGGCGTCGCCGGGGAATGGAGCTTGGGCAGGGCGAAGGGGCGGAGGGAGGAGAAGGAGGGGATGAGGGTGGAGAGGGTCGGGGTCCGGGGAGGGTTAGGGTTTGGGAGTGGGAGGAGGGAGAAGGTGAAGGAAGTGGCCATTGGGGTCGGAGTGGGGATTTGGGAGGGTGAGGTGGGGAAGGAGTCTTATCCGTTGGATGTTCCCGGAGTTTTATATGTTCCGGGAGGGAAGGATGGGGGATCTATTCGGATCCTTAATCGGATCTTGTGTGTGGTTTTATTTTATTTTAATGTGACATTGAAACATTCACTCTTACTAGTTTGTATCGCAACGAGACGAGAGCGACCAAAATTACAAACTTGGGTGATCGGCTGAATCCACCAGAACCAAGTACTAAGAGGATCATGCGTTAAGGTCCCTAGTTTTTGCCTAAATAGACCACGTCTTGTAAGTTGGTACCGTTTCCTGCTACTAAACTCTCAATAAATGTAGCAATTGAACCCAAAAAATATATAAGTGGAGTTCCCTGAATACAGCCTCGTGCATCAAACTCAATGTTAACCCAAAAGAAAGAGGTGGTTGCCGACAAGCAACCCTGTTAATACATTCATCTCACGCACTCAGTAATGATCACAATAATTTTACAAATAAAAGGAAGCCTTCTTTTTCCTCAATATAGCAGTTGAATGTCCAAAACCTCTATCCAAATGTAGTAAATTTTGTTTCCTAAGGGCTAATCTGAATCTGAGTTATTATTCTCACTCTGCCTAACACTTCTCTTGCCTTTTGCGCTCGCCTCTGCCTTGTTAAAGGACGACTCACCATCAAGAAAAATGACTTCGGCCTTTGCCAGCCTCTCCTCCAACTCTTCTGTGCTGAATTCATCCGTTCCACCAAGCTGATCGAAACCTACCTGCAATGCATTCCACTTGGGAATTGTGATCTTAACGTTTTACATGCTTAGTCACGGCATAAAATGTGGCAAGAAACCATACCACATAATCATCAACTTTCGCATTCTTTATAAGAGCAAGAGTTGGCAGGACAACAATCTTGAGCTTCTCAGTTAAGAAAGGACTTTTCTCCGCATGAACTTTGAGAAAGCGTGTTTCAACATGCTGCTTTGCTAATATGTTAAGATGCTTGTCCACCACCTATTGTAGGAAAAAAGAGAACTCATTTGTTGACTTGAGGAAGGAAAACAGAGGTATCAAACCAGAGGAGATCTTACAGATCCTCATGCAAAGAAAGAAATTGTTATCATGAAAAGGAGAAGCGAGTTATGAAACAATCTTTAAGGGGAAAATGTTGGCCGACACCAACTTCAATTTGTACTTTGTACCACTCTAAACCCTCGCAGCAATCAACTTCTACGGTTGAAGTGAAGACGATCGTGCTACAATATCACCATTGCTGATATCCAAGGAATCTCGTATTCATCACAACAAAAGTTATATGGCTAAGTTGCAAACAGTTTTCCTTCAAATGCCGAATACTTAAAGGCAAAGCTGGTGACAATCGAACTACAATATCACCATTGCTGATATCCATGGAGGGTAAATGTTATCTTGTATCCATCACAACAAAAGGTACAGGGCTGTCTTGCTAACAATTTCCTTCAAATGTTGAATACTTAAATACAATGCTGGTGACGATCTCAGACACGTCAGTTGAACTCACAAGTCACTCATTACAAAATATCCAAGGTTGCGGTGAAAGATTCTATAGGGCACAACAATCTACCCAAAAGTACTTACCTATGCATGCATCATTTGAAGTCAAGCAAAAGCCTACCTACCAAGCGGTCTCGAGATCAAATATAACTTACTTGGTGATCAGTTGTTGTAAGTTTAACTGATCACCCCGAAATTCACACACGTGTCCGTCTTCATAGTGTCATAACTAGTGCAGGGTGTGTCTAGGGAGTTCCGAAAAAAGGAAACTACTCAAAAGCATTGCACTTGTTTGTGCTTCTCATTCCTTATAGGATTTTAAAAAAAGGAACAACATACCATGAATGATCACTTCCTAAAGTGCATTATCGCAACATGGGAGGCCACAATTTAGTAATATAATAAGGTAATAGGAAAATGCTGCCACTACAACATCTCAATCCTAAACCTTTGGTTTGGAAACTAGATCCGGTTAACAATCGACATTGACACTTCACTAACTCATCACGATCTCATATATATAACCAAACCAGCAAAACACCTAACGCCGTTAAACTATGGAGTTCTAAACTGTAAGAGAGTAAATCGATAATTAAAATGTTAACAACGTAGCTTCCAGATCAGAAGAAAACTTAAAAAATCAGAATGAAGTTTTGATCTTGGAACCAAAAGTCACCTTGCAAGGCCAATTCTCGCGGTAGAAGTGGCAGACGACCCGATCGCTGGCCTTGACGGAAGCAAAGAACTCCTTCTCGGCGATGTCGGTGTACTCGCCGTGGCCGACCGCGAGCCAGCGGCGCTTCTTCTCGGCCATCTTCTTCATCTGCTGCAGCCGCCTCTCCCGCAACGCCTCGAGGTCGTCGGATTCGAGCCGGTCCAGCGCCGCGATCTTGTCGTCGATCTTGTCCTCCACCGCCTTCGCCACCGACAGCACCGATTTCTCCAGGATCTGGGAAGGAAGTGAGGGTTAGGGAAGGAGAATTTGAGGTGGGGGTGGTTGGGAGGAGTGGGGTTTACCTGATCCATGGCCGAGATGCTCGAAGAGGAGAAGGGATTGGGGGAGAGGAAGTGGAGAAGGCTTTGTGTTGTGCGAAAAATAATCCCTCTCTTCCGAGTGATCTTTTTTTTTAAATTCTCGTCCCGTCCGCTTTCTGATTTTTTATGTTGGAGGTTTACGGCTGATAACCGTTCGGATACTAATATCGTTTTTATTATATTTGCATCGTATTTATATCACGTATATAAAAAATAATCATATTTGTGTTTGTGAGCTTGAATATTTGTATTTTTTTGTTTTTTAATGAAACATAATCATATTTGGAGTTAAACGGGTGTGGATAACAATTTGATATAGAAATGTATCAGATATTATGTTTTTAAGTTATAAATTTATAAAAAAATTGAAATTAAGGATTCAAATAAGAGTATGTACTAGATATATTATCCTATACACTTATATTTTTATTACTATATTTGGTATCATATTTGAATGAATTCTATATGTAGTGACTATATCGTACTAAACAATTTGAATATGTCGATCAAAACAGATATTATCCTGATCACTTTCACTCTTACTGTGGAAGCTAGAACCTTAGGGTGCCAGTGTGGCACTAGATAAGGTTAGACTAGGGATCGGGTCTAGAGAATGTCACGCCTCCTTCGTAACCAACTATATTACACCCATTGACCCATGTGGGCTAGTGATTTATGTATTCGTATCAAGAGAGTTGTCTACGGACGATTATAGTTAGCCCACACTAGATTGGTTTGTTTGGGAGAGCGTTAGATCGCAACAGTAGATTTTTAGTTTTGAATAATGAAAATTGAGATTGTCTTGTACTCTCGTAAGGGTTAGAAGAGTTTGTTTGTGAGCTTAGAAATAGTAACGACGAGTAAAAATTGTAAATGCTCGTGTAGTTTTGTGTAACCAAACAAAATCATCTTTTACCTGCTGTCCTGCAGGGTGTGCGTTGCATTGGGGAGCCCAACATAGCGTTGGGTGGAAGAACACAAAAATTTCCAGCTGTGGGAGTAATAGTGTAAAGTACACCCTAACTATACCCTTTTCTAGATTCTGCTCCACCGTAATTTGACATGTTTTTTCCTACTGTCGACACCCAACGCAAATCTCAATTTGTTGTTTGAGTTAACTTTTCAGAAATGTAATTTTCCCGTACCACTCAACTCCCAACGCTTGCTCACAAACGGACCTAGAGGCGAGGTGTTTGTGGCAGTAGTCTTGGACCATTTTTAAGGATTTGTGTTTGATCGAAGAGACGAATGGATACTTAACTACTGAGAGTGGAGTGTTGTACAAAATGCATACACTGCTTCAAAGCAGAAGTGGATCACATCTATAAAAAATTCTCTCCACTGCAAGTTACACCTCATCCCATCCCAATGCATATATGGTTGAAGACTAATCCACTCTTCATTTGTCCCGAAATGACCATGCATTGCGTTGGTAGATTTTTAACCTTAAATAATATAAATCTGAATAGTGTCTCATGTTGAGTTGGATAGTTTGAAGCATATCCGAGTTACTTTGTTGTGAAATAAAACGTAGTAGACGTGCTTAATTTTAATTGACCGTATCAAGTTATATAACATGATTAATCCAGTAAAATTAATTATATATGATATTTATACGCATTTGGATTAATCAAAAGTGTGATAAATTTCAATATCAATATAAAAGGAAAATTGTTAAAATAGTCAAGACGTATGACTAAAATAAGTTTCAGGTGAGCACCAGGTGTAAAAACGCGTACAACCCATTAACCTACGCTAATATTTGAAAAATGTCAAGTTTCACATAAAAAAGTTCTTACACTAGTAATTGTTGAACACTATATATATATATATATATATATATATATATATATATATCTTAAGTTCGAGATTAATACCCATATCTATATCCTTACAAACTCAATTCACAATAATATTTGTATTCGCCTGACCAAGCATATAGATGATGATATCTGTATCTTTTACAAAACATATACGGATGTGAAAGTGTGAAACGAACATTCTGTACTTGTAAATTTGTTCCCTTTGCTATGTATCATTTTCTTCATTCTTTCCTCAATTTTATTTTATATCCTCTCAAGGCTAATGCAATTTGGGTAATGATCACCATGATGGTAGTTTGGGTGCCAATTCTGAGACCCACTTGCAAAAAAATTAGGTACAGATCGAATAAGAATCAAACAATGAATTTTTCATTTAAAATTTTACATAAATTAATGTGAGTAAATAAAAATGTTTAACCATTATTAATCATCATAACACAAAGCTACAATATTAAATATTATAGTTGTCAGAGAAATATTGGTTCTTAAACGTAATGGATTGTCTCCATGAGGATATATATTTGTTTTACAAATTGAAGAACAAATGAAAATCAATATGAGATTCATACTAAGAAAGAGATAATTCCATGTGTTTGTGTTCTTCGTGTGAATCATATGGTGCTAATCATGAAGTAAAACTTGAAATTCATGAACTCTCAAGTTTGAAAGAACAAAACAACTACATTAAGTGATATATCAGGAAACAATGGTAACGGGCTGAAGGTAAGACCAGACATACCCAAATGAAGAGGAACAAGACGAAGAATATGGTGAGAAAGTGATATTGGCGCGGCTCAATCAGAGATGGTTATATGATTCTTCATACAACGATCATCAGATTGAACCTCACCAATATCTCTTCTAAATGTAGTCCTCTACGTACAAAGACAACCTATCCGGCTGTCCCTATTCATGTCTTCGACGAAGATATCTAAAATGTGCCTGCTCATTGCGTCGAAACTCCAACATTAATAACTTGAGCACTGTACAAATTAAGACGAAGAGAGGAGGCATCAGTAATTGCTATTCGGTAAAAGTGGAGTGCTAAATCACCAATTCACCATGCATGCCTACATATCTCCTCTCTCAACTTAACACAAAACCCTAATGTACTGGCTAGTTCATAACCTTTTATGATTGTGGTGGTGGTGGGAGAGGCATCTTCCTGTTGTATATATGGACCACACTGAACTTCTAGTGGAGGGTTACATATGGAAGAGAGGATCACTATATGTCTATATGTAGCTCATAAAAAAAAAGGCAAGGAAGTGTGATAACCAAAAGGCCAATGCATGCAAAGATATATAGAAGCCATTGGTGGTGGAGACAAACATATGATCTTGTATGGTTTTGTCTCCTGTGGAACATGCATCCAGTATTATGGTTGTCTACTTGAAATGGGTCCCTCTAACTTTTGTTCGAGAACATGAAACTGGAGTTGCTTGGGTACTTCGGAAGTAATTGGGATTGGTAAAGAGATGAAAGGAAACTTGAAGGAAGAGACATATAAATGATATGGGTACTTAAAAGAGATACATGTTGGAGTGTTGTGCCTTCCTTAGGGTGTGTTGAGGGGCTTCTTTAGGCAGTTTCCCTGGGAAATATTACCAATTATTTATCTTAGGGTCATTTGCTTGGGTAGACCTCAAAAGGTGCACAATTGGTTAAATACCCCTGAGTTTTTACTATTCACTTGGGTACACCTCGTTGCACTGCATATTGCTTGCATGCCCTCGGACCGTTTGTGGGGTCCATTCCGTTAAATTTTCTGTTGGTTTATTTACAAAACACACCCTCTAAATTTCAAATATCCTTAATATTAAATATAAAAACACAAAACAAATATTTTCTTTACAAACACACCCCTTCTTCTTATTCTCTCTCTTTTATTCTCTCTCTACTCTCTCTCTCTCCACTCTCTCTTGTTTTCTCTCTCCTCCATCTCGCTACTCTCTCTTTTATTCTCTCTCTCTACTCTCTCTCCCCTCTCTTTCTCTCTCTACTCTCCACTCTCTCTCTTGTTTTCTCTTTTCTCTCTCTCGCTACTCTCTCTATTGTTCTCTCTCTCTCCTCTCTCTCTACTCTCTCTCCTCTCTCTACTCTCTCTCTCTCTCTTCGGTTCTCTCTTCTCATTCTCTCATTCTCTTCGGTTCTCTCTTCTCATTCTCTCATTCTCTCTCTCTCTCGCTACTCTCTCTGTTGTTCTCTCTCTCTCCTCTCTCTCTACTCTCTCTCCTCTCTCTACTCTCTCTCTCTCTCTCTCTCTCTCTCTCTTCGGTTCTCTCTTCTCATTCTCTCTCCTCTCTCTCTCTCTCTTCGGTTCTCTCTCCTCTCTCTCTCTCTCTACTCTCTCTCCTCTCTCTACTCTCTCTCTCTACTCTCTCTCCTGTCCTCTCTCTCTTCCAAACTTAGATGTAGCGTACCTGATGCCATGCCCAGGACCACATGTTATTTTGGTAATATTGATATTTGAAAATCTCCTTCCAACAGCAATGCAGTCATCTCCTGCACCAATTTAAAAAACAAATATTGGTTTAGTTTATATAAATTCATAAGTGACTATTTATATAACCATGGGTTTAATTATCAACTGATGCAATTGTGGAATTGGTAATGAAAACGTTCTGGCTCTCCTGGACGTGCATACCGTCTGTGTTGGGACTGTCTTCCGGAGAAGAGAGAACATGAGAGAGAATAGGAGAGAGAGAGGAGAGAGAATAAGAGAGAGAGAGAGAATGAGAGAATGAGAAGAGAGAACCGAAGAGAGAGAGAGAGGAGAGAGAGGAGAGAGAACCGAAGAGAGAGAGAGAGAGTAGAGAGAGGAGAGAGAACCGAAGAGAGAGAGAGAGAGAGAGAGAGAGAGAGAGAGAGTAGAGAGAACCGAAGAGAGAGAGAGAGAGAGAGAGAGAGAGAGAGAGAGAGAGAGAGTAGAGAGAGGAGAGAGAGAGAACAATAGAGAGAGTAGCGAGAGAGAGAATGAGAGAATGAGAAGAGAGGAGAGAGAAAACAAGAGAGAGTGGAGAGAGAGAGAGTAGAGAGAGAATAAAAGAGAGAGAATAAGAAGAAGGGGTGTGTTTGTAAAGAAAATATTTGTTTTGTGTTTTTATATTTAATATTAAGGATATTTGAAATTTAGAGGGTGTGTTTTGTAAATAAACCAACAGAAAATTTAACGGAATGGGCCCCACAAACGGTCTGAGGGCATGCAAGCAATATGCAGTGCAACGAGGTGTACCCAAGTGAATAGTAAAAACTCAGGGGTATTTAACCAATTGTGCACCTTTTGAGGTCTACCCAAGCAAATGACCCTTTATCTTAATTGTCAACATTTTCCATGTAGTTTTACAAAAAAAACAAGGCCATCCTTCTTAATTCAACAGTGGTCAACATGGAGAAGTTTATATATATAGCTCATATCTATCATAGAGCGTGAAGATGAGGATTTGTAAGAACTATTTAATTAGCTAGAAATTATATATTTATATTGGTAATAAAATATATTTAACTTCTATTAGTAGTGTTAGTTCTAAATATATATGTTCGAGATGTTGAAGATTTGTATATAGGATTACAATGAGTGACCAAAAAGAGTGAGTGAGCTCAAATATTGACAGCACTAGCTTCGCGTGGCTAACACTTGATTTGGAGACAGAGAGCACAAACTACTTGTTGAAGTTGATTAGCTGGGGATGTTTAGAGAGAAGGAATAGGATGCGGAGTAAGTGAACTGGATGATGGAAGACTGGAAGAGTAACATCAAACCACAACTTTTTGCTTTTGTCTTCCAATAAAATGCACTCCTCTTGCGCATGCACAACTGAATTACTATAATATTAATTATTCCTCTTTAATTTTGCTAACACCAAATCTCTTGCTTTTGTCCGTACATCTATATAGTTTTTGTCAATAAAGAAAAGAAATAAAAGAAATCTATTGTCCATATAGAGACCACTATTATATATTTAATTATATCCTGGTTATTTTGAAGTTTAGATTATTTAGGATGTGATCTCAATATCCATATTTATAAATGGGACTTGTGGTGCAACTTTCAAACTTGTGTATGTGTTGGCTTCTTGCACAAACTTTTCCTCTTTCCAGTCTGGTGACACCGTCAGGTTTCAGAAGAAACTCGAGTTTTTTCCACTTGGTCACCAATATTCCAAAGGAAACTCTATTCCAAAGCACCAACTACCCAGATGATTCCCGCTAGTGGTACTTATCAGTTGATATTCCACTATTATTTATTTATGTGTTCATATTGTGATTGCACTTAGAAGGATGTGACTAAATGCTTCAATTTCTACTGCAGATTGATCGTCTCCCGATCATTTTGGTACTCCTGCTCCATAATATATATATATGGTCAAGTTCTAGTGAGCTCAGGGCTCATCAAATTTAGTTTAAACCCCCTACAATCTCACCATTGGATCTTATTTACAGTTAATCTCACCATTCATTAACATAACTGTTTTTTTCTTAATCTACCTTACAATTTGAAATGAGTGGTGGATATTGTGGGGGCTTAATTTAGAAAAGTTGAGCTCTGGGCTCACTAGAGAATTCATGTATATATATATATACAAGAATTCTCTAGTAAGCCCAGAGCTCTATATATATGTATATACATATATGTATATATATATGTATATACATATATACATATACATATATACATATATATATGTATATATATATACAAGAATTCCTGTATATATATATGTGTATATATATATATACAAGAATTCTCTAGTGAGCCCAGGGCTTAATTGAGAAAAATTAAGCCCCCACAATATCCACCACTCATTTCAAATTATAAGGTAGATTAAGATAAAAACGGTTATGATAATTAAAGGTGAGATTAACCATAAATAAAATCCAATGGTGAGATGATAAGGAGCTTAAACTAAATTTGATGAGCATTGGGTTTACTAGAGCCTGACTATATATATACATATATATATATATATATATATATATATATATATATATATATACACACGGATCATTTTGGTACTCCTGCTCCATAATATATATATAGTCAAATTTTAATGAACTCAGAGTTCATCTTACTTAATTTAAGTCTCATACAATCTCACTATTGGATCTTATTTACGTTTAATCTCACTTTTAATTAGCATAACCATTTTTTATAATCTACCTTACAATTTCAGATTTGTGGTGGATATGGTGGGGACTTAAAATAACTTATAATAAATTAAATTTCAGACTCACTAGATAATTTTTATGTATGTGTGTGCGTATATATATATAATCTAGTGAGCTCGGGACTTAATTTATTATAAGTTATTTTAAACCCCCACCATATCCACCACAAATCTATTATATATATATATATATATATATATATATATATATATATATATATATATATATATATATATAACTTATAATACGAGCTAAACACATGGATATTTGTTGAGCCAATAACATGAAACGCTATATTCGAAGCACTTGTTGAATCCCATAACTAAATTAAATGCGTCTAGAGAGCGGAACTAACTGATTTCATTACATTCTTAAAGTTTGTGAGAGAAACTAATAACAGATACCCTACAAATATGCATGGTACCTCTACAATTTCGTCATTGGATATCATTTACGGTTAATCTCAATTTTAATTAGCATAATCGTTTTTCTTATAATCCACTTTACAATTCCATATGTGTGGTAGATATGGTGGAGACTTAAAATAAAAAATTAAACCCCGAACTCATTAGATAATTCATGTATATGTATAAATTCATAATTCTCAGTGAGAAGAATTATATACGTGATTATGGTTTAGTATTCAAATGTCTTTTCCCCGTCACAGCTCATATCATAACATGTCCTACTTCCACTTTTGTAAAATTATGTTATATGAATCCAAGATCTACTGCATACCTTTTACATTTCAAAGAAACTATTAGAAATAGATATATAAATGGTAAATGTATATATATATATGGGTCAAGCTCTAGTGAGCCCAGGGCTCATCAAATTTAGTTTAAGCCCTCTACAATCTCACCGTTGGATCTTATTTACAGTTAATCTCACCATTGATTAACATAACCGTTTTTTTCTTAATCTACCTTACAATTTGAAATAAGTGATGGATATTGTGGGGGTTTAATTTAGAAAAGTTGAGCCCTGGGCTCACTAGAGAATTCCTGTATATATATATATATATATATATATATATATTCTTGGAGAAGTATGAGCAGTACCATACGTTGTGGGTTTTCTACATAAATATTCTTAGCGAGTCTTGTATTTATTTAAACCTTCATATTCTCATATTTTCATGTATTTGCTGTAAAAAGTATTCTTGCAAATACGAGAAGTAAATACATTTTCACACACACAAACAAAAACAAAACTATTCCATTAGTGGAGAAGGAGAGGTAGCATTGGGAGCAGAGTGCAGAATGTCAGCGAAGTGGGAATTAGAGAAAAGTATGTTGATAGTTTGGCATAAAAAGAAGTTCCAAAGGAGTAAAACTCACGTACATTACATACATATATAATCATACCACAAAACTCCACATTTGGTCGACAATATCGTTAAAGTTGCAACACAATGACTTCTTAAACGGGGACAAAATCTACCTGGTGTTGGTTTCACATCTTTTCTTCCTCTTTCTTCTCGTCGGATTGGAAAATAAGAGAAGAAAACTTCGAAGAGAGAGGTGTAGTTTATAGATTCTATGAAAGTGAGCATTTGCATGATTTGAGGTGCTCAGAGGACGTGCCATGCATAACTCTAGTTCATGATCTGTTATTAGTTTCTCTCACAAACTTTAAGAATGTAATGAAATCAGTTAGTTCCACTTTCTAGACGCATTTAATTTAGTTATGGGATTCAACAAGTGCTTCGAATATAACGTTTCATGTTATTGGCTCGACAAATATCCATGTTTTACTCACATTATAAGTTATATAAGGTAGATCCTTTGCTCGTATTAAATCTCTTGCTTTTATTTGGTAATGATTAATGATGACCATCATGATTTCTTCTCATATAATCTCATCAAAAATTGAAAATTTAATGAAATATGTAAGAATAGAATATACTATAACAACATATTTGAATGTAATGAGTTCGAGTAGTGATCAATTCAAAGAAATTGAATGAACTTTTTTGTATATTTTAACTCTAACATCTTAACTTGGTCGGTCGATGTAGCTTTATCCTACCAACAATGCCCGAACACTAGCTTTTGTTTCCACGCCTAGACTTACTAGTGAAGTGTGAACATGAAAGACAACAACAACAACTACCTTTATTGTTTGGAGAAAAGGAAGATTCAAAACTCAAAAGCAAACTACCACAAGTGGTGATCACGTAAACCCACATAAAAGCGAGCTTTTGAGGTTGGTGTAAGGAATAATAATAATTGTGATCACTTCTTCTTGACTTCCTTTTCAGGAGCATGAGGCCGTGAGTCTCGGGTTGGCATGATGTGAAGTTGGTAATTGAGCCCAAGGATGGACTTAGCTTGGTGGAAATGGAACATGAGTTGGACAGGGTATCTAGGAACAGGACCAGATTATCAAGATTTAAGGAATAGGACCAATTAGCGTGGGTAGTTAATCTGGAAAGTTGTATCTTTTATGTCACTCAAGTATAACTGTATAAGTGTATAACTCGAACGAAAATTAGTCAAATAATAAACTCCACTGATCTTTCATACTTAAAACTTGTTAAGCAACAATTTGTCAGTAAATCAGTTCATTAGCCTACAATATATGTTAAACATGTTGTTTTGCTTGTAAAAATTCAACCGATTATCTACAAGTAGTCGTCTACTTGACTTGAGGAATGGTGTATTTACATTTATATATAAATTATAAATGATAAAAAAGTCTTTTTAGTGTCCAGTCATGTTTAATTGGTTCACTGCTTCAGATCTAGGACCACCAATTTGAAATTATTATTTTTCCTTCCAGTAAAGATGATATTTTGTACTAGGAGTCTGGGCTTGGGCTGCAGACTAGTCATCTTTAGAAATGGATGGAGCCATTTGGGTTTACCCTTTGTGGCACATATTGGCTTCAGGTCCCTGTTTTAGTGAAGTTTGAAAATATTGGCAGAGGAGCCTTCAAAAAATATTGGCAGATGTAATGTAGTTCATTTCGTGTGTGAAAATAAAGAACCGCTGACTTATAATTTTCACACAACTTTTGAAGTTCGAACATCCTACTAAGATTAATGACTATCATTTTTGTACCCATGCCTACCTGCAGATTCCAAAAGGATACAAATGCAAACTTAAAATTTTGTCTCTATGTTTCAGTGAAGAGGGGAATAGTAATAGCTATAAAAATTACTTTTAAACACAAGGCAAAGGAGCTAAATATCAACAAGCAAGAATTGGAGGAACAAAGGCCCCTGAGAATAAAGAATATACTCCACATTTTAAAGTAGCAACTGTTGATTACAAGAGGAATTTCATTAACAGGAGAAATACAGGAAGAGGCAATAGACAGCAACAATCAAAATGAATTGGACATTTTGACATTTGGAGGACCACAAAAGTTTTAAGCAGCAGGGAGAACCTTCTTTACGATCTCGTCGCTGAGAGCTGCAATCTGAGAGTCGAGGGCCTTAATGGTCTCTTCCTTCTGCTTCTCCAGATTCTGTAGAGCTTCTGCTAGCTCGGCCTCCACCTTTGCCCTTCCCTCGGCAAGCTTCTGATCCAGCTCAACGGATGTCTCCTTCTTCATCTGGTTAAGTGCTGCAGATATCTCTGCTCTTGCTGCCTTCATGATGGCTGCTGCTTGCTCTTCCAACTGTTTCACCTGTTCAAAAAGAAAACCATTTCTAATTAGCACTGTATTAGCACTCCATTGATCAATTTTGATCTGTATAACTTCTTTGTTCTGCTTCAGGTTCAGGAAAAGACGCAGAGAACCTTTGACAAACTTAAAAATTACAAATTACAATTGAATGAGAAGTCAATATGGGTCAGCGAGACTTTTGTGCATAATTTTCACTGTCAGGACCGAGCTATTAATTCAAAATGCTAAATGAATAAATAAGTACAAGAACTAAAACTTGCATTGTGAAAACATAATTTCCACAGAAGAACGGTACATCATGATAAAAAGTTCATCTACATGACACCAAAATAACCATATGAAAATCGTACGGTTGGTAGTATCATACTTCGCATTTCGCAAGGACTTTATCAAGAAAGGTTTGACATACATACTTCCATAACACTCATGATGCGCAAGATCGAGAAAGTTAAACACCCAACTTGGAACAAGAAAATTACTTCATTGACTTTCTCTTTTGCATTAGAAATATCAAACTCAATCAATAACAACCTCTTTCTGTGGGAGCCTCTTTTGAGGTTTTGGGGTAATGTTGATGTATTAGAAACATCAAACTCAATAACAATAAATAGCTTAATGTTTGCATGTAGGGATAACCGATAACATCAATTATTTTTCCAAAGCAAACCTACCTAAAGGGTTTGCTTGAAGTTTCTAAAACTACACACAGGTTCCTAGTGACAACTATCAATCCATAAATCCAACTACAAAACTCAATTTGCCTCAGAAGCCAAAAAGGACATACAGATTGCATCTCCAGAAACCAGACTTGAGCTAACTCGTTTATTCCCTACAGTTTATTCTTTATTCCGCTACACCTCTAGACCGTAACTGGAGCAAAAGAAGGGAGCCCTGCTTGGCATAGTCGACAATCAAACATCCTTGATAAAAACGAACTAAACAAAATTCATCCCAACACTAATTTCAGCGCAACTTAATCACAACTTCGCAATAAGAAAACTTGCAATCCGAGTAAACAAAACATAACTCCTGATTTCAGTAACGGCCAGGACAAAGGATGGTTCTGCAATGGAAGAGGTAGCATTCAGAGATTTATATTAAAATGCTGATTAGCATAATTTACAACTGCAAATACCCTCACCGAGGGTCGGTCGGAATCGCACTTCGATAATCAAATTTTTGATTCTCAAAAATCAAATGTTATTTACATTTAACATCTAAAAGCTTTAGAATCTTTGTACTAAAGGCAAGACTACGCTTGGGATCTGATTCTGAGATTCATTCTAAAATTCGACATCAAACCAAAAATCTCAAAAGCTGACCTCCTGGGATGTATCCTTGACATCCCCAAGCTTGGCCCTAATGGCAGCATCCCTCTCATCCATGAACTTCCCCAACGGCGTGAAGTAGATCTTATCGAGCGCGACCATGAGCAACAGAAACTCCGCGGCAATGGCAGGGAGGGTCAAGTTGAAGTCGAAAAGCGCGGCCTTTTCGATCTCGGCGGCGAAGGCGGGGAGCGGGGAGGCGACGAGCGTGGTGGCGGCGGCGGTGACGACGAGCTTAGCTTGGGAGGGGACGGCGGCGGCGAGGCGGTGGAAGAGGGGTCGGGAAGGGAGAGGGAGTTGGGGGTTAGGGTTTGGGGGTTTGGAGAGGAGAGTGGATGAAGAGGCCATAATGGCGCCGGACATGGTGGAGAGAGAAAACGTTTGGACTTTGGAGATGTCTTGTTTAACTGTCTAGTGTTGTGTGTGTGTGTGTGTGTTTGGTTTTGGAATGGGGTGGAGATAAGGAGGGAGGGAAGATTTGAGGTGAGGGAGGTGATTTCAACCTCTATCCTCATCCTCTGCCACATGATTTTCCCCCCTCTTTATATAGGCTTTGGTTTTCCATCCATTTTAATTTTTAACCACTATAAATTTCAACAAAAATTTTGATTTTTTTTAACTATCGTTCTAAACATCCCAAAAAAGTATTTCTCATTTTAGACATGTTTATCACCACGTGGTGGCGGCGACGAATCTTAGATTTTAATATTTAGAGAACTCAACATTTGCGATATTGAGTTCTAACCTTTAGAATTTTGCCATCACGCCGTATTTGTTCAAAAATGAACTAAGCATTTGCAACACCGAGTTAATTTCAAGTAACTCGATGTTTGTGATGCCGAGTTTAAATGAACTCGATGATCAAGAGCCTGATTTCAGACACTTAAAAATCCCCCGAACAACGATTATGTATGTTCCCAGTCTGAGCACTTGAAGTGAACTCGACATCCCGTATGTCAAGTTTGGGAAACATAATTTGGCATCTAGAACGTCGACTTCTTTAAAAAAAATGAAAATGTAAGTCCTCTAAACACTAAAATGCAAGACCCTTTACATGGAACTGCGAGCAGGTCACGACGTGGTGACAACGAATCTAACATGAAAATAGTTTTCAGGAGGTTTGGAATGAGAATTTTTAAAATATATATTATTTCTAAAACAATTCCGAATTTTAACAACTTTATTAATTTGTTCAGGATAAATAAATGTGTGAAATTGCATTTTGACTGATTGAACTTGGGCTTAAGTAGAAACTAAACGAATCAATCCATGAGCTCGACTTTAGACTCGCTGAAATGATCGAAACGAGTTGAGTTTGGGTATGTCGTCTAATCAAATTTTTGTTTATATAAATTTGTGTCTGTGTATACGTTTTGTTTTGTTTTGTTTTTTATTTTTAACCTCTCTATAAATTTTAACAACTTTATTACTTTGTTCAGGAGAAAATAAATGTGAACAATTGAATTTCCCCGGGGCATTCAACTCGGGCTTAAGTAGAAACTAAACAAATCTATCCATTAGGTCAACGTTAGACTTGCTAAAATGATCGAACCAGTTCAACTTGGTTCCGTAAGAACTCGTCTAATTATTATTATTTTGTTTATACAAAAGTTTCTACTTCCATCATGTCATTCATTGCTTACCACTGATTTTTAAATGAACAGTAAAAAACTAAAAAAAATTAAAAACTATATCTGGCTTTGAAATTCATCTGTTTGTTTTATAACGGATTTTAGGAGATTTAAAACCAATACTTAAATTTTCAATGCAAAAATATGTATTTTTAACATAAAAATTGGCTAAAGTAAATTGGCTCTTGTAAGGTCTATTCATATTCTAGCGAACCGAATATTAGCCGAAATTTAATCCCAATGAACTAGATGAGTCAAACTTGAGTTTATATGAACTCAAGGTCAGACATGATAATTGGGTATTAGTCATTACTATTTACTCATTATTCGTTAGGCTGTAGACTATTTGGATATAGTTTTCAGCCATGGGCTGAGGCCTGAGGATCGGTCATTCACTCCTATTCTTATTATGGGCCGTTTAGCGCATCAAACCTCTTCACAGACTCCAGCTGTGATTCATAATTGCTGATTAGCAAGTCACATTAGTCGAACATTAATAATCGGATTGGTATTGAATTCGATCTAAATTCCAACCAAATTCGATCTTCGTTTCAATTCAAATTTTCATGATAATATAAGTTTAGAAGTTTATTAGGGATACAACAACAAAAATTCAAAAAAAATAACAAATGTGAATTTAAATAATTAGTTTTTAAAATTCAGAAGGATGAAGTGTTACAGAACGAAGACTCACGAGGATAATTGTTAACTTTTGAAAGTTCAGTGATACAAAATGATATCTAGTTCACGAAGTCAAACTGTAATTAACCTTTAATAATATTGCATATATGCTCACAAAAAGTGCAGTCGTTAGGAAACCATGAACAGTGGAAACTTGCATTATGTTAGTTATAAACTCCAAAGAGGGTGAAATGTCTATGTTAGTTTCGTATCTATCCAATCTAATTGCATGCTTCTAGATGTGTTTAGGTGCACCTAACCTTGCAAAGATTTCTCAAATCATCTTCCTTGATTTTCTATTCAGTACTCATTCCTTCATTTGTTGGTTTTGCTTGAAATTAATTGCCGGAACTTTCTTGAAGTTTGGTCAATGAAACAACGTGCCGCAGTGTATTAGTCATGTCGGATGGGAATATATAAAGTGTGTAATTTTAAGGAGGAACTTGTAATCATTTTTTCGCTCATGTTAATCAAACTTAAGCCAATTAAGTTTGTGTTTTTTTAACGAAAAAAGTGGACCATGATGTGCTCTTTCCTTGACCAATTTAAAGGCCAATCTATCACATTCATCAACTTTGTAAACGTGACTAATTGAATATTACCATCTTTGAGGCATGGCATTGAGTTTGCATCACATCCGGAATAAGTAAGAGTTTCGAGTAAAGCTCATTAGCTCTTGAGTGGAACAACTTCACAATCCAATGTTTAGTGTAGATAATAAACTTTTTTCGGACCATAACACAAGAAATATCAATCGTTTGTAATATGTTGGGGAAATATCGTTTCTTCCATTCTTCAATCAACCACTTCTAAAACAATCTGATCTAAGGGATGAAATTGGAGATAAGTTGTGCCCTTTGAGCTTTGAGTGAAATATCATCATGCGAAATTGTACATTACGAAATCTAGATATATTCATGTCATACTGTGTCTAATGACAATTTATGTCGTGCATGTGTTAAAAGCTAAATTATCCCCTCTGGCCTTTGCCAGTGTGTTTTGACATCATCGCAAGTATCAAAATTTTCTAGGTTCATACAGGAAAGCTAAGATATGCATTTTGCATCTACGTGATCTTCACATGAAAAACAAAAGATTTGGCAAATTCAAGGTCAAATACTATAGTGGACTTTAGGCTCAAGAGCGGAAAGATGGCATTGTTAGGCAAACCAAAAGAAAAAGAGAGCAATCATGCAAAGACATAAGGAACACATAAGCTCGTGTTGTTGCATTCCTGTGACACTTTGAAGTGACTCAAAATCCACAAAGTAAAAAGACAAGCTAATAAAAATCACTAGTTGTGTAAAGTGAACCAAAAATGTTAAGAAGAAAGTAAGAGGAAGAAGAGGATTGCAAATTGACAACTTTAATTGCATGCTTAATGTGGGTGTCTTAATCAACAGCACATCATTGGGAAGTCAGTTACGAGAATCATACTTTATTATAAGTGTAGGCTTTTAGTCTACAACAAGGCTATAAGCACAATTTTAATTCATATATCATATAAATTTTGCACAAGTGTAAGCATTTAGTATTTACCCATTATGCATGTTTAGAGCAACCTAAAACGTAATCAGTGACGCAGAAGTCAAAGCTAGTCAACATGCATTTATGTGCAAGCCAAGCTTTACATGTTTGAGTTTAATATTTTGAGCTGAATCTATGTCAAGGAGTAGTTCATCTCTTTATTAATGTAATATTAATTTATTCCTAAATCTTACTTTACCCAATGCTTAAGCTATTGTAGTCCCTTCCATGAAAACAAGAAAAGTGGCACGTTTCAAATAGTGAAATGAATCCACTGTTAGATAAGGAAACTAATATTCGTCGCCGTAAAACTACTTAAATCGTCCCAAAAATGACATTTTTGCCCTTAACAAATCAATTAATACTGATTTCGTCCCGTGTCTTTAAACAAGGTGTTTGACTCAGTTTTACTCACATTCCCAGTACCAACACCACGAAAATGTCTGGCGAAGCACCAGAATCCGGCGAGGAAACTGGGGCGGAATTTTTTTCCCGACTCGGGCGTCTGGCTAAGCCGCCTCCACCCAGGTGGAGGCGTCTGGATAGGCCGCCTCCACATAGGTGGAGGCGGTTTAGCCAGACGCCTCCACCTTGGTGGAGGCGGCGTAGCCAGACGCCCGATTTTTTTTGTTTTTTTTAATTTTTTGTTAAATTCAAATTTTTCAGGTTCCGTTGCAAGATTTCGGTGGTGATGGAGTAGATTACAGTGAGTTTTTTGACAGTAAAGAAATATTTACAACAATCGAGGAAGGTTGTAAATGGGCGAAACAAATTGCAATAGGAGCCGGATTTTTTTTGGTTATATCATCGTACAAACAAAAAGCAGATAACCGGATGGATTGTTACCTCAGATGTGATCGCAGACGTGAGATGAGTTCTCGTGATACAAGTATTGCACTGCGAAAGAATACGAAAAGAAAAGGTTGCAGTTGTCGGTTTTTGGTAAAAGTGGTGGAGCGACGAGATCGTGATGGATGTGTTATTGTTTCTAGTAGCATATATGGGCAGCACAACCACCCATTGGTAGTTTATTCAGAGGGTCACCGACAGGTTAGTGGACTTAGTGCTGGGGCAAAGCAAATTGTTCGTGATATGACATAGGCACAAGCAAGACCCCGTAACATTTTGTTGGCGGTAAAGAAGAAATTTCCGGACGATAATCCGAATAAAAGACACATTTACAACTTCAGAGAGTACATGAGGATGACGAAATCTGAAGACAGGAATCCCGCGCAGCAGTTTCTCAGAGAGGAAGTGTAGCATAAGTATTTGCATTGGATTGTGGCAGATGAAGAAACTAATGTCTTGACTTACGCATTTTTGGCACATCCGACTTCAGTTCAGTTGTTACGTACATACCCATTCGTAATCTGTATGGATTCGACGTATAAGACGAACAAGTACAAGATGCCTTTGTTTGAGATGGTTGGAGTTACTCCAACAAACATGAATTTCCTCGTCGGATATGCGATTTTGCAGGATGAGACCGAGTCTAGTTACCGGTGGGTGTTGGAGAGGTTGCGAGATCTGTTATTGGATATTGTTAGCCCGACATCAATAATTACGGACCGGGAGATGGGTCTGATGCGACAAGTGGTAGAGGTTTTTCCTGAGTCAGCTCATTTACTATGCACCTGACATATCAACAAAGACGTGTACAACTACGCATACCACGTATTCGGCAAGGACAAGCAGTCTGCAGAGATTTTCAGGCGTGGAAGGTGGAAGAAAGTCATGATTTCTGATTCACAGACGGATTATGATAGAGCAGTCTGTAATCTGAAAGATTCTTTCAAGTCCTGGCCAGTGCTCACAGAGTATGTGGAAGACACGTGGTTGGTGCATAAGGAAAAATTCGTGTTGAATTGGACGAATAAAGCTTTTCATTTCGGCAACACTACGAACTGCAGGGTGGAAAGTGCACATTCGGCTCTGAAAGAGTGGATCACTACATCGACTGCCGCTCTCGACACTCTTTTCGACCACGTCAACTCGTCTATTGAAATGCAGCTGACGAATATTCGGAACTTTCTTGAAGATTCGAGACGTCGAAATTTGGCACAGTACATAGGTCATCTGTTTCAGCATATAAATGACCGAGTTTTGCATCACTGCTTGTCGTTAATGACTCAGGAGTTGAAGAGAATGCAAGACTTAAGTGATGAAATTGAATATCGTTGTGGGTGTGCTTTCCTGACAACACATGGGATTCCTTGTGCATGTACCATGTACGAGTGTTTGGCGTCAGGTGATTGAATTTATTTAGAGCAGATTCATCCATTCTGGAAAACACTTGTTATCGGAGGAGTCCAGATGTCAGAGTTTGTTGATCGGTCAGCACAAGACGCCGAGCATTTTCGGAAGCTAGTGGATGAGATCTCGGAGAGCGACCCTGCAGTAATTCGTAGTGCCTCTCGTATTTTATACGAACAGTTACACCCTGATCAGTCGAATTATGGAGAACCCGAAGAAAATACTAAGGTACGAGGTCGACCTAGGGGAAAGTCGACACGTCGGGACCCGAGTGCCTTCGAGTATGCTGAGCGAGGTCGTAGTCGGTCTGGCAGTAGTGGGAGCAGGGGTCGTCGTCGGTCTGGCAGTACTGGGAGCAGGGGTCGTCGGTCTAATTCGTCTCGATCGTCCGTGAATACGGGCACATGATCTTCTGGTATGTCGATATCTTTGTTGTTATGTTATTTAATATATTTCAGTAATCTAAATGAGGTTGAATATATTATCTCCTAATTTTGTTGTTTTAATTAATTGTTATTTACCTATCTTACAGTGTCCGGACGGGTTGACGTTGACAACTTCCCATATAATGATAGACTGCCAGGAATCATTTTACCATTTCTGGATAGGTGGAATGACGTACGTGCTGATGACAACTGTGGATTTCGATGTGTTGCCAATGTCTTTCATGGTGATCAGGAGAACTGGTTGTACGCCCGTCGTGCGATTTCTAATGAGATAGGTGCACATCCTATATATGAGAGTGTCTATTTCGGCAATGTGAGAGAGGCTCGTCAACGAATTGATTGGGGCGGGGGAGTTTGTGGCGAGGATCATTATATGGAGGTTTGGTCCGACTTGTTTCCTATTGCTAATTTTTACAAGTGTGTGGTCATGTATTTCGCAGTGGGAACGGAAGGGTCGTTGTTCCCGTGTCTTACTGTTCTACCTTGGGAGTGTCTGTCTGCCATGACGAGGCCTGTCAGAGAGTTGGTCATTGCTCATTTAGGGAGTTACAGACATTTTATTCGTTTGGAATTACTTGATGATTTCCCAGTACCTCCTATAGCGACCTTATGGTATCAAATGCGAGATGAGAGTGTTGTTGGATGAGAGGATCAGTACCAAAGTAGGATGGAGTATTGGAACCGGTTACGTGGTACATTTTGATTGTAATTTGTAATGTTTTTGTAATGTATAATATATCGTGTATTTCTACTTATATCGTGTTGTTCTTTTACCGTATTTTAAATTTAAATATTATTTGATATCTAAAGAAATAAGTTGAAAATATTTTCGTGAAAAATAAATATTAAAAAATACGATAGTCAAAGAAAGATGTAGAAGATATGTTCGTCAGAAATAAACAACAAGAGTACACAAATAAACATAAGCAAATACCAACAAATGTAGTAACAGTGCAACAAACCGAAACTAAAAGCAAGACAACTACAACTCAGCATCTGAATCATGGTCCGAAATGCCCAACTGGTTGTTCCAATCCTCAATCAGGCGATCCCAATCTGTACATGCAAGTCTCGTCGCCTCACTCGGCATGACGTCTCTCTCTCGCAAGAACGGCTGCGTACACCGTATCACCATACTCATCCACTGTATGTAAAATAAAAATTAGCGTACAATAACAAAATATACTTTACAATTAAATATAAAATTAGATAAACTTACCGCATCGACACATGTCCTATCCAGTGGTCTCTCCGGTCTCGGAATGATACCGCGTACGAGTAGTGGATGTGAGCACCTACTGAACCACTGCAAATAATCTGGAGCACAAGTGGAGGGGTCGCGGCTACGACTCAGATCGGCCAGGTGTAGTCGTCCTAGTCTCGGAAATGTCATCCAAACCGATTCCGCAGACGAAACGTTGTGCCTGACGTCGTACATCGTCGCAGTCGCAGACCGTACTGCATGCTCGGGCGTCGGGATGTCAACCGGGATCACCTGAATGTAACATAACTGACGTAACACGCGATCAGGTATATAAGGCTCTGTGGTATCTCTATAACGAATAATGTCGGCAAATGTAGTCATCGGCACAGCTACAGCAGGCTCGGCCCAGGGGGGGTTCCCGCAACCGCCCTCTCGTTGGGTCGGGTGTCTCCCGCGGACGCCCGACTCAAAAATGTTTTTTTTAATTAATTGAAATAAACAAGGTAATTTACCAGATGTGAGTAGTCAGGGGTCTCCGCTGGTTCTTTTCCTGACATCCGAGACATCTTTTGTGGTGAATAGAAGAGTGATATGAAGAGAAAGTTGTGTTAAAAGAGTGAAATGAGGAGTTATATTAGTAGAAAGTGTAGAGGAGCAAAATGGTAATCTTACGGGCGATTTAAGTAGTTTTACGGCGACGAATAGCAGTTCAGTTAGATAATGCTGCACAAGTTTATAGATTGATGCGTCTTTTATGTTCTGTTTGGTCAATTATTACTTATAGTGGTTAAAACTTAAAAGTTAAAACAATGGTTAAATAGTTGGCATGCGTCCCCATACCAGCCTAATCGAGATTTTGGTGTTACAGTGTTACCTGTTTTTACATTTTTTTGGTCAATTTCGTCCGTCAATAATATCATATTTCCCTGTTTTTTATCGCAAAGATAAGGTTAAGAGTGTAAAGGGGACGTGTATGATTTGTTTATCTGCCTAGCAATTTCGTTGGGTATAGATATGAACCTGAAAAATTGTCTGTTCAAATATATATATATATTCGTGGCTACAAATAAAAGTTTGGATCCCCCCCCCCCCCCCCCCCTCAAAATAACGATGAAAATTTTAAAAAAAAGTAAAATATGGGAATTATGGAAAAGCTGATAGTGGAGTCACTGTTTTCGAAAAAATAATAATTTTTGGATCGTAAATTTTCTATTTTTTTTACATCAGAATATACTATTTTGAGGTTTGAGTAGAATATGTTATTCTCAGGTTTGATTTTTTCTTTTATTTGTGTTTTGGTTTTGAGGATTTGAATTAATTTGTTATAAAGACATATATATGGTTTAATAAAAAATAATTTGACTTTAGCATATACGATGAGTTTTTTTGATATTTCGATCACAAAATCGAATCCATTGTATTCTTATCATTAATTCAAATACCAATTTCTTATAGTTTCGTTGAAATCCCTAATTTTAATTAAAAATGTTCTATTTCAAAAATCAACAAAACCCTCACAATGTGGTTGTAGAGAAACATATACTATCACGTTGAAAATGAGTTCAATTTTTTTTCTTATACTTTAATCAATGACAAAAAAAGAGAAACATGGTTACGATATCAAAATACCCAAAAAATTATTCTATCATGTTGAAAACGAGTTCAATTTTTTTAATAAAAATACATGATTTCTAAAGATAAGGATAAGTAAAAAACGGTGTTTGAGTTACATTGTTTTCTACTTTTCAAAACGATAACTTTTTTTTGGTGACTGGTTAGGTTGCAAACCCCAAGATTCGTGGGACTCACACCTTTACTACCCTCCAACGAACCAAATCCCACTCACCATAATAGGGGCTAGAGGCACCTGAGGAGACTCGAACCCATTACCTCATGTTTGTGAGGCCCCGACCAGCTGAGCTACCCGATGGGGGGTAAAACGGTAACTTCACTACCGGTTTATATTTTCCCAATTATTTTTGAAATTCTCGTACTTTGTCAATTTCTTATTTTTAAATCATTGTTTTGTAAATGTTTACCTGCTTCTTAAATGGAAAAAATCACAAGCTAAGGATATAATATAACTAGAAATTTACTAAAAACTTTATCATCAATTGGTCTGCTCAAAAGTATTCCATGGTTTAAGATGCTGAATTTTACAATTCAAGCTAACAACGATTTGGGTTGCAATTGAGGACCTCAATAAAAACGTTTTGGGTTTTGTTGAGAATCCAGTCTTTGCATATATTTCCAATGCACTTACAATAGCTTTTATAAGTTAATCTTAGATTATGATTGATAATACAATACACCCTTCATCCCTCCAATTATGGAAAAAGGAAGCCACATCCACACTAGTGGGTGCTATTGTTGTCTTTCCCAATTAACAAGGGATTTGATATCCCTTGTACTCCCACCCTTCTTTTTTGCTCATGGAAGAGTGGGCACATAATCACCACAAGGAGTGGATGATAACAAGAAAAGTTGTGGGCAGAAGGAGAGTTCACATTCATGTTAGATATAATATAGATTCCCCACTACCAACATTATGTAAACATCAGCTTTCAATAAAATAAAACAAAAATTATGTAAACATCCACTTTATTCACAAGTCCTAAAAGGTCATCATCAAGCATGCTGCAAAACCATAAAGTATGTAAGTATGATTCTTTTTTTTCCACATGTTTGGTAAAATTTATAATAAAATAACTGATTTGGACAATTATTCTAAGTCTCAATCATGTTGTGTTGTATGCATTTTACATGGTGTAAATACACAATGTTTACTCGGTGGATACGAAAACAATGATATATTTATGCATCGACACTTTGCACAAGCACGTAGTGAATTTATTTCAAGATAGTAGATGTTAGAAGTTAGATATGGCAAACTTTAGTTATGTCATGTTACCCAACCGACACAACCTTCAACGAGGACCAAACGTTAAGTTCAAGCCCATACGTCAAAAAGTGTATGAATTGTGTAAATTTTGTGTATATGAATCATGTATTTTCTCTAAATAGAAATTTATGAAATGTGTATTTTTTTGTACACCAGTGTATGATATATAATATTGTACTCAAGTACATGCTGTCCAATCGTGCACAATTCATCTAATATGAATTGTGTATTTTCTGTATACTCATGTATGTTGTATAACATTGTACCCTAGTATGAGTTATTTATCATGCATCTTTTGAGTATTGTATTATATATATATATATCTACGTCTCTACCACCCTTCCTAGTTAAAATATCAAATATCTAAATATCTCAAATATCTTTCGATCAATGTTCCTAACCATCTCGATACAAATGATCCTTGTATTTCTAAGTAATCATATTCACTCACGACGCAAGAACAACAAAAGACGCTCATAAAAAATATAGATCATGATATCATGTTCATGTCATGTTATCACGTATTATACATGACAGCTCTATTTATGCCTATTATTAACCTACATGCATACTTTACTAAAGGGTGGTACTTAACTTAGTCGATACTTTATAGCATAAAAATAGGATCAAACAATAGTTTAACAATTAACACGAAAGTTGTTACTAAACCAAAGCAGAGCAGAGTAGAGTAGAGCACTAGAGTGCCATCCCATCTCCCACTCTGTTTGGAACAGTCCCCTCCACTAACCCACCCTACAAAGAAACCAACAGTGATGGGCAGATTCCACTCGACCCGTTGCTGTTCTCGTCCCTCACCTCTTCTCCCTTCCCATGGTGGTGAGTGGGTGCAATGCCCACTCCCCATCACTCCCACCACTCGTGCCTGTCATGTAGAGAACAGGGTCGGAGTTGGAGTTGATTCCTGTGTGTTGAATCCATCACCTTTTGGTTCCACTCCTCACGACGTCTTCTCAATTGGGTCACCTCAAAGATCTCTCTTTCTCTCACCCGTCTCTTTCGCTCTTTCTTCCTTCTGTTCGAGTGTTCTTTATTAGTGGGGATGCGAACACTACCGGAGCATCACCCTTGCAGTTTCTCGACTTGGGTAAGGCTTGGATTCGCGAAAGAATCGATTCCCTGTTCAAACCAATGCTGTCTTTGTTCTTTAGAAGTTATTATGGGTTTCTTTTGTTATGTTTTATTAATGTTTCGTGACATGTCCTTTGCTTGTCTTGCCGCTAATTCGAAGCTTTGATGTGTCCTTTTGTGGTTCCTCTCTTGGTTGGGTGTTAAAATTACTTTTTATTATTATTGAGTCCTCCACCTGTTTGTTGAATTGCCTGTGAGACGTTTATTTCATAAGTGAGGTTTCATCGAAATGGCAATCGAGAGGTCTGCTTTCTTGCTGTGTTTATTGGCCTCTTTCTACCTCATTGGATCCGCTCGAGTGGTGATGTCAGGGGGAATCGTGCAACTTTTGGATTTTAAGAAGGAGCTTATCGACATTGATGGTAACTTGCAAAGTTGGAGCTCGTTAGATTCGTCTCCTTGCCGGTGGCGTGGCGTAACCTGCAATTATTATTCTGACGTAGTCTCCATAAATCTTCACCATTTCAACCTCTCTGGTAGTCTTTCATCCACAATTTGTGAGCTCGGTAGCTTAGCTGTCTTGAACGTGTCCCAAAACATGATTGCCGGGCCTATACCGGAAGACCTGGCTTCTTGCACTAGTTTGGAAGTTCTGGACCTGAGCACCAACAATCTCCACGGCATTATTCCGCCCCAGCTTTGTGGTTTGCAAAAACTAAGGATGTTGTTCCTAAGTGAGAATATCCTCTATGGTGAGATCCCGATGGCAGTAGGTAACTTGACGTTACTTGAAGAGCTTGCGGTATACAGTAACAATCTCACTGGTGGCATCCCACGGTCGATTGGTATGCTGAAAAATCTACGAGTAATTCGTGCCGGTTTGAATATTCTCTCTGGTCCAATCCCCGCAGAGATTGGGGAGTGCAACAGCCTGCAGGTCCTTGGTTTGGCTGGGAACATGCTTGAAGGTTCCCTACCGAAAGAGCTGCAGAACCTGAAGAATCTGACCACATTGGTGCTCTGGGTAAACCTATTCTCTGGGGAGATTCCTCCGGAGCTCGCCAACTGCAGTGCATTGGAAATGCTTGGTTTGAACAACAACGGATTTACTGGGCCACTCCCCAAGGAGCTTGGTCAGTTGTTGATGTTGAAAAAGTTGTACATCTATACCAACCGGCTTAATGGCTCGATACCAAGTGAATTGGGGAAGTGTCTCAGCCTCAGAGAGATTGACCTATCTGAAAATCAGCTCACCGGTTTCATCCCAAGTGAGCTTGGGCTTATCCAGAATCTCTCATTACTACATCTTTTTGAGAATCTTCTCCAAGGCAATATCCCACCCGAGCTTGGCCAACTGCCACATCTGAGGAGACTAGACCTTTCGATTAACAACTTGACTGGTGTAATCCCATTGGAGTTCCAGAACCTCACTGCCCTCGAGTACTTGCAGCTATTTGGAAACCACCTCGATGGAATCATCCCGCCTCTGCTAGGATCAAAAAGTAATCTTTCTGTTCTTGATGTGTCAAACAACAATCTTGCTGGCACAATTCCATACCAACTTTGCAAGAACCAGAAATTGTTCTACCTCAGCCTTGGGTCTAACAATCTGGTTGGGAACATTCCACATGGTGTGAGAAATTGCAAGCCCTTGGTTCAGCTGAGATTGGGCAGTAACCAGCTAACCGGGAGCCTTCCCATTGAGTTGTCCAAGCTCCAAAATCTGACTGCTGTAGAGCTATATGACAACAACTTCTCAGGCCCCTTGCCTCCAGACATCGGTAATTTTACTATCCTAGAGAGACTTCTTATTTCAGATAACTTTTTTATTGGTGAGATCCCACCCGAAATCGGTTCATTGATTGAACTAGTAAGCTTCAATGTTTCATCGAACTGGCTCTTGGGCAAAATTCCTCACGAGCTCATGAATTGCACGAAACTTCAAAGACTCGACCTTAGCAGGAATACCTTTTTGGGCTTAGTGCCTGGAGAATTAGGCAGTCTAGTTAATCTCGAGTTGCTGAAGCTGTCGGATAATAATTTGAATGGGACCATACCTGGTAGCCTAGGGCGTCTCCCCCGACTCACAGAATTGCAAATGGGAGGTAATCACTTTTCTGGACGCATACCTATAGAATTGGGTCAGCTTGGCTCATTGCAGATTGCTCTTAACATTAGCTACAACATGCTCTCTGGCGAGATTCCTTCTGAGTTGGGGAATCTTCAGATGCTGGAGTCCATTTATCTGAACAATAACCAGCTAGAAGGTGAAATCCCACCCTCACTTGGTGACCTCTCGGGACTCCTAGTTTGCAATCTCTCAAACAATAGGCTCGTTGGAACTTTACCTGATACCACCTCATTTCAGAGACTGGATCCTACAAATTTTCTTGGAAATGTTGGGCTTTGTGGTGCGCTCGTCCTCACTTGTTCACCAACAAGAGCCCCATCTTTTAGCTCAGAGAGTGATTGGAGCAACATTCCTAAATTGAGAGCAAAGATCATCAGCATTGCTGCTACAACAGTCGGATTGATATCCTTGGTGCTGGCAATTGGGATTTGCTGGATGATGAAGCGCGGAGTACCAGTGTATGTAGTATTTGAGGATCACAAGCCACGTGTCTCTGATATCCACACTTTCCCGAAGGATGGCATAACATACCAGGAGCTTGTGGAAGCAACCTGCAATTTTTCAGAAAATGCTGTGATCGGAAGAGGTGCTTGTGGCACGGTCTATAGAGCCGTTATACCCAGTGCTGGTCTGATTGCAGTCAAGAAACTTAATTCACGTCAAGGGGAGAGCTCCAGAATAGACAGCAGCTTCCGTGCTGAGATTTCAACTCTTGGGAGCATTCGGCATCGAAACATTGTCAAACTCTATGGTTTCTGCTACCATCAAGACTCCAACCTAATATTATACGAGCACATGGCAAATGGAAGCTTGGGGGAGCTCTTGCATAGGAACAAAGGAGTGTGCCTTCTTGATTGGGATGCACGATACCGGATTGCATTGGGAGCTGCTGAAGGTCTGCGATACCTTCACTATGACTGCAAACCTCAGATAATCCACCGAGATATAAAATCGAACAATATACTGCTGGATGAGGTATTTGAAGCTCATGTTGGGGATTTTGGATTGGCCAAACTTGTTGATTTTTCACAATCCAAAACAATGTCGGCTGTTGCTGGATCTTATGGCTACATTGCTCCTGGTTAGTTTTTTGTTCCCTTAAACATCATAAATTAATAAAGTGCTAAATTTATTTTGTGGTGGTGTCTGACAATTTCTTCTGCACCTTCTGTTTATATTTCAGAGTACGCATTCACAATGAAGGTCACAGAAAAATGCGACATCTACAGTTTTGGGGTCGTATTGTTTGAACTCATCACCGGAAAATCTCCAATTCAACCAGCTGATCAAGGTGGTGATCTGGTGAATTGGGTAAGAAAGTCGATCAGGAGTGGATCTCCGACAGCTGATTTGTTTGATAGAAGGCTTGATTTGAGTTCAAGACACACCATGGAGGAAATCTCTCTGGTTCTGAAGATAGCATTGTTCTGCACAAGCGAGTCTCCAGCTGACAGACCGACCATGAGGGAAGTCATAGCAATGTTGATTGATGTTAGAGATCACTCCGGTGGTTCACCATCTTCACCAACGTCCGATGCACCTTTAAACGAGGCATTGCATCCTAATTGTTAGAAATTTTGGTAGAGATCCTCTTACAATTTGTAACAGCTAAATGGTTAGTGCTGATCTCATGTTAATTCTTGTTCTTTCGTAAATAAATGTGATTATCAAATGATTATTTCTGGCTATCTTTTTTGTTGCATCACGTAATCTCTGCACTTTGGAATGCAATGGTTTGGATTGTTATACTAAATAATTTTGATGTTTGAAGTGGTCTTTAGGACTGAAGTTCAAGCTGTTAGTGATAGATCCAAAACTAAGAATTCTTCTACGTTTGGGCTGTATTGCATCTCTTAGGTGATTGAGTTAAGAACAAGCATTTATTTGGAGAACTGAAACTCGATGGGATTCCTCCATTTTGGACCTTCACTAATGTTTCATGCTGGTTGGTGGGTGATGATGTTACTTTGATGCAACACATCTACATTAGCAACTGGATAGGAGAAAATTGTCTTTCTTCTATCGAACAACCAAAAATCTATGCAAGATTTTTGTTTTCGTGTTGTAACTTGTAAGGCATCTACGACGACCGTTTCAAGAAAGAGCAATTATTTATCTAAATTATTTAAGCATGTCAATTTTAGGAGATCCAACAAACTTGTATCCGACGTTATTTCGTCAAATCCATGCGTTATTTATTTCCTCAACAATAACAATAACCAAGTTAATCAAACAAAAAAGTTAAATTTTAAATCCTGTCAATCATCCCATATCTTCTTGTATTAGAATTGAAATGGATGTCTTAATGTCTTTTGTGAAAATTACACTGTCTCTTCGAAATCCAAAGACTTGCAAACATGATTTTTTTCCTTATCGTTTCTACCTGCGAATGATAGGGGTTGGACTGAACCTTCATGGATCGGCTGACCTTAGGGCTGCACATGGGATCGGGTTGGTTCGGATGTGACCCAAAATCAAACCGAGTCCGACGTGGTTAGTTCTGGGTTCATCCAAAATCGAATGGAGCCGAACTGTGACAAAACCAAACCCTAACTAGGAAAATCAGTTTGGGTTTGTTCGATTTCGTTTTTACCCAACGAACATATTTAAGTTGTAATAGAATATTTGGGGTTTAGTTGAGAGAAGGAGAGTAAATACGTCGTAGGCAATACAAATAAAAATTATTATTATTATTATAAGTCAAAATTTAGTGAACATAAGACTCATCTTACAAATTTAAGTCTCCTTTAATTTTACAGTTAGATCTAAATTATAGTTATTCTACGGTTAATATCCAATATTAGATCATTTATTAACATAATCACTCATATCCTTAATCTATCTTACAATTTCAGATGACTTGTGGATATGATAAAGACTTAAAATAGAAAAATTAAGTCTTAGGCTCACTAGAGAATTTATTATCGGTTTCGGGTTGTTTTGGTTCAACCTCACCCTCGGAACCAAAATCGAACTGAGTTGTCTGACTTTTTTAGAATCAAACCAACCCGAGTTTAAAAAAACCCAGTTCAACTTGACCCAATCGGTTCGGTTTGGGTCCGTCACCCACAATCCTTTTCCTGAATTTGCCACAAAAGCTTAAGCCGATTGTGTGGTGTAGTAGTATACTCATGTTATCATTATATTCCACACTACTAATTTTTTAGTAGTCGAGGTGGGATTAAACATTTTTAGAGTGTTATAACTAGAGGTGTAAACAGGTCGAGTATGCCCCTACCCGTACCCAGCTAAATTAGCGAGTATGGATATATACCCGGCCAAAAAAATGTATACTCGTACTCGACCCGTACCTGTTAAGTTAGCAGGTACGGGGCGGGTAAACAAGTATAATATATAATATATAAAAATATAATATATAGTATATAGTATATAATATATAATATATATTATATTTATAAATATATAACATATAAAATTTATAAATATAAAAAAAATATAAAAATATAAAATATATCTTAACGGGTATGAGTAATGTGTATACCCGTACATGACCCGTTTAGTAACCGGTTAAACGGGTACATGTATACAGGTATGAATTTTTAAACGAGTATGAGTTTTTATATCCATATCCGATCGGGACAGATGATCGAGTATATAAGTATTATATGTCCTGTTTACACACCTAGTTATAACTTAACTCACTTGAATGAACGTCTTCGTCAGAATCAAGTCAGTCAGCCACCAGATTCCAGCAGTGTCACACGATTTTGGTGTATCACTTATCGCAATTCCGACAATTTATTTACACGAGTGCTTGTGCAAAATTCCACTTCCGTCTTGAACACACGGGTCCGTTTTTTTATTTACACGAGTTCCGCCTGACCAAAAATTAAAACGCGAAGATCCTCCGTTGCGTTTCGACCCCTTCCGTTCCGATTCACAAAACGAAACTACAAATCTTCCGCTCGCAAACCCTAAATTGCAAAAATTACCACGGACTCTCACGGAATCGCGACTCCCCGCCCGACCAGGTTCGTCCCCAATCGGATCTCCCTAGGATTTCGCTCCGCTCAACGGTTAGGGTGCTTCGTTACGTGGGGGCGTCGGAAAAATTGGTTCTTCGGTGGAGAAATTGGTTTCTTAAAGGTGTGGTTTAGGGTTTTCGTACAGGATTTTGCGTTTTTAGTTAGGGCCAGTTCTGTTGGTTGGAATTGTGGATTTTGAAGATCTTGTGCTTGATTTGGATGGTTTCGTATAATTTCGTAGTCTATTAGGTTTAACGCATTTGATTCGTTATGGAATGTCATTAAGTTAAGTATGTTTGGATTATTCCTTCTGCCCTGTTGAAAAGGTCATTCGTCTTATGCAGCTTATATACTTTTCCTTGAGATGAAATTGATGTATAGGTGGTTGCGCCGTCCGACGGGTGAGTCGAGATGGGCTTCTAAGTTTTGAAACCTCTGTTGGAGAGCCTGTAGCTAAAATTCATGCAATGTTTCCACCACTATGTTAGCATATCTTATGTTCCCATTTAAATTGTATTGGGCATACCATCTGTAATAAATTTATGTCTTTTTTGATGTCAAAGAATAAATAAAAACTATAAGTTTTGTTATGGGTGATCCATTTTGAAAAATATGTTTATATGTTGGGTTTTTTGCAGTTGCATGAGTTTTTAGTGTTACGATTTGATTTGTGCTATGTAATGGTTATTCTACTATAGCAGGCTTGGTTTCTTCATAGACAAGCATAATTTAAGTTAAGCTTTTGAATGTTCTCGAAAAATTGGCTGTTGATAAGTAATACTCATGAAACCTCAAATACTTAGACAATTAGTTTATTTGTCAGAGTTGGGGCACTTTTGACGCTTTGATATCCAATGCAGTTAATAATTTCCGTAGATTTTCCAAACTGTGCTTGCAATTCGTGTCCCCAAACTGTGATTCTTGTTGACTTTCATCTCTAGCCTACCCTAACTGAATCGAAGCCTTTGTTGTTATCCCCACATAATGGTTGATCAATCCAACATTCTATACTATAGTCTCAGGCAAGAACATCTTCGTCAAGCTAACAAGCCCCTCTTGTTCGATGCTGGTTTTAATCTGATTCTAGGAGCTCTACTTGGAAAGGTGAATTTGAATTTTGGCTGTTGTCTGATCTCAGTTTTAAGTTGGAAGTGGGAGAGACATTTTTCTAGTTTTGTATTCTTTTGTAAGTTCCAACCTGCTTTTCCTTGGGCGTAGAAGGGAAATTGGGGAAGTATTCTCAATTTTCAAATACAATCTGTTAAAGTCTTGAAATTTCAATCTTTGAGATTTCTTGGAATTAATCAGTCAAAAATTCATGTAGCCCAATTTTCTACCTTTTGTTGTTTTCATGTGGACATGCACACCTTTTCAAACACTTTTGAGATGAAGATGTAGTAATCAGGCTTTGACTTTTCTAGTTTCATTCCAAGCATGTATTTTGGATAATAATGCTGTTTTTGGTTTACCATTGTTATATTTGATCATTTCGGTTTTCGTCGAATCTCTCAATGACAATATATTGCATACATGTCTTTGTCCATTCTCTCACCTTGTAAATACAAAGCGAAACTGAGAGAATGTATAGTTTACCACTCATCACCTTTTTGACATTTCCGTCATTGGTGCTTGAATTTGAGTTAACTAATAGCGTATTTCTTCTTGTCATCATTTTTCCTACGAATCTTCTCCTAAGTTAAGTAACATGCGAAATTTTCTTTCTCAGTGTAGGTGATGACTTGTGTTTAGGTGACGTTTCACCGAAAAAGCATGTTGATTTTGTAGCAAAAGATATCCATAGAATTGCAAGAAGTCCGTAATCATGATATAGTTTCACAAGGTTTATTTTGTGAATTGTGTTGAGAAAGAATGTCAAGGGGTCAATTTCAAACAAGGACCTACCCTGAGAGGATTCCTGGAAGGTGCAGCAACACAGGAAACACTGAGAAGGTTGTCATAGAAGTTGATGAAGATGATGGTTTTGTGACAGCTCCCCCTGAAAAGATTCCAACTCCCACTCACTTGGACTCTAGGTGTTCTCAAGCTGATAAGCCAAATGGAGAAGCATCTAGTGGTTTTGTTATCAGTCTTGATGATGAAGATAGTGACGATGATTATGTTCATAATGGAGTGATTGACACAGAAATCAGCTCAAAGACCTTTGTTGATGATTCAAGCACCTCTAGCTCATCCGAAGATGACGACAGTGTCATGTTTGTTGAAAGCAAAGATTTTCCATCTAAAGTAGCGAACTCTGCAACCATTTTTTCAAAAAATAGATCTGAAAATAGATTTGGCTTGAATGGTGCCTTTAATTGTGGTCCATCATCAGGAAACCCCTTGAACTCAGGGACACATGAAACCTACATTTCTGAGAGTGATACCTCTGATTGTGAATTAATAGATGATCCTTCTGGATGTATCCGTGAAGAGTGGGAGAAAGCTGCACTGAGGCGAAAAGGTCCAGAAAAGTTCAACACGTCATCATCAGAGGAGAATACTAGTGTGTTCGAGTCGGATGATGAATGTAGATTTCCATCTGGAACAGCAAAAGAAGATGCTGATTTAGTTAAAGATACATACTGTTCACTTTTCAGCCACAAGAGGTCAGCAAGAGGAACCAACTCCAATTGTCCTTTTGGAGTTTCTAATCCTTCTGTAATGCAAAACGAATCTGCTTCTGTACATGTTGATACTAATACTCCAAGCTCTCAGATGTTTAATGCCAGTGTGAGGACATATGAAGAAACTCCCTCTACATTTGAAAAGAACGAGTCTTTAATTGAAGATGCTTGTTTCAAACAGGCTTCATATAATGAGCAAACACCAGGTGAGAAGCACATTTTTTCAAACAGTGCTATTCATAAGGAAAATGTTCCTCAAAATAGTTGTTCTCATACAACTACAGCCTCGGAGAATTTCAACAAAACCGAAAAGTCAGATCATGGAAAATCAACTGTATTCACTGAAGTGAATGGGCAATGTGGTACAACAATGGTGAATGGTAATGCCTCAAAAAACTTGAAAGGCCACTTGTTCTCTGACAATACAGCATATAGCATCCCGCAACCTGCCAACAGTGACTTTGTTCCTGAAATGGCTAATGTCGAGCACAAATCATCTCAAGAATCACCATGTCAACAGCAGATACCCTGCAATAATACCTCAGCATGTTTAGGAAACAAGGAGTCTCTACATGATGTTCAACATGATTTTATTGGTGGTCGGGAAAAGCACAAGGAATCTGATCTCTACAAACGTGCACTAGAAGAAGAATGGGCTTCCAGGCAGGAACAGTTAAAGATTCAGGTGAGAATGTATTAAGTTATTTGACATGCATTTAGATCAGTCTTTAGAAGGTAACTGGTACTCAACTTCACCAGTCAAGAATTACTTGAATAAGTTAGCTGTTCTGAATTGAAGGTTTAGCACAATAAACCGATAATAAAAGCTGTAGAACAATAACAAGAAGGATATTTTAAATTTTATTAATATATACTTGCTTATGAGATGTGAATGTTGTTTCTTTTGCTTGTAAGCCACTGGCAACGTATCAAAAAGTCATCTTTACTGTTGATGACATAACTAGAGAACATTTTATAAACATATGTTATTAGTTCCAATAGTGTAGTTAATGCCTACCAGTGATCAAAGAATAAAAACTAAAAAACTAATGCCTGACAGTAAGCAATGAAAGATAAGTTCACCCCTTTTGTTTGATTGTATTGGTATAGGCGCCCTCCCTCAATAGAGTTGTAGATAAACAAGTTCACACAGGTTATAACACATTTGTATAGACACGAGCAAGTAATTTCCTAGATATTTTTCAACATTTATAACTACATATTGTGGCCTAAAGATTCTATTGCCAATATTTAGTTGGTGCTTAGTTGTGTAAGTTACATGTACCTTTTTCTTTTGCAAGATAGCAAGTCACATATTTCCATTGAGGTCGTACACTCGTACAAGAAGGCTACTTGACATATATGACTGCTGTGTATGTATTTCAAGAATTGCACATTCAAACCAATCTTAAAAAAATAGAATTGGACATTCATCAGCATATCTTGCTGTACACTTTTCTCATGTTCAGCATAGGTTACATCCATGAATTACAAGAGTAAAAAATAAATACTAAATTTCTCCATACCCAGAGAATTGTTGTCCCATGAACTTTGTAATACCTATGTTGTAAAGGAGTACTTGTTGCTTAACTCACACATGCTGATTTCTGAACTACCTGTAATCGGGTGGTGGTCTGATATACGCTGCCCAATCCTTGCCAATTACAGAGATTATTTCTTATTGATGTCTATTCATGCTAAGCACAATGGAACGTTTTCTATTTCACAATAGATAAGAAATGCAGATAGTTTATATAACCTATTTGATTTAGTCTATAATCACCGTAACGCCAAAAATATGTGTTAATTTTGGTGAACATGCATAATTAACCAAAAATTGACAAATAATATAAATTTCCTCCATACTTTTAAGTGATGCTCTGATACACAAATTTGTATATGCACAATTTCTGAAAAAAGATAGGATCTCATGGAACTTTGTCATTATAGATGTTGTCTTCATTTTAAACATTGTCTTATCTACAGGCAGAAGAAGCACAGAGATTGCGTAGGAGGAAAAGAGCTGAAACTGAACGTTTGCTTGACATGGCGAAAAGGCAGAAGCAAAGGATTGAAGAAGTACGAGAATCACAAAAGAAGGTTTGATTTTTTTCCTGTTCTTTTATTTAAAGAAGCATGATTAAATGACCATCTTGTACATGCAAAAGTACATTCCTTTTGCATCTCTCTTTTTGGTCTTACCTGACCTTACATAATATCAGGATGAAGAAACTATAAATTTAAAAGAGAAGTTCAGAGCAGAAGTGAGAAAGGAACTTGGTGTAATGGAATCATTGCATAAAGACATGGCCTCATTGCTTCGGGCGTTGGGTATCCATGTTGGTGGGAGTTGCTTCCCCTCGGCAAACGAGGTAAGTTATTTTAGTACATGATATTTTACTTGATAGTAGAATGTACACTTCCAGCTAATGTAATTAATGTGTCTTCTTATCTTGTTGGCTAAGTTACTTAAACCGTTTGAATCTTTGTGTGGGAAAATGGTTTGTCACACCTTTTTGGATGGGGAAAAATAAAAATAAAAACAAAACTTTGATGATTAGGTCTCAGAGCATTCTATAATAATGGAGATGGTTTGATGCAAGTAATGGACTTCTTGCATTTGTCCAGGATTTACTAGTGTTTGGTTATGTAATGCTGCAAGCATGTCCATAGAAATCTTTTAAAGTTGGTAAAGGTTTTGTTAGTGGTCACATCAAAATTCCGTAGTTAATGTGCAAATGAGAGCAAAGATTGTTGAAAGTGCTATGGTCGTTGGAACTTTGTTTTCAACTGAAGATTACCACTGGAATTTGATTCCTTTGATAGTTGGACTCGTTTTGCTTTACTTCATTTAGATAGAAGTGTCTGCTCTTTGATATTATTTTATCAGCATACTTCCTGCAGTATATGGGGTTGTCCCTAGTGGCTTTTATTTTGGATCTCCTGAATCAGATGTGGTGTATTCAAGATATTGTAGTCCCCCTTGTACCTATTCTCATCCATATGTTATTATAATATAAAAGTACGTGTCACAGGTTAATGCTGCTTATAAGAAAGCTTTGTTGAAGTTTCATCCAGACCGTGCATCAAGAGGTGATCTTAGGCAACAAGTGGTGGCCGAGGAGAAATTTAAATTGATCTCTCACCTAAAAGAGAAACTTTTGCCAGCAATGTAGCGTTTTGTATCCACTATTATGGCTAAACACTATAACGAGAAGTTTCTACCTTTGATGTCAACGCCTATCCATGATCTCCGTTTATAACTACCGGCTGTTTTGGTGATGCGCCAGAAAGAAGCATAATGTTATGGATTAAAATCATAAAGGTGGATCTCCTTTACATGCTTGACTTCGGCTAATGTTGCGACTACATTATCTTTATGAGGGTAGTAGTGCAACTACAAAATATATGTAATATAGAATACCACAATTTTCTTCTTCATGGTAGTGTATATATTCTTTTGTTGGTTGGCCAGCCAGTGGTGATTATCGATCGAGGGGTTTGATCTTGCCAATTTTTTGGGTTTCTCATAGGGAAAACTGTATTACTATTTAATGATAGCCATTGTTTGATCTGCTATTTAAGTAGCAGAAACACAGCTGTAGGAATTGTAACTTTTCTGACCTTACATGCAAACATGCTAAAGAAGTTCTCTACTTATTTGTCTGGCCAAATGTTTTGTTCTTTGATGTACAGTTTGCCTGATGTTCAAATGAAGGATTTGGTTCTTTCGTTTGGTATCTCTGTTTGGATAGCAAGTTGGGGTTGTATGAAACCTCATATCGATTGATTACTGTTGATTTACAAGTAATGCGTCTATAATGTGAAACAGCTGCAGTTGTTTCTTATCCATATTTGTCATGGTGTCTTGTATTACTTGCTAAATAGTAAATCTGGTCTTCACATGTTCTCTAATCTCTTCAGATCCATCAGTTCATTATTGACTACGGAATTTCATACTTGAAGCTGTTGAGTTTTCCCTTTGCATCTCTTTTTAAGCCATTGGCTAGCATGTGGTAATATACCCATTAAAAAAATAGACAATGGATAATTCGAATTCTTTTGTGATGTTATGTATTAACACATACTAGAATTCACATGATGTTTAAAATAAAATTTACACCGTAAAAACATTCAAAAATGTAAATACAATTCTATCTCAACTAATAGCATTTCGTACATTTTTCGATAGCCATAGTTTAGAATTTAAAAACCTCTCAACTTGGGTTACTCTACACCAAATGCTAGTCTTACTTGACTCGATTCAAAATTTCAAAACGTGCTCTCTCCCCTTCCTCTCTACAATTTTTATTTTTATTTTACGTCTTTACAAAATGCAAACTCTCTCCCGATAGTCTTTATTTATGTAACTCAGCTTCTGAGGTTAGATTAAAAACAAATTAAACAAAACAAAACGCAAAAACGACACACAAGAAAAAAAAGGCAGAAAAAATAAAAATAAAAGTAGGCATCCTTTCCTTGTAGCGCATTGAGATCTTGAGTTGGTAGAGAGCCACAGCCCAAGTAGAGTAACAAGACCTCCAAAGCAAAGTCCATCTATTCCTCCATCCAAAACCGAATCCACCACCAACTTCGTCTCCTCCTCAGATCCACCACCATCACCCATGTCCTCCTCGTCCACGTCACCCCCGGTCGACCACGTGGACCGCCTCCCGGACCCGGTCCTCCTCCTCATCCTCAACCTCGTCGGCGACGTCAAGTCCCTCGGCCGCTGTTCCTCCGTCTCCCGCCGCCTCCGCGTCCTCGTCCCCCAAGTCCACCGCGTCCTCGTCCGGGTCGATTGCGTCGTCTCGGATCCTCTCGGATCCGAACCCAAACCCACCCACCTCTCCCTCCTCCTCCTCTCCCACCTCTCCCGTCTCCTCCGCCCTCTCCAGTCCCTCCTCGGCCGCTCCAACCCTAACCCTACCTCCGCTTCCGTCTCCCACCACTCCCCCACCGAGGTCCTCCGCTCCTTCCTCCACCTCCGTCACCTCCGCATCCACCTCCCCTCCGGCGAGCTCGCCGTCGACCAGGCCGTCCTCCTCAAGTGGAAGGCCGCCTTCGGCTCCACTCTCCGGACTTGCGTCATCCTCGGCGCCGCCGATGACGATCCTGGTCCGGCCAAGGAAGAGTCCTCCCCCGACGACGAGTACGGGACCGTGCCGGAGGCCTTCTACACCAACGGGAGCCTCAAGCTGAGAATCGTCTGGACGATCAGCTCCCTCATCGCCGCCTCCGCAAGGCACTTCTTGCTCCGGCAAATCGTTGAGGAGCATAAGGGGTTGGAGAGGTTGGAGCTCACTGACGCGGATGGCCAGGGCGTGCTTTGCATGGACAGGGAGCAGCTGGAGGAGCTTCGGGTTAAGCCAGTGTCGGCGTCCGGATCCTCCAGGAGGACTCTCGTGCCCGCGCTGAACATGAGGTTGTGGTACGCCCCGTGCTTGGAGTTGGCTGGGGGGATCGTGCTCAAAGGAGCGTCGCTTTTGGCGATACGGCCGAGTGAGGAGGAGATGGAAGATCCGAGTGCGGATTTGGAGTATATCGCGAACGCCTTCCAGGAGCCATATGGGACTGCTGCCAGGCTGCTTTTGAAGAGGAGGACGCACTGCCTTGAGATGAATTCCTTCTGATTTCCCGTCCTACGGAACTCGGCTTTGATGAGGTAATTTATTGGATTTTCTAAATGTTGCAGATTTCAATTTCGTGGCTACTATTGCAACAGTGGTGTGTAATTTTTCACTGCCTCTTAACTGTTGGTCTGCTTAAAAATTCATGCACAATCTGAAGAGATGTGATATCAATTTATACTATAACAGGATTGGGAGGGTTATGTTGTGTTAATGTGACTAGTGAACTTGCAATAGGCGTGGTGAGTCGGCGTAAAAAGCTCAACTACTCCCATAAGTTTTGGATCAAAGGCTTTGTTGTTGTTGTAATGTGCCTAGTGAGCTCGCCTGCGAATTAGCTCCCTTGTATCTTCCCTCGAATATGGTTGTAGCATATTTAGTGGAACACTAGAGCATTTTGTTGATCATATCTACAGGATATTCCAAGTTCCATGGTCGTACTACATTTCTGAGCCTTCTATTCTATTCTCAACGTTGCAGTGTTGTCATGTCATCTTCCTTGATCTGTTTTTTTAACATTGAAGATTGTTGGTTAAGCATTCACATTCTTAATTAGAGGTGTTTTTTCCCAAGATGGGATGGTGGTGCAATGTTCTCTAACATTGTTTCCATACGTCTATGTTTAACAATGCCTTTCTCAAACCATAGATTTAAAGCACCTTGATAGACTATGATCCTCCTGAACCTCAATAACCTTGGATAGAAGAATTTGATGGGAGGTATTATGTCATGACAAGTATTCATGGAATTGAGAAAGAATTAAATTGATATCCAACAAACTTGTTAAGCAAGTAATAAAAACAATAGTAGTGCACATGTAATTGTCTACACAAATGTTTCATGTAGCGTCCGTTGACGTGACAAAAAAAACAAAGAAATATGTAAAAGGGATGTTGCAAATGAGAGAGAACATGTGGTGCCATGAATCTAAGAATTTCCTCAAAACCACCGATCAAAAAAACCCCTCAAAACCATGTAGTAAATGTGTTGTCAAGTATAATTGAATTCCTCTGCAAATATGATAATGATATATTCGTAAATCCTAATTGAGGAGAACAAAGAGCAGTTGCTAATCTGAAATCAGGCAACCATTATAGATAATTTGTAGTGGGGAATATGAATCCTTTCCACCTTCCTATGTTTACCATTTGTGTCTTGAGTGACCATGTTAGATAATTTGTGATAACCAATGTGGACTTTGCTGAAAAATTTGTATGAGGCCCTCAAAAGTACATGAACATTGAACTGTAAAACATTGCATGTTTGTGTTTTGTTATACTAATTCGGATTGAAGATGTAGATGTTGGTGGCACTTGGTAAGGAGCAAAATGTTATCTCACTTTCATTAGTTTCATATCATCATTTCTGTGAAGGACTAATAATTTTCAGATATCCTGTGTTTGTGTGGTAATAACATTGAAAAGTTCCAAATATTTTCATGCATCTGCTGTTTATACAAGACACGGGATAGTATGTTGCATTGCCAGTTTCGAGAGTGATTTCACAAAATTATTTTAATCTTGCTTGGTACGCTTGTGGGTAGACTGGATGGTGTGTCTATAGAGTTTCACTGCCTGTTAGGTTAAGCAGTTTACTATCTTCATCTCTTTGTCCATTTTAATTTTATTGTTTTTTTTCTTTGGCAAGAAATTTTGATGTCCCCCCGCCTTGCTGATTTTTCAGAATTCTTAGCTGGCTGGAGGTGAAGAGCAACAAGAGCCTAGTACGCCGGCTGCGAGATGAGGACCACTAATCCCGTGTTAGTTCATCTGTTTCTGAGATGATGGCATCTTTTTAATTACGGGCTCAACTATTTCAGCCTTCTTGCCTTGGTCTATTTTACCATCCCGGCCTCTGGTGCTGCTACCTGGAAATTTTAGAAGACCAAACAGTTTGCAGTTTAACCCAGTTGTTCCAATATTTACATGTATGCGTTCAATGTGCATCAAAAGTAGGAATGTTACGTGTCGTTGCTGAAAGTACTTGTACCGTCACGAAGCTTTATAAATGTATCCTAGTTACGATAGATGTATCTGTTTTCTTGTTGCCGTTCATCTCGTGTCATTGCAACATAAACGGATGATCTTAGGGGCAACAACTTTTTTTTTCCTTTTCATCTCGTGTAATTGCAACATAAACCGTGGATCATGTTCCTGTACACTTTATTTTTTTTTAAAAAGAATTAGTCCACTTTTTGTAATAGCATTAACGGATGTTATTATATCGATATTTTTTTCCTTCAAAAGTTCAAAATATGACTTGGTAGATTCAGGAGTATAAAAGTGTCTCCCGAGGAAGAGCCATGAAATCCTTTCTTGATGTTCAAAATTATGACACGTAAGCTGATTTGATTTTTGTGATCTTGGTGAGAGCGTTTTGCTTTGCTATTCTTGTTCAGAAGATAATACGAACGTGAGGCATACACGAGCCTCGTGCGGTTGGTAGTAACGCTTTGCAATTGCGCAAACAAAGTCCAATTTTTCCAGCTTGAAAACGTTGACCTCAAGTCAATCACCGCCTCATCGGACGAGACTAGTCAAATTTGTCTAACCTTTCAATGTTAGAAGATTCTTTCTTACACATCATTTGTTCTTCCAAGTTGGCACTTGAATGAAATGTTAACTAATCTTCCGAGTTGTAAAACACTGCATGATGAGAAGATTCTTTCCACTAGAATTTGACAACGCGACATCGTTCGTCATCTGAAAGTCTCATACTAATCCACAACCTCTTAAAAGCCATCCACGTTCAGCATCGTGAGGTCAAAAGTTTCCAACTAATCCACCACAGTCCAAACAAGCTCTGACGCCCTGTGTGTCTTAGTCTTAGGATGAGTCTGGCAGCTGCTTTTCTCAAAGCAATGAAATGCTTGAAAGCTACTTCATATGGTGGAATCTTATCTGCTAAATTTGGTTGCAATCATACAATATTGGGGCAACAAAGGTTAAAGTCACCTGCAGTCTAGGTCCGAAACTTAAATTTTATCTAAAATCGGACATCGATTTCTGGTTTAAAATCATATGATATTTGATCGGGTAGAACCTAATTTCGAAATCAATTAAAATTGATGTTTTATTTAAATAATTTCTGTGATATGGATATTCCCATTTGTGCAGCATACTGATCTAAACCAACAAGTTTATTTATATATAAATCTGCTTATATTATAACCTAACAAAAAATTACTAGCATACAGTTATGCTGTTATATTTGCCGTCTAGTTTTAGTAGTAAAGCTTTCTACTTGACTAACAAGGGTTCAAATGCAAATCAATATTTATGAAAGTTCAAACCGAGTTCAAATCAATATTCATACGATTTTGAACCGAAACTTAGATCACGTGTTCACTTTTGAGTTTTTTCCAAAATTATTTGATTTGGGTTGGAAAAAACCTTCAAACCCTAGCATACTGAAACATCTAGATCATAAATTCATAATGCAGTTGTCTAAAAAACAAGACAGACTTGAAACAGAAATGGAAGACGATATTGCAAGAACCATCACTCAAACTAATACCCTACGAGATCTAAATTGAACAAGAAATAGAAGCGGAACTGGTGTGAGGTACATTCTCCCGAAGGTGGAAACATATGGCATCACGCTTGCATCATTTCCACGGTAAACAGATAACGATCATAAAGCTCAAGAAACAGCATCAAAATGTGGCCCATAACAAGAAACATAAATGTCATCATTCCGATCAGCGTAGACACAATTTCTTCCCAATGCAGACATAGGCTACACTGACCTACACAACTCTAACCTATGCTGATTGCCTTAACTGCTGGCCACCACCATTCTTCTCGACTAACAGTTCGAGATCAAAATTTAAAGTTCAAGCTCACATTCACGTTGCAGATACACTGGTAAGCTCTTATCACTGATCAATCAACTTCTTTTGCACAAGTTGAAAACTTGAAGAAATGTCCTTCCCGATACTGATTAGGTAACTAGTTGTGCACAAAATGCCTGCTTACATTGCAAACACTTCAAAATGTATTTAAATCTGATAAGAGTGGCCTCTTACAGAACTGAACTGATAAGATTTCTCAAGGCACCACCATAAAATATCACAAAGATGAAATTGTTTTCCTTTTTTGTGATTGATCCAAGATGAGGAAATAGTTACCATAGTGACAGGTTTGCAGAAGATAGAAATAGCATCAAACAGATAGGAAGGACATAGCGTCAAAAGCTAGCTAATAAACGAAGTTAACAGTCATCATACCTCTTGCACATCATGAAAATTACATAGATAATCAACAAATTAGGACATTTCACACAGTGAGAATGATTGAGGAACCAAAGTTGAAAGTGTTTTGTGTCCGTTTCCATTCTCCAGCTCCTGCGCAAACACCAAGCATTGATTAGCCTTGTAACAACAAAACAATGAACTGGAAAGAATTTTTTGCAGAAGCATATATTGGCAAATTGGCAATTTGCATGTAAATTTTACGATATTCTTGCCTTTTCTATATCAAATGATTAGCTAGTGAACACAGCCAATTCTCCAGTTTTTTTAATCAGATGCAAAATCAAGGATTAAAAAAATATAGAAGACCAGCAGGATCTTTTAAAACGTTCGAGGTCAACGCAAAAATTTCTTGTTTACAAGTCATGAGTCACCAAATATGCAAATATCCTAGTCATTTGGGTGCATCCTCTACTTTATCATAGACATCATAAATCAACAATGCTACTATATCAGTAATCACCCTTATTTGGCTTAAGTTGGGTGACCAAAAACATTAGGGTATTTTCCCATGCTATTACATATTTCAGCATGGCACTGCAAACTGAAATAACAAGGAAATGATCAGTATCTCATCTTAAGAAAATTAGATTTAGTTTGCAGGTGTGTATTTTTCTTCACATGGCTAGATATCAAGTCAATCTAATTGTTGATATTCGTCTAAGAAAATATACTAAAAAATGGAGATATGACCTAGTCAACAACAAACAATCATAAAGTGGCACCAAACACAAGGCGGTCACTGGAAAAATCACTGTGAAAAAGGATGGATGATAAACGATCCAAGAAACAGGGTGGATTAACAAGTGATGGTTTGCCAACAGTAGAGGAAGCACCACATATAAGAAACCGAATTGCACAAAATCGTGAACAAATTGGTAGGAGAAGGGCAGGGCACCCTTAAAATTAGAGGAAACACAATAATTCCATGAATGTTCCCTCACCAACCTCTATTAGCTTGAATGGTTAAGACATCAAATAGTGATTATTCATGGAACAGAGCTGGTGAACGTGTAAGTTAGACCTTGACCTAAAAAGTAAAAGAAAAGTAGCAAGTAGCAATAAAAACACAAACTCATTGATGTATCACTTTTTTTATCGGTCAAACTCATTGCTGTATCACAAAGTTCTTGGAGATGATATTCTCATCTCGTTTAGCCAGGTGAACCAAGAAGCGTGTCATGTTGCCTCGTACTATCCTATGTAACAATTTGGATAATTAAACTAGTCCATCGTATTGCTGATTTACCAGCTTGAGTTGCTATACCTGGTTCATTTGTCATAAAAAAAATGAACAAGGCTTAGCTCCACAGAAAAGTTTACATGTTCACATGGTTTTTCTTTCTGATTTTTTGATATATTAGTAAAACTTGAGTGTGACAAAATAGCCACAAACAACCGCCACTCCAGGGCCTCCACAATGTTCAGGGAAGCAGGAACAGTTTTGGGATATGAACTTGGAGGCACTAATAAATCGACTTTAGTGACCTTGGTAAAATACACAATCCTAATAAAACTTGATTTCATGCGCTATCACTTTTCCCCTACATATTTCAAGGATATCCGAAAAATAGTTTCGATTTATTTTAACCTAATTTCATAATGTCAAACATCATAAAACAACAACAAAACCTTTAATCCCAAACTAATTAGGGTAGACTAGAAATGAACTCAAAAGAGTTACGAATCAGGCATCGAACAACATAGAAATTATAATAAAATCAATCTTGAATTTTCTTGAGGAAGAAGCATGTTGGACATGTGAGTTAAGTCAAATACGGCCAAAAGAAAGAGCCAACATTTTATTTGGGTGGAAAGAGGCCATTAAGAATAATGGAAATATCACAGTACGAAAACTATCTGAAAAATAAACTTCAGTTTTCAGGTGCCCCAATTCAAGATGAAAGTACTAATACCAAGTTTGAAGACAATGCTTCAATCACAATGTCTAGATTCCAATATATACATTGATGCAGCTTTCAACACCAACAGATAAAGCTCTAATATCATTTATATACTTGTGAGATAGATTTTTTTTTACCATGGGACTAATTTCATGCACAAATGCACTTTCAACACCTCTGAATAGTTCCACTTGGTTCTAAAAATTACCAAGTGAGAGGCCATGTGTTCATCAATCATCATTTATGCACAATGCCATATCCATCACACGTATATGACTACAAACATATGCAAGCATAACATGGCATTCTACGGTTAGTGATTGCTGAACCTTGCTGTCATTATTTGACACGTAGGCTGCACAACAAGGAAATGAATTGCATCATTAACACTACATGATTTTATGTAGGATGTGCATCTTGAGTGAGACAAATATTGCATGGAGCAGAATCCAGATAAATCATTGATCATCTACACAAAAATTGGATGGTTGGCTTTGTGATCATCCAAGTTAGGGCTACTTTAACTGCAGTCACCTAATGAGATGTGACTCGAAGTGTATAATGCATGGGCATTTGACACGTATTTAACACGTAGTATGATAATCAAGTGTATCATGCAATAGTGTCTCAAGTGTACGGAAGACAAACTGATAATTAACAGTTATTTGACACGGCGGCGGCATGATGAGGAAATGAATTGCATCATTAAATGATCTTATGTAGGATGTTCATCTTGAGACAATACTGCATGGACCAGAATCCAGATAGATCACTGATAATCTACGCAAAAACTGGATGGTTGGCTTTGGGATCAACTGACCATCCAAGTTAAGTCTACTTTAACTGCAGGCCACCTAATGAGATGTGACCCAAAGTGTATGATGCCCAGACAGAGCTGCTGGGTAATACCAACTTACAAACCATTGCACAACTGTGTAGGGCGTTTAACAGTTCAAATATTGACGCTTGAATGTATAAAGAGGGGTCCTGACTGCAAAAACATTGTTACAATGTATACTAGCAATTGATGGTTTTGTGAAGTTGATATAAAAATTCTGATGCTAAGATAGTCTAAATTATAGCTTAACACCCTCCTAGAAAAGAGAACCATTTTATAATTTTCATACCATTTCTGAAATTTGTTCAAGAAGTTGAACCTGATTTAATAGGTCCTCCACAGGACGAAAGAGAAACATAATTGTAAATTATCAAATGACATAAATAAACATCATAAATCGCAAGCATGTCATAAGTTTTTTCTGAAAAATAACAACAAACCAGTTAAGGAAAAAAGTTCAAAATGAGGGAAAAGCAACAATAATTCAGCTTTGCGTTGAGCAACTAAAAGCAATGGAAGGGGGAAAGGTCAATTTTCAACTTACAGAGAAAAGTAGGCAAGCACAAGATGATGGTTTGCCCATTGTTTCAGTTCTTCCCTTTTCCCTTGAGATCTGAACTCCGGTATCCATCACTGTAATAAAGCTGAAGACGGCTATCATATCCAGATGGGAAAGGGTTTTCCCCGGAGGTAGGCGTAGCTGCAGTTGGAGTACCTATGCCAAAGGGAAGACTAATACCATCTACTGAGGAAGAAAGCCTTTGTAGATGGTGGTGGTGAGATATTGAGGATGGTGGATTGGACTGAAGGGTCCCCCTGTTGAAACCAGCAAGGCCAGAAGAGATAGAGAAGTTGAGACTATATTCTCCTCCAGGGGCCACAGCTGTCACAGGAATGAGATGATCCTGCAAGAAAGAATACGGCTGCTGCATCTCTGGATGATCACCAGCAGAAGATGCAACAACAGTATTGAACGACATGATCCCAGAGGAGCTGTTTCCATACTGGGATTGTCCCGGAAAACCTGGTTGTTGGTGATGTTTCTGTCCCTGCCCAAAGAGACCAGCTTGGCTGAAGTAATCAGTGGTAATGGCAGTTGGTAAATGCCTCATCTGCTTGTGAAAAAATATTGCGTCACCGTTGCAATTACCGTTGCTACCAGGGTGAGCTTCAGCAAGGGTCACCAAGCCTTGGGCTTGGGTGCTTCCACCACCAGTGAGGAGTTCAGTGAAAGTACTCTGAGAATTATGGTTTTGCTGCTGGTTTTGATTGCGATGAGCACTTTCACCTTCCTTCTTCTCTTTGTCCTTTGCAGCCCTCTCTTTAGCACGTTCTCTCGCTTTCACTCGGATGTCTGACCGAGACAGAGACAAGACGGAACCTTTGCTTGTCTCTGACGTGCTGCTACAGGCGGACTTGGACCGAGACAAATGCTGCTGCTGCTGCTGTGGTTCGTACTCATGTTTATTATCATTACTAGCATCGACCTCCCCGTGCGCATCCCTCCTTGGATTCCCATCACTCATCTGGTCAGGAGGGTCAAGAAAAGACCCATCGAGCGCAGGAAGCTCAGAGATTGCAGAAGATGCCGCCTTTATCAGCCACTCAACAGCCTTACTGGGTTGGTCAACGCCAAGGCGGTCCTGAAGATCATAAAACTGAATGGCCGTAGAGACCGAGAGCCGAACCCTCCGATCCCTTAAACCCTTAGCAGTGAGAACCTTACTATGCCGATCCTTCCCTCCAGAAGCCCTAGAAACCCTACAGATCCTCGAAGAATTGTGGTGCCAATTAGCATGGATCCCCACACCAACACCAACACCCATGCCACCGCCTTTTCCCTCCCCACTATTGGCATCACCATCACCATACCCCCATCCATTTGCATCCACCCGAGATCTCTTGCTTCCCTGCAACTCCCCCATCTCCATGCTGTCTCATGCCTCCCAAGAAACCATAGGGTTTTGTTCTCCAACCAGAAAATGGAAGTTGATTTCCCTCAATTTCCTTTCTGTCACTGTCTGCTTCCTAGCTAGTGCTCTTCTTACTCCGTCGCACAACCTTTATTGCTGTCTGCGTCTTTGCTATGGCTGCTTCTGTTTCTGCTTCTGCTACTACTGCTGTTGTCCTTTTCCTTTTGCATTGATGGCGGACATGCAGGAGCTTTGTCCTGCCATCTCAGTACCCACACACATTAAAATATTTTGTTTTTTATGGGTTTTTACTTACAAATAAATGATGTTTTTTTTACTTCTAATTCAATTCCAAACAACAAAAGTTACTTCTTTTCCGCTTTCCGATTGGGGGAAAAAGAGAATTAGTAGATGTTAATGCTAATCTTGATGTGGGGAGGAAAAAAGCAGGAAACACGTGGAAAGGATGAAGTCTCCAACGAAACAAGAACAGTTCACTCAGATCTACAGATAAAGCAAAGTCGGTTTCCGCAACAGAACAAAAGTCGAAACATCTGTATAGCACAGTGAATCGGTTATCAAAACCTACCCAAAAACCTTTTTTTCCAGCTAAAAAATCCACGAAAATAACGCAAACCAAACCCACGTTTTCACTTCACTCCACCGAAATCTAACCTTTTTTGCCCGAAATTGGAGTCTAATTGTCGTCTCCCAGATCCGAATCGGGATGGAGGCGGCGGAGAGCGAGGCCCGCCGCAGCCATGGAGGGAGGAGGGCCTGGGGTTTGGTGGGGCCCGCGGGTGTGGTTGGTGTTGCAGTGTGGGAGCAGTGGGAGGAGTGGTCGGTGGATGTGGTTTGGTTTGGTTTTGGGATTTCTGCTTCCGTGGGAACCCGAAATTACGAAAAGGGAAGTCGCGCCGTGAAGGCTGTGAGGTTTTGGAGTTTGGCTATTTATATTATTATATTATTACTGCTTTCCTGGGGGGGGGGGGGGGGGGGAGAGAAAGACGGAGAGATGACGGCGTCCACGCTTTGGTTTGGAGGGGACGGATGGGATGGGAGATATTTTACGATGGGACGCTTGTAAGTAGTTGTAAGTTTAACTGGTTAGGTACGTATCATTGCTGCGGTGTACTCCAGTCTCCACCTCCAGTTCATAGTTTATTGGGTAAACTGCAGTTTACAGTTTGCAAAATTTACTCTGGTAAAGTTTCTGCTGATGTGTAAAAAACTTGGAATACTCTACCCAACTAGGAGCGGGTTGCATTTGCATCCGAGATTCAAAATGAAAAAATATATCAAATGTTCTATTTTTCCCTTTGAATGCAAAATGTATAGATACACTATAGTATTTTAACAATCTGACAACAATGGTCATAAATTACTGACTTTTTGTTTAAAAGTCCTATATGAACATCAAAAATGTTGAAGTAGTCCACCACAAATTTAAGGTGTGTTGCATCTTGGATTTAAGGTGAAAATAATCAATCATTCTAATTTAACATTTGAATGCAAGATTTACAACAAATTACCTTGTCACCTTGAGACTCATGATTATTAAACAATTACTCGCCAAATGTCATAGACTATTTTTATTTTTTTTGAAAGCCATGTACAAAACTCTCGTCACAACATTAAACAGTTTATTATCAATACAATCAACCCCCCCCCCCCCCACCCCAATACAATTTAACATTTGAAGGTGTGATGTTAGAATCTTAAACCTACTTAAGGGACTAATCCCTAATTAAGAACTAATTATACTTTGGATGAGTTTTAGTTTAATGGATTGGGTTGGTTTTGGAAGATAAGATTTAGGTTAAAGTTATGCGATGGTTATCTTTTGGCTTGAGAGAGAGATGAAGTGTTGGATGAATAGAAGGGGAGGTGATGACTCGGGGGATGAGGTGTTGGTGTAAAGATTGAGATGTTGAAAAGTGACGGGGGATGGAGAGATGAAGGGTTAAAGTGAATATATATATATATATATATATGAGTTACGTTGGTGTTTATCTGGGGAGATTTACTGAAAACTTGAAAGAAGAGATCAGAGATGCGAGTTGAGTTGAGAGATAGAAATTTTGAGAAAAAGATAGAGAAGAAAAAGATGAAGATTTTGAGGTATGTACTCATTTGTTATTCTTCAGTTTCATATCATGTCCGTCTCTCTTGATTTCCGTAGTTGCATGCATACTGAGTATCGATGTTGAATTCATTGATATGCATGTGATTGTATGGTGGTATTTCAGTCGACAAGTATTGTGGCTGTATGTATGTTTCTAGCCGAGCCACTTAGAAAAGAGCTACCTAGCGGGCAGCGTGGAGCCACCCGAGAGAGGAAAGGGCTACCTGTCATTAGTGTGGAGCTACCAGGTGTGTGTATGACTAATTGATAGATTTTCAGAATCAAGTGATGTTGTCGAATCCGAATGGGAGTTCCAGATTGTTATGCATGCATATTATTTGTAATGCATGTCTTTTGATTGTGATCATTGACTGAATGTCACATTCCATATCATTTTCCACACGATTATGATTATGTTTGATTGATGGTTAGTACTTGTTGTCTGTCGAGCTCACAAATTGTTGATTATATTTTTCAGATTATTTATGGGTCTATCAGATGGATATAAATATCGGAATGCGTAACGGTCAGGATCGTGGATCGTATCTTAACGCACTGAGTTCAGGCGGGTAAGCACTTATTCGGGCTCGGGACGTTAACATGTGATATACAATGTTTATTTAACCTTTGGTTTTGTGAATGAAATGGAGTTTGGACCAGCCAAGATAGAGTGTGAGCAATGTGCAACTTTTCTTGGATGAAGAAGTAAAATATCAAGAACACAATAGGCTAGGATGCAAATTGCAACTTACCAATTACCATCTGCCTACTTTGTGAATTGTGACTTGATGGAAAGTGGAAGCACTATATAAGTATATAACACACAATAAGACACGTTCACTTAAAACTAACAGCAATTGTCTCTCTTTGCACCTCGTCGTTGTTAATAGTAATTAGTAGTTAAACCCTGCCATTTCTTCCAACCCACATCTGTTAATTAAAGAAAGATCTCTTGTTTTTCCACTTCCTTGTCTTGGAAATCTTGACATTGAGTTGAAGTTTCTAATTATCATCAACTCATTTTGCTGTTGTTCCCTATTAGAAGTGCGTGCACATGGAAAATTTTGGATTGAAAGATCCATGTGATTTGGCTTCACATGGAATGAAGGTTACCAGTTAACATCAGTTCTCATTTTTCATGCTTGCTTTGGCCATTTGGTACTTTTATACAACAATAGCTTTGTTTTCTTGTATATAACTATCTGTCTTCAGCAAAAGCAACACTACTTGTAAGTTCAGATATTAGAATAACGAGCGCCAGCTGATGAAAAATTAAACAAAAAACGCACAGCTTGACTCATATTCTTCGAGTTAGATGCCTTTTGCCAGCCACATAGCATATTAATATGTGTATGCCTTGTGACTTGTGAGCAGGGTTATTTCATATAAAAATGATCCACATATCTCTTAAATTACCATAAAAAGCATAATATGCAGTAGAGGTTCATTTGAAAGAGCCAAATACTATACTCTTTTCAACGGATAACATTATATTTATCAAAATGAAAATAAAACTGAACCAAGAAAACGTGAGCTTACAGCTTTGTTGACCCAAAAATATCTAAACGACGTACATTTCTGATATATCTATTATAAACAACGTACAGTTTTTAGTTTTCAGTACTTACCATTTTATCACTCATGTAAATGCTGCATCGAAGGACAACCAATGGCGCGTTGGTAGTCATTGAACTTCCGATCGAAGGCTTTTTTTAAGTAATATTTTTTATTAATAAAATGACAAATATAACACATAAGCCAAAGTTACATAGTAACGAATTAACGACAATGGGAGATACAAGCTTAAATTGAGAGTACAATGTGAGGAGTGGTCCAAGCTCAGCGAGCCTTAATAACATATAATAATCATGATTGCATTATTGGAGCAAAACCTTACATCCCATCATTGGTACGGTACCTACGTCGAAGAAGTCATGGGGATCTCAAGAGGTTACGAGATGGTGAATATTTGCTCGAGGGTTTTTGATGTTAAAGTTGTTTACTGGTGAAGAATATTTGAATATCGAGCTCGATGGTAGTTTATGGTTCATGAATGAGAAATCATTTGCTCTTGTGGATGCTGTCATCATTTGTCAAAATTCGATTTGAGTTCCCTATTGGGGTTTAATTAGAAATGTCGGTGTATACTGTATTGTAATAATGGTTTATGTGTTGATCCTTCATCAATTAATAGGTTAATTTATTTGCTTTCACATATTTTTTAAGAGATGATAACGTGAGCACTTCGCTATAGATATATTAAGCGGAATTAGGGAGAAAGAGGTTGATTTCTATATATCGTTCTGAGTTTTACATGAGTTTGTATATATATACATCACTAAGTTGGGTGACCGTTTGAAGTTAATGCTGAGTGAAGAGATGCATCCTTTGGGAGAAGACGCGATGGTTGACGAGGAGGTGTGTTGCATGTTGGTGAAGAAGTGTGTTTGCATATTTCAACACTCCCCCTCAAGTTGGGCCTGGAAGAGATTGTAGGTGCCTAACTTGATTATGATGGTGTCGAACGGTTGTTTACTTAGGGCTTTGGTGAAGACGTCCGCCAATTGTTCTTTACTGGGGACGTATGGAACTTCTATTTCTCCAGCTTGAATCTTCTCACGGATGAAGTGACAGTCAACTTCAATGTGTTTGGTCCTTTCGTGGAACACGGGGTTGGAAGCAATGTGTCGTGCGGCGTTGTTGTCGCAAAACATATTCATAGCTTTAGTGTGAGTTTGACCCATATCGTGAAGAAGTTGCTTTAACCAAATGAGTTCACTGGTGGTGGACGCCATTGCTCGATATTCTGCTTCTGCACTTGATCGAGCAACCACCTTTTGTTTCTTACTTCTCCAAGTAACAAGATTTCCACCAACAAATGTGCAAAAACCGGTAGTTGACCTACGATCATGGCTTCCTGCCCAATCAACATCTGAAAAACCAATGATGTTGTTAGAATTGTTATTTTTCATTAGCAACCCTTGTCCTGATGTTTGTTTTATGTACCTCAGAATTCTATCAATAATATCTAAATGTGATGTTCGAGGTGCATGCATGAATTGACTTACTATACTAACAGCAAAGGTAATGTCGGGTCTGGTCACGGTTAAATATATAAGTTTTCCTACAAGTCTTTGGTATTGGTGAATGTCTCTAATAGGTTCACCGTCGGTTGGACTGGTTTTGAGATTTGCCTCAATGGGTGTACTAGCTGGTCTAGCCCCAAGTTTTACTGTTTCTTTTAAGAGGTCTAGGGCATATTTTCTTTGTGATAAAAATAGACCCCTTTTTGAGTATGCAATTTCTATTCCTAAGAAATATTTTAGGAATCCTAGATCTTTTATATCAAATTTGGTTTTTAGATAGTGTTTAACTTGAGTAATTTGTTCATTATTATCACCAGTAATGATGATGTCATCTACGTAGACCAAGACTATGACAATCTCTCATTTATGATGCCTAATGAACATAGATGCGTCAGCAGAGGATTTAAAGAAACCATAAGCAAGAAGAAAGTGACTAAGTTTTGCATACCATGCGCGGGGTGATTTCTTTAGGCCATAGATGGCTTTGTTGAGTTTGCATACCTGGTTGGGAGAAGTGTTGTAACCCGGAGGGGGTACCATGTATACTTCTTCTTCAAGGGTGCCTTGAAGAAAAGCATTTCTGACATCCATTTGATAAAGCTTCCATCCCTTGTTAACTGCTATGGAAAGAAGAACCCGAACAGTATTCATTTTTGCTACTGGTGCGAAGGTTTCTAGGTAGTCAAGCACATAGGTTTGAGTATACCATTTTGCTACAAGGCGAGCTTTATACCTTTCGATAGTACCATCGCTATTATATTTTATTTTGTAAACCCATTTGCATCCAACGGGTTTTGTTTTATTTGGTCTAGGGATGAGAGTCCAAGTGTTGTTGGTTTCTAGGGCTTTAAGTTCTTCTCGCATTGCTTTTTGCCATTTAGGATTGCTACTAGCTTCTTCGTAGTTTTTTGGTTCTAGGGTTTCGCTTATTTGGTTTAGGAAAACCCTATAGTTTGGTTGTATTTGTTTGTAGGTGAGGTAGTTCTGAATGGGATAAGTTACTTGAGAGGTGATAAAATCATTAAACCTAGTGGGAGGGCGTTTTGGTCGGGTAGACCTCCTTGGGGTTGGAGCTCTTGTTTCTCCTTGTCCTCCTCCTTCTTCGTGTCCTTCTCCTTGTCCTTCTCCTTCTCCTTGTCCTTCTCCTTCTCCTTCTCCTTGTCATTCTCCTTGCCCATCTCCTTCTCTTTGTCCTTCTCCTTGTCCTTCTCCTTGCTCGTGTGCTTTGATGTTGAACTCAGGTAGAACTTGTGAGGAGTCTGGACGAGTTTGTGTTGTAGGGTTGTAGTAGGGTTCAGTTTCCCTAAATATTACATCCCGGGAGATATACATTTTACAAGATTCAGGGTCAAAGCATTTATACCCCTTTTTTGAAAAGAATAACCAAGAAATAAGCATTTTACAGCATTGCTATCAAATTTATCTAAGCGTTTCTTATGAACAAAGCATACACACCCGAAGATTCTAAGATGATCTAGGGTTAGTTTTCGTCCTAAGAGTATCTCAAGTGGTTGTTTATTCTGAAGAGTAGGACTAGGAAGACGATTTATTAGATAAGTCGCAGTTAAGATAGCGTCAGACCAAAATCGTTTGGGAACATGATTTTGAAAGAGCAATGACCTTGTTACATTTAGAAGATGGCGATTTTTCCGTTCCGAGACTCCATTTTGTTCAGGGGTGTGTATACATGTTAATTGGTGTAATATTCCCCGATTTTTCAAAAAATTTTGAAAGTTGTGGCTGGTGTATTCGGTCCCGTTATCTGTCCTTAAGGTCTTAATTTTAAAATCATACATGTTTTCAACAAAAATTGTAAAATCGCAAAAAACTTGAAAAACTTCGGATTTGTTTTTGAGAAGATAGGTCCAAGTATTTCGTGAGAAATCATCGATAAATAGCACAAAATATTTAAAACCGTTGTAAGACTCAACAGGAGCGGGTCCCCAAATATCGGAGTGAACTATTTCGAAAGGAACACTTGATTTGGTTTTAGAGTTAAAAAAGGGTAATCTAGTTTGTTTAGAATACTGACAAACATCACATGCATAATCAGAAGAAATAAAAGGAAATAACGTTTTTAAAACCAAAGAAGATGGGTGTCCCATTCGTTTGTGTCATAGAATATGGTTTGGTAAACTAGTAGTATGAAAACTCCTGTTTTGAGCCTCTAAAACATAAAGTCCATTGATATGAATCCCTTTACCAATCGTCTTCCATGTAGTTCGCTCCTGAAAGAATACATTATTAGGGGTGAATATAACATTACAATTTAAATTTTGTGTGATTTTTGATACTGAAAGAAGATTAGAGGTGAAAGTAGGTACATATAAAACATTTTTATTTACTTGATCTAATATGGTGGTTTCTCCTATCCCTTTTATTTCTACTTGATTATTATTTGCAACAGTCACAAAATTATGAAGAGAGTTCACATGTTTCTTTATTTTCCTTATTAGACTAGAATTTCCGGTCATATGATCAGTAGCACCGGAATCAATTATCCATTGATTATTATTTATATGTCTAAGATTTTTTTCTGTTTTGTTGGCAGAGTAATTTCTGGAACAAGGGGATATACCTGCGCAATTACCTGAACCCTGAGGGGTGGACTGCAAATATGCGCTGAGGTGGCCCAGCAGTTGGTCTAGTGGAATCGGGTCGGATCTGGAGCTGGATCCGGGTCCGGCGGTTGCAGCATCTGGTCGGATCCCTATTTCGGGTCGGGTTAAAGGGAACCCGGATCCGACCGAATCACGTGAGGTTATAAAACCTCGCGGATCCGAGCGAATAATCGATTCGCCTTCCCATTTTCTTTGTTCCTCTTTTGCGTTAGGGTTTGCCGCCGCGCTGTTTCCTTTTGGCCCGCCGTTCCTTTTTTTGTTCCGATGATCACCTCCTTCCCGTGTTGGTCTAAGATGAGGGTGTAGGAACCAACATGAGTTCCTGTTGTGCTCGGTCTTTTTACAGTTGTCACATGTTTCCTGAGGTTTATTTCTGTATTTTATTGTCTGATTTTGGGGTTTTCCGGCGAAGAACGCCTGGTTTTCTGAAGATCGGTCCGCGATCTGAGCGGTGATCCGACGGGATTCCTCCCGTTGGATCATCGCGATGATGGATGCGAGATCAGGGAATGTGGGGGTCATCAAGACTTGGCTTCGGATGGCTTCATAGCTGCCGTCGAGTCCGATGAGGAACTGATAGATTTGATCTCGCTCCTTTCGTTCGAGTAGGATTTTTGGGTCAGCAGTCGTGGGTTCGTAGATGGCGAGCTCGTCCCATCCACGCTGCAGTGTCCCGAGATACTCCGTGATTGTTTGTCCTTGCTGTTTTGTCTGTGACAGATCGTGTTTTAGTTTAAAAATGTGAGCAAAGTTGTTGGTTTTACCGTATATGCTTTGAACGGCGTCCCATAGCTCCTTTGCGGAATTTTTGTAAAGGAAGATAGCCCCGATTTTGGATGTCATGGAGTTGATTATCCATGTCATTACAAGATGGTCTGTCGCCTGCCACTCTTCTTGTTTTGTTTTTTCTGAGGTGGATCGATGATGAGTGGGGGCACTCTGAGATTCACCAGTGATGGAACACTTGCTCTGATACCATATTAAGCGGAATTAGGGAGAAAAAGGTTGATTTCTATATATCGTTCTGAGTTTTACATGAGTTTGTATATATATACATCACTAAGTTGGGTGACCGTTTGAAGTTAATGCTGAGTGAAGAGATGCATCCTTTGGGAGAAGACGCGATGGTTGACGAGGAGGTGCGTTGCATGTTGGTGAAGAGGTGCGTTTGCATATTTCAACAAGATAGCATGTTGTTACCGGACAAAGAAATGCTCCTTTGGTGACGCTTCTTTCTGGTCATGGGGAGTGAGGGGCTTTAGGAGTCACAAGGTCCTTAGGGGACTTCGATGATCATAATTTTCAGTTAATAAATATTAATGAGCTCAATTTTGTAGCTGTTTGTTGGGGGACAACTGGAGACGACAATGTGGTTGAAGGGCACAACACGAGTTATTTTTGGTGGCAGCAAGAAGGATCCACCATTCTACTGTCGCGATCCATGTATTGTTGAGATTTGCTCCATTTAATTATTGAATTCAGATTCAAACCTTGGCGACACAAATCAAGATTTTCACGGTTCCAATGGATAAAATCACGACATAATATTATGCAGCATTAATCGGCAAGAACAAATTGTCAGATAGATGATTTTGAACAAGGAAAATGCAAATCCGGATTCCTATATCAATGATTTCTACAAATAAAAAAGATTGCTTTTAAGTCAAGTCGATTCCCTTGAATTACAGGAGGTGATCTATGCATCTTTTTGAAATGAAATGGGCCAATGAACGGTCGTGATTCACAACAAGTGGCCACACCTAAGCGTTTTTATGGTTCTTTTTAAGTCCTTCCTTGAGAGTTGAGATGTTTGTGGTAGGCATAGTTGGACTTATATCTATTCAAAAATCAAAAGTGTAAGCACGAAATTATATTTACTCATGACAGTTAGACTTATCTCTATTATCAAGTCAGTAAGAGTCTTATCTGAAAGACTGAAACTAGTGATGGTATTCAAAATGTCCTCTCTCCAATAAAAACGAGCCTGCAGAAATAATTGCAGACTTCTTCTATTCTTCATCCCAAAAAACAGAAAAAATAGAAAAAATAAAAAATCAGTCAAATATCGCCCCGAGCATGCCAGCGTTGTAGCGTAGGTGCATGTGAATCTTCATCAAATCTGTAGGATCCTATCATAATCCTAATCCTAATTAAGTGATTATTGTTGTTAGGTGGTGATTAGTAGGAGTTGCATTGGATGGCTGAGATTGAAGATGATTGGATGGAGGGTGGAGATGGAGTGGTGATGGATGGAGGGTTGAGATGGTTTGGAGATGGAATGTATGGATGGGATTGAAGGGGTGAGAAATATTTATTGGTATTTCCCTCTCCCTCCCTCTCTCACTCGCGTCTCTCTCTCTCTCTCTCCCACAGTGTGCTCCGGCGAGAAGTTAATCTCCGACGAGAGGTGGTCGGCTCCGGTTGGTGGGTGGAGGTGAGTTGGGTTGTGTGCTATTCCGTCCATTTTGCTTGGATCATCTCCCTCGACCTAACTCGTTTCGGTGGTCTTGGTTGCTCCGGTTGGGTGGTGGAGGTCGACGGAGGTGGAATCGTGAGTGTGGATCGTCGAGGAGGTGTCGTCGTGGTTCTTCAAAGGTTTCTTCAAACCTTCCGGTATGTCAACTCGCTCACTTAAGTATCGTGAGTATTTGGAAGTCGACGGTAAGTCTTCCGGCTCGTCGCAAGTAAACGTGCAACCGATTTTACTGCCTGATCGGTCGACCGGTTGGTGCAAACGGTCGACCGTTCGTATTGAGATTTCGGGTTCTGCCTCACATCGGTCGAACGATGCCCTTGGGGCGGTCGACTGATCGTGCATAGGAGGCAAGCCTGGTGGTTTTCGGTCGAACGGGGCCTCTTTGTTGTTCGACTATGTGCACCGTCATGGGTCGGTTGAGGGCGTTGACCATCTAAACGGTCGACCGCTCATTGACTTCGTCCGACTGTGACTTAAGTGAGTTTCGGTCGACCAGACTTGTTGAGGAGCGTGGGGGAATGCTCTGGACGAATTCGGTCGACCGAGAGTGCTCGGGCGTTCGACCGGATTTGTAGTGAGAGTTGGGGGAATTCCCTGGTGGAATTCGGTCGACCGAGAGTGCTTGGGGGTTCGACCGGATTCGTTGTGGAGTGTGGGTTTATCCCTGGTGACTTTCAGTCGAACGGGGCCCCTTTGCCGTTCGACCGATTGGTTGTTTTGTTCGTTGAACCTGGGAGTTGACCATCTAAACGGTCGACTGCCCTTTGATTTGGGTTCGACTGAACGAGTGCAGTTGGTGGGAATCGATCAACCGAGGGAGTGCCGGTCGAGGTGATTGCCCTGTGTTTTCGTGATTTGGTCGACTGGGACTTTTGGTTCGGTCGACTGTTTATGTCCAGTTTTGCACTATGGAGGTGCGGTTGTTGTGGTCGTCCGTGTGGGGCGAGTTGTGGTGCCGATGTTCTTCCGCCGTGTGTGCTAGGGTGCACGAGAGTTGCGGTGGTTGGGTGAAAAAGTCCTGGAGCCCCGTAACTGTGTGAGAGCTTGGGTTGGCTGAAAAAGGCTTGAGGTCCAATTTAGAATTTGTGGCGTTTGCGGTGTTTGAGTGAAAGAGCCGTGGAGCCCCGTAACTGTGTGAGAGTTGCGGTTGGTTGAAAAATACCTGGAGCCCAGCTAGTCTGTGCGGGGTTGGTTGAAAAAGACCTGAAGCTCCGTAGTGCGTTCAGGTTGGCTGAAAAAGGCCTGGAGCCCTTAGCAGGGACCGCGTGTTAAAGGTTGGTTGAAAAAGACCTAGAGCCCTTGGACGTTTGGGTTGGTTGAAAAAGACCTGGAGCCCTTGGTCGTGTCGTGGTAGTTGCGGTTGGCTGAAAAAGGCCTGGAGCCCAGCTTGGCGACGAGTGTGTGTTGCGGTGGTTGGGTGAAAAAACCCTAGAGCCTCCGTGACGGTGGTGTGTGTTGTGGTTAGGTGAAAGATCCCTGAAGCCCAGCCTGTTTGAGATGCTTTTCTTGTTAGTAGAATTGCATGTTAGGGTGCTTTCATTTCCTGCATTATAGGGTTTGACATACGGGGTTTCCTTCTGGAAACTCAGGTATTGTTGCATGTGTTACTTTCAGAGCGTGAGCGACGATAGGGGGTGGTGACCGAGGAGAGGAGCACCGCTACCGGATCCAGCTTTCTCTCAGTTGAGGTCGGGTGATTACTGTATCCGTTGTATAGTCTTTTGATGTAATCACAACTTTTGAAATACTCTGATGTTCATATATATATTATATATGTTGGTGCACATGTTTCTTGTTATTTCGTGATGTTCTCTGTTGATTGTGAGTTATAAAAAATTTAAATTCTTCCGCTGTCAGAGGACGTTATAAAATCTGTTTAAAGTTTGTTATCTTTTTTTTTAAAATAATCGTCACACCAAATTTTATATGAAAACTAATTTATTTTAATTTCCAAAAAATGATAATCACATAAAAAATCTAACCAAAACCATTCCATTCTTTGCACCTGCGGTTGGTTGACTCGATTCTCAACCCCCACGTGCGAAACACCCAATCAGGTCGGTTTCCCGGATCCAACCCGACCGAATCCACACCTCCACCCACCTCTAGTCTCCCGAGAGCCAAACCAAAGACCGAAACTCCCACCTTCCCAGATCGAACCCCCCGTCGCTGCTGCCGCATCCCCTCCGCCATGGCCGCCGACATGACCTCCGGCGTGACACACGACCCCGACGGCGTCGACGGCGTCCGCATGACCTGGAACACGTGGCCACGGTCCAAGATCGAGGCGAGCAAGTGCGTGATCCCGATCGCGGCGTCAATCTCCCCGATCCGGTCCTCTCCCGATGTCCCCGCCTTTCCCTACGCCCCTCTCCGCTGCAAGCCTCCCTGCGCCGCCGTCCTCAACCCTTTCTGCCGCGTCGACTTCAACGCCAAGATCTGGATCTGCCCCTTCTGCTTCGCGAGGAACCATTTCCCGCAGCACTACGCCGCCATCTCCGAGACCAACGTCCCCGGGGAGATCTACCCTCAGTGCACCACTGCCGATTACGTTATCCCTCAGTTGCCGTCGCACCACCCCCAGCCGCAGCCAGCGCAGTCCCCGGTTTTCCTGTTTGTGCTCGATACGTGCCTCATCGAGGAGGAGTTGGGGTTCGTTAAGTCGGCGATGAGGAGGGCGATCGGGTTGCTGCCGGATAATGCGTTGGTCGGGCTCATTACTTTTGGGACGCAGGCGCATGTGCATGAGCTGGGGTTCGCGGATTTGACTAAGGTTTATGTTTTCCGGGGAGATAAGGAGATCCCCAAGGAGAAGATCTTGGATCAGCTTGGGCTTGCGTCGTCTGTTGGGTACGCTAAAGTGATGCCCGTGTCGGGGGCGAATGGGCCCATCAATTCGGCGGTTGGTGGTGGTGGGGTGAATCGGTTTCTTCTCCCTGCTTCCGAGTGTGAATATGCTCTCAATTCTGTGAGTTTTCTAATTTTGTTGTATTTTTTGGGGGGTTATTTCTTCTGTGTTTTTGTCGTTCGGGGTTGTGAATTGTGATGCAAGTGTGAGTTTTGATGGTTTAGAGCTTTTGTTGCAGTTGTTAGATGAGTTGCAGACGGATCAGTGGCCAGTTGGGCCTGGAAATCGTGCTATGCGGTGCACGGGTGTGGCATTGAGTGTTGCTGCTGGACTTCTGGGTGCCTGCTTGCCTGGGACAGGAGCAAGAATCATAGCTTTGCTTGGTGGGCCATGCACAGAAGGACCCGGAATGGTGAGTTTTCTCACCTCACCTTTTGGCCCAAAATTATTTTTTATTCTCAAGACTGAAAGCTAGTCGAGTAACATTTGCAATGTGTAGGAAGATTTTCTCAAAGTTCGGTGTATGTTTGTTCTGTTTTTGAGCTTGCAATTCTCTGCATTTCTATGAAACATCATCTGCCTTTCCTTATTCAGTTAGTTTTCATTTATTCCATGTCTTATGCATGTTTATCTCGTTCTTCCTTGGAACATCTCCATTCAGAAAGATGCCTTGGGTAATTTGAATTTGGTCCGGTGTATTTTATATTTTACTTGCATTCTCTCGTTTGAATCACTATGACTTGTGAAATCTTGAACACTAGAGTTTTGTAATAATGATAACTCGATAAATTGTACATGCTCCATGGTCTGCTGTTTCTAACTAAACATTATCTCCAGTTTGTCTTAAACTTACTTTGCAAGCTTAGCAAATCTCTATAACCTGCAGATTGTCTCAAAAGATTTATCAGAGCCCGTCCGTTCCCATAAAGATCTTGACAAGGATGCGGCACCTTATTTTCACAAGGCAGTGAAATTTTATGATAACATCGCAAAACAATTGGTCAGTCAGGGGCATGTTCTGGATCTTTTTGCGTCTGCACTTGATCAGGTCAATGCTTGAACTTACTAAAAGCAGAGTACATTGGTCTTCTTTTGGTGAAAGTTTAATGCCCAGAGAGTATAAGAGCCTTGAATTCCTATTAAAATATGATTTTCATCCACAGGTTGGTGTTGCGGAGATGAAACTTGCTGTTGAAAGGACAGGTGGTCTTGCTGTGCTTTCGGAAAGTTTTGATCACCCTGTCTTCAAAGACTCTTTTAAGAGGATATTTGAGGGTGGTGAACAGTCTCTTGGTCTTGCGTTCAAGTACGTTCTGCTGCCTATATTTTGGTTTTGATGTCAACAATGTGTATTCAACGAATTAGATGTCAAAGTTATCTTTGGTGTCTCAACACCAAAATATCCACAATGGCTTTTGTAATTGTTTCGTATTTTGCTAAGCTACCTACCACTAATGATATTACTGACAGTCTGAGTATCTTGAATAACACTTGGTGATTGATAAAAAAACAGACGTGCTTAGCAATTCTCCATTTGTGCATTTCATTTTTCCGTAGGCCATGCTAATTTTCTCTTTATATATCCTATCCTATTAACGAGTCGAATTTCCAAATCAAATATCTCGTTGTGAAAGAAAAATATTCCTCATGTAATTTAATCTATATATCCAAACACCTTCTACTGATGCCTTTGGAGAGAAAAAAGAAAACAATCTGTTGCCTAGAGATATGCAATGAAAATCATTATCTTTGTTACGCATGCTGTTTCCTCTTGATTCCAGTAGTTAAAGAGCCGTAAAGTCTTTTGGATAAGCTACTGTTGTCTCGAGTTTGATATTTAGAACCAACATATTTTACTTTGCTGACATTTCTTTTCCTGTATCCAGTGGCACACTTGATGTCATATGTTCTAAGGACATCAAAATCCAGGGAGTGATTGGACCATGTACATCATTGGAAAAGGTGTCCTAAATATCACATACTTTTAAGCTGTTTCTTGATGGATGATATCATACAACTGTAATTATAAATATTGTTTTTTACCGTTTTATTCTAAACACTCCCTAACACTATTCACAGAAAGGGGCTCAAGTTTCCGATGTAGCCGTTGGACAGGGTAATACCACGTCATGGAAAATGTGTGGTCTTGACAAAAGCACATGTCTGACTGTTTTCTTTGACATATCACCAAGTGATAGTTCAAATCCACCTGGAGCCGCAAATGCACAGCTTTACCTACAATTCTTGACGAGGTATATCATTTTTTCATTTGTGATGAGCTTTGTTTTTTAAAATCTTACTATTTTTATCCTATTTTGGGTGCCACGTGAAGTCTTAACATACTATTGCTTCACAGTTATCAACATCCAAACGGTGAAATGAGGGTTAGAGTTACTACTGTCACAAGAAGATGGATTGATGGGTCAGCTAATCGTGAGGTTAGAAGTTGACTTGCTGTGTATCTAACCTGTAGATTGACAAAATAAAAATTATGCTTCTAAATTGTGCTGCTCACCCTTTCTTTTATTAAGGCTGATGATCTGTATCTCTTGCTATCATGCTTCCTTTTTAATTTATTTAGCTAAACTTGAGGTTTGTGTGATGACATTTTCTTTTGGGTGGAACTTGTTACTATTTACCAACATTAGCATGCTATTTACATTGCAAAATTGCAATGAGATGATTTCCTTAATATTTTTATAATAGTTTTGCTACATGTTCATCTAATTCTTTACATGTGGTTTTTTAGTCACCAATTACATTTATTTATAGTTATATTGTAAAACACAATTTTTTCTGGGTGGTTATTTTATTTGCAGGAATTGGCCGAAGGATTTGATCAGGAAACAGCTGCTGTTGTGATGGCCAGATATATCTCATTGAAAATGGAGATGGAGGTAACCGACTATTTGTGGCAATCTACTAATATGTTACATTGTCACAGCAATTACTTGATTGTTATCTAACCTTTCTTTTCATTTGTTCCAGACTCAATTTTAAGTTTTTTAACTTAATATTGTTGTTGGAAAATTGTATTTTAATTTTTTTTAAATATAAATAATTTCGAGGATTATAAACATCAAGTAATTTTATTGTTGAAGTAAACAGACCAACTTTTAGAGGATATTATCCACCATTGTTTTCTTTAATGTTGTAGGGTATCATTTATGTCATTTGTTTTTTTCCTGATAATACTTGTAACCTTGAGATAATTAACAACTTCCTTGAATTTTGACTTAAACTTATGAAATGCACACTTTATTCTCATGCATTGTTGGTTTAGCTTTGACCGAAGTTATCTCTTCCATTTGAACTTCATTCCAGAAATTTAGAATTAATATTGGTGAGTGGTTCTTAGTTATTATGTTAATTTTCCGTGAAGCCCATGAGATGTAACAAACATACCAAACCCTTCGTTGGCCCCATAGTTGCCTAGACAATGCAAGTTAGTTGTAGTGCACAAATGGCATGAGAGGTTTTAATTACCGTAATAGTAAAAACTAGGTGCAAGACTCAAAAGTAAGTGGGGCCATCACCTTTAGAATATTGAATCACTTGATTGAATTACGTAATCGTGCTTTTTTCCATGTTAAAGTGCTCTTGGTAATCCATCCGCACTGATTGTTTACACATAGTTGAATTTTTAACAGTTGTTATTCTAATACATGTCTTTTCCTCTCTTAATGCTCTTCTTGTTTATGTTGTCATAATAAGTTATTATTGAGTTATCATTATTGATTTTTTTTTTCAAATTTCATTTACAATCAAGCTGATTCTTTTACATTTCCCCCCATTCTCAGGAAGAGTTTGATGCTATACGCTGGTTAGACAGGTCTCTTATTCGTCTTTGTTCCAGATTTGGTGATTACCGGAAAGACGACCCAGCTTCATTCACGTTGAATCCATGCTTCTCAATTTTCCCACAATTTATGTTTAATCTGAGAAGGTCACAGTTTGTGCAGGTTTGTTATCCGCACATCGTGATTTGTTGTTTTACGGCACTCAAAAATAAAATTTCCCACTGTTGCTTGATCTTCGTGCAGGTTTTCAACAACAGTCCAGATGAAACTGCATATTTCCGTATGTTGTTGAATAGAGAAAACATTGGTAATTCGGTTGTTATGATTCAACCTTCCCTAATTTCATATTCACTTAGTGGACCTCCAGCTCCTGCACTGCTGGATGTTGCATCCATTGGAGCAGATCGTATACTCTTGCTCGATGCATATTTTAGTGTTGTCATCTTCCATGGCACAACTATTGCTCAATGGCGCAATTTGGGTTACCAGAATCAATCAGAATATCAAGTAAGTGCATAATTGTTCTCATGACCTCAACATACATGGACTGACACGAAATGACACAATTTATACACTTTTTTTGGATAGTCGATAAGCTTAGTTATGATAATTTATGAGGAAAGAACATTAAATAAAATGACACGATTCGACGCGGAAATACAAGATGTCACTCAAATTTGTTGAATATTTAGACTAAACTGACGCGTTTACGTTTTTCATAGTCTAATTAATTAATTTTTACTTCAAAACTATTGTTTTAGATGTTTGTTAGAATGAATATATCATTATATCATATTACTTGATCATTACCAATCCAAATATGACATTTATTTCAAATTTTGTTAAATATGTCATACACGAAATATACACAATTTTCTGACACGAAAGTATACGACACGACACGATTGTCAGGCCTGGGACTGTGCAAACATTATGCTTATTTGAATTGGTTTATCACCCTATATATTATTCAATTTAATTTAAATTGCAAGTACTGATACCGTGAGTATTTGTACAGGCTTTCGCTCAATTGCTACAAGCACCAAAAGATGATGCAAAAATGATTATCAATGAGCGATTTCCAGTTCCTAGATTAGTCGTATGTGATCAACATGGTTCCCAGGTTTGTTTACCTTGTACTTGATTTAAAATTTGATGAGTTTGATGCACCAATTGGTCTTAGAAATGGGATATATGAGCTGTCATGTAAAATTCTGTTTATGGGGTCCAATTGTGATGGAACTGTGTGGATGTTGAACCATTTCCTTTTGACCTTTTGTTGTAATGATTGTCTTTTTAATATGTAATTTTGGTCGTTATGATGCACGGAAATTTCAGTAAAGGCTTTTAACTGGATGAGAATTTGAGTCTTTGGCATCCACCTTTTAACCATGAGAGCTCAGCCTATTGATTCTTTACATACCTTCCATTTTCGTAAACTATACTTCGCACTACTTTCAGTAATTATAAGTATTTCTCTTGCAGGCAAGATTTTTGCTGGCAAGGTTGAACCCTTCGGCTACTTATAATTCAGCCCACGATGTTGCACCTGGTTCAGATATTATCTTCACAGATGATGTGAGCCTTCAGGTGTTTTTCGAGCATCTGCAAAAGCTGGCAGTGCAGTCTTAGAGCTTTGCCTGCAAATCCTATTTCCGATTCCTGCTACTCTAGACTCTTGCAATCTTCCATCAGTTCTGCTGTTCCTTATTTTCATTTCTACTTCCAACTGCAGCCGTCTGATGAAGCAAGCACAGACATGTATCAATTCTTTGAGGTAAGAATGCCATATGGCATGTCGAAGGGTTGAGGAGCCTCTTTCACAATTTTATGTTTTCTTTGACTTTGTGGCAAATGTTAAGTTATGTTTTTTATTTGTATAGGTTCTTAGTTACATAAATTTGATTAGATTAAGGTTCAACTTATGTTTTGAAGACCTTCCTCTTCAGAGTTCCAGATATACAGCGGAACATTTTTGTGTTTTTCCCTTTGGTTTGACGACTCACCATGTCATGTGTAATACTAATATGAACTTTCTTTTGTCGTCATTGTACTAAAATTATTAGCTTTCCAGAACGATCACATCGAAGTGCATTGTCATCCAAACTGCAGCCATACGGTTTTATTGGGCAAGTGAAGATGGTTTTTAGCAAAATAGAATTATACTATGTTTTAATAGAGAAACTCTGGTATTTTTATGCTGGGGTGAGATGGAAATTATGGTTAAGAAGTGAGTAGTAACTAGTACGTCTTATTGCAGTCTATGAAAATTGCTTTTAATACTGTCGGCATCAGATTATGGATATTGTATTACCCAAAGTTTATTGTATGAGCCGGTGTTTTGTGTTTGGTGGCGCATCTGAGCATTGAGCGTGACTGGGGTAAGTAGCAACAATTCCTTATAATTCTAAGTTCCAACTTCTACCTACGATTGGTCAACTACCTTTGGTGGTTCATAACGGATCAAATGATCGGTCTTGAAATCCAATTGCAGCCGAAGATGTACTCCAATCAGCAAGTTACATAATTGAATCAAAAGATAGCCTCCAATTGACTGTTTTTGTGTATTATTATATTGCTTATGAAATTTAACCTTCAAATATGTGACGGTCAGTGAGCTGAGCTAGCATCACGTATCATTCAACCGCGTTTTTCTTTTGTTATTTATCTAATGTAAACGTCGATCTTTTATCTTTTGATATTTATAGGTATTCCTTTGGAATGTACCAAACTTATGAAGGGCTGAAAGGCCAGAACTTCGGGGCTGTGGATCGTAGCTTGCGCTATTGTTGACGCGAATTATCTAACTCTATCAAACAAACCCAAATACGAATTTTAGGCCATTGGGTTTGAGTATGCCTGTCCCTCGGTCATGGTTAACTCCAAAAACCCCAAAACCAATCCTAAAACCCTCTCGAAACTCCAAATTCCCCCCACCCATTGCGATGCCTCCCCTTCTGCGCCTCCTCTGGCGTCCCCACCCCCGCCCCGTCCCCCATTCCCACCATCTCTACGCCCCTTTCGTCGACGCCAAACCACCTCACCTCCCCCGCGACCGCGGCCTCGACCATGCCGTCGAAAAAGAAAAACACCTCCGCCCATTCCACCTCCTCAAGTCCCTTCTCGTCTCCTCCCACCCCTCCCCTCTCCCCCTTTCCTCCCTCTCCCCACACCGCCACCACTTCCCCTTCCGCCCCTTCGACTTTATCCGCCTCCACCCTGCCGCCTTCTCCACCCCTCCCAACCCCACTCCCGATCCCCCGATCCACCCCACCCCTGCCCTCCTCGACCTCCACAAATCCGAGATCGATGCCCTCGACCTCGACCGCCCCCACGCCGCCGATCGTCTCCTCCGCCTCCTCATGCTCACCAAATCCAAGTCCCTCCCTCTCCCGATACTCGAGTCTCTCCTCTGGGACCTCGGCCTCCCCCACGACTACCTCTCCTCCGTCCTCCCTCTCTTCCCCGACTACTTCCGGGTATCCCAAAAAGAGCTCGAGATGGTGTGTGTGAACCGAGATCTCGCCGTTTCCGTGTTGGAGCGGAGGTCGAAAACGGGAAGTCCAGGGTTTGAAGTGGACTTGAAAGGGGTCCAGATGGAGAAGAAGGTGAAGAAGTGGATGGAGGACTTCCAGAAGCTTCCGTATGTATCCCCGTACGATGAGTCTGGGAGGAAGCTCGAGAAGTCGAGCGTCGCGGCCGAGAAGTGGACGGTCGGGGTTATGCACGAGCTGTTGCATCTTTTCATTGGGAAGAAGACGGAGAGGGAGACTTTACTTCTGCTTGGGGAGTTTGTTGGGTTGCGGTCCGGGTTTAAGAAGGTGTTGGTTAATTATCCGAGTATCTTCTATTTGTCGAGTAAGCTCGGGAGGTATACCATTGTTGTTAGAGATGGATACAAGAGGGATGTGCCCGTGGAGAAGAGCCCTTTGATGGATGTTAGGTATCAGTACATACATCTTATGCATAGTGGGAAAGAAAAGGAAGTTTTTGGAAAGAGTGGTAAGAATTCGAGTGAGAATTGTTTCGAAGTTGATGAGGATGGTGAGGAGGATGTTGATCAGGATGAGGACGTGTCTGGTTCTTCTGATTACGAAAGTCAGAGTGATGAAGAGGTGGACGTGATTGCTGAGCCCGAGATATCTGATCGGAAGAGGAAGAAGTCTGTTGTGGCGAATAAAATGGGGAATGATTCTGTTTCGGAGGTCCGTTCGGTAGAGAGACAACTTCTGGCAAGGAAGGTTTTTCAGGGCCCGGAATGGAAGAAGCAGAGGCAACGAGGAGGTGCCAGTGCTAGTGGGAATTCAGGGGGGAGAAGCTCAAAAACTTAAGTAATTTGTAATGAAGTGTCAATGAAGGAAGGTGGTGGGTGGTGTGCATCGTTGATCATGTTGAAGATTTTATGGACGGAACTAACATTCTCAGAACCGAGTAACCTCTCAGGAGTCTATGACAGTAACTAATGACCATCTACTTCTTTTCTATGAGATCGGAGTCACCGGCAATATGATTTTAACTTGTTAGAATTCTTAACATACACAGATTAAGAGTAGACCACCTATTTTCGCAGCAATGGCGATGCGTCATATAGGTAATTTTAGTTGAGTGTAACTTCCACAACATTGTTAAATTATTGCAATGTCATGGTGCATTTGTTTCTCTGTCCTAAGTTATGGCTTGATATAGAGGATATGCTTCACCCCCATGAAGTTTGCACCCCCTTAAATTTCGTATGTTCTATTAGGTGTACCCTTGTAGCATTTTGTTCAAGGTAGTTTATCACACCTTCATAGTTAAAGTCAAGGTCTTGCCTCCTTTGTAATAATGGTTTTGGAGATCACAACCAGAAAGTTCAAAAATTGTTAGGATCTCTATTTTGATTGTATATTTCTAAATGATATGTGATCAATCTTTTAGTAGTTTGCTTAAGCTTTTTTTGCCTTTTAGAAATTGGTTGAAAACTATTCACGCCTTGCAATATTGTTGAATACGGAGTTTTCTTTTAACCACCTTGAAAGACTGCCATTGTTTCTGGTCTCTACTTTTATCTTCCTGTTGTTCTTTAGCGTGTATGCAATTAAAAACCAAGAGGTTTATGCGGACGTGAGAGCTTGTTAAATTTGGTTGATCTTCCAAGTTGTCTTTGAAACCCAAGCACTTGTTTGAGAGATCGTGGGGGCGGATTATTTTGCTTCTGCACATGCATAATAAAGGTTGGAGTAAGCCTTCACAGGCTTCATTGCACCAAGAAGAACTACTTCTGATACCATCTTAATTTGGGTTCGTTAAATATACCCTTTTGAATTAAAATCGAAGTTGGAAGCATAGCGGACAACAAGAATGATGACCATCGTCCAGCGGCCATCTTATCAGAGAGTAGTTTACTTTTGAAGTGCACTTACTATTCTTGAAACCAAAATGACCTCTTCAGGCATAAAATACAAAATCCCTGCTTTAATTTTCTCTTAGCAGGAAGATATCCAGAGACCAACAAAGAACACGCGGTGAATACTTCATTGCACCAAAAACCTCTGATACATCTTTAGAAAGATGTAACGGAAGTATGCGTTGCTGATGCTCCGAGTTACTCTAATTTGGCTTGAATCGTGTAATTCTGCATCCAATATCACTCTGTAACAATAATTCATGAATAAGCATGGAAAGCAGTGAAATATGGCAGAATTTTAGTTTTACGTACGTCCACTAACTATTTTTGCTCCACCCCACGGAACGCAAAAATTGGACATAACTTCACGAAACGCAAAAAAGTGGTTTAGACTTCAGAGTAGGTATGCTTGTCAACTGTGTTATGTAATTGCCTTATACTAATAAGTTTTTTGGTCATTCATATTTGACCATATAAGATGTTGTTTAATATCCGTAATCATACCTTATATGATATCGTGTATACACAATATTGCCGGTTGTGTATATGATTTTTAATCAGACTGTCTTACAAATCATGTGTATATGATACACATGATTTTAACATGAATTTACACAAAACTCATATCAACATGTACACGAATGCAACAAAATCTATTTATAAAGACTAAATTCATTTTCCACTTATATTGTACAAAACTTGCAATTAGCATAAGTTTAAGAAATAAGTTCTAGCATGAAAATTTCAAGATTTTCATGACAATTACAATAACGGACTTATCACTTTTAAAAAATATAATAATGAATTAGCCTATTGAGTATTCTAACATGTATTCGTTTACTATCATGTTTTAGTGTACTCAAGTACTCATGTTATATCGCGTCTATTATCATGTATTTGTGTCCAAAACCCTATACTCAAACTTGACTCGATAAAATATCGTGTCCAACCATCGTTAGCCAAATCCTTAAAATATCATGTCTACCCCGTGATCTAGTATTATTGTGCTGTATATATTTTTGACATACATATTTCAGTGGATAAACAGAAAATGATATGAACGTGCCTCAAACCGAAAGCAATGGTCAACGACAAATACCAAAATCTTGTTCCCACAAAACCACCATCTAAGTATCAACTATTATGGTCTGTTTGGATAACAACTTAGGAGAGAAATAAAGAGAAAAGAAAGGAAAAAAAATGTGTTTCTTTTCTTTTCTCTTGTTTGGATACCCATTATGACAAATATGTTTCTCTTGTTTAGTTAACATTTTACGAAAAAAAGAAACATTCTAAAAGACCAAAATACTCTTTATTTTGTATTATACTTTTGACTTACATCTTTCTACATTATTTTAATAATGTTCAAAACTATAAATTATTACAAATAAAAATATATCCACCAAACTTGAAAATTTGAAGTCATACAAACTCAGAAATGTTACAAACAAGGTAATATGCAAAATATTAAAAAACATTTTACATGTAAAATTAATTTGGATATAGATCTTAACCCATAAATAGGAATATCAAATTTAAATTCTCAAAATTCGTAATAAATTAAAAAAACACAAATTCTATTCCAACTCAAAATTTTCAATTGAAAAATTATAAAATAATACTACAAATGATTATAACATGATAGAAATTTTCAACAATTTTCTTATCATAGTGTTAACAAAACTCATCTCGATCGGTGTAGACTAATTCAAATGGGAGTGAGAAATGAGAAGATGAGCAAGATGAAATATTTAGGTGGGGAAAAAAAATGTAGAACGGTTGGGTGACGGAAGATGGAACGATGAATGAGTATTTAGATGTAGCAAATTAGAGTTTTGGGGTAGTTTTTTTTAATAATGGTATTTTGGTCACTAAAAAATTATTTATTCACTTTCTCTCCGTTTCACTTCAAAATTGGAGAGAAAGTTGAATTAGAATTTTGTATTATAACATTTCTCTCCATTTTTTTTTTCTCTCTTTAAATCGTTATTCAAACAAGGAAAAATCAATTTTTTCTTTTTTCTTTTCTATTCTCACGTTGTTAACCAAACAGACCCTTAAACTATGAAACAACCGAGTAATTAATAGGCCTTTTCCCACGAGCCCATGGGCCGGACAAATAAGAGCCCACTTCTCACAAATTCACATTCCCGCCACCAACATTCGCTTCCCAAAACCCACCGGCGAAACCCCCAAACACCACTCCATCCCACCATGGTGTTCCTACAGCGGAAGCGACCGTCACCACGCCCCGACTCTCCCGTCGATCCCAAACCCCGTCCCTCCTCCTCCTCCTCCGGCGCTGGAGAGAAGCGAGACGACGTCGGGACCCTAATCTCCGTCCTCGCCGACGCCGGGTGCACGCTCGCGCCCCCCTCTCTTCCCTCCGATCCCCATGCCCTCCCTCTCCGCCTCCAGTCCCGATTCTCCTCCGATCCCTCCCTCGTACCTCCCTTCCTCGCTGGCTTCGAGCGCTACGTCCGCGATCCCCACTGCTTCTGCAGGTACCACTTGTTCGTTTGCGGTTTCGGATGTCGGTGTGTTTTCCTGTTTGATTCTGGTAAAAATGTAGGCGCTAAACTTGGAGTAGTTGGCACCGAGTGGTTGAAGGTGCTCGAGACCTTTTAAGTCACAAGAATAGTTTAAGAGTCCGTTTGGAATCTCATTTTGATAATCTGATTTTCTAAAATCTTTTCAAATCTCAGTATCGGCTTCCAAACACACCTAGCCATAGTATGGAGTGTTAAATGTTTTTAGATTCAATTGTAATTAACTTTTGATTCTTGATTTTAAAGAATTAAAATCTGATTTTAGATGGAGGTCTGTTTGGAATTGCTTTTGATAATCAGATTTTCTAATTTTCTAAAATTTGACTAAATCTCAGAATTAGTTTTCAAACTTCGTTGCTATCAATTATCGGGACCCTATTCACTTAATTCTCTTGAACCTGTTGGTTTGCTTCTATGGGGTGTACTTTCGGTGTTTAGGTGTCTGGCTCCTTAGCTCTAACTGTTTGAATGAATTTCTGAGTTAAGTTCCGAATTTTTTGTCAATTGGAACCACTGAAACATTTGCTACAGATTTGATGGAACTTATTCACTTATTTTCCTCATCCCCTGAAATTCTCAATGTCAACATCTGATTCTTGGAAAAGTTACCGCTAAAGGTGCATTTTGGTTTTGGTTCACCTCACCTGCCATATCTACATCCCTCACTTCCATTAATTTCATTGGCTCCACACTCTCACTATGCACCAACCCCATTCACCTTAGTACGGATTCTATTTTTTTAGATGTCAATTGTAAATCACGTTTGATTCAGGATGTTTGGGAATCAAAATCTGATCATCAATATGTGGTTCCAAATGGACCCTAAGTAAAGGAACTATTCTACACAAATCCTAATTGTTACGAAGTTTGTTGTTTTTTGCTCTATTTTTCCCCTTAACTTCGCTCTCTTGTGGATGCTATTGGTGAATTCATATGTTTGATGCTAACTCGTCTGGTTTATGTTGTTTATTTCTCTATTTCTTTCATCATTCAAAAAAAATCCTCTGATTCTTTGTACTTATTTGGTCATTTTTATTGTTGCATTAGTTAGTTTGAGTGTGATTGTTGCGTGTGTGTTTGTCATTAACATATTTTTAGTTCCCACTCTTGTTTTTCATGGATCTAATTTGTTTGAATTTGAGTAATACAATGTGATCCTCACGCCACCCGCAGGTACTTGTACCTTTCTGTTTACTATGTTTGGGGATTAATATTCCAAACTTTTGGTTGCATGGAATCATGATAGTATATTTACCTTTTTGCAATTTGATCTTTTAATTTGATGTTAGGAAGCTGTATATCCTTATTTTGGTTAGTTGACTTTATTGCTCACCATCCTACTTTTATCTACATTGGTCACTAGATTTTACTATGTTCTTGATGCTAATTGTCCTAGCTTCTCTTTCCAGTTTCTGTATTTGTGTTCTGTCTAATGGTGTTCTGTTATTGCCTTCTGGCCCAGTTACCTTAGGAAGTAACGGTGGTAAACTTGTTTATTATGTTCTTATCAGCCTAAAATTCATATTTCAATATTTTGCAACTGCCCAAGCTTAACCTTGAAATTTAGAAAGTCCATTGTGTACTTTGTTAACTTTATAACTTATCTTACTTATTCCCTTTCCATTCTAATTCCCAAATCTTCCGTGCACATTTTTTTTTCTTTCCTTATTCACTTGCCTTTTCATTGTTCAAGGGTTTTGTGTCCTGTTTCTAGCGACTATGATGGGGGACTCTGCCAAAGAGAAAGCATTGCTCGTTTGCTTCTTCTCGTGCCTTCTATTCAGCTGCAGCTCCAAATCATGTTCCTTGAGAAGCTTCCTGAGCATTTTGACAGGGTTGTGGATCAGAATGATGCATCATTGTCTTTAAAAGATGACATTGCTAGGATGATCATGAATCAATTCAGGTGGCTTGATTTCCTTGTTGATCCAGAGAATTTCTCTGAGAAACTAAAGGAGGTTCTTTCAATATGTCCTCTCTCTCTTAAAAAGGAGATCATTGGGTCTTTGCCAGAGATCATTGGTGACAAGAACAATGGACGGGTGGTGGCTGCCCTTGAACAGATGCTGCAGGAAGATATTGAGATTATAGTGCCTGTTCTCGATGCTCTCTCCAATCTCAACTTGGATGATCATCTTCAGGATAAGGTGAACCTGTTTTCCATCATATCTGAGCCCTGTTCAATTCAAAGTTCAAGTGATAAAATAACTTGTACTTCTGTGTTGCCATAATTTGGTGTTTTTTTGGAAACTCCGTTGCAGGCCATTAGCATTTCTTTGTCATGCATCAAGACTGTGGACATAGATCACATGCCACATCTCCTTAGGTTTTTACTGCTTTCTGCAACAACAAAAAACATCACGCTTATAATTGCACAAATACGTGAACATTTGCAATTTGGAAGCCCCATAGGGACTCATGCTGTGAGGAGCAACAAATTCAAAGGCAAATCTCTTGCTTGTACTGCGGCATCTGTGGTCATTGAGGCCCTAAGATCAGCCCTCCAGTTTCGCAATGTAAGCATTGGTTAGTGATATTTGTCAATGGAAATTAAACTCTTCCTGTTCTTAAGATGGAGTGTGGTCTTTCATGTTGCAAACGTCAATCCCTCGATTCAAAAATATTACAACCTTACTATCTACATTTATATAATGTGTTATCTGATATCTCCCAAGTTGTTAGCACCAGCATTTTTTTTTTGACAATGATCTTTTATTCTCTATGCAACATTTCTTGCTGAACCATTACCAGGTCTATATGACAGGGGATGTTATTTTGGAATAATGGGTTGTCTTTCCTTTGGGTTGAGTTTGGTGATTTCAATTGATTTCTCTAAAAAATGAATGTGGTTAGTCTGGTGCAATTTGCCGTGCTAATTACAAGCCTAAAGTTAATCAAAGTTGCGTGTTCTTTAATCTGTAAGTGCATTATACACAAATGCAGCAGTTGCACCCCATAAATACCTTGCATAGTTCCAATAATCTTTCTTCTAAAATGACCTGTAGATGCTAATTTGGTCTTGTATGCTAAACTTTTCAAAAAGTGAATGCCAAAGTTATTGGATGCTATGGATTTTTTTCCGTAAATAGTTTCTAAGTTCCAATAGGCAGTTAAGGAGTACGATTGGTGATAATTGGTATATAGGTGCTCATCATTCTGAATATCTACCAAAAGTCATTCTCTATCCTTTTGTTATCAGATGATATGCCATGAAATCTTGAAAGAACTCAAACGACTCACTCAACCACAAGATCATAAAGTTATTGATATATGGCTTCTTGTTTTGATCTACACAAATGGAGGAACCCTGCGAAAAGATGCTGAAAAACTAATAAAAAAGAAGATCATAGAAGGTTTTCTTTCGAAGTTCCTCTTTGATCAATGTCTACATGGGCATGCAGAGTTAGTCAAGGTCCATTTCAATTGCTTATATATCACCGATTTAGATTGTTTATTGCCTTTTTCATGGAAATGGTACCTTGAATATTGTTGGGACTACTCAATAATCTAACATTTTATATATCATGGCACAGGATTATTTCTCAACATTTCTCTCTCTATGTGAGTACCTTCTGATATGCAAAGAAAATGAGGCAAGAGATTTTGCTACTAATGCATATATGACGCTCTTTGTTGTATTCAATGACACATATTCTAGGCAAGAGGTAATTACACACTCCTTTTGTTCTCATGTATTTATGGCGGTATCTTGCTGTTATGAACGTACTCTTTTGATTAGTAATCTGCTAAAGTAATAGGTAGAGAAGAGAGACAAAGATGAAAACGTAGAGAGTGGAATTGAGGTCTATGTAGGTTCTTATACACAGGACATCAAAATGTCGGGGCCATGGTCCACCTAGCTGCTGTTAGATGCTCTGTCGAAGGGTAGAAATCCTTGAGTCACAAGGGTCCAATGGTGTGGTCTACACCAGTGAGATTCAGTTAGCGAATGGCGGATTGTAGGTGGAGGGTGAGATGCACCCATCCAGTAATCATCTGTAGTAAAATTATTTAGATTATTAGACTGATAAAGAGTTAGATTCTCTACTCTTGGTTCGCAAGTGGTTGATAAGACTCTCTTTGCTTGCAAGTAGTTGATAGACGATAAGTCTTCTGACCGCAACCCCTTGGCTACAAGTAATATCCGCAGGCTGACGAGTCAGAAGATGGAGGCAGTTCAATACTGTAGGATCGTGTGGGTTATGGGTCCACTAATCACTTTTTAATCTAATCCCTAACTAATCAAACAATAAACGCAGCGGAAACAATTTAAAGACTAGTAGGGAAAGAATAATGCAAACCACAAGAAGACACGGCGATTTTATAGAGGTTCGGCACCCCACCCGGGTCCTAGTCCTCTCTTGTAAGCTCCGCTCGACTCCGCGAGCTCCGCCTACGTCTTCACTAACCACTCCCCGTTCCGGGCCGGGAGAGAACGCCTTTACACCACAAGCAACGCGAACAACCCTCGCTTGCTTGAATTCTTCCTCTCACAATCCGAGAGGGACACTTCGGGCTTTCACCGAAGTCCTTGCTTCTTTTGACAACACTTGTAACTGAGTGGGATTCACTCTCTAATTGAGCACACTTTGAGTAGGATGAGTAATTGATCAAGTGTGTGAAGTTTAGGCTTATAGAGTGTAGAAATGGGAGCTTTGAGGATTGAGGTTTCTCTCTAATGAGTTGGGACAATTGGAGTTGGAGAGTTGTGTTGACAACAAGTCATGATCCTCTATTTATAAGCTCCTAAGGTTTTCTAGCCGTTGGGGATAGATTTGATTGGGTTTTGTGCAAGATACACAAAGCAGAAAATCGGGCTGCAAATCTGTCCAGAACCGGTCGACCGAAACTACTAAACCGGTCGACCGTTCACTTGATTTCAAGGAGAACGGTCGAACAAAAGAATATTCGGTCGGACAAACGATCTAGAACTTAACTCTACTTAAGTGAATCGGTCGAACCAAAGTATGGAGCGGTCGACCGAAAAGGGGATTCGGTTGAGACAAAGGTCAATCGGTCGAACGAGAAATGTGTCGACCGATAGCAGGGAATTTGGTTTCTGAAAATGTGTTCAACCGGTCGACCGAATCAAGGTCGTCGTTCGACCGGTTACCGAATGTATTTTGGGGTTAAGTTTGTTTTATACGAATACGACCGTTATAGGAATACGACAAGAAAAACGGTCATATTAAAATCCGGGATCGGTCGACCGAAAAGGTAGAACCGGTCGACCGGTAGAGTTCGGTAAAATCACTGTGGAGAGTCTGTTATAAACCGGTCGAACTGAGAACTGGTTCGGTCGACCGGTTCACACAGGAAATCTGGGTTTAAGTTTATAAGTGATTTCCGACTAAGGTTTGGGTGATCTAATGAAGTCCAAATAATGTGAAATTTCGTGTGTGACTTCTATAGGGAACCTATTGTGTATGTGATTGGTTTTTAACTCTTGTATGCTCAATTTACACATGTTCCTAAGACTCAAAATAAAATCAAGATTACAAGTCTTCATTTAGCTTTATTACAAATCTTGACTTGATTTCCTTCCTTCCATGAGTCTTGATCACCTGTAGAGGTTAGCACAATACTATATATATGCAATGCAATATGTGTGCTACTCTACATCATCATAATTAAGATTAGGTTAATTAAATCATCAAAACCTAGATTAAGGCCAAAAAGCCAACAAATACATCCTTGAAGAGTGTCATGAGGAGACTATGCCTTGTCGAGTTGACATATTGTCTTGAGGGATCTTCAGCCGTCACCAACAAAAACCTGCAACTTCATATCGCCTATATGGAGCGATCCACAACAAAAAAACTGCTGCTTCTAGTTCCTCTAGCTCTCTATGCTCCGGCCTAAAGCGTAGTATTGGGTCTTTGAATCGGAGGGTAGTTAGTTCTTTATCAAGGATGCTGGTCTAATTGTTTTTGGGTTGTATGGAGAGATCAATTTGATTAGAGTTGCTAGATTTGTGTGATTGTGTCAGTTTTTCAGGCTAGAGGGTCTGTCTTGTCTGTCTTCATGGAAGATAGACTGGCCAACTAACTTGGGGGATATCATCTTCTTTATCGATGTGTTGATTTTACTAATAATAATAGGAAATTTTAAAATAAGGGTTTTCCTTACAGTGACTTCCATGTTTTTTGTTATTACTACACTGATATCTTTCATTGTGGGTTTTGTCAATCATCTAGCCAAAATGTCAAATCTTGTCACACAGTGAAAGTTAAATTATTGAAGGACCTGAATGTCTTGATAATTTTAAAACGTTAGGGACACTCCTTGACATTGATATCCTTATTTTTTATTTATTTATTCCTATAGAACCATTGTACTTTGAACCATTGTACTTTGCCATTTTTTCCCTGTTGCTCAAAATGACAAAAGAAGAAAAAAGGTATAGTTGATATGCTCATATGCTTGACAGGTTTTAGGTGCACTTGTGGCGCACATAGGCAGTGGTGTTTATTATGAAGTTAATTCCGCTTTGGAGATCATGATATCACTGACACTGAAACACTCAAAGGAGCTGGTTTCAGTTTCTTCTCATATTAATGGTGTGATTATAGCATGTTTTTCATGTGATTTTTTAGAATTGCCACCTCATATCTAAGGTATTTTTCTTGTTTTACAGGCATCCTGGACTACCTAGAGCAATTTACTGAAGATAATCTCCACAAGGTGCGTAACTACTTACTGTATACAGTTGTAGCTTTTGCTGCCATTTTAAATTCTTAGCGTGGCACTTCTTATTGACATTTTGTGTAGGTTTATGAAGTCTTTTGCCGATTAGCATTATTTTCTGAGTCAAGTACAGAATCCACTGGCTCGTCCTGTATGAACGAACTTCTAATGATCATACGAAAGCAGGTAAACTGGAGAACTATCACTTATGAGAGTAAGCTAGTAATTTTATTTATTAATATTTATATGAGAAACATCTTCAACAACAAAAAAGACATTGATAAATTGTCATTTGTCAATTTATACTTGGTTTGGTATTTGTTGTGTACAGGTTGGGAATGCAGATATGCGGTACAAAAAAATGGGAATTATTGGATCTTTAAAAATTATTTCCAAGCTAGAGGATGTAAATCCGACGACAAAGTTTTTTGTTTCCCAGGTAATTTTGGTATCCCAACAGTCAGTAGCTCCAATCTTGGAGTGGTTCGAAGATGTAAAGCCTTCATCTTTAATATCTCATGTTTGTGCTTATATTTGTTTATGTTGCCTTGTAGACTTGAATTGATGATTTTATTGGAAAATTATGTAATGTGCTTTACTGTTTCCTAGTAATTTATTGCATACATTAAGCACTTTTTATTGAAGATGTAAATCCTTCATCTATAATATCTCAGTTTGGTTAAACCATTACCTCTTAAAACTCAAGCACTTAGGTTGTGGGTAGTGGATCCAATTCTATTTAGAGTGTCGAATGCACAATGTTATGTGAGACTATCTTCCCAACACTCTTACGCACGCTTGATCGAGATTATTCTCTTTGTCTACTCGTGGCTAATATAGGTTGGAGCAATGTTATTGAGGTGAGATGCCTGTTCGCCTCAGGCAACCATGTGAGCCTGAGAGGCAAGCTACTTCAATCAAGCAACTGTTTGGTAGCCTTTTTGGTCGCCTCAGTTGCCTCATGGCCTAAGAGCTTTTGTGGCCTTTCTGAAATCCTTTTTCATACCTTATAAAATTAATAAATGGATACCCTTTTGAGAGTTCATTTTCCCAAATTCTTATATTAAGACTAGGATTTTGTCACCTCTATAAACAAATTAAAATGACCCCACAACTTAGACACCTAAAATTCTTGCCGGCCCACCACTTTCCGCCGACCCTGGCAACCTCCATTAGGCTACATTTACTTGTATTTGTTGGTTTTGTTCATTTTTATCATGGTGGAAACTGAGAAAGGAACGAGTGATGGTATGGACTTTTGGGGTGTTCTCCATGTTTCAAAGGTATCCTTAATTCCTTTCTTTGGACCTATTTCCTGTTATCCTTAGTGGTGACTCATTGGGTTTGATTATAATAAATTGACCTTTGGTGTTCATGAATTTTTCCCTTTGTATATTTTCCACTCTTACATTGTTTGGAGGCACATATATGATCATGCAAAAGGCCATCCACATCTAGTAAGGTTATAATTCCAAGTTTTGATAAACTCCTCTTGCTTTGTCTTAAATAATTAGTCTATTTTTCATCAACTCTGTAATATATTGACTGTGTAAGTGCAGTTTTTATTTACTGGAATGATTTAGTGATTCCATAATCCTGCTGTGAAATGTTTGACTGGACTGCAGCCCACAGGGATAACATTATGCAGCTAACTTCTAAGTGACAGACAGACATTTATGTTAAGGCTAAGAGGCTCTAATTTTCTCTTGAAATCACGAGCTGTGTGGGTTATGAAACAAGTAATATCATTTACTAGTTGACGGTTCTCTCACTAGTAATGTGTTTCTTATATTCTAATTCATTCACAAACAAGCTCCCATTCGTCAAAACCAATCATTAATTTTCATAGAACTTATAAACCTTTTAGAAGGCACAAATTATTTTTTTTTGGTTTTGCACTCATCTTATTAGCTATCTTCTAACTTAAGCACGTGTGTGTAGAAATCAAGCATCAATGAGGCCCTGGAACTTTTAAAGATGTGTTTGGAATCATGCAGACCCAAAACCCTATCCTTAATCCTGTTTTACGATGAACTGATTCCTTTGTTGGAAGCCACTGAGCTCTCTCCATCAATCATGGAATGGTTAACTTTTCAATCTACGATTGGTTTTCTAGAGTTGTAGTATGGACTTAAGGGGGTAAGTTAACACAGACTGAAAATTCTAAGTCAGTGCTTGTTTGTTACTGCATATTAATAGGTTGGGGAAGCATGTTGGGGAATTCGAGTCCATCTTTCTAAGTGATCTTGATGGTGGTCAGTTGCCTGGCAAGAGTCTGTCTATCTGTTTAGATGGTAATTTGATGACTCATTGTTGGGCTCATATATAGTTCGTCACCATAATTTGTTAGTTTTTATTTCTATTCTTCTATTATAGGGGAGTTATGGATGAATCTGGATGGAGATATATCACCCATATGCTTAGACATCTTGCGGTTGCTTTCCTCTTCAGAGCTGAAGTACGCTCATGTCTTGCAGCAGATACATCTTTTTACATCAGATTTGTTTGTGCTGTAAAGAATAATGCAATTTCTCACATCTTTTGTCAGGTGTTCGTCCACTTTACAGATTCTCCCTGTACAGTTTCAACTACTATCCTCAGTGGGTGTAAAAAAAATTAAATCTATGTTATTGATAGTTGATATATTATTGTAATTTCATGTGTAATATTTTTTTCCTGTTAAAAGATTGAAAGGTCTGCAAGCGACGGTTCTTTGGGTGGTGTTGACGCTCTTCTTGGTTGTCCTTTCCATCTTCCTTCAGCAAAGGTAAATGCATTACGGTGACTTCATACTCATTAGCAGTCACATTTGTTGACTTCATACTCATTGTCTTGACTTGCAGTACCTGTCTGAATCGTTGTGGAAATCACTCACTGGAACTCACAAAATGACTATATGTCTGTCTCTGTATTATGCAATTAACTGGATAAGGGAGTTGGTACGCTTGCAATTTAATTATGTTATTATCCACTTATTCAGAATCTCAAACACAACATGCTAAATTTTTAGTTTATGTATTTATTGGTGCTTCTTTTAGCTTAATGCTTTCAGTACGCAAGTTGCCGGAGGTGTTCGATGTGTAACACAGAGTACAAAGAGAGAAATGATTTCAAAGATATTCAAGCGGTTAAGGAACTTAGTGTAAGTATGTACAATTTAAATAAAGTATCTGTATTTCCTGCTGTTTTAGGTTCTATGCCAATAAAGTATTTTTTTTGTAGCTTCTGATTTTATGCAGGCGAATTGTCGTGTTACCATCTACACTTTTGAAACTATTACATAAGATTAATGAAATTTTTATTGTCATAATTTTTCTAATATTAGTATCCATTAAAGATCATAATTACATCTAATGATACCCCTAAGTGATAAGCAATAAATGGATCATTTTCTGGAGGATTGCCTTCCTCATATATCTGAGTGACCTAATCTTATGCTGAAGACAGAATGCTCTTCCTATCACAAGTCAGTGGCTGGGATGTCCAGTTCAGTTTGAACTTCTTAGGTTTTTATCAATCTTGTTTCAGATCTCAAACAGTTACTTGTTTTTGGTGGGACGGAGAGGTTGTGTATCTGAGCTAGGGTGTTTAGGTTGCATTTTTGTGAACTTTTTGGCTATTTCACGGATTAGAAATCTCAGCTCTCTATTTGGTGAAACTTGAAAGGAACACAATATGAGTGTTCAGCTGCTTCAGCATATAGAATTGAGTGTTAGTACATTCAGCTAAACTTAATGGGATTGAAATGTTTTTTTTCTTCCACTTGATCATTGCTAGTCAAGAACCGTTACCTTGTATTTTAATTTGTTCCGATTACATCTATTGACAAATAGAATTTGTTTATGATGATGTCTTTTTAGCCTCTTTAATTGGAAGCGTACATGATTAATAAGCAAAAATTAGGAAAGTGATGTTAGGAAATGAAATCTTGAGCAAGGTATGATTATTTTGTTGCTTAGCATTTTACTACATCTTAATGTGTGTCAGATATTGATGGAGTTGACTTTTTTTATCTTCTGAAATTTGCTTTGGTATGAATATTGTTGTTATCTTCTTGGTACAATTTAACAGTTAATCATGTTGATTATTTTTCAATGGAAACTGAATATATTGACTTTTCTCTTCCAATTTTATTGATGGATCTGAAATCTCAATGCTATGACTGCATTATGTAGGTGTATGGAGAGTTTATTGAACTCCGCCCTCAAGCAGTATCCTATCTCTTTTCCTGAGCTTCACAACCCTATAGAGCAGTCTGGACCTCCTCTCTTATGCTTCAACTCTCAAAATCATGAAAAGAGACGTGTACCTGAAATATCTCCAAAAGGAAATCACGATAAGAAGATTTCTAAAAGAAAGCTAAAAGATTCAAAGCCGTCCGATACTAATCAAAAGCTAAAGCAACGTACAATTCTTGAGATGCTCAGGAAAGAAGGCTCAGCTGCAAGTCAGGATTTGCCAGATGAAGTTTCAAAATCTGACAGGATGATGCTACATAGTATTGACCTACAGGCCCTCAATTCTATTGAACTTGGGGTTGTTGATATTTCTGCAGTTCCATCTTTTCTGGAGAGACAAAAGCTCAAGTTCAGACCCCTGTTAGCTGATTGTCTGTTCATCTTATCTCTATCTCAGGCAAGCATACCATTTCAGATAGTACATCTCATATGAGTTTGCTATTTCTCTCGTTGATGTTTTTGAAAAAGATTGAACAAAAATAACAATAATGAAACCTATAATGCCGAATTAGTTGGATATGTTAGAAATGAAACTCAAGAAGAACCATGATTCTGGTGAAGATCGGAATGCAATGTATCTAATGAACCAGCTTCATGTTCTGGTTACAGGATTTCCATGTTTTCTTATCTATGGTATCATACACTTCTTACCAAAATGATTAATGAATAAACCTATGAGCAGTTTCTGTTGATTGGTGAGACAACAGTCCCAGTTGTGGCTGGTACCATACTGCTACCTTAAATTACCAACACCTTCCATCTATAACAAGTAACAAGTCTCTAAATTACTTGCAGAAAACATTAGTGTAGGACATATGAAACTTCAATTCAGGAAACAAAAATTGCAGCACAGAGTATCGTACATTAATACAGGCCTCCTAATTGGTGTCTAGTTGCCAGAGTGAAAAACAATGCTAGCCTCTCATAACACTTAAGTTTGAAGGGATCTTCAATTTTAGTTATTTGTTATGACTCTTGATCACCACAAATTATCAGTCCATCCTTCAGCAGATTTCTTTGATTTATTTTCTCTAGAGTAGTTATGATTCCATTATATTGGGTTTACAAGCTGTTATTATACCGATAAAAAAACTGTTATTATATGCTATGCCACTATCTTGAAGGTCACATTCACTAGGTACACAGTTATTACTGAGGTTTGAGGAGATGTATACCTTGACACTACTTGCATATCATTCCTAGATAGAGTGAAAGAAAATATTTTTGGAATAAAATCGGTGACATGTAACCAGCATTGATGGCCTCTGCTGGTTTTCTTTCTGTAAGGACAATTTTTGGTTAAAAATTTAAGCAACAGTTGTATTTTTACTTTGTATCTTGAGTGAGTATACTGACTGATTTTACTTGATTGAAAAAACCAATGACTAATATATTGGTGTCAATGACTGTAGGGTCAGGATTCTTGCTGTTCAGATTCTACAGCTGAGGTGCATTTCTTGATTGAATATATGACTATATGAGCAGTATTCGGGTTGATGAAAAATGCTTTTGCATCCATTTTTACTCTGAGTTTTCCCCCCTTGTGTAGCTCCCACTGCATTTATACATGCTCCGGGATTTTCATTACAAGCTGGATTGGTTTAATTCATCAGCAAGACCACAAGTGGCTTCTGCCTCCAAGGTTCCACTTGGTCTCAGAATGACAACCATTGGTTTTCTTGGAAAAGTTCAACATTTGTTTCCTAGCTTAAGGAAACACTTGGATGTTGCATTTCATGTTCTCCAGGAAGGTAAGTTCATTGATAACACTCAACACCATATTTCTACTTACTTTATGATCCAAGTTGTAGTTAGTATCTTGTGCAATTTATGTGGTCACCTTTATGTGTATTAATTTAGACGATGAAACCTGCCGAGACCACTGGAAGTGTCAATCTGTTTCTGCTGGGAACCCCGACTTTGATCAATTAGAGTTCTCAAAATATACTGCTGCTGACTTTGTGTGCAGAGAAGTTATTTGGTGCTACAAGAAGGTAAAATGTTCCCAGTTCTACTCCTTTCCTAAGTCCAAACTAACCTGCCTTTTTGGCTTCTGGGTTCACATAGTTTCTCTCTTGCAGTTGTTGGAACTTCAAGAGCTTTTCGATCATGATAACATGCAAATATTCAGAAATTTGCTGGAGGCCTTCCAGCCTAATGAGACATTGGCTGATTTTCTTTCAGAACTACAGCCCCGTCCTGTTGCTGGGGATATGGATTATTTATACTGTGGTGTTTATCTATATCTTCAGAATATCATGAATTTAGGTACTAATTTGTTCCTATGAACGTTACCTCTGTCAATCATCTGTCCTATGATTCAAACAGTGTTGTTTGTGACTGTTCCACTTCATGCAGCCAGTACATTCTCGTTTTCACTGGCTTCAGAAGTTCTAACCACTTTGGAGGTAGTTGTGAATTCTGTTCCACTTTTGGTGACTAAGTTGCTTGATGGAAATGGGAAAAATACTTCCATTTCAGTTTCCAAAGTTGTTTATCCTTTCTTGCAAAAGAGACTTGGGGTATCTGCTCATAGTTTACTAGTGCGTGAATGGGACAATGATGACTGCGAATGGAAGAGTAAAGTAAGAGACATGTTAACTTCTTTTTTGTGCTTGATAATTTCCTAAGTAGCAAGTGGAAATGCCGAAAGCTTCTTTTAAACATTTCTTTGCTTGTTTGTCTGTAGGGTGACATATTGCAGAAAATCCTGCAGATATATTTGAAAAACAACAATTCCACTTCCAGTCTACTTGTTAATCTGGCTTGTTCTGTCTTGCCACAGGTCAATGATCCTAAGAAAATGTTTTTTTGCATATAATATGTTTTACAACTCACTTTGTGCTCAATAAATTTGGATTTTATATGATAGTCTTCTAATTTAGGTTGTGAGTTGCAATTTGAAAGACGATGTGATCAAAGATGCCATTCATTGCTTTCCAACATTGTGTCCTGCAATGTTTGTTAACTGGTACAAAGTCTTGGTAAGTGTTCTACGTACAATGTTACATGTAAGTTTAGTATTTTTGTAGTTTTGTGGAATAAAAATTATTTTCTGCGTAACTTAGAAAGTTAGAAAGCTGTAATATAAATACATAAGATTGCTTCCTTATTAAGAGGAAACTAAATCTCTAAAAACAGGAAACTAAATAAAGGATTTCCTACTAATTTTCAGTTGTATCTATTCACTGATTACAGAATATTTACTTCCTTTTCTATATGTAAACCGACACTCCCCCTCAAGTTGGGGCATATATATTTGCAAGACCCAACTTGCTGATGATTCCATCAAAGTTTGGCTTGAACAATCCTTTTGTAAGTATATGAGCTACTTGTTGAGTGGTTGGAAGTTGGAACATACGACATGCATATCACTCCATTTTCTAGCTTTTCTTTGATGAAGTGACGGTTGATCTCCACATGTTTAGTTCTATCATGCTGCACTGGATTGTTAGCAATGTTGATTGCAGTCTTGTTGTCGCAGTATAGTTTCATAGGACCATCCAATGGTAGTTGTAGCTCCTCTAGAACTCGTTTGAGCCAAATTGCCTCACAAACTCTAATGGCCATCGCAAGGAACTCCGCTTCAGCACCACTGCGAGCCACTACATTTTGCTTTTTACTTCGCCAAGTCACTAGATTACCCCATATAAATGAGCAGTATCCACTAGTAGATCTTCCGTCAGTGATTGAACCCACCCAATTTGCATTGGTAAACACTTCAATAGTTCTTTGAGCCTTCTTCTCACAAAATAGTCTCCTTCCCGGAGATCCCTTGAGGTATCTCAGAATGCGGTACGCTGCTTCCAAATGAGTCTTCTTAGGAGAGTGCATAAATTGGTTGATCAAACTGACAGCAAAAGCAATATTTGGCCTCTAATGAGACAAATAGATTGACTTCCCAACCAATCTTTGATATCTCCCAACCTCAACTGCATCACCTCCAATGTTAAGTTTTTCATTTGGATCTATTGGCGTGTCAACTGGCTTACAACTTGTCATACCTGTATCAGAAAGCAGATCCAGAATATATTTTTGTTGGCTTACCATGATCCCCTTCTTTGATCTTGCAACTTCCATTCCTAAGAAATACTTTAGTGGTCCCAATTCTTTGATCTCAAATGCTCGTGCCAGACTTACCTTCAAGTTGTTGATTTCTTCATGATCATCACCTGTGACTATGATGTCATCCACATATACCAGCAAAACAATCATCTTCCCACTTTTCTTCATTTTAAAGAATAAGGTGTGATCAGTCTGACCTTGAGACTTGAGAGTATCATTGTTGTTTCACTGAACTAGTAAATCATTCTAGTTATTCTAGTAAACCTAGAGCCGGGAGGAGGTTTCATAAATACTTCCTCTTAAAGTTTTTGATTCAGGAAAGCATTCTTCACATCTAGTTGGTGTAGAGGCCAATCTAGGTTAACCGCAACAGACAGTAGAACCTTTACTGTATTGAGTTTCACCACTGGAGCAAATGTTTCAGTGTAGTCCAAGTCATAAGTCTGAGTGAACCCTTTTGCTACCAGTCTTGCCTTGTATCTCTCGAGCGCTCCATCAGAATTATACTTGACTGTGAACCCATCTGCATCCCATCGACTTCTTTCCAATTGGAAGAGCTACTTTTATCCATGTCTGATTATTCTTAGGAGCATTCATTTTCTCCAAAACTGCTGCCTTACATTCAGGGATCTGTAAAGCTGCTTGTATAGACTTTGGAATTTCCACATGATTAAGATGTGAGATAAAACAGGAAAAAGAGACAAGTTTTGAAGAGAGAGAGTTAGACATAGGATATTTGGTGGTGCATTTTCTAACTCCTTTTCTAAGAGCCACGAGTAAATCCATATCAAACTCAGGTTGATCATGATTAAACTCAAGATTCAACGAAATGGGGTCAAGAGAGACTGTACCTGGCCATGGGGATTCTTCTGAGCTATGCATAGGCATGGTTAGCTGTATTGCTTTAAATAAGTGCCTCCTAGAGTACGTTTGGCCAAATTTCTTGTCATATTTTGGAGTAGTGTGTCATCAAGATTTCTAGTTATGACTGATTCATTATGTGTTTTTTTTTCCATTTGAAGCTCAACATTTTCAGATTCATCATCCAAATTGTTTGAGTTTAAGTTTGACTTGTTTCCTTGGTTTTTTTCCTCTTCCAAATTCTGGTTGAGATTTTGAAAATGATTACCTGTAGATTCAGAATTCAAACTCAAAAAATCCAAATCAGCCACACTTACCACCGAATCTTCCTGACTCCCCCTGGTTGAATACTCCCCCTGAGTATGAGGTCGAAAAAAGGTGTCTTTAAAAAAGTTCCAGCATCCATGGTTACAAAATATTTTTTCAAAATCGGATCAAAACATTTCTAGCCTCGTTGGGAGGCTGAATATCCTAAAAAGACACTTTCTTGCTTTAGGATCGAGTTTTGTCTTATTTTTATCTTGATTGGTGACAAAAACAGTGCAACCAAATTTTTTGAAGGGTAAATCCAAAAACAGTCTAGGTTCTGGGTTATGTTCACGAAACTTTTGCAAAGGAGTTTCAAAGTTCAGGGGTTTAGAGGGCATACGATTAATTAAGAAAACAACAGTTAAAAGAGTGTCTCCCCAAAAAGTTTTAGATACATTATTTGAAAACAACAATGCTCTTCTGACTTCAAGTAAATGCCTATTTTTCCTTTCCACCACACCTTTTTGTTGTGGTGTGTCAACACAAGAACTTTGTTGTATGATCTCTTTTCAGAAAAAAAATGTCCTAAAACTTTGGAAAAATATTCCCTGGCATTATCACTCCTGAAAATTCGTATATTTTCATTAAATTGGTTTTGAACCATGGAGTAGAATTTTTTGAAACTATCAGCAACTTCATGTTCTTCTTTCATCAAAAAAATCCAAGTGAGTCGTGTGTGATCATTAATGAAAGAAACAAACCATCTTTTGCCAAAAAAAATGGGAATCTGTGATGGACCCAAATATCACTATGAATGAGTTGAAATGGCTGAGATGAAATGTAAGGTGGAGAAGGATAAGTAGATTTGTGATGTTTTGCTAAAGGACACGCTTCACATTGAAATGAAGATGGATTTTTATTGATAAATGACTTAGGAAACAAACGTTTCATATAGAAAAAACTGGGATGTCCCAAACGAAGATGCCATAACAAAACATCTTGATCACTAGTCATAGACTCTAAATTATGATAAGAATTTTGGACAACCATACTCGAATGCAGTCCATCTTCAAGGTAATACAGCTCTCCACATTCCTTAGCACTGCCAATCATTGTCCCCAATGCCAGGTCCTGGAAAAGTCACATAGAACAGGAGAAATTAGCTTGACAGTGAAGGTCACGAGTGAGTTTACTAATGGACAACAAATTGCAGGACAATATGGTCACATGAAGGACATTGTAAAGGGTAATTTTGGCTGAAATTTTGACAGTTCCACTGCCGGCAATGGCAGCGAATGTGCCATCTGCAATTTTTATTTTTTTATTTCCTGCAGCAGGGTTATAAGTAGAAAAAATTGAGAGCAATATGTCATGTGATCAGTTGCCCCAGAATCTATGACCTAAGGACCAAATGATTGATTTGAACACACTAAGGAAGAAGAAATACCTTGCTGGGCTAAGGCACAAGAGGAGTCAAGAGAAAATTGTGGAGAGTGAAAAAGCCTATACAAGTGTTGAAGTTGATCCTTGGTGAAAGGCACGGAGTCTGAAGAAGCAGGCTGCTCTTGAGAAGTCTCAGCCACAGCTGTTGTAGCTTTTCCGTCCCTTTTTTTGTTTTGAGGCGGCTTTCCATGGAGCTTCCACACATACCATGCGATATGATGCAAAAGATGAAGCACGGGAAAAAATCATCAACTGGAACCTGAAATTCCTTGGTTTCGAACATGATGAAGCAAGTAAAAAAATTCTGATAAAACAGTTAAAAGGTGCAGAATAAGGGTGGCAGCACCAGGGGAAAAACCTAGAGCTCTGGTACCATGTAACTTAGAAAGTTACAAAGCTGTAGTATAAATACATAAGATTGTTTCCTTATTAAGAAGAAACTAAATCTCTAAAAAACAGGAAACTAAATAAAGGATTTTCTACTAATTTACAGTTGTATCTATTCACTGATTACAGAATATTTACTTCCTTTTCTATATCTAAACCGACAATTTTACATTCATTCTTTCTGAAATTCAAACTGGTTTCTGTTGTTTATGCAGCATGAGGAGAATCTTCTTCTTCTGAATAAGTTGGTATGTTGCATCTCTTACAATCTCCAAGCTGTATACGCTTTTTAGCTGCATGAAATTATCATCTGTATCCCGTGTTTTAGGTCACAGATATTATTAGCTCAAAGCCAGAAGATAAGTTGCGATGTGAAATCACCGACAATGTCCTTGTGGAACTACACCAGTTCGTAATTGTTGTTGTTTCTTTAGTCAATCTATGCAAGACTGATGACAAGGTCTTCACCATAATCTTTCTTATCTATACATATTTAATGAAGTTTTTGCCACTGCAGATTATTTTAAGGTTTTTGTAAGTGTTAATATTTCAAAAAAAATTGTAACTATAAATAAGGATTAAAAGTATTTTGTAGATCTATATATCTGACAAACCATGTGGTTTATCAATTTTTTTAGCTGAATAGTGAACTTGGCTAGTGAATGTGCGGTGTTTGCTTCACTTCTACAATGTTTGGTTTCTTTGAACGATGGAATCTGCATCTTAGGCTCCATGTTTAAGATGTTGTGATCCCTCATAGACTTTATGGTCTCCACAACACACTTTTCTGATGGTGCATGATTTGAGTGTGAATATAAAGTGACCCATTATCTCTCTACAAAAAAATCGTACATGTCATTCATTTGAGAAATAACTTTATCATATAACTGATATAAGTGCGAACTAATTTGAACTAGTTTATGTATTTATAGTGTTCTACAGCTCTCATTGATAATCTATGTCAATGTCATGTTCAGATTGTATGTTTTTATATAGACAATGTTCTCATCATTTGAAGCTATCTATCAGTGATAATCCATGAAATGATAAAAGTCTACTATCATAGTAGCATTTGCTTGATGCAGTTTTTGTCGACTATCATAGACTGTATATCAGGATAATGTGCCCCATCTCTAGTCAATTCCCGGGCATAGAAAATTTTCTTATATGCCAACTTCTACCATTTAATGTCTTAGATTGCCTACAGCTTACCTGTGAAATAGTGTGCTTTTGACGTGTTAACCAAGTCTAAGCTCCTAAGCTAAACATAATATGCTATGTTATTGTTCATGTTACGCTGAAAACTGGCAACCTTTTTAGTTTCCTCATGCTTATCATTCAAAAGTCTATTCTTCCAGGTGATCGTGCATACATTGACTGTAAAATATGGTGGGAAGTTCATTGATACCTTTCTGAAAGGTGTGCTGACTATCAATGATTCTATATTAGTTACCAGTTACAATTTGTGGTGCTGAACTGCTGACACTGATTATTTGACATATTAAAATTTTCAGCTTTCGATTTCCTAGAAGCTCAGTTTCAGTCCCACGAATATGCTATTATTAAAATGGTAAGGAATATATTGGATTATATCATGTGATATTTGTATCCACATATTTTTGGTTTATCGAAAATATAGGTTAAAGAGCTTCAGAAGGCAACAAGAATCATACAGGCTTTGTGTTCTGAAGCTAAGGTGTGAATCGTGAGATGCAATTGCTTTAATTTTGTTTTTCATGTCCTTCCGTTTTCGTGAACCATTATCAGCTATAAAGCAAACTACTATTATCTATAAGGTGTCAAAGCGAACAATGGTTGTCAGCAAGATCCCTGCTATTAAGAGATCGATGGAGCGTTTCTTGTTTCGTGTGAAAGCTTTGCTTCATAATACTTCAAACGGGCATAAATTTTGGATGGGTTTGTTTCTCCCAGTCATCCTTTGCATATTTTTAACGTTACTTTCTTCGGTTTTTGCATTGTTATTAAATCCCTTAAATAATTTTTGTTTAGGGATAAAATTCTTAACTCTAAGATGTTTTAGTCCTGGGCATTTTACTTAGAAATGCACAACAACTAGCGAGCTTGATGGCTCTCAACAAGAATTATTAGCGGTTATAATTTTGAAAAGTTGTGTTGATGACTTGATTATTTTTTGACGATACTACCTTTTCTGATTGTTTCATTAATGTAAACCTGTATTAGATTTTATTTATTTAAAAAAGTCAAAATTTCTTATTTGAAATAAATTTAGTTGCTTATTTCAAATGTTATGCTACAGGCAGTCTGAAACATAAGGATTTGTTTGGCAATTTAATAAGCTCTCAAGCTTACGTTGGAGGCGATGATGTTGAGCAGACTCATATCCCTGAGGCTGCTAATCATGTTGATGTGGACTGTGAGCTGCAATCAGAAACGTAGACCACTTTCACTCACGTAAAATGTGGTACTGAATTGAATTGAAACATGAAAGCTAACTCCTGAGCTTGTATTTATCCTTTAGAAATCTCTATTTGTCTTGAAACTAAGATCAGTTAATAATTTATCCTGCTCAGGTGAGGAGGGTTACCTTAGCTTTTGCACGAGTTTGGCAAAGCAGGCTAGTTGAACTTTTACATGAGAAATCACAACGAAAACATGAGTACAATAACAAGGAATAATAGTAGAAGACCCAGGCTTAAAAAATTGACCTTTCTGTCTGTCTATTTATCTGTCTATCACTCTAGTTTTGCATTAGAAGAGGTTAAATGGTTGTGAATTGTCCATTTTTTGCACATATATGAATATTTTTCTTTCACTTGGTAAACCTAGTACTTCACGTACAAATATAGGTAGGGTGTCTATCAATTCTTGAACGTTGAAAATAGTGGATCTGCTTGTTCTATATCAAGTGCACAACCGTTTCATCTGATCACTTTCCAATAACTATCTAAGTATATATTGTTGTGTATAGATCATATCGTTCAGAAAACAGCTGAAGTATATACTTCGTATCAATTGAATTAGTGTCTTGTCATAACAATTCCAATATTTTGGTCTACCATATATTTTTGGGATAAGGTTGGCGTCATTCTTTTGTAGTTTGTAGTTCGACTTGTGATTAAACCACAGCGTTGTGAAATTTACTCTACGTGCACTGTTCTAATGTAAATGTTTGTGAAAAGGTCTGTCTGATTGTAGTAGGCTTTTCTGTATCCTGCCACGAGAGGGGGCAGGGATTTGTTTAGTTGCTCATCTATAATCTCAACTTGGTGGCTTTCAGGTTGTATTATCAGAACTTTGTTAGAACAACAGTGTGGCCATCTGTACCTTCAAGGCTTCAACTGTCAGTTCAGTAAGCTGAAGATCTATTTTCAGTAGGAATTGATAGACACCAATAAACACTTTCAGAAGCAGTAGTTTTGTAAACCCTTAACATCTTGAAGCCCTTGAAAGTTTTGTAAACCAGGTAAAATCCATTGTACTTCTAGCATATTGTGTTGTGTTTTCAACTATTCCTTAAATTTTAATTATTCCTTTTAAAAAATGTGCTATTATTGGAACTGAAGATGCAATCAGATATGGACTATCAGCCGATAGTTGTTTATGTATCCATTCTTTTGAAGACGGATATCATTTTTCTATAGCTAGACGGTTACAGATATTGGTTTTTAAAATTTTGTGGACGGATTCACATATGATATTTTGAACTTTGGAGAATATAAATATACATATTTTAGGCGGATACATATACAAATATTTGGAGGGTACATATATAATGTTTTCCTTATATATGTGGGATTTGCTATTCTTAAATTTTGTTGACATATCGTTGCGTTTAATAAAAAAATCAAATATAAATTCTAACTTGAAAATCTGAACATGGTGGTTTTGGAAAATTTTGGGGAAGTAATTGTGGGAGAGGAGGTGACGACCCTGTTTGCCTTAGACGAAAATGATATATGCCATGTTGTTAACGTTAAACATGTGTAATAAAATCAGTGTTCGTGATTTCATTCTCTGTAATAAAAAAGATAATAAAATTATCGTATTCTTGTCTTATGTTTTGCCAAATAAGTTTATCAATCTTATATTGTACTAATTTTGATCCTATACTAAATTCATGTTTTAGAAACGAACATGTCCGAATATCAACTTTGATATTATGGTTATGATATTATATAACAATATATCACTCCATCAGAAATCCATATCAAAAGAATCCATGTTAGTACCTTTTTGAAAAATCTCTACTTAAAAAAAATTAAATTTTTTGTTTGATAAAGTTGTTAAGATAGGTTTTAGGTTTGTTGAATTATGAACATTGAATAATAAGAATGATGGTTTGATTCTGTGTTAGGATTAATATTTGGAAAGTTTTAAAATGAGTATGGTATACATGGTGAAGGTCTGAAGGAAATGAAAACAATTAGTATATGGGGTAACGAAAATTTACATGGTAGTTTCTTGTAATTTAGACTTATAATGTACAAAGTTAATCTAAACTAATATAATACATTATTAGCTATATATATTGTTGCAATTTTTTTTTCTCATATGAAGATATTTGTGTTGGTATTTAGGGGAAAAAATGTTCGCGTTTATATATGTACGTTTTGGGCTATTTGCTTTGGTGCACTTGTAAAGTGGTGATATTGGATCATGCATGTGAGTTTTTGGATTTTAATTGGGTGTATTTTGGTTTAGATGGACAATTAGTGTGTAGAAAAGATATTTTTAGATGTCTTGGATTAATACTTCAAAACAATGAGGAGATCGATGAAGATGTTAATCATAGGATTAGAGCATGATGTATGTATGGAATGACGACAAACCTCAGGTGTTTTATGTGAACAAAATTCCACTTAAGTTAAAAGTAAATTTTTATAGAACCACAATAAGACCTATAATGCTATATGGTGTGGAATGTTGGGTCGGTAAAAGAAAACATATACAAAAGATGAGTGTATCTGAAATGAGAATGTTGAGGTGAATGTGTGGCCATATGCGAATGGATCAGATTAGAAATGAAGACATTCGTGAGAGAGTTGAAGTTGCTCTAATGGAAGAGAAAATTATACAACAAATACTGAGATGGTTTGGACATTGTACAAAGAAGACCTTTGGAGGCACCTATAAGAAGAGGAGTATTGAATCAGATCGAAGACACAAAAAGAAGAAGAGGTAGACCACGATTGACTTGAGACTAAGCGGTCAAAAGAGATATAAAAGATTGGAACGTGCCTTGGGAATTTGCATTGGATAGAAACGCGTGGAATAAGACGATTCACGTGCCTGAATTATGACTCCTTATAGTTTCATTTCTAGTCTACTTCAATTAGTTTGGGATTAAAGACTTTGTTGTTGGTATTTTGATAACGTTAGTGAGATCTCCGACCGACCTGTTAAGGTGATATTTGGTAAAACTTTCTGACTTACAAAAAATTTACTGTAATCCACCATATTAATACTAAAATCTTGAAACAAACCTGATAATTTGAGATAACGTACCGTATAAATTTTAATTTTTTTAAGACAAAAGGAGACGCTTTTTTTTATATACTAAAAAAGTTATTTTTTAACATATTCGAGTGCATCGGAGCGTTTATTGGTTGTTTCCCTGACCTTCTAGACATTATTTTTGATGATTAAGAGGAAAATAAAGAGAGTGGTGGTGTGAAAGTGAAATGAAGAGAGATATGAGTAGAAATGAGAAAAAAACAAAACGATAATTGACACGTGCGATTTTAGTAATTTAGGGACAATGTTTAGCAATCCAGTAAAATTAATTAATCATACAAAAACTCAAGTGCTCATGCAACGGAAGGTGAGCTGTATCTTTCCTGCATAACAGAAACAATGAAAGCATGCATGTACCGGGCGAACCAGGATACGATAACTCCAAAGGCAGGGAGTGAAGGATATTTGCAGAAATAACTACATCATGCCACTGAATCTCCCCTTAATGTAACAAAAAACCGTGGTTTGATGGAAAAACAGCAGTCTTGAGCTGAATTACAATCGCAAAACCAGATCAATATCGTCGGACGTATCCCCCTGGTTTAGACACTTAGAAGTAGAAACATCCTTGAGGACATTGTCATATTGCTGCATCTGAGAAGATGAAGGCCAACGCCAAGAATTACCCTTTCTCGTGTTCGATATTTCCAACCTAACTTTCTCACCAAGTATCCTACCATCATTCATGTACAAGCTCCGATGTTCAGTTAGGAAAGTAGGTGGGTGGAAAGAGTACTCAGTATCATTTTGGAAACAGCTAGCAGTGGTGCTATCATACAACTCAGGCGTGGTTGTACTCTGTCCAACACTCCTTTCCTTCTTGTGGGCATTCTGGTGGCCACCAAGGGCCTGAGACTTCAGGAACTTCTTGTTGCAAAAGAGACATGGAAATAGCCTAGTATCACGTCTGTCTTGGCCAGATGAGGGTGCCAAAGTTAGAGATAAATCCAAGGATGGGCATGATTGTTTTCTGGATGAAGATGGAAAAGAATGAGAAGAAAATGGCTCCATTCTGCTTTCTAATGCCTCTTGGCTACCAACTACATGCATGCTCGGGGTAATATAGTAAGAGTACTGGGACAGCCATATAAGTAGATCACATAGAGGTCCTTCAGCTATTTTTGCCTAAGAAAGAAGCGTAGACACACGGGCGGAGTCAATCATATGATTTGATGAGAGTCATATCTTGCTTTTTATTCCCTACCCATCTCCGTGTCTTCTTATTAAAATTTGAATCTACCAGAAACACCCATGCAATAATATACATTAGATGTATATGCCATGCACTGTTTGACACGGGATGCCTTCCGTACACTGTCAGGGTCCAGACACCAAATATGTGGCCCAACGTGTGGGAATCACACGTTACTGCTTTTTATTATTATAAGAAATCACACGTTACTGCTGTTTCTGTAACTAAGCACACCTTTCTTCTGCCATAACAGCACCGTGCTACCACAACTGCGGAGGATTTGCTATTATCAGCAGCAAGTGCTTCATTGACATCATTGTTGCGTCACTAATGCACTAGGTGGGGGGGGGGGGGGGGGGGGAATTGTGAATTGTCTGTTTAAATCAACATCTCATTACCTTCCATATGCACCTTGCTTTCCTATGCATGCCCCCACGACCACAAGGATAGATGCAATAAAAGTGGTTCAACTGAAATGGTAAGTAGCAGCACAATACCTTCGACAAGCTCTGGTTAAGCACGTGTGCACAAAGCAAGTTCTGCATGTGCTCAGTGCTCGGTCACACAGCAGTGCAGAATAGAGCCAGCAAGATCAGGAGACAACCATGTCTTCGTTGGATTTCTGTTCCAAGTTGTCTTTGGACCTGACTATCATCTGCATATGACTTTGGATTACTGATTGAACTAGTCAGTCGGGGAAAACATGCCAAGAGAATGAATTAGTACCATTCTTTCTTAATTGACTGCACGGAATGGAGGTCAATGGGAATATGAGACTACAGTAATGCTAGAAGTGTGGAACTCCTGAAGGAATACAGAACAAAAACAAAAGGCTATGGCCAAAGAAACTGCTGAACAGTCGAGGAAATCAGATTCATATCAACTTGACATTTTAATCTGTTGAAAAATTATATTAATCACCAGGAAAAAGAAACACACAAGGAATAACACAAAGTAATGTTATCCAGAGGTAAATTGGTCCAGAGAAAGACACTGGGACAACAATGGCACAATTTTTTCAAGAAAACAACTGTAAACCTAACCAGACAATGCTTTGATAAACTAAGAACAAGGAACCAAGATGCACATAAGATTAGGCGGCGTTAAATAAAAAACAACCTGCAACCTGGAAACAGAGACCATGTTAGTAGGCGGAAAACAACAAAAGATGTTGTATCATTGCATTTTTATTCATCAACCACTACCTAATAAACATTTGAAAACTTTCTCCCACCCACTATCAAAACACAAGGAAAAGACTCCAAACATTTCGCACAGGACAAGTCATCAACTCAGAAACAGATACGTGTTCATAGAGTTGATTTGATAGCCGTATGAATGCGATCTCAGAAACTCTGCCAGCACCAACTCATAAACTCAATTATGCATGGCTCTGCTTGCTAGCATCAACCTTGCTTCTCCAGAGACTATTATGCAGGATTTGATTCTCACCATATTGTGGCCCCATAAGATGTCATCAGAGATGTTTCTAGGTTACAGGAGCACATAAATGATGATGCAAATAACTGAAAAAAAGGACTTGCTGCATAAATGAAGATGATACAGCATGAGAAGTCATAACTAACTTTATTTGTGTGGATACAAAGATCTAGAGGTCATTCTTGATGAGCATGATCAAATTTGTGGCATAGTTATGACATTGAAAAACCATGTCCAAATCCAAGATCATATAATTCACCACATCCCAAAGAAAGTGACAGCAGCAACATTATACCAAGTTTCACCTTATGGAGCCATAGTGCATTCCCTTCATCCATGCTTTCGCTGAAAGTTAAGAATCAAAACCTTTCATGTAATGTACAAGTACTATCTGTGGACTTAACCCTCCAGTTAAAATAAAAATAAATTGAACCTACTTCGTATTAGGGAAAACCATATTTAGCAAATAATGTAATAGGACATTTTCTTATAAGCATTGGAGCTGAAAGTTGGTGGATCACTACTTCAAAGTCCCAATATCTTGCAAGTAGGGGTGACAACGAGTATCCGGAACCGGTCAAACCGAACCGGAACCGGTGGTACCAAACCAAGATAAAATGGATATTGGTCGGATTTGGATATCCAATTTCAAAAACCGACCTGGTTCCGGTTCGGATCCGGTTCTGACCACTAGAACCGGATCCGGTATATTATTAAAAAAAATACACTAACCCTACAGCCACAGAATGAGAGTCTCATCACAACTCACAACACATCTTCACCCGCCACCTCCCTCTCCCATCTCCACAGCCCTATCTGCCTCCCTCTTCCTCTCCCAAGTCTCTCTCCTGGCATCCTCCACTCTCTGGCTGCTTAAGGCAAGTGTCCGATCTGGAGTTTCATACGCCTTGGTCTTTCCATTAACAATGAAGCATTAGCTCTAAGTTTTAGTTTAATCCTTCTTCAAGATCTTTCATGCCACTCGTATCACCCAAGTAACGACATCACTTCACATTTTAAATTGTGAATTTTTTTATCCATTCTGAAGTCACCACCTTACTCCCCACGACTCTTCCTGATGAAGCCAATGCAGCAAACTAGTCGCTATCATGATCTCACTTGTGGTTAGCACCATGTTTGTTGTTATTACGAGGTTTTGATGTCAACCGGATTTGTATTGGATTTATGTTATTATTCTCTTTTTATTTGTTTTTGACATTGAAGCTGGGTTTTAGAGACAAACGGGCTTCAACCAAGAGGTGTCTGAAGAGAGTCAAGAAACATAAGTTTAATTTGCTTAATGTTCTTTCATATAAAATATAGTATGATGTATGTTATTCAAATTCTTCTATGTTGAATTTTTACAAGCTTGAAGATCAGGAGAATGGAGGATTGCAAGTTTGTTTGGTTGTATTTTGTTGTAGTTGCTGCAAACATGCATTAACACCAGGTTATGTTGAACCAAGTTCATGGATACTAAATTTTGTTACCAGAATGACAGCCAGAACGAGTGAAAGGAAAATCAAAATTTTCATGGTGTAGTGTGTAATCATGTACCGGATCCGGTTCCAATGGATCCGATTCCGGGTATCCGTGATCCAACCGGATCCGGTTCTGGGTATCCAATTTGGGAACCAACCCGGATCCGGTTCGGTTCTGGATACCCAATTCCAATACGGATCCGGTTCTGATTCTCCTAATACTCGAACCGGAACCGATCCGTTGCCACCCCTACTTGCAAGGCATGGTGCCATTTCTGAAAATTCTTACTTTAGACTTTTAGTCCTTTCGTCTTTCACATTTTCCTTTGTGTCCTCAGTAATTTAGTAAACCTTAAATGAAGATCATTGTAGGAGTAAGAGTCCACACTCCCTTCAAGCAAGAGGCGCAAATTCAAATTCTTGCTCTCTTACAAAGAGATGAACTACCCCTGTATTTACTTGAACTGTGTAAGTCACTTGACAACAAACTTAAAATTCCAGGATGGTACGTTACCTAAAATGTCCATGTTCAAAACACACTTTATTACTATATAATTTGCTCATCCATGTATGAAATACTGATATGACCATGAAAGCAGATTCAAAGTTTCCTGATCACTTCAAGCAAAATCATCCATCAGATCATATAAATATCAATGTATAAAGGAAGCATACCTTCATCATGATTTCTGCAATCTTGCATGAAGTGACCACCTTATATTTGTCATTTCAAACACCGAACAAATTCAATTCATGGAAATGCAATTACTTGCTAATATGTTTCAGATGTTATAGCGAAATTTTGGTTATTATTACCAAAAAAACAACCTGAAACTCATAATATTAAGTCCCAATTGGCAAAGCAAGTCAATGACTAACAGCCCAGGGATGAGAATGGATTTGGATGCATTCCATTGAATTTACATATTATGCACATGCAAGGTGTTAACATCACAAGCATCTATAGCGTTAAGTTGATTAAAGAAAGCAAGAAGAAAACAAAGAGCTTCAGGTCTACCCTTTGAAATCACTAATTAGTTAGCAAGTTCTACATTTCATAACAACGGGTCCATGCTCCATAGATTTTCTGATTGAAAAGGAAAATGAAAAGGCCCACAAAGTAGAGACCTATTTATTATTATGAGTTAAAGCACTATTGAAGGAACCTGAAAACCTTCACTCAGAAGTAGGAGCATGAGCTTGACCAAGACAATCTCTTGCCCAATGACCAGACTTACCACACTTGAAGCATGTTCCGGAGGAAGCTGAAATAGTACCCCCACCATCAGCATAGGACGTTGATGATGACATAGGATACATGCTTTTGAAACAGCCAGAACTGCTTTTTCCTGAAGTATATTCTGAACTGGCATTGTTAACGATACTGTGTTGATCAACAGTTGAATTTAGATCATTACACCACTTAAAGAAGCCACATGATTGTCCCTGGATCAGCAAAGCAATCAAATGAAAAACCATCATAAAAATGGCACAGGACCACAGGAATAGTAATCCAGGCCTCCAGGAAATATGTCATCGGGATATACTCTAAAAATTTACCAGGAAAACATGAAAGCAGAAAAAGAGTAATAAGTTTTGCATTTCCACTTTGGGAAACTATTAGTGATGGACTGATTGGAAAGGACGTCTTAAAACAATCTTATATGAGGATCTAAAATATGTAAGATAGGCCATTGCTTCAATGGTAGATACATGCTTACAACATTAGTAGCAATTTTGCATATATCAATTCTAGATCTCTAATGCATGAAAGATTTGTTTAATCATGGATAATAACCCAAGACAATTTCTGTCTACAAGTCAAGGGCTTCTTAATAATTCATAAGTGTGCCACCAAAACAATTACACAAAATAGACTGAGCTAGTAGTAAACAAGCACACTAACAAGTTGCTTGTTTCGGATAAATCACGACCTACTTCTATATCTAAGAAAAAATCTAGTAATTTAGATGCATGGTAACGAATAACGATAGGCACTTCAACACAACCTTACTCATAACCCTCCAATAAACCATTAAAAGTTGAACGCCAAAATCTCACCATGTGGGCAAAATGTTTATAGCAGACTGTGTAGTAGTTCCCAAGTCTCCTCCTATTGCATATCAGATTTGATTAACTATGGCACTGTCCATTAGTTAAACACGAGTTAAACTAATCTAACCTTGATAAACCTCTTTCTATAAAGATAGAGATATACTTGTAAAAAGCATTGGAATTGTCGATCTACCCTTGACACATTAGCAAATCAAGGCAAAATTAGGGATTGTTGTGATCTAGGGACTACGGTGCCATATAAGGACATTTGCTTCCATTTTGTTGATTTTTTGCAAAGGTGGGCTTGTTGTAGTAAGAATTTGGCCTTTCAGTGTGACCAAACTGAGAAGATAATTGCTTGCAATGGGAGGACATCTGCGAGATAATTGGAAATGGAGGGTATCTATGACAACAGAATTAGAAGGAGGCTTTGTTCACATTTCAAAATTATTTCAGATTCTGATAAGAAACCCAAAGTCGTACAAATAAAACCGGCACTGAAAATACAAAAAAACATCTTTTAAAACTCACTGCATTGTCTTTTACCTGATTTGGACAGCGATGGTACTGCTGACCAGCATTCTTTCCAGTCTTTGCGGTCAAAACTAAACATGCTCCAAAATTACATGGGCACTGAATTTCAGGGATCAAAGGAACAACTGAAGCTTGAGCCTGACCTATGAAAGGAGTTTCCGCTGGCTGATAATCGCACCACTCAAAAAAACTGCAACCACCATTTTCCTGAGTCACAAATGCAAAAGAAAGATGTAACAAAAATGACCAAACACTTATGAGACAAAGATCCAATACATTAAGAGATTTAAGAACTGCAAAAATAGATCATGTTTCCAGGAAAACAAGTATTTGGGACAGGAATTACGAAGTTACACCCATAAAACAATGGTGAATAATTTACACTTTCAATAGTTCCAAAGTGCATATCCTGTTAATGTTTTGGCATAATGTAAGGTGGAAAGGAACTAGAGATTGCGCCAAAAAAATAAAAACTAGAGAAAATTAAACACATCTAGACTATCTAGTAATTTATGATGGAAAAGGCTGTACGCCTAACCCAAAGAGAAAGTAAGATAGCATAAGTCAACAGACAAATACACTATACTACATAGAATTGTTTCATATGAAGCATCACCTTTAGTATTAAACACCACCAAATAGTATAAATATACCATCTGTGGCACACACAAAAAGATCACAAATTCGACTTTTGGAGATGACAATTTAATAAATATAGTGGGCTAACCGAATTAAGAGCCAAATAAATTAAATGCTAAAAAACAGTCATGAAATTTCAAAAATGGGCACAGCACAAATCACATATGCATGTCTGAAAGTTAAGGCAGGACGAACTAGCACAAAATCAACCAAACCCAACTATGAAAACCAAAATACAACACAAAACACATTACCACATTAAGCTATGGCCATGTTTAGTTTGCAGTAATTGAATTCGATGTAATCAAATTACAGTCCCATGAATTTAATTCCTTGAAATCCAATAACAACGTCTGGTTGCATCAGAATTTACACGAATTACAATCTTTTAAAAAGTACTTTAATAATCCAACAGTTCCAGTAAATGTCCGAAGGGGAAATCGTAGTTCCGATAGACTTCCTGAATGATTGGGTTAAGTTTCAATAAATGACAAGCTTTGAGTAAATTGGAAATGTTTACCACAATGTAATGTAATTGATTACAACCGCACACTCCTTAGGCCAATTTCCTTGAACAGGTGTAACTGAATTACCTCCGTAACGGAGTGATTACGACCCTCAATATTCTCAACAAAAAGTTGTCAAAGGTGTAATTGGATTACATGAGACCCTCAATTACAGCCAATTAAACAGGGCCGAAGTGTCCGTATTTTGGATCCCAAACATCAAGAAACAGAGATGTATTTTTCAATTGATTTCTAATAACACAGAACCTTCACCTCTTTGAGCGGGCATCTGTAGAACTTCCTTCCCGGATTCTTCGCCGTGTTGGACGTCCAAACCAAGCACACCCCAACTCCGCACCGGCATTCCTTATCCGGAACCACCGAACCCCCTCCCCCTCCCGAACCCCCAACCCCACAGTCCCGCGCCCAATGCCCGGGCTCCCCACACTTGTAGCAACCGCCGGGACCACCTCCTGACGAAACCCTAGCTCTGGCGGCTCGATCGCCCGGATTCTGGATCTTCTGCTGCGATTGCTGCCACTGGGAGCTCTTGCTCCCGCGGAGCGCCGCTAAGTAGGATCCCTCTTTCTCCGGTGACGACCCAGTTTTGAGCCGCTTGTTGCCGCCACCGCTGAGTAGAGCCTTCGCCTCGGCGGCGGCGACGAGGGAGATGAAGTCGTCATCTTCGTCTTCGATCACGATGGCGTTGGCCTGTCCACCGCCGGATCCGGTCATTGATTCCGGCGACCGGGAAGTCTCGATCGGAGTGGGAACGGGGATTTGGTTTCCCGCGCTTTGTGTAGTTATGCATGTGAGCGAAACTTTTAGGGGGCTGTGTGGGCTTTATTCTTTCCGGCCTATGGGCTGAAAGAAGAAGCCCATTTAAGTTGAACCACTGGGTCGACTATCTTGGGCCTTTCTTGGGCCTGAACAATTATAAGGTTTAAACTGACAAAACTTTATTTATATCTTAACTTAGTTAACCCCAAATCACAGCTCGATGATAATTCGGGACTGGAATTCAAAATTGGTTGCATTTGAAATTTCATTTAATATCTCAGTTTGAATTACAAGTAGGATTTTTGGTAAAGATGGTTTAGAGAAATATATTACGAGACAAAAGGGAAATATGGTCCTCATGTGTCTTCAGATGTAAGTGAAATTTGAATGGAAAATGATTTATGAACGCTGCGCGTCACGGACGCGCTATACGTGGACATCCATGTCAACCCTTACGTGGTCAAAGCAAGGATGTTTTTCTTTTTTTCTTTTTTCTTCCTGATCTCCACTCAAATCACATTAAATGCTTTTCAACTCAGCACGTTCTCTCTCTCTCTCCACGCAAATACAAATATGATGACACTATTTCTTTCTTCTTCATTCTTTCTCTCCAGAATAAATCACCATTTCCAGCAAGATATTATTTCGAAGAAGCGTCTGATGCCGACTCTCAGGGTTCTTCACAACGTAAGCAACGTGAATGGGACGGTCGATGACACTATTTCTTTCTTCTTCATTCTTTTTCGTGTAACAGTGCAACAAAGATGTTGTGGTGCCCTGTTGGAGTGTCCGTAACAGAAAAAGAATGAAGAAGAAAGAAAGAGTGTCATCGACCGTCCCATTAACGCTGCTTACGTTGTGAAGAACCCTGGGAGTCGGCATCAGACGCTTCTTCGAAATAATATCTTGCTCGAAATAACGATTTATTCCGGAGAGATGTACAACGCTCCGTGGTGAAGACTTACGTCTGTTCCGTTTATGTTGTACCTCTCTCCGTAATAAATCATCATTTCGAGCAAGATATTACGTCGAAGAAGCGTCTGATGCCGACTCCCAGGGTTCTTCACAACGTAAGCAGTGTGAATGGGTCGGTTACATCGTTGCTTCACGAAGTCGCACCAACAAGAGAAGAGAAAGTTCAAGATGAAGGTTACATCGTTGCTTCACGAAGTCGCACAAAAACCCGGGGATCCTGATTTCTCTGATTGGGACATGAATATGTTGTGCGTCTGTTCGGTTTAAGTTGTGGGTTTGTTCGGAATAAGTTGTGGGTTTGTTCGGAATAAGTTGTGTGTCTGTTCGGTTTAAGTTGTATGTCTGTTCGGTTTAAGTTGTGTGCCTGTTCGGAATATGTTGTGTGTCTGTTCGGTTTAAGTTGTATGTCTGTTCGGTTTAAGTTGTCTGTCTGTTCGGAATAAGTTGTGTGTCTGTTCGGATTATGTTGTGAGTCTGTTCGGAATAAGTTGTGTGTCTGTTCGGAATAAGTTGTGTGCATGTTCGGAATATGTTGTGTGTCTGTTCGGTTTAAGTTGTATGTTTGTTCGGTTTAAGTTGTCTGTCTGTTCGGAATAAGTTGTGTGTCTGTTCGGATTATGTTGTGAGTCTGTTCGGAATAAGTTGTGATTTCAGTTAAGTCGCATATTTATAACTAGCTTAAAGAGATCAAGAAATGAATACTAATACAAAGATGACACAATACTACTTTGTGTGTATTCTTAATATCATGAGGCAAGGGACGGACACAAGTGGTGCACTCCATCACTAAATGGATCGGGTTTTGGTTCGAGTGGAATTAAGACATCTAACTAATTGGGAGCTATAATGTGTAGCTAGATACCGCTTATAGCTTGTGATATTAAGCTCTTAATATCACTGCCAACTTAGTTTAGATCCTCCCATAGGTCACACCGCAAAAACCGTGAAACAAGAAGCTTGATTTTTGGTTCAAATGATGTGTCGGGTTTCTTATAGAAAATATGACACATGTGGTGAACAAGTAAAATCTATTATGTAATATATAACATAATTAGAATCATGATAAATTCATATGAGATGCATATATTATGAGGTGCAATAATTTATTGTTGCATAGGATAATATATTGCATAAGTTGTGAATTTGCTAAAACCCCCTCAAGTTCAAATTTTGTTGGAAATAAATCCAAAATTTGAAAAAGGCAAAATCGGGTAAAAGTTCGGTAATCCGTTCAGGTTCGGTCGACCAAAGGATCTGTGGATCGGTCAACCGAACATGGAACGGATAGTCATATTTGATTGACCGAACTTGACCAAAGTGCCTGGAGCTTTGGTACGGTGTACCGAACCAGAAACGGTCGACCGAACAATGTCAAGTTCCGATATTTTCGGTTAACCGAATAGCACTCGGTCTTGGACGAGAATTGGTCCGATCGGTTAAGGAGAATTTTTCTCCTTAAGATTCGATCATCCGTCACGTACTCGGTTAAACGATCGTGACAAATTCGGTTAACCGAGTGGGACTCGGTAAACCGAACAGCGATCGATTTTCTGCCTTTGATTATTAAGAGATTAATTTGATCGATGGTTGGATTAGCTCCAAATTTGGTCAAACATTTTGTGGGTGCATATAATGCATTATGGAATTAATTTGTGAGAGAAATTGTCATAAAACCGTGGCTTAAGAATAGCCATGATTAAGAGTAAGATTGGAACCTATAAATAGGTCCTTATTCTCCCTAATTGACACACACAATTCAATAATTATTTTCTCTCTTAATTCACCACAAAATCCCACGAAAATTCTCTTAGTTTTCTAAGTCTTTGGAAGGAGAAATCTCAGAGGCTAAGGAAGAGGTTTGTAGCTAGATTCTAAGCTTGTTTGGAGATCGATTGGCTAGCTCCTTTCTCTCCAACCTTGTTTAGGGTTTCGGTGAACACTCGGAGGCATCCGGCGCGGCGAGAAGCATCCCCAACGTCTCCGAATCTTCAAGAAGTTTTTGAGAACTTCTAGGTATGAATTTCGGAGCCCTTGTTTGTTTTAATAGAGTTTTGAAATTAGATGTTAAAACAAACCGATGCATGCATGAAATAAATCAAAGAAAATTGTAATTGATCCTTATTATACATAAAAATTTCGAAAATATATATGTATAATTAAACATGAAATCCTACAGTTGTCTGTCTGTTCGGAATATGTTGTGCGACTGTTCGGAATAAGTTGCGTGTCTGTTCGGAATAAAGTGTGTGTCTGTTCGGATTAAGTTCTGTGTCTGTTCGGTTTAAGTTGTGTCTGTTCGGTATATGTTGTTTGTCTGTTCGGAATATGTTGTGGGTCTGTTCGGAATATGTTGTTTGTTTGTTCGGATTAAGTTGTGTTTCTTTTCGGAATATGTTGTGCGTCTGTTCGGAATAAGGTGTGTGTCTATTCGGAATATGTTGTGCGTCTGTTCGGAATAAGTTGTGTGTTTGTTCGGAATAAGGTGTGTGTCTGTTCGGATTAAGTTCTGTGTCTGTTCGGTTTAAGTTGTGTCTGTTCGGAATATGATGTTTGTCTGTTCGGAATATGTTGTGAGTCTGTTCGGAATAAGTTGTGAGTCTGTTCGGAATAAGTTGTGTATCTGTTCGGAATAAGTTGTGTATCTGTTCGGAATATGTTGTGAGTCTGTTCGGAATAAGTTGTGTGTCTGTTCGGATTAAGTTGTCTGTCTGTTCGGAATATGTTGTGCGTCTGTTCGGAATAAGTTGTGTGTCTGTTCGGAATAAGGTGTGTGTCTGTTCGGATTAAGTTTTGTGTCTGTTCGGTTTAAGTTGTGTTTGTTCGGAATATGTTGTTTGTCTGTTCGGAATATGTTGTTTGTTTGTTCGGATTAAGTTGTGTTTCTGTTCGGAATAAGAAGAAAGTTTGGTGTCCGGAATAAGTGTATTTTCTGTCCGGAATAAGTGTATTTTTGTCCGGAATAAGTGTATGTTTGTTCGGAATAAGTGTATTTTCTGTCCGCAATAAAATAAGTGTATTTTCTTTCCGGAATAAGTGTATTTTTGTCCGGAATAAGTGTATTTTCTGTCCGGAATAAGTATGAATTTCAACATAAACTGGACAACCATTCTACATAAATATGACAAACTTTCTACATAAACAGGACAAACTTTCAGTTCCATTTATGGACAAAACTTAATAATAAAAAATATTATGATAAGTGTGAGATCTGCACGAATAAAGGGTCTGCACGCTGTCCTAGGGTCTGCACACTGTCTTATCTGTGTATTGGGAAATGAATCGTTGAACTTAAAGAACCGGCCTTTTTTAAAAAGACAAAAACGCGCGAAGAGAAATTTCGCTAACTGGACGCTGACTCAAAGAAAATACCTGAGCTGTACAGATCCACATAAGGCGCGTCCGTGACGCGCGCGTCCGTGTATAACGACCCAATTTGAATTGTAAAATAGGTTACATATGTTCAGCTTTTATATCATTGACGTGGGATTAAAAGTCGTGATTTACGTCTACAAGTTTATGTTAGTTTCTAATTCACTAACCATCGCGATACAAGTTTAACAAGTATTTATTTACTTTTTTGTCAAAGAAGAAACAGTATAAAAAAAACGTGATACGTGGCTCTTAAGAAAATAATGTTGGATTAGACAAAAGAAGTTTCTCATAACTCACCAGTCAAACATTAATGCATTATACAAATGTCTCCCACTGCTAACTAGTTGTCCTAAAATTAGGAACACAACCTTTTCCGATCTTACTTCAATCAAATTGAGACACCACATCGTTTGCTTTCTTGACAATGACGTAGACAAGAATAATATACTCCTTTATTTGTGAGATTCAAGATGATTATGAGAGCAGGAAATCCAATTTCAACTCATATTGGTCGTACACTACATAAACTAACGCAGGAAACTTACAACAGCTAAATCTGGTGAGAGACAACACTACTTTTCAGATACGCCTAACGATTTTGCTCTAAAATGTCTAACTTTTTCCCCTCTAACTAGGAGTATTCTATCACGGTATTATTGTCATAACTCATAACAAGGTCTCATCTTACATGTTCACTCTACTTCCGTGTCAACTCCTTAATGGGTAATAAACCAAACGTGTTAGCGTTCATCACTCTAAATGAAGAAGAAAGTAAACGTGCCATTAAGAGAACTACTTCAACGGTAGAAATCTCCACAGTCATTAATTGTCAGATAAACATGTTATGTTTGTGTGCAAAGGAAGTCTCTCATTGGTCTTACAAGATCACAATCAACATTTCAGTGCATGCTGATTTTGGGAAATCTCTCCAATCAATTCACCTCAGCTTATTATAGTAAAAGTTTAGCACTCTATTACAGACTTCACCCAATTTCATATAAAAATGTTAACGCAAAGATGGGGAAAAGAAATTTGGAAAAAGCAATCAAACTTTGCTTTAGACTAAGAGTGAAGTTAGTACCTATATATAAAGCTTGCGTCTCTAATCTCTTCATTTGACTGCTAAAAGTTATAAACAAGAGAAAAATAAACACCACTAGCTTATTAAGACGAATTAGTAACGTGTAAATCTCAAGTTCTCGATGCCTGTCTAACGACACAAAAGTTTCCCACCAAACTCAACACCGCTTTTTCCTTTTTGGATCAAATGACTCGTTCGAATATTACCTCTCTTCTTTCATTTTGATGTTGTTTACCTTTATTAACGTATACTTTTCTGTGGGGACGTATACTATATGCATGTGCAAAGCGCTACTTTGGTCAAATCCATGTTAAAGTTTAGAATGGATCAGATTGGTTACAGAATAAAGTAATTAGATGAGATGGTGGGTGGAGATATCATTACTATACCTGTTGCAATGATATTAATACTTGCAACTGTATGTAAGACTGTGATTGCACTAATTAATGCATGTTTTAAAAAGACATAGCAAAGTACTTGGGCCAAAGATGATGACCGACATTAACTTTCTGAATTCGGAAATATTATCCAGAATTTTGCATTCAGAGATAAAAGGGTTATTTCAATTTTCAGATAACCCATATTTACTGGACAAGTCCTGGTAAAAGGGTGCTCCTGTTGATATTAGTACGATAAATAATATATTAGTAGATAAGTGCATCGTCACCTACAATTAAGAAATGGAAAGCTCAAAGCACAGAGACGTTTTCACTTGGGGGTGTTAAAGCAAACCAAATAAAGTATAAAACATCGCACTAAGGTCTAGTAGTATTGCTTCCAATATCCAAACTTCTACACAAACGCAACGATCCAACCAATAAGTTGTTACCTACACTTATGTATACAAATCTAACATGTTACTTAACGAATTGGTTCAGAATCCATTTTAAAATAACAATTGAATATCAACTTAATTTAGTTTGGGAAAACTTGGTTCCCTAACTTACATACAGGAGGATTAGTTTCATCTGCAATATTAGTCCGGAACATTAATTTGCTCTAGGTAATTAAAGATCTGATGACCCACTCTTAAATAAAATTGGTTAGACCTACCAGAAAATAGCATAACTCTATACTTTGTCTTGCATGTGGTAACGTGGCCAATGGAAGCATGGGTTCCCATTTCTAATGTGGTAGCTAGGAATAAGAACGGAGTATCCACATGCATATATGGACAACCCTAACATGTATCTCACTTGTATTTGCAGTCACACTTAAATGCTTTGGTCAAGATGACCTCAAAACATCCTCACACCTTACCCTACTTTTCATTGATCATTGTTTTATCAATCATTACTATGTTGTTATTATACTATTGGGCCTTTTGCATTTATACTCTCCGTTTTAATTAGTATAGCAATAACGTCCTCCAATCTGAATATTATTGTCTTTTATTTATACTAATTTGGTACAAGTATTCAAGGATATATCTAATTTCATATACACTTCTCATGGAGGGTACTTTAAAGAACTTTACTAAATTGGTTGTGTTTCTGCCAAGTAGAGAGACATGCTGGATTATTCTAGTCTTGAAATTTGATGTAATTGCAGTCCATCTTTGCATGATATGTATAATCTACTCGAGTTATGCAGTTAAGAATAACAAATAAAAATAATAGGAAGCAGTTGTAAATTTTGCATATTCACATTAACTTGTACAACAAATACAAATAGTACAAATACAGAGGGACTGAAGTAAATATGACCAAAATTGAAAATGTAGATGCAGAAGAACCTATCATACATGGAACCTGCGTTCAATCAAACAATGAAAACATATGCATGATGCCAAATGATGAGATCCAATATCCAAGTGAGATCACATCTTCCAAAAGCATAATGCATCATATGATAGTGCGCATGAAACCCTACAACCAACAACGTGCAACTGTCTTATATAATATGCATCATGCACCAGGGACTGCTCCTTCTAGTTTGTAGCATTTGCTCTTGCTTGCTTTGGTTGCATAATTAAGCAATATAGATTGGGAACTGGTCAGGTCAGCCAATTATACAATGGGTGGGTAATGTGGTCCATAATGGCAGTTGGTAGTTTTTTTCTGTTGGAATTGATGTTTTTTATATGGTTAGCGTTGTTCTAATTAAGATTCTACTAATGATCATATGCTCATCATGAGTGAACTGCAGAATCGAGGTTGGTAATTGATTATTGCTTTTAATTTGATGCTCCACAGGAACATAGAATCTAATCATAAGTTCAGTTTACTGTGGCTACGTTAGTTTGGGTTGAAGGATATTTACATTGGTGTACTTGAAAAACATCGAAATTGTATAAATATACTTCAAAAGTTTGAATTTACAGTCGTACACTTAAAAAACTTATGAAATTACAATGGTACACCCCTAACTGACGTCATTAGTCTCCGTCACATTTAGGTTTGACGGACGTTTGATTATACCATTTAATTACCCTTTAATTAAATGAATATTTACAGTAGTGCACTCGGAAAACATCGAAATTACGGGAATACACTACAAAAGTTTGAATTTATAGTGGTGCACTCGAAAAACTTATGAAATTACAATAGTGCACCTATAACTGACGCTGCTACCACTCGTCCAATTTAATTTCATCGGACGCTTGATTACACCTTTTAATTAAACCCGACCCATTTAATTACCTCAAATACAATTCCATCCACCTCCCATTTCCATCACCCCAAACTCCAAACCTCTCACTTCCATCACTCCTGAATCCCCCTTCCACCTCCCAAGAAAATTGAGCCAAATTGATCGGTACACGTGCAATTTTCATAGAACCATGATTACGTTGCTAATTTTCAAACTTTTGATCGGTATAAAAGTAAGAAGACCTGATGAAAAATAACGGTATGTTACTGGAGACGTAAAAAGAGGCACTCGATTGTGGGATCCACTGTTACAGATCAATACGATGTCAATTACAAGTTTATTTGATAGGTACACATCCAATTTTCGCAGAACCATGGGTACGTTGCCAATTTCCAAACCTTTGATTGCCACGAAAGCACAAAACTCAATCCCAAACATGCACCATTGCAATAATTAATGGACATGTGGGAGGTGGACGTGGGAGATTGATGGAAGTGAGAGGTTGGGGTTTTAAACGATGTAAGTGGGAGGTGGATGGGGGTTCAGGAGCGATGAAAGTAGGAGTTGAGGTTTGGGGTGATGGAAGTGGGAGATGGATGAAATTGGATTTTGTGTAATTAATCAGGTCGGGTTTAATTAAATGGTGTAATCAAACGTCCGTCAAACTTAATTGTGACGGAGGCGAACGTCAGTTAGGGTGCACCATTGTAATTTCTTGCGTTTTGCGAGTGCACCACTGTAAATTCAAACTTTTGGGTGCATTCTCGTAATTTCGATGTTTTCTGGGTGCACTACTGTAAATATCATTTTAATTAAAGTGTAATTAAAATGTGTAATCAAACGCCCGTCAAACTTAAATGTGACGGAGATTAACGACGTCAGTTGCGGGTGCATCATTGTAATTTCATAAGTTTTTCGAGTACACAACTGTAAATTCAAATTTTTGGTGTCGTAATTTCGATATTTTCCGAGTGCACTGTAAATATCCTTTTTTAATATGTTCTTCGAGCTTGATGCAGTTGATTGTATTCTATGCTTGCGATTAATTATTTTTAGGAGTCTACATCCGTATTTGGTTACATGTGCGTCCATGTGGAACTTATAGGTTACCCCTGAGAAAAGATACATAATTTTTCTACAAAATTAATCAACCTCCCATTTGAGAAAACTCAGCGTTATTTCTAGCGCGTCAAGCGGTTCACGCCCTAGAATCGTAATTAAAGTGAAGTTGAAAAGAATACGAAAATATTCACCCTTTGCAAAGTGTTGCAGTAAACTAGTACAAGGATATATTACTATAAGAAGTTTGAGAATGCTTTTAGAATTAATTTACTCCAACCCTGGTGTTTAGTTTGCAAATACATAAAACTATGCGCATCAACCTATTTTTAATGGTGAGGATGACATATTTTCAGTAAAACACAAATAACCCATCTAGGAATATACCTTATTTACTGGTTTAGATTTCTTAAATTTCTCATGTCAGAATAATCAAGTGGCTAGGTAATTGATTCGAAATGGTTATAAGTCATGTCATGAGGTATACTAAGAACTTATTAGAAAAGGTATATAAAGAACTTGGTAGAATAACTTTCTAAAGAGGAATACAAAACTCATCTCAAACTACCATTGATGCTAACCATTATTTAAGACTGATAAGATTCAAATGATATAACAATCATTTTGCCTTATAAAATTATGCCAATCTCAATGTCATTATTTATTGCAAATTTTGACAAAAACGGCAAGTTGAAATATTCTTTTCTTAGGCAAGAGGCAAGAGCAAAAAATATAACCATAGGCATGTTCTGATCAACGTTAGACTTGTAGAAGAAGATCAATCGATCACTAGAATTAGTCTAGAAATCCTCCAGAATCCCTCAATTATTATTATATATATATATATTCCCTCAATTAAGTTATATTTGAATTAATACTTACCATTTTAACCCTACTACCTATATTAATTACAAATATGTACCAAATAATTTGAAACAGTTTATATCAAAATATTTAAAAAATCACCATTTTCTTTGTTATTTTTCACCAGTATCGTTTACTTCGTCAACGACGTGTGTAAAGTACTTCCTGATTCGTTTAATAACCACTTCCAGAGCTAGGAGGATGGCAAGGTTATGTTTGAACATCATGATCTAATGATAACTCATCCATATCATAAAAGTCATATTCCAACATAATGTTATCAGAACCAGTCCACGCACTCACCACAGGGTACAGGATGTGTTTCGAAGTGGGTCATATTTACATAAATATGAATAACATAGAGGACATAAATTCACAATTCAAGCACATAATATATGTGTATTTTTTATTTGAAGATGAATAAATATAATAACGTGTTGTGACAAACTGTCTCAGAGGAACGGCCGCCGTCTAACCCCACCATGCAAAAAAAAACCAACCACCCAACCCCAACTAACTAACTGCCTACTTCGAAGCCTGCAGACTGCAGACGTGCTTGTTAATTAAATTCTTGTCCATATATATAAGACGTTAAAAAAATAGTGACCCAAGAAATAAAAACAAAACCCTAGCTATTGATTGGTTAGTTTAGAAGTTAGAACTGTATTATAATTTTCTTGAAGATAAGATATTTGATCGATGGAGTATGGCGTGTAGGTTGACACAACGTGGTCATCATAGGACGTTGGGTCCCTAAATGGTTCCTACTGCAACTTGTATTCTCTTCCACATGCATCGGTTCCTACATATGGGGAAATTAAATGGTCCTACTCCAAAGTGATATCAAATGCTAATGTGCTATGTCGTGTTAGCCCACTGTTTTCTTCCGAGTCTGTTGCCAATTTGATCCCTCTTGTAAATTATCTTTTTTTTTATGTATGGCCATGTCGCAAGGCATGCAAGTTGGTTGATACAAGAACACTAAGCAGTGACCACTTAAGAAAAGTTTTAGCACTTGTGCTGGTCTCACTTAGGCTTCAACTTGTGTTTGCGTTTTGATTTTATTGGGAGACATGGTTTTGGAACGGTGCATCGGGACCAAGGCATTGATCGTGATACAATGGCGGTGCGTAGAGACGTATTAGATAAGAACAAGACATGCCTAGTGTGCTCCTGGTTGTTCTATCACTGGATTTGCTGCCAGGTTGATCTACAAACAATGGCTGCATTGTTGTTATGTCTCCAATTTGGACTTACAAGGCCCCTACTTGAGGACCATGTTGAGTAGAATTGGGACATTAAAGAGTAAGTTAGGACCATGCTTACACATCAAGAATACAACAGGTTCATAAAATTCTATAAAAGGTCCATGTCTTACTCAAGGAAGATATCACGGTTAGTTCTTGAATTGATCATCAAGAGATACATAGAAAGCGGAATGTGGATTCATGTCCTACTTCTGAAAATCTGCGGTTCTTAATGTTAAGTTGTAAACGGGATATTATATGGATTAAATTACCTCCTTTATTAAACACCATAAATGAAGTTTTAAATAAATTGATTTTGCCTCCTTAATTTAATGTTAACTACAGTATTTCCTTTTTATGGAAATCACTATAAATTGTAACAACATTAAATCAACCGCCTTCCCTGTGGAACAAAGGAAGTGCTACATACACTCGCGAGTAGGCTACCCACTAGATATTTTTATTCCCTACAAGTTTGACTATTTTGGTTTTCTCTGGATGTTAATATCAATAGAAATAGTTAGATGAAACAATATCTAATTAGTCCTGAGAGTACCAATTTGGGGTTTTTTCTTGGGTGCACTTCCAAAACTCGTTTATTAGGTATTTGCACTTGTGTATTTTTTTATTGCTCCAGAACGTCCATAAATCAAACTAATTGTTTGGGTGCACCTCCCTCTAACACAATTAATGGATTTCGTTACACCGTTAGTTGCCCCTGTTAAGTTCGAATCCAAACGGTCAACCGAAAGTCAAACAGTCAACCGAAAACCAAATTGACTTCTAATTTGAGTCGACCGAGTCTAAATATGTTACTTGACACCTAATTAAACACTAATTCGAGTTCTAATTAACATCGAAAGTATCTAGAAAACTCGGTCAGTTCGAATTGTGAGTCAATTTGGTTTTCAGTCGACCTTTTGGATTTGAACTTAATTGGTGTCTAATTAGGTGTAAAGTAACATATTTAGACTCGATTACCTCGAATTGGGAGTCAAATTGATTTTCAGTTGACCGTTTGGCTTTCGGTCGACCGTTTGGATTCAAACTTAACAAGGACGACTAACAGTGTCACAAAATTTGTTAACGGTGTTTGAGTGAAGTGCACCCAAGCAATTAGTTTGTTTTGTAGACGTTTTGGAGCAATAAAGCAAATACCCAATAAACGATATTTGGAAGTGCACCCAAGCAAAAACTCGGTATTTACACATTTTAAGTAAAAAATATAAAATAGAACTTCAAGTTCAAATCAACAAGCCAATTTCCCCTTTTGACGTCATACGGCTTTACATGTTCTTAATCTAAATTCCTAGAACCACCCCGAAAGTAACGAACACAACAAACCCATAAATTTACTGGAGAACACTCCCATCATCTCTATAAATTAAAAACCCTAAACCTAAAGTCCTCACACCTAAGCCCGCACAAACTACAATGATTTCCGATCCACTTAGTTTAGTCTTTAATCATCATACTTAAAGTTAAGCCACCGAACACACTTATCCAAAAGTTATACACGCGCACCGACTGAACATCATGCAGGCCGTACGTATTCCATTCAAACCCTACAACTGAGCTTTCCACCCCCACAAACACATTGTCCTCAACCTGAACGGTGGTGCAACATCTGAACACCCACCGAACCAAGACCGGAGACCACATTGTCAAATATGTTATCACATGAACCCTATTAGAACCAATTAACATGTGTGTCTGTTGACCGTTGGTCCACAGCAACATCACAATCACAGACCGAGCCGCCCCTTGTCGGCGTAGCCCCACCTCCGCCGCGCGTGGACGGTTGGTCGGACTTTAAAAACGCGCGCCCACATTCATTTTGTCTGGACTTATTGTTGGACATATATGCATGGATAATTAAAACTTCTGGACCTCGAAATAAATGGACCATCAAACGGCCAATCACTCCTTCATGTCACATGTCATGTGCAACTCACCTTTCAACTTTACCACGTTTTGGGAACGCGTTTGATTCACGTCCGCTGGAACCAATTCCGATTCTTGTTCTCCTAACATCTTACGTACCATATTTTTTAAGGGATAATTAGGTAACTTTCTCAACAAAGGATATTTTTATTTTAATTTATCGCATATCATGTTGTAAATAATAAAATGTTACATTTCAGATGTCAATTAAAAAGTTTGGAGTTTGTAAAAATTGAAGACTAAAATAAAATTACTTTTCTGGTTACAATGGCTCCCTCTGGTGTTGCATTATTTTGTGTCTGTTGACAAGATATAAAGAGATAAACTTGTATATAAAACCAAAAAAAACTTATGCACGCAACCATATATATGTGATTTGAAATCAGAAAGAATAAAACGAATTTGTTATGACGTTCATCTTCTTGTTGCCTCAACCCCAATTACGTAGCATGACTGGCAGAGCTGGAGAAGTGGAATTTTAGTTTCTGAAAAGTGGAAAGGTACGTTAGAACACTCTAAGAGGAAATATCTTTGTTGGACGAACACGTATGTGCTACCTATTCAAGCTGTGATGAACCTTTTTGTGGTATTGAGTGCTGTGCTGTGCTGTCAAATTTTAGCATGTCCAGTAATTCGTGTGGAACTAAGTTTTTTAGATAAAAAATGTATTATTGGAACTTTCACTGCCTGAAAATCAGGTTTCACAGAAATCGTTTGGTGGTAATACACATCAACGGATATGTTAGTTTAGTTACTACCGACGGACAACATGTTTCGAACCATTTTCGTAGCTACTGTCACATAAGAGCATCCCTTAACGGGTGCAAAACACACCTCACGACCGGGCGTTGAAACGCTCGGGTCGACGACCCGGAATTCCAAGGGTCGTCGAATAAAATAATATTAAATTTTGTTTTTTGTTTTTCATTTTTTTTGTTTTGATTTTTAGAATTTTTTGTTTTAGTTTTTTATTTTTTTTTGAAAATACGTTTTATAATTGTTTAGACTTTTTAGAAATTTTTTTAATTTTTTTAAAATTTTACCAAGATAGACCCCGAAATGATGTGGAGGAGAGAGATAAGTTGTTGTGAGTTATGTTGGGTTGTGGTTAAGAGGTGAATAGTGTAGGAAAGAGAAGAATGTGGGTTGAGGAAAGAGAAAGCTGATGTGGAAGAGAGAGAAAGTTGATTTTGAAGAGAGAGAGTGTTGATGACCAGGTCGTCCAGATCATGGTTAGTGATGGCCTAATAACATCCATCGACTGTGTTCATGAAAAATTAGGAAACGCGAAAATAAAATCTTTGGCGTCAAAATAACACCGACAGGTAATGTACATTTCACCGATGGATATATCCGTCAATCTATTCGCACGTACATCCATTGACGGATCGTATCCGACGAATATGTTGATTTAACTGACGGCACACATGTGTCTGACAAAATCTTCATATCTACTGTCAACATTCACCGGCGGATACGGTTCGTCGGTCTCGTTTGAAAATGTTGTGAACTTAATTGTATTATATTCACTGACGATTATGTTCAATCAGACGTGTATGTTTCTGAAAAATTACGAAACATGGACATAAGCCTTTTGGCTCAAAAGCAAACACCAACGGGTAATTTACATGTCAGCGATGGATATATTTGTCGTTCTTTACAAACGAATTTAACGGGTAATTTACTGTCGGTGAATCGTTTGAAAATTAATTGTTGCGACCTTAATTTCCTTATAGTCACCAACGGATCATACTGATAAACATCAACAAATAAGTAACGTCGGTGAATTTTTTTATCATTAAATATATATCTCACTTGCATATTGTAGTATGGTACCCAATTCTCATTTAGAAGCAAAATGTTTTTCTCCAACATGTGACTAAACTCAACATATATAGGATAGTTACATTTTTATTATTATATAATTTTACAAATTATAAAGTCCTTATAGTGAAGACATTTTATGTGAATGCGAAGGAAGACATGTAGGTTTTAGAGAAAAGTGGAGATGAATGATTCCTTACATGTTTTATATATATGTTGAATTGTTATTATCTGTGATGTATGTTTAAATGATGAGAAATAATTAAGGATATTATATGAACAAAGAATATTATAATTTTCTTATTTCAGGTCGACAAATGATTAAGGAGGTATAGACGTTGTACTACAAAAATCGACGTCTATATATAACATAGACATCGGATATACTACAATCGACATCTACACATACCTATAGACGCCGTTTTTACGGGAGACCGACGTATATTTGGTAACACTTATTCCCTATTTTGCACTAGTGCCAATCGAAAAAAGCAAATAAGTTTTTCTGATTTCTGGACAGGACTTACACCGGTAGTACTTATCGTCGGTGTAAGTTGGGATGTTTGTTGGGTAATGTACACCAATGGCGACTATATTCGTCGGTGTTCACTGATACTAACGGAGATTGACATACGCAGACGGATAGGTGTCGTCAGTTAAACCCTATTTTATCGTAGTGTCAATAAAAGAAACAACTACGGACATATGTTATGTATGGTCCTTCGTATATGTGCCTTTTATTCGAACGGATATATTGCACATTATATTTGAAAAAACAAGCTAGTGCTTTACGGCTTTGAAAACAACCCGCTTTAAAAAGTCCAATACTTTCGATAATGATAGGTATATATGGAAGTGTAGCTCTACATACGTTGTCAGTAATTGTATTTTGGGTACATATATATAGCAATGATAATCTTGGAATAAGTATATGGGAACGCCTAAAGGGAGTTTTTTAATTATTATATAAGAGTAGCAACTAGCTAGAAAGTCGGTGGATTTGGTGCAATCAGTTAGCATAGCTTTTGCCGCGCACCACGTTTATGATTTATATCATGACTTATGTTGTTGAATGGTGTGACGACGTTAATTATGAATGCGAGAACCAACCAACCCAACCATAAACATTTCCGCGTTTTGGGCTCACGCCGAAACTTATTCTTGCAACCAAATTAAGCAACCATAACCATTGGAAGTGCGTGGATGGCATCATGACATTCTAATGCCTTTCTCCAATTTCTCATATGCACTTTCATAAGTTAAACCTATAACTTGTTCAACTTCTAGGGTTAGAATTACACGTCTTGCTAGCATTCGCAGTTGGAGAGACCATCTTCTTGAATCTTAAATAGCCATTATTGAGTCCAGTAATATCTTAGCTTGACGTCATGTCTAATTACCTCTTCTTTCCCATCAGCAACGTGTACCATATTGGAGGAGGAAAAACATATTATAAGTGCAAGTATGTTGGTAAATTACATCTAATTAAGATCGTTGGTGAGACCAAACTGAAACATCAAGACGATACTGTTTTCCTTAGTCCATGTCCAAAAGTACAACGCGATTGCAATTTGTTAGCTATTTAAATGAAAATTATTGGTTGATGGTTACAATTTATTCAAAATTTAAATGATTCTTAGTTTGTTGTTGTCCTCCATGATTAACTCCTTTTGTGTATGATACAATATATATAAATATTGCCGACCCAGACATGTGGCCATGTAAATGGCATCTTTCCGCTGAAAAAAAAGACATGCACAAAGTTAATGTCTAGGAGACAGAGAACACCAAAACATATTTAAACATGTTCTTGACTTGTTGTCTTTTGATTTGTGGTTGCAAACCTCTTCTTTTCCCCTACATTAATCGTTTTTTCTACATTCACTCTAGTTAAATCAAAGTGCACGATATATGTTTGATGTCGTTCGGTTTCACATTTTATGTATATCTAGCAAAAAATGTACCCATCTGTTAAGCTGAACTACTATTTGGCTTTGTTACCGCGAAATGGTCATTTTTATGGCTCAGTTACTCAGTGACCGACGCTAGTTTTGGGTCGGGTGGTTCATGCTTCTTAACCGACGAAGTTTATTTTTACAAAAGGGAAAAGTTCGTAAACTAATATATTTGCATGCATTAGACAAGAATGACTACCATTTATATATTAATAGGAAAAAACAACAGAAATAGAAATGTGGAAGACAACTTTCTTTTTCAATACTATGAGATCCAATGCATTCGAACCAGGTCGCAGGGTTCGGTCCCTCACCTGAATAGGTTTCCCAACAGAGTAACAAGTACGTCTACATAAATTAAGAAGATGGACTTTGATCTCCACACAAACTAGACAGATTTACTAAGATTGCCGACAAATATTCTATATTCTCTAGGTTGTTCTGTTCTATCAAAAGCTATTTTTTCCAGTCTCATCCAATATTTCTTTGTGTTGTTTTCTAGCTTCAAAAAAAAACTTTGTTTTGAACTGATGACAAGTCGGCAGTATGATCCACTTGCAACAACATGGTAGAGAACAACATCCTCAAATAGCGAAAAATAATAATCAATTGTCATCAAATAGGATTAATCTGGTTGGTAGATTATTTATCTTATTTATAGTTATAAATAGAATCAATTGTCATCAAGTAGGATTAATGTGGTCGGTAGATTATTGATCTTCTTTATACAATATTTGGACTGACATCCTAGCAAATGAGTTGCATCATGATACTTGATTACATTGACGATAACAAAATTTAAAAAAAAAATCCATTAAATAGTAAAGCAATATCGTTGCATAGAACCAATGGCGGTGGTAGGAATTTTGGTCAGGAGGATTTGAAATTCTTGATTGAACATATAATCTTACTACCACTCATACATTATATTACTATTGCTACAAAAATCATAGAGGTACATGACCGTAAAATAAAACTATATTCACAAATCACAACTGGAAATTTAACAGTAATTTCGTCAAGAAAAAGAATTTGGGAGTCCCATATTCCCCCTAAAAGAAGAAACGAATTTGAAGTGTAAAACACTTTCTTTTCTAGATATTTTTTATGACTTTTCTAGTTAATTTTAGTTAAGATGCGATTATGAGATTATCTATATTTATTATTTAGACGCCGTCCTTAATATTTAGATTTACAACGTTGATGGAATGATGGATCTTTGGTCAGTTGAAAAGCAAATATTTGGGTTGACGCGTTTACGCAACAATAAAGTGCACCTGCCGCGGAAGTAAAAGGAGAGAGAAAATATAGAGAGAGAAAGTTTTTTTTTTAGAGAGAGAGAAGGATGAGTCAATCTGTTTCCTATCAAAGCACTGGCATTAGCAGTGTTGTACCACTATAGCTACCACCACCCTCAAATTTATATTTGCGATGGCAACAGGTTCACATCTCTACATGGAAACGAAATATTGGCCAATGGGAATTAAACACGTCCTGGAAACAGCACCAAATCCTGATTTGGAACATCATTTTGGACCCTTTCGTGATGATGCTCAACCTATGTTCCTGATATTAAATGGGAAGAATAAAGACCCCTTTGGAAGAAGAAAAGGGGCGGTGCCAGTGGTCCTCAATCTGAATTGATTGATTGGCTGTTTCTAATACCGGATGTTAACTCCCTTTGTGGGTCCCAACGGATGTTTTTCGAAGGTCCACCGACCGAATAGCTGTTTACTGTATATACCATAGGCATCGATACTTATACTTTGGAAATTATTCAATACAATCAACTTTAAATGATCAACAATGGTTGCTCAAAGCTTACTTGAACATGTCTTACATGCAACATGGTTTACAAGATATGAGTCGGCCTACGATAATGCTAATGGAGCCTCAAATATTGCAATACAATTATACAAGTTAAGCACCCAGATAACTTTCGGCATTAGACCTTTGTGTAGGATTTAGGTTTGATTCGGGGAAGTAATTATATATCTTGAGAAATTGATGGATGAGAAATTGAGATAGGCAGGTTAGATGGGTTGAGTGAAAAACTCTAGTTTTAGTTTTTTTTTATAGATAGATTCGCAAAATTAGTGGAAGAATAGATGTGGAATTTGACAGTTAATGCAGACACGTAGGACCGTTTCGGTTTGTGTAGGCGTCGTGTTGCCTTCGGAAACCTCTCATGGTTTCTATCTCGGTCCACCATATATTTTATGCATAGGATTTTAATTGGAGATTTGTACACATAGACTTGTTCTGGGCTTTAGGTGAGATATTCGGTATGCCACGTAGGCCCCTAGGAGATCTGCGAGCTTGCACACATGTTCTAGATGTTTGATAAGGCCATCCCTTAACGCTGAAAATCTGAGGTCGTGATGAGGTCGGTCGAAGATGACCGTATTTTTTTTTTGTTAACCGTGATTTTTCACGGTCGAAGATGCCTGGGTTATTGACCTGGGCGTTTCAACGCCCGGGTCGACGATCCGGTTGTCTAGGTTAGCCAACCCGGACGCGCCACGTGGCGCGTCCGGGTTGAATTTTATTTTATTTTTGTTTTGATTTTTGTTTTGATTTTTTAATTTTTTTGTTTGAGTTTTTTTATAATTTTTTTTTGAAAATTCGTTTTATAATTGTTTTGATTTTTTAGAAATTTTTTAAATTTTTTTTAAATTTTTACCAAGATGGACCCCGAAATGATGTGGAGGAGAGAGGTAGGTTGTTGTGGGTTGTGTTGGGTTGTGGTTAAGAGATGAATAGTGTAGGAAAGAGAAAAAGGTGGGTTGAGGAAAGAGAAAGCTGATGTGGAAGAGAGAGAAAGCTGATTTTGAAGAGAGAGAGAGCTGATGACCGGATCGTCCAGGTCATGGTTAGTGATGGCCTAAGGATAAAAAAATGTTTTCCATATGTACACTTGATGTGTAGGTTATTATTTCTTAAATTTGGTAGTAGGTTACTAGGTTGGAGTGTTGGACTGTGGATTGTATCCTGCATTAGATCTTCGGTGCGTATGCGCATTACAACTTACATTGACTACAGAGTTTACTGAACTATTTGAACTATAGTTAATAAATTATTAAATTGCAGCAGCATGCTGGCGATCGATGCTTAATGATATACGCAGTTGTGCAAGCAAGGGCCTTTTTAACTAATACTCATTAAAATCAACTAATGGAGATGAATCATGACTAGAATTGTACAAATATCAGTTTTTTGGATGCTTATGTTATCAGCTAGGTCTGGAGACCGGAAGTGTAAGGAAAAATTGTTATTGCATATATATGCACCTTTATTCCTCAAACGTTCAGACCTTTAATTAGGCAACCATCAACGGAGGTAGCGTTTGAGAAGACAACTAGGTCTTCATCTGGTAAACAAACTTCGTCAACATCTCCACGCTAGATGTGCGTCAAGAGAACACATGTGAGGGAGTGAGGTTTGTGGATACACTACTAGAAAAATATGATACACCGACGGATCGGTATCCGTCGATGTAGGTCATTGTGCACCGACGGATATCTCGTACTGTCGATGCCAACGTACACTGACGGATACGAAAATCAACACTGACAGACAAAGTCTGTCCGTTGCGTAATATTTTTGTAGCATTTGTCGGACATCAAATCTACACCTACTTCGACGAAACATATCCGTCGGTGAAGTGAAACATAAAGGTCGGTGTGGATTTTTGCGTGATTTAATTTTATTTTTTTGGGGATTTTTTTTATCGAAAATCTACACCGACGGATACATGTCGTCGGTGTATATTTTTGATAAAACAATCCGTGAAAAAATAAAATTTGTCGCGCAAAAAACCACACTGACAGTTATATTTCACTTCGGCGATGGATATGTTCCGTCGGAGTATATATTTCAAAAAACAATTGTTACATAATTATTATATTTAACGTTGCCAATGGAAACAACTCCTACACCAACGAAAAGATGCACCGACAGATACCCTCATTAACACTGACGGAACACTACCGTTGGTGTAGGGTTATATCAGTAGCTCTGCATCAGGCTCTCTTCATTTCTCAAGAACACAAACAAACCCTAGCGGACGCCGCATCGACCCCTCCTCCACTCACCCTCACGTCGTTCTTTCACTCGTTCACGCCACTACCACCGGTTACCCTGCTCCCATCTTCCTCATTGGGTAACATTTCTTTCTCCGCCCCCTCCTTCCCAACCCCGATCACCTCCTCCGACCTTCACCACCACCAAAACGGGCACTACATACCCCCACCAACCTCGACCACCACCAAACTGTCACTACCCCCACCTCCAGCGCCCGCCCACATTATTTTTCACTTTTTTATGAAGTGAGTTTTGTTTTTTTAATCAATTAATTAGAATTCAATTGTTGGATTGAAGTTGTGATTTGTATGATAATTAGTTTCAATTTATGAAATTGTATTATTGAAGTTATGAAAGTTACATTTCGAATGGTTACTTCGAAATTGTATGATTAACTTGATTTTTTTATATATTTAGTTACATTTATTCGATTAATTAAGTGAATTAGCCTAAATAGTCTTTATTTAAAAACTATTGGATTTGTTTGTAAGTTTGGGTTGTCCGTGACGATGATTGTGAATTGTATTTAGGATTTTATTTAGGACTATATTTTAGGATTTAGTTTATATGCATTATAATCTTAATGCATAAACTTTAAATCGTGCAGGATTTTAATATAACAACAATTTGCACACCACATCTGCCGCCAAGTCGAGATAACGATGATGATCCCTCGAGCGGAACATGCATTGGAGGTTTGGCAACATAGTGTCAGTGGTTTCTATATGTTGTCAATGTTAAACTTTTTTAACAACTTTTATTTTCGAATTGTTAAACTGTTTAATTTTAATGAAATTACAATTTTTACTTTTGAATTGTTTTGAGATGAGTCAATATATATCTAACTTCTTCGGTTTAGATGTTTGACCTGTGATGTAGGAATGTTTTGTGAATGTTGAATGAATTGTAATGTATGAATGTTTGGTGAACGAGGAATGAATTGTGACGATTGTTTTGTTTAATTAGGAAAAAATGAAACTCAGAAAGAGCAAATAAGTTCTTTTGGGTACTGGACATGATCTTCACCGATAGAATATATCTGTCGGTGTAGGTTATACACTCCGTCGGAGTGGGTAGTGACATTGTTGTAGACGTTCCCTGACAGTACATATCTGTCAGTGTAGTGTACCCCTATTTACCACTGACGATATTTATTCATCAGTGATTGTGTACAATCGTCAAAGTATATATTGGTTTGTGTAACCTACATCGACGGAAACAACCGTCATTGACGAACACAGACAGAACATCCGAGAGTGATTATTCGTCGGTATTGTTCGATGCGACAAAACAAGCCAAAATATTTTGATGTGAAAGTTCGTGTCAAAATTAAAACCAATGATGTTTATCCTTCTGAGTTGAGCATGAACGATGTATGTAACGCTGATGGACATGTATTCGTCGGTGTAGCGAAACACAAACAGAAGATGGCATCCGCCGACAAAAGAATTTGTAGTAGTGATACAAGAATCTATTATAAACATGCTTCTCTCCAGCCCGCATGTTGTGACTTTTAAACTCTCTCTTGCAGCACCCTGATGCAGCAAAAATTGATTTAGTTGCACTTTTAGGCATCCGACTGATTTTGTAAAATATCCAAGTCTTTGACGCAGACACTGTCGTAGAGTTCCCAACCCAAACTACCCCTCAGTCACGATGTTACAACATTTATGCTTATAAGTTCATGTCAATTAGTGTGAGACCTGTTTTTGATGGGGGAAATCCCACACTTACGATTTTCGAGTTTGTATACACGATGGACCAACAAAATTCAACAGCTCCTATGAACTTAGTTCGTAGCAGAAAGAACTGTCTAGAAATTACCATTCCTCGGCTAAAGAAAATACAATTAAGCAAGTCTTATTTAGTTGATTGAAGTAACGAAGTAATAACACACAAAAGGTTCAATGTTTTAAAGAGATGTTTTTTATGATATATAGTACAATGATCTCACGTAGAAGTGTTTACAGTCATATATACCTTGTACACATTGTTCTAGAATTGACTATTTCTAAATTATTTTATAACAAACTAATACAATGTGTCCTTCACCATGTTCAGTGTGGGTGTTGTCCTAGTAGTCACATAACTTAAAGATCGCACAAAAATTTCTTGGTCTTAGAAATGTGATTTATACACACACATACACAAATTCATGAGTCGCACAGTAACCTACCATGTTGAAGTGCTTGTTGTCCTTGTTATGGTCAATCCAATAGGTAAAGTTTCCAAAGATCAATCTTATCTAAGATGGGTGTGATCCTTCATGTCCATAATTTTTTGTTTATGCTACAAAGCAATTTTGAAAACAAAATAATAGTTTCGTTTTTCTCATTGTGGACCATCATGTGCTTTTGCATTCCACTAGCCACACAAATTCACAACAGAGCACCTTAATTTGGTTTTTATTATATTTAAGTTGGGGGTTATTGGATTGGTGATGGAATCACAAAATTATATCTTACATTTGATGGAATGGTAGGTGAAGACTAGCTGTTGAAGAAAGCAACTCTTGATATAGGTGTGTGTATTAATATCTCTAATAATTCTATTAACAAATATTTCGTAAGTTACTGATCCAAGATTAGACAGAAGTCATTCCAAGTTGAAATCGCAACGCGTTATATCTCTAAGGGCACCCCCTTAACAAGGTGGGCGCCTCGCGGGTGCTTGCCCGGGAGACCCACCCGAGCGCTTGCCTTGGCGTCCCGGGCAGACGCCCGGGGCACCCTCGGGTGGGGGGCACATGTCCCCCCCATTCGTTGATTTTTTTATTAATTTTTTTAATTATTTAGTGGAGGTTTTGTTATTAATGGATTTGATATTTGTTATTAATGTGGGGTATTAAATGATTTTGTATTTGGTGTTTTTAGTTAATGTAAGGTATTTTAGATTAATGTATTGGTTATTTGTTAATAATGTATGTTAATTTTATTTAATCACGCCCGCACTGTTTAATCTTGAAATTGTGGTAACGAGTTGGATTACAATGAGTTTTTTGCAAGTGATGAAGATTCAAAAATTTCCAGATCAAACAATTTCAAGATCCAAAAAAATTCAAGCGGCGTTGCCCCTTGCATCCCCCGCCACCTCACCAGCAAGACCCCCGAACGACCTGTCGTGGTGGTTTAATAGTATGGTCTAAGATGGTTAACCTTTGGTCTAAAACATGGTTAAAGTTAATTTATAATGTATTGTGTATTAATTGATAATGTAGTAATTTCAATTAATAAAATGTGGTGTGAGTATTATAATTGTTTAATTAAGAAATGATGTGGAGCAAAGAGAGTGTAGGGTGGGGGTAGTCCGGGCATGGGTAATGGGTTTTTATGGGTGAGTTGGGTGAGCTGACGTGGCAGAGAGAACCTGACGTGGCAGAGAGAGAGTGCAGGGCGCCCGAGGGTAGCCCGGACGTTGTTAATTGTGCTCGAAGAGCATCCCTTACGGGGTTCAAACCCCTCCATACGAACGGTCATCAGTTGATGACCTGGTCATCACGCCCTCAACCCAAGGCATCCAAGGTCGTGAACGACCCGGTCGTCAATTTTTTAAATATTTTTTTATTTTTCGTTTGTTTTGTTTTGAATTTTTAATTTTTTTGTTTGAATCTTCTTCTTTTTTTGAAAATATGTTTTATAATTGTTGTGATTTTTTAGATTTTTTTTTAAATTTGGACCCCGAAATGATATGGAGGAGAGAGATAAGTTGTGAGTTGTGGTGGGTTGTGGTTAATATGTGAATAATGTAGGAAATAAAAGAAAGTTGGTTGGAGAGAGAGAAATCTGATGTGGAAGAGAGAGAAGAGAGAGAACGCTCATGACCAGGTCGTCCGGGGTCATGGTTAGTGATGACCTAAACGTAACGTGATATTACGGTGAAAAATGAAAAATGCGGTATTGACCAAAACGGGAGGATCTGACGTGATTAATTAATGGACAAAACATATACTAATATTTTAACCGACCAAAACCTGAAGACGAGATGTCAGTAAGTAGTTGTGCTATAGTTAGACTTGTCAATTAGGTCGTGTTCGTGTACTTTCGTGTCTGACAGTTCTGCATTCATGTCAAGATTCCGTATTATCGTATATAGTATAATTTGAAAAGATTCCATAATGTTTAGATTGAAAATAGTCAAGTGACATGTTATATTGATATTTTTTATTATAAATAATATCTTAAATGACTATTATCAAGTAAAAACAATTCATTATCTAACAAAATATGCAGTTCGTGTCAGTCTCGTGTACAAAAACAACTTATCGTGTTATCGTGTCGTTTTCGTGTCAAATTGTGTATCAATTATTTATATTTGTACGTTCACAAAATATCATAATAAATCATTTCAATTATACAAAATATTTCGTGTAAAGTCGTGTCATAGTAAATTCACACGTGCCTATACTTCTATCTTAACTGTAGAAGTTCTCATGTGGTCTTTTTCACCGAAACGTGACGTTAATATGCCATGTTATTCTATATCTCAACGCAACAACAGTCATTGTTTATCTGTTTTGCAAATCATAATTATTGCTGTTAAGAGACGGCATGGCATCAACGGCAATTTGCATTAATTTTCACATGATATAATTGATGCCTCCGAATTGGTATCAGCACACATTAGTTCAAATCATCCTTAATTAGAACTCACATGACAATCATTTTCTTTTAACATGGGGCAACATGGAATATTTAATCAAACTGAGGTTGCAACTTCCAACCATAACCTCTAGTGGGATCTAATTAAATCAATAGGTTTGATTGTAGATTCCACCCCTCCTTGAACACCCATTTGGAATATATAATTGCACTGAAGTTAGTTTTGGTGAACTCTGATTCTGTTACGAAATTTATACTGCATTCTCAAGAATCCGTCCTCCAAGTGTTCTTATTATTTTGCTCTTTCCCAAAGAGGAAAAAAAACATCCAATTTTTTCAGCTAAAATTAGTTTCAATTTTTGTTGCTCTTTAATAGCTCTACTATTCTTAATTCGCAAAGTAAATATTTTTGAATCAAAAGAAGCAAATTCAGGACGAGAGCCGGAGAATATTGGAAAAATAAGTTGTAAACGTAGGATAAAGTAGGAGATAAAAAATGGCACCGAAAAGTAGAAAAAAAAACACGGACATTTGTCGTCCTCGTCATCAGCCGCTAATTGTAAATTCCTGACGTCCCGACATGTAGAGTTCGAAAAGGGTATTCGTGAAAATTGAAGATTTTGGACGAATTAAAATTGAAAACTGGGGAAAGCGTAGGATTGATGTGAGACCCAAATGGGGGTTTCTGGGAACCAAGTTCAATACCACGTGGACACCTACCAATGCGTGGAGCTGCTGTGGACCGCGTCCCCATGACCCCCTCTCCTATATAAACAACACAAACCCCTCCCCTCCGTTTCCCATAAATCAATCACTACTCCTCCAACGCCCTTTCCCCACTCCAAAACTCACTCCCTCGCTCACTCAAACCAAAACGGATTCCCAAACATCATGACTTCTTCTATTTCCTCGGCTCCTTCTTTCTATACTCTTTCCAACACAACAAGCCGAAACTTTAACATAAGTAGGCGTCGAGTCCACTTACCGATTAGATGCACCTCCACCTCGCATTCTCTCTTACAATCTCCGCCACTTTCGACGCCCTTCCATTTGCACCAGAACCCCAGCAACATTCCCAAACCAACCACTTTGTCCGACGTGGCAAGCGAGTCGTGTCCAAAGCCGAACTTGAACCCGTTCCAGCGCTTCGCATCCGCTGCGCTGGACAAGCTCGAGGACGTCTTCATTAAGAACGTCCTCGAGCGGGGCCATCCGCTACCGAAAACCGCCGACCCGGAAGTTCAGATTGCCGGTAATTTCGCTCCGGTCGACGAGAAAGCGGTGTCGCAAGACCTTCCGGTGGAAGGCAGAATTCCCCCGTTTATAAACGGCGTCTACGTCCGCAACGGCGCGAACCCTCTGTTCGAGCCGGTTGCCGGACACCACTTCTTCGACGGCGACGGCATGATCCACGCCGTGACTCTGGAATCCGGCAAAGCCAGCTACGCTTGCCGGTTCACGGAGACCGAGAGGCTCGTCCAGGAAAAAGCCATAGGCCGTCCCATTTTCCCGAAAGCCATCGGTGAACTCCACGGCCACTCCGGCATCGCCAGGCTGCTACTGTTCTACTCCCGCGGGCTGTGTGGGCTAGTCGACCACTCGAAAGGCACCGGTGTGGCGAACGCCGGGCTGGTGTACTTCAACGGGAGGTTACTGGCGATGTCGGAGGACGACCTGCCTTACCAAGTCCGGATAACGGAGGAGGGTGACCTCGAGACGGTCGGACGGTATGACTTCGATGGGAATCTAAATTCCGCGATGATCGCCCATCCGAAAGTCGACCCGGTGTCTAAAGAGATGTTCGCTTTGAGTTACGACGTCGTCCGGAAACCGTACCTGAAGTACTTCTGGTTCTCGCCAGACGGGGTGAAGTCCCCAGACGTCGAGATTCCCATTGACGGGCCCACCATGATGCATGACTTTGCCATAACAGAGAATTTTGTTATTGTTCCGGACCAGCAGGTGGTGTTTAAGTTACAGGAGATGATACGCGGGGGGTCTCCAGTGGTGTTTGATAAGGACAAGAAGTCGCGGTTCGGGATCCTTCCCAAGTACGCCAAGGACGCGTCGGAAGAGTCGGGAATGAGGTGGGTCGACGTGCCGGATTGCTTCTGCTTCCACCTCTGGAATGCGTGGGAGGACGAAGAGACTGGGGAGGTCGTTGTCATAGGCTCTTGCATGACCCCGCCCGACTCGGTTTTCAACGAGTGCGACGAGAGTTTGAGGAGCGTGCTTTCGGAGATCCGACTCGACCCGAAAACCCGTAAATCGACTCGAAGAGCAATCATAGACGAGGCAAATCAAGTCAATCTAGAAGCCGGGATGGTCAACCGGAACTTGTTAGGCCGCAAAACCCGGTTCGCCTATCTAGCGATAGCAGAACCGTGGCCGAAGGTCTCCGGATTCGCAAAAGTCGATCTAGTCACTGGTGAAATGAAGAAGTCCATGTACGGGGACGGGCATTACGGTGGGGAGCCGTATTTCATCCCGAAAGATAAACCGTCGTCGTCATCGTCGTCGCGGGAGGATGATGGATATATCGTCTCTTTCGTGCATGACGAGGAGACATCGGAGTCGAGGTTACTTATAGTGAATGCCGCCGACTTACGACAGGAGGCGTCGGTTAAGCTGCCGTCGAGGGTGCCCTATGGATTCCATGGCACCTTCATCAAAGCAGAGGATTTAGAGTCCCAGGTTTAGTTTGTTGGGATTAAGTCTTTCGAGTGGTTAGTTAGTTGGTTAGTTGTAGGAGTGTTTTACCAGTGGGATATGCTTTTATACTCAAATCCCCGGAAAATACTCCTACGTTGTTAATTTGTCTTGCTTGCTTCTGTGAGTAGATACGAACATATGGGTAGATTTGGAGACATAGTAGGACCAGTTCGTAGCTTTTTGGGGCTTTGCTGTGCATTTACTACTCCCAATATTCTGAGCTCAGCTGGTTTCTGTTATTCTTTTCTTTTTTTCCTTTTGTGATTTTAATAGTAATAATGAAAAATAGTTATAAATCACATGTCTACGGTGGTTCTGCCTTCTTTTGTTAGCTTGATGTTGAATTTTGCCCTGCAAATATTGGAATTCTTAGTACCCATAACGTCTTTTTCTTCTGCTCTTGTCCTAATTAACCACTAAAGAGTCCACATTAGCCCATCGCTCTCGCTTTCAGTATGGACGTTCTAGAAAAGCTAATACTTAAGTTAAAGAGAATATACGGAAATACAATGCTACAAACCTACAATGGTCAAAATTGAAATTCTAAAAACCAACCAAAGGATAGTATCTACTATCTACGACTTATTACTTGAATATTAGAACAATAGTGGAACAACCATACATGATATGATATCGAAACAAGTCCATCAATGTAATCTAAGAGAGCAAGCTTGGAGTCATTGTTCATGTTCCTTTGATGAGTGTCTGTTATTCATGCATACAACACACACAGAAGAAGTGATATCAAATACATTTTTCAAAAGAAAATGTTGGAAAATAAAAACGTGACAAGATTGTTTTTGGATTTATTACCAAAATTATACTCAAATTTCATTTTGTACTCCTAAACTTTTACATTTAACAACTACATCATTTGAACTTTCGTTTTCAAATACTTTGCCCTTTCAAATTTAGAAAACCAATATTTATCTACAAAATCACTATTATTTTTAAATTTTGCTGCGCTGTATATGTAATACACTCATGATATTAACTTTACGTTAAAATTTGGATCATATTGTATGTCAGATTTTGTTTAAATTTGGGTAAGATTCAGTACAAAACTGACCCAAATTCGAATAAGATCTTATTTACGATATGATCCGAACTTTAATGTAGAATTAGGATTATGAGCGTGTTAGGCAAATAACACAAAAAAATAAAAAATAACGATGAATGAGTTGATAATTACTGGATTTTTAAAATTCGAAAGACAAAATGTTACGTAACGAATTTTTTAAGGGTGCAATTGGCGTTTTAAAATTTAAAGGTGTAAAGCAAAACGAATGCATAGTTTAAAGAGTAATTAACCCTTGTTTCTTCCCACTTATATACTAAGGGAGTAAGGGTCCCTTCTCGAGCATATGATTACTATATTTTTTTGTGTAAATCCTATAATTCATATTCTCTTTGATCTAAACCCACGATTGAATTGTTAGATTTTATCTACCTTTTTACCTATTTATTTTTAAATCCAACATCCTAGAAATTCTAATAGCAGCAGTACTATTCAAGTCTTAATATTGACCACCTCGAGACAAAAAAAATAAATCTCCAAACCCGAATTTAGTACGTAAAGGCCTTGTATGGATCCACCTTCCATTAAAACACGAATAAGAAAAGAAAGCTGATGAAGATCTATTTTTTATAACTTCTTTAACCATGCCAATCCAGAACAAATAAGAGTGAAGTCACGAAGTGCCTGAGTGGAAGGTAAGGATGACGGACGAGACGGACTTTCAACGAATAAATAATATCCATGGATTCCCGTAGGCAGTCGCAATCATGTTTACAAAATATTGAGGGGTTGTTTTGCCCACCTGAAGAGATGCCCCAATTATGCATCCAAACTACATAAGTTGGCTATATAGAAGACAAACGATTAGATAAATAATATTAAGCAGTCAAACTAAGAGTGTGGGAAGTGGCTTTCGGCCTGCCAAGTGGCCTAATAGAAGTCCAAAGATGGAAACGTTCACTTTGGACAAACACATCAGCAACTCCAATCGTGGCTACAGAGATCGGTGGACATGTGTCGGCATCGGGTTCTAATTGGGCGACACGTAGTGGTGGGGTGAGAAGGTTGTTCTGGGCCTTGTCGTGATTAAAGCATATTAAACATTACTTACGGAGGACAAAAAATTATAGTGAACATTCTTTGTTTGAGAGAAGTGCGTAGAGTAGTAGCTTCGTGTGCTTGCTTTCTCTCCCAATAATGGAAACCGGTCTTTTCCGTCTTTTGGGTTTTGTTTGTTTTGATTTGGTTTCGTTGTGGGTCCGATCGCAAAATGTCGTGATGTTATGGGTCGAGGTTTTAGGCTTTCGGGGGTTTGCAGAGCTCGATTTGGTTCAGCGTACACATATTTTTTTGTTTTGACGTATATTTTGGATAGAATCGGTTTTTTGTAAGAGTCAATCCACTCTATTTTTGTAATATCCTGAATTTTTTAGTTTAGGTAATAATCAAATATCTTAATGGACTAATTAAGATTGTTAGATAATTGTGTGATTTTAGGAGAAGATGAAATTTTGAGAAGAATATTGAGAAGAAAAAGATGGAGATTTTGAGGCAAGTACTGATTCGTTATTCTTCAGTTTCATATCATGTCTGTCTCTATTGATATTCGTAGTTGCATGCATGTTGAGCATTAATATTGATTTTATGGATATGTATATGATTGCATGGTGGTGTTTCGGTCGACATGTCCTGTGGCTGTGTGTATGTTTCTAGCAGAGCAACTTAGGAAAGAGCTGCCTAACGGACAGCGTGGAGCCACCCGAGAGAGGAAATGACTGCCTGTCGTTAGTGTGGAGCTACCAGGTGTGCGTCTGACAGATTGATAGATTTCAGAAGCACAGGATGTGGTCGAATCTGAATGGGGGTTTCAAATTGATATGCATGCATTTTATTTGTGATGCATGTCTCTGTTGGCTTTTTGGCCTTAATCTATGTTTTGATGATTTAATTAACCTAATCTTAATTATGATGATGTAGAGTAGCACACATATTGCATTGCATATATATTGCATGTGCTAACCTCTACAGGTGATCAAGACTCATGGAAGGAAGGAAATCAAGTCAAGATTTGTAATAAAGCTAAATGAAGACTTGTAATCTTGATTTTATTTTGAGTCTTAGGAACATGTGTAAATTGAGCATACAAGAGTTAAAAACCAATCACATACACAATAGGTTCCCTATAGAAGTCACACACGAAATTTCACATTATTTGGACTTCATTAGATCACCCAAACCTTAGTCGGAAATCACTTATAAACTTAAACCCAGATTTCCTGTGTGAACCGGTCGACCGAACCAGTTCTCAGTTCGACCGGTTTATAACAGACTCTCCACAGTGATTTTACCGAACTCTACCGGTCGACCGGTTCTACATTTTCGGTCGACCGATCCCGGATTTTAATATGACCGTTTTTCTTGTCGTATTCCTATAACGGTCGTATTCGTATAAAACAAACTTAACCCCAAAATGAAGGGAATGTGTTCTAAAAGTTTTACTTTTAAATGTCAATTATTATGAATTGAATGAGAAATCATTTTGTTCCTTGTTTATGTTATTCGTCTTTTAGAAGTGTTAAGGAAGAGGCTCTTGGTCCTTAACCGTAGAGCTCTAAAAGATATTGGTTTACATAAAACAAAAGATATTCGCAATCATGGTAACTAACATGGAACATTAATTACCGAGTTAAGATTGTCGTGTTGGTCATAGATCATTGTAGCTCTACAAGTGAGTGACGACACGGGTATGCAAAAGAGTAAAATATTACTTTTGTATACTGAATAGACCTAATAAGTAAAATATTATAGAAATGTGTTTCTGTGTCATTGATATTTTACTGTGTCCTTGGTCCTTCGATATGAGACTTATATCTGATCACTTAAGGAATACTTAATTAGATCAGTGTCTTGAACTATCGATAAGTGTAGTGTAAAGGCATTGGTTGGTTAAGTACAACTTTTGTTGGAGAAGATAGTTAGTCAAAAGATTATCATTGCCCCTCTTAATTGAGTGATGATATTAGTGGGCCCCTTGATAAAGCAAAGTTATAATGTGCACAATGTGATTTGAGTTAAGTCACATATTTATAACTAGCTTAAAGAGATCAAGAAATGAATACTAATACAAAGATGACACAATACTACTTTGTGTGTATTCTTAATATCATGAGGCAAGGGACGGACACAAGTGGTGCACTCCATCACTAAATGGATCGTGTTTTGGTTCGAGTGGAATTAAGACATCTAACTAATTGGGAGCTATAATGTGTAGCTAGATACCGCTTATAGCTTGTGATATTAAGCTCTTAATATCACTGCCAACTTAGTTTAGATCCTCCCATAGGTCACACCACAAAACTGGGAAACAAGAAATGGGAATTTTGAGTTCATAAGGATGTGTCGGGTTTCATGTAGAAAATATGACACATGGGGTGAACAAGCAAAATCAAGATTATGTTGTGATTAATAACATAATTAGAATCTAAATTAAATTCATATGTGATGTAAATATTATGGGGTGTAATGAGTTGACATTACATAGGATAATATGTTACATAAGTTGTGAATTTACTACTAATCCCGAAATGTCAAATTTTGTAGGGGTTAAACCAAAATTTGACCAGTCTGCAGTACTGTGCAAAAGTCAACCGATGAATAGTACTGGTCAACCGATGAACAGTACCCGGTCGACCGATGAACAGTACCCGGTCGACCGATGAACAGTACCCGGTCCATGATGAACAGTACCGGTCGACCGATGAACAGTACGGTCGACCGGTCCAGACGGTTTTCTGCAGAATTAATTTAAGAATTAATTAGATCATGCATGGAATTGGTCCATAATTGATTTAATTCGTGGCTAATATTATTTATTAATAAATAATGGATGGTTAGATGGAATTTTGCATGAAATCATGGGCAAGAGGTTGCACATGAATAGGTAATTTGGAGAGAACCTATAAATAAAGGTTATCTCATTGCCTTCCTACATCTTAATTAATATTGCTTTTCATGCAAAATCTCTCTCCTTAATTCTCCACGAAAATTCCATAAATTCTTAAGTTTAGTTTAGTTCTTAAGAGATCATCTTCTCAAGGGAATTAAAGAGGGGTTAGTAATTGGATTCTAAACCCTATCGGAGATTGAGAGACTAGCTTCCCTCTCTCCGATCTTGTTTAGAGTTTGGTGAATACTCGGAGGCATCCGGCGCAGCGAGGAGCATCCCAACCGTCTCCGAATCTTCGAGAAGTTTTAGAGAACTTCTAGGTATGAATTTCGGAGCTCCTTTATGTTTGTTTTAATAGAGTTTCTGAAACTAGTTTGTTAAATCAAACCGATGCATGCAATAAATTCTAGAAAATTGAAAATTGATCCTTATTATACATAAAAATCCGAAAAATATATATGTATAATTAAACATGAAATCCTACACAAAATACTTTCGGTAACCGGTCGAACGACGACCTTGTTTCGGTCGACCGGTTGAACATTTCTTCAAGAAACAAAATTCCCTGCTATCGGTCGACACATTTCTCGTTCGACCGATTGACCTTTGTCTCAACCGAATCCCCTTTTCGGTCGACCGCTCCATACTTTGGTTCGACCGATTCACTTAAGTAGAGTTAAGTTCTAGCTCGTTTGTCCGACCGAATATTCTTTTGTTCGACCGTTCTCCTTGAAATCAAGTGAACGGTCGACCGGTTTAGTAGTTTCGGTCGACCGGTTCTGGACAGATTTGCAGCCCGATTTTCTGCTTTGTGTATCTTGCACAAAACCCAATCAAATCTATCCCCAACGGCTAGAAAACCTTAGGAGCTTATAAATAGAGGATCAAGACTTGTTGTTAACACAACTCTCCAACTCCAATTGTCCAAATACATTAGAGAGAAACCTCAATCCTCAAAGCTCCCAATTCTACACTCTTTAAGCCTAAACTTCACACACTTGATCATATACTCATCCCACTCAAAGTGTGCTCAATTAGAGAGTGAATCCCACTCAGTTACAAGTGTTGTCAAAAGAAGCAAGGACTTCGGTGAAAGCCCGAAGTGTCCCTCTCGGATTGTGAGAGGAAGAATTCAAGCAAGCGAGGGTTGTTCGCGTTGCTTGTGGTGTAAAGGCGTTCTCTCCCGGCCCGGAACGGGGAGTGGTTAGTGAAGACGTAGGCGGAGCTCGCGGAGTCGAGCGGAGCTTACAAGAGAGGACTAGGACCCGGGTGGGGTGCCGAACCTCTATAAAAACCGACGCGTCTTTTGTGGTTTGCATTTTTCTGTTAATTTCCCTACTTGTTTTTAAATTTGTTTCCGCTGCGTTTATTGTTTGATTAGTTAGGGATTAGATTAAAAGTGATTAGTGGACCCATAACCCACACGATCCTACATTTGGTATCAGAGCCTTGTTAGCTAAATTCTATACTTAATCGTATTTTTAGCATGGCTAGCACATCTAATCATGTAGAGGGATTATGCACCACTAGACCTCCTTTGCTTAATGGGTCAAATTATGATTATTGGAAGAATAGGATGAAGATTTTCCTAATTTCTAATGACCTTAAGTATTGGATGTTTCTCCAAAATCCATACACACCACCAAATGAAGATGAATTAGATTCACTCACTAGGCCCAAAATGAAAGAAATTGAGATGAACTCAAAAATGATGAACATTCTATATTGTGGGCTAAATGAGGGTGAATATAATAGGATTAGAGGGTGTGTTAGTGCACATGAAATATGGCATAGACTACAAATGCATCATGAGGGGGATAGTAAAACTAAGGAAACCCACATTAGTCTCCTCATGCATAAATATGAGATTTTTTCTATGCAAATCGGTGAAAACATAAGCGAAATGAACACTCGCTTCACCGATATCACTAACTCTCTTTTGGTTCTTGGAAGAAAAATCAATGAAGGAGAGATGACAAGGAAGTTCCTCCGGTCACTTAGCATCGATTGGGAAGATAAAGTCGTCGCAATTGAAGAGGCACATGATCTTTCAAAATTGAAGATGGAGGAACTCATTGGAAATCTCATGGCCTATGAGCTCCAATTGAGTCATCGAAGAGAGAAGGAAGCTTCAAAGAAAAACTCCATGGTGGCATTGCATGCAAATTTTGATGAGCCAAGGAGGGTGGAAGAAGAGGACATTGAGGTCCTTGCCCAAGACTTCTTCAAATATCTCAAGAGGGATAAGGGAGAAAAGAATGAAAGAAGAGGTAGAAGAAGTGAGAAAAGAGAAAAAGAAAAAGAGAGGGAGGAGAGCGAAAATGAGAGAAAAGAGAGGGAGAAGAAAAATGAGAGAAGAGAGAGGAGAAGAGAAAAGGAGAAGAGTAAGAGGAAAGAAAGGAAGGAGGAAGCTCACAAAGCCACTTGGGATGACTCTTCATCTCCATCATCATCATCCTCTTCCTTACAAAGTAGAAGAGAGGTTGCACATTCATGCTTCATGGCCATTGAAGATGAACAAAGTGAGGTAGCTTCTAACTCCTCTAAATCTTATTCCACTAGAAGTAATTCATGGTCAAGTAAATCATATTCTAGTGCTAGCTCTAACTCTAATGCTAATGATGAATCATATACACATGATGAGCTACAAAATGCATTTCATGATTTAGTTAAACAATATGAGATCATTTGTGAAAAGAACAAAAATGCTAGAAAAACTATAAATGATCTCAAATGTCAAATTGAATTAATCATGAATGAAAAGAATGAGGTGATTGCTAGACTTGAATCAAATGAATCATCACTTGCTAGTCTAAGTAAAACACCCATTATTGATGAACATGTAGATCTTAAAGCCTCAAATATGCAATTAAGAAAAGATCTTGAAATGTTCACTAAAGGAACAAAAATGCTTGATATGCTTTTAGGTAGTCAAAGACAATCCTTAGCTAAACATGGTTTAGGTTACAATTTTAAATTGAAAAACCATGTATCTCACACTACTCTAAATGGTAAGCATATGTTCATTAACCATAGTTCCTCAAGTGTGTGGGCTCCCAAAACCAAAATGGTTTGGATCCCAAAAGCTAATGTTCAAGGACCCAAAGTTGTTTGGGTACCTAAGTCTACACTTGTAGGAGCTTGAGGAGGAAATTGGTGGTGACCGGGTGAGCTCAAGAGTCAAATTCAAATCCGGTTGCATCACCAAATGAGATTGGAGCTAAATTCGAATTCAACATTGGTATAAATTCCTATCTATACAATTCATGTTAAATTAGCTCTAATCTAGCTTCATATGCTTAATTGACATATCATATAGTTCAATTCATTGAAAATCATTATCCCTATTCATTGCAAATCATTTATCACATCCATTGATTCTAAATGTCAAATTTTAAATGGATGTTTGAATAAGGCTTAAGTTGAAACTTAAATGAACTTAACTTGAATCATACTCATTGTTTCCATTTAGCCTTATTGATAGGGGGAGCTTAAATGTTACATCTTTTATTAGAGTAATGAAGTGCAAAATTTAGGGGGAGCAACTTCATTACAAGACATCCAAATTCTAAGCTTAAAGTCTTAAATAATTATTAATTTTGATGGATGTCAAAGGGGGAGAGATAATTAAGGGGGTAACTTGGAATTTGGCATAAAATTGAACAAAAACTATGCACATCCATAGGGGGAGCATTAATATGCATAGTTTACATATACAAATTCCATGTATTTAGATAGAATTAAGATATAGGTTGCCATCATCAAAAAGGGGGAGATTGTTGGCTTTTTGGCCTTAATCTATGTTTTGATGATTTAATTAACCTAATCTTAATTATGATGATGTAGAGTAGCACACATATTGCATTGCATATATATTGCATGTGCTAACCTCTACAGGTGATCAAGACTCATGGAAGGAAGGAAATCAAGTCAAGATTTGTAATAAAGCTAAATGAAGACTTGTAATCTTGATTTTATTTTGAGTCTTAGGAACATGTGTAAATTGAGCATACAAGAGTTAAAAACCAATCACATACACAATAGGTTCCCTATAGAAGTCACACACGAAATTTCACATTATTTGGACTTCATTAGATCACCCAAACCTTAGTCGGAAATCACTTATAAACTTAAACCCAGATTTCCTGTGTGAACCGGTCGACCGAACCAGTTCTCAGTTCGACCGGTTTATAACAGACTCTCCACAGTGATTTTACCGAACTCTACCGGTCGACCGGTTCTACATTTTCGGTCGACCGATCCCGGATTTTAATATGACCGTTTTTCTTGTCGTATTCCTATAACGGTCGTATTCGTATAAAACAAACTTAACCCCAAAATACTTTCGGTAACCGGTCGAACGACGACCTTGTTTCGGTCGACCGGTTGAACATTTCTTCAAGAAACAAAATTCCCTGCTATCGGTCGACACATTTCTCGTTCGACCGATTGACCTTTGTCTCAACCGAATCCCCTTTTCGGTCGACCGCTCCATACTTTGGTTCGACCGATTCACTTAAGTAGAGTTAAGTTCTAGCTCGTTTGTCCGACCGAATATTCTTTTGTTCGACCGTTCTCCTTGAAATCAAGTGAACGGTCGACCGGTTTAGTAGTTTCGGTCGACCGGTTCTGGACAGATTTGCAGCCCGATTTTCTGCTTTGTGTATCTTGCACAAAACCCAATCAAATCTATCCCCAACGGCTAGAAAACCTTAGGAGCTTATAAATAGAGGATCAAGACTTGTTGTTAACACAACTCTCCAACTCCAATTGTCCAAATACATTAGAGAGAAACCTCAATCCTCAAAGCTCCCAATTCTACACTCTTTAAGCCTAAACTTCACACACTTGATCATATACTCATCCTACTCAAAGTGTGCTCAATTAGAGAGTGAATCCCACTCAGTTACAAGTGTTGTCAAAAGAAGCAAGGACTTCGGTGAAAGCCCGAAGTGTCCCTCTCGGATTGTGAGAGGAAGAATTCAAGCAAGCGAGGGTTGTTCGCGTTGCTTGTGGTGTAAAGGCGTTCTCTCCCGGCCCGGAACGGGGAGTGGTTAGTGAAGACGTAGGCGGAGCTCGCGGAGTCGAGCGGAGCTTACAAGAGAGGACTAGGACCCGGGTGGGGTGCCGAACCTCTACAAAAACCGACGCGTCTTTTGTGGTTTGCATTTTTCTGTTAATTTCCCTACTTGTTTTTAAATTTGTTTCCGCTGCGTTTATTGTTTGATTAGTTAGGGATTAGATTAAAAGTGATTAGTGGACCCATAACCCACACGATCCTACAGTCTCTTGATTGTGCTTATTGACTGAATGTCATATTCTGTATTATTTTCCACATGATTATGATTCTGATTGATTGATGGTTGTTACTTGTGGGCTGTCGAGCTCACAATTTGTTGATTATATTTTTCAGATTATTATGGGCCTATCAGATGGATTTAAATATCAGAGTGTGTAGTGGTCAGGATCGTAGATCGTATCTTAACGCACAGGGTTCGGGCAGGGTGAGCAGTTGTCCGGGCTCGGGGCGTTACAAATGGTATCAGAGCAATACGATCCTCGGAATTAGTCGGGATTTGGATATGAAATAAAAAATTTGATTGAATTAGAATTTGAGAAATTGGATTTAGAAGTATTGACTATTGATTTAAATGTGAATTTTGATTTAGTTGGATTTGCTACCAAATTATTAATAAATAATGAAAGATGAATTTAGAGATATTTGGACTTGAGTTTAAATGTGAATTTGGATTTGGTTGGATTGATTATCTAAATTATGAGCGATAAGTGCTGTTAGGTTTTTAGATTTGATAAATAATGAGTTGAAAAATTTGTATTGATTTGGTTGGATTGAGACAGTATTGAGATCAAATTTCGAGGACGAAATTTCTTTTAAAGAGGGTAGAATGTAATATCCTGAATTTTTTAGTTTAGGTAATAATCAAATATCTTAATGGACTAATTAAGATTGTTGGATGATTGTGTGGTTTTAGGAGAAGATGGAATTTTGAGAAGAATATTGAGAAGAAAAAGATGGAGATTTTGAGGCAAGTACTGATTCGTTATTCTTCAGTTTCATATCATGTCTGTCTCTATTGATATTCGTAGTTGCATGCATGTTGAGCATTAATATTGATTTTATGGATATGCATATGATTGCATGGTGGTGTTTCGGTCGACATGACCTGTGGCTGTGTGTATGTTTCTAGCAGAGCAACTTAGGAAAGAGCTGCCTAACGGACAGCGTGGAGCCACCCGAGAGAGGAAATGACTGTCTGTCGTTAGTGTGGAGCTACCAGGTGTGCGTCTGACAGATTGATAGATTTCAGAAGCACAGGATGTGGTCGAATCTGAATGGGGGTTTCAAATTGATATGCATGCATTTTATTTGTGATGCATGTCTCTTGATTGTGCTTATTGACTGAATGTCATATTCTGTATTATTTTCCACATGATTAAGATTCTGATTGATTGATGGTTGGTACTTGCGGGCTGTCGAGCTCACAATTTGTTAATTATATTTTTCAGATTATTATGGGCCTATCAGATGGATTTAAATATCAGAGTGCGTAGCGGTCAGGATCGTGAATCGTATCTTAACGCATAGGGTTCGGGCAGGGTGAGCAGTTGTCCGGGCTCGGAGCGTTACAATTTTATCTTAAAAACTTTTAATGTAATCTATGTTAGTTGGTGATTGATTGGAGTTTATCTTTGAGATTGATTATTTCAAAGCTAAAATCTATGTTAGTTGGTGATGTATCTGTATCGCTTCGCGAACCTTGTGGGTTTTGTTGTCTTTCCCAAAAACAAATTGACATGGTGATTATATTAAAAGGCAACAGTGCTTTGTCACTTTAGGTTTTGTTTATCTGGAGAATCATGGGTCGGATAGTAATCAAGCTTAGCCCAAATGAAGATGCGTTGACCTAATTCGGCTGCTTAATATTTCTATAACAGTCGTTTGATCACTTTTGTGATGCAAATGTAGACAAGAAGGTGAATGAAGGCATGTTGTTTTATTTTCTGGATTGCGAAGTTTTACCGCCTAATATGTATTCACGGTATCGAATTTGTCAAATTAGATAAATTAGGAAAATAAATGTGTAGTGAAGTGTACCCGCCACGTAATGAACGTACTCAACGGTGGAAAACGAATGTAATTGCAGACAGATTGAAACTGCACCTTTTCACATTAAAGTTTTACCTTTTCCAAAATACACAGATGTAAATGATACACGAAAGTAAACACGATATGATATTGGTTGATATTTTTCATTAAAAGGAGCAAAAACACTACTAACAAGACTCTGGAAGAGCAAAAAATCTTACGTGACTGTTTATTTCATCTAATGTGAAACTGGGCTATTGTTAGAGGGGGGGAAATCGATGTTTACCCAACGTTTTTTAGTCTAATATTTTGTGGGCAATGTGATTTTGGTCACCGTCTTTTTGCATTTTGGACGACCCACATGTGATGCTTATGTGAACCTTTCCTTTAAATCTTTGTGAATATCACCAGGATTTCACTTTTTCTTGATGGTACATAAGCCGCGAGAATGACTTATTTTGACTATTGCGAGAATCCCAGAAAGTTGTGGTTACTACTGCCTATTGGAGTTGAAATTTGTACGATTAAGTATCGTAGCAAAATATCCCATCCTCTTTGTTAACTTTCGACCAGTGAAAGTGTGCAACAAATCCAAAAGATTCGATTGAGATATATATACTCGGAGCATGACTATGGTTGTACGCGATACATGTAAGATTACACACGTAAATTCCGGACAATAAAAACCCCAAACCGTTGAATCTCAAAAATGTAAATTTTCATGAAACTATTGAAATTCGATTGGTCTAATCACACTTCTTGGTCACACAACGTGGAACTGCACTCCACGACTAATGTCTGACCTTTATATCTTATAGTTATAGACACATTTTTAGAGATCAAAGCTAACATGTTACTTTAACAGATAATGCATGCACAAACAAAAGTGACATAACCAATATTTACTCCATTCTTAGAACCATATCTCCGATATGGTCCACCGTTTCGGCGATCAAATCCAATTTCGATAATCTTGTAGCGCGTGTATATAGTAAAATGTATTATTAGGTATGAGGTGAATTGAAGCATCTGCAAAGGGACCTAAACCAACCCCACAAGTTTTATATTATTTGAATTGTGTTTGGCATATTTGGATTCCACGCCAACGAGCCGCAATCAAATTAACAACCTATAACTGTAGACCTTATTTAGAAAGGCATTTTGATATCATGTCAACCCTGGATGTGGATCCCATTTCACATGGAACACAAAGCGATGCTGATTTTAATGTGATCTCGAAATAAAACCGCATTCGTCTGTCTACTTCGTTGGTTAACTTGTTTTCCATTAAATTGCAACACCAATCGTCAGATGTACTGATGTTACCACCGCAGATGCCAAATCTTCTTGGAATGTTGCTGGCTAGTGTGGGTGTCTAAGAGCGGTAGGTTTGTAACTAATTGGAATGAAAGATTTGCTCATAAAGTGTGTCCAATTCTAAAGTGAGACATGAGTTTTACAATGACGTTTTGAATATGAATGACCTATATAAAAAATGAACACATCAACCTGTTGAAAATTGCCTCCACCAACTTAAATTCGGAATGAATCAGCCCGAACTCTGTTCGATTATTAAGTTTTATAGTGATATTGATTTATTTTTTTCGTATCTAATAATATTTATTTTAACACTTCAGATTGAAATTTTACATGGACTTGCCTCGTTTGGACCCATACCCTTCTTACCACTACGCAATAACCCATGTCATATTTTTTTAGAAATGCTATACCCATCCATGTCGGCATGGTAGCTAGACTAATGTTGGAGGTGGGTAGGGGACGAGTCCTTGGGTCAATAAAAAATCTAAAAGACTAAAATGTGAATTCCATGTGCCCATGCATCCATCCAAAATTTATTGCCCTTTAAAGTAGAAAGGTAGTGAGCAGTGCTGCATTTATGTGGAAAGGCCAAGGCCTCTTTTTTGCCATTTCAGTGAAAACTAAGTTGCCCTTTTTTGAAGAGTGTGGTGGCTGTGGCTGTTTGTGAGCCGAAAAGGAATGGCTTAGGGAGTAGTCCATTAAATCTAGGATAACCTGAAAAGGACTTCCATTTGCAACACAATACAAAAGTATGGCAACTCAGACCAACACAACACTTGTGCGGTAATGTTGTCACATGTCACACCCGCTTCATCGTGTCCTTGTCGTAAGATTGTCCAGTCCAACGGAAAAGAAATTGGTTGTATTTATAAGAGCTTCAGTTCGATATGATGTGAAGTTGATTTATATAAAAAAATCGACGTTTTCGGTACAAAAATGTGGTTATTCTTGGATAAGATTTTTAAGGTGGCGGTGGCGGTGACAGTGGTGGTGAGACTGTTTGATTTGGATGGTTTGTGTTTTTATCGGAGTAAATGACAAATTATGAATGACCTTAATTTTCTCACACGATTCACGTTACTAAGAAGTTAGATGGATGCCCTATTTCTGTAACAAGAATGACCACAAAGTACAAAGTAATTAGGAGTAGAGCAAACTATGACTGATTTATAAAATGGTATTGAACTAAGGGTTGGATCTGATGAAAATTGGTTCATATTTGTTAAGGAAGCAATTCCAGGAAGATTCGGTCGACCGGATTGGATCCGGTCGACCGACGCACAACCCAGGAAATTTTGGCGAAGACGGGTCGGTCTACCGAATTGGATTCGGCCCACTGAACCGGGGATTCCATGCACTTCGTGTGCAGCTGGGATCGGATGACCGAATTGGATTCGGTCTACCGTGAGAGGGTAACAAGCACTTCGGAACAACGGGTTCGGTAAACCGTTGGGGAGATTTTTGGTGTTCCGAGAATCTGGAAAGTGCCTCTCCAATTCGGAACGGTTCACCGAGGGGTTCTCGGTCAACCGAAGGGTTGTTGAAGAATTCGTTAGTTCGTGGAAGAATCGTTCTCGCGGTCCTCCAAGTCGCGTGAGAATCGTTCCCTCGGTCAACCGAGAAGGATTCGGTTAACCGAATCAGCACAGGAATCATTCCTGTTGAAGCACGCACGGTTAACTGAACGAGCATCAGTTAACCATGTCCCCATGAATAGTACTGTTCGGTTTTGCTTAATTGTAGCTCGGTTTTTTGAGTCTATAAAAGAGCTTGTTTGCTCTTCAATGTAACACACGAAAATATTAATAGTTTCCTTCATTGTGAGTTGAGAGATTAAGGCTAGAGATAGATCTAGAGATAGAAGAAGGAAAGGAAACCCGCAGGAGACCCCCTAAGGACGTAGGCATGTTGCCGAACCTTGTAAATTGCGTGTGTCGTGGTTGTTTCAGGTGTGCATTTGTGTTTGCTTGTTTATTTCCATCTTATTAGTGTTCTTGTGGCAATTGAGTTTGGGTGAGGGTCAGAAGTTATTATTCCGCAATCAATATTTTATTATACGTTGTGCGTTTAATCCGTGTCGTGCTAGTGCATCTTAGATCCCCTCCCAACAGGATCATGATAAGACCGATCAAGAACAGAGGTTGTTGGGAGGGAGATCTAACAATGCACTAACTCGACACGGATTAAATGCAACACAAAATATTAAATATTGATTGCGGAATTAACTTCAGACCCTCTCTCAAACTCAATTTCAACAAGAACACTAATAAGATGTAAATAAACAAGCAAACACAAATGCACACCTGAAACAACCACGACACACGCGATTTACAAGGTTCGGCAACGTGCCTACATCCTTGGGGGGTCTCCTGCGGGTTTTTTTTCCTTCTTTCGCTTCTCCAACAAGAAAAACAACCGAGATTACAAGTATATAGAGGTAATAGGTCCTGCAAATCACTCTAGATCTATCTTTAGCCTTAATCTCTCAACTCACAATGAAGGAAAATATGTTGTATGCAATTGTATATCGAAAATAAGAGCAAACAAGTCCTTTTATAGACTCAAAAACCGAGATACAATTAAGCAAAACCGAACAGAACTATTCGTGGGGACACCGTTAACCGAACAAGCATCGGTTAACCGTGCGTGCTTCAACAGGAGCGGTTCTTGTTCCGATTCGGTTAACCGAATCCTTCCCGGTTGACCGCGGGAACGCTTCTCACGCGGCTCGGTAGACTGCGAGAACGATTCTTCTACGAACTAACAAATTCTTCAACAACCACACGGTCGACTGATCACCCCTCGGTGGACCCTGCCAAATTGGACATGCACTTTCCAGATTCTCGGAACACCAAAAATCCCCCCAAAGGTTTACTAAACCCGTTGTTCCGAAATGTTTGTTACCTTCTGACAGTGGACCGAATCCAATTCGGTCGTCCGATCCCAGCTGCACACGGAGTGCCTGAAATCCTCGGTTCGGTGGACCGAATCCAATTCGGTAGACCGACCCGTCTTCGCCGAAATTTCTTAGGTTGTGCATCGGTAGACCGAGTCCAATCCGGTCGACCGACTCTTCCTGGATTTGCTTCATTAACAAATATAAGTCATTATTCGATAGAGGTAGGATAATATCTAAAACAATTAAAGCATCTAAAAGGAAACACGTAAAAAGCCCATAAACGTGTGTTTCCAAAACAGATCCTACATCTAAAATGCAACATTTCCAAGGAAAATGTTAGAAGCTCCCCATAGTTATCCACCAATGGTGTCTCAGATGCCTTGCAAAATAACACAATAACAATGTTGTTGAACCAATTCAATGACCTCATGCTAACGCATGGCGACCCATTCCCATGCAAGCTCACGCTTGTTTCCAAGGCATTCCCATGGAGCCATCACCAGTGCAGAAAATGTCATATATGTCGGATATACAAGGGTATAGACGTCGGATTTTGACAGTCCAAGTACCCGACGTATATTTCCCCGTCACCTATTCCTTGTTGTATAGACGTCGGCTATATACAACCGACGTCTATTATAAGTTCAATTAAATCCAAAAAATACATTACATCCTATATCGGGCATTCTGCACTGCACTCACATTAATCAAGCCCAACAATCCCAAGTGCCCCAAGTACCAATCTTTTGACAAATAACCAAGAATATCAAGACCAACATGTCCAAGTGCACCAACTCGTTCGCGTTCAGCAGTAAAGGAGTGGTAGAGTACACCAACCGCACCAACAAAAATAAATTCTCCGATGTGGGACTAAACTATTACACCAAATAGACGTCGGATATATAGGTTCACCGACGTCTATTCATACAACACGACCTATAGACGTCGGTTATGCTATACATCCGACGTCTATACTTTGAAATAATAATAATTAATAAAAAATATACCCTATAGACGTCGGCCATGCTATACATCCGACGTCTATTCGGTGACGTCTATTGAGCATTCTGCAGTAGTGCATGCTTAGACATTCTACTACCTTTACAACAATAGAATTCAAGCTACGTAATATATATTTGTTTTCCATAGAGAGACCAACTAAAAACATACATAAATGAAGTTCCAAGAGCATTATTTAATTTAACAAACACAAACACATCACTGTTAGGTTACGATGAAAAACACAGCAGAAAAATAATATATAAATTATTTCTAAATTCATCAACCACTCAAGATCAATGCACATGATAATAATGAGGAAAATTAATATACAATCATATATACTTTTGATGCGTGTCTTTCTTTTGCTCACATAGAAGGTACGGAGAATCCCAAGTGTGATTCCTTTACATGGGACACACGAACCACAGACTAAACTCCACAAACATGTTAGCTATAACGAGAGGATGAAAAACCAAACTTCTTCCTTGGTTGTGGAAGGGAGGGGACGGCTAGGATTTTAGGAGAGAAAATATTTTTTCTTTTTTTCTCTTCTTTTCCATATATTTATAGACATCTCTTAAGCTAACCCTAATCTCATTAGGTAAGTGAGTTTAATGAGCTCTTAGCTATCCATTTGTTTAGTCCATAAATTCCAATGTGTGTAACCCTTATATGATCCAATTATATTAGTAATCGCTCACAACAATTGACATGTATATCGTAATTCGTTTCTAGCTAAACATTACGATCCTTAACGGATTAATTTTTTCTTTAAACTATTTATTCGTTGACATCTCCTTCAATCACATCACATCGAAAACTACGTAACGAAATTTCAACGTCTATTGCTTTGGAGCTAGTTGGTAATTCTTTATAGAAGTGCCCAAATATATGCCACATTCTTTTGGGAAAATTAGAAGAGTATCACCATATAGCATAGCAAATGACAAGGCAGAGACGTGTTGACATAGTAAGAACTCAAAAGTGATGTGTTTGTTAAATTTAATCGAACTTCTCTGCCTGGCAACTGGCAAGGTAAAGGACAGAGTAATTGAAAATATCTCCCCATTAAACAAAATATCTAAAGCAGACAAGCACCTTAACATATTAAAACATTAAATCCATGCATACTTAATTAATAATGTGGTCAAGCAAATGAGATCAGTGCTGGAAAGAATGATAAGGAGATATACAAAAAACAAGAGGAAGATTTCGGAGAAACAATATTATATGTCCCTATGCACTATGGTTGTTACCGGCATGTTTTATGGAAGATCTCAAATCTTTACTCCTATGTTCATTTTTCTTGGAAGCAATTCGTATTTTCCAAACCATCCAGAAGACCAGAATCATCGGCCATTAGCAACAACTACTATTATATCACTTCAGGTCATTATTTGTGGAGTGAGTGTTGGCTCGTGGGCATATCATAATCACAGGTTGAAGACCAACGTCCATATCATGGCACTGACCCTCATTTGTGGCGTTCCGTTAACTCCAAAAGATAAGAAAACAATGTTTGAGCTTCTTATGATTTGGCTGCTCGTTAACGGTACGGCATTCATTTGTTCCTTAACACGCAGCTTGGTTGCTTCATGGCAAATTTCATTTTCACTTTCTATTATTAAATTAAACAGTAGCATGATTCTTTTCCTATTTATTTGGGCACGGGCCTTGTATCTTGACCTAATAATGGGCCTGGCTTTGTATCTTAACTACTAATAGGCATCCAGCAGAGAATGTGGACTATTAGTTGAACAGGTTAGTGGTTAAAATTTGAGCCGGTTAATCATCATTTGCGCATTGAACTTTGAGTTTGTTGGGGGCTTGGGCTTTGTCATTGGGCTTCGCAAAATGCCACTTCAAGTAGTCCACTCCGCTATGAAGATTTTTAAATATATATATATATATATATATATATATATATATATATATATTTACCTACAACATTTGGTAAGATTAGTTTGGTAACCTCAAGATTCAAGGTGTTCAGTTGAACTATTGTTATTGTACTTCTTCTTCTTCTTGCTGTCTTTGCTGGTGACGTTGATAAATTTCCAAAAATGCGGAGAACTGGAGTTGAAATTTTCCAAAACAAACCTAACTCCTTTGAACATCATAACTTACGGGATATTCCATTAAAAACCGTTTAATTAAAAGGACAACAAGAGCTTTATTTAAATGAATTTTCACTATGACGAAAAAAGTCAAATTAGATACAACAATGAACAGAGGCTTGGAACTTAGTCTACTCGGCTGAATAAATTAAGTTTTGACGTGATCTCAATTCTCACGTAAAATAATCATATATAATATTATCATCCATAATATGGTCAATGATCAACCAAAGCTAGACATGAAAATCGCCATTTGAGATGCATGACTGACTTTGTCGCAAATGCTGTCCATGTTGGCAACATATCATGCTTGCACCACACATTGCCAAGGTGATGTCAAACAGAAAGAAAAAAAATCTCCAAAGTTACATAGGCAGAAATTTCGGTTGGCTAAAAGAAAGTGTGTACTTGTTCGGATGGAGTTGCAACCACAGCTTGGAAATGTCGATTGGATGAAAAAGAAGAAAAATAGTCGCGAACAAATGAATTAGTGTAGGTGCTGAACCATGTTGGAAAAAAGGCCTTCCATGACTTTAATATCCGGAAATGCAAGGCATTGTATAAGCGAAGATTGATAGGTATAAAAATGTGAATCTCCATCTAAAAAGCTAATTGATGATGGGTTTATTTAGTGACGAGTGACCCAAGATATTATATAATCAGGTTCTATAAAAAAAATCTAAACAAAAAACAGCATAGAAGCTAAGGACTTTAAGTGGACCCGCTTTGAGTGGCTCAATTTCGGAACAACAAATGCGCGTATTCCCTGAGTTGCATGGACGTTGCTAGTCGAATTGATTTCTGGTTTAGCAAGTTATCTTTCCATATAATTATATAAAGAACCAAGGCAAGGGACTTTGACGTTGGGATTATTTTCAAAATCTTTACCAGAACGGAACTTGATGGAAAGGGGTATCTGGTTCGACTGTTTGGGGCTACCCTTTTGAGGTTGGTGAGGATAGTGATAGAAATATAATTTAAGCAAGAGTCTACGAGATTCACGGTCGAAATGGTTGATTGTGTAAATTATTTATCAAAAGTGATCGTAATGCTCTGATAATTGCCAATTCCTCGAAATAAAATTTGCACCAACCACCAAGTTATGCATAGGTCCATGTGGACGACTACATCGTTACAATTTACAACAATTCTTCAAATAAACTTTTTCCCCTAAAAGTTTTAAACTTTCTCACCCTTAAGTAACCAGAGTGAAATGTTTTGCAGCTAACATTTTCCACTATATTCCTGAAAAAAAATATTCGAAATTTGTGCACAAACAGGAGCATCTGTTTACAGTTTTATGTCCTAAGAAATTATAATATTGTTGTCATTTTCAATTTAAAAAAAATCATGTTTTTTACAAAACAAACTAGCGTATAATCGCTTGGATTCTCGTCCTCTCTCCATTTCCGTTCTCCACTCGCCACGATTTCTCCTTTTAGCTTTCACTTGTTCTTATCTCCTGGGAAATCTCAACTCTGAAAAAAGTACAAAAACCAAAAAAACACTCTAAAAAACCAATTCCCGTCCACGTCAGATATACCGTGTGAGAAAAACACACCCCCACCTACGCACGTGCCTACGCGTCACACTCCCACAAACCCACCTCTCTTTCCCTCCCAATTTACCAACCGCAAACCAATATAAAACATTCAAAAACACCTTCTTGAAAAGTCAAAACCCCAAAACCTTTCCCTCCTCCACCCCCATAAATACCCTCACTAGCAGTACTACGTTTGACGACACCTTTAATCTTGAATTTCGTTTAGTTTTTTTAAATTCTTCGACGTTATTCTAGATTATCATCTTTTTAACTTGCAATTCTCTGTCTCATTTGTATATAATTCGATCTCCTAACTTAAATTCCTGACACCACTCTGCTCGATTTCTTTGACCTGCCACCATGCAGCGGGTCGAAGTCTCGTCGTACAACTCTGCCGTTCAGAAGCTGGGCCCCAAGTTCCACTTCACGCCCGCCCCGGCATGGTCTGAGGAGGAATCTCTTTTTCCCGGACTTCCTGATGACGTGGCCGTTAATTGCCTTCTACGTGTTCCCATCGCAGCGCTTGCGGCTTGCCGGGGCGTGTGTAGACGGTGGAAAAGGATGTTTGCTGGGAAGGACAGTTTCTTCTTGAAGAGGAAGGAGGTTGGGATGAGCGAGCCCTGGGTTTTTGTGTTCGCGTTCCACCAGTGCACCGGCGAAGCTCACTGGCAGGTCCGGAGATGGGTTTTTGTTATATATTGTTCGATTGTGTTTTATTTTTTTTCTTTTGTTTTGTGTTGGACATGAAGCGAGATTGTCGGAAGTTGTGTTCGAGTAAGTTTCAGAATTTCATATAGACTCGTTGACGAAATTGGTTTAAGTTGAAATTTAGTGTATCATCCTATCGCGACGTGTACCCGGTCCGACTTGTCACCGTGAGTCGATTGCGAGTCAACATATTTAGAATAGTTTTACGTTGGACAATTCAAATTATTTTTGCGACTTAAAAGATATTTGATCTTTTCACTCTATTCAAGTTCAATTTTATTTGGGTATTATACATGCTTGTCAGTATCATGTCTTTACTGTGTAATGTTTAGTAACAAGTGAATATTACGATGGTTGGAATACAACTTTATGGCCCATTAGCCCAACATAACTCCAAGTCAATTAATTACCATGGAAAAATATGGAAGAAAATAAACTGCACCTCCATACTCCCATCGTCTGATTTGTAGGTTGCTTAACATTTATTTGGTTGGGAGATTCATATAGATGAGAAAAAAACTATGAACTTTCTTATTTTAGTTGTGATAATTACCAGATAATTTGTAATAACTGGGAATCGTTAACAGAAAAAAAAATCACAACAGTAGGTTCATATATATATATATATGTATATGTTTGGACAACAGAGCTGAACCTATGTTTGAATAACCTTTTGGTTTTGCACAATTAAATGAAATGGATCTTGGCATGTTACAATTGCAGGTGCTGGACCTCACCCACAATTCATGGCACAAAATCCCTCCCATGCCTTGGAGGCACGACTTCTCCCCACACGGCTTCTCTTGTGTTACCCTCCCATCCAAAAGCTCTTTCCTCATTTGCGGTGGCATGGTTTCCGACATAGATTCTCCACTTGACATCGTCCTCAAGTTCGATATGCTAAGCAATAGATGGACTGTTGCATCTAAGATGCTATCTCCACGTTGCTACTCTGCGGTTGCCAACATCGATGGCCTTGTATATGCTGCCGGAGGCAGTAGCACTAATCTTTTCGAGCTTAGTGCTACCGAAGTCCTCGATCCCGATATTGGGAAATGGAAGCCCATCGCTAGTATGGGAATGAGCATGGCTGCTTACGACTCCGCCGTGCTCAACGGGCGTCTCCTGGTCACCGAAGGCTGGCTCTGGCCATTTCTCTTCTCCCCGAGAGGACAGGTACTTTTAACTCTGCAACTTTGTTATGAGTCAGATGTGTCTGGAATGGATTCCCTTTATATCGTATTTTATCCCATTCAAATGTTAATGACCAATTAATAATGTGGAGCAAGGATTGTGAGGAACATACAAGGTTTCAGGTTTGTGCGTCTCAAAAAAACATGATTCTTTAATGTAACAAATTTAGAACACAATCACTCTAAAGCATTCCTGATTATGGTTTCACTGGTTTGTCCGTCGGGCAGCAGTGTTAATTTTGATCATTCTAGGTCTCAACAACTTATAGGATTTAGTCTACGAAACCCATTGTGTAGCTTTTTCGCTCCTATGTTGTTCCGTGATACCAAGCATCGGAATAGAAACACAATTTTCGATGGCATTCTAATATGATTAAAATTAGGCACAAATATAACATTTAAACCTGGTGCCAGGAGAGTTTTGTTGTTGCAGGAAGCTGAAACCAACCAAGCCACACTGTTGGAATGGTCTTACATCGGATAAAACTAACATATGTGTAACTCACAAGTTTCACCCTGCAAGTCAATTTTCGGGCTGTAGAGCTCGTTGTGGGAACCTAACTTGACCTGTTTTTTTAACGCACTACATAATAATTGAAATCTTTTTGTTAACTGAACTAATCCCAATTTCGTTCGTAACGAGGTCTATGATCCTGTAACGAACACATGGGACACAATGACAGCTTCCTTACGTGAAGGATGGACGGGTTCAAGCTTTGTTCTCGACGGGCACCTGTTCGTCGTCTCGGAGCACAAGAAGATGAGAGTGAGGGTCTACCGTGAAGAGTTAGACGACTGGGAGACTGTTGATGGCTCCCCCGTGCCTGAGAAAATACTGAAGCCTTTCACTCTGAGGTCCCACGAAGACAATAAGGTCATCATTGTTGGTTGTGATCTTCACATTGTTATTGGTCGTCTCCGGCGGACAATGCGGCCCAATTCTGGCCCCAACGGGAGGAGGAAGGAAAGAGAGTGGTGCTTCTCCATTAGGTGGGAAGTTTTAGATGCCTCTCAGGAGTTCTGTGGCTTGGCACCCTCGGTATGTCAGGTCCTATATGGCTGAAATCATATGGTAGTATCTTAACCACTTGTATATTGATATGAATACCTGTTATAAATGGCCATGTTATATGGTGATTGGTGAATTGGGGTGGTGAGTGGGGAGAGGCACAGCCTCTGCATAAAAGTTGTGTGAAGTTTGGAATGTAATCAGGTCCCTGCTTTTAGAATCATGGCATGTGTTTTCAGTCTTTATCATAGCTAAACATTGGAGCAATATTTTACGTACCACAAGTTGTTTTAGAAATTAAATTTCAGGTTTACGTTGGTCTGTTGGACTAACTTCTCCCATTTCTGAACAAACGTAATGAACACATGAAAAAATCTAATAAATAGAAGAAGAAAACGTATTTTAGCTCACAGAAGAGCTTCTCGAAAACTGTTTGTTGATTGATTTATGGAATTTTAGGAATCACATCTATTCCACGTCGTTGGGGTTAGCCAGCTCGGATCCGGATCCTCTCAAAACGGGGGGAAATTTGAAAGTCGAAATTCTTAAATCTCAACCATTAATTTCTACCCAATTATAAATATTACATCAATTTTTAAGTTGCAATGTAATTATTAAGATTTTTAGAAAACATAGTCATTAGCTCCCTGCTCCACTAAGGTCCACAATTCATTAATTAAAAAGTTAAAAGATCATCTAGCAAATTCACCGTTAAAAACATTAAAAAAATCTGACTTTGCCACTTTTAAACATCTGACTTGAGTCAACAACAACGAGCTTGGTGTCTCTACTGTGTTCACTTTTGAACAGTTTTATCCCAACATATACGATTCATTTTTTTTTTAATAAAAACATACAATTAAATCTTTGGGGTTTTTCCTTTCTTGTTCAAGCAAAAGTAGTAAAAATAGAAGTATCGTAAAAACAATTTAATGAATTGCGGACTTCACTTTAAATTAAATCAACTGTAGACATTCGTTAGTAGGAGCTAATTACTTGTAGTAATTATATTGTAATTTTACTAACGAGCATGGATGAAATACCCACAATTCAATTAGAATTGATGGTTGGATTTTGAGAAATTTGACTATCAATTTTGACTCTCCAATTTGAGAGGATCTAGAACCAGCTCGGTTGATAATGTTGTGGAATTATTGTGATTTTCCAATTATAACATATGATTAGTTGAATTAGAAGATTTATTGTCTAGAGGTGGTTAAGATTACTGATCTCAAACTGAGTCATTGTTTGAGATTTAAAAATAAGGTGACAGTGAAATTTGAAAATAAAAATAAATTTGTGCAGCATATGCGGCTACAATGCAACCACACAGGCATTGACCCTTGTAAGTATATCAACGATTTTAAAACCTCCAATTCCAATTTCCCAAAAGTTGATATAAAGCCATTTTCCAAAAAAAAACAAACCTTATCTCACTCCACATCTCGTACATATAACTCACCCCATCCACCAAACAACCAAACACAGCTTCGATGGAGTTATTCTACCTCCTCTGCTCCATACTCTCCTCCACACTCACATCCATCCTCCACTCCATCCCCCTTTTCCTCCGCTCCCTCAAACCCCCTTCCAACCCCCACGTGCTCTCCCTCTACGAGGGTGAGGTCCGCCACGTGCGCACCCGCCCCGTCCACCACGCCTTCCGCTACCCCGTCCGTTACGCCCTCGTCGACCTCGACCTCTTCGCCGCCTCCAACCCCAAACCCGTTACGTTGTCCCACTACCTCTCGGCTGACGAGGCGCGCCGGATCACCGGCGCTGATGGCCCTGTGTGAGTCCCGTTGCTTCTGTGTTGCTCTTGGTTTGATTGATGTCGCATTGCGTTTTTTTTAATTAATTTTTTACGTTTTTATTTAATTAAGCAAATTTAGTTACCCCGAATAAAGAGTGGGGTTGCTTAGTAATTTCATGGATTTTAACATGCAACTTTTGAACAAGGTAACGTCATGGTGACCAGTTAAGTTATCTCAACTTGTCTAGTGTCACATTGTGTTGTGTGATCATTTGCGGCGAGTCTCGTATTATAGATCGAAGAATTGGATTAACGTTTTGATGATCGGTTGAAATTGGATGTAAGTTGTAAGTGTAACGTCCCGAGCTCAGACAAATGCCTATCCTCCTGAACCTGGTGCGTTAATACGATCCACGATCCTGGTCGCTGTGCACTCTGATATTTAATCCATCTGATATGCCCATAAGTAATATGAAAAATATAATCAATAATTTGTGAGCTCGACAATCCGCAAATACCAACTGTCACCCAACCAGAATCACAACTATATGGAAAATACATAATAGGACATTCAGTCAATAAGCACAATCAAGAGACATGTATCACATATAATATGCATGCATAACAATCGGGAACCCCATTTGGATTCGACCACATCATGTGTTTCTGAATCTATCAATCAGTCAGACGCACACATGATAGTTCTACGCTGCCCACTAAGTAGTTATTTCCTAAATGACTCAGGCAGAAACATACACACAACCACATGACATGTAGAAAACAACCATCATTTCACCGCCTCTCTCATCTCAAAAATTCTTCTTTTCTCAGCAAAACATTTTCTTCTCATCCGAACACACCACTTCTCACACTCCGTTCACCTTTTATACTCTTCCAACTCCACCGCCATCACCTTCTCTTCTTCCAACACTTCTCGCCTTCTCGTACTCTCCCTCGCCTCTCGAATCCTTATCCAGCAAAACCTCTCTTCCGTTTCACACCAATTTCCACTATATATATAAACTCAACTTTAACCCACCTCCATATCCTCCAACCATAGGCTAGCACCTCAACCTCTACCAATGAGATGTCAACACTTCCAAACCCAACGAAACCCCTTAATCACTCCTAATTACACTTAGTTTCTTTTGATTGTTCTAAGTCTTAACAGTAAGTGACTAACTGGGGGATCTTAGGAGTACTGAATTCCGGGAGTTGTAGTTTTGAGGAGGCTACTTCTAAATTCTAAAATGTGTGTTCATTTTTCGTGATTAAATTCAAACTTGGTCATAAGTTTAATTGGGATCCGGAAGAAGGAGGAGACCCATGTTGCTACGATCATAGAGGAGAACAATGAGGGCGTATTGAGGAATCATAGGAGTCATAAATGTCAGGCATTGTTGTTTTAAGAACTACACTTTAAAATAATGTGTTCATGTTTTGGTGATTAGCTTGAGTTTGGTTATAAGTATTGGGTGGGGAAAAATATAGGGGTCCTGAATTCTAGGAATTGTAGTTGTATGTACTCTACTGCAAAGAAGTGTTTTCATGTATTGGTGATTGGTTCAAATTTGGTCATAAGTATTGAGTGAGGGAATTACTGGAGTCCTAAATTGTAATGTTACATCCTCGAGCTTACATCGAGCCCAAGTCCGAGCTGTCACCCATGAGTCTACTAACTCATAACACTCGCTTACGTTGCCACAAAATTTAAGTTCGTTGGTGTTGTGGTAGTAAACTCATGTCCTTATAACTAACCCTAATATTTTCATGTTAGGTAATGTGAGACTATTCTAGGATTATTACATGAATTCTATCTAATTCTACTTTGAAAATTGTGTTGACGTTTTAGTAATTAGACCATAGTTGATGGTGATTTATAAGTGGAAATCGTAGGGAGTTTAATTCTAGGAATTGTAGTTCTAAGAACACTACTTGAAAAGATTGGGTTTGACTATTTCAAATTTGGTCATAGGTTTTAAGTGGGGATTTGAAGGAGTAATGAGTCCTGGGAATACTAAGAAAGCATTTTGTGTCCCATGCCAGAATTGTAGGGGTCATGTACTCTAGGAAGTTGGAATTATATTATGAACTTTACTTCAAAAAAGTGAATCGACATTTTGAGTTTTGACTATCAAGTCGAAGTTGGTCATAAGACATAAGTATGGAACTCATCTTATTTTGCATTTGCTTTGCAATTTTCCACAACTTCTCATGGCCTAAGTGGGGAAGTAGGGGAGAATTCATTTCATGCATGATTTTTTAATTTAGGAACTCAAGTTCCAGAAATTCGATCAAACTAATCAATTAATCATACAAAAGTGAACTTTGAAAGTCCAATTACTGATACTACGAAATGATATTTTTACGAATTTTGGCGGCCTTTTGTCTTCTGTTGTACTGACGCTTGTATTCATCTTGTTGTTTTGCTTCATTAGCAACTCTCATTTTCTTTTCGAAAAACCCAACAAAGAAGTTTGTTTTTAAACTATTAAACCAACACTAACTCTTCCTATTAGTCCAGTTTCCTTTTAACCGTACCCATGAGTGTGGGGTATGAGCAAAACCCACTTAGCGTCTACTACTGTTTTGATCGGGGTCAAACAAGTGACATCCAAGCTGAAGTGGAACAAGGATCCTGCCATCTGCGGAAGTGTATCGCTGAGGTGAGAAATAGTCAATGCAGCATTTTTCGTAGAATGTAAAGAAAACAGCAATTTTGTTAGAAGGTCAGAAAAGTGCCAATTTTCTTATTCTTACGTGCAGGAAAATTTCGTAAATCTGAGGTTATGCAATCTGGGTCTTAATATGGATTTATATAATTCGTCTGTGATTATTTTCTTTTACGGAAATATGTAGACCACATCTTGAACCTTTGAAACTTATGGGCTCTAAGTTTTTTATTTTCAGGTCACTAATACACCATGGGGGGAAATAGTGACGTTTATATTCAATCCGGGCTCTGATTTGGTTGCTAAACCCTTGCATGTTAGCCCATTCATGGTACGAACTTCTCGACTTCTCGTTGTACGATGATCTATAATCAATGTCTGGATTATTGTCTTGAGCATGATGAAAAGGATCTTATTTGTAGCTTATGTAGTCTTAGCAAAGTGCATAGATGGAGTCTACAAATTTATGAGCTTGCTCTTCAAGTTTAGTTTGCTTAACTTCCAAACAGCTACATGATAACATGAATGTAGATGTCATAAATTCCTCCTTCCTCAATGCTTTTAGTGGAATTTATGAGTAGTTTTGATAAATGCTTTTGTTTATATATCATGATATCTATTCTATTTACAGGGCCCCTATATTTACTGAAATCTATGCGTCTCGCAATGCCGACTAGGTTCTCTAAATTATGAATCCCTCACTACCCTACCAGAACTATCATTCTGTGGAGAATGTTCGGAAATGATATCACTCTATTGAATCATGTGGATCTCTGGAACAATAATAAAAGGAACGATATTTAGATTACCCGAGTCTTGTTCATCTTGTATAAGTGAAGGCCTGGGGTCTTGTGAAGAACTTTAACCTAAAAAGTCGTACATAGGAAGACTGGAGTGACTGATTGTGCAAAGTTTGTATGGTTTTGGTAGCATTAATGTCCAGACTCCAAAGCTGGTATTGCAATTCCCAACTTGACTAGCGCTGCCATTTTAGTAACAAACTCATCTGGAAACTTGACTATTGCAATTTGAGTCTCAAAATCCTTCCGTGGTTTAATAACTATTTTATTATCTTATTTGATGGCCCTCATAAGAAGCTTACCAAACCATCATTCTATTGTTATAGGATATGATGGGAAATTGGAGCATGCGTACTGATAACCCTGGGGAGAAGCTCTTCATAGCAATTTCAGTACACCATCCAACTTTAGGGAATTACTTCACTGCAACACTAAATGCCAAAAGGCTTCCGTCATTGTCTTGGACCAGACCAGATTTGTTTTTCTGGCTTATGCCTCAGAAGGTTGCCGTGTGGATATATTGCCAGGTAAGTGCTGCATTGTTTCAGCTACACTTCAATTAACTTTTGTTGACTGATACCAATACCATGTGTATAAGTTGTTTTAGAAGTTCAGGAAAAAAAATGATATCAAATGGTCATGAACTGTATATGCTTCCTAAGATGTTTTTTTGGTAGGCCTTCAAACTTTGGTGGAAAAATGTTTCCTTTGTACAACATCCAAGGTACTCGACGCCATCGTACAGGGATGATGCTCTAGTACGTGACCGGGACCTCTGCTGTCCTCGTGGATCCGAACCAAGCATAAATGCAAAGGAATGGCGTCAATGCACCTGGAGAGATGCTCAATGGCCCTGGGCGTAGTGTTTAAAATGTGTTCTTTTGCCTTTTTGATAGTTTTCCATATAAACATTGTTTCAGTGATTGCTTCAGTTTCTATTGGTAGGATGGCTTCTTCACGTTATATACTGATAATCAATTTGTTAATCTTATAATAATATTTTTAGGATTTTTAAAGAAAAAGTGCTTAAATGTGAAGTAAACTTTTACATGGGATGATGAGCATTGCCACAAGATCAGAGGCAATTTACTTATGGGGTTTGCCTACCTCTTCTGGTTTGCTCCTTGTTGACAACATGCTGACGGTTGTGTTGTTTGAATTGCATTGTTTCTGTGGATTATAGATCAAAACCTGTATTATTGTTAAAGTTGTTTTGTGTTGTGAGAACTTCACCAGCACCGACATCGTCAAACCCCTACCATCCTGCTATTATTGCTGAACAGTTTCCCACGACAGACTTGTGCCCAAAAGATTGACACAGCACTTAACCACTTCATGCATACTTCGACGGCAGACAAAACCATCATCTTTTGAAGTGCTGAAGGTGGTCTGGCCATGACAATTAGGTGGCGTTGGATGGGAAATTTCGACTAATAATTCCATCTATGAAATCCTGTCGTTCTTTCTCTTCCTATTAAATAATGAACTTAATAATTAAAATTAGGGATCATGCCTTTACAAAAGCAGACAACATTCTTAATTTGGTCAGATCATGTAGAACTAAAGAACAAATAAATCTCGAGTTATTAGTTACAGGTCCAAACTGATGTTTATGTGCAAGAAAGGTCTTTGTGCTTCAGTTTTTGGTGCAAGTGACTTGGTAGGAGCACGATAGAAAGATGCTTCGTGATGCTACTTGCACCAAGTTAGTATTGGTCACTGATGCGGGTTATGAGTAATGGTTATGACTTTTGGTTTCACCCAAAGCATCCAACAGGGTGTGAATAATGTGTGATAGAATCTATATGTTTTTTTGTCGTTTTTCTGAATATGACATGACGTATACATCATAGGAATACGTAGGAGACCGTACCTTTGCCTTTTATCTAGTCAGATACTCATAAGTGATTATTATTAGTGTCTACAATCCTTCTCCTGAATGACTGAATCCCTTGCTTTCGAGCAAAAAAATCTACTTGGAAACTACACTTACTCAAGGTTAATCTTTAAAATTAATTGTTCCTACCCACGCATCCCACCCACCTCCCTTTTATAGTTAAAAAATTGTTATCGCATCTAGGAAGCAAAGGAACACACAATTTACTCTCCACCAGACCAGCCTTAACGAAAGGAACCATGCAGACCTGTTCAAGCATGGGTGAATGGTAAGTAACCCAAATCATTTTGTATCTCACCGGAATTCGATATCCAAGGGAACCATAATGTTTTCCCATCCACTTACTTAGCGAAAATAATTCTGTAATTTATGCCTCACCCATCCATCACAAAGTTAGATCGGATCGAAAACGTTTCCCATGTTAAAGAAAAAGAACCACCAACCAAGCATAACGGATCTGACTGAGGGAAATGAGTCATCCCCCGGAAACAAAAATTCAACTTCCAATTAGGAAGGAGTTTAGACAGGGCTTGTGGTAGAGTCATTTTTTTGGATTGGCTACGTTGTTTTGATATTAGGATCCGTGGTGAAGTATAAAGGACTTGGTTGGTTTTTGAGTAGTTAAGGCTGCTATTTACTTGGCTTATGCTTTTCTTAAACTATGTATTCTATCGCAGGTCGTGTGGTCTCCGTCTCACACCTTTACTCAAAAAAATTATAATAAAAATACACATTAATACTTGGTATTAAATAATCTCCCGTTTGATACCGCAACGTGGCTGTATTAGGAAATATCGAAGTATCATCATAAAAACATTAAAAAAAACAGAAAAATATTTTCACTTGGCAAATGGCAGTGGCACCCGTCCTGCGAGCCGTGACTTGTCGTCGTTTACTTCCACATGCCAACGTCCAATTGATGGGCTCTCCCTTTGTTGCATTTTGTAATTGTTCCCCCACTCACAGCTTACTACTCTCTCTCCTCATTCACTACTCGTCACCATCGACCTCTCCGCCCCCTCTGCACTATAAATACTCCCTTCTCCCCTCCCAACCGCAAACCCCTCCCCCCCCTCTCTCGATCCTTCTCCAGATTTCCGCTCCGATCTCCATGGCGGCGCTCGCCTGCCACGTGCCTCCTCTCCCGCGGGTCGACCTCACCGGGAGGTTCCGCCGCGGATCGGATCTCGACCGATGCGCAGGTTGGATTCCGGTTCGGGTTTGAGTTTGGATGGATCGGTGGGGTTTGGTTCTGATGGTTGTGTGGTTTTTTGTTTGGTAGGGCAACTTCTGATGGTTAGATCTGGAGCGGTTGGGTTTGGCTCGAATCGGGTGGCGTCTGGGCTCGTCGTGCCGCCGAGGGCACTTGCATCAGTTAAAAACTTCGACTTTTGTGGTGTTTTGGTTTTCCGAAGTGTTGGTTGTGATTGTTTGTGGCTTCCGAAATGAAAGTTCGGAGTCGAGATTTTCGTTTTGATGAAATGTTGTTTCTGATTTTGTAACTTTCGGAATGCTTCTGGTGTCTTCAACTCTCCTGCTTTGGGAATTATTGGATTCAAATTTGTCTTTTTTGTTGTTGCTTAAACTCGTTTTTATAGTTTCTGGGATTGATATTACTTGCATTGCTCTGTCCTGACCTGCCTTGTGCTTCTGGTATGAGAATGTTTGCGCTGGAGGTGGTTGTCACATGGTAATAGATTCATGCATAAGTGCCAATGTTTTAATGTTGCGACGGACGTTTTATTCTCATTCTGGATTTTATTATCAGGGTGAAAACCTTTTTTGGAGCTTGACCTTTTTTATAGTTGGTTAATATTGATAGTGTAAATCTTAACGAGCTTTGCTTTTGAATGTGCTAATCTTTATATCTTTCTATTTTCAAAGCGTTTTGATCTCTGGTTCTTCCGTGTTTTTTGAATAATATTAGAAGACTGCTCTTCTATGCATCTTGGATGTTACTAGAAGATTTTATTTCTTTTAATTTTCAGGATCCGACCGGCGTGTCTCTGGGAACTGTAGCCCCCAAAACCAGGTAAAACAAGTTCCCATGTCATGCTCTGTACTTGCAGCGTTAATTTAGCGGTTAAATATTAGTGTTCCTTGCATCTACGTAATCCTTTCCATTCATTTTCGTTTTAATAATTTGATGTCACTTCACATTCACTATTAAAATCCGTCATAGCATTGCTCCTGTTTGTCGTGTAACGTTTGATAATATAATTTTTTATTGTTGTTAACAAGTTCTGTTTATTATGCATAATAGTTAATTAGTGTGTTTTTTCATAAGATTTTGCTTGTGCTTGTCATTCTTGCTCTTATCTTCTCATTTATGTGGCCATTTGTCATATTTAATTTTGACTGAAGGTTATGACTTGCATTTTTTTAATGAAAAACTCTCCCATTTGGCTTCTATTTCAAATGTTTCACTGGAAGGTCAATAACCGTGGTCATATTTTAAAGTTACATTACATATGGAGAGGTATAGGGGGAAAAACTCACATGGTAGGCATTAAACTGAAGTAGACATGCGATAAATTACCAGGCAATGCCATATGGTGGGCCTTTGAGTGAGTTTTTATAAAATATGTTAACTTGATTAATGATATGTGCAATGACATAGTAATGATCATGAGAATGTGTGATAGTGTGACTTTTCGAAATACGATCACATCAAGGGTCAACATCAAGCCATTATGTTTTGTTTTTTGTGATGAATGAGGTCATGAAGGATATACAATACGAAGAACATAAGCCTTCTGTTTTAATTGTAATTCAATTCAAATTTATTGATTAGCTATAACATGTGATTGTTTCAACCTACTAAAAGCATACCATTCTGAATTTTTAACAGATAATATATTGAACAATTAACTTGATTGTAGAGCAATTTTTATATTTAAGGACTAATGTTTAACAAGCATATTGAATTCTTGAATAAAAATAGTAATATACTAGAGCTATATGTAGCCAAACCTCATTCTATCACCTCCTAGACACATTACACTACACGCCCACATGCACATGTACTCTTGACTTCACTTTGAGTGTTATTGTGTTAGACACCTTGTCTATGTCAAAGCATGACACTCCTCTTGTCTAAAAATCGCAGTATATATATGTACACAATTGATATATGTACGCATTGACAAAAGTAGTACTTCGCTGAACAAGTACATTGATATATCAAATAACATATAAATATCTCCTAGAACTAAAATAAAGCCAAACCTCATCCTATCACCTCCCACACATATTACATGAGTCCCACAGACATATGTTTGTCTTGTCTTGAGTGGTATTGTGTTAGGCAGTAGACACCTCATCCATCTATTTACTAAATTTGTAGTTTGCAATTGCATGGACTACAACAACAACAACAAAAAAAAAATATAAATTTGTAAATATATATTGTGCAATCATGTTTAAGTCTATTTTATGACTTCTCATTGAGTCATTGATTGCTAACAAAGGAAATAATTATATATTTTTGATCGAAAAGGAAATCACTTATATTTTAAGCATTGACTAAGTAAGAATGTAAGATCAAACCACTTATGGAGATCAAATAGTGCTCTGTATTATTTCTAGCATGTTGTGATTGATCAGATTCCTTGGATTAACTCATGTAGCATCAAAGTATCAAACTTGAACAAACTTTGACTCTTTGCTGTTCTTATTGGTTAATTAATATCTGGTTGTAAAATTATAGTATGTAGGATTCAGAACGATCTGCCTTAAATATTACTTTCCTACAACTATGACAGTGTACATCTACAAAAACCTCAACTTACCTTGATATATTTTTTCTTCATTGTGTGGTATCAGTGATGGATGAATGTTATTTTATGGTGAGAAAAAACCTGGTGATGTTATGTTTGTCTTCCTATTTTTGTCCCATCCTACTCTTCAAATCAGCCTGAAGGATTCCAATAGCCAACCCAATTCCCTTCTGTCAGCCATTTATTAAAAATGCTTCTGAAAATACTCAAACAGCAACTTCTATTTTACAATACCCATAGTGATATCTTCCAACACATTAAATATTCCAATGTTGTTGAATTCCCTGATCATTTTATTTCACCTTTGTACCAGGATTGAAAATCCCAAGAAACCCTTTAGTCCACCTCGAGAAGGACATCTTCAGGTTACTCACTCCATGCCACCCCATAAAATAGAGATCTTTAAATCATTGGAAGGTTGGGCCCTCAATAACATCCTTGTACATCTCAAACCAGTCGACAAATGCTGGCAACCACAGGATTTCCTGCCAGATTCAACCTCGGAGAGCTTTTATGAGGAAGTTAGTGAACTTAGACAAAGATCAAAGGAGATTCCAGATGATCATTTGATCTGTTTGATTGGGGATATGATTACCGAAGAAGCTCTACCTACATATCAGACTATGCTAAACACCCTTGATGGTGTCCGAGATGAAACAGGAGCAAGTCTTACTTCTTGGGCTGTCTGGACAAGGGCTTGGACTGCAGAGGAGAATAGACATGGTGATCTGCTTAACAAGTACCTTTACCTTACAGGCAGAGTGGACATGAAACAAGTTGAGAAAACAATTCAATATTTGATTGGATCTGGAATGGTAAGAACTAAGAACCATTCTACACAAAAGCCAATTTTGTTTTAAACTCATTTAGCTGATGACATATTGGATGCCATTTTTTTAACTATTTGGTAATCATAAGCCCCATCTTGCATACTTAAAATCATAAATGGTTCTTTAGCCAACAAATTCTTTCTATCTTCTAATCATTTTACATCAGTGATCAGATGTTTTTAGTATTTTAGTATCACTTTGTCTAGGTTAGGTGTTAACTTGATATCCTGCATTTACAACACGTGGCCTATTCATGAACTCGTACATGCATAAGAATATCTTGGTTGTTTACTAATGCATCAGATTGTGATTGTAATCTGTAAGCAATGTTTTGAGTGCAGAATGTCATGGCCTTAACATATCTTAATTTACATGAAATATCCGGCAAAATTGGTCTATTAAGAGGGGGCGTGGAAAGAAGCTCAAAAGACATTTATTTCATTTATGCAAATGTTCGACCTGTAGAAAATTTAAAGGACCTTTTATGTTAGTTTTTTCTTCTTCCAAAGATCATTTTTTATCGGTATTTCCCTCAGATCATTTTTTAAGTTTCCTTGGTTCTTTAAAAACAAGTAGCATGGGTTGTTAGGAGACAATTTTTCTTTGCGCTTTAAATTGGAAACATATAAAGCACAAACCATTCATAATTATGGATAATTTGTGATTCTTACAAGGCAAACTTAGAACAATAATGCATCTTTAGTTGACTATTAGGCTTCATCATTAACTCTTGTATTCATCATTACCGATACAAGAGCTAATTATAAGCAGACAGACATTTGATCAAATTCGAAGGAGTGAGGTAGGGTCGATGGAGTCATTGGAGTGAATTAGGGTCAGGTGGGATGGGATCGAGCATCCATCGACACTCCACTATTAGTACCCGCACCATTTGTGACTGACCAGTGACCATGTACTCCTTCCATCTCAATATAAGTATCCTGCCATATTTTCTCAGTACCACCACCTCACTGTAGCTGTCACCCATCCTATGCTATCTCTATTGCCATCACCATTTCCATCCAGTCTCCTTGCCTTCTTGTCTCAGTGTTCAACATGTTCATTCTCATCTACTTTCATCACCATGCTGTTTAATCTTTTCAAACTTTCTCTTATGCTTTCTATTATGCTTGAAGCCTCCGCAGATGCAAATTGTTAAAATTCAGCACATTTTTTAACGAAATTTGTACTGAATCCACCACTGGACATGGATTTAAATTTTGTAGCTAATAATATCTCTCTGGACACAGATCTTTTTATAAAATTTCGAACTAGAATGTGCCATGTATTTTCTTTGTGTTTGCTCCTGTGATTCCCCTAGCCACATCGTGTCCATTCAATTATGGTTTATGTGTGGTTCTGACTGAAACCTGACTAGCTATGAACTATATAGATTGAAGCGGCCATTTTTTTAGTTTTGTTAATATGGTGCTTGTATTTCCATATTTTTGACATCTGACTTTCTGCTTGGTCTTCTTGACCTGATAAGTACTTGCTTATGGAGAAAGGGGTAATTCATGTATTGCACATTTTAAAGAGGTTTCTCATGATTAGTTTACACTGCACCTGGTGTTTCTTTTTGCAAACTTTCTGTAAACAACGTAGATGTTAGCCTTCAATAAGATGATTGGCTTCTACTAACTCACGTTTCTGTATTTTGTGTTTTACCAGGATCCAAGGACAGAGAATAGTCCATACTTGGGATTCATTTACACTTCATTCCAGGAGCGTGCAACTTTTATTTCCCATGGAAACACTGCAAGGTTGGCCAAAGAATGTGGGGACCTTAAGCTTGCCCAGATCTGTGGCACCATTGCTGCAGATGAGAAACGTCATGAAACTGCATACACCAAGATTGTTGAAAAGCTATTTGAAATAGACCCAGAAGGCACAGTACTTGCACTAGCTGACATGATGAAGAAGAAAATTTCAATGCCTGCTCACCTGATGTATGATGGACGCGACGATAATCTATTTGGACATTTCTCTGCAGTGGCTCAACGACTGGGGGTTTATACAGCTACTGATTATGCTGACATTCTTGAATTTCTTGTAAGAAGGTGGGATGTTGAGAACTTAGCCGGTCTTTCTGGAGAAGGAAACAAAGCTCGAGATTATGTTTGCAGTTTGGCTCCCAGAATTCGAAGACTGGAAGAGAGAGCTCAAGCAAGGGCGAAACAGGGACCATCCATTCCTTTCAGCTGGATATTCGACAGGAAAGTGCAGATCTGAACTAGTTAACAATAAAGAAGAGCAGATTGCAAGTACATGGTGATGCAGGATTTATCAGCTTCATTCATCGGCAGTTAGTTTATCTGATGGCCTCTTTTTTCCTTAAGAATTGCTCGTGGGGATGTTGGATTGTAGGAAAAAAGGTTTGTTTTTGCAGTATTATGGTGTAGTAACTTAGCACGTATGACGATTTAGGCAATGAAGTTGTATAATATCAAGCTCCCTCGTGTGTCTCTACTTGGATTCCTAAAACAGTAATATGAATTCTGGATGTGTAGTTATAGGTGTCATCTGTTGGTCTATAATTGATGGTGGACATGAAGCTATCTACTGCCTTGCTGTTTTTCTCTTTCTTTTATCGTTCAATAACTTCAATTGGATGCTAAATTAGGTTAGCGTAGCTACTGCACTCGGCTGAGTTGACCCAACTCGTCCTGAACCAGCCCGTTATATGTGGATCTGGCGTTACAATATCTGGAGTTCTGGAACGAAGTGTTTTTTCTCCAGGTAGTTGGGGAGTGACGACCTTAGTTCGTTGCCAAAAAGGAACAAAAGCTGGCATATTGGTCGTGGTAATTTGGATTTTGTCCAAAATATGAGTGCAACCTTATAGGTAGATTCACTCTCTACATCATTTTCTAGATTCACTCTACGTCATTTTCTAGATCAAATCTTGGTATCACACTTGTCGGTATCCCACTGCAGGAGGTTGAACCATCTTATAAAGTTCATAACTGCACCGACTGAAGGAACCGGACTATTTGATTTGGTTGAAGCCTTGAAGCATTAAACGTTTCGCCCGAAGGTTAAATATTTACATTTGCACATGCATTGTTGCGTGAGAACGCAACTTCTTTCCATGATGAAGTCAAATGGTATGGTAGATTCGCAGAATAATTATATAAATTTGGGAAGCCAAAAATCATTACCAACTTCTATATGATCATTACGTTGGAGGTCCGAACATCAGAATTCTTAATTTTTTCTTACCTTAGGTGAATTCTTTTTTTTTTGCTGTCAACTTCACTAGAAATCGTAGAAGATCAAGGAACCAAAACTACCGATCTGAACTACAATCTCAAAAATGAAATTTATGAAAGTCCAGTCGCCGACAGTGAAGAACCCTTTCCATGCACCGTAAACGAAAAAGTCAACATCTTTGTAAGAAAAAACCCAGTAGCATCACCGATAGGCTGATAGATAGCTCGGTGGGAATTAACTGGTACCCTCCACATAGATAGCTCGGTGGGAAATTAACTGCTAGCGCCAACTCTTACATAGTGACGCAGGATTAAATCACAATGACATAAGAAAAGAGTAGTTATAGACGGACGCGCGCGTCACGGACGCGTCTTACGTGGATCTGTACAACTCAGATATTTTTCTTTGAGTCAGCGTCCAGTCAGCGAAATTTCTCTTCGCGCGTTTTGGTCTTTTTAAAAAACGCCGGTTCTTTAAGTTGAACGATTCATTTTCCAATACACAGATAAGACATTGTGCAGACCCTAGGACATCGTGCAGTCTCATTATTCGTGCAGAGCCCACACTTATCATAATAAAATATTTGTTTTTAAGTTTTACGTTGGATCAACTTAATTTGTCTAGCTTACTTTATGTGTGTGTGCAGTTTACATTATGTGTTTGTCCTGTTTACGTTATGTGTCTGTCCGGAATAAGTGTATATTGTTGTACGGAATAAGTGTATTTGCAGTCCGGAATAAGTGTATTTGTTGTCCGGAATAAGTGTATTTGTTGTCCGGTTTAAGAATAAAGTGTGTCCACAAACGGAACATAAAGTTTGTCCGGAATAAGTGTATTTGCTGTCCGGAATAAGTTTATTTGCAGTCCGGAATAAGTGTAGTTGTCCAGAATAAGAAGAAAGTGTGTCCAGAAACGGAACAGAAAGTTTGTCCGGAATAAGTGTATTTGTTGTCCGGAATAAGTGTATTTGTTGTCCGGTTTAAGAATAAAGTGTGTCCAGAAACGGAACATAAAGTTTGTCCGGAATAAGTTGATTTGTTGTCCGGAATAAGTGTATTTGCTGTCCGGAATAAGTGTATTTGCAGTTCGGAATAAGAAGAAAATGTGACCAGAAACGGAACAGAAAGTTTGTCCGGAATAAGTGTATTTGCTGTCCGGAATAAGTGTATTTGTTGTCCGGAATAAGTGTATTTGTTGTCCGGTTTAAGAATAAAGTGTGTCCAGAAACGGAACATAAAGTTTGTCTGGAATAAGTTGATTTGTTGTCCGGAATAAGTGTATTTGCTGTCCGGAATAAGTGTATTTGCAGTCCGGAATAAGAAGAAAATGTGACCAGAAACGGAACAGAAAGTTTGTCCGGAATAAATGTATTTGCTGTCCGGAATAAGTGTATTTGTTGTCCGGAATAAGTGTATTTGTTGTCCGGTTTAAGAATAAAGTGTGTTCAGAAACGGAACATAAAGTTTGTCCGGAATAAGTGTATTTGCAGTCCGGAATAAGTGTATTTGTTGTCCGGTTTAAGAATAAAGTGTGTCCAGAAATGGAACATAAAGTTTGTCCGGAATAAGTGGACTTGTTGTCCAAAATAAGTGTATTTGTTGTCCGGAATAAGTGTATTTGCAGTCCGGAATAAGTGTATTTGCAGTCCGGAATAATATATGGCTTCATTATTGTCGGAATAAACGAATCAATATATGGAATGCAATAATATGATGTCGAAACAAAAAAACGTCCGCAAAGCGCGCTCCCTCACGTCCCCCGCAGGGGCTGCCGCCCCCTGCCACCCCCGCACAAACTCAACAAATCTCCCACTGTATATTTTACCCCACAAGAATTACGTTTAGGAAAAAAATAGCATCTCAGATTTCCATTACAAACACAAACACACACAAATTACAAAAATAATATATATTTTCCCAGTAAATCGGAAAAAAAGATGTAAGACTTAAACATGAATGTCTCATTCACGCTGCTTACGTTGTCAAGAACCTTCGGAGTCGGCATCAGACGCTTCTTCGACGTAATATCTTACTCGAAATGGTGATTTATTACGGAGAGATGTACAACATAAACCGAACAGACGTAAGTCTTCACCACGGAGCGTTGACAAGAACATCGGGAAGTCTTCGCACCGTCCCATTCACGCTGCTTACGTTGTGAAGAATCCTGGGAGTCGGCATCAGACGCTTCTTCGAAATGGTGATTTATTCTGGAGAGAAAGAATGAAGAAGAAAGAAAGAGTGTCATCATATTTGTATTTGGGTGGAGAGAGAGAACGTGCTGAGTTGAAACGCATTTAATGTGATTTGAGTGGACATCAGGAAGAAAAAACAAAAAAACATTCATGTTTTGGCCACGTAAGGGCTGACATGGATGTCCACGTAGAACGCGTCTGTGACGCGTTGCGTTCAACAAACATTTCCTATAAGAAAAATCACTTTAAAACTCCTTCGGTGGGAATTAACTGGTACCCTCCACATCACCGTTTTGCTTTTAACACACTTAGATTGCTTCAATATATGATGTTTTGCGATTATTTTTCTTAAAAGTATTGTTGTTATGATTAAAAATCATACTTGACGATTTCTATCTATTTATGTGACACAATAACTCATGTTTTGCACTTTTTTTTCTTAAAAATAACCGCACAATACACACGTGATATGTGTCATTCGACCAATTAAGTACTAGTCGTGTATGGATTTTACCCATAACAGTAGTCAGTAGATGAGAAGACATTGGAACTATTATATTATGGTTATGTTAAAAACCATATAATAGTACGAATAACCTATTAAAATTTTCTTTAAAAATCAAACTTTCTCAAAAACCAACGAAAAAAAGAAAAAAAGATCTGGAAAACAGTCCAAGAGTTGAGTTCCAGTCTTCCAGATCTAATATACAACCCAAAGTAAAAAATAAACCTTCAGATTGCAAGAAGGTACAAAATCCAGTCAAAAGAAACCCCAATCCCCCCTTTCTCTCCTCCGATCTAATCCCAATTTTCTCACTCTAATTACCACCACAATCACTCCACTCTCTTCTTCTTCTTCTTCGATCCATCCGTCCGACCAACCAAATCCTCCCGGCCATGGCGGAGGAGGACCAAAACCCTAGGAGGCGCCCAAGCACGGAGTCCTTGGTCACCTACGCCTACCTCCTCCTCTACATCGCCCTCTCCAGCGGCCAGATCTTTTTCAACAAGGTAGTTACCTATCTTTCCCCTCTCCTCCCCTTTTTCCCCTTCGAAATCGACCAATGCGGGTTCGAATATTGGTGTTTCAGTGGGTGTTGTCGTCGAAGGAGATCAACTTTCCCTACCCCGTCGCGCTCACGCTGCTCCACATGGTCTTCTCCTCCGTCCTGTGCTTCTTCCTCACCAAAGTTTTCAAGGTGATGTTCGGTTTGGCGTTTGTTGTTGTGGATGATTGCTGGTTTTGGTTTTTTGACTGTGCGTTGTTGTGCAGAGTAGATTGTCAAGGTTGAGGAAGGGATTACTCCTGACATGTGAGATTTCTTTTTGCTGTATTTGTCTGAGATTTCGCTTGCGATTGACTGAAGTTCGTTGTTTTTTAAGCTGAATACGATTGATTGTTTATTTTCCCTTTATAGTTCTGTTGTGATGATGTATTAGGAAAGGAGAAAGTCTCACATCGCTAAGCATTAAAAGTGTAAACTGTAGACTCTATAGTAGAGTTCGATCCACTATACACTACCAAGTGCTTAAATTTTGTAGAGGTGGTGCACCAAACAAACTTTAACATGGTATCAGAACATTCATTAGACTCCTAAACCTTTAAATGACTTGCCTTTAGTAAGGTGTGGGGAGGGAATTGGTTTTTCTTTGTGTAGATTGTTGGTAATTTGGTCCCATATTGTTCACAACAGAAGGTGTAGTGTAAAGCACAATATAAAAGAGTTGGATCCATTACTCTTCTCTTAAGTACTTAGCTTCTGTAGAGGTGATGAAGGAACCAAATCACACATAGATGAAAGGTTCTTGAAGAGGATTTATTCCCTCAAAAGCTAGTGTTTGTTAATTAAGAGGGTGGATTTGTTTTATAATGGATTTTGTTGCATGAGCCATGAAGTAAGAGTCTAGTATAAATGTTGAAATTCTGGTTGATGTACACAACTTTTTCAGTAGATGCATAGTATGTGTAAGGTAATCGGAATTGGAGCGCAGTTGAGTTTGCCTTCTTACGCACACCCTAATTGATTCCTTTAGCTTGGTTGTCAACAGCTCATGTGGAACTCCACTTGGGATCAATTGCGTTTCGTAAGCACCTAATGTCACGGGTTGAGCAGTAACACATACTTTGACTCACAATCACATAGAATGGACATTTTGAATTCACAATTAGTATAAGCATTGATTACAGATGAGTCAGGCATATAATTGGAAAGGTTAGTCAAGGAAGACCGCACATACTAGATACCATCCGTGGTGAGAGTTTTTTAATCATCTACTTTTCTGAACTGCTGTTAAGGACTAGTAGTTTGCTAGACAATTTGATGACTTTGTTGTTGTGGGAGTAGTGAACTTATATGAAGTGTCCTACTTTGTACCAGAGAGGTCAATGTAATTTCAACAAGTAGGAGGACCTTGTTATTCTTAGAAATTTGGTAGAGAAAATTTCATAGTTGAAGTTTTAAGGGCAAAAAATTATTTCAAACAAGAACTTCGTAAACGAAGGTGTAACTTAACCCCATAAATATGTAAATCTCTAAATCTCAGCAATCCCCATAAATATAAAAATCTCTTATGATAAACAAGAACCCAAACCAAGGTGTAACTTAACGCTGTTTTATTCTGACTGTCCTCATTACAGTCGCCTCTTTTGTTTATGCTTGAAAATTTTGCTTTGCTGCAGGTACAGTATTTATGCATGAAATACATATTACTAATTTTGGTTTTGAACCTTCAGATATCTCACATCAGTTGTTCCAATTGGTGCCATGTTTGCGATGACCTTGTGGCTGGGTAACAGTGCATACCTATACATATCTGTTGCATTTGCTCAGATGCTTAAAGCAATCAGTAATGATCGCCCCTTGATATCATTTCGGAGAATCATAAATCTGCTTTCTACTTAGCTAGTGATTTTTTTGTTGGTATTTCCAGTGCCTGTTGCTGTCTTCATACTTGGCGTAGCTGCAAGCCTTGAAGTCATGAGTTGCAGAATGCTTTTGATAATGTCAGTCATCAGTTTTGGTGTTATAGTGGCTTCATACGGGGAAGTTACCATTAGTTGGGTAGGAGTAATTTACCAGATGGGAGGTGTTATAGGGGAAGCCCTAAGACTCATTTTTATGGAAATATTTGTGAAAAAGAAGGGAGTTCGACTGAACTCAATATCATTCATGTACTATGCTAGTCCATGCAGGTAATCTATCTTTTAATATTTTCTTTTAATATCTCACTTTATTCGTTTCCTATTAATGTTGCATTCTCCCCTTCCTCTGCAGTGCAATTTGCCTCTTCATTCCATGGTTATTTTTGGAGAGATCAAAGATGGATGTCTCTGGAACTTGGAATTTCCCACCACTGATTTTGATTCTTAACTGCATTTGCACCTTTGCCCTTAATCTATCTGTTTTTCTTGTCATCTCTCGCACAAGTGCACTAACCATTCGTGTGACTGGAGTTGTCAGAGACTGGGTAGTAGTGTTGTTATCTGCTGTAATATTTGCAGACACAAAGCTAACGGCAATAAACTTAGTTGGTTACGCTATAGGTACATCATCAGTACTTTACTGTCTCATTATGCATCATATACATAATCTATTTTATCCACTGGCTTGGGACGGTATGCTTTCATTGTGCTCTTATTTATTGCAATCAGGTGCTTTAGAAATGTCATGGGAGTATGGAATTTAGGGGATCTAGACCACATGCATGTGTGTGAAACTGAATTCACAAAAAGAACATTCTGAATAAATAGGTAGTCAATGTATTTGAAGTAATATACAGAACGAATGAATCTCTTACAGTGTATGTTAAAAAATAAGAATGTACTAGATTACATCCATACAGAATTTGCATCAAACTTTAATGTATATATTTATCATCAGATTTAACATAGCTCCTTAGCCACTTATGGCATTGTGATTGCTATGATGTCCTTATCAAATGGTCTTATTTCCTCATCGTGTGAATTTTGGAAGCGTGAGGAGCTTTTTGGCAATTATAATAAACCATTTGTGTTATTTTTCTTTCTGTGCTAAGTTGAATTTATAGCTTAATTTTGTAGCTATTGCTGGTGTTGTCGCCTACAATAACCATAAATTGAAAAAGGAAGCATCAGGAGCCAAAATCAATGAAGAAGCCAACAGCAGCAGTGGTTCAGAGAAATCCCAAGACGTTGAGATCCCATTGGTATCTGCTGAGAGAAACTCATAGGATGTTTTCGAAATACAAGGTAAGTTCATTTATTGATTTTTCAATCTCCTGCTTAGGTTGTTCGGCAAATGTAACTAAAAAGGCTAGGTTTGGACTTTAGGACACGAAATACAGAAACAACATAAGATTGCAAAAGGCTTAGATTGGAGCACACATGATATATTATTCTCAAAACAAATTAACATTCTCATTGTTGTACGTGTACCACCCAAATACGAAATGCTCTCAAGTTTTAACAAACGTCTACCTTCCACCCATCCATTGTGTTCTCAGACAACCTAGAACGGGCCTGAATCTTTCATCAATAAGATGAAGTTGGAGAACTCTTCCTGTAAAGTATTAGAAATCACTGTTGAGAACTTTTCTCTGAACTTGTGTTTGTTTTCTTTGAAACAGTATTTTGCTTCTTACAGATAACTCCATGTTTCCTTGTCCAAACTCAAAAAATTTAAAAACTTAAATTGGTTCAGGAACGTGAAGAATGAAGACATTCAAACTAGACTTGGAAAATTGAAGATAAAACTTCTCAAAGAAGAATTAGATTTCTTAGGCCTCTATTTAGTAAAAGGATCAAAGTACTGGTTGTCAACCGTGAAAAATTTGCAACTCTTCTGGATAACACCATATGAACCTTTTGAAACCCCACATGGTTTTCAAACAACTTCTAGAATGGAGCTGAAAAACACCTTTGGCAACATAAAATTGAATTGAAGCAATGAAAAATTATAGAGTACTTTTGCGTCGTTGGGATCCATAAGGAAGATTGGCTAATTTTACAAAGGATGCTTCTGAGATGAACTTAGTTTTCCAAACTCAAATGTTTGTGAAATCTCCCTTTTCAATTATTTGAAACATCGAGTTTTGGAATTAGTTTCATGTGATTAGAAGTTGGTCACTCACCAAAGTAACATTGCATTAACCTTTACGCGGGTATTACATGCAAAATATCTATATTGCATTTCGGAAAATCACCAAAGCCTATATATTCTAAACTAGGTTTTGGAGACTAAGACTAGATGATACACTGGGGGACGGATCCCAAGACATTTTAATTATGTTTGGAACATTATTTGTGTTCTAATTCCAGGTTTACGTTATGTACTTTAAGTCTCCAAATTTAATCCCAAGTGGATCCTTATTCCGGCTACTTCTTTGTACTGTGAAGAAACCATGTGGCAGCTATCCTATTTTGCTTCTTATGGCATCTTTTTTTTTCTTCTGTATATTTGGCAGCAATTGATTTTGCATCGGGATAAAAAAGTATACAGCAGCTCTTACAAGTTAAAGAACCAGCTGATTAGCAGTTATCTCTAAAAGCCTGGAGATCGTGATGCAGTTCTAAGGGATGTTACAAACTTCAATTCTTTTAAGTTTACTGAAATAAATTATCTTTATCTTAAGCTACTGGGGGGGGGGGGGGGGGGGGGGGAGAGACTAATGATTAGCAAGTTATTTGTGCTTTGTACTTTTGTAGAGAATACTCATGTTAATCTGTTCCCAACTCCCAGGAGGCTTTATCAGTGAAATTGTAAAAAAATTGTACATCTTATCCAAAAATAGGTGTGTAGTTGAGTAGTAGTTCACTCAACTTATGTTCATGTTACTGTCCAGTTTTATTTAGCAATCAGTTGCCTCTTATTTTTCCTTGCAATTCTAACAATTGTGAGTTAAGAGTATCGTGCCGTTGTACAAGAAGGAAAACAAAAGTTTTGAAGAGTAACTAACTCTAACAAACTTGGAGAGATGTAAATAATGATCCTTCTCAATCAACAATGAGATTGGATCTGAAAGAGGTTTGAGCGTACATTTATATACAAGACATCGAGGGCGGCCTACAAGACCCAGTAACAAGAATAAGCTGAAGGCTTTACAAAGAATGTTAATCTCCATTAGCAACAAGATCTCATAACTACCACTCCACCTGCAATGGTTTGGCAAACTAATAAAACTGTAATCTGTATATACAATCTAGAAGACTTGACTTTACCCATGATTGGGACACCTGAACTATGTTTCCGAAGTAACGTTGTTGAGCTCTTATGGTGACTTGTTTGTGGATACGCCTTCTCTCTGCATTATCAATGTTAACTACTGCCACTTGAAAAGAACGTGAATCAGAATTTAAACCTAATCTGGAGCTTGCTTATGTTCAATTAAAAATGTAGCAGACGATTACGTACTCAATTTTAGCTGGATTATAGCCTACCACGAAACGAATTAGAGTTAATTCCAAAACTAATTTGGGAGCTGTAAGCATTCGATGATTCGAGTTCGACCAGCAGGAACTTTTGCTAAAAAAATCTTTCACTACAGCATATTCGCAGGTATTTCCCACACCTTTAGATTGATCATTCCCCCCTCACTTCAATAAATTTACCCTTATCGCTATAAATTACCAACTTTAGTGACATTTGCACTAAACACAACCAATTTCAATCAATAAAGTTCAAAACTTTATTATATATATATACAAGAATTTTCAAGTGAGCCCAGAGCTTAATCAAACTAAATTAAGCCCCCACAATATCCACCACTCATTTCAAAATGTAAGGTAGATTAAGAAAAAAACGGTTATGCTAATGAATGGTGAGATTAACTGTAAATAAGATCCAATAGTGAGATTGTATGAGGTTTAAACTAAATTTGATGAACCCTGGGCTCACTAGAGCTTGACCATATATATATTCAGGCTGTAAGGCACTATTAGAAACGTATACGAAACATGGTAAATTGATTGAAATGAAGAGAAAATTTTGATAATTTATCGCAAACATCCCAAAGAAACCAAAACCATTTTCTCGGAAAACCAAACCATATGCACATAAAGCACTTTGGACCAAAACTAAGCTCCAGTTTGCAAATCACACCTCCCGTTTCCAAGTATCTCGAAAACCCACCCCATATAAAACCCGCAATCCACCCCAAGCCAATTTCCCAACCCCACCTCGCCCGCAGTAGCGAAGCATCTCCTCCCAAACCTCCACTGTCTCCTCCCCACACGCCCCGATCCTAAACCTAACCCTCCTCGTCGCGCTCCCCGCGGCGATGCGCTCCGCTTGATCTATCGATTGATGACTCACCCCAAGCGCCCTTTCTCCGCCGCGTCCAACTCCTCCTCCGCCGCCGCCGGAGCAAACCTTTCCTCCTCCTGCTCCCCTTCCATGAAGAAGGCCAGACCTTTCCCGCTCGAGAAGGACAAGAATGGACTCCAATCCTTCCCCGATCCGGTCCTCTCCGCCTCCGATGCCATGTTCGTCGACCAGGAGGAGGTTCTCCGGAACGACGCCTCCGGTTCCATGGCCGGGTTCGCGGTCTCGTCTGCTGCGAATTTATCCAGGAAGAAGGCCACTCCGCCCCAGCCCGCTGCTAAGAAGCAGCTCGTCATTAAGCTCGTGAAAGGTGGTTCCTTTTTGCAATTTCGTTTGGTTTCCTTCGTTTAGTTAAGTTCTGGATTTGGTGTTGTGTTGGATTCGGGTGGCTGTTTGTGCAACCCTAATTTGCACGTGCTATGGCTTGTTTTCCTTTGTATTTTGGTAATCAGGATATGCTGTAATTGCTGTTTCGTGAGAGGAATTTGTTCAGAAAATCACGTGGAAATAGAAATAACCTTACTGATTGGAGAGTGTGAAAACATCTAGTGGTAGCTTTGCTCTTTTTGTTGATGTGTGTACTTATGGAATGAGAGGATTCTGATTGCAATGGAAATGCGCAGTCTTCTTTGCCATATTTTCTGCCTCTTTTTTACATGCCATTGTAATGTTTAAATTTATCCTACCAAATTCTGGTTAACCATTTGAATCAAAATTCTTGTAAGGTACTTGACGTTCAAGCAAAAGAACATATGCTACAAATCTGATTAAACAACATAATGTTAAGCGTGATTACTCGTAAGTACTGTAGGCATTTAAGGCCAACTGACAGTGAACAACTTTACCATGTGACTTGGACCAAGTTTTTATATGGAGGAAAGATAACAATTTGATGTAATGCTGATAAAAAAATATTTTATGTAATGAATTATGTTAAGATGAGAGGCAAGACAAATTGTTTGTGTCTGAGAGTTTTTTCCCAATATTTGTATTTCTTTCTTACTTTTGTGACTACTTCTTATGTTCAAAATGGTTTGTAATTCATCTTTGCTTTCACTCATACATAGGTAAACCGAAAGTACCTCCTAATTTCGAAGAGGACACATGGGCAAAATTAAAATCTGCTATTATTGCTATTTTCTTAAAGCAACCTGATCCCTGTGATTCTGAGAAGCTTTATCAGGTAAAAAAATGAAACTCTTGGAAGTGATAGCTATTCGTGTACCTATTGTTCTTTGATAACATTTTTTTTTGCCTATACATTTAGGCTGTCAACGATCTTTGTTTGCACAAGATGGGACGAAACCTGTATGAACGTATAGAAAAAGAGTGTGAAGAGCACATATCAGCAGCATTACGGAAGCTCCTTGGTCAAAGTCCCGACCTAGTGGTATTCTTGTCACTTGTAGGGAAATGCTGGCATGATCTTTGTGAGCAGATGCTGATGATTCGTGGCATAGCATTATATCTTGATAGAACTTACGTCAAGCAAAATCAAGGTGTTCTTTCTCTGTGGGATATGGGGTTGCAACTATTCCGTAAACACCTCTCACTGCTTCAAGAAGTTGAACATAAAACTGTGACAGGTCTCTTAAGATTAATTGAAAACGAAAGGTATTTCACTCCGCATAAACCCATGTCACAGTTTTAGATGTCTTTGAATACAAATATGCTGTCCCTCTTTGTTGAATAAATGTTGTCTGATTAACCTTGTTACAAGTTCTTTTTTTTTTATCAATTTATGATGTTGGAGATCCTTAGATCATTGGAAATATTTTGAAAGGATTAATTTAAAACAGTTCCCTCATCTTTGCAAAGTGAACCTTTATTTACTAGTCTATGTTGTGAGTACATGTCCAACTTCTCAAGTAAAATCCTTGGAATGAAAAGAGTAAATATGGTCTCAGTGTGCTTAACTAATTGGATTTCTAATAAACAGTAAATTTATATTGCTTTACAATAAGCTGCTTGCGTCATTTGATAAATACATGTACACAATAAATTTTTGGTACTATGGGATGCATATCAGTCTAGCACGACTGGGTCACAGAAGACTGCTTACGCTCAATCTGAACTTTTGTATGTAAACTGACTGACAGTACCAAAGAAATTTGTGAAGAATTAGACATGGTCATGTCTTCGAGGGACATGCACATCTTAACGATATCTTCCCATGTACACTGGAAAGATCTGTACCAGAAAAGCCATTTGGCAATGCTGGTGTTGCTGTAATCTAGGTATCATAATAATTTATTCATAAAATGTTTTGCATCCCCTGGCCGACAGAAATTAAGGAGTTCTATCGAAGGATTGCTAGCATATAACAAGAAATTCAAATACAAGATCCATTACTAAGTCATTTAGATGATAATTTCAAATGATCATTGCTTTTGCAGCCAGGTATTGTTTTGGAAAATAGTTGCATAATTCACAATATTTTCCCTTTTTTGGCATTTGCAACATAAACAAATTGATATTGACAAAATGATTTAATGTTCGACACTTAGGTTGTCTGCTTTTTTTGTTGACTAACGTTTGTTTATGCATCATTTATTAGGCTGGGTGAAGCTATTGACAGAACTCTTGTTAGTCACCTTTTGAAGATGTTTACTGCTCTTGGGATATATTCGGAAAAGTTTGAGAAGTCATTCCTTGAATGTACATCTGAATTTTATGCAGCTGAAGGCGTCAAGTACATGCAGCAGTCAGATGTTCCTGATTACTTGAAGCATGTTGAGGTGAGGTTGGGTTTGTTTCCTTCTCTTGTCAGGCCCGAGTTGAAGTTTCTTATTTTAACAGTCGTCAATCATAATATATGTAACTACAGCTAAGGTTGCAAGAAGAGAATGAGCGTTGCTTGCTCTATTTGGATGCCAATACAAGGAAGCCTTTAGTTGCAACAGCCGAGAAGCATCTCCTTGATCGTCACACTTCTACTATTCTTGATAAGGTGTATTTTCATGTTTTAGTCGAAGGTCCATGTTTTTCCGCTCCCAGATGTTTAACCTTCGTGATACCTTTGTGCTATTCTTAACAATGTGAATTTTTACATTTTAGTTGAAGTTATATTTTTTGCTCCCAAATGTTTAACGTTTGTTTTTTTAGTAATATTTTTCCATTTGTTTAGGGATTTGCAATGCTTATGAGTGCAAATCGAGTGGATGACCTTCGAAGAATGTATTCACTTTTTACCAGAGTTGATGCTCTTGAGTTGCTAAGGCAAGCACTTAGTTCATACATCAGGGGAACTGGTCAAAGCATTGTCATGGACGAAGAGAAGGACAAAGATTTGGTGCCTTCTCTGCTTGAATTCAAGGCATCTTTAGACACCATATGGGAGGAAAGCTTCTTGAAAAATGAAGCCTTTTCCAACACCATAAAAGATGCTTTTGAGCACCTCATCAATCTTCGGCAGGTAATTCGTCGCTTAATATAACTTGCTAAGCAATGAACAGTTTTGAAAAGCTACATATTAATGTTGTCATTAGATCTGCAGAAGAAAATAATTGGTAATGCCATTTCTTTCCTTCATAGTTATTTCATAACCCCATATCTGTGAAATATTATCCATGTGTAGTATGTCATTGCTCGTCCAATTTGTATACTAGAATTTTCGTACAAGCGGTATTTGTTGAGGGGTTTGAACTTGTTAAATTATAATTTGTGGAGAAAAACATCTTTTCAGATTCACTAGTTTCTGGAGTGTAAACCTTTTGTATCCTAATTTTTGTGTAAGTTTATCCTGGTCATTGTGCTCTAATAAAACAATGACATTTGTGTACTTCTCCAATGTTTGAGCCAAGAAATGCTGCATAGATTATAGAGTATACATATTTTCTATTTTCTTGCATTTAAAGAATTCTTTTTATATATATATAGAATCGGCCTGCCAAACTGATTGCCAAGTTCCTCGATGAGAAGCTTCGTGCGGGTAACAAAGGTACATCAGAGGAAGAGTTGGAGTGCATGCTTGATAAGGTTCTGGTGTTATTTCGATTTATTCAGGTACTTCTCATATTTGCTTCTCTTTCTTCAGTTAGGGGAATCAACTATTTCTTATAACCGCTGATATCTTTCTGAAAAATAGGGAAAAGATGTATTTGAGGCCTTCTACAAGAAAGATCTTGCTAAAAGATTGTTGTTGGGGAAGAGTGCATCTATTGATGCCGAAAAGTCCATGATCACTAAAGTATGAAAAAACATCTTATAATTGGTCTTTAATGATTGCTTTCAATTTTATTTTTTTCACTATGTCTTGGTCTGTGGTACAGCTTAAGACCGAGTGTGGCAGCCAATTTACAAATAAACTTGAAGGAATGTTTAAGGTGTGCATTTTCTTTGAGATAGAATCTTCTGCATTTTTGGAACACTGTGTGTGTGTTTTGGGGGGGGGGGGGGGTGACACATGGCCAAACTACATATTGTTAGTTCTTCAAATTAATGAAAGGGTTTTGGGTCTCATTATCTTTTATTCATTTGCTTGCAAAGGTTAATGACGGCTACTAGCAATATTCTTTCCCTCTCTTGTAGCATTGTTGACACCAAAAAATTGTGTTTATCTCAAAATATTAATAATAGTTTTAAAACTGAAGAAGCATATCTTGAGACTTAGATGCATGCAAAAGTAAAAAGGTTCATTTCCACAATCTAGAAGAGTAGGACTGCAAATGGCCAAATAAGAAAATTCAAAATAATAATAATAATACTAATAAAAGTCAAGAGACAAAAGTCACGCATCATGTCTCCACGATTATACACCAACATAAGTACATGCATGTTTCCTCCTTGTGCTGATCCACATCCCATGCCCCCATGTCCTCCACTTCCATGTCCAGATCATGTAACCACCCATGTTCTCCACATCCATCAACCCACTTCGCCATCTACTTCACGTCTCTTCTTCTCTCGTAAGGAATTTTTTTTTTGTAAATTGATATGTTGGAAGAGAGAGGCTTTTATAGAGTTTGCTTTGTATTACATAAAGAGAGAAGATGGAGTTGAGAGGAGAACGTGGGTGATCATAAGTGGAAGTGGGCTGTTGGATGTGGATGAGGAGAGCATGGGTGGTTACATGATCTGGACATGAAAGTGGATGACGTGGGTGTAGGTTATGGGTCCACAAATAAGGCTAATCCTAATTCTCTACTCGATTAAGCAATGAACATGCGCAGCGGAATAAACAATCAAAAGTAGAGAAAGAAAGATATGCAAACCACAATGGAACACGGGGGTTTTTACAGAGCTTCGGCCACCGCCTACGTCATCTCTTGCAAGCTCCGCTCGACACTTCGAGCTCCGCTCACGACTTCACTATCCACTCCCCGTTCCGGGCCGGGAGAGAACGCCTTTACAAGTCTTCAAGCTCGCGAACAACCCTCGCCGAGCTTGACTCCTCTCACAATCCGAGAGGATCACTTCGGACTCTCACCGAAGTCTATGCTTGTGTCTTGGGCTTTCACCAAGACCCTGCTTCCTTGACAAACAATTGTAATGGAACAACACTCTCTAAACTTGAGTACACTTGAGTAGAATAGGAATTAAGACTAAAGTGTGAAAGATTTTGAGCTTTTGAGTGTTTGGATATTCTCTCTAATGTTAGGGACAAATATGAGTGAGAGAGTTGTGTTAAAATGTGTTTTACAACTCTATTTATAAGCATTAGAGAGAATAGAGCCGTTGGGGTGGATTGAGTATGAGTTGGTGAAGATACACAAAACAGAAACCTGCAGGACGCAATTCTGCCTAAAACGGTCGACCGAAATGGGTATGTCGTTCGACCGTTTGGTCAAAATTCAGCTTTGATTTGAGTTAACTTAAGTTAACGGTCGAACGGGCTCAGGGGATTGTTCGACCGAATTAGTCCAGACACTTCTGGGAGACCAAATTGTGTTGGTTCGGTTGACCGTTAGGAAAGTTTCGGTCGACCGGAGGTTTGGTAATTTTGGGATATTCGGGAATAATACGAATACGACCGTTGGGTATAATACGACAAAACAAACGGTCTGAAAATATGTGACATCCGGTCGACCGAAAAAGTCTTGCCGGTCGACCGAATTTGGGCAGTGAAATACAAATAGGATAATTGATCATCCGGTCGACCGAACGGTCTGTATCGGTCGACCGAAAGTGGGCAGACAGTTTGGGTTCAGGTTTAGTGTTTTCCGGTCTAAGTTTGGGTGATCTATTGAAGTCCAAATTATGTGAAATTTCGTGACTTCTATGGGGACCTAGTGCGTGGTTGAGTAGTTTTTAGCTCAAGTATGCTCAATTACACAAGGTTCCTAAATACTCAAAGAAATACAAAATACATGTCTTCAAATGAGTTTGATTACATGTCTTGACTTGATTTCCTTTTTCTTTAAGTCTTGATCACATGTAGAGGTTAACACAATGCACTATATATGCAATGCAACATGTGTGCTACTCTACATGACCATAATTAAGATTAGGTTGATTAAATCATCAAAATATAGATTAATGTCAAAAAACCAACAGTAGGGACATGGAATGTGGATCAACACAATGAGGAAACATGCATGTACTTATGATGGTGTTTAATCGTGGAGACATGGTGCATTGCTTTTGTCTCTTGACTTTTATTATTATTATTTTGAATTTTCTTAATTGGGCATTTGCAGTCCTTCCCTTTGAAAATTCCAAATTATGGAAATGAAACTTTGTACTTTTGCATGCATCCAAGTCTCAAGATATGATTCTTCAAATTTACTAGTGTTATTAATATTTTGAGATGAGCACAAATTTTTGGTGTCAACAAGCATAATATTTGGTCATTACGTGAATAGTTGTAATGCTCTGTAAAGATTATCCATTTAGCCTACAGTGAGTTTAGTACATTATTTCACCATAAATGATGTGCCCTTGATGCCGTTCTGGAGCCCAGATTTTTTATCAAAAAAATAGTATTGGTTCTTAGGAAAGTCAGTCTTCAAGTTAGGCATTCATGTTGCTTCAAAATTTATAAATTCAGAAACCATGGATGATGTTGATATCTCAATGGTGGGAAAAGGTCGTGAGATAGATCATTTAGAAAGTTAATTAGTGTGCTTGTGGGTTGATTATTTTGAATGTATCATGGTTACAATAAGTTCATTTTGACTATTTGAAGTGTGGTTTGTTCGTTGTTTCCTTATTAATTCACAACAACTTCTGTGTTGTATCTTGTTATTTGCATATCCATTCCTGGTATGAAGCTCTAACATTATAAGTTCATTTTTTTGCCTTTAGGATATAGAATTATCAAAGGAGATTAATGAGTCTTTCCGACAGTCATCTCAAGCCAGAACCAAACTTCCTTCTGGTATTGAAATGAGTGTTCATGTATTAACCACCGGGTGAGTCTCCATTAAATTCTTGGATATGGTTATTTCTTTTGAATTCTATTTTTCAGACCTGAAGAGAACCTTCCATGTGCTCTTAAGAGTGGTGCATCATATAGCGTTTTTAAGCTTAAATATTAATGTGAAATGGCACCAGGTATTGGCCTACATATCCACCTATGGATGTTCGGCTGCCTCATGAACTCAATGTTTATCAGGTTATAACTCAACTTTGTGATTGAAAGTTTGTGATTACTTTGTGTTCAGCAATAATGATTGCCTTTTTCCTTACACCAGGATATATTTAAAGAATTTTATTTAAGTAAGTACAGTGGGAGACGACTAATGTGGCAACATTCATTGGGGCATTGTGTTCTGAAAGCTGAATTCCCCAAAGGTAAAAAGGAGTTGGCCGTATCCCTATTCCAGGTTAGCAAAGTTGATTTATCTGTTTTCCAACATTTCCATTAAACATTTCTTGTTGGCGGCAATTGCTTCATTGTCATGCTATGATGCCATGTACTTACTTGTGACAGACCATTGTTCTCATGCTTTTCAACGACACCCAAAAACTTAGCTTTCAAGATATAAAAGATTCCACTGGTATTGAGGATAAAGAGTTGAGGAGAACTTTACAATCTCTTGCCTGTGGGAAAGTTCGTGTGCTACAGAAGGTGACTTTTCTTTGCCTTGTACTCTTTTAGTGCAATCAACATTTTGATGTGATAGCATGGAAGTTTTTGTTAGACTACATTTTTTATGGTTTGCATTGCAGTTGCCAAAAGGCCGAGATGTGGAGGATGAGGACTCATTTGTGTTTAACGAGGACTTCAGTGCACCCTTATATCGTATCAAGGTTTCTCTCTTTTGAAATATCTGTTGGGCCTCAAAAGGGGATGTGAAACTTTAACTGAGAAGGGTATGTTTGTCCGAACAGGTTAATGCCATACAAATGAAAGAAACAGCTGAAGAAAATGCTAGCACCACTGAAAGGGTTTTCCAGGATCGGCAGTATCAGGTATATTCTCCTTATGTACGAAATCAATGTTTGCAACTTAAAGCTTACATGATTAAGGGCGTATAAGAGCATTATAACTTAAGACTGCCTAAGGGTTAGTAGACTTGCGAATATTTAAATCTCATGAATGCCTTCTACTAGAAGTACACTATTATTGAACATTAATGTAAGGAATCTTTAGGTGTTTGCAAGTTAAAGGATTGATAAGATTGATGAGTTAAGTGTTCTTAACTTTGGACTACCTCAAATATTGGACAAAAATTTCTCTGACGGTCTAATATTAACTGAGCCATCTAAGCGAATAACACAAATACAATGACATGTTTTAGGTTTGTGACGTACACAACTAATGTTGATCTTACAGGTTGATGCAGCAGTTGTCCGAATCATGAAGACAAGGAAAGTTCTCAGCCACACACTTTTGATAACAGAGCTCTTTCAGCAGGTAATGCTACTTTTAGTGTTTATCTAAAGGTAAAGACTTAAAAGTGGTTCTCACGAAATGCATATTTTTTTGTTCAGCTGAAGTTCCCAATAAAACCTGCAGATCTCAAGAAAAGGATCGAGAGTCTCATTGACAGAGAATACCTAGAGCGCGACAAGAATAATCCACAGATTTATAATTATCTTGCTTGATCCATTTCTGTGGCTTGTAGTCATTCTCTGCATGAACTCATAAGGTAACACCATCACACCCATGTACAGAAATGCTTCACAGTCAGGCACTTCGACCTTGCATTTGTTTTCCATCGTTCACTTATTTTGGTAAATAGCACTTCAAACTGTAGAGCATGTTTTATCTTGTTCGAGGAACAGAAAGTAATGCAAGTACAGAGAATATAATTGCGTTCCTGTGCCTGCATTGCCATGTAAAAGTGGGGTTATTTACATTCTCATGTGATTCCATAATACCAAAATCAAGCATGCTGATTGGTGAAACTTCAGACCAATTCTGTGGCCGAATCCCGGCAACTTCAGACATGTTCAAACTTCAACCAGGCAAGGGATATCTATGCAAAAATACTTTGGTTTGGCCATTCTGCATGCATATTTGGCATAGTGGCACCTCTTGTTTGCTAATTTTGATCCTTCCAAGGCTCTACCAACTCGAATGGATCTCTTTAAGGTACCTCTTGTTGCTTTCAGTGTTAAGACAAACCTTCAATTTTCAAATTTTCAGAATGCAACGCTTGATTAGCGCAAAAATGTAACAGTACGTAAAGAATTTCCAAAGGCCATAACGCTGATGTGGTCATCATTTCATCACTGGTAGCCCTCCAGTAACGTTCTGAATCACTTGGATCACTCACGTTCTTACAGTTTGTTTGTGGACGCAACATTTACATAATCTCTGTTCAAGCTTCGGTTCGCCAATTTCTCCAGTTGCGACTGTACGGACATGTTAGTCTTTGCCTATTTTATACGTTTGGCACCATTTCTGTGTAGTAAAAAAGTTGAACCGGACCAGCTGTAAAGGGCATCTGACGTGTCGGCATCCCAAGTTCACGATATATGATTATACATATGAGTTGGAACGTTAGGCCTGAAAACTATAGGCCCAAGCCGCCCAACAAACAAATAGAGTTTCGTATTGCCCGGGCAGCCGAAACCCTTGAGAATTATTCCATACGGCAATGGTCCAGAGTTTTCCAGACCCCCATCCCAAGAATTCCTAGGTCGTTTCATTCGACATTCACTGATTTTGAGTAGGGATCTTCAGCGCACTAGGTTCAATAAATACGTCAGTTGTAGGTGAAATCTCAAAAAAATTAGCTTTAAATTAATAAGTGTTCTATTTCTCTAGCAATAGTAACACAAAAATTCAAAATGCGAAGTTGTTATTTATTTTAAGTCTGACTATCACAAACCCCGTGCTTTGCACGGTAAATCCATAAATATTAATCTATATACCAAGAAAACTGTATTTTATAATTTGTTTTGGAAGTTTTATTTTGAAAAACAATATCAAATAGGGTATCTGAATTTGTACCTCCACAAAAACACATGAGAACATAAAGTTATTGGTGTCATACGACCAAACTGCCACGATCTAGTTAACAACTTTTTGGTTGAACAAAACCATCATTTACAAAGTTAATTGGTATCTTTGATCTACCGGCTACTTGGTTTTTGCTAAAAAAATACTTCTAGAACATTTGGGGTTTGCTATGTAGTTGTTTCAAGGATATCGTAGATGTTCTGATTACTTATTTTTCTTCCACCTATTATCAATCTTTATTCAAAATTTGCTTTTGTTATAACTTTTTAACTACACATCAGATTGACAACGACGACCCTAGCGACCACGACCCGTTAAAGATGGACTTACATGGTCTATAACTAAATAAATCAAAACTTAAAGTCTAAAACTATGAAAAACGAAAACTTAATACTCAACATATATTTTAGGGTGAATTGCAACAACACCATTAAGAGACAACGAAATTAGATTTATGTCATTTGAAAGCAACTATTTCCCCTGATGCCACTAAACCTGGGTAACGGGCCGGTCTCTAACACAACCCGTATCAAGGAGGTCAAGCCCGGCCCGTTAGGCTGCGGGCCGAGCCAGATGGGTCGGTCTGTTTTTTTCCTTAGTGTTTTGTGAATAAATGTATTAGCCCGCTCGTACAGCCGGCCCGTTTATTTTCTCCTCGTCTGGGCTGGCCCGCGGACTTAACCCAAAACAGGTCGAGCCGGTCCGGCCCGGTACCCACTCTAAATGCTATAGAAAACTAAAAAATTGCTCTAATACCATTAACTATTTTCCAATGTCATTCCGTTAGCCATCTATTAAAGTCTTTGTTAACGGTCGTTAACGTCTATTAGTTTTATTAATATTTTAATTGAAATTTTGCAGAATCATCCTGAATAAACCCTTAATTCATCGTTTCATTATGTGTTGTAAAAATTGCAAAAAAATGCTCAAATATTTTATCCATTATTAGATTCATTTTTTAAAATAAATATTTTTGGATTTTTTTAAAAAATGAATCTGATAATTGATAAAAGAATTTTTATACAAAATAAATAAATATTTTTTGGAAAAAATATTTATAAAAAACTCTATATTTATTAAAAAATGTATCTTTTATAAAAAATAATTAAATATTTTGTAATTTTAAATATAGAAATTATTGGATTTCATTAATTTAGTAACAGAGTCATTAAATTTAGTGAGAGAAAAAGAAGAGATGATAGAGGAAAAATAAAGATGAGAGATAGTATAGATAAATTACTTTAGTATTTGTTTTGTAATTTTTAGAACACATATAATGAAATTTATGAATTTTGAGTTTATTCACGATGATTCTGCATATTTTCAATTAAATATTAATAAAACTAACGGACGTTAACGACCATTAACGAAAAATTTAACGGATGACTATAGGAATGACATTGGAAAATAGTTAATGACATTAGAGTAAATTTTTGAATTTTTCTGTGACATTAGTGTAAATAGTTGTTTTTAGATACACAAATCCAATTTCGTTGTTTATTGCAATTCACCCTATATTTTAACATATGACACAAGTAGGGGTGTGCATCCGGTTCGGATATGATTGGTTCGGTCCGGTACAATATCAGATTTTAAAAAAAAAACAAAAATTGGACTGGTGTGGACCGGAACCGAATTTTTCAAAACTTCCGGACCAGAACTCTGACCGGTTGGATCCGGTTCGGACCGGACCTTGCACACCCATGGACACAAGGATAAATGGAAAAAAAAGTTGCAACCAAACACAAGTAGCAAAGATATGACAATCGATTACCAATATTTTCACAAATATTTGATATGCAAGTTTAATCCAACAAATATAGACATATTCAAGCAGGGGTATACATAGTATAAACCCAATCACAAAAAAACAGAGATATCGAAAGAGGATTGACAGTAAGGAGCTAAGCATGCATGCATGCAAGTCTATTTCAAACATAACCACACATTGTCATGTATTATAGTTAAACGAGACATGCATTGGAAAGGTGATACAATGTCGGAGTACCCAAGTTAGTTCCCTTCAACTCCAACATTGGCAGTCTATTGATTCAGGAGAAAGGCTGTAGTCTCGATAACTACATTCATGGGTGCAAGTAGAGTGAGAAGAAACAAGTCTGCAGGTATGAGAAGAGAAAAAGATAGTGAAAATAGATCAAAGGTTACGGATGGAGAATATAGGATCATGGTTGTGGTGAAGAGGAGGGTGTGATAATAGAATATGTGGCAAGAAGAGGAAAGGTTGTGGAGAACCACCGAACCAGAAAGGAACATAAAAGTGGGGAGCAAATGGACGATTCTGATTTGAATATGGTAATGGCGGCTAAGATTTTATAAAGACAGGGGAAGCCTTTATAAGATCGGTATATAGAGATATGCACTTTGTTTTGCTTATTAACAGATCCAACAAACGTAAAAAATTATGCACAAGGTAGTCTCGAATTAAAAACTGTAAGAAAATAAACACAACTATCAAACACACAGGAATATAAACATTATCAGTTGTGCTAAAATAAAGCTAGTTTTAATTATTATATATTATCAAATTTACGGCATTCTTTAGCACTTTTCTTCAGAGTTGTCAAAACTTCATTTCAAGAGGTTATGAAAAAAACTCCCGCTTAACCAATTACCTGAGATATAATCTACTTTTTCTAGATTCCAGTTGAACCATGATGTTGGGATTTAATTACTCAACTGTTATTCGTCGCCGTAAAACTACTTAAATTGTCCGTAAGATTACCATTTTGCCCATCTACAATTTCTACTAATATAACTCCGCATTTCACTCTTTTAACGCAACTTTCTCTTCATATCACTCTTCTCTTCACCACATAAGATGTCTCGGAGGTCAAGAAAAGAACCAGCGGAGACCCCTGACTACTCACATCTGGTAAATTACTTTGTTTATTTCAATTAATTTATAAAAAAAATATTTTTGAGTCGGGCGTCTCCCGCGGACGCCCGACCCAAGGGACAGACGTCTGCGGGAGACGTGACCCAAGGAACAGACGTCTGCGGGAGACGTCTCCCACGTAGGGCAGGCATCTCCCGCAGACGCCCGAGTTTTATTTTTTATTTTTGTTAAAATTAATTATAAATTGTGATAAAATTTAAATAAATTGAAAATTATGTTAATAATGAGTTAAATTAGTTTAGTAAATCGTTTATTAATTATAAAATGTGATAATTGCTAAATAAATTGATTATTATTTTAGTAATTAGTTGTGTACGATTTTAGTAAAGGATTATTGATTAATTGTGATAATTGCTAAATAAATTGATTATTAAGTTACTAATTAGTTTTAGTAAAATCATTAATAATGAGCAATGACCAACTCTCTGACAGGCCTCGTCATGGCAGACAGACACTCCCAAGGTAGAACAGTAAGACACGGGAACAACGACCCATCCGTTCCCACTGCAAAATACATGACCGCACACTTGTAAAAATTAGCAATAGGAAACAAGTCGGACCAAACCTCCATATAATGATCCTCACCACAAACTCCCCCGCCCCAATCAATTCGTTGACGAGCCTCTCTCATATTGCCGAAATAGACACTCTCATATATATGATGTGCACCTATCTCATTAGAAATCGCACGACGGGCGTACGACCAGTTCTCTTGACCATCATGAAAGACATCGGCAACACATCGAAATTCACAGTTGCTATCAGCACGTACGTCATTTCACCTTTCCAGAAATAGTAAAATGATTTCTGCCAGTCTATCATTATATGGGAAGTTGTCCACGTCAACCCGTCCGGACACTATAAGATAGGTAAATAACAATTAATTAAAACAACAAAATTAGGAGATAATATATTCAATCCAATTTAGATTACTGATATATATTAAATAACATAACAACAAAGATATCGACATACCAGAAGATCATGTGCCCGTCGTATTCACGGACGATCGAGACGAATTAGACCGACGACCCCTGCTCCCACTACTGCCAGACCGACCACGACCTCGCTCAGCATACTCGAAGGCACTCGGGTCCCGACGTGTCGACTTTCCCCTAGGTCGACCTCGTACCTTAGTATTTTCTTCGGGTTCTCCATAATTCGGCTGATCGGGGTGTAACTATTCGTATAAAATACGAGAGGCACTACGAATTACTGCAGGGTCGCTCTCCGAGATCTCATCCACTAGCTTCCGAAAATGCTCGGCGTCTTGTACTGACCGATCAACAAACTCTGACATCTGGACTCCTTCTCCGATAACAAGTGTTTTCCAGAATTGATGAATCTGCTCTAAATAAATTCCATGACCTGACGCCAAACACTCGTACATGGTACAAACACAAGGAATGTCATGTGTTGTCAGGATAGCACACCCACAACGATATTCAATTTCATCACTTAAGTCCTTCATTCTCTTCAACTCCTGAGTCATTAACGACAAGCAGTGATGCGAAACTCGGTCATTTATATGCTGAAACAAAGGACCTATGTACTGTGCCAAATTTCGACGTCTTCAAGAAAGTTCCGAATATTCATCAACTGCATTTCAATAGACGAGTTCACGCGGTCGAAAAGAGTGTCGAGAGCGGCAGTCGATGTAGTGATCCACTCTTTCAGAGCCGAATGTGCAATTTCCACCCTGCAGTTCGTAGTGTTGCCGAAATGAAAAACTTGATTCGTCCAATTCAACACGAATTTTTCCTTATGCACCAACCACGTGTCTTCCACATACTTCGTCAGCACTGGCCAGGAAATGTAAGAATCCTTCAGATTACAGACTGCTCTATCATAATCCGTCTGTGAATCAGAAAGCATGACTCTCCTCCACATTCCACGCCTAAAACTCTCTGCAAGCTGCTTCTCCTTGCCGAATACGTGGTATGCGTAGTTGTACATGTCTTTGTTGATATGTCACGTGCATAGTAAATGAGTTGACTTAGGAAAAACCTCTGCCACTGGTCGCATCAGACCCATCTCCCGGTCCGTAATTATTGTTGTCGGGCTAACAATATCCAATAGCAGATCTCGCAACCTCTCCAACACCCACCGGTAACTAGACTCGGTCTCATCCTGCAAAATCGCATATCCGACGAGGAAATTCATGTTTGTTGGAGTAACCCCAACCATCACAAACAAAGGCATCTTGTACTTGTTCGTCTTATACGTCGAATCCATACATATTACGAACGGGTATGTACGCAACAACTGAACTGAAGTCGGATGTGCCAAAAATGCGTGAGTCAAGACATTAGTTTCTTCATCTGCCACAATCAAATGCAAATACTTATGCTGCACTGCCTCTCGGAGAAACTGTTACGCGGGATTCCTGTCTTCAGATTTCGTCATCCTCATGTACTCTCTGAAGTTGTAAATGTGTCTTTGATTCGGATTATCGTCCGGAAATTTCTTCTTTACCGCCAATAAAATTTTACGGGGTCTTGCTTGTGCCTCTGTCATATCACGAACAATTTGCTTTGCCCCAGCACTAAGTCCGCTGACCTGTCGGTGACCCTCTGAATAAACTGCCAATAGGTGGATGTGCTGCCCATAGATGCTACTAGAAACAATAACTCATCCATCACGATCTAGTCGTTCCACCACTTTTACCAAAACCGACAACCGCAACCTTTTCTTTTCGTATTCTTTCGCAGTGCAATACTCGTATCACGAGAACTCATCTCACGTCTGCGATCACATCTGAGGTAGCAATCCATCCGGTTATCTGTTTTTGGTTTGTACGATGATATAACCAAAAAAAATCCGGCTCCTATTGCAATTTGTTTCGCCCATTTACAACCTTCCTCAATTGTTGTAAATATTTCTTTACTGTCAAAAAGTTCACTGTAATCTACTCCATCACCACCGAAATCTTGCAACGGAACCTGAAAAATTTGAATTTAACAAAAACTAAAAAAAAACAAAAAAACGGGCGTCTGGCTAAGCCGCCTCCAGGTGGAGGCGGCTTAGCCAGACGCCTAAGTCGGGAAAAAAATTCCGCCCCCGTTACCTCGCCGGATTCTGGTGTTTCGCCAGACATTTTCGTGGTGTTGGTACTGGGAATGTGAGTAAAATTGAGTCAAACACCTTGTTTAAAGACACGGGACGAAATCGATATTAATTGATTTGTTAAGGGCAAAAAGGTTATTTTTGGGGTGATTTAAGTAGTTTTCCGACGATGAATAGTAATTCCCTTTAATTAAGCTCATCATATTGCTCGCGGTTCCAACGTGTGGGCAATATATTTCACCATCAAGGACTTTTGTGACGTGATGGTGGTACAAAATCTAATCCACAAAAAAAAATGAAAGAAACAGGTAATGGTATCCAAGGGAGACGAAACGGTCAACTCAAAACAACTTAAAGGGAGCCCTTTCATCGGGAGTTTTGATTTCCATATCCCGCAATCCTCCTCCACAAAGTTTTGAGTTCCATATCGGTGCAAGTAGTTCCATATCCCGCAATCCTCCCCTACGAACTTTTGATTTCCTGTAGCACGAGTGGACCACTTTTGACATCTCCAGGTCCCCCACCCCCTAAGTCGTGACCCCCTCGTCGATGTCGCGACCGTTGTTGAGGTCGACCTCGTCGTCGCTGTTTAAATATATTTTTGTAATTTTTTTGTCTTAATTTTTTGTTGTTGTGTATATAAATGAGTTTAAATGATTTAGGAATATTATTTTGTAGAAGAGAGAAATGAGATGTGGTGAATTGTGGTTAAAAAGTAAATGATATTTGAAAGAGAAAAAAATGAATTACGAAAAAATAAAACTAATGTGGATATGAAAGAAAGTTGATGCGGATGAGAAAGGAGAAAAATAACTCATGACCAAACACGATTACAGATGGTCTTAGTTATTTAATCGGCAGATGTGCCCACTTGAGATTTAACTTTATGGGTAATATCCAAGATACTTTGTATTGTTTTCATCCGTTTGGGGTGCTCATTCGGATTCGTAATACGAAGGTGGTAATGTTCAAAAAAAAAAAAAAATGCAACCCAGCATTTAAATGACAACATTCACGGTGTGAACAAAAACTAAACTCTCTAATGCAGAGTAAAATATTTCTTAAGGTTTTACAGCTACTAGTGTAGTGAGCGTTAGAGCATTCAATAAACTGCTTGCTCAAATGTGTAATGTTACCTTCTTGATCATGGTAAAAGGGACACTTCCTCTCCACTCCTTCAGCTTTTTGCTCAATCGCTTACCTTTGCCTCGAGGATCCCTGTTCTCCTTCACATCTGCCAGCTTCCATGTACAAGATCCTGCCTCGGAATCCATGGAGTCCAAGTAGAACACACCCTCCTTAGGTTGTATTACTTTGGATTCAACATCTTCTTCAACGTAGTTCACCATCATCGGAAGGTTCTTGAACCGCTCAAATTCATCGGGCACCTTCAGTAATCTTAATGCACCAGGGGACGAGACCTGCAGATAAAAGAGGCAAACAACTCCCCATGAATCCAACATTAAATTAAATATAAGTTTCACCTGGAACTCTTAACATACTCCAGGATACATCACCTCTACTGCAAGGCAGTCGGGTATTTCCCCTCGATCTCCACATTCTTCTAGTCGCTCATGATATAGACGGTTGTACTTCTCAATTTCGTCCATGCTAGGGCAGCCATATCTACAAGATAAGCGACCTCTTAGATACAAACACTAAAGATGCTACATCATGCTATGCAACTTTTTGGCGCAGGGGATGCAGATAAAACACCAAAAGATTACTATCACAAGCAGTCGAGCAGAGTAATATGCACAGCTGATGACAATTTGATTCCATAAACTATTCTTAGGATAAGTTAGTAGGCAAACCATCTTAAAGACTGAAAGAATTGGATAACAAAACACCAGGGAGCTCACATGTGTTCAAAATCTTTTACTAACTTGACGGCAAGTAAATACGGAGTCCTTGGTACAAAACCGACACAGGTACAAAACCAGAAACAGCCATATAAAAGATGTCAACGTCCCCCATGCACCTCTTTTAAGGAAATATTTATGCATATACAGATAGGGCCAGGATCCAAGGAGTCTAACGCTCATTCTATTTTTGGTATGCCTCTGTTCAGAATGTAATATAACCTTCTCAACTGTAATGTGAACCGTGGGTAAGTAACGTGATCTATATTGCCATGATGATGCATCGCAGGTTGGACAGAACATGAATTTGATCCAACATTTAGTTCAGCAAGTCCGCATATTAGTTTACACCCAAATCATTCGATTTTCTTATCTACGCAATATAATTCAACATGATAGGTCAAATCCAATAGTCAGATCTATGATACAACAATTAAATCGTGAAAACTCCAGCATTCAATTTCCTTAATATGATGCATGCACTAGGCAACACTCTTGGAAATACTCTTACGGATGGGCTCATTGGATGATTTCTCTATACGTAACCACCCAAGTGAACTACTCAATCAATCAATATTCAAGCGCATTTTACATTCATTCAAAATTCAACTTTCAAACGCAAACAAAAGGAATACTTCTAAGAAATCGAAACTCATTTCCATCAGAATAAAAGCAACAAGCGTCGAGAAACCATACTCGTGCGAGATCTTATCCAACCGCACGTAAACATATCCTCTGGGCGAAACCCTAAACGCAAAAATCTTCAGATCAGCTCCACGGAAATGCGAGCGGAGAACATCCTCCGCAATGGAAAGCGCCTTCTCGCCCCAATCCATACCTCCCAAGACAACTCCACCTCCGTCGCGACCATCCCCGATCTGCACAACCAGAAGAACACTTCACCACAAAACCACCAGAAAGAAAAGATAGCAAGAGTGATGGGATCACCTCGGGGTCCTTGTCTTCGTCTTCGTCTTCGTCGTCCTCCCACCCGTCATCGTCGTCGTCGCTTTGAAACTGGGGTTCGGGGCGTCTCGGGGGGTGGAAAGCGTGGGTTTTGGAGGACGGGGTTTGGGAAAGGGTTCGGAAGAAGGGAGAGGTGGGAGAAACAGGAGAGGTGGTGGGGATGGGTTTGGAGAAGACGGCGGCGGGTTTTAGTCTGAGAATCAGTAGAGTTGATCTCTTTAGACTCCGCCTCAGCATTTCTCGCTGTTTGGACTTTGGACCCTCTGTTCTTTGGGACGTAGGGGTCCTGTGCTGTACTTACTGTTGCAAAGGTAGGTTGAATTTTTTGCGAGAAAATAACCTCGAAGTTGGAAAATTAGTGGTCTGGAACAAATTCTGATTATTGATTAGTTAGAAAATTTAATGAAATTGTGAAAGTCTATTTCGTTTTACAATTTTATACTTAGAATAACTTCTTCATTTTAACATCCTAAGTAAATAAAGTCTAATTTTTTTTGACTTCCAACAAATCAATCACAGTAGAAAATCAATCAACCACCTTGTTCGAGATCTTAAGCTAGAATTGAAGACCCTACGATTGTTATGCACTCCTCGTTTAATAAAGCATTTTATTTCAATTCAAACTAAACTACAAGCAGTAGTAAATAACAGAATACCTTGGTCCACACTTGGAACGCGAATAAACATCTGGAGATAATACTTGCACTAATAATGTAAAGCACTCTAAATGACCCAACCATCAAAGACATATTCAATTGAAAACCAACATTGAAATATAAAAGCCAATTAATCAGCCTCCAAAACTCCATGTCCACAGAATATGAAGTAAATATTTCTCTGTAAATCAAGAGATAAGAGTACACAAGAAATTAACAATTTTTAAAAAATGATGGTCTTGCAACATAATGCAAGCAAATATCACAGTTCAGACTTCAAACTACACGTACCAGTGTACCACCAACTAATACATGGGTGGATTGAGAGTGTTGTTCCTACTTCCTAGTGCTAAAAGAAACATCCTACTAGGATAAACTAAAGTCTAAAAATAAAATGACAATCCCTAAAATAATGAATGATACACCCTATCGATTTCAATCACCATTCCATTATAGATTTGCACCAAAAGACAGCTCTCAGGTCACAACCATATCCTCAACAATTGGTATTACGTTGGGCTATAGTGAACTCAAGTTGCACAGGAAAATTGACTAGTCTTGTTTGCTTCTTTTGATTCTGTCAAAATATTTTTGTAATGTTGAATCTTGTGAACACAAAAAGCATTTCTTCAATTTGAAAAGCCGAATGATTGTTTCTGAAGTAGAGAGCTTGAATCACGTCAAAAATACGATGCTTGTTTTTCTTTTATGTACTTTACGACGCTGGATACAGAACCCTGTACAACAACCTGACCGTCCTCCATGCAAATCGCTCCATCTGCATATTCTAGCTCCTCCAACCGATGTGTCACCCATAAAGCGGCCACGTCTTGGGGTCCAGCTACTGAGTTCCTAACTGCCTTAATGACTCCAAGCTAACAAGCAGATGTAAAACGAAACGTAAGGCAAGATTTTCACCTTACCCGACCAAAAAGAAAATAGTAAAACACATGCAATAGACTGTCTCAAGTTAAATAATTCTTGAAGTGATACGTAACAACTTTTCAAGAAGTTCACAAAATCAAAAAAGACGATCTCGAATTCATTTCAATTTTCAATGGCAAATGCTTAGAGGAAGAAACATAACACCAATGGCATCCAACTATAACATGAACTAGCTTACAAGATCAAATGCATGTTGATTGACATTAAAAAATCATGAAAATTATCTTCCATGAAACTTATAGAGATGGTCTAGGAACTACACACCAATAGAAAGTTCAAGTGAGGGAAGAAAGAAATACCTGGTCAGTCTCATCCAAGAAAGTCGTCAGCTCATCAAGCAGTAAAACCTTACAAGCTTCAGCCAAAGCACCTGCTATAGCGACTCTTTGTTTCTGACCACCACTAAGAGTTTGAACTGGTCTCTGAAAGGAAAAGCAAATATTAATAGAATTATCCTCTCCTTGAAAATGCCCAATTGACGTCGGTTAGCATGAACCTTAGAATACTTCAACATGCCAACGGCATCCAAAGCCTTTGAAACTCGCAATTTAACTTCACTGAAAGACAAATTAAATTTGCCAAGGCCAAAAGCAACATCAGCTTCCACTGTTGGCATCACTACCTGCAAAACTCTAAGATGAGAAGAACTTTAACACTCCACCACAAATTTCTAGTTAAAGCAATTATAGTACTTGTACGCAGATCTAGGGAACATAAAGCAGGGCTGAAACTGGAAGCAGTCATATACAATGACATTTTAGCTTTTGAAGAAGATGCAGCTGATTTGCTGCTTTATATATGACACTAACCTCGCTTTAGTTATTTGGGCACAATCATATATTGTCATCCTATGACAGATATTGAGCATGTTTATGAAAGTATCTTCTCATTTGTCTTAACTGCATGATAAGGGTGATTAAATTAAAAGAGATTTGTTAAGACCATAATAGTAGGGAAACAAAATCGTGGCTCTACATTGATTAGACAGTTAGACCATCTTTATGCAATAAGCAGTCTTGATTTTTCATCCAACAGATTGGAGATGTGAAGTGAGAACATGAGTTGATGACCAAAGTGAAGCCCGTTAGACCATTACAGTGGTCCTTATGTTGCTTGTGGAAACATTGTAGTCTTAGCGATCCTTTGAGGTTGTGACAGCCCGATCACTATGGAGGAAGTTATGATGTTAAGAGGATAGTTAATTGTAAGAACTAAGAACCCTAGTTCTAGGAAGTTAAATGTTACTGGTGAGTGGTTTTAAATTTTAAAAACAAATTTATAAAGAACACCTAGTATTCTGTTCATTCCATGTTGGTTTAGTAGGGAAATTGGGGAAAATATCCCTCCCACGGACTTTAAGTTTTAAAATTCTTTGTAAGCAACAATCATATCACATAAAGAGGAGATTTGGAACTCTACTTTTATATGTAGATACCATTTTCTAGAGAACCAATCAAGGGCAAACTTGTTGAAAATGTAACAGAGATTATAAATGGGATCTCATTGAACTTCGGGTTATGATAAAACAACAAAATTCAAGGAGATCCAACAAAATCAGTGCAGCAAGCATACCTGATGATCTGGATTCTGGAATACAAAACTTTTTGATCCATTGACATGTACAGTTCCCATGGTTGGATTTAAGAGTCCAGCCAAGATCTGCGGGTTTAATTTGTTAATGTGAAGATTGACAAACAAATAGAATCAGAAGACCAAACTGTAATTTTCAATATGCTTCTCTATATAAAATTTAGAATGACAACAAGGTCAGTAGGTCACATTGTGTTTGTACATCAGAGCACTTGAACCTTTTCACGCCATAAACACTGCTCTATCATAATAGCATTGCCCAGGATGAAATAATAGGGCAATATGACTAATCTAGTTGAAGGATAGGAATAAATCCCTGGTAAATCCTACCAATGCTCCAACTCTTCAAGCAATCGGAAGGCGAGAAAATCAATTTCGGATTGATGAACCAATTCTTAAGTGATCATAACAATATCCTTCACATCAAATCACTAGAAGCTCAGATTCTTCTGCAAACCTTTACGTTGAACACAAAATTCGACCGACCGACCTCATCCTGGAGACCTAAATTACTCGAATATCCATTCCTAGGAAACCAAAATCGTAGGCAATAAATATCTTTACCTTCAACAATTCAAATATTTCAACAAAATCTACTGCAACAAACACTCAAAAAATTAGAATCCTCAAACAAGAAACCCCCCAATTTTCCACACTTTCAATTTTCAAACCCCAAATTCAAAAAAAAAACCAACCTTGAGCAATGTGGACTTGCCGCATCCGTTGGGGCCGAGAAGCATCCAGAGCTGACCGGAAGGAACGCTCAAGGAACAATCTCTGAGGACGGGGATGACCTTCCCTTGCTTTCCGATGACGGAGTAGCGGAGATTGTGGCCCACGATGGCCGGGGAAGCGTCGCAACGCACTTCTGTTCTTGGATTGGAAGTGGAGCACGAAGATGGTGGAGGACGGCCATTGGAGAAGAGTGTTGCGGACGGGAGGCGTAGAGTTGGGGAGGAGAGGAAGGGAGAGGAGGACATCGATGGAACTGGAGAAGTGAAGAAGGATGTCGCGGAACCGATGTGGGTCGGAGTTTGGAGTCTTTTGTTGGTGTCGGATTCGGATCTAAGGTGTTAAGTCCGGAGCATTTTCGTTACGGTTTCTCACTTAATTAGTTAATTATTTACTCGTGAACTATATGATGCATGCATACATATATGCATTGGAAATTTGGAACTTCTTATATGCTGATTAGTGAAGCGAACCAATATGCAAACCCTTTTTTTGTCTTCTAGCAAAATAAGTGGCAGTATTTTATTGTTAAATTTTATTTAATAGTTGATGTAGTAATTAGTAACAATGTGTTTAGATAATAATTAAGAAGCAAAAATGAGAGAAGAGAACAGAAAATATATTTCTTTTTTGTTGTCAGGATAGAAATAAGTTAGGAAAGAAAATGATCGATAAGGACCTCTAGAACTTAGATGGATTAAACACCAAATTAGAAGAGAACAAAAAGTCAAAGAAGAATCTAACGAGTAGCACGTCCGAAAACTATTTGTAGCCACAAAGTAATAGCACAAAAACATGTTCCCCCTTGATAAAACATCTATTTTTAAAAATGAACCAAACCGACGGTGGAATGAGTTGAACCGAAAAACTGATCGTTTGGGTCAACTGTCTGGATTTCCGTCGGCAAAACTTATCTTTGTAGTAGTGGTTAAACCATCTGTTGAACCAAACCGAATATCATAAAAATATGGACTCAAAAAGTAACAATTCATTTTAGAATAGCCACGGTTTGGAACTAGATCAATCCCAACGTGCCATATTTTTTCAATTATCTTACCACCACCTTTTCCGTTTCAATGCCAAACTTTAACCTCTTGATAATTCCCATCTCACCACCCCTTATATGCCGAATAATACGAAAAATAAAAGTATACTCCCACAACTTCTACATAAAACCAGTTTCCTTAGATCAAATTAACTAAAAAGAAAAAAGAAAAAAAAGGTAACTTATTACACATGGCATACACACGGTGGATTCATACTAACCATTCAATCTGGTTTGAACTTCCTAATTCTCAGACAAACCGTAACCTCCCGCGTAATTCCCACATCCAACTTTTTTACAACAGACCAACCAAACACAAAGACTCGATCACCACCACCACAACCCACCTGCGGCAAGACCAGCTACAACCCCCACCTCCAACAACACTCTCACCAACCCCTTCCGACGACCTCAAAGTCTCATTCCTCTCTCTCCCACCACACCTGGGCAACCCCTCATACCCCATCGGAACAACACACAGCCCTTTGTTCCCCCTCACGTCCAACCTCATCCCGAGCCGCCTCACGAACCCTTCCTCGAACCTCACCTCCCCGGACAACTCATTCTGACTGAGATTAAGCTCCCCGAGCCTTTCCAGCCCACCCAACCCCTCTGGCACTCCCCCACTCAACTTATTCCTATCCAACGTCAACGCCCTTAGCCTTTTCAGACCTACTAACGACACCGGTATCCGACCTCGAAGCCCGCATCCCGACATCCCCAGCACGGCCAAATTCCCCATCTTCCCTACGAATCCTGGAATGGTCGTGTTCATGGGGTTGTTGTCGAGAACCAAGTACTCCAACGACCCGTTTAGTGCCACCAAGTTTGCGGGTATGGGACCTGAAATATTGTTGCGACTCAAGTCGAGGAGGATCAGAGTCGAACCTAAGTTGGCCGGGATCCGACCCGACAGCATATTCGAGCTGAGGTCGATTTTTTGGATCGATTTCAACTTCCTAATGCTTCCCGGAATATGACCTCTAAAGGAGTTGTGGCTAAGATCGAGTATCTCGAGGTTGCCACTCCCACTGACGTCTCCGATCTCGTCCGGTATCGCACCGCCGAGATTATTATAGCTCAAATCCAGCTGCCGGAGATTCGAAAGATTCCTAACCCCACGTGGGATCAACCCCCGGAGATTGTTCTGCGACAAAGTGAGAACTCTAAGAGTGGGGCCCAACTTCGAGATGGCGTCCGGAATCTCCCCGGTGAGACCGGGGTTGGAGCTGAGGACGAGCTGCTCGAGGTTGGACTCCGGCGAGAAGAAGGCGGAAGGGAGAGTGGAGTTGCGCGATACGAAGCAGTGGGAGAGGGAGAGGGATTTGAGGAAGGGGAGTTTGAGGAGGAGAGACGGAGGAAGTCCGGCGGAGGGTTTGCACGGGGTGTCGTGGCCGACGTGGAGGTGGGTGACGTGGAGGGTTGTCGGGTTGGTCACCGTCGACTCACAGAGGAGGCCCGGGTAGGGCGTGGTGGTGCATGGCTCCGGGTGGAGGTCCGGCCAGGTCGGATCGTCCAACAAGGATCCGATTACGTCGTAGAGATTGGTTAGTTCTTGGTTGTCCATCTGGTAGGGTTGGGCTGTGGTGGTGAGGAGGGTCGTGAGGAGGAGTAGTAGTAGAGGGATGGTCATGGTGTTGTTGGGAGGATGGTTAGTGAGGGTGGGGGCGTGAGGTGAGTGTGATGGGGTTTGTTTTGTTTCTACTTTAGGTGGTGTCTGGGGGATGTGACAGGGGTAGGCGAGTATTTATGGAAGTGAAACTGGAACAGGAGAGTAGACCACTGTGGTAGTGTGGTGTCATGGTGTGTGTCTGCTGAACTGCTGATGCTTGCTTCTTCTAGCCATGAAGAGAGGCGGAGTAACACTGTACTGTTCGGAATAAGATACATCCCTCACTAAGGGTGAGCTTCGGTACAGGACCGGACCGAACCGGACCAAAACCCGAATTTTCGGGAGGTCCGGACCGAAGACTGGACCGAATAGGTTCGGTCCGGTCCGATCAGGGTCGGTCTAAAACCCGAATTTTCCCCTTAAATTTTCGATCTGGTCCGGACCGAAGACCGAATTTCTAAAATTTTGTGGACCGAAGACCGGACCGAAAAAATTCGGTCCGGTCCGAATTTTGCTCACCCCTATCCCTCACCTATCAAAGCACAAACATTTCCTATAGATATTAATATGTTTTTTGGATAAACAAATTGTTTAAGTTAAGAGTAGTTATACACGGACGCGTGCGTCCGTGACGCTACCTACGTGGACGGACAAGTCAGCTGCCAGTTCAGCGTCCAGTCAGCCAAAACTTCTGCGCGGGGAAAAGTAAATTACGAATTATTAGGTGCGACGGTTCATTTCCCGAAATCACGATTAGACGGTTCATTTCCCGAAATCACGATTAGACGGTTAAACTTCACGTACATCATTAGCGGCGGGACAACATTCGAGTAACTTTCCTCCCAAGTCTTCTCCTTTTCCATTCCCCATTTCAGCCGGAGTTCCTTTCCATACGCTCATCCAAAACCTTCATTCCTGTTTTAGTCGAACGAAAATTATAACAAGGCGAAAATGGATCATTCTCTACCTGAAACCTCCATCGCTCCTGAAATTGTAGCCGCGCAGGTGTTGTGTCAACCACGTTCTTTCTGGTTCATTTTAAGGTTCATTATTGGCCTCTAACAATTTTTTTTGGTGGTTTAAGGGAAGCACGTACTACTTCTGCGAAACGAAGTGCGGTTTCACGACCCTTCACAAGCAGTTCGACCGGATGAAGGAGGAGGAGAAAAATGTCTTCCAACGGACGCCTTTCGGTCACTTCCTCTCCTTTCCTCACGTCACAACTGACAACGAGATACTGGGTTGGTTCGTCGAACACTTCGACGCCGCTGAAGTCGGTCTGAGAATAGCCACTGGGGTGGTCCCATTTACGGTAGAAGACGTCACCCTTCTACTTGGACTAAGAGCACATGGGCAGAGAGTGGATATAGAAGCAATGTACGTAGAGAAACGTGACAGGGTGAACCTCGACAACACCCAACTACTGGGTCATCTTACCGCCACGAGCAAGATGGGCGAGGAGGAAGAGCACGTCCGACTCCTTATTTCTATGATTTTCAATCATTTTTTGTTCTTCGATGGATCACTGCGAAGTAAAGCGTGGTACACGAAGCACCTTAAGAACCTCAAGCGCCTCAAGAGATATGCGTGGGCAAATGCGGTTCACACTTTCTTGGTTGAAGGCCTGGAGGAAGCCCAACGGGATCTCTCGAGGAGGAGATTGTCAGGGAACTTCTCTATGAAGCAGGGCTACGTGTATGGTTGCGTTGCCGTATTACAAGTAAGCATCTTGGTCCGGAATGAGTGTTGTATCAGTCCGGAGTAGTGTTGGTTTATGTCCGGAATAAGTGTTTTGTCTGTCCGGGATAGGTCTTGTGTCTGTCCGGAATAAGTGTTTCGTCTGTCCGGAATAGTATCTTGCTTATCCGGAATACGTATTGTGTCTGTCCGGATTAAGTATTTTGTCTGTCCGGAATAAGAATTTTGTCTGTCCGGAATAAGAGTTTGTCTGTCCGGAATAGTGTTGCGTCTTTTCGGAAAACGTATTGAGATTGTCTGTCCGGAATAAGAGTTGCGTCTGTCCGGAATAAGTATATTGTCTGTCCGGAATAGTGTTGCGTCTGTCCGGAATAAGAGTTGCGTCTGTCCGGAATAAGTATTTTGTCTGTCCGGAATAGTGTTGCGTTTGTCCGAAATAAGAGTTGCGTCTGTCCGGAATAAGAGTTGTGTCTGTCCGGAATAGTGTTGCGTCTGTCCGGAATAAGAGTTGCGTCTGTCCGGAATAAGAGTTGTGTCTGTCCGGAATAGTGTTGCGTCTGTCCGGAATAAGAGTTGTGTCTGTCCTGGGGAAGTTATGTTTCTGGTTTTTAACTCATTCCTATTTTCAGGTGTGGCTTTGCGAGAAGTTCAAATTGGGGGATCCCCGGTCAGCATTTCCACGGATCAAGTGTTGGACGGAAATGTTTAGCAGACGCCAAATCCTTAGAAAATAGGAAGATCGAGGCATCAACTTGTCCCAGATTTACTCGGGTCAATTTGAGTTGAAGGGCACCCCAAAACTCAGTGCACGGGAGCATTCACTGTTGTCAGAGGATCAATTTCCTACTGAAGAAGCAACTCCCGCAGCAAAGGTTGTCTCGAAGGAAACACCTTCAACATCCACTCTACCAAGGGTACAACTCAGTGAATGCAGCATTCCATGTGACCCACTGCTACAAGAGTTGGAACTTAGTGAGGTGAAGACGAATTGGCTGCGAGCCGAAGCAGCACTTAGGGAGGCGACCGTTAAAATTAACAACCTAGAGGAAGAACTCTGGATCTCTCAAGAAGAGTGTCGTAGGCTGAGAGTCCGTGGGGAGGAGGAAGAGAGGGAAAAGCGGGAGGAGGAAGAGAGAAATAAGAGGGAGGCGGAGGAGAGGGAAAAGAGGGAGGAAGAGAAAAATAAAAGGGAGGCGTAGGAGAGGAAGAAGACAGAGGAGAAAGAGAGGGAGAAGAGAGAGGAGGAGGAAAGGAAGAAGAGGGAGGAGCAAGAGAAGAAGAAGAGGGAGGATGATGAGAAGAAGAGGAGGGAGGAGGATGAGAGGAATAAGAGGGAGGAGGATGAGAAGAAGAGAAGGGAGGAGGATGAGAAGAAGAGGAGGATGAGGAGGGAGGAGGAAGAGAGAAAAAAGCGGAGGGGGGAAGAGAGGAAGAAGAGGGAGGAGGAAGAGAGGAAGAAGAGGGAGGAGCAAGAGAAGAAAAAGAGGGAGGAGGATGAGAGGAATAAGAGGGAGGAGGAAGAGAAGAAGAGGAGGATGAGGAAGAGAGAAAAAAGCGGAGGGAGGAAGAGAGGAAGAAGAGGGAGGAGGATGAGAGGAAGAAGAGGGAGGAGGAAGAGAAGAAGAGGAGGGAGGAGGATGAGAAGAAGAGGAGGGTGGAGGAAGAGAGGAATACGAGGGAGGAGGAAGAGAAGAAGAGGAGGGCGAAGGAGGAGGAGAGGAAGAAGAGGGAGGAGGAAGAGAAGAGGAGACAGCAGGAAAGAAAGAGGAAGGCTGTGGTATCGCTACCGCTTTTGCACCCTCAAAAAATGCGGACCATTAAACCACGTTTGCGCACAGAACATATAGACGAAGCGCAAAGCAAATCTGGCCAAGATGAGGCACATAAGAATGTCGCAGAAAAACAAGAAAAATAAAGGAGGCCGAAGAAACCACCACAAAAATAAAGGGGGTCGAAGAAGCCAGTGAAGAAATATACGAGGCCGACGAAACAACGAAAAATGAACTGGCCGCCCATGTTTCATCCACGAGGCCCGATGTGGATGCGACCGCCTTGAGAACGCTGACCAATGATGAGGTACGTCGTTTATTGAATGCAACGGCTCCCGAACGAGAAGCCAAAGATATTATCTGGAGGGGGGGTCTGAGCAATATCCGCAGGGGTGATCTGAAGGAAATGATTTCGGCAAAAATAGAATTCACCAACGAAACTATTGATGGCCTAATTGAGGTACTCCTCAGAAGAGGAGGGCAACAAAAGGTGGTCTGCTTATCATCCTTCGAATCGGAAATGATTGTGGAGGGACAGGGAGAAGATATAAGGAAAGATTATTTACTCCCAAAAATTGAAGGAATAAATGTGGAGGAAGTCCTCATCGCACAACCATACTGTTTAGCCGGCCACTGGACTCTGTTCGTTGCCCACGGACCTTGATCAGAGTTCATTCAGTACAACAGCCTCTCCCGCACACTTAAAAGATGTGACAATCCTAACCGTTTAGTCGGAACTCATGAATGCATCGCGTCTAAGATAGCGGGATACTGGCGAGGGTTGTTGAAGGTCGACTGGCCGCTGAGAGTTGAGAGGAAGGGTAGCCAACGACAGCAACCGGGGAGTAACGACTGCGGGCCATACAATTTGTACTGGATGAAGCGTTTGATGGAGAATGTTGATCCGACTCAGCCGAAGCAGAGGAAGGTTATTCACCGTTTTAGAGGCGATTTGGCCAATTTCTTACTCGAAGACTCTGGGATGTGCGATCAACAATAAACGACTCTGGATGTTTTAATTTTTTTTACAAAGTTATACATGTATACATGTTAAAATTACATAGACTATTTGAATGATTTATCAATACAAGGACATTTGGTGTTGGGTTAAATTATCAATACAAGGACATGTATAAATTATCAATACTCTTAAACCGGACAACAAATACACCTATTCCGGACAGCAAATACACTAATTCCGGACAACAAATACACTTATTCCGGACAGCAAATACACTTATTCCGGAAAAACTTAATGTTCCGTTTCTAGACAAACTTTATTCTTAAACCGGACAACAAATACACTTACTCCGAACAACAAATACACTTATTCCGGACAGCAAATACACTTATTCCGAACAACAAATACACATATTCTGGACAACAAATACACTTATTCCGGACAGCAAATACACTTATTCCGGACACACTTTATTCTTAAACCGGACAACAAATACACATATTCCGGACAACAAATACACTTATTCCGGACAACAAATACACTTATTCCGGACAAACTTTTTGTTCCGTTTCGGGACACACTTTATTCTTAAACCGGACAACAAATACACTTATTCCGGACAACAAATACACTTATTCCGGACAGCAAATACACTTATTCCGGACAAACTTTTTGTTCCGTTTCGGGACAACAAATACACTTATTCCGGACAACAAATACACTTATTCCGGACAGCAAGTACACTAATTCCGGACAGCAAATACACTTATTCCGGACAGCAAATACACTTATTCCGGACACACTTTATTCTTAAACCGATCAACAAATACACATATTCCGGACAACAAATACACTTATTCCGGACAGCAAATACACTTATTCCGGACACACTTTATTCTTAAACCGGACAACAAATACACATACTCCGGACAACAAATACACTTATTCCGGACAACAAATACAGTTATTCCGGACAGCAAATACACTTATTCCGGACAAACTTTTTGTTCCGTTTCGGGACACACTTTATTCTTAAACCGGACAACAAATACACTTATTCCGGACAGCAAATACACTTATTCCGGACAAACTTTTTGTTCCGTTTCGGGACACACTTTATTCTTAAACCGGACAACAAATACACTTATTCCGGCCAACAAATACACTTATTCCGGACAGCAAATACACTTATTCCGGACAGCAAATACACTTATTCCGGACACACTTTATTCTTAAACAGGACAACAAATACACTTATTCCGGACAACAAATACGCTTATTCCGGACAACAAATACACTTATTCCGGACAGCAAATACACTTCTTCCGGAAAAACTTTATGTTACGTTTCTGGACAAACTTTATTCTTAAACCGGACAACAAATACACTTATTCTAAACAGCAAATACACTTAATCCGGACATGGATGAATCGTAATCCGGACGGACATATAACGTAATCCGGACATACTTGTAACTTAATCCGGACATAAATATAACTTATTCCGGACAGGCATACAACAAACCAAAATTACTTAATTATATTTGTCGCCATCAGAAATTAATTCACAAACGAACAAGCAAAGAAAGAGTTGAATCTTATGCAATAATACGGACAGACATACAATGACTTTCAATAAAATTAAATAGGGATAATTCCAACCAAGGACAAATACAATAATCAAGGAGGAACTCCCTCGTAATGCAAATTCATGTCCCAATCATCGAAATCGTGATCCCCCGGTTTGGGTGCTGCAGGGTGTAACGGGGGTAGAACCTTATTCCTGATGATTTTCTTAACGTTACTTTTAATTATTTTCTCAGACAAAGAAATCCGTCGTTTGCTCGGCGGTATGCCTTTCCGTCTTGCCTTATCCGGATTGAGAACGGATGTACCATCGAACACAGGATCAGGTCGTTGCATACGTTCCTTAAGCAACTCAAGTGCCTCTACCGCCTGAAGATATCTGTCGTTTGAGTCGAAAGCGGCCTCGGCGATCCAAACCGCACGACCCATTATGTCATCGTGGCGACGAAGCGCATCGTTCCCCGTTATGCCACTTTGAAGGGGAAACTTGACTCCATAGCTCCTTCGGATATCCTTCCTCCATCGGTGGACGATGTAAGACTCGGGGAGCAACGCGTTTGGACGTATTCGGACAATAACAACATAAACGTGACAACATAGGATACCGACGTGATCAAACATTCTGCAATCGCATACCCACTTCTCATCTCTAATTTGCACTGTGAACCGTTTCGACAATGGGAGGATATGTGTCAATACATGTTCGGTCACGTTGAAGTGCAATGTGTCGTCCTCGTTGAACTCATCCTTGATGTCGCAGTACATCATCTTCCCAATTTCTAACTGCACCTTCTTGAAGACACCCACTGTATACAACTCGCCCAATTGCCTCTCGAATGGATATTTCGAAATCAATTGCGGAGCCTTATGCTGACAATCGAAATCAGACAGAGCTTCCTTCTCATACTTGTGGCGTACTGCGAGTTCGTATTGTTGAACGAACTGCTTAACTGTCGTCCTTGATGTGAGGTACTTATCGAAGAAGGCGTTCATACCCTCACTTCTCTGGGTTGATGTCATTCCTGCGGAAAAACAATCCCGCCAAAATGCAAGTACCCAGCGCTCTCGAATTGCATAAATGGATCGGAGCCAATTATTGTCGTGGAAATCGAAATCATCTAGAAAACCCTGCCAATTCCGCTCGAATTCTGCCGGAGTCTTGGAATCGAATACACAGTTGTTGAGGTCAAACAACGTATGCTCCCGGTACTTCGTGGGCAGCTTCACAGGGGCCTTATTCATTATGTGCCATATACAAAATCTGTGTCGCGTTTTAGGGAACACAGTCCTCACAGCCGCAGCTATGGTGCCACATTGGTCTGTTATGATCGTCGGGGGGCTTGTATCTGCACACAACGCGATCAAGATAAAAACATATGTTAATCGGGACAAAAATAACGTAAACCGGACAGACGTCAAGGGAAAACCGGACGAGCAAAAAACGTAAACCGGACAGACGTAAGGGATAAACCGGACGAGCAAAAGACGTAAACCGGACAGACGTAAAGGGTAACCGGACATGCACATAACGTAAAACGGACAAAGCCGGACAAAATAAAACACGTACCGTTCATGCACGTCAACCATGTTTGGAACAACCAAATGTAATTTTGTGTCGTCTCGGAAGAGAGGAGAGCGCAACCGAGTAGGACAGACTGGTAGTGGTGATTTACCCCCACAAATGGGGCAAAAGACATGTCATACTTGTTTGTTATGTATGTTGTGTCGAAACATATTGCATCTCCAAAGTAAGAGTAAGCAGCTCGAGAACGACTGTCGGCCCAGAACACATTTCGTAGTCTGCCTTCGTCGTCCATATCCATTACGTAAAAGAAGCGGGAATCATTCTTCTGCATCCTGATGAAATAATCTTGGATAGCTTGCGCATCTCCTGGTCCCATTTTGAGGTTTCTAACCTCGTTCACAACATTCCCGCGAAACATAATTTTTATGACAAAGCTAAATGCGTAACTTCAACCTCCGCGAATAAATAACCTTAGGTCCCGCTCGTTGAAAGACAATTTATCGTGACCTCCAGCTTCGACCACAAAAGATTGCATGGTCTTGGCAGCAGATATACCGGCAGCATCATTGCACGAAATGCGTGCTCTGGCGGACTCCGGGACAGATCGTTTTTGTCGGAGGAAGCGCATCTGGTCTTCCGACAGCATGGCGTGGTTATGTTGGAGATCTACGTAGTTAATTACGTAGCCTCTGGATGGATTTCCGGAGACCCTGATCCGAGCAGTGCACTCGACCCTACCGGATAACCTATGTTTTGGTCTACCTTCACCTTGGTTTCCCGGAGCATTACCCTCCTTGGAGCAAGTAAGAGTGACCCGTATAACAACACCACGATCGTAATGAGATTGCCTTATCTTCACACCAAAACCACAGGAATCGGCATAGGAAACGTAAAATGCTTTGGCTTCTTCGAAAGAAGGAAAATACATCTTCTCTTGCTGGACGTTTGAGGCATGCGCCGGCTGTGAGGACACATTAACGAGTGTCATTATAGTACAGCAAAAAGGGAGGAAGAAGAAGGAAGGGTTCATAGGATCCGAATAAGGTAGTCAAAACATTTTGTATCTCCGTGAAGCGCCAAAAAAGAAGAAATGGAGGACGTGCTGATTTGAGGAGCATTAAATGCGATTGTGGACGTATCGGGAAAATAAAAGAAAAAGACAACATTCCGGAGTAAGTAGTACGCTTGTCCGGAATAAGTGTTCCAACTATGCGGATTACATAGTAACTGTGTCCGGAATGAGTCATGCGCTTGTCCGGAAAAAAAAGAAAAATGAGTAAAAAATTAGGTGACGTGAAACCCTAAGGGATCTTTAGTGGATCTCCGTTGAGCGCCAAAAGAAAAGGTGATATCTCCGTAGATATGCATTTAATGCATCGGGAAGACAAATAAGAAAGACATCATTGCTCTGAGAAGCTTAGTGTACATGCTGACTGGATGCTGAATGGACAAAATTTCTCCGCCACATAAGTTATGTGACGCGCGCGTCTACTAAACATTTTCCTTAAGTTAATTATAGAATTTGGCTATGAACCCCTATCTAATTCTCAAAACCCACAGAAGCCATACAATCTAGACTGTCGTATAGATGTCAGAGGATGTTTCCGTTGTGGTTTGGGAACTTTTTTAGTTGTTACTTTACCTATATGCCAGGAGTTTCTTCGTCTTATTAGATAACTCATGGATTTTGAACTCAACCAGAGAGAGAGACCACTAGACGAAGTCTCAATGAGAAACAATATGTAGGCTCTTGACCCTTTTGTCAATCTCATTTTCCTCACCAAGGGCTTTTAATTTGATTTACATTCTCTAAAACAAGCAGATTTGACTTCCATTCTCTAAAACTTACGTATTTACATCGATTCTTCAATACAATACCAATGCTTGAAAAAGACATCTAATGTACTTTTCGTTACATTCCATTCTCTTGAAATTTTCAATTATCTTGGATACCATATAATTACAATTTTATGCTTCTCTGGAATAAGAGCCAGGAAAGAAGAAATTATAGCAAATGTAGAACAAACCGATTGAATCGGAGTTGTACTTTTCCTTGCTTAGCCAGCACTGATTTGAAAGCTTTGGACTTGAGTGCATGCAAGAAATATGCACTATTCTCATCTTCATAGAGAATCCCATTATATTCTACGACAGACTAGTAAAATTAACTTGACCTTAGCTTACTCAAGTTTATCTTACTCATCCCCTGTGACTTCTTAAAAATCAATACTCTAAAAGATGATTTCAAAAGCACAATAATTTGCAGGGCATTGCATGGTAGTGGGTCTGCTATAAGCCTAGAAAAGCTTTAAGCACTGGTCTTACGTCAACTATTTCTGGCAAAATCACAAGAAATAGAATAAAAGCAACAAACAAGTCTCTGTTCATGTTTCCTCACTTAACCAAAAGTCCTTGAAGGAAAAGCACCAGTCACTACGTACATGTGAAATATTACTGCCGCAAGTGTAGAACTCTGATAGGTGAAGAACAGCAGCAACTACTGCTGGTTTGTAGTACCAATCTGAAATTTCCATTTTATTGCAACGTGACCACCTTTGTTTGATCACAAATGTATGAAACAAATCTGCAGCATACACACGAGGAGTAGAGAGAAGGCGATGGTGGTAGATTGCAGTCGTGGTGTGTGTGAGTTCAATAAAGTGAAGACGACAACATGGTCAAAGAGATGTTCAAAATGAGGCAAGAACTGATGTGATGGGACAGGACATCAAAACACGTCCTACAGTGTTATGTTTATAAGAGCATATTTAACGGCGCCCGGGCTACCCCGGGCGCCCTGCACTCTCTCTCTGCTACGTCAGCTTCTTTCTCTGCCACGTCAGCTCACCCAACCCACCCAAAAAATCCCCTTATCCATGCCCAGGCTAACCCCACCCACCCTACACTCTCTTTCATCCACATCATTTCTTAATTAAACAAATTTAATTCTCACACAACATTTAACAAATTACATTTTATATTTTAAATCTAATTTAAAATATACAGTGGGGGATTTGTTGAGTTTGTGCGGGGGTGGCAGGGGGCGGCAGCCCCTGCGGGGGACGTATTTACCTACATTACGAAATGTATTTACCTACATCATATTATTGCATTCCATATATTGATTCGTTTACCCGTATTTACCTACATTATGAAATATAAACGGGTAAATACGTTTACATTCCGGCATTCGTTTACCCACATTAATAACAAATACCCAATCCATTAATAACAAAACATCCACTAAAAATTAAAAAATTTTAAAAAAAAATTCGACGAATGGGGGGGGGACACGTGCCCCCCACCCGATGGGCGCCCGGGCGCCAAATCGGGTGCTCCGGCACCCGATTGCGCACCCAGGCGGGCGCCTGGGGCGCCCGCCCGACAGGCGCCCTCCCCGTTAAGGGGAGGGCGCCCGGGCGCCCGGGTCGGGCACGAGGGCGCGCCCGACCCATTAAGGGTGCCCTAAGCTTCATTAAGGCCCGGCTCTCCCGGTGTTTTAGCAACGAACAGAAGATTATAATAAGAGTTTTTGATGATGTATTGACAAGACTGGAATCTTCGAAACACTTCGGTCCAACTCGAATGATGCCTCCATTGAGTGTTCCATTATAGAGTTCTAGTACGGAATTATATTCAAGAGGAAGTTTGTGTTATACTTTAACTGGGATAAGCTCACATTTTTTTGTTGTGTAAGGTTCAATTGCATTCAAATAAAAGGTCTTATATGAGCGATGTAACCACAGCTCATGTTACAAAAAGAGCAACAGTCAAAAGTCAAGAATCAACCGAAAAAACAAGCCCGTCGGGATAAGCCCTAAAAACCAAAAAGATCGGAATCATCAAGCGAGGTCAAAAATCAAACGCCTCCCTAAGCGCTCAGGTTCCTGTCCCCATTCTCAGCAGTTACATCTGAATAGTGAGACTAATTGAAAAGTGTACTTACTTTTAGTAAGCTCCAATCTCCAATCCATAAGAATGTGTTTTCCCGGCACCTAAAGAACCTAACAGGTCTTCTTTTTTAGCAGTCTTCGGCATAGAGTTCGATCCTTTTTTTAATCCCAAAATAGTTCTTTCGTGAAATTTCCACTTCACATAAAGGGGATCAATTCAGACACAAGCCAAAATGAAAATAAGGTAAAAATTCAGACGAGTGCAAGAACCTTGTTCACTGAAGTTCGACTTGATACTCCAAAAAATGTTCACGACTTGATTGATTCCCTTAGGTACAGAGTATGATCGCAAGACAAGTAATATAAAATGAATCTCAATATCTTTTCTTGTAAGAGTCATACTCAATTACTTTTTTAGAAACACATATATATTACCTTTCATATTGCATCCAAATTTTCCATGCTTATTAACGGCCCAAAAAGGTTTAACGTAGATAACATTATGAAAACTTATTAGCGTGATTAGTAAAATATGCGATAATTGTTATATTATTATGTGATATATATTATTTCATTAATTAATTAATTAAAGTCATACATATTCATTACTTGTGTTAGTGTGTAGTTATTTTGATCGAAAAAATTATCACATACAAAATCTATAAATAATAGTTTTTGGTCTTAATTGTTGCCCTACATAATTTCCATCATCCTCTTCCTAAATTTCTCCCAAAATTCAACCTAAAAGTTGTGGGTAGTGTTCACTTTATTGAACTCACACACACACCACGACTACAATCTACCGCCATCGCCTTCTCTCAACTCCTCGTGTGTATGCTGCAGATTTGTTTCATACATTTGTGATCAAACCAAGGTGGGTCATGTTGCAATAAAATGGACATCAAGAGGATTGTCCATCGTCAAATCTAGGAAAAAACAATTGAAGATCAAATCCTTAAAAGTTTCGCTTCCGCTTTGTGTTCTTCAAGATGTTTTTGACATCTAGTTGTAAGTATTTCTTTTATATTATTTTATACAAAATTTAGTAGTAGATTTTGATTATGTGAGTATGTTCTTGATGTATTTGAACACACTTAAACTCTAACATCTGGTATCAAGAGTCAAACTAAATTCATATAAAATACATTATGTTGTAGTCTTACCACTCTTCGGTATAACTTGAAAACCCGTAATACTGCCGCTTTATGCTTGAGTTTAAGAACTTTTTGGGCTGAATAATGATGGAATATATATTTGTTAACAACCATCGAGAATCATTATTGGCGTTTTTCCCTAATCATGTTGTTTTGATTCCCAAATCCTAAGCAGTGCTTCAATCGTACGTTAAGAAGTATTATACATGTATCATGGGTTTTGATTTGAACTATTAAATTTATGTATTTATTTATTTCGTAACTATAAACGACGTGGTGCTCGAGATTTGATGTGAATTACTATTATTATTTCTATATTCTTGACTTTTGCACTGTCATGTAATAAGAATTCATATATATTGCATTTACGTATGAGATATTGCATTTTTCAGTAATATATAATTATGTTTTGCACACATGTACCAAAATTGACCCAACGGAAATTATTGTACATGTTTGACTTCTGAAAAATTGTTAACCATATTATGATATTTTTAACGACTAATTATCGTCAATTTCAACAACTTTAATTGTAGATTTTCTTTTGTTAAATAAATTTTTGTGATGGTTACCATGTGGTGTTAAATCACAATATTTTTTTATGTTTGATAAATCATGGACATAATTTTACCAACTTTAATTATGGACATGATTTATAATATAAATTCTCTTATGACTAATGTTTTTGTAAATCATTTTATTTTCTGTCCAACGATGATATAGATTGATTTATAAAATATATTATGTACATGTTATTAATCGTACCAACTTAGATTAATAATTATGTAAAACAGTTATGAATTAACTGAAATAATTTTGGTGGTTTAATGTTAATTACAGTTTGTTAACTGTTAGTTTACAGTTAATTAATGTTATTATGTTTGTTTCTCGAGTGGTTTATGTAGTTTATAAAAGTAAGCATCATATTTATTTTGAAAATTATGCAGCATTGAATGCATCGCATATTACATCTCAACAATCTAGAATTGAATCCCTTAATGGAACAAATTTTCTTACTTGGAATGAGCAAATAGAAATATATCTAGGTGTTTTAGAACTCGATCATGCATTTCGTATGGATGCTCAGACGCCTCCTACGATCACTAGTTCCAACAAACTAAAGACCAATTATGAAAAATGGGAGCGTTCTAATCGCACGTCACTAATGATTATGAAGAGTTCTATTATTCCTATTATCCGGGGAGCAATCCTTGAAAAAGATAGTGCTGACAAGGCATTTAATGCAAAAGAGTATTTGACTTCTGTTGAAGGCTAATGCAAGTGACCTTATAATGAAAATGCTCACAACCAAGTATAATGAGACTAGTGGTATATGTGAACATATCATGATGATGAGCGATATGATCGCAAAACTGAAAGGTATGTATATGGCAATTTCTGAAGGTTTTATTGTTCATTTTATTTTGACTTCTCTGTCTGTGTTTTTGGTCCTTTCAAGATCAATTATAATACGCAAAATTGGAAATGGAAAATGACCAAATTAATTGTCATGTGTGTTGAAGAAGAAGAAGAAGATGAAATGCTAAAAACTGAAAAGTCCGACTTTGCACGCATTGCCTTTAATGGTCCAAGAAAGAGAAAATTTAAAGATAATGGTAAAAGGAAAAAGAAAATGAAAGCGGTTGTTGCTAATGACAAAGCAAGTACATCTGGTACAAAACATGCTTTTACTCTAAAATGTCACTTTTGTAAGAATCGTGGACATGTAAGGAAGAAGTGTGATGGTTTTAAAGCATGGCTTGTTAAGAAGGGTAATGAAACTAACTTTATGATTTATGAAACTTTTTTAGTTGATGTTCCTTCACATACATAGTGGGTTGACACTGGTGCAACTGTGCACATTACGAACTCATTGTAGGAATTCTATTATGTGACCAAACTCCCAAAGGGAGGAAGGAAACTCAAAGTCGCTAACGGACAAGTGACTGAAGTTGAGGTTGTTGGAACCATTCGTTTTGTATTAAAAAATGGTTTTGTCCTCTATTTATATGATTTAGTTTATATTCCCTCTGTCGTTCAAAATTTAATTTATGTCTCTAAACTTGACCTTTATGGTTACTCATGTCAGTTTGGAAATGGGATGCTTAAACTTTGTTATAACTCTTGTTTTGTTAGATCTGAAATTTTAGAGGGTGACCTCTACAAACTGCATCTGAATTATTCATCGACTAAGTCTTTATTGTCTATGAATGTGAATAATGTCAATAATCATCAATGTGGAATCAAAAGAAATCGTGATAGTGAATATTCATCAAAATTATGGCACTGTCGTTTAGGTCATATTTCTCGAGACAGAATGCATTGTCTCGTTAAACATGAAATTCTTCCTACATTAGACTTTTCTGATTTTGATGATCGCGTCGAATGGTATTAAAGGAAAATATGTTAAAGGAACTAAGTAAGGGGTACTCGAAGTGGGGGACTATTGGAAATTATCCACATAGATATATGTGGACCTTTCCCTACTTTGAGTCTTAACGGGCATAAATCATTTATTACAATTATTGATGATTATTCTCGTTATGGTTATGTATACCTTATTCATGAAAACTCTGAAGCACTAGAAAATTTTAATTTTTTTAAGGTAGAAGTTGAAAATCAATTGAACCTTAAAATTAAAATAGTGAGGTCAAATAGAGGATGTGAGTATTATGGTAGACACACCGACTCGGGACAAAATCCAAGTCATTTTGCTTTGTTTCTTCAAAATAATGACATCGTTCATCAGTTTTCAATGTTGGGGGATCCTTAGCAAAATGGTGTAGCTGAGAGACGAAATCGTACACTTATAGATATGGTACGAAGTATGATATGCATCACTGACTTACCTGATTATTTGTGGACGGAAGCATTAAAGACAATCACACATATTCTAAATAGGGTTCCTTGTAAATCTGTCCCGAAAACACCTTATGAATTGTGGACAAGTCGAAAACCCAATTTGAGATATTTACGTGTTTGAGGTTGTCATGTTGAAGCTAAAATCTTCAATCCACAAATTAAGAAGCTTGACTCTGAAACCATTAGTTTTTATTTTATCGGTTATCCAGAGAGATCCAAAGGTTTTCGTTTTTATTGCTCATCTCATACCACTAAAATTATTGAAACGAGACATGTTGTATTTTTAGAAAATGACAAGAATAGTGGGAGTAGTGAAATTAGAAAAGTAAATCTCGATGAAAGTCAGACTTATGTTCCAATGCTGATCATCCGAGAGGTTTCAAGTTCTACACCTCCTTTGGATGTTGTAGACACAGCTAATCCACTACTTAATGAAGAACCCCACACTAATGAAGCTTTTGAACTTCCTGAAGAACTCTTACGTAGGTCGCAGAGGGTGAAAATTTGTCATTTCTAATGACTATATTGTATACCTAACTGAAGGATGCGATATTGGCAATGAAGAGGATCCAATCTCTTTTAGTGAAGTCGTTATGTGTGACAAATCATCAATGACTAGTAGCCATGGAAGAAGAGATGAAATCTATGGAAACTAATGAAGTTTATGACCTTATTGATTTACCCAATAGAGTTAAGCCAATTGGTTGTAAATGGGTCTATAAGACCAAGACAGACTCCAAAGGTAACATCGAAAGATTTAAGACCAAATTTGTCGCTAAAGGCTTTACTGTTGCATTTCATGTTTAATTATGCATGTATATTTTTCGAATTTTTATGCATAATAAGGATTAATTACAATTTTCTACAATTTATTTCATGCATGCATCGGTTTGTTTTAATAACTAGTTTCAAAAACTCATTAAAACAAACATGGGCTCCGAAATTCATACCTAGAAGTTCTCTAAAACTTCTTGATGATCCGGAGATGCTGAAGAAGACGATCGTCGCTTCCCGTTGCGCCGGATGCCTCCGAGTGTTCACCGAAACCCTAAACAAGGTTGGAGAGAAAGGAGCTAGCCAATCAATCTCCAAACAAGCTTAGAATCTAGCTACAAACCCCTTCCTTAATCTCTGAGATTTCTCCTTCCAAAGACATAGAAAACTAAGAGAATTTTCGTGGATTTTTATGGTGAATTAGGAGAGAAAATATTTAGCAAACTTCTTCTAACATAATTAAGGAGAATAAGGACCTATTTATAGGCTCCAATCTTACTCTCAATCATGGCTATTCTTAAGCCACGAATTCTTGATATTTTTTCTCACAAACTAATTCCATAATGCATTATATGCATCCACAAAACGTTTGACCAAGTTTGGAGCTAATCCAACCATTGATCAAATTAATCTCTTAATTATCAAAGGCAGAAAATCGATCGGGACTCGGTCTACCGAGACATACTCGGTTAACCGAATATGTCACGTTCGGATTTCCGTGCACTTGACGGATGACCGATTCTTAAGGAGAAAAATTCTTCTTAACCGTTCGGACGAATTCGCGTCTTTGACCGAGTGTCATTCGGTTAACCGAAAATATCGGAACTGGATATTGTTCGGTCGACCGTTTCTGGTTCGGTATACCGACCCAGAGTTTCAGGCACTTTGGTCAAGTTCGGTCAATCAACTTAACCATTCGTTCCACGTTCGGTTGACCGATCCACAGATCCTTCGGTCGACCGAACCTTAACGGATTACCGAACTTCTACCCGATTTTGCTTTTTCAAATTTTGGATTTATTTCCAACAAAATTTGAACTTTAGGGGTTTCAGCAAATTCACAACTTATGCAATGTATTATCCTATGCAATAATAAATTATTGCACCCCATAATATATGCATCTCATATGAATTTATCATGATTCTAATTATGTTATATATAACATAATTGATTTTACTTGTTCACCACATGTGTCATATTTTTTATAAGAAACCTGACACATCTTATGAATCAAAATCAAGCTTCTTGTTTCCCGATTTTTGCGGTGTGACCTATGGGAGGATCTAGACTAAGTTGGCAGTGATATTAAGAGCTTAATATCACAAGCTATAAGCGGTATCTAGCTACACATTATAGCTCCCAATTAGTTAGATGTCTTAATTCCACTCGAACCAAAACCCGATCCATTTAGTGATGGAGTGCACCACTTGTGTCTGTCCCTTGCCTCATGATATTAAGAATACACATAAAGTAGTATTGTGTCATCTTTGTATTAGTATTCATTTCTTGATCTATTTAAGCTAGTTATAAATATGTGACTTAACTCAAATCACATTGTGCACATTATAACTTTGTTTTATCAAGGGGCCCACTAATATCATCACTCAATTAAGAGGGGGCAATGACAGTCTTTTGACTAACTATCTTCTCCAACAAAAGTTGTATTTAACCAACCAATGTCTTTACACTACACTTATTGATAACTCAAGACACTAATCTAATTAAGCATTCCTTAAGTGATTGGATATAAGTCTCATATCAAAGGACCGAAGACACAGTAAAATATTAATGACACAGAAACACATTTCTATAATATTTTACTTATTAGGTCTATTCAGTATACAAAAGTAATATTTTCCTCTTTTGCATACCCGTGTCGCCACTCACTTGTAGAGCTACAATGATCTATGACCAACACGACAATCTTAACTCGGTAATTAATGTCCCATGTTAATTACCATGATTGCGAATATCTTTTGTTTTATGTAAACCAATATCTTTTAGAGCTCTACGGTTAAGGACCAAGAGTCTCTTCCTTAACACTTCTAAAAAACGAATAACATAAACAAGGAACAAAATAATTTCTCATTCTATTCATAATAATTGACATTTAAAAGTAAAACTTTTAGAACACATTCCCTTCATTTACTAAAGGGAAGACATTCATTTTGATAATATATTTTCTTCAGTCTCAAAGAAAGACTCACTTAGAATTTTTTTAGCCTTAGTATCTCATTATGATCTAGAGTTACACTAGATGGACGTAAAAACTGCAATCCTTAACGCTGACTTGCAAGAGGAACTCTTTATGACACAACCATAAGGTTTTGTCGTAAAAGGCAATGAACATATGAGATGTCGATTAAAGAAATCCATATATGGCTAAAAACTATCATCTAGACAATGATATCTTAAGTTTGATGATGTCATAACCTTCTTTGGATTTAAAGAAAATGCAATGGATCAATGCATATATTTTAAGTTTAGTTGGAGTAAGTTTATCATTCTCCTCTTGTATGTGGATGATATTTTGCTAGCCAAAAGTGATTTAGACATGTTATTTGAGACTAGACGATTTCTTTCAAACAAGTTTGAAATGAATGATCTTGGTGAAGCCATTTATGTTATTGGCATTGAAATTCATCAAGATCGGTCTCGTGGGATTTTAGAATTATCTCAAAAGACATATATTGAGAAAATACTTAAAAATACAACATGCAAAATTGCTCCCCAAGTGTTGCTCCTATTGTAAAGGGTGACAAATTTAGTAAATTACAATGTCCTAAAAATGAATTAGCGCACAAATGAAGCAAATTCCTTATGCCTCAGTGGTTGGGAGTTTAATATATGCTCAAGTTTGTACACGTCCTGATTTGGCATTTGCGGTTGATATGCTTGGTCGATATCATGTAGATCAAAGGATGGATCGTTGGAAAGCTGCCAAAAATGTTTTACGTTATTTGCAAGGGAAAAAAGACTATGTGCTTACTTACAGAAAGTCGGATAACCTTGAGGTTATTGATTATTCTGATTCTGACTTTTCTAGATGCATTGATAGTAAGAAATTCACATCGGGTTACATACATATGCTTGCAGATGACCAATATCATGGAAGGGTGTCAAGCAGTCTTTACGGGCATCTTCCACAATGCAAGCAGAATTTGTGGCATGTTACGAGGCTATTGCTCAAGCCATTGGGTTAAATAATTTTGTACCTCGACTTCAAGTAGTTGATAGTATTTCAAGACCACTCACGTTATTTGTGATAATGAAGCTGTTGTTTTCTTCTCTAAAAACAAGTCAAGTGGTGCATCCAAGTGGATTGACATCAAATATCTTGTTGTTAGAGATAAAGCCAAAGATGATATTATTGCCATACAACACATAAGAACACGAGCAATGTTAGCTGATTCACTAACAAAGGCTCTACCACCCAGTCTCTTTAGAGAGCATGTTGTCGGCATGAGTTTGGTAAATATAATGTAATGTCGTTAATGACTAATGTGTATGACATTATATGTTGGAGCTTCAATAATGTATTTGACTTTGATTTGTAAAAGTTTGCTTATTATTTCTTGTGTACAATCTTATTATTCATGCAACAAATTTATGAACTTAATGACTTATGTTGACTGAATTTGGAAAGATGACAAAATACCATAATTGATGGGGTCAAATGACGGCGTTAATTATTTGACTACATTGGTTTGACTTGGTTATTCGGACTGAATGAAGTATATGTTTTAATGAAATTTATGTTGGGCAATTTTGTATGTGTTTTATAAATGGAACTAATTAAATTGATGTTACGGTAAAGTGGGAGAATGTTATATTATTACGTGCCTATATTATTTTATTAATTAATTAAAGTCATGCATATCCATTACTTATGTTTGTGGGTAGTTAGTTTGATGAAAAAAAACTACTCCACATAATATCTATAAATAATGGTTTTTGGTCCCAATTGTTGTCCTAGTTAATTTACATCATCCTCTTCCTAAATTTCTCTCAAAATTCAAGAGGATTATCCATGATCAAGTCTAGGGAAAAACAATTGAGGATCAATTGCCTAAAAGTTTCGCTTCTGTTTTGTGTTCTTGAAGATGTCTTTGACATGTAGTTGTAAGTATTTCTTTTATATTATTTTATACAGAATTTTGTAGTAAATCTTGATTATTTGATTATGTTCTTGATGTATTTTAACACACTTAAACTCTAACAATAATATCTTTCCCATGGCAGATTTGGTCTAAACTTCCAATGCAAGTGTAGACGTCAACATCTTATTACGTCACGACAAGAGGTAGCAAGGGTGGTTACTGTGTTATGAGTAGAATCACATGGACTTGGGCCCGAGCCCAATATTCTGTATGTCAACAGTTACCACTTACCGGCATCATTGTATTACAAGCCGAAGATGGAGCGGTTGATCGATGTGAGATAAAATAAAACGGTAAGTTATACGTTGTTAACTACGTTACAATTTTTTTTTCAGATGGATCATATGTTGTTAACTATTTTATAATTTTACTTTTTTAGATGGAGCATAAAAGTCGAAGGCACAGGAATGAAGGATCTATTACTACATTTTTAGATCATGTTTTTACAATATTATATTCACTCGATGACAAAAATAGTTGTAATTAAAACATTTCAATCAAATTATTATCAATACTTGAAGAACAAATTCTCAAAAATAATAATTAGGTAAAAAAATATTATATGATATTTATATATAAATATCGGGCTAAATTTATGCAAAAATAGTTTTCTGACAACAACTTAAGTGATGTAGGTCAAGTACCACAGCTTTGGAATTCAACGTTCAAAAGATGGTCATAGTTCTGATTTTGCATTACACGATTGCCATAGGCCTACAAATATAAAAGTCCTACATGCATATTCTTTTCCTCAGAGAAATCAGGAATGTCGTTCAAATAATGCCAACTCAAAGGCTCATTGCTTGAGAGAGGGGACAAACACATGAGCTGATCTAAACTAATAACTGCAATTTAGTCAAACAAGTCAGGGTGTGTGACAAAAGATCCAACTAAGAATATCCTGTTTGATTAGTTATATCTATGGGTTTGAAGAAATTAAGATGGACTCACTCGCCAACTTTGACGACCCAACTTTTCTTGGTCTCCAGTCTTCTCAATTCCTTAGGCAAGACTGATGCAATGGAACTCCACGGGAGGTCGAAAGGTTTATAAACTAACATACAAGTACGAATGATCGAGGACATTCATGGTATAAACTGCGGGGACAAATGGGAATGCGTACGTGAAATGAAAAGGATTCTTAAAACAAATAAGCCCACAAAACAAACATATCATCATACATAATCTATAGACACTACTAAAAGACATATATAACAGTTACAATTAAAAGTGCATAGAGAGTCATAAGGGTTTAGGAGTTACTATACTATCTCTACATACACGTTGTATGATATTTTTTTAGCAATGCAGCTAGCTATTCGTGTAATATATTCATGTATTGCATTTAATTTTACCATTAGTATTATTACTATCATTGCTGCTATCAAAAAATTATTACTATCATTGTTATTGTTATGTAATAATAAGAACCTCAGAAGGTGTAAGCGCACCTGGTTGGTGAGTACGTTGGTGACGATTACTCAAGTTGTTTCTCTATTTTTATTTCTTTTGCGAAAATAAATTAAAAAAATAAAAATCCCCATCCACGAATAAAAGGGTCCTTTGGTTAGGGGTGTAAACGGAATACCTGTATATCCGGTCACCCGCTCCGGGCGGGTACGAGTATGTGTACAAAAATTCATATCCGTTTAAAAATTCAAACCCGTATACCCGTACCCGTTTACCCGGTTAATAAATGGGTCGGGTACGGGTATACACATTACCCGTATCCGTTTACCCGTATACCCGTTAAGATATATTATATTATATATATAATATTTTTTAATATTTTTTAATATTTTATATATTATATATTATATATTTTTTATATATAATATATATTTTATATAATATATATTATATTTTTATATATTATATATTATACCGTTCACCCGCCCCGTCCCCGCTAACTTAACGGGTACGGGTCTGGTACGGGTATATATGCTTTTTGCCGGGTATATACCCGTACTCGTACCCGCTAATTTAGCCGGGTATGGACATATCCGACCCGTACCCGACCCGTTTACACCCCTACCTTTGGTGGACGAAAGACGAAAGTCTATCCACCAAAAGTTTTTGATAACATAAAGTCAGACACATACTGTTTTTTTTCTAGTAAAATAAAAGAAAAAACCATCTTATTTTATTGCGTGTTGAAGTATGGTACGTACAACACTAAAGTATATGACTTTATTTGTTGTTACAGACTTACAGTATAAAAGAAAAATATTAAAAAAATTTACTCCGGTACATGAATTTTGAATATAATAATAAAAAATAGAAAAAATCCAGACGCCCAGCTTTTGTCAACCAGGAAGTCATGTTCCAAACAAATAATAGAATGACCACCTATTACTCTATTAGTTGTAGTTTAAATTGTTAAAATATGCTAGTTAAGTTCCTTGTTAATGGTTCCCGCCAGGGCTCGGACCAGAATTCTTGATCCAACCAAGAGTGCCAAGGAATTTGAAACCATGTCCTCCACCAGGACTCGGACCGGCTTCCTTAATCCCACCATGTGTCTCACTCAACTTGAAATCATGCCCTTCACCGGGACTCGGACCAGCATCCTTAATCCCACCAAGGGTGGAAATCGATTTGAAACTATGTCCTTGGCCAGGACTCGGACCGGAATCCTTAATCCCACCAAGTGTATCGACCAATTTGAAAGTATGAGCTTCACCTGGACTGGGACCGGAATTCTTAATCCCACCAAGTGTGTCGGTCAACTTGAATCCATGTCCTTGACCCGGACTCGGACCCGAATTCTTAATTCCACCAAGTGTGTTAGATAACTGATAAGCATGCCCAACACCTGGACTCGGACCCGAATTTTTAATCCCACCAAGTGCGTTAGATAACTGGTAAGCATGCCCATCACCTGGACTGGGACCTGAATTCTTAATCCCACCAAGTGTATCAGACAACTTATAAGCATGCCCAGCTCCAGGGCTTGGACCTTCGTGCTTGATCCCACCAAGAGTATCAACCACCGCCACCGGACTAGCACTGGCCTCCTCGACTCCATTCGCGAATGCATGACCACCACCTCCTGGGCTCGGACCTGAATTTTTCACCGAGCCCAGAAACAATCGACTCCAAATTCCCCCTTCACTAATGGCTCCTTCCTCTAGCACCGCTAGTGGACGGGCACTTGAGCCAAACACCGCCAAATTGGACACCACAATGACAACCAACGCCACAAATCTTATGCCCATCGCTACAAATTAACTCACTACTTAAGCACGTAGATTAACTTTGATCTCTTGACAGGTAGCTAGGTATGATTGTTGAATATATGTTGTTGATGTATAAACTGGAGGGAACATATGTATATATAGAAGACAGATCTGTGGTATTCAAACACGTTTGGAAGAGCATGTTTGAAGAGGGTGGCTTTGAGGAAGTTGCATGGTGAGTTCATGCATGCAGTTGTTAGATGAAGAAAAACAAGGATCCGAAAGAAGTGGTTGAGTTGAAATTGTGAGCTTATGCGAATATTAATGCGATGGTGGCCTGGAAGAATAATATACACTGTGGAACAGTGGAACTACTTAAGCTGGTTAATTGAGGGCATCCGGTTCCCGCCGCCGCATGCATGCATTAACCATAATAAAGCCTTTTTTGATAATGTGGTAATCAAACTATATATAACGACATAGTTATCCCTAGGTTAAGAGTCTACAATAACTTTTTGAGGCTTCAATCTTTGATTAGAATCCTTACTGTTTTGTTTGACCCACATGGCAAATTAGATTGATTATCTGACCTTGAAATTTATTTTTCTTGCTTTGTTTGGGGATTAAGATGGTAAGCGCAATTAGTGAGGAAGAGGGTTTGCAATTGCATCTATACAGAATATTTTATTTTTTTGAAACCTTGGAAATTTTATGAGCTTGTAGACATAAATTATACGGAAGTTCTACCCATGTGTTTTGTCAAAAATTCATTAAGGATAATCGCAAACTCTTGGTGCACACGTGGCATCAAAATCCAAGAAGTGCTTGCATTTGAAAATTAATTTTTTTCTTGAATTTATATGTGGATTTGGTTATATGATATCTAATTAATATATCATATTTTTTCTGCTATTCCAGTGTCTTGATTTTGTTATAGCCTTCGCTCATTGCTGGGTATCAATAATATCTATGTTAACAGATGATGTAATTAGATGATATTTTAATATTTATGACTTATCAATTAATTATGCCTGTATGTCCACTTTCGAGTATGATTTTCAAAGTTTGATCCTCAAGTTAGTCTGAACTAATTTGGAACTCGTAAGCAATCCCACTCCACAATTAATTCTTCTTGTGAATAAGATGTTAGATGTTTGTTTACCATTTGCACTACTAAATTCCCTATCACGAGAAACACATTTTTAATGTGTTAGGCAAATTTTAAGTTTTTTTATTAACCCTCGTCCCTCAAAGTGGTGACGCTTAAGCAGAGTAGTAGTCAGAGTCTAATTGAGACCCGAGCTTAGTAATACTTTGAAATAATTTAAACAATGATGTGAGGTTGGATACTTGGGTCAAAGAGCTTTTGTCAACACAAAGTTTAGACCAAACTCCATAACAAGAAAAGGAGACTCTGATTTTCTCTGTCCGCCATAATGTTGTGGACTACTCCAATCTTCATGGATTTAGAGAACGAATTGGGGGTGTTCGAAGTATTAAGCAAGTAATGACTCCCGAAAATTGTACAGAACACAAGATTGTTTAGATAAATGGACACCCACGTTGGAGACCAACTGTAGTACAAAGCTAATAAACAAAATCTGGTCGTATTTGGCCAATTGGTCAACTATCTATAGCAAAGAGTCAACAACAATTAAGTGATTTATCTTTTAAATTTTGATTGCTTTGTGCTACTGCTAAGGCCATCCTTAACGGATGAACTTCTGGGAACGGGTCGGACCACCTGCCCCTTAAGGAAGGGGGGGGGGGGGGGGGGGGGGGGGGGCGGCCCAGGTCGGAACCCGACCTGGGTTCCGACCCGGGTTGGAGTAATTTTTTTTAAAACAAAGATTAAAAATTATTTTTTTTATTTGTTAAATAATATTTAATTGATATATATATATGTTTTTATATAATTAGAATTAATTTCTGAAAATTAAAATAAACGAAAATAATTAGTAAAATAAATGTAAATAATTAATCAAAATTAGTAAAAATAATTGTAAGTAATTAAACAAAATTAGTAAGATAATTGTAAATGTATATAATTAAAGAAAATTACCTAGTAAAAATAGAACACATGAATTTACCTAGGCCCACCCAAAAACGCATTAGTAACCCTAAAAAATCGGTAGAGAATTACTAATAAATCTCAAAAATAAAAAATCTTCAGGGAGCGAGACCCCCGACCGACCCGTTAGAGTGATCATTATTAAATCTAATTTTTCGAAATTGTTTGACAATTAACGTAATTTTATTAGATTAAATATATTAACATTATTAACCATTATCAATATTAAAAAATATAGGTATTTTTTTATTGATATGTATATTATTTTATATAATTAGAAATAATTCCTGAGAATTAAAATAAATGAAAAATAATAAGATAAAGTCGTTGTAAAAATAATTTATTTAATAGTTTGTGTATTTTTGTGGTGGAATAAAAAAAGAGGTAAAAAGAAATAAATTGAAGGAGAGAGTGTGTTGAAAGTGGGGTTGGGGTTAAGAGATGAAAAAAGAGTTGGGTTGGGTTGTGGGTTGTATAGTATTTTTTTCTGACGTGGCGGAGAGAGAAACTGAGTTGGAATTAATGGTGGTCTAATGGAGATGAGTTATCGTGTTTTTAGTTGGAACTAGTGCGGTCCACGTAGGATTGCGGACTTGTGTTTTTTCTTCGCATAATGTGCAGACAATGCAGTGCAATATTAACTAATTCAGCATTTCTCTTGGACAATGTTGATTTTGTTGGAATGTAACAATGCATTAACACAATACAGATTAATCGCACCGCGTAATACCGAATATTGACTTGCGGAAATAAACTTCGGATCATCTCCCAAACTTAATGCAACGAGAACACAATTAAGATGGAAATAAACAAGCAAACACAAATGCACATCTGAAACAACCACGACACACGCGATTTAGAAATTTCGGCAACGTGCCTACGTCCTAGGGATCTCTTGCGGGTTTCCTTTCCTTCTTCCGTTTCTCCAATAAGAGAAGCAACCGAGATTACAAGTACATGGAGGCAATATGTCCTCCAAAGCACTTTAGATCTTTCTCTAGCCTAATCTCTCAACTCACAATGAATGAAATATTACACTTGTACGTTATGTGAAACTAAGAGCAAACAAGTTCTTTTATAGACTCAAAAAACGAGCTACAATTAAGAAAAACCGTTCTTTGAGTAATGTGAAACATTCCTGTTGCGATTCGGTTAGCCGAATCCTTCCCGGTTGACCGTTAGAACGTTTCTTCATGATGTTCGGTTTACCACGAGAACGTTTCTCCCACGAACTAACTAATTCTCCAACAACCTCACGGTTGACCGAGCACCCCTCGATTAACCGTTCCAATTTCGACAGACTCTCTCGTGATTCTCGGACCACCAAAAAATCACCAACGGTTTACCGAATCCGTTGTTCCGAAACGTTTGTTGTCTTCTGACGGTAGACCGAATCTCATTCGGTCGTCCGAACCTAGCTACACCCGAAGTGTTTGTAATCCTTGGTTCGGTGGACCGAATCCAATTCGGTCGTCCGAACCCTGCATCGCCAAAAGTACGTGGAGTTTTGGATCGGTAGACTGAATCCCATCTGGTCGATCGTTTTCTTCCTGATTTTGTTTTCTTAACAAATGTAGACCAATATTCAACCGATTTGTCCTATCTTAATAGTTAACACGTTATAATTTGTTGTGTTGCTTTAAAATCTCATAACCTCGTACGAACCTTCTGTTTCAGTTGGCGTTTCCAGGTCTTCTGCAACGTGCAGATGAGCAGAAATAGCTTAGAATTTTGTTTTCGTGATGGAATTTTTTAGTCCATTCCATGCTCTCTTTTTACTTCAAACTTGGTCTCCACTTTGTGGCGTTCCCGTTTAATGTCTTGCAAGTTTGAACAGAGCACTTGTTAATATAAAGCATATATTTTGTGCACAAGATAATAGAAAATAACTAAACACTAAAACAACCACAATTGAAAAACGTAAAATTTGATTCGTCCAACACTTATATAAAACCTAATCATTGGTTTTGAACTAGATATCACACTTCAATAAGAAACACACGAAATTCGACAATATCCATTTTCATTTTGAAACAAATGCATTGAGTACTAAAGTGGAAATGGTTTAATATAATTTTCACCGAATATTTGACGAGAAACTAACAATATTTCTAACGGATGTGTAAAATTATATATTTCATAAATTAAGAATAAGAGAGCAATCGTATGAAAAGTGTAAGTACCCATGAATCTTCTCAAAAAGGAAACCCAAATTAGATAGGCATAAACAAATGCTAACGTGTGGTAACCACGTCATGCATGTCCCTAGACACCCATATTGGACGAAGAAAAGGCAAATTTTAAGATTCCGTGACCTACCTTATGTGAGGGACTGCATATCAAAAGAACCCCAACAAACCAACCAAGAGGACCAATCTGGTTAAATTTAAGGTACATGCTACTTTTTCCATATGAAACTATACAAGCTCTGTGTATGTGGTTTCTTTTGTATTAACTTCGTTTGACTAAATGATTAATGTAACGAATGATTACTTGATTTTGTGTTCCAAAAGGGAGCCTCTAATGCAGTGCACCATCCAAGATCCAACCTCCGACCTCCTCATGGGCTTTCTACAGTAGGAAATAGAATAGTAACAGAAGTGGGTTGGTAGGAGAATCCATGTAAAGGGACTTTCTTTTTCACTAGTGGATCATCTAGTCCCGAACAATACTGTTAGTTTTTGTACTTTTGTGGGACAATTTATTAGGGTTTTCATGGAAAATACTAATAATAGCATCCAACCAAAATGCACTCCAATTGGAGACTGGAATTTTTTTTGGTGAATTTAATGTTAATTTTAGAATAATAATGAATATTGAGGGTGTAAGTGCAATTTTTGTACCACCCTAGAACCTCAAGTAAAAAATCTTATTAGCATCTCAACTATTCCACTATATCAACATTATACTCTCATCTAATATATTACTTACTTTAGAATCCTAAAATTTCTGTTTTTGAATTTTCTCTTTAGTTGTGATCATTTAGCTAAGTTTTTATTTATTTTTACAATTTTATTCTTTTGTCATTTTGAGGAATAGGTTAGGTACTTCAAGTCCAGCTTATGGGCCCGTAAGGCCGCCCCAATTGTTCGACAGTCATAAGATAATGGGCAGTGTCGTATTCATCAATGGGCCCTTGTTCTGCGAGCAGAATAATTTAACATTTAAACGTAAAAAAAGGTCGTCTTTTTATGATCAGAATGGTGAGAATGTCGTAAGTATCTTAAATATGGTTCAAATCCCGGGTTAGACGTCTAGATTAGTCCAGACATGCATCTGGGATTTTGATACCAAATTGTGGCTGAATTTTTACTTTTGTAGTAGGTGTGAATCTAAGCAACAATAACAACACACGAACTAAATATTATTATTTTAGTAGATACTTCCAAATTAATCTAGTTTGAATATATATATATATATATATATATATATATATATGCCATCGACTTTGAAGAAGTTGCAAGTATGTAGATTAAATAATATTCTACTCCAACACGGGCAAAATTATTTTTTATTTAAACAAATTTGTGTAAAGTTTGAAGAATTTGATCTATTAAATGTAAATTAAAACTAAAAGTTTTTAATTAGTTTAGTTTTAATTAAAAATCCTACAAAAAATTAATCGGAGATAACCCGATTAAAATACCTTTTGTCCTGAGGTACTCAAGACCAAGGAACATATTTGTATTTTGAGTGTTTAAAATGAGTTGTGGCAAAGTACGTAGCTATAAAAAACGCATGAAATATGTATTTTGTTTTCTCGAAAAGAAGTAACATGACTATTTTGTTAGCATGCTATAACTCACACTATTTACCGACGTGCAGTGTTGAAAAATTAATTTAATTTAACTGACATGGTCCTTTTACATCTAAATTCCACTCGATCCCCCCCCCCCCCCCCCCCCCCCGAGGATGGCAATTAACATGTGTAAATCCTATGAGAGTATCAGTATCAATTTAATTTAATTGTTTTAGTTGAATACCAAGGCTTCAAATACCCTCATATTTTCTTTTTAATATAAAAAGTATCATTTATTATGATTTTTCCAGAAGACAACAAATATGATCCACTTCAACTCCGTCGTCCTCAACTAGCTATCGATCACTTGCCAATTATTATAACGCATATTGTTGGGCTGACATGATCATCTTAAATTATAAGTCTAGAAGTTTCTCATGAGTCAAGAACGATGGCTATCAACAATGAACTCTAATTTCAAACACAATAGCAAGGGAACTACTAAACGTCGCCCCAAAACTACTTAAATCGCCCCTTGAAATTACCAAATTGCCCTTAAGAAACTTAAAAAACAAATTTTTTAGGGGGAGGCGTCTGCCGGAGACGCCTCCCCATAGGAGGGAGGCGTCTGCCGGAGACGCCTCCCCATAGGGGGGAGGCGGCTGACACAGACGCCCGACCCTTGGGTCGGGCGTCTGTGGCGGACGTCGCCCCCCTATGGGGAGGCGTCTCCGGCAGACGCCTCCCTCCTATGGGGAGGCGTCTCCGGCAGACGCCTCCCCCTAAAAAAAATTTTTTTTTGGGGTTTTTTTTAATATTAATAGAAAATAGGGTTTACATTATCAAATTTAATATGTTTGTACATTATATAGTGTGAATTGATTATCAAAAAAATTAAAAGGTAGAATACTCATCATAAAAAAATAACAGTACGACAGAGAAACAAACACAAATACGAAAACAAACGTACGACAGATAAACAAATACAAGTACGAATAGTAAGTGTACGACAGAAACGAGAATACAATAATAAGAGTAAGATACTAATACTCTAACTACTTATCAACCTAATCATGGTCGGGGATGCCCAACTGAGAATGTCACGCCTGTATCAAGTGACCATCATCTACACAAGCAGCTCTGCTGTACTCGTCTGACATCTCGTCCTTCTTCGCCAGGATCGGCTACACAGCCCAAATCATCTTACCCATCCACTGTACATAACAACCCCATTAGTATACACTAAACATCACCCAAAAATTACTTAAATCGCCCCTGAAAATTACCATTTTAACCAAATTAAAAAAAAAATAGGGGGAGGCGTCTAAGGCAGACGCCCCTCCATAGGGAGGAGGCGTCTGTCGTAGACGCCTCTCCGACAGACGCCTCCCCCCTATGGAGGGGCGTCTGCCTTAGACGCCCAGGTAAGTGATTTTTTTTTTTTGAAAAAATATACATCGGGGGAACCGCTGGTTGCTTTTCTGGTCTCCGAGACATTCGAGATATTGTGCATGAGGTATAGGAAGAGAAAACGGTGGTAAAAAAGTGAAATTGTGACTTATATAAGCCTAAATAAGGTCAAGGGCAAAAAGGTAATTTGTTAGGGCGATTTAAGTAATTTTGGGGCGATGAATAGCAATTCAGCAATACAACTTTCAGAAAGTTACCACTTGCCAATTGCCATCACGTCACCTAACTGTGCAAACATTTCTAAGTTTATCTCACCTAATTAGAAAAACATACATGGTTCGTAATGGTTAACAGCAATAATTATTGTACGTACCTATAGTGGCAGCTGTTGCATGAGATCGATTTTGACGTGTGAGTTGTGGTGAGACACTAATATTTGATGACCGTAAGAGAAGGGAACAGAAGAAATATGTGTATAACCCCCATCATCTCGATTTCGACAACTTAGTAGGCTTTTGTGGTCGGAAATAGAGTGTTTAGATATTATTATTCGATGTCGATGTCTAACACTGTGGGAGATGGAAGAGTTGTTGAAATTTCAATTTCAAACTTAATTACATGCGACCTAATACGTACGTACTTCATTTATGCTTCAATTGCTCTCGGACGTAATGTGATCGGCTAAGATATATTGTGTCTGCATGCAATACCCTTTTGTATCACAATGATTATGTTGAAATCAAGAAAACAAAATTGAATATTTTTTATTGCAACATTCAACTTTGATTTAAGATTGTTTCAATATCTTGAAGTATAAAACTCATTGATTTAGTATCTTGAGCTATTTTAAGTTGTAGTTGAATCTATAATGTTAATTTTTTTGTATAATTGCCCTTTTACTGTTAGTCCATTTTACGTTACCGTCCCGTACGTTATAGTTCCCAAAAATGGTAGGTGATGTTCAATTGGAATTCATGTACTTAATTAGAACTATCACTTGAGTCACAATCATATATAAGTTTACTTGGAGAAGGTATTGACGGAATATTGCATATGCATGCAAATATACTAGGTAAGCAAGAATGCAATTAGATACAGATTCGTACTCTTATTTAGTGGTCAATAAGATTTAAAATTAAACCGATTTAAGTATAGATATTGACGTGTTATCTTGTTGGGTATACAAAAAAGAATGTCACGTTTTGCTGTGTTTACAAATAACAATGGGTTTACATGACGGCACTGTCTGTAACAAATTGGATATATACAAAATAAGGCGTAGCAGAAAAGAAAAGAAAAGATGAGATGAGAAAAGAAAGAAGATAAGAATTCGATTTCTTGTCTATTAATTACTTGGTGTGAGAGAAAAAATGGTTTTTTGTTTGGATAAAAGATTGTGGATAACAACAACAAAAAAACTAGGGTACATATACATTAACTGACCGATGAAAGCATTTTCATTCAAGGGTAAATTTGACATATGATAAAAGGTTAATACACCCTAATACATATCCACTTCGCCCCACCTTTAGAAAGTTTTTTTTGATAAACTATCGAAAGAAATTTGAAGATAAAAGTTTGGCAGGGCTTTTGTCTCCATTTCTTATCATTTTTTACTTCTCTTTAAAATTTAATGAAACAAGAGTAACAAGGATATCTTTTATTTAATTTTTCTTTCGTTTTTTGTTTGTCTTTCTTAAGTTGCTCTACATATATAAGGTCCTGAATATTGTTTTTTCCAGATACTCTACATATTCTGCCCAGCTACATAATATCATTTTTGCATAATCAATGTCCTAATAGTTAAGAATTCCTGCAAGTTATTGAATATAACTAGTTTCTGAACACAACATCCACAACACATCCATGTTTGCTTTCTGTTGAATGTATTATATTTACCTCATATGTGATACTGATTTGGATCATGGGAGAAAATCCTCATCATGTGGCAAATCAAATTCTTTCCAAATGGGAGGGAAAACTTAGAAGAAAAATGAGAATTACATGTAAGACAAAGGATGTATTTCCCATTCATCCACTTCAATTAGATTTACTACAAAAGTAAAAATAAAAATCTAAGTACTCATTTTTCAAGCCTAATTTCCCTATTGAACCTTCTAATGAACTCCTCCACTCTCATGTTGAGCTCCTCATTAGACATCTTAGAGTACTCACTACTCTCATCCTCCACCACAGCACCTTCTCTCCTCCTCTTCTCCTTTGCACTTGGCAAGGCCAAGGACCTGTAGCTCCCCAATTCCTTCCCCTCAATTCGATTTCGCTTCGCGATCTCCGACTTACTTCTCCACAACTTCTCCTCTTTCTCTCCACCTCCATTTGCCACCACAATTCCCTTCTCCACTGTCACGTTCTTGTCCTCTACTTTCTCTTGAGAAAGATTTTCTTCTTCTTCTTTTCCTTCGACTACTTCCGATCCCCTCCAGCTAGACTTATCGTGTTTCATAATCTCATCGTAGATGTAGTCTGTTCTCTTCTCGGAAGAAGAGGAGAACATCCCAGAATCGGCCGCGACGAGTAAGATGATGGTGTTGGATAGGAGGAACCAAAACGTGTTGTCTTTGAGGAGAGAGTGAGGGCTCATGTGTGCAAAAGAGATGTAGAGAAGTGGAAGGGAGATTATGATCACAATGGAAAAGGACACCTTCATGGCTCCAAACATGTCAATCATTGCGGGTTTTGGCTTCTCCAAATGTGTAGGTACTTCCAAGGTTTGGATTCTGGACTTTTGTTGAGTTGTGAAGCGATATCAGCATGATTGGAATTTATAGTGGGAAAGACTAAGGACATGGTGTGGAATATGTTTGGTTGTTGATTATATAATGGGAATTGAGCATGCAAATATGTCTTGTCTGGTTGGTTCATGGTTGTTGTCTTGTTAGCCATAGATTATTTATTTTATTATTTTTTGGAGGAAATGCAGTCGATTGTTTGAGTACAATTAGCAGATCTGATCACAAGACGTGATTTGCTTACATTTCGTGTCCTTTCTGGCACATCATTTTAGTTTTTTAATGCCAGAACTAAGCCACGTAGTGTTTTCGAACTGTGTGTGTGTTTTCTTGGTTTGGTTGATATGGACCTTCACTTTTCTGTATCTACATAAATACCACTGAAATAATTGGAGTCATACTAGACCTTCTAGAGAATTTATTCAGTTAAATTGGGTTTAGTTTCTTTGTCATGATCACTAATGTACATGTTTGTTATAATTTATAGCCACGCACTGAAGTAAAAATTAACAATATTACTGGAATGATTAAAGTGGAACAAGGTTATGTGTAATTCAAATTTCCACTTCCATATATCGGATTTAGTTATGATAAATTTCGTAAAATTCCAAAATATGTTACTTACAGTTACAAATAAGATACGCGATTAGATTTTCTTAGTATTCTGAGTTATATATCGTACTACATTAGAATGTGTCCTTAAAGATTACTTACTAGATAGAATAAAATATGAACTAATTAGTTTCATGCATATTGTTTTCGATTATACGTAAATTCCTATGAGTCCGTGTAGCCAACATTACTTTTATAATTAGGGCCGTAAATTCCCATGAGTCGGTGCAGCCAACGTGCCAGCGTGGGTAACTGCTAACCTGTCAAGCCGATCCGACCCTAATTGAAAAATAGAGACATAAATCAACATTTTCATCTTGTCAATCCACTAACCTACGAAACCACCGATCATTTGATTAGTGTGTTACGAGTTGGGGTTGTCTTAATCCACAACTTATTAACGTGTGTGATATATTTAGACCATCTGTAATCTCATTCATGGTCAATCCAATCATGGATTTTCTTCTTCTTCCACGTTAGTTTTCTTTATCGTCTATATCAATTTTCTTCCTCTTCAACTCACTTTCTTCTCTTTCAAAACTATTCACCTCTTAACAACAACACAAATATATACACAAAATTTAAAAAATTAAAATCAACATTGTCTCTGCCATGACCAGGTGGTTCAAACGATTTGGTCGACGACTAGTCAACCCCGACCGGGTCGTGGCAACCTAGTGAGGGATGACACACGATCCGTTACTGAAGCTCTTATAAATAAACCTTTTTATATATTTTATATATACATCTACTAAACTTATATAAACTCTAATTATTAAACAAAAGTCCAAAACCTTCAATTACAAAAATCTACCATAAAAGAACAAAAAAAAAACTCCTTACACAAGAACGGTGCCAGGAATTTAAGTAAGGAGACTGATAATTTGCGTAACCTAAACATAGCAAATAAGAATGGCTACTTCGAAAAGTTTCTTTCAAATAAAGTAACTAACATATAATAATTCATCTTTTGAGTCCACATATTTCCAAATGTTGTAAAATATCCTTATTCTCAATACCATCAAATTTGTCATTCTTAATTTAAATCAAAATTACTACCCTTTTATTTGTTATTGGGTTTAAAATGTTGAATTTTAACTATGTTCATGGCTTTAAAATGCTTTGTCAATTGTAACAACCGCAATTGGTAAAGTCGACGTTAACTTGATAAGCAATAAAACTAACATAGACTTGGAAGTTGAAGAGGTAAAGATACCTTTGTTACTTGGAGGTTGAGCTAAACATATCATAGGGCCAAACCGCTTACGTTTTCAAGTTCTCATTCTCCACACTCAAATTCTAAACCTCACTACATGACAGTACTTGTGTGTATTCATTCCACATCAAAGTGTGCTCAATTCTAGAGTGTAATTTGTGATTTCAACTTCAATATCAAGAATCACCAGGTGTTGTTGTGAAAGGCGAATCGAGCAATGCAAGAGTTAGTCGCTAAGGCTTGTATTGTACAACAAAGATTTCGGTTCGAAATGGAAATCGATTAGTAAAAACTCAAGCATGTCTCGGAGGATTGAGCAATGCTCGAAAGAGAAGACTAGAGCACAATTTGCTAGCTTGCCAAATTTCTATAAAAATCCGATGTTGACTTCTGGTTTGATTGTTATATCCATTTGTCTCTTACTTAGTTTTAATTCCGTATTTTACTTAGCATTTAGTTTGTGATTAGATGATCATCAATCCTAACATATCTTACATGTGACGATGGTTGGCAACGTTTGAGTATTTAGGCCATCATTTTCCCTTCCCATCTCAAAATGTCAAGTGGGCTTATATTGCACTTCTCTATCTTTCATGTCAACTTTCCACCAAACTTAACATTTACCCAAATCTAACAATCTATCATGCAAATAACACATTTATAGCTCACAGTTTCTCTCTCATCCACGTCATCTACTACTTTTTCCTACTCACCATCATATTTTTAGTGTTTTGTATCTATGTAATTTTAAATGTTACATTTTATGTTTTAAAATAATATTCATTAGTTATCGTGAATTATTAAAAAATGCTATGATCCATTTTTTTCAAATTTCTAATTGGTAGAATTTTGTGAAGTTTAACTAGGGAATTTCAGACGACGAAAATTGTTTCCGAAATTTCGTGGATTCATTTATTCAAACTGACATATTCCTGTAATAAGAAATTTAAGCATTAAAACAAGTAAAATAAAAGGAGAGTAGACCAGTAGTGGTAGTTTGAGAAACGAGAGTTCAGTGAAAGTATAACAATATTCATGTCTATTTGTAGACAATAAAATATATAGCCGTTAGAATATTTTTCATATTTCTTAATTTTTATGTTCAAATAAAAATATTGTTTGAAATAATAGAGTTGTTGCAAAAAAAAATCAAAGTCTTCCACGTGCTTCACTAACTCCTCTCCTATGCAAAATAAATAAATAAATAAATAACCATGACCAATCAAGATAAGTGGATAACCCACATGGTCCATTATCTCACGCCAGTTCCTTCGCAAAACATGTACTCCTCCCAACTTCAGCCCACTTTTGCAACGACAAACTCCTCCCAACTTTTTAGGGGTATAAAAACCTGCCCATAAATTACAAAGTATATGTTAGGATAATAGGATTATTTTGTCGAAGAATTTGCTTTTTCACCATAATTAGTACTCTTGGACCACCAGTAACGGGTCGTCCCGCCTGACGACCCGCTTGTCCGGGTCGTCACCCTCTCACCGGGGGGCGACAACACGGTCATGACGATCGGGTCGTCACGTTTTTTTGTTTTGATTTTTTAAAATTAGTTTTAATCTTTTTTTTTTTGAAAATACGTTTTCTATTTTTTTGATTTTTTATATTTTTTCCAAGATCGATCTCGAAATGATGTGGAGGAGAAAGATGAGTTGTAGTTAAGAGGTGAATAATGTAGGAAAGAGAAGAAAGTGTGTTGGGGAAAGAGAAAACTAATGTGTAAAAGAAAAAAAACTTATTTTGAAGAAAGAAATAAAGCTCATGACTAGGTCGTCGGATCGTGATTACGGATGATCTTACGGTAGTGAGGGTCGACCTTGTGGTGGTGCCTAGTGAAATCATAATTAATGGTGAGGAGAAATTAAAAATAAATAATGATTTTTGGGTGACTTTAGAAAAGTTGGGTGACTTTAGTTTGGATCTAGACGTGTGCTTTGCGTTGGATTAATGAGAAGAAAAGGAAGAGTTTTTTTTTGAAATTGGTTACATATTAATACTGAGAAAAAAGAATCATTTTATGATCCACACACATGGTTCAGAGTAAGGTTTTAAAAATCGAACCTGACTGGACGGTTTGATCGGGAACCGATGGTTCAACGGTCGATTCAGTTAAACCGATGAACGGTTCGAACATGTAGTTAATATTTACAGAAATCGGTTCAAACATGTCTGATCGTTAATATTTATTCAGTTTGGTAAAATTTCTGGTCTAAAAATGCTGACACCATCAACGGTGCGATCGTGGTTTGACCATAGTACGACCACATTGAACCAAAACTAAAACTTTATCGGTTCGATGACCGGTTCGATGATGAAAACCTTGGTTCAAAGTTTACAAACCAGTTATCCGCACGTGGGTTACAATCCAAAAGTGACATATCGGTCCATAATAGGCATAAAATTCCCAATAGCAAGGGACTATAACATTAATAAGGTAGTTAAGACCAAAAATATCAGTAGCAACAACGCTCCTAATCGTAATCAGCTTAGGGCAATGCGAGCTGCACTTCTCCACCTTCATCAGCTGAGGCTCTATCATCCACCTCCAACCCACCCTTAGCAGAAGCGAGAGCATCGGGATTTGCTCCAGATCATGGCGGCATGGGAAGTGGAGAGTCCAATGCCATAGGAATTGCATTTGCAGTCGGGTCATCCTACGCTAATGACTGAAATCTCTCGTGATACCAAGAGTTTACTCCAGAAATTCACCCGGTATCCTGAGAGTATTTGACCAAAGTTCAAGTAAATTAAAGCATTTGCTAAGTAAAAAGACATGAGCATACAATGGACATCCTATTATTTCTTTCGTTCCAAATGATCCATTGAAATTGACGTCATTATTTATTAAGGAATGCCACTCCCAGTTCGTAAATCGAGTTGATTCGGAACCAGTTTCCTGAAGTGGACGTCATTATTCCTACAAGGGTACAAGTGTAGTAAGGAGGTTTTGTCCCAAAAAGAGCTCGCGAGATTGCACAGGAAGAATATTTGGTCAAGTGATTTGGCTGTCACGCTGCACATCGGATAGAAAGTGGTCGATCCGTAGTCCTCTCTTTATCAATATGTCCTTAGTTAAGATTTTGTTTTCCACTGTCTGCCACGAAAATACTTTTTAGTTTTGGTAGACAAGTTGCTCGCCAAACATGTTGCATAATTGTGTATCTTATGCCTCCATCAACCAGGAAGGAATAAAATGATTCCCATGTGTAGTTGGAAACTCGAAAAGGGATGATAGGAAGAGGAAGGTGGAAACTGTAAAGGTTAAAAACTTAAGATGGATGGATGGTTTTGATGTGGACGTGGATATGTGGTTGAGATAAATAGACATTTTCAGTATTAATTATGGTGGGAAATGGAGGTCTGATCTTCTTTATATTATTAGATAGATTCTTCGAAAAGTTAGTTGCCCGGGTATTGGCAATGACCTATGAGTTCCAACTCCACCAACTCATGCTTAAATGGGGTTGAAGCCAAGGTTGTGATGGAGTTTCCAAAGACAGGAATATTCTCTCTGTCTATGTCAATGTTATTAGTTAATGACTTTAATATAGTGATTTGTTGCAAATGTCATGTTAATACATGTGTATGAGTGGAATATCCTCCGAACACAAACACAACATGAGATTTAATGCTGTCTATGTCTGAATAAATGAACCCTACGTGTCTTAATCATGTCTACCTATACGACACGATACATATAAACAACACAATAAACACTATAAATAATACATGTTATGTACATGATTCTCATGAACACTTATATTAAACATGCACTTCAAGTTCAACCTTAAAAAGCCAATTCCATTCCACTGTTGACACGTAACAGAAACAGAGTTCAAAATTTCAAATACTAAATCGAATCATATAGCTAAAACATGAACATAATAAATTCTGGAGACCATCATGACATAAATAAAACATTGGGTTACATGAAACACCTACAGAAGTCCGCCAATTGATCAGAAAACCACTACAAACATGTCTACTGAATACCCTTGCAGGTTTCTCATGATGTTTGTTGTCGGAAAAGAAGATCCAACCTACTTTTAAGGAGAAATATTTTACATCTAACTAATACATTTCGTACTATGCCACAATATTATTATGAATCTAGTATACGTACGACAAAAAATATAACTAGGTACTCGTGTTTCAGAAACCCGAAAAGCTAGTACACTTCTTGCTTTTACAAGAAAAAAGACGGTCATATATATTTGGTCCTACCAAGTTTATAGCAGAAAGAAAGCAATGTACTAACCATTTGAGCCGTTTGCCTTCATGAAATATCGCTGCTCGAATAAAAGTGAAGATAAAAAGTAGTCTTATATCGCAGCAAAAGAAAGTGAATAATAGGACTCAAATCTGAAAAAATCGCATTAGAATCACACACAACAATACTTCTCATTTCATGTATTACTTCATCACATGAAGGCCTAAACCTAGTAAAGTGTATTGGAACAACAATTTGTTTTGGTCCTTTTTTAACATTGTGGGAGAGGGCCCGTTAATTCCGATTCAGGCTAGTGACTTCACTCGGTTCAATTTGATAAAAAAATGACTCATGAAAAGCTCAAGAAAAAACTCAACTCAAGTGGGAATTTGATTTCAGTAGGCTGTAGGCACTTAAAAGTGCTCCTTCGTATAAGCATGCTTCTTGCCTTTCTGCAAAGTACCGTGATACACGGACGTGTGCGTCCGGGACGCGTATTGACATGTCAGGAAAGTTAGTAAAACTCAAATATTTTTATTTTTTGAAATTAATTAAATAACAGATTTTATTTTGTGTCACATGCAACCTTTATTTTCCCCATGCAACATTACGTTTCCTCGTGTAACATTTGATTTCTCAATGCAACATTTAGTTTCTCAAAACAACATTAAACCGAACATATTCACAACTTAAACTGGACACACACCTTAAAACGAACAGATCCACAACTTAAACTGAACAGACACGCACTTTAAACTTAACATACCATAACTTAAGCTGAATAGATCAACAACTTAAACTGGACAAACTTTCACCTTAAATTGGATAGACACACCTTAAACTGGACATACCCACAACTTAAACTGAACATATCCATAACTTAAAATGGACAGACTCACACCTTAAACTGAACACACACATCTTAAACCAAACAGACACACGCCTTAAACTGAACTGACCCACAACTTAATCTGGACAGACACACACATTAAAGTGTACAGACCCACAACTTAAACTGGACAGCTACACAACTTAAACTGGACCGACCCATAATTTAAACTGGACAACTACACAACTTAAACTAAACACACTCACACCTTAAACTAGGCAGATTCACAACTTAAATTGGACAACTACACACCTTAAACTGGACAGACCGACAACTTAAACTGAACAGACCCACAACTTAAAGTTGGTTTGTCCATTTTAAGGTTTTAGTATGTTCATTTTAAGGTGTGAGTCTGTCCATGGGGAAACCCAATGTTGCATTGGGAAATCAAACGTTGCACGGAGAAACCAAATGTTGCATTGAGAAAATAATTTTGCATGAAAAAGTAAATGTTGCATGTGACACAAAATAAATTTGTTATTTAATTTATTTCATAAAGTAAAAGACATTTGACTTTTGCTGACTGAACTGGAAATCTCACACGACTGTCAGGAGTCAATTTCCTAACCAAAGAGGGGGTTTTCGCTCTAGCTTGTTGGTTAATTAAGAATTCACGTCAGATGCGTTCCGAACGCAAGCGCCCATCAAATCATTTTGCTTTTACAAACCCAAATAATCCAATCTTAAACTTGCAAATAGCATATGGGTTGGATCTGTCTGTCTGCATATTTAACTAAATTTATTTCTACCAGTCCTCCTCCTTGGACTTGTACTACCAGGTCTAAGCCTACTCGTTTAATAGTCTAAGCCCACTCGTTCAATAGTCTAAGCCCCACTTGTTTAACATGTTATTCCGACAAGCAACGACAGGAGATCCAACAAACCCGCTAACACATCCACCAAATCAGACATAACGGATAAGATTTTTCTTAAATAATCTTTTACGGTGGTTTGTGCTCACTCAGTAGTTGGTTGTATCATGACACCCTTCGCTTGTTCCCATTCTTCTCCCTTTCTTCCTCCATCTCCCACTCGTCCTTCACCACCACCAACCACCACTGCCGCCACACCACTATCTTCCTCGAAAACGAGAAGAGATGCTTCCAGGAGGATGCTTCTCGCCACCACCGCCTTATCCACTCTTCTCCGGCCTCTCCCCGCGAGATCCGACGACGATTTCCTCGAGGATGAGCAAAGGCTCGTGCGGATCTTCCAGGTTCGACCCCAAGATTCCGCTTTTGTGTGTTTTTGCGGTTGTGTTATGCGTTTGGTGATTTGGGTCGTTGGGGTTTTATTGGTTGGTAGATTGGTGGTGATGTTAATGTAGGAAACCACTGGCTCTGTTGTGTGCATCAAGAACTTGGAATTTGTTGGGGATGGGATAGGCGGTGATGGCGATGAGGAGGAGAAGAATGTGAACGTGGAAGGGACGGGGTCTGGATTTGTCTGGGACAATAAAGGTCACATTGTAAGTAAACCACTCCATCTGTTTGTTTTTCTTTTTTTATGGTTTGTTTTTTTGTTGGTTTTTGTAATGTTTGAAATCAATTAATTAGAACGAATGCTCTTTCGTTTGGTTGGGTTGTGATTGGAGAAAGATGTAGATTTGTATTTGGTTATGTTTTGCTAGTGGCACGTGGTTTAAGGTTAAGTTTATATTACTAAAAAATGGCTTGATCGACCTCAGCAGTAGTTTGTGACACTGTGAGTAAAGATGAGATGCAAAACCATGGTCAGACAAACGTCACAATCAACTATCTTTGTGAAGGCTTATACTCATAAAGAATGTGTGTGAAGATACTACATTCTCCACTGAAAAGCCTAAAGTAGGACTCATGTGGGACAAAAAAAATTGCATCAATATTAGGCTTTTAGCACAACAAACTCTTTTTTAAAAAATATATTTTGCATATTGGAAAGAAAGTCTACAAGGCTACAGAAAATATTGTCATCATCGGTGGGTTAGAAGAATCATTTGCATTGTCATGGAGACTTAACTATAAGATAATGGCATCAGAGAGATCTTCTAAGTTGCCTTCAATCTTTTAACTATAAGTTGAGTGTCTTCTTAACTCAATGTTAAATTGATCAAAGATTTTCTAAGATGACTTAGTGGCTTGGATGGTGTAATACCCTAACTTTTGCTAGTTCTTCACTTCTTTGTTGGGATGAATTATCACACCAAACTATTTGCTTCACCGTTGATTAAAAAAATGGAAATGAGATTGTTATCGAAACATCTATTTCCATATCCTTGACCTACTTTTAGTTGCCATTTTGGTAATTTCTTCTTCCATATCCTTGCTATGACCTTGGAATTGGTACCAATTCTGCAACTTAGAGACAAATACTTACAACAAATACTTCATTTCCAATTGACCTAGGAGAAAAGAATTTATCAAATAGTAGGATATATATTATTAAGCAACTATCTATGCTAATATTTTTGCTGTTGTTGTTTTGGTAAACCCCATAATCGCATTCAAAAATTTAACTTTGATCAAGTTATTATTTTATAAACCCAAATTTTCAACTATAAAACCATGAAGATGTTGAAGATTGATGGTCTATGAAGAAATAAAAAAACGATAAGTGATAGGGATGATTGTTACAATTTTGTCAACTCATCTACCAGTTTCCATTACAACATATAGATAATTCTCTTGATTCTATGGATGCCAATGATTGTCTCTCTGATAACGAATGTCTTTACGACATCTGATAATAAAATGAATTTCTTCACAACATGGACACTTGATTATCATTTTTTCTTTGGCTCTAAAACAGAGTAGCAATAGCACCCAAAAAAAGAAATAAATATTGTTCAAGCTACTGCAAAGAAATTTGGACCTTGATTAAGAAAAAAGTAAGACATTGTTAAGACTGCCTTTTTTTGGACCTCTTTTATAGAAACCGAACATAACATCCTTTTACTTCTACATGTTATATTTTGCTACCTGCATCAACACATCTTAGCTGCGTCCTACATATAAGACCGACCCAACATATATGAGTCATGCATCCCCAACCACGATTACTACTTTAAACATAAGCAAACCTCACATCCTACGTTGTGTATAAATTAAGAAGGTTGATGGATATGGATAGCTACATTGCATTCTTGAGGATAGACAATACTTGTACGGAACTATGGATATAGTCTCAACACACATCTTTATGTAGACAATCGTTTACTAAGTTATTAAGTGAACTGTTTTCTCTTTAATTTTTACTTCTTCCCACTCCACAGTTGTTTGTCACCTACAGTGTCTAGGCCACCTCTTTTGTAGGGTTTTTATGCAGGATTGTAGGCAAGATCTCTGGCCAAGATGAATTAGGTAGTTAAAATATATGAACTGGTGGTAGATGCAGGTAGGAAAAGAGTCCTAGATGTGTTCAATGTAGGAAAATATATTACGTGTATGTTAATGGATTATTAATTGATTTATTTTGCAAGATCTCCAAATGGGAAGTAGTTTTAATAATGTCTTGTCTTTCTCAAGGTCCAAATTTCCTTCTAGTAGATTTGACGACATCTTTTCTCTTCTCTTTTTTCGTTCTCACATCATTGATGTTGATCAAATATTTAAATGAAGAAATAATTCCAAGAGCGCCGTCTAATGTCACATGTATACTTGATACTTCCGCTTTGTCTTAGTTAAAGTGATACAGATCATTGGATTTCTTCCATTCTTACACCATTTCAGAAAGGAAAAAAAATATCCAAATTGTAACATTTGAACTTGTCTTTGCAATTGAAGTATTTCGTTGAACAGCTTCAAAATAATTTAAGTACTTTATTCATTTTTTTGCCCCCTTTGTCTTGCATGATGTCTTGTACTTCTAGGACATCTGGTGTATTCTCTTCTTGATATGGTGCTGCGCTGTTATGGTGAACCTTAAAATTTTATGTTGAAACTTAAGGCAACAATCTTGGATGGTGTTGAGTTGAAACCTATATCTCGGTTCTTAACCAATAAAAGAAGACAACATATTTTTCAATCTTTTTTATCAAACAATGCAGGATTAGATTATGCACAGACTTGGAAGGCCAACAAAAGCTGCACATTACTGGACAATTAACAATTGTTCGGAGTTGCAATTTATCCCCATGATTATGCAGTTTCAGAGGAATTTTGCAAAAATAAAATGCAAAAGATTGTCTTAGTTTCTACCTCTTCTAAATCTCTTGCAGTTTGCTGACAAGGTTCATTTATACGATACTAATGCCAAACGGAATTTGAGTTGTCCATATCCTATTTGCATAAGGTTTATTCTGTTTCCATATGCTGACAGGTCACCAATTACCATGTAATAGCAAACTTTGCTGCAGACAGAACAGGTCGACAGCTCTGTCAAGTTAGTATTGTGTTCTCACAAATCCCATTTCAGTGAATGCTTCAAAGTGCAGATTCTGAATTGTCATTTTAATGCTACTTGTGCTATTGTTCTATTTTCCAGGTTTTGCTTGAAGACTCTAGTGGCAAAACATTTGCCGAGAATGCCTCACTTACAGGGTTTGATTCGGAAAACGATCTTGCTGTATTAAAAGTAACAACGGAACTACTTTACCAACAATAAATGTTCGGAAACTTATGGATGCAGATAGATTGACAGTACAGTAAGGTTTATGTGTGACTGCAGGTTAATGTCAATCCAGAAAGATTGAAACCTGCTCCGATAGGCACTTCTATTGATTTACGTGTTGGGCAAAATTGCTACGCCATTGGGAATCCTTTTGGATATGAACATACCTTAACTACTGGGGTAATTTCTGCTTACTGTTTGTGGCGAACCTTAATCTGCTCTATGTTATTTCTTTAAATTGAACTTGCTGACTATAGCATTTATAAACATGGCTGCAGGTTTTAAGTGGATTGGGTAGGGAAATACCATCACCAAATGGGCAGTCCATCCGTGGTGCCATACAGACCGATGCATCTATCAATTCTGGTGAACTCTCTGTTATGAGATGGCAAATGTCTTCTATTTCACAAATAAAACTACAACCTGCTGATAACTTCATAAAATTGTCTATTTACTGGTTACACATTATGATAGCATGAAATTTTAAACACATTACCAGTGGATTTCTTGAGCTGAATTACTACAAAACATTACATCAACATGACTTCCTATGGGAAAAGATATGCCCACCATTCTTTTGATTTTTGGATGTCATCATTTCAACTAGTCCAAGCATCGTTGGCACTCGCCATTAGCATCTTTTTGTTTAAAATGTACTCCACCGAAAACTAAAACAAGTAGCACATTAACCAGATCTCCTAAAATCAAGTTTGAGAATGTTTACCTAGCATGTCTTCAATTTTCATGTTTCAACTTCTATATTTGGAGTTGACTTGTAGGTCCAAAAAAGTCCTTTCATATAATCATGAAAACCTGGTTTGGCTAATATAGTCATCAATATATGTGGATTCTAGCACCGTCACAGTAGCCACTGCCAAAGCTACTACATCTTGTATCTGTAGTCTAAACTCCTTGTGTCTTAACAGACGCCATCACAGCTCTGGTAGCTGTCTAACTATTTAAAAGAAAAGCCTGACTTTGTATGCAAAAAAGCTCATGGCCATATTCTTTACTGGACTCGTTTTTGTAGGAAACTCTGGAGGGCCCCTTGTTGATTCTTATGGACATGTTATTGGTGTGAATACAGCTACTTTCACTCGTAAAGGTAAATTCTAATTGTGCTGCTTCCATTTGATTTTGGGTTCACATTTTCTCTGTGAATATAGAATTTTTGGTTATCACATTTAATAACGTTATTATCATATAGTTAAATCAAGAGATGAAATTCCCACTCTCGTTAGTGCTCTGCTCTGAATTTGTAGAATTTTGTTTTACATTCAAATGCGTCCTAAATGCACCTCATAATTTGCTAGTAGCTTCTTTAAGCCTTGTAAGTTGTTATATACTTTTTTGTTGTCTCAATTTTCTCTATATGATTCAGTGATACTTCCAGGATCGACGCTCTTCAATTCCCCTGTTGAATCCTTAATTCTCGTTTATTCTACATGTCTTTCCACTTGCATATGTAAACAATGTCATGCCATTTCCTTCAGACTGTCGAGTGATATTATTCCATCGATATTTCTTTCTTCTGTGCGCAGGATCCGGACTATCTTCTGGTGTGAATTTTGCCATCCCAATCGATACCGTTGTTCGCCTAGTACCTTACTTGATCGTATATGGAACTTGTAAAAGCAATCGCTACTGACATCGAGCCATTCCTAAATTGTATTTGCACAGGACACATTGTTTTGCTACTTTTCCCCCTCATGTATGCAATTCACATGCAATTTTCACTCTGTAAAATTTCTTATTAATAAGATGAAATACAGCTAGCAATTTGCTATACGTATTATTAATTAAAATCTACATGTTACTCATTTTTAGCAAATATTTTCTTGTTTTTGGGTTGCATATTTGCAAGCTATTAACAGAGTAGCAGGTAGCCACTTTCAATCTCAGTGTGCGGCTGGTATTTTACGCAGTTAGGATATATTTTTTTAGTCAATAGGTAACTCCAGTATATTTAAGTGGAATTTCGAAAATCCTACGAAAAGATTCAAGTGCTGGATTTTCCCCCCTAATATTTGACACGAGATGTCAGGAACTGCTTTGACTTCTAATTTTCTTGGTAATATATGACTTCAGAATTCAAGGTACCATTTTAAGTTTTATTCATTCAGCCAACATAGTCATCATTTCAACATTTCCCTTAGAATTTATGGGTTTTTTTCTCCTTCTTAGGCTAAACTCAAACTTGACCTTTTAGTTAGGTACTTAGGTCATGACTTTTGGTAGGGGTGTCTTTTCTTCTCAAGCTAAATTCAAACTCCACCTTTTAGTTGAACCTGGCTTTTAGTAAAGACGTCATTTTCCTAATGCATGCCCTGGTGCTGTGTTTGACCTATTGCTTCAACCTGTCGAGTTCATTCTGTTTCGTAGCTGTACCTCTGAAATGGAAGCAAATTTCCTTGACTTCTCTGAGCATGTGTTCGTACTGGTCTGTGCAAATCCTGTTCTGGTATGATTGTAAAGCTGCAAGGTGTTGAACTCAATAGCTGTAAAACAAGAAAAAAATTCCTGGGTTTCGAAAAGAAATGTCAAAGCCATTGTGATGCCGTGTTCCATCTTTTGATTATTTACAAGTTGGAACGAGTCCAATACAAAGCTTGGATAAAAGTCATCACTTTTTTGCTTCTAATGTGGTATCAGCTTTTACTGTCATATATCACTCATAAACTGGGATTGGAAAATTCTCCAACTACCGTTGCACATTATTTGCATTATTGGGTTAATTGATGTAATCAAACTCAAAGACTTCCCATGTGTGTTCATTGTGTTGTCATACTAATTTTTAGAAAGGATAATTGTGCCAATTTAGGTAATTCATTTTGAACTATTCTTGATTAGTGGTTCGTTTATCATGTCATGTATCACCGTACCTCGTTTTTGGAATTTGGTTGTTGTGAAGAAAGGACAGCAAATAAAATGATAAATGATATTTCAGTAGGTATGTATTTGACTATAGATTAGTCAAAGTCGTGGACCATAACTCCATGAAGTGGCTCGCATATTAACATTTAGCTTAAGTGGAAATTTATATGAAACATACAAATATACAATACAATTGTAGAAATTCAGCTACTATAGTTTTTCCTTAGAAACTCGTATATTCTTTTTTTAATTTTGAACTTTATTCTTTCGTGGGATCAAAATTCGATAAACACAAGAAAAGAAATTACCAGTTTTTCCCAATTACGAGGTTGTCGGTAGAAATTGACGTGCATTTTTGCTTTACTTTTTGAACTCTATGATAGTTTTTTTAACGTGAGACACGACGGTGCAATTTTATTAAGCAATTAAATAGATCCATTGCCAACCCAGATTCGCGTCTGGGATTTCCAGATTCCTTGTGACGCAAAAAAGTTCTAAGTTGCTAAGCTTTTTGCTCTGGATAGCCTCTCTTTTGCATACTTACGTAGCTTTGTCTCTTATTCAAATACAAAAATCATATCATAGATTAAGATGCACTCAATAATAATAATAAAACATGATTACACACAAATTTCTCATTTGCTTTCATGGTTTTTCCTCATGGTCGGTTATTATACAAATTTAAATTATAAGCCCCTAAAGTTATTCCAAATTCCCAAATCTGCTTATAAATTAATTTGTATGTTTATTCTGAACCAAACCGCGTAGAACTGTACGCTCGTTCGCTGTGTTTGAGACCAAAAGCACAATAAAAAACGTAAAGAGATAATTTCATAAAATGACCTTAAAGTGATTAAAAATGTCCCCAATATTCATTAAGCCCTAATAACTTATAAGAAATAAATTTTTTTTCAGCTTTACCTCAATTTGAACCATAAGTAGCCAAGTAGGGAGCCTAGATACCCTTTTTCTTTACCCAAAAAAAAACCTCTTTGTGTTCACTACGGCTTCAAATAGAGAATCGAAATCGACCACTTCAGGTCAAGACGTAGGTTATAATGGTTGACAAATGGACTCTTCATGTCAAATTGGAAGGTGCATATTTTTATATTGTTTTGAAAGTTGGTAGGTTATATATATCACGATATTGTTGAGTGTAGGGAAAAAATAGTGGGTTATCATGAAATTTCATTATATAATAAAACATAAATCGAAATATTAATTAAAGAGAGCGAAGCACATGGTGCAAATTGAAGAACATATGCTTTACTTCCTCAAACTTCAAAACTCAAAAAGGCCATAGATGTGAACCTATTAAAAAGTGCGTTATCAAAAATCCTCAAAAAAGGCGGCAACGCACAATCTTATTCTTACGTACTTACGCAGAAACAACCAACAACAACACAACCACTACTACACCTTTCCTTCCCCCTCCTTATAAATAACACATGCATGCAAGCATCCAACAACCAAACACGTCCCAACAACATCATTTTGTGTCTACTCAATTGCTTGCAATTAACAGAGAGCGACTCAGCTTAATTGCAACAGTTGCACCTCAGATATTCTTCTTGTTCTTGGAGCTTAATTATCTCATCAACATGTCCAAACACTTGTTCTTGATGGCTCTTATTTTTCTCATGATCCTTTCATCATGTCCAGTTCACACACAAGCCAGAGCTTTGAAGTCGGCAAAGGCACCGTCCGGTTCGATAAATGAGGTGGTCACTAAAATGGTTGATGTGAATGTGTTCTCTGCGCCGTCTCGTGTTGTTGATGAGTCTTTGCTGGTGCACAAGCTAGCAAGAGGACCAAGCAGAAGAGGTGCTGGTCATAGATGATTGATTATGTGGGTTGAGGATTTTGTGCTTTTGTGTTGTGAGTGAAACTGTGATTATGAGGGTCTGCGTTTTTGTAATTAATTAAATAATTGTGTTGGGTTTATGTTGAGAAATAATTGTTGGATAGCTTGATGATTCTTTTTAGATTGCAGGTGACTAATGGTTAGATAGACGATGCATTTGGTGTGAGAAATTCAAAATTGTAATATTCCACGAAATAAAAATTCAACATTTCAAACAGTATTTCTTCACGTTTTTTAAGTTTTTTTCCTTGACCTTATTCTAATTAAAACTCACGATACAACTCACTCTCTCTATCTTTGTATATATACTCGTTCAATTTCATTAACAAACAAGTTACAATCCAAACAAATCCACGATAACAAAACAACAAAAACAAACAAGATTGAGAACGGAAAATACCTCGACCAAGCCATCGTTGTCAGATTCTCATTAGAGAAATTATCACTTTCATGTATCGACACGATCGGTGCGTGCACTTTTTCCACAATAGAACGGTTGCCGCAACGTTTTGGCCGACGGATTCCGACTTCGATGAACAACAAGAACAAATTGAGACCTGCACGACAAATCGCTTAAAAAAGATGGGGGAGAGGTGTGAGATGGTAATTATAGAAAATTACATTAGAAGAGAGTGTTCCTCATGACCCACTTCTGGAGGTAGGTGTGCCCAAAATAAGGAAGTGGTGCCTCAAGTACGAGAGCGGTGACAATAGCGACAAATCATTGTTAACAACAACTTCGTGTACATCTTCATTAGATTCTTCATCAATTAAATATATATGTCAATTTAATCCACATCAATTAAATCCCATTGAAGGATGCCACTATGCTTGTACGGATAATTCATGGTGGGCAGAATAGAAAGTAGACCACCTACGTGTGTTGAATCTATCAAACTAAACCCTGTCCTAAAAATAGTTGCAAAAATAAAGTCATGTTTCCTGTGAGACTCTCCTCATCGTTTGACTACACATTGTGGGAATGCATACCAACGGCGGTCAGAATTTGTGGTTTGTTTGCAAGTTTTTCTCATTGATTAATCACTGCATATGATATGAGAGTTGTGGACTACGAAATTAGCAAGGCATACGTACGTGTGATGTTTAAATGTACAACTAGAGTCCAAACGTAGCGTCAACGAAATCAACAATCAGAATAGTAGAAGTCATTGACCTTTTCATGTGTTGGTGGTTTGGTTGGTCAAATGGATGTTTTCGTGATTGTTCGGGTTTAGGGCAGTCTGGGCCTGTGGGTACAAACCCATGTTTTTAGTATTTGTCTGAGAATTGTGGTTAGAGAATATTTGCAGGTGATTAGTTAGGCTATTCTATAACTTATAATCAAGTCCACTCGTTGGTAGTTGGTACTTTACACCAACATTTAAAACGTAAATGTGTCAATGGGACGGGGAAATAAGATGATAAACTAAAATTAACCCTAATAAAAATTTAGACATACATACTCACTAGAAAAAAATTGTATATATATAAGATCCGATAAATGAGTTACTGTTCAACCACCGTAGTTCTTAGAAATGGTATATTACTCCGAGTTTACCATTCTAGATTCTGATTTATATAAGGCAAAATATGTATGGTGAAGCAATGTTTGTAATGGTATTGCCTGAATTTATAAGTTTTCGTAGAGGTCCTGTTAGTTCATTCGTTACTTCGTTTTCATAAAATATATAGCTTCTGATCTCAACTCTGACGTATAGAAACATGTTTCCATGAAGAACCTGATCTCGTATATTTCACATCAATATGCATATTTTGTGTTAGTGGGAATATATAGGAAAAAATTGTCTAGATCGGATGAGTTGGAACATATTCCTCCATGATTTGCATATGAAAAGGACTTCTTCGTTCACAAGTTACACCACTTCAATTCAAAGGACAAATAATATTTACCTCGACAGGCAGACATTCACTATTCAGGTGTGCTTACGCGTCCCTCCTCCCACACACACATATAGTGAAGATCTAGTGAACTCAGTTTTCATCTTACCAATTTAAGTCTCTTTCAATCTCACCATTCAAAAAAATTACGGTTAATATCAAATATTAGATCATTTATTAACATAATCACTCATCACTTTAATCTACCTTACAATTTCAAATGAGTGGTGGATATGGTGGTGACTTATAATAGAAAAATTAAATCGGACTCACTAGAGAATATACATACATACTAATTTAAGTTCATTTCAATCTCACCGTTAGATCTAAATTACGGTTATTTTACGATTAATATCTATCATTAGATCACATATTAGCATAATCACTCATCACCTTAATTTACTTTACAATTTCAGATTATTGGTTGATACAGTGGGATTTTAAAATTAAAAAATTGAACTCTAGACTCACTAGAGCTTGACCATATATATATATATATGTATATGTATGTATATGTATATATGTATATGTATATGTATATATGTATGTATATGTATATATGTATATGTATGTATATACATATACATACATATATATATATACATACATATATATATATACATGGTCAAGCTCTAGTGAGTTCAGAGCTCATCAAATTTAGTTTAAGCTATTCTACAATCTCACCATTGGATCTTAATTACAGTTAATCTCACTATTCATTAGCATAATCTTTTTTTTCTTAATCTACCTAACAATTTGAAATGAGTGGTGGATATTGTGGGAGCTTAATTTTTCTAAATTAAGCTCTGAACTCACTAAAGAATTCTTATATGTATATATATATGTTTTCATTTGAAAGTAAAATCTCTTAGGGAAGGCAATAGGGCCAAATTCGGTCAAAAGATATAGTGGTGTAGTTACTGCAGACAAGCCGACTCTATAAGACTTTACGATTTTCCTATATGTCTGGGTCTATGTATTTCATGTATTATATATAGTGTAGGTCCAGTCCAGTTACCATCTATGTAACCTCTTGTTATAGGTGTGCTTTAGTCCCATGAGAGTTGTTACTCTCTAATTATGTAATTGACTCCGTCTATATAAACACCGTAATGAGAAGGGGAATCCCAACTTTGATTCCAAGGTTTCCGCCGTAGAACACCCCCTCTCATCTATCTCCTTCCTCTTCCCCCCCTATTCTTTTTGTGTGTATGTGAGATCAAGCCCTTGTGTTAGCGCTTCAGATCTTGATTGTCTTGTGACCCAACCATCTATATGCTAATTTAGCTTATCCAATTGACTTAACTATTGGACCTATTCTAAATCTATTTAAGTTGCAAGATCGAATCCCAACGACAAACTCACAACCATGATTTTCTTGGGTACACTCAGCTTTTGAGTTTGGGATTAATGAAAGCTGCGTAAAACGTAGTGGATTCACAATAACAATTTCTCTTCAGGAAAAAAAACCAAGTTTGAAAATGTATATCATAATTTTATTCAGGAAACCTAATTAAAAACAATTTACGTTGCAATTTTGGTGACTTAAACATTTAGGGAATTTATATAATTTAATAAAATTGTGATTTAACTCACTTATGAAAATTTTAACTTGTGGATCTAATTTTACTATGTTGGGGGGGGGGGGGGGGGGGGGGGGGGGGGGGGGGGGGTAAGAACGTCAAAAAAGTTTGTGTTTTATGAAAAGTTACGTGAGAATAGATTCTCAAATCAAGCAAAATGAACGATAATATCTGAGTTCAACCGTAAAATTTCAAATGCCTAAATTAAAACACAGTTTTTCTAAGTGTTCCAAAATCCAAACCGACCCTATGACATTCTTACAACTACTCAAGGGAAGTCAAGTCAGCAATAGAAAATTGACTAGTCAATAGTGCAAAAATCTATCTTTTAATTTCTCTAAAACCTAATTAACATAATCTGCCGCCGCCAGTACAACAACGATTGTATTTTTTAGGCGAAGAACAAACGTGCGATATGTTCGTTTACCTTTTTGGACATCAGTCTTGAAACAAAGAGGAGTTTTGTTGTTTAGCGGAAGAAGATAGGGATGCACAGCATGACCCATCCTCGATGCTTCCCACCAAACCGGACAAAACTATTTGCAAGATAAAGTCGAGAATTTTCCCAACACAACTACGAATTGTTGAGTGGAATATATGCCCTAGTGTAGTTGTGTTTAAAGTGATATAAAGGAACTGTTTTTGATAGTTGGGTGGTTTTTTTTCTTCTTTGAAGCTTTATTTTCCCAGATAACCATCCGGATGTGTATTTGTCTGTGAACAGCAACTTTCCAACTTGACGAAAGCAAATGATGGTGATAGACATTTTCTTCTTCTTCTTCTCTCTCTCTCCATAATTTTTAGCAAGATTTGGGTCAAATCTATAACTTAGAGCATATTTAACAGCGCCGGGCTACCCCCGGGCGCCCTGCACTCTCTCTCTGCCACGTCAGCTCACCCAACCCACCCAAAAAATCCCCTTATCTATGCCCAGGCTACCCCCACCCACCCTACACTCTCTTTCATCCACATCATTTCTTAATTAAACAAATTTAATTCTCACACAACATTTAACAAATTACATTTTATATTTTAAATCTAATTTAAAATATACAGTGGGGGATTTGTTGAGTTTGTGCGGGAGTGGCAGGGGGCGGCAGCCCCTGCGGGGGACGTATTTACCTACATTACGAAATGTATTTACCTACATCATATTATTGCATTCCATATATTGATTCGTTTACCCGTATTTACCTACATTACGAAATATAAACGGGTAAATACGTTTACATTCTGGCATTCGTTTACCCACATTAATAACAAATACCCAATCCATTAATAACAAAACATCCACTAAAAATTAAAAAATTTAAAAAAAAAATTTCGACGAATGGGGGGGGGGGGGGGGGGGGGGGACACGTGCCCCCCACCCGATGGGCGCCCGGGCGCCAAATCGGGTGCTCCGGCACCCGATTGCGCACCCGGGCGGGCGCCTGGGGCGCCCGCCCGACAGGCGCCCGACCCATTAAGGGTGCCCTTACTTTAGGTAGGGTGCACATGAACAGTTCGGCTCAATTTTTAGTTCTTGGACATTAAGAAATTTGGTTTCGCTTCGGTTTATTTTGGGTTCGGTCCGATTTTTTAATTTTATTGTTTTTTAATTAACCTTTTGATGCAGTCTTAGGTTTTTAATACTGAATAAACTCCAAAATGGTCTTTCTATAATAAAATATTAATTTTATATCAAAATTTTAAGTTTTTTAACAATAAGTTTTTCGTAAATAAAAGTTTTCACCAAAACTTAACTAAAATATTAATAAAAAGTAATCATGTTGTTACCGGTTCCGTACGGTTTTCGGATTTACCTCAATTTGGTTTAAGCTGGCTCGGTTTACTCAGGTTTGGTTTTAGACCCATGAACAATTATACTTTTAGATTTGGGATGTGTTAGAAAAATCAAGTCAAATAACAGTGTTAATTAAACATTATATAGCTAACAGATAAAAGCAATTATGTGATATGTTTGATAGGTCAGAAACTCCGAATAGTACAGCATTATATTACAAAATGTATTTCAGTTTCATTCAGCATTTGATCATGTAAATATTTTTTTACAAAAGTACATAATCATTTAATTATTTGCTCACATGGTAGATTACGTTCGATAATCTAATCATGAAAAAGAGATTGAATTCATGCCTACCTTTTGAGGAAATCAGGAGGATATAATTCTTTCTCTTTTGTAAGTTCGATTCGACAAAGGAATAACTCATTTTTCTAATAAGTCTGTTCCTTTAAGTTTTCAACCGTGTACCAGTATATTTATCTGCTTGTCCAACGCACTCATCAACAATCCCAATATTTATCTACTTCCTTTATAAGTCTTTTTTTATCAAGAGAACGCACCACCACAAGAAAACCTAGAAATAGAGCCCAACTCCACCCAAGCTAAGGCCGAGAAACTTAATTTATGTAGCCCAACTTATAGGCCTTATCTACTTATATATAATAAATAAATATTAAAAATAGATTCGAAACAACTCTTAACTTTGATATGAGTCGCTTAACTGCCTAGACCCGTTATGATATTTTTTTTGTAAAACACCAGCAGACAGGCAACAATAAAACGGCCAGCTTTATTTGAATAGCACAAAATACATATTTTCATAACCATCAATATTCAGCCCTCCTAAAACTTGATACGACAACGACATAACAAACCACAAATGATAGCGCGCGCACACATATAAGAGCGAGCTCGTTCATTCATTAACGTCGGCTAGGTTGCTTCCAGCAACATCAACCACAAAGCGATATCGAACATCATTATTTGCCAGTCTTTCAAAAGCCTCGTTGATGTAATCCATCTTCACAACCTCGATCATGGAAGTCAAGCCCTTCTCCTCGCAGAACTCCAACATCTCTTGGGTCTCATCCATGCTCCCTATAAAGCTCCCTGTGATGCTCTTCCTCCCTACAAACCACAAACCAAGCGTATCATTCAAAAGGAAACGTTATCTTTACAAATTAGAACCCCACTTCGATCTCTAAACTGAGAAAATGGATTTACTCAAGCAAGAGTCTGAATGATTGATGGATCCACATTGAAAGAATTAATATAAAACTTCCCCAACCAAAACCTTGTGTTACAAATTCAGTTTGTGCAACCAACATATACGCCGTTGCTATTCTCATTGACAGAGAAAAAACTGCAACGCCCTCAAAGATAGCCTCATATATATTCTCTCAATAACTGGCAAGCTAATAGAATCCTTTCAGCACTTAAATAGCTGATTTCTGGAATTTTTTTATGGTTGGTTGAATTCTGTTTGACCCTAACAATTTATCTGCTTCTAATAACCCGAGTCATAGTTTCATATTTTCGAGACAAGAATCACAAGTGCTTATATATATATATATATATATATATATATATATATATATATATATATATATATATACACTACAATTGCAACTTTGCTTCAAGGGACAATCAATTACAATAAGACTTGTTGCAAACTAAAAGTACAATTGAATTTTAAGTTGAATATAATGTCTTGTAAGTCCATTCATAAAGACAGCATATATGTATCCAAAAACGATATGATGCTCACCTAGCATGACCATTGGCGAGACAAATTGAAGTGGCTCAGTGATGACACCCATGAGGATCAATTTTCCGTCCAATTTAAGCAGCACAAGATACGGGTCAAGCGGGTGGTGGGCAGGCACGGTGTCGATGATGTAGTCGAAGCTTTCGGCCGCCGATGCCATCATGTCGGTGTCGGAGCTGACTAGGTAGGCGTCAGCTCCCAAGTGATCTATAGCCTCCACTTTCTTTTTGTTGGAAGAGCTAATAACGGTTACATGGTGGCCCATGGCCTTGGCAATCTTGACTCCCATGTGGCCCACTCCTCCAAGGCCCAGTATGGCCCCTTTCAGCCCACTAATTTTGAGCCCAAAGTGCTTTAATGGGCTGTAAACCGTTATTCCGGCGCATAGGAGCGGTGCGGCTTGCTCTGGAGCCAACTTCTCTGGGATCCTCACTACGAACCTGTCACAACAAAAGCAATTGCCATAAAGTTATATTTTGTGGAATAAGTTTTTTGTAGAAGTTACAATAAGCACGATCTTATTACTTATATTCAAAAAAGAAATTCCTTATGAGTGATCAGTGATCATTGTTTAGAACAGTATATCTATGAGTTAATTACAGATAAATCGTTTACAAACATGAATTCCAAGCAATATATAAATCCATGTATATGACACCTCACGCGTTCACAAATGCAATTTATTCAACTAATCGAAAAAAGATGTATTATAATAAAAAAAATGATTTAGATTTCGGGATACTATCAAGTATCCAACTGGTGACAAAGTTCCAACCTATTTGACCTAAATAGGCCGCACATTTGACAAATTAAGCACAACGTCTTGGCAGATAGTCTCGTAGTTTTCTCTTACAATTCACCTACCATGTTTGCTTAATAATGGTTTCAACTTTCAGTCATCCCAATCGTAATAAGTTGGAACATTTTCACCCGTATTCAAACTCTCACTCTACCATATCGTCCCTGACGCTTAGGCCATTCTTAACTCCAATCCCAAATTTCCTCACAATCTTAGTTTTTCTCTATACCACGTCAACAAAAAATACTATACAACCTACAACTCAATCCATTTTTCACTTCTTAATCCTGACCTCACTTTCAACATTCTCTCTTCTCCACATCATTTCTTTTTACCTCATTTTCTATTTCATCACAATAATTCACAAATTATTAAATAAATTATTTTTACAATGACTTAATCTAATTAAATTATGAATAACACGCAAATGTTAGATTTAATTAATTTATTTTACTAATTTTGTAATTTAATTTAATTACAATGACTTAATCTAATTAAATGATTTTTTACTAATTTTGTATTAGTATACTTAATTTAATTGATTTATTTTACTAATTTTGATTAATTATTTACATTTTTTTAATTTTCAGAAATTAATTCTAATTATATAAAAATACAAGAATTCTCAAGTGAGCCCGGGGCTTAATCAAACTAAATTAAGCCCCCACAATATCCACCACTCATTTCAAAATGTAAGGTAGAGTAAGAAAAAAACAGTTATGCTAATGAATGGTGAGATTAACTGTAAATAAGATCCAATGGTGAGATTGTATGGGGCTTAAACTAAATTTGATGAGCCCTGAGCTCACTAGAGCTTGACCTTATAAAAATATATACATATCAATAAAATATTATTTAACAAATATAAATAAATAATTTTTAATAATTTCTTAAAAAAATAAAAAAGGAACCAACCTGAGAGACTACGTGACCTCACCCAGGTTGCAGCCCAACCAGGGCCCACTCCTAATTAAGGGCTTTGGGGTCGGGTCTTGCCCTGACTCGACCCCAAAAAGCCCAACCAGGAGTGTGAAGGCATCAGATCAGAACAGTATACGCATTGTTAAGATGGAAAAGCACTTGTAATCATTCCTATAATTTTTATTTTATCATGGTCGGTAGTACATCAATCTCAGTGGCTTCCAAAGAGATTTGACATCATTATTTGAGTGATATTTATTAACTAAATCATTGAAAATATTATCAAGGGCGGCGGATTAGGACAGGTTGTCGTCTATAAGCAAGATGATTATGAGTGAGTAATACATACTTTTGGTCGACGACCATTGCAGTAGCAAAGCCACCTTGGGTGGGTTGGCCATCTGTGTAGACATCGTTGTAGGTCCATATCTTCTTGTTGCAGTATTGTTCGATGTTACCCTTGCAAGCGTAGCACGACCGACAACAACCGACCAGAAGTCCGACTCCGACCACATCGCCCTTCTTGAATTTTCTCACCTCGGAACCAACATCCAACACCTCTCCAACCACCTCATGCCTGTCCAAGTTTATCTCAAACACATGAAAATTAAGTCGAACAAACGTACATGTGATTAAAGTGTAAAGGAGCCAACTCGAGCCAAAATTTCAAGTCTAAAGTTTCGAGTTCGAGTCACAAATACAATTGGGATAGAATTTAAATGAAGCTTACCCTGGAACCATGGGATACTTGGACGCGCCAAGATGATTCTTGGTCTGATGGATGTCTGTGTGGCATAAACCACAGTAAAGAACTCTAACGTGCACGTCCTCGGGACCAGTCTCCCTGTGATTAGCCACACGATTAGTGTTTAAATAATTAGCATCTATACATGATGTTCTGATGGAGAATAAGAAATTGTATCCAAGAAAGAAAGATGAGTAAGAATAAAATTGATATTCTGAAATGATTCTTTTGTTTCAGAATAAGAAGTTTCTGTTTCTGAATATCAAAAGTTTTGGTAAAGTGAAAAAGAAAAGTTAGTTAACAACTCATTTTTCCCAGAACTCTGGATCTTAAGGGTGGATTGCTGATCGATCAATGCAAAATAACACCACAAAAACAACAAATAATAATAATTCTGAATTCCAGAAATATAATTAAGATCCGACATTCATATAGGCAGTAGCCCAAATCAGAAAGGTGAATATATATTTTGTGCTAACAAAAATATAAGAAGAAGAATCGACCTGAGAGTAAAGGTGAATGGTGAGAGGACCCCCGATGGATCCTTGGCCGCCCATCCTGTGATAGTTTTCTTAGACTCTGGAGCAGATCCCATCCGATAAAATTTGAGAAATGAGGAGATGTATTCGAAGTTGGTGTGGCCAACTCGATGGATTGTGTCTTTGTAGGCACAAACCCTTCTAATTGGGCCACGCATGCAAATAATACTACATTAACAATTATTACCACTGCGAATCATCTAGAAGAATTAATGCGTTGTGAAAGTGGTAGAGGGGAAAGCAGACTGGAGTGCAGTAGTTTGAGGCTGCTCTGAAAGTTGCCAAGTGGGACACAGAAAGCGTTGCGTTGGTTTGGGAGAAAACTGCAACAAAGAGGAGAAATTCTAAATTATTTTTTTAGGAAAATTCAAAAAGTTGTTGAACTAGAATACTTAATGAAGTTTCAGATTTAAAATTATTTGGTTAATGAGAAGAGGTGCTCAATTTCCATCTTGAAACCTAGGGAATTTATAGAAATCGAGTTCTGGATCACAATGACTTGCTTCATCCTAATTCTAATTTTTTATAAGACGAGGTTAATTTTGATTATTAGTGAGTAGATTGTGATTTGTATCATACCAATCACCAACTATATATTTACTGAGATAAAATTCGAAATTACGTCCTACTCTGTCGAGGCTACAAGACTGACACCTACACAATAGGTGTCACAACTCATGTTTACACAATAACTTGCGGGTAAAAAAGGTCATGCTTGCGCAATGTGTTTTGGGTTAACCTCCACTCCTACAAGTGAAGTGGACCAATGAACCAGAATGGCTTTGGCGCCTTGCAGTGGTTGAATGGTAACGGACCTCACGCAGGAACAAAATTTCGGTTTTTCTGCAAACTCTTCCATTATTCATACCGTCTTATATGGCTGGTTCAATTGCCTGTAAACATCTTATTGTAACTTTCATTCACGTGTGGTCCACTTGTAACTTTCATTCACGTATGTCGGTGTGGACGTGTGGTCCACTGGTCATTTTCCTATTGATAATTTCGCCATTTGAGTGATAGCTTTCGGGGGAAAAGGACAACTATGAGTGATCCTAACAGCCGCCTTAACGGATACTGTGGACCCGAACGGTAGTGTACACCGTCTGACCACGTAGGCCGAAACCTAGAATTTCCACCCGCCCGGGCGGTGGGTGGGGGCACGTGGCCCGGGTTGGTTGTTTTTTTTAAAATATGTTTAAATATGTTAATAATTATTTTAAAATTTATTTTTAATTGTTTTTTAAATTATTTTTTATGATCATTTATTTTTTATTTGTTTATATTTTTATTTTTATTTGTATTTTGTCTAAAATTGATTCCCAAATGATGTGGAGGGGAGAGAATGTAGTGTAAAACTCTCAATTTAGTCCCACATTGCTTAACATGAGAAGGTTGGGGTGAGATATAAAGACATGAGCCCACTACCATAACACTTATCAACTTAAGTTTTGTGGCAATAGGTGGGTGTTGTGGGCCAGTGGGCACATGGGTGACGAACCGGGACCCGGACTCGATGCAGGTTCAGGGACGGGACGTTACAGATAGGTATCAGAGCCTGAACCAGTCGGAATTGTGGGATCTAAGTGCTACACCTAAAGGGTGGGAGCCACCTCTAGAATCCCACAACGCCTGGTGACTGAGTGGCTTGACCCTGACGAGGACGTCAGGTGTTCAAGTGGGGTAGGTTGTAAAACCCCCAAGTTAGTCTCACATTGCTTAACATGAGAATGTTGGGGTGTGATATAAAGACATGAGCCAACTACCATAACACTTACCAACTTAAGTTTTGTGGCAATAGGTGGGTGTTGTGGGCACATGGGTGACGGACCGGGACCCGAGCTCGATGCGGGTTCGGGGACGGGACGTTACAGATCGTATCAGAGCCTGAACCAGCTGAAATTGTGGGAACTAAGTGTTACACCTAAAAGGTGGGAGCCACCTCTAGAATCCCACAATGCCTGGTGACTGAGTGGCTTGACCCTGACGAGGACGTCAGGTGTTCAAGTGGGGTAGGTTGTAAAACCCCCAAGTTTAGTCTCACATTGCTTAACATGAGAATGTTGGGTGGGATATAAAGACATGAGTCCACTACCGTAACACTTACCAACTTAAGTTTTGTGGCAATAGGTGGGTGTTGTGGGCCAGTGGCCACATTGGTGACAGACCGGGACCCGGGCTCGATGCTGGTTCGGGGACGGGACGTTACATGTAGGGCGTTTGAGTTGTTTCTGGATGCGATTAAGGAAAATTTTAGAGGTAGTTTGTGATGACGTGACAGAGAGAAAAGTTTATGTGGCTGAAAGAGAAAACATGACGTTCGGAAAGTACCAGACGTTGTTAATGATGATTAAAGGCATGTTTCCTCGTCAACGTTCCAAGTATATTACTTAGTTTAGAGAACTTATATAGTCGGTGTATTACAAATTAATTATCCGTTTGCAAAAAAAAAAATCCATTTAGACTTTACTTAGGCCAGCACCACTTTGATGTTTGACTAATTAAACACAATTACTTTGGAGTTTAGTCTTTGATTCTTATATGCTCGATAACGACTTGTTTCAGCGCATTAGGATCTTCTTCAACGACTTATTTTCTACCAAATCAGACATTATTAGTATATATAATATTGTATTATCGTAAATTATATTTTACAATGTGAAATATGTAAATTAATATATGTGCGTCAGTGGCGTTTGGATGTGATTCCACGAAAACGACTCCGAAGTCTAAGCTAATATTGAAAATACTAGAAATATATATATATATATAGAGTAAGGTTAGAATGAGCCCTGGGCTCATTTTGTTTAAATGGGCTCCTCAAGATCCAACCATTCATCTTAATCTAAATGGGTGGGGATGTTTTAATTGTAGGAAGGGTATTAAAGTAAAATCGTGGGTCTTCCCAAATCCTTCAATCCACGATACCAAAACGAACCCACTATTTTCTCCATACATTTTCGTCATCCCTTTCTCCTCACCCTCCAAACCCATTATTAATCTTACCATTTCTTTCATCCCTTTATCCGCACCCTCCAAACCCTAATTGATCCTTAAAGAAGCCTCATTCTTCGTGACATCTTCCATTTTTTGGTTAGTTTCTGCTGCCTATTTTATTTTTGTTCGATTTTTGGATCCAGAATTTTATACCCACATTATTTAGGTTTTTCGCTGTAATTTTCGGTTTTGATCGAATTTTTGCTGCTGAATACGTTATTTATTTAATCCTAATTACTGGTTGTTTGGTTTAGTTTTTTAATTGTGATTTCGGTTTTTTATGCTTTTTTGGTTTTTAGTTGGTTTGTGGTCCTTATTTAGGTTTTTGGCTGTTGATTTTCTATTTTTCTTGTGAATCCTTAAATCTGAAGTATATTAGGGATCTATATAATATTTGGTAGAACAGTGTGTTTATATTATTAGTTGTGAATTTGAAAATCATTCCAATTTGTATTTGTTATCACAGGACAAAATCCAAATTATGGATATTGAAGAAAGAAATCCAACATCCTTAGAGTCCAGAGAAATCCAATCAGGTCTACTAGTCAATGGGGTAAGCTTTTGTTTTATTACTTTTTAAAATGGATTTCACATTGAGATACTGTGATCTTAATCTAAAATTAATTACAATCGATAATAATTTGAAGTTTATAACGGGGTAATCTAGGTGGTAGCAACAATATTCATATAACTACTGTAATATAAAATTGAAAACTGTAATATTGAATTTTCGATCTGGAATATAAAAATTGATACATGTAATATTGACAATTTTACTTAAAATATGTAATATTAGTATTGATAGGGGATTTCACATTGAAAAACTGTGATCTTAATCTAAAATTAATTACAATCCGAAATAATTTTAAGTTTATAACAGGAAAAACTTGGTGAGAGCATCAATATTAATATGAATACTGTAATATAAATTGGAAACTGTAATATTGATTTTTCTATCCGTATTATATAATTGATACTTGTAACATTGACCATTTTACTTGAGATATGTAATATTACTTTTGATAGTGGATTTCACATCGAAAACTATGATATTAATCTAAAATTAATTAAAAGCGGAAATAATATTAGGTTTATAACAGGAAAATCTTGGTGTAGCAGCAATATTAATATGACTACTGTAATATGAAATTGAAAACTGTAATATTGAATTTTCGATTTGTAATATAAAAGTTGATACATGTAATGGTGACCATTTACTTAAACCAAAAATATATCATTTGAACTAGTAATATAGTAAAGTAATTTGGATTTGACAATCTAATATTGTAATATTATTACAAAACTGTAATATAGTATGTCTAACTGTTCACCATTTAGGATAATTTAAAGTTGCCAAACGAGGAGCATGCCAAAGAATTTTTACTGATACCTGACGTTAAAAGTGAGTTGAAACCAACCTATGGGCAGGAGTTCAACTCAATAGAAGAAGCTTACAACTATTATAAGAATTATGCAAATGCGGGTGGGTTTAATGTGCGAAAATCATCAACCAAATATACTGAAGCAACTGAAAATAATTGCAGAGAAATCATCTTAAAAAAGTTTGTTTGCTCCAAAGAAGGGTCATCCTGTACAAGAAGCAACAAAAAGACATCTATGACTGAAGTGTCAGTTACAATAAAGAAGAGGAAAGTTGCGACATCAAGATGTGAATGTCAAGCCAAATTAAAAATCAAATTTGATCGAGAAAAAAATAGGTGGTTTGTGCTAAATTTTGTTGAAGGACATAATCATGAAATGAAGCTCATCTCAAAGACATTACATGAGAAATAATCGCAACATACCGCCAGTTACTCAAGGATTGTTGAAATCTATGAGTGAAGCAAACATACCTGTTGTAAAACAAGCTGTGATGTTAGGAAATGAAAGTGGTGGTTATGACCAAATAGGATTCACGTATAGAGACATACTAAATACGAATGCTGCTAGAAGATATGAAACAGAAGGATATGATGCAGATTTGGTACTTGAACACTTAGAGAGTGCAAAGAAGGGTGACAAAGAGTTCTACTATTCTTATCAGAAGAATGAACAAAGTAAATTGAGTCACTTGTTTTGGGCTGATGGCACTTGTCGAGATAACTTCAAACATTTTGGAGAAGCCATCACGTTCGACACCACGTATTGTACAAACAGGTACTCAATGATATTCGGAGCCTTTTGTGGTGTAAATCATCACAGACAAACAGTCTTCTTCGGAATGGGTTTGCTAAATGATGAAACTATATCATCCTTTAATTGGTTATTTTTGGAATTCAAAACTTGTATGGGTAGAGAACCAGCTGCTATTGTTACTGATCAAGACCCAGCTATGAATTCTTCATTGGCACAAGTGTACCCCAAGACCTTTCATCGTTTTTGCTCGTGACACATAATGGATAAATTACAAAAAAAATTGGATGAGTAAGCAATAAAGGGAATGTTATTCAAGCCTTTCATGATTGTGTGTGGTACACCGAGGACATCAAAGATTTTGAATGTAAGTGGACCAGAATCATTAAGGAAAATGAGCTTCATGATTCAAAATGGTTGAATTCTTTGTTTGAGATACGGGAAAAATGGGTTCCAGCTTTCATGCAAAATATTTTCTTTGCTGGTATGAAGACTACTCAAAGAAGTGAATCAATGAATGCATTTTTGAAGACATACATAACACGACAAAACACCTTATTCGAATTCTTATGCAGGTACATTTCTATTTTGTTTATACATTGCCATGTATATTCAATGGTTAAATTGTACCATATTATTTATAATTTTAACGTAAGATATGTTAGAAAGTTATATATGATGTTAATAAAACGTATATGTATTTGCTGCCACATTTAAATAGAACAGATTTATTAGGATTAGTCGTAACATATTCTTTATAACTGTAATATTACAGTATGATTTTTAGTATTATCTATTGTTACATAAAAAATAACCGTACTTCAGTCAGTTTTCCAATTCCATATAATACGCCTAAAAATAAGTGCGATATGTTATATAAGTTAGCATTGTTTTGTTATTGTAGATTTGAAGTGGCTCTAAAGCATCAAAGAGAGAATGAAAATAGATGGGATTATAATGACCATAATAAGAAGGGGGAGCTACTGACTAAATGGAACCTTGAAGCTGAAATGGAAGAAGTATACACAAGAAGTATCTTTCACATCTTTCAAGAACAGTTGAGGAAGAGTTTTATGTGCAACGTTACAATTGAAAATATGGATGAAATATCAGTTACATACAATGTCAGCAAGATAGATGAAGACAATGGAACAATGAAAGTGAGGTTCAAAGGCATTGATAATGTGCCTATTTGTGACTGTCACTTTATGGAATTTGAAGGAATTCCATGCCAACATAGTTTGGCGATTTTTAAACATCTGGGTTACAAAAAGATGCCACCAATTAACATTCTTACTCGTTGGCGAAAAAGAATTACAAATGACTTTTATGAAAGCAACAACCATGGTACCAACAAGTCAACAATAAGCGACAAAGTCAACCACATCATGAGATTGTGCAAAGAATTGATATCCATTGCCGGCAAACACGAATCTGCAACTGAGTTGATAGAACAGAAATTAGAATTGGCTCTAATAGAATCCAAAAATGCTGTGAAAGGAAGCCATGAGGATGATAAGCAAATATCTGGAACATGTCAAAGGGAAATACTAGTTCATCAGCCAGATAAAGTGAAAACAAAAGGGAGCGGCAGAAGTGGAAGACCAAAATTTAGTAGTAATCGTATTCAATCAAATCTTGAGAAAAAACCAAGCAAAAGTCATAGACAATGTAAAACGTGCATGAAATATTCCGACCACGATTCAAGAACTTGTCCTTCAAGGAAGCAATAAGAAATCGTGAGTAGTTAATTTTCTTATTCATATTGAATTATAATTGATAATTCCCTTATGTTTTTATTTCTGATTTTGCAGATTTACAACTAAAGGTACAAATTATGGCAAGAATGACTTGCAAGAAGATTAATATTCATAGACAAGATATACATGTGAATGAGGGCCTACAGGAATATAGCACCATTTTTATAAAATTTTGATATACGTTCTCTAGTTATACTCTCATTATTGTGTAATAATATAGAACATTATACATTCTATTTTTTTTATCATTTAAAGTTTTCTTCATCAAAATGGTTAATGAGTACCACATATGTAACTGGTCTGTCTGTATATTGTAGCTGTAATATGACGATAACAAATGTAATATCGTAGTGCTGTTTCAATAAAACTATGCAAACCGTAATATTAGAAGAGTTTTACCTTATCAGTTCGCAAATGTAATTTCCTGGTTTTAATAATAAAAATCAAAACTGAATTCAAACCGTAAGGTAAACTGTTTAGCCGTAAAATAAAATATTTAGCCGTAAGATAAACTGTGTAGCCGTAAAATAAAGTGTTTAGCCGTAAGATAAACTGTTTCACCTTAATTATTATGCAAATTAAAAGACTCATGTAATCAAATTTCTTATCAGTACGCAAAATCAAAATGTAATATTAATTTGTGCGATTTAAGATACAATTGACTATACCCTTTATCAATTAAAAAAGTTGATGTCTGATAATGTGTAAGATGTAATGTGAATCTTAGATAATTGGAGATTTATGGTATATTGTAGCTGTAATATGACGATAACAAATGTAATATCGTAGTGCTGTTTCAATAAAACTATGCAAACCGTAATATTAGAAGAGTTTTACCTTATCAGTTCGCAAATGTAATTTCCTGTTAATAATAATAAAAATCAAAACTGAATTCAAACCGTAAGGTAAACTGTTTAGCCGTAAAATAAAATATTTAGCCGTCAGATAAACTGTGTAGCCGTAAAATAAAGTGTTTAGCCGTAAGATAAACTGTTTCACCTTAATTATTATGCAAATTAAAAGACTCATGTAATCAAATTTCTTATCAGTACGCAAAATCAAAATGTAATATTAATTTGTGCGATTTAAGATACAATTGACTATACCCCTTACCAATTAAAAAAAATAATGTCTGATAATGTGTAAGATGTAATGTGAATCTTAGATAATTGGAGATTTAATAGTATATTGTAGCTGTAATATGACGATAACAAATGTAATATCGTAGTGCTGTTTCAATAAAACTATGCAAACCGTAATATTAGAAGAGTTTTACCTTATCAGTTCGCAAATGTAATTTCCTGTTAATAATAATAAAAATCAAAACTGAATTCAAACCGTAAGGTAAACTGTTTAGCCGTAAAATAAAACTGTTGATCACCAATATCCATCTCCTCCACAGAATTGGTATTGACCTGTGAAATCTGAGAAAGCCCCAAGCTAAAAGTTGGCACATGCGACTTTGGTTGACCAGAATTTTTCTTCAAGGTAGAGAGTTCAGATTCCAAATCAGCAACTTTCTTCTTTAAGAACTTCAAGTCAGTATTCTCAGCTTCCAAAATACAGACTTTTTTATTTAACAACTGCACCTCCAAAATTAATTCATCATTTCTTTTCTTCAAATGTTGGGCTTCATTGTCATCAACATCTACACCATCAGAACGATCATCTAGTTGCTCCCTTCTTTTTTTGGAATTCAACATCTTCTTTGTGGTTGCAACATTAACCAGAGGCAAATTTTGCTCATTTGGAAGAAGCTTGAAAAAATCATTTTCATCAACTAAGATGTTATACAAAATCTGCAGGTAACATAACTTTGTTTACTCAATATTTGTATATCCCAAAAGTAAAGTTTGAAAATTACAAATGATAATTGCCATTCAAATGCTGATGACTATCCTGGTAAGCAAAAACGTATTATAATTTAACCAATATTGCACAATTAGTATGAGTTTAATGCAACACACCATATCGTCAACCACAATAGTAAGGTCTTTTAGCTTTGGTTCAACAGGAGAAGCCCACTTCCTAATCCTTGGCTTCAATTCTGGAAAAACTGGTTTAAACAAATTGATGTGCTCATACAACCATACCTGAAATATAGATAACCGAAATGAAAGTTAAATCTAAAATATAAAATAGTGCATCTAGCAAGGAAAAAAAATATAACCATTATTGAAACTACAAACCATAACGTCATAAGTTTAATATAATACAAAGCTGTAATATTATATCAATAACAGGAAAATAAATATATTTGCCTTAACTCACGAATATTAATTAATTTTTAATAGATGCATGTAGCAATTTTGCCAAAATATAGATAATGTTAAATTTAGGTAATGTAAGAACATTCAAAGACATCAACAGTTGTACTATTGTTTGATGAAAAGGAAAAAACTAACCAGCAGTAATATGAAAATAAATTATACCAAATTAAAGTAAAAATAAAAGTTAAGGTAATTACCATTAAACATATGCTTGATCCAAGAGCATAAGTGCTAACAGATTTCCTCTTCCCAGCCTTCTTGCTAATAATTTGATCACGTATGAGAGGTACCTTTTCCATTGTTAGGTTGTGAATAGCCTCGGACCAATTGTAAAATTTCAGGTTCTCTAATTTGTCAAAATTGGATAGTGCAGCTCGTGGAACATTAGACCCAGACTCAGGCAATAAAAAGGTAGAACACATCAACACAATTAATAGTTTGACAAAATCATCAACAGAATCAACATCATCCTTGCAATGTAACTCAATCATAAGTTGTTGAATTTTTGTGGTATTGAAGGTGAAGTTTTTTTCTTTACTGTATTTTGACTCTAAATAAGAGGTTTTCCCACTACCTCTTATCTTCACCTTTATGCCCGAAGCAGGTAAACCTAAAATAGCTGCAACATCTTCCACAGAAAAATCTAAGTTTACACCACCCACACAAAATCTGTTGGAGTCAACATGCCTACTGATTAAATCTTCAAGCAACCATCGGTTAACATTCAAATTTGGAATATGAAGAAGTTTTCCAAAAGGGGTCACTGACAGCCTTTTTAAGTGAGCTTCATTAGGTTTATATTTCTCCACAAACTCAACAAAAAACTTCACATAACATCTGTGGTTGACGCAATAGTTAACTGTAGCAAAATATTAAGAAATCAGAATTATAACCACAAACATACTAGAAAATTAAAGACTCATTAAAGCACCTGCAGATTTAGATGTTTGTAGATTTGAACTTTCACCATAATCTTTGCATTGCAAATTTACTGTACTCGCCAGACTGCCTAATACACCAAGATGTGTGAAAATTTCAGTGAGACATAATAATTTTTGAAACTAGCATTAAATAGGTTTTTACTAGAACATTAAAATCTGTTAGACACATTTTATAACATGAACAAGAAAATCCAATTATATAACCATAACAAAGCTTCGAAATTGAATAATAATAACTACAAATGTTTAAAAGAGAAATTTAAACTACCATTAACAATTTAAAAACTATGTAAAAACCATATTCAAACGAATTCAAACATGTTGAGATTAAGAAATCAGCAAAGCTCTGTTTTTATAAGAAACATAGGTATTAACGATAATATATTAACAGAAGTTTGAAACAGGAAAATAGGAAGAAGATTTTTCAGCATGAAAACACAAAATAAACGACAAAATACCAAACAAGATCAAACACTCGTGTGTCCAATGGAATAAAAAATCAATACCTGTGGATTTAACCGTTCCATCTTTCTTTTGTTCCATTTCGGTTTAACAGAGGCTTTCGGTTGGGAAGAATGAGAGGAATGAGATATTTGTGTAAAATAGGGAGAGAAAAGATGGGATTCGGAAAATAATGGTTTCGGTAGAAAAGGATTAGGAAATGGAACGGTTTCGGACAGAATTTGTGTGGTGTAGAGAATAGAAAGGCTCGAAGGAGAAGATGGTGAGAATTCGGTGGAGGATTCGGGGATGATGGTTTCGGTGGAAAGGGTTTGGGAAAAGGGTTTCGGAAAGGGTTTGTGTAGAATAGGAAGAAAATCTCGGAAAGAGGATGGTGACGGTTTCGATTTCGGTGGGGCTGAAAATCTTAGTTTCAAAAAAACCCTAAAAAAGTATGTACGAAAAACCGATACTACCCTTCTGTCGTAAAAAAATAAACAGGACTTTAAGAATCGTTAGATTGGTTTTGGATGGTGGATGATCAAGGGGCTCACTTAAGCCTAATTAAGCCCAGGACTCATTCTAAAATTTCTGTATATATATATATATATATATATATATATATATATATATATATATACACACACACACAAAAATTATAGAATGAGCCCGGGACTCAATTAGGCTTAAGTGAGCCCCTTAATCATCCACCATTCAATACCAATCCAACGTTTGTTAAATGCTTTGGTTAATTTACTAGTAGAATGGTAGAATCAGTATTTACTATTACCTTTGGTTAGAGTTTTTTTCAAACCCACGAAATCCTCACCCTCACGCCTCCACCGAAACTATTCTTGTCTCCCACGTTTTCATCTCCCTCGGTATTTCCCTAAACCCTAAACCTAGCCATCCTCTCCCCCGAATCCTCCCTTTCCTCTCCCTAATCCACACAAATATCGAACACTTCCACACCTCTCTCTTCCCCCCACCGGAACCCCCCTCGTAAACCATAAGCCTCCCCTTCCTCTCACCAACACAATCATTCATCTAAATCTGAAAAATCCCAATCCGAAATGGATGAAAAGAGATATGAAACACATAAATCCACAGGTACGATTTCTATCCATTCCTTGGATTCCATTGGATACACGAGTGTTTGATGTTGGTAGGTGTTCTGGGGTTTTCGATGCGTTTTATGCGATTTAATATTGCTTCTATTTTCGTTGGATGAATCTTTTGTTGGGAATATTAGATCCTAAATACCTTTGTTTCATATTACATTTTACATTCATAATTTTATCTTTTCCCAAAAAGAGAAGGCTCATGGAAAAAGTGGTCAAGAGGGTTTGTCCCTCTTCTGGGGGTTTATGATTGGTTGTGGAGATTTCGAGATCACAACAATCCTGGAAATATTTTTTTTTCAATTTTATCTTACTGTGATTTTATCTTACTGATATTTTCGTTGGATGCATCTTTTGTTGGGAATTTTATGATCCTAAATACCTTTGTTTCTTATAAACATTATTATCTCATTTCCTTAAACTCACCAATCGGCTTCACCTAGTTTGAATCTGTTTTTGTTCCATAGAGTTTTAAATTGCTTTAACTCATTTGATTTTTTTTTCTTTCTAAAAATTGTGTGGGATTATTTTTTGCCTTTTGAAGCATTGTTATGGTTATTTAGTAGGATTTTCTGGTTCATGTTTAAATAACGCAAAATCGAAATCAGCACAAAAAAATTTAAAAACCTTTGTCATTGTTTCGATTGTCCAAGTTATATTATGGGTATAGTTAATTACTATTTCATGATTTTGCACACAGGTAGCCACTGACATCTTTTTGTCATCAACTTTCAACAAAGTCGATTCCAATCGTACAACTCTTATAATTCCGCTCGAGCTAAAGCAAGAGTTCTTCAGTAGGTATGTTCTTTCCTGTTCTTGAGTTATAATACATATGGATTTATAGTTTATTGTCACTAATTTTCAGTTGGTATGTTTTGTTTTGTTTTTGAGTTGAAATGTTAATTTTTACAGTCCAAGTAGGTGGCTAAGTACTTCGAAATGACGCACAATTTTGATAATATGAAGACTTGGGAAGTAGAACATGTTCCTTGCCCCCAGCAATCAGCCACCAGTTTGAATTGCGGTTTGTATGTATTGAAGTTTGCAGAATATCTCTCTGAAGGAAAAGATATATTTGATTTTGGAAAAGAAGATATGGCTCGGATTTGTGCTGAATACGTTGCTATGATACTTCGTGGAACATGTTCCGATTAGATTAGAGGAATTTTTTTTAGGATTCCACTAACTTTTTGAAATGTACAACATTACAATTGCATGCAACTGTTGTATGTATGAATATTTACAGTTACTATTACTTATGCTTAGTCGAGTACCCCTCTAATATTACGTTTTGACTAATATTATTACAGCAGCTTGTCGATTTTACACTTCTTACCATAATATTACAGTTTTTTTTCAATCAAACATGGTACATAACCAATTTTCATCACCTTTGTGTTGAACAAAAGTTAACATATTCAACTAAGAGTATATAAAATTTTCCGTAATATTACAACTAATATATATACTCTATTCATAGAAGTTTCATAACACATGTTGTACTTCTCCATCACTTCTTGTTAAAACTTTTCTAAACCTCGAATTATCTTAAGATCCACATTACATCTTACACATTATCAGGCATCTATTTTTTTAATTGGGCAGGACTAAAGTAAATTGTATCTTACATCGTGCAAATTAATATTATATATTGATATTGCGTATTGTTAAGGTAATACTCTTTTAATATTACGGTTTGTAAAGTTATATTAAAGCAGCATCCTGATATTACAGTTGTTGTCGTCATATTACAGCTACAATATTCAGACAGACTAAGTACATAGGCAGTACTCATTAACCATTTTGATGAACAAAACCTAAAATGTTAATAAAAAATAAGAGAATATAGAATGTTCCGTAATATTACAGGTAATAAATATATAGTACAAGTTACATAACACATGTCTTAATTCTAGTTCACTTTTTGAAACGTTTCTAAACCTATAATTATATGAAGGATCAGAGTACAATATACACATTATTAGGCATCCATTTTATTAATTGGGAAGGACTAAAATTAATTGTATCATACGTCTAGCAAATTATTAATATATCTTGATACTCCAATTGGTTATTGTAATACTATTTTAATTTTACATTTTGAAAATCAATGTTACTAGTAGCCCTTCAATATTACAGTTAGCAATGTAATATTACAACTATTAGGTATAGTTAAAAAAGTTATGTAACATGTGTTGGCTTTTTGGCTAATGATTGCTTATCCGTTTTGATGATTAATCAACATATAACTTAAACACATGTAATTCATTCATATCACTCTTGCACAATACACATATATCGCTTTGCACTAACATTTCAGGTGACAAGTTTAACGAGAAATGAAGTTGAAGAGTAGATAGATTTACATTATTGTCATTAGGATTTAAATGTAACTTGAGCACTTAAATCTTGATGCATTGCATATCATGACTCTTTAGGATTTCATAGAAGTAGAACTAAACCTTCAAATTCCATACAAAACTTCTTTAGAAATCAATCAAACCATATCTAGGAATTCTGCACTCAACCGGTCGACCGGTCGACCATCTGGTTCGACCGTTTAATCTAAAACTATTTTTCTGAACCCTTTCAGTCGACCGAACGGTGTTCTGGTTCGACCGTTTCATTAGAGTAACGTAAAGTATTTTGGTCGACCGATCAACTGTTCATACGTGTTGGAAGAGACGTGCCTTAGTGCAAACCGGTCGACCGAAAGTCCTTTTCTGTTCGACCGGTTGATTTCTATTTTTGTCTTCTTTTGTGACCGTTATACTTGTCGTATTATACAACGGGCGTATACACATACTTTCACCATACCCCCAAATACATAGCTTAACCGGTCGAACAAATCTTATTTCCGGTCGACCGTTTGACCATTGATCGTTCGTAGCATTCTTCCTGCTATCGGTCGATACCACCTTGGTTCGACCGGTCACACTTTGTCTCTACCGAACCTTCACATCGGTCGACCGTTTACTTGTTTCGTTCGACCGGTACACTTAAGTTCCATCCCAGTTAGTTCGATCGTTCCTCGTTTGTCTGACCGTTTGACTACTATTCACGTAACCGGTCGACCGTTTCATTCTTACCGGTCGACCGAACTTTGACAGAATTGCTTCCTGAATCTCTGGTTTGTGTATCTTGCACAAAACCCAATCAAATCTTTCTCAAACGGCTAGAAAACTTAAGAGGCTTATATATAGAGCTTAGATCATCTTTACAACGTCACCAATCCATTCTCTAAGCTCTCATTGTGCTAAAAACTTCCAAGTGCTCTTACTCTCTTTATTGCTCTCAACCACTCTCTTGATCAATCATTCAATTGCATTCATCATCAATTCAAGTGCTCAAGAGTAGGTTACACAAAGTCTACTACAAAGGAGTTGTACAAGCTTCCGGAGTGAAGCTCTTCTCGGGTTGTGAGAAGGAGGTCCAAGCTTGGCGAGGGTGTTCGCAAGCTTGAATTGTAAAGGCTCGATCTTTGCCCGGAAAGAAGATCAAATTAGTGAAGATCGCGAAGTTGCTCAAGGAAGAGCAATTCGTAAGAGAGGACTAGGATCCGATGGTTGGATCCAAACCTCTATACATCTGGTGTTTAGTTTGCCTTTTCATCTCACTATTTTCATTGGTTATCTTGTTATCGCACAAATAGTTGGTAGTGAGAAATTAGTCTATAAATCCCCCCTTAAGACTAATATTTAGGGCAATTAGATCCTACAATATGTACTCATTCACCATGGCTCGGTACAAACCCAAAAATATTACACAATAAAGAGAGTATATACTAGAGTATGTATATCAAAACTTTAAAAAATGATGTATATTCCTGTAGGGCATCATTCACATGTATATCTTGTCCATGAATATTAATCTTGTCCATGAATATTAATCTTCCTTGTAACTCTGCAAAATTCCAAACAAAAACATAAGACAATTATCAAGTATAATTCATTTTGAATAAGAAGATAAACTACTCACGATTTCTTATTTCCTTCTAGTAGGACAAGTTCTCGAGTCGTGGTCGGAATATTGCATGAACGTTTTACATTGTCTATGACTCTTGCTTGTTTTTTTCTCAAGATCTGATTGAATGTGATTACTACTAAATTTTGTTCTTCCACCTTTGCCGCTCCCTTTTGTTTTCGCTTTATCTGGCTGATGAACTTGTATTTCCATTTGACATGTTCCAGATTTTTGCTTATCACCCTCATGGATTTCTTTGACTGCATTTTTGGTTTCTAACCTGATTGGATTTCCATTTGACATGTTCGAGATTATTGCTGCTACCATTACGATTTTCCCGTTACAAACCTAAAATTATTTCCGATTTTACTTAATATGTTAAGATCATAGTTTTCAATGTGAAATCCACTTTCAAAAGTAATTAAAAAACAAACTTACCCCATTTTCCAGTAGACCTGATTGGATTTCTCTGGACTTCCAAGAGGTTGAATTTCTTTCTACAGTTTCCATAATTTGGATTTTTGCCCTCTGAAAACAAATAGTAGTTCAAGATCCACAAAATAAAAACGAAAATCAGCATCCAAAAACCAAGTAAAAATCGAATCAGCAGCAAAAATCTAAAAAAAACAAAACAGAATTCACGAGCAAAAAAACGAACAAAAAACAAATAAACAAGAAAAAACTAAGCCACTTCGAAATCTATGGCAAAACCTAAAACCGAAAACCAAGCAAAGACGAAATTTGCTTCCAAAAATAAAACCAACCTGAACTGAAAACATGATCAAAAAACCAAAAAAAAAAACGAAATCAGTTGCAAAAACTAACCAAACAAAAGCAAGATGTATCGAAGAATTCGTGATAGTGATTAACAATAACGGTTTGGAGGGGGAGGAGAAAGGGGTGACGAAAATAGAAGGAAGAAATTGGATTTCTTTTGGTAACGTTAAGGGTTTGGGAAGACCAACGAATTTACTTTAATACCCTTACTTAAAGTAAAACATCCACAATCATTCAGATTAAGATGAATGGTTAGATCTTGAGGAGCTCATTTAAACAAAATGAGCCCATGACTCATTCTAACCTCACTCTCTCTCTCTCTATATATATATATATAGGAATTCTCAAGTGAGCCCAGGGCTTAATCAAACTAAATTAAGCCCCCAAAATATCCACCACTCATTTCAAAATGTAAGGTAGATTAAGAAAAAAACGGTTATGCTAATGAATGGTGAGATTAACTGTAAATAAGATCCAATGGTGAGATTGTAGGGGGCTTAAACTAAATTTGATGAGCCCTGGGCTCACTAGAGCTTGACCCTATATATATATATAGAGTTAAGCTCTAGTGAGCCCAGAGCTCATCAAATTTAGTTTAAACCATTTACAATCTCACCGTTGGATCTTATTTACAGTTAATCTCAACATTCATTATATATACAGGAATTCTCTAGTGAGCCCAGTGCTTAATTTTTCTAAATTAAGCCCCCACAATATTCATCACTCATTTCAAAATGTAAGGTAGATTAAGAAAAAAACGGTTATGCTAATGAATGATAAGATTAACTGTAAATAAGATCCAATGGTGAGATTGTATTGGGCTTAAACTAAATTTGATGAGCCCTGGACTCACTAGAGCTTGACTATATATATATATATATATACACATGAATTATCTAGTGAGTCTGGACTTTAATTTTTTATTTTAAGCTCCCACCATATCCACCACACATTTGAAATTGTAAGGTAGATTATAAGAAAAATGATTATGCTAATTAAAGTTAAGATTAATCGTAAATGAGATCCAACGGTGAGATTGTATGAAACTTAAACTAAATAAGATGAGCAACAGACTCACTAGAACTTAACTCTCTCTGTATATATATGAAGTCACGTAGATGGTAGACAAGACTACTTTTTCCCTTGAGAAAAGTCGCCTCCATTCCGTCACCTTACCCATGAGAATTAAAGTCACAAGTGGACTTCGAGATCACCATCATTATACATCAAGTGTATCTGGTAAGACCTGTTTCATTCGTGTATTTTACGTCGGAATCGACGACCAAATGAAATCACAACCACCATAATTATATAGGAATTTTCTTTTTACGGAAGAAAAGTGAAACATGCCACAAGAATGTTTCTTACCTCGTCTGACCATGGGTGACAGTGATAGATAGCGAATTAGCAAGACGTGGTCCTAATAATGATGATACGGTACAGACGCGAGTCCTCCAAATTATGGAAAAATGGCAAAAACCCGCACCACAAAAATACATCCATCACAAGGGTTGACAAGGATCCCTTATTCTGCAAGCTCCGGAGAAATACGGTTGATGGTAAAGAGACGCACTTAAACGTAGGCTCATGTTTGTTTTCGAATGAAACGTAGGATTAAATAAAATCAAATAAAAAATATATTCCTAATTATCATGGTGACTACGAGTCTTCCAAGACAAATGCCATAACCCACCAGCATTTAACATTTGTATAGACGATAAGAAGATAAAAAGGCTTAACAAGGCAGTCAAGAATAAAACTAACAGATAAGAAGATCAAACCAAAAAATGGAAATCTACACGGACAGACCCAAGTAAGATTTCCAGCGACAAAATGGATTTCACCCCACAATACACATTTACATTAACTGATTAGAATTCAATTCCATATGTTCAACTTAAGCACAAGAATAAACCCTGTGAGTATAAGAAATGGCAACCACATCAACCTTACAACCGAAGATTTCCCTATGTCATATCTAAAATTTTCACAACTTCAGCATATATCTTTGGAGTACCCAGTAAACTTGGAAAATGCCTTTCGTGATAGAACAGTGGAAACAACAAAATAGATTGCAAAATAAATTCATTATCAGGAAGAAAAAAACTACTGCGCCTACCAATAAATAAACGTAATAATGCAACTATCATGCCATTATTTGTAATCCCAACATTAGTAAAACTACTTCGGCAAGGAAGCAGTGACTTATACTGCTTCAGACACATGGTATACTTCAGTTCTAGCACCTTTCGTCTATCAACAAAGATGTGCAAGGTCCTTCAGAGACTAAGATCAAGGACACATTACTTGTCTATGGAGGACATGCCTACATGATGTTACAAGATTTGATCGATATTTACATGATTTGACCTTCAAGACTCTAAAGTGAGAACAAAGAAATATAAGGATGAATCATTCAAAGAACAACTTTTGTAACTAGCATCGAAAGAGTAAGAACAACCATGCGACTATGAGATGAAAGCCTTCACAAGGTCAGCATAGTCGCAAGTATACCCTGTCCTTGGACATGTAACGATGCCACCATTCTTTCTAGCCATCTCTTCAAGAGCCTGAATCAAAAAGAAAAGACTATAATAATAAAAAGTAACCACTAGAAACCAACAATTTTTGTTTGTTGAATTTTCTAACCTTGGTGCTATAAACATAACCATTGGGAAGTACAAGAGGTGGATTCTCGGTGTCCATGAGCTCTTTAGTTATCTGGCAGACAAGCTTTGAATGATTTTGTTTGGTAAATGGCAGAGATGAAGCCAACTTGCGGAAGCTCTCCTGTGATAATGGATCTTCTTTTGGGCAACCTTCCTCATATGAAAGTCTATGTGTATGTTAAGAGAGACATTATTCTAAAAGAGAGAAAAAATGCTACAGCTTATATATAGAAACATCTAATGTAAACCTAAAATAAGAATTTAATTTTTTGCAACAAATTGATATTCTAAAAGAATAATATGACCATTTTGTATTAGCTGACTATTAGAAACAGGATACAGAGTTTTTAAGGAAGATAGACCGGCTTGCAAGTAGATGTTCAATAAAGGCTCTAAAGTCATGCCGTACAACCTACAGAATTCCTGCTTAAAGGTTTCTACAAGAGAATCCCACTGTGCCTCATCAAATAGAACCTGTCGAACAGGCCCAAAAAAAGCATCTGAATTACAAGCGAATCATAAGATTGGGGCTGGAAAAAGATAGATATAAGCATATAACAATTCATAGGAGACGCATGGCCTTGTTAAAATAGCATTATCTACAATTTTGTTCCTCCTTATTGACATCTTGTTGCTATAGACACGACCACTAGAAATGGTCAAAAGAAGGTAGCCATTCAATCGGTGTAAAGCCCAATTATGGATGTGCACATCAATAAGTGTCTTTTGCAGATCAACATACATCTAAAAAGCAATGCTGAATTTCAGTGTTTTTAGGGGGGAAATTCTGAATAATGTTATTGATGAAAAGATAAAAGTGTACAAGTTCACTTGCTTCCAGTGAGTAATTCTAGTGGGTAGGTATAATTGTTGAGACACCACAGGCATGTGGTTGGAAACCTTAAAGGTAAGACGACTATACAAATTGTTCTCGAACAATTTCACGTTATATTTCTGGGTAGCTCTGTACAGAAACATACACAGCCAAGTTAACATGACAGGAAATGGCACCAGCTCCATAGACGGCACAAATTTGACGACTTGCGCATAAGATACTAATGATCTAGCGCATAAATGATAAGATACAAAAGATGTTGAAATGATTTGATAGAAGAATGGTGTTTGACAAAACAAAGAAAGGTTTTGATGTCAAAACTTTAAGTCTACTAGAAGCCATATAGACAACAAATCAAACACAAAGAATATATAAATCATTGATAAAAATGCAACTTTCACTGTGTGAGGTAATTTCTTGTATTAAAAAAAGGTACGAATGAGATGCCGATGTATTAATAGAAACGTGAGTAAGAATGAATACTGACATGATAACAGCCGCGGAAGAAATGAGATAGGAATCTACATATCTAAAATCTTATTTAATCCATATGAAAAATGGTTCACTTGATGCAGGCAACGGAGGTGCTGTACAACATTGAGACCGAAGCAACCCAAAAAAAACACCGACACCAAAGCAATGCCCCCAGATGAGGTTAGTTTGGAAATTGACCTTGAAAATATGAAGTGAAGCAGGATTTTGCATAAATCCAATGTAACACGGACGACACAACATGGGAAGTGCAAGTTGCAATGCTTTCCAACGTGCAATGTAGGAATGTCAAAGGAAAAATGTACGTGGATAACATCACTTCACAAATCATAAGAAACACAAGTTATTGGAAAATAAGTGTATAGGCAACTATATGGTGCCGAGAAAAAAAGTAATAATGTATATTAATACTTCATATTGAAGTGCATAAATATGCAAGCAAGAACATAGCAAAGATTAAAATAAAACATAACTCCAAAAGTAAAAGTCCACATCTGCTATGTATAAGCATGGAAATGTTGGATTAAGAATTCAATGTTCGATCTAAGTGACATGTTTCTTAAAGATTCTAGAGAGAGATAACGTAGGTTCAAGAAAGGATGAGAGGTGTTTATAGTAGCTCCTGCAGAGACCGTAACATGTAAAAGCAGAGTTCTCTCATTAAATGGATGGATTCTTGGGATTGATGATTGATGGGGGTAGCTGACAAAGATAACGGAATATGAATGTTTGTGGGTCAAGAAGAATTAGATGGTTTAATTAATTCTATGCTGTAATAAGACCCTATGTTTTTTGAAGGTCCAAAAACTCACCAGTCACCAAGATCTTATAGTTCTTTTTTTTGAAGAATGGGAAAGCTAGAAGAAATTAGAATATGCATATGCAATTGAATTTGAAATGCCAAGTCCAAAAAACTCACTAAGACCTTATAAAAAATTAGAAAAGGAAGTAGAAGTTGGGATATTTAAAACCCCAATATAACAAACAATATGTCAAAATCGCATACTATCATAAACACAAGAGAATTAGTGCTATATATCTTTTAATCAAATTAAGTTGACAAAACAAGTGAAAGTTGTACCAAGGGTAACCGTTAAAGTAAACGGCCACATATGCCACATGGGGCCGCATAATGCAGAAAACATCAGTGTGCAAATGTGACTGTCGCACAAACACAACTCATATATGGTTGATGATGCTGTGTATGTACTTGTGTGTTGCATAGCCTGCTTATGCAAATGGATCGTTTCTAGCCATCTGGCTTCAATGGATCAATGTGATTCTCACCGTATATAAAATCTCATTTGCGAATCTGACAAAGGATTTGTGGGAATAGATGTTGAGGAATCCAAAAAAGAAGAGGTCTACCATGACAACCCCCAGATGACTCGGACGATTCCGACAACCTAAAGATATGCCTTGGAGTGATGTACCCCAATGGATTTTGGATCAAACTACCCTGCTTGAGCAGTCCCTACTTGTTTTATTTGATTGTCATTATGCAAGTAATAGTTGAGTAGGAAGTAAGAACTACCTTATGTGATAATCATATACTGGTACTAGTTGAAGCATACTAAATAAATAAATAAATACCTTATGGTAGGTGGGTAGATGGGGCCACCAATGAGGCAATGGTGCCGAGGAACTGAATGTTTTGTTTAGACTAAACATCAAAACATATAAGGTATTTTACTTTCATTGTATGATATTTTCAACCTTTGATAATTTTCCTTTTTTAGCCAAGATAAAAAAAAGTTTATAAAAAATTAACTTTAAGTTGTGAGAACTCAATCCAAGTACAAATATTATAGTCATAGAACTCCAATCAGAACTTCACTTTCATTATCTTTTATGTTTTTCTACAATCTAATAACCAAAAAAGTCATTTGGATAATTCCAACTTCATTAAAGTTTTTCTGCAAGGAACCACCCTAAGTAATGATTGGATAACAACTAATAATACGCACACAAGGAGATTGTAGATAATAAAAACCAAATAAATGATTGCACCAATTATTCAGTCTTGGAAGTAGGGTTGTAAATGGGTAGGATTTTACTCGCAACCCGCCCCGCCTAACGCGGGTTGCGGACAAAAAAATGTTACCCGCCAACCTGCCACAAGCACAACCCGCATAATAAGCGGGTGGGTTGCGCATAACCCGTAACCCGCATAAGCCTTATATTTTGTTTGTTTTTTTTGTATTTTGTTTGATTTTGTTTGTATTTAGTTTTGATTTTGTTTGTATTTAGCTTTGATTTTTTTGAATATAGCTTTAAATTGATTTTTTTTCTTGATTTTTTGTACTTGGCTTTGATTAAAATAGATAATGTTAAAGAAAATGAATTGATTTTTGTATTTAGGTTTAATAAAAGAAAAAACCCGCCAACCCGCCCCGCATAGCCAGTCCACCCTTACGCGGGGCGGGTAGCGGATTTATTTTTGACCCCGCCCTGTCATGCTACCCACTTAACTTAGGCGGGACGGGTAGCGGTGGGGCGAAAACCCGCCCCTCCCCGCCCCGCCTACAGCCCCTACTTGGAACTGTATGCTTCCATTCTCATGTAAGAGCCAGCTACACTAGAACCTCCGTCTAAAGAAAAATGACAAAATTGACCTACAATCTGTTGTTCAGTCTTGAAAAGAAAGGCAAGTCAGATAAAGTTGCCTTCCAGAAACAAAAAACTGACAGTCAACCCATATTAAAGGAAAAAATTCTTCACGTTCCAGCATAAGAATGGTCCAAACAAAAGGTAATACAAACTCTAATGTTTACTACTACTTACTTATTTGAACGTTATAGTCATGTTACAAAAATATAAGCTTATTAGTGTACGCAGCCAAGTAAATGAAAACTGTAATTATAAATTTGTGCATTTGGGTAGAACTTTTATGAACCAAAGTTCTACTGAAAAGGGTATTCACCCACTCGAAATCACTTAGATGACTCTGAAAATTTTCTTCACTAGGAAAAAAAACCATAAGCAGTCTTAAAACACAATATGCAGACCACTAACGAATGATTTGCCTTCTTAATAGTGATTGCAGGATGAGCCTAAGATAAAATTCCTAGCTTTTATACGACCGACAAATATATACATACAACAAATAGTCTAGAATTGTAAGGAGTTATTGTTACTATTGTCAATATGCAGATAGATAACAGAGAGGGAAACAAAAAAGCAGGGTCGCTTCATGCAATAAAGGAGTAAAGGACAAACTGGGCAAAATGGTGCACAAGAGTGTTTAGAAGTATTACGAGGATAAGTGGAAAACCTTGTATGTAGCACATTCAGTATTACTTTTAAAGGCCAGGGTTGCCACGACACGCTGCAGTTCTTTCATATAAGTACCACCCCACGGTGCAAGATACTTCCGAGCATAAGTTATGGCACGTAAATTGCTATCAGATCGGACCAACTCTATAAACTCTTGAAGGCGCAATTGAAATTCCAATTTACTCTGCAAATTACGGATTGCATTAATTGTTCAATAGCACATGTATTTCGAATTCTTTGGCAATATGAATAATGTTGTCTAACTTTGAAAAGGGGCTCCAAATAACAAACCTTTGATTTCTTTAACCGGGATTTATTTTCTGAGCACCAAGCTAAAGCAGGCCGTACTTCTCTATTATGCAATGCATCAATCACCTTTTTGGCATCAAGAAAGACATCAAGATCTACAAGGTCCTGCAATCAGATGCTAACATGAAATCATAAACATAAATATATGACAGATAAAACAGAAGCATGAGGTTGTGGTACTAAATGGTCCAAAGATTTAAACAGAACCGACAACATAGATCGACGTTAAACCACTACGAGTCGTTACATTGTTGTCCACAACAAAGGCCCAACGCAAGTAGACAAATGTGTAAGCAGCATGGAGGTAGGAACTTACAAGCTCAACTAGAAGCCCAAATAAAGCACGAACTTAATATTGCATGTGTCAAAAATAAGCATATCTCACATCTGTCCCAAACAGCTTTCGCACAACTATCAAAGAAACTAGCATGATATGTGAAGAGAACTTTAACCTCGAACCGACTTAATGTTTTTTTATCATTAGTAGAAAGAACCGAAAAAATGTTTGCTTGAAATATTTTTTTCTTGGTCTCTGGAATTGTAAATTTAAGTATGAACCTAATACCAAACCAAAAATAAATTATCCAAATATGCATCCCATTTTTTTATGGAGGACCAACCAAATCTATTATAGTTCTATGGTTTGGTGTAGATTAGTTTGGTACTTTGGTGTTTGGTCCTTTAGTTCCTCCGTTACTAGCCCTTGGATGTATCACATTCCCAACTATCCAATCTGAAACCCTTCCTCCACCGGACTTTTCTTCTCCCTAAACAGTACAACACCTCATTAATTTCTCCTTATTAACCCTTCATAACACCTCCTTAATACTTCAAATTATATCTATAAGCCTTTAATCGTTTGAAAACTCAACCATCACCTTATCACCTCTTGAATATACCGACATACACCTTTGTGAATCAGACTAATTATAATTCTTCACCTTAGGTTCTTCCTTTTTGTGTTGTAGCAATCTGGGATGCGGCTATAGGGTGTTCTGATTTGTTTTTTTCTTCTTATTTTACAAGAGAAACCTTCTTCTAAGGTGGAATGCTTGTGCTTAGGGTTCTAAGTGGGGCAAGTTCAATCCGCCAACCCACCTCGTGCCATTTATGGCAGGTTGTGGACAAAAATTCCAACACACTGCCCACCAACTCGCCTAATAAATGCGGCAATTGCAGTTGTGATCCAACCTGCCTCACCAACCCACCTAAGAATTATATATTATTTAATATATAGGGCAATGATAGGATAAGCTTAAGCAAGCCCCCGTCACCCTGTGTGTAACGTAGTAGAACGCAATACAAGTTTTTGAACTGCAATATGATCATTTGATAGGTAATATTATTAGGTTGTAGTAATATGATCTAGCATGATGGAATGAACATGAAAATCGTGAACTTCATAAAACATTTCTCCGGTAAGGGGAACGTAAAGCAAGATGTTTAGCCGTAATTTGAATCATATGTGTGCAATATTATTAAATAGTCGTAATATAATACCACGTAAGGGAATAAATGTAAAACTGATGCAATATTTTGTAATTTTCCTCAAATTTCGTATCTTTTCACACAAATCAGGAAATCGTTTGATTTTTTATCTGTACATACAACTCACATGGTAGATCAAACCCAAAGGTCAGATTTTCCGTTCGAAGGTCGGACTTTGAGAACCACGAGGGAGCTTACTTTTGCTTAAATAAGCCCCGGGCTTACTTAAACTTTTTGTTTATACACACACACATTTATTATGATTATTAAGTTTATAAATTGGTATCTAACCTTTGTTACTAAGTTGCTAGTAAACTATATTACCTAAACCCATGGGTGGACCCAAGTGTGGGCACGCGTAGGTAAGTGCCCACGCCTGAATTTTTATGTTAATAATGTTATGGATCATTTTCTTGAAGAGTGTCCACCCTTATTTTTCGCAAGAGTGTGTCTACCCTTCGATTCTTAGGTCATATTTAACAACACTCTGCTTTCTCTCTATGTTCACCATTAATTGTGCCCTAAAACCCCCCAAATACCCTACATTCTCTCCCTTTCACGTCATTTGGAGATCAATCCTACGTAAAAAAAATAAAAAATTGTAAAAAATAAAAACAAATAAAAAACATATTTTAAGAAGAAAAAAATTGAAAAAAAGATTTAAAATAACTTTAAAATAAATATATTATCATTATTAACTATTAACAAAATAAAAATAATAACTTGTATCCACTAACCCGAGCGGCATGCCCATCCTAAGGATGCAAATGAATATTTTTGAATTTGATATAACTTGTATCCGAATTCGAATCTGAATTCACAAAATCCGAATTCAAATTCAAATTTTTATAGTTTACCAATTTCATATCCGAATTTGGGACTTTTCGAATTCGGATAATGTTCAAATTCCTATAACATATTTTTATATATCTTTTGTTGTATAATCTAAAATATTTTGGAAAGTTATTTTAAAAGAATTATATTATAATTTGTTTTTGCATTTCTATTATGTATAGAATTACATAAGAAATAACTTTGTTTTTTATTAACTCGCAGTACAAATATTAATAACACATATATTGGATGTCAAAATTGGTATTTTAGGATATTCGGATATGATTTGACTTATATCCGAATTCGTATCCGAATTTGAAAACGGTAAAAAAAATATTTAAATTTCAACTTCAAATTGTATTCGGTAAAAACTTTTTTACAAAATACCAACTAAATTGCAATTTTCGAATCGGATACTCGGATAATTAGTTATCATTTGCATTCCTAGCCCCTCCTGCTAAGGGGGGTTTCGCCCAAGCACCCGATAATAGAGTCTCATTAAGGGTGTTCTTAGAGACTGTTTACAGTTATAAGGTACACACCTTCAATTCTGTCCTGGGTCCGCCCCTGCCTAAACCCTAAGTTACTCATAACACAACAAGTTAATTTAATCTTGTCTTTTAATGAATAGGTATGATTTAGTTAAATACACTTATTTTTGGAACAACCCTTTTAATAACCTGTCAGCTTCTTTAACAACCCACCAACACGCTCGACAATCCAGAAACATGTATAAAAAATCCAACCACACAACCTGCCAACTCGTCCCAAACCGACTTAACCCACCCTTAAGCAGGGTGGGCTGCGGACATTCAGTTTTCAATATGCCCATTCAGTTTACACCCCTTGTATTTTTTTTATTTTGGGTAGGAAATGCATTTTTTTTCTTTTTGCAGAGCACATGGTTGGCCCTAGTTAAGAAAGTACATCTTTGAGCTTTGAGCATTGTTATGTTTTGTTGGGCCATTGTTTCTATTGTACATTGTAATGTAGAACCTTTGGGACTAATGGCTGAAGGCCAAGACTCGTGTATACTTTGATTGATTGAGAAATAAAATGTGTACATTCGACCAGGGTAGGTGCACTGGGCGGTCAAGGAGGCAATCACGCGGCAGATTTGATTGTTTGGTTATAGCCTTAGTTTGAGTTGTACATTTGATAATAAAAAGTGCATCTTTGAGCAGGCAATCACTTCTTACTTAGAAGAATAAAAAGTGCTATTCCTGTGTTTTATAAAACATTCCCTCTCCTCCAGAGTACGACATCATATTTCTTATGTCACTATTAGTTGCCACATTTTCTTTGATCAGTATGTACCAAAAAAAGAAAAGGAGAAAATCGACTAACATAGATTCTTAGGTAAGTGCAAGGGCAACATGATATATTTACCTGTATGTTCGCAGACTCTGCAAACATTGCAGCAGTATCGTAACATGACAATCTAAGCATGTAGTCAACAAGAACTCGCTTCAACCTGGTGTTTTCCCAATCCCCTTGATTATCTGAATTCAATTCACTAAGATGCCCCAGCCTAGCTCGACATTTCTGGACTTGCAAGTCCTCACTCAAACCATCCTCTTCTGACTACACAACAGGGACTATGTTAAACTTCAGTGTTACCTAGACAAGAATCATAAACAAGAATTGTTTTTTCATATTATTTGAAGAAGATTTATCTACAATAGCGAAACAGTGGGTTGACATTGCGAATAACATGGTGTTATGTATGTTGCATTTGCAAAGGCATCATGTCATCATGAACTTGTGAATGTGAAGTTGTGAACACAAACTTACTGGACAGGGAATTAAAAAAAAAAGGTAACAAGATTCAAACCTGAAGCAATTCAAAGTTAAGAATTACATTCTGTACTGTTAACAAATAGAGATTAACCAAACATGGTGACCAAAGAGATCCGAACAGGAAAAGGAATAGAAATAGCAAATATGAATATCAACAAAGTGACCACCAAAACAGAAATAAAAACAGAAAAGTAAATCAATCAAGAAATTGCTAAACTTAACACACAAAACTACAAAAACATTCAAGACCAACATTACCCGACAACTAATTTTGAGCTCAAGGCTGCAGTGACAGTAAAAACCAATTCATTGCTTCAGTTTTGGATCTCAGAAAGTTGATCTCTATTGCATTTTCATGTTGTATTAGATTTCTCATGGTTAGTAAGAATACAAGGGTTTTGACTTTTGATCAAGCGACATATGTGGTGTAGGGATTATGAGGTTTTGTAACTCGTACAAAAACAAGGTTTTGAATTCGCATATGCGACCCTGTGCGGCAGGGTGCCCCAAGGTCACATATGCGACTGTGCAGACAACTGTAATTTTTTATTTTTATTTTGAAAAAGAATTCGAAAAAATCATAAAAAATGGGAAAAATAATTGTCCCCCACCCACAGCACATTCCTTCTTCTTCTTCCTCATCTTCCTTCTTGACTTCTTCCTCATTTTCTCCTCTCCTTTTTTTCTCTTTCCAAAGCTCATCTCCCATCTCCACCTACCCCACGGCCCCTTCCACCAAGCCTTATGCGGCATGGGCAGTCGCTGTGCGGGGGTCGCATATGCGACCCCAGCCCTCCGGACCATACACATTAAAACACTGTACAAAAACATCACGCAGCTAGACCTTGCAACCACGTAACTTAACAAGTGATAAGCAAGCCATCCATTGTCTGCTGCATGGACAATCCCTACTTTGCAAAGGCTTCATTAACCACATGGTCACTTGGCATACACTATGTTATGTGATGGTCCACAAAGCGATCCTTCATCCTAAATCTATGAGGTAACTGCACCATTTATCATGTAGTCTCAAATCTGAACAAGCTTACATAGATACAGATACGTTCATACACCCAACACATTAACACTCAATACCACATGGATTTTAAAAAAAATTAGTGTCGACGTCAAAAACAAGAAAACTATATCAAGCGTTTAACAAATAATCCAACACTGCATAGGAAACCAGTAGAAACCAACATAATCGCTTCCTCACTGTTCAAGATCTCACCAAAAATTAAGCCTTTTGCACTCCGAACTGACGAAAAAGTCAATTGTTCCCTGGTTATCAATTCCGACCGAAGATTGAGTTTGGTAGTTGGTTAGCATTAATACTGACTGTTGCAAAAAGGATAAAGTTATAAAAATAAGGAGGCAGCAACATCAAAAAGGAAGGTAAAAACCAATCAATTTGCCCCAACCGATTGCAAACAACCAAACACATCCCAATTCGCACAAAAACCAAAAATCCCAAACCGATCCGAAACCACTCAAACTGAAACTGACATCCATATTCGAATCTAAGCAAAATCACCGTACCTTCCTCTTGAGCCCCTGCAGGCGAGAAACCAGCGAGGTGAGCCTCTGGACGGCATCGGAAGCAGCGGAGTCGCTGTCGTCCGAGAGATCCCTGACGGAGGAGATAACGGAAGTGACCTCCCTCTCGACGGCGCGGTAGTTGGCCCGGGTGGACTTCCGGAGGTGCTCGAGCGGAACCCTAAGGAGCTGGTGCTCGAGCTTGAGGGACTCGGCGAGCTGCTGCAGCCGCGCCGAGGAGGGCGAAGGGGAGGGGGCGGTGGATTTGGAGTCGCCGTTGGGGAGGGATGGGGGGTCGGTGGCCATGTGGTCGTCGTCCATGGATCGGTCGGTGGTTTGGGGATGGGATGGGAGAGGAGTGGGGGTGTGGTTGATTGATATTCGCCTGGAAATGGGATGGAAGTGGGTTGAGGTCTTGAGGATGTTTAGATTGTCTGATGCGGGTCATTAGAGGTTAATGGTTTGGTTAAGAGTTTTTTTTTTGGTTTTGCAAGTAGACCTTTTGTAATTCCGTTTTGGGAGATTGAATTATCATTTCCGAATGGTGGATGTGTGGATAGATGATTGGAAAGTTTCGTATTCAAAATGATAGTTTTTTATATATGTTTTCATAGATCAATATGTTCATAGTGCATTTTGCAAACAATTTCACTGAAGTCGGGATCAATACGTTCATAGTGCAAGATGCAAATAAGTTCACGAGTCGTGATTGCTAAAAAAAATACACTTAAATGAATGGTGTAGATGCAAAATCCAATATTATGTAAAACACAAGTTTGTAGGTCACTCTTTTCAAGTAATCACAATTCACAACCGACAGCCAGCCAGATTAAGATCCTTTTCCAGTACCACCGCAACAGCCAACAGCATTTATATACCGGGGTTTTAATATGAAGTGATTTCGACCACTTCATTCTCCTATCCGTATGTTAGCAACGAGATTTATCATCATCGTAAAAAAAACAAAGGGATCATGTACAATTGTACATATACATAACCACAAAAATCTCCGCGATCGGATCAAGTTGAGACGAAAAGATCTGACCATCTCAGCAATTGTTTCTCTTATTCAAGATACCAGTCTCTCAAAACAAATTCTAAAACCACAAAATGTAAACTCCAAACCCGCAGACGATATGCCACTCACAACTCTCTACTCTCTCTCTCTCTCTGAGTCGCACACTATAAATATATACACATATAACAAATTACATTAAGTAACACAAGTCCGCACATAATTTTTCACCACCATTGCCTACAACCCAGTGTCCCAGTGGGAACAAATTGTTGTTTCTTTGCCAATGGAAACAGTCTCATCCAATTTAACCAAATCAAGACTTCTCTATGCTCAATTTCTAGGAGTTGAACTGGTCACACCTGCGGCGAATTTCCCCATTCTGACCGGTCTTCACACCATATGAACCCAGCTTCTGAATGGCATGCACAAAATCTTCAAAAAATGATGTCTGGTTAGCAGCGTACCGCTGCACAAAAGGCCTTGTTCGTGGATCAGCGAGCAAGGCTGCGTCAGAAGCCATTAGGCCTAGACCCTTGGGGAGATTCTGGTAGTACATGTTGTCAAATTTGTTGGGTGTCATTATGTCATTAAATGCAGCAATTGTAGGCCGGTTTTGGTAATTGTCGCAGGCCTTTTTCAGTCCCTCAACATATCTCAGGTTCATTGTAGGATCGGCAGTTGGTTTTGACTTCGTGCCAAACACCCGGGAGGCGAATTCCTTGCAGTGTGCAAAACCAACAGTGTGAGCTCCAGTGAGGGCTACCATCTCCTGGATAGTGAAGCCCCGCGAAGCGAAGAGTGAGATGATTTTGGACATGGACATTGTGGGCCTGAAAAAGATGCAAATTGCAGTCAATTACCTTAATACCCAAAACTGCAACTCAAACACACATCTGAGTGCTTAAATAATTCGAATTAGTTGATTTGTTCGGGTCTAAATAATACATTTCGACTAAAACCGATTGAGTTGGTCTTATTCAGCCCATGATTTTGTACTATGTTGTTAAATATGAACACAACATGTAGGAATAACATTCTCACGAGAACGAAGTTGACATGATCGAATAAAAGTTCAAAACTGTAGCATGCTGGTTTAATTAGTTGCTATGAGAAAATTGAGGCTACTATTGACATTCAACGTTCTTGGAAAATTGAAGATCTGTAAAACTCAAAACCTTACACGGAACAAAAGAAAACAAACCATGCCCGATGAAAATCAACGCCTTCTCCTTTTCAGAGTCATTTTTAACTACTAAACCTACTTGATCTCATGCATAAGCTAAATAATTACATCTTCACAGCACCAAACAGTGCAGAAACTACCTTTCACTTAAAAAAAACAATAATAATAACAACTTAATTTGAACAAATACCACCAAAGTTGTGATTTTTTCCTACAGAAAAACAGTAAGGAATCGGGAAATTAAGCTTCTAAAATGACACTTCTGTTGTAGGTATGCTTGTACTCCATTTCTAAAATGACACAAGATGAAGGGAAGTCGAGTTTTTCTGTCGCATTGTAATTGTAAGACAAATAGACAACTTTCCTCCACCTCGAGATGATTATAAAATTATATCGATCAAAAGGAAGTGAGCCAATGAATAATGCTTTCGGAAAAAAAGGGAGTCGACTACATTTCTAGAAAACAGAGCAATGAAAGAACTAAACCACTCCCCCAAAGCAACATTTTTATCCATCCCCATGTGTTGCGGTCACCTTGGCGTAATCGCAAACCAAACGATGCACGTTCAAATTTCCCTCATTTACATCACCATCTTCCAGAGCTTACGTGTGTTTAGTTCCCCTTCGCTAATACAATATCTAAGCCTTTAAAAAAGGAAGGAAAAAAAACGCTCACCTGGGAAGATTCCCCTCGACATCAGCGACCCTGGACACGACCCCATCCCTCCTCCCAAGCCCCACTTCAAAGTACGGTCCGCCAAGCATAACCACCAGATCCCTAACCGCCAGCACGAGCACATCCGCGCAAGACACGACCCCGGGACACTCCACCTCGAGCGCCGACTTGATCCTCACAACAACATCGAACGCGTCGCCGGGGAGGGAGAGGTTGATGTCGGCGTCCCTTTCGGCCTTGCTGAAGGGCGTGGAGGAGACGAGCGCGGAGGCGTCGCAGCCGTTGAGGAAGCAATCGTGGAAGAGGAGGCGGAGCGCCCCGGCGGCGGTGGTCGGGGTGGAGATTTGCTTGGAGGTGACGGTGTCGAGGACGATGCGGGGGAGGGAAGGGCAGGTTGAGGCGTAGTGAGTGGGGGTGAGAAGCGCGTTTGCGGAAGCGGAGAGGAGAAGGAGAGGGAGGAGGAAAAGAAGGTGCATTGTGGATTGATTCCTGGGGAATTTGAGTTTGGGATTGGGAGGGGAGTGTGGGTTTATTAGGTGGATTTGAGCGCGGACACCGGCGGTGAAGAGTGATTGGAGCACATGGTGGGGGATGGTTGGAAAAGGATTGATTGCTAACTGTAATGTAGCCACGCTCGTGCTTGCCGATAGTCGAGATATATCTTTCTATAAAAGGTTAGTTAATTAATTAATTCCTTTTTTGAATTAGATTAATTAATTAATTCTTTCGAAAATATATCTCTTTTTTATTTTATCTGCTTTACTCTTCAACCTTTGTTTTAAATTTCAACCTCCTAAATATTAGATTAGGACCATTGAGATTCAACTTTTAGTCTTAACTACCTCAAGATAATATTGAACACTCGAAATGTTCAATATTGAACTAATCCTGATTGTTGGTTCGTAAAAATATCTCTTTTTTATTATGATATATGGAATTGTATCCAATTAGTAATTACTCATTCCCGATATTTTGAACATGATTTCCCGGCTTCACCACCTATACTTAAACTGACAACCTCTATTTGTGAAATCGCTTCCAATGCAAGTTAAGCTAAAGCTCAAATAGCAACACTACTTGGGGGGATTATTTGAGGAATAATTATTAGGAGAATAACTTTTCGGAAAGACATTCTGTTGTTATATGTTTGGAATATTAATTTTTATTGATGAATGTTTCTTTCGAAAAATACATTTTGAAGTCCCCACAACATATGACTTAAAATGCGCAACCCAGTCCAGTTGGTAACGGTAGCGTCGATTTTTTATTACAGATGATGGATTAATTCATATAGAAACGGACTTTAGTCCTTGCTAATTCTCCTCGCATTACCACTAATTAGGATGAACTCATTCAATCTTAGTGGCCCCTACTAGTTATTAGTTTGTTGCTACCGGTGGGTCTGCGAATAGCACCCGGATCAGTGGGAAAGAGTAGAAATTGAAAGGTGTGGGGACTAGGGAGAAGAGACAGTTTTCTTTTTTGAGCAATTGAGCCGTTAGAACTGTAAGTGTTTTGTCCATGCACGAGATGATTTATGGCCCCACTTCACAAGTCTATTAAGTGTTAGCCATTCATGGATTCCCCGTCCAATTGACACGGTATCGTCGGCATGGCTTTAATTTTGGGATTGGATTTATTTACCGATGCTGGAGGCGGAACTGGCAAACTTGTTCTTTTCCCATTTTAAATCTGGATGTTAAATGTTAGGTGACTGGTGAGATAGTTCGTTCCACTTTCCAGCAAGACATCAATGTGCCACTCCTTGTCTCCTGTTGAATGCATATTTGTTGTATAAAATTTTGGAATTTTCAGTAAGTGTGTAACGATTTTGTTGTGTTTGGAGTATATACCATTGCATCGCATAAGATGGTATCGAAGTGGATCAATTGAACTACCAAACACAACTTCGTGGGGGAAAAAATGATGTTAGCTAGAACTCAACCATGATATTTTTCAAAAAAGAACTCGACCATCATGAATCAAGGGGATACATCAATGCAAAAGCCAATGTTTAATCCAATCAAATCACAAACGATGTGTATGCATAAGATTTATATAGGTTGTGCATTTCACGAGCACAACCCTATTGAACATTACAACGTGGTAGCTATGAGAGCAAATAATTGATATCATCAGATTAGCCATGACACTTCTTTAATCCCGGTTGCTTGTGGGATCATCCACATCCAGATCAACCATCTTGTGCAAAAACACAAACAAGCAATATATTATTGTGGCCTAAAGATGGAAGTATGTCCAACTGTTCAAATAGGTACGTTGTGGATGCCTGCTGGAATCATATCGAAAGAAAATAGCATCCATTATTGAGCACGACAAAGTGAGTAAATCGTGGTGGCACCGCCTAAACCGCGTCGAGGATTGGATTGGGATTTGTCGTCGCATTCCGACGAGAACCCTCCAGCTAGCACATGTTGGATCCGTTGTGCATGTTGGAGTTATTCCTTGATTTGGTGTGCCATTTGAATGGATATATATATTGTTGTAAATCCCGTGACACTTTCGACTGATAAAATTCTAAAAAATTGAGATTTGGAATTTAGAAATTTAAGATTTATAAATTGCGTGTTTTCGACTTCTTATTTGTTGGATAAATATGTTGCTTTTCAAAAATGACAATAAAATAATCTACTAAATACCTCATTGTAAGTTTGTAACATTTTTTTATTCGCTTGAAGTTTGGATTACGTTGAACCCGTTAAAACACATACTTATGTTTGGATTATCAGCATCACTTCAAGATTTTGTATTATTTCAATGATAAATTTCAACGGCATTAGGGATGCTAATCCTCTATAGATGATCTTCGTCAAAGTAATTTGCAATAGCAGTTTCAGTGGTGGATGTAATTAATTATGCTTTATTCTTCGAGCAATTGTTTAGCCTTGCCTGGGGTTGCTAGCAAGGAAAGTTATTAACGTGATACGCATACGATTTTTGATGGCACGTACTCTGGCCGTGCGACGATGACTATTGTCTTGTTGTTGTTTGGAGTAATAGCTTCATTGCTAATCGTTTTCCTCGCTCTCTTGTCCTCCATTAGGAACCTATTGCTTCGTGTTACTTGACTTGTTTGGTTTTATCTTTTATGCCCACACACATTACATACAAAAGTATAAAAAATGTATGGATTATAAAAAGGTAATATGAAAAATGATGTACATTCTTCATTGTCAATATTATTGAAACATAACAAACTCGTGCTTGTGAAATTGAAATTCCTTATTATAGTTGAATGGGACCAAACCAATAAAATTAATCGGCCCATTAAGTCATTAAGTCTAAGTTGATCTAGACTTTTCCGCTTAATTGCTGCGTTTGGATATTTTGGTTGCCTGGTTTGATTGCTGTGAAACAGCACTGTTGAAAATCAATGCACGATCAAACGCCTACTCGGTTCTTCGTAACCCTCAAACCTGATTTCCACCTGATTTTCATTTTCACACTGGAAAATCAGAAACACCTCACACCAATTTTTCGTTGTTTCTTAATGCAACACATGTTGTCCAACAATAAAGATTCTAAATTTTAATTTCATTACTGAAATTATCATCGACGTACCCTTGAGGAGGGGGTATAGAATGGATTTTTTGGTCTTTGATTTCGTGATATGACCGTTTTGGTTTCTTACACCCAAACAAGGTATTGATTTACTCAGGAAAACGAGACAGAAACATGCATTGAAGCAACTATTGGTTTCTCCCCGATTTTCAAAAAAATCAACCATAACATGCACACATCCAAACGCAGCCTAATGAGTTCCAAAGTTTTCTTTACACCCAACAATCCGAATGAGTAGCAGTCTTCATATTCTTCATCACCATCTCAATTAAAAATCATCAATTTTCAATTATAAGTACCAATCTTCAAATTCTTCACACCATCTCAATTAAAAAAAAATCATCCAATGAGTTCAAACTAATAATCAAGAGAGCATGTGAAAATGGGTGTAAACGAGTCGAACAACATTTCGAACTATAAGTATTATCTTAAGTTATTATCAAATACAAAAAAATAATTATAAATGAAGTAATAAAAAAATCGAGCAAGTTATCGAGTCGAGTCTCAATTTTTTTCAAGTTTAAACGACTCATTTACCGAACTAAGTTAGAAGATTTTTTTTTTCATCAAAAAAATCATTTTCAAGTTAAACTAGAGTTTAACGTTTTTCGAGTCGAACTATCAAGCAGAATCAAAGTTGACGGTCCTTGTGAATATTGAAAAGATAATGTTATAATATATACTTTTGTTTAAACTAATACCGTTTTTGAGTTTCCACATAATTAAATATGTTCAATAATTTTTTTGTTTGCAACAAATTTAAATATGTACATATAGTTTATGTGGGTCTTTCGGTACTTGAATATGTTAAATTCGTATACAACGACAACAAAAGTCAAAATCAACTATATATATATATATATATATATAGGGTCAAGCTCTAGTGAGCTCAGGGCTCATCAAATTTAATTTAAGTCCCTACAATCTCACCATTAGATCTTATTTACAGTTAATCTCACCATTCATTAGCATAACCGTTTTTTCTTAATCTACCTTACATTTTGAAATTAGGGGTGGATATTGTGGGGGTTTAATTTAGTTTGATTAAGCCCTGGGCTCACTTGAGAATTCCTGTATATATATATATATGTGTGTGTGTAGCCTAACAAACTATATGTAATATTGTTGTGTATTGTTATAGTTTTGGTGCATTATCATTTAATTTTCAGCATTAATGTAGGAAAATAATATTTTTTTAAAAGTATATTAATGTTCACAATTTCATTTTCAATTCAAAAACAATAAGCTCGTGTAAAACATGAGTTCGCTTTAGTTTTAATATAAAAAATACGTAAGTGTATTCAATAGGTTGTTTTCGGATTCTCGAAAGGACTTACAGTGACCGAACGTATATGTTGGTGTAAGCTCAACACTTGTCGGGTAATGTATACCAACATGACTTATCCATCGGTGTAGGTTACCCACAAGATACCTGACAGGAAATATATGTGGGTGTACGTCGCTTTTCATCTGCAATACTAGGTAAGTGTTATTAGTCGGTGTATTCTCCATTGACATAGTTGGTGTAGATTACCGACGGATATCCGTCGGTGATTCTCCGTTGGTGTTTTTTGTTCAGACGAAACAAGGTGAAAAAATTGATGGAAATTTTCGTGTCAAAATTAACACTAACGACATTTATCCGTCAGAACATCCATTGGTGGAACTAAATACCGACGTAGGCAACACCGACGGTAGGTATATCTGTACACTAACAAATATCTTTCATTGGTGAAACTTTGTTATGTTGTAGTGTGAGTACAAAAAAGAGTGTAGATAAATCTACGAGAGACGCAGATGATGGTTGTGGATATATCTAAACAATACTATGTTGAGGTGTAAAAGTGGATTTATTTACTCCTTATTCGTAAGATAAAAAATTAGGAGAATTCGAGGGGTGCTCTTTTTGAACTAAAAAACGGGCTTAAGAACAGAGATCAACCTCTACTCATTCTCTCTCTTCAATTTTGTCGTGACATTCCCATTAAGGGCACCCACTACAGGTGCCCTTTACCTGGGGCTGGGAAAATTGGCAGGGTACAACCCGAGCACCCTGGTGTCTAGGGGCGTGCCCCCTGGGGGGGCCACGTTCCCCAAGGTCATTGGTCATTTTTAAATTTGGTTTTTATTTTTTGTGTTGATATTTTTTTTTTTAATATTAATTATATTACAATTAAATATGCTTTTTAAATTTATTTTTTAAAATTTATTTTTTTGGTTTTTTATTTTTTATTAATCTTACTTTGTGTTGATCTAAATTTTTGTTAAATGGTCGTATGTAATTATCAATTATTGTTTATGAATATTTTTTGGTGGTTTTAATAGAAATACTAGTTATTTAATCAGATTAAGTAATTACAAAAAAAGATTTATTATGTAGTTTGTGGATTGTTGTGTAAGATTAAAAAAGAAGATAAAAAAATGACGTGGATGATAGAGAGTGTTGAAGTATTGGTTCGTGATAATGGAGAGAGTTTGATGCTGGGTTGAATAAAAGGTTGTGATGACGTAACAGAGAGAGAATGTTATGTTGGGTTGGATTAATAGTTGTTGTGATAGTGGGTGTCTGGGTGATCTAACTCTACGCATAACATCATTCTGTCCAATTTTCTAAGCAAAACAACCCTATGTTTTGTGACACCCTATGTTTTGGTGGGAGATTTTTTTTGTTGGCGTAACGATATGTTACCTCAAATATATCCGCTCTAGTTTTCCTAATAACTTACACTTCATCATGTCATGTATCTTAGAAGAAAATATAGTTGAGTTTGTTCTATTATTAATTAGGAAAAAAATTAGATGTACAATTTCCTCGTATATTTTAGACGAAAACATAGTTCAGTTCTGTGATAGTTTAGATGATGAGATGTACACTTCATCATGTCATGTATCTTAGGAAAGTTTGTCCCAATAACATACACAAGAAAATATATCTGTATGTTAACTAAGAAGTCGACTTATGAGATATATCTGGCAAAATCATTTCCTCGATATATCTGGTAAACCATATTGTGATGCAGATATATATGGTCAATACAACTAGACCACCATTTCCTCAATATATCTGGTAAAACCATATCCTGATGCAGACATATTTGATTAATACAACTAAACCATTACATACCATCTTTTAATATATGTACCAAAACTTAGATATCGACTTCTTAGGGGTGATAAATCATTTACATATCATTTGAAGGTGTGCAGATACATCTGCTCGATGTAACAAATAAACCATTACCTACTATACTTTGATGCAGATTTATCCAGTCAATAGAACACAGCTAAACCATTATATTCTTTCTTTTAAATTGATGGGACAATTACATTCTTGGCATAAATCTCCAGGACTCAAATTAGAGAAGATAAATCACTCTCTATTTTCTTGATGGAACAATTACATCATTTCGTGAATAGTGACCTGTGCTGACATTTTAAATTTGAAGACCTTGTGGGAGAACCCAAAAATGAGCCAATTCTTTGAGTCTGATAATCAGTACTCACAATATTACTTTCAGGTAAGAAGGAAGAGGGAGCATAAAATCTGAAATGATTACTTTCACCGTGCGTTAGATGAAGTACTGGTGGAGGAACAGAGAACGGTGAATTGGTTAGGTGCACCTTAAACGAGTCACAATTGGTCACGTAAGTGCACCTTATGTTTTCGGTATTTACCCATGTGTTGGATTTTAAGTTTTTACCTGTGTACACCTCTACTGTTATATACTTATACGACTCACTTAGTTATAGTTTTTGTTAGAAAATTTGTATATTATACTTTATTAAATAATATTTATCCTTGATGTCAATAACAAAAAAAATTAAAGTAAAAAATAAATAAATCCAAACACCCTTCTCTCTCCTCTATCTTTCCACCCTTACCCTCTCCTCCCTCTCTCAAACTCTCTTCTCCTCACTCCTCTTTTTCTCTCTCCACTCTCTCACACTTTCTCGTTCTCCTCACTCCTCTCTTTCTCTCTCCTATGATTTCTCTTTCCACTCTCTCAAACTCTCTCTATTCTGTTTCTCTCTGATGCACCACCTCAACACCTGAACCTACACCCCACACCAAATTTCTTCGACACCCTCTACCATGCTAGGAACGACGCCGTCAGGGATCCGACTGATACGTACGCTCCGCGTCAGCCCCGAGGTCGACCAACACAAGCTCTGAACCTACAAGTTTTCCATTACCATCCTTACTTTTATCGCCCTATGCGGTTTACCATGTCTCCCGCAAGCCGTCGAGCAACGTCAAAAGCGTACTCGTCTGCAACGAGACCCGACCTAGGTGCGCCCCTTCGACGGGTCCGACGACACCGGGAAGTTGGGGACCTCGACCTAGCGCTCCTCGTGATGTACTTTATCGGAATGTACGTTGCCAGGCGCCTCAGGGACCATCTGGATCTCTGGGTATTTCTTGCTGCTGGGATGGTGGTGGTCAGCGGTGTGTTCGTGGCAACGTTCAGGATGGTGGTCAACAATGTTTTCGTGGCAGCGTTCGGGATTTACCTGGTTAGCGATGTGTTCATGGTAGCGTTCAGGATGGTGGTTAGGGGTACTTCTTGGATTTGTATCATTTTCACGATTTGCCTGGTTATACATATGGTTGGAGGGCTTATCCAGGCCAGCGACTGACCGTCGATTGTTGGCAACTCCCAAAATTGGCCGTCAGTCATCGTGATTGTCGACAACTCCCAATGGAGAGAGAGAGGAGAGTGTTTGCGAGAGTGGAAATAGAGAACATGGGAGAGAGAAATAGAGGAACGAAGAGAATGACAAAGTTTGAGAGAGAGTGGAGAGAGAACGTAGAAGAGAGAAAGATGGGTGATGATAAGAGAGTTTGAGAAAGACAATAGAGATGATGAGGGAGGAAATAGAGAGAAAAGTGGGAAGGGTGTTTGAGGTTTTTTGATTTTTATTGTAAATTTTTGTTATTGACATTAATGATATGTGTTATTTTATAATGTGTAATTTGTAAAATTTATTTCAGAAATCGTGACTGAGTGAATCATATAAACGATAGAAGTGTATACAAGTAAAAAACTCAAGATCCAATGTGTACAAATGTAAAAATCTAAAATACAAGTGCACACTACTAAATTATGATGCGTTCTAAGTGCACGGAACCGATTCACCCCGAAGAGAAAACAAAAATAAGAGCCAAAAGTAAACAGCCCACTGGCCACTGGTGTCCTCCAAAAACAAACAAATAAACAACACAGTATGAAACACAAATTACCAAATCAAGGCACTACTACACGATTGACGATACACCCCCAATTTCCCCCAATCGGCCATTCCATCATTCATCCTAGTCTTGCCTCGCACTCAGGAAAAAACACAACCCAACCCGTTGAAAATCCCAGATCCAACAGTTCCTTGTCGTGTCCGGAAATGGCGAGGTGCCGTCCATCGCTGCTCCTCTTCCTCCTGCTCCACTGCTCCGCTCTCCTCGATCCCACTGCGGCGGCGGCGCTGGATCCAGGAGGCGGATCATGAGGGACGAGGTCCGCAAGATGTGAGTTCCTCTTTTCTCGGGAAAGCGTTGCTGATTTCTCTGTTTTGGACTAAATTCTGTTCTCCATTCCTCGTGTTGGTTGTTGTTGGTGTAAGCTGTTAGTGTAGTTCGAGTTGGGTTGGATTTCGATAAGAGCTTTGTGAACCACAAATCCAAATGTCAGAGCACGAGGTGAACTTGATTTTGGAATTTTAAACGGAGAATCAGTGGATGTTCGGAGGAAATATAGAATCATGATTTTTGTCCACTAAAGATCAATTGATTGTGAGGCGGAAGCCAAGATAATGTTTATGGTTTACTTATATTCTATGCAATTGAGTGAAAGAGAGTTCAACAGTAATACTTTAGGCTCGAGTTAGAGCAACAATTAACTAATGTGAAGAAGTTACTCATACAATACAAGCTTCCCGATCCCCGATCATAAATACAATGCTTTTATTTCATGGTACTAAAACTAGATACTGCATGTAAAGCTATGTGAGTAACATAGTTATGTTGATAGATAAGACTTGTCCAACGAGGATTTTTGTTGCAGATAGATAATTTTGTATAATGATCTTATCAATTGTTCTGCTCGAACAACCTAAGCCATTGATTTATTTACTAGAATCAGGTTAAACTTACAAGAGAGCTCTGATTTGTAACTATTTAGTAGCATATTGATTAAACAACATCACTAAAATGGATAAAACCCTACTTAAAACTAATATCTCATATGATTGATTGGTTCACTATGTGCTCTCTACTACTGTTGAGTTTCGACCATGAGGACATCACCACCATGACCATCAGATCAAACCTCATCCCACCTCATTGAATGAGACATCACATTTTTCTACGTTGCATCAGTGACTAGGTATCTGTTTAACGTGGGCTTTGTTTTTCTTCTAATAAAATAAGATTACTTAACTCGTGCATTTTTTTCCCGGGTCAACAATATATAATTCATACATGAGTCGTTAAAGAATAAATGAGTTGTTGTAAATCAAGAACATGTGCAGTTCATTCTGTTGGAACATCCTTAATAAGTTGTTACTTGTTAGCATTTATCTCTCCATCCAACACCTTCCGTGTGTTGTATTTATTTAATTCCAGTGCATAAAAATTTAGTACTTTTCCTGTTTTGGTTGCAGGTTCTACCATGCTTACGAGAACTATATGACCCATGCATTTCCGGTCAGTTGATTACCCGGCGACATTGTTTTTTCTGTTGAATTGCCTATTTCTATTTTCTATAGTCATTGTTTAGGTTTTTGCAGCATGATGAGTTGAAGCCTCTGGATAGAACTTTTACAGATTCTCTCAGTGAGCTTGGAAATTTGAAGGTAAATACTGCACCCTGCTTGTCATGAATACCGTACGCTAGAAACCTTTTATGGTGAGCACTAGATCTTCTTTTTCACCTTATCTGATATTTCTTGCTTCTTTCAGCTTGAGCATTTACCTAGTAATTACAATGGATCAGCATTGACCCTCATAGAATCTTTATCTAGGTACAATCATCTCCTTATTGAATTGGTTAATTCTGTATGTTTTGATTTTTATTTTCCAGTCATTGTTAATGCTAAATATAAAATTCATAATATGCACTTTATAGCATGTTTAGACAAATTGAAAATAGTGCCAATTGAATTGTGTGGATTTATAAGTAGTGGTACTATAAATAGACATAAACAATATACGGCTCACCCCGAAAGTAATAATGTTAAATCATGTGCACATGCATCAATCAATTACCGTGAAGAAATTAAACATAATTTGTGAGCCGGATCTAGAGTTTATCACAACCAAATAGCTATTGTAATTTATTAATATACTTAGATGACGTTGAGGGGTTCGGGGGCATTGGGTTTGGTTCGTGTTCCGATCAAGATCGTGGTGGTAGTTCATCTCCCACCGCATGTCCCGTGGTTTATCCTCGAAAGAGGCAAATGAACTGATCGAAATTCGGACTAATGGACTGTTTTTGTCGTAGACGTCCTGAGAACGTCGTCATCGACCAAAATGAAGGAGGTCTCACTCAAACAACCATTTACAATAATTTCAAAAAAGAGCAACACAACTTTGAGCCAAAATTTTCTATAGATCATGTTTGTCTTTCAATGCATGTTTATACAAAGAATTTAAGATTGCCATTGATCGAACTTCCAAATTTGGGTCCGGTTTGAAACCAATGACTCCACATGAGGTTGTCGAACCGTGTTTGAAAAAGGAGATTGCAGAAACAAGAACCCTTCTAAACCCTTAGATGGCTGATTGGTAGATTTATGGATGTATTAGTATGAATGACGGGTGGACTGATACTTTTGGTAGAAGCATAATAATTTTTTAAGCTAACTACCTCACAAACATCATGTTTTTGAAGTCTGTAGATGTCTCTTCTCACTCCCGCACCGCAAACTACTTGTTTAAGTTGATCGATAAGGTTGTGGGAGAAGTTGGTGAGCAATATGTGGTGGTAGTCACTGACAATGTCACCGCATACGTATCCATTGGGAGAATGTTGATAGTAAAGAGAATGTTGTTATTCTGGACTCCATGTGCTGTTCACTGCATTGATCTCATCTTGGAGAACATTTATAAGTTGTATATCAAGACTGTTACCACAGTTCGGAAGATCGTCAACTATTTAAAGATGCACACTCAACTCAACAATAAGCTAAGAAAATTTATCCAAGAGAATTTGATTCGTCCCGCTATCACCCGTTTTGCCTCCGCATTCCTGACAATCCAAAGATTTAGGGTGAAACGACAAGCTTTGAAGACCTTCATTGTGTCGCTGATCTAGATGCGTTTTGACAAAAGAATTCAAAAGTGAAAAGAGATGCATATTAGATTTACCAAGTCTTCATATCGACGACCTTTTGGAATAACGCCACCAACGCTCTAAAGGCAAGTCAACTGTTAGTGACTATTCTGAAAACCAAGATCACATATGAAGGCAATTGGATCAATACAAGAAGAGTGAAGGAATGTTTGGCCTAGATATCGTGATACGACAACGAAGTAGTAAGATTCCTACTGATTGGTAGTCTGATTATAGAAACAATGTTAGTGGGGGGAACCACTTTATGAAGGAAGTTACACTTAAAATTTCGAGTCTCACTTGTTCAGCATCCAGATGTGAGAGAAATTGGAGTGTGGTTGAGCAAATACAGACAAAAAGAAGGAATCGTATTAATCCAAAGAAGTTGAACGATCTAATTTATGTCAACTAGCAGATGTTCATGGAGAGGAAATACAAACCGGGTTATTACGACCATATCAACATAGCTTATGACTTGATGGAATATCATCCTTGGTTGGTGGAAACAGAGGATCCAGACTTCGCAGGAGATGACTTGAGATGGGCGGATGTCGAGGAGGCTACTTTTGGTTGATCACGAGGCCGACCGCGTCGTGCAGTTACACCCACCTCTCAAGATTCTACAAATTGTTGTGGATGACTTCAACTTTAGAAATCACCACGAGGCATCTACTGACAGCAGTTCGAGACATAGATGATGAATTCATGGGTACAGACGATGAGAAAACCGAGAAAGATGAGACCTATCATGAGAACCCTGACAACTCAGAAGATTCCGACGACGTAGAGGATGATCCTAACTCTGACGTATCTCAGTGGATTAAGGATCAAATAGTTCCGTTGTAGACGTCGGTCCCAACTACTGTCTACTTTTGTCATATATGGCCTACATACATTAGCTATTACTTGTGTTAGACTGATAGTGTTTTTATTTGGTGTGTTAGGTGTAAGACTCTAAGTTTACCTTACTACCTTGTAATAGTTGAAAATTATTCAATGAAAATATACCTAGTGGTTTGGTGGGTAGATGAGACTTCTAGTGAGGCAATAACATCGATGAACTGAATGTTTTGTTAAAGTCAAATCATCTTAGGTATTGTATATATTGTTCATTATCTCATTGACGTTTCTCATATTTTTCCTGATTTTTCCTAAATTTTCCTGTTTTCCCCCTTGTTTCTTTCAATTTTCTGATATTTTTCTCATTTAAAAATTACAAAAATAATTCTACAAGTATGCGGCCGCACAATCAAGTATGCGACCCTGTCACACTTGGTTGCATACTCAGTACATGGACATTGGACTTACGACTAAAAAAAATGGACTCAAAGTCATTAACTTATGATCAATTGTGCATCTTTATAAGCTCAAAGATATTCCATCGTATTCACCCAATAAGAATTTCAAATCTGTAAGTTTTACATTCACATGTATTTTTTATGCTATAGAATGTTGAATATATCTATTGAGCCAGTCAAATTTTTTTACTAGATGGTGCGTGTGTGTTTTCCAAATTTGAAAAGGAAACAAACACATACAACTTGGTTGTGCTCCCATGCCCCTTTCTCATATCAGCAGCAATCAGAATACCTTGTTTCGAGCATATAGTAATAGTTAAAAGAAGTTGCTTAGTGGTATGGCACCATGATTAATTGTCCAGTGTTGATAATTCACCGTATAAATATGTCATCATAATTTAAAAGTATCAAAACACTAGCTTAAAGAAGTAGAAGAAATAGGAGGATTGCAAGGTGTGAGTATAAAGTTGGAACAACACACTTAAGTTGTAATATGCATGTTACGTTGTAATCAGCAGTTTCTAATGAAGAAACTTCTATGTTGCCGAGGTGTTGTTTTCAAGGTATTTTTGTTAGAGTTGACTAAATCAAAATTTTCATGTCATTGACCTCATGAAGTATTATCACAACGTACTTTTTTTTTTGCAAGTTTCATTGTGTACTTTATTATGTTTTAATTTTTAAACCTTCTTGCATTAACTTTTTTTATTTTATTTTTACGCCCATTAAAAGTACACCTTTTGTCCTTTATAAGGTCGTAATTTCTAAATCTTCTTGCATTTATTTTTATATTTTTAAGATCTTTAAAGTACACGTTTGACTTGGATCGAAGACATAAAAATAGGAAGAGACAGACCACGATTGACTTGAGAGGAAGCGGTCAAAAGAGATTTAAAAGATTGGAATGTTCCTCGAGAATTTGCATTGAATAGAAACGCGTGGAAGAAGACGATTCACGTGTCTGAACCGTGACTCCTTAGAGTTTCATTTCTAGCCTACCCCAACTAGTTTGGGATAAAAAGCTTTGTTGTTGTTGTTGTAAAGTACATGCTGATCATTGAGTTTGCAGATACCGTTTGCCTTTCCCTCTACTACTTTTTTTATCTTCCCGTTGGTTAAATTGTTTGAATTTATGTGTTAAGTAGTACTAAGTTGGATCATTTCGTGATTCTTTCACAGCCTTGTCATAATGGGAAATCATACAGAATTTGAAAGAGCAGTTCTCTGGCTGGCACACAACTTACACTTTGACGTGGATGCACTATAAACCTATTTGAGGTATCTATGAGTATCTTTTCTTCACATACATCTCTAATCGCAAAGCATTTACTGAATATTTGTCGTGTAAATCATGATGCACACCTATTTTGGAACTCTGAAACATGCAATATATGTTTCAGCCTGATAATTTCATTCCATCTTTTTCATATCTCTGTAGTGCAACATAAGGGTACTTGGTGGACTTCTTTCTGCTCATATTCTTGCAACTGATTCTACAAGCAGGTTAGCACCTGGAGTATACAAGAATCAATTATTAGATATTGCGGAAGATCTAGGTCAACGTTTCCTTTTTGCATTTAATACCCCTTCTGGATTGCCTTGTGCTTGGATAAATCTAAAGGTATATTATGTGTTACTTAACTTGACAACTGTTTCATTTTCAGTTACTCTTTACATGTTCCCTCATATATAATATATAGTATTCACATTAATTAAGGCATAGATCAATAGTGCATTGGGGTCGTTTACCAACAAGGAAACACTCCCTGGAGCCCTCTCAAGGGAAGTAATCATGGACTTAATTCTGCCGTTTGTAAAACATATGGATGTTCATGCTCTCATACAAACTGAGTATCCTCTTGTTTCCCATTTTTTCAATTAGGGTGAGATACTTGGAAGGGTAGATTCCAAAGAACTATTGTTGGCCACACAAATCTATTGTTGAGTTTTATATAAAGGACCTTCTTCATATGTTATTGATTCATGAAAGAGATTTATTACAATAAGATGAGTGTGATTCTAGTTCCACCAATTATTTTAGATGCCCAAAAAAGATTAAGGACCGTTGCTAGTGGACTTGCGTTATAGAGCTCTCTCTGCTACAAAAAGCTTTGGCGTTCATCAAATGGAATTATGGAAGCATTCTGTGAGAATATGGTCTTTTTTGTTTGCCCTGAAATATTTTCGTAAATCTTGTTTGATTGAATGGAAGTAGAATAAAGGAATTGTCGCAAAAAGTTGTCATTATCTTAGTGAAGAATAATGTGAAATGCAACCTGACGATATCGTTACTGGTTGTTCTATATCTAGCTGCTGTATAGTTTTTAGCCATGTAGATGGAGTATGATTGTGATACCTGAGATTACCTTATTGAGACAGCCTTCTGCAAAGGAAGGAATATGGCAGGATTTATTTTATTGGCTCAACAACTTTAAAGACTATCATTGAATTTCTTTATACATAGTTCTTGATAGCTTTCCACTGTTATCTTCAACTTGGAATTATTTGTTTGCCTAATTCCAGCAGAATGAGGAGAATCCAACTTAAAATGGAACTTTAAATTATCGTGCATGTGTGCGAACGTAGAATGATTTCCAGATACTGCTAAAAACCAATGTACCCTATTGGAGTAAAAAAAAGTTGCCTGTGTTAATTTTGAAGCATTGTAAAAAAGTTGCCTGTGATCGTTTTCCTTATTCCCATCTTAAATTGCTCATGCCTTTGCTAATTTTTCAAATGTTGAAAGCATGTCATTGTTCTTTGTTCGAATCCTCAAAAGTGAAAATAATCGTATTTTGCAGCACGGAGTGATGGAAAATGAAACCACTGAAACAAGTACATCGGGATGTGGTAAGATCTATGATGTTTAGCTTTGATGCAGAGAACCTTAGTTTTGATTATTGCGTTTTGAATATTCCTAGGGTCACCTATTTCTTGGAATGGGAGCATTGTCACGATTAACTGGTGACCCCAGATATGAGGTAGCACTGCACGCCCTTCATAAGATATGGAGCATGAGGAGCCCTTTAAATCTCGTGGGTACTACTTTGGATGTGATCTCAGGGGAGTGGATAGAATATTCATCTGGTATTGGTGCTGGTAAGAAGACTTTCTACTTGGGTTACTGTGGACATATTAAGTGCAATTTCATCGTGTGTATACATTATGCCATGTAGTTATTTACAAGAGATGCTTAATGGCAAACCAAGTCTTTCAATTTATGACTTTTATCCATGATTATTCTTCTAAAAAGCTGCCATTTTGCTTGCCCATGTTTGCAGGTGTGGATTCTTTCTATGAATATTTGCTTAAAGGTTACATTCTTTTTGGTAAGGAAGAGCTCTGGAGCATGTTCCAATCCGCTTATATTGCTGTGCAGAGATACTTCCGGCATGGTCCATGGTACCAAGTACTGCTTTTGTATTTTCATAATTTCACGATTTACATATCACTCATGAATCCAACTTTCTGTGTTTCATGAAATACTTCCGGCATGGTCCATGGTACCAAGTCCTTGCTGGAGTTCTTTCAATTAGTTGATTGTTTTTGCTTTGGTCTTTGGAGGATACTCATAAATACTTAATGGTCCAACATGATAGTCAAATTTTTTGCGGCATTTGTATTACTTATCTTACTACGGCATCTTTGCTAAATCTACCTGAAACATCAGGTATCATGAAGTTGACATGTGGACTGGAAGAGCAACCTATTGGCAACTTACTAGCCTACAAGCATTTTGGCCTGGTCTTCAGGTATGCACAAACATCACGTGAACCTCTGCTTTCTCGAAAGGCAAATATTCATCTATCATGGTCTTATATTTTGGTTATCACGAGAAGACAATTGGAGATGTAGCAGCTGCAAATTCGTCGCACCGGGAGTTCTTTAATATCTGGAAAATGTTTGGGGTACTACCTGAAAGGTATCGTCATTAATTATGTTATATTTAGTTTTCATAATTTGAAGGCCACACTGAATTAGTTTCAATGGTTGTCTATTATAATTTTTTCCCAACCATACTCTTACCTTTTTCCCAACCATACTCTTACGGTATTACCAAATTATAATTGCATACAATGTCTATGTAATACATTGGGCACTCATAATTTACTATTCTCTTGATCTAATATTCTGTTCAATCTAGCACCTACTCACTCAATTTAGTCACAAGTGTCTTTCAATTTTGGCATAATAAGTGGATAACATGTGTTCTAAATGGTTGTGTAATTGTGTTGGAGATTGGAGAGACAACAGGAAATTCTTTTGGACGTAAGTGGGTAACAGCTAAAAAATAATGCATTCCTAACTAGAGTGCATTTCAGATCAGCATTTCATGAATGTTCCTGCATACAAACAATTTGGTTTAATACGTGCCCAATTGAGTTTGGTAGGTTTGTCACGATATAGCTAATCTAGTTACACATTGCAGTTAAAATTTTAGTGCTGATTGCAGAATGAAACCAAGCTCGAAATGGGTGTGTACAAGTGTCTAGGTAAAATAACTTGTGTTGAATCTTAGTTTGGTTAACTATGCATCTTCAGTCAATTCATTCGTTTTTTAATTTTCTTTCTACATTAATTAATGTCTTTGTATCTACAGGTATCTTCTTGATCGTGACATGCTGCATCCGACTGAGAGATATTACCCTTTGCGGCCTGAACTGGCAGAATCTACATTTTTACCTCTTTCAGGCAACCAAAGGTTTTGCTCTTAGACTTCAGGGGGTTAATTAAAGGGTTTGGACTTCTGAGGTCAAATTTTGCAATAGGGTTTAGCATCTTATACACCAATTCATCTGAGAACACTATCTTGGTTATGTATCTTCTGTCATAACTTTATTGACATTTCCATCAATGATTTATATGTTTTAGTTAGTTGCGAAAATTTCCTTTTAATATCTTTAGTTAGTTGCAATGTTATACTTTTCTTATTTGGGGATTTAGGAATCCTTCTCAGCATCCCTTATTTGACAATTCTTCTTATTGTTGACAAATTTGTAGAAAGCGGTCTTTCATATTCAATGAATTCAAAAGTAAAGATTTTAGTGTCAGTATAAGGTTTGATTCTTAGTGCAGTTGTATTTCAGATCCTTGGTACTTGGAAGTGGGTGAAGCAATCATGAACTCTCTGAATCGCTATACAAAAACTGATGGGGGTCATGCAAGTATTAGAGATGTGACAACCATGCAAAAAGAAGATCACCAGCATAGTTTCTTTCTTTCTGAAACGTAACAATTTCAAAACATGGATTGATATCTTATTATAGTTTGCAAGAATGTTATACTTAGTTCACTTAACCTAGAAGAATTTTGTTTTTTTCAGGTGCAAATATCTCTACCTATTGTTCAACGATTCATTTCTTGCAAATCAAAATTATATTTTCACAACCGAAGGCCACCCTCTTCCTGTAAAAAGTTCGTGGCATGACAGACTTCCATCAACATATTTCCCTAGTAATTGGACTTTTATGGAGGTATTTCCCTTAACCTGTTGATACTTAATATCCTTTTTTCCTAGTCTCTTTGTCATTGGAATGACAATCTTTGCTAAAATGCCATTTAATACTTGTTTGGGGGGGGGGGGGGGGGAATGGAAAATGGTTACCGGGACGTTATGAGTCGAATCCTTTCTCGATCAATTTATCCTATTTATTTCCTGCAGTTTTGGATCACACATTTTTAGCTGCGATTAAATATATATAACATTGTATCTTTGATGAAACAACGTCATTTGCAGAAAGGATCACTTGAAATGGTGATCTAGATTTCCCATCATAATTATGAAACTTAAAGTTTTATGGCATACTTAAAATGCGCTAGGTGGACATGGTGACTCTTAAGTATGTTATCTGAATTAAATCAATATATTGAAAAAACGAACTAAGACGAGTTGAATATATTTTGGTTCTCACTCGTAAAGTTGTAACTTTTGTTCACATTTGATGCATAGTTCCAAGATCAAATAAATACTTCTAAGACAAAATACAACAAAAAAAAACATAACAAATAAGTTGAACATTAAAATTAACTCTTGTTTTCCTATCATAATAATTGTATAATGGAAATTGGAACTCAACTCGACCCCAACCGTAATCTAATTAGTTCCCAATGTTTTGACTAAAAGCTTATTATTTCATTTGTATTTCGCTTGGTTTTACATGAATTGGTCTTCATTGCCATCGTTATGTCTTTACGCTGTGATGACTTGTTGAGAGATTAATCTCGTTGTTTTGTCCCTAAAAGTTGAAAATGAAGCGGACATATATGTTTATATTTTTCTATTATATTGACATAGTTAGTGCAGAATATTTCTGATTCTACAATATTTATACATATTTAGGGGGGGGGGGGGGGGGGGGGATCCAGATACCAATCAGATATAAATGGAATCAAACTTTATTATATCAATTTCTTATTATTTGTAAACACAATCTCAAAATCAAATAACATGACAGTGAATATAAATGAAACATTATCCTCTACACTTTGAAGTTTGAACATCACCAATTCAATATCACTTCCTATGTGTATTCGACCAAATGAATTGAAAATCTAAATCTTTCTCTTTTCTTTTCTTAAAACTTTAAAGCAATTCATAATTTCATATCATATATAATATTCATTTAGCAATTTATGATTTTACCAAAGAAAGATACAAAATTACAAACGAATTCAAATTTGGAGATGGGAGAAATAAAAATTTGTTGGAGAGAGAGGCTAGGAGGAGTAGGGTGTGTGAGTATGGAAACGGAATCGGACGGCGAGGAGGAAGGCAGGGTGTCGGGGAGCGGCGACAAGGTCCTGGTGGTGGAGGACGACCTCCGGGAGATGGCGAAGAAGGCGGGGTGGAGCGTCAGCTCCTGCAAGCCCGGCAACGGCGTCCACGCCCTCCGCGGCGATAACTTCGATACCTTCTGGCAGTAACCATCCCTAACCTTACAACCCCTCGCCGATCGTTTGGTCGTTTTGGTGTAGGGATTTGATTTTGGTTGGGTTTTTTCGATGGATTCATATGTTGAACTTGTTGATGAGATGGTTTCCCTGTTTCCGTGGAAACACCGGCGTTTCGTTTTTATTTTCGTGGTGTTTAGGATGGTCCGAGTTTGAGAGTCTGGGGACATTGATACTACACATAAGATTCTGGGTCATTTCTCAACTTCAGTTGGAAGTTCACATTTTAGGGTGCGATCGGTTTGCAGAACTCAACTTGGAAGTGGGGAAACTGACTTGCCGAATGGTTTTTTGGTGATTGATTTGAAGAAAGATTTAAAATAATTATAGGATCTAAGTTTTGTGAGTTCCAATTTCTTATAAAATTGCACTGTGAATGACTTCTCTTGCTTCCACACTAAATTCTAAGGAAATCACGAATTTGAATTCTGAATTTTCCACCACTTCCTTCAACCCAATCACACCTGTTATCAGATTTGATTAATTGATGTTTGGGACCTTACTAACTTAAGGAACTTCACTGGTACAAAGTACCCATATGAGGCTGTGCCAAAAAGACACAAGTAATTCCTAGGTGTGACAATTTATTGAACTATAACCTTCTGCATATGATGAGTTATACTTGGATTTGTAAGAGTTTATATCAGGGATTGTTTATATACAGTGTCCTTGTTTTTAGGTCCTTAATGGATCCTTGTAATTGAACTATTTAGTTCATAAGGATTCAAAAATTGAAATCGATAACACTGTCTAATATTTATTTTGGAAAATTCAGGGTGTTGATAATATTGTTATGTTACCATTAAAAGTTCTCCTGATGACAATTTTGTCGTGGTTTCCTTTATGTGCACTACATTGTTTTGTTTTGGTCCTCTTTCCATTCAGGTCTGATGGTGCACAGCCACATTTGATAAACATTCAGTTTCAGAAGAAGGTCAAGTTGCAGATTGTTTTTTGTCCAGACTGTCAATTTATTGATCAGTTTGGGGCACCGCTCATGACTTCACAATGTTTCTTTCAGCTTTTAGCGCTATATATTGATTTCAAACTCGACGAGAGCTACACACCAAGCAAGATTTCTATCCGAGCTGGTGATGGTTTCCATAACTTGAAGGTAAATTTCTTTTGGACCAGTTTACGTAGCTCGAATTTGTGCTCTTTCAACTGCACAAAAATTGCATTGCACTATATAATAGTAGTTTGGTAATAACTAATAAGAGCATCAGCATGTAGATAGTGAATAATGTGATTCTTTTGCTGCTGTCTTAATTATTTATGTTGGTATCAATCAAAAAAAGAAGATTATGAATTTCTCAACCTAGATTGTGATATAAAAGTATATTTTGCATTAGTTATTTGCATAATTCAAAGGTTGATGTCTTGACAGATTTCCGCTCCCCTTCTCTGATGCTTCAATTGGCCTGAAGCTTGGTTGGAGTGTTAGAGTTGATTTCCTAAGCGCATTGCATGTATTAGTTGTTAGTTGTTACATTGAAATTATCTTTCTGTTTTGCTTGTTGTCTCCCTTTTTACACAACAAAATCCTTATACTTTTGGCAATTCAGGAGATTAAGACTGCAGAACTTGTGAAGCCAATCGGTTGGGTTTAAATATCCTTATCTGGAACTGATCCGCGGTGAGTATTTATAATTTGGTGTTTTTACTTCAAATAGTATGCCTCTTATTATCTATCTTTGCTGCTAGTGAGCTAGAGATGTGCATCAAGTGGGGCTTGCTTGGTTTGAAGACTCAGTAGTTTTATAATAATTAGGACCAACTTAAGCTAGAAACTACTTAAGTGTAGTGGAAATAGAGATAAAATCCCAGTGGAAGCAAGGTTGAGTATCGAGGTACAAGTTATAACTTATTTGAATGATATATCTTCCCTTTATATGGGCAAGAAAAGAAACCGGATATATGGATAAATCTTCAAATAGTAAGAGCCTATCATCTCAATTACTTATATGAAATATCTCGTGTTGTTTCAAAATGATGTAATTTATTTTTGGTACATTCAGAAGATTGTAATGCTTTTCATTATTAGTAAGAGCATATCTTCTTGTTGTATTGTATTTTTTTAATTAACATGACCTTTTTGAACTTATGATCCTTTTAAATTTTCATTGTGCATTAATTAATGAAGTTCTGTAATTTAATGCATCAACATAAAATTTATGAAAAGAAAATTGCTTTTCACCTAGATGTGAGAACTTAAGTTGGAACTTTCGAGGTTTCCCGTTTCCTAAGTGGGTTTAGCAACTTGAGTTCTACGAAAACCATCATTTAGGGTTTCATCAGAAAAAGTTGGAACTTTCATCATTCATGTTTGGTTCAAATCCAAACATATATTGTGCTTAGGCTAATCTAAGTGGTCTAAATGATTCCAAACATTAATAACATGTCAAACATCACTTGGCGGAATATGAGAATATGTATATAAGTATATTTGTGGTGTTCTATGTTCTGGATGAAAATGTAGTTGTCTGTAGATACCGAAACCTTCACATTTTCCCACTTCTCTTACAAGTTACAACTAAATACCTTAATACTTCCATTCTTCCAACTATCCAAGGTTGCTCATTCACACTCAAACAAACCATTTAGGCATTTACTGAACCTGGTTCTTTGCCGCCTCATGCTTCATTCCCAGCGCGAGTCCACCAGAATATGAGTTTGATCGTGAATTCAATGTTCACCCCTTTTGTCTTTCTACCATGTTGATTTTAAGTTGTTACCGAATTTTTTTATTATGATTTTAACTGCTGCATTAAGAATTATTGTATGACTTACTACTGGTCATTTAATTTGATTTTCTTTTTTTATTCTTTTTCAGGGATGCTTTTATTCGCACATTCATGCTGCAAATTGCTATTCTATCCAACCATTTGAACGGGAGGGATACACATATCCGTCAAATGAAAATATATGGTCCTCGACCGTGTGTATCCACCTCCATAACTTATACTATCTGACACCCATCATTTTGTTGCTGAGTATTTTTTTGTTGAATTACAGGAACCCTGTTCCTCGACAACCATTCCATTTTACTTCGGAAGAGTTCATAACTACTCTTGTCTTAGATAATTATGCATTTAACCTTGCAGATAAGGAAAAGAACGGAAGCTGAGTTGGGGTGGTTTTCTGCTTCAGATAACTGCCATTATGCAGCAGTTTGTGTGACTGTTTATTTATGCTACGAAAAGGGACTTTTCAATATGTTTCTATCTGATATCTGTGCATTTTTCTGTCTTCAAAGCTTATAGTCCAGTCTGCTCATTAAGGATCCCATCCCAAGGTTTCCAGAAAAATTGGACGTGTCATTATTCTCTTAACATTGTGTTTAACATTCACGGAAAACATTTAGGAATGTTTGTGGGAAAACTTGTATCTAGTACTGGTAGTCTTACCCACTTCTCGTTTTCAATCAATGCAACATTTATACCTATTTGTATTGCTTACGATCTCTTCATCCTTGTTAGGTTTGATTCCAACTCTGTTTTTTTATGTTTGCCATAGTACGGTACAACATCGTTCGTGTATCTTTATCTGTAAGAATTATATTTGCTATGCAGAGCAGTTGATGAGTAACGCAACAGCGTATCATGCCATGTTTGCCTAGAATTCTAGAAAAGACGTAGAGGGGAAAGAGTTAGTAAGGGGAATATCATTTAAGGGAATAACATGTGATACTTCCATTGTTGTAACAAAACTAAATTGAAATAGAAAATACTTTACAGTGCATTACCAAAGTACTTATGATGGTTAAATCTCTTTATTTCAGGAAATAATTTAGAAATAAAATAAGAAGAATCAAGTTTTTCCTTACTCATCAAAGATAATTGAACTTCAAATTTATGTAGGTAACTTTCCCCCCCTTCATTAGCAAGAAAAAACTAAACTTTCTACCGATATCTAAGTGTTTTCCTTCCTAAGATGAGCACAGACGATTGATTTGTCGAATTGAAATTGAATTTCTTTTTAGATTTGTTGGTTAGGGTTTTAACCATACTTAGCTGGTAACACATCCCCAAGTATTAGTTCTTTCTCTGATAAGTGACATATCCTCAATCCTCATACGTTAAAAAGTACTTATTCTTAAAATGAATGAACGTAAAATACGAAATAATGCGACTCATATACAATAGAACTAGCTAAATATCGATTTAAATTGTACTAGCAGAACCAAAAGGCAGGCGAAGTACCTATAAATGCCTCAACTTAGCCAATGTAACTCATGACTCTTCGCATTTAAACCTGCTGACAAGTCCGAAAGCCTAACAACACAGTAGGCTCCGTTTGGTAAGCCCTTGATTGTAGCGTCTGTGGTAAGAAAAGAGATTTTCTGAGTTTAAAATGTGTATTGAATTCTAAAAGCTCTCCTCGATGTGATTCTGTGTTATGATTTTGTAGATTTTTTATATATTTTATCCAACTTTTCTACTATCGGGAGAGTGCATAAGTGAAATTACAGAAAATTCAAAAAAATATTAACTTGACGAGGACAATATAAATTTTTTATATCACATTGTATGAGAAGCTGTAGAAAGACTTCTTCTCTAAACTTCTCAAACTCAATACAAATTTGACATAAGAAAATGTAAAAATATTAAAAGTTTGTCTACTTTTAAAAGTTATTTGGATGTGTATGTACTGAGGAACAAAAATTACCATGCAACATTGATAAGTTCCATCCAAACGTTGCCCAGACGTGCTACACAATCTTGGGTTTAAAATTCTTAGACGCAGACGTCAGCTCTTGTACCAAACTGGCCCATACCCGAAACTCCGCAGGCCCAGTCTTCCACCCATCACGTCCTAAACCCGCCCAACCAACCTCTCGCAAATCGCAATCGACGTTCCGATCTCGCCATCTTCTTCCCACCGCAGCCATGTCCAACCCAAAACCCCGATCCCCAAACCCTAGAAAGTACGTCCCGAAGCCCTCCATATCGGACCCCCACCCCACCCCTACCCACCACCACCGCCCTCGCCTCACCACGCCGCTGCGCGGACCCCCTCCGGCTCGCTCCGCCGATGTCTCTAACGCCGCCACCTTCGTCTACTACCTTCCCCAGGACGAGGCCTTGGCGTCGGGTATCGGGGTCGATAACGGCGGGCTGGACGCCATCGAGTCGCAGGCGGTTGTGGATGTGCTCAACGAGGAGCTCTCGTGGCTTCTCAAGCTCCGGCCTAGGGAGTTCTGGAGGGAAGGTTGGGTTTTGGGCGGCTTCTGCTTGTTTTGATTTCGAATTGTTGTGTTCGGAGTCTAATTACTTGGTAAAGTCGCATTCTTGCTTAGCCTGGGTGGATGTTTTTGTGTTATATAGCTGGATTGGGAAAAAAATGCCCGTCTTTGTTTTTTCCTTTTGAAGATTTGGTGTTTGAAGGGGCGAATTTGGTGAAGTTGAGGTCTTGCTTTGGGAGACTATTGATTCTGAGTGGAGATTCGTAGAGTGTTTGTACTTTTTCGGTTGTCTGCTAGTTTATTGTACAGTTGCATATGTTAGAGAATTATGCAAATTTAACTTCTTATTTAGAATTATGTGTGGTAGAAATCAAATTGACTTTGTGAAGGCAAAATGGTCAATTATCGTGTGCTGGAACTCTGACTTCTTCTCGTGAATTGCTCAAAATGTATAAGCTTAGCACCTAGGAGTAGTTTGGTGGGACTAGGGAGGTATGATGTTATGGTGTTGAGTGGGATTGGATGTGGTATTTGTATCGTTGAAATAGTTATATAATTTTGTGTGCGTTCAAGGTGTTAGATTGCTGTACTTTCTACATTTTCTATGTATTTTAATGAATCAATAATGTTGATTTGTATGGTGAAACAAATAATGTTGCAGTTGTTGTATCGTAGACATTTGTCTAGTGTTATGACAAGCAATATTGTTTTTTGATGGAAAAATCAATATTGCAGTTGCAAAGAATGACTCTTTGTGCAAGTCGTTGGATAGTTATTTGCTATTTCGGAACCGATGGTACGACTTTCCACATCGTGGAGCTACAGGGATTGTTGCTGGAGTCATTGTAGGAGAGAACGAGTTGAGCCGCCGGGTCTTCATGTTATTTTACCGCCTGTAAGTTATAAAATTTTGAAAAGCACAGATATGAAATACACTGATCCGATGAAGTTCTAAAATATCAATTCCATGTTTTTTCCTTTTGAAATACTTCAAGTCCGTATCACTATGATAGTATTTTGTTAACTAAAGTACTAAACCTTTTGCTGTAGGTCATCCAACAAGGATCCTGGTGCTCGCGCCCATGATAGCCTTAGTACCAAAGATCACACAGGTTTCATTTTGTCTGTTCAGCTTTCTCAAATGAGGTTATTTGTATATACTTAAAGATATTGAAGATAAAGAAAGAAACATCTGCGTTCTGCTTTCTCATTCTACAATGTATAGCCCTTCTGCAGGATAAGCAGCTCTTGGACATGCCTAAACTACTAGATATATGCGGCATATATGGACTGGAAAATAAAGACCTTACAAGTTTGTTGGTTAGTTTCTCTTTTGCACTTCCCTATTGTTTGACCTTATGCTATATGTTACAATAGATCTTTTTCTCTCTTGAATGAAATAAGTGATATTTTGTTTGTTCATGCGTATATGTGCATATATATAGTAAACTTGTTGTTGTGAACTTACCTGTGTTTTTTTTATCTTTTGAGTTTGAATCAATTTTTTTTGTCTGTAGTAGTTCTAAAATCTTTTCTTGAAAATTGACCTTAATGTTTGCAGTTGAGAAAAGCAAAAAAGGAAGTAGAAGTCTTCCCCATTTGTTTCATCCATAAAATTGTTACTGCCTAAACATTCTACTGGAAGCAACATTTAAATTGTGACTGGTTCTCTTCTGATGAAGAGTCGTCTATTAGATCTTGTAGCTTCCTTCCAAAGTAGAAACATAAAAGTTGTATCTGTGGGTTGAAAATTGAAATGAGTTTAGATACTTGTTTAAATGTGAGGAATTGAACTATAAACTAGTGTGGAAATGTAGGTGTTTAAGAGTATTTCAGTCCCTCATTAGTCATTACTGATACTTTGACATTGTTGCGTGTGCCCTTCAGCCTTTGAGTACCGTTTCTCAATGAAATTCTGATTTCACATTGTTATCTTCTCATTCAACTGATTGTTGGATAGTCATTTGGCTGATGCAATTTTATTTGAACTTTCAAGTACTTTCACTTTGAATATGAACAATTACTATTTTGTTACCTGTAATTTTGAAATGATACTTCTCTGCACTTCGCTGGTTAATAATGTCATCCAGAATTGGTTGTTTATTTCTTTTCACTTTGCAGGTGAATTATGCTATAAAAAGTCAGCCATTTCTAGTTGAAAGTTTCACCACCACATGCCACCATTTCATAAACGTTGCTGATACGATGCATCAAAGATGCAGCACATCAGTAGAGGTGCTTCAATGAACTTTTAAGTTGCTTATCGCTGTTGGCCTTTTTATATCACACAATGCATGTAAATTTTGTTTCTAGCTTTGTTGCTATTTTTTCTACACTTTTGATTTTGTGCCATATACAACTTTAAATGAATGGCAACTAAGTCTATTTGATAACCAATACTATTACAATTTGCAATTTGCCTGTTTTTCTATACGACACATCTTCCTGTGTTGTAAATGTGTTCCTAACATAGAATGCTTTCTTTTCTTGTTGAAATGTGTCCATGTACTCTTATCTCGTGTCTGATGAACCTATAGGAAGTCCCTGTTGAAATGTGGCGGCATATGCTCCACTTTGGTGCATAATTTTGGCAAAATGGAGGAAAACAACATGCTTTTGATCTCACAAAGACTTTCAAGGCCTCATATGGCTTGTGAAACCAACGCTAGACATTATAACAATTTGCAAATCACTTTACAAATGATCTATTGTCTTTGCATGTTGATGCAAGGAGCATCTTGAGGCCTGCCCCTCATTTATAGACTGAGTTGTTTGCCATGAGGCGTATGCCTTGAGGTATATCCCTTTTAAAGCTAGGGTTATTAAATGTTGATGAAACTTTAACAAATAATAGAGGAAAGTGGTATAATACTGTGATAAACACCAATGTGCATGAATTGCTAAAACAATTTCACGTAAAAGGGCTGTTGTGAAAGGACCACATAAAGGTTGGTTCGGTCAACTCTTATTTGACTCCACTTGAATCCTTTCATTTAAATTTTCACCAATTCAGACTCGTTATCCATGGGTTAATCAATACAGCAGTTCATGTCTATACTGTCTTGGTGAATTAAATTTGTATAGTTTTATTTCCTTCCATAATTTCCGTACATGCCCATTTTGATGTAATTACTGAAGGTGTTTTCTTAATGTTATATTTGGCTTCTTATAACACAGGTTTTGGTTGGTTCTCATGGTCATCAAGATCGTGAAAGTAAGCGTTTTCATGAAGACTTATTAGATGTAAGCTTCCATGTTTTACAAGTGCTGATGGATTCTGCTACAGTTTCAGATCTGTTGCCATTTGGTTTACATATATTCTTCTTCACACAGGTAATGGACTTCATTAATGATGCTGTTGTTAGTATGGACGCTTTTCTTGATGCTTACAAGCCTGCGGCTCTTTTGTTCTGCCAGCCTGTTGAAATTAGGTGCTGGCCTCTTAAATAGAATTTTGTGAGTATTTATTGAATGCCATTAAACTCCATCTTTCTGATCCATATTTTGGATTATCTGATTCATCAGATGCAGGCAAGAGGATTTACTTACTCTGCTAAGACGATTGCATGATTCTCTGCTACCATCATTATACCAGGGATTTTCTCTTGCTTCAAAAACTGACAATTTGAACAATGGCAAACATGAAAATATTGTACTTAGCTTGAAATTGCTGTCGGGAAGAATTGCCAAATTTGGATGGAAATTGTTAGAAACATGCTATTTAAGTGATGAATTCATTGAAGATATCTTCTGTCAGCAAGTTCCTAAGATGTTTCCTTTCAAAGTTGATGACCCTGTAATAAGAGGAGACATTTTGGTTCAAATGTTTAGAGAGCTCAGTGAGAAAGACTTTAAACAGCATGCAGAGATCCAAAGTTATGGAACATTTCTCCAAAATATTGAGAAAAGTTACTACATATTGAGCAAAATTGACAGCCTTCGGAGCAATGGTAATACTTTTTTGCCTAACTTAAAATAGTTAATGGGGTTAAACTTACAATTTATATTTCTCACACATCTTCATTTTTTGCAGTATTCAGTATTTTCACCCAATCATCTATTAATCGTAATTCACAGTCAATTGTTTTATTTAACTAGTTGGTGTTTGATTAGTACTTCATCTATAATTAGAGATTTATAAAGGGAGCTGGAAGTCGATCCTAGTACTGTATCTAGATTTCAGAGTGGCTGATTTTCATACAGTCCTTCCAGAAACCATATTTTCTTTATGTTTTCAAAAATCTATTCCATTTTATATCAGATCCTAGCTTCTTTGCTATGAATGATAATTTCATGGTTATATCTTAATTGCATTATAATTCGTTTACAATAAATAATTGCTAAAATAAATATTTCACATGCTAATATAACTTCCTTTTGATAATTTAAGTTACCATTCCTGTAAATTTTAGACATAAAATTTCTAGAATTCATTTCCTATTTCACTCAGTTTCCTTTGGTGAAACAATTTCAAGTCTCAATCATCTGCGTAATGATATTTTCATAAATACTTATCTTTCAAAAAAAGTTGTTATCACATCTTGTTGTTCTGATATCGAATTTTACTTATGTATTTTTATATATGTTTTTGTTCATGGTGTATATAGATCTCCTTTAGAATATCCGTTCAAATTCCAGTTTGTTGAAAACCTTAACTGCAAAGGTTGAAACAGTAATATCCTTTGTTATCATGTTCTGAACTCTTATTCACTGATGTACCTATTCATATTCAATCCATTATATGATGATTTTATCATGTGAACTACTGATTTAACCCACTGGGAGTTTACTTATGTCCCTTTTATCTTCAGCCCTTTTGTGATATCAATGTTAATCACCTTTTAAAATTCTGAAAGATTTGCCATGACATCGACAATGTTTTGTATCCTTGAATGCTCTTCTTCTCGCTTTGTGTTCCATGATCGAGAACCATACTTCTGGCATAGCAATCACAGACAGCTACATGTCTGTTATCACAGGATGGATTTTCATGGATGAAGAGCAGTTTCACCACATCTCTCAAATGGTTGAGCCTCTATCCTTTAGTATGCTGCGAAAAGAGTCTAAACTGCCACCTACCTCAATCACTCCCACCAATGAACTGAAAATTGACGAAGATGCTGTCATTATGGAATCGAAGATAAGTCAAATAAAAGATCTTTTCCCTGACTATGGGAAAGGTTTTCTATCAGCATGTCTTGATGTGTATAACCAGAACCCTGAGCAGGTCATTCAAAGGATACTGGAGGGAACCCTTCATGATGATTTGTTGTGCTTGGATACTTCACTGGAGGAGCTACCACCTCGAAAACCTTCATCTATTTCTACAAATAGTAAAGGAAAAGGGGTTCTGCTAGAACCTGAAACTCAGAAGAGAAGAGATAAAGGTAAAGGTTTATTATTAGATTCTCCAATCCATGTTACTCAACACTCAAATACCACAGAGGAGAAAAGAGTTTTTCCTGTTGCACCCTCAAATGGGAGATACACAAGAAAATTGAAGGAAGACATTGCTGATACCGAGGTTCTTGATTCAAAGGCTGCTAAAGATTCAGTAAGATCCACAGTTCTTCCGTTTGCAGATTACGACAATGAGTATGAGGATGACTATGACGACTCTTTCGATGACCTTGGTTTGAGTATTGTTGGATCAGGAACTGAGGAAGCAGAGGTTAGCAATAACAGAATTAGTAATTTGCCAGGAAAGTCTAGTTCAGAATCTCAGGGTTCGAAAAACAACTCCAGTTGGGGTACCCAGAAAAAGCCTCAGTTCTATGTCAAAGATGGGAAGAACTATAGTTACAAAGTCTCTGGTTCTGTTGCCGTTGGAAATGTTCAGGAGGCAGCTATTGTGAATCAAACCCAAAAGGAAATGATACATGGCCTTGGACGTGGTGGTAACATCCCAATAAGAACCATCAATAGAGCACACGCTTCTGAACCAGCAAACGAGGAATCTAATCCTTCTGATGCTGGTGGGAGGGGCAATCCCAATTTTAGAGGTAGAGGCGGAAGAAGAGGGGGACATCAACATAGGAAGAATCAAGCATTTAGGAAGCATTTTGCAGGGTTGACAGGAATTTGACACTTCCCGTCGATGAGTCTGCGTGCATCAACCTTGGAATGTACATCCACTAGTTACCTGTATAAAACCGAAATCAGGTAGCAAGTTGTGTTATATATATCTATATATTTTAGATAGTTTTTAAAGATTTAATGATTGAAGAGTACAGATAGAAGAAATCCAGATTCCAGTTTTATCTTATCCTGCTTGCGTTTCCGTATGACAATGTTTTTGTTGCGTGTTATATATTAGTTTTGTTATTATAATTGTGTAATGTAGTTCATGTCTTTCGAGTCCGTAGTAAAAGACATGTAAACCAATAATTAAAGGTTTACACTAATTATGAGTCCAAATTCATCGTGTAAATCTTTAATTAGTGTTTGGCATTCTCTTATACATGCCAACATGTGAAACAAAGAAATTACATCAAACTTAAGGTACAATTAGAACATGGTCGTTCCATATTTACCATGATCTATTTCAAATACCAACACAACTCAACTGAATAGCTCATAAATTTTAGATTGTGTCGACATGTTAATTTTATATATGCTATACAATTATTATTAAATTATAAAAAAATGACACATGGAGATGGATTTTGAACTCAAAAGTAAATAAGGAAATCATTTACAATGAGTTAAAACAACATCGAGGATTAAGAATAATAATTTTATACAGCTAATCCATCTCCATGTGATAGAACTTGCTTTCAATCCTTGGTGGAACTATGTCGGGATGAATTACAAATGAAAGTAGATACAACATTCTGTTTCTTCCCCCATTTGTTAGTCTCTCCTCGTCATTCACAACCGCTCTATGCAATCTCATTCGTATTGGTCATCTCCCATCCATTCCAACATATCTCCCGTCTGGTGAATGTTTCTTAAAGGTTAGACCGCTACTCTCAGCATATTCAAATGATTTTCCTCATCTCTCAGCCACTAGTAAGTTACAGTCCTGCCATCTCTACTCATATTTAAGGGGTAACCGGTCTTCATCGGTTAGTTCTACTAACATTTATTCCAGAATATGGAAATTGAAGAAAATGGTGTCTCCTCGAGTTTTCTTCTCCGTGTGGAGTGCACTTGTTGGCATCCTTCCAACCAGATCATTCTTCATGACAAAATTCCATCTATCGACGCATCATGTGTATATTGTCCACAGCCTGAGACAGCAGAGCATTTAATTTTATATTGTCATTACATAAAATTCTTATGCAGAGCTGCTGCAGTCATACCTATTTTACCTTATAATTTCCTATCTTTGCAGTAAGGTCTTCTCTCATTATTGGATTCTTTTAGTATGGGTGACGGAGGTTGTTTTACCTATATCGCGAATCGCCCACTATTATTATGAAGGCCAATCAGTTAAGCAAGGATTTCTTCATCTCATAGTCATACTTCCTATTGTCTAGATAGGGTTCTTCCCTTAGTTTTAGTTGTTCTAATTTCTTTTGTGTTGTTATGTACTCATATAGCTCTAGTTGCGTGTGCATTTAGTCTGTACAAGGCCCACTTGTAAGTCAACCTAGTTGTTATCTTACTTTGTTTTACACTCGAACTGCCCATTTTTGTAATTCCAGTAAACAATTTTGATGTCAATACAACGAGTTGCTTTTGCAACTCCGGAAGGAAAAAAGTTATTTCTTCCAAACAAATACAAATAGGTGAGGTCAAATTCTAAAAATACTTCTGGGGAAATGTAACATCCTCAAAAGCGGAAGAAATTAAATTTTTAATAAAACACAACACGAGGATATTACCAACGAAAAGGCCAACTGGTGCACCAACATATATACAATATATATATCTGAGAGTTTACAAAAGTGTGATTACAACAAAAGATAAGGCAAATATACATGTAATCACTCGGACATCAAAAACAAGGAAAGCAGGATCTGGTCCCGAAGGCGCTCCTCCGCGGTCACCACCTCCTAATGCTGCCTACGACCTGACATAAAACATGAATATGCCTGAGTTTCCCGAGAGGAAACCCCGTATGCCAAACCTCTATAACAATAAATGACTAGATATCTAAAGCATGCATGATATGAAATGCGATAGACCAACAACGTCTCACTGGGTCCTCGGGAACTCTCTCCCTACCACAGTAGACACCAAACAGTGACGGGTCCCACGAGTCCTCTAGCCCAACCCTCACACACATGCCCCAGGCACCTCAGCCGGAAACTCCCTCGGCAACAACACACGTGCCCCAGGCACCACGACCGGAAATATCCTCGGTCAACACACACATGTGCCCCAGGCACCGCCGGATTACTCTCAGGTCGGTATCCTCTGTACCGCTGCCATCTTGAGCTGTCCAGAAGACCACTCTCAGGCCGGCACCGTCACCCCTCTAGGGCCGGAGATCCGTTGCCATCTTGAGCTGGCCCCACACGCGAACCACCCTCAGGCCGGCACCGGTCACCCCACTAGGGCCGGAGATCCGTTGCCTTCTTGGGCTGGCCCGACAACACCCGTGAACCACTCACTGGCCGGCACCGTCACCCACCAAGGGCCGGAGATCCGTCACCAACATGAGCTGGCCTCACAACACAAGAACACGCGAAAACCGTACCAAACGGTCGAACAAAATGTCCCAACCGGTCGACCGAATCCTCTCAGCAGGACTGACCCAACCAACAAAACTGTCAATCGGTCGAACGGCAAAGGGGTCCCGTTCGACCGAATTCGACCAGTAAAACTTGTGCCACAGTAATATGCACCAACGGTCGAACGACCCAAACTCACCGGTCGACCGAAAACGACCAGTACCAAACTCCAAAATCCGCATAGTGCACCGGTCGACCGGAACATCTCACGGTCGAACCAACTTAAGTTATTTTTAATCGCCGGTCGAACAAGTCAACAAGGCGGTCGACCGTTTGGATGGTCAACGCCCCCAACCGACTTACAACAGTGCTTTCGGTCGACCGGCAAAGGGGTCCCGTTCGACCGAAAACACACAGAACCTTTTCTCTCTTGATCAAACGTACCACCGGTCGACCACTCGACGAGTATCGTTCGACCGGTGCAAGGGTTTTCCGCCCAAAATCCTCTACAACCGGTCCACCGAACCATGCCACCGGTCGACCGATTATAGTGCAGAACGCAGCTGCACGGGTCCGACGAGCCCTCCGGCCTACCGTCGACCACCCCAACACCCACCAAAGCATAAGTGAGCATCACAGTAAAGCTTGACATACCTTGAAGACTTGAAGAAGCCTTCGAAGACTCGACGGCGAGCTTTTCCTCGCAAATCACCTCCTCCGGTGAAAACCAACCGAACGACGATCTACCCTCACCGGCGAACGTCCGATCCTTGCCTCGCCTTCAGAAACCCACGGCTCGAGCTCCTCCACGCACCGGAGGTCTGATCAGAGAGAGAGAGAGAGTTTGAGCGGTGAGAGAGAAAAACACGAGAGAGAGGGAGAGAGAATCACACACTCACCTTAAACCCTTCTCTTCCAATCTCCACCCTTCATCTCATCTCATCTCAACCCAAATCAATCTCAGCCCTCCATCATAATCCTCCCAATTAAGCCCCTAATCAAAGACAAAACATGATTAGTCCTAATAAGGATTAAGGATATTACAATCCACCATCCTTAAAAGAATTTCGTCCACGAAATTAGGACCGAAACTCACCAAACAATTCCGGGAACTCCTTCCGGACCTCTTCTTCAACTTCCCAAGTAGCCTCTCGCTCACTATGGTGCTGCCACCTGACCTTCACCATCGGAATGGTCCTCCTCCTGAGCTGGTGGTCCATCCGATCCACGATCTCCACCGGTCTCTCCTCGAGAGACAAATCCTGACGGATCTCCGGAACCTCTAACTGAATCACGTGAGAAGGATCCGTCACGTACTTCCTCAACATAGACACATGGAAGACGTCGTGAAGACCTGAAAACTGCGGCGGCAACGCAATCCTGTAGGCAACCTCTCCGATCCGATCGAGAATCTCAAACGGCCCGACGTACCTCGGACTGAGCTTCCCTTTCTTCCCGAACCTCATCACTCCTCGAGATGGTGAAATCTTCAGGAAGACGTGATCGCCTACCTCAAACATCAACACTCGCCTACGCCGATCCGCGTAGCTCTTCTGCCTGCTCTGCGCCGTCGCTAATCTCTGCCTGATCACATCAACTTTCTCGGCATACATCTGCACAATCTCAGGCCCGATCAGCCGTCTCTCGCCTACATCGCTCCAGCACACTGGCGATCTACAAGGTCTCCCGTACAAAGCTTCGTACGACGCCATTCCGATACTCGAATGGTAACTGTTGTTGTAGGTGAACTCTATCAGCGGTAGATGCTCATCCCAGTGCCCTGCCCAATCCAGCGCACAAGCTCTCAGCATATCCTCCAGAGTCTGGATCGTCCTCTCTGACTGCCCGTCTGTCTGCAGGTGGAATGTTGTACTAAACTTCAACCGTGTCCCCAGAGCCTGCTGCAGACTTCCCCAAAATCTGGAAGTAAACCTGGTGTCTCGATCAGATATAATACTGACTGGCACTCCATGCAAACGAACTATCTCATCAATGTATAACCTAGCCAGGTCCTCCAAGGGTAAAGTGGTCCGGATTGCCAGAAAATGCGACGACTTGGTCAGTCGATCAACTATCACCCAAATCGCGTCATGAGATCTCTTCGTCCTCGGCAACCCGGTGACGAAATCCATCGTCACGTGCTCCCATTTCCACTCTGGCAAATCTATCCTCTGCATCGGTCCCGCGGGTCTCTGGTGCTCAATCTTCACCTGCTGGCAAACCAGACATCTGCCAACAAACTCCGCTATCTCAGTCTTCATCCCCTTCCACCAGAAATTCCTCTGAAGGTCCTTGTACATCTTCGTGCTACCCGGGTGGATGGAATAACGGGACCTGTGTGCCTCTTCCAAGATTTCCTTCTTCAGCTCTCCCCCGTTGGGTACCCAGACTCGGCCCCTGAATCTCAGACCTCCGTCAACCCCTATACTGAAATCTGATCCGTCTCTGGCAACCAACTGCAACAACCCAGCTAAATCTTCGTCAGCCCTCTGAGCCTGGACAATACTCGTGACCATCTGAGGCTCCACTCTGAGTCCAGCTATCACTGCGCCCTCAGAGTCCGTGGAGAATGGCTTCCACTCTGACAAAGACTCGAGCAGCTTCCACTTCTGAACACACAAACCAGCAGCTGAAATTTCCACTTTCCTACTCAAAGCATCTGCGACTGTATTCGCCTTCCCCGGATGGTAGGAGATAGTGAAATCATAGTCCTTAATCAGCTCAAGCCACCTGCGCTGCCTCATATTCAGCTCCTTCTGCGAAAACAGATACTTCAGACTCTGATGGTCCGTGAAAACCTCGAACTTCTCCCCGTACAGATAATGACGACATGTCTTCAGTGCGTGAACCACTGCCGCAAACTCCAAATCGTGAGTGGGGTAGTTCCTCTCGTGTACTTTCAACTGCCTCGACGTATAAGCAACCACTCGACCGTGCTGCATCAGTACACAACCCAACCCCACACCAGATGCGTCACTATAAATCACAAAACCTCCACTGCCACTGGGAAGAGTCAGAACTGGAGCAGTCGTCAACCGACTCTTCAGTTCCTGAAAACTGTCCTCGCACTTCTGGGACCAAACAAACTTCACTCCCTTCTGCGTCAGTGCCGTCAAAGGTGAAGCAAGCCTCGAGAAGTCCTTGATGAATCGACGATAATAACCTGCCAATCCAACAAAGCTCCTGATCTCCGTCACACTAGTCGGTGCTCTCCACTGAGTCACTGCCTCCACCTTCGCTGGATCCACTGATATCCCAGCCCCAGATACAATGTGACCAAGAAAAGCGACACTGTCCAACCAGAACTCGCACTTCGAAAACTTGGCGAACAGCTGATGATCTCTCAGAATGCCAAGCACGATCCGTAAGTGCTCCCTGTGCTGCTCTATGTCCGGTGAATAAATCAGGATGTCGTCTACAAAGACCACCACGAATCGGTCGACGTACTGACTGAACGTCCTGTTCATCAGATCCATGAAAGCTGCAGGCGCGTTCGTCAACCCGAACGACATCACCAGAAACTCAAAGTGCCCGTACCTCGTCCGAAAAGCTGTCTTCTGAACATCTGCCTCTCTGATCCTCAACTGATGATACCCGGATCGCAGATCAATCTTCGAAAATATCTTCGCTGACTGTAGCTGGTCAAACAGATCCTCAATCCTGGGTAAAGGATACTGATTCCTCACAGTAACCTTGTTCAGCATCCTGTAGTCGATGCACATCCTCAATGAGCCATCTTTCTTCTTCACAAAGAGTACCGGAGCTCCCCAAGGCGAGACACTGGGGCGGATAAACCCAGTATCTAACAAATCCTGCAGCTGCTTCTTCAGCTCAGCTAACTCAGCCGGTGCCATCCTATAAGGAGCCTTCGACTGTGGAGTGGTCCCAGCCACCAAATCAATACCGAACTCCAACTCTCTGTGAGGCGGCAACCCAGAAACATCTGAAAACACATCAGCAAACTCCTGGACAATCTCTATGTCCTCCAACGATCTCATCTCTGGATCTGGAACAACCACGGTAGCCACGAAAGCTCTGCAGCCCTGCTCAAGCAGCTTCCGTGCCCTCACTGCTGACACTACGACCCGACCATCACGGTCCTTCCTTCCCCTGATTAGCAAACCAGGTAGCCCATTCCTCGGGATCAGAATCTTCTTCTCCCGGCACAACACTCGAACATCATACTGGGATAGCCAATCCATCCCCAGTATAACATCGAAATCCTCCATCGGCAACAAGATCAGGTCAACAGGAAACTCCTGATCTTCCGAAACAATCGTGGCGCCAGGGAGGAAGCTCCCCACAGTGCCCACCAAACCCAAGGGTGTGCTGACTTCCAACGTGGCAGTCAACATCGCAGGGGTACGGCCCAACACACTCGCAAATCTCTCAGAAATGAACGAATGCGTGACTCCACAATCAAACAACACTATGGCTACCAACCCAGAAACCAAGAGCGTACCTTCCACCACAGTGCTGACGTCCTTCGCCTCCTCTGCTTGAATGGTGAATACACGTCCGGTCCTCTATCCCTGCTGAGGTGGTGAAAAAGGATGACGACCTCCGCCTCTACCTGCGACCGGAGGTCTCACTCGAGAACTGGACTCGCCTGGTCCGCTCCTGCAGTCTCTGGCATAATGGCCTGGCTGGCCGCAACTGAAACAAACACCAGGACGGCTCCCACACTCGCGACCTGGGTGGGCTCTGCCACACTTCCTGCACGGCTCAGGCTGACGTGCACCACTCCCCTCAATCCGGGGCCTCTTGCCCGGATTTCCTGCCAGTGGAGCTCCTGGACGTCCACTACTCTTCCCCTGAGGCCTCCTGGACTCTGCATAGTTTTCCTGATAGTCCTGGTCAATGAGAGTCGCGAACTTCACATCATCTGCTAAGGTCTGAGGCATGCTGTAAGTCACGCGGGTACGAAGCTGCTTCCGAAGCCCCCGTATAAACTTCCTCGCCCTCTGAATCGGGGTCACACAGAACTCCGGACAATAACGCTCCAAAGCGTTGAACTTCCGGACGTAATCTGCCAGTGTCATCTCACCCTGCTCGAGGCTCATGAACTCCTCTCTCTTCCCGTCCCTGACATTCTCTGGGAAGTACTGCTCATTGAATTCCCCGAGGAACTCATCCCAACTGACATCTGTCCTGCCCGGAAACACCACTGCAGCCGTGGTTCTCCACCAGTTGGACGCCTCACCGCCCAACACGTACGTAGCCAACCCCACCATCCTCTCTGGTGGACTCCCAATCGCCTGGAAGATCTCCTGGATCTTAAAAACCCAGTCCTCGGCAGCCTCAGCATCTCCTCTGCCATCAAAAGTAGGTGGGTGCTGGCGCATAAACCAGTCGTGCACCGCCCCTACCCCCGTCGTCTCCTCTCTGCCAGACTGACGATCTGAAAGAACGCCCAGCCTCTGCACAGTGTCGAAGAGCATCCGGCGCTCCTCCGCCCAATCCATGGCGCCAGTCTCCTCACTGGTACTCGGGCCACGTGGGGGAAGTCTCTTGCATCTCGGAGGCATCTACACACGAGACAACAAAACTGGAAATCAGATGATTATGGATGTATGCTCTAAAATGCAACTATCTAAAAGACATCTAAGGTGGCTCATTTGGACAAGTGCGTCGGAACAGACTACTCTGATACCAATTTGTAACATCCTCAAAAGCGGAAGAAATTAAATTTTTAATAAAACACAACACGAGGATATTACCAACGAAAAGGCCAACTGGTGCACCAACATATATACAATATATATATCTGAGAGTTTACAAAAGTGTGATTACAACAAAAGATAAGGCAAATATACATGTAATCACTCGGACCTCAAAAACAGGGAAAGCAGGATCTGGTCCCGAAGGCGCTCCTCCGCGGTCACCACCTCCTAATGCTGCCTACGACCTGACATAAAACATGAATATGCCTGAGTTTCCCGAGAGGAAACCCCGTATGCCAAACCTCTATAACAATAAATGACTAGATATCTAAAGCATGCATGATATGAAATGCGATAGACCAACAACGTCTCACTGGGTCCTCGGGAACTCTCTCCCTACCACAGTAGACACCAAACAGTGACGGGTCCCACGAGTCCTCTAGCCCAACCCTCACACACGTGCCCCAGGCACCTCAGCCGGAAACTCCCTCGGCAACAACACACGTGCCCCAGGCACCACGACCGGAAATATCCTCGGTCAACACACACATGTGCCCCAGGCACTGCCGAATTACTCTCAGGTCGGTATCCTCTGTACTGCTGCCATCTTGAGCTGTCCAGAAGACCACTCTCAGGCCGGCACCGTCACCCCTCTAGGGCCGGAGATCCGTTGCCATCTTGAGCTGGCCCCACACGCGAACCACCCTCAGGCCGGCACCGGTCACCCCACTAGGGCCGGAGATCCGTTGCCTTCTTGGGCTGGCCCGACAACACCCGTGAACCACTCACTGGCCGGCACCGTCACCCACCAAGGGCTGGAGATCCGTCACCAACATGAGCTGACCTCACAACACAAGAACACGCGAAAACCGTACCAAACGGTCGAACAAAATGTCCCAACCGGTCGACCGAATCCTCTCAGCAGGACTGACCCAACCAACAAAACTGTCAATCGGTCGAACGGCAAAGGGGTCCCGTTCGACCGAATTCGACCAGTAAAACTTGTGCCACAGTAATATGCACCAACGGTCGAACGACCCAAACTCACCGGTCGACCGAAAACGACCAGTACCAAACTCCAAAATCCGCATAGTGCACCGGTCGACCGGAACATCTCACGGTCGAACCAACTTAAGTTATTTTTAATCGCCGGTCGAACAAGTCAACAAGGCGGTCGACCGTTTGGATGGTCAACGCCCCCAACCGACTTACAACAGTGCTTTCGGTCGACCGGCAAAGGGGTCCCGTTCGACCGAAAACACACAGAACTTTTTCTCCCTTGATCAAACGTACCACCGGTCGACCACTCGACGAGTATCGTTCGACCGGTGCAAGGGTTTTCCGCCCAAAATCCTCTACAACCGGTCGACCGAACCATGCCACCGGTCGACCGATTATAGTGCAGAACGCAGCTGCACGGGTCCGACGAGCCCTCCGGCCTACCGTCGACCACCCCAACACCCACCAAAGCATAAGTGAGCATCACAGTAAAGCTTGACATACCTTGAAGACTTGAAGAAGCCTTCGAAGACTCGACGGCGAGCTTTTCCTCGCAAATCACCTCCTCCGGTGAAAACCAACCGAACGACGATCTACCCTCACCGGCGAACGTCCGATCCTTGCCTCGCCTTCAGAAACCCACTGCTCGAGCTCCTCCACGCACCGGAGGTCTGATCCGAGAGAGAGAGAGAGTTTGAGCGGTGAGAGAGAAAAACGCGAGAGAGAGGGAGAGAGAATCACACACTCACCTTAAACCCTTCTCTTCCAATCTCCACCCTTCATCTCATCTCATCTCAACCCAAATCAATCTCAGCCCTCCATCATAATCCTCCCAATTAAGCCCCTAATCAAAGACAAAACATGATTAGTCCTAATAAGGATTAAGGATATTACAGGAAACAATCATAACAACAAATTCGTTTTACAATGGATGAAGTTCACATTTGACATTTAAGAAGTTTCTTATAAACCCCAAACGTAAGTTGTTTGAGGTCAACATAATGGATTATGAAGGAAAATACTCACAAACCAGAAAAGATTAAACAAAAAATAACTCCAAGGAAACGACTAAACACCTCAATGAAAATCAAATGCAAAATTGGTAAGGGTAATTTGGTTTGGAAAATATTATATTTCAAGGGGAAGACAATTTTTGGATAAAAGTAGTAGAAAACCGGAGAACCATTGCGGGATACATTTCAAAGTAGAAAGGGTAATATACATCCAAGAACGAATCAAAAGTTTTTTACATTGTTTACATTTCTAAGATCAAAACTCTCAAATGAATAGTACCACACACGAGATAATTAATGAAACCAATATACGGATCCAAAAAAACGCACATATTAAATAACCTAAGTGATTCTGTAACATCTCGAAACAGCGGAAAATTTAAAAATTCATAATCAAGACAAATAACACAATAATCAAGCGGGACTGTTACTTCTCATAAACAATATAGCGGTGCCCCATAATACATCAGAGTTTGCCAAAATGAATACATGATTACAACAAAACGACAAGGGAAGATAAACGTAATCATGTGGACCTCAGTGGTCTGACTAGAGGATCCGACTCCAAATGCGCGCGCCCGCCGATCACCACCCCACTGGACCTACTGCGGTCCTGAAAAAGATGCAACAACAATGCCTGAGTTTCCAGAAAGGAAACCCCGTACGCCAACTCACCTATATGCATGCATTACACAATGAACCTATCATACTAGTAGCGTGTCATGACATCGACAGAATGAAAACAGTTCCCCCGAAGGGTAAAACGGGACATCAGTCCGACAATCAACAACGAGTCTCCCGAGGAGACCTACTGCAGGCACATGCAGCCTTACAGCACGCGACATCGCACCCCCCACACGCAGCTACACTACTCAAGGGTTCGGCAGGGAGCCTCTGTCACGCCTGCGCGCCGATAGAATACAGATCTGCAAATCTCAGTGGTCGGAGCCACATGGACCAACGGGGCCGTCGCCCGGAAGGTATAACAACAACATCTCGGTAGGTGCCCAGCCGAGGAAAAAAACATAGCCGGCACAGCCTCGGCCCAACAATCATCATCGTCGGCACAACCTCGGCGGCATCACCGGCACAGCATCGGTGGTCCATCACAACAGTCCGGCACAACGTCGGACAGATCCAGACCGAAGTCTGCCAGGTCATCGGGCTCCTCGAGCCGCAAACACCAACCGCGCCGCTATAAAAGCAGGGCAGCGACCTCCGTAGCCCGTGGGCCGGTAGTCACCTCACCCAACGCCAGTTGCGTGCTCGCACAAACATCAACACTGGGATCCGCGATCCCTCAGGCCTGCTATACTACAAAGTGCCCAACAATCATCTCAAGTCACGGTCCATACTCGGAGGTGACGTGTCCCGAACACCCACACTCTTCCCAACGGCGGTCCCTCGGCAGGCACGTATCACGCACCCACCGTCACCTCCCGGCTCACGCACAAGGCGAGGACACGGGTTTCCGTGGACAAAGTTGGCATTCAAAAAGGGAACCAGGAATTCTGTCCTGGGCCCAAACGGTCGACCGTAAGAGGTGATTCGGTCGACCGTTTCCAGAAAGGAATCGGTCGACCGTCCCTAACACGGTCTACCGCTGCGCACAGAACACAATCCCCCCAACGGTCAACCGAAGGTCTAAAACCGGTCGACCGAACGAGGTCAAAATCCGGAGTTTGGTCAACATTCAATTCATTCTATCGGTCGACCGAAAACTAACAGTACATCATTTTCACTCTTTTAATCCATTGGTCGACCGACTCAGGGGTCTCGGTCGACCGATAACAGTTAGGGTCAACCTACATTTCTACGTCATATAACGGTCGACCGAACATATACCACGGTCGAACCACCTGCATATAAAATCCAATATATTTAAGTTCCGGTCGACCGAACACAAGGCCTCGGTCGACCGAAACGCAACAGGCAGTAAATATACACATGCATTCGGTCGACCGCCCAAGGGTCGGTCGACCGTCTGGTCGTCTTCAACCTCGCGCCGAGGTTTCTTCGCCCAAACGCGACGTCGGAGAGGCCTCCGACCTCCTCCGACCGACCAACACGACCCTCTCAAGAGTGTCAACAACAAAACCACACTAGAGAGCGGCATACCTCACGAGAACGACGAACAAAGCCGGAGCACCGCTCGCGCACGAAGTCTCCGGTGACCTCTCCTCGCGCTCAACACCGCACCTCTCCTGCCTGGACCGCTTGTCCACCTCCGTCACCGACCCCCGGAGCTGCTCGACGCCAAAGAGAGAAGAAGATGAGGATGGTGTGAGAGAAAAACAAGGAAGGAGAAGAAAAGAAGAGGAAGAAGGGTTGGGTGCTCTTAAAGCAACCCCCACACTCCTTCCATCCCCCTACACGCCTACCCCATCTCCTCACCCATGCCTCCACCCATACCTCTCTCTCTCTCCACAAAGTCAAACCCACCATACCTCCTTCTCTCCTCTTAATCACGAATTAACCCTAAAAAGGGTTAGGGATATAACAGATTCAATATGTAGGTTAAGTTTGGAGGATGATTTTAGCATCACCTTGTTGCTTTCTTGAAGTGTTGTTACGGTACCTTTGGTACATAGATTACGAAGGCTTGAATCTACAATTGAAAATGTTTAAATAGATATAAACAAAAGTTACTTTAGTAAAGATAAATTTGAAACTTATCGAATCTATTTTAGTAGACAACTCAAACTTGAACTAATAGAAGCCAAAAAAAGTCTACCATATAATAAAATCTCGTAGAACATCCTCTAATGCACACTAGGAGAAAAAATGAACTAAGCAGAAATTACATAAAGCCGTTATCAAAATCAAAACATGCCACACCTTAACAGCACATAGTGTGAGAACCTAATCTGTGGGATCTTGAGCCTAATCCTAATCCTAATTGAGTTTAATGATGTTTAGGTGGTGATTAGGATGAGATGCATTTGGACGGTTGGGATTGAAGATGGTTGGATGAGGGGTTGAGATGGAGTGGAGGTGAGATGAGTGGTGGAGATGGATTTGATTGGAATGGATGGTTGAGATTGGAGGAGGAGGAGATATTTATGGTGAGCTCTCTCTCTCTCTCTCCCTCTCTCACTCTCTCTCACGAACTCTCTCCCTCACGTCTCTCTCCCTCTTCCTCAGTGTGCTCCGGCAAGGAAGAAGAGGTGATCTCCGGCGAGTGGAGCTCGGAGCCGTGCGTGTTGGAGGTGAGTGGTTGGTTGGTAGCTCATCTCGTTGGTTTCTCATTTTGGTTCCCTCTCTCTCTACCTCACTCGTGTTTCAGTGGTCGGGGTTGGTTGTTGGAGGTTGCCGGAGGTGGAGTTGGGGTTGTGGATCGTCGAGGAGGTGTTGATCGTCGTTTGGAGGCGAGGTTCGTCGACGGATCGTGATTTTGGGAGGCGTGCTCGTGGAGGCGTCGTCGTGGTTCTTCAAAGGTTTTTCAAACCTTCCGGTATGTCAAGCTTGTTCACTTAAGTAGTGTGAGTATTTGGAAGTCGACGGTAGGCCTTCCGGTTCGTCGCAAGTAAGTTTGCAACATATTTCACTGCTTGAACGGTCGACCAGTTGGTGCAAACGGTCGACCTTTCGTGAAGAGAATTCAAGTTCTGCCTCAAATCGGTCGAACGATGTCCCAGGGGCGGTCGACCGATTGTGCGTGGGAGGCAAGCCTGGGGAGATTCGGTCGAACGGGTCCCCTTTGCCGTTCGACCGTGTGCACCGTCATGGGTCGGATAGGGCGTTGACCATCTAAACGGTCGACCGCCTCTATGACTTCGTCCGACCGTGACTTAAGTGGATTGTGTGGTCGGTTCGACCGAATATGGTTTCGGTCGACCAGACTTGTTGCTGAGCGTGGGGGAACGCTCTGGTGGAATTCGGTCGACCGAGAGTGCTCGGGCGTTCGACCGGATTCGTGGTGCGTGTGAGGGTTTATTCCCTGGTGGAATTCGGTCGACTGAGAGTGCTCGGGGGTTCAACCAAATTCGTTGTGAACTTTGTGGGATTTAGTCCCTGGTGACTTTCGGTCGAACGGGGCCCCTTTGCCGTTCGACCGAATGGTCGTTTTGTTCGTTGAACCTGGGAGTTGACCATCTAAACAGTCGACCGTCCCTTGACTTTGGTTCGACCGAACGAGTGCAGTTGGTGGTAATCGGTCGACCGATGGAGTGCAGGTCGATGCGATTGCCCTGTATTTGCTTGATTCGGTCGACCGTTTGTGTCCAGTTTTGCACTATGGAGGTGTTGTGGTTGTGGTCGTCCGTGTGGGGCGAGTTGTGTTGCCGATGTTCTTCCGGCAAGTGTGTTAGGGTGCACGAGTGTTGCGGTGGTTGGTTGAAAAAGACCTGGAGCCCAGCTAGTCTGTGCGGGGTTGGTTGAAAAAGACCTGGAGCTCCGTAGTGCGTTCAGGTTGGCTGAAAAAGGTCTGGAGCCTGAGCAGGGACCGCGTATAGGGGTTGGTTGAAAAAGACCTGGAGCCCTTAGACGTTTGGGTTGGTTGAAAAGACCTGGAGCCCTTGGTCGTGTCGTGGTAGCTGCGGTTGGTTGAAAAAGACCTGGAGCCCAGCTTGGCGACGAGTGTGTGTTGCGGTGGTTGGGTGTAAAATCCCTGGAGCCCCGTGACTGTGGTGTGTGCTGTGGTTGGGTGAAAAAGCCCTGGAGCCCAGCCGGTTTGCGATGCTTTTCTTGTTAGTAGAATTGCATGCTAGGTTGCTTTCATTCCATGCATTTTAGAGTTTGGCATACGGGGTTTCCTTCTGATAACTCAAGCATTGTTGCATGTTTACTTTCAGGCCATGACCGACGATAGGGGGTGGTGACCGAGGAGAGGAGCACCGCTACCGGATCCAGTTTTCTCTCAGTTGAGGTCGAGTGATTACTGCTTCGTTATATAGTCTTTTGATGTAATCACAACTTTTGAAATACTCTGATATTCATATATATTATATATGTTGGTGCACCTGTTTTCTGTATTTGCGTAATATCCTCTATTGATTGTGTGTTATTAAAATTTTAAATTTTCCGTTGTGTTCAGGATGTTACATAATCTTTTTGATTAAGGTTAATTAGGTTTAAGAACTTTAACCCTATTCAAGTGAGAGTATAAAAACAACTCAACCCATTTCTTTTCATTTTCTTTCACTCTCTTTTTCTTCTCTCTCTCCCTCGACACTTTCTCTCTCTCACTTGTAGTTCGTCGGCAAGGAAAGAGGGGAAGCGGGTGCGCCAGCAAGTCGAGTTCGCCGGAGTTCAAGAAAGGTGTGGAGATCCGCGTTCGTGTGAGGAGTTCGTCGGAGATACGCTCTTTTTCGTGGAGAGATCGTCGTTGTTCTTCTGAAGCTTCTTCAAGCTTCCAAGGTATGCCAAGCCTTGCTTTTATGCTCACCTAAGCTTGTTTGAGTGTTCGACGTTGGCCGAATGGCTCGTCGGAATAGTGCAGTAGAATTTCTGCTTTGTTCGGTCGACCGACGCATGTTTTCGGTCGACCAGTCGTAGTGTAATTTAGGCGTTCTTTCTCGCACCAGTCGAACGATACCCTGGGGTGGTCGACCGGTTGTACGTTTAAGCGAGAAGATGAAGACCCTGGGTGCTTTCGGTCAACCGGGTCCTCTTTGCCGTTCAACCGAACGCACTGTAGCATGTCGGTTGGGGGTGTAGACTTCTAAACGGTCGACCGCCCTGAGATCCCGTTCGACCGGTGAGTTAAGTAGGGTTCGACCGATTCATATTTCGGTCGACCGGCAATGACTTAGAGGGATGTTGTTTGGTCCGACCGTTGGATTGTGGTTCGAACCAATTACCGGATTTAGCGACCCACCGGTCGACCGTATGGCCTTTTTCGGTCGACCGTTGGAGCCCAGTAATTGCTTTGTTGTTTATGGGCGCGTTGGTGCGTGGATTGCATTTACTGCTTATATTCCCCATGATATGACATGTGCATTGAGACCTAGGTAGTAGACTTGTGGGACCATATTCCCTTTTGCATGATGACTGTCGGCCTGTGTAGCGACAGAGATGACCTTAGCCTTTGTGGCGAAGGAGATGATCATAGCATGTGTGGCGTCGGAGATGACTGTTAGCCCTTGCGCAACAGAGTTCTTTGCCTTAGCTTGTGTGGTGACGGAGATGACCGACCGATGTTGTTTCGGCGGATGTGCTCAACTGATGTTGTTCCAGCGAGTATGATCGTCCAGCTGTGGCACGGCTGGCGAGTCCGACCAGAGTGATGACTCTGGCGGATCGTGGTCTTCGACCACTGATCAGATCTGATGATGACTCGGAAGTACGTACGACCTTCACCGAACCCATATGACTAGTGTAGCTGCGAGTGTGGGTGTGTCGCGTACTTTCTGTATGACCGCATGTGCCTGCGGTGGGTATCTACAGATGTCCAAAATTTGATGTATGACTAATGAACTCCGGTTGGGGAAATGGTTGTTATGACTTATGACCTAATTGTAGGATTTCATGTTTAATTATACATATATATTTTCGGAATTTTTATGTATAATAAGGATCAATTACAATTTTCTTTGATTTATTTCATGCATGCATCGGTTTGTTTTAACATCTAGTTTCAAAACTCTATTAAAACAAACAAGGGCTCCGAAATTCATACCTAGAAGTTCTCAAAAACTTCTTGAAGATTCGGAGACGTTGGGGATGCTTCTCGCCGCGCCGGATGCCTCCGAGTGTTCACCGAAACCCTAAACAAGGTTGGAGAGAAAGGAGCTAGCCAATCGATCTCCAAACAAGCTTAGAATCTAGCTACAAACCCCTTCCTTAGCCTCTGAGATTTCTCCTTCCAAAGACTTAGAAAACTAAGAGAATTTTCGTGGGTTTTTGTGGTGAATTAAGAGAGAAAATAATTATTGAATTGTGTGTCCAATTAGGGAGAATAAGGACCTATTTATAGGTTCCAATCTTACTCTTAATCATGGCTATTCTTTAGCCACGTTTTTCTTTACATTTTCTCTCATAAATTAATTCCTTAATGCATTACATGCACCCACAAAACGTTTGACCAAGTTTGGAGCTAATCCAACCATCAATAAAATTAATCTCTTAATAATTAAAGGCAGAAAATCGACCGCTGTTCGGTTTACCGAGACCCATTCGGTTAACCGAATATGTCACGATTGGTTGACCGAGTACTAGACGGATGACCGATTCTTAAAGGGAAAAATTCTCCTTAACCGATCGGACGAATTCTCGTCTAAGACCGAGTGTCATTCGGTTAACCGAAAATATCGGAACTTAACATTGTTCGGTCGACCGATTTTGGTTCGGTACACCGTACCAAAGTTCCAGGCACTTTGGTCAAGTTCGGTCAATAATTACGATTATCCGTTCCACGTTCGGTTGACCGATCCATAGATCCTTCGGTCGACCGAACCTCAACGGATTACCGAACTTTTACCCGATTTTGCCTTTTTCAAATTTTGGATTTATTTCCAACAAAATTTGAACTTGAAGGGGTTTTAGCAAATTCACAACTTATGCAATATATTATCCTATGCAACAATAAATTATTGCACCCCATAATATATGCATCTCATATGAATTTATCATGATTCTAATTATGTTTATATACAACATAATTGATTTTACTTGTTCACCACATGTGTCATATTTTCTATGAGAAACCCGACACATCATATGAACCAAAAATCAAGCTTCTTGTTTCACGGTTTTTGCGGTGTGACCTATGGGAGGATCTAAACTAAGTTGGCAGTGATATTAAGAGCTTAATATCACAAGCTATAAGCGGTATCTAGCTACACATTATAGCTCCCAATTAGTTAGATGTCTTAATTCCACTCGAACCAAAACCCGATCCATTTAGTGATGGAGTGCACCACTTATGTCCGTCCCTTGCCTCATGATATTAAGAATACACACAAAGTAGTATTGTGTCATCTTTGTATTAGTATTCATTTCTTGATCTCTTTAAGCTAGTTATAAATATGTGACTTAACTCAAATCACATTGTGCACATTATAACTTTGCTTTATCAAGGGGCCCACTAATATCATCACTCAATTAAGAGGGGCAATGATAATCTTTTGACTAACTATCTTCTCCAACGAAAGTTATACTTAACCAACTAATGCCTTTACACTACTCTCATCGATAGCTCAAGACACTAGTCTAATTAAGAACTCCTTAAGCGATCGGATATAAGTCTCATATCAAAGGACCAAAGACACAGTAAAATATTAATGACACAGAAACACATTTCTATAATATTTTACTTATTAGGTCTATTCAGTATACAAAAGTAATATTTTCCTCTTTTGCATACCCGTGTCGTCACTCACTTGTAGAGCTACAATGATCTATGACCAACACGACAATCTTAACTCGGTAATTAATGTCCCATGTTAATTACCATGATTGCGAATATCTTTTGTTTTATGTAAACCAATCTCTTTTAGAGCTCTACGGTTAAGGACCAAGAGTATCTTCCTTAACACTTCTAAAAGACGAATAACATAAACAAGGAACAAAATGATTTCTCATTCAATTCATAATAATTGACATTTAAAAGTAAAACTTTTAGAACACATTCCCTTCACTAATGACCTAGTTGGGGAATGTTCTGTTATGATTTATGTTTTGCGTAATACTAGTATGTATTGGATTTCTTGTCCTATAGTATGTATATATTTTCGAAATTTTATAAACATATAGGATCGAAACATTCATATTTTCTTCGATTTTCATATAGACATGTATTTGTTTATCCTAATTATTTAACATGCATTAGAACAAACAAACAATTGCAAAGATGATCATACCTAGAGGTTCTCAAAAACCTCTTGAAGATCCAGAGTCGCGTTGCCGCTCGAATCGCCCGGTGGATTGCCTCCGAGTATTCACCAAACTCTAAACGAGATTGGAGAGAGAAAAGCTAGCCTCTCAATCTCCAATAGGGTTTAGAATCCAATTACTAACCCCTCTTTAGTTCCCTTGAGAAGAAGATCTCTGAGGATTAAAACTAATCTTAAGAATTAAGGAAATTTCGTGGAGAATTATGGAGAGAGATTTTGCATGAGAAAATAATGAATGAATTTTAAAGAGGTAATGAGATAAACTTGTATTTATAAGTTCTCTCCAAATTACCTATTCATGTGCAACCTCTTGCCCATGATTTCATGCAAACTTCCATCTAACCATCCATTATTTACTAACAAATAATCTCAGCCACGAATTAAATCAATTATAGACCAATTCCATGCATGATCTAATTAATTCTTAAATTAATTCTGCAGATAACCGTTTGGAGGTTCGGTCGACCGCTCGAACCAAGTTTCGGTCGATCGTTCTCAACAGTAAAATATTTCATCGCAATGTCCGGTCGACCGTTCCGAACAGATGAAAATTTCCTGTTATCGGTCGAGACGTGTCTGGTCGACCGTGCACCGATCGGTCGACCGTTTACTGCTAACCGGTCGACCATTTTGCACAGTACTGCAGACTTGTCAAATTTTGGTTTAACCCCTACAAAATTTGACATTTCGGGATTAGTAGTAAATTCACAACTTATGTAACATATTATCCTATGTAATGATAAATCATTACACCCCATAATATTTACATCACATATGAATTTAATTTAGATTCTAATTATGTTATTAATCACAACATAATTTTGATTTTGTTTGTTCACCCCATGTGTCATATTTTCTACATGAAACCCGACACATCTTATGAACTCAAAATTCTCATTCCTCGTTTCCCAGTTTTGTGGTGTGACCTATGGGAGGATCTAAACTAAGTCGGCAGTGATATTAAGAGTTTAATATCACAAGCTATAAGCGGTATCTAGCTACACATTATAGCTCCTTAGATGTCTTAATTCTACTCGAACCAAAACCCGATCCATTTAGTGATGGAGTGCACCACTTGTGTCCGTCCCTTGTCACATGATATTAAGAATACACACAAAGTAGTATTGTGTCATCTTTGTATTAGTATTCATTTCTTGATTTTTTTTAAGCTAGTTACAAATATGTGACTTAACTCAAATCACATTGTGCACATTATAACTTTGCTTTATCAAGGGTCCCACTAATATCATCACTCAATTAAGAGGGGCAATGATAATCTTTTGACTAACTATTTTCTCCAACGAAAGTTATACTTAACCAACTAATGTCTTTACACTACTCTCATCGATAGCTCAAGACACTAGTCTAATTAAGCAATTCTTAAGTGATCGGATATAAGTCTCATATCAAAGGACCAAAGACATAGTAAAATATTAATGACACAGAAACACATTTCTATAATATTTTACTTGTTAGGTCAATTCAGTATACAAAAGTACTATTTTCCTATTTTGTGTACCTGTGTCGTCACTCACTTGTAGAGCTACAATGATCTATGACCAACACGACAATCTTAACTCGGTAATTAATGTTCCATGTTAATTACCATGATTGCGAATATCTTTTGTTTTATGTAAACCAATATCTTTTAAAGCTCTACGGTTAAGGACCAAGAGCTTCTTCCTTAACACTTCTAAAAGACGAATAACATAAACAAGGAACAAAATGATTTCTCATTCAATTCATAACAATTGACATTTAAAAGTAAAACTTTTAGAATACATTCCCTTCAGTATGATATGTCATGTTTCGCATTGCATGTAGGTGGGTTTAGCATACGGGGTTTCCTTAGGGAAACTCACGACATTGTTGTTTTATTTTAGGTTCCCCTTCAGGAGCTATTGGGTGGTGACTGAGGACGAGTGCATTTTGGAGTCGGGTCATCGTGTCTATTTTGAGGTTATTATGACTACTTGTATATCTGTATATTGTATTTTGATGTAGTCATTCTTTTGACAACTCCTGTATACGGTGTAACACAATATATATTATGTATGTCTTCGAGTAGCGTCATTTGTGTTGATGTTGATATCATTTGATTATCCTTTTATTAAAAGTTTAAAATTTCCACTGTTTCGGGGATGTGACACGTAGTCAGGTCATCATGGATTCAATAAATTAAATTGTCACATTTACAAAACAATGAATTGAAAATTTTAAATCCTGGAATCAAAAGTGTTAGCAAATCTTTTCGACCATAACATTATGCATGAGTGATATTTAGCGTGTCATGCTTAATAATTTAGCCTTATGAGAAGTACCTCATGTAACATTCTCAGAACACCAGGAGTTAGTACAAAATGATTAAAGTCACATTTGTAATTAGTGATTAATGAACTTCAGGACTTAGGAGTGTACCGTACGGTTCATACATCATTGAAAATTGAGAAGCACATTCTTGATTGTGGCCGCTCAACGCGTCGAGGTGAATATAACTAAGTAAGAGTTTGTGGTGAGCTCAGCAAGAAGAAAAATGCTGAATAGGAGGTATCTAAATTAAAGACCAACTGGTTAAAGAGGTAGCAATCCACAAGTGGATAAGTACGCCAATATATCCTTTAACATCAAACATCGATATTTTAATTAGTGGCTTGTATGTTGTCATTTTGAAGAGAAAAATATATATCTAGGGGTTGATGAGTTTGGCCAAGTTTTTCCATTCACATACTTCGGTCATTTGTGTACATTATTATAACGGAGATGCCTCACATCACGTCTACCGTACAACTACACACGCGGAGCAACGTCGGTCTACGTACGACCATTACGTAACATCCTATCCAGAAAACAAATATCCAACAGAAAACTTCCAACACAGCATTAAACAAACAAACACGTAAGCATGAGCAAGAGTCGATGCAAGTGAAGCACCAACGTACGGGTACAAATGCTTATGTAATCTTAGCCATAAATCCTTACGCTCTTCCCGCTTGCTATATTTGGTCCCATGCAAACCTTAATACATATATACTACGGACAGAACCCTAACTCGATCAACTCGTCTCCACAAAACATGTCTTTTCCTCCATCCATCTTTCTCGGGATCTTGCTATGTTCTCCTGCATTGTTCGGTCGGGAAGTAGATGCCATTTCCTCTTACTATGATAACTACCAGGTCTCGTATGGGGGGAATAATGTCTTGCCGTTAGACAATGGAAAAGAGGTCCATATAGTTCTGGATCAGTCAGGAAGTACGTATATATATTGCAATTAATATTGTGTGTGAATTTTCTAACTACAATTAAGCATGTTGATGTGGTTTTAGGCTCTGGGATTATTTCTAAGCTGCATTACTGTTCGGGTTACTTTCGTATGAGGATGAAGCTGCCCGGTGGTGATTCGGCTGGTGTTGTTACAACTTTCTACGTAGGCTTCTGACTTATTTTACTAATTATTAATTTGATCCTACATACATGCTATATATACAAAATATTTCATTTTCCTAACTCTCATTGAATTTGGAACTTCTAACAGACTAACATTGTAAGGAAATGTTGTTTGTTCACGGTTTAGTTCCGAATGCTCATTCCATTTCAACTGTTGGCTTTATTTTAACTTGAAAGCTCAAAATTTCCAGATGTATAAATCGAATGAAACCTAAAAGTAGAGAAACTGGTTGTGTTTCTAGACTTGTCTTCAAAACTGGGATTTCAAAGAAGAAAAAGTTATTGGTTCACAACAAATAAGCTTAGGAAGTTGAATTGGACGAGTTGAAAGGGTAGTATTATATATTCTGAAGATCACTTCTACAACTCCGCCTTAAAACCAAAACATATTCAAATAAGTTTTTTATCGAGCTAGATAAGTTAACCCTACTCCTTAACTTAAACTGGCTTTGCAGTTATCCGTTAATGTTTAAATTTCACATATTTTCACATGTAAAATAATGCAGAGCCCTAACTAAGAATTTTTCAGTAAAAAATACTTCGATCCAAGTAACTTGCCACCAAGCGTTCCAGTAGTAGACCATTATCTCACATTCTTATTTGTTGGCTACGATGAATGATTTCAGTGAAGAAAAATAAATAATTGTTGATGCATGGGTTTGGTTAATTTATGTAGCTGATCGCGGATTCTGGTGTCCATGATGAGCTAGACTTTGAGTTCTTGGGCAACAGGCCAGGGAAACCATATGCAGTCCAAACAAACATCTTTGTGAACGGTAATGGCAACAGGGAGCAAAGGATACGTCTCTGGTTCGATCCTACCAAAGATTTTCATGACTACAAAATCCTTTGGAATTCCCACCAAATTGTGTAAGTTTTCCCATTTCTCAGTTTAGTTAAACTCCAAAATACTGAATTTAGATACCGGCTTTTGTGTTCACCAGAAACTTGTAATAGAGCATGTTATGATGTACATACATCACACGATTGGTATATATTACCGATCATATTAAATTTTACGATGCAAAACATACACATCAAAGGGACAATAACAATGAAACAAGACTCCCTTTGTCTTTGATGAGTTGAATGTAAACTAATTAATTAAGATGAATAAATGGCCGGTGTGGTGATAAGTGATATGGATGTACCTCATAATAATACAGTATCCTGTTTTGCATTGAACGGGAAAATTCCTCTTACATTTTATTGTGTTTTAAGAAGAAAAATCAATAACACACAAATCACCAGATCTCTGTATATATATTACCTATAGTTATACAATTTCATGACAGTAAATAGTAATCCAACGGTCGAATTTGATGTGCATGCATCGCCCCTATCATGAATAACATAATACATAATCGAATAATATTTTTCGATATACATATATATAAGACACGAGTAGGGTATAGTGTCTCGATTTGTAATTGCATGGCTGCATGGATGCAGGTTTTACGTGGACAACTTCCCAATCAGGGTTCTTAGGAACAGAAGACGAAGAGGAATCGAGTACCCCTCCCAATCCATGAAAGTCCTGTCCACCATCTGGAACGGGGACGACTGGGCCACCGATGGCGGTCGAGAGAAAATCAACTGGTCCGCCGCGCCCTTCACCGCCGCCCTCCAGGGCTTCGAGATCGACGGGCACTCTTCCGAGTACCGGTCGAGGGCCTGCTACTCCCCCAGATCATGGTGGAACTCCCGCAGGTACTGGAGGTTGAATGATGCAGAGGCAAGGCGGTACCGGTTCGTCCGGAAGTACTTCTTGACTTATGACTATTGTACGGACAAGACCAAGCATGCCACTCCTCCGGCCGAGTGTCGGTTCCGGTGACACCGGATTATACATGGATGTTTAATAATGTGTTATATACGTACTCATTTAATTTGTTGTGTTATAAAGATTGTGCACGGATATATATAGTGGTTGTGAGCAGGGGCCTCGGATTTTTATGTTAACGAACTTATGTATTGTGTTCTTTAAATGTGCACACCCTTGTGCTAGATTGTACAATCGTAACGTGTTTTTTTCAATGTATTTGTACAGATTTTGTACACGAACACAAATTTTCTTGTCTTCCAAAGCAAACCCAAACACGACCCGAATCGGTACGTACCATGACCCGATACACACGGAAAAACAATTTTACTTTTTTTAAATTTCAACGATGGACTCAAAAAACAAGTTTCCAAATAACTTTCTCAAGTTGAGGGCAGAAGCCAACTGATTGGATTGAACATGGGAATATTAGTTTTAAAACATGTTAAGCTTTAAACAATGTATATTTGTGAACGTCCAACATTTACATTAATGAAGTTTGGCTTATTGGTTAGGTGTGAGTTTATAAGTTTGTTACTGCTTTTGGTGCGGTTCGAATCACCTTGGCACACTTTTTCTGATTTTTAAAAAAGTGATGGAGACATTCGGTTTCGAACCTGGGTATGCATGCCTCCCCCAACCACTTTTCAAACAGTGCACCATCAGAACCTATCTGCATACATTTAAGGTTTAATTTACTTACTATTATTTGTGTACTTCTCGGGTACACGGATTTGATACACGAAACTAATTCCGTGTACTCACGAACACGACACGAAATCAGTAAACCCAAACACGAATTTTTCGTGTCGTGTTCGTGTCCTTTTATCGTGTCAAATTGCGAAGCTTACCTTATGCACACACTTGGTTTATATGTACTAGACACGGTTTTAGAAGAAGAGTATGTCCCGTATAATTTCGTGTACGTTTTGGATACACACAAAATTACCCCAAATATAACTATTAATAAATGATAACTATTTTTAGAAAAACATTTACGTTCACCAAGCCACAATGAGAAGGGTGCTCTTAGAGACCGTTTACAGTTTTATAGGGTGCCCACCCTTCAATTATGTCCTGGGTCCGCCCCTGGTTGTGATGGTGTCATTTTGTTGATAGTAAAATAAAATAAAAGGTTTGTTTATGAAATTTAGCTTTCAGATTATACGAAAAATATTTCTGAATTAAGTTGTGACTTGTGAACTCAAGACTCTTGTTCATATGAATATGGATATTGGAGCGAGCGGAAATGGGATTATAGGGTCAAAGATCACATATTTAACTCATTTAACTCTTGACAGTTCCAATTAATCTATGACGGATTTTGTTTAGGAAGTTGCAACCACAACTGTACGTATACTTCCCTTCTTTTTATCAAAATAAATAAATAAAGATGGTTGAATCTTAGCCCAGTACAAGCCTGTTGGTTCCTATTCAGTCTGTATTCAAGTCATTAGTGCTGACGAGCCTCAGGCCCATTAACAATGTACTTAGAGGGTAGATAAGCAGTGCTGTTTTGTTGATCAGTGGTTATCAATATTAATTAGCCTGCTTCTCTTTTTCGTCAGTTTCCTCGAGAAATATGGTTTCTCAGTCTGAGGAAGAATCTCTTTGTCTCATTCTCTTGGGACATTTTGCTATTATTATTTAGTTTACTTTTCAGAACGCTTTTATAAAATATTGAAGTGTTTAGTCTTCTTTTTTGTGGATTGTCCATTTTGAGATGTTTCTTCAATTATCGCATCAACCCGTTTTTCATTATGACATACAATATGTTACCCTTTTAATACAATGTAAATCACCACTCTTCGTAAATCGATGCGAGGTTAGGTGACCATGTATGTAGAGAAAAAAATCACATTGTTGCATTGATGTTAACACAAATACAAAATACAAGGATGCAATGTATAGATATCAATAATTCGTTAGGGAACTCGGGGAACTTCTGAAAGTTAGAATCGTATAATTGAAATAAGTAAGAAAAAAATGGATCTCGACTTTTCTTACAATCACAAGGTCTATTTAAGACCCCTGATTTGATTTCACATGTGATTCAATTTGGTATATGCCGCCACTGAAGTGATTTAATCACTGCCACATATAGTTAGATACGTGTAGGAGAGGAGGGGTTCAAGTAAAATATGTGGAAGCAGAAAATAAAGACCCCAACATGACCACCTCACTTATCAGGTGATGCCACATCTTTATTTTTCTTCTAAAAATGTGCAAATGTGAATGCACGTTTTGGCACAATCTCAAACATCAACGTCATTTTTTAAGGGCGTTTGTTTTGGTGCACTTGAAGATCATAATAGGTTTTATATACTGCTTTATTTACTTGGGTGCACTTATATTTACAGTTTAATTGTTTACATGCACTTAGTCTGTTTGTGGGTCCTACTTCATTGATTTTTATATTAGAAAATTTAAAAAACACACCATTTAAAATTAAATTGTTCTTTATATTAAATACAAAAATATAAAACAAATATATTTCTTATACAAACACACTATCTCTTCTCTCACTCTCACTCTCTCTTTCATGTTCTCTCTCTCTTCTCTCTCTCTCTCTCCTCTCACTCCCATCTCTCTCACTCTCTCTTATTCTCTCTCCTCTTTGTCTCTCTTCCCTCTCTCATGTTCTCTCTCCTCTCTTTCTCCTCTTTCTCTCTCTCTCTCGAACAAGATAACAAATAATCTTCATTATTATGCACATGATCAACTGAACTTATATTAGACACAAGTATGATCACTATATTAGACACAAGAGAGGGAGAGATAATTTGAGAGAGAGAGAGAGAGAAAGAAGAGAGAGAATTTGAGAAAGAGAGGAGATAGATAATTCGACTGTGAGAAAAGAGAATAAGGGAGAGAGAGAACATGAGAGAGAGAGGAGAAAGAGAACATAAGAGATGAGAGAGAACATGAAAGAGAGAGAGCAGAGAGATAGAGAACAAGAGAGAGGAGAGAGGGTGAGAGAGAGAGATGAGAGAGGGAGAGAGAACATGAGAGAGAGAGAGATGAGAGTGGGTGATAGAAGATATGATGTGTTTGTAAAAGAAATATTTGTTTTGTGTTTTTATATTTAATATTAATGACAATTCAATTTTAAAAAGTGTGTTTTGTAAAAAAATTAATATAAAAATCAACGAAGTAGAACTTACAGACGGATCAGGTGCATGCAAACAATTAAACTACAAATGTATGTGCACCTAAGTAAATACCTGAAACGCGGGTGTATAAAGTCAATTATGTTCATTTTCAAGTGCACCAAAACAAATGCCCTTTCTATTAACGTAGACAATCTACTTACGTGTCTTATTTTCATTAATTTTTCTTATTTTTATTATTATTAAACCATCGCTTACGGAGTAAGTCGAAGTCAAAGAAAAATATAAAAGCAGTTGGTTTTCTTATATGTATTTATCTTAAAGATAATTGTGCAGGCGTTTGGACCTCAATCCAAATGTTTAGTCTAACAAATTTGATTGGTTTGTCAAAAATTACGTAATCAATTTGGTTTACAAAAAGTTTCTGAATGCCTACGTCTACGTGAATATACATAGGCATCGTCAAACTTCTATAAGTTGTAGCAAACATAAAAAATCACATGAATAAAATAATAATAAATATTGTAAGAAAAAATATTACGTACCCAATCATATAGTGTTATAATTCAACAGAAATTTAAAAAAAGTAATCACATGTTACAAGTATTAAGTCTTTTCTTGACTAATTTGTATTTATTAAAAATGTACCGACTAGTCTAGCTTTGCTGCTTTGAGTTGGTAAAAACGTAGACTTTTGTGGACACGAAAATAAACAAAAGACAATATTAATTAAACAAATTAAAAAAGGCGTGGAACGTGAAGGAAACTAACTACTACCAAAGCATCCACCCAACGTAAAAACACTCTGGAACTGTTCCTGAGGAACTAAACAAAACAAGTATTTCTCTCCAATCTCCATTGACCTTCCAACCTCCTTCAAACATCTCCACCACCATCAAACCAACATGGCCAAAGACCATAACCACTTAACAACCCCCCACAGTTTCTTCTCAAGAAAGCTCCTCTCCAGGACAGTCTACCTCCTCCTCCTCCTCCTCCTCCTCCACCTCTACTTCTTCCCCCACCCGCCCTCCTCTCTCTCTCCTCCCACCACCCCATCACCATTCCAAGGTACATACATAAACTTATAATTCCAGATCTCTCTCAATTCCCATGCATATTAACACTAGAAATTAATAAACTCTTATCATCCAAATTATTGAAAACAAAATTAAACGATTCGTGTTTAATTGGTACGTGTACATGTTAGAGAGTCGAACGACCGAAAAGCCGCGTCCGCAATGCGAATACTCGAAGGGCGAATGGATCTACGAGGAGAGCATCAGAGAAGTCTACAACTACAGCCTCAGATGCAGCAGCAACGTCATAAAACCCGGGCAGAACTGCCGGGCTCACGGCCGACCGGACACTCACTACCTGCACTACCGCTGGCGCCCTTCCGGCTGCCCGCTGCCCGTCTTCGACCCGCCGGTATTCCTCTCCCTCCTCCGCAACAGCCATCTCGCCTTTGTCGGCGATTCCATCGCCCGTAACCAGCTCGAGTCCCTCGTCTGCCTCCTCTCCTACTCCTCCACCCCGACTCTCGTCTACAACCGCGACGAGAAGTTTCGGAGGTGGAAGTTCGACGATTACAACGCCACCGTGTCGGTGTATTGGTCTCCGTTTCTCGTGGACGGCGTCGAGAAGAACGAGAAGGTCGGGTTAGACCACAACGAGCTTCACTTGGACGTGGTTGACGGAAAATGGCTGGAGGAGTTAAAAGATATTGATGTGTTGGTGGTTTCGGCAGGGCACTGGTTTCTGCACCCTGCCGTTTATTATAACGGTAAGACGGTCATCGGGTGCCACCACTGCCCCGGGAAGAATTTCACGGAGTTGGGATTTTACGGAGTTTTTAAGATGGCGTTTGAAACTGCGTTAATTGGAGCGTTGCGGGGCGGTGTGGGGACTGTGGTGGTCACTACGTTCTCTCCTGCGCACTTTGAGAAAGCGTGGGATGATCCGCTGTCGTGCGCGAGGAAAGAGCCGTTTAAGGTTGGGGAGAAGGTGGTGGAGGGGATGGATTTGGAGATGTGGAAGAGTCAATTGGAGGCGGTAGCGGCGGCGACGGCGACGGCGAAGGGGGGTTATAAGGTGGAGGTTTTGGATGTGACGGAATTGGCGTTGTTGCGGCCTGATGGTCATCCGGGTGCTTACACGAATGCGTTTCCCTTCGCCAATGGCGTCTCGGAGAGGGTTCAGAATGATTGTGTGCATTGGTGTTTGCCTGGGCCCGTCGATGCTTGGAATGAGATTCTTTTGGAAATACTCAAGAGACTGAGGGTTTAGAATCATACGATTTTAGACATAAATGTTACATTTTTCTTCTTCTCTCGTTTAATTAAAACTAAATCTCAGTATCCGACCGGTTCGCCCGACGTCAATTTACACTTTACTAGTTTCAATGTCAGAAACTTAGCGACTGAGAGTTTAGAGTAAGACGCTTCGGATTGGCATTTTGGAGCTCAAGCGTGAAAGTTAGGGTTTGGAGCTTTTTTCCCCTTAGTGCCATGCTTGGAGTATTCCAATTACCCAATCTCAAGACTCTAGTACGTTTTGCACTTGTCTTCTACTTTTAGTCAAGAATAAGTAAATATTTTTTGTAGTTTATGTCATTCATACTGAATTCATTTCTCGTATACAACATGTCACTTTTACCTTATATATAAAGGTTCCAGATTGGATCTCAGTTTTTCATACATTTTTATTGCTACTAACTGTTTTATATTAATTAAAATTAGTAAACTAGAGGCTATAATATTCTCATTAACACGATGACATGGCAGCAAGATGCATGATTGGCTTCATTAGCTGTAATGTTCTTGTGATGAATAGCTGGTTTTTGTTTGCTTCATCCTATCTTGTGTTGTTTCGGTGGGCATCAAGTGAGACGACACTAGTAAGTGGATCTGGTGTGATTTCTTTGCCATCTTTTGCTTTTGGGAACAGAAGAAGCCATGATAGCTCGTGGGAAAAAGGACAAACACAATGGAAAGGAGAACGTGAAGAAATGAATTAAAAGGAAGTCGTGCCATTTGAGTCAGACACTTGGTCATACTTGATTAAATAAGTACCTACTATTGTTGTCTCTTGACCCCAAAACATTAAAAATTTCTACCATGAAAACATGCGCATTGCACGGGATGCGTTTCGGTAACGTTATTTTCTGATAAATATTGGTAGGTGTCCCACTCACATGATTTGTGCTTTATTTTCTTGATAATGATGTACCTAATAACAACTGAGTAGCGATCTAAATCTATGGATTTGACTTCATCTGTGTTTCTTAGGGATTCCAAACTTGTATTTCTATATCCCGATCAAAGAAAAACTCAAATTTCAAACAAATTTAAATTCTTTTTGAGTAATGGGATTTTTTTCTTCTAAATAAATATTCTCGTATGATAGAACTTTTTTCTAAATAAACATGAGATCCGTTGAAAAATCCAAAAAAACTTTATCATAGTGTTATCATCTATAAAATACTCTAAAATGAAAAAAAACCAAAATACCAAGAAAAGGGATACTAGTACCTTTTATTTTCATGCTAATTTTACCAATTGACCTGTTGACCATTACGGACATAAAAGAAGGGACAGTGTAGCCGCCATCACTGTGTAGGACACATTCCTGTTTGGGAGAGAGGACTTGCGAGCAAATCCAAAGAAGCAGGTGAAAGAGTCGTGAGGTGGCACATCTTTTTGCGTGTTCATACAGATACGCACGCATATTCTAGATGGTGACAAAGAACTTACGATAAAAGGCACCATCGACTTTTATCTACAAAAAAAAAGCTTAAATGCATGTCAATATTGTCACCATAATAAATTGACATGGCAAATCATCTATAAAACTTGAAATATGTAAATCAAATAAAATTGTGTCCAGAAAGGTGATGTGCGATTGTGTGGTATCACTGCATTTATAGCATTTCTAACGAAAAAGGAATTCTGAAGGGCCAACAATTATGCAAACAATTATGCAAAGGGTATCCAAACCACCTGCACCGTTTGTTCATCAACATCAACATAACCCCAATACCTCAAAAGAGGCTCCGCCTAAGAGAGGTAAGCGGGATCGGATGTACGCAACCCTACCACTGTAAAACAGTGAGGTTGTTTCCAATTGACCCAAATGATGCAAATACAACTAATCATCTGCAATTCCACGACACAAGAAATGCATATCATTTAAATAACCCTTACGTCAGCATTTGTTCAACGCAAGAAAATCATGATTCTACAAACTTACGTCACTATCTTACTGTATATTCACGGAGGAACACAACCACTTCTGTACACAATCGAGAAAAAGAATTGCAATTTCAGTGCCACTTCCAGGCAGTGTTTCAAACCCACATAATTTGATGCAAAACATAGTCAAACTCCATACTCAGTCATGCACAAGCAATGCCCGTACCAATTCTATGGCCACATGTAGCAGGACACACATTTCCCATTCCCAATGATATCTACATAAACTTCATGCTATCCAATCTCCCTGCAGTAGAAAAACAAATGATTCATCCAAATGAATAACGTATCAGTTGAAATTTGGTATGGAAGCCAAAACAATACAGGTTATAACTGGACAACGTAAAACAGACAAGTTGTAGACCAGAGAACAGTCAAATGATGGAAAAATAGCATATGCACATTATCAGAACCTATTGCCCAAAAAGCAGAATCTATTTTGGGACACACGTTCGGTTCTACTGATCCTCTCAGCATGTGGTGGCCTTGTGGGCACACATACAAGGTCATTTCGAGATTGAAAATTATACACACTTCACAATTTTTCTAAAATAATTAACAAAAATTATGTATATTAAGGAAAAAGCACCTGCAGTCAGCAGCTAAAAAGGAATGATATTTAAACTGTTATAATCGTAAAAAAAATCAAGAACCTAACGACAGAACACTACAAATCTCAGCAACTGCACAATACGTTTTATGTCCAATTACTGTCTCAAATAGTAGTGTCAAAGCATAATTTAGGTGAAAATAAGCACAAAAAACGCATTGCCGCTGACTGCTCCACCATAGAGCATACACGTTCTAATGAAGAAAGTGAAATAAGATTTGTGTGAAACCAGACAACTCAGAATGCAATAGAAGGAATAGGTGCTCTGAGATTAGCAGCACTACGTGGAAGTTTGCACAAAACCATAGATGTTCTAGAAACATCCCATGACAACCACCCTTGCACATACTAAGCAATTTAGCATGCTCTCCAAGCAGCCACAACCAGAGGTCTAGAGTGCTCATTTAGCTCAGTGTATATCTGACACAACTTGTCCTTGTGTGATATGTTTGACTGTTTGAGTATATAAATGGTTATGTCAAATTGAAATTTCAATTGTGAGATGACAAAATAGTAAAAAAAATGATATCAAGATTACTATTAACAAAATATAACAGCGTTTCTGATGTTCTCATACTCGGGAGTGTACACCGACACAAGGCAACCAAAGGTCAAAGCAGCTATCAAAATTCATAAAAATGGAATGTCAGGGTTGTCACTTTGTGCTTCCATGAAACATAAAACCAATCTCCTGAATGCTGTCTCTTAGCTAACAAAAGGGCAAGAGCCAATAGGGCTAGCGAGTATAGACGAAATTGATCATCTGTGTGCTTACAGTTCAAATAATTGCAAGGTGGTTTCTCTCGGTCAGAATTTTAGACTTGCACAGAGAAGTCCACCCATCAAAATAGCTAAACAGGCAACTTATGATGTACATAATAGCCTAGCATGCAACTAACTACCGCATTCTCCAGATAAGTAGAAAATTAATAATAATGATGATAATTCTTATTTATTACCTTTGCTGGTCAGTCGCTCCCAAATCCGTCGTATCTTTCAGTTATGGTGTCAAGCTTCTTATCTTCACCTACGCTTCAGAATTAGCTGGTCAGCAAAAAATCTTGGAAAGTACAGATCAGGAACTCATGAAACTAACCTTGATACTCCCTTTTTGGAGAGACAGAGAAGTCATCTGATCCAGGCCCCAGGAAAGGTGACTTACCATATGTCTCAAGAATATCTATTAGAACATCAAATATAACTACTAATTTAATTGATTAAACCACACACGTCTAGCAATTGAAGTTAGGGATGTTACCTGCACTCTGATTAAAGTGGTCTGTTAAGTCCGAAAAACTGAAATTTCGAGGAATTTGGCTTAAAAAACCAAATGAAGGTGGATCTGTTTCAAGAAGTGGATAATTACTTGGTTGTCCACCCAAGTCCGAGCAGCTGAAGGATGTGCCAGCTGCCTCTTCTGTAGCTGGTCGCTGGTCTAAAAAACTATCAGCACAAAATGCAAAGTCGGTGTTGCTTGAATAGTCTGGTTCCAGTTTCACAGCTGTACCGTTCATTCCCTGTAGCATACCCATATGCATAATTTGATTGGGTGGAAGAACAGCAGGTGTAATATCCGTTCTGCCGGTACTTATTGAGGTACCACCATTTGTGAGTTGGATACCATGGTGTGCAGGACGAGCACCATTGATCACAGTTGAAGGAAGAACCGAACAGTGTGAATGATCTTGTCTGGAAGCTGATGCATAAGGCAATGGTATTTGTTGCACTGTGTCATATAAACTAAGGGATAAGAGGAGAGTCGAATGGACAGTTTTCCACCTTTTCTAACATAAACATGAGCTGACATGCATTATGGAGATAACCTCCTCCCATACAGATGAAGCAGTACAAGATGATCTTACTAATTAGAACATGATTGGATAGTCTTGTAGTACATGATCAACAAAAGTAGGAGCAAGTAAAACAACAGGATATAGTACCAACTGCAGATAAGAAACACAAGGACGACAGTAAAAAGGAAAATGGCATGGATCAACATTGACAACATCCGATGCAACTAAATATGGTCAGTTAACCTTAATTTCAAACATAATTTATTGGTGTCCATGGGATTAAAAGCAGAAAAAATGGATGAAAATCCATGTCTCACATATTAGAATCACAATTGCAACAAAGAACACGGTTCTGCCACTGTCGTGGATGAATCAAGTTAGATATAATTAATGAAATAAAGAATAAACAAGACAGTGTATGCATTCACAGAATACATCTATTAACTGGAAGTGGACATACATGATGGTGGGTTAGAGCCATTTGAGAGAGAGGATGGTGCAACACCAGTTGGCTGTATTTCACGCATGAGCTGAGCCTGTTTCTCAAGAAGCTCGTTGAAAATCTTGATTTGGTTTTTTACCATCAGCCTAACATGATATGCCTTGAAAAAATCTCGATTTTCTTCCTCCAGCTTCTGCCATACTGGAAAAAAGGCAAATTGCAACAATGAGACCATACTTGACACTAAATTTCCATTTGATTGGTTTTCCCCCAAATGGGAAACATACCAAGTTCAGTGAAGCTAGGCTCAATCTTAGCCTGAATCAAGAGAGTATTCACAACTTCTTTCTGGTTCATATAAAGTTGCAGGCATCGCTCTATAAGATTTTGCACCTGAGGCACAAAATTTGAAAACAACAACAATTAGACTTACAACAAAATTTACAAAATGGTGTTTGAAACGTGGAATACGTGGGTTGTTTAAATTGAAATAATCATCAATTTCTTATAGCAATTTGATACAACAGTAAATATCAGCAACTAAATTTTTGGCTTAAAGAAGCATCAAATTTTCTAACTGATCATAAAATAACAAGAATTTAGAACATATCAGCAACAAAGAAAATTGTTTATGATTTTCTGAAGAGATTTAAGAAGATACCACCAGCAAAGAAATATTAGACAAATGCAAATGCTTATGATTTTGTGAAGGTGACGAGAGAAAAAACCCAATTTCACATTCTTCAGATGCTATGAAACAACAAGCAATTATAAAATCGAATTTGGGTGGAGCAGAAGCAGACAACAAGAGTATCAAAGTGCTCATGGACCGCAGTCTTACTCATGAACGGCATTTTCTCACCAAACATGTCAAAGAAGTATTTTTCCGTGGGATACCTGAACTAATTAGCTATCAAGTGTAAATAATAGGAGCATCATTCTTAAACGTAGCACATTCCAAAAAAAATATTTACAAGAGGAATAAATTCTAATACAGATCATAATCTCACTTTACTAACAAAATATAGCTTGTGCTTGGGCTCGATAGAGGTCTCCTGCAGGGCAGGCTTACATTAGGATTACTTTCTCAATTGTAGGTCAATAAGACCTGGGCCAAAGTTGAACCTTTGACAGAACAAGATGAGGCAAGTGGTGTCAGTTAGAGCCTTAAAGGACAAAGCTACGTGTCAAAAAGGGTTTCAGTTATATTGACTATCCCATGGCCTCATTTCATCAATACAACTATTGATAAATAGGTTGGAAGCAACAGTCTGGCACCATCTGCTCATAAAGGATAAGGACCAACCCTTAATGAGTTCCATCGTATTTCATTTAACTTATCACCTACCAAACTTTTCTTCCTCTCTTAACACAATACTCACAAACTTGATAATATAGTGTCAATCCACAGTAAGTCATTTACATCATTGAAAGGCAGGTATGACGACGACTGACGATAGGATTTGAGATGGTTCAATATTAATAAATGCAGCTACGAATACGACAATGAGAACCAACGTCTTACAAATTTTCCATTACTTCTATCATATAACAACGCTAGCCATGCTCTAATCTTCCTTTAAAAAAATCACAAATCCTTCGCATCGCTCCAATAGTATTAAATACAAGCTACAAATATGACTATGACGCTGACATCTTACAAAATTCTCATGTCTTCTGCCATACATACAAGAATATTAAACCTACGTAATCTTCCTCTACAGAAACGTGGCTCAAGTTCTTCGTATCGGTCCAATAATTCACCAAATCAACAAATCTCCCACAATTTTCGAAAACAGGTCCAAAATTCCCAAAATCCACCACACACAAACTCCACCGAAACACAAAAAAGGCATCAAAACAAGCTTCCGCGCCTACAACGCCGATTCACGCATGATCTAAACCAAAAAACGCACCTCCTCGACCAAACAACAACATGCACGAACCCGAATCGAAAGGGAAAAAACCCCAAAAAGCATCATCAAAAGCGGGGGAGTACCATACCAGCTGTATGTCCTGGCGCGAAACCCTCCGGACCTCTCCAGTGGACATGAGGAGGATCGGCAGGAGAGGTGGATTAGGGTTTTCCCGATCTGGAAAGGGGGTGGGAGAGAGAGAGAGAGAGAATCTAGAGGCGGTTTGAAGGATTCTGGAATTGAAGACGGGAGAGAAAGGTATGGTATGGTTTTGGGGGGTTTATAATTATAGGACGGAGGTTAATAAGTTGGTAATCCGTACCGCAGGTGTTCCTTCGGATTTGTTTCTGTCGTTGCGATTCGGGACATTTCTGATGGGGACCGTATTCTCTGGACTTAAGTATGCCACATCATTTCCACCCTGGTGCCATTTTTGTTTCCGAGATATTTTTTTCTTTTCTTTCGAACTGTACCAGCCTGGATAAGTGGAGATGCCCACTCTTGTACGCTGTACGCATGTTTGTTGGTTTAACTTTTATAATTTAAACTATTGAGATTCACTGTAAGTAATGTGAACGATGGTAGTTCAATTAGTAGATCATAATCTTTAATTAACCTCGATCAGATATCAAATCTTGGTATTTAAGCATATTTTGCATGAAACTAAATTGGTATGACATGTAGGTATCTTGTGTGAAGATTTAATTGATAGCTGCGTATGCGTGTAATGGTAGTTATCTGCATAGCACATGGACAAAAATAATCATCACTTGTGAACATGCCAAAGTTTATTGCTCCTTTTTTGTTGTATGTAAATTACACAAAGAATAATGTGGCCGTGCCATAGTGGTGTCTTTTAGTGGTACATAGCTTTCCACTTGCATTTGCTAGGAATTGTACTCTAGGATCTTCGCCGTCTATAAGTTCCAGTAATGGATAAAGCACCACCCGATAGCCTCGTGTTTTCTTTTGTCTACGGTGCACATGGGTCGGGTTGGGTTTGGGACTGAACCCGACTTGACCCAACTCGAAAAATTCGGGTTTTGGAAAAACCGAACCCGAACTAATTCAGGTTCAACCCGACCCGAAATTTTCACGTTGGGTTGGGTTGGATCGGGTTGAACCCTAATTTATTATAGGAATACTAATTTTTTTATTAAAAAACACTGAAAAGAGTAAACATAATTATGTAAACGGATATTTGGGTTCTATAATAATTGTCTAGGAGGTCAGCAGTAGAAATGCATGTGAGACGTTAATAATTTATTTTAACTTCAAAGGTTAATATAAATTTGTCAAAACATCAAAAAAATTGATTCGTGCAATTTAGGAGAGAGCAAAAGCAGCAACTTCCCCACATTTTTCATCATGAAAAGGAAAAAGAGCAACACATGCCATGATCGATCCATTTCTTTCAACCACAACAAAAGAATTCAATGACTCATTGACTCCAATAGCCGAAAACTATCATAAATCTCAAAATTGCTACAATATAGACCAAGGGAAACAGAAGATAACCCAATTTGGCAAGCACAACTATTATAAATCTCAAAATTGCTACAATGAAATAAACTGTGTGAACCTCTTCATCATTCCTTCTAAACAAAGCACCAGATTCCTCCAGGAAGATCAGACACGATAGCTATTCGAGTTCCTTCATAAAGATCATTGGATCGACAGAGAGGAGGTGAGACGCCGAGACCACGAGAGAGTAGAGGGGGCAGAGATTTGGGGGCGACCGCGAGGCCAGAGAGGGGAAGAGAAGTTGTCAGGTTTCGTTAGGATTAGGATCGTAGGAGGCATTGGGCTTTAGATCAGAGGACGACCCATATTAATCAAGTTTAGCGGACGACCAAATTAAAACATCTTCGGGTTGGGTTGGGTTAACCCAACCCCTCAACCCGAACCCGACCCAAAAAATTCGGTTTCAGATTTTTCCAACCCAACCCAACTCGAACCCCTTCCCAACCCGACCCAACCCGACCAGTCAAGTTCGGGTCGGTTTTCAGGTTCAACCCGACCCGTGTGCACCCCTAATGAGCACCTAGAACATAGTAACATATTGCATATTTTCGAATCGACGTCAATGACCCGATAAAGCAAAAGCGGAAGAAAAGTAAATAATAAAATTATCAAACATAACATCCCAAGTAAACAGTGAAGAATTTCCAGATTTGGTGGTGATTCGGAATCGATTCTAGGGTTTCGAAGAATTGGGAAGAACGTGTGAGAGAGAAAGGAGAGAGAAGAGTTTGTTATTGTTTTGCTGCATGAAATCATTGATGAATTATATAGAGGTCCACCTTATATAGTAGGTGGGGCCCAACTTGATCGAGTTGGTTGGCTTAGTCGGGTAATTGGCTAACCCGATGACCAGCAACAATGAACCAAGGTTACATGACCCGATACAATGTATGTGCCCAAGCTAACTTAGGCTAAGCTAAGCATCTAATTTTATAAATAGTCTGCTCTGAGTCCACGTAAAACGAGATCAGTTATAACGGTAAGAGAAAACGACAAAAAAGTTACAGTTAGCCTTCACTGTTACAGGTTAAACTGAAAGGTGAAGTAAAAAAGAAAAATACATATCTATGAGTGAATATTTAAAAACTCCTGCTACGCATAAGATGAAACACCAGAGACACATTCACCAATTACAAGCTGCACAACGAGAAATAACCAAGGAATGCAGCCCGCTCTGTGCTTACCAGTCACTGTGATGGAATGACATTGGCGCAAACAGAAGAAAGACTAGTTACTACGCTCCAAGATTTAGGTGGGTTCTGCAGCTTTCATCAAATGTCGCACTCATGGAAAAAGTTGATGCTCCAGGAAGAACCTAAGACATTCAAAGTGAGGATAATCGGATAAGAATCATGAAAGAAAGTGTTTCAAAGTGCTTGACAGCTTGAGACTAAGAACATATAATGCAAGGAGTCGGTACCCTAGTAGTGGCCATTTCAAAGGAAAGCTTCATGGTAGCATAAAATAATAAGAATAGAATTTGACAAGGTAGTAAAACTAAAGAAAGAAAAAAAAGGCAATAAAGCAATATTTCCTCAAATACATCCATCTTGCTACAGTGCAAACGAAGCATGCTAGTGAAACCTATGCCTCAAGTAATGAATCGTCACTACATTTATAAGCCTTTTTAACAGACTAAATTTATCAACCTTGGATGTGAAAAACTGTTTTAACGAGAAATACTTCTATATAATATCCCATGCCCTTTAGAGATTTTTTTTAATCTGTACAATTTAGAGATTTCTTATACGTGAAAGGTGCAGTAAGATATTCATGATAAGACTTTGAGGAAAGATTTATGAGATGACACGATCTGTCCATAGCATATGTTGCCATTAGCACATACACCACTACTGCAAAAGTACATGTCTGTAATTAACTAATCATAAAGGAGCTTTTAGTGCATGGGCTTGCTAGAAGGCTACTGATAATTAATGGAAAATGTGATTATAAATAAGACGTCGTTGGTAAATACCGTCCTGGTATGTTGTCTGAAAACTCTGAAGCAAGGATAGGGAAATGGATATTACTACATGCACATTTGCTACAATATCAAACAATTCAGATACACAAATAAATTTTCAAACTTAGATTTCGTTAACATGTGTAATGAGATTATAGGAATATATATACCTAGCACAGATCCTATGATCTCAATAACATCGTGCAGGTAATAGCATGAGTTGGATCAAATTGCTACAATTGGTTAACATGTGTAATGAGATTATAGGAATATACATACCTAGCACAGATCCTATCATCTCAATAAACCTAGTTGGATCAAATTGCTACAAACATGTACAGTTCAAATATACCCAACTATAAAATTGAAACTACAAAAATGCAAGACTTGGTAGTTGGTTCAGCACCAACAATACAGTGATCACAACTTGGATTTTCCTTATACTACTTATCAAAAGCCTAACCCAGTAGGATGAATTTGTAGCAAGACAAGATCACTAACTCACTGAGGTACGGCTATATGTTATAAGGAAGTAAATAAAAGGCATTGCCAACTCCAGAGGAATTTTCTGTACTAAAATAAACAAAAAATGCTAAGCCACATAGGCACATATTAGAAGTTCTGACGTATCTTGGGTACAATATTATTTGTCACATCATATGAATTTCACCTATGTATCTTAGAAATTATGGTGTATCCATGATGCAGCCTCAAAATCTATAATTATCCGTCCACATGCGCAGCAAGGCACCATTTTCCCATCAGAGATCCTTTGCTTTTAAGTTTCTTATTAAGCATGGAAAACTGTTCTATGCTTCTATGTGAAGATTTACACTCTTAAGAAGATGGGTTAGATTTAGAACTAGATATTGCAAGTTCCAAGTTCCAATTTCTAAGCCATAAATCAGGAGATGGTAGAACGACCTTTCACTAGTAATGAATTGGAATCACCAACCAAAGCTTAGGTTTACTTTCTTCACAATAATTAACCTTACAAGATGTCCCTGACACCAACATTTCGAATTTTGGTACCATGAATGCTAGGTCACGCGATGGATTGTTAGTTTGTTACAAGAGCCTAAAGGCGTACTAGCCAACAGTCTTACTTTTAAGATTTCTCAATTTTCCGGGTAAATGCAGGAAAAGAAAGCAATATATCTCTGTCCATCCCTAAAATGATGATATAACTATATAAGATCTCTCCATACATTTTTCTGAGAGATTCACTTTTTTTATATATTCAACCATAGATATTTCTTGCTAACGTTAACTATATTTAAAATATAGAATTTTACCGTTCTATTATTCAAGTGACCACTGACCAGTGATTGACAGCTTCATAATGTACTAGAAATGAACTTGGCCTTTGAAATAATGTGTACTTAAAGATTTGTAGTATGGACCCAAAAACGATAAATCAAAAATTAGGCTCCAAGCCTTCACCGGTGTATCAGAGTTTTTATTATTATCACAGGTGTATCAGAGTTGCAACTACATAGATAGAGTAAATTGCTTACTAAATGCATAATTGTTCTAATTATAAAATAAATAACCAATTTAAGTCCTAGAACCTTATCACATTGTATTCCTATAAGCTTGTCTTAAACCCCTAAAGAATGAAGCAGTCATCATAAATCTTATGGCACACCTTGCACCAAGTTCAATTCCCAAACCTTCAACAGAGGTATCCACAAATCCACGATCAATCAATGGCTTAACCTTTGGATGTCAAAACTTCTATGCAAACAAAACACTACTAATTCCTCAGATCAAGGGCAAACCACCACAAAATTCAGATGATGAATCATTACTAATTGAGCAAACTTGTGCCCTTGGTAACTGATTCCAACCAAATTTATATTTCCAAAATACCAAATATCGTAAGTTCATTCCCAAGCCCTACATTATGGATCGGATCAATAATTCACAGAACAACGCTTTAGATATCTCGATTCTTTAATTTCTAAACCACCAAATACATCTTATTTCATTCCCAGATCTAGACACAATTTCCAAAACAATACTAGATAGATTGATTTTATGTTGCCAAAATGTAGTCAATTAGTCCCCAAACAAGTCACACACAAGACACAAATTAAATAAAATTAAGCAACATATATCAACACAAAACAGACCAAAGAAGCCGCCGGCAAAGACTCCTCATCTAACCTCAAGCCTCCAACGAGGCTCCGAGCGGAAACGAGAAAACCTCCCGAACGGGCGAGAGCTCCACGACACCAACATCCACCGCATACCCCGACACAGGCAGCTTCAAATCCCTAACCACCGACAGCGCCTCAGCCAACCGCCCCTTCGGCACGTCGACCGCGACCGGGCAAGACGGCACCCACGCGTCCTGCTTAAACTCCTCGGGCACATCAACACCATCCTTCCGCAGCACTTCGAAGAGCTGGGCGTGGAGGTGGAGAAGCGCGAGGGTGGGGGTGGGGACGAGGGAGAGGGAGCCGGAGTTGGCGTCGGCGGCGAGGGAGGAGAGGGAGACGGGGAGGGGGTCGAGGCGGGCGGCTAGGGTTTTGAGGAGGGGTTGGAGGCGGAGGGGGTCGAGGGTCGGGGAGGAGAGGAGCGTGATGTGCGGTCGGGATTCGATCTCGATCAGGTGGGTCGTGATCTGACGGCGGGCGAGCACGTTCCAGGATTTTAGGACTTGGTTTTCCAGGGCGGGGTCGAAGTAGAGCTCCACGGCGTAGCCTTGCGGGGGTTGGGGGTGAGACATTGGGTCTCTCTCTCTCTCTCTCTCTCTCGTTTGTGAGGAAGACTCGTGGAATACTACTGGTTCGTCTCGTTTTCTTTATTTTTACTTTTTTTTTGTGAGGAGCATAACTGTATTTTTATTTGCTCGTATGGAATTTGCTTTTTTTCCCTCATATTTTTTGTGTGGAATTTGTTACGATGGGACTAAAGGTTCAGGAAATTGGCATTAGAGCATATTTAACAGCGCCCGGGCTACCCCCGGGCGCCATGCACTCTCTCTCTGCCACGTCAGCTTCTCTCTCTGCCACGTCAGCTCACCCAACCCACCCAAAAAAAACCCTTACCCATGCCCAGGCTACCCCCACCCACCCTACACTCTCTTTCATCCACATCATTTCTTAATTAAACAAATTTAATTCTCACACAACATTTAACAAATTACATTTTATATAAACAGTCTGTCCGGCTAATTCAATAGCACGGTCCATTAGATTTAATGTCTCATTCCAGTTATCATCGTCCGATTGACCGGAGTTTAAACTATTATCCGACATTGATGATTGAAGAAGCTACAAGTTGAGAAGTTAAGGAAATGTGAGGAATCAGGAGATAAATAGATGTATTTATAGTTGGGAGTGTTTGGATGTATTTGTTGCACTGTTCACGCGTGATTGCACATAGTGTACGCGTGATTGCAAATAGTGCACGCGTGATTGCAAACAGTGCACGCGTGATTGAAAATAGTGCACCCGTGATTAAACAGTGTATTGGTTCTGGAAATTTCTTGATTTTAATTACTTACAAAAAATTATTACCCCACATTTATAACAAAAATACCCAATCCACTAATAACAAAACCAAAACAAAAAAAAATTCAAAAAAAAAATAATAACCAATGGGAGGGGGACACGTGTCCCCCTCCCATGGGCGCCCGGGCGTCTGCCCGGGACGCCCACCGCCCGGGCAAGCACCCGGGCGGGCGCCCTACGGGCGCCCTGCCCGTTAACGGGGGTGCGCCCGGGCGGGGCACCCCCGTTAAGGGTGCCCTTAGAGTCCGTTTGGGGACATGTAGGTGGTTGCGGGGTGTCAAGGGCAAGGGAAGAATCGTGATTCTGCCAAACATGAACATCAAGCACCGAATGACATTTTTAAGTGACAGCAACAAAGAGGAATTTTTGAGTTACAAGGGAATGAGTTGCTGAGAGAAGCTAGATTCGAGGTGCTTCTTGTGTCATGACTTCTAAGATTGCCCACTCATAACTTGGAAGTGTTTGTAATCTTTGCTAATCATAAAATGTCAATTAAAGAAAATCGTCGCATGCAACTGAAACTTGAGTTGAAAAAAATTGTAACAAAATAAGAAGAAAAGAACTAAACACTTGAGAAAAGAAAAAGAAAAATCAACTTATAATGTAAGACTATTTTATGTTTTTTTTTAATTTAAAACCTATTACATGCTTGAGTTAGTGGGAGTTAATTGCATGTTACTTTTCCCAATTCATAAAAGTTTAGCATTATCGATTGAGATTAAAATAATAGTTAAGATTGGTTAAATTTGACCTCTCAAATGATACTACAATTTGAGAGGCTCGGGAGTTCGGATACATAGTGTTATGTCCCTAACCCGGTTTAGGGTTTAATTAGTGGTTAAGTGGAGGTTTGACTCGGAGGAGAGGGGGAGGCATGGTTGGGCGTGCTGGGGGTGTGAAGGTTGGGTTTTTAAGGAGGAAAACCCACTTCATTTTCTTCTTTTCCCATTCCATTCTCACCACCTTCCTCACACTCTCCTTACATTTTCGGCGGCAGCGGAGGAGAACGGGGCTCGCGAGGTCTGTGACGGAGGCGGGAGATCGGCTCCGGCGTGAGGAGGTCATCGCGGGAAGGAGGTCGCGCGTGGGGCGGTGACGGAGGCGCGAGCGTTGCTCCGGCGGTTCGTCGTCGTTGGTTGAGGTATGCCGCTCATTAGTGTGATTTTGTTGCCCACCCTTGTGGAGGGGTGTTGTTGGTCGGTCGGGGGAGGTCGAGGACCTCTCCGGCGACGCGTTTCTTCGTAAATCCTCGGCTGGCGCGAGGTTGAAGACGACCAACGGTCGACCGGATCCTTCGGGCGGTCGACCGTTTTAGCACTGTTTGCCCGACTTTAACCTTCACCGGTCGAACGATGCCTTGGGGCGGTCGACCGGTAGTGCATTATTGCTGGTGAGTTGGGATTTTTCTACCTGTTATCGGTCGACCGGTCCTTATTGTGTTCGACCGGAACTTAAGTGTACCTGTTAGTTTTGCATGATTTGTTCGACCGATTTTATATTGCGTTCGACCGATTGCATGTCTGTTCGACCGGTAGTATGTTTACGTTCGACCGTTTGATGACGTAGAATACTAGGTTGACCCTGTCTGTTTTCGGTCGACCGAGACCCCTGAGTCGGTCGACCGATAGAGTGGAATTTAATGTTGACCAGACTCCGGATTTTGACCTCGTTCGGTCGACCGGTTTTAGACCCTTGTTCGACCGTTGGGGGTTCTGTGTTGAGCGCAGCGGTAGACCGTTTTAGGAGTACGGTCGACCGATTCCTTCCTGGAACCGGTCGACCGAATCACCTCTTCCGGTCGACCGTTTGGGCCCAGGACAGAATTCCTGGTTCCCCTTTTGAACACCAACTTTGTCCACGGAAACCCGTGTCCTCGCCTTGTGCGTGAGCCGGGAGGTGACGGTGGGCGCGTGATGCGTGCCTGCCCAGGGACCGCCGTTGGGAAGAGTGTGGGTGTTCGGGACGCGTCACCTCCATGTATGGACCGTGACTTTTGAGATGATTGTTGGCACTTTGTAGTATAGCAGGCCTGAGGGATCGCGGATCCCAGTGTTGATGTTGTGCGGGCACGCAACTGGCGTTGGGTGAGGTGACTACCGGCCCTTGGGGCTACGGAGGTCGCTGCCCTGCTTTTATAGCGGCGCGGTTGGTGTTCGCGGCTCGAGGAGCCCGATGACCTGGCAGACTTCGGTCTGGATCTGTCCGATGCTGTGCCGGACTGTTGTGATGGACCACCGATGCTGTGCCGGTGATGCCGCCGAGGTTGTGCCGGCGATGATGATTGTTGGGCCGAGGCTGTGCCGGCTTGTTGTTTTCCTCGGCTGGGCACCTACCGAGATGATGTTGTTATACCTTCCGGGTGACGACCCCGTTGGTCCCTGTGGCCCCGACCACTGAGATTTACAGATCTGTTTCTATCGGCGCGTAGACGTGACAGAGGCTCCCTGCCGAACCCTTGAGTAGTGTAGCTGCGTGTGGGGGGTGCGATGTCGCGGGCTACTAGACTGCATGTGCCTGCAGTAGGTCTCTTCGGGAGACCCGATGATTGATTGTCGGACTGATGTCCTGTTTTACCCTTCGGGGGAACTGCTTTCCATTTCTGTTGATGCCATGACATGCTACTAGTATGATAGGTTCATTATGTGATGCATGCATATAGGTGGGTTGGCATACGGGGTTTCCTTCTGGAAACTCAGGCATTGTTGTTGCATCTTTTTCAGGATCGCAGTAGGTCCGGTGGGTGGTGACCGAGGACGGAGCGCTTTGGAGTCGGATCCTCTTCGGCATTTGCGAGATCGTACGACTACTTGTATTTTCATTTCTTTCATCTGGATTGTAGTTGTACACCTTTTGTAAACTCCATGTATTTTGGGTGCACCCGGATTCATATATTTACATATTTGTGACGTTCCCGCCTTGAGTTGTCAGTTTTATTCGTTATTTCGAAATTTTAAATCTTCCGCTGTTTCGGGACGTTACAACTTGGTATCAGAGCGGTCGATTCCTGTGTCTTCGTCTAAAGAACCACCCTTAGGAGTAGTGCTAGAGGCATGCATTAATTTCGTAGCTCATGCATGCATTGTTGCTTATCTGTTGATTGTTGTGGTGACAGATGACACCTAGGCGTGTGAGGAGTTCTCCACGCGATCGTGATCCCAGTGACGACACTTCAGGTGCTCAGTGGGACAGGCTGGGCGAGTTTCTGGAGCGTCAGGCTGCTCAGAGCGCTCAGAGCGGGGTGGGGGCTGAGCACGATCGGTTCATGCGTCAGCACCCGCCGACTTTCGATGGCAGGAGGGCCCCAGAGGTTGCAGAGGACTGGGTCTTCAGGATGGAGAAGATTTTCCGTGCTATTTGTGTAGCACCTGAGAGGATGGTGGAGCTGGCCACCTACGTGTTCGATGGCGAGGCCGCCAACTGGTGGAGATCTACGTCCACAGTATTGTTTGATGACCGTGCAGATGTCAGCTGGGAGGAGTTCTTGGAGGTGTTTCATGAGCAGTACTTCCCCCAGCATGTCAGGGATCAGAAGAGGGAGGAGTTCATGTCGCTGGAGCAGAAGGACATGACACTGACGAGCTACATCAGCAGGTTCAACGCTTTGGAGCGTTACTGCCCTGAGATTTGTGTGACCCCAGAGCAGCGGGCGAGGAAGTTCGTGAAGGGACTGAGGCAGCCGCTTCGATCTCGGGTGATCAACAGCATGCCGCGGACCCTTGCAGATGCGGTGAAGCATGCTACGATCATCGAGCAGGACCAGAGGGAGTGTATTCAGGAGGCGCGGAAGGCGCCAGTGAGCACCGGCAGCAGAGTAGCTGGTCGTGGTGCAGGGAACTCGGGCAAGATGCCCAGGTTCGATGGTGGAGGAGCACGTCAGTCAGGAGCGTGCACTTACTGCGGGAGGTTCCATCCGGGGCAGGAGTGTCCCCGTCGGACTGGAGCGTGCATGGGTTGTGGTCAGATGGGGCATTTTGTCCGTGATTGTCCTCAGAGGCAGGGTGAGCCGAGCAGGAGGCCGGGACCACCAGCAGTAGGCAGAGGCGGAGGTAGCCGATCAGTTGTTGCACCGGGGCAGAGCAGGAGGACTGGGCGAGTCTTCACTATCCAAGCTGAGGAGGCGAGGGACTCCAACACCGTCGTGGAAGGTACGCTTTCAGTTTCTGGTTCAGTAGCGCGTGTGTTGTTTGATTGCGGCGCCACTCACTCCTTCATTTCGGAGAAGTTTGCTGGCGAGTTGGGTCGGACCCCTGTGCTGCTGACTGATGTTTTGGAGGTCAGCACGCCCATGGGTGAGGTGGGCACTGTGGGGGAGCTTTTTCCCCGGCACCACAGTTGCTTCGGGAGACCACGATTTTCCGGCAGATCTGGTCTTGTTACCGATGGTGGACTTCGACGTCATACTGGGGATGGACTGGCTGTCCCGGTACGACGTGCGGGTCTTTTGCCGTGAGAAGAAGATCCTGATTCCGATGGAGGGTTTGCCAGATGTTCTGATCAGAGGTGCGAGGAGCAGAGGGGGTCGTCTGATTGTGTCTGCAGTTAGGGCACAGAGACTGATACAGCAGGGATGCAGAGCGTTTGTGGCCACGCTGGTAGTTCCTGATCGTGAGACGAGGAGACTGGAGGTCATAGAGATTGTGCAGGAGTTTCCGGATGTGTTTCCAGCGGAGATTCCAGCGTTACCGCCGTACCGAGAGATCGAGTTCGGCATCGAGCTGGTAGCGGGTACGACACCTCAGTCGAAGGCACCGTATCGTATGGCACCTGCAGAGTTGACAGAGCTGAAGAAGCAATTGCAGGAGTTGATGGAGTCCGGGTTCATTCGACCGAGTGTTTCTCCATGGGGAGCGCCTGTGCTCTTCGTGAAGAAGAAGGATGGGTCGTTGCGGATGTGCATCGACTACAGGATGCTGAATAAGGTTACCGTTCGGAATCGGTATCCTTTGCCCAGGATTGATGATTTGTTTGATCAGTTGCAGACGGCGAGAGTGTTCTCGAAGGTCGATCTGCGTTCAGGTTATCATCAGTTGCGGATCAGGGAGGCAGATGTTCAGAAGACAGCCTTCAGGACGCGGTACGGCCACTACGAGTTCTTGGTGATGCCATTTGGACTGACGAATGCGCCTGCAGCATTCATGGATCTGATGAATAGGACCTTCCAGCCGTACCTCGACAGATTTGTCGTTGTATTCGTAGACGACATTTTGATATACTCGCCTGACAGGGAGCAGCATCGAGAGCACCTGAGGATTGTGCTTGGCATCTTGAGGGATCAGCAGCTATATGCCAAGTACACGAAGTGCGAGTTTTGGTTGGATCAGGTGGCTTTTCTGGGGCATATTGTGTCAGCAGATGGGATTTCAGTGGATCCGGCGAAGGTCGAGGCAGTGACTCAGTGGAGAGCCCTGACGAGCGTGACGGAGATCAGGAGTTTCGTAGGTCTGGCAGGGTATTACAGACGGTTTATCCAGGATTTCTCCAGACTTGCATCGCCGCTGACAGCATTGACGCAGAAAGGCGTCAAGTTCGTTTGGTCCCAGAAGTGCGAGGACAGCTTTCAGGAGCTGAAGAGGCGATTGACGACAGCACCTATTCTGACGCTACCGAGTGGCAGTGGAGGCTACGTGATTTACAGCGATGCATCCGGGATAGGCTTGGGTTGTGTCCTGATGCAGCATGGGAAGGTGGTCGCGTACGCTTCGAGGCAGCTGAAGGTGCACGAGAAGAACTACCCGACTCACGATCTGGAGTTAGCAGCAGTAGTTCATGCGTTGAAGACCTGGCGGCACTATCTGTATGGCGAGCAGTTCGAGGTCTTCACCGATCATCAGAGTCTGAAGTACTTGTTCTCGCAGAAGGAGCTGAATATGAGGCAGCGCAGATGGCTCGAGTTCATTAAGGACTACGACTTCACCATTTCCTATCATCCGGGGAAGGCGAATTCGGTTGCAGATGCGCTGAGCAGGAAGGTGGAGGTTTCAGTTGCGAGTCTGTGCATCCAGGAGTGGAGGCTACTCGAGGCCTTGTCAGAGTGGAGACCGTTCACAGAGGGTACAGAGGGAGCAGTGATTGCTGGGCTTCGGGTGGAGCCGCAGACTGTCTCACGGTTAGTTCAGGCTCAGCAGGGGGATGAGGAGTTAGCTGGTCTGCTACAGTTGGCTTCCAGAGATGGATCAGATTTCAGTGTGGGGGTTGATGGTGGTCTGAGGTTCAGGAGTCGGATTTGGGTGCCGAAGGTTGATGGGCTGAGAGATGACATCATGGAGGAGGCACACAGAGCCAGATACACCATTCACCCGGGGAGCACGAAGATGTATAAGGACCTGCAGCGGAACTTCTGGTGGAAGGGCATGAAGAAGGATATTGCAGAGTTTGTGGAGCGATGCTTGGTCTGCCAGCAGGTGAAGATTGAGCATCAGAGGCCAGCAGGACCGATGCAGTGTATTGAGCTTCCTGAGTGGAAGTGGGAGCACGTGACGATGGATTTTGTCACGGGATTGCCGAAGACGAGGAGATTCCACGACGCGATTTGGGTGATAGTCGATCGACTGACCAAGTCGGCGCATTTCTTAGCGATCAGGACCACGTTGCCTTTGGAGGGTCTGGCTAAGTTGTACGTGGAGGAGATAGTCAGGTTACATGGAGTGCCAGTGAGCATCATCTCCGATCGAGATCCTCGTTTCACTTCCAGATTTTGGGGGAGTCTGCAGCAGGCTTTGGGGACGCGTCTGAGATTCAGTATAGCGTTTCATCCGCAGACCGATGGTCAGTCAGAGAGGACGATACAGACCCTGGAGGATATGCTGAGAGCATGCACACTGGATTGGGCAGGGCACTGGGATGAGCACCTGCCGCTGATAGAGTTCGCCTACAACAACAGCTACCACTCGAGTATTGGGATGACACCGTACGAGGCACTGTACGGGAGGCCTTGCAGATCACCGGTATGCTGGAGTGATGTGGGCGAGAGGCAGTTAGTTGGGCCAGAGATCGTGCAGATGTATGCAGAGAAGGTGGATGTGATCAGGAGGAGACTGGCCACAGCGCAGAGCAGGCAGAAGAGCTATGCAGATCGACGCAGACGAGTGCTGAGTTTCGAGGTGGGCGACCATGTGTTTCTGAAGATTTCCCCAGCCAGAGGTGTGATGAGGTTTGGGAAGAAGGGGAAGCTCAGTCCGAGATATGTTGGACCGTTTGAGATCCTCGACCGAGTTGGAGAGGTTGCCTACCGGATTGCTTTGCCGCCGCAGTTTTCGGGTCTGCATAACGTCTTCCATGTGTCGATGCTGAGGAAGTATGTGGCAGATCCGTCGCACGTTATTGAGATAGCAGTGCCAGAGATTCAGCAGGACTTGTCGCTCGAGGAGAGGCCGGTCGAGATTGTTGATCGCATGGATCACCAGCTCAGGAGGAGGACCATTCCGATGGTGAAGGTCAGATGGCAGCATCACAGCGAGCGCGAGGCCACTTGGGAGATTGAGGAGGATGTCAGAAGGCAGTATCCAGAGCTTTTCGGTGAGTAGTTGCTTGATTTCGGGACGAAATCCTTTTAAGTTGGGTGGATTGTTATGTCCCTAACCCGGTTTAGGGTTTAATTAGTGGTTAAGTGGAGGTTTGACTCGGAGGAGAGGGGGAGGCATGGTTGGGCGTGCTGGGGGTGTGAAGGTTGGGTTTTTAAGGAGGAAAACCCACTTCATTTTCTTCTTTTCCCATTCCATTCTCACCACCTTCCTCACACTCTCCTTACATTTTCGGCGGCAGCGGAGGAGAACGGGGCTCGCGAGGTCTGTGACGGAGGCGGGAGATCGGCTCCGGCGTGAGGAGGTCATCGCGGGAAGGAGGTCGCGCGTGGGGCGGTGACGGAGGCGCGAGCGTTGCTCCGGCGGTTCGTCGTCGTTGGTTGAGGTATGCCGCTCATTAGTGTGATTTTGTTGCCCACCCTTGTGGAGGGGTGTTGTTGGTCGGTCGGGGGAGGTCGAGGACCTCTCCGGCGACGCGTTTCTTCGTAAATCCTCGGCTGGCGCGAGGTTGAAGACGACCAACGGTCGACCGGATCCTTCGGGCGGTCGACCGTTTTAGCACTGTTTGCCCGACTTTAACCTTCACCGGTCGAACGATGCCTTGGGGCGGTCGACCGGTAGTGCATTATTGCTGGTGAGTTGGGATTTTTCTACCTGTTATCGGTCGACCGGTCCTTATTGTGTTCGACCGGAACTTAAGTGTACCTGTTAGTTTTGCATGATTTGTTCGACCGATTTTATATTGCGTTCGACCGATTGCATGTCTGTTCGACCGGTAGTATGTTTACGTTCGACCGTTTGATGACGTAGAATACTAGGTTGACCCTGTCTGTTTTCGGTCGACCGAGACCCCTGAGTCGGTCGACCGATAGAGTGGAATTTAATGTTGACCAGACTCCGGATTTTGACCTCGTTCGGTCGACCGGTTTTAGACCCTTGTTCGACCGTTGAGGGTTCTGTGTTGAGCGCAGCGGTAGACCGTTTTAGGAGTACGGTCGACCGATTCCTTCCTGGAACCGGTCGACCGAATCACCTCTTCCGGTCGACCGTTTGGGCCCAGGACAGAATTCCTGGTTCCCCTTTTGAACACCAACTTTGTCCACGGAAACCCGTGTCCTCGCCTTGTGCGTGAGCCGGGAGGTGACGGTGGGCGCGTGATGCGTGCCTGCCCAGGGACCGCCGTTGGGAAGAGTGTGGGTGTTCGGGACGCGTCACCTCCATGTATGGACCGTGACTTTTGAGATGATTGTTGGCACTTTGTAGTATAGCAGGCCTGAGGGATCGCGGATCCCAGTGTTGATGTTGTGCGGGCACGCAACTGGCGTTGGGTGAGGTGACTACCGGCCCTTGGGGCTACGGAGGTCGCTGCCCTGCTTTTATAGCGGCGCGGTTGGTGTTCGCGGCTCGAGGAGCCCGATGACCTGGCAGACTTCGGTCTGGATCTGTCCGATGCTGTGCCGGACTGTTGTGATGGACCACCGATGCTGTGCCGGTGATGCCGCCGAGGTTGTGCCGGCGATGATGATTGTTGGGCCGAGGCTGTGCCGGCTTGTTGTTTTCCTCGGCTGGGCACCTACCGAGATGATGTTGTTATACCTTCCGGGTGACGACCCCGTTGGTCCCTGTGGCCCCGACCACTGAGATTTACAGATCTGTTTCTATCGGCGCGTAGACGTGACAGAGGCTCCCTGCCGAACCCTTGAGTAGTGTAGCTGCGTGTGGGGGGTGCGATGTCGCGGGCTACTAGACTGCATGTGCCTGCAGTAGGTCTCTTCGGGAGACCCGATGATTGATTGTCGGACTGATGTCCTGTTTTACCCTTCGGGGGAACTGCTTTCCATTTCTGTTGATGCCATGACATGCTACTAGTATGATAGGTTCATTATGTGATGCATGCATATAGGTGGGTTGGCATACGGGGTTTCCTTCTGGAAACTCAGACATTGTTGTTGCATCTTTTTCAGGATCGCAGTAGGTCCGGTGGGTGGTGACTGAGGACGGAGCGCTTTGGAGTCGGATCCTCTTCGGCATTTGCGAGATCGTACGACTACTTGTATTTTCATTTCTTTCATCTGGATTGTAGTTGTACACCTTTTGTAAACTCCATGTATTTTGGGTGCACCCGGATTCATATATTTACATATTTGTGACGTTCCCGCCTTGAGTTGTCAGTTTTATTCGTTATTTCGAAATTTTAAATCTTCCGCTGTTTCGGGACGTTACACATAGTTTACAGTTGCGTCTCTTTTTGATAATTTATATAATTAGTATTATGCTTTCCTTAAAACAAGTACATATCCAAGAATCCAATTAGTTTGGAAGTGAAGTAAAGTAAGTTTCCAAATAAGCCTGAAGCCACCAAATCCTCACCTCTTCCTCATCCAAACCAAACACCTCCAATGGGAACAACAACTTCTCCTTCAACCTCCCTCTCTCTCCCTCTCGACTTCATCCTCTCCCAAACCCACCACTTCTCCTCCTCCAAACCCTCCCTCCTCTCCCTCCACCCCAAACCCTCCCTCCACCGCGCCCTCTGCCTCCCCCCCTCCGCTTTCCTCGAATCCACCTCCCTCTCCTCCCTCCAAACCCTCCAGTCCTTCCGCTACTCCCACGGCCCCCTCGACGTCCGCCTCATGGCCCCCGACGACCTCGGACCCACCGTATCCCTCCTCGCCGACTCCTTCGCCGACGCCATGTGGATGCCGCGCCAGTACGTGACCTTGCTGGAGTTTTTGGTTAAGCAGTATGTCGTCGAGAAGAGGCGGGTGCTTCCGCACGCCGCCACGTTGGTCGGGTTTTATAAGGAGGAGGGGGAGGAGAAGGGGAAACTTGCCGCTACTGCGGAGGTGTCGTTCGATGCGTTGGGGATGAATGTCACCCCGCCGACGCCTCTCCCGCCGAGGGATTGTCCCTACATTTGTAATATGACCGTCAAGAAGGAGCTTAGGAGGTGAGCCTTTTTTCTCTCTCGAAGATTTGATTGGTATTGTTGTTTTAGTTATAGTGATGGTGTTATGTTTAGGGAACAAATGAAAAACGCAAATAACCCCAAAGAAGAGGGGTATAAGTGAGGGAGAGTGAAATTCTAGTTGTGAAACTTTTGCTAGGATCTGAATCTGCAACTCGTGGTTGAGTTGAGAATACTCTAAGGAGACCAGCTGAGCTAACTCAATCTTGTCATTGTGCTGATTGTTGTGACTTGGGAGTAATTGCGTAGTGGTTAACAAGTAGATTACTTGCTAAGTGCATCTTTAAGTTCACATGGTTGACCTTCTCATACAAAATAACCTACAGATGAGGGTGTCGTTTGGCTAGCATGGGGTTGGTAGACTTTTAAGAGTTTTACGTAGTGATTACTAGGGATTCTGGATTTATCGCTTTTAAGATAATTATTGCTTATTTTGAGTGTGTGTTTTGTGCTAACCATTTAAGACTAACCTTGTTTTTTTTTGGGTTTCCATCCTTTTTGACTTAATCTGCCACCTTAGTGTTTTTATTTTAGGGCCCCCTTTATGCAATTAACTGTCAAACCCCTGTTTTAATTGATTTCACCATCTTGTTGGTGTTTCGGTTGTGGTCGTGATTTTTGTTTTTTTTTATACTCAGAGCACATGGCAACTTGCTGAAAAACCATCACAAGGTGTGTTTTTGTGTGGAGTTGTTAAACTTTGACTCATTTGATATAATTAGAAGAAGAAGAAGAAGAAGAAGAAGAAATTAAATACTTGAATGTGATGTAGGCAGATTTTTTTTTGTTTTTTTCACTCTTTTTCTATTGACTATTGTTGAAAGTAGTGATCAAATTTTGAAATCGACCAGTAGATGCCGGTGAAAGATTTTTTTAAGAAAAGTTCTCATACTTAGATATAAGAAAAAGGATCCATTTCAGATCATTTGGTCTTGTTTGACATTAGAAGTCTTATATGTCCAGTAATAATCATGAATACCCATGAGCACTTTGAAGTGTGAACTGATTCAGTCGTTTCGTTAGTTGTCTCCATTTCCTCATGTATAGGAAGTTAAATTAATATAGCTTATCTCCTTTAACAACCAACCATGTTTTCCTCCCTTTAACTTGAGGTGTCCCTAGTTCCATTTTTCTGGTACAAAGATTTCCTTATTTTCCGTTTACAGAAACAGAAAACTTCTTTTCAACTCAAGATGTTTGTCTATTAATGAGAAAAAATTATCGAAGTTTTATCAATCAATTTTCATTAGTAGATGAATTGTTGTTCTGCTTTATACCATATATTTTATTATAGTTTATAACCTGTTTTGTTGCACTTCCATTAATATTTACTGTCTAATCTCCCTTTCACGTTGAAATATTTCAATTACCTAATCTGGAGGTGTATATACTTGTTTGACGGCAAAGTTCTCATTCTAGGAAAACATTCAATTACTGAATGAACAAATCAAGTTATGATAATTGTTTCGATCAAATCATTGATTTCCTATAGATCATTAAACACCCTTATATAATGGATTGATCATATCTTTGTTAAATATGTGTAATCTCTCTTCTACAGATTGCATGCCTGCAACATATTCATTTGTCACGTAACACTGTAACAAGGATTCAAATCCTTGCACCCAAAACAATCATTTTGACTTCGTTAAGTGATGAAATAGTTTATATTGTTTGTTTTCAGCATCATATGTCACATACATATTTTGAGCCTCACATATGTTCCAATACCATATGGTTATTTTTTCCTTTTTCTTGACAGGAGAAGGATCGGTTGGCATCTTCTGAAGGCATGTGAGGAACTTATCTCCCAGATGAGCGAAAAGCAAGAGATATATCTCCATTGCAGAGTGATTGATGAAGGTCCATTTAACATGTACAAGAAAGCCGGTTATGAAGTGGTAAAGAAGGATAGTGTATTGGTATGGCTTACGCTTCAGCGGCGCAAAAATTTGATGTGCAAGAAACTATCTGCCAGAGTGGACAAAGTTGACACCACTCCAAATTAAAGGATGTGTAAGAAGCAAATTCTTAGTAGAGTAATAGACGAGTTTGATGGAAATGTTTCACTAAAGTGATAAATTTGATGAGCTGATATAAAGCTGATCTGATAATCTTGTTGAGGGAGAACACATTACATGAGCCAATTGTAAATCGTACGATCTGTGTGTAATTTATTTATGCATCTTATTCATGGAAAAAGTGAGCTCCTTACTGTTTAGAAAGAGGATTGTGATGGTTGCATTTTTTCTATCTTTGGAGGGACTTCAGTTTCTTGTTTTGAAAGGTGGTGGGATTTTTGTTGTCCAAGGGCGTGGCATTTGGAATGAGGGTAATGACTATCAACACGGAAAGATCAAAAAGATTATAAAATATTGAACTTAGAAGAAGAAAAAATTAAAATTCTGAAATTGTGTATCCTTTGATCTTGCTCTCTGGTAGTCTCATTGCCCTCATTCCAGAAAGTGTTACATGCAAAGTTCTCCTAGTAACCCGGTAGCTTTGATTACGAGTCCATGACAAAACACTTCTTAAAGCATGTATATAGATGAGAATTTTCAGAAACTGTTGAAGAATTTATTAAGAGTACGATTTCAAATATGACACGTATAAACATGTTGGCGGGAAGTCACCATTTACATTCAGACAACACAAGAACATCATGCAAAGCTCTCCATCCATTCCAAACAACTTCATAAATTACTGAAACTTGTCCGGACCATTGATGCCTTCACATTTGCAGACATAGCAAGCTGGAGTTCATGCACGCACTCAGCCATTGTCGGTCTCGTGCAGCTTTCAATCCGAACACAGCGCGAGGAAAGGCTCACAAAAAGGGAAACCGACTCCATCGTGTAAGAGCCTTTTGGTAATCCAGGATCAATCACCTTTTTTAATCTCTTACGGTCGTTTACTAAATGCTTGATCTGTAAGTACACAAAATCTCAGTGAACCTGCTGAAACCAATGAAATGTATTAGATTAAGATCGGGGTCACAATTGGTGTGCCTTTTGACCTGTAAAACAAGATTTTGGTCTGTAGGTCCTTGACATAAGTCCACTGCTCTGCGACCCGTCAAGAGCTCCAGAAGAACAATACCAAAGGCATAGACATCACTTTGTAAGGTAAGCTTTCCTGTCTGTTAGATTCAGAAGTAAAACATTCTTGTTCATGTTCAGAAAATTGCCAATTTCTTGTATTTGTTTTACAATAGTTGGCCTAGGAAAAGTAGTCTAATCAGACAGAGGGGATGGATCCATCATCACAACCTCATCTGATGCATGAGACAACAGCATTGGGCTGAAAAGGGGTAACTCATGTTATTATGGTGATAATCATAACATTAGATATCAGTTCACACTCTAATTAATTGGCTGATTTGAGAATTAATCCACCTGTATGGTTGATAAAATACAATTAAAAAGTTTAGGAGGATAATTATTAATATTGAAACTTGAAAATTCTTGTAATTTCATAATAAAAAATGGAAAGATTGGTATAATTTGATTATGTCATGACCACATTAGAGCTGCTCTATATTTGAGTATATATGAATGAGTACTATAATTAAAAGAATATGTAACACAACAATCATGAAGATTGCTTTTAAGGTAATACAGAAGCCTAGAAAGGAGAACAACGTATGATCCACAAAAAATTAAATCTCTTCAGCTTTCCAACCGTATAAGAACGATGGGTGTCCTTAAAATAAAATGGCAATCTACCAATTTCTGCAGCATTTTGCTAAAGACTTACGAAAACAGTAATCCCCTTCCCCATTTTCTCAGCAATGAGAATTACATGTTTCACAAGTCACAGCATACATACCGATGTGTATTCAGGATCAAAATATCCAAATGTACCGAGTGCTTTTGTGGTTTCGAAAATGTCATCTCCAACTGGCATCAGCTTAGCAAGTCCGAAATCTGAGATCTGAACGCAACACGGCAACTTATAGTTCTTTGCTTCAAAGCAGATTTTCATCATAGAAAAGAAAATGTGCAGGTACGACAGTACCTTTGCTTCTAAATTTTCATTGAGAAGAATGTTTGTGGATTTGAAATCTCTGTGGACTACAGGAATGCCTAATGTTGAACTGGAATGGAGATAAGCAAGGCCTCGAGCAGCCCCTAGTGCGATTCTGAGACGCGAGTGCCAATCTAACCTCACATCTCTGATTCCTATGCTTATTACAAAAATAAATTATTAATCACACCAGATATTTGTTGCAGAGGAATGAGTCAATAATATTATGACAGGTGTAATAACCTAAACTAAACATCTTAATTAACTAAACCTAAACCTAATTAACCCTAATTAATCCTGCATGGAGAGGTGGAGGTGTTGGACATGTGGAGGTTGAGGTGGATGGCTTTGGTTGGTTGAGTTTTAGGTTAAGTGTGATTGGATGAGGTGTAGGTGGATTTGGCTATTTAAGGTGATGTTGTTAAGAGATAAGGGTTTGGTCGTTTCTTTCATCATTGCTTGTTATCAGAGAGTGAGAGGAGGTGAACGTCAGAGAAGAAGAAGGAGGTGAAGTAGAAGAAGAGGAGAAGAAGGAGAAGAAGGAAGAAGAAGAGGAGTGAAGTGACTCAAGCTTGGGAGGCTTCTTCAACCGTCAAAAAGGTATGCCAAATCTTCATTATAACTCACTTGTGCCTTGTGAGTGTTGGGGATCGACGTTGGTGTCGAATTCCCCGTCGGAATTCAACCAATTCAGAGGTTGAAGACGACGATCGGTCGACCGGTGCCTGTGGGCAGTCGACCGATCCTATTATTATATTGTTGTTTACCCGCGAACGGTCGAACGATGTCGTTAGACGGTCGACCGTTATGCCAGATTGTGCGGGAAAAAGGGGATTTTACTGTTATCGGTCGAACGGGACCACTTAGCCGGTCGACCGAATAACGATGAGAATGGGTCGGTTGGGGATTTTGACTTATTAAACGGTCGAACGTCCTTACCTTGTTCGACCGATCCATTCGATGCTAAGTCGGTTGGGAGCTTTGACCATCAAAACGGTCGACCGCTCTTTAACTTTCGGTCGACCGACTGAGCATTTAATTAAGCGGTAGAGTGCTTGTGTTGATTCGGTCGAACTGTATTTCAGTTCCGGTCGACCGAACGAGACTTGGGCAAAATATTGAAAGTCCTGTTATCGGTCGAACGGCCCCTTGGTTCGACCGGTCGGATATATATATTATATAAAATGGTATAGCGTAGACCTTCCAAACGGTCGACCGCTAGATGACTTTTGTTCGACCGATTGGTCGGTAATTCGGTTGGCGTGGTTCGACCGGTAGATTTGTTTGTACAGTACTGTGTACTGTGTGGGGGACCGGTCGACCGGTGTGCTTGTAGCGGTCGACCGATCTACCGCAGGTTGGTGGATTTATCCACACGCGATCCGTCGATGTCAGGTCGACTACCGGCTCCGAGGCGACGGTCGATTACCGGCTTTGAGAGCTACGGATTTCACCTTCGACGAAGGCGTATTATTGTTGTACCTTTTTCCTCTCTTACCGAGCGGGGTGTGAGGGATGTGTACCGTAAACCTTGGGCTGTATGCGAGGGTTTAGCGGTAGGCCGAGGATGTTCCGGCAGGGTGTGCGCTAGGCGACTCTTGGGGGAGCAGTGGCTGTCGTCTGACCCGAGTTGTGTATTCGGCGGGCTGACTCGCTCCTTGGGTGCGGCGTGTACCAGGGGTTCCTTCCTGCACGATTTGGGGAGCAGTGGTGTCGACTGACCCTTGTGAGGCAGCGGTGGACTGACTTGACCCTAGTGACAGGAGTGGTTCAGTGCCGCGGAGGCGGTGAGGGCATTATTGTGGGCCCGAGGCGGATGACCATGTGCATAGCATTGCATTGTCTTTAATTCCTTTTTATATTTTTAGGAGGTTTGGTATACGGGGTTCCTTCAGGGAACTCAGGCATGTTTGTTGTTTGCATTTCAGGTAGCGAGCAGGGTTAGAGTTTGAGGTGGTGACCGAGGACGGTACCCCCGAGATCAGATCCTGTGTCCTCTTTTATCTTCTTTTGTTGAGGTAGTGATTACATGTACATTCATTTTGTGTAATCACAGTTGACTCTTATGTATAGTTTGACTTCCACGTGGGTCTGTACCTTATATATTATATATATATGTTGGTTTGATTTCCAGTGACGTGCCCGTGTTGACCATTGACGGTCTGTATTATTGTTTAAATTTTCCGCTGTTTTCGGGTACGTTACAATTTGGTATCAGTGCGTTGATCTCGGCGTACTTGTCCAAAGAAACCACCTTTGAGTTAGGAGTTAGGTCTAGAGGATCATGCATGCACAGATTATATTGATATTGTCTTGTTTCCTTTGGCAGATGCCTCCTAGACGGGGGAAGGCGGTTGCCCATACTCGCGGTGAGAGTGAGACTGCGAGGGATGAGGCTTGGGAGGATGAGCGTCGGACGTTGTTCGATACGGTCGGACGTCTGACAGAGATGCTACAGCAGCAGACGGCACAGACTGGGCAGACGGGGACTGGCGCTATGCATGACCGGTTTATGCGCCAGCATCCGCCTACCTTTCTGGGGCAGTACGACGCAGAGGCTGCGGAGGAGTGGATCTTCACGATGCAGAAGATCTTCAGTGCTATTGGTTGTCCTCCAGAGGCGAGAGTGGGCCTGGCTACTTATGTTTTGGGCGGTGCTGCGTCCAACTGGTGGAGGTCCACATCTGCAGTGGTGTTTGCGGACAGAGATGATATAGCCTGGGAGGAGTTCGTTGGCGAGTTCAACGAGCAGTATTTTCCGCAGCATGTCCAGGATCAGAAGAGGGAGGAGTTTCTGAGTCTTCAGCAGGGAGACATGACCCTAGCAGGCTACATCGGGAAGTTCAACGCCCTTGAGCGTTACTGTCCCGAGATGTATGTTACACAGGAGCAGAGGGCAGGGAAGTTCGTCCGAGGGCTCCGGAAGCAGCTGAGGACGAAGGTGCTGACACACATGCCGAGCACGTTGGCCGATGCAGTGAAGAGTGCCTCTGTTCTTGATCGTGACTACAGGGAGAACTACCAGGATGAGAGAAGGCCATCGGGTAGATTCTCTGGGCGGCCAGGAGGTCAGACTGGAGGGAATCCGGGCAAGAGGCCCCGATACGAGGGAGCAGGAGTTGCAGTACCACGACCAGAGCCTTGTGGTACTTGTGGGAGGTTTCACTCCGGGCCGTGCTTCACCCCCGGAGCATGTCATGGGTGTGGCCAGCTGGGTCACTTTATCAGGAGCTGTCCGAGCCGAGGAGCTGGGCCGAGCAGACCACCGGGTTTACCCGCACCAGGCAGAGGAGGAGGCGGAGGTAGACCACCTTTCAGACCACAGCAGGGGCAGCGCACCGGCAGAGTTTATACCATCCAGGCAGAGGAGGCTCGTGATGGAGGCGCTGTCGTGGAAGGTACACTTCTTGTCGCAGGTTCAGTAGCTAGGGTGTTATTTGATTGTGGCGCGACACACTCGTTCATCTCAGAGCGATTTGCGGGAGTGTTGGGCTGTACCCTTGCGATGTTGACTGCCACTTTGGAGGTCAGCACACCCCTGGGTCTGGTGGGCACTGTGGGGAGATTTGTCCCCGGCGCCACGGTTGTTTCGGGAGATCAGGAGTTTCCGGCAGACCTGGTCTTGCTACCGATGGAGGACTTTGATGTCATACTTGGGATGGATTGGCTGTCCCAATATGATGTTCGAGTCTTGTGCCGTGAGAAGAAGATTTTGATCCCGAGGAAGGGTTTGCCTGATATTCTGATTAGAGGGATCAGAAGCAGAGGGGGTCGCATTATTGTATCTGCTGTTAGAGCTCAGAGACTGTTACAGCAGGGATGTGCAGCATTTCTGGCGACGCTTGTGGTTGCGGAGGCAGAGTCCCAGAGGCTAGAGGACATTGAGGTGGTGCAGGAGTTCGCGGATGTTTTTCCAGCGGAGATTCCAGGTTTACCACCACACCGGGAGTTGGAGTTCGGCATTGAGTTGGTAGCTGGCACTACACCACAGTCGAAGGCTCCATACCGGATGGCACCTGCTGAGTTGACAGAGTTGAAGAAGCAGTTGCAGGAGTTGATGGACTCTGGATTTATCAGACCGAGCGTCTCGCCTTGGGGTGCACCAGTTCTGTTTGTGAAGAAGAAGGACGGATCCTTGAGGATGTGCATAGACTACAGGATGCTGAACCAGGTGACGGTGAAGAATAGGTATCCCTTACCTAGGATTGAGGACCTCTTTGACCAGCTGCAGTCAGCGAAGGTTTTCTCGAAGATTGACCTGCGTTCAGGATATCACCAGTTGAGGATCCGAGATGAGGACATCCAGAAGACAGCCTTCAGGACGAGATATGGACACTATGAGTTCTTGGTGATGCCATTTGGATTGACGAATGCTCCGGCAGCATTCATGGATCTGATGCACCGGACGTTCAGGCAGTATATTGATATATTTGTGATTGTCTTCGTGGATGACATCTTGATCTATTCACCAGATGTGGAGCAGCACAGAGAGCATCTGAGGATTGTACTCAGCATCTTGAGGGCTCAGCAGTTATATGCTAAGTTCTCAAAGTGCGAGTTTTGGTTGGACAGAGTGGCATTCCTCGGACACATTGTATCGGCAGAGGGGATATCAGTGGATCCGGCGAAGGTAGAGGCGGTGACACAGTGGAGGACCCCTACGAGCGTGACGGAGATTAGGAGCTTTGTTGGACTGGCGGGTTATTACCGTCGCTTCATCAAGGACTTCTCGAGATTGGCAGCACCACTGACGGCTCTGACGCAGAAGGGAGTCACTTTTGTTTGGTCGCAGAAGTGCGAGGACAGCTTTCAGGAGCTGAAGAGACTGTTGACCACAGCACCAGTTTTATCATTGCCGAGTGGCACGGGTGGATTCGTGATTTATAGCGACGCTTCAGGTATTGGCTTAGGATGTGTACTTATGCAGCATGGGAGGGTGATCGCGTACGCATCCAGACAGCTGAAGGTCCATGAGAGGAATTACCCGACACATGATTTGGAGTTGGCAGCAGTGGTTCACGCACTGAAGACCTGGAGACACTATCTTTATGGCGAGCAGTTCGAGGTGTTTACAGATCATCAGAGTCTGAAGTACCTGTTCTCGCAGAAGGAGCTGAACATGAGGCAGCGCAGATGGCTTGAGTTCATTAAGGACTATGACTTCACTATCTCTTACCATCCGGGGAAGGCGAACACAGTTGCAGACGCTTTGAGCCGGAAGGTGGAGGTATCAGTAGCAGGCCTATGCATTCAGGAGTGGCGACTGCTGGAGTCTTTAGCAGAGTGGAGACCATTTGCAGATAGCTCTGAGGGTGCAGTGATTGCAGGATTGAGAGTAGAGCCTCAGACAGTGTCAGCAGTGATTCATGCTCAGACTACAGATGAGGAGTTGAGCAGTTTGTTACAGTTAGCTGCCAGAGATGGGTCAGACTTCAGAGTTGGAGTGGATGGAGGTCTGAGATTCAGAGACCGTATCTGGGTGCCGAAGACAGAGGACCTGAGACATGATATCATGGAGGAGGCACACAGATCGAGGTATTCCATTCATCCAGGGAGCACCAAGATGTACAAAGACCTGCAGCGGAACTTCTGGTGGCGAGGTATGAAGAAGGACGTTGCAGACTTCGTGTCGAGGTGTTTGGTCTGTCAGCAGGTGAAGATCGAGCACCAGAGACCAGCAGGACAAATGCAGAGGATTGAGTTGCCCGAGTGGAAGTGGGAGCACGTGACGATGGATTTTGTTACGGGGCTACCGAAGACACGGAGATTCCACGATGCGATTTGGGTTATAGTCGATCGACTGACCAAGTCGGCGCATTTCTTAGCTATTAAGACCACTCTTGCTCTGGAGGGTCTAGCTAAGTTATATATTGAGGAGATTGTCAGACTTCATGGCGTACCAGTCAGTATTATTTCAGACAGAGATCCCAGATTCACTTCGAGATTTTGGGAGAGTCTACACAGAGCACTGGGGACACGTCTGAAGTTTAGCACAGCTTTCCACCCACAGACAGATGGCCAGTCAGAGCGGACGATACAGACATTGGAGGACATGCTGAGAGCGTGTACACTTGACTGGGCAGGACATTGGGATGAGCATTTGCCGTTGATCGAGTTCGCCTACAACAACAGCTACCACTCGAGTATTGGGATGGCACCCTATGAGGCATTATACGGGAGACCGTGTAGATCGCCGGTATGCTGGAGTGATGTGGGCGAGAGACAGCTAGTTGGACCTGACATTATCCAGTTGTATTCAGAGAAGGTCGACGTGATTCGGAGACGACTAGCTACGGCGCAGAGCAGGCAGAAGAGTTATGCTGATACGCGGAGACGTGAGCTGACTTTTGATGTAGGAGATCATGTCTTCCTGAAGATCTCGCCTTCCAGAGGGGTGATGAGATTCGGGAAGAAGGGGAAGCTGAGTCCGAGGTATGTCGGACCTTTTGAGATATTGGATCGGGTCGGTGAGGTGGCATATAGGATTGCACTACCACCACAGTTCGCAGGACTTCACAACGTCTTCCATGTTTCTATGTTGAGGAAGTACGTGGCCGATCCAGCTCATGTGATAGAGATATCAGTACCGGAGATCCAGCAGGATTTGTCATTAGATGAGAGACCAGTTGAGATCGTGGATCAGATGGTACATCAGCTCAGGAGGAGAGCGATTCCTATGGTGAAGGTCAGGTGGCAGCATCACAGTGTTAGAGAGGCTACCTGGGAGATCGAGGAGGATGTCAGGAAGCAGTATCCAGAGTTATTCCGGTAAGTCAGTTATTTCGAATTTCGCGGGCGAAATTCTTTTAAGGAGGGTAGATTGTAATAACCTAAACTAAACATCTTAATTAACTAAACCTAAACCTAATTAACCCTAATTAATCCTGCATGGAGAGGTGGAGGTGTTGGACATGTGGAGGTTGAGGTGGATGGCTTTGGTTGGTTGAGTTTTAGGTTAAGTGTGATTGGATGAGGTGTAGGTGGATTTGGCTATTTAAGGTGATGTTGTTAAGAGATAAGGGTTTGGTCGTTTCTTTCATCATTGCTTGTTATCAGAGAGTGAGAGGAGGTGAACGTCGGAGAAGAAGAAGGAGGTGAAGTAGAAGAAGAGGAGAAGAAGGAGAAGAAGGAAGAAGAAGAGGAGTGAAGTGACTCAAGCTTGGGAGGCTTCTTCAACCGTCAAAAAGGTATGCCAAATCTTCATTATAACTCACTTGTGCCTTGTGAGTGTTGGGGATCGACGTTGGTGTCGAATTCCCCGTCGGAATTCAACCAATTCAGAGGTTGAAGACGACGATCGGTCGACCGGTGCCTGTGGGCAGTCGACCGATCCTATTATTATATTGTTGTTTACCCGCGAACGGTCGAACGATGTCGTTAGACGGTCGACCGTTATGCCAGATTGTGCGGGAAAAATGGGATTTTACTGTTATCGGTCGAACGGGACCACTTAGCCGGTCGACCGAATAACGATGAGAATGGGTCGGTTGGGGATTTTGACTTATTAAACGGTCGAACGTCCTTACCTTGTTCGACCGATCCATTCGATGCTAAGTCGGTTGGGAGCTTTGACCATCAAAACGGTCGACCGCTCTTTAACTTTCGGTCGACCGACTGAGCATTTAATTAAGCGGTAGAGTGCTTGTGTTGATTCGGTCGAACTGTATTTCAGTTCCGGTCGACCGAACGAGACTTGGGCAAAATATTGAAAGTCCTGTTATCGGTCGAACGGCCCCTTGGTTCGACCGGTCGGATATATATATTATATAAAATGGTATAGCGTAGACCTTCCAAACGGTCGACCGCTAGATGACTTTTGTTCGACCGATTGGTCGGTAATTCGGTTGGCGTGGTTCGACCGGTAGATTTGTTTGTACAGTACTGTGTACTGTGTGGGGGACCGGTCGACCGGTGTGCTTGTAGCGGTCGACCGATCTACCGCAGGTTGGTGGATTTATCCACACGCGATCCGTCGATGTCAGGTCGACTACCGGCTCCGAGGCGACGGTCGATTACCGGCTTTGAGAGCTACGGATTTCACCTTCGACGAAGGCGTATTATTGTTGTACCTTTTTCCTCTCTTACCGAGCGGGGTGTGAGGGATGTGTACCGTAAACCTTGGGCTGTTTGCGAGGGTTTAGCGGTAGGCCGAGGATGTTCCGGCAGGGTGTGCGCTAGGCGACTCTTGGGGGAGCAGTGGCTGTCGTCTGACCCGAGTTGTGTATTCGGCGGGCTGACTCGCTCCTTGGGTGCGGCGTGTACCAGGGGTTCCTTCCTGCACGATTTGGGGAGCAGTGGTGTCGACTGACCCTTGTGAGGCAGCGGTGGACTGACTTGACCCTAGTGACAGGAGTGGTTCAGTGCCGCGGAGGCGGTGAGGGCATTATTGTGGGCCCGAGGCGGATGACCATGTGCATAGCATTGCATTGTCTTTAATTCCTTTTTATATTTTTAGGAGGTTTGGTATACGGGGTTCCTTCAGGGAACTCAGGCATGTTTGTTGTTTGCATTTCAGGTAGCGAGCAGGGTTAGAGTTTGAGGTGGTGACCGAGGACGGTACCCCCGAGATCAGATCCTGTGTCCTCTTTTATCTTCTTTTGTTGAGGTAGTGATTACATGTACATTCATTTTGTGTAATCACAGTTGACTCTTATGTATAGTTTGACTTCCACGTGGGTCTGTACCTTATATATTATATATATATGTTGGTTTGATTTCCAGTGACGTGCCCGTGTTGACCATTGACGGTCTGTATTATTGTTTAAATTTTCCGCTGTTTTCGGGTACGTTACAACAGGAGTTTGGATTACAGAAAACAACCATCTATGCAGTCTTGTAGATTCCCATTGCGCATGAACTCATAGACTAAGAACCTGTGCTTCCCATCAGCACAGTAGCCGATCAGTGAGACAAGGTTTGGGTGGTCCAGTCTGCTCAATATGTCGACTTCTACACGGAATTCACGTTCGCCATCGGCTTCTTTCTGAGGTGGCAATTCCATTTTCTTAATTGCCACAACCTTCATTCGGCAAAAAAATTGCTTAAGATTTTCATAGTACCTGAAATGATCTATCTGTTTGTAAACAAACTACATGCAAATATAGTTATTCACTTATTTTATTATATATGAGATGAAAAATCAGTTTCAGAAGTTGTAAAGAGAAACATTTCAGAAGTTGTAAACAGAGCAATGAGTAATAAAAGTTCCCAAGTTACAACAACAGTGAAACCTTTAGTGACTGAACTTGACATTATCATAAACATTCAGAAAGAAACATAATTAAAAATTGCTGTCAAAATGGATATCAAAAAAACTATTAACGATAATGTCTTTTTTTCTGTTTATGTTAAATTGTTAACTAACCTCGCCGCTTCGAAGAATCCCTCTATATACTTTACCAAATCCCCCTTTTCCAAGGAAATTTTCATCGTTGAAGCAATACGTTGCTTCTTCCATTTCTTTGAGCATAAAAACTATGGAGCAATTCCGCTTCTTCGATGGAGGAATGTACTCCTTGATTTGCCAATAATCCACTGGCTTGTACACCCCTGAAGATTGTTGACAACATCAAACTGATGAAATTAGAAAGTCGAAATCATGTACACAAATTTGTGAGCTGCAAAAGAATTCCTACAATAAAATAAACCACCAATTGTATGGATTGTAGTGATTTCGGAAAAGCTAAAGAGTTTCCACAGAGTAAGAAGAGAAATCACTTACAGGGGTTGATGTGGTCATATGATTTGGTTCTTCTTTTGTTCCAAACTGATACTATATTGAAAGGCATTTTTACTCTTCAAACCTTTTCTTCCCAATTCACAACAAATTTGACACCTCCCGGCAACTGCTCTCTGCAAATAGAATCAATTTTCATATAAGAAACCAATCAATTATATGGTGGAATACAAAATGAGCCCAGAAAAATCAGCAAGAAATACCCAACTATTAAACAACAACAAAATAGTAACAGATGTATGATATCCACATGAAGAGGTGAATTTATTACCTATTTCACCACAGCAAGGAATTGTAAGATGAGTAGTCCCAAAGAGAACACTTGAATCCAATGTATAACTCACCAACCCAATCCCAACAAACTCCTCAAAGCAAAAAAGAAAAAGAAAGTAAAAAAAAAGAGAAAGCAAAGGAATGCTTGTGTGATAAGGAAGAACCAGTTAAAGGGGAGTAATAGGTTGATGAGATCAACGTCTACCAGAAGCTATTGATATGTTTAGTTTTGGAAGTCCTCACACATGTCCCAACTGCGTTAGTGTTTGTATCATGTCTCTGTCTTGTGTGCATTAAGTGGCGTTGGCTTTGGAGGGTGAGTGGGACTTTTGCTTCAAATTCAAATCTAATGAGTTAAAGAGTTTGGTTGTTTTTGGGAACTACTAAACGTCGTCCCAAAACTACTTAAATCGTCCTTTGAAATTACCAAATTGTCTTTAACAATATATTTAATACTCATATTGTCTCGTGTCTTTAAACAATGTTTTTGACTCAGTTTTACTAACATTCCTAGTACCAACACCACGAAAATGTCTGGCGAAACACCTAGATCAGGCGAAGTAACGGAGACATATTTTTTTTCCGATTCGGACGTCTGGCTAAGACGCCTCAACCATCGTGGAGGCGTCTGGCTAAGACACCTCCACCATGGTTGAGGCGTCTTAGCCAGACGCCTCCACGATGGTACATGCGTCTTAGCCAGACGCCTCCACGGTGGTACAAGCGTCTTAGCCAGACGCCTATACCATGGTCTAAACGTCTCGCTAAGACGTCTCAACCATGGTGGAGTCGTCTTAGCCGGACGTCCTGTTTTTTTAATTTTTTTGTCAAATTACAATTATACGGTGTGTTATCTCAAATTATTTGACGTTTCTTTGCAAGTTTTCGGTGGTAACCGGTCGGATTACAATGAGTTTTTTGCAAGTGATGAAGATTCAAAAAAAATTCAGATTCAACATTTTTTAAGTTCCAAAATCCCCCGGCGGTAAAACATTCTGACTTACAAATACCACATCGACAGGTCGTTCGGTTGTTGGATCTGGAAATTTTTGAATTTTCGGTGTACCGAAGGGGTATCAGTCATCCGAATATAGTAATTATTAACTTATTAATTAATTAATTTAACAATTATCTAAATTTATAATCAATTATCTTTTAAAAAAACAATAAAAAACAATAAAAAATTACGGGCGTTCGACGGAGCCGCCACCACGTAGGAGGGGGCGTTACACAGACGTCTGTCCCATTGGCGGAGCGTCTGGGTAAAACGTCTCCCCCATCGGGGAGGCGTCTTAGCCAGACGCCCCCTCCTACGTGGGGGCGGCTCCGTCGGACGACCGTAATTTTTTATTATTTTTTTATTAAAAAGATGTTAGATATGTTACGAGATTCGAGTACACTGGGGCGTCCGTTGGCTCATTACTAACCTCCAAAACATTATTTTTTATGATTATAAGAGGAATATGAAGAGATGTGTGTGATAGGAGGGTAAAATGTCGCGTTATAACAGTAGAAATGATAGAAGAGCAAAATGATAATTTCAATGGACGATTTAAGTAATTTTGGGACGATGTTTAACAATTCAGTTGTTTTTTTATGTTAAAAAATTTGGAAGCTTTTTAAGCTACGTTTACTTTTGACTTCATAAGTGATCGATGGTTGATGTGGACATTAGGCCTTCCTAACAACACCCCGTAAGTGATTGTGGACAAATGTTTTGAGTTTTGACTATTCAGATATTTAGTTGAAAGGTGGGTTTGCATTCATGTATCTGCTTTGGTCAGATAAAGAAAACACAGGATCTGATTCTCTCCTCCCCCCTTCTAATTTGACTTATTCTTCTTATATTTGTTTATTTAGTTTTCTGCTGTAATATTGCTTATTTATTAACTCTGAAAATTGACTTCACTTAAAGGTGAAGGTAATTATTTATGGGGGAAAGTGCACATCAGAAACAGGAGACATGAACAAGTGTCTTCTCAATGTAAATCACTATCGCATAAAAAATTAGAATGTAATTATTGCATAAACATTCCAAAATCTACAAATAGTCTTCAACCTAACAACAGTGTGCAGTTTTATTAGTTTTTGTTCTGGATAACCTAAGTAAAATACAAGTGTACATTGACATGCATGTTATCTTGGGGTTATGGTTAGTACGTTAATAATTAGCCCACAAAATTTCATATGCAAGAAAATTATATGCAAAACAACTTATTATACACCTCACACTACAAAATTTAGTTGGTATAAAATCAATTAGTTTGTTTTTTTATTATAATGAGAAAAACAAGATAATAATGTCGGTGTAATTAATCGACACGGTCCATTGCTATCACGACATGACCCCACACCAACACATCACTTGAAAGGATATATCGACCAAAGGGGTCGGGAAAAAAAATCAGAGATACTGAAATTACAAGTCTTTACTTTTATGGCTAATTTTTACTTTATGCATTGACGAAATGATAATCTCGCCCCAAAGCACTTTTTCTGTCGTGGAACCTTAAGGATGAGACAGTTGTATTCACGTATGACAAAAACAATGTATTATGATGGCAACCTGGGCAAAATAGGGATTCATATTCAGATTTGTGATGGAAACTCGTCGGGTTGGATCGTTCGTTCCATATGATTGACGAATAGTTAAAAGTGATAATAAAGGGAATTATTGTCGTTATTGTCCCAAGAATACTTAAATCGTCTCTAACAATTACCATTTTACCATTTACAATCTATTTAATATTCATTTCGTCCCGTCTCTTAAACTAAGGTTTATATCTAAGTTTTTCTCATTTTACTAGTACCAACACCACGGAAATGTCTCGCGAAACATTTCCATCACGCGAATTTCAATTGGACATTTTACCAGATTTTTTATTTTATTTTATTTTATTTACTAAAAAGAAGTTTGACATTTTACCAGATTCGAGTGCACTGGGACGTCCACTGACTCATTTCCTGACCTCTGAAACATTGTTTTTCATAATTATGAGAGTGTTATGAAGAGAGAGTGGTGGTAGGAGAGTGAAATGAAGAGATATATAAATAAAAATGAGAGAATGACAAAACAGTAATTCGCACGGGCGATTTAAGTAGTTTTGGGGTGACGAATAACAATTCAGTAATAAAAAGGTTATGTTTTTATCGGTGTTGTATTTAAATTATACCAAATTCATATCCATCATCTATTTATTTGAATAGAAATAGATAGTCTAAATATGCATGTCAGTATGTATATACATTGTATTTATTTTGACATTGGGTTTTGACCCAAGCAATTTCGACCCGTTTTTATTTTTTATGGTTGTGTTTTAAAATTAAAAAAATCACGCCCCCGGAATAGTGTAATATTCTAATCTCTTTTTAGTGGGCTAATGATGGTTAGGTGGTTGAGATGGACAGCTGAGATGGACAACTGAGATGTTGAGGTGGATGGTGGAGATGGAGTGAAGAAGAGTATAAAGGTTGAGTTTCTCTCTCTTTTCTCACTCATTTCTCTCTTTCCCGCTCGTTCACTCTCTCAAACTCTTTCCCTCTCAGACATTTGAAGCTCCAGAGAGTTGTGGAATTGGCAAAGCAAGGAGAAGCTCAGATGGTTGCCGGAGTTGAGATGATCGGGCTCGAGGAGCTGCCGGAGGGAGAAGAGTTATTTCGAGTAAACGTTCGCGGTGGGCTTCTACAAGCCTTAAATGTATGTCAAGCTTTACTTTTATGCTAACCTAGGATAGAGTGAGTGTTTGAGTAGTCGACGGTAGGCCGAAAGGCTCGTCGGAGTTGTGCAACAAATTTCTGCACTGTAAAGGTCGACTGGTTGTAGTGTAATTTGGGCGTTCATATCTTGCACCAGTCGAACGATACCATTGGGTGGTCGACCAGTTGTGCATTTTGAGCGAGAAGAGGAAGGCCCTGTGAGTTTCCAGCCGAACGGGTACCTTTGTCGTTCGACTGAAAGCACTGTTTTAAGTCGGTTAGGGGTGTAGACCTCAAAACGGTCGACCGCCTTGGGACGTTGTTCGACCGATGACTTAAGATGACTTCAAGTTTGTTCGACCCAATTGTTGTTTGGTCGACCGGTGTAGTTTGATTCGATGTCGGGTCTTACTAGAAGTTTCCGATCGACCGGTTCGTAGTGTTTGTTCGACAGTTTGGTCGCTTTGAGTGAGAGGAGGGAACTACTGGATGTTTTCGGTGGAACATGTCCCCTTCGTCGTTCGACCAGTTGGTATGTTTTTCGGTTGGGCCAGTCATCTGAATGAAGATTTGGCCGACTATGGGTGTGGTTTTGTTTGACCGTTTTAGACCAGTTTTGCATCGGATTGTATGTGATCTTGTGGTTTTGAGTTTTGTTTGGATCTGCCTTGGGGGCAACGGGTCCCCGACCCTTTGGGGTAATTGTACGGACATTCCTCTCTGAGAGAGATTGTGATTGTGGCTCTATGGAGCGGGTGTCTTGTGCACACGTGTGGTTGTAGGGTTGGGGTGAGAGGATCCTTGAGACCCGGTTTGGTTTGTGTCAGTTGTGGTCCCAGGAACCCAGTTAGACGGTGGTGGTTGTGTTTTATTGCATTTCATATCATGTATTGTATTTGTTAACTTATGCATTTAGGAGTTTGACATACGAGATTTCCTTATTGGAAACTCTGGCATAATTTCATGTTTGCATTTCAGGACGTGAGCGTCGATATGAGGTGGTGACTGAGGGTGAGCGCACCCAGACCATATACTATCTTTTGAGTTGGAGGTTGATACGATGACACTTGTATATGTTGTATATTTTTGTGTGATGTAATTATACTTTTGTTTCCCTGTATTATACAGTGTATCACTCTATATATGTGTGTAGTTTTCATAGCGTCCCGGTGATTTGATCTATTGATATATCTATCTCTTAAGTTTTAAATTTTTCGTTAATTTGGGGCGTAACAAATTGTTTGGAGGTTCATTTCTGGGTCAAATTATATTTCCCAGATTTGAAATCCACTTTCTCTTGAATAATATCTACAATAGTGCATGGAAACACCAATGTAAAACCATCCATAACAATATAAATAGTAATTATCTCATCAGGGAAAGTTGAAGAAACGAGAGGAAACCAAACATCATCAAACATATGCATATGATAAAATTCTTACTACTTGGTATTTCTTCCTTAACAAATTTCTAATGATAGACGAGATAATCGTCGAGTTCGGTTAAGATCTTTTTCGCATTCTCCGCAATCTCTTCGGGATCTGGGATCTCCTCGGCGATCTTCCCGTACTGAATCGACCAAGTGACATTGCATCCATCTCCCTTGGAGTCGATGTGCACGGTGACATTGAAGTTCTTGAAGTACTTAAGCACTTCACCTTCTATAACCTCATACACTGCAGTTTTATTTGCCTCATCAATGTGAACAATTTTCTCCTTCACTTCAGTCTCTGTTGGCACACCTACAAATCACAACATTTAATCACTTACATATTATGGTTGGAATTGTAAATCACAATCATATATATAATGTGAGGTGCATTGATACGTACCATAGATAATTTTCTTGATGGTCCCAACACTCCTGCCATCTCCTTGCAGTAGTTGGATGCTCGTGTAATGTTGTGGAAATATCTTTGGGAATAAAGCAGTGGAGTCTAGCAAAGCCTGCCAGTACTTGTCACCTGAGGACTTTATCTCAATCACCACCTCAAGCTTCCCATCCAACCCCATTCTTGAAATTATGGAATTTAAGCTGCCTTGATTCAGTAATATTGCAGAAATTTGACGAAAATGGTGGTGTACTATATAAGTTTAGCTGGGAAAATATATATCAAGGGAAATATATGCTCCCACGACTTTCTATGTCGTGGTTGCCACCACTAATTAGGAGTTATTGTCTTCCACTAAACCACTACATGTGCTTAATTTGTACCGTCCATTCAACTCATTTCCTACAATATATAGGGATTGGTTTTGATTTTTGACCGTTACAATAAAATAGAATTAGGATAAACAGCAGTTCACTTTTCTCCTCTATTGGGCCTCGGCCTAGGCTTATTACACTTCATCACCTAACCTGGTCAGGTCCACCAGTAGTATCTACCTGGGTCAATTTATTGATTATATATCCATTTTCTTTAATCAATATCTAAATTAGTCTATGCAAATTCCCATCTCATATCATGAATGAAGTACATGTTGATACAATTACAAATATGATCATGTAATACAACGGGTTACATATGTCGAACAAATATTCCGTAAGGATCAAGATAAAGTCAACATACAAAAACATGTATAGGAAAACAACAAAACAAAGAACAATGATCATAGACGACCTCATAGACCGAACAGTCGGAAGACGACTTGCCTCAGAGAAAATATCGGTCCACATACCAGTGCGTTTGATGGTCTGTCGGTTTTCTCCCAGGATAAAACGGTCTCATCGTCGATCAGGCACACACCGGAGTCGACAGACCACGAAAGCAGCGCAAAACCTCGCAAAAATCGGTCGTCGGAGAACTCTGAATTCGGAGACCTAAAATCGCCAGAGGGACGGTTTTCGTAGAGAGAGGATGGGAATAAAACGTGTGTACCGGAGGAAACCGACTGATATATATATATATATATATATATATATATATATATATATATATATATATATAATCTTGTAACCGTCAAGGACTTAATTGCAAAAAACAATTAACATGAGGTCCAAAAATTAAATACACCCATCACCCTGAGGCTAAATCCTTTAATTTCCCCCAAAACCCCGCTGCCTCGCCTCGTCCCACCACGGACTGACGGGACGGGACAAGCGCGCGTGTGTGTGAAGAATTCTCTCTTCCTCTCTTTCCACCTACAAAGGGTCAAGTGAATAGGATGTTTATCAACATCCTTCAACTTGTTAGCTTCACCAATGTGGGACTAAAAGTGAGGTGAGCACATGGCACATAGGGCAAAAGTTCTCATCTTCTTCTTAACATTGGATTTCTTCAATTGAGTTATTCATGGGCCTAGCCCAAACTCAATAATCCAACAATCCCCCACAAATCCATTGTTGATCGAGCGACCAAACCTTGCAGCCTAGTGCTTTCAGTAATGGTACCTTTCAGGTTTGAACCACGACCTGAGTCCTTCAACTTTACCCCCACAAGAACTAAGTGAAACGAAGTCTTGAACTTGAACCTTTTGTGTGGAGATGTCCATTGAGAACAACACTAAGCAGGTTATGCTGTAATCTACAGGGTTGATGTTTTACAGCCATGCATCTGTATCCTGTTTCATGAATGCTTTCAAGGAATGACCCTCATTCCTCTAATTGCGGCCACACAGTTGCATTCACATAGTTGGGCTTCTCCAAAGATGCACTGCTAACATCTTGTCTCAAAGACTTGAACTCATTCAGAGTCTACACTCTTACTAAACTTGCAGTTTCAGCAACATATTCATTCTTTGGGGTATTGACACATATACAATGTATGACCTACAATGTATCACCAATGAGTTGCACTTAACTCACTCAAGAAATTGTTATTACCGCATTGAACCAACTTCGTGGGATCTCCACTCAGATTGGTTGGGTTGTCATTCTAGACAAGTCATGTAATGAGTCTCAGTCTCATCCCCAACTTGGATTTCAGAACTTGAGCTAGATCAAGTCCTTTGGTGAAAGGATAACTTGTATTGTCTTTGGTACTAACAAAATCAACAGGTATCATCATTTCCGAGATTAATTCCCTTACAGACTTCAGTCTGACTTGGATGTGTCTCCTTTGTTTGTGGTTATACTTTGAGCTTCTTAACTTTGCAATAGTAGTCATACTATCACAATGCACACATATTGCAGGAACTGATTTGCTAGTCATTGACAATTCAGAAAGGAGTCCTTTCAACCATTCAACTTCAATTCCACTTGTATCCAAAGCACAAAGTTCAGCCTCAAAAGTAGATCGAGACAATATGGTCTATTTCGTAGACCTTCAGGAAACTGCACCTCCACCCATAGTAAAAACATACCTTGTAACACCGTTACTCCAAGAGTTTTTGGCTATCCAGCTTGGATCACTGTACCTTTCTAGTACAGCTGAGAATTTCCCATAATACAGCCCAAGGGTAGAAGTACCCTTCAAGTACTTAAGTACTCTATCTAAAGCCTCCCAATGAGTACGATCAGGCAACTTGTGTATCTACTAAGTTTGCTCTCCGAGAATGAAATATCTGGTCGTGTGCAATTTGCAAGATACATCAAACTACCTATAATCTGAGAATATCTCAGTTGTGAAACTGGAACACCACTCTTGTTCTTGTAGAAAGGTTTTGATGAATCATATGGGGTTTTCACAGATTTACAATTCGTATAGTCAAATCTCTCAAGAATCTTCTCAACATAGTGAGATTGAGATATGGAAATACCATCAACTGACCTAGTCAGTTTGATACCCAAGATCACATTTGCAACACTCATATCCTTCATCTCAAACTTAGTACACAAGAAAGACTTAGTTTCATGTATTATATTCGATTAGAGCCAAACAGTAAAATGTCATCAACATATAAACACAATGCAATACATGCATTACTTTGAACTTTGCGATAGACACATTTGTCAGAATCAATAACCTGGAATCCAAATGATAATATAATTTTGTCAAATTTCTCATGCCAAGCTTTTGAGGCTTGTTTAAGTTCATAAAGAGACTTAACAAGTTTACAAACTTTGTTCTCATTTCCAGAAGCTACAAATCCTTCAGGTTGATCCATATAAATTTCTTCTTCAATACCTCTATGAAGAAAAGCAGTTTTTACATCCATTTGATGGATTGTAAAATCATATACAGACGCTAATGCTAAGAGGACTCGGATAGTAGTCAAACGAGACACTGGAGAATAGGTATCGAAATAGTCTATTCCTTCTTTTTGTTTAAACTCATTGACAACTAATATGGTTTTATACTAATCGATGGAACCATCTGGTTTTAATTTCTTTTTAAATATCCATTTACAATCGATCGTTGAACAACCTAGAGAAAGATTTACCAACTCCCATGTCCCATTAGAGACAATAGAGTCAATCTCGACCTTAACTGCATCTTTCCAATGCTTTGCTTCAGATGAAGCCATAGCATCCTTGAAAGTGTTAGGATCACCCTCGATGTGGTATGTGATAAAATCACTTACCAAATCCTTGGCAATTCGAGAACGTTTGCTCTTTCTTGGTTCAATTTCAACTTGAGCTTGAGAAGACTCAAAATCGAGAATAGACAAATTTACCCCCACATTTGTCATCCTTTCCACGTGCTCGTGGATGGAACCAGACGTAGAGGGATCAACTAAAGCAGAAACTTGTTGAGGAACTCCAGATTTCATGGGAAATAGATCCTCAAAAAATGTGGCATCACGAAATTCAACAATTGTGTTAACATCTATGCCATATATCTCGGACTTGATTACCAAAAATCTGTACGCATAGTTATTAATCACATATCTGATAAATATTGCATCAACAGTCTTGGGACCAAGTTTTTCCTCTTATGTTCAGGGATTAACATTTTTGCAAGACAACCTCAAACTTTAAGATATTTAAGGCTAGGTTTTCGACCACACCAGAGTTCGAATGGACTGTCCTCCTTATGTTTTTTGGGAACTTTATTCAAAATATGGCAAGCCATATTCAAAGCTTCTCCCCACATATATTTGGGTAATCCTGAACTCTCCATCAATGTATTAATCATATTAGATAATGTTATATTTGTTCGTTCAACAATTCCGTTAGATTGTGGAGAATACGGTGTCGTCACCTCATGAACTATGCCAGAATCCTGACACACTTGTTCAAACAGGTTGGACGTATATTCACCACATATATCAGATCTCAACCTCTTAAGTTTCTTTTCAGTTTGTGTCTCTGCTTCATTCTTAAAAATAAGAAACTTAGATAACGCTTCATCTTTACTTTTCAAAAGATAAACATAACAATATTTTGAATTATCATCAATGAAAGTGATAAAATATTTCTTTTTATCCTTAGTTAACATGCCATTAATTTCACAAGTATCAGTGTGTACTAAATCTAAAATACTAGTATTTCTAGTCACAGAATGAAGCGGTCTTTTTGGTTGTTTAGTCTGTACACACACTTGACATTTTTTATTCTCAATAGCACACTTCGGAATCATATTTAAATTCATCATTCTTTTCAAACATTGATAATTCACATGTCCTAGACGTTTATGTCAAACATCACCAGATTCAATGGAATAAACAACAGGAGAAGACACATCCTTAACAGAAATTGCATTGCGATTATAAAAAGCAGGTTCAACATAAATTAAAAAAGCACCACAAGACAAGTACTGTAACGTCCCGTCCCCGAGTCCGCATCGAACCCGGGTCCCGGTCCGTCACCCATGTGCCCACTGGCCCACAACACTCACATATTGTCACAAAACTTAAGTTGGTAAGTGTTATGGTAGTGTGCTCATGTCATTATCTCTCACCCCAACATTCTCATGCTAAGCAATGTGAGACTAAACTTGGGGGCGTTACAAGTACCCCTTGCCATTAAAAGTACCAGAAAGAGTAATCAAAATTTTGTTACATTTAAATTTTACTTCATAACCCTCAACTACCAGACACAGACCACTAATAATGTTGCGACGAACAGCAGGCACATGATGTGTCATGTGCATTTAAAGAACTCGTCCTGAAGGTAACTTCAAGTCGATACGTCCAATTCCAAGCACCTTTGCAACATTCTCATTGACCATCACCACAGATCTATGGTCAACAGGCTGGTAAGAGGCAAACATGGACTTGTCAGCACATACATGCACATTAACCCTAGTGTCAACCAACCACTCACGTGATTCATAAATGGAAAAAAACTTGAGGATTAACAGAAACAAACTTACTAGTGGTCTCATCCACCTCAGTTAATACATTGACATGTGGAGTCGATTCAGTGGTACCTTGTTGGCGTTTGATTTTCTTAAAAGGACAATCCTTAGCTCAGTGTCCAACCTGTTCACAGTTCCAACATGATTTGTTTATTGATTTTTTCTGGATTTTGGCCTTAGGTTTTGTTTTATTAAAAGATTGTGATTTTTATTTAAAATGCGACTTAGATGAGGATCCAATCAACATTGAATTTCTTCAATTAAGTTATTCACGAGTCTAGTCCAAACTCAATAATCCAACGGTACATAAATGTTGAATTTTCTTCACATATAACTGAAACAAATGCACTCTTCCATTATTTTATTCAACTTTTAACTTCCACAACGATAGCAAAGCCAAAGTTGAACAATTATCAACCGTAGGGTAATCTTCATTATTGCATTATGTTCTGCTCCTATGGGCAAGAACAAGTTCTAATTCTTGACGAGATAGTCGTCGAGATCGGTGAAGACTTTCTTTGCGATCTCAGCCACTTCCTTAGGTTCAGGGACCTCCTCGGAGATCTTGTCGTACTGGATGGACCATTTGACGTAGCATCCGTCTTCCTTGGGATCGACCTGCGTGGTGACATTGAAGGTCTTGAAGAACTTTAGCACTTCTCCCTCTATAACCTCATATGCTACAGTTTTCTTTGCCTCCTCCACTAGAATGACTTTCTCCTTCACTTCTGTCTCAGTAGGCACACCTACAAACACAACATTTAATAATGGGTTAGTTGGTTCATTTGTTGAAGTATTAATTATATCGTACGAAATTCAATTCCAAATGTTTTGTACGTGGTTAACAGTGTTTGAGGTAACAACATGGTGACCAGTTGCGCTATCACAACTTGTCTTTAGATTATTTTTAAACTTAATTTTACCGATTTATTCTACTTCTATCCAAAATGCGCCTTTCTTCGTCGGTGCTAGCTCTATCGTTGTGTTAGTCAGCTATTCAACCGTATAATAACCACCTGAATCTAATAAATTTATCCACAAGCATGCATTGATAATATGCATGCATAGTTTGCAAATTACAATCATATATGATTTAGTGAGTGGTGTATATTTCTCATTTATATGTACGTACCAAAGACAATCTTCTTGATGGTTCCAACACTCTTGCCATCTCCCTCCAACACTTGGATACTCTTGTAATGTTGTGGGAATATCTTGGGGAAGAGAGTGGTGGATTCCATCAAGCCATTCCAGTACTTGTCACCTGAGGACTTCATCTCCATCACCAGTTCAAGCTTCCCTTCCAACCCCATCTTTCTAATTGTCTATAAAATTATGCCAACTTAGTTTGGTACGTAGATGGAGAGAGTGACAGCCTATATATAACGATAAGGATAGGTTCTTTGGAAATATATCTTCATGTGGTGGTGTACCGTTCGGAGTTAATGGGATCTGCGTGATCTAACTAATTTTTGGTCGGTTGGTGCTAGACAAGAAATTAGCAACCGCATACTCCATCCATCTCTAGGTGATGCGGCTGTTTATTTTTTTAGGTGGTAGGAGAAGGATGAGGTGGAGCATTGAATGGTGATTTGTTCAAATTAATTGCTGCACAAAACGGGTTAGAAAGGATCTATTGGCATGAGTTTGATGCATACTTGGATAGTAGCCTAACAATTGATTTATTACTTTATATATATACCTCACTCTGTCATACGTAGTTAGTCTTGAAATAGAGATAAGTGAAAATCATGAGATTACTTAGTCACCTTTAAGGTCATGCTTTGTTTGTCGAAACGAAGGATATAACGTAATCTAATAACCTCCTCATTACATTTCTTTTCTTAGTTGAGAAAAATGAAGATAATCCATTTATGGAGGTAATCCAATTATATTTATTTCAATGTAATAAGATTACGGGTGTAATCAACAATCAACTCATTTCGAATTAATCTAATAATATCACATTGTCAAAACTCAACTCTGATCTTACTAGAAGTATATCGAAACTTCAACAAACTCTTTGGACATTTACCATATTTATTAAATAAGGGAACTACTAAACGTCGCCCCAAAACTACTTAAATCGCCCCTTGAAATTACCAAATTGCCCTTAACAATATATTTAATACCCATATCGTCCCGTGTCTATAAATAAGGCATATGGTCTTGTATATTCATAATTTATCAGTAAAAACACCACGAAAATGTCTGACGAGGGTGATGCATCGGGTGAGGTAAGCCTGGCGCGGGGCAAATTTTGGGCCGAGCGTCTGCATTAGACGCCTCCCCCATGGTGAGGGCGTCTGCGTAGGACGCCCTCCCCATGGACTAGGCGTCTAACGCAGACGCCTCCCCCATGGGATAGGCGTCTTATGTAGACGTCCTCCCCATGGGTAAGGCGTCTGTAGTAGACGCCCTTCCCTTCGGTCAGGCGTCCTACGCAGACGCCTTACCGTTGGGGAAGGCGTTTAACACAGACGCCCCATCCATGGGGCAGGCGTGTAACACAGACGCCTATTTTTTTTTTTTTTTTGATTTTGATTTTGTTTTTTTAATTTCGACATTATTTTTGAAATTTTTTAATTTCGAATTTATTTATTTTTTTTTTTAATTTTGATTTTATTTTTGTAGGTTCCAGATTTCGGTGGTGATGGAGTGGATTACAGTGAGTTATTTCAAACTACACAAATCTTTGCAACAATCGATGAAGCATGTAAATGGGCCAAACAAGTAGCTATCGGAGCTGGGTTTTTTTTGGTCGTGTCATCGTACAAAACAAGATCAGATAGTCGGATGGATTGTTATTTGAGATGCGACCGGCGAAATCAAATGGAGTCTCGGGATATGGATACTGCACTTCGAAGAAACACCAAAAGAAAGGGTTGCGGTTGCCGTTTCTTAATAAAAGTGGTGGAGCGACGAGATCGTGATGGATGGGTTTTGGTTTTTAATAGTGCTCACGGACATCACAACCACAGACTGGCAGTTTATCCAGAGGGTCATCGTCAAATTAGTGGTCTAAGTTCTGGGGCGAAGAAGATTGTTCGTGATATGACAGAGGCGCAAGCAAAACCACGGAACATCTTGAAGGCAGTAAAAGAAAAATTCCCGGAGGACAATCCAAATCAAAGGCATATTTATAATTTCAGAGATTACATGAGGAGGACAAAATCTGAAGATCGGAATCCCGTCCAGCAGTTTCTCTACCAAGCAGTGCAGTGTGAGTACTTACATTGGATTATGGCGGATCCAGAAACTGATGTCGTCACTCACGCTTTTTTGGCACATCCGACGTCAGTCCAGTTGTTGCGGACATATCCTTTCGTTATCTGCATGGATTCGACTTACAAGACGAACAAGTATAAGATGCCTTTGTTCGAAATGATTGGGGTCACACCAGCAAACATGAATTTCCTTATTGGATATGCGATTTTGATGGATGAATCTTACTCCAGTTATTTGTGGGTGATGGAGAAGTTGAGAGATCTGTTATTGGGGACTGTCAGCCCGACTGCAATAATAACAGACCGGGAGTTAGGCCTTATGCGACCAGTGAGAGAGGTTTTTCCAGACTCTGCTCATTTACTCTGCACATGGCACATCAACAAAGACGTATTGAATTACGCGTACCACGTATTCGGCAAGAATAAGGAGATGGCAGAGACTTTGAGGCGTGGAAGATGGAGGAAGATCATGCTTTCTACTTCAGAAGCCGAGTATGATAGAGCTGTGTATGCTCTGAAAGATTTGTATAGATCGTGGCCGGCTATCACGGAGTATCTGGACACCACGTGGTTAGTGCATAAAGAAAAGTTTGTGCTGAATTGGACGAACAAAGTCCTTCATTTTGGGAACACCACGAATTGTAGGGTCGAAAGTGCTCATTCGGCTCTAAAAGAGTGGATTTCTACATCGACTGCAGCTCTGGACACTCTTTTCGAGCGCGTCAACGCGGCTACTGAAATGCAGCTGACGAATATTCGAAACTTTCTTGAAGACTCGAGACGGCGAAATTTGACTAATTTCGGACATTCTCTATATCGTCACATAAATGGTAGAGTTTCGCATCACTGTTTGCAGTTGCTGAGTCAGGAGGTGAAGAGAATGCAACAGTTAGATGATGAAGTTGAATATCGTTGCGAGTGCGCTTTTCTGACTTCTCATGGGATACCTTGCGCATGTACCATCCGTGGATGTCTTGAATCAGAAAACGGAATTTACTTAGAGCAGATTCATTCGTTCTGGAGGACACTTGTCATTGGGGAAGGAGCCGGGAACGCAGAGTTTGTGTCTCAGGCAGCTCAAGACGCCGAACATTTTCGCAGTCTGGTTGATGAGATTGCAGGAAGTGACCCTACCGTAATTCGATCTGCCTCTCGGGTTTTATTCGAGCAGCTACACCCCGAACATTCGAATTTGAAAGAGCCTGCAGTAAAAACAAAGCTACGAGGTCGACCAAGGGGAAAGTCGACACGACGGGACCCTAGTGCGTTTGAGTATGCAGAGCGAGGTAGTGGTCGATCTTCAGGTAGTGGGAGTAGAGGTCGTGGTCGTTCTTCCGGTAGTGGAAGCAAAGGTCGTGGTCGATCTTCTGGTTCTTCGTCAGTGAGAGGAGGATCAGGTATACCATCCTTACATTTATTATTATTATTATTTTGTTATTTATTTCAGTAAATATGTATCTTTTGTTATTATATCTAACTGTATTTTTTGTTCATATTGTAGTGACTGGGCGGGCTGACGTAGACGACTTCCCATATGGAGATAGAATTCCAGGAATCATTATGCCATTCCTACACCAGTGGAATGATGTACGTGCTGATGGAAACTGTGGATTTCGATGTGTCGCCGATGTTTTCCACGGTGGTGAAGACAATTGGCAACTCGCCCGTCGTTCGATTTCAAATGAGATAGCTGCGAACCCATCTTTTTATGAGCACGTATACTACGACGGTGTGGCGGAGGCTCGTCACCGGATTAATTGGGGCGGGGGACCTTGTGGCGAGAATCACTATATGGAGACGTGGACGGACTTGTTTCCCATTGCAAATTTTTACAAGTGTGCAGTTATGTTCTTCTCTCTCGGAAATGATGGTTCGTTGTACCCATGTCTTACAGTTCTACCTTGGGAGAGTCCGCCTACCGTGACGAGACCGTGCAGAGAGTTGATTATTGCTCATTTAGGGAGTTACGCTCATTACATTCGTTTGGAATTGAATGAGGGATTCCCCGTACCTCCTATAGCGACTCTGTGGTATCAAATACGAGATGAGAGTGTTATTGGATGGGAGCTGGAGTACCAACATAGGATAGCATATTGGCAACAATTATGTAATATGTTTTGATATGTTTGTATAATTATGTAATATGTTTTGATATGTTTGTACATTATATAGTGTTGCTTTATTATGTAATATGTTTTGATATGTTTGCTTTATTTGCATTATATATAATAGTACGAAAGGTTATCAAACACAAATACAAACAATAAGCGTACGACATGTTCGCAAACACAAACACAAATAATAAATAATAAGCGTACAACAGATAAACAAATATAAATGCAAATACTAAGCGTACCACAGATAAGCAAACACAAATACTAAGCGTACAACAGATAAACAAATATAAATACAAATACTAAGAGTACGGTACAACAGATCAGCCTACTCATCATCCGAATCATGGTCGGAGATGCCTAACTGAGTATGCCATGACTGTATGATCTGATCCACATCTCCGCATGCAGCTCTGGCATCGTCTGGCAGCTCATCCCTCATCTGCAAGATTGGGTCTACAGCCCGTATCATCTTACCCATCCACTGCACATAACATTAACATTAGCGTACATTAACAAATTATACGGTACAAATAAATTTAGATAAAATGAAAAAATTACCAGATCGCCACACGTCCTATCTGGTGGTCGATCTGCTCTCCGGGAGGCACCACGGACGATGATAGGATGTGAGTAAGTACCGAACCAATCAAGATAACGTGCATCACACTCGGAGGGGTCGCGACTACGTCTGAAGTCGCCAAGGAACAATCGGCATGATCTCGGAAATGTCCGCCAAGTCGATTCCGCTGTAGAAGCGGGGAACCTGACGTCGTACGTCGCTGCTGTCGCAGACCGCACCGCATGCTCTGGTGTCGGGATGTCAACCGGGATCCCCATAGGGGGAGCGGCTTCCTCGGACGCCCGCCCCATGCGGGGGGCGTCTCCCTCGGACGCCGACGACTTTTTTTTTTTTTTTTTTAAAAACAAATAAATAACGTAATGTTACCTCATACGGGTACACCGGGGGAACTGCTGGCTGCTTCCCTGGCCTCCGAGACATTCGTAATCTTGTGTAGTAGGTATAGGAAGAGAAAGTTTTGAAAAAAGAGTGAAATTGTGAGATATATAAGCAAAAATAGGAGGAAGGGCAATTTGGTAATTTCAAGGGGCGATTTAAGTAATTTTGGGGCGATGTTTAGCAGTTCAGTTAAATAAAGGGGAAGTGTCAATCTGCCCCCCTCAAATCTTTTATTTCATCAAACATCCCCTCTCGTTACTTTGTCATTAAAGTTGTCGCGTTACTCTGTCTAAAAGACCTAATTACCCCTTTATTTAATAAATATGGTAAATGTTGACCCCTTCCTCAATTTCATTCCTACGAAAATCTCATAACCAAATCTTGACCCCTTTCCTCAATTTTATTTGTGAATAGAGGATGGGTAATTAAGCCTTTTAGACCGAGTAACGAGAAAATTTCAACGGCAAAGTAATAAGAGGTGGTGTTTGATGAACTAAAAGATTTGAATTAGGAAAATTGATGACATCAACATTTGAGGGGTGCAAATGATACTCAAGCACATTTGATGAGTGAATTAAAAATCAAATCTCCCCTGAAGAAAAAAATATTTTTAAATCACGTTGTCATTCATGTTCTAAATTCATGAGAATATAATTTAATTACATAGAATGAAATTCTATGGAATCCAATCACGACAAGCTTAGCATGACCAACCACTAGAACAATCCCTCCTTTGTCTTGAATGGTATTCGACTCGTCGCCAGGTCAGATCCGAATTTGATGGTAGCCACTCCGAAGATCGATTTTTGAGAAAACTTGTGCCGCTCCTAAACGGTCCAACATATCATCAGGTCGTGGAATTGGAAATCAGTACCGAATTGCGGTAGAATTTTTCTCTACCCTTTAACCCGTAACTGGTTAACCTAACCTGCCAGACTAAACGGAGCGGGTTGCTGTTGATGTGTAACTCGCTCTGTTAACCTGTTTTACCCGTTAAACACATAATTATAAAATAAACATATTTATATTTCAGTATTTCTTATGTTGACTCAAACATCTGATTTCGCTTTTGTTGGCTCAAACATTATCCTAACTAGAAATTTTGATCGTGATGTTGATCTGCCAAATGGGTCCTTCATGCTTGCTTTACCTGTAACCGACAAACTTTAACATTAATAGGAAGAGTCACTCGATAATGTTGACTGATAACACCTTAAAAACAAACTTTGAGATCATTGCTGGTCCACAGTGTTGTTCGATTGATTGAGAACGTTTTTCTTTACCTTATTTTGATTCCTTAGTGACTTAATCTTCTTGAGCACGCGTCTCATTTTTTCCTTTGTAAAATCACCGTGCATATCACTGTTAATGCCAAATCATTCTTAATAATTTTAATGTTTTATTTTTGATGAAGATTGGGTATTATTTTTAATGATCAATTTAAGTCATAATATGAATAGGTAGATTTTTCATGATTATGTTTTATGTGATTGATTTTTCTATGTGATTGATTTTTCCTCATTCATTTTGATTTTTTACCCGTTTCACACCCTTAACCTGCCCTTAAGTGGGGAGGATAACAGTCAAAAATATTACCCGTCCCGTCCCGTTTAGGAAGCGGTTTCTGATGGAAGAGGGATGACCGGCACTACATGGGCTTTGGGATGAGGTGGATTAGCTTTTGGACAAAATTTGGATTTTTGAAGCCACCATCCGCATCCTTAGTATGTCAACCTCTACAATGCGTTTGTTGTAATTGATTTATCTTCTTCCATAGCTCGGTTAATAGTGCAGAATCAAAATCTTATATAGAGTTCAAATTATCACTACTTTAAACCTTGTCATAAGCGAAACATACATGTAATATGTTCGGAGTTGATTTACATAAACATACATGTTATGTGTTGGAAGTCTATTCCCTAAATTTGCACATGAACAACTGTTAGGAATTAAAACCAATCCCAAATACGCAGCGGAACAAAATTAACGAATCTAATCGGCTAAACTTGAGAACAAAATGCAAATCCGAAATCCAAACCACACAAAACACGCAAGATTTAACGTGGAAACCCAATGCGGGAAAAACCACGGACGACACAACTCAAATCCACTATAGAGAAACGTATTACAAGAGATGCTTACAGGAGACGCGAACGAACCGACGAAGAAAACCCGGCTCAAATTTCTCCTACCGAATCACAAGGATGCTATCTCTCTCTTTTCTCTCAAGAACACAAAAGTGAATAATAGGAAAACAATCCTATAACAAAAGGGACGAAATTGCCTTTATATATGAGGACAAAACAAGTACAAGTTGCACTAAAAACGGGTGGAATAATGTGCAAAACGTGGGCAAAACTGGGTCAAACGGTCGACCGATCGGGTGATCCGGTCGACCGATTAAATAACTGTATCATAAACGGTCGACCGAAATTGAAGTCTCGTTCGACCGAAAATCGACAGTAACTTTTCTGGCTTGCGCGAGTGCATAATCGGTCGACCGTACACTTAAGTCCCGGTCGACCGAATTTCAACAGACACTTTTCTCCCAGCTCCTCGAACGTTTCCGGTCGACCGAATCCAAGGTTCCGGTCGACCGAAAAACAACAGTAACTTTTGTCCAACTCCAATTGTGTGCCCGGTCGACCGAATCCTAGATTCCGGTCGACCGAAAAAGAACAGGCACTTTGCTGGACAAATTCAACACACATCCGGTCGACCGAATCACTCCATCCGGTCGACCGATTGTCTATTTTTCCTGCACGTATACTTTAAACACTTATTCAAGGTAAACAACAACAATCTCCACCTTTACCTTGAATAACCCCTGTAACTCTTTGAAGGAAACACTTCCTTCCTCATTGTGTCGTCGTCTTAGCTCCACCTAATCGGAACTCAAACCAACCAAGTTCACGCATACCATGAACTTAGTCGAAATAACTGGCTTCGTCAACATATCAACCGGATTATCTTCAGTGCCCACCTTCTTCACCACCACACTACCTTCAACAACAACTTCCCGAATGAAGTGATAACGGACGTCGATATGCTTCGTCCTTTCGTGGTACATCTGATCCTTCGTCAGATGAATGACACTCTGACTATCACAATAAACAACCACTGTATTCTGACCTGGAATAAGCTCTCCAAATAAACCTTTCAGCCAAAGAGCTTCCTTGATACCCTTGGTCGCTGCCATATACTCTGCCTCCGTTGTAGACAAAGCAACAGTGTGTTGCAACGTCGCTTTCCAGCTAATAGTCGTGCTCCCAACAGTAAACACATAACCAGTCATAGATCTTCGTCTATCGCAGTCTCCCGCGTAATCGGCATCTACAAACCCCATTAACGAATACGAAGATCGACCAAATTTCAGAGATAGCTTAGTTGTACCTTTTAGATACCGGAGAATCCACTTCACAGCTGACCAATGCTCCTTTCCTGGATTCGACATATAGCGGCTCACCACACTGACCGCCTGAGCTATATCTGGACGAGTGCATATCATGGCATACATCAAACTGCCAACTGCACTAGTATAAGGCACACGTGACATGTATGCCTTGTCCTCCTCCTCATTGGGACACAAGTCTACCGAGAGCTTAAAATGCGCTGCGAGAGGAATTCTTTCAGACTTGGCATTCTCCATGCCAAAACGATGCAAGACTTTCTCAATATATTGCTGCTGGGAGAGAAACAAACTCTTGCATGTACGATCGCGACGTATCTCCATACCTAGAATCCTCTTTGCTGATCCAAGATCTTTCATCTAAAACTCAGGCTTCAACAACTCCTTAAGCTCAGAAATTTTAGACTTGTCCTTAGCTGCTATCAACATATCATCTACATAGAGTAATAACAAAACGAGAGAGTCATCTGAAAATACCTTTCGGTAAACGCAGCAGACATACTGGGATCTGCTGTACCCATGTCCAACCATAAAAGAATTAAATCTTTTATACCATTATCGAGGAGACTGCTTTAACCCATAAAGCGATTTCTTCAGCAAACAGAACTGATTCTCCTTACCCTCGACCACAAAGCCCTCCGGCTGGGACATGTAAATTTGCTCCTCTGATTCTCCATGTAAGAAAGCGGTCTTCACATCTAGTTGCTCCAACTCTAAATCATGAATTGCAACCAAACTCAACAAAACACGAATAGAAGTATGCTTCACAACGGGTGAAAAAATATCGCTATAATCCACACCCTCCACCTGACTAAAACCACGAGCAACCAATCGAGTTTTGTACCTCACATCTGAAATACCCTCGATTTTCTTCTTGAAGACCCATTTGCAGCTAACGACCCTTTTCCCTTTTGGAAGTTCTACCAACTTCCAAGTTTGGTTCTTATGAAGAGACTCCATCTCTTCATTCATTGCACCCACCCAAGCAGCTGAATCAGGTGCCGAAATTGCCTCTGAATACTTGCTCGGCTCACCAGAGGCTCCAATATCTTCAGCTGCACTAAGAGCATATGCAAGGACTGATTCGGCATATCTACGGGGTTTCTTGGTCAGCCGCCTCTCTCTGTCCCTTGCCAACAAATACTCTTCATCTTCCTCAGGTTTCGAACTCTCTCCTTGTGTCACACCGGTATTCTCATCAGCAGTCACTACCGGTGGCTCCACCTGAACGGGAGTCCCACTTGACACGGGAGTAGAAATAACAATGTCTTTCCTGGAAGGTAACATAGCAAGCTCATTAAAGATAACATTTCTTTCAACCATGAGCTTCTGAGATTCTTTGCACCATAAACGATAACCCTTCACACCCAAATCGTAGCCAAGGAATATACACTTCAACGACCGAGCATTCAACTTTCCTTGATCTACATGTGCGTACGCTGGACAACCAAAGACTCTCAACTTGGACAAATCTGAAGCTCCACCTGTCCAAACTTCTTCCGGTGTTCTCATATCCAAAACGGTGTGAGGTTAACGGTTTACTAAATAGCAAGCGGTACACACTACTTCTGCCCAAAAATCCTTAGTCAGGTCAGCATTCGGAAGCATACATCTAGCTCTCTCCAAGAGAGTTCGATTCAGACGTTCCGCTACTCCGTTCTATTGTGGCGTGTGACGTACGGTTCGGTGTCTCACGATTCTTTCATCCTTGCAGAAATCGTTAAATTCTTAGGAACAAAACTCCAAACCATTATCTGTCCTAAAAGCCTTAATCTTCTTTCCTGTTTGATTCTCAATCATAACCTTCCAGTGCTGAAAATTCTGAAACACATCGCTCTTCTGTTTCCGAATATAAACCCAAGTCTTCCTGGAGAAATCATCAATAAATGTGAGCATGTAGCGAGCTCCACCTTTTGATGGAACCTGAGAAGGTCCCCATAAATCAGAGTGGACATAATCTAAAGTGGCATTGGTGGTGTGCTTAGCTGCTGAGAAGCTAACCCTCTTCTGCTTCCCAAAAACACAAAATTCACAGAAGTCCGGACTGCCGATTTTCTGACTTCCAAACAAACCACGTTTGTTCAACACCACCATGCCTTTCTCGCTCATGTGCCCCAACCTCATATGCCAAAGTTGGGCATTCTCCTCACTAGACAACGATGACGCTACAGCTGCGTCACCCACAACAGTTTCTCCTTTAATCATATAAAGCTTGCTGATGAGAATTAAAATTTATACCGCAAGTGCACGGCGTCTATGAAGACGTGGCAAGTACGGGTCGAACACAAGGAGGGAGAGATTTCGTTATTTTTGTTATTTCGATTGAGGGGAAGAAGTAGAGAAGAATCAATTAGGGTTTTTTTGGGGTTTTTGGTTTAATTAACTAAACTACGAAACAAAAGCAATTAAAATTAAAACAAGAACAAAGAAGAGAATTCCGTCGGGTGGAGGTCTAGACTTAGGTTTAGATTGGAGAATGGAGAAACTTGAAATAAATCAGGTTAGTTATGAAGCATTACAAGATAAATGATTTAACATAAACTCAAGTAATCAAAATATACTAATCACGAACTTAAAACAATAACATGCATTCATCTTCTCTACCCCTAATTCCATCACCTCCACCCTTTGGAAAGAGTTAGAAACTCATGGAGGGAGGAAGAAGAAAGGATCCTAGAGACATTAAAAGAAAATAAAAACAAAATAAAACAGAAATTTATTACTAATGATCCAAGACCAAAGGTTCAAAGATGTGTTACATTCGTCCTACAGGGCTATTTATAGCCGATACAGGGGATACCAATACATAAAAGGATAGTACACGCGTCGACCCGACACTGGACGAAAATCGGGCACACAGATCACCTCTGGTGCGGCGAAATCGCCGCACAATGCATGGGAGATGCGGTGGAATCGCCGCCCAAGTCAAGGATTTCGCGCCCGGATTTCTGTGGTGCGTTTATGGCATGATTTGATCTTTATTTGCGCGTCTGGATGGATTCTTTCCATTCTTTTAAACTCCGGATTAATTCCTTCCATTGTTGGAGATTTATATTTGACTTTTCTTTTGACTTTTCCAACAAAATAACTTGATCCTTTTCTTTTGCAATCAGGTCCTTGGTATTTTGCAATTAAGTCCTTGACCTTTTTGTAATTAGCTCCTTGAATGCTTTTATGCTTGGATGCATTTCTATTTGAAACCCGATAAACTTGAACTCGGTCTTTATGATAGAAATGAATCTTTTGTACGCGTTTATGCTCGGAATGTGGGTAATTTGCATCCAGGTCCCTGTATTCTGTAAATACGACTAAACACATACCTTAGTAGCATTTATTGATATAAAAGTAATCTAAATGAAAGACATATGATGCAATGTATGCAATGCATCACTTACCGGGCCCAAGCTTCTTCCCTTTCATCAGAATAAGTGATCCTTTGGTGATGGATATGCAGTCATCCTCACCACTGAATTTGTGGCCTTTTGCAGTCAGGCTACCTACTGAAATCAGATTCTTGCTCGCCTTCGGAACATGTCGCACATCCGCTAGAATCTTGACTAGGTCATCATGGGTCCTCAATCTGACAGAACCAATTCCTGCAACCTCGCACCTGTCACCATTGCCCATCACAACCATTCCACCTTGTAGGATCGTGTGGGTTTATGGGTCCACAATTAATGCTAATCACCTAATTACCTACTTCTTTAAGCAATCAAAGAAATGCAGCGGAATTTAAACTAAAACAAGCAAGTGTAGGAATAAGCAAACCACAAATTGACTCCGTGTTTTTATAGAGGTTCGGCACCCCACCCGGGTCCTAGTCCTCTCTTGCAAGCTCCGCTCGGATCACCGAGCTCCGCTCACGACTTCACTAACCACTCCCCGTTCCGGGCCGGGAGAGAACGCCTTTACAACCGTCAAACTCGCGAACAACCCTCTCCGAGCTTGGAATCTTCTTCTCACAATCCGAGAAGGATGCTTCGGGCTTTCACCGGAGCCTTTACTCTTTTGACAACAAATGAGAACTTGAGTGGAGCAACACTCTCTAAATCTTGAGCACACTTGAGTAGGATTAAGATATGATCACTAAGTGTGGAAGGTTTGTAGCATTGAGTGTTTGGGATTCTCTCTAAAGTTTGGGACAAGTTTGTAGTGGGAGAGTTGTGTTAAAATGTGTTTTACAACTCCTTATATAGGCATTAGAGAGAATAGATCCGTTGGGACAAGATTTGATTGGATTTTGTGCAAAGCACACAAAGCAGAAAATTCGGGCTGCAAATCTGTCCAGAAACGGTCGACCGAACGCTTAGGTTCGATAAGAATACGGTCGACCGAAATATGAATAGGTTGACCGAACACTTAAGTCTATTAAGAAAACGGTCGACCGAACAGGGTTACCGGTCGACCGAATAAGCGTTTCAGTAGAGGGAAAACGGAATCGGTCGAACGAAATCGTATCGACCAATAGCAGGGAATTCTTGACAAGGTTAAACGGTCGACCGAACTTGGCACATGGTTCGACCGTTTGGTTAAGTATATGGAGGTGTATGTGGTTTTAATACGAATACGACCGTTGGGCATATACGACAAGAATAACGGTCGGAACAGTAAGTTCAAACGGTCTGAACAGTAAGTTCAAACGGTCGACCAAAAGATATGGTGCAGTCGACCGAAACTAGACAGGGAAACACAAACTGGATTAATTGAGCATCCGGTCGACCGAACGGCCTGTATCAGTCGACCGAATGTGGGCAGACAGTTAGGGTACATGTTTGGTGTTTTCCGGTCAAAGTTTGGGTGATCTATTGAAGTCCAAATTATGTGAAATTTCGTGTGTGACTTCTATAGGGAACCTAGTGTGTGATTAAGTTGATTCTAGCTCAAGTATGCTCAATTACACTTTGTTCCTAAGACTCAAAAGAAATCAAGATTACATGTCTTCTATTTAGCTTTAATTACATGTCTTGACTTCATTTCCTTCTTTCTTGAGTCTTGATCACCTGTAGAGGTTAACACAATACAATATATATATGCAATGCATAGTGTGCGCTACTCTAATTAAGATTAGGTTAATTAAATCATCAAAACATAAGATTAAGGCCAAAAAGCCAACAATCTCCCCCTTTTTGATGATGGCAATCGATATCTTAATACTTGAAATTTGTATATGTAAACTATGCATATAAATGCTCCCCTTATGGATGTGCATAGTTTTTGTTCAAATTTTATCAAGTTTTTCAAGTTACCCCCTTAATATACATCCATCAAAAACATTGATAATTATATAAGTCAAAAGGATGTCATCGTAATGAAGTTGCTCCCCCTAAATTTTGCACTTCATTACTCTAATAAAAGATATAACATTTAAGCTCCCCCTATCAATAAGGCTAAATTGAAACAATGAGTATGCTGAAATTTTAAGTTCAATTAAGTTTCTACTTAAGCCTTATTCTAACATCCATTTAAAAAAATGACATTTAAAATCAATGGATGTGATAAATGATTTGCAATGAATATGGTATATGATTTGCAATGAATTAAATTATATGATATGTCAATTAAGCATATGAAACTAGATTAGAGCTAATTTAACATGAATTGTATAGATAGAAATTTTATACCAATGTTGAATTCGAATTTAGCTCCAATCTTATTTGGTGATGCAACCGGATTTGAATTTGACTCTTGAGCTCACCCGGTCACCACCAATCTCCTCCTCAAGCTCCTACAAGAGTAGATTTAGATACCCAAACAACTTTGGGTCCTTGAATGTTAGCTTTGGGAATCCAAACCATTTTGGTTTTAGGAGCCCACACATTTGAGGAAGTATGCTTTACCACTAAGTGCTTTCCATTTAAAGTTGTGTAGGAAGCATGATTTTTCAATTTTGCATTAAATCCTAAACCATGTTTTTGCAAAGATTGCCTTTGACTTCCTAATAGCATGTTAAGCATCTTAGTTCCATTGGTGAACTTTTCTAGATCTTTTCTTAATTGCACATTGCAAGCATGGAGATCTAATTGTTCAACATCTATAGGTGTTGCTTTTAATTTATCAAAATTTGATGCATTCTTTTCAAATTTGGCAATCACCTCATTCTTCTCATTCATGCATGTTTCAATTTGGCTTTGGAGATCCTTGATTAACTTTCTAGCATTCTTGTTTTTATCACAAATGATCTCATATTGTTTAACTAAGTCATGAAATGCATTTTGAAGCTCATCATGTGTATAAGTTTCTTCATTAACACTAGAATGTGAGCTATCACTATAATATGACTTAGTTGAGCATGAATTACTAGAGCAAGAGTTAGATTCTACCTCATTTCCTTAATCTTGAATTGCCATGTAGCACATGTGTGCATATTCTTTTGTTGATGAAGGTGTGGTTGATTTGGATGACGATGAAGACGATGAATCGTCCCATGTAGCCTTGTGAGCTTCCAACCTCTTCTCTTTTCTCTTACTCTTCTCCTTTTCTCTCCTTCTCTCCCTCCTCTCATTTTTCTTCTCCTTCTCTTTTCTCTCATTTCCACTCTCTTCCTTCTCCTTCTTTTCTCTCTTTTCACTCCTTCTACCTATTCTTTCATTCTTTTCTTCTTTATCCTTCTTGAGGTATTTGAAGAAGTCTTTTGCTAGGACTTCAATGTCCTCATCTTCCACCTTCCTTGGCTCATCAAAATTTGCATGTAATGCCAAGGTGGATGTTTTCTTGGTGGCTTCCTTCTCCTTCTGATGATTGATTTGAAGTTCATAAGCCATCAAATTTCCAATGAGCTCCTCCATCTTTAATTTTGAGAGATCATGCGCCTCTTCAATTGCGACGACTTTATCTTCCCAATCGATGCTAAGTGACCGGAGGAACTTCCTTGTCATCTCTCCTTCGTTGATTTTTCTTCCAAGAACCAAAAGAGAGTTAGTGATATCGGTGAAGCGAGTGTTCATTCCGCTTATGTTTTCACCGATTTGCATAGAAAAAATCTCATAATTATGCATGAGGAGACTAATTCGTGTTTCCTTAGTTTTACTATCCCCCTCATGGTGCATTTGAAGTCTATGCCATATCTCATGTGCACTTTCACATCCCCTAATCCTATTATACTAACCCTCATTAAGGCCACAATACAAGATGTTCATAATTTTCAAATTCATTACGATTTCTTTCATTTTCGGTCTTGTAAGTGAATCTAATTCATCTTCTTTAGGGGGGGTGTATGGATTTTGGAGAAACATCCAATACTTAAGGTCATTTGATATTAAAAAGATCTTCATCCTATTTTTCTAATAATCATAGTTTGACCCATTAAGCAATGAAGGTCTAGTGGTGCATAATCCTTCTATGTGATCTATTGAAGTCCAAATTATGTGAAATTTCGTGTGTGACTTCTATAGGGAACCTAGTGTGTGATTAAGTTGATTCTAGCTCAAGTATGCTCAATTACACTTTGTTCCTAAGACTCAAAAGAAATCAAGATTACATGTCTTCTATTTTAGCTTTAATTACATGTCTTGACTTCATTTCCTTCTTTCTTGAGTCTTGATCACCTGTAGAGGTTAGCACAATACAATATATATGCAATGCAAAGTGTGTGCTACTCTAATTAAGATTAGGTTGATTAAATCATCAAAACATAAGATTAAGGCCAAAAAGCCAACACACCTGACATTGTTTCATAAGATGAAAACCAGTGTTTGTTCGGAGTTAAGTGGAATGTACTGCCCGTGTCAATAACCCAACTGTTGGAAGCTTCAGAAGAACCTGTAGCTGCCAACACAAAATCAGAATCGGACTCCACGACATTCGAACCTGACTGATCACCGTTACTAGAACCCCTTTGATTCTCTCTGTTCTGTAGCTTAAAACATTCTGAAATCTTGTGACTCTTCTTCTTGCAGTAATGACAAATAATATCTTTGTCCCTCGACTTGGTCTTAGAGGTGTTCTTTGAGAAACTCCTCTCCTTCCCCTTACCACGAGCAACAAGTTCCTCACTTTTGCTCGTCTCAGAATCATCAGACCTCTTCTCCATATCAGATTTGGAGAAGAGTGCGTTTTTGACATCCACAAGAGAGATGTCGGTCCTGCTATACATCATCGTCTCCACGAAGTGATCATATGAAGAACTCAACGAGCAAAGTAAAAGGATCGCCTGATCCTCATCAGAAAACCTTGTAGCGTGGAATAATGTGCAAAACGTGGGCAAAACTGGGTCAAACGGTCGACCGATCGGGTGATCTGGTCGACCGATTAAATAACTGTATCATAAACGGTCGACCGAAATTGAAGTCTCGTTCGACCGAAAATCGACAGTAACTTTTCTAGCTTGCGCGAGTGGATAATCGGTCGACCGTACACTTAAGTTCCGGTCGATCGAATTTCAACAGACACTTTTCTCCCAGCTCCTCGAACGTTTCCGGTCGACCGAATCCAAGGTTCCGGTCGACCGAAAAACAACAGTAACTTTTGTCAAACTCCAATTGTGTGCCCGGTCAACCGAATCCTAGATTCCGGTCGACCGAAAAAGAACATGCACTTTGCTGGACAAATTCAACACACATCCGGTCGACCGAATCACTCCATCCGGTCGACCGATTGTCTATTTTTCCTGCACGTATACTTTAAACACTTATTCAAGGTAAACAACAACAAAATCTATTCCCTAAATCTGTTCAATTTTTGTTATTGATTTTCTATGATTAGATTAACATGACAAGAGATCAGATGTTGACGCTAAAATCAACATTGTAGCGTCATAGGTTGATCAGGTCAAATCCTCAAATTATCTTTGGTGGAAAGATAATGATTTCGTTCAAGCAAGACGTTATCAAATGATTGTTGCATTTAGTCTTGATATGACATTTGTCTTTCAAAATAATATTTTTGAACTAAACAAATTTGAGGCCGGACACACCCTAAAGATCATTTGTCTTCCTAAAGATCCTGTTAATGGCTCGGTTGTCAACACACGTTCTCCGTGACCCGTCCTTCTTTGGGGTGAGCAAAGCGGGCTCTCCACGAAGGCTCAAACTATGGTGAATGTACCCTTTTCGAAGCAACCCATTGACTTGCCAAGCCAACTCTTAAGCCTCTTACGGGTTCATTTGGTAACGAGGCAGATTTGACGTCCCTTTGAGACATCCCCACGTGTGGCTAAGGACACCACCTGCCCAGTTGGGTGAGGAAGCTGGCTTGCTAGGATGCAATTTTGATTGTTGAAATAGCCGTTGGTGGTAGTCGGGAGGGAGGAAGCAGGCTTGCGAGAGTATTTTTTCATCTTATACCAACCTCGAACTGGCATCTTCCCTTGGCGTCGTAGTGCGCTATGAGTTTGTTGGCATCAGACGGAGGTGCCGCCTCGGAGCTTGTAGGCGATTATTTTGACTTGTTTGTTGTCCGGCACCTCCATCATCTCAAAGAAGCGCTCGACCTCATACAACCACTCGAGGAACGATTCAATGTTGAAGAACGGAATGCCATACTTCAGTCGGTACTTGTCTGCCGTGGCCTCCGTTCTCCTCCTCGTCGACGGTCCCGCTCACACCATGTCTGGGCTGAAATTTAACCTAATATACATAATGGACTGGATCCATCGTTTAGACACACGGAAAGGCCCAAATGATTTATGTATGATAATGTTTTAAATATCATTGCGTTCAATGTTAGGAGTTGGGACCATCGATAGTGGTGAATTCTGGAAAAGTCCTTCAATTTTGTAATATTACGATTCATTTGAAAATTACTTTGAACAAATTCCAATGTGCATATAGTTATCAATTACTAAAAGCACCTAATCAAAAGAGTAATGTACTTGAATTGGAAGCAAATCCTCAAAAAACGCTCCACTCAAGTTATTGTTGTGACAAATTCACTTTTGGAAATTGGGTCCTCAAACAATGATTCAATTTCTATTTACTACAGTAAACTAACATCTTAATAAAAATTCCAGAAATTTATAGAAGTTTTCTATTCTTGGCATTATTTTGCTTGCGTGACTAAGTGTCCATCACGTTTATGTTTTGAACGAAAAGATCAGAAGAATGGGGGAAAGAAAAGGAGTTTTGAAAGGACACATGGAGCAACATGATGGTGTACTTATGCTACTTAATTGGACATACTTATGTACATCGATCACTACTATTGTATAGCGATCAATGTAAATTTCCACATTACCACTTTTGACGAATATCATTTATATATGTTGCAATTGAATTGATATATTTTCGTATAAATAGAAAATTTAAATAAAGATTAAAGGAGACGTGACCTCATCTCACTTTGACTATATACACTTGAGTACAAAAGGCAACGTGGACGAGTTGTTCTTCCCTTTTTTTGGTTTAGGGTTAAAAAAATTATAAATTTATTTTAAACTATTTTTTCAAAAAAATCTGAAAATGTGTTTTTTATTTGTTTTGATTTTGTAGATTTTTTTTATATTTTACCTATAATTGATCTCTAAATGACGTGGATAAGAGATAATGTAGGGTAGGATGGGCAAGGTAGTCGGGTGTGATTAAGGGTTTTTTTGTGGGTTGTGTCAGTTGTGTGAGCTGACGTGACAAAGAAAGAACAATACGGGTGGGATAGCCTAGGCATGGTTATTTATGGTATAAAAAGTATTACACTTTGTATTATACAATTAACATTACTCCAAATAAACACTACTTCGTAAAGTCCTTCACTTTTCTAGGAAGCTCGCCTATTGTTGTTATCCTTGTCATCTCGTGTCGTTCCTCCACGTGTAACCCTTAAGTTCCGAGTGTCACTATATACACGTCGATGCTTTTTTAAGGTCAAATAATTGTGCATTAGGTTTGAACTGTTGTAACTAAATTTAGTTTTGCAAAATGCGGTTGTAATCTTGTGGAATGCTCATCAAGTTGTAATCATGAAAATTAATAATATTTTCTACATGATTGAGTAGTAGTCAATAGCCTTCGTGGGATGAGAAGGAAGTTATGCCTTCCACTTCAATCTCTTCTATTACTTCCTCGATAAATTCTGTCCGTTGTGTCATGCATCGATACGATGATGCTAATTAAAGTTTGAAACACTACTAATTTGAGACCATGTTTAACGGCCAAGCACCTTATTTTTTCTCTTTGTCACGTCAATTTATCTCTCCGACACGTAAACTTCTCTCTCTGTCACATAAGTTCACTCAACTCACCCAAAAAATCGTCTTAATCACACCCAGAAACACCTCACACAACATATATTATCTCTCATCCACATCATTTGGAGATCAATCCTAATTAAAATCTTAAAAAATCTACAAAATCAAGACAAATAAAAAATATATTTTCACGAAAAAATTGGTAAATAATTTATTTTTTAAGTTTTTTAACAAATAAAAAATAACGAATAGGAAGCAACACGTCCCCCAGATCACCCACCTGCCTAGGTGGGTGAACACAAGCTCTCCCTGCCCGATTTCATGGTGAGGCACCCTATTGGATCCACCCCCGTTAAGGATGCTCTGAATCTTACATTCAAATTGAAAGGCTCGTGGGCGGATGTGTTACGATAAGAGTATCATAGAAGAATATATAGAAAAGAGAACTACATGATTTGTAAGTGCAGCACGGTCATATTGTCCCAAATCCTACCTTTTTGTGATAGTTGACAAAATTGAAAGGAAAAAAAGGCAATAGATCTATTTCATGTTTAGCTTCCAAACGTATCTTAATTTCATTTTTAGCTTCCAAACGTATCTTGATTGTCATCCAAAATTTATTTAAAATGAAAATTACATAAAACCGTTTAAGTTTTATCCTTATTATTAGAGCTCCAACTTCAGTAAGACGACGCAAAGATTTGTGGGATAGCGTTTGCGCCATAAGCGATGGTCGTGCACTCGTGCCAAGTTAGTAGTATAGACATGCGAACGTACAAAATCTACAATGGTGTCAATGAACATGGATGTAGTGAAAATCAGCATAATGACGACAATCTCCATACCCATTGACAACTAATGATAAGAATATGAATTTTGTTTAAAATTTACCTTATTTTCCGGAAAAGAAATGTAATTAGTCCAAAGAGTAAATGCTGTAAAGTATACTAAAAATAGTATAAAATTATCAAAACTGTAGATGATAAATAATTAAAGACAATCTTTTGTGTAAATTTAGGAATTTAGCTTTGACAATATGTCGCATGAAAAAGATGTAAAAAATAGGCCAACTTGTATAGCTCCTTTGAGAGTATTTTTAACGAGAGGTCATCCCACACTCACGACCCAAGATGACCCGTCTTAACGGGGTCGTGGGAGCGACTGGAAGACCGGGTCGTACGGCGCACAGGGCGTCGACTGGGTCGCTGGAGCAACCCGATTGGTCTGGGTTATTTATTTATTTTTTTATTTTTTGGTTTTGGTTTGGTTATGTTATTTGTTTTAATAATTAAGGGTTTATATTTTGATAAATAGTTAGGATTTAAGTTTTTTGGTGTTATTTTTTGTTTAAATTTTTTGTGTGTATATAATTGAGTTTAAATGATTTTGGGTATTATGCGTAAATAGTTGAGTATTTATTAAAAATTATTTTAAAAAATGGAATAATTTAAAAAAAACACAAACTTAAAATAAACAGGTAAACAGTTCAATATTCAGAGTATAATAATTGAGTGACAATTGAAAATATACCCAAATATAAATGATTGTATTTCTAATCAGACCCAATTTTTGTTGTATTGTGTTACGTACAATCGTTTAAATAAATATGTATTTTTATTTATTAATTATTATTATTATTATTTGTTATTTAATATATATATATATATATTGTTTGAATTATTAATGTTTTTGGTAAATATAAATGATTTTGGATTCGAATAAAAGTTAAGAATGAAATTAATGATGTGGAGGAAAAAAAATAGGATGACATATGTCATGGTTAATGAGTGAATAATGGTAGACAAAAAGAAGATTGAGTCATGATGACGTGACATATCATTTGAAGGATAGAGAAAGTTGACGATCTAGGTCATCCGGGTCATGGTTGCCTGACAAGTCAAACTATTTTCTCATTTGCTTATGCGTCACGTGCAATTAAAAATTTAAAAACATGAGGGTTTTTTCCTTTTCATTGAAGCGAAGTGCCCACAAACTCCGTCGGACGAATGATCCATGCATCTTACGAAAAAAACTACAAAATTAAAAAAGAAAATACATTTTAGGAATAATAAGGATATGATACCACGTCGTACGTACGCTGTTCTTGACTAAACGTACCCCAACTAATGGATCTGGCAACAAGGTATTAGTTAACCTCTTAAGATTACTATAAGGTTCGACAATGGTGATCCCTACTTCTCTCATCATCATTTAATAGTATTGCATTTTTGTTGGCTTACAACGACAGTGCGTTTGAATGACATTTCAAAATTTCTTTAATTTTGACTTTACATCAGGTGTGCGCCTAAGTTAGACTCTCTTATTAATAATGCATATTAATAAATTCTTGGGTGTTGGCACTGGTGATGGTCTGTCCAATGTCTCACATGGGATCGACTATCAATATTTGTTTAATACCGATCCAATATTGTTTATTATCTTTGCAAATTTCTTTTCCTTTGGACAAGTATATATTTTCAATGATTGCTGCACTTATTTCTAACAAATCAGAGTATACAATTGCAATAAGAAAATTTAAGGCTTATAATAATACCATTTTGCTCCCTTGGTTTGTCATCCACACCCTGATTAAAAAGTCAACGTAGTAATTGGACACGTGGAGCTACCGCAGAATACTAGTCTACATATAAAATCAAGCATGTTGATTCCGTAAGTATACTTGCAAGGGATCAACTTATATTCAAAAATATTGATACGAGCATCTCACACAACCGTACCTATAATATTTGATGCTGAGTTTTAGGCCAACAACTAACTTTAAAAACACATTTAACTTCTGCATTATTACTAATACGTGTTGACTATCGAACATAATCAAATCGGATAAAGCACAGTGCCATTAGAAGTTGTCATGGCATGTACATATCGCTTGGTTAGTCAACCAATGGATTTATCTAATGAACAATAATTGTATCGGATCACGATCGAGTAGATAAGTTATGGAATTTAGAATTTATCCTTGTCGATTCCGATACAGACCTTTTTTTTTTGCTGACGAGGAACTCACCAGACCACCGCCCTTTGGACGTCGGCCAGGCTGCAAACCCCGGGTAGAACAGGATCACCCCCTTTATTACCCTCCACCCGTTTTGATATATTCCACAATTTAGGAGTTTCGGCACCTGGGGAGACTCGAACCTCCGACCTCATGTTCCATGGGTCTTCACCGGTTGAGCTACCCGGTGGGGGGTGATTCCGATACAGACTTATCCACATACATGTATATCCACCGAAAATTTCAAACTACCAAAGAAGTCAACTAGCAAGGACGTTGTTTAGCTAAATAATTGCGTATTTACGTTAGTAGTGGTGGATTTATTATAACTATAGTGATTTATGTCTTTGTTAATTTGCTTGTGTCTTTTGTTATGAAAGTACAGAGAAGCAAATTTTGGATTTTAATGTATTTTCGTACTTCCCGATCGAGTTGTTTCTTTGTACGGCAAGTGATAAATGCCACGTATTAGTTCAAATATTTACTTATGCAATGCCTTGATCATTCTGTTGTTGGTCAACTTTGTATGATTCGTCCACGCTTGATACCAACGTGTAGATTCCGAAGATATGAACACAAAGTCATATACACGAATGACACGATCGTGTAACTAGGAGTTGCATGCCTACTTGATTTTGAACAAAGTATTTTTTTATAGTATTTTTCATGTTCTTAAATATGAAATTTGAAGTTTATCTAGATTGTAGAGCCTTAGTTCCATCAAGATTTATCGTGTTAAACCTTTTATGCAACAATTCATGATGCCCTTCAACGTATGTCTATGGACAATATATATGTGGATAAAGACAAATAGAAAAGATATATTGACAAATATGATTTATAGGAAGGATGTGTGAGCAAAAAAAAGCCCTATTATATTTTGTCAATCATCTTCATGAATTGGGAGGCAAATCCACATGGTATGTATCTAACAATTCAATCAATATTACAACAGGTTTTGATCTATTAAGTCCTTTGATATTTATTATTATTTTTTAATCCCACATCTTCAAATAAATCAATCAAACGCTATTAAAATGAAGATTGGATAACTACGTGGGTCTTTATAAATGAAGATCTGGAATTTTTTGCTTCGTAGTATGAGGATGCAAGCACGTCCTTCATGTGCTTCCATAGTTGTCATCTGTCTAAATATTCCCTTCAACTAGCTGTAGTTTGTAATGAGAAGTTTGACAAACTTATATAGTCACTTAATCCCCATTCAAAGATTATCTTAATTGCATATTTTCAAAAAAAAAATATTGCTATGTTTGGGTATCAGAAAATTGATGAAGTATCAGTATGGGTAAGCGCGGTACGTTTTGTGTTTTTAAGTCTTAGGAAAGTTGTGCTCCGACATGAGTTAGGGAAGTTTTATAAGCACACATAAAGATTAAGGTATTCAAAGTCTTAATTAGTTGTATCATTAGTTGTGTATGTCTTAGAGTTTGATAAGGTGGTCGACATTCTTGCGGACATGCATATGGTATTGTGAGTCTTGCATACTTAACAAACTAATTTGCATCTCATGAATCGTTTACCTCCATATTTGAAGTGATGATTACTTAAAAGCAAAAGAAAAAAACGTAGATCTAGGTTGGACGTACGGTTCTAGCAACTTTAGTACGTCGACATTATAAAAAAATACGGTAATATTTTTTATATACGGTGTGTGTGAACAAAAGTGCGGGCATAAGCAATCGTGTGCCTTTGGCACACAGGAATTGAGAAAGTTAGAATTGCGATTCCCTCATCGATTGTATTCATGTACGTGTTTGTTTGGGGAGGTTTTTGAATGGGACAGGATATTCCGTTAAAATGGTCGATTCCTTCGTATGGTCATTTAGAATTTAGAATCTTGTTATATATATTTTAATCATATTTAGAAATTCAGTTTAACGTCAATTTCACTTAGTTTAATGTAGAAATTATTTACTAAGTCTGTCATTTACCTATTCTAATATCAATTAAATCTTAGTGTTCTATCTAATATGGGGATAACTGATCACCTTTACTTATAAATAGACATGTAACAGAGTTTTAGTTTCATTAGAGCATTACAAACCATCAGGTACGTACAACAAATACTTTCTCTTTCTTCTTAATTTTTATCTCGTCTCATATTGTTTTTGAAAAAAAATCAACAAATTTAATTAGAAGACTATTTTTTAAATTTAATGAGTTAGCATTGTAGAATATTTTTGAATGCATACTGTATTTATTTTTATTTATAAAATGTCTTATATATGTAAGGGCATTCTAGAAAATACACCAAACTAATTTCATATTCTTTGGAAAAAAAAGATACCAAACAAAAGAAATGAAACATCATTCCTTTCCTATGTCCATTTCTAGGTGTGAAACGTTCCCATCTTGATTCCATCCGGACTTGTTTTCATTCTAGCGTACTAATTGCACCCTTAATTTTGACAATTATAAAATTTATTTCCAACAAACGTGAAGTAATATTGCTCTAACTAATTGTACGCGTAAATCCAACCTTATCTAATTAAAGAGCTTAGCTAGCTCGAACACAACACGACACATTAAATAATGGGAACGATTATTAAGTTAGAACCAAAGAATAAGAAATGTACAGGATTCCGTATACCAACTTTAAAAAAAAATCTCAATCATCATCTCACTAATCCTATTTTATTGCATAAGTACTATCATGACATGAGACAAATCGGCTGTACTAAACCAAATTGGTACGACTCTGACGTAAAACAACTCAACAAACTTCCATAGAAAAACTAGGCCCGTAAACGGGTCGGCGCAGGGTGGGTTTCGAACCCACTGCTACCCGACCCGTCTAAGGTAGATGGGTTGGCAGGTTAGGTCGATTCGGGTGAATTTTTTTTAAACTGCTACCCGACCCGTCTAAGATTGGGTAAACGAGTTATGCGGATGGGGTAGGTCGGATAAACGGGTTATATGGGGTGGGTAGATGGACATATGAATTTTTTATATGTTTTTTCTTTCTTTCTATGTAACACTATAAATTAAAAGCATGACACATTAACATCTTAAAAACGTTACCAATGTGATGAATACTATAAAATTATTAATAATTTCAACTTTATAACACTATTAGTAAATTATGGATTAGAGAATATGTATATGGTATATATATAATATTTATTATTTAATTTATTAAAATTTTAGACGGGTAAATGGGTAAACGAGGCGGGTAGAAAATACAACTGCTACCCGTCTCGTTTATTAGTCAGGTTGGCGGGTATTCGAGTAGGCGTGTGGCAGGTTGAGTTTTTTACCCCACTACTCGACTTAGACAGGTCGGGTCGGCATGTCAGGGCGGGTTTTACCCGTCACATTTACAGCCCTAAGAAAAATTCAAGAATGAAGAACCTGGAACAATCATTCCTTTTTCTTAATGCTTCAATGGTTTTGAGCAATAAGACTTCAGTTGGTTTTGATTATTAGTATTAATTTCATGGAATTTTAATATAGAAGGTGAATGTTTTTAGCATAACATTAGATTAGATTCAGATTTTGTAAAAATATGGGGGGGGCAATAATATAAAAATTGGCCTGAACTTTCATAAAGATTAAATTAATTGAGACAAATTAATTGGCATTATTATTTTGAGATAAAAATTTAAATTGTAACATTTCTACATTATATATATGAGACAATATATGTAAGCAGATCTAAAACAATGTACGAGTGCGGTTTTAGAGGATAAAGAAGCCCACTGCTTTTAGTTCAGGTCAAGTACTCCAATGCACATGAATCGTACCTAAGATCGCTATAATGAGAACCAACAATAGTTATCTTTTCTTTGGTAGTTATCATATGTACATATATATTTAGTATTTTATTGCAAGTGCCCATGTCAACGAAAAATGATTATTGATTCATTCTGGTTGGTTTTTATGGAGTCGAATTAAAGAATTTCAATATTTTTCAAGCAATTTACCTCTGGTTATTTTGTTTTTCTGCCACTATTTTGGTCGTATATAAATTAGATTATTTCAATTGTAGTGCAAAGACTGTTATATCCCCAAATTTGACACCAATGAAGGATGTGAATCAATGGTTTTCTTTGAATCTCAATATTTTATTTCAAACATATAGTTCATGTGATTATGTAAATTTGACATAAAATATCACCAGGTATGAATATATAATAGTGCAGTACTACTTGCTAGCAAAATAAAAGGCAAGCAAAGTTTAGGTGTATTCGACGTAATCACATCGAACACGATAATCAATATAAAGATGGCGAAAATAGAGGGTACTAATGTAAAGAAAAAAATATTGAAGTTTTGACAACATTCCAGATTGTATGATATTAATTGGAATTTTACTAAATGAAGTATATATGCCCGACATTCTATACCTACTTTGCTAGTGATATACTTAATGAAAATATCTTTGAACTGCTTGTACTACTTGCTAGTGTAATATTTTATGCATCCGTATGCAACCTCTTCTTTTCTTTTTTTACCCTAACTAGTTAAGTTTGTCGGGATCTAAAACAGGCAATCTATCCGCATCATTATCTTTTAATTATATATTTATACATATTTTTATATAGTTAATGTTATTGCAGCTGTAATAAATAGCTCAAGAATATTTCTCTACCTTTTACTTTCGAGATGGAATGCACAAATACGTACTATTGATGTGAATTATATGCTTCATATGCATTTTTTTGACATTATTATAATTTTATTAATTAATCACATTATTCCCGGAATTACTCAGGGTACTTTTTAAAGGAGGTTGAAGATCAACTTCAGATAAGTTCCGTGTGCATATATCCGATCTTTGTAATTAATCACATCCACGTACAATTATTTGAGCCGTGTTAATGTTAATTGCTTTCCATCACGAAAACCCTTTGTTGTCACGTTCGTTACAGTACAGTTAACGTGCAACAAATATGCGGGCGGATGAACGAGGGTACTCCACGTCAGCACGTGTCCCTCCGAATTCGTTGGAATTTCATTTTATTTTGTTAAAAATCGTTAAAAATTCATTTTAAAATAATTTATCAATTTATTTTTCTGAAAATATGTTTTTATTTGTTTTGATTTTGTAAATTTTTTTGTGATTTTTTTTAATTCTACGTAGGATTGATCTCCAAATCAAGTGGGAGAATGTATAGTGTTTTGAGTATGATTAAGGAAAAAAATTCGATAGATTGGAAGAACTGGCGTGACAGAAAGAGAAATTGACGTGGTAGAAAAAGAAAACAGGACCCCGGGTAGCCGGAAGATGCTATTTATCAAGCCCTCGTAACAGTCGTAGCCCTATTTTAATACCAATGATTGATACTTTTATAATAGGAAATTGATTATTCAGAAGCTTCTAAATTAATTATATGCCCATCTGTTTTCTAACGGGTTTTTGTGTGTCGAAAAAGCAAAGTCGTGCTTCATAGAGGGTCCAATAAATCAATAGGGTCATAATTAAGAAAATGCTACTGTTTATTGACATGTTTATTACACAATAAAATGTGATTTCTCAAAAAAATTCATAAAGATCTATTTACATTCGACCAAGAATCTAGATTTTTGGCTTTCCTATCAAAAATCATATGTCCAAAAAAAAGCTTTACGAACAAAAGATTCGCTCCAAATTTATGATTTATTTTGTTGTGTTAGTATGATTGTGCACGGATGCATCAAGTAGGGATGCAAATGAATCTTTTCGAATATGTTATAACCCGTATCCGAATTTGAATCCAAATTCCAAATAAGCATACCAAATCCGAATCCGAATTCAAATTTTTATAGCTTACCAATTTCATATCTGAATTTGAGAACTTTTCGAATTTGGATTCGAATTCGGATAATGTTTAAATTCTTTTGGAAAATTGTTTTAAGAGAATTATATTATAATTTATTTTTGCATTTCTATTATGTTTATATTTACATAGGAAATAACTTAGTTTCTTATTAACCCACAATACAAATATTAATAACCACATATATTGAATGTTAAAATTGGTATTTTCGGATATTCAGATATGGTTTGACCTATATCCGAATTTGTATCCGAAATTGAAAACGGTAAAACATTTTAAACCAATTTCAATTCCAAATTGTATTCGGTAAAAACTTATTTACCAAATACCAACCAAATTGTAATTTTCGAATTGGATAATCGGTTACCATTTGCATCCCTAGCATCAAGACACAAATACATGTAATCACCTCCAATACTTTACAAAAAATTACAAATAGCGTCTACTTCGGGATTCAAATTAAATTCCACGTATGTTTTAGTAATAAATACACTTCATTGCATCAATTTCTTTTGGATAAGGTTGTAATCTTTTTCAATATTTTCCATAAAAAGTATCACATAAATTAAAATTCTTAGCCGGAAATTTTCCTTCAGAAAAGAAATTATCCATCTAGGGAGTCTCCTAGCTAGAAAAATAAGTGAAATCATACTTCATTTGTATTTCATTTACAATAGATAACAAATATCTCAACATTTAACAACTGAAAAAGAAAAGTAAGTACTTGCAAGAATCCTCAAAAGACAAAAAAAGTTTCTTTATTAACGGAAAAGCCAACGAGTGATTAGTCCATAAATAACGAATTCCATAAATATCAGAGATCCACATATAACTCAGCGTTCACAGATATAACAAATCCACAAATAACATGTTTAAAAACAAGTTGTCCACAAAATCAAATAACCATTTTCCAACTCTTAAAATGAACTTCAACATCAATCTCTTCTTAATACATTTGCGTCCGCGGCCTCGTCGTCGTCCTCGACTTGGCCCGGCAACTACATCTCGGGCAAGCACTCCCTATTCCATGTGTTATGGATGTTCTTGAATTTGTTTGTGTAAGAATCGATTCACGAAGCCATAATTTGAATGTAAGTTGTCACAAAATTAAGGTCAAATGGCTGATTAGGTTTTGCATAAGCGCAGTTTAATTTTTTTGTCTTCGCGTTTCCCCCCATAAAAGTCATCTGATAAATACAAATATAATGAATTTTTAATTACATCATAAACATGCATTCATATGGAAGTAGGTCCATAATCTTTGTATAACCTAATCCACACTACACAACCCGTAAGCACGTAAGATGTACAGTTTCATTGACATTTCTTGGACAACATCTAATTTCAAATTAATATTAAAAAAGTCTTCACAAGAATAATGGCTCAACCACCATTATTCCCCATTCACATGTGGTAAGGGAAGTAACGTAATAAGACCTTATCATTTTAGCAACGTCCTCAAAATCAAATACAAAACATTAGGTACATTTACAAAACGAACCCTGCAAATATTGCAACTTTTCAAATTGGTCCTTATTTCTGAACCTATATAAACCTCCCCCATTTCATTCCCAAGTCTCAACTACAACTACAGCTACAACTTACAAATTGTGAACATATTTTATCCACCGAAGAGAATTAAGCTTGGCGAGATCTGCCAACTCCAACCATGACTGCCATGCTCCCCGAGACCGACAGCAACAATGGCGAAACCCTTTTCGACGCCTGGGATTATAAAGGCCGTCCGGCCGTGAGAAAAAACACGGGCGGCTGGGGTAGCGCTGTCGTCGTTATAGGTAATACAATTATCACTCTTCTCCTTCTTTGCTTCTGTTCTTTTTCCAAAAGCAAATATATATACCGATGAAAAAGATCGATTATTTAAGAGTGACACGAAAAATGCGGATTTGGTTTAACAGTTGCTGAGGTGAATGAGAGGATGGCGACGTTGGGGATAGGAGTAAATTTGGTGACGTACCTGATCAACACCATGCACGTCGGCAACGCTGCGGCAGCCAACGTCGTTACCAACTTTATGGGCACTTCTTTCATGTTGTGCCTTCTCGGCGGGTTCCTCGCTGATAGCTTCTTGGGAAGGTATTTATTATTTAATTAATTAAAAATCAATTCAATTCTATATCGTTCGGTTTGTAGCACAACTTACCCAATCCATCACCATCTCCGCGTTTCAGGTACAAAACCATCGCGGTATTTGCAGCTGTCCAAGCAGCGGTAAGTATCTAACTCAAAATCAATTTTCACATAAAATTAATACGTACATGATATTTTCCAATGTGCGAATATTCTTAACATCGTCTTGATCCTGATCAGGGCGTGACAATACTGACGATCTCGACGGCAGTAAAGGATCTCCGTCCACCAGCATGCGCACCTGGTGGAGAAGACTGCATTCCAGCCTCCGGAACGCAGCTCGGAGTGCTCTACCTGGCGCTCTACATGACCGCGCTCGGCACGGGTGGCGTCAAGTCGAGCGTGTCCGGATTCGGGTCGGACCAATTCGACGACACGAACAGGACGGAGAAGGGACGGATGGTGAAGTTCTTCAACTGGTTCTTCTTCATAATCAACATCGGCGCACTCCTCTCCGTGACCGTCATGGTGTACATTCAAGATAACGTCGGCCGGCACGTCGGGTACGGTCTAATCGCAGGCTCGATCGGGATAGGGTTGGTTTTGTTCTTGGCCGGAACGAGGGGGTACCGGTTCAAGAAGCTGGCAGGGAGTCCGTTAACGCAGTTCGCAGCGGTGTTTGTGGCGGCGTGGAGGAAGAGGAAGACGGCGTTGCCGGAGGACCCGTCGCTTTTCTACAATATCGGAGATGTCGTCGGAGAGAAGAAGAAGAAGGCTAAGGAGCCTCTCCCGCATACCCAACAATTCAGGTGCTTTTCTTCTTCTTCTTTTCTTTCTTTCTATTCTATGCATTTATTTTTTGGACGTCTAAGACAATTGGTGCAACCTCGTGAGTGTTGATTTTGGCTTCTTATTTTAATAAAGTCGTGTTATACAAATATTTCTTTGGGGTTTTTTGGTTGGTTGCACCTCAAAAAGTTGTTTATTAGATTTTTGTATATGTGTATTTTATTATTATCCTAGAACGTCCACAAATCAAACTAATTGTTTAGATTTACCTCCCTTAAAAATCGTTAACGGATTTCGTGACACTGTTAGTTACCCTTGTTAAGTTTGAATCCAAACGGTCGACCAAAAGTCAAATGGTCGATCGAAAACCAAATTGACTTCCAAATCAAGCCGATCGAGTTTAAATATGCTACTTGACACCTAATTAGACATCAATTAAGTTTGAATTCAATCAGTCAACCGAAAACCAAATTGACTCCCAATTCGATCCGACCGAATTTTCTAGATACTTTAGGATGTTAATTAGAGCTCGAATTAGTGTTTAATTAGGTTTCAGGTAACATATTTAGACTCGATCAACTCAAATTAGGAGTCAATTTGGTTTTCGGTCAACCGTTTGGATTCGAACTTAACAGTGTCACGAAATCTGTTAACGGTGTTTGAGGGTGGTGCTTCCAAGCAATTAGTTTAATTTGTGGACGTTTTAGAGCAATAAAAAAATACACGATTGCAAATGCCTAATAAATAGCTTTTAAAGGTGCACCCAAGGAAAAACCTCGTATATCTTTTATTTTAGATTGTTAATCATTGATTATATTCTTTTTGGTTTTTTATGAGTTCCGCAAAATCGCACTCACGATATCGATGCTCTCTGACCGTTATAATTAATTGAACATTTGAGGATTTTTTTATCTTTCGGAGATGCCTTCATATATACAGCTCGAGGGTACATAATAGATTTCTTATTATGAAAATTCATCATACATATAATAGATTATACATTGCATAGTTCCTATATATATGCGCTTTGAAATTATAACTAAATTTATCGCAATTTATTCTGTTGGAAGTCATCATTAATTTTCTAATATTATCTAATTCAAAAGTAATGAGTATCATAATATTTATAATATTTACACCCTCCATCTTAACATTGACGGTGTATTTTGAAAAGGTTAAGGATAAACGACTATTACTTTTTTTCTGGGAAATGTTTGGAACCCCAAGAATTTGACCATGTCATGGATAAAGATGTAAAACCACGTATATTATAAGGCATGTCATGATCCGTTGACTACAAGCTTATAACAAATGGAAATAATGCAAAAGTGATGCTTAATTAGATGTGTGAAACAAGTTACAAGATATATTTGTATCAGCTTCCAAGATGATGAGATATTTTAATGATCCTCAAAACTTTTAAGTTCAATAATGCAGATTCCATGGTTAATTTAAATAGCACATACAGTTGACATTCAGAACTAAAACAGAATTTTCAAAATAATCAAAAACAAATAAAAAATTGGAAAAATATGTACTTCAGAAATTGACAAAGTATGCACATTGAAAAACGGCACCACAGGTGCCGTTTTCATTAAGTAAAAACGGCACTGTAGATGCCGTTTTTACTTAATGAAAACGGCACCTGTGGTGTCGTTTTTTTAAATGTGCATATTTGTGATTTTTTTTGATTTTTTTGATTTTTTTTTCCTTATTTGTGCCTACTAGGCTTAGATTCAGTATAGCTTGAAAGTAAATACTTCGATACTACTCCTGCCTGAAAAAAATAGTATTCCTGGGAAGAAAAATACGTAAAAAAAGGTAATTATAAGTCCATTACATCTATGATAAAAATAAAGCTAGTAATTGATCATTTACATACCTCTTGTACTATAATAAGTTTATAAGATGGATTAATTAACATAGAATGTCGTGAATTAATATATGCAGATGTCTGGACCACGCCGCGGTGGTGACGGAGTCGGAGTCAAGCTCCAGCACAAGCAGCAAGTGGAGCCTAAACACCCTAACCGACGTGGAAGAGGTTAAACAAATAGTCCGAATGCTCCCGATATGGGCAACAACCATAATGTACTGGACAGTCTACGCCCAGATGACGACCTTCTCGGTCGCCCAGGCGTCGACCATGGACAGGCACATATCCTCCAACTTCGAGATCCCTTCGGGCTCTCTCACTGTCTTTTTCGTCGCGTCCATTCTGGTCACCACCCCGTTTTACGACCGCGTAATCGCCCCCATCGCCCGCCGCATAACCCACAACCCGAGAGGCCTCACTCCCCTCCAGCTCATATTCGTCGGGCTTTTCTTGTCCATTCTCGCGATGGTCGCCGCCGCCACCACCGAATTGAAGCGTCTTGATTTCGCCAAAGCTGTGGCGCATTTGAACCCGCAGCCGGCGTACTTGCCTTGCACCGTGTTCCGGCTTATACCGCAGTTTTTCCTCGTTGGGGCCGGGGCGGCTTTTATGTATATCGGTCAACTGGATTTCTTCCTTAGGGAGTGCCCCAAAGGAATGAAGACAATGAGCACTGGGCTGTTTTTGAGTACCCTAGCATTAGGGTTCTTCGTCAGCACCGGGCTGGTGACCATCGTGCACAAGGTCACCGGCCGCCAAGGCTGGCTGGCCGATAACCTTAACGACGGCAAGCTCCACGCTTACTACGGGTTGGTTGCGGTTTTGAGCGTTATCAACCTCGCCGTCTATCTCTTGGCTTCCAAGGGGTACGTTTACAAGGACTCTAGGCCGGCTCCGGTCATGGATGAGTCGGAGCTGGGTAAGAATGACAGTGGTGGTGGTGGTGAGGAGGCTTGACTGGTGCTTAATTACTGGCCGGTGTTAATAATCGGTATCGATCGATGTAATGTTGTATTGTGTAGTTCTTTTTAGTTACGTACGTAGTTTAATTGATGCTTGTTAATTTGGTAATGGTCTGTTTTTGGTTCTAGCTTCACGACTGTCAGGCTCACCGGAATCCTCCCTTTTTAGTGACCCTGCAAGTTGGATCACTTTGTAATCACATTTCGGCAATAAATTAAATTGGAATTTTCGTCTCTCTCAATTTATCTTCTTAGCTCTGCCCTTTTATTTTATTTTTTATTTTTTTCGAAAATTATTACTCTTCTATATATCTTCCGTGCGGGTGACACTGCATGACAACATACAGTGTTGAATGGCTTCAGCATTATTTATATATATACCTCAGTACGTTATACCATCATTCCATCAACTAACGTAACAAACTCTGCCAACTAGAGGCTGACATGTGCAAAGATTTAACTAAATTTACAAGGCACACATTCATTATATTACTATGCGTTATGAACTACTTTATTATCATTTGCCGTACAAAAATACGGTATCTATACCCAATTTTCTGAAATCGATCTCCACACTTTTTTATTAAATCGACATGTTCAATCAATAAATTCAAGGATAATTATGACCCACAATCTTGAAAATCAAATTTTAAGGTGTGTTTGGTGACATATTCTTAGCTGGATTCTAATAAGAATACGGTAAGAATCCAATTGTACTTCACAAACAGAAAATCAACTTCAACAATGAAATTTGTATAGAAAGAAAAAGTTGAATTTTTTTTAGCTTCTTACAAGAATCCAAATTCTAGAGTCACATTTACCATATTACAATGAGTTGTATTTATCATAATACTCTCATATTTTAATATTTTTATTTGATAAAAATTCTAATTAGAAACTATAAATGTCATATATTATATATATATATATTAATAAACTTGAAGAATTTACGATATTTATTTAATAAACTTGATGAATTTACGATATATATTTTAATCCAGACATATTTGCCGATATTTATTAGTTAATTTTCATATACATTGTATTTTATGATAATTTTTAATATTAGAAAATAACATAAATATTTCTACCTTAGTAAAAAAATCATATCATATCTTACAATAGTAATCTAATAACAATATAAATTTAAATCTAAGGGCATACTGGTCATTTAACATTTAGAATCATATTTTTTTCCATCCAAACGAATTTTAATTCTTTTGGAAATCATGATTCTTACATTTTCACTTAGAATCTGAATGCTCGGAAGAATCCTGTCACAAAAATCCAATCTAAACACACCCTTAGTTATTAGTTATACCAAGAAGGCAAGAACTGCACTTAGTACGATAAAATAAAAGCACTTGACAAGTTTACCGAATTAACTCAATTGTTAACCTTAGGGTCTCCTCAACCTATAGTTACATGTTCAATTTTCAGCACTTCAAAGCAACTTCTTTCTCTTCTTCTTTTTCTTCACAGGACTTAATTGTTAAATTTGTTTCGTTAAATAATAAAGAACGTCAAAAATATTAGAAACAAAATAAAATCAGTGAAGATAAGGTTCCCTAATGCTCCACCATGCAGTCAGCCCATGCGACATTTCCACATTGTTGTCTAAACTCTTTAATATCCGCTCAGTCGACCGCTATATTTAGACAGGGTCGTTGGCAGATGACCATCACTCCTGTCCCGTTTACAAATTACAACAACCCTAGGTCCCTAGCTAAACGTTAAGCTCAACTATCACTTTCCAAAAGATTTTTTTAAAAGGAAACATGACCTGTAAGGCAAACCATCCTTAATTAGACTATATAGCACTAAGAGCTCCTTAATTGTCGAGTAGACCAAGAATTACATACCAATTATAATAATCCCGTGTGGTAACCAAACAATTAAAGCCACGATTTACAGGTCATTAACAAGGATCAATTATTAAACTTTGCTTAGTGTTCTCAATCAAAATATACTTTTCTCAGGGACTACTCACATGTGAGTGACCACTATTATAGCTTGGTCCAACACGTTCGAACATAAACTACAGGAAGACACTGCCAAAAACAAACACCATAAGAATACTCAAAATACCACTAATTAATCATAAGAACAAATGAAACACATGATAGTAAGACACCGAGCCCATGGGCTTAAATGAAAAAAATGGGCTCTTGATTGTATACATGGGTCGGCCTTTTGATAATTGGATAGAGTGGTAGTGGGAGTTGAACAAGAAGCGACGTACCCCACCGGAACCATGCATACACGTCCACCGGATATGTTGTTCCCACCAACGTCGTTACCAACTTTATGGATAGTTCTTTCTTGCAAGGCTTTCTCCGGGGATTCGTCGCCGTCATTTTCCTCCGAAGCTACGTGATTTATTACGATTCTCCTTCCTCACTTCTTCTACAAAGAATAATTGGTAGCACCTTAGACGCAACTTATTTTTGAGTGTACCATGTATAATAGGTTGGTATTTTATAATTATGGGTGTACACACACACTAGCTAGTAGTTGTTCTCAAGGAGTATTTCAATAATATTAACACCAGGGGTGTAAGCAGATATGGACTGTTTGTGGAAAATCCTTTTCAGTATTCGTTTTTTTAATATTGACACTCAATTTGACTCAAATTTCAACCATATACGACTTTCATTTCGATCCAAACTTTTCACGTAAATATAGATTAGATGTGTATTAGGGATACAATAAAAAAAATTAGAAAAAAACAACGAATGTCTATTAAATAATGAATTTTTGAAGTTCAATGAAACAAAGTGTTACAAAATGAAAGACCAGGAGAGGTAACTGTTAACTTTGAAAGTTCAGGAGTGCAAAGTAATACCAATGTATAATTCAGGAGAACAAACTGTAATTAACTCTTTTTTTTTGTACAAGACACATGTCACACATGGTTTCTTATCATGAATATTTGCAATTTTAAGCGTGTTCTTGTTGGCCTATTTTTGGAACAATACAAACTTTATGTTACATATACGAAGAAGTTGCACCATATATAATAGGTTGGTATTTTATAATTATAAAAGGACGAAACTCACCTTCTTCTTGTTGTCTTCGAGAAATTCATCGTCTGACCTCTCTCCGGCCTGTTTTTCTGTGCACACTTGTTGGATGTGGCGGCAACAGAAATGCTCGAATCAACACCATTGATACCCCAAAATAGTGAAGAAGAAAAGAAGAAACACCGCACAGACCAAATATTTTTGATGTTCTTTAACTTTTCTGCATAAAACATCACTACAATTTGAAAATAGTTTTGCTTCTAAATACAACTAAAATAAATGTTGAGCAAATAATCTCACATTATTTATACACAAGATGTGTGCAACACCGTGTAATAGTTAGATTCACTACATTTCACCTAAATAGTTGATTTTGTAGATATGCTAGACCAATTGGATTTCACACTGAATACACCGTTATGTTACTTGATATTTTTTGTTTTTGTCGATGGAAGATTTATCTACTCTTCTTTGAGTATATCATTATTATAGAAGGATCAAAATTTACAATAAATATCAAAAGAACAAGAAGCGCATATTTTGTTTTGGTATACGTTTACAATGCTCTCGCTTTGAGGGTGGGAAACTTGTTTAGTACCTTTAGGAAGAAAAAATGTCGGTGATGAATCCACGTAGAAGGCCGAGCAGAAAAGAACTAGCCATAAAGTTTGTAAGGACGTTGGTAGAAACAACATTGTCGATCGATCGGAGTGCATGGTTCCGGCCGGTGTGGATCGATCCTAAGTCATCGTCGTCCACATCATCAACTCCATCACTGTATTGTCCAAACAACAAACTAAATCAAGTAGTTAACTAAAAACAAGAGATAATGAATGATGATATTCTGGTTTTTATCTAGTAATGAATTTGTAAAGGAACGGGGGAGTATATATAGCTTAGAGAAAGGGACATCTTTTGAAGACTGTTAGAATATGTAGGGGCATTTGGGGAAACAAACATAATTTGATTTAAAAACGTGAAATTATAAAAGCAAAGTTTCCAACACAGAGGAACAATAATGTGTGCTATTGTATGTGTAATCATGCATGCATACTTTGATGTAGGAAAATGAAGAGGAAGACTTTATTGTACTTCCTTTGACAAAATAAATCCTTATTGTTGAATATTATATACGTGTTGAAAACTTGAGATTGTGAGGAGATAATAAGCTTGTTGAATAAGCTGAGGACCAAAAGTCTCCATAAGCTTGTTGAATAATGTTTTTGACTTGGCGTCTCAAAAAATATAAACGTGTCCATGTCATATTAATTAACCATTTCAGTTAGAATTTGGAGAGTGTGATTGCGCTATTAAAATTATCTGAATCAATGGAATCAGATCTCTACGTAACCTCTTACTATTTATTCTTCCAATAAGTTCCATAATTTACAGAACTTATTGACATTGTGAACGTGTTTTTACTAATTACTTATTTTTTCTCCATCTGCCTTTTCTGTTGCTCTTCTAAGTAATGTAAACATTTCAATGAAAGCTTCATCTAACACGCGAGAAATTCTATGGTTCAGATTAAAGAGAAATTCGATCACTATCGAATGAGACATGGCATCTCAGCTGCTATTCGCGATAAATAATTGTTTTCTTGTTGAGGCTATTTTTGGCTTTGAATATTTCATTTAGTTAGTAGTGGGACTTATTAATAGGATAATTACATCCAAGGCATAGCATGCGAAATCATGTATAGGTTGTGAGTATATCAGTATATGTATTTAGACCTTTTGCTCCACTTATACTAGTTGAAAAGAAATAATCACATCCACTTATATAATGAGATTCTTCAAAAGTTGAAGTTTAAATACACGATGCATCATGGGTATACATGACGAAGAAACCGATACTTAGAAAAAATAAATGATCAAGATTCAAAGTTCAAAATAAAACACTATCGTTGGCTTCCTTGAAATTCTACTACTTTTGGAAGTCATGACGTGCTTCCTACTAATTCCATATAGCAATAATGAGCCAATATACTTGCACAATCATGACCACATTATTTTTCGAAATATGAATGTGAAGAAACAAGGGGAAATTATATAGTACAATCATGTGTGCAATAAGTGGTCGTTTTTTATGGTCTGCTTTCTTGAGAAGGAGATGCGATGAAAACAATTCAATGACAAAGATACATTATTTGCCCTAAATAAGACTAATCTAATGGTTGTTAAGTGGTGATAGAAACCACTCATATTGGCCCTGAAAATAAGTGCAATTATATCAAACCCAATGAACCATTATTTGACCTAAAGAAGAAGGAACCCTAATTTGCATCGTCAGAATCTTGAGTATGGAAAGGATAGAGGCAATGCAATCCGGCCTTAATTTACATGCATGATTAGAAATAATGGTTATTAAAGTAAATGGATGAGAACTACCACGTTGCTTCCTGGAAGGACAAACTTGGATGCATGGTGGTGCAATTATTTGCATATCTTAATGGAATAATGTTCTCTTTAGTCAAAGCTTCAGCTGCAGAATCTTGAGTATGGAAAGGATAGAGACAATGCAATCCGGCCTTAATTTACATGCATGATTGAAATAATGGTTTGATAAAGTGAATGGATGAGAACTACCATGTTGCTTGCTGGCATGACAAACTTGGATACATGGTGCAATTATTTGCATATCTTAATGGAATAATGTTCTCTTTAGTCAACGTTTTGGCTGCCACTATATGTGGAGATGAACATATCAAAGTCTAGGGAACACAAGATTAAGTGCATTACTGAAGTGTCTTTTAGATCAACAATGACCAAACCTCAGAGTTGAAGGAACACTATTACAACTTCGGCCATGATGGCACTCCAACATCCTTAGATACGCACTTCTATTAAAAAAGAGCTCTTATCTGACCAAGGTTGCATTATTAATGCACACTGAAGATGGCAAACCAAGCACTTGATCGAGGTCATGGAGAGTTGGAGATTATTAAGATTATTGATAGAAATGGAGAATCGGAGATTAAACTTGTTATTAGTTTTTGATGAGATCCGTATGACTTTGCACTTAATCTGATCATCACCTTTTGCGATTACAACAATGGACTCGATCAAAGGTTGCAATTTTTTAGCTTATTTTGATTTAAAATTTTGGAAAATACTGTTCCTCTAAACCCTCCTACTAGCAAGTAACACCACCTCTAAATGGCCCCTTTAAACTGCACCCACGTTGAAAGGAGACGGTGCTTTAGACATTTTAATAAGAATCCAATATTTTTTAGCCGACTCTAGGCTCTACGACACCACTAGTCCTACCAAGTAACTTGGATCCGGACCTTCTTTTCCACTATTTCTGAGTCTACAGTACTGGTGTCTTACGGCTTCTTCTACAGCCACCTTCACCACGCTAACTTGGAGTGATTTTATTAGGCAAGTAAATCCATTTTACTAAAGCTAAAGAGGTTACTTTCCGAACTAAAAGAAGGAGCCCCCAATAGTACCTACTATTATCTTTGACATTTCATTTTTGAATGCACTCTTTATTAGGCCGACTGCTACATTTCAGAAATCATTTATCTTACTTATGTTAAATCCATTCTCTACACTATTTCAACATTTTAAAGATATTAAACAGATTTACAAGCTGAAAGAGACGCACCCAGTGAAGCGGTGCGGAGGCAAGTTGGTTTGATTTCGCTCCGGCCAGGGATATAAAATCCCGAATTCGCTGGAAAATATCTTAAAATCCACTAAGAAGTTGGAGAATCAACAAATTTAGGGCAAAAGCAAAAACTATCAATTTCTCATACATCAATCATCCAAATATAAAAGTGTTCACAAGTATGGAAATGAGTAATTCTAAATCAAATTAAAATACTCAGACTAATTTTAATCTCCTACTTAGAAAAATACAATGTTAACTTTGGCCATAAGATCTCGAGCTTAATTTTCCAACCTACGTCACCCAGAACATCATAAGAGGATTTTGCTTGTCCCAACAATACGGAGCTACAACTTTCCCATGTAGGGCTGTCAATTCCGATTCAAATTTGAACTCGATTTGATACAGACTCGACTTCAATTTAGTTTGAAAATAAAGCAACTAAGTGAAAAATTAAAAATCCTCCAACCCAGATTAGTAAACGAACCGGTTCGAACTCAAAATTATTGTTCAATTTATATTTATTTTTGTATTCAATAATAATATACAATGCTCACTTGACTCGTTACACTCCTATCCTCATGTAATTAGTGCGGTCTTAAATATCCAAACGTGATGATTTGTACTGTGAACTGAGATTGTTGGTCACCAATGCTTAATTCGTTTAACGTCACCAAAGAGATTTTATCCACTCTACTAGTCGTTCCATTTTAAATCTCAAACATCTCAAACACGCAAATAAGATTTTTAGGATTTGGTGCATGATCTTAACCAATCTCAAGAACCTCCAACCACAACTAGTCTCAATTGATGATGACGGCAATTTATCCAAAATAACTCTGCTACCTCAACACCAACATTTATCCATAGCAATGAAACCGCGTTTGGCTTCAAACATAAACGAGCACAATCCATCCATTTGGCAGGTGCATTTGCATATTTGGGATTTAAAATGTAATAAGATGGAATATATAAAAAATGAACCTATATTCTAACTTATGGTGTTGAAATTTCCTTACACTTTTGGTGGTGCCTAAATTTGGCAAATGGTTATTTTTGGATTTGATTGTGGTTAGAGTGGGTCTATGGCCTGTGGTATCAATAATAATATTACTATTACTTGTTATTTGGGTTGTATTTGTAATCTCGATTTTTTTAGAGTTCAAATTGTTGCAACTCAAGTATTTTCTTGTGCATATGCGAGGTGTTTTTCTTTGCTTAATTTTTGGTTCAACTTCTTAGTGTTCTTAAATGCCTACCTGTGTTTGGGTAAATGTCATATTGAATTTGGAGTTCATATACCTATTGCTTCATTCCATATTTATGTATTTTAAAAATTACTTATTTCTTTATCTGTGTGTGTTGTCTATTTGTATACTAAATTTAAAGTTTTGCTACGAATGAAGATGTGAAATTAGAGATTACCTGGACTCATGCATTGTCTCAAAATTGGTAATTTTGGGTTTCAAAAGAAGTGTGCATTAAGCATTTAAGCTCTTGTCAATTGTTATTTAATTGTTTGTCTTATTTGTAATTTTTGAGGAGTTCGGGTGTTGCTATTGTTGTGGTTGGTCTTAGGATAAGAAAAAAATGTTTATTTACTTGGAATTGTAACGCCCCAAAATAATAGAAAAATTGAAAACTTTTAAACTGATAGAAGAATCAACACCGGGGTCGTTACCAAACCACACACACATATATATATATATATATAAAGTGGTACACTGAGTTAATACAAGAGTCAAGGATGATTACAACCCAACACAAAAGATGTACAAACACAAATACAAGGGAAATCATCCACCTCACGATATGGAAAAAAAGACAAGATCTGGTCTTGGTGCTCCTACCCGCAGTCACCATCACCCACAGACGTGCGCGACCTGACATATAACACAACAATGCCTGAGTCTCACATAGGGAAATCCCGTATGTCAAACCCCTAAGATATGAACATAACATGTATATATGAAACATGAAATGAAGAATGTAATAAAATCATAACTAACTCCCGTGCACACAAGGCACTGCCGGAAAACATCAGTCACGGGTCTCAAGGGTCCTCTCACCCCAACCCCACATCACACGTGCACACAAGGCACCGCCGGTCAGAGTCTCGACCACCACAACGTGCTCACAAAGCACCGCCGAAAAAACATCGGCCACAACAACGTGCTCACAAGGCACCGCTCTGTAGAGCCACAACCACGATCTCCTCTTAGGTCAGCATGTCAGTATAGTCGCCCAAAAAGGTCGGGGACCCGTTGCCCTCGAGGAAGATCCAACCACACACGACACAAGCATCCATATGCAAAACTGTGCCCCAACGGTCAAACCAAAACCATAAACGGTCGACCGAACTCCACTACTGTTCCGCAATAAAACCGAAATAACGTCCAACCGGTTGAACGACAAAGGGGGCCCGTTCGACCGAAATCCATCAGTGAATTCCTCTTTTGCTCAAAAAGCACAAACGGTCGAACAACAAAAACTCACGGTCGACTGATTCCCACCAGTAAAACTCACCAACAATCCGCACTACTCGGTCGACCGAAACAACTCTTATGGTCGACCGGCCATGAAATTAACTTAAGTTTTGGTTGGACGAAGTCAACGAGCGGTCGACCGTTTGGATGGTCAACGCCCTAACCGACTTACGACAGTGCTTTCGGTCGACCGGCAAAGGGGACACGTTCGACCGAAAACACCCAGAGCCTCTTCCTCTTGCATAAAATGTACCACCGGTCGACCACTCTTAGAGTATCGTCCGACCGGTGCAATGGATTTTTCCCGAAAAACACTACGCCCGGTCGACCGCACCAACCCGTCGGTCGACCGTTCCAGAGCAGAAATGCTGCTGCAAGACCCTTGACGAGTCTTCCGGCCTACCGTCGGCCACTCCAATCCTCGCAACGGATAAAAGGAGGATTAAACTAAAGCTTGACATACCTTTAAGGCTTGAAGAAGCCTTTGAAGAACCCCGACGAGCACCTCCTCGCAAAACTCCTCTTCTTCGGCGAAAACCCAAACACGATCACCTTCCTTCGGCCACACGACCGAACCACTCGCTCCTCGCTTCCCCAAACCTCGACGAGCTTCCAAAAGCTGAGATGGAGAGAGAGAGACCAACGGGAGAGAGAGGGAGTGAGAGAGATGAGTGAGAAGAGAGATGAGTGAGAGAGAGATGAATCCAAACCTTTTATACCCAATCCAACAAATCTCAGCCGTCCATCTCAGTCTCCTATAATCCACCACCTAAAACACAATAATCCAATAAACAAAGGGTTAGGATGTAACATGAATGGTGTAGGTTTTGGATTGCTTAAGTTTAGTTCGGTTAGATGATGTGTTGGTGGCTTGGTCTAAGAGAAGAAAAGTTGTTTTTTCTTACTTGGAAGTATCTTGGTGTTTATGTACTTATTGCTTCATTCCATATTAGTCTTCCTTGTATTTTTTTAAAACTTTTTCCAAATGTTCATACATGTGAAGGGAATGTGTTCTAAAAGTTTTACTTTTAAATGTCAATTATTATGAATTGAATGAGAAATCATTTTGTTCCTTGTTTATGTTATTCGTCTTTTAGAAGTGTTAAGGAAGAGACTCTTGGTCCTTAACCGTAGAGCTCTAAAAGATATTGGTTTACATAAAACAAAAGATATTCGCAATCATGGTAATTAACATGGGACATTAATTACCGAGTTAAGATTGTCGTGTTGGTCATAGATCATTGTAGCTCTACAAGTGAGTGACAACACGGGTACACAAAAGAGGAAAATAGTACTTTTGTATACCAAATTGACCTAACAAGTAAAATATTATAGGAATGTGTTTATGTGTCATTAATATTTTACTGTGTCCTTGGTCCTTTGATATGAGACTTATATCCGATCGCTTAAGGAGTTCTTAATTAGACTAGTGTCTTGAGCTATTGATGAGTGTAGTGTAAAGGCATTAGTTGGTTAAGTATAACTTTCGTTGGAGAAGATAGTTAGTCAAAGGATTATCATTGCCCATCTTAATTGAGTGATGATATTAGTGGACCCCTTGATAAAGCAAAGTTATAATGTGCACAATGTAATTTGAGTTAAGTCACATATTTATAACTAGCTTAAAGAGATCAAGAAATGAATACTAATACAAAGATGACACAATACTACTTTGTGTGTATTCTTAATATCATGAGGCAAGGGACGGACACAAGTGATGCACTCCATCACTAATTGGATCAGGTTTTGGTTCGAGTGGAATTAAGACATCTAACTAATTGTGAGCTATAATGTGTAGCTAGATACCGCTTATAGCTTGTGATATTAAGCTCCTAATATCGCTGCTAACTTAGTTTAGATCCTCCCATAGGTCACACCACAAAACTGGGAAACAAGAAATGAGGATTTTGAGTTCATAAGATGTGTCGGGTTTCATGTAGAAAATATGACACATGGGTGAACAAGCAAAATCAAAATTATGTTGTGATTAATAACATAATTAGAATCTAAATTAAATTCATATGTGATGTAAATATTATGGGGTGTAATGATTTATCATTACATAGGATAATATGTTACATAAGTTGTGAATTTACTACTAATCCCGAAATGTCAAATTTTGTAGTGGTTAAACCGAAATTTGACAAGTCTGCAGCACAGTGCTCAAACGGTCGACCGGATAGCAGTAAACGGTCGACCGATAGGGCACGGTCGACCGGACGTGTCTCGACCGATAACAGGGAATTTTCATCTGTTCGAACGGTCGACCGAATGTGATCGGTCGGTCGACCGAACATTGCGATGGAATAGTTCATGTTACGAACGGTCGACCGAGTTATAGAACGGTCGACCGAAACTAGGTTCGAGCGGTCAACCGAACCTTGAAACGGTCGACCGGTCCAGACGGTTTTGTGCAGAATTAATTTAAGAATTAATTAGATCATGCATGGAATTGGTCCATAATTGATTTAATTTGTGGCTAATATTATTTATTATTAAATAATGGATGGTTAGATGAAATTTTGCATGAGATCATGGGCAAGGGGTTGCACATGAATATGTAATTTGGAGAGAGCTTATAAATACAAGCTTATTTCATTACCCAATTAATCTAATTCATTATTTCTTTTGCAAAAATTCTCTCTCCATAATTCTCCACGAAAATCCTTTAATTCTTAAGTTTAGTTTTAGTTCTTAAGAGATCATCTTCTCAAGAGAATTAAAGAGGGATTAGTAATTGGATTCTAAACCCTATCGGAGATTGAGAGACTAGCTTCACTCTCTCCGATCTTGTTTAGAGTTTGGTGAATACTCGGAGGCATCCGGCGCAGCGAGGAGCATCCCCAACGTCTCCGAATCTTCAAGAAGTTTTAGAGAACTTCTAGGTATGAATTTCGGAGCCCATATTTGTTTTAATAAAGTTTTGAAACTAGATATTGAAACAAATTGATGCATGCATGAAATAAATTATAGAAAATTGAAAATTGATCCTTATTATAAATAAAAAAAATCGAAAATGTATATGTATAATTAAACATGAAATCCTACAAATACTTCCTACACTTGAGATGTTGAGATGTTCAGTGTAACGTCCCTAATCCGCACTCGAGACACAGCAATAATCACAACACTAAAACGAAGTGAAAAAGAAATATTAACTGAAATAACCAACTCGAGACCTCAATTAAAATTTATAATAAATTCAAAGTCAAAGAACAATACGGAAGGAAAATACAAGAACTCTAAAACCTACTACACAACTATTGAGATGAGTAGGAAAAATACGTGACACATATCTCAACAGATCCAGTCCACGCGTCCCAAGCTTAAGTCGCCTCCAGTCACCTACCGTGTTCCACCTGCACACAAACATGCACGCATGAGTCTCAAATCAAGACCCAGTACTCCACCCCAACCCGACACCGAACAAGGTCTAGCCGTCCCTGACGGCTCACACTGGTCTCGTGTTCCAAGACAGTTACGCGCCCAGTGAGGTCGAGCGTGCACCTCAACCCCCAACGCGCATCCAACCCACAAGGAAACACTCGACCCACTCTCACGGAAGAACTGTGTCACACATTCCAAGGCGACCACGTGCCCAGCCATGTCGAACGTGCACCCTCGGCAAGACCGTGCATCCGGCCCACAAGGCAACGCCCTACTCCAATCACGCTCCTGAGCCCGTGAGCAACGCTCCCAAACGGTCACCCGTCACAACGTTGGTGAGCTGACCAGTTCTGCATCTGGCTTCAGAGGTCGACCACACGCCCGAGCTCGCGAACTTAGCTCCAGCGGTCACTCGTAACAACGCTGGTAAACCATCCCAGACCGCCCCAACAAGGGAACACTCTAATATCTAGTCATACGTGCCTCACGCGTCATCTCCACTACTCGACCACACACCTGAGTCTGTGAGCAACGCTCCAACGACCACTCGTAACGACGTGGGTGAACCATCGGTTCCACAAACCAGTCATACATTACCTAAAGCAATGGTAAACGCAATTTACCCCAAAATTATGGGTCACACGACCCCAATATTTCATAACATAAGCTCTACTATCGCCTCCATGAACTATAGTACAATTAAACACAAACAAGACTATAAAAATCATAAAGAAAGTATAACTTCAAACCACAATCAAAGGGGTAGGGGTATAAACGTAATTTTACCAATTTCCGTACCAAAACATAATTCTCATAAGTTTAAGTGGAAAACAATAGATTTCCCAATTATTTATAAAAATTTCTACGATATATATGAATTCCCATGATGAAGATGAAATTATCCCTAAATTAAAACATTTCTCACAATTATGTCAAAACTAAGGTTTATTAAGCAATTAATCCAATTATATCTACAATTTTCCAAGCAATATTCCAATTATCAATTCTTTCAATCAAATACTATAAACTTCAGTATTTATTCTACAATTATTCCAATTACTTTTTAAGTAACTAATTACAAATAACTTCCATCAATATAATGCCAAATACCCAAAGGAAATCATTCAACTAAATCAACCAAACATCCACGGGTTTATCCACAATTTATCCAAAACCTTCACCCCTCCGACTCAACCATGTTCCACCGCAAACTCCGGCCGTTGCCATCGCCGGCGGAACTCCAGCCAACTCCGCCTGCTCCCCACGGCCTAACACCATCCACACCCACAACCTCCAGTCCGGCCGCAATCCGCGACCACAACCCAACAGCACATCCGCGGCCCCAACACCGTCTGAACTCCGGCCGCAACCTGCAGCCCAAAGTCCGACCACACTCCCACGACCGTCTTCCTACGTTCCCCTCCCCCGAACCCGTCGAACCGAAACAAAGTGGGTGGGTGGCGTACCTTCCAAAATAGCTCGCCGGAGAAGGGGACGTCTTCCCCTCCGCACCCACTTGCGTATCATGTCGTCGTTGCTTTTGCCGTCGCCGGAGTGTAGTGAGAGGGAAGAGACATTAGGACAGGGAATAAATTTTAGGACAGGGAAGAGACGAAAATGTCTGATCATGTTCTTAAAGAACAAAAAAAAAGGAAAGAGACATTAGGACTGGGAATAAATTTTAATCACTGAAGGACAGGGAAGAGATGAAAATGTGAAAATTAAGGAGTTATAACAAAATTTGTGTGTGTTTTGAATCAGAGCTTATATATTTTTAGATTGTTTAGTAAGCGAATGATTTTGTTTTTGGATTAGTAAAGGAATGATTTTCATATTCACGTTAGGTATTCATCACTTCTAAATTAAGTTTGTGCTCATCTTATAGTTATGTTGTATTTACCTGTCTTGCTTACTTTTCCTTCTTTTTCTTGAACTTACATGTAGACAAAATTCTCATTTGAAAGGTCTGAACAGTAACGATTCATTTTTAGAATGTTTTTGGTTTACGCATTCAGTTTTTTAATTGGCTTGTGAGGCATTTGATTTTTTTTTACAGGAGAAAGGGTGTGTAGCAATTTGCTTGGTGCTCAAGGATTTGTAAAAGGATTGGTTTTATCTTCATATTCAGGTATCGACGTATTTTTGTTGGAAGGGAACTGCATCTTGTTTATCTGTCCACTATGAAGATTTTAGTTTGAAATTTGATAATGTATCAGTATCTTTCTCAACAATTTTACACATCCATCATATTTCTAGCTAGTTACGTCCAAGTGATTTACTTTTTTATATCAGATGTATTTGTCATATTTTGAACTTAGTAGTACAAGATGAATTTAACATAATTAACCTTAAAAAATGTTAAGAATTAAGTTGCTTATTTATGTTGCAGTAGTGCATCAAAATATCATGAATTTAGATAATTTTGTAAATATAATCATGTTAAACGTAAAATTTAAATTAGATGTCCCACATAGATGTAATTCTACATATGAAATGTTAAAATTTTATTATCATTATAGTATTCTAATTACAACCTTTTATAATGAAAAACAAAATGAGTATGCGCAAACTCTCATAGATTGAGATAATTGTAAAATTATGTTAGATTTTTTAAAATATTTTTTTACATTTACTATTAGATTAAGTGGACAATATTATCCTACATCTAACATATTTATTTATGAATTACTTTCAATTACTAAATATTTGCGAATTATAGGTCAAATGTTGGTTTTGTTGAATTTTTAAATGTAATGAAGGCTAAGTTTAATAAATATTGGAATCGTCCTCCATTTAGTTTTTATTATGGATTATAAATTTAAGATTAGTGTATTATATGTTTTCTTGTAAGATTTTTTTGCAAATATGAATTATGAAAATTTTCAAAACCATGTAGATAATTCTATGTTTTTGTTAATCAAATATTTTAAAGATTATGAAAAACTACATAATCAAATAGGTTCAAATGTTGCTATTTCATCATCACAACTACCTCCAATGGATCCAGAAGATGATGACTCTTGATAGAATTGGTTAAGTAAAAAAATAGTACAAAATAAAACACAAAATGAATTAACTGCATATTTATACATTAAAATGTATTTAAGTATTGCTGAGTTAATGTTGATGTTTTAAGCTGGTGGAGAAAAAACCGTGGTGCCGTGGCACGACTATCTTCCGGCGGTGCGACACCCAGGTCTATCGACAATAGCGGGGATTTTTTTGGCACCATAAAAATGGCGCCAAAAAAGTGCCAAAAAATAGTGGCACCAAAAGTTATCATTGCCAACACCCGTAATGTTTGTGGATTTTTGTTGACGGTATTTCCGTCGGTAAAGGGTATGCTCGATGGAATTTGGTACTATTGCTAACATATTTGGTCGTCGGCAAAAACCCATTTAAATAACGCAAACCATTATTAAGTTAGAACCAAAGAAGAAGAAATATACAGCATTCTGTGTGCCAACTTTAAAAAAAAAATCGCTATCATCATCATCATATCATCATATCACTAATCCTATTTTATTGCATAAATATTATTATGACTTGAGACAAATCGGCTATACTAAATCAAATTGGTACGACTCTTAACATGAAAGAACTCAAAAACCTTCCAGACTTCCATAAGAACCCTTCTCACTTCAATGATAAAAGTATTGACCGTTCAACTTTATGTAATGCAAAATCTGTGAAATTGCGAGCACATGTGATAAAGCTAAGCATTAGTCGTGTACTGCATGAAAAATATTTTTTTCACAAATACAACTACAAGTGAATGGCATTCCGATGTCCATATTAGTTGCATCTGTAATGTGAGGACAAGCACGATTTTCCTTGTAATATATTTCTATCCCAAACATGAAATCAAAGACACTAACTACAATACATTCATTTGTTCTGGGTTTTCTGTTTGTCTTGGAAAATATATTAATTTTAAAAAAGAGTAGAATATTATGTTGACATCAATGTTCTCGCACCCCCTAGGCGGTTGTGCGACCGTCCAAGTCTGTGCGGTCTTTTTTTTAATTTAATTAAATTTTATAAAAAGATAAAAAATCAGGAAAAATCGGGAAAAATAGGGAAAATGCACAAAAATTATCTAAAAATATCATACATGTTTAGGCTTCGAAAAGACACATAGTTCCTCGACCAATGGCTCACTAGGCACCCCCTCTACCCACCTAAACACTTAGGTATATAATTTATTGCTTAATAGTACGATTACAAAGGTAACTCAGAGTTCATACAATAACAGATAATAGAGAAATTAGAATTAATAGCTAACTAACTAATTTCATTGGACACATTGATCTAATGTCCAACTGTGAACCGTATCATATCCTCCACCACCATCAGAGTCGGGAGGTTGGGGTCCGAGCAGAACCGGAATCCGACCCGGTTACTAGATCAAATTCTTTGTTTTCTCGGTCTACATAAATCCTTATAGCTATGGTAAAGTTGGGGTCCGAGCAGAACCGAAACCCAAGTGACTCTATGATCGTAAGAGGAGCAGTCTACCAATTTCGCAATGATCACGTCAGGGTCTTTTTCAAATGAGATTGCAACTTCCTCCACGATAAGAGCTAACTTCTGGCAATGACCACACCATGGCGCATAAAATTCAATGAGAACTGTAGAATGGAGTAATACTAATGTTAGTACCAAATTTAGAATTAAAAAAAGGAGAAATAAAGAAAGAACTATAACCATAACTTGGAAGGGCAAAATAAAACCTCAATCTTACCTTTCTTTCCATATCCCAAAACGAAGTTCCATCAGGTACTTCATAGATTTTGGTTTCCCAGGTGGTGGATAGATGCATGTGTGCATTAGATATATAACTGTAACACTGCATATGATATATTGAAATCGGTACACCTGGATATAAAAGTTTTTATTGTCAGACAACAAACTACTAAGTACTTGGGATTTATCATCAAACTTATCTGCAACATCTCGAATAATATCCTCTAACATATCATCATCATTAAAATCTTTCTGTGAATGACTCACTTTCTTTTTTCGTACGTATTTCATTCTCATCATGTCATATACAACGTGTGTATCCTTCATCAAAACATTTCTCAAACAGATGAACATTGATATCTTTTACATCTCTTAAGAACATGTTAAGACACTTTCTACGTTGACATAAGATTTTTCCTTCATTTCTAATATGTGCATTCTTTTGTGTAAACTCTAGAAATTTATTAACTCCGTACTCATACTGAATGAACCAAATATACTGAATTTTTCAAATTTTCGGTTGAATCCCCTCTTAAATTTAATAGTCATAAAAATTCTTGTAGGAAAAAAACACAAACATATACAACTATATAAAATGTTTCACCTTCCGCGTGATAGTCTTATTGCCACAACTACCTAAACAAACTCGTATCTACTAATTCAGACAGTCTATATGGTGGCATACATGAGCTCTAAAATTATTTCGGATTGTATGATGTTTTGACGGTTTTGCTGTGGTCCATAACAAAGTTTTTTATTAATGAAATTCGTACTACTTACTATCATTAATTTCACGTTGGTGTTATTAAGAGCGGTGAAATTGTAATAAAAAATTCCCTGTAAAAAAAACACAAACATATACAACTACATATATCAAAAACTTGAATACAATCATTCTCTTAAGTAGTTATTTTAACACAACTATATATTGATCATTAAAGTAGTCATTTGAAGACATTCATTCATTTGATTAGCCAACTTAAACATAATCATTCACTGAATTGTGTCAACAATTTCAGATCCATAACAAGAGTCAAATACACCTCTCTTTTTACCAATCACGAATCCAACTAATATAGCAAACTTTATTCTAAATATCTTAATCCAACACACCTAAGATTTTAAATCTTGCCACGAAAAGATCTGCCATATAATCTTGAACTAAAATGGAAACAAGTGTGAAGGCATGGGGACAAAGGTGAAGAATTATATTCTTGAACTAAAATGGAAAGTAAAATGAAAACTAATCCATATAATCTTGGTGTACATTAGATGAAGAATTTCTTTTTCTCGTAAGGAGGGGACGAAGGTGAAGAAATTACCTTTGCAGAGGAAGAAAGGAGGGGACCAGACCGTCGGTGGACGCCGACGAGGAGGTTCGTCGGAGGAGAGGCGTCGAGCAGCGAGGTTGGTGGTTAGGGTTTGGCTGGGAGGCATGTCAGTGTGTCGTGCTGCGAGGAGTGTCAGTGGGTCAAAGTTGCGAGGCATGTCGGCGTGGCGAGGTTGCGGGCGTGTCGAGGCTGGGAGGTGTGTCGACGTGGCGAGGTTGCGGACGTGTAGAGGTTGGGAGGCATGTCGGCGTGGCGAGGTTGCAAGAGTGTCGAGGTTGCGAGGCAAGGCTACGGGTTGGGTTGAGGGATTAAGGGGTGGCGCCCAATGTTGGGTTGGGGGGTTGAGAAGTAAGGATTTGCCAGGGTTACAAAGTGGTCAAGGGGTTAAGTGGTTAAGGGGTTAAGTGTTATATTAAACAAACCACACATGTCGGTTGTTTGGAAACCGTAGTTGTCTAAAAAAACGTCAGTTCTTTAGAAACCGACGTGACATTAACACGTCAGGTTGTGGACAACCGACGTGTTTTGTAGAAAACTCATTTTTCATGTTGGTTGAACAACAATCGACGTGTCACGTCGATTTAACAATAACCGACGTGAAAAACATGTGTCACGTCGGGTGCTAAATACCTAACGTGACATATCGATGTTGTAGTCTGTTTTCCAACAGTGACAGAAGCATAGTTTAAAAAAAATTAAAAAAAATATTCATATTTTCTCCATAAAAATTATCTGTTAAATATAAATACAGTAAATTTCTGATAACACGACAAACATTCATTCATATGGAAGTGGATCCATAATATTCGTGTAACCTGATTCACACTACACCAACGCATAAGCACGTAGGATATACAGTTTCATTGACATTTGTTGGACAACATCTAATTTCAAATTAATATCAAAAAGTCTTTACAAGAATAGTGTCTCAACCACCATTATTCCCCGTTCAGACGTGGGAAGGGAAGTAACGTAATGGGACATCTTATCATTTTAGCAACGTCCTGATTCAAGGGCTACCAATTAAGTGTATCGAATAGGGAAGCGGTTGAGATTATTTTGGACAGTTAAGATTGTTTGCAGACTTGTATGATTGTATCCCATCAAACACCCGTTATCGTAGGAGTGATATTTAAACCACGTTCTATCCCGTTTATTAGACTACTAGACAATGTTCAAAGCTTGTGGTCAAAAAAATTGCAAGGCAGAAAAGTTTTATGACCTAATCAAGGAGACAAGGACGGTGCCACAGTCGGTTTTTGAGATTTGACTTGCTTTATAAAGTTTTTTTTTTTTGAATTTTGAGACTTATAGTTTTAATTCTTTTGGATTCAGAGTCCTGATTTTATTTATTTATTTCTGATTTCGACCCCTTTAAAAAAATCACACCAATAATTAGACATTGAAACTATTTTCTGACCCCAATAATATCTCCCTACAAAATCCAACTTCCTGATCTAACGATGATTCTGTGTGCTATATCTTTGAAAATGAAATCTCGGTGTGCTTCAATTGTATTGATGTCGTTATTCTATTAATTCGTCAACATTACCTAAATTGAGGTAAGGATGCACGCTTGAATTGGTTATGCCGTCGTGGGATTTCAAGTTGAATGTACACAAATAACATTCGACTTTCTTAGACAAAACTCGTCTTTCAACTTAAGATTACTTTCAACAACAAAATTGCAATTCACTTTATAATTCAAATTATCATCATATATTGTATTCGATTTAATACGTTTATGCATGTTAAATACAATCCTCTCATGCGAGTTAAATTGAACTCGTGACTGGAATTCACCCGTTTCAGCGGTTGCACGTCATAGTGCATGCAATGATGCAAGCACGTGATCTGAAGATTCTGAACACGCCATGCCCATTTTGCTGGAGAGACGTCCTTGAATGTAAAATGCACACTTAGACCGATTTGCAAAAATCACAAAACCCTCCCAATCGGCCAGTCGTCCTCAGATATAAAAAAACATTAGGTACATTTACAAAAAGCACTCTGTAAATATTGCAACTTTTTAAATTGGCCCCCATTTCTGAACCAATATATATATAAATCTCCCCCATTTCATACCCAAATCTTAACTACAACTACAACTACAACTTACAAATTGTGTACATATTTTATCCTCTGAAGAGAATTAAGGTTGGCGAGATATGCCTACTCCGACCATAACCGCCATGCTCCCCGAGATCGATAGCAACAATGGCGAAATCCTCTTCGACGCCTGGGATTACAAAGGCCGTCCGGCCGTGAGGAAAAAAACGGGCGGCTGGGGTAGCGCTGCCGTCGTTGTAGGTAATCCAATTATCACTCTTCTCCTTCTTTGCTTCTGTTCTTTTTCCAAAAGCAAATATATATACCGATGAAAAAGATCGATTATTTAAGCGTGACACGAACAATGTGGATTTGGTTTAACAGTTGCTGAGGTGAACGAGAGGATGGCGACATTGGGGATAGGAGTGAATCTGGTGACGTACCTGATCAACACCATGCACGTTGGCAACGCTGCGGCAGCCAACGTAGTTACCAACTTTTTTGGCACTTCTTTCATGTTGTGCCTTCTCGGCGGGTTCCTCGCTGATAGCTTCTTGGGAAGGTAGTCATTATTTATTTAACTAAAAATCAATTTAATTCTATTTCGTTCGGTTTGTAGCTCAACTTACCCTTCATCACCGTCTCCGCGTTTCAGGTACAAAACCATCGTGATTTTCGCAGCCGTCCAAGCAACAGTAAGTTTCCAACTCAAAATCAATTACCCACAAAAACTTAATACGTACATTACATTTTACAATGTGCGACTATTCTTAACATCGTCTTGATCCTGATCAGGGCGTGGCGATACTGTCGATCTCAACGGCAGTAAAGGATCTCCGTCCACCAGCATGCGCACCTGGTGGAGAAGACTGCATTCCAGCCTCCGGAACGCAGCTCGGAGTGCTCTACCTGGCGCTCTACATGACCGCGCTCGGCACGGGTGGCGTCAAGTCGAGCGTGTCCGGATTCGGGTCGGACCAATTCGACGACACGAACAGGACGGAGAAGGGACGGATGGTGAAGTTCTTCAACTGGTTCTTCTTCATAATCAACATCGGCTCCCTCCTCGCCGTGACCGTCATGGTGTACATCCAAGACAACGTCGGCCGGCACGTCGGGTACGGTCTAATCGCAGGCTCGATCGGGATAGGGTTGGTATTTTTCTTGTTGGGAACGAGGGGGTACCGGTTCAAGAGGCTGGCAGGGAGTCCGCTAACGCAGTTCGCGGCGGTGTTGGTGGCGGCGTGGAGGAAGACGGAGTTGCCGGAGGACCCATCGCTTTTCTACAATATCAGAGATGTAACCGGAGAGAGGAAGAAGAAGAAGGCTAAGGAGCCTCTCCCGCATACCCAACAGTTCAGGTGCTTTTCTTCTTCTTTTTTCTTTTTTTTCTTTCTATTCTATGCATTTATTTTTTGGACGTCTACGACAATTGGTGCAACCTCGTGTGTGTTGATTTTTGGCTTCTTATTTTAACAAAATCGTGTTATACAAATATATCTTTCTTTTTAGATGATCGAGTTGCGCAAAATTGCACTCACAATATCGATGCTCTCTGACCGTTATAAATAATTGAACATTTGAGGATTTTTTTGATCTTTCGGAGATGCCATCACGAACATATATATAGCTCCAGGGTAGTTTAGAGATTTCTAATTATGAAAACTCATCTTATCATATGTAATCTTATAATAGATTACGCATTGCATAGTTTCTATACATATTCTCTTTAAAATTATAACTAAAATTTATCGCAATTTATTCTGTTGGAAGTCATCATAATTAATTCTCCAATCGTATCTATTTCAAAAGTAATAAGTATCATATGAATAACATTCACATATTTACACCCTCCATCTTAACATTGATGGTGTATTATGAAAAGGTTAAGGATAAACGACTATTACTTATTTTAGGAAAAGTTCAAAAACAGTGATCGGTGAATACATATGTACATACCTTTGGAGACCCCAAGAAAAAGAGTTAAGAATTTGACCATACGAAGGATAAAGGTGTAAAACCACGTATATTATAAGGCATGTCATGATCCGTTGATCAATGATCACTACAACTTATAACTATTTGCAAAAGTGATGCTTAGATGTGTGAAACAAGTTCTAAGATATATTTGTATCAGAAAAAGAAGAAGCCATTAATGAAAATTGTACATTTACTTACAAAATTGGTGATTTCTCCGATTTCTTGGTTATGATCTGTGAACATCTTAATTTATAAGTCGATGTCCATCACATCTATCATAAAAATCAAGCTAGTAATTGATCATTTAAATATCTCTTGTACGTACGTACGTACGTATAATAAGCTAAGATCTATTAACATAGAATGTCGTGAATTAATATATGCAGATGTCTGGACCACGCCGCAGTGGCGACGGAGTCGGAATCAAGCAGCTCCAGCACAAGGAGCAAGTGGAGCCTAAACACCCTAACCGACGTGGAAGAGGTTAAACAAATAGTCCGAATGCTCCCAATATGGGCAACAACCATAATGTACTGGACAGTCTACGCCCAGATGACGACCTTCTCGGTCGCCCAGGCGTCGACCATGGACAGGCACATCTCCTCCAACTTTGAGATCCCCTCCGGTTCTCTAACCTTCTTTTTTGTCGCGTCCATTCTCGTCGTCACCCCATTTTACGACCGCGTAATCGCCCCCATCGCCCACCGCATAACCCACAACCCGAGAGGCCTCACTCCCCTCCAGCTCATATTCGTCGGGCTTTTCTTGTCCATTCTCGCGATGGTCGCTGCCGCCACCACCGAATTGAAGCGTCTTGATTTCGCCAAAGCTGTGGCGCATTTGAACCCGCAGCCGGCGTACTTGCCTTGCACTGTGTTCCGGCTTATACCGCAATTTTTCTTCATTGGGGCCGGGGCGGCTTTTATGTATATTGGTCAACTAGATTTCTTCCTTAGGGAGTGCCCCAAAGGCATGAAGACAATTAGCACTGGGCTGTTTTTGAGTACCCTAGCATTAGGGTTCTTCGTCAGCACCGGGCTGGTGACCATCGTGCACAAGATCACCGGCCGCCAAGGCTGGCTGGCCGATAACCTTAACCACGGAAAGCTCTACGCTTACTACGGGTTGGTTGCGGTTTTGAGCGTTATCAACCTCATGGTCTATCTCTTGGCTTCCAATTGGTACGTGTACAAGGACTCTAGGTCGGCTCCGGTCGTGGATGAGTCGATGCTGGGTAAGAATGACAGTGGTAGTGGTAGGGTGTGTGAGGAGGCTTGATTGGTGTTAATAATCGGTATCGATCGATATAATGTTTTATTATGTAGCTATTTTTAGTTACGTACGTAGTTTGATCATTTGATGCATGTTTAGTTATGGTCTATTTTTGGTTCTGGTTTCGGGGTTGTCGGGTTCACCGGGATCCTCCCTTTTTAGTGACCTGGCAAGTTGGATCACAATTTGTAATCACATTTCGGCAATAAATTGGAAGTTTTCGTCTCTCTCAATTTATCATCTTTATTGAATTTAGATGGTAAATTTAATAAAATTACATTTTTTTGTTTGATTATTGTTGAATGTGTATGAATGCTTGTTAAATGATGATTGAATTGAATGTGTATGAATGTTTGATGAATGAATGGGAAAATCTTGAACCCGAAAGGGCAAACAAGTTATTTTGGGTTCTGAACGACATACACTGATAGACTCTATCCGTTAGTGTAGGATTTGACGTTTAGTGAAACACATACATCGACAGTACGTATCCGTCGGACAAAGGTCTGACGTTTGATGTTGGACATACACTGACGGTACTTATCTGTCAGTGTCTATAACCGATATATATCTCCGACATTACGTATTTGTCAGTGAAGGTGTAGAACCGTCGGAGTACATTTTAGTCGGTGTAACCTTCACTGAAGGATACGTCTATAAGTGTAGATCATCGACGAAGGTTCCGTCGGTTTTGTTCGGTGCGACGAAAGTATGTCAAAAATTATGTCGGAAAAATTTCATGCCAAAATTAACACCGACGATATCTATCCGTCGGAGTAAAATAACACCAACGGTACTTTATCCGTCAGTGTTACTTTCCACCGACGGAAGATGATAAGCACCGACGAATACCTACCGTCGATGAATCCCTATAATGATCGAAAATTATTACTCTTCTATCTTCTATGCGGGTGACACTACAGGACTCACTTATGTTGTGCCTAAATTTAGGCTCTAACCACTTTTGTTTTTAAATCTTTGAAGTAAATGACGATTGAATTGCGAATGTATGATTATTTGAGTTATGAATTTGTGAGTTATGAATGTTTGTGTTGTGATGAATGAATTTTGAATGACAATTAAATTTAATTACGATAATATATTTGTTTAAATAGGAAAAATTGAAACTCAAAACGAGCAACACAAACTCTTTCGGATTCTGGATGGGCCCTACACTGACGGATCGTATCCGTCGGTGTAGGTTGCTTCGTTTTTTTATGGTCAGAAGACACCGACGGTAGATATCTGTTAGTGTTATTCGAATTGACGAAACAAAGAGAAATATTTTGGTGGAAAAATCACGTCAAAATGAACACCGACAGTTAATATTCGTCGGAGTTGTGCAACACCGACATAAGAATCATCGACGGATGCGTATCCGTCGGTGTATCAATATACCGACGGACAACAACTTACAAATGTCACACATGGTTTCTTATCATGAATATTTGCATTTTTAAGCGTGTTCTTGTTGGCCTATTTTTGGAACAATACAAACTTTACGTTACATATACGAAGAAGTTGCACCATATATAATAGGCTGGTATTTTATAATTATAAAAGGACGATACTCACCTTCTTCTTGTTGTCTTCGAGAAATTCATCGTCTGACCTCTCTCCGGCCTGTTTTTCTGTGCACACTTGTTGGATCCAGCGGCAACAGAAAATGCTCGAATCAACACCATTGATACCCCCAAAATAGTGAACAAGAAGAAGAAGAAACACCGGCACGGACCAAATATTTTTGATGTTCCGTAACTTTTCTGCATAAAATATCGCTACAATTTGAAAATAGTTTTGCTTCTAGATACAACTTATAAAATAAATGTTGAGCAAATAATTTCACATTGTTTAAACACAAGATGTGTGTAACACTGTATAATAGTTAGATTCACTGCATTTCACATAAATAGTTGGTTTTATAGATATGCTAGACCAATTGGATTTCACACTGAATACACCGTTATGTTACTTGATATTTTTTGTTTTTGTCGATGGAATATTTATCTACTCTTCTTTGAGTATATCATTATTATAGAAGGATCAAAATTTACAATAAATATCAAAAGAACAACAAGCGCGTATTTTGTTTTGGTATATGTTTACAATGCTCTCGCTTTGAGGGTGGGAAACTTGTGTAGTACCTTTAGGAAGAAAAAATGTCGGTGATGAATCCACGTAGAAGGCCGAGCAGAAAAGAACTAGCCATAAAGTTTGTAAGGACGTTGGTAGAAACAACATTGTCGATCGATCGGAGTGCATGGTTCCGGCCGGTGTGGATCGATCCTAAGTCATCGTCGGCCACATGATCAACTCCATCACTGCATTGTCCAAACATCATACTAAATCAAGTAGTTAACTAAAAACAGGAGATAATTAATGATGGTATTCTGGTTTTTAGCTAGTAAAGTTTTTTGTAAAGGAGCGGGGGAGTATATATATATAGCTTAGAGAAAGGGACATATTTGGAAGACTGTTAGAATATGTAGGGGTATTTGGGGAAATAAAAATAATTTGATTAAAAAACGTGCAATTATAGAAGCAAAGTTTCCAACCAGCGGAACAATAATGTGGGCTATTATATGTGTAATCATGCATTGCATATTTGATGAATGGATGTAGACGATCCATATATATATGTGTGTGTAGCTTTGATGTAGGAAAATGGAGAGGAAGACCTTGTTGTACTTCCTTTGACAAAATGAATTCTTATTGTTGGATATTATATACGTGTTGAGATTGTGAGGAGATGATAATAATAATTTACCACGAAACTCAAACACAGATAAGGATATACAAATTAATAGGCATTAGGATCTCTTATTAATCCCTAACACATCAATACACACTAAGCAACAACTAGGGTTTGTCATCCGCTCTTCTTCTTTCTACGCAATATTATTATTAAAGATCGTGTATAAAATATTAAAATTAAGAATAGGAATTGTGGCAACGCAAAAGTCGTCTCTCTCTTAAGTACCATTGGTCAGCGTGATGGGAGGAGGAAATTTGCGTTCTTCCACCTCCAATAAGGTTTTGACATCTCAGAGATGTTGGGTAATTTAATTTTGGACCTTTAACCATTTAAAATTTATGTTAAGTTGAAGTGGTTTCTTAATATAAGTAAGATTTTGGATCAACTTTTTAGAATATATTTATCTTAGTTATTAGAGTGTTTTAAGTTGCAGTGTTTTAGAGTGATTCATCCAAAGAAAAATAATTTGTATACTACACTCAAAAAAGAAAATTAATTTCCCGTGTTTTATATATTTTAAAATAATTTCAAATGAATTTTTTTCAGCAAAATACTTTGGTTTCTAGGTCTCCATATCCAAATATTGAACTCAAATAAGAAACTTTATTTTTATATTTCATTTTTACTTTACAGTTCTAGATTACGGTTCAAGGTTCAGGGATGCAAGGTGTGCTTCAAGGTGTTATTACTTTAGCAGCAAAGCATCACATATCACATAGGAAAGATGTGGGATTATGTGGTTGCGGGTGTGCTTCAAGATTTAATAATAATATAATAATTTTGCATAAAATGATAAGTTGAAAAAATATGTAAGATGTATTTTCAGAAATTATTTTTAATATTTTGTGAGAAAAAATTGGATTAAAGTGTAGGAACATTGAAAAACAAAACCTCACTAATACATATTAGAATGTAGGAACATGACAAACGGTTAAAGGAACTGTTGAATAATGTTTTTGACTTGGCGTCTCAAAAAATATCAACGTGTCCATGTCACCATGTCATATTAACCATTTCAGTTAGAATTATGGAGAGTGTGATTGCGCTATTAAAAGAATCTGATACAATCAAACCAAATCTCTACGTAACCTCTTACTATTTTATTCTTCCAATAAGTTCCATAATTTTCAGAAATTATTGACATTGTGAACGTGTTTTTTTTTAATTAATCCCTCATACTTAACTATTTCTGCTTTTTCTTCATCTTCTTTTTCTATTGCTCTTCTAAGTAATGTACACATTTCAATGAAAGCTTCATCTAACACTCGAGAAATTCTATGGTCAAGGTTTAAGAGAAATTCAGTATCGAATGAGGCATGGCATCTCAGCTGCTATTTGCGATGAGTAATTTTTTGCTTGTTGAGGCTATGTTTGGCTTTGAATATTTCATTTAGTTAGTAGTGGGACAAATTAATAGGATAATTACATCCAAGGCATAGCATGCAAAATCATGTATAGGTTGTGAGTATATCAGTATATGTATTTAGACCTTTTGCTCCACTTATACTAGTTGAAAAGAAATAATCACATCCACTTATATAATGAGATTCTTCAAAAGTTGAAGTTTAAATACATGATGCATCATGGGTATACATGAAGAAGAAACCGATACTTAGAAAAAATAAATGATCAAGATTCAAAGTTCAAAATAAAACACTATCGTTGGCTTCCTTGAAATTCTACTACTTCTGGAAGTCATGACGTGCTTCCTACTAATTCCATATAGCAATAATGAGCCAATATACTTGCACAATCATGACCACATTATTTTTCGAAATATGAATGTGAAGAAACAAGGGGAAATTATATAGTACAATCATGTGTGCAATAAGTGGTCGTTTTTTATGGTCTGCTTTCTTGAGAAGGAGATGCGATGAAAACAATTCAATGACAAAGATACATTATTTGCCCTAAATAAGACTAATCTAATGGTTGTTAAGTGGTGATAGAAACCACTCATATGGGCCCTGAAAATAAGTGCAATTATATCAAACCCAATGAACCATTATTTGACCTAAAGAAGAAGGAACCCTAATTTGCATTGTCAGAATCTTGAGTATGGAAAGGATAGAGACAATGCAATCCGGCCTTAATTTACATGCATGATTAGAAATAATGGTTATTAAAGTAAATGGATGAGAACTGTAACGCCCCGAGCCCGGACAACTGCTCACCCTGCCCGAACCCGGTGCGTTAAGATACGATCCACGATCCTGACCACTACGCACTCTGATATTTAAATCCATCTGATAGGCACATAATAATCTGAAAAATATAATCAACAAATTGTGAGCTCGACAGCCCGCAAGTACCAACCATCAATCAATCAGAATCATAATCATGTGGAAAATAATACAGAATATGACATTCAGTCAATAAGCACAATCAAGAGACATGCATCACAAATAAAATGCATACATATCAATTTGAAACCCCCATTCAGATTCGACCACATCCTGTACTTCTGAAATCTATCAATCTGTCAGACGCACACCTGGTAGCTTCACACTAACGATAGGCAGCCCTTTCCTCTCTCGGGTGGCTCCACGCTGTCCGTTAGGCAGCTCTTTGCTAAGTTGCTCTGCTAGAAACATACACACAGCCACAGAACATGTCGACCGAAACACCACCATGCAATCATATGCATATCCATAAAATCAATATTAATGCTCAACATGCATGCAACTACGAATATCAAGAGAGACAGACATGATATGAAACTGAAGAATAACGAATTAGTACTTGCCTCAAAATCTCCATCTTTTTCTTCTCAATATTCTTCTCAAAATTCCACCTTCTCCTAAAACCACACAATCATCCAACAATCTTAATTAGTCCATTAAGATATTTGATTATTACCTAAACTAAAAAATTCAGGATATTGCATTCTACCCTCGTTAAAAGAAATTTCGTCCTCGAAATTTGATCTCAATATTATCTCAATCCAAACAAATCAATACAAATTTTTCAACTCATTATTTATCAAATCTAAAAACCTAACACCACTTATCGCTCATAATTTAGATAATCAATCCAACCAAATCCAAATTCACATTTAAACTCAAGTCCAAATATCTCTAAATTCATCTTTCATTATTTATTAATAATCTGGTAGCAAATCCAACTAAGTCAAAATTCACATTTAAATCAATAGTCAATACTTCTAAATCCAATTTCTCAAATTCCAATTCAATCAAAAAATTTATTTCAAATCCAAATCCCGACTAATTCCGAGGATCGTATTGCTCTGATACCATTTGTAACGCCCCGAGCCCGGACAACTGCTCACCCTGCCCGAACCCGGTGCGTTAAGATACGATCCACGATCCTGACCGCTACGCACTCTGATATTTAAATCCATCTGATAGGCCCATAATAATCTGAAAAATATAATCAACAAATTGTGAGCTCGACAGCCCGCAAGTACCAACCATCAATCAATCAGAATCATAATCATGTGAAAAATAATACAGAATATGACATTCAGTCAATAAGCACAATCAAGAGACATGCATCACAAATAAAATGCATGCATATCAATTTGAAACCCCCATTCAGATTCGACCACATCCTGTGCTTCTGAAATCTATCAATCTGTCAGACGCACACCTGGTAGCTCCACACTAACGACAGACAGCCCTTTCCTCTCTCGGGTGGCTCCACGCTGTCCGTTAGGCAGCTCTTTGCTAAGTTGCTCTGCTAGAAACATACACACAGCCACAGGACATGTCGACCGAAACACCACCATGCAATCATATGCATATCCATAAAATCAATATTAATGCTCAACATGCATGTAACTACGAATATCAAGAGAGACATACATGATATGAAACTGAAGAATAACGAATCAGTACTTGCCTCAAAATCTCCATTTTTTTCTTCTCAATATTCTTCTCAAAATTCCATCTTCTCCTAAAACCACACAATCATCCAACAATCTTAATTAGTCCATTAAGATATTTGATTATTACCTAAACTAAAAAATTCAGGATATTACAAGAACTACCACGTTGCTTCCTGGAAGGACAAACTTGGATGCATGGTGGTGCAATTATTTGCATATCTTAATGGAATAATGTTCTCTTTAGTCAAAGCTTCAGCTGCAGAATCTTGAGTATGGAAAGGATAGAGACAATGCAATCCGGCCTTAATTTACATGCATGATTGAAATAATGGTTTGATAAAGTAAATGGATGAGAACTACCATGTTGCTTGCTGCAGGCATGACATACTTGGATACATGGTGAAATTATTTGCATATCTTAATGGAATAATGTTCTCTTTAGTCAACATTTCAGCTGCCACTATATGTGGAGATGCACATATCAAAGTCTCGGAAACACAAGATTAAGTGCATTATTGAAGTGTCTTTTAGATCAACTATGACCAAACCTCAGAGTTGAAGGAACACTATTACAACTTCGGCCATGATGTGTAGAAATGTACGGGGACGAGATGAGTAGGAGAGGAAGGGATTTTATTTCTGTATTTTTGAAGTAATTTACATGGTTTGAATCTGTGACTATTTATACAACATATTTTAGCCGTTTGGTTGTAATAAATGCATGCTTGGAGAACCTCAATCGACATGGGAATGTCATGCAAAGCTTTGGGCACCCAATCGACAGCCACAACGGTATGTATCTTTAACACGCCCCCTCAAGTTGGGTCTGGAAAGGATTGATAGATCCCATCTTGTGAAGAATGTTGACGAAGGTCTTGCGATCGAGAGCTTTGGTGAAGATGTCGGCAAGTTGCTCCTTACTTGGGACATAGGGAACCTCTATTTGCTTTGATTGTATTTTTTCTCTGATGAAATGGCAATCGACTTCTATGTGCTTGGTTCTCTCATGGAAGACTGGATTTGTAGCAATGTGTCGCGCCGCATTATTGTCGCAGAACATTTTCATAGGACTTTGAGTTGTGATGTTCATATCTTTAAGCAGTTGTTTTATCCAAATTAATTCGCTGGTAGTGGATGCCATTCCACGGTATTCTGCTTCTGCACTGGATCGTGCGACGACGTTTTGTTTTTTACTTCGCCATGTTACCAAGTTCCCTCCTACAAATGTGCAGAATCCTGTAGTTGAACGTCGATCATGACTTCCAGCCCAATCTGCATCGGAGTACCCAATTATTGAATTAGAGTTGTTGGGTTTCATCCATAAACCTTGTCCAGGTGTTCCTTTAAGATAACATAGGATTCTGTTTACTAAGTCTAGATGATGTGTATAGGGAGCATGCATGAACTGACTTATTAGACTAACCGCATATGTAATATCAGGTCGAGTGACAGTAAGGTAGATAAGTTTTCCAACTAGCCTTTGGAATTGCCCAATGTCAGATAAGGGAGTCCCATCATTTGGTCCTATCTTTTTGTTGGTTTCTATAGGTGTAGTTGAGGGTTTTGAACCTAATTTCCCAGTTTCTTTGAGAAGGTCTAGGATGTATTTCCGTTGAGAAATAAATAACCCCTTTTTTGAGTATGCAATTTCTATTCCTAAAAAATATTTTAAGTAGCCCAGGTCTTTTATGTCAAATTGTGATTTTAAATATTCTTTAACTAATGCTATTTCGTGGTTATTACTCCCAGTTATGATAATATCATCAACGTAAATAAGTATGATGATGGTGGTGTTATGTTTATGTTTTGTAAACATGGATGCATCAGCAGAACTCTTACTAAAACCATAATTAATGAGAGAGAGACTGAGTTTGGCATACCAGGTACGAGGTGATTGTTTGAGGCCATAGATGGACTTATGAAGCTTGCATACCTGGTTGGAACAAGTGGTGTAGCCAGGAGGTGGAGTCATGTAGACTTCTTCTTCTAGGATCCCTTGTAAGAAAGCATTTTTCACATCCATTTGAAATAAACTCCATCCCTGATTTACAGCAATAGAGAGCAGAATACGAACAGTGTTCATTTTAGCGACAGGAGCAAATGTTTCTAAGTAGTCGAGGCCATATGTTTGTGTATAGCCTTTGGCTACAAGTCTAGCTTTATATCTTTCTATCTGTCCATTGCTATGATATTTGATTTTGTAGATCCATCTACATCCTACAGGTTTAATACCAGGTTGGTGTGGAACAAGGGTCCAGGTATGGTTATTTTCAAGGGCTTTTAGTTCTTCTTCCATGGCTTTGACCCAATTTTGATTACTTATAGCCTCATGGTAGCTGGTTGGTTCTTTATTTATGTCTAGTGTTCCTAGGAAGACTTGATGTTTGTTAGAGATATGATGGTAAGATAGAAAGTTTTGGATAGGATATGTGATTTTGTGAGAGAGATGAGAGAGATAGTAGTCGTTAAGTCTTGGAGGGAGGCGAGTTGGGCGAGTAGATCTTCTTGGTCCTTCTCCTTCTCTTTGGTTTTCTTCATTCTCTTCTCCTCTTCCTTCAACATTTTCTTCTTCTTCTTCATTTTCTTCTTGGTGTGGAGGAAGCAGGTCGTCATAGGTGTTATTAGGTATTGGGGTAGCGGAAGCATTATCAGAGCTAGAGTTTTTGAAGAAGGGTTCGGTTTCGAAGAAGGATACATCGCGAGAAACATAAGTCTTTTTATTTTCTGGATCATAGCATTTGTACCCTTTTTTCCTAAATGAATATCCTAAGAAAATGCATTTAATAGAGTTATGATCAAATTTATTTTCCCTTTTCTTGTGAACAAAACATGTACAACCAAAAATTCTAAAATGGTCAATGCTAATGTCTTTGTTAAACAATATTTCAAGAGGTTTCTTATTCCCAATTGTGGGACTAGGAAGACGGTTGATAATATACGTGGCAGTGAGAATGGCATCTGACCAAAAAACCTTTGGGACATTGTTTTGAAAAAGAAGAGACCGAGTGACGTTCAAAAGGTGTCGGTTTTTTCGTTCGGAAATCCCATTTTGTTGTGGTGTATTAACACAAGAGGTTTGATGAAAAATACCTTTTTGACGTAAGAGATTTTGAAACAAATTGCTCATATATTCTGATCCATTATCAGATCTAAAAAAACGGATTTTTGCGTCGAACATATTTTCAATGTAACAGAGAAATTCGCAAAAAACTGAGTAAGTGTCAGATTTGTTTTTTAAAAGATACGTCCATGTGGCTCGAGAAAAATCACCAATAAAACTAATAATGTATCGAAACCCGTTGTAAGACTCGATGGGGGCAGGTCCCCAAATGTCAGAATGCACTAACTCAAAAGGTGTGAAGGTTTTGGTACTAGATTTTTGAAACGGTAATCTAGTTTGTTTAGCAAAACGACATACATCACAAAATACTTCATTTTTAAAAGCAGGAAAAAAATATTTCAATACGGTTGAAGATGGATGTCCCATCCTTTTATGCCAGAGACTGTGGTCACTGAGAGTTTTTGTATGATGAGCCTTTTCACTTGTTTCTAGAACATATAGACCATTAGAAAAAATGCCTTTACCAATCATCCTCCCTGACGTACGATCCTGAAAAACAACGTCATTAGGAGTAAATACTACATTACAATTGAGATTTCTTGTAATTTTTGCTACCGATACAAGATTAGCGTCAAGATTAGGAACATATAAGATTTCATCATAAGTGTTGTTTACTAAGTTTGTTTTGCCTATTCCTTGGATTTGTATTTTGTTTCCATTTGCAACTGTCACAAATTTGTTTAATAAACTTAGGTTTTGTTTAATATTACTAAGTAATGTTGGATCTCCAGTCATGTGATCAGTGGCTCCGGTATCAATTATCCAGGCCTTGTTATTAAAAAACGTGTTTTTTCCAGAAAGTTTAGAAATAACAGAAGTAATTGTGTTACCTGACAGATTACCTGATGTGGGAGGGTTCTTGTGCAAAAGTTCATTCAGGTGGCCCACCAGGTTTTTAAGTTGGAGTGGATTCATGGTAGGATCCGACCCGCCAGTGCAAGATCCGACCCCATTGGATCCGTTGTACCCGTTATCATAACGGATCTGGTTTCCCGGGTTGGAAGATCCGACTGAGTGACTTGAATAAAACGCGGAATTATCCGCATAACCGGTAGGGTTTGCAACCCTTTCGCTTGGTCTGCCGCCGCTCCGGAGAAAGCTGGTGTTGTCGCCGCCTCCGGGGAAGTTGGTGCAGTCGCTGCCTCCGAGAGAGCTGGTGCTGCCGCCCGATCCTCCATCCACCATATTTGCTCTCATCTGTCTTTCATTTTTTTGTGGTCTGAGATGGGGAAACAAAAACCAGCATGCGTTTTTGCTATGTCCTGGTTTCTTGCAGTTTTCACAGTGTTCGTTGTTTTTGTTCCCGAACCTTTTTTTTGTTCCCTGAGCTTGGTTTCGACCGGCGATGAGGGCCTGGTTGTCGGAGTTCTGGTTTTTGGTGTGGTTGTTCAGTGTGTTTCTTCTTGTTTCCTCGCGCTGAACGAGGCTTGTGATGTTTGCGAGGCTGGGAAGATCCGGCGTCATGAGTATTTGAGACCGGATGTTCTCGTAGCTTGAGTCTAAACCTACCAGAAATTGGTAGATCTGGTTTTGTTCTTGTCGGTTTTGTATGACTTGTGGGTCAACTGTGGGAGGTTCGTAGATTTTCAGTTCATCCCACCTTCTTCTGAGAGTACCAAGGTACTCTGTGATGGTCGCCCCACGTTGTTGTGTTTGCGTGATTTCTTGTTTTATCTTGAAGACATGCGCGAAGTTTTCTGATTTTCCATAATGGTCCCGAACAGAGTCCCATAGTTCCTTTGCGCTGTCTTTGAAGATGAATATCTCGGCGATATCTGATTGCATCGAGGCAATAAGCCACGACATAACCTGATGATCCGCCGTTTGCCATTCGTCATGGAGCTTTTCAGTCGCGTTTTCTTCTGGTTTTGCTGTCTTCCCGGTGATGTGGCCCAACCTTCCTCTGCCACTGAGGGAAAGCGTGACCGCGCGAGACCAGGACAGATAGTTGGTCCCGTTTAGCGTTGTCGAGACCAGGCGATGAGAGCTCATCCCATCAGAAAGAATTTTGTTGCCGTCTGACATGCTTTTTTGGGTTTTTTCTTCTTCTCTCCTGGGTTTGGATGTGGGTTTTGAGGACCTTCAACCCCCTTGTATGAGGTGAGGCCGATGATGATTTGTAGAATCTGAGGCACACAGAATCAATGCTCTGATACCATGTAGAAATGTATGGGGACGAGATGAGTAGGAGAGGAAGGGATTTTATTTCTGTATTTTTGAAGTAATTTACATGGTTTGAATCTGTGACTATTTATACAACATATTTTAGCCGTTTGGTTGTAATAAATGCATGCTTGGAGAACATCAATCGACATGGGAATGTCATGCAAAGCTTTGGGCACCCAATCGACAGCCACAACGGTATGTATCTTTAACATGATGGCACTCCAACATCCTTAGATACGCACTTCTATTAAAAAAGAGCTCTTATCTGACCAAGATTGCATTATTAATGCACACTGAAGATGGCAAACCAAGCACTTGATCGAGGTCATGGTGAGTTGGACATTATTAAGATTATTGATAGAAATGGAGAATCGGAGATTAAACTTGTTATTAGTTTTTGATGAGATCCGTATGACTTTGCACTTAATCTGATCATCACCTTTTGCGATTACAACAATGGACTCGATCAAAGGTTGCAATTTTTTAGCTTATTTTGATTTAAAATATTGGAAAATACTGTTCCTCTAAATCCTCCTACTAGCAAGTAACACCACCTCTAAATGGCCCCTTTAAACTGCACCCACGTTGAAGGAGATGGTGCTTTAGACATTTTAATAAGAATCCAATATTTTTTAGCCGACTCTAGGCTCTACGACACCACTAGTCCTACGAAGTAACTTGGATCTGGACCTTCTTTTCCACTATTTCTGAGTCTACAGTACTGGTGTCTTACTGCTTCTTCTACAGCCACCTTCACCACGCTAGCTTGGAGTGATTTTATTAGGCAAGTAAATCCATTTTACTAAAGCTAAAGAGGTTACTTTCCGAACTAAAAGAAGGAGCCTCCAATAGTACCTACTATTATCTTTGACATTTCATTTTTGAATGCACTCTTTATTAGGCCGACTGCTACATTTCAGAAATAATTTATCTTACTTATGTTAAATCCATTTTCTACACTATTTCAACATTTTAAAGATATTAGACAGATTTACAAGCTGAAAGAGACGCACCCAGTGAGGCGGTGCGGAAGCGAGTTGGTCGGATTTCGCTCCGGCCAGTGATATAAAATCCCGAATTCACTGGAAAATATCTTGAAATCCACTAAGAAGTTTTGAGAATCAACAAATTTAGGGCAAAAGTAAAAACTATCAATTTCTCATACATCAATCATCCAAATATAAAAGTGTTCACAAGTATGGGAAATGAGTAATCCTAAATCAAATTAAAATACTCTGACTAATTTTAATCTCCTACTTAGAAAAACACAATGTGAACTTTGGCCAAAAGATCTCGAGCTTCATTTTCCAACCTACGTCACCCAGAACATCATAAGAGGATTTTGCTCGTCCCAACAATATGGAGCTGCAACTTTCCCACGTAGGGCTGTCAATTCCGATTCAAATTTGAAACTCGACTCGATACATACTCGACTTCAATTTAGCTTGAAAATCAAACAACTAAGTGAAAAATTAAAAATCCTCCAATCCAGATAAGTAAACGAACCGGTTCGAACTCAAAATTATTGTTCAATTTGTATTTATTTTTTTGTATTCAATAATAATATACAATGCTCAAAATTTTGACTTGACTCGTTACACTCCTATCCTCATGTGATTAGTGCGGTCTTAAATATCCAAACGTGATGATTTGTACTGTGAACTGAGATTGTTGGTCACCAATGCTTAATTCGTTTAACGTCACCAAAGAGATTTTATCCAGTCTACTAGTCGTTCTATTTTAAATCTCAAACATCTCAAATACGCAAATAAGATTTTTAGGATTTGATGCATGATCTTAACCAATCTCAAGAACCTCCAACCAGAAACTAGTCTCAATTAATGATGACGGCAATTTATCCAAAATAACTCTGCTACCTCAGCACCATCATTTATCCATAGCAATGAAACTGTAACGTACCCGAAAACAGCAGAAAATTTAAACAATAATAAAGACCGTCAACGGTCAACACTGGGCACGTCACGGGAAACAAACCAACATATATAATATAAATATGATCCACGTGGAAGTCAAATATACAGACTGACTGTGATTACGACAAAAGCTATACAATATGTAATCACCTCAAAAGAAAGAGACTGACAACTACAGGATCTGATCTCGGGGGCACCGTCCTCGGTTACCACCTCAAACTCTAACCCTGCTCGTTACCTGAAATGCAAACAACAAACATGCCTGAGTTCCCTGAAGGAACCCCGTATACCAAACCTCCTAAAATATAAAAAGGAATTAAATACAATGCAATGCTATGCACATGATCATCCGCCTCGGGCCCACAATAATGCCCTCACCGCCTCCGCGGCACTGAACCACTCCTGCCACTAGGGTCAAGTCAGTCCACCGCTGCCTCACAAGGGTCAGTCGACACCACTGCTCCCCAAATCGTGCAGGAAGGAACCCCTGGTACACGCCGCACCCAAGGAGCGAGTCAGCCCGCCGAATACACAACTCGGGTCAGACGACAGCCACTGCTCCCCCAAGAGTCGCCTAGCGCGCACCCTGCCGGAACATCCTCGGCCTACCGCTAAACCCTCGCAAACTGCCCAAGGTTTACGGTACACATCCCTCACACCCCGCTCGGTAAGAGAGGAAAAAGGTACAACAATAATACGCCTTCGTCGAAGGTGAAATCCGTAGCTCTCAAAGCCGGTAATCAACCGTCGCCTCGGAGCCGGTAGTCGACCTGACATCGACGGATCGCGTGTGGATAAATCCACCAACCTGCGGTAGATCGGTCGACCGCTACAAGCACACCGGTCGACCGGTCCCCCACACAGTACACAGTACTGTACAAACAAATCTACCGGTCGAACCACGCCAACCGAATTACCGACCAATCGGTCGAACAAAAGTCATCTAGCGGTCGACCGTTTGGAAGGTCTACGCTATACAATTTTATATAATATATATATCCGACCGGTCGAACCAAGGGGCCGTTCGACCGATAACAGGACTTTCAATATTTTGCCCAAGTCTCGTTCGGTCGACCGGAACTGAAATACAGTTCGACCGAATCAACACAAGCACTCTACCGCTTAATTAAATGCTCAGTCGGTCGACCGAGAGTTAAAGAGCGGTCGACCGTTTTGATGGTCAAAGCTCCCAACCGACTTAGCATCGAATGGATCGGTCGAACAAGGTAAGGACGTTCGACCGTTTAATAACTCAAAATCCCCAACCGACCCATTCTCATCGTTATTCGGTCGACCGGCTAAGTGGTCCCGTTCGACCGATAACAGTAAATCCCCTTTTTCCCGCACAAATCTGGCATAACGGTCGACCGTCTAACGACATCGTTCGACCGTTCGCGGGTAAATATCAATATAATAATAGGATCGGTCGACTGCCCACAGGCACCGGTCGACCGATCGTCGTCTTCAACCTCTGAATTGGTTGAATTCCGACGGGGAATTCGACACCAACGTCGATCCCCAACACTCACAAGGCACAAGTGAGTTATAATGAAGATTTGGCATACCTTTTTGACGGTTGAAGAAGCCTCCCAAGCTTTGGCTACTTCAACTCAACACTTCACCTTCTTCTCCTTTTCTTCCTTTCTTCTTCTTCTTTACTTCTTCTCTCCTCCTTCTTCTTCTCCGAAAGCCTCTCTCTCACTCTCTGGATAATCCAACAATGAAGCAAAACGTCAACTTGATCTCAAGTGCCCTTTAAATAGGCAAACTCACCTCTCTTAAATCCAATTAACAATCACCTAAAATCCCTCCAATCATAACCAACCAACTCTCTCTCCCTCTCCTTCCAACACCTCCTGCTCTCCATGCATAATTAATTAGGGTAATTAGGTTTAGGTTTAGTTAATTAAGATGTTTAGTTTAGGTTATTACAATCTACCCTCCTTAAAAGAATTTCGCCCGCGAAATTCGAAATACTGACTTACCGGAATAACTCTGGATACTGTCTCCTGACATCCTCCTCAATCTCCCAGGTAGCCTCTCTGTCAGTGTGATGCTGCCACCTGACCTTCACCATCGGAATCGCTCTCCTCCTGAGCTGATGTACCATCTGATCCACAATCTCAACTGGTCTCTCATCTAACGACAAATCCTGCTGGATCTCCGGTACTGATATCTCAATCACATGAGCTGGATCGGCCACGTACTTCCTCAACATAGAAACATGGAAGACGTTGTGAAGTCCTGCGAACTGTGGTGGTAGTGCAATCCTATACGCCACCGCACCAACCCGATCCAATATCTCAAACGGTCCAACATATCTCGGACTCAGCTTCCCCTTCTTCCCGAATCTCATCACTCCTCTGGAAGGCGAGATCTTCAGGAAGACATGATCTCCTACCTCAAAGGTCAGCTCACGCCTCCGCGTATCAGCATAACTCTTCTGCCTACTCTGCGCCGTAGCTAGTCGTCTCCGAATCACGTCGACCTTCTCTGAATACAACTGGATAATGTCAGGTCCAACTAGCTGTCTCTCGCCCACATCACTCCAGCATACCGGCGATCTACACGGTCTCCCGTATAATGCCTCATAGGGTGCCATTCCAATACTCGAGTGGTAGCTGTTGTTGTAGGCGAACTCGATCAACGGCAAATGCTCATCCCAATGCCCGGCCCAGTCAAGTGTACACGCTCTCAGCATGTCCTCCAATGTCTGTATCGTCCGCTCTGACTGGCCATCTGTCTGTGGGTGGAAAGCTGTGCTAAACTTCAGACGTGTCCCCAGTGCTCTGTGTAGACTCTCCCAAAATCTCGAAGTGAATCTGGGATCTCTGTCTGAAATGATACTGACTGGTACGCCATGAAGTCTGACAATCTCCTCAATATATAACTTAGCTAGACCCTCCAGAGCAAGAGTGGTCTTAATAGCTAAGAAATGCGCCGACTTGGTCAGTCGATCGACTATAACCCAAATCGCATCGTGGAATCTCCGTGTCTTCGGTAGCCCCGTAACAAAATCCATCGTCACGTGCTCCCACTTCCACTCGGGCAACTCAATCCTCTGCATCTGCCCTGCTGGTCTCTGGTGCTCGATCTTCACCTGCTGACAGACCAAACACCTCGACACGAAGTCTGCAACGTCCTTCTTCATACCTCGCCACCAGAAGTTCCTCTGCAGATCTTTGTACATCTTGGTGCTCCCTGGATGGATGGAATATCTCGATCTGTGTGCCTCCTCCATGATATCATGTCTCAGGTCCTCTGTCTTCGGCACCCAGATACGGTCTCTGAATCTCAGACCTCCATCCACTCCAACTCTGAAGTCTGACCCATCTCTGGCAGCTAACTGTAACAAACTGCTCAACTCCTCATCTGTAGTCTGAGCATGAATCACTGCTGATACTGTCTGAGGCTCTACTCTCAATCCGGCAATCACTGCGCCCTCAGAGCTATCAGCAAATGGCCTCCACTCTGCTAGAGACTCCATCAGTCGCCACTCCTGAATGCATAGGCCTGCTACTGATACCTCCACCTTCCGGCTCAAAGCGTCTGCAACTGTGTTCGCCTTCCCCGGATGGTAAGAGATAGTGAAGTCATAGTCCTTAATGAACTCAAGCCATCTGCGCTGCCTCATGTTCAGCTCCTTCTGCGAGAACAGGTACTTCAGACTCTGATGATCTGTAAACACCTCGAACTGCTCGCCATAAAGATAGTGTCTCCAGGTCTTCAGTGCATGAACCACTGCTGCTAACTCCAAATTATGTGTCGGGTAATTCCTCTCATGGACCTTCAGCTGTCTGGATGCGTACGCGATCACCCTCCCGTGCTGCATAAGTACACATCCTAAGCCAACACCTGAAGCGTCGCTATAAATCACGAATCCACCCGTGCCACTCGGCAATGATAAAACTGGTGCTGTGGTCAACAGTCTCTTCAGCTCCTGAAAGCTGTCCTCGCACTTCTGCGACCAAACAAAAGTGACTCCCTTCTGCGTCAGAGCCGTCAGTGGTGCTGCCAATCTCGAGAAGTCTTTGATGAAACGACGGTAATAGCCCGCCAGTCCAACAAAGCTCCTAATCTCTGTCACGCTCGTAGGGGTCCTCCACTGTGTCACAGCCTCTACCTTCGCCGGATCCACTGATATCCCCTCTGCCGATACAATGTGTCCGAGGAATGCCACTCTGTCCAACCAAAACTCGCACTTTGAGAACTTAGCATATAACTGCTGAGCCCTCAAGATGCTGAGTACAATCCTCAGATGCTCTCTGTGCTGCTCCACATCTGGTGAATAGATCAAGATGTCATCCACGAAGACAATCACAAATATATCAATGTACTGACTGAATGTCCGGTGCATCAGATCCATGAACGCTGCCGGAGCATTCGTCAATCCAAATGGCATCACCAAGAACTCATAGTGTCCATATCTCGTCCTGAAGGCTGTCTTCTGGATGTCCTCATCTCGGATCCTCAACTGGTGATATCCTGAACGCAGGTCAATCTTCGAGAAAACCTTCGCTGACTGCAGCTGGTCAAAGAGGTCCTCAATCCTAGGTAAGGGATACCTATTCTTCACCGTCACCTGGTTCAGCATCCTGTAGTCTATGCACATCCTCAAGGATCCGTCCTTCTTCTTCACAAACAAAACTGGTGCACCCCAAGGCGAGACGCTCGGTCTGATAAATCCAGAGTCCATCAACTCCTGCAACTGCTTCTTCAACTCTGTCAACTCAGCAGGTGCCATCCTGTATGGAGCCTTCGACTGTGGTGTAGTGCCGGCTACCAACTCAATGCCGAACTCCAACTCTCGGTGTGGTGGTAAACCTGGAATCTCCGCTGGAAAAACATCCGCGAACTCCTGCACTACCTCAATGTCCTCTAGCCTCTGGGACTCTGCCTCCGCAACCACAAGTGTCGCCAGAAATGCTGCACATCCCTGCTGTAACAGTCTCTGAGCTCTTACAGCAGATACAATAATGCGACCCCCTCTGCTTCTGATCCCTCTAATCAGAATATCAGGCAAACCCTTCCTCGGGATCAAAATCTTCTTCTCACGGCACAAGACTCGAACATCATATTGGGACAGCCAATCCATCCCAAGTATGACATCAAAGTCCTCCATCGGTAACAAGACCAGGTCTGCCGGAAACTCCTGATCTCCCGAAACAACCGTGGCGCCGGGGACAAATCTCCCCACAGTGCCCACCAGACCCAGGGGTGTGCTGACCTCCAAAGTGGCAGTCAACATCGCAAGGGTACAGCCCAACACTCCCGCAAATCGCTCTGAGATGAACGAGTGTGTCGCGCCACAATCAAATAACACCCTAGCTACTGAACCTGCGACAAGAAGTGTACCTTCCACGACAGCGCCTCCATCCCGAGCCTCCTCTGCCTGGATGGTGAAAACTCTGCCAGTGCGCTGCCCCTGCTGGGGTCTGAAAGGTGGTCTACCTCCGCCTCCTCCTCTGCCTGGTGCGGGTAAACCCGGTGGTCTGCTCGGCCCAGCTCCTCGGCTCGGACAGCTCCTGATAAAGTGACCCAGCTGGCCACACCCATGACATGCTCCGGGGGTGAAGCACGGCCCGGAGTGAAACCTCCCACAAGTACCACAAGGCTCTGGTCGTGGTACTGCAACTCCTGCTCCCTCGTATCGGGGCCTCTTGCCCGGATTCCCTCCAGTCTGACCTCCTGGCCGCCCAGAGAATCTACCCGATGGCCTCCTCTCATCCTGGTAGTTCTCTCTGTAGTCACGATCAAGAACAGAGGCACTCTTCACTGCATCGGCCAACGTGCTAGGCATGTGCGTCAGCACCTTCGTCCTCAACTGCTTCCGGAGCCCTCGGACGAACTTCCCTGCCCTCTGCTCCTGTGTAACATACATCTCGGGACAGTAACGCTCAAGGGCGTTGAACTTCCCGATGTAGCCTGCTAGGGTCATGTCTCCCTGCTGAAGACTCAGAAACTCCTCCCTCTTCTGATCCTGGACATGCTGCGGAAAATACTGCTCGTTGAACTCGCCAACGAACTCCTCCCAGGCTATATCATCTCTGTCCGCAAACACCACTGCAGATGTGGACCTCCACCAGTTGGACGCAGCACCGCCCAAAACATAAGTAGCCAGGCCCACTCTCGCCTCTGGAGGACAACCAATAGCACTGAAGATCTTCTGCATCGTGAAGATCCACTCCTCCGCAGCCTCTGCGTCATACTGCCCCAGAAAGGTAGGCGGATGCTGGCGCATAAACCGGTCATGCATAGCACCAGTCCCCGTCTGCCCAGTCTGTGCCGTCTGCTGCTGTAGCATCTCTGTCAGACGTCCGACCGTATCGAACAACGTCCGACGCTCATCCTCCCAAGCCTCATCCCTCGCAGTCTCACTCTCACCGCGAGTATGGGCAACCGCCTTCCCCCGTCTAGGAGGCATCTGCCAAAGGAAACAAGACAATATCAATATAATCTGTGCATGCATGATCCTCTAGACCTACTCCTAACTCAAAGGTGGTTTCTTTGGACAAGTACGCCGAGATCAACGCTCTGATACCAAATTGTAACGTACCCGAAAACAGCAGAAAATTTAAACAATAATAAAGACCGTCAACGGTCAACACTGGGCACGTCACGGGAAACAAACCAACATATATAATATAAATATGATCCACGTGGAAGTCAAATATACAGACTGACTGTGATTACGACAAAAGCTATACAATATGTAATCACCTCAAAAGAAAGAGACTGACAACTACAGGATCTGATCTCGGGGGCACCGTCCTCGGTTACCACCTCAAACTCTAACCCTGCTCGTTACCTGAAATGCAAACAACAAACATGCCTGAGTTCCCTGAAGGAACCCCGTATACCAAACCTCCTAAAATATAAAAAGGAATTAAATACAATGCAATGCTATGCACATGATCATCCGCCTCGGGCCCACAATAATGCCCTCACCGCCTCCGCGGCACTGAACCACTCCTGCCACTAGGGTCAAGTCAGTCCACCGCTGCCTCACAAGGGTCAGTCGACACCACTGCTCCCCAAATCGTGCAGGAAGGAACCCCTGGTACACGCCGCACCCAAGGAGCGAGTCAGCCCGCCGAATACACAACTCGGGTCAGACGACAGCCACTGCTCCCCCAAGAGTCGCCTAGCGCGCACCCTGCCGGAACATCCTCGGCCTACCGCTAAACCCTCGCAAACTGCCCAAGGTTTACGGTACACATCCCTCACACCCCGCTCGGTAAGAGAGGAAAAAGGTACAACAATAATACGCCTTCGTCGAAGGTGAAATCCGTAGCTCTCAAAGCCGGTAATCAACCGTCGCCTCGGAGCCGGTAGTCGACCTGACATCGACGGATCGCGTGTGGATAAATCCACCAACCTGCGGTAGATCGGTCGACCGCTACAAGCACACCGGTCGACCGGTCCCCCACACAGTACACAGTACTGTACAAACAAATCTACCGGTCGAACCACGCCAACCGAATTACCGACCAATCGGTCGAACAAAAGTCATCTAGCGGTCGACCGTTTGGAAGGTCTACGCTATACAATTTTATATAATATATATATCCGACCGGTCGAACCAAGGGGCCGTTCGACCGATAACAGGACTTTCAATATTTTGCCCAAGTCTCGTTCGGTCGACCGGAACTGAAATACAGTTCGACCGAATCAACACAAGCACTCTACCGCTTAATTAAATGCTCAGTCGGTCGACCGAGAGTTAAAGAGCGGTCGACCGTTTTGATGGTCAAAGCTCCCAACCGACTTAGCATCGAATGGATCGGTCGAACAAGGTAAGGACGTTCGACCGTTTAATAACTCAAAATCCCCAACCGACCCATTCTCATCGTTATTCGGTCGACCGGCTAAGTGGTCCCGTTCGACCGATAACAGTAAATCCCCTTTTTCCCGCACAAATCTGGCATAACGGTCGACCGTCTAACGACATCGTTCGACCGTTCGCGGGTAAATATCAATATAATAATAGGATCGGTCGACTGCCCACAGGCACCGGTCGACCGATCGTCGTCTTCAACCTCTGAATTGGTTGAATTCCGACGGGGAATTCGACACCAACGTCGATCCCCAACACTCACAAGGCACAAGTGAGTTATAATGAAGATTTGGCATACCTTTTTGACGGTTGAAGAAGCCTCCCAAGCTTTGGCTACTTCAACTCAACACTTCACCTTCTTCTCCTTTTCTTCCTTTCTTCTTCTTCTTTACTTCTTCTCTCCTCCTTCTTCTTCTCCGAAAGCCTCTCTCTCACTCTCTGGATAATCCAACAATGAAGCAAAACGTCAACTTGATCTCAAGTGCCCTTTAAATAGGCAAACTCACCTCTCTTAAATCCAATTAACAATCACCTAAAATCCCTCCAATCATAACCAACCAACTCTCTCTCCCTCTCCTTCCAACACCTCCTGCTCTCCATGCATAATTAATTAGGGTAATTAGGTTTAGGTTTAGTTAATTAAGATGTTTAGTTTAGGTTATTACAATCTACCCTCCTTAAAAGAATTTCGCCCGCGAAATTCGAAATACTGACTTACCGGAATAACTCTGGATACTGTCTCCTGACATCCTCCTCAATCTCCCAGGTAGCCTCTCTGTCAGTGTGATGCTGCCACCTGACCTTCACCATCGGAATCGCTCTCCTCCTGAGCTGATGTACCATCTGATCCACAATCTCAACTGGTCTCTCATCTAACGACAAATCCTGCTGGATCTCCGGTACTGATATCTCAATCACATGAGCTGGATCGGCCACGTACTTCCTCAACATAGAAACATGGAAGACGTTGTGAAGTCCTGCGAACTGTGGTGGTAGTGCAATCCTATACGCCACCGCACCAACCCGATCCAATATCTCAAACGGTCCAACATATCTCGGACTCAGCTTCCCCTTCTTCCCGAATCTCATCACTCCTCTGGAAGGCGAGATCTTCAGGAAGACATGATCTCCTACCTCAAAGGTCAGCTCACGCCTCCGCGTATCAGCATAACTCTTCTGCCTACTCTGCGCCGTAGCTAGTCGTCTCCGAATCACGTCGACCTTCTCTGAATACAACTGGATAATGTCAGGTCCAACTAGCTGTCTCTCGCCCACATCACTCCAGCATACCGGCGATCTACACGGTCTCCCGTATAATGCCTCATAGGGTGCCATTCCAATACTCGAGTGGTAGCTGTTGTTGTAGGCGAACTCGATCAACGGCAAATGCTCATCCCAATGCCCGGCCCAGTCAAGTGTACACGCTCTCAGCATGTCCTCCAATGTCTGTATCGTCCGCTCTGACTGGCCATCTGTCTGTGGGTGGAAAGCTGTGCTAAACTTCAGACGTGTCCCCAGTGCTCTGTGTAGACTCTCCCAAAATCTCGAAGTGAATCTGGGATCTCTGTCTGAAATGATACTGACTGGTACGCCATGAACTCTGACAATCTCCTCAATATATAACTTAGCTAGACCCTCCAGAGCAAGAGTGGTCTTAATAGCTAAGAAATGCGCCGACTTGGTCAGTCGATCGACTATAACCCAAATCGCATCGTGGAATCTCCGTGTCTTCGGTAGCCCCGTAACAAAATCCATCGTCACGTGCTCCCACTTCCACTCGGGCAACTCAATCCTCTGCATCTGCCCTGCTGGTCTCTGGTGCTCGATCTTCACCTGCTGACAGACCAAACACCTCGACACGAAGTCTGCAACGTCCTTCTTCATACCTCGCCACCAGAAGTTCCTCTGCAGATCTTTGTACATCTTGGTGCTCCCTGGATGGATGGAATATCTCGATCTGTGTGCCTCCTCCATGATATCATGTCTCAGGTCCTCTGTCTTCGGCACCCAGATACGGTCTCTGAATCTCAGACCTCCATCCACTCCAACTCTGAAGTCTGACCCATCTCTGGCAGCTAACTGTAACAAACTGCTCAACTCCTCATCTGTAGTCTGAGCATGAATCACTGCTGATACTGTCTGAGGCTCTACTCTCAATCCGGCAATCACTGCGCCCTCAGAGCTATCAGCAAATGGCCTCCACTCTGCTAGAGACTCCATCAGTCGCCACTCCTGAATGCATAGGCCTGCTACTGATACCTCCACCTTCCGGCTCAAAGCGTCTGCAACTGTGTTCGCCTTCCCCGGATGGTAAGAGATAGTGAAGTCATAGTCCTTAATGAACTCAAGCCATCTGCGCTGCCTCATGTTCAGCTCCTTCTGCGAGAACAGGTACTTCAGACTCTGATGATCTGTAAACACCTCGAACTGCTCGCCATAAAGATAGTGTCTCCAGGTCTTCAGTGCATGAACCACTGCTGCTAACTCCAAATTATGTGTCGGGTAATTCCTCTCATGGACCTTCAGCTGTCTGGATGCGTACGCGATCACCCTCCCGTGCTGCATAAGTACACATCCTAAGCCAACACCTGAAGCGTCGCTATAAATCACGAATCCACCCGTGCCACTCAGCAATGATAAAACTGGTGCTGTGGTCAACAGTCTCTTCAGCTCCTGAAAGCTGTCCTCGCACTTCTGCGACCAAACAAAAGTGACTCCCTTCTGCGTCAGAGCCGTCAGTGGTGCTGCCAATCTCGAGAAGTCTTTGATGAAACGACGGTAATAGTCCGCCAGTCCAACAAAGCTCCTAATCTCTGTCACGCTCGTAGGGGTCCTCCACTGTGTCACAGCCTCTACCTTCGCCGGATCCACTGATATCCCCTCTGCCGATACAATGTGTCCGAGGAATGCCACTCTGTCCAACCAAAACTCGCACTTTGAGAACTTAGCATATAACTGCTGAGCCCTCAAGATGCTGAGTACAATCCTCAGATGCTCTCTGTGCTGCTCCACATCTGGTGAATAGATCAAGATGTCATCCACGAAGACAATCACAAATATATCGATGTACTGACTGAATGTCCGGTGCATCAGATCCATGAACGCTGCCGGAGCATTCGTCAATCCAAATGGCATCACCAAGAACTCATAGTGTCCATATCTCGTCCTGAAGGCTGTCTTCTGGATGTCCTCATCTCGGATCCTCAACTGGTGATATCCTGAACGCAGGTCAATCTTCGAGAAAACCTTCGCTGACTGCAGCTGGTCAAAGAGGTCCTCAATCCTAGGTAAGGGATACCTATTCTTCACCGTCACCTGGTTCAGCATCCTGTAGTCTATGCACATCCTCAAGGATCCGTCCTTCTTCTTCACAAACAAAACTGGTGCACCCCAAGGCGAGACGCTCGGTCTGATAAATCCAGAGTCCATCAACTCCTGCAACTGCTTCTTCAACTCTGTCAACTCAGCAGGTGCCATCCTGTATGGAGCCTTCGACTGTGGTGTAGTGCCGGCTACCAACTCAATGCCGAACTCCAACTCTCGGTGTGGTGGTAAACCTGGAATCTCCGCTGGAAAAACATCCGCGAACTCCTGCACTACCTCAATGTCCTCTAGCCTCTGGGACTCTGCCTCCGCAACCACAAGTGTCGCCAGAAATGCTGCACATCCCTGCTGTAACAGTCTCTGAGCTCTTACAGCAGATACAATAATGCGACCCCCTCTGCTTCTGATCCCTCTAATCAGAATATCAGGCAAACCCTTCCTCGGGATCAAAATCTTCTTCTCACGGCACAAGACTCGAACATCATATTGGGACAGCCAATCCATCCCAAGTATGACATCAAAGTCCTCCATCGGTAACAAGACCAGGTCTGCCGGAAACTCCTGATCTCCCGAAACAACCGTGGCGCCGGGGACAAATCTCCCCACAGTGCCCACCAGACCCAGGGGTGTGCTGACCTCCAAAGTGGCAGTCAACATCGCAAGGGTACAGCCCAACACTCCCGCAAATCGCTCTGAGATGAACGAGTGTGTCGCGCCACAATCAAATAACACCCTAGCTACTGAACCTGCGACAAGAAGTGTACCTTCCACGACAGCGCCTCCATCCCGAGCCTCCTCTGCCTGGATGGTGAAAACTCTGCCAGTGCGCTGCCCCTGCTGGGGTCTGAAAGGTGGTCTACCTCCGCCTCCTCCTCTGCCTGGTGCGGGTAAACCCGGTGGTCTGCTCGGCCCAGCTCCTCGGCTCGGACAGCTCCTGATAAAGTGACCCAGCTGGCCACACCCATGACATGCTCCGGGGGTGAAGCACGGCCCGGAGTGAAACCTCCCACAAGTACCACAAGGCTCTGGTCGTGGTACTGCAACTCCTGCTCCCTCGTATCGGGGCCTCTTGCCCGGATTCCCTCCAGTCTGACCTCCTGGCCGCCCAGAGAATCTACCCGATGGCCTCCTCTCATCCTGGTAGTTCTCTCTGTAGTCACGATCAAGAACAGAGGCACTCTTCACTGCATCGGCCAACGTGCTAGGCATGTGCGTCAGCACCTTCGTCCTCAACTGCTTCCGGAGCCCTCGGACGAACTTCCCTGCCCTCTGCTCCTGTGTAACATACATCTCGGGACAGTAACGCTCAAGGGCGTTGAACTTCCCGATGTAGCCTGCTAGGGTCATGTCTCCCTGCTGAAGACTCAGAAACTCCTCCCTCTTCTGATCCTGGACATGCTGCGGAAAATACTGCTCGTTGAACTCGCCAACGAACTCCTCCCAGGCTATATCATCTCTGTCCGCAAACACCACTGCAGATGTGGACCTCCACCAGTTGGACGCAGCACCGCCCAAAACATAAGTAGCCAGGCCCACTCTCGCCTCTGGAGGACAACCAATAGCACTGAAGATCTTCTGCATCGTGAAGATCCACTCCTCCGCAGCCTCTGCGTCATACTGCCCCAGAAAGGTAGGCGGATGCTGGCGCATAAACCGGTCATGCATAGCACCAGTCCCCGTCTGCCCAGTCTGTGCCGTCTGCTGCTGTAGCATCTCTGTCAGACGTCCGACCGTATCGAACAACGTCCGACGCTCATCCTCCCAAGCCTCATCCCTCGCAGTCTCACTCTCACCGCGAGTATGGGCAACCGCCTTCCCCCGTCTAGGAGGCATCTGCCAAAGGAAACAAGACAATATCAATATAATCTGTGCATGCATGATCCTCTAGACCTACTCCTAACTCAAAGGTGGTTTCTTTGGACAAGTACGCCGAGATCAACGCTCTGATACCAAATTGTAACGTACCCGAAAACAGCAGAAAATTTAAACAATAATAAAGACCGTCAACGGTCAACACTGGGCACGTCACGGGAAACAAACCAACATATATAATATAAATATGATCCACGTGGAAGTCAAATATACAGACTGACTGTGATTACGACAAAAGCTATACAATATGTAATCACCTCAAAAGAAAGAGACTGACAACTACAGGATCTGATCTCGGGGGCACCGTCCTCGGTTACCACCTCAAACTCTAACCCTGCTCGTTACCTGAAATGCAAACAACAAACATGCCTGAGTTCCCTGAAGGAACCCCGTATACCAAACCTCCTAAAATATAAAAAGGAATTAAATACAATGCAATGCTATGCACATGATCATCCGCCTCGGGCCCACAATAATGCCCTCACCGCCTCCGCGGCACTGAACCACTCCTGCCACTAGGGTCAAGTCAGTCCACCGCTGCCTCACAAGGGTCAGTCGACACCACTGCTCCCCAAATCGTGCAGGAAGGAACCCCTGGTACACGCCGCACCCAAGGAGCGAGTCAGCCCGCCGAATACACAACTCGGGTCAGACGACAGCCACTGCTCCCCCAAGAGTCGCCTAGCGCGCACCCTGCCGGAACATCCTCGGCCTACCGCTAAACCCTCGCAAACTGCCCAAGGTTTACGGTACACATCCCTCACACCCCGCTCGGTAAGAGAGGAAAAAGGTACAACAATAATACGCCTTCGTCGAAGGTGAAATCCGTAGCTCTCAAAGCCGGTAATCAACCGTCGCCTCGGAGCCGGTAGTCGACCTGACATCGACGGATCGCGTGTGGATAAATCCACCAACCTGCGGTAGATCGGTCGACCGCTACAAGCACACCGGTCGACCGGTCCCCCACACAGTACACAGTACTGTACAAACAAATCTACCGGTCGAACCACGCCAACCGAATTATCGACCAATCGGTCGAACAAAAGTCATCTAGCGGTCGACCGTTTGGAAGGTCTACGCTATACAATTTTATATAATATATATATCCGACCGGTCGAACCAAGGGGCCGTTCGACCGATAACAGGACTTTCAATATTTTGCCCAAGTCTCGTTCGGTCGACCGGAACTGAAATACAGTTCGACCGATTCAACACAAGCACTCTACCGCTTAATTAAATGCTCAGTCGGTCGACCGAGAGTTAAAGAGCGGTCGACCGTTTTGATGGTCAAAGCTCCCAACCGACTTAGCATCGAATGGATCGGTCGAACAAGGTAAGGACGTTCGACCGTTTAATAAGTCAAAATCCCCAACCGACCCATTCTCATCGTTATTCGGTCGACCGGCTAAGTGGTCCCGTTCGACCGATAACAGTAAATCCCCTTTTTCCCGCACAAATCTGGCATAACGGTCGACCGTCTAACGACATCGTTCGACCGTTCGCGGGTAAATATCAATATAATAATAGGATCGGTCGACTGCCCACAGGCACCGGTCGACCGATCGTCGTCTTCAACCTCTGAATTGGTTGAATTCCGACGGGGAATTCGACACCAACGTCGATCCCCAACACTCACAAGGCACAAGTGAGTTATAATGAAGATTTGGCATACCTTTTTGACGGTTGAAGAAGCCTCCCAAGCTTTGGCTACTTCAACTCAACACTTCACCTTCTTCTCCTTTTCTTCCTTTCTTCTTCTTCTTTACTTCTTCTCTCCTCCTTCTTCTTCTCCGAAAGCCTCTCTCTCACTCTCTGGATAATCCAACAATGAAGCAAAACGTCAACTTGATCTCAAGTGCCCTTTAAATAGGCAAACTCACCTCTCTTAAATCCAATTAACAATCACCTAAAATCCCTCCAATCATAACCAACCAACTCTCTCTCCCTCTCCTTCCAACACCTCCTGCTCTCCATGCATAATTAATTAGGGTAATTAGGTTTAGGTTTAGTTAATTAAGATGTTTAGTTTAGGTTATTACAGAAACCGCGTTTGGCTTCAAACATAAACGAGCACAATCCATCCATTTGCAGGTGCATTTGCATATTTGGGATTTAAAATGTAATAAGATGGAATATATAAAAAATGAACCTATATTCTAACTTATGGTGTTGAAATTTCCTTACACTTTAGGTGGTGCCTAAATTTGGCAAATGGTTGTTTTTGGATTTGATTGTGGGCAGAGTGGGTCTATGGCCTGTGGTATCAATGATAATATTACTATTACTTGTTATTTTGGTTGTATTTGTAATCTCGATTTTTTTTAGAGTTCAAATTGTTGCAACTCAAGTATTTTGTTGTGCATATGCGAGGTGTTTTTCTTTCCTTAGTTTTTGGTTCAACTTCTTAGTGTTCTTAAATGCCTACCTGTGTTTGGGTAAATGTCATATTGAATTTGGAGTTCATGTACCTGTTGCTTCATTCCATATTTGTGTATTTTAAAAATTACTTATTTCTTTATCTGTGTGTTGTGTCTATTTGTATACTTTTAAAGTTTTGCCATGAATGAAGATGTGAAGTTAGAGACTACCTGGACTCATGCATTGTCTCAAAATTGGTAATTTTGGGTTTCAAAAGAAGTGTGCATTAAGCATTTAAGCTCTTCTCAATCGTTATTTAATTGTTTGTCTTATTTGTAATTTTTGAGGAGTTGGGGTGTTGCTATTGTTATGGTTGGTCTTAGGATAAGAAAAAAAATGTTTATTTACAAGCTGAAAGAGACGCACCCAGTGAGGCAGTGTACAAGCGAGTTGGTTGGATTTCGTTCCGCCGAGATAAAATCCGAAATCCACCGGAAAAGATCTTGAAATCCACTAAGAAGTTGGAGAATCAACAAATTTAGGGCAAAAGCAAAAACTATCAATTTCTCATACATCAATCATCCAAATATAAAAGTGTTCACGAGTATGGGAAATTGCAAGAGTAATCCTAAATCATATTAAATACTAAGACTAATATTAATCTACTACTTAGAAAAACACAATGTTAACTTTGGCCAAAAAATCTCGAGCTTCATTTTCCAACCTACACACCCAGAACATCATAAGAGGATTTTGTTTGTCCCAACAACATGGAGCTACAACTTCCCCACGCAGGGCTGTCAATTCCAGTTCAATTTGAAACTCGACTCGATACAAACTCGACTTTAATTTAGCTTGAAAATAAAGCAACTAAGTGAAATTAAAAATCCTCCAGCCCGGATTAGTAAACGAACCGGTTCGAACTCAAAATAACTTGAACCCAACTCGAGATTTTTATTGTTCAATTTGAATTTATTTTTTTGTATTCAATAATAATGTACAATGCTCAAAATTTTGATTCGACTCGTTTACGCTCCTATCTCCATGTGATTAGTGTGGTCTTAAATATCCAAACATGATGATTTGTACTGTGAACTGAGATTGTTGGTCACCAATGCTTAATTCGTAACGCCACCAATTAGATTTTATCTACTCTACTGGTCGTTCCATTTTAAATCTCAAACATCTCAAATACGCAAATAAGATTGTTAAGATTTGATGCATGGTCTAAGCTATCTCAAGCAATGAACCTCCAACCAGAACTAGTCTCAATTGATGACAGACGGCAATTTATCCAAAATAACTCTGCTACCTCAACACCATCATTTATCCATAGCAATGAAACCACGTTCGGCTTCAAACATAAAGGAGCACAATCCATCCATTTCGCAGGTGCACTTGCATAATTGGGATTTAAAATGTAATAAGATGGAATATAAATAAAAAATACGAACCTAAATTCTGTAGGCCCACGGGGATGTTGAGTCCAATCCATTACATATCCCCATTCGCCAGCCCTGTGAAAATTGAACATTTCTGGAAAAAATAATGCAATTGAACCAGTGCACTCAGGGTCAGCTAATCTTTCAAAAGGATACAAACATTGGAAGATACTATAATTAAAAAAGCAATACATTGATTTACATAAGCTGTTAGGCGTGTGACTCCACACGTATTTATCGCATTCAAACAAATATATTGCGATATAGATTAAGACATCGAATTACAAGGGAAAAAACAGTAATATGCTAAAACATAAACTGACATCCTACTAAACACGTCAACATTTTTTCCTGCCTTCATGCACAAGTAGTTTTTACATCTCCTGTAAGACGAAAGAAGAGTGACTAAAAAACTGCTTCGGATGTTACACAGCTTATAAACATGATGGAAAAAAATTGGGTCCTATATCTGCTGCTACGGGTCTGATCTCATTTGAAGCATACCAGCTTTCTCCCACAAAAAATATTGCTGCAGATAGAATAGGGAGTTATGTCAGATGACCAAGATCGAGCACATTATACTAGTAAAAGAAGTTTCAAGATTACAAAGGAACAAAAGGTTCAAATGAAAAGTTACTTTGAAAATATCAATAATTTAGAGGCAGAAATTGGCTTCCATACACGTGAATAAATATCACTGTTATTTTGTGAAGTAAGATCTCTTATCAATCTTTCTTGTATTTGAAATATGGAGAAGTGCAAATGCTACATAGGACCTAATAGTACAACGTCACAACCAGTCAATAATGAAAAGAAAAAACTACAAAACTAAGGAGGCAGCAGTAAGACCAAAGTAATCTACTGACTTAAAGAATTGGAGGGCTGGCCAATGAGCGTATAACTAGAAATGTAAGGGTAAAAAAATATAAATGAACCAAGGAAATTGGACCCCAAACTTCAGGATATAAGGACCATCTGCGAATGACGGATGAAATACATCATTCAGCGGACCGAACAATGCCACAGACAGCCCAATTCAGCGGAAGCTTTCAAAGCTCGTGACATGCAATTTTCATACATTAGGGATGTGTTTCATTGCCACTATCAGATCTGATGGATGTAATAGTAAAAGAAGCCTATCCGATCATTCTTCACCTAGAAGGCTCTCTTTTCCATCACTTTTTTGCTATGTTTCCAATAGCTATAGAAGATTAGAAATGTGTTATCTACTATACGGCAATACATCTTATCATTTTATTTCTGATATACCATAATTTTGATTCAACCTCATTAATTTAATCTATCCTTCTTGCTCTAGTGTAGTTATTTTTTTCTCTTTGTCCCCTTGTTTGTTCTCTTATATCTACATATATCCTTCATGATGATGGGTCTTCAGTTCATGATAGGCTAATCTCCTACTTTCTGAAGGGATAAAGATGGATTGGTATGAGAAGAGGGAGAGATGTGAAAAATTATCTTTCAATTTTATTTTATTTGATATTTTGTAGAGAAAATGGTGAATTGAAATTTCTTTCATTGTCACTTGATTGTCAACCTATTTTCCCGACTTTGCTGGAACAGTAGAGGACTCAATTAACATGTTCTTCAGTGTCTATCCCTTGTTTCGCATGTCAAGTAACACTTGAACTTTGCAGAATATTTTGATGGACATGTAGATTCTGTTCTGGTTGCTCGGAATTATACTATATACCTCCTATCTACAATTTCGAAGATCAAGAGGCTTGAAGGATTGTCAATTAGATGTGAAAACTTGTATTGTTGTTTGCATGAATTGTTACAAAGAGTTCTAAGTTGCAAGTATTTACTAAAGAATGAGGTGGCATCAATTTCATAAATGTTATCCGTGCTTGGTAGAAAACGAGGTAGGTTGTGATAAAATAGCTGTGATGATTGAATGATTGATGTTTCATGGCTGATGGTATATGTGATGGTTGGTCTTTAACAGTTTGACTCGTTGATGTGTTCTGTTATGTTAGTTCCCAAGTGCCTTCTCAATTGCCCTATTACATTACGTTTTCAGGTAAGCCTTCGAGAAAAGACCAACCCTCTATTTTTCCCAGTAAGCTCTCTATGAGAATAGACCCAAGCAAGGTGCAAACGAATATAAATTCTTCCTTGAGGTAAAGACTAGAATTCTTCCTTGAGGTAAAGACTTTTATGCATACTTCTTCCGGTTGATCCACACCATACTGTATTCTGGTAAGATGATACACACTAGCTAATAATCCACCAGGTGATACATCATAAGCACACTGAGAGCGTAAATAATTGTATCCATATACATATGAAATGACAGCAATGGAGTCCCAATCCTCAGGTTTTATTTGTAGTAGTGGTCCTTATATCTCGTATTAACAATCGAAAGATGGTCGAAAGAAAAAATCTCTATTTGATGGGACTTCCTATACCTATGAATTCCATTGGACCCAGAAATGAGACATTGGAAGAATCTTTTTTGTCTTCCAATATCAATAGGTTGATTGTTGTTTCGCTGTATGAACCTTTTCTTCTGTATGATCTGGCGCAAACTATACAGCTTTACCTCATGATTACGACAATCAACAACAATTCATTGAACTTCTCCATATATGTGTGGATTGACATAAACTCGTGTTTAATTTCATTTCCCTTTGTTGCGTGTTTCTGTGCTCATGGGTTGGAGTATTTCCTAAACATCTTTCACATATTGTCCTTTTAAGTGCAGAGTTGGTTTTTTTATTCTAGTCAAGTCTGTATACAGAATAAGTAGTGAAACCACCCAGAGATAATGGGGACATATAACATCCCCTTAATCCAAGTTTACCAAGATAAGTTCAAGATGGATCATGTATATTTCTAGTATCCAATAGAAAAGTGACTAAGTGGGAAGATTATTCTTTTTTCTTTCTTTCTTTGGTTTAATAAAGAAGTTGGATAACAATCTTTTTTACTCTATTGCAGTTAGAAAATCTATGCAAACTTCATGTTTGACAGTTCTTGATTTTGTAGTCACCCATTAATGCCACTATTATTGTCATGTTGATTTTTTTTGTGCCAACGCCCTACAATTTGGAATTTTATCCAAGTTATCCATCAAACGTCTTTTATTTTGTTTTTTACCGGATATGGTATTCACTTATAAAAACTCACGTCTAACCATCTATCCTTGTAACATGGCTCAATCATGCCAAGCACGCCAACCAGGAGCAAATATTCATCGGAATAGTTCACACGAGCATCTTAATAAGTTCATCAGTTGGAAGAGCTAGAATTAGGGTGCAATTATATGATAAAAGAAATCAACAAAATTGGTATGCATTTATGAAAAGACATGAATCAGAGGAAGAAAGGGGCGGAAAAGGAGAAACTTGGTAGACAACAAAAATGGCAAGAAATAAATAAATCAATTGACTTACAATACTGAGCATCCATGCCGTGTCTTTTTCTTTTTCTTCTTCTCCCTTTGCTTTGATGCTGGCTGAATAACTACCTTAATTGCAGCATCAAAGACGGCCTTCACATTCTGGATTTTCAAGAGAGTTTTTCAGCAAGCACTAAAATTATGCTGCAGATTTAACTGAAAATGACATGCTGAAAATAGAATGACGTGTCTGATACCTGCTGTGTTTTTGAGCTGCATTCTATGTAGTATGCAGCTCCAATCCTCTTTCTAAGTTCCTCCCCCTAAGTCAGAAGACAAGCAACATTAAGTTACAGCACATTCAGGAAATGATGACTAAAACAGTAAATCCGATAAAAAAGGTAAATAATACAATTATAGAAGTATTCGGAGCTTACCTGTGCACTACTGACTGGTACCATGCTAGGATGATCGGCCAGGTAATGCTTATTATCACGAAGATCTGGAAGTCAAAAACAATCAAGCACGGGATTGAGAAAGTGAAATGGAAAGCACTACAAGAAACTTAACTAAATGTCAAATTAAAGTGGAGTGAGGGACTACTCCATAATAATAAGACTTATTGCTTATCCCCAAGACTTAAAAAAAGCAAATCTAGAAGGTAGAATAATGGAGTCCATAGACTAGACATCTATTTAAGCACATGCCTTGAGTTATAAACTCAAACAGGAAGACGATATCAGAACCGTTGATCTAATTAATAAATGAAAGGTAATCCAATTGATGTCCATAACTTTTCTCTCTATCTTGATCTGTTTCGTTATGAATGGGGCTAAGTTTGTGGTATCAGTTCCAATAAGCATGCAACGATCCAACTTTAGGAGGCATGAAATACAAAATGAATTAGCAAAAGATACAGTGACCTTGAGAAATGGGTCAAATCGAGGAATCAATCTCTAGCATATTATCAACGAAAAAAGCCTAGCATATTATCATTTGCTTATGAACTAGTCAAGATGGTCAATATCATTACTGTTGATTCGCAAAAAAGAAAGGACATCTGAGAAATTAAAATTTAAGTTCGACCCTGAAAAGCATACATTACGTACCCAATTTAGTTCCAACCAGTACAATCGGGACTCCAGGAGAATGATGTTGAAGCTCAGGTACCCACTACAGAAAACAAAACCCCCATCTAATAAATCCACTTTATCAAGATAAAGTATACCGATCCAACCTCAGAGCTTACCTTTTTCAATATATTTTCATAGCTAGCACGGCTAATTAACGAAAAAGCCAACACAAACACATCGGCTCCTCGGTAGCTCAGAGGCCTTAACCTGTTATAATCCTCTTGCCCTGACAATGGCAAAACAAAACATAATTAGCTGATAACAGCAACCAAACCTCATCCTTTCGATGCCCTTGCTAATACACCAACTATCCTTATATTTTGAATGCTTAACAGGGAAGGATTAAACTCTTATGTCTTACCTCCTCAACATGAACACAACTCATTGACAACTTGCAGATTTAGTAACTAAGAAGATAGACCCAATGATACGATCATTACCCAGCCTGGCATGACTAAAGAGAATCCCAACGTGATTGACCAGCATGAGAAGGAAAGAAACAAATTCCCAAGCATCTTGAAGATTATTCCTTGAAGATCATGTCCGATTGATTTAGTTTCCTATTGTCGTTTGTTGTAATAAGAAGGTGAGCTACCAATTAAGAATATGCTCTTGTCCTTTATTTGAATTTCCTAATTACTTGATTGAATTCTCTATATAAGGGTGTAAGGTCACGTTAAGAAAATAAGAAATATTCTCGATTCCCATCAACAATTCTTGTTCACATCCCGTAGCTATTCTCGCTCGAAGAGAGAACTATCCTAACACCCAACCAAATCCCTCCAGTATCTTTATTAACAACCTAGTGATTCCAACTTCCAAGATTGTCATTAGCATCTAAACAGCACATAACTCTTTCTTCAGTTCTTGTCTTAATGTCCCACCTTGGCAATCCAGAATATCAACAAGAAGAGAAATTGTAAAGACCCCAAAATCTGGTTATCTATTGTAACAAGCAGATCTACCCACTATCAGTCACAGAAACAAAATCCCTTAGTAAGGGACCCTTACAACTACACTCACATATATACTGAACTAGTTGCCTGGTCCTAATGGAAATACATACAAAAGAGAATCACATTCAACAACAAAACCCAAACAACAATCTTATCCACCACCAAATATAAAACAGATCTGACAGTAAAGCAAAAAAATCTTCTAGGATCCTCACCAACACCAATTACCCTAATTGCCGTGTTACTAAAATGGTCATTATCTATTAGAACAACAAGATACAGACCCAAGAAACAAACCCACCAAAACAAATTCATTCCACTGCTAATTAGAACGAAGATCTTAAAACCCAAGAAACCAATCCCACTAAAATGAATTCATTCCACTAATAACCTCGTTAACATAAATACTATACTAATACTACATGAAAATGCATTTAAACAAAAAAAAACTCATTCAATACCAAATAGAAAACATATCTAACAAACAAAATAAAAAATCCAATGTCCTCACCAACAGTCCACCACAATACTAAAATTACCATAATCTATCAGAACGAGAAGATATACAGACCCAAGAAACAAATCCCACTAAATCAAATTCACTCCACTAATAAACTCACTAACATAAATACTAAATACTGATTCTACGTATAAACAAGTTAATAATAAAGAACCATATAGAAAGCAGATATACCAATAAAGCAAAACCAAAAAAATTACTACCTAAATTCCAACATTAAAATAGTAAAGAAAAGAAGAAAACTAACCAGCAGTATCCCATAGGCCCAAATTGACAGTTGTCTCCTCCACAACAACATTGGCGCTGAAATTATCGAACACGGTAGGCACATAATCCTGCCCAAAACCTCAAACCTCAGTTTCCAAAATAAAAATAAAAATAAAAATGTGATGATGCTAACTCACGGTGGGGAACTTGTTGCTGGTGTAGCAGATGAGCATGCAGGTCTTTCCGACGGCGCCGTCGCCGACGGTGACGCACTTGATGAAACGGGACGTCTTGGAAGCCATCGGGAGGGAAGGAGAGAGGTGGATTTGGATTTGGATTTGTATCACATGAGACTTGGTGTTTAGGTTTTAGGGATGGTTCACATGGAGCGGTGGAGAATAAACAGAGAATCAATTCTGAGTGAGTGAGTTGGGTTTGGTGTGAGAACTAAGCAACAGATTTGTTGGTTGGGGAGTGGGAGGGACTAGGAAGGGAGTGAGTGAGTCACTGTGGGTAACAAGATGGGAGTTACGGCTTACGGGTGTAAAGTGTGAATCTCGCTTCCACTCACATTGAATTTTCGAATGTTACAACAATAAGTATTTTTAAATAAAGAAAAAAGTTTTTTTTCTTCTAATTTGTGTGTATTTGTGTCGATTATCATTTCAGGTGATTGTAGGGACGAGTTCAGTGTTACTTATTCTAACAATTGCGAGACTAATTGTTACTTATTATTGTAACAACTGAGGATTTTGCAACTACCTACGTATTATAGTTGTGCGTTTTGGATACTGATTCTCAAAAGCAGCATTTATGTAAAGGCAAAATAATTCTCAGTTGATTTTGGAAGAATCAATCCTAAATTCAACTGTAGCTTTTCTTAAAAGATGTGTTTGTTGGACTATTAAATTTGGATTTATGCTCATGAATAATTTAATTGAAAATTTTAATGTTAAGATAGGGTAGAGCATGGACCGGTCCGGTCCGTTTTTTTGGACCAGACCGGAACCAATCGGTCCAGGTTCCAGTCCGGACATTGCTAAAAATCTGATTCCGGTCTGATCTGGATCGGTCCGATTTTTGTTTTTTTAAGGTAAAAATCTGGTCCTGGACTGGACCGAACCCTGGAAAAAAAATCTGATCTCAGTCCAGACCGGATGCTCAATCCTATGTTTATTGAGACAAATGAGATTCTTATTTTGTTTTAGTCTCACCTCGGGAAACATGAGATGTTAGAGAATGCTCTTTTAACATTCACTTCTCATAATCATTTGATGGTAGAAATAGATGATGAGAGATTACTTCACATGCTTGTCAGCACGTCCGTTCGGAGAGGGGCGGAGGATATGGGGGAAAATAGAGATTTTTGGGCCCAAGATGATAAAAATATATGTTGTGGTCCTAAACGTGATATTGTAGATGACTTTGGATGATATAGTGTATTTTATTTAACATGTATAACCTTATGTTTATCAAGAATTTTTTTATTAATATTACAACAGTGTCAAACTATTCGTTGACAATGATTCTTCAGTAAAAATATATATATTTCCCACACGATACATTCCGAAACATGATATTATTTGTTGGTTTTGTCTTGATCCTACTATGTATTTTATTCTACATGTATAACTCTATGTTTATCATGAAAATATCTGTTAATATTACAATAATGTTAAACTATTCGTTCACAAGGATTCATCGGTAAAAAAATTATTCCACACGACACATTCTGAAACATGATATTATTTGTTGACTTTGTCTTGATCCTATTGTGTATTTTATTTGACATGTACAACTCTATGTTTATCATAAAAATATTCCTTAATATTACAACAACGTTAAACTATTCGTTCAACTGGATTCATCGGTAAAAAAATATTTTTATTCCATACGATACATTCCGAAACCTTTTGTGACACAAAACACAGGTGGCTAAGATGTAGCGAAGATATTTTATTTTAGAAAGTCTACAATAAATTTTTCGGTAAGGATAGAAGTGTTTTAGAAGCTAAGATTGAGCTATCGGAATTAGTACTCAATCATTGGTGTACCCGAGCTTGTAACATGATCAGTTCTTGGATTGGCCAAGAGTTAATTCGTGTTCGAAATATTTGTTATTTAATCATGAGTTCATATAATGCCATTTCCGTTGCATTTGCAATAGGTGAGTGAATCTTCTGCAAAACGAGCTGCAGACTTTTCTTAATCCTAGTGTTTTCGTCCCCTTAATTAAGAGTGCAAGACCACCACCACCACGTACAACGTCACAACAACTGGATATCGGTGTTTTTTTGTGAAACCGACGTGTGTGAGTGAAACTATGGGATTGTCCTCTATCAATATCAACAGCAGACTTAAACAAACACCATGTGTTTGTGTGTGTCATATACATGTGATATGTGTCCGATCTTTTGTTCATATGGCTGCTACGATCTTTCTTTCTATCTTCATTGCTTTGCTTCAGTTGGAGTTTAGTAGCTTTCACTCATCTGGTAAATTTTAGCTTTGGTCTACACATTGTACGATTGTGTATAGATGACAAGTAGTGGGAATTTTTTGGTGCAGGTCTTCTTGGGTACAAGGCCGGGCCTTAAAAAAATATTTTTAAAATACATAAAATACCTTAAAAAATACATAAAATATTAAATATAAATAATATTACCGGGTCCAACCCGTTTAGCCTTCCGGGCCTGCAGGGCAGGTCTTGGTGCAGGGAAATGGAATGCAAATAGATATAGAACAAAAGAGCATTTAATGATTATATGTTGTTTGTTCATGTTGTGGAAAAATGAGATCTAAATTTATGTAAAGAAAGTGATTTTCATACGGTTCAACATCATGTTCAACTATTGAATATTGGATCCATGTTATATTCAATTGAAAATTCAATGTTAAATTGTAAAATTGGAACATATGAGATTCACTCAACCTTTTACTCTCATATTGGAGGATGTGAGAAATATTTATGTACTTTGACTTCCCACGACCTTTTGACGGGTAGAGAGAGAGGATAACAGAATGAGATGCACACGTGCACACTCATCCGGTCTCATCACAATCTTATATAGTCTTCGACGAAGAATGATTTAAAAAGGTTTTTTTTTTGGATTCTAACGGTTACAATTTTTGTAAATATAAAAGACGACTTTCTCAACTTAACAAGACACTTTATTTTTTGACTTACTTAACCACCACCTCTGTTGGTTTTTTGGTCTTAATCTATGTTTTGATGATTTAATTAACCTAATCTTAATTGTGATTATGTAAAGTAGCACACATATTGCATTGCATATATATTGTTTTGTGCTAACCTCTACATGTGATCAAGACTCAAGTAAGAAAGGAAATCAAGTCAAGACATGTAATCAAGCTCATTTGAAGACATGTATTTTATATTTCTTTGAGTCTTTAGGAACTTGTGTATATTGAGCATACTTGAGCTAAAATCAACTTAAACACACACTAGGTTCCTTATAGAAGTCACACACAAAATTTCACATAATTTGGACTTCAATAGATCACCCAAACTTAGACCGGAAAACACCAAACCTGAACCCTAACTGTCTGCCCACATTCGGTCGACCGATACAGGCTGTTCGGTCGACCAGATGATCAATTAATCTTGTTTGTGTTTCCCTGTCTAGTTTCGGTCGACCACACCTTTTCTTTCGGTCGACCGTTTGTGCCTATTTTCCCAACCGTTACATTTGTCGTATATACCCAACTGTCGTATTCGTATTAAACCAATTATACCCCAAATACATTTTATGTATCGGTCGACCGAGGACCACGATCGGTCGACCATTTATCCATCTCTTGACAAACCCGAATCTCCTGTTGAAAAACGGTTGACCGCTAGACTTGTTTCGGTCGACCGATTATCCAATTGTTGTCAACCCCCAAGTGCCTGGACGAAATCGGTCGAACGTACCCCTTTCTTGTGTTCGACCGATGACTTAAGTTTTCCTAAATCGTAGCGTTGAGCGGTCGACCGTTGCTTAACCGGTCGACCGAACCTTGTGCAAAACTGCCACACGGTCGACCGTTCTTCCCGTTTCGGTCGACCGATTTAACTCAGAATTGGGTCCTGCAGTTTCTGTTTTGTGTAATCACACATCAACTCATACTCAATCAATCTCAACGGCTCTATTCTCTCTAATGCCTATATAAGGAGTTGTAAAACACATTTTAACAAAACTCTCCCACTACAAACTTGTCCCAAACATTAGAGAAAATATCAAACACTCCAAACCTCAATTTCCACACTTTAGTGATCAATTCCCTAATCCTATCAAGTGTGCTCAAGAGTTAGAGAGTGTTGTTCCACTCAACCTTTGTTCAAGAAGCAAGGACTTCGGTGAAAGTCCGAAGTGTTCCTCTCGGATTGTGAGAGAAGAAAGTCAAGCTCGCGAGGTTGTTCGCGGAGTTTGTTTTGTAAAAGACGTTCTCTCCCGGCCCGGAACGGGGAGTGGTTAGTGAAGACGTAGGCGAAGCTCGTGGAGTTGAGCGGAGCTTACAAGAGAGGACTATGACCCGGGTGGGGTGTCGAACCTCTATAAAAACCGACGCGTTTTTGTGGTTTGCATTATTCCTTCCCTACTTGCTTTAGTTGTTTAAATTCCGCTGCATATAACTCGATCGATTAAACAAGTAGGTGATTAGCGTAAAAGTGATTAGTGGACCCATAACCCACACGATCCAACAACCTCTCCCTTTCTCTTGCCTTATTAGCGATTTTCATTTTGGATTTTCGATCTACTCTTGTGATTCGTCATCGCCAAAATGTGCCACCCTTGGAGAAATTCCTTGCACCCAACGCATTAGGGGTGATAATTTCTCTAAGGGGAGTCTAATAACGACGGCTCGATTTATTCATTGACTTTTATTGTATTAAACTTTGAACGTTAATTCACATATGTATCACATTCTTATACATACTTCTATCTGTTTTAACAACATACCATTCATCGAAATATGCTAGCCATCAACGGATAATCAAATCCAAATCTTTTCTAAATTCGATTTTTTGCTTAAAAACTTAAGGAGATAATTAAGAATGTGATTAGCTATTCTTACGACGTGTGTGTATTTTCAGTGTATGCGTGACGCATCCATTGATTAAGTTGGTTATTTATTATTATGTTCACATTTCGGTTTGAAAATTGACACTTCTCTAATAGGTTTTAACCGAGTCGACTTATGATGATAGTTTTCTATATGTATACGTCTTTTTATTGAATATTAAAAGTTAATCGAGTTGTGACTGTGTGATAAGGATTTACTCAATTATGATTTTTAAATTACATATGAGGACAATTAGTCGTTTTCATATCTATGCACGCCGCTCACCCGTGGGACTAAATTAAGATTTGTTAATTATATTAAAATATAAGAATGTCACGGTAATTACTACTAGCGTGGTAAGCGCGCAACTTTCCAACACGTACATAACTCCACCGTCGTCTTCGTCAGCACTCACCTCACCAGTAGGTTGAAATTATTGTACTTTACCTTTTGTTTTATATCATAAGACAAAAAGAGGTTCAAGTTGTATGCTTAACGAACTTATGCGATCGCTAATACCAACACAACACGTACGTACTATGCTACATCATATATACATGCCATACGTACAGCGTTTCTAACAGAACTTCATACATGCAACTGTAGACAATCATTTACTTAATTATACAAAGTTTATCTTCAGGTTTGCAAGTAAATTAATTCTTGGATTGATGACGCGAGCACAAGAAAACTAGCATCAAAAAATCTAATCGAGTCGACGCGGATCCATGGAGATGGATGGGAATTTCCTTTCGCAATAACTAACTCAATAGGTAGATCGCAAGCACACGGTCGACCGCCAATGCACATAACAAATCTTATTCTTCCATCCATATATGCAAACTACCAATTAAGCACCCAAATCGAGTAGGCAAGTAAGCTAATTAGCGAATACCAAACTACATAATTTTGCTAGAACTCGACCAACAAATATCATTAAGTACCATTTCCTCCTTATACGCCATCACGAACATAGCGGAATCTTCAATCAGAGTATAATTGATCAACAAACACACAAGCTAGAGTTCCCAAACAAACATATACGTAAAATTTCGTGCTCATTCAAGAAAAAATGTGATCAAGTTTCAGCTCAACTAACAACCCCTGGTCTTTAAACAATGGGGTCCGTACCATAACACATCCGTCTCCCGTAATTTTTTAATTTAATAAAATTTAAATCGAAAATTGTAAAACTATGAAAAAGAAAGATTATTTTTTTCGAAAACTACTCGGATTGCGGGTACGAACCGCGATCCGTGAGCACAAACAACTATAAATCCTCCCGTCCATTTTTCTTCAATTCCACTTCTCGCTCTTTTCCACTTCTACTCTACACAGTCTTCGAATTTTGTCCGGTGATATCAATTTTTCTGATATGTGGGTCTTTGTTGGTGATATTTGAGGTATTTTTTCTCATTCTTAATTTGTATTATTAGTGATTAATAATTGGTAATAACGTCAAATCTTGAAGTAATTTTAATATAAAATTACAATATGAAGAAGAAAATGATGACGAATATTACAATATGGAGACAGATAATATGAATGAGTCATCAGGTGGGGAGGATGAGGATGCTGATGAGGTTGTTGATGATGAAGATATTGGTCCGAACGTGAGTCGTTTAAGCCAATACAACACATTTAGAGGGAGGGGTTGGGTTCACCCAGCTAAAAACTTGCATGATTGCTCTAGTTGGGTTCCTGCAGATACATCATTTATAGAAAAACAGTGTAATAGTTGAAGGTCTGTTAGCTGAGAATCAAACATTCTCATCAAAAGACGCTCTAAAGAACGCCATATCAAAATGACATATTGACAATAATCGTGAGATTAAGGTGCAAGACAACAACAAAATCAAATATAAGGTAAAATGTAAAGATGAAAATTGTAGCTGGATGTTGTACGCTGCACGGACTGGTTCGGGTGACGCACGGTCGATAAAAAAATGTCTGTACAAGCATATATGCAGGTCTACAACTGCCCAATTTGATCATGCTCAGCTGACTGCGAAGATGGTGGCCGATATCATCCGTGAAGATGTCGAAAATAATGTCTCGCTCTCGATTAAACATGTTTTTGGTCTGGTAAGAAAAATATTTCCATGTGTTAATCCAAAGTACAATAAATTATGGCGTGCCGCGAGATTGTTGTTGCATACATGTTTGAAAGTTGGTCGGGTTCATATGCTTTGTTGCCTCAATTGTTAAATGTTATTAAACAATCAAATCTTGGGAGTAAAGTTGTAGTTCATTTCGACCATTTACTATGCGCTGATGCCCATCAGTTTAAATGTGCAACATGAACTTTTGGTCATTGTATTCAGGCCTTCCAATATCTGTGTCCTATTATCAACATAGACGTCTCATTTCTAAAAGGTAGATAGGAAGGAATGCTACTTGTTGTTGTTGGGTATGACGCTGAGAATCAACTTCTGCCTCTTGCATTTAGGCTCGTTGAGAAGGAAAATATATCTAATTGGGGATGATTTATGAGTTGGTTGCGACGAGAGGTGATTGGAGATAGAAAAATATGTGTCATATCTGATCGACATGTTGTAATAAAATACATTTTTCGGAATCCCGGTTATGGTTGACATGAGGAAGCAAATGAAGCAGTTCACCGTTTATGCACACAACATCTTGCCGAAAACTTGCTTAAAAATTGTAAGAATCAATATGCAGTTGACACCTTCAAGGCAGCATGCAGACACAATAGTCCGTGAGATTTCAAAGCCAGTTTGGATTAAGTTGAGTATTGGAGTAAAGATGCATTACAATACATAAAAGGGATTGAGAAAAAAGTTTAAACAAATGAGCATGAACCGGAGGTTCCTAGTAAGTGGTCGTTGTGTCACGGCGGAGGTCAAAGATGGGGAATAATGACAAGCAATGCTGCGGAATACCTAAACAATGTATTCAAAGAAGCACGTGGTTTACCCATTTGTGCAATTGTAGAGGCGACATACTATAAACTGTTGGAGTGGTTTAACAACAGAAGACATCATGCACGTGTGTTGACACAAAGAGGACACATATTTTCCGAGAGGGTTAAACAAATATTGGAAAAATCTGCAGCAGTTGCATGTCAACATGAGGTGAAAATAACTGATTTGGATACAAGGATATATGAGGTCATAGCCAAACATGAAAGAGTGAGCAGAACTGGAAGCATGAGGGATCGTAGTTACAAGGTGATTCTACGTGACGGTACCAGACCGAAGTGTAAGTGTCGGGGACTACAAAATACAGGTATCTCTTGCAGTCATGTTTTTGCAGTGTGTTCGTACGTAACTACAATGCCAATGAATATACACATTCGTATTACAATGTCAACTCTCTAGTGCACACATGGGAGTGTCACTTCGATGTGTACAGGAAAAAAGATGATTGACCTGAATATATGGGAGACAAAATCATACCTGGTCGAACACTCGTGAAGAAAGTAGGAGAATGTCAAAGCGTCTACTGATGACGATGGATGTCATGGAAGGAAGATGGGTCCGGGTCATTGTACAAGTTGTGGTTCGATTAATCACACAAACGATCGTTGCAATGTAAGGGAAAGTTGAATGTATTGTAATGTTTACTGTATTGTAATGTTAAATGTACTGTAAGTTTTAAACTAATGTAATGTTTAATGTATTGTAATGTTGAATGTATTGTAACGTTGAATATATTTTTTATTAGTCATATTTATAAGTCAAACAATATCAATTAAAATGACAAAACCAAATCATAAAATCTTAAAGTAGAACATGTTTACAACTGATATGAACTACTTCGTGAGAGTGAAAATCTTCGTCTTCATCTTGCGTCGGCACTCTCGACCGACTGGAGTCGCAACATGCACCGATTCTTCATCTCCTCAGATAAAACGTATGGAACCAAGGAAGAACGTGCCTGAGTCTCAACAGGTACAACATGTGATTGAGTCTCAACAGGTCGAATAGGTGACTGAGTCTCAACAGACAAAAAAGATGATTGTTTATGATGTGTGTTTGTACATATTATATAATAAATTTCGTAAATGCACGTTATAGAAATGATAAATGTATAAAAAATTATTTTAATTATAATTATAAACATAAATACAACTAATATATAAAATTAAATTTAATAGAAGATAAAAAAGTATCCGAATATTTTTTATTTAACAAATAAATTAAATCTTAATTATAATTATTCTTAAGTAAAAAAATGTGGAAAATTAACCTTGGGGTCCCAAGATAAGCTCAGAGAGGGGTTATGCGATGAGCCGATGAGAGAAGAACTAGAAGAGGAGAGAAGCTGGTATATGTTTTTTAATTCTCCAAACCCTAACCCACAGATCGTGGGTGTGAACTGCGATCCGAGTAGTTTTCAAAATTTTCCCATAGTTTTAAATTTTTGATTTTAATTTTATTAAATTAAAAAATTACAGTCCGTCTGCTTGTCTAATAAAAAGTTAAAGATGCATTACAAAAAAAAGGTAAATTGCAAATCACTTCCTTCAATTATGTCCCAATTCACTTAATCCTCACGAACTTCAAAACTTTACACCTAGATCTCTTCAGCTTTCACTTCCTAAAACTTTTCCCGATTCTTCACCAATAATGTGTTTTTACATATTCACCATTTTTATGTTGATTTTTTGCATTGTTTTCAAAAATTACATTTGATACTAACTTTATGACAAGTTTAGATTTAAATATACGGTGAATCCATATCGTATTTGCGTGAAATGTGTACAACATCAGACACTAATTTTTGATTAAATCTAATGTAAATGTAAATTGAAACTTGTCATTAAGTTAGTGTAAGAAGAATCTAGGTAAAAGATGCAAAGAAATTAAAAAATATTCTTTTTTTATTATAAAAGTAACACATTGTATGTGGTGGGGTAAATTGTTAGGAAGTTTTAGAGAGTCAAGTGTCACGTGGAATTTGACACATGGTTGAGGGGATCATCTGTAATTTACCCAAAAAACCAAACATCCACGCGGCAATCCATGATTGGCTAGATATAACCAGCAAAACCACAACTACTCCCACCCACCCTCCTTCCAATTCCGTCCTCACTCCCACCCTTCCGACCCCTACTCGAACCCACCAAACCCTAATCCTCCCTCATGACGAACCCCACCCGAAACAAGAAGCGCAGCCGCAACCCCACCGCCTCCGACGTCGTTGACGGCGACTCCACCTCCACCACCCCTCACCGCCGCGTCGGCCGTCCCTGCAAACTCACCTCCCCCGCCCCATCCCCGAAACCCCGCGGCCGACCCCGCAAGACCCCGAGACCAACCTCCCCTTCCCCCGAGCCCAACGGCGACGTCTTCGAGGAGAAGGAGGCGGCCGTCAAGGTCGTCCCGTCCATGGACGCCGTCGTCAAGGTGTTTTGCGTTCACACCGAGCCTAACTTCTCGCTCCCGTGGCAACGGAAGCGGCAGTTCAGTTCGAATAGCTCCGGGTTCGTCATCGGGGGGAGGAGGGTGCTTACCAATGCGCACTCCGTGGAGCATCACACGCAGGTCAAGGTTAAGAAGAGGGGGTCCGATACCAAGTACCTGGCTACTGTACTCGCCATTGGGACGGAGTGCGATATCGGTATCCAAGCCTTTTTCTCTTCAATTGTCAGTTTGGTTAGTAATAATGTCTATGTTCTGGTTCCTAACTCCTAATTAAATGAATTGAATTTGATTATTCGTGAGGCTGATTGGGTAGTTGAATTGACTTATGTGTTTGTCCAGGAGCTAGTTGCATTCGTGCCATTAAATCGTTGGCTCACCTAATCAATTACGTTAGATTATTAATTGTTGGTTAATTGATCGATAATTTGTCACATAGACCAGCTAAGCTATACAATATTGATCACCAACCCAAAAAACAAACAAAAAAACTCTGTAGTGTTGATCATGTGGTCCTTGTATCTATTATCAATTATTACTCCATTTAATCAATTCACCAGTTGCATGCTGGAACGTGTTGAATCAGATGAATTCTAAAGCCACAAGTTTTAATGTCAGATATATATTTGAGTCAAGGAGGTTCACTCACTTGGAATATGATAATTCACAAACTCTACTTTTAGAAATGCCATAAAATTGTAGGAAAATATAAAAAGTAAGGTATTTTGCTCTGTACACTTCCTATTGTTTGACTACATTTCAAATTCCAAATGCTCAACTTATTACACCTAAATGTCTTGCTACTTACTTCAGTTTCGCTCAGTTATGTGGAAAATGCCGGTGAAAAAATCTAGCTAGTTTACTTTCGTATAACTCAACATGTTGGTTTCCTATGAGCAATTCGACTGATGCATTTTGTTGTGATGTATTGCAGCCATGTTGATGGTCAGCGACGATGAATTCTAGGAAGGAGTTACACCAGTTGAGTTTGGGTCATTACCTACTCTTCAAGATGCTGTAACTGTTGTTGGTTATCCAATTGGAGGAGACACAATGTCTGTGACAAGTGGTGTCGTATCCCGTATTGAGATCTTATCATATGTACATGGTTCTGCTGAGCTTCTGGGACTGCAGGTCTAAACATTAGATTTGGCATTTCTTCTCTCCTTGTTATGTGTTTTACTTAAAATTTTAGGTTTGTATAGTATATATTTTTCTGCATTTTTGCTGATCAATCTACAAAATGTGATCAAAATTTTATTTTCCTCCTTTACAGATAGATGCTGCTATAAATTCAGGAAATTCTGGTGGACCTGCATTTAATGATTGTGGAGAATGTGTGGAGAATGTGTGGGTATTGCATTTCAATCGCTTAAGCACGAAGATGTGGAAAATATAGGATACGTGATACCTACTCCTGTTATCTCGCACTTTATTAAGGACTATGAGAAATCTGGAGAGTATACAGGTTTTCTTCATTTACCATATTCCACATATCCAAATCGTACTATACATCTTAACCTGCATCTAATTCTAACTTTGCTTTACAACTGTTTTTTATTTTTCAACATAATTCACCTATGCCATCCTTTTCAAATGCCAGGTTTTCCTATTCTTGGAATTGAGTGGCAGAAGATGGAAAATCCTGATTTACGCAAAGCAATGGGGATGCCACTAGATCAGAAGGGTGTACGTGTTAAGAGAATAGAACCTACTGCTCCTGAATTCCAATTTTTGAAGCCATCAGATATTATCCTAAGCTTTGATGGGATCAATATTGCTAACGATGGCACTGGTATGTTAATAATATTCGTCTGTGGGCTTTTTATGTTTCTTCTCAGGTTAACCGTTAACATAGATCAACTACGGGTGTTTCTGCATAAATAATTGTTTAAATATCTTTGATATGCTCAGAAACAGTTCTAAAGATGTTTGGTGAAGGGTTTAATATCAATCGTAGTATCACCGATCAAAATAAATACATAATATATATATATATATATACACACACACACAAGAATTTTTCTAAATTAAGCCCCCACAATATCCACCACTCATTTCAAATTATAAGGTAGATTAAAAAAACAGTTATGCTAATAAACGGTGAGATTAACTGTAAATAAGATCCAATGGTGAGATTGTAGGGGGTTTAAACTAAATTTGATGAGCCATGGGCTCACTAGACGATTAATAAACTCAAATGTTTAATCTACCTTATAAACTCAAATGTTTAATCTACCATGGGCTCAAATTTTTACAGGGGGGCAAAAATTTTCCACGGTAGTCTAACTAAACGATTAATAAACTCAAATGTTTAATATAAAAAATACACATAAAAGTCATTAGAAGATCATTAAGCTTTTATAATTGAGTATCAATCATTGCATGAAAAATGTAATTCTTGAAGTAACGAAGATGTGTAATAGATCGATATCCACGTTTATTTCCGCTTGAACTTGTGAAGAAAGTTCCAATAAATGTTTCCAACATAATATTAAAAAGTTAAATTGTATTATTATAAGATTTAGTGCAAGTGGAAGATGTGAAGTTCCAGATCTCAAACTCAATCTTCCATTAAAATGAATTCTAGTTAATCAGTAATGACATTACATGGATGAAAATAGTAAAAACATAAAATTCTTTTTGAAAAAAATACTATAATTAAAGCATTTAAAAAAAATATTCAAAACCCAAAATCAACACCTCCAAATCACACAAATCCTCTTCCTTTCCAACATTCCTCTAACCCAGAACAAATAGCATAAATGTAAGAATTTGTTTTGGTTTGGATTTGTGTTAATGAGAAGTTGGACTTAACTTAGCCAACAAGAATTTTGAGAGAAAGTGTTGGGAGATTGAAGTTTTGTATCGTGGTGGAGAAAATCTTTGTTGAATTTTGCATGTTACTTTTATTTATGATTCCTTAGAATTGGATTCTAAAAATAATTGTAAAAAATGGATTGAAGAAATAGATTACAAAATTATAGGTGGGAAAATTGTAGGTTTGCGTATTGTTTATTTTTGGTGTTTTGCCTAATTTTGTTCCATTTGGATTACATGATTAATTACTTGATGTTTTTTTGGGTGAAATTTAACTTTCACTGTAGAAAAATATTTCAAAATGAAAGAAAAAACCCATTAAATCGTCTAAAACAATATTATTTGAAGTGAAAGAAAAAGAGTCAAATAGTTATGTGAACCAAAATCCAGATGATATCATTCAAAAGGGAATGTTGTAATCAAACTTTATATATTAATATAATTTTGTTGAATTTTATGATTATGTATTCTGAGTTAATGTTCATATTTCGAGACCCACTTTGAAAATTCATGGGACCGTCACTGCATAAAATACTTAATATTTAATTTCTACATGGCGATTTGCTTCATAGGCAATTTTCATTGATTAATCATTGATATAATCATAAATTTTAAAACACTTACATAGATCATAATCATGAATTTTAAAGTAATTTACATGTATATATATATATATATATATATTATAGGGTTTTGTTTTCAAAATTTTAGCCCCCCTGTATATATCAGTCTTAGTATCCTGTCTTGATTAATATAGTAGATCAATAGATACAAGACATTTTTATTCTTCTTTATTTGGAGTCTCGTGTAGGTTTTAACAAACATGGTTATATTGTCAGACCCTTTCAACTCCAAGTTGCCATTGACTGGGTTCTTCTCTATAATTGTTGCATGTTTGGATATGGATTTAATTAAATATTGTCCTATATTACCATTTACCAATATTGTGGTAAAAGTGCCATACTGTGATTCGTTAAGTTGTTTGCAATTCTTATATATTGTGATTGATACTTTAACAAACAATTACTTAAGCATAAGATCATGGGTCGATTGGAAACAACCTCTCTATCTCTGTCATAGAGATATGATTGCGTACATCCGACCCCCTACCTTGCTTAAAGCAGGAGCCTCGTTTGAGGTGCTGGGGTAATGTTGATGTGGTAAGACAATAAATTACCTATTTTTGGTTGCAACAAGTTGACATTACGTCTGATTTCCTAGTTTAAGAGTGTGGGAGTTTTTGGATACTGTTTTCCCACATTTTATGTAGCTACCTTTTTTTTCCTGTTTTTTCTGGCCTGGGATTTTTCCTGGCATTTTGTTCCGTTTTTTAGTTTTCTTTTTCCTTGTATCACCCTTCTCACTATCTAGTGATCATAATTTTTTTCCCAAGATTTTAATCAATATTGATCCAGTAAGTTTTGCAGTTTTTCTTTGCAAAAGATAAAAAAATAGAGAAGTTAAATGACTTTGCAAGTAGACTTCTTAGATGGTATCTCATTGAACATGCGGTCTGTTTTTTTTTAATCCAAAGGTTTAAGAAATTATTTTACTTGTTCACGGTAACATTGACTACATGTACATTATCCAAAAAGATGTTGACTATATGTAAACATAATAATAGTGGCAGCACAAAATCTCAATCACGATGGGTTGACCTAATGCTCACCATGTTTCACATTATAGCAACTTCAATTTTTTTGGCATAGCATTTCTTATTCTTCTCATAATTATGTTCATGTCCTGTTTTAAGGCCCTATTCCACTTGAAGGGGGGTAAAACATGAGCTAACCTGCTTCAACCATGATGCTTTAGTTCCTTTCAGGCATGGTGAGCGTATTGGATTTAGTTATCTTGTTTCTCAGAAATATAGCGGAGAGGCTTCTGTTCTTAAAGTTCTCCGTAAATCAAAAATCCATGAGTTCAGCATAAAGTTGACGAGTCACAACAAACTTGTTCCATCTCACATCAAAGGAAGGCCTCCTTCATACTATATTATTGCCGGTTTGGTCTTTACCAAGATCTCTGCTCCTTATCTTCGTTCTGAGGTACATATATCATTTCACCACAAGTACTTTTTACATGGTTTGTGGCTTTGTGCCTTTCTCACTTTTGAGTTTGGGTTTTGTTATCACTTGCATATTTCCCCCTGCCTTTTGCAGTTATTTCTTAATTGATTTCCTAATATATTTCATCTGTTTGATACCAATCCCAAGAAAATCCTAAACATTTCAGTTTGATGTTGAGATGGAGGATAGTGTAAAATAGGATTGCACATTAATAGGAATTCATTTACTCCTTACCTTTACCATAAATATAGAAAAATGTATAAGACCCTAGTTGCTAAACAATGCCTATCCCTTAGCACACCCCTCATGGCAAATCATTTATATTACTGATGCATCTATAGTTGCATGGAATAGGTACAAGGATTAACATTTTGTATCACGTCCGGTATGAAACCTTGAAGATTACAGTATGTGCCGAGACATATTCGGTGATAAATACTTGATTTGGTGGGGCACATATATATGAAACAAATCAAATATGCATGGGCGTATGTTTAATTATCATGATATGATCTTGAGGCCTTTAATGGAGCTACTATCAGCAATGCTAAGCTTTTAAAAATACTAACATCTAATAGAAGTTGAGATATAAATGCCTCTACTCATTATTGGTAATTAGGTCAATAAACATGTCAACATGCACAAAGAGTGAATACCTCTGTTATTTTTTCAATTTTGTCTGGTGGAGATCAGGAACCAATCAATGTCAATTTTTGCATGTGTGTGATCATGCGTTAACGACATTCAGATTGGTCTATATTTATCTCAGTTTGAGTTTCTAATAACTTCTGGTATTATTTTATTCTTTCATATACATGTTTGTGAAAATGAATAACCCAATAGTGCCACTTGGACCTGAAAGAAGTTGATACAAACTTGTTGCGAATAGGACGACGCCGTATACATAGTCAAGCCAATAACTAGTAGTCATCACATATGTTGAAATTTGTAAAGATACCTACAAGGGAGAAAAGGAGTACCATATATTTTATTCTGTTCCGTGTTTTGCAAGATGAGCCTTTCGAGAGGACAAGGAAATATTAGAAGAGCATCACAAGCGCATGTAGATGAATGTGACCAGTGACCTTGAAGCTCGAATTTGTATGCTGCTTACAACGCTATGCAACTAAGGATACATTAGCTAGCCACATCGATTAATAACTATTACTGTGGAATTTTCCTTCCCTATTAGTCTATTAGCACTTTCATTGAAGATTGACTTCTTTTTGTTTTGATTTTTAAGGGCTGAATCTTCCCAAACTACGTGCTACACTGATGTACATCAACTTTGTGTGCACAATGGTTTGAAAGAAGCCATAGGTGAGAGCCTGTGTCCTAGTGTTCATTTAAACACTACGCGATGCTTTCACGTGTTCCATACTGTCATGTAAAGTGGATTGAAAACTAAAGACTTTCATCAGTGAAGTGCACTAATTATGTCAGCAGATAATAGGCCAGCATGCTAAACAAGAAAAATATGGATTGTATGTTACTTACACATTATTGAAGGTTACCTTACCTTCATGAATATTTATTGTATGTAGTAAGTACTGAGACTTGTGCATGTTTTATTGTTGATCACTGTTTCGTTGAATTTGATATATCTACATCATTTATTAATGGTAAGGTAAACTGATGTGGGGGCTGCGGGCTTGTGGTCCATCTTAATCTTTTTCTTTCCTTGATTGCAGTATGGAAAAGATTATGAGTATAATGCTCCAGTTAAGTTGTTGGATAAGTACTTGCATGCAATGGCAGAGACAAAAGATGAACAACTTGTGGTTGTTTCCCAGGTTTATTTTTTCCTATGCTGCATTTGTTTTAAACATAGGTGTTGTAAATTGTTGGTGTTGCTTTCATCTATTTCTGCTTACAAAACTCATTGTAATCTGTATGTACATTGATACATCTTATGTTTCGCTTTACAATTGCAGGTGCTCGTGGCAGACATTAACATCGGTTACGAAGATATTGTCAACACTCAGGTCCACATACAAAAGATGTACTTGTCATGTTTTAGGACAGTTCTCGTAGAAAAATTTATGTCCCATAGATTATTTAAGTGCGTGATAAAGCTTTTTGGGAACTTATTATTTTGTGACGTAGTTACCTATGGTTTATCGATCTTGTTAAAATTTGATCTTCACATAGTTGTTTATCTTCTTGTTCATACAGTTAAAGATCCATTATGTTTCATGTTCTGTCACATTTCAGTTAAATGCATGTGAATACCTGTTGTGTTGGTATCTCACAATCACCCCCTCCATATAGGTACTTGCTTTTAATGGAAAGCCTGTGAAAAATCTCAAAGCCCTGGCAACAATGGTAGAGAATTGCAATGATGAATTTTTACAGTTTGATTTGGAATATCAACAGGTTAAATATCTTTTCTCTATTTTAGTAGTATGGTTTACAACTTAAATGAGATCTGTTTTGCCCAAACTTGAGATAGTTCACCAAAACTAATGCCCTTCTTGGAAACACTTCTGGAAGCTGCAAAATCTCCCCCCCCCCCCCCCCCCCCCCCCCATGAATTGATTTCAAACAGGTTATCTTGCTGCAAATTATGGGTATCATTTGTGTAGAAATGCAGTTTTCCAAAAATCTGGATTTCTTTGCTTCTTTCACAATCTCACCAGGCCAATTTGGAAAGGATTTTTATATATCCTCATCCAAGATGAGATAGTACAGACTCAACCTACTCAATTCCATAATGATGCCCACCAAAGTAGATGTCTTCAAAAAGAAAATGATTTCGAAGTTAAATGTTTTCTCGCATTGTTTTCATGTTGTAATTGTGAACTTGTAAGGTAAGTGGCATTCTTGCTATTTTTATGGCATTGATTTCAAATGGAAGAACAAAGAAGATTTCATGTGGTTGTCCTGTTTTCAAGCTATGGTTGTATGTTTGAAGTTCGAGTGTCTATTGATACTTGCCTAGTGGAACCACATAGGTTGCATTCCTGAAAGTTGATTATGCTGCATAACTTGTGCCTATCAGCTCTTGTTAGACATTTATGTGAACATGAAATTCTAGGATCTTGTTTAATGGATGGTCGTGTGATTGAGATGTGAAAGTGACAATGCTATAAGATTGGTGTTCCACGTTATTTGGGATCCTGGGTAAAAAAATAAAAAAGTTAAAAAATCTTAAAAATATAAACAAATAAAAAACATATTTTCCAAAAAAATTGAAAAATTAATTTCAAATAATTTTAAAATCAACTTTTTAACGGTTTTTACAAAAAACAACAAATCAACTCATTTTTCCCTCGTGCCCGTCCGTGAAATTGGGGTAGTTTTCCCGATTTTGCGCACAGGCGTGTGGGGGGGTGGATTTTGCGGGGTATTCGGGAGACGTGGATCCGGGCGCCCGATCCACGCCCCTCTTAAGGACGCCCTTAATGGATCCGGTTTACAAGTTCAGTTGATGTATAATATGATAATATCCTAGTCTTTCCAATCGACTATGTCAAGTTTATAAAAAAATAATTATACGGGGATAAACGAAAAGAACTGATAAGTAAGATTGACTCAAATCTTTCTCAGCTGAATTAATGGTGCGCTTCAGATGGCTAACTAATCGTAGGAGCATCATGGAGGTCGTCTTTGCTGGTTTTGGATGTTATAAAATCATATGAAAGGAAAAATGATTTGAACGTGTTTCCGTCCTTGTTAAACCAACGACAATTCAGTATAAGTTTGATTTTGCCCGCTGGATTGAGTTGACTTTTGACTTGTATTTTGAGGTTTAATGTCGAATGATGAAAAAAGAAAGGTTTACACTGGTGCACTCAGAAAATATTGAAATTACGAAAATACACATCAAAAGTTTGAATTTACAGTGATGTACTCGAAAAACTTATGAAATTACAATGATGTACTCGTAATTGACGTCATTAGCCTCTGTCACATTTAAGTTTGATGGATGTTTGATTACACTTTTAATTACCCTTTAATTAAATGAATATTTACAGTAGTGCACTCGGAAAACATCGAAATTACGAGAATACACCCCCAAAAGTTTGAATTTACAGTGGTACACTCGAAAAACATATGAAATTACAATGATGCACCTGTAACTAACGTTGCTACCCTTCATCGAATTTAAGTTCGACAAACGTTTGATTACGCCTTTTAATTAAACCTGGCCCGTTTAATTATCCAAATCCAATTTCATCCACCTCCCACTTCCATCACCTCAACTTCCCACTTTCATCGCTCCTGAATCCCCCATCTATCTCCCACTCAAAAATTGGATGTGTACCTATTGAAAATCAAGTCAAATTGCAGACAATCTTGAACCAAAACAAACTTAAGAATTTAGGACAATTACAAGTTTATTTGATAAGTACACATCCAATTTTTGCAGAATCATGAGTAGGTTGCAGATTTCTAAACCTTTGATCGACACGGAAGCACAAAACTCAATCCCAAACATGCACCATTGCAAAAATTAATGGACATGTGGGATGTGGAAGTGGGAGATAAACGAAAGTGAGATGTTGGGGTTTGGAGCGATATAAGTGGGAGGTGGATTGAGGATTCGGGAGCAATGGAAGTGTGAGGTTGGGGTTTGGGGTGATTAGGGCTGTAAATGTGTAATATTTTACCCGCAACCCGCCCCGCCCCGCCTAATGCGGGTAGCGGACAAAAAAATGTTACCCGCCAACCCGCCTAATAAGCGGGGCGGGTTGCGGTTGTCTTGCCACCCGCCCCGCATAACCCGCAACCCGCCTAATCAAATATATTATTAATTTTTTGTATACCAAAATCATTTTAATGTTTCAATTTTACTCATAACCATTAACCCACCTTACCAAATCATTATTCAACACTAACCAAATGTCTAATTTTTCACTCAACACACATCAAATTTCCCAAAAAATATAATGAGTAATTACTATTTTTCAAGTTTTGATGTTCTTTTATTTTTCTTAGGAAAAATCAAAAAAAATTTAAAAAACCCGCCAAACCCGCATAACCCGCCCCGCCTCACCTAGCCCAACCTTAGGCGGGGCGGGTAGCGGTTTTTTTATTTTTGACCCGCCTCGCCCCGCCCTGCATACCCGCTTAACTTATGCGGGGCGGGTAGTGGTGGACCAAAAACCCACCCCGCCCCGCCCCGCCCCGCTTACACCATGGAATGAGAGGTGGATGAAATTGGATTTGGGGTCATTAAATGGGTTGGGTTTAATTAAATGGTGTAATCAGACATCTGTCGAACTTAAATTGGACGAATGGTAGCAGTGTTAGTTAGGTGCACCATTGTAATTTCGTAAGTTTTTCGAGTGCACAATTGTAAATTCAAACTTTAGGAGTGTATTTTCGTAATTTCGATGTTTTCCGAGTACCCCTAGTATAAACATCTCAAAAAAGAATCTTTCTCAAAATAATATTTTCTCTACACAACTATCTATGATCCAACATATCTCATGGCACCGAGTAGCATATGTAAGTCATAAATGAAAAATCACGACATTTTGATTACTAATGTAGTGAAATGGAGGACCAATACGGTATCTGGTTGACAAATTAAATTCAGGTGCACTAAAATCTACAAAAAATGAAAAGAAGTTGTCGTTTGTAAATACATGAATGGATTGTTCATGGATCGGCTGTTTAATTTAAGAACTGGAGGTTAAGTCCACTAATTATAAGGCGACAGTTGCCAACGGTGATAATAGATTTCTAAAACCAAATCACTTAACCATGAAGCGTCATCCCTTACGTTCCTAATCTCCCTGCCCAAATGAAAGAAAAAAAAAAGGAATTTGAAAACCTCGGAAAATTTCCAAATCCAGTCGGTAGATGACGTGGCATCACCCCAGCACCGTCCGATCAATAATCCACGGCCACGGCACTGTCTACTATATTTTCCTCGAGCCAGTGGTTTGGGGCGAAACCACGTCGTTGCGCAAGCAATATAAACCCAATTCCCATTTCGACACATCTCTTCCTAATTCCCAAACCAAGAAGAGAGAGAGAGAGATGGAGAAAGGCAGTGGTTTGCCGGATCCGCCGGAGCTGGAAGAGCTCCTCGGCCACAAGAAGCCCATCAAGAACCCCCTCGTCCCCGTCGGTAACTTCCCCAACCCCTAAACTCTCCAGTTTTATTGGTTTTGTTTTTTATGCTTTTGAAGTTATTGTTTTGCTTGTTCGTTATTTTGCTCTATCTGATTGTGGTTTGTGGTGTGTTAAGCGTGAAACCGAGATTGTTATGGTTATTTCGTCTGAATTGTGGTTATTTTGTTTGAGAATAGTTTAAGTCGCCATTGAAATTTGAAATGTGAGGTCATAATCGGATTATCCCTGGTGTATTTACGAAAGAAGAATTGCAAAAGATCTAATGAGTTACGATTTTGTTTGTCTGGGTCTGAGGCTAATAACAATGATAAATTAATAGCTTGGACGGGGTTGAGATGTCATTGATTAGAAATAACGAAGATGTCAATTTAAAAGTTTGAAACCTTCTGTTTCTTTTTAGTTGTTTTAAGTTTTTTAACCATTAAACAATAGTTTCTTCCCGCAAATACCCTTGAAATCGTTAATAAGGGTCGGTGTCCGACTCTGGTTTCTCCAAAGATTTATATTTTCAAGCCTCAAAATGTAGCATTTGGAAATGGTCAGTGCAATCACATTTTTTAGTAACATAATTTCTCTAGCCGATGATTTAGAATCGTAAATTTTGACAAGCATGCTAAAAGATATGAGCGAGACACTAACAATTTGCAAAGTTGTAGAGATTTTGGAATCTCTGATAGGGTTAGTAAAAGCTACCAAGACGTTCTTTGGAGCTTTGATCAGCATTTTCTAGTTCATATTGTAGGGTAAGATTTCTAAATGTCATGACTTGTGAGAACTATGACAGGTATTTGATGACCTAAGATGTCTAAATGAGTGTCGGCTTGTTCTGCACCACTCTCTTAAATTTACGAGCAAATACTATTCCCCGTTTCCTTTCGATAGTTGGTGTAGTTATTTGATGACCTTTTAAACTCCTAAGTTCAATAACATCATGAACACCATCCTCCAATTAGTTGCTTTTGTTGCCATTTGCTTAGATCTGCTTGTTGAGCTCCTTTCTCCTCCAATCACTATGAACTTCATAGAAGAATATATGGCAACAAAAGCAAACAATGGCAACAATAGATGGTCCAACGAGCACCAAGCTTATTTTCTTCTTTATGATACATCATGTTTCTTAGCTGCCAACCAAATAATGAATTTGACCCATTAATTGGATTGATCGTGTAATGTTTTTCTTCTTCTTTTGACCGGTTTAATGTTTGTAATTGTATATGCCATAATGATGAAAATGACCAAATATAGGATAAAATATTATTAAAATAAAAGTCTAAACATGTCATACTACAAATAATGTACTTTAGTGATTTCACTGATTTGTATCCTTCATTACATGCTTCTCAAGGGACAAGCAACACCTTGAATGAGTCTTGGTCTTATTCAATTCTAGTATTATATAGAAATGATTGAATAAGCTTTTGGCTTTATTTTTCTTCCAACGAGGCAGTATTTTTCATGTAAATTATTTGTCTGTAATAAACCCATTATGGATTTAATATAAAATAGAAATTATATTCATGGAACCTTTAGATTATACATGAAGTGATTTATGATATGTAATGATGTTAAATGCATCTTCATGAAATTGACTCGCAATGCTAAATGCATCTTTGTAAAACAAGTTAGTAAGATATTTTTTTATTCTAATTTTATGTAATAAAATAGAATATAATGTGGCTTTAATGTTTGTGAAAAGTGACAACTTATGTTATAACATAATGTAACTGTAGTTTATTTATGTAAAATATCCAAGTGTGTTGTTATAGTCATGTTTATGAAAGCAAACCAGAATGACTAGTTTAACGGCGAACCAGTCGGCATTCCTGTCTCTGAAACCCCCCAAAAGACAGGAGTAGGGAACCAAAAGACGGGAGTAGGGAACCGGCTGGTTCAATACAAAAACCACCTGGTATCTGGTTTATTTGTTAAATTTTTGGTTTGTTCCGATTAAGAATCTGAAGGAAAATTGGGTTGCCCTTTGCCTCCATTCGGTTATTTTGATTTTTAAACAATTAAACCATTGAACTTTTGAATCACTGAACAGGCCGATTCAATGTCCAATCCTGTTCTCAGAACCTTGCTAATACTAATATATGTATTGATTCAATCTAGTTTTTGTACTAATTGAGGTATGCCTTAGATAGTTATTTTCCTATGCATATATGATGAAATTAATCTTACCTAACAATAATTATATGGTCTTATATGATTTTAACAAAAATAATTAACATGAAAAATACTGCTGATTGAAACTTTGAAGGATCTTTGAAAGATTGTGAAATTACTCATAGATGTTGGGAGCAATTGTTACCAATATTTCAAAATTGATGGCTAAATTGTTATTAATAGAGATTTGGAACTTACTAGTTTAGTTAATTTGCCTCTGTGTAGATGATTGCTTTAAAAAGTGCTACAAGTATTGTGCCATGTGAACCTCTAAATGCATTAAGATGTAGAGCAGCGAGTGATAGTGACATTAGGAGACAGAAGTTAACTTGAGAAAATATTTGCAACCTTTTCTTGTTGCAGAAACATTGTTTAGCTAATGCAACACATTATACTAAAGTGTGCATGTAAATGATCTTATTGACATCATGGGTGATAGTGGTTGTGGAAGGGTTACATTTGAAGATCAATGGACCAGCCTGTGGGTAGTTAAGCAAAAAAGAAATTGCTGTAGACATGAACTTCCATTAGTGCTTCATGCTACTAAAGCTTTGGATGAGAAGATCTATAGTGATAAGGATCTAGAAACACGTTCTTTAGATTCTTTCAGTCAGCTTTATAGGATTTTCTTCTTCTAAATGCTTATCTTGACAATATCACCATAGCGAACTGATATCATCCTCTTGACCCATTTAAGTACATACTATTCATTTTTATCATGACTAATTTTGTGATTTATTACATGATTATTCTTTGTCGTGTTGCTAGCAAATGTTAATTGAGCTTGTTTTATGGGCCTTAGGCCCTTCACCTCGGTGATTTCCATTTGCATTCCCTACAGTTTTGTATGACTTCTCATCTAATATCTGCAACTATATTAGGTGCTCTTATGACAGCGGGAGTTCTTACGGCTGGCCTGATCAGTTTCAGGCAAGGTAATTCCCAGCTGGGACAGAAGCTGATGAGAGCTCGTGTGGTTGTTCAAGGTGCGACTGTTGCGCTGATGGTTGGCAGTGCATATTACTATGGTGAAAGTATTAAGAGTTCTAACAAAACAATATAGAGAAAAATAACCGAGCGACCGCATGTTTAGTTCTTCAATCCTCTGTTATTTTTCTGCATTTTTCCTCCCTGAAGTAGTTTTGAACACTGATCCCATTGAGGAATCTATAGTTGTTTCAAGTTAATGATCTCAATTTGGTTGCTATATCTATGAGTTGATCCTTCAGCAGTTGTTTGGATGCTATTTTTGTTTTGGGTTCAAATCAGTGAACCAACTACCAATGAATACATCGCTCACTTATTTAATATTATTATCTTAATGTAGCCATTATGAACTCTGATGCATCAAAGTTCCACCATCTGTTGTTTCCATGTTGCTTTCTGTCATCTGCATCACATCATTGTCTTGCCAGCTCTAATCCTCAAAGAGTCTCCAATGTAATCTTGCTGTTTCATGTTTGATTTGATAAGACTTTGTTTAGCAAGGGTTATTCCTAGTTGCATCTTTTTGAATGGTTAGAAGTTTAGAACTACTTTCCTTCTTATCAAGAATTATTGTCTAGGTCCCCTGCCTGTAAGAATCGTATGTGTTTGGGAATAAACATGTACTCAATTTACCGAAGTTAAGAAAGAAATTCCTCAACAAATGTTTTTATTTCTTCTGTAGAATTATTGTGGACCACGAATACTACTGTCTCCTTATTGTACCTCTGTGCCAAGAGATGTTTCCAGTACATTTGTTGCTTAGCTAAAAACTTTAGATTGTCTTGATGAGGTCGATCGAAGCCCTTAGATCAGGCAGAACTTTACTGGTTTGATTAACTTTTTCATGATATAGAGGATATGCCACAACCAAAGGCTCCAAGGCTTCTCTTGGTCATTCACTAGACGTGTTCATTTCTTTCTTTTACTGGAACTCTTATGGTACTCCTACAAAAGTACTTTTGCCATTGACTTACTTACTGCGTATAAAAGGGGAGTTGGGAATTAAGATGGAAGGGGCCCATATGATAAGATGATAATTGTTGCCGAATAAATGGAGGTATTGGTCATTGACAGATGTTGTAAGTCCTTTCTAAGATTGTGAGTACAGCTCGAAGGACAGACAGACAGTGGAGGGTGAGGTTCTTTGGACATTTTGCTCTCAATTCAATCAAAGCCAGCTATAACTGTTGCCTATTGTCTGACAGGAAATAAGGCTGTGAAGACTTCAAAACTAACCTCTTATTTATGGTCTTTGCTTTTCATGCCCGGTCTCCATCTTGTTGGTCTTTTTAATATATAATATCAGTTTCATGACAAGTAAACTCTCTTTCAATTATGTTTTGAAAGTTATTTACTCTTTCAATTATTATTTTGATAATAATAATTATTTGAAAGTTATTTACTCTTTCAATTATTATTTTGATAATAATTAGTTTTTGAAAGTTATTTACTCTTTCAATTATTGAAGGTGTTTTCAGTAGACTTAGGAGTATCTAATAGTTGTTTTCGATGATACCCAAATCTTAAATCTTAGAGGGAGAGAATTTTTTGGGTCTATAATTTGAATCATAAAACGGATCTGTGCTTGTTTTTCAACATAATTTGCCTATTATATTGCTGTTTAGGATTTTGCTTTGATTGGCCTATGACCTTCCACAGGTAATACAAGAACTAAATGATCAAGTGTATGATGACTGTTGACACTCATTTTATCTCATATATGTTTCATTAGTTCAATTACTTAGAGTGCAGACTGGCAGACAAAAATGTGCAATTTTTTCCAATTGTATATTTTGAATATGATGTTTCATCCTAGTACCATATTTGAGTTTCATATTGACAATAAGTATATGCATATAATTTGCACTTGTCTGGCTTCTTTAGGGTAACATTTCTTACCTCCAGGGCAACTTGGCTAATCTGAATGAAATCATTTAGGATATTTGTAGAAAACACCATCAAATCTTGTCTGGTAAGTAACTAAGTATTACTGGTCTGGTGCATTGTAAACTGAAAGACATCATTTGATTATATAAGGTGTCTTAACTCTTAAGTGCTCGAGAAACCATTGTCCGGCTGAGAGCAATGGTGAAAGCTTTCTAGTAGTAGTATTTTTCATCTAATGTTTACTATCAGCGTTCAATATATTCTTCATTGCTTTTCTAAAAGAATTTTCTACTTTGACCAATCAACAACTTTCAAAAAATGTTTTTCATTGTGAAATGTGTACAGAAATTAGGACTCTGTGATCCATAGAAGGATACTTCAGCTTGCAATAAGCAATTCAGGGCCTTTGGTATGACATGTTCTGATGTTCATGAGTATGCATACGTATACATCTTTCGCGATCAGGAAGCACCGATAACTTAAATGACGAAATTGCATGGCATAAAAAATAACATTGCAACAATAATCTGCACATGGAATGATAGTTTTGTTTATTTTTTCCAATCCTGGATACATTTTTGGCACAAGCATCACCAGTTCACCACAATTATGGTCCTACGACTACGAGTGGCCATTCATATTTAAACTTTTGCCAACACATGAGAAGTGGATTCTAATTGGGCCCCACAAATGGGCACAATGGCATTTCACAATTGACCAACATTTTGCTCGGTCTCCATTTACCCCATTTCATATCGCTAATGGGTAATGAGAAAGATAAGAAGCTCTTTTCGAAAGCGTTTGAATTTTTTAACACTAATGGGTAATGAGAAAGATAATTGTGAGTCATGTCTAATCATCAAGCGTCTTAAATTAAAACACGACCATTGTCACTGGATACACTTGTGTTGAAGATTTACTTTCCACTTTAAATTTCAAAAGGCTCACGTCTCAACCCCACCATTGCAGATTGCAGATTGGCATCCTCCCGAGAAACAACAAAAACACATCACTTTACAACAACCACCCACCATTAAGCGGGTCAGCTGGTAGCACCTTAGTCGTGAAATAGTCGAACCATATTTCTTGGGTGCGTTTCGTAACCAATAGCTTCTGGAAAATCTCCCACGGGTTGGACTTGTTGGGGTGCTTGTGAAGCTGGTTTGGTTAATTGGTTCTTTGTTTTCAAGATGCATGGAAATTTTCTAAATGCAGCCAAGAAAAATAAATAAATAGGCATTATTTATGGTTAGTGGATAAAAGATGAAAATACAATTACTCAGTGAGGGTGTTATAGTCAGAAAAAATTAGGACAAAGGTTGTCATTTTTCAGATTTGACAATGGTAGGAACATTATTTCACAAATTCCAAATGCAGCTCCTACGCAGAACCCGTAGGAGAGAGCTTCTCCAACTCGGTATAAAAAAGAGCATAGGAATCCGTGCCAAGATTTTGGACAATGGCCCATGTTGCACCGTTTGGCTACAAGATTGAGATTTTTACTAGAGCTCAAGTGCTGCAAGGTGGTTGCCAAACACACCCCTTGCTTCTGCAAAGTGGATAAAAATTTGTGGTTTAGTTTGAAGTCTAGTGGACATATTTCAAAGAGAAAAAAAACCATTCAGCACTAACATTTATTTCGTGTGCTATATTATAGACAGATAAAATTGTTGTTGAATAGATAGAAATGACCAGAGAATTTGTTAACAATTCCTAGGAAAGAGTTTTTGATATATATATATATATATATATATATATATATATATATATATATATATATATATATATACAGAAATTCTCTGCTGAGCCACAATATCCACCACTCATTTCAAATTGTAAGGTAGATTAAGAAAAAACGGTTATGCTAATGAATGATGATATTAACTGTAAATAAGATCCAATGGTGAGATTGTAGGAGACTTAAATTAAATCAGATGAACTCTGGACTCACTAGATCTTGACCATATATATATATAAGCGCTCATTTAGGCTTAAATGAGCCTCCTAAACATCCATCATCCAAATTTAATCCAATGGTGGTTATAAGACTTTCTTACAATTACTCACAAAAGGATACAATTGGAATTCAACTAAACTCAAAACTCCCTCACCTTAGACAAAACCCACACAACCCTCTCTCACCCCAAACGCCCCCTCCTCCCCTCCCCCCAAACACGAACCAAACTCCCCCACCTCCCCGTCCTCAAACCCCCAACCCCAAGGGTCATTAATCGGCGTCCCCAAACCTCCAAAGCCGTCGTAGTCCCCAAACTTCCAACGACATCACCAATCCCCAAACCGAAATGGAGGAATCCCGTGGTAGAACCACCAAATCCCCAACGCGTTTGACTGGTACGATTTTCAATCTCTTGTGGAGAGGAGATTACGGTTTGCATGTTAGGAGTGGTTTAGGTTTTCAATTTCCCTCAGATTGATGGATTTCGATCATGACAAACCCTAACCCCCTTCTTCCCAACCCCAACCTGGAAACTCCACCTTAATGTACAAGTTACATATCCATTATGTGTCGTGTTTGTTTACTTTAGTGGTTGAATATGAAGCATATTTGTTGGATTAATTCTCGCTTTCTTGGCTGCATAGTGGTAAAAAAATTAACAATATTCTGCATATTTGTTTTGATTAATGCTCGGATTCTGTTGTTGCGGCCTAAACAAAATTTGATAATATTTTTTATTGAATTTACGGCTATGCTCGAAACCAAATTACGTTCATTGGTGTGATTGTAGAAGTTTGATAATATTTATGATTGAATCGTTATTATTTGGTTGGATTATGAAGGTGTGATGGTTGAACAAAATCGGTAATATTTGGTTTGATTATTCTGCATGTTTGAATCTGCATATTTGATTTGATTGGTAATATTTGGTTGAATTGTCTGCAAATATCCAAAATCAACTTTTCTCACAACTTTTTTTGTTGGTAATATTTGTTTGAACCAAATACGTATGTAATATTTGATTTGATTGGTAATATTTGTTTGAACCAAATACGTATGTAATATTTGATTTGATTGGTAATATTTGTTTGAACCAAATACGTCTGTAATATTTGATTTGATTGGTAATATTACAGCTAATCATTTCATTTTACTGTTTTTCATATATTGTTACAATTTATTATTGATATTGTAGTAATCAACTATTTCCGTTTCCTGAATTTAGTAGGTATGATTTCAATCATTGTTTGGTTTGTATGGAATTCCACTTCTTATGTCGAACTTCTTTCACAACTGTAATTCACATTTTTGGTATTTTGAAAATGTGTTACAAGAAAGCTAAATGATATTATAGCTACTGAAACAATATTATAATATTATAATGTTATATCCACAGAATTGCACTATATTACGACTACCAATATGATATTACGGTTGCGAACATAATATTACTTTCGTTTTAACTAAATAACTATATGTTATTGTAGTTCAGGTTTTTGTATGTTGTAAAGGATTTCAAGAGAGCTAAATGATATTATAGTTTTTGAAACAATATTACAATGTAACATACAAAAAATGACACTATATTACGGCTAACAATGTTATATTACGGTTGCAAACATGATATTATTTTTGTATCAACTAAATCAACACCTGAAACTGTAATTCACATTTTTGGTACTCGTATTTGAATAAGTTTGAAATGAGTTTCATATACTAACAGTCACATGTTACTCTCAATTCAAAACCAACCGAAAAACTTACTCACTCCATTTTGCGACAGACTGGATAATATTGAGACGGACATACAAGATGTTAGATTTAGTTCTACAATTTCCATAACTTGGATCTGTGGATTCCAAAGTCAAATTGTAACTTCAATGTTGCAACGTAGAGTTGATTTGAAAAAGAATGTGAGGAAGAGAGTCTAAAAAAAGAAGCAAACTAAAATAAATCAGCACATCCAATACCATACCAAACGCTCCACAGATCCAACTGACTTTCTCTAAACATCAAAATCCCATACCAAACCAAACGAAATCATCAAATCCAATCTCAAATCAAATAAACGAAATCAACCAATGTTCTCTCAAAAAAATAGAAAACAAACCAAACCAAAAGAAATCATCAAATCCAATCACAAATCAAATATCTACGAAATCAACCCATGATCCCCAAAAACGAACCCGAAACTAAACCAAACATCCACAAAACCAACCGAATATCTTAAGATCTAATAGTTCCCAATGATTCTCCAGCGGAGTGGATGGCGTAGGAGGAGACGGTGTGGAGGGGAGATTGTGGGGAGTGTTGGGAGGGAGAGGAGAAAGGCAATGACGAATTTGGAAGGGGGAATAATGGGAGGGAATTTGGGTCTAGAATAAAGAGAGCAGGGATGAGTGGGAAATACTTACATATTTACTTTACTACCCTCACTTAAGGTAAATCACTCACAATCATTCAATTTGATATCAATGGTTAGATCTATGAGGACTCATTTAAACAAAATAAGCTCATGACTCATTCTATCCTTACTCTCTCTTTATATATTAATATTTTGAATGAGCAGTGTGAACGACCACTACTACGGTTGCATATCGTAATTTATTTAATACTATTTCGTTTAGGTATGTTGACTTGAATATTTAACATGATATTGCAAATTTAGGCCTTGTTTGGGTTTGATTCTAGTGAATCGATTCTGGCACTACTGTTGAAAAATCCAATCTACTTTTTAGAATCGATTTTGAAGTCATGTGTTTGGATGATGGTAGATTCCTATCAAAAGAAAATTACTAAAATGTCCTTGACATATTTGACATAAAACATTTTTCTCCTTCAAGTTAAGGGGTCAAAATAATCTTCTCAAGTGTAGAACCGATAAACAGTGCCCAGAATCAGAAAAAAGTGGATTTCAGATGGTGAAAGAATCGTAAGAGCGCAAATTACGGATGAGAATCAAGATTCTTAGGAATTGATTCTTTGATATTGTGTTTGGGTATGAAGATCAGATTTTGTCTGACAGATTTCTTGGAATCAACCCAAGAATCTATTGCAAAATGGTACATTTTGGATTCTTGTGATAGAATTCCTCTGAGAATTCAGATTCTAAGTGAAAATGTAAGAATCATGATTCCTAAAAGAATCAAAATTCGTTTGGATGAGAAAAAAATATTGCTCATGATTCAAAAGGTAAATAACGAGTATGCCCTTAGATTTAAATTTATATTGTTATTAGATTACTATTGTAAGATATTGTATGATTTCTTTTTACTAAGGTAGAAATGTTTCTGTTATTTTCTAATATTAAAAATTATCATAAAATACAATGTATATGAAAATTATCTAATAATTATCGTAAAATATTAATTTCTTTATCTCATAAAAATAGTAAAATATAATGGTATTATGGTAAATACATGGGATACACTTAATCATAACACAAATCTTCAAGGGCATAGTTGGAAGTTCAATCCTAATAAAGTGGATACTTGGGGAAGCTAGTTTTTTTGGCTTCTTGTTTCAAGCATAATGAGGGTACGAGATTCTCGTGGATTCCACTAGAATCAAGAACTTAAATCTTGTTTGGGAATACATGTTGTCCAGAATTAGATTCCTCTAAGAATCCCATGTAGAAATCCTTACCCAAACGATCTCTTGTTTGGATTGGATTCTTACGACAAGATTCCTGTGAGAATTTAGATTCTAAGTGAAAATGTAAGAATCATGATTCCTAAAACAATCAAAATTCGTTTGGATGAGAAAAAAATATTGCTCATGATTCTAAATGTTAAATGACCAGTATGCCCTTAGATTTAAATTTATATTGTTATTAGATTACTATTGTAAGATATAATATGTTTTTTTACTAAGGTATAATATATTTATGTTATTTTCTAATATTAAAAATTATCATAAAATACAATGTATATGAAATTTATCTAATAAATATCTGAAAATATGAAAATATGTTTGGATTACAATATATCGTAAATTCATCAAGTTTATTAAATAAATATTGTAAATTCATCAAGTTTATTAAAAAAATATAAAATATATATGACATTTATAGTTTCTAATTAGAAATTTATCGAATAAAAATATTAAAATACGAGGGTATTATGATAAATACAACTGAGGGTAATATGGTAAATGTGACTCTAGAATTTAGATTCTTAGAAGAAGTTATAAAAATCTAACTTCTTTTTGTTATACAAATTTCGTTGTTAAGAATTAGAGATTCTTACATAATCTGAAAATTGATTTTCTGTTTGTAAATTACATTGGATTCTTACGGAATTCTTGTTGGAATCCAACTAAGAATCTGTTGGCAAACGCAACCTTAGTGTTTTGTTCTTCCAAATCTCATTATTCTTGAGATGTAATTTGTGACGTACACTCCTAAACAATACTAAACAATACTCACGGTACCATCTGAGTTTTGCTCAGCTGTCGCATGTCCTCAAGGAAGAGGGATAATATACTAGGGAAATCATGAACCAAGTATTGCATGTATCCACTTGTAAGGACTTCTGCAGACATGCATGCTATGGTTAGGTTGTTGGGGGCCATGAATTTGATTGATTTGGTAGTCCTTTTGGTGGGTGGGTGGCACTATTGGCAATCTTGTTCAAATTCACATTTGAGGAAAGGAGAAGAGAAAAAAGTTTCACTCCTCTGTCACATTGAAGGAAATTGAAGGGCACCACCACCACCACCACCACCTTTCTTTGTTCATCACATGCATGCCCTACACTCATTGCCTCTTCAGTACACACTATTCCTTCTTCCAATCTATGCACGTCTCTTTCGATGGCCATTACCAGTACACCTCTAACGTCCAAGAAACAAACCCCAGCTTTCTCACGATAATCATCTTCTAAAACCCAAATTCTATTAATACATGTCACTCGACTAAACAATATGAGTCAAAATAAGTCGAACTTCATGCCCTTGTCTTAAGTTTAGACCTATATGCCAGCTCTTATATGTGCCAAATAGATTGTCGAAATCCTGGTCAAAAGTTTGTTTAGATGTTAGCTCCAACTTGGAAATTGGATTATGGAGAGGACCACATGAATAGTAGAATTGGATGCTGCACCAAATCGGCCAGTTGTTGTCAACTTCTCCAATGTGGACTATTTTCTCGTCAAACCTTTGGCCTTCACCGTCCACCCTCTCCATATGTAGCTAGCTATATAGCCGTTCATTAATGGAGAGTGGGACAAGTAAACATTTTACATCATAAAAAGTTATAGATATATATTCAACAAGTGGGCACAATTTAATTCTTTTTAGGCATATAAGATAGTAAGAAAACTACAAATTAAATGGCATCTTCGTTTTTATATGCTATATATAATCACATCATAACTGCTGTTTTGTTTTGTTTATTTGTTTTGCTTGTTAAACCGAAGTGGTAAGTTAGAAGCTCTCTCTCATAGTATTCTCCATGAGAAGACAACTAATGAAGCATAGATCCCTATGAAAGAATGTCTTGGACTTGGTTTTATACCACTGAAACGTCTACTCTGGGAAAAGTGATGATATTATAATTAATCACATGGGTGCTATATTGGTCACGGCCTTCGGTCAAAATATGCTCTAATAACTAGGTTGTTACGATTTCCACCCCACCCATATCTGATGTACTATATATTTTTCTTTTTGAAGCAAATAGTACGAATTAATTAGTTTGATAATTAATGGTCTCTTGATGACCCCAACATCATAGCAACATGATATGTTGGGCAGTAAGGTTCGATTAGCAGATGTGGAAGGGTGTTTAGTGTTTACAAAGAACTTTCTATATTTAGACCTGTGAAAGGTGAAAGAAAATTAGTGCACGTACCGTCTTTTCTCTAGAAGGTACATATACGAAACTTTTGGAAGTAAAGATTTTGTGATCTTACGAGCCTTCACGTGATTGTATGGAATTCCCAATGGTTTGAGGCATTATTGACCAACAAAAACAAAACAAAAATGATTTTAGAAAAAAAAAATGAACACCATATATACATGTCCTTAGTAGAATTCCAATGTAGCCTTCTTCTAGAGCCTGAGGACCTACATGCATGTCCAACATTTGTTTCTTTTGTTATGGTTTGCTGTTTGTTGGGAGGGAAGATGCAGCCACACTGATTGATTTCTTTTCAATTAAGAGCTATGTGTTTGTGTCTGTGGGTCTTTGTCATATTTAGCTAGATGGCATTGTAACAACGTACGTAGCACAGAGTTTGAATTCTAATACAAACATGTGAAAAATATTGTGGCGAAGGATCGAATATATGTCCAGAGTTAATCGAGACATATATAACGATTTTTTTTGGAGTAGAAGGTTCGCAAGCTTAATTCGACATTTTGGGATTTAGTCATTTGTACGTGAGAAATTTTAACGACAGTAAGTTAATAACAAAGAAATAGCGAGCTCCCGGGATACACGTACGTACGTACGTGCGTTCTCTATTATTATTATTATTATTATTTTGAAAAAATGACGTATACGGTATTACGTTGTTTGATTATTTATTTGTTTTTTCAGAATGCGCTAGATGGATACATCTAGAAAACGACACTTGCAGCGAGAATCTTTCTTGACTTCTAGCTTAACAATCAAATGACACCAGTTAAATCAGATGATTACTTTTCAATATATATATGTACAATTTGGACCCGAATCACTTTAGTTAGAAATTTACTTGATCAATTTGAGTTGTAATGTGCATGGCACAAAAATTGATTGCCTTTTTATTATTGCCAAATTTTAAAAATTCTGGATCGAGAGTCAAATAGAGTAAATGAGTTGATTTAGGTAAATTAAAAATTAGCCTGTGAGCAAAAAGATTTGTTGTTGATGTGTTAAGGTTGTGAGGAAGAACAAAATGATATATTCTATATCATTTTCTCAAAGTAGTGAATTGCTATTAGTAAATTAACGCGATCAAAATTTAGGAGCACCAAAACAAATCCGGCCTAGAATCTTTTGAATTCACTCAATCTCTACTGGAACCATGTAGACTTATGCCGCCGGGATTGTGGTTACATTATATAATATCCTACAAATCTATCATTTCTAATTATGAAACCAATTCTCTTGGAAAAATATATATTTAGACATAAGCTAAAATATCTTCATATTCTTTTTTTTAAAGAAAGGGAACAACTAAACCGTCTCCGTAACAAGTTATAGCAAACAAAATATTCTATTAAAAGAAAACCAGCAAAAATGTAGGGGCTAGAGGAGATTTGCTTTGCCTTGGTTGTGTGACTTGTTAGATTGTGTTCCCTTGTCCCTCTCGTTAACTAAAATATAAAATTTTGCCATTTCTTTTAATGTATTATTTGCTGCTCAGATTTCCAACAACACACGCATCTTATCTCATTTTTAGGGTTTTGAAAGTGAGGATAGGATGAAGATGAGAAGCTCCCACTTGCCATGTTATTATTTTGTTTGAAAGGAGAGGATGGGGTAATCCACCTGTGAGCTTCATCAGACACCTCTGCCATCCCTCAATCACAAATTCACACCTCCACCACCCTACATTTCTTTTGATTTTTACGTGGACCACTTCCAAAGTTATGACAACCCATATCACATAAAATACAGGGTAAATGAATAATTTTTCCTTTTCAACTATATTTGAGTAACATTTTGATCTCTTAAACTTTAAATCATCTTACTCACATTCCTTAAACATTAATTTGTGTAATATATGGACCATTCTCTATCAAAAACTTATTATTTTTCAACATATTCATCATTTATTCACAATTTTTTTCTCGTTGTTGGACAAACATACTTCTAATTTATATTGTGGTAAAGTCCAATCAAATCGAACGTCGAATTTACTTCAAATTTAAGTGAACTTTAAACTAATTAGTCTCGAATTCAAGTAAAATCTTAACTCCAATTTTATTCAAACTTTACCACATGGTACATTTGAAGTATGTTTGTCAAACAATAAGTAAAAAATTGAGAAAAAATATTAAATATATTAAAAAATAATAATTTTATAACAAAAATGGAGTTAAACCGTCAAATTATTACACAAATCAAATTTAAGAGGTGAATGTGACGATTTAAAGTTTAAACGGTCAAAATGTTACTCAATTATAATTGAGGGAGACAAACTATAATTTACCCTAAAATATACACCATATATGTATTAATATATAGGTCAAAATTTCTCTTGAAAATCCTGAGTGCAGCCACTCATGCATTATCTTAGATAGTCTGGTGCGTCAAGTCTTCCTAATTAAACATGAAATACAATCACATGCATAGAGATGGTAGAAATCAAATCACTGCATTGTGTTGTTTTATATGTTTGAATAAACTTCTCAAGACTTCGTATATTCTTCCTTCGTTGTGTTTAAGTTTTTATTTTGATTGTTTTCAAGTTGGTGTCATGTTATTAAGATAACCATATATATGATTTCCCCAAGAAAAATAATAAAAAATGTTGAGAGATTTAAGAATGCACTCTAATAAGTCTTTCTTAATCTAATTATATAATTGCATACGCTGCATGACACATTGACACTTGCTTGAGTTATTCGACGGGGTCAACAATCCAACTGAGGGAGATTACCCTAGTAAGTAAAGTAGATCTTTAGTTTTGAATTAACCAAGATCATGAACCTGCTAACAAAAAAAGTTGTATTGCCCCCAATGAAATTAATCAACTAGTCTGTCGACCCCATGACGGCCAACATACCTATGACTGCTGGCGTCACGGCTCCAGAGAGTACTGTTAAATACTGTAGGATGTCTAGGGTGATCGTTCATTTATCAGCATCACATATGTATACATTATAGTAATCCTCTATATATGTGTATATTGTTTTGGACTGAAAATATAATAAAAGGTGATGGGAGGGCATGGCGATATATGTCCTTTGCTCTATTTCCCATTACTCAAGATTTTGTTCTCTCTACCCAATTGGAAAAAGACAAGCATGTCTAAGCAAAAGACAAAAATTACCAAAAACTCCCTCTCCCTCTGCTAGCTCTCTTGTCTTTATCATTGCCCAATTAATGACATCAATGGTTTGTTTGGTAAAATGTAATTTATTTAGCAACGTGCATTGTTTTTCCCTTACATTCTTCACAAGATCCATTTGGGATCATATTTGTACTAATCAAGTAAAGTTAAAAAGAAAATTGTGCTTGTACTTATTTATGGTAAATTACAATTTGATCTTCAAAACTTTGTAAGATTTCTATGTGACCTCATGAAACTTTGAAACTCTATAAACATACCCCTTGTATTATAAATACACGGTGTGTAAATGCAAGGAATGTGTTTGTAGGATTTAAAAGTCCAAAATGTCAAATTGAAATTGAAACAAATTGAGGGAGTCAAAATGCTTTTCATCCATAGATATGGTTTAGGATGGTCAAGGGGTGTTTTTATGATAGGTCAAGCTTTTTGTGCTTCAGCCATGTCAGGAAATATATGAAAGCTGAAATCTGAGATATTCTTTGCTATGATGCAATCTTAGAGAAAGGGGACCTCATTTCCAATATAACTTTTTAGCATCTTTCCTCATCAACCACAGCTTTTTCCTGCACACCCAAAAGTACAAAAACACCTCCTGTAACACACATCACTCCTTACCTCCACATTTAATACATGCAAATTATTGCATGCCTTCCTCTCCTCTGTTGGGTAATATATGCTTGTACTTCACCTTCAAAAATAAAAAAAATGTATATACTTAGTAACCAAGCTCTATTTATCTTTTTCACTTGTGATTATATGTGGATGTGTTGTGCACAAGTGGTGCTTCCACAGTAACACGTGTTGACACTGTTTCAATCTCTAATCTGCACTGCACGCACCACTTGCAAAATCCATGCATGCCATACATCCCATCTTTATACATGCTCCGGTCATCTCTCTATTTTATCTTTTCTTTTTCTTTATAATGGTATCTAGTGTAATCTCTTACTTCCATTTTAAATCTCAACCTCCCAACTATCATAATAAGACTGCTAAGATTTGATCTTTGACCTTCACTATCTTAAGACAAGAGATGTCCCAACTATGTTAACCCTGGTTGGTATTATGGAACATTAAGTTCAAATATATATATAGAGAGAGAAAGAGATTAGCATGTTCCTAAGTTTTTTTGTTTTGAAAATTGCATGTTCGTAAGTTTGAGAAGTAACTACTAGCTTAATTTATTATGGCTATTAGTCGATCTCGAGGGATCAACTAAATTAACTCAGCCTGTAACACTGGCATGCAAATTTTAAGATGCGATGATGAATTCACTCATGCAATTGGATCTTTTGATGATCGGTTGAATTTACTGTGTCATGTTAGCACTTCAATAGCGTGTTCAAGAAAATATTTTGCTGAATTTACTTTTGGCTTCTTCGTTTTATTGTTATTCAGAAATTAGTTTCAATAATCTTAGCTTGCCCTTGAGTATGAATATATAGCTCCCATTAAACTTTAATTGTATTTAATTTCCTTGTGTGATAGTATTCAGACATTGATAAGACACTACATATAGGTTTCGCAGTGACTTTACTCTTCTTATGGTGGGGAATCAAACATACTACAATAAAAGGTAGGCTCAAAATAACATCTATCTTGGAGGTGTAATATGCAAAGTTGTTACGATTTCATTTGACACCATGGTAGGAAAATACAGTAAAAACTAGCGGGAATCTTTCTTCTCAGACGGAATAAGTGTAACTTAATTCCTTGATTGTCAGAAAAGAGAAGAGGAAGAATGAAGAAAAATATATATTTTTTGGAACAAATTGCGAAGCTAACATTAAGGTCAAAGTGAGGGAAACAAAAAAAAAAGGATAATAAGGTGATTCCCAAAAATATTAATTAACCTAGTATTTACAATTCTTTCAACTTAAACTTAGGACAGTGATGAAGACTCAACAAAAAAAACGACCAATGAATTTAAATACATATCCATTAAAGAAAGATGGGTGTGGGAGAAAAATAAGAGGGAGAGTCGGGAGACCGTTGGAACAGAGGTCCATGGAGGTGGGCCATGTAGACGACCATTTGTAAATTCAACTTATCTGCGAATAATTTGTTAAATAACTATTAAAATAATTCAAAATGCTCTCAATTCCTAAATTTAGATTTTTTATTATTATAAACGTGTGTATTTGAACTCAAATATAATTTAGACGGAAGTTCAATTGAATGTTACTTTTAAGGGTTATTGTAAGGTATGTGTTGTGCAATTGAAAGATAGTGAATCTAATTCTATTATAGAGTGTTGTACGTATTTTGTGTTTAATAATATGAGACTAATTGCGTAACAATAAATATAGAATTATGGAAAATTAGAAGATATTTGTGATCTTTTGGATTAGTTTGATGACATTTGTGGAATTATGCCAAGTTTTTTTTTGAGGTCAGTATAAGTGCCTCTTATAAAAACTAGAAAAACATTTTTTCTAAGATATGAGTTTTTGGTAGATAATGTGGTACAAGTAAAATACATCGATTAGAACATAGGTTGGTTGGTATCAATGTATACCTACAAATAGGTAGGCCAAGTGCTCTTGACGCGACGAGAGGAAGCAGAAAATGCGACAAATTGTAAGAATTGTTTTTAGTCGTTTAACGTTATTATGTTTGATATAACATACTTCGGTTAAATTGTATTGTGTAAATTTCATTGTGCTAACTATAGCTATAAATATTCATGTATCACACCACAAGGAATCTTTATATTTCATGTTTAAGTATCATAATTGATTTTAAATAAAGCCATCACATTACATGTGTTAAACTGTATCCCACAAAGTAGAAGAGTCATTTTCAACATGATCACATGTGTTATAATGTGAGGGGGGGGAGAGAGTAGATAGATAGAGAGAGAGAGAGAGAGAGAGAGAGAGAGGAAGGTTGGAGGGGTATAAATTTGGGATGAGATACTCTAGTCTATATAGTTGGCCTTGCAAGGGAATTGGGAGGATAGAGTTGTGTTTGGTATGGAGGAACAGCTCCATCCTCTAGCTGCGACACATCTACTCCAACACACCTTGAGAAGCTTGTGCATCCATGACAACTCCCATTGGGTCTATGCTGTCTTCTGGAGAATCCTTCCAAGGAATTACCCACCACCCAAGTCAGAACAACATAATCATAATTAGTTTGTTTTAATTTATATCCAAATTCTAAAACCTTTTTCATTGTGTCTCCTAATGGTTTGTTTGGTGTTTGGTAGATGGGATTTGCCAGGGAGCTTGTATGATAGGTCTAGAGGCAACAGGAGGAACTGGTATGTAGACATATACTAGATAAGATACTAGATAGTGTTCAGTTAATTAGATTTTCATTTAACTTTTATTTTTATTTAATGGATTTGAGAACGTTTATAATGTGTAGGATTTTGGTTTGGGAAGATGGATTTTGCAACTTTGCAGCCTCCTGTGGTGACCAAACCACAACACCTGGTCTCCAACCAGACCTCTTCTTCAAAATGTCACATGAAATCTATAACTATGGTGAAGGGTATGTATGCATGTACTTCTACAATCACATCTCACTTTCTTCTTCTTCTTCTTCTTCTTCTTCTTCTTCTTCTTCTATCTATTAGACAATATATAAAGGGAAAATATGTATTTGATCGTGTTGTTCAATTCCACTTGCTCAGATTGATTGGTAAAGTTGCCTCTGACCAAAGCCACAAATGGGTGTTCAAGGAACCTCGAGAACAAGAGGTCAATTTCTTGACATCATGGCATAATCCAGCTGATTCTGTGAGTTGGATTTGATTCCAGTGGGCTGTGGCAGATAAACTTATTGAATTTTTTTATTGATTTTTGGGTCTTATATATAGTTTTGTACCTTCTGTTTATTTTACATAGCAACCAAGGACATGGGAGGCACAGTTCCAATCCGGCATTAAGGTTTGCCCTAATTAAACTTGTCTTATACCATATTTTGGTGCCCATTACCTTTTCCCCCCTTCTGATTAGTCATTAAATATTCTAGAATAAAGTAGTAACCTTTCTCATGCATTGATCTCAGTGGTCCAAAATGAGACATACTTCAATTAAGTTGTCTTTAACTTGGTGTTCATTAATATATATATACATATTTGTTTGTCTCTAACCATGCAGACCATTGCCCTAATTGCTGTCAGAGAAGGTGTTGTTCAACTAGGAGCCGTTAACAAGGTCTCTCTTTCTGTCTCTTTATCTAATATTGTGTGGAGCTGTTTTGAGATTTGTTGACTGGAATCTGCACCACATATATGAGTCCAATCAACCCACACACATGAAGACAAACACTAAACGAAAACAACCTTGGCTTGTGGCTGTTGCATTGCATGGTTTTTTCCATGCACGAGAGAAATTAACTTTACACTGGAAAAGGAATTACTGTGTTTACACGCTAACTTAGGCTGATGCACATCAATTATATATTATGCTCTACATATAGTGTTTTTCGTGTATGTGTTATCTAGAGATACACATGTGATTGACATGTTTTATCAGCATCAAACATGTACACACACCTTTTCCACTGCCACAATATATGTATTTTAATTTCTTTTAGTAAGTAACATATATTGTGTATTCAATTCTCACAAATGCATTATCTTGTCAAGTAAACAATTTTTTTAAAAGTAATAATTTCTAACGTCAAACTTCTGCACCCCGACACACACAGAATATCAAAATTAATTTTTTTGAGACTTTTCTTGTACATACATATAAATATTATGACAATTGTTGCAACTAATACATTGGTGAAGGTGGTGGAAGACTTGAGCTATGTGGTTCTTCTACGCAAGAAGTTTAGCTACTTAGAGAGCATCCCGGGGGTACTTCTTCCCCACCCATCCTCCTCCTCCTTCCCCTTCAAGATCGAGGGATGCACCGACACGCCGGGGGTCGAGAATTGGGGCTCCAATGCGCCTCCATCACCATTAGAAGCATACAACCACTTCACCCAACAAGTCAGAATCACACCATCCATGAGTAGTCTTGAGGCCTTGCTCTCAAAGCTTCCCTCCGTCGGACCAAGCATTCCGTCGGCCGGATTCTATAGCACAACCCCAAGGAGAGAGGTGATGGGGGTTGTGGCTAAGGAGGAGATGGAGGAAGAAGAGAGTAGTGTGGGATTAGGAGGAGAGAGTAGCAACTCAATGCCTCAACCTAATTATTATGTTAATGTGAACAAACCCAGTGATGGATATTAGGTATATATATATATATATATATATTTATATATGGTTGTAAATTAGTTGTTAGAGTTGATCATCTAATTTGATGATAACTAGTCTATGTGAACAATATATGTTCTCTTCTAATATATGTGCTTAATCATATATAAATATTAATGACGACCACTTCTATCTACCTAATATTTGTATGTGCTCATGAGTCCTTACAAGACGCGTGCGTGCATGATCTTGCTTAATTGCTTTTGCATTCAATTTATTTTGTGCTATATCTTCGCCATTCTTTTCGTATATCACTATATAATTATTTTATTTTCTAGCAGACCTACGCTCTACGCTCCGGGAGAAGGTATATATGCATGATATTTTCTGAATTATGGTGCATTTTTTTTAACTACAGTCATAATATTAAGGGCGTGAATAGGGTTAATTAGCTTTTTACTAGACAATATTATCTTTCCATGTAACAAAATTAAAATTTCCTGAGTTATTTGAATTGTTTTTTGATTGCTACATCCTACATGGTAGAAATTCGTCCAGACCTTTTACGTTTTAATATTATATACAAATGACATAAGAATGGTTAAGGCCCAGCCGCCCAGCTATGGAAAGGTGGAGGAATTTTTCATATTGTCATCTCAATCTCTATGATTTTTAATGGCATATTTTGCTTAGATTATATATTTACTTAAAATTTGACGTCAATAAAGAAACACTAGAACTTGTAAATAAACAACCTGGAACTGGAAACAAGCATAGATATTGTCGAACTTCTACGTGTATCACGTGAGAATAAGTTGTCATGGTTTTTTCTTATTCTTTCCACTGCCCTGTTCTTCATGCTTGCCCCATGACGACGACTTAACCAGACATTTCATATTTTTTAAGCCAACTAGATTTTAAGAAACATACAAACAATTCGTTTCAAAGGAAGCCAATAGCTTCAGATCAAGTGTTTAAGCATCTGCAAAGTGATGGGATCTTAACCTCTTGCATTACTTTGAAACTAACTACTTATATTTCCCACGTAACATTTGTTTCTAACAGCTTCTAAATTGTCAGTATTTCCGTGAAGGATTTGCAAATACCAACCTAATAAATTATTTGAAAATGATATATTTTCGCATTTCAACCAACCAACTTGAGGTTAAAAAAAGTGTCAACAGCGTACTATCACATTCATGTTTGTGAGTTTGTCCAAACGAGAGTAAACATATCGGGTCATTTGTGAATTTTGAGAAGTTCTATCATTTCCAAATTAATTCCATTGAATTCGAAAATTTTAATTTGGACAGTCAGAGGTTGGTGCAATTAGGAAGTGATCCAGCAAAATTCAGTTTTCAAAATTTTAGTATATGATAATGTCATTCTAGAAATTATTATTATTTATTTAACATGATCAGGTTGTTTTAATCTTGAGATCAATAAGAAAACAATGTTCAAATTCGCAATTTTAATAAGATAATTTTATGAAATCATATTTGGAAAATAAACTCGCACATGCAACCTCAAATCATTCCATGTCGTTTAAAGAATTAAAAGGAGGAAAAGTAGATAAATATTTTTTGGGCAAGCAGATACAGTAAAAACAGCAAAATTACAATGCTATCTTGATTTGTGATTACATAACCAGGGAATAATCAACTAATGAAATCAATTTTAATCAAAATAATAATGATCTTACTTTTATCGTCTACAAGAATATGACATCGAACCACTTAACATATTTACCATAAGAAAAGTGAAACTAATGGTACGAACTACCGATAAACAATCTGTAAGTAGAATTAGAAGTATACCCAATTTCGAATTGCAGGCACAAATATTGATTACATCGTTATGTCTTTCAAATTTGAAAATGAACCCTCAGCCAGCAATTGTTATTTACTGTCATTCATTTCCTGAATATAAACAGAAATGTAATAGTCATAGCATGTTCTCAGAAATACCCAAGATCTCCAATTTTTCATAGAACTAAATGCACAAAGTTTTCAACCTCATACATTTATTATCACATTCTGGGAAAAAGGAAATGATATCAGCATTTTGATGGTTGGATTAAGGGTTTCTTGTTAATGTAAACAAGAGAAAAGCTTTTAAAATGAGGAAGACTGCAACTGTTTGTTTGCTCCCAAAAAATTAAAACTAACCTATTTTTCCCCCTTCTAATTATAACTCACGATGAAAACAACCAAAACAGGGGTAAGCATTTACTCAGCTCTGGCGACGCAATAAGAAGACACATACTGATTTAGGAATAATATGTTCTCACTGCCAGCTAATTTCAAGGGCCCAGCACCTGATTAATCTCCTTGCCATCCTTGTAATGTCATTGTAAGACAAACTGCAGAAACAATTCAACAACAAAAGGTTAAATAATAGCCATATAGCTTTTCTAATTCCTAAAAGAGTTCATCGATGTCATTACATTTGCAGCAAAAAAAAGTATTCTTGAATCTGCGCAAATTTTCATTTCAAATAATACATTTCACTAATTGATTTTTTTTATTTTTTTTATTACAGCAGTGACAACTTGTACGACAAATAATTGCCAAGTTATTGAAGCAGACAACCTACAATATAACTTAGACAAAAATATTAGAGATCTTTTTTTATCGATAAGAATATAGGGAATTCAATAATCCACAAGCATAAGGACGGGTGTCTAAGTAAGCAATTCTCATAAAACAGTAGGTGTGAAGAATGTTAAACCAAATACATTAGGATCATCCAAAATCTGAACTCGCCAGGTAATGATTGGTAGGTAGTACACTGTTCTGTGTTGGTTAATAATTCAGTGCATAATTGTGACGAAGATGCTGGTCAAGATGATCAAGTGGATGTCAGTAACACTAATGCAGGCAGATTCTTGCACACATATGACCAAGTCATAGATGTACTGTGACAGTTGTTCTTGAACCCGTCAAATTCCGAAAACAGGGGGATGGTAAAGTACAGTTAACAGAAAAAATGACGCAAAATCTATCTTATTAAAGCATAAAGGACATCAATGGTGACAAAATGCAAGTGGTACATATAATCTTCAGAGATGGAATACAATTTTCACATGTAAATGTTGTGACATCAATTAGATGGATTACCTAAGTGGAATCTTCTGAAATGAAAGAAGAATTTTCAAGAATAGGTCTAACAAGGAGAAGATCCTAGAAATCAACTAATGATTAAGAAATGCAGCTTACCAGCGTCATTTTCAACATGTAAGGAATAGAAAAGAATATGTCACTTGTGGATATGTCCAGGACGGGGGCCTGCATTAAACGTTTCAACCCATCATAGTAGGGTTGGCTCATTCCTGACTTCCTGTAGGACAATGTACCAATTTAAGAAAGAAAATTTTGAACATGAGAAAATGATAGGTCTGTACATAAAAAAGAGGGTGATAACTATTACTAAAATCAAGTTAACAAATGGAAAACTGCTTAAACCACACATTTTATGGATCCTAAAGGAGTTTGGCAAAAAGGTTTAAGCCAATGGGAGAATCATGTTGCGAAGCAAGAATAGAATGAGATAATCAGTTTGTTAATGTATTGTAGTTGTGGACATCATCATGTAAAGGTCACCTGAGACTCTAAGACAATATTATGTGATAGAGGAGGAAAAAACATGCAGGATCTGTGCTCTGTTTCCTGTGCTTCAATTAATAATATGTAATTGCGTACAATGGAGCTTGTAAAAGTACTTCCACTACAGTTATATATTAAAGGAGTTAACTAAAACTCTACAAGAAATGCTATCATAAATACCACCTTAGATATTTAAAAAATAGTTTATGAAAGAGTTTAAACTGTAGTAGATGGTATAGGTGGTGTTTGCGAGCACGGGCAAATCATGAAAAAAGACAGAAATTTCAACAAAAAAAACAGGACAGAAGGAATATAGTAACTGGAAAAGAATAGTGCAACCAAAAAACAAAATCCCAAATAAAACATATGATAAATTATTGCAAAATCATGAAATAATAGTAATAGCCAGCCCTGCAATGGTCATTATCTTTGTAAAACTTTGTTATAAAACGAAGTCGATTAGCACAGGATGAGAATGAAACCCATTTTTGTTGATCCAATGTTAAAAAACCCTTCCACATTCCAAGTTGAGACCCCTTAACTTATAGTAAAAAACCTCCCTAAGCTAGTAAGCTCCAAATAAGACATCAGATACCATTCCACATATGAAATCTAGAAAGAACAGGTTCCCAGCCTGAGGATGAGAAATATCTTATGCAGGTATATTTTATTATAGTCCAATGCTGTAAATAATTTGTGAAGGTCCAATATTTTGAAATTTTAGCAACGGAATAGTATTAGGATTTGAAATTATCCAAAAGCAATTCTATCCTCAATTGTGAAAGCATGAGAGTCAATAGCCTACTTCGTGACGACTCCCTTCATTCAACGTGTTGCCCCTTTCCAAACCAAGAGCTCTAGAATTTGTAGAATTTCATATATGTCTTCTCTATAAGACTATAACTAAAGATCTCTTTGCAAAAAGGTTGCATACTTTAATTAAATGAAATTGCAAAGAAACCCTAGTTGCTTCAATTTATGGTTCCTTGATTTATATTTCCACCATTTTAAGATTAAAAAAACATTTAGAAATGTATAAATTAGATGATTCCCACACCCAACCAAGGATGAAAATGGCAGTTCCACTGAATACAATCAATACATCATGGTACAAGACAAATTTGCAAACAACAATCATGTAGGAAGATAATGGTCATTTATACTTACAGACCATGTGAAATAAAAAGGTATCATGCCCACTATATGAAAAAAAAATCATACATGTAGCAATACATGACCTGATGACCAAAGCCACTACATGCTGACTTCGTATATTTTCATGTCGGTTCTAAGTATTGTATCACTGCTACTGTTGACATTTGGTTCTGATTCTGTAATGTCCAATCTTCAAGGTTGCGACAGAGATTACTCCAGAGTCCAGCCTGTTACCTACGAGTTCAATAACCGATAACAATCTCAGAATGACTATCACAAATGAGTTCTTAAAATGTTTAATCTGGAATTTTTTATATCGGCAAAGTGTTGTTTTTATACCTCTCCCAAACTTTTCTGGTGACAGGAACGTGGAATTACAATCAGGTGTTACAATTTCATCAACCCAATAGTCTTCATCCCATTGTACATTGTAATTCCTAAAAAGCCACCGGTTTTACAAGTTCCACCAAGAAATCTTTCAACTAAGGTACCACCTGAATTGGAAACAATAGAAGGATAAAAATTAAAGAAGTAACGAAATTGTATTGAAAAACAAGATTTTGCAATACAAATTTTCCAAGCAATACCCATCAGGTTTAAAGTCTCGATTTGTTCTAAGACAAAAAAAAAAACAGAAACTTCACATTTCACAGTAACAAGAACCTCAGATGCTGGTCATACAACTTTTTACCTTTTACCAAAATTTCATTTTTTTATAAAAAAAAATCCAATTTCACAAGTTATTTCCATTGAAGAGTGAAATCGATGATAAACACCAGGAGTTGCTTTTTTAGAAAATCAAGTGTTGAAACCCTAATGGAGAGCAAAAGCATCACCAGTGAGTTTTTGACCTAATATAATACTGATGAAAGCGAAATAAACGGGAGACTTAACAGAGATTATTCATCTACAACACAGTAAATCAAATCATGCTTACTTCTACCAGAGGAGGGGAAGAGTTTCTTTTTAATACCTTCTGAGTTCTGAGGAAATTGAAAATTTTCATCCATACTGAAATGATATTTCGAACCTTCATTATATACGACGATTTTTGAAATCGAATTTATCAGGGCTACAATTCGACCATAACATAGGCTGATGGTCCAGTTAAGGATTGAAAAGAGCCCAGTGGATCCAAACCACTAAAAATGGGCTGTTCATTTTCCTACTATATAAATAATAGTTTTTTATGGTTTTAAAAAAAGTGCACTTTTGGAATGCCCAATTTGCTAGTCTACTACAATTAGTGAAGAATTGGACTTGAAATGTCTCTCCCAATGACACTTTTTGGAAACTTTACGTAATTCTTAAGGTGGGTCAATTAAGGTATATGTTTATTCTTAAAATTAGAACATTAGCATTTAACTTTCTTTTCCCACCAAAACAAGACAAGTATTTGTTCCTCAAAAGTGAAATGACAACCAATTGGGTGACACACCACATGGTTACGCGTTGGTTGTAGCTTGGAATTTTTTTTTTTAAAGTAAATGTTAGGGTTAATTTTAATCAAGACGTATTGTGTGACTGCATCCGACCACGCATCGCATTCTCAATCCAACCTAACAAGTCATTGGACTAGTTGGAATAAAGTATGCGAGGTGTGTGGGTTACATAGTTGTTGTATCATGTCCGAACACAAACATAAAACACGTTTGGACACGAGTAGAGACCAACACAGGAAAAGACCAGACCAAACCCCAACATAGGGGACTGTGTTTTGTTCTTGTTGCAGAGAAGAGAACAAATTTGGTTACAAATCCCAAGTCCCAATTGGGCTCGGCTCGGGCACGAGCACTTCCATGAACTCGCCCGTGAGTGGGTGGGAACAACTCTAGTTTGGGACCACAAAGTTGTGGCAGGTTGACCACCAGTGGGATTTGTAAGTACTAGCGTTTATTTGCAAGTGAGTCTGCATATTCGGGTTAAAAAGCAAAGCTTTGTCTAAAATCTAAATAGACCTTGAAAGTGGATTAGTCAGAATATCTTGCTAAGGTGGATGATTACCTTAGTGCTGAATCACTTGTTCTGTTGACAAAGTTCTACTTTTAAAACTTCCATGCGTACTGTTCTCTCAAGAATATTGTTCGGGAACAACATAAGATGCTCCACCTACCGTATTTCCAATTTGCAATCTTAATTGATCTCTAATCAATTACATTGTGATGTCATGCGTTTAAAAATGGTTTCAAATTAGTACTTTTTTTGAAGTATTTTTCTATTATGCTATAAACTATTACAATACAACATGTTGTCATTGAAATTCAATTTTCTGGTCGCGATTATTCTAACACAAAGAGTCTACGGAATGTCTTGGTTCCAATTGGATGATACAATTAAGTTGTAAAATTAACAATTTGAAACCTAATTACCTACTGAACCGTACCTACCCGTAAAGAGTCAATGAGTGAGCAGAGCACTAACCCCGCTTACATCATGCCAAGAAAAGAAAACCAGAAACATCATCGAAAATGACGAAAATACCCTTACACAACAACCCTGACTCAATCAAACGCCCCATCCATCAGCACGACATCACGGAGCATGTCACAAAACTGCATCAACTTGACCAAGTCCAGCCCACTAAAACTTTGTCTCTCCTCTTCCTAACTTCTCTCAACATCACAACCCTCGAATTAAAAATCCAGTCTTTGGACTCCTCTGCTTGGCTTCTCTCCAACACAGAAGCACAAACCACAAAAAATTGAAGAGTCCATTTCGATGGAGGTAATTAATCTCAAATTTCTTTCTTTGTAGTTGCTGTGTTTTTTGCTCCTCTTCTTTCTTTAGAAGACAAACAGAAGTGGTGGGAATCCATCACCATTTAGGTGTTCTTCCTTTATTTCCAAAAAGCAAGGGCAATAGAATAGATGCCCTTTTCTTTCCACCTCTCCTCCCAAACCCTGACGCCTCTGTCCCTTTCCAAAACAGTTTTTTTTGCTGGAATTTCCCGTTTCTGAGACCGACCCATCTCCTAAAATCGCGCCTTTTGCAATCTAGACATGGAGTTGTAGGATGTTCCTTTGCTCAAATGAGTTGGGTCTGTTTTCAACCCCAAAGCCATGGCCTTTAGGATGGAAAGCAGCAGCAATGCAAAAATTTCTCGTGTTCTGTTGGGTGATTTTGGGAAAGATGGAGCTGAATCACCTCCGAATGCTTCCTCTGGAAACAGGATTAGCCCGGCGGTGTTGTTTATTATTGTGATTTTGGCTGTTATTTTCTTTGTTTCTGGACTTCTCCACTTGTTGATAAGATTTCTGATGAAGAAGCAAAATTCGTCTAACTCAAGCTCCCCTGAATCGAACAACGCTTACCCTCGCGAAATCTCCGGCTCGGAAGCCCTCCAGAGGCAGCTACAGCAGCTTTTCCATTTGCATGATGCGGGACTCGATCAGGCCTTCATCGATGCTCTCCCGGTTTTCCTTTACAAGGAGATTGTAGGCCCCAAGGAGCCGTTTGATTGTGCTGTTTGCCTTTGCGAGTTTTCGGATGCCGATAAGCTCCGTTTGCTTCCGGTTTGTAGCCATGCTTTCCACTTGAATTGCATTGACACTTGGTTGCTGTCGAATTCTACTTGCCCTCTTTGTAGAGGAAGCCTTTTCGTCCCTGGCCTTGCGATTGAAAACCCGGTTTTTGACTTTGGGGACCCACGGGACGAGGATGGGATGCAAGGAGAACTTCGGGAGGATACCCCTAAACCGGCCGTCGATTTGGAGGATGGAATTAATGATGGTGAGAAGAAGGTTTTCCCAGTGAAGCTCGGGAAATTCAAGTCCACGTACAACATTGAGATGGCAAATTCCAAACCGAATTGTGATGTTGGATTCGGTAGGAGCAATGTCAGAAGAGAGGAAGGGGAGAGCAGTAGTAGTAGTCTCGATGCGAGGAGGTGTTACTCCATGGGGTCATACCAATATGTGGAGGGGGATTCCATCTTGAAGGTGGCATTCAAAAGAAGTGGGAGCAGTGATGAGGAGGGTGGGAAGAGTGAGAAGAGGAGAGGGTTGGTTGCGAGCAATTCGTCTGCCGAAGGATTATTTGGGAAGAGGTTGTGTGTTGGGAGCAAAGGTGAGAGCTTTTCTGTGTCAAAGATTTGGCAGTGGTCTAATAAGAAAGGTAAGTTCCCTATTGCTACTGATACTTCTTCTTTGGATGGGAACTTGCCATGGATTGGGAGGAGTGAAGATACATGAGATGTTTTTCTTGTTAGTTACAATTAGTTGTTGTTCTTTTTTTCCTTTTTGGTTCTTCGTGGATATTCGAATGGATGAATCACATTCTTGGTCTTTGGGTAACATGTTTTGATGTTCTACAGATATCTCTGGATTTTGGTATCATGTTTGGTGGATTTTCGTCTGTTCAGCAGTTTTTTTTCCTTCATTTATTTGGAAAATTCTAACCATAGTAGGTTGTCTGGTGTGGATCAGGCTTGAAATAGAGGGAGGTAAGGCTTCTTCTTCATGTTCTTTTTAGGTTTGTTTATGTGCTATTTTAGGTTTTCTCTGAAAGTTTTGACCCTGAGGTCCTAAAATTAGTATCAATTAACCAGTGTTGTAACTTGATGTGAGTTGTCCTCTGAACTGTATCAAACTGAAACTGGCTGCAAATGAAATGTGGGGTTGGGTGTGGACCATAAACATATAAGCATTTGCTACCATATTAATAAATTTGTTTTCCGTTTCCCGGGCTTCATTTTTCCCCTTTTTGAATATTCTGACTGTGGAAAACATTGTCCTTGAACTCCTGGAGCACCTTTGAGTGGAAAAGGGGACGGTGCTTTGCTTTCATGTCTTGTTTAGGTTTCCTAGCGGAATATTTGTTTGGTTGTAATTTGTGCTTATTGCTTCTCAAGGTTTTGCAATTCACTGCTAATTAGTTGGAATTAATTGTGTTGTAAAGATAGGGAAACTCAAAAGTTTTCAAATGGCTTATGTAATAGTAATTCCCATCGATTGAAAATCCTGTAGAATTTCCAAACGACGCATCCAAACACAACATATGACTGTTCATTCCCTGGTGTTTAAGAAAAGTTCAGCATGATCTCTAAACAGCCCAAAACCATTTTGTCCTCTTTTTTCTTTTCTTTCGAAAAGCTGTGTGTCCATCTTAGTTTAGGCTGAACTTCTTTTGTTAAATGCATTTAATTTTCCTTGAAGACCACACTATCTATATGGCTTTGGGAACTTGAATTCAACCTTACCTGGTCAGATCTTTCAGTGAGTGCCTCATTATGTGTTCTGGGGCACAATATCATATAATAGGTCTACCTGAAAGTAGAAGATCCTTGATTTTTTTGAGATGATGGAAATGTAGTCAAGAGAAAATGATCCATGGGAACAAAGTAGGTATTGGGCAGTGCCCATAAAACTGATTCACTTAAAAAGAAGAAATGGAGTTTGACTTCTGTATTGTGCTCTATCATAGGGTCTTGGTACTGGTTTGAAACTCTGAACTGTTGGACTTGTTTTCTGTCACTAACTCGCTGTTAGCTTTTAAAAGCTTTATATCTCCTGGAATAATCAGAACCAATAGAAGTTTTTGCTGACCTGGATATTCTCCTCCATACCAAAAAGAATGGTTAATAACTATATCGTGCATGTGCTAGAACATACTAGTATGATAAGTGTATGGGTCAATAATACCTTAATTTTCCATCAAGGCTTTGGTGATGGTATTTTCTGTTTGTGCTTGTTGCGTGTATCCTTTCATGGATTCTTTATACATCATGTGGAGGTTGAGCTATCATCACTTCGCTGTTTTGTTTTTTGCACCTTCTATTGTAATCTATTATCAGTTGTGTTGTTCTTTAATCTCTACCCAAGGTTATTTAAGTTGATTGACAAAGCAAACCTATGTGCTAATTATTGGTTACATCTTTGCATTGGATTTTCTTTTTATTATTTCACATTAATAATGTGAAGGCTTTTGCTTGATTTTTCGCATCTGATTTTTATAGAAATCTCAGTGTTTATACGCCGTTTGGAGACACACACGTATACAAGACAATATTGAGTTATGGAGGGTTTTCTTCTTATTATTATTGAAAAGGGAAAAATCACCCAAAAAAAACAATTACGACTACTGCTGAGTACAGTTAAACTTCTGTATGAACAATTCAGTTACTTCTTTCTGAACTGAAATCCAGCCTTTGCCATCCCTTGGTGCATAAAAAATGATTCAATGTCCTCAATAATGAACATCTATAGGTTATACGTTGATTTTTTTATAGGGAAGTGGAGCTGCACGGAACCAAACACATTCAACGTATTTGTTGTCTTAAGTGGAAGGTTGTGAGTTGTCAGGGAAAGAGATTCCCTTGTGAAGTTTATTATTACCACATGATAAGGATTAAATTACGTGTGGAGTTAGTTATTGTTGTTTATTGTGACACATAAAGGTGCAAGTTTCAGTTTGATCTTCAAAGTTTTGATTGGACTTGTGAAGTTACTCCTAACAGGGTCGGTTGCAAACTGATTTTGTTTGAAAAATTCATTTTTTTGTGAGTGATAATTCTCATTCCTTATTGCTGAAATAAACATTTTATAAAAGTATCATGTGATTTTTTTTCTAGAACATAACTTGAAGTTTTATTTCCACGAGAGTAGTTGGGATATCACTCTAGCTGGGGATAGATTATGTAAATAATTACATAGGCGGAGTTAAGGAGATTATATTAGATCTTTATAAGAAACAATGTTGAATTTTCAATAAACATGTTAAGTTATTTTTACTGATCATTTAAGAATATCTTGAACGTGAAGTTTTAAGTATCAAAATTGGCAGCGAGTTTGCCTCGTATATTTTAATTTTTGGATTGTAAATTACTCTTGTTTGATAGTAACGACACAGATTTGGAGTCATCTTAAGACACATGTGAGGGTGTAGTGTATGAGTTGAAGAGAAAAGACACATGGTTCTCGGATCTCAAAAAGGGTGAGCAGTAAACAAAAGATAAAGCACACCCAGCACCAGCAAACGTGCCTTTGTTTTGAAACAAAAGTTGTAGGATGGTTTTGAATGGATTTGGATGTCTAGGGATTCTGACTTTTCTGAGTTTTGTTGCTTTCAAGAGGAAGCTGTTAAGCTGTGCATGGCTCTAGATTTTAGCATTACACACTCAATCTGATTCTGAAACTAACTAATGGTTAATAAAGTTTTCGAAATAGAATATTTAATAAAATTTCTCATTCTTGCAACTTTAGAATTCGTCTCTATTTGTGTTTCATGTTGGCAATATTGCTTCCTTAGTCTTTACTTATTTTCTTCAGAAACTGAAATTTGTTCTATTTCTGAAAAACTGTGTTTATGCTTGTGCCTGTAATGTTTCCAATCCATTGGAAAGATTCCTGTACTTCTTATGCTCGTGCACGATGATTCTCCTCTGAGAATTGCATGTGGTGTTGGGGAATATTTTGTATCTTTTGCTATCCTTTTGATGATGTCTTGGTGTATCACCATGCCTGTTTTAGGAAAATAATTCTGATTCGCATGGCTCCAATTAACTTCTTCAAGAGTTGTCATTTTCACGAGCTTTTCTGGAAAGAACTGCGTTCCATTCATCCAGTTTCCACTCCATGATTCAATCATGTTCGATTTGTGGTGGGGTTGATTGAAGATTCTTTTCGGATTTAAAATCGGATCGTTATCTTTGTGTGTTAATGGAGTTAAGATATGAATGCATCACATGCCTCGAATATACACATTCATTTTATCTAGAAGATATAATGATTAGCAGAAGGTGGTGATTGAATGGATAGACTTGAAACACATTTCTCATAAACAATTCCATCCAAAACAATGAAAACTTGTTCAAGGCCGTTTAAAAGCAGCAACTCGCTGAAAGGGAAAAAAACTCAGATTTTTAATATAAACAAAATTCTGTGTTATAATTGGTTCAACTTTTCCACCCCGAATGGGTGAAATCTCTCTGTCCAAAGTTCCAAACAGCCCAACTAGGGACGGTTGTGGACTTACGGTTATAGCATAGTTGGGCTTTGAGTGCTGGGTGGTGTAGCTTCTTTCCCACAGCTGTAGGTTGTATCCTGTTTAGAACAAATTTGATAATGTTTTAAGGATTCCTGAATTTGCACAGATCCTCTAAATTAGGGAGGTACAATTGACAGGAGAAAACAAAACCATTTACATTTGCCGATCTTAGCATATAGACAGTTTTAGTCAAATTAAATTAATGGAATTTTATCTACAATTGGCCAAAAAAGCGAGTCAATCCTCAGAAGCAAAAATCAATTTCCAGTTGTATCTACATTTGTCGGAATCCTAGCCCGAATTATTTTTGCCAGAATTTTTTTTCCATGGGACTAGTATCAAAATGGCAAATTAATTCTGAGAAAAAAAATCAGAGATTTGCTGAATTACTTCAATTTAGAATCAAGAAAATACCCGAGCAGGAAAAAACCATCTGAAGTCTTGTTTCCCACATCCAAACCACAACAAAATAACCGTCCTGTGTCATGTCTAGAATCAAAGAAAAGTGTATCCAATCATTGAAAAATGAGACGAACGGTAAACATAATAAGAGGCATCAAGTGAATACTCCCTTCTGCTATTTCACTCATTGCTTCTGCACATTTTTTCCTCTAAACAATAACACCTACGGGTGTAAACGAGCCAAGTCGAGCAAATTTTCGAACCATAAGGATTGTCTTATGTTATTACTAAATATGAAAAAATAATTATAAATAAAGCAATAAAAAATTCGAACGAGCTATCGAGTCGAACGTCAATTTTTTTTAAGTTCGAGCAACTCGTTTACCGAACCAAGTTTGAAGATTTTTTTTATTTTTCATCGAGATTCTTCATTTTCAAGTTAAACTAGAGTCGAGTATTTTTCGAGTTGATTTCGAATCGAACTATCAAGCCGAACCAAAGTTGACAACCTTGTTGACCACAACATACACTGAAACACCTCCAGCAGATCAGAATACTAAAATATGGAATCACACACCTTTTATTATATAAAGCCCACTGGTAGGCACAAACAGAGGCAACACCAACCAATACAGATGATATACTGGAAAACAAATCCTGCTTCAGGAAGGTGGATCATGTTACTTTCCGCTCCTGCTCCAGATCAATCCATTTTTTGACAATGAATACAAAATCTTTCAGTTGGAAAAGAGAACATAAGAGCAGAACCCAATAAAGTTTTTAACACACTCATCTAGTTTGGGACTTCTTATTGTACAAAATACACAGAAGAACCAACTTATTAATAGAAGAAAGCATGCCTGATATACACTACTTCAATGATATAATCAACCAATTTGAAGAACCCAATCCACCATATCACCTCCATTCAAATTAGACCATATTCACTACTCAGCAATTGGTCAAGCTGATTTCGACAGACTACTTTGAACCGAACTCCCAACTGTCAACGACTTGTCGGACTAGTAAGCAACCAGCCAAGCCAATTGAACTGACAAATCAGGCGAGTCGGATTGAAGCCAACTCCTAACTATCAACGACTTGTCGGACTGATTGCCAATCAGTCAAGCTAATTGGACTGGCTGGTCGGACGAGTTGGGTTGAAGCCAACTCCCAACTGCCAACAAGTTGCCAGCCTAGTCGGCAATTAGTAAGGCTGATTCGACCGACTAATCGGACGCATTGTATTGAAGCCAACTCAAACTGTCAATGATTTGTCGGACTGGTCAGCAATTAGTCAAGCCAATTGAATGGACTACCTGAGCATGCCGATTTGAAGCTAACTCTAAACTGTCAGCGAATTGCCGGACTAGTAGGCAATTAGTCAAGCTAATTGGACTGACTGGCCGAGCGAGTCGGGTTGAAGACAATTCCAACTGACTGGTTCCACAAATTGTCTGACAGTTGGGAGTTTGCTCCAACCCCACTCTCTCCTCCAATCAGCCCGAGTTTTAACATCATATCAGTTATCCATTAGATATACTCACAAACGCTTCCATTCCATACTTCCATTAGCAATAAATTGCTAGTATAACTTCTCAAATTCAATCATATTCACAAACAAAAGAATCAAACACAAGATCTAACAAACACTTTATTTCCTTTTCCCACAATATATCATGACCAAACTACACCACTTAATCCCATATCATCACAACAACAACAAATCCATATATTCCTATCTAATTACAGACCCCCAAATCACACAACTCAATTTTCACAACAACGACAAAACACAAACTAAAAAAGCCAAAATCTTTCTTTCTTTCGAACATAAATCAGCAAAAGATCTGACCTTTCGCCGTCTCCTCAACTCCCGGCCTTCACTCCTCCCTCCTCCTTGGCCGAAACGAACCTCGCGGAGAACCCCCGCTGGAATCCCCCGCCCTCGCCGTCAGAGTCGGGGTCCAAGCCCTCGTCGAAGTTGAGGGCGTAGCTGAGCGGGTCGTACTGGAACCGGGACGCGTGGGTGTTATTGCTCCGGTTGAATCGTCGGATGAAGGTCTTCCACCGTGGCCCCGCCACCAGCTCCGACCACTCCCGGACCTTGAGGACGCCGCGCCGCCAGAAGGAAGGGGTGGAGGAGGAAGAAGAGGAGGGGCGGAGGCACGGGAGGCAGAGGCAGCAGCCGTGGGAGGGGAGGATCGGGTCCTCTTCGTCCATTAGGGTTTGGCTTCGTTCGTCTTCGGCGGTTTCTGCGAGGGTGGAGCCGGATATGGACGACGGTTCCGATGGTGGTTATGTAACTTCTGTATTTTTTTAAAACGTTTTTTTGAAATGGTCCCTTATGTTTTTAAAATTAGGATAAATGTACTTAGATTTTGCACGCGTTGTTCACCCCTCGGAACTCACTACTTTTCAGCAATTAGATATGATATTCGTAACATACTGGTAGTTTAGTTGTGAGATTTTTTGTTTTGAAGTGGACAATACCATCGATCAAATTTCAACATTTTTGTTTTGATGTTTGAGATTTAATATGAGGTGATAATATAGTACATAAAAAATAATTATTTGTAACGCTACGTTTTCGTTCTAACGTTTTGAATTTATATTTGACATTAATTCAAACTATTGATGTTGATCAGACAACAAACGTTACTTATTATTGAAATTAACAATAGTTATTGAGTGTGCATTTGATTAGGTTTTTTGGTGTGTTTGGTTCCATAAGTGAGTGAAATATAATTGTTACATCTAAGAGATCAATTTCAGAATTTCTATTAACAACGAAAACAAAAAGGTTGACCACTCAAAGTAGGTCCAAACATAGAACAATTTTGAACATGTTTTTTTCTCCTTTTTCTTGTCAGAACCATTTAATCGAATAAATTTGTAATAAGAATCCAATATTTTTTTCTAACAAGTAAACGTGATCATGCATATCAAGAATATGATTTTTTGCATTTAATATCTAATATTCTCGTGAATTCTAGTTTTTGTTGATTCTAACGTAATTGTTAGATATAATCCTCGTAGAACCATAATCACGCTTGTTGCATGTGTCCACGCGTAATACACCGTGGTAGAGATATTCAATTTCTTATGCACTAAGTTTATTTATTTTTTAAAGTTTATATTTCACAACTCACAAGTACTAAAGAGAATGGGGGGAAATGCAAAAGACCCTCGTAATTCGGTAATTAGAGAACCAACTGTGATAAACTGTGAACTTGTTACACGGAATTATATGTAACGGTGGTCAATAAAATATCTGGCTGGACCAGTGGGTGGGTGATGGATAGACTCTAGCTGTGATCTTTTAATACAAATAACGGCTGGACTATGTTCATTGGATTCCTTCAAAGGAAATACCATCTTTTATTGCAAGTTTTTTTTATAATCTCTTTTCATTTGGGAGATTTCATTGACATGAACTGGACAAGAAAGACAAAGAAAGAGGAAGAAGAACAAGCAATCACTAGGAAACAAATAACAAAGTTTGACTGCTTAAATAATTCTTTCTTTTTTTATACGAACCCTCGCATATATTTTTTTTATTTTTATCAAATAAACTCGTTCAAGTATCACATATCACAGCCACACTTCAACAAGTAACTATTAGGACGTATAAGTTTGCGTTTGAGTTTTGGCATACGATAGCCAAATCAAATTTTTCTCTTGTTTCTTTCCTGTTTTTCTTCCATATTAGTCTTATATAATTTTGTCTCTTTCCTGTTTCTTGTTATAACCGAAAACCACTATTTCCCTACCTATGAGCTGTGCTCTCGTCTATTTTAATCTTACGTGTGTGTGTGTGGAGTGATCTTGCATCAGTAGTTAATCAGTTATGGTATATTTTTTGTCTTCTTAGATGTTATTTTAATCCAGCGTCCTCAATTTTATTCATTTGCTCAAGAAAAACACAAGAGACCACAACTCCTAATCTAAATTAAGGACAACATTAACCATTAATACATATACATAGATGAAGAACTAAATAATATGACATGTTGAAGACATATTGTATTTCCAAACACATGCAAAAAGATGTGAAGCAACAAGAACAACAAATCTATCTTAGTCATCAGGAACAGATTAAAGAGAAACACATGCAATTAATTAAGAATTAACTAGATTGCATAGACACGATGATCATGAGGAAACAACAGGACACAAGTGGGAAGTGGTGTTGCACTTGGGACATCTCTGGTCGTCCTCCGCCACCATCACGTAGATGAAGCACTCCATGCACCCTCTCAACACCATGAAAGAAGAAGTTGACGACGACGACGACGAAGAAGAAGAAGAAGAAGAAGAAGACTCTCCAGCATCATAACCATCTCTTGTTGATTTGCTTACCAAATTGTCCAAGATGGGCTCGTTGGTGTTTCTTCTAACTGTTCCCATGGAGTTAGAACTTAGAACACATGCAAATGGATAAGTAAGGTATCAAGAGGGAAGGGTTGAGTGCACATGAGGGGAACACTTGATGAGATCGATTTATAGTGAGATTGAGATACTTATCTTTGTAGGTGGAAAAGTAGAGTGGTATTTGTCCATCTTGTGTATTTATTGCATTAGGAAGAGTGGATCGGAAGACTATTATTACATCTCATGTAAGGACTTTCTCATTAGTTTAAATGTAATTATTCATTCCATGACAGGAATTTCTCCTAAGTTTAATGAAAGTAATGATTCTTGGAAATTTTATCTTTCGGGAACTATAATATATAGTATATATATAGTCGACATTTTATGAAAGCAACGTCTCATGGTTAAAGTCATCACATGTTTGAATTTTTAAATACTAGAGTTAAAGTTTTAGGAATTCTAACAAATTAAAATTTTAAAAGACAAAAGTAACTTTTCAAACTACAGTACAGTTCCACCACTTTCGAAAAAAAAATCTTAGCATGATTAAGGTGTTTTCCAGGGAAAAGCTACAATAAATAGAAATATATACTTCTAAACCGAATCTTTGGTAATAGATTCTTAAAAAGGCAACAATGAAATGGAATGGTCATAAAAATTTCTCCCATTTCTGTTTAAAATTCAAGTTAGAATGTTCCCTTACTGTAGTACTTGATTGTTTTCCCTCGCATGGACATAAAAAAATACGCATATTACGTGTGAGCTAATAGAGAAAGAGATTGACATATTTTCCTAATTAATAAATGTCCACGCGTATGTGTGCGCTGAATCGATCGTTTAATACAACTTTGCTTCCAATATGTGGTCGTATATGAATTTGCAGGTATTGAATACGATGTGAGAGGTTGGTGACGACTTGGACTGGAGTTTGGTTTTATGGTGGAGGAAGGAATTCCTCATACGGAGTCTAACACATTAAAAATGTGGGTTTGGTTTTATGAGGCTAAAGTTAGGTCAATGGATAACTTGTTGAAGTTAAAGAGATGTTTGGTTTGTTTTTTGATTAATTGAATTGTCACAATTCACATCATTTTTCATCTTTAAACGTGTTTAGTTTGCTTTTCTTATTATTGAATTGTCGCAGTTTTCCTTATCATTTTTCATCTTCAATTTATTTTTAACGTTTGTCCCATGTAGTATACTTACAACATTTTATAGTAATATAGATATGTCACAATATATAACAACTTCGAGCGGAACAGTCATTATTGGTTAGGAGAGCGTGGATTGGATTTGAGTTCAACCCATGATGTAAAATTAAAAGAAATTAATCGTCGAGATATGGATTGGGCCTCGGACCAAGCCCAATTACATCATCTGGACTTGATTCCCTCCAATGACTTAGAGGGTCCAGTCCTTTGCAATTATATGCATTTGGACACTTGGAAGTAGAGCGGGGTACCGGCCCGGCTCGGCCAGTTTTGGCTCGGCCTGCAGCCCAACGGGTTGGGCCTGGCCTGGTCAAAACTAACGGGTCAGGTGTTAGACCCGGTCAATTTAAGGAAACGGGCATATCGGTGGGGCTTCCGGGTCAGGCTTGACACCCCTAAAACGAAGCCCGACCCGTTTAGCTCCACGGGTTGACCCGTTACCCACCTTTTCTTGGAAGGAGTGGTTTTTTTTTTAAGTAATTTACATTTGTTTAAGAAAGTAACCATTGTTTACGAGAAAAAGATGGATGAGATGATGAATTCACGATATAGGTATTTTGTATTTGTCCCAAATATGGGTATTGTGTTGGGCCGGTCCTTGCCCCGGTTCCCTGGGGGTGGGCATGATTAGCGGGCACTGGTATTTTTATTTTTTAAAAGTTTTTTTTGTATTTTTTGGGGGTATGTTAGTTATTTTTAATGATTTTTAGGTATTTAAAAAAATTTAGATGGGTCGAGCCTGGAGCGTGCCGGGCCAACTTGGCACATAGGTCTACCCACATCCTAGGTAATTTCTTACATCACAATCAGTTCCTTAATTTTTTAATATAATATAAAAAAAATAAAAATTCGAAGTTTAGGAAAAAAAAATTTTTTTTCCAAAACTAGGTGGATCGCGGGTGTGACCCGCGATCCGTGGGGCACGGATCGCGGTTCCCACCCGCGATCCGTGGAGCACGGATCGCGGGTCACACCCGCGATCCGTGTTCCCGCCAAAAAAAAATTTTTTTTTGATTTTTTGTTTTTGTTTTTTCTTTTCTGTTTTTATTTTTTATTGTAATTATTTGTAATCTTTTTTTAAATCTTTTTTTTTTCAAAATATGTATTCTAATTTATATTATTTTTCTAAATTTTTTAAAATTATTTTTAATTTTTTCAATAATCGACCTCTAAATCACGTCGATAACCCGACGTATTGAAATGTTAGGGTATTTTATACAATAAAAAAACAAATTTTTTTAGCCAGATTAATAAATTATTTACAACTGAATATTAAACAAACACTAAAACTAATTAAAACAAAAAATTCGAAACGTTATCAAAAATTAGTAGGGTGTACACACATTGTAAATATTTTTGGAGGTCGATACAGCAAAAAATTAAAAACACAATTAATTTTTTTTTAAAATAATAACAATTACAAAACATATTTTGGAAAGAAATATAATAAAAAAAACTTAGTTAAAATGATTTTAAAAAATTCAAAACATAAAACACTACGACTAAAATCCGTGATTTTATTTATTTTCTTTTATTGTTTTTGATTTTTTCGGTTTTCTGTTTTAGTTTTTTTTTCTTCTGTTTTTCTTTTTTATTTTAATTATTTATAATCTTTTTTAAAATCTTTTTTTTTCAAAATATGTTTTCTAATTGATATTATTTATTAAAAAAATTTAATTTTGTTTTTAATTTTTTCAAGAAACGACCTCCAAATCACGTCGATAACTCGGCGTGTATTGAATTGTTAGGGTATTTTATACAATATAAAAACAAAATTTCTTAGTTGGAATAATAAATTATTTACAACTGAATATTAAACAAACCATAAAACTAATTAAAACAAAAAATTGGTAACGTTGTTAAAAATTCGTAACATGTACACACATTACAAACATTTTGGAGGTCGATACAGCAAAAAATTAAAAACAAAATTCAAAATTTTTAAAAATTAATAACAATTACAAAACATATTTTGAAATATATATATATATAAAACATAGTTAAAATGATTTGTAAAAAAACAAAACATAAAATCAAAAACAATAAAAGAAAATAAAAAAGTCACGGATTTTGATTTTTTTAAAATCGTTTTAACTATGTTTTTTATTATATTTATTTTCAAAATATGTTTTGTAATTGTTATTATTTTTTAAAATTTTTTAATTGTGTTTTTAATTTTTTGCTGTATCGACCTCCAAAAATATTTACAATGTGTATACACCCTACTAATTTTTGATAACGTTTCGAATTTTTTGTTTTAATTAGTTTTAGTGTTTGTTTAATATTCAGTTGTAAATAATTTATTAATCTGGCTAAAAAAATTTGTTTTTTTATTGTATAAAATACCCTAACATTTCAATACGTCGGGTTATCGACGTGATTTAGAGGTCGATTATTGGAAAAATTAAAAATAATTTTAAAAAATTTAGAAAAATAATATAAATTAGAAAACTTATTTTGAAAAAAAAAGATTTAAAAAAAGATTACAAATAATTACAATAAAAAATAAAAACAGAAAAGAAAAAACAAAATCAAAAAATCAAAAAAAAAAAAATTTTGGCGGGAACACGGATCGCGGGTCACACCTGCGATCCACCTAGTTTTGGAAAAAAAAAATTTTTTTTCCTAAATTTCGAATTTTTAAATTTTTTTTTATTATATTAAAAAATTACGGAATCAGTTTGCATTATTTATTATATTATGTTACCAAACTAAGTACTTTGTCTTATTTTACCTACCGCTTACGTAATTCTTTATGTTTTCATGCTTGAAAGTTGAAACTAATATAAATTGTAATTTATTGGTTTTAAATAAATTTATTACTTATTATTTTAATTCCTCGGTATGGTTGAACTTCATAATAATTATTTAATGTTTTTACCCATAATGAAATTGATAAAAATATCACGAACTACAATGATCAAATCTCCAAATTGTAAGATGCAAAGCATGCATGTATTGCCATGTATGTAGGTCTAATTAAAGTATGATTTAGCGAGTACATTTTAAAAAAAATCACTGAAATTTGTATTCAGATTCTTAATCAAATTGACCTGGATTTCGGTAGACCTTTTAAATAGAGTCCAAATTAATCTCGATTGTAAGGTTCGTCTATATAAACACTTCCATAATTGTATCTCTCCATCTTGTATTAGTAACCATTTGAAAAATAGTAGATTAAGGGTGAATATATAAATATAAATTGTTGAAGGGAATTCCGAGTTAAAAAGGTAGCATTAGTGGCCCACAACAATAATTGAGGAATTTCTACCAACCCAAAACTTTACCAATCCTCTGCTGCTGCAACCGCAAGCAACGATAAAAAAACCCACTCAACTCCTCCAAAACCTCGAAAAAAATGGAGACCTTCTTCTTCTTCTTCTTCCTCGTCCTCCTCATCCCAGCCTACGCCTCGCCAACCCTAGAGAAAGGCTACACCATCTCCACCGTCCTCGACGCCAACAAGCTCACCTCCCCTCTCCACCCTTTCTCCCTCCGCCTCCCACGCCTTCCTCCTCGACTCCGCCGCCTCTGTTTTCTACACCGCCCCGCTCCCTCTTGCCCAAGGTCTCGCCTTTTCACCCTTTTTCGACTTATCTCCTCATTTCTTTTGTGGGTTTTTTATTTGGTGGTCTGGATTGGGTTGTGTAGGTGGTGGGGTTCGGTTTTTAGCCGGAAAAGGCGGCGCCGGGTACTCCGATGGGGACGGTACGAAGGCGTTGTTCGGTCATCCGAGAAGCTTCGCGGTGGATTTGGGTGGAAATGTGTATGTTGCTGATCGGAGTAATCATGTCATCAGGAAGATTGCCCCCTCTGGTATGTTTTCGTTTTGTGCAGTTTGAGCTTTTGGATGTTTCTCTAATGTTGATTGTTGGTTTGGTGTTAACCGTTCCGAAAGAGACGTTAATAGACTTTGTTGTTATGTGATGTTATGGTTTGTTTTGGAAGAATGGATGGAAGGTCTCTTTTAGCTGAATTGTGTTTTTTGACAATAAAGTTGCACCTTGTGTCGTGAACCTTATTAACAAGAGTAGTACTAGAGTTAATTGATTCAGCCGTATCACGTATCGCAGTCTGGATGGTTTTATTGATGTTTCTTGAAGTTCTACCATGATATTTTTGCTACTATCTATTATTTTGATTTATCTTCAAGTATTAGGTGTAACCACGACTGTTGCTGGAGGTTACCAGAGGAAGGCAGGGAAGGTTGATGGACCTGCTCAGAATGCAACTTTCTCCGATGATTTTGAGTTAACGTTCATCCCCAAGATGTGTGTGCTGTTGATTACCGATCGAGGAAATAGTCTGGTCCGCCAAATGAAGTTGAAGCAAGATGATTGTAGACAATAGTCTTCATCTGGTAAGTTGGCATATAGTTACTGCTCATCAAATTACCTTGATTTTGCAGACCTATATAATTTCGAGCCTTAATGCATTACATCTTTACAGTCCGATTTTTCTACTAATATTTCTCATTCTTCTTTCTTTTTGGTGTATCTGTATCAAAAATCTTGTTAAATTAAATGGCAGGCCTTGGTGCAGCTTCCGCATCCCTGGTAGCAGTCGTATCTGTGCTTTTTGGCTGTGTGATTGGATTCGTATCAAGCCCGTATATTCGCTCCCGTGTAAGTGGGTGCATGTTCATGTTTGTCACTGTGTTCTCTGAGTTTCTTATCTAAAATCTTTTAGACAGGAAATACACAGAGATCCCAGAATCATCCAGACATGGAGGCATTGCCAAACCAGGATGGGGACAATACCACCGATTCTTTCCTACGCCAGCAAAAGCGTAGCTGCTAATGCCACCTTTCTTTATCTCTGCTCATATAAATTAGTTGGTTTCAGCACTTTCTTTTCTGCTTATATATAACCACCCTAGGCAAACAAAAAATGTTCCAAGTAGGAAACCTATTTCCCTTATTGACTCTGATGCAGTAGATAGCCATGGCAGCAGCGCTAACAATCACTACATTGACCAACTTAAAGACTTGATTTCTGTAGATGGAGACATGGGCATGATAGAATCTCACTCTCCACAGATAGAAGTCAAGAAGGAAAACACTTCAAATAAAAATGTTGGGAAGTTGGAGGACATGATAAGCTCCAATTTGTTCAGCCTTGTGGAACCATCTGCTTACCAGCAAGGACAGTTGGAGATGTCGTCTGCTGACAGCGAAGGTGTTTTCAAGAGAAAGACTAGTGTTTCTCTTCTCTGAGTTGTTTATCCTTCTTGAAGTAGACAATGTACAAGGTATTGCATGATAGGTTCTGTCTGACTGGTTAAAGACCTTAACTTTGTATTACTGTTAAAGATTTCGTGTGGGATACCTTGAGTACTTCAAGAGATATCTTGAGGATTATCATCAGAGTTTTCCCTCTGTACCGCTTTGTTTTTACTTTTTTACCTTGTTATGGGTTCTTGCATGGCACGAGCCGAGCACCTGCTTAAAGTCCTTCCCTCCCAGTAACTACTATTCAGGATTGAAATTCAGTTTGAAGTGGTCAATAATTTGTGTCCACCGACCGTTGACGTTAACTCGACACTTCACCCTGCATTGACATCAGTTCAGACTTCTCAGTTTAGTGATGGTTTTTTTTTTTGCTAAGGTTTAGATAGTGGTTAATTTTAAACCTTCAGGAACCGTTTACTAAAACCCAAAGTTCAAAAGTCGTCCAAAACATGTTCGGATGTTCCTGCTTCAATAATTAAGAACCCAATTAGCTTATGGTTCCAAAACATGTCTACAACAGGTTATCCCATGTTTGTGTGCTCTCTCTGTTTCATGTTTTCCTAGAAACGTAAGACATCATACCAGAGCTAGACTACAGAAAAGCGGGAAAGGGAAACGATTACAAAACTTAGTGCTAACTAGTAGTAAATCTAATATATAGCTGTTAATTCTTGTCAACCCTCCTGATACACAGCTTCTTAAAGCATCTAAAGAAAAGAGGAAATGTCATTATAAACATTGCTGGAAACCTTCAATTTCCAAGGGAAAATGCGAGAACCTAGTAAGCATGCCTATAGCCTAGGTATCCAAACCGCGAACGTAGGCCCTGGTCGTACATTAGATCACCATAATCAACTGCTTTTATCTCCATTGCAGCTCGCATGCTGTCAGATTCCTGAACTGCCCCAAAAACAATCTCATTTGTCGTCTCACAGCTCTGCTCATAGTATGTTTGAGGACCAGACGAGTAATACCGCTGTTGCTGCAGGTGCTGCTGGTGCATTTGCTGTTGTTGCAAGTGCTGCTGGTGCAATTGTTGTTGCTGAATCTGATGCATTTGTTGCATTTGATGTTGTTGCTGTTGCATTTCCCCTTCCCAGCCGTTGAGGTAGGCACGTCCCTGACGAAAATGGCGGATCTTTTCGGTGTCTTTGGACATGAAGGCATATGTTTTACGTGGAGTTGGGGTCCTTGTTTCTAGACGTGGTGGCTCATCCTCGTCTGGGACGACATAACTGTCCTGCACAGGCCACGTACTTGTTTGGCGCTGCAGATGTAGATACTGGTTCTGGTGTGAATTGTTGTCATTGGTCTTTTTTTTGGAGCCAAAGAGACCACCAAAGACCTCCACTACAACAGAACCTGCACCATTTACAAGCTTCCCCACTGAGGTAAAGAAACCTTCTTCCTGCTTCTCCGACTCATCCTCCGGAGGAATAAGTGGAGGTCTAACTGACTGTTTCGGGGGCTTATGATATGATGGTGGGCTCTGTTGGAAGTTCAGTTTCGTAGGACTTGTCTCCTGTGAAGATTCAAAACACATACTGAACACTTCTAACCACCACCGAATAAAAACATACTGGACACGGCAGACATGTCTCATCAAGCAAAATCTACTTTATCTCATCAAGCAAAATCTACTTGGAAATTACAAAAAAACGTAGAAGTTTGGAAAAGGTACAGGTATGCAAAATCCTTGTTCACCTTTTAGGTCCTTTATGAATCTCTATGATTTTGAAGCAAAATTTTGCCTGTTAGTTCTAAGCTTCTAATGTGCACCTTTGCACAGCTATTCTTTCCAAAGAAACTTACATCAGCATTATTTTCGTTATAGATGGTGAATATCTGTCTCAATCAGTACTGGCCAAAACACAGGTTAGAACAAGGACTCGAGTAAGATGATAAAACTTAATATTGTTGTCAGTTGTGGTGGTTTATGCTTGGTATAAGCCTAACTGCCTAAGATTATGCAGCACGCATAAGGCCTGCATAAGGATTCAGGGCAACATATTGGAGGTGGAACTGTATTAGTACTAGGTGAGACACTAGAAGTAAACTTATGATCCAACACATACCTTAACTAATCGTTCATATAAATATCAGTCTCAAAGATCCGACAATAGTGGTGAGTGGTGACCTATCGAATATAGAATGTTTTGTCTTGAAATTAAGCTATTCTGAAAAAGATTATGGAACTTCAAGTATAAATACATTAAAAAAAGTTTAATGCTCTCATCAAAACAACTAAGAATTAAGGGGTCACGACGAAGATAAGGCAAGGAAGCCTATACTACTCGTGTGTTCTAAAATTATAAAACTACAATAGATATCAAGATCTACTCACATTTTTGGAAGAAACTATAGCACCGACACGCCTTTGAAGCAATGCCAGCATATACCCGAAGAAACCAGCCGCAAGAAGCACAGCAACACCTGCAATTTGAGCAGTAACTGCTCAGTTTTGTTCCATATATATATATATATATATATAATTTTTCTAAATTAAGCCCTGGGCTCACTATATATATATATATATATATATATATATATATATATATATATATATACTGGAATATGTTGTTAACCAACACAATGAAAAACAACTGCAAAGCTCATGTTACAACTAATGTCTATGGCCAAAATACAGCCCCACAAAATTAAAGTCAACGGGAGCAGCAGCCATTTCTTACCTAATGGAAAGCCTGAGCCATATTGATAAGCACAATCATCGAAGTGTAGTTGAATCTCTCGGATTGCCTGATTCCCTCGATCTACAACTAGGAGAGAACAACTGCTGCCAACATAAACAACCTCAAAATCATTAGAAAATTTTGCATCTTCACTAGGCCCATCAGCATGCCCCCCTCTGTTCCATTTCCCTCCAGCAATGGTTGTAACCCCTGCATGGGAAACCAGGACAAGTAAATAATTTGCTTACTAAATTGGCATGCTTTCTTCCTTCTATTGCAAGCAAGTGAGTGACAGATAAAATGCACTATATATAGACATTGTATGATAGATGTGCTGCTCTATCATGTATGGATATTTAAAATTTTAAAACAAGAAAATAACGAAATGCAGATATTTTGGCTAATATAGATCAGATGAAACTCAAAGCAAACACCGTAAGTGCTGGTGAAAATAGAATAAAAGAACCATGTAAATATTATAAGATGCGCTTCAGAAACATCATAAGATTTTCCGCAAAATTGTGTTGCTACTGTTACCACTATATATTTTGAAAAGCCAAGCACAAGATTTATTCTTTGAAAATCCATGAATAGAACATAACATGACAAATAAGTGTGAGAACCAGTAGTTAAAGAATACACAACTTGCATAGAAGATATACAATCGATCAACCTTCAAAACTCAAACAAGCCCAAACTTGCATATCGGACGAGCTAGATTTATTTTGACATTAACATAGAAATATAAGGCATACCTGTATCACTGATCTTTCTAATTGCCATGTTCATAGAGTCTGCAACATAGATGTTCCCCCTGTCATCAACAGTAAATCCCTTCGGGTGGTTCATCCTTGCTTCACGTAACCTCCCATCCACATGTCCAGCATAGCCTTCACCCGAACCAGCTACCAGCTTCGGACGGCTATCTGCATTTGCTCAATTTAAAAGAGGATATTTAGTGGTGTTTGCGAAACATACTACAATGTCAAGGAAATATACAGGAAATCTTGAAAAGAAAATTTTAAAAATGATAATATGGGGAAAAATGTATGCCAGGCCATATCTAACTTGAAATCATTGGTGGTCGTAAAAGCTGCAAGTGAAATCATTTTTAAAGGCAAACCGGAATAAAGCTCACCTTTTAGAAAAGAACCATCTCAATAGTTTCTTGGGTAACAGCGAGAAGTAAATAGCAAACATGGATGAATATATTTGTGAGTAGTACAAGAAAGAAATAGATAATTGGATGACAAAATTGCAAATAAAAAACACCTAGAGAACCCAGAGCAAATAATGCATACCAAGTACCAACCGAGTCGATCATATATTTATCTTGACTGCAAATCAACAACTAGTCTTAATTTTCTTTTCAGAGATGTACCATAAGTTTGAGAGATATCCATCCATATTAACCAGTCTTGGAAAAACGAACAGGTAGTCTACACAAACTACAAACCAACAACACAATGAAAGTAAGAAACAGACCTTAACCAAGTGCGACAGCACTTTCAAATCAACAAACCAAGTCATAAAAAAAACCGCTTCCACTTCTTTCTACCATGATCACACACCTAACAGTAGCTAGACAAATAGGAGGCACTAAGCAAACAACACAATGTCGCATTATCTATGTAACTCAAAACTCCAGAAATTATAATACAAGTAAAGAACAAACATATTAAATGAAGTAAAAAGAACCAAGACAGGCAAATCACATCTAGAGAGCGACGGCGGAATCCGGTAGATATTGCTATTAAGCGAGTCAAGCACCAAAATATCCCCGCTCGGCGCCACCTCCACCGAATACGGCTCAATGCCGAGCTTACTCCCATCGAAAACAGTCTCCACAGTGTACCCACTCTCGAATCTCATCATGGGGCGCCCCGTTATCGCTGCATTCACCAAAACCATCAACAAACCAAGCCAAAAGAACACTACCAACTTAAAAAAAAACAAATTTTCCAAAAAGGCACCTGTTTTAGTGGTGGATTTGAGAGACCAAGCCCATTTCAAGAGAGCCGACAGCGCATTGGAGAAGAACCCACTAACCATTCCTGCAAAAAGACGCGATATTTAACACCACCACCACATCCCACCGACGAAAGACCCGAAACCCCCAAAAACCAAAAAAACAGAACAAAACCCCAAAAGGAGAGGACTCACTCGCAGGGGAAGAAGCGGCCGAAACGAAGCACGACCCATGATTCAGAATCAAGAAAAGGAGCAGGAAAACGGAAACCCGGGCCTTGTCGTCGTCCATGTGGAACCCACCTCACAGGCGCATTGGGACTATATATAGCGAAAAGGAGAGGACTCAACTCGGGTGGCTTGTGTGATTGGAAGGAAGATCACATGAGAACCCACAAGGGAGTGGTGTGGGGGCGAGGCTGTAGTTCTTTAGCTTTGGGGAAGAAAGGAGGAGTGAAGTGGAGAAGAAGGGGAAAGAGACAAGAGGGTTTTGTTTAGATAGACTTTAGAGGTCTTTAATAATGAGTTATTACCCAATCAGATGTGGAATTATATTATGGAGAATGGTCTGCAAATGGCAAACAATAATAGATGGAAACATGCAGAGAGGTGGCATTGATGGAGTGAGAGAAGAAGTGTGTTGGTTTGGCCTTGCTTTTTATATATAATAATGATAATTTGGTTTGGTCTTGTTGGACTCCACTTTGTGACCAACTTTCTTCCTGTTCACTCCACTTTGTGAGTTAAGTTGTGTTCCTATGAAATTAGATGTTCGATCTCAAAACATGAGAATATGTTTCTTAAAGTTCACATTATTGTGATATTTAGTATGTATATTTCTCTCTTATATAAGAATATGAGTAGACTAGTGGAAGTTTAACTCCATTAGGTCCTTCGACTACTCATGGATTGCATAGTTTCCTATGATCAATCGAGTTGATTAAGAATTATAAGAACAATCTTAATAATGGTAGGATCGATTTTTATAAGAACAATTAATTCTTATGAGCATAATTTCAATGATAATATTGCATTTATGTACATTTGCATTGAATACGGCTCACATATTCATTCTAGGAGATTAAGATGTAATATACACAAAGTTGCATGATGTGTTAGAATATGAAAAGAAAGTAGCAAATGCTTTCTTTATTGCTAGTACCATGTGGCTCCCGTATACCAACAAAAAAGAAGCAAATATGATTACTAGTCTATAAATGCTTGTGTTCCATAGGAAACTCACCCCCCAAGAGTCCAAGAACCAAAAATATTTGCCTATTTAAGAGCATTATGAGGTTCAAAAAATCGAGTTAAGTTGGGATTTTTTAGATTGGATTTTTATATTAAATTTCCAATCAAATGGCAATTATAATAACACTATCCGTTCAATACTTCAATGTTATTTCATTAAATATATTTGATATTACAAATTTCAAAAGAATATTTACTTCACTCTCGCGGTGCAGACGAGATCATCACGTATTCACGTGATAGAATAAGTAGTGGATTGATATCTTCTAGTGATATTATATGTATTTTCTTTGGTAGCGTATAACACGGTGGAAGAGATCTACAACGTACGATACATTATTACATCGGACCTAAATTGTACCACACCTACTCCAGCTTGCAAGGACAATAGATTAAGGTTATCATCTACCAACCTCAATCTCTTTATGCTTACACAATCTCATTGCCAAACCTTTCGATCTCTGTCTCTCTCTCTCTTCCGAAGCTACGAATAGGTGTACAAAATAATCAAGTTATATTACAAGCATCTCTGAAGCTTCCTGTACAATACAGGTTTATCCCATCAGCTTTTCTTCCAATCCACCGCTTGTTCTATTCTTTTCACATTGTCCAATTACTCCAATCCTTAGTTCTTACAACTAATTTTGTTCCAATAATGCTTTTCAAAAAAACTGTTCCAAATAATAATTAATAAACCTCTGCTGAATGATTGGGCCTGGAAAGAGGGCACCTATTGTTTATTAATCATCTATGGGAGCAGATTCCAAAACTGTAGCAGTGGTTATAATGTTTTTTTAATGTTAATAGGATAGGCATATAATGGGAGTCCCACACCCACAGTCATCATCTCTTCTTTTGATTCCTGTCATGAAAATATAATACTATTCTTTTTCCAATTTGATTTTTCTTTTCTCATGGTTCACTTACATACTGATTATCTAACCAGAAGTGTATTCCAATTAGTTTAATGACTATGACCTAATTTGGATCCCTACCCTCACAAAACATAATTTGATGTGATTGCAATCTCTCCTGTGAGAAAATGACTTCGATAACACTTGCTTTGTCTCAAGTTGTCATGTGCAAACAATGCTTAGAATGTACGTGAAAAATCAACATGTGTTTGTTGATGTGATGGAGGGGAGAGAATAGATGTGCAAATATTTTGACCTTTGTTTTCTTGTCATTATTCCTTCAAGGGGATTTTATATATATCTACTCAAAGAAAGAAAAAATATATAGAATGTTTCTTATATTGTATATTTATATGTGCATGTTGTACAAATGTTCTATAATTGTTTTGAAATCTTCATCCACAATCTTAAATTTTTTGAAGCCACAATTGTGTGACATAACATAATCGTATTTGTGTCTTCTTTTTAACGGAGGTCGGATTTGGTTGGATTTTGGGTACGATTGGTATTGAATCTGACCCAAATTCCAACCAAATTCGACAATCGTTTTGATCTGAACTTTCACGTAAATATAAGTTTAAGAGTGTACTAGGGATACAACAAAAAAATTACAAAAAAACGACGAATGAAGGTTTTGAAAGGAATGTGTTCTAAAAGTTTTACTTTTATATGTCAATTATTATGAATTGAATGTGCAAACATTTTGTTCCTTGATTATGGTATTCGTCTTTTGGAAGTGTTAAGGAAGAGACACTTGGTCCTTAACCGTAGAGCTCTAAAAAATAATAGTTTACATAAATCAAAATTTATTCACAATCATGGTAATTAACATGGAACATTAATTACCGAGATAAGATTGTCGTGTTGGTCATCGATTGTTTTAGCTCTACAAATAATTGACGACACGAGTGTATAAAAGAGGAAAAGATTACTTTTATATATTGAATAGACCTAACAAGTAAAACAATATGGAATTGTGTTTCGTGTCATTAATGTTTTTACTGTGTCTTGGATCCTAAGATATGAGACTTATATCTTTTCACTCAAGAAGTACTTAATTTGATTATTGTAAAAAACTATCAATGAGTGTAATGATAAAGACAATAGTTGGTTGAGCATGACTTGTGCTGGAAAAGATAGCTAGTCAAACGATTATCATTGCCCATCTTAATTGAGTGATGATATTAATGGGTCACTTGATAAAGCAAAATTATAATGTGCACAGTGTAACTTGAGTTAAGTTACATAGTTATAATTAACTTAGACAAGAAATGAATATAATACAAAGATGACACATTTCTACTTTGTATATATTCTTAATATCATGAGGCAATGGACGGACACAAGTGGTGCACTTACATCACTAAATGGATCGTGTTTTGGTTCGAGTGGAACAAAAACATCTATGCTAATTGGGTAATTATAATATGTAGCTAGATACCGCTTATAGTTTGAGATATTAAGTGTTTAATATCTCTGCCAATTTGGCTTATATCCTCCTATAGGTCACACCACAAAACTGGGAAACAAGACGGTTGATTTTAAGTTCATATGATGTGTCAGGTTTCATGTGAAAATATGACACATGTGGTGAGAAAATAAAATCAATATGTCATGAGAATTGACATAATTAGAATCATAATAAATTCATACGAGGTGTATATATTATGGGGTGTAATAATTTAATATTACATAAGATAATATATTACAAAATATGTGAATTTGCTAAAAAACCCAAAAGATCAAATTTTGTTGGAAATAAATCCAAAATTTGACAAAGGCAAAATCAGGGTCAAACACGGTGAACCGTTCATGGTTCGGTCGATCAGGGTATCTTCGGATCGGTTAACCGAATAGGGAACGGGTAAGCGCAATTGGTTGACCAAAATTGTCTGGAGTGCCTGGAAAATCGGGTTCGGTTAACCGAATGTGCACGGTCAACCGAAAAGTAGTATTTTCGGTAGACCGAAAGTGACACGGTCATCCGATGACTATGTCCCAGGAGCGATTCTGGTGTGTCAACGGTAAACCGAGTAAAAGACGTGGTTCGTCCGAATTCTTCCACGAAAATTTTCTCATACGGATTCGGTCGACCGTCTAGCTCACGGTGCACCGAACATGTGTTATAACTGAACGGTTTGGTTGACCGAGTTATACTCGCCGAATAAGAACGATTCTGCCTGAATTATTAAGAGATTAATTAAATCATGGGTGGATTAATTCCAGATTTAATTAAAACATTTTTGTGGGTGCTTATGTGGAAATTAGAGATTAATTTTAGGAGAGAATAAGCAAGAGATCATGGCTAAAGAATAGCTCTTGATAAGGATGTTTTGGGAGACTATGAAAGGACTCCTACTCCTACTTGTTTACTACTAATGCAAAATTCTTTCTCCCATTAATCTCTCCATAATCACCACGAAAATCTCTTAGTAAATTTAAGTTTTAGAGATAAGAATCTCATGAGCTTAAAGAGAGGTTATTAGCTAGATTCTAAACATTGTTAGAGATTGATTGGCTAGCTCATTTCTCTCTAATCTTGTTTAGAGTTTGGTGAACACTCGGAGGCAAATCCGTGGATGATTCAACGGGCAACGCGACTCCGAATCTTTAAAAAGGTTTTAGAGAACCTTTAGGTATGGTTCTACCTTTGTGGTTTATTTTAATAAATGTAGGGTTGCATGTTATTAGAATAAACACAAAGTAATGTACATAGAAATTGTTGAAAATATGAAAACGATCTTGTATGTTGTATTAATTTTTTTTAAAATATATACGTACATAGGGACATGAAATCCTACAGGTTTAAATAATGATTTTTAAAGCTCAATGGGCAAAATGTTACAAAACGAAAATTCATGGGTGTTAACTGTTAACTTTGAAAGTTCATGGGTACAAACTGATATCAATATATAGTTTAGAGGGTCAAATTTTAATTAATCCATTAAAAATTCGAAAACTAATTAGTGTTTCAGCAGAAGTAGATTTTACATTTCAACTATCATTGCCTTGTTTCAAGGAGCGTTTTACTTGGTTCTTAAATAGAATTATTAATGATTAAATAGGTTATCTTGTCATTCCAAAATCATAAAATTGCTTGATCATTTAAGACACATTCTTAAGCAATAATTTGAGATGGACCAAGTATTTGAAGAAAAAAAAATCTTTTCTTTTCACTTATCCAATTGAAAATAAAAAGGTGCGCATATAAGTAGATGTTGCGGTTTCTATGAGGGTGTAAATGCAATTAGTATTGTACGAAAGTATATGTATATTGTTATGTTTTTAAGCCTTTGTATGCAAAACCCTTTTCTTTTGTTAGTTTTAGTGAAAGTGGATTCCCATTACGGGCATTTGGTTAGTTTTATTTGGTTTTTGGTTGTTGCTCCTGCGTTAGGAATATCATCCATTTGCTTTATTTTATTTGTTTTTGTCAAGTGGCGTCCATGGTATGGGTTGGTTGGTTTTGATTTCTCGAAGCAGACATGGTAAGGGGTGAGCTTCGGTCCGGGACCGAATAAATTTTGGACCGAACCGAAGATCGAAATTTTCGGAAGCTCGGACCGAAGACCGGACCGAATAAATTCGGTTCGGTTCGGTCCAAAACTCGAATTTAACCCTTAAAATTTCGGTCTTTGACCGGACCGAACCGAAGACCGAAATGTCGTGGTCTCCCGGACCGAAAAAGTTCGGTCTGATTCGGTCCGGACACCCGGACCGAACCGAATTTTGCTTACCCCTAGACATGGGTACCGGGTCGGACATGTTGGGCTAGTCCTGCTGGGCTAGGGGACCGACACGACAGGCAGGCCTTGAGTCCAACCCAACCCAACCCAACCCAGTGGGTCTGATATTTTAGGTGTTTTAAAAGATTTTTGGAGGTATTTTTACAAACAATTAAAAAAAAACTGGACGGATCGTGCATGGCCCAAGGCCCGACACCATAAGCCGACTCCAGGTCTACTTCCATGTCCTTGTAATGCATACTGCTCTTTTTGTTTTTTTGGTTGCATCGTGATCTATCCTGATATTGATTTATATTTCGAGAATTCACAAGGAGATTAAGTTGGAAGTAAGTAGTCAATATAGTTTTGGAGGATTGAAACCTTTATAAGGACTATAAGGATATGGATTAGTAAAGGAACACATTGAACGAGTGTTTCACATGCTTAAACTGTGATTCTTCGTGTTCATTTCTATTTCATCCTAACTAGTTTTAGTTTATGCCTAAAACTTTGTTATTGTTATAAAATAGAACTTCATTGAATTTATTAATCCCACGTGAATAACCTGAGAAGTAACACCGTCTCAACTATAAAAAGATTTTAATGCCTACCGGAGTTTCAATTTACCATAAATTTGTACGAAGTATTGCTTTAAATTAAAAAAAAGTTGTACAGTGAGGTCATTAAGAGCACCCTTAACGGGTGCTCTTTGGGGTCGGGTCTGAGGGGGACCCGACCCAAGACACCCTTAATGGGGGGGCGGACCCAAGTTGGCCACGTGGCCAATCCGGGTTGGTTGATTTTATTTTTTTGTTAATTTTTTTGATTTTTTGTTATTATATTTGTTATTTAATATATAATTGATATGTATGGTAATTTATATAATTAGAATATATTCGTGAATTAAAATAAATGAAAATTAGTAAGATAAATGTAAAAAATTAATAATTATAAATGAAAGTAATTAAAGAAAATTAGTAAGATAAATAAAATTACATAGTAAAATAGAACACATGAATTTACACAGGTTCACCCCAAAATACATTAGTAACTAAAAAATCAGTAGAGAGCAAGATCCCCGACCGACCCGTTGGGGTGTGCATTATAATTACAATAAATTAGTAAAAAAGAAAATTAAATAAATGTACAAATAACCTCAATGAAGGAAATTAAATTAACATAAAACTGTTTACACAAGCAAACACACATAGATATGACTACTTCCATAACTGAAAATACGAAGGAAATGTACTTAAACCAAATACATCATTCTAAAATAAGTTGAACTGATTAACAACAAAGTACGTAACTAAACCGATTAAAGATGTCCATTTTTCTCTGCCCAATTCAATAACTTTGCGAGTGTCTGATCTTCCACTTCTATGCGGCTCAACTTACTAAACAGTGTGTTCATCAATGCTATCTTCTTAGTGGCCAGCATCAACATAAGTTTTCGCTCTGATTTTTCACTTATAACTTGTGAACAATGTTCAAGTTTTGAACACAACTCCACAACCCGGTCGTCCAGTTGAATTAGTGCTGACATTTTCCCTTCTTCTTTGCTTTTTTTACACCTTCTGGGCGCTGAAAAGGTTGTTATGGAGTTTCATCTGGTGTCGTCTCGTCCAGCGGAGGTGACCGGGTCGAAGACCCTTCCGTGCTTTTTCTCTTGGTCCCGCTTCCTGATGTTGGAGTACTATCTACTTCCTCCCGTTCAATTATTGTTGGGCATGCACGTGTTCCCTTTCCTGAACTTGGTTTTACCAACGACTCCCACTTTGGGTACTTGCGTAACATTTCCCATGTATGGAGGAATGAAAACTTAGTACCGACAGTAGATTCGTAAATGTTGTGCGCATCACGAACGACATCTTCGTGGTTGTATCCGCTCCTTTTCCTTTGTATAGCTTCATCATAGCAACCGCTCCACTTCATTACTAATGGCGCAAACCTTCTCCAACGACCTTTCAATGAGTCTGAGAGGCGTGCATTTATCATCTTCTTTGAACTAGCAGCTTGCTCGTACACGTGCCACTCTACCTCGTAAAGCTCCGACTTTTTGCGAGGTGCCTACAACGACATCCATACTAACTTGCATGTAAGCTGAGATCAACGCTTCATCATCCAACGTGGACCACACCTTCAGCTTGTTTGGTTGTGGTGATCGTGTTGGTGATGGAGATGACGTACGTCGTTTTGGTTCTGCTGAGGGTTGGTCGTGATGTTGATCCCCATCATCGGAAGTTGAGATTGGAATAGTAGGACACGCATGTCCAGTAAGTAGGTTCGCATACATTTCATAAGGCGGAAATGGATTGTAATATTGTTGTGGTGGTGGATATTGTTGTTGTGGGTAAGGTTGTTGTGGTGGTAAATATTGTGGGGGTGGATTTTGTGAAAAACTTGGATTGTTGTAAGGGTCAAACTGGTAAGGGAATGGTGGTGGAATATGTCCATAACCACTGGAAAATAATGGATGAGGGGTGCCTCGTCCACGTTGTGAGTCACGATTGTGGTCGGGGGACGACATTTTCTTGTAAGTTGCGGTAGTGCCTTAAGGGTTGTTATGGAAAATGAAGTCCGAAATGTTAGTTTATATAACTTTCTTCAAACCATCGCATGGATTTACTGGACAAGTTTGAACAATTAAGATTCGTCCGACAACGCATGCTGCGTAAACATGTAAGATTCGTCCAACAACGCATGTTGTGTGAACATATAAGATTCTTCAGACAACGCATGCTGCGTGAACATGTAAGATTCGTCCGACAACGCATGCTGTAAGATTCGTCCGACAATGCATGCTATAAGATTCGTCCGACAACGCATGCTGCGTGAACAGGTAATATTCGTTTTACAAGATGAAATTCATGTTACAAATAGGAGGTCATTGTAACGGGAACCTTAAACTGCAACTCCTCCTCAAACGCAAAGTCCCAAGTATGTCGGCTGACAATACTTCTAATTTCAAGTCCTCCTCTTCCTCATCTGATGTCGTAGATGAGGCAATAGACCAAGTAACTGACGCAATTGTCAAGTACCTCTCCTCTTATCTCAGTACACAACGTCCATGTAGGACGAGAAGACGAACTTCTAACCCGGACAGAGATCAGACGGTTAGTTATAATCGTCTAATTACATATTATTTTACTGACAGTCCAGTGTATTGTGATCGTATTTTCAGAAGAAGGTTTCGAATGCGGAGAATGTCTTCCTTCGAATTGTAAACACGCTCGAGGCTACCGATGTATTCTTCCAACAACGACCAGATGCTGTGGGTCGACTTAGCATATCAGATATCCAAAAATGAACTGCAGCGCTGCGAATGTTAGCATATGGCGTAACAGCAGACGCGGTTGACAAGTACTTACGTCTTAGCGAAGCAACCGCAAGAATGTCCCTCCAAAAATTCTGTGAAGGCGTCATCAGCAATTTCGGTGCTGAATATCTATGAACGCGTAATCCAGCAGACGTAGCAAGATTGCTCCAGGTTGGCGAACTACGAGGGTTTCCAGGCATGATGAGCAACATCGATTGTATGCATTGGGAATGGAAGAATTGCCTAGCTGTTTGGAAAGGGCAATATCAGGGTCGAAGTGGAAATGCAACACTTGTTCTGGAAGTTGTTGCATCTTACGACCTATGAATTTGGCATTCATTTTTTGGGATCCCAGGATCGTGTAACAATCTGAATGTCCTCCAACGATCTCCATCTTTCGACGACATTATGGAGGGACGTGCACCACCTGTTAGATATGAAGTGAATGACAACCCGTATGATATGTGTTACTATCTCACAGATGACATTTATCCAAAATTTACAGTATTTATGCAATCAATCATTCTTCCTCAGACACCAAAAGATAGATTGTTTGCCCAAATTCAGGAAGCAACAAGGAAAGATGTGGAACGCGCATTTGACATACTTCAAGCAAGATTTGCTATCGTGAAAAGGTCCTCGCTAGCATGGAGTCCTGAGATTCTCGGTAAAATTATGACTGCATGCATAATATTGCACAACATGATCGTGGAGGACGAACGCGACACTTACGAGCAGTTGGTGGATGTAAACGAATTTCTCAACGATCGACCTCAAAACACCGCTGAAAATTCAAACGAGTCAGGTCTTCCGTATTCCACCGATAGTATCGTAGATATTAACAAATATCTGCGTAACAGAGATCTGGTTCGAGACGCCAGGAAACATATAGCATTGCGAGCCGATTTGATCGAAAATATATGACAATGCTTTGGAAGGAATGCAATTTAATTTTGTTTGTAATACGCATTGTAATAATTTAATTTAAAATTATCGTATTATGTAATTGTCGAATTTTAATTAAATCTCATTTTTCGATATTATTTGGCAATTAATATAATTTAATTAGATTAAGTCACTGTAGAAATAATTTATTTAGTAGTTAGTATATTTTTGTGATGGAATAGAAAATGAGGTAAAAAAATGATGTGGATGAGAGAGAATGTTGAAAGTGTAGTTGGGGTTAAGGAGTGAATAATGAGTTGGGTTGGGGGTGAGTTGCATAGTATTTTTTGCTAACGTGGTGGAGAGAAAAACTGAGTTGGAAGGAGAATTTTGGATTGGAGTTGTAAATGCTCGAAAGTATTTTTCGCTAACGTGACGGACAGAAAAACTGGTACGTGTAGAAATTTCGAAAGGTTGGGCAAATATAAAAATGTATCTAATATTAATTTGTAACGTACTCACCACTCTATATAATAAAAACTCAAAGTTCAATTAGTCCAGATATGTTACATCAAGGTTCGAATATTTACCTCAAAAGCAAACCAACTGAATTTTCTTTAGAGCAATCGAAAATTACAAGGACAATACGTAATGTATTATCTTTGCATAAGACATGGCACACAAAAGTAACATACCTGACCTTAAATTATGGAAACATAAAATAGATGACGACGGCAGGATAAAAATCAATCAAATTGTTTTAACAGCAAATACTCATGTACATATGAATGCTGTAACCGTAAAACTGTCTCAAACATGTTACAATAACCCTCTAGTCTAGACCTATGTGATCCAAAGGATGCCTTATAATCGAAGAAAACCCCGCAAAAACCTATGAAATATACAGGTTTAACTCAATCACTTAACGCTTTTAAATCCTGTCTTGAAAATGTAGCATCTCTAATGTCAGCTTCAACGTGGGTTGGTTCCAATTCCGGTTTCTGACATAATGAAAGGCCCTGCAACAATGCTAGAACTTCGTTTGTGCTGTCGACATAGTAACGGGCCTTGCTTGGTTTCTGTCCAACTGTGCAAGCAAATACGTCAGGAAGTGTGGAAAACGATGGATCAGATACTATTTGGTTGATGGTCTCAAACATGTCCTCGTCTGAGCGATCGTCACCTATGCACATCATGAATTCCGGTGGTTTGCCGCTTGCCATGAGTGAAGAAAGCAGCTTTTCGAGGACCAAACCTTTGCCTACACCCTGAAAATTCAGCATAGATGCAATAACATTATAATGAAAATATAAGAAAATTACCAATTTCGGAAGATTCCGGTATCATTGACTGGCAATATGTCAAATGCATTTGAATGGACACCGTTTCAGGAAGTTTTACAAGTAACACAGTAGCAACATATCAAGGGAAGAAAAGAAGTACAAACCTGCGGTTTAACTTCTACGATTTGCTGCCCCCTAGTGACAACCACAGGCTCGTTCGCAAGCACACTTTCAAGGTGATCAAGCAATTCTTTGGCTTGGCAGGAGCCAAAACCAGGATCAGCATCACAGTGGTGCCAAACAAGCGCACTCTTCTTTGATTCTATATAAGATCCATCGGTGGACTCAGTGTAAGATCTCATAACAGGCTCCGCCATTTCCCACCAATTGCCCTTCACAGAACTGAAAGTCATATTTGACTCCCACGCTAAATCTCTTCCCCATCTGTTGAAAAACAAACATCAATAACATGTATATTTGGGATTGATTTGGGCCAAAAGAATGGTTTGAGGAGAATTACCTCAAAAAATACCCATGCTCAGCTGCAATTCCAAGCTTCTTACATTCTGCAAACCACGAACCAAGTGAATCCTGGTCCCTCCCACTAACAATGAAAACAGTATTATTCTCATCACTGCACAAATCGTTGAGAATGGAGATTGTCTCTTTGCTTGGGGCCTTGTTGATTGAGTTTGTGGGCTTTATGGTGCCATCATAGTCCAAAAAAATTGCTCGTCTTCGAGTCCGTCGATATGATGCCACAATATGATCTATGGACAGCCTTCTGAAAAAAGGAGGGAGCGCAATAACTCTGTATCGTGTCCCAAAACCAATCCCCCAACAGCGACGATTGTAGTGGTCTTTACATGCCCTTTTGAGGTCCTGAAAGAAACTACCAGCCCAGTAAGCAACATGATGAGTGCTAACATACCGGTAATGCTTCTCGTGCCTCAGTTGCTTCTCTGATGCTGGCATTCTCACTGCAGACTGCAAGGCCTCACACACTTCCTCAATATTCCAAGGATTGACCCTGATGGCTCCACTTAAAGAAGGGGAGCAACCCACGAATTCCGACACAATTAGTGCACTGCAGCGTGTAGTTTCCTTCTCAACTCCCTGTCTGCACACAACATACTCGTATGGGACTAAATTTAGACCATCTCGGATCGCATTCACAATGCAGCATTCTGCAGAAGCATAGAATGCTAATCTCTCATAGTATGGAATGGGGTCCTTCATGAGGATCACCGGGACATAATCAGAACTGCCAAATGCAAGATTTATCCGTTCTGCTAGGGAAATAACTTCGTTCCTCGCTTCCAGGACGTCTTTCCCAGTGGTTCGTGGCGGATTCACAATTTGAACAAGGACAAGTTTACCTTTTATTTCAGAATTTTTCTGCAAGACTTGTTCCAAAGCAAGTAATTTGAGGCTTACACCTTTGAAGATGTCCATGTCATCCACTCCCAAAATCAACTTCTTTCCTCTGTATTTTTTCTCAATATCGTGAATCTTTCTTACAGTCGAGGGCATGCTCAGGACTGACTCAAGCCGACCCATGTGGATGCCCACAGGGAGAATCTTGATGCTGACAATGCGTCCGAGGTAGTCCAATCCAATGTAGCCACGTTTTGACTCGTAGTCTAGGCCTAACATCCTGCTGCAACAAGAGAGAAAATGGCGCGCGTAGTCGAACGTGTGGAAGCCAACCAAATCAGCATTCAGCAGTGCCATCAGAATCTCTTCCCTGACAGGCAAGGTCCTGTAGAATTCAGAGGATGGGAAGGGACTATGTAGGAAAAACCCAATTCTGGCGCGATTCATTCGCCTCCTTAAAAATGTGGGCACCAACATTAAGTGATAGTCATGAATCCATACGTAGTCATCATCAGAATTCATTGCCTGCAGGACCATGTCAGTGAATTTTTGATTGGCAGCAACATAGGCGAGATAAAGAGAATGATCAAATCTAGACCCCATGTCGGGCGACATGGGAAGCATATAGTGGAAAAGAGGCCAGAGATACTTTTTGCAGAAGCCATGGTAAAAAAAATCTTGGAGATCAGGGGACAAAAATGTCGGTATGCACTGAAACTTCTCCAGTAGCGTCTGAGCAACTGACTCTTGTTCAGAAACATTTACATCAACCTTCAAACTGCCCACGTAAATAACTTCTGTTCCAGAAGGAACTCCATCTTTCATCTGAAGCAAAAGAGAATCCTCGTCCCATTTGAATGACCATTCACCTGTTTCAGGATCTCTTTGGGAATTTAAAGGGAGGAAGTTTCCAACTAATATCATCCTTTCACGAAGCGATTCTTCGTTGGACTCTTCCCCATCAGAAATAATACCTCGTTTAGTTATCACTCGAGGTATATTCCTGACTATCCCGTCAAAACTTGGGCCTTCATGTCCAAATTCAAGAAGGTTTACACATGATCTTGAGGAAACCATTTATATAGAACTAAGTGATTCCACGGGAGTATTTGGATGTTGATACCTTTCAAACAACAAAATGGCAATTTATAAGTATATTATTCCATCACAATTTCAAAAGAATGGTGTCATTTGCAAATAAAATTTCAAAATTCTATCATAGATGAATATGGTTTCTTTAACGATGGAATATTTTATTGACAAATATTGGATGGTAGATGCATCATAGGTCATAAATTACCTCAAAAAAGTATGATAACTTCTTATTGCCCAATATTACAAACCATACACAATACTAGTATAGAATATAGATTAATATAATTTCTTTAACGATGGAATATTTTATTGACAAATATTGGATGGTATATGCATCATAGATCATAAATTACCTCAAAAGGCATGATAACTTCTTATTGTCCAATTGGACTGATTACATGACCTTGTACGAATAGACAGTGGTCAACATAAGTCTTAATGTATATCTAACAAGATTTGTAAATGTAATCCATGTAAAAATTCCTCGATCATCAAAATTTGTAGGACATGTTACACAATTTATTTATTTTTGCCATTGCAATACAGTAAAACATATGTACTTTCATTTGCAACACAACTTTCTTCTTCAAGAAAAAAAAGAGCGAAGTAAATTATTTTTGCACATGTTAAGGCTAGTTGATATAGCTTGGAAGATATATGAGCCTGTGGAAACAGAATGCACAAGGAAACACTGGTGTTTTGTTTGTCTTTTTTTATCAGAGCACAAGGAAACACTGTTAATCCACCAGACATCATATTTCTTTTGGTTTACTTCTCATAAGAAAATACTGATTCTATATTTCGTCAGATGATTTAGTTGACAACCTAAAATTTTCACATTTTCTGGAATGATAAACAAATCTAAATTTTTCAATAACCAAAAGAACCGAGGTTTAAGTTTTCCTCTACAGAAGAACAAAACAAAGTAATGGAAACAAATATGCAACTAAAAATAGACGACTAAATCCAACCCTTCGATGTAATTTAATTAGAAAATGGTAAAAACACCCGGAGGCAAAATTTTCTCGACCTCGAAAAGCATGAAGAATAGATGGAGGAAAAAAATATAATGCCAAAATATAGCTACCCCTTGCCCTAATAAAATCAAGCAAGTACCTCAGGTAAAACTTATCCTGTTTTTCTCCCTGGCCTCCGTCCTTGAGGCCGGGTAACTTATGCCAAAGGCAGAGAATATATGAGAACCCTTCTTCTCCTTGCCAAGCATCCTTGCCAAGCAATCCAAGATTCTAATTAATGGTAATCCAGGATTTCCTCCACACTTCAATCCATATCATCAAAAAAACGTGCCCCACACCTGTCTTCAGAAGAAGCAAAAGGGGAAACCCTCAGATCGCTATCCAACTAACATATGATGTTTTTTCCAACAAAACCCAAACACATGCTTTTCTTTCCCTCTTCCTTTTTCCTTATTGCAAATTACAACCTTCTATTTCCAACACACAGTGTTCAACCAAACCGAAATCCCTCTTCTATAATAAGAAGGTTCTTCAAAATACTGATCCAAAATATATGAAAACCTTACAAGACATAAACCTAAAACCTTCACTTTTCCAACAAAAACCAAGCACAAGGGCTTATCTTAAACATATTCCACAAGTCAACCAAGAACAAAACATGGAAACAGATATGAAATCAAACACGAAACACAAGCACAAGAGAAAAAGAACCAAAACACTCTTGCTTCCATAGCAAAACCTTCTCAACTCAACAAACCAATCCGACCCAACAACCAAACACAACCATTATCCACGATTCCACCCGTCCATTCTTCAAACAGAATCAGACCCACAAAATCCCAACAACACATTATCCAAACCAGCATCTGATCTCTTCCCCCGAAAGCGAAAACCACTTTACTCCAACCAAACCACCCGTAAAAACCCCACCTTTTTGCTCTGAACACATTACACCCCCCCCCCCCCCCCCCCCCCCCCCCCCCCCAAACCGCTTTTTTAACGAAGAACTTCCAAATAGAGGTGCGAAGGACACTCGTACCTTCTACGGCAGAGACAGGATCAAGAACCAGAACAGGTTTTGGTCGAGAAAAGAGAGAGATTTGGATTTGTTTTTTTGTTTTTGTTTTTTTTAGGAAAAATAAGAAAAAAGAAAGGGTTTTGATCTCCAATGGCCTTCAGGAGTTAGATTTTGAACATTAGCCACGCATAGATTGCTGTGCTGTTCTCAGTTTACCAAAATACCCCCCAATTATGGGAATACTACTGGATTGGCCCTCCCCAAATCTCCCATCGTTATCTCTATCCGTGTTGTGGATTACGACAGTTTTTCTGAAGTTTTCAGGATTTGTAGTTTGTGCCGTGATTTCTGCCACAATCCCTGATTTCATTTTCATTTCCTCTAACAACAGATTAAAAAACTGTAATAAGACCTTATTTTGTTGAAATGTATATATACAACGGTAGCGAGTGTTTTTTGAAGAAATTGAACAGAACTTTAGTTTATACTGTTGATTAATTGATTGATTGCATTACGTTATCCCTCACATTTGCTTTAATGATTAACAACTATTAATGTTAAATACACTTTAAAAAAAACTAGAGACGGTATATTCCTAGAATAAATTCAAAATCCATTAAAATCTATTGGAACTAAGCTATTAGTTTGACAGAATGTCACATGACAGTCTCAACACACGTAACACATGTGCTCGGATGTATCGAGAAAACCAAAGATTTTGTAGTAGTAGTAGTAGTAAATAAAATGGTAATTATAAATAGACATGCCTTAAAGCAGCATAATTAAACAACGATGTAGAATTTTTTTATCGGAAGTACCAATACTAAGAATAACAACCGTGCTTAAATTTCCGTAATCTTATCCAAAAACATGTGTTCTCTATAAACTTTTGGTTGATGTAATACTTGATGTGTACGATCCACATTTCCAGGAGATAATGTTAATTATATGGTCATGGAGTAGTCTTGTATATCAAAATTACCAAAAGTCATTAAAGAAGAATATCTTTGGTTGAGAGTGTTAGTAATGATAACAATCTTAAGCTTATCTTAAGCATCCTACGTTGAAAGTTTCAAACAGCAGCATAATGGTTTGTTAGGATAAACTTCAGTTCTAACAACCCACCAAACCAAACCAAATCCAGCAAATCCAAGTCCTTTAAGGCAAGATGTCGTCTCCTCGTACTTGCAACTTTATATATTTTAACCCATAAAAAAAGTTGGCATATGTCTATATGACTATTAAGTCCTATATTTTACGTCAACATGTATGTTGTCACGCTTACCATCCTCTTCAATATAATATTTTTGCGTCAAATATCAGGAGTTAATTGCCCAACTACGATGTTTGTGTCGGTGTTCAAGATATATCGTAGTATGTTATGTATTCTTTTTGTTATGTATTTCCCAAATGTCAATGTATTTGTTCTTTTTGTTATGGAAATGGAAGGATATATCATAGGCATATATGTACGTGAAAGACAAAATATGTAGATGACTTATATATAACTTAATCGAAGAATACGATAGCAAATGGTTTTATATAGACTAGAGAATGTCCTTAAAGATGTATCTTTCCAGGAAGAAAAGAAAATTTAAAATTGTTTACATTGTTATTACCCATAAAAAGTCTCAAATGTTTGAAGTCGTACTTCGTAATTTCCAATCGATTATAAAAGTAAATGATTATTCCTAATTTTATTTTATAATATACTAAGATATATATATACACATACACGAATTATCTATTGAGATCGGGACTTAATTTATATTTTAACCATTATTATATCCATCACTCATCTAAATTTATAACGTAGATTATGAGAAAAAATGTTATGTTAATAAAATATGAGATTAACCATAAATAAAATCTAATTGTAAGATTATAAAAACTTAAACTAAATAAGATGAATCCTGAACTTATTAAAACATGTCTATGTATATATATAGTATAAAAACCATTTCAATTTGTAACTGAGCAAGAGAATTAAACCCCAGTAAATAATGTAATGTTATTAATAGTAATTAGTAAAGGAGGGGGGATGGGTAGAAGAAGTGGTGGCATGTGTAGGTAAAAAAGAGGAAAAGGAGGGGTACAGAGGGAGTGTGATTAGTGGAACGCAGAGAAGCAGATGTGACAGCTGTAAAGGTATGAACACGTTTTGGGGAGCGGTGCGTGATGCGGCGACTCGACCCGACCGCCCATGACATGTCCGACCTGGCCAGGCCTAGGCCAGGCTCGCTCGTCCGGATAAGGTCGGGCCATTTTACCTTTTTCTCCATCTACTTTCACCTTATCAACGCTATTATTGCCTTCTAATTTTTTGCAATCGTATAGGAGGAAACATAATTTTGTTTAGGTAGAGTGGATTTTACTCACGATTCATAATGATGAATTACGAGGTTTGTATATCATGTATATATGACGAATAAAAAGGATTATACAGGGAAAAAATCAAGACAAATTTCGGTACATATTTATTTCAACCAATCAATGGTACGAAAGCAAGGTATCTAATGAAAATACAATGTCAAAATAAAAGAGAACTACTATTCGTCGCCGGAAAACTACTTAAATCGTCCCAAAAATGACCTTTTTCCCCTAACAAATCAATTAATACCGATTTCGTCCCGTGTCTTTAAACAAGGTGTTTGACTTAGTTTTACTCACATTCCCAGTACAAACACCACGAAAATGTCCGGCGAAGCACCAGAATCCGGCGAGGTAACGGGGGCGGAATTTTTTTTCCGACTCGGGCGTCTGGCTAGGCCGCCTCCACCTAGCTGGAGGCGGCTTAGATGCACGCCTCCACCATGGTGGAGGCGTCTGCCTAACACGCCTCCACCTATGTGGAGGCGTGTTAGACAGACGCCTCCACCATGGTGGAGGCGGCCTAGCCAGCCGCCCGTTTTTTTTTTTTTAATTTTGTGTTAAATTCAAAATTTTCAGGTTCCGTTGCAAGATTTCGGTGGTGATGGAGTAGATTACAGTGAGCTTTTTGACAGTAAAGAAATATTTACAACAATCGAGGAAGGTTGTAAATGGGCGAAACAAATTGCGATAGGAGCCGGATTTTTTTTGGTTATATCATCGTACAAACCAAAAGCAGATAACCGGATGGATTGTTACCTCAGATGCGATCGCAGACGTGAGATGAGTTCTCGTGATACGAGTATTGCACTGCGAAAGAATACGAAAAGAAAAAGGTTGCGGTTGTCGGTTTTTGGTAAAAGTGGTGGAGCGACGAGATCGTGATGGATGTGTTATTGTTTCTAGTAGCATGTTTGGGCAACACAACCACCCATTGGCAGTTTATTCAGAGGGTCACCGACAGGTCAGCAGACTTAGTGCTGGGGCAAAGCAAATTGTTCGGGATATGACAGAGGCACAAGCAAGGTCCCGTAACATTTTGTTGGCGGTAAAGAAGAAATTTCCGGACGATAATCCTAATCAAAGGCACATTTACAATTTCAGAGAGTTGTAAATCGTGTATTTCTACTTATATCGTGTTGTTTTTTTACCGTATTTTAAATTTAAATATTATTTCGTATCTAAAGAAATAAGTTGAAAATCTTTTCGTGAAAAATAAATATTAAAAAATACGATAGTCAAAGAAATATGTAGAAGATATGTTCGTCAGAAATAAATAATAAGAGTACACAAATAAACATAAGCATATACCAACAAATGTACTAACAGTGCAACAAAACGAAAATAAAAGCAAGACAACTACAGCTCAGCATCTGAATCATGGTCTGCAATGCCCAACTGGCTGTTCCAATCCTCGATCAGACGATCCCAATCTGTACATGCAAGTCTCGTCGCCTCACTCGGCATGACGTCTCTCTCTCGCAAGAACGGCTGCGTACACCGTATCGCCCTACTCATCCACTGTATGTAAAATAAAAATTAGCGTACAATAACAAAATATACTTTACAATTAAATATAAAATTAGATAAACTTACCGCATCGGCACATGTCCTATCCAGTGCTCTCTCCGGTCTCGGAATGATACCGCGTACGAGTAGTGGATGTGAGCACCTACCGAACCACTGCAAATAATCTGGAGCACAAGTGGAGGGGTCGCGGCTACGACTCAGATCGGCCAGGTGTAGTCGTCCTAGTCTCGGAAATGTCCTCCAAACCGATTCCGCAGACGAAACGCTGTGCCTGACGTCGTACATCGTGGCAGTCGCAGACCGTACTGCATGCTCGGGCGTCAGAATGTCAACCGGGATCACCTGAACGTAGCCTAACTGACGTAACACGCGATCAGGTATATAAGGCTCTGTGATATCCCTATAACGAATAATGCCGGCAAATGTAGTCCTCGGCACAGCTACAGCAGGATCGGGACCGTACGGTAACCACTCCACCTAAACGTTTATACGTTAATAATAATAAAATTAAATTTAAATAAACGTGAATGATATATACATCATATACCTGCGATGCAGTCATCTGATCTAGCCGTCTACGAATAGAAGGAAGTCGACTCTCGCTCTTATCCTCCGCCCGGACAGCCCACATACGCGAACGAGGATGACCACGCTCAACAATCTTCCACTCACGATGGGGGCGGAAAGCAGGAAAATACTCATATATCCAAGCCTGCAGCAGTGTAAGACAACCCGTAATCTGACCACAATCAGCGCGACTGGATATGCCCAGCTGGCGATACAGATATGCTAACGTCGCCGACCCCCATGAGTAATCAGCAATGATATCTGGGTCCCTCGCCTCCAATAAGTCGCGTGGTCTCAGTCAGGAACCGCTCTTGTCGAGAAACAATACGCAGCCTAGCAGTAAGAAGAAATAAGCAGTCATCTGCGTATCCTCAGTCCGTGGTGGTCGCCCCCGTCTGCAACACTCGTCCACAGCGTCGATACTAACACCACCGCCACTCCAGAATGAGCTATCCCGCCCAAGACCCTCCAGGCTGACACCCAGCAACTCAGATACATATAACTTCAGCTCAGATGTCGGCGCCTGCGCACTGACCATGGGACCCTCAACAGGAATGTGAAGAATCTGAAAGATGTCATGCAACATGATCGTCATCTCTCCGAACGGCAAGTGGAAAGTGTTGGTGTCAGGCTGCCACCGCTCCACGAATGCCGAAATCAACGGCATGTCGATGCAGGAAAACATGCTGTACGGCAAGTGACCCAATCCACTGTCGACCACGGTCGCCGTCATATCCTCAGTCATCACTGAGCGCCATGCCTGCAATGTCGTACAAGCTCTGTGCCGATTATGGCACTTCAAAACCTTCCGTTCCTCGCCATCCCAGATGCGTCTGGCAACGTGGCCTCCGAAACTCGGAATGACGCTGCCATCTACAGGACCACCGGGAATAATATCCGTGACGATCCAAGACTCGTCATCACCCCTCTTCTTCTTCTGAGCTCGGGCGTCTGCAGTGCACGAACTCGAATCACCGGTCACAAACCGGCCACCTCGATCCTTCCTAATGACCCACTCAGCTGAAGGACCACCGTGTCGCCCCCGTCCTCGACCGGACTGATGTACCGCGTCCTCCTGTGGCCCCAAGTCGTATCGGCCCCCATCGTCACTGTCGTCGTGACTCCTCGCCTCATCTGAATCATCCTCGTCGTCGAAAGACTCTCCAGGTGTCTGACGACGACGTAACAGATCTCTCTCTCTCCTAACTGAAGCAGAAATACCACGTGTACGTGGATGACGAGGACCTGACTCGTCTGCTATACTACGTACCGGGCGTAAGGGAATTGATTTCCCTTTTCCTCTACGGTAACCCGATGACTATTAATTCAATTTAAAAATACAAATTTATTAATGATTTTACTAAAATAATTAAACTAATTATTAACTTAATAATCGATTTATTTAGCAATTATCACAATTAATCAATAATCCGTTACTAAAATCGTACACAATTAATTACTAACATAATAATCAATTTATTTATTAATTAACACATTTTATAATTAATAAACGATTATCTAAACTAATTTAACTCATTATTAACATAATATTCAATTTATTTAATTTTTATCACAATTTATAATCAATTTAAAAACAAATTAAAAAAAAAATCTAGGCGTCTGCGGGAGACGCCTGCCCTACGTGGGAGACGTCTCCCGCAGGCGTCTGTGCCATGGGTCGGGGGGGAGGCGGTTCCCGCGACCGCCCGATCGTTGGGTCGGGCGGCTCCCGCGGTCGCCCGACTCAATTTTTTTTTTAATTAATTGAAATAAACAAGGTGATTTACCAGATGTGAGTAGTCCGGGGTGTCCGCTGGCTCTTTCCCTGGCCTCCGAGACATCCTATTTGGTGAATAAAAGTGTGATATGAAGAGAAAGTTGTGTTAAAAGAGTGAAATGAGGAGTTATATTAGTAGAAAGTGTAGAGGGGCAAAATGGTAATCTTACGGGCGATTTAAGTAGTTTTACGGCGACGAATAGCAGTTCAGAAATAAAATGATAACCGCGAGATAGGATCTTTGGACTCCTCCATTAACCTGCTTTTTTTCTTCAATTTCATCGTGCATAGAAAAACTTCTTCAAGATCACATGATTTTACAACAACTTATATAACTGGAATCCTCAAAAGATATGTAGCAGTAAAATTCTCTAGAAATAAAATTCCCTCTAGAATTCTCGAGAAATCGTTTATCTAATAAATGAACCACAAGAATGTAACAAAGTTTGTAGGTGTGACTAGTACAATTTTCTTACAACATCCACATTGTTCTTGGAAAACGTGTGTTGTGACCAAGGTTCAGATATGCGGGATGCGGAGTGGATGCGGTATATGCGGAATGCGGATGCGATGCGGGTGCATATGCGGTTTGCGATTTAATAATTAAATAATATACATTTACGTATTAAAATAATATGTGGAATACACATTTAATAATATGCATTTACATATACGGAAAGTGGGGTACTTGCGGAAGTCGAAAATGTTGGAGTGTCACGAATTTGGGGATCGAGTGGGGAATTTGGGAATGGTCTTTTGTTTGTAAAATTGGTTAAAAGTTTTTTTTTCTTTACAAAATAAGTTAAATGGGTAATCGGATAATCAAATATCTTTCGGATTTTGACCCAATTAGATTTAAAATATGCCTATTTGATATGCGTTGCATATGCGGTCGCATATGCGCCTGCATCGGCCACATATGCGGATAACAATGCGGTTCGCATATAGGAGGCTGCATCCTTAGGATGCGATGCGGATCGCGGCCGCATCGCACCCGCATCCGCATATGCGGCCGCATCCGGCCGCATATCCGAACACTGGTTGTGACCGGTGAGGGTGTGCTTCACAAATATTACTGTTCGAAATGTGATAATCGAGATTAATGTGGTCGTGTTGTGTGGGTTTCTTTTACTAAATATGTAAGACGTGTGGAACAGTGGAAGATTCGTGTACTCGACCACGTTTTTGATTTCCACATCTTTGCAAATGTTTCTACACACGGACGCGTCTTACGTGGATCTGTACAGCTCAGGTATTTTCTTTGAGTCAGCGTCCAGTCAGCGAAATTTCTCTTCGCGCGTTTTTGTCTTTTTAAAAAATGCCGGTTCTTTAAGTTCAACGATTCCTTTCCCAATACACAGATAAGACAGTGTGCAGACCATTTATTCGTGCAGATCCCACACTTATCATAATATTTTTTATTATTAAGTTTTGTCCAGAAATGGAACTGAAAGTTTGTCCTGTTTATGTAGAAAGTTTGTCCTGTTTATGTAGAATGGTTGTCGAGTTTATGTTGAAATTCATACTTATTCCGGACAGAAAATACACTTATTCCGGACAAAAAATACACTTATTCCGGAAAGAAAATACACTTATTTTATTGCGGACAGAAAATATCACTTATTCCGGACAAAAATACACTTATTCCGGACAGAAAATACACTTATTCCGGACACCAAACTTTCTTCTTATTCCAAACAGAAACACAACTTAATCCGAACAAACAAACAACATATTCCGAACAGACCCACAACATATTCCGAACAGACAAACAACATATTCCGAACATACACAACTTAAACCGAACAGACACAGAACTTAATCTGAACAGACACACACCTTATTCCGAACAGACACACAACTTATTCCGAACAAACGCACAACATATTCCGAACAGACAGACAACTTAATCCGAACAGACACACAACTTATTCCGAACAGACTCACAATATATTCCGAACAGACTCACAACATATTCCGAACAGACACACAACATATTCCGAACAGACAGACAACTTAATCCGAACAGACACACAACTTATTCCGAACAGACAGACAACTTAAACCGAACAGACATACAACTTAAACCGAACAGACACACAACATATTCCGAACAGACACACAACTTAAACCGAACAGACATACAACTTAAACCGAACAGACACACAACTTATTCCGAACAAACCCACAACTTATTCCGAACAAACTCACAACATATTCCGAACAGACACACAACTTAAACCGAACAGACACACAACATATTCATGTCCCAATCAGAGAAATCAGGATCCCCGGGTTTTGGTGCGACTTCGTGAAGCAACGATGTAACCATCTTGAACTTTCTCTTCTCTTGTTGGTGTGACTTCGTGAAGCAACGATGTAACCGACCCATTCACGCTGCTTACGTTGTAAAAAACCCTAGGAGTCGGCATCAGACGCTTCTTCGACGTAATATCTTGCTCGAAATGGTGATTTATTACGGAGAGAGGTACAACATAAACCGAACAGACGTAAGTCTTCACCACGGAGCGTTGTACCTCTCTCCGGAATAAATCATCATTTCGAGCAAGATATTATTTCGAAGAAGCGTCTGATGCCGACTCCCAGGGTTCTTCACAACGTAAGCAGCGTTAATGGGACGGTCGATGACACTCTTTCTTTCTTCTTCATTCTTTTTCTGTTACAGACACTCCAACAGGGCACCACAACATCTTTGCTGCACTGTTACACGAAAAAGAATGAAGAAGAAAGAAATAGTGTCATCGACCGTCCCATTCACGTTGCTTACGTTGTGAAGAACCTTGAAAGTCGGCATCAGACGCTTCTTCGAAATAATATCTTGCTGGAAATGGTGATTTATTCCGGAGAGAAAGAATGAAGAAGAAAGAAATAGTGTCATCATATTTGTATTTGCGTGGAGAGAGAGAATGTGCTGAGTTGAAACACATTTAATGTGATTTGAGTGGACATCAGGAAGAAAAAACAAAAAAATAAAAAACATCCTTGCTTTGGCCACGTAAAGGTTGACATGGATGTCCACGTATAGCGCGTCCGTGACGCGCAGCGTTCATAAATCATTTTCCTAAATTTTATGTGTTATAAACTCTTTGTACGTTTTGTATTTGCTCACGTTTACTTTATATTAATTATATTTACGTATACTTTATGGCATTCTCTGCAAACGTAATTGCGTATACACTCTCCGTAATTATCCAATGAAATAACTTAACATGAGTTTCTTATGATACAAATATACAGACTTTTATCTTTAGTTTCGAAAATTCTACGTTACAATTGTCAAGTTCATTACGACTTCGGCGATGACATCGTCGAGCTTTGTTTTTTATGTTTTTTATAAGGAATTTTTTTCAAAATAATCAAAAAAAATAAAGAAATTGTAAAAATATGCACTTCAGAAACTTATTTGGCAAAATATGCACATTGAAAAACGGCACCTGAAATCCCGTTTTTATTAAGTAAAAACGGTATCTCCAATGCCGATTTTTAACCAAGTGAAAAACGGCACTACTAGTGCCGTTTTTCACCCCAGGTAAAAACGGTACCAGTAGTGCCGTTTTTTACCTGGTTAGAAAACGGCACTACGGGTGCCGTTTTTACCCTATATAAAAACGGCATCCGAGATGCCGTTTTTAGCCTAGGGTTAAAAACGGCACCAAGGCCCCCTTTTCTCCAATATTCCCAAAATTTTTGGTGTTTCTTCCTCTCCCTCTATCCTGCGATTTCAGGTATTTTTACATCAATTTTTGTTAATATTTTGCCTTATTAGTTTGTATTTATGTACATTTGATTGGTTTGGTTAGGATGTGTGTGGATTGTTTGATTTGAAATGGATTCGATTGATTGATATTTGGTTGATGAGTTTACCAAACTTTGTTTAATTAATCTTGTGTGGATGATCTCGTCTGTACCCATAGCAATTAAAAGAGTCCCCTCAAACTTCCCAAACAAATGAGTCCCATCAATGCTCAACACAGGTCTACAGTACTGAAAACCTTCAATGGAGGCTGCGAATGACCAAAAAACTCTTTGAAACTGTTTAATGTTGTGACTTATCCTCTGTGTCTGAATCTCGACCACGGTGCCAGGATTGGTGGTGCAAATATTAGACATAAAACGTCTTAAGTTACGATAAGAAGCCTCATCAACTCCGTATACTTTTTCCAATACTTTCTTGCGGGCGTACCAAGCTTTGTCATACTTGATATCTATGAAGTAATGAGTCTTCACTAAAGCTTGAATTTCTGCAGGAGTAATGGTTATGTTTGTTCGAATGGTGGCAAGAATCATGTTAGAAATTAAACTGGCGTCACATTGCACGTGGTCATGCAAAAGTCCCTCGTTACTACAGGTGTGTTCAGACTTGTACTTCTTATATAGCATAAAAACGGCACTATAGGTGCCGTTTTTTAAGTAAGTAAAATAACGGGCCGTTTTCTCTAGGATAAAAACGGCACTGCGAGTACCGTTTTTACCTGGGGTGAAAAACGGCACTAGTAGTGCCGTTTTTCACTTGGTTAAAAATCGGCATTGGTGATACCGTTTTTACTTAATAAAAACGGGATTTCAGGTGCCGTTTTTCAATGTGCATATTTTGTCAAATAAGTTTCTGAAGTGCATATTTTTACAATTTCTTTATTTTTTTGATTATTTTGAAATTTTTTCCTTTTTATAATATATTTCATATTTAAATTCAAATATGGAGTAACTTAAAATAAATATTTTTTAACAGACAAACACGAAGGAAATAGAATGAAGATTTTTTTTTCTAATGGAGATTTTTTTATAATCTTTTTACTTCTCTTTCATCTCCCAAAATATCATATAAGAACAACACATAGTTTAAGTTTAAACTTCTACTATATCAAGTGAAGATCATGTCATGCTTCCATATAATCACAACGCCTACATATACCAAATGGAGACCAAGTTCACAAATTTATTCATCACTGAAAGTTTCTTTACCCTAAAAAAATTATAGAATTTTTAAATGTAACTTAAAATTTCAAACTAATTAGGTGATAAATGCAACTAATCAATCAGACTCAAAACACACAAACCAATCAGACTCAAAAACACACTGAAACCTAACATCAGAACACTTTATTTTTCGCTCCACCAAACTAAAATTCCATCTTTTTTCCCTTCGCACAACAAAAACATCTATTTTTTAAAATGCAGTAAATGTGCAGTTTCATTACTTATGTTTGATCATACATGTGCTCATTTTAGGTGTGAAATATTTATTAGGTTTTGTGTTTGTCCATCAAAAATATTTATTTTAGCTTTACTTCATATTTAAATCGTAAATATAAATTTATTACAAAATAAAATATTAGAACTTCATGGCAATCATCGAGTTGATTAAGCGGAACTCGACGTTGGCATTTGTCGAGTTCTATTCATTGATTAAACTCCACAATGACAATGTTGAGTTCTTAATGAACTTGGAATTTGTAATCTCGTGTTTTCCGAAGCTAAAAGACAAAAAATTAATTCCGGTCACGTGTCGCGATGTGGTGGAAGAAAACATAATTTGCTACAACATTTTGTGCAAGGACTATTGTGCTAATTATACGCCTATATTTTATTCCAACAAATAGTTTCGAAAAAGTTCCGCGTGGATTAGTATACGCTGGCAAAGTAAAAGACACTCTTTTATTGTTTAGGGCCATCACAAATCCACCAAAGATACACTTTTAAGGAAAAATGTTGCTTTCTCTTCCCTCTTGCTGGGTTCTCCACTTTTCCATTATGATAATTAATGGACGTACAGATCGGGGCCCTGTGATTATGTAGCTTTAATCTATAATTTTTACAAGCTCCATTTGACAAATCAAATATAACATCTCAATTGTGGGGGCATTGGTCTGTGAAGCCGAAAGGAACTAGGAAATTGCAGCTCCGTTGCTTCCATGGAATTTGAAGTGAAAGTAAAAAAAAATCATTAGATTACAAATTTATAAAAGTTATAGAACTTCTAGATTTTTTATATAAAGAAAATCATTAAGTTTTTCTACAAAATAATCACCAGATATGTTAGAACCCTAACTCGGTTTTGGGTTAATCCTGGTGATTAGAAGAGGGGTTTTGCATGGGGAAGATGTGCGTGAACAGTAAGGTCGTGGGAGGTATGGGTTGGGGGGTAGGGTGATGGTGAGGTGAGAGGTGGTGGGTTTTTATAGCAAAAATCTCTCTCTCTCTCTCCTATTCGTTTTCCCTCTCTCACTCTTTTCATTCCAGCGGCACCAGAGGACTCGGAGGCTCCAGCGTGAGGAGGTCGTCGCGAGGAGGAGGTCACGCGGCCGGAGGTGACGACGTGCGTGAGCGGGCTCCGACGGTTCGTCGTCTTCGTTAAGGTATGTCGACTTATTAGTGTGGTTTGGTTGCTCACCCAAGTGTGGGGGAGGTGTTGGTCGGCCGGGAGAGGTCGGAGACCTCTCCGGCGGTGAGTTTCTTCGTAGAAACCTCGGCTGACGCGAGGTTGAAGACGACCAACGGTCGACCGGGCCCTTCGGGCGGTCGACCGAATGCATGTTATATTTGTCTGTCTGTTTTATTCGGCCGACCGGTTCCTTGTGTTTGGTCGACCAGAACTTAAGTGTACTGGTTTATTTATGCTTGTTCGGTCGACCATTATATGACGTAGAAATAATAGGTTGACCATGTTAGTTTTCGGTCGACCGATAGTTTGAATTTGATGTTGACCAAACTCCGGATTTTGACTTCGTTCGGTCGACCGGTTTTAGACCTTCGGTAGATCGTTGGAAATTAAGTGTTGCGCAAATAGTTCGACTGTTTCAGATATTCGGTCGACCGATTCCTTTGAGGAAACGATCGACCGGGCTGCCTGGTTCGGTCGACCGTTTTTGCACAGGACTGAATTCCTGGTTCCTTTTTGAATGCCAACTTTGTCCACGGAAACTCGTGTCCTCGCCTTGTGCGTGAGCCGGGAGGTGACGGTGGGCGCGTTCCGTGTGTCTGCCTAGGGATCGCCGTGTGGAAAAGTGTGGGTGTTCGGGACGTATCACCTCCATGTATGGATCGTGACTAATGTGATGGATTGATTGGACTCATTGTAGTATAACATGCTTGAGGGATCGCAGATCCCAATGTATGATGTTTGTGCGGGTACGCAACTGGCGTTGGGTGATGTGACTACCGGCCTATGGCGCTATGGAGGTCGCCGCCCTGCTTTTATAGTGGCGCGGTGTGTGTTTGCGGCTCGTGGAGCCTGATGACCTGGCAGACTTCGGTCTGGACCCGTCCGATGCTGTGCCGGTGATGCCGCCGAGGTTGTGCCGGCGATGATGATTGTTGGGCCAAGGTTGTTCTGGCTATGTTGATCCTCGACTGGGCACCTATCGAGATGATGTTGTTATACCTTCCGGGCGACGACCACGTTGGTCCCTAGTGGCACCGACCACAGAGATTTGCAGATCTGTTTTCTATTGGCCCGCAGGCGTGACAGAGGCTTCATGCCGAACCCTTGAGTAGTGTAGCCGCGTGTGGGAGGTGCGATGTCGCGTGCTGTTAGACCGCATGTGCCTGCAGTAGGTCTCCTCGGGAGACCCGATGTTGACTGTCGGACTGATGTCCTGTTTTACCCTTCGGGAGAACTGTTTTCTTTTCTGTTGATGTCATGATATAATAGGTTCATTTGTGTAATGCACGCATATAGGTGAGTTGGCACACGGGGTTTCCTTCTGGAAACTCAGGCATTGTTGTTATATATTTTTCAGAACCACAGTAGGTCAAGTTGTGTGGTGATTGGCGGACGCACGCATTTTGGAGTCGGATCCTCTACTCGGACCACTGAGGTCAACATGATCACATTTTATCCTCTTTTGTTGTTCTGTTGTAATCATGTATCATTTTGACAAACTCTGATGTATTTTGGTGTACCGCTATTTGTTTTATGAGAAGTAACAGTCCCGTCTTTGATTATTGTCCTTATCGTCGTGATTGTGAATTTTCAAAATTTCTGCTGTTTCGAGATGTTACAAGATATCACTCTTAAATTCAAATCACCCACTTCTACTGTTTTTCTGCAAACTCATCGTGCATGTGAGGTAACTTCGTAGTTGAAAGGTTAAAATTATTACCCATCCATCACTGAAACAATGAGGAGATATTTGAGAGATTTAAGATGTGTTTCAATGTCATAAAAAATAAGAGTTTTTCCAGCTTAAAAGACATGATTTCATGTAAAATAAAAAAAACTAGTTTTTTTATCTCAGAAAATTGAAATAAAAGCAAAAGACTTGTGTTCCCCTAGTTTTTTTTTTACTTTTAACGGGGGGAAATTGTTTTATACTTCTCAAACCTTCTTCTAAGTTGAAAATTCTTGTAAATATTGATTCCAATACGTATTACTTGAAAAAAGTTAGAAAAAAATCGTTTTTTGAGTTTTTGGAATAACCTACCTAATTGTTATGGTGTTTGGATGCATAAAGAAGAAGAAAAATCCACTTTCTTTAAAAAATCTGACCAAATTTTGTTCATCCAAATTCCAAACGCAACGTTAAATCCCAAGTAGCTCAACAACAAACCCGAAAGACATAAATAGTAATGGCTCAAACCCACACAAACAAAAAATAACAAAGAAAAATATGGAAACGTCAGACATGGATCGGCCGACATGGGAACCATGAAGGGTCAAAACAAAGAAAGGTATGTTCCAACGTAAAAAGTATTCTCGATAAATCGATATGTGGATAATACCGGCGTGTGTTTTTAATTTGCACACGTGGAAGAACCCCGTTGGTTTCAACTGCGGGTCTCCCTGTCGGATCGTAGAATAGAAATAGACAATAGATAGTAGCACCTGTCTCTAGTGTATAGACACGACACATGGTTTGCTTGGAAAGTGGAACACAAGCCTATGAATGAACAAACATGTCGGCCATGTACAATATTATTATTGTTATTTACACACTGCGGAAGATTCACACGATTGCATGGTTAATGATTGTATGTCTTAGAAATTTTAACAAAATAAAACTAAAAAGATATGGTTTGAAGTCTTTTGCTGGCTTGTGAGTGAAAATAAAATTCTTACACGCGATATTCTTAAGAAGAAAATGTTAAATGTTGATCAGATATGTCCTTTACAAATCACATTTTCTTCAACTGCGAGTTTGCTGTCCAATTCCGGATACAAGCTACCCAGATAGACATGAACATATTGTCTTCAAATTCTTACCAATTCGGAATTTAGTTCGTCATCGTCTTGATTTTGATGTTGATACTTGAAATTGTTTTTTTTAATGTATTTTTTTGGTGTGTCTGGTTGGAACGCAATAATATGGTTCCAAATGCTTCGAATTACGTGAATTTCTAAAAAGAGGTGGAGACCGGATGGGAAATTCCATCCAAAAGCGCGCGCGGCTGCAGTTAGTACCCGAAAGGAGGCTAGAGAAGGAAAAACGCATTCGAGACTTTTGGACGCTTTTGTAGTGGTTGGACTTGTTTTATCTATTTTAGGTGGATCGGCTTAAAACTTTGAGCTTATATATTAGGAACAATTTTTGTAATACTTTGGTAAGGATGTTGTCTCGTATATAACATCCAACCCTTTATTTCGATTATCAAAAACATGGTATTCCAAATAAAGAAAAGGAGAGCACCATACGTGTTTGATCAAGAAAGTTCAGAAAACGTATCTATCCATCTATCTCCATCTCAAGGGGACATGTTTGAACCACCAGAGAGAACCCTGTAGAACAATTTGGATAGCATGAACCAATCCACCTTTGTAGAAAACTATGGACATGGATAGTAATAATGGACCACTGACCAAAACCATTGATATTACCAGTTTAGAATTCCACATTCCTCTAGCTTTTCAGGTTGACGTGCGCGCATTTTATATTTCCGGTCCAACCAGCAGTAAGAGGAGACTAGTCCATCCAGACCAAAATTTAATTAAGCCGTTGAGAATAATTCCTATTGGGTAATTTCGGTTATTCTTAATTGTGACCTATAACTCTAAGAACTTGAGTACGTACCTCAACTTAAAGCCAACAACAAGTACTAAATTGGACAACTCACTTTAATAGACAAGTTCTAACTACTTTTAGTTATAATCTTACTTTATGTATATCTAAACAATATAAATTAATGACTGTACACCAAGATTAAGATAAGTTTTGATGTACAGCTTCAACGACTAAAAGAACACCCCACAATCGAAGTTTCCTTTTACCTGTTCAGAAGCAGAACTTTGCGTAATAGGAAGACATGATTAGTGAAAAGATGATTACTGTTGTGGTGAAATTCACGACCACGAGGTGAAATTTTTAGCTGTTGTGGTGGCAGGTTCTTGACAATATGATATGTCTGAACCTTTTGAAACATCTGTAACACATGTTTGTTGGTCTATCCTTACCAACAAAGACTTCAAAATCTCAAGTCATCTTGCATATAATCAAAAAAGAAAGAAAGTATCAAGTCACAAATTGTTGACAATCTTAATTGGTTTGTGGACAGATATTGATGGTTGAGCAACTAGTGAGATCTTGATTTAATAATTTAGAGGACTGAACTATATTTTCTTGTAGAGATATGAGAAATTAAAAAACGTGTGTAGGTTGGTTGGTGATAATTTTTATGTTCATGTTTTATCCAAGCAATGACTGTATAATTGTTAGGTGAAAAAGTACTGGATGTTTGGATTGAGATAACACATGAAGAATAAAAGTTGGACAGTCATAGTATTACAATTGCTGCAGTTTACAATTATTTTCATTGTAATCTCCAAACAAGGTTTGTCAAAAGTATTGGTGTCTTATTTGTTTGGTTACCTTCTAAATTATTCCAACCAATTTGGTCCCTCAATTACCAAGTTCACCAACAAAAAACACATTTCTATTGGAAAGTGTTGTTATTGTTAGAATTCGGGAATGTCATAACTATTTTGAAATCCAAAATTCCCATTTTCCACCAGAGAAACAAAAGCTTATAACTAAACCATTATTAGTTGTTACTATGGATGATTGGGAGTTACCAAAGCTCCTAAAGTTAAGTTTCAGACATTTCTACAGAACCACACAAATTCTAGAACAGTCCAATGCCATGAAGTGCCCAAAAAAGTCCACCACCGGTACAGACTTGCTGTCAGATTAGTGGCTTTTGCTAATTGCAAAGAACACATCTCTGATCCCACAACTATTGAGCCAACTGTTACCGCAGGAGACGTCTAATTAGGATCCTTCCAATCCATTTTGGCATGATAGCATCTGTGCATCCAAAAGGACAATACCAACTTACCAAACACCAGAACCTCATCAATGCAATTTGGAATTACACACACACAAATAGATAACAGAGACGTGTAGAATACTAGAATGGGGTCCTTAATGCTTAGTTACCATGTGTGTGAGGACACAGCCTGGGTTATAGGTGTTGCCAAGTGGCTACAGAACATCTTTAGGCTGAGATTTTGTGGAAGAAATTGTGTCCTGGATGGTCCCTCTCGGATTTGCAAATATTTGCCTTGTCTCAGATGCAGCATTTATCTCTGACCACTGATGTCCTCTTATTCTCTGGTGCAAATGTGAAACAGATTTGGATTGCTGCGGTTGTGTCATTAACTCATTTTCTTTGGACCTTTCAAACTTTTGGTACTGGACTCATGCTAGCACTTGAGTTGTATAATCTTTGAAGGGCTGAAAGAACTTTCAATACCCATCCTAATTGGTTTACAGAAAAATGTCTGAAAATGGGAAGTTTAAACTTCAGAAATTATGTATTGTTTGTTTGCCGAAAGTTTCGGATTTTGGTAAATTATTTATACATATGAGATGGTTTCTCTGTTCGCATTGAAATCACGAGAAGCCATGAAAAAATAATTGAAACAGTTATAAAAAAATCTGTCATTGATATCAACAGGAATAAATTTCTTAAGACAAACTTAATTAAAACTGATCCCCTAAATTTAACTTCTTTGTTACCTAAGATACTCTAATAACTGAAGCGTGTGAAAAAACAACCACAAGATTGACATGCTTCATGCAGAGAGAGAACACTATTAAATACCGTGAAACATATTCACATCTAAATGCTTCTTCAGAAAAATAATAATAAGGATCCAAACTAAGAGATTTTGGAACAACCTCCTTACAAAAATTTGAAAACTTTACACCTTGCCTCTCAACCATAACAAAGCGAAATTTGTTAACTGGAAGTGGTTCATATACAAAATTATACAGAGTATAAACTACAACAAAAATTCAAACGTGGTAGATCATGCCCACCTCCAGCGTCGACGGATGCGGAATGTTCATGGCGCACTCGGGCCTTCTGCAGTTCCTCCTCAGGAAGTCGTACCCGAAGTCAACAGCAACTCTCTTAATAAAACTCGATCCTTTCTTCGCTCTCACGCGTGAGTGAGCAAGTATAAAAGCCATACCTGCCTCCCTAGCTTCCATTAGTTCGTGCAATTCTTCCTTGGCTTTTGAATCCAATTGCGAAGACTCCGGCAATGCAAATTTTACCTTTCTCCTTGTCATGACGACGGGTAACTGTATTTCTTTGCTGCAGGAGGGCCCAGCAATGTTGCAAGGACTGCCATCCTCCTCCCATGACTCCATCTTACTTCGGATGACTGCCATTCTCTCATTGTCTGTATGTGTTCCTTCAGTGTTGCCGTTGGATTCAGGCCTCTCAGAACGGATAAATTCAGCTAGGCTAGAAACTAGATCCTTCTCAAATTCCAAGTCATCCTTGAGAATATCACGGTATCCATAACGAACTATGCACCTGTACAGCCTAAATTCCCTTGGGCCGACTCGACCAACAAGGAATCTTTCTTCAGGTGGAACATATGGGAGAGGAACATGTTTAATGCAGAGAAAGACAAGGACCTGAAGCATAATATCACAAAGGATAAAATTCTGTAGAAAATAGGAATCACCTCGAATGGGGTAAATGGAGGGTTAAAGTTTAATTCCATACAGGGATAAAATTTAGAAATGAGAAAAAGAACTTCAATCAAAAAAAAAAAATCTTTAATTTTTACCATTCTATCACTCTCGTTGCAAGTTATACCTTAACACAAATCAATTGGGAGCAATTATATCCTCATATATTGAATATTTTGGGATTTAATACCTGGTGAAATGCTGGGAGATTAGTGACGAAATGCGAGAAAATGGCAGGAATCCCAGAAGTGAGTTCGGTGCTTATGATTCCTATCCCTCGCACGCGTACAATGCCCAGGCTTGGGCCAAGGCCAAGGAGCCAATTGATGGAAACCTTGTTTTGGACATCAAACTCATACTTCTTTAGGGTGCCATAGTTCCACGTGTACATGATTAGAAAGAATACCAGGGAAAGAGCTATGGGGGCCCATGCTCCTTGGAGAAACTTTACAATGGAGGCCGAAAGATAAAGAGATTCAATTGCTCCAAAAACTACGACAAAGCATAAGGCTAGCAACATGCTCTTGTTCCAACAGAGAACGATGACCAAGGACATCAGGCATGTTGTAACCAGCATGACTGTGACAACTGCCAGACCTGCTCATGACAATAAAACAAACTTGAGTGTGTGATAACATTAAAATTAAGCACTTAAAGTAACAAAGGGAGGGATCATTTAATTAAAGAGTGAGAAATCATGAGCTTTTACATGCTGAAGGATTTCATAATACTCAATACTTACCATTCGTAATAACAACAGTGCAAGAAGAAATTTACAATTTTATTTAAAATAATCACACATTTGCTCAGAAATAAACAAACATTTCCAAGTGTCATAGATTCAAGTATACTAATGTTTCAAATGAAATGTGGGTGTCTCCATGTTTTAAATATGATAAGAAAAAACAACCTAAAATCCAACAATAACAGTCATAAATTTAAAACCTTATGTTCCAAGTGATCTCATTTCAGGTAAATGCACCAACAGGAATTGTAGGCGTGGGGTTATGGTTTCAAAAATTAAAATACATATAAATGATATCAGTATGGTAATAGGTATGGTAATAGTGTAGCGTATGGTTCCATTCACCATCATCATCATTAGTACTTTATTAGATTTGAAACAGAAAGAATATCAACAAAAACAAAGCCTTTGACCCAAAGCCAGTTGGGTTGGACAAGAAATGAGACAACAACAATCATGGTTCCAGCACGTGATTTGTGTTATTCAATTCCTTGAATTCATTTCCATGGGAGTGGTTAGGGTATTTACGTTGACTCGTCGATTGCAGAAAAGTACCACATATATAATATTGAAAAGGTATATAGGGGAGCATACTGAGGGAATAGTTGTGGAGTGACATGTTGATTCACTATTTTGGTATATAAATGTTTTCCCCCAATGAAGTGAATTTTGATGGCATGGTTACTTATTGAAGTTCATATGCCACTACAGTTTCTCTAAATCATGCAACAACTTGACTAATTCCCTTCAAGATATCGAATAATATGCTTCCAATTGTGATAGACCACATTCTAGGATAAGGATCTCTATTCTCTAGCTTATGATATTTAAACCTCTATTACAGGTCAACAAACAAAATATTGTGGTATCATGGCACAACGACCTTTCCTGACAATGCAGCAAAAGCTGTTCAGTTTTCCATTCAGGTGGTTGCATATGGACTATTGAAGCATGTATAAACAAGATGCACAGTAATGACACAAGTTTACACTACAAGAAGGTTGTGCCTGCACGGTAATACCAACCTTTATCTTGTTCATTTGTGTTTCTATATTTTTAAGGACATGTTATAGCTAATAGTTTATATGACACCTTGTTATGAATGACACATGTCTGCAGTTTCAGTAGTTTGAATGGGATTAAAGATTTCCTTGATGTCAGCATTCCCAAATCAAATAATGTCGTTGTTTCTCAGAAGTCTCAGTCTCCTCAAGCAATGGATGAGCAAACTGTTTCCTAAAACTAAAAGCACACATTGTATGTAAGGTTACTTTACTAAATGAAAAGGCATATTCTATGCCATGCAATATAGTCCTTGGAAAATAAATCTTGGAGCTTACATTTTTCAATCAGTTTCTGCCATCATTTAAATTGAACGAAAAACCCTTTTTCCCTAATAGTGGCTATTCAGTGTGGGCTTTGGACTCCAAGCTACAATTCCAAGGGAGATGGCCTACTTAGTCTAACATTTACGTAACCATACAAAACTCATAATGTGCAATATTTCTAACAAGGACGGTTTGTTTGTTTTAATTCGACTTAATATAGCTTAGAATCAATTCATGATTCTACATCTGAAATTATTATCTACATGGTGCAATCAAGTCACTTAAAGTGATATTTCATTTATATTTTGTTCCCAGATGATATAACATTTTGTCCATTTCCACTGTGTCAAAGATTAAGTTATTTTTTGACATTTGGAGCATCATGGACTATATCAAAGGGCTATTTAAACGATCTGCATTTCTTTTATTGTGGAATCGCAGATGGTCAGTTGCATTTGCATCATTTGGGTCAATTGGAAAGAACCTCACTGTTTTACAGTGGTAGGGTTGCGTACATCCGACCCTCCCTTACCTCGCTTAGACGGGAGCCTCTTCTGAGGCATTGGGGGTTATGTTGATGTTGATGATATAACCTGCTTCAGCTATATGCCAAACCATTAGCATCAGGTAGATTTTATGTAAAAAATTATTTAGGACATAGCATAAATGTGATGCAACAAAACAAACAAAAAGAACTAGGCATTGCATTTCACACCCAAATTTTAAAAAAGATTGATAGATGAACCATTATGATACACTGATTTCCATTAAAACTAGCACATGCAACATAGAGAAAACATCCAACTTCTTATGAGGTTAAAGTTACAAACCAGAGACATTTACAAGCATGATCTAGAAATTTCAACAAAATTGCAATTATGACGGACCATGCTCTATTGAAATGCCGCATAAAATAATAGAAGCCAACAAATAAACGTATGAAGCATGGTATTTAAAGAAGTTTTAAATTTAAAAAGCAGTTTGATGCCAAACAAAAAACTGAATCTAGCCTTTAAAATTTCATGTTAAATAGTAAGAATATAATCCATACCAACTGCATTGCCAAGGTATTTTGTGTCTCTAAACCCAATAGTGACAGCCAAACACAGCAGCATCAAGATCCAATTGATCTCAGGGATATATATCTGCCCATGCTTTTGAGATGATGTATGAACTATCTTCACTTGAGGGAAGCAACCCAATGCAGTGCATTGCTTGATAATAGAAAAGGTTCCAGTGATGACTGCCTGACTCCCTACAACTGCAGCTAGTATGGCTATTACTAGCACCGGCCATCTAAGTCGCTCTAATAATAAAGTGAACAACCTCAGAGATAGAAATTGCAATAAATATGTACAGAAACTAATTCTAAATCGATTATAGGACTAATACCTGGAACAGATATATAGAATCCGATGTGGTGGTAACTTTCAATTATGTGATGTTTGGAAAGATACGCTGCTTGTCCCATATAAGCAAGTATTAAAGATGGATAAACCATAAAAGTAAAAGCAATCTGCATACGAGGATGGTCCATTAGAGAGGAACATAATTGCTCTTTCTCATGCCGTTGCAATTACAATTGAAGGAATGTTATATAAATTACCAAAAGAAAAACAATATAAAACCCCTTTATAAGATTAAAATATATACCTTGATGGATAGCTGTGAGAAATGCCCAAGATCTGCAAACATAGCTTCCGAGCCTGCAATATAAACTTTACTATTCTGCTGATGAGGACACTAAACATAAGCAGATACAAAATTTATTTGCTTCTGAATACCTGTTACACATAATAAGATTCCTCCTAAAGATAACCATCCTCTGGTTTGAGTCTTCTTCAGGAAGACATACATATAGTAGGGAGAGAGTGCTTTGTAAACATGCGGATTCCAGTAACAAATATTATAGATACCAACTGAGCTGATGCATAGGAGCCAGACTATAACAATCGGTGCAAACACAATACCAACCCGGTGGGTTCCATAATGTTGCAAGGCAAACAAGCCTATTAATACAACACAAGAAACTGGAACCTCTATGTCTGTAACAAAAAAATAAAGTGACAAGATACAAATGTTAAACATGGTACATTAATATGTTATAACTTATCATAAGTTATTTTATAACTCTAACAATATGTGATCAACTAGGTACCAGAAGATAAGTGAATCAAGCGGAAATGTATTTTTCCATATTCCAAAGGTTAAGTTTTTTTGAAATAAACACTTTTGAGTTTCGACACCAAGATTCAAAATATTAAATATCAGACCAATAATCAAGTTTTTATTAGTAAAATATCTGCATGGTAGTTAAAGTTGAATGCAGTGACAATATTTTAAACTTTTGAAGTTTATGCAAGTTATGCAGTCAATTAATAGGTTATAGAAGACACTTCGTTGGCAGCATAAAGCAGTAACGAGGTCAGGTATTCCAACAACCAGTTTTACTTTCCAATTGCATCTCATATTGTAAAAATGCAACACTTAATCAACCACATAACCACACAGACTTGTCAGCACCATGCAGGGTGAATAAAGAGACTGTAGGTCAAAGAACTGATAGATCAACCATTTCATTACTAAAAATGCATCTCCAGGTTACATTTTTATAGTTCTAATATGTACCATATATGTCTGACTCAAGATCGAAGTGGTGGATAATTGCAGCATATGGTCTGAGTTTAGACTATTTGTTCAGAGGGTGAAGTTCTAATTTAGGCTACCAAAATGTGTTGCCAAGTAAAAGGCAAGTGGTCACAATAGAAGCACATCAAGCTTTAATCAAATTTGGGCCTTCACATTTTCAAGTGACTCGACAGATTCTTAGCATCAATTGCAAACTAGTTATCTGAAAACTGGTCCAAGAACATGATTAACACCAACACACCATGCATGGTTAAGATATGTGTCAATTAAGCAATCTAGTTAGCATTAAGCGTGTAGGGGCCTACTGTTGCGTCTCTTTTCCATATCCACTAGGACATATATGTAACTTTTACTTTTGCCAGTGAATTCCTATCAAACAAATAGTTACTTGACTATCAATTCAGAGTTTACATTTTATGTATGCAAAACAGTCATTGAAGAATACGAGTCAAACTAATGTTTCAACAATCAAATAATTGATCCTTTGGGACAAAGTGGATGCCACTTACAACCTATAGAGTAAAAAAATTGAGATTAATTATTTTTAGCACTTGCAACAGGGCAAATCACCAGAAGAGCGTACATGCATAAAATTTAATGATTTCATATCTCCCGTAATTTCTTATTATACTGGCAGGCACATATAAATATATATTTTTAACTCATAGTAAAATGAGTCATGGAAATATCAGATAGAAGCCCGAAACTTCAACCAAATGGTTTTTTTCTTTCCAACTTCAATAGATATGTTGACCAATCTACCATGGTCCCGTAATATAGATATGTTGACCAACTACAATAGATATGGTCCCGCAATACAGTGTATGCCAAGATATACAAAATTACCCAGTGAAGCGTGATACGATAAGACAAAGCAACAAATTTGGACACAAACTCACATGATAATAAGTAAAATTTCCAACTTTGAAATGTACTTATCACTTTTATATGAACAATTGAATCTTGAACATTTAAGTGTACGTACGTATGTATGTATGTATTTATTTGTGTTCATAGTGGGATTGATCCTCATAATCCTACATTTCATTCTTCTTAATTTGAACCACAACCAAGAAGCAATGTAACAAGAAACTAAGCATTGTGGAAATTATCTTACATTTGTGGTGTTCCTTTGCGATTGGAAGCTCAAGTCCTGAAACCGCTGAAAAGACTGAACAAAACAAAAACAAAAAATAAAAGAGAAGTACAAATAAGCAATTGGAATTCACAACCAGACTGTGGCAAAAGCACCTGAAATTGCAGGAGTGAAAATGCCATCAGCAATCACCATAGAAGTTCCAACCAAAGCAAGCACAAGCAACACACGCTGCAAGATGCTATGCTTCTCTAACAACCTCCTCACCCTTAAACCCATACCATTCTCCAATCCATCCCTCTTATAGGCCGACAGCTCTTCATCCGCTACTTGACAATTGCTCATGAATCCGACACGAGCATGTCTGCAGAGCAGCGAGTAGAGCGCAAAAGTGCCTCCCTCACCATTATCGTCCGCACACAACACAATGAACACATACTTAAGCAGTGGAATAAGAGTTAGAGTCCAGAACACAAACGAAAGTACACCGAAAATCTCCTCATTGGTCTCCGAATGCTCTATATCCTCAGCAAAGGTGCTCCTGTAAACATAAAGTGGTGAAGTGCTCAAATCTCCATAAACAACACCAAGGCTCTGATATGCTAGTGTGAGTACTGTTCTCCACGATTCCTTCTGCAACCACCAAAACAATAACAAAATCAGATACTAAAAACTCTACCCATCTCAGGAATATATCCAGAATCACAAAAAACACATCCAATAGTAAACCAGAACTTCAGAATCATCCTCAAAAGCACAACCAAATGAGAAACTAAAATGGACCCATTTCATGAGAAGACTCAAAATCACATAAAACCACATCAAATCCACAAACCAAGATCGACCCATCTCAGGAAAACACTCAAAGCCCCCAAAAAACACCAAAAGAACCCACCTTGATGGGATTTCTGTAGTGGGCACTCTCAAGATCCACAACACTCAACTCCTGAGAGACTCCCATTTGCTGAACACAAACCCTAACCCTCACCAGAGACCTGGAAAAAAAACAAATAATTAATCCAACAAACTGAAAGAATGAGGAAAAAACAGTTGAAGTGGGAGTTGAACCATCACAGCTCCAACAGAACATCAGCAGAAGAACAGGTGTTCCAGAAACTGATACTGAGACGCAACACTTTGGTTTGGAGAAGAGGATTTGTTGGGAAAACTGAAGTTAGGTTGGGAGTTGCTCGAACTGGAGGAAAAACCACCTTTTGCAAACTCACACTCACACTACAGTTTATCTATTTGTTCTCTTGCAAGTCACCGATCTTTATCAGTTCCACACACATGGGTACAACAAACAAACCACAAAGCTGTATTCTTTATTTCCTTTTTCTTTTCTTTTTTAGTTTGCTTAAATGAAACAAAGAGGGGAGTGGGAAATTCTAGAAATGGATTGGTGTGGGAAGAAGATGTGGTGATCATTGGTGTGTTGTGGATTGATGTGTGTGGTACGTGGGATGCAAATGTAATAGTAAATTTAATTTTGTTTTGTAACTCATTAGTTTTCGATTCATTTTTGCTTCAATTCAGATACTACGAAAATGAGTGAAGTTAAGACTTAAGACTCAGAGTGTCAGGATAAGTGGAGGCAAAAATAAATACTACGTAAGTCAAGAGACACAAACGTAAGTAGGAAGTCTTTCTAAATTGGTATGATACAACGGAAGTTTAAAAAAAAAACATAAATTCTTTTGTCCCTTTTCAGGGAACAAATTATTTTGCATGTTTTATCACCATTTTTTTGAAAAATGATAGAGTCAATTTCCATTAACTACATGATGTCATGGAAGTGAAATTCAGATCGAAGTTCTAGTCTGTTCTACTGAATTAGTACCCGAATCAATGTGTGTGTTTTGTCACAAATTTCATACCAACAAGTTTGCAAGTATCATAGGCAAAGTAGCAGGGGGGGGGGGGGGGGGGGGGCATGTGTGAGCAGCTGATAAGTTTTAAGTTCAGGAGTCAAGATTAGATGGGAAAGATTTGACTTGGCGGCATGCCATCCACTGTGATGTGAACACCAGTGGAAGTTGTTAGGACTCGTGGCAACTCCTCCTTTGACTCTCTTATGTCATTATTACTGTTTATTATTAATATATGTTGAATCCCGGCCAAAAAAAGTGTTGGGAGAGGATGCTAACACCTCATTAACAATATACAGATTAAGAAAGACATGGGGCGAACAAGAATATTGATGTGGAATTAAACTAGTGATCTCTCCCAAACTTCAAGCAACAATCACACGCAATTAAGATGAGAATAACAAGCAATCACACAACACACCTGAAGCAAATCACGACACACACGATCTTACAAGGTTCGACAAGGTGTCTACGTCATTTGGTGATTTTCATTTCTTTCATGCTCTTCTCCAACAAGAAAAGTCTCCGAGATTACAAAATATTGGAAGCAATATGTCTCTCAAAGCACTCTAAATCTCTCTCCAGTCTAATCTCTCTCAAGGAAATAAGTATTTTATGTTGTATTACAAAATTGGGGCGAAAAACTCTTTTATAATGAGCTAAAATCGTACAAATAAACATGCATAACGTGGGAAAAACCGTCTGCAACGGTCGACCGGACGACAGTTTTGTGCTTAACCACTAACATTCGGTCGTCCGCTCTCCCTGAGCCGAAGCTCACATTTCGACGAATCCTGGACGCTCTAGACTTTTCCGGTCGACCGTGACTTAAGTTACGGTCGATCGTTGTTTTCCGGTGCTCAACATTTTTGCAAATCAAATATCAACAACATGTTCTCCTTGTGTTGGAGGTCAATCCATGTTTTCAGGTTCAGTTGTATGTATCATTCAATAAACTAGAATATTTGAATTTTTATTGGGATTAATTTGGATTTGCTGTAAGTTGGACCCCATTTGGATCGCAAGAGATCATGCTCCTCCACATGCTACGAGCCGTGTTGCTGGTGATCCCAACACCGGTTGGGATCCTTGGGAGCCCAACTTCTAGCACAAAATCCGAGGCAAGGTTTTGCCTTGGACAGAGAAGCTGGGTAGGGAGCTTCTCAGCTCTTTGAAATTGTGTTTTTGTTTGGACCAATTTACTCCACATCAATTGGAGATCAATTTCAGGTAAAAACAATTTGAATTTATTTTAAAAAATATAAACAAATAAAAAAAAATTAACAGAAAAAAAATTGAAAAGACATTTAAAACAAATTTAAATGAATTTTTATTTAATCAATGTTTGGAGATAATTTAGAAATTTATTTTGACAAGACATCACCCACCAACAGAAGCCTTCTGTCTATCTAAACAATTCTCAACAGAAGCCTTCTGTCTATCTAAACAATTCTCAACCTTCAAGAAGGAGCTGCTCCTGAATCCACATTTTCCAGAAACTGGTTTCTGATTAGAAGCTAACATTTAGGAGTTTCACCCAAACACACCCTTACAAAATAGACCCACAACAGTTCGCAGCACTGTTCAATAGAAGTATTATCTGTGGATCTGCCGGGACAAACTCCTCATATTAGGTTTTATCTTTTCTATTTGATAAATGGGTCCAAAAATGAGTACCCAAAAACAAGATATTAATTTTAGAAATACCTCACAATATAGGTTTGTCCACTTATCAAAAGCCAATTTATACCATATGCAGTGGTTGGATATTTTTTGCAACTCATCCCAAAAGTACACCAAATTTCATTTTCCAACCCTTTTCCTTTACAGCTAACCACCATATAACATTAGAAAATTTTGTACTTTCTTGGGAATTATACCTATCATTCACCGCATGTTTTATTGTTGACTCTTTAGGGTATGTTTGGTTAACAACTTGAGGAGAGAAAAGAAAAGAAAAGAAAAGAAAGTTGGGTTTTTCTCTCGTTTGGATAACGACTTAACGAGAGAAAAAAAAGAAAAAAATTGGAAAAAAATGTTATAATACAAAGTTACAATTCAACTTTCTCACTAATTTTGGAGAGAAATGGGGAGAAATGGAGAGAAAGTGAAAAAATAATATTTTACTGACCAAAATATCCTTACTAAAAAACCCTACACTCGAAAACCCTAATATGCTAGATACACCTGGAGACATTAATTTGAGTACGCCGACCAACTCCTCCACTAAAGCAAGGAAACGGAAGAAAAATTCTGAGGTATTTGAAGCTGAAAATGAAGGTATAAAGAATGCAATCAATGAACTAACAACTGTTGTTCGAGAGGGAAATACCGTTTTTGAAAAAGGACGATCCCGTGTTTACACTGAGGAAGAGATTTTGTTGAACTTGGCAACATAATTGTTGAATGAGAAGTGTGTCTCATTGTTTATAACTTCCTTATGAGAGATCCAACTAGAGTTCATGCTTTTTTTAGTTGTCCCCGAGAAGATAGAAGAGATTATTTGGATATGATGATGCGTGACTTTTAATTTATTTTAGATACTATTCATGTTAGAACGGTGAGAAGACGTTGTCTTTCAAGTGTTTTTATAGAATTCTTAAATAATTTTTTTGTTATAACAAACGTCATTGTTTTGGAAGAACAAAAAACGTTCATTTGAAGTATTTCCGAATAATTTGTATCTTTACTTTTTTAATTTTACATTAGATTTTTTATATATTTTGCATACTACATTGTTTGTAACGTTACTAAGTTTCTATAACTTCAAATTTTCAGGTTTGGTGGATATATTTTATTTGTAATAATTTATAATTCTGAACAATATTAAAATAATGTAGAACGATGTATATTATTATATAATACAAATAAAATGGTATTTTGGTATTTTAGAGTGTTTCTTTTCTTTTCTCTCGTAAGATGTTAACCAAATAAACGAGAGAAACTTATTTGTCATAACGAATATCCAAACAAGAGAAAAGAAAAGAAATACATTTATTTTCCTTTCTTTTTTCTCAATTTTTTCCTTAAAATGTTATCTAAACAGACAATTAATTGGAATCTCAGAAAAGAAGAGCACGGCCCACATACAAAGATAGTGACAGACAAACACATAAAGACGGTCCAAAAGAAGAGTTGTCACTTGACATTCTATTTGAAAGAAACATCTAGATTTGATCATCGAGATTGGTTATAAGATTAGGGGATGTGATTTGTGCAAATAAACTGCCAAAGGAAATGGATCCTCGTATTCAAAAAATTCCTATTGGAGTTGGCTTTTATAAAGTCCATGTTATCTGAAAAACCAATCCCCTATCACATAGATGGTGGGTTCCACAATCGAAACATGGTGACATTATCTTTCAGTTTTAACAGATAATTGATGTTTCAGAATAAGCACTACTGAACACCTTTAGTTTAGTGCACAATAGAGATTAAAAAAATTAGAGCTAAAAGGCCATAAAGACTGTTATGTAAAAAGCAGATGTCCTGGAATCACTTTATATTTTATATCTAGTACACTCACAAGATATTATTTTATCATAAAACAACTTAAGCTCAGCAACACAACATAGTTGAAGTGAATAGTGAATATAGTAAAGGACAAATTACATTTGCTGGCAGGGTCTGCATTACTGAAAGTAAAAGGTCTCTACTATGGGCATTTCTTGATCTGGGAGGCCTCAGAGATGCCATCCTTAATTGAATGGTCAAATCTCAACTTGGACATTGCAAACTGGACGTATGGTTGCTTAATCTAACTCCATTTCTGCCATCCTTTTAAGCTTGCAACTAATAACAACTACGGCCATTTTTTGTTAACATACTAGTCTTTAATCTTCATATCAGTGAGTAGTAGTTTGTATTTTTGTGCACCAGTTTCAGTAGGAGACATTTTTATATAATGATTGTAGCAGTCAGAGTTTTAACCTGCATTTTTACCAATTTTTATTATAATGATTGTAGTAGCAGTTCGGAGTTTTTACATGCAACTTATACCAACTTTTAGAATTTAGATCACAGCACATCATTTCATAGTTTACAATGGTTAGGTTTTGTCGTTGATGTTTCGAGTCAGCGAATACTTGGCTATCAACCGAAACTTTTCGATTTGATTATTTTTTGCTTTGAGAAGTTACTATGTAAAACGGGCATATATGGATAATAACTTGAGTTCAGATGTTAATAACAATATTTTCTATTTTGTAAATGACGTTAGTATGTTTGGGCTTTGATCGTTCATGTCAGATCCTTTAGACCTGAACATCTCTGAACTTTATTTAATCTTTGATGTATAATTCTTGTGGAGTCAGTATTTTATGGTTTATACTCCGATCAAGGCCAGAAGCCTATATAAATATATTCCTATGATCACTAACAATGATTATTTTATCTTCTGAAAGTACCAAACAGTGGTTTTAAAGTAAGACCTTGCTACACTTGTACAAGTAACATGTGAAATATTTAGGTTGCAATCAACTTTGATTACAAAAGTCATTGCCCTAGAAAAAGATAAGTCTGTAAAAGGAGATCAAGATGCTTTGTTCCATGGCAAGTTGCCTTCTTTTGTACTAACAAGGAAAAGAAATCATGATGACTTCATGATCTAACTCTAGTGTGTTGGATAAGATAGAAATGGAAAATCAAACTTCTCTTGTTTATATAGAATTAAAGTGAAATGGAAAAGGAAAAAAACTCTGCAAATTGAAGTGCATATCGAAGCCTCAATTCTCTCATTTTTTTCTTCTTCTTACCACCATTTTTATCCATAAGCACCATTTGACATTACGATTTAAGTGTTGGTAGAAGATGATTCCAATTTTTTTTTTAATCACCCATCAAGAACTTAAATGTTGCATGTGAAACCGCATTGCATTTTTGCATATTTAAGTTAGATTGAAAATCAAATAAAATAATGACTTTTTAGTTCTCGAGTTCATCTGGAAAAGAAATGCATTTTTGCTGTGATTGACATAATATAAAACAAGGACTTGCGATAACGATTTTCACTCATACTACCATATTCAGCAAGTAATGGAAAAAAGAAACTTCCATGCAACGTTAAATTTAACAGAGTTTACTAGCTTTCTCTGTGACTTAATTAACTAAAAAACTTGTTTCCAGACAAATCAAGCTACCTCCGATGTGAGTTAGAAAGCAATGGGAATTGAAGTTCCTCCAAGAGAACATAACCGCAATCAAGTAAACGTACCTTTATTTTTCCTTAACGCATAACACAGGCTTATTCAACTAATAATTAGTGACTATTCAATCTGCCCTGTCACATCCTAAAAGATGAGATTCTTCAATAACCAAATGCTACCGGCATGATATTACTAAGGAATGCATGATATTATTATGGAATACAATCTCACAATTTTCGACCCTTAACGCTGAGATCGCATTGCATCAGCCAGATGGGCAGGGAAATTCAACTAATACGGTTTATAGATAGAGATATCTTCAAGGTCATGGTCCACTCTCTTCGTTCATTTGGAGTCAATCACCCTCTTAGCAAACGACGGCAAACAAAATGACGCGGAATGGATCTATGGAGAAAAATAAGCTAGGTCAGAACACCATAGACAAAAACAAACTACACAGGTAAAACTAGCAGGAACAGTATATACCTCAAAGTTGTAAAATTTCAAAGGACTGCTTGGTGTGGCTTCACTTTTGTCAATCCGGTTAACTGGATGTTTGAAGTCGACGGATGGTCCTTCAGTGGAGCAAAGCATGAATCCTATGACTCCACTGAATTGGAGCAAACAAAAAAACAGGTAAGATCCCTTTTCGGGGCAATTCTCTGAAGAAAGACGAATACATTTGTTAAATGAGAAACTTGCCTTGGGTATGTTGGTACAGTCGTCCAAGCATAGTTGACAGATCCCTTGAATACTTGGCGACAAGCACCGACGATATCTTCGATTATGTGCATGTGTAGCCATATGCTCTCTGCTTGGGTGCACACAACTCCTCCTGGACGGAGGGCTTTGGCAACCGACTCAAAGAAGGGTTTCTCAAACAATTCTTGAGCAGGACCTGAATAGATAGAGAGATCCATGCCCATTCCATAAACAAACTAGTAAAATAAAAATAACACCGAAGGTGAAGTTCCGGAACACAAAGCAACTTTAGTTCTCAGCTCAGGGTTTACCAATTGGATCAGAGGAATCAACAATAACAGCATCATATGTGCCTTCAGCAGCACTCTTCAAGAAGGCAACACCTACAAGTAGTGCAAGTTGTGTAAGTTGCATAATAACCAAAATTAGAACACGTCATGTAACGAACACAAGGACATGGAAAGAATTAGCAGATTCTTTGAAAGAATATAAGTCACAAATGGATGCATCTGATTATAGAAGACAACATGGCTTGTAAATACGCATTTCAACATTGGAATGCATAATGCAAACATCAACTTTAGCTAAAGTAACTTTGCATGCCTGCCTAAACTAATTAACCACAGAATATCACCATGAACTACTATTTTGTCAACCTGTCGGATGGTGTACGAATCTATAAGAAGGCCAAGTTCAAGAATTGATGCTCGTATATAACTAGCAGAAAATGACCAAAATAAATGCGTAACAGCATAAATGATAAACAATACATACTTGGGTAAGACTCAACTTACCATCACCAATGTGAAGAGTGACACGTGGGTCTTCAAAACCAACAGCTAAATCTGGGAAAAATTGTTTCGCAACCTGGAATATGAAGAACTTTAGGAATGCTGTAACTTTAGTATGGACACAATAGCATCATTTGCCACAACCATGCAACAGCCGAGGCATGGCATGGGGACCATCATAGAGTAAACACTAAACAGCTAGCAAAAGCATGGGGTTAAATATCCCATAGCTACTTGAATAATTCAGAAGGTTACACGAGATGCAAAATCAGACAACACGGTGTAACTGCATAATGACAAAAATAAAGAGAGAAAAACATGTCTATAAAATAAAATCAAGATAAAAGGAGTAAAACAAGTGAAATACAACGATTTCTGAACTCCACGAGATGTATTAAATATATCGTAACAGAGAAAAATGAGGGCATCACTACTCACATCAACAACCATTCCATCAATTTCACATATATCTATGTGCTCTACGGAAGAATGGCGAGCAACTTCACGCAAAACACCACCATCTCCACCTCCAATGACCAACACCTAACGCAATTAAGGGAGAGAATTTATTATAAATTCAAAGATTGCATGGACAAAAACTAATGTTACCTTCAAAACAAAATTTTACCTTACAGGTATAGGCCAATAGGCAATCACAGATATTTATTTATTTCTGATGACTGCAGCTTATATATCAAATTGTCTGTGTGGTGGTGGTGGTCGGGTGGGGCGGGGTGGGGCGGGGCGGGAGTGGCGATTATATATAGAGGTAAAGAATTATCTTTAAAAACTAACAGGTTTTGTTATTATCAAGTTATTTACAATATACATCCAAAGCAACAAAAGAAAAAGAGGTTCAAGTGTTGAACAAATGCAACTACAACCTTTGGTTTACTTTGATTTCTTGAACCATGGAGGAAGAATCACGCATCATACAATAACGGAAAAAAGAGACATTACAGAGATTTCGGTGAAAGATAATATCTTTATATGATTTCACTTACCAGACAATCAAAACTGAATATGTCCATATGGACATTCAATTACATCAAGCCAGAAAAAAAGGAAATCAAATGCCATATATTGTGAAATGGGAATGCTACAGTGTTACTGTCCATCGTGAATTATTACTAAGCATATACAGTCATACATTATACATATACATGCATTTATGAAAAGGGAAATCAACAGATAGTGCAACGAACATAAAAAATACGTACTTTTCGAGGGTTTGGAATGGAGCAAAGAGGAAGGTGGGTAATCATCTCTTGATAAGCACATTCATCCCTCTCAGTTACTTGAATAACTCCATCTAAAACAAGGACTTTGCCGTATGCGGATGACTAGAATAAATAGAAAAGGTTAGTTAGTTAGTAGAATATGTAGTTTATGTTGTATGTACAATGAAAAAGAAAGAGCATTAGATTTAGTATAATGGGAACACCTGAAAGACCATGACATTTTGGAAGTCGGATTTTCCATGAAAGAGGATCTTCTCAACTTTAAGGGAATGTGCTTCTCCTGCAGATTATATATATCAAACGCTGATCCTCATGGTTAAATATCAAATGTGATCAATAACCCCAAAATGTTGCATAGGATGTTAAAAATTTAAAATCATGAATGTCAAAACCCTTTTCAGTGTTTTCTTCATGTCATTTTATTTTCCAATTTTTTTAGGCATTTAGATAATTGTGAGATTTCTTCACATCATTTCATTTTCATCCCTCAACTCCAAATTTAGGCTTTCAGGTAAAGTTTCCTGGTTTGTTATGCTTTAAATGGTCTTGTCTCCAAGAACACAACTGAGTCAATGCCATCACTAAGAAGACAATAACATCCTTCAAATTCATATTCATACTGAAAAAACATTTAAGCCAGGGGTAAATACTAAATGAGTTAGCTTGGTCCATAAAATGGTGAAAAAAAGGATTGCCATTATTGATCCACATGAAAGTTCAATTATAACCTATCCAACCAGTTAATGAAACAACCAAAACTTTGGAAAAATAATCCTTGAAGATCCAACAATTATGCTAAAAGACACATATTTTCTCTTGCAACCTTATATTATAATATTATATATCCACAACATTGAGAAAGAGGAGAATGATCATGTAGTGAAGCAGCAACATTAAGCATTACCAGTCACACAGAGAGAAAATCAATGAACCATAAATGAACATGCAACCGAGAATGCGACGAAGCCATCTCCACTAGCAAGTTGCACACAAAAAACTCCAAACCTCCAAACTCATTACATCAAGTCACGAACCAATACAAACACACAACAGAATTACACTAAAAAAAGGCATTTTTCCTATGAAAATGTATCAGCGTTTTTTTTAAAAAAACTTTTCGAATTTCGAACGCATATCAGAACCCAAATCAAAGACATAAACACCTCCAACAGAACAAAAAAAGTGCGCTTTTTAAGGGAGAACCCTAAAAAAATGGTTTTTGTTTTTGTTTAGGGGGAACAGACCGGGCCACATGGGGCTGATCTCGGAGAACCAGCCGGGAATGACGGCGGACATCCCGGGCAAGTCCTTGGCGGCGGCGTCGTTGTCGGGTCCATGGTCGCTCCCCTTCAGCCTCTTCGACGCCAGCTCCGACCCATCGTCGACGGCAGTGGCGGCGGCGCTGGGCGTTGGCTCCATCGATAGAGAGAGGAAGGGTTTTGGGGTTTGTTCGATGGGGTGCCACTGCGACCGAATCTCTTCTATTTATCGCCAAACACACACCTGACACCCTTTCTTTTTTTTAATTTTACATTTTTTTCTCCCTTTTTTGTTTTTTGCGAAGAAATACATATTTTAAATTTACCGAACAATTAATTTCTATTTTCACCAAATGAATTCGGATTCAAACGTAGGATTTCGCTCGTAAATGTAGCTAATAGTTACTTAGATATCAGCGGTATCGGATTTTTATTATTTATTTTAGTTTTTGTCTGCAATCTAATCATGACTTTTGCATCATAGGCGACACAAATTTTACATCGAGTCAATGTTAACTTTTCATCGGATAAATTTAGGGAACTACTATTCGTCGCCGGAAAATTACTTAAATCGCCCCAAAAATGACCTTTTTGCCCTTAACAAATCAATTAATACCGATTTCGTCCCGTGTCTTTAAATAAGGTGTTTGACTCAGTTTTACTCACAATCCTAGTACCAACACCACGAAAATGTCTGGCGAAGCACCTGAATCCGGCGAGGTAACTGGGGCGGAATTTTTTTCACGACTCGGGCGTCTATGGACGCCTCCACAAAGGTGGAGGCGTCTGTCTAAACCGCCTCCACCTATGTGGAGGCGTGTTAGGCAGACGCCTCCACCTTGGTGGAGGCGGTTTAGCCAGACGCTAGTTTTTTTTTGTTTTTTTTTATTTTTTGTTAAATTCAAATTTTTCAAGTTCCGTTTCAAGATTTCGGTGGTGATGGAGTAGATTACAGTGAGTTTTTTGACAGTAAAGAAATATTTACAACAATCGAGGAAGGTTGTAAATGAGCGAAACAAGTTGCAATAGGAGCCAGATTTTTTTTGGTTATATCATCATACAAACCGAAAGCAGATAACCGGATGGATTGTTACCTCAGATGTGATCGCAGACGTGAGATGAGTTCTCGTGATACGAGTATTGCACTGCGAAAGAATACGAAAAGAAAAGGTTGCGGTTGTCGGTTTTTGGTAAAAGTGGTGGAGCGACGAGATCGTGATGGATGAGTTATTGTTTCTAGTAGCATGTTTGGGCAGCACAACCACCCATTGGTAGTTTATTCAGAGGGTCACCGACAGGTCAGCGGACTTAGTGCTGGGGCAAAGCAAATTGTTCGGGATATGACAGAGGCACAAGCAAGGCCCCGTAACATTTTGTTGGCGGTAAAGAAGAAATTTCCGGACGATAATCCTAATCAAAGGCACATTTACAACTTCAGATAGTACACATACGCGAACGAGGATGGCCACGCTCAACAATCTTCCACTCACGATGTGGGCAGAAAGCAGGAAAATACTCATATATCCAAGCCTGCAGCAGTGTAAGACAACCCGTAATCTGACCACAATCAGCACGACTAGATATGCCCAGCTGGCGATACAGATATGCCAACGTCGCCGACCCCCATGAGTAATCAGCAATGGTATCTGGGTCTCTCGCCTCCAATAAGTCGCGTGGTCTCAGTCTGGAACCACTCTTGTCGACAAACAATACGCAGCCTAGCAGTAAGAAGAAATAAGCAGTCATCTGCGTATCCTCAGTCCGTGGTGGTCGCCCCCGTCTGCAACACTCGTCCACAGCGTCGATACTAACACCACCGCCACTCCAAAATGAGCTATCCCGCCCAAGACCCTCCAGGCTGACACCCAGGAACTCAGATACATATAACTTCAGCTCAGATGTCGGCGCCTGCGCACTGACCATGGGACCCTCAACAGGAATGTGAAGAATCTGAAAGACGTCATGCAACATGATCGTCATCTCTCCGAACGGCAAGTGGAAAGTGTTGGTGTCAGGCTGCCACCGCTCCACGAATGCCGAAATCAACGGCATGTCGATGCAGGAAAACATGTTGTACGGCAAGTGATCCAATCCACTGTCAACCACGGTCGTCGTCATATCCTCAGTCATCACTGAGCGTCATGCCTGCAATGTCGTACAGGCTCTGTGCCGATTATGGCACTTCAAAACCTTCTGCTCCTCGCCATCCCAGATGCGTCTGGCGACGTGGCCTCCGAAACTCGGAATGACGCTGCCATCTACAGGACCACCGGGAATAATATCCGTGACGATCCAAGACTCGTCATCACCCCTCTTCTTCTTCTGAGCTCGGGCGTCTGCAGTGCACGAACTCGAATCACCGGTCACAAACCGGCCACCTCGATCCTTCCTAATGACCCACTCAGATGAAGGACCACCGTGTCGCCCCCGTCCTCGACCGGCCTGATGTACCGCCTCCTCCTGTGGCCCCAAGTCGTATCGGCCCCCATCGTCACTGTCGTCGTGACTCCTCAGCTCATCTGAATCATCCTCGTCGTCGAAAGACTCTCCAGGTGTCTGACGACGACGTAACAGATCTCTCTCTCTCCTAACTGAAGCAGAAATACCACGTCTACGTGGATGACGAGGACCTGACTCGTCTGCTATACTACGTACCGCGCGTAAGGGAATTGATTTTCCTTTTCCTCCATGGTAACCCGATGACTATTAATTCAATTTTAAAAATACAAATTTATTAATGAATTTACTAAAATAATTAATAAACCGCCATCTCGTTGGGTCGGGCGTCTCCCGCGACCGCCCGACTAAAAAATTTTTTTTTAAAAAAAATTAATTGAAATAAACAAGGTAATTTACCAGATGTGAGTAGTCAGGGGTCTCCGCTGGCTCTTTCCCTGGCCTCCGAGACATTCTATTTGGTGAATAAAAGTGTGATATGAAGAGAAAGTTGTGTTAAAAGAGTGAAATGAGGAATTATATTAGTAGAAAGGGCAGAGGGGCAAAATGGTAATCTTACGGGCGATTTAAGTAGTTTTACGGCGACGAATATCACTTCAGTAAATTTAAGGTTTAAACTAAAATTCTTGTTCACGCATGTAAGAGGTAATTAGTGTGTTTCTTCAAATAACAATAACATAAAAATACTTCGAAATTGATTTAAAAGAATCTAAGTTTTTTTCTTCCAACTACCAAGACGACTTTGAAGCCAAATCATGTCATTTTACTAAACGGCAATGCTTAGACTAGAATACACTCTCATATAAATCCATCCTCGGAGAAATTGACACCAGGAAAATCTAATATTCGATTTTAGGAAATGAGTTGGTGTTTTATGCTCTACTTAGGTGGTGTTGATTTACATATTTTCAGTTAATGACAATTTAAATTGGATTGGAGCCGTGTTACACAATTGGCTTTTATTTTGAAGTAATGATACAGTATTTTTAAATTATCCGGAAAAACCGGACGGTGTGGCGTTGATGTTTGTCTTCCATTGATTTTCATTGCTTTCTTGAGCCCAAAAATATCTCCAATTGTCTTGTAGTGTAAGACCAAGGTTTAGGGGAGTTCACGTGATTAGGGTTTATGCAAACAAATCATTAGCCTTTATTTTATAGGTTTGTTATTCGAAATGGTGTTTCGAAAAGAGAGCAAGAGATTTTTAACAGTTTAACAGTTAAGCATCTTATTTCAATTCAAAAGTTCATAACAAATGTGGGATCATGATATGCAAATGTGGGCCATGTGAATTGTGAAACACCACAGTTAGATTTTATTTTGAGTATCTAGTCTTTAATGCTCCAATCATGAGATGTCTTTGTGGATTAGAGTAATGTTTTCTTAACTATCAAAAAAATGTTTTCTTAAAGTAATGTGAACCCGTAATCCCGTATCAGCACGTAGACTGGAATATTTAATTAGCTGATTGCGCTGGGAATCCATGCAAATGGACTTGCTTTCCTTCCAACATCACATGAGCTGATGAGATATCGAGTGGACCGCCGCACACATTCACACTTCATCCATTCTGTAATTATATTTTAGCATGTTGTAATTATCCAATAATGGGTTTAATTTTTTTCTTCTTCCAGAACAGTATGCCTCAAAGTAGTGGCCCCCCAATGGGTTCCATCTCGAGATTCTTACAATTATGCCAACTTCTTATTGCTAACTGATATTATAATCAAACTTAGGTAGCGTTTGAAGTTTATGCGGTCCACTACTTTATGGGTTGGTCCAACGGGAATTAGGCCCATTAATATGTATATTATGGGCCTTAATTTGTTTTGTGAGTTTCAGTTAGAGTTAGGCCTGACGGACTAGATTATTCTTGGAAGACAAATCCATAACAACCAAGATTCTCCGATAATATATAATGCATACAAATTGTCCCCAGATATTCATTCAGTTAAACTTAGAATTTGGGATTTAGAAGAGCTTTTACACTTAATCACTGAAAAATAGACTTTATTATGTACTTGGATCATATTGCAACGAACATTGGTACACTCTCCATGTCGTTTTTGTCGTTAATTATAAGCATATTCTAAATATTTTAAATTTCAGAAAAGTCTAACATGCAATTAGAGGGTTTCTACTGATCCTTTCCGGGGAAATAGACAGTCTTCCCGAACAGGGCTTCTTCTCTAAAATCTAAACAAATTTCTATAGAGACTCTATCAGCGTTAGAATATACAAGGGTCAAAAAAATATTATAGTGAAAGAGGTAGCAATGCATGTGATTTTCTTGAATTCTCTCGACACTCAACCCTTTGACATGTTTACAATACTAGAAGGATGGACGCAGGTAGAAATCCTAACGTGACCAATTAATTCACAACAATCACCAGTTAAGCGAGATAAAACTTGAGTGGGTGGGACACACAAAGTTCCGTCCCGTGCTTTACCATTTGATCGTGTCCTTGCAAACGGTCCACAAATAGCCGACCACTAAGTAAGCTAATAATACATATGATTTAGTCCAACAAGGCTTTCAAGCCTCTCTGAAGGCTAGATCAACCAATGTGAGTATATGTGACCCATGATACCATTAAGAGGAGGAAAAGTTGGTAGAATTTATTGCATGGCTACAGGTTCGGCCTTAATAACCCACTGACCCTTTTACTTCTATACTGTGCACCACTCCATAGTGCAAACACAAACCAACCACTTTCAATTTCCAAAATCTCAATAGAAAACACAAGCCTTTGCTTTTCAAGAAGGCATTTATTCAGATTCTTTGTTCTTTGGTTTTTGTGTTACTTGTTAGTATTATGTTCTTGAGTTGACAATCCATTTCCTCTAAGATCTCTACCTGAAACGATTCTGACATCTCATGTTGTTTACTTCAGATTCCCTAAAGAAATAACACCACCCTCATATGTAGGATCGTTCTTTAGTTTCAATTTATTATTTGATTTCTTTCTTCCCTACGAGTCCTTTTTTTCATCATGCAAACCATCACTTTTTTTTTAATGATTGTTTATCCAAAAGTACTTTGCAGTCTAACTAAATCTTTGAGATGCAACTCCATAAAATGGAGTTTGATCTTTCCTCTTTGTTTTTTTTAAACTAAATATCTACTAACTTCATTGTCATTAAAAAGGGATCAAATTTATTGAATAGTTATTTTAACTTATTTGAATTTGCTTCTAAAGGGAAACACTCAATTAACCAGGAATCATAAATCTCTTCAGCTACAAACCCACAATTCTTATACAACTAGGACAAACTTGCAACCAAACTGGAACTCTACAGCTTGGGTAGGGAATAACTTATTGAGTCTTCTTTCTATTGTTTCCTTAAAAGATGAATCACAACTAGAAGAAACTTATAACCAAGCTGGATTCTTGAGAGCAGTGGCCACTGCCTTCACTTGCAAATAATTCTTCAGACTGTCAATGCCCTTCTCCCTACCATGACCACTCATCTTGAACCCGCCGAAAGGAATGGCCGCATCGAAAACATCGTAACAGTTGATCCATATTGAGCCTGCTTTCAGTGCCCGGACCAGTGTGTTGGCAGTGTCAATGTTCTGGGTGAAGACTCCGGCTGCCAGCCCATACCGACTTGCATTTGATCTATGGATAACTTCTTTAATATCCCTGCAATGGGAACAAGAGGATGGATTAGAAAATCCCGTAAAAATGTTTCTTCTTATTTTACAAAAAAGAAAAAAAATCTCAGCTTACTTGAACTTCAATATTGATTGAACTGGTCCAAAGATCTCCTCTTTTGCGATCGCCATTTCATCCTAGACGTTGGAAGATCGAAACAGAATTAGTTTGAAGGAACACCAATCTTGTTTAGCATGACACAATGTTTACCACAGATGTTAATATTACCTTGACATCTGAGAAGACAGTAGGCTGAATGTAGAAGCCTTTGCTTCCTAGACGCTCACCGCCTGTCTGAAGAGAAGCCCCACTTTCAATGCCTAGCCTGACGTAGCGTAAGATCTTATTGAACTGCTCATCATCAATCTAACATGAACCCAAAGCGAGAGTCAACATCAAAGATTGGAGATCATTTTAATGGTTAAAGAATAAAGATGGATATCTTGCCTACATACTTAATCAACATAACCATGAAACTGAGATATAAATCAGCCATTTATTATCATTTTATCGTGAATATAACCATATAATACACAAACAAATGACGAAAGAAAAGGGACATCACTGTGTGACTGATGAAAATGCTTTAATTTGAACAGGAGGGAGTGGATAGGTCCCACAGTCCAGACAATTAGGAGAGAGTTGGCATAACGATCTCCATGCTTGTGTCACCACTTTCAGATTGAGGTAATTCATAATTTAATAATGAAGTGTTAGTATTGGCTGCTTGAAATTTGCTTTGAAAATCATTATTCGGTTGCTCCTATATTATCCAACATCTTTTACTCCAACAAAGATATGTTGTATTCAAGGTTTTCAAAACCGAACCGGTAACGTCAAAGGTTCAGAAGATCGACCGGGGTCGGACCGGAATCGAACCGGTGACGTCAGCATGACATCATACATATATATTATAAATATAATAGTCATATTTAATTATTTATTAAGCAAAAAAATATTCTAAACATCTACAATATCAATATTTTTAGGGTTGGGGTATAGATTTGGGTTTAGTTTTTTTTGGATATGTAGTAATCTGAATAACTGAATAAATAATCGGATACCGATATAAAAAAAACAAAAAAACAGGATTTTTTCCTGAGCCGGCGGCCGGTTCAACCCGGTTCAGCCCGATTCAATCCGGTTCAGGGCAAAAATGGTTTTGGGAGGTGAACCGGACCGGAAATGCCTCCGGTTCACGGTTCAACCGGTTGAACCGGTCGGTCCGGTTTTCAGAACAGTGGTTGTATTGATCCTGGTTGAGATTACAACAGGATGCATTCAAAATATTATTTACATTTTTTCATAACATTACTGTCAATCGCCTCCGATGGGGTGGAAATGACAAGGAAATCAGTAACAGTGTAACCATGAAAGAAAGAAAAGGTCGTGATTTTGTCTATATCATTCAGCCAATGGTATGAGGTACCAAATATGAACCATTTTGCTTTTGCTTTATTTGGTCTATCAAGAATGGGGAGGCTAGTTATCTATGTTAATACCACACTTTCTTTCACACAAGTTTCAAACAAAATCATGGACGTAGTTAAATTCCCTACAGCAATGGAAATTTTGGAGGAAAAAAGGAGAATTGCAGATTCCCGAAACAACAGAACGGTAGAGATTTAATGGGATGTGGTATTTTTCCAAGCAGAAATGGATTAGAGATCTTTGCACCTGTGGTCCTTGTTCAACTCCTGCTTTGAAGGGATCACCGACGACTCGTTTTAGAGCACGGGCTTTTGCTTTTTCTACAAATTCATCATATATCTTTTCATGTACAAATGTACGAGATCCAGCACAACAACATTGTCCCTGTACAGAGAAAAAGAACTGTATAAGACACCACTTTTATTATGAAATAGAAATTGATTTTTCTCAACCCAGTTAACCTGATTGAAGAACACTGCCAAATGTGCAACTTCAACGGCCTGATCAATATCAGCATCCTCAAATACAATGAAAGGTGATTTACCCCCGAGCTCAAGGGTCACTGGTTTAAGATTACTTCTGGCAGCCAACTCAAGGACGATCTTGCCAGTGACTGTGGATCCAGTGAAAGCAAGCTGAAAGGCAGTTGAAAAGCAATCATGATATAAGATAGACAATTTGTGTCCACACTTTTGTGAATTGCCAGGTCCAAACAATAATCTACAAATTTTGCTAGTCATTGACGAAATCAAATGATTTGCAGATACAACAATATTGCAACGAAAGGACATTGCGAAACTAGAACATGTTTGGTCTGAAAAACCTTATCAACATCCATATGACTCGCAAGAGCAGCACCAGCAGTTGGACCAAAGCCAGATACCACATTCAGGACACCAGGAGGAAGACCAGCCTGCAACAAAAAATGTATCATGACATCTGAGATGCCAAATATATATATTTTATAGTAGGTCCATTAATATGGCCATGCCGTTAAAGCCACATCTACTTCAATAAGATAAGACTAGTCAGCTTCAACACTAAGGATATGACATATGTTGACGCTTTTCTCAAAAGAAACATAAATACGAAAACAAACTATAACATCCAGGCAGAATTACAAATTGATATACTAGTTTTTATTATTATCGGTAGTTGATATACTGGATATTACTTCAATGGAGGAAACAATCTGCTCCCTCAACGGATCAGAAAAAACTCTGATCAAGGGAAATATTTGAATTACTTGAATTGAAGCTACAGTTATTATCCCTCACATCTACATTGGTAATATTCACGAGGTATTCTTCAATGTAAAACTTGAACAATTATAGAGATAAAAGTCCGGTTTGCAGGTTTAGAGATGGACATTTCAATAGCAAGTGTTTCAAGAACTTGAGCACACAGCTTCACAATGATTACCAAGAGAGACATGAAACCATATTGCTCCAAACATTCAAGACAAAAACAATTGCCTACTCTGCCGAAATCATTTTTTCTAACATTTGGCTAGAATTTCCTGATTTAGGCAGCCATGCAAATTTGAAATGTAATTTGAAAAAAAAAACCTACGCTGCAAACTTAACACTCATAGTTAAAATCCCTATGCTACATACCAACAGTTATAACTTTTCCCTGAAAAATAAAATAAAAAATCCAGCATGATAGGAGTATAAGTATCTTATTTTGTACTTCTACCAAAGATTAAAAGCTTCGGCTGAGTTGCTGCTTGCCGGTCGACACTCTTTTGAAATTGATAATATTTTACTTAGATCAACAGTTTTTTTTTGTGGAAGATGAATATCTTAAGGAAGCCAATTAGCAATAAGCAGCTTAAATGTTTTGGGTAATATCACATTCAATTTGATGAAAAGAGTAGGCATGTCCAAAGCACACCTCGAGAAAAAGTTTCGAAACATATAATGCAGATAGTGGAGTTTGGGCTGCAGTCTTTAGCACTATTGTGTTCCCACATGCCAAGGCAGGGCCAACTTTCCACGCAAACATTAAGAGAGGGAAATTCCATGGAATGATCTGACCGGCGACACCAATAGGCTCGTAGAGAACTTCCACATGATGTGGTCCATCAGCAGGTACCACAAGTCCGTGGATTTTATCAGCCCAGCCTGGAACAATCACGTGAAGTTAGCAAGATAACACAAACTAAAATTAGAGATACAAAGTAACTTTGTTTAGGATGAGACCTGCATAATAGCGCATGAGACGAGCAAACATTGGAATTTCCACTTGGGAAGACTGCTCATAAGGCTTCCCATTATCCCATGTCTCCAGTGCAGCAATTTCATCATTGTGTTTCTCAAGAAGATCCGCAAATCGTAGGATTATTCTTGATCTTTCCTGTAACATAACACAATTGAGCTTTTCTTTTTCTATACATTTCATACTCGAAGAGGAGAAAGGGAACACAATTTAATAGTAATTACATATGCAGTCATTCTTGGCCATGGTCCCTCGTCAAATGCCTTGCGAGCAGCAGCAACAGCACAATTTATATCCTCAAGATCGCCCTCTGAAACGTGGGCGATCACTTCTCCAGTTCTGGGGTCCAAAGTTGGAAAGGTCTTTCCTGTAACAAGAATAATGTGACAAATGCATCAAAAAATCAGCTTTCACACCAGCATCATAAACCTTTTTTGGTACCAAAAACATGAGCAGTTGCAATAGAATTCAAAGTAGAGATCCACTAATTTTTAAATGAGTACACAACAAGCAGCTCAATCTGTAATAAATGCTATGCTGAAACTCACCCGAGGCAGAATCAACAAATCGTCCATCTATTAAAAGCTGGGTATGGTCCACCTGAACTGGTGGCTTGATTGGTTCTTCAAGAGCAGCAGCTGTGCCAAACCTGCCAATTCCTAGGAATGGTCTGGTCGTTCTTCCTAAAATGCCAACACTTCACAGTGATAAGTAGTACATGGAAGATTTTTTTTCCATTGATAAGAAGAACAAATAAGAAATTTAAGTTCCAAAATAAGAGGAAGCACTAGAAGATCATGGGCATAGACACAATAAAATTGCAGCATTTAATAAGGTAAAAGCCTGGACAGATGATACCCATTAATTCAAATGCCATCAATGTATAAATTGGAAAGTTGGTTACAAAAAGCATAGTACCATACTACCACTGTCAGGATTCCATAAATGGATCTCAGTAGCTACAGGATCCAGGTGATCCTAGAAAATTTTCACAAATCAAAACTCAACACCACAACACGAAGAGAAAATAATTGCACAAAATCCTTAAAATTCTACATGAGCTAGATTAATAACTCAAACCAAATCACAGACTTGGTTCTCCATCACAAACAAGTGTAACATGTAAAAATCCAAATTTTCCGGACCAAGCAAAATATCACATCTTTTAACAAAACAACAACGACCCATTTAAGGAATCATCAAAAAGATCGGCTCTTTAACATGAAATCGCTCCCTCTCACGTCCAAATTGGGAGTTCACAACAAACACCATTGCGCTGAATCAGAACCAATAGGCAATACCTCCTCCGAGGAGATGGCGAAGCGGAGAAGAAGGTAGTGATGACGACGAGGCGAAGGAACGAGAGAGAAGGGTAGAGATCCTCCTCGCTGAAGCTGCCATCTCCTCTCCTCTTTGCTACCGTCTACTCTCCACTTTTGTCCTGCCCTGTTCTTATCTCTCACTCACACCAGATGGCACACATAATAAACTATTAGTAACATCACACTTCAACGTATTTCTTACGATTTTATTTAATTATCAATAGAAAGGATTTGTGACTGAATCCCCCGATTAGCTTTGCTAAATTAAGAATTTAAATGTGGAACTACTTTCGCTATTTTTCCTACTAAAATTAAAGGGAATTGTAAGGAAAATTAAATGGATCTCCTTATGTATTAACTTGTAACTAAATTTCAAATAATAACTGAATTTCCAAGATTTACTTTCCTAATATCCATATTTAGGATTTTAAGTTTAAAATTCACATATCATATTAAAATAACAGAAAATTGTAAGAAAAATGCAAAACAATACAAAATTAAATGAGTTATTATATCAACTTATAACCGACTTCCAAATTGATAATCATAATTTAATCCGGCTATTGAAGTAGAATTTATGGAATTCTTTGATTTCGTTCAAAACAAAATTAAATTGACACGTTGGATGTTGGATGGCTGAGATGTTTGTTGGAGTTAAAAGATCCAAATTTCCGAATAAATGGGCATGGAGGGATGGTGATGGGAAACTAACTCTGATTAAGCTCTGGTGTTAACGTCTTGTTCGTTTGGTGCATCTTCCATTCTTCCTATGATTCTATTCACGTGTCGACAGGGAAAATATGAAAAATCACAGCAGATAAGTGAATTATTGCTTGTGAAATCTGTGGGCTTCCCTGTTCAGCTCATCTCTTTGATTGAAATGTGTTTTGGCTGCTTGTGGAATGTCTACAACTTGTTCTGATCTGAAAGCAACAACACAACACAACTTTTATCTTTATCTCTTTCTTTGTGATAAACATCATGAAGTATAAAAGAAATTAAATCTGAACATGAGCTGCTCTTGTTTGAATTTTGTGTAAATTTCATGATTCAGAACCAAATTCACACTTCCGTGTAATTAATCAACAATGCCATCACATCAAGAAAGAAAAAAAATCAATAAAGCTCAAAAAGCACAGAATTGTATTAAAGGGTAGGACAAATTTTTCCAGATTGATGACTTTAGTGGCCAGAAATAATAATCAAGACTGCAAACAATTCAAACGTTATGTTTTCAAGCAATGCCTCTGTCCATATAAAACACAGAAAGTCAGGAAGGCGTGGTCCATGGGCCTCGCCAATTTATTATATTATGCATATATGTGTGCATGATAACCTCCTTAAAAATGTCAAACTAATCAAGGTTGTTAGTTCCATTAGGTAGGGCTGTTAGCCATAAACATCATTGTATTTTAAGTTGAACTACAAATTCTTGGTTATGCTGATTCTTATGAAAAACAACAGAGATAAATATCCCCTTTTTTCAGTGTAACCGATCCACGGAGAAGGAAAGTTCAAAATTCAATTCCAAAAAAATAGGTTCACTTTTTAGTTATCATATCTAACATTAAAAAGGCTTAAATAACATTAAAATTTTCTAACTAACATAATCCTAACAACGATATCTTTTCATACGCACCAAACTTCCTTTTGTTGTGGAGCACCGAACATGGTTTGAGTGGTAAGAAAACTTTAAACAATTTTCAGGTGAGATGCTTCTATTTAATTTCTTCTATTATGCCCATGACAGTGATCATTAATGACAATTAAAGAGCACTATGATTCCAAATCTTTCCATTCGACCAAAAGTCATTTTCAATCCTACAATTTGTGGTTAAGGATAATCTTCCGTGAATAGTTGCGCTGAGTCAGTCAACTTGAATACCTCCATTGGTTTATTCTAAGAGGTAATTAAGACTAAATCCTGGTTAGTGTGAAAAAAATGCAACTCTTGAGAATTGGGTGCGGGATATATATTCCTGCCTCGATTCATGACTCCAGAACTTTGAAAAGTGAACAATCAAACTTGTAGGCACATTTTGTCACTTCACGAGAGAAATCAATAAAGAATTTAATTTCCATCGTGTTCATCACTTAGGTTGTATACATGATGCATCAAACATTTGATTTTAATAGTCAATATTACGACTTTATATTGCAACCATATGTTGTGTACATGATGCATTAAACATTTGATCTTTGCGACATTACAGGGTTCATCTACCATTCTCAACTTGTACAGGATCTGACCATCTTCAAGTCCGCAAATTTGTCCGAGTGAATCGAAAAAAAGAATAATAAAATTTTGCAGTTAGACAAAAAAACTCAAAGGTCAAAGCACATGCCATTTTTACACACTTACGTACAATAATCAACCATCTAATCTGCCACAGTATCTGTTAAAGAACGTACCTTCAATGCACAACGACTCTCCATTAAGAGGCACCTCTTGGGAGATCCAACCCCACAATAAATGTATAACGGATATAACTCAATGTATAAGTATCCTTCATGTATTAGCAAACAATAATAATCAAGAAATAATACACTTATCTTCTTCCCGCACCATTTTTAATATGGTATCAGAGCACTGATCCACTCAAAACTAGCCTCAGACTCCCCCCCCCCCCCCCGGAGTTCATCATCGGTCTCACCTCATCAAGGGGGTTGAAGGTCGATCAAAACCCTCATCCAAACCCAAAAAATGTCGGACGGCAACAGAAGAAACCAACCAGAAAGCAACCCCCATCGCCTTGTCACAACGCTCCTCAATACCAACAACTATCTATCATGGGCGCGTGCCGCTTCTCTCTCCCTCAGCGGCCGGGGGAGATTAGGCACATCACCGGGAAAACACAAAAGCCAGAAACCGACGCATCAGACAAAGACCAAGATGAGTGGCAAACCATGGACCACCAGGTAATGTTCTGGCTCCTGACGTCCATGGAGGCCAACATTGCTGAAATATTCATCTACAAAGAAAGTGCAAAAGACCTCTGGGAAGCGGTTCGAGAGCACTATGGAAAGGCTCAGAACTTCGCACATATCTTCAAAATAAAGCAGGAAATTTCACAAACTCGCCAAAATAGCCGCGGAGTCACTGAGTACCTTGGCACTCTCAGAAGGGCTTGGGATGAGTTAGGGGTTTACGAACCCCCAACTACCGAAATCAAAATAATCCAACAAAGAGCAGAACAAGACCGGATCTACCAGTTCCTGGTAGGTCTAGACACAACCTACGAAAACATCAGGAGTCAGGTGATGATGGCACCAGAACTCCTTTCCCTTGCTTCAGTCACCGCCATGGTCCTTCGCGAAGAAACACGAAGGCGAACCATGACTCATCCGCAAGGGACCCCAACAACCATTGAAGCAGAAAACCATGTCTTTTTTGCCGGAAAAAATCAAAACCAGAACGGAAAAAAGGTTCGGAAATCGCAAGGAAGAGAACTGCGAAAATTGCAAGAAAACTAGGCACAACAAAAATAACTGTTGGTTCCTCTACCCACATCTCCGACCACCAAGAAACGAAAGAAATGGGAAGGCTAATCTGGTGGAGGGAGTCGCCGGCAGCATCGCACAACACAACGGGAGCGGCGACCGCCGAATCAACTTCTCGCAAAACCCTAACCCTTCGGATTCCGCTGAAAAGAACGCGTTTTATATTAACGCCTCCGGATCCGCTGACCCGCTCCGCCCGCCAACCCATACCCGCTCAGATCCCGGATCTTCCAGATCTGAGTTTCTCGGGTCCACCAATGGATCCATTAACCCGATCCAGTTAAGCAACCTGGTGGACCAGCTTAATGTTTTATTGCAAAACAACCCTCCTGCTTCAGGTAATTACTCAGGTATGAAACAAAATCCTGTTTTTGCTAATGTCTCTAGCTTATTTACTAAATCAAATGAAAATTGGATTGTTGATACCGGTGCTACAGATCATATGACCGGTAATCCAAAACTTCTTAGTAACATTAACCAAAATTTAAGATTGTTAAATAATTTTGTTACTGTTGCAAATGGAGATAACATTCAAATTCAAGGAATAGGAAAAACAAACTTTATTAATAACACATGTGACAATATTTTGTATATTCCTAATCTTAATGCTAACCTAATTTCAGTTGCCAAAATTACTACTGAACTCAATTGTAATGTGATTTTTTTCCCCTAATAATGTGTTTTTTCAGGATCGTACCACAGGGGGGATGATTGGTAAAGGCATCCTCACAAATGGTTTATATGTCCTTGAAACAAACAAAAGGGCATATCATACCCAAACTCTTGATAATCACCTTCTCTGGCATAAGCGGATGAGTCATCCCTCATCAAATGTGCTAAAAAGTCTTTTTCCATATTTTAAATCTAATTTACTATGTGATGTGTGTCGTTTTGCTAAACAAACCCGATTACCGTTTTCAAATTCCAGCACAAAAACTTATGTTCCATTTATCATTATTCACTTCGATATTTGGGGACCTGCTCCCAAAGAATCCTACAATGGTTTTCGATATTTTATTAGTTTTATTGATGATTTTTCTAAAACCACCTGGATTTACTTATTATTAAAACATAAATCTGATGCTTATCCAGTGTTTTGTGAATTTTTACGTTTTATTGAAAATATGTTTGATGCAAAGATTAAAATTTTTCGATCTGATAATGGCTCCGAATATATGAGCAATATGTTTCAAAACCTTTTAAAAAAAGGTATTCTTCATCAAACATCTTGTATAAATACACCACAACAAAATGGGCTTTCAGAACGAAAAAATCGACACCTTTTAAATGTTACTCGATCTCTTCTTTTTCAGAATAATGTTCCAACACATTTCTGGTTTGATGTTGTTCTCACTGCTGCTTATATAATTAATCACATTCCTAGTCCTACAATTAATAATAAAAAACCTTTAGAACTCTTGTACGATAAAGAAATTAGTATTAATCATCTTAAAGTCTTTGGGTGTACATGTTTTGTTCACAAAAAACGTGAACACAAACTTGACTACACCTCGGTTAAATGCATTTTCTTAGGATATTCCTTCAAGAAGAAAGGATACAAATGTTATGATCCAGAAAATAGGAAATTCTTTGTCTCCAGAGACGTTTCCTTCTTTGAAGCTGAACCCTTCTTTAAAAGTTCCATCCCTGAAAACTCCTCCTCTTCCTCTGTTCTACCAAACTTTCCTCAAGAGATATCCGCTGCCTTACCCATTCTCGAGGAAGAAAACGAACAAAGGGAGGGAGAAGACGGAGAAGAACAAAGGGAGGGAGAAGACGGAGAAGAACAAAGGGAGAGAGGAGATGGAGAAGAAGAACTTCCGAGAAGATCCTCTCGTCCTTCACGACCTCCCCCTAGATTTAATGACTATATTCTTTCACACGTCACGTATCCTATTCAGAATCACTTATCCTATCACCAATTCTCATCCAACCATCAGGCCTTCTTAGGAAAGCTAGATCAAAATAAGGAACCAACAACATATCAAGAGCTATAGGAAACCAAAATTGGAAGAAAGCCATGAAAGATGAGTTACGTGCCTTAGAATCCAATCAAACTTGGACTCTAGTTCCTCTACAACCCAACATAAAGCCTGTCGGTTGCAGATGGGTCTACAAAATCAAATATCATAGCAATGGCAACATAGAAAGATATAAAGCCCGTCTTGTAGCTAAATGCTACACTCAAACCAATGGTCTTGACTATCTAGAAACCTTTGCTCCCGTAGCCAAAATGAATACTGTTCGAGTCCTCCTATTAATTGCAGTTAATCAAGGTTGGAATCTCTTCCAAATGGATGTTAAAAATGCTTTTCTACAGGGAAACCTTGAAGAAGAAGTTTATATGACTCCACCACCTGACTACACCACACTTCCAAATCAGGTATGCAAGCTTCATAAGTCTATATATGGACTAAAACAATCACCTCGAACATGGTATGCCAAACTCAGTCTCTCTCTTATTAGTTATGGATTCATTAAAAGTTCTGCTGATGCATCAATGTTTACAAAACATAGTCATAATACCACTGTCATCGTACTCATCTATGTGGATGACATTATTATAACCGGGAATAATGACCACAAAATCACCTTAGTCAAGGAATATCTAAAATCTAAGTTTGACATCAAAGACTTAGGGTTTATGAGATATTTTTTAGGAATAGAAATTGCACACTCCAAGAAATGTCTGTTTCTTTCCCAACGAAAATACACCCTAGACCTACTCAAAGAAACTGGAAAACTAGGATCAAAACCCATAACTACTCCAATAGAAATCAACAAAAAACTAGGACCAACAGATGACACCCCTCTAACTAATATTAGACAATTCCAAAGATTAGTAGGAAAGCTCATCTATCTCACTGTTACTCGACCCGACATTACTTATGCTGTTAGTCAAATAAGCCAATTCATGCATGCCCCTCACACTCATCACTTAGATCTGGTAAACAGAATCTTATGCTACCTTAAAGGAACCCCTGGACAAGGACTTTTAATGAAACTTAATAACTCTAACTCAATATTTGGATATTCCGATGCAGATTGGGCTGGAAGCCATGATCGAAGATCAACTACCGGTTTTTGCACCTTTGTAGGAGGCAACTTGGTAACATGGCGAAGTAAGAAGCAAAATGTCGTTGCACGATCTAGTGCAGAAGCTGAATATCGAGGGATGACGACATCCACCACCAGCGAATTAATCTGGCTCAGACAACTCCTCAAAGACATGAATATCACAACTCAGGAACCAACAAAAATGTTTTGTGATAACAATGCAGCACGACACATTGCCACAAATCCGGTCTTCCACGAAAGGACCAAGCATATAGAAGTTGACTGTCATTTCATCAGAGAAAAATACAGTCAAAACAAATAGAAGTTCCCTATGTCTCAAGCAAAGAACAACTCGCAGATATCTTCACCAAAGCACTTGATCGCAGAACCTTCTCCAACATTCTCTTCAAGTTGGGATCTGTCAACCCTTTCCAGACACAACTTGAGGGGGCGTGTTAAAGAACATACCTTCAATGCACAACGGCTCTCCATTAAGAGGCATCTCTTGGGAGATCCAACCCCACAATAAATGTATAACGGATATAACTCAATGTATAAGTATCCCTTATGTATTAGCAAACAATAATAATCAAGAAATAATACACTTATCTTCTTCCCGCACCATTTTTAATAGTATCACATCTTTCTTTAAAAAGAACGACATTATAATGAAAATACTTATACACCTCTTGGAATTCAAGGATAGAAAAAGTGAGTTGACTGAACCAGATCAACATTGTCCACCGATGGAAAGATTTTTGACTAGTTTAAGAGCTGGAAATCTGCTTCCTTCACTGGATTAATTATGGGAGTCTAGACCTGAATAGTCAAATGCTGATTACATAATTTGAAAACTACTGCATGCATCTGCTTCCTACATTTAGAGCTTAATTATAAATTAAAGGTTTAATTACAGTTTGTTCATCTGAATTATACATTAATATCACTTTACACATCTAAATTTTCAAAGTTGACAGTTATCCTCGTGAATTTTTGTTTTGTAACATTGTCTTCCTGAACTTTAAAAATCTATTATTTAAACTCACATTCGTCGTTTTTTTGTTGTATCCATAATATATTCCTAAACTTATATTTACGTGAAAGTTCAGATCGAAACGGAGATCGGATTTGGTTGGAATTTGAATCGGATTGGTACTGAATCCAACCCAAATTCCAATAAAATCTGACATTTGTTTTAATTAAAACTTTAACATAAATATATATTTAGGAGTATACTAAGGATACAACAAAAAAATACAAAAAAACAAATGTGAGTTTAAATAATAAATTTTTAAAGTTCAGGATGACAAAATGTTGTAAAACGAAAGTTCAGAAAATATAATTGTCAACTTTAAAAATTCATATTTTTTGTCTTGACAAATTAATTAATACACTCCGCGGTGGTCATACCAAATAGATGTCAATCCTGTCATGCACTCATGCCTATATAAATTTATATACAAATCCATATCCGATTCATTCATTAACTGTGTCGATTGATCTTGAGTTACTACCATGTGGGGGACTCTTGAGTTATTTTCATTAAACCAATATCTGAAAATGTCAATTGTTAAAACACTGGTGCATGAAGTTGAACGCTACTGTTAAGTTTTGTAAAGAAAGAAGTATTCAAGAGATTCACAAATCAAACATCAATATCAGGGATGCTGTTCAATGCCAAAATCATGATAGCCATTTACCATTAGTAATCAACAATGGTTACTTTTTTTCTTTTTAAAAAAAATTATTTCCAAACCATGCAATTGAGATCATATATTATTACACAATCATACATGTAGAGTAGAATGTCAAACCCATGTGTTGTTTTCTGCCATCCACATATAGAAGAAATTTTCTACACTGATAAATACATAGAAGTTATCTTAAAAACCTCGGATAAAACTTAAAATCTACTTCTTTTCTAATGAAGATTGTAATTGGCATGCACATAGAATCCCAATAACCATTTGAATTCAACTTCAGAATACCAAAGGGTCAACTTCATTTCGAAGAAAAAAGAGAGCAAAATCAGAGCCCGTAAAGGTTTTCTAAAGCATTTTATATTTTTGATTAATATCTAACATAGTTTAATCCTATGCTCAAACCAATTGAAAATTAGGAATCAACCAATTAAACTAGCGTCGGTTAGTCCCGATCGAGGTCAATCCTTCAGTATTAGGAATCTATTAGCTGAACTAGTCCAAAAGGTAGAGTCCTAAAATTTCAACATGCAATTTGAGAAAGAAAAATAAAATCACAGTATGTTATACTTAGATTTGTTTTCTTACCAATTCTGGAATGTTAATTTGTTGACGAAAAAATGCTCAATTTTGCAATTAATTTCTAAGAAAAATTCAATAACAAAAACGAAAGAAGTCAACGTTACAAAATCATTGAAAAACAACAAAAACAAGGAATCCAAGAACTCACTCACTTGAAATGCAGAAACTGAAAACTTCTCACAAGAAAACTTGCATTACGAAAGAAGAAAAGCAAGCAAATCAGACCCAAAAAATTTTCTGCATGTTTCATTTAAAAACAAAGCGCGACCAATGATTTCTAAGAAAAAGAATACAGATGAAGACGATCATCCTTGTAAAATCAGACAAAATCTTATAAAATAAACTAATGATTCCCAAGAAGAAGAATTCAATGATAAAAAATAAAAGAACAAACTCAGCATTGTAAAATATAAAAAAATAGAATTCAGAAACTTACCCACATAAAAAATATATAAACTGAAAACTTCTCCACAGGACAAGAACACCATCCAGCAGCAGTCATGAGTCATGACCAGCTCAAGATCCACACCTGACAATTCCGCGGCAAATCGGGCAAACCGCAAACTTAAGCAACCAAAAATCGACACATTCAGCATGAAAACAATGTCCACAGCCAAGCAAAACTCTAAACCTCTCCCCACTCCCACACCTCTCCAAGCAAATAACACAATCAAACTCATTCCCACCATTAATATTAATGTCACAATAACACCCACCAATTCTTCCCAACTCCTCTAAACTCAACCCCTTGTGCTTCTCTTCTTTTAACCACTCCTCTTCCATCCCAATCGTGCTCACACCTCCTCTTAGACCTCTCCATACCAGCAACATGTGGAAGCCCACCAGTGATGCTAACCCTGCCATTAGTGCAATGGTGGCTACAACAAAGGTTGCTGTTATAGCTTGGGCTAGAAGTTGGAGGATGTTCATGTTTGGGATGTTGAAAATGGTGGACTGGAGGAGGGGTCTTTGTAATGTTGCCATGTTGGTATGCATGAATTCCACTTTTTTGATTTATTTATTTATTTTTTTGGCCATGTGGAGATTTATGTATAGATGTCGACCCTGCAACTGACACACAGTTACCATCTTAGTTAATGTTTTTCGTTTAATATTGTTTTTTTTTGTCACGTGTAACTTTTTATTATTTAGTTCTTTATTGTTAAACCAGTGGAGCGATTAATCTTTATGTCGAAGATTTACACTTACTGCTTGACCATGTTCCGGTGGACATAAATTTTGATTTAATTAAATAATGAGAGAGAAGAATGCCTGAGGAATATATAGCGTTTTTCTTCTGAATTCATAATGAAATTGCAAGTGGTAAAGTGGGACATGTTTTGAGGAAAAAATGTTTTTTTAAAGAATGTGAAAGTTGAGAAATTGCTATCAAATGACGCCTAATTGGTTTGAAACAGTCATTACATATTTATCTTTGCTGGTTTGATAAGGTTGTTTAGAAAGTTCAAAGATTATGTATCACACATGTGGTTTTCGTGTGCTAATTCAATTATATTATTGAACCTGCCATCCTTGTCATTCCCTCGTACCTGCAGCATCGTCCAATTCTTATAGATTCAGTGTGCAAATATGAACCACAAAAAATAAAAATATACCAGAAACCGAATATTGGAGAAATGGGGTGTAACGTCCCCAAAACAGCGGAAATTTTTAAACTTTAAAAGGATAATCAAATGACAATAACGACATAACTTACGGGGCACGTTACTCAAACCATACATATGTATAATATATCCATACGGTGCACCGACATAAGAGTTGTCAAAAGTATGACTACAACAAAGGAATACAGACATAAATACAGTAGTCATAAACCTCAAAAACGACCCGAGGATCCGACTCCAAAATGTACTCGTCCTCAGTCACCACCCCACCTGCTCCCAAAAAGGGAACCTGAAAAACATAAACAACAATGCCTGAGCTCCCCGAAGGAAACCCCGTATGCCAAGCCCACCTACGTGCACATGCATGAACCAAAACATGACCTAACATACTAGTATCATGGCATCATAAAACATTAAAGTCATAAATGATCATTTCCCCACACAGGGGTCATGAGGGTAATCACATGGTTGGACATCCGTAGATACCCACCGCAGGCACATGCGGTCATACGGAGAGTACACGACACACCCCCACTCGCAGCTACACTAGTCATATGGGTTCGGTGAAGGTCGCGTGCACTTCCGAGTCATCATCAGATCTGATCAGTGGTCGAAGACCACAATCCGCCAGAGCCGTCACTCTGGTCGGTCATACTCGCCAGCCGTGCCACAGCTGGACGATCATACTCGCCGGAACAACATCGGTCGAGCACATCCGTCGGAACAGCATCGGTCGGTCATCTCCGTCGCCACACAGGCTAAGGCACAGAACTCTGTTGCACAGGGCTAACAGTCATCTCCGTCGCCACAAAGGCTAAGGCTCATCTCCGTCGCCACAAAGGCTAAGGTCATCATGCTCCGTAGAGTCATAACATAGAGGTCATGCATAAGGGAAAACGGTCCCACAGGTCTACTATCCTAGGTCTCAATGCACATGTCATATCATGAAAACATAAACATAAAAGCATACCACGCACCAACGCGTTCATAAACAACAAATGCTACAACTGTGATCCAACGGTCGACCGAAAAAGGTCATACGGTCGACCGGTTGGTCACCAATACAGATACCAGTTCGAACCACCAATCAAGCGGTCGAACCAGAAAAATAACGAATCGGTCGAACAAAGTCTCGGGACGATCGACCGTTTGGAAAGTCAACGTCCGAACAAATATAATAACATAACAACCAATCGGTCGAACGGTAAGGGCAATCCGGTCGACCGAACAATCAGGCAGAAACCTATATTTCTCTAAGTCATTTAGGTCGACCGAAATATGAATCGGTCGGACCACTTTTAAGTTCGCTTAAGTAATCGGTCGAACAAAATCACTAGGTGGTTGACCGTTTAGAAGGTCTAAGCCCCAACCGACTTACTACAGGTGCAATCGGTCGAACAGATCATAGTGGCGGTCGACCGTTTAGAAGGTCTATGCCCGAACCGACTCACCAACAGTGTATCCGGTCGACCAAAATAGGGTCTCGGTCGACCGAACAACAACAGAGTCTGCCTGGAATGCTTAGCCGGTCGACCGCCTGAGGGCATCGTTCGACCGGTGCAAGGCAGATTCCCCAAATAACACTATAACCGGTCGACCAATACCCCGACCGGTCGACCGATCACCTTCTTCAACCTCACGACAGGTTGATCCCGACGAGGTTTCAGGCCTCCGTCGACCCCTAAAACCCTCACACACCTAGTGTGAGTTACTAAATTGAACTTGACATACCTTCAAGGCTTGAAGAAACCTTCGAAGAACAACGGCGATCACTCCACACCAACGAGTTCCTCCGGCGAGACGGCGAAATCGACTCCGACCAACACCGAAACTCCTATTCTCTCAAGTTCTCTTCTCAACAAAACACCAACCAAACCCAAACTCTCTCCTCAAGCCTCCTTATATAGCTTCTCAACCCAACACCTCACAACACACCTCACCATACACCTCATCACTAACCATCACATCACCTTCCACCTAAGTCATCAAAACCAATTAGTCTTCCTTAATTTAAATTAAACCTTAATTAAAGTTTAGGTTCTTACATGGGGAATAGAGATGAGGTCAGTGCCGTGGGGACTAGCCAGGGGGTGGGTATACCAGAGCAATACGATTCTTGGAATTAGTCGGGATTTGGATTTGAAATAAAAATTTGATTGAATTGGAATTTGAGAAATTAGATTTAGAAGTATTGACTATTGATTTAAATGTGAATTTCGACTTGGTTGGATTTGCTATCCAAATTATGAATAAATAGTTGGAGATGAATTTTAGATTTAATGAAAGTTGGATTGAAAATTTTGTTTTGATTTGGATCAAACTGTTTTAGATGTGTGAGAGTCTATTTTAATATGGATATGTGAATTCCAAATGATATGATGTTGAATTAAAATTTCGAGGACGAAATTTCTTTAAGGATGGTGGATTGTGAGAATTATAATCCTTGCTTATGATAAACTAAAGTGTTTGAAGGATTAATTAAGTTAAGAGAATAGTTAAGTGAATTATTTGTATTTATCTTGGATGAGAGATGAGATAAGAATGATAAAAGGTGAGGAAAGGTGTCACGAGGAGATAGGTTGTTCAAGAGGTGTTAAAGTTAAAAGGTAACTATATAATGTTGTGTTGGTATTAATCGGAGGAAGATTGCTTTAGACGTGAAAAACAAAAGAGAGGAGAAGGTGATGGCGGTGGGTTGACTTTCAGGTTTTTCTGGTGCAAGATATATAAAAGAAATTGATGGAGTTGGATGTGATTTGTGGAAATCTTGTGGTTGCGAGACAGGCAAGTACTGATTCGTTATTCTTCAGTTTCATATCATGTCCGTCTCTCTTGATATTCGTAGTTGCATGCATGTTGAGCATTAATATTGATTTTATGGATATGCATATGATTGTATGGTGGTGTTTCGGTCGACATGTCCTGTGGCTGTGTGTATGTTTCTAGCAGAGCAACTTAGGAAAGAGCTGCCTAACGGATAGCGTGGAGCCACCCGATAGAGGAAAGGGCTGCCTAACGGACAGCGTGGAGCCACCCGATAGAGGAAAGGGCTGCCTGTCGTTAGTGTGGAGCTACCAGGTGTGCGTCTGACAGATTGATAGATTTCAGAAGCACAGGATGTGGTCGAATCTGAATGGGGGTTTCAAATTGATATGCATGCATTTTATTTGTGATGCATGTCTCTTGATTGTGCTTATTGACTGAATGTCATATTCTGTATTATTTTCCACATGATTATGATTCTGATTGATTGATGGTTGGTACTTGCGGGCTGTCGAGCTCACAAATTGTTGATTATATTTTTCAGATTAATTATGGGCCTATCAGATGGATTTAAATATCAGAATGCGCAGCGGTCAGGATCGTGGATCGTATCTTAACGTACCGGGTTTGGGCGGGTGATCAGTTGTCCGGGCTCAGGGGCGTTACAAATGGTATCAGAGCGGGTCGATTCCAGTGCACTCATCTAAAGAAACCACCCTTAGGAGTAGTGGATAGAGGCATGCATTTCTTTTGTAGATCATGCATGCATTCAGATTGTTGATTATTGTTGTTTTGATTTTGGTGCTAGATGCCTCCGAGACGCGCGCGACTTCCTCCTCGTGACCGTAGCACTAGCGATGAGACTGGTGGCACGGATTGGGCGGAGGAGCGGCGGATGCTCTACCAGACGGTTGAGAGATTGGGCGTGCTTCTGGAGCGCCAGTCTGGCCGAGAGGAGTCAGTAGGGGCTGGGGCAGTGCATGATCGGTTTATGCGCCAGCATCCGCCTACTTTTGATGGCAGGGGTGACTCAGAGGCTGCTGAGGATTGGGTCTTCAAGATCCAGGAGATCTTTCGGGCGATAGGAGTTCCTCCGGAGAGGATGGTGGGTCTGGCCACTTACGTCTTAGGCGGTGATGCATCTAGTTGGTGGAGGACCACGTCTGCAGTGGTCTTCGCGGGCAGAGACGACGTCAGTTGGGAGGACTTCCTCGGAGAGTTCAACGAGCAGTACTTCCCAGAGCATGTCAGGGATGGGAAGCACGAGGAGTTTATGAGCCTTGAGCAAGGAGAGATGACACTGGAAGTTTACACGCGCAAGTTCAACGCTCTGGAGCGTTATTGTCCTGAGATTTGTGTGACTCCAGTGCAGCGGGCGAGGAAGTTCATACGGGGGCTTCGGAAGCAGCTCCGTACACGCGTGACTTACAGTATGCCGCAGACTTTGGCAGATGCAGTGAAGTTTGCGACCCTTATAGATCAGGATTATCAGGAGAACTACGCGGATGCCGGGAAGACCCAGGGGAAGACCAGGGGACGAGACGAGGCCAGTGCTGGGGGAAGTCAGGGCAAGAGGCCCAGGATTGAGGAGAGTGACACTCGACAGCCTGAGGGGAGCAGCTCTCGCAGGCCAGAGGTGTGCAGGAACTGTAGCAGGATCCACCCCGGACGACCTTGTTTCTTTCGCGCGGGGACTTGTTTGGGTTGCGGTCAGCTTGGACACTTCGTCAGGGAGTGCCCGAACCGTCAGGGAGAGCCGAGCAGGAGACCTGGACCATCAGAGGCAGGCAAAGGCATTTTTAGTCGACCTATTGCGAGGCCGGAGCAGGGAAGGCCAGCTGGACGAGTCTATTCTATCCAGGCTGAGGAAGCGAGGGATGGCAGCAACTGAGGAGAGGTATGCTTTGGATTTTGATTGCTTCTGGTGTGTTGTTGTTTTTCCTGCTTACTGTTTTATTGCGTTTGCACGGAGAATGGTTGGATGGAACTGGAGCTTTGGAGTTGCTGGTTGCTTGAATTTCGAGGACGAAATTTTTTAAGGAGGGTAGATTGTGAGAACCTAATCCCTTGATTAAGGTTAATTAAGTTTAAGAACCTTAAACCCTTATTAGTGAGAGTATATAAATAAACCAAACCAAACCTTTTTCTCATTCTTTCCTTCTCTCTCTTTTTCATCTCACTCTCTCCCTCAACACTTTCTCTCCCTCCCGTGTAGTTCGTCGGTGGAAGAAGGAGGAGCCGCGGGTGCGCCGGCAAGTCTGGTCGCCGGAGTTCAAGGAAGGTGTGGAGTTCGCCGGAGATACGCCCTTTTGCGTGGGAGGATCGTCGTTGCTCTTCGGAAGCTTCTTCAAGCTTCCAAGGTATGCCAAGCCTTGCTTTTACGCTCACCAAGGTTGTGTGGGTGTTTGAGTGTTCGACGGTAGGCCGAATGACTCGTCGGAATAGTGTGGCAGAAGTTCTGCTCTGTTTCGGTCGACCGGTTGTAGTGTAATTCGGGCGCTCTCGCTCGAATCGGTCGAACGATACCCGATGGGTGGTCGACCGATTGTACGCTTGAGCGAGAGGATGAAGACCCTGTGTGTTTTCGGTCGACCGGGTCCTCTTTGTCGGTCGACCGAATGCACTGTTGTATGTCGGTTGGGGGCGTTGACCTTCTAAACGGTCGACCGCCTCTTTGACCAAGTTCGACCGAATGCACTGTTTTAAGTCGGTTGGGGGTGTAGACTTCTAAACGGTCGACTGCCCTGAGATCCTGTTCGACCGATGACTTAAGACAACTTAAGTGTGGTTCGACCGATTCATATTTCGGTCGACCGGTAATGACCTTGTAGAATGTTGAAGTCCCTGATGTTTTTCGGTCGACCGGAAGCCCATTGTCGTTCGACCGTTGGGGATGTTTTATTTATTATTTATTTGTGGCGTATACCTTCTAAACGGTCGACCGCCCAGAGACCTTTGTTCGACCGTTTCGATGATTTCCTTGGTTCGACCGTTGGATTGTGGTTCGGACCAAGTACCGGTTTTAACGACCAACCGGTCGACCGTATGACCTTTTTCGGTCGACCGTTGGCGCCTAGTATTTGCATTGGTTGTTTGTAAGCGCGTTGGTGCGTGGATTTCATTTATTGCTTATGTTCCCATGATATGACATGTGCATTGAGACCTAGGTAGTAGACCTGTGAGACCATATTCCCCTTTGCATGATCTATATGTGATGACTGTGATGACTGTCGGCCTGTGTGGCGACAGAGATGACTGTTGGCCTGTGTGGCGACAGAGATGACCTTAGCCTTTGTGACGAAGGAGATGACCTTAGCCTGTGTGGCGACGGAGATGACTGCTAGCCCTTGTGCAGCAGAGTTCTGTGCCTTAGCCTGTGTGGCGACGGAGATGACCGACCGATGATGTTCCGGCAGATGTGCTCGACCGATGCTGTTCCGGCGAGTATGATCGTCCAGCTGTGGCACGGCTGACGAGTATGACCGACCAGAGCGACGTCTCTGGCGGATTGTGGTCTTCGACCACTGATCAGATCTGATGATGACTCGGAATTGCGTGCAACCCTCACCGAACCCATATGACTAGTGTAGCTGCGAGTGGGGGTGTGTCGCGTATTTTCCGTATGACCGCATGTGCCTGCAGTGGGTATCTACGGATGTCCAAAACTAGACTTATGACTAATGAACCCCGGTTGGGGAAATGACTATTATGACCTTATGACCCGTTTGGGGAATGACCAGTTATGAGTTATGTTTGGCATAATACTAGTATGATAGGTCATGATTGCATTGCATGTAGGTGGGTTTGGCATACGAGGTTTCCTTCGGGAGACTCACAACATTGTTGTTTGCTTTCAGGTTCTCTCTTCGGGAGCTGCTTGGGTGGTGACTGAGGATGAGTGCATCTTGGAGTCGGGTCCTCGTGTGGGTTTTGAGGTTATTATGACTACTTGTATATCTGTATATTGTATTTTGATGTAGTCATTCTTTTGACAACTCCTGTATACGGTGCAGCACCATATATATTATATTTATATTTTCAAGTAGCGTCCCCTGTGTTGATGTTTATCCTTTGATTATCATTTATTTGAAAGTTTAAATTTTCCGCTGTTTCGGGGATGTTACAGGGTACGTGGGTATGTGCAATAGTATTCCAAGGGTAACCAAAGGTAATTTTCTCTCTCCAAATCTCTGTTATTTGTGCAACGTCTTAAAAGTAAAACAACTTTCTTATGCTTTCCATACTATATATATTTGTTAACCATATAAATTCTCACTTCATCACATTGGAAAACAAGCCAAAGTGAGGGAAAGTAAGAATTGATCTAATATTGATTTTTTGATATTTTTATTTTTTAATTATGGTTTCGAAAATTACGTTTTTCTTAGCATGTTACTTTTTTGCAATCATTTTGAGTGACAATTTTTTGTTTTTTTTGTTTTAATTTGAAAAAGGACTCTCAACTTTTTATCTTTCTTCTCTAACTGGATTTATTTATTGTAAGTTAACATAAACAAATTTAAAATTTAAATAAGTCCATGTTTTGTTTGTTACTTATGGAATTATTTGATTAAAATATTTTTTAATTTTTTCAACTCCATAAACTTTTCTTGGATTATTTTTAACGAATAAAAACTTGATTTTCTAGTGAATTTCATAAAATACACACACAAAATGTGATTATACTATATTTCCATAATGTGTATAAAGTATAAACAACATAATTCAGTCAAAATTATGTTTCTGTTGGATTCTACTTACCACAACTTAATGTTTGTTAAATCAACTTTTTGCCGGGACAACCAGTTAGTGGCCAGCCAATAAAGTAGATTTTGGGATTTTCTGTAATCAACTTGTTTCTTATTTTGTACGGCGTAATTGTAAAACTTAATAGGAGCACGACGTTTACAAAATCTAAACACTTAAACTAACTGAATTGATATTCAATCGTCGTAAATTTACTTAAATCGTCCATACATATTACTATTTTGTCATTCTACTCTTTTTACTTATATAACTCTTCATTTCACTCTCCTAACATCACTCTCTCTTCATATTACTCTTATATTCACCAGATAAAATGCTAGGAAAAGAACCAGCAGACGCCCCGGATTACTCAAATCTCGTAAATTGCCTTCTTTATTTTAATTATTATTTTTTATTTTTTTTTGGGTCAGACGTCCAAGGGAGACGCCCGAACGTGAGGCGATGCGTCTGCGGCAGACGCCTCCGGACGCTCCAATTTTTTTTATTTAAATTGATTATAAATTGTGATAAATTTAAAATAAATTGAATATTATGTTAATAATGAATTAAATTAGTTTATTAAATCCTTTATTGATTATCAATTGTGATAATTACTAAATAAATTGACTATTAAGTTAATAATTAGTTTAATTATTTTAGTAAGGAATTATTGATTAAAATTTGTGATAATGGCTAAATAAATTGATTATTAAGTTAATAATTAGTTGTGTACGATTTTAGTAAAGGATTATTCATTATAAATTGTGGTAATTGCTAAATAAATTAATTATTAAGTTAATAATTAGTTTAATTATTTTAGTAAATTCATTAACAAAATTTTATTTTAAAATTGAATTAATAGTCATCGGGCTACCGTTGAGGAAAAGGGAAATCAATTCCCTTACGCGTGGTACGTAGTATAGTAGATGAGTTAGGTCATCCTCATCCACGTAGACGATGTATTTCTGCTTCAGTTAGGAGAAAGAGAGATCTTTTACGTCGTCGTCAGACACCTGGGGATTCTTTCGACGACGAGGATGATTCAGATGAGTTGAGGAGTCACGACGAGAATGACGATGAGGGCCGGTATGACTTGGAGCCACAGGAGGAGGCGATACATCAGTACGGTCGAGGACGTGGGCGACATTGTAGTCCTTCGGCTGAGTGAGTCATTAGGAAAGGTCGAGGTGGCCTGTTTGTGACCGGTGATTCGAGTTCGTGCACTGCAGACGCCCGAGCTCAGAAGAAGAAGATGGATGAAGACGAGTCTTGGATCGTGACGGATATGATGCCCGATGGTCCTCTAAATGGCAGCGTCATTCCGAGTTTCAGATGCCACATCGCCAGACGCATCTGGGATGACGAGGATCAGAAAGTTTTGAAGTGCCATAATCGACACAAACCCTGTACGACATTGTAGGTTTGGCGTTCAGTGATGACTGATGATATGATGGCGACCGTTAGTGACAGTGGATTGGGTTACTTGTCGTGCAACATGTTTTCCTGCATTGACATGTTGTTGATTTCAGCTTTCGTGGAGCGGTGGCAGCCTGACACCAACACTTTCCACTTGCCGTTCGGAGAGATGACGATCATGTTGCATGACATCTTTCAGATTCTGCACATTCCTGTTGAGGGTCCTAGGTCAATGTGCAGGCGTCGACATCTGAGCTGAAGTTATTTGTATCAGAGTTGCTGGGTGTCAGCCTTGAGTATCTTGGGCAAGATAGCTCATTTTGGAGTGGTGGTGGTGTTAGTATCGATGTTGTGGAAGAGTATTGCAGACGGGGGCGACCACCACGGATTGAGGATACGCAGATGACTGCTTACCTCTTCTTACTGCTAGGCTGCGTCTTGTTTGTCGACAAGAGCGATTCCAGAGTCAGACTACGCGACCTATTGGAGGTGAGGGAGCCAGATACCATTGGTCAGTATTCATGGGGGGTCGACGACGTTGACATATATGTATCGCCAGCTGGGTATATCGAGTCGTGCTGATTGTTCTAGGATTACAGGTTGTTTTACATTGCTGCAGGCTTGGATCTATGAGTATTTTCTTGTTTTCCGCCCGCATCGGGAGCGAAAGATTATTGTGCGTGGTCATCCTCGTTCGCTTATGTGGGTTGTCCGGGCCGAGGATAAGAGCGAGGGTCAAGTTCTTTCTATTCGTAGACGGCTAGATCAGATGACTGCATCGCAGGTATATAATGTATATATCATTTACGTTTATTTAAATTTCAACTTTATTATTATTAACGTATAAACGTTTAGGTAGAATGATTGTCGTATGGTCATGAGCCTGCTGTAGCTGTGCCGAGGACTACATTTATGGGCGTTATTCGTTATAGGGATATCACAGAGCATTATTTACCTGATCGCGTGTTACGTCAGTTAGGTTACGTTCAGGTGATCCCGATTGACATTCCGACACCTGAGCATGCAGTACGGTCTGCGATTGCGACGACGTACGACGTCATGCATAATGTTTCGTTCGTGGAATCGGTTTGGAGGACATTTCCGAGAGTAGGACGACTTCACCTGGACGATCTGAGTTGTAGCCGCGACCCCTCCACTTGTGATGCAGATTATTTGCAGTGGTTCGGTAGGTGCTCATATCCACTTATTGTACCCCGATTATTTGCAGTGGTTATGTACAGATTGGGATTGCCTCATCGAGGATTGGAACAGTTAGTTGGGCACTTCGGACCATGATTCGGATGTTGAGCTCTAGTTGACTTGCTCTTACTATTGTTTTATTATATGTTGCACTGTTACTACATTTGTTGGTATTTGCTTATGCTTATTTGTGTACTCTTATTATTTATTTTCTTACGAACATATCTTCTACTTATTTGTTTGACTATCGTATTTTTAATACTTATTTCTCACGAACATATCTTCTACTTATTTCTTTAGATATCAAATAATACTTAAATTTAAAATCTGGTAAAAGAACAACACGATATAAGTACAAATACATGATATATTATACATTACAAATGCATTACAAATTACAATCAAAATGTACTACGTAACCGGTTCCAGTACGTCATCCTACTTTCGTATCGATCCTCCCATCCAACAACACTCTCATCTCGCATTTGACACCACAAAGTCGCTATATGAGGTATTGGGAAATCATCAGCAAATTTCAAACGAAAAAAATGTATGTAACTCCCTAAATGAGCAATGACCAATTCTCTGACAGACTTGTCATGACAGGCGGACTCTCCCAAGGTAGCACAGTAATACACGGGAAAAACGAAGCATCCATTAGCATTGAGAAATACATGACCGCACACTTGTAAAAATTAGCAATCGGAAACAGGTCGGCCCAAACATCCATATAATGATCCTTGTCACAAGCTCCGTCACCCAATCAATTCGTTGACGAGCCTGTACCACATTACCAAAATATAGACTCTCATAAATAGGATGTGCATCTATCTCATTAGAAATAGCACGACGAGCATACGACCAGTTGTCTTGACCAGCATGGAAGACATCGGCAACACATCGAAATCCTTAGTTGTCATCAACACGTACGTCATTCCACCTCTGCAGAAATGGTAAAATGATTCCTGGCAGTCTATCAACATCTGAGAAGTTATCCACGTCAATCCGTCCGGACATTGTAAGATAGAGAAATAGCAATTCATTAAAACAACAAAATTAGGAGATAATATATTCAAACCTATCTAAATTAGTGATATATATTAAATAACAACAAATATATCGTCATACCAGATCATGTGCCCGTGTTCACGGACGATCGAGACGAATTGGAAGAATGACCACGACCCCTGCTCCCACTACTGTCAGACCGACCACGACCTCGCTCAGTATACTCGAAGGCACTCGGGTCCCGACGTGTCGACTTTCTCCTAGGTCGACCTCGTACCTTAATATTTTCTGTGGGTTCTCCATAGTTTGACTGATCGGGGTGTAACTGTTCGTATAAAATACGAGAGACACTATGAATTACTGCAGAGTCGCTCTCCAAAATCTCATCAACGAGCTTCCGAAAATGCTCGACGTCTTGTACTGACTGATCCACAAACTCTGACAATTGGACTCCTTCTCCAGAATGGATGAATTTGCTCTAAATAAATTCCATCACCTAACGCAAAACACTCGTACATGGTACAGGCATAAGGAATCCCATGTGATGTCAGAAAAGCACACCCACAACGATATTCAACTTCATTACTTAAGTCTTGCATTCTCTTCAACTCCTGAGTCAATAATGACAAGAAGCGATGCGAAACTCGACTATTTATATGCTGAAACAAAGGACCTATGTAGTTTGCCTAAATTCGACGTCTCGAATCTTCAAGAAAGTTCAGAATATTCGTCAGCTGCATTTCAATAGCCAAGTTCACGCGGTCGAAAAGAGTGTCGAGAGCGGCAGTCGATGTAGTGATCCACTCTTTCAGAGCCGAATGTGCACTTTCCACCTTGCAGTTCGTAGTGTTGCAGAAATGAAGAACTTTATTTGTCCAATTCAACACAAACTTTTTTTATGCACCAACCACGTGTCTTCCACATACTCCGTCGGCACTGGCCAGGACTTATAAGAATCTTTCAGATTACAGACTGCTCTATCATAATTCGTTTGTGAATCAGAAAGCATTACTCTCCTCCACTTTCCACGCATAAAACTCCCTGCAAGCTGCTTGCTCTCGCCGAATACGTGGTATGCATAGTTGTACACGTCTTTGTTGATATGTCAGGTGCAAAGTAAATGAGCAGACTCAGGAAAACCCTCTGTCACTGGTCGCATCAGACCTATCTCCCGGTCTGTTATTATTGCAGTCAGGCTAACAATATTCAATAACAGATCTCGCAACCTCTCCAACACCCACCGGTAACTAGACTCGGTCTCATCCTTCAAAATCGCATATCCGACGAGAAAATTCATGTTTGTTGGAGTAACCTCAACCATCTCAAACAAATGCATCTTGTACTTGTTCGTCTTATACGTCGAATCCATGCAGATTACGAATGAGTATGTACGCAACAACTGAATTAAAGTCGGATGTGCCAAAAATGTGTGAGTGAGGACATTAGTTTCTTCATTTGCCACAATCCAATGCAAATAGTTATGTTGCACTGCCTGACTGAGAAACTGCTGCCCGGATTCTTGTCTTCAGATTTCGTCCACCTCGTGTACTCTATGAAGTTATAAATGTTTCTTTGATTGGGATTATCCTCCGGGAATTTCTCCTTTACCACCAACAAAATGTTACGTGGTCTTGCTTGTGCCTCTGTCATATCACGAACAATTTGCTTGGCCTCAGCACTAAGTCTGCTGACCTGTTGGTGACCCTCTGAATAAACTATAAGTGTGTGGTTGTGCTGCCCATAGGTGCTACTAGAAACAACGACTCATCCATCACGATCCCGTCGCTTGACCACTTTTACAAAAAAACGACAACCGCAACCTTTTCTTTTTGTGTTATTTCACAGTGCAATACTTGTATCACGAGAACTCATTTCATGTCTACGCTCACATCTCATGTAACAATCCATCTGGTTATCTGCTTTTGGTTTGTATGATGATATAACCAAAAAAAATCCAACTCCTATTGCAACTTGTTTCGTCCATTTATAAGCTTCCTCGATTGTAGTAAATATTTCTTTACTATCAAAAAACTCACTGTAATCTACTTCATCACCACCGAAATCTTGCAACGGAATCCGAAAAAAATTAATTTAATAGAAAATATAAAAAAAACGGGCGTCTGCCCAAAACGCCTCCACTTTGGTGGAGGCGTCCTATCCAGACGCCCGAGTCGGAAAAAAAATCCATCTCCGTTACCTCGCCGGATCCAGGTGATTCGTCAGATATTTTCGTGGTGTTGGTATTAGGAATGTGAGTAAAACTGAGTCAAAAACATTATTTAAAGACACATGACGAAATTGATATTAATTGATTTGTTATGAGTAAAAAAGTAATGTTTGGGGCGATTGAAGTAGTTTTCCGGTGACAAATAGTAGCCCCTAAATTACATATAAATCAAACTTTGTTATTGAAGGTTGAAAACACAATGTGTTTTGCAAATGCGAGACTATTTGCTTTGAGATTGACCGTCATGATTTTTTGGACACATGATTACTGTAACTAGAGAATTTTCTGTGTGAACCTCCGTAAGTAAGAAAAATAGAGATTTCAAGTATGCTTGTTTGGAGAGAAAGAACAGGATTTTGTGAGAGGTTAATTTAGGGAACTACTAAACGTCGCCCAAAACTACTTAAATCGTCCCTTGAAATTACCAAATTGCCCTTAACAATATATTTAATACCCATATCGTCCCGTGTCTATAAATTAGCCATACGGTATTGTCTATTCATAATTTATCAGTAAAAACACCACGAAAATGTCTGGCGAGGGAGATGCATCCGGGGAGGTAAGCCAGTCGCGGGGCACAATTTGGGTGGGGCGTCTGCATTAGACGTCTCCCCCAAGGAGAAGGCGTCTGCGTAGGACACCCTCACCTTGGCGGAGACGTCTAACGCAGACGCCTACCCAATGGGAGAGGCGTCTTGCGTAGACGCCCTCCCTTTGGGCAAGGCGTCTTGCGTAGACGTCCTCCCTTTGGGCAAGGCGTCCTACGCAGACGCCTCACCCTTGGGGAGGGCGTTTAACACAGACGCCCACCCATAGGGCAGACACTTATCCAGACGTCGGGATTTTTTGACTTTTTTAATTTCGATTTTATTTTTGTAGGTTCCGTTGGAAGATTTCGGTGGTGATGGAGTGGATTACAGTGAGTTAATTCAAACTGCACAAAACTTTGCAACAATCGATGAAGCAAGTAAATGGGCCAAACAAGTAGCTATCGGAGTTGAGTTTGTTTTGGTCGTGTCATCGTACAAAACAAGATTAGATAGTCGGATGGATTGTTATTTGAGATGCGACCGGCGAAATCAAATGGAATCTCGGGATATGGATACTGCACTTCGAAGAAACACCAAAAGAAAGGGTTGCAGTTGCCGTTTCTTAATAAAAGTGGTGGAGCGACGGGATCGTGATGGATGAGTTGTGGTTTTTAGTAGTGGTCACAGACATCACAACCACAGACTGACAGTTTATCCAGAGGGTCATCGTCAAATTAGCGGTCTAAGTCCTGGGCGAAGAAGATTGTTCGTGATATGACTGAGGCGCAAGCAAAAACCACGGAACATCTTGAAGGCAGTAAAAGAAAAATTCCCGGAGGACGTCTCCCGCGGACGCCCACAAATTCCATGGGGGGAGCTGCTGACTCGGACGCCCACAAATTTTTTTAATTTTTTTTTGAAACAAATAAAATACGTAATGTTACCGTATACGGGTACATCGGGGGAACTGTTGACTGCTTGTCTGGTCTCCGAGACATTCGTGATCTTACGTATAGGAAGAGAAAGTTGTGAGAAAAGAGTGAAATAGTGAGATATATAAGCAAGAATATGAGGAATGCCAATTTGGTAATTTCAATGGGCGATTTAAGTAATTTTGGGATGATGTTTAGCAATTCAGTTAATTTATTTACGTTTTTAAAAAATATTAATCATGTTTTTTTGTCTGTAGAGAAATTTTCAATACAAGAGATCCTTCACATCCTAAATTAAACATATGGTTCCAAAGTAAACTATACGACGTCTTCTGTGTGGACGTGGCTCATCAAAACGCAAGATTTCACACGTTATTTTTCATTGCGCCACCCGATTAATACGTAATCCTGATTGTGCTAAAAGTTCCTCCAGGATAACTTTCAGACGACATCCAAATGCAACATGAAGAATTCACACTTTCTGAGCCGATCTAAATTAAGCTATCTATAAATGACATCTTATCTACCTCATTCAAAGACAACCTAACATAACTTACGGATGACCATAGACGGGAAAAAAGAAAGGGAATTCAAGTTCATAAATTGGACAATTCACAAGACAGGAATATTTAAAACTTAGCACAACAGCTATTGAAGTATTCTATTCAATGACCAACTTTACATGGGAATATTAAAATAAAAAGAAAACAAATATGTCGATAAAGTGAAAGATAAAAAAAGGTGAACTAGAATTTAAAAGTGTTGCTAACAACCGACGACGACGCCATCCTTTTGAGAAGTTGTAACACGAAGTATTGCTTGAGCATTTAATGGGGAAAGTTTTGATTGGCAGAAGCTTTCCCACGAATCTTTGTCCACTGGGTCTGCAATTTCAGCAATTGATGCGTCCTGATATTTTTCATAAGCTGTTTGCAGTTCCAATGCCAGGCCTCGAGCGGCTTCTCTTGACTCAGGAAGTTGGTCGCTGAGTTGATTTGCAGCTATCTGGATTAACTTATCGATGCCGTATGAGTTAATACCCTCAGGTCCCTGGAACACAGAATAAAAATTCAAATTACAGATGTTCATACATAACATATTTATGTTCTTAAATTCTCTGGGTACTTTGTGTAGTCTCTATTGTGCATGCCATACATGGTTCCGATACTAACTGAAGGATCAAAATATTACAAGCAACAAGGCAAACAAAAATAGGTTGTAAGCATGTTTTGTTCATAAAATTGCCTATGGGTGCCCCTCCAAAGCTGCTGATTAGCATGCAAAAAGTCAAAAACTTAATATCAAGTAAACAGAGCAAGGTAAAGTTTAGAAATTAATATCTATCGAGTAAACTATGGTTCATTGTATTTCAGCAAGAAATTGCTGGACACATTTGTTCATTTTATAACTTAATGAAGATCAAGTCATAATGTACCTAAGAAGTAAGAATCACACAATCAGGTCATATACTATAATGCACACTTGCAAATAGATTGTCAAACATGCCTACAACTATCCTGGAAAGGCAGTGGCCTTTCCATCAGAAATTTCCTTCCTAGTACTCTAAACAGGAATAAATAGAAAAAAACCAAAGGCCCTATTCAGAAAAACTTTCCTTTAAAAACCTTGTTTATGTTTCTATGTTTTGAACTTACAATAACTCAAAATTTGATTGGAAATCACAATTTTGCTTACTTTAATATGTACTCGGATAAAAATGTTGTTTTAAAAAAGTGATAGGTGTACAAAAATTAGGACAAGAAAATTAGAATCCAACTCCTTAATCCAAAGAAGCTCAAACCTAAAGTGAAGAGGTTTACAACTCAATTCCAAAATTCATATCAAAACGTTAGAAATGTGCAACTTAAGATAGAAATCAAAAGAGAAAAATTAAATGGGTTCTAGATGTTAGTGCTTTGAGCTGTGGAAACCATTTGCCTACAGGGGATCAAATGTCAAACTTTGCTTGAAAGGTGTTTCTTAGAACATGACAACAAAAAGGCTGACACTCTCTTAACCTAGGGAATATGTTTAACTAGAAAGTAGCAACAAAGAGCTCCATGCAGTTACTTGCATGCATTACTAGTGCTTCAACTTTTAATAGTTAGTAGATGCACATTATCGAGCAGATTCAGATTGAAATTTAATAGGTATATAGGTAGTAGGGGCATATAGTTATATACCAATTATCCTTCTATCTTTATGAATTAAAGACGTATATAACCAACAGGCCCTGCTTAGACGGGGAGCATTCCTTACCAGTTGTAACACACTTCGACAAAAGCACATCGATGCTTTGGCACGTATTCGGGGATTTCTGTGGTTTAGATATGGTTGCAACTTGGGCAATAACAAAGACGACGAAATAAATGTAGTCATAGAAACAAGTGCCTTCTCTGCAGCTTCACAGACAAACCGTTTATCCTGCGAAGACTTCAGAAAGAGCTGCAAAAGCTGATTGAACACCAAAGAGCAAACAAATAATTAGATCATGAAATTAAGTAAAAGAACAGAATAAAACAGAATTTGAAAGGAACCTCAAGTGAATCAAACAGGTGAGAAAGACATACCATGGGATCAAGTGAATCAATTACAGAATCATTACATGTCCTGAATATGTCCGCTGAAGTCATTATTGCTGTTTTACAAACAGCACTTCTTGGATTCTTCAGAGACTTGACCACCAACTTGAGAACATCACAGCTGCCATTGAAGGTTAAGGACTTAAGATGCAAACTAGAAAAGCAAAAAAGAGAGTAAAAGCAATGAAAATAATGAAGTGCGTCTCAGGAAATGAGAAACCGAATATTATGATTTAGTCCAGTGACAAGTGTAAAAAAAGAACTTAGATTGTAAAACTTTGACGAAAAGCCTCACAAAGAACAAGACTTACAGAATTGGGAGCAGTCGCTCCTTGTAAAATATTGATATTTGGCGGACATTGTTAAGCGCCTCGCAAACTGTGATCCAGTTTTTAGAGTCTAAACGTGCTAATAATGTCTGGAGAAGAAATGGAAAAAGGTGTACACACTGTTATGTTTTGTCAATCTACAATAATGAAATTTCAATTGATATCTAAACCATATAACAGTATAGGAAAAAATTAAGATTTTATGAACTCATACATTTAGGCTTGTTTCAACACATGCAAGATCTTTCAGGTCCTCACTGTCTATATATTCTACTTCAGTGTTTGGTGTGCTCGCACAACCATTAGTTCCCTCACTGACATTCAATGGTGCAGACACCAAAGGATCTGGGAGTTTATTGATACCCTTATTCATCTCTTCACTGGTGTTCTCGATGTCATGCTTCACAAAGCATCCTTTGGTGGATTTTTCGGGTTTCTTTTCAGAGTCTAGAATTGACAGTGCATTGTGATCTCGGAGAGCTTCCCCTGACATATTGAGATCTGAAAATAAAATAACAATCATCATCACCAAAATGCAAAACAAAACATGGTTAAAAAAGGAAAGTTCAGGACATACTACAGACAAGGTTTACCGCTAACAAAGCCATAGAATACCATAAGTTTCAAGAAATTGCCAACACAAGATTACTGGTGAAACATGTATAAGATTGAATTTGAAACGCTTAGAAGAGAACAGAAAATGAAATCAGCACTATAACCAGGGAAATACCAGATGGAGCCTTTCCAAGAATTGCTATCAGCACGACACTTATCCCCCGGAACACCTGCAAACATCAATAGCAAAGCAATGATTAGGAAAGGGTAGATCATAGAAGAAGAAATGCACAAAAAAAGGAAGCTCCCATTTTAAGGATTGCATACTGCAAAGATAGTCGACTAAGGTGATCTATGATCAGAAGTAACTCCGATATTTCAGGAACACAAACTCAAAACACAGCAATATTTAAGCACATAATATCTTCAAAGTTCAAACTTTTACGGTATTCACGGTGAATCAAAAAAGCTCTAGAACACAATTGCGTTACCAAAGAGCGGAAAACCAATACAATTTCGCCATTCAAAAACTTCACACTACACATCTCTCACTTTAAACAAAAAAAAAACACTTGAAACAAACGCCATGCATAACATTAACACAACAACTCCACGAATCCAAACCCACCAACGCAACAGCCAACCTGAAGCCCATTCTTCACATCAAGAATGATGATAAAAGGATCTTTCCCCCCTCTAATTCCGAAAAGAATCGATTTTTATCCCCAGAAATAGGCAACAGATCCATCCAAGCAAGTTCACACCTCCCCATTCCCCAACCATTTTCCCCAACAAATAGATCTACACCACACCATTCCAACCCTGGTTTCTCAACCAAAAAAACAGAAAACAAAAACGAGATCTAAGTCATAAACGAAGGGGGGGAAACCAGATCCGAAGTCGAAAGCGCGAGGGAAGTGGAGGGTTAGGGCTTACCGGAGGGGTTGGGTTGGAGTATTTATAGTGGGTGAAAAGAAGAGGAGAAGGCGCGGGAGAGAGAGGGAGTGAGCGGAGGAAAGGAGTGTGGTTATTAGTGAGTGTGTGGGCAGAGAGAGAGAGAGAGACAACAGATTTGTCCTCCGACATGCCCAGGAAGACGTGGGACATTTTGCATCCATGTCCTTTCTCTTTTTCGGTGTTCCCATTTCCGGGCCATAGTTTTGCATGATGGTTGGTTGGGCTTGCCGTGACGGATGCCGTGAGAGATTGTTTGTTTGGTTGTATTGAGTTTGTAGTGGTATGTCTGTCTGACTGATAATTGTTAATCTTTTTGTGACTCGAAGGGGTAATTGTGAGATGAGAGACTTTTAGAATGTTGAAGAAAGAAACTGATTTTTTGTATATGTGATGAATAGAGAAAAACATGATTGCGTTTTACTACATATTTGTTGAATTTTAATGCAATAGTATGAGGTAACATGAAAATATCACGAAATTAACGTGTGAATCCTAAATCATGAGTCATGTCTAAATATAAACAAAAATTTCGCATTAGATACAACTCACGTTAGATTTTGTATCTTGTAAATTCAAAGCAATACATCACAATTATGTTATGTTTACTTAGTATTTGTGTCGAATAAAATCGTATCGGATTCCACGTACGCAAAATACACACAATATGTCACAATAACACAATTGATATCCTTTGAGGAATGTTAATACTCATCAATGATAATTTGCCATGACAGCAGCCAATCCATCTGTACGGATACATCTGCAATTATAGATAGTTGTCAGGGTTGTTAGCAATCCATAAAAATAGAGGGGGTTGAGTTGGTTATTAGGTCAGAGTGACGGTTGATGGGGTGGGTGTGGTGGGGGCGGATTTTGCTTACATGTGAACCACCGAGGAGAAAAACAAGCCAAACCCAACAAAGACATGCTATGCTCTATAGTCTATACTCACAAAGAATATTATCAACCTCCAACTACAGCTCCTACTTTTCCCGCACCAACCAATTTAAATAACTTTGCAGTTTTTTTCTTCTTTCAGTTTTCACCAAATTACTGCACAGAGCATATGAATCCATCATTAAGTTAAGGAGAATAAAAGGAAACAAATCACAAGATATCCCAAGCAAATTTCGTATCCAGCTGTAATGATTCAGCAATCATTCCATAGCTAATGCCTAATCATTGTGAGTTTATTTTCTTACTAAACCTGCCAATGGGAATTCAAATTTCAAAATTTGATGCAAACAACTAAACGTTCATACTTTATTGGCCCTTTTATTGCTAACCAATGGAGCTCGAATCGAGTTTCATATTGAGCTTGTTAACAAGCTAGACTGATTACTTTCCCAAAAAAAAAGCAACTAAGCAAGTGTAATTGGCATAACTATGGCTCCACCAATCTAATATTTAGACCTCAATTCCTGATAAGTACTTAAACATAAATCATGTGCCATGATAAGATAAGTCTATCATCAATATAACAAATTATGTGTGATAGTAAAAGTGTAAAACACATGTTGTAGTCCTACTCTAGTAATCACAATAGCAATCCCTTTCCAATAACAATGACCAACGCTAACACCATTAATCTAAGACATCGATTGCAGGAGGCCCATAATAACTTTTTTTTCTTTATCAAAATGCAATCTGAAGGAAACCATTTGAAGAAAACATGCAGATTTCTTCTATCTTCCACATGTGTAACTCCATAATCCAGAGCAGAACCTATTGAAACCAAGTATTGAAATTCCAACCAAGACACCTCAAGAGCATGTGCATATGTTCTGTCCACATCTCGATTTAAGAGGCATTATTTTGGTTGGAACAATGTGAGTCCATTATGTTTGTTCATACTTGTCCCAATTGCATCCCCATCTACCAATCAATATGTACTACATACTTTGCTCCCTACCTGTCTGTCTTCCAACTCCAACCTGATTACCTGAATATAAAGTAAAATTTGTAAACCTATTTTCATAATTTGGGTCATGTTTGCCATACATTTTATAGACGTAAACGGGTGATTAGTCTGTGACTTCAGCAAATGTTACCAAAGCCAATTAAGAAGTTGCAACTGCTGAGAGCAAAGGGTAATATATATAGGTCATAGTTGCACCACTTATGGCCATTTTTTTCACCCAGCTTTTGTTAAACACACTATTTGTTGCACAAATGTATGGAATTAAATATTTTTGGGTCATAGTTAAGGTTAAGTGCAGATAAAAGTATAGCCTTGTGAGATTTCACCATACCAAGGAAGTAGATAAGATATTATGATATGATAACAGACCATTCAGAGATAATTTGAATTACTTGGAAGATGTCTACTGAATTTATACCCAAAATGGGTTGTCATACACTCACTAGTACATGTATAATACGTTGGAAATCATTACATAAGTTGGGGCTCGAGGCCTGGAAATCAGCCCATGTCTGCCTTCGCATATATAAGGAAAATGGTCATGGCCACGGCCACCTTCAAATTTCACATCCCAAAAGTCCGAAATCCCTCTATTCCCAAGGTAATTTAGTGAGTTATTATTGTTAGAAATATGAAATTTGTATGGTCAATAATCTAGAACTGATTTTTGAGTAGAAAAGTGTGAAGTGAGCCTGGAGTCCAAAAATGTGAAAGTTTTCATTCAAGTTCTACTCACCATTCAGATCATTGGTTTCATTTCAAAATTCTACATACCTACAGCTTCTTTAAGTTACCCATTTGATAATAACCATAATGATAATCAAGTGGATCAGAGTTAGTTCGTTGTATAGAAGGACCAAACCCCTTTAGAGGATGAATCAATCAAGCGTTCTGTTAGGTTCTAGCGTCGAGGGCGTCAGCAGTTGTGAATTTTTCAAAACAGATTAATTAGTCGCATTCGCAAATGCAATTTGACATAGAAATTGATAGAAGTGATATTGGCATCGAAACTCACAATTTCTGTCGAAAAAAAAAGTTCTCGAGAAATTGAAAACATAGACCATCAACATTTACATCAATACCATAAAACAGGCTCCTGCATGACCGAGATAAGGAACAATCTATGCAATCATACTCTGGTAATTAGAGACTGTATCTCATTGATTCGTTAGACGAATTGAAAACATAGATGTTCCTTCCTATAAGAAACACAAAGTGATAACTATTGGTTAACCAATAGTTAACATTTGCATGTTAATTATCATCACCAATAAATCTCGACGATGCATGTATTGATAGAAACTCTATAGTACCACAATAATGTGTCAAAATAAACTATATAGTACCACAATAATGTGTGAAAATGTGCAGTTGGACGTCATTTGATGTAAGCATATCCACCCGGCCATGTACTTGCATTCGTACTCAACCCCTTTTTTTGTTGAAATTATCAACCCGTATATTGAACACACTGATCAAACCTCCCTCAACTTGCCATTTGACCAATAAAATTAAGAAAAAGAAAATGTGCGCCGCAATTGGGTTTATCTCAAACTATTATATCAACGAATTATGGTTGTATGTTGTTAATTATGACATGTACTATAGACCCATTTTGAATAGATACATGGCATTAAAGTTAATGATGGGATTGGGTTGAAAAGAGTAATCTTCTGGTTTGACTTTTGAGCGTGTATGAAAGTGAAAGCCATATAGTGGTGCTCCTATCAAAAGTTGATTTACTGGAATTAGTTTTTTCAGTTATTTCAAAAAAAAAAAAAAGTTTTCTCAGACTAATAAGTGTGGGAGTGGGAGTAAAACATACAGAATTACCGAACTTTGAAATAGCTAGCCAATTGGTAATCTTGTGACTTTGGATATTGGTCGTGTAATAACCTAATCTAAATCCCTTAATTAACTAAACCTAAACCTAATTAACTTAATTAAACCATGTCTAGTGAAGGATGAGGTGGAGAATTGGATAAGAATTGAGAGATGAGGTGTTGGAATAGGATTGGAGGAGATAGAGGTGTTGAGTTTTGAGGTAAATATATATAGGTAGATAAGAATTTAATTGAAACGTTTTGCTTCTTGTTTTGGTTTACCAGAGAGTGAGAGAAGAGTTTAGAGAGAAGAAGAAGAAGAAGGAGAAGAAGAAGGAAGAAGAAGTGGAGTGAAGTGGTGCAAGCTTGGGAGGCTTCTCCACTCGACCTAAAGGTATGCCAAGTCTTCATATTAACTCCCCAAGAGGTGTGGGAGTGTAGAGGACGGCGTTGGTGTCGTTTCTCTGGTGAAAACCCTACTGGACGGAGGTTGAAGACGACTGGTTCGGTCGACCGTTGAGTGTTTCGGTCGACCGAACAGCGTCTAAATGATGCATGTACAGTGGGAAGATGCATTGTTCGGTCGACCGGTATATGGGTCGGTCGACCGATATTTATAAATATTAACTTACTGCCCGAAAACGGTCGAACGATGTCTGTGTGACGGTCGACCGTTTATGCCAAATTTCGCGGGAAAATAAAGGGTTACATTAGCCGGTCGACCGGTGTTGTTTCGGTCGACCGAACCCAGTAGATAGGTTAGACAGGCCTTCGGCCGACCGAGTGTGTGTCTCGGTCGACCGAACTGCGCAAGGTCGGTTCGAGCGTTGACCATCTAAACGGTCGACCGCTCTGGATCCGGTCGACCGACCGCGTGCAGTTTTCCTGCAGTGATGTGCCTGTAGATCGGTCGACCGGGAGGTAGGTTTCGGTCGACCGAATGCTGTAGGCAGGATTCAGGCAGTTTTCCTTATTGGTGGAACGGACCCTGGTTTGACCGATTGGATATATATTTATATAAAATGTATAGCGTAGACCTTCCAAACGGTCGACCGCTAGATGACTTTTGTTAGACCGAGTGGTCAGTATTTCGGTTGGCATGATTCGACCGATAGACTTGTTTGTACAGTACCGTGTACTGTGTGGGGGACCGGTCGACCGGTGTGCTTTTAGCGGTTGACCAATCTGCCGCAGGTTGGTGGATTTATCCACACGCGATCCGTTGAGTATAGGTCGACTACCGGCTCCGAGGCGACGGTTGATTACCGGCTTTGAGAGCTACGGATTTCACCTTCGACGAATGCGTATTATTGTACTACTGTTTCCTCTCTTACCGAGCGGGGTGTGAGGGATGTGTGCCGTAAACCCTGGGCAGTTTGCGAGGGTTTAGCGGTAGGCCGAGGATGTTCCGGCAGGGTGCGCGTTTGGCAGCTCTTGGGGGAGCAGCGGCTGTCGTCTGACCCGAGTTGTGTATTCGGCGGGCTGACTCGCTCCTGGAGTGCGGCGTGTACCGGGGGTTCCTTCCTGCACTTTTTGGGAGCAGTGGTGTCGACTGACCCTTGTGAGGCAGCGATGGACTGACTTGACCCTAGTGGCAGGAGTGGTTCAGTGCCGCGGAGGCGGTGAGGGCATTATTGTGGGCCCGAGGTGGATGATCATGTGCATTGTATTGCATTGTCTTTAATTCCTTTTTATATTTTTAGGAGGCTTGGTATACGGGGTTCCTTCAGGGAACTCAGGCATGTTTGTTTGTTTTCATTTCAGGTAGCGAGTAGCATTAGAGTCAGGTGGTGACCGAGGAGAGTGCCCCCGGGATTAGATCCTGTTCTCTTTTATATCTTCTTTTGTTTGAGGTAGTGATTACATGTATATTCACTTTTGTTGTAATCACAGTTGACTCATTTATATAGTTTGACTTCCACGTGGGTCTGTATCTTATATATTATATATATATATATATATGTTGGTTTGTTTCCCGTGACGTGTCCTGTGTTGACCGTTGACGGTCTTTATTATTGTTTAAATTTTCCACTGTTTTCGGGGCGTTACAGGTCGTGAGTTTGAATCTCAAATATACCAAGTGGGGTGTCTTAGGTGGTAACATACAAATGGGAAATAGTGTATGAAATGCATCTGCAATTTGGAATTGAAACCACATTGCTAATTAAAAAATATAAAAATTTGCATGCATACATGTCTATGAACTTCCCCACTTTATCCAATTAGAAGATCATTTTGTCTACGTACAAACTTGATATGCCTCAAGAGGAACTTTAGATTTTACAAGTCTTACACATGCATTGAAGTTCTGGTGTTCCATCTCAGGATCAAATGCGTTTGCGCGCGGAAAGAAACTTTAGATTTCTTAGTTCACAAGTCATAATCTTCATTTAAACTGCTATGGTTTGTGGAGGAGGAAGTTGAAATGTCTCTATTGCTCATTAACAAAGTAACTTTGGATGCTTGCCATTAAGGTGGCAGTCAACTCTTGGAAGAAAACATATCTATAAATCAAGTAATTGGCAACTAAAAGTAGTGGCCATCAAAGTCTTCAAAGATTCTTATGTCCTTATCGACTTTACACACCCATTTAGATTAATTTAGAAAAGGTGGTATGTATGTATTATACAGACCTTGGTTAAGTGTGCATTTGCCAAAATTATTGTAAATAGTGTTAATCATTTGTCATCCTCCCCGTGCTATTTATTAGTTAACATTGAGCAACTAATACAAGTTGCAAATATTAGCTAACAGATGGATAAACTAGGAAACTTTACTTTTCCCCCCTTTTTTTGATGTGGATACCTTAAAAAGAAGCTTTAAAAAATCTGAATAATTGTACAAAAGAGTTGTCAATCCGACACAAATACGAACCATACCTGACATTTCATTTGACCAGATTTTACACAACAAAATTGAGAAATAAAGACAAATATGTGAGAAAATAATGGATTCTAAACTTTAGGGGAGGAAAATGTTACAAAATGATAGTATAAAAGAGATGATTGTCGCATTTAAAGTTAAAAATGACAAACTAAAGTAAAATTTTTAAGTTTTGACATATTTTATAACAATATTAAGTTTTTCTCTTTTACGACACTCCTTGTAAAAATCATTACGAACAAATAAATATATTTACAAAAAATATCTCCAAAACTTTGACCAAACAATCGCCTAAGGCCACCCTCAAGCAGTGGGCCTTCCCCCCCGGGAGAGAAGTTTCAAGTGGTTGTGGGGTTTTGAGAAGGAATGAATCTGACGTGGAAACTGGATGTGTAGGGTGGCGTGGACACCACCACTGATGGCCTAACCATACCCAATAGTGTGCTTTCAAAAAACCATATATACCTCGTATTGTGATTTGGTTTTCAGTTCAATTGTTAAGAAAATTTAAGATTGCAACAAAACATCTCAGAAATCTGAAATAAATCAACGCAAACTTAAGTCAATCATCCATCTTTTCCTTCCCATCCATTATTTTAAAAAACATGTATATCTGTATGTATATTTCTGTCAATGTTTGCCGCTTCCTTCGGAAAAAAATGTTATTTGTCAACGTGAACAGTTTAATGATGTTGGCACGTATTTAATTAATATCTTGAAAGCCCTTCTGAAATATTGTATTAGATCTTCGTTATTCGATCTGATTTTGAAGTTTTTGAATAAAAAAACGAGTTACAGCTGGTGAAATGAATTATTATGTCAAGATTCGATTAATTTGAGCCCGTTCTCCTCTAGAATAAGGATGTGAAAAGGTCAATTTGAGTTTATCAATATTTATATATATATATTCATTTTATCGCTTCAAATATGAATCATGTCATTTTCTCTTGCGGGGCGATGCCAATTCAGTATGCAGACTGACAGACGCGGGAAAAATACACCACGTACATAAGAATCAAAATACCACGTTCCTAATTGTTAATTATTATAATGATACTTAAAACCACACAAATCACAGGTCGATAACACTTTTTTTCAAGAAAAGTTGATAACATATTGTCAAATACATAATCATAATCCCAACAACACCAAAGGTACACTTAGTTAAGCAAAGCACACAAACAAGACAAACACAAAATCCTTAATATGAGCGCGCACATGAATTAACACATGCACTGAAGCTGCACAATAACATGTAATTAATGCATATATAGTAAGATTTATGTGTCATAATTATCATATTTAAACTCCGTCGACCACTCCCAATAGCTGGTCCCTCTGGTGGCCACAGCTGCCGCCTCCTCCACCGGAGCACCCAAGAGGGTGTAGTTTCCGGCCAACGTGGCCGTCGCAAAGCAATTGCCACCATCTTCGCTGCCGTCATCTTCCGAGTTCATTACGTAGCCACAAGTGAGTTGGTATCCCCCTTGGTTGTATGTCTCTCCGCTATCCACCACCACCGCCAAGTCGGCGCTGAGGCGGTCCTCGGCCTTGAGTTTGGTCGGAGGCAAAGTAGTGATCAGAATGGGAGTGTGGATCGGTTGCTCTGGTGGAGCCACCATCTTTAGCTTCTCAGTTAGGGACACCACCTAGGCTTCCAAATTAACCATATATGAAACGTGTCACTTTATTTGCATTGTATATAGTGGATCTTTATTTAACATCAATCTCCAATATAATATGAATTTGTAAACCTTAATGGCAGATAATGAATCATCAAAATAAAATTTTCTATCTAATTTAATTGAGTAACCTAGTGAAAGATCTAATATTTATGTGTTACATACATATTTATTAGCAGAACTCCCTTGCCAAGTATGTGTTACTACCTTGGACATGACAACAATCGATCAGTAATAGTAGTGACACATATTAAATTTTGCTTAATATATTATTGACAAAATGCATATTGCATACCACAAAAAATTGCAAATTTGGAATCTTATACTTTAGTTGAGCTCACAACTTGGCCTTTTGTTGTTACAGTTGAAATATGTTTACGAAGAAGATATATTTATGTTTGTCTTCATACTATATATACAGTTCTGGAACCAATTCTTAATTTGTTGATATATTTAAGTAAAATTAAGTTTGTTCATTATAACCTTTGAATTGGCTTACAGTTTAATCTATTACAGGTGAAACATATATATAAGTACGTCGTTATCTAGATCCTACACTTAGATTGGTAATACCAAAATGACAATAAAAAATAAGATTAGATTCTTAATTAATTAATGAATTAGTTAGGTGTATGTATGACCTCAGAGCGGAGCCGTTGGTTATCGGCGGCTAAGGATTCATGGTTGAATATGAGAGAGTCGTGGTCGGCCAAAAGCGCATCGTAAAGCGCCCTGAGGTGGTCGAAGTCACGCTCGAGCTGTTTGTTCTTCCACCGAGCCCGTCGATTCTGGAACCAGACGGCGATTTGTCGCGGCTGCAGGCCGAGCTTCTTAGCCAGCTCCGACTTCCTATCCGGCTCTAGTTTGTTCTCCTCCTCGAAGCTCCTCTCAAGTAACTCCACCTTCACCAAATAAAACCACGCCCACCGGCCACCTCTAAATTAATAATTAATTCTCATTTGTGCCTGTCATTAGTTTAATTTGGATACCATCAAATTAATGTTGCTTTAATTGGAATATTCTAATGTCAACTTTTCGTACGTAGCTCATGTCAAGCTAATATATCATTACTATTTTATATTGGTAGATTGGGTTCCACTACTACTCATTATACCAAAATAGGGGGTTTTAATTTTTTATGTATGGGTTTTAATTCCTGATTATTTAGCTGTCGCTTTGATGGAAGGAATTGATCGAAGATGTTGAATTGTTCTTGTTATAGTCATAGTCATATCTAGAGCTAAAAGAACACAAATTGTACATAATAAGGTATCAAATGGAAGCCCAAAACATAACTATGTAATTTTCAGTTTTACATGAGTAATAGGAGAGAGCTATTTTGTGAATGAGAAAATAAAAGTAGTTGGTTGGTTTTATGAGCAAAATGGTCAAATTTATCAAAAAGAACAAAAAATGAAATTCTTGTTGACAAACATGTTTTGTTTCTCTAATGACCATGTAGAAGCTCCAGATCTGTTTATATATCCACTTCAACAAATTAATTTTCCAGCCATATTCAATTTAAGTCAATCATATGGCTTGGCCACCATCTAACCGGATATTTGGTTAGAAGATTAATTGCACAAAGAAATGGAAAAAGAAGAAAAAAAAGTGGAAGTGAAATTTTAAATGAATTACTTGATCCGGAGTAAGACGGCGCTTCTTCTCCGGGTGCAATTGCTCATCATAGTAATCTTCCTCTAGCATTAGCTCCTCCGGAATCGCAAAGAACGATCTTCGCTTCGCCCCGCCTGACCCACCCTCACCTCCTACATCATCCTCCCAATCATCCAAAATCAAAATTAAATTGAAGAAACAATTTAATTTTCCCATAACATACCAAAAAAAGTACGTACGTACGTACGTAGGATCGATCTAGAGATTAATTTCTGTATATACGTACCTCCAAAGGAGATGCTACGATTGGCCCCGAACAAGACCATGTTGGAACCGAAGACCGAACCTCCTGGACCCATATATGAGTATCACAGTCGACGCACGCACAAAATTACGTACGTACTTGCGTGTATAATTAGTGTAGAACGAGAGGTACGTAGCAAGGGAGTTAAAATCAGGTAAGAAGCAAGAATTAATTAAGCGATCGATCGAACTAATTACTAGCGCCTCCTCCTCCAATCAAGGTCGAGGAGGGAGAAAGCGAAAGACGAGTCTAGAAGACGATGATCTTGTGACGGAAAAAACTGGTGCTCCAAACCAATCTTGTGGAGATTTTCATGGGCATCATAGACAACAACCCTACGATCATGCATGCAGATGCAAATGATAAACACACACAATTAACCCTCCTAATTGACTAAACTATACCACTCTTGCTGGAGATCGATAAGTCCCCGGTGTTACAACAACAACAATGTTGGAGGATTAAGAAGAGATCGAGATGGTGGATTGGTTGGAAGGAAATGGTGGGGGTTTATAGTGGGGAGGAGAGAGAGGTGAAATTACGAGAATGGAGCTGTTAGGGTTATGTGCAAGTGTTCTTCCACCACGCCATCTTGTCGGGGGGATATGTTGACTTCTTTTTTTTCTCCCTAAATATTAGGTCACCCGTCTCACGCGATCGATCCAGTTTAAACCGACGTAAAATAATATCTACCACTTCTTCTTTTTAAGTTTTTTCTAACCTATTTGGTGTTTCTCGTTTTAACTTGATAACGTAGTTTCTGATCTTAATTATTTCAAGATTAATTACTAACTAGCTTAGCCACTTTTGGTCATATCGTTAATTACTAACCTATACTACACACACACATACGAGATGGACACTCAAGATACAACTGTAATCCAATATCATTCAGTAGAAGTAGGTTTCTCTTGTAACTTTATTTGAATGTGATGATCATGTGATCTTTGGTTTGAGGGGTTACGTCATTTGCTAAACATGGAAATTATCAGAACCAGTCGTACGATTAATATGTTAATCACACACCGTGTCTTTAGTATTAATTATTATTTAACTTCTTAATTAAGGAAGTTGAGTGTATGAGTGGTCTTAATAGGATTCCATGCAGTAGTTAATGTCCATTGCTTTTCCAACGATATGATAATCTTCACTTTATTCTGGAAATTAATCTATAAACATGCCCACAACAAACCATACGAGATTGAGATTATGTAAGATTCTGGGTCATCACTTTTCAGAAACCAACTCCATTATAATAGCAACTCGAGAGCATGCACATACGATCTAAATTCTAAAAGACCAAGAGTCCATATGTACTACATTTTAAAAGGAATTTGTTGAAATTAGTTGCATTAAACCAAAATGAGAACTGAAAATTGAAGATAAGCACTTATATTGAACGCCATACACGTGTAGCCATATAACAAGACCGAAACTATATTCTTTGTTTTGCATATGTATTATTTAGTTGCACACCTTCACTTTATTGACATAGAATATCACAGATCATGTTTCCATGATGAAAAAGAGCTGCATAAATTGATCAAATTTAAGTTTTTTTTAAATCATTAGTAAGTCCATAAAGCCCATAGCGTGTAACTGGAACTGTGGAACATATACTAAAAGTACTACTGGTACAATTATTTAGTACTAGCTTGAGTTAAACCTTGTTTAAGATCTGGATGTCCATTACCAATCAAATGCAACTATCTGATGTTTGTTGTCCATATGGGTTTGGTGATGTTATCTATTTTTCTACTACATGATCACAATGATCCAACGGCTGTGGTGCTTCGAAGCAACTATCTTGAAGTCCAGATGACCTCCAAGTCTCCAACTGTCCCACAAGTAGCATTTCTAATCGGTCCAAATTTCCTTCCAATCCAAATCACAGGTGGGATGGACTTTTTCTTATTGGAGTTGCAGCAGTGTCCAGAGTTGTTAGGGGCTGTTCCTAATTTATCTAGTTATTATCTTATGCAATCAATCTATTTTCATGCAAAAAAATGAAGGAGATTGGAAGGTAGATAATGTTGTTTATTGTAGATGTCATGGATAAGCAACAACTAGCAATGGATCTAGACATTTTCTAATGGTTTTAGGGGTACCTAGCTACTATTGTAATTTTCCAATAATTGAACAAGGGTTACGATAACATTTCATATTTTCCATAGTCTTCATCAAATATTCGAGACCATGAAGAAAATTTATCATCTTCATTCATTTGGAGTAGCATCATGTATGTCAGTCAGCATGTAAATCCTTTCGTACCCAAAAGGTCTTTGGTTACCTTGTATATGTACGAGACCGAGTTAACAAGGAGAGAAAAAAAGATAACTTGTTTAAAAAATAAGTTAGTTTTCCGAGCAAATGAGATTGAGATCATATTATAACAACAGTAGTCTTTAATTGCAAATTAATTGAGGTAAGGTGAAATTATATTCCATGAACAGACTTTATAAGATTATTATGGGTTTGAAGTTTCATAAGAGGTCCACAGAGTATCACCACTTGAGTTTGGTATTTTCCATTCAGAATTGTGGGGTGCGTTTGAATGTCTTGAAAACGGATGTATTTTTTGATAAAATTGGGAGGATGTCTTGAAAATGGACGTAGTTTTTGATAAATCTTGATTTTTCAGTTTGTAACACCCAAACATAATTTGTCTGACCTCATATTCGTGAAAAACTGTGCTTAGTTCACCAGTGCAAAATGCACAATAGGCGTCAGATATTCAAACATTTTAAACGTCGACTGTTTGAATATCTAACGTCTATTGTGCAAGGTAGAGACACATCCGACGTCTATATGGCTATTCAATTTAATCCTACATCAGGAAAAAAAATTGTTGGTATGGTCGATGCACTCCACCACTCCTTTACTGCTGAAGGAGATCAAGTTGGGGCACTTGGGTGTCTTAGACTTGATGTATTTGTTAATACTCAAAAGATTGACACTTGTGGTACTTGAGCATCTTGGACTTGATTACTGTACAGGTTGAATATCTGTTATAGGTTGTAATGTACATTTTTTTGGTTATTTAAAGGTATAGTAGACGTCGGTCGTATGTAACTGACGTCTATACACCAGGACATAGGTGTCAGGACAATATACGACGGTCGTATATACTGCCAAAATCCGTCGTATATACCATTGTATATCCGACGTATATGGTCTTTTTTGTACTAGTGATTTTTGGCATTTAACACCAGGTTTAAAAAACTGAGAAAGTGAATTTTTCGAGTTTTTAGGTGGGGTCCACGTAGATTTTTTACTATTATACCCCTAGTTTTATTAGATTATTTCATTAAATGTCATTGTTAGAAACTATAAAATTAAACTTCCCCTTAACACAACTTAAAGTCACAATTTTCTCCAAAATTAACTACTATTAGCCTATTCTTTTCAATTGAAAATCAAAATTTATAACCAGAAGAAAATGACTAATGCGCCTTTTCGTCAAGATTACATATCCAAAAACTAAAATTCAGTTTTAGCATCCAAACAGTCGGAATGCGAACCGTCAAAAAGCTCATCAAAACCGTGTCGCGAGCAATTGTGTTTTTTTCAATAACTGTGGTCGCCTCTGAACATCCAAACACACCCATGGTCGTAGAGATCCGAGACCCATCTTTATCACAGGGAAAATGGAATTTCTAAGAGGTGATGGAAGCCTACTTTTTTCTTGGTGTGGAATCTATGCTCGCTTTTGGAAGATGAGGAATCTAAAGAGGTGCAATGCATTTCAAATGATTCATTGAGGTGGACCCACCCAAAAGACAAATCACGTGGAGTGCTTTTCCATTGGATGGATCCCTGACATGTTTTGTTGGACGACAGTCATATTGTCGTTGGAAACCATCAAACCAACGTCCGCTACACCCTCCAAAAAAATAGACATTGTAAAGAATAACTATGAACCATGAAACAATACGTAAAAATGATATATGTAATATATATGCTGTATCACCTGAGTTCAATCATAAAAACAATGTATATAACAAGTAAAATGATACATATATACCAGCACTCACATATGGTGCTTTCACAACTCGAGTAACAAATCCATCACGGGACACAACATATCTGTCCCGAGACTAGAGATCAGATTCGTCCCAAAAACTCAGACATCAATGACAGTAATGAGCAAAGGAACAACACTGACCGAAATTGTCTTCTGAATCACCTCTGCTGTAGAGCCACCAAAGCAGATTTGAAAGTGAGTTCCCATCGTCGTGCCCAGTCAACATCTTGGTTTTCAACAAAGCTGACTCTCTATCAAAAACCCCTTCCAGTGCGTACACAAACCCCTTCCACCCTTCCCCACTACCATCCCTCCCCAGAGACGGCATCGCCCATTCCACCAATGCCTTTGCGAATCCGACATCCCGGAACAAAACCTCAGTTATGGGAAGAAGTGGTAGTAATTGGATACCAAGCCTGCACTCCTTCCAGTCAGGGGGTGCGAACCACAGACCGCTGTCCCTCTTATTGTTCCATAACACACCAATTACTTTGTTTTGTCTGCAGAACTCTTCGTCGTACATTCCCTCTCCCTCCCTTACATGCCACCATGTCTCTGCGGACTGCATTTCTAGTGCAGTCAAAGTTGAAGCCAATGACAGCAAATGTGTGTCTCCATAAGCTAATCCCAACAGACCTGCCGAATAGTAGGCATTAACTGCCTCACTCGAGCTCTCTTGATTCCTCCCATCTGCAAATTCAGTTAGACCTCCGGCCCATGAATGCAGTTTCCAAAGGTCAAAGCACCTCAGCCGGGTGTAATTTGGATGTCTACGTGACGAAGTCATAAAATCTGCAACCAACGCGTAAGCCTTAGGCTTGTACTTCCTACCCCACGCATGATCTATCTTGGCTAGCACTGCGATCGCGTAGAGGAAGTAGCCAATGTGGTAATGGTGGTCATTGTAGATCCCAAATCCAAAATCCGCACCCTTATCAATTGATCCCTGTTTTGTCACAATTCCTCCCCATTTTGGATCATAAAGAAACCCATTCGCCTCAAATGTACCATCCAACCAGGGGGTGATGGACCCCTTCAAGAACTCCCTCACCTTTGGTATCACATCCAAAAATCCAACTTCCTCAGCAATGACCGCCAGCCTCGCAGCACGAGCAATGGCCTTCCCGTAGAAATAAGATGAATTTGTTGTTATTGGACTTGAACTAAGCTTCTCAACATCATCACAAATGGCAGAAATTATCTCATTACGCCCTTCCTCTCTCACTCCCCCAATCGAATGCCAAGTGATCGAGATGGGATCAGTTTGAAGCCTCCAACGGTCACCAACAACACCAACAAGTTCCCCATCGATGCTGTTGTACTTGAAATCCTAAAGAACTGTGACATCTCTTCCGAGAAGTTTGAGGTGAAGAGGGTGTGCGAGGAGGAGCAACTCACCCCAACCCCTTTTCTCCCACCTGCATTGTGGAACCCATTCATGTTCTGTCGTGTAATAATCTTGTCAACAAAATTGCATATCATCTGAGTAGATCTTGTGCAGGGAAGTATTTTCATGCATCATTTAGATAAAGCAGTGGTAACAAAAGCAAAATTTCAACACATTATTCTGCTACTAATCATCCTAGAGAGATTAGCAGGCAAACTCCAATCATGCTTTCCATTGCTAAGAGTTCAACTTTGGATCCTTTTTTTTGTATGTTTGGTTTGTAATTTGGACTACTTATGTACAAATGTTGCCTACAAAATTGTCTGAATTGGCAACATGCAATATCATCCTATAAATAACAAGAAATCTTTCTCCATGAAAAAAATAAACAAATGAAAGAACCTAAATAACCAAAACAAAATCCGAATCATCCACATCAACATGCCACAACTGGGGAGCAAATCCGGAAGAAAAAAACCCAATTTGATCATGTCAAAACACACCTTGAATGATTTAATATTAGACGTCTGAATCTCAGAAACAAATCATCACAACCAATAAGCTTTAAAATCACTCATAAATTTACCTGTACTCCATGCAGAAGGGCGTTGTAAACTCCGCCTTCCCGGAAACCGGATAACAAGTACTAAACCGATCCAACACCCGCTCCTGCGCGTCACCGAACACTCTGGCAACCCTAACAACCCCACAGAACCCGTCCTCACTCACCACCTTCTTCCCCAACCCGTCCTCCACCTCCACCAACCTTGTGGCCACCGACACATAACAAACATACACGGCCCCATTCCCGAACCTGATCCGATGCTTTATCCCAGTCCGATCGGACTCCACCGCGATAATCCCATGCTGAGATCGGATCTCAACCCGGGTGGGGCCGAGGGTTTCGCAGGTGACGAAGGGGGAGCCGCGGACGACGTGGAAGCGGAGAGAGGGAGGAAAGTCGATGGTGAGGGAGAGGTCATCGAAGGCGGAGACGAGGAAAGAAGAAGAGAGTCCTCCTCTTCCTCCGGAGAGGGAGAGGTCGGGGACGAAGGGCTGGAGGATGAAGGCAGGGGAAGGGTGAGGGGAAGGGAGGGAGATGGAGAGGGAAGTGGGAGTGGGTTGGAGGTGGTAGGGATGGATGTACTCGGGTTGGGGAGTGGTGGAGAGGGTGAAGTTCTGGAAGAAGGAGTTGGTCGGGAAGGGAGAGTGGATGGTGGATGGGAAGATGGTTGGGGTTGGGAGGGTGGTCGAGTCGGTGGCCATTGGGAATAGAGGGGGAGACATTATTGTTGGTGGTGGTGGTGGTGGTCTTCTTCTTCTTCTTCTTCGTTTCAGGACTTTGATTATGATGTTGGTGGGGTGGAGTTGGGATAATCTTCTCTTCAGGTTTGTCATTGCTTTGCTAAGCATATTATAATTTTGATTTTCTCCTCTTCTATTGAACGGGAAGTGGAAGAGTAGTTAGAGCATCTGTGGTGGATTGATTGATGAGGAAGTACCAATCTTATTATCTTAATTACTTCTATCATTTCGATTCAGGTGAAATACAAAAGAAACTTATAGATAACTTATGCCTGATCAAAAATATGTAAACGAACTTATGAATAATGTATGTTTTTTTACTGTAAGAAAACGATTGAGTGGTGTTTTCTTTTCAAAATGTTTTGACTTGTCTTAGAATTTGTCCCTTATTTCTGGTGTTGTTAGAACATGCATCACAACGCGACCGTTTTTTCATGTCACGTGAAAGATGAAAACATTTTGTTAAAAGACTACAGGGCTTAAGGGAGCATTATGTTTCTTTGTGTAAAAAAAAAGCTTTCGGTGGACGTTCTTTTTATTTTTCTTACTAAACATTGTTAGGACATTACGGGAGTGTTATGCTTAGAAAAGAACGGCAAATAATTTTAGTAATCAAATGGAAAAAAAAGTTCATCGGAAATCGATTTTTCCTTGGACAGAAATGTCAGTTCTGCATGGGTTGTGAATTGTGATGTATGCCGGTTTGCATTTTATTTGTTCTCAGCTCTTTCACGCACTTCGCACCTAGCCTTTCATGCACTTCGCACCTAGCTAATTGAGCGTGAATATAAATGATTCTAACAAGTTCAAATTTCACGTTTGAGTTTACGCGCTGTTAATCATGAAAAGTATTTTTTAACAATTTCAAATTTGGATAAAAGCAACTATGTTTGGTCCATTGGTAGAGACGTCTTCATGGAATTTTACTCGCGACGAGGTGGTTCAGTTGGGGAATGACATTTAGAATCAAGTTCAGGTGAAGTCTTTTCGATTAAGTTATCTTCAAGTTGTGGATGACGTGTAATATATGGACCCTCAACTCAAGGGCCTCAACTAGTCAATACCTGACATTTCAAATTAATGACGACAGAGAAAATTAGTGATGTGCTTACAATTTTTTGTCGAGACTTCAAGAATGCATCTTATCCGCACCAACCCAAACAGCTCATCATATGACACTGGATTGGATATGACAAACGAAGATAGCTTCACAATCCCTTTAAGTATGGTTTATTACCTTCTGCCAAAGAGTTTAAGTAGAGAAGCAAAGAAACACGTCACGACGCTGCTTCATGAGTGATAAAAGTGAAAGATTGATTACAAGGTAAGGTTCGTATATCCAAACTTGATTGCAAGGAAGGGTATACAATCTGTGAGCACAAGAAGCAAATGGAACCAACATTTTCCTTGATGCTTAAGGCATACAATAGACTTAGTTTGATTCCTGTCAACCTTAATCAGCTACCAAGACAAAGTGAAACAACTCACGTACATTACGGCCAAATCTTTACGGGAATAATAACATCAATACGTCTTGATGAATCATTTCACTATTCAGAATTCACCAGGTATGGAAACAAAAGGAACTGTATAAACCATCTAATAAATCAGGAGTAAACTCAAACAGCTTGAGAGGGGCACTCTGCCACGAAATGAAAAGGGGCAGGACTCACCGATGCATGGTATTGCAAGAAATCGTAGTTTCTTCTTAAAGAGAGATCAAACATCTTTGGAAGCACGACAGGCACAGAAAGAAAAAGGTTCACAGCCACTCAAGAGGCAGAAGTTACCAATCATATCACCTGTAATCAAAATAAGCATGATTTGTCAGATAAGAGGCAAGACTCGTACAGCAGTAACTAAGAAATTTGAAGGAATCTTGCAGTTTGTTAATTAATTTGTAAACCCACATTTTCTTAAGATGGTATTTTCCAAATAAACAATTTCACACCTACTTGTAAGTGATAACTGATTGACCTCAATCATAGGTTGCTTTTGGGCTTTCCATGTCACAACAGTATAAAGTGAAAAATGCCAAGAGAAGGAAAAATAAAAAACCTGGTGGTCAAGCCTTGGACTTCATAGAGAGACCAGTCTCCACTTTCTTTATTTCAAAAATAAGCATTCTCCACATTTTCAAAATAAACATTTCTGCTTCCTCATCCAATATCGGTTGGAGAAGTTGTAGCATATCTGTTGCTTTCACATGATCCTTGGTACAAGAAACAATATAATCAACGAAGGTAGCCTCCTCTTCTCCAAGAAACTCTGTTATTTTCTTCGAAATCCAGGGCCTCATTCTCTCATGCAATTGGTGCTGCGGAATTAAAATCATAGCAACAATCAGATTGTATCTAATGGTACAATACAACGTAATTTTTCACCATTTCAATGACCTTTATTCTATTGCCCCTACATAAAAAAATTGTGAGCTTTAGGCTCCAGCACGTGCTGCTTGTAGCAGTAACACATGATTAACCACTAACTTTGGAACTTGTGGCTTTCGGATGGTAAGTCCGAAGAATAGAGAAAGCAGGCATGCATAACAAAAGCTTATCTCAAAACTCCTTTGTCACGGAATTTAACCACTACTCTGTAAAATTGCATCGCAATTAAGCAGATGGGAACCCATTATTATCTCAGACTTAAGCAATATGTAATGTACCGGTCAAAATCAACATAATACTAACCTCTTACACAACTTGATGACCTCAGAAACTAATTGTTATATGCATGTGGTATACCCCAATATATGCAATCTTTTCAAAAAGTTATCACTAAATGGAAATCACAACTTCCTACTGAGGTTATAAAATAGTTTTTCAGAATGTTACACTTTTCACAAATAAATAAATAAATAAAGGGAAAAAAATTGCACAGATCTAACTTATGCAAAAACTATAATAAAAGAAAACAAGTCAATGAGGTTTACCTTGTCATAAACCAACCAGTTAATCTCATATGAGAACAGTTCCTCTTTGGTCTTTGGGATCATGTCAATCAACTGCTTTGCATCCAAAAGTTTCTTATTTTCAGTTGCCTTAGGCTTGTCTTCTTGATCCTTGTGCCTCTCAGAAATATTATCATGAACTTTCTCCCTTTTCTCGTTTCTGGAATGTTTGCTGCTGCCCTCACTACGATCCCGATCCCGGTGCTTGTCACTGCTTCTCCTTCTATCCCGCTCCAACTCAGCCCTCTCGTCTTTATGAGTACCAATACGCTTGGCAAACTCGGCAGCCGCAACCAGGTTTGGTGATGTTCCTGGAATGGTTGTCTGGACAGCTTGTAGTTCCTCAGTGGTATATTCTATAGGCACCAATGGCCGCATCTTTTTGTCCTTTTCAATATCCTCATCTTCTTCATGGAAAACAGAAGGAACGGAAGTCCGTTTCCCTGATCCTATAAGACCAAACCCAAGTTTACGGGATAAATTACTGTTACTCTGCTTCGAATCCACCATCAAAATGGAACCCATATTTGACTCATCACTAATTCCGTTTCTGATATTTCCATCTCCTGCACCATCAAGCAAGGTTACTATACTGCGTTATACAGAAGAAACCAACAGAAAGAACAAGAAAATTGTACCAGCATTATCAACAGCAGAAGAAATGACTTCATTCGTCTCATTATTGAAATTGTTGACATCGTCCACATTCATTTTATCATCTTGCATCTCATCCCCATTGGTTCCATCACTTACCGAAGCAGCTAGCATCTTGGCATCATCTTTTCGTCTCTGCTCTTCAATTGCTCTTTCCTTCGCTTCAGCAATTTCCTCTACTTCTTTTAATTTGTCAGCAAGATCTTCTTCCTTCTCACGCTGCAACTTTCTTCTTTTATCCTCAGCAGCACTACCTCTATGCCTTCTCTTTCTAATATCATCATCATCACTTTCATCCTCCTGATCCATTATCTCTCTCCGGCGCTTACTTTCTCTATCCTTCTCCCTCTCCCTCTCGTATTGTCTTTGGTATTCCTTCTCCCTTTCTCTGGCTTCCCACTCTTTAACACGATCTTTATACCGGCGTTCAATCTCTCGAGTTTTCAATTCTCTTTCCCTTTCTCTCCTCACTCTTTCCCTTTCTCGATCACGTTCATATCTTTCTAGTTCTCTCTCTTTATCTCTTTTTGAATCACGCTCTCTATCTCTACTTCTATCACGTCTCCTCCCCTTGTCAGAAGAGCTTGGTTCAGTGCTTGGCTTGTTTCCACTTGTAATATCCTCTTCATTTCTATCTTCAGCTTCAGTTTATAAAAAAAAGTTCATAAACCAACCATAAGAATAGAGTAGAACACAAAACAGAAATATAAAGCAGAACCTACCACTTCTGACTATATCCCCATCAGAATCTCCATCCCTGGACTTAGTAGGAAGCTCGGAGCTAGTTTTTGCAGTACCATCAGCACTTGCTGAAACAGGAGGAGGAGGGGGCAATGGTTTGGCCTTTAGTCTCTCCTCTATCATATTCTTGAGCTTGTCTAGAGCCTCTTTATCAGCATCCCTGTCTTCATCCGACACAATGCCAAATTTTTGAGGGTCATCTTTTTTCGTATCCTCGGATTTATCTGTTTCCTTGTGTGAATTTTCATTTTCTGTTGGAGGCTCTTGCTTTTCAGCTTCCTGACTTTCATTCTCCTTGTTAACACCATCATCTCCGGTGCTTTTAAGCTTTTCCCTTTCAGTTTTCTTTTCAACATAGCGCTCAAGATATTCCCTCGTTGCTTGATTAACATTCAGCTGCACAGGTCAAAAAAGGAAACCCAGCAGTTAAAACTGGTGGAGCAGACAAAAGGGAAGCTAAGTTCCAATACATGACCTTCATATTATGTTTAACTTCAAACAAAAGGGAAGCTAAGTTGTTCAGTCAGCGAAACAAATGTTCAGTGGATAATAAATTGGGAGAATATACAATACTTCAAATGCATTTACTAGATGCATTTTATATTTTGTCTCATGATAGAATGAGTTATACATGTTTGCCCACAGCCAATGAAACTTGAAATGCTCATGAAGAATACCTAGTATGTTCTTGTAGTGAAGGAATGCATGACATTCATCTTATCTAGGAAACAGATTTTGCAGAGCTTATTGGTCTGCAATGTTTATCTTCAACCCTCCATTTGATGGCAGTTATAGCAAGTATCAAATGAGAAAACTCCCTGCTCTTTTCTAAGTTGAACACCTCAAACAGAATAGAATAACAGTATACTAGATGGGAATTTAGGATAAAGAGTTGAAGAGGGTGATCATGAAAGATAAAACCTTCATCTCCACAAAAGAGTAATTGCAGTACGAGATTGAATACATTTTAATGTGTGAAACAACTTGCACGTACGGTTCAGTCCAGTACTCATGCTTAGGTATCACCACAAATGAGACCATCTATTTCCTTGTACTTAGGTAGGAAACTAGAGGAAATACGAGCCACCTCCCTTAACCTAGTGGGTTTTTTTTACTTGCTCTATTTTTATACCCAATCTATCTATGCAAAAAATGAAATCATAAATACACTAGCAATTAGCATGCCACACGAGAAAAGGGGAAGAAAGTATGAAACTATGATTTCCTACAACTTAGTCACAGTTTCTTCACAAGATTAAATCCTTATCAATAAGATTGCGTTACTTGATAGATAGAGAAATGAGTAAATAAGTCTGCTTAGTCAATATACATACCACCAGTTCTTGCCCGTCAATATTTAGCTTAGTCAGCAGACGTAATGCACGTAATACGCCTTCGGCAGATTCAAACTCACAAAATCCAAAGCCTCTGGGAGTACCATCGCTAGGATCTTGGGCACGCTTCCAACTCTTCACAGGCCCACAAAGCTTCAAGAAAATATTAATTAAATAGATAAGCAAAAGGAATCAACATCCTCTATAGTATAAACCTATGGCTAGAATTCATGTAAGTATCAAGCATACCCTAAGAAGGGATAGAAGAAAGTCATTTTCCACTGAAGAAGCAATTTTCCCAACATAGACGGTCGTCTGTGGCTTCTCTGTTGGTGCTACAATGGGAACAATGGGTCTCACAACTGGTGGAACCATTTGCGGTCCACTAACACCAGGAACTTGAGGTCGAGAAAGCGGTGGAATGACTCCAACTGGCATAGGTGGTCGTGGAGGAAATCCGACACGGACCATTGGTGCATATTGTCCGGGATAACGTGCAAGTCCTGCAAGATGGAACAGACGCTACGCATTGCATTAGACAAAGTGAAAAATGATTTCAAGGCACATTATTGAACAGTTACAATAAAACAATATACAAGTAAATAATAAAAGACAAGACAGACTGTATATTTAACAGAAGTTTGTTACCAAACAATACAAGCATATAAGAGACTCCACCAAACTCTTTGCAACTACCACCGGCAGAACAGAAAACCTGGGCATAACATTCAAAGACACAATCCAATACGCAAAGCAATGTACACACAAGATTGCACTTACCTTCACCATACTCTTGAAGATAATCTTCAAAACTTTTCCAGCTACAATACTGTTCTTAAGCATTTGCAAGTTGGGCAGTGTCACAACATTAGAATGTGCAGTGGGGATGTTTGGCATACTAAATGACTTTATCTCATGAGCAATTGCACAAAATAACAAATACAATCACTAAGGAGAAGGAGATTAAAACATGGTACCTTATGGCACACCTGCACCTAACACTTGGTCGAGGATGAACAAGCTCTGCGGTAGCGAAAAGTTCAAACCCCGTATTATCCAAAAATTAAGAAAGCTCGTCTCATTAACTAAATGTGATAGTTAGCAAACTAAGGCATAAAACAAGGTTAGGAAATTCAGTTGAGCCGAGCTACAGCACAATGTTTTGGGTATGTAATGCATAGTTTCTAAAAGCATAAATCCAAAATATAGAAGATTCAATCATACCAAAAGAAACGTTGAAGGGAGATCTGTTAAGTAGCGCACATGAGAGAAAGGCTTCAAATCTTTGAACTTCAGCATGAACCAAAGAAAGATGCTGTAGGAGAAAACATCCAGTACCAAATGCATCCCTTAGGTTGACGGTTGACCAAGTCATAGCATCTTAACACTTTCACACTTTCCTTCCAAAACCAACTACTCCTACTACGCGATTTTTTCTCAAAACTACTTTAAAACTACTTAATCATGCACACAATTAAACCCGCAAACAAACCGATCCCGATCCACCACAGTCACTAAACACATCCATCGATCTTAAACCGTAATACCGAAAGGAGAAGAAAACCCACCAGGAGGAGGGATCAAGCCGGGATTCTGAGCGACGTATCCGTTGGCGGCCGACCAGTAGGGTCGACCCGGCGGCTGGCCCGGAGCGGGGTAGTAGACGGCACCGGGCGGAGCGGACGGCATCGAGCCGGGGAAGGCGATGGGGACGGGAGGAGCGACGCCGGGGGGTTGTAGGGAGGGGTTGGGGAATTGGGGGCGGAAGGTTGGGGTGAAAGAGGGGGCGGAGGGAGGAGGAGGAGGAGGAGGAAGAGGGGTCGGGTTGGGGTTAGGGTTAGGGTTTGGGGTGGAGACGGAAGAAGGTGTGGATTGGGGGTCGGATTGGTCGGGTTTGGGATCTAGGGTTTCGGAGGAGGACGGGGCGACGACGGCCATTGTTGGGTTGGGGAGAGGGAGGAGAAGGAGAAGAGGGGTTTACGTTGTCTTGTTGGGATTGTGATTTTTTTTTATAATGTTTTTTTTATATATATCACCGGACTGTTCGGCCCATGAAGGCCCATAACCGAATATAGGGAAAATTGTTTTCCTTTTCTTTTGAGGAATTTACAACTTGCCCCTGTGTTTTGGTTCAATTTTATGCCCTCCCCTCATCTTTGTCCAAAACACACCCCAACGAACTTTGCATTTGTGACATAAAACCACATTTATTCGCTTCTTTCCTCGTATCATTGGATAAACACTTTATGTTAATGCACCTGCCCACTTCCAAAAAGAAATGCTCTTTCTCCTTTTCTTCTTTAGTTTGTTCAATTCTCGTTTCTTTCAAATTTGTGTTTTTATGCACGACGAAGCTTTTTTATTTAAAATTCTAAATTTTGGCAATTGTATCAATGTCAAATTTCAAAATATTGCTCATTGATTGAACAATCACATACTCTTGAATTTTATCATGCGAGACAAACCTAAACCACTTAACATTAAGTGACTGCACTACGAAAATTGTAAATAGAAGGTAGATATGATAAAAATCTTGAATGCGGAGACGAATAAAAATGGAACAGAAGAAAAACAGAGACGAGAACCAAAAATCTTCTGGGAGAAAACAGGAAAATATTACCCCTTGCCGTTATTTCCTCTGAGTCTTAAGTCCTAAGTCCTACAGAGTTGGATAAGCCAATGGTCCACTTGTAGAATCACAAAATACAGAAGTCAAAAGTAGTCAAGGCAAACTCTCCTTCAACAATGTGATTGTGTTAATGAACCCTACAAGAGAAACACCAATACATGTATGGTCTTCTAAAAGCAGATGTCAAATGTTCATATTGATGAAAATTTTGATGATTCGATATTTCAGACTAACTTTACATGCAGATTCGATATTAGCTAATCTTGAGGGTGAAACCCAGGAAGCAAAGAAGTGATGAAACCTATCACAAACATCTGAATCTCCTTGGCGATTCGCCACCAATGCCCTCTGTCCTGCCTCTCAGCTTCAGCTTGGTTCTGGTTCTCAACTGCCCCATCCCCATTCTGCACCGGCTGGTTCTCCTGTTCAACTCCAGGTTGTCCTTCTGCAAAGAAGTTCAATGTATCGGTAGGGTTTCGGAAAATTCATAACAAGATACGTGCATATAAACAATGAAGTAAAGTGAATCTCCAGAAATTCTTAAGCGAAAAAAAACAAATGTATTTGGAAAATACTGCAAGAATACGATAGATCTACAAACTCATGAAATGGTGAGATTTACCAGGCTGAGCAGCATTTCCATTACCATCCTCTCTTCCGACAACAGGTTCATTATCAGCCCCGGCGACAGGTCTGGGTCGAGGTCGAGGAGGAGCTGCTTGGCGTTGAAGCCATCTCAAAAGGGGAGCAAATGCTCCAGTTTGATGTCTATAAATTGCATTACAGTAAAATACACAAGAATTAGCAAACAACCACATAAATAACATACTGCTCTTATGGAGAAAAATTACTTCTTCACTCTGCAACTTCAACTGATTATCCTTCCATCAAGCTAAGGAATTGTATGTGGGCATATGGAGAAGATACGAGAATCAAGACTTACAAGTAGATAAGGGAAGCAGATAATAGGAGGGTCAGGAGTCGCTTTGTAGAGCCATCTTGATTGAACAAAATCACAACTGCCATCAGCTTCACAATGAGAAACACGTCCAGTTGGATTCCAAACTGTAACCGCCTCACCATTACTTCTCTTTGGGCCCCCTGCTGTTCTATGGCTTGACCAGCCTGTTCCGCGCCTGCCCCTCCATCAGAGCTTGACCTTCTAAAGGGCAACAACAAAAAGATAAGGAAACTCATATACCATGCAGATTGCATACAGAATTTGAGTCAATGAATTTTTGTAATAAGCATAGCTCCAAAGAACATGATAGCAGTTGATATTAATCCATAGATAATGTTTATCTGAAATGTCCAACCATATTCGAAGATACATTTCACATTTAGCTATATAAGACGTCAATTTTCTTACATCCTTTTTCTAAATCCTGTGTCGCGAAAAGAGACGAGAGACTAGGAACATAAATCACAAAACAATGCTCGAACAGGTCATTCTGTTCATTTAACTTTCAAATTCAAACATTGATCAAATAGATCAAAAAAAAACTCAGTAGGATGCATCTACCAAAACTCTGCACTGAGACCTTAGCAAAAACAACTGGGGTTGAACATGATGAACCATATCTTGAAAGTGACAATTAAATGGAAAGCATGAAAGCAATTCATAATTTTCTAATATAGTGAATTGTATCGCTTTTTCAAGAATAAGCAGATCCCAAAGTAATTGTAAAAGTCAAACATTATAATATGTGTAGTTTTATCACTCACGATCATTCCAACTTCCAAACATTATAGTTGACAATTAATTTTCAAAATGACTATTTGAATATTATTGCTCCGCAAAACTAGTTCTTCTACGCAACTTGAGTATCACAAGTTATGTTATGGAAAAGAATAAATAGGTAAAAATGCCAACTGAACTTGCTCTCATGACTCATGGGTAGACTTTGTAAAAGGTTGACTCGAGCTTCGTTTGAAGCCAAAAGACCCAAGCCATGAGCCCAACTCTGGAAAAGAGCTTCGTTTGGATATGCTAGATTCAATTTCTTTAAATTTGCTGCTGGAAAATAAGATACATATTTTAATAACTCGAGCTCCATATGTAGTCAAGCTCGATTTGATTTCAAGGAGCAAAACTCAAGCCCAAAGTTAGTCAAATTAAACAAATTGATAAAATCTTGACCACAAGAAATCCCAAATCCTTTTGGCTCTCTCCTATCGTTACAAATAGGGTCATTTCCCAGTGTCGAATCGAAACAAACTTACGCCGGAATTCTGTAGGTGATGGGGATGAGATCCCCCGACGCAACAGCGTAGATACCGGGACCGTGATCCGGCGGTTCTTGGTTCTGCGGAGGAACGAATCCAGGCACGAACATGGGGTACATCATCGGGGGCACGGAGTTGCCCTTCGATCCAGACTCCGATCCCGGATTTCCAGACGCCTGGAGGAATGGAAAGGAAACGTCAGAAAAGAAGAGGTTTGAATTAGGGGAAACCTGAATTCGGAGGGAGAAGAAGGTACCAGTGGTGGATCGGCCATCGGGTTCGTCGAGGACAGCGTCGCCGCCGTGGATCGGAATCTCTTTGGGGTGGAGTGTGGATTTGAGAGAAGACGACGACGATTGGAAATTCGTTACGGCGGAAGATGGATTTGGTGATGGTGGAATTTGGTTTCTTTCATCGATACCCTTTCGTTTCCTTTTATTGCTATATATGCACTTTCTGTTTGACTATTTTCTATTACATCCTTTGTTTGAGACATTTAACAGCCTCGGTGTTTTGGTGGTGTTGGGTGTTGTTAATTACTTACTTGTTAGCGTGGACTCATGGTTACTTGCTTAAAATGGTGTCTCGTTGGTATATGGTAAATTATCAAAGGTTAAAAAATAAGTTTACCTTTATTTGTGGGAATTGTTAAATGTCGTTCGGGTTTTACCAAAATTGTACGTTCCAATTATCATTTTGTTATTCACAATCCATTTAATACTTATTTCGTCCCGTAAAAAATAAAAATCGTGATGTCTGGCTACAACGTCTCCCGTATTGGGGGTCTGGCTAGGACGCCTCCCCATGGGGGAGGTATTTTTTGCAGACGCCCTAGATTTTTTTTAATCTTGAATTTATACGATGTGTTGTTTCAAATTAATTAAGTGTTGCAAGATTTCAGTAATGACAGAGTGGAAAGAAAAAAACCCGTAAATAAACGAATAAACAGATCAATATCTGGGGTACAATAATAGAATGTCAAAACAAAAAACGTCACTCACAGGAGCTACTGCCCCCTGCTACCCCGCATTCCTATTTTGATTTTATTTTTCATGGTTATTTTTTTGTTGTAGTACGAAAAGATAAGATCCTATTGGGAGAAAAAATAAGTAAAAATAAGATAATAACAAAATAGTAATTGACACGGACAATTAAGTAATTCGCGGGTAGTAGTAAATTCTAAGAAATAGCAATTACATGTAGGCACGTTTTCCCAAACGCACACTTGTCAAACACAATTTTTGTATGTAGAGTAGACAAGTCGAAGTACCAATTAGATACGACAAACAATTTACTCAGACGCTTAGTGTGCACCAAAAATACACATTTCAACGAAAGACAAGATGTATTATGAATCTACGATAACAATGAAGTATGAACTTGAATTCCTAAGAGCATCATTAACAGGGCCCGGGCAGTTTCCAGACGCTCTAGTTTCTCTCTCATCCACGTCAGCTTCTCTCTACGCCACGTCAGCACAAACTGACCCCCCTACAAAATTCTTAACCATTACCCAATCCACCTAGTCACGCTACAGTATTTGTTGTCACGTTATTATTTTTATTCTTCTCTCTAAAACTCTTTCAACAATCAACAAAATATATTAATAATCATTATCGTAATTATTTAATATCAACAATTCATTCGTTTTTAATTAACATTTAATTAATAAAAACGAAAATATTATTAAAATTTAGGAAACCACGTTACATAGTACATTAACTGGAAATTTAAAAACTAAAACTAAAAATACATCATTGAATATTAAACTTAAAATACATCAAGACGCATTTCCTCCAAAGCGTTGTCATATATTGTCGACCAAATCACCTTGAAGGTTCAAATGTGTGGTGCGATCACGCACTTGATCTCTCCTTCTCAAGTACCTGGTAATATCCAATACACGGTCAGTGGAATACCGAACCGCGTCGTTCACAGAATTTCCAGGTTCATCCTCAACAAATTCATTCCAATCTCCAAAATTACCGAAGGAATCACGTTCATCCTTCACTATCATATTATGCATCACAATGACAGCTGTCATTATTTTGTTAAGTACAGTCTTACTCCATGCAAGAAATGGCTTCTTCACTATCGCAAACTGCACTTGCAAGACTCCAAATGCACGTTCTACATCTTTACGTGCTGCTTCTTGTCGTTCGGCAAATAACATGTCCTTCGGTGTTTGTGGATGGACGATGGATGATGCATTGCATACATTGCATCATATGTCTTTCATTTAGATTACTTTTATATCAATAAATGCTACTAAGGTATGTGTTTAGTCTTATTTACATAATACAGGGACCTGAATGCAAATTACCCACATCCCGAGCATAAACGCGTGCAAAAGACTCATTTCTATCATAAAGACCAAGCTCAAGATTATCGGGTTTCAAATGGAAATGTATCCAAGCATAAAAGCATTCAAGACATAATTACAAAAAGAACAATGACTTAAGCACAAAAGTAGTCGGGGACTTAATTGCAAAAAGACAAGGACCTAATTGCAATTAAAGCACCAAAATATTATCTTGGAGAAAATCTAAAGAAAAAACAATGTGGATCTCCAAATATATGAAGGAATTAATCCGGAGCTCAAAAGACTGGAAAGAATCAATCCAGACGCGCAAAGGAGGATCAAATAATACCATAAACACACAGCAAAAATCCGAATCAAATCCGACCTTATTGTGCGGCGATTTAGCCGCACATTACATGTATATTGCGGCGTTTCCTCCGCACCAGAGTCGATCCGTGTCTCCAAATTTTGTCCAGTCGTGTCTGGACACGTGTACTCTCCAATTTTATACTTAGGTCCCTTGTAGCAGCTATAAATAGCCCCGAGAACGATGTTAAGAGTGTCCTTGGCCATAGACTTAGTTTTTAAGTGTTGTTTTTATTTGTCTTTATTTTAGTAATAAAATTCTGTCTTTTATTTCTTGTTTTTACTTTTCTTTTGTAATGCCTCTAGGACCCCTTCTTCCTCCCTCCATGAGTTTCTAACTCTTTCCAAAAGGTGGAGGTGACGGATTTAGGGTGAAGAGAAGAGAATAAATGTTATTGTTTTAAGTTCGTGATTAGTATATTTTGATTACTTGAGTTTGTGTTAAATCATTTATCATGTAATGCTTCGTAACTAACATGATTTATTATAAGTTTCTGAATTCTCTAATCTAAACCTTAAATCTAAACCTCCACCCAACGGAATTCACTTTTTTGTTCTTGTTTTAGTTTTAATTGTTCTTGTTTCTTGCTTTAGATAATTAAAACCCAAAAATCTCAAAATCCAATTTATTCTTCTCTCCTTCTTTCCCCCAATCGAAATCACACTAATAACAAATCTCTTCCTCCTTGTGTTCGACCAGTATTTGCCACGTCTTCATTGACATTGTGCACTTGCGGTATAAATTTAATTCTCATCAATGGACGGAATGAATGTTGTCCATTTTGGATCGAGGTTTGGACTTCTCAGGCATCGAGGAAATACAGTATGCGCGTCACTCACAAAAGACGAGACGATTGGATCGAGGTTTGGACTTCTCAAGCATGGAGGACCTACAGTATGCGCGTGACTCACAAAAGACGAGACGATTGGATCGAGGCTTGAACTTCTCAAACCTCGAGGACCGACAGTATGCGCGTGACTCACAAAAGACGAGACGATTGGATCAAGGCTTGGACTTCTCAAGCATCGAGGACCTACAGTTTGCACGTGACTCACAAAAGACAAGACGATTAAATCGAGGCTTGAACTTCTCAAGCATCGAGGACCTACAGTATGCGCGTGACTACTTTAATATATATACCCCAACCACCTTAATTCTCTACTCACCTCTATTCCGATCTTACTTCTTCTACCATAATCTCACAATGTCATCTTCAAAAGACAATGGTTCACCAGAGTACCGACGATCTCCACGTCGTCCACCCCCAACACCATTTTTTCCCTACCAAAATGTTCAACAACAAGGATTCCACCCGTTATACCAAATTCAATTCAACCCACAACCAGGATTCCACCCGTCCCACCGGAACCAATTTTTCCCACACCCAGGGTTCTACCCGCACAATCAATACCAACCACCAACTCAGGAAGAAGGGCAAACCCAATTCCCAATGGGTATGTATACTTGTCTCCTAAGTGGCGAAAGTAGTGGAAATGCAAGCCGCATTACACCTTATGTGAATGACGAAAATGTCGTTCAACCTACAAGTCGTAAGGGAACACGCAAAACCGCGACGATGAGGTCGTAAAAATCGTGGTCCACACAAGAGGATTAACGACTCGTCTCAGCTTACATGGTTGTAAGTGGCGATGTTGTGGTTGAGACAAACCAAAAAATGAAGTCCTTCTGGAGACGTGTGGAGCGCATCTTCAATGACTCAGGCGAGCCAGGTGCAGTAGAGCGTAACAATGAATCATTGAAGGGGCGATGGAGGCGTACATCGTCATCTGTGAACCAATGGGTCGGTTGCTTCGACCAGGCGGTGCGGAGGAAGGGAAGTGGTTACAACGAGGACGATGTCATCCATGATGTGCACACCATCTATGAACGAACACACAACGCCAAATTTCAGTACATGCATGTGTGGCTTTTGTTACGCATGCACCCTAAATGGGAGTCTGTTGCGCTTGGACTTCCCATCGGAAACGTCGTTGTAGAAAGTCCGGAGAGTTTTAGCAGCAGGAAAAGAAAAGGCACCGACGACGATGTGAGTCGCGCAACACCTTCAACAGATGAAATGATGTTCGAAACATGTCCTCGTCCTGAAGGTGTTAAAAAAACTAAAAAAAGAAGAGGAAACAACCATTTCAGACACAACTTGTTCCTGATATGTTAGAACGGGGGAAACAAAATGAATATAACGCAAAAGTGAAAGAAGAAAAATATTAACGTTACGAAGAACGGGTGAAGAGTAAACGCATCGAAGTTGAGGCGAAATTCCAAAGGAAACTCAACAGCAAGAAACTTGATGTCCTATTTGTTCTGATGAAAAAGGAAAACAATGACGTTTTCAATAAAGAAACACTTGCTGAACTCAATGAGTGAGTTAAAACACAAGGATATCTGTAGGTGCTCTAATGTAACAAACTTAGTTAGAATTCTCGTACCCATTAAATTCGTACCGGATAATCAACTTTTTCCGCCTAATTGGCTTTAGAATTTCTTTTACTAGTCTAGACTCTAGACCGCATGCTTACATATTTTTTTAAAATATAGAGTTTTTGTTAACAGAGAATTTTATGGACATATTGGACGAGCTCACATTAATGATCAATACGAAAAAGTTTTATCGTTTATTTCTTTCGAAAAATAAAATCTTGGAAATTATATAACATTTGTCGAATTAAAAAATATGGTTGTGAATTTAATTAAAATATAAAATAATTAAGATATATGGAATTTCACTCTTCTAAACCTATCTACTGTTATTTCATTCAATCTATTTACAACCATAATCATCCCCAGCAAATCCTATATTTAAGAAATAATAACAAAATAATCTAACATCTACACTCAATTAATTAGTACCAACAATCTGAAGCAATAGATCGTTCCACAGGTCAATGGGACCAGGCAAGCACCAATGCACGCAATCGTTATACAATGTCACGTTCTGGTCCGGCCAGTGACCGAACCGACTCGGGTGCCCGTCCGGCCTCATCAACATGGCTTGTGTTGCGTCAAGCAATCTGAACTTCGACCCTCTCCCATTCCCCACCTCCTCTGCCTCCTTCAGCTCCTTGATTTGATCCTCGTACAATTTCAAATCATCGTACACCATCTTTATCTCGTCCCGCTTGTATGGTTTTGTTCTCCTACAATTATAAACTCAGACATGTTAATTGTGTCGTGTCGTGTTTAATTCAAATAATTGTGTCTAGGAAAATTGTGTATGCCATGTGAAAAATGGTATATCTGGTTAGGATTCTTAATAGTCAAATAACATTACATATTAATGTTCTCATGTTTTTATTGTAGCATGCATGTTGGTGTTAGAAATCAACAGACGTACGTACCTGCAATCACCCCCTTTGTTCCATGTCCCTCCTTCAAAATGCGAAGGAGATAGCGTCCTCAGTACCGTCGTGCCCTTGAACTTATTCGAAGATATTATCGCACGAAAGGTGGTTCGAAAGGCGTTCTTATTTGCGTCCAGTAATGTGAGACGGCGGATTTTCTTGTTGGTCTTGCAATAATTACAGCCGATAGGTTTCCTCCTTTGGAAGTAGAGGGATGGACGTGTGAACCAATTCCCACTGGAGATGATCAAGAAATCGAATTTGTCGATGTGAGCGAACCACGTCCGGTCGACTTTGTCTAGGTGCACACGCCACTGACTCACCGGCTCGCCATCGATTGGAGGATCCTCGGCGTAGACCAGGAAAGGCGACCAAAATATGGAGATGATGAAGTCATAGGTTTCATATAACATGCGTTTGAAGTTGTCGTCGGATGTTTCAGAAACATCTTTTGGGTACTCCACCTATATATATTTAAGACAAGAAAATCAATTTCTTTTAAATAATATTTTTAAAATTATACTCTAACTAAATTATAGAAGCGACTCGTTCTTTGGGCCATGAAGGATAATTTCAGCTAACTATAATTTAGACTCAAGTAGCCATAATTTGTTTATTTTTCTTTCATTATCAATAGATAACTACTTGTGGTTTATTTAAGATCTTTTTCTTAAACAAATTGTCATTGTAACTGTAGGAAGAAGACATACTGGAAGAGACGTAAAAAGAGTGGTCATGGTCCAGAGACACGTTTTGGGGTTGAATTATTCCTATGACTTTTCAGAGATTTTTCATGAATTTCCTACATTTCTTTTTTCATGTAAGCATCAATTATTCAACATATATTATTTTTCCTACATTTATTCGGCTTAATTAAAAAAACTGAATTGATGTGTTTTTTAACTATATTTCTCGTGCTTTCATTTATAAGCTCCCTCTGCAATTTCAAAAAGAAATAACAAGTTTGACTGATTGGATATTAGTCCATGTGTATCAAATATTGACCGTTGAAGATTATCTTCTCTCGATATGGGTTCTAAACTGGCGCTCTAGCGATTCAAGAATTGACGTTGAGGGACAAAAAATGACGCAATATAAAACATAGTAGGAAAGAAAATCCTTGACACTTCGAGAAGCGCAAGTCAAATGGAGGTAATTAATTTATATATGCATAAGTATAAAACAATCAAATGTTTTGATTGTATTTATTTTGTAGGGTTATTTTTGTTGTTGCAATTTTATAAGGAATATACATGAGGAAAAACCAATTGTGCTGGTTGCCGTTCGAGCAAATCAACCTAAGTATGACGAAATCAAAACTCCAAAATTAAAAGGCATACGTTGATGGCTACAATTTCCCAATAAAAGTCCACATTTGCTAAATATATAGAAATGCAATCCTTCGAACTCAAGGGTATGTATTAGTGGAAATATATATTGACTCAAGTCAATGCAATCCTTCGAATTAAGGGTATGTATTAGTGGAAATATATATTGACTCAAGTCAAGATACGTATATAGTAAAAAAGATAGAGAGAGAAAATATTCTTTTCTTCATCACAGCTATGTGGGTTGTTAGACGCACAATGATAGTGGACAGATTGCTTCTACCAAACATGGATAAGAGGAGAAAGATGCGGGAAACCAAACAAAAGATTGGTATTGGGTGTTTATGGTTATCATCAACTTTAGCTATACCAATTTTATGCAACACAAATTGTTCCTTTCGATCTAGCTACAAGCAATTCCTACATCCATGTCAATCAATTCAATATTTGAATGAAACGTCAATCGAAAAATATCTCGATTAGGAAAAGTAATAAGTTGTGATAATTAAAGGAATCTCAATGGAGAAAAATGAAGGTGAGATGTAGTTATAAATTGTTACCCTGGAGAGGAGGCACATCAACGATTGCATTTGATTCCTCGCGAGAGAGTCCCCGACAAAGGCTAGGGATTTCCCCCTCATAACCTCAAGGAACACCTTCGGGTCGAACTTTGGGAGCTCACACCCCTCTGGTTTCCACCTCCATTTCATGAACTCGGTATTTGGTCTACCGTACTTCAAGCAATTTTGATGCTCTTGTATCATCCAACATGTCGTGTTCGTGTAATATGGTGCGTTAGGATCATGTATCCACTCTCCTTTGGAAACGTTGCATTCCTTAGGTAACCCTAGAACCTTGTCAATTGTTACACCAATCGGTGCAACTGGAGATGGAGGAGGAATAGAAGGAGAAGGTGGTGGTGGTGGCGATGACGATACAATATTTACACGAGATGGTTTGGGAGGTTGAGGTATGAATAGGAATGGTGGTGAAGACAAGGATGACAAGCTTGAAGAATCATATGAAGTCAACATGGAGGGTTGAGATAGACGTTGAAATTGAGGAGAGAACGGTACATAATAATAGACGAAGAAGAATGAAAAGATAAGTATAGCGACGGTGGAGAGGAGGAGGATGTGAGGGTTGTGTTGCTTCGCTTTGAGACGGCCATGATTGCTCAACTTCATGGAAGGGATAGCTTCAAAGGAAGAAACAAGAAAAAGAGGGAAGAGAGAGAAAGGAAAGAGAGAGGTAGAAAGAAGGAGGGAGGAGACGTATAGAATGAGGGAAGTTGATGGTGTCACAAGTTGTTGGTTAGGATTTAAATGTCACCATCGAAGCTAAATTCTTTTTATTTTATTTTGAATGGTTGGAAAGATGATAGATTTTATCAACAAAAAAAAATGATAGATTCAAATTAAATTGATGTCTCTTAATTTTAAAAAAAGAGGAAAAAAACATCATCCTTTGCACACATATATAGCTGTTTTCTTGTTGTATCTCCATCGGCATCCACTATGGAATCGACTTCTATTACAATGCATGTTATTATGATGTTTTTTTATCTCTAATCTAGCGTGTATAAAAACACATAAATCATGCAACATGATATATCAAAATTGGAGTAGTTTAATTTTTTTATCATTTTTTATCCGTTCAACATAGTCAGATATCATATATCATTCTTTAATAACGTTCTAAGCTATACTAAAGGATGTGAATGTCTTCTATATTTTATTTATTAATTTTTCTATATTTTTAGTTGACTGACCAAGTGACCAACCCTATATAAGGAGCAATAATATGTATGTACGCTAATACATTGGTATATGGATGTGCTGATAATAATCTATGAGAAAAATAATTAATTATGTCAGAAAATTGTCTTGCTCTTATAACAAAAAATACAATCTGAAAATAAAATTAACATGTCACGAAAATATTAGTCTTCTTTCGTATTAAGTTGGAAATGCTACATATATATTTAGCGAAAAAATGTTTCAAATGAGTATTCTTATACATGTTGAGTTGGATTAATAAAATAATCTCGACCCAACATCCATGTGGGGCCGAGTGTATTATTTATATCCTAAAAGCATGCATATAAATATATATAATGGATATTTCTTAAGATTAAAATTCACATTGATGGACAATATATTATGAAATCATTAAATGTCTTTCTAGATGATAGGATAACCACCGCATTTTTATGGATATACAAAATGATTTTATTTCTAGTGATGACTAAAATGGAAAACTGAAAATATATGAAAGAAACCTATAATCATCATGAAAAAAATATTCCTTACTAATAGACGAAAATTTTGTGCTTTTCAAGTGCTGATAGATATATAAGTGGAGCACAGCTAGCCTCTAAAAATAGTACTTTAATTACAATATACATATAGCACTTTTAAGGTTGCATTTCCGAATTAATTTTCCGAAATTCAATCCCATAATAAAAAAATCATGATACCCAACTAGTCGGTTTGAAAATTTATTCTGAGATATAAAATTTAGAAAAACTAACCATTATAGTATGATCATATCAAGGTACGTACATATTCGCTTTTCCTAAAGCATGCTGGCCAATCACAAATTAATTTCATATAGTTGGTTCTAGCTATTAGTCTACATGAATCACAGTGCCATTTAAAGGTGTTGGAAAACTTTGCCCATACTCAACCAACTAACTACTAATAAGTCCAGGTTGCACACATGAGTTATGTTAGAAATAACTCTAGGGTAATTGTAACTTCTCCGAAACAGCAAAAAATTTAAACTTTTAAATAAAAGATAATCAACATCAACACAGGGACGCTACTCAAAGATATACATATAATATATAGTGTTGCACCGTATACAGGAGTTGTCAAAAGAATGAATACATCAAAATACAATATACAAATATATAAGTAGTCATAATAACCTCAAAATGGACACGAGGACCTGACTCCAAAATGCACTCGTCCTCAGTCACCACCCAAAAAGCTCCCGAAGGTGAACCTAAAATAAAACAACGATGTCGTGAGTTTCCCTAAGGAAACCCCATATGCCAAACTCACCTACATGCACATGCAATACGTGACCTATCATACTAGTATTATGCAAAACATAAATCATAACAAAACCTTCCCCAACTGGGTCATCAGGTCACAAGTCATAATAGTCATTTTCCCCAACCGGGGTTCATTAGTCATACGTCTAGTTTTGGACATCCGTAGATACCCACCGCAGGCACATGCGGTCATACGGAAAATACGCGACACACCCCTACTCGCAGCTACACTAGTCATATGAGTTCGGTGAGGGTCACACGTACTTCCGAGTCATTATCAGATCTGATCAGTGGTCGAAGACCACAATCCGCCAGAGTCGTCACTCTGGTCGATCATACTCGCCAGCCGTGCCACAGCTGGACGATCATACTCGCCGGAACAACATCGGTCGAGCACATCCGCCGGAACAACATCGGTCGGTCATCTCCGTCGCCACACAGGCTAAGACACAGAACTCTGTTGCACAAGGGCTAACAATCATCTCCTTCGCCACACAGGCTAAGGTCATCTCAGTCGCCACACATGCCGACAATCATCTTGCTCCGTAGAGTCATAACATATAGATCATGCAAAGGGGAATATGGTCCCACAGGTCTACTACCTAGGTCTCAATGCACATGTCATATCATGGGAACATAAGCAGTAAATGTAATACACGCACCAACGCGTTCATAAACAAACAATTCAATTACTGGGTTCCAACGGTCGACCGAAAAAGGTCATACGGTCGACCGATTGGTCGTTAAAACCGGTAATTGGTTCGAACCACAATCCAACGGTCGAACCAAACAACATCAAACAGTCAAACAAAAGTCTTTGGACGGTCGACCGTTTAGAAGGTCTACACCACAAAATAATAATAAATAATACATCCCCAACGGTCGAACGACAATGGGCTTCCGGTCGACCGAAAAACATCAGAGACTGCAACATTCCTTTAAGTCATTGTCGGTCGACCGAAATACGAATCGGTCGAACCCTTCTTAAGTCGTCTTAAGTCATCGGTCGAACGAGATCTCAGGGCGGTCGACCGTTTAGAAGTCTACACCCCCAACCGACTTAAAACAGTATGTCTGGTCGAACTAGTCAAATCGACGGTCGACCGTTTAGATGGTCAACGCCCCCAACCGACATACTACAGTGCATTCGGTCGAACGGCAAAGAGGACCCGGTCGACCGAAAACACCCAGGGTCTTCATCTTCTCGCTCAAATGTACAACCGGTCGACCACCCCTATGGTATCGTTCGACCGGTGCGAGAGAGAATGCCCAAATTACACTACGACCGATCGACCGAATTGAGCACCGGTTGACCGAAACAGAGCAAAAAGTTTTGTCACAATATTCCGACGAGTCATTCGGCCTACCGTCGAACACTCACACAACTTAGGTGAGCGTAAAAGCAAGACTTGGCATACCTTGAAAGCTTGGAAAAGCTTTCGAAGAACAACGACGATCCCTCAACGAGAAAGAACGTATCTCCGACAAACTCCTCACCCGAACACGGATCTCCACACCTTCCTTGAACTCCGGCGAACTCGACTTGCCGGTGCACCCGCTTCTCCTCCTTTCTTGCCGACGAACTACAAGTGAGAGAGAGAGAAAGTGTTGAGGGAGAGAGAGAAGAAAAGGAGAGAGAGAAAAAATGAAAAGGAATGGGTTGAGTTGTTTTTATACTCTCACTTAACTAGGGTTAAAGTTCTTAAACCTAATTAACCTTAATCAAAAGGATTAGGTTCTCACAGTAATGATAAACTAGTGATTATAATAACAAAAAATATTTTAGTTTAGGATCATGCTATATAGTAGTGTTGTTGATAACTAAGAAGAAGAGTTTATTATAAAGTCTACGTCAATCTCCCCTACTAATCCATGTGCTCGGCATTACAATTATTCCTTGTCAACCATTAAATTTCTATTAAAAAAACGATACTTGTTGCAATTATTCACTTAAATTATTGTGATAGTTTCTAGATAAGGGATAAGGCCATGAGAACTTTTGAGTGTTCCATTATGAAATTAGTTAGAAAACTACTTCGAAATGATTGCTGGAACCCAGAGGCATAAGATTATAGTGCAATTATCACAGATTCACACTAGGAGTTTTTCGATCTATTTCCTCTAAGAAATATTCAAACTGCAAAAAAAATAAAACAATCCCAGGTTACAATAATAAGGTCAACGAATTTTTTTCCTTCTATGATTAAGTAAATTAGGTCCACGCAAAGATACTTTATTTTCTTCAGAAAAAAAAACATAGACAACCTGTATGTACGCTTAATTCAAAAATGAAGCATACATCATTTGGACTCATATGGATCAATTTGCACCATTGTTCACTTTCTTAACACAAATATCCTAAAACCAGATATTTTTCTAACACTGTTACACAAAATTAGTCTCAGAAATCCTACTATCATTCAATATTATTATCTTGGAAGAATTACGCGTTTTAGGAAAGAAAGAAAAAATCTGTATAGTAATATCACAGAAATATTTACCTATGTTTTTTTCTTAAAAATGATTCAATTTTCATGTTTTTGTATGATTTTAAGGGTGAATTGCTTGGGTGCCAATACAATGTATATATACTTAAATTAAATACACCAAATGACAAGCATTAGCTCAGATAACTTGGAAATGGAAACATATAATGTAAAATGGAATGATAGTACAATTTGTTTTAGCATGATTTATCATATGGGAGGAGATACTGGTTAAAATTACAGATAAATTTAATTATATGCTCAAGCTGAAAACGGAAGATACAGATTTGGAGGGGGAAATTGTTGGATTACTGAGTTTGGGTTAGGTCCATGAATAGCTCAATTGAAGAAATCTAATGTTGAGATGAAGATGAGAACTATTGTCTCATGTGTCATGTGTTCACCTCTACTTTTAGTCCCACATTGGTGAAGCTAACAAGTTGAAGGATGTAGATAAACATACTATTCACTTGTCACTTTGTAGGTGGAAAGAGGGGAGGAGAGAATTCTCCACACACACACACGCGCGCTCGTCCCGTCCCGGGACGTGGCGTGGCGTGGCAGCGGGGGATTTGGGGAAAATTAGAGGCTTTAGCCTCAGGGTGATGAGTGTATTTATTTTTGGACATCAAGATAATTGTTTTTGCAATTAAGTCATTGACGGTTACAAGAATAAATACATATATATATATATATATATATATATCATGACGGTTTCCTCTTGTATATACACGATCTATTTCCCATCATCTCTCTACGAAAACCGTCCCTCTCCGGCGATTTCCTATCTCCGAATCCAGAGTTGTTCAACGCCCGAGTTTTGCGAGGTTCCGCGCTGCTTTCGTGGTCCGTCGACTCTGGTGTGCGCCCGATCGACGGTGAGACCGTTCTATCCTGGGAGAAAACCGGCAGACCATCAAACACACTGGTATGTGGGCCGATATTTTCTCTGAGGCAAGTCGCCTTCTGACGGCTCAGTCTTTGAGGTCCATTCTGATCATTGTTCCTGTGTTTCTTGTTTTACTTTACATGTTTTTGTATGTTGGCTTTATCTGGATCCTTATGGAATATTTATTCGACATATGTAACCCACTGTATCAACAGAAACTTCAAAAATATAAACCTAATAGTAATGTGTTGTTAATAATTATAAGAATGCAGGCCAGAGAGATTTTTTAGCTCCCTCAAAGGGATAATGTTCTTTTTGAGCTCCAAAGTCCAAGTAATTATATTTAGTTTTTGGGCTTTCAGTCAGGGCCCAACTTATATGTTTTCATTTCCGAAGTTATCTAAGCTAATGCTTGTCATTTGAGATCGGGACCGTATTTTCGGAATCTGGTGGGACGGGACCAATACTGGAGCGGTTGGATCGGATTTCATTATTTTTTAAAAAAATAATTGAGTTTTGTTATTAAAATATATTTGTTTTGAAGTAATTTATTGTTTAATTTTTATGAGTTTATGTTGTAATATTAATTTTTTGTAGTTTAAGACTAATTTGGTGATAAAAACATAACTATACTTCAAAATTTTCAATGTAAACACATAAAAATATAAATAAAAGTAAATAACTATGTTTGGACTGGACCAGATTTCCAAAAAATCCCCAAACTTGAATGACTGCTCCAATTTTCCAGTCCCAATCGATTTTTGCACACCCCTAGTAATAAGCTCCCAATGAGGTTGGAGTTGAGTTTACATAAGTGACTATTTGTTAATCTCGAAATGGTTTGAAGCTCGTAGATTTTTTCTCCAAGGGATCTATAGTTTGAGCTCATAGTCAAAAAAATAGGTAGGTGTTGTAACATAAGGTCTAGGGCACAACAAGAAGGAGCTTTAGAATAGTATTGTTAATGAAACATTAAAAGATGTAAAATATTTGTTTTAAAGAGAATATTAAAAATGTAAAAGGAGAAGTTGGTTAAACCCACAAGCTACAAACATTTTGACTTTGAGGACCTACATTAATTAAAGAACATATGAATGCAATTTGGAAGAACACTTGTGTTTCAACTTCCAACAAGCCACACACCTAATTCTTCTAACTATAACTATTTGTTAGAACAGCAAATCAAGTTGAAGTCGATGATGAGATGTGAGCTGATCTTTTGTGGGCACGAGCACACGTACGAGCCTAGACTGACATTGATTCTTGATCATCGTCGAATTTTTAAGGGTTAAATTCGGGTTAAATTCGGTTCGGTCCGGTCAAAGACCGAAATTTTAAGGGTTAAATTCGGGTTTTGGACCGAACCGAATTTTTCGGTCCGGTCTTCCGAAAAATTTGGTCTTCGGTCCGGTCTCGGTCCGAAGCTCACCCCTATTTCTAGGTGTGGTTAAGAAAAATTTGGGAGGATTGATTTGTGCTGACAATGTAGAGAGAAAAGCTGATGTGATTGAGAGAGAAAACAAGACACCGGAAAGTACCCGGGCGTTGCTAAAGATGATCTAAAAGGTTGTGATAATTTTGGATTTTTAGGTGGACGACAATTTGATTAATTTTTGAAGCCAAAACGAAAGCAGATAGCTACGTTTTAAAATGTTTCCAATGCAAAATGACAATGACTGAAAGATAAGAAGTCAAAGTGAAATTAACCCTTTCTCATCACATGCTCGAAACAAATTGAGGCTAGAAATATGGATCAATGAAGTCAGATACTAGGCCCCAGAACATCACATGAAAGAAATCATTCTATTTTGATTTTTATATTCTATTCTATGACATTTATGGCAGCTATTAAGTATTAACTCTGAATTGAATGACTTAGAAAAATGCATATTCTAAATATTCTTTTCATACTTTTGTGTTCAAATCTAATTAATGTGTTGATTGACCTCCTAAGTCCTAATCTCGATACAAGTATACAACTCCGACCCTAATATTCTCAACCACAGAAGAAGAATAACATGTCGATGTGTGGTGGGAAGTTTGTCAAACCAACTGCACTGCTCTGTCTACAATCTAGACATCAACAATTCAAAGTAATCTAGTATAAAATAATTCGAATAACACAGGGGCATTTTGGGTATAATCTCACTTATATAACCCCCTGACTTGCAAGCAATTGTTTGACTTAATTGCCTTCTTCACAACCACTGCTGTTGCACCAATTCTTTCCCCAATTCAGGTTTGTTACTTCTCTTCCATTCTTCACTCCCATATGTTTATCTGTTATTCCTACCATTTTAGTGTTTTTTTTTGTAATTTCAAAATGGTTGTTGTCCTAATTCAAGTTTTATTGTTTTCAAGCCATGTTGAATAATTCTCTTGAGAGATTGGTGGGGAATTTGAAGTCAAAAATCCGAGGATTGAAGGCGAAAAAACCGTACGACAAGGTAGTGAAGACGGATAGCATGAGGGTGGAGATAAGGAGCAGAAGGGCCAAGAAAATCATCGCCAAAACGCTCAAAACCGCGGATTCGCCGAGACAAAGGAACTTTGCTCTATAGTAGTAACTCTTTACTTACTTATTTCACACACACACACATATATACCGTAATTTTTTTATATAATAATAAAAATAAAAAAATTTCGAAATTTAGGAAAAAAAAATTTTTTTTTCCAAAAGTACTTCGATCGCGGGTGTAACCCGCGATCCGTGGAGGCACGGATCGCGGGTGTGACCCGCGATCCGTGCTCCACGGATCGCGGGTCACACCTGCGATCCGTGGAGCACGGATCGCGGGTCACACCCGCGATCCGTGTTCCTGCCAAATTTTTTTGTTTTTTTTATTTTCGGTTTTTTTTTGTTTTTTCTTTTCTGTTTTTATTTTTTATTATAATTATTTGTAATCTTTTTTTAAATCTTTTTTTTTCAAAATAAGTTTTCTAATTTATATTATTTTTCTAAATTTTTCAAAATTATTTTTAATTTTTCCAATAATCGACCTCCAAATCACGTCGATAACCCGGCGTATTGAAAATGTTAGGGTATTTTATACAATATAAAAACAAAATTTCTTAGTCAGAATAATAAATTATTTACAACTAAATATTAAACAAACCATAAAACTAATTAAAACAAAAAATTGGTAACGTTGTCAAAAATTCGTAGGGTGTACACACATTACAAACATTTTGGAGGTCGATACAGCAAAAAATTAAAAACACAATTAAAAAATTTTAAAAATTAATAACAATTAGAAAACATATTTTGAAAGCAAATATGATAAAAAACATAGTTAAAACGATTTTAAAAAAATCAAAACATCAAAACACTACGACTAAAATCCGGGACTTTTTTTATTTTCTTTTATTGTTTTTGTTTTTTTCGGTTTTCTGTTTTAGTTTTTTTTCTTCTGTTTTTTTTTAATTATTTGTAATCTTTTTTGAAATCTTTTTTTTTTCAAAATATGTTTTCTAATTTATATTATTTATTTAAAAATTTTAATTTTGTTTTTAATTTTTTCAAGAAACGACCTCCAAATCACGTCGATAACTCGGTGTGTATTGAATTGTTAGGGTATTTTATACAATATAAAAACAAAAAATTCTTAGTTAAAATAATAAATTATTTACAACTGAATATTAAACAAACCATAAAACTAATTAAAACAAAAAATTGGTAACGTTGTCAAAAATTCGTAGGGTGTACACACATTACAAACATTTTGGAGGTCGATACAGCAAAAAATTAAAAACACAATTAAAATTTTTTAAAAATTAATAACAATTACAAAACTTATTTTCAAATATATATATATATATAAAACATAGTTAAAATGATTTGTAAAAAAACAAAACATAAAAACAAACAGAAAACCGAAAAAAACAAAAACAAAAAAAGAAAATAAAAAAAGTCCCAGATTTTAGTCGTAGTGTTTTGATGTTTTGATTTTTTTAAAATCGTTTTAACTATGTTTTTTATCATATTTGCTTTCAAAATATGTTTTGTAATTGTTATTAATTTTTTAAATTTTTTAATTGTGTTTTTAATTTTTTGCTGTATCGACCTCCAAAATGTTTGTAATGTGTGTACACCCTACGAATTTTTGACAACGTTACCAATTTTTTGTTTTAATTAGTTTTATGGTTTGTTTAATATTCAGTTGTAAATAATTTATTATTCTGACTAAGAAATTTTGTTTTTATATTCTATAAAATACCCTAACATTTCAATACGCCGGGTTATCGACGTGATTTGGAGGTAGATTATTGGAAAAATTAAAAATAATTTTGAAAAATTTAGAAAAATAATATAAATTAGAAAACTTATTTTGAAAAAAAAAGATTTAAAAAAAGATTACAAATAATTATAATAAAAAATAAAAACAGAAAAAAAAACAAAAAAAAAACCGAAAATCAAAAAAAAAAAAAAAAAAAATTGGCGGGAACACGGATCGCGGGTGTGACCCGCGATCCGTGGAGCACGGATCGCGGGTCACACCCGCGATCCGTGCCTCCACGGATCGCGGGTTACACCCGCGATCGGAGTACTTTTGGAAAAAAAAATTTTTTTTTCCTAAATTTCGAAATTTTTTTATTTTTATTATTATATAAAAAAATTACGGCATATATATATATATATATATATATATATATATCAATATATGTGTGTATTTAGCAAAGTTGTGTTTAGAGGTTACTACTCAGCACCATGGACTCCTTGGGTGTTCTTATTAGATATGTAGTTATTCGAAGATAATACAAAAGTAATAGAAAATTATAGTTCTTGTGAATACAAACCAAAGCATGAAGCACATATGTAATCTACCCATGGAGCCTTTTTTCTCTAAAAGTAATTTAAATGGAACGTTCCATGGAATTTGTTATTTGGTACTTCTAAGTTGTACTTCGGATATTTGATCCATGGACGGATAGACCACAGTGGATTTCTTTCCTAAGAATTTCAGGTTTTCAAATTGGTAAACACATGGGAAGTTGCAATTACTTGATTTATTTTTTTGGGTTTGTTGGAATTTGGGAGCTAAATACTTTTTGTGGATGTTATTTTTCCTTTGCTAAGAAGATTGTACAATGGAAACATGGATTGGAAATGGAAACCATATGAACCATTTGTGTTTCTGGTGGCAATCCCCAAATATATAGTTATATTCTAGAAATGGTTAAGTTAATTATTTACTTAAGTGCCTTTAGATTAGATGTCTTGTGTTTTCACTTAAAGTTCTGACTCATGAGTTCATGACAATAACCAGCAGGTGAGATGATATGGAAACAGGTTATTTTCTAAATTTTGTGAGCAGTAATATTCTTTTCCTCCATTCTTGTGAATTATGATGATCTTGAAGTATTTGGCATAATTCCGAACTTAGACCGATTCACTCCGATAAGGGATTGAAGGCAAAGGCAAAGGAGACAAATAACTAATTACTTAATTGTCACATTCAACCAACAACAAACTTATTTGCGGACAGTTACCAGCTCCCATGAAATGACAAATTAAATTCAAACAAGAGGATCACTGTCTCGATACGAAGATGTTAGGCCGAAACTAAACAAAACTAAGTACTTTTGTGGTGGGCAGTGGATTCAATTTTTTTAGCGTGATCTTGAACATCGAACTATAAATTCCAACATAAAGGAAAACTGTTTGTGATGTGTTTGATCTATAAAAATGCCCAACACTTTGATGAAACAATTACAAATATATTCATGTAATACAGTGGATTACAGATGTTGAATAAATATTTTAGTTGAATCTATATTAAGTTAATGTACAAAATCATGTTTGAACAACAAACAACGAATGAATAATGATCAGAAAACACATTACAAACCGAACCTTCGAATTCCGACTTGCCTCAGAAAAAATATCACCCTCACGTACCAGTGCGATGAGTTATAAAATTGTTATGTTTTAAATGATTAGGGGTGCAAAGATAGAAAAGCCAGGAAGACAAACTACAATTAACCCTTAAAAATCTCACAAGGTGAACGGAGAGACCTCTAATTGCTTTCACTAAGTGTGATTAGTTCGAAATAAATGGAGGAATCATAGTTCTCACTTCTCAGTACTTCAATTTTATTGATTGTTACAAACATGTAATTTACGACAAAGTGAATAAAAACAATAATTTATTTTCGAACATTGCTAAAAAAGAACAATCTCATGTAAAATATGAGAAACTAAACTCCTCTTGTGCTTTGTGGAAATTTAAGGATCTAATCTCTGATACAATTTTTAGGAGTCGTGAAACTCACGAAACTTCAATTTTATAGCTCATTTCCTGGCATTTTCTTCCAAAAATCATTTTAAAAGTTCAATTCTCTCTGTTTCCTTAATTTTTTTCCTACAAGCATATCAAATCTTATTACTCAACCATTTCCTCCTGGATAACTCATTCTGAATTTGTTGGAATACAAGGTACAATTGGTTTGTAGGAACTTAATTTTGTAGCGAGAGAATGGACTTCTACAATGGTTTTCTGGTGATAGGTTTTGTAGAAAAACTTAAAATAATTCTGAAAATTAAATTCTATAAGTTTCAAACTCTTATAAAATTACACTGTGATCTGAGAAAGACTCAGATTACTTACACTTTAAATTTTGAGAAAATCATAAAATTAAGTTTCAAATTTTCATGCAAACTAATGAAACCCTCAACTCGACCGACTTGACTTGGGTTTAGCTCACTTCACACAGGCCCTGTGAGCCCAGTTGTTGGTGTTGGTGTTGGTAGGAGAGCAAAGATAAGCTTCTTTTCTTCTTCTCCTCTCTTCCTCTACCCTTTCGTCGCTCCTCTTCGTGTCTCTCCTGCGACAACAAGGAGGAGCCTCACAAACTAGGGTTTTGGATCCTTCACTCCAATGTCTTCCCTCTTCCTCTCCAACGCTCCTGCGCGTTTCTCCCTGCTTCTCCGCACCAACCCGTAACCTTTCCTCCCTTTCCCCTGCTTTTTTCCTTCCAAAAAAAATAAAAAATAAAAATTCAATATTTTAGGAATTTCGTCGTATTTTTGGCAGGAAAAACAGGGAGAACTCGAGGGGGACCGCGAGGCTTGCCGGGTTTAGGGTTCCGAGGTGCGCGGCGGACGTCTCGTTGGGCGGCGGCGGAACTTATAACTACGGTTCGTTTCCGGAGTTCTTCGTTGTGGTCTTTGGATTTTGTGTTTGGTGGGATTGTTGTTGGAATTGCTTGCTTGCTTTGGTTTGGTTTTTCCTCATTAGATTGTGGTAGTGGAAGATCTTGTTATGATATTATCCAGCGAGTGTGGTTAACTTTTTTAGGAGTGTTATTAGGAAGGTTGTGTTTCTGTTTAGATGTGTGGCATAGCTCAATTGGAATAGTGGTGGTCCATCAACTCTTGTGTTTGTTGCAAGGTTGAATTGGAATATTTATTTTAGTTGCTTGCGTATAATTGAAGTCCTCGGTGGAAAGTGTAAATGTGATATAGGAGATTATCAGGAGGGCAGTAGGGAACTCATGTCAGTGGTAGCTGGGCCTTCGTCTTAGTTACCGAGGGTCATCCACACATTCTGTAAATGTTTTAAGAGCCTTTAGTTTCCTTTAGATGTAATTTTGAGTTATCGACACGCAACACTCATATACGTACTACATAGCTAACCCGAAGTGGTTTTCATAATTCATGTTAATTCTGACCCTTGAAGAAACCTAAGTGATTTCCGGCTACGTACACTGATTTAGTGATCTCCGCCACTCCTTGGTTGCTTTATTCATCTACACATGGTAGGAACTTATGTATGTTTATCGATTCTTGATTCTTCCTAAGATTATCATAATTTCTGCATAGGAACTTATGTATTCATTGATGTTCAGAACATGTTCTAAAATTTCCTCGAGTAAATGTATGGGACCCCTACAAACGCCTTGGAGTAACCCCTGATGCTTCTGAAGAAGAAATAAGGAGCGCAAGAAATTTTCTTCTAGAACAATATGTTGGTCACGAGAGAAGCGTGGAGTCCATAGAAGCTGCCTATGAGAAAATCATAATGGCCAGTTTCAGAAAAAGAAGGAAAGAAAAAATCAACTTGAAAAGCAAGTTGAGGAAGCAAGTAGAGGAATCTCCGTCATGGGTGAAAAGATTACTTGATTGTGTAGAACTTCCTCCAGCTGATGTTGTTCTTAGAAGATTATTCCTCTTTGCTTTCATGGGAGGTTGGAGCTTTATGACTTCTGCAGAAGCTGGACCTGCTTTCCAAGTATGATTATTACTATTATTTTTATCCTTCCATCACTTTTAATGATTGTATTTTTCTTTCATTTTTAGTGTACTCTTGTTAGTCTGACCTATGTAAGTATAAGAATGTTCTGTTCATTGTTTAAAGTTTGCATAATTTACTGGAGCTCGCAAGATAGGGTGGCATCTTGTTTTATTTTATATTTCTTGGTTTTGCTCGTTTTCCATATCCTAGCTCGCACTTGGTAAATTTTCAACATTTAACTGAGATCCTCATAATTAATCATTCAGGGGCATGACCTGATCGGTGATTCATCTAGATGATTAATGTCAACAGTAAAGAACAAATTGGGTTCTTGAAAATTGCACATATTCACAAGTCACAAAGCGAGCAGAATTATCTAGGCATGTTTTCTTGTCACTTAGGGCTACTAGGGTAGGCAAATGAGGTGTTTGTCTTTGAACTTGTTATAGCTATCCATTTAATTAGGCTGTTAACCATCAGAAAAAAAACACTTCATTGTACGAGCACCCTATGAAGCAAAAGTGACTTACACCGTCAAAAATACTAGATGCCATGCCTCATTTCTCTTCGTATTGCCATGATCAAGTCTTAGATGGTCAATATCTTCTGTTGGTGTTGTTAGGGTTATAAGTCATCATGTGTTAGTGTTGGTCTTGTGCAATTATACCATTAAGATGCAAAGTGCCTCCAAATTTTCATTAAATCCAGAGCACTCGGGATTGTTGTTGCCAAGTAATGGTGGTTTATTTAATTAAGTGCTGACTCTTTATCCTTAACTTTCACTGTTTTTTTAATACTTTGTATGCATGTTAAAATATACTTCGTCACATTTGAAGGATGTCGATGCCATGGTGTGCATGTAATACCAAATGACCTTGTTCCTTGCCAACTGTATTTGTAGTTTCCCAAAGAATGAAAATAAGATGTGCCTACAACCTTGTTTTGGGAAATGCACAAAGAACAAAAAATGTGTAGTTCCTTGGTTTCTCGTGTCATTACCTAAAATAATAATAATAATTCTTTTGTTCTGAATGTAAACGGGCAAATCCTTAAGAATAAGATCATGAACATGGTTACACTACAATGTGCTTTAATAACTGCCTCACTGGGAATTATAAATTTTATTTCAGGAGGTTTTCTGAAATCAAAGAGGTGCTAGTGTTATTTGCTCCATTGTAGTAACATACAATGGTCTGATACTATAGGTGCTCACACATTTGTTATTGATATGTAGGTGGCACTTTCTTTGGGATCTTGCATCTATTTCCTCAATGATAAGATCAAAGATGTCAAACGTGCATCAATATTAGGGTAAGCGACAGACTAAGAAGTTATTTACCTTGTAATCTTCTGCATAAGTAATGGTGTGATTGTTTCAGATTTGGAGCTCTTGTTCTTGGCTGGCTATGCGGCTCCATAGTGGTCCCATTGATTCCGTCGGTTCTACTAAGCCCTACATGGACGTTGGAGCTGCTGACTTCTATGTTTTGCTATCTCTTCTTATTTCTTGCTTGCACTTTTCTCAAGTAGAGCCTTTTGTGTACCTGATGCTATGTATCACGAATTTTTTTGTTATTAACATAAAAGTTCTCTTAGGCCACTCTGCTTTGATTTCTCATCCACATTTCAAAATTGTTGGAGCTGGACCAATTAGCTGTGGTAGTTTTCCCCCGGATGGCATTCGTGGATAGTATTCTTCCGTGTGAGAATTTCGAATATGGGATTTGCGACAGTCGCTCCACAGGTTGTGATGTATTGGACGTTTTGATCAACTGTAAACAATGAAAACAACGTGTTTGTTTGTAAACTTATAATGTCGGGACAGACCTGGTCACTTGATTATCAACCGATGGATAGAACCATGCTGACAGAGGCAGTCAAGTTACGGAAATATTTCACCTAGCTAGATTTAGAACCACACGAACTCATACATTCAGAAAGGAACCATGACACTAGTACGCCTTGGGTAGATGATTTTGATAGAACGGCAAATGCCAAACTTTTAACTTGATTTTCGTCTCACTTTTACACAATTTCATCCGATTCTGATTTTTTCCGAAGGAAATTTCTTCCGATTCTTAGATCTGAAAAAATGCAAATACATGGTAGTCATATTTGTGTATGTTCATTAGTTCACAAGCGATAGGAATAGGGTCTCTACATAATTCCACCCTGCATGCTGCGCATTCTGCAACTCCTGCTATCCTATACAGCAAACAAGAGAAATAGTAAAACGAGTTAAAACATGAGAAAATGTAATCAAACCCTTCAATAAAAACAAGGTATGCAGCAATGAAGCCGAAGAAGGAACAAGTGAAGGCGACATTACCAAGAAGTTGCGTGCTTAATCATATACTAGTCCTATAAAACATAGACCAAAGGTTTCATTATCATAAATGCAATTAAGTGAACCATGGCCATTATGTTCACTCTTCCAATTGATGTCACCTCTTCTTTTGTCACATTAACTAATTTTTGAGAATTTCTGTGGATCAAGTTAATGGATGGTGTACTATCATTTTTTTCTTGAAATATTGAATCTGTATTTTTCTAGCACTTTGGAGACCCTTTTTTCCCTTTTTGGTTTCAGAGCAGACTGCTTAAAATGCCAAAAGCGAGCAAAATGGGTTTATTTCCATCTGACGTTGAACAATCAACATCAGAATTGTAATACACAATTACATACTGAATTAAATACCTATATAATAGGTTTCTTCTGTTCTAGATTAGAGCTTCAAAGGTAGAAAAATAAAAGGTAATATATTTTCTAAGGATCATTTGTAATCTAAGCTAGTGGATCAAACCCATTATCTCAAAAGACACTAGCATGGTTAAATAAGAACATGTCTTCGTTTTATAAATTAAAATTATTCATGTTCTCTTTATTCCTAGCAATACAGTCTTTACTAATAAAATCAAAATCATCACATCAAGTGGGTCGAAGATCCCATTTTTGAGAACGGAAATGTAAGACTAACACAGTCTTTGCCAAATAATAGAATATAGTTAAAATAGTAGATTAGATTAAGAATAATTAATTGTTCTCTTTTTGCTTATTGGTTTAGAACAGTCTTTGCAAAATAATAGAATATACTTAAAATAGTAGGATTAGGCAAGACATTGGCAATTTCCTATAAATAAGGTTCTCTTCTCAAACGCTGGTCGGTCTAACCTAACTCATTGTTTATGTATATGACGTGTAATCTTATCGATCCAACCGTCAAATGCCGTTTATCCAAAATTATATTAACGTGTTAAATCTTCAGAAGATGACAACTTGAAATCGTTCTCTTTTTGCTTATTGGTTTAGAACAGTAGGGAACTACAGGAGGCCACTACGGGTGAAACACTGATACTGTTACAATTATGACCTAACAATAGTCAGAGAAATAATCAATATGCCTACGGGAAAATGACAAATCAACTCATTAGATCAGTGTTGTACCATTGTTTAAGGAAACCAAAGCCAAAAAAGATCAAGGCTTACATATGAATCATCTTTCTTTCAGCACCACATAGCTTGAACCATTTGTTTTTTGTATTTTGGATATTCTTTTCAATATCTCCGCAAAAGCATTTTTATCCTGCAATGATTGATGCAAGGGGCTTATGGTTAGCTCTTCCAAGATAAATGTATATACAAAATTATAAAACACATGATCGAATAGAGTTGCAATTCAAGGTGAAGTTGGAACACAAAACTTGAACGAGTACAACTGCACAAGAAAAAAGACCAAAGCTATCCTTAAGTTGGAGGAGTAGCATGTTTTCACAAGTTGGATAGTAGCATGTTTTCACAAGGAGATCCAAATGACGTGATGATCTGCACATTCTATTAGGAAACCATGTGTGCTACCCTTACTAAAAGAAATGGCAGCCGGATATTTATTAATCAGCAGCAATAAAGAAAATAAACAAGTAAATAATGACAACATTCTGCAACAATATCCGGGGTGGATAAGAACCAAGTTGTACAAAATCTTCCCATTAGCACTCAGCTGATGCAGCTTAAATTATTCAAGCAAAGGTTCCTTAAAATTCTAAAGCGCAGTTGTCATTTTAGAAAATGCCAATGACTGCAATGCAGCTTTCAAAAACCATATATTTTCAAAAAGAGAGATTGTGAGCCAAACCTCCTTCTCCTGCAGTCTCGGTTTAAATTTAGCAACCAAGTCTTGAGTTTTCATTGGACCCAAAGTCGACAGGACCTTTCGGATTTCCTCTTCAGATACAGGACCTAAAGATGCAGCATGCACAGATTTTGAAGGGGCTTTTGCAGATGCAGCCTTTGACGTGGAAGGATGCTCATCTTTAACAGGTGTAGGCTTAGTGTCCTGATCCAAGCATAACTTCTCATGAATATCACTTATAGAAAGTATTGAAGTCACAGAGGTTAAAATTATGAAAACAATAATTGACAAGCATGTGTGAAACAAGAGAAAAAATACAAACTCATCACAAAGACAGAAAAACAAATGGGTTTGGTTTGACCCAGAACAGCAAGTGCCAAGACTCATTGTGTTCCTAGGCCAAAACTAACTAATAAATTGTGAAGATGCTACCAAAACATCGGCCAAACAAAAGTTGACGCTAGGGTGAGCACAAACCGGTCCGGATCCCGGGGTGGATCCGGGTTTCAATCCGGTCCCATCCGGTCCGAACCCTGTACAAAACCGAAATTTGATGTAAAAATCCAGTCCAGTCTTCGGTCCGGACCCCTGAGAGCATCTGGGTCCGGTGCTCAGGCCTAGTTGACGCTATGGATTTCAAGATACAGGCTCAGATAAGAAGCATTTCCGGTTATAAAAATAAAAAAGAAACTTGACCTTATAGTTTTGTTAAGATGAATCAGTAGCAAGGATAAGAAAGACATAAAAGTCTACTCTAAACAGACCAACTACTTTGAATGCAGAATCTTACATTTTCTGCTTTCACTTTTTTTGAAGGAGCCCCATTCTTAGCATCATCATTGCTTGGTTTCCTTTTTGATTTTGATGACTTTGAAGCAGGTGTCACCTTTGAAGAAGCTGCTGCTGTTGTTGTTTTTGGAACACTAGCATCATTTGGTTCCTCTTTAAGGGCATCTTTGTGTTTTGGAGCAAGTACAGGAGAAGAATCATCATCAATCTGCAAGAAAAAGAATGTATAATTGCAAAAGGAACAAATAATATAATGTGTTCAAATAAATAATAAATCAAGTGATTATCATCAATAAAACTCGTGTGATGCATGCGTCATTAGTCATGGAGGAAACAGAATAATGATTCTATCTGCTTCGCAACAAACTACTCCAACAAATTAACAAACAAACCCCACCGATAGCTATGTCAAGTAGACAACTACATAAGATAAAAACGACTTACATCATCTTCGTCCTCGTCATCTTCAGCATCAGATTCATTTAATCCACCAGCTCGGCCAAGAAGCTTTTTCAGCTCCTTTCCAGATTTACTTAGGCCTCCCTCCTCTTCGCTTTCGTCATTCTCATCCTAAATTTGCGTGAAGGATGTTTCCAAAATCAATTTACAAATGCTAGGAAAAATAAGGGAGAGAATCCACTTGTGCAAGTTAGAAGTTAAAGAGAGAATAGAACTACTGTTAAGCCATGTAATAGAGTTTACACGGTGACAACTAAAAACTCACATAGAATCTAGATAAGGAATATGCACTGCTCCAAACACGCATGTTATGCATATATATGCAGACAAAGGGATTTTTTTTGGATTGGACAGACAGAAATTTATGATCATATAACAATCACACTAACAGCAATAACAGACTTAGCAATCATGACATGGACCCTACATTTTTCATTCATCTCTGTCCAATTTTGTCAATTTTAACATTTAAAAATCATATTTCCTCACATCCTTCAAAATCCTTCTGTTTCAAATTAAGGAGTTGTATTTTATCATTGGTTCATGCAAAGGTCCCTATGTGAGTGACATTTCGAAGTCAATACTACACCTTTGTATCCTTACATGCTTCCCACGGTAGCTACATCGGCAACTGCCAAACATCAACAAATGATTTATGAGATCTAGACAAACTCAAAGATCATGCTGCCATGAAGCAATTAACGACAAATGGGACTCCGATTTCATCATTCATTTTGTTGCTTGGGATGCTATTTTGGGAGCCTTTGTGCATGAGTCTCCCCAGCACCCAAAAGAATCTCCATTCCTTTTTGACGTGATTTTCTTTTCGTTTTTTCTACATTTTCCAAATTACCCACTAATACCTCATAAAGTTGCATTTTCTAATATTTTGAATAAGTCATTCCGTGGCATTTTTTTACCAATTCAAATAATATCAGACATTATTTTTACTATTATATTCTCTTTATATGGTGCTAATGTTTTATGTATGCTCTATGCCTCTATCATGTAGATATTATTTCATATGAAGGACGTACACTTCAAATTTGATAGCAACATTCATACTTAATAATTGCTACCTTTACATACTATATTAATTTCCCTGGCCAATTTTGTTCTAGGTTATGATAAAAAGAACTTTGTATCTCGGGTTTTACTTATGTTTTACAGAAACATATTTATGAATAACATACATATTAATTTGTTTTGATTTATCAACATCATGCTGTTATTTAATTTTATCCACAATTTAATGATAAAATATTTTATGTACTAGAGTCCATGTAAAGTGGTCCTATTATTCTCCTTATAAAAAATGTTAATGCCAAGTTCTTAGATTTTAGAATTTTCAAGTTCAAATTGAAAATACCATTGGAAGTATATGCATTATTAATAGAACTTGAAAATAGTATAACTAATGGTCAAAGGTTGATTTTAGGGATATTTACACTGGTGCACTCAGAAAACTTCGAAATTACGGAAATACACCCCAAAAGTTTGAATTTGCAGTGATGCAATCGAAAAACTTATGAAATTACAATGGTGCACCAGTAACGGACGTCGTTAGCTTCCGTCACATTTAAGTTTGACGGACGTTTGACTACACCCTTTAATTAAATGAATATTTACAGTAGTGCACTCGAAAAACATCGAAATTACGAGAATACACCCCAAAAGTTTGGATTTACAGTGGTACACTCGAAAAACTTATGAAATTACAATGATGCACCCGTAACTAACGCTGCTACCATTCATCAAATTTAAGTTCGACAGACGTTTGATTACACCTTTTAATTGAACCCAACCCGTTTAATTACCCAAATCCAATTTCATCCACCTCCCACTTCCATCGCTCCTGAATCCTCATCCATCTCCCACTCAAAAATTGGACGTGTACCAATTGAAAATCGAGTCAAATTGCAGACAATCTTAAATCAAAACAAATACATGAATTTAGGTCAATTACAACTTTATTTGATAGGTACACGTCCAATTTTCGCAGAACTATGGGTAGGTTGCCAATTTCTAAACCTTTGATCGGCACGGAAGCACAAAACCCAATCCCAAACATGCACCATTGCAATAATTAATGAGCATGTGGGAGGTGGAAGTGGGAGATGAATGGAAGTGAGAGGTTGGGGTTTGAGGCGATGTAAGTGGAAGGTGGATAGGGGATTCGGGAGCGATGGAAGTGGGAGGTTGGGGTTTGGGGTGATGGAAGTAGGAGGTAGATGGAATTGGATTTGGGGTAATTATACAGGTTGGGTTTAATTAAAAAGTGTAATCAAACGTTTGTCGAATTTAAATTGGACGAAAGGTAACGCTAATTACGGGTGCACAATTGTAATTTCATAAGATTTTCGAGTGCATCATTGTAAATTCAAACTTTTGAGGTGTATTCCCGTAATTTTGATGTTTTCTGAGTGCACTACTGTAAATATCTCTTTAATTATTAAAAGATAATTAAAGAGTGTAATCAGACATCCGACAAACTTAAATGTGACGGAGGTTAACAACGTCAGTTACAGGTGCATCATTGTAATTTCGTAGGTTTTTCGAGTGCAGCACTGTAAATTCAAACTTTTGGAGTGTATTTTCGTAATTTCGATGTTTTTTGAGTGCACCAGTGTAAATATCCCTTGATTTTATCTTTAATTTGTGATGTCACTTTGCTAATTGAAATGACATTAGAAAATATAATCCAATTCTAATCCATTCTCATGTAACAAAATGATATACACATAAGAATAAAATCACTATTTTTTCCCAAATCGATATCCAATTGTGCTACCTAGAAGCAAGAATGCAATTCCACTCCCGAGTGATTTCGTTCCTCACCAAATACAACACAACATTTTTTTTGAGGATCCACTTATATACACAAGTTTGTACAGGAAACAAGAATTGTAGGTCAAGGATAAATAATTAGGAGGATATAGTCTAGGCAGGAAACACAAGAGTAGAACTAACAACTTAAGCCTGAGTGACATGGCTGTAGTGAGATTCATTGAAAGTAGATGGTAAACATCCATACTTCCCTAAAAAATCGCAAAACGTATATAAAAATAATAATTTAAGGTACATGCAGACTAGAATAACTAATGGCAACTTGCAAGATTGCAATAATTCATAGGTGGATTTTGCTTTCTTACTTGCTTAATTTCTGGTGGAGCGGGAATCTCAGGAGCCAACTCTTCTCGCTCTTCTGGATCATTACCGACAGCTTCATCATCATCAGTAAAGATCTCTTCATGCTCCCAATCATCACCTAGAAAGAGGAAAGAAGAGAAATATAAATTACACAAGAAGGTAGCAACCATTTTTACTGTGAGGACATATACAAATATACCTATAGTTGAAACAATCATATAACAAAACTTTTAATCCCAAACTAGTTGGGGTAGGCTAGAAATAAAACTTTAAGGAGTCACGGTTCAGGCACGTGGATCACATTCTTCGATACGTTTCTATCCAATGCAAATTCCCAATGCACATTCCAATCTTTTAGATATCTTTTGACCGCTTCCTCCCAAGTCAATCATGATCTACCTCTTTTTTGTGTGTCTTCGATCCGATTCAATACTTCTCTTCTTATAGGTGTCTTCATAGGTCTTCTTTGTACATGTCCAAATCATCTCAGTCTGTGTTGTATAACTTTCTCTTCCATTGGAGCAACTCCAACTCTCTCACGAACGCCTTCATTTCTAATCTTATTCATTCGTGTATAGCTACACATCCACCTCAACATCCTCATTTCAGATACACTCATCTTTTGTATATGTTGTCTTTTAGTGGTCCAACATTCTGCATCATATAACATTGCATGTCTTATTGCGGTTCTATAAAAAAATTCATTTAACTTAAGTAGAATTTTCTTATCACATAAGACAGCTGAGGTTTGTCGTCATTTCATCCATTCTGCTCTAATCATATGGTTAACATCTTCATCGATCTCCCCATCTTTTCGAAGTATTGATCCAAGATATCTAAAAATATCTTTTCTACGTACTACTTGCCCATCTAATATAATTTCCTCTTTCTCGGTATTAACGGTACTGAAACAACATTTCATATATTCAGTTTTAGATCTACTTAGTTTAAAATCTTTTGTTTCTAAAGTATTTCTCCACATCTCTAGTTTTCTCTTCACACATACCCTACTCTCGTCAATTAACATTACATCATCTGCAAAAAGCATACACCATGGAATCTCACATTGTATGTCTTTTGTCACTTCGTCCATTACTAAAACAAAGAGATATGGACTTAAAGTTGAACCCTGATGAATTCCAATCTTAATCGAAAAAACTTTAGTCACATCATCACAAATTCTAATGTTAGTTTCAACTCTTTCGTACATATCTTTAATTAAATTCACACATTTTGTTGATACATTCTTCTTCTCTAAGGCTCATCACATAACATTTCTTGGAACTCTATCATATGCATTTTCTAAATCAATAAAAAAATGTGTAGATCTTTCTTTTGTTCTCTATACTTCTCCATAAGTTGTCTAATAAGAAATATGACATTCATCGTTAACATTTCAGACATGAAACCAAATTGATTATCTATAACACATGTCTCTTTTCTTAGACGGTGCTCAATTACTTTTTCCTACAATTTCATAGTATGACACATGAACTTGATACCTCTATAGTTAGTGCAACTTTGAATATGCTTTTTATTCTTGTAAATTGACAATAAATTACTCATTCTTCACTCATTTAGTATTTTATTTTTCTCAAAGATACTACTAAACAATTTGCTTAACCACGTTATTGTTTTATCCCCAAGACATTTCCACACCTCAATCGGATCTCGTCTGGTCTTAAAGTTTTACCAACTTTCATCTTTTTAAGACTTCCTTAACCTCAACTTCTCTTATCCTCCGTACAAATCATCTATTAGATTCCTCAATTGTATCATCCACTTCAAAAGTGTCGCTATCATTTTCTCCATTGAACAACTTATCAAAATACTCTCCACTTTTCCCTGATATCCTCCACATTAACTAAAAGGTTATTATTATCATCTTTAATGCATTTAACTTGATTAAGGTCTCTAGTTTTCTTCTCTCTTATTTTAGTCAACTTATATATTCCAACATCTCCCTACTTTGATCCCAACTTTTGGTATAAATTCTTATAAACAACCCATCTAGCATCTCTTACTGCTTTCTTAGCTTTTTATTAGTCAACTTATACTCTTCTAAGTTAGTTTCATTTTTATCTTTAAACCACATCTTATAACATTCTTTCTTAGTTTTAATTGTCTTTTGTATATCATCATTCCACCACCACGTGTCTCTCAAATCTAGTCCACCTCCTCTACTCTCCCCCACAAACTTCTTTAGTCACTCGTCGAATGTAAGATGACATACTCTCCCACATACTATTAGCGTCTCCTATAACATCCCAAGACCTCTCTGCCATAAGTCTATCCCTAAATATAATACATTTTTCTACTTTAAGATTCCACCACTTAATCTTCACATCTTTATTACACTTATTTCGTACTACACCAATACGAAAGCGAAAGTTCACTACTAACAACTTATGTTGAGTCACCACACACTCTCCAGGTATTGCCTTACAATCTACTCAAACATTTTTAGCTGTTGTGGCCATACCTAAAAATTTGTATCATTTAGTACAAGTTTAGTCAATATTATGGTTAGGAGAAACAAAAAATAACTTTTATATGAAAACTTATACTAATCATATAGTATGCAAAACTTTTAATATCATTTTTTTATCGTTAACTTTCAACATCATTCTTGGCATTTCAACGCAAAGAAAAATTGTAACACGGATGACACAAAATCTGAAAGCATAAGAACTTTGCAATCATAGGATGTCTCAAAAGAAAATTGATTCAAGCATGTTTCCATATTGCAGAGTACCAATGCATGATGATGATATTTGTCGATCATACAAGATAAATAAAATAGTAGATCATGATTCATGAAACATTTAAAAAAATCCAAGCAAGGAAAAAAACTCAAAAAAGATATCAGTCCAGTTACACCGGGGGGGGGGGTTCAACTTTTCAACCGGTTGAAGAACTAGCTTAACCGTGACATAACAATAGAAATTGCTTTCCTAACATTTGATAACAGATTCTCAGAATTCTGCTATCTTGATTCTTGAATAGTTGAATCTGTAGAAGGACTATGCTAATTTAGTGTAACCAAAACCAATTTTGATATATGAAAAGGCAGAAATTACCCTTTTCAACCTCATCATCATCCAAATCAAAATCATGGTCTCTTCCACCATCTTCATCATCATCATTTTTCTTGTTGAGATTCAGTTTGTTCTTCCGTGCTTCCTCCTCACCCTCATCTTCTTCACCACGATCAGAGTGGTTTCCGTCGTCATCAGTTTTTCCTTTCTTTGAACGTCCAGCATCCATATTGCTCCGGCCAGAGCTTTCATTCTTCATCACTTCACCAAAAGCAGCAGCACCATTAGTTGCTGCTTTCATCATCCATCTTTCATAACCTGTTGCATTGTTTTTTCTCTTGTTCATTTTCTCTTCAGCTTCCTCTAGTGTTAGCTGCTTATATTGGGCAACTTTATTAAAATTGTACCTGCAAAATTTAATTCAAAATTTAATTACAGTTATTTTCCCAGACACGTCCAATTTCATGCTATTGCAACATGAAACTACTTCATGAAGTGCTGGAACAAATAAGATGTTAGCAGATGATGAAAAGAAAACAAGCAAATGATATTTGCTACTGATAGAGTGAGAGATGCATGGTTATACATACCAAGAACCCGCAGGTATTGCAACGAACTCCTTTCCTTGCATCATGAGCAGATAATAAGTTGCAGATTGTGCACCCTCATAGTGACCCTGATATTGATGTTGGCCAGTCTCATCCTCCAAGACCCATGGCTTATTTTTGTATTTTTCCTGTTCAGAACCAATAGGTACAAACAATATATACCATAAGCAACTAGTTGTTATAGGATTAAAAAATTGAAAGATAAAAAAAATACATCCTTAAAAATAGTTACGAATAAATTATATTTGGCTCGTTTTCTGCATATTTCATTCAAAGCACTAAGAATTAATACGATGTGAAGAAATACTAAGCAAAGAAAGGAGAAAGGTTACAAGAGAATGATGAGGCAAAGAATTATATGGCCCAACATGGTGAGAATAAGAAGAATCAATGAATTGTGACACATAGAACTGGAGACTAGAGTAGACCAACATAGCATGAAGCCATGAAGTTATGAAAGCAGTAACAAAACCAATACCCGCAAACTGTCAGTGGGTTGACGTCCTTGAAGGCCTTCTTTTTGAAGAGTCCATTTATTTTCTGCACTTCTCTTTCTTGAAAATGGAGGCAGGCCTGTTGGAAATCTACCAATGCTGAAAGTCTTGTCAGAACCAGTGCTTGCGCGAACATTGTATTCCTGCCGGAAAAAAAAGTCATTTGTCATGATCAAGGACAACATTTGATACAGATTGAGGAATTGTCAGTCATGGTATTGTATTGTTGATCATCCTCTGATGATCAAGGACAACATTTGTTGCCTTCAGCTTTATGGTTGATCATCCTCTGTGTATTACAGCAATAGAAAAATAAACCTCACCACATTCCAATTTGTTGGTTCTCATCCACATCACTCTTTGCCACATCAACAACAACAACAACAAAGTCTTTTATCCCAAACTAGTTGGGGTAGGCTACAACAACAACAACAAAGCCCTTTATGGTTTGTTGTCTTTGCCACATCAATATTTATTAATTATTTAACGCAAGCAACAAGGCATGGGTCTGCTCAGACACGGATACGCATATCGTTTTACATTCTAAAGCCACCCTCCGCTCACTCAGTGTTACAAGTATCCTAATAGAGGAACTCTCTCTGATTTCTACACGTTGTCCTTGGGTTGTGGTTACATATGTGATGCTAGCCCAAAGCCCCTCTACTTCCAGAGTAATGTTCCTTCTTTGAGAAATGGAAGCAGCTAATATGCTAATTTCTTGGGACTGCTAAAAGCTACTGAAGTAACTAGTGTGTTTGACCTTTGACGATTGATTAGTTTGGTATGCCAATACCTACTTTGCACCATCTCATCTACCCTAACTGCAAATATTGACGCTTCATTGCATCCAATGTTGGAACTTGGAACCTGAATTTTGTTCTGCTCGTTTGGTCATTCCTTTACATTTACAATCCATGCATACAATGTCAACTCCGACGACATTCAGTAAATTGTTCTAAGATAAGAAACTATAGATAATTTCATACTTATTATGTAGTCCCGTTTTATGCTATCAGTACATTCAAAATCCAAAAATCCTCTATTGTAGTTCATCAAATAAAGAGTGATTAGGGTACAACACGACCAGCTTCTTGAAAGATGACAATCATTGCCTATGTTTTCCTGGATATCAAAATCCCAAAAACTTCTAGGTGCAATTCAAATGTCCATGTTGAAAAATCTATAGTTTGAAATGTCAATACACAGCCATTTGAACTTTCAAACACAGTCACCCAAAGAATGATAAATGGCGAAATGTACTTTATCCAGAGCTGGGCTTGTCACACAACTTCTCACGACTTGCCTACCAAAGAAGCAACAAATGAAATTTGTTTTCTTTTCTCACTGTGAATCAACCAACCACCCCCACAAGTCTCCAATTCACAAAGCAAACACTGCAACGACAATCCAACCTCGTCCTCAATCGTAATTTTTTTCCTCAAGCATCGCCAAAGGACTTCAACATGTGAAATTTTGTTGGTCCATCCCCTCTACAAAACCTAAGCACTTGAGTAACATATGAGAATCCAACATGTGAAAAGTGTTGGACGCTTTTCGTGTTCAGCAACGTGAGACTATTTCCTCAATCGTAATTCTTTCTTCCTCGAGGATCCGCCAAAGGACTCCAACCAATCCTCAAGTCATCTCAGTCGTTTCAAACCAACTCCGACTCGATCGATCCCGAAAAAGGAGATGAAATGAAGGAGAGGGAGGGACTGACCCTGATCAAGTTGGAGATGACGGCGTTGCACTCGTAACACTTGGACCTGTTCTCCGCCATGGTCTTGCCGCACGAGAGGCAGAGGGTGAGGTGCTTGCAGTTGCTCCCGTACAGATCCGACGTGGATCCGCACCCGCCGCACGACGGCTTCAGCATCAGATCGAACGACATCCCTAACCCTAACCCTAACCCTAATTCGAAGGGAAGAGAGGGGTTTTTTTCTGGATCGGGACGCGAGCTCGTAAAACCTTCCGGTTCGAGTTTTTCTCTCGACGGAACAAAAGTCCGAAGAGACGAATGAAATGAAACTTGAGAAGGAATTGTTAGTTAAATCGGTAGACGAACGGTGCGGGTCAAGCCAGTCCAAGGTGTAGTAATCCCGTGTGTAAAAGTATTTTTAGTTCGTCGTAATTTAATTACATGGAATCTAATAATACTTGATCAGATTATACTAGTAATAATCTGAATAGGTTTAAAATCATATTAAAGTCAACATAACATGAAATGAACAAATTAACATTTCATCGACGAAGAAAATTGCATAACATAGTTAAATAATTAAAGGCAAAGATACATACAAAATCATTGTAAATAATTTTCACCTCACCTCCAATATAGCTAAATTGTAACAAAACATTGACCATGATAATCCGTTTAAGTTATTAATTTAATTGTGAAATTGCTTCTACAAACATGTCAAAGTTTCACATAACTGGAAAATACATTGTTTTTTGCCCAATGTCAGGAATTAGGATTACACGTTTATCCTATCATCCATCTTCATCTGGTTTCTTCGTGAAACCAGCATTTACAAAATAATATTTTTGAGTCTCTTAAATAAACAACATTTATGAAAAAACTTGAGAAATATTACTTTTAGGAAGTTTGGGAGAAGTGTGATCTGCAAACAAGCTTCTTTATTAAATTTAAGGTTAATTATAGTTTGTCTCCATGAACTATGCATGGATATCACTTGTACTCTGAACTTTTAAAGTTAACAATTATCTCTACTGAACTTTGATTTTGTAACATTTTGCCCACCTGAACTTCAAAAATTTATTATTTAACACACACTCGACGTTTTTTTTCTAATTTTTTGTTGTATCTCTAATACACTCGTAAACTTATATTTACGTGAAAGTTGGGATCAAAATTGTAACATCCTGACTTCTGATGTAAAAATACGGAAGCGAACAAACAAAATTCTTTTATTTTTAAAACGAAATTCAAGACGTTACCCGTCAGCAATAAATAAGTATATATATAAAGGTGAGACAATACAAAATCCTACGGAATATTTTATAAATTTACATGTGATTCAGTTACAAAAACTACTGACACGATAGAACCCAAAAACTCTATCAACAAAAAATATAGCCAGAAAACGGTTCCACGCGTACAATCAGTTAATATTTTCCACCCGATGCTGGCTAGAACCAACCTATTCTGCTTCAAGATCTGCAAGAAAGATAGAAAAATCCGTCTGAATCTTTAAAATTAAAGACCCAACATGCAAGCAATATCCACCTAATATTTAGGTTAGACTACAAAGATTTGTTCAGTTAATCTCAAATTATACAAGTTAAATCAGCACAATATCATGAAATGAAATAGTAATCTCAACATTAATTCTGAACAAAATCAAGTAACAAGTATAACTTCAAACATTTAAATCTACTCATTTCATACAATTCAAAGCATATCACATTTAAATTAAGGGTTAATTACAGTTTGCCCCCTGAACTATGACTTGGTATCACTTTGCCCTCCTGAACTTTCAAAGTTAACAGTTACCTCTTCTGAACTTTAATTTTGTAACATTTTGTCACCCTGAACTTCAAAACTCATTATTTATCACACATTCGACGTTTTTTTCCTAATTTTTTTGTTGTATCCCTAATACACTCCTAAACCTATATTTACGTGAAAGTTTTGATCCAAACGGAGGTCAGATATGGTTGGAATTTAGGTCGGAAAAAAAACGTCGAATGTGTGTTAAATAATAAGTTTTTGAAGTTCAGAGGGGCAAAGTGTTACAAAATTAAAATTCAGAAGGGGTAACTGTTAACTTTGAAAGTTCAGGGGAGCAAAATGATACCAAGGCATAGTTCAGGGGGCAAACTGTAATTAACCCTTAAATTAATTGCCACAAGTTCCAAAATCAATCAGTTTTCAGTTTATCACGATTCAAATTCGATTCGGTTCTAGTTCATTCAGTTGATTCAGAAGAATCCATTAATAACTACCCAGACCACCCACCGCAGGCACATTGCTGCCTTCGGTCAACGCATAAGCCAACCTCACACCCAGAATTTTCGTTTTTCAATTTATCTAACATTTGACACTTGTGAGTCACTCATACGCTACCTGTATCAGTCAATCGACATCAGATCTAAGTCTTGTGGTCTTATCGTTGCCACACGATCCACTATGGATCCAGTTGCCCCGTCGGCCTATGCTCATAAGAGCTAGTATACTCCGAAGAGTCAATATGCTCCGAAAAGCCCGTAGTGTCAGACCAGTACAATTATCATTTACCGGTTCTTTACTCCTTTCATTTAGATCAAATCAATATAACAATTAGCTTATTGACTCTTAAAATCCTCTAAAAGGTTTAGGGAAACCAATTGCCTTTCCAATTGATGACTTAAGATATCTATGGTTTACACACAACCATATTGTTGGGGAAAATCAATGACAACATATGAACTTAAGAGGTCGATCATACGACTCCAAAAAAACCTTTTAAAACCATAATTATCTTAAGAACAAATTCAGGAATCATGAGTAAGTTGTTAAAAACTTGTAAAAACAAGATAAAAAAGCAACCAGACATAAGAAGAAAGCAAAACCATCTCAATGCATTGACATTCTAAAGATTTCAGAAATTACAAAGACACTTAAAAACTAAGAGATATTATAAGTGCTTCAAGCCAATAAGACATGACAAAGTAAGGTACTGAGAGTTAAATGACAATTGGAAATCAACTCAACATTTATAAACACACACATACAATAACAATTTCAGATTTGCCTATATGTTGGAATTGAAACAATAAAATAGCAATATCACTTCTTTACTTCTATTCTTACAAAGTAAGATAGAGATTTTCTACACTAATACCAACCAAAGTTGGTTGAAAGCAAGAACTGTCCAGAATCAACATGCACACTTAAATTAATTAGTTTTCCAATAAAACATATCATTTACTAATTACTCCACTAGTGCAAACCAACATGAGAACATCCAAAATCAATTAAACTCCAATTTTCTACCAGTGAAGAAAATCTTAGTGTCTAAGGCTTTCTAGACCAAATCAATGAAGTTCTAACCCACGAAGTAAGGTGGATTTGGTTCCTACCCACTAGAATCCTTGCATACCTTAGCCAAATACCAACAATAGAAGAAGACGAGATGATGTCGGAGTGAGATGAAATCGATGATGGTTACGACCCCTTGATCCCCCTTCTACCTCTTCTACCTCTTCTTCCTCTTCTCAGCCTTCACGTCTATTTTCCTTTCCCCTCTTCTCCTTTCCCATTTTCTTATAGAAAAACCAAAACAAAACCCTTCTCTTCTCAGTCGGCTGCTGGATGGGGATAAAGACTTGGGAAAATTGCAGTCTAGCCCCCGAAGAACCCACTATGTCCACTTAGTCCAAAACAATCACTTAGTTCACTTAAGTCCACAACTAACACTCCTTGTATTCCTTTATTTACTTAACATTATTTATTCTATGTTAGTCTAAGATGTTACAGAAACGTATATCAGATATGATTGGAATTTGAGTCGGATTGAGTGAAAGTTCAGGGGTGTAAAGTGATACCAATGCATAATTCAGGGGGGCAAACTATAATTAACCCTTAAATTTATAATCTTATTACGATTTTTTAACCTAGATCCGTTAACATTGTGTCGAGTAGAATTTTATCACTCCCATTGCCAACAATTCAACCCCGAGAAGACAACACGTGGACCAACTACGGTGACATTGGGTTTGAGTTTAACCTGTCATTCTATTCTAATTTGTCATGTTAGGTGGATCGATTTGAAGATGTTCTTGAGCAAAGAACGGATGTCAAATGTGCTAAGACCCCACCGTTACCTGGCCCGCCTAAGTTAAGCGGGTAGGCGGGGCAGGGCGGGGCACGGTAAAAAAAACCCGCTACCCGCCCCGCGTAAGGGTGGACTAGGCTATGCGGGGTGGGTTGGCAGGTTTTTCTTTTATTAAAGTTAAATACAAAAATCAATTCATTTTTTTAACATTAACAATTTTAATCAAAGCTAAGTACAAAAAAATCAAGAAAAAAATATCAATCAATGTATGTTTTTAAAGTTATATATAAAAAAATCAAAACTAAGTACAAACAAAATCAAAATTAAATACAAACAAAATCAAACAAAATTCAAGAAATCAAACAAAATATAAGACTTATGCATGTTGAGCGTTATGCGGGACAGATTGCGAGAAAATCGCAACTTGCCCCACTTATTATGCGGGTTGTGCAGGTGGTGGGTTGACATGTAACATTGTTTTGTTCGCAACCCGCGTTAGGCAGGACTGGGTGGGACGGGTTGCGGATAAAATTCCACCCATTTAAAACCCTAAGAGCACCTAAGATTTTCTGAATACTTAATCGTAATAACTGATTTTCAAAAATTAATCACCCGTACGTAGGGGTGTAATCGATCTCTAAACGAGCGATCCGAGTGTGCTCAAGATTGGCTCGTTAAGGGTTTCGAGCGGAAAATTCTGCTCGTGCTCGGTTCGACCTGCTCGCGAGCGGCTCACGAGCGGCTTGTTAACCTGAATCTTTTTTTGTTGTATTGAATTGCTAATAATGTTGTCCTAACAACTAAATTATAAGATTACTTAAGAAAAATATAATAATAGTTACTAACATAATTTTAAAATTAACACCTAAAATAAACACAATCTTATAAATTATACGACAACATCAACATCTTATAAATAAGATTATACACTTAGATCATACAAAATCAACAAAATCTTAAAATCAAACACAATCTCTTCAATTATAGGACAACTCACAACATCAACATCTTATAAATAAGATCATCCACCTGACTCAAACATTAATTTATTTGAACTTTTGGTGTAGAAAAGAATGAGAAAAAGAAAAGAAATAATAATGGAAAACGAAAAATTTAAGACTAATAAGGTTTTGATTCTTATGAGTATTTGGGTTTGGTTTGTTAAATGGATTGTTGTGTTTGGTAAATTAGTTTATTAAATGAGTTTAATACTTAACCGATTGGGTAATTGGATAGAATATTCATGTTAATCAAATAATTAGATATAGTAATCAGGTTTCGAGCGATAAATGAGCGAGCACCGAGCGAGCATCGAGCGAGCGGGGTATGCTCGTGCTCGGCTCGTTACTTATCGATCCGAGCAACTTCGAGCAAAATCGGAGCAAAATCGAGCGAACATCGAGCGATCTATCGATCCCGAGCAGAACTTGACAGCCCTACCCGTACGTAATTCAGAAATTCGAGGTAAATCCGTCTACAACAAAATGAGATATGATTTTACCCGCATAATTGGAAAGCATATTTTACTCCACTACCACGTCCGGTGCGCAAAGCATAAACACAAGTTCACATTCCAAAACCCAAATCATGTTAGATATTGTCATAGAATCCGATTCCCTCGACTCCTCCTCCATCTTATCTCGCCGAAGCCATCGCTCCACTTCCCCTTCGATCGCAACCCCCAACTCGAAGCCCAAGGTGCCATTCCTAGATTTCGTCGATTCCAAAACTCGAATTTATCCGGTTTTTCGAAATACTAATGCTAAGAATTTGCCCTTTTCGTTTCTTTCCTGCGAAAGGTCCCGACCGAATTAAGTTTTTTTTTGGGGATTGTTTTTAAAATTTGGTTTTTGGTGGCAAATATATTGCGAAATCATTCTCAAATGCTAGATTTTGGATCTAAACTCCTCGAATCAGTAGGTTGTTCTAAATGTTAATAGTTGAAGATCAATCTTCGAAATCGCGACTTGGTTGTCATGATTTATTGGAATCGAAATTCGGAACATTTGATTTACAAATGCAGCTTCGAAATTAAAGGAGTTGAGCATGTGAGGTGATCAGCGGAATGGAATACACGGATCAAGGAGAGATGTGTTTGCTCAATCGGTGATTAGTGGAGATGTGCGATTCTATGTTTGTAAGAATGTGTCGATGCGAGGCGGCAAGTCCATGTTGTCCCCTTCCTAAACCATCATCTTCCTTTCCGGAATCCTAAATCCCGAATCTTCTTGCTGCTCCAATTGAACCCGACAGCCCCAACTCTCATCTTCACATTCTTCTCAACCATTTGTCTCCTCCTTCTCTTATCTTTTTTCTGGTCGAGTGACGGGGCAAAGTGGCTTTTAGCCCATCATCAGCTACAAGTTGGAGCGAATTTTGGTGGCTTCATGTTGCTACAAGTCCACGACTCCTATTAGGAAGCAAAATCGGCATACCAAACATGGTAACAACTTCTTGCAGCCCGCATCTCCATTTCCTTGCACCAGGTAATTTTTGTTTTTCTTCTCTACTTGATCAACCCGATACGGAAGTGCTGATATTCGCTAATGAAGGCAGTCCATGTAAAATCCCTACACCCATTTAAGGTGCTAATTTGGGTTTGACTTGGGTTGCATGGGGAATAAGAGTGATGGCTGAGTATGGCTGAGGAGTAGGGTGACGTGATGGAGAGGTGAGGAGGTATGGGTGGGGTTGCTGTTTGGCCTATTTGAAGGAAACCCTCATCTTCCTCTCTTCCTTTCTTCTTCCAAATCTTCATATCTCTCACCACATTCTCTCCCTTTCCATCATAGCAAAGGTGTCTGTTGGAGCTCCGGTGGGCGTAGGCGAGCATGATCAGGAGGCGTGAGGCGCGTGGAGTGGGCGCGAGGAGGAGGACATTCAGAGGTTGAACATTAGAAGGTATGCCGATTTGGAAGAAAGGCAGAAAGTGGATGTTAACCAACGGTCGAGCTTCGACAACCTCGGAAGAAAGTATGCCAAGTTCTTGCATTAGATGCCTTGTTTTGTTGCTCACCCATGTTGGGGTGGAGTGATGGTCGGTCGCGGGAGGTGGGAGACCTCACCGGCAGCAAGAACAACGTAAGATCCTTGGCTGGCGCAAGGTTGCTGTAAACGAACGGTCGACTGGTGCCTTCGGGCGGTCGACCGATCATAGTGTAAATGCTCAACTTTAACCAACGTCGGTCTAACGATGCCGAGTGGCGGTCGACCGACTGTGCTGGTGAGTCGGGGGAATGTATGAAAGTTTTCGGTCGAATGAGACCCTTAGGCCGTTCGACCGTTGCTTCATGTTTCGCGCGGACCGGACGTTGACCACTTAAACGGTCGACCGTTCCTGACTTTTGGTCCGACCGGAACTTAAGTGAATTTATTGAGCTGTTCGACCGATAGATTACTAAAACTGCTAGGTTGCCCTGGTAGTTTCCGGTCGACCGGGACCCCTGAGTAGGTCGACCGTTGGACTTGTATGATTTTGACCAAACTCCGGATTTTGACATCGTATCGGTCGACCGGTTTTAGACTTTTGTTCAACCGTTAGGGTTTAAGTTGTGCGCCCAGAGTTCGACCGTTACAGGCGTCTAGTCGACCGATCCTTTGAGGAGTGGTCGACCGGTATACATTTTCCGGTCGACCGTTTAGGCACAGAACTAGATCATTGTCGTAGTGTAGCGTCAACTATGTCCACGGAAACCCATGTCCTTGTTTGGAGCGTGAGCCGGGAGGTGACGTTGGGTACGTTGATCGTGTCTGCTTAGGAACCACCGTGTGGAAGAGTGTGGATGCTAGAGACGTGCCACCTCTACTTTATGGATTGTCGTAGCGTATGCTTTACTTGTTCTTGTTAGAGTAGCAGACCTAAGAGATCGAAGATCCCAGTGCACGATGTTGCACGGCTCTACGGAGCATGATGACCGGGCGGACTACAGTCTGGATGAGTCGATTGGTCGGCCTTTTGGGTGATGGATACCTTTGACTGACCTTGATGGCGATGTTACCGTCCGATGCTGTTCCGGACGAGTTTGTACCGGCCGATGCTGTTCCAGCGGGAGTGTGGTCCGAGGCTGTTCCGGACGACCCGACCGATGTTGTTCCGACGGGTGTTTACTGATTGACGATGTTTTCCGGCAAGTAGCTTGGATGTAGCACAACCAAGTGAGATGGATCGACCTGAGCGACGACTCCGTCAGTGTGGTATTGACCACGAGTACAGATCTGTTACTACTGTCGCGGACGTGCGAACGTGTCTCACCAAACCTAATATTTAGTGTAGTCGCGTGTGGTGCGCGTTACACATTTTCCGTAAGACTGTGTGTGCCCACGGTAGATCCCTATGTGCGACCCGATTGATGGATTGTGGATTGTTGTCTTATTGACCATTGGAGGGTAATTGATTGATGGATTGTTGACAGATGTCCTTACTTGTCCTTGTAGGGCGTTTAGACAGATTGCATTTATTGTTGTCATGCTATACTAGTATGATATGTTTATTTCATATCTATGAACATGTATATAGGTGAGCTTGTCATACGGGATTTCATTATGGAAACTCAAACATTGTTGTTATATTTATTTTCAGGACCGCAGTAGGTTCTGACGGGTGCGACTGAGGACGGAGGCACGTTGGGATCGGATCATCTTTCTGTATTTCCTAGGTAGTATGACTACTTGTATTTCTCTTGCTTGTACTCTGATGTAGTCTTACCTTTTGACAACTCTGATGTAATATGATGCACTCTTGAATATTCTATAAGTAGCGGTCCCGTGCTTTTGGGGTTAATCTCTGTGATGATTCGCGTTTTAAAGTTTTAAATTTTTCGCTGTTTCGGGACGTTACAATCCACCTATTGAGGATAACGTTGATGACTTGGTGGTGAAAAAAGGAGCAAAAAACTATGAATTAGTTAGGTTATGTTATTTTGTCTTGTATGTCAATTCTAAACATGTGACTATGGTTGTCGTGTTGAAATTTTGAACTCAACATTGGTTTTTTTGATGTGTTATATTATTCAATTTTTTGTATATAGGTTAAAAATAGATATATTATTCTAAAACATTTTTTAAAGGCAGTATGTGTGCCATATTGTATCCGACCTTTTCAAAAATTGTTGTATCCTCGCATCCGTATCGTGCTCATGTCTCGTGCTCATGTTGGTGCTTCCTTCCTTTTAATTTTCTTGCTCCATTTTTGTCTCAAGGCATAAAAGTCAAAAGAGGGAAAAAGAGTTTTCATGGGTGCGGAGAAACCAAAACGGAGAGTAGCATTTGTGCTCATTGATGGGATTGGGGATGTCTCTATGTCCAGATTTCAGTACAAGACACCTCTTCAAGTTGCCAACACGCCAAATCTTGATGCAATTGCTTCAGCTGGAGTTAATGGGTTGATGGACCCTGTGGAAGCAGGCTTAGCCTGCGGAAGTGACACGGCTCATCTTTCTTTGTTAGGTTATGATCCAAGAGTCTATTACAGGGGTAGAGGTGCATTTGAGTCGATGGGTGCTGGATTGGCTATGTCTCCAGGAGATATCGCATTTAAGGTGATGCCCTTGTGTACCACCACCTTGCATTTGCAAAATATTAATTATCACTGATACTAATTCCTCTTGTTTTCTTTCTGGTTGTTGCAACAGCACTGCATTAATATTACAGATACTAAAATTTCGCTCTGCTAGAAAAAATAAGTGATATAATGAACTGATAATCTTTGTTAGTTTGTAGGCTTAACCAGGACAACTATTGCTTTCAAGTTCTACTAGTAAAACGGGAAATGTCATGATTTATAATTATTTTTGAATATTGGCACCTCAGAGCTGACATTTCTTTCTCTATTTTACCAGTCAAATTTTGCTACATTTGACGAAAATACTGGTATTGTCACCAGCAGAAGGGCTGATAGGCACTTCGAGGAAGAAGGTCCAATTCTGTGTTCAGCACTTGACAAGATGAAGCTGCCTTCCTTTCCTGAATATGAAGTGAGGGTTAGGTAACGAAACATGTCCAACTTTTATAGCATCTAGTCATCTACAGTTCAGGGCGTTGAAACAATTTTCAGCCTTACTTTGATATTTGGTTGGAATCCTGGTGCTTGACCTTTCAGTCCGAGAGATGCTCCTGCCTCTATTTTGCCACACGTGAATGATCAAACAAAAGTAAAAATTATCATATGCTTTTCTTGACTCGTGCAAATCAAAATGTTCAATCGAAAATTTGTGATCTGTAGAATGCAAGATGTTTCTTGTTCAGATACCATCCACAATGTCTTACTGGTGACATCTTTTACTGATTGTTACTCTATCATATCTTTTTTACTCAATTTCATAGAGAACGTTTGTTGTACGTACATTTTTCTAGTTAAATTCTGCTAAAAAATGAAGTTTCTATTTTGGCTTTCCGACTATTTCTAGTACCCTTTGCACAGATATGCAACAGAACATAGGTGCGGTGTTGTAGTCAAAGGCCCGAGATTGAGTGGGAATATATCTGGCACTGATCCCCTGAAGGACAACCGCTTGCTTTTAAAAGCAAAACCGTTGGATGATTCAGAAGAAGCAAGGAACACTGCTGATGTGGTTAATGAGGTTTCTCAAGAGATATCAAAAATTCTTGTCTCTCACCCTTTAAACGCAAAGCGTGTGATGGAAGGGAAGAACATTGCTAATCTTGTCCTTCTACGTGGGTGTGGTATCCGGATTGAGGTCAGTTTGATAATGGTTGGAATATTATTGTTCTAGCACACACAACAAGATATTTTTAACGAACACTACTAAGATCAGTGATATTCATAGGCATGACAAAGTTTTACTAACTTAACAAAATCAGCAACAATGGCTGATAGGGTTGTGATATTTGCGGCTGATTTGTTTTCTTTGGTCCTCATGTACAGTCAATGGGCATCACATGTAATTATGTAAACCTTACACAGAGCTGTCATTAGCACTTGATCGCTTTGGAATCACCTTTCTCCTTGATAGCTTGGGGAGTTTTGGTTATGGATTATATGAAAGTGATAAATTGAGACTTAATAATTTACTTTCTGCTGTAATATATAGCTAAAAGTAGTAGTTATTTTTTATAGCTAGAAACTATTGATTATTGAAACTGTAACTGCAGGTAGGTTTTGTCATGTCTTGTTTTCGAAACTATAACTAAGTGAACTTTTTATTGTCCCCAAAAAGGCACACAGACGATTTAGATGGTCAAGCAGTTTAAAATGAACCGAAATGAAACATATTATAAATTATAATTGACATCCAAACCTAGTTGTAATTTTAATAAGCATATAAGACATCTCAAGTATTCAAAATGTTGGTGTTTCACTCAGGTTCCTACTTTTGAGCAGAAGCATGGCTTGGCTCCATGTATGGTAGCTCCAACTAAAATCATTGCAGGGTTGGGTCTGTCACTGGGTATTGATATCCTTGAAGCTCCTGGTGCAACTGGAGACTATAGGACACTATTGACCAATAAATCAATCGCAATAGCTAAAGCACTTTCAGCTCCATTTCAGCCATGTCCAAATGTTTTCGTTCCTGGGGAGGATGAGCATAAACCTGGTCTATCTGATGGATATGATTTTGGCTTCCTCCATATCAAGGTAGCAGCTACTAATTTATTTTCCCAGTAGGAAGTTTCATAAAGTTCAATCCTTGCTGTTAGTTTTGTTTTAGACTGCTACAATATCATTGAGGTGTGCAGTAACTTCTCCATTACCATCTAATTTAGTGTAGTTTGTCGGATTTCCCTATTGATTTTTTTTTCCTTTGTCAGGAAAACCCTTGAGGAACTATCATTTAATTGATAATGCAAAAGCCACAATCTTGTCTGTTTCAGTTGGTCTTGATGTTTCTCTAGACTGGGTCGTGTAGCTTGTCTATGTTTTTAATGTTTCTCTAACTTAAGTTAGCTACAATTTGGTGTTTAAAAATCTCGAATGAGCAAAGCCAGGTATGGCTTAGTTTTGACTTTTGATTCTTTAATACGAGCCTATGGAAACACTATTAGATTCCAGTAAACAAGTGTCAAAGTGGCCAGTTTCTGTAGTTCTGTGCTGTTCTCATATGTTCATTTGTGTCTAGTAATGAAATTCAACCTACATAACATTCTCCATTCTGTTTGAGATTAAAACAATCCGTAGTTAGGTTATATCCTAGATAGTGTGATGCACGAGTTTCCACTTTCCACAGTTGAACATACTTTTGGAGTTTATATTATATGAATCAACAACTCCTAGAGCTCATGTTATGAATTGAATTGCATGCCATTATCGAAAACAGGGCATGGATAGATGGAAACTAAAATATCACCAATGTTCAAGCAGTTGCTTTTCATTTGTCATCTATCATCAATTGATATTCGGTTCTCGGTCTCGCATAATCAGTCTCTCCTATGGTACTGATATTGTCCCCACAATTTTTTTCAATAATGGCAGGCAATAGATGACGCAGGGCATGACAAGGCATGTTTGCTGAAAGTTAGAGCCTTGGAAGCTGTGGATCGAGCTATTGCTCAGTTGGGCAAGCTTCTTTGGCAAGCAGAAAAAACAGGATCTTTCCAGTATTCTCTTTGTGTCACCGGAGACCACTCTACTCCAGTGGAGTATGGGGATCATAGTTACGAGCCTGTTCCATTTACACTATGCCGACTGACTGATTATGTTAATGCAGTAGGTGGTGAATCTGTCGTTATGGCGACAGAACTTGATCCGTTTCCACTACCAACAGTTCAGGCCGGTGAAGATCTGGCTGAACCGGAACCACCAACAGAGAGAAGCACGCAGAGTTTTAAAGCATTTAGTGGTGATTTGGTTAGTGAATTCAGCGAGATAGCTGCAGCAAGGGGCTGTCTTGGCCGATTTCCAGGTAGTGAAATGATCGGAATCATAAAGAAATTTCTGAAAATGAAGAATGATTAGGACTTGGATAGTATAACTAGCAATGATCTCTTGTTTATGGTCGTGCTTGTATGTTAGTCTGGTGCAAAATTGTAAAAGTTATGATGGAGATATCTATGTTATGTAAAACCAAGTTCTTTTCTGCTGAATAAAAGGCGTTCTAATTTTGCCTAATGTTTGTATTATGCAAATTCGTCATAACTAGTCAAAACAAACGTGAATGACTTTTTTTAGGAAGACATATTTGGGTGAAGTAGGAAACTGGTAACTTATACATTTTGCATTGCAGGAACTAGTATCTTTGTTAAGTTATTGGGGTTGACCAAGACCTCATTGCCAACAGCAATGGTGTAGATTTTGGTCTTGGGGTAGTATGTAGCAACATTCTTGACAACCCAATAAGGTGCGAAGGAGGGGCGAGACACAACAAGAGAGGATCTCTCATTGGGGATTGTGACAACCATACCAATGTCGGTATCAGCAAGGGAGCGGAGTACAGCAGGGTCGGTATCGGAGAGCTTGACGTCGGTGATGGAATGGGCCTGGAGGAGTTAGGAAGCTTTGGTAGCAGAGGGGAGGTTGTTGGTCACCCTGCCCCAATTCACACCAACCATGCCTGCATCTGCTTTTTCATCAGAATATCCAACAACATTAGTGAGTAAGACGTTTGAGATGCTAAGTACAATAATTGTTATTATAATCTTGGTGGATGGTCTGTTTTAACTTTTAACAGAAACACTGAATGAAATAGAAAACTGTGGTAAAACATAGGCAAAGAACATAATGTTGGGAAATATTCCCAACAAAAATCTTTTAGAGATTGAAAAAATAGTGCTGGGTGTAAAAAATCAAGTCTTGGTGCCTGCAGTTTGATTTAGGTTACATATGTTTAGAAGAAAAAAAGGAGCAAAATAAAAAATAAACTCTTAACAAAACAGTGCTAGAGAATGTAGCTTGTAACTTCGCAAAAAAAAAAAAGCTTGTTATTATGTTGTTGCTGCAGTAAAAATTAAATTTTTTTAAACAATGATTCACATTGATTGTGCTGTTTTTTGGCATTTGAGGCATCATGAATGACTAGCAATCTATGTTTCTTATCAATCAGTTGCACTTTGCATGATTAGACCAAATAACTTCATTATTTTAGAGTGATAGAGTTGTGTAAAACAACATACAATTTTCCATAATCTCAAGGGATGCTCATTGGGCTTAAGATAATTATCATTAAAGATCACGAATTGCTACTTGTCCAAGGTAAAAAGCGAACTTAACACCCCCCCGTATTAATACACTCCCCTTTGAATAAGATCAAACTTTTTAAACCTTGACATTTCAATTCTAATTTTTCAATAATCATCACACTAATCAATTTATCATTCACAGACCGACAAACGGACAAAGTGACAAACCAGATGACGAGAACAAAACTGTTTGCTGCCCACCGTAAATAGTAAATACTACCCTTCCGCGACCGCGGAGGAGAGACTTGGCCTTGTTTGCTGCCAAGTGTTTGTTATTAGTTCCAACCTCCCTCTGGAACCAAATCGAACCTTCGAAACTTCTTTTCTAACCTTCTATTCTCCGATCACACCTCCATTCTCTCCTCGAATTTCAGATACTCCAAATGAGGGCGATCGTCTCGCGCTTCGTCCGCTCCGGTTCGACCCTTACCGGCCTCCAGTAAGTAACCACTCGCTCTTAATTCCTTAATTCGTGACCGGAAAAAAAACTTTTTTTTTGTTGCTGTTGTTTTGATGAATCTAGTTGGATATATCTAGAGATTAAGTTTTGGCGTGTGGAAATCTCGTCAGATTAGTGGCCTTTTCAGTAGGAAAATTTAAAATGGGATCGCTTTGCTGGGAAGTTGGAGAGTTGGAGTTCAGGAACTGTAATTTCGTTTCGATTTGAAAGGAAAGACCGAAAGAGCCACTGGTGAGTTACGCTTATGTTGAAAGTGGGCGCAGAAAAGAAGGGGCCAAGTCCGGCCAACCATAGCCTTCTAATCGAGAGGAAATTTTCAAAAATATTGGCATATTTTTGTGTTATCGAACTTTTCAGTCTGTCTAGTCTGCAAGCAAAATTTGTATCCTGCATTAAACATAGGTGTTAAGAGGAGTGCTGTCTATAGATGTCGATCAATTTGTATAGGTAAGGGAGCACTCTCCCTATTGTATGTTGCTTAGGAGGAATCACATACAATTGGAGTAATTGCCCTTTGCTGTTACTATTAGGCCTTGTATCCGTGTAACTTCCCTAGACATCACAACCATGGTCCTAAAGAGGCGGTAACCTCTTAAAAATACGAGCATGTGGTTCAATTAAAATGTCTAATCCCATTTGTTTATTATCAAAAAATGGTATAGGTGCTGAGGTCAAGCATGGTGCATATAAGTGCCGATCATTTTGAACTAGTAAGAGATCCTTGTGCCTTACTGTATGTTGCTTAGGAGCAATTCAATACTAACAATGTAATTGGCATTTTTTATGAGGCCCTGTCTTCATGCAACAACCCTAAGGATCATAATCACTACCATAAAGAAATCATTAACATTTCATAAAATGGAAAAAAAGTTCTCCCTGGTATGGAATTATGGATGCTTGAGGAATCTGTGTATACAAATATGGAGCTCCTAGAATGCTACTCGGACCTCCAGTTCTCCAATGTTATTGGTATTCAAGTGTGGTTGGCGTAAGCTATTTGAGGCATGAGAAAAGCATGAACTTATGCTTCCATAATTCCATAAATAGTCCTCTTGACTTTCTAGGTATATAACATTGGTTTTCATGAAAAGATTAACCGATCCCGAAATAGTATAATCGTCTATACTCATCAGAAGAATCCAACTGTTGTAAGAAGGGCCAATTTACATTTGAAAAGTTTCATCCACAACTGGATCGTCACGACTCATGAGACTAGAAAGTGAGGATTTAGCTCTTTTTTGGAAAGTCAAATTAAACCGTGCATTATGTTTTTTACATGCCTTCAATATTTTTTCTTTTAGTTTTATGGTGTATTTAGTTAAGTGTGTTCTAATTTGTTAGATCTAAATCTAGTCACCAATTTATCCTTTTATCTTGGCTCTCTTTGTGCAGAAAACTAGCAGTACCTAGAGGTCAGCAATTACTGTCGACAGATTCTACTAGTGTGGACAAACCCTTTGAAGTTGACGAGGCAGAGACTGTGAATACACCACCGCCATCAGAGAAGGTATGGCTATCAGGATCCCGTCAACTTGTTTTAAGTTTCAGCTTTAGCCTTGTTAAATATAAGCTCTTTCTTTCATGGGAATACAATTACATCTCTGTTTCTCACGTATTCTAGTTGCTTGTGCTGGGGGGAAATGGATTTGTTGGATCCCATGTTTGTAAAGAGGCTTTAGAGCAGGGCTTCTCTGTCTCCAGCCTTAGCAGGTACACCTATTCTGTGAAATATGGTCTTTCTTAGGCATCTTTTGATCTTATAATCTCTCTTGTTTGTTATTTATACTTAAGACCATTTCCCTTTTAACTTATTTGCTTTACTCAAATATCTTCACTTTATTTGTTGTTTTGCCAACTAGTTGGTGATTGTTTCATTTGTTTGTTGTAATATCTCTCTTGTTTGTTATTTATACTTGAGACCATTTCCCTTTTAACTTATTTGCTTTACTCAAATATCTTCACTTTATTTGTAGTTTTGCCAACTAGTTGGTGATTGTTTCACTTGTTTGAGAGTGTATCATTTTTTGGTTTTGTTGTATAAGAGTGAAGTTAATGTTCTTCGGATGTTATCCGATGAAGCCATATTTATTTATTTATTTGCAAGATCTTTGCTAACAGCACAAATGAAACCACTATAAAATTTGATTATGCAGTCAATCTATCTTCTACTTGCAGATCATGTGAATGTCACTTTAGATTTTTTTTTACCAGAGTAGGAGAAAGGCAGAAAGTGGATGTCATGTCCTCCCTAGCATTTGGATTCATGTTATATTAAGAACAAGCTGTACCTTGCCTTTGAATATTTAAACCGTTTAGGAGATGGAAGTAGTTGGAAGAAAAGATGTTTCCTTTTTATTTATTTATGATCTTTTCATTTATATGTGGCTCCGATTACTGTGTTCACAAAAATCGAATTCTAGTTCCAACATTGCAAACAATTTGATGTGACATTTTGAAGTGAATGTTTATTTGTCAGGTATTACTGACTTGCTTTTATTCATATATATGCATGCCAATTCGCTGAAGTTGATTTTCGGTGATTCTGCTAATGTTGGAAATTTGTCCAGCCTAGGTTTTTTCTCAAGTATATTTGGCGTGTGCTATAGCTTCTTTGAGTTGTTTATTTACTAACATCTGGTGGTTGAGAACTTGTGATTGCATCTGTTTGGGTTGTTCTTTTCAGGTCCCGAGTTGATTTTTTTGTTTCCCATTTTCCTTCCTTTCATTATTAAGATTCTTGTACTTCATTTGTACTTGTCCTTTTGTCTCTCTAGTCCTTTTTTTCACTTGTTTTTTTGCTTCATGTAAAATGATGGTGATCTTTTGTAATCTATCTACTCCTATATATTATGAGGTCCCTTGGTTTTCAGGTCTGGAAGACCCTCCATACAGGATTCTTGGACAAGAGATGTTGTATGGAATAAAGGTTAGAATACTCGCCCTATTTATCATACCTACTTAACCATACTAATTTCTAGAAGAGATAGTAAATGGATACCTGATGAAAACTGTTGGTAAGGTTAAAATATTTATTGCAGAAATATTTCCTGCCTTGCTTTATACCTTGCTGATTTTTCTCTCTCTCTTCAGGGGATCTTTTCTTGCCTGAGTTATGGAAGGATACATTGGATGGTGTAACTGCTGTGGTATGAAAAATTTATCTGTTAAGCCTGCAAATTGGACATCCCTGAAAACATTAAAAGAAATTAAGAAATCCCAATGAAACTATTTTTCTTACTGATGAAAAGCTCGCAATTTATGAATATTGAATACTCCAGATCCTTGTGCTGATGTGCTCTTGATTTCTAACTTTGTTTGCTATCGTGTTTCTGTGGAGTTAATTGGGCTCTCCGTTAACAGAACAAGAGAAACATTCTTTTTTCTTTTATGTGCCCCCAAAAAAGTAATCAACTCTTCATTCTTTTTCTTTCTTTTCATCCTTTCGACCTAGAAAAACTTAATTCCATTATCCAGAATTTTGGTACTTAATAAATCCTTACAAGATTATGGCGATCGAACGTCAACAACAATTATTGCATACATGGTATTTGGGGAATAATGTTCTTTGACAACGGTTAACATGTGCATAAATGGGTAAAAATAGGGTCAATTGGATAGCAACACATGGGAAATGGAACAAAGGAACTGAAAGTGAAGAGAGGAACTACTTTTCTCTAGTTTAGCAACTTACAACAGCAACAAAGTCTTTTATCCCAAACTAGTTGGGGTAGGCTAGAAATGAAACTCTAAGGAGTCACGGTTCAGGCACGTGAATCGTCTTATTTCATGCGTTTCTATCCAATGCAAATTCTCGAGGAATATTTCAATCTTTTAAATCTCTTTTGACCGCTTCCTCTCAAGTCAATCGTGGTCTGCCTCTTCTTCTTTTTATGTCTTCGATCTGATTCAATACCCCTCTTCTTATAGGTGCCTCCATAGGTCTTCTTTGTACATGTCCAAACCATCTCAGTCTTTGTTGTATAACTTTCTCTTCCATTGGAGCAACTCCAACTCTCTCACGAATGTCTTCATTTCTAATCCGATCCATTCGCGTATGGTAACACATCCACCTCAACATTCTCATTTCAGATACACTCATCTTTTGTATATATGTTGTCTTTTAGTGGTCCAACATTCCGCACCATATAGTATTGCATGTCTTATTGCGGTTTTATAAAATTTTTCTTTTAACTTAAGTGAAATTTTCTTGTCACATAACACTTGAGGTTTGTAGTCATTTCATCCATCATGCTGTAATCATATGGTTAACATCTTTATCGATCTCTCAATCTTTTCGAAGTATTGATCCAAGATATCTAAAAATATCTTTTCTACGTACCACTTGCCCATCTAATATAATTTCCTCTTTCTCGGTATTAACGGTACTGAAACAACATTTCATATATTCAGTTAGATCTACTTAGTATAAAACATTTTGTTTCTAAAGTATTTCTCCACAACTATAGTTTTCTCTTCACACCTACCCTACTCTCGTCAATTAATGTTACATAATCCGCAAAAAGCATACACCATGGAATCTCACATTGTATGTCTTTTGTCACATCGTCCATTACCAAAGCAAAGAGATATGGACTTAAAGTTGAACCCTGATGAAGTTCAATCTTAATCGAAAAAGTTTTAGTCACACAATCACAAAGTCTAATGCTAGTTTCAACTCCTTCGCACATATCTGTAATTAAATTCACATATTTTCTTGATACATTCTTCTTCTCTAGGACCCACCACATAACATTTCTTGGAACTCTATCATATGTCTTTTCTAAATCAATAAAAAACTTGTGTAGATCTTTCTTTTGTTCTCTATACCTCTCCATAAGTTGTCTAATAAGAAATGTGAGCTCTATCGTTGACATTTCAGGCATGAAACCAAATTGATTATCTATAACGCATGTCTCTTTTCTTAGACGGTACTCAATTACTTTTTCCCATAATTTCATAGTATGACACATGAACTTGATACCTCTGTAGTTAGTGCAACTTTGAATATGTTCTTTATTCTTGTAAATTGACAATAAATTACTCATTTTTCACTCATTTGGTATTTTATTTTTCTCAAAGATACTACTAAACAATTTGCTTAACCACGTTATTGTTTTATCCCCAAGACATTTCCACACCTCAATCGGATCTCGTCTGGTCTTAAAGCTTTACCAACTTTCATCTTTTTAAGACTTCCTTAACCTCAACTTCTCTTATCCTCCGTACAAATCGTCTATTAGATTCCTCAACTGTATCATCCACTTCAAAAGTGTCACTATCATTTTCTCCATTGAACAACTTATCAAAATACCCTCTCCACATTTCCTTGATATCCTCCGCCTTAACTAAAAGGTTATTATTATCATCTTTATTGCATTTAACTTGATTCAGGTCTCTAGTTTTCTTCTCTCTTATTTTAGTCAACTTATATATTCCAACATCTTCCTCATTTGATCTCAACTTTTGGTATAAATTCTCATAAACAACCCATCTAGCATCTCTTACTGTTTTCTTAACTTTTTTATTAGTCAACCTATACTCTTTTAAGTTAGTTTCATTTTTATCTTTAAACCACATTTTATAACATTTTTTCTTAGTTTTAATTGCATGTTGTACATCATCGTTCCACCACCACGTGTCTCTCGAATCTAGTCTACCTCCTCTACTCTCCCCCACAAACTGCTTTAGTCACTCGTCGAATGTAAGATGACATATTCTCCCACATACTATTAGCGTCTCCTACAACATCCTAAGGTCTCTCTGTCATAAGTCTATCCTTAAATCTCATACATTTTTCTTCTTTAAGATTCCACCACTTAATCTTCACATTTTTATTACACTTATTTCGTACTACACCAATACGAAAGCGAAAGTTCGCTACTACCAATTTATGTTGAGTCACCACACACTCTCCAGGTATTACCTTATAATCTATACAAGATCCTCGATCATCTTTTCGAGTAAGCACAAAACCAATTTGACTTCGATGTCGACCACTACAAAATGTGACTAAATGAGATTTTCTTTTCCTAAAGAAAATATTTGCTACCACGAGGTCATATGTATGAGGTCATATGTTATAGCGAAATTCAGAAAATCTTCTCATTCTTTATTCCTAACACCAAACCCAAACCCTTCATGGATACGTTCAAACCCTTCGCTATCTTTACCAACATGACCGTTAAAATCTCCTCCAATACAAAATTTCTCACTACTAGGAATCTCTCTCACCATAATGTCAAGGTCCTCCCAAAATTGTTTCTTCACTGTTTCGCTCAAATCTACTTGTGGGGCATAGACGCTAATGACATTCAAAATCAGTTTTCCGATAACTAACTTAATCAAAATTATTCGATCATATTGTCTTTTAACCTCTACCACCACATCTCTTAGACTCTTATCTACTAAGATTTCTAATCCATTTTTATTTTTATCTTTTCCACTATACCACAACTTAAACCCTATATTTTCAACTTCTTTAGCTTTTTCACCTACCCATTTGGTCTCTTGAACACAAAGAATATTGACTTTTCTCTTGTTGATCACATTTACTAACTCTCTCAACTTTCCTGTTAAAGATCAAACATTCCAACTACCTATGCGTATCCTACTATCCTCAACTAGCTTCCTTACCCCTCGCACCCGTTGAGTAAAGTACGAGGACCCTAACTCCTTGTGCACTACATCCGGACGCCGATGCAGTGTGTCACTAAGGTGGTGGCGTCCCTCGACTAGCTTCCTTATCGCTCGCACCCGTCGAGAATGATGCGTAGACCCTTGCTCACTTTGAATCACTACATCCGGGACCCGATGTAGCGCGTCGCTAAGAGGGTGACGCCCCAAACACGATTCTTTTTTAAGTTTCATTTCCATGGGAGTAGCTAGGGTTTTACGCTGGCTCGCAACACCTATTACAACCCTCCTCCTTTATCCTGGCTTGGGACAGGCTATGTACACGTACATAGGCGGAGTTTTTGTTTAGCAACTTATGTGAGAAAATTGTAGATGATGCAAACCATCCTCCTGTCTAAAATTTGAGAGATGTTGAGAACAATGGGGAGAAACTCTTCTTTCTCATTTTCTTCCATAAATGCCTTCAAATGAGATAACAAGGTTGAAACACAACAAGCATATTGATATAATGACTTTGATGTCTTTTCTTGTCTTTTCATTTTTAATTATGCCTATCAAACAAGTGGGGACTGGGGAGGAATATAACATATTTTCCTTATTTTCTCTCCATCATGAAGATGTTAACCATAAGATTAGAGCATGATGGATGAAATGACGACAAGCCTCAAGTGTCTTATGTGACAAGAAAATTCCACTTAAGTTAAAAGGAAAATTTTATGAAATCGCAATAAGACATGCAATACTATATGGTGCAGAATGTTGGACCACTAAAAGACAACATATATACAAAAGATGAGTGTATCTGAAATGAGGATGTTGAGGTGGATGTGTGGCCATACGCGAATGGATCGGATTAGAAATGAAGACATTCGCGAGAGAGTTGGAGTTGCTTCAATGGAAGAGAAAGTTATCCAACACAGACTGAGATGGTTTGGACATGTACAAAGAAGACTTTTGGAGGTACCTATAAGAAGAGAAGTATTGAATCAGATCGAAGACACAAAAAAAAGGAAGAGGTAGATCATGATTGACTTGGGAGGAAGCGGTCAAAAGAGATCTAAAAGATTGGAATGTGCCTTGGGAATTTGCATTGGATAGAAACACATTGAAGAATGTGATTCACGTGCCTAAGCCGTGACTCCTTAGAGTTTTATTTCTAGCCTACCCCAACTAGTTTGGGATTAAAGACTTTGTTGTTGTTGTGTGTCTCTCCACCATTTTGTATCCAAACAGAGTATTAGTGTTGAACTGCTGATGAACAATGGCCGCCATATTAGGGCTACGAGGACATTAAGATATGAGCATGTGAGGATCTTTCCAACTAATAGATATGGATTCAAATAAGACGTGAGAGCCAACAGTAAGGAATTGGCATATAGGTGTGTTCCAGGTCTGTAATAATGCAAAACATGAAATGGTAAAGAAAATAAAAACTATAAACACAAAGTAAAATCTAGTGGAGAATAAAAAGTAATACCAAGGTTGCATGTTTTCTTTTCTTTTTCGTTTTTCCATCCACTGATGCATGATATTAAAATGTAATACAGATTTATGTTTCAACGCTAAATGTTCTTTTTATTAAGTTTGAAGTTTGAACATATGAAAAGTGTGCCATGTGTTGCAGGGCATTCACAAGTATCTGCACTTCCTACTATGCAACTGTTTTCATGTTCTGTTGTTGTTTAAGATTTTAAACAGATCTTTAGTTGGTTACTTATGTTTTGTTCTATTAATTAATTGTTTACTAAAATTAGTGGATGCAAATCTGAACCTATGACATTCCACTTTCTTTTCACAGATATCATGCGTTGGAGGCTTTGGGACAAATTCACAAATGTATAAAATCAATGGGACTGCAAATATCAATGCTATTAGAGCTGCAGCAGAAAAAGGTATTTATGAAGTTAAAAAAATTGAGGTGAGCTCTGCGGATTAGGATCATGGTTCATCACAAGTTCTTGGACTCACCATCCCATTAATGTCTAGTTCATTTGCATTCAACTGTAACTCTAAGTCTGCAGTCCTGTATAGCTACTTCTAACCTGGAAACTAGGTAGGATGCATTGATAAAACATTTTCCCATACTGCAATCTCAGTAGAATTCCGACTTGTTAGATTGCTTTCATGGGTTATCAGAATTTCCACTTTTAATAGGGCATTAGGAAAAACAATACTTGTGAAAAGTTTGTCACTGTTATGTCTTTGGGTAAGGCCTACATTGTACATGTGTGCGAGTGGGTGTATCACCATTTATAGGAATGTTTCCGCATCTTATAAGTTATTCTGCACAGTAGTTAGGTTGTTTCTGTTGAGAATATTCCACATTGAACAATTTGAATTATTCTTGTCACCTTTAAATCTTAATTATCTTCACTCAATATCAATTGGTTTTTGAGTTGAAAATCCACCCTTTAAAATGGTGTTAGTGTTACAATCTAAAAAGACGTAATGGTTGGCCCAACACCTCAACCCTCTTTGACAAACATGCATATGATGAACTTGACTTGCCATTTGTAGGGGACTATCGAAACTAGTCCCACATTAAATAATTTGGACTCTCTTATCGCCTGTGAGATCTTTGGTACCTCCACTCAGCAGTCGACACCAACTATTTGAGTGCTTTACGAGCTAGAAGCAGAATTTAACATGGTGCAGGATGAGTTGTTCCACATTCGTTAGAATTAATCGACTGCTAGAAGTGCAGATTCCCAGATATCTATTCCAAACTAGCTTCTGTTGGAACTTCTTTCGTCCATTTATTTAATATCGGGACTGCAATATAAAAAGGAAGTTCAGAAACGTCTTATGACCATTACATCACTTCATGCATAATGATGCATGAAGGCAATTCATACTATATTTCTATACTTGTCATGTGCTTGCTAAGCACACTTCTATCTATAAGCCTTGTGATCTTCTAAAGAAAACAAGAGCAGCTAGTTTACATGATCTCAGAGGATGCAAAATATTCAATAACAATATATAATGCCAATATAACATGTAAATAAATTATGTTTTACATTTGTACAATTATTTTTCATAAGATGAATTTCTCTAGAGGGGAAAAAGGGCGCCTACACGATCAAAGGATGAAGTGAGGGGGAATATAATTAAATTGATATCTTTAGGAAGATATTGTAAAAACTTGAGAAGTAAATTATATTTATGAATTTAAAAGGTACATGAAAAGACATTTGCTTTGTAACTTGTTAGGTTCTCTTTTATCTTCTCCTCTATTCTTAGTTGATGATGCTTGCATAAGTGTTCTAGATTTCTAAATTTCTTAAATATATGTTTCAACTCGTTTTTTTTAAATTGCGAAACCATTCGTTGCAATCTCTATAGAAAGTAGAAGCATTCATATCAGGTTATTTGTGGTCCAATTATAAAGTTGTATCCGTTCCTATGGGATGTGGAATATACTGCATTCTGCCTGAATTTTGGTATTTTGCTTGGTTCGTAAATACCCTTTGACTTTCCAATTGCGTTGTATTTTTACCCCTTCAAATTGCAACCTACTAGGTTTGACCTAAAATCCCGGTCTGCCCTTGAAAGTGTGGGTATCTAATTGAAAATGAACCGGTGATGGGTAGACCAACGTGGGACTATTCTCATCAATAACCATTATTAGATAAGTGATATCTCAAGCATTTCTCTTTTTTCTTTCTTCAGGTGTAAAGAGATTTGTTTATGTCTCGGCTGCCGATTTTGGAGTGGTGAATTATTTAATAAAAGGGTATTTTGAAGGAAAGGTATTGTTTTATTCTGCTGTAACTGTTTGATTCACCATCAAAAAAAGCACAGTATAAAAATTATATTGTGTAGTCTTTTGATTGTTTAGCCATCTATGGTTTCATCAGTGATCTTCAGGGTTTACAATATGGGTCCCTAGTTGGAATTTACTGTAATCTCAGACAAATTTCAGAAGCAAAATATGAAACTATAATATATGGAATTGCATCAATTGGAGGCACGATCTATTCATCTGGTGTTTATTAATTTGATAGATGACCTTGTCCTAGTATTTTGGGAAGTAGCAACCTATGAAGAGATTAAAATTTTAGAATTTTAAAGAATGACACAATAAATGGCATTAGGCTGGAGGTCTTCTGTTGGTCCAGAGTAAGACCCGACACAACAAATACCTTGGAATGATCTTCATGCTTGAATGACTATATAAGTTTTCTATATACGGGTTAAGTATTCGCCCCCATCAATGGTACTCTTTTTTATTTACTTTTAAGTGGTCTGAAAAATTCAATTGATTTCTTCGTCAATTTTGGGTAGTCATAGTATTTTTTCTTTTCTTTTCCTAGTTATTTTTCCCCTTTCGCTTTGACTGTTTTCACTTTTCACCATTCATATGCAGAAAGCTGCTGAGGCAGAGCTATTAGCGAAGTTCCCTTATGGAGGTTAGTTGTTAGAATCTTCGCCATGGATCTTGTGCTTGCTTTTTTTAATATATGAGTACCTAACTGATGAAATCAAATATATTGAAGGAGCGTAAAATTTTATGGTGTTCTCGTGTTCATAGCTTATTCTAACAGAAATATCACCTTTTGCAGGAGTAATATTGAGGCCAGGTTTTATTTATGGTACTCGCCAAGTGGGGAGCATGAAGATACCTCTAGGCCTGGTTGGGTCGCCTCTTGAGATGGTATGGCCCTTAGCTTTTAGCTTGTGCACAACTTGATTGTGAAGTGCTACTTTATACTTTATACAAGTAGTGAATCTTATCTTCCTTGCAATGTCATTTTCCTGTGTGTTGGTGTAGGTTCTCCAGCACGCCAAACCTCTGACTCGAGTTCCCGCCATTGGTCCACTTTTTGTGCCTCCCGTTGATGTAAAATCAGTTGCAAAAGTTGCCGTAAGAGCTGCAACTGATCAAGTGTTTCCCCCAGGAGTAGTTGATGTCTATGGTATCCAGCGCCATAGTGAAAAAAAATAAAATTGAAGGTTCGCAGAATTGATAGAAGTGTCTTTTCTGTGTTATCTTTTAAAGTATCATTATTCTGCATGCAGTTTTTTTCTTCCTTCCAACAGGTTACATGAGCAGGACGAGTTTGCCAAAAGATAAAAAAATTGTAACAATATCTTTTACTTACAGATTTCAAAATAAAGGAGTCAATCGAATTGCTTGTTATCTGATCTAGTTATTGGTATATTTTGAGTATTGTGTTTGAGATGCTTCTACTCGTTCAGTCTTGAAGGAGTCAACCATGGGAGATTAAAAAAGAAAATTTAAATGCATCTATTCATTTTAGTCACACAGGAAAATATTCTTGTTATCTGAAGGAAGTTGTGTTACAGAACAAATGACCGAGGATAAATTAATCTTGATTACAGATTTACAGATGTATTCGTGACACTATGTCAACTTCTACAATCTACAAGTTGGTCATTGTGATAACCATCTTGACAACAATTCTACCACCCCTTCTGAGTTATCCGAAACTTATCTTATGGGCACTTGAGAAATGCTTAGAGGCGTCAACTATGTCTGCCTCCGGCCCCGTAAACTTTGGTGACGAGTTTGGGGCAGTTAATGATCCAAATATAGTTTTGAATGACCACTTCTTCTTCTTCTTCGTCCCTTCGGCTCTCCAATAAGAAAACGGCTTGGTGATGTTGGAGGTGCTCATCTTTCAGTTATGTTTTCCTTGAATAATTGTCGGTTATGAGCTAGAGTTGTAACTAGTTCGTTGTGTTAGAGAAGTGATCAATGAATTTGAAAGTGTTGGATGATTTAAGTCCTTGTTGATTATTTATAAGCTCATGTTTCTTGCCAATCAAGTAGAAATGAACAAGTGTGTGTGACTTTTGACCAGATAATGCATGGAAGCTAGGAAACGAATGTGTTCGCCGCGGATTAACTTTGGCAGGTATCTTGTGATCATTTCCTTGAAGCGACCAATTAGAATCTGCTAGTTAGTTTCCAGTCAATGGTTATTACTTATTTTGATTTGACATCTGGGAACAAATTTTGTAACTCCGACAACGGTTGATAGTATTGGAAGTCAAAATAGTAACAGTGAGTATGAAACTTAATGACCAAGTTTATGAAATCGCTTTGCACTCTGCAAACTAAATATTGTTAATATTAGTTTAATTGGTAGATCTTTTGTCCAAAGTTAAGGTAACACCTAGGTGAGCCCAGGCGATTGAATTTGCTTAGGCGGTTGTCCAGTTGACCAGTTGTGGCAACAATTTTGAAAAAAAAATAAATTAATTTTTTTGATTTTAATTAAAAAAATTAGGGAAAATACAGGAAAAATATAAAAAAATTAAAATTTTGAAATTAAAAAAACATTTAAATCACTGACTCACTAGGTCCTTGTAGGAATGGAAGAGGAGTAGGGGAGGGGGGTTAAAAAAATAATAAAATAAAAACGAACGACCAAAATTACATCACACCAAAACAACTACTATCTATATAATCTTCTCTCCCCTAAACCCTGACCCAGTAACCCTAATCTCCAAAATGAATGACACTCTATATAACCCTCTCTCCCCTAAACCCTAACTTAGTAACCCTAATCACCAAATGAACGACACTCTCTGTATAACCCTCTCTCTCCCCAAACCCTAACCCAGTAACCCTAATCTTCTTTTCTCTCACTATCACCAGCGGAGGTAGTGGACAAGAGTAGAAAATGGCATGCGGCATTGTTGCTCCGGTGAAAGGAGGGGAAAAGAAAGGCACCACAACCTTCGCCATTGACTACGCAAAGCCGGTGGAGGACAAGATCATGGACAATTGCTTGTGCGACTAGGCGATCACATGGTCATACTGGTGACCACACACATATGTGTGCGGGTGGGCGCATACCAATGTGGCGGTCGCTTGTTTGCCTAGGCGACCCCCTACCTAAACAGTACTTTTGTCTTAAGATAGTGAAGATTAGGGATTGAATCTCAGCTCATTCTAATGTTTGGAAGGTAAAAATTTAAAATGTAGATGATAAGTTAGAGTCGATAAAATCAGAAAAATTAATAAATGACCATAGCAAATCTCAATATCCATTATCGTCCACTGGATGTAATGGACGAGGAGTGGTAGCTTGACTTGCTGGAGGAAGGAAAATGGAACTTGATGACTAGGATGTTGTCTTAACTCTTGAGTTGTAGTTTAGTCAAGATAACTACTATTAGATCCAGATTGTCTTTGGATGTGGTAGTTTATTGTAACTTAAATCAATATTTGAAGTGTATAATTTGTTAATGACTTGGTTATCATCGAATCAGAAATTTCCTCATGGTGCTTTGAAATATCATTTCATTCTGTTATAAAAACTGAAAAAAACAGATATCATGTAAAGGGTTGGAGTTTGGAGATTTTACACGACATATATCCTAACATTTCTGACTTCAAAATAGTACTAAATGATGATGTTACCCTTCTAGTAGGAACAAGTTTTTATGCTATAAGTATGATAAAAAGTTGGTTTTTATGTTTGAGTCGCAAAGTTACTATCAATAGCATATATGTGAAACTTTTCATTGATTTTAAAGCAACATTTCGATTTTAAAAAAGCAAACCAAAATTTCTGGAATCTTTTTTCTTAATTTTTATGTGTTTTTCCCTGAGTCCCATATATGGAGATGCCTAATATCATCCTCATAAAAAAATTCAAGTCGCATATTACTCAAGTTGGTAAGACTTTGTTTCACTAATCATTCATCAATGATTTTATGAACTTTGGCTTCCACTTTGATCATTTGATGACGTTTCTCCTAATACCATTCACACCGCATATAAAAAGATCATGTCGATTATTCATATCAATATGACATCAGGTAGAGAAATAAAGTGAGAAAAGAACACTCCTTAACATTGAAATATATTCACCAGTTTACAACCAAAAAGAGAATATTCAGCATTCACCAATAAATAGTCTCAACTCAACCCTGAATGATCAGCAAGTTAGCAGCCAACTAACACCATTATCTGTTAATGCTAGTGGGGACATAAATAATCTCATCTTCATTTGTCATGGTCCTGCTGTATTTGTCATTAGAAACTAAATGTTCATATTGAGAATGAGGTGCCAATTCGTTCTTCATTTTTACGATTTTGTTTGCAGTAGTTAACAACAGAATTACAGAATATATTTGTAACTTGTAGATCAGTCATTTTTAACGTAACTGTTCTTGTGAGCTAGAACATATAAATTCATCATAATTTAAAAGATTTCGTTTTATGTTAAAGTTATTTTGTTTAATAAAAACTCTAGCAGAAATCTGGAATTTGGAAGCACTCAAGCACTGCAACAATCTGCACGTATGTCTACGACTTAGATCATTTAAATTACGTTCGCTTGATAACATGAGATTTTTTTTACAGCGCGATAGTGTACATGTGGCCCGAATGGGTCGCGAATGAGCTGGAGGTCTCTCAATTGTGGTTATTTTGCAAACTCGTTTTATGGCTTGTCATATTCCATTTTATTTATTTGCACTTTTTTTTAACTCCATCCATATGATTGTTTCTATAGTTTGATCCTCTCGTTTGGTTCTATATTTTGCCATATGATTGTTTTTCTTGTTCTTTGGTTTTACATCTATATTCTATTAGCTCATTTATTATATTTTTGAAAATATATTTGACTCCATGATTACTCTAACTATTACATATGATTTCTAAAATAACTTAGATCATAGTCTACAAAAAAAATGAACACTGATGTTGTTCTATGCAAATTCAATAAACAATCATATCATTTCATTATAGAAAATTTCAATCAATCAATATCACGTTGAATAAGCAATATCTTTTCGTTAATTCAAGTATTGAAAACCATATTATACCCAAGTAGATTAATATTGTAAATGCAACCTCACCGATAGCACATCCTTGGAAAGAAGGGTATCAATTGGGTAACTATTTATCCGTTTAAACGTTGATTTTCTACCCGTCAGGTAAGGGTAAAGCTAGAAATTTTTCTTACTTGTTCAATCGTTTTATCCATTTCGTTATACCATTTTTTATAGTGTAAGGTAATCAAATACGATTATTTTAGATACTCTTTTATACCATTAATTGTTAGGTATATATATTATTAGTTCGGTTATCTAAATCTTTATAACCATATACATGAAATGCAAATTACCTAACATGACATTTACATCCTTTGACGTGAATCAAGATGGTCAACTATGACTTGCTCGATAGCTCGACTCGAACTCGATTTTAAAAACGTTTGACTCTAATTTAACTTGAAAATGAAAGATCTTGATGAAAAACAAAAAAAAACTTTAAACTTGATTCTAGGGGTGCGCAAAAACTGGTCTGGTCCGGGTTCAGGACCGGAACCAACCGGTCCTGGTTCCGCTCCGGACCCAATTGAAAATTCGGTCCCAGTCCGGTCTGGGTTTCGTTTTTCTTTAATTTTTTGAGGTAAAAATTCGGTCTTAGACCGGACCGAATCCAACCGGTCTGGTCCGGTCTTCGGGCTGAACCAATTCAGTCTGCCGGACCTCGGCAAAAAATTCGGTCTGATCCGGACTAGATGCACACCCTACTTGATTCGGTAAACGAACTGCTCGAACTCGAATTTTTTTAATGCTCAGCTCGATATCTCGTTCAAATCTTTTATTGCTCTATTTATCGACGTGACTGAGAGACAGAGCAGTGCGCTCGGGGTAACCCCGGGCACCGTTAAGCATAGTCTAATAATACACACTTAAGCGTCACTACCGCTGAATCACTGTCAAATATTCTCAATCAATTCCGTCCTTAAATCCAAACTATTTATCAAAATATAAACCCCCTCGTTATTATAACAAATACCAATAAATCTTGTATTGTTATTTTTTTAGATTTTTAATCTGTTTTTAAAAAATATGTTTTCTAATTGTTTTTATTTTTAAAAAAAAAATTTAATTTTTTTTTCTGAATCGACCTCCAAATACGAGTGTAATGAGTGCACACCCGACAGACTTCACAACCTCGTCATTTATTTTTAATTAGTTTTTGTTTAATATTTAGTTGTAAATAATTTATTGTGCTGGATAAGAAAAATTATTTCTTTATTGAATAAAATAACTCAACTTTTCAACATGTTGTCTCTTGCTTATTGTTTGGAGACCAATTTTGAAAATTTTGAAAAACAATTAAAAAAATTTGAAAAATAAAAACAATTATAAATTTTTTAAAAAACTAAAAACAAAAAAAACAAAACAAATGCCAATCGGTCGACGCACGACCAGGTCGGTCGTGGGAATGACCGACCGGTGGGGAGGGATGACCTACCCACGGTGGATGGTGTAAGATGGAGAGGAAGTTGGGTGGCTCGCTGATCGCACCCCAACTTCATGGCGTAATTTTTTTCTCTCCTGATAATCGTCTACACTAATTTGTGTTTCTGCTATGCTGCGATGTGACTTCAAACTTCATTTTAGCAAATATAAGCGGGTGTGGTACTAATAACAATATAAAGCTTTGAAAAATCTTGTCACCCAAAAGTCGTAGAACTTCAACATCATAAGTTGCTGGAATTAGGGATGTGCACCCGTCCAAACCCGGACTGGACCCGGATAATCTTAAAAGTCCGGATCGGAACCCGGACCGGACCGGTTACGTTTTGAGAGAACCGAAGACAGGACTGGTCAAACCGGTCCGGTCCGGGTGGGGTTGGACCTATTTGGGATTAAAACCTGTGCAAATCATATTTTCATACGTGAATTCCTACAAATCTAATAAACATACAAATGTTCCAGCCACAACTATCTGCAAACAAACCAAATAATATTCAACTCTTCCACAAAAGTCACAACAAAACAATATCTTACTGGAAATATTTTACCTTGATCGTGTAACTGTTTTACATGTTCGTTTCCAAATAGTATACTTACATAAGTTAATCATATTCCAGTAAAATTATCATATGCAACACACCAACAGAAACATAACACCAACATGTCGGTGCAATTGTTTTGCAGGAACTCAACAAGACTTCACAGGAACAACCAAAAAAAAACGAAATAGAGTAATTTCGTTTCCAGAAAACAAATCCAATTCCTTACCGAAATCTCAAACCGAAACCCTCACCAAAAATCCAAACGTCGAAATCTTGTTCAATTGTCCTCTCGGAACGGCGCCTTGCAACGACGACAAGCAAATCCTAGGATTCCGAACGGATTCCTCCGAATCAGGGAACGAAAGTGAAATGAATGGTGTGGAGTGGAGAAGGATCGTACCTTGGAAGGTTCTGGAGACAGTTCATGGCGAGATTCGCGAGAACTCGGATGGCCGGAGGAGGAAGATGGAACGACCTCGGCCCGGGACGGATCCCGGCAGCGACCAAACCCTAAACAACCTCCGTCGCGCCGGCGGGATCGCGGCTTCTCGCCCGCTCCATGAGCTCCTCCATGAAGGTGAACCGTAAGCCCTTCTCGATCATGGAAAGAGACACGCCGGAGGGAGAGAGATCGTCGTCGGAGGTCTTCTTCCTCGTTTTCCTCGACTTCTTCCTGTCCGAGACGGAGGCGGAGGGGTTTGGGAGGAGAGGAGGAAAGGGAGTTTGTGGGAGAAAGGTGGATGTTTTTTATTTCGATTTGGGAACAGGGGACGGAACTGTGGAAATAGCCGAACAGGGGTCCGGGTTAACGGGTTTGCACTTATCGGGTTACTCGGATCCGGTCCGGGTCGGGTTATTTCAGGTTTCGTCGGGTTTTCGGTCTGGACCGGACCGAAACCCGAATTTTACAAAAATTAGAACCCGAAACCCGAACCGACTTTCATCCGGATCTGGACCGACCCGACCTGATCGGTCCGGTCCGGTACCTGACCGGATGTTGCAAAGCCCTAGCTGGAATACTCATACATCCAAACACATGTTGATGTTACGTAGGAAATGGGATTAACTACATCACATATACCCACGAAATCAAGCTACTATTCTTTCAATATAATCCTTATATTTCAAGCTAGGGCTACAAATTACTAAGATGTCAAATTTCAGCACAAATTACTAAGAAGAGGAGCAAATATCTCCATACAAACCTAGCTACTACATAATCATATACGTACGTACGTACGTACATACATACTCGATTTTGATATTCAAAACAGCCACGGATATGGATCATCCATACCGTATCTTGTGTGCACTAGAGAAATGCTTTGTAGCAATATTATTGTCCACATCCGGTCCCATAACGGGCGGCGGCGAAGGCCGAGCTATAACTAACTCCAATATCATTTTCAACCACAGATTCTCCTCCTTGCCAGACGATCTTTGATCGTGTCGATCGGAAGTGTCCATTATTTTGACTTGATCGATGTCCTTCCAAACTTGTATAGAGTAAGGATCTATAGAGCTTGCAAGGAGTTTGATTGTGTTTTTGTGGTGTTTGTTGTTTATATAGACTGATGTTTCTTGGTTAGGAAGAAGTGTTGTTTGGTGTTTATAGCTTGATGTTTCTTGGCAAAGAAGATGTGACAATGGGTTTGTAACATTTGACTAAAATGAGTGGGTGGAAAAGTAATTGGTGTAAAATGCTTGTGTTGATCACTTGACTCAGGTCTAAGTGCTATTTATGGGAAATTATTGGTTTGGAAGTGGTGAGATGATCTCGCGGTCTCACCACTCAGGAAAGTGAGAATCACTTTAACGTATTCTCCCAACCATTTCGTTATTTTGTTTAAATAGGTATACAAAAGAATCACTTTGAAATATCCTGGTAATCATGTTGGTAATGTTTTAATTAAATAACCAAAAGCTTTATAAGTAATTGCCTTGGGATTGGTGGAATACTTCCTGGACAATATCGTGACATCCCCATCCAATTTCAATCCAATTCCGACTTATCAAGAGGGTGGTGGAGGGACCACTGTGAGAGCTAGTCTGACGATCACTTTAGAATTTCTACGTTTGTCTGTCATCATATTACGTACGGTAAGTTGAAGTAAATGTAGGTCAAGTGAGTTACATCGTTGCCCAAAAAGATATCTCTCTCTACATATATATTTGTTCCGCTTTGCTACAAAACTAGTAAGAATAATAAAAATGAAAGAATCTCAATCTCGATGTAATTAGAACATTCTACTCTAATGGTGCTTTTAACACGGCTTCAGCGCTGTGTTAATCCTTATTGTCATTCCTAATTTGATTTCTTCGAATCACACCAAGACTAATTCTACAAGCATGTTGACTCGAGTCATGGCGCGGATTGGAAAAAAAAGTTGGCCGGAATGCGAGCTCCGGTCGGCTACTTCAAGAATCCACTTGGAGAAGAAGGTTATGCGAACCATGTGGGTTAGCGCGATATCGTCCACTACATCAAGTCATACATACGGCCCGTTTTCGTTATCGAGGCTGGACCACTCCAAAGCCTATTAAGGCCCAACTCGTCCTCGAGTGGCCCATCTGTAACTTACTATTCCACTATCCACCCTTCGGAGAAGTCGACATCGATTTAATGCGAGGATGTGATAAGATTGCAATTCAATGTTGTGATGAAGCTGCAAAATGTTCAGTCTTTAAATAGTTAGTACTCAAGATAAGCTTTTATAGTCTAACAAGCCCGTACCTATCTTCAGGTTTAGTTGAACTATAATTTAGAGTCGATCAAACTAAAAGTTTTTAAAAAGCTACTTGTAGATATTAGACATTTAGACTGATCATTTAAAACTTTGTGCACTTTGAGATCATTTTTTACACACCCTCCAAAAGAATCCAAGTAGGAACGTATGTAATTCCCCACAAAGAGTTGATCATATATTGTTTTATTCTTTAATATTTTTTTATAAGGATTATCACATTATTTAATGAAATTTTTTAACGTATGTTTGATGTCCCCTTTCTCCACAAGATTATTTTTCTCGTCGGACGTTCACTCTCCTTTGGTATGTAGGAGGTTCCAACTTCCAAGCAAGATATCTTTCCATTGTAATCTTATATAATACATATAACTTACAAACACATCCATGCATGCATGTAAGTTGATCAGTTTGATATGCTTATTTGCATTGATACTTTGGGTAGTCTGTATCTTTTGCAATGTGTGGAATATTAATAGTTTAATATACAACTAAGTTAACAAAAATGAAAAAAGAACGAAGGTGAAAAATCACAATCATATGACAAATATCTATCCCACAGGAAAGGGCTGCTGCCAAAAACTATGGACTTAGGAAGAAAGAATAAAGGAACAATAATTGCAAGTGTGATATCGATATAGTCGTATAATAGACAATCCTACGAATTTGCACGCACAAGATGCCAAAAGTTGCTGGCACATTGATTAATGCAATAAACAAATCGCATACATACAAAAATAAAGTATGTCAGTTTATTATAGATGGTGTTCTGTTGTCCCTTGTCCATTATATATGGTCTTGAAATTCGGAATACAAACTATATGTACATGTTCTCTATATCTTCCTTCCTGACCTTGGTAACGTACCTCGCTTAATTGCTACAAATACTATATAAACACACACACACACACGGAGAATCAAGATCCATGAGTCTAAGGTTCATCTTAGTAATTTAAACTTCCTTCAATCTCAGATCTAAATTACAATTAATATATACTATTAAATTATTTATTAACATAACAACATATAACATTAATCACGTTACAATTTCAGATGTGTGGTAGATATGATAGGAGTTTAAAATAGAAAAAATTAAGCTCTAGACTCACTAGAAAATATATATATTGAACTAAGATCTAGTTAACTCAGAGTTCATCTTATTTGTTTAAACTCCTTACAATTTCACAATTCGATTTAATTACGATTATTAACATAACCGTTGCAGTCTTAATCTACCTTACAATTTGAGATGAATTGTAGATATGGTAGGAACTTAAAATAGATAGATTAAATCCCAAAAGAATTAATATATATATATATACATATATTAATAAAGTTACGTAGCTACCAGCATGGTAGATTGGTGAATAAGCCCAATAAGGTCGTTATTGTATTAGAAATATTTATTGCAGTGCACCTAAGAACCGATCACATTGCCATCAAGCAATGAATCACAGTAAGAGTGTCATTTTTATTAATTTTAATTTGTTACCTTCACCAAGTCAGTGGACATGTGAGCTAGCTAGGTTTTTGTTTGAAACATTAGAATGATTTCAATTATTGTGTCAGATGCTGACATTTCCCAAAATGAAGAAATTCAGGATTTTTACTACATGGGATTAATGTTCTGAAATTAGTTGACAATTAATAAGATGTTCTAAAGAGACAAAGAACAAGCATGCACGTAAAGATGGAGGGAAGTTGGAGCCGAGCATGGCATGTCAGTGTTGGTAATGTTGGTGTTATCTATTGACGTGGCAACAAAACAGACATGTTAGATCTTATCCAGATAAATCATACAACTTAGCACGTGGACTGTAAACCAAAACTGTGGGGTTCAACCTCACATTCACGTCCACGACTAATTTGTATCTGATTTTAATTAATCTATAGCTGACACGAGCTTAAGTTTTTCGTAGCCAACAGGAAGGAGCTATAAATTACACGTTATTTTAGCAACACAACAAATAATCCAGTTACACAGTCATTAATTACAAAACTAAGGTTGCAAATCCACTACCATTCTACCAAGATTTCATTTCATTGTGCAATGTACTTTACTTCAAGGCGACTCGTTGAGATAAGTCAAATTGTGTGACACCCGCTTATAATTAGACATTCACTTTTCACCAACCAATCTTTTATTCCTTAAACGGTTGTAACTGTTTGTCTTCCAATTCAATTCAAGAGAGATCTCTAATATAAATGCTTCCTTGCTTTATGATTTGCTTTCGTATATGGGATGTAATTTCTTACAACTTTTATAACAACATTCACATATCCACAGGACCATGCATGCTTTCATAACTCTACTTCCCAGTAATATGATGCTAATTTGACCTTAAAACTTTAGAAACTTATTAAGATTCAGAACAAATATATATCAGCCCGCGGCACTGTTTCTTAGTTTAGCTTATGGTTTGCTTGTATTTTACTCGATACCCTGAAAAAAGTATTACTAACCATCAGTGTCATCACCTAGAAGGTCCACATGTTGTTAGGATATTTTATCTATGTGGACAAGAAATGGAAAGCTAACCATGGTTAGGGTCTCTTTTAATGGGTTACAACTTGACTTATATAAACCATCCTCAGTGATTCTCTTCCATCCTTAGTTACATATTGTACATAATGTTATTTTCTAGAAAAATATTGGCACGTTTAGATCATTATAGACTTATGTGTGAACAATTTAAATTGGTGCAAGGTTTATGAAATCAAGAAAATTCGGGTTACACTTCAAAATAACCAAATGTAAAAAAATTGAAAATAACTTAATGTGTTAATTTGAACGATTCTTTAAGTTGAACGATTCATTTCCCAATACACAGATAAGACAGTGTGCAGACCCTAGGACATCATGCAGTCTCATTATTCGTGCAGAGCTCACACTTATCATAATAAAATATTTGTTTTTAAGTTTTACGTTGGATCAACTTAATTTGTCTAGCTTACTTTATGTGTGTGTGCAGTTTACATTATGTGTTTGTCCTGTTTACGTTATGTGTATGTCCGGAATAAGTGTATATTGCTGTACGGAATAAGTGCATTTGCTGTCCGGAATAAGTGTATTTGTTGTCCGGTTTAAGAATAAAGTGTGTACAGAAACAGAATATAAAGTTTGTCCGGAATAAGTTGATTTGTTGTCCGGAATAAGTGTATTTGCTGTCCGGAATAAGTGTATTTGCAGTCCGGAATAAGTGTAGTTGTCCAGAATAAGAAGAAAGTGTGTCCAGAAACGGAACAGAAAGTTTGTCCGGAATAAGTGTATTTGCTGTCCGGAATAAGTGTATTTGTTGTCCGGACTAAGTGTATTTGTTGTCCGGTTTAAGAATAAAGTGTGTCCAGAAACGGAACATAAAGTTTGTCCGGAATAAGTGGATTTGCTGTCCGGAATAAGTGTATTTGCTGTCCAGAATCAGAATAAGTGTATTTGCAGTCCGGAATAATATATGGCTTCATTATTGTCGGAATAAACGAATCAATATATGGAATGCAATAATATGATGTCAAAACAAAAAAACGTCCCCCGCAGGGGCTGCCGCCCCCTGCCACCCCCGCACAAACTCAACAAACCCCCACTGTATATTTTACCCCACAAGAATTACGTTTAGGAAAAAAATAGCATCTCAGATTTCCTGTTTATGTAGAAAGTTTGTCATGTTTCGTCCTGTTTATGTAGAAAGTTTGTCCTGGAAAGTTTGTCATGTTTATGTAGAAAGTTTGTCATGTTTTGTCCTGTTTATGTAGAAAGCTTGTCCTGTTTTGTCTTGTTTATGTAGAAAGTTTGTCATGTTTATGTAGAAAGTTTATCTTGTTTATGTAGAATGTTTGTCCAGTTTATGTAGAAAGTTTGTACTGTTTATGTACAAGGGTTGTCCTGTTTATGTAGAAAGTTTGTCCTGTTTATGTAGAATGTTTGTCCAGTTTATGTAGAAAGTTTGTCATGTTTATGTAGATACAATGAGAGCACAATGAGATATTGATGGTAACTATTACACAATAAGATACAATGAGAGCACAAAGACAAACAAACAATACAAACACAAACACAAACACACAAAAATTACAAAAATAATATATCTTCTCCCAGTAAATCACACACAAACAAACAATACAAACACACACAAATTACAAAGATAATATATATTTTCCCAGTAAATCGGAAAGAAGATGTAAGACTTAAACATGATCGTCTCATTCACGCTGCTTACATTGTGAAGAACCTTGGGAGTCGACATCAGACGCTTCTTCGACGTAATATCTTACTCGAAATGGTGATTTATTACGGAGAGATGTACGACATAAACCGAACAGACGTAAGTCTTCACCACGGAGCGTTGTACCTCTCTCCGGAATAAATCACAATTTCGAGCAAGATATTATTTCGAAGAAGTGTCTGATGCCGACTCTCAGGGTTCTTCACAACGTAAGGAACGTGAATGAGACGGTCGATGACACTCTTTCTTTCTTCTTCCTTCTTTTTCTTTCATGGCTCCAACAATGCAGCAAAGATGTTGTGGTGCGAAGTCTTCACCACCGGATCGTCACATTCACGATGCTAACGCTGACAAGAACATCGGGAAGTCTTCGCACCGTCCCATTCACGCTGCTTACGTTGTGAAGAATCCTAGGAGTCGGCATCAGACGCTTCTTCGACATAATATCTGGACGTTTCGAAATGATGATTTATTCTGGAGAGAAAGAATGAAGAAGAAAGAAAGAGTGTCATCATATTTGTATTTGGGTGGAGAGAGAGAACGTGCTGAGTTGAAACGCCCCTAATGTGATTTGCTTGGACATCAGGAAGAAAAAACAAAAAAACATTCATGCTTTGGTCACGTAAGGGCTGACATGGATATCCACGTAGAGCGCGTCCGTGACGCCTTGCGTTCAACAAACATTTTCCGTTTTTGTTATGTTTTATACTTTTATGCTTGGTATAAAAGTTCACCCACTTTGATACTTTCAACAAACGCCTAATGTTCACCCACTTGTTGATGAAACCATCATAATGACATGGAATGGATTAGAATAGTCCGTGATAAAGACATAAAGTGCATGTTTTGTGTTATTTCTTGGTAGATGTTTTGCCCTGTTGTGCTTTGTTTGGTGTTCAATTGCTTGGAGTGGGCTCCCACTAACACTCCCCATTGTTTTCTTATTTAATTACCAAGAATTAAGGAGCTTTCCTCCCATCACCAAAAAAAGGGTTCCATTTTTAAATAAGAGGGGTTTCAATGCAAGGATTTACATTTGCTGGATGTAAAACCATTACTCTGAACAATAGGAGGATCTTCTATCCTTGTGGAAATTGGTAAATATTATTTCAATTTTATCTGCATTAAAAGATTGTTGGAAACAAGAAGAATGAAAAAAGAAATACTGTAAAATCAAACTTAGCATTCTAACTGCAAATGAAAATACCAATTTTGGAGAAAAAAAATCAATTTTTTTTGGCGAAGGATTTTTTTTCCATAAATTCTCAATGTCATGATTATCTTGTGAGCACCTAAAAGCTATAAATGGTATTTTTTGTGGCAAAAGTCATGTTCTTTCCACCATCACCATCTCTTCCTCCTAAATACAAGCTTTATCACCAAAACAACCATCAAACATTTAAGATTTACACATCATCATTACTCTCCACCCAAATAGGACAGTAGTAGGTAAATGTTGAGCGAGTCATTCATTACTTCAACATGTTTCAATTAAGAGATTAAAACACAAAACCAAAGATAAATCATCATTTAACTACTAAAAAAAGAATCCCTGTCGTTATCCCAAACAATCTTTTACTTTTACGATTTTACCAATAGAATCTTGGCCTTCACTCCCGTAAAACTCGGAACCAGTCATTCACCCAGTCACACCCCTCCACGTGGCATCATGTCCCCACTAAACCCAACGGCTGAGATCCCCCCACTTTCCCATCCGACGGCCAGATCTTCCCGTTCTAGACCCTTCCAAAGGATTCAGGGGTAAAATCGGAAACGAAAAACGAAACCAGGGGCTTAACCCGGAAACTAACCATGGTCAGTACGGTCGGGTTAGGCTGGATTATTAGAAAAGGACGAAGCTGAGGAGAAGAAGGTGGGATAGAGCGAGGAAGAGAGGAAAATAGGAGATTTCTTGGGTTTTCGAATCCCCAACTCCGGATCCGACGTCGCGCGGTTGGAGTTTGGCTCTCTCTCGGTCGGTCTCGAGGTGAGTTGGTTCGATTTGGTGGGGGTTTGGGGTTGGAGCTGGAAGTGGGATTGGATCTAGGTTTTGGTAGGGATTTGGGTGGGTTTTGTTTGGTCAGAATTAGCGATTTGGATTGGTGGGTCGAGTTCGGTGTTTTAGTGGAAGTTGTGTTATTGGTCGGATCGGTTGGGATGACGTAAGTTGGAGTTTGGTTTGGAAGAAGTAAAGGTTCCAATTTTGACTCTTTTGGTGCTGAAAATGGTTGCGAAAGATCGGATTTTTAGTGTTCGAGAAAGTGGATCTGATTCTGGTTGAATGCTTTCCGTCTTTATGCTTTGTAGTGGGTTTGGAATTTTTGATGTTGTGTTAGTGAGAAAGGTTAGTTTTTTCATCAAAAGCTTTCTTATTTTAGCTATTAAAAGTAGTGTCTTTGTGGTTCGTTGGTGACATTAGTTGTTCTATTGCGTCGAGATGATTCGACCTGTTTGGTTATTTGTTGTTGGTGTCTTGGTTATGTCAGTTTTATGGTTTTCAAGGAGTTTGTGTTTTCTTTACTGTGTGCTGTTCAAACTCAATGGTTTTCTCCCTTTTCAATGGAAGTGTTATAACTAGTTTGTAAATTCTTGTATGTTGGCTTAAAGATTGGATTTTGACTCCTCCTCTAAGAAAGGATTTTAGTCTACCTACAATTTTGTTCTTAATTACTGTCTATACACATTCAAAAATGATGTTGTAATATTTGTCTCTTTCTGCTTTCTGATTGTTTTGTGTTTCTCTGTGTAGGAAACTAGCAGGTTCCATCTCCAAAGGGACCTCCTTTAACATCATGCATCTGTGAGAATTTTGGTTGGACAACGAGTCTCATATTGGAAGTTCATGATTGCCTCTTCACAACGTCTTTCGTCTGCACGTCTGTTGGCTTCCGAGTCGGGCGTGAGTGGGAAGGAGAAGATAAAGAGGAAGAAGATTCTCCCCTTTGCTGCTGTTGCCGACCTCAACAGCAGCATTTCGTCGTTCTATGTCTCATAAACTGGACGGTCCTGTGGAGACTCAGATGGCTGTTGCAATTCTAAATAATACCATTAGAGGTGATTGTTTTGGAAGCAGGACTGATGTTAAGCCTGTTGGAAGGCGTCGTGTATTTGTGCAAACTGAAACCGGCTGTGTCTTGGGACTTGAATTGGATCGTGGAGATAATGTGCACACCGTGAAAAGGAAGTTGCAGCTTGCTCTTAATGTTCCGACTGATGGAAGCTCTCTAACATTTGGTGACCTTGTACTGAAGAATGATCTAAGTGCTGTGCGAGGTGATTTTCCTCTTCTATTGAAAAGGGATTTCATTCACAGAAGTTCATCCACTCCATGTCTGTCACCAAGGGGAAATGATCTCCAACCGCACGATATCAGTGGTCCAGTAGAAATCATAGGGTGCTCAAGTCGCTGTTCTCGAACAAAACAACTTGTTAAGGGTGTTGTCAAGGGCATCAAGAGTGGTGTTGATCCAATTCCAGTCAATAGTGGTCTTGGTGGTGCTTATTATTTCAGAAATGCCAAGGGTGAGAGTGTTGCTATCGTTAAGCCAACAGATGAGGAGCCATTTGCACCGAATAATCCAAAAGGTTTTGTTGGAAAATCACTTGGACAACCTGGTCTCAAGCGATCAGTGCGAGTTGGTGAAACAGGGTTCAGAGAAGTTGCTGCTTACCTTCTGGACCATGATAATTTTGCCAATGTACCTCCAACAGTCCTGGTTAAGGTCACTCACTCAATTTTCCATATTAATGAAGTCAATGGTTGCAGCAACAAGGTTCATGATAGGAAGCACACAGCAGCAAGCAAGATTGCATCATTCCAGCAGTTTGTCAGTCATGATTTCGATGCCAGTGATCATGGTACGTCGAGCTTTCCTGTTGCTGCTGTTCATAGGATAGGCATGCTTGACATTAGGATCTTCAACACAGATAGGCATGGTGGTAATCTTCTTGTGAGGAAAAGTAATGCCGGAATTGGAAATTTTGGTGGAATGATGGAACTTATCCCTATAGATCACGGGCTTTGTCTACCTGAGACCCTTGAGGATCCCTATTTTGAGTGGATCCATTGGCCACAGGCATCCATCCCCTTTTCTGAGGATGAGTTGGACTATATTGCTAAACTTGATCCTGCCAAGGACTCGGAAATGCTCCGGAAAGAGCTACCGATGATCCGTGAGGCCTGCTTGAGGATGCTTGTCCTCTGCACCATCTTCCTGAAGGAGGCAGCAAAACAAGGCTTGTGCTTGGCTGAAATGGGGGAGATGATGAGCCGGGAGTTCACCGGAGGCGAAGAAGAGCCAAGTGAGCTTGAGCTTGTGTGCATGGAAGCCTTGGATTCAATTGGTGAACGAGAGGCAATTTCCTTTGATCTTCAGGATGTGGAGGAAGAGGAGTTCCAATTTGATTTAGATTGTGATGTGGATAGTTATTTGATGACCCAAGTGCAATCTAATCCTTATGGATTCCGAGGTGGGAATGGAAAGATTCCACTGTCTAAATTAGAAGAGGGCCTAGACGAAGGAGAGGACTGTGAAGTTGAAGATGAGGAGTCTACCATCCCTACAGATTATGCCCACTTGCCACCTCCAACTGTTTCAAAGTTGTCCATGTCACTAAAAGGAGTAAGTTTCTCTGAGCGAACTCGACGATACCCATTCGGCAATCAGAAAGGGGACTGTGTCAGTGGTGGCAGAGATAACAATCGCCACAATGGAGGGCCCCAAGTGGGGGACCGAAGGAGTGCTGATGAACAGCTGACATCAAGCACTACTTTTGTGTCACTCGCAGACATGAGCGAGGATGAATGGGCAGCCTTCCTTGGGAAGTTCAAAGATTTGTTGCCTGGTACACTGGAGGGCCGGAAGTGTGGTGCTGCCGCCCAAAGGCTGAAGCAAAGGCTTGGAACTTCTTGCCAGTTTTGATAAAAATGGCATGGAGCAGTAGGGGTTAGCCATGCTGTAGTCTTATATATGTTTGACTACATATCGGTTGATTGTTGTGCCCTTTCAGGTCGACGTAGGAAGTAGTGGAATGTGTTGATAGAGGAGAATAATGCCTAGGAATTGAGTCAGGTTAGGGTGATTGGAGTTGTTTTTCTGTGAAATTGGTTTCATTCTGCTTGGGGCATTGAGGTGTTGCAGCAGGTCTGTTGATGATACAACTTTGTAAATACACCATCAGGTCAGAGTCAAATACTCCTTCAGTCTCAGGAATGTTTTGTTTTCTTCAACTATGTATTTCTAGTTCTAGTAGAATAAAGGATCAAATCTTGAGAGGAGGTATTCTGTATATATTGTTGGCAAGAGAACTATTTGTGTATTGTATTAATTGCTTAGTTGTTTGGTTAATTAATTAAAAACCTAGTGTGGCATTTTTGTAAGTATCGACTGTTGTTTTTGGTTATGCATGTTGTAGCGCCTCTTATTAATAAATAAACAAATAGTCATTTAGTATTTTATATAGGAAAATAATCAAAAAAAAATAAAAAATTGGAAAAATATGCACTTCAGAAACTTAATTGGCAAAGTATGCACATTGAAAAACGGCACCACAGGTGCCGTTTTCATTAAGTAAAAACGGCACCACAGGTGCCGTTTTTACCCTTAATGAAAACGGCATCAGAGATGCCGTTTTTACTTGGGCAATTTTTTTCTTGGTTTCGAGATGTCGTTTTTATTTAATACATGTTGAACTAGAAACGGGTCGGTCGGGGGTCTCGCTCACCGGTGAGCGAGCGGCGTTCCACCTCGCCGGTGAGGTGGCGGGGGTTGCAAGGGGGCAGCGCCCCCTGGAAATTTTTTGGATCTTCAAATTGTTTGATCTGGAAATTTTTGAATCTTCGTCACTTGTCAAAAAACTCATTGTTTTTTGACAAGTGACGAAGATTCAAAAATTTCCAGATCAAACAATTTGAAGATCCAAAAAATTTCCAGATCAAACAATTTGAAGATCCAAAAAATTTCCAGATCAAACAATTTGAAGATCCAAAAAAATTTTCCAATGAGTTTTTTGACAAGTGACGAAGATTCAAAAATTTCCAGATCAAACAATTTGAAGATCCAAAAAATTTCCAGAGGGCGCTGCCCCCTTGCAACCCCCGCCACCTCACCGGCGAGGTGGAACGCCGCTCGCTCACCGGGGAGCAAGACCCCCGACCGACCCGTTTCTAGTTCAACATGTATTAAATAAAAACGACATTTCGAAACCAAGAAAAAAATTGTCCAAGTAAAAACGGCATCTCTGATGCCGTTTTCATTAAGGGTAAAAACGGCACCTGTGGTGCCGTTTTTACTTAATGAAAACGGCACCTGTGGTGCCGTTTTTAAATGTGCATATTTTGCCAATTAAGTTTCTGAAGTGCATATTTTTTCAATTTTTTATTTTTTTTTGATTATTTTGAAATTTTTTCCTTTTATATATATAAGAGTAGAAGGTTGATTCTGACCTCGGCTGAACTATAAACTATTATTGGTCAGACATGTTTCTTTTTGACTTCCAAATTTGTCACACCTTTTTTGAGAAAAATATAATGTCCATTCATTAGTGTTTTCCACTGCGAGCCTTCATCATCCAGCACCGAAGTTCTCATTTATTGTTTTAACTGTCAGGACTACTTAACTGCCAACATTGCTTCGAACTTAATCTAAGGTATTATCAATATTCAAATGAATAGTTAATGTGAATACAAACACCAAACCATATTTCCTTTGGGGCTTTGCATGTTACATCCCCAGGCTTGTGATGCCCCATGACCGTTCAGCAACTTTGATGCATTCTCTATACCTGAAACAGCTGACCAAGTGGTCGATGACCATTCCGGCGGCTTGCATGAAGGAGTAGACAATGACTGGCCCAACGAGGCGGAAGCCTCGGCGGACCAAGTCCTTGCTGATGGCTTCAGCCTTGGGCGTTCTGATGGGCACTCTTCTCGGGTGCTTGTAAGCGTTTATTGTGGGCTTGTGGTTAACATGACTCCACATGTAACCGCTGAATGAACCAAATTCCTTCACCACCTGCATACAAATAAACCAATCTAGCAACTTTGTACAAGTAAATATCTAATAATATGCACAACTTGATTAGATGCCTTCTGAAATCAACTAGTTCCTGCCTTATATTACAGTATAGGAGGTTAATGGACGCAACTGGTGGCCTCTTTCAAGTTTAATATTGGAGCATTTTTTTTGGAAATATTCAGCTATTTTATTCCTGCACAAAATTAGGTAAAAACAACCATTGTATCCAAACACTAGAGAAAAGCAAAATCACACTGAACATCGTGCACAAAGTTCATTAAACAAGAACTCAAACCTATACTCTCAAGTGTGGTGTCTCTGTACTGTTGTGTTTGTTTTAGCATCAATATTTTAGCACTTACCTTTTGTATGCATCTGGCATTCTCCACAAAAGACCTCACTCTGCTCTCTGCCAACAACAGATCTTTACTCGCCCCAATCTCTATCACATCCTTCTCCTCCATCTTCGCGACGAAGTTGGGATCGAACTTACCAAAAACTTCTCTACAACGTCGAATCACAAAAGCAAAAAAACATATGTACATCGTAGTAAACAACTAAGATAATACAATCATATTGACATTTACATCTGTAAATGTACCTGTAGAGATCTCTTCTCTGGATGATGTCAGCCCAACCGTGATCTATCAACATGCCTGATATAGAAAGCAGCTCAAAGAGATTGCTGCATTTCATTGAATATTTGATTGCTTAACTATTTTTTTCATTGGTCAATTAAAACTTTTAAGTTGTGACGATTTTTCCAAAGTTTTGCTCAAAGTAAATTTTTTACATTTAATCGTCACAACAATACGCCCTTTTAATTATGATTTTTTTATAACACTGGTTTTTTGCTTTTTCAATAAATTTATCATGTGTAGTGTAACTCTTGCCTCCGCAGATATCATGCACCCTCCTCTATTCTAGAATTAAAAGTGCGGTTACTTTTCAGACTACATAAAGCTACAACTTCTCTGGTTGAACATGTTCAACTATATAAATGTTAACTAAATTATAGGGAATTGCTGAGTTTTACTAAAATCGTTTGTCTCAGTTACCATTTTATTCTTCATAATCCATTTAATACTCATTTCGTCCCGTAAAAAATAATAAAAAACTAGGGATGTCAGAAATAATAAAATACTCACGTTCCTATTCTGATTTTATTTTTCATGATTATTTTTTGTTGTGGTATGAAAAGAGGAGAGTCTATTAGGAGCAGAAATAAGTAAAAATGAAAGAATGACAAGCGGTATTTGACACGAATGATTTAAGTAATTTACAGACGACGTTTAACAATCCAGAAATTTTACGAACACGTTGAACTTCTCTGGTTGAACATGTTCAACAGTTTCAATCCTACTTACATATTACATATTCGTTCTTTTCTAGCATACATGTGCCTTCTTTTAGAACAAAACAATTAAATGATCAATCCTACTTACGTGTTACATATTTGTTCATTTCTACCAATCAAGTGCCTTCTCTTAGAACAAGATAATTCCCCTGAATTGGAAAATTAAGCTTGATAACAAACAATTTTATGGTGATAAACGGTCATATGGTGTAGATATTCATTTTTATTTTTGTGGAACATGTTACTAATGATAATTATTTTTGGTAAAAAAATAAATTGGAAGGACTTACTACAGGTTTCTTAAATAACAGGGGAATGCCATGAAGGGTTGAGGTTTCCCAAAGACAATGTAATTTTCTTTTAAAACTATAATCTCTTCAAATCCAAGTATTTAGGTGGGTGATGGACTGATGGTAGACACATATTTATTCTACAGGGTCACAATCTTTAGATATTGAAAAAAATATGTGAAGCTATATTTCCCACAAATATCACGATTTTCATAGAGGTGGTAGTGATGAGAGACTCACTTATCATCATAAACTGGCACTCCCCAACATTCATCATGGAATGAAACTAAATATTCCTCTGCAAAAGAAAAATGAACACCTAAGTCTGCAAAATTAGAAATTGAACCAAGCAAAACACAATCTTGGTTCAAAGTAAACAGTAAAAACTGAGGACGACATCAACATGAAAACAAGTGAAGGTTTTAAAAGATTAAAGGATTGTTGAGACTTGAGATAGATAAAAGGAACAACTCAAATCAAGAAATAGATAAAAGGAACAACTTTTTACTGTTATTATCTTCAATTATGACCGAAATTTACTTCATCTTATCGAAAAATAGTATATGAATTAAAAAGTTAACGTTTAGAAAACCCATACTACATTTTTAAAAATATTTTTATTCGTCAAATTAAAACCATAACACAAATAAACAATTGAGCTTACCACTAGACTTAGTAATCCAACTGCATCTTTTGAGCTCTCCACCATCTTTGTATTCATCTCCCAAGCCCTCACTATCATCTTCATAATCAGCTAAACTACTATGTTTGGTTTGGAGGTGGCCACCAAATCTGTCAAAAGCAGCTTCTTTCCTTCCAAGAGATCCAAACAGCCCATTGAGTGACAACGAGATTTTCCTCTCCAAGCTCGAGATGGAGCCATCATTTGAATTCTGAGACAGAGAGAGTGGTGACATGGATAGAGTTGAAGCACTCCTATGCATCCCTATGGGGTGCACACTCTGGAGTTGCTGTTTGGGCAAACAAGTTATGGCCTCACTCGGCATTCTTTCTTTTTGACAAAATATGTTAAGCGTTTGGTCGATCAGAAGGAGTTTGGATGTTATTCTAAATAACAATGGGAGAGAGCAATCGGCATAAAGTCAAGTGGGAAGGTGGCATATAGTTTTCAGATAAATCATGCAAAGCTTATTGAAGTAACTTGGTTTGTGTAGAGGAAGTGTGTCAATAATAATATTATTTTTCTTAATTCTGCCAACCTTGTAGGAGACTGAAGATCTTACGTAGTTACATATATGTCAATAATAAAGTATTTTCTAGTGTGCCTTCTCAAAACACACAGTGGGGAGTACATATTCCAGACCTTTATGTTTTAATGCGATTTTTGAAAATTAAATCCTATACAACTCAAAAAATGAAGATGAATGGGATAGCTTATTCTGGTGAAGTCCTTGGATAATCTTTGGGTAATTTCATCAAGGAATTGGATATTGGTGATGAATACCCAGAATTTATTTACTGGGCTTCTGCTTCAGGCAGAATTTGGAAGTGGTATTTTGAAATATATATCTGGTCGACCATCACAATCGAGGAAGTGGAATGTTCAAACAAATAGATGTTTAGCCCGCCTTCTGTTTTAAAAATTAATAGCACTCGTGGAATGTTTTTTATATATATGGAAAATGTAGTGCATAGCTGAAGACTGAAGTAGACTTCTGGACAAACAAGAAGTAGCATGTCATGATTTGGTTGAGGCGTTGGTCTCAGTGGATTGGTATGCCTCACTTTTTCAAACTTAAGTTAACTCGTGAATTTCTATTTCTTGAAGAGATATTGTCCAGAGAGACAAGGATGTGCCACCTATGTTAGGTAAGGTATAGCTATGTCAAATAGAAGGAAGAGACTACTACTTTTCGACAGAGTAATGGTTGTTTAATTTATGGTTTTAGAAAAGAACCAAAACACCTATATATCCTATCCAAAGAGTATGTTCTTTTTGGCAAAGAGGCTCGATGGATTTCTAAAATCTAACTCTTGATATTGGGGTTTCCGTTATGGTTTTCTGCTCTTTCTGTCAGTGTCAGGTTTGAGCGCTAAACACCGCTTAGAGCACTCGTAACGGGGTCGTTCCAGAACGATCCCGTGCCAACCGGGTCGATCTGGTCGTTGCAGGGACGTGCTGTCTGTTGGTTTAACAAAAAAAATTGTTGTAATTTTTTTTGTTGTGTATATAATTGAGATTAAATGATTTGAGATTTTGGAGGTATTATTTTGTGGAGAAGGGAGATGAGTTGTAGTTAAGAGGTAAATAATGTTGAAAATAGAGAAAAACAAGTTAAGAAGACAGAAAACTGATGTGGATAAGAAGGAAATCTGACGTAGAAGTGAGAGATAAAAAAGAAGAAGCTCATGACATAGTTGACCATGGTCATAGTTACGGATGATCTTAGTCCACTAATCCAGTAAATGTTAGCCACCTCATTGGAGCATTGAATTCCTTCATCTTACTCAACCTAAACAAATCTTTAAGTGCACATTTTATATGATGGTAAATTATTAGATATCCCAACAAATTATTTTTAGAAAAGTAACGGGATTCTAGTGGCAACTTGTAATCCTAGCCTTTTGATGTTGATTTAGGAAAACTTTCAAATTTCATGAGAAATACATAACTAGAACTTCGCAGTGAAGTATCTTCTTATTGTTTGAATTTGAGAGAAATTAGCCATGACTCTCTGCGACATATATTACATACAATAAACATGGTCACAATACTGTCCGGGTTGCAATTCTTTCAGAAAAAAGGAAACTGTCTTCTTACACTTCCACAAGGGTTTTAGAATATGCTTCTTTGTGATGTTATAAGATGCCATTTAATGCTAAGCTAGCTGGTCAGTTCCACGTAATGGAATAAGAATGGGTCATTTGCTTGAGTAGACCTTCAAAGGTGCACAATTGGTTAAATACCCCTGAAATTTCAGTATTCACTTGGGTACACCTCGTTGCACGGCATATTGCTTGCATGCCCTTAGGCCGTTTATGGGGCCGACGAATTACAAACGTTGTGTGTTATCCGTTAACGTCGTTCACCCGCTCCGTTAGCTTAAATCACCCCTAATTTTCTCATCCCCAATTCCCAATTCCCCTAATTCGTTCACCTAAAATTCCCGACCACCCCATATTCTGACTCGAAATCCGATTTGCAATCTCTACCCCGCCACCCCATATTCCGACGTCGAGATGGTTGGTCGTCGCAATGCTAGAGTGGTTGATATGGTTTCCAACTCGAACACCGGCAACAACAACTCCACGTCCGAGCATAATACCGTCAGCAGCTACTTCCCAAGGAAGACGACCTCTACCTACTCGACTGGGTCTGGAAGCTCAACCCCACTCCCTGCCTTGCCACTTTGTGAGTGTGGCCTGCCATGCAAGTTGTATACGTCGGTGAAGGACTGGTCGTACGGGCGGCGTTTTGTGCGATGCTCTGATCATTGGAAGGTGAGGAATAGTGTTTAGGGTTTTGATTTTAGTTAGATTAGAAGTATTGGTTGGTAGGTGTGGATTTAGTAGTGGGTTGTATTTCTGAAATTGCAGGAAAATGAGCAAAAGAAAGGTGGCTTCTTCCAATGGGTTGATGGGAAGGACGTGCGTCTGTCGTTGGAGACATTGCATGCCATTATGTTGGAAAAGTACGACCTCCTAGACCAGAAGGTGGAAGAGATGAAGGTACAGTTGGAGGAGAGTAAAGTAGTTCTTTCTGACCTGAAGGTGTTTATGACCAAAGCTGAAGAATTCATGACCAAGTTCAACACTATCAAGATTTTTTTCTTGTTGGTGTTGGTTGCCTTAGTTGGGAAATCGTTGCTCTGAGGTTGGTGTTATGTAATGTTGGTGGTCTGTGTTGTGTAAAGTTGGTGTTTGGTGTTGGTTGGTTAGTTGGTGTTATGTAGTGGTCTGTGTTATGTAATGTTGGTGTCAAATTTGGGTTGACTTATAAGAAGTTGTTACAGTTGGAATATTATCAATGCTTCAAGTTTGGTTGCCAATTTTTGTGGCATGTAATGTTGTATTTTCTGGCATGTTTAATCTGTTAGTGACATTTTTTGTTGAATGTGGCTTCACTACGATTATCCTGCAATCACAACATTCACAATTCCATAACTAACAATGGTGTAATCACTGAACTTAAGTCTCATTGATAATGAACTGCTGAAGACTCATAACAAAATTGTAGTTCCACTCCTTCTACTCCCCGAAGACGTATACACATCCAAAACATGCATTGGATTGCTGAACATAAGGGTCTCCTTAATGTCCAAGTCAGTTGCTAGCACTCTAAAATCTTTCCTAGTAGAACTTGGAATCATGTAATGCAACACAATTTCATCACTTGAACTCCACTGCTTAACTGTACAAACCCAAGAACTAAGCATGTCCATATTCAACTCCTCTACTACTAGCATGGAAGTCACCTCTACAAAACCAACTGCTCTTTCCCTTCCCTTTCTATTACACCGTCTACCACCACAATGCAACCTAACATTCAAACTGTCTCCTAAATCAACATCACTGTATTCCAAACCAAAATGTCAACCAAAATCAAAACTAAACTCGAAAGAGGATGAAGAAAATGTCAACCAAATCAAGAGAGGGAAAGTACTTACTAACGTCGTTTCCCCACCAACCCACTCCTAGTGTGAACCATCGACGCTTTTGGACGCGTGGCCGCACTTTTGTTGCTTCCGCTTCTTCGGGCTCAAATGATGGGATTTTCCTTGACGTGGGGGAATTGGGGATGGGGATTATGGGTGATGGATTTGAAATCGGGATGCCAACTACACTCGTCGGGGCTAGAGATTTAGGGTTCGATCGACATTTTAGGTGGAATGGGAATTGGGGATGAGAATTTAGGGGTGATTTAAGCTAACAGAGTGGGTGAACGACGTTGACGGAGAGCAGACGGCGTTGACGGAGAGCACACAACGTTTGTAATTCGTCGGCCCCACAAACGGCCCAAGGGCATGCAAGCAATATGCAGTGAAACGAGGTGTACCCAAGTGAATACTGAAATTTCAGAGGTATTTAACCAATTGTGCACCTTTTGAGATCTACCCAAGCAAATGACCCAATAAGAATCTAGTTTCGATAAAATATTAGTATACACTGTTCACTTAGAAGTCGAATGGTAAAATTATCAGGAAAATATGTCATGGAAAATCATGAATCTATATATACATTACAAAGTGACTGTATACCAGTCACTTTGGATTGCAAGGGACAGGATCTCCTTTGACCAGATTTTCGCTAGCCCAGAAAATAAATGAAATTTCCTCAAGAATAAATATGAACACATTTAGTTGAGAATAAGTTGCATGCCTTCAAGTTCTGTTCACTTTTTTTGGCTTCCCTTGCACAGGGTATCACATCCATCTCTATGTTTGTCCTCTGATTTCAATTGCAAAACATGCAGTACTAACCGTATACGAACAATCAACAGAGACATGATCTGTAAGAGCCTTTGACATTCATAGGTTAGATAGATAGTTTAGTTACAGCCTGCTGGAGCTACTTTCTCTGAAATAACACCATTAACGACATCCTTTACAAAGTTATAGAAGCATTGTCTGCAAGAATTGGGCATTATGTTAGACTTGTGTACCTTCTGCACCTGTTCGGAATGACTGCATACCAAACTAGGAAAAGGCCGTACACGGGATTTCGAGTGCTCCAGGCCGCAGGCTGCCAGGATGGTGTGGGTAGCCGTCCTGGCTGCTTCCTTAAACCTATCGGTTCCTGCAAAGAGTGGTTAGAACTACAGCTTATTTTTTAGAATATCCAAAATCAAGATGATTTTTTTTTAATAAAAGACTACAGCTACTACTATTCCACTATAATCAAGATGAATTATCAAATTTACTGGTTAGAGCAACCAATAATTCAAATTTTCATGGGCTTACGGCTTACCTAAACGTTGACCAGTACACTGAAACTTCAAGTTAAGCTTTACAAGAGACTGAATCTCACTCTTAGCATCGTTGAAGATGCTAGAAGAGTTTCCATCAATATTTTTATCTTCAAATACCTTCATCCTAGAAGATTTCCTTTCAAACTTCAACTGATCCCTGTGCTCGACAGTGGATTGAGCAGAAAATCCTTGAGAAGTGGAAGCAACAGAAGTTGAGTGAGGCATGTCAGGTCTGTTAGCACGTTCGGACACTGTGCTTAATACCTGGTGGGATGACAACTCTTGTTTACGAGGAATAAGATTGTCTGATGACCTACTGAGATGCCCACCAGATAACTTACAATTCCTCAACAAATGATTATCAAATGATTTGTTTTGGTTTTGAGGCCCCTTCTTTACTGTTAGAATATCATCCCTTTTAAGCTTCTCATTGTTTTGTGTTCTGAAGTGCGGCTGTCCAGAACCTTCTACAGGTGCACTTTTAGGAAATCTACGGTCAGGAGACTTTCTTTTAGGTATAGCTATTCCCAACTTTACTTCTCTTTTTCTCTCTAAGCAATACTTTTCTACTGAACATGTCTGTATTTGACGGTTTGTAGGAGCTTTACAAGACTTCGCAGCTTGCATCATCTTCCAAGCCCTGTCCACATCCTGTGAGCTTGTACCACAAACTGAATCCCCTGAACCATTTTCTATTTTATCCAACTTGGAATTGTTAGGACCAACATTTGGAATCAAACCTCTGCTCTGCTGTTTTTGATTGGAGGCTTTCTGGCCAGTATCGAAAAGACCTGCGCTGAAGGACAGGGAGCCATTACGCAGTGCATCCCAATTTTCACGAAGCCTTTGCATATGAAAGTTGACATCACGGCACCGGCGTAAGGTTCTGGCAGCATGCTCTGAAGCTATGGTTCCAGGAATAGATGACTCTTCATTACAAGAGACAGCATTGTTCTGCATTTCTCTGCTATTTCGACTTGGCTCAATACCAGAACCTTCGTCAGAGACAATATCAAAAATAGAAACAGGCAGACTGTCCGCATGATGCCCGTTGAAGATATTACATGAATTTTGAGGGCAATTATCTTCCTCTGGGTCAATCTTTGAATGCTCATCCCTAGTGATTGCACAATCATAACAGTACCAGTCACCCTCTGGAACTGTTGCTCCAAGACCAACACAATAAGTATGGGCAGCTGAGTCACACAAATCACAAAGCAAGAGAAGATTTTCATCTGCATTACTTTGGCATTCTGTGCAGGTAATTTCAGCATATGGATCAACAGGCGCTGCCCTTCCATGTCTCTCAACCTACCAACGCAAAATCAAGATTTTTAGTTAAGGGAAGGGATACAAATTGAAGTTTTTTATTATCACTTTTTAAGCCCGTGGTTCTATCATTCTATGATACATAGCATTATATATCCTAGAATTTAAGAAGTAATCAAGTGAGTACGACTAAAGGATAATATAAGTCGACCATGAAGACATCTTGTTAGCCATTGTTGAAGTATGATTATGTCCAAGGATATGTCATCTGGCCTGAAAGATGCATAATTGCATCTGTAGAAGATGTCATTCACTCATTTGAAATGCACGTAGCTTAATAATGTACTGATGTAATCCCAATGTTGAACTACAACCTAGCACAGGCTAACTGGATGTAAATTGCGACACCCTTTACATCCAAAATTCAATCAACCACAAAGTAGTTACATGCTACGATGTGAATTTATCTAATCAAAATCCACATGCTTATTGATGTGCTTTAATGGGCTAACTGAAAGTCAATGGTACGGTCCAGTTTTACCCACAGCAGACTACGAAATAATTATGGAATGTGGAGTTTCCAATCGAACACTGTAATGCAGTCGAGGATATTTAGGTCACATTACAACTTTCATCACACGAATTGATTATAATTCAAGCTCCACACGAAGTCAACACATCCCAAAAGGTCAGAACAAATGCAAGTACAATTCAAAATTACACCGAAAAAAACTGAAACTATTTACATCAGAACCAAAATAATAAAAAAATAATAATCAAAACAATCAAAATTTTCACCAATGTCAAACCATTAGAATCCAATGCTTGTGGTAAATAGGGTCAACACGAAAAAGAACCAAACTTTGAACCACAAAAACATCACCTGATCACGAACGGGAACACTAACGACCCTCTCGTGTCGAAAGACCCCGGAAACAGGAGGCCGCCGTATAGACCCGAAGGGTCGCTTGCACATGGGGCACCAAGACTCGACCTTGGACCACTCCATGATACACACAAAGCAGAAGAAGTGGTCGCAGCTGTCTATCTCGCCGCGGATCGATCTCCCGTCCTCCGACAGGCAGATGCCGCAGATCCCGGTGGGGTTTGGGTTGGGGTCGTCGCGAGGAGGGGAGGGGAGGGGGGGCTTCTCCTTGCCCTTGAGGGAGGGTGGAGGGGCCGGGGTTAGGGTTTGGATTAGGGTTTTGAGGCGTTTGGAGGGGGATTCCGGCGGAGTTGGGCTCCGACGGGCGGCGTTCGAGGTCTTCATCGTGCGGTTACGAGAGGAATGTCGGCTTCAAGGTTTTTCATGTTTTTCTCCTTTTGTTTGCTTTATATATGCTAACTAATAATTGTTAAACTGCTCTTGTATTATTATTATTATTATTATTATTATTATCTGACACCAGGTTAAAAGATATGTATATGTACTAATGTCTCTAATGTACAAATAATTAATCCATAAATCTAAGTGATCCGCTATCTTTAATTTATTTAAATTTACTATTATCAATAATTAAAAGATAAATTACAGTTTGTTGTTCTTAACTATGATCAAGTGACATTTTGATCCACTTTACATCAAAAAATTGTTGTTTTTCAAGGTGTTAGTCGTTTTTTTCTTTAAAAATTTCATATTACTTGCCAAATATACTTACAATGGTAGTGCGCCTATTTATCATATTATTATTTTGCATAGAATACTTGTACATTATTCTACTCTTAATTAATACATCATGATACCAAATGCATACACAAGGTGAGAAAATACAAGAAGTTGAGATCTGTTTTGAAAATTGCATCAATACAAGTAGGAAGAACAAAATAACATATACTAAGGTTTGTAGGTAATAAATACAAACAGTTAATGGTATGTTTAGATTAAAACAAGCGAAACAAAAAGAAGAGGATGTGTAAGAAGAGACTTTGATTTTTCCTTTTTGTTTGAATACAAAAGAGACATATATTAATTGATAAGAAATAAGAACTTGTAAAAAAAACATAAATATGTTAATAAATTTACCAAATAACCTTATTGCGTTACTTTTGGAATAAAAAATGCTAGACATGTTTTGCATAATTTTGAAGAGAAAATTGAAGGCCTGTTTTTTACATGAGAGTCTCTCGTTTTTCTTTCTTGAAGTTTCAAAATAAACCAGAATTATTATTATTATTATTATTTCCATTTTCCTCAGATTCTTACAAAAAATATCCAAGGCATGGTAAATCAATATAAAAAATTGCACCCAATTTCATGTACAAATATTGAGTTAGAGAGCTCAAGCAACCTCCTAAACTTCTTGAACAAATCATATATATAACGCCCTGAAATCAATTGTCTTCTCATTACAATTACAACCACTGGAGTCGCGCGTTTAATTAGCTAATCATTAGCTAATTAACTTAACAAACACAAGCATTGTTATTTCTTTTAGTGATTAATTATGGTCTTTCGTGCTTGACTGGTTCAAATTCATCTAGCCAAAAACCATCACTTAAAAACTGTGCTACAAAACTTAATGGTCCCAAACCATAATTAAGTAGGAGTGCAGTTGCTAGTGTTTGACATTGTCCAAGTTGTCATTGTTGATTGGAGGTGGACGATGTGAAGAATGTAAATAGTCACTGTTCATCATGCTTTAGCATTTTATCAGCAACTGATTCTGAAAGATGATGTGTTCTCAAAACCTTAAATTTATGCTTTGCTTCCAGCTTAGCTCTTCTCCTCATCTTTCTCAATTGATCTTGAGTTTAAAAATAACCACTTTCAGAAATTAACAGTACCATTGTAACCAGGTAGAGCCCTAATATTCTTAGACTATAGCACCCGATTTTTCACTTTACCCACCGAAGTGGACTGCAATTTTGCGGTTTACTTAGGTAGAAACAAATATGAGATGTTTGATTATTCAAGATACACGGCCACAACTCACATACCATCAATTAACATTAAAACCAAAGATCTTATCATTTATTTATCCGATTCAAGAAGTGATTTTTTTATATATCAAATATTCATCTTTTTTGTAAAGTGCAGTATATTCTGAAGTTTTTGGAAATCATATTGTAACGTACCCGAAAACAGCGGAAAATTTAAACAATAATAAAGACCGTCAACGGTCAACACAGGGCACGTCACGGAAAAACAAACCAACATATATATAAAATATATAAGATACAGACCCACGTGGAAGTCAAACTATATAAATAAGTCAACTGTGATTACAACAAAAGTGAATGTACATGTAATCACTACCTCAAACAAAAGAAGCTAATAAGGAGAACAGGATCTAATCCCGGGGGCACCCTCCTCAGTCACCACCTGACTCTAACCCTGATCGCTACCTGAAATGAAAACAAACAAACATGCCTGAGTTTCCTGCAGGAACCCCGTATACCAAACCTCCTAAAAATATAAAAAGGAATTAAAGACAATGCAATGCTATGCACATGATCATCCGCCTCGGGCCCATAATAATGTCCTCACCGCCTCCGCGGCACTGAACCACTCCTGCCACTAGGGTCAAGTCAGTCCACCGCTGCCTCACAAGGGTCAGTCGACACCACTGCTCACCAAAAAGTGCAGGAAGGAACCCCCGGTACACGCCGCACTCCAGGAGCGAGTCAGCCCGCCGAATACACAACTCGGGTCAGACGACAGCCACTGCTCCCCCAAGAGTCGCCTAGCGCGCACCCTGCCGGAACATCCTCGGCCTACCGCTAAACCCTCGCAAACTGCCCAAGGTTTACGGTACACATCCCTCACACCCCGCTCGGTAAGAGAGGAAAATGGTAGTACAATAATACGCCTTCGTCGAAGGTGAAATCCGTAGTTCTCAAAGCCGGTAATCAACCGTCGCCTCGGAGCCGGTAGTCGACCTATACTCAACGGATCGCGTGTGGATAAATCCACCAACCTGCGGCAGATCGGTCAACCGCTAAAAGCACACTGGTCGGCCGGTCCCCCACACAGTACATGGTACTGTACAAACAAGTCTACCGGTCGAACCACGCCAACCGAAATACCTACCAATTGGTCGAACAAAAGTCATCTAGCGGTCGACCGTTCGGAAGGTCTACGCTATACATTTTAATATACATATATATCCAATCGGTCAAACCAGGGTCCGTTCCACCGATAAGGAAAACTGCCTGAATCTTGCCTACAGCATTCGGTCGACCGAAACCTACCTCTCGGTCGACCGATCTACAGGCACATCACTACAAAAGTCATCCAGATCGGTCGACCGTTTAGATGGTCAACGCTCGTAACCAACCTTGCGCAGTTCGGTCGACCGAGACACACACTCGGTCGGCCGAAGGCCTGTCTAACCTATCTACTGGGTTCGGTCGACCGAAACAACACCGGTCGACCGGCTAATGTAACCCTTTATTTTCCCGCGAAATTTGGCATAAACGGTCGACCGTCACACAGACATCGTTCGACCGTTTTCGGGCAGTAAGTTAATATTTATAAATATCGGTCGACCGACCCATATACCGGTCGACCGAACAATACATCTTCCCACTGGACAGGCATCATTTAGACGTTGTTCGGTCGACCGAAACACCCAACGGTCGACCGAACCAGTCGTCTTCAACCTCCGTCCAGTAGGGTTTTCACCGGAGAAACGGCACCAACGCCGTCCTCTACACTCCCACACCTCTTGGGGAGTTAATATGAAGACTTGGCATACCTTTTGGTCGCGTGAAGAAGCCTCCCAAGCTTGCACCACTTCACTCCACTTCTTCTTCTTCTCTTTCTTCACTTCTTCTCCTCTTCTTCTTCTTCACCTCTCTAAACCCTTCTCTCACGCTCTGGTAAAAACACAATGAAGAAGCAAGAACGTTTTCCAACGAAATCCTATCTTTACCATATATATTTACATTTATCTCATCACCTCCATCTCCACCAATCACACTTAACCTAAAACCTATCCAACCAAAACCCACCATCACTTTCTCCTCTCACACTCCAACACCTCCTGCTTCACTGTTCCATGATTAGATTAGTGTTAATTAGGTTTAGGTTTGGTTAATTAAGATGTTTTAGATTAGGTTATTACAATCTACCCTCCTTAAAAGAATTTCGTCCGCGAAATTCGAAACAACAGACTTACCGAAACAACTCTGGATACTGCTTCCTGACATCCTCCTCGATTTCCCAGGTAGCCTCTCTGACAGTGTGATGCTGCCACCTGACCTTCACCATCGGAATCGCTCTCCTCCTGAGCTGATGTACCATCTGATCCACAATCTCAACTGGTCTCTCATCTAATGACAAATCCTGCCGGATCTCTGGTACTGCTATCTCTATCACATGAGCTGGATCGGCCACGTACTTCCTCAGCATTGAAACATGGAAGACGTTGTGAAGTCCTGCGAACTGTGGTGGTAGAGCAATCCTATATGCTACCTCACCGACCCGATCCAATATCTCAAAAGGTCCAACATACCTCGGACTCAGCTTCCCCTTCTTCCCGAATCTCATCACCCCTCTGGAAGGCGAGATCTTCAGGAAGACATGATCTCCTAACTCAAAAGTCAGCTCACGCCTCCGCGTATCAGCATAACTCTTCTGTCTGCTCTGTGCTGTAGCTAGTCGTCTCCGAATCACGTCGACCTTCTCTGAATACAACTGGATAATGTCAGGTCCAATTAGCTGTCTCTCGCCCACATCACTCCAGCATACCGGCGATCTACACGGTCTCCCGTATAATGCCTCATATGGTGCCATCCCAATACTCGAGTGGTAGCTGTTGTTGTAGGCGAACTCAATCAACGGCAAATGCTCGTCCCAATGCCCGGCCCAGTCAAGTGTACACGCTCTCAGCATGTCCTCCAATGTCTGTATCGTCCGCTCTGACTGGCCATCAGTCTGTGGGTGGAAAGTTGTGCTAAACTTCAGACGTGTCCCCAGTGCTCTGTGTAGACTCTCCCAAAATCTCGAAGTGAATCTGGGATCTCTGTCTGAAATGATACTGACTGGTACGCCATGAAGTCTGACAATCTCATCAATATATAACTTAGCTAGACCCTCCAGAGCAAGAGTGGTCTTAATAGCTAAGAAATGCGCCGACTTGGTCAGTCGATCGACTATAACCCAAATCGCATCGTGGAATCTCCGTGTCTTCGGTAGCCCCGTAACAAAATCCATCATCACGTGCTCCCACTTCCACTCGGGCAACTCAATCCTCTGCATCTGCCCTGCTGGTCTCTGGTGCTCGATCTTCACCTGCTGACAGACCAAACACCTCAACACGAAGTCTGCAACGTCCTTCTTCATACCTCGCCACCAGAAGTTCCGCTGCAGATCTTTGTACATCTTGGTGCTCCCTGGATGAATGGAATATCTCGATCTGTGTGCCTCTTCCATGATGTCATGTCTCAGGTCCTCTGTCTTCGGCACCCAGATACGGTCTCTGAATCTCAGACCTCCATCCACTCCAACTCTGAAGTCTGACCCATCTCTGGCAGCTAACTGTAACAAACCGCTCAACTCCTCATCTGTAGTCTGAGCATGAATCACTGCTGATACTGTCTGAGGCTCTACTCTCAACCCTGCAATTACTGCACCCTCAGAGCTATCTGTAAATGGTCTCCACTCCGCTAAAGACTCCAGCAGTCGCCACTCCTGAATGCATAGGCCTGCTACTGATACCTCCACCTTCCAGCTCAAAGCGTCTGCAACTGTGTTCGCCTTCCCCGGATGGTAAGAGATAGTAAAGTCATAGTCCTTAATAAACTCAAGTCATCTGCGCTGCCTCATGTTCAGCTCCTTCTGCGAGAACAGGTACTTCAGACTCTGATGATCTGTAAACACCTCAAACTGCTCGCCATAAAGATAGTGTCTCCAGGTCTTCAGTGCGTGAACTACTGCTGCTAACTCCAAATCATGTGTCGGGTAATTCCTCTCGTGGACCTTCAGCTGTCTGGATGCATACGCGATCACCCTCCCGTGCTGCATAAGTACACATCCTAAGCCAACACCTGAAGCATCGCTATAAATCACGAATCCACCCGTGCCACTCGGCAATGATAGAACTGGTGCTGTGGTCAACAGTCTCTTCAGCTCCTGAAAGCTGTCCTCGCACTTCTGCGACCATACAAAGGTGACTCCCTTCTGCGTCAGAGCTGTCAGTGGTGCTGCCAATCTCGAGAAGTCTTTGATGAAGCGACGGTAATAACCCGCCAGTCCAACAAAGCTCCTAATCTCCGTCACACTCGTAGGGGTCCTCCACTGTGTCACTGCCTCCACCTTCGCCGGATCCACTGATATCCCCTCTGCCGATACAATGTGTCCGAGGAATGCCACTCTGTCCAACCAAAACTCGCACTCTGAGAACTTAGCATATAACTGCTGAGCCCTCAAGATGCTGAGTACAATCCTCAGATGCTCTCTGTACTGCTCTACATCTGGCGAATAGATCAAAATGTCATCCACGAAGACAATCACAAATATATCAATATACTGCCTGAATGTCCGGTGCATCAGATCCATGAATGCTGCTGGAGCATTCGTCAATCCAAATGGCATCACCAAGAACTCATAATGTACATATCTCGTCCTAAAAGCTGTCTTCTGGATGTCCTCATCTCGGATCCTCAACTGGTGATATCCTGAACGCAGGTCAATCTTCGAGAAAACCTTCGCTGACTGCAGCTAGTCAAAGAGGTCCTCGATCCTAGGTAAGGGATACCTATTCTTCACCGTCACCTGGTTCATCATCCTGTAGTCTATGCACATCCTCAAGGATCCGTCCTTCTTCCTCACAAACAAAACTGGTGCACCCCAAGGCGAGACACTCGGTCTGATAAATCCAGAGTCCATCAACTCCTGTAACTGCTTCTTCAACTCTGTCAACTCAGCAGGTGTCATCCGGTATGGAGCCTTCGACTGTGGGTGTAGTGTCAGCTACCAACTCAATACCGAACTCCAACTCCCGGTGTGGTGGTAAACCTAGAATCTCCGCTGGAAAAACATCAGCGAACTCCTGCACCACCTCAATGTCCTCTAGCCTCTGAAACTCTGCCTCCGCAACCACAAGTGTCGCCAGAAACGCTGCACATCCCTGCTGTAACAGTCTCTGAGCTCTCACAGCAGATACAATAATGCGACCCCCTCTGCTTCTGATCCCTCTAATCAGAATATCAGGCAAACCCTTCCTCGGGATCAAAATCTTCTTCTCACGGCACAAGACTCGAACATCATATTGGGACAGCCAATCCATCCCAAGTATGACATCAAAGTCCTCCATCGGTAGCAAGACCAGGTCTGCCGGAAACTCCTGATCTCCCGAAACAACCGTGGCGCCGGGGACAAATCTCCCCACAGTGCCCACCAGACCCAGGGGTGTGCTGACCTCCAAAGTGGCAGTCAACATCGCAAGGGTACAGCCCAACACTCCCGCAAATCGCTCTGAGATGAACGAGTGTGTCGCGCCACAATCAAAAAGCACCCTAGCTACTGAACCTGCGACAAGAAGCGTACCTTCCACGACAACACCTCCATCACGAGCCTCCTCTGCCTGGATGGTGTAAACTCTGCCGGTGCGCTGTCCCTGCTGTGGCCTAACAGGTGGTCTACCTCCGCCTCCACCTCTGCCCGGTGCTGGTAAACCCAGTGGTCTGCTCGGTCCAGCTCCTCGGCTCGGACAACTCCTAATAAAGTGACCCAGCTGGCCACACCCATGACATGCTCCGGGGGTGAAGCACGGCCCGGAGTGAAACTTCCCACAGGTACCACAAGGCTCAGGTCGTGGTACCGCAGCTCCTGCTCTCTCGAATCGGGGCCTCTTGCCCGGATTCCCTCCAGTCTGACCTCCTGGCCTCCCAAAGAACCTACCCGATGGCCTCCTCTCATCCTGGTAGTTCTCTCTGTAGTCACGATCAAGCACAGTAGCACTCTTCACTGCATTGGCTAACGTGCTCGGCATATGTGTCAGCACCTTCGTCCTCAACTGCTTCCGGAGCCCTCGGACGAACTTCCCTGCTCTCTGCTCCTGTGTGATATACATCTCGGGACAGTAACGCTCTAGGGCGTTGAACTTCCCGATGTAGCCTGCCAGGGTCATGTCTCCCTGCTGAAGACTCAGAAACTCCTCCCTCTTCTCATCCTGGACATGCTGCGGAAAATACTGCTCGTTGAACTCGCCAACGAACTCCTCCCAGGCTATATCATCTCGATCCGCAAACACCACTGCAGATGTGGACCTCCACCAGTTGGACGCAGCACCACCCAAAACATATGTAGTCAGGCCCACTCTCGCCTCTGGAGGACAACCAATAGCACTGAAGATCTTCTGCATCGTGAAGATCCACTCCTCCGCAGCCTCTGCGTCATACTGCCCCAGAAAGGTAGGCGGATGCTGGCGCATAAACCGGTCATGCATAGCGTCAGTCCCCGTCTGCCCAGTCTGTGCCGTCTGCTGCTGTAGCATCTCTGTCAGACGTCCGACCGTATCGAACAACGTCCGACGCTCATCCTCCCAAGCCTCATCCCTCGCACTCTCACTCTCACCGCGAGTATGGGCAACCGCCTTCCCCCGTCTAGGAGGCATCTGCCAAAGGAAACAAGACAATATCAATATAATCTGTGCATGCATGATCCTCTAGACCTAACTCCTAACTCAAAGGTGGTTTCTTTGGACAAGTACGCCGAGATCAACGCTCTGATACCAAATTGTAACGTACCCGAAAACAGCGGAAAATTTAAACAATAATAAAGACCGTCAACGGTCAACACAGGGCACGTCACGGAAAAACAAACCAACATATATATAAAATATATAAGATACAGACCCACGTGGAAGTCAAACTATATAAATAAGTCAACTGTGATTACAACAAAAGTGAATGTACATGTAATCACTACCTCAAACAAAAGAAGCTAATAAGGAGAACAGGATCTAATCCCGGGGGCACCCTCCTCAGTCACCACCTGACTCTAACCCTGATCGCTACCTGAAATGAAAACAAACAAACATGCCTGAGTTCCCTGCAGGAACCCCGTATACCAAACCTCCTAAAAATATAAAAAGGAATTAAAGACAATGCAATGCTATGCACATGATCATCCGCCTCGGGCCCATAATAATGCCCTCACCGCCTCCGCGGCACTGAACCACTCCTGCCACTAGGGTCAAGTCAGTCCACCGCTGCCTCACAAGGGTCAGTCGACACCACTGCTCACCAAAAAGTGCAGGAAGGAACCCCCGGTACACGCCGCACTCCAGGAGCGAGTCAGCCCGCCGAATACACAACTCGGGTCAGACGACAGCCACTGCTCCCCCAAGAGTCGCCTAGCGCGCACCCTGCCGGAACATCCTCGGCCTACCGCTAAACCCTCGCAAACTGCCCAAGGTTTACGGTACACATCCCTCACACCCCGCTCGGTAAGAGAGGAAAATGGTAGTACAATAATACGCCTTCGTCGAAGGTGAAATCCGTAGCTCTCAAAGCCGGTAATCAACCGTCGCCTCGGAGCCGGTAGTCGACCTATACTCAACGGATCGCGTGTGGATAAATCCACCAACCTGCGGCAGATCGGTCAACCGCTAAAAGCACACTGGTCGGCCGGTCCCCCACACAGTACATGGTACTGTACAAACAAGTCTACCGGTCGAACCACGCCAACCGAAATACCTACCAATTGGTCGAACAAAAGTCATCTAGCGGTCGACCGTTCGGAAGGTCTACGCTATACATTTTAATATACATATATATCCAATCGGTCAAACCAGGGTCCGTTCCACCGATAAGGAAAACTGCCTGAATCCTGCCTACAGCATTCGGTCGACCGAAACCTACCTCCCGGTCGACCGATCTACAGGCACATCACTGCAGGAAAACTGCACGCGGTCGGTCGACCGGATCCAGAGCGGTCGACCGTTTAGATGGTCAACGCTCGTAACCAACCTTGCGCAGTTCGGTCGACCGAGACACACACTCGGTCGGCCGAAGGCCTGTCTAACCTATCTACTGGGTTCGGTCGACCGAAACAACACCGGTCGACCGGCTAATGTAACCCTTTATTTTCCCGCGAAATTTGGCATAAACGGTCGACCGTCACACAGACATCGTTCGACCGTTTTCGGGCAGTAAGTTAATATTTATAAATATCGGTCGACCGACCCATATACCGGTCGACCGAACAATACATCTTCCCACTGGACAGGCATCATTTAGACGTTGTTCGGTCGACCGAAACACCCAACGGTCGACCGAACCAGTCGTCTTCAACCTCCGTCCAGTAGGGTTTTCACCGGAGAAACGGCACCAACGCCGTCCTCTACACTCCCACACCTCTTGGGGAGTTAATATGAAGACTTGGCATACCTTTTGGTCGCGTGAAGAAGCCTCCCAAGCTTGCACCACTTCACTCCACTTCTTCTTCTTCTCTTTCTTCACTTCTTCTCCTCTTCTTCTTCTTCACCTCTCTAAACCCTTCTCTCACGCTCTGGTAAAAACACAATGAAGAAGCAAGAACGTTTTCCAACGAAATCCTATCTTTACCATATATATTTACATTTATCTCATCACCTCCATCTCCTCCAATCACACTTAACCTAAAACCTATCCAACCAAAACCCACCATCACTTTCTCCTCTCACACTCCAACACCTCCTGCTTCACTGTTCCATGATTAGATTAGTGTTAATTAGGTTTAGGTTTGGTTAATTAAGATGTTTTAGATTAGGTTATTACACATATTTAATTAGTTCTCTCTTCTTTTTAAGTTTGCACCAGTTTTTAAGCTCTATATATAATACCTCTGCGGAGAAGTATTGCACCTAATTATATATTTGGTAAATTTGTAATCTTCGAATAACTAAATCAGAGAACCAATTTCAGTAGACATGGGTATGTGTCTTCAGGTTTACTTGTAGCAGAATATATAGGATTACTTTTCTATGAGATATCTTTGAAGAATAATTTGTCATGAAGTGTTCACCACATTTTCCATATGGAAGTTGCTAAAAATGGAAATAAATGAACTATAAGAATGTAAACTGTGGGAAAGGAGATATTTGCCATACATGGAAAGCAAGTCCCAGCATGTGTTTTTAGCTAGTGATCGTATACAAGAGAGAGAAGATACTTGAGTTTTGATGTCAGTGTGAAATATTGAAAATGTTTCTTTTGAAGAACTCTCAATCTTATAACCTGCATCAAAAAAAGTCGAAACATTCAAATGGAACCAAAACAAAAATTATCTGCTCATTTATTAATCTCCATTTAGCCATGTCATCATTTGCTCTCTCAAAATCTAAATAAATGAAACGCACATGCTTAATTTGACATATCACATAAACAAAAATATAATCCATGAAGCATCACCAATAGCAATTAACACAAGAAAACTTCCCACTCAGAGTCAAAAAATCAAAACATGGGATGGGCAAACACACCCAAGCTGCAACATCTCCATTTTGTATATAATATATTTGTAATACTAACACATCCTTTAATCACAATACCAATATTATCATACACAACACATCCTGTGAACTTTTCCTGCTTCATGCTTTAATTTTCTTGACTTAACACATCAAGAAATTAAGAGCAAACACCAAAATGGCTGGAAAAGAGGAGAATAAACTTAAAAGAAAAGGAAAAGGAAAAAGAAAAATGATGTACAGCAATATGGTTTCCACTTCAGTTGTTCTTAGGAGGGTGACGTCTTGGTGAGTGGTAATCAGAGCTGAAAGGTATGTTACCATCATAAACCATAGTCCTCACTTCACAATCCACATTCAACTCTCCCATCCCTTCATGCCCACATTTTGCATTTGCACCTGAGTTTGTCGTCGATGCTGCATTTCTCGACGCATGAGGAACCCCCATTTTCCTTCCTCCGATCGATTTTGCTCTTCCATGGATATCCTAAAACAAGAACAAAAAACAAAGTAATAATTATTGGGTTGAAAAACTATATCAAAGTCACTTGATATTGTGAAACATATTACATATATGCTCTTACCACATTATGTTCATGAACTCCATTGGTTGTATGTCCAGTGTCATTGGCTAAACCTGAAAGAATAATTAATTAAGTTATTTCATCATATATATATATATATATGAACACAACTAAAAACAATTAGGACATGAAGTATAGAGTTAATTCATTATGTTATAACATAGATCGGATCACAACAAAAATCAAGCTTATCAAGATGTGGAATAATATAATGATACAAAAGTATATCAAAAGCTAGATGTTATGGTCACAACACAAGGAAGATCAAACTTTGGTGATGTGATGGATCATATGAAAAATAAGAGAATAAAGAAATAGATGAATCTTACCTTGGTGTGCATGAGAAATGGAATCTATAAGTAGGAGAGCAAGCAGTAGGAGTAGAGTTAACTTTCTTGCCACCATCACTTTGGTTGTGTCTTCAAGAAGTGAAAGTTTGGAAGCATCAACAAACAAGAGAAGGAAAGGATGGTAAAAACAAAAGAGGGTTCCATATAAAGGTGAAGCCCAGCTTTGTAGTCAAAGCTAGATTTAGATTCAAACATTTTTCTTCCCCTTATTTAAAAAATATATTAATATTTTTTTTAAATTAACTGTTTGATGAAAATTTATATGATCGTGCACTTCGGTGAAAGTTTGCTTGCAAGAACTCAAGGGAGAAAAGGTGACAATGTTCTAAACTTTGTAAGAGAGAAAAAAAATATGTATAAGTATTCTTGAGTATATACATTGTTTCCCTTGTGATATTAATTAGTATTTGATATTGGTGAATGTATTTCATTAAAAAATGCAATTTGAAAGTTATGTTCTTCAGTAGAGAAAATGGACCTTGTTAGTTTCCGTTGATAATTTATTTGATGTGTTTAATTTTCATTCATAATTTATTTGATGGAGTAGATACAAATGAATGATCTCTAACTATATGTGTTCTTAGTCTGGTTATCTGAAGTGTGAAGCCTCTTTTGGTGATGATTTTGCTTTCATGCTCTCATCATGTAGTAGTAGTTTCATACTTTCATGGCCTGCTGGTGGATCATTGTAATTAAATTAAGTTTACCCATACAATTAGGTAATAATAATGATTATGTTTGCGACCTATAAAAGTGAGTAATATTCTTAGGTAAATCTTCTTAGATATAATTGTACTCGGTTCCCAATTAAAGTAACCATAAACCTTGGTCCATGCCATGTTGGTACAAGTTAAGAGGTAGAATGCAAGGACAACATTAGACTAAGTTAAGTTCCAACTTGCCTCTGGCTCACTTCCTAATAATTAACTTTATTGATTTCATTTCTCTGCTCTTTGAAGAATACAAATCAGAACCATTACAATAAGATGAACATTTTTGTTTTATTTCTCATATTTTGGAATTGTTACAAAATGATTTGTTAACTGTTGTAGCAAATGATGTGTCCCATTCCTTATGAATAAATCAACAAAATAAAATTGTATCCATAATCTTCGATTCATTATCATCCACGTACTTGGGTTTTAAGGAAATAAATATAAAACCCATCAATTTTTACCAAATTGACATTTCCAGGTGTTGTAGACCTTTATTAGACGAGGATTTACCTTTCAAGAAAAAGTATATTTGCTAAACATTTGACAAAGCGTACGTAAGACATGCAAGATTTCTTGCTTTTCCAACCTAATTATATTCCACATATATAACTTGCATCAGTCAAAGTGGAAAGTTTGAATAGTGCATTTAGTAACGCTTTCGATCGACATGATCCTGACATGTTCGATTTAATATATTCAATGGCAGTACATATATATTTGTTCTATTACCTCTCCGGGCTTTTTTTACCATAAGATTGTTCTTTAACTATAGTCAAGCCTCGTAATGGGAGATTAACTATGTGTACGAGTTCAACCTCGAAATCTAGATTCGATCTCTGTTTGCCACCCAAAATGGGAGATCGACAAATTATATAAAACAGCTTCAACTCATCATTACTTGTGCAGAATCATTTCGGACGTTGTTATCTAAAAATACATTATTGTTCAATGATTTCGAAATTAATGCTTGAGTGTAAAATGAGCATTTCCACATAAATATTGGTGAAACACTAACCAGGGAATGAATGTATGACAAATTATTTTATTGAAGAGAAAGACATATTGAATCCCTTCTAACTCAAGAGGAAAAGAATCACAAGATCACGCATACAATTCACAATCAGAAAGAGAAGTCACAAAAGTGGACTTCAAGTCTTCTTTTTTTCTTCTTCTTGCAACAACTGCATATATTTCAATCAGTCCTTCCTTAGAAGCAACATTTTCATATAACCCCAAAAACATAACCACTGACCCACATAACAATACAACTTTAAAACCTTATTAAGTCTCTATTTGAGCTTCTTTACAAACACTAACCACCATTAGATTTGCCATAATGTGCGCCTCCAAATTATGCTGAGCTGACATCAGCTGGAATAACTTCCTGTTCAATCAGTTGGGTAATTTATAATTTTTCCCTTAACTACAATCATGTTTCATTTTATTCTAATCCGTCCACAAAGTCAATAATTTAAATGTTGCCTAACTTGCTCGATCCTATCAAGTGAACCAAAATGTCAGCACAAAGTGCCGACTGGAACCACTGACGCTTTCCGTAGGTAAGACTTTAAGTGTCACTTTGAGGAAATAGTATGCATGGATGATTTTTTTTATAAAAAGAAGTCTACAAATTTATCTAAAAAATATGAATGCGGCTAATGATAAGCAAATAGTTCAACATAATTGAACACTCAAATTCTTTCCAATTGATGAACATAGATAACAGAGCCACAGTTTTGATCCAACCATAAAAAGACAAAACGAAACTAGCAGTATTGGACACTTGCATGCATTTCACACGTTAATTTAATCAATCAGAGATTTGGAGTGAAGCGACCAAGATGGGCATGTGCTTGTTGTCAATGGATGCGGAAAGGGGTGGTTCAGGCATAGCTCCCAAAGAAGCAAATCCTTGGAAGCAAGAGCTCAAGAACATGGCCAAGTGATTAGTCTTCTCACACAACGACGTAAACATGTATTAAAAAGCGTAATTATAAGGGTTGGAACATGATCCCAACTCTTTGCAAGTGGATGTGTGCATTGCGTGGGGATAATTAAATGCGCCATTTTGGATTATTTTGACACGTTAATTATAGTATTCATATGTGAGATATAATTGGTGGATTATACTTTTGTGATTAAACATGCGTAGGAGCATCAGGCGAAGCTGGCAATCAGGTAGGTGGGTAAATGGGACGGGTCTGCCGATCGCTACCCATTCAGTCTAAGTTAACTGGCTAAGTAGGGTGTTGGGATTTCGACCCGTATGAAACAATCATACGACACAAAATCAAAGGAAAAAAACACGACACGACACTAAAGATGTAACGTGAAAACCCTTGGGGGGGGGGGGGGGGGGGGGGGGGGTCACAGCCGCCCCTCTAACCTGATCCATTATTTCGTAATAAGGCTACAAAAATAAAGAGAGAGTTTCAGGTATTTAAACCCTTGGGGGGAAAACCCTAACCCAAGTGCGATATGCATCGTACATCAAATGTAGATAATCCGGTAAACGGATCAATATCCGAAATACAACAACAATGTGTCGAAACAAAAAAAAACCGCAAAGCGTGCTCCCTCTAGCGTCCCTTGTCACCCCCGCATTCTTAATCAAACTCATAGACTCAACATGGGGGGGGGCAAAAATTTAGGGACCGCTACCCGCCTCGACTAAGGGTGGATTAGGCAGGGCGGATTAAGCCGATTTAGACTTAGATTTTTTATTTTCATAAGAAATTTTGATCGAAGAGATTCATAAGTTTTGTAGTGAAATTATCTTGATAACATTGTTAAAAAATGTTTTAAAAAAGACATAAAAATATTGATATTGAGTATACTTCGATTATGGAAGAGGAGGAGAAGGTGGGATTAGCCAATTAGGGTTTGTCGGTTTGTGTACTGGTGTTGGTTGTAGGTTAGGTTGTGCACTGGTACGGGTTGACGGTTGTGGGTTAATGAACATTGGGTTAAGACTTAATGTTAATGGGTTGTAAGTTAGGTGGGATGGGTTGAGAGATAACCGCAATCCACCTCATTTATTAAGCGTGTTGGCAGGTAAGAATTTTTCACCGCAACACTTATTAAACGGGGTGGTGGATAAAACTCACCCTCATTTACAACCCTACAATTAGGCTCTAGACTGGTCAAAGCTCCTTAGGAATTGATTGGTATCAAGTAGTTGAAAGAAGTCTCAAACTTAACTTTCATGTTTTTCTCTGGTTTTAGAATAGAAATCAGGAAAGTCATTTTAAGTACATTTTTTTAAGTCCTGAAAATCAAGTTCCAGAATTTACGAAGTTCTCCACTTTGAGTCTGGACGATCATTCTAAAAAATTCAATTTCTCACTTCCTATAAGTTTTTCAAGTTACCAATCACACCAGAAGAAACCCAATAGAGAAATAAGTTACTTTAACGGTGTGTTCACACAATTACACTACTCTTTAACTGATAAGATTTTAAGAGCTTTCAAAAGAATTGCAGATTGGACGTGCTTGGATTGTAAATCAATGATCGGGGTATCCACAAGAAGTCATAGGTTGGTATTCAAAAATCTGCATTACTACCATAGTACCATGTATTCAAACAAGTTCTTAAGCTGCTAAGAGTTGTATTTGTTTAAACTATACGTCATATAATTCATGCAGCTATATGTCGGTTGGCCCCACACTACTTTCAGACCTCTCAAAATATCACATATATCTTGATTTTAAAACTCGAAACGATTCAACAAATCAACTCGGGACCAACCCACCTATTGTTTTTAGCGGCGCCCACCTGATTCGGGCTGCTTCGTGGTATCTTGACATCTCACCAAACATATGGAATATTTGGTTCCTCCTGAGTAGTTTGGAAGAATGCGCAAGAAGAGACACAATCATAATAATAATTATTAAGATACAAGATGCTAGATTTGGTGCATCCTTTGTGTTGGTTGTTCTCGTGGAACCACAGGTCTATTTCAGGCCCCGTGTTCATGTACACCTGCATATGATAGTGATACCTTGTTATAAACAACCCACAAGGTTGTGTTTGAGATTTGTCTAAAGGAAGTACACCAAAGTTGATTGCAACTAAGCATACCTTGTCACTTGTGATTTTAATATTTACTTCACCCTAAGCATACCTGGAACTAAATATTGTAGATTTGTAGAATATAGTATGTATGCGATAAGGTTATCAAAGAAAACAAGGAATCGAACCTTCAAGCAGCCCCTTACCTGCTTTTAGACAACTTATTTGTAATCTTCTTAAAACCAAGCTAATTTCATATCAAAATGGTATCACAGGAACTTATTAGCATCTGCATCTGTTATCACCCATCATAACATTGAAAATTTCAACAATTATGAGAATATTTCAGAAATAAATGGAAATTTCATTCAGATCTACAGAAAGGGTAATGAGATCTCATTCCCCAAAAGCCAAAAGACAATCTCATTCCTTTGATCATAGCAAATCACTAAATATACATGACGAACTTTGAGAGAGCTGTTTACCACATTGGGACATCACATTGACTTCAAAAAATCTTATTCACATCAAATATTGCATGGCACTTACTACATACAAACAGCTGGGTTCTTTTATACAAGCATATCATCCAGCAGCAACACTACCATTCCATTTCCAGGACTCGGTCGCTTCTCCGTGACAACCATCACACAACAGTGATGTGATGTTTACAAGCTCAGGCCTGAGGAGATGCCCCATCCTCACTCTTGTTGAATATGGCATTTGCATCACTATATATTGCCACAGCATTCGAGAAGACAGCAAGGACAATCATGAAAACAGATAGGAACTTGTCCGATTTTGTTGCGATGCCATGACGATCCCTAGATCACAGCAGAAACAAACTGTTAATACCGGCTACGTTTGAGGAAAGACAAATTTTAATATGTTTTAGTAAATGCAGTGTATATGGCAATGATGGCAAGTCCATTATCCTTAGAAGTACATTTGGGCAAGGACAAGTTTGCACTGGTAGCTAAATAAAGATGCTGACAGAGAGAGAATGTATTATTAGAAATTGGACTGGGAACATGAAACCATTTGGGAGAATGGTGGTCTGCCACACTATCTTTTCTATAATATGCAATATTTTGAGAGGTTTTCTGAACAAAAAAGAAAGAGTTATACTTATAATATAATAGCAAGTAGGCTTTGCCCAAAACTTAAAAGAAACAAGAAAGCATCTACATCTATAAAAATAGAATAGGTTAACAAAGTCAAGCACTGGAAGATCGATATGCCACTATATGTTTGCGACAATAGGAGAAAAGCACTCATTTTGCTACTCAAACTGTGGATTAAGACATTTGTTATTGTGGTTAGCGTGCTCAACATGCATGAGAATCCATATTTGGGTGCAAAGGTAAAATGGAATTCATGCATCAGAATTCATTTTTTAGTGCACAGTGTGCACAGAAAAATTGAATTCAGGATTAGCATCATATTATGACGTCGGGATGATCATGTCGGAAGCGTCCAATAAATAACATATGCTGTATGAAGTTAACAACCGACCTGAGAGAGATTGCAGCAGGAAAGATGAAGCCAATACAAACAGCAGCAGTTGCACCAGTAAACTGGAAGGCATCCCAAATGCTTGGAATGAAGTTAGCCCCAAGGTACACAACAACAATAAGCAATATGGTTATAAAAGAGAATCTCCTGTTGTCCGCATATAATGGCCCAGATGATGGAAAAAGGAGGCCATCCAAGTTGAGTCGAAGGGCGAAGAAGATAATGGGAAAGACAAGCATGAGGTGGGCAGCATAGCTCACTCTTACGGCATCATTTAGAATAGAACTGTAAGGGATGCCAAGGTTGGAATCAAAGTTTGCAAGCACATCATCAAGGGTAGAGTCACCAAAGAGGAGAAAACCAAAGAAGCTTGTTGTAATGTATACACTAGAGCAGAGACCAAGAGATGTTCGCACAATGGGTTGAATCTTTGAGCGGTCATCGAGTTCATTATCAATTGTGTGAACTGCATTAGACATTGTAAATCATCATTGTAAAAACCGACTGAATTTATTTGCCACATGATACAAATAGATAAGAGTTATTTTAGGTACCATTGTAGTGGCAGATATACGCAGTGACAAGGATAGGGACCACAGTGAAGAGGTTCCAGAAGGACGTCATGTCCGTGACATTGGGGAATAGTCGGGGCATCGGTATGCTTCCATTCACCCATTTTATAATAGCAATTCCAGCTGTAATGATAACAAAAACCACTGCCAGAGCAACTGACAAAGCTGATGTATATCTCAATGAGTCTGCAGGCAAACAATTCAAGATTTTAAATTAGCAACAATACCAACTTTAAACATAAAATGTGAATATACTAGTCACAACCACTGGGACACTTTCAAAGATCAAATTATAAAACAAGTATCAATTGCCAAAATGTGCTTATCAAAACCACATATAGAAGATTTTAGCTCTGATACCACGTACCTACACGTTTGAAACATGCTAAGGGTGAAAACACACAAAGTGCTGTCACAAGAAGAACCATGGAACGCCCATTCCACCAATGTTCTCCAAACCACCCTTCGAGAATACCAGAATGGTGAACTCCACTTGAAGATGTTCCAGAAAGCACATCACCTACATATATTGTTTTGGATATATTACAAGAGAATATAATCCAACAAGATAGTTTAACCAAAGCCAGTTTCACAAACGATATTTAAAGAAAGGCAGTAAAAATTAGAAACACACAATATGGTTATAGAAATCAACCTGACATTGAAAACACGATATCCGATAAAACTTAAGAAAATATATTGTTGTCAATTAGTGGTTGGAACATTGCAGTAGCTTCAATTCATTAATTATGTGACGGCAAAGATATTGGCATGAAGCAAAATGGACCTATAGCCATGTCAATTTTAAGGTCTCTTGGTATTGCAACTACAAAGTTGCCATTTTCCAATCCGACAAAATCATGTGTCCTTAATTTCTTATCTTTCAAGTACAAACTCAAAATCTTAGATCCCCACTGAACAAAACTACAAAACTTTCAATACTGGAGGGTTATAAACTAAATAGTGCATCAAAGGCTCTGGAATTTTCTGGTGATGTTATCACATGGAGTTCATCTTAGTTCCTAATTTTCATTAAAAAGATGGTGAATACACCAAATGATATTGAAGTGTCTGAGCCTTGTAGACCTTAGCACTGAAAGAACCCCTTGGTACTCAAGACATTTAAACAAAGGAGAAATTCTTCGTCCCTGCAAAACTAAAAAGGATTTAACCACATGCCGTCTATAATTTTCTTATTCTTATAAAAAAAAGTTTATGATTTTGAGTCCATGTTGAAAAATCTTAACCTTCCTGATATTGCACACTAATTCCAAACCCGAAATCAGAGAAGAAAACATAACATAAAGATAAAAAAATACCATACCAATGATGATCATGTAGACAACCAGCACGCCAATGTTATTAACGACAACACAGAGCTGGAGAAGAATCCTCCCCATGTTCCCAAACGCATCGTCCATGACCCCACCATACGAAACCGAAACTCCAGCACGGCTAAACCTCAGAAGCATCTCAATCGACTTCTCGGTGAGAAAAGCAACAAAGACAATCATGAGAATCCCAGGAAGCAATCCCAAAACCTTCATGGTGGCAGGAAGAGCCATAATTCCTGCCCCGACAATGGTAGTGGAGAGGTTAAACACCGCTCCCGAGAAGGAGGCACCATTGAACTCATGGAATTCGACGGTGTCATCCACTTTGCTCGGGAGCAACGGCGCCTTCTCATCGGGGACTTGCATGTTCCCACGTTGCCGGCTCTCCTCGCCCAAAATCGTCATTTTACACACAAAAACACCAAATTTACCTCGAAAATGGGAAAAAGATGAAATCTTTGTGGACAATTCGAAGCTCTGACACCTTAAAATCTCAAATTAAGGCAGATCTCGAGGAGGCGAGCTCAGAAAAGAGGGGAAAATCGAAATTTTAACACCTAAGAGCTCGAATTCAGGAAAAATCGAAACTTTGGCAGTGCAAACCAGAAAAATCTCAACCCGACACCAAAAAGGCCCAAATCTGGGACGAATCTGGAGCGCACGATCTCGATTCCAACGTCGGAACCCTAAAAATCCAAAATCGAGGGCGCAAACGGGAGTAGGAGAAGACGAATACGGGAATACATATAGAAGTACAACAGACTTGCGTGTGGTTCTCTTTCGGCGACCGAAAAATAATAATAATAATAATAATTGAGCAAAAGAAGGAAACGTTTCTCGTAAAAAGATGTCGTCGTCAATGTAACGGCAGAAAGCCCCAAAAGAGACGGAATCTTTGATGGATTGGGGTTGTCGTCTTGTTGATTTTGATTTTGATCTCCTCTTTCCTCTATGTTTCGAGGAGGAAGAAGATAAATTGGATGTTTTTGTGTTTGTTTTGTTTGATGTTTTTGGATAATAAAGTGCGATTGGAAGTATAAATAGGTGGATTTTGGTTTGCTTTGTTTGGGTAGATGCTATGAGTTAGTAAATGATGTGTTTAGTGTGAGAATCTTGGAGTTAATGTTGGATAATTTAGAAGTGTGTGGTTCAAGTTCAGCTTGTGCTTGGGGATTGGGAAGTTTTTGTCACCCATTCGACCATTCCATTGGTACACAAAGTGTCTCCTACTGATTTCAAACTTAATAAGTTTACCATAGTTAACTTAGTTCTTCTGTATTTTGCCGTTTTAAGATTACGTTGGGATACAATATTTGCATATTTACAAGTTCCGTCAAATTTACAAATCCAAAGAGTTATAAATAACGTTATTTGAATTTCCTAATTTTGAAAATACACGTTACTTAATAAAATGATAACAAAAAAAATATTTAGTACTTTATTAGTTTCTCAATTTGAAATTATAACCAAACCATAAAAATCACATACTAACATGTATAAAATTTTATTCAGAATATAACATTAATATTTTGTATTAATTTGAATGAGTAAAGTTTTTTATAAAACATGGAATTTCGAAATTCACACCTCAGAAAAATATTTGGTTTGGACAAATTTTATACGTAGTTGAAATTTCAAAATGATACAGAATCTCTGCAAATTCCAGCTTAATCCTTTAAATACGCTTTGAGGGAAAAATTACAACTTGCAAAACGAACGTTCAGAAAATAAAAAATAATAGGGTTGCTACTTTGTGATCAACGTGCTTTTGTTTCCAGCTCGGCAGTGACAGGCGATGTTGACGGGATGATTAGCAATCCATGAAAGCTTTTCAAGTCAATCCTCGAGTTTTCGTAATCGGAATACTTTTTATGTGTGGAATTATTGCATATAGACCATCTTAAGAAAGTACATGCTAGTAGGGGTGAGCATCGGTCCGGACTCGGACCGGACCCGAATTCTCTCCGGGATCCGGACCAAAGACCGGACCGGTCAGGTTCGGTCTGGACCGAACTCGGACCGATCGGTCCGGTCCAAAAACCCGGACCGGACCGAACTTTTGTGGGTATTTTTGGGTTTTGATCTGGAACCGGACCGGACCGAAACCCGAATCGTTCCGGTGGACCGGACCGAAACCCGGACCGGTTGGTTTCGGTCCGGACCGAACCCAGACCGAACCGGTCCGGTCCCGAACCAGAAGTTGCTCTCCCCTACATGCTAGTGTTGATCACCGCAAAAATGTATTTGTTTAGATTTTAGTCCTTCAGATGTTTAAATTTATTAACTCATAAAAGTAATCTCGCATATTAGCTACAAAACCGCAAAGAAACAACCCACTAATGCTCAATCTTCGGCTCATACTTAATTAAAGGTATGAGTTCCAAAAACATCAAGATTGACAACTTGCTTAATGTAATAGTAAATGAGAATCCGGAATCGGTTCATACATGATACATGTTATTCGATTTATCTTCAAATTCATTTTGGTAAGGATATGGGTAGTTTTTATTATTATAATTGTACGTAATCAATAAGCTTCGGTGAAAATTTGGAGATATCTCAGACGATTCCTGCCCAATTCGCATCTGGTTTCCGCTCCTAATTCATGTAAAATATCTTCGTTGAAAATGAGCAGTAAGTTTAAGCACAAAGAAAGCTCTAACGAGGACATCAACTGATAGAGTGAGAGATGTGTAAGTAAGAACAATTATAAAGACAAAAAAACGCACACAGTTTAAATAAACACCAGCCAATAGAGGATGGGATGCGTAAGTGCAAGAGCAAGAAAGACAATAAATGATTGTGAAGGAAAATACTGTAGCTTAAATAAATCCATTCAAGGGCATTTTTTGGTGGTATAGTAACTATAGTTGCATGTTTTGGCTTCGACTGTAATTACATATAAGATGTCAGTCTCAATTACTTTAATGATTCAACCACTTAAAGTGTTCTTCCACGTACTTAGTTCCTTCCAATCAAAGAAAAAATGTCAGTCTTGGTGATGCAAGCCAAGATCCTTCGTTGTCATTTCACGAGTTCAAACTGGGAACCAATGGTTTCACGATCAAACTCTCGTGAAAAAGATGGTCGTATACTCGTATTATACGAGGATACGTTAAAGAAAGATAATTGAAAATGCCCAATGGGCCACTCAAATTAAATAAAAATGGAAACGACTAGCGTAATTGCGTTGGTCCAATAGAATTCACATCAAACCAAAAAAAGATCAAACGAAGGCATCCACCCCTTCGCATGCGAGAGGAGACGGTCTATTATTCATGATGTGATGCTGGGGGAAAAACGTCCAAGATAGATCACTTGCTATTGGCATGCTGTCGTTATGTTTTTGTCCCTTGCTATTGGCCCACAAACTTTAAGAACTGTAGTGTCATCTTTATTGCCACTTTTATGATTGATTTTAAAACTGGTTAATTTAAATGTGGGGCGGCAGTTCTGTTTTTACTAGTTTTGAAGTTTTTTCATAATATTTTTCCATGGTTTTAGATGGGGAAAAAATAAAGAAATCATCACGTGTATGTATGAATTCTTAAGGCAAGAGATAGAATTAGTAAGTTTTCAACAAATCAAACATACAAAATTTAATCTTGAAAGTAACAATTTGTACTACCAGACCAGTATTGAATATATACCCAAAATAAAATGTGGACGACTCTCAATGTTGAATGTTGATGCAGCCTAAGAAGACAATGATATGCAACTCGTTTAGAGATGTGATTCTCAAACCGAGCTTATTTCTTCCAACTTTTTATTTATAATCTTATTTGAGTTAACAGGATGTGATTTGTTATTGAGGACTACTCTTAACATCCAATTAACAAACAAAACGAGTTTCGCTGACTTGGGTGACGTGTGCAATTTGCAACCAGAAATATGCCAGCAGCCAAAATTCACATTGCAGTTTAGGGGGAAAAACTAACAGCATGCACAAGGACGTCATGTAGCAGGCCCCTTCAAAATTGCATTGCATCATTACCAATTAGCTTGTGATTACAATTTTAAGATATAACTAACAAATAAAATAAGTGATGTTTTCCTTCTTTTTTTGCATTGTATATGAATACTACCCTATCCTCAGACAACAGATGTAAGATCACAAGCCCATGTTACAGATTTAGGGGCCCAGTCCACCTTGAGTAGTTGAGTTACAGACAGAACGCATATACCATAAACAAGTCCAATAAAAATGTAACGTAGGTTAATAGGTTATTATATAGTAGAGAGCAGTGCTCAACATGCTTCTTTTATGTGAACTATTTTCTGAGTTTTTGGATAAAATACTAAATATATCTAGAAATATAATGATCTCTGACACTCCACGTCTCCTCAGATATACGTGGTTACTCTAGATATGCATTAAACCATGAATGAAATGCATGTAATATACTATCAGATGTATCTAAAGGTAACCAGATATATCCGAGAAGACGTGGAGTGTCGGAGATCATTATATCCTCGTATATATCTAGGATTTTGCCCAAAAACCTAGAAAATAACCCACAAAAAATAACACACTTACATTTCCCTATAGCAAAAAGCACCCCCCTCCACTTAACCAAGACGCAGATTAAGATTACAATTAGAAATGAGCCATTGTAAAGTTCTAACTTGGTGTTGCCAATTCTCCCTACCTGATGTATCAGCTTAAGATTCTAAAGCATTCCAGTCTCCAGACCAATTTTTTCCCACTGAAACTTGAGGCAGATTATATCTTCTATTTGTGAATGTTGGACTCATATCTAATGATTGCACTCAAATAAGTCTACAGCAATCCTAGATTATATTGGAAATATGATATTTACTCTTATATGAAAAGAGCATAAAATTATATTGGAAATATGATATTTACTCTTATATGAAAAGAGCATAAAATTAGATATTGGTATCACATCAATTACTTTAAGATGAAAATTGCTAATAATGAAATGTAGAAGGAATTTATTGGTTATTATATGCGTATGTGCAAAATCATTTATCAATACGTTCTTTTTTTCTTTAAGTAGACTCCATTGCAGTTTTTATATTTGATTGGACGAAATCAATTTGGGGATTGCAGTTTTTACATTTGATTAGACGAAGTCGATTTTGGGAAAGAACTTAATTATCTATATGGTTATCACTTGTAAGACGGTCAGGGTTTTTTTAGAGAACTTAAGATGGTATGGTTGTCCACTATGTTTCTTTAGCTTTTCGTAAGTGGACTTTTCCTTATAAGATACATTGGTCGACTTCAGTCACTAATTGACAGTAAACTTTTGACGACCTTATTTTCTATGGGATATTAAACACAGTTCGGATTCTATGTCCAAAGTTGGTGCATTTACTTTTGAAAATGATGAACTTCATTGCAGAAAAAAATAAGTATAAAACAAAGAGAGGTGGTTATAGAAAAGAGCTTCTCACCTGCAATTGAAAGCTGCATGAGCAGCCTTGATCGTCACTCGGGGTCATGATCCAACGGCTGTGAGTCACTGACTGGTCCCAACTGAAATGTTTCATAAACATAAAACAAAATTAAACAAATCAGAATCACCACAATCATTTAAGATGAGAAAATTCTATCACTCTAGCAACAGGTTGAATAGTGATAAATGATAACTAAAAGTAAAAGAAATGAAATAAATGAAAGTTCAGCCTCTCCAAAGTGATACAAGGTCCCACGATTAATTTGGTTGAGGAACGAGTAAGAGATTCAGCAGATGACCAAATTGGCCAGCCTGCGCCCATAGTTTGACAAGACTAAAATTATTCAGGTTCAAAACTTATAAGAGATTATCATACCAACCATTTCGTGCAGCGCACAAGACAAGTTTTTATTGGTCAAATGAACCACAAGAGCGACTACAATCCAATGTCAATCTTCTTGCACAATTCATATCATTGAGAGCCTTAAACTTCTCATTTGTCTTTCAAATTATATAATAACTTATCAGTTTTTGACTATAGATGTTGATGACATTGCCAAACCTCTGATTTGATGTAAGATCCCATCTTTCTTGAAGGCTCAAGCAAGAAGAGTCAGCTTGTCGAAGAAGGTGGTGGTCTGTTCTTTCTTGTTCGTGCTGCGTCAAAGCTTGAATTGGGTAGAATCACCAGCTCGATGTCGGTAATCCTCTTTCCATTCTCTCTAAATCTGAAAGATCAACTGAAGGACCAACAGTGAGTTGTGGTACATAACCAAGTTCTACAAGTTCACAAACCTCTACTACCTGCTTCCATCTTCCTCTCACTTATAAGAAAGAGTTGACTTTTGTAGCAATAGTTCATAACTTCATATTTTTCCCATACAACTTAAGTGATGAGATTCTTGAATTAACCTGACTGATGAGTTGAGTTAAGAATAATTAAAAGGTATTTTCAGCAAGTACTTTTTCCCCTGGTTTGGAATCTTATGAGACCACAGCATTTCAGAGTTATTTTCTTAATTCATTTATTCTTTCAACAACAAAAACAACAAAGTCTTCAATCGTAAACTTGGGGTATGCTAGGAATGAAACTCATCAAGAATCCTTTGAGTTACATTTCCATGGGAATAGCTGGGTTTTTTTTAATGTTGGCTCTTCTTATTCATCTGCTCTTTCAATTGATAAAAATTTGTGAAATGCTTTCATATATTTCCATTCAAGCAAATTATGTTCCACCAGGTTTTCAAGTTTGAGAGATCAATTTTTAAGCCGTATGAACTAGGAAATAAGCTTGTTTTCAGGTCACAGCTAGGACACCTATATTGTGATTTTTTGAAATTTCGTTAAACCCTAGATTTTCACTTTGAAAAGGTTCTAACAAGATATTAAAGAAACAAATCTGCCAGCATGAATAGGCAACATTTTAGACATGCTATTGAGCGAAAGAGCATGTTGAGTGTCATATTTTTCTTTAAGCATTGTCTAAATGGCTACACTCCACACAACATTGAAGTAGAAATGAAAACTGAAGTGCAGGAAAGTAGGACGTAAATATGATTTTACTATAAAATAGCAATTAGATACTACTAAATTATTGATCACAATGGCACAATTAGTTAAAAGTAGCAATTAGGTTAGAACATTCTACACTAATTAGTTAAAACTAAAATATAATAGATTGGAACATCCCCCGGGTTTCGGCATTAGATAAGAGTGTGTGGAAGAAAACTATCCACGTGCCTGAACTTTGACTCTTTTGAGTTCATTTTTAGCCCCTAACTAGTTTGGGATTAAAGACTTTGTGGTGGTGGTTGTAATGGCACAATCCACCTCAATATAGTTTCGAATCAGTGTACAAATGAACTAAATTTCTGTGGCAATTGAATTATGAACTAAGAACAAACTCTTACTTTGGTACTTCGATTTGTTACATATTACATGATATCTTTGACAGTTTTTTAATGCCCGCGGCAGGATCGGACTACTTAACAGGTTAACATGGCATAGACATGAAACATGAAAAAAATCATATGCTAACATAATACACTTTTTTGTGCAGTTACCAAATGGTGCCGAATCCGTACAAGCTCTTGTGCAGTCTCTGCTCACAGCTATCTCACAAATCACAGCAACTGTGGATGAGATGGAAATGGAATATGAAAATTTCAAGGAGTTTGGCCAGTACCTTTATCGTGCTTCACCCATAATATTGGAAATGCAGACGAGACAGGAAACTATACCGGGCACGTGGAGGATTCTAGATTCATTATTTAATAAGATCGACTTCGCCAAGGATCTAGTTTTGAGATGCAAACGAGATGCGAGCTCCATTCAGGATTCTGACATCAGAAAGATAATGGGATTGCTGGAGGGAATCATTAAAAATGTTGGTGAAGATCTCAGCTCCATATCATCCTCGGCATTCAAAAGTGACATGCACATTGAACTTGCCATCAAAACTCTTTCAGAGGAGATGAAGAACGCAAAATTTGAAGTCTCAGGTAGAAAAAGAATACATGAAGTAGAACCTATAGCTGAAGAATCAGAAACCGAGGATAGGAGTGAAGAAAAGGATGAGGAATCACTTACTGTAGGAGACCCTCCAGCAAAAACTGCAAACCACCAAGTCCAACATAGCATCGGTACGCCACGCCTGGCCTATTTCCTGAAAGGAAATCACTATAATGAAGATAATCTCTACCAATCATTTACAACACTGGTACAAGAAACAAAGAAGACAGATCCATTGTATGATACCTTCTTCTGTCCACTGACAAGAAAGATAATAAACGACCCAGTTACTATAAGCAGTGGAGTTACATATGAAAGAGAGGCTATAGTGGAGTGGCAGAGGAGTTTTGAAAATGGTCCAAATAATGCAGTTTGTCCTGCATCAGGCTTGAAATTAGATGGCACTGCCCTATGCACCAATTTGGCATTGAAGTCGGCAATAGAAGAGTGGCAACGGAGAAACGATGCAACAAGGATTGATACTGCACACTCCCTTTTGTTGGCAGCCAAATCAAAGAACACCATACTACAAGCCATGGGACAGTTGCAACTTATGCATATAAAGAAAATATTTACCCCAGTGCAAATGTGTGGGAAAGGGTTTATTCCTGTGCTTGCTAAATTCTTGAAAAATGATGATGTAAACATAAGGTGTGAGGCATTAAAGATGCTGACAATTTTGGCGGAGGGTGATGAAGGAAAGGTTTGGACCTCCCCTGCATCTAATCATTATTATGTTTTTAGTGTATCTCAACTCTCAAGTTGCTGCATGTTTCTTTATTAGGATCTATTTGGTTAGAACATGGAATGATGGAACCATTGATATCTTGAAATTCAAATATTCATTGGGTTTATGATGCTGATACATACTCATCAGGACAGTTTTACTCTTTTAGAGCCTTGATATTTCTAAAAAGAGGTTGATTCTGCAAATACAAGTTCGTTTAAGTAATAGGAAATGTGTCATTCTTTTGTGAAACCTCTATATATTTTGGAAATAGCTCCAATATTTTTGCAGTATTTTTTTTTTCTGATAATAACAATGAAATATAGAAACAAGTCCTGAAAATTTTGAAAGCGCTATAACTGTTCATATTGGGGGAGTTAACAACGTACTTAAGCAAAGATAGATAAGGTTGTAATTTGCAAACATTGTAAAAAGTCATGCTTCGGTTCAGACAACAAAGGGAGCACATCAGGAAATAATAATAAAAAATATTTCTAATCCAGTCGGCAAGAAGAAGAAAAATGTTCTGACAATGGCATGGGATAACAAAAGCCTCACCGATCTTTCCATGCAGGAAATGGTAGCAAATGCTGGTGCCATCGATTCAGCAGTTAGGATGTTGTCAAGTGATCAAATGTCAGAACAAGATGCATCCGTATCTTTCTTGCTTGAACTGTCAACATCTGAAAAGCTATGTGGAAAGATAGGATCAACAAGTGGGGGAATAATGATACTCATTGCGATGAAATATAACAACTCGATTAATGCATCCATTTCTGAGAAAGCTGGAAAAACTTTAAAAAATTTGGAGAAGAACCCACAGAATATAAAGTGCATGATGGAAAATGGCCTCTTGGAGCCCCTCCTAAACAAGCTAATTGAAGGTAATATCTCATGGCAATATTTGAGTTTGCTAATCTTATTTGTGTTTTGCTTATATAGGAAACAAGTGGAGCCCCATATAAAACGCAAAGATTATGGGGAAAATCCATATCAAATCCCAACATTTGATTCATTTCCTCATAGAAAATACCACTCTTTACATTTTCCTTGGAAGTAAATGGTAGAAATACAATCCTATTATATATCTACTTAATTGTGATATGGGAAGATGAAAAAGCTTATAAATAATTTAACTTGATCATCAAACCTAAAATTATAAATTTTCTATGACATCATTGAAAATCCATCTAAGCCATCAAATTCTCATAACTTCATGCATTAAAATGCCTCTAATTAACATAGACAAGGCACATTACAAGTTTTCAGTATTTTTCAAGACTGTCTCGATTAGGCAAGCATCGAAAAAATCACAAAACAAACCTTAGCCTTTGCAAGATGATTAGTGAAAAATCAAAATGTGCTGAGTTACAAGCCATATCCTAACTCAGGATATAACCATTAGATTAATCTCTTAGGGAAACGAGAGTCATTAGATTTAAAATCACCTAAAGTCTGTTATCACCCCCCTAAATGTGAGTCACACACACAATAAGTAATTGCCTAGAAAATAATCAAAAAATAACAAGGGAAAAAATAAGAAATTCTCCTGGCAACTTTGCTAGGTTTTTATGCTGAACATTTTCTTGATACATACACTGGAATTTCTATCAATGTGAAGTGCAAGAAGATCACCATTACACGTATAACTTCAAATAACTATATTGGGCATTCTGGTGCACAAGGCTCCTTGCTTTGCGAGGGTTGGGGGAGATGTATAGTCATACATGGCCTTTCTTGTGCTTTCTGTGGCAAAGTGATTGTTTTTCGTGACTTGAACCCTTGATCTCGTGGTCTCAAAGCAATCCTTACCACTGCTTCATGGTCTGCCCTCACAACTTTAAATTACTCGAGGATATATTTTTCCCCTTTTGTATGAGCTTCAAGTTAGAATAAAGACAAAGTAAAGATTTGGTCTGCTCTTGTTTAAACCTTGTTGTCCACAATAACTTTTATTGTGGTTACTAACACAGATTTATGCAAAACAGATCCAGCAAATATGCAAATGGTTGACACAATGACTTTTGTTGGGGGTCTATTTCTCGGACATGACATTGACAAAGATATGGCTGAACGAGCCGTTCCGGAACTCCTCAAGTTGGCTAAAAGTGAAAACATTCCAACCAAGAAGGCAGCACTTAAAGCTTTAGTCCAGATGTCCTCTCATCCTTCAAACGTCAAACCACTAATACAGGCAGGTGTTGTCCAAGGCATGATGGAGGGGATGCTTACAAGAGGATCATCTAATGAGAAACTAAAGAAATATAATGCCATCATCCTCGCAAACATACTCCCATCTGTCGATGATTCAGAGATTCTGCAAGTCAATGTGCATGGTCTCACATTGGCTTCAGACCGCATAACATATGATCTAGTTAACATGGTCAAGCACATCAATCCAGAGGAGGTAAACCTAAATGTCATCAAAATCATAATGTATCTAATGAAATTTGAGAATGCAGCAGATGGGATAGTGAAAGCCATTCAAAACACGGACGGGATATATTCGCTGGCTGACTTCTTAAACCTCCGCAATGAGGAAATTGGAATCGTGTCAGCAAAACTGTTCATCAAGCTTTCACCATATTTGGGGAATCCAATAGCAGAAACGTTGTGCAAGATAAGTGGACAGGTAGAGTGCATAGTTAAGAAGATTGGCACAGACCGAAAAACTGAAACAAGGGCAGTCTTGGCAGAACTACTTGCAAAACTCCCACATCAAAATGTGACACTAAATTTAGCTTTACTTAAAAACAACATGGTTCCTATTGTTCTCCAGGCTATAACTAAGTTTCAGGAAGGTGGTGCAAGTCGAAGCAGATATGCAATGGCCTTCTTTGAAGGGATGGTGGGCATTCTAGTGAGATTCACAGCCACCTTGCACAATGAAGAGATAGTCAATGTGGCAAGACAAAATGGTTTTGTATCCATTTTTACGACATTACTGACAAGAACAATGGGAAGTAATGAAGTTCAAAGGCTAGGAGCAGTGGGCTTAGGGAACATGTCGGCTGCATCAGTAATGTTGTCAAAGCCACCACTTGCACTACATGGTTCTAATTCGAAAAAAATGATTCCAAACTGCTTCAAAAAGGGTTCCAAAGAGATGATTAAGTTAGAGTTTTGTCCGATACATCGAGGTATATGTTCCCCATCAAACACATTTTGTTTGCTAGAGTCGGGAGCCATTGAAACTCTTCTAGAATGTTTGGAACATGAGAATTCCACTGTTGTTGAGGCTGCTCTGTCAGCAGTCTGCACACTCCTAAATGAGAAGGTCAATGTAGATAAGGGCCTGAGTATTCTAGGAAAGCTGAAAACTGTGAGGCTTGTGCTGGAAATTCTGAAGGAACAAACAGATGAACAGGTGAGGAATAAGTCATTGTGGATTCTTGAGAAGTTCTTAACGAGAGGTGAGTCTGTGTATGTCAATGAGATATGCAATGACAGGGTGTTTCCTTCTGCTCTGGTCGCTGCCTTACGTGGTGGAAATACTAGCACAAGGAAACTGGCCGAGAATATCTCTCGAATTATAAGTAGGATGACAAATTCATCCAAGAATTCGAATATGTAGGAACCAGTTTGAAGAGTTCCTGGATTGATATGAATCATTCTTTCTTTTTTTTGGTAACTTCCTTCCAAACGAAAATATAATATGCTCTTGTATTTTTTGCTATGAATCAAGATAGAGAGGAGAAGTGTGAGATTGGATACTTATGCCAGTTTTTTTGAATCAGATTGTCATGTACAAGAGTTAAAGTGACAGAATATGATTTGTTTTTTTTCCAGCAAAATGGTTTATGTCTTCATTTATAAGGGTTTTTATGTTCAGTTAAAATATCTAGCCTTCCACATGTGATTTGGTGATCAAGATTCAAGAATAAATCTGTCACTTTCAAATGTAGATGATATGGGTATCATAGAAAAGTAGCTGGACTGCATAACTGAAAATTTGGTTTACGGACTTTGATTGGGCAAACAAGTAAACCTACTGAGAAGCCTAAGAACAACAAAAAAACTGAACGATTTCACATCATATCAAGCATATAAACCTAGAAATGGCATCATACCAAGCATACCCAATACCAAAAATTCAATTTGGTGTTTCTCCACATGCATGGGAAATTAATTCTAAACATGGCCCAAATAAATACTCTAACTCAAGTTTCAGTGTCATAAAACTCTAAACACTTAGATTAGCAAGTCTACTTATCTAATCCAGTGATGGATTATCAACGTCTATAGAGGACTCGATAACTAACCTAGGCGTTATCATCATCTACTAACTTGATGTTGATCCTCGATAACTAATATTAAGCTTCATTTGAAACAACTTATGATAACGTTTCAAAATTGTTCTCAACAGCCCTTTAGGTGACTATTCAAATGGTATTCTGGTAATTGTCAGTCACTAAAAATTTGGTTCAGGGATTTCTTGTGACCCAAAAGTGCCTGAAAGGCTGAAACTGGAGTTTTGTAGCCTGGGTCTTCTTGAAACTCTAGAAGAGCAGGGGGAAGACATCTTGCTCATTTAATGTCTTAGACTACTTGTTATGAGTGTTTCTCTGAAAAAGCAGACATATCACAAAAATCAATTCTTCCCAGGAAAAAGAGAAAGCACAGCTCGGATGCCCATATGCGGCCAATTTTTGGGTTAAGGACTTAAGGTCCTTCAAAACCTTAGTATACCCAACATTCAAGGCTTTTCACTTGTGAAGGAACTCGACAAGAATGAGAGGACATCAACCCAAACCACTTAAGGGTATTGTGAGGATAGCTATGGGCGTTATGGTCTGAGCTTTCGAAGGAGAGGAATGTACACTTTGATAAGGCAGCTTATGAGTGGGACCGGTGTTGTAGCCAAGTGGTGACCATTGTTAGGCTTAAGGGCCTGGATGTGAATGGTATTACTCAAGAAGACCATGAGGAGTTGATGCATGTTTGGTGGTAGCGGAATTCTTCACCATGGGCCCGTCATGTACTAACTTGGAAAGCATAGGCAAATGCTCCATGGGGATCGTGGTATGTCGGGTCGGGCAGGGTTTTAGTGATCGACATCCATAATTGGTGTCTTGAACATGTTAGTTTGGCCGTATGGCCAGAAGTTTTCTTTGGTTGCCCTTTCTTTTAGCACACAGATTAACATACATAGCATAGCTTGTTGGTTTGCTAGTGTACACACGCAACTTGTAAAGTTCTTTTTACAAAAATCAATATATCGGAAGGTCCGACCTTCCTTTTACTTGCAAGCAAAGGAGGAAGCAGAGCAATCAGCAATTCTCTTTTCCTCAATTATGATACTCCCCATCCCAGAGGAGCAGAAAGTGTGACTTAATTAGTTTGCAATTATGTTTGCAAACTAATGGAATCTTCATATGTATCAAGATCAATCATCAATGTGCATCTTTTACTGAAATTTACTTATGCGCTTCACGAGTCACCGATAACATTACCAATGAGTCATCAAACATCTAAAAATCAAGTCTGTAACTATATTTTGACATTTATCTCCTAAATAGAACAATATCATTTAGTACAAGGCTAAAAGCAAATGAACTGATGGAGATTGTCCACTAGAACACAGTGATATCTTTCTTCTTCTTTTTTTATTGGTTTGACATAGTGATATCTGAACAGACAAGTGGAAAACTTGGGCCCACAAAAAAAACTCATCTTCCATTGAATGAACATGAACAATTAGATTCAAGTCACTGGATAGGAGGTTGGGTATTAGCATTGTTAAAGTTGCCTTCAAAAATCTTCTGCTAATGGGGCATGTCCTCTATAGAGGTAAAAAGTAGAAAAACCGAGAAGAGCATCCAAGAACACAGTAAGGGGCATTCAATTGCCAAAAAACAGCTACTTGAAGAACATAAAACCCACAAATTAGTTTAGTAGCATTAAGAAACATAACAGAAATACTATCTCAAAAAGGTTTCAGCATTACCAATGCAGCGAGTCGGATTCGACTTGCGATGTTTCAGAAAACAGTCAACAACAAAAGATAGAAAAAAATCTGCATATAATTGCTAAAAACAGCTACTTGCAGAACATTTAACTCGCAAATTAGTTTAGTAGAATTAAGAAACATATCAGAGATACTATCTCAAATGGTTTCGGTATTAACAATGCAGCGAGACGGATTCGACCTGCGATGTTTCTGAAAAATAATTAATAGACTGCAAAAGATAGAAATTAATCAACTTACAGACGGAGTAATTCAGCTATCCTCCCTTATGTTCCTCCCATTTTGGTTTTGTTTTGGTCTCGCCAGCCCTACTTTACCAAAATAAAGTTGTTCCCAACACCAATCTTCGCCCTAAAAGAACAAATCGGAATGAATTAGAAGAGATAACCTTCTATGTTGCAATGACTGCTGCAAAACACATGAGCACCCACTGCAATTCCCAAAACTTCGCAGTCTGCGGAAACCCTAATTCGGGAAAGCATTGCAGCAAGCACATTCTCAGTTCCTCGAGTGTGTTATGTCAAATGGAGGGAGATTAGTGAGATGCGATTGAAATTAAGGTTTTCGTTTTTCTAACCTAATCACTCACACTGTCACACATCACAGTTGTATGATTAGGAATGAACAAGTACAGATGGAATGGTTTGACTTTTCATTTTAAATTGAAATTATGATTATGAACCATTTCAGGTATGACTAAATTAAGAATTATCGATAAAGGGTGTACATGGTCCGATTCAAACTAGGAGACCGCATACTGTTTTGAGACTCATTGAAACTGTTTATCGAAACTACAAAAAATGTCGTTAGTAAAATCCATTGAAATAGTATCAGTATTATTAAAATACAAAAGAGTAATGGTTTGGTCAATTCAATGTTATGGGGGAAAAAAACTTTTTTACTAACGATCTTATTTTGGCGCAAGAAATTTATACTCAAGTCTCAAATCTATGGGCCACATCGATTGAAAAAAACTTCTGTCAGTTTTTTCTTAGGTTAATTACAATTTATCCCTTTAAACTATACATTAGTATCACTTTATACTTTTAAAGTTAACATTTACCTCTCCTAAACTTTCATTTGTAAAATTTTACCTCCTCAACTTTAAATTTTCATTATTTAACTTTTTTTGTTATATCCCTAATACACTCCTAAATCAATCTGACTCAAATTTCAACTATATCCGACTTCCGTTTCGATCCAAATTTTCACGTAAATATAGATTTAATTACAGTTATCCAAGAACTACCACAACATTGTCAAACGATTAACTCTATAATCCACAAACCATCCATTTCTCTCATACAGACATACAATTACTCTAGTACTGGTGCAATACTAAAATCACAATCTTTAGCTTCCTCTCGCTGTTACAATTTGTTCTTCTCAAAACAAGCAAATGCACCATATAGTTATCTACTTCATAGCAGAAAGAGTGGTCAGTGACCATTACTGGCAATGAGTGCTAACTTCCACAGGCAATGCTGTAACAACCAAACACTGCAGCTGCTTTGGTCCCCCAAAGTGGTCTCCCTGCAACACTCACTCATTACAGCCACCATTAACACAAAATAGTTAAGTGGACTTTTTCATCTGTTCAGCATCACTGGTCCAGCAAACAGAAACCATAGGGTTCACAAAATTCACAAGCCATCTATCTACCTACAGGAGATCACTGTTCCAAAACTTGAATTTCATCACAAGAGGGGATGAAAAGCTGAACTACAACCAATGGATTGATGAGCAGGGACTACAGAAAATATCACAAGATCTTTGTCAGATTGTTGTTGGCCCACTGCGGCCATCGTCAAGGACCACTCTGAGATCACTAACAGATCCAATCATTCACATTCTTTAATGGGGTTGCCAAACCTACAAACAAAATTTGCTTACCTCATGGAATGCGTGCTTAGATTTTCAACCAGAGAACTGTACTACAGCAGAAAGAGTTCTTGTTGGAAATAAAGATTTTTATCTGATACATGGGGAAAAAACATTTTGAAGCACAAATTGACTGCACTTTCTACAACTCAATTCCTTCAGGGCAAATTATCATCTCCATTTACATGGTACTTTTTCTCTTCTCTTACAACTACAGCACTGTAAATAAAATCTAACATTGTACTGCACGGCATTTGCTATACAACAAGAATGAAGACTCTGCCTCATCTATATATTTCATATGCTTCCAATCTAGATTGGGTTTCGAAGTGGGTAGCAATCACCCTGAACGATGGAAAAGGCAAGGGAGATCTACAATGGTACAAAAATAATTAAATTTAAGTATCGTGCAATAACAGGAGGAAGTGAAAATGTGAACGCCCAATGACTACTTTTGCTTTCTTTTGAGCTTCACTGTCTGTAAAGAGCCTACATGGGGAAGCCATCGCGGGGCTTGTCATTTGAGTCCTGGATGTTCAAAGGAAGGTTGGTACCTAAGCCCATCTGAGAGATGACATTGTGGAGCTCGTCGTCCCATGTATTGTGGATCTGCAAAATAACATCGCAACTTCGTCACAAAAAGAATAATGATGTCATTCACATATTATTCAAGCAATATCAAAATAAGAGAGAAACAGCTGATCAGAAAGAACCAGAATTTCGAGCCTAGATAGAGCACTCAAAGTAATGTTTTGAATAGAGTATTTCTAAGGAATGAGCTATAATGAAAACAGAAAATTTATAGCAAGATCAATCCTAGGAATAATAGCATTTAGTTAAAAGTTCATTCAGCAAAAGATGGAGAGATGGACATTAACAATAACAAAAGTCAAACACCTACAAATATAAGCAATTCAGAGTAATGGATATTTATTTCCATAAGTAAAGAACACGACAGCAGATAACCTTGCAACAACTTACCATTTCAAGTAATAGAAAACTGCATGAAGAAATAATTTCTTTGAAAATGTAACAAAGCGAAAAGGCAATATTAGGTTCTTCAATAAAGTTTGTCAGTCATATAATTGCAAAATTAAACCCAAGCATCACCAAAACAAAATTTTTTTGATCGGTCACCAAACAAAACATCTAATTGGACAAAATGCCATAAGGCAATAACTCATTTGATCAACTGGTACTTGATAGAAAATAACAAATCCCATAGCTGTTTAAGGCGGATCGGCTTTCTATAACTTCCTATATGGTCGTTGTTAGTGTTTGTATGCTTCATAGGAACAACAGTATAACCACTTGTTCTTCAAATTCAGAAATATAGTTGTAATAGACTATAGCATGCACGTCGTATGATTAAACCCTTGTATTGCTATTTTTTACTATATTAATCAAGGTCAGTTATAAATTCATATTGTTGACTGCCCGATTTTAATAAAAAATCATAATCAATCAATTGTTGACACCATATCTTGCTGGAATCCATCCAAGAGGAGAACAAGATGTTACATTTTATATTCTAAGATTGTAAAAATGTGCTGGTAAGTATGAGAATCTGAGACCTGATGTTTGGCCTCTTTATATAGGTTCATAGCACTCAGTTGAGCATTTATGGCTCTCCTGAGTGCATCTGAAGGTGCCCCCATGCTAGAATTCCCCGGCTGAACTAAACCTTGTGAGGTTGAATGTAGAAATGGATGGACCAAATCTGGTGTAAACCCAAGAGTGGATGAAGCACCCGCACGAGATTGAAGGAGCTGAGGTTTGAGGGGGGAAAAATGAATAACTTCTTTTAGTTGACAAACAAATAATATCATTATTAGTTTCATAGGTAAACAAACACATAATCCAGCTATTAAGCTGCATATTCAGACTTACTTCTTTTGATAAAAGTCCTTCAATGTTGAAATCAATCTGGGGATTAACAGCAGCAAGCTTCATTGAGAGAAACTGAAAACACAGAAAATAAATGACTGTGAAATTCAGGATATAGAAAACTTGATGATCAAAACAAATAAAACATGTCGGGAAAAGATTGCACACCTCAACTTGTCGTTGCAGCGATTGAACATAGTTGATGATCTCATCCAGCATGACGGCTTTCCCAGTGACCTGTAAAAACTTATGGTCAATAATACTATAATCTTCCAAAAACTAAAGATCGATTCTTCATATACAATAACATGTTACTATTTTAAAATATAACAGATCAATATCTTAAAGCTCTCAAGGTATAAGTAAAAATTTACCTTGCTACATCCCGGTACAAGGTCTTGGAGAAATTTCATCCGTTCGCTGATTTTCTCCCTTCTCACCTGTTTTTGAAGAACAAATCCACATTCACCAGTTATTTACTGGATGTCTTAAAGCTAAAAACATGAAATAGAAGATGCCTCACTCTTTCTGCAAGACTGTGACTGTTTGTTGCCTGACCCCGTCTTGCTCTTACATGAATGTAATCCTCTTTGCCAGGTTCTGTGGCATCTTTTGCGTTCTTACCATTATGTTTCCCACTGCCTAAGGGAGAGTTGTTTGGCTCATCCTTCGGTCCAGCCGTGCCAGCTTCCTTAACTGCGTCAACTGGCTGATCAGGTTCTTCTTTGGCCTGATCAATCTCCATTTCCTACTCAGGCACAAAAATTAAGTAAAAAAAATATAACGCTGACGCCATTTGCTTACAGCAAAAAAAGAAAGTAATGAAGTGAGCCGACAGAACTCAATCCACCTGAGAGTTTTTCTTTCTTTTCCTAGTAGCAAGCGCTTTTGAAGAAGGTGCCTCTTCCTGACCACTTCCACTGAACTCCGTCTCGCCAGCCTCCATGTGGACATGGGAATTACCGGTATCCCTCTGCGAGTTCATTGAACTTGCCACATTAGATCTCTGACCGCCAGCACTCGCGCCCACCAGTTCCTTGGAAGATTCCATCATGTTCCCTTCACTTTTCTGAGAATGGGACTGAGATCGAGACACCGCCATCTCTCCCGGGCCACTTGGGTAAGCCCCAAAAGTATTCATAATGCCAGGGAAGTTCCCACCGCCAAAGCAAGAAAACTTTGCAGCCCGCTCGATAAAAGCGGAATCGGGTGGGAATTGAGACATCCCATGGGGGAGAACTCCAAGACCCGGGTGGGGGAACATCCCCCCGGCTTTCGACAAGGGATCCGAAGGATTCCAGGGCATATCGAGCCTGGACGACCCCGGAATGGGCTTCACAATGGGAGCATTGGTGGCCGATCCACCAGTAGCAGCAAACCCCAAACTCGAGGAATTGGACGGGTAATCCCAAAGGGTTGGGCAGAAGGAGTCAGCCATAGAAACAGGTGGGCAAACCGACATAGACGAATTGGCCGGAACCAAACCGGCCGGTGGCGGATTACCATACCTCCAATCGGTCGGAATACCGGACGAATGGTAGTTAAGATGCCCCTCACCATCTTTCTCCAATCCAAACTTCTCCTTCTCACTTAAATCCATACCTCCCCTTAAAAAAAAAAACTTTTTTATGTAATTTCTCCAAATGAGTCCCAAATTCCAGAAAGTTTGCAAAACCCAGATCTTATCTTACAAATCCTCTGGATAAAAAAGAGAACTTTAACAGGTGAGGGTTTATAAGAGCAGAAAAGGCCATCAACATCAGCAACTTTAGTTCATAAGAGAAAAATACCTAACAAGTTGCAATGGAAAGTGATCCCAAACCATTTGTTGTCACTTGAAAGGAGGGTTCCCACCTCAGAAGCCCTAGTTGACAGAGAAAGGGGGCAAGCAACTCACCCAGTCCTACACAACTGGGGGACCAAATCCCTAAATCACAAACTCCCCCACTTCAACTTCAACAGAAAAATGTGAAAATTGTGATAAATAGTTACCAAATGTGTAATTTTTCCAGAGTTAAGGTGGAATGCAAGTGATGGTGGGGGACAAAAGGGGGATTGTCTAGTCTAATGTCTACTACATTCATGCTCCTGTGCTCCTTTCACTTAACTCTGTAAGCCCACAAAAGGGTTCAGAGTTGGCTAGAATGGGAAAGGCTGGAATGCTTGGTCTGGGGTTTTATCTTCCATGCATGGGAGATTGTGCCGAACTTCACATTTTATGCTTTAAAAAACTCATTTTAAACCTTTTTCTTTCTTTCTTTTTATAATTATCAAGGTGGTTTGTAATTATCAAGGTTTCCTGTCGAACTCCTATCTGGATTAGTTGAGATGTATATTAAAAAATGTTGATGTTATACAAGTTAGTGTATATAATGAAACTATATCTCATTTTATAAGAGTGAGATCCCTCATGTATTTCTTATGATAAAGACTTTGTTGAACAAGTCTATGTTAAATAAGTTTGTGAGTTTGTTAAACAATGGGACAGACCTCGACGAAACCCACTTTAAATTAAACACTTCCCAGTATTATATCAAGAATTTAGTGTGGAAATTCATCAATATCAAAGAAGTCAAGAACGAAAGTGAGATTAAAATTTCTTTAACTGCAAAACTGGTATTGGAATCTAATTCTACAGCTTTGGTTGAGATTAATCCGTTGTGTTGATTAACTCAATTGACGGTGGTGGTGGTGTTTTTTGTTGGTGAAGTGAAATGGAATTTGAAAAGATGAGCAGAGATAGAAAGTTGAGAGCAGTGTGTAGTGAGAAAAGATTAAGGAAGTTGTTTAATGTGGAATCGGCTTTTGTTTAATGAGATAACAGCTTTTGTTTTTCTTTGGTTTGGTTTGGTTTGTTTAAGTTGGAATAATAATGACATGACACATAGAGAGTGAGGTTAGCTTAGCTTGCAACTGACACCGCCAACCATCCTGCGCTTTAGAATATGTTCGCTCAAGATTGCTTCCGGTCCCCGTGTAGTCAAGTAGGATAGGGATGAGTGGAACATATATTTTGGGTTTAAACCCCAACGACATGTCAAAGTTCTCGGTGTAAATGTTGTTGGACCACTTCCAGTTTAGAGTCGTAACCCACCTGTCCCAAAGTAGGTGTTGAGTGTCGAAAAATTACTTCTTTCACCTCTTTTGATTCCCCGTCAAAGCTTTTTGACTGTTGTTATGTTTTGTACTTGTGTGTGTTTGTTTTGCTGTTGTTTTGGTTTTGTTTTCGTGTTAAGCAAAGATACCAAGAAAGATTTTATGTGAGAAATCCAAATTGCGTTGGTTTAATTTGTGTGTGCATTTGCCTTTGGTGCTTTCCTCGACATATTTGTTTGTGCATTTTTCTAATTTGTTCTAGACACAGAGAATCATTTGACGTTATATTAAGCAGGAATGACGGCATAAATGAGTGTCATCGATTATCAACACATGCTAGCAGTGGCGGATCCAGGAGAGAAACCATGACGGATTCTGAAATATAACATTTGGGAATATAGTATTTTTTTATAATAACAAAATGATAAATTTTACTCATTTCTTACTTGTGGTAAATTCCTTCCGTGAGTTTTTGTAGAGTTTTTGTGAAGCGGCAGAGGTCGGTAATTGGTATTTCTCGCCAATCCAATATCTTATGTTGCTAAATTTTAAAAAATCTAAGAAAAAATTAAAATACAATATCAAATAAGAAGTAGGCTTACATTTAGAGACAAATGTAAATTAGACTTTAATTTTTCACTTTGTCTTACATGTTAGATCTGCTTTATGTGTTTATTTGTTTTTAAAATGGATTCTAGTAAATAATCTTATGATCCTTTTGGTTTAAAAATAAACTTAATAAATACCAGAAATAATAATATATGAGTACGAAAATAGTACACTAAATATACAATTTAAAGGAAAAATTAAATCCACACGTGCCTACCATTGGATTCGTCGCAACTTTTTTTGAAAACTTGGATCCGTCACTACTGCATGCAAGAAAAAAGTTATTTACTGTTAAACTTAATAGTTATTGACGTACAAATTGATAATATAAGTTTTATGTGTAACGTATTAATTATAGTTTATATATGATAAAATTGTGAAATTACCCTTAGACATTATATCTTTGCAACAATTTTTGGACATTTTTTTATTGTTACGCAGTACACCTTAATAATAATAGTTAATATTACCACTTATTGATATATAAAAATGTATTATAAATCAAAATAACACATTTGACAACATATGGAACACAGCAGCAGTAAAATATGAAAAATCCAAAATTTCCTAAGAACAGTCTGGATCACATTAACAACTTATGGTCTCGCGATACAGAGGACCGGATTCGGTCCTCACTCCCGGTCAAGATTCCCAGAATCTACCGTCAGATTTGATCTCCCCGCGAGATCTCACTGAACCCCGCTTCTCGCGAGAAAACGGCGTTCAGTCCACTTCCTTGGAGCCAATTAGGGGTGTAAACGGGTCGGGTACGGGTACGGTATGCCCCTACCCGTACACGTACCCTGCTAAATTAGCGGGTACGGGTATATACCCGGCAAAAAACATATATACCCGTACCCGACCCGTACCCGTTAAGTTAGCGGGTACGGGGCGGGTAAACGGGTATAGCGGGTATAATATATAAAAATATAATATATATTATATAAAATATATATTATATATAAAAAATATATAATATATAACATATAAAATATTAAAAAAATATTATATATATAATATAATATATCTTAACGGGTATACGGGTAAACGAGTATGAGTAATGTGTATACCCGTACCCGACCCGTTTATTAAGCGGGTAAACGGGTACGGGTATACGGGTTTGAATTTTTAAACGGGTATGGATTTTTGTACCCATACCCGTACCCGCCCGGGACGGATGACCGGGTGTACGGGTATTACCCGCCCCGTTTACACCCCTAGAACGAATGATTGCCGTAACTCCTCCACGAATCTGACGGCTGAGATACTCCCAAAGCCCCATCCAACGGCTGGAAGGTATTGTGGGGTCTCCATGGACACGATGGGAATAGTGGGAATGATTGTGACAGTGACACGTCAATGGATAATCTCCGTATTAATGGACCTGTGGACGAGGTGGTGCTCAGATTTGATCCTCGCCGTCCGTTGGGGTTGATGTGGATGGAGATGGAGAAGCGGGAGCTCGGGAGAAGCAACCCAAGGGGGTGTCGGCACGTAGATGATTTTGTTATGCTGTTTTTAATGCTATACTAATTGTGTTTTAATGGATTTTTAATTTTAACAACAATTTGATTTACCGAATTTGGTTTAGCATAGTTGGTTGAGAGGAGTAGAACATTGACTTTGTGCGGAACAACTTGTAGTTTGAAAATTTAGTTTACCTGTCCTTATGGGATGGGTGTGAGGAAATTCTAGGTTATTAAAAGAAACTTATCTAGCTATAACAGTTGAATTAAAGTTGGTCTAACTGGTAGATTTTTAATGTTAAAAAGGTCAAAATTGAGAACAGATAAGTGTGTTGTGTGTGTCTTGAGGTTTATTGAAAATTAAAACCATTCCGAACGAAGAAACAAAAGAATTGGGTTTATAACTTATTGCTCACGGGAGTGAACTTCATTTTGTTATGTGTGTTGAAAAACATGTCCACTATTTTGATTTCTATGAAATCTTTTTGGTTGACGTCCGAGGATATTAATTTGTGTTTTTTTCGTCATTTCTATGGGACGATTGTGTTATACTATAATTTTTTAGATTTTGCATGGTCTTATCATAATCAGTAATTACAAATATGTTTTCCTTTTTGTCACGAAGAATATCATAACTGGAACCACGTGTTATGAGTTTATATAACATGAGTTTGAACTTCTTCTCTGAAAGTCTGTTTGAGCTTCTGATTTGATGTCAAATTTGTTCGAATTAATGTCAAATTTGTTCGAATTAACTCAACAAAAAAATTACCTATTTCAAAAATGATCTACACGATACGTACCAAAAATAAAGGCAAAATACGCCAATTCGAATTACAAGTTGGACTTTTCAAAATGCTTTCTTCATGGCGGAAAAGGACAACTATGTCAATACACAGCAAATTAAAACAACTTCAGCGTTTGCACAACTATTTTGAGTAGACCCTTAAAAGATAAGATCGTGTACGAAAACAAAAACATATAGATGAATTATTCCAAACAGTAACATGGATTTTTTTGAAATCATGAAAAACAATCACGCTCATGTTTCATGATGATTTACATCCCCATCAAATGCTAACCTCATTTTTCTTCAGTATAATAAAATAAGGGGCAATATAGTCAACATCAAATGTTCTTTGTAAAAAAGAAGTATTTGTTCACCAGCTGTAACTAAAGATTAGGGAAGAGATTGGAAAGTAAACACAAGATTACAATAGTGTGGACAGTCCATCCAGCTCACAGGCAGCTAAGGATTGAACTTTGGATTTAATAAGCGGTGGCTTTGGGAGTAGTGTTAACATAATTAACTATTTGGTGTCGTGCACCACATTAACCTATTGCAGTCCCACAGATGTGCGTAATGAGTACAATTACAGTACATAACAAATCACGTAGATAACACCCAGAACAGAAGAAACTCTTGACCGCATTATTTTAGCTTCTCAAGACGTGAAGCTGAGAATCTATTTTGGAAATTCTGCTTTGGAACCTTTAGGTTCATTATTCTTGTGTCCTCGTGCCTCTCCATCGATTAATAGAAACACATGCTACATAACATACGTTACATAACTATGTTTAGATAAGTCATTCATATCCTTCAATATCTCAATGCAATATCTATGTTTTTAAAAAATATCTTTTTTTTCATTGTCATTTTTGTAACTCACCATTCAATCCGATTGAGTGTCAATCTGATCCAAATTTTAATCATATCTAGCATCCATTTTGATCTAAACTTTCACGTAAATATAAATTTAAAAGTGTATTAGGGATACGACAAAAAAAATTGAGAAAAAATCATCGAGTGTGTGTTAAATAATAAATTTTTGAAATTCAATGAGAAAAAGTATTACAAAATGAAAACTCAGGAAGGTAACTGTTAATTTTGAAAATTCAGATGTGTAAAGTGATATTAAGACATAATTTAGAAGTCAAACTGTAATTAACCCCAAAAAAATTCAAGCTTGAGTTTTTATCTTATTTGGTTAAAAATTTAAAGCACAAACTTTATATAACTCATTCCAATCGTTTAAGGTCAAATATAATTAACGTTTTAACAAACTAAGCAACATTACGAAATGTTAATGTGCGGCTAAGTCGTACATCCTCAAACTACCTCGGAGACACTAACGTGGAGTGCGCCTACCTTCTGATCAGCGTACCAAGATAGTTTTTTAAAGTTTTACAAGTGTAGCAAATAAAATATGAAAACTAAAGTGTATTGCTCCAATATTGATATTTTGACGGTGGTAAATTTAATTGCCAAAGCAGTTTTAACACAGAGGCTCAAATTAAATAAACCAAATTTTCTCAGACAATATCGTAAATTTCACTCGGCAAACTAATATGAATTATTTTATTAAAACTTACGAAAAATATGCAGTAAGCTTAATCTGCACCCGAAATGTCATGAACAGCGCGCTATCCTTTGAACTTTCTTTCTTCATTCCGAATATATAGGTCTGTTCAGAAATTTTGATATATATGTCCCTTTTAAATAATTAAAATTCCACTTATATGTTATAGAAGAAAATATCCACGTATTCAAGGAAAAAATATACTCTTCCTTTTGTAAGAGTAATTACCTTTCTGAAATTACACGAAGATGAATATACGATTTTTGATCCAACAAGTCAACTAGCTAGGAGTCCACAAAAATCAGCAAAAATGCCAAAAAAAGAGATGGTAAAGAACATCTCTAACTATTTTTTGCAGAAGATATCAACTGCAAATTTACACAAAATGAAGTCTAAAACATCATAGATCAGAGTACCTATTAGAAGAATACTGCCTAGTCTAAGGAGGAGTCACCTTTCAGTCAACATTTTTAAGTAGGCATGATTTTAACAACTCATAATAATAGCAGTCATACTCATGATATATACAAAAGGGATGTTGATTTCCATGCAACAAAGGACAGAAGGCAATTTTCTCAAGAAGATTGTGTCTACCATCAACACTTGATTACTCCATCCATCCCCCATGCCATTATTAGTTTGCATGGGGAATTGGGCTTCCCTAGACCATCCCTTGTATTATCAAAAACCCTCACCACAACTTTATTAAATTCCAACCCAACTTTAATTATTTCCTTGAGGTTTACTATTCCTCATTAGACAACTCTCTAATGATCTCCTTTTCTTTTCACCTCCCCTCTTGGCTTCCTTTACCTTTTATCCCTTTCCCTGCAAGAAAAAGTGGAAACAAGAATAAGAAAACCCTAGAAAGTGACCATGGGTGTAAACCAACTTGTTACATAAAGAAGAAAGGGTGTTAGATTCCTAGCTTGGAGAGCTTTGCCTTTCATGTTCAGTACTATCTCTTGGATTAGAAAAAAAAAATTCTTGGATTAGAAGGGACCTACTTAACTATGGTAAAGCTGTGGTAGGGTTTGCTATTACTAGATGAACCATGAGTAAAGAGTGTGCATATACAAAACAACGAAAGCAAGAAGGAGAATGAGATTAGTTGGCAAGGCTCTCCTTTTTTGGAAAGGCCAGCTACATAACAAGTCTCACTTACCAGTGAAATGATAGTTTAAGACCATGGTTTGATTGAAATTGGTTTACTAAGTTTGTGTGCTATATATATGAAACTTCTTTAAAGTTAACATTTTTACAATTGCTTGGAGACTGGCTAACTCGGGGTTTTTTTACTCATAAAGAAAAAACGCTAAGTTGTATATAGTAATCTGTGAGGTGAAAATTAATCTTGACGTACATATCCAAGAAATGAGAACTAAGGTTCCAAGATATCATGATGCGTGTCAATGCAATCACCTCAGTTAATCAGAAATTTTCTGATTAAATTACCACAAGCACTAAACCACAGAAAGACCAGGTACAAATATGAGGATGTATTAGATTGCCTTTAGTTTTCATAATTTTTTCTGTGATTGATATCATGCAAATACCAGTGATGACAACATTGACAAAAGATTTAAGATAATCATTACGGCAGCAAAACCCCAACGTAAATCACAGTTCCAATTCCCCACTCCATGTGTGTCTTAACAGATTAAAATCATTTGAGCAAACGCAATACCAATAATACCAGTAAAAGAAAGAATGACATTAAAAGATACTTCAAATAAATAAAGGATATATGGGATCTATCATCTAATTCTTGATTGATTGCTTTTGTTACTAACCTCACTATTATACAGTACAAATTAATAGTCATTGGAGTTGGTGTTATGTATAGAGTTTAGTTTAATAGTTCTTACTATATGCACATGGAGTACGCTAATCATCTACAATTTACTATTAACGTATCATAGCTCTTATATTTTTCTAAGCAAAAGTCCAAACCATAGTACACAATATGAGTTTAAATAGTTGATCGTTCATAGTATATCCGAATATTTTTTGTTTGGTCACCCAGAAATAAATCATTGATAACCTATGATTCCCATGCATGGGTTTCAGTAGTAGTACTGATGCTTTACTATTAATTTACTGCAACTTTGCGTGGATGTTGATCAAAATGGTCAATTAGGGTTTTATAACACAACACCACCCATTTGATCACCGACCAAATATGTCATTAAAATCCAAATTTCCAACACATTAGAGGTCCATGTAAACTTATCGCTGTATATCTTTGGGTGAAAATTTGTTCTCAAAGAAACAAATGTTTGGACGGCCAACAAGTCAAAATCACCCTCTTGACAATAAAATATTTTTTATCTATAATTTTCCTAAGTGAAAATCATCCAGTTAATTAATAACCTTTAATTATAGGATTTCTGTAAGGAAGAACCCAACTAAATGTAGACAATTTTGAGACCTATGCACCTGACTTAGATAAGTTTCGTAGGGTGATGAAGTTGCATTGATAACCTGATACATCAACTTAATTAGGTTAGACTACAGTTTTTGGACCACCAGTTCGGCTTCATCTCAAAAGGTAAGGCCAAATTTCCGAATTAAGTTGGACCACTTGTATGGCGTACGTACAAGAAAAAATGTCTGAAACCATACATATACATTATTCATCATTGTCTTGAACAATGTTTGTAGATTGATCCATAGCTCATATATATATATATATATATATATATATATATATAAAATCAATTCCAAACGTAACCTTTAAAGTAATTTTTCTTTTCTAGAAGACGAGCCTAATTTACTGAAAGTCCAAAACATTGCCTAATAAGGAACTTATAAACATTGTGGACTACACCCTAAGCATAAAACATCTAGCATGTAACCTCTTCTAGCTCATGTCTTAATCAAACATGCATACAAGAGGAAAGCCTTTGGAATACCTTTGTTATGAAAGATTCATAGATCACTCTCTCTTCATGAAAAGGAAAGAAGTAGTTAGACTTTCTTGGCTATATGTCAATATGCAAAGCAAACACGTTTTGGAAGTTGAATGGATGACTTATCAATGGTTTCCTATAGTAGAATTCTAAAACATGAACATATGGTTACAATTTAAAGAACCACCTCCATCAAAGGCTACATGATCATGTTTGACCATGTATATCGACATAAATTAAATTGAAGATGTGCCTTGGAGTATAAGACATGCACGCCAGCTGTAACGCCCCGAGCCCGGACAACTGCTCACCCGTCCGAACCCGGTGCGTTAAGATACGATCCGCGATCCTGACCGCTGCGCACTCTGATATTTAAATCCATCCGATAAGCTCATAATTAATCTGAAAAATATAATCAACAATTTGTGAGCTCGACAGCCCGCAAGTACCAACCATCAATCAATCAGAATCATAATCATGTGGAAAATAATACAGAATATGACATTCAGTCAATAAGCACAATCAAGAGACATGCATCACAAATAAAATGCATGCATATCAATTTGAAACCCCCATTCAGATTCGACCACATCCTGTGCTTCTGAAATCTATCAATCTGTCAGACGCACACCTGGTAGCTCCACACTAACGACAGGCAGCCCTTTCCTCTCTCGGGTGGCTCCACGCTGTCCGTTAGGCAGCTCTTTCCTAAGTTGCTCTGCCAGAAACATACACACAGCCACAAGACATGTCGACCGAAACACCACCATGCAATCATATGCATATCCATAAAATCAATATTAATGCTCAACATGCATGCAACTACGAATATCAAGAGAGACAGACATGATATGAAACTGAAGAATAACGAATCAGTACTTGCCTCAAAATCTCCATCTTTTTCTTCTCAATATTCTTCTCAAAATTTCATCTTCTCCTAAAACCACACAATCATCCAACAATCTTAATTAGTCCATTAAGATATTTGATTATTACCTCAACTAAAAAATTCAGGATATTACACCAGCTCTCTCGCATTTACTAGTTAATTTTAAGGTTAATGATTCTTAGTTGTCTTTTTTTCCATTACGAGAGAAGAGATTTGAAACTTTCATACTTAGGTCTGCTTGCAAATGTCCGAAGAGTCTAATTGGTACTTCCTGAAACCTTGTGACATGCAATTGTCAGATTATATTTGGTCCTAGATATGTGAATCGGTACCCCCAGAATATTTAGAGTAGGAATAAGGTGGTGAATTTATAAAAAGAAAACACACACTCAGGATAACATACTTAAATTTGGTCTTTAGCTCAAACTAATTAGAAATTTAAGTACTGTTGAAGATAATCATTACGAACGTCTCTCTCACTCACATCCCCATCTACCACCACATCATGCTCTACCTTGTCTCATTTTCCATTTTTCCTTAGCAAGAAACCCATGATATGGATACGTATTAGAAAATCCACATAATGATGTTTCACTTATCAACTCCATTATTGGAACGTACGGGACTTGCACAAAGAAAAAGATCCACGAATGATAGGTTTTGCCCACATACATGAGAAAAATCTCGCGCGTTAATGTAATTAATATCGGTCACAATTAGAAAAACAAGAAGAAATGTACAATGACTTTTGTCTTCATAGCTAACAATCACTAGGTTATGGCCATATTTGTCTATATAATCGGTGATCGTGCATCAATGTTTTTAGATTTGAAATTCGATCACTGATCGGCCACGATGTTTTAGAGCCAAACTTAGATGTGTTATGTTAGCTCACTCTAGTTTTTCTCATCTCATAACTTTCTTGTATATGTACGTAACATGAGATTATATTATTATACATATATACTATATCGTTACAATACACGTCGCTTTGATAAAAATATAAAAAAGGTCAAATTTTTGTATTGCAAAATATTATTTTTTAATACCTTTTTTTACTTATGTATTACTCCTGATCCAAGCAGTTTTTAAGTTGCAACTAGGCAGCCAACTAGTTGTTTCATGAAGGCGCAACTGTAAGTAGCCATGTATCAAGAAGGCGCAACTTATATATGGTTTACTATTTAGCTGATTAACATTATGATACCTTTCATAATAACAAACCTTTTCCGACTTTGTGGTCGAGCATTTAGAAGAGCTGTCCAGTAATGTTTTTATTTTGTACGTGTTAAAAGATCCGATACATTTATGTGATGAAATCAACCAAGCAAGCTTAGACATGAACATCTAAGATGACATGAAATCTCATGATTCTTTTCATTTCTCCACAAGTACCACTTGTGACCTTCTCGACATTCTCACTTTGTGGCCTTGGAGTTTATATGTAGTAACAAGTTCTTAAGTTGAATTGACAATTACCAGGAATTCAGTTTGTTACAGCAACCTGACGAATTCAGATAAGCTAAAATTAGTCAGTAACTAAATAATTAGAAATAAATATGTGATAACATGTTTGAAACCTTATTGGGCTTCAAACCCATGCAATAAGACCCAGTATGGAGCACAAGCAAATTGGGCCTTGCAGACTGACTCGTCCAATATCCTATTGTTCAATCTAATTAAGAAAAGCGAAACTCAAAATACGAAATAATAATGTAGTTGCACATGCATTCCCACCCACGAGAGTATCCTCTTTTATAGCATGCTAAACAACAGACATGTTTATTCCACACGGTTTAAACTACAAACTAAGACTACCGGTTACATTTTCCAAATAGATTCAAATATCAAGTTGTTGAAATTTGCATTTACTTTAATGCTTAGGAAGCTTCTTCTAATGAACAACTTTAGAGTATGGGTTCCTTGAAGTCTAGGGAACGATAACCTTTTTTCTTAAACAAAAAGAGATTGAGTCGGCATGTACATGTACAGTGAAATACGTTGACAAAAATAATAAAAAATAATAATAGCTACCATGGTGATTAGTGACTACTCAGGAGAATGATGCAAGTCTTTCCTCCTCTAGTTGCTCTTTTCATAATATTTTGAAACTTTGTTTTTGTACGTAGAATATGCTCCCAACATCTTGGACTGATTAATATTTGGTTTGGATAGGGCATAAGTTTAATTTTTTTTAATTTTGTTTGGTGGGATGATGGTTCATAGTCCTTGCTTATTTAGAAGAAAACAAAATAGTAATACCTAATCAACTATGAAAATAAAAAAATAACGCCCAAAACAGACGAAACCTTATAAATCCAGAAGAACTAGATAAAATGTCAGCATTTTGAAATTCCTTCGGACCATATGATTATAGATATGACTTTAGTATTGACTGTGGATAAGTATAACCATAATAAGAGTGATCGATAGAGCCTACATGCCAATACAAATCATACAACTACACAAGCCAAAATATAAGCTTGGGATTGGAACCTACATATAGTGGAACTATAACACTTTCCTCAACTGTTGGGCAATATAAATTCTTGCGCATAAAAATCGTACCACAAGCCTATGTAAGTGTACCCTGGAATCTATACGTACATTTCTTAAGAATTATGCAAATAGATTTAGGAATATTATAAAATTAAATTTACATGTAACTAATTCATACGTTAAGATTCGATTCATGATTTTGACTACCAAGACATCTAACTAACCATATGTAAGTGTACCGGTCAGACTATATGGTGTTTTTTATTTTATTTTTGCAGAAGTTTAACGTCATATTATGATAAAATACCGTTTATCGTGGATTAAAAAGAATTAGTGCAACATGGAAACAACCACAGAGGTGGCTTTGGTTGAAATGTCACTGTGATGCCAACGACAACCTATATTTTGGGACCAAACATGTGGTGGTTCTCATTCTTTCCACACTCTTGAGAACCATAGATTCTTCGGTACCTAAGCAAAGGTCTGGTCGGAATTACGTTTCCGAAATGTCATCTTCACACGGCATCATCCCCAATAGTACGAGATTTTCATATCGCCAAAATTTTGATATTCAATCATTGAAAATAAGCTAGTGGTGACGGTGTATAATAATAATAATAATAATAATAATAATAATAATAAGCTGTCACAATTCTGCATATTGCTGTCGTACATTTGCATGTCCTTGATATTTTTTCGGTAAAAGTTAAAGTAAAAAATAAACACAATAATTTGTAACTTGAAGTCAAAATTTCCAATGTAACGTTCCACAACCTTTTTCTTTTGTAAAGCGTGACGTTCCTTAAAGTCATGATCTCTTTCCTTGAAACTTTAATACGAGGAGAGAAAATTGGGAAGACTACCTTGCATTTCCTAATTTTACTTTCATAATGTTTTTTCATTACTCATAAGAATCGTCTTCTACTTTGCTTTATGCTTAACCATAAGATCTGACATTTCAGACTTGTTATGTTAGACATAATTTTTGATTTTGATTATTTCAAGAGAAATTACTTGTTTGACAATAGTTTTTCGATTTTTTTTTTAATTTTTAGAAGAGAAATCTGAAAAATTACTCTTGACTCAACAAAAATAATAGAATAATGTGCTTTATAATGGATATATTCTTGTTTTTAAAAAATAAATAAGATCATTAAATCCAAACAAAAACAGAAAAATATTTTCTAAAAACTCAACATATTTTTTGTAAAATTTCAGAAAATTCGGAATTTGAGTGCAAAAATATATTACGAAAACGAAACCTATAAACTACCGTTTTGACAAACACTGATCTCGTTAAAAACCCAAACTAATGGATAAAAAAACAAATACCCAAGAAAACACCAGGTGGCAACAAACCATTGGCCACCGGCCATTTTACCTGCGTGGCAACCCATGACAGTCTCCACCCATCCATCGGACATAAAAAATCCAGGGACCGAATCGAAAAATAACGATCAAACACGAACGAACAAACCCATCTCTTCCCGCAACCACTAAACAAATTCCATCTCCAATCCCAATCTCCGTCGATGGCGGAAGTGGCGGATCTGTTCTTCCTCCACCTCATCGACCCCGACGACGCCGCCTCCGACCCCTTCCCTCCCGAAGACCGCCTCTTCGACGCCGTCGACGACCTCGCCTCCGACTTCCTCAACCTCGACCACCACCTCGGCTTCGACCCCGACGACGACTACCGTGACGTTGTTTCCCCGGGCCTCCGCGTCGTAGGATTCGACTCCGACTCCGAATCCGGATCAGAATCCGAATCCGATTCCACCCGGGATTTAGGGGATTTCGGGGATATGGAGGAGGCGAGGAGGGAGGTTAGTTATGATTTCGAGTGGGAGGAGGTCGAAGACGAGCGGCGGAATCTGCAGGAGATCGTCGACCGGGTCGGTGAGTTGGAGATCGAATCGGAAGAAGACGAACCGGAGCCGGAGCGGAACGTCGAGTGGGAGGTGTTGCTGGCGATGAATCAGATCGGCGACCGGACCGACGACTTTGTCTACGCCGCCGAGGACGAGGTTCTGTTCGGGCAGTTTTTGGATCAGGAGAGTTCCGTCAAGGGGAGGCCTCCCGCTGCTAAGTCGGTAATCGATAACCTCCCGTCCATAGTCCTCACTCAGGACGATTTCGATAATGACGACGCGCTCTGCGCCGTTTGTAAGGACGAGATTCCGGTCGGTGAGGCCGCCAAGCAGTTGCCTTGCATGCATCGTTACCATGGGGAGTGTATCCTCCCGTGGCTCGCCATGCGTAATACTTGCCCCGTTTGCCGCTTCGAGTTGCCATCGGATGACTCCAATGTCTGCGAGGAGTCGAGGCTCGTGTTCGATAGGTTCTAAGTGTTTCCCCAAGACTAGAGATGGAGGAATGGGAAATCGCCGTCTCGGGATTCTTCTACTTGCGCAGGTTCGGAGTTGTTATACGAATTCGTCTGGAATACAAAATTTTAATGGTTTATGTCAGTTGTTGAATGGGAAGTTTGTTAGGTTACTTCAACTTGATTTTGAAATGTTTTCTGCTAGCCCGGGATTTGCCTGTTTATATAGGGGATGCGTATTTGGTTTTTTTTATATGAATGTTGTGAGCCATAGAAGTTGTGGTTTTTCTCCAGGTAATTTCTGTATCCTTCAAATGATACTTCATAATGACCGTGAGTGTTGTGCATATACCTATTTTCATTAATCTGTCATCCATTGCTTGTTCAACATGAATTGATTTGTGTACAGAACTGCAGGTAGACTAGATGGATGTTGTTGTTAGTTCCAATCTGTATTTTTTGAAATTCCTTCTTTATAATAAAAATGAATCACAAAGAAGTGAAACACTGATAGTAAAAAGATCCCAAAATAGTGCGAGTGCCACGAAATAACTGAAATGCCTAACTTATATGCTTTCATGTGGCCATATCTTTGCATACGGCATTTTTTTAATTTGTATGTGCAATTTTGTCGCTATGTTGTATTTCCATATCTAGATTTCATTCTCTATTATTTGGAGCTTAGTCCATTGTTTCTAGCCCTGTGAAATGATTTTAGTGGCAAAATTTACACTTGAAATTCTTCCCGTCGTTATAATCATCAATTGACTTAATACTTATGTGCTTCTTGCGGTGTTTGATAAGCTGAATCAACTGGACGTGCTGCTCTTCCATTAACGATTCGGGAATATGGATATTGAACCCTCACCCTCAGAGCATCATATTTGGTTTGTTGTGGTAAAACTAGTTTGAATCCATATGATGTCGTCACGATACTAACAAGCCACGATCCATGCGCAAATCCTTTGCCTTTTTTAGATTGTGAAAATCCTTTGCCGTTATTTGTTGTGGTTTTATTTGGTGTAGCTAGATTAAATTGTGTTAGTTTGGCTAAACTGATTTCAATATTTTGAAAATTTTATTACATCATTATCGACAATTTTACCTTTAAGTACCAAATATGATATCTACACTATTAATTATCTTTAGAATTTTAAGAGAACATGTCCTCCGCATGAAATTATACTTGTGCATGTCTGTCTTGACTAAAGGAAAGAACCAATGGAGTTTGCCCATGTCAAAAAAATTGGTTTGACCATGTAGTTTGATCTATAGTTCAATTGGGTTCTTTTTCAGCTTTATGCTGGATTTTTTTGTTCAACCGAAAGTGCTCGCCTGCAGGTTATTAAAATTTAAGAAAGAACGAGCGAACGTAGCATTGCAGACTAGATGTGCAGTTGCGCGGCCATTGTCTGTTTTACACTTTTACCTCCCGGTTCTGGAAATTTTACTATTTGAAATTGCATGTTAGTAGACATTTCATTTTCTGCGTGGAAGAACTTCATGCTTTGCTGGCCGATAGTGAGGCTTTCCTCCAAAAGCGTGATGATATTGATTCTCGTGCTTTTCCGCATATAGATTGCTTTGTGAAGTGGATATCAGCTTGCGAAGCTTTAAAGTTTAAGCCTCTTAAAGCTGCAGCTTTTCCACGATTACATATAACAGGCATATGCTTGTGCATTTATGTATGCCTGCTTATTTGCTACGAATAGAGGTGGGTTCCTTCTTGAGTCAGATATGTATATGAAACCCGAACCAGGGTCCAAGGGGCATTTAAATATGTAAAAATTCAGGTTTTTTGCTTGTATACCACTCAAAAACACCTTATTTCAAATCTACTATGCAGTTATGAGTCTTTAGACCTGGGTGGTGGGCCTAACCTCGGCCGAACGGGCCGGACCTTGGCCGTTAAGGGACATGGGCCAGGCAGGGTGTGTGACCGATCCGGCCCATCCATCCTTTTTATACATAACAAATACCTTCAAAATTCTTAAAAATAACTAATATTTCTCATCACATACAGAATCACAGATACATCATACCAACACTTAGAAGAGAACAAAACCAAGCAATGTAAGGGATTTAATCAATAATCAATTTGTATGAATATGTATATGTTTATTCCGCATCTGGTCATTCAGTGTAAAGTAGCATTTAATTTGTGCGCAGATTGCCACCACTTCGCTGCTATGCATTTGCAGCGAGAGCTCTAATTAATCTTCCTATACCAATTACTTTGGGAAAGAACTTCGACAATACTTCATTTGCGTTCCAAGGATTGTAATAACAATGGCAAATAAAAGTTGGACGAAAGCCATGGATGATCACATTTCAAGAAAATTGCTCAATCGTTCGACACTCTTTTTAGGAACTTGCTTACTGCATTGATCACGACAAGTGGATCTTCCAAATGCACAGCATGACCACATTCTGGGACTTCAACCATGGTGCATAGCTCTTTGTTCGCACTCGGATGTTCTGTTTCCTGGTTTAAAATCTCATTACACATTTGGCACGCAATCTCTTTGAACTTTTTATCATTCTCACCAACAATGAGAAGAAGTGGTCTGGTGCAGTTTCTCAGATCCTCCCACAGAGACCTATGATATACAAACCACGATCAGAATTATTGCAAAACTGCGTCCACTGCGAGGACAACAGGCAAACCAGAATCAATGCTATCAGGAAGTAGTTGAAATGTAAGGAAATTTAGCATCTAGGGTTCAACATTTCACGCTATTATGATTTATCTTTGGATTAGAAGATATATTCATTCACCGCTAAGAAATTTTCTAGTGTAAAACTCACCTAGTAATACCAAGGGAAGAAAAGAAGCAGGTCCTTGGATACGTCTAAAGGAAAAAAATGCCTCTTTACTTCCATGCTTGTACATTTTCTGATGAAAAAACTATTCGACTAAACAGAGAGGGTAATAAAAGTTGGGAAATGGAAGAAAACTAGACAAACACTAAAATGCCAATCATTAAGTGGAAACTTTTAGGATGAAGGGAGACCCCATAATCCGATATAACCATGATATCTTTCGAAAGTAGGAAAATGAGAAACAAAACCATGCGTTTCAAGATAAGATCCCTCTCACGCCAAGATGACCTTCATATGGGTGACAGGACAAGACATTTGTCATTCTCATCTCTCTTTATCCCCCACTCTCTTCTTGCCAATCTTAAAACTTTCTATTGTTCCTACCATCACGGGTGCGGTTGTAATGGGAAAGAAAAGAAGATGGGGGGGGGGGGGGGGGGGGGGGGGGGATTCTGAATTGATTTTTCGCCCTTCAATTCAGACCTTTAATCATTTCCCTCCAGTCCACCCTCAACTCAATCGAAATGCATCCTACGTAGGATTACCTTGACGATCTACGGTTTTAAGTTTTGACCAGTTGCAAAGAACAACTAAAAACTAACGGGGGACGCTACAAACGGGTGATGGTCGGACTAGAATACGAAACACCTTTTAGGGCCCAATCCAGGTCTCAATTTCTCATGTCGCTCCAATCTTATCCTACTTCCTGTTTCTTATTTTTATAGTGCAGGAGTCCAAATCCATTTCTACCTGTTTCAGGAACCAAAAATCACATAGTAGTAATTCATCTATTAGTGTATTACACATGCTAGTAATGAATATCCCTACATGGCAAATCACAATGTTTCATGTTATAAAAGATTTTCACGATGTAATTTAACGAAAGAGAATTACATAGGAAAAACTTACATTTGTCTTCCAATACTTAATTCTGACAGAGTCTGTGATACAGCACAAACATCACCATGTTTCTCTCAGCTGGCTTTTATCTGCTCAAAATGTGGATGAGCGCGTAAGCTGCAAGATAACCAATAACCACAACCTTGTAATGCATATTGTACAGTTTCATTAAGCTACAAATACTAGAGTCTAGTAACCCTGCATTTTTCATACAAACTTGAAGAACCTATTCACCAAGTGATGTAGTTTGTACACCGAGAAAATTGCACTTGCTCACAAGTTACAATACTGTAATCATAATGGGTTGCAAGCTCACCTATCCCAGAGCTTGCTTCTATACCAGTTGTCCAGAAAGAGCTGCAGACCATTTGCTGACAGGAAGCGAGCTTTTGCCTCATCTTCAGCAGCACGAGTCATCCTCAGAGATTTATCTTTTAAACCTGGACTTCCTGATATGAGAACAGCCCCTTCAATCTGCACATACGCAAGGCATACTTTACAGTTGAGAAGTTCTGAGGGTTAGATACAACCTAAACTGAAATATGCAGACCTTGTCTTTGTACTTTAAGGACATATATAGTGCAATCCTCGCACCCATCGAATATCCAACAAGAATTATTCTTCCATCTGTAATATCACAGAGTAGGCTATGCAAAAAATCTCCTACTGATTCAACAGAGATACGAGATTCTTGATCTCTTTTCTCGTTTTTCAACTTCATATATGACTGACCATGTCCAGGGAGATCAATGGATACACAATTTGTTTGTGCTGAGAGGGCCTTCATTATGGGTATCCACTCCTCACAGGTGCCCAGGAAACCGTGGAGAAACACGGTTACTGTATGCTGCATCAAAGAAATAGCTGAGGTTAAAAGACTCCCAAAATGAAAAAAGGGCAATAAGGACAGGTTCTTTTAGCACTGATAAGATTAGGCAAAATAGGTACATTGAGATTAAAAAAATTAAAGAATGGTTTTTTTACCAAAACAATTGATTTACAAGCATAAAAGATTTCAAGAGGTACCAACTAAGCTAACTTAGCTTAGTTGGTGGGTCCCAGGTCCTGGAGCAGGGATCAAATCTCAGTATCATGAGTTACATGTTTAGGTTTTAATTAAAAAATATACATGCTTTATCGGAAGAAAAAAATTCAAGAGGTAAGCTAGGGCAATAGGTTCTTACCTTAACACTCATCCTCGTTTCCAATAGTCTGATGGAGCAAGAGTAATCTTTATAGTTATACAATAAGGGGCATGATTTGAGTTGTTCACCACTGTAACTTCTTTGGATGACTTTTTCGTCGATTTTGAAATCAAGTAGCATTTCTACTGCATCTTCATGAGAGACTCCCAATGAGCCACCATTGAAGTGAGCATACATCTTTATGGGCTTAGTTGTTATATCTTCCTTCAGCCATTTATATGTCCCAAAACCATGCGCCAAAGGGGTGAAGCATTCTATTCTTCTCGTTCTGCACAACAGTGCCCTTTGGTGTTCCAGGTAACCAGCAAACTGAACATATGAAGACAAACTTAGACTGCTCTCAAATGCGCTGCTTATAATGGCCAATTTTTCATGCTTCTGTGCCCACTTTGCAATCAGTGCAGCATTCTCAAAGCCCCCAACAACACTTGGTTTGATAACCTGAACCAGTAATAAAAAAAGGATTCAATTATACTCATGAAGCTTGCAAGTTTATCATCATATGTATGTCAAGGAACAGTAACACTTTACTCACAACTGCAACTATTCGAGGATGCACAAATTTATTAAGATTGTGAAGTAAATCCTCTCTAATATTGTCAATAGTTTCATCCAAAGCTACAGGTAGATTTGTTTCTTCACAAAATTTGATAATATCATCCTCAAACTGCACAGGCTCCTACAGAAATGAAAGATAAGGTAAGAAACATACCATACACGCACACTTAGGTTTCAAGAAATGCATTAAAATAAACATAAAAAAGAATATAAATTCTCTAATTTGCATAACTGACTAGTCAGGTTTTTATTTCTAATATCTCAGCACTCTATCGAGTTCTGCATCAGTGGGTGGATATTTTATTTCGATTCACTTGTTAGATCACGACTCAGATTCTTCAAGTCCCAGACTATGGTAAAAGCCAATGCTGAAGTTGTACGCTTGTTTTGAGCTGTGTAGGACTATTTCCAAGCATTAGGAAACTAGAATTGGCCGTGGATGATCATATTGTGTTAATGATGATACTATGTATGTCTAGTATCAAAGGATATAAGCAAAGCTAGATGAAGATACAATTTTTCCCTAGAACCAATAGCACAGTGAAGATATTAGCGAGTATTAGCATCTTTCCACGTACCTTCAAAGTACAACAACAACCAGTTTTGGCAGATTAATTCTTCATGGAAAGCATTTTCACTAACAAAATCAAAATATGGATTCCTAACTGGATTAAATTTGACCTGAATCGGATCGAATTGAGATGACTCGTGTCAAACTAACCATCTTAACCTTTGCCCAAAAAGCTCCCTCAAGTCAATCTTAAACCATGAACATGTACATGAGCATAATGGATTTCTGACGTGTTTCTTCTGTTCCACCCAGAAGCACCTTTAGTTCCAAAATGCGAAGGTTAAGTAGGGGTTGTTTCCTAGGAATCACCTGGGAATTACAGCGATTCCAGAACGAAGGAACCTAGCATGCGTTAGGAATAGGGTTCAAAATGGTTCATCAAACTGTCTACACTTCTTATTTATTGTAAAATTGCACGCAGTCAGAAATTCACCCAAGAGTCTGGTACAAGGGCATGGATGTGAAGAAAAACCCACCAAGAAAGGTTATGAGGGCCTTTTTCTGAACGAATGGTCCTGAGACATACCTCAATGTATTGCAGGTTACAATTTTTTACACACTGTCCAAACACCAAAGCTTTCTCATAACTCCAAATTCTGTTAGCATCAACACGTATATTGATGTCATACCCAAATTCACTTCTTATTTCCTGAATGATAGCACCATCTTCAGTTGGATCTGGTCGACGCCCTACCTGTAGAGGAAGTTACATTCAGAAGGTCATGACTCCAAACTTAAATGACTAACATATGAATAAAATTCAACACTTCAATATTCTGATATGGACTACAAGGATGTGTTGAGAGAAAAAAATTCCAACCTTAAACTTTATTGTTGTGAAACCCTCTTCAAGCAGTTGATACACAACCTGAGATACCTCCTTTAATGTACCGCTGCAATCTACAAGGGCGCAAATTGGCACATGAGAAGATCTTCCCTTAGCGTAGTCCCCTACTGAGTTCAGGGGAGATCCAGTTTCTCCGAAAAGACTTGCATGTCTATGAGGTGAAGATGATGAACTGGAAGCTTGTTTACTTGCTAGCGCATGAAGAAGAGCCATTTCAATCCCACACCTCGCGCTTGGGAAGAGTGAAGAAGGCTGCAAAGAGACTGAGATGCAAACTCAAATGCTAAAGAGTGAAATAATTAGCAAGCCAATATTGCTACAAGACGTGTCCACTCACCATGATTCCCAACGCTTTCCAAAAAACCATGATGAAAAGGATCCATTGCATAAACGAAAAAGAGGATTCAATTCTGATCCAACAATTGTGTGAAGAAGAAACCTTAGCTGTTCTTCAGCGTCCTTTAGATCTTCTTTGTGGATTTTGATTGGGGCAACCTGTTTGAGGAATTCAATCATAAAATACATCTTCATATTGAAATGATGCAAGTAACTAGAGCTTGAAGCACATTGGAAAGTTGAATGGAAGAAAAATTGAAAATAAATCAAATAGATGCGTTTAACCAAACAACAGAAAAAAAACAGAAACAATTTCAAAATTTTAAAGCTCCAGAAATATGCAAGTTAAACCATAGACCAATATATTTGTTGAAAGTTGAAACCATGAGTGGTTTGAAAAGCTGCAAAATTTTCTTAAATATGCCCAGAAATGTTAGGTTACCCCAGCGTAGAAAAAATATTAATTATATGTAGATGCTAGATATAGTACAAGATAAAGGAGATGATAAGAGAGCACTGAAATTTAATCCATGTTGTCAATGCATAAAGCACATGTACAACTACAAGGCTCAATCCAGACTTGCGATGACTTCACTTATCTATGCATATATCCAAGGGATAAAATGTTAGATCCACGTTGTCAAAATTAACGTCTGCAACTACAAGCCTCCAGTTGAACCTACAAATCTATAATGAATATCCTAACTTGTGTACAAAATGTGTACATCTTAACTCTTATACCAGAATGTTTAAACCGAATTTACTATTATCACAGGTTCAACATACTACACACTGACATATTGTGTAGTGGAAAAAAATGAGAAGAAAACAAATCTAATCCTAGAAAGAAGAAAACCAGGGGAAGAGGATTTTGGGATTAAAAGAAAGGAAAAATATTGCCTCCTAGAAGAGTAGATATCATCATATTCATATACCATAATAGGCAAACATATCATATACACCACAATTCAAAGCAAGTCAATCTGTACCATCTAAATTTTAGTAAAGAATATAGCTGATCGGTCATTACATTTGTAATACGTGAAAGTTCTAAATTCTTTGAATAGAATATAGAAAACTAAGGGTATGTTTGGATGTAGAATCTAGAAGACGATTTTGAAGCCATAATAAATTATACATAGAATCTGAATCCTAAATTAAAATCAATTTTTACTTTTTAGTGTTAGGATGGACATGAATTCCTAGTTTTGTTAGTTTACAAACATGCCTTTCACATGTGATTTTTTCAAGAGTACATCGCATTCCAATCACAAACTCTCCTCTTCCCAAATTTAAGGTCTGATTATTCCTAAAAACAAATAATCACAAAATGAAGTAAGGACAACATGATGTGCAAAAACTATTACCTTGATCTCATAATAAACATGACTTCAATGAATAGTAACATCATCTAAATAAATTGTAAAATAATTTAGAAAGAATCGGGAGCAATATTATAGTAAAAACTACCAACAACAAAACAAAGGAAGTTCACATTGTGATAAAGTTTAATAGTAAATAAAAGAACCTAATGGGGGTTGATGTGTCATTTTACATTCAGAATCAGATTCTTTGAACTGAAAGCAGCAAAATTTTGCTTTTAAAATAGCAAACATTTGTATTAAATTTTGAGTATCAGTTCTGGATTGATTCTGAAGAATTTATTCTGTGTATTGGCGTTTCGATTGGTGAATGAAATTCTCATGTGAATTGATTTGGTGAATCATGGTTATGCAAATGACAAATGTCCCCCTAATTCCCCCCTTTCCAACACATTAAAGAAATGCCTTCAGTTATGTCATAAATTATCTGCATTTTTCACTGATCATCAAGAACACACTAACCTCACCAAATCCTCTGGTTCCATCAGTAAGGATTACAGATATAATGAATCCTTCCTTCTGTAAATCATTCACTTCACTCTTGATAGGAGTGGTGGTAAGTGGGGCAGAAAGTTGAAATCTGTGACAGAACAAGAATACATATGCATTAGGAATACCCGATGTGGTTAAAACGTACAGGATGGGAACTTAAGTTCAATTTTGAGTAGACGTTTTGTTAAATAGAGGATCCACCGGTACTGTGAATATTCCATCTTTTGGATTGTTGAAACAGAAGCACCATCATGAGTAAGCAAAAGAGTATTCAATGCCTGGGTGGCTGCTTGAGCGGCAGAGTCTTTCAATAAGCTGTAGGAAAAAATGTATTACCCAACTGATAGAAGTAATTTTATAGCATAAGATCAGTTAAGTAAGAAAAGGAAAGGGAGACCTGTGAAAATCATTTTCACTAATACAGCTCTCGACCTCAATTACACAATCAGTATCAGAGTGTTGAGATTCTGACAATGCATGATGCAGCCAGCTCCATCTTTGTCCGCACACATAGAGATCTAATGCTGCATGTTGTACACATTCCACAATCAAAAATTGAACCCATTCTCTAAATTCAATACAAATAGATCATACGTACGATTAAACTATTTTGAGATGATTAAGTCTACCGATATAAAACAGGATCTCTCTAAACCCTTTGACATAAAACATTTACTCTTATCATGAGAATGTAGTTTAGAAAGGAATTGGACATAGAGATTTTAAAGTATCAAAATGAGAATGTTATATGATAACAAGTTAACAACTGATGGGGAAAAAATAGCATTACATCTTAATCTTAATTTAAGAATTAAAAAATAGCAGTGATGGAAAAGGCAACCCAGACCGCCTAGTGGCCCGGGAACCTAGTGATTTATGGCCACCTAGTCGGCCCAAGGACTGAAAATGGCGGTTGCCGAGTATGACCAGGAGAGTTAGGCGCCCAAGTGCCCTTCACCCACCCAGTGACTGCCTAGCTGCCTTTCAATCCTTGAAGACTTGAAAAAAAATTTGGGACATGAAAACTTGAAAAAAAATACAGCTGTAAATTTTAGAAGGGATTGTCCCAAAATTCCAAACCAACAACAGTAACACAACAAAAGGTCAGCAATCAGCTTATAAGGTTAGCCACTCGCTAACATGAATTAAATGTAAAATGTGCACCGCATGCAATTTGTCAGTAATAGAAAGCATTTAGCTACATAATTTATTTAGAGAAGAGAAACTCACTATAGATAATAATAAAAAGATTTACTAAACATTACCTGTGTGCTGCACACAGCTTGGCAATGGATATGTCGTGTGATGTATAAAAGTATTTCTTTAATATATCAGATTGTGTTCTCTCGGCAATTGGCAGGAAACTGAAAATTCCTCCACCATGGTTGTTTATCACTATCACTGTCATGGGTTTCCTCTGCATCCTTTGGCAAAAGTGATTTTTTTTTTAAGTTCATGCCAGTGATATCAAACAAAAAAATTACAATGGTAGATGAAGCATGAATTTGGAGATAGAAAATCTTGATATGAAGATGCAAAAATCAGAAAAATCAATGAGTTGACCATCATCTGCACTGCCCTTTCCAGTCTATATGTAAATGTTACAGAATACTATAATGTAATATAGAGATTTGGTTAAATATTGTAACGGATCCAATTATGTATTGGAACCTAGTAGTCTTTTCTATTTCGTGCTTATGTAACCTCTATATATAGAGGCCTTTTCCCAATGATAAAATGACACTTATTTTCTCTCTTCGGTATAAAAGGATAATTTCAAAAAGTATTTCCCCTCCACCTTATATATCAAATATTATATGCTTACACCATATAAGTAAACATGCTAAAGAAAAGACAACCTTAATAAAATGATATTGTAACGGATCAATTATGTAATAAAATGAATGATACATTTATTTTCTCTCTTCTGTAGCTTAATTATAGCTTATATATGATAATTAAGCTACAGAAGTAAATCATGCTAAATAATACAATGAGTCAAGTGAGCCTACCTTTCATTTAGAATTGCCAACCCATTAGTATCATGAAGAAACGACACATCACCAACCAAGCACAACACCTGAGGAAACGTGACAAATTAAGCATCCACCACTCAGCTTGTAGTTATAAAATTAATCTTTAAATAAATAACATTACATTAGGTACACAAACTATTTACTTTCGTAAATATAATAAGCCAGTGCTTTCATCATATGATATGGTTTTTTCTACGAAACTAAATGGCATGCCTCGGACAACGTTATGAGCCACAAATATCTTGGAATATAAAACGACCAATGTCATGGATTCACCCTGTCAATGAATATTTGCCACACATTGAAATGGTGATGGCAATCTTCATTAATCCATGATTATAAAAAGTAAAAGACAGAATAATTGTAGAGCAATATGAACCCACACTTCCTACTTTTTAGTAGAGATATACATAATTAACAACCATTGTCCAGCTGTTCTAGCCAGAACCTGTGGCTGGAGCAAGGATTCAACACAGAATCAATGATGATTGTTGGATCTTGTTTCCACAAACATCTTACAATCTATATAAGTGTGTGCAAATTTTCTATCATGCTACAAAGAACAAATATTCTACCATTCTTCTTGCATGCATCCAAGCATCCACAAGCAATAAGAAAGTAAGTACTTACTCTTTTTTTACATCCAGCAGCAAAGCCACTAGCTGAGCTAAGAAGACCATCAATGCCACTGGCACCCCTGTTTCCAACAACCATTATGCTCTGACATTGTAATTTCTGGTCTGACATTGCACGACTGGATACAGGTTTAACCCACCCCTGTCCATACATGTCTACATCGCGAATGACCATGCTATTGCCAACAAATAGAACTCCATCCTTTTGAAGTGTCTCTGCAATCACATGGGCAACATATGGTTCAGTTAACGAGTCCCCCAAGCATATTTGTAGTGCCAGCTCCCTAGAAACCTAAAACACAAGTTCCACAAGTTACAAACAGTAATCATGGTTACGAAGTGCTCATATTGTTTATCCATGCATGTTCTCAGGGGATAAAGAACAGAAAGGTCGAAATTCATTATTGAGTCTTGTAATCAATGCTTGATTGATTTTATCTAATTTAGTATTTCAACAGACTGGGCTATTATGAATCTGACAATGTTGTCATGTACTGTCTTTTGAAATAATCAATACTTAAGCTTCACTCACCTAGAGAACCACCTCTGGAAGTATGTTTCTTAGTTAGATAAGTAAATTTGTTTATTTCTGTACTATTTTAGGAGCACAGTACCAGTGTTGCACTGTTGCCCACTTGTCCAGTAGGGCCAGATTCTTTGGGGTGATCGGGCCGGATACGGTTTAAGGTTTAAAGGAAGAAATATGTAATTTCATTCTCTAAATAGTTCCCAAGAGAAACCATTTAGAAACTAATGGTCAGTTTGGAATCACATTCTGAATGACGAAATCTCATAACCAGTTGCCAAATGTAACCTAGCCATAATAAGGAGATTCCAAGATTTTAGATGTCAATTGTAAATCACATTTTAGTTTTTGATTTTGGGAACCAAAAATTAATTATGAAAATGTTCTAAGAATTAGAATTTGTGATCATGTGAACCATGTGCCGTATAAAAAATAGTCCCTATGGACATTAGGGCTCATAATTAATATCAAAATTCAGGTATCACACAATAAACAATGAATGGGGGCCTGAATCATGTACTTATATCAGAATGGCATAAATAGATTATCATGTGCATACAAGAGACGCAACTCAGTAGAGAGGTCATTCATATGACTACAAAAATAAAAAAAACCAAAAAAAACCTCAGGATCAACTCCTTGTAAAGTGCCAAGTAATGTAAGTACTACATTGAAAATTGTTGTCCTAAATTCAGCACTTCGGCACATGAGAAACAAAACAAGAATCCTTACTGAAATAAAAAAAATACTTATGCAATAAAAAACCACGGAAAAATATGTTGGATGCTCTGCAGGATAACGAGGATCCTAGCAGAACATGTTGAGACTGCAAATTCAACAAACAGGTGTAGGAGAACCCGTGACAGACCCAGCTGCCAAATAGGCAGGTCCTATCCAGCCTTCCACGGGGACTCATGACCCTTTCTCTTGATAAATACAGAGACTAGTTAACTAAGAGAAACATATTACTACCATTGAGCCTGATGCACGAATGCATGTTAATGTAGTACTCTTTTATTCCAAAATACAGGATAAAGTTGGACATTCGAGCGTGTCAACAAAATCTGTTACTCTTGTGTTTAGATTTTCAAAGGTCACTGCACCCCAAACTAACTGAAATACTAAGTCGTTATTCAGTAGAAAGTCATTTGTTGCAGTGGAGAGATAATATTTTACACCCTTAACTAATAAGTAAAATAACATACCATGATTTATTATTGTTGTATTGAAATATGCATTGCTGGTCATGACTCATGAAAATTAAATAAGAATAACGAGTAGAAATGGGCAGCTCACATACCGTGGTATCTATTGCGTGCAAAAAGCTACTCCAGTTTGTCTTCATCCTTGGAAACTGAATCTTAAGTAAACTTTCAGCAAAAACATTTATTGTACTTTGGATCCTCTGACTGACAAGATGCAGAGGATCATGACGGCATGGATGCTTGTCAACAAAGATATATGCTGATGGGGAGCACGACTCAACAAACTGAGCAATACGCTTGCTAGTTATCCTGCTTCCTAGCTGTTATAACCATGAATTACTTAAGCTACTCAAGGAATCATAAAATTGATTATGTAATTTATTAGTGTTCACAAGTCTCAGTTTCACAAAAAGACAGTAATTTCAAACAGTTATCTAGCTATTTGATCTTCAGAGTTGTTGAATTGTACTTCCTCTCTGACCAAATGCATTAATATCATATACATCAACCATATTTCTCATAGTGTTCATATGCTCCTGAGATTATAGTCATAAACGGGATTAACCTCTACTTGTATTCAACAAAATAAAAAGACAAGATTCCATAGAACCACTGTGAATGCAGTCCTCGTCAATAGCAAGAGTTATGTTTTTTTGTTTTTGTTTGGCCAAAAAATAATAATAATCATGCTTTCTCTTGAGCATCTCCTTTACCAAATGTCATAAAAAATATCATTGTTCTTCAAACAAAATCTACTGTAAAGCCTTGACGCCTTCCAAGAAATAACCAACATTTCATGCTTGAAGACTACAGTAAGTGCACACTATGTGCTGCATGCTTGTGTTTGCTTCCCTTTGATGGAGATCTACAAAATCCATAGTGATAAAGGTTTACTGTACTAGATGCAATTTTCGATGACTACTTAGAGATCTGATGCCCAATCATAAGAGTGGGAAAACCAGGTGATCCGACATAGAAATAGAAATCAATGTCATAATGAACAGACAAAATTACAAGGCCAACAAAGTGATGAAGAGACGCTTTTTCTTGCATAGTTCATGTTCATATAATATGATGAATGTCATGTTAGATAAGATACACTGATATCACTTTCAAGACAAAACGTGTACCTGAAGGATTATATCTGGCTGCGCCCATTTCTTGACTAAATCCGATAGTAAAGCGTGGTCTAGGTGGTCCACAAACAGAAGGTGATCCTTAACACTAGGAAGTGAACTTAACAGTTTCCGCAGCCTCAAACCTGATAAAATATCTGGTACCACTGGCCACGAAAGGTGTTCGGCCACAAGGGCAGCAGCCCAAATTTCATCTTCTGCATTTATGGACCCAAGTAGCAGAAGGCCACGTTCTGCCTTTTGAAGTGCATGTAGAACTTCATTAAGTTGATGGGGATTTTCTCTGATTGCAGCAAAATTTTGAATGTTAATATATGTGGTAAATGGCTTTAAGTTACTTATCCAGTGATCCAGTCCTTGCAAGCAATTCAGAGTCCAGTCACTTGGATGATCTGCTAATGGCTCTCGAAAAGGGCAGTTTATGTGGACTGGGCCACATGGTTCTTGGGTCGCATACTGTACAGCGGTATCAATAGTAGTAAGGACCATTCTTGCTAGAACCTCATCAGAAGGTGGAGGAAGACCTGAGAAAAACCTCACGAATTTTCCGAAATGATCAATCTGAAAGGGAAAAGAATAAACTGCTTCAGAATCAGCTACTGCAATAAAAAGAGGCCTTGCAAGATCTCACCTAGACAAAGAAAAGAATGAGCATATCATATTCAGGAACAGATTTAAATCTTCAAAACAGTTTTAGCATGTAATTTCATCCAGTTCAACAAATGTCAAGTATAATTATGGTCTTGTGATACTGTATCTTTACAGATATTTCAATGGATATGGATGCAAATTGTTGAAATTAAAGCAGACCCTACAAGTGTTCTTCAGGATTATTGTGTTGCAAACTTGTAACTTTGAAACGCCAACATAGACGTTATTTCAGCCACCTGCACTTTTTCTGTGGAATTTAAAATTTAGTTGATTTTACCATCGAAGTGACAAATCTTCTAGATGAATATGAAATATCCTTTGCAGATAAAACTAACATATAATTTAACATTATAAAAAATGGTTTCTAAGAATTGATATTACAAAGCATAACATAAATTATATCAGAAGAAAAGTGAAAGAAAATGAACAAGAAACAAACTGCACATGAAATATAGGATGCTCTCCAGTTCCAAGATCCTTATGACAAAATTGGAAGTTTAGAGCACAATACAAGTCTTCCCACAACCAGAAACAGTAGCTCACAAGAGTCCACTAAAACCTCCACTACTTATCAAGTATAATTTGTCAGTTGTCAGAGAAGTGAATAAATATCTGCGGTGGACCTACAGAACCACCTAAATCTAATCATATATGCCATCACTCAAGAGTCATAATTATAAACTTGTAAAAGTGAATACAAGCTGACCTTGTCAAGAAAAATGAAAATTTGGAGTCTAAGGCATGACCTATGTTATTGTTGACACTTCTATTAGGTTTTGGTTTTGGAAAGAAACAAGGTGCTAAAATAGATACATTTCAAAACAAAATTTTGAGGCCGTGATTGTGAAACTTCAACTTTTATTTAACTTCTAGCCCTCTCTTCTGATATCATAATATTAATGTTGTCAAAGCAAATGAATGCTCAAAACTCAGGAGTCTAATACGGTATTCTAAAACATAGAAAATATCATTCTTGAGGATTTCTGAAGGTATAAGGAAACCCTTCCAGAATAAGATAAAACTTCTCAACATGTTCCACAATAAGAAACAACGAAACAAAACATTTTGCTCCATGAACTAACTCAGTACTTGGTTAATTGCTTGGTTTGCTCCATTATCCTGCAATTCTGGAGGACGGTCAGCAGTGAGCAATAAAAGGGGTACAAAATCTTGACTAGCTTCCACAACCTGCACAATACAGAAGTTTCTCGTAGAAACTAGTAAAGCATCTCAAAAAAGAAAATCACGAGCAAGAACATAAATTGTCATTCAAGACTTCTGACAGAAAGAAAATAAAAATACTAAATATGGAAGATGCTATAGATGAGATGGGGGAAATTGATTTGCCTGCGTTTAACATAGCAAAACTAGTTTGAAACAATTCACAAATAGAACCATGTGAACTAACAAGACAACAAGAAATGATATAATCATGGAAAAAAATCAAATCCTTTAATACATTCCTCTTGGTTCAGACAACTGGTGGTTTTATATTTTAGATACACTTATTGCATCGTGCAGTGGGCCTTTGGTCTAGAATAAAAACCAATTGATGTTGAACAAAGACTGAAAATCTATGAGCAGAAAGAATGTTTTCATCATTTTCCAATGTGCACTATATTAACAAAGGGTATCCGCTAAAAATCCATTAGTATGTTAGTATAGTCAATTGTGCCTCAAACATATGTCTTTTAAATTTTATAAAAACATGCTGATTACAACGAATAGAAGACCATTGTCAATATAATAACTTCAAGATTGATACTGTATGGCTTACAGCTGGAAGGAGATTAGAAACAGCAGTTCCTGATGATGTTATGACTACTGCAGGTATAGAAGATGCTTTTGCATATCCAACAGCATGAAACGCAAGTGACCGCTCATCATAGCTTGATATACACGTAGTTATAGGATGAGTTGCTGCAGATATTGTGAGTGGAGATGATCTCGATCCAGGTGCTATACAAAAATACTAACGCAGAAGCAGGCCAGTTTAGAAAGAAAACTAGGTGATACTTCTTCACTACTCAGAAATCTTACCGTCAAACCAAGTCGAACGCACTCCTCTACTATAAGTGATACCCAGAGAGCATTTATGTTGGAAAAGTCGTGTAGTGAGGAACTCAACCCACCAGAACGACTCATCTAGCAGTAAAAATTACAAGTGGAGTTAATGAGTTAATCCATATGCTCAAATGATTTTTATTGTTGTTTTCTGTTGATTCATATAATTCTCATGTTGCAGACTATGGGTCGAGATCACCATGGTGGGCATCAGTTTTTGGTTTTACCAAATTGACTAAATTCCTTTCTAGTTAGTAAGAATTTCTGCTCTCAAGCATAGTTAAACAATCATATATGCAATGTTGTGTAGAATTGGGGATCTAGTAGTATGGTAAATAAATATCATAATCATATGTTCCAGATATTAAAACAATATTTATCTTTTCAAAATAAATTACTTTCTGGCGTCACATTCACACATGAACCATTTTCATTCTTACACATTTAAACCACTTTGGAATTCTAATCCCACAAACCAAACTACCCCTCCTGTTTTACAAACATTAGCATACACATTCAGAATACGTGTTATGTTTGTTCTTTGAAAGTAAAATGCCAAACAAAAATTAAAACTTCACCTCTTCCTTCTATCATCATCCCTCACTCAAAACTTATGAACCCTAATACCCTACCCCCAGCGACCCTCCTCCCAAGACGCCATGTATGTCAGATACGCTCTAATCACACTTTGCCACTCCCTCCCTGAAGCCCACACTCACTTCCCTACCCTAGGCAGTCATTGAGTCATTAATGAGGATGTTGGTTAGGGCAAGGGATGTGGGTCAGGCTTTGAGGAGGGAATGGCAGAGGAGGGTGAACAGAGCATAACCCATATGTGAGCACAGCATGACATTTGCGAAAAGGGCAGCCTATGGTTAGGGTTGCGAATGAGGGTGGAATTTCAAACTTGACACGAAAAAACAAAAATGTGTTTAGCTTAAATGAGTTTTGCTGGCAAACATATTGATCCAGTAATTAATTTGGGCAGATTTAAGTTTGACCTATCACCTATGTAACCCATGTGTAAACCGCCTATTTTTAATTTTGTATATAAGTAATATTTTAAATTTTTGGCAAAATAGCCTTTTCAGCTTCCATGATCCCATCAACATGTCAATTAGTCAACTATTTTTATCATTGGGTATGATTTTAGATAAAATTATTTCATTTACTCACCATTTTGAACAAACTTTTAGCATCAAACCTCTTGTTTCTCTCTTCATATAGATCATATGGTTATTTGTAGCTCTTTTATGGCACAGCCTGTTTACTAAACAGGTTGTGTAGGTCAAGTTGGGTATGACATCAGATGGATTAGATTTGGGTTTTCTTTTCAATCTACATAATTAACAGTAGGTTTGAGCTTACACAAATTTGATCAGGTTGTAAACAAATTTGACCCAAACACAACACTTCGAACCATATCGCCACCAGTACTTGCGAAATTTAGTAGGTGAGAAAAGAAGAATGTACAGTTTGAATTTAAATTGTATGGAAGTTTTTCGAAAGATACAAATACAAGCACTTAATATGTGTATACTAATTTGCGCAGGGGGTGGGGGGATGTTCCAAAATAGAATTTCAAAAATAGTCCAAATAAATCAAGTCGGGATGATTAAAACTGATAAAACAATTTCGACCTTTGGAAGATGTCTATAGCCTACAATATGGTTTAAGCATTACCATTTGCCAGACATCATCATGAGAATTTTAAGTTAGTAAAATTAGAAATAACAAGACAAATTTAATATGCGATAAAGTTACCATGTTTTTGCTGAAAATTTTGATAGCCGTGAACCGAAAATAGTAGTGGAAATAATCTTGAAAATTTCCCTACATGAAAATATCAATAACATCAGGGAAAGCATAAATGAACAAAAAGCTAGACACCCAGCTCTTATCAGAAATGATAAAACAAAGATACAGCTCAAGAATAGAATGATCCAAAGGGTCAATTACCAGGACAGAGGAAATACCAGTTCGAAGATATTGGTTTGAAAATCCCTTCTGGCGAGATGTTCTGCATCAACAAATACCTTCCAATATAGAGGAATCAGAATAATGACAATATAATTAACCAAGATTTGAAATCTATATTGAAAGAGATAATTGATATCATGTTTAGAATATTTGGCTATTTTGTTGCTGTAAGAAACTTACAAGAGGAAAATGTTGAGAATAGTTTCACATTAGACAATTTGAGTTCTTCTTGTGACTTAAAACAACCTAAGTACCTCCATGTCATACCAATTGCCTTGAGTTGGGCATTCAAACTTTAATATGGTAGCAAGAGTCAATAAATGCAATGGTCGGACAACCATATCCACCTATCCTACACATATAGTAATACTACGGTTCGGCGTAGATTGGTCCCTTAGTCCTTCGGTCCTTTGGTACTTCGACATTTGACTCTTCATCTTCCTTAACTCCCTCCACTACAGTTTGTTCTCCTCTTGTGATTTAAACAACTGAGGCACTTCTCCTTAATACAGTTGGTTTTATTGGACTCCCATATTTTTTAACAGAAATTATTTAGCTCTCATAGTTTTACACCCATCTTTAAGTGGGTTGATGACACGGCATAGCGGAAGAATATGCTAGAGCTATAAGGGATACAATAGCACAATACCATTTGAGCATCTTCGACTGGGGAAATATTCAAATGCCCGTAAGTGTCATGGAGCCTCTTTTCACTAAGAAAATTATTTGACGGGAGAGCAACACAAACAAGCTGCAAACAACAATCAAGAAAAGAGAACAGTATAAACAATTAAGGAAGACTAACTCACGGTAACCAAAATATTAACAATATCACTAATCTCATCTTCAAAGATTCCACCAGTCCAGGTAAAGAGGTACAATAAAGATGCATCTAAATAGTTCTTAATTACACAACAATGGCCTTGGACCCAACCATGCTATTATACAGTAATAGGTCAGAGATCAGCAAGAAGATAACACATTGGGAAAAAGGAACAGATTTAACCTGGTTAAGATGTAATTCAATGGATTCAATTGCATCCTGAATTTTGTGCGGTTGATAATCATCCCAAATCAAAGTTGATGCTAAGACTGAACTGTCCTCATATTCATTCAATTCTATCTGAAAAAAGTAGCATTGCGATTATAAAGGTAGTCATTATTGGCAGTAGCTATAAGAGAAACTAAAGTATACACATCAAACTAGTTTATCAGATATGCATTACAATTTAGAAAGCATACAAAAGAGAGTATCAGCTGATTTATCATGTTGAAGGAGCTAGGATGGGAATATCATCACGAAAAAACATGGAAGTTCCATTACCTGTGGAATAAAAATGCAAAATGGTATGTTCTCACTATTCAGCATTGATGCTTCCTTGCTACAATTGGTACCTATGAACCCATAAGCCCTTATTAGGGGTGAATCAATGGAAAGATATCTGCAGAACATCAGTAGTAACGCCACATATTTTCAGAAAATCAATGCAAATGTTTATTAGCTTAATGAATGGTGATTGTGTTTTTGTTAATGTGCCATCAAGAGAACATAATAAATTAATTAGAGTGACAAATAAAGAACTTTTTTTCCTTTTAAACATGTGCTCGTCTATATTTAGAATAACATTTTCATGTAAAGCTCTGTAACATGTGAGCATGTTGATTTGATAATAGGCATCATGTCCTACTTATGGATTATGGAAAGCACCTTTCCAGAGTTTACTTTGAACCTTAACTATAAAATTCTGCTTACAAGATGGTTGCTTTTCAATTTGCGTTGAGCACAAAGGTGCTATAGAGGAACTTTGCATAGCTGCATTCTTAATTCAATTTTATAGTTTTTTTTGTTTTCTTGGTCTTCTTATTTCAATTTTCTTGTATTGATCATTGGATGCTCTAATTGATAGTCTCAAATTTCCTCATATCAGTATAGTGGTTCCCTGTACAAGAATAACTTATTAAAAATATAGTTTCTGAGGAACAATGTTTAATATTTGTTTGCTAGAGTGTAAGCTGTACTACTTCTTTGGCATGCTTAAAATTGTTTTAATTGGAAAAGAAATGGGGATAACAGGTTGCATGTGCTTAAATCAGCTCAGCTTTACTTATTTATAAGCACCTACTTTTGGAATTTTTTCAGAATGTCGAATTTGGCACACAATGGAGCGGTATATGTCAAAAGCAACATGTGCACAGATATACTTAAGTCATTTTCCCCTTTATTAGACCTTGACAACCTTGACACAATAACTTCACAAAGTTAATAGCTTGCCAAATTTTGGACATTAGACACCCTAACACATACACTTGGTCTATTTTAGAAACTTCCTTTGTATCAACATCAGTGTTCAGGCACCGCCTAGGCGAGCCTAGGCGGCCGGAGGCGTCCGGTCGCCTGGGCGATTGCCTAGGCGGTTGTGCGACCGCCCAGGTCTAGGCGGTAATTTTTTTTTAATTCAATTAATTTTCATAAAATAGATAAAAAATCAGGAAAAATCTGGAAAAATAGAAAAAAATACACAAATATTTTCTAAAAATACCATACATGTTTAGGCTTCGAAAAGACACCTAGTTCCTCGACCAAGGCCTCACTAGGCACCCCCTCTACCCACCTAAACACTTAGGTATACAATTTATTGCTTAGTAGTACGATTACAAAGTAACTCAGAGTTCATACATTAGATAAAAGAGAAATTAGAATTACAAGCTAACTAACTAATTCCATTGGACACATTGATATAATGTCCAATTGGGAACCATATCATATCCTCCACCACCATCAGAGTCGTCGGAGTCGTTCTCATTCGGATTGTCGACGTAGACATCATCTTCTTCAGTTTCTTCATCGTCGGTTTGGACATATTGCTCGTCGATGTCCATCGGTGGTTGAGATGTTGGTCCAGAACCTGGACCATAGGTTGTGAGGCCTTCAGTGCCTTTACGACGTTGGTCCAGAAACCACTTTGTAGAATGGTCTCGGCAACTTCAGTAGAGATCTCCTTCTTTTTCTTGTTCTTTATCCAACTTGCATTAGGATCGTTGTACTCCGGGGAAACAACAAAGGCTCGGAGTCTGTCTTTCTTCAGAAACAATCTTTGCAAACTCAGAAAGGCGGTGACAAATCTCGTGACAGCAGGACGTAGCAGGTTCCCTTCAATGGCAATTCGCATCCTCTTCAACAACATGGCAGAGCTGTTGAAATGTTTGATGATCTTCCGAGCTAAAACAATAGTCTTCAAAAACAACTTGCCAATATCCTCCAAGATGAGATCGATGCAATGCGCTGCACAGGGAGTCCAAAACAATCTCCTTCTTTTTTGCTGCAACATCCTACCGGCAAGTACGTACGCGGCGGCGTTGTCGGTGACCACCTGAACAACGTGTTCTTCGCCAATCTCGTCAACTACCTTGTCCATCAGCTTGTACAGGTAGTATGCGGTGTGAGAGTGACCGGAAGCATCTACAGACCTCATGAACATGGTACCTGTCGGACAATTTACTAGAAAATTGATTATATTCCTACCGAACCTATCAGTCCAGCCATTTGTCATCACGTGCACCTGTATGTTGCCCAATCTTGTCTGTACGATTCTAGTATACCTCTAGTGTAGTCAATTTCCTGTTTAAGGCACGAGTCACTAACTTCATGATACGTCATGGGTTTAAGTCCGGGTCCGTAAGTACAAGTAGCGGATATTGCTTCCTTACACTCAGACGTCCTTACAGTGTTGAATGATATACCACATCTATAGAAAAACCTAGACCATTTTTGATTAATTGTTTTCCTACTTCTTTTCTAAAGGTTCTTTCGATGGTTGTTTGTTGGGGGCCGGAAACCACGTTCTTCCCACGTCCGCAAAATGATGCCCACAAACGTTGTTTTTGTCTCTTTCGACCAGGAACGGGGCGAGAACGGGAGGTTGGGGTCCGAGCAGAACCGGAACCCGACCCGGTTTCTAGATCAAATTCTATGTTTTCTCGGTCTACATAATCATCAAGACATACATTTTCGTTTTGTAATGTCCTACTGTTTCTAATCATGTATGCAGTTATGTCTTGTTTAATAGAGTCAGGAACTTTATCACAAGGTTTAGCATTGCCACCGGGTGTGTGTGCAAGATGTTGTTTGTGACGGGTTATACCATCTCTAGTTTCCTTACCACATAACTCACAGACAATACAATTTTTATCATTAGCACTAATGTAATGGACAGTATTCCAACCGAGGTCATTTGTACGGGTAGGTCTTAGGTCATCGTAACTCTCGTGATGCATAGGTAGACTAGTGCCGGGTACGTAAGCCATATCTTAATTTTTGAAAAAAAAAATTAAAAAAAATAAAAAGCAAAGAGCCGTTGGAGCTCTCGCCTATTTCGCCCAGCAGAGTTGGGCGAAAGGCGGTGGTCGCCCAGGCGACCACCTGGGTGACCACCGCCACGGGCGACCGCCTACCGCCTAGACGGTCGCCTACCTGAACACTGATCAACATAAACCTTTCAAATGTGGTCACTCAAATATATCAAATACATTTTAGATGAAATGGCCAAACCTCATATGAAAATTATATAACCTTGATTCCCTATTATTCGCTCCACTTTCTGAGTTGTTGTGAAAAGCAATGATTTAAGTGCAGGGATCACTATACTGTCAGACAAGCTTAATAAATTTTTAAGAGATAGACCGCCGGCATGCTTACTTGGTGCCTAGTGAAGTATGTCATATGCTAATGTAACATATTCGGACAGTTCTATTTTATACGCACCAGATATAAATCTGAAAAAAAGGAAAAATGAAGGCAAGGCAAACCTTAATATATTCTTTGCTTTTGGAGCATGAGTGGACCCATCAAAATAAATAGAGGCTCCAAATCCGGAAACAACATGCAGTCCATTTAAAGAAGAAAATTCCACTTCATCCTTCTCATTTCCGAAAGAGACGAAAAAATGAGGAAAAACTTCCAAAAGTTGCAACTGCGAGCATAGCCAATTAAGAGCTTTTATACTAGGTGGAACCCTAACCTGCAGATTTGGGAGTAAGCAGTAAATAAAATAAAATAACAAAAAAACATCAGGAAGCCTCCATTAAAATACTAGTACTTTTTTGCCTAAAACTCCAAAATAAGTAAAAGAACTAATATACAAAGTAAGCAGTCAAGCCAAAACCAATCAAATGTAACAATTAAATGCCATATTCCAGATGGCATCATATGGAACTAAAGTGGTACCAGATTAAATCACAGATATCTTATTTCTTAAATAAAATTACAAATGAGATCAGTCATTCCCAGTATAATTGCCAGATAATTTATTGTTTTATCCAAAGCACACCCTGTTTTTTAGATATCTAAACTAACAACTGATTTTATAGATTTCAAGGGGAAAAAACAATGAAAAGCGTCTACGCATAATTCAACTTGGTTTTATGTTTAAGGTTAAATGTTCATAATGCTGAGGATATAAAAGTTCCAAGAGAAGATAATTTAGATGAAAGAAAGGAAACGACACATAGATACTATGGTTCAAAGTTTATGCTTAATATTCATCATCGAAGGTCGTGACATATAAGATGGGGTTTTTTATCAGTTTGACACATAGGATGGTAGTGTAGGGAACTATCACTGTATCTGTTTATGAAGAACCTGTTATTTTTTTCAGGACATGATTTATTGAATACAATCCCAAAAAAAACAGTGTGGTAAGATGACACAGCAGCTCCAACTTTAGACAGTGCAAACATATGATTCTGGTTAACTGTTTCTGTTCCTGTTAGGTATTCATAAATTTGAAATTTTAGCTGTTTATGAGAAATGCCATGAAAGAGGAAGCCATGACATGCAAATGAATAAATGATGCATCTTCAGTTGTCTTGAAATCCTTTTGGGTACCCATTTCTATTGTTTTAGGTACTCTACTGAACTGTGTAACAAGTTAAAGAAATTTTAATTAGTGTTAAATAGAAAAACAGCATTACATTTTAAGATTATTTAGTTTAGAAAATTAACAACTGCACATATTGCATCCCAGAAGAGTTTAAGCCTTTAAGGCGGAGAGAATCAATCATTTGTTGTACCTGAAACCTCATTACACCACTCTGTGAACAAGGAGGATCCAACTTCAATCTTGCCATCGCCTCCTTTATCTTGTTAACTCCTTCCCTCAATGTTACTGCTGGTGCCAAATCACATGTCACACAGAGCTCCACAGGCAAATCCATTTCTTCTTTTCCCTGAACAAGTTTCTCATCGAATGCTGGCCACCTCAAGTTCATCGTACCATTTATTACACAGGCCTACACAGAATAAGTTCTCATCTAAAAAAGGGAAAACATATTTCAAAATGGCACAGTATGACTTAGACACACCAAGCTATGAAAATTGTGAGATTAACCTTTTTTATCCTACTCAACTCTATCCAAAGCCAAAATTTAGTCTTACAACCTTCCAAGTTATACATCCCATAACTCTAGACAATACCTAATAATAGATTCGCAAAATATGATAGACAAGGCATATAAATTTCTCCACATAACACTTCTATAATATATCCTTTTTCTGTTCTACCAGAAGTCAAGTTAAGTTTTAAATATTTAGACATATCAGAACTAAAAACACAGTAATAAGAAAACACAAGCTTTTACAAGAAATGTAATGGTGCCTAATCTACTTTTAATGCCATGGAGAAATATGCTTCCACTCAACCCTAGCAAATCAGTTGATTACTTATCTACTCGTGCTTAAACCTCTTTTAAACCAAACAAACTTCGAATGTTTGTATCACAACCTATAATCCCACACAAAACGTAAAGTACCACGACTTTAACAAGAAAAAAAGCCAGTCTGATCATGGAAATTTTGTACCTTACGTAAGGCAGATCATCCAGTAACTAATGGCCAACACAGAACAGAATGCAAAGATTTCCAAATAACATGTTCAAGTCTGCCTACATTTATTGTCACAGATTCAGTTTTATTTTTCAATGGAATTCTATCCAAACTGTTTATACTGTCACTGTTAAATTACATATACAAATACTCATAGACAATTGAGATAAAAGAGATTCTCAATGTTAGAATGTTGAACACTAACACACACACCCCGAGACACACGCAATCTACGAAAGTAGTCAATAGAGTGGAATTACATAGGCACAAATTTACACCAATGAGAACTTCAACACAATTTGTGTGCAAAGCAAATATTCACAGATTTACAAAATCTTTTCGTTCCCATCACATTTAAATTGAATTTTGCACATACTCAAATATAAATATATATATATATATATCTATCTAATAAACTTAGTGAGATCCATCAAAAGTAAAACTCATGTGAAACAGGGTCTCACAAATTTTACAAGTCCTTTCACCATTAACATCATCCAAAGCAGCGAAAGACAAAACCTTCAACATGTTGTGGTTGTAGGCCCTACTTGGTTTTCAATAAAGAGTGCGAGTGTTGGCGTGTTTGAGAGAAGTAGAGGGAAGTATATATCCCTTGACTTCCCTAGGTCTTATGCCATGCTTGGCTTTCCTTAATCAAGAATGTGATGTAATTTAATACACATTTGATTACATTATATTGTTTGGTTGAGAAAAATGAAGATTACAACCACTTCATTACTCCACTAAATGTATGTCATCAATTTACGGAGGTAATCCAATTATAAATTTACAATCGAATCACCTCATTGGAGGTTGTAATTCAATCGCATTACAATGTAATTTGCTCATCTCAAATTTACTCAAAGCTTATCAATTATCAAAACGCAACCTTACCAGGACCCCACAGAGCTCTATGACTTCACTGGACATTTACTGAAAACTATCGATTACTAAAGGATTTTTTTATCACATTGGAACTCATGTAGTGAATTCTATGGTGTTGTCAAACGATGTAACTAAACTACAATGAATTTAGTTCATGTGAATGTAAACCCATAGAATTTGATTACAGTGAACCAAACATAACCTTAAACTGGAAGTGCAGAAACCTATTCTTCGTACAAAATTTTAAGCTGCAGAATTCGATTTTGAACTCCTTTTTTAAAAAAAATCCGGAAAAGAAATCTAGTTCCCAATAACTCAACTCCATCCAAAGTAGCATCCAAATCAAGCAGTTAGATTACGCATCCACAAACAATTCTAAGAAATCAAAGCAGGACACAGATCAGACCATTTGCAACCGAAAACGCAGGTCCAAACCTGGAAATCTCTCTTCTGCTTCTTCCTCCGGAAAGAGGCGCCGGAGAGGAGAGATCTGCTACGGCGGCCGGTCCGGTAGGAGGAGAGGAAAGAGAGAGATTGGCGTAGGGTTGGGGAGAAGGCGGATTTGGGACATTTGGTGGGATTGGGAGAGAGAGTGAGGAGTGTGGGTTTGGAGGGAAGGACAGGATGAGCTCTTCTGCTACCTTTTTATTGGATGAGGATTGAGGAGGCGATGGGACCGTATAGGATAGTGTCTTAGTGGGCGTAAACGATTGAGTCGAGTTAAAATATAAAATTATATTATTATTAAAAATTAATTGTAAATTAAACTCTCTTCTTCTTTTTTAGTTAGAGCTGCCTCCTCTTTCTCGAGATCGGATGATCTTTTTTGAACCATGTCGGAATAACTTTTTTTATTTGATCAAAATCTTTCATTTACAAGTTAAACCAAAATCAAGAGTATTTTTTTAGTCAAGTTTCAAGTTCAAACCATAATTGTATGCGTAAGTGCGTGTGTTTTCCCTTTTTTTTCCAACCTTATCAAAATTTAAGGGACTTCGAATGTTAGATTTTAAGGCTCGCGAGCTTTAACGTGCTAATTAAGAAGCTTTGGGAAATAATTATCAACAACAAAATGGGAAGCTGTCGTGATCACATATTAGTCAAATATAATAGTTTTAGACCCTTTCAAGTCAATGTGCTAAAATTTTAGCCTTTCTTCGAAGATTTTGTAACTTGGATTCCCAAACTATTCAAAAATAGCACTTTGGATGTAGGAAATGGGAAAAACTTCCCATTGGTGGGACAAATGGATATCAATTCCTACATCATTGTTTCCAAATTACTAGAAGAATCTATAAATTTATTATAGATTGAGGAGTTAGGTACCCACTAATGAAACAAGTTTGGAAGACCTATTGCCCCAGCTTATGGCTGAAAAGATATTGTTAACTCGTGACAATCTAATTAACAAGGGATTAAATGTCAACCCAACGTATTTTAGTATGCAGAGGAAACTATTGAACACCTTTTTTTGAATGTGAACTAGCCAACGATTTTCGGGACAAAACAACATCGATTGACTTAAACATCGTTCGTGGGAATAATCGAGTTTTTCGAACCAAAGTTCAAAATCGTTTTGATTCAGGAACTCTTGATTGGTTCACTCTTACCAATGCATTCTTTGAAATAATAGATGCTTTAGGAAAACTGCAACAAATAATGACATTGTTCTTAACACTTGTTTTGATTTATTTGAGCTTTGAATATGTACGCTTAAGAGAATTGGAGGAGCCATTAGAAGTTAGAACAGGCTTCAGTAGTGTGAGAAGGGTTAGAACTCTAGTCTTTGAAACCTCCCTAGCAGCCGGAATCCTAATGGAACTTGACACCCGGTCAACTCGGGAACGGCTGCTGTCGATGCTCATCATGCTTCGCTTGCTTCCAACCACTGAGGACGATCGTACTGATCTGAAAGAACATGTTGCAATTGCCTCCTGGATGTTGTTGAAGCTTGTTAGCTTATTTCTGGGACTTCTTTTGTTTGAGAGAAAATTGTAATCTGTGCTTACGATTATTTCTTAATATGCTGATAGACTATGTAATGTTCAATAATATCATAGGTAATATTCTCTGTAATATTCTCTATAATATCATAGGTAATTTATTTCCTAATTTTTTTAATTTAAATTGATATGTTGACATCTATGTATAAAGATGTTCATTAGATAGTTATTTAGTTATTTTTTTATTAGTTATTTTCATATTAGAGAAATATATTCTTATATAAACGATGTAATATTCTTATTTCAGTAATATCATAGGTAATATTCTCTATAATATCATAGGTAATTTATTTCCTAATTTTTTAATTTAAATTGATATGTTGACATCTATATACAAAGATGTTCATTAGATAGTTATTTAGTTATTTTCATATTAGAGAAATATGTTCTTATATAAACGATGTAATATTCTTATTTCGGTAAGCAAATATAAATCAAGTTACCAAATCTAATTTTCGTCTTTCTCATCTTGTCATGTTCTGTAATTAAGCTACTCCGCTCGAAAAGAGAAATTATCCTAACTCACATCCACTAAGAGATTAACTACTTTGGATTGTACCTTTTTGAATCCTTGATGTGGTTCATAGAAAGGGTGCTTAATTTAATTGCATTATAATTAAAAAAATTAAAAGTATGTTTTATTTTTTTTACGGAAAAAATATGTACCTTGTAAAAAAAATCAAAATTGATAAATTTGTCTAAGCATTTTTTTGTCGTTTTTGTTTTAGCTCGTTTGGACCAGTTTTGTTTTTGTTTTTTCCTTCCCAAAACATTTCTCTTTGAACCCTTGTATGATAAAAAAAGATCGTGAGATTTGTAAGGATTATTTCGATTGTTAGATAAATAGTCTCACATTGTTACTTCTGAAAGTAATTACTAATCTATAATTAAGTTGGATTCATCATCCCCCACCAAAGTGATGAATTTTGTTAAGACAGCGGAGCAACCAAATTTCAACAAAAACCATCACCTTGAGAGCTTTGACATCGTCTTCTTCGACCATTATAATGGTACTTCGTAAATCCTCAACTATCTTCGATATGTCAATCATTTCTTTATTTTCCAAATGCAACTGCTTTCTTGCTCGTCGCACCCGATTTCAAATGGGAAATGCATGGGTGTCCTCTTGGGTAGCTTTTCAACCTCTTTTTGCTCGAAATAGATGGGAACACTTGTTGGTATTGAGGAAGACCATCAGACCAAGTAGGCAATCGTATGGACACTAACACCGTTGGAAGGAGGAAAGCTTAGTGAAGGAGGTTCAAGACAAGTACAAGAAACACTCTACCAAGCTTAATTTCAACCCAACTAAAACATCACAAAACATCAGTCCGGACAAGTTTGCATCACGAGAACAGAAATTAAAACACAACTCAAAAAGGACGAGTTTACACTAGCATGTGTGCCCTGCATCAGAATGGACAAGTTTACATCTGAGATATATACATGCCAACTACTGCCATCAGCAATACTACCACTGCCACAACTACATGTTTCACCTTCAGTTGTCCTGCTTCTATCGATCTCACAGCCACCGGCTTGGATTCTACGACAATATCATCCTCCACGGTGATATCAGGTACTGCCTTGCATGCAGTGGTTGTCGCCGGGGGACTGTGCACCTGACGACCAAAAAGCGAATCATTTAGTCTAGGAATAATGAGACCATAACAAAAATAGACTTGAAAGAGTATGATACAAAGCTCTAAGTAATTATACTGATAACTGTATAACACGTCTAGAAAACACTAATCAATTTAACCCAAGCAAATCTTCAATTCCAAGGCTATCATCCATTTGTGTTCCTGACTCAACGTGCTTTTGGTTCAAGACTAGAACTTCCCCGATTTAGGCCATAATTAAAAATCGTGCATAGAAGTTCATTCATGTCGATGTAATTACTATGGCTTTTAATTTTTTATAAATATACCCATTTATGAAGGTGCAGCAGGGAACACAGGTTTTCTTGGGAGGTCTTGGGAAGCGAATGTATATTCTTTTCAAGAAACAGTATTGTTTGATTTGTTTCAGCAAAACATGACACGAGATTAGAAATTTTTGACGTACTACTTAAGCAGGACAAAAATATTTTCGATCACGATTCCTGCATTCAGTGCATAAAGATCTAATTAATCAAGAGAGAATGATTGCTATTACCACAAAATTTGAAGTAGAAGATTCGGTTACTGCATCTGCCGCTTGCGATTCAGGGAATTCTAATTCCTTTCTACTTCCATTACCATCAACATTGCCATTGTCGTTTTCTGTCTTCCACTTCTTTACCAATATCTCGTTTTCATTCCTTAAAGAAGATATCTGCACAGAGGGAAAGTACATGCACTTAGTTGAGCAAATATTTCATCCTGAAAATACAAATGCAAAACCTAGGCAACAGTCGCATCTTGACAACATGAAATTATGTCTGACAAGAAGATTACTGTAAGAGACAACTGCTTCTGTGAAAGAAACAAAATCCAAATAAAACAATCTTGAAATAGAAGTAAAATGAAAACTCTATACTTAAATACATATAAATTTATGTGTTTATTTATTTATTGTGTCATTTGTCTTAACAACATTTAGTGGCTTTAAATTTTGACTATAAACATTATTTGTTGGAGAAAAGGAAAGTTCAGCATCTAGCGGTGACAAAAGGATACACATTAGTATGAAGAAAGGGAGTCAAAGAATAAAGTCAAATTTGATTGCCAGTTCTGTGTAGTACTAATCCAATTTCTGCTTTGTTGTACCACCAATTAACACACAGTGTACCTCAATTAATTGTCCATACATTTCAATTTTGTAGTATGTCATTCAAAAATGTTATGCATGTGCTTACTCATCTTGCAAGTTTGATGTCATACTTAAAGTTGATTTATTAAAACCATCAGATCTTTCCAAAACCTAAAGAAAAATTGCCATGAGAAATGTCCACGTAATCAACATTTTTGGCGGATCTACTAAATGTCTTTAGGTTATGTTGTCAGCAATGAGAAACGAGAAAAGTAAATAATAATAAATCAAACCTGCTTCTGAAGCCGTTCTCTTTCAAGTGCTAATTTCATGACCAGATCACTTATTACTTTAGTTTTGACACCAATGTCTTTGGCAGTAGCTTTTTTTGCAGTGTTTTTCTCATGAAAAGTTCTCTCCAGGCGTTGCAGTTTACTCCTTAGAAAACCCAGCTCTTCATTTAGTTCAAGATTGGTATCACTCAACAGATTGCACTTTGATTCTGCACTTTCGGCTCTCTTTTCAGCTTGTAAACACTTAGTTTTCATCTCTTCAATCACACTGTCCATATCACTTAGCGCGGAGTACAGCATGATCTGCTGCTCTTCACTTGCTTCAACAGATGCCGTCGCCTGCTCTAGACGAGCATCAGTTTCTTTAAGCTTAATTTCTAGTAGATTAGCTCTCTCTGCTTCATGGACTCTAAATTTCAGCAGCTCTTCATTAAGTTCAGAGTTGTTTTCAGCTAACAACTTGCACTTTGCCTCAGCAGTCTCCGCCCTGGTGTCTGCTTCATAGATACCCTTTCTCAGGTCTATGATTGCATTTTCCATGTCTAGCAGCTCAGTGTTCAAGGTAGTCTGTTGCCCTAAAGACATTTTTGCCTTTTGCAACTGCATATTAGATTCTCTTAACTGTTCCTCAAGTGAAGTCAACCTATCCTTTAAAACAAGTGCCTCTGACTTCACAATACTACATTCATCCTCTGCAACTTCCACAGAGGATCTTAAGTCTTTATTCTGCTGCTCAAGAGCAGTAAGCTTCTTATTAGCCTCTTCTAGCTTTTGGATGGTAGTTTTTGCATCCGATAACTTTAACACACTCTCTTCAAGCATATGTCTCATGTCAGTTTCTCGATGTGTAGCACTATTTAGACCAAATTGTAGAACATGCAATTTTCCAACTAATTCTTTTGATGTGCCTTCTAGTACCTGGGCAGCATTTTCAGCCTCAAACAACCTCTGTGAGATTGTTATAACTGTTTCTTCCATATAGCACACTTCTTGCTCTGCATAATGCAGTCTCAAGTTCATTGCTTCTTCGTTCTGCCGTGCATCTGAGAGCTTTTTCTCAACATCCAGCTCAGCTCCCAAGGATTTCTCCAGCATCTGTAAAGTATGTCTTTGCTGCTCTACGGTCTGTGTTTTCCACTTAGCATCAAAGGATGAGTGATGGTTGCTTGTGAGGTACTCCGTAGATGACCCGTTGCCTAGAAAGACAGACAAGAAAGTTGTAATGTGTTAGATCGATGAAATATCTCATTTGAATTGTGTGTCGATATGGCTTACATGACTCCTCACCAAATGATGAAGCCCCACCAAACATCTGCAACTGTGTGATAATATCAGATACTTGAACTTGTGACTGCTTAAGAGATTCTTCAGCACCATGTAATTTCTCTTCTATTTCTTCAGGCAGTTCACCACCTGAAGATGCCTTGCTACGGGTATCTAAAATTTCTTGCTCGAGCCGATTCATGAAGCAATGCAGCTCCCTTGTCTCTGACTCTAAGATCCCTGATAAGATATCGAACTCAAATGCCTTTTCTACGACAGCAGTTGAACCATTTTCTCTTGCAAGGCTTTCATGGTCACTCACTTTACTAGCCACATGCATTCGAAGCATATCCAAATTAAGTACCTTCTCTGAAGAATAAGCTATATCAAGTTCAATCCTTGTTAGCACTTCTATAGCACTAGCTGCTTCGCTTGCTCTCTCTTCACTGGGTGAAGAGTCTTCACGTATATCCTCATAAATGGCATGCCCATCAGTAGACATGATGTTTCAGGCTACTGCAAGAAATAGAAAACTGGGTCTAAGGGGAACCTGTGAGTAAAATAGATGAGGTTTACAATAAAGCCATGCTGTAAAACAGATGAGAAAACATAAACATTGCAAAAAAGAGTAGAAGACAACTAATAGTACACAGACAATAAAAATCAGGTAAAGATGTAACAGGGTATAGTTTGCAAAGAAAGAGGCCAATGAGCTGCAAAAAGGAAAAATTAGAGTGTGTGCGCTGTCCGAAATAGATACTAATTAATGACTTATCTCGAAAAATCGAAGTATATTGGACCACAATGACTGAAAGACATTTCCGAGTCCTATGACTGTCTTAAACAACTAGGAAATCTATGCCTTCGCAAAAGTTTTAACTTTTAAACCTACATAGCCAAAAATTTATCATGATATTTGCTTTCAACTGATATCTTCTTTGTTTCTCTAATGGTTCTTCCAATGAGTCTTCCAACTGATCAGGCTTTCATTCCTTTGTCAACTACTTACTGGTCTATAAGATATTGCATAATAGGTATTAGGTAACTTGCAGAAGCAGTAATTTTGCCCCTGACAAAACAGAGCATACTTGCTCGCTCTAAATAATATTTGACTACGTTGCAACATTCAAATGTCTTATAAAAATTCCTAAACTGGGTAGGAATTACAGACTAAAGGATCACTGGACAATTCATATTGTTAATGGCCTTTTAACCACACTGTTTTACACTTTTACCAATTCCGTGTTCAACAAACTCGATTATTTCAACACACATGAAAGATATCTACATGGACTATAGGTGTTTCATTTATCTATTTCTTTTTAAATTTCATGTTCGGTGTAATCGGTGGTTACCTTAACATGCCTTATTAATGTAACAATTACATTTCCATGCATTGGTGGAGTTTAGTATTGCTAATAATACTGGGACACCTTTATAGACATGTTCTTGAATCATATACCATGGTGTGATTTTTGGATATGGTATTTAAACTTCGGACTTGAAAGCATTCCTTCTTAAATGAGGTGTCAAAACCAAACACCAAGTGGAGAGGTGGAATGAAAACCCTGCAAATTTACAAATCATTTGCAATTTTTGAAGTAAAACTTCTATGTATCAAAATTGTCAAAACCAAACACCATGTGGAGATTGAAATATTTACTCAAAGATTAGTTTAACTCTAATGGTTCCAAATTAGTTCAAAATGCCAACATTGAACTTCAAATATTATCATGTATATGTTATTATGATTTCTAATGATTTTGAACTTTATTAGCGCATTCTCAACCTTAATGCATAACTTGTGAATTTTCACAACAAACATCACATTAAAAAACACATTCACTCAAACAAGGTAAATACAAATTGTTGCCGACAATTGACTCGGGGTCTGTTTGGATAGTCCAAAATACCATGGTTTTTTAGGAAAATTATATTACTCAGAAAAATAGTTTTCAATCCCATGAAGGTGTTTGGATCACCCTAAATAATACATTACAAATCTGCGTAATTTGGCGAAAACATGATTTCCGACAAACTCAAATAGGTTGTGTCTCTTCTATCTTCTTTGTTTCTCATGAAACCTTCGATTTTTACCAAAAATACGTATTTTAGTCAAACACATATTAGGTATGATAATATATTTTCAAAGTACATTATTCGAATTGGATGTCATATTGAAAAATTACATTTTCGGAATCAAAGATTTGAAACCTTTAGTTACCCAAAAGGGCCTCAGAGAATATTTTTTTTCAATCCTACCATTTCAAAGTTCAATAGAACCTAACCCTTAGCTTCGATTCCATCTCTCTCCATCATGATATCTTTCAACTCCAATCGAGTCACAATCCCACAATCAAACTCCAAATCCATCCATTTCCACGCAAACCCCAAAAACATAAAGAACCAAACGTAAACCTCCCATCTTCCGCGACCGTGTTAGGGTTCCGGGAGACGGTGATGGGAAGAAACCGAAATGGTGAGGTGATTGGGAGTTACGATCTTATCTTACCTTTCGATTGCTCGCAATTCTCCACTTCTGTACCTCCTCTGCGGTGAAAAAGGGAAGAGTAGTGGTGGGTTTGTGTAGTGTGTGATGTCGGCCGATTTGGGTCATTTGCAGATATATATTTTCTCCTGTAATTGCAATTTTCGTAATTCCTAACATGGCTTTGACAAAATCCTTGATAAACTAAACTAAACTAAACACACACAGCACAAAAATACACAACGGTTCACTGCCCATTAAAGTGTTATACAAAAAAAATAACACATCTACCATATTTTGTGGGTGAATATTTTTTCAACACAATACGAGATTTAAAACATCTCACAATATGACTTCATCAATACATCATATTATTATTTAATTATAAATCTAAACACAACGAATCATCTTCAAATCATACTTAACACAAGTATGAAATTATCCGACACAAAAAGCACGCGTTCACAAATCGGGACATTTCATGGAATAAAAATTAACTTCTATTATAAATTCCCTTGAGTAAAGTCAATTATATTCAGCATAATGAAAGCTCAGGACTATGATATTAAAAAACCTATTTATTTTCAAGTTATTTACCATATATTATCGAGCATTTATGGGATCACATACTTCCCAGAAATATTAAATACTAACCACCTAATTACCAACAACATGAAATATCGTTATTCTGACACGGTAACGTAATTGCCACCTAAGGAACATCGACTAATCATACATCATGTCTAATGACTTTCTCAACTTTTCCGAAAAATCAGGTGAGCAACAAATAATCTACCAAAATAAAAAAAATGATTGGTCAAGCACCAACCAAAATCAAACATGACCTACGTTTTCCATAAAAATGCATCATTCATCGCCACCAAAAGAATCCAGCGTTAAAACTTCGATAAAACATCCAAGAACGAAAAAAATCACCCATCCGCAACCTGTCTTCCAAGCCCACGATTCCTTGCTTTTAGAATAATCCTCGCGCATCTAAACAACTACTGAAAAAACAAAAGAATCAATGCAAACCGGGCGTGGAGGAGAGATTGGAATGCGACATGATGAGGTGGCTGCGTTTTGGTTTCTTGCTTCTGAGAGGAGGAATGTAGGGTTGGTGTGATTTGAATTTTCAATTAAAATGAGAGTAGAATGCAAAAGACATTGTGACTTCAGCCAAAGCAGTGAATTCTCATTTCTGGACGACTTTTTTGTTTCTCGTGTAAAACACAAGAGATTACAGCTTTTCGTTAAACAAAAAATAATAATTAATGACATTAATTGAGTTTCTTTTCCAAAGCTGGACTCCACTACGGACGCCATAGAGGGGGGACATTAATTGCCTTCTACTAATACTCAAGTCTCAAAAGTATATTGTGCTGAAAACTTTCTGCCGTTGAAGCCGAAAGTGGGCCGAGAATTAGTTATTTGCTAAATAGAGGTTGGCGCCAAATTGTGTGATTATCTGAGTGAGAACATGGAGAGGAACGTAACGTATTGAAAAATGTTTTTGACGAAAGCCGAACCACCAGCCACAAATTACAATCGTCTATGCGATTGCCATTTGCCATGTCACATTAAGGTTGGGTTATTAAATTGAAAACCTTCTGCACCAAACCGATCTCACAGATCCAACTGAAACTTGCTGGATGGAAGTCGTGAATCGAATGGGTTGGATCAATCATGAGGCAAACCCACGCCACACCTATGTTGGAAGCGACTCCAAGAGAATTGACGTACACAGAGACGCACGCAACCTGCATGATAATGATTTCCGCTACTACATTCTGGAACTCTAAATCCTTACGAAGCATGATTCCGCAAAACATCGCCATCAGGATAATCGAACCAAAAAACCAAATAGCGTAAAAAACATCAAAACGTTTATTCAAAAGCAAATGCCATGCTCCATAGAACGACACCATTACATAACAAACGATGGACCAACAGAACCATAGACCAAACACGACAATCAACAAAGACAATTACACAAACTTAACACACGACGACAGGCAACCAACAGACTCGAACATAAACACAATGAGAAACACAGCAAGCAAAGGGACACCATATTACTCTTCCTCGGTTTCCGATTCAGCATTCTGAAGCCACTCAATGAAGGGTTTCAAATCCTTCCAAATTGGGGCGCTCTTGTTGCTTCCAGCAGATCCTTTGTGGTACCACTTCATTACGACATCCTCCTCCAGAACGTCTTCATCATAGAGGACCTTGAATACCACTGCAACTTCCTTCACCACCAGTGGACCAGACTTGTTGCAAAATGTCTCCAAGGCATTGAGCAGAAGCATCCTAGATCCATCATCAGTGGCAACGGCAGCAATGTAATTCTTCTTTTTCACAACTGCCTTCGCGAAGCCTTGGCCAATGCCGTCGAATAGGACTTCAAAGTACGCATTCATGATTTCTTGCGGGTTTCCAGCGAGTGATCCAATGAACTTCCCCATTTGGCTTGGCTTGGACCCCTTTTCCAGCTTCTCTTTCATCTCCTTCACTAACTTGGAATGGTTGTCAAGTTCCTTGCTTTCCTCAGTACCATTGGTTGAGACATCTGTTTTCTTATCTTCTTTGACCTTTTCTTTCTGCTGCTCATTAGTGGAGAGCATAACCATATCAGCAGTTACAGCAGTCAGCTGCTCTTGAATGCGCTGACGAGCAGCTTCCAATGAAGTATCTGTCTGCCACTCAACATCATCGTCAGCATTGTTATCACCAGCCTGGCTGCCAGGTGGAGAAACCCGGTCTTCATCAGAGCTACTTGCTTTCTTCTTGGGTCCCGCAGATTTCGACGTAGCACTTTTCCCAGATGCAGCAACTTTCTTTTTCGCCTCCTTTCTAATCTTCTTCGCCTCTTCGTCAGCTGCCTCGCCTTCCTTGAGCCTCTCCTTCTCAGCTCTCCTCATGGCCTTCTTATTATCTTTAGATCCCTTCTTCTGCTCTGGTGGATTCTTCAGGATAAAAGTCGTCAGCTTGTCTCTCATGTCAACATCAGATATAAATCCACATGCAGCACATTTAAGAGTGAGCATTTGAGTCTTCGTGATGATTATCTCGGTCTCTGGATTTCCACAGCCATAGCACTGGACATATTTCTTAATGAAATTCTCCAGAAGTCCTGCTAGTTTCTGAGTGTCATGAGCACCATTGACCAACGAGACTCCAGTTTTTTCATCAAATTTAGACTGGGCCCCAAGCTCACAGCCAAAGTATTTTGTCGTGTAGGACGCAGGTCTAGCCAAAGCCTTGGCAATATCAACCATGTTCACAACATTTGTCTTGATACCATTTCCTCGACCTTCAATTTTTGTGATCATCCTAGGCATCTTGTACCTATAGAAGGCATCATCGCTGTTTCCAGCACCAATATTTTGCAAAGCCATCCTTTCTTGACTTTACTTTTGAGTAACACCAGATAGACTTGGTCAGATGTTGCAAGAACCAGAACCAAGAAAAGAATCTGAAGCTCTGACTGGCAGATTAGTAACTTCTTCAGTACGAAGTTGATCACTTGATACAAGAAAAGGTTGCAACCAACTGCAACCTTCAACTGATTCAAGATTCTGGAATGGCTCAAGAAGCATGCAGCCAACTGTACCCAAAGGGCTTCTGTACTTTTTTCTAGAAGTGGGACAGTACTTTCCAAGCAATCCAATTGATCCCAAGAAGAGTGGAGCTTGTTCAGACATAAAAGAAAATCACACAACACCCTCCAACTTGACAGATGCAATGATCACGCTGGTACTGACAAGTTCCTGAAGAAAATTGCAGTTCAAATAATCAAACGTAAACAACACAATGCTACACTGTTATTTCGAACTTATGCTGAAGAAATTCATGGATTTGGAGAAATCAAAGAAAACAAAAACTGTAAGAATACAGGCTCTAATCCAGTTTGTATCTAAACGTTGCCACATGTCTGAGACATTCTAAGAGAGAAATGTGTGACCAAAATTTCTCTCCCTCGATAAATGATTCACTCTTAGTTTTAGCCCTTGTCTGAACTGCATGCAAATTCATAAGCATTAGCAACCAGTTATTCGAGGGCATGAAATTTAAACTTTATTCTTAGAATACACATGAATAGAACACAATAGAAACAAATATATCAATCGACCTAAGTCATTAGAGGTAGAGGTAACGGAATAACATATGATGAGTAACCAGAGCAAAAACTATACGAGTATTCACTTAATGCCTTACTTCATCAAGGAAGAGATGATTAGTTGCATATAATAATGCAAAACTGAATGCACTTCAAACACGACATGGCTACAAACCGATACATGACTACTGGCTAACTCTTTCACTTATAAGTTAAATTGAGAGGCGCTGTCCAAGGCCACTTGGTGGACAACAGGAAGAGCTTATTTACTTATGAATCCTTTTAAAAGGCCTCGGATTATATTTACAAAGGAAAATAAGTTTATATGTGCCTCCCAACTAAACCAAGATATTATATGACAAGATTGGCACGTCACGGATAAACCCCCACAGCCAGACCATAAGGCTACTCAAAGAGGCATCACAAGTGCAATCATATACTGTTCACAGACAACTAAATACACCTAAATTTTTCAGTGCTTGCCAGAGGATACAAATTGATAGACAAGCAAACAACTAATTTCAACAAAAAGGTGAGCAAATAACATATACTTTAGCATGACACCATACGGATTGCCTACTGAAAACAGACTGAGTGAACTACCAATAGGCTTAAAGGAGATCATCATAACGTCTACAGAATTCAACGAGAACAAACATATAGAGCATTTTCCGATGGATAAAAGTTGCTAAATATTTACAAACATTTGCAATAACTGATTACTAATATTAGCAAACATGCTTAAATAGCATAGATACGTCGAATAGCATAACTACCAGCTAAATATGCCAGATCGGACAACTAGGTCAGACAAAAAACACTGGAAATCCCATTGAAGACCAACCCAGCATTAGCAAGTTAACGCGCAAATCGTAAAAACCAACTAGTGCAGGAGTAAAAAATAAAACAGAGCTCATGCTTACAGATCATATTGTTCTGTAGCAACTTAAACAGATCCAATTGCTCTACGAAAAGAAACTTCAACCACGTCCCTAGGTGAATCCTTAGAAACAACCCGATCTCTGTTTTAGATGATAAATTGGACCTAAAACACTAAAATCTAATACTTCCATCGGCAAATCTCAAAAGCCCCAAATCACACCCAACAACCACCCGTACAACACAAATCCACCACAAAAACCACGAAACCACACACCGACATTCAATTCAACCATCGAAACGCAAAGATCCCGATCAATTCGCAACGAAACCCTAACCAAACATCGAAAACGAAAAATTCCACCGGAAAACGCAGATCCAGAAGGAAAACATAACAAAACTACGAAACCGAAACGAAAAGCGAAGATCTGGAATCGCAAGATCGAGGAATAGGAGGAGAGAGTCGACCTTGGGAGTATCGGAAACCCTAGACTTCTTGCTTCTGTGCTCGAAAACAGAAGGGCGATTTCGATTAGAACGGTCGGCTGAAGAGTATTTATAGGGAAGGTGAGGCGGTGACGGTAACGTGGTCCGTGGGAGAAGGATTGGGCTAACGTGGACCGAGGGAAACCCTAACACCGCGTCTTTGCTTAACGCTTCCGGGTTAGGTTTTGGTCCGTAGACGGCGCTTTCGTCTTTTTTTATTTTTGGGTTTTTTGCGTGGATACCCTTGCAGAAGTGGTCATTGAGTAATACGTTGAAACGTTTATATATATGAGCATAGTGAGACCACGCACACAAGTTCAAAAAAAGGTAGGTGTAAATAATGAAATTGGAACATACATCTTTGGCTAGGTACTTGGTTGAGCTATCTTATTTTGTCAAAAGAGATGTAAAAAATAAAAATCGAACAAATACTTTCAGTTATTCTAAGAGAGTAGATCATTTATGATATGTATGTTACTGACCCACTTTCATCAACCATGATAAAAGAAAAATATGGTAGAATATATTAAGTAAAAAAAATTATACATCATCCTATAACGTCTTTACATTTGTGTGTGTGTGGAGTATAATGATTTTCTCAATAGTTGGTGGATTATGTGTTCGGATTGGATAAGAAATATTGAATGACACGAAAGAAAATTGTCTCGTCATGACAAATTGACAATGGAATAAAATACAAGAATCTACCATTCCAACTCAATCGATGTGGTCAAATGGTTGCTGTAAAGTAACCATCTTTACCAAACTTCCAGTCAAAATTTTGACAAACATATAATTGTATTTTTCTTTCCAAGCATGGATTCAACAAACGTTCGTTTCACTATCATGGTCTGATTGACTTGACAAAAAATATCATTTTCCATTTGGATCAATCTATATGCGACAACTTTATCAATCCGAAAGAATGAGGTTGCAAATGTCATGATACTTCGTGTTTAAGAAGTCAATAACCGTAAGAGCAAAGATTTCATAAACAGCTGTTTAGATCAAAATACACCTTGCCTTCTTGTATAATTAAGTTTGGTCAGCGTGCAACCTTATCCTTATTTATGCACACTCGAAACATTCACAAATCATATAATTTCCAGCGTGCGGGACGAATTGGTCGTGAAGATCGTTTTACGTACCCTAACAAAGTAAATGATCTACTTAGTGATGTTAATTACGGACAATTTATGGCATCTCAAAAGATCTAGACTTCTAGAGTTCCAGTCATATGCTGGCTTTCCATTTCTAAATGAAGCCTACCGTCTACCGATATAATTATATGTTTATATATAAACCAGAAATTGATTAGTGGATTAATGAAACTTTATTAGCGTCAAAACTTTATGAAGCAATCCAAAAGCTGCGTGGGTACGCACTCCAATCTTTTCAAATCAAATTTCAGCGCAAAAGGTTGAGTTTGGAATTCCAGGTTCGCTTCGCACCATTGCTTTGTCTGGACGTCCAAACCATAATTAAATTACTGTGAGATTTCCTGCTGGACTTTATCAGTAATAAATTGGACGTTAGTCGAAGATTAGATGGAAGTGTCGTTATAAAAGTCAAAGTTTCGGTCACGTAAGGAGAGAGAAAATAATGTGGATGATTGGGAGCATTGTCACCGATGACTATGATTCTAGGAATCATTCAATTTTTCCAACCTTGCAAAGCTACCTAATAATTCAAGTCTATCTTCCCGAAGTATAAGATATTAGGTGAAATTTCATGTACAAGCACGCTGCTTATATTAAACGTGGTCGCATTTTTATAAGGAACACTACAATTTAAAATACATGTTGCAGTTATTATCACAATAACTGTTTTTCCCCTAAAATTCTGATAAACGTTTGACTAAATGTTAGCATTTGCGTTTCCTGGTAAATGAATGTTAGATCTAAAAACCTATGTTTTTTTTACTTTTTAGATATTAAATACCTCTCTTTTTCGAGTTGTTGGTGTCCAAATTAGATCGTCCTTCCTGGAAAACGACACTAAACAAACGCCACATATGATACAATTACAGCCTGATATTTTAATATTGAACCTTACTGACTACTGAGAATATTATTGTGGTTACTATTAATGTAACGTACCCGAAAACAGCGGAAAATTTAAACAATAATAAAGACCGTCAACGGTCAACACTGGGCACGTCACGGGAAAACAAACCAACATATATAATATAAATATGATCCACGTGGAAGTCAAATATACAGACTGACTGTGATTACGACAAAAGCTATACAATATGTAATCACCTCAAAAGAAAGAGACTGACAACTACAGGATCTGATCTCGGGGGCACCGTCCTCGGTCACCACCTCAAACTCTAACCCTGCTCGCTACCTGAAATGCAAACAACAAACATGCCTGAGTTCCCTGAAGGAACCCCGTATACCAAACCTCCTAAAATATAAAAAGGAATTAAATACAATGCAATGCTATGCACATGATCATCCGCCTCGGGCCCACAATAATGCCCTCACCGCCTCCGCGGCACTGAACCACTCCTGCCACTAGGGTCAAGTCAGTCCACCGCTGCCTCACAAGGGTCAGTCGACACCACTGCTCCCCAAATCGTGCAGGAAGGAACCCCTGGTACACGCCGCACCCAAGGAGCGAGTCAGCCCGCCGAATACACAACTCGGGTCAGACGACAGCCACTGCTCCCCCAAGAGTCGCCTAGCGCGCACCCTGCCGGAACATCCTCGGCCTACCGCTAAACCCTCGCAAACTGCCCAAGGTTTACGGTACACATCCCTCACACCCCGCTCGGTAAGAGAGGAAAAAGGTACAACAATAATACGCCTTCGTCGAAGGTGAAATCCGTAGCTCTCAAAGCCGGTAATCAACCGTCGCCTCGGAGCCGGTAGTCGACCTGACATCGACGGATCGCGTGTGGATAAATCCACCAACCTGCGGTAGATCGGTCGACCGCTACAAGCACACCGGTCGACCGGTCCCCCACACAGTACACAGTACTGTACAAACAAATCTACCGGTCGAACCACGCCAACCGAATTACCGACCAATCGGTCGAACAAAAGTCATCTAGCGGTCGACCGTTTGGAAGGTCTACGCTATACCATTTTATATAATATATATATCCGACCGGTCGAACCAAGGGGCCGTTCGACCGATAACAGGACTTTCAATATTTTGCCCAAGTCTCGTTCGGTCGACCGGAACTGAAATACAGTTCGACCGAATCAACACAAGCACTCTACCGCTTAATTAAATGCTCAGTCGGTCGACCGAGAGTTAAAGAGCGGTCGACCGTTTTGATGGTCAAAGCTCCCAACCGACTTAGCATCGAATGGATCGGTCGAACAAGGTAAGGACGTTCGACCGTTTAATAAGTCAAAATCCCCAACCGACCCATTCTCATCGTTATTCGGTCGACCGGCTAAGTGGTCCCGTTCGACCGATAACAGTATAATCCCCTTTTTCCCGCACAATCTGGCATAACGGTCGACCGTCTAACGACATCGTTCGACCGTTCGCGGGTAAATAACAATATAATAATAGGATCGGTCGACTGCCCACAGGCACCGGTCGACCGATCGTCGTCTTCAACCTCTGAATTGATTGAATTCCGACGGGGAATTCGACACCAACGTCGATCCCCAACACTCACTAGGCATAAGTGAGTTATAATGAAGATTTGGCATACCTTTTTGACGGTTGAAGAAGCCTCCCAAGCTTTGGCTACTTCAACTCAACACTTCACCTTCTTCTCCTTTTCTTCCTTTCTTCTTCTTCTTTACTTCTTCTCTCCTCCTTCTTCTTCTCCGAAAGCCTCTCTCTCACTCTCTGGATAATCCAACAATGAAGCAAAACGTCAACTTGATCTCAAGTGCCCTTTAAATAGGCAAACTCACCTCTCTTAAATCCAATTAACAATCACCTAAAATCCCTCCAATCATAACCAACCAACTCTCTCTCCCTCTCCTTCCAACACCTCCTGCTCTCCATGCATAATTAATTAGGGTAATTAGGTTTAGTTAATTAAGATGTTTAGTTTAGGTTATTACAATCTACCCTCCTTAAAAGAATTTCGCCCGCGAAATTCGAAATACTGACTTACCGGAATAACTCTGGATACTGTCTCCTGACATCCTCCTCAATCTCCCAGGTAGCCTCTCTGTCAGTGTGATGCTGCCACCTGACCTTCACCATCGGAATCGCTCTCCTCCTGAGCTGATGTACCATCTGATCCACAATCTCAACTGGTCTCTCATCTAACGACAAATCCTGCTGGATCTCCGGTACTGATATCTCAATCACATGAGCTGGATCGGCCACGTACTTCCTCAACATAGAAACATGGAAGACGTTGTGAAGTCCTGCGAACTGTGGTGGTAGTGCAATCCTATACGCCACCGCACCAACCCGATCCAATATCTCAAACGGTCCAACATATCTCGGACTCAGCTTCCCCTTCTTCCCGAATCTCATCACTCCTCTGGAAGGCGAGATCTTCAGGAAGACATGATCTCCTACCTCAAAGGTCAGCTCACGCCTCCGCGTATCAGCATAACTCTTCTGCCTGCTCTGCGCCGTAGCTAGTCGTCTCCGAATCACGTCGACCTTCTCTGAATACAACTGGATAATGTCAGGTCCAACTAGCTGTCTCTCGCCCACATCACTCCAGCATACCGGCGATCTACACGGTCTCCCGTATAATGCCTCATAGGGTGCCATCCCAATACTCGAGTGGTAGCTGTTGTTGTAGGCGAACTCGATCAACGGCAAATGCTCATCCCAATGCCCGGCCCAGTCAAGTGTACACGCTCTCAGCATGTCCTCCAATGTCTGTATCGTCCGCTCTGACTGGCCATCTGTCTGTGGGTGGAAAGCTGTGCTAAACTTCAGACGTGTCCCCAGTGCTCTGTGTAGACTCTCCCAAAATCTCGAAGTGAATCTGGGATCTCTGTCTGAAATGATACTGACTGGTACGCCATGAAGTCTGACAATCTCCTCAATATATAACTTAGCTAGACCCTCCAGAGCAAGAGTGGTCTTAATAGCTAAGAAATGCGCCGACTTGGTCAGTCGATCGACTATAACCCAAATCGCATCGTGGAATCTCCGTGTCTTCGGTAGCCCCGTAACAAAATCCATCGTCACGTGCTCCCACTTCCACTCGGGCAACTCAATCCTCTGCATCTGCCCTGCTGGTCTCTGGTGCTCGATCTTCACCTGCTGACAGACCAAACACCTCGACACGAAGTCTGCAACGTCCTTCTTCATACCTCGCCACCAGAAGTTCCTCTGCAGATCTTTGTACATCTTGGTGCTCCCTGGATGGATGGAATATCTCGATCTATGTGCCTCCTCCATGATATCATGTCTCAGGTCCTCTGTCTTCGGCACCCAGATACGGTCTCTGAATCTCAGACCTCCATCCACTCCAACTCTGAAGTCTGACCCATCTCTGGCAGCTAACTGTAACAAACTGCTCAACTCCTCATCTGTAGTCTGAGCATGAATCACTGCTGATACTGTCTGAGGCTCTACTCTCAATCCGGCAATCACTGCGCCCTCAGAGCTATCAGCAAATGGCCTCCACTCTGCTAGAGACTCCATCAGTCGCCACTCCTGAATGCATAGGCCTGCTACTGATACCTCCACCTTCCGGCTCAAAGCGTCTGCAACTGTGTTCGCCTTCCCCGGATGGTAAGAGATAGTGAAGTCATAGTCCTTAATGAACTCAAGCCATCTGCGCTGCCTCATGTTCAGCTCCTTCTGCGAGAACAGGTACTTCAGACTCTGATGATCTGTAAACACCTCGAACTGCTCGCCATAAAGATAGTGTCTCCAGGTCTTCAGTGCATGAACCACTGCTGCTAACTCCAAATTATGTGTCGGGTAATTCCTCTCATGGACCTTCAGCTGTCTGGATGCGTACGCGATCACCCTCCCGTGCTGCATAAGTACACATCCTAAGCCAACACCTGAAGCGTCGCTATAAATCACGAATCCACCCGTGCCACTCGGCAATGATAAAACTGGTGCTGTGGTCAACAGTCTCTTCAGCTCCTGAAAGCTATCCTCGCACTTCTGCGACCAAACAAAAGTGACTCCCTTCTGCGTCAGAGCCGTCAGTGGTGCTGCCAATCTCGAGAAGTCTTTGATGAAACGACGGTAATAGCCCGCCAGTCCAACAAAGCTCCTAATCTCTGTCACGCTCGTAGGGGTCCTCCACTGTGTCACAGCCTCTACCTTCGCCGGATCCACTGATATCCCCTCTGCCGATACAATGTGTCCGAGGAATGCCACTCTGTCCAACCAAAACTCGCACTTTGAGAACTTAGCATATAACTGCTGAGCCCTCAAGATGCTGAGTACAATCCTCAGATGCTCTCTGTGCTGCTCCACATCTGGTGAATAGATCAAGATGTCATCCACGAAGACAATCACAAATATATCAATGTACTGACTGAATGTCCGGTGCATCAGATCCATGAACGCTGCCGGAGCATTCGTCAATCCAAATGGCATCACCAAGAACTCATAGTGTCCATATCTCGTCCTGAAGGCTGTCTTCTGGATGTCCTCATCTCGGATCCTCAACTGGTGATATCCTGAACGCAGGTCAATCTTCGAGAAAACCTTCGCTGACTGCAGCTGGTCAAAGAGGTCCTCAATCCTAGGTAAGGGATACCTATTCTTCACCGTCACCTGGTTCAGCATCCTGTAGTCTATGCACATCCTCAAGGATCCGTCCTTCTTCTTCACAAACAAAACTGGTGCACCCCAAGGCGAGACGCTCGGTCTGATAAATCCAGAGTCCATCAACTCCTGCAACTGCTTCTTCAACTCTATCAACTCAGCAGGTGCCATCCGGTATGGAGCCTTCGACTGTGGTGTAGTGCCAGCTACCAACTCAATGCCGAACTCCAACTCCCGGTGTGGTGGTAAACCTGGAATCTCCGCTGGAAAAACATCCGCGAACTCCTGCACCACCTCAATGTCCTCTAGTCTCTGAGACTCTGCTTCCGCAACTACAAGTGTCGCCAGAAAAGCTGCACATCCCTGCTGTAACAGTCTCTGAGCTCTCACAGCAGATACAATAATGCGACCCCCTCTGCTTCTGATCCCTCTGATCAGAATATCAGGCAAACCCTTCCTCGGGATCAAAATCTTCTTCTCACGGCACAAGACTCGAACATCATATTGGGACAGCCAATCCATCCCAAGTATGACATCAAAGTCCTCCATCGGTAGCAAGACCAGGTCTGCCGGAAACTCCTGATCTCCCGAAACAACCGTGGCGCCGGGGACAAATCTCCCCACAGTGCCCACCAGACCCAGGGGTGTGCTGACCTCCAAAGTGGCAGTCAACATCGCAAGGGTACAGCCCAACACTCCCGCAAATCGCTCTGAGATGAACGAGTGTGTCGCGCCACAATCAAATAACACCCTAGCTACTGAAGATCTTCTGCATCGTGAAGATCCACTCCTCCGCAGCCTCTGCGTCATACTGCCCCAGAAAGGTAGGCGGATGCTGGCGCATAAACCGGTCATGCATAGCACCAGTCCCCGTCTGCCCAGTCTGTGCCGTCTGCTGCTGTAGCATCTCTGTCAGACGTCCGACCGAATCGAACAACGTCCGACGCTCATCCTCCCAAGCCTCATCCCTCGCAGTCTCACTCTCACCGCGAGTATGGGCAACCGCCTTCCCCCGTCTAGGAGGCATCTGCCAAAGGAAACAAGACAATATCAATATAATCTGTGCATGCATGATCCTCTAGACCTACTCCTAACTCAAAGGTGGTTTCTTTGGACAAGTACGCCGAGATCAACGCTCTGATACCAAATTGTAACGTACCCGAAAACAGCGGAAAATTTAAACAATAATAAAGACCGTCAACGGTCAACACTGGGCACGTCACGGGAAAACAAACCAACATATATAATATAAATATGATCCACGTGGAAGTCAAATATACAGACTGACTGTGATTACGACAAAAGCTATACAATATGTAATCACCTCAAAAGAAAGAGACTGACAACTACAGGATCTGATCTCGGGGGCACCGTCCTCGGTCACCACCTCAAACTCTAACCCTGCTCGCTACCTGAAATGCAAACAACAAACATGCCTGAGTTCCCTGAAGGAACCCCGTATACCAAACCTCCTAAAATATAAAAAGGAATTAAATACAATGCAATGCTATGCACATGATCATCCGCCTCGGGCCCACAATAATGCCCTCACCGCCTCCGCGGCACTGAACCACTCCTGCCACTAGGGTCAAGTCAGTCCACCGCTGCCTCACAAGGGTCAGTCGACACCACTGCTCCCCAAATCGTGCAGGAAGGAACCCCTGGTACACGCCGCACCCAAGGAGCGAGTCAGCCCGCCGAATACACAACTCGGGTCAGACGACAGCCACTGCTCCCCCAAGAGTCGCCTAGCGCGCACCCTGCCGGAACATCCTCGGCCTACCGCTAAACCCTCGCAAACTGCCCAAGGTTTACGGTACACATCCCTCACACCCCGCTCGGTAAGAGAGGAAAAAGGTACAACAATAATACGCCTTCGTCGAAGGTGAAATCCGTAGCTCTCAAAGCCGGTAATCAACCGTCGCCTCGGAGCCGGTAGTCGACCTGACATCGACGGATCGCGTGTGGATAAATCCACCAACCTGCGGTAGATCGGTCGACCGCTACAAGCACACCGGTCGACCGGTCCCCCACACAGTACACAGTACTGTACAAACAAATCTACCGGTCGAACCACGCCAACCGAATTACCGACCAATCGGTCGAACAAAAGTCATCTAGCGGTCGACCGTTTGGAAGGTCTACGCTATACCATTTTATATAATATATATATCCGACCGGTCGAACCAAGGGGCCGTTCGACCGATAACAGGACTTTCAATATTTTGCCCAAGTCTCGTTCGGTCGACCGGAACTGAAATACAGTTCGACCGAATCAACACAAGCACTCTACCGCTTAATTAAATGCTCAGTCGGTCGACCGAGAGTTAAAGAGCGGTCGACCGTTTTGATGGTCAAAGCTCCCAACCGACTTAGCATCGAATGGATCGGTCGAACAAGGTAAGGACGTTCGACCGTTTAATAAGTCAAAATCCCCAACCGACCCATTCTCATCGTTATTCGGTCGACCGGCTAAGTGGTCCCGTTCGACCGATAACAGTATAATCCCCTTTTTCCCGCACAATCTGGCATAACGGTCGACCGTCTAACGACATCGTTCGACCGTTCGCGGGTAAATAACAATATAATAATAGGATCGGTCGACTGCCCACAGGCACCGGTCGACCGATCGTCGTCTTCAACCTCTGAATTGATTGAATTCCGACGGGGAATTCGACACCAACGTCGATCCCCAACACTCACTAGGCATAAGTGAGTTATAATGAAGATTTGGCATACCTTTTTGACGGTTGAAGAAGTCTCCCAAGCTTTGGCTACTTCAACTCAACACTTCACCTTCTTCTCCTTTTCTTCCTTTCTTCTTCTTCTTTACTTCTTCTCTCCTCCTTCTTCTTCTCCGAAAGCCTCTCTCTCACTCTCTGGATAATCCAACAATGAAGCAAAACGTCAACTTGATCTCAAGTGCCCTTTAAATAGGCAAACTCACCTCTCTTAAATCCAATTAACAATCACCTAAAATCCCTCCAATCATAACCAACCAACTCTCTCTCCCTCTCCTTCCAACACCTCCTGCTCTCCATGCATAATTAATTAGGGTAATTAGGTTTAGGTTTAGTTAATTAAGATGTTTAGTTTAGGTTATTACAATTAATAACTATTGTTATTGGTGGCATTTGATCTTCTTGAGAAAGTGGTGGATGACAGATTAGAGATTACCCATAAAATCTTCTACTTTACATTTGGTGGACACATCTCATGTTCCGTCTTCAAGTTTTCTCTCTGTGATGCACATTTTCCCCTCCTCAGCCCAGGCGTGGATATTATCTGCAATAATTCCAAATGCAATAAATCATTTCTAGACGCGCCTTTTTTGCCAAAAAATGATTACATAGATTAAAATTTTAATCTATGTAATCGCGTTGGGATCTATGTAAAATTTTAATCTACGCAAAACAAGTGAATTCTAGATGGACCAAAATTCCATGTTGGGATCGATTTGTTAGTGTGCTGAATTATATGTACAATTGGCATTCTTCAAATACGATCCACTAGGAAATCAGATTAATTCGGGCCCCTCAATGAAATCACGATTCAGCTGAAACAGATATCAAAAGAACATAAACAGTTACAGCTAGATTTGGATGTCTTAATAGGATTTCAATTGAGAGGAGTAAAACAGACGGCCCTCCAGAAGTTATTTGAGTCTTCTTCAGCTGAAATCTAATCATCAATCGTCGGTCGCTTGCAATCTTTGGCACCATGTTAAAGTGTCTTTTCAAGAGAGAGAAATCTTGGTAGCTTTATAAAAAAAAGGAAAAAAAACCATGCAATAGAAAATGCAGTCTCCATTTGCACCTACGCAGTAGTAAACATGAAATTCAGAATAATGTTTGAAGTTGAGCATGCTAAACATCAGAATAAAATCGGAAGAGATTGGCCATAAGGTTGGGAGGCATTCATAACTTCAGGAGTTCAGGTGTAAAGGGTTGAATATATTAGCAATCTTAAACCAACGACATACTAGGGTCTTTATCTTATGTTACAACCTTAGTTTTCAAGGAGAAACATGTTAATAGATACCTGCCATGCATGTTAAAAGAAAACGACATATGAAAAAATTACTGAAAGGTTGTTGTGGTGCTGAACTAACTAGTAAAATGAAACTAAGAGATTATAGACACTAATAATTAACAATCACATGTAGGGTTTCAGACTTGCACTTCAATTGAACAACAACGCAGTAAAAAAATGTTAAGAATCCAACACCAATTCAAGCCCAAACCCAAGCTTAAGCTCAAAAGATATATATTATCTTATAAGGTAATTCGTAGGCCCGATCTAAGAGACCGAATTCTAAACTTTTCTTACTATAGAATTCCTTTTGTTCTCCATCACTTGGAGAACTCTAGAATTTTCACAGACTAGAATATTCTAACATCTCTACAACCTTCCATCAACAGAAATGCTCATCATCATCTCATGCATCATAAACAAGAGTTAGTCTCCACAATTACAAAGAGAGAGTCTTATAGCTAGAGATTGTATATTATAATATAGAGACTCTTGTATAGAAAGAATAGTTGTGAGTGTGTCTTATAAGGTAAAAAATGTATAAGTGTAAGTTGTAGTATTGTAACATTAGTTGTTTACAAACTTACATATCATTTATCTTCGAGTCTGTTCTATTCAACTCAACAAGAAATTCTCCTATCAAGTGATGGTTGAAGAACGGGCGCAACAAAACACAAACAGTAACTATAACTACCGTAACTGTCCTTGCCTTATATCTTTCGCCCGTTGTTTCAACGTGCGTCCATTGATAACAGATCCTGTAACGATCTTGTGAAGAAGGTTAAGCCCCCCTTGCATTCTTCAACTTTTGTCAATTCATTTGCATCACATCATCTTTAGATGGCATATCGACTGGGATCTTTATCAACAGATAGCTCACTATCTTTAGTAGTACTTGGAACCTCAACGTTTTTCAAATAACCAATGGAATCTGCTGGCTTTAGTTGAGACTCCTTTTTCTGTAGGCGCAGAGCTTTCCATACGATTCGAATAATTTTATGACAAAAGCAAATTAAAAAGTTTAAACGTTCACACTCATGGATGCAGGATGTTGTCCTCCAATTTTCTCATTAGCTAAAAGAAGCTACAGCTGAGTCAATTCCATTTAGTTTTTGAATTGGATGACCAACTTCAAATGTGCATTTTTAAAATCAACGATTTGACACCTTTAACAAGTATCAAACAGAGCCTCAACCCATTTCAAACATCTTCGGTTTATCCTTTTTTATTGTGACCAACATCTTCTTATTACCCCCAATAAGCGCTTGGACTTGGATTTTGAAAAATACTTGGGCTTTGGGCTGACCCAAAGCCCCAAAACCATTGTGGACTTTGGACAAGTAGAATTCCACTCGTGAGTCGTGATAGGTGACAACTGACAAGTACAGGGAAGGGTGAGCTCCGGCTCCGAATCGGACTGAAGACCGAATTTTTGGGACCTCCGGACGGAAGATCGGACCAAATAAATTTAGGTCGGTCCGATCTGGTTCGGTCCAAACTTGAATTTTACCAACAAAATTTTGGTTTGGTCTGGGACCAGATGGTCCAGATCAGACCGAAGATAAGACCGAAAAAATTCAATCCGGTCCAATCTGATCTGATCTGGGTGTTCTGATCGAACCGAAATTTGGTCACCCATAATCACATGGACTTCTATGGGTTTTGATTTTTTATTATTTAAGAACTCTGACATTTCTGGTTTTTAACTTGTCTACATTACACATCGCTGAATTGTCCTAATAAATTCTAACATCTGACTTGAATTCCTAACACTACCCCACGATGTTTGGTATCTTTTCAAACTATATTTGTCTTATTTTTTATTTTATCTTGAATGAGAGACATTATTCAATATTTTTCATCGTAACTTTGAAAATAATTAATCATTAAACATGACATATGTGTTAACTAAGGAATGAATTTTATCCAATTATGAATTTGAATTCTACCGAATCCGAGATCCGAGCTCCATCTTTGATGGTTCAGTAGTTAGTCACGCTGCATTTTATTGGAAGTCTTGTAATTGATTGTTAAAATTAACCTATTGGTTAATTTGTTGATCACATTTGAATTTGTACATTGGAGTTTTCAACGATCCTCACGATGCCGAAAAATACTCTTTACACTCACCTTAATCACGAGTCATTTTGTGATACCAGTTGGTTAATTATAATTTGATTGCACAACTCTAATTTTGTTGAGCCGGAGTCAGCACCATTAGTTCTACCACAACAAGCTCAGAAAGTAGGTCTAACGTATTAACTTATGTTGCACGTCGAAGTTCTATAGAGAAAATACTAAATGCTTTGAAAATTTGTTTGGCACTTTGGCCATGCTTCCCACCAACCCCAAGAAGTACCAATATTATGGTGGGACTACTATTTTGTGTGAAATGATGTGAATTCGCTAAAGTTTGAAAAATTATTCATTTGAATATTGCAACATGTCTTTCAAGACATCCACCTACCGTTGGATGGATCTGGTCACCGCCGGAAATACCCCAATTATTTCAATTGCCAACCGATACACATGCTAAGTTTTTGGGTCCATTACAGATAAATATAGTGTGATTTTAGAAAATCACTCAATGAGGAGTGATTTTCTTAGTTAGACAATTTATTTTTATTTGATTTTTGAATATCTTTTAGAACATCAAAACTCATTCTTCAATAATTAAATCAAACAAACACAGAAGAAGCATAACAACTTTTTTATTATTACAAAAGCACATTAGCATAAAGACTTCACAAACATGATAAACTCATGGGCATCTTGTGCCTCGTTGACCACCCGTCCTACACATTCCAACCCTATTTGTGAAATCCAATTCATCTTCAACACAAATGTTTACATCAATGTATGGAGCATTTGCCCTTATTACAAGCTTCGATCTACTAAACAAAATGTAATGCAAGGAATGTTCTATTAAATTAAAGCTTGTCTTTTCGAATTGTATGCTGTCATATCACTTGCTTTCTCTAAAATTGGAAACATTATCGTTGATGGGCGTTGTCAAAATATTCTCCAGAATTCTCATCAAAGTTCTAATCTCATCGTCCTAAAATCAAAATTGGTATTTTGTAGGTTAGGTCTGACAATCGTGTCGTGTCGTATATTTTTGTGTGGTGTTTTTTCGTGTGTATTGGTCACTATGACCGTATACGAACACAACATGAGATGAATTAGTGTACCAATATTTGATACATGAATACGACCCATCCAATTTTGTGTAAACACGACACGAATGAACACGAAAAAATTATTTAATTTCAATAATCAAGTATTGAATTCGTGTTAATACAAATTCACTTGATTAATATTACATGACCCAACTTCAAAATAAGAAACACTAATGCCAATGAGTGCTTCAACTCTAGTGCCTATGACGAGCTTATATAGGTTGGAATGAGAGGTAAAAGTTCGGTTTATCCGATGTGGGACTAAAGTTCCCACACTAGAATCTTGTTGATAAATGAATATATATTAAATAGAAGACTTATCGACAACTGACGTGGGTTGGTAGAGTGATAATATGCATCTCTGTAGTGCCATGCAATGTAGGTTTGAATCGAGCGACAAACTCTTTTTTGGTAGATTAAAAAAATTAAATTAAAAAACTCGTCAGGGAATGGAAGGAATCAAACTTGGGTCGACTTTGAGAGGCGATGCCTATCTTACCACTAGAACATTTTGGTGTATTAGTTGTGGTATAATGCTGATATCGTGCAAATTTGTGTACTTTCGTTTACCCAGTGGGTGAGACACAAAAATTACACAAAATTAATTTCGTGTACCCAAATTCGTAAATTCAAGGTTGAAACACGGATTTTTGGTGTTGTGTCGTGTTTTTGTGTATCGTGTCAAATTGTCAAGTTTGTTGTAGGCATTCCAATTGGACATTGATCTTTGACAAAAAACCTTTACGTAGGTATTAATTTTCGATCAAGAAAAGATGTGTTTGCAGTTACGACCAACGAAAAACTAAATATCAAAAGCAACAACAGTGCATGGGCAAAAAACCACTTTTAAAGTGAAAAAGTAAGTGAATTGTAAGCACATTTTAAGGAGACCAACAAGAAGATCCTAATTTTCAGAAAGTGTGTAAAAAAAGTAAGCTAATAAGCTAGAACCAAACACAACCAATGTTGACACGCAACAATGTTTTGATCACCAATTTCAAATGGTGTTCTAAAACAACTTCCAACTTAAATAATATCAAATCCAACCAAAATTTATGGGGAAAAAAACCCAACTTCCAACCAAACCCAGGTGGTAATCTCACCGCGGTGGCGAAAACAACGACATGAAGCCGCCTCGATCTCCATTCGACCAACCAACCAACCAAAAGGAATCTACTCGGAAGGAGAGAGAAAATCAGAAAATCCAAACAAAAAACCCAATAAAATCCGTTTCTATTAAACCATTCCTTTCACCAAAAGCCCTCATCTTTCTCCTTCCATCTCATCCGACGACCGAATTCCCCTCCTCAGGTTCGAGTCGGGTTCGAGTTCGACCTTCTCACCTTTTCATCCAACAATAACCGTGTTCGATCCGTTGTTCCGTTGGTTTGGGATCTGTTTTTCTTTTTGTTTGGTAAAAAAAAGAAAGGATTTTGGTCAAATTTTGGGTATCTAGAGGTGTTTATTGCTCGGATCTGTGAAATTTGGGACTTTTCGTGCGAAATTGTTGTAGTTTGGGTGTTGGTTAATGGGTAGTGGTTAGGTTATGGAATTGTTTTGGATTTTCTCTAAAATTGTGTTATATTCATTTGTGTTAAACGGATCTGTGGGGTGAGAAATGTTGCTGGTAAAGACATGATCATTTATCTGGATCTTTTCAGATTCCATATTTCTTAACTGTAATTGATTCTTACATATAGAAGAGGTCAAGTATTGATGTTCTCAAATGGTAGGTGGTAAACAAATGAACAAAATTGTGTTTGCGATGAACTAGTGTTTTCAGGGAAAAAAATCACAATCCTAAGTAAAATTCCGTTGTATTCACTTATAATCAAGAAGTTGATTTTAGCGAAGTGAACGTGAGAAGTTCCACCTTTTTAATCGAGTACAATCTTAAGAAAGAAGCTAATAAGGTTTGTTTTAGTATAAAAAAACCTTCTTTCGATCTGCGTCTGTCCAGGGTATTCATATTTACTTGTATTCTTCATTTAATCTTTTTTTATAACAGCGGGAGTTGCTTGCTTTATAAAAAAATTGTCAATATTTTAGCCGAGCGAGTCTTACCTGACTCGTAGGTTTTGTGGATTTTGCATCAGAAAAACCATGGCTGCCCCTCTCACAAGAATTGGTCTCGCGGGTCTTGCTGTCATGGGCCAAAACCTGGCCCTGAACATTGCTGACAAAGGTTTCCCGATATCCGTCTACAACCGCACTACCTCCAAGGTTGACGATACAGTTGAACGTGCCAAACTTGAAGGGAATCTCCCTTTATATGGTTATCATGACCCGAAGTCATTCATTCTTTCAATCCAAAAGCCCCGAGTCATCATCATGCTCGTGAAGGCTGGTGCTCCAGTTGACCAAACAATTGAAACTCTCTCTGTGCACATGGAGAAGGGAGATTGTATAATTGATGGAGGAAATGAGTGGTACGAGAACACCGAGAGGAGAGAGAAGGCCATGGCAGAGCAGGGTCTTCTCTATCTTGGAATGGGGGTCTCAGGTGGTGAGGAAGGTGCTCGTCATGGACCATCAATGATGCCCGGTGGTTCTTTCGAGGCGTACGAAAACATTGAAGACATTCTTCTTAAGGTGGCTGCCCAGGTTCCCGATAGTGGCCCATGCGTTACCTACATTGGTGAAGGGGGTTCAGGCAATTTCGTCAAAATGGTTCACAATGGGATTGAGTACGGTGATATGCAACTCATTGCTGAGGCTTACGACGTGCTAAAATATGCTGGAAAGCTTACAAATGAGGAGTTGCATGAGGTTTTCACTGAGTGGAACAAGGGGGAGCTTCTCAGTTTCTTGATTGAGATCACTGCTGATATTTTTGCAATCAAAGATGACAAGGGTGATGGGCATTTGGTGGACAAGGTCCTGGACAAGACTGGGATGAAGGGTACCGGTAAATGGACCGTTCAGCAAGCAGCAGATTTATCAGTGGCCGCTCCCACCATTGCCGCATCATTGGATTCAAGGTTCATCAGTGGATTGAAGGATGAGAGGGTAGAGGCTGCAAAGGTTTTCAAGGGAGATATCTCAGCAAACCAACCAGTGGACAAGCAAAAGCTGATTGACGATGTTAGACAAGCTCTTTATGCTTCCAAAATCTGCAGCTATGCACAAGGAATGAATTTAATTAAAGCCAAGAGTGTCGAAAAGGGTTGGAATCTGAAGTTAGGCGAGCTTGCCAGGATCTGGAAGGGTGGTTGCATCATCCGTGCTATTTTCTTGGACAGGATCAAGCAGGCGTACGATCGTAATGCTGAGTTGTCTAACCTTCTCGTTGACCCTGAATTTGCAAAGGAGATTGTGGAACGCCAGGCTGCGTGGCGTAGGGTTGTATGCCTTGCTATCAATTCTGGAGTTAGCACACCAGGAATGTCCACTAGTTTGGCTTACTACGACTCCTACAGGAGAGAACGTCTGCCCGCAAACTTGATCCAGGCTCAGAGGGACTACTTTGGTGCACATACCTATGAGAGGGTTGACATGCCCGGATCCTTCCACACAGAGTGGTACAAGATTGCTCAGCAGTTGAAGAAGTAAGGCTTTCATGGTGAGTGCCTGACCTTTCTGGATGTTATCTTGAATAAGAATTGAATAAAGTGTTGTTGGGGACATTTTTCGGTTATGTTGGCACTTTCGGATCTTGCCACCAAGTGACTAGTTGGTTTACCTGTGTTGTAGTTGTTTGGTATCCCTTTTTTCCAGTTTGCTGTTCCCTGTAGCTTATGACATGTATTATTATGCTCTTCCAAGAGTACTTCGAATTTCTGGATGTACTTGAACTCAAGCATTTCTCTGTTTGCTCATCTTGAAATGTTATTGGTGTGATTTGATTTGCTTTGTTTATTAATCAGTCTCTGGTATGTTTGTTTTGTGAATATTGCTGGTTACCAGGCTGAAAATATGAATACACGTGAAATTAAGAGAAAGATCTTCCAAGTTTGCCTTAAGTAGGTTTATTCCTGATCCCACATCCACCATTTGCAAATTCAACAATTTAAATTTTCGTCACTTTTGTAATCTCTTTCCAGTAACTAATGTGTGTGAAGTTTAACCCTTATTGCTTCAAGCAAATTCAACAATTTTAATTTTCAACACTTGTGTTATCTCTTTCCAGTTTCAAATGTATCTGTAATTTAACTCTTAATGCTTCAAGGAATTAGTTCCTACAATACCTAAGTGGAATTAGTTCTTAATGCTAAAATATGTTGGAAAGCTTACAAACGTGGAGCTGCATGAGGTTTTCACCGAGTGGAACAAGGGGGAGCTTCTCAGTTTCGTGATTGAGATCACTGCTGACATTTTTGGACGACAAGGGTGACGGGTACTTGGTGGACAAGGTTCTGGACAGGACCGGGATGAAGGGTACTGGTAAATGGACCGTTCATCAAGCAACAGATTTATCATTGGTTGCTCCCACTATTGCTGCATCATTTGATTCAAGATTCGATTAAAGGATGGGAGTGTAAAGGCCAGGAAGGTTTTCAAGGGAGACCGTTTTGGTAAATCTTGGCTAAACAACCAGTGGACCGGAAAAGGTTGATTGCTGACGTTAGGCAAGCTCTTTATGACTCCAAAATCTGCAGCTATGCGCAAGGAATGAATTTAATTAAGACCAAGAGTATCCAAAAGGGTTGGAACCTGAAATTAGGCGAGCTTGCCAGGATCTGGAAGGGTGGCTGCATCATTCTTGCTGGACAGGATGAAGCAGGCATATCATCGTAATGCTGAGTTATCTAACCTACTTGTCCACCCAGAATTCTCAAAGAAGATCATTGAACGCCAAGCAGTTCAATGAGCATAACTATGAAAATTCGAAAGGGTAGATACGCCCCGATCCTTCCACACAGTGCTTCAAGATTTTTCAGACGTCGAAACTGTGAGGTTTCACCTTGTATACTTTCCTACTTTATACTAATCCAGGTCTTTATTGTATAGGAATAAGCATTGTTAGGCAAACATTTTAGTGCTCACTGATTGTTCCTTCTTTAATATGCATTTGCATATTTTAACAATATTTGGTTCTTCAGGGATACTTCCAGAAATCCTCGTTATCTAAACGAACCCGGAACATACCATTGGGAAGCGTAATGATGTTCCATTAGAAGAACCTCAAGCTTGCATTTTTCTGTGGCACATACGCTCATGCATGCCTTTCATATATATACTAAATAAATGTTCTAATGCATGCTTTTCCTACAATCATTTTTTATGCTGATAAATGCAAACTGAGATTGTATTGCAGTTCCTCTGTTACATTTCAAATCTCCTGGATGGATTTTTATTAAAAATGGGAGCATGTGAATTGGTTCATATGATTCATATCGATACAGAAATTATATTATTGTAATAAACTAACAAGTCAAAAAAGAAGAAGGGGGCAACAAACACACTTATTTTGTAGGTAGTTCAAAACACACTTATTTTGCAACACTGCTGTCATTTAAACCCTTTTCTGCATGATAGTTTGTCCACATGAAAAAAATAAGTCGAAGCACGATATAGATGTTTGATAAAATCAAAACCAAAATTATTTCTAGGAACAAATAATAAACGGCATGCATGGAGCATTTAAACTCTGCAAATTGCAATATGGTTTTCCCTTTTATTACCAGAATTCAAGATAAAGGAACTCTAAAGTAAACAGAGTCTAGTTTTTCTTCTTCTTCTTGAGCACAACCTTTTCATCCATAGAGTACAAAGTTATTGCTATCCTCACTGGATGAAGCAACTGACCTCTCCAAGCCAGTTCCCTTTCCTGCACTACTAGAAACCTGCATCTTGTAAGAATTCACGTTGATTTTCTTCATTCCACTTCCACCACCATCTTTTTTCTTCTCATGCTTTATGGTTGCATTACCAGTTTTCTTAATCTTGACAGGATGCTTTCCACGCTTTGAACCACTTGATGCATCTGAAACCAAAGAGTCGTCGTCTTCAACTTCGGCATTGTTGCTGATGTCGCTTCTTCCACTATAGCCATACTCCCCCAGACCATCTGCAGAATCCACAAGGGAAGTGGAGACAAAGTACTTTGTCCATCCAGACTCACTGGAGCTGTGTTCTGCTTCTCCAGTCACCTGTGAGTGATCCATAAAACCCTGTGAGATGAAATGTAAAGCTGAATGAATGTAACAAACAGACACAAAACACCTTAAAGTAAAGAAACAGTTGGAATTATATAAACCCAAGTTCAAAGTGATTGTACGTATTGCTGAAAGAGCTTTAAGCAGATGAGTCCACATCATTAAATGCATATGAGGATCTGTATCAACCACCACCTGGAAACTAATACATGTTTGAATTGTTTGACGGGTCATCAACAACAGGTGGTGGCTTCAGCCTTCAGTGATAGGTGCAGAAGCTCCCATATTGCTTGTTTTTCTGAGAACAACACCCCATCTTTGCATGCGTCCTTAAATTCTTGGTGACAGAATGATCACTAATTAATTGATAAGGCAGCTCATACTCACTGCTGTCACTCACGCAATTTTCACTAAACCTTTTGCATCCATCTCATGCAGCACCCACAAAAGGTATCCTATTGTTAATTCAAGGGTTTTCTGATGAAGTGTCACTCAAAAACATTCTATATATTTCTCAAAATGTCATCACGTTATATATGTTTTCTTGAATGACACTCAAAAACATGGTTAACATCTAAAATGTCATTATATTTTTTGAAAATATCAAAAACATGATTAACAAACGCCGGTAACGGAATAGTGATGTCACTAACGGAAAGTGACAAGCTGTAATAATCAAAAAAACATAATGTTGTTAACCATATTTTTGAGTGACATCTAAGAAAATAATTATAACGTGATGACATTTTGGGAAATAAGATGATTTCAAGTGACACTTAAGCAAAAAACCCTTAATTCAAAGTGCTTGTTCCACAAGGATACAACTTGGTAAATGGTAAGATGACAATGGTTGGATGTATGGATGTTGTTTCTTTTTATATATCTACTTTTCTATCCTAATCTATTTTAAATCTCAACATCCCAAACCTACAAAAAAGAGTGTTAGGATTCGATATCTATTTTTGACTCAAGACAAAAGATCTCACAACTACGCTAGTCTCAGTTGGTTGGTGATATATGGATGTCGTTGAATTTGGTTTTATGCAGGTTTTACTGTGTTTATGTTATGTTGCACAGTGGATTTGTTTTCCCAATGAGGTGTCAGCATTGGTAGAAGCTACATGCAGGTATGCAGTTGCTACTCTATTTATCATTCTCTGGTTCTGAGAGGTTCTTCATTGTTGAGGTCAGTCTCCAGCCTTTCCCCTCACGCCCACATGGGAACATCATAAATAATGTGCTGGGTGCCCTCAATCTAGGCTGTCACATCAAGAGCTTACATTAATGAAGTATGTGTATTTTTTGTAAATTCTTTTGCCTTCCCTTCGGCATGTCTGTAGGTGTAGACTGTGGTACTGGTAAATGATCTATGGGTTTTGTCAGGTTTATCCTAAGAAATGTTAGTGTCATGTGCATTGCCATCTGTTTGGTGTTAATGGTGGTTGTTCATCTTCAACAGTTATATCCATGTTCTATTTCAAAAAAAAGAGGAGTCGTATCCATGTTTTCTGTCTTTTTTACACTTTTTTTGACAGTAGACTGAATTGTTCTTGAGAACAATTATTGAATGAAGAGTTCAATTCATTTTCAGTAAGCTGGAGTATCCTATGTGAAATATTCATTTAGTCCAATTCAGTTTCATGATTCTAGGGGAGACTAGATAAGATTGTGTGTATGTGGGTAGCAGTACTGAACTAGTAATGAGTGCCCTCCATTCTGGAAAACATATTTGTGCTGTATACAGTGTATACATGTAAGGTTAATTAGAGGTTTCCATTTGTTTCATTCCTGTCGGTCACTCCAAACATGCACCACTTCATGAGCACACTATGGCATTATCCATTCCAATCAACAAACATGAGAAGGACATCCTATTTGTTATTTGTTAAGTCTGTAGGAGCCCATCAGAGTTCAGAACAGTTATATCACTTCCAAGTCTCACCCTTCTCTGGATATCCGGAATCCCAAAATAATATGCCCACTTCCTTCATCTGCATTCGCTTTACCAGTTTTGAGATATAAATCTTTGTTTTTTGAATATTTAAATCTTTGTTAGATAAATTAGTCAAATTCAGTTGGACACAGTTTGGATGAATACAACTATAAGAAACCATAACTAGGTGGATTGGGAGACAAGAGGTCTCCAATCAACCAAACTAGGGTTTGATGAGAGGCGAAGAATGAAAAAGAAAGTGTAACATCCCGGAACAGTAGAAAATTAAACTTTTTCATTAAGACATCAATGACCAATAATCAAAAGACGGGATTGTTACTTATCATAAAAACATCTAAGCAGTACACCATATTACATCAGAGTTTGTCAAAAAGCTACATGATTACATCAGATATAACAAAAGGAGATACAAGTAATCATGTCGACCTCAGTGGTCCGAACGAGAAGATCCGATCCCAAAATGTGCGCACCCGTTGTCACCACCCAACTGGACCTACTGCGGTCCTGAAATAAAACAGGTAACAACAATGTCTGAGTTTCCATAAGGAAACCCCATATGTCAAGCTTACATATATGCATGTAGTAGTACAAATGAACATATCATACTAGTAGCATGTCATGTCATCAGCAGTAAGGAAAACAGTTCCCCTGAAGGGTAAAACGGGACATCAGTCTGACAATCATCATCAGGTCTCTCTAGGAGACCTACCGTAGGCACATACGGTCTAACGGAACAAGACGTGACGCTCCCCACACACGGCTATACTAATCATGGAGTTCAGCAAGGAACATCAGCCAAGTCCGCGCCATAAGAAACAGATTTGTAACTTCGTGGCCGAAACCACCCCAACGGAGTCGTCGCTTGGTCCGTCCATCAATCATCATCTCAGTAGGTGCCCAGTTGAGGAAAACATAGCCGAAACAACATCGGCTCATCATCACCGAAACAACATCGACGACATCACCGACACAACATCGGTGGTCCAACATACGTCCGGCACAGCATCAGACGAGTCCGGACCGAAGTACGTCGGGTCATCAGACTCCACGAGCCGTAAACACTAACTTCGCCGCTATAAAAGCAGGACAACGACCTCCGTAGCCATCCAGACCAGTAGTCACCTCACCCAACGACAGTTGCGTGCCCACACAACATCATATATTGGGATCCGCGGTCCCTCAGGCCTGCTACCCTATCATGAGTCCATCAATCCATCACATTAAGTCACGATCCATACATGGAGGTGACACATCTCGAACACCCACACTCTTCCACACGGTGGTCCCTGGGTAGTCACGCGTAACACGCCCTTGTCACCTCCCGTCTCACGCACTAGGCGAGGACACGGGTTTCCGTGGACAGAGTTGGTATCCTAAAAGGACCGGGAATTCAGTTCTGTGCACAAACGGTCGACCAAAAGAGGCAATCCGGTCGACCGTTCCCAGAAGGTTCGGTCGACCGAAAGTCTGCAACGGTCGAACTCTCTGCACAAAACCTAAGTCCCAACGGTCGAACAAAAGTCTAAAACCGGTCGACCGGTACGTGGTCAAAAACCAGAGTCTGGTCAACATCTATCAATACTAACGGTCGACCGACTCAGGAGTCCCGGTCGACCGAAAACTACCAGGGCATCCTAGCAGTTCTAAGTCATATATCGGTTGAACACATACCAAATAATGGTTGAACAATCATGCATAATAATCAAGTACACTAAAGTTCCGGTCGAACGAAAACATAGAACTGGTCGACCGAAATCCAACAGGCAACTCCGACCCACCAACACAATGCACTATCGGTCGACCTCCATAAGGCATCATTCGACCGGTGTTGGTTAAAGTCGGGCAAAATACATTACATTGGTCGACCGCCCGAAGGAACCGGTCGACCGTTGGTCGTCTGCAACCTTGCACTAGCCAAAGATTTACGCCATACACGTCGCCGATAAGGTCTCCGACCTCCCGCAAAAGACCAACACTTCACCCACACGTGGGTGAGCAACAAAACACACTATTAAGCCGGCATACCTTCCAAGACGATGAAATCCATCGGAGTCTCGCTCGCGCAACGTCGTCTCCGGAACCTCTTTGCGCGCCAACCTCCGCACGCCTCACGCTGGGACCGCTTGTCCACCCTCGTCACCGACCGCTGGAGCTTCTGCCACCTCCACTGCCGCCGGAAAAGGAAGAGAAGAGAGTGACAGATAAGATGAGATGAGTGAGGAAGACGAAAATGAAGGGGAAGAATGGTGAGAGAGAGATGTGTTGTTTCATGTTTGCTTAAAAACCAACACCCTCACCACCCAACACACCCAACCATAGCTCTCATCATGCCTCCATCACCTCACCTTACCTCCCTCATCTCAACCCATACCTCCCACCTAACCACCAATTAACCCCTAATTGGGTTTAGGGACTTTACAGAAAGAGTGCGGCGGAAGAGTTAGGTTTCATTAAAGTTTAGGTTCTAGCTTTCTCCACAAGCTTTTCTTTAATCGGATCTAATTGGACAGGTTGGATGAATACAACAATATATATATATATATATATATATATATATATATATATATATATATATATATAACAGTTGAATAAATTAATTTCGGCATTTATCTTTCAAAGGCATTTTGATAATTCCAACTAATATATCTGCAAGGCTTTTGTTCTCTGCGTAATTGGTCTGAGGAATTTATTTTCTTCTTATTATTTTAATTAGCTTTTAAAAAGGAAGATTAAATGTTAGTTTCATTCTCGGTTTTACCATTAAGGGGAGGTATGAAAAGCTGTCTATTTTTGGTATTGTGTTGATTGGTTCGAACTCTTTTCCCCTTAGTTTGGAGAGAGAGTGGTGAAATGCACCTTGAGGGCACCCTTAACGGGGGTGCCCCGCCCGGGCGCCCTGGTCGGGCGCCCGGGCGCACCCCCGTTAACGGGCGGGGCGCCCGCCCGGGCGGTGGGCGTCCCGGGCAGACGCCCGGGCGCCCATGGGAGGGGGACACGTGTCCCCCTCCCATTGGTTATTTTTTTTTGAATTTTTTTTAGTTTTGGTTTTGTTATTAATGGATTGGGTATTTGTTATAAATGTGGGGTAATAATTTTTTGTAAGTGATTAAAATTAAGAAATTTCCAGAACCAACAATTTCAAGTTAAATAGAAAAAAAATTAATACAACAATACAATAACAACAATACATTAATAATACTAAAATACGAAATACAACCAACCACATGAAACATATGTTAAAGGGAAATACAAACCATACGGACTACTACAACCCGAAATACAAACTAAGGGAAATACAAACCATACGAAATACGGACTACATCAAACTACACGTACCCATTCTCTTCTGCCCAGGCGAGAAGTTTATCGATTACTTTTTGATCCTTCTCCGTCGGGTTGTCCTTCCTCATCAGAGAGTGAAGCATGTCCAACTTATTTTTTATTAAATGCCTCTGGAAATTCCTTTCCGCTAACTCCTCTTGCTTGGAGAAACCATCTTCTCTGACTTGGGCGGTGTATCGAATCTGTTCTGCAAGTTCTCTAACATCGGTGTCTCTTTCGGGGCGTAATGCACTCTTAGCCTTTTTCTTAGCATTCTTCACACCTTCTGGGCGTGTAGACGACTCCGGCATCGGCTCTTCTGCATCCGAGGGTGATTGCGTCCTCGAGCCGTCCGTGCTCTTTCTTTTCCCAAGGTTTCCTGACTGGGAACTATTTTCATCGTGCAACTCCGGGGACTCCCAGTCAACACGCACGGCATTAACTCCGGAGATCACACTCTCCCATTTTGGGTACCTACGCAACATAACCCAAGCATCAAAATAAAGAAATTTAGGCCCATGAGTTCGCTCGTACATCACGTGCGCTTGTCGGACAACATCGTCGTCATTCTGGCCGCTCCTTTTCCGTCGGAATGCATGATCGAAGCACCCGACCCACTTGTTCATAGCAGGTATAATTCTCCTCCACCGTCCTTTTAAGGACTCTGCGTTCCTTTCGGGTAGGCATGTGCCTTCCACGGAAATGTCATACACACGTTTCACTCTAGTCCACAATGAAGTAGACTTCTGGTTTGTCCCTGTCACCGCATCGCAACTGACTTCCATATATGCAAAGACAAGTCTCTCGTCCTCAGCTGTGGTCCACAACTTCGGATTGGCTTTGGCAGTTTGGACTTGCTTGCGGTGACGACGCTGTGGAGGTGGGGATGGTGGTGTGGGGGTGTGTCGTGGTGGGGACTCATCGTCGTCGTTACCCTCATCTTCAGTGTCCGCCATACTATGGCGGCTTTTTTGAGACAAGGGTCAGCCAAACATCTGGAACTGCGGTTGATTATAAGGGAATGGTGGTGCATATTGAGAGTATTGTGGGAATGGTAAGTTTTGATCTGGGGATGCGTAGTGGGAGAATTGTGGGAATGGTGAGTTTTGGTCAGGTGGTGGGAATGGTGGTGCGTACTGGGAGAAGTCGGGTTGTTGGAATGGTTGTTGGTAAAATGGACGTGAGGGATATGGTTGTGGATAGCGTGGATGCGGATTTGATTGTGGAGGAGGGGGGGGAACGATTGTACTCCGGAGAAGACATTGTGGGAGAGATATGTGATGTAAGTTGAGTTTTGAGTTTTGTGGAAGAGATATGGGGTGTAAGTTGATTTTTGTGTAGGGTATATATAGAGAAAAAATTAGACACTGTGCAATCACGCGGATTACTTTTCTTTCACGCGTATACTGTACATTCACGCGGACTACTTTTCTTTCACGCGTATACTTTAGATTCACGCGGATTACTTTTGATTCACGCGTAGACTGTGCAATCACGCGTATACTGTGCAGTCACGCGCGCTTCGAAATTCAAATATTCAAATTTCAAATATTCAAATTTCAAATATTCAAAATTTTGTGTTTAATAGTGATTAATATTGTTAATTAATTAATAGTAATAATAAGTATATCGCGAATTAGAATTATAATGTAATTAGAATTAGATTTATATATAATGTATTTTGTTAAATGTTGTGTGAGAATTAAATTTGTTTAATTAAGAAATGATGTGGATGAAAGAGAGTGTAGGGTGGGTGGGGGTAGCCTGGGCATGGATAATGGGATTTTTTGGGTGGGTTGGGTGAGCTGACGTGGCAGAGAGAGAAGCTGACGTGACAGAGAGAGAGTGCAGGGTGCCCGGGGGTAGCCCGGGCGCTGTTAAATATGCTCTGAAACATAGAACTTAAGTTACATAACTTTGAATCATAGACTTCAGAATTCCAATATGTAAAAGTTCTATTCGGTACTGTAATTTTCACTTCCATCATTCCCTTTAAATAAACTTTAATTACCTTTCAAGAACTGTGTAGTTTTTTTGGTGATTAAACCTTTGTTTTGTAGTTGCATGATGCTTTAGCTTTTCATTTGATGAATTCATGTTGTTATTGACTTATTGCAGCAGAATATTTACAAGCTCTTAATAAGCAAGAGTGCAAACGTGCTCCGGGTTTGTTCCAAAAATATTCAAAAAGAAGATGAAAACCAAAGACATTTCCCATTAAAATTAAGATATCTTCTAGAAAGAAGGTTAAATCCTGATCACCAAATAATGATAACAAAAGAAAAGCAAAGGAACCTTTAGTGCCATGCACTCTAAGTCTTAATAAATATTTAATTACGAAATCTTCTGGGTATGCTTATGGAAGTACACAAGGAACATACTACGATAGTGCGGAAGTGCGAAATCTTTTTAGTCTAGATGAAACTATAATATCTCGACGCGGCAGGTCGACTTTGAACGTCATTAAAGATTTCCAACTGTGAGTTGTAAGTCTTAAAGTAAACTTCTTTGTGTGGATTGTTTTTGACAAGAGAATAATAAACTTTTTGAACGTATATTTTGAAGATGTCCGACGACCTAAACAACCCTAGTACGATAAACCCAGACTTTGAACGTGTTTTGAAATGTTCAAGACCCCAATATATCTTTATTGGACTCAAGTCATAAAGGTCAATCAAAATAAAGTCATAAAGGTCAGTCAAAATAAGGTAGAAAAAGATTTTAATATATATATATATATATACACACACTCAAAGATATACGACCATAACAATCAATTCAGGTCAGCATTTTCCTAACACACAATACCCGGGTAGCTACAAAAATATGATTTTACTTGCCTTTGTACTACCTCTAGTTTGCGCTAACCTAAATATTGTTTTCGTACATTAATGCATGTACAAGAAAATTAGATGGAATGATGGGAGATACTTAAAATGCTATATATGAATCCATCATATATACACTACAAAAAAATCATATATATACTACAGTAGTATTCTCATGTGTAAACAATTAGTGGAGGCTAAAAATGAAAAATACCCGACTAGTGTGAAAAATTCTGCCTGGTGATAATATCATCGTGGGAAGTTGAAATGTAAAAACAATTCTAAGAATTTTATTTTATTATTTTTTCAAGAATTTAAGAACAATTTTCTCGACATGCAAAACAATTTACCAGAAGATTTCATAATTAAATATCAACATAAATTTGCCCATGGCTATGAGGTCTTCAGCCCATTAATATTGTCCAAGGTGGATGTGTAGGATTGAGAACCATCAAACATGAAAATAAACGAAATGTTGGACAATAATACTGTTGGTGATTTTAGTGTCATCAATTCATTTTAGTCGTAATGTGATTTACTTGAGACCGATGCGATTTATCGTTAGGCTCGGTAACGAGTTTGGGTAGTGCGGAGTGCACGCTTGTTGAGCTAACGGTTTATCGACCACGAATATGAAGCAGGGGTCGAGGGGGCGCAGCCCCCTCGCGGGGTCCAAGGGGCGGAGCCCCTGGCTGGGGTCCCGCTATCGGAATGCATAGGTCAGCGGGCGGGGTTCCAAGGGGCAGAGCCCCTGGCGGGGTTCGGGGCAGCGCCCCGAAAGCTCTTCGGAAAATCCATATTAATTTTATTGGATGTTATGTATCTCCGTTTGAGTGGATAATACCAACCCAAAAGGTGTTTGTGTAACCGCCCAACCCAAAAGGTGTTTCGATTATCTTATTATAAGAAGGGATTCGGTACTCAAAAACAGAAGAACGAAATTTGATACTCCTTCTCTACTTTTCTGATCGAAGTTCATATTGCCTGAACTCGATTGTTCCTTCTCGGATTATCCCCGCAAGGTATTCGTGCAACCCGGGCAGTGTAATAGGGTCGAATAATCTTGTTCGGAAAGTGATCCGTACACGATTTGAGAAGAATCCAGGATTATCACAACCAAAAGTTTCCAACAAATACAACTTAATATAACCAATAAATTATGACGCATACATTCGAACACATGTCCTTGTCTATGTTCCCTTATTTTTGTTTGTCATGGCCATCAAGATGCTCATGGTGTTGTTAATCTCAAAAGGAAAGGCTACAAACCACATTTATCCAAAGTGGGGAGCATTAGTACACCACTTTCCCATGCATGGATCAATACAATAAGGTTCAAGTGCTCCTCCTACATGTCCTCAACTTAATAAAGTTGCACTAATGAGATGTTGAGAAGTGACTACTAGTAGAAGTATGAAAGAAAAGCTCAAACCAAGGGACCAACCTTAAAGGCAAATGTAGTGATCTTTGGTAGACAACCATGAACCACCCATTGTTTTGTCAAATGGGTAGGTGGGAAGTGGCGAAAATGGAACGCAGCGAATCATGCTTGGGTATATCCCAAAAGGGTATTTTAATTCTGCAGTTGTTACCACCATGAAAATTTAACAGAGACAACTAATATAAGTTTTTTTAAAAAAAATTGTGCATTGAATAATTTCTTTGGTCCACCTATACACTAGTTTGAGGCACAACGTTGAGATAACATAATAAGGTAAAAATCAGAGATGACGGCCAAGTTCACAATAACCGTTTAGTAGGTAAGTCAAAGGTTTGATCTAAAAACAGCTACAAAATCAGAGGCGCAGACAAAATCACAATAATAGATTAATATGTGAGTCTGAGATTTGATCTAAAAACCCGATATCGGAATGCATAGAACACAAATTGAAAGCTACAACATTGATGGGAATTTCACGTGCAGATCATATTGAAAGAACCCACACTAGCCACGAATGTCATAATTACAACTTATGATAACTTTGAACTTTACAGCTAAGCTAAATCCTAAGACCATAGCATTCACATTTCTTTGAAGCTATATCATATTATCATCCGGCCATAAAAGCATATATACGCCATCTCGACCTGTAAAGTTCATATTCTGCACCAAAAAACTTCACTTGCAAGAATATCTTCAGTTTCCATATATATATATGGATATATATATATATATTATTGAATGGTCAAGGTTGTGACACTTGTCTGTAGCAATTGGCAGATCATCTATCAGTTTATTGACCGGATAAACGGAATGGCGGATAGCAAAGTGATTTTCAAGAATATCTTCTATTAGTTGACCTGTACAGAATGTAACTTGTTTTAGATTAATTAAAATGTATATCAACCGCTTTATCAAAAAAATGTTCACCGACAGATGATATCTTCTCGTGTCAAAACTCAAAAGTCACATATTAAAGTTGTGACATGTACAAATTTATATTTGCTATCGTCCGAGTATTTATGGAGTCAAGCTGATAACTGTAATGCTAAGAATGCACAAATCTGAATATTTATCATGATCAATAATTAAGAAGTTATTATAACTTCGGAATGATTTGTACTTATTCTTTGTTAGCTTTTCCTGAACGATTTCGATTAGAACTTTAGAAGCATCTGTTTTATTAGGTTGCGTAAACAAAATAAGTGGAGGCGGCATTTGTACTTCGATCATTTATTTCGAAAAGTGGAATACGAAATATTTTAGTTCAATTTCATAACATAATTGAATGAAGCCCTTCTAAATAAATAGAATGATTCGTAGAGGAGCAGTAGTACAAAATGTTCCACTTTTAGCTCACACCTTCGAATCAGCTTAATTTCAGAACTCGAGAAATTATTCTCTTTTTTTTGTAAGCCTCACTATCTAATTTTTACTAAATCTTTTGAAATATCTAAACGGAAATTTTGAAAGCATTATTTCCAAAAAAAAGTATGATCTTAATGTCTTCTAAGTAGGTCATGTTGACGGTATGTGTTAAATGATTTATTTCATTATTTTATTTTATTTTTCATATATTTTCTTAGAATTTTAAACATATCGTCTCGAGTAATTCACCTCTACTAGACTACCGCAATAAATATGTCATTTAGCAAGCAGGATTGGTAGAACTCTTCATTTGGAAAGGTAATGATCAAAATTCAAACCCAACGAAGTGATTTGTTATGCATTTCGAAGTTCAATTTAAAGTAGGGTAGAAAAGTCTAAATCAAAATAGGCCTCAACCAAAATGGTTATGTATATCATGAAGAAATCTCTCATCAAACCTACAATTACAGACAACCTAAAACTTTTTCAACAACAAAAAAAAACATGAAAATAAAATGTTGTAACTGATCAAAATTGAGATTAGTTTATCATTTTTACATTGCCAAACTCAGCCACCGGAAAAATGGTTAGTCACGCACCACTCACAAAACACACATGCAAGCGGCATAAGTCTAAACATTCCTTAAATCCTGTCATGTTACAACGTGCACTACTTCTTAAATTCTAAAAATATATATTTAATGGCTACGTCGATTCAATCATACGAAGCTTAGCCATGAACCTCGGTACGTCATCTCCGGCCATCACCACCAAGATCTTGGGCTCGGTATCGACTGGAATTCCTTCCTCAAGTGATGGTGGTTCTCGTCTCTCCTCGTCGTCGGGCGACTTGTGCGAGGAGCAAGTAAGTACCATAAGTGCAACTCCGATCAGAAGCATCAAAATTGCGAGGCCACCGAAGAGATATGGCACCGGAGAGTCCCATTTCAAGAGCTCAGACGCCGAACCCATGTCTCTCTCTAACCTTGTTTCTATATTTTGTGGTGTTTGGGGGTGAGAGGCAAAGAGATGGTATTTATAGGGAGGTTGGTAATTAGTGGGTTAGTTTAATTTGACACTGTAATGATGTCTTAATGTAACAATGTAATAGAGAATCTTTAGCTTTGAGGGGTTATATTATTTTGGTTAGATTTACTTTGGACCTTCTGTTTTCTTTTGACTTTGCATAGTAACGTCTGCTTTTAAACAGTTTGATATTAATTGGTTGCTGATTTTCCGAACTGTGGGCTTCATTCTGCTTGATTTTGCGAAAGGTGGATTATGTTTCTAGAAATCACACTCTTTTATGCATACATACCTTGTTAATTGATAGAATTTTGGTTGAAGTCAGGTCGAATAAATACTAAAGGGACAGTTTGCAGTGTTTGTTTTGTGAATTTGTTTTAGGCATATCATATATTGACCTAATTTCTATTGCTATCTAGCATTATTACAGAGCGTCCAAGATTTTTTTGTTATATGAAATTACCTTTTCCAACATGTACTCGTATTACTATTGGTATTGACGAAATTTTAAGATGTCAATATCCATCGATGTAGACATACATGAAGTGCCTGTAATTTTTCTCCCGAACTAATGACTACAATAACCGATATGCATTTACCCACGACTTGTCAACTTTGAACAGAGAAACCAACTCAATACTCAAAGCAAAGTGATGGTTACAAAACATATGATCAGATTATTATACAAATAATAAGTTTCAGCTGATCGAAGGAATTATGAAATGTATATACTATTAGAAATTTAGACATATGAGTACCAAAGCTATATAAATACATATATGTAGAGACTCACTACGTGAGTGGACCATCTTATTGTTATCTACAAGTATTAGTGTATAGTTAGATACGGTAGTTTGAAAGATGATCACCTCTATCATTCCATCTACCAAAGTTTTTTCTTTTTAAATTAGCGTTTCAGTTCCACTAAGCCCATATATTCTCCTCTACCAACTCCACCATCAAAACAAATTAATACAGAATCGTATCATATATTTATCCCTGATGAAATCATCAGAATGTGTCTTTTGACATGCTTGATTCTTCTGCACAAAAGTGAGCGGAATTAAAATATCTAATCCCATCATAATTTGAAGAAACCCATGAAATTGACGTTGCACTTATGTCTTACACATGTCCACTTCAGAACCCATCATTTTAAGCAAGCTTCATATGGAAAACAAGCTCACATCGAGAATAGGGATCCTCGAGAATATAAAATATATATTATGTTGTAATTTTAACGTCTTGAGCAGTTGAGCGTCAATCGCATATTCTTGTAACGTGATTTTAGCCGTAAAATATATGTTTGCATGTGCAAAAATAATATTAATTTGGATTTCATTGTTTGCAAAATTACCCCCTTAAAATCATGTTTCTACTTTTTACAATATGACCTTTTTTATATTATTTTTTAGCTATCCTAAAAACTTATTTAATTAGGAGCATAAATATCCATCACTAAATTTGTTGTCAGATATATATACATGTACACATCATAGGTTGAATCGGTAGCATTGCTAAGATTGCTTTTGCGTTCTATTATTTAGTTATGATGATGATGACATTTTCAAATCTCTCTTAACTTTATTAGATCTTGCCATGGATGTTGATGATGCTAGTTAATTCTTCTCGCTATCATAATACCATTTGTTTTGATTATTTTGGAGGAAAAGATGATATGGCATCTTTAAAGGGAAGAGCACCAATCGTTGACAACAAGAGAAATAATTTTAAAAAAAAAAGATATGTCATACCTCACCGCTGACTTGTTCCTCAACTATAAAGGATGTCTTAGGTATTGGATGTAGATATTGGTTGATAACGACAATTTGGCTGGGAGGAGCAGTGATCCCTGAGACCTTGATCCTGATCCTCGAGTTTGGTTCCTTACTCTCACCCCATAATGGAGTTGGTTGACTAAAATTGAGATTATTAGATACTTAAGGGTTGAATTACAAATATCTTAAAAATATAAAGGGTGAATTGCAACGGTACCATCAAGAAACAATGAAATTGGATTTATACCATCTGAAAGTAAGTATTTGCACCAATATCATAGAAAAATCCAAAAAATTACTCTAATACCATTAACTTTTTCCTTAATTGCAACAATGTCATTCCGTCAAACTATTGTAATTAGGGGAAAAATTAATGACATTAGGGTAATTTTTTGGATTTTTCTATGTCATCGGTGCAAATAGTTACTTTCAGATGACATAAATCTAATTTTTGTTGTTTCTTGATGGTACTGTTACAATTCACCCAAATATAAATCATTTTCTCATTATCCCAAATTCAAAATTTAAACTCATTCCCCTCCCTCCTCCTCCTCCTCCTCCTCCTCCTCCCACGTTCCTCTTCCTCCAGCCTCCTCCGACGTCCTCCTCCTCCGGCGTCTTCCTCTTCCAATTCCACCCACCTTCCTCTCCGACCTTCTCCTCCTCCGGTGTCCTCCCACCTTCCTTCTCCTCCTCTGATGCCCTCCAACCTTCATCGTGATCCTCTGGCCTCGTCCTCTAGTCTCCCCTCTGGCCTCTTCATCCTCCGACGTTTTCCAACCTTTGTCTCCTCTGGCCTCCTCTTCCTACGATCTCCGACCTCCTTTTACTTTGGATATGTTTGCAATTTGTAACTGGTACATATCTACGTCTGATTCTTTTGTTCTATTTGTGGTTGAACATTCGTGGTTGTCTTGGTTTTTGAATTAAGTTTTTTAAATCATTGCTAATTGAATGTTGTGTTTTGTATTATGGTTGTTTTTTAATTTTTTTCTCTCGTTGGTTGTGTGTTGCATAATCTAGTTTATGTTTATTGTGGTTGTTGTTCGTTGGATATATCTGTCATTTTGGTTGTTCTTTATAGGGTATATTTGTCCTTTAGGTTTATGTGGTGTTTTTTTGGTATGTTAAGTTTATTTTTTTTGGGTGGTGTGGTTTAGAAGATACATTTATATGATAGGGACATGTCTTGTTGGTTGTTTGTCGGTCATATGTTTTCTTGAACATGGATATCTAGAAAATGTGGGTTTGTTAGAGTTTTGACATAACTATTTTTTTATGAATACGTGTTTTAAGGTTTTTTTCATGTGACAGTTTTATTTGATTTAATTGATTCAATATATCTTTCTATTTTGCAGTTGCTATGGGATTCCCCCAACATCTTAGTTTATTTGGTTTGTAAAAAATGTGGATCAAAGATGACCACTAATCTAATGTCTAATACAAATAAATGAAGTGGAAATAAATACAAACAAGATTAGCAAACCACAAGCAGACCAATGATTTTTATAGAGTTTCGGCACCCAACACAATTGAGTAGATAGAAATGAAAAATACAAACGAGAAATTTAGGTTTCAGTGTGTGTGATATGAACTTTGGAGTGATAGTGGTTTCTCTTTAATCAATAAAGCGATAAGGAGTATAAGAGATGTGTGAAATTAGTGTTTGAACACCTATTTATAAGCTTTAATATCCATATAATCGTTGGGGCTAAAGACAATGGATATAAAGACACAATTGATAAAAGTAGCAAAAGTTTGTTTCTTGTCGGGTGCCAAACGGTCGACCATTTGTTAAAAACTTAAGTGAACGGTCGGACAAGAAGTGCACACGTCTAATATCCAAAGGTTAAGCATGTATATTTTTGTCTTTGCACAAGAGAACGGTCGAACATAGGTAAAGAATCAGTCGACCATTTTAGAGGATTTTGCGTTGATCAACGGTATCAGTAAAAAATAGGTCGACCGTTAAAGGTATAACAGTCAAACAAAAAACAAATAGTTATTGTCCAATTCTAGATCCATTTCGATCGACCACTTAGGTTGTTCTGGTCGACCAAATGTCTAGTGTCTGATAAAGGTAAATGTGTGAGTATTCAAAAGAAGTCGTTGGGTGAATAAAACATGAAAACATCTCAATCTGGAAATGCTTAAGTGCGGAAACGATCAGACCAAAAAAGATTTACCGTTGACCGTTTGGTCAAGGTAGCCCTTGGATATATGGGACAAGAAAAGGACTCGAGGAAATGAGTGAACAATTAGAGAAAAAGGAAATATCGGTCGATCAATATATCAAGGAAAATCATGTGACAAACGATCGGACGAAAGAGTAAAACTGGTCAACCTTTTAGGGTTCAGATAGACTAGTTTGAATAAAGTGGTTTTTCAAGTTTGATTTGGGTATTCTAACGAAGTCCAAATGATGTGAGATTTTGTGTGTGACTTCTAGATAAAACCTAAAGTGAATGTGTATGGATATCCTAACAAGTATGCTCAAGTTTACAAAGGTTCATAAAGACTCAAATAAAGATAAAATTACATGTCTTCAAAAGCTTGATTACATGTCTTGACTTAATTTTCTTTTACCTTGAGGTTTGATCACCTATTAAGATAGAAATATGCATAATACAAATATATGTGTAATGCATGAAAAAGGTGAGGTTCTTCGTACTGTAACACAAATATAAGAGTGATCATACCTAAATCGCAACCAGCGTCGTTAGTTCTGTGGTGACCTCATATAAAATCATAACTCTAAAAATAAGTAATGACAGTGTTAACGGGTCGGGCGCTAGAGCTTCCGAATGGACACCCGGGTGCCCTGTTGGGTGGGGGGCACGTCTCCCCCCATTGGCCCGATTTTTTTTGTTATTTGTTGGAAATGTTTATAAATTTATTTTAAATTCGTGTTAAATTGTTTTTTTAGATTTTTTTTCTTCTGAAAATATGTTTTGATTTTGTAGATTTTTTTGTGATTTTTTTAATTTTACTCAGGATTGATCTCAAAATGACGTGGAATGGAGAGAATGTAGGGTTGATGAGGTAACCCGGGTGTGATTAATGTTTTTTTTTGGTGAGTTGAGTGAGCTGACGTGTTAGAGAGAGAAATTGACGTGGCAGAGAAAGAGGTCAGGACGGGTGGGAGTAGCCCGAACATAGTTATTTATGGTGTAAAGATGAAACCATTCATATTGTAAACCAAATGTACGGTAATTATACGTTTTTTGGATATATCTAAAATACAAAGTTTTCTCAATACGTCCAACAAATACGTAACATAAAACAATATGTAATCTCGTTCTTATCGTGAGATTGTTGTTCGGACATGTCCACCTTTGAAATATTGGACATTTCTCGTCTAACGTCGATGTCGTTAGTTAGCGCATTTAATGCTACATCAAATGCAAACATGTTTTCTCAGACCAGTGACCTTAAAATATGATATTTGGATGGAGAGAGAAGTTGTTTTCAGAAGGGTATTTTGCAGAATTACAGCAGAACGAATGATACTTTCAATTAAAGATTGTAAGCGCGTGAATGCTCGGTAAGGATGTGTAAAATTTCTGACTGAGGTAACGTGTCTTCATTGTATTCGTGTAAGGAGAAAAAGTCTGCAGCATTGAAGTCAAAATTTGAGCACGAAAATGAACCCAACAATCATTTTCCTTTGGCTAATGAGCTTTTGGATTAGTTGAAGATAAGATTGTGTTGTCAAAACTATAGGTGTTAGGGATATCAAGCAGAATTACACTGGCTGGATTATAATATGCCGCATTACAATTAAATATTTGGAATTAAAAAATTACTTTGTTTATTTTTAGAAAGGCATTTAATCTTTCTGAATGAAGAATATATAATTAAGTTTTATGTTTTTGGTTCAAAGTTTGCACAGATGTTTTTAGGTTGCATGGTACTCTTCAATCTCTTTGTTCTCACCCGTTTGAATAAATGTGTAATAGGCGGTTATAAGTAAAAGGCAGTACTATCATGGAGGATATTTGAGCAAATATAACTTCTGACGAGAACATTTCGGTGCAAAAAAAAAAACATGATTTTGAAATGGGAAACATTTCAAGAAGTAAAGAAAGTGGTGTGTGAATGATTTTTTCAGAAATAAATATATAAGGTGAAGATATACTACTACTGTGGACTGTAAGTCTGTAACTGTATAAATACAACTACTTCTACATCAATATCACTTGGTGGACTGAATCAGAAAATCATTAAGTTTAGATGATAAAGAAATTATGATATTTTTTCCAACTCATGCGAGCTCTATTGGTACTGGTTATTGTTGCTAAATTCTACTGAGAATTAGATTATACATACTCTAGGACTTGGAACCTCTAAATCGCAATGCAAGAATCTCTTTAACCTAAAATGTTGACAAAAAATGTTCAAACGACGGTCTTGCTAGTAAGACACATGCCTAACAAAAATATAAGAACAGACGAGCAATATAAGAATGACGATCACAAAACACCCATATTGACATGCCATAAATCAAACATCAGTAATTTATGTGCAAGTAGTTGAGCTGGTAGACTTATGGTCTTAAAATAACTATAATATATATTTTTTTTATTTTTGAACAGTAAACCACCTACTATCATCATCAATTGATAATAAAAGGAGTTGTTACATAGATATCGCTCCCGAAGAAAAACTACACTAACAATACTTAAAAATTGTCATGTGGTCATATTGCACTTAGTTGAGGATGCGAAATCATAATCTTTGATTTTGAAATCGAATCTAAGTGGACACAAAAAAATACACATAAATTACCTGGTGTATAGAGATACCTCAAGTTTGAAACCACAACTTGCTGAAACTAACACAAAATATAACATCCAACTAAACAGGTATAATCTATCAACGAGCAAAATTACTCCCAATTGCCAAAATCAGAAATGTAACCCTCTGAATTTTTTATAAAGAGAGTATGATATTAAAAAGGAAATGCAATTTAAGGAGGATAATATAATATTAATACAAGCGAAAAGTAGGGAAGAAAGATAGTACGTTTGACCTGGACCTGGAGAGATCGGGTCGTCGTCTATCGCAGCAGATCCAACTTCGGTGGGTGTCCACAACTGGTTCTTGATCTGGTCTGGTCTGGTGGTGGAGATGATTATGGGTATGGATTTGGAGCAGGAGTCGGCCCCGGTGTACAGAGACTTCCTCGCCATCCCCTTCTTCGCCCTCTTCTTCCCTTCCGTCCGCTTCTTCCTCGACCGCTTCGTCTTCGAGGTTTTCCTTTTTGATATGTGATTTGCTTAGATTTCGATATGTGATTCTGGAAAATCAGGAACCCAATGTGGTTTGCAATTTCTGTCTACAAATTGCAAACCTTTTTGGGAACTGATTACGAGATTTCGGTAGGGAAAAACTCACCATCGAAATATGATTTCTTTCAGAGTACTGTTATTGGAACCCGCGATTCCTAGGAAGTTCGATAGTTTTTTTAGGGCCCGTTTGGAACCACATTTGGAACATAAAATTCACTCAAATCTGGCCAAGTGTAGGATATGTTATTAAGCCATAATGTGATTCCTAGGAATTTGATTCGTATTTCGAGAAGAAAATGAAGCCAAAGTCAAACTTCTGAGAATATCCAAAATTAAACTTCTTAGAAATTGACTGAATTGTTGTTAAATTACTTTTATTTTCTTCTTGAATTGGGAGTTAAATTTATAAATCAACTTATGTTTGAAGAATGTCTGAAATAGATTGTGCATTTTGCCAGATTGTAAGAATCATACATTTCAAATTTGGTCCAAGACGGACCCTTGTTGATGGCAAATTGCTGATTTGTAGGTAAAAAATAAGTACTGTTGCTTTGTTGCTTGTAGTTAGTAATTAGGTTTCATTCTATTTGTGGAGGATGTTTTTAAGTTCTACGAAGATTCTCAGAAAACAGAAAAAACATTAATTCTGTCTGTGTTTGGGTCATTGGTAAACACAAGGTTTCCAAAAGGATATTTTTATTTCTTTCATTTTCCCCTTTATTAATTATCTTTGATGTTTAATTGATATACAACTGCTTCCCACAAGATTAGTAATTTGAAGAAAGAGAAATAATATGTCACTTCTATAATTCCTTGTGTCCTTCCTTTGTGTTATGATATTGTGAAATGAAAATGATTAACATTGAAGCGGGGAAGAAATTGAAGTGATCCCTGATCGGTGGTATGTAGCTTTTATTAAACTTTGTTTTAAACATAAGGTAGCTGTGCTGAGTTAAAGTACATTCTTGATTTTAACTTTTTTTGTTAGGACTAGAAGTGTGAATGAAATAACCTCTGTAGTATGTCAAGTCGAGTTAATCTATGTACGGTTAATGAGAGCATGGTCATCTGCAGAGGCTTATGGCACTTCTTAATAAAATTTCGATGTAATGGATGTAGAGAGTGGCAAGATGGTGTATTCTTGGAAAAGAGCATCAAAAAATCAATGTGGATGCTGACGATAGAAGGAAAAAACTCAACAAGTTTAAGGAATCAGCTTGGAAATGTCTTTATTATCTCTCTGGTGAGGTGTTCGCTTTGTCTGTTACTTATAATGAACCCTGGTTCACCAACACCAAATATTTTTGGAGTGGACCAGGAGATCAAGTTTGGCCTGATCAGAATACAAAGTAAGATCTTTTTACATACACTTTTTTACTAAGTATTATGCAAATGAGTTAAAAAGGCAAACGTTTCATCATATCTTGTTACTTATTGGATAACTGAAGGCTTGGCTGTTTATTGTTGATTCTCAGGTTGAAACTAAAAGGGCTTTACATGTACGGGGCTGGATTCTATACATATTCAATATTTGCACTGATGTTTTGGGAAACAAAACGTTCAGATTTTGGCGTATCCATGTCCCACCATGTAGCAACTTTTGTTCTGATCGTGTTATCTTACATACTTAGGTCTCTGTTTCACTTTCATATTTATATTGTTTTCCTTTTCTTTTTAGATGTACAGCTTTGAGTTTCTTTTCCAAATGGAAACCATCTGCTTTTTATGAACATGCATTTAATATTTACTTTTGCGATGTGATTATCTAGTAAAAAAGTGGATTTTCTCTTATATTTAGATAAACACATGTATGTCTAGGGTGTATTCTTCCTAGCTAGACACAGCGTGGTTTCCTAAGCATTATTAAATGTGCCAAGGAATCAAATCCACAATTGACAATTCTTTTGCTAAACGTTCTGAGTAAGGCCAATGCAAACCATTTTGGCCCCTTATGTTTCAAAGCTGGTAACAGGTTGAGATTGTAGAGGAAGTCAGAGTATTTGATGGTTGGAAAAATTTGAAAGTCTGGATAATTCTGAATCATTGGCAACACATATAAGCACTTTAATTCATTTCAGTAATACACGGCTCAAGAGTCCCTCGTTTGGCTTCTGATTCTAACATTCATTGTCTGTCCTCTTTCCAGATTTGCTCGTGTTGGTTCAGTTGTTTTAGCTATTCATGATGCAAGTGACATTTTCCTGGAAATAGGAAAGATGTCCAAATATAGTGGTGTCGAGTGGCTTGCTAGTGTTGCATTTATTTTCTTCGTCTTATCCTGGATTATTCTTCGGCTGATATATTATCCATTCTGGATACTCCGGAGTACAAGGTAATAATTCTACAAACATATCTGCACATTAACTACCAGAGTACCATTTCAACTTGCAGTTTCTCATGTTTCTTTTACCCCCATCTTCTACGTGCTGCAATAGAAAAAATGGACATCTTGCAGATTTATTTGTTTCTCTTTATTTTCTGAACAGCAAGACTCATTAATATTAGTTTTTTTAACGTGTCTTTCAGAGTGTTCACCACCAGCAAAATATTACTGAGAAACAGCATTCATTTATTATACATCTTGAAACTTTTTAGTTGGAAGAATTCCACTTTAGTATATCTTTTTTGTATTTTCTTTCCCCCCAATAAAACTAGAATAGCAACAAGTTTCATGCCATTTTTCGTAGTTGAAAACTTGAACTTAACTACAACAACAACAAAGCCTTTAATCCCAAATTATCTTGATTAGGTTGGAAATGAAGCTCAATAAGAATTACAATTCAGACACGTGAATCGTCTTTTTCCATGCAAAAAATTGTACTTAAAATGACATGATTTTCTACTTTCAATATTAATCTTTCTTTAAATTGCATCAATCATCCTTGATCATGTTTTCATTTCTTGTCCATGGCTCCACACCCAACCATCTGATTTTGATTTTTTAGTGCAACATTTGGCTAGTGACTGAGTTGCAGTTACCATTTCTCTTTGGAGTAGCATTTCACGTTTGTTATTATGACCTACTTAGGGGGAATTGGGGATCCGACCTTGCACCTGCCTTGTGAGTTGTGAATCAACTATGGTCAGGTTCGGCCATGTGGTTGCTCATCCAGGAATAAAAGAACAAGCATTGTAATCCCTGGCTTTTTAAATATCAATATTCTGAAAATGTGGAAACTATATCCACACTATTTTGGACTCATCAACGTCAAGTCCTCAACAATAAATTTGAACCAGATCAAATACTTGAACTGGTGCCAATTATGTTTCCACATCTGTAGAAGCTTGCTTTCAAATCTTGGCTCTAGCTTCTAAGGTCACAGTCTCACAGAAAATCCTTTATCCTACATAGCACAAAGCATATGAAACTTGACAAAAAAATGTACCAATGATGTTGAAAATTCTTAATCAATCCGGGGCCATATCAACAAAGGTTGGTTGGATGGCATGTTGAACATATCTAATCCTCATGGATCTAGATAATGTTCATAAATAGCTGGGAAACGGCCAAAAGTCCAAGAGTTTTCTTCTTCTTCTGTAGACGTGGTCCAATGATTCATTTGACGTAAGATTGTGCTTATCTCATGGAGAATATCAGCTTTGGATCAATACTTCATTTACCGATAAGAAAGCTGCTTTGAATCTTCAAAACATTTTACTCGATTATTTTTTGATGATGACAGTAATTTTGAGGATGGCATTGATCTACAATTTGAATTGTTTCATCTCTGCCTATGGTATTTCTGATATGGGTTTCTCTAATAATGTTGTTAACCATAAATGTTAACTTACTTCTCACTGCTTTATTACTGACTTTCCTCTGTAAGGAACTTTTGCACCTACTGACTTCAAACTTTGCCTACTCATTGGGTGTTATAACTTAATAAGTATCCTTGAACTCAACATTTTGTTGATTGAAGCATTCATGCTTATCCTTTTGCTATTAATCTTGCACCTTCATTGTTTCTCTGTATCATTTGCAGTTATGAAGTTATTTTGACATTAGACAAGGAAAAACACAAACTTGAAGGGCCAATATACTACTATGTTTTCAACACACTTCTTTTCACACTACTAGTACTACACATCTACTGGTGGGTGTTGATATATAGAATGCTTGAGAAACAAATAAAAGCAAGAGGCCAAGTCAGCGACGACGTCCGTTCTGGTATGTGGCAAAAGAATATTCTGTATATTTATCTAATTTCTACATTATGCAACTTATTGCTGAGGCAGGATGGGTATACTACTTTTGTTTAACTCTAGTTGTAGGAATTATCCCATGAACAACCTACAAACCTCATGTTGGTATTTCATTTGTTTTCATCACAAATGCCAACGTGTATCACAACTCCAGCAATCCAAGCCCAAGTTACTACCTTGATTTTGGCAAACCTAGCACGACTCATGGGAATTTAGTAAGCTTTAGAGCTTAAGCACTCAAAACATTCATCCAACTGTTCATATCGCTCGGTCCTTTAGGCAATTGGAGTTGGTGGTATCCTTGGATTTTTGGGCTTCCATGCATTTTAAAGAAGGGTTAGAAGGCCTCTTCTCATTTAGGGAAATTGATTCCAATCAAATGTCTCACTTTTTTTCAACTGCCTAGTATCATGGCATTGACCAACATTAATGACCAGCTCTCAAATTTATCTTTTTTTGGTAATTGGAAAATCACCGGGATCCACCTCCACTTTGGAGAAGGGTGGAGCTGCCATGGCTAGGGCCCCACCAAGTCATCCCTAAAAGGGAGTTGAGCCTTTGTTTCCGCCGTTAGAGGTGTGATTCGTACTTGGGTGGCCCGAGACTTCACAAATACCATCCTAGCTAGTTGCTCCATGTTCTTCGGGTTTGCCTTGTAATTTTTACTACTGCCATACTTCAAAACTCTGTTGGTTTTTAAGGGTCTATTTGGGAAGTGCAATTGGAGGTTGTTGTTTGCGTTTTGGCTCTTGGTGACGCTAAGACCTACCTTTGTTCTCCCAAACTAGGTAAAGTGGTGTTTTGAGTTTTGGCCAAACTAGGGGTTTTGTTGTATTGAAAAAGGCGGTTGCAAAACGTGGCTTGGACCCTGAGTTTTCCAAAACATCACCAAATCTGACTTGTTTACCCCTGAAAAACAAGTTACTTACAACCCAAAAACCCACTATTGCCCAAACCTCACACAAAATTACAGCTAAATACCCTCACCAAACCCAAATTTACCAATTTCACACTCACTCCAACCTTACACCCATTGGCTGTCATCACCCAAACCCTCTTCTTCCATGAGACCTCCTACGACATCAGACCATCACTCACCTATTCTTCAATTCTCTGTCCATTTGTTTTTTTTGTTAGTTTTGGTTTTCTTTTTTCGCAGCATTCATTTGCTAAAAAGAAACCCCCATGAACCATGTCTTATTTTGGGTTTTTTAAAGAATGTAACTCGCTTTTTTTGTTTTGAATTTCACATTTCTTGTGTTTCATGTTATTCTTGCATGTTTTTTTATGGGTTTTGCTTTGTTGGTTAGATGGGTTTATGTTGTTGCTTGTTGGTTTGATTTGAGATGGTGTAATTTGTGCCTTGTTTTTATTTGTGTGGTTTCGTAATTTAGTTGGAGGATGTTTTATTCGGTATGGGTTATTATGCTTTTTTTGAGGATTTGGAATTTTGGGCTTTCTATTTTGATTTTATTCACATGAGCGTCATCACTTGAGTTCGACTGCAAGAGATTTTAATGGATTTTGAGGTTTAGGAATAATCTTGATTTTGCTCTTGTTCTTGTCCTACTTAGTTAGCAATTGGGAGAAGGGTACCCAAGACTCAAAATGTTAAACCTCTCATCCCTAAACATGATGCTGCGGTTTGGAGACCTCAACTTGAAACCTCTAACTTCAAACCCCATCCAAAAATGGATGTACCAATCATTACGAAATTGACATTCATGACCAACTACAATAAGTAGTCTTCATACTTGTAATCTTCCCTCTCTTTTTTTGCAAAGCAAACTCGGGTTTTGTTCAGGTGGTAGATCAATGAACTTGTTGTCTTCCCAGATGCTAAATCATATATAGGATTCTTGATTCTTGTTGTCTTTCATTTCTAACTTACCGTCTTTCATTTCAAACTCACCTTAACTACTCTCTATCTGCTTCTAACTTCTCCTGATACTAAGCTTCAGAACTTTATTAGCTTTGAGGTGTCTTTTGTTTGTGGACATCTATTAAGATGGTGTGTCTCCTTGTTTCAAGAGTTCATTGTAATTGCTTTTATAGATTCTGAAGGTGAGGACGAACATGAAGATTGAAATCTTAGTTGTTTCTTCATGGGAGCATAACAAGTAGGTTGGAAGCAACATAGCGTCAGTATCAGATAAGACCGCAATGCCATTTTTTCTCAAATAATGGATACGCGATCTGATTTATATTTATTTGTAGACATGTCACTATCCACCCCTTTGTATGTAAATTATTGAGGCAAATATCAGAAGAAAACCTTTTCATTATGTGCGTTTTTCATTTATTTATTCTTATGGATCCCTTTGGAAACCAAAATTCGTGACTCTTACTTGAGACTTAAGAGATGTTGGATCATGTTCTACTCAGCTCTTTCAATTTTTTGGAAATTTATGTGTAATCGTGTCCATATTCCATTCTTCATAATTTGTACGTATCTTTGAACCAGCCATTGTGTTATGTCTACCTTTAAGTTGTTTCTTGAGACTTGGGAGGCAGGCTGGGTATGTTGCATGAAGTCGAAACGTTGTTAACAACCCCTTTATGTATAACGGGGCTTTAAGTTTTTAACAGGACATCATCAATCTACAATACTGCCCGTCTGCAAATCTTGTATTTTGCACGCCCGGTAAACAAAAAAGGCGATGCAAGAGTCATGTTTGTTATTCTTTGTCCTGAATTATGTTGATATCGGTTTATACTCTTGAACTTTCAAAGTTAACAGTAATCACCTCTGAATTTTTACTTTGTAACAATTTGTCTACTTGAATTTTAAAAATATATTATTTAAACTCATATTTACTTTTTTTTGTATCTTTAGTACACTCTTAAACTTATATTTACGTGAAAGTTCAAATCGAAACGGATGTTCGATATGGTTGGAATTTGTGTCAGATTGGTACTGAATCAGACCCAAATTTCAACCAAATCCAACATCCGTTTTGATTCGAACTCTAACGTAAATATATGTTTAAGAGTCTACTAGGGATACAATAAAAAAAGCAAATGTGAGTTTAAATAATGGATTTTTAAAGCTCAAGTAGTCAAACTGTTACAAAACGAAAATTCGGGAGTGGTAACTGTTAACTTTGAAATTTCAGGGGTGGTAATTGATATTTAGGTATAATTTAGGAGGTCAAAGTGTAATTAACCTTTAAATTTATGAGTTAAACGGCAAATGTAATCACATAAGCCATAGTTACGTGTATATGACACTTAGCGTCAAAGATGGAAATTACAAGTAGTATTACAATGAAGTACAACTCGAAGAGGTGATCGATGACCAACATTGACGGGGAGCCAAATTCTAGAGGGCGCCTGGTCGTAGGTGAGGGAAAGGAAGGTCGTCGAGCTGGAGAGAGGAGATCCATAATGCCGTGTTGTTGGTGAGGTCGTCCATCACGACTTCAGGAGTTGGGGTTGCGATTCTGAAAGTGCAGTAATTCATAGTTCTCCAGACAGCCCAGAGATACTAGAATCGAAGGGTGCTCCAATTGTGTCCTAATCTTCTAATAATCGATTCTTGCGCGAACAGAAGGTTGTGTCTCGCGATGTGTCAAGGTAGCATTAGGCGATTCAAAGATTTTGTTAATGATGGGCATAGTGATGTTGCATTCAAGAAAAATGTGGTTAATCGACTGACAATTATTTTGGCAGAGTGGGCAACGGTTAGGACCCTTGAATTCTCTTTTCATCGAGTTGTTAAAAGTTAATATTTTGTTATTGATGACAAGCTACGCAAAAAAATTAATTTTTTGAGGGCATGTGCTTTCCCATAAAGCTTTCCATGGCCAATTTGATACCTCCGTAGGTCAGGAAGTTGTAAAATGACTTGATAGAATATGTATTATTCTGTGTAAGCAACCAAAGTGGTTTATCCTCAATGCTATTACCTTGCTGCAGGCAATGCCTATTGTGTTGTATAGAATCTAAAACTGTTGTGCTTTAAGATGAATAAAAGTAGTTCCATAACATCGCAACTGAGTTGGTATAGATTCTCTCTACATAAGTTGAAAGAAAGTTGAAAGAGAGTTGATTACAGGTATCATTAGCATTCTTTATACGATATGGAAAATGCAATCAACTTTAACTTGACTGCAAGCAAAACCGATGTCAAGACTCAAGTGGCTCTGGAATCATACATGAATTATTCAGGTAGCATAAAGACAAATCTATGAACAAATGATATTATGAAAAAAACAGTAAACAGGGATACCAAGAACCCTATATGGTGGTGTACTTTTCTGGGTGATTGTGATTCTATCTCTCATGGTGAGAACTTCGTTATGAGCTTTTCTACATGAATAATTATGTCATCGATGCGAGGACGGATGGCAGGCTGAGGCTGGAGCATCCAAATTACAAACTGGCGGAGGGGTTCAGGATAAGGAGGGTTTGGACCGGGTGGCCATTTCACTTGCGCGTTCATGATTGCCAACTGCAAGCTCCCTCCTGATTCTCCGAGCACGTATTCAAATGGCGAGACACCATACCTGAAAGATGAAAGTAAGGCAATGTACAAAGAATTTATTTTAGCATCCTAGCTCGTAGATGAAATCATGAAAATGCATCATATTAACAAGATTTCCTCCACAAGGATCTGGATTTTAAAATCATCTCAAGCAAGTTCGACACATAATATTAGCAACCAGAGAGTTTCAAGGAAGTTTCCTGGCGTTTATGCTCATTCACTTAGTAAGGAAAGGAAAATCTAATAATTCCATTTTTTAGAATGTCCAAGATTTTCGTTGGCACTATTAACCTAGTAGGTAGATCAGTTCTAGTAATTTTCCCGACTTGTAAAAGTGCTATTCTGTAGAAGACAGCTTGAGAAACTACATTTTGCCCCAAAGGCCTAACTAGAGAAGAGACAGGAAGTAGCTGCGGCGAAAGTTTTAGCCACAAGCTTCAAAAGAAGATGGGAGGAATTTATGCAACCGCAGGGCATAATGGTTGATGAATTATTATATAGGAATGCAAGAAGAAATGTTAGTAACCATTTAAAAGTGGAGTTGGAAAAGATGGTTCTCACATTATTGCGTAAAGAGTACATCCCAACGACCAAATGTCAGTTCTCTCATCAATGTCAGCTTGGTTTGGACAGTCCCACAACTCAGGAGCTCGAAAAGGTGCAGAACAGTGCTCTGCGGCCCATTCCTGCACCACAGGTTAAAATCAGCAAAAATAAAGATGGGCTATAAAAATATTTTCTCCATCGACAAAGATGTAACTTATATCAATTAAATGAGGATTCATAAAAAAAGGGTTCATACTATAATATTCTACAATCTATATAAAAGCTTGTCAAAGAAAACATGGAACAGATAAATCAGGTGGGATGATGCATACAGACTGAAAGAAGAACTAGGAACAAATTACATGTCAACAGGGTAGTAAAATGGCAAAAGAATAAGAACATTGATCATCCTGCAAATAACAAAGAACCCAAGTGATTTTCAAAATAGAATACGAGAAATAATAGACTGATGGTTTTGTGTAAAACCAAAGACATAAGCTGCTGCATGAAAACGAAATGGTACTTGCAAACTGCAGCTCAACACAAACTGGATGGACCAAATTGGGAAAGCAACTGCTTAAATTCTGAAGGTGAAAATAACAGACAAACCTGCAGTTGAAGTGCGTCAGTACGAGAGCGAATTTGCTTCCTTGCAGGTGTTGCACTTCCGAAGTCCATTAGAATCGCAAAAGGTGGCTGTCCTTTCCTGTGAGTAATGAGGACGTTACCAGGTTTCACATCATTGTGTGCGTATGGAGGACCAAAACTGTGCATATGCTTTAATCCTGCACAAATCTGTTGAAATCTATCTTAGTGGATGAAATAATTGATAGGTAGGTAGTTCACAGTAAAATACTAGTTAAAGATTAAAATAAAACTGATGGCTATAACTATTCTGGAAATGAAGACGTGATGACAAAAGATCATATCATGAAGAATGCATCTAGAAATGCCGATGTATCAAATTCTGTTAAAAATGAAGAATCTGCACACATTTGAAACATGGATATACTATTTCTGAATATTTCATTCCATGAAATGCACGCATAGCGAAATATGAGATATTCAAACCAAGACAAAAGGAAATTCAATTATGATATTGTTATTTCCTTCTTATCTTTGTGCCGATGATCGCTGTAATTTTTTAATCTTAAGTTTGAAAAATAAATTTGAAGACATCCTTACACTTTCTATACAAAAAGTTTAATATGGGATATCATCTGTTGCCTCTCTTTTACTTTGCTCTAAGCTTACAGTTCACTTAACTAGAACTTCAGGAAATATAAAAACCCAGTACATCCCAACTCAGATATTCGTCAATAGAATGATGGGCTAATGGCACTTCTTTCTGAAGTCAGAAGGTGTTCACATTTTTTCCAAATCATAGCCTCGATTCCTTAGTTTCTCTTTATTTCCTTATTTCATCCATGTTTAACAACCAGGAAAAATATCCATGTATGAGATTTAGTGTGTTTTGGACAACCTGATTCTCATAAATGTCAAAACACACGAAAAATTGCATATCATGTATACAATCAGAAAATAAAATTAAGTGAAGATTTGCATATCCTTAACCTGATGAAAGATCTGAAGAACCACCACTGTGGAGAAGAACTCCTTTTTTGATTGCATTACTTTAGCATTGTCTAACAATGTACCGTCGAGATGAACAGGAAATAACAAGTATGCGTCATGATTTTGCGAGTCTCCTTGTGCACTCTACACAGGAAGAGTTTTTTCAGACAATTGAAAATTTTTGCCCAAAATTGAAAGAAAAAAATCAAAAAAAATCCAGTGAAGGAGATAAATTGAAGCTCATCGGTCAAGAGTAATTTCTTGGGACAACAGTACATATATAAGTTCTATAAACACTACATTCAGAAGAGAATCCACAGAAAACTCCATTCACCAAAACTATGTTAAGATAACAGTGTAGAACAAGGTTAGACAATTTAGTAATTTACCAAGCTAGTCTTACTAATTTGCTACCAGAACACATGGGATTTGAGAATATATAGCAGTCACGGAGGTAGAAACCTTCTCCTATTTTCAGAAAAAATATCTTAAGTAACAGGAAAAATGCAAGACATTACCTTAACTGGAATGATCGCATGATCAAGAAGAGGAAGCAAATTGGGGTGATTAAACAGGGATGAAACATGAATCTCCTGTCTCACAAGCTTCAGCTGCTCCTCAGTTTGAATCAGCACTTTTTTCAACGCATACATATCATCATCTACAAACCAAAACCAAACCGATTACATACCCTTTGAAGTCAATATCAACACCAAGCAACTAATTAAACTAAATAAACTCAACATTCATATGCATCCATCCACATGAGATTAACAAACAACAAATAAGAGCTCAAGTGCCCAAACAACTAAACAACCACCAAAACCTAAAAAAAATCAAAATTAATAACAACAAGAACATGACATTAGATTGTAGAAATCCAAATTCACCTGAAACATGAGATTGGTTCTTCAAGGCCAAGCCACCAACAGTCCCATCTCTGACGATCTCCTTGACGAGGTAAACAAAGGCAAATCCACCTTCTCCTAGCTGCCTCACGATCCTAAATCGGTTCTGGTTAATCCAGACGTCCGCCCCACCGTTCACGGCCTCGTACAAAGCGTTCAACCCCGAGAAAGAGCACCCCATCGACGCCCAATCGCGACCTCTTTCGCCAAATCGACGAGATGGGTCGTTCCAGAACCACGATTTAACGCGATTTGTGGTGGAAAGGTGGGATCTTGGGGTATTCAGACGAATTGGTCGGATTTGCCCGCGAAGCCCTAGAACAGTTAAAAAGTAAAACGACTTCGCTGGAACAGTAATTATCTGTTGGATATTTGGATATGACCTGATTTGCAAGTAATTGTGGGATTTTTTTAATTCTTTTTTAAGGTGGTGGGCGAGTTTGGGTTTGAGAAGGAAGAGGTAAAAAACAGCGGAAGTGGTTGAGAAATAAACTTCCGAAATGAATATTCGGTTGCAAGTCAACTTCCTCACCTCCCAAAACCAGATCTCAATTTCTCAATCTCCATGGATTGATTACTGATGAGTTATTGAGTTGTAGGCACACTATTGGTTGCATTTGACTTGTGAAAGAGAACAATCCACTGCCTAGTTTAGTTTACCTATTATTGCAATTAATTACAAGATTTCAGTGTTTGTAGTTAGTTCAATATAATTCTGAAGAACATCATAAATTCAAGACCATTTACATTTCACATCTGAAGGCTTCAGACTTAAAATTGGTGTCACAAATACATGTACTTATTGGTGTTTGTCTGTCACAATTCATGTATTACAACGTAGGTTAAGGTTAGACCTCATCCTCACATACACCCTTTTGAAAGAAAAAAAATTCAAATCTCTGTATTGTACTATCACTTGAATATGATTGATCGATAACACACCTTGTACGGTTATATACTTCGGATGTCTATAATGACATGACATACTTAATTATTTATGATTTTAAACTTTATCTCATGATGGTTTGTGGCTTCTAAATAAAATGCAAACAATACGCCCTTTCCTATGGGTAGAGTTTGAAACTCAAAACTTTTAGGCAGTGGACAACCGAAACATCCTTACTAAGTTATTATGGTATGCCAAAAACGTCACTTGATATCAATCGACAATAAACGATTCGCCCTGTCACACTATAATCTTAAATTCTCAATACTTTTGTTGCTCCATCAACAGGGATACCTTATTACAATTCTTGTGCCCACAGTATTGCAACAAATATTGACTTCCAAATGACACCCATGATATGCAGTCGTAGGCTGTTATTTGCATTCCGTTAGAATGGATTTCTTTACTTTCTGATGCTCCGATAGTTGGATTCAGCATAAGTCGTGATTTGAATAAATAGTGTGTTTACTAGACCAAATATGGTACTTGAAGAAGCTTTGGTGTCAGCAGCAGTAGAAATAGAATTGCTTGTTTGTTGGGATCATTTTCAGACTCCCATGAATCAAGTAGGCGATGGTTGTTGTTGGGTGATGCAATGGATGTTCCCACCAGCCAAACATATCTCTCTCGCACCTTCCACCATCACCACCTGAAAGGTTTCAAATTTAAGGACCAGTTAAGTACCAAATAATAGAAGTTCCTTGTTGTTTTGTGGAAGTTACAACAAAAAACTTTTAGTTTACCAAAAATAGATACTAAACTCGAATCACGATATTACTCACAACTAGTTTACTAGATAACTTTCCTAGAATGCCTCATAAGCTTCTTTCACACCTTGAACAAGTGGTGATCTACTAGTTCCAAAAATTACAATAATCCAACTGATTTAACATTAACACGATATGAAATTTCATAGAGACAAATTATACAAACAGATGCCTGGGATTTTTATTTTTTTGTAGCCAAACTTCCTAAGCATTTGTATAGGAAGGTAAAAAAAATACAAACAAAGGGTTGAGACTTATTTTTTTTTGTTTTTTATTAGAATTTAGCCTTGTTACTGCATAGAATGTAGGTCGGTATAAACTCAAGACTTATTTGTTGCTGATTGCCAAAGGTAGAAGTGTATATATGGTTCAGGAAGGACCCCAAGTTTACCTCATGATCAGGGAAAGCAGAAGAAAGAACCTTGAATGCTTCTTTATCCCACTCTTCATCTCCAAATGCTGGTGCAATTACACCTCCATTTGCTATGTAGAAATTTACGTATGAAGCAGCAAGTCTGGTACCAGCCAATCTTGGTACGGCATTATCATCCTGCCATAAAAAGTACCACAGATCAGACGGTAGCCAACTTACTTCCATAAAACACCAAGTGTCAGCTTTGCTGGTTTGATGGTTTCAAGACTAGATGGAGGTACCAAAACAAACCATAAACTCAAAATGATTGTCAATGCGGTCGTGACTTTTTCATAATGAAAATCAAATAAGACAGCTGAGCAATAAGATGAGAAAAAGGCATTGCCTAATCAACGGAGACAAGGTAATTTGGATAAATGGCAGCATCAATAAATGATTTTAAAATTTATGTAGTACCAAGAAATTTTCCTCGTTCAATTAATTATTTAAGGCTAGTGATATGTAAATGTCTTTAAATATTGATAACTATATGACCCCAGTCCCTCCAAGGAATGCAACAAAAGAATTACTGTGCATCTTGGTAAATTTCCATCTTTGAGAAGTATCTCTAAATAGAAAACCTTCAGGAAGTGGTAAAGTAAATGATAAACATCTTGCAGGTTTTGTTAGAATGGTGGCATTCAAGTATATGATAAAGATCAAAGAACCATCATGAATTTTAAAATATTGGAGATCCCTTGTACCTTTTTGAACTCCATGCAGGCAAAAAACTATTCTCTTCAAATCAATTACCAAGTCTTATCCCATTAGAACAGATTAAAGTCTTAACTAAAACATTTCCACTCATTGAAGACCTGAACGTCTTCAAGCTTAAGAGTTCCTTACTTACCTCATCTGCTTACCCGAAGCACTTGTAAGCATAAAAATAAAACCTAAAAAGCATGGTGGATGTCGTATTCATCTGCATGTTGATGGATGAAAATGGAAGGGAAAAACACCTAGTACACCTTAATACCTTATAATTTGATCTTGAATGATAGTACGATATGTTCTTTTTTTTCTTCAAATTTCTGACTAAACAGCAGTATCAACTGAAAAATATAGAGTATCTGCTAGAGTAAAAAACTAACATTTTGGATGCCCGCTTCTTCTTCTTTTGTTATGTAAAGTGGTCCAGGGATATGGAGTTTTATTATGTCCAATGTTCTCCCTTTAGCATCACAGGTACTAGAGAGCACAGAAAAAGCCTCCATAGAAAGTTCATACTGAGGATCTTTGACATCATCTGTCCATGACAAAAGAACTACTCCAGGCCTCACAAAACAGCACAAGTTGTCAATATGACCATTTGTATCTGTGTCACCTGTGCAGATAAAATAGCTCTTCAGTAATGATTGTTAGGTAAAAAGATGCAAATACATTTTATAGAAGCAAACATATAAGTGCACGCTCATGATGTAAAAATTACAACAAAGAAATTCAACTTAGTTTTAATTACAAAACATATAGAATGCATTACTGAGCCAAGCAATTTCAATATCTTGGCATTGTATAACAAAGATAAATAATCAATTTTAGCCATCAGTCAAGCAACATGGATCATATGATAAAGAGTATTGAAACCTTTGCAATATGCAACAGCCAATATTCGAAACTGAAATACGTAATGTAGAAGGAAAGGGTTAACATAACTTCGAAAGGCTTTAGATACGGAGAGAAGTCTCATCATCTATTACATCTTTCTCTCTCCTTATTTTTAAGTTTCTTCTAATACTACTACAAAAATTAGCAGTTTCAAGTCAAAATGTAGACTGATAGAATATTCAAAATGCTTCTTTCTCAACAACGTAGGTTTAGGTTTTACCATGTAGAATATAAAACATATTAGAGAGAAAACTTACCATATAATCCTTTTGGCAACCAAATAACCTTTTCAACCCCAAGATACAACTTCAGCTCATTTTCTATCTCTTCCTTATTCATATTTGGGTTTCGGTTTGCATTCAACAGACATTCTTCAGTTGTGATGCAGGTTCCTTCAAAAGATGATAGTATGTTCACATTTCAGAAAATTATTCTTTCTTGTCGATAACATATTTACATCAAAGTAAAGACAAAATATGATCCAAAACAAGTAACAGAGTTGAGCTTTTTCACTAAAGAGTCACCTTCACCATCGACATGGATACTTCCGCCCTCAAGCACCATCTTATGCTCAAACCTAGAAAGTCTTTCCGCAGCAAGAATCTGAAAAAGATTAAATAGTATGAACGAATGAAACCAACTAGATGGAGAGAAAAAGATTTTTTTCAGGAATCAGTGAAGTACATCAGTTCTCACCTTCTTGGGAACATGAAGGTCATAACTCCAATCATTGTAACAACCTTCTTCAGGTCCTGTTACCAGTAGTAAAATCAATAAGAAATTGTTTTCATTAGACATTAGGTTTTAGTTTGCTCTTCTTCGCTTTCAAGAAAATAAGATGGAAATTGTTGTTTCATTTCTGGATGTCAGTGAAACAATGGTTTTTGTTGCTTCCTAGATCATAAGTGGCAACAATTAAAAGTAGTAACCCAGTGTAAATAATTGAAAATATTTAGGCAAATAAATTGACACAAAGTAGTGATTTGCATTGGTAGAATAACATTAATAACATCGTACCTCCCCAACAATTAAAAGTCCAATGTATTCCTGCCACCTTTTTAGTTCTGTTACATAGAACAAACTACTCACCTGAATTATCAAATAAAAATGTTGTGTTTGCATGAACTTATCCGAGTTATGATGGAGAAAACTCACTGTGGGCCCAATATCACGAAACCATGCATCATTCATGCTCATTTCCAGGACCCTAACCTTAGTGTTAGTCAGGAAGAAATTGCGTGCCCTTTCATACTGTAATAACGCCAGGAAAGCAAAAATCGATTATTTCAGAAGAACCAATGAGCATAATGAAAATGTGGGTAGAACAGAAATATGATCGTAATTCGTAAGATCACCATACACCAAACCTGTGTAGCACTTGCACACAATGTTACGAGCTCAAACTTAGAGATGGCAGTTGCAACATTGACAAATGCACGTTGTCCAGGACCGGCACAATCTCTCCAATTATCTGAACGTTCCTGAGTTCCATAACAATATCTGAATGTTATAAAAAAATCACCTACGAGAAGATGCCCCAAAGGTATACATGCTTTGCATAAAGCTACAAAATAGGACACAAATTTGAGCTAAAATTTTCTTCTTCTTCTTCTGAGTTAGTGTGGTGAGATTTTCATCCTATGAAAATCAATGGGTATTTAAATTTTATCTTCCAATTTCAAGCCTCTACAAACCAACCAAGTACCAACCATCAACCCTCGTTTGTAAGCTTCAATTGTTGACCAACGAATCGATTCGCCCTAAACCGATCCAGAAAATTCACAACGATGACGAAAGTGAGGAGAAGAGAAAGAGAAAAGGCGTTACCGGCCATCCCATCCAGCACTGGTGGTGGGGCTCCCACTCCGCCGGCATGCGGAACCCCAACGCCGCCGGCTTCCCTTTCAGATCCCCCATCTCCTCTCCTCTCCTCTCCTAATAATCTTTACAGAACAGAGGTTTTGGAGTTATGCGTATTTTTGGATTCGACGCTCTGTTTTTCGTTTCGAATTTTTTTCATTTTTATTTTTCTCGACAAAAGACATCCTTGTCGTGTTCGTATCTGCTCCGGCCATTGGGAGGCGGTCTTGGAATGTCTGCAATTGGATCCGTATCCTATCTTGTACTCACATTACAAGTCACCCAAGACCGAATAGTCTACTGTTGTTGTTTTTTTTCTTTTGATAAACAGTAGGCTATCTTTTTTGTTAAATTATTGGCCAGACCGAAAATTAAGTTTTTAAGTCGAACATCATATTCAAATATAGGTATTTAACTCAACATAATTCGATTGAGAGCAAAATGACATAGAATTTTACCAGTCACAATAATGATATAAATTGTTTAATATGGAATTATTCTCAATACCATTATTATTATTGTTAAATTTAAGTACTCCTATCAAATTAAATTATATTTATTGGCAATGGTTTACTAGATATTGTTTAGTGTTGTAAATATAGTAGTTTAACTTCGAAAATAACGTTGCGCTTTGTCGTGGTTAAAGACTTGCGGCATTGTTTTGCTTGGGTCCTGGGCTTGAAATTGATAATTTATGCGTCTTCATATGGAGATTGGGCCTATGATTTTTCTTAAGGTACATATGGGTCCACTAATTCAATGAGAAATTAAAGTTACTCTGAAATAAAATGTTGAATGACGTGCAAATAGTTACGTCATAATACAATTAGCCTCATATACTCTTCATTATCCTACTGTCCTCCCTTAAAAAAAATCTCAAATGCAGCTCTAAACTTCAGTTTTTCAGCAAGTCGCCCCATTCCATCACTTTTCTTCCCAAAAATTGTCATTATGCCCTTCTTTAACTTCTCACTTCTCCGCATCTCCACAAAGAAATTAATTTGAAAACTCCATCGTTGTTAATTTATAGAATTTCATTGGTGGACTTTGTATTTACGGAGCAACTATGATTTTATTGATTGGGTTGTTGTTTACTTTGAATATGTGATTAAAGTATTCGTGGAATAAAACAGACATTCGGTCGACCGGAAGGCGTTCGGTCGACCGGGTGTGTGTTCTGATTTGTCCAGCAATAGCGTCTGGAGTATTTTGGTCAACCGAGAGGAGTTGTTCGGTCGATCGAGCACACACGAGGAGCTGGGCAAAAGTGTCCGTCCATTTTCGGTCGAACGAAACTTAAGTGTTCGGTCGACCGGACACACACGAGGAGCTGAGCAAAAGTGTCTGTCCATTTTTCGGTCGACCGGAACTTAAGTGTTCGGTCGACTGAGTATGCACTTGAGCAAAACAGGAAAAGCGCATGTCGTTTTTCGGTCGACCGGTACGTAAGTTTCGGTCGACCGGGAAAACCTGGTTTGCGTTACGGTTAGGGGATCGGTCGACCAACGGGTGCGTTGGTTGACCGTTTGACCTAGTTCTGCCCACGATTTGCACATTTCTCCACGCGATTTTGGTGCAACTTATACTTGTTTTCGCCTACTATATAAAGGTAATTTCGTCCCCCTTTGTAATAGAGAACAATTAGATTGATTGTTATTGTATACTTTGCATTCTTGAGAGAAAAGAGAGAGAGCATCATTGTCGATTCGGTAGGGGCAAATTTAGCCGGATATTCTCGCCGGTTGTTCGTGTCTCATGTAAGCCTCTCATTGTAATACGTTTCTCTATAGTAGATTTGGAGTTGTGTCGTCTGTGGTTTTTTCCACATTGAGTTTCCACGTTAAATCTTGCGTGTTTTGCGTGGTTTGGTGTTTTGGATTTGCAATTGTGGTTTCTTTTTTCCATTGGATTTGTTATTTTCGATTCCGCTGCGTACTTGAAATTGATTTTAATTCCTAACAAATTGGACGAAGATCTGGTTTCTGCAAAAGCTAAGTCCCTTTAATTCCTAACAAATCCGACGTTTACTTTTGAACGAAATCTTCATAATCAAGTCCCTTTTGACGAATCTAATTAACCAGCCATGTCATGATGTACAGATGCAGGTGAGAGGATATATCAACCTCACCCATCAGGTATCATATATAATTACACTTTAATCTTTCATGCACGTTTAATTATTCAAACAACTGTTGGTTGATAAGAAAAAAGCACATGAGACAATGGTAAACTTGTATGCATCACATTAAAGTACCACATGTCTAGCTGAAGCTGCTACAACTTCTAAGATGGTTGAATCCATGCAACTAATCAGCATTTATATATTTGATTAACAGCAAAGCAAATCTCCAACTTTTCCTCCACGTGACATAAGTAACGAAGTAACCAAATAAGACCTCTTCCAACGTAGCATGCGGGAAAGTCTGGAAAATTGCAGCTCACCAACATTAGTTGATCTTCTCTTGACCAGTGAGCAATAATCATAAAAATATAGGTATTGGTACTCCACCTAATAGAATTCTACAGTTCAAGTTCATCCTTATATATTGTGTTTGGCTAATCTTGTTTTGATCACAAAAGCAAATTAAGACAAACACAAAAGAAACAAGGCATGGGTTGTGTTTCTTTTAGTGCTCCTTTGGTGGTGGTGTTGGGTGTTGTTGTGTTTGGTGTGGTCTCACATGCACAAGATACTTCCGAGCTAACACTGGATTACTACAAGAAAACATGCCCGTCGGCGTTGGAGATCATACGCTCGGAAATGGATTGCGCGGTGAAGGCCGATAAGCGCAACGCAGCAGCGATTCTCCGCTTGCATTTTCACGATTGCTTTGTTCAGGTAATATATGTCCATTACAACACAACAATAAGTTTATATCGTATGACATGTCGTTTTCTAATTGTATGTCATATTAATCAAGCTACGTGCCAAAACAATCTATATATTATCTTCTAGACAAGGTACTCCTACGTGGCTACGTTACTACGTACCATCAATTGAAAAGATCGAACCTTTCAATCTATGATTCCAGTTTGAGTAGATTTTACTGGTACAATTTGGTTTTTTATTCGATATATATATATATATATATATATATATATATATATATATATATCTTCCGACTATGGTGGATTTAATATACGAGAAGACGAAAGACGTGAAACAATAAGGTTTAATTACACGCTAGAGCATGTTGGAAATAAGTAATAGATAAATCATTAATTTACACGCCATTAATGCATGTCCAAACTTTACGAGTTGCTAAATTATCTAGATATACACTTGGGGCACTGTAGTGGTACTCAATAGTTGATATTGAATACTAATAATACATACGTACATGCATATAATATATATATAAATATATACAGGGCTGCGATGGGTCGGTGTTGCTGGACGACACGTACACAATCAAAGGTGAGAAGAAAGCGGAGCAGAACATGAACTCGTTGATCGGATTCGATGTGGTCGACAACATCAAGACACATCTGGAGGCAGAATGTCCCGGAGTGGTCTCATGTGCTGATTTGCTTACTGTTGCAGCTAGAGATGCTGTCATCCTGGTAAGAGTTATTAAGGATTTATAATAATTAGCAAACACGGAGTTAATAATTATGAGGCAGAATGCCGCATACATATTTCATGCATAAAAAAAATTACACATCGATGCACCCACTAAAATATCCATAGGTATTCGTTTCGATCGCTATCCATGCAGAGCTTTGGAATATTGGGGATATATATTTGATGTAGACACATGCCTCTCGTTCAATTAAATGATTCTAAGAAATAAGTTTACCAAACTTTGACCCTTAAAAAAGACATATACGAAGCCTAATAGCAATTTCTCCGGAAGGTTACCAACTTCGGAGACTTTCATAAACAAACGCTCACGCAAAAGAATAGTATATTTTCATAAGCACCCTTCAAATAAGTTAAAAATATCATCGATTCACTCCAATGTTGTTATTATCTCAACGAAATGGGAAAGAAAGAAAATAACGCAAATAAAAAAGAACAAGGATCTTTTGGCAAAAAAGATGTGAATGGTCTTTCAGAAAGAGAGAAAAAAAATCAAAAGTACGTGTGACAATGTGAGACTCTTAAGACATCAAAATTATGAGAAAGTTAGAAATGACAAACTCTAATAATCTATCTGATATATACTATACTGCTTGGTTTTAATTTAAATAAACTCTACAAATTAGGATAGTTAATTATAATTATTTTTAGGTACCTCTAATATATGAGTAGTTAATTAAGAACAGTCGGAATTACATATTTCAGGTTGGTGGTCCTTATTGGCACGTACCATTAGGAAGGTTGGACTCCAAGACAGCAAACTACGAAGCAGCAAACACTGACATCCCAAAACCAAGCGATGGTCTCATTACCCTCATCACAAAGTTCCTCGCCAAAAGTCTCTCCACCACAGACATGGTTGCCCTCTCAGGTACCAAACTTATAAGTCTTCTTGTGTATATATCTTTCATTTAGGTTGTATTTGCATACAAATCCTTTGAATTGAAGTATTATTACTACCCTCCAATTTGACCATAATATAAAATTATTAAACCCCTTAATTATGTTACTTTAAACTAATACCCATAATTTTGGTCATATACACCATAAGCCCCCAATCGTACGTGTTACATCTAACACTATTGAAACTGTATATATTTTTGCATCAACTAAACTTTCTTACTAATCGAGATTATCTCAGTTGATAGATCATCAGTCTTGAATTAGACAAATCAGAGATCAAATTAACATGTGAGCTACATGTTGGGATTCAATTAAATTTTTTCCAAAAAAAACAATAATATCTCCCCCCCCCCCCAAAAAAAAAAAAAACAAAAACTAAGAGGTTGGGTCCATTTTATTGACCATAGTAATGATTAATTGACAAGGCATTAGAGGGTTTAAATAAAAACATTTCCATTCGGAAAGTACCAACGTACATATACCACAACATAGAGGCTATGCATCCAAAAAAACACCAGATAACAATTAAGTCAACAGTTTTACAAGCAAACCCTCCATGTTAATCAATTCCTTCCAACCAGGTGCGCACACAATCGGCCTAGCCCGGTGCACCAACATCCGGTCAAGAATCTACGGCGACTACGAGTACACCTCCTCCTCCGATCCGGTCGCGGCGTCCCACCTGGAAGACCTCAAATCCAATTGCCCAGTCATAGGCGGCGACGACAACACGGCGGATCTGGACTACGTGACCCCCTACGTGTTCGACAACTCCTACTACTCCCTATTGGTTAAGGGCCAGGGTCTGCTCAACTCTGACCAGGAGCTCTACTCCAGCATAGTCGGGTTCCAGACCGAGAAGATCGTGAAGAAGTACTTCGAAGACCCGCTGCTCTTTTTCCAGCACTTCTCCGATGGGATGGTGAGGATGGGGAATATCACCAACCCGGAGGGTGGAGAGGTTAGGAAGAATTGTAGGTTTGTTAATACTTGATTGATCATGAGGTGTGTCGTTAATTTTCAATTAATTAGCATGGTACGTGCGTGTTATTTGGTTTGTCAAATTTAAGTTTGTCGTGGTAAGTGATGAGTAGGTCGTTTGTGTTGTGTTTTTCACTAAATGTTGCACGTACGTACGTTGTGGTCCTTCACAATCCCTTTGTTGTTCTATTTATTATTTTCTTGCTTATGTTGTAATGGAACTTTTCTTAAGATCGTGTTTACCATAACTGGTATGACATTATCTCTAATGACTGTGTTATTTATCCAGTAGATTCCTTTTTGCGAGAACATTCATTTTGTATTTTAGATGAGGTGAACGTAACCACAATATTGAATCTAGATAGAAATTAAATTACAAATACAAATTTAATTATAAAAGTAGCCACAACTCACAAAGTCACAAGTGATCACATACCAACTCCACAATGATCATAAATCCACGACACATCCCATAACAATTACCTCTAACACACATAACGATCTATCTCACGCCAACATAACACACAAGCACACTCACAACAACAACTAATAATACTCTACTAGTAGTAGCACACAACATGGTAAAAATATTTGCTAACATCGATCTTAGGTAGGGTTTGGAGACACACTTGGGGGAGTTTAATTTATCCTGAATATAAGCACTCAATTAAAACAACTACACGCACACACGCTCAAGCTTTCTTAAAGACAACAGGAAAGTCGGAGCCACAATCAAATGGGTTTCGGTCGCAACCGTTTAGGTTTTGGTTTAAGTGATTATCCGACTAAGGTTTGGGTGACTTATTGAAGACCAAATGATCTGAAATTTGGTGTGTAACTTCTACAAGGAACCTAGTGTATATGTGAGTAAGTTTTAACTATTGTATGCTCAAATTTGCACAAGTTCCTAAGACTGGAGATAAAGTCAAAATTACATGTCTTCAAAAGTTTTATTACATGTCTTGACTTGATTTCATTCTTCCTTGAGTCTTGATCATCTGTAGATGTTAACACAATACAATATATGTTCTATGAACTATTGGTGTTACACTACATTTGATTGTGATTATGATTATGTTGATTAAATCTTCAAAACACAGATTAAGCCCAAAAAGCCAACAGTTGTGAAGACCCGAAAACTACAACGACGACACAATCTGGTAGGCAACCTCTCCCACACTGTCTAGGATCTCGAACAGTCCGACATACATCGTGTTGAGCTTCCCCTTCTTCCCAAACGCCATTACACCTCGGGCTGGGGAGATTTTCAGAAACACGTGGTCGCCAACCTCAAAACGCAACTCCCGCCTACGTTTATCAACATAGCTCTTATGCCCGCTCTGTGCGGCTGCTAACCGCTTCCTGATTACATCCCCCTTCTTTGCATACATCTTCACTAACTCTGGCCTAAACAACTACATCTCGCCAACAACACTCCAGCATACTGGTGATCTGCAAGGTCTCTCGTACAATGCCTCATACGATGTCATCCCAATACCTACGTGGTAGTTGTTGTTGTAGGTGAACTCGATAAGTGGTAGATGATCATCTCAGTGTCCTGCCCAATCCAGAGTGCATGCTCTCAACATATCCTCCCATGTTTGGATGGTCCTCTCAAACTAATCATTTGTCTGCGGGTGGAAAGTTTTATTGAACTTCAACCGTGTCCCCAAATTCTTCTACAAACTCCCCTAAAATATGGATGTGAACCTGTGATCTCTATCAGAGATAATGCTCACTAGTACTCCGTGCAATCGTATTATCTCCTCTATGTACAACTTAGCTAGACTCTCCTGAGGTAACATGGTCCTGATAGCTAAGAAGTGTGTCGACTTGGTCGGTTAATTGACTATGACCCAAATTCCATCGTGAAATCTCCTCGACTTCGGTAGACTTATGACGAACTCCATCGTCACATGCTCCCACTTCCATTCAGGCAACTCGATCTTTAGCACTGGCTTTTCTGGTCTCAGATGCTCAATTTTCACATCCTGACAAACTAAGCATTTAGACATGAACTATGTCATGTTCCTCTTCATACCCTTCCACTAGAAGTTCCGCTTCAAATCCTTATACATTTTCGTACTACCTGGGTGGATAGAATATCTGGCTCTGGGCATTAAAGGAATGTGTTCTAAAAGTTTTACTTTTATATGTCTTTTATTATTAATTCAATGTATTGAATATTTTGTTCCTTGATTAATGTATTCGTTTTTTGGAAGTGTTAAGTAGGAGACTTTTGGTCCTTAACCGTAGTGTTCCAAAAGATAATAGTTTACATAAATAAAAAGTAATTCACAATCATGGTAATTAACTTGAGACATTAATTATCGAGTTTAGATTGTTGTGTTGGTTAAGAGAGATATTGTAGCTCTACAAATACTTAACAACATGAGTAGTATATGAAATTGAAAATATTTCTTTAATATATTTAATTGACCTAACAAATGAAATATTATGGAATTGTGTTTGTGTCATTAATGTTTCATTGTGTCATTGAATCCTAATATGTGAGACTTATATCTTTTCACATAAGAAGTGTATGATTTGATTATTATAAAAAACTATCAATGCGTATAGTGATAAATGTATTACTTGGTTGAACATCAGTTGTGATGGAAAAGTTGATATATCAAAAGATTATCATTGCCCCTCTTGACATGAGTGATAATATTATTGTGTCCTTGATAAAATAAAATTATAATGTGGAAAATGTAACTTGTGTATAGTTACAAATTTATAATTAGCTTGAGAGATCAATAAATGAATATATATTACAAAGATGACATGATTCTACTTCGTATAATATTCTCAATATCAAGGGATAGACACAAGTAGGGGTGAGCATCCGGTCCGGACTGGACCAGAATTTTTTCCGGGGTCCGGACCAGATGGCTTTGGACTGGTGACCGGACCGATCCGGTTCGGTCCGGTCCAAAACAGGATTTTTTAATATAAAAACAAAAATCAGACCGGTCCAGACCGAAACCAAAATTTCAAAAAGGTCTAGACCGGAACCCGGACCGAGTTATGCTTAACCCTAGACACAAATGATATTAAATATCACGGAATGAATCGTGTTTAGTTCGAGTGAGTCAAACATCTCTTTTATTTGGGTAAATATAATGAGTAGCTAGATACCGTTTATAGTTTATGATATAAATGTGTTATATCATTGTCAACATAACTTAGATCCTCTTATAGGTCACACCACAGAACTGGAAAACAAAGAATTTGATTTTTACATTTTATATGATGTATTAAAATACATGTGGTAAAATATTAAAATCTAAGGTGTCGTGATTACGACATTGATAGAATAATCAATAAATTTATATGAGATGTAAATATACTATGAGGTATAATGTTTGACATTTTATACGATAATATGTTGCATATTATAATGTGGTTCGTAACATTATAAAATATTAATTTGCTAAAACGCCGAAGATCATATTTTGTTGGATATTGATCCAAAATTTGTTAAAAGACAAAAAACACTGCAAAATGGTTGAACGTTTTTTGCAAAAAAGGATGACCGATGAATCATAATTTTTGGTTCTTTTTCAAAACGTTTTCGAAAACGGTTGATCGGATGGACGTCAGTTCGACAAAAAGTAACATGAATTTTTCTTGTTGCTAAACGTTCAACTGGCGAGGCATTTGGTTCGACCGAAATTATCAGGACCTTGTCTAGATAACTAAACGGTCAACTGGTTGGCCGATTCGTTCGACCGTTTGCCACGATTTTGTCTGTATTAATAAGATAATTTCTCTAATCATGGGTTAGATTTGTTATGATTGGTTTAGATGAGCTAAAAACGAGAGATTATGTGTAAATGAGTTGCACATATTGTGGGATGGAGGAAGGCCTATAAATAGGTCCATCATCTCCTCCTTTGAATATATGACTGCAAAAATTCTCATCTCCATATTTCTCCACCAAATCCATCCAAAAATTTCATTGTTAGTTGAGTGTTTGAGAGATTAAATTCTCAGGAGCATCAAATGGGTAATTGGCTAGATTCTAGTCTTGATTTAGAGTTTTATTGACTAGCTCTGATCTCTCTAATCGTGTTTAGAATTTGGTGAACACTTGGAGAAATTCCAAGACGATCCAAAGTTTAAGAAATCTTCCTATTGGTAAAACGGTTTCGAAAATCCCCGAGGTATGATCCAATCTATGTATTTCAATATTAAATAGTTTATTATGTATATTGAAATACAATTAGGAATTTTGTACATAAAATTATTTGAAAATATGAAAATCCATCCTAAATGTTTGTTAATTTTTTTAAAAAAATACACAAGTATAGGGCACGGAATCTTACCGGCACCTCCTCCATGATACCCTTCCTCAGGTATTCCCCCTTTGGCACCCGCACCCAAATACTGTCTGTGAATCTCAATCCCTTATCGACCCCTATACTGAAATCAGATCCTTCCTTTGTAGCCAACTGCAACAAGCCGGCCAACTCATTACCTATAGTCTGAGCTTGCACAACTCTCAAGACTGTCTGATGCTCTACCCTCAGTCCTGGAATTAAAGCTGGGTAACAGGCTGGGTCGAACCGCGAAGCTAAATGGGTTGGGCTCTGGCCTGACCCATTTCAAGGAGGTTGGGCCCGACCCGTACGTTTATTTCCTGAATGTTCTTGCAAACAAATGGGTCGGCCCGCCCGTTTATTTTCTTCAGTCTCGACGGTCCGCGGGCCGGGTCGTCCTGACACCCGCCTCTACCTCCAATCATCGCTCCATCTGATCTAGCATGAACGGTTTCCACTCTGCCAAGGTCTCAAGCATATTTCACTTTTGGATACACAGACTACCTACTAACACCTCCACCTTCCTGCTAAAGGCATCTGGACCCGAATTTGCCTTTCCCGAGTGATAGGAAATGGTGAAGTCGTAATCCTTAATGAACTCAAGTCATATGTGTTGCCTCATATCCAGCTCCTTCTGCGAGAACACATACGTCAAACTTTGGTGATCTGTGAAGACCTCAAAATGTTCTCCATACATATAACACCTCCAGGTCTTCAACGCGTGAACCACCACTGCTAGCTCCAAATCATGTGTGGGGAATTCTTCTCGCGTACCTTCAGTTGCCTCGAGGCATATGCCACTACCTTCATGTGCTGCATGAGTACACACCTCAGACTAATTCCTAAAGTGTCACTATAAATCACGTACCCTCCGCTGCCACTCAGAAGAGTCAGAACCGGAGAAGTCGTCAGCCGACTCTTCAGCTCCTGAAAGCTGTCATCGCACTTATGGGAACAAATAAACTTGACACTCTTTTGTGTGTCAGTGCCGTTAGTGGTGAAGCAAGTCTGGAGAAGTCTTTGATGAAATGACGGTAGTAACCTGTCAGTCCCACAAAGCTCCTGATCACAGTCACGCTCGTCAGAGCCTTCCACTGCGTCACTGCCTCAACTGGTGGTGTGCACCGGTCTAGAACCATATTTTTTGTATTAAAATTTTAAAAATTAACCAAACTTGGCCCGGAATCCAGTCCGTCTCCAGGGTCCGGACCGGAACCCAGACTGGGTTTTGCTCTCCCTAGCCTCAACCTTCGCTGGGTCCACTAAGACCTCGTCCTTCTATACGATGTACCCCAGGGATGTGACCTTGTCCAGCCAAAACTCATACTTCAAGAACTTGGCATATAACTTATAATACCCCATGATGACAAACACTATCCTCAGATGTTCCATGTCTTGCTCTCTATCTGGAGAGTAGACCAAAATGTCATCCACGTAAACAATGATGAAACTGTCAATGTACGGCTTGAACGTTCTGTTCATCAAATCCATGAATGTTGTAGGCGCATTCATCAATTCAAAGGGCATCACTAGGAACTCGTAGTGCTCGTACCGTATCCTGAAAGTTGTCTTCTTGACGTCTACCTCCTTAATCCTCAACTGGTGATATCCTGAGCGCATATCAATCTTTGAGAAAACCTTTGTTGACTGCAACTGATCAAAGAGGTCCTCGATCTTGGGTAAAGGATACTGGTTCCTAACGGTAACCGGCTTTATTCAACATCTTTTAGTCAATGCACATCCGCAACGACCTGTCATTCTTCTTCACAAAAAGCATTGATGCTCCCCAAGGTGAGACACTTGGTTGGATAAACCCAGTATCCATCAACTCCTACAACTGCTTCTTCAGCTCACCAAAACTCTGCAGGTGTCACTCGGTATAGAGCATTCGATTGTTGAGTATTACCAGCTACCAACTCGACACTGAACTCTCTCTCTCTCTATGTGGTGGTAGGCGAGTGATATCATCTGGAAATACCTCTGGAAAATCCTATACGATCACAATGTCCTCCAATCTCCGCGTCTTGAGATCTAGAACTATCAGAGTAGCCCAGAAACTCCTGCAACCCTGATGCATCAACTTCTGAGCCTTCACTACTGACACAATGAGTCGTCCTCCGCTACTCTTCGTTCCCCTGATCAGTTCGTCAGGCAAGTTCATCCTTGGGATAAGGATTTTCTTCTCACGGTACAAGACCCGAACGTCATATTGTGACAACCAATCCAACCCCAATATGACGTCGAAGTCCTCTATCGGTAGCAAGACCATATATGTTGGAAAATCCTTGTCTCCCACAACAACAGTTGTGTCGCGGAGGAAGCTCCCCATAGTGCCCACAAAAACTCATAAGCGTGTGCTGACTTTCAAACTGGTTGTTAGTCGCTCAGGGGTACGACCCAACATACCTGCAAATCGCTCTGAAATGAAGGAGTGTGTGGCTCCACAATCGAAAAGCACTCTAGCTAAAAGACCATGAAACTCCGCCACAGTGTTGGCGTCTCTCGCCTCCTCTGCCTGAATGGTGAAGACACGTCCGGCTTTCTTTCCATGTTGTGGTTCAACTGGTCGAATGAATCAACCTTTACCTGCCATAGATGGTCCTGGTTGCCCATTGGACTCGCCCGGTCCACTCGGACAATCTTGGACATAGTGACCATGTTGGCCAGAACCCCGACAAACTCTAGGACGAAACCAACACTCCCGTTCGGGTGAACTCTGCCACACGTCCTGCACTGCTCAAGTTGACGTGTAGTACCTCCTTCAATCCGGGGCCTTTTGCTCGGATACCCTGTGAACTGTCCCAATGGAAGCCCACCGACATTTCTTTGCGGCTTCCTAGCCTCCTGGTAATTCTCCTAGTACCTATGGAGGTACGGATGTTGCTTATTTTCTACTTGTAGCTTTACACCTTTCTTGAAAATGATGTGAGATATGTTAGTTTTTTTTTCTTTTTTTGTTAACATTTTATTTTCACACACACACATATATATACAGTCAAGATCTAGTGAGCTCACGGCTCATATTATAAATTTAAGCCCCTAAATTCTCATCATTGAATCTAATCTATGGTTAAGATCAAATAGGGGTAAAATTGTAAAGGAATAAAAAAATAATTTTCAAGTAATTTGTAATTTATAATTTTGTTTAAATTATTTAAATTAGAAAAATCCAATTACCCTCCATGAATCCAACTACCCTCCACAAATTAGAAAAATCCAACTACCATCCACGAATCCACGATTTCAAAACAATTGTGATAATTGGCCATCCAAAAAAACGTGGTTAAAATAGATTAACATTCTTCTCCTCTCCATCCAAATACCTATGAACCCAACATCCCAAATCATCAACCCAAATGAATACAATAAAACCCACCACAAAATATCGAAAGTCAAAGAAAAGATTGTTCGGATGGATTTGTAGCATCCTGATGAAGAAATTTTCGAGGCCGCAGAAACATATGATGATTTAATCACTCTAACGGAAACAAACCAGAGTGAAGCAGTTGTGAAACACATTTCAACACCAGCCGAGAAACCTAAGTTTTTCATTAAATGTTGTTATTGATTTAAAATTCCAAAAAACCTTAGTATCATGGAACTTGAATGAAAGAGAAAAATGCATTGAATCTGAATATATAATCAAAATAAGCAAAAAAGCACATTTGCAAGTTAAAAGTAGATTTAAATTAAAAGAAAATATCAATGAAGGGAAGAGAGAGAAAGAAAAGAAAAAGAGTATTACGGTGGATTGAAATTTTATTACGTATTTAAAAATATATTAATAAGATATACCCAAAATACCCTAAACAAGTGTAACTACCCATTATCTCAATCTACTACTAAATTTTAGATCGACGGTGGATGCAGTGGGGACTTAAATTTTAAGTGGATGCAGTGGGGACTTAAATTTTAATTTTAAGTCCAGACCCATTGGAAAATTACTGTGTGTATATAATTATAAAAGTTTTATCGCGTTCATATCAATTTTTACATTTCTTAATTTGGAATTATTTTCAGTTTTTGGTGATTGTGTTCTGTATCCTTCTGTACTTCCTATCGTGGGTATGAAATAGTGGTAGTTTTTTGTGCTGTGTCAGTGTGTTGAAAAAGCTGTACATTTTTCTACCATTTTTTGCCTTCTATTTCTTTATCTGTTCTACAATCAATATAAATTGTTGGGTTTGGTGATTATTTCACGAGCGCAACTATAATGTCTGCCATGCAATGTAGGGGAACCTTTCATTGACGGGAAGGCTGTTCCTTATGACCCAAAATACCATGCTGTATGGCTCCAAAACAACCAAAGACCACCCGAGAAAGGCGGAAGGCGCCAGGATAGGCCTCGAAATTACGACCGAACAAGAGACAATTGGCAGAGCAAGGACTTCCCGGGGGCAAACTCGACCATGCAACAAATCGGCATTTATATATTTGATTAACAGCAAAGCAAATCTTCAGCTCTTCCTCCACATGACATAAGCAATGAAGTAACCAAATAAGACCTCTTCCAACGTAGCATGCAGGATAGTCTGGAAAATTGCAGGTCACCAACATTAGTTGATCTTCTCTTGACCAATGAGCAATAATCATAAAAATATAGGTGTTGGTACCTAATAGAATTATACACAGTTCAAGTTCATCCTTATATATTGTGTTTGGCTAATCTTGTTTTGAACACAAAAGCATATTAAGACAAACACAAAAGAAACAAGACATGGGTTGTGTTCCTTTTGGTGTTCCTTTGGTGGTGGTGTTGGGTGTTGTTCTGTTTGGTGTGGTCTCACATGCACAAGATGCTTCCGAGCTAACACTGGATTACTACGAGAAGACATGCCCGTCGGCGTTGGAGATCATACGCTCGGAAATGGACCGCGCGGTGAAGGCCGATAAGCGCAGCGCAGCAGCGATTCTCCGCTTGCATTTTCATGATTGCTTTGTTCAGGTAATGTCCATTACAACACAACAATAAGTTATATCATATGCCATCTCGTGTTCTAATTATATGTTATATTAATCAAACAACGTGCCAAAACAATCTATATATATATATATATATTATATATATATATATATATATATATATATATTATCTTCAAGCTAAGGGTACTCCTACATGGCTACGTACAATCAATTGAAAAGATCGAACTTTTCAATTGATGATTCCAGTTTGAGTAGATTTTACTGGTACAATTTGGTTCTTTAACCAAAATATACGAGTAAACGAAAGACCTGAAACATTAATAAGGTTTACACGCCAATATTGCATGTCCAAACTTTACGAGTTGCTAAATTATCTAAATATACACATTGGGCCACTCTAGTGGTACTCAAGATTTGATATTGAATACCAATAATACATACGTGCATGCATGCAAAATATATATACAGGGTTGCGATGGGTCGGTGTTGCTGGACGACACGTACACGATCAAAGGTGAGAAGACAGCGGAGGAGAACATTAACTCGATGATCGGATCATTCGTTGTGGTCGACAACATCAAGACACATCTGGAGGCAGAATGTCCCGGAGTGGTCTCATGTGCTGATTTGCTTACTGTTGCAGCTAGAGATGCTGTCATCCTGGTAAGAGTTATTAAGGATTTATAATAATTAGCAAACACGGAGTTAATAATTATGAGGCAGAATGCCGCATACATATTTCATGCATAAAAAAAATTACACATCGATGCACCCACTAAAATATCCATAGGTATTCGTTTCGATCGCTATCCATGCAGAGCTTTGTCATCTAATTAATTTTTAAATGGTCTTGGGGTTTGGTTGGAGACTAGGAGTATTGGGGATATATATTTGATGTAAACACTTGCCTCATTCAATGATTCTAAGAAATAAGTTTACAAAACTTTGATCCTTAAAAAAGACATATACGAAACCTTATAGCAATTTATCCTCAAGGTTAGCAACTTCGGAGAGTTTCATCAACAAACGATCACGCAAAAGAATAGTATATTTTCATAAGTACCCTTCAAATAAGTTAAAATATCTTCGATTCACTCCAATGTTCTATCTCAATGAAATAAGAAAGAGAGAAAATAAGGCAAAGAAGAAAAAAAAAGAACAAGGATCTTTGGGCAAAAAGGATGTGAAGGGTCTTTCGGAAAAAAATCAAAAGTATATGTGACAATATGAGACTCTTAAGACATCAAAATTACCACAAAGTTAGAAGTGACAGACTCTGATCTATCTGATATATACTATACTGCTTGGTTTTAATTTAAATAAACTCTACAAATTAAGATAGTTAATTATAAATTATTTTTAGGTACCTCTAATATATGAGTAGTTAATTAAGAACAGTCGGAATTACATATTTCAGGTTGGTGGTCCTTATTGGCACGTACCATTAGGAAGATTGGACTCAAAGACTGCAAACTACGAAGCAGCAAACACTGACATTCCAAAAGCAAGAGATGGTCTTTTTACCCTCATCAGAAAGTTCCTCGTCAAAGGTCTCTCCACCGTAGACATGGTTGCCCTCTCAGGTACCAAATTTATTGAGTCTTCTTGCGTATATATCTTTCATTTAGGTTATATTTGCATAAAAATCCTTCGAACTGAAGTTTTATTACTACTCTCTAATTTGACCATAATATCAAATTATTATTCCCCTTATTTATGTTACTTTAAACTAATACCCATAATTTTGGTCATATATATAGACCATGCACCCCCAATTGTGTTACAAGTAACATTAACTATATATATTTTTGCATCAACTTAACTTTCTTACCAACCGGGGCTACCTCAATTGATAGATGATCAGTCTGGAATTAGACTAATCAGAGATCAAATCAACATGCGAGCTACATGTTGGAATTCAATTAAACTATTTCCAAAAAAATCAATAGAATCATTTTTACCTAAAGAGAGCTAATAGGTTGGGTCCATTTTATAGTTTTATTGCCTTGGTTTCCAGAGTAATGATTAATTGACAAGGCATTGGAGGGCTTAACTAACAACATTTCAATTCGGAAAATACCAACGTGCATATACCACAACATAGAGAATATACATACCCAAAAAAACACCAGATTACAATTAAGTCAACCCTTTTGCAAGCAAACCCTTCATGTTAATCAATTCCTTCCAACCAGGTGCGCACACAATCGGTCTATCCCGGTGCACCAACTTCCGGTCAAGAATCTACGGCGACTACGAGTACACCTCCTCCTCCGATCCGGTCGCGGCGTCCCACCTGGAAGACCTCAAATCCAATTGCCCAGTCATAGGCGGCGACGACAACACGGCGAATCTGGATTACGTGACTCCTAACGTGTTCGACAACTCCTACTACTCCCTATTGGTTAAGGGCCAGGGTCTGCTCAACTCTGACCAGGAGCTCTACTCCAGCATAGTCGGGTTCCAGACCGAGAAGATCGTGAAGAAGTACGTCGAGGACCCGCTGCTCTTCTTCCAGCACTTCTCCGATGGGATGGTGAGGATGGGGAATATCACCAACCCGGAGGGTGGAGAGGTCAGGAAGAATTGTAGGTTTGTTAATACTTGATTGATTATGAGATGTGTGGTTAATTTTCAATTAATCAGCATGGTACGTGCGTGTTATTTGGTTTGTCAAATTTAAGTTTGTTGTGGTAAGTGATGAGTAGGTCGTTTGTGTTGTGTTTTTCTCTAAATGTTGTACGTACGTACGTTGTGGTCCTTCCTGATCCCTTTGTTGTTCTTTTTATTATTTTCTTGCTTATGTTGTAATGGAAGTTTTCTTAAGATCGTGTTTACCATCACTTGAATCTAGCTAGAAAACTACAAATACAAAGTTAATTATAAAAGTAGGCACTACTCACAAAGTCACAAGTGATCATATCACGTACCAACTCCACGATGATCATAAATCCACGACACATCCCATAACAATTACCTGTAACACACATAACGATCTATCCCACGACAACATAACACACAAGCACACTCGCAACAACAACTAATAATAAATACTCTACTAGTAGTTTGCACACAACATGGTATAAATAGATATTTGCTAACATCGATCTTAGGTAGGGTTTGGAGACACACTTAGCTAGGCCGGGGAGTGTTAATTTATCCATAATATAAGCACTCAATTAAAACAACTACACGTACGCGCAAGCTCTCAAGCTTTCTTAAAGACAACAGGAAAGTCGGAGCCAGTGCCCAACACAAGAAACCTCTTCCCGGACTTGACGACCACATCAAGAGTCCCGCATTTCGGCTTCCGGCAGTGCCGGCAAAAGTCGGGGCAAAACACGATCCTATAATCCCCATGATAACCCTTCTCAATTCTAAACCAACTTCTCAAGGTGGCGGCGGCCCCGGGGCGGCCACCAACCCCATTGCCACTGACAAAGATATTCCTCCGTCCACCAACCTCCTCCAAACTCCACACCCCGGACATATTGCAAGACCGAGTGCTCCAAGAGTGGAACTCGACGTTGAATTCGGTATCCCACTCGAGTATTACGGTCTCTGAGGCGTTGGCGGGGGTGAAGGTGAAGGGGATGCCGTGGAAGGTTGAGGTTTTTTCTTGGGCGACATAGTATGAGCAAGTGGAGGATGGGGTGGTGGTTTCTAGGGTGAGGCCGCCTCCAAGGTGGCTTAAGAGAGGGAGGATGTAGTAGGAGTGGGTGGGCTTGAGAGAGTGGCCGTCGACGTCGAGGACGGGTGAGGAATGGATTGTGGGGAGGATGAGGAGGATAATGGAAGGCAGGAGGAACATAGTGGTGGTCATGGTGGTGGTGTTAAGAGTTTAAGATATTTGGATATGTGTTATATATATATATATATATATATATATGGTGAGAGGTGACGGGGGAGTGCAAGTATTTCGAAGGACTTTATTGTGGATTCAAAAATGTGGAGGCAAAATGGTGGGGGTAGGAGTTTGATCAGATGGTTATTGAAGGAAAGGAGATGAAGTCGGCCATGTGACGCTCTGTTGTTATGGTTCTACTTTTGTCAAGTTTAATTAATCATGGCTTCAATGGATTCCATCTTAGGAAGGGTTCTGAATTAGTGGAATATGTATCCTGAATTCCTGATTCGGTCTCATGGATATCATGCTCAACTAGCTACACATAGACCTAACTTGTTTTTCATAATTGATTTTTTTTTATTTTTTTTTTCAAAATTTTACTTTAGAGATATATGTATGCTTCTTTTTATTTTTGGAAATTAGGGTTTGGGGTTTGCTTCTAATTTCCCCCCTCTCCACCTCCTCTTCGAAAGCTTCCATGTCATGGAGAAGTTTCCATATAAATTAAGTAGTTTATTCATGCTCATAATTCGTTGTTTAAGAGCTTAAAAGGGCTCCTCTCAGTTTCTAAACGACAACTTTAAGAATGACTCCGTGCTAAATAGTTTCGAGGAAAATTATTTTTTGAGATTTTAGAATTTAAAAAAATCTGTAATCATAAATATTTCCTTAGGCTTGTACTTTAAAATAGAAGAAAGTCAAATTCTCCTCCCATTAAGACGAAAAAAAGATAGCTTCCATGTAACACTTCAACGTACAAAAATATATGTATCGTTATTTTGGATGTGAGTTAAAAGGTTTCTGAGCTAAATATCTCTCCTGCATTCCAGTTACACCATCGATCAAGTTTTTTTTTTTGAACATTTGTATTGTATTTTTTTACACGAATATATACTAGTAGCATTGTTTGACTAGTTGGCATGAAATTATTTCCCAACGAATATGGAAAACAAATTCAAGTTTTCATGACCGGGATCGTCTCCTGTTCTTTAAGAATTGGAGAGATCCAAGTCCTCTAATCTCAACCGTCCAAGTAAATGAATGGTCCCGATTTTATTAACTCATTAATGACCAACACTTGAAGGTAATTATAATGTCATTTAAGGTGGTGTATATGCAAGTTTTCAAGAAGAAGACGTTAACTATCGAACCAACACTGTACGCATTTTGCTGCATATGCTAATTCTTCTTATTTGAAGCCATTTTAAACTTCTTGTTAGATAAAATGAATCTGATAGGACTGAGTTTTATGGGAGTGCGCAACACACAACGTTTGACAAGACAAACTGAATTATTTTTTGGGTTATTTTTTTGGGTTCACTTTAGAATGAATGATATTGGTGTTATGCACTTAATTTTTACAATTTTGTTAGGTACACCTTGCAATTTATTTTTTAATTAACCCGGTGCACTTGTCGGTTAACTTTATATTAAAATACTTGAAATTGTGCATACCAACCCACATTTAAACATAAAATCATATTGAACTCCTCAAAATTGTTTAAAATAGTTTAATTTGTCAAAGTAAAAAAGAATTACACAAATTTAATACCCTTCTAAATAATTTATTGAAATATATTCAAACACCACCATTCACTTCCTATATCCAAATATTCACCAACTGATATAAATAAATTCAGCAAAAAACAGAGTTATTTCCGATCTAACATCACAACACAAACAACTTAGACAAGAATTAGGTAATCCCACTCAAGATCGCCAGAAAATGTCATAAATTACAATTAATACAAAAAAATTAGGATTCGGCCATGCTTGCTGATTCCCCCGAAAATCTCTACTTCCAGCGAGTCCATTGGGTTCTACCATGCTTACCAACCATCTCCCGGACGGGATCGAGATGACCTGCAACACTTAGGGCATATTTAACAGGGGGTGGGTTGCTTGGGCACCCGACCTGGGCGTTTGTCCGGGCGTTGGGCGTCTCGGGGGTGGGGGCACGTGTCCCCCCTACATTGACTCGAGTTTTAATTGATAATGAATTATGTATTTTTGATTAATGTGGGGTGATAATTTTGATTATTGTGGAATAATATTTTATAGTATCTAATTTATTTGAATAATAATTGTAATATTTAAATTAAATTTTTAATGAAAAATTAAGTTGTATTGTTCAATCACGCGATCACTGTACAATCGCACGTACAATGTGTAATCACGCATGTACTCTTCAATCACGCATACACTATGTAGTCACACTTGTACTATGTAACAGATTTCTCTATCTACTCCCAACTATAAATGCCTCTATATATCTCCTTAACTCCTCACATCTCCTTTAATTCTTCACTCCTTATTAACTTCTTCTCTTAATGTCGTCTAATAGTTCAAAATCCGACGACGACAATTGGGACGAGACATTCGATCTGATGGACCGTGCTACTGATTTGGCCGCTCGGGTTGTGCACGAAAGGAGTACACGCTCTAGGCAGTGTCGAAGGAGAACAACGAACCTAGATAGAGTTCGTGAACTTTGTTACAAACACCTTATGGACGATTATTTTTCTAACAACTCTGTGTATTCTGACACTCTTTTCAGGAGAAGATTTCGGATGTGAAAACATGTCTTTCTCCGCATTTCCAATGTCATTGAAGCATCTGACGTCTTCTTCCAACGAACACCAGACGCAACTGGTAGAATGAGCATTTCATGCTTACAAAAAACTACGACAGAAATGCGGATGCTAGCCTATGACGTGGCAACTGATGAGATCGATGAGTATCTACGAATGAGTGCGACAACATCTAGAAATATCCTCCTCAAATTCTACGAAGGTGTTATTAACAACTTCGGCGATGATTATTTACGACGACCAACCGCAAATGACTTGACACGACTACTTTATGTTGGTGAGCAACGTGGGTTCCCAGGTATGATGGGGAGTATCGATTATATGCACTGGGAGTGGGAAAATTGTTTGGCTGCTTGGAAGAGACAACATCAAGGGCGTACTGGGAAAACAATCATTATCTTTGAGGCGGTGATATCGTACGACTTATGGATCTGACACTTCTTCGGAATACCGGGTTCATCCAATGACTTGAACGTCCTGCAAAAATTTCCGGTTTTTTACGACATACTAGAAGACCGAGCTCCATCTGTAAATTATAAGGTAAATGATGTTCAATATGATATGAGATACTATCTTACAGATGATATTTATCCACAACGAGCTGCCTTTATCCAATCCATCCTTCACCCTCAAACGTTGAAGCACATGTTATTTGTTGAAGTCCAGAAGGGAACGCGTAAAGATGTAGAATGTGCTTTCGGAGTGTTGGAAGCATGGTTCGCGATCAGGGCCGTCTCGGAAATTTTTGAGGCCCTGTGCGAAAATCAACAACGAGACTCCTAAATTTGAAAAAAATTATCCTCCTAGTTTAAATAATAAAAAATTCACTAACTTAATGCAATATTAATTGAATTTTTTTGTCCTCTTAGCAATATTTGAGACAAATTTATCAATGTTTAAGTGTTATTTATGTGTTAACACTAATTTTCTTTGCAACCCAATAAGGTCATGTACATTTTTTTTGAGGCCCCCTCAAAGTGAGGCCCGGAATGAGGCCCGGAGCAGGAGCTCACCCTGCTACTGCTATTGGGCAGGGCCTGTTCGCGATCATTAGAAACCCGACTCTTGCCGGGAGTTAGGACGTACTATCCAAAATAATGACAATTTGTATCATTATGCATAACATGATAGTGGAGAACGAATGCGACTGTTACGCTAATTTTTGAGATATTCGCGAAAATTATGGAAGATCGACCTGGAAATTCTAAGGAGGAATCAATGCAATATTCACCGATCATATAACAGATATTCACCAGTTTTTTGCCAATCAAGATCGGGTGCGTGACATAAATCAATATTTGGATCTGAAAGATGATTTAATCGAGCATATATGGCAACACTACGGACGAGGAGCGGTTTGAAAATGGTTAAATGTAATTTTTAATGTACTATTTTGAAGTTCAGTTTATGTGATATGTATTGTTGTTTCTTAACTTTGAATGTAATATTTCCGATTTCAGTTTATCTAATATGTAACGTGGTTTCCTAATATTTAATAATAATTTCGTGATTCAAAAGTAATTATTAAATATTTTCGAGTTAAAGTAATTAAATATAGTAATTAGAATTAGAATTATATAAAATGTAATTTGTTGAATGTTGTGAAATAATTAAATTTTAATTAAGAAATGATGTGGAGGAAAGATAGTGTAGGGTGGGTGGGGGTAACCCGGGCGTGGTTAAGAGGATTTATTTGGTGGGTTGGGTGAGCTGACGTGACAGAAAAGAAGCTGACGTGACAGAGAGAGAACATGATGACTTCTCCCCAATAGCCTTACCACGAGATCGTCAAGAACAAGGCCTACCCGAAGGAGCCTTGGTCTTGGGGTTTCGGTTTTAAATAGGTTTGGTTTGGAATTTGCGGATTAGGAAATTGTTGAATTGGAGTAATTCTCTACTTCAAGACGATGAGATATCTTAATCCAAGATCAAAAATCTGTCCCCTAAAACACCAAACTTAATTCCAATATTAGTTTTTAACTCAGCCCTCAATTATGGTCCTCAAGTCAAAACACACCATCAATTCCAGTCCAAACACCTCAAACTCAAAGCCCAAGTCAAAACAGATCCAACAAATCCACGTCCCCTAAACCCTCAACCTCAAGGTCGGTATTTTGCTAGGGTTTTTGCTTCCCCTTCCACCTCCACATCCACCTCCACCAATGGCGTTCCGATCCCTCCTCTCCCGCACGCACCACCTCCCCACCCCCATCCTCCGCCTCCTCCTCCCGTCCTCCTCCCTCCTCCTCCGCCCCAAGCCCCTCTCCTCCGACGCCACCTCCCAGGACACCTCGCCCCCGCAGCCCCCACGCCGGGACCGGCCCCCGCGGGAGCGGTTCGACTCCCAGAACCTCAACGCCGAGGTCCTCCTCCCTGGGTGCGACTTCGAGCACTGGCTCGTGTTCATGGACCCTCCCAAGGAGGGCGCCAGCAGGGACGATATCATCGATAAGTACGTCAAGACGCTGGCGGAGGTTGTCGGAAGGTGATGCTTTGTTTTCTCGTGTTTTGGTTTGCTTCTGTTGTTGTTCTTATGTTGGTGCGGATCGCTGGTGTCGTCTGGAGACGTAATTTTTAAGTGATATTGGTCTCTTGGAATGGCGATCACGGATCGATTTGCGTGAAAATTAAATATTCCGGAACGAATGTTTGGATGACAGTCATTAGAGAAAGAGGGAGAAAAGAAAAGAAGTTTCTTTGGGTGGCAAATAGGATAGAAAGGGAGAGTAAAGAAAAGAAGTTTCTTTAGACAACATGAGAGAAAATAAGTTTGTACCATTCGGATAGCCGTCCCAAATTCCCAATGTGAGGAAGTATAGTTTTTGTTTCTCTTTGTTTTTCAAAGCGTCTACCAAACACGGCATTGGAGTTCAGGAATGGATATTTGGGTAATTAGTTTGCTTCCTTCCACCATTACTACTTAAGATCAAAGGACCAAAAAAGAATAGAAGTAGACTACTTTTGAACCTTCAAGTTCTGCATTTCAAACTAATAGCCAAGGTTAAGTGGCTTCCTTCTAAACTGATTAGAAGCGATTTCTTATGAAAAACTCTTTAAGTAATAATGGCATCCAAGGTAGTCGAATGATTGGTCGTGGTGATTACTTTGCCAAAGAAGAATATGAAAAGTGAGATGTTAAGTTTCAAAATATGACTTTTGAGTGATTAGTTTTGTAAATAGAGTTTCTATGAGTTCAATAGTTATGCATGGTTTGGTTCTAGGACTCACTTTAAATTTAAGGGTAAATAAGTTTTCTATCTTACCGATAGTTTTTTTCTAGGGCTCCCTTCATACATCCTTAGTTTGGACTTTGGAAAGTAAATTAGTTAGCATTTTAGATTTAAGATTTTTATCTCCAATTTTCTTCTCTCCATATGTTGCTAAGCAACTTGAAGATGAGTTCTTTACTTTTCACTTCGGTTCCAAATGTCCTTGAAACCTAACTTTCCTGTTATCTTTCAATCCATTTTTGATTCAGGGGAATGGATGCTGTCACTTAGCACTAGTCCTTTTAACTTTATTTCCTATTCTCCCTCAAAACATAATTTTTTCATTGGTTTCTTCTGATATTGTAGTGAGGAAGAAGCAAAAATGAAGATATATTCAGTATCAACGCGGCATTATTATGCATTTGGGGCCTTGATTAGCCGAGAGGTCGCAGACAAGCTGAAACGTAGGCATGTTGTATATTCCTCTGCTTGCTCTTCATATTCAGGTTCTCATTTCCACGTGTTTACATTGTAGCTGTGCCGGAAGTGCATTGGGTGCTTCCTGACTCGTATCTACATCCCAAGACGAAAGATTATGGAGGTTGCTTATTTTCTAGTTGTATCTTTCCACCTTTCTTGAAAATGATGCGAGATACGTTGGGTTTTTTTCCTTTTTTTTGTTAACATTTGATTTTCATACATCACGTTCATATCAAAAAAATTACATTTCTTTGGAATTATTTTCAGTTTTTGGTGATTGTGTTCTGTATCCTTCTGTACTTCCTATCCTGGGTATGAAATACTGGTAGTTTTTGTGCTGTGTCAGTGTGTTGAAAAAGCTGTACATTTTTCTACCATTTTTTGTCTTGTATTTCCTTTCCTGTTCCACAATCAATACAAATTGCTGGGTTTGGTGATTATTTCACGAGCGCAACTAATAATGTCTGCCATGCAATATAGGGGAACCTTTCATTGGTGGGAAGGCTGTTCCTTATGACCCGAAATACCATGCTGTATGGCTCCAAAACAACCAAAGACCACCCGAGAGAGGTGGAAGGCGCCAGGATAGGCCTCGAAATTACGACCGGACAAGAGACAATTGGCAGAGCAAGGAATTCCGGGGGCAAACTCGACCTCCAGTTCCCAACCAGAAACATGAAGATGAGAACCATTCGGGTGCCTCCTCATCTGACCAAGAATCTCCTAGATAAGATAATGTGGATGCTCTGGCTGTTGAAACGGTATACCCAATCGGTCATTGTTGTGATCTAGAAAATGGTTATGGGCTTGTGGCACATCATTAAAAAATTCTAATTATATATTCTCATTCTTGTGGGGTTCTTCCTGTATTTACGATGATATTTGATTACCCATCCAGCTGAATCCGTGTCAAAATCTGCCTAGAGGATATTCCAGGGTTTGGAAAAAATACCACATACAAATGTCAATTTTTGAATATTTTTTTCAATCGTTGATGAATGTTAAACTTGAAAGTGATGAAGCCCACATTTAGTCACTGTTTTAATTGAATACTGTTGATGACCAGCTCGTTTGACATGAAGCTCTTTATTTATTCACCATGGTGAAGCATATTCTGTTGAAGTCGTAAACAGAAAGTATGTTTGCCAATGAGATGTACATAGAAAAGCCATTTTATTCACTTCGTGTCAATGAAATGTCCATAGAAAAGCCGCATCATTTCGGTTGCACGTTGCGTGAGTTATAAGAACATCCGTAACCATGACTGATGACCAGCTTTTTTCTTCTTCCATATAAGTTTTTTTTTCTTTTTCTAACATATTTTCTTCTTTTTCTTACACTATTCATCTCTTAACCACAACATACCACAATTTATCTCTCTTTCACGTCATTTAAGAATCCATTTTGGATTTTTTTTAAAAACTTTGTAAAAAATCAAAATAATTATAAAACTTATTTTCAAAAACATAAAACAAATTAAACAAAAATTTAAAAAATAAAAACAAAAAAACAAAAACTTTAAAATCCGTGCTGGGTTGACGACCCGGGTCGTCGACCTGGGCATTTGAACGCCCGAGTCAACGACCCGGTCGTTAGGTCGTCACCAGTCGTGGGGGGCACGACCCCATTAACCTTGCAAGGTTGCATTTCACTACATTGAACTTCCAATGAGTTTCTTGTACGTCAAAAAGTTTCCATCTCTAACTGTTAACCAAATCTCACTCTAGATACATTACTAACCTATGGAAATCACATGTATACAATTTTATATTGCATTCCATGAGACATGTTGCAACATTAAAGTTCCAGGTACTTTCCCTGATAGCAACACCCGTGAGAGAAACGCCTTAGGCGGGCTTAGGCCTGGTTCCTGTAATTATTATAGGATATTTGGAATCATACGTCATGACCAAACTACTTGTGCCCACTCTGGGAAGGTTAAAGCCTAAAGCCGACACTATTCATAATCTAATATAAAGCACGCCTAAGACGAAAGTTTATGAAAACTTGACTATATTCAATGGATCACTAAGTCCAAGCATGGCAGTTGATTAAAAAAAAATCCATTCTTAGCAGTGAGCACACTTGTGTTAGTTTATATGTTCCATTGGATCTGCGCCGTTTATACCTTATGTTAAAGTGTTAGAGCCGTTCTCCACTTTGCAAATTGCATTAAAACACTACCGGGAATAATTACGTGATATGTATCACTTTGAGAGGCGATAAAAGTTCGTTGACCACTTTAATAAAGTTTCAGGGTCTTGTTCAGGTAGAAACTCTGAAATTGGCTACAACCACAGATATTCCGTGGTTGTTGACGTCTTGAAGATGGTTGTAATATATTCCAAATGAGAGAGCATTTTTGTGATAGTGATTTCAGAGAATCAAAATTTGAGAGGAGTATAGTAATTTCAGAATTTCCTTTTCTTGTGTTGTAATAACATGGATACATTATGTTGTGTTGTATTTGTTCCTTTAAGAATAATAGGATCATCAATAAAATACCTCAGCTTTAACGTCACTAAAGCTAACCATATCTTCAATAAAAGATACGTTTTATTTTGACCTACTTCTTCTTCAGTGATGCTCTTAACTTCTTACGCACTTCAAAATTTTCATTTCTAAAGTCTAGACTTCCAAGACTTTTGTTATCTTGTAAAAGCAATATTTTAGCTTTGAAAAATCAATCCACTTCGAGTGGGCTTTTTATAAGGATCCTTGACCAGAAAAAAAAAATACCACCTGTGTATAAGATACACAAGACATATTTCAATTCGCTTGAAACATTGTTGAAAATATTAATTATTGCATCTCAATACCACAGTTTCTGAAAATTAAATTGATGGTCTGAGAATTTATAATAGAAAAATAAGCATAACCTTTAATTAGTCAGTTTCCTTTCCGATATCATTCCTGAAAATCAATATTCATTCACTGTTCCGAAATCTCACAAAAAATTATGAACTTTAAACTGCTATTAGAATTTTAATATGCCTACCGCCGACTTTATGGGAGTAGAGTAGAAGACACGGGCACAAACTCCAAACCGAAATGCACGGACAACAAAAAAACGAAAATTTTATAACTTTTAAATACTTTGTGGGTCCAATTGCCAATGGCCCATAATACATCCCCATAGTCCATAAAAGTGCAGAACCACTGATCCCGTAATACCCTGCTTTTTCAAAGGCGGAAAGTATAAAAACCCTGCCACTTTCATCGCCCCATTCTTTTCTGGGTTGATTTCAGATATAACCTCCAAACAATTTAAAACATCAATACACTAACTTTTATTATTTTATAGTATCTCAATCCACTCCAACAGAAACTAAACAATGTTTTTTATATACTTCTAGTAGTCACATGAAAATTGTTTTAAATAGTTTCTTTATTGTTACACTAATTTTGTGAATTGATCCTATCCCAAACCAGTTTGATCTCTTGGTAAGCGGGCATGAGTGGAAACCTTAGTAACTAGAAAATGCCAACAATCACCAAGACCAAGGAATTGTAGAACTACATTTTCATCTCTCAGTAGGAGCTTTCTCTTCCTCTATAGCTACCTATCAGACCACGTAGACAATTGGTTTTAACCAATTTAGCAACATCATTTTGAGTAACGAAAGACCATAACATTCAGGATTTTTTGCGACAAATGCATGAGTTAATCCGGGCTATAATAAATTAATAAGGTACTTGAAATATTAAGAAAGATGAAAAATTGTTAGTGATAATATGAGTGACTAGCATTCAACCTGTGCGTTTGAAGAATATCATACCAACTCGAGTACCAAATTAGTCGTTTGAATTTTTGAAAATAACAATGTTGCCTTTGAAAGGCTTGATGGTCCAATTTGTGGGCCCTATGCTTCATTACGCAAGTCATAAACATATTTACTTTATGAAGATATTACTTTGTCATTGAAAATCATGAAAATTAGATTGCGACCAATGCATGAGTTTGAGACTATATCCAATAATTAACAAGGTACCTAAGATATTATGAAAGCTGGAAATGTGTTAGTGATAATATGAGTAACATGAAGGGTATATACAAAAAATGATTGATTAATTATTTAATTTGATATATTTTCTTTAAAAGGTAGGAAGAGGAGAGCGAGAGATTCGGGGGGTGTGAGAGCTTTATATAGTGGCAGTCGAGTGTCGATATTTGGGCGATTGCGACTCCCAATCAATCCCACAAGCGCCAAATCCGCCATCTCTCCGGAGCCCCCTTTCCGTTCGTAAGGTTTCGATCTTGATCCGGGGATTATGGATGTGGTTTTTCGCCGCAAATTTGCGTTCCCCCCCCCCCCCCCCCCCCCCCCCCCCCCCCCACCTTCTTGATTTCGTGGAATGGTGGGGTTCTGGGGTTTGGGATCGTGTTTGTTTGGTTGGAAAGTTTCGTTCTTGCTAGGTTGTTGGTTTTGAATTTTGATTGATCGCTTGGTTTTAGTTTTGGATTGGATTGTTATGTTTGGAATAAGTTTAAGAGTTTTATTTTATTTTTTACGTGAAGTCATGTTAAGGAACGTTTGTTATTATTTATATATATGTCAATCGGGTGAGGTAACAAGCAATTTAATAATTTGGGAGAAGATCAACCGCTCGATATGAAAATGTGATTTGGTGATGCCATTTTATTGTTCCTACATTAAATGGTCTTTGGATTCTAAGACTGGTGTTGTCATTTGCAGATTGTTTGCTGTTGCATTTTTTTCTTACCACAGATTTCGATTGGGTAAATTGAGAGCCATGTTGTAGTACTAGTTTCTGGCAAGTGCTTTTCTTGTCCATGTGAAAATGAATTTTGGCTTAGTTTTTAAGCTCTCATGTTCTCTTGGAAATATGATTGTGTTTCCTTTTTACAAAAATAAAATAAAATTCAATTCCCAATTATCTTTCCATAGGCTAAGATGCAAAGTTAAGGAGGCAAAGAACCCAACAAAGTAACTGAATCTGTTATGTAATCTCATCATCTATTCATGTCATACTATTTAGTTTAGTTTAATTTAATTCTTATTCTTTGTATTGCAGGGAAGGTGTGAAGAAACTCAAGCAGGAGATGGCTCAGGAAAGTTCAGCAGTTGGATCACCTCAAAGACGATCTGGTCTCTTAAGGGATCAGGTTCAGTTGGTGAAGAGAAAAGACTGTGATCGGCTCGAGATTGTCCCAATCAATGACTCATTGTCTTTTGAAAAAGGTTTTTTCATTGTAATCCGAGCTTGTCAATTGCTGGCCCAAAAGAATGAAGGCATAATATTTGTTGGTCTTGCTGGTCCTTCTGGAGCTGGGAAAACTGTGTTTACCGAGAAGGTGGTCAATTTACTTCCCAGCGTTGTTGTCTTATCAATGGACAATTATAATGATGCAAGTCGTATAATCGATGGCAACTTTGATGGTAACTATTTCTTCAAACTAGTGAAGTTTCAGTTTCCTCTCCGCTCATTTGTTTAATAAGTGACATAAATGGATGTAAAAAGTTTGATATCTATGTAGTCATGTTTTTCCCACAGATAAATTACAAGTTGGATCCAGATTATATATATTGCCATAGTAAGATCAAAAACATCGCAATGAAACAGTTCAAGATCATGTCAGGGCTAATAGTCCTGAATATGCTTGGAGTTAATAATAGACAAGGCCCTTTGAAAATAAAACAGAAGATATTCCAGCATGTAGCTGTAGAGACTGATGAAATGTTGCTTTTGTGCATCCTTCAGGTTATTTTCACTAACCTATCAATGTAAAAGATGTGTCAAGGGACCTGGGATCAAGGGTTTAGTAGGTATTTGATGAATTGAAAAGACTGGACCGGATTGCAGTATTGCAATATTAACAATTTAGAGTGGTGCCCTGTTTTAAGCTCCAGATGTTTCTGTCTTGGTACATAAACATTCCTTCATTGGCTTGACAAAATGAACCCTTTGCAAAAGGTGGCTTGTGCCCTGCTGATCTTGCTGACGACTATAAATATATTGTTTTGTTTTGAGACGAAGTAAAGAGTGTTATGGACCTTTCCAGGCCATTTGTGTATTTATCTACTTGTGTTCTGCATTTTTAGCTGATTATAGTTGAACTGTGAAAGTTAAGCTTGGAAAATTTTAACAGACCCCAGGTTAACTGATTATGACACTTTACTGGAGAATATTGAAGGTCTTAAAAAGGGAGAGCCTGTAGAGGTTCCAATATATGATTTCAAGACAAGCTGTCGCGTGGGATACAGGTTTGGAATAACTTAGCCATTTGAGTTTTATCTTAAGTAACAGATAATAAACAGTTACAAATATTTCTTGGATATTAACAGAACTGTTGAAGTGCCTAGCTCCCGAATTGTAATAATTGAAGGTATCTATGCCTTAAGTGAGAAGTTGCGGCCCCTGCTGGATCTTCGTGTTTGTGTGACTGGTGGTGTGCACTTTGATCTCGTCAAAAGAGTTTTGAGGGATGTACAACGTGCTGGCCAAGAACCTGAAGAAATCATTCATCAAGTTTCAGAAACGGTGATTTTTCTTGTTCATGTCTTCTATTTCCTTTTGTATATTTACTTCACTGGACCTAATGTTATTTCCTTCCCTGATTGTTACTTGTTCCTGGACACATTGTGATTTGTCTTCAGCACATGTCTTTGGAATTATTCTGTGAAGTTATGATTTTTTATTCAATTCCTAACGGTTTCTATTGCTCAGGTCTATCCAATGTACAAAGCTTTCATCGAGCCTGACTTGAAAACTGCACATATCAAAATTATCAACAAGTTCAATCCCTTCACAGGCTTCCAGAACCCTACCTATATCTTAAAAGTCTGTGTCAAATGAGTATTCAACCTGTTGAATATTGCTTATAGTTATTTATGGTTTTTATTTGTTTTCCCATAGTCAACGAGAACAGTATCAGCAGATCAAATCAAGGCAGTCTTGTCCACTGATCACAAGGAGAAAACAGATGAAATTTATGACATATATCTTTTGCCACCTGGCGAGGATCCGGAATCATGTCAATCATATTTAAGGATGCGAAACAGGGATGGGATATATAATCTCATGTTTGAGGTATTTCTGTGAGGCTAAATTTGTGTTATTTTTGCTGTTTCAGTAGTTATAGTTTTATTCTGCAATTTTTGTTTCCAGAAAAACTTAGCATGTTGCTTTTTAACTTACCAGAATTTAGAGATACCTTTCACATCCAAATTAAATGAGGGTATGAACTGGGAAATATTTTAAGTTAGTGTGAATTTAATTGTCTCCTTATAAAATGCTTAAATTTGAGGATACATATATCCATTATCATCTGTACATTTTTATATCGATAAGTTATACACTTCTGATCTTCTATTTTTCTGGAAACATCTATCATCTGTTTTTGCTGCAAGGTTTATGTTTTGATTTTTCAAGTTTGCTTAGAAACACAGTACTATGTGTTTGTTGGATGTAATAGCATTTAGGAATGGCAAATATTTATGTTTCATGCTTCTTGTAATCTACATATATATGAGTTGCATGTCCTTGTCATTTTCAGGAATGGGTTACTGACAGCCCCTTCATTATATCACCAAGGATCTCTTTTGAAGTCAGTGTTCGTCTTCTTGGTGGCTTGATGGCCTTGGGATATACAATTGCATCCATTTTAAAAAGAAGTAGCCATGTGTTTATTGATGATAACGTCATTGTCAAAATTGACTGGTTAGAGCAATTAAATCGACATTACGTGCAGGTATGATATCATTGTTATTTATTTGAGCACCTTAAACTTCTCGTTACACATATACATTTTTGAAGATACAGAGTTCCAGTGGTATACAATCTACAGATAAGTGCAATACATGAAATTGAAAAATCAAATCCACAAATGTATAGTATTCGATCAATTTTCATATCGCGAAAAGCACCTTTGTTATTCAGCATATGATTGGAAGCCATTGAGCTTTGGGTGTGGGAAATTTTGATAATTATGCAGTTTGTAAAATCGATCATTATGAGTAACATTAACTCTCAACACAATGAATGGTCAACCGTTGACATCTTTCATAGCTGCTAACGACTGGCAGTAAACCAATTTCTCCAGTTGGTTGTCATTCTGTACTTGAGATCGAAACATTGACGTTTGGATCATATTGTTTCTTAAATGCTTTAAACATCAATATTATGATTTTTTATCTATTACATTGATTGGGTTAAAAAAATTAATAGGATCTAAAACTTCCCCAATTGCCTCAATATAATCAAAACTACTAATCCATGCAGCGCAAGACCAATGGGTAAGTTTAAGTTACCATGAAACTCAACAATGTGATCTATACAAGGTTAAGGTATGTTTAAAGGAATAGCAATTCCTCTAAAGTCTAAAGAATTTTTTTGTTTAATGTCGGACCAATAATCTTGGGCCTGCGAGTTGTCTTAAGTATCACTAAAAATTAGTTAGAGAAACAAAAAAAATTCTTTCTCTTGTTGTGGAATGATATTAAGAGGATGTCAGCTACCACGAGAATTCATAAAAGGTCTCAATAGTTCTGTAAATGTTTATAACCGCTAACTGATCCTGCGAAATTGGTTCAACTATGATCAATCTACTTAAACTAAGATGGAAATAATTTGAGTTGGGACAAAGTTTTACTTGCCCGGGCGATACACCCAAAACTCATGTTGCATGAGCCTACAAGTGTCTGCAAGAGAGTATAAATCGAGATAGGAGTTTTTGTTAGTCTTGATGGCTTAGTGGTTTACACCACCACAAGACTTAGTAATATTGTTCAAATGTTATTAATGATAGAGAGAAATGTACACCACTTGAAATTGTCACTTTCAAGAAAAAAAATTCTTTCAAGAGTGTAGCGTTTGTCGTACATCTTACAAACTCCTTAATGAATATCTACCTTCATTGATGATGATCTTATGAATAAACTTGAGGTCATCATAAGTAAAATGCAACCACTCTCTCAACTTTATCTTAAAAGGACTCTCCAGTGACCATATTTGACCATCATCTCATCACATTAAGTATTTTTTCACTGAAGTTTCAATTTATACTTATATAGACATCATTTTACTTAATCAACACATGGACTTCATTTGTTGACATTGGATTTGTCTAGATTATGATGTAATGAAATGCCGCAAAGTTTCTTTATGGATGACTCATGTTTGAACGTCCAACTAAATCAAAAAAAAGAAATTGACTTTAGGTTTTAATCGGGCAAGGACCTGTTCTGCACATAGCATCATGGCCAAATCTTATTAACACCTGACAACATATTTCTTGGCATCTTGCATAACTCGTAACAAATTTCTAGCAGCATTTTTTGTTTCTCTTTTCTGCAGAGTACAGATTTGGTCGCTTGAATCTCTTTAATCTGCTTCATGCATTCAAACATAATATCTTGCTTCAACTTCGAGTGTATCACAGTTTACACTAATGAAATGTCTAACTGTACAAGGTTCAAGGGAGGGACCGTGTTACGATAAAACAAGTAGCGGAGCAGCTAGGGCTGGATGGTTCTTATATTGCCCGGACATACATTGAACAGATTCAACTAGAGAATCTTGTGAACGAAGTTGTGGTACAAACCTTTTTGTTCCTTTTGACTTCAGATTTTTACTAGTCTCAGTATTTGCAGAGCATGGAATCTAATCCCTTGATATTCAGACTCTGCCACATGATCTGAAGATGAAGCTCAGCATAGATGACGAGCTCATTTCAAGCCCCAAGGAAGTTCTTTCTAGAACTTTTGCTGATAGAGTATCTACACGAAATAAGCATGTTCAACGGTACAATGTTGGTTTTATTCCTCTTTTTTGTTATGGTCAAGTGATAAAGTGAGTGCTGATTGCTGTAAGAATTACTCCAAACAAATTGTGCCCGTGGACAATTTTGTCCACCTTTCTTCCCCTTCTGGCATAGACTTCAATGTCTGCATTCTTTGTGGACTCTTTTTAGTACTCGCTTTGTTCCATTTGGTAGCTACTCTGAATAGTTACCACATATTTGTTGTTACAGTGGTATGTCACATTCTTACTCGGCACATGGTGAGAAACATGCATCCAACCTCACCAGTGTAACGAATGGCATCGACAGAAGGTCTGAAAGAAGAAATTCAGAATCACCTGCGCTTAACGAGGTGGGTTTCTATGAGATGGAGTTGTCATAAAGGTCAATCTTCTCAAAAGTCAAGGAACGTGATTGGGAATCAGGACAACTTATTTGCCTCTGTTTTTTTTGAGATTCCTTAATCTTTTGTGTTGCTGCAGGTTGCAATCAACCCACTTGTAGAGCAGATATCAACACTAAACGAGAAGATGGATGCTTTTGTGTCTTGGATGGATGAATTGAATACGAAATTAAACACACAGAAGTCATTCACAAGCCAGAGCAACACATTTCTCCAGGCTGAAGCATGCAACGGTTCAGCACCTACATCTCACTTTTCATCTGGGTTGGAGAATGGCACCTTGTTAAGATCTTCAGCATCTTTCTCCCAAATGATTAAAGAGAATCCTCTTATGGAAGAGGTATTCCAGCTTATCTTTGCAACTTTTAAATTATTTTCTCATTTTCTCTGGTTTCATCTTCTTGAGAAAACCATCTTTCAAATGAACTGGTGTGAGTGACATTGCTAAATAATAATATGCAGTCAGCGACTAGTTATATTTGTATGAAAGAATCGTGCTACTTTAGTTTGTTCAGTGAAAGACACTGATAAGTTTCGACTTAATAGCTTGGGCTCATGTTCCTTGGTTTCTTGTTGTGGAAAGCTTGGATAACTTTTAAACATATGCTTGGTAGTTGTTTGCTGATTTGCTCTGCAGCATTTGGTTACTTACAAGGCAAATTCTTGTCATCATCAGGTTGCTGCCATCGCCAGAGGCCAGCGCCAAATCACGCATCAGCTTGACAATCTGTCAAAAGTTTTTCATGAGCATTTGACTGAAACGACAAACCAAAAGAACAGCCATAGGAAGGATCAAATTCTGGATTCAGATTTGTTTGGAAGGCCTGTTCTTATGGTTGTAGTGGTTGGTGGATTCAGCATTCTTTTGTGCAAGTTTTTGTACCGAAGTTAACCATCATGGACTATTTAGCGAACGCATCGACAAGACGATGCAATTCTTTTGATTTTCTGCAATGCCGCCTAAAGGGTTGAAAGAATTTCACCCTCAAATTTTGAGAGGCAGTGGCTGATTGCTTAGGATATAGAAGAAAGAGGAATTCTACTACAGTTGTCTTGACATTTTTTTAAAATAGGATCAGTAATGCACAATTTGAACAATTGTCAGATTATATTTTAGTTATTGAGGAATTTTTGTTATTCTTGAGCTATTTACTTTTCTCTCTCTCTATCCAGTAAGACTGTAAGAGGATCTGATTTTGTTAGTTAGAGAGCAAAATTGAAGGAAAATTTTACTTCAGCATATTCAGCATGTTTTTAGCCAATACTCTTCAGGTGACCTATTTATCTCCTTTAATCACATCGTTGCAACCAAAAGGGAGTAATTTAGAAAACTGATTTTCCATCTTGCCAGAGTTAGAAAATGTTAGGAAACTTGAAGGTAAAAGGGGTGAAAAATGATCCATTTGTTTTTCATCGGTTTCTGTAGGGGAAAAATGTAATGATATTGCTTGGATTTCTTATCATAGAAAATAAGGAAAAATGAGACTTCTCTGCTTAAGATTCTTTTCTAGGTACGTTTTATCTTCTTTTTTTCTACATTCATAGATAACTTCTCTCTTCAAAATATCAAAATATATGCCCACTTTGAGGAAATCAATTAATTGTCGTCTTTCAATGGAAATGAAAAGTGCATGAACAAAAACTTCGGCTTCTGTTTCGCGGGAGCCTTACATAATTGGTATGATCAAAATTTACGTTATCAGAATTTGCGGCGTCTTTTGTTTGGGTAAAATAGTTGATTAGGGAAGACAGTATAAATCCAGCTTACCATATTCAAATAGCTTAAGCTGCGTAGCAACTCGAACAACAAAAATGTAGATTAGCACATGGAATAGAAATAGTTGACCCATCTCATTGGAGCGATCAAGAGATCCCTCTGAAAGAAATACAGACAACATAGCATGCATCTTTTGTGCTCATAAGATTTCTGAAAACTTGTCATCCTTGCACATATAGCCAAAAGAATTGGCAGGATAACATACCAATAGAATGACGCACTTTCTTCCGGTACACTACAACAACTGGGTTGATTGATTCAACACACGAGTTGGTACCATCAAGCTAAGAACACAACGTTAATCAGCACCAACTCCTGAACAATCAAGAAAATGGGTTCCAAAGAACTCTTCACATCTCATGGCTTCCTCCGAAACAAGCTAGAACAGATCTTTCCCTGCAATTAAAATTCCATTAAGTCAGCAACATGAAGTATGTCAAAAGAATGGTAAGGTTTCCAAGAGGAAATCATCTTACGTAGGTCATCCAATGGAATTGTAGAAGGTCCTTCGCTGCCTCTTATCAAACGAATCTTGCCTGTGAAGAGTAAAAGTCATAGGATTGATCATAGACCATTATACACTTACACGTGGAAACTAATTGACGATGTGCAATGGGAAAATGTTCATGTTGTGACACCAACACTAGAAGACATATGACTTCTTATCACCAGGTAAAAAAAACATTTCCACGAAAACAACCCAACATAAAAGCACATCAGAAAAAATATACAGTTTCAACATTCAGCTAGAAGGAATTTTCAAAGTTGTTTGGATATATTCGCTTTCCAGTCTGTTGCATAATCCAGCCTCATTAGATTTTCCGTGGAAACCAATTAAAATCAGGAAAAATCAGATTCAGATGACAAATTTCAATTGGCATCTTAATAATTAGATTTTGCCACGTCCTAGCCAAACAACAACCCTAATGAAAAAAAGGTCAGATGGAACACCTTATCAGTTATTTTGTCCAAAATCACCTGAAAAGCAAGTGCTAGACTAGGAGTCTAGAAAATCAATCTCCCTGACTAATGTTAGAGAGAGAAAATATACCAATCATAGAAAGGAAACTCATTATGAGTTGCTCCTATGAGAGCATTACTCTAAAACAACTGACTCAACAGTATATAAACTAAAAAATGTGGGGAAGCAAAAAGTAGAAAGATAATTTATTTATTTTTTGTTGTTGGCAGCATATTAACAGGTATTAATATGCTAGAGAATGCTTTGAAGAGGCCCATTAACATTATTTTTCATAAACATTGGTATGATTTAGCTAAAGAAAAAATCAAGGTCCAATGGTAGACATTCTCTAACTAAAGTGAGGCACCCAAACAGTCAAGTGCTTCTCCCATGAGAACAGCTTAAGTGGTACATATTCCGTAGAAATAGATAGATAGATAGATAGAGACCACAATGTTCAACTGAGTCTGGTTGATGTCACGTTTACTTTTCAAAGAAAGATATCAATTTAAATAGAAAAAACCATAATCGTACCATCACGGCGGACACAGATCTCAGGAACATTCTTTATCTGGCCATTGATGCTATCATTGTAGACTCTGGTTTCGATGTCTCCCTCAACAAAAACCGTTGAGCTGGATAAAGAATAGTGCAATTAAATACCAGAATAAATGGACGACAGTTAGTCTGTTACCAGTGGTGCAAATTAGAAGAGCGCCACCCCTCACCTCTTTACAATCTGTTGAACAGCATAGGTCCCAAGTGCTTCATTGTGAACAACAATTCGATGCCATTGGGCTGGCCTAGGCAAATTAGCAGCTCCTAATATTCTTTGGTCATACATTCCACCAGTTCCAACAGTAAATATGGTTATGGTTCGTCCATTTCTCAGAATTTTTTGAACAGGGTGCTGTCCAACTCTGCCACAAATAATTGCCTACATATGCAAAATTCAATGTTCAAAAGAGTATAAAATCTGCAGCCCAGACAAAAAAAGTCATGCGACAGTTCTGATCTTTAAATGGCCGAACAGTAAACTGTGGTTGACATGTGGTGGTTAATTATGAAAGCAATGATTACTGAAAATCTTGAAACCTTGGAAATCCTTTAGAAACAAATAGAGCAACAATCACAGATTATGAAAAATGACACTAACCCACTAGTAATTATCGTAACCAGTGAAAAGGAAGAACAGGAACCACCTGCCAAGCTGGGATGACCATGAAGGCATGAATTGAACCCAAATATGGTAAAATCAACAAAACCTGACCCAATTAACTGCACTGGGAAGTAATACGTAAGTTTTCGTTCAAAGTACTGTCAAACAAGTTACACCCGTAAACACCGTCAACTTAACGAACAATTATTTGATCAGTACACTATACAAACAGTTCGTCATCCATAAGCATTTCTACAAAAAGAGGGCCTAATCCCAAGAGTTCCATTTGTTCGGTCTTTACGGGAAGTCATCTTGTTTTACGAACTCTAGTTCGACAAGCCCTCCGGGCTCCGTCAAAGAAGTGTTTCAAAATGTTATCAATCAAAGAGCTAAATTCTTTCTAAAAAGCATGATTTCGTATTTAAAAAAATCGCCTAGATAACTTCAAGACCCAGGGTGTTCTTAATAGAAGGGGCATTTGACCATAAGTTTGCAACTACTTGGAGAGAGAACCATAAATTATTGAAGTGTGGTGTTCAATATACATAAAATGTTCAGATAGAACGCCCCGGTAAAATGAGCAAGATATCGTAATGTAGGAGCAGGTAAATCTGCCATTTCGAGTACCACAACATTGAAACTCTCGCTACCGTCAAGCATCGACTGCTGATACTATGGCATCTTCTTTCTTACACTTGTTTTCATAACATTTAGACGCAAGCAGTGAATAAAAAAGAAGACAAATACTTGGATTCCAATTCTATAACAAGAAGCAAATGTGTAAAAATTTAGAATGTCGATACCAAGGCTAATGTTTGGTTAGATTTAGAAGAAGAAAAAAGAAGTTATACCTTGTGGACACCACGGAAGTCCCAACCGCGTTTGGGGTCGACGCCCTGGGGCTCCAACTCCCTCCTGTCCTCCAAGAAGTCGTCTTCCTCTATGCCGTTGTTCTCCTCTTCCCCTCCCACCGACGCGCAAAACCCCCTCAGCCGAGACACTCTACCAAACCCTAGCCGGGAAAAAGGTCTGAGCTTTTCTTCCGTTTGGGGGTGGTTTCCGAATGACCTCAGGGTTCTGGAGAGGTTTCGGATTAGAGACGAAGCCATAAGGTGGTCGTTCTATCTAGTCAGTCCGCCAACATCCGCCGGCGAAGGAGAATATGAGTTTGCGCGACTTGTTGCTGCTTTTTGTTGTGTGTATATATATATATATAGAGAGAGAGAGAGAGAGAGGGAGAGGTGGTAACGGACTTGGGGTTATGTCATGTAATATTTATAACTTTATATATTATTTTGACCCACACTTTCCTCTACATTTGATCCTGAATTTGTATCGATATTCTTTCCAAGTTTTAATTTTAAAAAATGTATTTTTTAATAATATTTTTAGTTGAAAATGTATATGTGCGTTTGTCGAGCATTCAGTGGAAAGCACATCATGATCCACAAATTATACCACAAAGCATTGCAAGCAAAACACAAAGATTACACACCATAATATGTAATACAGCAAACATATCATGTAAGTTCAGATACTGCAAACGACAACACACTACATACATCTACTCATTCTGCGAAAAGAAATATAGGTAATACTAATTGCTGAACAACTCCACCCCTTATTTTTCTTCCTCCTCTCCTAGTCCCAGTAGTTTTTCAGAACGGTCTTTGGAGACATTTGACCCTTGTTCTTGAAGCTCCAGTAAGCAACAGATCCACCACTTCCAAGCTCTTGCAAGCACATCTTTCCACAGCTATATCCTGCTATGTCCAGTTCTTCCCCGACAGACGACTCCACACCTGATATGGTCGAATGCACAGAGACAGAGAATTCTTCAGGTTTAAAGCACTTGAGGACCCTCTCGATGAGTAGGTTCAGGTTTCGTTCTTCAAGGTTATAACCCGCTGCCTCGAAGCTTGCATAGCTGAAACCATCTTCGGGTGTGACATGAATGGTGGAAATTGCAGGACCTTCAATAGCATTCATGGAATACCCGCAAGGATCAAACTCAAAATCACATATCTCAGAACCTGGTAGGATTTTCCTTATACCAGAGCTGTTGGTCATCTTGGCTGCAGAGGTGTTCTTTTCCTTGTAAAACAAAGACGCTATCTTCTTGTCCAATCCAGTCATGCACATTTCCAGAGTAAGAACAGATTCATCAGATGTCTCTGCACAAGCCGAGTAGACGTGCCACAACTGAGACTGGCATGTGCTGGACATTACATAGGCCTTACTGCCAGAGCCAATCTTCCCGAAGTGGGCATCGAGGACAGTAACTTCCTCATAAAAGCTGTGGTGTGGAAAGGGCTGAGCTTTTGGGAAGATGAAGCTTCCTCTGGTGTATTTCACAGCTTTCACATTCAAGGATAGTGTCTTGGCCAGCTCCAGAATAGCTGGAATTGACAGAAGCAGCTTGGTGGTACCACAAGTTTTGATGATTATTTTCAATGGGTAAATGAAAAGGCTGGATTCCGAAAGGACATAGGAATCCAGAGAATCATTCGACAGTTCTGCTACAATGGTGCACTCAGCTGGCTTCAAGATGGTATCAATCTGGGATCTGGTGAGAGACCGGAGATTGACCTCATTCGAGCTAGCAGAAATGGTTGGCCTAAAAAAAGATATCTCCAACCTCTTTTCGTATCCTTCAAACCCAATTGCTGACCCAGGCACTGTCATATCTGTTTAAAGCCGGAAAACTACGAAAGCTAGGAAAAGAAAGGAGAGGGGGAGTAGAACAGCAATGAAGAAGTGACTAGGTTGAATATGGCAAGATTATTATTGGATGGGGTCGTCAAGATGGATTGCGAGCGCACTGCATAGCAAAGGCAATCGATGTATTAGTTATGAAGCCCAAATGTCAAACTTGCAAGCATACAGTTCATTGTATAATGGAAAACAAATAATGGATAATAGAAGTTACGTTGGAGTATTCAGCAGAACGGAATTTCTTGATCCCACCACGCGGTCGAATGTCCTCAATGCTATATCCAAGAGGAGCCTCGTAATGTAATGAGCTACTACTGCTAGAGTCGTCGCTCTCACCGTCCATCAGTACATTCAATTTTCCCTGAATCATATAATGAGCATAAGTTAAGCGCAAGAAACGAAGAAAAAGAAAAAAACTGCCAAATACTTTCACAGAATCACAGGTGTTTCATAAAGGAATAAACAATTTAGTTTGACTTTCATCATCCATCAAACACTGCAGCTACTGAAAAAACTTCCCAGATGGCCAAATTTGGAAGATGGGGGAACCCCTACTATCCCAAAGGTCAAAGCCAACTAACAGTTAAACAAAAGGTCCAAAAAAAAAGAATCAGCTCACATGCACTCTGCGAAACCATAATGTCCAACCATTGATAAAATGGAATTTCTCGGATTGAGCAGTTGCAACAATAAAACAACTAAACCCTATTTAATCATCCAAAATGCGGATAAAAACGACCTAAAACCGATCATAAACCACTCAACCTAATCTATCCTTGACATTGATTGAAAAAATCACCATCCCACTAATTTAACAATAGGAAAGGAACAAAATCGCTAAATCCGCGAGAAAAATGATACTTTTCTCATCCAAACCCAACGAAATCGAACCCAAACCATCCCAAGAACATCTCAAATACCATAAGCATCTCAATCCTCCAAGAAGATCGATCTTTTCACCATCCAAACCCTAGAAACCTACACAAACCAACGATTCCACCCAAAACCAACGAAAAAGGTAGAATCTTTACCTCAAGACGATGAGATCTCGAGTGTCGTAGGAACCCTAGAATAGGACGAGCTTAGAAGAGCAAATGGGAGACAAGATTGGAAAAATCGCAATTCGCAGAGCAAAGATGAAGATTTGATTTGGATTCCTTTCCTCACAACCTGGGTGGAATATTTATAGGATCGGAGGTGCTAAATGGGCCTTGATGTTGGTCTAAATTACGGATATGCCATTACGTGCGTAATGGGTCTTTCTGTTTCTGGTGGTGGCACGCGTTACGCGGAGGCCTCAGGGCTATTTTAGGTATTTCAGTTCTTGGTCTCCGTGATTATCTTTAGGATGTAATAATTTTGTGGATCGGAGCTGCGACATTCTATTTTTACTTAATTTCTTGCTTCCTTTTATGTATTTGGTAGTTAACAGCCATGCTTATTCCGGTCAATTGTAGTTGGTGGTGTTTAAGCGGCTACAACAAATCTTGTCTTGACTAATATTTTGACATTTTTTTCGAGAGTTAATGTTCTGAATTTGTTCAGAAGAAGAATGAATACAAATTAACAGCGTCATCAAACAAACCAAACCAAATATTTATCGGGCGTCAGCTATACCAAATAATTGACTATTCGTCTCACAACTTGAAAACTTAGGGATATTAATCTGCTACTGAAGCTACTATAGTCAGTTGTCCCAGACTTTGTATTTGTTTTTTAGTGAGTGATGACAGAATCTTTTGCCGCGGTTAAGTAAAACTTTAAATTTGAAAATAACTAATTTGAAGGGAAGTTCTACGTTGACACCACCAGCACATGCCACAACGACATATGACATTAAAATATAACATTTCAAGAGTGATTTTACGCGTGTCGTTCAAAGGGCTGCACAAACAAAAACATTTTGTAGTGGTGTTTGAGTTGGTTGACAACCACAAACTTTAGATTCTCTATGTCCACTCTATGGCCACATATCCGTGCGAAAACTCTTGTGGTCCAAGAAAAAACATCTATACTTTATCTAGTGGCTGGGAGGAAAGATTCCAGGCCACTTCTTTCTTATGTTCCAAGTTTTTTCTAGATTTGTTTCTGTTCTCTTCTTTGCTACACATGCGAATCATGTATAGTGAGTGGATAATGAGGAATTGTTTGACTTTGTTAACTAATCTACAACAAGTCACCAACTAATATTCTTAGCATGCTTATAAAGAAATGGTTCGTTTACTTGAGAAGCAAGAGAAATGACGAAATATAAATACTGGAGGCCAAGTCTGCCTCCTTGTAAAATGGAAAACTAGAGTTCAAAGATAATTTATCGAAATCTCGTTACCAAAAAAAACTACACAACTACCGATTGAATATTAACTTCTAATATTTTGATTAATTTCCTTGAAACGAAGCGTACTAATACTTCTGAAGTGCACAAAATCTTCGGAAGTTCATAGGTTTAACTTCAGGCCCTATTTTACTTTAGAAACGTCAGCCCAAGCCCAGTCCTTATTTCAGCTAGAGTGTTAACTTGTTGGGCTTTTGCAACAAAACTTTTGAGACTTCCAAGATTAGCAAAATCCTCATGACTTCAGCAAATTAAACTTATTTTGTCCGGATAAATCACATGAAAATTTCATCCATCACATAGAAACAATTTACCAAATTGAAGAGGAAGTTTAGAAGATCGAACATTTAAGGGGATTTTTAGAATATAATATCGAGAGAGGTACGTAAGTGGAATCTTCAATATTGTACATACGTTTTCGTAACACAAAGGCAATATATGTCTTGCTTCTTTCCTTCTTCTGCATGAATGAAGATGAAAAGGTTGAAATTTACTTGCAAAATAAAAGGTTGACTTTATTACCTTATCGTTTCGCTTTACATATCTGTCAGACTATTAGAGAACTCAAGACAAGCGGCAAGAGAGTTGGAGAGATCACAGTGCTCGTGTTTATTGCTGTCGTATATAATATAGAAAGCCAACCAATTAGAATGAAATGGGACCAACATAAAAGAGAAAGTGGCCAACTTGGTTCAGAAAATTAAGACTGGTTAATCACATTAATGATTTATTATTATTATTATTATTATTAAAAGAGCAAGTGGCCATTAATGCATGGTTGATATTTCCTTTGACACTACTACGTAATCATTTGTTATTTATTTCTTCCCTCGAAAAATAGTTAATTTAATGTCATTTGACAGATTTTTTAGTTTCAATATAAATTTCCTTATTTAATTAGCTAACTGAAGATTTTTATTCTTTTTTGGACTTCAAATGTGTTTATGTAGTAATCTAAATGGCAGATTCATCAACCACTAATATCTATTTAGACGTTTAAAAATACAACGATATCTATGAAACCCCATAATTTCCCCCCACTAATATGTCAACTTGAGCACGTACCTTATATCTATGTACCACCACCCTTGTACAACTCTATTACATAAATGCCATCCCGCAGCTCTTGAAAAAATAATGCAAATAATATTTTATTTTCCTTGAACTAATATCATATTCACTCTTCTTTGACCCCCAATCAATGACCGAGTCCAAGAGATCAATGTCCAACCCAGAAGTTGTCTTCTGTGGTTCCCATAACCTCCAATTTTATATTAACAATAATACATTTTTTTCCTGAAGAAATTAGTGGGGGGTTTCAGAAAATGAAAATAATATAAAATATAGTGAGATCGGAAAGAAAATTTTGTTGTAAAAGTTGTGCCATTTATACCTTACTGCCTGCTCTGGCCGGCCATTTTTGAAGTTTTGGCCTGCCTTTTCATGTGCTTTGAAACCTGAAACGTACCGAGTTTTTTGCCCAGAGACTGGTGCTGGGCAGTTCGTAGTTGCCTATTTTTTATTGCCTCAGGTATATGTTTATTTGAAAATATTATTAATCAGTATCCCAATAACCTTACACTGATCTGTATAAATATACACGTGTACAAATTAAAGTGTGATGACAAAGTTTTTTTTTTATAATAACGCAAAATTAACAGTTAGAGGCACAAATTATCCCCCATATTTCAAAACCAACAGATAGCTATCAAACGCAACCAACTCATTTAGTAGATCTCTGCAGTCATGGTCCGGCGAAAGGTACCACAGGTCCACATCTCTAATCTAATTACAATAATGTAAAAAAAAACTAAAAATAAAGCATGAATGAGGCTTTAAAATACAAATTTCAGATCATATATTAATGGCATTAAATTGATCTGAATCCCTACCAACTACCCACAAGCCAACTTGTATATTAGTAGCAACTATATAAAGACATGCATGCAGACATCAGGAGTGGCAAAGGAGACACCTAAGCCACAATGTTAAGCTCTAGTAAGCAAGTTTGTAGGTTCCTTGTTTTTGTCACCTTTCATGTTCTTGTTGGTATGGTTTTAGGGTTTGAAACTGTGGTCGTGGACAAGCTCCCCAACTACCGGACAATCGAGCTTTCGTCGGTGGTCGGACCGGAGAGTATAGCATTCGACCCGAAAGGCGAGGGGCCGTACACCGGGGTTTCGGATGGGAGAGTGCTCAAGTGGATGGGGGAAGAGCATGGGTGGGTAGAGTTTGCAGTCCCACCTAGGCACAGGTAAAGTTAGGGTTCCATAATTTTGGTGATTGTTGGTATTATTTATGATTTTAATTAGGTTATGCATGGTTGTGCATGCTTCGGTAGTTCTCGGACGGCTAATTTTCTCTCTCAGCCACGTCAGTCCAAATCAACTCCTTAAATTTTTCTTAACCACACCAAGAAACAACTCAAACGCCATACATTCTCTTCCATTCACGTCATTTGTAGATCAATTCTAGGTAAAACACAAAAAAATGTCAATTTTTTTAAAAAAATATAAACATATAAAAAACATATTTTCATTTTTTTTTGAAAAAACAATTTTAAATATTTTTTAAAACAAAACAAAACAAAACACAAGAACAAAAAAAAACTTCTTTTAAAAACCAATCTAGGGGTCATGTGGCCCTCGGAAAAAGCACCCGGGTGGTTCTGCCTGGGAACAACATAACAGGAGGGCATTTCAGATGCTCGGGCTGGATGCCCGAAAAAGACCACCCTCAACGGGTGGTCTTATTGTTCTATTTTTATTTTATTTTTTATGAAAGTTATTGTGGTACCCTCTTTTAGTTTTTTTAGATTTATTAATTTAAAGCAATGATGATAGGCAACCTGGTAGTTGGATCGGAACTATTATATTGTATGAATCTTTTCCTTCGAAAATAAATTAACCATGGTAGTTTGATTGGATAGAGTTTAGTGGCTGAAAATCCTTGGAAATTAATGTACACTCACAAGTCACTACTATGTCTGCCAATATTTTCAAAAAGAAAAAAAAAGTTTTTCTTATAAGAGGAGAAAATGAGCACCAGAGGGACTTGTGTCATTATGTGTGTAACGATTCATGTTGTATATCTTTATATAATAAATTTTGCATGTACTATTGTTAGGAATTAAAACCAATCCCAAATACGCAGCGGAACAGAAATCGCAAATCCAATCGACTAAACTTGAGAACAAAATTCAAATTCAAATCCAAAATCCAAACCACACAAAACACGCAAGATTTAACGTGAAAACTCAGTGCGGGAAACTCAGTGCGGGAAAAACCACGGACGACACAACTCCAAATCCACTATAGAGAAACGTATTACAAGAGATGCTTACAAGAGACGCGAACGAACCGACGAAACACCCGGTTCAAATCTCTCCCAACGAATCACAAGGATGCTCTCTCTCTCTTTTCTCTCAAGAATGCAAAAGTGGACAATAAGAATTAACCTTAAACAAAGGGGGGCGGATTTGCCTTTATATAGTAGGCCTAAACAAGTATTAATTGCACCAAAATCGCGTGGAGAAATATACAAAACGTGGGCGGAACTCGGTCCAAACAGTCGACCGAACGGGTGCTTCGGTCGACCGATTCTCTAACCATATCGCGAACCAGCTTTTACCAGTCGACCGAAATTGAAGTATCGGTCGACCGAAAAGCGACAGTAGCTTTTCTGGCTTGCGCGAGTGCATACGCGGTCGACCGAATCACTTAAGTTCCGGTCGACTGAAATTCAACAGACACTTTTCTTCCAGCTCCTCGAATGTTTCTGGTCGACCAAATCCAAGGTTTCGGTCGACCAAAAACTGACAGTAACTTTTGCCCAGCTCCAATTGTATGCCCGGTCGACCGAATCCTAGATTCCGGTCGACCGAAAAACGACAGACACTTTGCTGGACAATCGAACACACATCCGGTCGACTGAAATACTCCTTCTGGTCGACCGATCATCTGTTTTTCTGCACTAATACTTGAAACACATATTTAAGGTAAACAACAACAACTATTATATATGTTATGGATGTACCTTCATAAATTTGGTGTCTTTCCATTTCCATATATATATATATATATATATATATATATATATATATATATATATATATATATATATATATATATATATATATATGGTCAAGCTCTAGTGAGCCCAGGGCTCATCAAATTTAGTTTAAGCCCCCTACAATCTCACCATTGGAGCTTATTTACAGTTAATCTCACCATTCATTAGCATAACCATTTTTTTCTTAATCTACCTTAAAATTTGAAATGAGTGGTGGATATTGTAGGGGCTTAATTTAGAAAAATTAAGCCCGAGACTCACTATAGAATTCCTGTGTGTGTGTATATATATATATATATATATATATATATATATATATATATATATATATATATATATATATATAACATTTCGACGTTAAACATGTTTAAAAACTAAAGAGAGGAAATTCGGCTATGTTTTTGCAAGTCAACATCATACAGACCACTATATATATGTGTGTCCTTCGACACATGCATAATGTTTCCTGAAATGTGTAAATAAAAGTTCCTCTTGTGATTTTCGGAAACCCTTTGATATTTTCAAATTGGTTTCCATCGTATAAATAAACTCTATGGTATTTCTACAATAAAAACTTAATTTCAAGCTAAGGAATAACTAACGTGGAGAAAAGCTCGATCAATTTAAAAGTAATAAGTGATATCAACGTCAACATAACCCTAATACCTCAGAAGAGGTTCCCGCCTAAGCGAGGTAGGGGGGTCACATGTACGCAACCCTACCACTGTAGAACAATGAGGTTGTTTCCAATTGACCGAAATGATGCAAATGCAATTGACTATCTGTCATTCCACAATAAAAGAAATGCAGATCGTTTAAAAGTAATAAGTGATATCATGATAAAATATTTTTTTAGGGAATATCATTTTGACTTCAAAAGATGTGATCGAGAATACCTTTCTGATGAAGGATACAGTATTGCAAAATTATAATTATTACAATTTATAAACCAGAAAACCTCAGACAACATGCATTTCTTTTCTAGGTATAAACCATGATGACATGCTTTGGCAGATTCATGTCTTTTATGCAACTTCATATTCAATTGTTTTCCATTTATATCTGTTATTTATGTTAATTTCCCAAAAAAAGTGAATGAGGGGCTATTAATAGTTGACCGACCACAATTAATATAGGAATCCACCTACCACTTCAGATCAAAACAACAAGTCGATGCAACGTGAAACAAGCATATATGGCTCCCATATATATATATATACATACATAACCATACGTCCCAAAACCACAACCATCCACATTTTAGTGCACCATTTGAGGCACATTCAAACATGTAAAATCCTATTTAATTGGTACATATATGTTGACCAGAAATGTTACAAAGAGAGAGTGTGATGGAACCACTGACACCAGCATGGAGGATAAGTGTGGGAGACCACTAGGGTTGCAGTTCCATAAGGCCACCGGAAAACTTTACATTGCTGACGCCTATTTCGGTTTGTTGGTCGTCGGGCCGAGGGGCGGCGTGTCCACTCCGTTGGCCAAGGAAGCGGAGGGGTTGCCGTTTATGATGACTAATGGATTGGATGTTGATCAGGGGACCGGAATCGTGTTCTTCACTGATAGTAGTACTCAGTTTCAAAGACGGTATGTCATATTGTTATGTATACATGTACATGCATGTTTCCCCCCCCCGAATTAAGTCCCTATTCTTTGAAATTAATGAAGGGTATTCAATTCATTCATGTGTATTTTACAACAAAAGGAGAATACAATTAATTGACCTTTGTCTTAGAGTTCATTTGAAAATGTAACAATTCAGACTTCTACGATCTTTCATGCGAACCAATATTCATTTTGATTTCATTTAAAAAAAAATCGTTACATACAAACCTATGACACCTTAACTATAGATAGAGTTATAATAATTTTCGACAGGGATTGGGTGTGGTCTGTGGTCACCCGCGATGCGACGGGAAGGTTCATGACATACAATCCAAGAACCAAGGAAGTAAAAGTGCTCTTGAGGAACCTGGAATTCCCCAACGGAGTCGCCATAAGCAAGGACAACACCTTCATCTTAATCGGCGAATCGACGAGACAACGGGTGCTTCGTTACTGGCTAAAGGGTCCCAAAGCCGGCGATTTCGATGTCTTCGCGAACGTCACGGGCTATCCTGACAACATAAGAAAGAACGGAGCTGGGGAGTTTTGGATAGCAACCAACACCGGGAAGGGAGAGATTCACGACCACCCTTTGTGGCGGCCGGACGTCGACGCAGCGGAATCAGACACCATGGGGATGAGGATGGACCGGGAAGGGAAGGTGTTGGAGGTGTTGAACGACGGCAATGTGATGAACCCTGTGAGTGAGGTGGTGGAGAACAATGGGACGTTGTGGTTTGGGTCTGCTGTCACGCCTTACGTTGCCTTGTTTCAACCCTTGAATGTTTGATCGATGTGGTGGATTGGATTGGATTGGATTTGATTTGGTTGGTTTGTGTTGTGTTTAATGTTTTCGATCGTGTCGTGTGTAGAAGAAGTACGTAATGTTTAATTTGTGTCAAGCTGTGAACGTACTTATGATCGGGAACAAATGAAGTACATATGATCATAAACATCTTCTGATCGATTTGTAAGTTGGGTTTATGATTTGTGAAAGAAAACTTGTTAGGAAGTACGTACAAATGAAGTGAACAACTTTCGATTGCCTTGAGTACGTACGGTGTTTTTTTCTTCCAACTATATATGGGTCCACAGTCTTTTCTTCTCTGATTATAAAACTTAACAGTACTTAACCCATTCCAATTGAATTTTGAAAGACTATCCCTATATATATATATATATATATACCATTACGTACGTACTTGATGTTTTAAGTTAAATTTTGACCATATCCACTAAGACCAACGGAGTTTGTTTCAAACTACTTCAACTTTGAAACAAACTAGTTTTTTTTGCTGGTTAGGATGTATTATGTATTGTAATTGATAAAACAAGTATTCAAGTTTGGTAAAAGAAATATTATATAGACAGGCCTTTTACTTGAGTATCATTTTAAAAAAAATATCATGAATATTAATTATTTAAAAATTCACCGAATTAAAAAAATGTTACAATGTAAGATTATTGTAATTAACAATCTAGGAATTTTGAATTCGTGTAGGAAGTTGAAAAAAATTAGAATTCTGATCCGAATTCAAAATGTTGTTTGGTAACCAAATTGTAGAAATCACGAGAAATCCCATTTAAACTAAATTGACTTACATCTTTCAAAAAAGAAAATGAGGAACAATCGGTCGAGTATCCTTTAGTTTTAATTTTTATTTTCTTTGCTTCACATTAGGAATATCTTTTTATTTCAGGATTGCAAAATTCTAAACGATTTTTTGTTTGTTTTGAGAATTAGGTTTCATTGGCAAAGAATAAAAGTTCAATCTGAACGATAGAGTTATGGTGTTCAATCTAAATGAGTCAAGTAATGACGATGGATGCGCACACTACAAAATTATCGACTTGAGCAAACAAATTAAATTATATAAAGTTGAAGTTACACTGTCAACTTTGATTCGAGCTCAAAATTATAGTCGAATTTGACTCGAAAAATATTGACTTTAATTTAATTTGAAAATAAAATAGTTTGATGAAAAATAAAAAATTCTGTGAAATTGGTTCGAAAAAGTTAAGAGTCACCTGAATTCGAAAAAATAAAGACTCAATTCAAATTTTTTATTACTATTTATTTTATTTGATAATAATATAGTTTACTTGAAAATTTTGTTTTAACTTGACTCGTTTACACGCACCCAGAAGAAAATAAGGAGGATATATGTCAATACGTGGAGTATCAGCACGAGAGTATCTATTGTTGAATAGAAGAGCGTTGAAGACAGTAGACATAAACACAGATGACGTGTTGAATTAATCTCCAGTGGGTTTGGTTTGGTTTGGGTTCTTAGGGCACCCTTAACGGGAGTGCCCCGCCCGGGCGCCCTGGTCGGGCGCCCGGGTGCACCCCTGTTAACGGGCGGAGCGCCCGTGGGGCGCCCGCACGGGCGCGTGGCCGGGCGGTGGGCGTCCCGGGCAGACGCCCGGGCGCCCAAGGGAGGGGGACACGTGTCCCCCTCCCATTGGTTAAATTTTTTTTAAATTTATTTATTGGATGTTTTGTTATTAATGGATTGGGTATTTGTTATAAATGTGGGGTAATAATTTTTTGTAAGTGATTAAAATTAAGAAATTGATAGAACCAACAATTTCAAGTTAAATAGAAAAAATATTAATACAACAATACCATAAGAACAATACATTAATAATACTAAAATACGAAATACAACCAACCATATGAAACATAAAGGAAAATACAAACCATACAGACTACTACAACCCGAAATACAAACTAAGGGAAATACAAACCATACGAAATACGGACTACAACAAACTACACGTACCCATTCTCTTCTGCCCAGGCGAGAAATTTATCGATTACTTTTTGATCCTTCTCCGTCGGGTTGTCCTTCCTCATCAGAGAGTGAAGCATGTCCAACTTATTTTTTATTAAATGTCTCTGGAAATTCTTTTCCACTAACTCCTCTTGCTTGGAGAAACCATCTTCTCTGACTTGGGCGGTGTATCGCATCTGTTGTGCAAGTTCTCTAACATCGGTGTCTCTTTCGGGGCGTAATGCACTCTTAGCCTTTTTCTTAGCCTTCTTCACACCTTCTGGGCGTGTAGACGACTCCGGCATCAGCTCTTCTGTATCCGAGGGTGATTGCGTCCTCGAGCCGTCCGTGCTCTTTCTTTTCCCAAGGCTTCCTGACTAGGGACTATTTTCATCGTGCAACTCCGGGGACTCCCAGTCAACACGCACGACATTAGCTCTGGAGATCACACTCTCCCATTTTGGGTACCTACGCAACATAACCCAAGCATCAAAATAAAGAAATTTACTAGGCCCATGAGTTCGCTCGTAGATCACGTGCGCTTGTCGGACAACATCGTCGTCATTCTGGCCGCTCCTATTCCGTCGGAATGCCTGATCGAAGCACCCGACCCACTTGTTCACAGCAGGTATAATTCTCCTCCACCGTCCTTTTAAGGACTCTGCGTTCCTTTCGGGTAGGCCAGTGTCTTCCACGGAGATGTCGTACACACGTTTCACTCTAGCCCACAATGAAGTAGACTTTTGGTTTGTCCCTGTCACCGCATCGCAACTGACTTCCATATATGCAGAGACAAGTCTCTCGTCCTCAGCTGTGGTCCACAACTTCGGATTGACTTTGGCAGTTTGGACTTGCTTGCGGTGACGACGCTGTGGAGGTGAGGATGGTGGTGTGGGGGTGTGTCGTGGTGGGGACTCATCGTCGTCGTTACCCTCATCTTCAGTGTCCGCCATACTCTGGCTACTTTTTTGAGACATGGGTCGACCAAACATCTGGAACTGCGGTTGATTATAAGGGAATGGTGGTGCATATTGAGAGTATTGTGGGAATGATAAGTTTTGATCTGGGGATGCGTAGTGGGAGAATTGTGAGAATGGTGAGTTTTGGTCAGGTGGTGGGAATGGTGGTGCGTACTGGGAGAAGTCTGGTTGTTGGAATGATTGTTGGTAAAATGGACGTGAGGGATATGGTTGTGGATAGCGTGGATGCGGATTTGATTGTGGACGAGGGGGGGAACGAGGGGGGGGGAACGATGGTACTCCGGAGAAGACATTGTGGAAGAGATATGGGATGTAAGTTGAGTTTTGTGTTTTGTGGAAGAGATATGAGGTGTAAGTTGAGTTTTGTGTAGGGTATATATAGAGAAAAAATTAGACACTGTGCAATCACGCGGATTACTTTTCTTACACGCGTATATTGTACATTCACGCGGACTACTTTTCTTTCACGCGTGACATTCACGCGGACTACTTTTCTTTCACGCGTATACTGTGCAATCACGCGGATTACTTTTCACGCACGCGTATACTGTGCATTCACGCGCGTTTCAAAATTCAAATATTCAAATTTCAAATGTTCAAATTTCAAATATTCAAAATTTTGTGGTTTAATAGTGATTAATATTGTTAATTAATTAATAGTAATAATAAGTATATCGTGAATTAGAATTATAATGTAATTAGAATTAGATTTATATAAAATGTATTTTGTTAAATGTTGTGTGAGAATTAAATTTGTTTAATTAAGAAATGATGTGGATGAAAGAGAGTGTAGGGTGGGTGGGGGTAGCCTGGGCATGGATAAAGAGGTTTTTTGGGTGGGTTGGGTGAGCTGATGTGGCAGAAAGAGAAGCTGACGTGACAGAGTGAGAGTGCAGGGCGCCCAGGAGTAGCCCGGGCGCTGTTATTTCTGCTCTTATTCTGAGTTGTGATCCACTCCATCATCCATGGCCTCCTTAATCTCCTCCACCCCTCTCCTCCTTAATCTCTTCTCCCCCAAACCCCATCACCACCGTCACCTCCTCCGCCTCACCCCACCCAAATCCTCCTCCTCCGACAACAACCTCCCGGACCGCCTCCTCTCGGCCACCGCCTACCTCTACCCCTTCCTCGACGGCGTCCGCTACTCCAAGTTCCTCCTCTCCCAATACCCCTCCGTCCTCACGCCCCTCCTCTCCCCTCTCCTCCCCGCCGTCCGCCTCCTCAACTCCTTCCCCCTCAACGGCCTCCTCGTCTTCCTCCTCCTCTACTTCGCCGTCGTCCGCAATCCCGACTCCTTCTCCCGCTTCGTCCGCTTCAACGCTATGCAGGCCATCGTCCTCGACGTCCTCCTCATCTTTCCCGATCTCCTCGAGAGGAATAACGGATTGGGAGTCGAGTTCGTCGTTGGGTTCGAGAATACCGTCTTCTTGTATCTGTTGGTTTGTTTGGTTTATGGCTCCGGGAGTTGTTTGCTTGGGGTCGTGCCAAGGTTGCCGCTTGTTGCTGATGCGGCCGACAGGCAGGTTATGTGATGAACTTCATCCATCGATTGCGGATTTCGTTATTCTTCCGTAACGTAAGTGGTTAATTTTCTGGCTGTTGCTTTAATTTTAGTGTGATTGATTTATTGGTAGTCGAGATAACTTTTAAGGAAGGCAAATTAACTAACTTTTGAGTCAAAGACACTTGTCTTCTAAAATAACTTCTGAGTTCTGAGTGATTGGTAATCAGGAAAAACTAATTAATTTATGGAGATTGAGTTCCAATCGGAGTTCCATGAAGTAATGTTTGTGCTTAGAGTGAGATCCTTTGCTTCCACTTTAATACGAGGGGAAGTCATGGAAGTGGAGTTTTAGACTTCCCTGTGATTCATACCTACCAATCTCACCTTAATTTGAAATGCCTTTGTTGGATGTTTGAATGTTCGTCAAGGAAAAAATAACTTTATTTTTAGTGTGTAATTGGTTTGTAAGAAAATGGTATGGAAGTGGAAAATTGGACTTCTGTAGCTTACTTTTGTACGATTAGTTTTATTGAAGAGGTGGCTCTTGAGTTTATAGGAGGGATGAATTCTTGTATAGCCACACTGCGACCTTGGTAAGTCATGGAAATCTCTGAGATGATGCAATGTTAGATAAGTTCCCTCACTTTTGATTTATGGTCAGATTTTATAATCGATTACCAAAATGTAAACCTGCTTCCTTGAGCTAGAGTTTTGAGGAGTCAAAAACTTAAATTCAAAGCTATCAGATCTCTATCACTTGTAACTGAAAATGTCTGTTGTGATCCTACACAAGTAGCAGAGAAGAGACAAAGGAGTAAGTTATGGCCAGAGCTGGAAACAAACTTTACTAATGATTTTAGAAATTATTAAATTAATACATCTCGAACTACAATCTGATTCAATATGTTTTTTTTATACTTAGAACTGGATATGCAACCATGTCATGTTGTATAGTTATCACAAAAATACTATTTGGTTCGTTATGCTCAAGGTCCAAATTCTTTCTCGTGTATAACCATGCTACTCCCAATTAGATCTTGTTATTGCTTCGTATTTAGGTAAAGATGCTAACCCAACGTGTTTTCCCTTCTATTTATCAAAGAGATTAGAAATGTTGGGTAGCTTGGTGTACCTTTTTGAACTTCGTCAAATTTCCCATTCTCATTCGTGAAATACATATTCTTGGACTTATCGTTCTTGGACAAGATAAATAATGAGTTGACAACTCACAATTGACTTATGCCTGTTATGTGAGACGTGTCATTATCTGTGTGTTCATTCTCAACGTTTTTCAATCTTCTCTTTCTCTAAGGTCTTCCTCTACACATTATGGTCCTCATATAAAATGTATTTGAGTTTATCTTGTTCCTATTGGCTTAATCTCTTGTTCATATCCCATATTTTTGTAATCATTTTATATGCTAATTGATATAATGATTATGCCTGATATAGAAACAATCGTGAATTGATGATATATGAACTCTGGTTGATTTTATGTCCGTTGTCTCTTTCAGCTTCAATCACGATTTCAGACACTCAACCAAGGTCAAGATTGTGAAGACCAAAGCTTGAAGCAACCCGCTATACAACTGATGTGTCTGCTTAGGCTTCCATTTGTGATCTCCATCTATAAGATTCAGCATTTGTGCCTTCCATCTGGGTAGAATGGTATCATTTTTGCATATACCCCAATTAATTTCCTATATCATTCGGCATATTGTTGTCAATTGATTGTTATGTGTGTAAACTGTAAAGTGAATGATCTGGTACTTATTTTGCTCGTAATCTTTGGGATGAATAGATAATTTTCCTCTTATCACTGGTGAGTTTTAATATGAGATGTATTATCATAATGTTGGGTATTTGTCATCTTCGGTTTGACGATATTTTTACTATTAGTATTATCACTTTGGAACTCAAAGCTCTTATTATGTGTTTGGTGGTATAAGATTGCTCTTTATCACTGGTCCTGCTAGCCATGCATCTGTTCAGTCAGCATCAAAAAGTTCAAAATGCTCTCCTTGTTTGAAAGAATATCTTAATTGATTCAAACAACTAGACATTGTTTCACAAAATATATATTTTGTGAGCATCTTATTCATACTTATTATTGTGCAATGTCCTCCAGTAATTCCATTCTGAGAATTCGGAAAGCAGTATGACATCCGATAGAATCTCGCATCCGGGGAGAAATTAAACATTGTTCCCATGCTAATACATTATCCGCTGCTTTGATAAAATGAACTAGACATCTTCAATCATGCTACTCCCAATTAGTTCCATGAAGTAATGTTTTTGAACTAGACATCTTCAAAATTTACCTAAAACACTGGAAAAAATCACCATGGTGACATCTTCAATAAAATAAAAATAAAAATAGTGAATCGGGATTCTTACCGATTGATTTGAAAGAACTCATTGAGTTATATAAAGTTGTACTTGAAACTCTAGGTCGTGGAAGTATGTCACCATTGTGATTTTTTCCAGTGTTTTAGGTAAATTTTGTTTGATATTTTGTGTTTGGTTTCTAAGGGCATCGACTGTGTAAAAACATATTTTTTTTATTTAAATAATAATAATAATAATAAAAGACCCAAGTGGGGCCCGCCGGGATTTCAGCCTTTTCAGCCCCACAGTGAGGGCAAAAATTGGGCGCCCACTTCTTTCGGCCGCATAGTGGGTGACCTAATATTTTGTGATAGGTTCCCAATTACATCCCGTTTGGGTAGTTAAAAGTTTCAAATCTTTGATTTCAAAATTACTTTCCTCAACATGACATCCAATTCAAATCACAAATCATACATTTTAATATGTTTGGCTACAAATGTATGTTTCTGCATGAAGAAAAATATTACTTATTAGTTTTCTCGTTTATCTAGAGTAATAAGGTCACTCTTAACGGGGGCTCCGCCCCCCTTTAGATATATTAAAAATGTTAATATATTCAATTTTAATTTTTTTAAATATGTTTTTATTTATTTTTATATTCATGATTGACATTCAAATGATGTGGAGAAAAGATATCGATCTTTAAATGAGGTGGAGAAAAGAAAATGTAAGGTGTAGCAGGATTTCAGGGCATGGATAAGGAAATTTGAGGGGTATGTAGACTGATATGATGTGGTAGAGAGAGAAGTTGACGTGACAGAGAAATGAACCAGGACAATCAAGGGTAGTCTGAACGTTGTTAAAGATGACCTAAATGTAGAAGTAGCATCTGGATCAAACAGACGTGGGGGTAACATTAACTTATTAGTGCAGAAGGCCTTGTTTCTTCCCTGAGATGCATCTTGTCGCTCCCAGTAATATACTTGAGGTGGGTTTGATATGGTTCTGGTTTGCAGGATTTGCTGGTGGGATATCTCTTTCACAATTGTTTTTTTTAAGAGCAAACATATATTAGAAACCAATTAAGATGCGGCCGTGATCCACAGTTGCACTATTGTTCATACAAAATATTGTTTTCGAATAGTACAAAGCATAGTCTGTTAAAGTCTTAGCTTAACACATAAAATTAACCATAACATCCGATAAAGCTATCAAGGAGGCCAACAACAATGATCTAATTGTGGGTTTGCTCGGATGATACCGAACTCCTCCAACCGTTTGAAGTGGTACATCACGTTCCTCGTGCTCCTGTTCAGCAGCCATGATCCTGTCCGCCTCTTGAAGTGGTATCTCTTTCACAACTGTTGCTCTATATAACTTTACAGCACAGCACAGTTCACAATGTTTTGATATGGAGCACCAAAAGAGCAACCTAGATAAGTTTAAATAATGATAACATGTTTGCAAACCATTCTTATCTTGACATAAAATTCCACTCAACTAACAAAATGGCTACTACTGTTGGTGGGACCAACAAGAAGCATACTAATATTAGATTTTAACAGTCCATCTTCACAACTAACATGGTATTAAACAATAGAGTTGGATGCCAAAGAAGATGCCCATTTTAGTTAGCAAGAGAGAAAATATCTGAACCGCTATTCGTCGTCGGAAAACAACCGTCCGTACGAATTATCATTTTGTCATTTCTACTTATATAACTCTTTATTTCACTCCCCTAACATTACTTTCTCTTCGTATTACTCTCATATTCATCAGAAAAAATGTCTCGGAGCCCAGGAAAAAAAATCAGCGGACACCCCGGACTACTCAAATTTGGTAAAATGTCTTATTTAGTTATTTAAATTTATAAAAAAAATTGGGTCGGGCATTCGAGTGACACGCCCGACCCAACGGGCGGGCGCCCGTGGGAGCCCCCCCTTGGGTCGGGCGGCTCCCTCGAACGCCCGCCCGTAGGGGCGTCTCCGGCAGACGCCCCTGTTTTTTTGTTTTTTTTAAATTGATTATAAATTTAGATAATTGCTAAATAAATTGATTATTAAGTTAATAATTAGTATATTCAGATGACTGATACCCTTCGGTACACCGAATAGAGATTTCCAGAGAAATGTCGAAGCTACTGAGGATAAATATTCGAATGACCGGGTAGAGGTCGGTAAATCGACCCAAGGATTCCAGGAAGATCAAAAACTTATTGTCTCTACGATTACGGTGCACCGATGGAAACTCGGTCATCCGCATAGAACATGTTCGGTAGACCGAGAAGCAAACAGTTGACCGTCCCACACCTCACCACCACACCAACTCACAAGATCCTGCGCCCGTGGTCAATTATACGGGTTGGATTACAACGAGTTTTTGCAAGTGATAAATATTCAAAAAAATTCAGATCCAAGGGACGAGAGTGTTACCCAGACGTCACCCCCAAGGGGCGGGCGTTTTACCCAGACGCCACCCCCATGAAAGGGGCGTCTGGCTAAGACGCCTTTCCAAAAATAAAAAATAAAAAAACTTAAAATTATACGGTGTGTTATCTCAAATTATTTGATGTTCCGTTGCAAGACTTCGGTTGTAACGAGTTTGATTACAATGATGAGTTTTTGCAAGTGATGAAGATTCAAAAATTTCCAGATCTGTCGAGGTGGTATTTGTAAGTCGGGAAGTTTTATCACCGAAAATTTTGGATCTTGAAATTGTTGAATCTGGAAATTTTTGAATCTTAATCATTTGCAAAAAAACTCATTGTAATTTAATGGCATTAAAAACAGTTTTATCACTTGAAAAACTCATTGCACTTGCAAAAATTTGGATCTCGAAATTATTGGATCTGAAATTTTTTGTAATCACTTGTAAAAAAAACTCATTGTTATTTCTGTGATATGTCATTAAACAACCGAAAAGACTGTTTCATTATGTGACTAGAAATACTAGTATTTTAGATTTAGTACACACTGATGCTTGTGAATTTAATGACATGTTAACTAAGGATAAAAAGAAATATTTTATCACTTTTATTGATGATAGTTCAAAGTATTGCTATGTTTATCTTTTGAAAAGTAAAGATGAAGCGTTATCTAAGTTTCTTATTTTTAAGAATGAAGCAGAGACAAACTGAAAAGAAATTTAAGAGGTTGAGATCTGATAGAAGTGGTGAATATACGTCCAACCTGTTCGAACAAGTGTGTCAAGATTCTGGCATAGTTCATGAGGTGACGACGCCGTATTCTCTACAATCTAACAGAATTGCTGAACGAAAAAATAGAACATTATCTGATATGATTAATGCATTATTGGAGAGTTCAGGATTACCCAAATATATGTGGGGAGAAGCTTTGAATACGGTTTGCCATATTCTGAATAAAGTTCCTCAGAAACATAAGAAGGATAGTCCGTTCGAACTCTAGTGTGGTCGAAAACGTAACCTTAAATATCTTAAAGTTTGGGGTTGTCTTGCAAAAGTGTTAATCCCTGAAAATAAAGAGGAAAAAACTTGATCTCAAGACTGTTGATGCAATATTTATTGGATATGTGATTAATAGTTATTCGTACATATTTTTGGTAATCATGTCCGAGATATATGTCATAAAAGTTAACACAATTGTTGAATTTCGTGATGCCACATTTTTTGAGTATCTTGAAGAAATTCTTTATCTGAGAAATTAGGTTTTGAGAAATTCTTTATCAAAGAATTTCAAACGTATAAGGATGTTACCAGTGCATTCTTTTGCAAGTGATTACAAAAGATTTTTCTAAATCACTTGCAAAAAAAAATTTGCACTCAAGATCCAAATTTCAATTTCAAGATCCAACAATAACAATTTCAAAAACTCATTGTAATCACTTGCAAAAACGGTCTTATCATATTTGTAATCCTATCATATCACAGAATATTTAATCTTAATAAGATCACCGCGAAAGTACAGGGACCCGAGAACCCTACCAGAATCATGTTTCACTTGCTTCATTCAGTGCAAAATGCTTCGTGATATGATAACACAACATCACTTTCCTCGTTCAGTGCAACTATAGTTAAAGGATAGTGTACAAACGAATAAAGGCTCCAAATTTTGATTAATGTTACTCTGGATTATACATGGATCGTGGAAATGGAGATAATAATGTTTCCATCTCTATGAATCTATACAATATACAAAAATCAAAATTTATTGAACATACAAAACAATTATTCGATACATCAGTTTACTAGCTCCAATAGGATACCGCAATGAGTGCTACTTTTCTGCTCTATCAGAATGTACCATAATGCATAAATTTTGTTAGCCGTGATCAAAATACCTGATACTGCATTTCACAATTGAGAACTGCTTCATACAAGAATCAACATTTGGAGATTAGCATCAACAAGCTCATACGGAGGACATTGGTTCATCAGTTATTTGCAAGCACTCTTGAGGGTTGGAGTAAAAATAATCTTCTTCCTTCGGCTTATCTGCGACCACCAGCCTTCTTGTTGGATTTCCCAACCGATCCGAATGCACAGCCTTCACTGAAGAGGAGAATTCATCCCATCCTAAGGATCCCTCGTGGTACTGGTCAATCAATTCAACCAAAAGCTTTCGGTCCAACAGGATTGTCTTCTTGAAGCCCAAATACCTGAAGTATAGCAAAGGTACACACTTTATTTTCTAAACCTTTAACTCAACCACCACCAAGAGATGGGAAAAAATTAATCAGGTGTTTGCCTACAGGTTTTAATAAAACATATTGTACAAATGACAGAGAAAACGAATCATTTCTTATAGGTTAAGATGAAATGGTGACAATGGCCAATTATACACAAATTAGAGGAGATCAATAACACGCAAGGATGGAAAATGTTGATAAATAGAAAGCAAGAAATGCCAAAAAATATATAGGTACTGCACCTGCGATGACCTTCAACGACTTTGGCCATATTACCATCATATGTGGGAACAAAAATATCACTCTCCAGCGAGACCAGATAATCCAGAGCTGCCATTTGGGACGAATGATTTTGAAATAACCTAAGATCTGAATTCCCCAACAAAGTCTCCTTTCTAACCTGTCGAGAGAGGGGAAAAAAGGCAAGCGGAATGGTTGAGAAGAGCATAATATTAACAGTTCATTTCCTAAATGTAATACTAACCAGATTGGGGTAATCTGAAGAAAGACTGGCCATTCTTTTCTTTCCACCGTAAATTTCTCCAGCAGCTATGTATATACGCAATTCACGATCAATATCCAATGCTTTCAAAATCAAAGAAATTTCCTCAGGTGTCAAGGGACATTGCCCGCCTTTCCTCTTAAGCTCGGAATTTATAACTTTCTCCTTCCACCATGGGTATGCGTATCTGTGCAAAGAAAGCAAAATTTCAGTTCAAAATCCATTGCCGTAATTAAAAAAGTAAAGTAGTCACAGAAATTATCAAATTTCTTGCCTCATTCTGGTCAGTTCTTCCTTTTCCTCCTTAGTACAACCATGAGTGCATCCAGAGAAGGCCAGCATATCCATTTCATACCTGAGATGTAGAACAAGGAAGGGACCGTCTTGTCGTAGAAGTTTGATCATTTTCCTGCCCAACTCTTCTATTTGGTCAGTGAACCTAAGAGCCTTGTAGTTTACTCTGCATCGTAGCTTTTGAATCTCCAAAGGCAGTCCATTATTAGCAAGTCGAGTATCAGTTCTATTAAGATGAACAATCTTGTGTTTTTGAACCAACGGAAGAATCTGCTCCAAGAAATAATTGTGATAAAAAATTCTCTAGGAAAAGAAAAATTATTCAATCTGGAAGACTATATAACCTGATAAGTATAGTAAGAAATATGCGACCAACTAACGGGTGGCATAGAATACATCATTCCAAGCTCTGCTCTTCTTTTTAACCTCGGCGGCAGTTCCTTTAAAATTCGAACCTCATCTCTCAAGGACGTAATGAAATGGTCCACATCAAAAATATCCTTGAATTCACTGTTCGAACAGGAATAATAAAGACAAGCGGAAATTATAACAAACACCAAAGAACAAGAAAATATAAAGGAATACTTACACACCTTTGATCAGCCCAAAAAGATGTTTTATCAAGTTCAGGAACAATTAGAGTGGCATTTAAGTGTCGTGCAATAGCAACCATGTCGCATATCTGAAAACACCAAAATGTCATGTGGCTTCATTAAAAAAGAGTACCTAAAACTAGTAACCTTGATCAATTGAAAGCGAGACAAAACAAAGAATAGATGAGAGCTTACTGCTGCACGCATCTGATTGAGACCTCCATTGCAAGATACCATGAGATAACCATTGTTTCTGTATATTCCTAACAGAACAAAAAAGAAGAAATATAACCTTTAAAACTGTTATCATAATGATGTGAAATGATCACAACTTGGGCCACAATCTTAATTTTGAACTTCAAAATCATTCACTAGCCAATTGCGATCCTGATTATCAACGAGAGAACTACCACTGAACATTTCGATTGAATCACCAATCACGACATAGAATTAACTACATAATTGTCAAGCGTGACTCTAAATGATCATGTCATCGCAGCAACGAACTAGGAACAGACAAGAAACAACAATTCAAATTCGAACGGCAAGACTTAAGAGCATGGCTGCAACAAAAATCTGCCCTCCATCAAAATCACTAAACACTACTAATTACAATCACCACTCATGTCTTGAGCATCATTTCCTCAATTTACAAACCAACCCAATAAAACAACTCACTTTTAGGAGGAAGAGCAACCTTCTCCGAAACGAAAGCCGTAGCCGCCTCCTGCTTCCTCCTCCCATCAGTCGGCGGCATCTGCGAGCTCGAATAACAACTGGGCCACCCATTCAAAACCCTAGGACCCCACATGTCCCCCAATGCAGCGAGCTGGACCAAACAAGTCCAGAGCAAAACAGTTGTGGAAGCTCTAATCATCCACAACTTCATCCTAGAACCCTTCACCACCCCACCTCCCACCTTAGATCCATGGCTCTTCTCCACCCTACACATCACCCCCACCACCAAAGATTCGATTTTACACCAATGTGGGACGAGATTGGGCGAAATAGGGACGACCCAAGTTAGGATTTTGGGTGGGTAAAAGGGTTTTGATCCCCAATTGGGATGTTCCGCATGCGTTTGGTAATTAATGGTCAAAGAGACAAAACAGAGATGGAACCGAATCTGAGATGGCAGAAGGGACACCAATGGGTGTCTTCCCACCGGTGTGTTCACGTGGAGAGAGTAGATCTCAGAGAGGAAGGAGTGGAACAGAGCGGATGTGGAAGAGATTGGAACACACAGACGGGCTTCTTCCTCTCTCTCTCTCTCCTTCCCTCTCCAAAGTTTAGACCACGAGAGATTTACATATATAAGGAATAATATTGGGGGGTTTTGCATGTGTGTCCAAGTAAAATTAGTTTATGTCCAATGAAGCGACACATTCTTGTTTGTGTACTGTGTACTCAAGAGTTCAAACTCTCATTTTCTTAGGAAAATTGAAACGATGGAACTAAAGATCGTTTAAATATTATTTTAAAACTTGTATTCATTTTTGTCATTTAGATTTTTGGTTTTGAGGAGTCTACTTGTACAATTGTAGGAGGGTTTCTGAGAAAATTTATTTATTTTTGTATGTGTAATACTTATAATTTCATCATTTCTTGTTTGGTTTTGAAGTATACTAATCAAATAAAAAAAGAAAGTGAGAAATGAAAATCTTGTGGCTAAACAAGATATTGTCAGCAGGATGATTATTTAGTATGTACAAACTTCATCGAGGCATAAATGCAAGATTATCCAAAAATCTAAATTTAGAAAAGCCTATTCAAATGAACCTAGACAAGTAAATGAGCATTCATGCTTATCATATTTGCACATCCATAAGTTCAATAGTAAAGAGTAGTTAATTTTCACAAACAAATAAAGTAAAGATGAATCATTCAAGAAAGATATTATATGAGCAAATATCTCTACATGACACCTGGAAATATAATACAGTGACGTTCTTACTTAAAATTACTTTTATTAGGGGTAGATGTGCAAATATTCCAAAAGACAAAAAACCCGGACGTAGATGGTGACGTAGATACCAGTTGAAAGTGACGTCTGTGGGGCCGACAGAATTTAATGATGCCCTCCGACAGACACGTCTTCGCTTTAGCAACGTCAGGCCCCACAGCAAGAGAATGGACGGCCGAGATGCGTCGGTGTGGGGGAGCGAGCGGTGGAGATTCAATTGGCACTGAAGATGTGAAGAAGCCCGTGATCGACGACAGTCTGCTTTGACACCAACGGTCGGATATGTTTATTTAGCGGTTGGGCCATTAAACGATATTGGCAGTATTTACTATAATTTAATTAACATTATGGAAAAAAAGTGATCTCGTAAGCATACGCATATAACGCAAATTTTGGATTAACCAACATGATAACCCGTTTGCACTTCGGATGATGGATTCAAAATAAATTCGGGTGGTGCGCCTTGCTATATTCTTATACGTTTTGTTTATCCGACATTCCGCATTTGCCATTTGGGTCTATATTCATCTTTCTCGTGGTTATGATTATAGGATTACAAATATCAAAAATCAAATGATTTGATGATTTATGTAAAAAATACATAATATTTGATGAAAATAATGAAATGCTGTACTAGATTCGTCTCCAACTCCAACACGACATTGTATCACAACAATGCACATCATATTGATAATCTGTGATCAGACGCTAAGATGGAGAGGCAAATCAAGGGGAGATGTCTAACTCACCAAGCACAATCAGAGATCCTCTAACTGAAAGTTTAGACAACAATAAGAGCTTTGCTGATAAATAACCTTTTTCATGTAAAATAGATACTTTCAGGGGATTCACAGAGTTTTTAAGCAACATCAACATCTAATGACCAGAAGAATGATGTAAGACTCACTATCACCTATAATTACATCAACATATCACGCAATCACCGCAACTCAAATGCAACTGCTCCCAAGAAGATAAATTGGCAGATAGAACTATATAGGGCATATGTGACAAATATACATCAAACTATAGAAAAACTTATATGGACTACCATGACAGTATGGTATGAAATGGTGGAAATTTGAGACGTCTCTTCAGAATTTACAGCACAGAATCTTTCTTGGCCAACATCGATTTCCCCGGTAGTGTTGTCTTCTGTCGGCTTTTGCCATTTTCACTGGGCTGCTATTCCACTCCGTCTGTAATCTGACAGGTGCATTGTTTTAATATTACAAATTTAATATTATAAATTTAAAAGACAAATTTACAAATTGTTGTTGATAATTCTTGGGAAAAAATTTCAAAATAATAAGTTAAAAATAAAAAATTGGAAGAATATGCAAGTTGAAAATTTATTTGGCAAAATATGCACATTGAAAACGGCACCTGTGATGCCGTTTTCATTAAGTAAAAACGGCATCACTGATGCCGTTTTTATTCTAAGTGAAAACGGCATTAGTGATGCCGTTTTTACTTAGGTAAAAAAATTTCGAGATCCTATGTGTTTATATAAAAACAACGCTATAAAAATGGAAATCTGATATGCTATTTATTTCCTAAACATAATTCTTGTGGGGTAAAATATACAGTGGGAGATTTGTTGAGTTTGTGCGGGGGTGGCAGGGGGCGGCAGCCCCTGTGGGGATGTTTTTTTGTTTCGACATCATATTATTGTATTCCATATATTGATCCATTTACCCGGATTTACTCGTTTAACTGCACCGGATTTACCTGCACCAGATTTACCTGTTCATTGCAGTACACCTACATCAATCATTAGATTACAATGATTACAACTCTTCCACAATAACTACAATGAGTTTTTGCAAGTGACGAAGATTCAAAATTTTCAAAATCAAACAATTTCAAGATCCAAAACGACATCTACAGTGCCGTTCAACATGTCTTAGCTAAAAACGACCGACCGACCCGTTGCTAGTTCAACATGTCTTAGTTAAAAACGACATCTCGAAATCAAGAAAAAATTTACCCAAGTAAAAACGACATCTACAGTGTCGTTTTCATTAAGTGTAAAAAACGGCATCAACAATGCCGTTTTTACTTAATGAAAACGGCACCTGTGGTCTCGTTTTTAATGTGCATATTTTGTCAATTAAGTTTCTGGGATGCATATTTTTCCAATTTTTTATTTTTTCTTTATTTTTTTGATTTTTTTTCCTAATTCTTGCGTTTATGAACATGAAAGATAATTGTAGATTCATTTTCTATGCCTAGTTCTGAATCTTCTGATCCACCCCACAAAACAGACGAAATATGCCAAGTTGCCAACTCTAATAAAAATACAACTAAATAAATACAACATATTTAGTAAGTAATAAAAAATATACTTAGATGGGTATGAAAATATAGTCCTAATACTCCTCAAAATAAAATGTGTGAACACTCTTCAGAATTTTTTGCACCATCCCCCACCTTAGTGCTACATCAACAAAGCTTAGCACATAGCAAAGTTCCCCTTGTTAAGTCAACCTGAGGACTTGTTATAGTAGAAATTACAGCATAACACTGCATCATCCACTATGTTAACGGTGTATATGTAACTCCCGAAGTGGAATAATTAGTTTATCTTCTGGTGTCACCCACTCCAATTCTTCAAGCTTGTTCCTCAGCTCTCTAAGTCTTTCCTTACCCTCTATAACAAGATTAGATATTTAGATCATTGTGTTTGATTCACTATATTTAGTTACGATGTACTCTATTTTAGCTTAGAAAACTGTAAATTGACCCCCTTGCCTTCTTCTTGCTCCAAATAGAACATACACTCGTGTATGTCTAAAGTTTTCCCGATCCATATCCCTCACTACCTATCACTTTATGAATATGAGCATATGTGTGAGCATATACACGTTGGAGAAAACTTACTCCTGAAATTTCCATCTAGTTATTGTTCCATCTATCACCAAGCCTCATATAGTTAATGTGTGCACTGGTTAATAAGTTCGAGTATATATCAAGGACTTAAGTTGATTTTAACTTTAAGGAAAATTGGAGCAACCTCACAATCAACATGTTGTTAATGCAAAATAAGTTATAAGCAAACAAGCTCAAGAATACATACACGGGAAAGGCGAACGACCGCGTACTGGTGGTGCTGCTGTCTGACCGAAGAGAGATGCTCCCAGAATATTGTAGTTGTCCTGTATATGATATCCTATCAGACATGCTTCCGGGAACATGCATATCCGATCCTGGATTACCAAAAGTTACAAGCGAGCTTCTTGGTAATAACATTGCACTGTCGGATGGTCTCTTTTCAGAACTAGAGACAACAGTAGCTTGATCAGGCTGATATGATGCAGTGGTTCCCTTAGAAACTTCTTTGGTGCCTGTTGTGAGTAAAACAGGATCCATCTCAGAGCTGTTCCTTCCACTTTCACACTTACTAGTTGAAGGTATATCCATAGATCTTTCGTTTTCGAATAGATTTTCAGTAGAAGAAACAGCAGTCGAATTCGATGAGTTTAACTCCTCAACTGGATCCTGACCCGAAGGAAGAAACTGTCAGACAAAAATATCAAACAGATCCTTTTAAGATGTTTCATATACACTTATGGGCTTACTTGTGAACAATACCTTGAGTCCTTGACCGTGTAGTGTTTATTTCAATTGATACAATTCAAATGATATGAAGTTTGATCAGTTATGCATACACCTATAAAGTTATTTCCAAATGACTATCTTTTTTGAACATTGTGAATCACATGAGAGTGGACCACTCCAAACTGGAAGCCAAAGAAATCATATTTTATAGCCAGAAGTGTGTGAGAAGTTGTCATGGTGGTCCTTATATTTTGATTCAAAATGGGAGATGATTGAAACAAATAATTAAATTAACCTGTTTGGTTGGCCCTTGTGTCACGAAGAAGGCCACAATAATCATACCTTATCTGGTGGTATTTGAACATCACTGCAGTCCAGAAACTGCACTTGGCTGCTACCTTTCTCTGATGACTTGACTTGAACACTGCCAGAGTCACAACCAGACATATTAGATAGGTGTTGGTCCACAACATCCTCCTTCTGTGATACCACAGGCTCCATAGCAATGCTTTCATTAGAAATATTATCCATGACCTCAATGGTTGTGTTGCCATTTCTTGTCCTGTCGGACGTATGGGTTGTGTTGCCATTTCTTGTCCTGTCGGACGTATGAGTTGCATCACCTGTGATACATTCTATTTTCATGTCATCAACAGAATTTACCTCTACGTGAAAAGACTCTGGACCATGAGGTGTAGGTAGCTTATCTACCATACTGTTGGTATCATCACGGGAAGAACAGGAAAGTGGAGTGCTACCTGTCTCCCCACCACCTTGAACTAAAACATTGTTCTGTCGATGCATCCCTTCATCAACACAAATATCTTTGACAACTTGATTGGATTCTTTCTGGAAGCAAACAATCATTTTTGGTTGTTCAACTTCTCTTACTGGCTCGTCCATTTGAACATCTTCTTCCACAGGTATGTTTGGGGGACCTTTTGTGTCCCTTCCACTTTGCCGAGCAGAGGAATGGTTTTTCTCTGAATGAATTTCATTTGTTTTCTTGAGTTCTTTGCTATTCTTTCGTGACTCTAAAGTCTTCTCACGTAATAGATATTCTCCAAGAGATACATAACTATGTGTTTCCTCAACTGGGGCCTTATTACTCACAATTGATTCCACCTCACAAATTTCATCATCGAATCCGATCTTTTTAGAGGCAATCTGGACTTCTGGAGGAGAACTTTTGGACTTTGGTTCACTATCTGCAAAATCGAGCAAAAGATGCAATGCACGTGTCTTGTTAAATAACCTAGAATAGCTTAAATGAATGCAAAAATATTAATATTATCAAAATGAAAGGATAACCATTAGTAGTTTCCAGCTCACATAACCTTACATGGAATCACTATGAAAATGGTAGAAGGTAATATTCAAGACATATAACTTAAGAATAGATGTTAGAAATTACCTTGAGTCATGGTTTGCAGATCATTAACCATCCCCATAAATGCCTTTCAGTTATGCGTCATTTGCAGTTTCTACATGATAAAAGGGCTTGTCAGTTGGTAAGAGAAACAATCCAACTTATTAAAACCTCTGGGCATGGAAGAATAACACAGATAAGTTATTGAAACCACAGGTCTTAAAAATCAAAGCCAACACAGAGGTTCAAATCTTTGAACAAATCGGTGATAGCTTAGATGAGACAACAAAAGGACTGTAAATTATAATTAAAAAGTAAAAAAATCAAGCAAATTGGACGTGTAAAAGAAAAATAAAGCATGGAGACGTTAAACCTTATTCTGAATGGAAGGGGATGAGATTCTTGAGAATCAGAAGAGATCACACGTCCAAGAAATTGGCAAGATCATTGGAAATCATTCTAGTTCTAGAGAAGTAAAGAAACATGGGGGAATCACGAAAACTTTATGATTAGGGAATCAAGAAGACGTCCCTAACAGAAGAAGGTAGCACAAAAGGAGCGCTAGGAAACAACCATAAAGAGCCTTTACCTACCAAGGTGTCACATAAAATGGACAAAATATTACTGATTCAAGTAATGCAAAAACAGACTGTATAACCCCCAATACAAGCACATGGAAAATTAATGGCATTAGAAGTACAGAACCTTGGAACTAGATTTCCATTGCCGGTCAAAAAAAAAACTATAGTAGACTAGAAACTATGTAACAGAGGTGGAACGAAGACATAATTAATAAGAATATCTGGACACCAAGCAGGATCTACAAAAGCTACCAGCATATCAACATAGCAGACTCCTTGATGAATTCAGGGGAGAAGTTTTTTTTCCTATCTCAGTACCCCAAATCTTCAAAATATAATCGAGGAGAGCTAGTCTTCTCAAACTCTCAGGTACGAGAAGTCAACTGCTAGATAAAGTCTCACACAAAGATAATATAGTCCAAGCAAAAATTTAGAATTTTTTCCTTTCTATAGCTGAGACAAATATAAAATTGGCACCAATAGAACAAACCACAACAATCCAAAACCCACACTGGGCTGCTGAAATACCTATCATATCCAGAAAGCTTCAAGTACTCAAACACATGAAATCCCAAAACCAAAACACAGCAAAGCAAAAGGAGGACAAAACAAGAGGGGGAAAAGTTTCAGGAACTCACCACTCAAATTCCAGCCACAATCAGCCAAATACCAATTGGCCAGCCTCCTGAAAGAGAAACACCAAAACACAAACATAAGCCCAAACACTGAATCACACACCAAATTCATAAACCATAACCACAAACAAAAAAATTAAACAAAACAAAAAAATCAGCAAACAAAAAACCTTATGAATGTCTGAAACAAACTATAAAAGCAGCCCCAATATCAAGATCTTGGATCTGCCACAAAGAGGATAAGAAGCCCAGGACCTCTCTAGTTTGAGAGAGAAGGAATGCAGAGGCAAACAGAAAGAAAATAAGTGGGGAGATGGGGATGAGATTTCAATGGCAATTATTCTAATAGCAACTAAATAATCTAATGCAAGTTTGGTGGTAGGGAGGGGCCTCCTCATAAAGTCAAATGGTAGAGAGCATTAAATTTCCGTCTTTGCATTAAACGCCGTGACAGACCAAGGCAATTAATCTTGGGAGCGTTGCTATCGCCACCTCCAACTCAACTCTAGAGTGAGAAAGAAACCTAGTCTAGACTCTAGAGAGAGAAAATAAGGGGATTTTGGGGTTTAGGGTTTTTTGCGGTTGGGAAGCAGAGAAGCTTCTTCTCGTCAGGTTTGTTATCATTGATGGCGGATTGGGAACCGAAACGCTGCGAGAACAAACATTTTTCCTCTGAGATTAAGGCATTTAGGGTTTAAATAAATGCCACCGAATTGGGGGACAGAAACTGCTTAACCAAGATGGGATTTTGACGGGTGGAAACGCTTCCTTGGGGATATTTCTGAAATGGGTCGTCTTCCGCATTCGAAATTAAAACGATTTCAATCGTCAGAAATTCGTCAGAAATATGAGTGTTTATGCTCGAGAAAATGGAAAGAAAAAAGACATTTTTTTAGTACTAAAGGAAAATGGAAAAGACAAATTGGAAGAATTTTTAATGACTTTTCTTCGAGAATCGAAGTGTGGAAGTTTGGGTTTCGAGAAATCTACCTCCGTCTTACCATTCTAGTGCTCACAAGAATCCATCTCGAGCTCCACAAAATTTCTCAAATTCCTCCTCCAAACACCAAATCTGGTTGACCACTCAACAAGTTCTACCCATCCAACACAATCTTAATCCGATAATGTTTTGTCAAACCAAGAAACAAGAACAAGCAGTGGACCATCTTAGCAACTTTTGGTAGTTGGATTGGGTCGATGTCAGATTGGAAACTTCCACTGCAGTGTGTAATTATGATTATGATTTACGATTATGTCTAGTCTTAAGCAATAAGTTATCGGTTGATTATGATTTGGATTTCTACAATCAGCAATGGAAATCACAGATATTCAAATGGTCTAATAACATCTGTTTTAGATTTATATCTGGAAATGGCCAAACAGAAAGACATGTTTTTTATCCTTCATTTTTGATGGTTTTGACCACCCGGTAATTGATGCACATATCAGGATATGATTTGTGTATGTATTATATTATAGATGTTCCAGAAAGTACGGAACTTTTTTGTGTACTTTGTGCTTTTGTTCTGTGGAACTTTTGTCGTAAAATCCTTTTGAGATGATCATTAGCTGATTAATCTAATGATTTCGACCAGCAACTTTACTTTTCCACTTTATAGGACTGCACATTGGCCGTTTAATATACGTGCATATATATGTCCATTCGTTTACTGAACTGCTAAACATTGTCCCAAAATTACTTAAATTGTCCCTTAAAATTACCAAATTGCCCTTCATCCTATTTTTGCTTATATATCTCACAATTTCACTCTTTTTCCAAAACTTTCTCTTCATATACCTACTACAGAAGATTAGGAATGTCTCGGAGGCCAGGCAAGCAGCCAGCAGTTCCCCCGGTGTACCCGTATACGGTAACCTTACGTTATTTATTTGTTTTCAAAAAAAAATTAAAAAAAGTGATCGGCATCCGAGGGAGACGCCCCCCGCATGGGTCGGGCGTCCTCGGAAGCCGCTCCCCCCATGGTTGATTGGTTCGGTAGTTACTCACATCCTATCATCGTCCGTGGTGCCTCCCGGAGAGCAGATCGACCACCAGATAGGACGTGTGGCGATCTGGTAATTTTTTCATTTTATCTATATTTATTTGTACCGTATATTTTGTTAATGTACGCTAATGTTATTGTTATGTGCAGTGGATGGGTAAGATGATACGGGCTGTAGACCCAATCTTGCAGATGAGGGATGAGCTGCCAGACGATGTCAGAGCTGCATGCAGAGATTTGGATGAGATCATACACTCGTGGCATACTCAGTTAGGCATCTCCGACCATGATTCGGATGATGAGTAAGCTGATCTGTTGTACCGTACTCTTAGTATTTGCATTTATATTTATTTATCTGTCGTACGCTTATTATTTGTATTTGTGTTTGTGTTTGCTAACATATCGTACGCTTATTATTTGTATTTGTGTTTGCTTATTTGTCATACGCTTATTATTTTTATTTGTGTTTGCTAACGTATCGTACTATTATATATAATGCAAATAAAGCAAACATATCAAAACATATTACATAATAAAGCAACAATATATAGTGTACAAACATATCAAAACATATTACATAATTGTACAAACATATCAAAACATATTACATAATTGTTGCCAAGATGCTATCCTATTTTGGTACTCCAGCTCCCATCCAATAACACTCTCATCTCGTACTTGAAACCACAGAGTCGCTATAGGAGGTACGGGGAATCCATCATTCAAATCCAAACGAATGTAATGAGCGTAACTCCCTAAATGAGCAATAATCAACTCTCTGCACGGTCTCGTCACGGTAGGTGGACTCTCCCAAGGTAGAACTGTAAGACATGGGTACAACGAACCATCATTTCCGAGAGAGAAGAACATAACTGCACACTTGTAAAAATTTGCAATGGGAAACAAGTCTGTCCACGTCTCCATGTAGTGATTCTCGCCACAAGGTCCCCCGCCCCAATTAATCCAGTGACGAGCCTGCGCCACACCGTCGTAGTATACGTGCTCATAAAAAGATGGGTTCGCAGCTAGCTCATTTGAAATCGAACGACGAGCGAGTTGCCAATTGTCTTCACCACCGTGAAAAACATCGGCGACACATCGAAATCCACAGTTTCCATCAGCATGTACATCATTCCACTGGTGTAGGAATGGCATAATGATTCATGGAATCCTATCCGCATATGGAAAGTCGTATACGTCAGCCCGCCCAGTCACTACAATATCAACAAAAAATACAGTTACATATAATAACAAAACATACATATTTACTGAAATAAATAACAAAATTATAATATCAATAAATATAGGGATGGTATACATGATCCTCCCCTCACAGACGAAAACCAGAAGATCGACCACAACCTTTGCTTCCACTACCGGAAGAACGACCACGACCTCTACTCCCACTACCTGAAGATCGACCACTACCTCGCTCTGCATACTCAAACGCACTAGGGTCCCGTCGTGTCGACTTTCCCCTTGGTCGACCTCGTAGCTTTGTTTTTTCTGTAGGCTCTCTCAAATTCGCATGTTTGGGGTGTAGCTGCTCGAATAAAACCCGAGAGGCAGATCGAATTACGGTGGGGTCACTTCCTGCAATCTCATCATCCAGGCTGCGAAAATGTTCGGCGTCTTAAGCTGCCTGAGACACAAACTCTGCGTTCCCGGCTCCATCCCCAATGACAAGTGTCCTCCAGAACGAATGAATCTCCTCTAAGTAAATTCCGTTGTCTGATTCAAGACATCCGTGGATGGTACATGCGCAAGGTATCCCATGAGAAGTCAGAAAAGCGCACTCACAACGATATTCAACTTCATCATCTAACTCTTGCATTCTTTTCACCTCCTGACTCAGCAATTGCAAGCAGTGATGCGAAACTCGACCATTTATGTGACGATATAGAGCATGTCCGAAATTAGTCAAATTTCGCCGTCTCGAGTCTTCAAGAGCGTTTCGAATATTCGTCAGCTGCATTTCAATAGTCGCGTTGACGCGCTCGAAAAGAGTGTCCAGAGCTGCAGTCGATGTAGAAATCCACTCTTTTAGAGCCGAATGAGCACTTTCGACCCTACAATTCGTGGTGTTCCCAAAATGAAGGACTTTGTTCGTCCAATTCAGTACAAACTTTTCTTTATGCACCAACCACGTGGTGTCCAGATACTCCGTGATAGCCGGCCACGATCTATACAAATCTTTCAGAGCATACACAGCTCTATCATACTCGGCTTCTGAAGTAGAAAGCATGATTTTCCTCCATCTTCCACGCCTCAAAGTCTCTGCCATCTGCTTATTTTTGCCGAATACGTGGTATGCGTAGTTCAATACGTCTTTGTTGATGTGCCATGTGCAGAGTAAATGAGCAGAGTCAGGAAATACCTCTCTCACTGGTCGCATAAGGCCTAACTTCCGGTCTGTTATTATTGCAGTCGGGCTGACAATCCCCAATAACAGATCTCGCAGCTTCTCCATCACCCACAGATAACTGGACTAAGTTTCATCCATCAAAATCGCATATCCAATAAGGAAATTCATGTTTGTTGGTGTGACCCCAATCATTTCGAACAAAGGCATCTTATACTTGTTCGTCTTGTAAGTCGAATCCATGCAGATAACGAAAGGATATGTCCGCAACAACTGGACTGACGTCGGATGTGCCAAAAAAGCGTGAGTGACGACATCAGTTTCTGGATTCGCCATAATCCAATGTAAGTACTCACACTGCAATGCTTGATAGAGAAACTGCTGGACGGGATTCCGGTCTTCAGATTTTGTCCTCCTCATGTAATCTCTGAAATTATAAATATGCCTTTGATTTGGATTGTCCTCCGGGAATTTTTCTTTTACTGCCTTCAAGATGTTCCGTGGTTTTGCTTGCGCCTCAGTCATATCACGAACAATCTTCTTCGCCCCAGAACTTAGACCACTAATTTGACGATGACCCTCTGGATAAACTGACAGTCTGTGGTTGTGATGTCCATGAGCACTATTAAAAACCACAACCCATCCATCACGATCTCGTCGCTCCACCACTTTTATTAAGAAACGGCAACCGCAACCCTTTCTTTTGGTGTTTCTTCGAAGTGCAGTATCCATATCCCGAGACTCCATTTGATTTCGCCGGTCGCATCTCAAAAATAACAATCCATCCAACTATCTGATCTTGTTTTGTACGACGACACGACCAAAAAAAAACCCAGCTCCGATAGCTACTTGTTTGACCCATTTACATGCTTCATCGATTGTTTCAAAGATTTGTGTAGTTTGAAATAACTCACTGTAATCCACTCCATCACCACCGAAATCTTCCAACGGAACCTACAAAAAAAATCAAAATTAAAAAAATCAAAAAAATTCTGGGCGTCTGTATTAAACGCCTACCCCCGTGGGAGGGGCGTCTGAGTTAAACGCCCTTCCCAAGGGTGAGGCATCTGCGTAGGACGCCTGACCCTAGGGAAGGACGTCTACTACAGACGCCTTACCCAAGGGGAGGACGTCTACATAAGACGCATCTCCCATTGCGTAGGCGTCTGCGTTAGACGCCTCGGCCAAGGGGAGGACGTCCTACGCAGACGCCCTCACCTTGGGGGAGGCGTCTAATGCAGACGCCCGACCCAAAATTTGCCTCGCGCCAGATTTACCTCACCGGATGCATCACCCTCGCCAGACATTTTCGTGGTGTTTTTACTGATAAATTATGAATATACAAGACCGTAGGCCTAATTTATAGACACGGGACGATATGGGTATTAAATATATTGTTAAGGGCAATTTGGTAATTTCAATGGGCGATTTAAGTAGTTTTGGGGCGACGTTTAGTAGTTCCCTTCGTTTATTATGGTTTTTTTTCTTAGATGTCAATCCAAATCAACTTATTTCACTTTGTGTCGTAACTGCATCAATATTTATCCTAATATCATTATATTAAAAGAGTTTTTGTTTGGATGTCATTCTAAAACAACTAATTCCACTTTATGTCATTACTGCACCAATACTTATCATAATTAGGGGTGTAAACTGAAAATAATGTGTTCTAAAAGTTTACTTTTATATGTCAATTATTATGAATTGAATGTGCAAACATTTTGTTCCTCGATTAATGTATTCGTCTGTTAGAAGTGTTAAAGAAGATGTGTTGGTCATTAACCGAAGAACTCTAAAAGATAATGGTCTACGTAAATCAAAAGTTATTCGCAATCATGTTATTAAAATTGAACATTAATTACCGAGATATGATCGTCGTGTTGGTCATCGATTATTGTAGCTCTACCAATATTTGACGACACAAGTATATAAAAAAGGAAAAAAAAACTTTTATATATTGAATAGACATAGCAAGTAAAATGATATCAAATTGTGTTTTGTGTCATTAATGTTTTACTGTGTCTTGGATCCTAAGATATGAGACATATTTTTTCACATGAGGAATGTTCAATTTGATTATTGTCAAAAGTTATTAATGAGTATAGTGATAAATGCAGTTGTTGGTTAAACATGACTTATGCTAGAAAAAATAGTTCGTCATAAAATTATCATTGCCCCTCTTTACTTAAGTGATGATATTATTGTGCCCCTTGATGAAACAAAATTATAATATTGAATTGGCTAGCTTCTTTCTCTCTAATCTTGTTTAGAGTTTGGTGAACACTTAGATGCGAATTGGCGGGCGATTCGACAGGCAACATAACTCTAAATCTTCAAAAAGGTTTTAGAGAATCATTGGGTACGATCCTCTCTTGTTTGTTTATTTTAATATATGTAGGTTTGCATGATATTAGAATAAACACAAAACAATGTACATAAAATTGCTGAAAATATGAAATTGATCGTGCATACTATATATTTTTTTTAAAATATACACGTACATAGGGACACGAAATCCTACATAAACGAGTCGAGTCGAGCGGAATTTCGAACCATACGTATTATTTTATATTATTACTAAATACAAAAAAATAATTATAAATGGAGCAATAAAAAATTCGAGTAAGCTATCGAGCCGAGCCTTAATTTTTTTCGAGTTCGAGTGGCTCGTTTACCGAATCAAGTTTGAAGTTTTTTTTGTTTTTCATTAAAATCCTTCATTTTCAAGTTAAACTAGAGTCGAACGTTTTTCGAGTCGAGCTATCGAGCCGAGTCAAAGTTGACAGCCATATTCATAATGTCATTATTTTAAATGAGTTTTTGCTTAGATGTCACTACAAAACAACTTACTCAATTTTATATCATCACTACACTAGTATTTATCCTAATATTATTATGTTAAATCATTATTTATACTAATGCAATTTTGAAAGTGTGTCACATGCCACAATCTGGTACAGACCTTAATTTGGACATGAACCAGATCAGAATGGAGCAGTCCATATTGGACCGGTGGATTCAGGTCCAATCTCCGGTCCATGGAAATGCTTGATTCCGGGTTCCAGACAGGTATGGGCAAAACACGTAATATTCTGGACCGGTGTCCCAATTTTTAAAATAAAAAAATTAGGTCCAAATTTCGTTTTCAAAACAAATTTGTTTCATAAGTATAACATAAGTATAAATAACGATTTAACATAATGACATTTGGATAAATATTGGTGAAGTGATGATATAAAATGGAATTAGTTGTTTTAGAGTGGCACCCAAGCAAAAACTCCTTTAAAATAATGGTATTATGATAAATATTGGTACCGTGATGACATAAAATGGAATTAGTTGGTTCAGAGTGGCATCCAAAGCAAGAACTCTTTTAACATAATGACATTAGGATAAAGGTGCAGTGATGACATAAAGTGAAATATATTGTTTTGGAGTGACATCCAAGCAAAAAACTCTTTATTATTCGTGTTCAAGAAGCAAATTCAAAAGATAATGTGAGTCAATCTAGCCTAAGCGATTAGGGGGGTTTGCAAACCCGGATTTCAAGGAAAAATAAAGTAAATTCTCTTTAACTTCTACTTTTCCTATTGTTTGTGTCATACGGGGGGAGAAATTCCTTAGATTTTCAAGTATAAATGATTTTTACCTCTTCATTTTCTCGTTAAGAAAGTGAGGGAAATCTCAATCTTAAAATTCTAATTTATTTCTACTTCTCCACCAACACCCTTCACCCTCTCCGACCACCTCCGACGACCAATTTTCATGTCACCTCCGGCGACATCCCCTTCGGTTACCTCTGGCCACTCTTTTTCCGACCACCGTTTTGATTGCATGCACGCGTGAGATAATTCCTACACCAACCTTAGTCAATATTTATTGTAAGAAAAGGAAATCGAACTCAACAAAACCATATTGTATAACTCCTGTTGTGATTAATAAATCCAGGTCCACCTTGGATCATGTCGTCATCATAAAAAAATAGAAGTGAGTCGAGCAGTTGAACCCTTTAACAGTTGTAATTCACACCGAACAGTCTCTAATAACCACTTCTAAAAAAAACAAGTCCCCCCCCCCACCGTATTTTTTTTTATAATAAAAAAAAATTAAAATTTCGAAATTTAGGAAAAAAAAAAAATTTCGAAAACTAGGTGGATCGCGGGTTGGAACCGCGATCCGTGCTTCCCGCCAAAAAAAAAAATTTTTTTAATTTTTTTTAAAACTTTTCTGTTTTATTTTCTTTATTTCTGTTTTTATTTTTTATTATATTTATTTTTAATCTTTTTTGAAATTTTTTTTTCAAAATATGTTTTCTAATTTATATTATTTTTTAAAAATTTTAAAAATTGGTTTTAATTTTTTCAAAAATCGACCTCCAAATCACATCGATAACCCGGCGTATTGAATTGTTAGGGTATTTTATACAATAAAAAAACAAAATTTCTTTATCAGAATAATAAATTATTTACAACTAAATATTAAACAAATACTAAAATTAATTAAAACAAAAAATTGGAAACGTTGTCAAAAATTCGTAGGATGTACAAACATTACAAATATGTTTGGAGGTCGATACAGCAAAAAATTTAAAACACAATTAATTTTTTTTAAAAAATATTAAAAATTACAAAACATATTTTGAAAGCAAATATGATAAAAAACATAGTTAAAACGATTTTAAAAAAATCAAAACATCAAAACACTACGACTAAAATCCGGGACTTTTTTTATTTTCTTCTGTTTTTGTTTTTTTCGGTTTTCTGTTTTAGTTTTTTTTCCTTCTGTTTTTTCTTTTTTATTTTAATTATTTGTAATCTTTTTTAAAATCTTTTTTTTTCAAAATATGTTTTTCTAATTGATATTATTTATTAAAAAAATTTATTTTTTTTTATTTTTTTCAAGAAACGACCTCCAAATCCTGTCGATAACTGGACGTGTATTGAATTGTTTGGGTATTTTATACAATATAAAAACAAAATTTCTTAGTCAGAATAATAAATTATTTACAACTGAATATTAAACAAACCATAAAACTAATTAAAACAAAAAATTGGTAACGTTGTCAAAAATTCGTAGGGTGTACACACATTACAAACATTTTGGAGGTCGATACAGCAAAAAATTAAAAACACAATTAATTTTTTTTAAAAAATATTAAAAATTACAAAATATATTTTGAAATCAAATATAATAAAAAACATAGTTAAAATGATTTGTAAAAAAACAAAACATAAAATCAAAAACAATAAAAGAAAATAAAAAAAAGTCACCGATTTTAGTTGTAGTGTTTGATGTTTTGATTTTTTTAAAATCGTTTTAACTATGTTTTTTATCATATTTGTTTCAAAATATGTTTTGTAATTTTTAATATTTTTTAAAAAAAATTAATTGTGTTTTAATTTTTTTGCTGTATCGACCTCCAAACATGTTTGTAATGTGTGCACCCTACGAATTTTTGACAATGTTTCCAATTTTTTGTTTTAATTAATTTTAGTATTTGTTTAATATTTAGTTGTAAATAATTTATTATTCTGATAAAGAAATTTTGTTTTTTTATTGTATAAAATACCCTAACAATTCAATACGCCGGGTTATCGACGTGATTTGGAGGCCGTTTTTTGAAAAAATTAAAAACAATTTTTAAAATTTTTTAAAAATAATATAAATTAGAAAACATATTTTGAAAAAAAAATATTTCAAAAAAGATTAAAAATAAATATAATAAAAAATAAAAACAGAAATAAAGAAAATAAAACAGAAAAGTTTTAAATTTTTTTGGCGGGAAGCACGGATCGCGGTTCCCATCCGCGATCCGTGCCCCACGGATCGCGGTTCCCACCCGCGATCCGTGTCCCACGGATCGCGGTTCCCACTCGCGATCCACCTAGTTTTCGAAAAAAAATTTTTTTTTTACTAAAATTCGAAATTTTAATTTTTTTTATTATATAAAAAAATTACGCCCCCCCCCCCATAGGACTTTATTATAATTTTCTCCTTCAAACTATTAAGTGTTCAATTTAACCTCTTAAGTTCAAGTTTCATGACATTTTGCTCCACTTTGTCAAGTTGTAGTCAAAATGGAGATTTCTCCCAAAAATGACCAAAATCTCTGCCACTCGTAACTACCATTAACCGATGTATTTACCATAGTAAATCCCCGACAATTCTGAACCATAATTTCTTTTAGTTACTCACTTCCTTGTTTGTGCAAGTTCGGCGCGTTAGGTTGCAGTTTATTGTTGTTTAAAAGCGGGTTTTTTTTCGGTCAAGAATTAAGAAATTAAAATAAATATTTTGGTCGTTTCATGCCTTCATGGGATAATCAAAACATTATGACGACAATTTTTTGATTAAGTGGAGGCAAACTATTAGAAATTATTAACCTTAGTGTTTAAGATGAACTCAAGGAGTCAAAGTGAAACATTTGATAGTTAAACAAGCAAATTATTAACCTTAGTGTGAGAACCTAATCCTTTTGATTAAGGTCAATTGGGTTTAAGAACTTTAACCCTAATTTGGTGGAGCTTATAAAACAAAACTCAACCCATTTCTTCTTTTTTCTTCTCTCTTTCCCTCAACTCCTTCTCTCAACTCTTTCTCTCTCTCACCTGTAGTTCGACAGCAAGGAAGGGAGGAGAAGCGGGTGCACCGGCAAGTCGAGTTCGTCGGAGTCGAGATCGCCGTTTCGCTGGAGAAAGCTCCGTGACGTGGAATCAAGTGTCGTTGTTCTTCTGAAGCTTTTTCAAGCTTCCAAGGTATGTCAAGCCTTGCTTTTACGCTCACCTAAACTTGTGTGAGTGTTTGAGTGTTCGACGGTAGGCTGAATGACTCGTCGGAATAGTGCAGCAGAATTTCTGCTCTGTTCGGTCGACCGGTGTTTGATTTCGGTCGACCGGTCGTAGTGTAATTTTGGGTGTAATCTCTCACACCGGTCGAACGATACCCTGGGGTGGTCGACTGGTTGTACATTTTGAGCGAGAAGATGAAGGCCATGGGTGTTTTCGGTCGACCGGGTCCCCTTTGCCGTTCGACCGAACGCACTGTAGTATGTCGGTTGGGGGCGTTGACCATCTAAACGGTTGATCACCGCTTTGACCAGTCCGATCGGACGTACTGTTTTAAGTCGGTTGGGGTGTAGACTTCAAAACGGTCGACCGCCCTGAGATCTCGTTCGACCGATAACTTAAGATGACTTAAGTAGGGTTCGACCGATTCATATTTCGGTCGACCGGCAATGACTTAGAGGAATGTTGAAGTTTTTCGGTCGACCGGAAGCCCATTGTCGTTCGACCGTTGGAGATGTGTTATTTAATATTATTGTGTGGCATAGACCTTCTAAACGGTCGACCGTCCAGAGACTTTTGTTCGATTGTTTGATGTTTGTTTGGTTCGAACGTTGGATTGTGGTTCGATCCAATTACCTGTTTTAACGACCCACCGATCGACCGTATGACCTTCTTCGGTCGACCGTTGGAGCCCAGTAATTGCATTGTTTGTTTATGAGCGTGTTGGTGCGTAGATTGCATTTACTGCTTATCTTCCCACGATATGACATGTGCATTGAGACCTAGGTAGTAAACCTGTGAGACCATATTCCCCTTTGCATGATCTATATGATATGACTCTACGGAGATGACTGTCAGCCTGTGTGGCGACAGAGATGACCTTAGCCTGTGTGGCGATGGAGATGACCGACCGACGTTGTTCTAGCGGATGTACTCGACCGATGTTGTTCCGGCGAGTATGATCGTCTAGTTGTGGCACGACTGACGAGTATGACCGATCAGAGTGACGGATCTGGCGGATTGTGGTCTTCGACCACTTATTAGATCTGATGATGACTCGGAAGTACGTGCGACCCTCACCGAACCCATATGATTAGTGTAGTTGCGAGTGGAGGTGTGTCGCGTACTTTCCGTATGACTGCATGTGCCTGCGGTGGGTATCTACAGATGTCCAAAACTAGATGTATGACTAATGAACCCCGGTTGGGGAAATGACTGTTATGACTTGTGACCTGATGACCCGATTTGGGAATGTTTTGTTATGATTTGTGTTGGCATGATACTAGTACAATATGTCTTGTATTGCATGTGCATGTAGGTGGGTTTGGCATACGAGGTTTCCATATGGAAACTCATGACATTGTTGTTTTATTTCAGGTTCCCCTTCGGCAGCTGTTTGGGTGGTGACTGAGGACGAGTGCATTTTGGAGTCGGGTCCTCGTGTCTATTTTGAAGTTATTATGACTACTTGTATATCTGTATATTGTATTTTGATGTAGTCATTCTTTTGACAACTCCTGTATACGGTGCAGTACTATATATTATATGTATATTTTCGAGTAGTGTTCCATAGGTTGATGTTGATATACTTTGATTATCCTTATTAAAAATTTAAAATTTTCCGCTGTTTCGGGTACGTTACACTTAGTGTTCAAGATGATAAATGTAATTTACACAAAAATGTGTAACTCGACCTTATACAATATATTTCTACGATTTCAACCAACTAACCACGTTTTCTAATAAAAATAAAAATTCAGCAACCTGCAATTAGAAATTATTGAATTGTATCGTCACGCTCTAAGGGCATGATGTTTGTTTAGAAAATGAACATATGGTTACAACGTCCAAACCAACAATTGATTTTAATTTCCATATTGAACTAAATCCATAGATACAACCTATAATGAGCTATTGTTGGGATTCAATCATTTGCTCGAGTTGTTCCAGGGCAAAAGATTGATTAAATAAGTTAGTTTCAATCGAGTTAAAAAAAAATTGTGAACATAAAGATGCAATACGTGGTCAAGATCATCCCGGAATGAACAATAGAGATGTATAGTGAAGATTGAGATCCTAGAGTGAGCAATAATAAAATACTTATTGGTGTGTAACGAAAAGAAATTTAAAAAGAAGAAGATGAGAAACTTTATTCTTATTGTGCCTGCCAATGACGGCCGTTGAGACAACGAGAGGCACAATTCCACCGCATTGGATCAACAACCATGAACATTTTGGTAATATAATGCAAGCTATATATTTTCTTTCCCCAACTTGTTTCTATTCGAATAGTAGAAAGAGAAACACTTTTTTACTTATCTCCAATACTCCAACCCTTTCTTTTCTTCCTCCATTTAGATCCGAACAATAAGATAAAACGTGTGATTCGTGGATGATGTAATGTTTTGTTTTTAAGAATTGAATGATGCAAATTGCAACGTCAAAGTGTCCTCGTAAGTATGTAACTTTCAAGATTGGGTGCTCATGAAGTGATGATCCATTTACGTACAAGATTGGTATTAATGTATGACGTTAACGTATCTGTTAGTGTCCATTTAAAATTAACTACATGCAGCCAACCAAAGCAAAGCTGTCTTATTATTATTAATTTAGAAATCACATCAAACCAATGGGAATTATACGCTTTATATAAGTGCTTTCCCCGAACCTCCAGTTGTTCGATCTCACTTTCAAGCCCACATTTTCCTAATAAATTTAAAATGTGGATTTTTTTTTATAGTTGATTTATGCGTGGGTAATGTACGACATGTTCAAGCAGTTATTTACTTAAAGTTTGACGTGTTTCTTTTATATATATATATATATATATATATATATAAGATAAAGATCTAGAGAGTTCAATGAACATCTTATTTGTTTAAGTCTCTTACAATCTCACCATTAAATTTAATTACGATTAATCTAAAGTTAATATCTACCGTTAGATTATTTGATTTGCATAACTGTCATAATCTGATTCTACTTTACAATTTAAGATGAATAATGAATGTTGTAGGAGTTTAAAATAATTAGATAAAACTCCATGCTCGTTGGAGAATTACTGTGTATATATACATATTTGAATAAATTTATTAATTATATATTGCTTTGACTTTAGAAGTTTAACAAAAGTTTTCCTCTTAACTTCTTTAGATTACTACATGCATTGCTTACAAAAAATATGGGGAAGTATCCACCGGTTGTCCTTCACTATTGCTGTGTAATCATCGGTCCACTACTACTAGGAAATTATAATAGCGCTGGCTTCCCTACGTAATTTTTGGAGATATTGGCGATAATCTAGTATACTACTTCGGCTATAGTCGGTTGCTTTTTTGTTTTGAGTCTTCTTTATATAAATAGGGAAGAAGAATGTGATTGTTAAATTGTAGTTTCTTTTGTGATTAAGACCATGAAGAATGGCATCGTAGTGGAAATAATATATTTATTACTACCACTATTTAAATCGTAATACGAGGTAATTTCATTGTCACATACTCACATTTGGCAATTAATGAATGTAATGCCCATAATGAAATGTGATCTCAGGAAGAAAAAAACAGATGACACAAATCACAAGTTTGGTATCAGTATTTCCAATAGGGGAAAATTCCATTAAATATGAGAGAATTTGACCTGTGGAACTTCCCTGGTGGCACTGGCAAATAGCTCACCATTCTCTCAAAGAACACTTCCACAAGAAGCAACCTTGATTCTATGTACTTCTGAAAGCAAGTGCACAAGGTTGGCTTCAATGTTTACAGAAGAGTCACAAACAATTTAATTTCTTCAAAACAAAATGAACACTCAAGCTATATCAATATTGCCATAAACAACTATCCATTTGCAAACCAACGACTAACTTGCACAATTTTCTCGTGTATATACTAAAATATGTAGTAATGCTAAACAAGCATTGCACAATAAATACAGCCCACAAGTACAACACTTGAGTAAGAAGAGGTGTTTATTAAATAGATAACGAGGACCAACAGTTGCACCTAGAATATCAACACAAGGTATTCTTTACTTAATTATTAAATTATACAACACCAAAGTTACTTCCGCTGATCAGAGAAAATCAACAGGTTTACCGATCTTCACTTCCTTCTCTAGTAGAAAACTTGTGATCGCATTCTTCTGCCAACCCTTGAAACTCCTGCATGAAGAACATACATATATGTGCCCAGCCATATGATACATGTATACTAGAGTTTATATTAACTTGGGAGGCCATTAAGCAAAATAACAAATGGGAACTTACTTGTGATCCAAATGGGCAATAACTAATCCCTGTGGAAATGAAGATTTAGTAGCTTCCAGAGAAGCTATGATGGCAGCCTTCCATCTTCCACCAACACCATTAACACGATCTTCTGGTTTAAGCCGAGTAGGATCTTCCATAGGCAAGGAATAACCAGAGAGAAGATGACCAACCCAGACACCATCTTTCCTGTATTAATTTGCGAAATGATATAAAGAGAACATGACATTGCAGAAATACTAGAGTTGGAGATATTTTCGTATAGGCATGACCAACAACCTAAGATTATAGACGGCAATTTCTCTAGAAAATATATGGAATGTGTCGATAATATGTAGCAACTAATAGGACATTACAGAAATTATTTATCTTGAAAAATTGCAGATTAAATATGGGAAACTAGAGGAGAAAAGGAAACAATTTCAGGATGATTCCTATAATCTAGTTGGTATAAAATAATTTCATAATGCCACTATGACATCTCACTAGTTGGAAGCTTTGAAAGTAGGTGCACTCCAGAAATGATGGTATGACAAACTGCTGCCAAAAAAATCACAAAGTCTAGCACAGAGTTTACTTATTTATCAAATGCATATTATATGCTTTCTAAACGACTTCTGAAGTTATATTGTACGAAATGTTATGTTGGAGAGTATTCTCCAAACATTATAGACCCTATTCATGGTCAATAGTAAAAACCTTATTTCTTGAACATCACTAAATAGGGTAAGCATGAAGCAAGGAACTTTGCCAAACCCAATATTATTATGGTTATGAAGTTTATCATTTAAAATTGATATGTTGACAAAAATATGAACCACCAAGGATTAACTTTATAGAAATGCTCCAAAGTGACGTTAAATTATTATTTTTCCCTGACGGAAGCATCACGTTCACCAGCAAGCAAAAGAAAAGAATTTCAGATGTGAGTTTCAGTCTACAGATCAGGATTCCAGCAATTAATGTAACTTCAAGTTTACTCTGGACTATATTGTCCCCCCTTTGTTGGAAAATGCAAGTTATAAAAAGAATAGGTTTGATGGACCAAAATAAGAAATTATCGACGTACATAGCAATATCCATGTGGCGTGGCACGTAATGACCACCACCTATACCAAGAAGAACCTTATTGGCCTCACTGTCTCTGCAAAATTGAAAGATGTAAGTAACATGAAGAAAATTATATCTGCCAAATAAGGAAGAGAGTCAAATCCTTTACACTTTACAGTTCAGGTGGAGCTTTCTTTTTAAAGATGAAAACCTAGATTTGGCATTTAGGTAATTCAGGAATAAAACGAGAACATTTGTCCCAAATTTTGAAATACCTGTCCCATATTCCTACACCACCACATCCATCAAGCCCAAGACCTCGCCATAGTAGCTATTATGAAGGGAAAAAAGGAATATGTCAAAAGAAAATATAAATTAAGTAGGCACACGAGGACTCAAAGCTAAAAGTGTCAGCATATTAAACATAATGTTGAAATAAACAACAATGAAAAAACTATTTATTCACGCGTACATAATTTCCAACTAAGAATTTTCAAAACAAAAATATAGCAATATGCTACCCAACTAGAGCAACAACTTGAGCAGCATCTTCCCTTCCCCAGTACTCTTCTGTGCTCCCTGTAAAACCATAGAGAGAGTGAGCAATCTGGTTCAAATCTTAATATCACGTTAAGACATGAATGGATCATGTCAATGTAGTCTAGTGTAAATATAATCACTTACAACTTCAACCAAATGACAAGATCAGAATATAAAAGATATTCAACCACATAGCAAAACATAATACATACTATGAAGGACAAACAACTAAAAACTTGAAATAATATCAGTAAGAACGTAGGAACAGGAAGCTAGTTCATTAAAAAACTAATTTATTTCATGAAACAACAGTGCAACTTATGTTAATAGCGCAAAACACTTATAATGCTGCATGAATATGATGCCAAAGGCTGAACAGGTCAATACAACATCCATTTAAAGAAATACATGAATCATGTCGAAATTTCATCAAAACCAGTTACGTACAGTAACTAAAAAAAAACTGCCCAACAAATATTCAGGCCAGGCAATCACGACTCAATTTATACAATCTATGCAGAATGTGACCGAGGGCATTTACTTGAAGAAAATCAATATATGATGTTTAATGATAACTTTATGAATTTCAAATTCATTATGAAACAACACCACAATTCTGATGGCATTGTTTCATGGTTCTTGTAAAATTGAGACAAGAAAATGGTGCAAATTGTAGTTATTTTTGCAACAAAATTAAAAAAATGCATACAAACTCTGTTTCAAAACTTCAAATCATGCTCTAGCAACAGTAAAGAACCTCATTAATATAATGAAATCACATGAATGCTGCAATATTAATTTAGAGGTGACGTTCTTGTACAAAACTTTTGCATGTGTATTGATTTTTTTTTAAATAAAACAAAAATAGTGAAAGCAAGACAGAAACATACCAATTTCCACAAACATTGTTCTCGTACTAACAACAGGGCCATGATGAGTGGCCTCCAGAGTTATCTGTCCAAATGAAAGGATACTAAAATTAGACCGTGAGAAAACTAGCAAGGCCTACAGGCTACAGCCAGCAGTGTGGTAAGATAGTCTTAGAAGTACAGAAAATATCATCTACATATTTAGCCCCACAGTGTCAGGTTGCATTGCAATTTCAGCCTGTTCATGTGAAGAATAAATTTGCAGACCACAAGGTATCCATAGACGTTGTGCAAGGAGCTTAAAGAGGCACTATGCATCCAAATGCACACCGCAAAGCAACAGAAAAGGGAGTGTATGGGATACTAATCCATGCTTCTAGTAACCAAGTATATAATTATTTTGTGTGCAAGTCTTTGTGAGTTTGTGTTGAAGAAAAGGTAGTGAGTAGCCATGTATCGTACTCTCGGCACCAATGTCAGCTTTAAGTAAAATTGGTTTCAATTATCAGCTAGATAAGTGTGTTTCTTTTGGCATCTCTATATCCACGATTTCAGTACCAATCTAGGTAAAGCTAACATTGGATATTAATCCTTTTAAACAGACAATATAGAAGAGAAATATAATCTCATGTAGCCATTGTAATGTTCTTCATTGCTAAAGAAGAAAGCAAGCTCCTGTTACCCTTGTCTTGGATGATGCATGTTGCCAAACTACATAAACTTGTCATGGATTTGTCTAGGACCTGCACTAAGTTGTTGCTAGTGTGATGGTTTAGTGTCCATTAGCTATCTCACTTAGTGTCCAAGTAGAAGAAACACAGATAATAAACGTATAATTTCATTGCAATCACAATTCATAAACAATTAAAAACATCCTAGATAGAAGAAAGCCATGTATGGATTCTCATGCATGACAAAGTTTCTTAATCGTTTTATTCTACTGACTAAATTAAGCAGCTTACTGCTTAAACCTACATAATTTTTGGCATTTTAGCTTGTTTCGTCTATTTCACACCAAAGTAGGTCTAATAAGCAATGAAGTGAAGAGCAAAACTACCTCAAACTCAGGTATAAGACCTTTATCCCCTGCAATATTCTTCAGCAATCTAAGCCAAGGCCCAATTCTTGGGCTAGGTAGACCTGCCCATCCCGGCCTCCCACCCTGAAGTGGCACCTCCTCTGGACCCAAATGGGGAACACCTGCATAAACGATCCAACCACATAAACCCCTTGAAAATCAAATAATTTAAAAAAAAAGATAAAATAGAAATTCCCATAACAGAATCTCAGCCAAACCTTCAACGTCGGAACAGATACTATACAGAATCCCAAACATCAAATCTTTTATATTAACCACTGAGAAACATAAGTTTTGGCAGCAACTTAAAAGTTGGCCAACTAGCGATTAGTCCCCTTAAGTCTAAGTTCAAGTATTCAGGGAAGTCTAACCTGCTTAAGGATCGAACTCTAATCCTACCCGACCAGCCACAATAGCCACCAAACCCAATCTCAAAAATTTATAGCTGCAGTCGACTTTTCCAAGCCTCCTTAAACTTCTTAGCAGTGTTATCAGACCCGGCCAGTTCAACTAGTTGGCCCGGGATCCAGCCAGCCTGCCGGGCCAAGTCGATGACAAAAACCCAATTTGTCAAAAACCCTCCGGCCAGGCTGGGTCGATCCGGTCCAACTGGTTGAACCAGCCGGGTCAATTTGTTTAAAAACAGAAATTTAATTTTTATTTTTTATTTTTTTTAAGGTTTTGATGTCAAAATTTGTTAATATTTGTCTCAAAATCGTGCAAAAATTATGGTAAGCACTAAAACATATATTTATTATAATTTATAATATATATACATATATGACAGTCAACAGGTTAACCGGTTCGACCCAATTGAACCAATTAACCCACCCACCCAATGCCTCGACCGGGTAGGGTCTGAAAGCCTTGATTCTTAGTTAAATTGGTATGTTTTACAGTATTAGTTATTTGACTTGGCTTGTATTAGTAGTTAAATTTGTCAAAAATCAGATCTTTGAGGGAATAACTAACCACATTATGCAGCTGACACAAGCTGACTGGTCACGAAAAATTGGTGAGTAGCACATTATAGCCCCAGGCCTACTGCTCTCTTGATCCACGTAACAAAAATGAAATCTTTCATTATCAGAAAGAGAAAAAGAAGGATAAAATAACAGATATTTAGTCTAACTCAACATAGAAAAACAAATTGTCATCACACAAGAGCTCTCAACAAATGGAAAAATAGTGTCACATTACTAAACACAGAGAAATAAAAAAATCTCGATAATCGCTGAAGTGTGGGAAATAACTCAACACTTTATCACACGTACGAGGAAGTGTTGGAAAAACAGTACTACGTTGCTAAACCCCAAATTAAGCATTACCAATGGGATGAACGGTCAGAGCGGGAGTATTAGTAGCGGAAACATGCTTGCTGAGAAACACGACCTCGTCCACCTTCTCCCCGGTGGCCTCTTCCCACCGGCGATCCAGATCGTCCTCATCCACGATCCCCCGGCCGTGAATAACCACCCTCACGTCCCCATTCGCGAACGCCTCCATCCCCTGCAAGGTGAAACCCATCAAACACCCGGCCTAGGGTTTGTAGAGAGAAAAAGGAGATCGGACCTGGATGGACGGGACCGGGCACCACCCGGGCATGGCGAGGAAGGTTTTTGCTGGAGTCGAGGACGCCGGATCAGTTGTCGTCGCCACCACGAGGATCGCCATTGGGTTTGGTTGGAGTGGACTAGTGGGAGTCTGGGAGGGAGTGGAGGAGGAGGAGGGGTATTTATATACGGTGGTCGGTGGATGGGAGGGAGGAGGGGAAGGTGGGTTGGGCTTTGCTTCTGGAAACTGTGGGCTGGGTTTGCTTTCGATGGGCGCCCATGGGCTTTCCGACTCGGTAGTATTGTATTGGATTGGTTTCATGAAGTTTTGAGATTTTTACGTGTGTTCTATTATTTGTGTAATTGTGTTAAGTAATAATTCGTATGTTTGAAGTTTGATGATGATTTGCTATATAATATGGGTGTTGTGATAATGTCATTTTAGCAACGACAACAAAAGGATCGTTGGAATTTGTCTTGCTGTGTGTGTTTTAAGGCAAAATAGTACGTGTAACGTATCGTGCTTTCTTTGGCAATATGATTTCCATATTCATTTATAGCCAACAGTAGATTGTGCCTCGCAGTCCCAGGATCGAACTGGGACCTTTAGCATGTAAGACTAACGTGATAAGCAACGCACCACGGGGAACTGCTGTATTATTTTCCACTAATTTTATATATTTCTAATAAAGTAATATTGTCCTTTAGAAATAGGTGAACTATATGCAGTTAAAAACAAGACTCGACAACTCATATATGATATCAACGGCATGTCGGCCATTGAGCTTACTTCACCCATATCCCAAGAGCACCGAGAAATTGACGCCTACAATGAAGCAAACTGGAAACATTTCCTCGAGGACTTCTATTAAGTTAAGATTAGACTTCTATCATCTGTAACATTTTGCTTGCTGGACCGCCGGGATATACATCCCAAACAATGATGTGAGCTCTTTTGGTTCAAGGCCGTAATCCACGGCCTTGATTATATTGATGTGAAGTACTCAGTATTACAAAAAAAAAACATCAGCGGTCGCATAGATTAATTAATATTAGCCCGAGTTAGACATGAATATCAAATCGTAGCGCTTCGACATATTTACAAATTATAATATTTGCATAATGGTGACTTGCGAGAGGATTGCAGGAGTGCCACTTAACAGATCATGAATCAATACCAACATGCACCCCCTGAGATGGTTATCAATAGATCAGCTGAAAAGGACCACATGAGCAACTTCTAGGTCGTTGATCTATTTGTCTCCTTAGTACGTGATTCAAATTGTATCCACAGCAAGGCAATGGCACACCATAAAAAAACTGAACTCAACTGCCACCAAGAAAGAATCTGAAAGCCACTTCAAGAATAGATAACTAAAAGCACAGCTAGTCTATCCTCGTGGAAGTGGCCGTGGACGTCCTCGACCAAGGAGAACTGGAAAAATTTTAACCCATCAGCTAATCATTACAAATAAGGGGCAATAAGAATATGTGTTGGATAAAAAAAGAGAATGCTCACCTTCAGTTATATTGAAGGATTTTTTCTGGCGGAAAATCGTCATAGGTTGCAAATGTCTCTGGGAGTTCAAAATAGGTTCAAGAGACTCCCTCCTGAAGCAAAAGAGAAGCATGGTAAACATCTATGGAACTATAATACAAATCTTTTGATTCCAAAACAAAGGCTTTTAAAGGCTCTGCAGTATGGATATTCTTTTGACATATTGACATGAAATACAATTTCGATTGATTAATCCTCCATTTCTTTAGTTCACGCTTAATTATCCCTGTTACCAAAACCAAAGATAAATTCCAATTTCATAGAGAAAAAAGAGAAACATGCACGAACATGCCATAACCACAACCACACGAGGGCTTTGGAGTATTATTTTTTAGCACACAAGAGGACCGTAAGGAAAAGTTTAGGATGGCACAAAAATCCAAGTCAACTTGAAAAATAGCATAAGGTAATCCTGTGTAAGGACAAATTACTACCACAAGGTTACAGTTAATTAAATAGGGTATTCCACCTAAGTACTTGGGTTTTACGTAAGTGGTGGACCAACAAAAACTAAAATGGTACCAGAATAAGACAATTGACCTGTTGGAGGTCACTCCAACCCATAATGTCCATTTGTCCCCATTTGGATTGTAAAGAGATGGTGGACCAATCAAATTTTTATTTAAAAAGAAGTGGATCACTTATATATTGTGACATTTGAGGTGAACGATATGTGGCCACCTAAATGTGCATAAAGAGTTGCAGCCCAACGTAAACCCATAATCTCCCCCTTCAAAACAAAAGTAGAGTGGCAAACAACAAATGTAAAACTATTCTTGCTGAGGTTGTGCAATACGTAAACACTAGAACAATTAATGTCATTTTTATTACTGACAAAGATGTTTCTAAATGGGCCACACCCTAGGAAGCACAGATACTTGGAGACGTAAATGCATTCATACTGTTTCCTTATTTGATACAGAAATTTGTCCAATCTTTGTAGATACCTAACCAATTTTATTTGGAAGTATTATAACTGAAAACTTTATAAATAAAATTTGAGTACTTGTGGATATGCTTAGACACTTGCTAGTAGGTGATACTTTTAAAACTTTAAAAGGGTTAGGACTCAATATGTTTCTAACTTCAAAGTTTACTTGATCGTCGTTATCCTTTCATTTCCTTCGTTTTATGCATGTCTATACATGGTTAATGCCTTTTAACCTTATTTTAGGAAAAACAACGAAATATTTCTATAAAAATAAATATCCAACGCAGAAGGAACCAAGCCATATACAGTATTGTACCCTTCCAAATAATAAGGTATCTATGTCTTATATCATGCCTATATGTATACTTCACAAGACATGATGCTTATAGGCTAAAATATATATTTATAGGTAGTGTTTACCTCACCCACGAAGGGATAAACTTCCATTTACGTTTTCTGTTGTCTACCTCATCTTCTCCTTCAGAATCATGATAGGGTGAGATCATATAAGACAACGACTCTTGACTTTCTTTCTTGTTAAGCTTCCCTTTTTGTACGTCATCCGTCAATGAGGATCTGTCCATCTTAATAGACCACAGACCCAAAAAAAATTAACATCAAAGAAAGATACCATAGAGAGCTACTACTATACATGCACATTGGATGTGGCATTTTCTAATCATATGAACACAAAAGTAATCAACCTCAATGTGAAAAGGATATTGCAATTGAAAAGAATGAACTTGTATGAAAGAGAACCACACAATACAAGGTTCAGTTGATTTTTGTAGAATCTTAAATAATTACATGGAAAACCAAGATCCAACTCTATGACAAGTATGAGGGAACTGCGGAATTGCAAAACAAAAAGGGTCTAGTCAGGGGGGAGGCGAAAATCTCATGTTTGGTACCAAATATCACATATATCTGGTACAATGTCTTCAATTTTTTTTGTGAGATATACATGTTTGCAATTTACATATGAAGCATTAGATCCCCAGGAGTAGCATTTGCATTGCATACACAAGGTTCACAAGTCTCGCATTTTGATTATTGTCTGATAATTTCCTTTTATGATCCTACTATCCTAGCAATACAAGTTCAAATGAAAATTATGAGAACACACGGAACAGAACTAAAGTAGCATGTCCATCAAAACAAAAACAGCAGAAGAGACTTACTGCCACATTTTGTTCCAACTCTTTCTCAGTAGCATGTACAATGCACGGCACTTTCCGTAATCTTTTGGCCTCCTCAGTACACTTTCGCTTGTCATGTTTTTCTTTCAGTTGCTCATCTCTTCGTCGCTTTCTAGCTTCATTTTGAGCTTCCTTTTTTTTCTTTTCCTCCTCCTTTCTTTTTTGCTCAATTTCTAAATTTTTAATCTTTTCTTGCTCCGATTTTATTCTCTCGAGCCGTGATGCCTCCTTTTTAGCCTGACGTTCTTTTTCTTTTTTTTCTTCAAGACGCTTAGCAGCTTCAGCAGCCTCCAAAGCTTTGACCTTGATCTCTCGCTTTCCTGACAAACATAACACATAAAAGTCAACATAATCAGTACTAACTGAACCTAAAAGTGCTACAAAATTTCAAAATCCAGTTTCAAATCTCCAAAAAGCTAAATCATATTCTATGCTACACATAGTACCCAGTCTAAGAGTGTTAGAAACTGAAAATTGTGCAACTATAAATCAGCCCAAAGAATTATTTCAACAAATCACATGGCCCTTGTTGGCTATTTCTTGTTCTTTGATTAGTGTGACATGTGTACAATGCATAACTGAAGCACATATACTTGATGCATCATGCATATTCTAATTATCCAAGCGGATCATAAAAAGCCATGCACACTGAACATGAAATCAGTAAGAGGGGAGAAAGAGAATCAGTTATTACCATTTCCTTGTGCAGTCGCCTGTAGCTTTTTCTGGATCAATGGAATAAATGATGATACATTTGTGACAATGTTAGAAGGTGTATGACCCTTCCTTGCAGTAGCTACACTTCTGCTCCGGTCTCTTGCTTCTAAAGAAGTCTTTGGCTTGCTTGATCTAGTTCGCAATGATTTTTCTTTAAAGGTCTTATTTCTAGAAGCTGGTGACTGATTACTTTTTTTTATCTTAACATTAGATTTCTTATAGTTGCCATTCACATTTCTAGCACTTTGATCCTCATTTACCGACAATTCCATGCAATATTTTGTGCTTATAGAATCCAATCTTTCACTGTCCAAACACACTTGAGATTTATGATCAATGAAACAGGGTACATTCTGATGCAATGATGTAAGATCAACAAGGGGTTTTCTATTATGTGGAGGAACCTTTTCTTGCACAGTTTCATCCAATTCATTGATGAACGATTCTTTCTCAACAGTGCTGACATTTCCTTCAATATTGAAACAGACAAGTTCAGGGTTCAATACCATTCTTGAACTAGATCCACTTCTTACAGGGTTGGAGTTATGACAATACTTGTCAAGTTGAGGGGTACAAGGCCTCTGTGCATTGTGTTTGAATGCAAAGTGCTGGAAATTGGACATTCCTGTAGGAGACCCATCTCTTGATTCACTCCGACAACAATCAACAAGCATGTTACTTTTTCCAGCTTCCAGTAGCTTGCTTTCCGCAATATTGATTTTCAAAGTGTTAGCCAAGTTAGTGCAGTCCAAGCCATCAAACGAAGAGTTACAAAAACTAGAAGCTACCCACGATTCATCCTTTGGAAGTAGTCCTGTGGATCTGGACAGTTCCCTTACAACACTGGCATGAATTGTTGAAGATGGAAAACATGAACTCCTAGTGACACTATAATCCTCTCCTTCAGAAGTAGCCTCAAAGTTAACAACCTCAAACTCGGGCAACATTTCCAGTGAAGCATTATGCGCCACCATCTCAGAGAGCAAGGATCTAGCTGGACAATTTGAAGACACGGTCACTGCATTGACTGTTCCTGATTCTGTTAACAAATCTTTCTTGACACCAAAAGAACCAGAAGCATCATTTCCCAGTGTATAGCTACAAGAGAAGCTTGCACCAATATCTGAACTACGAATATTCTGCAGTTTAGGGACTACACCAGCTATTTCTGTCATTCCAGGCAATTGAGCAGAAATGTTCACATCTTCCAAACAATTTGGAGACAAGCCACTCACCATGCCCAGTTTTTCGTGATTCATTTTACTTTCTAAGACACCAGAATTCCCATGTCTAATATCATCACTCTGCAGTAAATCGGCAGCATTACCTTCAGGATGGGGATTCCTTGTATCTTGTACAATACCAGTTCCAATAGTCATTCCCTCTGGTTCATTCTCTTCCATGTGTGGAATCTGTAAAACAGTAGTTTGCCTTATGTAGTAGCTAGCAGACAGATAAAGGAAAAAATGATACGAATAATTGCTACAAATATGAATTATATCAACGTTTTATTCGTAGTAACTCTCTAAATGTAGAAAACTTTCAGATGGTAACAACAAACAGACTCGTAGAAGCTCCATCTTTTGTGGATCTAGACATAACAAAAATTCCCTTAAATAGAACAATTTCCTAAATGTCACCACCGAATGCTGATGATGGGAATCCATGCTTCCCTCAGTTTAGCCACGGATTGAGCATTTGTGGTAAATTCAATCTGGCATTTTGGGATGTTTTACAATATCATTTTCATCTGAGTAAACATTTATAATGACAAGTTGAAGACCGATACAGAGATTGACCATTTATCTCTTAGCATGTGATGAGCTTTTTCTATAACTTACAAGTTTATTAAAATGCTAACCGGAATGGTTAAAATTTTCAGTACAGTAAGAAATTGCTTGAGCATAGCCATAAGAATAAGAATATATAGCCCATCAGTTACTACTTTTACCAACTTGCCTTGATAATATCTGTTTTCGTCATAATAAAGACTCATATGCACTAGCATGTACACATACTATGTATGTATAGGTATACAAAGGTATTAACTCTTGTATCCCTGGCCGGATCTCTGAAATGTTGAGCTTAAGCAACAACATATACCAGTATGCACAATAAACATATTAACTAAGGCATATGAAGGAGTACCTCCAGTGCATTGAATTCCTTCAGCAGTACTGATGGGCTCCCTGTGGATGCATTGAACTTCTCGCAATTGACTTCAGATGGCATGGAAAGTTTATGACATTCTGACATAGGTTTTGAAGTAAAATCAGAACTTATTTTCCGTCCACGCTTGAAGGTATTCGAAAAAGGTGCAAGTGTTTGTCTTGAAGAACAAGCAAAGACATCATTTAGTTGATTACCCCTCCTAGGCCTTTTACTTTTTGGCCATGTAATGTCAACTGCGTCTGGAATGGCTGTCCTGAATTTACTAAAGTGCACATTGCAAGATTTATCTGGTACCATGGTAGATACTTTTGGAGCATTCGCACCGGAATTCCTTAGAAAATATCTGCTATTATTTGAGGCTGGAGTCTGAATTTCTGCATCACCAGATATTATAATTTTCAGAGGGCAACATTCGTTTTGATTGACCACATTTTTAGATGTTGGAGTTTTTTGGGTTTCAAAAAGCATGCCATCCCTTTCAGAACGTGACAAAATGGGATTGCGGTTTTCACTGTTACCGTTGGTGCTCCATGTGAGGTGCTCAGACTGCTTTAATATATTACAATGTACAACGTCAAATAGTTCAGAAACTTCTGATACATGAACAGCAGACCTCAGCTCAGCAGCGTCTCTTGCACTATCAGAAGCTAATTCCGGGGCATCAACATGCATGCAACCTTTTTCTGGTGAATTCATATTAGAACTATCATATATAGAAGTAACAGGATTTTTGTCAGAGGTAATCGAACTCCTCAAGAAATACTTGGACTTGGTCACCTTACGGAGGGACTGACAAGTATTTGATTTTCTTTTCTTTTGCGATTTACTCTGGCTAATTACCTCAATGGTACTGGTTTCAGCAAGCAGGTTCTCAGGACTGGTCAAAGTTGCCAATGATTCCCTATGCACACTTCGAGGTAGGCTTCCATTGGAAAAGACTCGGGCATCAGTTTTTGCGATCATTTTCGAGTTATCTGACCTAGAAGTCAAACCCTTTTTGTTCTTAGTAGCAGAGCTCCTCAAAAAGTACTTACATTCATGTGCAGAATCGTGTACCAGAGGAGAATTTAAAAGACCATCTCTCTGAGGATTATTTCTGATAAAAGATGGACTTGCGAGATTCTCAGAAAAAGGTGATGTCAATGGAACCATTGACTCCACATGCATATCTTGAGGTACATTGCGACTGGAACAGACCCTGTCATCCATCTTAGAGCTATTTGACTCGGAAGGCATATCATTTTTATAGTTGGTAGCAGAGGTTCTCAAATAGGATCCATCTTCATGTGCAAAAGTGTCTAAAGAAGAAACTTCTGCTGTTTTCTCACTGCAACGATTGCCCCTGCTAAGCCTCATACTGACATAGGTTGCGCCTGCGTTTGAATCTACTTCATGATTCTCAGAAGAAGGTGTACCAGAAATCCTTTTACCATTAGCAAGCAGTTTCCTGGAGTTGGTTGAAGTAAATAATGACTCCATGGGCACATCTTCATGTAGGCTGCCATTAGAATGAACTCTAGCATCCATCTCTATTTTCATCCTAGAAATATCTGAGTTAGAAGCCTCACAGATTCTATTGGAAGCAGAGCTCCTCAAGAAATACTTGCCTACTGGTGCAACATTTTGAATCCGAGACATCCTTGGAGTTCTGACACTTTGGGGGGCAGTTCTGTTCAGACTCCCCAGCACACTAACGACAACATTCTTTGCATTTGCATGCATTTCATAAACCTTCGAAGATAGTGAACCAGAACCTATTCCGTAATCAAAGTCCGCCAATTTCACAGTAGATACATCTGTCACAGGCATGTGATTATTTTTAATTGTACTTCCATTTCTGGGTGATAATTTCCCACTAACAAACTGAAGGTTACTATTCTGATCAATACCCTGATATGCTTCATCAGAATTCTTCACGACTTCCTTCTCAAGCAGTTCATTGGAGTTGGATAAAGGAAAAAGGGGTGCCACTGGCAAATCTTCAGGTAGGCTGCCAGTGCAAAGAACTCTAGCATCTGTATCTATGTCCATCCTAGAACAATCTGAACTGGAAGTGGGGCTCCTCAAGGAATACTTGCTTACGGGTGCAGCATTGTCTATCGAAGACATCCTTGGCATTCTGACTCTTTGAGGGTCACTCCTTTTCAGACTTCCAACATCACTAGTTGCAATAATATCCGAATTTGCATTTATTTCATTAATCTTAGAAGAAAGTGAACCAGAGCCTTTTTTGTGATTAAAGTCCACCAGTTCAACAGAAGATATATCTACCACAGGCAACAGATCATTCGTAATTGTACTTCCAAGTTTGGATGACAATTTCCCTCTAACAATCTGAAGGTTGCTATTCTGATCAGCACCCTGATACATTCCATCTGAATTCTTGTCATCTTTCTCCTCACTCTCAACAGGCTCCTCTATCTGTTGGTAATTAACAGAACTTGGTAGATTGATCCCGTGACCATTTTCAGCAGACAAGGCACTCAAGTTCTTCTGTCCTGGTGATGCACCCAGAGGAACATGCTGCATCACCAGATAATCGTGCTTCGGAGAGGAAATAAGGGATCTTGGCACATAAGCAGTACACTTTACTAGATTACTGTCTTCTCTAACAGACCCACCAGACTTTTCTCTATTACTGACATGCTGATCTAAATTCCCAAGAGTGGAACAAGACTGTCGAATATTACCAAGCAGAATCTCCTCTGGACCAGTTAAGGGAACTTCGGCTACCATGGCAACAGTCTGTGGGGTGCTGCTCGCAGAATTATGCACAGAATGTTCCACACTTCGATCTTTTCCACTCACAAAACTGGTAGGTGGGTAACTCTCCATTAAAAAGGTTGACCGAAGTGTTAATTCTGGCCTCAGAAGTGGCATGTTAAAAATTAAGTCCGTGTTTCTGATTGAAGGAGTCTCAAAACTAGGAAGTGGGTTCACGCCTCCATGAACCAGTGGTGCTGGGTGTTTTGCAGAATATTAAGTTAACGAAACTTGAGAATCAAAAACTGATTTGGGGAAATTCAAAAATGAACACATACAATAGTAGCAGCAAATAACCAACACCACATACCAAACTATACACTACCAACTAGACTAAATAAAAGCTTATAAGACTATACAACATGGGCTACTGTCCTACAGGAAATGTTTTTTATCAATAAAACTAACAAATTTGAAATTACAATATTTATTTGGGGTGTGATTGTTTTGTAAGAAGTGAAAGAAGTTCAGAAATCCAGTTCCACGACTTTCCTGGAATTTGGAGCGTAAATGGGGAAAGTCATTTGAAGTACAGTTTGTAACAACTCTGAGAACTAAACTTCCCAGAACTTCAACTATATTTTCCTACAGACCAATCACCAAAAATCATGTCGGGAGTTCAGTTCCCTAGCTTCAACATTGTTTTCCTACAAACCGATCACACGGTGATCAAGACACCCAATACGTCTTTGCATTTTGCTCAGTGTGGAGCATGTTCCCACTGAAACAAAAAAGCACCAACTTTTACAACTCTAAACATCTCCACCACCCCTTTCACGACAACCAACCGCAAACTCATAGCGCCAAACTCTTACTAGTCTAAAACCAACTCAAAATCCCAAAAACCACCGAAAGACTTGATTTTTACAGTAAGACAACCACCAAAAAACCAGAGAAAGTCGTTGATCTCAAGATTAAGTGAAAAAGAAAAACCTCTAGGCAAGCCCCAACTGGCGGGGCCAGAGACGGCGCCCCATAGCCACGGCGGGAGGTCCCTCCCCTCGGCGGCGAAGTTGGCCGCGAGGTTCTGACCGAAGCCATTGATTTGGTCCCGGAGCTGCGCGACGACCCTGTCCTTGTGGGCGAACACGTCCAGCAGCAGCGCTTCAATCTCCATGGCAGTGGGTTAGGGTTAGGGTTTAGTTACACTCCATCGGAAGAGGGGAGAGAGAGAGGGGGATTTAAACGTTGGGTGGTTCGATTTGAATCTGAGGGGAGTGGGGAAGGGCGAGTGGGGGTCCGTCGTGGGCTCTTACTGGGCCGGGCCTCGGCCTCTTGGATCTGAAAGTGGGTGGGCCATTTAAGAAGGGTTTGGAGCTTCGGATTTTTATTATTAAAATGTGGTAATTCTTGATGGACTGTAGTAACAGGATTCTAAGTAAAAAATGTGCAAATTGGAGAAAAATTGAAGGTAGTATTTACTTTATAGTTGGAGGAAATTAATGGACTGCGGTTGATAAGGAGATAAAGATATTAAGTTTGTTTAAATAAACAATGAGAGTTAAGTGATATTGAGGTGTAAAGTAAGGAATTAAAAGGTTTTTTTTTTTCATTGTTTCGATGTCTAATATTAACATAGTCAAGACTAATTATAAATATTATAACTAATAGAATAAATTCGTTAAAAATGAAAACATAATTTTCAATTTCAAAAGAAAATTAAGAAAGTTGTTTTTCATGTAAATCATAAGTGTGTGACCAAAAATGTGTTTAATTATAACCACAACATACGACACAACAATCATCTCAAAAAAGCATTGAACTTAAGTTAAAACAAAGGGTTTAACATGGAGAAGCATATATAATGCTTCAAAATACAATATTATACATACATAATTCAAACCAAACCAAACCAAACAATACAACACATTTTCAAACTACCCCCAAGTAAAAGTAAAAGCAAAGCCAAATGTCGCCACAACAACCATGAACCAAAACCCCTACTACTTATAAGCCCCTCCACCCCCTGCAAAGGGATCAAAGGGAGGCAAGGAGTGAGGAGGAAGGTGAGTGTGAGGCAACTGAAGAGGCGGCGGCCCGTGAGACGGCCCCGCCCCACCCGATACATCGCCCCGATAATACCCGCCACCACCCATCATGCCCCCAAACATGGCTGCAGGGTGGTAATGTGGGTGGTGGAAGTGGGGATACAAATGCCCCGCCATGTCGGCGGAAGCTGATCTTTTGATTGGTGGGAGGTTCTCCCCACGGATGGACCCACGGTGGTCCCCTTCGATCTCGCGGTAGCGCTGGAGGTACATGCTTAAGGGCTCGATGTAGTCGTCGAATCCAAGCTTGCTCATTGCCCATAGGACGTCCTCAGCTGTGATGGTCTTGCGTTGCTCCTATTCAAATTTAAAACTAAATCTTAGATCATCATTTTTTAATACAATACTAACTATGGACTACTATATGTAAAATATAATAACAACAAATACGTGTATAACATTATCCAACTTAGTCTTGGGTTAACCAGGAACGAGCGATTTCCAGCGTGAATTACACGTTTGTTATTTAACTAAAAAATAAGTAATGATTTCAAAAACACAATGTGTATATATATAATACTTCAAGATTCACATGTAGTTATTTTTAATTAAGCACAATAGATATCTCAATTTGTTACACCTGTTGGCAACGTTCATTGGCTTCACTAGTGATGAAGCTAATGTACTCCGACACGCATTCTTGGATCGTCTCCTTTGCATCGTCTGAGATTTTAGCATGGGTTGGCAAAACCTGTAACAATCATATATAAAATAAAAATAACTCCGTATAATTTAGTTCATGATTAATTTGGATGTCATTAACTAAGACCTATATATATCTTGTTATAGTTAATTATATATAGCTACACCTTTCGCATTATGCGGATGACATTGGCAATGGGCATGAAGCGATCTTGCTCCCTCACCAACGGCATGTTGGCCGGACGGTCTGGCTGCGCTCCGGCTGGTTGAAATCCAAGAGCTTGGTTGCTCGAGGGCAATCCGTCTCCGTGAAAACCGTTTCCACCACCGTTGTTGTTGCCAACACCTTTTGCTACCAATCCATCTTCAAAATAAAAGATCAATATTCAGTACTTTAAAGTAAGTAAAAATTAAAGAACATGTCTTATCTTGAGTATATCGTAATAAAACATCATATTGTACTTTTTATCATTCCAAATCCATAGGAAAAATTACAAGCTGATCAAGAAAGTTTTCTAGCTTTCTTCCTAAAATTATATATTAAAGAAAAAAGGAAATACAATTGCCTTCAGAGGTCAAAATGACAGTCGTGGGTTCGTGACGAGGACTGTTCATAAAAACGAAGTTTGACTCCTCAAAATGCGCAAGCTTAACTGCAGCCGTTGATTGAATAGAGAATGACGGTTAAGATTGGTTAGTTACGAGGCGTTACGTTCGCATGCAAATTATGGCATTAAATAAGTCTGCAATCTGCATGCAGAAATCCCTCCCGACCACATTTTCCCATGCATGCAGTAAAACAACCCACGGTCCACTTTACACTTAACCCACTCCCACGAATCGTTATATATCCTATTTTTACTTAATTATATATACAACTATATAATGCATGCAGAAAAGGCCAAACGCATATAGTCATATTTATCATGATTATTTATCAATTTTTTATTATCATGGTTTAGATTGTGTGGGATCACAAATACTATAAATGGTCTGATAGTGAAATTTGGAATCACAAAACCGAACAAAATATTGGAAACAAAACAAATATATAAACGTCCCCTGGTCAACGCAAAGCCTTTTTAAGCATGTGATATTATTGGTTGAGTCAAGTGGAAAGTGATTTTAGAGAAAACTATCATTGGACACTACCAAACTCAAGATGTATGTGATACTTCACGTGTATGTACACGAACAAAAATGTATACAAGCAAATACTTCAAAATTCTCACGCATTATATTTCTTTACCGGCGGCGCCAACAATACGAGGACACACAAAGATATATTAAAACCTTGAGGTAATCGATTGAACACGCAATTATTTCCGATAAAATGTCCAAACTCAACTACGGAACCATGTTTCGAAGCAAAAGTGACAATGCAACAAAAAAAAGGAGAGACGTACGAAAAGTGGACACAACATTACGAGAGGAAGAAAAAAATGTAACATGATGTTACTTATTTGGTTAATTACCAGAGGTGGATCTAGGGAGCTTTGAGTAACCATGGTAACTCCCACCACCATCCATCTCTGCAGACAACACAAAATCCAACAAGAGAGTATCTAGAAGAGTTTGGAGTTGGGAAGTGGAGGTTTGGTTGGTGTTTGTGTGCTTGCATAATTTATAGAGGAAAAAAAAGAAAGAGATGAAAGAAGGGAGTCCACGTGGTGAGGTGTGGCGTTAGAAACGATGGACCGGGTGTGTGGACGTTGTTGGGCCGGGCTGTGCCCCAACCAAGGTGGGCTCGCACCAGGTGGCTCCTCTTAGGGACCTCCCTTCTTCTTGGGTGGTTCACAAACCCTACAAAGTAGATAGGTTGCCAGTCATCACTGATGTGTGGAGTCCAGCGCAAAGCGAGAGCAAAGCTAAGAACGTGAGAGGATACGAATCCTTATCGGGAGGATAAAAAGTAGAAAGGTCTTCTGAACTACCGTTGTTGTCATTTTGGTCAATCTGGATTATATTTTGATTTATATACACGAATTGCATACTGTTTATAGAATCCAGATATGTTTCAACATTAAATTCATCGTTATCAACACGACATGGAAATTATTTCTTTACATATATTCACTAAGAGTACCGTCATATGAAAAATTTGACCGTTGGGTTTCATTTGACATATAAGGTTTTTCTGTTGATTAAAAGAATCAAAATATTTGGTGAATCGTATGAACAAAGCCAAAGACATTGATTTGATGAAAATTACAAAAAAGTACATTGAATCTCCACTTACTCGACAAATGTTGAATAAAATTCATATTTTTTGCATTAATTCCAAGACATGATATCAAACCGAAAATGTTTAGTGACCGCTCTCCGGGACGCAGTAGGGGGACGCTGCTGAGTTCGACAAATTCAGCTCAGCCAAAGTTTTAATATTTTTTATGCAGAGGGGGCAGCCGCATTTAATGCATCTCAAATCAGACGTGCTCCAAATCATATCATTCCTTTTGGCGCTCCCACCTGCTTCATACTTCTTTTTTACGAACATGCACGGAATGGTCACCTCCACTTCTTCCTTTCTTTTTCGTTCATTTCTCTTCGTTTTGAGAGAAATCTCCACTCAAATGGAAAATACCGTTAAACGTTCCTAAGGAGAAAATGATTTTCCCCTCTTTCGAATGAGCAGGAGTCTTTTACAACGACTATGTTGATGTTTGTGGTTAAGCTACGACATACTCATTACGACCTCCTCCTCGTCAACCAAATATCTCGTAGCCATCATCTGGGCAGATAGTATACTACCCCAGAACTGATCCTCAACCCCACCTCCTCGGGGTCATAGTGTTCCACGAACCAGTCGATAATGTCATTATCGACAGGAACGTTGGAGAGGGTGATGAAGTGACCGAAGGGGATAGCCCGGAAGACATCTTTCTCTGCATCCCTCAACTTCCCAAAGACCTTCTCTATTGGGGTCCACGAACATTTGGAAGGCTGGAAGTAATGCGAGAAGCCTAAGAAGACACCAATCGTATGAGAACATTCCTTTTTATAGTATCGCAATTCAATGTTACGGTAAAAACGACAAACCTGGTGCACCACAACCCCCGAAAGAGAAGCTTGAAGTGGAGAATCCATGTCGTCGACGGATATCTAGGGTTACCAATCTTTCAGAGAAAAGTTGAGAAATGGAATGTGAGAAAGATCAAAAATGTTTTTTGGTTTTCTTTCGCAACTCGGGATGTGAACAGACGCGTCTGGTGTTCCTTCTCGATCTTTTCGATGCGTCAGAGAGAGAACCGTCGCACGAAAGCCACAAAGATTTTTCCATTTTTCGAAAAAAAGAGCGTTTTACTTTTGGCTGACTGGGCAGCTGACTGGACAACCACGTCAGCCGCGTCCTGGACGCGTGCGGCCGTGTATAAGGACTCTTTCTCTTTCTACCACCACATCATATCAACCCTCTTTCCAAATTTTCATCGGAAGAGGCACCCGTTAAGGGCACCTCGTGTATGGTTAAAGAAATTTGGAAGTTAGTGAACTGATATGATGTGGCAGAAAGAAAAAAACAGAACGCTCAAGGGTCACCCAGGTGCGGTGAAAGATGACCTAAGGGTGCCATTGTAAACCTATAATCATGGAAGAAGCCAACGTGGTCGGGCAGGGAAGTGAAGTATTGTACATACATTCACCTGCTCAATGGCTATAGCGAAACTTAAGATCTCATGTTAGCTACGAAAAAGGAAAGAGCAAGTTAAAGCTACATAAGATCTCATGGACTTTTTATCTTTATTGGACTACAAATAATTTCATATGCGAAGAAGTTCAAGATGCCAAATACTAATTCTGATACATCACAAAAACAAATCCCTAACAAATACCCCCTTTATTTTTACGTAATTCTTTACAATATCAATGGATTTTGCCAAAAATGATTGACTCCAGTTAGCCACCTTGGGCTAACTGATCTATACAAGTTTCAAATGCTTATCAACATCAATTACAATTTCATGGCTTATATAATTTCAGATTCTTCTATGAACAACATATTGACCCAACAAAATGCGGCTGGTCTCTTGCAGAGCTTGCTTCCGAGCTCATACAAAGTCCGATTTGGATCGTTTCTGACCTAAACCAGATTACCCATCAAATCATTTTCTCAAACTTGTCCAGTTTATTCACCCTTCGCATGGAATTTACCAACAATGCCAAGAAAACACCTGCATTATGTTTTGATTAAGAAACAATCAAGTACAAGAAACAATGTGCACAAATTACTACTTCAGAAGTTAGAGGATGGCCAAGAAATTTGCAATACACTTTGTTCCAAGTCCCAAACTTCATTCTATGGTTCTCCCTTATTTAGTAAACTAATTGATTAGTTGATGGTTGATTACTCACAAACCGGCACTCTTGCACGATATCATGCAACAGTCACAATCTTCGCCATATCTGGAAGTTGATGTCGAATGGAGATGTAACTATGGCTTAGCTACATTATATAAAAAAATTATGAACCTTTTTCTGGCTATCGACTAAAAATGGAGTAACAAATTCATCATGTCTACATGTAACTCATATCTCGTTGGAGTTTCTGTCGCATTGATAAGCACCAGAGCAACACCTCAGCTTCGTTCCATAATGCGACAAAAGATGATAAACAGTATGCAAGTGAAAAACTAACAGCAGAAGCATACCTGCACCAATAAACGAACCACTTGCTAAAGTTTGACTACCCTGGCCATTCAATGTGACTCCAACATTTAAGAGAGTTCCACCTAGAATTGTATACAAACTTGCCATCTGCAGTATGGATGCCTTTCTAGCTGCTCTTTCGGACTGACCAATAAAATCAAACTTTACGTGAATAAAATACACACTAAGAAAAATAACTATGAAATAAAACTAAGAGAGGCTTCACTTATTAGGATGTATGAATAACATCCAATACTACTTAACAATAGTAAAGAGGTTTCCCTTATTAGCACCTTAATTATGATTGTATTCAACAATTGTGTCTTGTTTGTAGAGCATTCCAGATAAGTCTGGAAGACGCCTTATTCCATTCTTGATTCCAATTTTGTGACTAAACATCTCTAATTACTGCCGCATTAACGACAAGCTTTTCCTTGATCAGCAAAATTATCTAGTAAATCACGAAGATTAAACAGATAGCATGGACACCTTCTCCTTCATTTTGAATACGTGTTTTTCATTTATAATTTATCTCTTATTTGGAGGACGGGTCTCCACAGATTTACACAAAGTAAAGCCTTTATGTTAATGACGTGGATTACCTCAAAAACTCTTACACGGAGTTTCAAATCTCCAGATTCCAATTGTTTCACAAATTCTTCTATCCGTTGCACCCGGTAAGGCATAGAGACTGTATAGTTCCTTGCCTGCATGATAAAGGATGTATTCATATTTCATTGTGGGTCGAGACAGGATTAAACTTTAAAGTCACTGCCATAGAGTAAACAGACAAACATGTGACTGACAAATTGCAATTATGTGTTGCTAAACACTGCATGGCCATCGGTTAAGATCACAAACAGGAAAAAGGAGGCAATGCAAATTACATCATCTGCTTGTCTTCTTATTTGAGCAACAATTTCTCGTCCACTTCTCCGATTTTGCCTAAGGTCCAGCAACTCCTGAAAGTTACATTCAGTAATTAAGGAACACATTGTACAAAAGTCAGTACAATATAGCAGAAGCACAATTACTGAATAGGCAGTGCTCAGTGTGTTTTTTTCTGAACTTTTGGGCAAAATCCTAGATATATCTGGGAATATAATGATTTCTGACACTTCACATCTCCTCAGATATATCTGGTTACACTAGATATATTCGGTTACCCTAGATATGCATTAAACCAGGGAATGAAATGCATGCAATATACTATCAGGTATATCTACGAGTAACCAGATATATCTGATGAGACGTGAAGTGTTAGAGATCATTATATCCCCAGATATATCTAGGATTTTGCCCAAAAATCCAAAAAAGAGCCCAGAAAAAAAAGCACACGTAACATTTTCTTACTGAATTACAAACAAAAAAATAAATTTAAAAAATAAATTCATAAAACACCATGGAGAACTACCAACCTGTGCATAAGGAGCAGCAATTTTCACAAAGGAATAGTCTGGATCAAGGATGTAACCAATTCCTGTAACGGAGAAAAAAGGTATTAACATTAAGGAACTGTGGGCATGTACCATCAAACTAATTTAAGATTCACAATATACTGAATACTAAAGAGTGGTGTAGGTCACAAGAAAATACGGACATCAAGAACACAAGTAGATGAGATGTTTCACCTTCAAGTGTGGAGAATGCCCTGGCCACAAAGGTAAAAGTGGAAGGGAAGCGAAAAGGCTGGTCTATTGCTATTGCAAACAAATCCTACAAAACACCTCAAATTTTGAGAAAATTATTGTTGGAAACATCGTTCAAGAAAATGTTAGAATAGGAACAAATTAAGAAACCCCTAAACAAACATTTCACCTCACCTCGCCAATAGCAGCCAATGTTTGTTGCTGATCTGGTGACTGGTTCAAAAGATTGTCCAAGAAAAACTGAACTGATCTCTTTACCTGCAATCAAAATGCAGAAAAATAAAATGCCTCTACGATGAACATTTTGCTGATATCAAAGTAGCAATATAAGGAACACAAACCGATGATATGTCCCCTGTGGGTGTAAGTGCCTCCAGATCAATAAGACATTTTATAACCTGCACCAAGACTCAACAGTAAAGTTAAATTGCATAGGAGCTTAACACAACACTCAAAACAACCTACACGAACATACCCTCCGCCAAAGTTTCCCTATCAGAACATCATTGACCAAATCATATCGTACTAGAATGCCTACAGTTTCTTACTTTCTGTTAAGGTACTTCCAAATGCAAATGAGGAATATCTTTTAGGTACTTTATCATCTTAAAAACAATCTCTAGTTTCTTGTGCTTAAATTTGTGCAAGTAGTACTAAATTACATATTACACATTTGTTTGTTTGTCATCTATAAATTATATTAAGTACACTTCCTTCTTCACAGCAAATTTTCATTTTGTGGTTCTTCATTAAGTCAACGTGGTCTATATGACAGTAAAAAGTATACCTGAAAGTTTAGGATTCAAGCAAGACTTCCTTAGTTTGAAAGTAATGTTCTACAAGGTCAGTCACATTGCATATAATGTTCGTGCAACATATTTTTTCCTTTTAACCTAAATTGAGACTCTAGAACATACAACTGTAATAAAAAGTATACCTTGTTTGCATCTTTCTCGTAAACAGCATAGAACAGCTCTAGCAACCTCTCCCTAGTGAATGTCTTTATTTCCCCCATCATGCCAAAATCGTAGTAGATAAGTGACCCATCAGTGTCAATTGCAAGATTTCCAGGATGAGGATCAGCATGAAAGAAACCAGTCTTCAGTATCTGGATTCATGACAATGAGTGAAGCTGGTGTTATGCACTAAAGTTCATAATATAAACAGAACTGAAGCATGTAAATGTTTCATTAAAATACATTTATGGTTCCAGAATAAAATAATAAAAAGGCAAAAAGAGACTTTCAACTGTAATTACAACTTTCTAGAGTCGCCATACAGCTTATTCTTTATTATACATTGTCAACCTCAGAATAGTACAAATCAAATAGGAAAAAATACTGACACTAAGATCCTCACCAGATGCAATATTACCATCAATTGTTTGCCACGTTGATAAAGAAAATTATCAATTCGAGGTGTTATTTTATATTACTAGCTTTTATTGCATGTCTTTTTCGTGAATGCTTAGATATACTCCCAAACAATATGCTACAAATAATTATGGAAACCCTACATTAAACCATCTTATTTATAACAACTAATAACATACAATGCAAAACAAATTACAGAAGGAATTTAAAAGGGAAATGGAAACGTGTGAATTGTAAACAGATTAGCTATCCATAAGAGAGAGAAAGATTAGCTACAACATCAGTGAGTTGACTTGATTGTGAAGGATGAGACCTTACCTGGATCAAATAAGGTTCTATGGCACGTCTAGCAATCAAAGAACGGTCATAGCCTCGTGCATCTATCTCAACCAAATTATTAACCTTAATACCTGTTCCATTATGGAAAGAACTGACTAAAATAAAATTTTAAAAAACCTGTGCAGACTAATATTTTATTTACACTTAATAATTAATAAAAACTTGAGATTATAAAGAATTATACCTGGGACATACTCCAAAGTTAGAACTTTCTTTGAAGTATAGTCCCAAAGGACAAGCTGCAGGAACAGAAACAATTGTATAAGATTGACAGGACAGAATTGAAAGAAAATGAATTGTATGAATGCCAAATGAAATAAAATGAATTTATTGATCATAAGAAACGTACTGGCACCCGAACCCATTTCACATTTCGAAAATCACGACGGAATCTGTCAGCATTTTTGCCTTCGTTGATGTAATCAATTTCTTCATACAAGATCCTGAACTCGAAACAGCATCCAATAAGAAAATGTAATGATGTTGCCTGAGGAGATAAGAATGTTTAGCTAGTGTGTGTGTTGCCTGAGGACATAAGATGTTTAGCTGGGTGGGGGGGGGGGGGCATCTCTCATTTTCCTTGTGTAGTGAGTTGGTATAAGATTTCAACTGTCTTCAGCTGATAAGTTGCCACCATCATATTACAAAAAAACTGATGAGCTGAGGATAAATCTAACTTTAGTATCTTATGTTTTGGAGGTGTTTGGTTCAGCAAGTATCTCTAAGCCAAGAACATTTCAAGTAGTCAAGCTATCAGAATTCGATACTATGTTTCATGGGACTGATCTTGCAAACTTAAAAAAGAGCAAAAAGAACTAAATTTGCATATGTACTTCGAGCACTCGTCATATATGCCTATCCAATCCCTTGAGGGGCCACCATATGTTTCACTTCTCTGGAAATACTCTGCCACTATTTTTAAATTTCCTGGAAAAAATATAAAGGATCAGGATGGCAAAATACTGTTGGGAAGATTTATTAATATGAGACACAAAAATGATAAATTAACTGGTACAATGCATGAGGTTCACGTACTACAAACATGTACATACTATTCGATGTTGCAAATGCTACAAAATAGCCTACCATTCTCTTCGTAACTACCACTATAATCCTAGCTGAACATGCTACAAATTTGTTAGACTCTATAAGTGTAACACAGGTTTAGAACTGTCTTGTGCAAACAATGTCCATACGTTTTCTCAAACTGGACTACTCAAAGTTGTCTCTATTGAAATGTAGTTCGGATAATGTCAAAGATGGGAAGTTGAGAACCCATGATACACAAGTTTATAGCACAGACAAATAGAAATATAAAACCGAGACAAGGTCATTGCGATAACTCTACAGGTAGGTTTCCTAGAAGAACGAATACTCGAGATTGTCTACATACTTCCTCAGGAAACTTGTATCCATTCATAAAATAATTGTTCCAGAACCATATTGATTACTGCATAACCATGAAACTCACTTTTCATCATGAATCCCATTCACAGGTTTCATGTTAGCAAAAATACAAATAAATCTAGAATATGTCAAGAACTAATGGACCTATCAGGCAACAATCACTTAAACAGGAGTCCTAATACACGGACGTCCAGGATGAGCTCCACGTCATTATTCATGTCATCATTTGTGTTTTTTTATTTAAAAAAATGTAGTTTCCGATAAAGTGAGACAGTTGATTTTCCCATTAATGGGCACTTTAAATACAAAGAATAGACACACACTTGTCCCATGCTGGGACACACCAGTCCTGCGTAGGATACACGTTTATGCATTTTGGAATGTTAATGGTCATGTGCATTGAGAAACCAACGGACCCCTAGATTATCACGCAATATAATTTGAAAACAAATTAAATAGTTGATAAAATGTTTCACGTGCATGCAGAGGTAGATCCAGGAGATTTTGGCGGGTAGGACTGACAATACTACGTCGGAACCGACGTAGATAGGGACGCCCAAATCTGCCTAAATATGGGTGGGACACTTGCCTCACCTGCCTTGTATGTGAGTCTGCCCCTGCATGCAGGCAACTTAAAGGAGTCCATAAATCACTTTCCCTTAAACAGTTAAACTATGTTTGTAGAATTAACAATTTAATTTATCATCTGACGGGTAACAAAGTAGGGCCAACTCCTGTGAGAAAAGACAAGTACAACCTTATGCGAGAATTAAGTACTTAAATACAAAGGTAATAAAATGATATATATCAAGTGAAATCATTGCACTACAGCTAGAGGAAACATCAATATCTTCCAACTTACGTAAATCGATGTCAAAAAGTCTTTTCAACCCAGGCCTTTGGACTTTAACCACGACTTTTTCTCCATTATGCAGGATTGCCCGATGCACCTAAAATAATTCACAAACCTCTCAGTATAATTTATTGTCTAAAATAGCATGAGCTACCTCATAGTTATACAAGCTCTTTTTATATGGCCATGATCATCAAGGTTAGGAGGATTGCTAACTCTTGACTGTGCTTTTAAACAAAGGTAGGTCGGTTGACATACTCATGAGAACAAAACTGAGCTGGAAAATTAGGTGTTCAAATTAAGTGAGCTGGAACAACCTAGGCACTTCTTAGTTCTTACATGCTGAGTAATTGAAAAAAATTGGGGGTTTCAGATTTCCAGTGAAGAATGCAAGTATGCAACTGTAAATTTATGGTTACATAAGTACACCTGGCCAAGACTAGCAGCAGCGATTGGGCGATCTTCAAACTCCTTGAACAATACATTAACTGGAGCACCTAGCTCCTTCTCAATGAAAGATTTTGCTTTCTCGGGAGAAAACGCAGGGACACGATCCTGTTATAATGTTAAAACAAAAGAATTTGTGAGCTTAAGCAACTTTCATCACAGGTATCATGTTGTAAATGAGTTTCCGAGCAAAAAAACTGAATAAAACCATATCAATTCAGAAGATAAATGTAAAAAAAGGACCTGTAATTTCGCAAGCTCATCCACAAATGCCTTTGGGAACAAATCAGATCTGGTTGACGATAACTGTCCTAGCTTTATAAAGGTTGGTCCCAACTGCAATACTTGTTCTCTTAGCCACATGGCAGTCTTTTCTCTTCTAGCTTTCTGAAGTAGCACGATTCAACAAAACAAAGTAAATCAGTCCACATCTTCACGGGTCTCTCTCACATTGGGTTTGCCATAAAATGGAAGTAATAGACATGAAAATAAAAATATGAGTGCCTTTTTATTCTTATATGCCATCCATGACAGAAAGTATGTACTAAGTCAGAAGTTAATATGTAATATTAGACTAAACGATCAAATAATGAAAATAACTAAAACTGAACTTGGCTATCAAAGTCATAAAGAAACCTGCTTATCTTCTGTAAAACCATCAACATATGACCATTTTGCATTGTCAAATATAAGCCGGAGACGCAATGTCAGAACACACGACCATATGTCAATAGACCTCTGCACAGAATTGTAGTTATCCTTCGCCCAGCTGAAATTTTCATCTGACGGTAAAACTTTTAAATCATCCACAGGTGGAAGTCCATTGTCGTTTCGAGTCTTAACTATGGCAGATGTTTTATTATTCCTTTGAACCATGCTGGCTCCATTGACAACCACTTTCGAGCCATTCACTGGGGATCCATTAGTGATCACCTTCGTTCCATTTATCGGTGATCCATTTGTAACCACCACTTTCGAACCATTTTGTACCATAATTTTTTTGGTTCGGACATTCCTACCATACTTGTCAGCTTCAGCAGGTCGCACTTCTGCAAGGAACCTTCGGGTTTTTCGTTTTGCAGGATAACCATTCCCAACTCCCTCAAACTTTTCCAATTTGAAATTGGAAATCGAACCTGAGAATCCATAATCACTAACTGACCTTCCATGGTCTCGGAGGTCGATGTTGCTGGAAATTGGGCCCTGCATAACCAGCAGTGCCATGATTCCCTAGGAACTTCAAAACCACAATTCAGATCAGAAACTAAGATAAAGAAAAGAGACGAATTTGGCACTAATTCAGGATAACACAAAAACAAATTTTAGTAATGAAATCACAACATTACACAAAAATTTAAAATCAAAATATAACACATATGAGCTCCACAAATAAAGGCCACATCTAATCTACCACAGCTTTAAAAAGTCACATTTTTCACTTACAAATTGAATTCTGACAACAGCAAAGAAAGTTAGGTTCACATGTAACCAGAAAAGGAAACAAATCATGAAACACACACGAAAAGAATAAAATGAAGCGAAAGGAGAAATATAATAGTTATTCCCAAACATAACGAAAACGCAAATAAACATGAAATCCCCCAAAATCAAAGGGGAAAAATACCTGGAATCAAGTGGATGGTTTGTTAGTGTTACTAAACTACGATGATGGAGTTCTCCCCCAAGTGGAAGGCAGTAAGTAGTTGAGGTCTGGAAGTTCCAGACGCCTACTCTTCTCATGTAGACCACATGGTGGTGGTTGTGGTCGGTTGTCTTCTCTACGGCCACACAGTCTACGTGAAAAATTAGTACGCGACATGTTGTTTTTTTGGATATTATTATTATTTTAACTTTTTTACAATTCCACCTCGTTATAAATCCCAAGTATAGGAATGACCTTGCTGTTACATGATTTTGACTATTTTAAAATAAGATATAAGAGATTTTCCAACTAAATTAGTTTCCTTGTATTCTAATCGATTCATAGTCTCGTCTAATGCATTTACTATTATTGGGAAAAAAAACTTACACCACAAATAGAATATTTATATATTCATACAAAATAATCATTCTAAGATCTTGCAAATATTCTACCTCAACTTGCATTGGTCCGGCCAAAAATGTTAAGGCTCCATTTGGCAACATTCTGATGGAGATTTTTCTCAAAATCTCCAAAAAGTATATTTTTCAGAAAATGATTTTTTTCGCTATTTAGATTTTGTTTTTTCAAATATTACTAAAATACTCTATCAGCCTTACTAACCTTTTATTAAATATAACATTTTTTGACAAGTATAATACATATTTTTCTTATGTTTCTGTCATTATTTATATATTCTCAACACACAAAAAATAAAAAACTTCAGCGTTTAATCACAACATCAACTTTATCAAAACAAAGTTATCGGAGATGAGTAATTTTATTAATATTAATAGGAGACTACTATTCGTCGCCGGAAAACTACTTGAATCGCCCCCAACAATTACATTTTTGCTCTTAACAATTCATTTAATACTCATTTCGTCTTGTCTCTTAAAATAAGGTTTCTACCTACGTTTACCTCATTTTCCCAGTACAAACACCACGGAAATGTCTGGTGAAACGCCTGAATTCGGTGAAGTAAGCACAACAAAAAAGCAAATACGAGTCAGACGTCTAGGTAAAACGCCACCCCCATGGAGGAGTTTTAGCCAGACGCCTCCCCCTTGGTAGGGGCATCTTAGCCAGACACCACCCCCAGGGGCGTTTTAGCCAGACGCCTCCCCCATGGCGGAGGCGTCTGTTTAAGACGCCACATCCTAAAAAAAATTAAAAAAATCTCAAAATTATACAGTGTGTTATCTCAAATTTTTTGATGTTCCTTTGCAAGTTTTCGATGGTAACGGGTCGGATTACAAAGAGTTTTTTTACAAGTGATAAAGATTCAAAAAAAAATCAAATCCAACAATTTTTAATATCCAAAATCCCCCGACGGTAAAACATCCTGACTTACAAATACCACATCGACATGTCGTTCAGGTATCTCGCTCCCTGGAAATAGCGAGCGGCATTCGACCTCGCCGGTGAGGTGGCGGGGTTGGCAAGGGGGCAACGCCCCCTGGAATTTTTTTTGGATTTTGAAATTGTTGGATTTTGAAAATTTTGAATTTTCATCACTTGCAAAAACTCGTTGTAAGGTGAGATGTCAGACGTTCGACTGTTTGCCTCTCGGTCTACCGAACATGTTCCACGCGGATGACCGAGTTTCCATCGGTCCATCGTGATCGTAAAGACAGTAAGGTTTTGATCTTCCTGGAATCATTGGGTCGGTTTACCGATCTCTACCCGGTCATCCGAATATTTATCCTCAGTAGCTTCAACATTTCTCTTGAAATCTCTATTCGGTGTACCGAATGGATATCGTTCATCCGAATATAGTAATTATTAACTTATTAATTAATTAATTTAGCAATTATCTAAATTTATAATCAATTATCGTTTTAATAAAAAAAATATAAAAATTGCAGGCGGCCGACGGAGCCGCCCCGTCTTAGCCAGACGCCGCCCCTATGGGATGGGTGGATCTGGCGAACGTCCTCTTTTTTATTTATTTATTAAAAAGATGTTGGATATTTTACCAGATTCGAGTACACCGGGGCGTCCGTTGGCTCATTATTGACCTCCAAAATATTATTTTTTATGATTATAAGAGGAAGATGAAGAGAGATGTGTGATAAGAGGGTAAAATGTCGCGTTATAGCAGTAGAAATGAGAGAATGACAAAATGGTAATCTGTACGGACGATTTAAGTAGTTTTCCGACGATGAATAGCAGTTCAGTATTAATATTACTTTGTTATATCTTAAATTATCTATATTTAAAATAATATTTTTTTGCAAGAATAGTGAGGACAGAAGTGTAAATTCAACGGGTAACAATTAAAAAACAATATAAAAAACGGATTCAAATTAGCTTTTTGGACGAGAAAGAAATATATAGGAATTGTGAATTTCAAAAATTAGGATTCGCTTGACAATTAATTTTCAAAATCTCAATGGATTTTCCAAAAGTCGACCTATAACGTTATTGACTAACGTACCGTGAATGCGTGCTTTGCTTTCACCCCAAATTATTCGCACATTTCGTTTCTTATCGTGAATGGCGTGCTTTCGCTGGTGTGAATCTTTAAGAGGATGACGCCAGCACGCAACAGAGACAAGACCACATGCCAACGTGGTCGTGCCGTCTAACAGAACCGGAGATTCCCGATTTGCATCCTGCGGTCAGGACGCAGAGAGGATCTCGGGGAGAGAATGTGGACCGTTGGATGGTTGGGTCAATATTTGGGGTCTAATTGACTTGTCGTGGCACAAGTAACCCCCACGTCTGTCGTTACCTTCTGCTCACATTTTGTTGCCACGTGGCTGAATTAGCCTTCCACAATTCCAACCTTCGTAGATATTTATATTGGATTGGTGACAACTTCATAGTTACGATTGAGGTCAAATTACATCATGAAATTTAGTTAAAACAGAAAGAGAAATAAGCAGAGACATAAAAAGCTACGATCGCCGGTCGGAATAAGATGTAGAGGCAAATTTGTAGCTCAATTATATTTCGCATGTAATGATTTCATTTGATCTAATTAAAGAAACACATCTGCACATAGAAAAATAGGATTCATTAGTATAAAGTTTATACTATTAGTATTAGTAAGTAAGCATTAAACGAAAAGGTTGCTATCAAGAACTGAACCTCTGTATCCCAAAGCCCAAGTACACGTATTCATGATCAGTTAGATGATCACGCTTCCACACTGTTCTAGTTACAGACCCGGAAACTTATTCACAAACCAAGGCTGAGTGTAGCTTACAAAATTCATCCAGCCTGCCCTTGTTAAACCTTTGTTCTTCTGTTCATCTTTGTTATCGAGCTTAACTCTCTAGTGGGAACATATTCCTATTACAGCTCCTCCGATTTCATGAAACTCGAAAGCGTTTCGTTCTCGCCTGTGTCATACTTGCACCTTTTCGATACGTGACCGTTATATGTATCTGCTTCGGATTCAGGTGCGTTGTCGACAACCTTCACATCCTCACCATCAATAGCAGTACTTTCAACTTTTGGTTGAGTTGCATCACCATTCCTGATATCGTTGACATCTTTAGTCATCTTGCCGTTGCAATTTTCATTGAGGGTGCATGAAGGAATGGCGTTGTTGTGCTGATAAATGTTTGTTACGATTGCATGGAGACTTGATCCATTCCTTACATTTACTGTTCGCTCGACTTCCTCATGCTGGCCACAGCAGGAGTCTCGTAGTGCAGCATTCCTGAGATTCCCAAGCACTTGATCCTTCTCGTGTTTGAAGCTTTCCAACGGGAGCTGTAATGAATAAAAATTCCATCATCGTATGAAGACGATTGATACCCACATATCGGATCCCAATGAACATGTACTATGAAAAATACAACCAGAAGCCTGGGTTTAATTGCAAGACAATTTTATGTATAAACTAATAATAAACCATTTAGAAATACCAAAGCAAATTTCAGTTTTGGACAAAAAGAAAGACTAAACTATGTACCTGGGAAATGATAGGGCACTCAATCAGCACGAACTCACAACCGCAACCTTCATTGAAGTTCAACTTCAAAATGATTTTTATTGGTTTGCCCCGTTTTGTTCTTCTGAAACACAAATAACCACAAATTTTAAAAACTAGAAATAGTAATAGCCTATTAGGAAAGAAGAAAAACAGCTACAAAAGTTCTGCTAGAAGATGAATAACAATGTATTATGTACCCTTCAGGATATTTTTCCCATACAATTCAAAGCTAGATATAATTATACATGACAGGAATAATAAATTGCATCGCCACTACAATTGGAGAATAACAGATTTAAATTTTTAGTCTTCAGCCAAATATAAATCCTTGACCGTTTCATCCACAATTAAATGAACTCTTTTAAACATAACCTCTAGCCTGAGCCCTTCCATAACCATTGGGCTTTCCTACAACATCAATCTTACAATAGAGATAGTGAGGACAGTTTTTTCAATAAAATGTGATCATTTCAGGAAAATAAGCATGAAATAGGGAATAGGAATTTCAAGGCTAACTTATGTTTGATTGCTTTTACAAGAGTTCTACATCTTGAATTTTTTAATTGAGAATTTATACATAGACGACTTTAATCATTTTCCTGCTAAATCCATAATTACAGGAAAACTCATGGAAAACCTATTAGCAATACAATTATATCAAGAATTGGACATCCAACAAAATGTATCTCTCAACTTTATTTGACCAGAATCCAAAAAATAAGGTTCTACCCAATCAATACTGGCAAACTTAACGTGATTTTTCAAGTATTAACTACGAAAAGAAGTAAAATTCTAGATATTTATGTGCCAAAATAGAAGATACGCGTTATAACAAGAAATGCATAAACTTCCACGGGTTAAGATGAGGAAAATAGATTCAACAAAAAGTTAGAATCGGAGCCCAAGAGTTTCAATACACAATTTTTAGGACTTCTAAGTACCTTTTCAGGACAAATGGCTGCTTCAGCAGAATGGCAGACTTCATGTCAGGCCTCCCCGGAAAAGTAACCTGGTTTTAATAGTGATAGGATAACACAATACATATTAAAAAGAAAAGTGACCACCAAAGCCATCAGTATTTTCTGTTAAAAATACACACACAAACATACAATTCAGTGTAGTGAAACTTCATAAAATCAAGGACACTAGCCAACAAAGTAAAACCTTCCATGTGGTTTTTTTTCACTCTTCAAGCCCTCATAGATACAAGAACCGAAGAAATAAGTTGTCCTACATTTACAGAAGCTTTTTGAAGAACATAAGAAATATAACAGTGAAAATAGTTACATAAAAATCAGGTAGTATAATTGTTTTCAGTACATACGAGAAAAACTTAATTTGACATGTTAAAGTCTGTGTCACAAGTTTAGCTATGATAAATGAAACATTGATGGTACCATTTTCCTATAGAGGTGTACCTCAACTGATTTCAAGAATGGCAGCGGAGCTCTTGGTCCATGACTGCTAACAATCTTTAGATTCCAATTGATAAAGCTTTTCTCTGTTTTTTGGTGAATAAAGTCGGGAAACAGAAAATGTAAGATAGAAGTACCAACTTGGAGATAAATCTATGATAATATTCACCTTTTTACTTATAAAATATAAGATAAACTACCAAGAAGCATCAACATCAACATAACCCCAATGCCTCAGAAGAGGCTCCCGCCTAAGCGAGGTAAGGGGGGTCGGATGTACGCAACCCTACCACTGTAAAACAGTGAGGTTGTTTCCAATTGACCCAAATGATGCAAATGCAACTGACCATCTGCGATTTCACAATAAAAGAAATGCATATCGTTTAAATAGCTCTTTGATATAGTCCATGATGCTTCAAATGTCAAAAAACAATTTAATCTTTGACACAGTGGAAATGGACAAACTACCAAGAAGCATGCATAAATTAATTCCTGAAAGTGTATTTTTTAAGAAATATTATGTTCAGAACGTGAAAATGTCATAACAAAATAAAATCTAACCCAGGAACAAACCATTGCCCTACTTTTTCAACAACAGATAAAACTTGTATAATGCAGACAAGCAAAACATAAAAGAAATGGGGGAAATATTAGATAACAGCCTAACGTACATGAAGAATTCATTGTAGGTTTTGAAAGTCCTAATTGGGGAGAGTACATAAGACCTTTGAAATAATACATCGGCCAACCCCAGTTTACCGATATACTCTAGTCATCCATGAATTCCAAAAATTAGTCAGCAACTCAGCATACTGGACCGCAAAAACGGCAGAAGATTTTACAGTCAATCCCCCTTCATGTCTCGCCATCAAGATAAGAGGATTATTATAGGATCGCCAGTGTTCAATCATCAATTTACATTTGAAATAGAAAAGTAGATGATGGTCGCATCTTGAATCAAGGGTCGGTTAGTAGCAAAAGCAGTCTCTCTGTTATAGCATGATAAGACTGCACACACATGACATCCAACCCTCCCTTACCCTACACAGAACGGGAGTCTCTTTTGAGCTTTGAGGAACATTGATATAATGTTTCAGTTATATCAACTCAAACACCTATTAATATAACGTTTCAGTTTTATAATTGTATGAATTGGAAAAAAATATAGATCTTTTCAACAATAAAATTGCCGTAGCTCAAATCTTGAAATTTTGTGCTATTATTATAAGGAAAAGGATCTGTTTGTGTTCTGCAGGAACTACCTGTTGAAGTGATTGAGATTTGGAAAGTGGAAACTCAAACATAAACTAACAGAAGCTTACTTTTGTGTGAATGTGAAAGGAAGACTTGAATGAGATCAATGCGTACGTAAGGAGGGATCCTAAGATTAAGAAGATCCATGACTCCTGCAATAACCTGTAAATGCCTGTATTAATGCCGTTACTGAAAGTATATATTGAAAAATAAACCAGAGGTGTCAAAAACTTCCAGACAAAGCTATACCACTCTGTAGCAAACAGGAGACAAAATACACACAAAAAGTTATTTAACAATTAAAACTACATTGGCATCATACAGATTACTATAAGAGAAAAAACAACATTGCATACTTTTGGCCAGTAATATACATTTTGACAAGTGAAAATATACGGGAACAAGACACTGCATTGAGGCCTCACACACCAAGTTCAGAGGAATATAAGACCACATGGTAAGTATCATACTGAAATGTTTTGATGATACCCAGATACATGATGACATGATTTGATGAGTGATAATATGCTTTGGGATGTTAAAAGACTAATCAGTAATCTTAGATTAGCAATATTGCATTTAAATAAGTATGTTCAAGTATAAGAAGGTACTACCTTATCCACAAGCCCATGAATGACCAAACTTGCTTTTTTGTCCTTCGGAGTTTGCTGCAGGAACACAAATACATTCTGGAAATGTTAAACTTTCTTTTCAAGCAACTATGTGATTGCTTAAAATGATGTAAACAAACTACACACAAGAAAATTTTGATAACACATCAACTGACATGTATGAAACTAAAGGAAGATAACTTCAAATGGATAGGGCAATGTATAGAGTAGATGGTCAGTGGTAGGAAATAAAAATCATAAACTATACCAACATAGATATTGCATGAATAGTATTGTATCTACTAGAACTATTTTAACACGCCCCTGAATACTGTTCGTGCATAGATGGCCAATACTTGGAAGAAGAAAAAAATACAATATAGATATTACATGGAATATATAATACAGGAACCAGAAAACTAGAAAGATTGAATTGTTGGTGTAAATTTTAAACCAATCATGTAAACATGTGAAGCTCTTCTTTGTAAAGAAAAAAATGCAAGTCATGAAAGCTTTTACACACCTGAAGGTTCACTATAACAACCTTGCCGCCACCACGAATGGCTTTCAAAGGTAAGTTGCATGCAGGAGTTATTTGTAAACTGCAACAATAACAACAAAACCTTTAATCCCAAACTAGTTGGGGTACGCTAAACTGCATCAAAACTTGTAAACTGCATCAAAAAAAATTGTATATTGCTTAAATGCCAGTATCATGTATTTCCACTGAAAAACTGCTGTACACCCAAGATTATGGTACCATAGTAGATGATTGTTTATAACCATATTTTACCTGGTACCAAGACATAAAACGACGTCAGCAGCTTTACACTGCTTCTCTGCAGCATTCATCTCTTTTGAAGGTAATGCATCCTGCAAAGGGCATAAACTTCAGCCTTTTGTTTCGAATTGCTTACAGAGGTATTACCTCTTATCCAATACCTGCAAAGTAAGACATGCCAACATAGTACCTTGAAGGTACAAAATTTATTTTCCTTAGTTCAGTAGAAATGTTAATAAAAACCATTACATGTTTCCCTCTTGCTGAAGTTTTTCCCAATATCTCTGTGATTTAAGCTGCACCTAACCTCAAAGATGGGTGAAAGTTGCTCCCTAACATCCAGTGGCCTTAATTACTACACGAACTTAATTTCTTTCCAAGAAATCAGTATGAGTACCAAGTTCCTCATTAAATTATATATAACACAAACATAAAAATGAAATCACTGGTGTAGTCAAATCACAAACTTTTCTACATCAATTGAAGTGTTATGAAACAGACCAACTTGCATAAACTCCATGGAAAGAAATAAGATATGCCTTTCTCCGCATCACCTTTAATTTTCATGAATGCTAATTATAAAATATTATAATGACAATAATGTTGCAACATTTTAAGTATTTAAAACAGAAAGTATGGCTTTCAGAATCGTAAGCTACCTCCCAATCAAGAACAGTGTCCTTCAGTTTTCCCTTGCAATTCAAATTTGAACAGCGTCTTGATGTATCCTTCATCCCGATTGTCTCAATTTCAAAATCCCGAATATACCTTCATTAATAAAAGTTAGTTTATGTGAATCATAGGTAGAAAATTAAAAAGGAATCACATGTACATATAAACGTGGAAAGTATGACTCGTCATATAGCCACTTATGTTCAAATCATACTCTAGACCACAAGAAGGACATAGTTCCCTGAATGAATTTCCATGCAACTCCGCAAGCTTTTCCCTTGGTATTCCAGATCGAAGATGGAGACTATCCACATTCTAGAGAAACAGCAAGGGGAAAAATGAAATTCAACAGTTTATTTCTAGTTGAAGTGTTAAGAGACACCAATTTGAAGAAACAGAATAAAAAAATGATTACAAGGCAGAAGCACATCATCCATCAATTTAATAAGGATAGCAGTGATAAGGAATTCTCATGCGCATTTTGTATGGAAAAAAAAGAAGAAATCCAGGCAATCCTGGGAAAATATGAGGTATCTCAGACATAAATATTAGAGCTGAGGGAATTGCCATGCAACAACAATGGCAAATATTATTAGCAATGTGGTATTAAACCTACTCCAATAACTGGTGAGTAATGACAATATTTGTGCAAATTAATAGATAATAATATACCTGACTTATAACAAACTTCAAGATGCCAGCTTTTTCCAGTTCTACTAGAGCCATGTGAGTCAAACTTGGTTTGGCAAAATGAAAAGGAAGAGATGCTTCAGGGACACCCTTGCCTTCATGCTGAAGATAAACAATGTAAAAACTCAGATCTTTCTGGGAACACAACCCAGATTACTACAAGAAACCTTGCAACAATGAGCAAGTTTCGTTGACAAACCTTATAGAAGATGAAGTAACATAGTGTACTATTTTTTTGTTTTGAATTTTGAATCCAATTTATCTCAATCCTCTCCACCAGGTTATCAAGTGCAATTTAAGATATATCTGAACACTGAGACATGTTATAATTTATAACATTTCTGCAATAACAATGGAACAAAATTTGCAGAGTTCTCAATACTAAATTAAGAATCTTTAGATTTTAAAAATTCAATGAGAATGACTACCAGTAGTTTTGTGTGCTTGGTTTTACTAACTGATTTTTGTATGACTTGAGAGTTGAGTCTTTTATATGATCAGTTTGGGCACAGACCAGCATTGGCCAAATTAGAAGTTACCAAACACATGATTTGTGAATCCACAAACAAACTTTTTAAGGAACAGCATCGCGCTTGAAACTAAAACCTGAGTCTCTAACTAAGGCCCAATTCACATTTTATTCTATCAGAGACCCAATTGCAGTTTATAATATGATACAGACAGCTTCTTAGGCAAGCATGGCAGAGAAATGACAAGATCACAGCTTCCTTTTGTAAAGTTTGGTTGTCCACCACCTCATAAAAACTTAGGTAAAAGGTAGTGGTTGACTTTTTATTGAATTTTAAATTTTTTTTTTACTCTAACCACATGGGCATGTGCATTTTTATTCTTCATATCTACACACATGGACATTTCTGGTCAGAGTAGGCTCCTACAAGCCATCGACCGTTTCTGAAAGGCAAACTCAAATGCAGGATTTGCTGGTTTAGATGGAGCAAGACCCAGCCAGGCATTAGGCATGTAGACAGATTATTTTCATCTTGCCTGGCGATTGCTACTTGCTATTGTTAAATAGAATGACAAGCTGAAATAGCACAAATGCATGTCCTAGTCACTAGCGAATGAATTACCTGAAGCGTCCAAACACCCTTGGGGCCTCTGAAATCAGGTATACCACATGACGTAGATATTCCAGCCCCCGTGAATGCTACCAAATGTTTACTCTGTGTCACGCACAAAGATAAATTAAATGGTGACCAAATGTCAAAATCCTGCAACCCTTCTGTAGGTTTGAGAAGAAAGAAAAAAAATGAACAAGTGGCAAGCTGTACCTCCTTTATAAGAGCAGCAAGCTCTTCAATCTGTTGCCATGAAAAAAGCAAGAACTAATTATTTGAAAACATAAAATGCATGTATCTAAATATAATCCCTCTTTCAAATTCAATCGTGAAAAAAGGAAACATAAACTCTAAAGATAGGGAGCCAGGCATTTCAGGCTACTTCTTTTCGAGCCAAGCAAGCCCACAGCTTCAAAACCGTTTCTGAATGCTGTTGCTCATTTATCTTCAATTTCTAAACAACTTTTGCTTTTACCTCAAATGAAATACTATATCAGCTATTTAGTCCCATTGTTTTTCCCTCATAGAAATTATACACCATGGTTTATTGTTTAAAATTGGTTCAAGACCTCAATGACTATTTCACAAATTTTCATTAAACCCAACCCTTAACAATTTTGCACTACATGTAACGTGGTTAGACATAAATAGTAAATATGTTTGAGGGAGGATCTGCTAGTACAAGTTTAAACAATACTTGGCTAGTACTTGATTCACTATGACACATGCCTCACATGTAACAAGTTATTATTCTAAAACAGAAATCAGTGAAAATCATAAGGTGATGTGACTCGCATGGGTGAACTAGTCAAGTATGGTTTGAAACCATTCTAATGGGCCCTAGAGCCATATGTTTAGGTTCATCAAGTTATGCTTAAGAAGAGACATATAAAAATGAAATCCGGGTATATAAGGATGGAAATGAACTCATACCTATTCCTAATTTGCGCACTTGCACAAAGCCACTATATATGCAAAAACTTTAGACCCTGACACCTTCCTAGTTCAGATCGCCCCCTTAAGTTAATTACTTTTGGGGGATAAAAGCCCACACTTACTTTGAGGTAAATACTTAAGCTCATGTCCACATCAAACAAGGTCAAGATAGAGAACATAACCAAGAAGAAGAATGCAAAAGAAAATGTAAATCTTAATTTGTTTAGTCAGGATGCAGGAATTCTAAAGTGAAAAGTATCGACTCTCAACCAACTCAGATGCTATAAAAATAAGTGTATGAAGTTATGTTGAGATCCATGCAAGCTGCTACCTTTCTTTGTGTCAATGTTCTGGCAGGCGGTCGCCTGGGCGACCACCCGCTTACCGCCCAGCAGGGTGGGCGGCCAGGCGAGTTGCTTGGGCGACCGCAGCTGCTGTGCACAGGAGCAAGTGCAACGGCTAGGAAACTAGCTGTTGCTTTCTGCTACTGTAGCAACGGTTAGTTTTCTAACTATTGCTACAGTAACAATGGGTTTTTTTAACCCCGTCCCTCCTACATTTGTTTTTGTAAATACTTCATCATCCATTTCATTTCACTCATTCCTTCTCCTACAACATTAATTCTCTCAATCCTAATTCTCAAGCTAAACTTTCAACTCCGGTGCTCAAGAATTCCGGCGTTCAAGAATTCTGACGTTCACGGATTTCCGACGTTCAAGTTTTTGTTTTCGCTTCCATCAAATCAAGTGCAGACTTTCTAACTTTTCTCTTTAGCTTAATTTTTGGTTAACTTAGAATCACAATCAATGACTTACGTACCTTGATCAATAATGTTATGATCACTTAAGATCTAGTAGAAGCAATGATCCCGATTGGAAATCTGCTCATTATTTAAATTTAAATGATAAAAATTCATTAGTTTGTGAATTGTGTGGTAAAATAACTATGGGTGGTATTGCTCGCCACAAACAACATATTGCACACACATCGGGTAGTAATGCACGACCTTGTGATAAAGCCCCTGACACTTTAAGAATTGAAATAACTACTTACATGTCTAATACTAGTAGAATTCAAATGAATCAAAATACATGCTTAGATGATTATGTTGATTTGGGAGATGACATACCGACGGGAAGGTCGGGTACCTGTTCCGGTACGACCCCAACATCCCAACCCCCTCTACCTCCTCGAAAGAGAAGAAGGCAAAATACATGGGGACCAATGGATCGATTTTGCAGTCGTCCTGGTATCGATGTTAACCGATCCCAACAAACCACAATTGAACGACATTTCAAGAAAGAAGACCATGAAACAATTAATAAAAAATGGGCCAATTTTTTTTATAGATGTGGAATTCTTTTAATGTTGTTAATATAACTGAATTTAAGAAAGTCATTGACGTCACCTCCACATACGGTCCTGGCCTAAAACCAATCACTTATCATGAAGTAAGCGATACATGCCTTAAAAAAGAAATTGAAATGACTAGGGGTGTTCTGACTACATATAGACAAGATTGGAAATTACATGGTTGTACAATCATGACGGATGCATGGACCGATAGGTCCGGTAAGAGTTTGATAAACTTTTTAGTGAATTGTCACACAGGAACAATGTTTTTACGTTCAATTGACATTTCGGGACACTCACACACATCCGACTACTTATTCAAGATGATTGACAATGTCGTTGAAGAAGTAGGGGAAGAGAATGTGGTGCAAGTTGTCACCGACAACACCGCCGTGTACGTAGCTGCTGCGAGGATGTTGATGTGAAAGAGGGAGCATCTTTTCTGGACTCCTTGCGCCGCACACTGCATCGACCTCATCCTCGAGGACATTAGGAAGTTATTTTTGAAAACCATCGCCTTAAGTCGACAGGTCGCGAGGCATTTTATCGACCACGCCTATTACTCTCGCGGATGCGAAAAGCAATCGGCAGCAACTTGTTAAGGCCCGCAGTCACCCGATTTGCTACAGCTTTCTTGACCTTGCAGATACACTATTTCAAGAAGGAACAACTCAGATCTTTTGTAGTATCCGCCGACTACACCGACCCAAATGCGATGTGGATGAAGAACAAGAGCTTGAAGAAAACATCGAACCAAGTGACTGAAATCATTCTTTCACAACGCTTTTGGGCCAACGTTGTGAAAATACTTAATGCCTCACAACCAATGGTCAACATTCTTAGGTTGGTGGACGGCGACGAGAAACCATCAATGAGTTATCTTTATGACGCAATGGAGAAGGCTAGAAAACCATCCGTCGGAACTTTAGGGGGGAACCAAAGGCATTATGAAAAGGTCATTGATTGCATCGACAAGAGATGGGGTGAAGGAAAAATGATGAGTTCCCCACTACACTCAGCTGGATTCTTACTTAACCCGGGGACCTTCTTCTCAACTCCGATAGATCAACGAACCACAACCATGAACGAGCATATGTCGGGCTTCTTAGACGCCCTCTACCGCGTTGTTCGTACCCGTGAAGATCAAGACAAGTGTTCATACTTACTGGATCGTTACGTCTCAGAACTAGGCATGTTTGGGAAGGACATTGTGAAGAGACAACGCACTGAAAGAAGATCAATTGATTGGTGGCGTGCGTACGGGGCGGACCAGAAGGACGAGACATTGCAGAGGTTGGCACTAAAGATTATTGGCCTAACTTGCTCGGCTTCAGCTTGCGCGCGTAATTGGAGTGTGTTCGAGCAAATACACACGAAGAAAAGAAACAAATTGGCAACGAAGAAGTTGAATGGTTTGGTCTTCGTGAACTACAACCAGAAGTTGCAGCAAAGATTTCAAACGAGAATGGAACGTCCCGGTTTCTTCAATCCAATTCGTGTGGAGTACGACCTGTTGGAGGAACACTCTTGGTTAGCCGAATCTGACGATCCGGTCTTCACCGGGGAGGATCTGACGTGGGCTCAGGTGGAGGAAGCTGCCTTAGGACCTCCATCTTCACGAAGACGGACTCGTCGATCCACGACGTCCTCAACTACACATTTCTTAAGCGAGGGATTAGATGAAGACATCAACATAATTTCTTATGGGTATGGAGATCCAAGTGCATCGAGTTCTGAAACTCCCTAGGATATCGATGAAGAGTTCATTGCGACCGATGATGAAGAAACAGATGAGGATGACGTCTATGTTGACGATCCAAACGACGATAATGAAGTTCCTAACTGGACTTTAGAACAATGTGTCCAATTGGAATGACTAAGAGTCTAGGAAACTTGTATTGTGATTGTTTTGCTTTCTAAATTGTATTACAAACTCTAATATTAATAAAATAAAAAACCTAAATGTTTAGGTGGGTAGAGGGGGTACCTAGTAAGGCTTTGGTCGATGAACTAAGTGTTTTTTCGAAGCCCAAACTTGTAATGTTTGTTTCTATAATTTTTTCCTATTTTTTCCTGATTTTTTCTAGATTAAACAGAAAAAAAAATCAATTTAAAAAAAAATGGGTCGCCCAACCCTGGGCGACTGGGCACTCCCAGACGCCTAGGCGTCCCAGGAACATTGCTCTGTGTTTTCTTGTGAAAAGAATATGAGCTTCCATAATTGGTAGATTGGAACAAGCAATTGCACATCAGGTGAGGACAATGTTTATCATGTTTTTCTATGCTACTAAACAATTCCTCCTTGCTATCGTATGGTAGCCAAATGATTGTTGAAATAGTTTTTGGCAAAAATTGTTTCATACCCCCACAACATCAAATATGAATCATGGAAAAGGGACTTTTTAATTATGTAATCGTAATATATATTTTTGTATCATTGGCTTTGAAGCCAAATAACTCTAGTGCCCCTTTATGACATGAAACAAGTGCAACAACACGACAAGTGAAGTCTCGTAGGAACTTGATGGTAAGGTTGCTAATTCCCTTTCGTGCCCTCTTTTGAGTTGTTAAAAAGGAAGAAAGAAAGCTCTATTTAAAATTTTATTTGGGAAAATGTAACATCCTCCTTTATAGTCCATCATTGCTTAAACAATATGTCAATGAGAGTTATAAGAACATGAGTCTATTACCACTATACTGCAAGTCACGACATCTAATAACATTTTAACGACTCATTTGTGATGATCAACATGGATTAGCCTGAAGAATAATAGATAATAAACTGGACCAAATCTTAGATGAATTCCGGGACGTGTCATTATTTGTTGAAGTAATGTGAGCATTTGAGATTGTAGAAGTTTATGAACCCTTTGTTTCAAGTGCTTGGAGAAGGTTACTTCTAGAATAAAAGTACAAAAAACAACAATGCACTCGGCAATGTGGCTATGAGATTGTGGATCCATGAATTGATTTGCAAAATAAATGTGTCATTTATGCTAATTTTGAAGAAGAAAAATATATATCCTAGCTTTGATTAAATGTCAGTTGAACACTTAGTTTTTTCCTTGCATGCACATGTCTGCGTAAAATTTGACATTGATTGAACTACATGATATCTCATTTATGGTTCTAGAACGAGCGTTTAGCTCCCTTTTTAAGAACTCGTTGACGGAAACCACTCTCGAACCATCACAAGGATTCCAACCCAACTGCTCATGATATGGTAAGAACGGAATGAATTTGATCAAGAGTTTCCAGGAGATAGACTACAGCAAACATGTAGAACATTCCTCCGACCCAATGAACTCCACTTGAGGATAACATGGCTTTCTTGGTCGGACCAACCCAACCCAAGAAGCACTGGGGTAATGTTGATGTCATCGAACTAAAGCATATTCCTTCTAGTTCATTGGGAGTTTCCTCGAATGCCTCGGCCAGTAGTTTTGTAAAAAATCGTCAGTTACCTCCATATTTCAGTGTCTTCATTCAATTGCGGAGTTGGATTACAGAGATCAATTTCTTCACCAAAATGATACTTTGAAAAGACCAGACCACTTTTGTACTGCATGAATCCTGATCTTAGCGATTAGAAGGTTATTCTCTACCAACCGAGATGTATTTACAACAATAATGAATCAAATCTGGCAAACCTTTGTGACTTTATCTTCCTAATACTAGTCTACTACAATGCCTCGACTACAAAAAAAAATAAAGCATCTAAACTGGAAATCGACAACTAAAATAAATGTCAACCTTCCAAAAAGCCTAACCAAAACCGTACCAAATCAAACCACAAACGGAACCCGGAAACCAACAACTACCCATCAAGCAAAAATGAATTTTTCCGGCGAAAAAACTCACCTTTCTCTCCAAAACCTCGGGAGGGTCGAACAGCTCCGACATCCCCACCGTCCCCACGTCCTCCCGGTACGAGAGCTTCGTCGCGTACCCCAAAGACATGTCTCTCCACGCCCGAATCCGTTCTTGGGTTCGATTTGGATCTTTTTTGGGGTTCTCGTTTTGGAGGAAAAACCTTTGCTGGTGAGGGAGGTTTCTATTGGCGAAAGTGTTCGAGAGGGTGCATTTATAGGGGAGCAGAGTTGGAGGATTTTTTGTGAATTTTTTTTTTTTGTAATGTTTTGGACAGACATTTGACCGAGATTTTCGTTGGGAAATGACCAACATCTCACAATTGCAGCTTGCCACGATGGATGTTTTATTTCCTACGTGGCTTTGGTTGAATACATTTCGATTCTAGATTTGACGATATTAGGATTTTATTTTATTTGAAATGGACAATATTAGGAAATACTTTATGATTCTTGAGCAACAATTTCATAGATACCCTTCTAATATACCTCAATACTACCAATACCCTCCAAATAAAAATACTATAACTTATACCCTTCAAATTTATATCATATTTCACCAATACCTCCTAATCTCTAGTCTTCTTTCATGTATGTCATTTTCTCAAACCTAATTTTGGATTAAGTTGGTGAAAATAGAAGCTCATCTGAAGAGTATGTATGAAAAATCTCCTTTCATGAAGATTGGTAGCAGCACTATCATAAATAACTTCCTTGCTAGAAACCACGACGAGAAATGGAAATTACACCTAAATTTTCCCCTCTACAGAGTGTGCAAACACATGAGCATATCAGCCTGCAACTTGGGATACATGTACAATACAACAGGCAAAAGAGATTAAATCTAAGTTTACGTGCAAGATAAAATATCACAAAGGGGTTGGACGTTATGTGTCTTGTGTCATGGATTGTTCTAGGTGTCTTCTCAACGTTCTCTCGCATGTGTAAATGCCTTATAAGTTGTAATAGATATCAATGTGTTTGGATCCTCATGTGTTTTGTAGTTTGCGGACAAACTGCAATATTCACATCTTGAAAAGTTTAGGGTACCTTGCTCCTTTCAAAACTTAAGTGAGAGAAAGATGTTCCCGCTTTGCCCATGTATTGTATTTTAGCTACAATTTATAAAAAAATTAATTGTTATCAATAATTTAGCAAATTTATGCATTTTTTGTTGACTTTAGGCTTTAATCCGTATTGATTTTGATAATTTATCATATTAATCTTAATCAATCAACATAGTTAATTAAAGTGGACAAAGATAATTACATACATTACGTATATACTTGTAAACTTGCAAATTATCTTAATAGATTGATCAAAATCATCAAGGTTATGAGCAGTGATACAAAGACTCAAGATTACAACAAAACGTTGTAAAAACGTTGATTTTGGCCTGAAACGAAAATCAGATAGTGAATACTGGAGTATGAATTGGAGATTGATCGGAATTCGAAGATAGTACTAGAACTCGAGTGGAATGCCGAATTTGTATAAAGATATGCATCCACTTCGTGGTTTGCGTGTTGTTACTCTCTTCTTATTTACTTTTAAGTCCACATTTACTTTCTTATTAAAGATCCTGCGTCCGAGGTGGAATGGGACACGACGGAGAACATTTCAAATTCGTCGAAATCCGACAGGAGAGAATAAAGTTGTTGGATAAGTAGGTACGCAGCTTAAGGAGAAATTTTCGTCGAGTCGACATGGGACATGGACTAACATTTCAAATTCATACACGCGGCAAAAATGTCACAAATTCGATGGTAACTTCTGTAAATGAGCTAACGTCGTACCAAATCAGACCACATGTGTTACAGTAATGCAAAAACAAGTTGATCTGGACAAATATGAGGTGTTTCTGGAATTCGGATGATCTGGACACCGTTTTGAAACCCTTTTGGCATTCTGACTGGATGAACAGTAGTAAAGTTTCGCAAAAAATCAAAACATACAATATTCCACGCATATCCTGTACGACCTATAGCTATACTTCTCCGAAAGTAGAAGCGATGGTGCATTTGCTTCCACGTCCCCAACAATCTGACAAACCCACCACACCACACCTCTCCTCTCCCTCTCCCTCTCTCACCGCGAGCGAAGCGAGGAAATGGGAGAAATCGTAACCACCATTAGGGTTAGGGTTTGCGATCCGGAGCGGTTCAGATGCTGAGATCCATCGCTCGCACTTCCATGCTCTGTTCCCGACCCCTCCGTGCCTCCTCCATCCCAACCATCTCCTCCTTAACCCGTGCTTCCACTCCACGCTTCCACTTCGCTAGCCCTCGTTTCTCCGCTCCGGGAGGTTGTTTCATATTTCCTCTTATTCTTTTTTTTTCTTTATTCGAATCCTGATTTGGATGCTTTGTGTGGAATCCATGTTGAGTTGAATTTTGAGTCTAAATGGGTTGTGTTGAGCTTCAACTAGTAGTGACTTGTGAATGTTTTATTATGAATTTTCCTATTGTTTTTATCATGTTATGCCCATGGAATTAGAATTGACGATTGTTTAACTGTTTCAATAATTTTATCAACTGATATGGTCATTAAAAAAACAATAATTATCAAGTGATGTGTCAGTTTCTCCCCCCTGTGATGTTTCTGCCATTTACTTCTTTTCATATGATTCCTTATTGGAATATCCTCCTCCATTACTTGTAACCATTATTCATTTATTTGTCCTAAACAACATCTCTATCCTAACGAGTCCAGTGACTAACATCCAAAAGGACCAAAATCCAAGGGGGTTGGAATGCAAAAATTAACAATTCCGGGTTAAAGTCCAGAAAATCTTCACAAACCAGGCAAAGTTCCAAAGTCCAGAATATACTGACTAGTTTGTTCTTTTTTTGTAAAATTGATTGACTATGTCTATAATGTATTAATGTGGCCTGTGTCAGTGTATGGCTTTCATGTATGTATGTTTTTTTATCAGAGTGGGCTTCTTGATTGCTTATGAACTGTGTTGGAGTTCAACACTCTTAAACTTTGCATGCCAACATGATTTGTCCATTCTCATTTTCAGAAATCAAAGATTTTGGGGCAGATATTATTTGGTTCAACTTAACTGAAGAAGTAGCCATAAACACTTATTTCGTTAGTATTTGTTGCACTTTTGCCTGATTGGTTGTCTTTTGCATCCCTTGCTTGCTTCCCTACTCTCATTGCCCGATTTACTATAGTAAAACTTGAAGCCTTTTTCGGTATGAGATTCTGTTCACTGAAATGAGGTATTACAAGCCTTTTGTGTTGGTTTGATTACTTAACTATCTAAACTAGATCCTTTTTGAGTTCTGACCATGGTATTGTCCTTGTATTGTCTTCAGGTTTGGGAACTTCTAGGACTTTAAATATAAGATCCTCCTCATCCTTTCTGGGTCTATCATCAACTGCTCCAACCATGTCGGTTGAAGAGAATGAAGAGGTTAAGCTTCTTGTAGGAGTTGATGATGACCATGGAGGTGTTATTGTTGAAATGGAGACTCCTATGGATCCCAAGAAATTTTCGTCCTCATTACAGTTATCTTTATCCAGTTGGAAACAACAGGTAAAGTCACCCCAGCTGTTTGTAAACAGATTTTGTGGTGAATGCTTTTCTTAGGATTTTATTCTTTTATTTTCTTATTATTATCATTGTTGTTGTTCAGGGAAAAAAAGGTATATGGATTAAGTTGCCCCTGAAACTTGCTAGTCTAGTTCAACCAGCTGTTGAGGTAACTTACTAATTTGTTGCCAATTTTTTGTTGTTGTTTTGATTTTGGCATCTGTCCATATTGTTGTCTTTCAAAATGCAGATTTCTCCTGTTTCTTTGAAAGATTTTGTATTATAGAAAATGTCAAAACAAAGTGTTTAGTAGAATGCGATGGGTATATTCTGAACTCCACCTGCCCAACTTCATAAGAACACCCTTGATTTATTGCCAGGGTATATTCCCTCATTGCATGGGCACAACTGGTCTCATCCGTCATATCTCTTTACACGTTCCTTTAGCCATGTTTCTGTCCTTCCATGTTATCCTCATCTTGATGCTTAATTGCTTATTAGTCAAACATCTCCCCCTATTTAATGAGATGTCTTGGGCTGGGATAAAAAGATAATTTTTTCCCTTCTTCCAAGCCTAATGATACTAGGTACCTAAACTTTCAATTTTTTCTCATGTGTGACACATATTTAGTATTTCTGTAGATGAACTTGAGAATCACTCTTTAGGAAGCCTGTCCAAGAAAGAAAGTTCTTCGTTTCTTATAATTTTCCTGTTCATTGTGATTTGTCGATTGCCTTTTACTGATGAAGACAGAGTTACAAAGCTGGCCTAAATATTTTGCAGGAAGGGTTTTGGTATCACCATGCTGAGCCAAATTACTTGATGCTTGTATATTGGATTCCAACCACACAACACACTCTTCCTGTAAATGCTACCCATAGAGTCGGAGTTGGAGCTTTTGTTTTCAACAATAAAAGACAAGTATCATATCTTCTCTTTCCCTTAGCTTATATTTACCTTAAGATCTCCCTATAATCACACCAAGTTATGTTTTCTTATGGTAATATTCTCACTGAAACTTCTTTTTGGTATTAGGTGCTTGCCGTCCAGGAGAAGGGTGGTAAGTTGCGTGGCACAGGTATATGGAAGTTCCCTACCGGTGTTGTTGAGCAGGTATGTACAATCACACTAGAATCAACTTAGTTCATTTGCGTGCTCCCTTACGACACACTCTTACTTCTCTGTAGGGTGAAGATATATACAATGGGGTAATAAGAGAAGTCAAAGAAGAAACCGGAGTATGTGACGTTCTTCCCTAACTGTTTTGTTGTGTTTCTTGCAACTTCTGGTTTCATGATGACAAGTTGCATTTCTTTGCAGATTGACACAGAATTTGTAGAAGTCCTTTCATTTAGGTATTTTTTGAGAAACAAGCTCGTTGAATTACAGGCATTGCTCAATTAAATCTGCTTCCTTTTTTTCTTCTTTCAATCCACTTCAATGACTTAACTTTTCTCTCAGTTTCTCATTCTCGATCTATTCTAATGTATTTATTTTTATCTTATAATATTTTTTGAATCATAAAGACCATTCTTTGTTAATCAAGTTACACTACATTGTGGTCATGATAGTCCATTGATATGATGCTAATCAATCCACAGGCAAAGCCACAAGGCTTTCTTTGACAAGTCAGATTTGTTCTTTGTATGCCTATTGCGGTCCCTCTCTTTTGACATCCAAAAGCAGGAATCTGAAATTGAAGCTGCACAGGTAATTTGATTGTCAAATTGGAGTTAGTGTTGTTGTACGTTGTAAGTGCACTTCCTGTTTTTTTTTGTTTTTTGTTTTACTTTGTTATCTTTTAGAGCCTTATTAGGGTTCCATTTGAATTAGCCATTTATTTTGACTCTTGCCTTATTGATTTATACAGTTCACCATTCTCAGATAGGGGGCTAGATCTTTTTTGGTTTATGCATGTCTGAAAAAATATTTTGTTGCGTGTGTTGAAACGTAAGTTCTGATTCACTTTTGTACATAGTGGATGCCAATAGAGGAATTTGAGGCACAACCCTTCGTTCAGAAGCATGAACTTGTGAAATACATAATTGAAGTTGGAATGGCCAAAATTGAGAAGGATTATGCAGGATTTTCACCCGTTCGGATAAAATCAGCGTTCTCTGACCAGGAAAGCTACTTGTATTTGAACAGCAGAGACCTGGACAAGAGCAAACAATGAAAAGTTTCAGGTATCTTGCATAAACCTGCTGAACTATTCTCAGCACTATCAATTCTTTGTATGGCATCAATACTACTTGCAAATTGTCAGGATTATTTATGAAATAAAATGAAATGTCCTCTTCATTTACATTGTTGGTAAATGAGATATTTTATACTGAACATCTGGTTTGTGTATCCGATATCCGTGGCAACATGTGTGCGCATTCATTTTGTAAAAAGGATCAAAGATAGATATGGTCCGTTCAAACACACAAGATATCCGTCTTGTAGATTAATTACTAATCGTACGTGTGGTTGTACCTGATTAGTTATGGTTTTGGTACAAAACATCTACATAAGAACATCATTATCCCTTGGTTATGGCTAGATTAAGTAGGCAAACTATAAAATCAGAGGATTACAAGTACAAATAGCTTTCCATATAATTAAATACTAAATTAAAAGTTAAAATTGGGTGACAACAACGTGTTTGATACGTGCGATGAGTGGTGAGATCATTAGTAAAATAATAATACGTAGTAGATCCTTCTGATTGGAAGATTTCCAGTTTTTGTTGATGTAATGACGTCCAAGTTTTGTATTCATCAATGATATTGGTAATTGGTAATCTATTATCGAGGAAAAGCTGCTGAGTTCTCGTAAGCCTACTACTTCTGGTATAGGGTTAGTTACATACTAAGCGAAGACACGAGTAGAGTTAGTTCTTTACTCGATGTGGATGTCTATATGTTATGCAAGTTTCCATTTTGCCCCAGTTTGCATTTAGAATCCCACGTTTGGAATTCTCAGAAAATGGATAGATGTTCTTGGAGCAGGTCCGTCGGACTGTCTGTTCTACTCGTGTCGACAAATCATGATTTTCAGCCTTTTAAGGGAAAGGAAAATTGGTCCCAGAAGTGACAGTAGTTTCTGTCTCATGTGGGCTACCTTCAGTTCTCAACGTGATCGCCAAATCTTCCATGTGGTGGCTCAGAATCATCTACGCCATCCCCATCCTCATCCCTTTTTCTGGCCAACCACTCTTAAAGCACCCACCACACTAGCTGTACCGCATTGAGCAGAGATCTACGGAACGCAGAACATCTAAACTATGGTAGATCAGAATTATGTATGTGTTACGTTTTTGCTCAACTTGTTAATAATATAAAGTGATAACGTATATAGAAGACCTCAAAACCCAGCTCGATCTTAACGGTAAAGCACCCATGTCCATGTGCAATTGAATCCCACTTCCAGATTTGAAAAAAAAAAACATCCACTTGAGTCAAGAACCGCTGTTCTCTCCATTTACTCTAGTCTAGCATCATATGTGGTCAAATAATAAGACAGCAAATGCCAGGACTACAGACAATCACCTTAAAACTCTTACCTTGTTCTTCAAAATAAATTCTCTCTTTTGAGTAGAAAACAAACAAAATCCACCCTTAAATACAGTACACAACAAAAATACAAAAAAACAACCTTGATCGTAACAACAACAATAATCACAACCCAGCAAAGATTCCTCCAAAGAAGTCCAAACAGTTCAATTCCACCAGGAGGGGGCTAATCTCAATGGAAGACCCCTCTCTTATTCCGCGCCAATCAAATAACAACCATAACCACCTCCATATATATATTATAAATAAACTATTAACTCATACTCCAATAACTCCGGCCACCAAAGCCACCACCACCGCCGCCCATCGGGCCCCACTCACCATTCTCCAACCCGAGCTATTATCCGCTGTGGAGTCGGCAACATCCTCGTCCGGCGCATCGGCCGGGGAGTCGCTTGGAGAGTCGGCCTCCGTCACCTCCTTAGCCGGCGCTGGCGCCGGTGCCGGTGCCTCAACCTCCGGAGTCTTAAACAATTCTCTGGGCTCAAGCACCTTGTCAATTGTGTACACCGCCAATGGCTGCTCGTCGAGGACGGTGCCGGTGATGGAGGCGGTGCTGATCTTGGTCTTGATGGTGATGACCTCACCGTCGTTCTGGACGGTGAAGTTGTAGTTCTTGGTGGTTCCGTCGGTGGCGAGGGTGTTGACGACGCCGTTGCCGTCTTTCAGCATTTGGAGGGAGTTGTAGACCGGAATGCCGTGGTAGAGGAGGACCGAGGTCTTGCCTTCGGCCGTCAGGTTCTTGTACTTGGGCATGAACTTGTTCATTGCTTGGTCCACCGGACATAATACCGTCAGGCCGCTGTCCATGTTGCTCTCGAACGTCTTCTCCACGTCGCCGGTCGATGCTATCAAGTCTGCAAATACCTGCATTAACCAAACATTATTCAGTTTATACAACTTTCAACAAATTAATAGTCATACATTGGTATACATAAGATATGTGTAATATTTTATAACAAAGTTGCATTCGCAGTTCTTTACCTGAATGTTTAAGTTTGTTGAGGTAGTAAACCAACTTAATTTCACACACAACAACAAATTGCGAAATCAATCTGATATATTCCATGCCCTTCGCTTGTTTGAGAAGATGAGTCCGATTCTACGGTATTAAAATTATGGCACTGAAGGAATTTTATGCGGTTCTTTAAATTATGAAGGACGACTTATAAAGAATGAGGAGGTAATAATTGCGATATGTTTGACATAAAAAGAGCTTCATATACCGCGCAACTCGTTCAAATTTGAAAAGGAAAGCCATCTTAGCATTTCCTAAGCTGGCAAATTATTATGAAATTCAGATCAAATGACGTATGTAATTAGTAACATGACCATACTCTGAACCAGCAAATTATTCTTAACTAGGCATGCTGACCTGATGTATGATAAACGTAGATAAATATTTAACCTTTTATATACGATTGCTTTCACTAGTTAGCGACCAACCAAGAAGCCAACCGTGACTACTATAATGGTGAACTTTAAGTTTTTTAATAGACGGTTCCCATTAATTATCATTTTATACAATTTAAACCCGTATCTAACCAAGCCACGTGCTGTGTGGGCTTGTCGGCAGCCGAATCATGTAACAAAACAAATTTACTGTACCACAAGATCGATGCGATCCGATCCCACTTCGACAGCCACTTATTATTTCAAGTCAACACTCAACAATACCTCTACAAAGATCCAACATCGTCTCATGGCCCACTAATAATGCACAGCCACAGACAATCAGACATCTACCTCTATTCATTTGATTCTTAATTTACCAACCGCTTGCACTAATTAATCAAGCTACTAATCAGTGCATGTAAAGACGATTTCAATTATCATTGTCTTATTAGATCGAGCTAGCCTATAAAGGACTTGGGGTATAGTGGGCAACATTTCAGCCCAACTTTCACCAAACTACCCCATAAAAATTCATCCTCGCATAGTACCAATATTGACCACCGACACCCCTAGTCTTCACCAACCAATCACAAGATTTATAATCAAACATCCTATTATCATTCATTAGAATCTACTTAAAATCCCACATTTTGTGCAAAAGTTTACAATACGTATAATATCCGAAAACATAACTGCAACCCTTCATTGTTTATGTAGCTCTAGTTGGCCGCATTTTAGTTTAATTAATTACCTGAAACTTCATTATACTGCTAAATTTGAAAATCCAAACACTTATTACTGAAAGAATAATTATATACATAATAGATGATCTACAATTAAGGTCCGTACACTTAACACAAGTAACCTGTTATAATTCTGTGAGTTGCATTAGTTTATAATTCTAAATTATTACTACGTGTTACTCAAAGTAACATGTCGGTCATAACAAATTACTCAAAGTAAAGACCAGACAAACATGTAATGACAGATGAGTACGTCTGTACCTTGCAACCCTTCTTGGTCATGAGGGTGGTGAGATTATAACTGCTAGGCGCCGGCGTGGGCGCCTCGGCCTCCGGCGAGGTCAACACCTTACTAACCTGAATAACGGCGATCTTATACGGAATCTCCCTAACCGACTTAACGAACGACGACGGCAAATCCCCGGCATCATCCTCGGTCCCGAACCCGACTCTCCCGCCCCTGAAATTCGTTATATTGACGAATCCCGACGTGCCCGCGGCGGAGCCGGTGGCCTGGAAGAGGGTGGAGACGAGGGCGGTGCGGTGGGTGATCTGGTGGAGCTTGCGTGCGCCGAAGTAGTCGGCGAGGACGTGGAGGCAGAGGACGTTCTTGAGGGAGTAGATGGAGAGGTGTTTGGATAGGAGAGAGGACATGGCGGTGTTGTCTATGGCGAGGACGGTGATGGTCATCCGGCGGTTGATCTCGGCGGCGAGGTGGGTGGTGGTGAGATAGTGGTTGAAGGTGGAGAACTCGGGGTGGGCGGCGAGGATGCGGGTGATGTTGAAGGCCGTCGTCGGGGTCGGGGTCAGGAGGAGGAGTGGAAGGAGGAGGAGAGAGAGTGGGATTGCCATTGGTGAGGGAGGAGAGAGAGTTGGAGTGGGAGTAGTGGTGGTAGTGAGGTTGGTATTTGTAGTGGGGAATGGAGGGTGGGGTGTTGTGGTTGTGGATATGGGTTTGAGGTCGGAGATATTTACGATTTTGCCACTAGGTTTTTAGTATTTGGGTCCACTTGTCTTTTATAAGTTTTTTTTTAATTTTGACTGAGCTAATGTCACTAGAGAAGTGAAGTTTAAGCAAATGAAAGTATACAATGCTTTAGGACCCGACAATATTTTGATTGAGGTATGCAGATAAATTTGGAATAGAGTTGTACTGTGATTAACTAAATTGTTTAACAATATTTTTAGAAATAACAAGATGCCAAATGAAAGGAGAAATAGTATTTCGGTGCCAATTTATAAGAGTAAATGAGACATTCAAAATTGTATGAACTATAGAGTTATCAAGCTTGTGTGTCACATTATGAAGTTATTGGAAAGAATAATTAAGTATCATCTAAGGAGAGAGACAAATGTTAAAAATAATCAATTTGGTTTCATACTATAAAGGTCTACGATCGAGATCATATTCTTGATCAGACAACTTATGGAGAGGTATAGGGAACAAAATAAAGATTTACATATGATTTTTATTCATTTAAAGAAGGTATATGATAGAATTTCAAAAGTGTCTTGAGGTGAGCCCTCGAGAAAAAGTATCAACTAAATATGTGAACTGATTAAAGATATATACGAGGGAGTTGAAACCAACGTCACAGTTTGCGATGACGAGACTAATACCTTTCCTATTAGAATTAGACTTCATCAGGGGTAAGCTTTAAATCTTTTCCTTTTGCTTTAATGATGGACGAAGTAACAAAAGACATACAATTTGAGGTTACATAATGTTTGCAAATGATGTGGTACTAATTGATGATAGTATGATAGATGTCGAGAGGAAACTAAAGTGATGGAGGGACATTATGTTTTAAATTAAGTATGTTTAAAATTGAATATATGAAATGTTATTTCAGTACCGTTGACACTAATGAAGAAGAGATCATATTGGATGGTCAAATGATATGCAGAAAGAATATTTTAGATATCTCCGGTTTGATACAACATAAAGATCAAGAGATTGATGAAGATGTTCATCATAGGATTAGATCATGGTGGATGAAATGGAGACAAACCTCAAGTGTCTTATGTGACAAGAAGATCCATATCAAGTTAAAAAGGATAATTTTATAGAAGCGGTGTAAGATTTGCGATGTTGTATGGTGCGGAATGTTGCACCACGGAAAGACAACATGTGCAAAAAATGTGTGTGACAGAAATGAGGATGCTGCGGTGGATGTGTGAACATACACGGATAGATCAGATTATATATGCAGACATTTGTGAGAAAGTGGGAGTTGGAGAAGCTTATACAACATATATTGAGATAATTTGGACATGTATAAAGAAGATTTACGGAGACATCGATGAGAAGAGGAGTGTTGAAACCTAAAAGACCTAAAAGATTGAACATTGATCCATCGGGATTTGACATTAGATAAGAATGTAGTGAAGAAGACTATTCACGTGCATAATTGTAACTCTTTTGAGTTTATTTATATTCTATTACAATTTGAGATTAAATATTTGTTGTTTAACGGAGTGAACATACACACATAAGCCCCGGGAACGAGGAAGGTGAAAAAATTCCAACTACTTTGGGCTGGTGGGGTTTGAAATTACAACATTTTAGTTGAGGAACCCCATGCTAACCAATTTAGCTATCTCAATTTGTTTTTTCTAAAGTCGTGTTTTGATGTCACCCTTGGAGGTTGGATTTCTCGGGAAATATTGAATTTTTAAAAGAACACACCCAAATACTATTAATTTTGAGCAGAATTTAGATTGTTGGTGCAACACATATTCCATCTTTTACACTTCAAATTGAAAGACTCACGAATGGAGTTTTTGGTGTTTTTGTTGACCTCCATTCTTCATTTTTTACACGAATTATCATACCCAAAAGTCGATTATGCCCTCACATTTGAGCTTTTTCCAAGTCACTTCACTGCCTAATTAGACCCAAACATTCATTACTGTAATTCAACATCCAAACACCCACTCTCAAACAACCGAACACGTACCCCTCATGCAACGCACGTGGTGTGTTTTTCAAGGAAAACCTCGATTCTCAAGAATTCAAACTCTTCAAATGCAACACCCAAATAATTTTGACTACGGTGGGTTGTGCGTATTTGAATTTTACCGACCGTAGATTGTTAAGAAGAAATTGAACATGTAACCCAACTCGATCCAGTTCATCGATACTTGGATCTACTAATTAAATCTGGAGACATGGTGGGTCTTCAAGTTGCATGTACGATGGGTGCTACTAATGTCAACATGCATTACTTGTTTAATTGGAGTCATAATTAAATATTTACGGTTTTTTCGCCTTGCTATTAGGATTGGAGTTGTGTTCTTAACAAGTGGTAAATTTAATTTTGACTAAGAGGGGTTGCATGCTTGAATTCATCGACCATAGCCATATAGGTTGAACTTGCAATCCAACTGAACTCTATCAGTACGTACTTGGATAACAAGTCTACAGACATAATCGATTTTCAAGTTACATGTACGATGGATGGAACTGCCATGCTCTTATAGAATTAAGTAGACGACTGGTTTGGAGAACCCTCGAATATCTATCTTCAAACCTGATGCATATATATTAAATATTTAAAGGCGTGAAGTAGATTTAATAGTGGTTTTGAGTAGTAAAGTTGTTATCAGATGGAATCGAAGAAACTCTTCTTCTTTTTTTTGTTCCAGTCCCCATATCAAGTTCTTTTTGTCTTTTCTAAAAAATAAAAGCTTCCGATTCTAATTAACTCTACCCAAACAATATCTTTTGAACCTTTCAAAAACAAATCCAATCCAAAACACTTTTACTTAATAAATAAATAAACAACCAATAACGGTAACCTAAAGGATCTCTTGTTCAACTAAACGGCAATCGATTGACCAAACAATATCTCAAGCTCATTAAAACTTCTGACAAAATGTACGCTGTATGAATAACAATTTAAACACCCTCTTACTTGAACACACAGTTTAGCATAAGATAATGCCCATTTTGTTCCTCCCAAGTAGTGATCATCAGCACAGCAAAAAAGTCCAACTTAAGATCAGAGGCTTTTAATTGTCACATGACAATGGCATCTTTTTAATCTTCAAAGCTTCGTTAAAACAAACACCCACCGGCTTTATTCCTGGACATGTCGCGTTGCTTCCCTTAGTCAATCTCAGCCGTTGGATTCAGATCATGCGGTTGAAATTACTTCATTCGATCCAAGGAAGACAGATGCTTCCACCGACAGATCATTATTGGGTATGTTGTCCTTAATTTGAGTAACGAATAATGCGGATTGGACGGTCGAGATCTTTTGGTCCTGCTGTCGCAGAAAAGACTGCTAAAAGATAAGATAATCGCAACCGTTGGATCTCTCGTGCTGGATTAACGGGTTTTAATAATGTGCTTCATTTATAAATGTTTATAAAAACCTTGCAATTTTTTGCTATATTTTTAAGATTAAGTTGAAAAAATATTGTAAAATTTAAGTTTCGAGAAGGTAAAGATGAGACATTATTGTAAAACCTTCTTTCGTTATAAACCACACCACACACAATCATGTATCGATTTTTATTTTATAAACCGACAAAAGAAAATCTTACGTTAGGTGATATCCCGAAATACAATCATATTCTTCAAGACTTCAACCACTGCGCATATTCTGGGACTTCATATTGTTCAAACGCATGCATGTAAATTGCAAGCTAGCAAATAATGATTTAATAAAGTATCGATCCATCCTTCAAAAACTAAGGAGAAACGCTACCCGTAAGAGTATAAGGTTTCGAATTAAACCATATATACCAATCACCCGATTGTTTAGGATTATATAATATTGACAACTGCATGTTTATAAGGTAGTGCGATCATCATTTGGTGGTTGTAATATTCTCAAGCTCATTATCATTTGGAAAGACAAGTTGGTCCGTGTTTTATTTGTTGTTAATTGCCGTGCGGTTGGTGATGAGAGTGATGTTCTAGCTAATACGTCTGCATGCTTGTTAATGTTGTGGTGTTAGAAATTTGATATACATTAATGCATGCTTGTTATTGTGGTGGTGTTACGCATTAACGTTGACGGTTGAGACAATATTCATGGGAAAAGTGATTCTTTATCATGCAATATATCAAAGGCCCTCTAATTGAAAGTATTGTCTAAAATAATCGTAAGTTTAACTAACAATATTTCCAATTATATGCCGTTCCCTAACCTTATTTAACCATTGACAAATGAAGTTTACCTTGTTAAATGATATTCAAACTATATCCCCTCAATCAAGTTTAATCAGTCCTCGGACTCACTATACACTAATCCATTCTCTTCTGCTATACTAAAAGGTCAAACAATCATGACATACTACATGCACGTCCGTGACATACTAAAAAGACATCAAAACCAATTCTCTATTTCGTTTGCAATCCGTGGAGCACGGATCGCGGGTCACACCCGCGTTCGTAGTATTTTTGGAAAAAAAAATTTCCTAAATTTAAAATTTTGAATTTTTTTTTATTAAATAAAGAAATTACGGGATAACTACTCGACTTATAAAACCAATCAACTATAATAAAAAAAGACTTATAAAAACCAAAAATAAATTCTTCCGAGACCCAAATATTCTCAAAACTAAACAAACAAAAAAAACCCATTCTTCCCGTAAACTCTTGGGCACTAACAACATACATTAATGAATCCAGTTATTATGAATAATAATCTACAAGTGGGCTCTGAAACCCACACGAATTCACAATCCAACCAAAACAGTCTAGTCATCCGACACTTCCTGAACACAACAGAATCTAAACAAAACACTCCCAATCGACCGTTACAAATCTAACCCCTTTTCAAATCTAACCTCCCAACGGCTACTTCTCCCACACAAAAAAAACCCAAAAAAATTCCAACTTTTCTTCAACTCCGCTTTGCTCGCTCATTCATGGCCTCAACTCTCCTTCTCCTCGTCCTCGTCCTCCTCCTTTCCGGCATCGGTCTCTCCGTCTCGACCTCCTTTGATTTCCCCTCACTTTGATCTTAGGAATGGGGTTGTTGTTAGTGCTTGGATTGAGTACTTGGACGATGAGAAGGTTGTTAGGGTTTGGGTGGACTACTCGAATGTTAAGCCCGAAAAGCCGGTTTTGGTGGTTAATTAGGACTTGTTGGAGCATTTGGAGGAGTTTATGTTCATGGGTTTCTCGGCTTCTACTGAAGGGAGCACCGAAATCCACACCATTATTGATTGGAGCTTTCGGACTTTTGGCTGGCCGGACGCCAATGTGTCTACTTTGGCTCCTCGTAATTCGTCTGAGGGTGAATGGAATGTGATTCCATCTCTGACCGCCACGAAATCAGACAGTGTTGGGCACAAGAAGATCAGCTTGGGCCTCGGAATAGCTGGGCCGATCGGCTTCTCCATTTGTTTCGTGCTTGTTGTGTGATTTTCAATCAAGAAACGCCTTTACCAAAGCAAAAATGCATGTTCAGCTCATGTCATCAAGGGGCCGAGAAAGTTCAGCTACAAAGAACTAAGCATTTCAACAAGAGGTTTTCATATTGCAAGAGTCATCAGGAATGGTGCTTTTGGTACCGTTTATAGAGCCGTTCATCTGGTGACAGGCGTCTCGTATGCCGTCAAGCGGTCAAAACATTACCACCAAGGTAAAACCGAATTCCTCGCTGAAGTCTCCATTATAGCATGTTTGAGGCATAAGAACTTGGTTCAGTTGGAAGGGTGTTGTGAAGACAAGAACGAGCTTCTTCTCGTCTACGAGTTCATGCCTAACGGTAGCCTTGACAAGATTCTATATCAAGGCCGTAGTTTGGGAGACCGTTCGGCTTTTAGGTGGTCACAGAGATACAATGTGGCCGTCGGTATCACGTCGGTTTTAATGTACCTTCACGAAGGGTGTGAGCAGCAAGTGATACACAGAGACATAAAAACCAGCAACATATTGTTGGATTTTGGTTTCAATCCGAGATTGGGGGATTTCGGGCTCGCGAGGCTCATGGACCACGATAAGAGCCCTGTCTCAACTCTCACGGCCGGAACGTTGGGATATCTCGCGCCTGAATATGTTCAGTATGGGAAGGCAACGCAGAAAACCGATGTTTTCAGCTTCGGAGTTGTGGTGCTGGAGGTTTGTTGTGGGAGATTGCCGATAGATAAAAGTGATGATAGTACTCAAAACGTGGTTAATTTGGTTGATTGGGTTTGGGCTCTGTATGGAGAGGATAATCTCATTGATGCTGCTGATCCGAGGTTGAGAGGCGAATTTGATCGAGATGAGATGATTCGGTTGTTGATGGTGGGGTTGAGCTGTGCCGTGAGAGGCCTTCAATGAGAAGGGTTCTGCAGATTTTGAACTTCGAAATGGAGCCCAAACGAGTCTCGAAATTGAAGGCTTGCCTCACGTTTTCGTGTAGTTTGCCGCAGTCGCTGCGTGATATAGTTTCCGAAGATGAAGAGAGTATGAACATCAGTCCACTACATGAGGTCATTCTGTCAAGTTCAAGTGAAAATGGTTCCTTTCGGGTTAGTGATCGAATATATTGATAACTTCAAATTGATTTTATTCATACTAACATGGATATGCTTGTTTTAGTTTGTGTTGGGGCACTATATTGTCTGTCTGTGTTTTAGTTTTGCTGCATATGCTTGTTTTGTTTAGCATTAAAATCGATTGACCTTTCTGTTGCAGGAAGATAACAATGATCCGACAAACAATGTTTGAGTAGGATCTACAGACTTCAGACACATGAAGAAGGTTGAGCTTAGTGTGTACATATATAATGTCCGAGCTTGAACTGACCTCTTGTATAGTGAAGTTCTTTTTTAATCCTTTCCGGATCAGATAGGGCTTTATTTTTTGTGTGCTAGAGCAATTCAATCTGTAATATCTTGTTTTCCAATGCTGTTGTTTTTGGTGCTCTGGAGCTACTCCATCTTGTGTACTACTGCTAAATGTGTTTGTTCAATGGGATCTATTTTTCTTTCTATTAGTGTATCTGGCTATCTGCAATAGAAGTACAGAACCAGTCCAGCAGTGACTGCAACAAGCAATGGATTAGTTTTCCATTGCACAATAGCAGGTTATCATTACCCAACTATTTGGTAATAATTGGGTAACAAAAGGTTTCAGATCTTTAATTTCAAAAATGTATTTTTCAAAATGACATCCAATTCAAATAATGTGTTCTGAAAATACATTATCTTATGCAATAATATGTTTGGTTAAAAATGTTTTTTTTCAAAATATAAAAGATTGGACGAGAAACAAAGAAAAAAACACAACAAAACATATTTTAGACAAAAAAAAAAAGATAACAAACCCTTAATATTATAATGTACGTTTTTTAAGGGTAACAAACCCTTAAAAACCCATCATTTTTTTCAAAAAAAAACGTTTTCAGTATTAAAAAATGCAGATTTATAAGGTTATCCAAGCACCCCAGTAAGATCCAAGACTGTATTTTTCTGAATAATCCAGTTTCCCTTAAAATCCATGGCATTTGAAGCTAATCCAAACAAACCCTTAATATTATTGTTCATAAAAAGGTTGTCATCAAAACATTGAGGATGCATGTTTCTTGGGAAAAATCATCTTGCATATGGATCACAGAAGAAGACCCAGTAACCTTAAGTCTGATAAATAATTAAGTTACAATAACTTAGAATATGCAATCCTACAAAACAGGATTTCAACTGATACAGAGCAAAGAAAAGCTTTCAACTGAAAATCTTAAACATTTAAAACGGATGATAAGAGGTATTACTTTCAATTAGTGATGGTCATTTCCTCTATCTTTTTCTTCTTCTGTTCCCTTGATTCATCCTTGTCTTCTATGACATCTTTTTCATCTTCCTCTGACTTTATAACATTAAGTTCGTTGTCCACTTCAGCTGCAGATTCAACTTGCTCAACTACAATTTCTACTTCCACTTCAGATCTCTTTCTTGTACTCGACTCGTCCTTCATTCCATTATCCTGCTCTTCTTCTTCTACCAATTTTACATCTTCCTCCGACTCAATATCATCGAGCACATTGACCACTTCGGCTGCAGGTTGTTCAACTTGCTCCATTCCAATTTCTGTTTCAGCTTCAGATCTCTTTCTTTGTGGAATTACCTGGAAAAATGCAGTCTTCCAGTCCTTTGTTTCCAAGAACTTCAGTAAAATCTCAATCACTTGGTTCACTGTAAGAACCTGTTCAATTAAATTCAATGGGGTAATTAATACCAATGACAGCCTTCATATTGATAAACGAATACACTTTGACTCGAATTCTGAGCAAACTGCAAAGTAACATTGACACTTCAAATAAGTTTCAACAACACAAGCAATGATGTCAAATAATCACGTAGCAATTCATACAAAAAACATAGTGAATGTAAAAGATGAGGGATAGGATAACAATTCTTAAAACCATATGACAAAGGAGATAAACACCGACAAATGAATATATTCTGATATTCATATATACTGCGCCTAGATAAAATTTTCAAAAGAAAAGTGAAGTTGCACATACTGTTCGTTGCAAATTTCAAGTTTCAACACAACACCTGCTATTTGCATGTTCACAAAGGTGCTTTCAAGCTTTAGGAACAGACCTGATTTTCTTTACTTCTTGGGGTTGCTAGGTCAATCCATATTATTTTGTGGGTATTTTGACTGATAGAAGTTCTTTATCATACGAATATATAGTTTTTCCTTGATTAACCACGACATCACATGCAAAGAGTAATTTTCTACAAAAAATAACATATGAGTGCATAACCACAACGATATTTATCTAAGGCCGTGTACCATTAGTCTGGTTTCTTTTTGTCCTAAGAATATATAGATACATCCTTTATTGAACGAGAAAATATCAAATGTAGCAACTAATTTTCTCCGAGAGCAGATAAATGCAAAGCCATGACCAGGTTCGTCTAACTCATAACGATTGACGAACATAGACACAATCCATGATGTTTAATATGCTCTGTATTCCAATTTGAGTGTCGCTTTGGAAACCCATTTGCCTTTTCATTCAGAAAAGGACACAGCTCAAATCATTTCGAAGCCAAAAAGTAATTGAGGGATGTTATTTTATCATAATGATGTCCCACTACTGTTCAATTAAAAAAACATCATTTTAAATTTCATGATTTGGTAAATGTCTATGAAGCCAAGATTTTTATTACCATTGGAATCCAAGAGTTCCTAATCTGAAATGAAATATTCACTTTCTTTCATAAATCTCATTACCATCTGTTCTGCAAGAATCTATTATGGACAAGATAAATAATAATGGCAAGAAATGCTGATGTGATGACAAGTAGTATATTACAGGTCATGTAAACATCTAAAGTCAATTCAAATAAGGAGCAATAAGAGACGAGCTGACCTGAGAACTAGACATCTTCAAGTAACTCCCAATTGGCAACTTTGCAGATTTGATTCCTTGTTCCTGTGCTTTCTTCATGGTTATACCTTTCCATCTATTTCTGTCAACCAGCCCACCAACAATATATATTTTCTCTGTATCAAGTTCCTCAAGAACGGTATCAGCATCTGCCGTCAGATAAACAAGATTGTGTTTGCAGTTTTCAAAAACTTCGATATAAGAACTACTTTCCTTCTGCATAGGCCATTTGTCATAGCCAGGAATCCTCTGGAGTTGAGTCTGCATTTCACCTCTGCAACCAGTCAAGCAAAGGTGAGCCGGTGAAGCACACCTCCCATTCACTGCATAACAATACATAATCTGCAACTTCCATCAGTCAACCCATTTGCCTGTTTTTCGAAGTGACTTATATATCAATGCACAGTCAAGTCTTATATTCATACAACATAACACCATAATTATCCTTATCAATATTTTAAGAACCATGTACATTGATACGAACCTGAAAAGATCCTGGTAATATCTCAAACCAATGAAATTTAACCTTTGCTAATCCTTATACTTTTAATTTGTAGGATGAACCTTTCTTAGGGCCTAAGTGCAAGATGATGCAGTTTTTTTAAAGGAAACTGTGATATTTTTTTCAATGACATCTACAACATCTAAATCCTCCTTGCCCACTTAATTGTAGAAAAACAACCTTTTGTGATGACCCAATTCAGAACAAGGTCCAGTTCAAGATACATAGCAAAATTGCAATAAGTTAAATGTTTACATCAACATATGAACTCATTAGGTAAATCTTAGTCCCCTAGTACTACATCGATTTATAATTTCCTAGCTCCCAGGTGCTTCCAGAAAAACAGAGCTCTTAGCCTCTTACCACCACAGCATACAGTCATGAGATATAACTGTTTTAAGTTACCCGGGAAAACTGGGTCAAACTGCATAGGTTAAGTAATTACTATGTTATGGTGCGACCGTTGCTCTGTAAATACACATGATATCTGCCCTTAATATGGAGTAGCCTAGTAGGCAAAGTACACAACATTAAACATAACTAAATATGAGCCTGAAAAGAGTCGGGAAATATCTCAAACAAAAAAACCTTTGCTAATCCCAAGACTTTTTAATTTGTAGGATGGACTTTTCTTAGTGCCTATACCATATGCAAGCTGATGCAGTTATTTTAAGTAAACTGTGATTTATTTTGTAATGACATCTACAACATCTAAACCCTCCTTGCACACTTAATAATTGATAGGACAGCCAAACCGCATGCAATTATAGAGGTCCGTCTTGAAACAACTGTAGAATAACAATCTCCATAACCTGACTCGGGAGAAGGTCCAGTTCAAGATACATGGCAAAATCACGCAATAAGTTAAATGTTTGCATATTAATACATGAACTCATTAGGTAAATCATAGTCCCCCAGTAGCACATCGATCTATCATCTATAATTTCCTAGTTCCCAAGTGCTTCCGGCAAAACAGATCTCTTACCACCAAAACACAATGGTTTAAGTTACTCGGGAAAACTGGTCAAAGTGCATAGGTTAAATAATTACTGTGATATGGTGTGACCGTTGCTCTGTAAATACACATAATATCTGCCCTTTAATACGTAGCAAGCAAAGCACACCACATTAAACATAACTAAATTTTCAATTTTGTGCGTCACACCAACAAACATAATTCATTCACATAAAAACCCAAACTTTGTCAAATCAACAGTAAGATCCGATCCGATACTTCTCCACCAAATACAATGTACAAATGACAATGGAAAAAGAAGCAAACATGATCTATCACCTGCTGGACGAGGCTATGAATCTCATTAGGCGCCATGAGGTCGGCGAACTCGAGATCGACAACCACCTTCTGGCCGACCTCCTCGGCTCTTTTAAGCCTCGCGAGCTTCGCCTCCCTATCCTCGTTCCTTTTCCCCATCCTCTCCCTCCTCGCCTCCTTCCTCGCCTCCACCAGCCTCGCCTTCTCCTCCTCCGACACGGTGGCGAGCTTCTCGTCCCACTCCTTCCGCTTCCGCTCCAGGTCCTTCCTCCGCCGCTCCTTCTCCGCCGCCTTCCGGTCCGCCTTGCGCTGCTCGAGGCGGAGCTGCTTCTGCTGCTTCTTTAGGGCGGTCTTGGAGAGGGGTCGGGGGGCGTCGGAGGTTAGGGTTTCGGGCTCCATCGCCGGGGGACGGAGGACGAGTTTCAGGGGTTTAGAATACACCAAACAATTAATTAAAGGGTCGTTATACACGGACGCGAGCGTCATGGACGCGCCTTACGTGGATCTGTACAGCTCAGGTATTTTTTTTGAGTCAGCGTCCACTCAGCGAAATTTCTCTTCGCGCATTTTTGTCTTTTTAAAAAACGTCAGTTCTTTAAGTTCAACGATTCATTTCCCAATACACAGATAAGACAGTGTGCAGACCCTAGGACAGCGTGCAAACCCTTTATTCGTGCAGATCTCACACTTATCATAATATTTTTTATTATTAAGTTTTGTCCAGAAATGGAACTGAAAGTTTGTCCTGTTTATGTAGAAAGTTTGTCCTGTTTATGTAGAATGGTTGTCCAGTTTATGTTGAAATTCATACTTATTCCGGACAGAAAATACACTTATTCCGGACATAAAATACACTTATTCCGGACAAAAATACACTTATTCCGGAAAGAAAATACACTTATTTTATTGCGGACAGAAAATACACTTATTCCGGACAAAAATACACTTATTCCGGACAGAAAATACACTTATTCCGGACACCAAACTTTCTTCTTATTCCGAACAGAAACACAACTTAATCCGAACAAACAACATATTCCGAACAGACCCACAACATATTCCGAACAGACAAACAACATATTCCGAACAGACACAACTTAAACCGAACAGACACAGAACTTAATCCGAACAGACACACACCTTATTCCGAACAGACACACAATTTATTCCGAACAGAGGCACAACATATTCCGAACAGACATACAACTTAATCCGAACAGACACACAACTTATTCCGAACAGACTCACAACATATTCTGAACAGACACACAACATATTCCGAACAGACAAACAACTTAATCCGAACAGACACACAACTTATTCCGAACAGACAGACAACTTAATCCGAACAGACCCACAACATATTCCGAACAGACGCACAACATATTCCAAACAAACAGACAACTTAATCCGAACAGACACACAACTTATTCCGAGCAGACCCACAACATATTCCGAACATACACACAACATATTCCGAACAGACAGACAACTTAAACCGAACAGACACACAACATATTCCGAACAGACACACAACTTAAACCGAACAGACATACAACTTAAACCGAACAGACACACAACTTATTCCGAACAAACCCACAACTTATTCCGAACAAACCCACAACTTATTCCGAACAGACACACAACTTAAACCGAACAGACACACAACTTAAACTGAACAGACACACAACTTAAACCGAACAGACACACAACTTATTCCAAACAAACCCACAACTTATTCCGAACAGACACACAACATATTCCGAACAAACACACAACTTAAACCGAACAGACATACAACTTAAACCGAACAGACACACAACTTATTCCGAACAGACTCACAACATATTCCGAACAAACACACAACTTAAACCGAACAGACACACAACATATTCATGTCCCAATCAGAGAAATCATGATCCCCGGGGTTTGGTGCGACTTCGTGAAGCAACGATGTAACCTTCATCTTGAACTTTCTCTTCTCTTGTTGGTGCGACTTCGTGAAGCAACGATGTAACCGACCCATTCACGCTGCTTACGTTGTGAAGAACCCTGGGAGTCGGCATCAGACGCTTCTTCGACGTAATATCTTGCTCGAAATAGTGATTTATTACGGTGAGAGGTACAACATAAACCGAACAGACGTAAGTCTTCACCACGGAGCGTTGTACCTCTCTCCGGAATAAATCATCATTTCGAACAAGATATTATTTCGAATAAGCGTCTGATGCCGACTTTCAGGGTTCTTCACAACGTAAGCAGCGTTAATGGGACGGTCGATGACACTCTTTCTTTCTTCTTCATTCTTTTTCTGTTACGGACACTCCAACAGGGCACCACAACATCTTTGATGCACTGTTACACGAAAAAGAATGAAGAAGAAAGAAATAGTGTCATCGACCGTCCCATTCACGTTGCTTACATTGTGAAGAACTCTGAGAGTCGGCATCAGACGTTTCTTCGAAATAATATCTTGCTGGAAATGGTGATTTATTCCGGAGAGAAAGAATGAAGAAGAAAGAAATAGTGTCATCATATTTGTATTTGCGTGGAGAGAGAGAACGTGCTGAGATGAAACGCATTTAATGTGATTTGAGTGGACATCAGGAAGAAAAAACAAAAAAAGAAAAACATCATTGCTTTGGCCACGTAAGGGTTGACATGGATGTCCACGTATAGCACGTCCGTGACGCGCAACGTTCATAAATCATTTTCCTTAATTAAACACACCATCTTAAAACTGGACCGAACCGGATTTGAGGAAAATCCCAAAACTGTAGATATTTCGGACGTTGTAAGAAAGTCTGAATGTGGTATAGATAATAGCCGTTCTTATCAATGTGGTATTGATGTTGTAATATCCTAAATTTTTTAGTTGAGGTAATAATCAAATATCTTAATGGATTAATTAAGATTGTTGGATGATTGTGTGGTTTTAGGAGAAGATGAAATTTTGAGAAGAATATTGAGAAGAAAAAGATGGAGATTTTGAGGCAAGTACTGATTCGTTATTCTTCAGTTTCATATCATGTCTGTCTCTCTTGATATTCGTAGTTGCTTGCATGTTGAGCATTAATATTGATTTTATGGATATGCATATGATTGCATGGTGGTGTTTCGGTCGACATGTCCTGTGGCTGTGTGTATGTTTTTGGCAGAGCAACTTAGGAAAGAGCTGCCTAGCGGACAGCGTGGAGCCACCCGAGAGAGGAAATGGCTGCATGTCGTTAGTGTGGAGCTACCAGGGTGTGCGTCTGACTGATTGATAGATTTCAGAAGCACAGGATGTGGTCGAATCCGAATGGGGGTTTTAGATTGATATGCATGCATTTTATTTGTGATGCACGTCTCTTGATTGTGCTTATTGACTGAATGTCATATTCTGTATTATTTTCCACATGATTATGATTCTGATTGATTGATGGTTGGTACTTGCGGGTCGTCGAGCTCACAAATTGTTGATTATATTTTTCAGATTAATTATGAGCCTATCAGATGGATTTAAATATCAGAGTACGCAGCGGTCAGGATCGTGGATCGTATCTTAACGCACCGGGTTCGGGCGGGTGAGCAGTTGTCCGGGCTCGGGGCGTTACAGATGTAATCACTAAATATAGAATTTATTTAGATATAGCTCCTGATATGATAATGATATAAATAAATGTGTATAAGATGATATTTGATTCGAATTCTTATCTGAACTCTTAACTTCAATATTTTATATATATTTATAAGTTAGAAACATGATATTCGATACATATGTGTATCGGATTGTTGTTTTGCACATTTTAACCTCGAACATAGTTATGTATTATAAAAATTGAAAATAATCATATATATATATATACAATAATTCTTTAGTGAGCACAGATCTTAATTTTTCTAAATTAAATCCCTACTATATCAACCACTCATTTTAAATTGTAAGGTAGATTAAGAAAAAAACGATTATGCTAATGAATGATGAGATTAACTATAAATAAGATCCAAATGAGATGGTAGGAGACTTAAACTAAATTTGATGAGCTCTGAGTTTACTAGAACTTGATTATATATATATATATACACATGAATTCTCTAGTGAGCCCAGGGCTCAACTTATCTAAATTAAGCCCCCACAATATCCACCACTTATTTCAAATTGTAAGGTAGATTAAGAAAAAAACGGTTATGCTAATGAATAGTGAGATTAACTGTAAATAAGATCCAACGGTGAGATTGTAGGGGGCTTAAACTAAATTTGATGAGCCCTGAGCTCACTAGAGCTTGACCATATATACATACATATATATATATATACATATATATATAACAAAGTAACTTATGTTTAACGGGACCGTTTTCAGCCAAACAAATAGATTCGATTTGATCCGATTAACCGGGCTGAATCAGTCTGAGTACCCTCCTAGTTTGATGTTTAATTCTTATAAATTCCAAAAAAACTTTGGCCGCCAAGGATCCGTTGGCATATAATAATTGGGTTGTGCCGTTTATAAAAAAAGGTGCATGAATGAGGGGTTTTTTGCATGACGAAATCTAGTATGTATGGGTTTGTTCTTCAATCCTTTTTATGTCATAGAATGTATTGATTCCCATGTCCTCCCTTGCGTTCTCCCTCACCTTCCATGTTGGCGAGATTTAAGTGTACTCGAACAAACCCATGATTGGTGTTTCATAAAACAAACTTCAAATTCTAAAAACATTGGACGTACATGATAAAAGCCTTGGATTGTGTCACAAAATAAGATTTGGAGTTTGAATTTGTTGTTTAGGTATTGAAATTGATTTATTTTTTTAATGACCGGAGAACTTACCGGAGCACCGTCGTTTGGACGTCAATCAGACTACAAACCCCGTGACTCGTGGGACCCACTTTCTGTCCAATAAGAACCCCACTCACCTAGAAAGGGACTAGAGGAATTTGAACCGGGGATTGAAATTGAATCGAACTGTATTAATGGTTATTGTATTAAATAAATTTAGTAATTTTAAGGATATTGGATAATGAAACAAATGTTATTGGTGTTTTTGCATTATGTCCTTGTAGATAGTTTTATTTATGATTTTTCTCCACTTGTTCGTGTTAACCTTTCCTCTTCATCTATGATTTTTTCTGATTTTTTTGTGCGTGGAAATCCCTGTAAAATAAGGTCCTAATAGTTCGTAATCGGTAATCAATATGTAATCTCCAATTTATACCTAAAGTCCCTTTACGAGATATATCGAGTTATTGACACTGCCAAGGTGGTGTGTGTGTAGTTTATCTCGAGACTCTCAATATTGTATTAATTAATATATATACATGAGGTTAATTTAATTACTTGCAAACTATATACCTTGGCACTTTGGCAGTACTTTGTAAAGAAGTGGTTCAAAAAGAACTTTGTACCGGAGCCCTTTGGGTTTTGAGAAACAGGTTTTAACCGAACCGGCATGTTTATGCTTCGGAATTACAAAACACCAACTTATTACAAAGATTTAAGTTTTACATTATTCTTATATTATTACATATCTTTTAAAACAATGTTTGAAAATCTTACTTCTCCAATGGACTATAAGTCTATAACCGACCCACGAGTGTGATCAAAGCTGCTTTCACCGCAAAAACTTGCGAACAACCAAACATAGATGAATAACATAATCTTCTTAATCCAGTCCTGAAACAGTAACAGTTCTTCGTGCACAAATATTTTCTTTGGCAAATCAAATGTTTTGGCCTCACGATCTCACCCCCTCCCTGTGTTTATCTGCATCAATCATGCACACGTAGTAATGCATAAACCTCAATCTACAAGCGAAAAGTAATATCATATATATGTATGAGAAAATGGGATACAAAATTAAACTCACATTGGTATACAACTAAAGGAATGAGAAGCACAAGGAAGATGAGAACTACATTGTTGGGTTCCATTTCGATCTCAAGTTGCAATTGTTTTAGAACAATGTCATGGTGGTATTCATAGTTGCAACTTTATTCTGTCTATGTGTTTAATGCGATATCCAGATTCTATTATCCTGATTATCGTACTTCAAGGGCATATTAGTTTATGTTATGTATCTTTTATCTCGTCAAGATTCATTAACTAAGAGAAAAAATGTAACAAATATATCTCAATGGCTCAGTCCTCACAGACTAACAAATGCATGGCAAAAAGAAGCACCGAAAAAATATACTTATTACATGGAATAGATAGACAACATGGCAACACGGTTACATCAACCAAACCATGTACCAAGCGACTCCATTAAAGTTAGTTACACATGCACACTCAATATTAGATGCGTCCCAAAACTTGATCTTCTCCTGCTGTTTATTTCTTGTAATTAAACCTGAAAAAATGTAGACCAAAAAAGGGAAATAAATAAGTACCATTACTGATATTTATCTGCATATTTACTCACCACAAACCCATTTTCTCATCATACAGAGGTATTTTTATTCACGTTTGCAGAAGGAAAAACAATGAGTGTTATGGGTCATGACAGATAGAGCAGAGAGCACACACCCCACAAGAACCAACCCCTGTGATTTGTGCGGAGGTGTGCTCTCTCTCTTCTGTCATAACATATTAATTAACACATCTATTCTTGCTTCCTTTGCAAAAACAAACATAACAATAACATAATGTTATACCATAGAAACTGCAAATCAATTGAACAAAACGTACATATGAAGAAGAACACAACTACACAAAAAACATCACGTAAAAGTAAAAAGTATGAAGTCAAAATCCTTAAGAAAACATTATCCCAACAGAATAGTGAGAAAACACGTTCCATGTTGTCATGTTATTGTCTAGCACAAGTTCTGATGTAAAACATCAACACACACAAAAACCAAAACGTCAAACACAACGTGAAAATCTATCAGACAATCGCAAAGTGAAAACACAACGATAATACAAAATTCAAAAAAAAGGAACAAAAATACGAAGTAACGTTTGAAGAGGAGATGGATGTGGGGAAGGTGTAAGATATCGTGCCTTTTTATAGCCAGAAAAACAACCGGGTAAAACCGGTTATGCATGGCAGCCACCTCCTACAACCAGTCACATATCTCCATGTGTCACTTTACCATGCAGACCCTCAGAAACAGGTGCAACTGTGCAAGTGTTATCCCCATCTCCTTAAAATGGAAAGCAGGTGATTAATTGGGAGTAATTAAGGGTGGTGCTAAAAAAGGAGGGTTAATGGTGGGTGGGTTTGAGGTCCCCTCCCTAACACGCACCACTGTTGGTGGTGTGAGAGTGAACGTTACCGTTTGGAGGGGGAGTTGCATGCAAAGATCGAGACCAGTCCCAGCCCTGTTTTTGGAAACTTGGATTTGACTGTGGTGGTGGTGGTGGTGATGGCCATTTCCAGTTTCTCATTTGAACGGTCAACTCTTGGTTTAATTGCTTCGAGGAATTACAACTTACAACTCTTACCTAATTAAGGGTATGATTAAGAAGGATAGGGGCGATTTGGAATAATTTCTAGGAGTTGATTTCTTCTTCTTTTAAAATCAATTCTTACAAAAAATCTCAAGAAAAAATAATAATTTAGGATTTTATTTCCACAACCTCCCGTTGCTTATAGAGGAAATATGGAAACTCGTTCTAAGTACGCATTCTTTGTGGTGGATTCTCTAATTCTAATTAGGAACTCCGGCGAAAATGTGAAGATGTTGTGGCATCAAGAATATGAACTGGTTTTTTTTTGGGCGGAGAAATATGATGTGGTTGGAGTTGGGTGAAAGAAACCCTAGAATTTGGAGGAAGCAAAGGTCTTGATTAATTTCGAAGAGTGTCATTTGTATTTAAACTCTTTGAGATCTAATAACTCAGAAAACATTTTTATGAAAAAATTGTTATCCAAGATTCCAAATGGTTGAATTGATTTAGACACGATTTTTTTTGGTGATTCATTAACTTAGTTATGATAATTTATGATGAAATAACATCAAGTAAAATGACATGATTCGATATGAATACACGATTGGGAATATTTACACGAAATTGTTGAATATTTACGTTTGTCATAGTCTAATTAATTTTTTTTACTTCAAAACTATTGTTTAAGATGTTTATTAAAATGAATATATTATTATATTATATTACTTGATCGTTACCAATCTAATTATGACATATTTATTCCAAATTTTGTTAAATATGCCAGACACGATTTTCTAAAACGAAAGTATACGACATGACACGATTGTCAGGTGTTTCGCGAAACTTTCCCATTTCTTTCCATCCGTAGTACTATAGGAGGGGCAAATTGGTCATTTTGACACCTCTGTTGCACTAAATTCCTACCTTTCTGACTGACCACCACCACTAAAGCTAACCTCACTTTTCTTTTGCTTCTCGGGTTCGTTTGGGCTTTCGTGTTTCAAGGTGGCGGGACGAAGGGTTGGATTGATCGCCGACAGGTGACCAAAAAGAAACCTACAACGATTGGACTGGCCAAATTAATGATGATCTACAATATTGGGGACTCTGTTAATTTGTGTGTATAACTACTCCCATACTCATTGCTTAATGATCATGTCATCACTTATTTGTTTTTGAAAGAGCGCTTATCATCTTATTAAGGAGAAATTGTATTGTTACGACTTCGTTTACATTCATATGCATGTTATTAATTTGTATCCGTAAGTTACAGTTTCTTCTTCTTCCATGTTACAACTTCTACTGCATCGATAAAGACTCGAGTTTTCATGTTCTATTTCATGCATGTGTTCTACACTTCTCTACTTCTACGTGTGACATTAAATTACTTAGAATGCCACGTGCAACAACTTTTACTTCATCAGTGGTAACAAATTAATACCAATGCTTGGTTGGTATCCGTGTAACGTCCCGAAACAGTAGAAAATTTAAAACTTTTAAAAAGATATAAGAATCAACACCGAGGTCGTTACTAAACCACATAATATATGTATATAAGTTGTACAACGTCTGATACATGAATCAATGAAACCAAAGGTACCGGTGTAAAGATCGATGTTGGGGCTTGGGCTGTGGTTGGTCTTCAGTCGTTCTGGTTTCTTTGTTGGCTTAGGTTTTGTCGATTGTATTTATCTTTTCTCTGTTAACCTAACGAGATTTGATTATATGGATCTTCTTTGGGATTTTTTTATATATATAGTACGTGGGTTTTATTTGTGCATAAATTAACAAATATTATTTTTGAGTTTGAATTTGTTTATTTGGAATCTGGATTCTTCAAATCTCGTACCCGCCCGACCACCATGTGTACTGGTGTAAGAAACTTCCTTTCCGAAAACTTTTAGAAATTGAACTACTGGTTTGTGCTTCATCTATCTATCTTATTGACGACACCGATAAATCATATCAATGTTCTATGAGACGATTAAATACAAATAATCATACTATATATCCAAGTTTGGTCCTCGACAACAATGTAATCTCCATGTCATATGTCGTACGAAATAACTATTCAAACAACTCTCATCAGAAAACAACTCATATGCAAACGTTCAGAACAAAACAATTAAGCATCTTTTGGGAACATATTTTGTGAATATGTATTAATGATTTGAACGATAATTGGTAAATTTAACAACCCCACACGAAAAAAACTCCAATTAAGACCCAGCTAATATCCATTTTGTCGTGCAAGTTAAGCCTAAGACATGAAATTGATATATTTTGTCAATAAATTAACATCGGTAAACCTATTAAATGATCCCTCGACCACATTTTTTTTGATAACTAGTAGTTTAAAATAAAATAAAAAACTTCTGTAATGCAAAATTAAATTTCTCCTATCGTTTCATGATTATTAATTGAACCCTTAGCAGTTTTCCAAAAAGTAGGATTCATGATCATTTGATGCCTTAAGTCTTTTAATTTTTGTGTGTGTAAATTCAGGACGTTGTTTGTGTCTTGGTTTAATTCTAAATGTTGCGATACTACATGTGCATGTGGTTATAATTAATCTCTGAAACTTACAACAAATCATGCAATTTGGTATGAAGTTCAAAACCAATTATTTTGAATCGGAAAAAAAATTAAGAATCTTCTTGGGAAAATTTTCTTGTATGAGATAATCAGATAATACTATTTTAAGCACAAAATCAAATATAGTAACATGCAATTCTAATAGGTCTTATTAGCAGTCTCTAAAAAAAACGCGAATTTTCTTTTAAACGGTGTACAAAATCATCCGAGTTTTCTAACAGGTATCCATTAGTAGGCATGCAAAAAATATATTTATATGGATACGTTGGTAATTGAGCAATTTGAAAGATTTACGGTCTGCTTAATATTTTAGGTGTTAGTCCCACATTGCTAAACACAAAAAGTGTACAACACTATATAATAAAGTTTGATCCACTACTCTTCACCTAAGTGCTTAGGTTTTGTTGAGGTGGTGGACCAATCAAATTTAACATGGTATCAGAGCTTCCGCTGCGCACTCTACTCGGTTTGGACATTTTCTCAACATTAGGATCCAAAATCTCGAAACCAATGTTCTAACTCCCAGTAGCTACATTTTTTTGTTTTATTCTACGCTATGATTCAACTCCAACTAATCACTTTTTTGTTTTATTAAAAATATAAACATCATTTTTCTTTGGATCATCATTATCATTGAATTGATATTAAGTGAATTGTACCCACTTGAGTTTTTTCCCCTTGATCCGTTGTTATGGTGTAGTTTTTAGTAAAAGACATATTAATTTTAAGTTGCGTTCAATTTTTTCGACCCCCAACTCAAAAGATCATGATCCACCCCCTTGGGCACAACTATTTAGAAACTCCATTTTCAACAGAGAATTATCTATTTGTAGTTTTCATGTAAACGTGTTAAATACGAAGACCAAATGCCAGCAATCATACAAATAATCCTACTACGCACTAACTAACCACAATGCATGTAAACCATCCAAAGTCTCACCGTGTGCAATTAAATACTACAAAAAAGACCACAATTCCAAAATTACATTTCACAATCCGAATCCAAATTTGTTTAGTTCTAGCATGTCTTAAGGCCGAAGAAAACTCACACGAATGCACGATCTCGACAACCAATATTTGGTCGAAAAAGATCAATTTTTTTAAAAAATTTAAAACCGTCAAATAACACGATTTCACCACGTAATTAATCCATTTTCTCGGCTCTTTTCCACCCCTCCTATAAAAGCTTAATGACTCTCTCTCCCACTCCACTTCCTCAATTCTCCCCTCTCTCTTCGATCGATTCGGACCGACCGAAAAACCCTAATTCTCTCCGAAATCGGGAGCGAAATCTCCCATTCCTCCGCCCCCAATTCGACCGAAACCTCACCGGCGAGTTCGATCCTCCCGCGATCAGGTCCCGATCGGCGCTTCGTCCGATGCGAATTGGGAGATGAAGTACAAGCGGCGACGCGTGGTGGAGGTGGTGAGTGGAAAGGCCTAATTCGCATTGTCGTCGTTTTGATTTCGTTGGATTTTTCGTTTGTGATGTGTTTGGGCGGATTATACATGCAAAATTTAGAAAGATTGGATTTTTATGGGTTGTGATGAAATGGTGGGAATATCGTGAGTTTAGGAATCGGAAATGATATTGATTGGGGAGTTAATGGGTTCTGGTCGATTGCGATAGTCGGGGACAATTTGTCTCCTGCAATTTGCCTGTTCTGATCACCTACTGCCTCTAGCAATCTGGTGTGTAGCAGAGTCGTGATGTTGGGAGTGACGATAGTGCCTCTAAACATATTCTTTCGGTCATGTTTATCCACACATTATAGGAACTGACTGTTGACCGTTGTTGTGAATCCTGTTGTCAGAATCTTCCTAGGTTGGATATGAATAGAGAAAAATAGCATCACTATCATCATCACAACAATTTAAAATGACGAAAGCAAGTGGTCATATTACTTTCTCCACATGAATTCATTGAATTTGAAGTACTGCGAAATGGAGAAGACAAATGGATGGTTTTATCACCAATAAAAAAGATGGTTTTATCACCGATAAAAAGGATGGTTTCATCAATCCAGATCACAACTCACATATATCGGGGGGTTATCATGCCATTTAGACTGATAGAGAGATACCTCTCTGTCACCATCTTCAAGTGTATATATGCAAATAAAGCCCTATAAGCACCTTTTTTTTTGTGCCAACAGATATCATCAAGCATTCAAGCATGAAATGCGCCATAATCCAATTTCACTTTTCTATTCCTCTTTTTTTGACCAATTTCAGGCCCGATATTTTAACCCAATTGACAAGCTAATGAACACTTATATATTAAATTTGGAAGAATCAATTTGTTATTATCCAGTATAAAATCGTAATGTGGTTTTGCACTTCGAATTCCATTCTCAGTCTCTGGCCAATTCTCAGTCTACCACTTAAATTGGACAAGTTAACAAGCTTATTCCTCATTGTTTGTGATGTTTTCCTCCCTCTTTTGGGCTAAGGCATGCTTATACATGCTTTCTCTGTATAGTTCAACTTTCTGTCTCACAGCAAAAGCTAGTCACATTAACGTTCTTTTTCATCTTATGTAATTCCGTATCAACTTAATCTGCTTCCGTGTTGGGCAGCTATGGGAAAGTATTGTAAATTTTCTGTCCCAACATGTTTTATTGATCTGCTTATGCTATATAGACTTCTGGGCATGTAGAGTTCTCCAACCCGAAGAGATGTGTATTTGTCTGTGAGTATTTTATTCAGCCAAACAAAACCCTAATGCATCACCCCTATTTGTTAGCCATATATCACACTGATGACTAATACGCTGTCTGCTCAAGCGTTAGCAGTAGGGAAAAACTAATATGAAGACTCCATGATTTTTGAAGTTTTTACCGACAAATAGCTAGAGTTCAAGAATTTCTCATATGTGAAATTCACCCATGCAGTTAGGTCTTCTTTTACCATCTATTATTTCTTGATACCAGTGATTTAACGAGAATTTTAATAACTAGTAACAGTGTAACTATTGCCATGATTTAAAAGACAGAACTCTGATACATTAAGGTTCTCCTTGCCTCTCTCAGACATTAGGTTCATTCCCTGACATAATTTTCTAATTGAATGTATATCACATCATTGTAACTCTTATAGTTGTGGCTCATAATATGTTATATTATGTTGGAGATATGTGAACTCAAAAAAAAAGATATGTTTATCCATGTGCAGCCTCCAAAAATAAAGTTGTTCATCAGCAATGTTAGATCTTCAAGCTTGGAGAATATAGAGGAGACTTTGCAGAGCTTCTCCTGGGAATTTGAAAAGGTTCGGTTGTTTGCATTTTTTATTAGATTATACCAGTGCTATTTTTTTTTCTTCTTTTCTGGAGCCTTTTTGGAATTTTCGAGACAGTTCAATGAGAACCTTGATATAGTTTATGTGAAACCTTATTTATTTTAATTAACCCATTTTAAGTTAGCTAATTTCATTTTAACCATTCACAGGGAGACTTTCATCACTGGGTTGAACTTTTTAATCACTTCGACTCATATTTTGAGAAGTACATTAAGTCAAGGAAGGATTTGCAGCTTGTAGACAATTTTGTTGAAGCAGATCCACCATTTCCTAGAGCAGCTATTCTTCAGATTCTCCGGGTCACTAGGATTATATTGGAGAATTGTACTAATAAGCATTTTTATAGTTCTTATGAGGTATGTTTACTTCATATGACACAACACTTTATGGTCGGGAGTAGCATTGCTAGAAGTTTTGTAATTTTGTGTCCGAATATGTACTGTCATATTTCTTCTCTTATCCACTATTTTTTTAATGTTATCAACATCAACATAACCCCAATGCCTTAGAAGAGGTTCCCACCTAAGCGAGGTAAGAGGGGGTCGGATATACGCAACCCTACCACTGTAAAACAGTGAGGTTGTTTCCAATTGACCCAAATGATGCAAATGCAACTGACCATATGCGATTCCACAATAAAAGAAATGCAGATCGTTTAAATAGCCCTTTGATATAGTCCATGATGCTCCAAATGTCAAACAACTTAATCTTTGACACAGTGGAAATGGACATTATTTTTTTAACGTTATCTGAAATTTTAATTGGTTTTCAATGCCATTGTTTTGTTAATACTTCTTGTACATCTGTGTGGTGTTATTAATTATAATACTCGATGCATCCCCATTTTTGTCTGCCATTAGACCTTCATGATTATGTTTGTAATTGGATGCTTCTATTTTCTGAATCTGCTTCTATTTGAATGCAGCAGCATCTTTCATCTCTCCTTTCTTGTACTGATGCTGAAGTTGTTGAGGAAAGTTTACATACTTTGGTCGTATTTTTGAGGAAAGCAGTTGGAAAATGCTCCATCCGAGATGCATCATTGACTTCAAAACTATTTGCGTACGCACAAGGATGGGGCAGTAAAGAAGAAGGCCTTGGATTGGTTGCATGCTCTTTAGAAAAAGAGCATGATTATGTAGCAACTCAGATGGGATGCACTCTTCATTTTGAGTTCTATGCGGACGGTGATGCGTCAACGCATTCTTCCAGTGCTGAAGGAGTGTCTTCCAGTGGCGATGCTTTGAACCAAGGGCTGCAAATCATTCACTTGCCAAACATTAATTCTTACGAGGAGAGTGACCTAGAGCTTCTCAATAAGTTAATCAAGGAGTACAAAGTGCCTTACAGATTATGTTTTTCCCTTTTAACAAGGTTGAGGCTTGCAAGGGCTTTTAGTTCTTTATCAGCCAGGCAGCAGTATATCTGCATCCGTTTGTACTCTTTCATGGCTTTAGTTCAAGCTAGTATTGATGCCAACAGCTTAAATGCTTTTTTCACTAATGAACCAGAATTTATTAATGAACTAGTTTCTCTACTAAGTTATGAAGACTTGATTCCTGAAAAAGTTCAAGTTTTGGGAATCTTATCCCTTGCCTCTCTTTGCCAAGATCGTTCTCACCAGTCAACTGTATTGACTGCTGTGTCTTCTGGTGGTCACCGTGGAGCTCTCCCTGGCTTGATGCAGAAGGCAATAGATTCCATAATGAGTGAATCTGGAAAATGGTCCATATGTTTTGCTGAAGCACTTCTATCTCTTGTCACTGTTCTGGTTTCATCGTCTCCTGGTTCTTCAGCTTTGCGTGAGGCAGGATTTATACCCACACTTCTGCCTTTGCTCAAAGATACAAAACCACAGCACATGCACTTGGTCAGTACTGCCGTCCATGTCCTGGAGGCATTTATGGATTACAGTAATCCTGCTGTGGCATTATTCAGAGATCTGGGTGGCTTAGATGACACTATTGCACGACTGAAGCTGGAAGTTTCTTGTGTTGAGAATGGTTTTGGGAAACATGAAAATGTCATGATTGACAGAAAGGGAAAGCAGGTCCTTGAGGTTTCTCTTAACAAAGATTCACATGTGTACTGTTCTGAAGGTATTGTTTCTTACCAGAGGAAGTCATTGATAAAAACATTGCTACGGGCAATATCACTTGGGACGTATGCACCAGGAAGTACTACACGCATTTATGGATCAGAAGAGAACTTGTTACCTCAGTGCTTATGCATAATTTTCAGTAGGGCAAAAGACTTCGGTGGTGGGGTATTTTCACTAGCAACCACTGTCACAAGTGACCTTATTCATAAGGATCCTACCTGTTATGCTATTCTCGATGCCGCCGGTTTGCCACAAGCATTTCTAAATTCTATTACAAGTGGAGTCTTGTGTTCGGCTGAAGCAATATCATGCATACCACAATGCCTAGATGCTTTGTGTTTGAATAGCTCTGGTCTCCAAGCAGTTAAGACTTCTAATGCTCTTGGGTGTTTTGTGAATATTTTCACATCTCCAGCATACTTACGGGCTCTCAGGGGTGATACACCTGGATCATTGTCAAGTGGACTTGATGAACTAATAAGACACACTTCATCACTAAGAAGTTCTGCTGTTGATATTTTCATTGAGATCTTAAACACAATAGCAAAACTTGGCTCAGGTGTTGAAACCTCTGCTGCTGAATCTCAAAGCTCTTCTACCTTCATCCCAATGGAAACCGCTCCTAATGAAAATAATTCAATTCATCCAGATGAACCAAAATCATCCAATACTGCAAGTCCTAGGTTGCTAGGGGGATTACCAGATGTGCAAGGCACAGATATTGAAGATTTTCTTCCAGAATGCATAAGCAACGCCAGTCGTCTGCTTGAAACGGTTCTTCAAAATGCAGATACCTGTCGGTTGTTTATTGAGAAAAAAGGCATTGAATTCATTTTGCAATTATTTAATTTGCCATCGATGCCTCTCCTTGCATCCATCGGTCAGAGTGTGGCTGTTGCATTTAAGAATTTGTCTTCGCTGCATGCTGTTCCTGTTGCCCGAGCAGTTTGTTCATTCCTGAAGGAACACCTTAAATCATTGAATGAATTGTTGGCATCAGTTGGTGGTTCTAAGATTGTAATGCTTGAAGGTGCTATGCAAAAGAAAGTATTGAATTCCCTTTCGAGTCTGGAAGGTTTATTATCACTGTCTAATTTTCTGTTGAAGGCAACCACTAGTATGGTGTCTGAGTTAGGTTCTCTTGATGCTGACATTGTGAAGGACTTAGCGAAGGTGTACAAAGAAATACTTTGGCAGATATCTTTGTGTGATGATTCGCAGATAGAAGAAGACAGACAAGATAAGGGCAAGGATACAGAAAATGGAGATGGTCCAAAGTTCAGTTCTGTTGGAAGAGAAAATGGAGATGAAGCAACTACCAATGCACTTGGCAGATATATCAATCCTTTCTCTGTAAGCAGTACTGGATCTCAGTGGAATGTGGAGCAGGAACTTTTCTCAGTTCGTTCTGCTGAAGGATTTCATCGACATAGTCGTAATGGACTTTCACGAATACGTGGTGGACGATCTGGCCGACATTTAGGCATAACACTGGTGGAATCGGAAGGTTCTGCAATGCCAGATATTTCCCTGGTCCAAGATACTAAAAATAAGTCCCCAGAAGATATTATCTCAGAGCTTCTAAAAAAACTCAGTGCTGCCATGCGCTCTTTCCATGCTTCTCTTGTAAAAGGATTGACCGCTCGCCGTAGATCTGATCATGGGTCTCTTAGTCCTTCATGCAGAAATATTGCAACAGGACTTGCCAAACTTTTTCTTGAAGCCCTTGGTTATTCAAGATCTACAGCAGTTTTTGAAATGTCTTTATCTGTCAAATGTCGTTATTTCGGAAAGATAGTGGATGATATGATTGCTCTTATTTTTGATAGCAGAAGGCGTTCATGTAACACTGCCTTGGTGAATAGTTTTTATGTCAATGGAACATTCAAAGAGCTCTTGACTACTTTTGAGGCCAGCAGCCAACTGCTTTGGACCCTACCTTGCTCAAGTGCTGTTGTAGATGAAGAAAAGCCTGATGTTGCACACAGATTGTCTCATAGCAGCTGGTTGGTGAATACATTACAAAGCTATTGCTATTTATTAGCTTACTTTGTGAACCCCTCATTGCTCTTGTCTCCTAGTTCACGTTCCCAAGTCCAGCTTCTTGTCCAACCCGTGCCTTCTGGGTTATCTATTGGTCTCTTTGATGTTCCCAGAGAACCTGAGGCATTTGTAAGAATTTTGCAATCTCAAGTTCTGGACGTGGTACTTCCAATATGGAATCATCCCATGTTCCCAAGATGTACTCCCACTTTCATTTCTTCTGTGACATGCATTATTGCATATATATATTCTGGTGCTGGAGATGTAAAGCACAGTCCTGGTGGAGTAACAGGAAGTGCTGGAGAACGACTCACTGTACCTCCGGTTGATGAGGCTTCAATTGCTTCTATAGTTGAGATGGGTTTTACCAGGGCCAGAGCGGAAGAAGCTCTAAGAAGCATAAACATAAACAGTGTTGAGATGGCCATGGATTGGTTATTCAGTCATCCTGAAGAATATGGACATGAGGATGCTCAGCTTGCTCAAGCACTTGAATTGTCACTTGGTAGTTCTTCAGAATCACAAAAGGAGGATGGTAATGACAAAATAAAAAGTACTCTGGTAGAAGAGAAGGAAGCAGAGATTCCACCAGTAGAAAATATTTTATCCACATGTATGAAACTTTTCCAGAATAAGGATACTGTTGCTTTTCACTTGACAGACTTGCTCGTAACACTGTGCAACAGGAATAAAGGTAGAGACCGTTCAAGAGTAGCATTATTTCTGATTGAGCAGCTCAAAATCTGTCCAGAACAGTCATCTAGTCAAATCTCCCATATTCTGGCCCTGCTTCTGAGCGAGGATAGTAGTACACGTGAAATTGCTGCAGAAAATGGGACTGCTACTCTTATACTTGACGTTCTTGCAGGTTTCAATGTGAAGAATGATTTAAGGGGTGATGATTCAGTGGACAAATTCTTAAGTACTTTATTTCTCATCTTGAACAATTTGTTGGAGTTCAACCCAAAACAATCACCAGAAATAGCCGTAGTAACTCCTGAGTCAGCTTTTGATGATAATTCCTTGTCAGTACAGGCATCTATACCTCAGGGAAAAACAACATCGAAGGATGATAAAGACACTGATAATGTTTTTGAGAGGATATTAGGGAAGACAACTGGATATTTGACTTTTGAGGAGAGTCAAAGGTCACTAACGATTGCTTGTGAATACTTAAAAATGCATACTCCACCTGTCGTCATGCAGGCTGTTTTGCAACTTTGTGCACGATTAACAAAAAGTCATGTTTTGGCTATGAAATTCCTTGAAAATGCAGGTATGTCTGCACTTTTTAGTCTCCCCCAAAGTAGTTGTTTTCCTGGCTTCGACAGCTTGGCATCTGTTATCATTCGTCACCTTCTGGAAGATCCTCAAACTCTGCAGACTGCAATGGAGTTAGAGATACGACATTCTATCACAGGTGCACTTAACAGGCATGCTGGTCGGGTTCCTCCTAGGCTATTTTTGACATCAATGGCACCTTTAATATCTAGAGATCCTACAACTTTCATGAAAGCTGCTAATGCAGTTTGTCAATTGGATTCATCAGGAGGAAGAATAAATATTGTCCTATCAAGGGAAAGGGAGAAGGAGAAATCAAAACCATGTGCTTCAGAATTTGCCACTATTTCTAATGATAGCATACACATCACTGAAACTAATATAAGTGATGCTCCTGGTAAGTGTTCCAAAGGATACAAGAAGATCCCTGCAAGTTTGTGTCAGGTGATAGACCAACTTCTAGAGATAATTATGACTAAACCATCCATGGAAGAAAACATGAATTCATCATCTGCTATGGATGCTGATGTACCTGCCATGAAGGATAAAGGCAAATCAAAGATGGATGATGGAAATTTTAACACTGATGCACTTCCTGTAAAATCAGCCTGGCTTGCAAAGATGACCTTTGTTCTGAAGTTGTTGAGTGATATTCTTCTTATGTATGTCCATGCTGTCGGAGTTGTTCTAAAGCGAGACGTTGATATGTTTCAGAGGGGTTTGTGTCAAGAAGATCATTCCACATCTAATGGTATAGTCCATCATGTGTTGCACCATCTGCTACCATTGTCATCTCATAATGAAAATGATGCATTAAATGAATGGAAGTCAAAATTGTCTGAAAAGGCTTCATGTTTTTTGGTGGTGTTGTGTGGTCGTTCCGCTGAAGGGAGACGAAGAGTTATTTGTGAACTTGTGAAGGCGTTTACCTCTTTCAGTAGTTTGCAGGATAATTCTTCTGCATTTCTTTTAATTCCAAATCGAAAGGTCCTAGCTTTTACTGATTTGTTATATTCCATAGTATCCAAAAGTTCTTCCAGTAGCCTGCCTGGTTCTGGATGTTCCCCTGACATTGCCAAGGCGATGATTGATGGAGGAATTGTGCATGCTTTGACAAATGTTCTCCAAGTAATTGACCTTGACCATCCCAACGCCTCCAAAGTCGTCAATATTATACTCAAGGCTTTGGAGATCTTAACAAGAGCTGCAAATACTAGTCAGCAACTTTACAAATCAGACTGTGCCAATAAAAAGAAACCTTCTAGTCAGACAGGCAGATCTGAAGGACCTGTCCACGAAGCTACACATGGTGGAAATGTGAATTCTCAACCTGATACTGGAAATCACATTCTTGGTGAGGAACATCAGGACCAAAGATCTTCTCAGGACATAGGCATTCAAACCAACAACTCAGATCAGCCTATGGAACAGGATATGGGGGCTGAAAGAACAGAGAATGCTGCAACTGATATGCAACCAGTTAACAATGTGGAGTTTACACGTGATGAGGTGGATGGACAAGATACTTTGCATGAAGTAAATGGTGGTGCCATGTCTTTTCAGGTTGAGCATCATACCGATGATGATATGGACGAAGAAGAGGATGATGACATGGGGGAGGATGTCGAGGATGATGATGAAGATGATGAAGATGAGGATGAGATAGCTGAAGAGGGAGCTGCTTTGATGTCTCTTGCTGATACTGATGTGGAGGACCATGATGAAAATGGCCTTGGAGATGAGTATAATGATGAAATGATTGACGAAGATGATAGTGATTTCCCTGAAAATCGTGTTATAGAAGTCCGGTGGAGGGAGGGGTCGTCTATTTTAGATGAATTGCGTGTTTTACACTCTACAGATTCAAATCACTTCATTGATATTACTGCGGAGCCCTTTCAAGGTGTTAATATCGACAATGGCTTTCGTTCCCGTAGACCATCAGATATGGAGCGTCGCCGTCACAACACTAGGAGCTTCCTGGATCGTTCCTTGGAGAGCAGTGCATTTCAACATCCGCTACTCATAAGGCCAACTCAGTCAAGAAATCTTAATATGTCACCATGGCCTTCCTCAGGAAATACAAGTAGGGAGCTAGACACTCTAGATTCCGGGCACTTTGTTCTTACTCAATTCAACACATTTGACGGTGGCATGCATTCTGATTATCCTGGATCTATGATGTTTGGTGATCATTTGGTTGGTTCTGCACCTCCACCCTTGATTGACTTCTCACTTGGAGCTGATTCTGTACATTTGGGTGCAAGAAGAGGTCCAGCTGCTGGTAGATGGTCTGACGATGGTCAACCACAATCCAGCGGCTTAGCTGCAACTATTGCACAGGCAGTAGAGAATCTCTTTATCTCTCAATTGCGCAGTATGTCTTCAGATGATTCTTCTGTAGACCAGAGGCAATTGAATATTTCTTCAGGTCAGGAGATGCAACAACAAAACATTCCATTGTTAGTGTCTGATGGACAACAGTTGGGGCCGGCAGATGATGACTGGCCACAGAGTGAAGGTCAGATTCAGGATAGAATTGCTGATTCCTTGAATCCAGAGAGCAATCTGTGTACTGGAAGTGAGCTGTTATTGCCTGATCTGCCCCATAGGGAAGGTCAGATGGAAGTTGTTGGGGAAGAAGATGCGGTTCCAAGCGGGATGGAACAAACTTCAACAGATGCCCTGAATAATTTGCCTGTTGGACTTGAAAATGTGCATACCATAGGGGGAGCAAGTGCATCTGTTGGGCATTTAGAGACGATTCCTGAGATACATACTTCAAACCAACTGCAGACTGTGGATCTTCCAGTTCAAGAAAGATTTGAAGTATCTGCTTCTCTGCAGGGGTCAGAAGAGATTCATAACCGGGATATTGGTGGATCTTTGCTGACAGAGATTAATCCTATCAGTAATCCTGATGATTCAGATTCTGGCACAGCTGCACTAAATGAGTCTCCGGCTGGAGGACTTCCTTCTGCTGGCGCTGGTGCTGATATGGATGGAGCAGGTGTAAATGGGACTGAATCTGGAAATCAAGTACCTTATCCTGATAGAGAAAATGGAACACTGTCTCTTCAAAGTAACATAGTTCCCCAGGAAGAAAATCAACCTAATGTTAGTGGTGGCGCTTCCAGTGGGAATTCAATTGACCCAACCTTTCTGGAGGCACTCCCAGAGGATTTACGTGCAGAAGTTCTTGCCTCCCAACAAGGTTCACAACCGGTCCAGCCTGTTCCAGATGCTACATATGCTCCACCACCTCCAGAGGAAATTGACCCTGAGTTCCTAGCTGCCCTCCCTCCAGATATTCAGGCAGAAGTTCTGGCACAACAACGTGCTCAGAGATTTTTACAATCCCAAGCTGAAGGGCCAGTTGATATGGATAATGCATCAATTTTGGCTACTTTCCCTCCTGATTTACGCGAAGAAGTTTGTTTCACAACTATATGAATGATCTACATTTCGTCTTCTTGTTCCATGTAAATCAAATGATTTAATTTTGTATTTTATGTCTCAGGTACTCTTGACTTCTCCAGATACTGTTCTATCATCTCTACCATCAAATTTTCTTGCCGAGGCTCAAATGCTAAGGGACAGGGTAGCAAGTCATTTTCATGCACGCAGTAGCTTATTTGGAGGAGGCCATAGACTTGGCAGTAGAAGGCTAGTTGACAGACGGGCAGTGGTGGATCGAGGTGTTGGTATTACAGTTGACAGGAGGTCCATATCCGCCATTTCGAGGAACTTGGATGTTAAAGAAGTTGAAGGAATTCCGCTTATGGATTCACATGCTTTGAGTGCTTTGACACGTCTGCTAAGATTGGCTCAAGTAAGTAGGTTTTCACACTTTTACATTAGTAGGTTTTTGTTGAAAGAAAATATCTATATATTGTTTTCAATGCATGCAACTTGAGCTGCTGGGTCATGTGGCCCTTGCGGATTCTCATCTGTTTTCTCACACCTTTTTCTGTTCCGCAGTGCTAAAATATACACTCACCTTCTTTTAAAAAATACTATTACGATATTTCATCACTCAATGTAGCTTTTCGTTTTGGCCTTTCTGCAATAAGTACGCTTCCTTGTTTACTTTGTTAGCATGCAGCGAGATAAGCATTTTCTTAACCTTTCTTTAATATTTTCCTCTCTGTTTGCAACATCTTGGTGAAGTTAGCCTATCGATAGTTTGCTGGTGAACTTAGCCTTTGCGACATTTTTGAAACATTTTTCTTTACACATGTTTTCGTTCTGTTTTTCAGGTTAAAAATGTTAGATTCTGTTTCGTGTATTGTTATTGCAGTTGTTTTGTTTACATTCTTCAAAACGAAGTATGACGAATTTCATGTTATTGTCTTCCACGTGTTCTTGCCAAATGTTTGACATATCTGCCATTTGCATGATACAAGGCACTATAAGATTGACCCTCATATAAAACATATTTTAAGTTGTTAGTACTGGTTTCTTTACCATATGGTGCCTATTAGGTGGCATCATCAGTGAATTATAATTAGGATTATTTTATGTACAATTTCTTAATTTTGCCCATAATTTTGGGAAATTGCTCATAAGAAATCAATCTGAGTATCTTGTTTGACAGCCTCTTGGAAAGGGTCTTCTACAGAGACTTTTGTTGAACTTATGTGCACATACGAGAACACGTGCTACTATAATCTGCTTATTACTTGAAATGATTAAACCTGAAGCTGAAGGATACGCAAGCCCTTCATCAAGGGCCACTTCACAGAGGCTCTTTGGCTGTCAGTGGAATGGTGTTTGTGGTCTACCACAACCATCTGATGGTATGGTTCTTGTAAACTTGGAATTTTCTCTTCATTTGATTTTTGTTTTCTTGAAGCTTGAAGATTTCTGTATCAATGCAGGGCCCCCTCCACTTGTTTCACGCCGTGTTCTTGAAATTTTGACCTATCTTGCAACAAATCACTATGCTGTTGCAGATCTTCTTTTCTCCTTTGATCCTCTGTTATCTACGGAATGTTCAAATCCTATACAAGGGAAACCCAAAAATATTAAAGGAAAAGAGAAAGTATCTGAAGCAATAGTTTTATTTGATGATTTGATCTCGTTCTGGAAGGAGCATACACCTATATCAGTGTTTCTTAAGCTCCTGAACACACCATTGTTTTTGCGAAGCAGTGTACATCTTGAGCAGGTGTGTAGTGGTTTATTGTTTGGCTGCTTTGGCAAGGTTAGCATGGTCTCCTGACTTTTTTTGTATGTCTGCAGGTTGTGTGTTTGCTTCAGGTGGTTATAGAGAATGCTGATTCCAACCTTCATTGTCAGCCTCAGTCTGTAATACCTGCAGGGAATTCTGAATCTCATCCCGAGACTCTGTTAGCAGGTGGAGTTTCAGGTGATGCTAATGGACTGGTTTCTGGTCAGGGGATGGATACAAATGATTGTAACAAACAGTGTCCTTCTGAAAAGACAAATGTTCGTCCATATGATACTTTTTTGGAATTACCTCAGAGGGATTTGCGCAATCTTTGTCTTCTCCTTACTCATGAAGGGTAATCTCTTAATCCGTGATTTCTTTATTCTATATTCCATTATTTGTTGCTGTCGTATAATTTTATTTCGTTTCATGATAATCCCTTGATTATTTACTCTTTATTATGATAGTCATGGTGTTAATTCCTGTCAATTCTGACGAAAAATAGTTCACAATTGTATAGTTGTATAACCTTTGATTCATTTACTTTAAGGATGTTTTGGAGTGAAAATTGTAATGTTACCATCCGTGTCTCTCAGGCATATGTAGATGTGCGAATATTTGTGTTCTTTGACCTACAAGAAAAAAGGTACTTCCTGCTTTGTAGAGTGTATGCATACATATAATCCACGAACTGTTGTGATCTTGTGATCTGCTGGAAGAGACATTTGGTTTTCATACATATAATCCAGGCCTTAAGAGTAGCTGAGTAGTTTGACATGGTGTCTTTGCTGTCCCTTTTTTTTGTCTTAACTCATTTAATTCTTCTTTTATTAAAAATAAACATTTCTTTTATTTGGGATCTCTCAGAGCTCAATTATAATTGTGTTGAATAGCTAAATCATTTGTAATGGTTAATGTTCTTATTTTTGTTAAATGCACCACAGGCTCTCTGATAAAGTATACTCTCTTGCTGCTGAGGTCTTGAAGAAATTAGCTTTTGCCGCCCCTCCTCACCAGAAGTACTTTGTGGCAGAGCTTGCAAATTTGGCCCGTGGCTTGAGTTCTCCTGCCGTAAATGAGTTGATTACCTTAAGGAGTATGGAAGTGCTAGGACTAACTGCTGCATCCATGGCTGGTGCTGCTATCTTGCGAGTTCTGCAAACACTTGGTGCACTTACCTCAGATTTGGATAAATATAAGAGTATGGTTGCTGATGTTGAAAGGTTGGATCAATGTATATTATGGAATCTTAATACAGCACTTGAGCCATTATGGCAAGAATTAAGTGACTGTATCAGTGCTACTGAGGTGAAGCTGGGCCAGATTTCTGCGTTTTCTTCTCCTGTACCCAATCCTAGTGCTGGTGATCTTGTCGGGCCATCTTCTTCCCTATCTTCACCGCTTCCTCCTGGCACTCAGAGGCTCTTGCCATTTATAGAGTCTTTCTTCATTTTATCTGAAAAGCTACACATTAGACATTCCATAACACAAGTGGACACTGATGTTACTGCTAGGGAAGTCATGGAACCCATCATTGAGCCATCTTCACCACCTCTCATCTATGGTGGAATAGGGCATACGACATTTGTTAAGTTTGTTGAGAAGCATCGTCGCCTTCTGAACGCTTTCATAAGACAAAATCCTGGTTTGCTCGAGAAGTCGTTGAATATGATGCTGAATTTGCCGAGGCATATTGACTTTGACAACAAGAGAGCATATTTCCGCTCTAGAGTCAGACAACAACATGACAGACATCCTTCTGCTCCCCTGCGTATAAGTGTTCGGCGAGCATATGTTTTAGAGGACTCTTATAATCAATTACGAATGCGTTCAAATCAAGATCTTAAAGGGCGCTTGACAGTTCAATTCCAAGGTGAAGAAGGGATTGATGCTGGCGGCCTTACACGGGAGTGGTATCAACTTCTTTCAAGGGTCATATTTGATAAAGGGGCTTTGCTTTTTACAACAGTTGGGAACAATGCTACTTTCCAACCCAATCCCAATTCTGTATACCAGACAGAGCACCTATCATATTTCAAATTTGTTGGGCGAGTGGTAAAGTTTTCCTTTTTCTTAACATGAGATTTTTAGCTCTTTGACGGTTCTTGTGCTGGAAACTAATGAGTTTCATTTCTAGCCTACAGCAACCATGAGATGAAAGACTTCGTTGTACTTATCATTTGTTCCAATGAATCTTTGCAGGTTGCTAAAGCTCTCTTTGATGGGCAACTTCTGGATGTTTATTTCACCCGTTCCTTCTATAAGCACATTCTCGGTGTGAAAGTTACATACCATGACATAGAGGCTGTAGATCCTGATTACTACAAGAACTTGAAATGGATGCTTGAGGTAAATGGCTTGAGTTATGTGATGGATTTGGTCAGGTTATCTTTTATTTGAAAAAATATTTTACTTTGTTCCACTAATTTTAGAACGACGTAAGCGATATTCCTGATTTAACATTCAGCATGGATGCTGATGAGGAGAAGCACATCCTATATGAGAAAACAGAGGTAATACTCTGAAGTCTGAACTGTTACTAACTGGAAATGCAAGTTTCAAGTCCGTTTATTATCAGATATAAATTGCCCCTTTTTAGTTTACTGAGATGAAGAAAAAGCTCCGTGGTTTCCTGTCCTTGGCTTGAGTTGTGGAACATAATCGAGAATGTCTATAATGACACTTGAATAAACTTTTGGACTTTAATTTTATCAACATTATCAGTAACTTAGCTCTGCCAAGCACTAACATTTCTGGTGCATGATATGCAAAAATGTATTTTTTCTTCTATCCATATTTTGTCATTTTTTTTATATTTTCTGAACTCTTTTGAAGGTTATGGACTATGAGCTTAAACCTGAAGGAAGAAATATTAGGGTTACTGAAGACACAAAACATGAATATGTGGACCTTGTGGCTGAACATATTTTATCCACAGCCATCCGCCCCCAAATTAACTCATTTCTTGAAGGTTTCAACGAATTAATCCCAAGGGATCTCATCTCAATTTTTAATGATAAAGAGCTTGAGCTTCTGATTAGTGGACTACCAGAAATTGATCGTGAGTAATATTTTCATTATTAAATTGGTTATTTGAATATTTTACCCAATAGTCACATTACCCTTTCACTTTTGAATTTACAGTTGATGATTTGAAGGCCAACACTGAGTACACTGGTTATACTGCTGCGTCATGCGTTGTTCAGTGGTTTTGGGATGTTGTCCAATCATTCAGCAAGGAGGACATGGCGAGATTTTTGCAATTTGTAACGGGGACATCCAAGGTGATTGTGATGCTTCTTCAATTGCAACCTTTTATTTTGTTGTATGTAACTGTTGATCTTGTGCCCTCTTATGTTTGAGTTGACACTGGTATATGGGTGCTCCTCCGTGCTTGTGAAGCTTCTTATCTGTTTATTATTATTATTATTTTTATATATATTTCATGGGTTTCTCAGGTTCCTCTTGAGGGTTTTAAAGCCTTGCAGGGTATCTCTGGTCCTCAGAGATTTCAAATTCACAAGGCATACGGTGCTCCAGAAAGACTTCCATCAGCTCACACCTGGTTAGTCAGTTAATACTTACCCGGTCAATATTTGATACATGAACTTAATTTGAGCACCTTTTGAGACTGATGTTTCCACAAAAATGATTTTTTTTCTTTCAGTTTCAACCAGCTGGACCTGCCTGAATATTCTACCCAGAAGCAGTTAGAAGACCGGTTACTTCTTGCTATACATGAAGCTAGTGAAGGGTTTGGTTTTGGTTGATTGCTTGGTCAGAACATTTACCGACTTGTACAGGTTTCCATCTGGTGCTTCTCTCTCTTTTGGTACATTAATTATTTTGAGTTATCTTTATCTTAACTTTTTGAGAATGTTTTCTACATGCCTGTTATAGGTGGGATTTCTTTAGTGAGCTTGCATGATTGATTCATCATAAATGCAATTAACTTATTGAAATATCCAAATTATTAAATGCCTGTTACTGGTTTCTCTGTCTCATGTTTTTTGCTTACTAAAACTACCAATACCAGTTAACATGGGAGCTGCCAATCTTCGAAGATTAGAAAGTTTGTTTACTTTGAATTGCATAGGGGATCTCTAACCTGTCTTTTGTTTGGTAACAAGATATCTGGATGTAAATTATTCACATGCATTATGATTTTATTTTGCGTTGTAGATTACTGGGCATAAAGACACAAAAAGATGACAAAACAATCACCTCGCCGCCGGGTGTAACAGTAAGAAAATATTGTTACCCTGACTGATACATTGATGTATGTAGCCCATGGAGTAGGAGCAGCTCAAATTGTAAGAAATGTCCACTTATCTTGTTGTTTTAAAGTAAGATTGCATGCATGAATAAATATTTTCTTGTCGTTAGCATATGAAAGCTTTTGTAAATTTTAGCAAATGCTTGCTTATGACACTAATGGCCCAACAATCGATCAGGAAAACCAGAGAAGCTGATCGACCGAATGGTGATTGCGAAAACTCAGGGAGAGGGTGTGGTACGCAGAGGAATCCACTAATCCTTGAAGAAATTTTTGAAGATGCAACGGCATAGCAGATCGACGGTTATAGCAATAACATATTCAGCATGTTTTGCAAGTCATTTATCCTCATATTTTATTTAGAGAACCCCTCAGGAATTCATATCATAGCGTCATCTGTGTTAGTTCCTCCGTGTATGTATATGGTCCGTCTCTTTTCTTCTAATCGGCCTTTGTCATCTTGTATCCGTGCTAACATTATCTGCCGTTGAATAAATAAAGCAAGCTATTTATTTCTTTCATGGTATTTATCGTAGTGCAAGGGTCTGAACTTACGGAAGAAAATTTTGGGTTGACAATGTCTTCATAGATTTTACCTTTGAGCTTGATTTTAAGCTGATTCACATGATTGTTCTTCAAAATGCCAAATGTTCCTGAACGATTTGATACGATGGAAAAATTTCAAAATAATTTTTTTTTAATTTGTTTTCCAAAATAGACCTCTATCAAAAGTATTTCTCAAACTAGACCCGTTGCCATCACGTGGTGACACGTGACGGCGGTGGGTTTTGTTTTTTTGTGCATAGAGAACTCGACATCACCAGTGTCGAGTTTTTCCAAGAAGAACTCGACACTGATGATGTCGAGTTCTTCTTGGGAGAACTCGGCACTGACGATATTGAGTTCTTTTTGGTTTTTTATTGGCCAACACTTGAAAATTTTCACTTATGAGGTGATTCAAATAGAACTCGGCACTGGGAGTGTCGAGTTCTATTTAAGAAACCTTTTGGCGCTCAAATCGTGCATGGGACGGTTGACGTGCCAGGAGAACAGTTTCTTAAATAGAACTCGACATCCTAGATGCCGAGTTCTAAAGGAAGAACTCAACGTTTGTAACGTCGAGTTCCGACGCCCCCCTCTCCCCATCCGTCGAGTTCACGAGTTTTTAAGGTTAGTGTTTCGATTTTTTTTCGATGCTGCGAACACTCATTCTTCGATGTTGCGAACAATTTGGAACAAATTGATTGACATACGGAAGATGGTCGTTCTTTCTGGGATAAACGAATTTTCCCAACGAAAGATGATTTGGTTCATGCTCTGCAATCGTGGCACATTAAAAAGTTTGTTCAGTATTCAGTTGTGGTTTCTTCAACGAAACGGTATACTGTTCATTGTATTCGTCGTGATGAAGATAACTGCAAATGACGTCTACATGCGTCTGTTCCAAAAGGCTGCAGATATTTTCAAGTTAAAACATATGACGCCGAGCACATTTGTTCTAATCCGATATTATTAAACGACAACAAACAATGCAGTGTTAATTTTGTATGCGACTTGATAATGTCATCTGTTAGAACTAAGTTCACAATTACTCCTGCTGAAATAATGGAAATGGTGAAGACCAAATACTCACTTGAAATCAGTTACGCTAAAACATGACATGCTAGGCAAAAAACGTTGAAACTGAATATATGATGTCGAAGAAGACAATTTTAAAGATTTGCGAAGGTTCGTCACAGTTCTCTGTCAGAACAATGAATGATCTGTTGTCGAAATAGAGTCTGTCCAGGTAAATTCAGACGAGGAGATGTTTAAGCGTGTGTTTTTTGGGCGTTCGGGCATTCAATTAGTGAGTTTCATTATTGTAGACCCGTTGTCACTACTACAGAAATGGGAATATACGTCGGATGTAAGGGGTTATACACGTCGGATATGAGCACACCCCAATCCGACGTATATGTGTGCGTCGTCTATACATAGACGTCGGTCATAGTATAGCCGACGTCTATACCTAACGGATATACGTCGGCTTTAATTAGATTCCGACGTGTATTCTTTAATGTATACACGTCGGTTAACTAACATACGACGCCTATACTTTAGGGATAGACGTCAGGTAAATAATATACGACGCCTATACTTTAGGGATAGACGTCGGATTACATAGAAAGCCGACGTCTATTCTTTTCTTCAGAGGATTAGACGTCGGCCGATATAAACAGCCGACGTCTATTCCCAAACCTGGACAAAAAAAAAAATAAATAGCATCCGACGAAATTGTTTTTAGTCATCGTCGTCGTGTACATACAACTGCACCAAATTCGTTCACCTATAAATTTCATCCACATACATCCATATACATCCACATATATGCATCCATATACATCCACAAGCATACATGCACAAACACAAACACACATGCACAAACATACAAAGCATACACAATTGACATTCAACACACTTGCAATTAATTCATTCTAAAATTAAGGCGATTATATTAAGGCATAAAGTGTAGGTTTGTAATACAAGTGCACTTGTTAACTAAATTACAAAAAATACAATTGGCAGAAGAACCTCTTAGTTCGTCAGCATGTTTCTGATGAAATAGCGAGCCCATCGGTCGCGAGTTTCATCGAGCTCCTGTTGCGAGAATGAATCACTACTTTTTGGGAAAACCCATCAAAAAAATACAAGTGTGTTGAATATTAATAACTAAATATTGAAACTACACAACTATACAATTGAATAACGATCTACATTACCTCGGATAGGCATACGTCTTGAGTTTCCAATTCGAGGATTTCCTCCATGTATCTCATCACGTAGTAACCGCATTCCGTATTTCCAACCTGCTTCCGGTACTACAAACATAGGAATTCGCTAAATATTTGTTCCTAACTTAATTAACAAAAATGGGATAGAACGTACTCTCATTCCATGCCATGTTATTCCTGATTTTGTGGTTGTTCTCCTACCACCTAAAGCTCTGTAAACCTTAATTACCCTGAGTAGCACAAGTTAAAATATCAATCAATAATACTAATAAAAATCCACGAATTACTTTATTCACGACTAAACGAACTTACATATTTAGAAGTTTCTTTATTGAGTCCCTTGGTTTATTCGACCCCAACGGATCAAACCAATATGCCGAATTAGTCGTTGGGCATACAACGACAAGCATCCAATGAGCCCTGTGTTATATATATAATTAGAAGTGGATTACAAAATAAAATTTCACTTTGAATTACAAAGTTTACCTCTCATGATAAGGGAGCAGATAATATTTCTTGTCTTCTTCTTTAAAGAATGTCCCTAGTTGACCCGATTTATCGTCATTCCCGTATATATATGTAGATGAACTGATAAATCCAAATACTTGATCCTCGGGAAAGATTGACCTTCTGGCGTCGTAAAGATGTCTACAAGTATAAAAATTATAATTTATTACAGTTTTGATAAAATTATTCAATACTTTTCATTGTATACAAAAGAACACTTACTTCACTTGCACGTCGATAATCATGATACACAACGAATCCATCGCCATGAACTGCATGATATCCTCTTTGGTGACGTACAAAGCCGGAGGCAACCCTTTATCCCCCTCCAACTCCAAGGTACTTAACGATTGTGCCTCCCTACCTACCATACATTGATACAACATTTTGCACATACTTGGAAGCGAATTAATGTTGATCGGAGATTGGTTGTTTGACCCTTTGCTCCGGGGGCTTGACACCTTACAAAGATGTATAGAACCGTTAAAATACAATTGTTAACAAATTTGAAGTTTAAAGTCTTTCAAAGTTAAACTATACATCATGTTTGTCGTTTAGCTCTACTAAATAACTAGGCCAACACACAAACCCACCGATAGCATCGCCGAGAGTAACAATCTCTTCTTCCGGAAATGGCACAAAAACACCAGGATCTAAGCAACTCTCAACTGCAACCTTCAATTCTCCGTCTCCTACCTCTGTGAAGTGGTGTCTGGAGATGTTATAAACTTTCCCGTGTCCCACCAATCTTCGATCAGGGTCTTCGACAAATAAAGCACATCTAGATCCATCCACGAACTTTCCAAACGAGGGACCGTCGACGAGGGCCAATTCTCGAGAATGAGACACGAAATCATCATGTCGATGAGGGCGGAACACTGGCGGAACTGGAGTAGTCTCCGTGGAAGAACCGGTCTTACGACGGGTAGGAGAAGTAGGCAAAGCACGATCCAATCTCTCCGTAAGAAGCTGCAAAGACTTCTTCAAATCTGCAATCTCCTGCTGGCATTTGGTATGACCAGTCGTCGAAGTAGACCGTTGAGTCTTCCCAAAATATTGTCGAAGTCCAACTCTACTCCCTACCCCTCGCACACGACCGGGGTGTTCGTCGTTTCCCAAGGCCTCGCGTAGAATATCATTCCGACCATCGGAAGCAAATTCGCCTTGAGATTCTCTCAACTTCAGAGAGTCCTAAGTTTAAAACAATATTTACTATCATTTGAGCAATATAAAATTAATGATTCTGAATTAATAACATATATATAAGTGATGCAACTTACTATCTTCGAGCCGATAGCTTGCGACTCGTCTGTGACGTACTCCCCTCTGGAGTTTACTCTCGCTCTCTTCCAAGAATCACAACGAGCTATGGGAGAAGGAGGAGATAGGTTACTTGCTTGCTCCTCACTCATACCGGAGTCAATTGCCTCCTGTCTCTTCTGAGCAATTTTTTCAGCCATCATTTGTGCTTCTAACTTGTGGTACCCCGCTCGAGACATACGATGGGTATACTTGTTAGAAGATCTAATCTTTTGATTTTTTGCTCGGATGACCTAAAATCAAGTTTATTAGATTGTCACTAAAATCAATAACTAACAAGTTTGTTTTGAAACTCAGTTACTATATTATAAATTAAACTTAGTATACCTCAAACTCCGGGCTATCTCTGGATTTTCTGAATAGCTCCCATTGATTCGGAGTGATAAAGTTATAGACATCGCATGGATTTCTATCCTGGTAGTCTCCGAATATGTACTTGTTCGTTAAATTTGTTTTGAAATCCCTCCAACGAACTGACATGTATGTCATCCACTTCTTCTTCAACTTGTCAGTAGATTGGAACTCAAAAGGTTCCTACAACACGTTAACTTTATATATATCAAAAGTTCAACTAAAACTATAGAAATCTATAATGGAACCATTACCTGCACATTATCCCATATTGTGTCCTTCAACTTCTCATCTACATCAGCCCAACTGGATAAACAAATGTCAACTTTGGCCCTCGCTAAGCTACCCAGAAAACTTTTCCAATTATCAGACAGCATGCCTAAGGGCTCAAGACGGTCATCAAATTGGATTGGAATTCTACCGTCTCTAGTTCTTCTGCCCACGAATTCTTTCATGAGACAAGGACCTCGTGTACTGTATGTCTTCGAACCTTCAGACTCGGAGGAAGTGAGTTTCTTTTTCGGAGCCATTATACTATAAAAGATAAATTCAAGTAATTAAATAAGGTAAAGACATGGATTAAATGTCTATTACAATGTGTTACAACAGAAAATTTGCACCTTTACTGTTTTTTTCCTTAATGGATTTTCAATCCATATACCTTCACCGTGGTCATCTCTAAACATACAAGTCTCAACATTTATTTCTTCATCTACTGAGTTCAACTCAGGTGCTTGCTTAGAGAAAGGTGGTGTCTTTTCATACTCGATCAGACTATCATCTGATACAATTTTTTTCTTCCCTTCCAAAATTACTGCCCATTTCTTATCACACGAATCAGCCACATAGAAGACTTGTTTCGCTTGGGAAGCTAGAATAAAAGGTTCTCCTTTATACCCTTGTTTTGAAAAATCAATTAAAGTGAAGCCATAGTCATCCACTCGAACTCCTGTTTTATTATCAGCCCACTTGCATCTAAATATAGGTACTTTGAATTTAACAAAGTCTAGCTCCCATATATCTTCAATTACACCGTAATAGGACATGTCGGCGTATACAAGATTCTTGTCTTTAGAACTAGACACATGCAAAGACTCTGCTATTAAGGTGATGCCACTGTTCTGAACAACACTTTTCGCATCTTCACAAATTGTGTAGAAAGAATATCCATTGATATCATAACCACTGTAACTTATAACAACAGAATGCGGATCGTAAGCCAACCACTGTATTGTCTCAGAAACATCACGCTTGTATGCTAGATTTTTGAACCAAGAGATGAAATTCTTATTGTGACTATTAATTACTTGTTGATCACTCCACAAAGGATTTCTTTCCTTTAGAAACTTCATGTGTTCATTTAGGTATGGTTGAACTTCATTCGAATTGCACAACACATAAAAATATGCTGTCATTAAGTCATCGTCATTTGGATTTAACATTTTCATCCCACGTGTCCCTTTACCATCGACACGTTTATCATGACGATTCTTCGGAAGTCCAACAGTTTTGGTGTTTGCTAGGTATCCAGTGCAAAACTCGATAACCTCCTCAGCTATGTATCCTTCAACAATACTAGCATCTGGTCTTTGACGATTTTTGCAATAACCTTTCAACACTTTCATATAACGCTCGAAAGGATACATCCACCTTAAGAAAACTGGTCCGCACAATTTAACTTCTCTAACCAAATGAATAACAAGATGAATCATAATGTCGAAAAAAGCCGGGGGAAGAACATCTCTAACTGACATAATGTGACCACAATTTCATTCTGTAACTTGTCTAACTGCACAGGATCGACCACCTTACTGCAAATCTTATTGAAAAAGGAACACAACTTTATTATTGCTTGTCTAACATCTTTCGGTAATATGGATCTCAGTGCTACAAGTAACAACTGCTGCATTAAAGTGTGACAATCGTGAGACTTCATCCCCACAAGTTTCAAATCCTTCATAACAACAAGATTACTGATATTTGAAGAATAACCTTGTGGAACCCTTACATCGTGCAAACACTGACAGAGAATTCTTTTCTCCTTTCTAGACAATGTATAACTAGCTGGAGGTAAGTAATTCCGATCTCCTTTCTTCTCTGGTGCCAACATTGCTCGTATACCAATATCAACAAGATCAAGTCTTGCATTATATCCATCTTTGGTTTTACCAGATATGTTCAACAGAGTGCCAACAAGACTATCACAAACATTTTTCTCTACGTGCATCACATCAATACAATGTCTAACTTCTAAAGTTTTCCAGTAAGGGAGATCAAAAAATATTGATCTTTTTTTCCAACTACTTTTGTCGTTTGCTCGTTTGTACGTTTTTCCAAATTCACATTCAATGTTCCTTACACGTTCATACACCTTTTCGACGCTGATTTCAACTGGCGGATTCTGAAACTCCTGTTTTCCGTTAAATGCCTTCTTCAACCTACGATAAGGATGAGAGTTCGGCAAAAATCTCCGATGACCGAGATAGACAGTCTTAGAACCATTAACTAGTTGCAAAGAACATGTATTTTCCTCACAAATTGGACAAGCTTTATGACCTTTGACTGAATATCCAGACAGATTACCATAAGCTGGAAAGTCATTAATCGTGCAAAATATCATTGCCCGCATTACGAACGACTCCTGACGATAAGAATCAAAAACTGACTCTCCGTCATCCCACAATTTCTTTAGGTCATCAATTAAAGGTCTTAAATACACATCGATGTCGTTTCCAGGTTGTTTCGGACCAGAAATCATTAAGGACAACATGATATATTTGCGTTTCATGCATAACCACGGGGGCAGATTGTAAATTACAAGCAGAACGGGCCAAGAACTGTGAATGCTACTCAAACTACCAAAAGGATTCATTCCGTCAGTACAGAGCCCAAGTCGTACATTCCTCGATTCTTCACCAAACACAGGAAAGTCGACATTTATTTTTTTCCACTGAGGTGAATCTGCAGGGTGACGTAGCAACTGATCATTTGGTTTCTCACGATCAGCATGCCATGTCATGTTCTTGGAATCCTCTTTACCCGCAAACAAACGTTTAAGCCTTGGTATTATCGGAAGATACCACAAAATCTTAGCAGGAGGTCCTTTGATTTTCATCTCATCAGCCTCTTCATTGTGGTTTGGTCCACTACGTTTCATTTTGTATCTTGAAACATTACACCTGGGACAGGAATGTAAGTTTTCAAACTCACCCCTATACAATATACAATCGTTCGGGCATACGTGTATCTTCCTATATTCCATTCCCATAGGGCACAACACTTTCTTTGCATCATAAGTTCTATCTGGCAACTCATTGTCATCTGGAAGCATCTCTTTCACTAACTTCAACATTGATGTGAAACTCACATCGGACCAACCATTTCCAGCTTTTAAATTGTACAACTTCAACACCGCTGACAATCTAGTGAATTTGGTACAATTCTTATACAACGATTTCTCATTGTCACTCAACAAATTACCAAGTAAATCGGGGTTGGACGAAAACTTTTCAGCCATATCCTGAACCATTTCCTCTAAGTGATCTTCCACACTAACATCTTCTCCATCATTCTTGGAACGACTACATGATTCATTTTCGCCGTGCCATATCCACCGTCTGTAATTTGGGTCGAAACCTTTCTCAAACAAATGATCTTTCATTTTCCGAAAAGTCAACACTGACATATTATGACACTTATTGCACGGATAATACGCCATGTCGCTGTCTTTCATTTTCTTAGAATGTTTTTTGGCAACCTCTAAGAACATATTCACTCCGTTCTCATACTCATCACTCAATCTGTTTGAAACTATCCACTCTCGATCCATTTCAATCTAAACATAGGCAAAAATGATAGTTATTATTGCAGAACATAAATAAAATTTCAATTTAAAAGAATGTGTACGTAGATGAGAAGCTTCGGAGACATTAAGATGAGAAAAGAATGACTCAGAGGAGAAGAGATGAAGTCCTTAATCTAGCGTGGAATAAGGAAGGTTAGAAATCTAACTAAACAATCAAGACCAAAACAAACCTAAAGTCCACTATAGGTCCTTAGTAATAGACGACGCCTAACTTCGAGGTCCCACCGAGGACCACTAGTCTGTAGGAAATCAAGAACCCAGAGGTCCCTAATATCTCAGGGAGACTAGATGGGCAACGACGTTCAGGCCGAAACGGTCTTAAACATCGAGGACCACTAATCTATAGGAAATCAAGAACCCGGAGGTTCCTAAAATCTCAGGGAGACTAGATGGACAACGACATTCAGGCCATAACGGTCTTAAACGGTTTCCTCTCCTTAATGCGTCCGAAAATCCTAGGGGCCAACGTCTAATTGATTTTATTGAGGCTCTTTTATTAAGTGGTTTTTGGGCCAAGGAAAGGGTGATGAAATCCCCCACCTCATCTCCTATAGGTGACTGCCCCCTAAGTGTTTTTCATACCTTAATCTAACAAACAACACACCAAACAAACACTCACCTCACTCTTGTTCCAATGCAAGTCCTACTAACTAATGCGTGCTTTCTAATGAATGATGAGTAAAAGATAGTACGTACCTTACGCCAGCAATCTACGACAGAAATCGTAAATAATAGAAAAATACAATGCATGCAAATCCTATATGATGAATGACTTAACAAATATTGTCTAATCTTTTGCTTTGGGTTATTAAAGGCCAAGTTGTTTAAGGGGGGCAATGAGTTATTATCATAATATTAAAAATTCAATAAATTAAGGCAATAAACATTTAAAATATTAAAATCAAGTATTAAAACTAATTACTTGAATTGACAGAAAAACATTTTAAACACAAACTATCATGTTATTAATAATAATTGGGAATAAAATTTTATTGAAATTTTGGCAGAACCTCCACTTAAAATTTGATATGTAAAATTCTTCAAATCCTGAAATCAAACCAAACCAAACCAAACCAAACCAATCCAATCCAAGTCATTACATCACATTCACATTCACATTCACATTACATTACAAGTCTAAGATAGCAAACCAAACCAATCTAAGTTCAGTTTGCAACATTTAAGTTCTCATTTAGATGGACCTATCGTAAAACCTCATGGAAATTTTAAATAACAAAGATTACAAATCTGATATGATTTTAGATCAACCTTCTTCCATAAATACGTCACATTCAAATTACATATTAGAAATATCATATGATACTGCAAGTCAAACCACCGCATCCAAACGCAATGTTAGTTTTCTTAGATATATGAAGTTCTAGACTTCCTAAAATACTTAGATTCTATGGCCAAAAAAAAACATTACTACAATACTCTTTGAATGCTCACATACTTTTTTTCACCGAAAGCATTAAGTATTTTTCAGTTAAATCCCAAACGTGTAACAATAGGATTTTTCTACAGAGATGGTGCGGTGACGAACAAGATTTGTCTAGTAAATGAAACGTAACATGAGTTGTTGAAACAAAACGTGAATATTTTATCATTTCCATCAAATATTTTCACACTAACTTACATGTGGAGAGAGACAGAGGAAGACGGGGGAAGAAGGAGAAGAGGGCCGGAGATGTGGAGGAGAGTTTGGGAGCTCGCTGCGGTGCCGGAGACGGTGCAGATCGGTCGGAGGTTGGTCGCAGAGGAGAGTTCGGTCGCGGGACGGCTAGGGTTTGGGTGGGTTTCGTCTGAAATGAATGAAAGAAAACCGTCTGTCCGATTTCTTTAAGACCTATAGATGTCGGATGTTAAATAACACCGACGTCTATACCTCGACGTCTATGTGGATAGACTATAGACGTCGGTCTTACATTACGTCCGACGTCTATAGGCCGACGTCTATACCCTATAGACGTCGGACTCACAAGGTACTAAAACACCGACGTCTAAAGGTCGACGTCTATACACTATAGACGTCGGTTAAATGTGTTATTCCCACACCCGACGTCTATAGTGTCGCATAGACGTCGGCTTCCATTCCAACCGACGTCTATGCTGTCCTCTCCACACTAGACGTCGGTTGTTGTAACGGCCGACGTCTATTGGGCGACGAGTAAAGCCAATTCTGCACTAGTGTGTCAGTGTGGATGGAACGCACCTCTATAGCAAATATAGAGGTTTATTGCTAATTGTTGTGGACACGGATGCAAACAACAGATTTTTTCCTTTGACATTTGTTGTTGTAGAGAGCGAGAATACAGAGTCGTGGACGTGATTCCTTCATTTGCTGGCAAGTAGAGTTACAAGGCGACCCGATTTGTGTATTATCACCGACAAATTTTTGGGAATAAATGCTTGTGTGCGAGCCGCATTTCCACATTCGGAGGGACATGTACATCGATTCTGTCTTCGACACATGAAAGCAAATCTCGCTAAACATCAAAATTGCAAGGAAAGATTGAGACAAATCAAGTTTTACGAAACAGGTAAAACTCATTCATTTATGAAATTTAAAGAGTTAATGAAGACTATTGCAGAGGAACATAAACCGATATACGAGTGGATTCAGCATTAATGTCCTTTGGAAAGATGGACTTGTTGTCACGACGGCGGTCGACGTTTTGGATGTATGACAACAAACATGCCAGAAAGCTTCAACAATGTCTTACGAGGGGCACGCGGTATGCCAATTACAACCATGATTTTGATGACATTTCTCCATTTGAACAAATTCTTTGTTAAAAGAAGGGACGTCGCCGAGTCGTGGAATGAAACATATGTACCGACAGTCCACACCGTGGTGACGACAAACAACAATCTGGCCAGAACATATACAGTAACTCAGTACCACTAGCTGATGTACCAGGTTGAAGCCAATGACCAGAAAAAATACCTCGTGAAATTTGAAGAATGAGTTATTACTTGCACTTGTGGATACATAATTGCAATGCAAGTCCCATGTTCACATGTACTAGCAGTTTGCAGTGGCAGACATGCAAATGTCAACACTTCACATTTGGTCTCCCCGTATTATGCGGTTCAAATGTACAGTGAGGCGTACACACCGATATTTATCCCAATTCCTGATGTGAGGTATTGGGCAGATCGAGACAACATCACAATGAAGCCTTCCCAAACCAAAAGACCTCCCGGTCGGCCTAAATCAACGCGAATCCGAAACGAGATGGACGAACACTCTGGAAGAAGGGTAATGTGTGGGAGATGCGGCGGTATAGGGCATAGCCGAAAGCGATGCAAGAAACCTATATAGCAAAATAGTTTTAATATTTTGTATGTAACTATTTAGTGAGACGAATGAATATAAGAGTTGATTAATTGTAAGACTTGAATTAATGTAATGTATTTTGTTATGACTTGAATGAATGTACGACTTAAATCCTTTTTAAGAGTTGATTAATTGTAAGACTTGAATTAATGTAATGTATTTTTTAGGACCACAAATTTGCCTACTTCTGCCTATTAAACTCCGACTTATGCCTATTAAACTCAACATTATAGACGTCGAGTTCTATTGTAGACCTGACCGTCTTAACCATTTCATACACGATCTGAGTGTCAGGAGAACATGTCCAAATAGAACTCGACATCCTCAATGTCGAGTTCTATTTGAATCACTATTCTCCTGACAACTCGCGTCGAGTGGAATATGAAGTGTTGGACAATATTCTCCCAGAGAGAACTCAGTATTGGTGATGCCGAATTCTCTATGCACAAAAAAACAAAATCCGCCGCCGCCACGTGTCACCACATGGTGGCAGCGGGTCTAGTTCGAGAAATACTTTTGATGGATGTCTATTTTGGAAAAAAATTAAAAAAAAATATTTTGAATTTTTTCCCTAGAACATAACCCATTACTCGACGTGTAAATGTCTGTCCCAAAAACTCTACAAAGCAGCAACTACCAAAGCGCGCACAGCCACAGCAAAAGCAACAGATTCAACCGTCACCGATGCGGGCATACACCCTCTGTCCCTCCTAATGAACAGAGCCTCGTATATTGGCAAACTGATCAACACCATCGTCCCACAAACTAAGAATTGTAAGAAGAGATCTTCCACAATCTCACCACCCACAACCATTGCTCTTGTCGAGCCACCAACAAAGCACAGCAACTCAACCACCACTACTGTCGCCAAAACTTTGAGCATTGCGGATGCAGGACTGAAATCCATGACCTCATTCTCATACCTCCCTATCACGTCCTCTTCCGCAACCTTTGCAGTGATAATAAATGCTGAATTTGTGATATCGAGCTTGCCGAGGATTGTGTCTATAAACCCAAAGAAGTATGACACAACCCTTCTCATCATCCAAGTCCTTTGCATGTTTCACCATCCTTTGAGTGTCTCACCTGACCAAAGTGCCTCACCGAGACTATAACCGTACGATGCAATCATCACGTAGGTGAATGGTACAAACCATGGGCTCGATGTCTATTAATCAACAACCCAAAAAAAAGCACATTAAGTTGTCTCAATACTTCGAAATTACTGTAAGAAAAGAAAACAAAAGTGGAGCAAGATTATGTACCTTGGGAAATAAGGCCACACCCTTGAGAAGGTAGAGAGGGGGGAGAAGAACATAACAAAGAGTGGCCAAAGAACAAGGAGGCCACAAGCAATATGTTGAATATGCCATTTGGAGAGGAAGCTTCATCTTGCCACAACCAATGAGAAAGGGACAGTACCTGGACAGAAAGATTTGAAACATGCCCTCACTCCACCTCTTGTGTTGCACCAACATTTGTGAAAGTGTTATGGGGGCAATGCCCAAGAAACCTTTCCTCTCAGGGTTGTAGTATACACTCCTCCACCCCTTGCATTGGATGGAAATGTCTGTTGCAATGTCCTCCACTGGGAATCCATACTTCACTCCCATCTGCACATTGCAAATGGTATAAACAAAGTCTCAAGGAATAAGAAAATTTATGAATTTCTGAGGAAATGAACTCTCTTAAAGAGTGTTATAGGCTTGTCATAGTGAACAATGTGAAACTTTACTTTCACCACCATGAATAACTGTAATTCAATTAAATGTCTTTAACTATTACAGTTTTCACCTATTTTAGAGGAACTGAAAATTCTCATGCATCTAAACATTATCTTTCCAAATATTTACCCAAAGTAACCATCCCAGTTCCCACCCGAAGAATGTGGTGTGACAAGAACAAAAAGAAAATGTTGTGAAGGGGAAATTGTTCTGACCTCTTTGCCCCACAGAGTATTTTCTTCATATCTACGACTTGCAAAATCTCTAGCTTTCTCCACCAACATAGATGTGCTATAATCAGAAGTGTGCAACTCACCCTTTTGGTTCAAATTTTGTTGTTCTGAACTGTCTTTGAGATGCTTCTTTCCATAGATGCTGTCTCTTCTATGGAAACATCCAGTGCCCATATAGCAGGGCCCTCCATATGCATTCATCCCAGGAATTGCAATCTTCAAATTTAACAAAAATCAGCACTGATCATTAAACTTTTGGCTGCAGTAAAAGTTTCTGAAGGTGTTTTTCTCTCTCCACTGACCGTGTTAACTACATTTATGGAATCACCGTATATGTTGTTTTTGGTGAGGTTTCGGAAGTTTTGAGGAATCTGCACGAAGCCGATATTGCATCCACGTTCTCCATGTTGGTGATTTTAGTGTCATCAATTCATTTTAGTCGTAATGTGATTTACTTGAGACCGATGCGATTTATCGTTAGGCTCGGTAATGAGTTTGGGTAGTGCGGAGTGCACGCTTGTTGAGCTAACGGTTTATCGACCACGAATATGAAGCAGGGGTCGAGGGGGCGCAGCCCCCTCGCGGGGTCCAAGGGGCGGAGCCCCTGGCTCCGCCCCTTGGATGTTATGTATCTCTTCGGAAAATCCATATTAATTTTATTGGATGTTATGTATCTCCGTTTGAGTGGATAATACCAACCCAAAAGGTGTTTGTGTAACCGCCCAACCCAAAAGGTGTTTCGATTATCTTATTATAAGAGGGATTCGGTACTCAAAAACAAAAAATACGAAAATTGATACTCCTTCTCTACTTTTCTGATCGAAGTTCATATTGCCTGAACTCGATTGTTCCTTCTCGGATTATCCCCGCAAGGTATTCGTGCAACCCGGGCAGTGTAATAGGGTCGAATAATCTTGTTCGGAAAGTGATCCGTACACGATTTGAGAAGAATCCAGGATTATCACAACCCAGTTTCCAACACTCCATCCATGAAGAAACAAAGTACGTCTCTCATAACCTTGGAATTATTTGAGTACATATCGCAATCCAAGTTGAGGATGATTGGTGCATTTGTGATTGCTGACGACACTCTTATCTGATCAGATAAGAAGTAACGTTAGATTCATGATTTCCAAGTTACATCTAATTTTTGCAATGAAAGTTGAGGATTACTAGTGCATTTAGAGCCCCATGATACGCACCTACCCTTTTGTGTAGGAACCGTGCGGCCCAAAACTCTAACTCCCTTGAGTTGTTTGGATTTGGCAACCTCTTCACTCTCTCCCAACTCTTGATTTCAATGTTTAAGGTGGATTCTATCACAACATAAACATACACAGAGGGACACTTGAGAGCTTTGCTCAATATGCGATTGTTTATTCACAGATGGATAGGTTACAACTCTTGCAACTTACAAACACATTTCCTTGAGGGCCTTCAAATGAAGGAAGGGTCCCCTTTATATAGGAGAGGCGCACCCTTGTACAAGAAAGAAGTTTAGACTTCTCCTCTGTTTAGGACCACACACTTGTCCTCCTCCTTTAGATATTTAGCAAGGCAACCATATCTCTTGTAGAGCCAAAATTGAGGTTGGTCACGATCTAACAAAGATCTAGCCTTCCAGAAGCTTATCATGCAAGCCAAGCTTTTCTTCTCGTGGGCAGCAAAGTTGCTTTTGGCTTTCTCCACTTAGGATCTTTTCTGAGGAGGCAAAATGTCATTTTGCCTCTACCAAAGCAGGTGCGTCACATTCTCCCCCACCTAATCTGAAGACGCCCTCGTCGACATTCTTGTCTTGATTGCATCTTTAAGTGATCACATTTCTCCCTTGTCATCCCAGCCTTCATAAGAGCACTTCGTCACGAGCCTACATTCAAGTAGTCATTGTGCTGGCTCAAGTCACTAACTTCTGGAGTTCCTTGGACTTGATAGCCTCTCCATCTCTCAATTCTGGTGGTAACGTCCGTCAGAGCACAAGTTTCTAATTCTCCTTGAATCACTTGAACTTGTCATGCATCTATTCCTTCTTTTCCCAGTCTTGGGTGGTGGCAACTGATAGGATGCAAGCCTCTAATTCTCCTTGAATCACTTGGACTTGATACTTGCTTACTTCTCAAGTAGGCAATCGTACCTGGCATAAGTCTCTAACTCCCTGGAGTTCCTTGGACTTTGTTCAGCCTCTTTGGCACGTCATCCTTCTTTCTTGCTGCCCATGGTGCCTTCTCTCCATTCCTTAATCCCTTGAGGGGAAAAGAGGAGGTTTAGGGGAGGTTTTCAACAGATAGGCCGCTCCTTCCTCCATGATGCACACGCCATTTGAAGAAGGAAGTACTAGGGAGTTGACACTTCTCAAGAAATCTAACCCCAGTACTATGTTGTGATCATCCATTGGAACAACAGAGAAACTCATCTTTCCCTTCCATGTCCCTAGATCCACATCTGCTGCTTCTACTGCACCCACAATGGATTTAGCACAAGCATTCACTGATTTGAGCCTTCCTTTTGCTTCAGACAGGGGAAGGCCCAATCTCTTTGCTTCTGAAGGCGTCATGAAGTTGTGGCTTGCCCCGGTATCCACCAACATCCTGGCTGGTTGTCCTCCAACTTTGGCCTCAACATATAGCAAGGTTGTTTCATTATGAGAATCTGGGGGACAGGGCTTGGCTTGCAATGCGCCTAGGAGTTGCAGGGATCCCAGGCACCCTTCTTCTGACTGCCTCTCTTCACTTTGGCTCATCATGGCAGATAACGAGCCAAACTTTGGACAATCCTTCATTTGGTGAGGGCCTTTGCAGACAAAGCACCCACCCTTTGGAACAAAAGGCTTCTTGCCTTCATGGTGGAGGTCCTTACCATAACCTTTCTTCTGAAACTTTTCCTTGCTAGCTTCCATTTCTTTTACTTGTCCACCATTGTTCTCATGTTCTTTTTGTTTCCCAAGGTCCTTCCTTTCATATTCCATCAAGGATTCGACCATCATTATGGCTTCATCCAAGTTGTTAACAACCTTGCGTTGTAGTTCTCTTCGAGCCCAGTCTTGGAGACCATTTAGAAAATGAAACAACTTATCATCTGGGTCCATACCAGGAATCTGAAGTATCATCGTAGTGAAGGTCCCAATATATTCTCTTATTGAAGTCTTGTGTTTCAGTTCAACCAATTTCCTTCTTGCTTCATATACAACATTAGTGGGATAAAAATGCTTTTTAAGGTCTCTTTTAAATTCTTCCCACGTTCCAAGAGGTTTACAAAGGTTGTTCTTAACATCTTCAATTTTTCTTTGCCACCACAAGGAGGCAATATCAGAGAGATAGAATGAAGCAAAGCTAACCTTTTGGATTTCGTCCACCATATTCACTCCGGCAAAGTATTGCTCCATGGACCACAAGAAGTTGTCCACCTCTTTAGCATCTCTTTGTCCACTGAATTTGTTTGGCCGTGGAATATCCATCTTTGGTGATTCCCTCGATCCACCAGTATTTGCCAAGACTTTCTTGCAAATGGTTAGCTCATCTCGGAGCTCCTCTTTGGATATCTCCAGGAATTCAATCCTTTCTCTAAGCAAATCGATTGTTTGCTTTAGATTGAACCAGACTTCTTCATCCACAGAATCCATCCGTTCCTCCAAGTTTGTGAGGGTGGAACCCATGGTGAGAATTGTATCATGACATATGGATACTTTTTCCTCCAAGGATTCCATGCTTCCCCCAGGACCCCTACTCTGGTCCTTCCGGCTTTTGGACTTCTCTCCCCCAGTAGGGTTCAGATCTCTACCACGAGCTGCCTCACCGGCCGCACCTTTCTGGCTTTCGGGATTCTTTCCCATAGTTTTGCCTTTTTCCCACTTGGTGAAGGCTCTGATACCACTTGACACGCACCTACCCTTTTGTGTAGGAACCGTGCGGCCCAAAACTCTAACTCCCTTGAGTTGTTTGGATTTGGCAGCCTCTTCACTCTCTCCCAACTCTTGATTTCAATGTTTAAGGTGAATTCTATCACAACATAAACATACACAGAGGGACACTTGAGAGCTTTGCTCAATATGCGATTGTTTATTCACAGATGGATAGGTTACAACTCTTGCAACTTACAAACACATTTCCTTGAGTGCCTTCAAATGAAGGAAGGGTCCCCTTTATATAGGAGAGGCGCACCCTTGTACAAGAAAGAAGTTTAGACTTCTCCTCTGTTTAGGACCACACACTTGTCCTCCTCCTTTAGATATTTAGCAAGACAACCATATCTCTTGTAGAGCCAAAATTGAGGTTGGTCACGATCTAACAAAGATCTAGCCTTCCAGAAGCTTATCATGCAAGCCAAGCTTTTCTTCTCGTGGGCAGCAAAGTTGCTTTTGGCTTTCTCCACTTAGGATCTTTTCTGAGGTTTGCCTCTACCAAAGCAGGTGCGTCACACCCACCTTTGAAGTTGTGGTGATGAGAAGGCCTCTTATCGCGGGCTAAGTATATGAGGTTCGGCGATTTTGATCCTTCAATGTTGACGGATCCTGAATCTCTTCCATCAATTAAAATCTGAACGTCAAAATGCATCATATTATTTGACACAGAATTTGTTTTGAGTTATGCCCACTAGTCGCTGTCCTAGACTTCGAGAGGAAAATAACATAGAAGTCAAAATCAGAAAACTGAAAGTGAAAAAAATTGATTTATTGCTCTCAATCAGTTCGTAGGAGACCAACATTAACCATTCCAGCAGGATCAGTTCATGTTCATCATGGAAACTCTTAACTAACAAGAACTCATACATGCAGTATTGTCTGGTGATCTTTGGGGTTCAACTCTGTATTCCATTCCACAGGCGCTTTATGTTTTTCAGCGAGATTTTCCTGGATTGTCCCAAATCTGGTAAAGGTTTCTATCCTGTTTCTCATTTCTTCGTATAATCTCTGCCAATTAATGAGAAATGAACTAGTTCCATTAACATCAATGACTTGTAATAAACTTACTATAGATAAAAACATCATCAAATGCAACTTGCAACAATGCTAATATTTTCTGTTCAAATCACATGGTAGAACTCAAAATATATAGTTCAAAGTCAATGCACTGGATTTGATTTGGAGAAGACCCTTTACCTTGATATCATCAAACTCCTTTCTGGTTAGCAGATCTTCTGATGTTGGTGCTAATGAGAAGTACACTGACGGGCACCTTGGCTCGATCTTGTGCTTCTTACAGAAGGGTATCCAGTGCTTCGCGAACTCAATTGCTTCTAGGAGTGCATAGAAAGTGAATTTTGATCCACCATCGTCGGAGAGGTACACGCTTACTCTATCTTGTGGGTAATCAAATGCCATGGCTGACAGGATTGTGTCCATGACTAATGATGGTGGTTCAATGGTCGGGTCAGCAGTGCATACAAAAATGTCTACACATGGTAATTCATTGCCGAACCTGTTTCGAAATTAGGTGGTTCATTTAATAAACAATGGCTAAACTTAAAATCATAGGGAGGCTAAAAAAACATAGGTTAAGTATTTGTAAGATGTGACTTGTTTCGGTTCAAATCTGAAAGTTCAACTGCTAAACTTGTTTGAAGCTACTGATGATAACTTTGATACTGACTAGATAGGATATAAAATTAATTTACCCTATCAAAAATAAATAAATTACAGCTTAGCTATTAGATCAAATTCCTTAGAAGTCATTACATTATTGGTGCATTAAAATAGCTTAGCTAGCAATGCCAACAATACTTTTACCAAGGAAAGAAAATTTCCTTGAAACCTCTATGTCGCTTGGTTTTGTGTTGTCAAAGAAACAAATCACAAGTTAAACATATTTCAAGTAAGGCTTATATACTTCAATTTATTCTGACCCAACAACATTTTAATTTAAATGTATTAAACGGGATTAGGGAGAAAGAGGTTGATTTCTGTTGTATATTTTTGAGATTTACATGAGCTTATATATATACATTACTAAGTTGGGTGACCGTTTGAAGTTTAATGCTGAGTGAAGATATGCATCTTTTGGCAGAGGAAACGATGGTTTGTGAAGAGGTGCGTTGCATGTTGGTGAAGAGGTGCGTTTGCATGTTGGTGAAGATGTGAGTTTGCATGTTTCAACACTCCTCCTCAAGTTGGGTCTGGAAGAGATTGTAGGTGCCTAACTTGCTTATGATGGAGTCGAATGGTTGTTTACTTAGGGCTTTGGTGAAGACGTCCGCCAATTGTTCTTTATTGGAGACGTATGAAACTTCTATTTCTCCAGCTTGAATCTTCTCACGGATGAAGTGACAGTCAACTTCAATGTGTTTGGTCCTTTCGTGGAACACGGGGTTGGAAGCAATGTGTCGTGCGGCGTTGTTGTCGCAAAACATATTCATAGCTTTAGTGTGAGTTTGACCCATATCGTGAAGAAGTTGCTTTAACCAAATGAGTTCATTGGTGGTGGACGCCATTGCTCGATATTCTGCTTCTGCACTTGATCGAGCAATCACCTTTTGTTTCTTACTTCTCCAAGTAACAAGATTTCCACCAACAAATGTGCAAAAACCGGTAGTTGACCTACAATCATGGCTTCCTGCCTAATCAGCATCTGAAAAACCAATGATGTTGTTAGAATTGTTATTTTTCATTAGCAACCCTTGTCATGGTGTTTGTTTTATGTACCTCAGAATTCTATCAATAATATCTAAATGTGATGTTCGAGGTGCATGCATGAATTGACTTACTATACTAACAACAAAGGTAATGTCGGGTCTGGTTACGGTTAAATATATAAGTTTTCCTACAAGTCTTTGGTATTGGTGAATGTCTCTAATAGGTTCACCGTTGGTTGGACTGGTTTTGAGATTTGCCTCAATGGGTGTATTAGCTGGTCTAGCCCCAAGTTTTCCTGTTTCTTTTAAGAGGTCTAGGGCATATTTTCTTTGTGATAAAAATAGACCCATTTTTGAGTATGCAATTTCTATTCCTAAGAAATATTTTAGGAATCCTAGATCTTTTATATCAAATTTGGTTTTTAGATAGTGTTTAACTTGATTAATTTGTTCATTATTATCACCAGTAATGATGATGTCATCTACGTAGACCAAGACTATGATAATCTCTCCTTTATGATGCCTAGTGAACATAGATGCGTCAGCAGATGATTTAAAGAAACCATAAGCAAGAAGGAAGTGACTAAGTTTTGCATACTATGCGCGGGGTGATTGCTTTAGGCCATAGATGACTTTGTTGAGTTTGCATACCTGGTTGGGAGAAGTGTTGTAACCTGGAGGGGGTACCATGTATACTTCTTCTTCAAGGGTGCCTTGAAGAAAAACATTTCTGACATCTATTTGATAAAGCTTCCATCCCTTGTTAACTGCTATGGAAAGAAGAACCCGAACAATATTCATTTTTGCTACTGGTGCGAAGGTTTCTAGGTAGTCAAGCCCATAGGTTTGAGTATACCCTTTTGCTACAAGGCGAGCTTTATACCTTTCGATAGTACCATCGCTATTATATTTTATTTTGTAAACCCATTTGCATCCAACGGGTTTTGTTTTATTTGGTCTAGGGATGAGAGTCCAAGTGTTGTTGGTTTCTAGGGCTTTAAGTTCTTCTTGCATTGCTTTTTGCCATTTAGGATTGCTTCCAGCTTCTTCGTAGTTCTTTGGTTCTAGGGTTTCGCTTATTCGGTTTAGGAAAGCCCTATAGTTTGGTTGTATTTGTTTGTAGGTGAGGTAGTTCTGAATGGGATAAGTTACTTGAGAGGTGATAAAATCATTAAACCTAGTGGGAGGACGTTTTGGTCGGGTAGACCTCCTTGGGGTTGAAGCTCTTGTTTCTCCTTGTCCTTCTCCTTCTTCTTGTCCTTCTCCTTCTTCGTGTCCTTCTCCTTGTCCTTCTCCTTGTTCGTGTGCTTGGATGTTGAACTCAGGTAGAACTTGTGAGGAGTCTGGACGAGATTGTGTTGTAGGGTTGTAGTAGGGTTCAGTTTCCCTAAATATTACATCTCGGGAGATATACATTTTACAAGACTCAGGGTCAAAGCATTTATACCCTTTTTTTTGAAAAGAATAACCAAGAAATAAGCATTTTACAGCATTGCTATCAAATTTATCTAAGTGTTTCTTATGAACAAAGCATACACACCCGAAGATTTTAAGATGATCTAGGGTTAGTTTTCGTCCTAAGAGTATCTCAAGTGGTTGTTTATTCTGAAGAGTAGGACTAGGAAGACGATTTATTAGATAAGTCGCAGTTAAGATAGCGTCAGACCAAAATCGTTTGGGAACGTGATTTTGAAAGAGCAATGACCTTGTTACATTTAGAAGATGACGATTTTTCCGTTCCGAGACTCCATTTTGTTCAGGGGTGTGTATACATGTTAATTGGTGTAATATTCCCCGATTTTTCAAATTTTTTTGAAAGTTGTGGCTGGTGTATTCGGTCCCGTTATCTGTCCTTAAGGTCTTAATTTTAAAATCATACATGTTTTCAACAAAAATTGTAAAATCACAAAAAACTTGAAAAACTTTGGATTTGTTTTTGAGAAGATAGGTCCAAGTATTTCGTGAGAAATCATCGATAAATAACACAAAATATTTAAACCGTTGTAAGACTCGATAGGAGCAGGTCCCCAAATATCGAAGTGAACTATTTCGAAAGGAACACTTGATTTGGTTTTAGAGTTAAAAAAAGGGTAATCTAGTTTGTTTAGAATACTGACAAACATCACATGCATAATCAGAAGAAATAAAAGGAAATAGCGTTTTTAAAACCAAATGAGATGGGTGTTCCATTCGTTTGTGCCATAGAATATGGTTTGGTAAACTAGTAGTATGAAAACTCTTGTTTTGAGCCTCTAAAACATAAAGTCCATTGGTATGAATCCCTTTACCAATCGTCTTCCCTGTAGTTCGCTCCTGAAAGAATACATCATTAGGGGTGAATATAACATTACAATTTAAATTTTGTGTGATTTTTGATACTGAAAGAAGATTAGAGGTGAAAGTAGGTATATATAAAACATTTTTATTTACTTGATCTAATATGGTGGTTTCTCCTATCCCTTTTATTTCTACTTGATTATTATTTGCAACAGTTACAAAATTATGAAGAGAGTTCACATGTTTCTTTATTTTGCTTATTAGACTAGAATTCCCGGTCATATGATCAGTAGCAACTGAGTCAATTATCCATTGATTATTATTTATGTGTCTAAGTTTTTTTCCTGTTGCATGTTGGTGAAGAAGTGCGTTTGCATGTTTCAACAAAATAGTAAAGGGTAACTTCAAGAAAACAAAAGACCCTCTTGATAATCCAGATTCCAGACTAATAAGGTCAACCACTAGGAATAATCAAGTACAAATTCCTGAAAATTATAATGCACACCTCCAAATCTTTACTAATACATCAAACCTTCTAAAGACCATCAGAGGAACATAAAATCAGATTGAAGAACAAAAAGCCAAAACTTTGGTCGGTCTTAAAACTAACCGTAACACACCCTGATTCTATTCCCATATGCTCAAGCAAAAAGAAAAAAAAGGTTGGAGTTATAATGACATGAGTTTAGTACCAAAACATCTTCTCGTCCAACCATTTGAGTCTCATTTATGGTGTAGTAAGTTATGAAGTTGTTTTGAACAAGTGAGTTCACGTTAACAAATCTGACTCAGGCTCGATCCCAACTCGATGACAAATAGTTAAACCAATTAAGCAAGTAAATATGACATCACGACTAAAATAACCAAAAATTAAACCACAAACCATACTAAAATAATAATAATATATAAAATAGGGGAAAAGGCAGCAAACCTTAGGGAGAGCCTATCACTGAAAGTGGTGTAGTAGACGGGGTTCCATCTCGTAGACAGGGTTCCATCTCAACCCCTGTGTGAGGATCCAATAGAAGCCAAACCAAAGTTCTGCAGCAAACAACCCCATCCATGCCCACCACTTGTGGTTGCATCCATGTGGGATATGGATGGCTCTGTAAGCCCATATGGAACATATGCCCACAAAGATGGAAGCAGAAAACACCCTGTAAGTGGTTCTTCCCTTTCCAGTTTTGGATTCAAACAGAGGGATCTGTTTGGTAGAATCTATTGATGAAGTACAAGAAGATTCAACTTCCATTGTGGGATATTTTTCTGGAATTCTCCACACTCTTCTTCTTCTTCTTCCGAGTCTCCCATAATATTTAAATGTGGAATTTTGCATGCAAATTCTCTTAGTTTCAGATTATTGGGTATATGAATTTTTGTGTTTGAGCTTCCTAATTGGGTGTGAAAGAGTAGAACAGGATGTCAGGATCTATGAAATGAAGGGTCTCTATTCATAAAATTTAAGGAAAAAGTTGAAATAATCTATTGAATTGCAACTTGCAAGAGTGATAAGTTCACTCTCCTTTATCCATTGATGTTTATTCCAAATGTCGCAAGATGATCCCTTCCAACTGTGATTATCACTTGGCTATCTTCTTGGAAGTTTGCAAACAAGTCAAATGTGGAACCAAAACTTCTTCTAGTCCAACTTGGTGGATTCTCAATAATTCATGTGACACTGTTATATATGACACTTATTCCAACTTGCTTGGAGTAGAAAATCATGTTAGTATGAAAGCATATATATAAGAACGTAAATATAATCATAGCCGAAGAGAAACATGAACGTTATTGATGCAAATCCATTCTAACAATGCCACCTTTTTCTGAAAAGATGGTATTTCAAAAGTCCATTAAAGAATCACAATTTGTGCAGACAACCATCCATCCAAACAAGTCATTATTTATAGCATTTCCTTGAAGTTTTGGTATACCAAATGACCAAACAAATCACATCCACGGAGATTGTCCCAACTCCCAAACCACCAATAAACAAGCCAAGAAAGCAAAAGCCACAGAAGTGCCAACCACAGCTCTTGAAATCTCATTCTCCTTCTCTTGCAACAAAAACACAACATAGACAGGAAAGCTGATAACAACCACTGCAATACAAAACCACAAACTGCAAGAACAACTCCACAACAACCCCACTTCCCTCGAAAACAACCTTCTTGATCCCTCCAGCCAAGCAAAACAAATTCAGCAATGCAACAAAGGCAATTATGATGGTGAACATTGGAGGCATGCCTCCAAAGTCCATCACTTCCTTCTCGTACTTACTCGTGGCCTCGTCGTTTTTCCCTTTCGCTGTCACGACAAATGAAGATTCCGATATGCCAATGCGGTTGCGAAACACGTCGAGGGACGCGAAAAGGTAGGAGGTTAGCCTCTTGAAGAGCCACATTCTTTGGGAGTTCCACCATCCTATGAGTGTCTCCACACATTCTTTGGGAGTTCCACCATCCTATGAGTGTCTCCACACATTCTTTGGGAGTTCCACCATCAGGGTGTATGCTTGCTTTGAGATTATCACGTATAGCATTATTAGGCACCATGGGATTGTCATCTTTCATAAGACAAAAGCTAGAAAATGAATTATATGTTGGTCGAGATTATTATCGCGCGTGTACTCTATGGTCTCATAGCATTTAAAGGTACTGAAGTTAGGTACAAAATCTGAACATGACTATTTTTCGTAAAGTAGTTCTACACCATTAGACAATTCAAATTATTCTTGCGACTTATAACATCCTAAGTCCCTCTACTTATCATCAAATGACTTTGAGTTGGATACACACACTTCAATACTATAACTTACTAATGAAATTAAAACCATTGTATTACGAACCAAACTAGCATATTGCTAATTGGACATTCATATTACTTACCTCTGGAAAGAGAGAGAAGTCTTTGAGCATGCAAAGAGGAGGCACAACCACATAACACAATGTCGGGAAGCAGTTGGTTGCCCAAAGGCCATAAACATTGTAAGCCATCTGATGACCAAAAGTGATCTTCCCATGTCCATACACAAATGAACAATGCTTGGACAAAAATATTTGGAAGTTCCCCTCGCTCCACCGCTTGTGCTGGACCAATGTCTCTGCCATATTATTAGGAGCAAGCCCGAGAAACCCCGGCTGGTCGGTCGGGTTGAAGCCCACTGACCTCCACCCCCTACATTGGATGGCTAAGCCTGTGATGATATCTTCTACCACACATCCATACTTCAAACCAACCTGTCATGAAAAGTGCTAATATGCAATTAGCATTTCTTTATATAAGAAACTAAATGAAGAGAATAACTGAAATAAACTAATTAAATTGAGGCCATTGTTGGTATTAAAACAGAAATACTAAGTCTCAACGGTTTTTGGAAGAAAAAAACTTTTGAGGCCATTGTTAATATTTGAGGTATTTTCGAGATTTTAATGTAAATGTCCCAAAATGCAGATTTGTATATAGACTTAGGCAACTCCACTGACAAAATTCACTAATAATTCAGATTGGAAAATAACCTCACATGTTGGATGAGTTTTAAACTGTAATACTCATGTCATGAATTCAGATAAAAAATTCATGAATTGAAAGATTTGCAACAACATAAAATGGGGGTGGGATAGCATATTTAGCAGATTATAGAAAATAAAAACCCAACAACATGAGTTCAAATATATGTAACATTAACTAATATTCATTTAGATGACATGTGTAACAATAAAAACTGGCCTATGTGTCAATTTTACATTGTAAGTGGAACATTTTAGCAGAATAAGCATATCATAACAGTTGAGGTTTTTCTTTCTGATCAGAGCTAGTGAACCAAGTGAAGTGACTACCTATTTTCCCCATTCGGTGTTGTCTTCAAATGTGCAAGTGACAACTGCTTTTGCTCTCTCTTCCAACTCTCTTACAGAAGCATTCTTGTTTTGACTTGTTTGATTTAACAGCTCTCCTTTGTAGCCACAATAATACTTCAATCCATACAAACTTTCCCTTCTATGGAAACACCCTGTGCCTATATAAGGTGGTCCTCCCATAACATCAAACCTCTCAAAATCTGCCTACAATCAATCAAACAAATTTTCTACTCACAACAAACTCTCATGTGTACATAACATTGGAATTAATTATTGACACTATTGAAGCCACATAGTTAATGTACCTTGCCTAAAACATTTAGAGCATTTGCATAGAGGTCCTTGGGTGTGATGTTGTGAAAGAATTGTGGATATTGCACGTATGCAATCTCATGTCCAACACTCTCATCCATGAAGAAACACAAAGCATCTCTTATGGAAGCCGAGTTGTTGGAGTACATGTCACAGTCCACGTTTAGTATTATAGGCCCATTGCTTATCTCTGCTGACGCCCTTATCTGCGCAATCATCTAATATTAAACAACATGCAACTTTTGGAAAGATACATGTTATTTAGTTACGTCTGTAAAACGGTTAATTACAATTTATCCATGCATCGTTGAACTTTCAAAGTTTACAGTTATTCTCTTAAATTTTTGTTTTGTAACATTTTCTTTCCTTTAATTTTAAAAATTCATTATTTAAACTTACATTTGTCATTTTTTGCTATTTTTGTTGTTGTATATCTAGTAAACTCATATATTTACGTGAAAGTTCGGATCGAAATGGAAGTCGAATTTGATTAAAATTTGGATTGGATTGGTACTAAATCCGACTCAAATTCTAACCAAATCCAACTTCCGTTTCGATCCGAACTTTCATGTAAATATAGATTTAGGGGTGTACTAGAGATACAACAAAAAATTGCAAAAAAAAGAAGAACGTGAGTTTAAATAATGAATTTTTAAAGTTTAAAAGGATAAAGTGTTACAAAACGAAAGTTCAACAGGTAGTTGTCAGCTTTGAAAGTTCAAAACTACAAAATGATACGAATGCATAGTTAAGTAGAACAAACTCTAAATAATCCTTAATGTAATTACCAGAGAATTCACGACACCAGCTTCGTAGTTGTGGTGGACGTGAGGGATAGTCATAAGCCATGACGGATAAAACCGTGCAAACCACCACCAGAGGTGGCTCGGCGGTGGGGTCCGCCGTGCAAACAAACACGTCAACGGGTGGTAGTTCCTTTTCGTACTTACACAAGAAACAAACATCATTTACACATTATATATATATATATATATATATATATATATATATATATGAATTCTCTAGTGAGCCCAGGACTTAATTTTTCTAAATTAAGCCCCCACAATATCCATCACTCATTTTAAATTGTAAGGTAGATTAAGAAAAAAACGGTTATGATAATGAATGGTGAGATTAACTGTAAATAAGATCCAATGGTGAGATTGTAGGGGGTTTAAATTAAATTTGATGAGCCCTAGGCTCACTAGAGCTTGACCCTATATATATATATATATATATATATATATATATATATATAGTTCACTAACGTACAAGATGTCTAATGTATTATATATTACTTAACTTTCAAATAGTATTTCCTTAAATGTGGGACGGTATATCGGATTTCACCTGAGGGACTGCTGGGTCACGACCCAGTAGAATCCGAACCAGAATTCCGCAGCCAACATTCCGAGCCAACACCACCACTTCCATGCATCTTCACCACCTCCGCTTTCGGGGAAGTGGGTGAGCCTGTAAAAGAAAATTGAACACGTACCCGAGAGCACGGTCGCGGCGTACACCTTGTACGCCGTCCTCCCTCTGGACACCTTCGTCTCGAATAGAGTGGGCATGGTTGGTGCTGTCTTTGGAGCGAAGGAGAAGGGAGAGTTACTTGGTGTTGCTTATTTCTTCTTAATATTTAACCATCTTTCCCAATCAACATTATTATTTTTGGTTCCTCTTTGGACTGTGGAGTGACCACTCTACCCTGCTTGTAGTTTCAGCTAGCTAAATTATTTTAAAAGATGTCTCATTAATTCTGATTCGAACTCGTAAATTGGTTTCGGAAAGTAAACTTAGACTCAACATTAAAAAGACAAAGTGGTACCATACGCTTCAAGTGAGGATGGGGACCGGAGAAGGATCCCAAACTAGAAAGAGTTCACACTCTAGCTCAACTTCAAAATTTTCTTGATTATTTACGTTGAAGTATCAGTATTCAATTCAAAATTAATTCGTGATAAACGGAAAAACCCAAATAACTCACAAATCTACCGGTGTACGTAGAACTAAATGAAACAAGATTAAATCGGCAAATCCACTAGTTTAAGTAGCTTGGCATCTACTTATTTAGATATCTTTGTTAAACGACTCGACTCGTTACATCCTGATTGACTTGCAGCAAACAATGAGATGTGACGTTCTTTCGTCTTCTCAGAAAAACTAGTGGTCTATTTATGAATATTTAGAATGAAACATATCAATACCTAAACTTTTGAAATTGCTATCCTCTTCTTTCCTCCTCGACTTGAAATCCTCACTTTTCAAACTTCACAAGTTAAAAGAAGAAGTCGAAAGAAGAAAATTAAGAACTGTGGATTCGGAATTTGCATGATAATTTTTATAACAAGATTTGGAGAAAGTAAGAGAATAAAGAATAGCTAAAAGGCCAAGAGATAAGATTTTTAAAAGCAATAGTCTAAGAGCATTGTCATACTTCTCAAGTCACAAATACTAGTCTTAATCTAGATATTAGTGATCAAGTTGAAAAGTAAAACGAAGACTTCAGTTACATAGGGCGAAATTGTAACCGTCTAATAATTCATTGCATGGTTGCACTTCAGTTGACTTTTCTTTTGAAGAAGGGAAGAAAGATAAGCTTGAGTAAAGAAATGAAGAATGGATCTGTTTGTAGAACTTTTGAGTCGTTCGGGATTTATCTGCATTATCTCCATCACATTAAATATAAAAATCAAATGAATTTGTAATCGGATACCCGACCTAACATTAAACAATACCAAAAAGAAAATCCTCTAGCAAAGCAAAAACAGATAATTGTCCATGTTAATTTGCTAATCGAGTGTGATAATATTTGAATAAGTAGCCCAAGACATGTCAACAACCTTCACAAATCACAAGAAAACAAAGCAACCACCTCACAAGAACAAAGGCAATTGACTAACATGATCATTTAGTGCTATACTTGGAACTATAGTTGCCTTATAGTTCACTAATTAAAACTTTGAGAAAATCAGTTGACTTGCCGGGATATTTACAGTCCTATCTAGTGAGTACAATGAGAAAATTAAACAACAATTATTTTTTGAAATTTTAACTCTTTTTAGGGAATTTTTAAACATCACCCGAGTTTTACTAAAATCGTCCATCTCAATTATCATTTTGCTTTCACATTTCATTTTATACTCATTATGTCTTGTAAAAAATAATAATAAAATCGAGACGTGTGGTTAGGACGCATCCCCATGTGTACACAGTGTGTGTGGGGGGAGGGGGTGCAAACGCCATGATTTGTTTTTAATCTGGAATTTATACGGTGTATTTTTTTAAATTATTTCAGATTCTGTTGCAAGATTTGGGTTGCGACGGGTAGAAAAAAACAAAAACGTAAATAAATGAGTAAACATATCAATATTCAGAGTACATTAATAATATGATGTCGAAACAAAAAAGTTTGCAAAGCACGCTTCCTCTGTTCGCCCGCTTTGCGAGGGAGACTACAGGGGTTGCCGCTCCCTGCCACCCCTGCATTCCTATTCTGATTTTATTTTTCATTGTTATTTGTTGTCGTAGTATGAAAATAAGAGAGACTATTAGGAGCAGAAATAAGTAAAAAAGATAGAATGTCAAAATAGTAATTGACACAGACGATTTAAGTAATTTACGGACGACGCTTAGCAATCCAATTTTTTATCATTTGACTAAAAAAGAAGAAAAATATTCCAACAACAAACTGAACATGCAACAATTTGTTAAGATAAACAACAGCATAATTATTAATTAAGCTATATATACTACAAGTAGCAACTAAAAACATGTCTATTTAAAAACCATAACGACAACACATATATACATGCATACACATCCCACAACATACATATACATTGAGGGGATCAATTGTTAAGCGCAGAAACACTAGAAGTGGCCGGTGGAGGCGCGCGGACGCAGCGAAAGTGGTGCGCCTGCTGGGTGCAACCAGGCGACATCTCACCGACATCCCCTGAGCCGTCGTCTTCTTCGACCGGGCGGTGGGGACCGGAGTGGAGAGGATTGATAGAGAATGGTGGTGTGGAAAAAGATGAGTCTTGGTGAGAAGCCAAGATCTCGGCCTCGTCTGTCCTCAGCTCGCAGTGCTCTCCGCACCCTTGTAGTTTCTTGCTTGCTTCTTCTTGGGTCTTCGACATGTTTGTTTGTTGATTGGAAAGAAAATAATTATGTTATGGAATGGTCGGGTTCGGATATATCGATCGTTAGTATGTTTGAATTGAAGGGTTATAATTATATATATGTACGTAAGGTTTAATTTGTTTGAGTCCGTTTGTATGTATGCAGTATAATTAAATGGTGGCATTGCAAGAGAGTCCCACGATCGCTTCATTGTGTTGTGACTTAAACGTGTGCATGTGATGGTGAATGTGTGAGAGTAGATTATCACAAGGATTTCAACGTGGACACATACACACAATATCTGCTGATAATGCATGTATATCCGTGGACTGTGTGAATATTATTTCATTTTATTTGGATAAGCACGCACAGTATAAATATTTAAATTTTAAAAATACAAATGTGCATGTTATTTGACTTTAAAGGATAGATGAAATAAGAATGTCTACTAGGAACTGCTGCAATATGTGTATCAATCCTCTATGTGTCAAATATATATAACCTGAAATAATAAAATTTAAAAGACAATAATTCTCGAACAAGCAAAGAGATGAAAGCAGTTGCCACCATGCGTGAAATTGGTTTAGGAAAAACATCACGCAAAAGATCAGAACTTATTCACCATACCAAACATTAAGCTGCTACAAAGTTATAACCTCCAGGGCTAGATAAGATTAATGGTTCCCGTGAAACTCAATTGTCTTATAGAATATAATTCACCATACAGACTTCGTTAATCAATTTCCAAATGCCCCCCATGAGATAAAAATTAACACATGCAACAACATTGACATCCATGGCTAGACCAGATCGAACCAGTACATCAATCCTTGTGTCCACCGAGTCCCTCCACGGCCCGAATTATCGTCCCGGCGGTGACGGCACGTGGCGGTGGCGGGCGCGGGTGCCGGAGGCAATCTATAAGCCTGCTGAAGAAATGGAAGACTGGTTGGAGACAAAGGCAAGCTCCACCAGTGAATGCAACAAGAGCCATAGGTTCCATGCTGGAAAATGTAGGTATGTTGTGATCACCAGAGGTGGTGTGTTGGGGCTTTATTTACAAGAACGGAGGTTATAGACGTTACAGATTAAAGGATGTCATTAAAGATATACCAACGTATAGAGGTTACAATTCTAAGTTGTCAATGTGTTTGGTTGTCTTGTCATGATGTCTGTTGCTCTTGATTTGTTCGCTATTGTTGTGTTTCAGTTGGTGGAACGTAGGATTCGTGGTTCAACATTCTTCCAATTTTTTTTCTTTTGAGGATTTTTTTAAACAAAAATAAAATAATTTTCCCAAGCAATAATTGAATGTGAGTAACGACATGGACTAGAAACATACATATGTACCAGCATACTAGATTTTGTTGATAAACTGACGCATAATATTTTACCATTTCAACCTTAATCACAAGTCTCAGACGCCTTAAACAGAGATTACTTGTACCATTAGATTGTTAATGGTGATCTGGGCTGAAAATGAATGGCAATGAAGAAACATGAACTAACTTCTCATACCTGCTTTATTAGATTTTCGAAGTAAAATATGAAGATCAGCATTTTCTATATATAGTAGTAGATAATCAAAATATAAGCTTTTTCTTGTGACATAATACTAATCATTTGGATAATTACATATGAAATAGCACTGCCTAACTTCTCCCCAACACGTAAGAGCTTTTGGACAGGCGAAATTAGCTTCCTGCAGGCATCAAGTGGATGCAGAAGATGCAGAAGTCGGCAATATATATACTCATAAACAAGCCATCTTTAAATGACATTCTCGCCTCTAAACCATTTAATCCACCACAATGCCTAGGGTGCACCTTCCTCTACAAATTCAATTATCTAACTAGTCACCGTTGATTACCAGCTCATTCATCGAGTGGCTTATTCCATTGTGGTCAACAATCTTGTGGAGCTGGGTCTCAATTATCTTAGTGATCTTTGATTCCTCAAGTTCTGGATCAGGCACTTTTACATGGAACGAACCCTGCTTCAGGGGCAGCTCGGCCATTCTTTGTTGCCATTTGATGTGGTTATAGAGCTGCTGGTGGAAAGTATGGTCCAAAGAATAACAACAATCATCTTCCTCACAACTTGAGGATCGAGATGATCCTTCTTTTCTACAGAAATGGGGAAGGGCTGAGTAATCCATTATCTGTAGGGAAGCCAAACACAAGTCCACAACATCAATTAACTAGAGTCCTAAAAATAGTTCAAAACATACATATAGACAACAACTATCCATTTGTGATAGTTATGTGTGATAGTGAACAACAACTATCTATCCATTATCTGCCTTAATTTTGTTTTAAAAAATATAGACAACTACAATATTCCAACATGTAAGCAACACATTATTTTTGTCCGGATGCATTCAAGTTTACCATTTAAGATATAGATAACAACTATTCATTTATGATCACTGCACACAAGCTGTAATAAGATAATATCAAAGCAAGTTTTTAATTTTTGGATTTAATGTGTGAGAAGCAACTTCAATACTCTAGTGGTCAAACTGTCGTATAATCATGAATAGAATAGTAATCAAACAAAACTCATGTATTACCATTTATAAAGAATACTTTTTTACCTTCAACAACTCATCACGGCCAGAGCCTTGGAGGACACACACTTTCTTCTTTGTTCTTTCTTGCAAAAGGGGCTTAACTGCCTGAAATAATTGACTTTAATTTGTTAATATTAAGCCCCTAAAGACCTTAAATTTTCTTTTAATAAAACTAATAACATTAAGGCAGAAATATTGCTACCTTCCAACATGCAGAAAATACCATTGGAGCATTAACTATATAATATGTGTCGGTTTTCTCTGGGTAGTTGAGATCGTCGACCGTGGATATGGTTGTTAATAGCTGCAGTTGACAATTAATTCAGCAAAGGAATCTTGTTGAAGAGAATAGGATAAAACAAATATAAAAATCATTTCCAGGAACAAAATAATTGGAAAACTATCATAGTTACAAGGACTAAATATAACCCTCATTGGAATTGTGGACAGACCAGCAAAGCAAATTGGTCTATATAAACCTAGGGAATCCCCCCAGTGTGTGTGTGGGGTGGGGGGGGGGGGGGGGGGGGGGGGGGGGGGGGGGCTGCATGCCTTGGATAGTCGCCCTTCCAAATGATACAACATAATATCATGGGGTAGTCGCCCTCCCAAAGACTTTGTAATTGTTAGATAGTAATATACAATATTTTCCAAAAAGTATAACAAAACATGACATCCCTCTTTTTTAAAATTATGAAATTTTTAAGGAACTAGTAATATACATTTTTCTTTAAAAAAATTGTTATTCTTCTCTACATTTCTCTACTGACGAATTCTTTCTTACTTTCAGTATTTGTATCTTCTAAGAGTTAAACTGATATCATGTGGAGTGAGTACTGACCCTACTTTCTATTACTTTTGAAATAACAACTAGCCCTAAATTGTAAGACAGAAATCAGATGACTTACTAAAGGAAGTGCACTTATGTGTGCCACATATGAAATTGTGATTCATTGTTCTGAGTTGTTATACTTTGTCATAACTTATAAATACAAAACTTCAAGAATTAAACTACCATTTCAATGAAAGAAATACATAATTATTCACTTGCATGTTGGGTCCATTTAACAGAATACTATAGTAATGAATTCTCCACTATAGATCATGTAAAACTTTTTAATGAGATTCAAACACATATCTTGGACATGTGTAGTTCGGGTGACTTTTGTAACTTGAAAAGAATTGGTATTTTAGCAGAGAAAACGGTTGCAACTGCAACAGTTGAAAGATCAATTTCGGCAATAAATATTAGTAAAAACCGTTTGCGTAATCAAATAGATCATTGATTAAACAAGGATTTGATGGCTTATATTGAAAATGATTTACTTTGTAAAGTTAACGATGAAGCAATCATATATTTTGAAAACTCGTGAGACCAATCGTAATTTGTATATAATTATATATTAACCTTTTTCCTTTATGCTTTCGCCCCCCTAAACAAAATTCGTGGTTTCGCTACTACTCGGATAACTTCTAGAAATTCTTTGGACAGTTCTAGAATAACATGTTTGTGACACATACTGCCTTTTCAACAGATAATCCTATGGAATAAATAACCAATATCTTACAAATTGTTAAATCTTCTACTGCTTTAAACAATCAGTAAATAATATTTGAAGAAATACTTCTCAATTCTCATCAATCTAACTATATCCAAAATCATCGAACATTTTATCCTTTGAGAAATTACTACAAAGACGAATAATAAAACTACAAGAGAAAAATGAGCATTTCAAAATTATGAGTTCCAGTGTATATGGAAACATGCAAAATATGCAATATACATAAGGTGCTACTGACCTTGACTTGATTTAGTGCTGAAAGCCTCAGTCCTGTCATATCCAGAACCTTCACGCAAGTACCAATATGCCGTTTGTGCTGCAATGTAGCAGAGGGCTACAGAAGACGCAAGACAAGAGTTAATTGACTGAAATAGTAAACATCAAACTCATAGGGGTATGAAGAAAACAACCAAAACACATGTCTCACCAGAACTACACGGTCTCGGTACTCATTTATTTGAATGTGTGACTGAAGGTAATAATGGGCCTACACAAAATGAATCAAAGAAAAGCAACTCAAACTTCTGTTATTCAAACATCAATCCGAAACAAAAATAAAAATCACCACAAACTTCTTGTACGCAAAGCAATTGGTTCTAGGAAAGCCCACGAATTTACAATCCATGCAAATTGTATAAAGATAACTTGAGGCAATGCATTTAATGATGCCCCAAAAAATTATTTTGCTTAACTGGAAGGGTTTTTGCTTGGGTGCACCTCACAGGTGTCTTAACCATTTTGCTATTACCGGAGGTGCACCTGTAAGTCGAACATATTTGCTCATATGCACATCTGTCGTTAGTGGGGCTTACTCTGTCACCGTTTCCGTCCAACGTCGTTAGACAATTTGCAAATTAACATCGTAAAATACAAATATCCTTAATATTAAAAACAAAACTTTAAAACATAAAAAACCAAAAAACCACAACCTTCTTCTTCCCCAAGTCGTCTCCTTCTTCCACCAAACTGTCTCCTTCTTCGACTCCATTCCCCAACTCCCCCGCTCCAAGTCCAAACGACCTCCAATCCAACAATGGTCTCCCTCTCCTCCCCCTCAACCCACCCCACCGCTCGTTCCACCTCGGTCAGTCCAGATCATGTCGTGGTTGGACGACGAGGACGAATCCGACGGCCACATAACCCAATTCTCCTCTCACCCCTCCCAATTCCACAACGCCCTCCTCCCCGACCTCAACAACTCCCACGCCTTCCTCAACCACCACCTCACCCTCGCCCCTCACCTAGCCTCCCTCTCCTCTTCTCCTCTGCCACCTTAATCGCTTCCCCCATGCTCATCTCCTCCTCTTCTCCCTTTCCACCGTCGCCAGGCTCTCCACTTGCGTTGATCCGTAAAGGTATTGTCATGCCATCTAGTTCGGGGTGTTTGTGGTGGTGCAGGTAGTGGGGTTGATCGGGTATGTTATTGTGGTTGTGGTCAAGGAGGATGGGAGGTGTTTGAGGTCGTAAAGGTCAAGTTGGGATTGGTTGTGGGGTTGAATTACTATGTTGTGGTTTTCCATCGGTTTGTGCAAGGCCAACCGTCAAGGATCGGGTGGAAAGTGCATGCGGTTAACGTTGTCGTGTTCGTGGTCGTTTGCAGGCTGAATGTCATCGAGCGGAGACGGGTTGAGTTTGTCACAGGGAAGAGGAGGTGATCGGTTTGGGGTTCATTAGTTTGCATGATTTGTTTCTTGTGATTAATAGAGATATAGATTTTCATTCTTTGGTTTGTTGTTTAGATTTTGAATTGGTTGGTTGTGGAATGGATAAATGAATGGGTTGATCGTTTACTGTGATTTCAATTTGGATGAATGAACGTTTGTTTACTGGGAATTCAATTTGGCATTTTTATGTTTTCAACTTTTATTTTTTGTTTTGTTTTTTATATTAAAGACATTTGTATTTTACAAGGTTTAATTTATAAATTGTCTAACAATATTCGACCGAAACAGTGACAGAGTAGGTCATACTAACGGAAGAGGTGCATATGAGCAAACATGTTCGGCTTATAGGTGTACATCCGGCAATAGCAAAAACCCAGATGCATTTCGCCAATTAGAACACCTGCGAGGTGCACCCAAGCAAAAAACCCTAACTAGTAAGAAAGAAAGAAAGAAAGAATGGGAAAAAATGCAGTCTTAACTTTCAGAATCATTTTCTTAGAGAAAACATAATTGTCATTCATATAGCTAAACACTTTAAATTTAGCTAAGCAAAGAGATCATTATAAATACAAACCCTAAAAGCAAAAATATCAATGAGCAATCGACAATAAAATTCTTACAGATGCTTTATCGAATGTGCTGAGTCCAACACCAAGGGCAAAAACAGGTAATCCCTGGAGAAAAGGTGAAACAAAATTAGAGAAAAACAGAATCTTCCTTGAGATAATGTCCTGGAACTTCCATACATTTTGACGAACACCTCTAACGCAAAAATCAGTATATAAAAAGCAAAATATATCATGTAAAAAGTGATGTTAGGAGCATTTCTTGGCTAAGCGTACCGCTAGTGCAAACCTAAACCTTTTCCCATATATAAAAAATATCTCAACTGAGGTAAGAGAATTATTAAACCTAATAACATGGAGGTAAAATGATAACACGAGATCCACGAAATATCAGCAAGGAAAAGAATTTTGAGAGTGACTAATCATGTGTAGATAGTAGATATTTGATCTTGTGTGGCTCAACGATTGGGGTTCAAACTGGAGATTCAAGAATAATAGATGTTAATACCAAAAACAAAAAAAGTAAATAACTTCAATGTTGTAATATTAAGAGCCAAGAAGCATAGGAGATTATATTAAACATTACTAGATTGAGGAAAACATCAAACTACTAAATTTTAAATAAGTCAATGGCCCTACCGCTTTAGAGTACCCAGACAACCCTATAAGTTGAGAATCTCGTATAGCTCTGTATAAATCAGGTGGTACAATAGGCTTCTGTGTCACGAACAAAATTGTGAGCAAAATTTTATTAGTACATAAGGTAGAAAAGAGAGAACCATAGCGCCAAACAATAAATACAAGAAATGTTAGTCACGATCAAGGTAAAAGAGACGGAAGATATTACATGACAGAGTACTCACAGTCAATATGTTATCAATCTCATTTTGTATTCTCCAGTTCAAACAATCCACAAGCTGCACGGTCATAATATATAAGACTATATCATATCACTAGGACGAGGATATGGGGCTCCAGATATTATTCTCAAAATGCACCAACCATTTTTTGAGCTTTGGAAACATTCCAATCCCTAGCCTTGAGAAAACGAACCAAGGTTTCATTTGGATATCCCTGATGCATATTCTGTAAAATGGAAAATGAGGTATAATTTCACAAATTTATGCAGGCTCATGTCAAGAAATAACCCAAAAATACAAAAATAATTTAAACAAAAATAAATGATAAAAAGTGAAAGTTTAACAATAACCTCCAAGCAACTTAATAAATTATGACATACTGAACATGACAAATTAACAAGGACCAACATAGTATAAATGCTCAGGGCAGTGCACTTCAATTTCATGCTAGATTCTAGAACAACAGATAGCAAGTGGCTGGCATCAACTTAACCGTCTGGAGATCCTAGGGGGCACCAAATTCTTATTGCATGAGGGCTATGACGAAAGTGTGAAAGACATATGACCAACTTGATTCCACACAAATAGCAATTGCATTTCTTCTCGTCATTGTGGAATCAACAAACCTTTAAATTTCCACTCTCATCCCCTGACAACTAGACCCATTATACACCTGCACAATCAGGGCTACGCACACAATCAGTTTTTAGCAAACTATAATTTGATCTCTCCATTAGGCTCTGTTTTGTTGTTTTTCAGAGTAAATATCAATGAAAAATCTGCTGTTTCTCTAATCTAGCCAATTATAAACTTTAACTTGCCCACTGCATTCACCACTTTCCTCGTAGCTATTACCATCGGAAAGCTTATTAACAAATCCAATATCATGTTAAGATCACTTGATTGCTATTTGCCAGTTGCTACAAATTCTACACTGCAAGTACAATTTTTATTTGAGTCGTGATGTAGGAACAATTCAGTGTTAAAATAACTTGATTGTAATGCATCAGTATAAATTACATGGTAAATCCAATCCAACGTTCGAAATCACGATCCGACGGTCAAATTGAAAGAAACGCACACGGATCCACACTTCTATAAAACAAAACCCGATCGTATTCTAAGTAATATGTACCACATGCTCCAACAAAAACGACTTACTAGGCAGATCAACCCACCAAACACAAATCGAGAGAACACCATCCTTCCAAATTCCCACCAACACAACTATCATACCAGGACCTCTCATCCTTCAAACCACACCATGCCGGCATCGAACTTACTCAACTAACAACTCAGCAAAGCTCAAAACAAGCACATTTCACCAAACAAAACAGAAATTCAAAAAAATCCGAAAACACAAGAAACAACTAAAACAAACACGGATCCAACCGAGAAAGGTCCAAACCTCTCACCTGAAACGTCTTCTGCAGCGGCTCGTCAACTGCAACCACCAACCGCAACAAACCATATCAGAATCACGCAAAGAGAACAAAAAAGATCCAAACTTTCCTCCAAAACTACCGTATCGGAACAAAATGCGGGGCGATTTAGAGCGCAAACCTGCGTCTATGAGCGCTTTGAGCTGTTTCACGGCCTCCGGCGATCCGACCGCCATTCCGACCCGAATCACGCCGTCCGACGCCCAAATCGTCCGATTCGGAGGTGAATCTCGACCGAAAGTTGGAAATCGGGGTCGGAATTGGAGTTCTCCCTCCACACACTCTCTCTTAGTTGTGTGGTTCGTTTGCTCTCTTCTCCCGTCTTTTCAATAGCGGATGATTGTGTGATTTGCGGAATATGGACAGAACTTGTGGACACATTGCGGATCCGCCTCATCCTTTGGTGGAATGTGAATATAATTCTTTTGTACAGTTGATGCTTGAAGTAGGAAGATATCACGAGTAGTTATTACTGAATTTAAAATATATCCTATCAAGATAAACTTTTGGATTTTACGTAGACGATGAGCTAAAATGAAATTGCTTCTGTCTTGAATATTTTGGCGGTGATATTTAGTCGTATCACGTGTACTATATGGTGATTTATACAAATCATTTAAATTATTTTTATGTTATTTTGGAAGGGTTTATGTAATAAGTATTTGCAATTATCCTTCGTAGGATTTCATAATTAAAAATAAGAATATATTGATTATATTCATAAGAAAGACGTGGGTCTAAATGATAGACACGTGAATATTCATAAATTAACATAATTCTTTTCTAAATTAGAAACTAACCAAGATTGATCTATCATATTCTGATGTGATAAGATCTCTATCATCGTTAAAAAAATGTTACCGGAGATCAAAAACAAATATTCACTTACCATATATGATTTAGGACGAAAATATTCCGAGGACGTATATGCAAAAAAGACCGACATTTTTTGTAAGTAGTTTGCAGCGACTCGCAAAGTCGCAAGCCATAACTCGAATCAACTGGCCTTTGATTGAACTTTTGAGAGGAAAAAATTAATCCAGATGCGGTGGGGAATAATTGAGATGATGTCATGTGGGTCCCACATGTTTTAATTTTTCCATAACAAAAAAAATATATTCAGATCTGGTGTCTATTGGATGGAGTGGTCAGTGGTGGTGGCTACTGGCTAAAATTAAATAGTGCACGCATTGAGTAAAAAAAATAAAAAAATCAATATGATGTATATTTAACTACTAAATAAATTAGGTAAGCGTGGGTCAAACTGCTTACTGCTAATACTGGTCTTACATCTTACTTACTAGTCTTCTTCTATTCAATAGTACTTATTACCTATATCATGACTTGTGAGTTTGATTAAAAGATCAGTTAAAAAATAGAGAAATTAAATTTAATAATTATTCATGAAAATTATAAGTATGAGAAAGATGGTCTTTTAAGCCTTTAAGGTGGTTAGGTATGGGTCAAAGGGTATTAAATGATTTGTGGATTTCTGATGTGGTAATAGACTTCATTGTATGTGATGTTTACATGTTTGATTTTTACAAGTCTATTGACTTTTGACAATCAATAGACTACCAAAATAATCTCTGCAATATCAACTCTATAAGCTATATTCGTAGGCCTAAAACGCTTTCTTATCTTTGACGGTCAATCTAAAAAGTTCGAAGCAATAATATGGTTTGGTGAACCTAATAGGAGCATTCAATATTTCTAGCACACTTTGCTTTTAAATCCATTTTGCCTTTTGGTTGGTTAACCAGCACATTAACTTTGATTTGAAATTCATTCAAGTTGTAAAAAATAAATATCTAAATACCAACGGAGTTCCACTTGCAAAATTCAGCTCGCCTTTTCAGGCTTTCTAAATGCACGTAAAGACATTTTGGAATACCATAATAAAATATATCAAAAGGTTTTTTACTACCGGGGGTGGTGTTTGTGCAGTCGGATTCCGAGGGAATCCGACGGAAACGGAATTTGGATTCCGATTGACTCCCAAAGGGTTGTTTGTACACAGAGGTATGGATTCCGTCGGATTCTGTGGTATGTATAAAATTTTTTTTTGAGTTTTCCATCACTTTGAGGTCGGAAAGCCACGAAAACCAAAAAATTTCGGTCGACCGTCAAACATTCGGTCCACCAAAATGATTGTAACGGATGACCGAACATATTTCAGTCCACCAAATTCGTAACAGGAATGACCCGTTCGGACGACCGAACTTAGCTCGGTCTTCCGTTTACGTTCACTCTGAGAAGTCTCATTTCGGTCGTTTGTTTTCCTTATCCAAACTGTTGAAATTTTTTCATCACTTTCCCCCGACCGTCGCAGTGGGCATAAGAAGTATGAGCAAACAACAGAATTCTCTCTTCCCCAAATCACTTTCCGATACATGCACAAACAACAAAATTTAGTCAAAGAGAAACTATTTTCCACTTGATTCTGTTTTTCTTTACTCTCCGGTTGACTTTGAAAATCAATTTCCGTCACTTTCCACGCCACTAACACCCCTAAGTAACTAACGGCTTGAAAGGCCAGTAAATCTTAAATATACTAAAACTTATACTCTTAACTTTTTGTGATTCTAAGGAATTAGATCCAATTCGCCAATTTAATCACCTCTTATTGCCAAACAAACACCTTAAATAATAGCCTGATTTATTTTGACATTTCTCCAAAACACGTGTATGGACTTAACCATGAAGAATAAAGTGACGGTTACTCCTACTAATAATATATTCTTTACATGATCTTATAGAATACTGAATACATTGCATGGCTCAAGATAGAGTATAACCTGAATTCTTTAATCAAGATAGCCGAAAGATAGAGTTCCAAGTCCAATATCTCAACTGTCTAATGTTATTGAAAGTGACATGAAATAATCTTTGATTTGTACATTTCCATTCCACATGTGACATGCCTAGAAAACTTATTCACATTCCTATTCCTATTCCATTTGAAGACAATGGAAATAAGAATATGTACAAGACCCCTAATTATACGGCATTGTTTAAAGCCAACTTTATTGCAAGCAAACAAGGAAAAAGAATATAGATATGTATTTAGGACTTAGAATCCAATCATGAATTACTTTATAAGATTTATTTCAAAGATAACGAGAAGTTGGATTTGTGAATGTGAAGGTGGAGTGAAAGGGAAAGCACTCAGGTAGATGTTGCGGTGAGAGTCACAACTCACAAATCTTCTCACTTGTTTATTTGCATAAGTACTGTTATGCCAAGGGATTGCATATTCAACTCTCTTTTTCTCTCAGAGCAACATTAAGGGGGTCGTCCGGGTTGGTTTTATTTATTTTTTTCGTTTTTTTAAAAATTTGTGTTGAATATTTTTTATAAAAATGTTAGGTTTATTTATTTGTTGTAGATGTTGGGTTTAAGTTTTATTTGGTTTAAATGTTTTGGTGGTATTGTTTGGTAAATAGTTTGGTATTTAAACTATATTAGCACATTTGGATTGAAATTAAACTACATTACACCGCTTAATTGAAATTAAACTAGATTTACAACACTTAAATCAAAAATAAATTACATCAACTGTTTAACCTTCATTAGTTGTACATATATCTCATAGAGTTTTTCCCTAGCATGTCGCTCATCTTTCTGTTTTTGAAAGTCCAACTTGCGTTCTCTGAGTGCGAGTTATTTATCTTTTACGATGGTGTGTTCAGCAAGACGAGCAGCCACGTTTGTAGCGTGCACTTCTTGATTCTCTACTACCGTTTTATCTTTCTTTTTGCTTCTTTTTATACCGGTAGGACGAGGTTCAAGATGTTGTATAAATCCAGGGATCGACGTAGGAAAATTAGGAGACAAGCTTTCGTGGCCTTCCTCTTCGGATGGCTCATTCCGACTTCGTTTAGTGGAGGACCCGGAGCCAGACGGGTCAGTACAACTTCGTTTATTGGAAGACCAGGAATATCGTTTAAATAAATATGTATTTTTCTTTTTTATTGATAAAAATAATTATTTGGTAATTAATATATATTTGTTTGAATTATTAATGTTTTGGGTAAATACAATTGATTTTGGAATAGAATAAAAGTTAGTAGAAATAAAAGATGATGTGGAGGAGATATGTATGTTGTGGTGGGTTGTGGTTAAGAGTTGAATAATGTAGGAAAGAGAAGAAAATGAGTTGGGAAAATAGAAAATTTGTGTGGAAGAGAGAGAAAATTGATTTAGAAGAGAAAAAAGAGAGGGAAAGATCATGACCAAGTCGTCTCAGGTCATAGTTACTGGTGATCTTACAAGCTACCCTTTCTCAATCATATTTAACCTTGTATATATTCTTCCTTTCAAGATTTTTACCATATTTCTTTCTTTAATTTCTTCATTAGGATAGATTTTTAATTACACTTGAAGCATCCCTTTGAATTTGTTTTTTCTTTTAAAAAAATAAGCAAATGCCAAAAGGGCGTATGAGTATTAAGTAACCATGAGCATTAGAGATGAATTAAATACCTATATATTGCTTATAATTAAGGGGATTATATATGCTTATAATATGGAGGGATATAGTATTCTTTTCGGAGGATCTGCTTATTTATGCAGCACTTCCTCACATGATGTGAGCATATAGTCACAACATGGCACAGTAGAGCATGGGCAATGGGGGCAGGAATTAAGATCATGCCCATGATCGTCAGGAACTCAGGATCGTGAGGAATTAAGATCCTTGACAATGAAGCCCGCCAGATATGTGATGATCGTGGTGTTTATTTTAATAATAATAAAATTATTTGTTTTGGATATCATTTCTGTTTTTGTATTGATTTTACTTAGAGACTATTGTATTGTTTTAAAACAGAGATATTTTAGAAAATAAAAGTAATATTTTTTTTTTAAAAAAATCACCATAATTCTTATATGCAAATATTCTATAGATATACACACATATTGTATTTTCAAAATATTATTTTTTTGTGATTAACTCAAACAGGATAACTATTAATATAGAAACAGTTATATTCTCGTATTACACTTTTGAAACAGTAATATTTTCAAACATCTTAAAATTTTCATTCTGAACTTTCATTTTTTTACGATTTTTATTCTTTCAACTTTAACTTTCCAACTCATTATATTCTCAACCTTCTATTTTCTAGAGATTTTATTTCAATTTTATTTTTTCCATAGATTTTATTCTCTTTAACTTTTGTAGAGATGAAAATAAAAAAATGGTATCAAATTTTAGTCATATTAATTCATACGTAAACGAGATAAAATGATGATATATTAATTAATTTGTAAAATGTAAGAAATTAGTTGGAGGAAATAGAAAAATTGATTTGACAATAATTTTTTAAGGGTTAATTACAGTTTGCCCCCCTGAATTATGCCTTGGTATCACTTTGCCCCCTTGAACTTTCAAAGTTAACAGTTACCTCCCCTGAACTTTAATTTTGTAACACTTTGCCCCCCTGGACTTCAAAAACTCATTATTTAACACATATTTGACGTTTTTTCCTATTTTTTTGTTGTATCCATAATACACTCCTAAACCTATATTTACGTGAACGTTTGGATCCAAACAGATGTCGGATATGGTTGGAATTTGGGTCAGTTTGACACTCAATCCGACCCAAATTCCAACCATATCTGACCTCCATTTAGATCCATTTTTTCACGTAAATATAGGTTTAGGAGTGTATTAGGGATACAACAAAAAATATGAAAAAAATGTCTAATGTGTGTTAAATAATGAGTTTTTGAAGTTCAGGGGGGCAAAGTGTTACAAAATTAAAGTTCGGGGGAGGTAACTGTTAAATTTGAAAGTTCAGGGGGGCAAAGTGATACCAATGCATAGTTCAAGGGGTCAAACTGTAATTAACCTTTTTTTTAAAATATAAAGATCATGGTTTGGAAGATGAAATAGATAAATATTGTAAAGTGAAAAACTGTTGTACTAGAAAGAACAAATTACGGATGCCCTTAACATCTTATAACATGAAACCATATATTACAACAACAACAAAGCCTTTTATCCCAAACTAGTTGGGGTAGGCTAGAAATGAAACTTTAAGGAGTCACGGTTCAAGCACGTGAATCGTCTTCTTCCACGTGTTTCTATACAATGCAAATTCTCGAGGAACATTCAAATCTTTTAAATCTTTTTTGACCGCTTCCTCCCAAGTCAATCGTGGTCTTCCTCTTCCACTTGTTATGTCTTCGATCCGATTCAATACACATCTTCTTATAGGTGCCTCCATAGGTCTTCTTTGTACCTTTCCATATCATCTCAGTCTCTGTTGGATAACTTTCTCTTCCATTGGAGCAACTCCAACTCTCTCACGAATGTCTTCATTTCTAATCTGATCCATTCGCGTATGGTCACACATCCACCTCAACATCCTCATTTCAGATACACTCATCTTTTGTATATGTTGTCTTTTAGTGGCTCAACATTCCGCACCATATAACATTGCATGTATTATTGCGGTTCTATAAAACTTTCCTTTTAATTTAAGTGGAATTTTCTTGTCACATAAGACACCTGAGGCTTGTCGTTATTTCATCCATCCTGCTCTAATCCTATGGTTAACATCTTCATCGATCTCCCCCTCTTTTTGAAGTATTGATCCAAGATATCTAAAAATATTTTTTCTACGCAACACTTGCCCATCTAATATAATCTCACCTTCCCCGGTATTAACGGTACTGAAACAACATTTCATATATTCAGTTTTAGATCTACTTAGTTTAAAATCTTTTGTTTCTAAAGTATTTCTCCACAACTCTAGTTTTCTCTCCACACCTACCCTACTCTCGTCAATTAATACTACATCATCTGCAAAAAACATATACCATGGAACCTCACATTGTAAGTCTTTTGTCACATCGTCCATTACTAAAGCAAATAGATATGGACTTAAAGCTGAACCCTGATGAAGTCCAATCTTAATCGGAAAAACTTTAGTCACACAATTACAAATTCTAATACTAGTTTCAACTCCTTCATACATATCTTTAATTAAATTTACATATTTTGTTGATACTTTCTTTTTCTCACGGGTCCATCACATTACATTTCTTGGAACTCTATCATATGCCTTTTCTAAATCAATAAAAATAATATGTAGATCTTTCTTTTGTTCTCTATATCTCTCCATAAGTTGTCTAATAAGAAATATGACATCTATCGTTGACCTCCCAGGCATGAAACCAAATTGATTATCTCTAACATATGTCTCTTTCCTTAGACGGTGCTCAATTACTCTTTCCCACAATTTCATAGTATGACACATGAGTTTAATACCTCTATAGTTAGTGCAACTTTGAATATCCCCTTTATTCTTGTATATTGGCACTAAAATATTTCTTCTCCACTCATTTGGTATTTTATTTTTCTCAAAGATACTACTAAACAATTTAGTTAACCACGCTACTGCTTTACCCCCCAGACATTTCCACACCTCAATCGGGATCTCGTCTGGTCCTAAAGCCTTACCAGCTTTCATCCTTTTAAAGGCTTCCTTAACCTCAACTTCTCTTATCCTTCGTACAAAACGTCTATTAGATTCCTCAATTGTATCATCCACTTCAAAATTATCGCTATCCTTTTATCCATTAAACAACTTATCAAAATATTCTATCCACATTTCCTTGATATCCTCTGCATTAACTAAGAGGTTATGATTATCATCTTTAATGTATTTAACTTGATTAAGATCTCTAGTTTTTCTCTTTCTTATTTTAGCCAACACTTATATTCCAACCTCTCCCTCATCTGATCCCAACTTTTGGTATAAATTCTCATAAACAACCCCTCTAGCATCTCTTACTGCTTTCTTAGCTTTTTTATTAGCCAAATTATACTCTTCTAAGTTAGTTTCATTTTTATCTTTAAACCACATCTTATAACATTCTTTCTTAGTTTTAATTGTTTGTTGTACATCATCATTCCACCACCACGTGTCTCTCGAATCTAGTCTACCTCCTCTACTCTCCCCACAAACTTCTTTAGCCACTCGACGAATGTAAGATGACATACTCTCCCACATACTATTAGCGTCTCCTACAACATCCCAAGGTCCCTCTGCCATAAGTCTATCCTTAAATCTCATACATTTTTCTCCTTTAAGATTCCACAACTTAATCTTCACATCTTTATTACACTTATTCTGTACTACACCAATACGAAAGCGAAAGTTCGCTACTACCAACTTATGTTGAGTCACCACACACTCTCCAGGTATACAATCTATACAAGATCCTCGATCATCTTTTCGAGTAAGCACAAAATCAATTTGACTTCGATGTTGACCACTACAAAATGTGACTAAATGAGATTCTCTTTTCCTAAAGAAAGTATTTGCTACCATGAGGTCATATGCTATAGTGAAATTCAGAAAATCTTCTCCGTCTTTATTCCTAACACCAAACCCAAACCCTCCATGGATACGTTCAAACCCTTCGCTATCTTTACTAACATGACCGTTAAAATCTCCTCCAATACAAAGTTTCTCACTAGTAGAAATCTCTCTCACCATAATGTCAAGGTCCTCCCAAAATTGTTTCTTCACTGTTCGCTCAAACCTACTTGTGGGGCATATGTGCTAATGACATTTAAAATCAGTTTTCCGATAACTAACTTAATCAAAATTATTCGATCACTTTGTCTTTTAACCTCTACCACCTCATCTCTTAGGCTCTTATCTACTAAGATTCCTACTCCATTTTTATTTCTATCTTTTCCACTATACCATAACTTAAACCCTGTATTTTTTCAACTTCTTTAGTTTTTTCACCTACCCATTTTGTCTCCTGAACACAAAGAATATTGACTTTTCTCTTGTTGATCACATCAACTAACTCTCTCAACTTCCCTGTTAAAGATCCAACATTCCAACTACATATGCGTATCCTACTATCATCAACTAGCTTCCTTACCCCTCGCACCCGTTGAGTAAAGTACGAGGTCCCTAACTGTAGGAGGGTGTGGGTTATGGGTCCACAATTAAGGCTAATCCTAATTCTCTACTTGATTAAGCAATCAAATGCGCAGCGGAATAAACAAACAAGTAGAGAAAGAATAATAGAATGCAAACCACAAATCGACTCGGGGGATTTATAGAGGTTCGGCACCCACCCGGGTCCTAGTCCTCTCTTGCAAGCTCTGCTCGACTCCGCGAGCTCTGCCTACGACTTCACTATCCGCTCCCTGTTCCGGGCCGGGAGACAAAGCCTTACAACCGTCAAACTCGCGAACAACCCTCGCCGAGCTTGGAATCCTCTTCTCACAATCTGAGAAGGATCACTTCGGGTTCTCACCGAAGTCTATACTTGTGTCTTGGGCTTTCACCAAGACCCTTGCTCACTTGACAACAAATGTAACTGAGTGAGATTCACTCTCTAATTGAGCACAACAATTGCTAGATGTTTGAGTGATGAATGATGTGGAAATTAGGCTTTGGGTAGCTAATTTGGAGCTTGGAGGATTGAAGTTTTCTCTCTAATGAATTGAGACAATTGGAGTTGGAGAGTTGTGTTAACAACATGTCTTGATCCTCTATTTATAAGCTCCTAAGGTATTCTAGCCGTTGGGGATAGATTTGGTTGGATTTTGTGTAAAATACACAAAGCAGAAAATCGGGCTGCAAATCTGTCCAGAACCGGTCGACCGAAAGCTGCAACGGTCGACCGAACGCTTAGGCTCGTTAAATACACGGTCGACCGAAATATGGAATGGTCGACCGAACTCTTAAGTTTGTTAATGAAACGGTCGACCGAACCTAAGGTTCGGTAGAAGGAAACTTTGATCGGTTGAACTAAATTGTATCGACCGATAGCAGAGAATTTTTGACTAGATCAACCGGTCGACCGGAAAGGGCAAATGGTTCGACCGGTTCTAAAATATATGGGAGGGTGTATTTTGTTTTATATGAATACGACCGTTGAAGGAATACGACAAAGGTAACAGTCATAATAAAATCCGGGATTGGTCGACCGAAAAGATAGAACCGGTCGACCGGTAGAGTTCGGTAAAATCACTGTGGAGAGTCTGTTATAAACCGGTCGAACTGAGAACTGGTTCGGTCGACCGGTTCACACAGGAATTCTGGGTTTAGGTTTTAAGTGATTTCCGACTAAGGTTTGGGTGATCTAATGAAGTCCAAATAAAGTGAAATTTTGTGTGTGACTTCTCTAAGGAACCTAGTGTGTATGTGATATGTTTTTAGCTCTTGTATGCTCAATTTACACATGTTTCTAAGACTCAAAATAAAATCAAGATTACAAGTCTTCATATAGCTTTATTACAAATCTTGACTTGATTTTCCTTCCTTCCATGAGTTTTGATCACTTGTAGAGGTTAGCACATGCAATATATATGCAATGCAATATGTGTGTTACTCTACATTACTTATGATTAAGATTAGGTTGATTAAATCATCAAAACAAGAATTAAGGCCAAAAAGCCAACAATAACTTCTTGTGCACTACATCCGGGCGCCGATGCAGTGTGCCACTAAGTTGGTGGCGTCCCTCGACTAGCTTCCTTATCGCTCGCACCCGTCGAGAATGATGCGTAAACCCTTGCTCACTTTGAATCACTACATCCGGGGCCCGATGTAGCGCGTCGCTAAGAAGGTGACACCTCAAACACGATTCTCTTTTAAGTTTCATTTCCATGGGAGTAGCTAGAGTTTTATGCTGGCTCGCAACACCTATCGCAACCCCCTCCTTTATCCTGGCTTGGAAAAGACTATGTACACGTACATAGACGGAGTTGAAACCATATATTGTTGTATTAAAAAATATTGTATTGATTTATAAGTACAACCCTTGTCCCAAACTAAATAATATTGTATTGCAATGCAGGGTAGATAACATGCACAACATTCTTAATGGAATGGGTTGCAAGTTGCGACATCAATAACAATTATTAATTGGAATCATTTCGTAAAGACCCATAATTTATTAACAATGCCCTTCTTGCTTTGCCTAATTTCAACAAAAAATGCCCTTCTTGCAGGACATCTAAAGTTATTAATATTTTTCAATCACATCTCTTTATCAACCATTTTAACAATAGCTTGGCTTAAATTAAATTCACTATCATATGAACATCAAAAGTTTTATTTTAGTATTTCTTCATCGCAAAACACACTGCGTGTTTAATCTTTAAGTGGTAGTGTCCATCAAGGCATCAATCTTCAGGAAAAGACAATATAATTAATCCGCACAAGTCATCGGTTCATCGTCCATGCATTAGTGCACTTTTCCATTTTGTGATTTCATTTGATGTCTTACTTATTAAATACTACTAAATAAGTTTAAATTTAGGAGCTTCTCGTATGCATGATCTCTTGTTCTTGATAACTAATTAAATTGTTGCTTGAATCGTGACAAAAGGATTAGATCACAATCATCACATCACTATCTATTTTTCAATATGTAACTAATTATTTGTTAAAAATATTCCCTTTAAGATGAAGTCATGTTAAAGTAGTATAGGTAGATGGCTTCATGCTTCGACAACTCGTGCAAATTAGAAAAGGTTTAGGTAAACCTTACACCTTTAAATTCCTATTCGGGATTATAACAAATATTATAGCCCCACTCCTGATTCAGAAGAAATAAAACATATCACGTGCAAAACAATTTGTAAAATATTGTGGAGATTGCCATCATACTGCATGAGTTCTAATTTTTAAATGCTAATGATTAGGGGTCATCTGTTCAAATAAATTACTCACTGTGCAAATATGTCATCCATTTTGATTTTGTCATGTTTACGTAAGAACTTTATAGCATGTTTTACTTTTATCATTGAAGATAACCTACGACTTTGACACTAGATTGTAAATTACACGGAAGTTCATATACCCTCCGAATTTACTTGATCAGCTTTCAAAAAGAATATAATTTTTTGTGTAAGAAGAATATTACTTTAGCAAGTTTTAGTAAATCATTCGAATTTGGTAACGAGAACCATCAAAATTCCAAAAAGAACAAAAAGAAAAAGTCCCTTTCTGAGTCAACTTTATTTCTTTTCGTGATGTGAATTGATGGTGTCGGTGTGCCAACCAACTTAGACATGCCACCATCATATCACATGCGGAATCACAATCTCAACTTGTTGGAGACGACTTACCAGTTCCAGTTGGGATTATTGTTCTGTAATAATTGAACTTAATCAACATGTACGTTATTATTATTTATTATTATTATTATTATTTTATGGTGTACTAGTGTCTACTGTCTAGAGATCTTTCTTTTATAAGCACTTATTTGTGGTTAATGAATGCGACTTCTCGCTGGCTTTGCGTCACTTGTGTGCTTGTAGAGCTGGATTTTTTTTTGTTTAATAATATTTTTTTATGGAAAGCAGGAAAGGTAAAGTTATTATTTTCTGGAAAGCAGGAAAATATATTTCCATCTCAAAGTTTCCATAACAATGTGACAAATGTGTACGGATTATTCAAAAATAATAATTGAATAAGATGGCAAATCTCATTTCACCCATCACTTTTATACACGGTCAAAAAAATACTTCAAATTGCTTTACATGGAAATTAAAAGGAACATCATGATTAGTAGGTCATCATCGACACTGATCTTGTTTTAAAGATCACAACCTACATTCTCTCGTCCACATCAGTTTATCTCTCCTCCACATCAACACGATTTTTACTCTCACAATTAGGGGTGCAAACGGGTCGGGTTGGGACTGAAACCCGACCCAACCCGAAATTTTCGGGTTAGGGAAATACCCAACCCGAACCCGAACCAATTCGGGTTGAACCCAACCCGACCCGAAATTTTCGGGTTGGGTCGGGTCGGGTTGTACGCAACAAAAATTCATACCAAATCCTATCTCTTCCCACCGCTGAACACAACCTACACATTCCAACATCATACTAAAAACTCAAATCCTTCTAACACCACAACTTCCACCAACAATAACAACTAAATTAACAACTTCTAACATAAAATATGAAAACACATCCGAAATTCACCTTCGCGGTCTGGCTTGACCGGATCATCGCTATTCCGGACGAAATCGCCCCCAACCTCGGCCTCCCCTTCCATCTCCGCTTTCGTTCCCCGTTGCTGCTGCTCCATTCTAGGGTTTGAAGCAGAGGAGCTGTTGGGTACCAGTGAAGGCAAGGATGGGACGGGGGATTCAGTGACGATGGATGCCCGACAGTGGAGATGGCTCAATCTTCGGTGAACCTTCAACCCGGCGCCGATCGAGAGAGCGTGAGGGAGAGGAGGAAGAGGAACGAGAGAGGGTTAGGGTTAGGGATTTCGCGAGAGAGGGTGCGGTTGTGCGGGTTAGGGGTTTCGCGAGTTTCAGGGGTCGGGTGTTCTTGAAATGGTTGAGACTTGAGAACAATCTTCGTCTGGTAGAGGATTCAGTTTTCGGGTCCGGGTAGCGGGGCAGGGGTTCGGGTAATCGGGTAGGAGGGGTCGGGTAATCGGGTGGGCCTAATTAGGGGCCTGGTTTCACCGGTTTCGGGTCGGGTTGGGTCAACCCGACCCCTACAACCCGAACCCGACCCGAAAATTCGGGTTTCAGAATTTTTTAACCCAACCCAACCCGAACCACTTACCAATCCGACCCGACCAGTCGGGTTCGGGTCGGTTTTCAGGTTCAACCCGACCCGTGTGCACCCCTACTCACAATTTTTACACCATTCACTCATCAGTCATGATCTTATCTTGCTACTTATCTTTCCTTCACCTCACATTCTTCTTCGTTATTTTATGTTTTTCCCCAACAACCAATATACAACTTAATTCATTTACATCACTTAACGTAATTAATTAATAATTACGACAACAATTAATTAATAATTCAGAAAATTCAAAATAAATATTAATAAAGTATTACAATAATTTAAGCTACAAATCATTAAAACATAATTAAATAAATTAATCCTAATAAGTAATAACATATTAACATGTATCTAATAAATACATTAACAAAATACAAAAAACCTAATAAAAATCCAAAAATATTTTTCATCACGCGAGTCACGAACACCACTATATTTGCACGGTAAACCCAATGTTTTAAAAACCGAACTGAAGAGTGAACCGAAAACAGTTTGGTTTGGTTCAAAGTGGTCCAACCGACGGTTTAACCTGGTCGAACCGATGATGACGTCAGCATGACATCAACATTTTGTGAACCGATGGTTGAACCGAACCGACTCCATAGTGACGGTTCGACCGATTAAACCGGTTTTCAGATAAACACATAATAATTTTTAAATAAAATATTCAACATTTTCGAACCAAGAACACTGGGTTTCTATTTAGATGAAAATGAGAAGAAGAAAAAATAATCAATAAATGATGTAAAACTGAAACCACATTGCTCCGAACGTAGAAATAACCATAAGAATATTTTTAATACCGTGAATACCATCATTTCACTGACCAATCCAGTTAACAACATATACTAAACATTCAACAAAATTAACCACACATGCTAAGCATTAAAAAACCCAAAAAGTTTGAATTTCGCTTAGTTGGGATTAAGTACAGGAGACGAGGTGGACTGGTGGAATCGAGACTGAGGAGGCGTAGGTGGAGTCGGGACTGAGGAGAGAGGAGGTAGGGATGGAGTTGGGAGTGAGGAGGTGGGGGTGGAGTCGAGACCGGAGGAGGCGGGGGTGGAAACTAAAAAATTAGGAAAATTATTAATTTTGTAATTTTTGTTTAATAAAAGAAAACCGGTCGAACCCGGTCCGACCAAACCGAAAAAACCGACCGGTTCGATCGGTTTTTTCGGGTTTTTTCGGTTCGCTCCGGTTCAGGTGGGGAGTTGTTTTTTCCATGGACTGAACCGGTCTAGCTCCGGTTCTCGATCCAACCCGGTCCGACCGCCAGTTCGGTCCGGTTTTTAAAACATAAGGTAAACCATGCAGTTACAGTGTCCGTGCGCCCCATTCCAGGGGCACGCATACCCTTGATTCCCTTTGAGGGGATCATGGGATACTCCATGATCCACCAGTTAGGCCATTGAGGATGGCCTTAAAAGCTCAAAGGATTCTTGCCTTCAAACACTCATTGGACCACCATACTGAGAAGTGAGAACGTGGTCATATTTGAATAGGTTGCCAATTGAGGATATAAAAAATATTTGAATAGTTGAGGAAAATTTTGAAGTTATAATACTATTAGTGAAGGAAACTAACATAATGTAGATGGAGAGGGGGTGAATTGCAAAATTGCTTTTTACTAATCCAAATATTACGACAGAATTAAATCATTGCAGTTGCTCATGTGGTGCATAATGATCAACAAACTCACGTTGACTCACACAAGGTGATATCACCATATGCTGACCATGTGATTCTATCTATGGGCGATCATGTGTATCAAGTATTAATTAATGCCCTATGTATGTTCCCAGAAGGCCGTTCGGATGACCTAAAAACTCAAATTACTCGTAAAAATTGAATTTTCTTTCTATTGCACCCAAATTTTACCACAAGGGTAGATATTTTTTTAAAAAAATCAGAAACTCAAAAAAAGTTTTTTTTTAGTTTTTTTCGAAGTGATGCATTTTTGTTCTTCTTAGAGATAAATATTTACAATATTTTTCTACTTGGAAGAAGATTTGAGGAGGGTAAATCTGACTTTTCCAATCAAAATTGAAAAAATAGGTGAGAGGCAAGTTTTTGAGCGTGTTTGGATGTCCTAAAAATTATATAAGAAAAAAATTTAAAAGACGTGATTTAACATAAAATAAAAAAACAAGTTTCTTGTCCCAAAAAGCTAAAGACAAGACCCCCAAAGCTTGTCTTCCATCAAGTTTTTGATTTTTCACGAGAAAAGTAAGTTTTATCTTCAAATTTTTTTCCAAGTAGAAAATTTTCTTAAATATTTATCTCCAATAAGGAGAAAAATGTATCACTTCGAAAAAACTAAAAAACTTATTTTTTAGTTTCTGAGTATTTTGGAAAAATTTCTACATTTGTGGAGATGTTTGGATAGAGAAGAAATAAAAGTCAATTTTTATTTGAAATTTGACCATTCATCTAAACTTGACTCTTGTCTTAATTTGATGGGACAAAATTTAACTCTTGTCTTAATTTGACCTCTGACCAAAATTGACTATTGTCTTAAATTTTTGGGACAAAAAATCATCTTTTATTTTATTTCTAATCATGTCTTTTAAGAAAAGAAAAAAAGAAGTTTCCAGGACATCCAAATGGACTTCTCGAACAAAGGTAATTTCGCAACAAAGTTACATAAACATGGTCCTCAAGTTTTTTTCTTCATTTTAACACTCTTATTCTGCTGGGTTTAAAATTTCAAATACGTTGTGATTTGATATTTAGTCTTGATTATCCCAAGACAAAATATTCTAACCTCTTACATGGCTCTTAAAGTCAATTTGTTTATTAGCACGGTCGTCTAGTTAATTTCAACCGAAGCAATTGGTAGTTTGGATGCGATGTTCCAGAGTTCGTGCTTCTTCGTTTATTTGGTCAATGCCATTACATTCAAGAGTTAATGCATGTCATTAGATGTTTTTTTCCAGATATAAGCATGTCATTCAGAAAACCATTGTTGTGTATGAAACATTAAGTTGCTTCGGGGAAGAAAAATCAAGTAAAACAAAAGTCTAAATCATTGCATGCAACTTCATTCAACTACATGACTAAACCTAACTGTGACATCAAACTCATCTTCAGAAAAAGAAGAAAAGGTTTTGTAATAGTTGGATATTGCCAAACTAGATTTGGACGTCAAATGGGCCGTGGACCTCTTAAGGGTCCATCAACCAAGCTGAACTGATGCTGACAACTCATGGCATTCCACTTTCTAGGGTTAATTACGGTTTACTGAATTATGTTTTGATATAAATTTGCATCTTTGAATTTTTAAAGTTGACAGTTACCCCATCATCTCCCTTGAATTTTCGTTTTGTAACATTTTATCCTCGTGAACTTTAAAAATTTATTATTTAAAACAACATTCATATATGGTTTAGAAGTGTACTGGTGATATAACAAAAATAAATGTAAAACCCCCCAGCAAATATGACTTTAAATAACGAATTCTTAAAGTTTAGAAGTAAAATGTTACAAAATGAAAGTTCAGAATGTATAAATGTCAACCTTGAAAATTTAGATGTGCAAAATGATATCAGTGCATAGTTCAGGAAGACAAATTGTAATTAACCATTCATTTTATTATTATTCTCAATTCTTTTTGAAGAAATTTCAAACCCTAATGGTCAACAAACTTGAGTAACTTTATTACGAAAATAATGGTTTTAAGATGGCTAAGTAACTGTACATATTAAATGTAAAACTGACAGTAAATTAGGATTACCAGTTAAATTAAGTTGATCACTTAACCTTGGCATCAAACCGCCAGCACAAATCAAGTAACACTAATATCATATGATGCACTTGTACGCAAAACCGTTTGAATTGGAAAACTAAAATGATACGACCAATTGGGTTCGGTCCATTTCCCGATCCCGATCCCGATCCCAATCCCGGTCGAGATTGTTGCAGCTTTTTTGTATGGTTAAGCATAAGTTGATAGTAAAACTATTATTAACTTTCAGTGAATTCAACATTTGTGTCAAGATAACAAGTAACAACATCGTCATTTCAGGGTCCAAGAGAACATAAAACTCATATCACTTTGACAAAAGAAACATATTCTGAAAGAAGCAATACCAATATTCCATATTCTCATGCGCAGAAGTTATCATAAATATATATTCTCCAAGTCATACCCTAAAAAAATGCTTTTTATCAAATCACATCTTTCTTTTTATCATCGTTGACCAAGAATCCCATAAATATTATGAAAAACAAGTATGTCATCATAATAGTTAGTTATATGCTTCCGTGGGAAAACATAGTTCAGTTAATATTTTGCTTAATTATTTAACCTAAACACGCCATATATGATACCATTAGTTGAGATTCAACTGCTCATTTTCGTATCAGAATCACACGTAACCACTATCTTGAATTCCCTCTAACGCTAGAACTCGATTAAAAGAACCATGACTTTGTACATGTATTAATAAAGTCAGTATGTATTGCGGTTTGCACGAGACTTAAGCAATCGGTTATCTTTATGATTGCTTATTTTTACTATTTATTCTTTCTTATGCTTCTAAATCTAACATATCCAAACTCTAGATCTATTCGGTAAGGAAATTTGACCCTTTATACTCCAAGTTACTCAATCTCTAAAAAAAAGTCTACATTTTCGATCTTTCTAGAAAATATGCTTATCTTTCTACTTTTCTCAAAAATACTCATGCTTGACCGTTCCTTTCCGATCCCTATCTTTCTCTCTCTCTCTCTCTCTCTCTCTCTCTCTCTCTCTCTTTCGGCCCACAAAAATCATGCAGTGAACAATTCATATCGCACACATATCGAGCGCATCGAGTTTATAGTTCTCCACACCGAAACGATTCGAATTCAGTTCGTCATAAAACGTCCTCAAAAATTGTGCGGTGAAAAGTCGTATTTTTTCAAAAAATCTAAATTGTCAATGTCATATCGCATACATATCAAGCACATCGAGGTTTACAGTTCCCCACACCCAAACGATTCGAATTCCGTTTGTCATAAGACGCCCTCGAAAATCAAGCACATTCTATTGAGCTTCATCAAACCTCTATCAAGCACATAAAAACAAACTCAACATTAAATTAAAACAAAGTCAACAAACTGTTGTCGGAATTTTATCGAGCTCACATGTAAAAGGAATCGAGCCTATCGAACACAACAATCGAGTTTCTATCGAACTCATATCGAGTCCATCGAGCTTCGTTGGAAACACAGAAGATCAGTTCGTCTTCCATCGATTCAATCTACTTCATAAAAACACTAGTCTAATCCTATCGAGCTCACAAGCAAAAGTAATCGAGTTTATCGAGCACAACAATCGTGTTCATATCGAGCCGATTGATCTTCGTTGGAAACACAAAAGATGTCCTTTTTTGGCATCCAAATTGTTAGAATTCATAATAAATGCCCCAGTAGGCATAAGAAGTATGAGTCAATCCCAACACCCCCCCCCCCCCCCCCCCCCTTTCACTTTCTGAACATACACAAACAACCCCTCCAAAATACATCTAGGTTCGACGACGACGGGGAAGGATTGTGCGAAAGAGAGAGAGAGAGAGAGAGAAAATGGGTGACAGAGAGAGATTTTTGGTGTTTCTAAAGACTATTATTTTGGGTAAAACACGAAACATAAGCATATTTTTTAGATATGACCAAAATGTGTCTTTTTTCCAGAAGTTGGGTAACTTGGAACATAAATGATCAATTTTTTCTTCGGTAATGCTAGTTTTACATACGACTAATTAAGAATAATTCATATATTTCCGAGTCAATTCTCAAATATATGCAACTCATAAATGTGGCTTTGTATGTAATTACTTATTTGATCTCTCAATTCAGACTTATAAATAATGTTATTTCACTATAATTTAGTCGGTATATTCCGAATGTATTCTCCCAACAAAATATAGGTTTTAGTGTCACAGAAGACTTTCTCCATTCTAACTTATTATTCTGCCTACAGTTTTTCAAACCACAATGCATGTAATCACAGGCATATTCGAGAAGATATTCCTTCCCTTCTCTTTATTATAACCTCTTTTGGCATGGCTTTGATCTCATACTTTAGCAACTTTAGTCAACAACCTATAATCCAATAAACATATATGCAAATGAGTTATCTAATATATGGGGTCCTTAATTTGGAGAGTCTATTGTTGGCAGTTTAAATTACATGGACATTGTTTTGTAACGCTTAAATTTATAACCACATTATTCAGAAAGTATTATAAAGTAGACGTACCCAAGAAGGGGAGAATTTTTTCCTCCCATTTCCAAGAATGTTTTTAATCATTCAGACAAACCAAACACTTTGTATATCATTGCAAACCTGAAAGGCACAGTTTGCCTAACTTACCTAGAAATGAAGCTTCGTAATATGTGGCATATTAGAAGGGTACCATGCATTGATCTTTACAACATATTTCAAATGTGGATGTGAATAATAGACCAAACACAAGCACATACAAAGTCAAATATACGTAACATTGTCTTAACTCTTAACCTATTCTATGTCCATTTATGTCCTCTTCAATACCATGAGGGAAGGAAAAAGTCTCAAAAGGAGAAGCTCATAATTGAGCTCTCCCTTCTTCTCTTCATTTCTCTCCATTTAATTCTGGGGACTCCAGTGAGTGAGCGTAGATGGAGATTACGGAAGTCGAAAATGAACCTGAAAGACCAATTGGATCGAACGTTTATGTTGCGGTTGGTGAAGGGAAATCGAGCGAGGATGCACTAAGGTGGGCGTTGCGGAACGAAGTCAAGCCATCGACCGTCGTCTTTCTTGTTCATGTCTTCCCGGAAGTGAAGAAAATCCCCACTCCCTGTGAGTTCTTATGCTTAATTCTAACTTAAAAAATATGATTATGATTTATTTCTATGATAGCTGAGACTAATTAAGTTTGTCCAAACGATCTAAGTTTAGGAGTGGAATGATTGTGAATTGTGGTGTTTTGGGTGGTGATTTTGTTTTTATTGGTTTAGTTGTGGTTGTTTTCTTCTTTTTTAATTATATATAGCTTTTTTTGTGATTTGTGGAGCTTGTGCTTGAATAATGTTGTTGATCTGATTAAATCTCCGGAAAATTTAGGATGGAAATAAGCACAAATGAAAGTTATTAATGTTATGTTAAAATATTAAGTTGACAAACCTCGTACTTGCAATTAGAAGCAGTAAGTACGAAGTCATTGGTTTGAAAATTAAATGGATGTGGTCGATTCAAGCAATGAGTCAAGAAGATCAATATATAGCTTAACCTAAAACATAAATGTGTCCTAATGCTGTGGCTCGTTGGATTCCCATAAATATCAAGGTTTTCAGCTAAAATTATGTATTCTTGGCCAAGCATTTGAAAAAAATTAAATTAGTGTTTGGACGGCAAAAAAATATAGTTTCAAAACATAAAGTTTTTGATCGAAGTCAAAATAAAATTGCACATGTAAGCGAAACCATACACCAACCACCTAAATTCTGATAACTTGCATTTATTCTATCCAAAATGTTACAAATCAAAATATTGTCTCTCTTAAATTAAGCCGGCAGTGTTTGCAAAACTGAAAATACCATGAATCCGTATGGATAACTTGAATTTTGAGTGTTAAGATTCAAAACGTAAAATTTTGATGTTTAAAACTCAGAATCAAAGTTTTGAGGTTTGTTACAAACCTTAGAATTCCAAATGAGTTTCATACTTTGTAACGTACTCGAAAACAACGGGAAACAAACCAACATATATAATATAAATATAATCCACGTGGAAGACAAATATACAAACTAACTGTGATTACAACAAAAACTATAATATATGTAATCACCTCAAAAGGAAGAGACTGACAACTACAGGATCGGATCCCGGAGGCACCCTCCTCAGTCACCACCTCGACTCTAATGCTGCTCGCTACCTGAAATGCAAACAATTGAAACATTCCTGAGTTCCCTGCTGGAACCCCGTATGCCAAACCTCATAAAATACAAAATGGAATTAAAGACAATGCAATGCACATGATCATCCGCCTCGGGTCCACAATAATACTCATCTCCGTCTCCGCGGTACTGAACCACTCATGCCACCACGAGGGTCAAGTCAGTCCACCGCTGCCTCACAAGTAGGGGTGCAAATGGTTACCAAGTATCCGAGTATCCGATTCGAAAATTTCTATTTAGTTGGTATTTGGTAAGTTCAATGTTACCAATTTAATTTCGGATACGAATTTGGTTTAAAAAAATTTACCAATTAGAATTCGGATACGAATTCGGATACAAGCTATTTAATATTCGAATTATCCGAATTATCCGAATTATTCGAATACATGGTCAAATACACAAATTAGTATTCCAAAATTTAGTATTCTAAAATTTTAATACGAAAATTTAGTATTCGGATTCGGATAGTTCTACTGAATTCGGATTCGAATTCGGATTCGGATAGTTCAACTGAATTCGGATTCGGATTCGGATTCGGATAGTTCTACTGAATTCGGATTCGAATTCGAATTTGGTAATGGAATATGGTATTCGGATTCGAATTCGGATACAGTTGGTATCCGAGTTATATTATCCGAGTTGCAGCCCTACTCACAAGGGTCAGTCGGCACCACTGCTCCCCAAGAGCCGCAGAAAGGAACCCTGGCACTACGCCGCCACCCCAGGAGCGAGTCAGCCCGCCGAATGCACAACTCGGGCCAGACGACAGACGCTGCTCCCCCAAGAGCCGCCAGACGCGCACCCTGCCGGAACATCCTCGGCCTACCGACAAACCCCAGCAAACAACCCAAGGTTTACGGCACTCATCTCTCACACCCCGCTCGATATGAGAGGCCAACAATAATACGCCCTCGTCGAAGGTGAAATTCGTCGCTCTCAAGGCCGGTAATCGACCGTCGCCTCGGAGCCGGTAGTCGACCTATACTCGACGGCTCCCGTGTGGATAAATCCACCAACCTGCGGCAGATCGGTCAACCACTACAAGCACACCGGTCAACCGGTCCTCCACACAGTACTCGGTACTGTACAAACAAGTGTATCGGTCGAACTACGCCAACTGAAATACCGACCAATCGGTCGAACAAAAGTCATCTAGCGGTCGACCGTTTGGATGGTCTACGCTATACAAATTTATATAATATATATATCCGACCGGTCGAACCAAGGGGTCGTTCAACCGATAACAGGGATCTCAGCATTTTGCCCAAGTCATATTCGGTCGACCGGAATAGAGATACTGTTCGACCGAAAGATCAAAGGCACTCTACTGCTTGATTAAATGCTCAGTCGGTCGACCGAAAGTTAAAGAGCGGTCGACCGTTTTGATGGTCAAAGCTCCCAACCGCTTAACATCGAATAGATCGGTCGAACCAGGTTAAGGATGTTCGACCGTTTAATAAGTCAAAATCTCCAACCGACCTATTCTCATTGTTTCGGTCGACGGCGAAGTAGATCCGTTCGACCGATAACAGCATCAACCCTTTTTCCCGCACAAATCTGGCATAACGGTCGACCGTCCTTAGACATCATTCGACCGTTTGCGGGTGCAAATCAATATAATAATAGAATCGGTCGACTGCCCACAGGCACCGGTCGACCGATTGTCGTATTCAATCTCTGAATAGGTTGCAATCCGACGGGGAATTCGACACCAACGTCGATCCCCAACACCCACAAAGCTTATGTGAGTTATAATGAAGACTTGACATACCTTTTTGAAGTGCGTGGAAGCCTTCCAAGCTTTGGCAAACTTCACCCAACTTCTTCTCATTCACTTCTCCTTCTCCTTCTTTCCTTCTTCTTCTCCTCCAAAATCCTCTCTCTCACTCTCTGAAACACTCAAACAATGAGAAAAACGTTTTTCTTAATCTAACACTTCTATTTATAGGCAAAATCCAAACTTATCCAATCCTCCACCTCACTCTTTACTGTTCACGGCTTAATTAAGGTTAATTAGGTTTAGTTTAGGTTAATTAGAGTGTTTAGATTTAGGTTATTACATACTCAAACCTCAAATATGTTTACTTGTTTGGGTTGCCAGTGTGTTTGAAATAATAAGTTTTAGTACCATTTTGTGAAAATTCAAAACTCAAACCTCACGTTTGGTATGTTGAAAGTTGGAGGTTGTGTTTTGTAAGTGTTGCAAGTGAGGCTATTTTCTTTATTCTCCAAAAAAAATCTTTTTCGGGTAAAAAAGAACTCTGATGTAATTTTTAGCACTAGTAAGTACCTGCCAACTTGTATTTATGGTGTCTATCCGTACATCGTCAATGCACCACTAAACAAAAAAATTAGCGTTATTATTACAAATGCAGCAACAGCTAAGTGAGTAAATTTTATTTAGTGTTATAAATTGAAATAGTTGGCTAAAAATCTTTAAATTAGGTACATATGCACTACTTTGCATTTAATTTGATTTTCTACCAATATGTTTGGTGTTTTTATATTCTACTAATATGTATAAACTTCCTAACTATAATATCAAACCAAAATTAAAAAAAGATTAGATTCTTATGACTTCAAATTTATCAAAACTCGAAATATAATCGATTATCTGAACAAACCTTTGTTACAAAGATTTCGAACACTAAAAAACTTCACAAATAATAGTCACGCAAACCAATCATCATTTGAGTCACAACATAATCTTGTCACATAAATAATTAAATTGTCGTATATAAAACCATCAAAATAAGTTTAATAAGAGTCATGAATTAAAGTTAACAAAACATTCTGCAAATCAAAAAAAAAATTACAACATAAGTAACACGTACATATTAAGATAGTAGGAAAATTGAGGATATGGAGTGGAAATAAGGATGTTAATGGAGGTAATTTGGGAATAAATTTGTGTTTTGCAAAACACTAATCTAGGTTGTGTTTTGCAAAACTTAAATTACATGCAAAAAAGACAACCTAAAACTTAAGTTTTGAGGTTTACAAAACTCAAAACTCGTCTAAATCTTAAAACTTAGCAAATCCAAACGCACCCAATATTTTAACTGAAATCACACATTTGTCGGTAGTCTTTGACTTTCTAGTTTTACACATTCTTTTAAATGTTGCAAACTGTGATATTCGAACCGAGTAAGACACTAATACACTAACTCTTCAGTGCATTTGGTCACATAATAACACTTAGGTGGTAGAAATTACTATAGTGACACCTAGTTCATTTTTTTAACTCACATAACGGTCACACTAATGACACTGTCTCATGCTTGTAACTGATACATTTTCATAGGAGAAAATTACTTGTTAAAATATAAATAAGTACAAGCTCTTACCATGACGACCTTGTTACTATAGTTTACTTTTAGGATAAATTTACACAAAGTATGACACTAATTAATGCTTAATTATGGGCATGATTTGTGGTTTAAAATGCAGTGGGGATGATGCCTAGGAGCAATGCCAACCCTCAGCAGTTGCAAGTTCACATGGAATATGTGAGATCCAAGAGAAGAGAATTATTGACTACCTTCATCAACTTATGTCACTCATCAAAGGTAAACAGAACACATTTCCCTTAACTATTTCTTAATGACCTCCATAACAAACACATTTCTTAATGATTCTCAGGTTGATGTAGACACCGTTCTCATCGAAAGCGATCAAATCGACAAAGCCATCATAGAGCTCATTCCGGTCCTCAATATCCAAACGCTAGTCGTTGGTGTCTCGAAATCTAATCTCAAGTAAATCAAGCTTTCCTTCACTTGATCATAATTGCAACCATAAGTTTGGGTTGGTTATGAACTTAAGTCCTATTTTGATATTTAAAGAGTGTACTATATTTATTGAACAGGAAGTTGAAGAAAGAGGGGGCAGTGAAAGCCAACAAGATATCGAAGGTCGCCCCGAAATCTTGCCAAGTGAAGATAATTTGTTGTGGAAAAGTGTTCGATCCTGCTGGTTCCATTTCACCGTCGCCGACAACTTCAGGGTCGGCATCCCCTTATAATCCAGAGGAGAAACCCATCGAGGCTTTGGAAAATGGCAGACCGGAGAAAAACAAGACAACCGATTCGGTCTTATGTAAATGTTTTTCTGGAAAATTCTAGTTTTTATCAATGGCTACGGTAATATTATATCACTGTTTTATGAGTATAAATCAAACCACAAATGTATCACCTTCATGCTGCTTTCATAAGAAAAAAGTAGCCTTCATTCTTGCATGTAAAGCATTTTTTGCTGTAATGGATGCGATCGAACAATCGAACCAGAAAGTAAATTATAGAGAATACATTGCCAAAATGGTATAAACTTCATGATGCAGCAGCGTTTGAAAGCACAGAGTGCTTGGTGACATTTTGAGGAAGCTCCTCGCCATGACCTGAAGACCTAACACATCACCAAACCTATCCATAGTTCAAAAAGGCAACACCTCAACACAAATCCTGCAAATCTTCATGTGTATGGTTAGGTCGAGTACCATAAGGTGCTCCCGCCCGAAAAGTCGACTTCTAAGGGAAAGACTTGGAAATCTCTATATCTTTCGACAAATATTAGTTTTATCCGTCCAACCATTTCAACACATAATAATTTGATCAGATATGCAACTTAAAACGATAAAAAAAGAGCTAATGGAAATATTCATAACACAAAGATATAAACTGGCATTAACAAAATTAAAACTAAAACATCACATTGTTTGTTCAGAAATACAAATAAAGGCATGCTTACCCAGAAGTTACAGAACCAGCAAAACATATTGACCACAAACTTCGGGAAACCACAATCAATTCTGCACCTTACTTGGATATAAAAAAATTTACCGGATGCATGCCGAAAATAATTAGAAGAAGTCAAATTCTAGATAGTTATCTGAACCCTTCTGGTTGGGAGCAGGAGCAACCTTTTCACTTGAAGATGCGGTGGGGGTTGGAGGCCTCTCTATCTCAACAGTCTTGGGAATATCGGGTGGGCTTGCACATCGTATGAGTGCCCAGTTTATGCCCTCGAAAAAAGGGTGCTGCTTTATCTCAGTGGCACCTCGTTTAAATGCCAACCTGTGCTGGGGTTCCTTTACGAGCAGACCCCTTATCAAGTCCCTAGCAGAGAAGCTAACAACTGGCGACTCCGGAAAACGTAATGGTTGTCCAACAACATTAAAAAGTGTGGCACGATTGCCCGATCCCTTAAATGGGGTTTTCCCAAAAAGTAGTTCGTAGAGGAATATTCCGAAGGTCCACCAATCGACCGCACTTCCATGACCATCACCTTTGATGATCTCTGGGGCCAAGTACTCATGGGTACCAACAAAAGACATGGAGCGGGCTTCAGTAGGCTCAGCGATGAGCTCGGGTAATGGAGAGACTTGGTTCCCTATTTCAGCCTTCGGTTTGCGGTCAGACTTTTGATCAAGTCTTCGGTCCTTCTTTGACTTTGAGGAGAAAAAGCGGGGCGAGAAGCATGATGTTGAAACCACACATGAAGGTTGGATACAAGAAGGCTCGATGCATGCTGGCTGGGCACAATATGCAGGACCATTATTCCTACGTGAAGGATCAGACTCCATGCTCGATGACTTGATGAGGGTAGGGCTAACAGTACAGCGTAATGAGAGATCAAAGTCGGATAACATAATGTGGCCATCCTCCCGAACAAGGACATTTTCAGGCTTAAGGTCACGGTAGATAATACCAAGCATGTGCAAGTACTCCAAAGCAAGTAGAACTTCTGCTACATAGAACCTGCAATCAAAACAACCAGATTTTCAACACTTACATCATTACATGGGCTAGAGAAGAAATAAGAACACTCATGTGTTTTCAAATGAAAGCAGTTGTAACAGCCTTAAGCAGCTCAATTATTTCACAATAAGAAGAAAATGAAGGGTCCGTCTAATTTCAAATGTTTAGCCTTCACCAATCAACATCAAGACTTTCGCATATAAAATTGCACACCACAAATCTGAGGTGTCACAGCGAGACAAAAATGCAAATCTCATTCAAGAAACCAATTACAAAAGCTAATAGCAAAACCCAAAACAATAGCATTGGAGGTAAAGAAAGAAACACAAAAGGAAAAGTGATAAAAAAATGAAACTTAGTCATACTTCACCGCCTGTTCGGGAAAATGTTTTCCAGGCTGCCTTTGCCGCAGAGTGTGCAGGTCGCCCCCGGGACAGAATTCCATGACCAAGCAAGAAAATTTGTCGGTTTCAAAATGGGTATACAATGTGGGAAGAAAGGGATGGTCAAGAGACTGCAATATCTCACGTTCCGTCTGAGCTCTAAGCAACTTCTTACGACTGGCCAAGGATCCTTTGTCCATCACTTTCATAGCAAAGTAACACTTTGTTCCACTCAACTCTGACAAGTATACACTCCCAATATCACCACACCCCAACTTCTTAAGCAGCCTAAAATGGCTTAACCCAAGAGCCCCATCCCGGTTCCTCACAACTTGGATTGCCTCCCACCTCATATCATTAGCTTTGTGAGGTTTGTTGACATTGCTGATTATGCTGCTGCAAGTGCTCTCATCACTTACATCAGTACTGGTGCTCCCCCTGCATATGCTAGTTTTGCCACCGCCAACAAGGTCACCTTGTTCACTAGCCTTGCCACTACCACTAGTTTTCATTAAGACACTAGTTCCATCACTAACCTTATCTGCAGAAGTACTATCTTTCACACTCATTCCGGGGCTCTTTTTCTCTTGATTTCCATTGGCGTTCGGAGAAACAGTTTGATTAGTTTGTAGTAGCTTATCAGAATCTTGATGTCCAATATCTTTTTGTTGGGCCGTGGAAGAGGGTGCTGAATTTTTATTTTTCGAAGAGATCAACGTCTTAGAAGCAATCTCATCCTCCAAAAAATCCAATGACTCCTTCGCTGCATGGTTCTGTTTGATTTCAGGAACTGTATGAGTTGAGTAAGTGGCATTCGCTGGTCTCTTCGACGTAGTAGACTCTGATTTGCTTGGCTTCAAAACAACAGGAGGCGGAGTGAGATGCATTCCGACATCTATCGTCTGGCTGAGGATTTTCTTGTGTGGAGAGTCAGGACACGTCTTAACAACAGTCTTTGAAGCCATTAAACAAAGACGACCTTATAGTGTGTATCCAATAACACAAGAAGTTTGAGAATCCAAGAACTTGGCTCTAATTAACGGTGAGATCACCAAGCAGATCTTTCTCCACTACCTATAATGATGATACCGGAACAACATTCTGTAATCACAATAACCAATAATGAATTACACACATATCCAGAAATACAATCCGAAGATCTAAAGATTGAGCACATCAAGCAAGCTCTCATCTAAGAATACAAATAATAAAAGCCAATTGATCCAGAGTTGCGAACAAATTTTTAAAGAGAACGAATATTAAAACACGAATCAGGAAAAAGAAAATGAGATCACGAAAGATCAACCTCATTAGGACAATCAGAAGATACACGAAGCCATTCGAAGGCAGGCTGGAAAACTAAAACGGCCATCATGTAACAACCAACCGAAACAGTAAACAGTAGAGAGGTCAAAATCCAAAGATTGGTCCAATCATCCAACACAGAAGACATTAAGACACCACTTTTTCATTAGAACTTGTATCAGTTTTTTTATACCTAGAGTCCTAAAGCACAACTAAACAATGCAAATCAAGTTATATTCACATCCAAATAAATATTCAACAAAAATAAAGGGGGATTCCATCTTCTTAAAACTCCCATTTTTAGGATATCACAAAACAGAAAAAATAAAAGCAAGCCAAAATGAATTTTTTGTCCCCCACAAACCAACTAAAAACCCCCTAAAATAGCAGCACCATCTCAAATATCCAGATCGAAACCACACCATTCCAAAAAAAAAACTAATCAGGATCCCCAACCCTAATCATTCCAAACCCTAACCCAAGCAAGGTAAAAACGAAAGAACAAATTTTGAAGCCCAAAATCCCCCTCAAACCCGAAACAAATAGCAGGAAAGAAGTGGGTTTTCGCCCAAAAGCCCACCTTAGCCGGAAAGATCAAATCTTTTCGAGGTTTGCGCATTTCCGGATCACAAATCGAACCATTCTCGACCAGCAAGGACAGAAAGACCGACCAGAACGCGAAAGGCAAGTGAGAGGAGGGATCAGAGGGGTTGTCTTTCCATGTCTGGTCGATGGGAGGGGAGAGGAAGAGGGAGGAGATCAAAAGGCGGAAGCTTTTCTCCTCATTCCCACATCTTGGTTTTGTTCCTGTTCTTTAGCTTGTCTGCATTTTTCTTCTTTAATTAATGTTTTTTCTGGTATATAATTAAATAATTGGTTGCTTTTTTGGGTTTTGCTCGGGGGCAAACCAGAGATTTTTAGCTTTGATGGGGTCTGACTGTTGGAGTCCTCATCAAATCACTCTCTCTCTCTCTCTTTCTCTCTCCTCTTCCATTTGTATTTGTATTTGTCTCAGTGCTGTGCTGCTGGTTTCAAAATTTTACCATCACAGTCTTCCATATTATCAAAAAAATAAATAAATAATCACAGTCTTCCACGGCTTGCAGTTGATTTCCCGCTTGCAGTTGATTTCCCAACCAACCACTAGGGTTAATTCACAACATGACATCAGTTTTGAAATTTGCTGCTTTTTTGTCTTTATTGTCATTTTTCATGGTTGTGTGCTTTGGGATTTTGCTACTAATTAGTTGTTTTTGAAAGTTGATGTAGAGTTTCTTGAAGGCTAAAGTCGAGAGTATTGGTCAATTGGCCATTGAATTGAACCTTCATTATTAGCCGTTCGAATGTTCCTCTATTTCGGTCAAGAAGTTTAATCGTCTCGAATCATGTTAGCACCAACCGGTTCACCACCACCCTAGCTGTACTCGCCGTTAATTGAATGAATCCTTAACCAGAACCAATACATTGACACTATATGAAGCATGTAAATTGAAATTGAAATTCTACTTTAATACCTTCAATTACCAAATTAAGCACTGCTTGGTACAACCTTGAGGGATTTTCCATAGGGACGTGACCTAGTGACACTAACTTCCCATAACTAATAAAAAAGCACCTTAAATCACTCTCTTTACCATGTTCTACATACATACATAGTAAGATCAAAATGGTAAATGTTAGGTTCAGAATTTGTCCAACTGAAAATATTCTCAAGCATTAAAAAACCTGATGGTGAAATGAATGAGCTGTGGTGTGGGTCCTTGGGTTTGTTTGAGGCTTGGAGAATCAAGCAAGCAATAGGTGCGTTGAATGTTGTTGTGCAGCAATAAGCCTACAAGCATGATTACAGTGGTGGGGCTTGTCTGCCATTTTAGATTTCCTTGGAATACAATAAATATTCCTCTCATAAAACAACTATTTTTATTGTACTTCATTATTACAAGATGAGAGAACTTATGTTTAGTTTACTCTCCCAACTCCCATGATTAATTTTAAGTCAAAGAAGTCTCCCCAAATTTGTGTAGGATAGTCGTTGATATAATCTCTAATATAAAGTAAATACAACGGAAATAAATACAAACAAGTAAAGATTAGAATTCACAAGTAGATCGGAGATTTTTATAGAGATTTGAAAACCCCGCTTGATCACCACGAACTCTGCTCACAACTTCACTAATCTAATATATGTTCCGTACCGAGATCAAGCATTTTACAATCCAACATTGCGAACAACCTCGTTGAGCTTGATTCTTCCTCTCACAACTTGAGAGGGTGACTTCCTCTGAAGCGATACAACTCTTGTGATTCAAGCAAATGGAAGTATGAATCACTAATCAACACTTTACACTTGAACACACTTGAGTAGGATAGGAATGAAAAACACAAGTGAGAAGTTTAGGCTTGAGTGTGTGGGATTCAAACATTGGAGTGGAAGATATTTCTCTTTGATCAATATGACAATAACGAGTGTAACAGATATCCGAAACTAAGATTTGAATACCTATTTATAAGCCCTAAGATGCATATAGTCATTGGGGCTAAAGGCAAAAGAGACAAGAGAATCAACCGACAAAATGAGTAAAAGTGATCTGCTTATTATTGATAGGTCGACCATTTGGTCACTTTCGTTTGACCGTTCACTTAAGTTGTAAGTTAACAGTCATACGAATAGGCAAATTGGTCAGACCAATACAACGTAAACTGTAAGTGACCAATACAATGTAAACTGTGAGTATGAATACTGGACATTAAGGAAACAGGCGACCGATAGTTCAAAAATGGCCGAACTGAAACAAGAAAAGTTATTGCCCAATTTTGGGTTTGCTACAGTCGACCGCTAGGTATGGAGTCCAAATGGGGGAAAATACAATCTTTCATATAGTCGTTGGGGAATAACAACAAGAAAACAACTCGATAATGGAATTTGAAAACCAAAGAACGGACATACGCAATGTTCACGCACAGCCTAGGCTAGCGGGTGCGTCCCGTTGCCTGGGTGATCGCCTAGGCAATTGTGCGGCCGCCCAGCTCTGGCGGTCATTTTTTAATATTTTTTAATCAATTAAATTTGATAAAATAGTTAAAAATCAGGAAAAATCGGGAAAATAGGAAAAAATATACAAATATTATCTCAAAATACCATACATGTTTAGGCTTCAAAAAGTCACCGAGTTCCTCGATCAAGGTGTCACTAGACACCCTCTCTACCCACTTAGGTATATAATTTATTGCTTAGTAGTACGATTACAAAAGTAGTTAACTATCCACCTAAAAGAGAAGTTAGAAAGAGTGCACTTGATTTTGGCGGTTGAAGAATGAAGAATCGGATCAGAGATTTCACTTTCCAACTTCAAAACTAAACACCAGACCAGAGACTTAATTGCGAAAACTTGAAGATTAGGAAACTAGAAGATTAGAATAAAATGATGAAGAAGAAGAGAATCAGAGATGTGTGAAAAAATAAAGAAGATTGGAGGAGTTTATATAGGATTTGGGGGAGTGACAATATTGTAATTTTTAAAAAATAAAAAAATAAAAAAGAAGTCTCCAACGGCTATCGCCTAGGTGGTCGCCTAGGGGACCACCGCCTTTCGCCCAGCTTTCCTACCGCCTAGGCGATCGCCTACCTGAACATTGGACAGACAAAATCGTCAGAACAATTGATCGTTCTACCCAAGCGTTGTTGTAAACAAACGGTCGGACCGAACCCATATTTCGGTCAACCGTTTTGCACAGGCTGACTGAATTTGAGTTTAAGTGGTTTTTCGGTTAAGTTTAAGGTAGTCTATAGAAGTCCAAATAAGAGTGATATTTGGTGTGTATGACTTCTAGATGGAACCTAGAGTGTGTGTGGATGGATATCCCACTTCCCAACAAATATGCTTAAGTTTACAAATGTTCTTAAAGACTCAAATAAAAATAAAATTACATGTCTTCAAAATATTGATTACATGTCTTAACTTGAATCTCTTCCTCGTTGAGTCTTGATCACCTATTAAGATAGAAATATGCACAATACAAGTATATGTGCAATACATGAAGTGTGTTTGACCCAATTTAATTGCGATTAAACTCAAGTTAACTAAATCATCAAAAATAACATGATTAAGGCATAAAAACCTACATTTTGCATTATTTAGGGATTAACAAGATAATTTTTCCCGCTTTAAGAGTAGACACTAACATTATTATTTTTAAATAGCTCTTTGAACTTTAGTTTTCTAATTTTAACAGAGAAAAAAATAAGCAACTAGTTTTGATTAATATAAAAAAAAAATCATTCCCTTTTGGTATCTTGAGAAAAATTATTCATAATTGTGATTAAACTTAGGTTAACTAAATCATCAAAAATAACATGATTAAAGCATAAAAACCAACATTTTGCATTATTTAGGGATTAACTAGTTAATATTTCCCACTGCAATAGTAGAGACTAACATTAATTTTTTTTAAATGGCTCTTTGAACATTAGTTTCCTAAATTTAAAAGAGTGAAAAATAAGCAACTACTTTTGAATAATATCAAAAAAAAAATCTTTCTCTTTTTGTATCTTAAGAAAAATTATCAAAGGGTCCTTGGGCCACTTAAATTTCAGTTTCCATTTTAATTTTTGAAAATTCATCAATCATGTTCCAATTGAATCTCAAATGCCACTTATAACCAATTAATAGACCAATCAAACCACCCATTTATTAGTCAATTGTTTTTATGTTCCAGAATTTTCACTACTCATTCTTAATTGTTGTCGAGGAAGCGGCTCCGATGAGTTTTTAGAGCATTTTTAATGGAGGTAAAAAATTGTTAAAAAGATCGTAAAACGACTTTTGGTTTTGCAGCAGCTCACGATCCGCACGGTAAGGCACCCTCAACGCGTGCCCCAACTAAATGCTGACATTATGTCAGCATTTAGTTGCACCCCTCAATGGGGGTGCAATAATGGGCGGGAGACCGCCAGGTCGTGGAATCCGGCGGTCTACCGCCCATTCTCACGACCGGTTGGTTTTTTTTTAATTTCGTTTTATTTTTTTGTTTTATTTTAATTAGTTTTAATTTTTATTTTATATTTAATTGTAAAAATATATTAGGTTGGAGAGTGAGAATTAATTTTTTATTGGATAAAACAACTCAAATTTTCAAACATTCTCTCACTTCCATGTGATTTGGAAGCTGATATTGGATAAAATTGAAAAAATAAAAAAATATTTTGAAAAAAAATTGATTTGAAAAAGATTTAAAAAAACTATTGTAATTACTTTAATAATGTTGATAAATTTATTAATGTATCACAATTTTGTAATTAATTTTCCTAAAATATTTGATATAATTAATTAGAATGATGAGAAATTAAAAAGATTGAAAAATAATTGACTTGGAAGTAAGAAAATATTATTATGATTAGATTGACATTTTATTATTATTATTGACGTGGAAGTAAGAAAATATTGTTAACGAAAGATTGAAATCAGTGAGTTGCGGCTGAGATTAAACGGAAAGATATAAAATCATGGCAAGTGACGAACGGAAAGTACTGATTTGACGTATATAAAAATGTCATCGTTGGGTTTGTCTAATATTTCATTATTATTAGGGGACATGTCCTCTCAGATGGGATGGGGATGGGTTCCGTTCCATCCCACCATTAATAAAAAAAATTAGTTTGATAACATTTTTTTTTATAATAGTTGAGATGATAAAAGAAAACGAAACTGTGGATAATTTACGTGAATTTGCAAAATTAAAACCATCGTGAAACGAATATGTGTATATTCTGATTTGCGGATGTCATTCACTGTCAACATCAATATCACTTATTATCTCAACAATTGAGATAAACAGGAAGTAGGAAACAGAGGAAGCGACGTCATGAATAAACAAGTAAGTGTTGCGACTTGAGAGGTGGGACTTCGAAAAAATTAGAGTGTTTGTGTATCAAATAGCTACAGAACTTTCTGAATTTATAGGATTACGGGATTGTGCCCGTTTTGTTCAAAAATTACTCATTTAAACATTGGAAAATGTTTTATTAACCCAGCGCCTACGTGGACATCCATGTCAGCCCTTACGTGACCAAAGTAGGATTTTTTTTTGTTTTTTCTTCCTGATGTCCACTCAAATCACATTAAATGTGTTTCAACTCAGCATGTTCTCTCTCTCCACCCAAATACAAATATGATGACACTCTTTTTTTCTTCTTCATTCATTCTCTCCATAATAAATCATCATATCGAGCAAGATATTATGTCGAAGAAGCGTCTGATGCCGACTCCCAGGATTCTTCACAACGTAAGCAACGTGAATGGGACGGTGCGAATACTTCCCGATGTTCTTGTCAGCGTTAGTATCGTGAATGTGACGATCCGGTGATGAAGACTTCGCACCACAACATTTTTGCTGCACTGTTGGAGTGCCCGTGACAGAAAAAGAATGAAGAAGAAAGAAAGAGTGTCATCAGACGCTTCTTCGAAATAATATCTTGCTCGAAATGGTGATTTATTCCGGAGAGAGGTACAACGCTCCGTGGTGAAGACTTACGTCTGTTCGGTTTATGTTGTACATCTCTCCGTAATAAATCACCATTTCGAATAAGATATTACGTCGAAGAAGCGTCTGATGCCGACTCTCAAGGTTCTTCACAACGTAAGCAGCGTGAATGAGACGGTCATGTTTAAGTCTTACATCTTCTTTCCGATTTACTGGGAAAATATATATTATTTTTGTAATTTGTGTGTGTTTGTGTTTGTATTGTTTGTTTTTGTGTGATTTACTGGGAGAAGATATATTATTTTTGTAATTTTTGTGTGTTTGTGCTTGTATTGTTTGTTTGTCTTTGTGCTCTCATTGTATCTTATTGTGTAATAGTTACCATCAATAATATGTACCATCAATATCTCATTGTGCTCTCATTGTATCTACATAAACATGACAAACTTTCTACGTAAACTGGACAAACATTCTACATAAACAGGACAAAACAAGACAAACTTTCTACATAAACAGGACAAAACAAGACAAAACAAGACAAACTATCTACATAAACAGGACAAACTTTCTACATAAACAGGACAAAACAGGACAAACTTTCTACATAAACAGGACAAAACATGACAAACTTTCTACATAAACAGGACAAACTTTCTACATAAACAGGACAAAACAGGACAAGCTTTCTACATAAACAGGACAAAACAGGACAAACTTTTTACATAAACAGGACAAAACAGGACAAACTTTCTACATAAACAGGACAAACTTTCTACATAAACAGGACAAAACATGACAAACTTTTTACATAAACAGGACAAAACAAGAGAAACTTTCTACATAAACATGACAAACTTTCTATATAAACAAGACAAACTTTCTACACAAACATGACAACCTTTCTTCCTAAACCGGACATGAACTACACTTATTCCAGACAGCAAATACACTTATTCCGGACAAACTTTCTATTCCGTTTCTGGACACACTTTCTTCTTATTCTGGACAACTACACTTATTCCGGACTGCAAATACACTTATTCCGGACAGCAAATACACTTATTCCGGACAAACTTTATGTTCCGTTTCTGTACACACTTTATTCTTAAACCGGACAACAAATACACTTATTCCGGACAACAAATACACTTATTCCGGACTGCAAATACACTTATTCCGTACAACAAAATACACTTATTCCGGACAGACACGTAACGTAAACAGGACAAACACATAATGTAAATTGCACACACACATAAAGTAAGCTAGACAAATTAAGTTGATCCAACGTAAAACTTAAAAACAAATATTTTATTATGATAAGTGTGGGCTCTGCACGAATAATGAGCTTGCACGATGTCCTAGGGTCTGCACATTGTCTTATCTGTGTATTGGGAAATAAATTGTTCAACTTAAAGAACCGGCGTTTTTTAAAAAGACCAAAACGCGCGAAGAGAAATTCCGCTGACTGGACGCTGACTCAAAGAAAATATCTAAGTTGTACAGATTCACGTAAGGCACGTCCGTGACGCGCGCGTCCGTCTATCACGGTCCTTAAACACTTTGAACCCAACTCTGTACTAATGAGATCAAAATCTGAAATCATACAAGGCATCTCAAATGGTGCCCCTACCACTTTGACTTTTCCTGTTGTGTTTTTTGAGACCAATAGTTATTCTTACGTAAATGATTTTAAATTTATGATAATCATTGAATAACAAGTGAATATCTCATTTTCATCAGAGTCGTGTTTTGTTTGTGTTTCGGTTGTTTTGGATGTCTTTCACATTTTACACAATGAAATGATTGAAATCACACAAATACTGGCGTTTAATAAAGTTGACCAAACTCAATTAGCAAACATCGCTTACACACCACCACCACAGATCACAAAATGCTTTACGATCCGATCGATCCACAATTCCACACCATCGTTGGCCACTAAATTATGAAGTGATTACGTGGGATTAATTTTTTTAATATGCTGATAGGTATGTATTAAAGTAAAAATAGAGAAAAGAATAAAATACATACGTTTACACGATAATATTCGTATATTAACTTGTTTACTAGATCAAACATGCAACCTTTTCTAAAAATGACTTATTATTTTATTGTCATTCCCCTGTTATTTTTAGCTATACTTTTCTTCTTCGTAGAGATATTTATACCTGAGTACCAGAGTACGTCTACATGTTCAATAACTTTGACTTATTTTATTATTTAAAAAGTGATGAAAGAGGAATTTTTAATAAATGTAATCATTGGCTCAGTTTTTAAAACAATAACATACAGTTGAAAGATGTACGCCAAATAATTTGTTGCAACAACATCTCAGACTACAGTGACTTCGTGCTTCCATTCCACGTTACAAGAAAATCACACCCAAATGGAAGACGTGCAAGAGGAAGCCACGTTAAATATTTAGATAAAATTATAGAAGGCAAAAAGGTTTGGAAATTTTATAAAAGTTGTGATCATAAAAGCACTTCCCCATGTTATTAACCCTTAACCAAAACGCATTAGAAAATACAATGCCCTAGGTGATAAGATAAGGTGAAGGGTATGGCTACCAAGGTCTTATGCACAAACACCAAAAGAAAGGAGTAAAATTAAAAAATCCCACGAATCAGCTTAATGCAACCTCAATTATTGACATGATTTCCCATGCAAATCAGTTATTGAATTGTTCAAATGGGTTAGATTTTATCCACTGCAACTCTGCAAGTTGATCCTACACTTCCATTCAACTTGCTCAACTTACTAGCTACTACAAAGTTCACAGTTAGCCAAAACCCACATCAGCCAAATCACAAGAGTTTTTTTTTTCCTTCTAAATTCTTAGTGTAGATAATTCTGTTCAACAATCAAAGTGTAACTAGTCTACTGAACTATAAAATAATTATGATGTGTCAGCTTCTAGTTCTAAGCTAGCCCATCAACAAGGTCCTCCTTTGAGAAAAACAATAATAATACCAAAGCTGTTTAATGTGGCATCAAACCAGTAAGGGAGAAGTCACCTTAGAGTGAACCCCAAAGCCTAATATGGAACATCATAGCTAAACTTTAATTAAGGGTAAGAAACAAACCCTATTAACTAGGGATGCCAGTTGCTTTAAAACAAGGGCCAGAGCACATGCAAGATCAACTTTCTGCTGGCTCGTAAAATAAAATGATTAAGATAAATTAAACTAAACTAAAATGATTCAGATAAAAATTTCAGCTTACATTTGTTGCCTTCAGTAGCCACCATGTGCTCTGCACATGATGGGAAGGTGGCTTCCAATTAATCAATCCATCATCATGTGAGTAGAATTCTGAGTTTTCTGGTCAACCACATAGACATCACACCTGCAATCAAACAGACACTATTGCAGGAAACAAAAGAATCCAACGCCAAGATGCAGATCTAAGTAAAACAAATGAAGAACATGGCCTCACCTGGAAATTGCTCTTCACAATTGAAATCTGGATCAGAGATTAGTCTAGTGCTTGGTCATAAGATTGGGCTAAATGCAAATCCACATGTTCATATTAATATCCATGCAAAGAAAATAAGTGCAGTTAGAAACATAAATGCAGTGCCATGTTCTGGAATCTGGATGAGGAACTTCTGCCAGACTAACTTATTAAGATCCCATGAAACCATGATCACTACAGAAAATTAAAAGAATGTCCAAGATGAAGGAAGAACAGGTACGCCGTACGCCTTAGAGGAAAATCAAATCACCCAAACAGGTCGATAAATCATTAATTCGGAGAGTTGTACTACTATAAGCAGTTTGACTGTTACAATAATATCAATGCTATTTATATTCCAAACCAGCACAGAGAAGCTCATGGGCATTGCTTCGAAAAACACACCAGCTGATTTATAGAGATCACATTCTGACAAGATTAAAGGAAATTATTGTTACATCTCCCTTCGATGGAATGACCACGTAACTAATTTAGAGGACTTTATTAGCATCGGAGAGGATTTTTGCCACTACATAAATAGTAGTGGCAAAACTGCTACGTACACTCGCATAATCGCATTGCCAGCCTCTTCATCCATCTCAAACACTTAATCCCATTTCCAGATGGTAACTAAGTTTTCCATTAACAACAGGAATACACAAACAGTGGTAAGGAAAATGTGATCTTAATTAGCTGAAGTGGTCCAGAACTTTTGCATCCTGAAATTCAATATAGAAAAAGTAATACCAAAATGGCTCATGTTGGTGATCAGGAATTTCAACAGTAGTTGTTTCACCTCAAAAGAAAGCCACACAATGACATGATTGTTGGAATTTGTTTATAGAATTGTTCAAGTACAGGAAAATTGGGAGAATCGGTCGACATGTGTTGGGATCTCGGTCGACCGAATAACTCCAGGAGCTACATGGGCTCGGATCAGATCAGGATCGGTCGACCGATTCTGGGAACACGGTCGACCGAAAAACGTCAGGAGATTTAGAGCGCAGGATTGATCGAGATTCGGTCGACCGGTGCTAGGTATACGATCGACCGAAAAATGACAATAGCTGCAAGATGAAAATCAACATGCATACCGGTCGACCGGTGTTGGACACGCGGGCGACCGAAAACGTCTAGGAGCTTCAGGCGCTGCACAGAAGCGCGGAACGGTCGAACGGCTCGGGGTGAGCGGTCGACCGATTAATGACAGTTACGCGAACTAACCGAAAATCGGTCGACCGATGGAGAATTCCGGTCGACCATTTTCCGACAGCTATGCACGATCTAAATGATTTACTGTACGGTTTTAGCCCATTATAAATATGTTTTTTTCCATAATTTTGTAACACAACATACAATACTTATTTCCTTGAGAGAGATTAGACTAGAGAGAGATCTAGAGTGCTTTGGGAGACATATTGCTTCCAATCGTTTGTAATCTCGGAGACTTCTCTTGTTGGAGTAGAACTTCAAGGAAATGAAACTCATAGGAGACCCCAAGGACGTAGGCATCTTGCCAAACCTTGTAAAATCCCGTGTGTTGTGGTTTGCTTCAGGTGTGTTGTGTGATTGCTTGTTATTTCCATCTTATTCGTGTTTACTTGTTGCATTGAGATTGGGAGAGGGTCCGAAGTTAATTTCCGCAATCAATATTCACTAGTGCAGAATAGGCTTTACTCGTCGCCCAATAGACGTCGGCCGTTATAACCACCGACGTCTAGTGGGGAGAGGACAGAATGGACGTCGGTCTTCATTGAGGCCGACGTCTATGTAGTACTATAGACGTCGGATTTGGGAATAACACATTTAGCCGACGTCTATAGGGTATAGACGTCGACCTATAGACGTCAGCCGTTTGTGTACATTGTGAATCCGACGTCTATAGGGTATAGACATCTCCCTATAGACGTCAGACGTAATGTAAGACCGACGTCTATACTCCATCCATATAGACGTCGAGGTATAGACGTCGGCGTTATATAACATCCGACGTCTATAGGTCTTAAAGAAATCAGACAGACGTGTTTTCTTTCATCCATTTTAGACGATCACCCACCCAAACCCTAGTCGTCCTGCGACCGAACTCTCCTCCGCGACCGATCTCCGACTGATCCGCACCGTCTCCGGCACCGCAGCGAGCTCCCAAGCTCTCCTCCACTTCTCCGTCCCTCTTCTCCTTCTTCCTCCGTCTCTCTCCACATGTAAGTTTTAAGTTCGTTTTTGGTTGTTTTAAGTTCGTCTTCCTCCATTTTTCTCCACATATTCATTCTAAGTTAGCCTTCATCTCGTGTTGTTTACAACCGTCACCGTACCACCTCCGCGACGTCTTCGGGAAACACAAAGACCTCCTCCGGCATCACAACGTTTCCCTCCTCTGGTTCGTGCTCAATTTTAGATCCTTAATTTAGGATTAGTTTAGACCAAGAATCCAACGCCAACATGCATGTATGTTGATTACTTGTTGAGATTTAATTGAAATAATATGTAATATTTCGTGGAAAAACAAACTTGAAAACCTACAGAAAGCCATGAGTTTAAATTCACCTTAGGATTGAAAATCAACTTTTTTTGCAACAAAACTGACACCGGTAGGTTAGTATATCTAGTGTGTTATGTGTTGATATTTGATAAACATATCCAACTAATGCAGCACTATTCTTCTCATGGCCGAACCTACGTGAAATATGTTAAAAGACCTACCCTAGTAACCCTACCCTTATACATGTATTCTCCATTCAATCATGCCTCAACATAATTTTTTAATTTGGGAGTTTGATAAGTTTATTGGTGAATGGAGTGTGATCATTGTGTGAATGTTTAATTCATTTGATTTGACTCATTCATTGGATTGATTTGGTTTGGATTGAGTTGGGTTGGTTGGATGATTTAACCAAACTTTGTTTTCATTGGATTGATTTGGTTTGGATTATGTTAAGAATTTGGTTTGGATTGAGTAGAGAAATACATGATGTGAATGTGAGTAGATAACTAGATATACATTTTTCTTGTTGATTTTAGGATTTGAAGAATTTTACATATCAAATTTTAAGTGGAGGTTCTGCCAAAATTTTAATAAAATTTTATTCCCAATTATTATTAATAACATGATAGTTTGTGTTTAAAATGTTTTTCTGCCAATTCAAGTAATTAGTTTTAATACTTGCTTTTAATATTTTAAATGTTTATTGCCTTAATTTATTGAATTTTTAATATTACGATAATAACTCATTGCCCCCCTTAAACAACTTGGCCTTTAATAACCCAAAGCAAAAGATTAGACAATATTTGCTAAGTCATTCATCATATAGGATTTGCATGCATTGAATTTTTCTATTATTTACGATTTCTGTCGTAGATTGCTGGCGTAAGGTACGTACTATCTTTCACTCATCATTCATTAGAAAGCACGCATTAGTTAGTAGGACTTGCATTGGAACAAGAGTGAGGTGAGTGTTTGTTTGGTGTGTTGTTTGTTAGATTAAGGTATGAAAAACACTTAGGGGGCAGTCACCTATAGGAGATGACGATAAATCGGGTCAGTCCATCTACATATATATACGGGAATGACGATAAATCGGGTCAACTTGGGACATTCTTTAAAGAAGAAGACAAAAGATATTATCTGCTCCCTTATCATGAGAGGTAAACTTTGTAATTCAAAGTGAAATTTTATTTTGTAATAAGCTTCTAATTATATATATAACACAGGGCTCATTGGATGCTTGTCGTTGTATGCCCCACGACTAATTCGGCATATTGGTTTGATCCGTTGGGGTCGAATAAACCAAGGGACTCAATAAAGAAACTTCTAAATATGTAAGTTCGTTTAGTCGTGAATAAAGTAATTCGTGGATTTTTATTAGTATTATTGAATGATATTTTAACTTGTGCTACTCAGGGCAATTAAGGTTTACAGAGCTTTAGGTGGTAGGAGAACAACCACAAAAGCAGGAATAACATGGCATGGAATGAGAGTACCACTAGTGCAGAATTGGCTTTACTCGTCGCCCAATAGACGTCGGCCGTTACAACGGCCGACGTCTATTGTGGAGAGGACAGCATAGACGTCAGCTGAAATGGAAGCCGACGTCTATGTGACACTATAGACGTCGTCTGTAGGAATAACACATTTAACCGACGTCTATAGTGTATAGACGTTGACCTTTAGACGTCGGTGTTTTTGTACCTTGTGAAGCCGACGTCTATAGGGTATAGACGTCGGACTATATACGTCGGACGTAATGTAAGACCGACGTCTATAGTCTATCCACATAGACGTCGAGGTATAGACGTCGGTGTTATGGAACATCCGACGTATATAGGTCTTAAAGAAATCGGACAGACGCGTTTTGTTTCATTCTTTTCAGTCGAAACTCACCCAAACCCTAGCCGTCCCGCGACCGAACTCTCCTCCGCGACCATCCTCCGACCGATCCGCACCGTCTCCGGCACCGCAGCGAGCTCCCAAGCGCTCCTCTACTTCTCCGGCCCTCTTCTCCTTCTTCCTCTGTCTTCCTCTGTCTCTCTCCACATGTAGGTTTTAAGTTCGTTTTTTTCTTGTTTTAAGTTCGTCTTTCTCCACATATTCTCTCTAACTTAGCCTCCTCCGCATGTAGCTTCATCGTGTCGTTTACAGCCGTCTCCTCCGCGACGTCTTCGGGAACCACAAAGAGCTCCTCCGGCAATACAACTTTTCCCTCCTCTGGTTCGTGCTCAATTTTAGATTCTTAATTTAGGATTAGTTTAGACCAAGAATCCAACGCCAAATTAGGATTAGTGCAAATATTGGTTAGATAACGATTCAATGTGGATGTACACTCTTGACATGTAGACGTGATAAGCAACTTCTTCTCGGAGTTTTTTTGCATGTGTGTTATGTGTTGATATTTGATAAACATATTCATTGGATTGATTTAGTTTGGATTGAGTTGGGTTGGTTGGATGATTTAACCAAACTTTGTTTTCATTGGATTGATTTGGTTTGGATTATGTTAAGAATTTGGTTTGGATTGAGTAGAGAAATACATAATGTGAATGTGATTAGATAACTAGATATTAGGATTTGAATAAAATTTAAGTGGATAACTAGATGTGAATGTGATTAGATAACTAGATATTAGGATTTTCTTGTTGATTTCAGGATTTGAAGAATTTTACATATTAAATTTTAAGTGGAGGTTCTGCCAAAATTTCAATAAAATTTTATTCCCAATTATTATTAATAACATGATAGTTTGTGTTTAAAATGTTTTTCTGTCAATTCAAGTAATTAGTTTTAATACTTGATTTTAATATTTTAAATGTTTATTGCCTTAATTTATTGAATTTTTAATATTATGATAATAACTCATTGCCCCCTTAAACAACTTGGCCTTTAATAACCCAAAGCAAAAGATTAGACAATATTTGTTAAGTCATTCATCATATAGGATTTGCATGCATTGTATTTTCTATTATTTACGCTTTCTGTCGTAGATTGCTGGCGTAAGGTACGTACTATCTTTCACTCATCATTCATTAGAAAGCACGCATTAGTTAGTAGGACTTGCATTGTAACAAGAGTGAGGTGAGTGTTTGTTTGGTGTGTTGTTTGTTAGATTAAGGTATGAAAAACACTTAGGGGGCAGTCACCTATAGGAGATGAGGTGGGGGATTTCATCACCCTTTCCTTGGCCCAAAAACCACTTAATAAAAGAGCCTTAATAAAATCAATTAGACGTTGGCCCCTAGGATTTTCGGACGCATTAAGGAGAGGAAACCGTTTAAGACCGTTATGGCCTGAATGTCGTTGCCCATCTAGTCTCCCTGAGATTTTAGGAACCTCCGGGTTCTTGATTTCCTATAGATTAGTGGTCCTCGATGTTTAAGACCCTTTCGGCCTGAACGTCGTTGCCCATCTAGTCTCCCTGAGATATTAGGGACCTCCGGGTTCTTGATTTCCTACAGACTAGTGGTCCTCGGTGGGACCTCGAAGTTAGGCGTCGTCTATTACTAAGGACCTATAGTGGACTTTAGGTTTGTTTTGGCCTTGATTGTTTAGTTAGATTTCTAACCTTCCTTATTCCACGCTAGATTAAGGACTTCATCTCTTCTCCTCTGAGTCATTCTTTTCTCATCTTAATGTCTCCGAATCTTCTCATCTACGTACACATTCTTTTAAATTGAAATTTTATTTATGTTCTGCAATAATAACTATCATTTTTGCCTCTGTTTAGATTGAAATGGATCGAGAGTGGATAGTTTCAAACAGATTGGGTGATGAGTATGAGAACGGAGTGAATATGTTCTTAGAGGTTGCCAAAAAACATTCTAAGAAAATGAAAGACAGCGACATGGCGTATTGTCCGTGCAATAAGTGTCATAATATGTCAGTGTTGACTTTTCGGAAAATGAAAGATCATTTGTTTGAGAAAGGTTTCGACCCAAATTACAGACGGTGGATATGGCACGGCGAAAATGAATCATGTAGTCGTTCCAAGAATGATGGAGAAGATGTTAGTGTGGAAGATCACTTAGAGGAAATGGTTCAGGATATGGCTGAAAAGTTTTCGTCCAACCCCGATTTACTTGGTAATTTGTTGAGTGACAATGAGAAGCCGTTGTATAAGAATTGTACCAAATTCACTAGATTGTCAGCGGTGTTGAAGTTGTACAATTTAAAAGCTGGAAATGGTTGGTCCGATGTGAGTTTCACATCAATGTTGAAGTTAGTGAAAGAGATGCTTCCAGATGACAATGAGTTGCCAGATAGAACTTATGATGCAAAGAAAGTGTTGTGCCCTATGATTTCGTGTCTCATTCTCGAGAATTGGCCCTCGTCAACGGTCCCTCGTTTGGAAAGTTCGTGGATGGATCTAGATGTGCTTTATTTGTCGAAGACCCTGATCGAAGATTGGTGGGACACGGGAAAGTTTATAACATCTCCAGACACCACTTCACAGAGGTAGGAGAGGGAGAATTGAAGGTTGCAGTTGAGAGTTGCTTAGATCCTGGTGTTTTTGTGCCATTTCCGGAAGAAGAGATTGTTACTCTCGGCGATGCTATCGGTGGGTTCGTGCGTTGGCCTAGTTATTTAGTAGAGCTAAACGACAAACATGAGGTATAGTTTAACTTTGAAAGACTTTAAACTTCAATTTTGTTAACAATTGTATTTTAACGGTTCTATACATCTTTGTAAGGTGTCAAGCCCCCGGAGCAAAGGGTCAAACAACCAATCTCCGATCAACATTAATTCGCTTCCAAGTAGGTGCAAAATGTTGTATCAATGTATGGTAGGTAGGGAGGCACAATCGTTAAGTACCTTGGAGTTGGAGGGGGATAAAGGGTTGCTTCCGGCTTTGTACGTCACCAAAGAGGATATCATGCAGTTCATGGCGATGGATTCGTTGTGTATCATGATTATCGACGTGCAAGTGAAGTAAGTGTTCTTTTGTATACAATGAAAAGTATTGAATAATTTTATCAAAACTGTAATAAATTATAATTTTTATACTTGTAGACATCTTTACGACGCCAGAATGTCAATCTTTCCCGAGGATCAAGTATTTGGATTTATCAGTCCATCTACATATATATACGGGAATGACGATAAATCGGGTAAACTAGGGACATTCTTTAAAGAAGAAGACAAGAAATATTATCTGCTCCCTTATCATGAGAGGTAAACTTTGTAATTCAAAGTGAAATTTTATTTTGTAATAAACTTCTAATTATATATATAACACAGGGCTCATTGGATGCTTGTCGTTGTATGCCCAACGACTAATTCGGCATATTGGTTTGATCCGTTGGGGTCGAATAAACCAAGGGACTCAATAAAGAAACTTCTAAATATGTAAGTTCGTTTAGTCGTGAATAAAGTAATTCGTGGATTTTTATTTGTATTATTGATTGATATTTTAACTTGTGCTACTCAGGGCAATTAAGGTTTACAGAGCTTTAGGTGGTAGGAGAACAACCACAAAATCAGGAATAACATGGCATGGAATGAGAGTACGTTCTATCCCATTTTTGTTAATTAAGTTAGGAACAAATATTTAGCGAATTCCTATGTTTGTAGTACCGGAAGCAGGTTGGAAATACGGAATGCGGTTACTACGTGATGAGATACATGGAGGAAATCCTCGATGTGGCAACTCAAGATGTATGTCTAACCGAGGTAATGTAGATCGTTATTCAATTGTATATTCAATTGTAGTTTCAATATTTAGTTATTAATATTCAACACACTTGTAATTTTTTGATAGGTTTTCCCAAAAAGTAGTGATCCATTCTCGCAACAAGAGCTCGATGAAACTCGCGACCGATTGGCTCGCTATTTCATCAGAAACATGCTGACGAACTAAGAGGTTCTACTGCCAATTGTATTTTTTGTAATTTAGTTAACAAGTGCACTTGTATTACAAACCTACACTCTATGCCTTAATATAATCGCCTTAATTTTAGAATGAATTAATTGCAAGTGTGTTGAATGTTAATTGTGGTTGTATTTTTGTGTTTGTGTTTGTGCATGTATGATTGTGGATGTATGTGGATGTATGCTTGTGAATGTCAATTGTATGGATGTATGTGGGATGTATATGGATGTATGTGGATGAAATTTATAGGTGAACGAATTTGGTGCAGTTGTATGTACACGACGACGATGACTAAAAACAATTTCGTCGGATCCTATTTATTTTTTTTTGTCCAGGTTTGGGAATAGACGTCGGCTGTCTCTATAAGCCGACGTCTATTCCTCTGAAGAAAGGAATAGACGTCGGCTTTCTATGTAATCCGACGTCTATCCCTAAAGTATAGGCGTCGTATGTTAGTTATCCGACGTCTATCTCTAACGTATAGGCGTCGTATGTTTGTTAACCGACGTGTATACATTAACGAATACACGTCGGAGTCTAATTAAAGCCGACGTATATCCGTTAGGTATAGACGTCGGCTATACTATGACCGACGTCTATGTATAGACGACGCACACATATACGTCGGATTGGGGTGTGCTCATATCCGACGTGTATAACCCCTTATATCCGACGTATATTCCCTTTTCTGTAGTAGTGTACGTTCTATCCCATTTTTGTTAATTAAGTTACGAACAAATATTTAGTGAATTCCTATGTTTGTAGTACCGGAAGCAGGTTGGAAATACGGAATGCAGTTACTACGTGATGAGATACATGGAAGAAATCCTCGATGTGGTAACTCAAGACGTATGTCTAACCGAGGTAATGTAGATCGTTATTCAATTGTATAGTTGTGTAGTTTCAATATTTAGTTATTAATATTCAACACACTTGTATTTTTTTGATAGGTTTTCCCAAAAAGTAGTGATCCATTCTCGCAACAGGAGCTCGATGAAACTCGCGACCGATGGGCTCGCTATTTCATCAGAAACATGCTGACGAACTAAGAGGTTCTCCTGCCAATTGTATTTTCTGTAATTTAGTTAACAAGTGCACTTGTATTACAAACCTACACTTTATGCCTTAATATAATCACCTTAATTTTAGAATGAATTAATTGCAAGTGTGTTGAATGTCAATTGTGTATGCTTTGTATATTTGTGCATGTATGATATGTTTGTGTTTGTGAATGTATGCTTGTTTTTTTGTGCTTGTATGTATATGTGGATGAAATTGTGAGTATTATGAACAAATTTATAGGTGAACGAATTTGGTGCAGTTGTATGTACACGAATACGATGACTAAAAACAATTTCGCCGGATGCTATTTTTTTTTGTCCAGGTTTAGGAATAGACGACGACCGTTATTATTATCCGACGTCTATCCCTCTGAAGAAAGGAATAGACGTCGGCTTTCTATGGAATTCGACATATATTCATTACGAATGGACGTCGCATGTTAGTTCACCGACGTCTATCCCTAAAGAATATACGTCGTCTGTGACATAACCGACGTCTACTCTAAATCATATACGTCGTCTATTATATGACCGACGTCTATACCTAAAGCATAGACGTCGGTTTTTGTCTAGGCCGACGTCTATGCGTTAGGTATAGACGTCGGCTTCTACGTATAGCCGACGTCTATTCTTTAGGTATAGACGTCGGTGATATAATAGACGACGTCTATGACGTCGGATATAAGCACTCCCCGATCCGACGTCTATGTGTGCGTCGTCTATGTATAGACGACGCACACATAGACGTCGGATCGGGGAGTGCTTATATCCGACGTTTATAGCCACATACATCCGACGTATATTCCCTTTTCTGTAGTAATGATTCTATATTTGTGGTGCGTGTAATCCGTAGTCGTGTTAGTACATCTTAGATCTCCCTCCCAACAATGATAACATCAGCTAGTTTTGTACTTCTAAATTCCAATTGTGTTTTGCCTTCTTAATTCAGCAAGGGTAATGGTGCAATTCATATTGCATGCTTCATCAGGTGGTGGTGGTGATAAAAAATAATGCTCCCCAAGTAAAATTGACGTTATGTACTAAGAAATTTGCTATAAACTCGTGCCAAAGATCTAGAGCGATTAATACACATGAACAATTTTGATTCAATTCAAAACTGTGAATCTGATAATGTATAGGAAAACAAACATTCTGTACCATGTTGTGTTGACCACTTTGTGACTCTTACCAACACTGACATAACACCCAATACCAAAATGAAGAACAAGATGATGATGAATCTAAAGATGGATACAAGACCAAAACAGGTGCAAAGAACCGAAGTTCCTCTAAAGTGCCTCCCCCGGACCGGGACCGGCGCAACCTTCTTGGAAAACAATCGAACCAACTTGGTCATTCAATCAATCTTGTGAACTAATCGACGGACGGAGGAGTCTATCAGTCTATTGTTCCGCTCCGAAACCGAACCAATGCACCTTCACCTCCTATCACACTTTCCTTGACTCAATTGCCCAGGCTAGACTAATTTTTACAGCATGGGCTTCTAGTTCAATCTCCTGTTATGAAGAATGGATACATGCGAAGTGAACATGGAAAATTGGTGTAGACGTAGCATTTTGAGCATTTCAGGCAGAGAGCCCACTAAAAATAATATATGAGCCAACTAGTAATGGACAGTAAAAACAATAATACCTGTCCTGGACCAACTACAACTGGTCTTTAAGAAAAAACCGTTGACTGCGTTGAAGGAGGTGTAACATTTTACACCATGCAGGAGAGTCAGACTGGTTCATAAATAAATGAACAAATGCAAATAGATACAATTAATTATCATGTAAAATTAAATGCTGGTTTATCTGCCTTAAATGCAAAGCATTCTAGACACGTCTTATGTAAAGATCACAAACCTTCATGCTTTCATATATCTCCACAGTTTTTAGTATCCGTCCACGTGCAAAGAATCGCAAAACGATCATTAAAAAAACAATCCTAAAATGCCAAATCAACATTACAAGAAGATGATTAGAAAACGTGATGGGCAATACCATCCAACCTTCTTTGACATGTATTTTTTACAAAAAAAAAAATTGGGCTCTGGTTGAAAGATTTTGAAACATGTAAAATATTTGATGCTCACAGAGTAGCATGGTGAAGAACTTTTACTATATTTCTTAATGCATTCTAATCTTATATACAGATATTGTAGTAGTTGGAAAAATGATGTTGGCTCGAACATGAACAATAGGCAGGAGGGTTGGTTCATCTGCAAAACCCTTGAGAACTTCTGGCCATTGGATTCGGCAAATAAAGCTAACAACTCCATGCATGAGAGAGTGATGGGACTATGGGAGTTCTACTTCTCAACTACTCTTTCAAGTGTTAACCACAACAAATTAATATTGAACATTCCATTTTATTCACCTACCGTAATGTCGTGCTAATAATCAAACAAAGCAACGTAGGTACTTATGTCAAATACGCCATAAAGACTAAAAAAGACCTCTTCCATTCGCTGGTGGCATTCCGAACTCATTGTGAATAACCTTTTCTTACTTTCTTTGAAAAGTCATACCTGAAACTTAATTATCCAAAATCGGACTAAGAGTTGTTGCCCAATTTACTTCTAAAAGGAAACTTAATTTGATGTTCGGGTCTATCTTCTACAATAAGTAGCCATTGATAATGTTACTTTGATTTAGAAACTTTGTATTTTAGCATGTTTTCCATTAGTAATATTTAAAAATTATAATTTTCTTTATTAGTAGTCATTGTATAAATTACGTGATTTGTTGTTTTTATAATTGTATGCAATATGGAAATTCTGGACATGCCACTGCAAATGAGTGCTTTGGTTATTAGCCACATGTTAAATATTAAGTGTCTTTATCGGACTTGAGCCTACGACATGTAGAGAAAATAAAATATTTACGAAATCTTGTATCTCAAATGGCGTGAAAAGACTGTTTCTCTAAATACCAATTCCAGTTTGTGTGAACTTTAGTAACCGATCTCGAACAATCTATAGGCTAAACCACTAAAACATATTTGCATATCAATTCAAAATAAAAATAATGATTTGCATATAAATATAAAAGAGATTTTTAGGGTGGTGCACCTGAAAAACATCGAAATTACGGAAATACACCCCAAAAGTTTAAATTTATAGTGATGCACTTGGAATACTTATAAAATTACAATGGTACACTCATAACTGACGTCGTTAGCCTCCGTCCAATTTAAGTTCGATGCACATTATCTTGACTGCAATTTAGATTGAATTCTTAAGCTGTTTTTGGTTAAAGATTGACCGCAATTTAACTCATTCTTGGTTGCACTTTGACGTGCATTATCTCTGAATATTTCTAGAATTTTAGTACTCATTCTTAGCTGCATTATCATTGAATTGTACTTGAATTTTACTACTCATTCTTGGTTGTAATTTGGGTTAAATTCTTAAATTGTTTTTTATTGAAGATTGACTACAATTTGGCTTAATCTTGGATGCATTTTAGGGCTCAATCTTGACTTTACTTTGACCTACATTATCTCTGAATTTTCTTAAATTTTACGACACATTCTTTGTTGGAATTTTACGCAATTTTCGAAATGTACCCATCCAATTTTCTAGTGGGAGGTGGATGGGAGATTTAGGAGCGATGAAAGTGGGAGGACAAGGCTTGAGGCAATGTAAATGAGATGTGGATAGAAGTGAAATTTAAGGTAACCAAGGGGGTTGAGTTTAATTAAAATGTGTAATCAAACATCTGTTATAGTGACGTCAGTTACGAGTGCATCATTGTTATTTCATAAGTTTCATAAATTTTGGGAGTGTACAACTGTAAATTCAAACTTTTAATGTATACTTCTGTAATTTCGATATTACGAGTGCACCGTTGTAATTTCACATGTTTAAAATTCAAACTTTTGATGTATCCTGTAAAAACATATATGTCACAAGCCCTTAATTTTCACCCTTTTCATCTTGAAACAGATAATACTATATTTATCGCCTGTCTTTTTGTTGTGACTATTGTTTTTTATTCAGACAGTTGCACCGCTTGTTTTCTTTCACCGGGAATGTTTAATGAATCATTGAATTGGAGAGTTGTACTGTTATAATTACATTAAAAGAGATTAAAACAGTTCGGCTGTTACAATTACAATGACATTAAGAAAGATCAGAGATCACATTTCCACATTTCTCTTCCAGAATTTTTACTGCTTCAGTAAATAGAACCTCAGGTGGCAATGCACCAGCTGATTCCACAGTAACTGCACAACAAACATGACAAACGGAATGTCAGATTTACAATAAGAGAATTTTTTGGCAGCTGTCTTGTAAAAACAGGTGCACAATGACCTACAAATAACAGAGATGATGCAGGTCCCGAGTAACCAAGTTTTCTATTACCAACACCAAGACACAAACAGTTGCAAGGAAAATGACAGCGCTGTGATTTTAGCTGAAACGGTCTAGAACTTTTGCATCCTCAAATTTCACATCGCTTGACATCAAGCAGTTCAATATAGATAAAGTAATACCAAATGGCTCCCGTTGGTGATCAGGAGTTCCAATAGTAGTTGGTTCACCTCGAAGAATAGCGACATGCATACAGTTATACACACTAACATCTCAGGAGGAATCAAAGGATGATGGAAGTCAACAACTAGTTTTGTACTTATAAATTCCAATTGTAGTCTTCCTTCTTAGTCCAGCAAGGGTGGTCGGTGGAGGTTCCAGTAGGCATAGAGATGCAATTCTAATTGCATGCTTGATCAGATTGTGGTGATTACATAAATTGCTCCCTAAGTAAATCTTATGATTACAAAGAATGACGACCATTGCCACTGACATTATAATCTAAGAAATTTGCTATTAACTCAAGCCGAAGACTCTAGGACCATATTAATGCAAATGAGCGACTTTGATTCAAAACTGTGTATATAATGTATAGGATAACAAGTTCCTTGCAGCTTTTATCACAGTAATTAACAATACTTACAGATAAAATGATTCTTCACACGTCTCAGGGATACAAGCTCCTCCCAACCGTTTCCGCGAATACATTCTCTACACAATGTACAGGACCGCGGTCGGGAAACCACTGCCTTTTTCGTACCTGCGAACATTTGCAGAACAAAACAATATGAAGTGGCAACAAATCCAAGACCCAACGTCAGCACAAGAAACAGATAGGTCAAGGCTCTAACTCTAACTATTACAACATATGATGTTAGTTGCTGATCAATAAGAATGAATGAATTGGTGACTTGTTGCTTCCATATAAAAACTTCATTTGGTTGCTTAAACAAGAAAGATATATATAAGTTCTGAAAGTGGGTATCTTCGCTGCACAATATTCTGAGACATGCACTACATCTTATATTGTTTCCAGAAGTAAAGAGAATTTCATAAATCAGGTTAGACAATATAGAAGATGAAAGATATGGCAGAGGATGGGAATGAGAACATGGAATCCAACTTACAATGTTATAATAGAATTCCCTTAGACTAATTCCAAATTTATATGTGTCTTCTAACCATCAAGAAACAAAATTACATGTATTGCGGGACTAGATGATATTTGGGTATACTGTTCTGTCAAAAGAGCCTCACCCTTTCCAATATCTTCAATATCAAAGACCTTAACGGGGCATTTTGCCACGAGCTCCTCTGCCATCTCGTTCTCTATATCTTTCAGAATTACAACCTGGAAACATCATTAATGACTGAGTATATCAGATTATTTACCATCTTTAATACTTAGATTTTTTTTTGCACAAAAACATGATTATCGTTTAAATTACAACCTCTGGAAGCATTCTGTACCATGCTGTCGAAACAGGAGACCACTTTGCATGAGTCTTACCAGTACCTTTTACGGCATGAGCTTCTAATTCAATCTCCTGTTATAAAGAAAAGTATAAACACAATTTTACAGAGAGAAATAAGTACCCAATTAACATAATTGAAAGTTAAAAAAAAACTACATAGTGAAACATTAAATACAAACACAAAAAGACTCCAGAAGTAGGCTAGTAAAAGGGTCAGGTATGGCCGTACATGTACTCACTCTCTAGGTACAAAATTTTAATCAATTTTGATTTTTGCACCCGTACTCATTGGGCAGGGGTAACGGTAGGGTATTACCTTGCTGGGGATACATCATACATGCGAACTGAATATGGATAATAAGTGTAGACCTAGTATTTTGAGCATTTCAGACAGAGCCCACGAAAAAAGAACGTAAGAGCCAACTAGAAATGGGCTGCCAAAACTAGAATACCTGTCCTGGACCAAGTTTAGCGATGATTATGTCATCGTGTTTAAGTCCCTTTGGTATTTTAGAAGATTTCAGATGGATATCTTGACTGCGGCTGAAAGATGTGTAACACTTAGAGCTTGCAGAAGGACTGGACTGGTTCATAAATAACTGACTCCCATTTGGTAACCATTTAAGCTGATTTGATTTCACTGCAAAGCATGTAAATTTGATAAGCATACATCACTTCTGTCAAATAGTGTACTATGGAATTATTTTTTCCTGTCAAGTTATGCAAGCAATACCTGTCATCCGTGGATCGCCCTTTTTACAAGAAACTTCCAGTTTGAAGACTATGGTGTTGTTCTCATTGGAAGTGTCATTTACTGTCAAACCAAAATCATCAATTTTAAGAGGAAAATGGGAGGAAGAAGCGAAAATAAAGAGAGAAAGTGTATGTGTGTGTGTGAGAGAGAGAGAGATGTGTTCTTTCTAAAGAAGATGAAAAATACACAATTAGTAGGCAAACCTGAGAGATATTGAAAGAGCCTTGCGTCAGCATCAACTGGGATAAGGCCCAGCCTGTGTGAGAGCACCTCATCAGGAATTACTGAAGTGTTGTTAACCATGAGAACCTTTTCAATGGCCATTGTCGGAATCTACATTAAGAAAGGGAAAAGAATCAATATGTTTCACCGTGATGAATTACAATGAATTTCCACACCGAACATAAAAACACAGGTGTAAAATTTAAGCATCTACGGTATATCAAAATTTAAGTCCCTTTTGTACTCAGACAACTTTAGAATTTGCATTGATTATGTCAAGAAACATGTGCTCTATTTGTATTATAGCACTCAAGTATGTCAAGATTCATATGCTCTATTTGTATCTTAGCACTTGGAAGCCATAAAGATTACCATGGCAACTTAATCTGCTTTAAATGTTCCTTTGCACCACGACACTTCACGTATTCGGGCTATAATTCTATAAATATGTGTCCTAAAGTCACTGTCTCAAAGCACCAATCGGGAAAAGATACAAAAGTAACGGTGCACATACCTCAGCAATGAGAATCCTTCTAAATGCATTGGCGAGTGCAGCATCAATCCCAACCATATCAAACTCAATCTCATCATCCGTCAAACGGATAATTTCAATTCTTAAGTTTTTGCACAGATAATCATATCCCAACCTGTTTGCAACACCTACTGAAGCAAACGTGTTGGAGTACTGATAAGATTCAGTCTGTGAAAATATAAAATAGCAGCACATTATTAATGGCAGTCGCCATAAGAAATCAATCAATAAAATATTAAAATTAGGTCAGGATTAGAAAATCTCTAAGTTGAGAATGATCCGTTAGGGCATGTTCACAATAATTAGTCATCTCAAATTATGTTTCGTAAAACCAAACGCTTCAGGCTAGGAATTATCACATCCTCCAAAAGAAGAATCACGCAAAACTACGACAATAAGTAAAAAATATCACTATGATGATGAAGTCATTAATACTGATTAATCTAGAAGTGCATTTAAAGTTAGGTCGAAAGCACAAACAAAGGTGTGACAAAACTCAGCTTCAAATTGAAGTTATTCTTAGAGAGAGAAAACAGTACTTCCTAACCAAATAATTGTGTCCTTTACTCCAAGTCCAGTAATTGTCAAATGTATTAAGCTAGCGGGTGAAATACATCGTATAGCTTCAAAAATAAAAGTATTAAGGTGACACGGGCAGCATTCAAAATAAAACCAAGGTAACCCCTCATGAAGATTACAACTTGGAGGACATGAAACCTCACATGTGGATCACAAATCAGGATGATAAGAAAATACCAACATGCAAAGCTAACAAATGCAAAGGCATTGCATTGATAGAAAGTCAACAAAAAAAAATGATGAAAATGTGCACCACAAATTACAATTTACCTAAACTGAAAACTCTTTGTTATCTAATCTTCAATTAACATCAAAATTCTAATGGCAGACGTTGCTGAACATAACAAAAAATCACATAAACTTCATAAAAAGTTGTGGAATTGAATTGAATTCACATAAACTTTCAAGAAACCAAGAGCACAAGGGCAGAGGGCAAAAAAGGAGAGAGTAAAAAACTCAACCTTTTGCGAAATAACCTCCATTGAAGACCACAATTTTTTGAAGACTGCTTCAACACAAACAAGTCAACTGATAAATCACATTTAAAGAAAAAGAATAACCTCCTCTCATGTAGTCACCTACAAGAATCACATTAACAGACTACAAGCAAAAAACCCAAAAATAAAGCAAAACCCAGAACTTTGTACAATCAAACCATTTCGGGGTAATATTAAGAAGTCCCAAAAAACACATCAACCTATCTTCAGTGAGCATGAAAACTTAAATGGCAGACTTGTTGCTGTAAAAATCGAAAGAAAAAAAAAGTTAATGAAAAGTTGTGAAAAATACATATTTGTACCATAACTAGAGTTCCGAGAGCTAAAGTAGTAAACCTGGAGTTACAGTTCTAGATTTTCCTTCACACGTTCGAACCAATCACAAACCAAAAACTTCATAAAATGGTTCAAAACCCAACAATAAATCAAACCAAAAACCATCAAAACACAACCACCGACGCCATTGGAAACCCTAAATTCAGGGTAAAGGTGGGAGCTTTGGGGTGGTGACGTACGTGGGTGGGGGCGTCGGAGCCGCAGAGAACACGAGTCCGGCGGAGCTCGAGGTGGGGCGGGAGCTGCCCCTGCGGCAGGTCGGGCATGTCGAGGGCCGAGATCGAGGGTTTCTTCGCCATCCGAGTCGAAAATTTTGGAAAGGAGGCGACGGGGGTAGAAGAAGAAGACGAAAAACCCTAACTAAACCCTCGATGGAATGAGAAAAAGGGTTCGGTCGACCGATTTCGTCCAGGCACTTTGGGGTTGACAAACAATTAGATATTCGGTCGACCGAAACAGGTCTAGCGGTCGACCGATTTTCAACAAGCACTTAGGGGTTTGTCAAGAGATGGACAGACGGTCGACCGATCTTGGTCCTCGGTCGACCGATACATGAAATGTATTTGGGATATTTTTGGTTTAATACGAATACGACCGTTGGGTATATACGACAAAAATAACGGTCGAAAAATTAAGTTCAAACGGTCGACCAAAAGAGAAGGTGCGGTCGACCGAAACTAGACAGGGAAACACAAAACGGAATACTTGATCATCCGGTCGACTGAACGGCCTGTTGCGGTCGACCGAATGTAGACAGACAGTTAGGGTTCAGGTTTAGTGTTTTCCGATCTAAGTTTGGGTGATATATTGAAGTCCAAATTATGTGAAATTTCGTGTGTGACTTCTATGAGGAACCTAGTGTGTGTTTAAGTTGATTTTAACTCAAGTATGCTCAAAATACACAAGTTCCTAAAGACTCAAAGAAATACAAAATACATGTCTTCAAATGAGTTTGATTACATGTCTTGACTTGTTTTCATTTCTTCCTTGAGTATTGATCACTTGTAGAGGTTAGCACAAAGCAATATATATGCAATGCAATATGTATGCTACTCTACATGATCATAATTAAGATTAGGTTAATTAAATCATCAAAACATAGATTAAGGCCAAAAAACCAACATATACCTCCTTTAAAATGTTATAAGTTAAAAAAAATTGTATAACCGACGATCGAATCACTATTTCCTAAAACCCTAAACTCTGAACCTCACCGCTCTTCCTCCTCCCCGTGCTCCAGCCCCTCTAGTCTCCTCCCTCCTCCTCGTGCTCCAGTCTCTTCTTCTTCTTCTTCTTCTTCATGTGTGTTTTCTTCTACAATACAATTACCTGTGGTAGTAGTCTTCGTTTTGGTTTGGATTAAATCTCATGCGTGTTTTCAGATCTAACGTGATTTCCCAATCAGATCTTCCCACCACTTGTTTACCGATTAGAAGCTTCAGTTGTTCGATTCGTGGTCGTGGTTGAAGGTTATATTTAGCTCATCTTAATGGTTAGTTTTTCCAGTAATAGTAACATTGACATCAAATGTAAATGGGTTGTATTTAGCTCATGTTAATGGTTAGTTTTTCCATGATGAATCACAATCACATTGGATGATCACAAGGACTTGGGAATCATTAAATATAGACATATTAATATATCTTGTATTTCTCTTTCATCTCTAGTTATTTAATTTTGTATCCCTACGTTAGGTAGATGAAGAAGTTCTTACAAGATGCTCAATCATCAATCGTTGTAGTTTAGGTGTTGTGGGGTTGATTATTTAGGTGTTGTAATTTAGTCCCACGTTGGAGAAAGATTTTTTTGTTGGGGTTGAAGTATTTCACTACCCATTTAGTTCTAGATGAGAGTTGAGTAAAACCATACTACAATAGACTATTGCAATATATATATATTTAGTTGTCAAAAGATTGACAACTTGGGCTTAAGAAGTTAAGATGATTGAGGATGTACTTAGAAATATGATAATATTGCAAAAAAAATTATTATTTAAAAGTATAGACGTCAATTTATAGAGTAACCGACGTCTATACCGTGTATAGGCGTCATGTATAGACGCCGGCTACCCTATATAACTGACGTTTATACACCAGGGTATAAACGTCAGAGACATATACGACAGTTGTTTGATCGTCAAAATCCGTCGTATATCCAATGTATATCGATTTTTCTGCACTATTAATGAATTTATATTGTTTGTTCAATCTTAAATGCAACAATCCAAGATAATACATGTATTGACATCGGTATCTCGAAAGTTAGACGCACCCCCTAACTTTTAAGGACTTCGTCATCTTAAGGAGGACGACTTGTTGTGACTAGGGTTGAACGTGTTGTCATGTTTGCAAAACTGACAAATCAATGACGGAATGATTGTAATTGAGGCCCCAAAAGGTCATCGTTAAATAATGAAGAAGGGGAGACAATGTCGTGGAACACATGATCGGTAGGAAGCCATACATCCCATTTTTATTGGTGTCTATATCAAAGACCTACGAGAGATCTCAAGACGTACTTGAGAGTGGTTAGAGTTTTTTAAGCATCATGCGGTCGGACTTAATTTGTAGGTCCAAATGTCAAACCAATCAAGAGAACTAGTTGCCGTATAACTCAAGTATTGTACTATCATTATTACCTAGTAATACTTTAGGAAACCCATTTTTTTAGAATTCCAATAATATCAATCATTTGAAATATAATATATATATAATTATCACGACAACATAGTAATATTATTATTTGCGGTGACAATTAAAATTCTATAGAATGTTATTTAGAAAAACATGTGAAAACATATTTTAAAGAAAAAAGAAATGTTAATTTAACATGTAGTTTTATGCAATATTTTAGCGCTTCGTAGATTCCGTGAATGAGGTCAATATGTAGAAAGACACTAATCATATAAAAAAAATTGAACAAAATGATTAAATGCACAGGATTCAAGTTAGTTTGCATATAAAGTTTTAATTCATGTTGATTATCTAAATACTAAAATACAATTTATAAAATATAGTTTTCGATAGATTATAGATGCAGTAACCAATTGTAGAGAAATCTTATAAATATCAAACTAGCAAAACCTTGTGCTATCCACATGTCAACTTTTAATCCGTTAGACCTACAAAATAATTTCTCTACGTGGCAACTGGGATCTGTAGTTGCCTTGACAATAATTCAAACCCGAAAGATATTTATAGAACACAAAATACAGAGTAAAAATGCAATAATCATTTTCCTTCAGAATTTGAATGACTGTGGCACTCAAATAAGCCGAACAGATGTGTCAACAATTTGAGATCCATAACAGGAGTCAAATAAGTCTCTCTTTTTACGGATCACGAATCCAACTAATATAGCAAACTTTATTCTAAAAGAATCTGAATCGAACACACCCCAGATTTTAAATCTTGGCACTAAAAGATCTGCCATCTAACCTTGAACTAAAATGGAAACTAATCCAAGTCATAATTTGCTCATATGTGATTTGACAATTTCAGACTAGGTGGTCGGAATCGGTTCTTTATGTTAATGGAACAGGTATTTTATGTCATTTTGCACATTTATAACGTTAACATACGGTAGAAATTATCCAGTGGGTTGGACCTATAAACAACATAGAACATGTAAAACATTAAAAAAATAGTCCTACAACTATTATCAAAAATGAAATTTTGACTTGCTCTTCACGTGGACAAAAAAAAACTTTGGAGTATAGTTGTCTTAAACCGTGACACCTCAAGTGTCACAAGATGTGTCCCCACAATTTCGTGTCAGATTTTGTGAATCTTGAGATCCCACGTGGGAATCCAAACCAACCAACAAAACTACCACCGCTGTAAATACAACAAAAATCCAAAAAAAAATCAACTAATTGTGTTTCTACCCTTTATTTATATGTGCATTTGTTGAGTTCTTCATGAGATAACTAACTTTGTTCAAGAGAAGAAAAGGTGAGGAACACAATAGATCTCTTTTCTTTCTATTGTTCTCCTCAATGTTTCGTTTCTGGTTGTGGGTTTTGTTATTGGTGTACATTTAAGTGAAGAATTTTTTCTCTCATCAAATGGTCGGTTGGAATTAGATTCAAGTATGTTTATATCACTTCTTTTTTTCTCTTTGGATGATGCATTTTTATCGATTGCAAATACAGTGACTTGGTTCTTGGAGAATCGCAGCAAAAGGGGCTTCTGAGCAATCTTTTTTTTCCGACAAAACTAGCGTATGTCATAATGTCATACATTCCATTTCACTCTTGTAATATCGTTTTTATACAACAAATAAAATTATAGCATGATCGTAATTGATTGCAGTATTTGTGATTCTAAAAGAGTTTCAAACTTCGAAGTCATATATAATTTGGGTTGTTAATCTTACATGAAATGTATTTTTTTTTTGAAGCTATGTGATTATGTTGGAAGTAATAATATTGCAGCGTTATGTAAATTTGAGTTGATTCTGCGTGCTAATGAGATGACGTGATTTTAAGTTTTTTTTTTTGAAATCTAAACGAAAAATGATGTAAATTAGCTAAATGATTGCAAATATGGTATACCTCCTCATTGTAAAACAAAAATACTTGTATATTATCTTGCAGGGATTTTTTTTCTGTTACATAAACGTTCGTAATAATGTAGTTTGGTATGTGTATTTGTTGCCTGGTCCGTTCAAAAGAGCATCTGAACTTGGTTCATAGATTCACCAATGGTTTGTTAAATATTGGGTCAAGTTCATTTTCATCCGAATTTCTTCACAACAAAATGAAAAAAAGTAATATAATGTTTACGGTCGCTCGTAATCTTTGTTGCATGTTTGTGTTGTTTTTACAGTCGTGAAAATCATCAGACCGCACCGCAATGGGCTTGTCTTCAGCTGCAAAGTTCGCTCTGTTGATTTCATTTTTCGGTACGGCGTCGTTCATCTGTGGTGTCATTGCTGAAAACAAGAAGGTTGGTTCATAATATCCATTCTCACTGTTATGTTTACATATTGTTCTCCAATTGTCATTCCTTCAGAAGGTGAAATTGTTTTGCTGACATGAACTTATCATATGATATCTAACGCTACAGTCAACGGAAAAGAGAAAAGCACATAAAGTACCACTTCAAGTAAATCAACTGCACAACTTTTTGACATTTTAGATTACAAACTTATGCATAACCAATATACACGTGCAATATTTTTTAATTATATTTTGTTCGAAGATGGGGATTCTAGAATTTATAAAGCCATGCATGGAGCCAGATATTAGCCTTAATGAGGCTAACATTGTGCTCAATATATGACAAGAATATGGAAAATTTAAACTACCAGAGTAAATTTGTTATGATTTTCCCAGGTTAAAAAGTTGCACGACTGCATTATCCATAATTTTATCAAACTCGTTTTTTCATCTTTTAGATACATGAAACTAGATTATCTTCATTGTATATGGCACAAATAAACAAAAATAAGCAAAATATGCTTTGGAATTTCTGCTACAATCCAAGGTTCATTTCCCATTTAACTTTCTTCTTTATTTTTCAGCCTCCATTTGGGACTCCCATACAAATTAAAGGAGTGGTGTACTGCAAGTACCCGTCCGATCCAACAATTTTACTTGGAAGTTTGTCGGTTGTCTGCCTATTTATAACCTCATTTTTGGGGTTCTTGTCTGTTTATTTTGACTACAATGGCAAGAGAATTCCAACTTGTAAACTATTCAGCAGCACAACTCTGCGCGTGTTCTTTGGGCTGGCAATGTAAGTCCCATTTCTTATCTCTCATTTTAGCCATTACACACGAGTGCTTGTCGGGTTTTTTCATCTCATGATTCTACATAAGGCTGCCCAAAATTATTTGTCACGCCCTACAAAGTAGACAAGAATATAAGCAGTTGTTTTTTGAAGTATGTTTGTGCAACTATACGCTAGATTTTTTTTTTGAAACACATACTCAGTTTCAAGTTTAACTCACCAGATTTACGGAAAAACGACTTGAGTTTTGTATGACAGTTCAAGCAAGCATTGAATTTTCAAGATTAAAACATTACAGTACACTCAAATGCAGATGGACTCTAAGTTTGTCTGAAATTTTATAATTGGTGGCATTAAGATGTTGCTGAACACAATCCTTCACAACATGAAATTACAAAATTAAATTATTACTGTAAACTCAAAATGGACTCTAAATTTGTCTGAATTTATATATTTGGTGGCATTAAGATGTTGCTGAAACACAAACCTTCACAATATGGAAGTAGAACATCCACAAGGTGTAGTTCAATGCTTTTGCTATGTTTTCATTCTATCTTCGACTACCAAAGTTTAGTGTAAGAAATGTTTAAAATCATGCATTGATGGATTTAATCTTCTATTGAAATGGGTTTTACATCTCTAAGACCATATTGAAGTAAAAAAATCTCTTTGTTTTCTATCTCTTATAATTTCTTTTAAGTGAATACTGAAGTTAGAATCCTTATTGGGAATTTTACCAATCGTCGAGGCAAATATTTTTGGCTTGATCACTTCTTGTGCAAGCACAAAATCTGAGGACAGAACACATCTTATCATTTATAATCGACACATTTTACCCTTTTATTCGCTTTCGTTTCTCTTATTCCAACCGAACCCTTAAAATCACGTCTTATAATTCATAAAATCTCCACAATTCAGAACACATTTTTGTACTTAAGCCAAGACATTTTTCTGACCATGTCTTTCCTTATTCAGAGCATTGGCAGTAGTATCACAGACATTGATGGCATGGGCAACATCAGTCGAAGGCCTCCATCGCAATTACAAACACCATGACATGAACACAGTGTGTACAACTGCGAAGACTGGTCTTTTTGGCGGCGCAGCGTTTTTGGCTTTCGATACCGCAATTTTCTGGTTAATCTGCGAGATGCTCACGCTTAACTCGAGAAGCGATTATTTCGACGAGGACGATCATAGTGGCGAGTATGGACAAGTCATGATCAATGTGTGAGGACTATGGAATTGTCAGCTTGTTGCTCAAATTCAATACATTATTTTATTTTACAGAGTATTACTTCCCGTATCTAGGATTTAACATCTCATTTTTTTACTGAAATCTGTATATACAATACAGTAGTGTTTTCTGCTCCTTAATTTTAAATTTAATCGGTGCCAAAGACATTTTTAATTGCTTTTAGTAAGAAAAGGTATTTTGTTCTTCAATATTTATGTTTTGTGATATTATGATGTGCTTGAATTATGCTTATGTAACCATAATATGACAGGTTTACGGGGGTGATTAGATTTTCATTCTTCTACACAGAATTAAGCAATTCATTAATTCCAGCATGACTTCCTGAATTTTGGTGAACCAAGTCCCTAACGAGGTTCTTCATAATGGTATATCTGCATCGATCTTTAGAAGATTGTTATCAATATACCATGCGCCAGGTATTCAAACACTATGGAATTAGACTATCAAAAGGATAATCCCCTGTCGTTTATTTGTCACATAAGATGCGAGGACAGAGTGATTGGCTTTAGGAATAAAAAATGGATAATGCTAATCTGCTAAAATGGATTTTGAAGACTGCTAAATTAGTTCTTGATTATACACATTAGATATGATGGTTTGGGAACTAACTAAAAACAGCTTCCAATAAATGGCTGGGGTTTACACCATTCAGTTCACTCATAGTCGGGACACACTTGTGCAAGAGTTTATATGCAAATTTCAAAACGCATACAAAAAGAAAATCAACATATATGATGTCGTATAGAAGAGCTGAAATCCACTCCACAAATTTTAACACTACGTAATAAAGAAAAACTGAAGAGCTCCTCTTTCAATATCATAGTTCAGATGCCCAAATATCATGTAAAAGAGTAACATTTTTGGTACAACAATCATTCGCTAGGAACAAGAATTATTGCATCTGCAAACTAGCATGGAAGGTCAAGCCCTCCCAGATATTACACATTGAAAACTTGTTGTAGCATCACAGTTGCTATTAAATAAACAGCTCTTAGGGACCCAATAAGTTAATTATATAAAAAAGCTCCTGAAAGAGCCTCACTCCAGGGTGAATGAAGTTATGAAGTCATTCATGCTCCTAATAAATTGAGTATGTCAGAAACTGAGTTAGTATAGTATTCTGGATGAATGTTGTTAGAGAGGTCCTGAAGATCAGATAAGGTTGTCACACCTGCAGTTGACAGCAGCTTCGAGTTTTAGCATGCACTGACGGATTTGTAGATGGTCAAAATTGACAAAGAAATCAAGAAAGAAAGAAAGAAAGAAAGACCTACCAGAGAGAACAAGAAGTGTCCTGCAACCGGCATTCTGCCCGAACAATATATCAGTATCAAGTCTATCACCCACCATGCACATTTTGGAGGTATCAATCTGAAACCTGCAGAATAAATACAGTGAAGCTTAGTTTATGTTTGCTTGTGCAGTTGTGCAGAAGGTCATGACAATAGTTGATTAGCAAATCAAAAGGACTAGTCATCCATCATTAATATGATGGTATACCTCTCAAGTAAGTAATCCATCATAAAAGTTGATGGCTTCCCCACAACAATTGGTTCTCGCTGTGTAGACCCACATAATGCTGCAACCATAGTTCCAGCCCCTACAGCAAATGCAAACAGACTGTTTTATCTGACTTATGTTAGGTAAATATTAAATGATGCAGAGACTAATACTAGAAGGGGGAAAATATGGACCTGGCCATTCTTGCAAGTCTGTCATGTGACCAACCGCATCACGATTTGTGGCAATGAAGAGACATCCAGGATTCTCACGAATGCACAAAGTAGCATACCTGCATAAAGTTTTTCATGGTCATTTATACTGTATTATGTGTCCAAATCAAACACATATCCTCTATGTTTCATAAGAAAATGCAACTATCAGAAATTTACCACCACAGTCACATGAGCAACCATAGGTATCATTGGTGGTAATTTTAATTTTTTACAAGTTCAGACTTCAGAGAAATCAGAATTTACAGTTAGAAGCCGATTATTACAAGTTACAAGCATGCAAACTGGAGAGAAGAGAAGCTACCACTACCAGCAATCTATAACTCATGATCAGCCTGCAAAACGAAGTATCAAAAAAATGCCATGATGGAAGAAAAAAAAGTGATGTTTAATTAACACCCCTGGTCATCACTGATTGCATGCGATTAAAATCCTAAAGGTACAGGTAGACAATGTGATGGCTATCAAAAAACCGATCCGAGTACACCACCAATAGTCCTCCATTGTATCTCAAAAGGCACTGAGTCAAGGAATTTGGACTCACTGTAGCTTGTAATAGTTAATATATTGATCAAGCCCAACAATAACTGCTCCCACCTAAGAAAAGGAATTCAATGTCATCTTGTTAGTTGATATTTTATTCTCAATGTGCCATTTTTCAATGACAACAAAATAATCACAAAGAGACAATATTTACGTTTTTGTCATGTTTAAAATAAAGGTCTGATTTCAGCTCAACCACTTTTTTCCCGTCCTCCTGCACTTAAGGGAAAAATTATGAACATGCCCCATGAACACTAAATGGGAAAACAACTATTCTGTTGATATTTTACATTGTCCTTAAAAAAAGTCTCAGTAGACATCATGCAAATTGTTGGGACATGCAGAGAAAAAAGGTGCACCAGGACATACAATTTGATGTCAACAAGTGGCTTGGGTTATGATGTTCATCATTTTGGAAAATTGTTGGGAAATCCAAAATCTATCAAAGATGGAAAAATGATGAACGAAACACCATATTACTCATCCATTGATTTCACCATGAGAAGCCATATCTATGCATTTGACCAAGAATACAATGCAATTGCTCCAACAAAATAAATAATGAATCTTACAGGTCCACCTAAGCCTTCAAACCCTTCAAGCTCTAGTTCTTCCAATATCCCTTCTTCACCAACAACATATACCTTGGGAGAAAAACACAACATGAAAGATTGAAGGTAAACACCAGATCAGTTCAAATTAGAAAAGGAAAAAAGTGTGCTCATTTTCTTTTTAAACTAAACATTTTTATGGTTCAGCTGATTTCAAGATTTAACCAACCATGCAAGTATGTACATCAAGGCCATAAAGCAAAGGTATGGATTCCTGGATAAGAAGCAAATATGGACCTCTTCGAAACCAATTACCATGTTATGGTATTTAAAAGATAATTCTATGTACATATATAATACATGTAATATAGCTTTTCTTGAACTGTACATGGTAATGGAGAGTAGATTTACCTTTTTGTCTTTGGGGAAGTCGATCGATTTTAAAAACATTGCTGCAGCAAACGATGAAGAGAAGATTTCTTCCTGTGGAAAAGGGCGGAAGGAGCCAAATATTACAAAAAATGAAGACATTTCGACTTCAAAACTATTAAGACAAGAAAAATCAGGTGCCAGGTTTGTCAAACATCACCTCATTAATGTTCAATCCCAGCGCTTGAAATTTTTTGACATATTGCTTTCTTGATCTTCTTGAATTGTTTGTGACAAACACCAATTTCTTTCCCTATGAAATTTGAGCACAGTTTGAAATCCTTCTTTGCAATGCATTGAGTGTCTTATATTAATGCAGTTTCAAAATAATCAAATCATATGGAGCTCCAATAGGTTGTGTTTTTAAGTTGTACTAGAGATATAGACAACGAAACTAGAATATTGTTGGATATCCAGTTATCCACATACTCGGAGATGGACACTAGTAGAGACTTGCTTGTATCCATTTCCCAGACATCATGCCTTTTAGCACTCCAAGCACGGTGATTTAATCCAGATAATAAGATATTACAAATCCCATGTGAATATTATTTGCATCACTTACCTATTAATGTTTTGTAATTACATGTGTCGTGAGCCTCGTGGCAATAGCAATGACTCCATAAACCTCTCTGTTGTTTTAGCACCACTTCCATACCGTTAACTATTTACAGAAGGATATATGTGAGATACACGAATAGAATCTTCTGAAAATGGAAGACAATCTAATGATCTATACCTTCCTATATTTGATTGGCATTCCTTCGAAAGAACAGTATTCCCATTCTTAAGTTCAGTACCACTCATAAATTACAAGGGAATGGAATGTCCCTAATGCTGAATGGTTTGGCCTTAAATTTGAAGCAGGTAAAGTACAAGAAATATATAAAAAAGGGTACAGGATTTCAACCTTTGCACATTAACTGCAAAATGTTTCAACTCTTATTCATTACTAAATTTGAGAGACTCGGGATGTTTAAGTTGTGAAATGATCCAATTAGAAGTGCACATTGAACTTCCATCTACTTCCAAAATCGAGCATGACTACGAACAAACTTCAGAGGTTGTGAAGTCTAGACACTGAAATAATCTATATTAATTTCCTTTCATAACTAAAATAAAGTCTCACGTTATTGAGACAAAAATTAATGGGAACTACAAAGACATGACTCTACTACCATAACCACTTCAATTATAAAAACCAAAAGCTCATAAGTGGTGGGTTTTACAGGATTGTTAGGGTTAGAGGACTCATGGAAGGATAACAAACAAGACTAGACTAGACTAGACTCTAAGTGGGTCAAGGCAAGGATGGGTCATTGACGATCCAAATTAGAAGTACAGATCGAACAGTCCATTTACTTTGAAAATCGAACATAACTATGAGACAAACATGAAAGGCTGGCGACATCCAAGGATATTGAAATAATTCACATCAGCTTCCTTTTGTAGCTGAATTATGGTCTCAAACTATTAAGACAAGAAAAATCCATGGGAACTATAAGAACACGACTTGAGTTTACAATAAACGATGAAGTTTATTTAAAACAACAACAATATATATATATATATGTATATACAATAATTCTCCAGTGAGCTCGAGGCTTAATCTAGCTATTTTAAGTCACTACTATATTCATTGTTCATCTTAAATTGTAAGGTAGATTAAAGCTACGACGATTATACTAATAAAATGATTTAACGATGAATATTAACTGTAGATTAACTGTAATTAAATCTAATGACCTTAAACAAATAATATGAGCTGGGCTCACTAGATGTTACCCTATATATATATATATATATATATATATATATATATATATATATATATATATATATATATATATATATATATATAGGGTCAGACTCTAGTAAGCCCAGGGCTCATCAAATTTAGTTTAAGCTCCTTATCATCTCACCATTGGATTTTATTTATGGTTAATCTCACCTTTAATTATCATAACCGTTTTTATCTTAATCTACCTTACAATTTGAAATGAGTGGTGGATATTGTGGGGGCTTAATTTTTCTCAATTAAGCCCTGAGTTCACTAGAGAATTCTTGTATATATATATATATATATAAAAGAAAATTTCCAAAGCATTGGAGTTCTGACCATGGATTTGAGAGCCGTCAAGGTGTCGCGAACCCCATCGATGAGCTTATCGCCCTTCCAGATCACACCTGCAATAATAATTTCAAATTAGAAGAAGAAGAAAAGTGCGACGAGACGAGGGAATGGAAAGAGGATGGGCGTACCGTCGCAGTCGAAGAGGAAAGCGTCGATGGAGTCGACGAAGGGTTTGGTGTTGTCGGAGTTGAGGAGAAGGGACGGATTCGACATGGATTCCGACGGATCCCGTGCCATCGTTCCCATTTTCCTTTTCCACTATTAATTAGATATTTTTGGAATTTGTATTTCGACTTCGGTTGCACAAAATGTATTATGTTTTAATTGGTTCTTACTTGAAAGTACGGTGCGAATTCCTCCTACTGCATCTCTAAAAAATTATCTGTGTTGTATTTAACCACATATTATTAAATTATAGAAAGATTTTGAGTTGGTTTATTGCTAGGACTTGGATGTGATTCGGCGAATATTCCTCTTGCCTTTTATTCTTTTACTTAAAGTGATGACCGAATATTCTTTTCCTTCGTTATGTTATTAGATTCGAGGGTCCCCTAATACCGTCGGCGCGCATCAAAGTTTGAGAATTTGTTCTTTTACAATTGGCAAATCATGTTCTTGCTAAGTTTTGAGATTTGTAAAGAGACATGGTAAAAGATACAAACTAATTGGATACAGTTGAGACTTTTTATTGGTTTGCTACTGCTGATTTTAACTTTTTCATTATATTTACAGATGCACATTAACGTCAACATTAAGTACATCTTGGTTGTGAATAAATTTAGTTCGGTATGGATCTATTTGAAGTCGCAATAAATTGGAAAACAAAACAGAGATGAGTAGAACGCCTACATGTTTCCGATGTTGGCTTTATTACTTTGTTCTGCTAGACTTTTATGCTCTCCGGACAAAAAAGAGACTTGTAAAATGATGCAGCATAAAATATCCAGAACACACATGCAACATTTCCAAAGTGAAGCCAACTCAGAGTTAAGTTCACCTGGCACCTAAAAATACTTTCTACTTTTTACAAAACCTAGAACAGCACTTCTAAATCAAAACGGCAAGTTAGACTAGGAATCATACAGCCTTCACAAAACCTGCAGTACTGTCCACATAATAACCATTAATCCTCCATGCATGTCCCACGAGCATTATGCATTCAAGGCAGTGTCGAAATGTTTCTCATCCGAATTCAGAGATGTGGCTTTTGATGGTGCATCATAGGATGGAAAACAAGCACTACCAGAAACCATGCCCACAAAATGATGTATGCACAAACACAATATGAGCAATAGATAACTTCCTAACTCCTGGTGGGGCAAGCACTATGGAAGGAAAACTACAGGAATTATAGAGACAACCATCATAAGCCGTCGTTCCAAGTGAAAGTCCGGAGTTCAACTTCAAACCATATCACTAAGCATCAATACTAGGAAAAAACAAATACAAATTAAAATACTAAGCTACAGCCTAAACGAAGTACAACATAAAGCCAAAACATCCATGACAGATGGTTCATAGGGGAACAAATCCAGCAATCTAAAATCATCCAGTTCTTACATAGAATTCTATGTCTCAACGGAATTTTGTTACCACCCTCCCTCCAAGGCTGGCATCTAGCACATACTAAAGGATACAAGCAAATACGGGAGTGCTTTGAATCCTGAAGCTAGAGAAAAATCCACGCAACTAGATGGAAGCTTGACCGCAACAGACAATTTTCCTATCTTCCGTAAGGATGGTACCGTCCTGCACCACCATAACCTCCCCTACCTCCATAAGATCCACCAGGACCAAAGCCAGCACCTGGGCCAGAATCATAACCACCTCCGTAACTAGAACCTCCTCCATAGCCACCAGGTCCCTCATCTCTCCCATAGCCACCTAAACCCCCTCCATACCCCCCTCCTCCATATCCTCCACCATATCCACCACCATAAGATCCAAGACGACCAGAGTAACCAAGGGAAGATTCCCCTCGATAACCAGCTAAACCGCCACCACCACCACTAAATCCACCATAACCACTACCACCACCTGCACCTAAGCTGCCACCACCATAACCACCATATGCACTACCCAACTCACCACCTCCACCATAACCACCATAACCCCCAAGCCTACCACCAAGACCACCAGTCCTATGTGGACCATAACCAGCACCACCACCAAAACTGCTATACGAGTTGTCAAATCCACCATAACCATCATCGTAAGAACGACCCCTATAATCACTACCAAAAGCAGACTTGGGTGGGTTTGAGGCTTTCTTTGGTTCAGCCTTCTTGATCTCCACCTACAACAAAGCAAGAGCATTAACCTAACCCTCGTTACCTGCGAATCTGCGATTACCTAATTGTCTTAATCGTCAGACTTTCTGTTTGTGACCAATCTAAATTTGCAACAACTGAAACAAATTTGATATGGGAAACAAAAACAGAAGCTGTGTAATGTAGCATCAAAGTTAAATGTGGCAGTAGAATTGGGTACAAAGCATGAGAAGTTTGAGAAAATAAAATCTACCCAGATACTATGAGAGAAGTAAACACTAAAATTCACCTTAGTTCCGGCAAAATCAATCATGTTTCCGTTGACTAGAATATTATCTACATCGTCTTCGTTGTCAAATATAACAAATCCAAAGCCTCGAGAGCGATTTGATGCATGGTCACGAATAATTTGATGTTCCACTACCCTCCCATGCTTCGAAAAGAAATCTTTAAGTTCATCTGTCAAGTTAAAGTTTGCAGAAAGGTTATAAACACTGAAACACGGGAGATAAATTAGACTTCGAAAGCATTAGGCATGTTAAGTAGTAAGTAGCACCTTCTGTAATTGCTGTAGGAATCCCACCAACAAAGATCTTTTTTGTTTTGAAATCTTTCGACTGTGCACCACCTTTGGGAATGGTTCTCTTTATCTCAACCTAAGTAAAACGATAAATTCCAAGCCTCTTTTAACATTTGATGAAAAAATAAACTCATAACAATACATAGCAGAACATCTTTTCATTATCAAAAAGAACCTGTACTTTTAATTTGAAATGCACAAAGTCAACTTGAACCATTCATAAAAATGTCATTCCTCGTAAAAAAAGAATGAAAACCGATCAAGGAAAGTAACATCAGAAGTTTGCATTGATAGATTCAAAAATAGAAAATTTAAGAAGGGGAAATAAAGGAACAATGACATTGCATCAAAAAATCAAAGAGAAGAGATAAAAAAGAAACCGAGGTGAAGATAGCAGAAGGTTATGTAACATATGATTGTGACTATCGCCCAATGAAAGTGAAGAATAGAAGATAAAACCAGAAACTAATACTCCTAATATGTATTATTTAGTTTCCATGGTTGATGTTGAGCCAAAATAAAAACATATAAATCTATAGACTGGAAAAATAAAACTAATTCCCAATAATATAGTTTTACCTGTTTTCCATTTATGACATGGTTGTCCGCAATTACTTGATCAACAACAGAGGGATCGGAATACGTAATAAACCCAAAACCCCTAGGATTTCCCGTCATCCGGTCTTTCATGATGACTGAGTCAATGATCTCGCCATATTTCCCGAAGTGTTTCAGAAAAGTAGCTGTTTCAATGGAGAAAGAATCATGAAAGGTGTCATATTACATCTCAATTCTCAAGGAAGCAAAACTTTCTTTCATCCATATAAAAACATTATACCTAAAGACACATCCAAAGTACCACACTCTGTGTATAACTTAATTCAGAGTGGAGCTGATTAGAGGACAATAACTACAACATTCACCGGTAGAACTAGAAAAGTTGTACGTTGAAAAGATAAACCTCAAGAAATTGCCTCTCGAAACAGATACAATTTCAAAAAACAAGAAGCAACAACAAACCCGTATAAACTGCTCAAACTGGGTGGACGTTACAAGCAAGAATGAAGCAAATATACTCGAAATTGCTGCTGTTGCTGCAAGATTTTGAGCAGCAACATGCAGCTGTTTCACGAGTTAAGACAATTGACTTAAACTGGTCGTCTTATTGGAACTTTGTGTATCGGACCCATGAGTGAGTTTCTTGTTGGTCTTCCAATAGGATAGTGCTTGTTGTTGTTCTTGTAACAAGTAATGAATTTGTAGTTTGCAATAACATTTTTTCGCTAATCCAACATATCTTCTCAAACACCAACAACTTGCAACTTCTTTCATATTTATCAGGTTTCAACTACTAATTTCAACTATTTATCAGAACATTTCGATAATAATAAACAAAAAAAACACCTCATAAAGCCCAACTCGTCCTCCAAACCAATAAAAACGAAATCTTTCCGCAAACACCAAACCCGCCTAACAAGTCCAAAACCCCAACAGAAGAAAAGGCGTACCCGTGGTGGTGTCCTTGGCGAGTCCACCGATGAAGATCTTCCTGCAAAACCCCCCAAAAAACGAAATCAAGCTCGAACCGAAGCTCGCGAGGAGGAGAAAACGAAGCTGGAGAAGAGCAACGAGGAATGGAACTCACCCGGGGCTCGCGCCGTCGTTCTCCGATGCCCGAGGGCCGCCTCTCGGTCTGGACCCCATCGCCTCGAGGAAGAGCTAGGGTTAGGGTTTGTTAGACGGGTCGGGTGGTGGGAATGGGGGGAAATGGGAAAGAGTGGTGGGTTTGTGGCCGTCGGATCTTGATCTCGTGGTGGAGGCTTTGGACTCTGTTTGGTTTGGCTTCTTGCGGGTTCTTTCCCATTTATGGTTATTTCGGTGGAAATTTGGAATTTTCTCCAAAGTTACTGGAATTTGGAATTAGGTACTTGACAGATTGTAATTGTAGGTTGTGGAAGCCTTTGAGAACCGATTCAATCAATGAACCATTTAAGTTTCAATTTGGTTCAAAGAAGTTGGGATTGAACTGATGGGTGGATATATTTCGATAGATTTAAGTTTTTGTATCGTAGGTAGGGCCTCTGTGGCATCGAGTTTGATAAACGTTGTAAATACATATCTGTGTGGTACAAAACTATGACAATATGGAACTCGTGCTACTTGTTTATCGTGTACGTGGGTTGAATTCCTAAGAACATGAAATGATAAAATAAAAAAACTCTTTTATACAAATTGAAGCATAAATTTATTCAAAATAGAAGATAAAAGAAAATAAAAATGTGATTAACTTTTAATGCATCAGTTGTTATTTTTACTTATTATAATAAATTATATTAGACTCTTTCCTTTTTTTTCCCTTCAATGCTAATTCAGTCATAGGTTCATAAAACAAGAAGAGTTCATGGGGTTCATACTTATTAGGATGGTGAAAACTCGTGATCCAAGGGTTGTTACCATCAAGTACATTTGGGAAAACTTCATGATTGCATCAAGGATTTTTGCTTGAACCTCATCTCAAAGTTAATGGAATACACTGAAGTTCTTTCTTGTGTTGGTCAATCTAAACATCCATACTCGAGAACACCAAATGTTCAATTCTGTTATTTGCTGTATTCATGGTAAAAATAGTAACGATTTGGTATCTCGTGCACATTTTCAAATCCATATTATATGTAAAAAGATAACATGCAAAAGAAAGTTCCACTTCCATCTCTGAATTTCCAATATAGAATCGGTTTCCCTATGTACATTTGAAATGTCATTGATCCTGAAGGAGCAAAATGGAACAGACAACTGCTAAACCAAAACTGTAGGACAGAAGAAGAAATAAAGAGGAAATAAAGAACTACTTGAACAGTTAGAATTGTTGTTAGTCATCTGATACTTTGATTTGTTCTCCTCGAACAGCTAAACAGCATTTGAGCTGTCGTTACTGTCGGTTTTATCGGTGTCTGTGTCTGTGTCTGTCTTCTGTTTTGAAGGAATGTCATTGTGCTTTGGCAGGAGAGGAGTCTTGCTTCCGGATTCCTCGGACTGTCGTATGTTCATAGACGTGTAAGCAGACATCCCACAGAGAGCAGCAAAAGCACCTACAAGGCTCACAATACCAGGATCAGAGCCGAAGAATAAATAACCGCCGAGCATGATAACGCAGGTTTTGAACTGTCCCAGAACAACATGAGATGTTGCCGATGTCGCACTGAAAAAATGGAAGCGACAAATGAGCATAATAGAACAAGCATTTGATGAAATTTCGTGTGCTTGTTTAATAAGGTAACATTGTTGCACTTATGTTTCATTGTAAAAGTTTGATTCCTTTCGCTTTCTGGTATTTGGCTCTAGTTACTAAAAATTGATAAATTACATCCCCACAAAGGGAAAAGACCATAAAATTATCAAAGTATTTTGCCAAGCCTCCTAATCATACTTGAAATCTTAATCATGCACCAACATTTTGTCATGAAGAATCGGATCATTCATCCGTTTTACTCGACACCATTATGTCGAAAAACTCAAAGGTGAAAGGGAGATTGGTAGTCAAGATGAACAGCAGGAAATCCATCAGAATTGGATACAACAACAAGAGAAGAAAATGGACTTTTTTACTCTCAGATTCCAGTGTCAACTAGAGAACACATGACAATATAACACAGGGTCTTCGGCAATTAAAACAAACCCAATGCTACTAAACCAAAGAACTAAAATACCAGAAAGGGTGAATGGAAGTCTTACCCAAGTGCCAGAGCTCCAGACCACTGCAGGAGGAAACCAAAAAGAGCAGATATAAGGACAGCAATTGTGTTATTGATGCCCCAGTTGAACTCCAAAATCCCCGGTGGATCCAACAAAGGCATCAGAGCCACCAAGAAAAAGACAGTAATTGGAGTAGTCTTCCACATCAATCTGCAAAAAGATTTATCAGCCTTAAAACAGTATTTAATTCATTTTTGAACCGATTAATGTGAAGAAAAGTAGTACTCACGCCAGCGCAGTCCAATTGCCAGTCTGTTGCAGGTTGGACCAGAGGATTTTGTTTACACCACTTGGTATGATCCAAGCGAATGCCACACAAGCACCAAAGAGATTGAAATCTAAATCGGTAACCGTTGCAACAGCCACGCCCACTGATACAACGGCCAAGGCAACCACCTGAATGCAAAAGGTTCGGAGTTCAAAGGAAGTAGGACTCGTATATTAAAATGTGTACTCATTTAACTGACATCTGCACACTAGTTTTTAGGGGTGATATTAAAAGTTTGAAGTAACACTCTTACTGCAGCGAGATCTCTTCAATTACTATGAGTTCACTGACCCCCAAGGCCCCAACAAATTCATTACAAATCACTAAAAATGATCATAGTTGAAATCATTATGGAAGTAAATTCCTATCCTTATAACACTAAAAACTTTACTTGTTTAGGTAATGTAAGATTAATTGAGGATGTTATAGAAAAGTTATAGGGAAATTATGGCCACCTTTTGTAAAGAGATTCTTTTACCAAATAGGATGAATTCAGCTAGTACAATGGTTGGAGTTACAGAAATCTTAGCCATCTGATAGAATCCGACACTGCAATATTTCAGCAAACAGCAAAAATTATTCACAAATGGTATGAAGTTTCCAGACAAATAATATTAATGCAATTGGTAACACTAACTAAGTTCACCTGTTATGCTTCAAACTAACATTTGCCAATCCAGTCGAGAGAGCCATAACAGCGCCTAAGGCAAACAAGGAAGAGTACGGAGTGGTTTTCGAAGGTGGTGATGCCGGAAGCAATGACAATGCTTTGAAAATAGTCATCAAAATCCAAGCTGTAACATAGTGGATCAATGACAGGACAATTGGGAAGTTGAACCCAATCTTTCCCATTACCTGCAACAAGTAGTACTTATATGTTTGATAGTTCTTTTATTTGAAGTTGGGAGTCATGGGGATTATTGGACAAACCATTTTATTGGCCATTATTATCCCAACTGCAACCATAAAGTTGAAGGTGAGAGCCACCACAGGACCACAGAAACGCTGCTGTTGCCGTTTTGCACCTTCTGAAGTTTGGAAATCATTGTACAAAGAAGCTCGTAGTTCTTCGAGTGCTCGAGCTGGAGGGCCAAAAAATCGATGTACAAAAACAACACCTTTAAAATGAGTACTAGTGTCTTTTCAGACACAGCTATCTGCCATGGAGTTCAATAATGGTTCTTGCATAAAAGTTTAATTAGGAAAATAGTTATGCAAGTATAAGTTCTAATGGATTAAAAAGTAGATATTGAGCTTAGTTTAGATAAGTGAGATAAAAGTGGAAAAGGGAACATTTTGAAGAAGATTGATATTGATTGCCTCAAGTAAGCATTTAATATCTTTCACTATGAGCGAAGACCAATGATGATTGTGGAACAAGGGTTTATGAAATTATTCTTACAAAACCAACATCTACCAGATTAAAAATTAAAGCAAAAAAAAACCACAGCCTGGGATACAAACTACTTGAAGATGACAATTTTATTTTCTTATATGTCGTACATACTTGAACTTCAGAACAATAGATTTGCATTTTAAACTTGTCCATGAGATTTTCGATCAAAACTAGTGTTGAAAATACATTACCAATTTACCACGTTACTTAAAGCTGGAGATGCACCACACTCAACAATGGAGTTGTATTACCTACCTTCAGCCATACTTCAGTTATAAAAAGGTGAGGACCTAACTAATTTTCATATGTTATCAAAAGAAGTTGATGAACCTCTGTGCCTACTCCAACTTATATAATTCATGCTGAGTCATGAAGCTAATCTCACTCTCGTGTATGTGGGAATTGGAATCATAACCCATCGATCACCGCCGAAAGGTAAAAATGTATGATATGTATCACACTTATAGAGTTGTATTCACTAATTTCTACTTGAGTACTTGAATTTTCAAAATATGATGGACCAATCAAATTTCACTATTAGTATTCCAACTTTCAATGCAGTCAGACCTAACAAAATTATCTCATAATGAGATTAAGGGGAAGTAAGAACCCATCCCAGAAGAGTTTGCTTAATCATGTTCAAAGAATATCACTTCTAGTGGCAAAAGAGTTCACTTCGAGTTTCTTTAACAAAAGCTACTTATGGTTCATCTATTTCAGCTGAGAAGAATATTACAAATAGTATAAAGAAGAGATTAGATGCTGGTTTCTTTAGATAAAGCGCATTCTCAAAGAATCATTTTGCAGTAGTGAACCCTCAACTAAAAAAAGAAAGAAAGAAAGAGAAAGAAAAACTTACTTTGAAAAGGACATCAAAGAATATAAAAACAATCAATTTATGTTCTCCATCAGGCTAAATTTAATAAAATTGAATACCAAGACAGTGATCTCAAAACAAATATGACATGTTCAAGGTCCAAGTCTAGAATAGGTCGGATCAAGGAAAAAATATATGTTAAGATAATTCATTGATTTTTTTTTTTACAGACTGTAGCAATCGTAGTAGATCAAAAGAAACACTTCCTAAATTAAAACAATCAAGAAAAAAATATATGCATCTTTGTGTAATACCTACACGTAGAAAAACTTATCGAAGCATTATTTAACTTAAACACAAACAGATTAAGAGCATAAGCTGGATTTTAAACAGAAAAGACCAACACATGATCAACATTCATTTTTTCAAAGTTAACATAATCAAAATACATTGCAGTTTTAGTATAGCCACAAGTTAGCAATCAGTAACATGAGAATCTAAGATCCAAGTGTTGGAAAAACCGACAGAAACATAAATTATTAAAAACCCATAACACATTATATGTATTTAATTCACAAAATTCATTATAACAAATGCATATAATCACACAACATCTCGTACTCAGAATACACAAAACTAATAAGAAACACTAATTACATGAGCCTGAAACTGATTACTTTGCCAATTCTTAAAATTTAAACACACACACAAAATCCAAATATAACAACTTAATCAGGAGAGGGGGAAAATATATGCTCCAATACAAATAAGAGGAAAAAAAACACATTGGTAAATCTACACAAAATAAAATTACTACACTCACTCCAAAACCCAAAAATCAGACACCTAAATCCAAATCTAGACCAAATAACCAATCCTGAGAACAAATTTAAAATAAATAAATAAATAAACAGAAAAAAGCAAAACCCAACCTTGGTCCCCCGCATCACTATCCTTCCTCTTGATGAAGGTCTTATTCCTGACCAGCACAGCATCAAAAACACCCATCTCACAATGCCACCTCCAGCTCCTACTCAAACCCCCCCAAACCCGTCCAAGGCCATGCCTTTCTCCCTCCACAGACCACGTTCTCCGGACTCCCGGGATCGAAATCTCAAGTGGGTCGATCCCAGTTTTGGATTCGGAAGAGGTGGAGTGGAATGGGATGGGAGAGAGATCGGGAGGAAGCGGTAAGAGAACAGAGACCCAACAACACAGCACGGTTTAAAAGTTTGGGATTCGGCACACGTGTACGGTTGGGATTCGGTGTTGGGGTTTTGTCTATTTGTAAATTGTAATTTGGGTTAGCAGTTGGGATTTCCTTTTATTACACCTTTGCCACTGTTTGTTGGGGTTTGAGATGGTGATGTCGACAAGATTGAACGACTGAATCTTACTTTGAGATTGCAGTTTATACTGTTGGTTTTGAAATCTCCTGGGATTTGGTTTTGACCTAAAAAAATAGTTTACTTAAACTTAGTTTTTTGACAAAGACCTCCATTTTGCTTGAGATAAAAGTTTTTCTGGAGTTATAAACCTAACAATTTTAGGTTTCTTAGAAGTAAAATTTATTTGAAGACTTTTGGGATATCTTTTTTCAATTTAAATACTCGAAATAAAAGGTTCGTGAAATGGCTTATGTCTCTCTCCTACCTAATAAGCCATACTTCTCCCCGTTTGGGAAATCCTTTATTAGTAATAATTTCACGTCTCCATCCTCTTAAAATATCTCTATTTTTTAAAGTAAATGATGGAACAACAACCTTGCTGAGGTCTTCTGGATGCCAAATCAACTTGTTGTCCCTAAATCGAGTTTCCGTGACATCATGATCTGTGTCGTGTTTGTGGAAATATTGGTTCTGCAGTTGTTTTGCAATGGACACATATATTGTTTAGTGGGTGGGTGCAAATTAAAATAGTAATGTAAATAATCTCGGGATGCAAAAAATATAAAACCACTAAATTTCATAATGACGACCTAAGCATAACCATTGTTTTCCAAGTTATAGAAATGATGGGCATTTACTGGTGTGTTAACTTTGCAAAAATTTAATGCTACCCTACAATTTTAGATCTCCGTATAGATGATGGATGGAGGTAATAAATACAACTCAGCCGTATAATTAATTTCGTGGGCCAAAGTTTTTCTAAAATAAGTAAGAGTATTAGGTTGACTAACAACAAATTCTACTAGAGAAAATTTCTAATACGTGGGTGATTCAAAATTGTAATGTTTGGAATATCGTACTGACTGGGCACATTTTAGCTGGAAATTTTTTGCTTTTATATTTGTTTAAAATTTGGTTTAAGAAATTGTTAGTCTCATTGTGATCCATAAATATTAGACTCTTCACACAAGAGAAATATACCAAAATATCTCTCATTCATAATCGATGAGATGAGAACCTATGTATTTATAATTGAGGTTGATTGGTGAACATTTTTTGAAGATTTGGTTAACAAGTACACACTATACATAAACATAAAGTGAATCTAGTGATAGCTTAATACATATTGAAGAGCTATTGACCGATGGACCAGAGGTTAATGATCGGACTCTATCCTAATAATAACCAACCATTTCTATTTACTTAATTGTACTTATTGAAAATTGATGTCTATGTGGAGTTGCGTAGCCGTAAAGTGGATACACATTTTGCTTTAGGGATAAGTTATTAAGTGCGTTCACCTACAGTATTAATACTCTATTAATACATTTTCTTTCTTAAAGCATAGTTATTGGAATTTAAAAAACAAACAAACTGAATCAGCAAATGGATGATTGTATTTTCATTAGCCGTATTAATTTATATTATTCCCAATAAAAACTTAGAGTTCTCAACCCATCTTCAATATTTCAACAAATAGCTTATTATATTACCAGATTATATGTGTGTATATTTTTTGTGAATAGGATTGTTGATAACCAAACAGTTCTAACAAGCTATTGAGAAGAGAAGTCGCACAAACTATTATTAAGTTTCCCCCCACTTTCCACACTAAGCAAGTATGTGCACTCACTCACTAAAATGGATGAGGCTAACCACCTTTGCCATTCTTCGTACAATTATTACAAAAATCTTGATTACCAACCTTAAGTGGATCATGACGTGTGTATTTCTTATAGTTGAAAATGATATCTTTTTTAAGGGTGTCAAACGAGTCTGTTTAATCAAAATTTAATCTCATACCCCCATAAATAAATATTAGATCGACAGTAATTGCAAGCCAACTTTAAAATTAATGAGTGATGTCTAGCTGACTTCTGATGTTGAGCTGATTTTTATAAGTTAGTTAGGTCTATCTATTTGATTTTTTTTCTAATAAATATGAAAGAACTTTGGTGACTAGTTTGTTACATTAGGTAGAGAGAGCACCACATCATCATCACCAACTGAACTTCGCTAAGATTGAAGCAACGTAGAGTAGAAGTTAAGTTTAGGGTGTTTTCGACATGGTTATTGAAAGTTACTCCAAAGACGTGGATTCCAATATCACTTGCTTAAGTTAAACCTACGACTACGAGTTTTAGTTAAGAAAAAAATGGAACACAAACCAAAGTGGAGTAGGTTTTCTAATTTTGGCCTTAAAAGATGTGCCATAACATTCCCAAAGAACGTGAGCATGACTGCATGAGATTCTAAAATTGCGAAAATAGTGCACTACATCATGATTTGATGTAATCATAAGTCTAGTATTTCTTTAATCCAAATTGTGGTATTCTTTTGAAGTCTTCAAAAGCAGTCCTACCATAACATGAACGTATTACTCATATCTAAAAAGTAGTATAGAATACAACTTCAGTTCAGATGAAACTTAGAATGTTTGAAATTGAAGCAGTATAGGAATCTTAACTTTGTCCTCCACAAATCATGCACGATGAATTGACATTCGGTCACAACACTTGAAAATCAAACTACAAGTAACACTTCGTTGCTTCTTGTTAAAGTTTGGGGCCCCTAATTATATGTTTTTTGATATAAAGTCTGACTCAAAATAGAAAATTACAAGTAGATGGGGACTTTTCTTTCCTAAGATGCTTATAAGTGTTTTCCTTCTTTCTTAATTGCTCCTTGAATTAAATCACACTAACAATGATGGAGTTCCATTTTTCTCTCGAAGATTTCTAAGTTTGACGAGTTGATTAGACCACCAACTGGGACTAAGAGGAATGATCGATCTTCAACATGTTTTTTAGAATTGATTTACAAATACGTAATCCTTAAAAAAAGTCGAATGGCAATAGTCTTACTTAACTTACGATTTCATTAGATATCCTAACTCTTAAGTCAATATATTTAAACATTAAAACATAAATCAGACTCAATGCATGGACCCAACCCACTACTGTTGAGTCCAGTATGCATTCATGATTTTTTTATCGGGGCCATTTTGATTAGAAAATAGATTGAGACGTTGGCAATTACAATTTATAAACCTTCTTCATGTCCAATCCAAAAATACAATCTCTTTTTTTGTCAATAAGATGCTGAACACATTTAACATTTGGTCTTTAGAGTTCAACTTCTAGAAAATGCTTAAGAATATTGAGAACACACAACAAAATTGAGAACCACACAAAATTAAAGATGCCATATTTGGGTTTCCATCATTGTATCTTCAAGTACATTGGGTGTTTAAATACTGACTTTCATGAAGAATAAATTGCACCTTTATAATTTATTTATTTATTTCGTGACAAGAGATAAGATCACTGTTTTTTTTTTTCTTTCTCTGAAACGTCTTATAAAAAGGTGTCATGCATGAACCATGGAAAGGTACCTTTGAATAACCAAAATAATGCATGGCAGTGTAGATGTTGAATCAGTACGATGCATTGATGTTGACTTCTTTTTTTAAAAGACGACTCATGAGCGCATCATGGATAATTTAAATAACTATGTCATAAATGTACAAAACAAGTATACATTATCTATTCTTTTTTCTTATCCAATTATTTTATGCGCTCATTTAACCCAAGCATAGATATATTAAAATATCCAGAAAACACATGCATCCATACTCATTACTCTTTAATCTAAATACGTTCGTCTACCTCCTACTCCCCTTTTTTGCAACTTACAAATTTTTGAGTCGATTGGACTAACCATATCTAGGAATCGATTTCCAACATCCGAATTACATGTTTTAAATTTAACTAAAGAATAAGTAATACTTTCAGAAAAGAAAACAAAAACAATTTACAAATTTCTCAAAATGACCATTCTACCCTTACACAGATCCCCAAAAACATATATCTGAAAAGTCCAAAAATGCGAACATAATTCCCACCACCACTTCAACTCCACTCCTCTCCGCCAATCCCTCCTCACCGACCAAACCCCAAAAACGGTTATCCAAATGGACCCCAACCCTAACCCTAACCCTAATCCCACGTCCCTCCCCTGGTCGGAGATGTTCCGGTCGGCGTCCGCCCGGCGGCCACCTCCCCAATCCTCCGCCCAATCGAGCAAAGGCAAAGCGCTCCCGTCCCTCGACCCCAACGCCCGGCTCGCCCTCTACATCGCGATGGCCCACGCCGGGCTGATCCTCTGCCTCTTCCTCCTCTACGGCCTCTTCCTCCTCCTCCGCGACTTCCTCCGCCCCATCCAGTGGGCCGTCCTCTGCTCCATCCCCCTCCGCGAGGTCCAGAATGCCGTCGTCGCCTTCTGGGACCCGCCCCTCCGACGCGGCGTTGTTGACGCTCTTCTCGCCCTCCCCGCCGCCGTCTTCCGTGTCTCCGCCGCTACCCTGCTCGACCTCAGACAGGTCCTCAATCTTACCATCTTTATGAATACCTTTTTATTAGGAATTGAAATGGAATCCTTAATTGGTTTTAGAATCGAATTTGAGTGATGATATTAGGAAAAGGTTTGATTTTTTTTTTGAACTCTGAGTGATGAATCTGAGTGACGAAATTAGGAAAAAGTTTGATTTTCTGAGCTTTGAGTCCTGAATTTGAGTGATGAAATTAGGGAAAAAATCGAATCTTTATGAATGGATTTCTAAGGTAGTGATGGAACCAGAAGGAAAACAAAAGGTTGGGTTTATTCCAGGAAATATACTGTCTTGTGCATCAGGGAATAGGGATGGGATTCTTGATTTAATTGGTTTTAGAATCGAATTTGAGAGATGAAATTAGGAAAAAGTTTGATCTTTCGAGGAAATGGGGGTGGTTGGTGTTCTACTGTTACATGCAATAGGGATGGGATTATTTATCTGGTTTCTAGTGTTTTGTGCATTAGGGAATAGGGATGGAATCCTTAATTGGTTTTGGAATCCAATTTGAGTGTTGAAATTAGGAGAAGGTTGATTTTTTAAGCCCTGATTTCGTTTTTGATTGCTTGTCTTGCTCTCTGATGGTTTTTTAGTAAAGAAAATAGTGGGTTTTTTGAGGTTTGGGGCTTTTGCTCTTGTGCAAGCTAGTAGTGTTATTCTCACTCGGTGTTTAAGTGAAGTATCAAGCTGTAATTCTGCTTTATTTTTTTTGGGTCTATACCTGCCTACTTCATCTGATCTTGCCTGAACCTTTGTTTACATTAAATAAAACACACTTTGAATTATTTCACCTAGTTTTCGCTTATACTTGAATAATGAAATTCTGCGATCAAATTATTTGGCTGCAATATAAAGTTCGGATTGAAGTAGTTTTCGTAACCATGTAAAGATCAAGATAATTTTGATGAAGTTGAACTTTTGAATATGAATTAACAATTTCTGATAGTTGGATTTTTATTTCTACCACCAGGTGTGTGTTTCCTCCTTCTCCCGTCGAAAGTTGAGTGGTGTATCGGAAAGCAACCCTGTTGGCTTTGAGAAGTTGGTGCAGTGGTTGGTATCATTTGGTATTTTTGTGATTGCCTATGAGAAACTTCAGCTCGGTGCCATCGCTATCTTTGGTGTGATTTTTATCTTTGTAGACCCAAAGGCTGTCAATGTTGTGAAGAATGCAAGTTTTATCAATAGGCGTTCCAAGTCAAGGTTGGGGTTGGTTTCTGGGTGGGTAAGGGATAGATTGGACACTATTGTGGCCGTGGGATTGATATTTGCCGTTATAGCTGGCATTTTGATGGGTGGTATTTTTTTCTCTTACAAAATTGGGATTGAGAGTAAGGATGCTGTGATTTCCTTGAAGACCCATGTTCAGGAGAGCAATTATGCCGAGAAAATTGGTATCAAGAGTTGGATGGATGAGAATGACATTCCTGGAATGGTTGAGCAATACTCTGGAAAACTCTCTGATACTGTTTGGGCACAGATTGATACAATGGCAGATCAGTATAATTTGACTGAATTTGCTAATGGGCTGAAGCAATTCTTCTTGATTAACCATTTGGAGAACCCATCAACACCGTCAACAGCCTTAATAAGTACGCCTCATCCCTATACCCAGAAGCTGCAGTCTCTTAGTACATGTGTCAAAAATCGTGAGTGGAAAGAGATTTACACCGAAATGGATTCAATTGTACGAGAATTGATGGTTACTAGAGTGGATTTGGTGGAGAAGGCAAAGGATTATGCTTTGCATGGAATGGAGATCTCTAAGAGAGTCTTAGCAAGTAGTGGGTCTCTTGTCGGTGGAAGTGCCAGCCTTCTGTTTTCAATTGGTCTTTCTGTGCTTTCTGGTGCTGTTGAGGTTCTGAACTTTGTGTCACAGTTGATGGTGTTTTTCTGGCTTCTGTATTATCTCATCACTTCAGAGTCCGGTGGAGCAACAGAACAGGTAATTGGTATGGTTCCAATGTCAAATGATATAAGAGAAAGATGCATTGAGGTGATCAACCATGCCATCAGTAGTGTCTTTTTATCAACTGCGAAGATTGCATTTTTCCAAGGATGCCTCACATGGTTGCTTTTTCGATTCTACAATGTGCACTTTCTATATGGTTCGACAGTTCTTGCTTTGCTTAGCCCGGTGTTGCCACTATTTCCACCTTGGCTTTCATCACTCCCTGCGGCTGCACAGCTAATCGTTGAAGGGAGGTATATCTTGGCTGTGGCGCTGTCTATATTGCATCTGACACTGATGGACTATGGTGTATCAACAATTCAGAGGGACATACCTGGCCATAGTGCTTATCTCACTGGACTTAGCATTCTTGGTGGTATAACATTGTTTCCCTCGGCTCTAGAGGTAAATGTGCTGTACACTTATTATTTCATATTGGTTTTATGTTTTTATTCCATTCACAAAGCTTCAGACTGATAATCTAGTTTAGTTTTTTTTGCTCGAATTTTCCGAATCAAAATCCTTTCTTTGTCCAAATGTGTAAAGATTGAGAACCTCAGTTTGTAACAACACGAAACACAATTCATTAAATGTTAAAATGGTTATGTAGTAAGTCACGGTGTTCGCCTCTTTTCAAATGCTGGTGTGCTGTTCTAACAAAAGTACCAATTCTGTTAAATTGTGACATCCAAAAATGAAATGTTCAGCTTCATTAGAAATGATGGTAATTGCAGTGTATTTTTTCGTGCATCGGTGCTTCACCTGTTTGATCACCTTGTCAGTAGGTCCTTGTTACCTGGTTATGAAATCATATATTTTCACCTTCTGCATTCCAGAAACACTTTATTACGAGTTAAATATTTGATGTCTATTTTGTTCAGGGAGCTATAATGGGTCCCCTTTTAATGGCATCGGTGATAGCTTTGAAGAAATTGTATACTGAGTTTGTGTTGGATGAAAAGAAGAAAACCGCTGAGGCATGCTCATAAGATTATACCATGTATACCACATTTCTTATCCGGGAGATTTATATGGAAGAGCTGGAGACATCCCTCGAGACGTACCAAGCGTCTGGATGGTATGATTATTCGTTTCAGAAAAATTTCCATTATGTGGGGTTAATTATTCGTTAGTTGTGTGGATTTCAAGCGACTGCATCATTTGGCTCCTCATTTGTTGTTTTTGAGAGGAATTTTGTACATTTCCTGTATATTCGTGTACAAGAAGATGCTTGCCTGTTTAAAGTTCGGAGTCATACGGTGATACCTATGAGTTGGTCAACATATCACACCTAGTTGGGATTAAAACAAGTCCAGCCCATGATGAATATTGACCAAGAGGCTAAACAAGGACATGTGACGGCTGATGCTGGATTGGGTCTGATTGAACGTTTTAATTAACTGCAAGTCGACGATAACGTTGAAACGGTGACAAATACGGGTCGATCCACAGAGAGGTGTGTCGACTTTAGTTTGTTCGAAGGCGAGTGAGAAAGAAATGAGAGAAATGAGTTATGATCAAACTACACTAAAATGCAAAATGAAATGAAAAATTCAGTAATAAAACTAAATCCCATAGGAGGTAGAGAAAGAATGTGAACACAAAGATATGTGTATGCAACGTTTACGTAGGCGACCGCCTAGGCGTTAGGCGGTCGCCTAGGCGGTCGCCGGTGGCGGTGGTCGCCTGGGCGACCACCGCCTTTCGCCCAGCAGAGCTGGGCGAAATAGGCGATCGCCTAGGCGATCATTTCGCCTAGGCGATCGCCTAGGCGAGAGCCGTTGGAGGCTCTCCAACGGCTCTCTCCTTTTAATTTTTTTATTATTTTTTTTTTCAAAAATTACAACTTTGCCACTAGCCCCAAATCCTATATAAACCCCTCCAAACCTCTTCATTTTTCACACATCTCTCATTCTCTTCTTCTTCATAATCCTATTCTCATCATCAACCTTCCTAATCATCAAGTTTTGCGATTAAGTCTCCGGTCTGGTGCTTAGTTTTGAAGTTGGAAAGTGAAATCTCCGATCCGTTTCTTCATTCTTCAACCGTCAAAATCAAGTGCACTCTTTCTAACTTCTCTTTAGAATTAAATTAATTAGTATTTTATTTTCATATTAGTCTAAATTTTATATTAGTCTAGTTTTAAGATATGGCTTACGTACCCGGCACTAGTCTACCTATGCATCACGAGAGTTACGATGACCTAAGACCTACCCGTACAAATGACCCCGGTTGGAATACTGCCCATTACATTAGCGCTAATGATAAAAATTGTATTGTCTGTGAGTTATGTGGTTGAAGAGGATGCGAATTGCCATTGAAGGGAACCTGCTACGCCCTGCTGTCACGAGATTTGCCACCGCATTTCTGAGTTTGCAAAGGTTATTTCTGAAGAAAGACAAACTCCGAGCCTTTGTTGTTTCCCCGGGGTACAACGATCCTAATGCAAGTTGGATAAAGAACAAGAAAAAGAAGGAGATCTCTACTGAAGTTGCCGAGACCATTCTACAAAGTGGTTTCTGGACCAACGTCGTAAAGGCACTGAAGGCCTCACAACCTATGGTTCAGGTTCTTAGACTTGTTGACGGCGATGAGAAACCAGCGATGGGATATCTGTGTGACGCAATGGAGAAAGCCAAAGAACAAATCATGAGGAACTTTGACGGAAACCCGAGGTTGTACAAGCAAGTCATCGACCTCATCGACACCAGGTGGGGTCCAGGGAAGATGATGTCATCACCGCTACATTCTGCTGGTTTCTTACTCAACCCTGGTACCTTCTTCTCCGTCCCACCTCAGGATCGAAATATAGCTTTCAATGAGCATATGCCTGGATTCATTGATGTCGTAGAGCGGCTCGTCCCCACTCCTGCAGAACAAGACAAGATTTGCGGTTTACTTGATCGTTACAAGAACTCCCTCGGAATATTCTCGAGGGATATGGTCGTCAGACAAAGGTCGGAAAGAAGACCTATAGATTGGTGGCAATCGTATGGCGCAGACATGGGAGAGACTGCATTACAGAGGTTGGCCGTGAGGGTGTTGGGATTGACATGTTCGGCATCAGGTTGTGAGCGGAATTGGAGTGTCTTCGAGCAGTTGCACTCAACGAGAAGGAACAGGTTGGCTGTGAAGAAGATGAATGACTTGGTGTATGTGAACTACAACCAAAAGTTAAGGCAAAGGTTTCAGCAAAGGATGGAGAAGCCTGGATTTTATGACCCCATCAGTGTGGAGTACGATCTCTTCGACGAGCATCCGTGGTTGGTAGAAACTGAAGATCCGGTCTTCGCTGGAGAGGAGCTTACATGGGCCGATGTCGAGGAAGCAGCTTTGGGACATTCTTCTTCACGGAGACGCTTTGCTCGATCCATGTCCACTGCATCTGACCCGCGGTGTTCTACTGCATCTGACGCGCCATTATTAGGTCGTGGCATGGATGATGCCGTCGTTCACATCAGTTCTAGAGATCCAGGTGCATCGAGTTCTCAACCACCGATGGACATCGACGAGCAATATGTCCAAACCGACGATGAAGAAACTGAAGAAGATGATGTCTACGTCGACAATCCGAATGAGAACGACTCCGACGACTCTGATGGTGGTGGAGGATATGATATGGTTCCCAGTTGGACATTAGATCAATGTGTCCAATGGAATTAGTTAGTTAGCTTGTAATTCTACTTTCTCTTTTATCTACTATTGTATGAACTCTGAGTTACTTTGTAATCGTACTACTGAGCAATAAATTGTATACCTAAGTGTTTAGGTGGGTAGAGGGGGTGTCTAGTGAGGCATTGGTCGAGGAACTAGGTGTCTTTTCGAAGCCTAAACATGTATGGTAGTTTTAGAAAATATTTGTGTATTTTTTTCTATTTTTCCCGATTTTTCCTGATTTTTTTATCTATTTTATGAAAATTAATTGAATTTAAAAAAAAAAAAATTACCGCCCAGCCCTGGGCGGTCGCACAACCGCCTAGGCGATCGCCCAGGCGACCGGACGCCGCCGGCCGCCTAGGCTCGCCTAGGCGGTGCCTGAACGTTGTGTGTATGTGTGTGTGTTCAATTATGCTCATCACAACATATAATGTATGAAAATCATAAAATTAAATCCAACTTTGGCTGCATTAGAAATAAGATAACACAATATCATTAAAACATACAAGTCAATTAATTGGAATGAAGCTAAATGAACTCATGTATAAAGACCAAACCCCACTATGTCTCCACATGAAATAAGAAAACATAATATCATTAAAACATACAAGACATCAATCAAGTTAAGGGCAACAAGAGTGCATGTAACTACAAGTCATGTTTCCTTTATTAATTCTATCCAAGCTCACCTCATCATTCCCCATAAAATAAGACCACTAGTCTAAGTATATGATAAGCTTCATTCAAGAGCATTAGCATATCAAAGACAATAGTGAAATCTCATTAAATGATTATGGAAATCATGTAAGACTCAAATGATTAAGATAACACACCTAATACATCACATAATCACATTACATTTTTCTCCACCTCATAAATGAGAATGAAACTACTCACTAATCATTACACTACAACCTACATTAACAAAATAAAATATTCTACTAAAAGGAAATTGAACTAAGAAAGCAAGAATTATTAAAGACGCTAATTGCAAGCACATAAAACTAAAGAAACATGCAAGAATTAAAAGACAAGACAATATTAAAAGAAACTAAGAAAAAATATTTTATTAACACGATCCACATTGCAAGTGACATTCTTCTCCATCTTGAGTTTTTGCTTCAAGGTTTTTACTCCAAGTAGAGAGAATGCCACCAAGCAATGAATGAATACAAACGAGAAGGAAAAGTTCTATTTATAATGCTAGAAAAGGGTAATCGGGGACAATCCCCCGATATGGGACTAAACACATACTATAAATGGACATAAAACAACATAATACACGACCCGACTCAACCATGGAACATTTGAACCAATTTGGACCGCCAATTGGCGGTCTGGGACAACCAATTGGCGGTTCAGATTGCTTGGATTGAGTTTGGATTTCGGTAGTTCGTTTCTGGCTTTCAGATTGCTTGGATTGAGTTTGATGTTTGATAACAAATCGGTAAAAATGAGCATTCAAATGATCATAGTTGAAGTTATTATGAAAGTAAATTCCTATATTTATAGTACAAAAAGTTTTACTTGTTTAGGTAATGTAAGATTAATTGAGGATGTTATAGAAAAATTATAGGGAAGTTATACCCACCTTTTGTAAAGAGATTCTTTTACTGAATATGATGAATTCAGCTAGTAAAATGGTTGGAGTTACAGAAATCTTAGCCATCTAATAGAATCCGACACTGCAATATTCCAGCAAACAGCAAAAATTATTAAAAAATGGTATGAAGTTTCCAGGCAAAAAAATTTAATGTAATTGTCAAAATACTCCTCATGATGATATGCAGTTTTTTGATTTCCTCATTAGTCCTTTTGACTTTACATCCGAGTCTTTTTTTTGCATCTCAGTCCATAAGTCTTTCAACTTTGTCATTTTTCTTGCTTTTATGTCTTTTTTAGTCTCTTCTTCTCAAACATGTTATTCCTGAAACTTAAACATAAAACTCGTTACGTAGCATTGTTTAGGTTCAAGATAATGGATATAAGACATAAATGAATGCATGAAATGATGTCAATCAGTGTCCAAGCAGACTCGAGCCCATCAACCTAGGTGCATCCCACGCGAGCATTAAAACTTGGGATAAAACAAACTGAGGCTAAGGAATGTTACCGTTGTGATAAATGGGTCAACCGTTGTAATAGTCGGGCAAAATCGAGAATGTTCGATCCACTATTCACTTTGTATATAACCAAAGTTAGACCTAATAAATAAACATAACAGTGAACTCAAGAAATCTAGGGTTTCCTGCGCCACTATTTCTCTCGTCTTCCTCTTTTCCTCAAACTCCAGATCCAAGGCGACCTCTCCTCCTCACATGCGATCGTAGATTTTCCGCATGGTATCAAAGCCCCAGTCGTGCTAGAGATCCGGTTGATCGTCTTCATGGCTTCCAAATCCTCCAAAAACACGATCGCAGAGAGCGAAAGTCTCTTATCCCTTTCCTTCCAACCTCAACGTTGGAAATTTTGTCTCCATGAAACCCAATGGCAGCAACCTTTTGCTGTGGGAGATGCAAATCACTGGATTGATGGAGTCTCAAGGGCTCCTAGGGTTCGTCGATGGCACATTCCTTGCTCCTGAAGTCACTCCCATCGAAGGCGAAGAAGGCAACTACAAGAACGTCCTTAATCCGGAGTATGACCTTTGGAAGCGACCTGATCGCCTCTTAAAGGCATGGATAGTCATGACCCTTAGTGAGGATGTACTTCCTGTTGCAGTATGCCGCGAAACCTCTAAGGTGGTATGGGACGAGCCGATGTGCACATTTGCTCAACACTCCGAAGAGAGGGAGTTTCACCTTCTTCAACAAATACAAATGCTAAAGAAAAGAACTTCGCTGATCTCTCCGGTTACCTACGGTAGTTCAAAACTCTCTGTGATGAACTTGCTGCTATTGGAAGACCGGTGAAGGATCAGTCAAAGGTATTTTGGCTCTTAACAGGGTTAGGTCAGGAGTATCAGGCATTCACTACTGCCTGTTTAAAACCTCCTCTACCTGCCTATGTGGATCTGATCCCTAAACTCCAAAGTTATGAGATGAGGACTTAGATCTACAACTCGGAAGTTCAGACTCATATGACATTTTATGGTCCAAAGCAAGACACGAAAGGCAAGAACTATGGGAAATGAAGGAAGGATGATGTTTTTAATTCCAAGGGGAGAGGTTTTCAACCATCAACTCAAAGCCCACAACCACCTCAACCGCCGTCCGGAGTATCTGCTGGCCAAGATAAGAAACCACCTTCAAAATCTGATGGCACTGCTCCTCGACGCCCAACTGTCTTTTGTCAGAACTGCCACAAAGGCGGCCACACAACACTCAAGTGCTGGCACAGATACAACCATGCATACCAGCCTACAAGTGTTACCCTCTCAGTTGACAGTGGAAACGAGGAGTGGTACCCAGACATTGGTGCAACCGACCATGTAACAGGTAATGCAGGTATGCTCAAGAACCTAAAATCCTATCATGGAACTAATAAATTAATGGTTGGAAATGGTGACTTACTTCCTATCACTCACACTGGTACGGCTAAAATCACACACACATTTGGAAATTTCACACTTAATAATGTTTACTCTATGTATGTAAATTCACTAAAAGCTATCCTTATAATGTTGAGTTTTCTGACACTAAAAACAAACACTGAGGAGTAGTTATTACCTCAGGAGTTCTGAAAGAAGAGTGTTATACTCTTCCAAGTAAGAATCCTGCAGCATTTTTCTCAAATAGACAACATAAAGTAGACTCTTATGTTTGTCATTGTAGACTAGGTCACCCTAACTCTATGGTATTGAAACAGCTTGAGAATCAGGGAAGCATTTCTGTGATCTCCAACTCTCACCACATCAATTCCATTTGCTCTAGTTTCCAAATTGGCAAGTCAGTAAGACTGCCTTTTTCAAAATTCGTATACACAAACTTGTAGGATCGTGTGGGTCTATGGGTCCACGAACTAATCACGATTAAGCCCTAATTAACTACTTGGTTGATTGATCAAAGAATTGCAGCGGAAATTAAAAACAAATCAAACACAAGTAGGAAAGCAATGCAAATCACACAAGAAGACACCGGATTTACAGAGGTTCGGCCGCGCCTACGTCCTCTCTTGCAAGCCCCTCTCGAATCCCCATTCGAGCTCCTCTTGCATCTTCACTATGCCTCCCCGTTCCGGGCCGGGAGCAACGCCTTTTACAAGTCTTCAAGCTCGCGAACAACCCTCGCCGAGCTTGGCACCACCTCTCACAAACCGAGAGAATCACTTCGGGCTTTCACCGAAATCCTTGCTTCTTTGTCTTGGGCTTACACCAAGACCCTTGCTCACTTTGTCTTGGGCTTTCACCAAGACCCTTGCTCTCTTGACAACAATTGGAGTGGAACTCACTCTTCTAGTATTGAGCACAACAGATGCTAATATGAATGTATGATGAAGGATGTGGAAATTAGGCTTTGGAATCACTAATTGGGAGCTTTGAGGTTGTGGAAAATCTCACTATAAGTTTGACACTTTGGAGTTGTGAAATCTTGTGGAAAACTAAGTGTGAACCTCTATTTATAAGCTCCTAAAGATTTCTAGCCGTTTGGACAAGATTTGATTGGGTTTTGTGCAAGATACACAAAACAGAAAATCGGGTTCAGAAATCTGTCCAGAAACGGTCGACCGAAAGGTGTATCGGTCGACCGAACCCTTGAGTCTGTTGATGGATCGGTTGACCGAACATAGGTACTGGTCGACCGAAACACTTAAGTTCTATAGGTCAACGGTCGACCGAGCAGGTACCGGTCGACCGAACTACTGGGTTTGGTAGAGAGAAATCTTGATCGGTTGGACAAACTTGTGTCGACCGATAGCAGGTAGATTTTACCTATTTGAACGGTCGACCGAACTAGGCAAATGGTTCGACCGGTTCTAATGTATATGGGGGTGTATATTGAGAAAAATGTGTATACGACCGTTGTATAATACGACAAATAAAACGGTCGTATTTTTACCAAAAACAACAAACGAAACGGTCGACCGAAGGTTTACCGGTCGACCGAACAGGTCTGGGTAATCGGTTAAATAGATGTGTGATCGGTTGAACGGATTGGTCTGGTATAACAAAAATTGTGTATAACCGGTCGACCGAACTCAGGCAGACTGGCGACCAATGTTTTAGGTGTTTAAGTGATCTAATGGAGTCCAAATTATATGATATTTTGTGTGTGACTCCTCAAAGGAATCTAGTGTGTGAATGCATGCATATTAGCTTAAGTTATGCTCAATTCACATAAGTTCCTAATTCTCAAAGAAAGGTAAAATTACATGTCTTCAATCCTAGCTTGATTACATGTCTTGACTTGATTTTTCTTCTTTCTTGAGTCTTGATCACCTGTAGATGTTAGCACAATACAACATGTATACTATTATACTACATGTGCTAATCTACATGTCCTTATTAAGATTAGGTTTAATTACATCATCAAAATACGGATTAAGGCAAAAAAGCCAACAATCTCCCCCCCTTTTTGATGATGGCAACCTATATCTTAAACCAACCTAATACTTGAAAAATGTATAAGTTAACTATGCATATAAATGCTCCCCCTATGGATGTGCATAGTTTTTCTTGACAATTTCATGTATATTTCAAGTATCCCTAATCTATTACTTCTCCCCATTTGACATCCATCAAAAAAATACAATAATCAATGTAATATATGAATTTAAATTTCTCCCCCATTGACAATTATATATAACTATTTGAGTTCAATTTAGGATGTCATTTGTAATGAAGATGCTCCCCCTAAATTTTGCACTTCATTACTCTAATAAAAGATATAACTATTAAGCTTCCCCTATCAATAAGGCTAGATGGAAACTATGAGTATGATTAAAGTTAAGTTCAATTAAGTTTCTATTTAAGCCTTATTCTAACATCCATTTAAAATTTGACATTTAAAATCAATGGATGTGGTATATGATTTGCAATGAATTTGGTATATGATTTGCAATGAATTAAACATCTAAGGATATGACAATTAAGCATATTAACTAGATTAGAGCTAATTTTTCAGAAAATTCAAAGATAGAAATTTTATACCAAACTTGAATTTGATTAGCTCCAATCTTGACTTGGTGATGCAACCGGATTCGAATTTGACGTTTTGGCTCACCCGGTCACCACCAATCTCCTCCTCAAGCTCCTACAAGTGTAGATTTTGGTACTCATTTTTGCTTGGGTCCATTAAGTTTAGCTTTTGGTACCCAAATCCAAGTTGATTTTGGTACCTCTACACTTACTTTCTTTTTCATGGCAAAATTATGTTTAACATTAATTTGAATAGGAAAGTTTTTAACATAAAAATTGTTTTTATTGCCATGTGTGAACTTATGCAATTTATTTGACAAATTTTCATTTAAGACATTAAGTTCACTGTTTTTAGTTGCTAGAGATTCATTTAAGCAATTTAGATTTTTAATCATAGAATTATGCTTTTCATTCATGTTAAGCATGTGAATCTCTAAATTTGCAACCTTTTCATTCATGCAATTTAAGTCATGTAATAATTGTTTGCTTTCTAAATGAGATTTATCAAGTTTAATAAGCAAGTCATTAGTGTCAATTTCTAGCATATGACTATCAATTGCATGAGATGAGGTATTCTTAACATTTAAATTTTCTTCCTTCAAGCATGCATTCTCTAAAGTTAGAACTTCAATTTTAGCAAGCAAATCAACTTTATCATCTAAGATAGATGCATTTTGACATTTAAGATCATGGATTTGCTCATTTGCTAATTGATTAGTCTTGTGAAGTTCTTTATATTTTTCAAATAATCTTTGAAATGCATTTTGTAGTTCATTAAAATCATGGGCATTATCTTTTGAACTACTACTTGAAGAAGAGCTAGAGGATACCTCATCTTCACTTTCTCCATCGGATGAGCTTAATGATGATGAAGATGTTGAGTTAATCTCCATTTTCTTTGCTTGAGCTACATCCTTAGGATTTGCTTCTCCCTTCTTCCCGGTTGGTGAATCTCCTTCACCAAAATTCTTTTCTAATGTTTGCCATATTGAATAAGCACTATCACATGAGCAAACAATATTAAAAAGTTCATCTCCTAATGCACAAAATATGACATTCATAGCCTTAGCATTTAGGGATGCATTTTTCTCATCTTCTAAACTCCATTTACTAAAATCATATCTAGGTGATTCATATGGAGTTTGAATCATAAACCACATGTTAATGTTCATGGATTTAATAAATGATATCATTTTACTTTTCCATGAAACAAAATTATTTCCATCAAAGTGTGGTGGTTTACAAGATTCTAAAGGTGTGGATGCATTAAGAGCCATGTTAATTTATCGATTAAGAACAAAATTAACGAACAAGGCTCTGATACCAAATGTATTTTGAAGCTCATCATGTGTATAATTTTCATTATTTGCACTAGAGTTTGAGCTATCACTATAATAAGACTTAGTTGAGCATGAAGAGTTAGAATCTACCTCACTTTGATCTTCAATAGCCATGAAGCATGAGTGAGTCACTTCTCTTCTACTTTGCAAGGAAGAAGACGATGATGATGGTGATGAAGAATCATCCCATGTAGCCTTGTGTGCTTCCTCCTTCCTTTCTCTTCTCTTGCTCTTCTCCTTTTCTTTTCTCCTCTCCCTTCTCTCCTTTTTCTTCTCCCCTTCTCTTCTCTCATTTTCACTCTCCTCCCTCTCTTTTTCTTTTTCTCTTTTCTCACTTTTTCTACCTCTTCTTTCATTCTTTTCTCCCTTATCCCTCTTGAGGTATTTGAAGAAGTCTTTGGCTAGGACTTCTATGTCCTCATCTTCTATACTCCTCCTTGGTTCATCTAAATTTGCATGTAATGCCAAGGTGGAGTTTTTCTTTGAAGCTTCCTTCTCTCTTCGATGACTCAATTGGAGCTCATAGGCCATGAGATTTCCAATGAGTTCCTCCATCTTTAATTTTGAAAGATCGTGCGATTCTTCGATTGCCACGACCTTGTCTTCCCAATCGTTGCTCAATGACCGGAAGAATTTTCAAGTCATCTCTCCTTCATTTATCCTTCTTCCAAGAATCAAAAGAGAGTTAGTGATATCGGTGAAGCGAGTGTTCATGTCGTTTATGTTCTCACCGATTTGCATAGAAAATATTTCATATTTATGCATGAGGAGACTTATCCTAGTTTCTTTGGTTTTGCTATCACCCTCATGATGCATTTGTAACCTATGCCATATTTCATTTGCACTTTCACATCCCCTAATTCTATTGTATTCTCCCTCATTAAGGCCACAATAAAGAATATTCATAATTTTTGAATTCATTTCAATTTCTTTCATTTGAGCCCTAGATAGAGAATCTAAATCATCTTCATTTGGGGGTATGTATGGATTTTGAATAAACTTCCAATACTTAAGGTCATTTGATATTAAAAAGATTTTCATTCTATTTTTCCAATAATCATAATTTGACCCATTAAGCAAAGGAGGCATTGTGGTGCATAAACCCTCTAAGTGATTAGATGTTGAAGCCATGCTAAAATTACGGTAAAGTAATGAAATTTAGCTAACAAGGCTCTGATACCAAATGTAGGATCGTGTGGGTCTATGGGTCCACAAAATAATCACGATTAAGCCCTAATTAACTACTTGGTTGATTGATCAAAGAATTGCAGCGGAAATTAAAAACAAATCAAACACAAGTAGGAAAGCAATGCAAACCACACAAGAAGACACCAGATTTACAGAGGTTCGGCCGCGCCTACGTCCTCTCTTGCAAGCCCCTCTCGAATCCCCATTCGAGCTCCTCTTGCGTCTTCACTATGCCTCCCCGTTCCGGGCCGGGAGCAACACCTTTTACAAGTCTTCAAGCTCGCGAACAACCCTCGCCGAGCTTGGCACCACCTCTCACAAACCGAGAGAATCACTTTGGGCTTTCACCGAAATCCTTGCTTCTTTGTCTTGGGCTTACACCAAGACCCTTGCTCACTTTGTCTTGGGCTTTCACCAAGACCCTTGCTCTCTTGACAACAATTGGAGTGGAACTCACTCTTTTAGTATTGAGCACAACAGATGCTAATATGAATGTATGATGAAGGATGTGGAAATTAGGCTTATAGAGTGTAGAAATGGGAGCTTTGAGGATTGAGGTTTCTCTCTAATGTATTGGGACAATTGGAGTTGGAGAGTTTTCTTAACAACAAGTCTTGATCCTCTATTTATAAGCTCCTAAGGTATTCTAGCCGTTGGGGATAGATTTGATTGGGTTTTGTGCAAGATACACAAAGCAGAAAATCGGGCTGCAAATCTGTCCAGAACCGGTCGACCGAAACTACTAAATCGATCGACCGTTCACTTGATTTCAAGGAGAACGGTCGAACAAAAGAATATTCGGTCGGACAAACGAGCTAGAACTTAACTCTACTTAAGTGAATCGGTCGAACCAAAGTAAGGGGCGGTCGACCGTTCAGGGGATTCGGTTGAGACAAAGGTCAATCGGTCGAACGAGAAATGTGTCGACCGATAGCAGGGAATTTGGTTTCTGAAAAATATGTACAACCGGTCGACCGAAACAAGGTCTTCGTTCGACCAGTTACCGAATGTATTTTGGGGTTAAGTTTTGTTTTATACGAATACGACCGTTATAGGAATACGACAAGAAAAACGGTCATATTAAAATCCGGGATCGGTCGACCGAAAAGGTAGAACCGGTCGACCGGTAGAGTTCGGTAAAATCACTGTGGAGAGTCTGTTATAAACCGGTCGAACTGAGAACTGGTTCGGTCGACCGGTTCACACAGGAAATCTGGGTTTAAGTTTATAAGTGATTTCCGACTAAGGTTTGGGTGATCTAATGAAGTCCAAATAAGGTTAAATATTGTGTGTGACTTCTCTAAGGAACCTAGTGTGTATGTGATTGGTTTTTAACTCTTGTATGCTCAATTTACAAAGCTAAATGAAGACTTGTAATCTTGATTTTATTTTGAGTCTTAGGAACATGTGTAAATTGAGCATACAAGAGTTAAAAACCAATCACATACACACTAGGTTCCTTAGAGAAGTCACACACAATATTTAACCTTATTTGGACTTCATTAGATCACCCAAACCTTAGTCGGAAATCACTTATAAACTTAAACCCAGATTTCCTGTGTGAACCGGTCGACCGAACTAGGCAAATGGTTCGACCGGTTCTAATGTATATGGGGGTGTATATTGAGAAAAATGTGTATACGACCGTTGTATAATACGACAAATAAAACGGTCGTATTTTTACCAAAAACAGCAAACGAAACGGTCGACCGAAGGTTTACCGGTCGACCGAACAGGTCTGGGTAATCGGTTAAATAGATGTGTGATCGGTTGAACGGATTGGTCTGGTATAACAAAAATTGTGTATAACCGGTCGACCGAAAGGTGAACGGTCGACCGAACTCAGGCAGACTGGCGACCAATGTTTTAGGTGTTTAGGTGATCTAATGGAGTCCAAATTATATGATATTTTGTGTGTGACTCCTAAAAGGAACCTAGTGTGTGAATGCATGCATATTAGCTTAAGTTATGCTCAATTCACATAAGTTCCTAATTCTCAAAGAAAGGTAAAATTACATGTCTTCAATCGTAGCTTGATTACATGTCTTGACTTGATTTTTCTTCTTTCTTGAGTCTTGATCACCTGTAGATGTTAGCACAATACAACATGTATACTATTATACTACATGTGCTAATCTACATGTCCTTATTAAGATTAGGTTTAATTACATCATCAAAATACGGATTAAGGCCAAAAAGCCAACAAAACTCACAAACCATTCGAAAAAGTACATTGTGACCTCTGGGGGCCTCCCCTGTACTAAGCAGGAACAACTTTAGATTTTATGTCTGTTTTGTAGACGACTTCACCAGATTTACCTGGATTTTTCCTTTAAAATTGAAGTATGATTTCTTCAATTTCTATTTAGAATTTGAAAAATATGTCTCTAGACAATTTGACTCAAATATAAAGGTTTTCCAATGTGATGGCGGATGAGAGTTTATGTCCAATATCTTTCAAAATCATTTAAAAACTCAAGGCATCTTAATGCAAGTATCGTGCCCTCACACCCCTGAGCAAAATGGGGTGGTAGAGAGAAGGCACAGACTAATCACTGATATGGGTTTGACACTCATGTTTAACAGTGGAGCTCCAAAAAGATTCTGGTTTGATGCTTTCTCGACATATGTTTTCTTACTAAATAGACTTCCTAATAAAGTTGGAAAAACACCTTACATAGCTTTGTTTGCTAAAGAACCTGATTACTCCTATTTAAGAGTATTTGGGTGCAGGTGTTTTCCATGCTTAAGAGATTACATGCCAAATAAATTTACATAAAAATTTGCCCCGTGTGTCTTTTAGGTTACAGTATTAGACACAAGGGTTATATTTGTTTCAACCCCAGCACAAATAAAATATATATGTCTCGTCATGTAATATTTGATGAACAACTTTTTCCTTATAAAGACCCAACCTCTCTATGTTCACCTTCTCAAGGTGAGTCATCCATTGCTAGTTTCTCTAATTGACAAATGGATAATTCCTCCACCCGCAACAACAATGGTGAGAACACAACTCAGGACCCTTTTCCTATAGGGCACTCTGTTGTTCAACCACCTACAACCATAAATGTTATTCCACAAAATAGTTTAGTGGTGCCTACAGGACAATCTGAGGAAGAAAATCCTCTTGAATCTTATGAATCCCATGATGATAACGGGAAATAACAACAAAGACATGAAGACAACTCCCCTGACTCATCTGAGCATGGTGATGAGATTCAAAGGGAAGGTCCTTCTTCAAATGTCCCTGCAGTCACGATTGTGGAACCCACAATCGACCATGATGCTTCTGATGCCCTCCCTGAGCTTCACAATACTCACACCATGGTCAGCAGAGGGAAACACAATATTTCTAAACCCAATCCTAAATATGCTTTGTATTCTACAATAACACCTCCAGACCCTCCATCAAGTGTTATTGAGGCCATCAACCATCCTGGCTGGCGCCAAGCCATGCAAGAAGAAGTGAATGCCATGGTTCAGAATCATACATGGGATCTTGTTCCAAGAAAGAAGGGCAGTCATGTCATTGGTTGCAAATGGATTTTCAGGGCTAAACTTCAACCAAATGGCTCTCTTTCCCTACTAAAAGTCATGTTAGTTGCAAAAGGCTACAAACAAATTGCAGGTATTGACTTCTTAGAAACTTCTTCCCCAGTAGTCAAACCAGCAACCATCAGATTAGTCCTCAGCATTGCCACTATGAAGGGATGACAAATTCGACAGTTAGACGTCAAAAATGCATTTATCCATAGCACTATATCTAAAGACATTTACATGTCCCAAATCCCAGGTTTTGTAAATCCTCAACACCCCTCTCATGTTTGCAAACTAAAGAAAGCTTTATATAGGCTCAAACAGTCACCTCGAGCATGGTTCGATAGATTTAGTTCTTATTTACTGTCTAAATGATTCTCATGTAGTCAAGCTGATTGCTCTCTCTTCACTCTTCATTATTCGTCGGGATCTATATTTTTACTAGTTTATGTTGATATAATTTTAACCGGAACTCATATTCATGATTTAGATAATTTAACGAGTGATCTTGCTGCAAAATTTAATATGAAAGATTTGGGTTCACTTCATTATTTCTTGGGTATCGAAGTATTCAGAACAGACCAAGGACTATATCTCAGTCAACAATCGTATGCAGCTAGTATCCTCAAGCGAATGCACATGGATACTGCCAAATACATCTATACTCCTATGGTCTGCAAGAATTCCACATCCCTTGACTCTTCCCCATTCCCGGATGTTTCTTTATTTAGACATATTGTTGGTTCTTTACGATACCTCACACTCACCAGACCTGATCTTAGTTACACTGTTAATTACTTATGCCAACACATGCACTCTCCCACTGACTTCCATTTTCAGCAAGTCAAATGCACTCTCAGATACATTCATGGTAGTTTGCATCTCTCCATGATCATTCATGCACAAACTACATTAGATTTATATGCCTTCTCTGATTCAGATTGGGCAGGCAGTGAACTTACAAAAAGATCCACTAGCGGGTTCTGCACTTTCCTCGGAGCAAATTGCATATCTTGGAAGTCCAAGAAACAAGCAACGATGTCACGATCCAGTGCCGAGGCTGAACATAGGGCAATGACACGTACCACAACTGAAATAACGTGGCTCACGTTTGTGCTCAAGGACCTGGGCGTGCATGTTAAACAACCACCAACTTTGTTTTGTGATAACATCAGTGCCCTTCATATGTCTATTAATCCTGTTTTTCATGGCAGGACCAAGCATGTTGAACTTGACTATCATTTTGTTCGGGAAAAAGTGACATTGGGCTCCCTAATCACCCGATACATTCCATCCAAAGACCAATTGGATGACATCTTTACGAAAGCACTCTCCAAGGACTTATTCACTCGGATACTAAACAAACTCAACCTCGTTCCCTGGCCGAGTTTGAAGGGGAGTATGAGCTGGTCGACAGAAAACACCAAGCTGGGATTAAAACAAGTCTAGCCCATGATGAATGTTGACCAAGAGGCTAAACAAGGACATGTGTCCGCTGATGCTGGATTGGGTCCAAGCAGACTCGAGCCCATCAACCTTGGTGCTGCCCACGTGAGCATTAAAACTTGGGATAAAACAAACCGAGGCTAAGGAATATTACCGTTGTGATAAATGAGTCAACCGTTGTAATAGTCGGGCAAAATCGAGAATGTTCGATCCACTGAACATTTTGTATATAACCAAAGTTATACCTAATAAATAAACATAATAGTGAACTCAAGAAATCTAGAGTTTCTTGCGCCGCTATTTCTCTTTTTTTCCTCAAACTCTAGATCCAAGGGGACCTCTCGTCCTCTCATGCGATCGTAGATTTTCCACAAGGAAGTTGTTTTATGCTCTTATTTCATTGTTGAAGATACTGTGTACATCAGGAATCCTGTAGTATATTTTTGCCTAATCCAGTGCGAATTTATAATCCCTCGTGTGATTTAGAAATGATGGCGTTATCCCCGTCCATCAGCACACATTGGAAGCTCAAGAATCAACGACTTTGAATAGTTGGGTGACATCTAAAAGGTCGATATCTCGGAGTAGATTAGAGCGTAGAGGGACCAAGACAACGTACAAGCTCTTAAAAAATATCTAGATTTTTTAAGTTTCGAACTGATATAGAACGACTTTGCTTGTTGACTAGTAGAAAATAGTAAATCAATAAGCCTGTTGAAATTGTTTTTGTTTGTGCAAAAATAAGCGTGTTTCTTTCTCCCTTACGCTGTCGGTGTAGCAATATATTGGCCATCCTGTGCATTATAACAATATATTTGTGTAAATACTTCTTTAGAGAGTATTCAAGTCCAAAAATGTTTTAAGTGAAAACTTGATAGATGCTGCATTATAAGTTGGATTTAGGTGTACGTTGGTTAGAAAACGATAATGAATAAAGTGAAATTAATTACAGATGTTTAGTTGTCGATAAATCTTTTTGGACTCATGCTAAAGCAAGGTCATCTGACAAGTGCATTGCATCCATTTCTGAAAAGATTACGGTCCATAAAGGTTGGCAACAAAAAAGTCAAACCCGTTGTGGCAATGATTACGACAAGTTCGTTTATTAAAAAAAAAAAAGGATCCCACACAACCGCGAGAGATATTCATTAAAAAATCTAACCTTTTGGTACGTGAAATATTTTTTACTTGTATTCTTAATTTTGTATCAAAATTATTGTTCCAAATGCACAGTTTTTCTTAAAGATGACAATATACTTTGACCGAGTTCTACTTAATCATCCACCGACGTTAGATTATGCATTTTGAACATGAATACATTTAAATCAATATAAATATGGGTTTAGTTACTTTCGTTTCTATCCTCAATTATAAGCGTGTTTCTCGGACACATATATTTATTTCCTTCGCCGGCATTGGTAATATTGCTAATATCTAATTAAAATATAGCTGAGTATACTTATCTCTCCTTCGAAAAAAATAATTGTTATCTTGTATTGGTAATCGAAAATAATATATTGAAGACTTGACTTGGATATACTTTTTTGTCAAAACCGACAATACTTTCCCCCATGAAATCTTCACGTTGCGTTAAAATTAGTCTGATGAGGGAGATAAATCGGATTATGACTGATTCCATATAAAGTGATGTATAAACTGATGATGTTTTCCAGTTTAGGAGACTTTAAAGTAATCACACGGTAATGTATATAAAGTGTTACTGTAATCAATATTACATCGTCATTCAAGATAACCGATATATTTATCATGGGATTAATAAAAGTCAACATACACAACATATATTTTCCGAAGTGCTAAAACTTTTGCTATGTCATCAAATTAGTTGGTGGTGTTGTGACGAAAACATGAACTTTGATATCCAACCAGACTCATCTAATTTGAAGTCGATGATGGAGTCAAAGGCAAAGTCATAAAAAGTATGTGATTTTCGAAGGGAAAGTAACTTTATAGAACAAAAAAGAAAATTAGAAAGATGGTAACATTAAAAATAAAAAAAAGCAATGCTCTGTAAATCGTGTTTCCCTTGTAAAAACATGTTTATTCGCATCAAATAGTGTAACATTATCTTTTCATAAATTATTGTAACCAATCTAAGATTCTAAGTTATCACAAAAGGTCATTTTTGTGCCATATCGTTTTATGTTCCAACGTCGTGTCAAAAATTTACAAAATATATGCAAAGAAATCCAATTTTTTTCTCATATACCCACATAATTTACTAATAACATATTCCATACATAAACCATACAAATCACAACACATCTCAACCATCAAATCACTTCTACTAACCAAACCATAATCTCTCCAGAGTCAGATTCTCAACCTGAAAAAAATCCTCCTTCCACCGAACTAATCACCCCATCCCTGATTATTAGGGGAAAAAAGTTCAAAAACACATCCAGTGGTCCCAAACTACAAAAAATTCTTCCATAATCAGCCTTATCCCAAATTCCCCACATGATTAATGACTAATCCCTCCTTTTCGAAGACAAAGTCAGAACAAGCCAAGACAGGAGATTCCCGGGAAAGAAGAAGAAGAAGAAGATGGAACCCAAATTATTATTTATTCCCAACCATTGTGTTTGCCCTCTCCATTCCACGTCTCCTCGTTAGGGTTATCCACGTTTTGACTTCTCCCTCTTATTTCCCCAATCCGCTCCCGGGCGCGACGCGACGCCCTTTTTGACCGTCTTTTGTCTCCAATCCAAGTTTCCTTGGGTGATCTCGACGCCATTGTGCTATTGGGATGGGAAAAATCCTATCTTGCGGCGTTCTGTTGTGGTTTCTGAGAGTTTAGGCGCGTTTTGGGAGGTGTTTTAGGGGTTTTCTCTTGTTGGGTTCGGCGTTTCGGTTGGTTTGGTTGATGGGTTTTTTGGGATTTTAGTTGTGGTTGCTTCTACACTGAGATTATGATGTTGTCCAGCTAAAACAGTTTTTTGTTTGTTTGGAGGAAGAATATTTATGTTCTGATTTGCTCAAGTTAGCTGGATTTTTTTTCTTTTGATTTTTGTGCCTTTTCCCATTTGATTGGAGGCTAAGTAATTTGGCTAATTCATTGTTGGTGAGAGCTTCATAACGAAGATTTTGTTAGCCTGTAATTAGTAGTCATGAAGCTCACAGTGCATGTGATCGAAGCAAGAAATCTTCTTGCAATGGACCTCAATGGTTTGAGTGATCCCTATGTGAAATTGCAGCTTGGGAGGCATAAAGCCAAGACCAAGGTGATCAAGAAGAACTTGAACCCCACGTGGGACGAGGAGTTCCATTTGATGGTGGATGATCTCGAAGAGGAACTTAATGTGTCGGTTATGGATGAAGATAAGTACTCAATTGATGACTTCATCGGGCAAATCAAGATACCTGTTTTGACTGTTTTTGAAGCTGATAAAAAAGTCATTGAATCGGCTTGGTATCCGTTGCAGTCCCTCAAAAAGAAGACCAAGAGCAAAGATTGTGGTAACGCTATCTCATTATCCTTTTTGCTTTGACATTTTCAAGTAATGATTCACTGTTGACTTTGATTGAGCTGAATTTACGTTTAGGCATTCAATTATGACTTCGTTTGCATACATGAGGGATGCTCCTTATATCTTGGTTCCTCTTAGCATTATTCTTATTTCTTAAATCAGAGAAGACCTTATATGTCCATCTTCTTCAAAAAAAATTCAAACTGGGCAAGTTGCGATCATGGCATTTTTATAATTTTTGGCATTGTAGAGATTCAAAAACTTAAAAAATTGGTATGACTTTTGATTAATCTGTCGTATTTGAGCAATCTACATGGTCACTTTCGTTTGCAAGCTATGGTGGCTTTCTATAAACTGTCATTTCCTTTTGTTAACTAATGGATCACTTTCATCTTTTTTTCTAAATGGAAAAATAAGCTTCATTTGGCTCATGATAAGCAGAAATTTCACTTTTATTTATGCCACTGTGTGACACTGAAAGCTATATTTTTTACTATTTTGTTGAATATTTATGTGAACCAAGTACTTCAGGGCAGTAGATGTGGAATATTTGGTAACTTTTGGACCTCATCTTGCTAAAAGATTTATGAATCTGTTCTTACTAATCAATGAATGTTGTAGTTCTAGTTCAATTCAATGCTTCAGTGTAATATGCTCTTTCTAACAAGAGCAGATTATCTTACTCACTGCTATTCTTTCAGGAGAAATCCGTCTTGCTTTATCATTCTCCCTAAAAAGTTCTTTATCTGAGGTATCAGCTGTTGTACCATCTTATTCTGACTCAGACATGTCAGGTGAAGTGCTAGTAGTACAACGATCTCTGCCATCCGATGTGACTATAAAATCTTCAGCTGCATTGGAAGGGGAAGATCAAGAGAGCGATGTTGCTAAAGAAGAAAAACTTAACCAACCAAAATTTGTTGGTCGCATTGTGCAGATATTCCGAGGGAAGGAAACAGAAACACAAAGTAGAGATATTGATTTGCTAGAAGTGTTGGAGCCAACAGAGAAACCGGTTTCTGAAGTTTCATCCGACGCAACATCCTCTAACTTATCATTCGAGGAACTGTTGAAAGATGTTGAATCGAAAGATAAAGGAGACGAAATGCCTGAGAACCTACCAGGAGGAGTGCTTCTAGACCAAGCTTACATCACCTCACCAGCTAATTTGAACACATACTTATTTTCACCTGATTCAAGTTTTCTGCAGTCCTTGGCTGAGTCCCAGGGGAGCACAGACCTACATAATGCACCTTGGGTGATCGATAGTAGTGGCAAAATGAAAAGAGAGGTCTCATACATAAAGGCTGCGAGTAAGTTGATCAAGGCCGTCAAAGCGACGGAAGAGCAAACTTACATTAAGGCAGATGGAAAATCTTATGCAGTTCTATCAAGTGCTAGCACACCTGACGTTCCCTATGGAAGTTGTTTCAAGACGGAAATTCTTTTCTGTATAATGCCAGGGCCAGAGTTGCCATCAGAAGAGCAGTCGTCGCGGTTGGTTGTATCCTGGCGTATGAATTTCATACAGAGTACGATGATGAAAGGAATGATCGAAAATGGAGCACGACAAGGCCTTAAAGATAGCTTCACTCAATGTGCAGAGTTGGTAGGTCAGAACATCAAACCGGTCGATTTGAAAGATCTTGGATCCAGCAAAGAGCAGATATTAGCATCCTTGACGGTACAGCAGGAGTCCGACTGGAAGCTGGCTTTCCGGTTCTTGGGGAATTTCACCATGTTCTCCACCATCCTTGTTGGTCTATACATTTTTACACACATCATGTTAAGCAGCCCCAGCAAATTGCAAGGGCTTGAGTTCTCTGGTCTGGATTTACCAGACTCAATTGGTGAAATGGTTATATGTGGGATTCTTGTTCTTCAAGGTGAACGTGCACTAAAGATGATCGGACGATTCCTGAAAGCTAGAAAGCAAAAAGGTGATTTTATGGTTATTTTGCAAGAGCAAATATGGTTTTATAATGTTTAGCTGCTTAACTATTATGCAGCTTTCTTGATGGCATTGGTTGATTTTCTTTCTAAGCGACTTTTCAATTTTAATCTTCTTATGATGATATTAGGTAGCAGCGATCATGGAATCAAAGCTCATGGAGATGGATGGCTGCTGACTGTTGCTTTGATTGAAGGGAGTAGCTTAGCAGCAGTGGCATCAGATGGATTTTCCGACACATATGTTGTTTTTACCTGCAATGGTAAGAGAAAGACCAGTTCCATCAAGTTCCAGACACCAGATCCCCTCTGGAATGGTAATACTCGTGCTCCTCTTCTATTTTCGCTACCATGACTTACTTAGTGATAATTAAAAACACTTATGAAATCACAGAGATTTTTGAGTTTGATGCCATGGAGGACCCTCCATCCATGCTTCTAGTGGATGTATACGATTTTGATGGACCTTTTGAAGAGGCTGCAGCCCTTGGTCATGCCGAATTCAATTTTTTGAAATCTAATTTGTCTGACTTAGCCGATATATGGATTCCTCTCGAGGGGAAGTTAGCCCAGGCATGTCAATCCAAATTGCATCTGAGAATATTTCTGAACAACACTCGAGGTACAGAGGTTGTTAAGGATTATCTTTTGAAAATGGAAAAAGAAGTTGGGAAGAAGGTAAGCGGTGCTTATTAGTTTGTTCACCTTTGCTCAGCATTTCTTCTGCCTTTTTTTAATTTTAAACTTTCTTCAATGTATATGCAGTTGAATGTTCGATCTCCTCAGACAAATTCGGCGTTTCAAAAGCTTTTTTGTCTTCCAGCAGAAGAGTTTCTTATCAATGACTTTACATGTCATTTGAAGCGTAAGATGCCTATGCAGGTAACTTCAATCATATTTCTATGTCTTTCTTTTCGCACTTGAGGATTTCGATTTGCATTGTTCAATGTTTCTCTCACTTAAGGACTAATTACTTGGTCAAAACCAAACCATTTGACTTTTTCCTACTAAATTGTTTTGTTTTAATTTGTGAAACCAAACCATTTTTATTCCTGTTGACAGACTATATTGTAATGGAGGAAAACTTCAAAGGTCACTAGGATATGTAGTAGTAGATATTTGTTGGAAGATAACTATTGCAGATACAAGGAATCTGCATTGAAAATTGGTTCTCCCACAAAGCCAATATACACAAACATGTGCTAAGATCTTCTTATACTCTTACTAAATGTCTAAATGACAAGCATTTTAGATAGGTTCTCATGATTACATATTGTGCATTGTAGAGCTTGTTTTCATTATTAAAATAATAAAATGTAAGCAAAGTGCCAAAGTAGTTTCCATACTCTCTCTAGATTCCTTATCCAAATAGCTGTGAGGATTCTACGATACAGTTCCTGGGCTTGTATGTAGTACTTACATGCAGCTCTGTTTCACTAGAAAATATTTCGGCAGGATTTAAATGGTATACTGGGAAGTTGCTTGTAACAAAGTGTGCACAATTGGACTTCCAGTGGATTCGTCATGTTCAAACCCTTACTGAGAAGTCTAATTATGCCTCTGAATTATGTAGAACAGTTTGTGCATGCTTGAGTGCCTCTAAAACCTTTTGATGTGAGCAGGGCCGCCTCTTTTTGTCTCCAAGAATAATAGGATTCCATGCCAATCTCTTTGGGCACAAAACAAAATTCTTCTTCTTGTGGGAGGATATTGAGGACATTCAAGTTATTCCTCCAACACTGTCATCAGTAGGAAGTCCGTCTCTGATGATTATTCTCAAACGTGGCAGAGGTGAGGATGCTAAGCATGGAGCGAAGATGCAAGACCACAAGGGAAGGCTGAAGTTCCATTTCCAGTCGTTTGTATCTTATCAGGCTGCAAACAGGTTTGTTCAATATGTTTTCGTTAGCTTTTGTTTTTTCTTCTATCTTTCTGTTCTGCTGCCTGGTTTTGTGGGTTTCTCTATGGTATGCTTTATCCTCATGTTCAAGTGAGTCTTTTCTCGAGGGTTTCCACAAAATATTGCCCACTGATGCTCCATGTTTTATATTTTATTTTTACCTTTTCTGATAACAATGCTTGTGGGTTTTTTCCTCTTTTTTGCTTTTCGTTTAGCTTTTTTTGCTTTTCCGATAACAATGTTCTCGTTTAGGCATTAAGTTCCATTCTCCAATGAAAGTTTACTTTTACACTTACAAAGAAGTATTGTTTTTGGTCCATGTTTTCGTTTTGGAACTCCGTTAGGTTTCTAGTGATTCACTGTTGATCATCCATAAACTTAAAGATGAGTGGCGGACCAGAGACGATAAGCTGGTCTTTATTGTAGTACAACTTGCTTGCCTTTAACATTAACTTTACAGGACTATCATGGCATTGTGGAAAGCTAGATCGTTAACTCCCGAGCAAAAATTTAAAATAGTGGAAGAAGAATCTGAATCTGAAACAAAAGGCCTTCATCATGATGAAAGTGGATCATTCCTAGGTATAGAAGAGGCAAAACTGTCAGAGGTTTATTCTTCATCTGTTGCTGTTCCTGTGAGTATCTTTCCCCTTATGAAGCTTATTAAGACGTACATATTGCATACATGATGCTAAATAGAGAAACCCAAGCTTTTATTTTTTGTTTGGGTTTTATCTTCTTAACCTAGACAAGGAATTTAAGTTTGGTTTGTAAGTGAAATTAAAAGAATATGGTTCCCATTTGAGGAAGATGATTCGCGTTCTTGTTTTTAATTATTAATGTCATCCCAATCTTTGAACTATCGAATTTCACAATTATAATGCTCCTTACACCATTGAAAGGCTTATGTAAACTTTTATTCTCACAAACTTCGTAAATATACCTTCATAGCTGATTATTTGTTGGATACATTATTGAGGATTTGGTGTTGAATGATCACATTGGCTAATGAATTTACTTGAAACTATTCACTTGTACACGAACTACCATCAATTTTATCTGGACGGCAGTAATTTTGTCAGGTGGAGAACCAGGTCTCTTTTCACGTTTAGTGGTTTGCGGTTTGGTATTGAAAGATCTTACAACAGAAAATTGTAGTTTGGTTTCTGATTTTGTCCAATATCTGGAACAACTAGGCTAGTGTGCATTGTTGCCTATGACATTAATTTAATTTGTACTCATCCAAAACTATATCATTTCCTCCATGCCCTAGTAACAGATGAACACCCTGATGGAGCTATTTGGTGGAGGCATCTTGGAGCGCAAGGTAATGGAGAAAGTAGGATGTGTTGCCTATAACTTCTCCGCATGGGAACCAATTAAACCTGACATCTACCATCGCCAAATTAACTACAAGTTTGACAATAATGTTTCTCATTATGGAGGAGAAGTGACAAGCACCCAGCAGAAGTCCCAGCTCGTTGACAAAAATGGATGGCTTATTGAGGAGGTCATGGCTCTTCAAGGACTCCCTCTCGGAGAATATTTTGATGTACAAATAGCAATCCTGTTCTCATGCTTTTCCGTTCCTTACCATGGGACTATGAGTGCTTAGATCGTTCTTTTCTTTTTCCTGCAGCTTCATATAAGATACCAAGTGGATGACATTCCAACAAGAACAAATGCCTGCAATGTTCAAGTTTCCCTCGGGATTGCATGGCTGAAAAGTACCAATCATCAGAAAAGGATAACAAAGAACATTGTGTCTGGTTTGGCAGACCGTCTAAGGGAAATGTTCCGCCTGGCTGAACAGTTCATAATTGGAAAGTGAAGATACCTATCGACATTTCTTCAGGTTATTTCTTGCATGTTTGAGGGCTTTGTTATGATTTTTCTTTTTCTCCTTTACATTTTTCTGACGACGAGGCGACACGGGCACCCAGTTCCAAGTGATGTTTACTTAATTATAGACAAGGCATTGCCGACATCGAGGATTTGTGAGCCCATTGAAGATTATAAGTATATTATCTGAGGAACATTAATGAAGGCTGTAATCTCTCTATAGTCTATATGCATTCTTCCTGAGTCCCCAAGTTAGGATACCCAACATGTGTTATATTATCTATTCCATTCGCTATGTTGAGGCTGGTCGAGAGTATTTAATGAGGATTTAGTCACACGAGCGACGGTGCGACACTGAGGACTTGCCTATCACACTTTTGGAATTGTATCTGATTGTTGTATTTTTATTTTTATTTTTGGTTTATCCAGTGATTGTTTCTTAAACATTACTAACAGAAGAAACATGAAAATTTGTACAATGGTGTGTTCTTTGTTGTTGTATACTCTGTTACATATTGTGATAATGATATCCATTGTTTCTAGACTCTGGTTTCTACTTGTTGCAATTATTATTTGCCGGCGAGCATTTTGTTCTTTTTCCAACAAATACTCGCCATGTTCGTAGGATTTACCTTATTTTTGGTTAAAAGGAAGCATTGCCATGACCTTTTAAATCCTAAAAATCATTTCCTTGTCATGAAGAGATAATCTTCTTTCATTCTGTGTAGGCTAAGGATATTGTTGAGAATTGTTCCATACTAGAAAATTTAATGTGAATGAGACTTATAAAAATTCGAGTATTTAAGCATACCATTGAGATGGAGGTCTATTCATTAACATGGTATCACTTGATTCAAATCTGTTAGGAAATAAAAGTTGGCATGTTGGGGACTTATAAGACGTCACGTATACATTGAACAAAAACATTAAACACTCAAAATAACTAAATAAATGTTACTCTGGTGTAATTTATTTATGAAAACACTTTTCTCCACCTAAATCCCAAATAATGTATATTGTTTGAAGTTAGATTAGACCAACCAACCATGACCAATTTGATGGGCAACCGGAAGACCCAGAACCATAAACACCAAACCAAATCTCGTCCATCCACATCCAATCGGACGGCTGACATTAGACGTTGGGTTCTATTCCGTCGATCTCTATCCCACATCCAAAACGAACTCGAGTGGCGTTGGAAACCCTAGAATTTGGAGATCCACTTGTGCCCTCCAGGTAACTACTATGCTCCAATTCGACCCTCTTTTTTTAGGTTTTTTCGCTTCGTCGTCGTCTTTCTTCCCATAACTCGCCGTTTCTCTGCGTCGTCGTTAGGTTTTTGGTGTTAATTCGGACCACTTGTTTGAATGTTCGAGAAGTTGCAGCTTTTAGATTTTGAAAATGGTGAATTTGGCGTTTTCCCGTAAAAAGTTGGTTTTTAATGTCCTACTTGCTGTTTGATTTCAGATTAGGTTTTGATGTTTTTTCGGTTGTTAATTGATATTTGTTCGGAGTAAGAGTTTGTTTCCTCGTTGCTAATTTGTGTTTTTTGCTATTAATATGCTTTTGTGATGAACTCTAGGTTGTTGGTTTTGAGGTGAATGCTACTCGTTTTAACAATTTTGGTTCATTTTGGAGTAATCTCTATGTCATTGGTTGGAGTTTAGGGTTTTATGTGAGGTTTGGGAAACACCAATCTTGGTCTAAGCTGATTTGAGGACTCTTATTGGGAGCAAATCATAGACGGGTTGGAGGATGGTGTTTGTCGTTGCGAAAGACTTTCGTGTTTATTATTCGAGTGAGAAGTGACAACTTGGTTTTTTCCATGTAAACTAACCAACTTGGCATGAGGAAGTAGATATTCAAGAAGATGCATCGTGGTGGTCTTGATCGGTTTAAAAAGGCACAATCTTTGGAACCTTTTTCAGTGTCTGATAGTTCAACTACCAAGCTCGTCAAGAATTCTACGCCGCCACCTGCAGTACATCAGGTGTCATCTGACTTTCGGGCTCAGGTTCCTTCTCAGCAAAGTGTTCCTGCAAAAGTTGCAGAAGCAGCGGTGCCGGCACAGCATGTCACTCAGGTGGGTGACGGGCAATCAATGTGGCAACCTCCGGACTGGGCAATAGAGCCAAGACCAGGGGTTTATCTTCTTGAAGTTTTGAAGGACGGTGAGGTCCTTGATCGGATCAACTTGGACAAAAGGAGGCACATTTTTGGAAGGCAGGTACCAATGTGTGATTATGTGCTTGATCACCAGTCTATTTCACGTCAGCATGCTGCTGTGGTTCCCCACCGGAATGGAAGGTTAGCTCTTTGGTTTATTACTTTGACATTTCATAGCAGTAGGAAATGCTTTGTGATTTTTGATTCAAAATTACTTTCCCAACCAGTTCTATCGAACTGTATTTATTTGGTGGATGCTTACAGTATATACGTCATTGATCTGGGATCTGCGCATGGCACTTTTGTTGCAAATGAACGGTTGACAAAAGAAATGCCCGTTGAACTTGAAGCTGGACAGTCTCTGAGATTTGCTGCATCAACCAGAGTTTATGTCTTGAGAAAGAACACGGCCGCTCTTTTCCCCAAACCAAAGCTTCCTGAAGAGATGAAACTACCCTCTCCTCCTGACCCATCTGATGAAGAAGCTGTTGTGGCATATAATACAATACTTAATCGTTATGGCATTTCCAAAGCTGAACTTACGTCAGATTTAGAGAACTTAGGGAGTACAACAACTCCGGGAACTGATGGCAGTTGTCTATCAGATAGACCCACCAAAAGAATTAGAAAAGCAAGAGTGTCTTTCAAAGATCAAGTTGGGGGCAGCTTGGTCGAAGTGGTTGGTATTTCTGATGGTGCAGATGTTGACACAGAACCTGGTCCTCTTGGCGTAAAGGAGGGCAGTCTAGTTGGTAAATATGAATCTCTGGTGCAGACCACAGTCATACCCAAAGGGAAGGAACCAACGACCACTTCAAAGGAGGATGGAATTTCTCCAAAAGGAGTTACTGATAAGTTGCAACAGGTGTTAAACAAAGTTAAGAGTGCTCCCGCTCCCTTGGGTGGAATTTATGACGACCTCTTCGGAGATCCTCTTTCTAGTAATATGGGCTCCTCGTGGGCTTACAAACCAGTTAGTTTAGGCGATAACAAAGTAAATGCCACTGCCACCAAGGAAGGGCAATCTCTTGTGACCAGTGACAAAGCAAAACCTTGTCCTGCCTATGACAATGATGATTTGTTTGGCGAAGATGACGTGTAACTGAAGCATTATAATTGCCTATTGGATTGAGACATTTTGTGTGCCATTGTCTCAATTGGCAGCTTTGATATTCGGGGTTTTCTGAAAGTTAGTCTGCCCTTTATGAATGAGAAGTTTTCTCATACATTTTCTTGCACATTTTCTTGCATATTTAACATTCTGATTATCTTTTCAACATATTTGAATTGATTCCTGGTGATAAATTAGGACACAGTTACATCTCGTAACCAGAATGTCAGCTTTTCACATTGCCGAATCTCTATAATCAGGAAATGTTTTTGTCTCTCACTCACCTGATTCACTGATTGTCCAAGTTTCCAAATCAATCCAAAATGTGTTCCTACATCATCTCATGTCTATGATGCTCACAGAAGGTGGCTTAATTTGTGTATTTCTGTTTTAATTTCTGATTCTGAAGATATCATTTATTGTAAGATGACTTATCTTTGAAGGAAAGATATTATAACTCCGCATTACGACAAAAAAATTGGAATGAATTTGCTCGAGTTGTTCCCTCCTTGTGCTTCTTTTGTACACAAACATTAGAATAGGGTCAAGCTCTAGTGAGCCCAGGGCTCATCAAATTTATTTTAAACCCCCTACCATCTCACCATTGGATCTTATTTACAGTTAATCTCACCATTCATTAGCATAACCGTTTTTTTCTTAATCTACCTTACAATTTGAAATGAGTGGTGAATATTGTGGGAGCTTAATTTAGCAAAATTAAGCACTGAGCTCACTAGAGAATTCCTGCATTAGAATATATGTATGTATATATTGTATGTTGTGTGACTGGAAAACAAATTCCTTAGTTTTTTAGGGGATGTTTTCATATATTACACCACATAAGTCTACATAACTATATGAACTCAATGTAAAGGGTGAAATCATAAAACTATGATTGATTCAAATGAAAAATCTAAAAAACTATTTTTTTAACTTGCGTTCTCGGAATTACAGCTCTTAGTATTTCAATCCTGGTGATTGGTACAAAAATGTAAGTTTTGATACAAAAGTAGTATTTTTTGCCATTACTAGAAAAGAAGTTTCTTAGTTAATTGATGAGAATTGGATCTCTAATTGTTTAGTCGAAGTAGGAGAACTAATCTCTAATATTATTTCTAGAACTCATGGAACTTTAATTCCAGAATTTTTAAATCTTCCTGTAAATTTATCATCCAAAATTCCTTTCATAAGTCTAATTCTTCTGATGCTAAGCATTTCACTTCCAAATGCGATGCGATTTCAATGATGGTTTCTGGTGTCTGACAAATAAATGGTGGTCAGAGAAGACATGAGTTATAATGATAGTGCACAGATGAGCCATTTAAGTAAGTAAATGCAGGAAGGACATACACCATGACTCCATGGGACACTCCATGTGTTGTGTCTAATTCGGCTCGTGCTACAACGTCTATGTTATGAGACACTCGAGGCTGTTGGTAAATCACCAATATATAACCCAATGCGATTGCGAGTGGTATCCAATACATCATTCAAATGTTTCCCAGTGGATTTATCCACTTGGAATGATTCCATTTTTCTTCCCTTGGAAGAAAAACCATAACAAGTAATTAACCATAGAAACTGGATTTATCCAGTTTTGTTGTACTTGGTAGTAAAACCATAGAGCTAAGAAAGTAATTAACCATAGATTTAACTCCAAGAACAAGATTATGGAATGTAGCCGAGTAAAGTCGAAAATTTTGTAATTTTGTTGCACCACTTTTTTACAAATCCACTGAAACTAAGTTGGAATAATATCACACTTTCTCTATTAGATATGAATTATAGTTTTAATAAAAACAATTTATTTTTTGAATTATAGATGATCAAAAATTTCCCTCGTCCTATTATTGTATTGAATCATATTCCTTATGAACGTATAAAGATGGACTTACCAAGGATAGAGTTATTAGAAATTAGAAATGCTTTCGGAAAGTAACTATGGATAAGGGAAGAATCTGTTCCAAAGGGATGATCATGTTTCTTTTTGCCTTTAAAGATGGAAAGTTTACTTCGTACTAATTAGCAACTCCAGACAAATGAAAGTCAAAACATGTTTCTTTTCAACGGTTATTCATGATTTTGTTTGGTTCAGATTAAGCATAATTAGGGACTTGGGGTCCAACTTTGTTCTCAAGATTTTAGCGTCCAAGGACTCCATTAGTTGATATTTTTAAAATAAACTTGGGAATATTACAAGACATCATTATTCATCGCCCGCAAATTACTTAAATCGTCAGCATCAATTACTATTTTACTCTTCACATTCCATTTAATACTCATTTCGTCCCACAAATTTTAAATTTTTGGCTAAGGCGTCTTAGAAAAACGCCCCCATGGGGGACGTCTGGCTCAGACGCCCCGAATGGGGGAGGCGCTTTTTTCTGACGCTCCAATTTTTATTTTACTTTTATTTTAATTTTATATGGTGTGCTATTTCAAATTATTTTTGGTTTCATTGCAAGATTTCGGTGGTGACGAGATGAAAAATGTAAATGTGACCAATATAACACAAATTCATTGTATATAGGGTGTCAAGTTCTGCTTGAGCTCGGTGACTCGCTCGGGGTTTGCTCGAATCATGTCTCTGATCGATTGATAATGAGTCAAACACGAGGAAATAAATCAGCTCGACTAACTAAGCAAGTTGAGCATGAGCAGACCCTTGCTCGCTCGGTGTTTGCTCAACACTCATTATTCGCATACTCATTTGGATCCAACTCATATATCTACTATCCAAACTCAGTTACACCACCAAATTACTAAAATATTACACAACCATATAGATATCCAAACCCTAAACATTTTGGTTTATTTTTGTTGTCTTTTAAAATAAAACGTTAAAAATTCTTATTTAGTTTGATTATACAAATGTTGTTTTTCAATTTGTGCAAACTACTACTCCATTAGTGTGTTTTATGTTTGAACTTTCAATTTAATTTGCATATTTGGTTGGATAATTATATCTTGGTTTAGATTTTTTTACCATTAAACTGTTTTGGATTGTTATTCTATCAATTGGAAAATAAAAATAATAGCAATACCGTCTAATTAAGCATGAAAACCACATTATAACGAGCCAAACACGAGCATAATTTTTTTCTCGACTCGAGTCACGAGCCAGCAAAAAAACTAATTGAGTCGAGCTCGAGTTGAGCTGCTCGCTCAATTTCAGCTTATTTACAACCCTAACTGTAGAATTAATTTCGAAGCTTTAATTGGTCCCTGGTTTAATTGGTAGTAACATTATTTGCTAGAGATCCTGCTCAACTTGCACCAGCCAATTGATCTGCACTAATAGATATAACCAAGTTAAACAAGAATCACGAAAAATCATAAATTGCGAATGGAAACTAAAGAGAAGATTGTAAAAATATGCGAGAAAAACTGAAACACTCACAAGTCATACAAAGGTAAATGCAAATGAAAACATCGAATTAAACAAGAAAGCGACAAATTTAAAAGCATGAGCACTGTGAATACCAACGACAAACCATCAATTTAAATATGCAAGCAGAGTTGAAAGGTTAACTGTGAAAAATTAAAGACGAGTATGAAATCAAACAAGAAAAGGCCAGAAAACGTTTAACATGCAAGCGTGGGAACATTAATGACGAGTGAGCCTGTAGGCCGCTCTGTAACTTTAAGCACGCATGATATATACATCTAACATCCCCAACATGACAGCCACTTATATATCCTTCTCGATCATTCACGGCCGACCGATGCGATGTGAGCACGAAGTAATAATGTTACAAGCACGAATCTAACCACCGACAGCGCGATATGAACAAAGAATTAACATACCATACCATAGTTAGTGGTGGGGAACACAATTACAGTGGATCTTTCTACTACTTCTCACCCTTTATGAAGTATCTTGCTATTTCCAACCTTCAATCATAGACCACCCAAGAACCTCACTTTCTTTGGGATTATGATATTGATCCCTCTACACCCCAATACCCACCAAACTTTCTACAATTTGCTAGCTGGTGTTGGCTTACACACCATGGCACTACTGAGGTGACCCTTCTTTATTCCTTTCAAAAAGCACATCATCATATGCTGTCTTAATTTGCTACTGGTACATAAGAGAGATGCTATATATGTGGCTATATATAGGTTGGTTGACTGTGCCCAACTTAGCTCACACCTACTCACTCTACTCGATCCTCCAATCCCCTTATCTACCAACCAATGTTTGTTTTGGTGCAATAAAGAGGGTTCAATTGGAAGGTCTAACAACCGTACGTACTCACCGTGTCTGGCGGGTGGGCCGGTCGGCCGGGGTTGTTTCATGTCTTTCAAGTAAAATTTCTCATCCTCAAGCAATATTGCATGCATGCTTAACTGAAAGAAAGACATTCCCCAAGCATGTTCCCTACAGCAACTTGATTTTTTTTAATCTTCTGGAACTTAAAAGATTCTTTTTTGTTGTTGTTGCTGCTGCTGCTGCTGATACTAAGGATATATAAATAAGATGGGGGAGTCTTGTGCCAAAAGGATATGAATCTTGATGCCAATTTTGGCTAGACAATCAACTGCAACTTTGGAAGCCAGGCAGCAAAGGTGGTAAGCCGCATTTTCTAATTCTGTTTTTGCTTTCTTTTTCCTTCTGTTTTCGAAGACAATACTCCTCTTTGGGGTTTGTGCCCATAACTTAATTCCTCTTGATTTGTGCCAAACTCTCAACCATGCATGCACCTAGGAAGGAGACAGAATCAACCAAAAAAAAACATGAAACTGCAAGTATGCTGCAGCTATCACTGAATTTTTTTATAGGTTTTCCAGAACATCAGGATTTTAGTAATTAATTTACTTCGGAAACAACTACTGAAAAACTGATGGATTTTTGCTTTTTACCTGATGAATGTCAGTCCTACTTTTTTTTTTGTCCACTGATATTCTTTTTCCATCAACTCTTGCTGGTTTTTTTTATCATCCTTTTCTTGCTTTCTCATTAAAAAGTATAAAATCAAAGATGTTTGATATAAATATATACCATGAAATAAATAAAAAATGTTCATAAAACATCATGGACCTACTTCAAGAAGAATATAATTTTGGTATAAAAAACATTATGACAGGGTCTTTCTGAGATACTGTATAGTAATGGGATATGAAAGACTTTCTTTATCTCCCTACTACTACTAATGGTCAAATGATTCACAATGTGCACTAAGTCTTGTTTAGTGGGCCGCGATCGCAGAGGAAAATGGACCAACAATAAGTGGTGAGTGGTGAAAAACATGGCATTTGTTGGTCGGATTATTCACTCTCTCTCTATATATATATCCAAAGCACATGAAAATTGTTCTGTTATTATTCTGTGTGTTTGGAGTGAGGAATGTGGACACATTGCCCTCTCCTCACCACCCAATCCATTCATAATGCTCATTCCAAACTCTTCCTGTTTGCACAAGGCATTGAGGTGGTGGTGGTGGTGGTGGCCCCTCTCTTTGCATTTATTCATTTGTTTTTGTTGGTGGGTGATGGATCTTTTGTAGACCAAAAAATGTCCACTCAAATATACTGGACCCCATAAGATTAACTTTTTCCTACCACGAGTTATATCCTGTCTACCACAAAGCCCACCACCTGCTCTTATGTCTCAATAGATCGAAATATCTGTTGCATGAAGTTAGGTACAATTAGCCCCTTGCATTTTTTTTTATTATTTTGGGTTTTTTATTTGGCTTGCGTACTACTTAAAAACAACTTATCATCGCTTTTTGTCTATTTATACTATTATCATTAAAAAATGATTTTCTTAGCTTTATGTGGCTCGATCAAGCATAAAATCCAATTAAACATGAGGTTTAAAACAAATGTGGATAGATCCGTGTCATTAAGCATCATGATTGCGTATTAAATTGGGACTTCAACTTGAAAAGAAGAAGAAAACTTAGGACTTCAACGGTCATAAAATTAATTTATTAATCATTACTCACCCCAAACTAGAGGTATTAACATATCGAAGAATATATGCTTTATTTTCAACCTTAAACTCTATCAAAGAACATAAATAAAGAAAACTTGATCACTTGTTAACTGTTATGTTGAAATTCTGGAGTTGTCAAATGGGAACTTGTTTATTCTCAAAACTTCTTTTTCTTTAGGGAATTCTTGGTACAACAATTATGAATCACGTTTAATCGGCAAAACAGATAATCATAACATCTTCCACTTCTCTTTTAGATCACTTTCAAAGATCAGTCCATCTCAACAGATAGACAACATTAGGTATATACCGTGACTTGTCAGCATAAAAAATGTATATAATAATAAACACCTGCAAATTGTTTATATGAATTAATGTAGTTTTCCTACAGACAATCAGCCAAGACGTACTGACTCGGGCTTCAATCTGATCACTTCTATTCATACCTCAATGAATTTTACTAAAGTAGGCTTAGTGGAGTCCAGCAAAAAATTATCAATGATGTCACTTCATGTTCAAATCGGTCCTATCCCCCTTGGGGTTAGAAGTTGATAATGCAGATTGATTGTACTTGCTCAAACTAACCGTTGTCCGAGTAGATTCAGTGGCTAACTAGTTTAGTAACTTTAATTGAAACTTATGTGAGTCAAAGAAACCTATAACACTTGTTTCTTTTCTTTTCTGTAAGCTTCTACCCTAATGTTTTCCCTGACACCATTATAAGGTCTCAATTGGCTTGGCTTCTAAGCAACTTAAATTGTTTGAGAATATAAGCTTTGTATGAAGATTTAAGCATTTCATAAGCTATTTCTACAGAGACTTGTGCAATTAAGATATATGATCGATATTGTTTTTCTACCAACATCTAATACTAATTGCATCTTAATTATTTCTAATTATATTTTGCAACATAAAATCCCAACTTCCAAGGACCATGCAGCTAGGGTTTTTTTTCTTTCAATCGGGTCATGCAACTAGATATGTAACAGTAAATATGGTTACTTTCCTTATACCTCAAATAAAATAAAAATTGCATGAATATTACGTGACTATGACCATCATATCCTCTGTAGAGAACCTTTACATTAAAACAAAAAAATCGATGAACTACAGACTAAAAGGGTTCTCTAAAATACTTTAAAGTAAGCTTCAAAAGTGTGATTTGATTTTTTTTTTCTCGTTTTAGCTCTATGACCAGTAAATGATTATGAAAATACTACAAGAGATCAAGAGCTTACATGACAAAAGGAGGAAATGAAGTATATGAAGCTTGGGGTTCTACCTGATACATTCTACACTGAAGAAGCAGCACGGTATGGTGTCGAAATTACCCAACTTACTTGATCCATGTGTGATTCGATTTGCAACATTCAGGCTTTGACCTCATAAGCAATAAGAACTTGAAAAACTACATAAATCATGCAGGACAGTCTTATCAGATGTGCCCAGTGATCTTCACATACAGATAAAAAATGTCAGATATCACCTGCATAAGGTAAACATACCTTGTTTCATGCTAACATTTGCAGTTACATTTCTTCGAAAAGTTGTTGCCCTTATGCATATTCCCCCCCCCCCCCCCCCCGTACCTTTTAATTTCCCAGTTCAAATATCAAGAGACTGTTTAAATATATATTTTAGTTATTTCTCTGATTTGGTCTCCCAACAACCTCAAAACATTCAGGTTCCTAGACAGAATTTGGAGTCCCAAGAAGCAAGGGATTTATTTAGTTCTGACCGTAAAACTCACCTTTTCAAGTGGGCCGAATGTCTTAGACTAGTTAATAATTGTTTATTTCGAAAGAATGACACAGAACAAGGATTCAAACTTGATGACATAAAGTACTTCCACGTGATAATTTGTTCTAACAAAATTACCACTTAACCATGATAGGAATTTTTCCTCCTAGGAAAATGCTCAGCAGGGCCACCTTATGAAGAACCAGTTCGTCTACTGAACGTACACTCACAAACAAAATATGAAACTAGGTTTCCCAATACCTAACCTGTGACACCCAAATAATAGTCTCGGTCGCCTTAACATAAGAATGTTTTGGTGAGTTATATAGACACCATAACACCACAACCAACCAATTTAAATTTTGTGACAATAGGTGGATGACGAACTAGACTCAGGTTCGATGCGAGTTTGAGAACGGAAGCTTACATAACCTGTTCCTGGTAAATATGCAAAATGAAGTCGTCCTGTTGAAGCCAGTTTTCCCCTGGTCTTCTCTAATATGCGTAAATCAACTACTGCCCAAGCTGTTCCAGTAACTAATATTTATATGAATAAGAAATCAAGGGAACTTATATTAATCTCAGCCCAACTAATTATTGTGAAATGTATATATAATTCACCCAAGTCATTTGATTTCAACATTGTTAACTGTAGTTTCCACTTCTTCTGAAGTGCGGCCTCCTGCAAAGCCTTTGTTCGAAATCCCACGAGACCAGCGAAACCGCACCTGTATCTCTTCATGACATCCCAGGAGGTGAAGAAGCCTTCGAACTCTGCGCAAAGTTCTGCTATGGAATCTCCATTAAACTGAGTGCCCATAACTTTGTGCAAGCAATTTGTGCAGCAAAGTACCTAAAAATGACCGAGTCCGTTGCAAAGGGAAATCTTCTGATGAAACTTGAATCCTTCTTCGACTCGTGCATCCTCCAAGGATGGAAGGATCCTATAATCGTGCTACAGACCACAAGAAAGTCCATATCTTGGTCAGAAAACCTTGGCATTGTCAACAGGTGCATGGAAGTAATCATACAGAAAATCCTTACTCATCCATCCAAGGTTGATATTAAACCATAGTAATTAATATATATGCTTATCTCTCACAACACAGTTGTGCAGTCTGATATTGATATTAATTCCAGGTAAGTTGGTCTTATACTTACACAAGACCAGGGTATGACAAGAAGAACCAACGTTTGGCTCCCAAGGATTGGTGGACGGAGGACGTATCGGATCTCGATCTCGACCTCTTCCGTTCAATTATTTTTACAGTTCGCTCCTCAAAACAGCTCCCACCACCACTGATTGGAGAAGCACTACATGTCTACGCATGCAAACACTTACTGGATCCCTCAGAGCCTGAGTCGTCACCAGAATATTCCAACATTTTGACTGAACAAACAATAACAAAACAGCGTCGTATTCTCGAATCCATAGTTAGCATGATCCCAATCGAACATGGGTCTGTTTCTGGTGGATTCATGCTAAGACTCTTGAAAATTGCAAATTATGTAGGTGCCTCGCCTTCCACCAAGGCAGAGCTAGTTCGACGATCTGGACGACTGTTGCATGAGGTAACTGCAGATGATCTGCTCTTCCCATTGCCTTCCGACCCACAAACTTACGATATCGATATGGTAGAAGCAGTGTTGGAGGTTTTTCTAGTACAATTCCGTCATCCCATGTTTGAACAAGACGTGAACAGAATGCTAGCCTCCATGATCAAGGTGGCTGAAACAATTGATTCTTACTTACAAGCTATTTCACATAAGAACCAAATTTCAGTTTCAAGGTTCGTCGACCTCGCGAGATCTTTACCGGAATTAGCACGGCCAGAACATGACCATCTCTACTGGGCTGTTGATGTATATCTCAAGGTAGGTAAATCACAAAACCAATTAACCACCAATACATGCATGCTATTATTATGTTTACCTGCAATTTATTAATTGATAAATGTTTGATAGGAACATCCAGAGCTGAGCAAAGCAGAGAAGAAACAGATATGTCAATTGCTCGACTGCAGGAAACTATCACACGAAGTGCGTTTGCATGCCATAACCAACGACTCGCTGCCACTAAGAACTATAGTTCAGGTTCTCTTTGTTGAACAGGAAAAGGCTGCCAAAATAACTGATCTGCAAACGCCACATACGCTCTCAGGTGTGATTCAAGAATCTGGAGATATAGAAGGAAAATTAGCAGATGGGCAGTCCTTGGGAGCCCGGGGGGAGCAAAACATGGAAATTGGGAGGTTACACAAATCAAGGTCAGTTTCGGAATCAAAGGCCAGGACTGGGAGGAAAAAAGACAAGGAGACCCATGCAGAGGAATCACAGGGAAGCAAGCACAGGCCTAAGTAGTAATAACTAGTAAATATTATATTCCAACTGCTTCTTCTCAGTTTTGTCTCTCTCAACCATCAGTCACCCTATAAAATGTAATGCTTCATATTTTTATTCTTTCATAATGCAATTTGTCAGCCATTGTTTTGGAGAGTACAGCTACAAGTGAAGACTTGCTTTTTGTGTAATCCAACTCCAACTAATGCCTCCAGGCCATTGTTCGGGCGCTCAATTGGGAGGGATGTGCTCTTTTGGATTGGTTGATTTTATTTATTTAATATTTTTTGATTTTTAGGATAATGTATTTTTAATGTTTTATTAAGATTATAATTTTTTTGTTGATTGGATAATTATTAAAGTTTTTGTAAGATAGTTGGATTGTAGTGGCGAGAAAGAAATAAAAAACGGAACTTCCAAAAAGTATTCGGACGTTGTTAACCGTGACCTAAGTAAAATCTTACGGTACTTTTAGCAGGCCACCACTCCAAAATTTAAAACAAAAGATATAAATTAATTCGAGGGATGACCCTGAAAACCAAGGGAGACATTTCAACCCTGTTAACCTTTTCTTATTTCAAGATAAACTTTGGCTTCTTCTTCTTCATTCCACACCAAACCCTAACGAGGGTAAGAGGGGGTGTCTAGAGGAGGAGAGCGTAAGGAGACGTATTATTTTCGCTATGAAAAGATCGGTACGTGTCGTTCGTTCGCACCGTTTTCTGTTTGCTGAATTCGTGGTTCGTTGTGTTGGGGCTTCAGTGGGTTGGTATCAAAATGTGACAATTGATGTGTTTTTGGTGTGAAAATGGATGAAAAATTGGTGGGTTGCTGTCAAAATGAGATTTTGATTTGTTTTTGGTGTGAAAATGGATGAAAAATTGGTGGGTTCCGCAACATTCGACTCACTGTAATCCGCTGTTCAACCTTCTCGACATCAAGACCCTCTAAAGATAAATTGGTAGCAAATCTTCCCCTCCGCTCTATCCCATACTATGACGTGCTTGATCTTCAAGCTGCAAAGCTCCCAATGCCTTGTTAAGTCAATTGAGCTCATCCTCCATAGATATCTGTTGGGCTTCAAATTCTAACTACAAAGTGCCCATGTTTCGATCTCTTCCATCACCACTCAATGTACAGGAACCGAACCCTCTTTGGGAATTCCGACTAACATAAATTTTGGATATTGTTACCCGTCGTCCTCAAATTACTTAAATCGTTCGTTCATCTTCAACGTTCGTTCGTGTCATTTACAATTTTGTCATTCACATTACATTTAATAATCATTATGTAAAAAATAAATTAGAACGTCTGGCTAGGACGCCTCCCCCATGGGGGTCTCGTAAAAATCCCCCCCCCCCCCCTATGAGGGGCGTCGGAACCCAACCTGGGTTGCCCCCCCCCCCCCCCCCCCCCCCCATTAAGGGGGCTGAGGTCAGGTCTGAGGAGGACCTGACCCCAAAGAACACCTGTTAAGGATGCACTAAGTAATAATAACTAGTAAACATTATATTCCAACTGTTTTTTCTCAGTTTTGTCCGTCTTAATCGTCACCCTATCCCTGTGAAATGTAATGCTTCATATTTTTATTCTTTCATAATATAATTTGTACTCCTACAAGGAACCTAGTGTGTGAATGCATGCATATTAGCTTAAGTTATGCTCAATTCACATAAGTTCCTAATACTCAAAGAAAGGTAAAATTACATGTCTTCAATCCTAGCTTGATTACATGTCTTGACTTGATTTTTCTTCTTTCTTGAGTCTTGATCACCTGTAGAGGTTAGCACAAAGCAATATATATGCAATGCAATATATGTGTTACTCTACATGATCATAATTAAGATTATGTTAATTAAATCATCAAAACATAGATTAATGCCAAAAAGCAACAATCTCCCTTTTTTTTTTGATGATGTCAACCTATATCTTAATTTTATCTAAATACATGGAATTTGTATATGTAAACTATGCATATTAATGATCCCATTGTTTGGGAGAGTATGTACAAGTGAAGACTGCTTCATAAATCTTAATTTATAACTTCGGCCATCAATACCACTCACACACGTGGAAATCCACGGATTTTGAGTGTTATTTAATTTATATAAGATAAAAACAACATGAGTTCTGTAAAAAAATGTTGGGTGTTTGGTTTTTTCATCTCCTAATTTTACATAAAATATGTTAAAAAAATTATAGTTATCTAAATATGTTGTTAATTTGAGTCATAAATCAAAATCTACATTACGATTTATTTAAATATCGCAATCTATCAACTACCTTAAATTAAATGAATTACTATTCGTCGTCCGTAAATTACTTAAATTGTCCACACAAATTATCATTTTGTCATTCACTTTCTGTTTAATACTCATTTCGTCTCGTCTCTTAAAATAAGACTTTTCTCTCAGTTTCTCTCACTCTATCAGTACCAACACCAAGAAAATATTTGACGAACCGTCTGAATCTGGCGTGACAAGATAAAAAAATAATCGGTGGGGCGTCTGCAAAAAACACCCCCATAGGGGCGTTGGACTAGAACCACCGGGCATCATATCAGTCACGATCCAAAAATCGTCATCAACCATCTTCTTTTTGTGAGATCGGACCTCCACAATGCAAGAACTAGTATCGCTACTCACAAACATACCACTAGGGCTGTCAAATCGGGTCATGACATGAAATTCAAACCCGAACCCGACCCGAAATTTTCGTGTTCGGGTTGATATATTTCGAGTTTCGTGTAATTCGTGTCGACACGAACTACCCAAATCGTATTTCGGGTCGTGTTCGGGTTTAACTAATTCGGGTTTCGTGTAATTCGGGTCGACACGAATTACACGAATTACCCATGCATATATATACGATTTAAAAAAAAAAAACCTAACAAACCCCGTCTCTGCCGACACACATCTCCTCCTTCTCAAGACCAACATCTCCACTCCAGATCTACCCCTCCGACACCAACATCTCCAGATCTCCCCTTCCAAGAGCGACATCTCCTCCTCCGACACCACCATCTCCCCCTCCAACACCGACCACGACACCCATCTCCTCCTCCTAACTGTTGCGCCATCTCCTCCCCATGTCGACAACCCAACTCTGACAGCACCGTCTCCCTCTCTAACACCGACACACATATCCTCCTCCGCTGCGCCATCTCCTCCTCCGCATCGACAACCCAACACCCATCTCTCCGGCCTATCTTGGGTGGGTTTCACTATTCTCTTTCAAACTTTACCCAAACTTTTGGTCAGAGCCGTCTCGGAATTTTTTGGGGCCCTATGCGAAAATCAACAACGAGACTCCTATATTTGAAAAAAATTGTTCTCCTAGTTTAAATAATAAAAATTTCATTAACTTAGTGCAATATTAATTGAAATATTTTGTCCTCCTAACAATTTTTAAGACAAATTTATCAATGTTTATGTGATATCTATGTGTTAACACTAATTTTCTTTGCAACCCAATAAACCTATGTACATAAAAAAAATTGAGCCCCCCTCAAAATGAGGCCCAGAGCAGGAGCTCACCCTGCTCCTGCTATTGGGTCGGGCCTGCTTTTGGTGTTCGATTTGGTGTCTGATTTGGTGCTTGATTGGTTATGTAGATAAAGTATGACGAAGGGATATTGTTATAGATTTCTATTTGGCTATTTTGGTAGTGCATTTAATATTTACGATGACTGATGAGGTTTGAAATTTTGTAGGTGAAATTTTGTTCTTTTTCCTGGACAAAAATGCCATTTTTATTGGTATTTTGAAATCTTTTGATGGACGTTGGATGGGTGATTTGGATTTTCTATTTCATTCCCACTTGTCTACAAATTTGAGACTGTCCAAAAGAAGAAATAAATAAAATGATTTCTTGGTTTTCATTAAGGTTACTAACTTACAACGTTCAAACATTCAGTTACTGATCATAAACTTCAATTCTCTATACTACAACTCTTTTTTAACAATTTTTTTAATAGTTTTGTTACTGGAATAAGTTTTACAGACACCAGTATAGTATCATCAAAATCACACCACGTTAAATCTAACTTCTGCCACCGATCATCAAACTGTCGAGATAAGGAAATTAAATTCATGATGTGCTCACGTAGCTAATATTGGATTGGTTGGTTTCTAAATCTTGAGGAGTTGGACAACTCAACATTTAGTAGCATGCATGCAACAACTAAAGTAGGAATATGTCTATGTACAGACTTAAGAATGTTTTCCTTCAAGTATATATCACTGACCTACTTTATGTGCTAATATTTAGAATGTCAAATTTTCAAAAATATATTTAAATATATTTTAATTTAGTTGACTAGTTTCAGATATATTCTTCATTCATTAATTAAACGGTTAGCAGTTTGGTTAGAAACATGTTTATTTTACCTCAATCCATATTTAGCAGTTCAGTAAATTAATGTTTACTTATCCCGATATAACAAACGTCACATACTCATATACATTTCGTGTACATTTTTCTCGACTAATATATCTTCATTTCAACAAAATCTTCATAGTATCTGTGGATTAAATAACAGCAGTTTCGATCGCATGTTTAGATATTTGAGATTTAAAATCGAACGAGTAGTATTGTGAATTTTTAAAAAATAAAATTCATGGAGAAAACGTTTTCTTCGTTTTCCGGCCCAACCCATGATAGTTACTGGGCCAGGCCCGTAGGAGTCGTGGGCCCAAGCATTGGGCTTCAGAAGTCGGTAACCTTTATTTATGTTTATCCTTCTCCTCTAATCTAATCTCTCATTCCTCCTCTTCCTCGCTTCTTCTTCATTCCACACCAAACCCTAAAATCCAATCCAAACTCGAACGAGGGTAAGAGGGGGTGTCCATAGAAGGAGACGTACTATTTTCAATAAGGAAGGATCGGTACGTGTCGTTCGTTCTCATCGTTTTTTGTTTGCTGGTTTCGTTGTGCTGAGGTTTGTGAGTTGTGTTGGCTTATTTGTTTTGATTGTTTTGAAATACCTCATTTTGATTTTTGAGGCAGCGTTTAGATTTGTGTTCTCTCTTCGTTTATTAAGTTCATTTCTTTCCATTGTTGTGATTTGTGAACTACTTTGTTTGCTTACTATGATTAATTCTCAGATTTTGGACTTGGGTTCCCAAATTGATTTGGCTATTAATGTCTAGAATTGTGTTTTATAATAGGAAATGTCGGAATCATTTCAAGTAAATGATAGTGACACTCTTGTAACACCGATTGCCGTCGATGAAGAAACTGAACGGGTAGAAGAAAGAGAAAACTTACATCCATTTACCCAGTCTTCTATCCATTATAGTATCCACTAAGTTTTAACCATTTAACCGCCCAAAATCGTTTAATTAAATGGGGCGGGTAGGGCCATGGGGGGTAGGGTCATGGATAGAGGTAAAATAAACAGGTTTCTAACCAAACTGCTAACCGTTTAATTAGGCGGGTGAGATCATGGGTAAGTCCTATAACTGCTCATTTACAACCTTAAATATCTTAGTTGTATCCCTGTATCTTGGTTTTTGGGAAATTGCTGAATCCCCACACCTGTATCGTATCGCACTGGATTCTCGAACCCGTATCTGTGCCTAGTGCCTACTTGATCATGAGAACTATTAAGCATTTTGCAACAAGCATGACGCATATATTGTGTTAATTCTTCTATAAACTGCTGGACATCTTCAATTTTGCTTCTGTTCCAAAATTAAATATAAAAGCTTCTGGATCCATGTAATTATATTCCATGTTGGATAATTTGGGTTGCCTGCATTTACAGGTTCTTTGCTCCTCCAGCAAGTTCTCCACGAGCGAGATGGCGGCAACACTATCCATTTCATCCTGTAGAACTTTGTCTTTTGGTATGTAATTTTTATCATCTTTTTCCAGTTCTAGGGCTTCCAATAGATTGTGACGTGGTTTATACTGCTTTTGAGTATGAAAGTAGTTGAATTTTCCCCTTAACTATTTCTTGATGATTTGAATTTTCACCTTAACTGCATCTCTTCCATTTTTAAAAATACAAGGAGACAAAATCTATCTAGGTCCTTGCATATTTTGGGTTTGTACATAGCTAGTATTGTCTTCAGTAGTCCAGTGTTATATGAGAACTAAATGTGTAATTCCATTTTTTTCCCTTTTTATTAATGTTTTTTGCATTTTGAATCGGAAATAGTTAGATTACCATGGTGGTTTGGCAGTACAATTGGTTAAACTAGTTGAAGCAGTGAAATCGCCTTCTGTATGACTGTATCCCAGGATGGTTCAGTGGCTGGATGGATTTCAAAATTTTGATGACGTGGACTTAAAACATTTAGACAGAAATAATGAACTAAGGCTTTCTCATTTTTCCATCTTAAAAGTACAGTTTTCTTCAAATTGATCTTCAAGCAACTGACATGTCAGTATGTCACGATAAAAAAAAATGTTTGTATGTCACCCATATTGGTGTTTAAATATGAGAGGAAATTCATATATGGCCTCCATTTGAGACTGCAAAGTGGTAGTTATCTATCTTATACACATCATGGTGCGTGGAGTTTATTTCGTTGTTGAGTTAAATCTCACAGAACAGTGGACGTAACTAATTTGGTGAACTTCAGAATTCAGGTTACAGATTCCTTAAAAAAAATGAAAACCCTATGACACATTTCAAGGTCTCTTCTTCTCACCATAATTAGATTTAGTCTAAAAAAATCCCTCCCATGGGCATCCAAAAAGAAATCAGCAATTATCATTATATAGAAGTACTTATTCATCTGTGCATATTGATTTTGGATGTTACTCTCATCCTGACCTTGTTCTTCAAAGTGGGGCTGCATTCAGCTACTCACTGTTCTCGTTTTATTACGCTTCTAAAACAGATATTCGTGGCAGCAACAAGGTTAAAGTTCTAAACCCTGTTGTCGTGTTGCCATTGTTACACTTTCGGCCATGTCCACAAAGACCAACTATCTCAAATATTCGAAGGAAGCAATCCACTGCATTCATATGTTCTGCCAATCTGGTAAGAGTTTAGTCAAATTCTAGGCTGCTTGAACATAAAATTAATTGTTCTGACAAAATAGTTGAATCTTTTATGTGTTCTTTTTTTGTTATTATTAGAAATCGGTGGATAAGATTCAACAGTAGTATTGTTTGTCATTGGGCCTTATAGATTATGGAACCCTATTTTACCCCTAATCTTATTTCTGCACGTAATTTTCATGTTACTGTCTGTCTGTTTAATTGTTTCTGTTATTAGGTATATATCAAGATCAAATCGCAACTTAAATATCTAGTTCATCCCCAGTATCCAGTACAGGATTCTATTTGTCTGTTACAGAACATTGAGAAACCTTTGTGGTTGGAAAATGTATCATGAAAATTAATTTAATTAATCTTCGGATGATATTTACTGGTACTGGGATGTAACCATACATTGTCCTCAAACCGACAAGAAAGTTAGAAGAGAAACAATAACATTGTATTGATGTAATTATTTCTGCTTCAGAATGCAAGATGTGGAGCAGAGCAAACTCAAACAGTCACTCGTCAATCGTCCACAATCACAATTGCTCCAATTCAAGGTAATGAAACCGAAACTGCTAATTGCTGCTAGATTCGTGATGTGTTTAGTGGGTGAATTGTTCTTTGCTTAAACGTGCTTAAGTTGCCTTGCATCGAACTAAAGTTACCAAAATTCCAGGCAAGGAAAAATCACCAGATCTAGATGATGGAGGCACGGGATTCCCTCCTCGTGACGATGATGGCGATGGTGGCGGCGGTGGAGGTGGTGGTGGCCCAAACTGGTCGGGTGGATTCTTTTTCTTCGGGTTTCTCGCCTTTCTGGGTTTGTTGAAGGACAAAGAGAGTGAAGGTCCTTATGAGGATGATAGGAGAAGATACTGAATGCAAGCTTGGTGTTTTAATAGTTTTTTTGTTGCCTCAATTATTTCTTTTCCTTAACTACATAAAAAGTGAGATGTGAATCATGTATTGTTTAAACGAGTCTAATCAAACCCTGCTTCTTATGTAATAATAATGAGATTTCAGAGGGAAGTTATAATGTGGAGCATGTTTTCTTGTACTATTGAACGATAAAGAGAGTTAACCAGGGGGCGGTCTTTTGGGTCATTCGGGTTATTTCGCCCTAAATGATAATCCAGTGATTTGGCGATGTGCTACTGACAAAGTTCGGTAGTATAATCTTGAACAAGGCTTGTATGCATTTGGTAGCGTGATTTAAATAAACAAAGAACGTGCACGTAATGTATTTATGAACGTGAACGTGAACGTTCTGAAGTGCAAAGCTGATGATTGTTTGAAGCGCTTCCGAGTCCATTCGATTTAGTCACCGGTGTTTGGTATTGCTTGATGGAGTGTGCTGGAATGGAGAAACTTGTACTCGACGTGAAGCATACTCTGCACTAATGGAATTGTTTATCTAATTTTTTTATTCTTCTATATACCATCAGGGTTGTTGAAACTAGAAACCATCATAGCAGCTTATAATGTGACGGTGCTCTAGTTAGCAACGTCCGAGGATTCCAGCCCCATGAAGCTTTAAAAATGGTAAACGTAACAACCATAGCACACAAAAAAAGATTTGATTTTAGCATCCAAAAATGACCAGTGATGACGATTTCACATTATGCAGCGTCGACTTGAAGGCAAATCATGGAGCATGGCGTCTTTGACATCTTTACCCTGTGGAGCCGCGATTTTCACACCCAAGACCTTAGACGAGACCAATGAAGCCATGAGAAGAGACACTAGACAAATGAATCCGTTGCCAGCTTCACCATGAGCCAATCGCCGATTGCTGAGACTGAAGGATATCCATGTATTCACAATCTTCTATACGACTGGACAAAATTGACACTGCTCTCATCAAGCATCAAGATTCTTGTCACATTGATAAATACCACTTCAGATAAACAAATAATAATTATCACCGGTAACAATCACATTATCACCAAACTACACTGCGGGCAAAGGAATTATGTCATGGGTATTTTATTATTATTTATAAACATCAGAAGTGGAAGGCTGACCAGTAGTGCAGGTAGCCAAAATCTGCAGACTTTGGCAGGAAAGAACATTTGGTTCCTGCACTCCCAAATGGAACATGAATTTACAGAGGACAACCGTAACCACGAACAAAACTGGAATCTGTACAACCCTGTAGATCCTAGAATAGACAAGGTTCCACACGAACTCTAGCACTTCCAAGGAAACATGGGGAAATCATGTTCCTGCCAAAAGGGAAAAGAGCAGTAACATAAGATAAATGTTTATCTGCTGATCTTTTGGTGAGATTATGATTTTCAGCAATGGGAGCGATGTAGGTGGACATTTTTCCCATGCGTGGGAAAATATGTCACACAGTTCTTACCTACAAACTGAGCCTTGCAGACAGGAGACAAGCTCTGATCATAAGCTTCGTCTCTGGCACAATGGATCATAGTCGTAAGCTTCACCAGCCTTGACAAACCGCCCCTTCACGCGTCTTCGAACATCTGCTCGCACCTTGCGAGATTCATACCTAATTTTCTTTTCAAACCTGTTTTGTGAAAGAAATGAAACAAATTATGTCACCAAAAGCTCAAACAAACCTTAATGTTCCATACATAAAATATGAATGAAATGGTACGTGGACCCAAAGGTACAAGCACCTAGATGGGGAAAATGAATTTAATAAATCGACATTAGTTATTTTCCAAGTCATAGCTAATCTCGGTAAGAAGACATTATCATGTGCTTAAATTCAGAGGTGTCATCGAGGTGGGAGCATTGAATCTCTAAAAAAACAATTGATGAAGGAAGTTGAACTTGAAGATGCCAAAGGATTTAGGTATAAAAAAAGGTGTTATGTGCTTACTTTCTTGCTTTCTTCTTTTCCTTGTATCGGATGACAGCATTTTCCCTAGTAGTATGAGAACTAGACTCCCTACCAGGAGAATACCACGGTGGATCACCCACAAGGAGCATTGACGATGTGCCACAATTTTGATAATCAGAAACCCCAAGCTCGCCATTTATGTCAGAAAGAGAAAAAGAAATGTTTGAAGGAGTCTGCTTTGCTGGCTGGCACTGATTTGCAGCTCCCTCATTTACATGATATGACACCATAGAATCACCGGATGCTGCAGTATGGCATCCTTCTTCTGCCATTTTCACCTGGCAAAGAAAGATAACGATGGCCGATCAGGACAAACTACAAACCAGATTTAGAGGTCAGGCAACACCAAATCACATCTTAGTGTTTTTTTAAACACACAAACAAACTTTGAGAAGGATGGTGTTCATTGGCTAACAAGAGAAGTTAATAGGTGATAGAAAAATTGAAAGAAGCATCATTATAGAAGTTAGGAAATCTTTGTGCTTTTTCAGGTATATAATCAGCAATTACAAAACATGAGATATGGCACATAAGTAAACAAAGTGAAAGTGTTGCGTCCGTAAGTTGTTTTGTAGCTACTATTTTTCTTATAAATATCAAGATGAGTGTAGGGTTTATTGCATAAAAAGGTATAAGTAGTGCTTATTGCCTTTGTTAGAGTGCTTATTGCCTTTGTTATACTTGCAGGTAAAAAAAAATGTGCAGATGAATTCAGAAAAGCACCTCCTCAATAGATTCTTCCTGACAATTTGAGTTGGCAACAGATGCTTTTTTCTTTTTGAACAGGCAATCGATCTTGGCACCTTCAAGCACTTGCTCAGATTGATTTGGCGACGAGCCAAAAAATTCTGCATAGTTGCCAAAGTCCATAGCAACATCCTCCATACTAAAGTTCTCATAAGAATCTTCATTGTGACAGATTTCAAGGGTATTCATCCCAGTATCACATAGCTGATATAAGAAAATCCAAGATCTATAAGTTCAGCTTAAACTGACTAAAAATGCACATAAAATTTCAATCCTGGAACTGGATAGAAATGTTAAAAAATGAAGTAATAAATATATAGACATTTGGATATTACATGCTAACAAGTAACAACCTTGGAGTTGGACATTATTGAGTATATCCTTCGGGAAAAGATAGAATAAGTTCCAGCTGATAATATAAGTGTGTAATGTACCGTTGTAGGATACCAGAAATACCAGTATGACTATCTGTTTGTTGTGGGATTATAAGAGGCATGCACTGAAGCAATTAAGAAACAAAAGGCTAACAACAAGGTTGTGGAAGTTACTAAATATCAAAAGTTTAACGAATTAAAATTTTCAGAGAATATTTCGCGAACAGTTTGATTTAGCTACCTGTGGTTCAATCCTTTCAAAAAATCTTGATAAGTACAGAAACAAATAAAGGGCGAAATCAACAATCCCCATTAAGACATGCTTATGTTATTAATATTGGAAAGGAAATAAAGCATTGAAAATTAGTAACACCTTCATTGTTGTTGAATCTTCTGATCCAGTTGGTTGATCTTGAACACATTGTGCATTACTAAGAACAAATTTTGAAGATGAACCAATCCAGGCATCAACTTTTTCCGAGTCATCAATTTTACAACTCTCAGTTATGTCTGCAGTTTTATTCTCCTCTGGATGTCCCCAAAAGTTGTTAACATTGTTCTCATCAATGCTCATTAGACCAGTTTCTTGCTCACAGTTCAAGTCCTCGACTGGAGGGAACTCCAGAGCAAATGACCAGATCCTAGAAAATTCCATAGATGAAGGGCACCCAGAATAGCATTTGATTGCTTGCCGCTTGTGCCCCATACCAGAAGCATATTCTTCAGGATCACGAGAATCACAGTTTTGGCAAAGTGAAACATTTTCCTCAATACATCTAACTGCAGCAGGCTGTGAATTGCATCTATCACATAAAAGAGTCCGCAAATGACGCCTTGAAAGAGCATTGGCTGAGTGAACATTGCGATCGCAGGAGAGGCATAGACACGCTGAATCAGATCTACAATGTACCATAGATCTCTGTTCTCCGCAGAAGTCACAGAGGATACCCATTTTTACGTTCCAAACAATTTGGAAAATGCTAATAAAAATGAGTTCTCTTTCAGATTTCACACTTTTCAAAGACCCTTTTAGCCGTTTAAATAAACAACAAGATGCTTTCAAAACTGCACAAACATTATAACAACAATCAGAAATTCAAAGATGTGAGTAGATATACATACGTACGTACATATAGGCCAAATAAATATATTTTTATTTACATTCCGCATAAAAATATTATGACATTTGAACAATTATAAGTATGAAGATGCATGCAAAAACACTGGAAAGTACATGCTCGTAAAGTACTACTTCACAGACACCCATCTAATGCGTATTCTACATATTCAGAACTCCATTGTAGACGAGCTCATACTACTTAGACAGAAGAAAACAAGATTCCATCAAACTCAATAAGTAAACGCTACCAATCAGCATGCATGCGATGATGATCAAGGATAAGCTTGAAAAACATTCTAATTTTTTAGTATAACATGTTGTTCTGAAATTGCTCGATTTTCAGCAAAGCATACCAAGTTACCTGGAAGAAAAAAAGGACAGGCTTGTGAATCACATATCACGTTTTCAGCAATAACAAAGATGCTATTCTATTTTTCCTAATATCACATCAAAGAGGATCCTTAAATCCAAAACTAAGTGGAGCAAAGAAATCGAAGATTCACGAGATTTAGCAACCAGATCAAGAAAGAGCACTATCTGGAACTGATAACTGTAATTTTTCCTCCAATAACTTCATCGAATGGACTAACTAAGCCCGGGAAGCTTCAACATCCGAATCAGAGGCAAATCAAACTTAGAACTTATTACACGACCACTACTAACAAACTAACACCGTTTTCAGCAAAGCAACTTCCTTTCACACCTCCCAACCCAATCAAAACACGCGACAACCGCACAAATCCCAAATCGCATGTGAATTTCCTCACCAAGCCAAAACACCCCGGTGAGCCAAAACACCCCCAAATCCACAAACACGCAAATCCACCCCTACCACATATTCATTCCCACACCTAACTCTCACTGTTTCGGGAAGCTCAACTACTATTTCGCTTCCGATTCCTTAAAATATTGCGAATCTATTGTTTTCGACCAAATCTCAAACGAATCGACCACAACAAAATCCCACCACGATAACAAACACAAAATACAAACTCACAGAAACAGATCGGAAAAAATCACCTGTAATTGTAATTACCTCGATTCGATTTCCGCCTGAAACTCAAGAAACGGAGCAAACCACACAAACGAGGACGATGAGATGACGATAAGGGGGAAAATATCTGTGGTGGGAGGAATTTATAGTGGAGGTAGAGATAAAAGGGCAAAAGGCTAGAGGACGCGGGGCCCACGTGGTCTCTGCGCTTTTCGGTGGTAGTTTAGTGAATTGGGGGAACTCGAGGGGTGGTTTGGTGATCAGGTCTCGCGATATTTCTCGTTGGAGTTTGGTTGGTTTTGAGTCTTCTGACGTTGTTGAGGTGTGAGGATGGATGGGATCTGACGGTGGAAGGTGGAGATTGAACGGCTGGGATCGAGGGTGTGGATAAGGATGGAGGGAGGAGTGGACAACAGTGAGAACAGTAGTATTATTATTATACTCCATTGACTACTGTTTAGTATATAATCAGGTGGGTCTCGCACTCTGAGTTTGACTCAATTATTACATTTATATATGCGTATTTTTTTCTCTCTCCGAGGAGTAAATTTATAATTGTTAGAGATATGATCCAACTGTCTATACTATAAAATACCATGAGTTAGATTTTAAAGTTTTTTTTCATTACATTACTTTTAGCTGCTGTCCTTTTCTGGTGTGATAGTGGCGTAACATCTCTACTACGTCATAATTTTATTACTTTACGCTGCTAATGATCTTACAATCTATCTCTGCATTAAGATTTCTTGATCATAGTCCTCGTGTGTGGTTTATATTATCTATTCAAGAAGTATCGAAGTTTTTTTTCTTTTACACGTTTGATCTATTATTGAGAATACAAGTGTAGAGCCAGTGGAATGAAGTCGAATATTGCATTTTTTTGCTTTCTTTGAGCTTTCGACATATACATTAGCTTAATCTCAAACGTTAACTACTGCTGTAAAAATATTATTACCAAAAAACTATATTTTCTGAGTTTGTGGCGTATATAAGCGGACAAGTCAATCCGTGGTGTTCATGTTTATGTGGAGTAGACATCTTGAGTGACGGGGTTTCTTTTTGCTTATATCCTAGCTCAAAACCTCGGTCAGCTCCTAGCTAAACCTCCCTCGTTAGCTATGGACAAGCCCTAAGAGTAGCCTTGCCAGATAGCCCCAACTCAGTACTCACTCAAACGCACACAAGGTTGGAGCAATCCCCGTTTTGTATTTCTCTACACAAACATACAAAGGTACAATTCTCTCAGATGGGTTGGTTGTGACAGCTCCACAACTCAACGCCCCTATATATAGGTCTCAACCTATAGCTATTTGCTCCAAGAGGCATTCAAGTGCTCACTTCAATGCCTCCATCAAGTCAGATCTAAAGATGCATGGAGAAGCAGGAAAGTTTCCTTGTTTGCACCAACGAACCAGCAAACTTTCCTTTTGTGTCGCGTCCCCTCAGATACTTGCCTTCTTTGGCCCAACGAGCCAGGTAGCCTTCCTTATCTGTCGCGTCCCCTCAGATAGTTGCCTTCTTTGCACCAACGAGCCAGGTAGCTTTCCTTATCTGCTCGTCTGTTGGATGCACGTCCCTGATCCGAGAGAAGATCCGCCTGGATCCTAGCAAGCTCACTTGCTTGGCCCGTTTGTTCCCAAGCCTCCTGCTTGTGTCCACGGGCCTGTATGACCCCATGCATTCTCCTGAACAACCTCCTTTGGCTAAGCCCAGGGAACCATAGGCGTCACAAGGCCATAGCGGCCTTAAGGGTGTAACAAGTCTCCCCCACCCGTTTCCTTCGTCGTCCTCGACGAAGACGTGGCTTGTCCCTCCAAGTATGCTTGAACCAAGCCCTCGTACTGCCAGAGGGTTATGTCTCTCTCCCAAGTATTCTCGGTCGCTGGAAGCCCCTTCCATTTGACGAGATAGTAGATGTTCCGATTCCTCCTACTGCCCCCCTTCTTCTTCCTATCCAGGATGGCCTCTGCCTCCTTGGTGAAGGTGGTGCGCACGCTAGGTGGTGCCCGAGTAGGGATTGACCTTGAGGGGTCCTCTTGGTCTTCCCTATATCTCCTCAGATTGCTTACATGGAACACGGGATGTATCTTGTACCTCTCCGGGAGTTCAATGTGATAGGCGGCGTTGCCTACTCGTTTCAAGATGACAAATGGCCCGTCATACTTCTGAATGACTGATTTGTTGGCATCTTTGGTTAAGATCTTCTTCCAGATCTGTGGGGTGAGCTTCAGTAGTACTTTCTCCCCTTTCTCAAACTCGAGGTGTCTCCGCCCCTTATCAGCAGCTCGCTTCATCCTATCCTGAGCTTTGGCAAGCAGGTCCCTCGCCTCCTCGGATCGATCGAACCTTGCTTTGGCAAATCTATAGGCTGCTGGACAGTGGCCCTCGTCTTGCTTCGCAAGCTCGTGTGGCGTCATCGGTTGCCTGCCCGTAGCCACCTCGAATGGACTCTGTCCAGTGGTGGATGTCTTGTGCAAGTTGTAACAAAACTGTGCCACGTCCAAGAGATCCACCCAGTTGCTTTGGTTGGCCAAAACATAGTGCCTCAGGTACTCCTCCAAGATGCCATTGATCCTCTCCGTCTGTCCATCGGTCTCGGGATGGTTGGCAGTGGAGAAGGCGAGTTGTGTCCCCAACAACTCGAACAGACGCTTCCAAAACTTCCCTGTAAATCTTGGGTCCCTGTCGCTAACAATGTCCTTGGGTACGCCCCAGTGTTTCACAACGTCCCTCATGAATAGGTTCGCTGCTACCTCAGCTGGACATACCTTCGGTGCTGCTATGAAGATAGCATACTTCGAGAATCGATCAACAACCACCATTATTGTTGCCTTCCCGTCCACGAGTGGGAGCCCGGAGATAAAGTCCATGGAACAACTTTGCCAAGGTTGCTCTGGGATAGGGAGTGGCTGTAGCAGCCCGCCTTGCTTCATCCTCTCCGGCTTGTCTTGCTGGCAAATGAGACAAGTCTGGACGTATAGCTCTACGTCCTTCTCCATTCCTGGCCAGTAATAGCTACTACTCAACAAGGCCATGGTCCGCTCCGTCCCAGGGTGCCCAGCCCAGCGCGAATCGTGAGTCTCCTTCATGAGCTCCCTCCTCAGTCCGCCAAGCTTAGGTACGAAGGGTCGTCGGCCCTTTGCATAGAGGATCCCATCCTCAAACCAGTAGCGTCTCGTGATCCCATCCTCGATCTGCTTCTTGATTCTGATGCATTCAGAGTCTTGCTCAGTGTGGCCCCTTAGCTTCGTGAGCATGTCGCCTTCTATACTGGTGATGGAAGAAAGGCGACCTGTCTCCTCACAGACCATACGACTCAAGGCATCTGCTACCTGGTTGACGCGCCCCGGCTTGTACTTGAGTTCGTAGTCGAACTCAGCCAAGTAGTCCTGCCACCTCGCTTGCTTCGGGCTTAGCTTCTTCATAGTTTCCCAACAGCTAGTCGCAACGTTGTCCGTCCATACTACGAACTTTGTCCCGAGCAAGTATACCCGCCATGTGCGTAGGCAGTGTACAACGGCTGTCATCTCCCGTTCATGCACAGAGTAGCGCCTCTCTGTTGCATTAAGCTTGCGACTTTCGTAAGCGATTGGGTGCCCATTTTGGGTAAGCACCCCTCCGATTGCTAAGTCTGAGGCGTCGGTGAAGACTTCGAATGGCAAATTCCAGTCTGGCAACTTGAGAACAGGAGTAGTTGTCACCACCCGCCTCAGTTCATCAAATGCCTCCTGGCATTGCAGCTCCCATGCCCACTGCCGATCCTTCTTCAATAGGTCGGTGAGTGGTGCGGCAATCCTTGAGTAGCTCTTGACGAATTTGCGGTAGTAGTTCGTCAAACCAAGGAAAGACCTCAGTTCTGGCACCTTCTTCGGTACTGGCCATTGCTCGATGGCCTCGATCTTCTTTGGGTCCATGCGCACCTCGCCACCTCCTATGATGTGCCCCAAAAAAGAGATCTCCTTCTGACCGAAGGCGCACTTCTCAGGCTTCAGGAATAGCCTGTGTTGCCGCAACTTTTCGAACGCCAATCTGAGATGTCGCTCATGCGTCTCCAAGTCCCTGCTATAAACAACAATGTCGTCCAAATATACTACAACAAAGTCATCTATGTAGTCGCTAAAGACATCATTCATTAAGTTACAAAAAGTTGCTGGTGCATTTGTCAAGCCAAATGGCATGACTAAAAACTCATAAGACCCATAGCGAGTGACGCATGCAGTCTTGGGCACGTCCTCCTCTGCAATCCGGACCTGGTAGTAACCGCTCCTCAAGTCCATCTTTGAGAAATACTGTGCTTGCCCAAGTTTATCGAACAAGTCCTCCACGTGTGGCACCGGGTACTTGTTCTTGATGGTCACCTTGTTCAGCGCGCGGTAGTCTATGCACAACCGCAAGCTTCCGTCCTTCTTCTTCTGAAAGATGACGGGTGCTCCATATGGGGCTTTGCTGGGTCGCAGTAGTCCAGCATCAAGCAACTCCTTCAGTTGCTTCTTGAGTTCCTCCAGGTGGATCGGAGCCATGCGGTATGGGGCTTGGGCAGGTGGTCGAGCTCCGGGCACAAGCTCTATCTTGTGATCCACAGCTCGTTTTGGTGGTAGCTCCTTCGGTAGGGTGTTGGGCATGATGTCGCCGTAGAGTTTCAGTAGCGGCTGGATCTCAGCAGGTACCTCTTCCATAGGGCCCTCGTCTGGTTCCACAAGAGCAGCTAGAAAGGTCTCCTCCCCTTTTCGGACGCCATCTTTGAGCTGCAAGGCTGAGAGTAGCCTCACGACCCCTTCCTCGTCCACACCCTTGACGAAACAAGGCGTGCCACCCCCAGTGACCATTATGCCTCCCAGATAGGGCATTACGCCCACCTGTGCCTGCATCAAAAACTCCATACCTAGAATGACTTTGAAGTCATCGAGGGGCACGGACATGAAGTTGCTGGTACCGCTCCAGTCGCCAACCTCCAGGCGCGCACGGGCCACCCCAGCAATCTTCCTTGCCTCCGAGTTAACCGCCTTGACTCGGCTTCCATCTTTGGCAAGCTCCAGCCCCAACGCCCTTGCCTCTGTCTCAGCGACAAAGTTATGTGTTGCCCCAGTGTCCACCATTGCTTGTACCTTGTGGCCGTTGATAGTAGCCTCCACGTGAAGCAGGTCGCAACCCCTTTTCCCTCGAAAACTCCTGATAGCATTCAAGAGTTTCAGTGGATTGACCCTTACCTCCTCTTGCTCCTCGGCCACAAGTGCGTTCAGTTTCTCCTTCTTTGGGCATTCCTTAGCTCGGTGAGGACCGTCGCATATGAAGCATCCCCCTGGCTTCTTGGTCCTACCCTTGTCCAGCTTTGGCCCCTCACTTTTCTCGGACTTGGGCTTGCCCTTACCCTTGTCCTTACCCTTGTCCTTGCCCTTCGTCTCCTGTTGCCCAGTTGTCTTATAGTCCACAAGGGCATCAGCGGCGATCAGGGCGCTTTGGAGATCTTTGACGCCAAGTCTCCGAAGCTCGGTTTGGGCCCATCCTTGCAGTCCAGCAATGAAGTTGTACAACTTGTCCTCTTCACTCATGGATTTGATATCCAACAGCAAGGATGAGAAATCCTTCACGTACTCGCGTACCGTGCTCGTGTGCTTGAGCCTCCTCAGCGCGTCACGAGCCATCCAGGCGGTGTTCGTCGGCAAGAACTGGGCACGCAGTTCCTTAGTCATGTCCCCCCATGTGGAGATGGCTGGCTGGGCGGAATCTACGCTCCTCGATCGCCACCACAGCTTAGCATCCCCTGCAAGAAACATAGCCCCAAGTGTTACCTTGTCAACCTCTTTTGTGGAGAGCGCCTTGAAGTACTCTTCCAAGTCCCAAAGGAAGTTCTCGAGCTCCTTAGCATTCCTGGCTCCATGGAAAGCTTTGGGCTCGGGAACCTTTAGTCGCTTCCCACCAGTCTCGTCCCCATGCTCGCGCAAGGCACGCTTGATAAGCGCCATATCATCTGCCAACGTCTCAAGCCTCAGAGACATCTCCTCCTTGACCCCGCCCCAGGTGTCCTCCGTGGACGCCCTCGAGACGAGCTCCTGGACAGTTGCCTCCAGCGCTTCGATTTGGTTGTCACGCTCGAGATTTGACGCTTCCAATGCTCGAACCTTGCCCTCAAGGGCAACGAGACGCTCCGCCATCCTCGTTTCCATCAGCTCTGATACCAGGCAGTGACGGGGTTTCTTTTTGCTTATATCCTAGCTCAAAACCTCGGTCAGCTCCTAGCTAAACCTCCCTCGTTAGCTATGGACAAGCCCTAAGAGTAGCCTTGCCAGATAGCCCCAACTCAGTACTCACTCAAACGCACACAAGGTTGGAGCAATCCCCGTTTTGTATTTCTCTACACAAACATACAAAGGTACAATTCTCTCAGATGGGTTGGTTGTGACAGCTCCACAACTCAACGCCCCTATATATAGGTCTCAACCTATAGCTATTTGCTCCAAGAGGCATTCAAGTGCTCACTTCAATGCCTCCATCAAGTCAGATCTAAAGATGCATGGAGAAGCAGGAAAGTTTCCTTGTTTGCACCAACGAACCAGCAAACTTTCCTTTTGTGTCGCGTCCCCTCAGATACTTGCCTTCTTTGGCCCAACGAGCCAGGTAGCCTTCCTTATCTGTCGCGTCCCCTCAGATAGTTGCCTTCTTTGCACCAACGAGCCAGGTAGCTTTCCTTATCTGCTCGTCTGTTGGATGCACGTCCCTGATCCGAGAGAAGATCCGCCTGGATCCTAGCAAGCTCACTTGCTTGGCCCGTTTGTTCCCAAGCCTCCTGCTTGTGTCCACGGGCCTGTATGACCCCATGCATTCTCCTGAACAACCTCCTTTGGCTAAGCCCAGGGAACCATAGGCGTCACAAGGCCATAGCGGCCTTAAGGGTGTAACATCTTGTGTGGTAATCTTTAATGCTAAAGCTAATTTAATTTGTGATTAAATCACTAAATAAAAATCGAGATTGCGAATCTAGATGACGATGATCAAGAAGGACACCTACACAATAATTGTACCAACTTTGCTTTCAAAAAGAAAATCTAAATAATGTTACCAACTTCTTTCGTAGAGGCAAGTCAGGCAACCTTCAACCTTCTTCGTTTTGTGCTCTTAAACTTTGTTTGTTCTTCGTCTGCCCTTAATACGTATCGACATTCTCACATTGCGATGGTGTTGTTTATAATCCCTGACTTAATAGAAGCTATAGAACTTAGCTTTTCGTATAAAAATAAAAAAAGATCAAGTATATAAAAAAAACTAGTTGTATTCCGCCCACAGACGGCCAATGTCCAAACGCGGTCTCCTATTCTCCGTTTTACTAAACTACCCTCGCGAGCGCCCACTACAAAAGGTCAGAACCCGGCCACGTCAGCCTCATCGCACCCGATCGCCAAATACTTTCCCTCCAATCCCAGCCGTCCACCGAATAAAGAATAATATCAGGAATCATCCCAGACTAGATATTTATCTAACTTTCGGAAACCAAGGTGAGATATTTAAGTGGTCCCACGTCCCAACTCATGCACATCACGCCCACGCTGGTTACCACTAGGGGTGTACATGGGTTGGGTTCAACCCGAAATCCAATCCGAACCCGACTGGTCGGGTCGGGTTGGGTCGGGCTGGGGAGGGGTTTGGTTCGGGTCGGGTCGGGTTGGGAAAATCAAAAACCCGAATTTTCGGGTCGGGTTTGAGTTGAGGGGGTCGGGTTGACCCAACCCAACCCGAACTCGATTTTTTTTTCCCAAATAAACCGGTCGACCGAACATCACTCGGTCGACCGTTTCCAACCCGAAAATTTCAGGTTTTCAAGCCACCGGTCGACTGAACCCGACCAAGTTTGGGAGAAATTTTCCGAATTCGGGTTCAACCCGATCCAACCCGACCCAACCCGAAAATTTCGGGTCGGGTTGTGTTGAACCCAAACCGGTTCGGGTTGGGTTGGGTTTTTTCCCAACCCGAAAATTTCGGGTTGGATCGGGTTGAGGCCCAAACCCGACCCACCCCTACCCATGTGCACCCCTAGTTACCACCTTTATTTATTTTTTTAACTTTGCCAAATTTTCCTGTCGAGTTAGGAAAATGGAGATGTGGGACCCGCTTGAGTTGCTGCCGCAGGTTGGTCGGAAAAGTACAGTGATGGGGACGTCTTGCGGTGAGACCATGACTCAATTGCACGAGTTCAGAAGTGACGATTTATTGAAACGATGTGGTTTCGATCGAGTCGAGCTTAATGGAACTCAAGTTTCTTGTAGATTTTGATTGGAATTAACATCTTCGAGATCAGTCGTGGTTATTTTTTCGTGTGGTGTTCTATACTTGTTCTTGAGTGGCAATTTTCTAAAGGAGGGAGTGACGCCTGACCTATGGAAGTTGTGAACAAGCATCACCGATATTGGGCACTTTGAGTACCACTACTAATCTACTAAATATGATTTAGCTTTTAGGATCCCACCCATTATTCTTGTATAGGAACCTTGGAATATTCAAGATCTAAGGCATAGGATTTCAAGATTGAGTTTGTATATCTTATTCTTTTTTATTCTCCACAATCCTCTTAGACTTTCGATCATCTTTGCCTTATCTACTGTATCATATACTATTAGAACCGTGATAGACGGACGCAGGCGTCACGGACGCGCCTTACGTGGATCTGTACAGCTCAGATATTTTTCTTTGAGTCAGCGTCCAGTCAGCGAAATTTCTCTTCGCGCGTTTTGGTCTTTTTAAAAAACGCCGGTTCTTTAAGTTGAACGATTCATTTCCCAATACACAGATAAGACAGTGTGCAGACCCTAGGACATCGTGCAGTCTCATTATTCGTGCAGAGCCCACACTTATCATAATAAAATATTTGTTTTTAAGTTTTACGTTGGATCAACTTAATTTGTCTAGCTTACTTTATGTGTGTGTGCAGTTTACATTATGTGTTTGTCCTGTTTACGTTATGTGTATGTCCGGAATAAGTGTATTTGCTGTCCGGAATAAGTGTATTTGTTGTCCGGAATAAGTGTATTTGTTGTCCGGTTTAAGAATAAAGTGTGTCCAGAAACGGAACATAAAGTTTGTCCGGAATAAGTTGATTTGTTGTCCGGAATAAGTGTATTTGTTGTCCGGAATAAGTGTATTTGCAGTCCGGAATAAGTGTAGTTGTCCAGAATAAGAAGAAGGTGTGTCCAGAAACGGAACAGAAAGTTTGTCCGGAATAAGTGTATTTGCTGTCCGGAATAAGTGTATTTGTTGTCCGGAATAAGTGTATTTGTTGTCCGGTTTAAGAATAAAGTGTGTCCAGAAACGGAACATAAAGTTTGTCCGGAATAAGTGAATTTGTTGTCCGGAATAAGTGTATTTGCTGTCCGGAATAAGTGGATTTGCTGTCCGGAATAAGTGTATTTGCTGTCCGGAATAAGTGTATTTGCAGTCCGGAATAAGTGTAGTTGTCCAGAATAAGAAGAAAGTGTGTCCAGAAACGGAACAGAAAGTTTGTCCGGAATAAGTGTATTTGCTGTCCGGAATAAGTGTATTTGTTGTCCGGAATAAGTGTATTTGTTGTCCGGAATAAGTGTATTTGTTGTCCGGTTTAAGAATAAAGTGTGTCCAGAAACAGAACATAAAGTTTGTTCGGAATAAGTGTATTTGCTGTCCGGAATCGGAATAAGTGTATTTGCAGTCCGGAATAAGTGTAATTGCAGTCCGGAATAATATATGGCTTCATTATTGTCGGAATAAACGAATCAATATATGAAATGCAATAATATGATGTCAAAACAAAAAAACCTCCCACTGTATATTTTACCCCACAAGAATTACGTTTAGGAAAAAAATAACATCTCAGATTCCCTGTTTATGTAGAACATCGGGAAGTCTTCGCACCGTCTCATTCACGCTGCTTACGTTGTGAAGAATCGTGAGAGTCGGCATCAGACGCTTCTTCGACCTAATATCTTGCTCGAAATGATGATTTATTCTGGAGAGAAAGAATGAAGAAGAAAGAAAGAGTGTCATCATGTTTGTATTTGGGTGGAGAGAGAGAACGTGCTGAGTTGAAACGCATTTAATGTGATTTGAGTGGACATCAGGAAGAAAAAACAAAAAACATTCATGCTTTGGCCACGTAAGGGCTGACATGGATGTCCACGTAGAGCGCGTCTGTGACGCGCTGCGTTCATAAATCATTTTCCATACTATTATATATACTGACCCAAACTCGTTGTTTCTAGAATTCGATTTCCGACTTCAACTAAAAATATACTGACTGAACTAATTCTTCTTTAGCATTAGCATTGACATGGTTTCTCTCTTATCAAAAAATTAAGTTGCATTAGTACGCTCCCGTGTATTGAAAGAATTGATGGTACGTGCTTTCGACAGGTGAGAGTCGGTTCATTTTTGCATGGGACATGCACGACGCTTTGGCCAATCATATATGTGGAGTTTTAAGAAAATTTTAAGACGTATGCAAGGTTAATAAAAGCAAGAAGGGAAAGAATGAGACCCATACTTCAACAACAAAAAAGGTTATGGTTATGGTTATGGGTTCGGTGAGTACTATGTTCAAGTCTTGTTCGGTACCATGTTAATGGACAGAAACGTCTTAACAACGTTTCATATGGATATCTTGTAATTAATTACCGACCTAACCACTGATATCATATTAAACGTTCTTTATGAGAGTGATTGATTTGCCAGAGAACAGTTTGAAATGGGAAATAAATAGTCGAAAGGAAACTTTGTCCGATTACTGTGAGATGACGAATAATTTGACGACGTCATTAACTTTTTATTGAATTAAATTACCGGGAAGTCGTAAACAATTTAAAAACACTACGGATTGAATATTCCCTACATTAAATAAAAAATATTGGAATTGATCTCTAAAATGTTTGATGACTCGCTACTTTGACTTGAAAGTACCTCTGTACGAGTTCAAAGGACAGACTCTGGTAACAATAAGAGCATGTTAGGGGGGGAGGGGGGGACGGGTTGCCCTCCCGTTCGTCGATATTTTTTTTAATATATTTTAGTGGAGATTTTGTTATTAGAGTTGATTGATAATGTATTGAGTATTTTTTTAGTAATGTGGGGTGATAGGTTGGATTACAATGAGTTTTTTTGCTAGTGACGAAGATTCAAAAAAATTCAGATCAAACAATTTCAAGATCATTTGAACTCGTACAACCTGTCGATATGGTTTAATAGTATGGTCTAAAATGGTTAACTCATAGTCTAAAACATGGTTATGGTTAATTGATAATGTATTGGGTATTAATTGATAATGTAGTAATTTCAATTAATAAAATGTAATTTTTAAAAATGTGGTGTAAGAATTAAAATTGTTTAATTAATAAATGATGTGGATGAAAAGAGGGTATGGTGGGTGGAGGTAGTTTGTGCATGGTTAATGAGATTTTTTGGGTGGGTGGGATGAGCTAACGTGGTGGAAAAAGAAGCTGACGTGGCGGAGAGAGAGAACAGGACGCCCGGGGTAGCCCGGGCATGGTTAAACATGGTCTAATCAACACCATCTCAACATGTCACACCAAAAATTATATTGTTGTTTTTCATGCATTTTAAATTTACATCTAGAGAGAGAGAGAGAGAAAAAGCATTTGATGTCATTTGTTGGAAACCATTTTTACGATCTCTTTGCCTACTACGTTCTTCTCAAGGAGCATGAGCAGTAGGTCGATGAGAAATATCCTCAAATCGATCGCTAATATGAAATAGTTGAAACTTGAAAGGGTTAGGTCGAACGAGATTCATTTCTCACAAGCATTCATAACTCGCCCCACAATTCGCAAGGTTAGCGGGTTAGGCAAATTGTATAAGATATTTTGTTAAGTATATGTACCTATCTAGCCTAAGTTGGTGGGACAAAAATAAGATAGACATGTATCAATCTTCACACACTGTACAAAAAAGAGTTACCCAAACGTGAGAGTAATTTAAACATAAACTTTGAATGTGATTATACTAACATCTAAGAAGTTAATGGCCAGGCAAATAACCAGGTTGGGAGGTCATTTTCTTTCACAAAACGAAAAGAAAAACATCACTAGATGAGTAAACGACTGATCAAGGAATTGTGTAAGATCCAATCATATCACGAGGTTATACAAAGTACAAGTTAACTACAAACACAAACAATGACTGTCCTTAGGGCATCAAATAACTGGTTCAAACGGCACGAGTAAAGTCTCATATTGTTGAATTGTGAAGATTAAGTGATACCACTTAAGTATTTAGATCCAACTTAGAATACAACTTAGAATCAATGCAAATACGCCTTATGCATAATCGGGTATTATCACCCAACTAAGGCTTGATCCATTAAGACCTTTTAAATCTATTGTGTAATCGGGTTAATGGTGATCCATATCCATAACCGGATCATCATAAGCAACATAATTGTCAAACACCCACTTATATAAACCAAACACAACAGAATAGAAATTTCATTCTCTTATCTCTTCACATCTCTCTCTTTTGTTTCTTCTTCAACGATTCACGCTTCAAAACTCAAGATTGTATCAGAGCAAAGATGAAGAAGAATATTCACTAAGAAGGAAGAAAGGGGCAAATCAATTAACCAGAAAGAAAACAAAAGAAAAGAAGAGGAAAACATCAAGATATTAGAAAACTAAGGTAATAACACGATTCTCATTGATGTTACAACCCATATTTCTTACAAACTTCAGATAATCCAGGCTCAGTACTAGTATGTGATAAACTGAATTGAGAGAACTTTGAGATGTGGAAAAGATCAATGGATGTGGCATTAAGTGCCAAGAACAAGATTTGTTTTGTTGATGGAAGCCTCCCACAACCATCCAAAGAACAATCACCAAGAGAACATGCAATTTGGAAGATGTATAATTGTGGGATTCTGATCCTAATCCTATCCTAATTGTGTCTTAATCATGTTTTAGGTGGTGATTAAGGGAAGATGGAATGGATGGCTGGGATTGAAGATGGTTGGGATGAGATGAGTGGTGGAGATGGAGAGGTATGGATTGGATGGTTAGGATTGAAAGGTGAGAGATATTTATGGTTTTCCCTCTCCCTCTCTCTCTCTCAGTTGCTCACGTCTCTCTCTCTCACATCTCTCCCTCTCTCAGTGCACTCCGACGAGGAAGAAGAAGGTTCTCCGGCGTAGGGAGGATCGGCGAGTGGTTGGCGGTTGGAGGTGAGTCCTTTGTTTTGCCAACCCGTCCCTTTGTTTAATTTCGCTCTCTCGACCTCACGTGTCTGTCGTCGTGGTTGTAGAGTTTGGTGGAGGTTGCCGGAGGTGGAGTTGCGAGTGAGGATCGTTGAGGAGGTGTTTGATCGTCGTTTGGACGCGAGAGTTGTCGACGGATCGTGATTTGGGGAGGCACGCTCGTGGAGGCGTCGTCGTGGTTCTTCAAGGGTCTCTTCAGATCTTTAGGTATGTCAAGCTCGCTCACTTAATTACCGTGAGTATTTGGAAGTCGACGGTAGGCCGTTCGGCTCGTCGCGAGTAAACATGCAACAGATTTCACTGCCTGATCGGTCGACCGGTTTGTGCAAACGGTCGACCGTTCGTGAAGAGAATTCGGGCTCTGCCTCAAATCGGTCGAACGATGCCTGTGGGGCGGTCGACCGATTGTGCATAGAAGTCAAGTCTGGAGAGATTCGGTCGACCGAGTCTCCTTTGCCGGTCGACCGTGTGCACTGTCTTAAGTCGGTTGGGGGCTTAGACCATCTAAACGGTCGACCGCTCGTTGATTTTCGTCCGACCGTGACTTAAGTGAGCATAGTGATCGGTTCGACCGAATGAGGGTTCGGTCGACCGGACTTGTGCGCCGAGCGTGGGGAACACTCTGGTGGAATTCGGTCGACCAAGGCGTGCTCGGCGTTCGACCGAATTCATGGTGCGTGTGAGGGATTATTCCCTGGACAGATCCGGTCGACCGAGATGTGCTCGGCGTTCGACCGAATTCGTTGTAGTGTTGTGGGATTTGTTCCCTGGTGACTTTCGGTCGACCGGGACCCCTTTGTCGGTCGACCGATTGGTCGTTGTGTTCGTTGAACCGGGAGTTGACCATCTAAACCGTCGACCGTCCCTTGATTTGGGTTCGACCGAACGAGTGTGGTGTTGGGAGTCGGTCGACCGATGGAGTGCCGGTCGAAGTTGATTGCCCTGTATTTGCTTGATTCGGTCGACCGGGACTTTTGGTTCGGTCGACCGTTTGTGTCCTGTTTTGCACTATGGAGGTGCTATGGTCGTGGTTGCCCGTGTGGGGCGAGTTGTGGTGCCGATGTTCTTCCGGCAAGTGTGCTAGGTGCACGAGGGTTGCGGTGGTTGGTTGAAATTAGACCTGGAGCCCCGTAACCGTATGTGAGCTTGGGATTAGCTGAAATAGGCCTGAGGCCCAGCTTAGATTTGTGGTGTTGCGGTGGTTGGTTGAAATTAGACCTGGAGCCCCGTAACTGTGTGAGAGCTGCGGTTGGTTGAAAATAGACCTGGAGCCCAGCTAGTCTGTACGGAGTTGGTTGAAATTAGACCTGGAGCTCCGTAGTGCGTTCGGGTTGGTTGAAATTAGACCTGGAGCCTGAGCAAGGACCGCGTGTAGGGGTTGGTTGAAATTAGACCTGGAGCCCTTATACGTTTGGGTTGGTTGAAATTAGACCTGGAACCCTTGGTCGTGTCGTGGTAGCTGTGGTTGGTTGAAATTAGACCTGGAGCCCAGCTTGGCGACGAGTGTGTCACGGCGGTTGGTTGAGATTAGACCTGGAGCCTCGTGACTGTGGTTGGTGTGGCGGTTGGTTGAGATTAGACCTGGAGCCCCGTACCAGTAGTGTGCCCTGGTGTTGGGCGTGTTGAGATGTTTTTCTTGTTGAGTAGAACTGCATGCTAGGATGATTTTATTTATGCATTTAGAGGCTTGGCATACGGGATTTCCTTCTGGAAACTCAGGCATTGTTGCATGTTTGCTTTCAGGTCGTGATAGTTGTTAGGGGGTGGTGACCGAGGAGAGGAGCGCTGCTACCGGATCCAGCTTTCTCTCGGTTGAGGTCGTGTGATTACTGCTTCCTTTGTTTATACTTTTGATGTAATCACAACTTTTGTAAACTCTGATGTTCAGATATATATTATATATATGTTGGTGCACCTGTGTTCCCGTATTTGCGTAATATCCTCTGTTGATTGAGTGTTTAGAAATTTTAAAATTTTCCGCTATTTTGAGGATGTTACAATAATGATTTAGTCCAATCTTGGATCTTAAACTCTGTAAGTCCAAGTATTGTTGGGAGTGTGATTTATGCAGAAAGTGTTTTAGAAGTCTGGAAAGATTTGCACAAGAGGTTTTCTCAAAAGAATGCTCCAAGAATTTTTCAAATCAAGAATGTTATTTACAATTCGAGGCAAGGTAACATGATAGTTTTTAATTACCATACCAGACTAAAGGAGTTGTGGGATGAGTTGAATGCATATGTGATACCAGCAAGTTGCACATAGAGAGGCAACAATATGACCATATGATCGTCTTACTTTGATTGAATGACTCATTTGCTGCAATTAGATGTCAAATTCTACTTATGAGTTCATCACCCAATGTTAGCAGAACTTATGCCTTGATTTTACAAGAAGAAAGGCAAAGAAGAATCAACAATACAAGAATCTAGTCATATGCAACAACACTATATGCAACACAACAACTACAACTCAAATTAGAAAGGAAGTAACCAACAAAACAATAAGTCGAGATTGCAATGCACCAACTGCAAGAAAAGTGGTCACATTAGGGAGAATTGTTACTGGATCATTGACTTTCCAAATGATAACAAAAATGAATGAAAGAACCAACAAGGCAACAAGAGCAAAGATTCAGAAAGGGATAGAGAAAGAGGTATTCAGTAGAATTCTAAAAGTGAAAGAGAAATGACCTTCATAGCTGAAACAACAAGTCAACCATCACCAAAAACAATTACTTAAGATCAATATGGGAGACTTATGCAACTACTGAATGGAAGAGATGCAGAAAATCATGGTCAAAGCACAACCAACTCAACATGTATAAACTTATGCAATTTTTCATCCAGGAATGATATTTGGATCATAGATATTGGTGCATCTGATCATATGTGCAGTAACATCAATTATTTTGTTAATCAAAGACAAAATGACAAACCATTACCTATTAAACTACAAAATAACCATATTGTGAATGTTAACATCATAAGTTCAGTCAAGATTGATTCTTTACAAGTCCTCAACAATGTTCTTTACATACCTAGTTTTGGTGTTAATCTTATTTCTATTAGTAAACTAGCTAAATATAATAAGTTAGTTGTGGTTTTTAAATCCAATCACTGCATCATTTAGGACTTAACTTCCAGGAAGATGATTGGCTTGGGTAAATGCATTGGGCGTGTATACATTCTCTATCAAGGTCAACATATTGAAGCTTGTCTTGATGCCCTCGCTAGTGTTGCACATGCTCAAGGCATGTGGCATAGAAGATTAGGTCACCATTCTCATGTAAAACCATTTAAAATGTACCTAAGTTTTTTAGTGATTCTGAATATGTGTGTGATTGTTACCCCTTGGCAAAACAAACCTGGTTGTCTTTTAATAAGAGCTTAAATGTTTCTGATTCTCCTTTAAGTTTGATACATTGTGATGTATGAGGAAGCACAACACTGCCACTTATGATGATTTCTATTATTTTTTAACCATAACTGATGACTTCAATAGGACAACTTGGGCAATCCTTATGAGAAATAAATCTGAAACTTGAAGTGTTATTAAGAACTTCATTATTTCAGTTCATAATCAGTATGATAAAATAATCAAAACTATAAGAAGTGACAATGAATGTGAATTCCTTGCTAATGGCTTACAATTTTTTTTTTAAAGCCATGGTATTTGTCACCAAACTAGTTGTGTTTATACTCCACAATAAAATGGTGTTGTGGAGAGAAAACACAACATTTACTTGAATTTGCAAGAGCCCTTAAGTTTCAATCTAAGATACCTTTAAAAGTTTGGGGTGATTGTGTGAGTACTACTGCATATCTCATCAATAAAATCCTAAGTCCTGTCATTAACTATAAGACCCCTTATGAACTTCTGCTTGGCACGATCCCCAATTATAAACATCTAAGAACATTTGGATGCCTTTGTTTTGCCACTAATATAATTGTTAAAGACAACTTCAGTCGTAGAGCTATTAAGAGTGTGTTTATTGGTTATTCTGCCACTCAAAAGGGATACAAACTATATAAACTCAGTGAACATAACGTCTTTGTTAGCCATCATGTCATTTTTCATGAGGATAAGTTCCCAATTGACCAATATAATCATGACAGTTATAATACACATGATGTAGTCACTCCCAACTTTATTCCTGACATAGATGATAATATCCAAGTCTATGTCAATTGTGATGAAAACAACTTGAATGAACCGGACAATAACACTCCGAATAACAATCACACTCATAATCCTATTCAGAATGAGGATCATACTCATGACAGAATAAGACGATTCACTAGAACTCACAATCCTCTTAACAATCTTAAATACTTTATATGCCCCACTTTGAATCACAATACTACAAATGTTTTATACTCTGTATCAAATCATGTGAGTTATGATAACTTTCTAAACACCATGTTTCATTTCTATCTAATGTTATGTCCATCACTGAGCCAACAACATATAAGGAGGCATTTGCTGATTCAAATTGGAGAGCTACAATCAACTCAGAAATAGAAGCACTTAAGAAGAACCACACATCGACAATTGTTGATCTACCACCAAGCAAAAAAGCAATAGGTTGCAAACGGGTCTATAAAGCAAAATTCAAATAAGATGGAACACTTGTGACAAAAGGTTTTAGTCAAATCGAAGGAATTGACTACCATGAGACTTTTGCACTGGTCACAAAGATGGTCACTATAAGAGTAGGCATTGCAATTGCAGAAACCAAGGGATGGACACTCCACCAACTAGATGTAAGCAATGTATTCCTACATGGCCACTTAAATGAAAAAGTCTACATGAAATTGCCTCAAGGATACAAAAGAAAGGAGGAGAACAAAGTCTGCAAATTATAGAAATCCATCTATGGATTAAACACGTCTCTAGAGTTTGGTTTGAAAAACTTTCAAGTTTTTTGGTTAAAGCTGACTACCAACAATCCAGGGTAGACAATTCTTTATTTCACTTGAAGGACAAAGACCATACTACACTAATATTAGTGTATGTTGATGATATCTTATCACAAGGAGTGATCCAACATAGATTCAGAAACTCAAGGACCTACTCAGAAGTGAATTCAACATCAAAGACCTTGGAAAACTCAAATTCTTCTTGAGAATTGAAGTTACACAATCAAAGAAAGGAATTTGCATATCACAACACTAGAGATACTTTAAGTCTATTGTGTAATCGGTTTAATGGTGATCCATATCCATAATAGGATCACAATAAGCAACATAATTGTCAAATACCCACCTATATAAACCAAACACAACAGAACAAATTTTTTATTATGTTCTCTTATTTCTTCATATCTCTCTCAATCCCCACTCTCATCGTCTGTTTTATCTTCAACGATTCACGCTTCAAAACTCAAGACATATCATTGAAAACCACACATCCAACATGAGGAAACAAAATCTTACATTTTTTTATCACGGGTGAGTTCATAGGATCTTAGTTCGACCTCAAAATTTGAACTTATCATCCTACGAGCGGGTCATGAACTCATTAGATACAGGGTGTCCTGGCGCACCCCGTTAACGGGCGGGGCACCCCCTTAAGGGTGCCCTGATATCAGAAACGGCAGGAGCAATTCCGCCAACAAATTTTCTGAAATATAAAATCCTGAAATCCTCTTTCAGGGGTCGCTTCCCCAATCGCATCGTCGAATCCATCCTTCGTCCCTCGATCGAAACCCTAACCCTAATTCGCCTCCCGTCGTCCGAAATCCCGATGGGGAGGAGAAAGGAGCGACGCCTTGCGTCACTCGGTGCTTCTAGTCGGAGAGTAAAGCTCGATCTCTCCTCCGAACCCACTGGTATTCTCCCACACAGTTTTGTTCGATTTGACGTCTTCGATTCGTATATGCCCGTTCGTTCTTCACCGTTAGTATCGTCTTCATTAGATTGTTTCGTTTCTACGATTGGTTGGGGCGATTCGAAGAGCGCATTCTTACTTTTTTCCGTCAAAGGTGTTTTAGAAACTGAGATCATTACTATGTTTTGGTGGTAGATAAAATTTTAGAAGTTTTAGAAAAACGGTTCCGGTTGGTTGTTCAAAGAAATTGAGAACGAACGGGGATTTTGATGCCACGGAGTAGAGAGCAGTGCACGACTGTATGTGATGTTGTCACTAAGTTTTTTTATAGGTTGGATTAATAAGGCGATGTTGGATGAGTAAACAGATGGAAGGGTTTTGTGATTAGATTGTTTGAGAAGGAGAGCTACTAAGCCGAGCTAGTTCATCATCATCCAGTAAAGTTGTAAATCGAAGTGATGTTTGGTTTTGGCATCGTGGACGGATATTTTACTTGAAGAGATTACATGACATTTGGTGTGGGCATGGTTTGTAAGTTTTTGAATTTCCCCCAAACACAAATGTTGGGGTTGGTATAATTGACTCATTAATGCTTAGTAGATGAAGGGCATAGCTTGTATGCTAAGACATTTGTAGTTTGAATTCTGAACTAGTTTTATTAGCCTAATTAAGTAATATTCACCCGGGAAGCTTTTGATTTCCACATTTAGCTGGAATGAAACTTTCTTTGCAAGGTAATTTTCTCCCTAGTAATTTCTAGAAAGTGAAGTTGCAGTAGAGACAAAATTTTATTGGACCAGAGAACCAGGAGTTTGCTCGTTGTTCTCTTCTCAGAATAAGTTTGGCAACATGTGTTCTGCAAGCAACTTTCTGATGATTTACATTTGAGAAGGCTCTACAGCTCTATCTCGAACACCACCGTAGTATTTTACTTGCAAAATATGAGGATTTACACTTCTTTTCCTTGAAATGTTCACAACTCCTTAGGAGGGAACAAGGTAACATACTTGCATTTTAGTATGAATGCTCTAATGGGTATGTTCTCAGTCATTCATCTATAGCATGCAAAGTACTAAAAGATGTGCATACACTCATAAATGCTTTGAGCATTAGTCCGTGTTTTCTCTGGCATCATCTTTAAGCTATGTCCATTGATTGGGTTGTTATCGATAATTTAATACATGATCTGATCCTCTTACTGCAGGAGAGGCAGCTAGCCCAGCTATACATCAGGAAGTGGATCTTGATAAAGAAGAACGAGCTGGCATCCCCACTTCTCCATCTTCAGGTGGGTTTTGTCAAATTCTCTTCAAGGGACTATTTAAGGAAGTTATGCCTACACAGCATAGTTTTGGTGGGAATTTGGATTTATTAACTTACACAAGAATAAAACATATGTTGTTTGCATCAAAAATCTTGTTTGAAACTCTAAGGTGGATGGCTGGAAATGTTCAATGATGGATCAGATTGGGCTGCCACACTGAGTTGAATGGCTCCCGATATAATTGTCCATTCTGGCAGCATCTTGAAGACCTCAGCAGGAAGTTGTTGCCTTTCTCGGTTCGTATATCTCTAGCTTATTTTTCGTTTCTCTCTTAACATGTTTTGAATGTCTTCCAGGTGTTATTAGTCTATGACAGTTTACTGAATAAAAAGTTAAAAATGTTCATTGTTTGCAAGAATTTTTTAGACGTTTAACCCCCTCTTATGCTTAGACTTCATTTTTTTATGTCCACCTTTTCATTACTTTATATGTTTGTGATGGTTTTACTCAGGTCAGAAGCCACAAAATCCATTACTTTTGCTTGAACAATATAGTGATGATGAGGTAGATGGGAGCACAACCAAGAGCCAAAAACTTGCTCACGAGGAAAGTTCTTCAATGGAGTCGGATAGCAAGGTAAATTACTGGTCTATAATATGTAGTTTTTTCTTATTCTTTTGGTAAATTATAAGTCGTTGGGGCTTGATTTGCTCTCTCTATCTTTCATTTATTGATAAGCTTTTGTTAGCTATGTCAGTAATGTAACACATCTACAGGTTTTAGCTTCACTGTTTCAAGTCTTTGACATGTATTGCTTGATCATCTACCCAGTATCCACTTCAATTTTTTGCTGATGCTTGCGAATCTCCACCACTCTCTCTTTACGTTTTTATGACATTTTGTTTCATTAGAAGCTTCAATCCCGACACATTACAAAAGTTTTTTTCTTTCTTTCTTTCTTTCTTTCTTTTTAATATGTATATTATGTTATTTCAACCATAAACATTCTGATAAAAAAGGAACTATAAACATGATCTACTTTCTCCACTTCCTTTCCTATTGATTTTTATTAACTCGGTGCTTGTCATCTGTACTCTAATTGACCTTAACAATGGTATAACATTTGTTTCTTGACTGATCATCCTGAGGGCCACTACTATGGATCGGCTATAGACTTTATCATCTTATTCTAGCGAGTAGAAACTATTGGTATCTAAGATTGTTCCCTCGATAGATATTGACCTGAGATACCTGGTCAGCCTGGGCAACTGGGAAAGGCATCAGCGCTCTGAGGCCACCGTCAGTGACAAGTTCGTGCTTCAGTGTTTGTCAAGTGATTTTCCTGCAAAGATTTGACTGTCTCGTGACCTTTTTGATGCCTCAAATCGAATGCATATGCTGCCTAAATTATCCGCCCTATCTTTTCTTCTTTCCCTCTTTTGCTCATACATGTTGACCTTGTTTGAAGAATCCGTGCCTTGAATTGTTTTCCTGCCTTAGTATCTTATGATGTTGGTTTATCCACATCTGTTTATCTGATTATGGGAAACGAAGAAAAATGATTATTTAATTTCATCATTCTTTTCAACTATTTTTACTTGATCAGGAGCTAAATGCGTTACAGATGCTGTAGTCATCCAATTTACTTGCCTTTTGTCTGTTGATTATAATTAAATGCTTACATATCTCCATTCACACTTATGATCCTTGCTAAAGTACCACTGGGTCAACTTCCTGTAGTTTATGCAAGTAAATGCAAGTGGAAAGTCCATTTCTGTGCCCTCATTTGATGGATCTTATTGTACAGGTGGATGAGAGTATTGGCCGAAATGAAGATAGCAGTAACACTGACAAAGATACTGTGTCAAGCAATCTCAAGTCAGAATCCACCTTGGTAGATGCCAAACTCAGTACTAATAAGGAAGCTGAGAAAGCAGAGGTTGTTGGTGAGGTTGGTGCATGCAGTGCAGTTGGTTCCACGATCAATGCTTTTGATCCTTGCACTTTGGAGACTCAAATTGCTGGAGATGCTACTTATGGTTGGAAGACTGTGATTCATGAAGAAAGTAATCAGTACTACTATTGGAATACTCTGACCGGAGAAACATCATGGGAGGTTCCGAAAGTTCTGGCTCAGGCTTCATTAACATCCAGTGAACAAGTGGCTTCTCTAATTCCTGATGCAATCACTAAATCTACACCATATCCCACCATTGAACCTGTTAATTTTGCAAATGATGGGTTGATTTCAAATAGTGTGACTCAGTATGCAAGTGAGTCTTCTGCAGGACTAGAAAACATAGATGCTTTAAGCATGGCCCCCCATGCTGCTAGTCAGTCAATTGTAGGTTATGGTCCCAACCAAGTTGGTGTTTATGAAACTTCATCTGGAACACCCGAGTTCAACATTCAGCACCCTGGCGTTTCTGCTGGACAGCTGGCAACTTCAGCAGGCATTTGTGTAACGCAAGGTCATGAATACAGGGATGAACTTCTAATTCATGAATCTCATCAGGCAAAAGATGTTGATTCATCTCAAATAATAGTGCAGCTCGAGAACTTGTTGGAGAAACTTAAGGCAATGGAACGGTATTTCTTCTTTAGCTAGTTGTTTCTTAATTATGTCATTTTATATTTTAAGCTATTTAGTTCCTCATCACTGGCTATTTGTGTTTTCAGATGTGAATGGTCATTGAAATATATTTCAGAAGTTGAAACTAGACTTTGTGATTGTAAGGCATTTTCATTGTGTGGGTCACCACTTCTCCCATTTTGGCGGCACACAAGTGTGCAGCTTAATCGACTAGAATCTGTCGTTCAGAAAGAGGTTTCACCTTTTGTTAAGTCCGAAGGTTGCAACAAGGTTGATGATGGGAAATGTTCTACGCATATGGAGACTGAAAAGGTCCACTTAGGTAATGGCATACCACCTGTAGAGAGTTTTAACACTACTGATACCAATGTTAGCAATGGTGGGAAGCAGCTCTCTGGTGAGACCTTTTCTGGTATTCATTGTGTACCACCCTGTAAAACAGAGGGAGCACAAACACAATTAGTTTCAGAAGATGCCGAGCATCCTACTGCTTCCAACTTGAAACCAAGTGTAGACTCCCATATCGATGAAGATATGGACATGGATGTAGAAATGGAAGTTGATGAAGAATATCCTACTTCTCAACAACATTCTGGAGGTGAGCTGCCTCATGGTGATCCACTGAAGGAATCTATACTATCCCCCAACTCCACTGATGATTTGCATATTCCGCAGCCTCCTGACGAGGAATGGATACCACCTCCACCTCCTGATACAGAACCAGTTACTCCACCACCACCTGATGAGCCTCCAGTCCCTCCGCTTCCAAATACAGAAAGTGCTACTATCTTTCCACTTATGGAGCAATATAATCCGAGCTATTCTGTACCTAGTTTCCCGTACTACAGCTACCCAAATGGTGATTCCCAATGTACTGCATCTTTTGCCCCTGTTGAAGTGAATCATGTAGTTGAAGCACAACCTGTTCAGTATTATGAACCAGCAGCATCCTCTACTTATCCTGCTGTTGCCGCACCTGTTCTTTCCGAACCTGTAGCATATTTTGACACTCTAGGTGGAACCATCCCTTCAATTCATGTACCTACCAGTTCAGATTCATCTAGCCTGTGTGTCGTATCTGGGTCTTTCTGCCATGCCGGTGCCAATCAAACTGAATCTGAGGAGGTCGGAGCTATCACATTTTCATCTCAAAAGAATGACACTGTTTCTGCTTCAGCTGGTCATGTAGTGGAAAAGGTTTTTGTGCAGGCGGACAAAACCCCAGCCCTTCATTTAGATATAAGTGATGCTCCTGAGAATGGGAATGTTGGTGGTGCTTCAACCACCACTTCTTCAACAAAATCTAAAGAATCTTCCAAGAATCCATCGAAGGGTCAGTATTGAACAAACTGTAAGCACAAACTTAATGGTTTTCAATATGGCCTAAATGCTTATGTTTTTTCTTTTCCTTATCATGCAGTTGCTCGTAGCAAAAAACGTGCTGTTTCAGTTGCACCCACACTGCGATCCAACAAGAAGGTCTCAAGTTTGGTTGACAAGGTATCTATCCTGCCATGTATATCTTCTTTTGGTATTCCAACATTTGTGTTTTTTGAAGCTTATTTCTGTTGATAGAGCTCATGGAGGATTTTCTAGTTGCTAATAGTTACTATCCTTCAAAGATAGTAACGCCAAAAACATGCTATATGCACAGAAAGAAGATATAATATTATCTGTGGATCAGTGGATGTTTATTAATATTTGTAATCCTCTTAGTGGAAGGCTGCCAAGGAAGAATTACTTGAAGACGAGGAAGAAGAACCAGATGATCCTTATGAGGCCTTGGAGAAGAAACGACAAAAGGAAATAGAGGTATTTTAATATTGTTCCAGGATGTTTGCATTCAGCCTTTTTCTTTTCTTTTTTAAGTTTCTTGTATTTCCTATAGGAATGGCATGCCAGACAGATTGCTAGTGGAGAAGCTCCAGATAATGTTAATTTCGTTCCTCTCGGTGTTGATTGGTATGCTCTCACCAAGTCTCTTTCAGTCATTCATATCATCTTGTGGTTCTATCGATGTGATTGGTTGGTCTGTGTTTGTGAATTGCACAACAATCTACTGGCAATGCCCTTGCCTTGAATTGTTAAATAATAAATACAGATTGACATTTAATTAGCAAGAGTTCTTGTATAGTATTTTTCTAGGCACAATAAAGGAGTATTATGATGAAGTAATCAAGGAGTTTATTACTGACAAAATAAGTGATGAAGGGGTTTGCATAGCTAACGAATTATTGCCATGTGCTTCTTTTCCTGTTTATTCTTCATTACTTCCAAATGCAACATAACTCAAACAACTCTGATTTCAAAACATCAGGAGTTGATAATATATCTCAGGCTTCTATTGATGAAATGAACCTTTTAATAGTTTTATAAGTTCTTTTTCGCATCCCAATTCGATGAGTTATGTTGCAAATCAAATTCTTAATCTTTTTTAAATTTCACCAAACAAACTCAATATCCAAATATTTATTTTCTATATTTGCGTCAGACTTTCTTAAAATGTCAACAAACATGGATACTAGAAGTGGGTCTTATTCCACAATTAGAAGATTTCTTCCGATTGTTTGGCTATGAAAATAAGAATGTAATGATTGTCTCAAAATGAAAACTGAAAGGCTTGTTTTGATTTAATTCATTGTTATGAGTGTATCTTCAATCCTTCGTAAAATTTGATTATTCTTGAGCTGTGTTGATGGTTATGGCTATCATATAATACATTCACAGCAATGCCCTGATGTAATTATTATTATATATATTGTCTCCCTTTTTTTAGGGAACCCCTTGATCACATTGATATATGTTATCTTGAATTGTCAGTGCATAACCATCAAAAAAGAAGAAAAGTAGTGCATCACATCACTTGTGCAGTTGTGCGGCAATTTAGCTGGGTTACTCACTGTTGGAATATCATAAAGCATCAAGCTTTTAATTAGTTTCATGGGTCTCAAGTCTCAACTTGAACACTGCACTTGTTTGTAAAAAAGCACTTATCTTTATGCTTTTTAAAATTTCAGGCGAAAGCGGGTAAAGCGTCGGAAAGCTGAATCAAGTCCTGATCCAATTTGTGCTCCTTCAAAGGAAGCTGTCACTGAAAAAAAGAAGCCGATTTGGTTGAGCTAGCAAGAGGGCTTCCTTCTGGATGGCAGGTACTTCTATAGAAGCCTCTCGTTCTCATATTTGTATCTGTACGAATCTTATGATTTCCTGCTAATATCTAGGTTATATTCATATTCACTTTCTTTTGACCAATATCATATCTTCCATTGTACTTTATTCTTTTGCCATCATCTAATTTGTGTCCCTTCTACAATTGATATGGGTATCATTTTATCTAAATCAAACTTCACTCATTTTCATACATCCTTCTGTTGTTCGTGTCTTTTAATAACATATGAGTGTTATATCCATATCCCTGTGCAATCCATAATTCAATATAGTTACACGAAGAACGAACAATCCATACCAATCCACTTATTCAACAATCACGCCTTCACTTTTACAAATCCTACATCTTAATTGATGTGGTGTTCTTTTTCCATCCACATACGCTAACATTTTTTTTCAGGTTTACTGGGATGAATCGTCGAAGGAGATTTATTATGGTAATCTGAAAACATCAAAAACTACTTGGACTCGGCCGTCAAGTTAACACTTAAGATGTACACCTTAGTCAGAATGTTTGCTTTTTTGGGAATGTAAATGATCAATTCTCTTTTCAGGCATCCCATTTTGTAATTATATGTAACTTGGAGGACCCTCCATCAACATTTGAGTCACGGTTTTATTTATGTTTTGGTTCATTTGCGGCGTGCTGCTATTATAATTACTTTCGTGAGTACTCTGTAAGCTCTTGCATATTGTACAGTTACAAATTGTAGGGAGAAAGGTACAACTCCAGAAGTGAATTGCATGTAATACTCGAATGTGTTATCTTATAATTTTTTATTGTAAGTTCTAATCGAACCATCGAAGTAAGCATTAGCAATAACAATATGGTTTGGGGATTTTAGTTGTCACCCTCTGAAATAATATGTTTATATCATTATATTAAAAGGAAAATACAAATCACGTCATTAAATCTTCAAAATGTCCGTCATCTAAAACCATGTAATCCTAATAAAGAACGTTCATACTTTTGGATTAGAATCATCAAATGTTCCATTTGATATATATATGGAAATTTATCAAATATTTCCAATATTGACTCATGTACGAGTACGACACGAGTGTGGCTCTTTGGGGGCTTCTGGGGAATAGTCAGTGTTTAGACGTCGGACCACCGAATTTGTTGTTTGGTTTCCAATCTACGAGCTTAGTTCGGAATTGTGCATATAAGCAAAAGCTGAGGCCTAAAAAATCGAGATGGCATGATAATTCTCAGCTTCAAGCAGATGCAGGAATAATAAAAATTGATAAATGAAATTTCAGTGTCGCCTAACAAATTTATTCATGCCGCACTAAACCATCAAATAACTCAAGTTTATTCGCATTGAGTATACAAATCTTCGTAGCGGCAAAAAGGACAAACAAGAAAGAATCTGAAAGAGTCCACCCTTGTGTGCAAGGCTCACCAAGTGACCTCATCCAATACTAGAGTCACTGTTACACTTGTCTATCCAAAAAGCTCGGTATGGTCATGTTCAATGAATTCACTGGTTCTTCGCCATTCTCAATCGACGAGTTGAGGATATTCTGCTCACCACTCTCCAGTTCCGCAACATCTTCACCGGCAAAAAAGGAATAAGTAATTCGCCCGAGTCATCAAGCAAGAAGAATAAAAAAATGAAACGGAACATCTATCAGAAAATATGAATCTGAAATCATGCATAAATTTTGCAGGACAGTTGGGATCTTTTTCGAGCATACTGAAAAGAGAGAATCTCCCACTTACATGGTTACATGTTGGTTACTGGGCAAAAGATGGTTTATGTTATGGTGCAAGTAATTATACGAGCCAATGGCCACTGGGTCTCAGTCGGCTGAAGTGGGGTTTTTTCCCTTCCTGTTGTGACCTCAACTACTTCTGAATAAGATTTATCTGCTAAAACGAGAGAAGGCAACTAACCTTTTGTATTTCTTCTTAGAGCCGCATGGGCACAGCGCATTTTTGCTTACTCGCGTGCTTTTAGGGAGATTAGATCTTGCAACGTCCAGAGGGGTCGAACCCACCAGTTTTTGAATCTGTCAGGACATCAATCAGCAAACATAAGTATGGAATGTAAATTTTACAGAAAATATGGGCAGACATTGCAGTGAAGGCACACCAATTTGACACCAAGGAATGTTAATTCTGGAAACATGAGGAATGCCACCTCAAACCTCCACCGACTCATTCAAAAGAATAATGCCAGTAAGGTAGGACTGGAAAGTTGACGGACGTAAACCACTAAGTTATACGTAATTCATGTCACAATATTACCATTTCCTCAAAACCAAGATTTTTTTCACAAATATAAAAAAGTGTTAATGATGGAAGTTAAAAAAAAATCACTTTGCCATGTTGTAGTGAGAAACTTAAGGCACTAGAAAAGAGAAGATTGTCGCAATCAATTGGAAAGAAAGTCAGCTTATCCAAACCTTAACAGCAAAAGAGAGCCCTGAACAAGGCACCTAAATGGAGAACACGAGATTGGAGAGGCAATTCCCATCCTAGGGCTAAAACTATACTAATCAACTTCAGGTAACAGATGGGAATGAGGAGGGTACCTCAGCGAACGACTTTGGCATTGGTTTGCCTTCTTCCTTCAATTTCGCGACCTTTTTTTCGGCTTCTTTGGCCCATGTGAATTTCGAAAGGGCATTTTCAACATCAGCTAGCGTGCAGTTACAGTGTTTAGCAGCTTCTTGCTTTTGGCTGCTTTGTAGATTCTACAAGCGATTAGGTAACTACATAAATACTAAAAGGAAATATCAGCTGTAATCAAAGAACACATAGAATGTTTTTATATTGCTCTTCTATGGTTATTTTGGAGAACCTAGTTGTGAACCGAACAACAAGAATTCATTATCAGTCAATATATTATCTCTTGCTTATTTTATCTAGATAGACCAGTAATATGGTTCATAATTTAACCAGGTGTCATTGGCTAAATTTGTCGTGGTCGATTACCTGATTCAGTATTGTACATGCTTAAGTTCATAACTCGGTTTTTAAGATTTGGACTCGACAATTTTCTCCAATCAAAATCAAGGTAGTTTCATTGAGATTTAATTTCAAATAACTTGCTTCAAAATTACCTATGCCCTATGCTAAGTTGTTAGGATATAGCATTTTGATGCACCGTTTAAAATTCAAGCAGCTTGGAGAATAGCCTCTTAATTGGTGGTTCATCAAACGTCTTTTATCAGATCATTGCTGGTTCAACAAACTTATTATATTCTATGGTAATTTCCTCAGAAACAGCAGGTCGACTCTATAATTTCATAAACTACCATTGAGATGTTTTGAATGTGGGAAATGTTTCATAAGCACTTCAAAATGTAAAAAAACTAGCAAGAAATGATTTACTATTCTACTATACCACCAAAATAACATTGTGATTCTGTACATATGGGTTTGAGGTACTGATAAACCGAGTCAAAAAAATATTCAACCACGAACTGAAATCTGAAAGCAAAGAGAATATCCCAACACTGACCTCTCCAGAAGGGTCTATCCCCCCGAGGTACCGCAAAATCGCAGCTTGCTTTACAAACGAGTCGGCGATTGTTGCCTCGCTAGCCCTCCCAACCACATACTGCTTCAAAGAGCCCATCTTTCTCGCAGTATCCATCTTATTGGCAAAGTCTGCAAACCAAAATGCGTCGACAAAAAATCCAATCTTTAAGGTCAGCAATTCCACTTGATAGTGAAGTCCGCAAACCGATATCGTCAAAAAAAACCTCATTCCTTCGCAACCATAACATATGAATCCAAAATAACAAAAATGGTTCGAAGTCTGCATACTAAAAATCTAATCATTCGCAATCCCTAATCATTCGAAGATGGGTCGAAGTCTGCAAATCAAAGGGAAAAAATAAAAAATAAAATTCAACCTTTCGCAATCCTTAGCAATTACAAAGTCTTCAAACCAAAACTTCGGAAAGATCCAATCTTTGGCAACCCCAAAGCACCAGAAACCAAAACAACAAAATGGGTCGTCGTCGGAGACCCAAAAGGAAATTTTTTTTTACCGATGAGGGAGACGGAAGAGGACGACGTTGGTTTGGATTCTTGGGGTTTTTGGCCGGTGAAGACGCCCTTGATCTTGTCGAACCACCCCGACCCGGCGAAGCGGGTGGTGGTGGTGGAGATGGAACGGGCCAGACGGGGATTGTGAGGGAAAGCCATTGCGGAAGGAAGAAGAAGTGGAGTTTGATGGAAACCTAAGGGTTTAGACTTGACCTGTTTGTTTTATTAGTTTTTATGGGTTTTATTTCGGTTTGATTCGGGAACATAATGTCCGTCTTGTTGTTTGTGATCTAGTAAATGATTGTTAAGTGGTTGTCAACGCTAAATGATTGTTAGCTCCACTTCAGGTCGTGGATTGTGGAATCTAATGGATGGAGTTTACAACAAGAAGGCTTTATTGTTGTCCAATCTAATGAGCTGAAAATGAATCAAAGATCGGCAGACGAAGAATTCCCAGATCCCATGCCAGTAGAAATTTGGTGTTTACGAATTACGACTCATTTATTGTTCCATGGAGTTAAGATCCAAAATATGGAAGAAATCAGTGTTTCCGCAATTCTACCACCAAGTCAATTCTATTCCACTTAATCCCATGGTAGTGGTGTCATGTTCGGATTAGAGTGGAACAAGATAACAAACCATGTTCAAGTGAGGGTGGATTGTTAATCTCAAGCGAGGAAAGTAGGAAGTTTGGAATTTTGGGTTAAACATGTTTCGGGTTATACAGTGTAGTTTATAGGTTAAACTCGTTTATATTTCTCAAGGAAATTGGTCTAACATTTTTCAGCTCCTCCAAATCTTTGGAATGTACCATGTCTATATAAAAGTATAAGATGCAATCTCCTATGATTAACAATTGAGTACACCTTTTGGGAAAACAAGATATGATATTAGAAGAATCGAACTACAATAGTGCGCTAGAAATCCACTATTCCAGTTCACCTTGAGTTTGATTAAAAGAGAGAAAAATAGAAGTATATTTCGCTCACACACATTGAAATCTTTAACCAGATATATAGTTATACACTTCTAGATTTACTTCAAGTCAGACCCTTAAGGAGCATCCACATTCGTAACGATTAAGAAATCAACTCAAAAGGTGTTCCTCTCAAAACTTTGCAATAGTTACTTCCAGAACTGCAGTTAACAAAAGACCCTGAAAAATTCGTATGGTAGACGAATTCTGAAAGAGTACTGTACGCCGCAAACATATGACGGTAATAAGTTTATCATATGGATCCCAACTCCATGAAGATGTTGATAGAGGTTTTTCTTTTCTTTTTGGCTTCTAAGAGACTCCATGCCACTTTTGCATTGTAGACGATCTTGGCACCAGAATAAAAGAATTTCAGCCGTATAGTTCTCGCCATGGTTCCGGTGTAACACGTTGGGTTTCGACCTCCTTTTTAGTAACCTTGTCCCCGGCAAAAGATAAACCACCAAAGTTTGCCAAGAATCCTCCAAGCTCACATAGTGCCTAAAAAGAAGGAAGTCTATGAGAGAGGAGTTGCATCATGTAAATTTTTGTCATCTGTGAGCTGAAATAGCAAAAGGCTTTATTCTGCAAATAAATTGCTGGACAGGCTTTTTTGAAGCATTAATCAGCCAAATAAGATGCCAAATACAGAATCAGAAGAAGAAGAAAAAAATGCACTGCCTACCCTTATCATTCTCCTTGGTTCGAATATTTAAGGAAAACAAAATTGGATCAGTTTGTTCTTTTACTGAACAGACATTCAATGATACATGTAAGATCCCTCAAAATAGTACGACACTGATCATGAGAATTTGCTTTTCCACAAAATCTAAAAGGATGATTGTTCTTTCTTTCTTAATTTCTTTCATGGGGTGGTTTCCTACAACAATCAGATCTTAGGTGCTTTATCTTTTTTGTTGTCTTACTTTTTACCAGCCTTTGGTGGTTAAGAAATAAGGCTTATACTTTCAATCTACGTACACTTCTCGGTACATACCTCAACCTCTTGGTCAGCAGCACTTGTATCTTGATGTTGACTGCCGGTACCAATCAGAAGAACCGCAGGCAGCTTACAGACTTGGACCAAATGAATCAAGCAATTCAAAGGTTCAAAATGGACACGAAATGATGCAGGAAGTTTAGGAACACCATCCAGCACTTCCCGAGTTGATTTTGTAGCAGAACCCACTTTGACGCCATAAAGCATGCTTCCCTCTTCAGCTGATGGCGGTGACTCTTTCGTTTCTTTCCATATATTCTTTTTTCCTTCGATGTAGTGTGAAAATATTATTAGAGGTGGTTCAGCCAATTTGTCAAAAATGGTCAGTGTCAAAAGTTCATGGATGGCACAAATGGCGACCGGTGCAGTGAGATTTGGAAAAAGAAACACCGAAACCTGAAATGATTAAAAAAATGAGCTATGATGATGATGATGATGATGATGATGATGATGATGATGATGATGATAAAGGAGCATGTTGAATTTCAACAAATAATAATAGGTGGAAATTTCAGATTCGAAAATCCAGTCACATGGAGCACATTAGCACAGAATTCTTCAAGCTTAGAAATGAAAAAATAAAGACACACAAAAATACATGCCCGTAACTATAGACATAACCAGAAAGCAGGGTCTTACTTATCAGTTACATGCCTAACATCAACTTGTTTGAACTATAGTCTTAGATGTCCTTATGAATCTAGGAAAAAGAACACAACCAAAAATGGTGGAAGACACTTTTTTGGATATAGTAGACTGTAACAATTGACCATCAGATCAACACCCACAAGGTATCCACGGTTGCAAGGCAAAATACAGCTAACAGAGAGCTAAAATGGTATTCATATTTACTTCTTGATAACACGGGTTTTATCGAATCCAACTAATCATATGGTGCTAAATACACATCAACCACAAATCACACAAAAACTCGACAAAGAAAAACCACCAAGGGTCATAACAAAATCAGACTCCCCAGACATTGAGAAAATGTCATCCCCTCATAACCACAGGGAAAAAATAAAGCCATACATGTGTGATTAGTTTGAAGAAAGTGTAGGAACTTCTCGAACTAGGTTTCGTAATGGAAGTGGAGAAAATCATTTCAAGTATAAATTTATAAGGTTGTTGAACTCTTGGAACTGGATTTCCAGAACTTCATTAAGTTTTCAAGCAAACCAATCACCAGAATCATTCTGGAAGTTCAGTTCTCCCATTTCCAGGTTATTTTCCTACAAACCAATCACACTATTTCAGAATTTGGGTTCCAGAATTTTTATAATTGTCATACAAACCAGTCATCAGAGTCCATTCCAGAAGAGTAATTTCACGCATCTTAGAAGTTTTCCCACAAAACCCCTAAAACCCTCCAACCGTTTAAGAACGAAGCGCACCTGGAGGGTTCCATTGGGGGCGAAGAACTCGGAGAGCTCGCACGACTGGTCCGCAACGGCGTACTTCTCCAGCAACGGAAGATTGAACGTGGAAGCCTCCCTGGAATGGAAGGGAGAGGGTGAGATAGGGAGAAGAGGGGGAGTGGTGGAATGAAACTACTGACCTTGAGAAGTTGGAGTTGGGAGGAGGATGGAGGGCTTCGAAGATCTCCGGACCGAAGCCATGGGGATCGGAGAAGAGGAACATCACCTTCGGCGCCACCCTCATCTTCTCCGCTGCTCTTTTTCGATTTCTCTCGAGAGGTTTGGTTTGCGTTCTATGATGCGTTCGGTTGTTAATCCGGTTCCATAATCCAATAATTCCAATCACACCTTACACCATCTTGTCATTAATTATACCGTTTCTTAAAGTTTTGATTTTTTTATTTTTTATTTTTAAAGTTTCGATTTCATCATTCGAGAAATGTTCGAAGCTTGTTTTGTCGTGCAACTTTATAGTTTTTTCAAAAAAATTGATGGAACTAGATTTGAAGAATGACCTTTTTCGATTGTTTGTAGAAAATTTCAGAAAAGTGTAGAATTAGAGTTTCAACAGGAACTTCTTAGGTTAATGTTTTGTATTTGTAATGTCGCATTTTCGGTCTATTACTTCGAGTTTTGTCGTTTCAAAATGTCATTGTGCCAAAATAGTTATCTAGTGCCAACATTGTTGCAAATTGAGGAGAGTTATCTAGTGCTCGGCAATAGATTTGGATAAATAGTTAAGTGAAATTGTTGTAAATCACTCTGAATTTTTTATATAATAAAAACCTCTTAACACAATGAACTTAATCATGTTTGAGCTTGGTAGTGCCAAAATGATATGGGTATTACCCTCTTATGAAGCTACCAAGTTTGGCTAGAATTAATGAGCCGAGCCAAAACAACTTTCCCGGCTCAAGCTCTACTCGTAAAAACTTGAAGTCGACTTGATTAAGATTTTAATATATATATATATATATATATATATAATAATGATAGAATGAGTCCTAAGCTCATTTTGTTTAAATGAGTCCCTGAAGATCTAACTATTCATCTCAATCTGAATGGTTGTGAGTCTTTTACTTTAAGTGAATGTAGTAAAATAAATTTAGGAGTCTTCACAATCATCCATCATTACTTTATTCACGAGACCCAAATCTCTCCCACTATTCATCTTTCCAATTTCGTCATCATTTTCTCCTCACCATCCAAACCTTCCACGTTTATTTCCATCCCCATTGATCTCACCTCCCAATGTCTCCTCCTACCCATCCACTACGCCAGAATCTTCAAGACCTCTTAGATCTTAATATATTCTGTTAATTTTTTGTTGTTGTTTTCAGTTTGGTTTGAGTATGTTTTTGGAAAACAAGATTTGATTTCGTGGATCTTTAATTTGAAAATGGTTTTAATGTGTTTTGCGGTTTATTTGAGTTCTCGATTTTTTATAGAACATTGAGTTTTTATTCCGATTTTTTGGTTGGGAGAAAACATTGGTTGATTTGGATTTGTATAGTTACAATCGATTGGTTTGTTATTGGATGTGCAAAAAAAAAAAAAGTTTTTAGAGTGGTGAAATAAAAAAATTCATTCAGTTGAACTACAATTTGACTTTGGAGGGCAAAAATCCAAGTTATGGAAATTGTAGAAAGAAATCCAACATCTTGTATGTCCGCCTCAATACTATCAAGCCTGTCGGAAAATCGGGTAAGTTGCGATTGATTTGTAGGTTCAGGGAGCCGATTTAACCACTATGGTTGAGGATTTGGCGATGTAGAGGTGTAGAGTAAGGAAAAGGTTAGGGTTTTGGGGGGCGATCGAAGGAGAGAGAGAGGTGTGGCGGTGTCGGTTTGGCGATGGGGAAATGTACGACAAAGAGAGGGTTAGGGTTTTGGGAGGGCGTTGAAACGCCAAACGGGTTGGGGGTTTGGCGATGTAAAGGAAGGAGATGGGTGGGAGAGGAAGGAGAAGGTTAAGGTTTAGGTTGGGCGTTCGGGGGAGAGATAGAGAGGTGTGGAGGTGTGATTTTTGTGTTGGTGATGGTTTTGGATTTTAAATTAGCACTAATACCAATAATACCCTTCTGTTTGTAATTTTAATAAGATCTTTTAACCACCGTTGGATTAAATTTGGATGGTGGATGTTTAGGGGGCTCACTTAAACTTAAATGAGCCCTGAGCTTATTCTATAATTTCTGTATATATATGTGTGTGATGATTGATATTATATTTCAAAGCTCTAATAAGTAATAAATATTAAAAAAACAAAACTTATGAGTTGTGATTTATGAACTAGTTTGTTTTATTTTTGTGGTGTTGGTTGGAATTGAAGAAAATAGATATTATCCTAAACTTGTGATTTATGAAATACTTATTTTAATTTAGAATTTGGATTTTATTTAATTTGGGCTTATTAACTTTGATACGTTTAAGCTTTAAGAAAATAATTATGTGAAAATCAATACAAAAAAATTAAGCTCAAGTTGGGTTAAGCCGAGCTAGTGTAAAAATGCTCTTAACGAGTTGAACTATAGTCAAAAGTTCTTAACATTGAGTCCCGAGTCGAGCCGAGCTGACCCGACAAGGATTTGAGTCAAGCTCGAGTCGGGGGAGGTTCAACCCAACTCGACTCATTGACATCCTTACCTCTTAGTTTCGTTTGGCTATACTATACGTCTTTAAGAGGATCCAAAAAATGTATCATATCTTCAAAGTAGAATCCCGATCAGTCTAGTGCACCAACCACGTGGTACGACAGACACTCAATGAACTAGTTGGCAAATAATGCTACTTTGATTTCCACAACACAGTCTCAGACAACTACACCAGCTGAATATTTTTCTCATCGATGTCTCTCGTAAGAGTAATTTGTACAAAAATGCAATTACACGCAAGACATCTAACAATTTCATTACATTACATCAATTTAATGTGTTTTTTCAAAATTTTCTAAGTACAGATAATTTACAACATCAAACTAATTTTCAATTTTATGTAGGAAATTTTTTCGACATAAAATTATTTTTTCAAAATTAAATATTTTTGGAAAGTATTTTTCATACTAGACATGTCGCCACCACGTGGCCGCAGTAGATTTTATTTTTTAGTGTATACAAAACTTGATATTTCAAACGCCAATGCCTGTAATTTTTTTTGGAGAACTTGACGTTCAAACGCCAACTTATGTTTTTTTTTTGGAGAACTCGGTGTGTAGGATGTCGAATCTTTCGTAACACAACTCGTCGTTTTAGACGCTGAGTTCTACGTAGTTCCAACACTTGGAAAAAAATTCGCAACCCCTAGGAGGGTGTGGAGCAAGTTCGGATGCTTAATCGAACTTGACAAAGATTGTAAAACTCAGGTGCTTACATTATCGCGTTCAAATATATAGAACTGACGACGTGGTTGATCGATTAAGCCACTATGATCCCAAAATCAACTCTAATCGAACTATCGTTTCTAACAATAACTCGGCAACACCGGTTTACACCTCCGAAAGCATGTGTGTCGGCAGATGTTGCGAAATCACAAGTTCACAACACATGAATCTTAGTTCAAATTTCATTAGAATATTTGTTCGAAAAAACATTAGGTGAAAATGATACGAGTCACTTTCAGAGTTTCAGTCATTTGATAAATTTGATAAATTTATTCATTGAAAATTCATGAAAAAGAAATACAGAAATTCTGGAAAGTAAAAACTTTTGGCAAGTAAATAAAATCCCGAGGAGGAGCAGAATTCTTCCAAAAAGTAGAAATCTCCCTCCTCCAAATTCAAGTTCTCCGTCCATTTCCTTCCACTCTCCAACCCATTCGAGGAAGATGGCGGAGAAAGGTGGCAACGTCACGCCTCGCAAGTCCTCCTTGAAGCCCCCAACCTCAAAATCCGGTAAACGCATCTTCCTCTCCTCCCTTTGTAGTTGTTGGAGTCACCTTATAGTTCGTTAGGGTTTCGTTTCCGCCCAAAAAGTCCGACTTTTAATGGTTTACCAACGAAAACTGCGACTTTTGGTTTTTCCTCGTTTTGCGTTTGCATGCTGTTTCTGATTTCGTGATTATGCCTTTTTCGCTGATTATGATTTATTTTTGTGTGGATTTTTTGGTGTATATTTTGTGTTCCGTACTTGCAATTAGGATGTTTTGATTTTGATTTTTTTTTTTGGTTTGTTGAAATGTAGTTTACATTGTGCATTTGTGTTTTGGGGTTCTAGTCTGCATTTTGTGTTTGTTGATTATTACATTGTTCTATTGTGGTTTGGGTTTTTTTAATGTTGTTTTATTTTTGTTTGCAAGCAGGATCTTCCAAAGGGAAAGATGGAAGGCAGAGCAAAATTCAGTTTGAGTCACCAGACTCTTCTGATTGTGAAGGTTCGACTTCAATCACTCATTTGATTATGTTCTTACTTTTGTTTAAGAATTCGGTACTTCATGTTCAAGAGTTGCCGAGTTGGGATCCAAGTAGTTGCATCTTATTTTCTAAATGATGTACTTATATGTTCATACTTTGCAAAATCTTATGATTTCCAGACTACCCCTTTGTAACTTATTATAAGTAGACTTAAGTGGAAATCACTCAAAAAAAAATTAGAACTTGGATTTTGTCGATTGATGATTTTTTGGGGGGAATAAACTAGTTGTTTGTCTCCTTTTATTCATGTTATTCTTCTTAAGTAGGACAAGAATCCAACAAACATATAAAGTGGTACGAGGCAAGAGGTGAGGCAACAACCCAACTGAAGGGAGGTACTGTTTTGTAAAAAATAATTAAAACACTTGTTTCTAAGTAAGAGCCCTAAATTTATTGATCGCATGTCTAATTGTAAAACAATTAACTTAAAAACAACTTCGAAGTAGACAACTGAATTGGAAAAGAATGAACAAAACCTCAAATAGTGTTTTTAAGTGTATGAAAAGTAAAAAGAAGCAAAACATCAGTGTTTCCTTAAAGTTTTTTTGTACTCTAAACAATGGAAGAGCTTTAGAAAAAAGAGAACAAATATACTGTAACAAAAATGATTAAAATATTAAAACCAACGAGTACAAGCTCATCGAGTTCAATGGATGTTGGTGGGGTCATTGGAGAGCCCCTGGAGGACTGTTGGACAACGAGGTGTAGGGTGTCAAAGGTGTGGGATATTCTTTCCGTTGTAGTTTACCTTGAATATATGATTAAAGTATTTGTGGGATAAAACAAACATTCGGTCGACCGGACGTGTGTTCTGATTTGTCTAGCCAAAGTGTCTGTCGTTTTTCGGTCGACCGATATGAGTTGTTCGTCGACCGGGCACACACTCAGAGCTGGGCAAAAATGTCTGTCGTTTTTCGGTCGACCGATAGACGTTGTTCGGTCGACGGGGCACACACTCGGAGCTGGGCAAAAAGTGTCTGTCGTTTTTCGGTCGACAAGAACTTAAGTGATTTGGTCGACCGATTATGCACTCGAACAATCAGGAAAGTGCCTGTTATTTTTCGGTCGACCGAGGAAGCCCTGGATTGTGATATGGATTGAAGTTCGGTCGACCGTTTGACCCAGTTTCGCCCACGATCTGCACTTTTCTCCACGCGATTTTGGTGCAATTAATACTTGTTTTGGCCTACAATATAAAGGCAATTTCGTCCCCATTTGTCTTAGAATAATTTCTATTGTCTACTTTGGATTCTTACGAATAAAGAGAGAGAGCATCCTTGTGGATTTGGTGGGAACAAATTTAACCGGGTATTCTCGTCGGTTGTTCGTGTGTCCTGTAAGTCTCTCTTTGTAATTCGTTTTCTCTATAATAGATTGAGGTTGTGTCGTCTGTGGTTTTTCCCGCATTGGGTTTCCACGTTAAATCTTGCGTGTTTTGTGTGGTTTGGTGTTTGTGGATTTGCAATTGTGGTTTTTGTCTTCATTAGATTTGTTATTTTTTATTCTACTGCGTATTTGAGATTGATTTTATTCCCTAACACTTTCATTTGTTTACTGGAAGATGACAAATCCCTATTTTTTATTAAAATATGATATAATGAAAATTATATCTCAAAAGGGTACCATCTATTTATTATTTTTATGTCCTTTAGAGGACTACAAAAAATGCAAAAGCTTTACAGTTATGGAATGTCCAAGGCACCTTAAAAGACTACTATGCGGTCGCCCAACTGAAGTGGGTGACCTCTCGGGCTTGAGAGGTGACCCCTAATTGCATTGCAATAGCACTAATCTCAAGAGCGTTGTTTTGCCATGCCTCCTAAAGGTTCAACAATAAACACCATCTTCCTCCTTGGTGTTGTCGCCAACAACAATGATGGTGGTATTGACACGCTTGAATTGCATGCAGTTCCACAATGTTGTTGACAGCCTCATTGTTGGTAATGTTTCTTTTCACCATAGACTTTAGTGCAATGAAGTGGCTCATGTCATGCTCATTGATTATGTTGAGATTGACATGGTGGGGCTACCATCCAGAAAGAATTTAAGTCACCATTATTGTGATGATCATCATGTGTTGTAGGATGTTGTTGTGAAGATCAAGACATCATTCACGCCTCATAAGTTCAAGTTGCCCATAAAGTACTAGTAGATGATGGGCATGCCTTTTGGTGGCTGATGCTACTTCTCATCTTTGCTTCATCATTAGTGGAATTAGACATGACAATTTTACACAAAACACGACTTGTTTTCGTGTATGCTATTCGTTTACACGAAAATACATGATATACACAAATATATAATATATGTCATACTAAGAGAACGTGTCCGTGTAATATTCTAGTGGTTGGGGACCTATGTTGGGCTTGCAAGTTCAAAACCCAAAAGGGCCGAAACCTCTTCTTTTTTAGATTATATATTATTTAGTCCAAAAAAGAAGAGATGTCGGGGATCAAACCAACACGGGTTTACGTTGTAAAGGACAACCATTAATGATATATTAAACCTCTAAATGTGTTACTGAGTGTTGGACATTTAGTCCCACATCAAAGAATCCAAAATTATACTTTCCACCACATCCTATATAAGAAGTCTCTATGCACCACACAAGTCACTAATGTTGTGCATCAGTGCATGACTACGCTCTTTTAAGGTGGTTGTGTGTATTATGATAAAAATTGAGATTTTTATGGGACATGCTTTTAGCTCAGTATTTTGCCATGAATACAAATAATTTTCGTGTTTACACAAATTTGTCTGTGTCATGTTCGTGTTTGGTTTTTCAGACACGAATATATTTCGGGTCGGGTCCGTGTTTGGGTAAAATGCCTTATACAAGTGAAAAAAACACGACAGAAATGACACGAAACAACATGATTGCCAGGTCTAAGTGGAATGAAGATCAATAGAACATTCATTAATCGGTGATTTCGGATTTTAGGTTGTGACTCCACCAAGTGTCTTTGATAGTTCTTATTGGGCAAAAACAACAGCCAACCACAACATTTTTGTAGTTGTCGTGTTGGACAATTTTGAGTGTTCAAAACCGACATGTGAAAGTACAAACATCTGCATCGTTTAAAGTATTCTATATTTTCTTTGCTGGAATTTTCTAGTCTTTGTTTAATTTTTGTTGCAATTTCCAATTTTCAGATCTCATGGACGACATAACCGAAACACCAGCTAAAGCTAAGGAAAAAAGTTCATTGGACGGCCTTAAGTCTGGCAAGAAGTCTTCATTTGACAGCTTAAAAACTGGAAAGACACCATCCAATGCAAAAGGTCAGGATAGGCTTGTTTTCTTTATGCCTATAAGCAGTAAATGCACCATTCTCGTGACTTTTGACTTTGTTGTAAAGGCGGGAAGGATGGTAAAACTGGAAAATCCGGTGGAAAAGGCAGCGTGCCAAAGGGTCTTGCTGATGCAGCGGTTGTAGATGTAAATCTTGAAATAGGTTACTCTACTATAACTAAAAGCTTGTTTTGCTCCTATGTTTTACTTTTTATGAATTTTGTATTTCTACTAACTTAGTATAGCATCATAATGTTTCTCCCTAAATACTGATCCAATATAAACAAGTTAATCATTGTTTTCAATTTTCTGTTGAATGGTCACGGGAGTTGAGAACTTGTAGATAGTCTAAACCCATGATTTTTTAATTTATTTGTCAAACACATGAAAAATTTATCCTGCTTGTAGTGTTCTCTATCATGATAATAAAAGAAACTCCACTTTAAAGATGCTTTTGTGAAGATATTCGTATAAAAGCAAACTGGAAATGCTAACTCTGATGTACTTCTACCAGAGACGTTTGAGTTTGAGTTCACCATATTTGGTCAAGTTATCTTGATAATATTTTTAGGTCCATTTTGTTTTTTTTGCTTGGATTTTGGAATTATTAATTCAGCCTCATTGTTCAATTGAAATCAGATGTATTCTCCTACATTTCCACTGTGAATCTGTAAATGCTCCTGAGAATGAAATACATGGCCACCCTTAAAAGTTTTTAGTCTCTACATTCATTATTGACTCTTTTGTTTCAGTTCTTCCAAAGAATGCCGAAATTATTACGGATTCTGAAGCAGCTTCTTTACTGCAAGGTATTCAGGAATATTTGCCCGCATTGTCTAAAGATCCCATGCTTAAGATGCCTTCGTGAGTGTTTTCTGAATCCACTCATATTCCTTGCTCACCTCAACTGTTTATAGTTGACTTGTTGAAAGATGTCCATTGCTACTTTCTAGTATAATACTTTACCATTGTTTCACCAACAGGTTGTTTAGCAAAGTACTGGAGCATGCAAATGCTTGTGACCTTTATTCAAATCCAGAACCTGTCAGAGAAATTGCACAGTATCCTTGGCATATTGACCTGTAAAAAGAATGGATGCAGCAGTTTTATATATTATTTTGAGTATCATGTTACAACTATTGCAGCGTTATTTTTGTTCTTTAACGAATTTTAGGAAACTCAAATTTGAAGGGTTCACTGATGGCGAGGTCCAATTTTTGGCCTTTTACCACCTTATACTTCTCTTTATGTTTATGCTAACTACTTTTTTCTTGATCCAGGTATGTATGATTGCACGTGCTTGCCCAGAAACAGTAGATGAGGCCTTTGCCCTTGTCCCATCTTTGAAGGTAAAGACTGCACTGGGTTGGTAATAATAAGATAGTTTTTTCACTAGGAATTTTAATACAAAAGAACACAAGTATCTGATTTTGTTCCATTATATTTATGTCTAATTAATTCACGTGCTCGAACCGTGACTCTTTTGAATTCATTTCTAGTCTACCTCAACTAGTTTGAGACTACATGCTTTGTTGTATATTTATGCCTAATTAAAATTGTGCTGATCATGTGCCTTTTGTGGTAAATTCTTAGTTATGGCTCGTGGGAATTTTATAGTGACAGAGAGATGAGATTGAAGTATCATATTGGTCTATTGGAATATTATTGATTTATTATCAATTTGACAATTGGTAAAAGTTTTTAAGTTTCTGTTTGATGCAGTTAACTTAAACAAGAACTTGTTTAATAAATCCCTTTCCTCCTTTACTAATATCCTTTTTGATAAACTCCAAGCTTCACTTTTTGTGACCTTCCTGGTGAAGCCATTTCCTTCCATAAACATTTTCAAAGCTCTTTTTACATATGGTCTTCCATTGTTGTGCTGGTTACCTAGATCAAGAGTGTTTTGAATGCTTTAAATTGATTAAAGAGCCATAAATGTTAATAATAGTGCCATTTGTAACACTTGTCTTTCTTTGTTATAGAACTACAACATCCCTGTACCATCACCATATCTTCAATGACCGTTATTAATCGTGGACTCAGTTAGGAACCAAAAGGATGTACAACTGGTGTTTCATGTGATAACCTTGCAGCTTATATCACCTGTTACAAATAGGATCTGCGAGTATGTTTTAAATCATCATTGATAAGTATTTTCATCAAGTGTTACTAAATAATGTTCCTCAAAAGTGGGATGAATGGAACACAGGATGATGTAGCTCTTTTAGAAGGTAGAAATAGTCAATCACGATTTGAGACTATAGCAGCATATCTGAGGTCCACCCTTTATATTGTTGCTTGCTCATGTTAGCTTTCAACGTTCCTACGTTTGACCATTATTCTTTATCAAACACAATGTTTATATCTTCTTGAATTCTTACTTTTCAGGCCAACAAACTAAAAGTCGAAGGACCGATCAGGGAAGCACTGCTTGAGCTGGCAAAGCTTAAAAAATCCACATGAGGTACTTTGGTGAACCCATTTCTACGTATAAGGAATATTCTTTCATGAAGAATTGATGTATCTTTTAGAGAGAGGTTCTTTGACTAGCATCTTTTTTGTTTTGGACTCTGTAATTTCGCAAGAAAAAAAGGTTTTCATCCTTTGTCCTAGTATAGTTCTAGTGGGTTTAGCCCACCAGATTGGCAGTAATGAATGTGCTTGCATGCAATTCACTGATCTTGAAGAGCTCAATCATAGTGAAAATGATTACTATGATTCTAGGGAGTAGATGTAGATTACATATTTACATACCTCTTGTGGGTTCCCTGGAGTTCTATAGGGGTCCAAATGAAGATTCAGCTAGGAACTGTCTTATGCGTGCTTTGACTGAAAAAAAGATCAAATGCTCTAGAGGAGAGCTAAGTGCTCATTGTGTTTATATATGTTTGGTGTAATCACAAATCTCCATTTGATATCAGCATCTGATTTGAACATTTCATTGAAGCTTTTACTTTTGACAAGTAATTATTGTCGAATGTCATAGTCAATGCTTTTGAGCTCTGCATCCCCTGAATGTGTTGCATGCATCCTCCTCGAGTTGAAACTGAGCTATCCTATTTTCTCTTCTGGAAATTCAGTTATGACTTTTCTTTTCTTCTTCTTGTTGTTGCAGATGACTGGTACATCTTGGAAAAGGCGGTAAAGGCGAGTAGGGAGGTGTGTTGGTGGCTCTGTATGTTTGATGCATTTTCGTCATTTTTGTGTTGGGCATTAACCCTGCTCTTCTGCTTACGCAGCTATGAATGTAGGTAGGGGGCTTACTCTCAACTGATATGAAGTACAGTGGAACCAGGGAAATTTGATGATAAGTTGTTGACAACATTTTGTATGCCATTTTTGAGTTGTTGAAAGAAACTTAATGCTGCAATTTTTTGGGTTGAGGAGCATATATTGCCATTTAATGTTATTTAAGTGATGCGCCCATTGAGCTTAGTGTTACAGTGTATGCTCGGTTTTCTGCTTGTATGGTAACTTCTTGATGCTAAGCCTATTGTGCCCTTAACACTGGAGATATAATTTTGATGAAGATATTGCAGTTCTAAAAATTATAGTTTTACGAAGTTAAGTTAAAATTTTCTTGCTTAAGTGTTGGTGATTGGTTTTGCCCTAAAGGAATTATTGCAGTTATGTATTTTTATATTTTTGGAATTGGTCACGATCAATGCTATGAAAATCGTAAGGACTAAGGGTGTTAATCTCTATGCAGAATTAGTAGGGGAGGCTCATGTAGCGGTGGCCTAAGTTGTGATGATGTCAATGGCCTGAGTCTTCTTCTTTCCAACCCATGTATACTATGGTAGTGGCTCAATTTTTCAACTGCCTATTGATTTACTGTGTATCTTAGTGAGTTTAAGTCCTCGATCATCTACTGATTGCATTTTCAACCGTGGTATATTTCGTGTCACTAAAAGTTGATGTGAAGTACAAAAAAATACGTGGACATTCAAATTGCTAGTTAGATTAATCCTCTAAATGGAGAACATTTTTCCAAACAAAAAATACTCATTTCAGTTGGGAGATTTTTCTGATTAAGATCAGGATTCAAATCCTAACAATTTTATTCAAGATATCTGAGTTTCCTGTATTTCTATTTGCATGTTTGTGTTTTTTTTAGATTTAAAATCAGAAGGACATTTAAAATCAGGACAGTATAGTTTCCAACATTTATAATTTCCAACGAAATTTGAAAAAATGAAACTGGTACCTAGTGGATTTAAGTCCTTTTTCGTTTATGGATTGTATCATTTGTATGACACATTTGGTGTCACTAAAAGTCATTATGAAGTACAAAATATGTTCAAATTTTCAAATTGTAAAATAGTAAGTTAGACTAAATGACTAATCCAGCAGAATAATTAAATACCAATTGAACTTTGAGATATAGTCAATATCAACGAATATGTCGAATCGTAGAAGTTCGAATATTTAGGATGTGTGACGTTTATAACGAGGTAGATCGTGAAGTAGACAAAATAACTAAAAATATCCAACATTTATATTTTCCAACGAAATCGAAACCGGTTAGTTTTTCCAGGAAGTCCAAACCCGTATCCGCCGAGAAATCACGAAATTCCTTCCCAAACTCAGCTGCCCACCAACGATCGGATCTGAGAACCTCTCTCTCTCTCTCTCTCCTCCCAGTCCGATGCAGACGACGGCCCAGTCGTGGTTCACGGGCGGCCCGAGCGCCGCCGACCAGCCGAAGCCGGCGCCCTCGCTCCTCGCCGAGTGGAACTCCTACGCCTCCTCCCGCTCCGACGACGACGCCTCCTCCTCCGCCCTTGGCTTCGACCTCGAGGCCGCCGTCCGATCCGCCAACGACACCGTCTCCGGAACTTTCAACGTGTGAGCAACTGCCTCTTCTCTCTCCATTTTTCACTTTAGGGATTGCTTGAGTTGCCTGTCAGTAGTAACTTCTTAAGTAAGAATATCGGATAATTGAGGATTCCGTGTTTCAGGTTTGTGGTAATTAACTTCCCTAGACTAGAGCGCTAAGTGTGTCATTATTGTTTGTGATTAACTTCCCTAGAGTGCTAAGTTGTATCGACATTGTATGGCGTAGTATTGATCAATTATAGCTACTATTTTGAGATTCAAGGCTATGGATTATCAGGCCCATACTAACTGGGTCAATTCGGAACCCTTAGGAGACGCACGGTTCTATGTATTCGTGTGTGTTTTGAGCCAAGCATGTAGTGCTGCTTCTGTTGGGACTTACTTGGGTCATGAAGTTGTCAAATGTAACTAAGATTGTAATTGTTTCATGGTTTCTCGACATATTGTGCAAAGAATGCATCCTGTCATCATTTTCTTTACATATCTTTTGGATTGAGTTCCTAGTGATATGGAGTGTTAACTTAACTGTTACTAGTCCGCTTTAACCTGACTAGCTCGACTGATCCTGCTGGTTAACCCAATTGGCCTGACTAATCACTGACTAATTGATTTGGAGCCTTAGACCGACTAGTGTATGATTGACTGACTTTAAATCTACTCTCCCGTTATTTATTTTTTATTTTCTATCATAAAAGTACTACATTAATAGGGGCTTCAATTAGTACGATCGAATTCCAGGCATCCAGTGCCTCCTCAATCGCCCCATCATCACACCTCAAAATCTACTCTCCCTTAACCTTTATTTAATTCAAATCCATGTCTCATGTTTTTGTTGGATCTACTGCAAAAGACTCATAATGTTTATGAGCTGTAGAAATTGGCTATGATTTCTTTTTCTTGTTCGTTGATCATAATTAGTTTGAAGGTTACTAGAGTGAACCGTATGGGCTATTCAAATGGTAATGAAGAAGTTGATATCATCAATCATAAAAAAACAATGTAGGTCACATTTTTTTGTTAGAGGTGCAGACAGATCTTACACCCACCAAATGAAGGTAATTTGACATTTATATATGTATCTGAAATCCCCCAAGGACATGAGAATTACCTACACAGGTACTTCATAAGCATTTGGGAATAAATATCAGATACAAATACACTACTAACACAATGCAGAATGGATACATACATGTAATAACAAATTCTAAGATATTGATTATTTGATTGGGTTATTAACTTGGAAAAACAGTATGTAAGAATTGCAGTGGTAAATCTTCGAGCATAGATTTCAAATGATCTTGGTTGATATTATAACTATACCATGTTCATGAATAAACAAATCTTAAATGGTTATCTAGAACATTGTATGCACATCAGCTGAAATTTGAAAGATCAACATGCATTACATTCATATAAAGCAAAAGGACATTTAAAACCTTAAGGGAATGGATATGAATTTTGAAGCAGACAGCAGTCGAGCAGATATTCTGTATCATTGATGCCCTTACTTGGCTCCAACATCTGTCATGTCTAGCTCATGGGTGAAATTTTGAGGTTTTTTTTCCTCTCAACATTTTTATATCCAATTAATAATGTAATATTCTGGGGTTGCCTATCAAAAAAGGACATTTCATATTAGTTTTATGGGTTTAGTGTACAGATGTTTCCTAAGATGAAATGTATAAAAGAGTAGACTATTAAGTTAACAAAAATACAAAATACAAAGACATTTATTAAAAGACAGCAAGTTAGCCTATAGAAAGTCTAGGCAGAGACATTAATCAGACTCAAAGAGCAACCTCATTCATCTGAAGAGGACTAAGACTGAATACCAATCGGCGATGTTATGGACTGACTACTACAACTACATGCACATGAGGTGTAGTGGCTTGGAACTAGTCCCCCTTGACCACCTTCTCAAATAAATACCTAGCACATAAAGAACCAAACTAGTTTTTTTTGTTTGATCAGGTAACTTTGCAGTTATATTTTTCCTATACACATTATTGCAGATGTCTCGTCAAGATCTTGATATTTGTTCTTTCTTGTTTCATCCTTGTATTGTCATGTTACATGAGGCCACTTTTACTCACCTGATCTTGAAGTTTAAAAATATCATTTGATATAGATTCCATAAGTAATGCTTTACTAACTTTTCGGAATCAGATGCGATAAAAAAATCTTCAGGTCAGATGTATGCCAGGTCATTCAGAGTTCTTGGAAGCTGACCTAGAAACAAAAAACTTCAAGTATTGAAGTTTGGTTCAGCTTACAAATTGAAGTATAAGATCTCACATGAATTTGAATCTCGAGAGAGAAATCTCATCCAAGCTTTACCTAGTTCATTATCATGTTCACAATCCAATGTTATTTGCCCAAGCTTTTATGAGTTTGCCGTTTATCTGTTTAAGGACATTATATACATCCCCATTTATATGATCTATTATTTCTTTGATATATTGCTCATTTGATTTATATAGGGTTTCTAAAGGTGTAAAAGATTTACCTGGTAGCTTCCAGACAGCCACAAGCAATGTTCCTTCTGGGAAATCTCTCATGTACTTCGGGTTGCTCCTTGCTACCGGAGTCTTCTTTGTTTTCATCGCATTTACCATGTTCCTTCCTGTCATGGTTCTGATGCCACAGAAATTTGCATTGTGCTTTACTATTGGCTGTGGATTTATCATCGGATCATTCTTTGCATTAAAGGGTCCAAGGAATCAGCTTGCTCACATGTCATCTACCGAGGTAATGGCTTAAGCTCAAAATACGAACTTTGGACTCCAGCTTAACATTACTTAACTTGAATTCCATGTGCCTGTTTCATAAAGAGCAACCTCAATCCTGGTTGAAGTTTTGGCCTCTCAGTATATTGTTGACTAAGCTGTCGACCATAGCAAATAGAGTTAGGTGTATGTGAGTCTATAATAAACAAATTATTATAGATTGTCAAAACTATAATAAATTGAATTGTGTTAATGAATTGTAGATTCTATTATTAGTTCGACCAAGAAAGTTCCAGAAGTGTTTACCAAAAAGAAATTCTGACTTCCTGATCGAGTCTCTTAAAGTCCAACTAAGATTTTCCAGCGAGCTACGTTGTACTGTTTATTCATTCTATTTTTTCTATGAATGAGATTAGGTTGTAGGTATCAAAGTTATGCAAATAATTTTCATGTTCATTGGCATATTTTAGCTTCTATTCACTTCATGTGGGTATTTTAGCGTTGTCAAGAAGTTTTTTCTTTCTTTTAAATTTCAAGTTATGAGTCATTTAATTGCTGACCAATTATTAAATAATGAGCAATGGTACTATACATTTTTTAAAAACACAATCCCAAGAGCATCTTCTTTTGTTGTAACATATAAAACTTTAGGTTACGTTATCCCGTTACTTACCCTATGTTTCAAGTTAGGCCAATAATAGGTTCAGGAGTTCTCTTAACAATTCTTGTGTTAGTGTTTATTGTTTGCATTGAGAGATTCTACATCCATTGCAAAAGCTGAAAAACATATACCAACATGGACTGTTTTCGACCCTATAATTTTATTTATAAAAAATGTTTTGTTTGGAATTAGCAATGTGCTCATTATCTTTCTTGTGTTGCAGAGACTTCCTTTCACATTAGGATTCCTTGGCAGCATGGTCGGTACTATATATGTGTCTATGGTGCTGCACAGTTACATCCTCTCAGTATTCTTCTCTGTTATTCAGGTTTGATATTTGCTTAAGCACTTCTGTTTATCTTTTGTTTTTAGCTATCAGTCTATCGAGTGTGTAGAGTGCATATACTTATGGTCGGGTGTATTTGTCACCATCTGTTTGAAGGTCATGTGACGTGATCTTTTCTAGACTGAAGTCTATAAGACTATAATTATCTTTGAGTGTATAGAACTAGTACGACGCAAAACATAGAGGCACACTATAGTTTGTTTCCTTTTGTCCACTTGCATGTGAACCAACATGAAGTATTGTGTATTGATGAGTTTATAATACGCCCCAATTTTCTTGTGGATTATACTAATATATGAAATCTACTGATTATTCCAGGTTCTTGCACTGTCTTACTATGCCATTTCCTACTTCCCTGGTGGTTCTACTGGGCTAAATTTTTTATCATCTATTCTCACTTCTTCCATACTGAAGTGCTTTGGCCGGTGATTTTTCCTGTCAATTTGTAGTATTTTCATGGCATTCAGCTAAGTCGACATGTTCCCATTCATCTCCGACATGTTTTAACTCCTACCACCCTTCACAATGTAGAAAAAGATTTGTTACTGGCAAATACATGCAAAACACATTCAGTTGGTCTACTTAGATTAGTTCTTTTTCAATATTAATGTGCTTGATCAGTTTTTCTTGTCATATTATGAGAAATTTGTTTCTGGGCATCGTTACATTGAGCATCAGCTGTTTATATTTTGCACAACACTTGCGGTTAGTTGCATTTTCGTCATTGTACACTGTCAGTTCTTTTTTCTTTAAACGGAATTCTTGTGACGAGTTGACTAATTTCCCGTGTAATGCCATCAAGCTGTAAGGTAATTAAATAGTCCCTAATCATTTAAGGCCAATCTTTTGACTTCAAAATATCACTCGAGTTATGTGTTAGTGTTGAAAACGAGATGTCTTATTTCTACTAAATAAGTAATACCTCCGGCAGCCATACGCGTGAACGTTTATTTAGGTTTCATATGACTGGCTAATCTTCTAGCCAAAAGGTTACTACGAACTTAAGTTGTCTCTGAGTTGGGACGATGTTAGCATTTTTCTAGTGCTTTACCATCTCCTACACCTTCCATGTACCACGACAACTTTGATCTCGTCAAGTGAGATTAAAGGTGCATTTAGGATTGGAGTTAATTATTATGAAAGAGAGAATTTTGAGGTAACCATTAGGAGAATAAATTTTGAAGGGGTAACAATTCTTATAGTATAAGTTTGATATGTTAAGGAAAAGTTTGCTGGAATAATAATTTCAAATTTGGAAAAGTTCAATAACTACATTGATTTCTATTGGGTCGATTTTTTATTTTAGTCAAACTATTATACGTCTCTAGCGAGTAGAAATGTTAGGGGAAAAATATTAAAAATAGACTTCTAAATTTCATAATTGTTAGCTTAGGGAGAATGAGATAATAGATTCCCCCACCTAATTCTAATTCAAACACACTTTGGTTGGTGAAAAATAACCTTCTTAAAAATTTCCCTTCCATTCCCCTCAATCCAATCACCACCTAATATAAATGGGATTTATCTAGTGTGAGAAAACTTTTGACTGATATCGTCTCTATTTGATGTTTTTGTCGAGTGAAATTGATACGAATATCTTTTCCTTGAGGACATCTTTAGTTGGTATTATCCACATTTTGTCCACATTACCATGCAAAGAGAACACGACGTGTAATAATCCTAAAATCCGCAAAGATCCCAATACATATTGCTCCTAATCCAACCTGCCATCAGCTTTTGTTGTTTTTTTTTCCATAGGGATCCCCTAGATCCTGGTAAGCATTCTTTATTAGGTAGAGATAAATTTAGCTACAAAGTGGAGATGATTATCTAAACAGCCGCCATCTTTATTGAACTTGCATATCTCTAATTTGGTTCTAGAAGATCTAAACGTCTGTTTCAGAGAGAGACAAGAAATTCTTGTAATGATAAGATCATAGGCTTATTTTAATCTCCCGCAAAACACATGTCCATTATTGGAGCCTACATCATGATTTACTTCATTGTAACGTCCCGAACAGCGGAAGATTTAAAATTTCAAAATAACCAACATAACAGACAACTCACGCGGGAACGTCACTAATATATAATATATAAATCCGGGTGCACCCAAAATACAAGGAGTTTTCCAAAAGAAATACAACTACAATACTGATACAATGGAAGAGAATACAAGTAGTTGTACGGTCTAGCAACTGCCGAAGAGGATCCGACTCCAAAGCGCTCCGTCCTCGGTCACCACCCACCCGGACCTACTGCGGTCCTGAAAAGATGCAACAACAATGCCTGAGTTTCCAGAAGGAAACCCCGTATACCAACTCACCTATATGCATGCATCACATAATGAACCTATCATACTAGTAGCATGTCATGACATCAACAGATATGGAAAACAGTTCCCCCGAAGGGTAAAACAGGACATCAGTCCGACAATCAATCATCGGGTCTCCCGAAGAGACCTACTGCAGGCACATGCAGTCTAGTAGCCCGCGACATCGCACCCCCCACACGCAGCTACACTACACAAGGGTTCGGCAGGGAGCCTCTGTCACGTCTACGCGCCGATAGAAACAGATCTGTAAATCTCAGTGGTCGGGGCCACAGGGACCAACGGGGCCGTCGCCCGGAAGGTATAACAACAACATCTCGGTAGGTGCCCAGCCGAGGAAAACAACATAGCCGGCACAGCCTCGGCCCAACAATCATCATCGCCGGCACAACCTCGGCGGCATCACCGGCACAGCATCGGTGGTCCATCACAACGTCCGGCACAGCATCGGACGGTCCAGACCGAAGTCTGCCAGGTCATCAGGCTCCTCGAGCCGTGAACACCAACCGCGCCGCTATAAAAGCAGGGCAGCGACCTCCGTAGCCCGAAGGCCGGTAGTCACCTCACCCAACGCCAGTTACGTGCCCGCACAACATCAACACTGGGATCCGCGATCCCTCAGGCCTGCTATACTACAAAGTGCCAACCAATCAACTCAAAAGTCACGGTCCATACATTGAGGTGACGCGTCCCGAACACCCACACTCTTCCCAACGGCGGTCCCTGGGCAGGCACGCATCACGCGCTCACCGTCACCTCCCGGCTCACGCACAAGGCGAGGACACGGGTTTCCGTGGACAAAGTTGGCGTTCAAAAAGGGAACCAGGAATTCTGTCCTGGGCCCAAACGGTCGACCGTAAAAGGTGACTCGGTCGACCGTTTCCAGAAAGGAATCGGTCGACCGTCCCTAACACGGTCTACCGCTGCGCACAGAACACAATCCCCCAAACGGTCTACCGAAGGTCTAAAACCGGTCGACCGAACGAGGTCAAAATCCGGAGTCTGGTCAACATTACAATCCAGTCTATCGGTCGACCGACTCGGGTCCCGGTCGACCGAAAACTAACAGCACAACTTCTACAACATTTTATTCCATCGGTCGACCGACTCAGGGGTCTCGGTCGACCGACAACAGTTAGGGTCAACCTATATTTCTACGTTATATAACGGTCGACCGAACATACTCCAAAGTCCGAACATCATGCAACATAAACCAATATATTTAAGTTCCGGTCGACCGAACACAAGGCCTCGGTCGACCGAAACGCAACAGACAGTAAAGATATGCATGCATTCGGTCGACCGTCCAAGGACCGGTCGACCGCCCGGTCGTCTTCAACCTCGCGCCAGCCGAGGTTTCTTCGCCCAAACGCGACGTCGGAGAGGCCTTCGACCTCCTCCGACCGACCAACACGACCCTCTCATGAGTGTCCACAACAAAACCACACTAGAGAGCGGCATACCTCAACCAACGACGACGAAACGCCGGAGCTCGCTCACGCACGTCGCCTCCGGTAGACCTCGAGCACGCACCTCTCCTCCTCCGGTCGTCTGACCTCCTCCCGCACAACGTCCTCGCTGTTGGCTTTTGGCTAATGATTGCTTATCCGTTTTGATGATTAATCAACATTTAACTTAAACACATGTAATTCGTTCATATCACTCTTGCACATTACACATATATCGCTTTATACTAACATTTCAGGTGTCAAGTTAAACAAGAAATGAAATTGAAGAGTAGATAGGTTTACATTATTGTCATTAGGATTTAAATGTAACTTGAGCACTTAAATCTTGATGCATTGCATATCTTGACTCTTTAGGATTCCATAGAAGTAGATCTAAACCTTCAAATTCTATACAAAACTTCTTTAGAAATCAATCAAACCTTATCCAGGATTTCTGCACTCAACCGGTCAACCGGTCTACCATTTGGTTCGACCGATCTACCCAAAAACTGTTTTCTGAATCTTTTCGGTCGACCGAACATTGTTCTGGTTCGACCGGTTCATTAGAGAAACTTAAAGTTTTTTTTGGTCGACCGATCAACTGTTCATGCGTGCTGGAAGACACGTGCCTTAGTGCAACCGGTCGACCGAATGTCCATTTCTGTTCGACCGATTGATTTCTATTTTTGTCTTCTTTTGTGACCGTTATACTTGTCGTATTATACAACGGTCGTATACACATACTTTCACCATACCCCGAAATACATAGCTTAACCGGTCGAACAAATCTTATTAACCGGTCGACCGTTTGACCATTGATCGTTCGTAGCATTCTTCCTGCTATCGGTCGATACCACCTTGGTTCGACCGGTCACTCTTTGTCTCTACCGAACCTTCACATCGGTCGACCGTTTCCTTGTTTCGTCCGACCGGTACACTTAAGTTCCCTCCCAGTTAGTTCGACCGTTCCTCGTTTGTCTGACCGTTTGACTACTATTCACGTAACCGGTCGACCGTTTCATTCTTACCGGTCGACCGAACTTTGACAGAATTGCTTCCTGAATCTCTGGTTTGTGTATCTTGCACAAAACCCAATCAAATCTTTCTCAAACGGCTAGAAAACTTAAGAGGCTTATATATAGAGCTTAGATCATCTTTACAAGGTCACCAATCCATTCTCTAAGCTCCCATTGTGCTAAAAACTTCCAAGTGCTCTTACTCTACTTATTGCTCTCAACCACTCTCTTGATCAATCATTCAATTGCATTCATCATAAATTTCAAGTGCTCAAGAGTAGGTTACACAAAGTCTACTACAAAGGAGTTGTACAAGCTTCCAGAGTGAAGCTCTTCTCGGGTTGTGAGAAGGAGGTCCAAGCTTGGCGAGGGTGTTCGCAAGCTTGAATTGTAAAGGCTCGATCTTTGCCCGGAAAGAAGATCAAATTAGTGAAGATCGCGAAGTTGCTCAAGGAAGAGCAATTCGTAAGAGAGGACTAGGATCCAGTGTTGGATCCAAACCTCTATACATCCGGTGTTTGGTTTGCCTTTCTATCTCACTTTTTCATTGGTTATCTTGTTATTGCATAAATAGTTAGTAGTGAGTAATTAGTCTATAAACCCCCCCTTAAGACTAATATTTAGGGCAATTAGATCCTACATTTGGTATCAGAGCCTCGTTAATTGCATATAAACAAATTAACATTTGTAGCAATGGCCCAACAACGTGAGGGATTCCACACCGGTAGACCTCCACTTTTTGATGGAACCAATTATGCCTATTGGAAGAAACGTATGATAATCTTCATTCAATCATATGATGTTAAACTTTGGGTATTCTTTCAAATTCCATATACTCAAAATAAAGAGTTTGAACTCATGAATGATGATGAACTAGCAATGGTTCAAATGAATGCAAAATTAATGAACATTCTCATGTGTGGATTAACCGAAGAGGAATATGGTAGAATTAATGCTTGTGATTCTGCATTTAAGGCATGGCATATGTTAGAAAGTCATTTTGAAGGAAGATCATCCGTGAAAGAAACTAGGATAGATTCATTTATGCAAAAATATGAAATGTTTGCCATGAAACCAAATGAATCCATTAGCGAGATGCATACTCGCTTCACTCATATCACTAATTCCTTGAAAAACCTTGGTAAGGTCTTGATTGAAAGTGACAGGGTACGGAAGTTTATTAGATCGTTGACATTGGAGTGGGAGAAGAAGACAACGGCAATCGAGGAGGCCAAAGATCTCTCAAAGCTAAAGATGGAGGATCTCATAGGAAGCCTCATGGCTTATGAGATTCAAATGGAGGAAAGAAGAGAGAAGGAGAAGGAGCGAGAGGGGTTAAGGAGAAAGGAGAAAACAATCGCTCTCAAAGCAACGTCGGATTTGGAAAGTATCGAAGACGATGACACCGATGATGATGTTGCATTTCTAACCCGCAACTTCAAGAAATTTCTCGCCAAAGGAAGGTTCTCAAGAGGGAAAGGAGAATCATCCCGGACTTTCACGTGCTACGAATGCAACAAGACGGGGCACATGAAGAAGGATTGTCCACTCCTTAAGTCAAGAGATCGTGAACAACGAGAACCGAGAAGAATCCCTCCTAGAAAAGAAAGAGATGAGAGACCGAGGAGAATTAGGGAAGATAGGCCTCCTAGAAGAGATAAAGAAGAGAGACCTAGAAGACGAGAACGTGATGATCACAAAAGAAGGGATCACCATGACAAAGACGGAAAGAAGGCTTTTAAAGCCACTTGGGATGATTCAAGCTCATCTACATCCTCCGACACCGAATGCTCTCAAGAGGAAGAAGCACACATGTGCTTTATGGCACACAATGAGGATTCGGATTCAAGTACCTCTACATCCCCGAAGAGAAGCAATCAACCCCAAGTGGTGGAAATTGACGACGATGAGGTATCAATTCAAGAAACCCCTTCCTATGATGAGTTATTAGATGCTTTTCATGAACTTGCTGAAAGATATGAGATGATTTGTCATAAAAACAAATTAGGAAGAAAAGTGCATCTAGATTTATCAACTAAACATGAAGACTTACTTAAAGAGAATGAATTGCTTGCTAATGAGATAAACATGCTGAAATCTACAAGTAATTGTAACAACAACAAAGATCTTATTGCCAAGAATGAACAACTTACAAAAGATCTAGAAAAATTCACGTTGGGTAGAAAAATGCTAGACATGCTTCTAGGAACCCAAACTCAATCTTTGACTAAGCATGGTTTGGGGTACATAGGTGGAAACCAAAAGAAAGCTACATCTTATTTTGTTAAACATAATAATTCATATGTTAAGAAAATAAATTTGTCAAATGTATGGGTACCTAAGACCTCTCAAGTTTGGGTACCAAAAGCTAACCCTCAAGGACCCAAACAAATTTGGGTACCAAAGTCTTCACTTGTTTCTTTGCATGTAGATCAAAGCAAGGAGAAAGGGCAAGTGGATACTCGATAGTGGGTGCTCAAGGCACATGACGGGAGACTCTCAAATGCTATCAAATCTAAAGCCTAAGAAGGGAGGAACCGTCACATTTGGAGACAACGCTAAAGGTCAAATTGTCGGCATTGGTAATGTTGGCAATTCCTCTACTCCTCATATTGAAAATGTTTTGTTAGTAGAAGGGCTAAAACACAATTTGCTAAGTGTTAGTCAACTAGCGGATAAAAATTATATGGTTATCTTTGACAATTCAAATTGCTATATTGTCTCAAAACATAACATGAAAATTATATTTAAAGGTTGTAGATCTCATAATATTTACATTGTGTTTGTTGATGTCATTAGCAATCTAGCCTTAGAGACTTGTTTAGTTGCCTCAAATGACGAAGCTTGGTTATGGCATAACCGATTGGGACATATTAGTATGTCACAATTACACAAATTATCCAACCTTGAATTAGTTAGAGGACTTCCTAAAATTGATTTCAAAAAGGATAAACTTTGTGATGCATGTCAATTTGGAAAACAATTTAAATCGTCTTTCAAATCTTTAAATGTTGTGTCAACTTCAAAACCTCTTGAGCTTTTACATCTAGATCTTTTTGGTCCTTCAAGAACCGTTAGTTTAGGTGGTAAAAGATATGCTTTTGTGATTGTCGATGATTTTTCACGATTTACATGGGTTTTGTTTTTGGCTAATAAATATGATGCATTTGAAAGATTTAAAAACTTTTGCAAACGTGTTCAAAGAGAAAAAGATTTACATATCATTACTATCCGTAGCGATCATGGAGGAGAATTTGAAAATGAGCTATTTCAAAAGTTTTGTGAAAAACAAGGGATTAAACATAATTTTTCTTTTCCTCGCACTCCCCAACAAAATGGGGTAGTTGAAAGGAAAAATAGAACTCTTCAAGAGATGGCAAGAACCATGCTTATGGAAAAAGGGCTTCCAAAATATTTTTGGTGTGAAGCCGTAAATACTTCTTGTTATGTGTTAAACCGTGTTCTTATAAGACCTATTTTGAAGAAAACACCTTTTGAATTGTGGCACAAACGTATTCCAAAAATCTCTTACTTTAAAGCTTTTGGGTCAAAATGTTTTGTCCTCAACACTAAAGATAACTTGGAAAAATTTGATGCAAAATCCGATGAGGCCATCTTTTTAGGATATTCCGATAGGAGTAAAGCCTATAGAGTCTATAACAAACGAACCTTTTGTGTCGAGGAGTCTCTACACGTTAACTTTGATGAGTTGGCTTGTGTAGATAATTCCTCTCTTGATGATGACTATATGGATATAATTAGACATGTCTCATCTCAAGATGTCTCCCATGAGCCACATCAAGATCCTCCAAGTTTTCCACAAGAAAACAAAGAGGAGCTTCCCAAGGATTGGACCTATAGAAAGGAACATCCAAAGGACCTTGTGATTGGAGATGTTTCTCAAGGTGTGACAACACGATCAAAGGCTCATGTAGTTTGTGATTCTTATGCTTTCATATCTAAATTAGAACCTAAGAAAGTAGACGAAGCTTGTAATGATGAATTTTGGTTAATGGCTATGCATGAAGAGTTAAACCAATTCGTTCGAAATGACGTTTGGGAACTTGTTGAAAAACCCATTAATCAAACCGTTATTGGAACTAAATGGATCTTCCGAAATAAACTTGATGAGGATGGGAATGTAGTTAGAAACAAAGCTAGACTCGTTGCTCAAGGCTACCGCCAAGAGGAGGGAATAGACTTTGATGAAACTTATGCTCCCGTGGCTCGTATGGAAGCTATTCGTATGCTTTTAGCTTATGCCTCTTTTATGGACATTAAACTTTTTCAAATGGATGTTAAAAGTGCTTTCCTAAATGGAATTATTTCTGAAGAAGTTTATGTTGCTCAACCCCCCGGTTTTATTAATGAATCCTATCCGAACCATGTATTTAAACTCAAGAAGGCTCTTTATGGTCTCAAACAAGCTCCTAGAGCTTGGTATGAGAGGTTGAAGAATTTCTTGATTAATAAAGGATTCAAAATGGGTAAAGTAGATACCACTTTATTTGTTAAAACTCTGAATCATGATTTATTAGTGGTACAAATATATGTTGATGACATTATCTTTGGTGCAAGTAACCCGCGTCTATGCGAAGAATTTTCTAAGTCTATGCAGGGAGAGTTCGAGATGAGCCTTATTGGTGAGCTAAATTTCTTTCTCGGACTCCAAATAAAGCAAACTCAAGAGGGGAATTTCATTCATCAAGCAAAGTACACAAAGGAACTTCTCAAACGCTTTGAGCTTGAAACTAGCAAACCTCAAAAGACACCTATGAGTACAAGTGTAAAATTGGACAAAGACGAAAATGGCAAAGATGTGGACATCAAGAAGTATCGTGGTATGATCGGTTCTTTACTCTATCTTACTGCAAGTCGTCCCGATATTATGTTTGCTGTATGTTTATGTGCACGTTTTCAAGCATGTCCAAAAGAAACTCATTTGAATGCATTAAAAAGAATTTTTCGTTATCTAAAAGGCACTTTTGATTTTGGACTTTTCTACCCTAAGACTAGGACTTTCGATCTTGTTGCCTATAGCGACGCCGACTATGCCGGTTGTATTTTAGATCGTAAGAGTACTAGTGGCACTTGTCAATTTTTGGGTAAATCTCTTGTCTCATGGTTTAGTAAGAAACAAAATAGTGTTGCATTATCAACAACCGAGGCTGAATATATCGCCGCCGGTTGTGCTTGTGCACAAGTCCTTTGGATGAGGCAAACCCTCAAGGACTTGCAACTTGAGTTTCAAACTACACCAATTTATTGTGATAATACAAGTGCTATCAACCTTTCCAAAAATCCTATCTTGCATTCAAGAACTAAGCATATAGAAGTTAGACATCATTTTCTTAGAGATCATGCAAATAAAGAAGACATTAAACTTATATTTGTTCCCACAAATGATCAATTAGCGGATATATTCACCAAACCCTTAAATGTTGATCAATTCAATCTCATTAGACTCAATCTTGGCATGTGTACCCTAAATGACATTTGAGTACGTTTTACTTGAGCCCATTTGACTATATTTGGTTCTAGTGTCTCTTGTTTTTTGAAGCTTTGTTCTGGTTTTTACTGTTCCACCGGTCGACCGAACTGAGATTTCGTTCGACCGGTGCTGAGTTGTTTCTTGACCGAATTCTGTTTGTTCAACCGCTTTCCTGAGTTTGGTCGACCGATGCTAGTAGTTCGGTCGACCGGTCCGTTTAGTTCAACCGATAGCAGGGATCTTAAGTTTTTGATTTTGAGTTTTCGTTCGACCGCTCGTGTCTTTCGTGCGACCGATTTTATTTTGTTCGGTCGACCGGTAGCTTTTGTTCGACTGATAGCAGGGGATTGTCTGCCTTGTTTTTTTTCCGGTCGACCGAAATATGCTTCTGTCCGACCGTTCGTTTTTTCGACTTAAGTTTTTACAGTTTTCTTTAACCTTTCGGTCGACCGAAAGATGGAGCGGTCGACCGGTGCTGTCGTTTTCTGCTGCATTTAGGGCTAGATCGGAACTTGGTCTTCACTTTTACCCATCTCTCTCTCTAACCCTAAGCCTTCCCCATCACCTTCCTCCCTCGACTTTGCGTTTTTCCTGCGGTAAAACTCAAATCTTTTTGCATTTTATCGCTTCTCATCATCTCCTCTTCATTTTGCACCCATTTGTTTTCCCCAAACTCGAGTTATTCACCATGACCGGGAAGAAAATGGCTATCCGCAAGAAACGTTCGGATGCTTCCACCACTTCCACCGAAAAACGCACCAAGAAGGCCCACGATCGCTCCTCTACTACCCCAAATGTCCGGCATCCGCCCGCGCCTCCTACTCTTGCCTTCCATCCTATTGACGAGTTCGCCAAAAGTGATTGGGAGAAAAAGCTCTCGGCGGCTCCTTTTATTCCAAACCGCGCCGTTGAGGTAGCGGACTTTCGTGATTTCTCTCTTAAATCTCTTTTTGATGCTAATTGCCTCACACATTGTCTCACCAATCTTGCATCAAAACCATATTATCCATTTTTGGTTCAACAATTTTTTTGTAATCTTCGTTTTGAACCAAATCACCATATTGCTCGTACTATGATCAATGGTATTAGATATGAAATTGTCCCCGGAACTCTTGCTGAAGCTTTTGGCTTAAAGTTCGAGGGTGTTAATTTATATGTTGATCATCCTCTTAGTGCTATTGATAACATCACTCATGATGATATGGTTGCTCAATTATATGCCTTTCCACCTCCTTCCAAAAATGGCTTTATTGTTCACAACTCATCCTTAATGCATCCTATCGCTCGAGTATTGGCCTATATCGTTTCCTTCAACTTGCTCCCTAAACATGGCCATCATAACGAAATATCTTATACGGAGCTTGTGTGCATCTATTGCATTTACAAGAAAATTCCGGTCAATTGGCCTTTATTCATTTTCCTCCACATGCGCTTTAAGAAAGGGAGGTATCTCCCTTATCCCATGTTGCTCACCACTCTCTTTGACCTTCTTCAAATTCGTGTTACCGATTGTCCATCGGCCACCTACAAATATCCTATCTGTAAGACCACTCTTTCTAAAATGAAAACCATTGCATCATCTTCTATTCAAGCGTCATCTGAGGGAGATTCTGAGCAAGAAGATGAAGATGATGTGCCGGCCGATCCTCGTTGGATGCCCCAACCATTTCAGCAGGAGGGTCAATGTTCTTGGGGAGAAGGCGACGAATCTGCTTGGCAGGAGAGTCAGTGGAGATCCACTTATACTGAATACACTCCGGATCATTCCTTTCAGCAGTTGTCGGATCGGTTCGATGCGTTTGAAGCTTCCACCTCTCAACGTCTTGATCGTTTTGAAGCTTCGACATCTCAGCACCTTGGGCGTCTTGACGCTAAGGTCGACTCGGTGCTTCATGGCATTGACTCTCTCACTTCTATGTTTCGTGATCGTTTTGGTCATTGAGTTGGTTGGACATTGAGTCTTGTATCTTTGATTTCCGCTTTAGTTGTGTGGTGTTTCGTTTGCGATTGATGTATTTTGAACCTTGCTTGACTTAATGCGTGTTTTGTTTCTCCTTTATTGTTTGTTTTGGCAAATGAATGTGGTTTCGTTGTTGGACATTTTTTTCAGCTTTTTGATTATGCCAAAGGGGGAGAGTAATACTACTCATACATGTCTATTAGGTTTACAAATGCCACATAGCTAGGGGGAGCTATAAGATAGGGGGAGCATTGAGTAAAATTCATTGAAATAACATGTATTTAATTTGATAAGTTGTCATCATCAAAAAGGGGGAGATTGTTGGCTTTTGGCTAATGATTGCTTATCCGTTTTGATGATTAATCAACATTTAACTTAAACACATGTAATTCGTTCATATCACTCTTGCACATTACACATATATCGCTTTATACTAACATTTCAGGTGTCAAGTTAAACAAGAAATGAAATTGAAGAGTAGATAGGTTTACATTATTGTCATTAGGATTTAAATGTAACTTGAGCACTTAAATCTTGATGCATTGCATATCTTGACTCTTTAGGATTCCATAGAAGTAGATCTAAACCTTCAAATTCTATACAAAACTTCTTTAGAAATCAATCAAACCTTATCCAGGATTTCTGCACTCAACCGGTCGACCGGTCTACCATTTGGTTCGACCGATCTACCCAAAAACTGTTTTCTGAATCTTTTCGGTCGACCGAACATTGTTCTGGTTCGACCGGTTCATTAGAGAAACTTAAAGTTTTTTTTGGTCGACCGATCAACTGTTCATGCGTGCTGGAAGACACGTGCCTTAGTGCAACCGGTCGACCGAATGTCCATTTCTGTTCGACCGATTGATTTCTATTTTTGTCTTCTTTTGTGACCGTTATACTTGTCGTATTATACAACGGTCGTATACACATACTTTCACCATACCCCGAAATACATAGCTTAACCGGTCGAACAAATCTTATTAACCGGTCGACCGTTTGACCATTGATCGTTCGTAGCATTCTTCCTGCTATCGGTCGATACCACCTTGGTTCGACCGGTCACTCTTTGTCTCTACCGAACCTTCACATCGGTCGACCGTTTCCTTGTTTCGTCCGACCGGTACACTTAAGTTCCCTCCCAGTTAGTTCGACCGTTCCTCGTTTGTCTGACCGTTTGACTACTATTCACGTAACCGGTCGACCGTTTCATTCTTACCGGTCGACCGAACTTTGACAGAATTGCTTCCTGAATCTCTGGTTTGTGTATCTTGCACAAAACCCAATCAAATCTTTCTCAAACGGCTAGAAAACTTAAGAGGCTTATATATAGAGCTTAGATCATCTTTACAAGGTCACCAATCCATTCTCTAAGCTCCCATTGTGCTAAAAACTTCCAAGTGCTCTTACTCTACTTATTGCTCTCAACCACTCTCTTGATCAATCATTCAATTGCATTCATCATAAATTTCAAGTGCTCAAGAGTAGGTTACACAAAGTCTACTACAAAGGAGTTGTACAAGCTTCCGGAGTGAAGCTCTTCTCGGGTTGTGAGAAGGAGGTCCAAGCTTGGCGAGGGTGTTCGCAAGCTTGAATTGTAAAGGCTCGATCTTTGCCCGGAAAGAAGATCAAATTAGTGAAGATCGCGAAGTTGCTCAAGGAAGAGCAATTCGTAAGAGAGGACTAGGATCCGGTGTTGGATCCAAACCTCTATACATCCGGTGTTTGGTTTGCCTTTCTATCTCACTTTTTCATTGGTTATCTTGTTATTGCATAAATAGTTAGTAGTGAGTAATTAGTCTATAAACCCCCCCTTAAGACTAATATTTAGGGCAATTAGATCCTACACTCGCCTCCTCCGACCGACTCCTCTGCTGGATGAAGGAGAAGAAGAATGAAAATGGAGTGAAATGAGAGAGAGAGAGAAGAAAAACGTTTATAAACCCAACTCAAAACTTCTCCCCACGCGTGAACAGTGCCCTACACTGCACAACCCATCACCTCCCTCACGACCACTGTTCCCGCCACCTTCTCTTCCCCATGCAAAACCTCTCCTAAACCACCTCTAATCCAAGTTTAACCCTAATCTAGGGTTAGGGTTCTAACATATATGCTTTGAACTTGGATTTCAATCTCAATGTAGTAGATTCTGGAGGTGGCACACAGAATTGTATTGTTACATGTTACTTGTGGAGATTATGAGCTAAAAATTTCTTCCAAGAAACATAGACATTTTAGCTGTGCATCTCGGACTCTCAACCTCCTGTTCGTCCAATTTCTACCAAAACTAGAATTAGACTGATAATATGTTTGGCATTATACAGATTAACATGTTACAAAACCCTCCACCTTTTATTGTTAAAAGGAGATACTGTTAACGCTAATCAGCTGCCAGATGGTAAAAAAATATACTGACAAATTAAAGTTGCATGTCCTCGTCAAGAGGACTTTTCCCAACAACAAAATGATGTACGCAATAGAGAAACATTTGATAGTTTATCCATGCAAACATGCCCCATAAGCTCCATTTTTTCATCAAGAGGCTTAAAACTATTATTATTGCTAAAGTGGCCCAAAACATGAAAGTGAAAGCAGATGGAGACAAAGCCCTGATATTAAGGAAAATGCATCCAGCACATCTGTACCCATGCTTTAGAGACAGTAATTAGTTAGTGTACGTATAAATCCGGCAAATCTACCCACTAATACCTTATTCCACATAAAAGAAATCTATGAAGAAATTGTTTGATCTTCATTTTGGGGTTGGGTAGACAAAAACATTATAATGCTAGTGGGGATGGTTGGAGGTAGGGGTGCAAATGGTTACCAACTATCCGAGTATTCGATTCGAAAATTTCTATTTAGTTGGTATTTGGTAAGTTCAATGTTACCAATTTAATTTCGGATACGAATTTGGTTTAAAAAAAAATTACCAATTAGAATTCAGATACGGATTCGGATACAAGCTATTTAACATTCGAATTATCCGAATTATCCGAATTATTCGAATACATGGTCAAATACACAAATTAGTATTCCAAAATTTTAATACGAAAATTTAGTATTCGGATTCGGATAGTTCTACTGAATTCGGATTCAAATTCGGATTCAGATAGTTCTACTGAATTCGGATTCGGATAGTTCTACTGAATTCGGATTCGAATTCGAATTTGGTAATGGAATATGGTATTCGGATTCGAATTCGGATACAGCAGGTATCCGAGTTATATTATCCGAATTGCAGCCCTAGTTGGAGGATCGAAGCGAAAAGAGTGCAAATATTTTAATGGTTTGTATTTGATGGGTCCATTCCATTCAGTAATCACATTGTGGCAACATAAATATTATGTTGTCTAGAATAAAACAAAATAAGTGCGAATTGGCTGTTGGCATGATGGTGCTGTGCAACACCATCCAACTATCCAAGGATTGATTTGCTGATGGCTCAAGCTCGTATTTGGTATTTATTTATGTATAGTTAAGTTCCATTTGTTTAGTCAAGGTTTTCTGTTTCATTTTTTATTGCTAATATGTGAACCAGGCCCATTTAAGGAGACATTTTGTAACATCCCGAGACAGCGGTAATTTAAAAATTCATAATCAAGACAATGGAACTCAATAATCAAAGACGGAGTTGTTACTTCTCATAAAACAAATAGCGGTGCACCAAATTACATCAGAGTTTGTCAAAATGATACATGGTTACAACAGAATAACAAAAGAAGATAAAACGTAATCATGTTGACCTCAGTGGTCCGAGTAGAGGATCCGACTCCAAAATGCGCGTGCCCGCCGATCACCACCCAACTGGACCTACTGTGGTCCTGAAAAAATATAACAACAATGCCTGAGTTTCCAGAAGGAAACCCCGTATGCCAACTCACCTATATGCATGCATTACACAAATGAACCTATCATACTAGTAGCATGTCATGACATCGACAGAATGGAAAAACAGTTCCCCCGAAGGGTAAAACAGGACATCAGTCCGACAGTCAACATCGAGTCTCCCGAGGAGACCTACTCCAGGCACATGCAGTCTTACAGCACGCGACATCGCACCCCCACACGCGGTTACACTACTCAAGGGTTTGGCAGGGAGCCTCTGTCACGCCTGCGGGCCGATAGCATACAGATCTGCAAATCTTTGTGGTCGGAGCCACTGGGGACCAACGGGGTCGTCGCCCGGAAGGCATAACAACATCATCTCGATAGGTGCCCAGTCGAGGAATCAACATAGCCGGAACAGCCTCGCCCCAACAATCATCATCGCCGACACAACCTCAGCGGCATCACCGGCACAACATCATTGGTCCATCACAAACGTCCGGCACAACATCGGATGGGTCCAGACCGAAGTATGTCAGGTCATCAGGCTCCACGAGCCGCAAACACCAACCGCGCCGCTATAAAAGCAGGGCAGCGACCTCCGTAGCCCGTAGGCCGGTAGTCACCTCACCCAACGCCAGTTGCGTGCCCGCACAAACATCAAACATTGGGATCCGCGATCCCTCAGGCCTGCTATACTACAAAGTGTCCAATCAATCCATCATCTTAGTCACGGTCCATACTTGGAGGTGACGCGTCCCGAACACCCGCACCTTTCCACACGGCGGTCCCTGGGCAGACACGCGGAACGTGCCCACCGTCACCTCCCGGCTCACGCACAAGACGAGGACACGGGTTTCCGTGGACAATGTTGGCATTCAAAAGGGAACCAGGAATTCTGTCCTGGGCCCAAACGGTCGACCGGAATAGGTGATTCGGTTGACCGGTTCCAGAAAGGAATCGGTCGACCGTACGCCTAACACGGTCTACCGCTGCGCTCAAAACACAATCCCCAACGGTCAAACAAAGATCTAAAACCGGTCGACCGAACGAGGTAAAAATCCGGAGTCTGGTCAACATCAAAATCGACACTATCGGTCGACCGACTTAGGGGTCTCGGTCGACCGAAAACTAACATGGTCAACCTATCATTCTACGTCATAAAACGGTCAAACGCAAACATACAACGGTCGAACAAACATGCATAGAAAAATCAGTACACTTAAGTTCAGTCGAACGACCCCAAGGAACCCGTCGACCGAAACACAACAGGAAGTCCCAACTCACCAGCAATATGCACTACCAGTCGACCGCCACAAGTCATCGTTCGACCGGTGAAGGTTAAAGTCGGGTAAATAGTGCTAAATCGGTCGACCGCCCGAAGGACCCGGTCGACCGTTGGTCGCCTTCAACCTCGCGCCAGCCGAGGTTTTACGAAGAAACACGCCGCCGGAGAGGTCTCTGACCTCTCCCGGCCGACCAACACCTCCCCCACACTTGGGTGAGCAACCAAAACCACACTAACAAGTCGACATACCTTAACGAAGACGACGAACCGCCGGAGCAACGCTCGCACCTCCGTCCTCCTCACGCGCGACCTCCTCCTCACGACGACCTCCTCACGCCGGAGCCTCCGAGTCTTCTGCCTCCTCTGGATGTCGAGAAAGAAGAGAAATGAGAGGGTGCAAGTGAGTGAGAGAGAGAGAGAAATCAAAACACTACTTAAACCCATCAAAACCCTCTCTCCACGCGTGAACAGTAACCGGCCTCCACTCCATCCCCTACACCACCTATCTCCTCCATTCCCATGCATTCTCCTGTTCACTACCCTTCCACATGCAAAACATCATCCAAGCACCTCTCCTAAACATCATTAACCCTAAACAAGGGTTTGGGTTCTAACACATTTGGAACAATGTTTGGAAGGGACTGAATTGTATCTTGTTAGACAACATAAGGTAATACTGTCTTTAAAATTATAGTATTCATTGCAGATGATACAAATAAATATACCTGTAGAAAGACAAAAAACACCTGAACTGTTTAATTGAAAAGAGTCAATTCAGTTCAAAGAAATTATTTCTGAAACTTTGATCAGAACATAGTAATTAAGCATGATTTTAATCCTTATTGGAAGCTAGAATCTCAGAGTATTCTTTACCTTGGCTTTACGGCTTTACCCATCCAATCAAGATGTGGATTTGCAACAAAAAAAAAATTGAGGAAAATTGTATATTCAGCACCATCTATCATGGATTCATGGTCACTAATTATCACTATAATATGAGGTTATGTTACCCATAATATGGATTCGCTTTTGCTTAATGGGTGCCTAAAGACCAACAAAGTTGGCCCTCCACCACCCAATGTTCCTCCACGTGAGTTAAAATAAAGGACTATATTGGTGAGATCTTTGGTCATCTCTAAGCTTTCACACATAAACATGTAATTGCCACCTCTTCTTGCCATGGCCTTAAGGCACACATCTTCATAATCAACATTATCATCAATATGATTCTTGTGTCTTCATCTGGTTGCTAAAGAGCCACTATCAATCAAGATTTGAACACAAAAGGTGATGTATAGATGGAACAAATGATCTCACAGGAAACATGGAAAAAGAGGGTGTGGTCTGCTAGTGTTCATGCACTTTGGTGATTCCATCAGAAGGAAAAACACAATTTATCTTTGTTTATGAGAAAACATGTCATATCTTGATGTTTGTCCTCGTGTCTATAGTGGCACCACATATACTAGGTTGGATAACTCTGAAACTTACATTTCTATAAGATTTATCTCTATTGGTGCTGGGGTTGGGGTAATCTTGGGGAGTATGGAAGATCTTGACAATTTTGGAAAAATTGGTTGGAAGTTAATGTTCATATTATGCAATCAGAAATTGATTGTTCTTGTACAAGGTCAATAATTCCTTCAGGAAAATAAAATAGACCATGTTAACATTGTCCTTACATGACCATGGACATGTAAGGATATGTAGTGTAACGCCCCGAGCCCGGACAATTGCTCACCCGCCCTGTAACATCCCCGAACAGCGGAAAATTTAAACTTTTAAAACCAAGGAAATCACGAGGATAAAACCATCAAGAGTGGGGACATTACTGAATGAAATACATAAATAAGTCTGGTGCACCATAATACAATACGAGTTTGTCAAAAGAGTGATTACATTACAACACGAAACACAATGTACATGTAATCACGACAACCTAAAAGTAGGCAGACGACAGGATCCAGTCCCAAAGTGCAATCTCCCTCGGTCACCACCCGCCGGAACCTAACGCGGTCCTGAAAATAATCATAACAACAATGCCTGAGTTTCCATAATGAAACCCCGTATGACAAGCTCACCTATATGCCCTAACATACTAGTATAGCATGGCATGGAATACAAAGCAGTAAAACAACAACGCCACCAAGGGTAGGGGTGTAAACGGGTCGGGTACGGGTCGGGTATGCCCCTACCCGTACCCGTACCCGGCTAAATTAGCGGGTACGGGTACGGGTATATACCCGACAAAAAACATATATACCCGTACCCGACCCGTACCCGTTAACACCGCGGGTACGGGGCGGGTAAACGGGTATAGCGGGTATAATATATAATATATAAAAATATAATATATATTATATAAAATATATATTATATAAAAAATATATATAATATATAACATATAAAATATTAAAAATATATTATATATATAATATAATATATCTTAACGGGTATACGGGTAAACGGGTATGGGTAATGCGTATACCCGTACCCGACCCGTTTATTAAGCGGGTAAACGGGTACGGGTATACGGGTTTGAATTTTTAAACGGGTATGGATTTTTGTACCCATACTCGTACCCGCCCGGGGCGGGTGACCGGGTATACGGGTATTACCCGCCCCGTTTACACCCCTAACCAAGGGCCAAACCGGACATCCGTCCCGCGATCGTTTCCGCTGCCACACAGGCCCCGCGGTCTACAATCGTCACCGCTGCCACACAGGCCTCACGGTCCGCAACATCGCCGTCGCCACACAGGCCGCACGGTCCACAAACACCGGTACCACACAGGCCACACGGTCCAACCTCACCGCCGCCACACAGGCCGCACGGTCCAAACATCGCCGCCGCCACACAGGCCGCACGGTCCAACCATCGGGTCTCCGTAGAGACCTACCGTAGGCACATACGGTCTAACGGACAATACGCAACACATCCCCACACGCGACTACGCAAGCCAAGGGATCGGTGAGGATGCGTTCGCACTTCCGCACAAGGTAGAAATCAGATCTGAATACATCGTGGTCCACCACCACCATACCAACGGAGCCGTCGCTCAGGTCGGTCCATCAACCGGCGTCACACAGACCGCACAGGATATCACTCGATAGGTGCCCAATCGAGCTACCTGCCGGAACACATCATCGGCAGTCCATCGCCGCAACCACACAGGCTACGCGCGATCCTCCCTGCCGCCACACAGACCGCACAGGAGCTCTACCGCCGCCACACAGGCCGCACGACACGTGCAATAACTGCCATCAAGGCCAGTCGAACATATCCGCCACACAAGGCCAGACAATCGACAGATCCGAACCGAAGTCCGCAGGGTCAACGAGCTCCACGTGCAACACCAACTCCGGCTCCAACGAGCAGGGTCGCGACCTCCGTCACCGTCAATAGGCTGATACCTCTCTGGACCTCCGTCGTCAATCCTGGCCGGTAGTCTCTGTGCCTCCGTAGCCATCGGCCGGTAGTCACTGCACCCGTCGGCAGTTGCATGTTGCTGAAGCAATGAGATCCGTAATCCCTCAGGCCGCTACTCTAACGCGAGTCAAACGATCCACCAGATATAGTCACGATCCATACATGGAAGTGACGCGTTCCAGACACCCACACTCTTCCACACGGCGGTCCCTGGGCAGGCACGCATAACGCGCCCACCGTCACCTCCCGGCTCACGCACAAGGCGAGGACACGGGTTTCCGTGGACAGAGTTGACATCCTAAGTGGAACCAGGAATCCTGTCCTGTGCAAAACGGTCGACCGAAAGAGACACGGTCGACCGTTTTCCTCAAGGGAATTCGGTCAACCGAAGTGACAACCGGTCGACCGTTTCCACAAGGGAATCGGTCGACCGAAAGTGACAGCTCGGTCGACCGTTTCCACAAGGGAATCGGTCGACCGAAGCGTCTGTCACGGTCGAACTATTTGCGCAACACATAAATTCCAACGGTCTACCGAAGGTCTAAAACCGGTCGACCGAACGAGGTCAAAATCCGGAGTCTGGTCAACGCTCAAAACGAAACTATCGGTCGACCGACTCAGGGGTCTCGGTCGACCGAACACTTACAGGGTCAACCTAATATTTTCTATGTCATCAAACGGTCGATCGAAGTTTACGTATCCTACCGGTACACTCAAGTTCCGGTCGACCGAACGAGGGACGCGGTCGACCGAAACACGACAGACAGTGAAAATACACCACGATCGGTCGACCGTCCAAGGGACCCAGTCGACCGACAGACATCTTCAACCTCGCGCCAGCCGAGGTTTCGACGTCGAAACTCGTCGCCGGAGAGGCCTCCGACCTCGCGCGACCGACCCCAACCTCACCCCAACGTGGGTGATCAACTAAGGCCTCTAATGCAAGAACTTGGCATACCTCTTCTTTGAAGATCGACGAAGAACACCGGAGCTCCGACTACCACGCCTCCGGCCGCAACCTCCCGCGCACTCTCCTTCTCGCGCCTCAACAGACCCCGCACGCCTCCGCAGCTGCTCCACCAACACGCACGCAACAACAAAGGAAAGGAAGGAGTGAGAGAAAGGAAGGAGAAGAAAAAGAGAAAAAGAAACCCTTAAAACCCCTCTCCTTGCTACAGTGCACGCCCCTTCCTCTTCCTCAAGCATCTACTGTGCTGCACCAACTTTCCATGCTAAACACCCTCTAATCCATCATTAACCTCTCTAACCTAGGTTTGGGTCCTAACACGCCCGATCCCGGTGCGTTAAGATACGATCCACGATCCTGACCGCTGCGCACTCTGATATTTAAATCCATCTGATAGGCTCATAATTAATCTGAAAAATATAATCAACAAATTGTGAGCTCGACAGCCTGCAAGTTCCAACCGTCAATCAATCAGAATAATAATCATGTGGAAAATAATACGGAATATGACATTCAGTCAATAAGCACAATCAAGAGACATGCATCACAAATAAAATACATGCATAACAATCTGGAACCCTCATTCGGATTCGACCACATCCTGTGCTTCTGAAATCTATCAATCAGTCAGACGCACACCTAGTAGCTCCACACTAACGACAGGCAGCCCTTTCCTCTCTCGGGTGGCTCCACGCTGTCCGTTAGACAGCTCTTTCCTAAGTGGTTCAGCCAGAAATATACATACAGTCACAGGACATGTCAACTGAAACACCATCATGCAATAATATGCATATCAATGAAATCAACATCGATACTCAGCATGCATGCAACTACGAATATCAAGAGAGACAGACATGAAACTGAAGAATAACGAATCAGTACTTGTCTCAAAATCTCCATCTTTTTCTTCTCTATATTCTTCTCAAATTTTCATCTTCTCCTAAAACTACACAATCATCCAACAATCTTAATTAGTCCATTATGATATTTGATTATTACATCAACTAAAAAATTCAGGATATTACATGTAGTTTCCAAAAAAAACTTCTGGAAAATTAATTTCTCAAAAATATATATTTTGAACTCAAAGTTCTTGCACCATCCTGCTTTCACCCATACGTGGTTTTGAGTTAAATCACATGCACATTTCTCACAAATGACAGAGCACTACCAGTCAATCCCATGTGCTTGCATCCAAACCTATAGTTTTGAGGCATCAGATAGATGTCGATTGTATGAGGTTAAACTCTATAGACATCTCCAAACACAAGCATCAAACCATCGTATTTAATTATTGAGACATCTAATGTTATTAACAACTTCATTTGTTTGATTACCAACTTGCATGAGACCTCTAGGGGGCATGAATTGTCTTACATATGGACACAAGCATTCTTGGTTTGCTCATGTGATGCAGTCGGCTTGTTTGTCATGTAACGCTTCCATTTATTGTATAAGCGATGCCTTCTTATTTTGCTTTCAGTATCGAAAAATTGCAAGTGAAGATTGATTTATAATGATCTGCCATTTTTAGAAAGATCTTTGCTTAACACATGACAATAATAACCAGTTCTTAAGTGGTTTATGAAATCTAACCTCGCTTATAAGTAACAGCCAGCTCTCGTTTGAAAACCCAATTTATAAGGATTCATATTGCTAGTTGTATATTTTCCGTAATTATAATGTACGACACCTTCTTACAGGGGCAAGCTTAATCTTGCCTTCCTGCATAAGTTATTCTGGATTAATCTATTTGGTAATAAATTCTAGAATAAGCTTACTTAGATATTGCATTCAATTTGTAATGCTTCAATATCTTTACAAGCATTGCCTCGTCACTTTGCTTTTTCTTCTTCAAATAATTTGAAATTATGATGTGAAGTAGACGTGATCTGTAATGATGTGCACTTCAAAGAAGAATCATCTTGAAGAGTAGTAGCACAGACTCTAAAATCCGACCTTCCTATCGAAATTAGTAAATGTTAATTTATTATTAAACATAAAACCTAGTTACATTAAACAACATTTAAGAATTTGGATTCTTAAATACTATTTTTTTCATAAAAAAATTACAATGTCTGACATATTCTTGCAGGAAGCCAAGATCAGTCCTAACTTTGGGATTTAATTTGGTCTAAATTTTAATTTAAATTCTTAGAAGTTCAAAAGGGCAACCAAAAACTGCGTAATCATTACAATATACAACAGTTATGAAGCCATAAATGGAACTGTAATTTCACAGCAGTCTTACCTGTTTTTGATGTTCGTTGTCTGAACTTTACTTGAACAATTTGGGTTTTGACGATGACTAGTGCAGTAGAGTAGCACATAGGAATCTAAGGTTACTTTTTGTCACTTCCACCCAAAGACTTGTACATGTTCTTGAGCCTTTTCTCAACTTTCCAGCAAATGGAGCACTGCTAAATGAGCCATGCATGTTCATGTTCTTAGTTGTGTCTTTGGTTAGACCGGAAAACTTTTACACACTTTCACTTCAATATTAATATATATTGTCCTTCTCCATGTGCCCCTCGGTGATTCCTCACTTTCTACTCTAGTGCTGTAGATAGATTTTATGCATGTCCATGGACACAACCTACAATGGCTACATCCCTACAATGCCTTTTAGTGGATCTCATGTGTTACATCAAATGTCAATACAAGTTAAAATTTTATTTTAGCTTCCTGAAATAGGTGTATCACAATGAAATCTTTTTTAAAGGTGCATTACAATGAAATCTGAATGCTGCATGATGGATTATGATATCTATACAAAGAAGGGTCATTCAACTCTGGTTCTAGTTTATAGATTTCATCGTGATGTTTTATTAAATGATTACAGTCTTTAAAATTTTACAAATTAATGATATGCAAAACTTCCCTTTGCGTATAGATAATCTTTGATTCTAGCAATTGGTTTCTTGAGCTTGTATAAAAAGTAAGAAATGTGTAGATTTTCTGTTCTTGATTCTGAACAATCCAGAAATATGTTATAGTATTAAGGAATTACTTTGCTTAAATATGTCTTCCTAGGAACTGATTTACATGACATTGGTTTCCAAACTCACATTCAGAAAACAAATTGTCATTAGCTAATTAGTTAAATATGTATGCATAATGCATTATCACTACCGTTGAATATTGGTCTATATTTGTTAAGGAAGCAAATCCAAGAAAAATCGGTCGATCGGATGGGATCCGGTCTACCGATCTAAAACTCCAGGACTTTTGGTGATGCAGGGTTCAGACTACCGAATTGGTTTCGGTCCACCGAACCAAGGATTTCAGGCACTTCAGGTACAACTGGGATCGGACGACCGAATTGGATTCGGTCTACCGTCAGAGGACAACAAACACTTCAGAACAATGAGTTCGGTAAACCGTTGGAGAGTTTTTTTGTGTTCCGAGAATCTAAAAGTGTCTGTCCAAATTGACACGGTCCACTGAGAGGTGTTCGGTCGACCGTGTGGTTAGTTCGTGGGAGAAACGTTCTCGCGGTCTACTGAGCAACACGAAGAAGCGTTCCCGTGGTCAACCGGGAAGGATTCGGTTAACCGAATCGCAACAGGAAGCGTTCCTGTTTAGTCAAGGACGGTCGACCGAAGGAGCATCGGTCGACTGTTGCCCACGTTTTCTCAACACGGTTTTGCTTAATTGTAGCTCGGTTTTTTGAGTCTATAAAAGGACTTGTTTGCTCTTGGTAAAAACACACAACACATATAACGTACAAGTGTAATATTTCCTTCATTGTGAGTTGAGAGATTAGGCTAGAGAAAGATCTAGAGTGTTTTGGAGGACTTATTGCATCCATATACTTGTAATCTCGGTTGTTTCTCTTGTTGGAGAAGCGGAAGAAGGAAACCCGCAGGAGACCCTCTAAGGACTTAGGCACGTTGCCGAACCTTGTAAATCACATGTGTCGTGGTTGTTTCAGGTATGCATTTGTGTTTACTTGTTTATTTTCATCTTATTTGTGTTCTTGTTGCATTAAGTTTGGGAGAGGGTCTGGAGTTATTTCCGCAAGTCAATATTCGGTATTACGTGGTGCGTTTAATCCATATCGTGTTAGTGCATTGTTAGATATTTTCCCAACACCTACGTCATTTCCGCGAGTGTTAGAGGTTAATTGCTTCCCTTTGAATCATCCCTACTCACCCACGCAAACTAAGAACTCAAAATCTAACCAAAAGAGGTAAAATACAACAGACTAAAATAAAGACCACATGAACTACTCGTTATAAATCACCCACCATGATCACAGAGTCATGCAAACATACATTATCCCACTCAAACTCACAACCAATCCACCAACTCAATATTCTAATCCTACTCCCCCACATGCACCCTCAATTAAACACAAAACATCACCAATTAAAAAAAATCAGCAGCATGTTCTCTTGATCCAGATCTCCTGCATTTGCTCTATAAACAAAACATGGGGTTCCCCCCTCTGCAATCCCAACACAAACCATTCTGCTCTTCTCCTCTCAAAAACTCACCAATGCCTTCAAACACAAATCCTTTCTTCTCTTCTTTATTGCTCCCTCTTATCATAACCACTTCCTTCTATGTCTCTTCCTACTCCCTTGATGACCAAGGGCAAGCACTTCTTGCATGGAAACAAACACTGAAAAGCTCTACAAATGCTCTGAGGACATGGAATCCGTCCGACGTGTCGCCGTGCGATTGGTTTGGGATCGTCTGCGATGCTAAAGGTGGAGTTTTGAATATCACCTTAAGAGGGTTGGATATTCGGGGTGGCCTACCTTCCAATTTCCAACGTCTTATTTCTTTGAAGTCTCTAATCATCTCTTCTACGAATGTCTCCGGAGCGATCCCAAAAGAGATTGGAGATTATGCAGGACTAGTTTTCCTAGACCTCAGCGAAAACCAGCTTTCGGGCGTGATACCAGAAGAAATATGCAACTTGGAGAATCTTGAGAGTCTATTTTTGAACTCAAATTCCCTCCAAGGAACCATTCCGTCCAACATTGGCCGCCTAACCAGTCTTGCGACGTTTGTCCTATATGACAATGAGCTTGAGGGCGAGATCCCGGTCGGAATTGGAGAATTGATCAGCCTTGAAGTGTTGCGAGCGGGCGGAAACCGGAATTTACGAGGCACATTGCCGTCCGAGATCGGCAACTGCAGCAATCTATCCATGCTGGGCCTTGCTGAGACCGGAATCTCTGGAAAACTACCGGCTTCCATCGGAATGTTGAAGCACCTTCAGACGCTAGCCATTTACACATCATATTTATCCGGTTCGATCCCAGAAGAAATCGGGAACTGCAGCGAACTAACTAATCTCTATCTATACCAGAATTCGCTCTCTGGTCAGATACCGCGGCAGCTCGGGGATCTAAAGAAGCTCCAGAACGTGCTCCTGTGGCAAAACAGTCTCGTGGGATCAATTCCGGCCGAGCTCGGGAGCTGCACGGAACTTGTTGTGTTGGACTTGTCGGTCAATCTTTTAACCGGAAGCATACCGGAGAGCTTCGGGAACCTTGCCAGCCTGGAAGAAATCCAGCTGAGCACCAACCAGCTTTCGGGACCGATACCGAGGGCTATCTCGAATTGCACTTCACTAACTGCAATCGAATTCGATAACAACCAGCTCTCGGGGGACATCGAGATCGAGTTCAAGAGGATGGAAGGCCTCACTTTGTTCTTTGCCTGGCAGAACAATCTTACTGGGAGTGTCCCGGAGAGTCTCTCGGCTTGCCGGAGCCTCGAATCGTTGGATCTTTCCTTTAACCATCTTTCGGGGGCTATTCCGGTGGGGTTGTTCGGGCTCCGGAATCTCACCAAATTGCTCCTTCTCTCGAACGAGCTGTCGGGTTTTATACCCCCCGACATCGGTAACGCCACGGCATTGTTCCGGCTCCGGTTGAACGACAATCGGCTTTCCGGGACGATTCCCGCCGAAATTGGGAATTTGAAAAGTTTGAACTTCTTCGACTTAAGTGGGAACAGATTGACCGGCCCGATACCGGAGGCTGTATCGGGTTGCGATGGTCTCCAATTCCTAGACTTCCACTCGAATGCGCTCACCGGAAGTTTACCTGAAAAATTCCCGGAGGGTCTACAGGTCATAGACGTCTCCGACAACATGATCATGGGCTCGGTGGGCCCCAGTATCTGGCGTTTGCCGGAGCTGACAAAGCTTATTCTGGGGAAGAACAGGTTCTCCGGACCAATCCCGGCAGAGGTTGCATCCTGCGTCAAGTTACAGTTGTTGGATATGGGCGGCAACGCCTTTTCCGGCGGCATACCGCCCGAACTAGGCTGGCTTCCAACGCTCGAAATAGCGCTCAATTTAAGCTGCAACAAACTTTCCGGAGAGATCCCGTCGCAATTCTCCGGGCTCGCGAAGCTCGCATCCCTCGATCTCTCCCATAATAGTTTCTCCGGTAACCTCGACGTGCTGGCGGATTTCGAGAATTTAGTCACTCTCAACGTGTCCTCTAACTCATTCTCCGGTAAGCTACCGAACACGCCTTTCTTCAGAAAGCTGCCGATAAGTGATCTCACCGGCAACAACGGCCTTTACGTTACCGGAGAGACCGCGAAAGGTGAATTCGCTCCGATCGGAAGGACCGCAATGACATCATTGAAACTCGCGATGTCGATACTAATAAGCGTAAGCGTGGTTTTACTCCTCACGGCGACTTACATGCTAATCCGGTCGCGGTCCAAGCATAATAAAGACGCCGAAGACGGGTTATGGGAGACAACTCTCTACCAAAAGCTCGATTTAATGGTCGACGACGTCCTCTGTGGCCTCTCCTCTTCCAACGTGATCGGCACCGGAAGCTCAGGGGTAGTCTACAAGGTAATTCTCCGGACCGGCGCCAATATTGCAGTAAAAAAGATGTGGGCGCCGGACTCCACCGCCACGTTCCGCAATGAGATATCGGTTCTCGGCACAATCCGGCACCGCAACATCGTGCGCCTCCTCGGGTGGGGCACGAACCGGACCACCAAGCTGCTCTTCTACACGTACCTTCCAAACGGGAGCCTTAGGTCCTTCCTGCAAGGTGGCGGTAAGGTGGCAGACGATTGGGACCGGAGGTATGAGATAGCGCTTGGATTGGCCCATGCCGTTGCTTACCTTCACCATGATTGCTTGCCTCCGATCGTCCACGGCGATGTAAAGGCAATGAACGTGTTGCTGGGATCGCTTTACGAGCCTTACCTTGCTGACTTCGGCCTTGCGAGGCCTTTGGGCAATGGTGGGAAGTTGGAGTTGGGAGCCTCCACTTGTCTTGGTGGTTCGTATGGTTACATGGCTCCAGGTGACTACATTGGTTCCTTCAGCTAATAGATACCCTTGTCTTACTTTTGGTTGTTTATAATTGAGATGAGATATTAACGATTGATGGGCTTTTTCTATGATTTTTAGAGCATGGTTCGATGCAGAAGATTACAGAGAAAAGTGACGTGTACAGCTATGGAGTGGTGTTGCTTGAGATTTTGACGGGAAAGCATCCGTTGGATCCGGCATTGCCAAGTGGTGCGCCGCAATTGGTCCAGTGGGTGCTTGACAATTTGCAAGGAGAGAACACCGTGGAAGTAGTTATCGACACAAGGCTCCGCGGCCGGTCAGAAGAGGAGGTGCAAGAGATGGTGCAAATGCTCGCGCTTGGGGTGCTTTGCGTTAATGCTCGTCCTAACGAGAGGCCAACCATGAAGGATGTGGTGGCGTTGCTTAAGGAGATCAGAAGGCCACCGGTCGACGAGGTGAAGGGGGTCAAAGCGGTGGAGAACGAAGATTTTAAGGTGTCTGAACTCTCGAGAAAAAGCTTGGATTTCCGTTGCTCTTCTAATTGTTCGTTTGCTCTTTCAGATAGCTCCGGATGAGTGAAGAGGGGAAGGGGAATTTCATCGAACACCTGAGTGCGTAGTGTCTTGTGTATCTCATATTAGGATAGTAGGTTACATGAATTTCTCTCCGCGAAAAAAAATCTAGCCAGATTTTTTTCGTGAGGATTTCTGAAATATTATGTATGAGTAGACTGAGGTGAGCAATTGCCGATTGAGGAAGATTCCTACTTCAATTGGTTGCAAGATCAAGTTTGAAACTAGGTTAGAGAGATGCATTTGGTAATAACTACTGCAACTTGCCATGTAAATTTCAGGCACTTGCTTTTCATGTACCTATAAGTTATAAACTATGTTTTGAATCTAATATCTTAAATATATTTGTTTTTTTCTCTGTAAGGTTAATTTTTAATCACTAAGGTAGGTTGTGCAGCTGTATCTCATCAACTATGAGTTATTAGTTATTACAGTAGTGAATATCGAACTTATTTTCTTAACTCAACGCAACTCAATCATTGGACCAGTTACTACTTGTCTTCCTTAAATATATTTTTCATAAATTGTTGATATCACGAGCAATATTGTTTGAAGTCTCTTATTATTTCTCAGACGAAAGGCTGGTTCTAAAAGACATTTGTGACTGGGTGTTCCAAATACTCTTTCGGGTGCTAACTCTTGAACCAACCTGCCCATTTGAACTCAAACTAATTATATTAAAAAATCGAGTAGGATTATGGTCATGTATTACATGTAGGGTTGTAAATGGGTAGGGGTGCTAACTAGACCTGTCAATTGGGTCGTGTTCGTGTACTATCGTGTCTGACAGTTCTGCATTCGTGTCAGGATCTCGTGTTATCGTGTATAATATAAATTGAAAAGATTTCAACATGTTTAAATTGAAAATAGTTAAGTGACACGTTATATTGATATTTTTCGTTCTAAATAACATCTTAATTGATTATTATCAAGTAAAAACAATTGATTATCTAACAAAAGATGCAGTTCGTGTCTGTTTCGTGTACAAAAACAATTTATCGTGTTATCGTGTCGTGTTCGTGTCAAATCGTGTACCAATTATTTTATATTTGTATGTTCACAAAACATCATAATAAATCATTTCAATCATATAAAAAATTTCGTGTAAAGTCGTGTTTAAATCGTGTCTCCTTATCGTGTCGTGTCCGTGTCGTGTAATCGTGTCGTGTCCAAAATTGACAGGTCTAGTGCTAACTCTTGAACTAGCCTGACCAATTTGAACTCAAACTAATTATATTAAAAAATCAAGTAGGTTTCTGGCCATGTATTACATTAGGGCTTTAAATGGATAGGGTCAAAATCGTTTAACCATTCTAACCGAACGAATGAGTAGGATCATAAGTTGTAAAAATCATAATCGTTCGATAAATGAGCAGATAATGATTGTGAAAATCATAAACATTTAATAAATAGACGGTTAATGGTGCATGATTTCACCCGTCCGTTTAACCGTTTAATTGCAAAACATAATGAATATATGTAATACTTGATAATATACTATATACATATAATTTTTTGTATTATTTTTCAAAGATACACCAAAAAATTGTAATTTTGGAGGTTTTGATTATAAATTTATGGATGTTTGATGTTAAATATTATAAGTTTAGTTTGTCATCTGTTTATTTATTTGACAGTTTTTTATCCATTTTACTATTTATCCAATTTTTATATAGATTTTAGTATCCATTAAGTTTTACCCATATAATCATTTAATCGCCCAAAATCGTTTAATTAAATAAAACGGATAGAGTAGAGATAAAAATAAACGAATTTCTAACCGAATCGCCAACCGTTTGATTAGGTGGCTAGGGTTATGGGTAAGTCATGTAACCGCCCAACCGCCTAATTACAACTCTAATTACCTGCAACCTAAAGTCAACCGTGGAATCACCACAGTATCTCCACAGTCAACTGAACATGACTATCTACTGAAATTAAAAGAAACGCACCTTAATCATACGGCCCAGGGATGAATTGTAATTCCAATTGTAAATCCGAACAAAAAAATATATTCATCAATAATCACTTGTGTTCCACAATTAACCCAAGCACTTCATTTCAGATTCCAGTACTTAGCCAACAATGTACGTAAAAACTAATTAGTTGCATCCTTCCACCATCACGATCATTTGCTGGGATCTACGGATCATCGAAAACGGGAAAATCCTGCAAACTTAAACCAACCATTAATCTGAGATTAAAATCAAAACACAAGGTATAAAAAGACTAGCCAAACGACCATATATGTACGGCTAAGCACAGCTGCTATTTTAAGACCAATAAATTATCCCTGTAAGTCCGTAACTGTACTAGATGGAATTGCACAAACAAAACCAAACAACTTAATCCGTATTTATCGAAGCTTTCATTTATACAGGAAAAAAACTTAATTAATTGAGGCATGAAGTTCAATTTAGTAGCCTCAACATGAACATCCATCAACCTTTCCAAAAAAAAATTTTACATCCATCAGCAGCAATACAAGTTAACTTAGAAAACCAAATTCGCCAAAAAAAAAAGTATTAATTTTGCTTCTTACATACTTATAATCATCAAGCATGCATGGCAACGTCAATTCTGCCGTCAAGTAATGATACAACAAAAGTCTTTACAAGCATGCATAATTTTGAAACCAATTAACGAACATTGGAACGTATCACTCCAACCTCCAAGCATAGAGAAAGAAGCAAAACTCCGGCACCCCATCGCTGGAGTTATTCACTCCTACCGAACCATTGTTATTACTCAAAACCCTCCTCTCCTCCTCCGCCCCACCTTCCGCCGGCGCGCCGGGTTTGAATATAAAAAGTGCGTGACCGGCACTCCCCGGCGTGCTGAAAAGCCAGTCATGTACGTCCCAGAACACCTGCACCGGCACTCTCTCCACCAGAACCGTCTCATTCCCTCTGAACTTCCACTGAAGATTGCTAACATGTACTAGCACAATACCATCCACGCTGATCCACATCTCGGGGTCTTTGGGCCCGGAGAGCGAATTCTCCACCACGATGTCGTGCTCTCTCTTCCCCTCGTCGAACCGTGCCCGAGTCGAAAAACACTTTTTTCCAAACACATTGTCCTTCTTCGACACCAACGTCGGGTCGACGAGGGAAGGCCTTGACTTAGTCCGCTTGTAGGCCTCCTTCTTGCCATCCCCTAGTAAAAGCACGACCTCCTCCGAGCACACCATCGCCACGTAATATCCGCCCGTGGGCTCCGGTCCGCTGGAGAATTTGGCAGATCGGAGGTCCCAGAAGACGTCGACACGCCGGCTGTCGACGTCGAAGGACTTGAACCCTTTCTTGCTCCAGAACGGCCAGGGCTTGAGCTCGATCTTGCACGTGAGCTGGGTCGTGCTGTCGGGGGTCCGGTCGAGGGACACCGTGAGGGAGTGATTTATCAGGCTCTTGCACCACGTCACCGTGACTACGTTTACGGTGCCGGAGAGGGTGACGTAATAGGTCGAGATCACGGAGCATTGGGCTATGGACTTGGCGGCGATCACCGGGTCGTCTACCGACTTGTCCGAGAGTTTCCGGTCGAGCGACAATGACGAGTTAGGGGAGTCTTCTTCGAAGGATTTGGATCTCATTGTGCTTTGGAAAAGTATCTAGATTTAATTTGTTATGCCCCTATTGTATAACATCTTGATGGGATAATAATTTGCTATGGAAGCTTCAATTTCTTCTCCATTTGTTACGTCAAAAATGTTGTCTGGAGCAAAGAATATAATCTTAAATTCACCTACAAGAGAAAAATATATATATGGAAACCATGAGTTTTGAATCTTTGTTGATTTGACGAAACAATGCTGGCTAGAATTGGACAGAGATTTTTGTGCCATACTTACGTACCTTTACTCGATGATGCATAACGACCTTGGACGTACAACTTCCGGTTGAAGAAGAAAATATTAACAGATTTCCATTGAAACAACTGTTGGGGTTTGAATGAATTTTGCCAAAAAATTGCTCCGGTGTATGCAGAAGACAGAAAAACAACAAGGCCTCGCTACGTCGATAGGTTTGCCATTTTTCGTTGCATGGGCACTTAAACTGTTAACGCTAAAAGACAAAAGTGTCCCTGGCTTTTTTTCGTTTGGTGGATTTTATTTTGTTGTGGTGGGAAGGAGATTGGGAGGGGTAGATGTGTCCAACAAATGGGTAAATTTTATTCTGATACAACTGCAGGGAGAGAGATGAATCCAAGGCAGAATCCAGCGACAAAATCGCGGGATACACGAATGGATTACGGAGGTGTTGACCAAGTCGAGGTTGTGGTTAAATTTGGGGATCAATGGTCGTTGGATCAAGTCTAAAAAAGAAATATTTATGATTTTTTCTATTTTTTATTATAGTGAATTTTTGTTTACAAAATTCAAATCATGGATTTCTGCTGCCTCTTCTCATTTTAGGACAAATCAGAAAAAGAATAACCAAGAGTAAGATTTACGACAACGAAGAGAAATTGGGATAAATTGACTTGTCTCGGAGGTTCTCACAATAATGACAAAAGCTAAATTTCATGGATAAATAGACTTAAAAAAATACATTCTTAACTAGTTAAGATAGTTCAATTGGTCACCTTAGTCATTGAGATTGTCAACCAAATATTGTAGGTTTAAATTCTAATAATTGCAAAATGACTAGTATCTTCTGATTCTTCTAATTCTCTTTCTCATGGGATTTTGTGTGTTGTATACTTGTATATGTTCCGTTCAAGAATAAAAAGTTTATGTTCTTTTTAACAAACTACACTCCTTGTGACAATAACATTGGTCTTATCTTTCGAAATTGACAAGGATCACAAGCTGTGCCAACTCGTTAAACATAGTTAACTATGTCGGACCACATAGTTAGGCACAGTTTAATAGGAATAATGGAATGGTTTCGGTTCAATCTAACTCGTAGACGTTAACTATGTTTGTTTTTTCCTCTGATTGAACAGCACACACTATCCATATTTTTTGTTGAACCTATCAAACCTTCTGGTTCAATTTTATCTTCTGAAAAACAAATCTACAAATAAAAGTCTCTGACTGTTTGTGTGGGTTCAAAACAAAAACAACATGAATCAGACTTTATATAGTACAAATATGAGATCATATATTACTGATGCCAAGAATTTATGCAATCCAGCTACTTCGTCATTGTATTTGGGCAAATTCGTCGTCTAAACAATTTTATTGTAACACTTCAGGCATTATAGAGAGACGCGTCGACTCATCCCTCAAACCAAAAGTGAAATATTTAATTGAACGATGTAGACGATATGTTATTTAAAAGCTAGGTATTTGTGAGATTGAAATCAAGGAAGGGTATAAATATCATTTTAAAATAATAATAAAATATCCTCTTCCTTTGGTTTCTTTAACTTAACATATCAGGACCTAGGGGTACGCAGCTGTACGCCTGCACTATGTGGACCCTACATGAATACGTGAAGTGTTTACTTTCAGGAATCTGTTTTCCCCCCAATATTTTGGACTTGGACATACTTCGAAAAAAAAAACTAAATGATTACGTAACATATACAAAAAGATAAACTAATGATCAAATATGATTAAGAGATGTTAGCGGATCCAAACAAATATGAATTTCCGATGAGGTCGGAGAAAAGCATATTTACAAATGGTCGTAATAAACTCCACTACAAACATAATCACCAAATTATTATTTAATAATAAGTGTGGAGAAAGGCTGAAAACGACTCCAAAAATCTACTTTATCTCCCCTCACCCTCTCAAAAACATTGGCTTCCCCATTTGAATATTGTTGGAAATCTTCACTTTATTGCTATCCTAACTCGAAAACCATATGCATATTTAGGCATTCTGCTTTCCTTTACTCGTTTTGTTTTTTCATCAAACACTAAATGAATTGATTTTAAGTTGATTATCAACCTACCTACCATTGTCTCAATCTCTCGCTCTACGTTTAACCATACAAGGTGGTGGCTAAAATAGAAAGGCAGATGAAACACCAATAGCAAGCCTATTCATAAGGGATAATCTCAACCTATTATTTTTGCATATCGACTCGCTTATGTAACACATGGTACTCCGACTCGCTTCACCTCGACTCGAGTTTAGGCTAACGAGAAGAATCCCAACTTCACCTCTATTGGATATCGACTTGCTTGTAATACTCTTCAAAAACTACAACGGTTGTAATATTTTGTTGACGTGGTTGTGTGACTTGTGTCTCATCTCATATATAGCTAAATCACAATGTCAATATAATATAATTATAAAAAAGAAAAACTCTTCTCGACCCGTCCCATACCATAGCAGTATGGAACTATGGACTATAGCACCAAACGATCTCTTTCTTTTTTATCTATTTATTTTTAGGGAAATGTTTAGTAGCCGCTCTCCGGGACGCGTTCGCGGGACGCTGCTGAGTTGGACAAATCCAGCTCAGCCAAAGTTTAATATTTTTGGCGGGCAGAGGGAGCAGCCGCATTTAATGCATCTCAAATCAGATGTGCTCCAAATCATATCATTCCTTTTGGCGCTCCCACCTGCTCCATACCTCTTTTTGACGAAGATGCACGGAATGGCCACCGTCACTTCTTCCTTTCTTTTTCATTTTCGTTCATTTCTCTTCGTTTTGAGAGAAATCTTCGCTCAAATGGAAATGACGTCAAACGTTCCTAAGGAGAAGATGATTTTCCCCTCTTTCGAAGGAGCAAGAGCCTTTTACAACGATTATGCTGATGCTTGTGGTTTTGGTGTTAAGCTACGACATACTCATTACGACGCTGGTGTGGTTACCCGGGCTACTCTTACTTGTTCCAAGGAGGGTAACGCACCAACAGACCAAGGTCAAGGCATAATGAAGCCACGTTTATCTAGTAGAGTTCAGTGCACGGCTCGCATCAGGGTTTCTGGAAACCCAGCAAGGGGATACCAGATTAACTTTGTCGATCTCAATCATAACCATGAAATGCTGCAGGAGCACCAGATGCGTTTGCTAAGACAGAAACGATTTGTACCTGAGGCCGTCATAGCACGAATAGCGTGCAACGATGCTTCTGGGATCTCTGCTGCTAAGACCATGCAATCGTTTGTTGTTGAGGCTGGGGGCCATGACAAACTTACTTTTAACGATAGAGACCTAAGGTTTGAAGACTTTTGTACGTTATTTTGTTTGTAGAAATCTGCGGCCTTAATATTTTTTGTGTGTGCAGGAATGTTATAACCGAAGTAAGGAATTTGAAAATGGGACCCGACGATGCACAAGCTTTTCAGAACTATTTCATTAAGATGCAGAAGATTGATGCAATGTTTTTCTATGTCGTGGATATGGATGACGAGGGAAGACTAAGGAACGTTTTCTGGGCCGACTGCCGTTCCAGGGCTGCCTATTCATACTTTGGGATGCTATATGTTTCGACACTACGTACCTCACAAACAAATACGACATGCCCTTTGCACCATTTGTGGGAGTTAATCACCATTTCGAGTCTGTGTTGCTCGGTTGCGCTTTGCTGTCTTCCGAGACCACTGAAAACTACATATGGCTCTTTCAGATGTGGCTTTCGTGTATGGGAGGTACGTATGTAGAGTTGTCCTTTATGATTTTTGAGTTATTGGTTTTCCTTTTTAAGTGATGTGTGTTCCTTTTTAAGTGTTGTGTGTTCCTTTTTAACTTATGTTTGTTCCTTCTTAAGTGAAGTCTGTTTCCTTTTTAACTGGTGTATGTTCCTTTTTAGTGTTGTCTGTTCCTTTTTAAGTGATGTGTGTCCCTTTTTAAGTGAAGTCTGTTCCTTTTTAAGTGATTTCTGTTCCTTCTTAAATGTAGTCTGTTACTTTTTAGTGTTGTCTGTTCCTTTTTAAGTGATGTATGTTCCTTTTTAAGAGATGTATGTTCCTTTTTAAGAGATGTCTGTTCCTTTTTAAGTGAAGTCTGTTCCTTTTTATGTGTAGTCTGTTCATTTTTAAGTTGTTTGTTCCTTTTTAAGTGTAGTCTGTTCCTTCTTATGTGTAGTCTGTTCCTTTTTAGTGTTGTCTGTTCCTTTTTAAGTGATGTCTGTTCCTTTTTAAGAGATGACTGTTCCTTTTTAATTGTAGTTTGTTCCTTTTTAAGTGATGTATGTTCCTTTTTTGGGGATGTCTGTTCCTTTTTAAGAGATGTATGTTCCTTTTTAAGTGAAGTCTGTCCCCTTTTAAGTGAAGTCTGTTCCTTTTTAAGTGATTTCTGTTCCTTCTTAAGTGTAGTCTGTTCCTTTTTAGTGTTGTCTGTTCCTTTTTAAGTGATGTTTGTTCCTTTTTAAGAGATGTCTGTTCCTTTTTAAGAGATGTATGTTCCTTTTTAAGTGTAGTCTGTTCCTTTTTATGTGTAGTCTGTTCATTTTTAAGTTGTATGTTCCTTTTTAAGTGTAGTCTGTTCCTTTTTAGTGTTGTCTGTTCCTTTTTAAGTGATGTCTGTTCCTTTTTAAGAGATGTCTGTTCCTTTTTAAGTGTAGTCTGTTCCTTTTTAAGTGATGTATGTTCCTTTTTAGGGGATGTCTATTCCTTTTTAAGAGATGTATGTTCCTTTTTAAGTGATTTCTGTTCCTTTTTAAGTGATTTCTGTTCCTTCTTAAGTGAAGTCTGTTCCTTTTTAATTGATGTCAGTTCCTTTTTAAGTGACCTCGTTTCCTTTATAGCGATTTTTCTTTTTCCTTGCAGATATCCCTCCACCAGCCATCATAACGGACCAATGTGGGGTCATTACTGCTGCTGTAAGGAATGTCTTCCCAAATGCCAGACACCGATTTTGCATTTGGCACATAATGAACAAAGCTCCCGTGAAGTTGCCGACGAAGTATCGACAACACATGTTATTTGATCTAAATTTGATTGTCTATGACTCAAAGAACCCAGCTGAATTTGAGCGGAATTGGCACGGTTTCCTGGTTGATTTTGACCTTCAAGAACATAGTTGGCTCCAAACAATTTACGGTATCCGTGAGTCTTGGGTATCTGCTTACTTGTGTGATTGTTTTTTCGCTGGAATGACTTCTACCCAAAGAAGCGAAAGTATGAACTCCTTCTTCGACAAGTACTTATCTTCTAGAACCACCCTTAAGCAGTTCGTTCAACAATACGAACTTGCTCTACATCACAAGTACGAGAAGGAAGCTCAATCGGATTTCGATTGCCTGCATAAGAAACCCCAAATGGTTTCAACATATCCCTTCGAGAGTCAAATGAGCGAGTTGTATACCGTAGGGGTTTTCAAGAAAGTACAGTTACAAATTGGTAAGATGATGAACTGCGACCTAACCGAGGAGTTGCAATCAGCCGACACGTTTCATTACAAGGTGACTGAACGTGTATGGGTCGGTGAGCAACTATTATCGAAACGTTTCCTTGTAGAGAGGACATGTCTGAACTTGACATGCGATTGTAAACTGTTTAAGCGTGTTGGTATTCTTTGCTGTCACCTCCTGGTCGTATTTGCACGGCTAGATCCTAATGCATTACTCCCGCCGTCTTACATCACAGATCGATGGCGGAAGGATATTCGTCGGAGCTATGGAGAAAAGGTGTACCAAGTCGATGGCGTATTGGAGAAGGATGCGCTGAGTCGTCACGCCGACATAATGGGTCACGCTCTTTGGATTGCAATCACTATTGGTTCGTAGGGTTGGCTGAGTTTTTTCAGCCTGACCAATGATTTCCCTCTCTTTCTGAGTCAGGGTCGTCGACTCAGTCTTATTGAAGTCTCCCTCGTAAATTTTTGAAAGGGTGATGCCCTTTCCTCCCATTTCTTCAGGATGAGTTGTTTTCCAAACATGCTCGACCAACGATTCCACCTAGGATGGCCTCCCATTTTAGGCTCTGCCAGGTTGAACTTCTCGCACAGTCATACCTAATAAAGAACAAGCGAAACTTAAAAAGGATCAACTTGAACTTAAAAAGGAACAACTTCAACATAAAAAGGAACAAACGAAACTTAAGAAGGACAAACTAATCTTAAAAAGGAACAACTTCAACTTAAAAAGGAACAACTTCAACATAAAAAGGAACAAACGAAACTTAAAAAGGAACAACTTCAACATAAAAAGGAACAAACGAAACTTAAAAAGGAACAAGCGAAACTTAAAAAGGAACAACTTCAACTTAAAAAGGAACTTCAACATAAAAAGGACAAACGAAACTTAAAAAGAACAAACGAAACTTAAAAAGGAACAAGCGTAACTTAAAAAGGAACAAGCGAAACTTATAAAGGAACAATTCGAACTTAAAAAGGAACAACTTCAACATAAAAAGGAACAAACGAAACTTAAAAAGGAACAACTTGAACTTAAAAAGGAACAACTTGAACTTAAAAAGGAACAAACGAAACTTAAAAAGGAAAAAACGAAACTTAAAAAGGAACAAGCAAAACTTAAAAAGGAACAACTTGAACTTAAAAAGGAACAACTTCAGCTTAAAAAGGAACAAACGAAACTTAAAAAGGAACAAGCGAAACCTAAAAATGAACAAACGAAACTTAAAAAGGAACAAGCGAAACTAAAAAAGGAACAACTTCAACTTAAAAAGGAACAAACGAAACTTATAAAGGAACAACTTGAACTTAAAAAGGAACAACTTCAACATAAAAAGGAACAGACATCACTTAAAAAGGAACAATCGAAACTTAAAAATGAACAACTTCAACATAAAAAGGAACAGACATAACATAAAAAGGAACAACCGAAACTTAAAAAGGAACAAGCGAAACTTAAAAAGGAACAACTTGAACTTAAAAAAGAACAACTTCAACATAAAAAGGAAGAACTTCAACATAAAAAGGAACAAACGAAACTTAAAAAGGACAAACGAATCTTAAAAAGGATCAACTGTAACCGAAAGGAAATTCTTGAACATAAAAAAATACAAACGAAACATAAAAAGGAACAAGCGAAACATAAAAAGGAAAAGCGAAACTTAAAAAAGAACAACTTGAACTTAAAAAGGAACAACTTCAGCTGAAAAAGGAACAAGCGAAACATAAAAAGGAACAAGCGAAACATAAAAAGGAACAAGCGAAACATAAAAAGGAACAACTTGAACATAAAAAGGAACAAGCGAAACTTAAAAAGGAAAAAACGAAACATAAAAAAGAACAACTTGAACTTAAAAAGGAACAAGCGAAACTTAAAAATGAAAAAAACGAAACTTAAAAAGGAACAAGCGAAACTTAAAAAGGAACAACTTGAACTTAAAAAGGAACAACTTCAGCTGAAAAAGGAACAAACGAAATTTAAAAAGGAACAAGCGAAACTTAAAAAGGAACAAACATAACATAAAAAGGAACAACTTCATTACCTGTAGTACAGCAACACACCCCTTGACGTATCCCCTTCTTAAAATAGAAGAACCGGTAGATCTCCTATCCCGTAGATCCCGGTTTGCCTTCTTCAGGCCCCTCACAAGTGCCTGGTGAACATCCTCGGCCCACGCGTACTTGTGTAGCCTAGTGAAGTCAGCCAAGTGGTCGAGGAACCAAATTTTGGTTCGAAGGGTGCCATCGCAGAACAAAAAATGGCTGAAGATGTAACAAATGAGTAGCCGGACGTACTTCTCCTCCTCATCAACCAAATATCTCGTAGCCATCATCTGGGCAGATAGTTGGGTGTTGTTCAGAATCTCCCCCTGTCGGGTTGCGACTTTCTTCGGTTGCATTCTGACAGCATTCCCGTGTAATCTGAACCCCAAAATTAGGGCAACGTCTTCGGCGGTGAAGTGTACTACCCCAGAGCTGATCCTCAACCCCACCTCCTCGGGGTCATAGTGTTCCAAGAACCAGTCGATAATGTCATTATCGACAGGAACGTTGGAGAGGTTGATGAAGTGACCGAAGGGTGTAGCCCAGAAGACATCTTTCTCTGCGTCCCTCAACTTCCCAAAGACCTTCTCTATTGGGGTCCACGAACATTTGGAGGGTTGGAAGTAATGCGTAGAAGCCTAGGAAGACATCAACCGTATGAGAACATTCCTTTTTAGAGTATCGCAATTCAATGTTACGGTAAAAACGACAAACCTGGTGCACCACAACCCCCGAAATAGAAGCTTGAAGTGTAGAATCCATTTGGTCGACGGATATCTAGGGTTACGGTGAAGAACTGGGGTGATGAATCGGAGAAAAGTTGAGAAAGGGAATGTGAGAAAGATCAGAAACGTTTTTGGTTTTCTTTCGCAAGTCGGGATGTGAACAAGCGCGTCTGATGTCCCTTCCCGATCTTATCGATACGTCAGAGAAGGAACCGTCGCACGAAAGCCGCAGCAGTTTTCCCATTTTTCGAAACAACGCGTGCTTTTATTTTCGCTGATTGGGCAGCTGACTAGATGTCACGTAAGCCGCGTCCTGGACGCGCGCGTCCGTGTAACCCTTATTTTTATGTCATCGCCAATTCCGGTGGCACCGACAGTAAATACAATCCCCAACAGGGGCAAATCCAGCCCCAACCACGCACATGAGTCATGACTCATCACAGAGCGCTCCGCTCCGGCTTCCTATAAAAGCCCCCACCATCCCCTCCTCTATCCCTCTCTTCTCCCCAATCTCCGCAGCGAGAGCTGGAGGAAACGCTCTGATGACCCTCTTCTAGGGCTCCGACTGCTACCGCCCCAATTCCTCCGGAAAGGTGCGTTTCCCAATCCGCATTCTCCTCCCTCTCCGATCCTCCTTCCGTCCCCGTTCCGTTACTGTTTCCGTCGGATTTTGTGAGGATTCTGGCTTGTGGCGGATCTCGTCGCGGGAACGCGGATTTGGTGGTAGATGTGTATTTGGATGGTTTCTGTATGTTGGTTTTGGTTGGATCGGTGGTGGTGGTGGTGGTGTGTGTGTGTGTGTGGGGGGGGGGGGGGGGGGGGATGGTTAGACCCACATTTGCTCGGTTTTTACGTGTTTCCGCTTTGATGTAACGTTAAGTGAACAGCAGGAGAGGAATGTGTTTTCTGTGGCATCGAGATTAGCTAGAAGAATATGAAGATCGACAATGCTAATAGGGTGTTTCGACGTACTAGTTTAGCTTCCAATCGTGCTTTGATTTGGAATTCGGAGATGTGTCATTCATATAAATTTTGTTTTTGTAATTTTCCTTGGATATTTGTTAATCTTCATGGGGCCTTGAAGTGCCTACCACCTCTATACGAAGTTGACAAGAGTAAATCATAGATAGAAAGGTGGAATTTGACTTTAATTGTTTCAAATTGATGTAAAATGCTGTTTTCATATGCCAAATGTGACCATATTTGCATTACGTTTTCTTCACGTTATGCATGTGATTTGAAACTATATGAGTTGGAGTAAGTGTTACCAATGACAATGCAATATGAAACTCTTAATTACCATTATTTGAAATATACCTGTTTATTCAACTAAAAGGGAACACTAACCATGTTATTTGTAAATTTCAAGATTATAAGTTGTCACTTAAAAAGTTGAAATCACAACCTGAATGCACTCTTATGGATTTATTTGCTAAGATTTTTTTTAGCACAAACCACTATTATTGAGTTCTTTTCAATAGTAGTGCCACCATTGACTTATCTAGAAGTAATAGTTTTGTTATAGGATGCATATTTTTGATTTGGAATAACTTATTATCACCAGTAACCGTTTCAAATTCCTTTAGAGAGGAAGGCAGATTTTAAGCATGTTGCAGGCTGGCACATTACAACTACAGAACAAAGTTTTTTATTTTATTCTTTATATATTTTATTTAAAGATGTATTTCCCATTTTTGACATTATATTAAAGAAGATACCTCATCTTTTGTTGAGAAAGATGATTGCAAGTATGCAGCTAAAGATGGATCTTATAGTCTGTAATAGCACGCGGTCACACTTCACCACACCCTTACGTTGTATTTTGAAATTTTAACGTAAAGACCTAAGGCATTTGAGTCAATAATCTATGAGCGTGAGTTTGTGTAGTTTTATATAGACTGAAGTTTGTCACATGGAAATGTTTGATGTCTCCTTGCAGGGAAGACTCAATTCAGGAAGTTAGGCAATGTAATGCCACCTTTTTTATTAGAGATTTTTAGTTTCAATTGTGTTAAATTTGCTAAAGTTGACAATTCATATTATTTTCCCCCCCATTTTTAGGACATAAAACTTCAAATGGGTTCCAATTCAGTTGATGATCTCTTAAAAACATCAGCCGGAGTTCACTTTTCTGGATTACACCTTGATGGGTTAGAAGCAAGAAAATCAACAATAGAGCAACCCACAAGTTCAACCGCTGGGAACATGCACAAACAACCATTTGTAATTGGTAATGCTTCAATTTAGGTTGCCCACCATCCTTCGCAACCAAAGTACTTGCTTGTGTTATGAATACAATTCTATTTTAGGGTGACCTAGATTTTCTTTATGTTCAGTATGAAAGAATGATGTCCGACACCTTGTCATATAATTATCTACTCACATGGTTTACTTAATATTCAACAATAGCATGCAATTATAAGTGGTAATTAAAAACTAACCTTGTTTAGGACATCCATCTGTATATGGTATTTGTAATCATCGTTACACAAAATATGTAAATATATATAAAAATATTAGATATAAATTATCGTTAACTTGGAAGAAGGTAGTCAAAAGATATTTAAAAGAGTGGAACATCTCCAAGGATTTGACATTGGATAAGAGTTCATGGAAGATGATTCATGTGTCTGAACTGTGATTCTTGTTGAGTTTCATTTCTAGCATAGTCCAATTAGTTTAATTTTTTGTTGTTGTGTGTGTGTGTATATAGGGTCAAATTCTAGTGAGCTCGGGACTCATCTTATTTAGTTTGAACTCCCTACAATCTCACAATTGGATCTCATTTATGGTTAATCTCACCTTTAATTAACATAACCGTTTTTCTTATAATCTACCTTACAATTTCAGATGTGTGGTGGATATAATGGGAGCTTAAAATAAAAAATTAAACCCTGGACTCACTAGATAATTTCTGTATATATATATATTCTCTAAGATTTAGTGTGAAAAAAATATTTACTTCGTTAAATGCTCGTTAAAGATATATTCATATTGGTCTTATACTCCTATTAACATATTGATTAACATTCTATTTTGAACTTCACTTAATGTATGTTCTACCATTGCTCCTGTATCCTTTTGTTCAATATGGGGTGGTTGTCTATTCTGATCAAATGCAACACCATTTGTTTTAGCTTGTTGCATAAGGTGATGGTAGTAGCAAAGCAACTTCTAGTGTTACAATATTTTGTTGCAATTTGCAAATAAGGCAGATAAACATCTAACTTGTGGGTTCTATGCTATCTGCTTTTTAAGTGTTAAACTTGATGGTTTATGAGCAGGTGTTGCTGGTGGGGCAGCATCTGGAAAGACTACTGTGTGCGATATGATTATTGAGCAACTACATGATCAGCGTGTTGTCGTGGTTAGCCAGGTACCTCTTTGAGCAGAGTTCAGATCTTGTTTCAGGAATATATTGGCTAAACATTAGGGACCAAGATAGACAACATCAAATTGAGTAAAAACTAAAAGTGTGTAGGTCATGGAATAACCATTGAGGTTTGGAAGTCCTCCATGTGAGGTTATCTTTCTTAATACTCTTCCGCAAGTAGGTTTCGATTTTTATATTTTGAAAACATTGCATAAGAGCTTCATTTTTCTTATCCTTCTTTTTTGAATTTCTAAAGTTTGAATTAACAAAAGCAACTCCACCTTCATGATCAATATAGATTGGTCTCTTTCGATAGTAGAATAAACAACATGCAGTTGATGTGGACCCGTTATCGACTAATTTCTGTGCATCTTATCCCTAACAGTGGCGGTGCCACTTAAGGACGAGTAGGGGCCAGACCCCCTGGTTTTTGGATTTCTCGTGTAAAATGTATACCAATATGGATTTGTGCTCCTCCTGGATTTTGGATTTTGCATAGTTAACTATACAACAATTGAATTTTGGATTTTACCGAGTTAAGTATACATCATACTAGATTTTCTCCTGTACGCCATATAAATTGTGCCCTCCCTGACTTGAGATCCTGTATGTCAAATCATAGTCTATAATGCTAGGTCATAATCTTGGATCCGACAAATACTCATCTTAACTTTGACCAACACAAAAGTTCTTGAATTCTTTTTGCACCAGTTCACCAAATGACACTGGTTTTGGCGATTTTATATTTCTTCTCTTCTTTTGTAATATATTTCTGTATTTAAAAGTCAAAACTACAACAATAAAAACAAATATTTTAGATTTTATGTTAGAATATCTAGTAAAAGTAACATACTAATGTGTAAGCTAAATATAGAAGATAAATTTATATTAAAATACCGTCATTTGCTTATGTTTGAAAACATATTTTTTTCCACCATCAATTCACATAACATAACCAACAAAGTATCAAAAAGCTAATTTACCAATGAAATATTTGAACCTAGAACAAACTTAACGTGCCAGAGAACCAAATACAAGACTTGACCAAAACATGACACGACAAAAAGTAATGCAAGGTTTCCCTTTTATACCCATGACTTTCAGATAAAAAATCTGTGGGTTTAAGTTATTTTTTGCCTCATTTCCAAGCATACGGCCTTGAACAACTCTTACAAATTGATTATGAATCCGACATTTAACAGAGTAATAAAGTCAATCTTCAAAAAGTATTTTATGAAAAATGGGGCCCTGGCCCCATTGGGCTGAGCAGGGGTCCACCCCCTGTGGAAAATTTCAAACTAGTATTTCATGTTCCCGAAGATGGTTTGCCAAGTGTAAGTTTTGTCACCTTAATCTCAAGTTCATAGATGAGAGTTGGAAAATAGTAGATTTTTGTTAATCTTGCAACTCGAGGTTATATTTCTAACACTCCTAGTGCACATGCCAATGAGATTATTTCTTGTGTGTTTCGTCAACATGTAGACAAATTGATCAAGTAATATCACATGAAGTCTTAAGAAATGTGAGACCATACTTCCAACGCTCCTAGTGCACATGTAATGAGTTTTTGTGTGTGTGCGTGTGTTTGTGTGTTGTGTCAATGTGTGGACAAATCGATTGACATACATACTCTAGTATCATGTTAAATTTGGTTGTTCCATGGTCCTCGTAGAACTCAGTTGTTTAGATAAGAGGTTGTTGATACAACTTCACTATTATCAAATTCAATTCAATTATGAATTTGTAAAATTATTCAAATTAATTTTGAGCTTGTGGGATTTCATTTGTAACGATTATGTTCTCTATTTTATCAAAATTCAGTTTAATTAAGACTTTGTAAGTGCTTTTCCAAGTTGGATTTTGTTTTTGCAAAACTGTGATAAGAACATTATTTTGAACCACTGGAGTATAAATATAACATCGGTCATGCTGCAGGAATGCTTCTACCACAACGTTAGTGATGAGGAGCTAATGCAGATTCATGACTATAACTTTGACCATCCTGGTAAGCGTGCCAATCTTTGCGGTGAAAAATCACAATCACACAAATTTTTACATACTACGTTATTTCAGATGCCTTCGACACTGAAAAGTTGCTTCAATGTATGGAGTGTCTGAAGCACGGGCGGGCTGTAGATATTCCAAACTATGATTTTCGTACTCACAGAAGCATGCTTCCTGCAAGGAAGGTGAGATACTACACCAAGCAGTCTCTAGTTATAGGGAAAAAAATCTTCTAACTTCACCCATATTGGTCCTGCTCGTTTTCTTAAATATTGTTGCTAATGCTCCATGGTTGAAGAGATAAGCATACACATTTGCTGTCATTCTGTTGTCACTTGGAGTCAATGAGTCTGCCTTGAATTGTTGCTGTCTTGAGTAATTGTAAAATCTAGAATCAAATCTCAAATTAAATAGTTACCCTGGACTGACAGGTTAATCCTTCTGATGTCATCATTTTGGAGGGCATACTAGTATTTCATGATCCCCGTGTCAGGGAATCCATGAACATGAAGATATTTGTTGATACTGGTTAGTTAATTCTTGCTATTTGTTTTGTGAAGAGAACTTAAAATTTCTCTTTCTTTGTTTGAAGAAAATATTTATGGTTGGCAATGGTTGCTGAACAAAAATGTCATGGCATGGTCATTTTTAAATAAACAAAATTAGTTTATCATTGACGATCATCCACGAAGCTTCTTCATTTGCATGCCCGTTTTACCTTTTCCCTGCCATCCAATGTGAAACTTAATTTTCTGGTAGGCTTCTTCACATGCCTCAATATGGCATGGGGCTTATTTGATTGGTATCGAATTCTCATCCATTTCATTAGAGTTCCTCAATAGTTTTCATAATAAAAAAATAAGGGCAAACTTTGAACGCTAAAAGGTTCTTCCTTTATTTGCTGTCCAAATGTTTGCACTTTTGATATTAATAGTTAGACTGAAATAACCTTGTGGATGCAAGACCTCAGAATGCAATTGTAATGATTAGTCTCGTAATTCAACCAACCGTCATATTTGCTTCTGTTTGCCTTGTTCCTGTTTATTACCCTTCTTGTTGTTTCATGATAAACGCTATCACAGTGCAGATGCTGATGTTCGTCTGGCTAGAAGAATACGCCGTGATACTATGGAAAGAAATAGGGATATCAAGACTGTTTTGGATCAGGTTACTTAATTGAATATCATATCAAAGTTGCTTCAGTCTTTCACATATTTACAGAAGTATTAATATTCAAAATCAGATGTTTTCATATATGTACACATTTTTTGTGGTATTTGGAGGCAATTGATGACAAAATCATAAATGTCATGTTTTTGTGGGGTGGGTGGATCCACCCCCCAAAAAAGGTGCGTGGATTCACCCCATCCTCACATGAGTGGGATGAGGGTCCAATACAATTTTTATTGGTATTTTGTATTAGTGAAGAGTATGTTTGGATAGATTAATGGACATGTGACATGAGGTGAAGGGGAAAGAGATGACAACTAGGAAAGAGTTCAAAATAGATTGTTTTCAGTTGACCTTTGATAAAATGATAAAATGCTAGAATTGAGGATACATGTTAAAAGCTTTGGGGATGTTTCAAAATAGATTGTTTTCAGTTGATCTTTGATACAAAGATCCGAAGTGCAGCAGACATTTTAAGGAGTCATTTCTTTTGCCACATGTATGATGTATCTTTAAAGTGTATGTCCATTTTCACAATAAAGTGTTGTTATTAAACAACGATGGGTCTTTCCAAGTAAACATATGCTGTTTTGTTTCTTTCAAGTATAGACTTTTGTCATGAAAAGTTATTGGTGCAGTCTCCACTTGACTCTTTTAGTCACAGGTTATGGTGTCAGTCCTTTTCACCCCTATATGTCATTTTATCTTCACAACTTTGGAAATATATTAATATTCAGTACAATTTTGTATCCTGCTGATGTTGAACTGATTTTTAATTTAATATGCAATGACAGCTAAACTCTTTCAAGTACGTCTTCGATGTTTCTGGCACGTTTATATAACTGTTCTCCTTAATTATGTTGTCTGTGCAGTACTCAAAGTTTGTGAAGCCTGCTTTCGATGATTTCATACTCCCAACCAAAAAATACGCTGATATTATTATTCCTCGTGGTGGTGATAATCATGTCGCTATAGATCTGATTGTACAACATATTCACACAAAACTTGGACAGCACGATCTTTGCAAAATATATTCTAATCTTTATGTAATCCATTCAACATTTCAGGTATAGAACTGTATTATTCATTTTTTTATGTTATTTATATATATGCTGTATGCGCATGCATTTTCTGTTACATTTCGTCCTAAAAATCGTAAGCGAATATACAGATACGTGGCATGCATACGCTAATACGCAATGCTGAAACAATGAAGCATGATTTCATCTTCTATTCTGATCGTTTAATCCGCCTGGTTAGTGTCCTACTATCAATCATTGGAACTAGTTCATTTAAATTTTCTGAGTTCTCACAGAGTACTGAGCAGGTTGTGGAGCAAGGGCTGGGCCACCTTCCTTTCAAAGAAAAGCAGGTCACTACTCCAACAGGTATGTCCTTGATTATCTGATGATCTAGTAAGATTACTCGGGTTGCAGCATATTGATTCCACATTAAGAAAACTGTTGGTTGTCTTTCTGCGTCTTTTTCATCAAAACTTTCTCATGGTTAAAATTGAAGCATGTAATCTAATATAGTACATTGGTTTGACGTAGATTGGTCCTCTAGTCCTTCAATACCTACCATTTCATCTTCTCAAACTATGGCATCAAACCACTAACTCTTGTATTCCTCTCCATTAGTTTTTACCTTTACAACATCTATTCAACACCGTTAAGAAGAAAAAACTTTATAATATCTATATAAGTTAGGAACCCAACCTTCACCTCTTGCTGCCCCACACGACCAGACAAAGACTCTTCTCCACCACTACCAAGGATGGAGGATATTAGGGTTTTGTAATTGATTGTTTTTTAGTATTTTTTCAATCTATTTTATCTTTGTTACATACAATGTCACCATTATTCCCTTTTCATATTCAGGGTTCTTGTTTTCCTTTTGATCCTGATTGGAGTCTTTATTTGGGCAAGGCACAAAGTTGAGACTAGTATAAAATGTTTGGAGTTGCTTGATATATATGCTATTTTTGACACAATCACATTAACTGTAGCTATGGTCTCATTACTTCTACTGTCTAGATAAAAATTAATCGTCACCTTGTAAACGTATCATCTACTATATGGAGTAGGAATCTGAACGTAGGGTATCATAAGATGTATCCGATCAATTGTTTTTGTTAAACATATTCTTTAAAAATTCCTTGACCCCTTGGCAAAATTCATGCTCTTCCAAGCATGGACTATTAGGTTCATGTTTCTCTCTTCTAATATTCTCCACAGGAACCATTAAACTATCAACTAATGAATTTAATTGATGTTTTTGGAATCTGAGTCTAATAAACGCTTTGTATGAAGCCTATTAGTGTTTGGTGTAAAGTGTAAACCATAAATACTTTTCTTTCTCATCTCTGCAGGGTCTGTGTACACTGGTGTTGATTTTTGCAGAAGACTTTGTGGTATCTCAGTGATCAGAAGGTTCACTCTGATTCTATACAATGCTTAGACTCTGTTATTTGATTCGACCACGTTTAATTTTTGTTGTTGGAGATCTCATTTAATGATCTGTATGGAGGGTGCAAAATTTATTACTGCATTTAAAAAGAATGACAAGATGACTCTCTGTGGGTAGTCAACATTATCAGCCTTAATCACATCCTAACAATGTATTGTGAAAACCATTCCATTTGAATGCTTTTGTAAACCTAAGATGCATTAATTAGATAGGGATATTTTTGGTTGCTATATGATATCGAGTGTTGTTTACTGATAATAAAAAATAAAAACTTAGTGTTGTCTGCTGTGTATTTTATATTCTTACAGTGGTGAAAGCATGGAAAATGCACTTCGAGCCTGTTGTAAGGGGATCAAGATTGGGAAGATCCTTATTCACCGAGAAGGAGACAATGGTCAACAGGTCTGAACAAGCTTTTGTCTTTCATTTGTTTGTAAATGACCTGTTTTTTCTAAATGTTGACATGTTAATTGTAGCTTGTCTATCATAACCTGCCGAAGGATATCTCTGATAGGCATGTGTTACTCTTGGATCCAATACTGGGCACAGGTTTGATCATTAGCTCACTTTTCTAAATCCTTACATCTCATATTTGGCCTCATTCAGAAAATGCTAGTGCATCTCTAGCCACATATTTCTGCTAGAACTCAATTTACATTTACTCTAGTGGCCCAGTTCTAATATGGACATTCTCATGGTCTGAAAGGCGCACATTATCTACATCTTAATCAAGTAAACCCTAATCAATTTAAACCCACCTTCACAGACGATGCATCCTAAGACTTTCAAATATGAACATTTTGTTTATATTGTAAATGTATCTATTATATAGTTTAAATGCAACCTAGATTGTGGAAAGACAAGCTGTTCGAAATCTTAAACCCTTGGCAAAAAAGTTCTGATGAGAAAATTATTTACTTCATGTTTGAGGTATTCATTTGGAACCAGAATTGCAATATGATCATGCCACACTATTTAATTTGCTACGCTGACAGTGTAATGCAAAACCACAAAAGATGTATTGTATGCTAAAAATTTTACCCATGATGAATATATATATATATATATATATGAGTTTTGGATCGTGGAGTTTTACTAGCTAAATACGTATGGTTGATGCATAAAGGAAGAGAAATATTGTTTTAGTGTATCTAAATATTGAGCCTATAGCTTTTAATGGAGAGAGGATACAAAATGTAGATCAAGGAAAGAGCATGATAGGAAAGATATTTAATGCCAAGTAGGTAATATTATAAACACATCTAATAGTATATTTTAGAATGTTATATTGTATATTAGTGAAGGCTCCCTAATGAGCTGAAACATACATCAACTTGCTACGTAGACTATAATCTGTAGTCCTAGAATTTTGGTGGAGGTGTCAACATCTTCAACTGGTGAACAAAATGAATGCAACAACCAAGCTCGTGTTGGCGGAGAAGTGAGGAGGAAAATTCTTTGTCCATAAATGCAACGATAGCAAACAACAAATGCAAATATGGGGAAAGCAACTAAACGATCATGAAATAATAATGCAAACCACATGTGTATGTCTTTAAACGAACTAAATGATCCACGTGCCCTCATCTTGTTGGAGTTATGGGAATATACTATCATTTATAGATACGACAGAGAAACAATCTCCCATTGATAATTCAACCTAAAGCTAGCTCACGGGTGAGAGTGCACACGATTATTATAATCACACGGTAAAACCTTCAATCTACCAATATGGGACTATTCTTCACACTCAAAGTGACCGGTATGTTTGAATACTCCCCCTCGTGACCGGTATTTTTGCCGTGTCTACGAATGAGTTTTTATACCACGGAAGGAGTGAGCCCCACACAGACGATCGTCTCGTCTTCATACTAAGAGAAACAAATTCTAATGTGAGAACTCTACCCAAAAGCTATCTCACGGGTGGGAGAGCACATAGGGATTATAACAACATAATAGAACTTTAAATCTATTAATGTGGGACTATTCTTCACAACAACTGTCAACAGAAGAGTATAGTTGATTTATATACACTGACTAGTCTCGAGAGAGAGTCCAACACTGGGAATGATATGGCATATTCACCCAAGAATCCAACGTGGCATATTTTTCTGGCTTAGGATTTGAGTCTCCCCGTGCAATACCCCTATCGAGATGGAACCTAAGCTTTCATAGGATGAAGGTGTGGGATTTCATTGGCATATATGAAACGTAAAATACTGCTAGTCAATAAAAATAGTAAATTAATTATTTAATATTTCTGAAAAAGAATTGTAACTTTTTTTTTGTTCCAATGCTGCATGATCTTATAAAATTGCGTACCTGTGCTTTTTTCAGGGAATTCAGCTGTCCAAGCTGTTTCATTACTTCTAACAAAGGGTGTACAGGAATCAAACATCATCTTTCTCAATCTCATATCGGTAGGTTGTCTGTCAAACATTGATCCCCATGTTCTGTTTTGTCATGGCATTTCCAAGGGGTGGATTGAACGTGTATCTTGTGTCCAGTTGATTTGTTCAGTTACATTTTATCTGAAATTTAATACAAAACCTCATATATGTTGGTGAACTGTGATGGTTGACATGAACATTCAGTTCTACGGTCTCAAGTCAAGCGTAGTATGCCCCATTCTTTGAAAGGGTTTGTGCCCTTAAGATTTATGTTTGGCTATTAAGTGGGTTTCTCATTTCTGGAATGGAAAGAACAAATTATATGGACAACAATATAATTTCCTCCCTCTATTTCCCCCCAAGGAATTGATGGTGTAGATTATGCAGTACTGACATTTTTTTACCATTTAATTGTCGTGGCATTTAGGTTCTTGCTAGAATATATGTTTCTGATAAATTCTAGCATTGTCATCTAAGATGCCAAATTGAAATTTCATTTTAACTTTCCAAGGACTTCGAGTTCTTAAATGCTGCTATGGTTCATGCAACTTGTGTTGTATTTTGTACTTATTCAATGGACTCTTTTCTTGAATAGGCTCCACAAGGTGTGCATGTTGTATGTAAAAGATTTCCAAGAATCAAGATTGTGACTTCTGAAATAGACACCGGACTCAATGAAGATTTCCGTGTCATTCCTGGAATGGGTGAATTTGGAGATCGTTATTTTGGTACAGATGATGACTAGCAAAAATCAAAGATCTTTAAGTAAGTTGCATGTTTATCTCCTGATTTGTTAGTGCAACTAAAAATTGCAAAAAGGACCAATTTTTCAAAGGACATATTGAAAGGCATGATACAGAGGCGCAAGCATCAATCCGATGGACCGAAAAGGATGATTCCTGTTTTTGACTCATTTCATTATTCTAAACTGCTACCGTAGATCCTTATTTGTGGAATTAGATGGATTGATTGTGGATAGGTTAGTGAAGTTCGTCTACGTATCTTCTGTGACCCCCTCATGTCTTATAGGTAGAAAACAATTTTGTTTTCTAATTTGTTTGTGGGATTAAATTATGATAATGTGGCTGCATATGAATTTGATGGAATAATATTGCTAAAAAAGGTTATAAACTTCATGCATTTTTTTATGCTCTTGTGTATACTTGCTTTGTGACTGGATTTGTTAAATTATTGGCATGTATATGGTTCGGCTCATCATGCTAGTCTTCGGGCATGTAAATTGAATCGTTTTGTACTTTCTAGTTTGTGTCAAATAATTGTGCTATAATCATGTTAGGAAAGTGAGGCTATTTTTTCAAGCGCATTTTGTAAAGGTTTATTATGTTTAATTTATATAATAATAGACCGATAAAAATGTAAAATCATAAATAAATCATAAATACCATGATATGTCAATGGAATTATACTCTAAAATATTTACGAGTTCAAAATAGCTATTAGCCTACAGAAGATACTAAACATGCCATTTTCGTGTCCGGTCTATGTCCAACATATCGTTTATAACCGCATTGTTTTTGTTTCAAATCATGTCTTATTTGTTTTAGGTCATCCGAATAAACGGTGGTATAGATTGATCTATCATAAGCATGAAAACAACCGATCTTCAGTGTTATATTGAAACGATGCAGTGAACCTATTTTGGTCAATTGACACTTCTATAGGTTGAAATTGAAATCCATTTCTGAAGCTAACAAATGGTTATCTGACCTTACGTTGGTACATTGAAGCACTCATGTTTTGGACAACTGCTTGTAAACAGTTGACCGAATCAGCTCAAAAATTTACCTAAGCTTCAAGTAAAATCTTACTTCTCATTGGTTGAAACTCCACTAATTCTCCCAATGGTTCTATTTGTTTTGAATTTTATATAAATCTCGTTCAAGAGACAAATTAGAACATTACTCTCTCAATTCATCTATATTCTTTGTGTTCTTAATTCTGAAGCTTTTAAAGCACTAATACACTTAAAATCAAATTTCACTACTTGCATATCATTTACAATCATATATCTAAGTGTGCTTAAGTATAGAGTGTTTAGATAGTGATTCATTTTCATATCTAAGAATCACAAGCATTGTAAAGCTTTGGTGAAGCTCCATCTCGGGTTCTAAGAGGAGACACGAGCACGACGAGGATTATTCGCGAGACTTGGTGTTGTAAAGATATTAATCTCGACCCGGAACAGAGATTGTTTAGTGGAACCGTACGCGGGACTCGTATCATGAGCGGGGCTTGCGAGGAGGACTATGACTGAGTACGGTGTCGAACCTCTCTAAATCTCCAGAGTTTTCATTTGTGGTTTGCAATTCTTTACTCACTTAATTGATTGTTTAATTCCACATTTAGTTAGAGATTATAAGGGTCATCGATTCTAACAAGCCTCATATTTTGTCAAATAAGTTTTTTAACCTTACTTTCTTTCAATTTTTCTGTTTTCATGATTATTTTGAAAAAAAATCCTAATATTAATATATATATTTTTTATCATAGAAGATCTTAATCGTTGATTGTGTTTTTTAATTTTGTAATATTAATTTGAACGTATTTGATAATTAACCCATGAAAGTGTGAAACCATTATCAATCCATGAACCCCCCCCCCCCCCCCCCCCCCCCCCCATTATTTTACAAAAACCTATTTTAAATCTACGTATGCGAAAAGTTTAATATTTTAGATTTATAAATTTTAAAATACATATTTACTTAGATGAAATCACAATATTAGATTTATTTAATAAAAAATCCTTAATAAACTACAACTATGTAATCCAAATTAGCTGAACTTAAAATCTTTCCAAAACACATTCAAAACTAACTTTTTTAAAACTCGTTAAAATTTCAGGAATATAAAAAATTAAATTCATTAAAATTTATTAAAAACTTAAGTTTTTTTACTTAAAAAACATTTACCTTTTTAGAAATAAAACCATTTTAAAAATTGTCATTTCATTAATTTGTTAATAAATCTAAAATTACAATTTATCCCTTCATCCATGTATTCATGTATATGGTCCACCTCCTCCCACACAACTATCATGTTCTCCATGGCCAAAATCCATGTTTTCACATTTCCACTTCCTATATATTCTTTGAACTTTGGTATGAATCTCAAAATTCCCTTCTTTCTCTCTTATGAATATAAAATTATCCCAATTCCTTTTTTTTCTGCAGGTCGAAAGCCAACATTTATAGAACCAAAATCAAATTTAAGATAAGAATTAATTCTAAAAGAGAAAAGACATCGATCTTACGAGAAACAAACTCACCTTCAGAAGTTACTCGAAATTTGAAACTTGGCTACATCATCAACCAGTGTACTTAAATTTGATTTTGGTTCTATAAAATTATTCCTTTTTAGCCCTTTTTAAACTTTATAGGCAAATATTGGTTGTGAGGCCGGATATTATTGAAGGTATTCTTATTTATTATTTTCGAAGTTTTGGGCTCAATAACTATAACTATATATATATTTATATTTGTTTTATCACCCACGCCAAGATAATTTATTATGGTAATTATTTGATTTGTGATAACCATTAGCTAATGTGAAATTAGTACTTAAATTTCTCAAGGGTTTGCAAAGATAGTAATGTATATTCTTGACTGGTTAACTTTTTAAGTAGTTTTACGGTATTTGTGTCTAGCAAATTTTATTGGTCTCTAGAATAATTGATATGTTGATAGAAATGAATTTATAATGAAGGTAATTTAAATTATTTCTAAAACTCATTAAAAATAGAATTTTCTAATACTACATAAAAGTATAAGTTCAAAAGAAATATGTGAAAATGCATTAAAATTTAAGTTTTCAACCAGACATGACATTAAAGAAATTAAAAAAAGAAAAAATAAGATTATTTGCTTAGGTGCCACCAAGAAACAACTAAATTAGCTTTATGCCATCTGGTTCTCACTATTTGGTCTAATGTCATAACAAAATCAAACTATTTATCTTAATGTCATAAAACAAAATATTTATCTTTATGTCATGTCTGTTAAACAACTAAATATTCCGTCGGTAAACCGTTAACTTTTCCCCTATTTAATGGAAATTTTGCAGAATCATCCTGAATAAACCAAAAATTCAAAAAAATTATTATATGTGTTGTAAAAATTACAAAAAGTACTATTTTTTATTTATACTCTCTCATCTTTATCTTTCAACTTTCGTTTCTTATTTGTCTCTCACTAAACTTAATGACTCGATTACTAAACTAATGAAATTCGATAATTTTTTAATTTTAAAAATACAAAATAATTAATTATTTTTTATTAAAAAATCATTTGTCTAATCAAAAATCATTTGTATATGAAATGTGTTTTTTCCAAAAATATAAATTTTTTTGTATAAAAATTCTTTGATCAATTATCAGATTCTTGTACTAAAATATTAAAAAACGTGAATCTGAAATAAGATAAATAAAAATAAATAATTTTTAGAATTTTTTTTTGTCGAATTTGATTACTTTAGTAATCGAGTCATTAAGTTTAGTGAGAAAAAAGAAGAAATGAAAGTTGAAAGATAGAGATGAGAGTATAAATAAATGTTTTTTGTAATTTTTACAACATATATAATGAATTTTATGAATTTTTGGTTTATTCAGGGTGATTCTGCAAAATTTCCATTAAATATTAATATACTTAACCGACGTTAACGGAAAAGTTAACGGTTTACCGACGGAATGACATAAAAATAAATATTTTGTTTTCTTATGACATTAAGATAAATAGTTTGATTTTACTATGTTATTAGACTAAATAGTCAGAACCAAATAGCATAAATTCAATTTAGTTGTTTCTTGGTGGCATCCAAGTAAATAACCCAAAAAATTATATTATCAACACTAACAAGTCTACCTACCCGCACAGATTTTCCAACTTACGAACTAACCTTTTCAACAAAAAAAGTTCGAGATATTATGATTTCATTAATTGTTTTTGTTTTTAACACAATTTAAAAATTAGCATTTGTCGTTTAGTTTAGTGCATGAAATAAATATTGATAATTTATATCTTTAATGTGAGAAAATTACAACTTCCACTAATTCCACGATATTTGGTTCCCTCGATTCATGATTCATCATTTGATCCTCAAAATCAAATGTTCTTTTATTTGTTGCAATCTAAGTCATCTATTATTTTAAGAAAATCAAACACTCTAAACTGTTCATTTTTTGATATCTTATCATTTTAACTACCTACCCATAACACATAAATTGACTCATCAAAAAGTATACAAGCCAGAATGATTTAAAATAATATAATAAAACTACTAGAAACACTACTATTTATTTTAGAGTAACTAGCTTCTAATACTAACTTTTTAATTTGTATGTGTGGAGATTATCGAGTGAGAACACCAACAAAAATGGTTCTCACGGTGAGAACTAATTAAATCTGATCTATCTATTTTCAAATATTATATATAGACATTTAACAATTTAAAAAATGTGTGTTTTCGGCCTAATCCACGAAGTTGGATTTCCAATGTATTAACCGTGAAAAATGAAGTCATTTATTAATCTTTTTTTACGGTCACATACCGACATTAGCCTTTTTTGCATTTTGTTGAATAAAGAAAGTTAATGGAAATTATGACCTAATTGATTGAAACCATGATCTAATTGTTGGTGATGTGCCACGAATTTGACTTGTTGAAACAATCAATTACGTATGTGTTATAAGCAAGAAAGTGAATATACTGATTTTAGCAAGAATTTAAATAAGATAAAAAATAATTGGCACAATACTACATCTCAGCTTCTACTTTATGACTAATCGATTATAATCAACGGTTACGATTCCTGAGCCCAACCCCTCCGCTCCTCATTCCCGATCTGCAAAACAACTAGAAACTTTTGAGAAATTCCCCAGACAATATCATATATAAACAAAAATTTGTGTGTACATATATATGTGTGTATGTATATACAAAAAATAGATTTAAACCCGACAAATAAATACCTTGTAATTAATTTTGCAAAAATCTAATATGGGAATTCCCACGTCAATCTCCTCAATTAGTCAAATATATACATATATACAAACATATATACACACACAACAAACTTCAATTATCTAATTTAGTAGTACGACACAAATCTTTGGAAATTTACAAATCAAACTTGATTTAACACTTAGTAACAACAACAAACTATTGTAATTAAGTTCGTCGATGTCTAGGCCCAATTATTATAATCCTTCATCATGGCTAATGGACTACATAAATTGTTAACTATTCACACAATCACTCCAAATTTGTAGTAAATTTCACTAATCTACGTGATGTTGCAACCATATGGACTATGAGCATAATAGTACAGAGGTAGAGTTGACGAATGATGAGGTGGCCACACTGATAATGAATGATCATTCATTCACTGAGAATTCAGACGAGATCAGCCCAGCTGAATTTGTGCATGTAATGATGCACAAATACGTGTCCACCTCATCCCCCACCACTACGATCATATCGTTATCGCCTCCTTCCAACTTAATTGACCTCTTCCCGGGTGGCGCAAAGATGGATTAGATCCCCCTTTGACCACCCGACCCCGGCTATCTCCGTCTGAGCCTCGCCCCCAAGTTTACCGGCATGTTTTCACCGGTTTGTATTATTTGTTGGGATTTTTATTAACGGATGGTTGTTTCAATACAAACTGCCTTTCTAACTTTTGGTTGCAAAAAATTAGTTAAAGTAGTTATTTTACTACCATTCAATGAAACTATTTCTAACTTCCATACCAATGTTTTAGTCATTATCATAGATATTTTTACCTTCAGCATGTTAATATCAATGTATGATAAAAATTAGAAAGTCTTTGTTGTTGTTGTTGATAAAAATTAGAAAGTCTGTTTCATATAACCCAAAATTACTTCAGAAACATGAGATCAGGAACTTATTTATTTATGGATATGACCACTGTATCAAGCTATCTGCTAAAATCCTGGAAAACCAGAAGACAGACAACATGCTGCCAACTTGGTGCCACAATGAAAGTTTCAAATTATTCAACCCTTCCAAATCAAACTTAGCAAACTCAAAAGACTATAAGCTGATCAGGTGAATACAGTTATTGTGGTGAGAACATCGACCGTCTCAAACCTTTTTTCAAAATAATAAAAAACCATTAGCTTTATTGATTGGTGAAGCCTTCTACAAGAGGTCTGTCTTCGTCTCGATCGGAACATGGCAGATGGGGCAGAAATGCTGTTGTTCTGCACACCTGAAGCAAGTCTGTACATTCGAAAGATTAGCGACGGGTAATTTCAGTTTTATAACCACAGCTTAAGTTGTTTCCAATACCTTGTGTCCACATCCAAGTGAAAGGTTAGTCTGTCGCACCATGCAAACTGAGCACCACTGTCAGGACATAAAAGAAGAGTGTCATAAGGTAGAAACATGAATTCGATATTTAAGTTGGCGTTTCTCCGCTGTTATATCTTGACCACTTATGTGAAGTCCTTGTTGTTCTCCAACATCTTGGTTTGTTACTTAGAAATTGCTCTCGTTAAACTAGTACCTTATCATTTGGAGGAGCTTTTGCTGCTGAAGGACCTTTCCTTGGCACAGCGTGATTTATGTTAGGTGGGTAAGCACAGAACCTTGGACGAACTCCCCTTTGCTTGCTGCAAAAGTACAGAATAATTTAGAAGTTCTGTCAATGATTTATCTTTCTTTTTAAACTTGTTTTTGTGGTTCAGTACCCCAAGAGCTTAAGATCAACTATTGCTTTGTATTGTTCAGGAATTTCTGTCAGAGCAGCCACTGCGAAGTCTGCCTCTTTCTTAAGGTACGATGTTTTCCGAGACATTATCTCCGTAAAATTCACAAACTGTATTCAAAATGAGTGTAAGCAACCAACATTAATGAAGTGAACTTCCAGAGAAAAAAATCTAATGAATTTTGTTTGTGTTGAAAATCACCTGAAATTGAACAAATTGGATTGTTTTAAGACTCACAAGATTGTGAGCATCTTCATTTAATACATTAATTTTGCGATGGAACTTAAGCTTTGTTAAGTTGCTAACCTGAAAATTATCAAATTTTCTTTTTGGTATGCTGTCGGCAAACTTCTCCATCATGTCCCATGGTCCATCACCAACCCCAACTAGCACTATTGACAAAGGGTGCTTACTGAAACAGATTGAGCAAATCTCATCAGAAAAAGAAGTATATATATTAGTAATCTAAAAAGAAGAGTTAAAAAATGTTTGAGCCTACAACCTTGCTTTGACAATGGCATCGATGGTTTTCTTCTCTTGTTTGCTTATTTTACCGCTCTCTGTACGTGCAACCTTCCTCGGATAAAATTGAGATATTGAAATCAAACATCAATTCATAATAATTGAACGCTAACAAAGAAGTGCCATTCAAATTTAGGAAAGAAGTCTCTATCACATAAAACAGTCGAATTAAATCTTAATAGATTCTAAGAAATATTGAGACAATTGAGCATCATCTAACTTTTTTTTCCCCTCTCGTCGTCATGGTTTCAAACGCACATTATTAAGGATGTCCTGAGATTATAAGACTCTAATACCAAGCTATCGCACGAGAGTAAAAAAATGGTTTCTCAATTTAATGGTTCTACCCCTATATCATTCTCATCTCATCTTTTTTTTTTCTTTTTTCTTTTTAGTAGTAGTAGATTCTCATCTCATTACCATAATCCAAACAATACTGAGAGTGAACTCACTTGTCCATCGGCGATTATCAGAAGAATATGGAATTGTCCACCACTGTTGTCAACAATGTTCCTGGCAGTTTTGATGATAGGAGCAAAGGATGTCGGTCCTGTGGACAAATAGTAAAACATCATCAGGAAATCAAGATGTCTGAACTTGTTTAGTTGAGCCATTTTACCAACCAGCAAGGGATACCGAGGGAACAAGTTCCCTGTAGCGTAACAGTGCTCCGTTGAGTCCGTTACATGGTCGCTTGTCGTGGTAGAAATGGAAAGCATTATTGTCGTGTGTGTTAGCTGAAAGATTGATTTAGAAATTGTAAGCTACGTTTGTAACCTGCTGACATACATGAGTTGCACAAACAAAGCAGTTACCGACCATCTCCAAATCCAAAGCACTGAATCTGGTTATCATCATCGAAGGATGACAAAGTTCTTGCAATAATAGACAGTGCCTCCTCGTAGGGGTTCGGAGAATTTGCCACGTCGTGCAAATTTCGACCGCCGTAAGAATATTTGCCTAATGATAAAAAAAAAATCATTAATAATAAAGCCATATGAAGCGTTTTATTGGTAACTAGTGTAAGCTAGACAGTTTAGTAGCCACTATTTGTCATCTTAAGTTGAAATTAAGAACAAAAACGATCACCAAAACCATGACAATGTGAGTAGAACCGAGTAATAATAACCTGTGAATGGTTTTTTTAATATAAAAAAAAGTTCAGATCAACCTATCTCCCAAAAATGCCAGGAGATCAAAATAAGTTCATGTATAACTACCAATCCAGAAAGGTTAAGTGATAAGTGATGTACCAGACCACTCATTGCTCTTTGTGAAATCAATGCCAACAATCAGCTTAGAGGATTCAAGTCCAGCATCAACAAGAGCCTCTTTTACCTGAAACAGAAGTGCATACATTAAAAAATCAAATAGCACGAAAAAACACCACGATGAAACAAGATTATCTGCAATAAATATATCAAAAGGAAATAAAAATCCCATACTCAAAAAATTAGAAAACGGAGGGAGGTGACGATACATGGCAGAGACACTAAAACAGATAACTAACACGGTCGAACATCACGCCCATTTGTATCGTGAACAGAGTTGAAATTGAACATTTGAATGAATCAAACATACCAAAATATTCTAAATCCATTAAAGACAAAAAAAAAACATGTAAATTTTTTATCTCCACATTATGTATTGCCAGGCCAACAATTTCAAGTAGATCCAAATTTCCAACGAAGATTCACCACAAAAATCTGATTTATAATAACTAAATAGCAAAATTTTCTTTTCAAGTTTCAAGAACCACAAGAGAAGGGCAATACTAAATACCTGCGCGATAGAATGATACTCGTCATCCATCAGAGCATACTTATTCTCCAGTCTGTTCTTTTCATTGCTGTTTTTTCGAACTTTCGACGACTTCCCACCCATGATTTACTCAGTCTCTGCAATAACACAAAAGGCATAAGATAACCACCAAACAGAAAATCATCAACTGCATCTCCTTCTAAGGGAAGAAGCCTCACAATGTCCCGTTGTTATTCGAATATAGGACGATTGGAACAAATTCTAATACATAATAACTTCTTCCTAATGATTCTAAGAACAAATATCAAATATAATTTGTGATCACTGTGTGGTATATTATCAAATATTGTTTACAGTTACTGTGGTAATTTATGCTATTTTTTTGGCACTATGAGTTCCCTTGACTTGCTCTGCTTTGCGACAGACAAACAAATGTACAAATTCAATGAAGAGAGCAAACCTCATCAACTTGTGACGAAATCCGTAATGAGAATTAGTTCCTAGTACCGTTCTAATTTGGTAATGAAATTCAAACATTTAGTGAGCGAACTATGATGGATCTCTAATACTCACACTAATACTAACACACATCTGTGAAATTCCAACTTAACACTCACACCTCTTCTAGCAAATAGTAACATGCAAAAAAGTAACACCATACAAGATTTCTCACCTCACCAAAGAAACACAAGTTTTGGTTTGGTGATTTGAACACAAACCCGTCCAGTCTTTCTTTTTTATACGTCAAAAATATACATTTTCAGTCATTGGCGGATCTCAAATTCTCAATCTGAGGCCATTGCTATATTTATCTTTTGAGGAAAAAATCAATTCTAATCCTTAAAGACACGTGCAGTCCTAACAAAACTTAACTGTTCATTTCACGATCGAAAAAGAAGTTAATAACAGCAATGAAAATTACTAACACTAAAAAAAGGAGCTTAAACTGATGCTAATTTTCCTCGTGATAGCACACCTCATTGGTTTGAATTCGTTATTCTACCCTGGGGAAGTTGTCGATCGAAACCAAATCTGGAATTCGACACATAAGCTTAGAATGCATAAGACGGATAGATCTGCTCCTTCAACTAGTGGTATATTTTCAATGACATCCTAAAAAACACATCCCAACATCTCAACACCGCACACTTGTTCTCAGGAACGTTACGTGGTATGTGCTCACACACGGGGGAAAAATCCAAATGATTTTTTTTATAAGCTGATAATTTAAAAATTATAGAATCTCACTATCAACCACAACCCGATTCTCAAAAATCCAAATAAAGTTCATTCATATTACTATTTGGTAAGTATGAACCCCACCCCGTATCCATATTCCACATCAACAGGTCCAGGACATTGAATGATTTAAGTTCATCCATGAAATTACATTAATAATATCCTTCACCGTATATCTCTATACGTTTACCCTATCATACTTCTCTGTTTATTACGCTGTTTTACCGGTCGTTAAATAAGAGTGATAAGATGGAGAAAAATCATGAGATGACGAATCTTAACTGCCATTGGGTGTTCATTTTACACAAACCATGAAAATCGAGTTTTTAGAATACACCACTTTATTTAACTCAGACAGCCATTACAGTGCCTTAAAGCACAATTTCACTTGACATGGTTTAAGAACCTTATTGTAATTACATAGTCTTTCTACTACCATGAGGCACTTTGAAGTTCCAGGAACGTCGTACCATTTATTTTCACTCAAGAGTCCTTCTGGCTTATCCACAGCATCCATCTTGGCAACAAACTCTCCCGCACTCGATAAACTGTCTTCTGACAAAGAAGCAGCAGCGACAACCAGCTGAAATATGCAACAAACAAAACACAGACCATCATTCTTTAAATTTAGTTCTTTATTTTTTGGAAACTTATCATAACACATGAGAGTGTGATGTTCTTAATGCAAGAAATGACAATGGCATTCACCGTCAAGATGGAACGAGTTGTCCTGGAACTCGACTCGAGCACTCGTGGTAATCGCCAACATCATCACTGCCAGAAGCATTACTAGCATTGGAAGCCATGCTTTCATCATCATTGAGACAAGAAGCAAGATGAGAGTTGTCTTTGCAACATCAGTCTCTCCTGACTTGCTTTTATAGGCGTGGAAATGTAGTGGAATGTAAGGTGTGTTTGTTATGCTTATCTTAAAAGTTTCTAGTCTACAATATTGCTTGTCTTTGTGTGAGATTGCCCACCCTTTGTATTATTGTCCTCGCTGGGATATCTTTTCGTGGATCTTTGTATCCATGCGAGCTGCCTTTCTTGACTTTTGGTTGCAAGGAATTGATTAAAGATGTAACAACTTAGGGTCCGTCTGGGAGCACCTAAATCAGCGTCAAGCCAGAAGTCCAGACGCTGGTTGGGGCAACCAAACAACAAAAGTTGGTTTGAGTTTATGCGTCTCAAAGTCAGACGTCCCAATGTAAAATCCATTCATTTGAGAAGTTGACCGAAGTTAGTTTTTCACCGTACGTTTTTTTTTGAGTTACCAATAATACTCTTTATTACTTTATTGTTTGATTACCTATTGAATTGAAGGAATTACTTAGTTTGTAAGTAAAATACAAAAAATACTTAAGTTGGAAATATAATAGATTAATTAATTAGGGTACAAGAAACTACCTAGGTTGTTGGTAAAATATAAGATATTTAGTTTGACTACGGTAGATGTTCTCGAAGTGTAAGAAAAAAAATATAATTACATAGATGGAATACAAGAAATTATGTAGGTAGACAGGTAGTTGGTAAAATATGAGACACTACTTAATTTAGAGGCAAAATATAATAAAAACGTAAGGTGCTTGTAGACCTGGGAACCGGGTCGTGTCGTGCCGGCTCCCCGACCCGGCATTGGAACGGATCCGGCGGGTCAGGTTGATTTCTAATTTTTTGTCCAGTTCAGTGTTGAATTAAGTATACAATCACAATTTAGTAAGATAAAACCCAAACAAAATTTATTTTTCCCTAAAGTAGTCAATATATTTATTAGACATTGTTAACTCAATTCGAGAAACAATATATTAGGTACATATAAAAAATGTCCGAATGCTAACTAAACTTAAGGAGTAATGAAAAAAACATAATGGGTATTAGGAAAAAATTACGGGTTTTTTTGCTTTCGTACCCATGGAAACAATGTTAATTGGCAACATACCCATGGTTCGGAGATAATTTGTCGTGTACGTATCAAAACTAATATAATTGGTCTCATACCCATCCGTTACGGTGGGGCCCACATCTGTCGGGCACTGTTAGCCTTCTCAGTCACGTCTTGTATATTTACCAACCGTTAACTCCTAACATGCTAATTACAACACCCTAATATGCTAATTAGCATCCCCACCGAGCCCAACTAAAACTTAAAATCCCAACCCCTAAATTCTTGACCCATACATTCCCGACCCGTAAAATCCCAACCCCAATTCTCCATCCAAACCCTAGCCCCCTTCCCAACCACAAGTGAAATCCCAAATCACGACCGATCACCACGGCCAAATCACAACCCATTGTCTCCCCCTCGACATCGCCAAAACTTCAAGGAACCTCGGATTGGTCGGGAAGCGTACCTAGTAAGTGTCCTCTGTCTTTTCCTTTGTTAATTTCCATAACTCAGTTGTGGTTCATGTTTTGCACCAATGAATGATGGTTTGACACATTTTTGGTATTCTGGGTAGGATGAATGGTGGTTTTTGAGCTTCTTGATTGATTTGGGATTTGAATATTTGTTGTCGTTTTGTTTTTGTTTTTGGCGTTATATTGTGGCATTAGTCGTGTCGGTTGTGAAAGATTTGAGGACCTTAAAACCCACATAATTCACTCTAATGTTTCACTAAATTGTCCTGTTTGACTAACTCATGCTACATGTTTTACTATGCAGTAATGTTAAAATCACAAATATGACTTTCAATTTTTATCATAGTGGTAAATGGAGTAGGAGAAGTAATTGTACAGTTCCTGTGGGGTTTGAGTTGACCAGGAAGGTGGTTGTAGTTGACAACGTTTCTATGGACTTAATTAGACAAGAAATTGGATGTTGTGGTTTGGATGAGACAATTGTGGATCTGAAGTATATGATACCACATAATGTAAGGAAAGATTAGAAGTCATTGAGTACTGAAGAACATCTAGTGGAGGCTTTGGAGTTCTCAAACCCAAAAATGGTATTGAATGTCTTCCTTGCAACTGGGGGAGAGGTATGTGTAGGATCGTGTGGGTCTATGGGTCCACAAACTAATCACGATTAAGCCCTAATTAACTACTTGGTTGATTGATCAAAGAATTGCAGCGGAAATTAAAAACAAATCAAACACAAGTAGGAAAGCAATGCAAACCACACAAGAAGACACCGGATTTACAGAGGTTCGGCCGCGCCTACGTCCTCTCTTGCAAGCCCCTCTCGAATCCTCGTTCGAGCTCCTCTTGCGTCTTCACTATGCCTCCCCGTTCCGGGCCGAGAGCAACGCCTTTTACAAGTCTTCAAGCTCGCGAACAACCCTCGCCGAGCTTGGCACCACCTATCACAAACCGAGAGAATCACTTCGGGCTTTCACCGAAATCCTTGCTTCTTTGTCTTGGGCTTACACCAAGACCCTTGCTCACTTTGTCTTGGGCTTTCACCAAGACCCTTGCTCTCTTGACAACAATTGGAGTGGAACTCACTCTTCTAGTATTGAGCACAACAGATGCTAATATGAATGTATGATGAAGGATGTGGAAATTAGGCTTTGGAATCACTAATTGGGAGCTTTGAGGTTGTGGAAAATCTCACTATAAGTTTGACACTTTGAAGTTGTGAAATCTTGTGGAAAATTAAGTGTGAACCTCTATTTATAAGCTCCTAAAGATTTCTAGCCGTTTGGACAAGATTTGATTGGGTTTTGTGCAAGATACACAAAACAGAAAATCGGGTTCAGAAATCTGTCCAGTAACGGTCGACCGAAAGGTGTATCGGTCGACCGAACCCTTGAGTCTGTTGATGGATCGGTTGACCGAACATAGGTACTGGTCGACCGAATCACTTAAGTTCTATAGGTCAACGGTCGACCGAGCAGGTACCGGTCGACCGAACTACTGGGTTCGGTAGAGAGAAATCTTGATCGGTTGGACAAACTTGTGTCGACCGATAGCAGGTAGATTTTACCTATTTGAACGGTCGACCGAACTAGGCAAATGGTTCGACCGGTTCTAATGTATATGGGGGTGTATATTGAGAAAAATGTGTATACGACCGTTGTATAATACGACAAATAAAACAGTCGTATTTTTACCAAAAACAACAAACGAAACGGTCGACCGAACAGGTCTGGGTAATCGGTTAAATAGATGTGTGATCGGTTGAACGGATTGGTCTGGTATAACAAAAATTGTGTATAACCGGTCGACCGAACTCAGGCAGACTGGCGACCAATGTTTTAGGTGTTTAGGTGATCTAATGGAGTCCAAATTATATGATATTTTGTGTGTGACTCCTAAAAGGAACCTAGTGTGTGAATGCATGCATATTAGCTTAAGTTATGCTCAATTCACATAAGTTCCTAATTCTCAAAGAAAGGTAAAATTACATGTCTTCAATCCTAGCTTGATTACATGTCTTGACTTGATTTTTCTTCTTTCTTGAGTCTTGATCACCTGTAGATGTTAGCACAATACAACATGTATACTATTATACTACATGTGCTAATCTACATGTCCTTATTAAGATTAGGTTTAATTACATCATCAAAATACGGATTAAGGCCAAAAAGCCAACAATCTCCCCCTTTTTGATGATGGCAACCTATATCTTAAACCAACCTAATACTTGAAAAATGTATAAGTTAACTATGCATATAAATGCTCCCCCTATGGATGTGCATAGTTTTTCTTGACAATTTCATGTATATTTCAAGTATCCCTAATCTATTACTTCTCCCCCTTTGACATCCATCAAAAAAATACAATAATCAATGTAATATATGAATTTAAATTTCTCCCCCATTGACAATTATATATAACTATTTAAGTTCAATGTAGGATGTCATTTGTAATGAAGATGCTCCCCCTAAATTTTGCACTTCATTACTCTAATAAAAGATATAACTATTAAGCTCCCCCTATCAATAAGGCTAGATGGAAACTATGAGTATGATTAAAGTTAAGTTCAATTAAGTTTCTATTTAAGCCTTATTCTAACATCCATTTAAAATTTGACATTTAAAATCAATGGATGTGGTATATGATTTGCAATGAATTTGGTATATGATTTGCAATGAATTAAACTCTAAGGATATGACAATTAAGCATATTAACTAGATTAGAGCTATTTTTCAGAAATTTTAGAGATAGAAATTTTTATACCAAACTTGAATCTTGAATAACTCCAATCTTGATTTGGTGATGCAACCGGATTCGAATTCGACGCTTTGGCTCACCCGGTCACCACCAATCTCTTCCTCAAGCTCCTACAAGTGTAGATTTAGGTACCCAAACAACTTTGGGTCCTTGAACATTAGCTTTTGGGATCCAAACCATTTTGATTTTGGGTGCCCACACACTTGAGGAACTAGATTTAACAAATAAATGCTTGTCATTTAAAGTAGTATGAGATACATGGTTTTTCAAATGCACATTGTATCCTAAACCATGTTTAGCTAAGGATTGTCTTTGACTACTCAAAAGCATATCAAGCATTTTTGTTCCTTTAGTGAACATTTCTAGATCTTTTCTTAATTGCATATTTGAAACTTTAAGATCTACATGTTCATCAACAATGGGTGTTTTACTTAGACTAGCAAGTGATGATTCATTTGATTCAAGTCTAGCAATCACCTCATTCTTTTCATTCATGATTAGTTCAATTTGGCATTTAAGATCATTTATAGTTTTTCTAGCATTTTTGTTCTTTTTACAAACGATCTCATATTGTTTAACTAAATCATGAAATGCATTTTGAAGCTCATCTTTAGTAAATGTTTCATTAGATGCACTTGAGTTTGAGCTATCACTAAGATCTCTAGATGAGCAAGAATTAGAAATAGAAGAGTTAGAGGCTACCTCACTCAATTCATCTTCAATTGCCATGTGACATGAGTAAGCAAATTCTCCTTTACTATGCAAGGTGGAAGATGATGTTGATTGTGATGAGGAATCATCTCATGTAGCTTTGTGAGCTTCTTCCCTCCTTTCTCTTCTCTTGCTCCTTCCCTTCTCTTTTCTTTTCTCCCTCTTTTTCTCCCCTTCTTTTCTCTCAATCCTAATACCTCTTCTTTCAATTTTGTCTTCTTTATTCTTGAGGTATTTGAAAAAATCTTGGGCAAGGACCACGATTTCTTCTTCTTCATCTTCTCTCTTTTGCTCCTCAAAATCTGCATGTAAGGCCATAGAAGGAGTTTTCTTGGAAGCTTCTTTTTCTTTGCGATGACTCAATTGAAGCTCATAGGCCATGAGATTTCCAATGAGTTCCTCCATCTTCAATTTGGAAAGATCGTGCGATTCTTCAATTGCGACGACCTTGTCTTTCCAATCATTACTCAATGATCGGAGGAATTTCCGAGTCATCTCTCCTTCATTTATCCTTCTTCCAAGAATCAAAAGAGAGATAGTAATATCGGTGAAGCGAGTGTTCATGTCGCTTATGTTCTCACCGATTTGCATAGAAAATATTTCATATTTATGCATGAGAAGACTTATCCTAGTTTCTTTGGTTTTGCTATCACCCTCATGATGCATTTGTAACCTATGCCATATTTCATTTGCACTTTCACATCCCCTAATTCTATTGTATTCTCCCTCATTAAGGCCACAATAAAGAATATTCATAATTTTTGAGTTCATCTCAATTTCTTTCATTTGAGGCCTAGATAAAGAATCTAACTCATTTTCATTTGGGGGGATGTATGGAGTTTGAATAAACTTCCAATACTTAAGGTCATTTGATATTAAAAAGATTTTCATTCTATTTTTCCAATAATCATAATTTGACCCATTAAGCAAAGGAGGTCTTGTGGTGCATAAACCTTCTAAGTGATTAGATGTAGTAGTCATGCTAAAATTACGGTAAAGTAATGAAATTTAGCTTAACAAGGCTCTGATACCAAATGTAGGATCGTGTGGGTCTATGGGTCCACAAACTAATCACGATTAAGCCCTAATTAACTACTTGGTTGATTGATCAAAGAATTGCAGCGGAAATTAAAAACAAATCAAACACAAGTAGGAAAGCAATGCAAACCACACAAGAAGACACCGGATTTACAGAGGTTCGGCCGCGCCTACGTCCTCTCTTGCAAGCCCCTCTCGAATCCCCGTTCGAGCTCCTCTTGCGTCTTCACTATGCCTCCCCGTTCCGGGCCGAGAGCAACGCCTTTTACAAGTCTTCAAGCTCGCGAACAACCCTCGCCGAGCTTGGCACCACCTATCACAAACCGAGAGAATCACTTCGGGCTTTCACCGAAATCCTTGCTTCTTTGTCTTGGGCTTACACCAAGACCCTTGCTCACTTTGTCTTGGGCTTTCACCAAGACCCTTGCTCTCTTGACAACAATTGGAGTGGAACTCACTCTTCTAGTATTGAGCACAACAGATGCTAATATGAATGTATGATGAAGGATGTGGAAATTAGGCTTTGGAATCACTAATCGGGAGCTTTGAGGTTGTGGAAAATCTCACTATAAGTTTGACACTTTGAAGTTGTGAAATCTTGTGGAAAATTAAGTGTGAACCTCTATTTATAAGCTCCTAAAGATTTCTAGCCGTTTGAACAAGATTTGATTGGGTTTTGTGCAAGATACACAAAACAGAAAATCGGGTTCAGAAATCTGTCCAGTAACGGTCGACCGAAAGGTGTATCGGTCGACCGAACCCTTGAGTCTATTGATGGATCGGTTGACCGAACATAGGTACTGGTCGACCGAATCACTTAAGTTCTATAGGTCAACGGTCGACCGAGCAGGTACCGGTCGACCGAACTACTGGGTTCGGTAGAGAGAAATCTTGATCGGTTGGACAAACTTGTGTCGACCGATAGCAGGTAGATTTTACCTATTTGAACGGTCGACCGAACTAGGCAAATGGTTCGACCGGTTCTAATGTATATGGGGGTGTATATTGAGAAAAATATATAAAAACACGGATTTATTTATTGCATGGATGCACACACACGAATCAGAAACTTAAACGATAATATGCATAACCATTAGAACACTGTATCAAGCTATATCTATTGAAATTGCAACTCAAGTTATAGATGACATATGGTGCCAACTTCTTACAATTAGAACTTCAAGTCTTCAACTATTCGTTCAACCACATGTGTTTTATGAATACCTTTCAAATCGAAATATAACAAACTTAACGCTATGGAATTGAAATTGTTGTGATGAAAACAGTAACTATCTCAAACTTCTCTATTGCAAGTTTTGTTAGCCTTGTTCATTAGTGAAGCCTTCTCCACTAGTTGAGGTTTATCTTCATCTGTATTGGGAGCTGGCATACTGGACAGAAGTGTTCTTGTTCTCCACATTTTAAGCAAGTCTGCGCAATTGAAAAATTAGCAACAGGTAATTCCTACTTCATAGCAACAGCTTAAGTTCTTAGCACTACCTGGTGCCCACATCCAAGTGTGAGGTTCTTTGGCCGCAATGCGCATACTGAGCATGTCTATTAGCACATAGAAAAGTATCATAAAGTAGAAAGATGAATTGAGTATTTATGTTGATGTTCTTCGACATTCTCAAGTTATTAAAAATCCCAATGCATGGTTCAGTACTTATGAAATGAAATTAATGTTTGGATGCCTTTGAGATCATTAGAACTATCTTAAATTAATTCAACCCAAACATGACAAATGAACTTTAAACTACCTTATCATTTGGAGAAGCCTGTGGTGTTGTATGGCTATGTGCGCTGGATGTTGAGTGGGCAAGAGTCTGTGAACTGGAAATTCCAACAGGTGGGGTGAGACATTGCCTTTTTAGAATACCTCTTCTTTTGCTGCAAAAACATCAAATAAATGAGAAGTTTTGTTGAAAAGTAAAACTTGTTTTGGAAAAAAATTATCCTTGGGTACCCCAAGAGCTGAAGTGCAATTGTTGCTTTGTATTGTTCAGGAATTTCCATTAGTGCAGACAGTGCAAAATCTGTTTCCTTCTTCGTGCTTGACGTTTTCCGAGACATTATCTCCGTGAAATTCACAAACTGCATTTAAAAAGACGGTCCGGTCAGCCACATTAACAAAATGAGCACAAGGAAAAATTAACTTGTGTATTTTACTTCAACATGAACAAATTTAATTGTTTTTTATTAACAAATCACGGGTATTTTGCTAAATGCAAATCGGTATCGAGATGGAAGCATAAACTTCCTTGGGTTGCTAACCTGAAAATTATCAAATGCTCTTGAAGGTATGCTGTCATCGAACTTCTTCATCATGTCCCATGGCCCATCACCAACCCCAACAACAACTATTGATAAAGGGTGTTCACTGAAGCAGATTCAGAACACTCTTCAGGAAAAAAAATGTCAGCATAAAAGGATAAGGATTTATAAACAATATCTAGCAAAAAACCTTGCTCTGACTATGGCATTGATAGTTTCCTTCTCTTGTCTACTTAAGCTACCATCTAGAGAACATGAAACCTTCCTCAAATAAAAATAAGATATTAAAAATAATTGTTAGCCACCAAGAAAATCACATTTTAAATTCGCTCAAAACCATCAATCACAACAGCAGTAATAATAAATTAGATTTCAATAGGTTTTAAGATGTATACGAAAAAATAACGATCATCTTAATATATTTCTTCAGTGGCGTCATGGTATTCATACATGTGTAATGAAAGACATCTATGATAAGGAACCTATGAATAGATTCCATTACAAATTATGAATTCTAACATTTCAGGTTCCACTAAAAAAACAAAGAGAAATTCTGAAAGTGAATTCACCTGTCCATCGGCGATTATGAGAAGAACATGGTATTGTCCACCACTGTTGTCAACAATGCTAATGGCAGTTTCAATGATAGGAGCAAAAGATGTTGGACCTATGGCCAAAAAAGAAAATCATTATCAAGAAATGAAGAGGTCTGAACTTAGTTTATTGAGCCACTATGCCAACCATAAAGATGGAGACTAGGAACGAGTTCCCTATAACGTTTCAGTGCTTCCTCAAAACCATGACATGGTTGTTCATTTGGATTGAAGCTAAAAACATCCCGGTCATGTGTAGAAGCTGAAAGATAGATATCATCAGAAATGTTGCTATATGCTCATATTTTATTTACTTGTGTAAGTTGCACAAACCATCTCCAAATCCGAAGCATGGAATGAGGTCATCTTCATCAAAGGATGAGAGGGTTCTCCCGAGGATAGATATTGTCTGCTCATACGGGTTTGGGGAATGTACCATGTCATGCAGACTCCAACCGTTGAAAGAAATTTTGCCTAGTGACAAAACATATGATTAATAATGAAGTTATATTGGGCATTTTTTTGGCTAGACAATTCGGTACCACTAATGTTTCTCATCTGAAATCAACATGAAGGAGAACAAAAGAAAATCATAGAAACCATGGAACATGTTTGTAAGCTTGTGCAATACGTGTTTTGGCTGGAACATGCTATAATATATGTGAGGAAGTAAAAACAGTTTCAATGACTTCACAACAGAGCTCTTCCCCCTCAAATTCTCATCTTACAAGAAAAGGCTCAGTGCTAGCAAGGACTTCTTCATGACAAGAAATAATAAATCGATAACTGAACCAAAAAAGAACCGGATTGGCATGGATGCTGTTATATGACTACTAAAAGCCAACTGAAGTCCCTGGAAGATCTTAGCAACTTTATGTATAGCAAAGAATTCATTCGAGTTCGTCAGAAGTGTTTAAGTAGATGGACCTGCCCACTCATTGCTCTTCGTGAAGTCAATTCCTACAATCAGATTAGAGGATTCAAGACCAGCATTGGCCAGAGCCTGTGTTACCTGAAGTAAGAAGTGGAATTTCATGCGATTGCTGACAACAAATTATTCTAAATACATCAGCTGAGAAGGAAGAAGAAGAAAACTTCGAACTCAAAAGCCAGAAACTGAATGACAAAATACATGGCAGAGACATCTAGAATCTAAATAGATCAGACTACTGTAGAACGGTCAAAAATTAATGAAACAAATATAACCGAACATGCAATTAACAAATTTCAAGATCACATCCTTCACATTGATACCAAATTGGGGGAAATCAAAATGTAGGAAGAAATATACTGCAACAAATTACTTAACTCCATGGACAGCACAAAATTATAATTTGTGTGGCCGTTTCAATTAAATTTAAATTCCTAATAAGTTGTCTCAAGATTGAATAATCACAAGTGAAAGACAGTTGGAAATACCTGCTCGAGAGAATGATAATCATCTCCAATGAAAGCATACTTCGTCTTTTGTTTTTCTCTGACGACATGGTTCACTTGATCTTTCGATGGATTCCCACCCATAATTGACGCAACTCCTACACTAACATGAAATAAGCTTCTCAACTGCAACATGGCACATCAGGCTGGAAACAAAACTGATGTAGCCATTTCTATACTTAACCAAACTTACATAACAAATACAAGTACAAATAACAATATAAATACGAATATTTTAATATTTTAAAATAAGTAGTCATATTTCAGATAAACAAATAGGAGTAACACTTAAATACAATACAAATAGAAACCATATGCTATCATATGAACATGATGTTCAAAACATCTTAATTTGTGAGTTCGTAAAAAACAAAAACAAATTGAGGATAACAATCAAATACTAATATGAAGCGGATATCATCATCCATATTTTAGTGTCATTAATTCTATATTCGTTATCATATACATGTGGATTGTATACTTAGCAATTTTTTATTGGTAACAATTGTATCCTACCAAACGAATTTGAATCGGTTGTACACGTACACATCGATCATTAATTCAATCAATTTCACCCTAACAGTACAGATGTAAACGTAAACCACCATAACAAAAGAAAGTTCCTTAACTTCAAAAACACTAACAACGTCTTACTTTTACTAACATAAACGAGAATCGGAACAACAAAAATCAAGCAAATGTGACAAAAAAATAACTAACTTGAATGCCATGGTGATATGCTCAAAAGAAAGACTAGAGCAAACCCTAAAAAACACGTCTTTTTCGATGATGGCGTTATCGAACCAATCGGTTAGAAAACAAATTTCAGAAAAGTTAACAACACTAACACAAATTACTTATCTACACTTGTTGAAACACTAAAATGATAAAAACCGTAAATCAAGACTAACTTCGTCGTGATCTCACCGTGAAAATTCGTGAGAGTGCCTCGAAAAGAAAATTCTTTCCTCAAAAAGAACGCCGAATCCGACCTATATGCTTCTGTTCTGCCTCTGGTTCTGCCAAGGGAATATTTCACTTTGGGTAAATTGTCATTTACCCTAAACTATAGTGTGGATAACTTTGCCCCTTGAACTATGAGTTTGTTTTGATTTTAACTCAACTGACATTGTTACCCTTAATTGTATTATTCCCCCCTTGGACTAGAAGTTTCCAAGTATAACTTTTTTTACGCCCCCACGTCTTCATTCTTTTGAAACTCCACAATCTGTCCCAAACCAAAAATAATCACAGATTGAACATTTCAGTATTCAGCTATCAAACATCCTAGAGTACTGTCATTTCCGTGGTCATGTCAAAAATGTCCCTTCGAGCTTAATATTTCGTTCCTCTAACACATAAAACTTGTATACACCTAAGCAATCATAATTGTTCGTAACATTTGATCGATATGTCAACGAAAAAGTACTTCAGAGAGTTAATATCGTCCTCTGCTACTGATGCAGAATCCGTTTAGACATGGCTTCATGAAATCCATGATCTTCAGTTTAATGATGAAAGCTGAAGATTGAATGTGCATTGGAAAAGTTGAACAGTGTGTGACCATGCATGTGAAATCTACTTATGATATGATTCTATGGTACTGCTAGAACTGATCCTCAACACATGGTAAGAACTAACAAGTGATTCGTCTTCACTTTACTAGTAAGGAAACGGAGGTGCTAAAGAATTAGCAGTGTAGCTGTTTCACCTTCATCTTAAGGAACAAACATATCTATGTTGTTTCTGTTAAGACCTAAACCCTAATTAGTATGTTAATTATGCTTTGGTTGGTTAATGGATGTTTAGTGGAGGAAAGGTGATGTGAGGTGGAGGTTTGTGATTGGTGGATGGAAACGAGTTGGGTTTATAAGAGTGCAATACTCTTATTCTTCTTACTCTTCACTCTCTCTCACTCACTCATCTCTCTCTTACTCTAAAGGTGATTCGGCGACGGAGGTTGAAAGGTAGAAGCAGAAGAAGGAGTTGGGGTTGCTTAGTCGGGTAGCTGGAGTTGCAAGAGAAGTGGGAGGTCGTCAACAACGTGTGGAGCTCCGACTAGTACGAAAATGTATGTCAAGTGCAATCAGAAGTTCACACAATGTGTGTGAGTAATTGTGAGAGTCTAATGTCTTGGTGCAGCAAAGTGGCTACACTGGAACGGTCGGCCAATGTTGGTGTTGGTCGACCAATCTAGTGTAAATGTGAGATTTTTACCCGCACCGGTAGAACGATGTCTAGTGGCGATCCACCAATTATGCATGATTTTGCGGGAAACAATACTCTATTATTTTCGGTCAAACGGAACCTCTTGTCGTTCGACCAATTGGATCTAAAGTAAGTCGATTGAGGCCTAGACCTTTTAAACAGTCGACCGCCCTAAGATATGGTTCGACCGATAACTTAAGTGAACTTAATTTATGTTCGACCAGTTTGCTAATTGGTTCAACCAGTGATGACTTGTGAAACGTAGGAAAAAACTCTGTTATTTTTGGTCAAACGGGACCCATTTGTCGTTCGAACGTTGGGATGAATTGTTTAATGTATATTTGGCGTAGACCTTCCAACCGGTCGACCGCCCAAGGACTTTTGTACGACCGTTTTGATGGATCTTTGGTTCAACCTGTGGATTGTTGTTTTGAACCCTCTACCGGTATAACGACCAAACGGTCAACCACTTGACCATTTTCGATCGACCGTTGGTACCCAGGATTGTATGTATGTTTATGAGCGTGTTGGTGTGTGAGCTACTATTGTGACTATTATGATTTCATGACATATGCATTAAGACCTTATGTAGTAGACCTGACGAACCATAGTCCCCATTTGCATTGATATATGTACGACTCTACGGAGCAAGATGACTGTTTAGCTCGAGTGACAACGGAGATGACCGATCGAACGTTGTTCGACGGAGATGACCGATCAACGATTTTTCGGCAGGTATGATCGCCCGGCTGTGGCACGACCGTCGAGTATGACCGACCAGAGTGACGGCTCTAGCGAATGGGTGGCATTTGGACCACGTGATCAGATCTGGATCGATGACTCGGATGTGCGTGTGACATTCACCGAACCATCATGTCAGTGTAGTTGCGAGTGGGGGTGTGTCACGTACTCTCCATATGACCGTGTGTACCTGTGGTGGGTATCTTTGGATACCCGATGACGTTGAGCCTTATGATTTTATGACCCCAGAGTCGGGAAATGACTGTTATATTTTATGTAGTCATGATACTAGTATGATAGGTCATGTATTGTAGGTGCATGTACATTTATGTGGACTTGGTATATGGGATTTTTCCTTATGGAAACTCAAGCATTGTTATTTATGTTTTTCAAGACCTCTTTAGGTACTAATCGAGTGGTGACTGAGGATGAGTATACGGGATCAGATCCTCTAGTCTTGTTTTGAGGTTGTTATGATTACATATTTACATGTATCTATGTCTTTTGTACCTTAACGTAATCATACTTTTGACAACTCCTGTATACGGTACACTTTATGATCTATATATTGTTATTAGCGTCCCGGTGATATGATGTTCATGCCTTTCCAATTCCTTTTAAATTTCCGTTGTTTTCGGGACGTTACAGTTTCACAGTAACTTCTTCTTACTAATCATGTAGTTTTAATCACATTTCATTCTTTTGAACAGATAACTGTAAATACCTTTTCGCGTCTAACAATTGTGTCGACCAAAAGAAACACAATACGGAGGTACTTAACACTCCTTATTTTTGTTATTTTGGTTGTTTGCTTCTTGTGCATTTTTTCTTCCCAAATACACATAATTTTATAAGGCAATGAATGGTAATTGTTTCATAAGATCATTTTTATTTATTTCCCAATTCGTTTCTCTCAAACATCTTTCTTTAATTTGTTATTATTATTTTGAGAAAGAAAAGAAGGTGATTTTTTTAAATGATGAAAAATAACCTTATAAAATTTGTTAACATTAATTACCTTATAAATTTAAAGGTAATTTTGGAAATCAATTTGAATAGAGGTGCAAACTGACAAAATAACAAAGTTTAGCGGTGTTAAGTCCTTATTTTTAAATGACAGTGATACAAAGTACAATTGGACAAAGATCAGAACGCAAACTGCAATTGACCCAAATATAAAATTGTACGGTTTGTACCCCGTGACCTATGTTTTTGTTTACCCCACCCTCTTGTTTTAGTATTGAAATTCCTAGTTTATATTTCTTTGTTTTCCTTTACTTACAAAAACCCAAACCTCCTTTTTTTCTTCCAAAGCTTCCATGCACCATTAGACTCGGGAAAAGAGAGCACTTCCCTTATAAATTTATAAAAAAGAAGTTAAAGTTTAGAAGAAGAATAAAAACCCGAACGTGGTTTTTTTAAGTAGGATAATCTAAAGAAGAGTAAAATAGGATTTTCAATGGGAAAAAAAGAAGAAAAATGAGGTAACATAAAACAAAATCATAGTTCAAAGAAGTAAGTGCTACCTACTTACATTTCATAGTTTTGGGAACATAATTAAGCCTAGGTATCGGGCTGGCCCGAGAAGCTAAACGGGTCAGGTCGAAGTCCAACCTGTTTCAAAGGGGTCGAGCCCAGTTCGTCTGTGAACAAACAGGCCTGGTGGGCCGGTCCGGCCCTACCCACCATTTTTCTTTAACGGGCCGGGCCTAAAGCCCTGAAACGGGTCGGGTCGGTATCCAAGTCTAATTACATAATGTTACTAAATATATTATTAAGGGGGTAAATTGTAATTTTCTCGTGTCATAATCAAACATCTTGCAGACCATCCAGACCAGAACACATAATCCATCCAACAGTGTGTGAAAATCATATATATGTGTGCTATGCTGCCTATGACGAAGGAAGGCTCCAATTGGAAAGAAGCCAACCCCACACCCACTAGCTTGCGTCCGAACTGGGTCACGAGTGGATTGGTCCAACATTTTATATATTCCAGTCTACGTCAAGCAAATTCAGGCACCCTCTCACCCACTCAACACTTTGTCAATCGACACAACACGTTAGGAGTTCTGAATAAATAAAAGACAATGACTTTTGTAGCAAAAATATCTGGACTCTTAAAAGTTGTAGATTATGAGTGATATTTTTAGGGAACTACTATTCGTCGTCGGAAAACTACTTAAATCGCCTCAAAAATGACCTTTTTACCCTTAACAAATCAATTAATACCGATTTCGTCCAGTGTCTTTAAATAAGGTGTTTGACTCAGTTTTACTCACATTCCTAGTACCAACACCACGAAAATGTCTGATGAAGCACCTGAATCCGGCGAGGTAACTATGGCGGAATTTTGTTCACGACTCGGGCGTCTGGCTAAACCGCCTCCACAAAGGTGGAGGCGTCTGCCTAACACGCCTCCACATAGGTGGAGGCGGTTTAGACAGACGCCTCCACCTTGGTGGAGGCGGTTTAGCCAGACGCCCGTTTTGTTTTTGTTTTTGTTTTTTTTTTGTTAAATTCAAATTTTTCAGGTTCCGTTTCAAGATTTCGGTGGTGATGGAGTAGATTACAGTGAGCTTTTTGACAGTAAAGAAATATTTACAACAATCGAGGAATGTTGTAAATGGGCGAAACAAGTTGCAATAGGAGCCGGATTTTTTTGGTTATATCATCATACAAACCGAAAGCAGATAACCGGATGGATTGTTACCTCAGATGTGATCGCAAACGTGAGATGAGTTCTCGTGATACGAGTATTGCACTGCGAAAGAATACGAAAAGAAAAGGTTGCGGTTGTCGGTTTTTGGTAAAAGTGGTGGAGCGACGAGATCGTGATGGATGGGTTATTGTTTCTAGTAGCATGTTTGGGCAGCACAACCACCCATTGGCAGTTTATTCAGAGGGTCACCGACAGGTCAGCGGACTTAGTGCTGGGGCAAAACAAATTGTTCGGGATATGACAGAGGCACAAGCAAGGCCCCGTAACATTTTGTTGGCGGTAAAGAAGAAATTTCCAGACGATAATCCTAATCAAAGGCACATTTACAACTTCGGAGAGTACATGAGGAAGACAGAAATCCCGCGCAGCAGTTTCACAGAGAGGCAGTGCAGCATAAGTATTTGCATTGGATTGTGGTAGATGAAGAAACTAATGTCTTGACTCACGCATTTTTGGCACATCCGACTTCAGTTCAGTTGTTGCGTACATACCCATTCGTGATCTGTATGGATTCGACGTATAAGACGAACAAGTACAAGATGCCTTTGTTTGAGATGGTTGGGGTTACTCCAACAAATATGAATTTCCTCGTCGGATATGCGATTTTGCAGGATGAGACCGAGTCTAGTTACCGGTGAGTGTTGGAGAGGTTGCGAGATCTGTTATTGGATATTGTTAGCCCGACAGCAATAATTACGGACCGGGAGATGGGTCTGATGCGACCAGTGGCAGATGCTTTTCCTGAGTCAGCTCATTTACTATGCACCTGGCATATCAACAAAGACGTGTACAACTACGCATACCACGTATTCGGCAAGGAGAAGAGCTTGCAGAGAGTTTTAGACGTGGAAGATGGAGGAGAGTCATGCTTTCTGATTCACAGACGGATTATGATAGAGCAGTCCGTAATCTGAAGGATTCTTACAATTCCTGGCCAGTGCTGACGAAGTATGTGGAAGACACGTGGTTGGCGCATAAGGAAAAATTCGTGTTGAATTGGACGAATCAAGTTCTTCATTTCGGCAACACTACGAACTGCAGGGTGGAAAGTGCACATTCAGCTCTGAAAGAGTGGATCACTACATCGACTGCCGCTCTCGACACTCTTTTCGACCGCGTGAACTCGTCTATTGAAATGCAGCTGACGAATATTCGGAACTTTCTTGAAGATTCGAGACGTCGAAATTTGGCACATTACATAGTTCCTATGTTTCAGCATATAAATGGCCGAGTTTCGCATCACTGCTTGTCGTTAATGACTCAGGAGTTGAAGAGAATGCAGGACTTAAGTGATGAAATTGAATATCGTTGTGGGTGTGCTTTCCTGACAACACATGGGATTCCTTGTGCATGTACCATGTACGAGTGTTTCGCATCTGGTGATGGAATTTATTTAGAGCAGATTAATCCATTCTGGAAAACACTTATTATCGGAGAAGGAGTCCAGATGTCAGAGTTTGTTGATCAGTCAGCACAAGACACCGAGCATTTTCGGAAGCTAGTGGATGAGATCTCGCAGAGCGATCCTGCAGTAATTCGTAGTGCCTCTCGTATTTTATACGAACAGTTACACCCCGATCAGTCGAACTATGGAGAACCCGAAGAAAATACTAAGGTACGAGGTCGACCTAGGGGAAAGTCGACACGTCGGGACCCGAGTGCCTTCGAGTATGCTGAGCGAGGTCGTGGTCGGTCTGGCAGTAGTGGGAGCAGGGGTCGTGGTCGGTCTGCCAGTAGTGGGAGCAGGGGTCGTCGGTCTAATTCGTCTCGATCGTCCTTGAATACGGGCACAGGATCTTCTGGTATGTCGATATCTTTGTTGTTATGTTATTTAATATATATTAGTAATCTAAATGGGGTTGAATATATTATCTCCTAATTTTGTTGTTTTAATGAATTGTTATTTACCTACCTTACAGTGTCCGGACGGGTTGACGTGGACAACTTCCCATATAATGATAAACTGCCAAGAATCATTTTGCCATTTCTGCAAAGGTGGAATGACGTACATGCTGATGACAACTGTGGATTTCGATGTGTTGCCGATGTCTTTCATGGTGGTCAGGAGAACTGGTCGTATGCCCGTCGTGCGATTTCTAATGAGATAGGTGCACATCCTATTTATGAGACAGTCTATTTCGGCCATGTGAGAGAGGCTCGTCAACGAATTGATTGGGGCGGGGGAGGTTGTGGCGAGGATCATTATATGGAGGTTTGGTCCGACTTGTTTCCTATCGCGAATTTTTACAAGTGTGCGGTCATGTATTTCGCAGTGGGAACGGATGGTTCGTTGTTCCCGTGTCTTACTGTTCTACCCTGGGAGTGTCCCTCTACCATGACGAGGCATGTCAGAGAGTTGGTCATTGCTCATTTAGGGAGTTACGCTCATTTTATTCATTTGGAATTACTTGATGATTTCCCAGTACCTCCTATAGCGACCTTATGGTATCAAATGCGAGATGAGAGTGTTGTTGGATGGGAGGATCAATACCAAAGTAGGATGGAGTATTGGAACCGGTTACGTTGATTGTAATTTGTAATGTTTTGTAATGTATAATATATCGTGTATTTCTACTTATATCGTGTTGTTTTTTTTACCGTATTTTAAATTTAAATATTATTTCATATCTAAAGAAATAAGTTGAAAATCTTTTCGTGAAAAATAAATATTAAAAAATACGATAGTCAAAGAAATATGTAGAAGATATGTTCGTCAGAAATAAATAATAAGAGTACACAAATAAACATAAGCATATACCAACAAATGTACTAACAGTGCAACAAAACGAAAGTAAAAGCAAGACAACTACAGCTCAGCATCTGAATCATGGTCCGAAATGCCCAACTGGCTGTTCCAATCCTCGATCAGGCGATCCCAATTTGTACATGCAAGTCTCGTCGCCTCACTCGGCATGACGTCTCTCTCTCGCAAGAACGGTTGCGTACACCGTATCGCCCTACTCATCCACTGTATGTAAAATAGAAATTAGCGTACAATAACAAAATATACTTTACAATTAAATATAAAATTAGATAAACTTACCGCATCGGCACATGTCCTATCCAGTGGTCTCTTCGGTCTCGGAATGATACCGCGTATGAGCAGTGGATGTGAGCACCTACCGAACCACTGCAAATAATCTGGAGCACAGGTGGAGGGGTCGCGGCTACGACTCAAATCAGCCAGGTGTAGTCGTCCTACTCTCGGAAATGTCCTCCAAACCGATTCCGCAGACGAAACGCTGTGCCTGACGTCGTACATCCTCGCAGTCGCAGACCGTACTGCATGGTCGGGCGTCGGGATGTCAACCGGGATCACCTGAACGTAACCTAACTGACGTAACACGCGATCAGGTAAATAAGGCTCTGTGATATCCCTATAACGAATAACGCCCATAAATGTAGTCCTCGGCACAGCTACAGCAGGCTCGGGACCATACAGTAACCACTCCACCTAAACGTTTATACGTTAATAATAATAAAGTTAAATTTAAATAAACGTGAATGATATATACATTATATACCTGCGATGCAGTCATCTGATCTAGCCGTCTACGAATAGAAAGAAGTCGACTCTCGCTCTTATCCTCCGCCCGGACAGCCCACATACGCGAACGAGGATGACCACGCTCAACAATCTTCCGCTCACGATGTGGGCGGAAAGCAGGAAAATACTCATATATCCAAGCCTGCAGCAGTGTAAGACAACCCGTAATCTGACCACAATCAGCACGACTAGATATGCCCAGTTGGCGATACAGATATGTCAACGTCGCCGACCCCCATGAGTAATCACCAATGGTATCTGGGTCCCTCGCCTCCAATAAGTCGCGTGGTCTCAGTCTGGAACCGCTCTTGTCGACAAACAATACGCAGCCTAGCAGTAAGAAGAAATAAGCAATCATCTGCGTATCCTCAGTCCGTGGTGGTCGCCCCCGTCTGCAACACTCGTCCACAGCGTCGATACTAACACCACCGTCACTCCAAAATGAGCTATCCCGCCCAAGACCCTCCAGGCTGACACCCAGCAACTCAGATACATATAACTTCAGCTCAGATGTCGGCGCCTGCGCACTGACCATGGGACCCTCAACAGGAATGTGAAGAATCTGAAAGACGTCATGCAACATGATCGTCATCTCTCTGAACGGCAAGTGGAAAGTGTTGGTGTCAGGCTGCCACCGCTCCACGAATGCCGAAATCAACGGCATGTCGATGCAGGAAAACATGCTGTACGGCAAGTGACCCAATCCACTGTCAACCACGGTCGCCGTCATATCCTCAGTCATCACTGAGCGCCATGCCTGCAATGTCGTACAGGCTCTGTGCCGATTATGGCACTTCAAAACCTTCCGCTCCTCGCCATCCCAGATGCGTCTGGCGACGTGGCCTCCGAAACTCGGAATGACGCTGCCATCTACAGGACCACCGGGAATAATATCTGTGACGATCCAAGACTCGTCATCACCCCTCTTCTTCTTCTGAGCTCGGGCGTCTGCAGTGCACGAACTCGAATCACCGGTCACAAACCGGCCACCTCGATCCTTCCTAATGACCCACTCAGATGAAGGACCACCGTGTCGCCCCTGTCCTCGACCGGCCTGATGTACCGCCTCCTCCTGTGGGCCCAAGTCGTATCGGCCCCCATCGTCACTGTCGTCGTGACTCCTCAGCTCATCTGAATCATCCTCGTCGTCGAAAGACTCTCCAGGTGTCTGACGACGACGTAACAGATCTCTCTCTCTCCTAACTGAAGCAGAAATACCACGTCTACGTGGATGACGAGGACCTGACTCGTCTGCTATACTACGTACCGCGCGTAAGGGAATTGATTTCCCTTTTCCTCTACGGTAACCCGATGACTATTAATTCAATTTTAAAAATACAAATTTATTAATGAATTTACTAAAATAATTAAACTAATTATTAACTGAATAATCTATTAATTTAGCAATTATCACAATTAATCAATAATCCTTTACTAAAATCGTACAAAACTAATTACTAACATAATAATCAATTTATTTAGCGATTTATTTATTAATTATCACAATTTATAATCAATAAACGATTTACTAAACTAATTTAACTCATTATTAACATAATATTCAATTTATTTAAAATTTATCACAATTTATAATAAAATTAAAAAAAACCGGGCGTCTGCGGGAGACACCTACCCTACGTGGTAGGCGTCTGCCGCAGACGTCTGTTAATTGGGTCGGGCGGTCGCGGGAGACGCCCGACCCAAGGGGGAGGCGGTTTGTGCGACCGCCCGATCGTTGGGTCGGGCGTCTCCCGCGACCGCCTGACTCAAAAAAAAAATTAAAAATTAATTGAAATAAACAAGGTAATTTACCAGATGTGAGTAGTCAGGGGTCTCCACTGGCTCTTTCCCTGGCCTCCGAGACATTCTATTTGGTGAATAAAAGTGTGATATGAAGAGAAAGTTGTGTTAAAAGAGTGAAATGAGGAGTTATATTAGTAGAAAGGGCAGAGGGGCAAAATGGTAATCTTACGGGCGATTTAAGTAGTTTTACGGCGACGAATAGCAGTTCATTATTTTTAACTCTATAAGCATCAGGAGTATTTCAGGTCTCCCTTGAGAATTGGTCTTTTAAGTTTTAACTATATAATTAATCAAGTTTAGATAGTTTTAACTGGTTACTTTGGAGTTTTTTCCGGATTTTCTCCTCTCATCATCTTTCCAAGAGCTTATATGTGTATATTCACCTTGTCAAAATAATAAAAATGTAAAAAATAAAAAAAGATTTAACTATATTATTGTTCTTACGAAGTCATAGTTATAACTTCTCTTAATTCTTATTGGAGCGACACAAATAAATAACTATTCCCATACCATAAAGTTTCCACATGATCAAAGTAAGTTTCCACCAAAAAAACCTTATAACAGTAAGTGGATAGATGGAATTCATGAGGAAGTCGGGAACATTAGTATGAAAAAATGTCTCTGTGCTATCCTGGTTTTTTTATGAAGTTAATGCAAGTTTAGAAAAGGTTGAATCATGAAAGCAAAAGTTCAACATGACATGGTGATATGCTCACACAAACATACCCTAAGAATCTAAGGGTTAATCCAGGTCCCAACACATCAAATCAACAGTCCAGATGGACCCAGCAAACACATCACAACACGATAATGGTAATATTATTTTAAGGATTTGTAGAATGAGGCAGTCATCAAGTTGCTGGACAAATTATAGCTCAACATGTCGTTCTCCCATCACTGACCTTACCTACATGTTTATCTCATTCATTTGGATCATCAATGAATCACAATCAAGAAATCATATTTGTTACGGAACTTTTCATTTCACAAGGTTTTTTTGGGGGACCTCATTGGAATCCGTTTTGTCTGTAATCAATTAAGGAGTTGATGCTTGCAAGAATCTTACTCACATCTAATAAGACATTAATAAAATTTCAAGCATACGTCTGCAGGTTGTTAAGTTTTATCATGTAAATGTTATTGGTACAACTTTCACTTCACAGGCCCATCATGAAGTCTCTAGCAGAGGAGTGCAACCAAAACTTCCTTATAAAACAACCTGAGTGGTAAAATTATAACATCATATTCACCAACATGTTTAAGTTAAATAATCCTCCACCAAACAAACCAGTCAAAATTGAGTAAGCAACAAAAAGCAAAGTTGACAACCCAATCACCCAATGTGAGAGTATGGTGAACACAACTAACTTCCATCTCTATTTCAACCATGACAGCAAAAAGCCAAAAGAAATTGAAAATCATAAGCAAACGTCGAATTGCCATAATTTTGTTTTGCACGGATAAATTGATCGAACACATTCTAATACAACTATTATAATCAAGTAATGAGCATTGTACATGGTGATATTTTAAAGTTAAAAAATAGTTAATTACATTTTGTCTCGTGAACTATGCATTGATAATACTTTGCATGCTTGACATTTCAAAGTTGACAGTTACCTCTTTTTTTTTTAAAATTATTATTTAAACTTACATTTGTCATTGTTTTGCAAAAAAAAATTGTTACATCTCTATTACACTCCTAAACTTATATTTACGTGAAAGTTTGGATCGAAACGAATGTTGGATTTTGTTGGAATGTGGGTTGAAAAGGTCAGATCAAAATGACCTAAATTTCAACCAAATCCGACATCCGTTTCGATTCGAACTTTCACGTAAATATAGATTTAGAAGTGTACTAAAGATACAACAACAAAATTACAAAAAAAAGACGAATAAAAATTAAAATAATAATTTTTTAAAATTCAATGGGAAAGTATTAGAAAATGAAATTTTGTAGTAACCGTTAACTTTAAAAGTTAACGGATTTCAGAGTCAACGAAAGTAAATTTCAGAGTCATAAAAAAAATAAAAGTTTAAATGATTCCATGATTCAACGTATCATGGTGTGAGAGATGAGAAAGGTAGTGATGCAACACCCACGAAATTCCATCCCACCAATGGAATAAAAATAGTTATCTTACTTACAACGTTGCAGCATTCCCCATCAAACCTCCCTTTCCCAACACCCCCACTCTCATTGGCCACCACTCTACCAGTACCAAACTCCAAAGCCAAAGGTAAGTAAGTAATATTTCCCCGATTTGAGAAAGAATCTCCAACTCCACACTCCACTCTAGCTAGATCACAATCCTCAAACCATTGCCTTTGCTTAAGTGCAGTGCAAGGCAAACCAAACCAAACCAAACAAAACAAAACCCAACTCCAGTTATAACACACCATCATGCCAATTTAATTAGCTTGCAAGCCAACCCCCCCAAAAAAACACCATATAGTTTTGTTGTTTAGATAGTTTTGATTGATTTCATGAAAATTGGCGGTGGTGGTGGCGGCAGGAAAGCTGGGGAAGGCAGGGATATTCGACTGCTTTCATGAGATCACGGTGGCGGTTGCGGCGATGGCGGCTAAGATAAGTGATGTGGCGTACCACGTGGACACGACGTCGCGGTTGGCCCAATGGAGGATGATCGATGGCCTCTCCCACTGCACCTACCGCAAGTCCGACCCATTCAAAATTGGATTGTGGAATTGGTGGGAATTCTTTTCTTTTTATACATTAATCATGGTTAATTTATTTTGTTATGTTCCGATGAGTCAAATTAATGTGGATGGATATTTGAAGGTACTTGACGGTGGAGAAGAGCAAGCAAGTGGTCATAAGGTTGTATCCTGAGACGTCGATTTTGACCAGAGATCGGCCTCCGATTGCTTCTTTTGTCATGAGGGTCGTTTGTTCCTCTGGAAATAGGACAACTTTGGTCCATCCAGGTCTTCTTACTTCCATATCCTATTATTCTTTGTCATCTAAGTTTTTCTGTTGTTATTTGTGAGACATCTTTTTCATATATATTTTTTTCCTAATTGTGATTCTACAAAGTAAAGATATATGGTGGATGAATAGTGGTTATTTTCCTTTAAGAGATCAGCTTATCTGCAATTTACAAATCAGTATTATATAACCGTGTGCAAATGAAGGATCTGATGGTTTGTGTTGGGAATTGTATGGCATGGTGATAGCAGGAGTTATTGATAAGCAATTGAAGAACAATGAAGATTTCATGTGGACGATCAACACTGCGATCGTCGGGAAATTCCTTATCGACGTTGAGTTCCTAGACCTTAAAACCACATCTTCAAAAGTAAGTATACTTGACTAGGACTTCATTCAATAACGGTTGCACATTACCATGTTTTAACACAATATGATGTCGAATAGATGAATGTGTAACTAGAACGAGTAAAATATGATTTGAAACTGAGAGTCTGTCGTGGTTTGTGTCAGGCAAGCGAGCCATGCTCGATTTGGTCGCCAAACTATATCGAGACTCAATCAACCATGACGGCCCTCGCCGTCCTTCGGCAAATGCTCACTGACACAACCCACACGGACATCACCATCACCACCGCCGATGGTGCCATCCGGGCCCACCGTGCCGTCCTCGCGGCTCGCTCCCCTGTCTTCCACACCATGTTCTCTCATGACCTCCTCGAGACCCAGCGGTCCTTGGTCCACATCCCCGACATGTCCTCCGACGTGTGCATGGCATTCCTTGCCTTCCTCTATGGAGCCGCCACCGCAGACGAGTTCAAGGCCCACCGGCTTGCACTAGTGAGAGCGGCTGATAAATACGATGTGACGGCCCTCAAGGAGGCGTGCGAGGAGAGCTTAGTGGAGGACATCGACGCGGCGAATGTGCTGGAGAGGTTGCAATGCGCGCACTTGTATAAGCTGGGGAGACTGAAGAGGAGTTGCTTGAGGTACCTTGTGGGGTTTGGGAAGGTTTATGAGATCAAGGAGGAGTTTGATGGCTTTCTTAGATGGTCTGATAGGGAGCTTGTTTGGGAGGTGTTTAATGAGATTCTTGCCGCTTGGAAGGGCTTCTGAGTTCCCACTCTCATCGTTGGTTGCAGCTTGTAAGAGTAGTTATTAGCTACCTATTCAAAGGAAATGGATGGCGGGAAGTGTACAAAATTGTGGGGAAAGGAGAATTCTTTGGTTGGTGAAAAAAAGAAACACAAGATATGTAAGATTGGTGATTGATTATTGTCTTGCAGATTTATGGAACTGGTTTAACCTTAATGCTGTGAATTCTTGGGAGAAAAATATAAGTTGGCGATTCTTGGTGAATATTTTCTTTCCATTAGATTCGTACGTCAAATATGAATGTTTACTTTGTGGTTGAGATTTGTCAATGTTCGGTTCTATCAAAGTCAAGTCGTCTACGGTTTGGACGAGCAACCGACAGGGTCATATTACATGTTGACACAGATGGGCCATCAGAGTAAGGTGTTGCTTCATTTTCGGAATTAGTACTTATTTTGGTTTGACATCTTCCTTAATACATTTTTACGATCACCAATAATTGCGTCCGTGTAGTTGTGGATCTCTGTTTTGAGAAACTACAAAAAAAAAAACATCGCGGTATCTGGAGTTCCGTTATCTCAGGGTATTGGAACTCAGACTACAGAGCACAAGTCTCTCCACAGAAACCTACCGAAAATAAACTCATCACCACGACAAATCAATGGGACGAAGTACAACTGAATGAAGTTGAACATGTTACATTACACTGCAATTGTTAACTACAGAGGTAACGTGAGAAAATAATAAATTGAAGAAAAAATATATGTTATTAAAGCTTCTAATGAAATGCTTTTGAATTAAAAATACTTGAAATAAATATAAGCACCTAAAAATAGCATTTCAGGGCATCTAATTTAAATGGTTGTAATCTTAGCCTCCAAATAAAAATCCGGCAGCCTGCTCTTCATTACCATTAAAGAGTTTGAGGGCTTGAATTGCCGCTTGACGGTCAAACCCAAGCTCCACAAGCTTTGAAATTTTTGCTTCCAAATTAACATCCTGTAAAACCATAAGTTAGAATTTGTCCAACGCAGTCAACCCCAAGGAAATAATTTTGACCAAAGCTTAATAAGGCGAGAAAATATAATACTATCAATTCTTTTAATCTTGAAAATCAGCGATGTAAACATGATACCTGTACATTGCTGGTCTGTGGTTGTGGATTCCCTGCAAAAGAAAACTAAAAATGAGAGCAACACAAAGCCATTCAGATAAACAAAGTACAATGGTATGTGCTTAACTGAACAAAACCACCTGAATTGCCACATTAGACAACAGAATCAGAAAGGGCAAAATAGAAAAAGCGAAATGAGAAACATCATGGGACAGGCTACATGGCTAACGATACAAATACAACAGCTACCCATGGCTGTGTGTGTCTTTATGTGTATGACAGAGAGAGGAGGTTTGTGCCTCTCCATGTCTACGTGTGGGTCCGTGTATATGAGTCGGTGTACATTACTGAGTGTAAATGTTTGCACTTGTCTGCTTGGAAGTGTGTGTTGATATGTACACCTGTTTGTTTGTTTGTTTGTTTGTTTGTTTGTGTGAATATGAGTGCACTTGTAATTTTGTGGGTATACATTAAGATCTGTATTCTGAAAGTCATATGTTACTGCCGTGAAGATCAATATTTGATCAAACCACAGGCAGCACGTGACAATCATAATGACAGAGTCGTCTTTAGAGCCTCTGCAATGGGGGCTACCAGGGTAGAAATGGTTGATAACTATACATGGAGGATTTGAATAGCTTGAGTTTACAAGTTCGCATTTTGGCTTATTCATTCAAGTAGGCCGACTTGGTCAGTTGACAGAGATCCCGTAGGTTAAAAAATGCACAGCACAGGTAGTGTGGCCTACCGAATCACAATGTAGTATTGCCATAGTCAGTCAGAGGATAAAACATATACTGAAGGGGAATAATTCTACATTACTTATTGACAAAAACTAAAATTACCGAGGATTAACCAAGTAAGCACAAAATTTTCTGAGCACTTGAAACAATTGATAAAGATTAAGACATAGTAGTTTGTATAACTTGCTCATTGATAGATAAAAGGATAACCTGAACAGTTTTTAAGAACAAGTACCTGAACTTTGTTTCTGAGTTGGTAGGGTTGAGGAAACCCCTCCTGCCCCAGATGATTCCTGAAATCAAGAGCAAAAACAATTACACAAACTAAGAAAAACAGATTTCAGAAGAAAATGAAGAGAAGGCCAATTCTAGTCCTCAAATGGGAGCAAAAGAAGGCATAGCCTAAATATTAGGTAGGAGAAAGTGAAGAGTGTCCCACGGAAACGAAAAGGAAAATAAAAATGAGAAACATTTAACAGAGTTTAAATTGGATTTACTTTTTTCGGGAAAAAAATTATGCAGGTGGAACTCAAATTTTACAGAGATAAATTTGATAAATTAGAAGAAAAAAAATGTTTCATGGATTGATTGTTACAAGTACTAATGCTTTTGTATGCAAGTGCAACTAGCATTATAGATAAAGACAGGTAATCCGTAATGTTAACACGTTACCACAAAAAATCATGGATAGGTGTATATATGTAATGATGTAATTTGTGTGTAAGTTCAATTTTTTATATCCAATAAAACAATAAAGAAGACATCATGCATCAAGCATTTTGGGACTCAAGAAACTTACCGGAACCAATCCTTTGCCTTCAGAAGCCTGTCTTGAGAATTCATCACGAATATGAGATGGAATATCTTTTTCTGGAAGAATATGTGATTCCATTAAAGAATCATAAAGAAAGGAAATATAATCACGAACATAAAAATATGTCATCTTCATTATTAAAATCAAATAATAACTAGCCTTATATTCTAAAAAATATATTTCAGCAAGAAAATTGATTATGCTCTAGATAATGGAAGCCTAGGCGAATTTGGCCACCTTGACTCTCTAAACTCAAGAGGTATTTATCAAACCTAAAAGAAAAACGTTATCCAAACTACAGTCATGCTCAGTCTCATCTAATAAATGAATAGTTATGAATCTTGAGAAGAATTTTGGGCAAAAAAATGACAACGATCCAAAGTAATTATGACATACCTTGCAAGAATGGGACAGAAACCTCACCAGCACCTACTCTCAAAACATTATCTTTTAAATCAATTATACACTGCACAAAATAATAGGAAATTTCAGTAAGTCGGCAAGCATCAAATGGCCAATATTTATGTTCTCCATCTTGCAGATGCCACCTGATGCTTACGAAGCATATCAAGTCCAAATAGGAACTCCACATTGGCAGCATCTAGCACCGTGAAAGAGCAAGGATAAAATGAATTCCCAATCTGAGACAGAAAAAAGGAAGAAATTATATATCAAATAATGTTTTTTAATAAAATGAAATTTATAAACAAAATACAGCTAAGAAATATTCATCCATATTAAGAGAAAACTGAGCACAGGTAAGTACATAACCAAAGACACAGATGACAGATCACATCATTTTTCTTATATTCTGATGCTATTTTACAAACTAAATTGATGACTCATACTACTTGATAACTGTATACAAGACAACGAAATCGCACAGATAGGAAATAGAACACTAGGAAGCAAGAAGAATATGGTGATAATGCGTGCCCTGGAAGCATCACATACAGTTTGACATATATCCAAGGCTTTTATTAAAGGAACAGTCATGTCTTCCTACTTTATACAATTTATTGCAAATATTGAGTTCTTAAAAAACAAAAGGAACATATTAGAATGATGTGCGCAACTCATCAAGCACAGAAAAACAATGTGTCATTAATAGATCAATCTCTAACATAAATTGCTTGATCAAAATCTTTGTTGTCGATCTTTCAGAGTAGAAATAGAAGACTGTAAAATTTTGTCGAACATTGGTCGTTCATGCATACATGTATTCTTTTCCCCAACACACTGTTTGAGGATTGGAGGCTATTAAATGATGATCCTAAATGATCAAGAGGAGGAGATTCTTTGAGAAAAACACGAGAAAAAAGACAAACACGAAACCAACTTCAACTTATATCATTAAAAATCTGCATCACTGGCAACTATACCACATCTGATCAAAATATGCCAGAAGCAATGGCAAATCACAGATAAAGAGGTGTAAATGAATCATACAGTAGAATCCTGACATGGAAATACTGAATTGGTAGTAATATGATATTAAAGAAAAGTGAGCTAATTAAACCTTGAGTGGTGCCACATGTATTCGCCCTAATATCTCTGACTGGCCAACTCCAACAGCAATACCGTGATAACGCTGATCTAACAATCTCAACAATCTGATACAGAACACAGTACAACCTTCAACGAGGGAACTCATCATAACCAACCAAATGTGAGGAAAATTACTGAAGAACTTGCACACAAAAACATTGATAACATATAAGGCTCCATATGCACAATCATAACCAAAAATAAATATATATAAGCATTAGAAAAATGGAGTCGGGGTGAATTTTATTGCAGATGTAACTTTTTTGAAAATCAATTACAGACACCCTTTCTGCTATTAACTCTTCTGGAGTCTCTATTGGAAAAACAATAAAAATCACATTCACTTTGCAATTATGGACCAAAAAATTGTTTCTGGATGACCTTGTGCTAGATGTATATGATGTAACAGTGAACAGTCCAGCGCATGAATAAAAAATTATTACCTGCCTTACTGGATCATACCAAATTTGAAGAAAAAAAGTGGTCTTTTTTACTGTTATTTAGAACTATTTTAACAGTTTCAGGCATCCATGGCCTTTTGATTTTGATAATTTTTTATCATTTTCTCCTTCGGACCACAAGTATTTGTTCTCTTGCAGTAAGCTATAAATCTTGTCTTAGTTAATTTGCATCTAAGAAAACACAAGTCCTACATCTTAGTTTAATGGTAGAGCAACTGACAATAACTAATAATGATATAAAGGAAAAGAAAATATAATTGTACATACCCACAACGTTCGGCGCAACTTTTTGAAATTATTGTGGACTGTGCACCACTATCAACAAAGGCCTAGAAAGACAACCAAAACTTAATGTTAGCTTTGAATATTGAAGCACGCATAGTAAGAGATGGTACAATGCTAGTATTACAAAATCAAGACAGCAAACAAAAACAGAGATATATTAGCATTGGACCTAAGGTAAGTCCGAGGTAGAAATAGCACAATAACACTATTATACATGGATTACTGTTCTAAAATCTGTTAAACAGTGTTCTATACTTCTTGTCAAAGCAGGATTGCACGAAGAAAAAGATACAAGATAAGGGCCTCTGACCCACCTTTAAAGGTATCCCATTGACTTCCATATCAACATAGAGCATGACCTGAAACATGACTACAGTGAGGATTATCTAAAAGTTTACTGGAACAAGATAGGTTGAGAAATAGATACCACGCGTGCAAAAGCTTCAGGATTGTGCTCAAGTGCCGCTTCCCAATTTTCATCGATTCCTTTCTAAATACCATTACATAAGCAAATGAACAATCAGAGATGAGGACTACACACAGTGTCGTCTATCAAGTTAAATAATGTATTCAGTACAATGACAGAAAAAAGAGCCATGTGGCAACTGAAGGGTAGGTTGCGGTTTCAAGCACAGTAGAATTTCTGTAACTCAAAACCATAGAATAATGGATAACTGCATGAGAAGAACCAACCTGCCTAATTGCTGCTTCAATTTTCCTTTGAGATTCAACATCAAAAGGATCAGCATACATCAGAGCCTAGGTCGATAAGAAGAAGAACATCATTAGTTCAGACCTGATGCAGCAATTTCACTTAGTGTATATGACATGAAAAACCATTTCTATAGACTAGACATGCTAGCAAAATAAGATATGAACTTGAAAGCTAACAATTTCCTTGAAACAAAAAAGAAACTTCAAAAAAAGACGCGTGTATACTGCATAAAGAGACAAAAACAAACCAATTCTCAAAACAATCAACTCACATCAGGGTAAGGGATCCAATATCCCCAGATGCAAATATATTGTACGAAACATATATAGAGATATTGGAAATTTTGAAGCATAGAGGAATAAAGTTTCGATAATAGTACATGAAATGCAGACAATTGGGAAAACATAAGCACAAAAAATGCATAACCCACATAAACTGATATAACAATGTCTAGAGAAACAAGAAACCAAGGGAAAGATAAAAGCAGGCAAGCTCCTTACAAGCTCTTCTTCCTGTTTACGTCTTAATTCTGATCTTTGTTGATGACGAGCTCGCAGGATGTTCTGTAAGGCATCAATATCATCTCCAAGAAGAGCTTGAGCGAGAACAGGGTCACTCTATAAAGAAACAATAGAATAAACAATTCAACAGCTAATAATCAGAACTTTTGATTCAAAAAACTACAATGCCATATGGACATGGTTATCTAGCAACTACATATTTTCCTTCTGGTAGAAAGATGGATTGTGAAAACACAAAAAACATTTTTCAGGAATAGTCAGAAAGAAAAACATCGAAATTAGGTGTTTTGCCTATATCCTCGTGTGCAAACATTATCCCCTGACTTCTTATATCCACAATTCCACATTGCTAAAACCCTTCTCTGTTGCATGTTTATTGATAGGTCGTGGATTACAGATGTATGTTTTCGTAAAATAAGAAATAATGCATGGATTCCAGAAGCCAGAAGGCTTACCAGAGATATGAACTCACAGAAATCACCTATAAAAGGTAAATGAATGCCTTCCCAGTGGCTAATTTTTCTTTCTCACATGTACATTTCTTGTAAAATATTAACTCAACTATGCTTACTTAGAAAGCAGAAGTCGAGAGGAAACCAGAAAGGTGAAGGAATCTATGGTTCTCATCCTAGAATAGATAAATTATATGATGCCACATAGTGTAAGCCAGCTTAGATCGGTAAAAGGAAAAGTAACTGTAAAATGTAGGCCAATGTCCACTCCTTTGTTGACCTTTCTTGTAAGATTAGTCAACAGGTATTAATAGGAAATTTTACTTCAGAAAATGTCTTGATGCATCTAGCTACTGAAAAGAGTAAACCAACGAAACTCGACCTGGAATAGTTGTGCCATAGTTTGGGTATCACGCCGGAGGTGCTGTTGGAAGGTTTTAGGATTTACAGCTGAGCCATCAGGGTTAAATTTCAGATCATCAGAAGGAGTCCTATAAGAATTGAAAAGAGAGAAATCATCAAAATCCAGACATAATAGTGATGAATTGATGGGTCAAATTCCAACCAAAGAATGGCATGCATGAAACAGAAAAAATTAAGACAACAACTATATTTGCATGCTGAGATAATATATATGTAAAATAACAATACAGGGATCCAACACATGCAAAAGACTGACTGTATCATCTCACAAAACATACAAGACAACCACCAATATTGTGAACCAAAAAGGTACATGAAGGGCATACAACTACATACCATAGTTCCATCGAATTTAGTGGGAGAGACGGTCTTTTTTGAGCACCAGCTAAAAGGTCGCTTTGAAATAAAATTCAGTTTTTATCACATTAGTCTTTTGACCATGTAATTCTTATTTCCATACATGTCCTTTAGTAATTGTATTCTTAGACTTTCTAGCTATCCAATATCTCCAAGTGTCCATGAATTCAGGAATGTACAATCTAACACCATTTCATTCAACACATTTAGAAAATCAACAAAACCTCTGCATACATTGTCGTGGACATTTTCTGAAAGACTGAAACAAATGAGTACGACATCTCCATCAGATAGTCATACCCTCTAATTTCATGTAGCATTGGGCCTCACAGATCATACAGTTTAAGGAAAGACGAACCAAATAACCAATATGATGTGATCACTTGCTAGGTTACAAACAAACTAGCCAAAAAAACTCTTACAGACAACATCAGTGTTTCAAGACATGCTGACATGGAATATCATTCAGACAGATAGTCATACCCTCTAATTTCACGTAGCACTGGGCCTCACAGATCATCCAGTTTAAGCAAAGATGAACCAAATAAGCAATATGATGTGATCACTTGCTAGGTTACAAACAAACTACCCAAAAAAACTCTTACAGACAACATCAGTGTTTCGAGACGTGGAATATCATTCGGACAGATACAAAACAAAGGCATATTAGTGGAAACACCCGACGAGATTTTCCAAATCAAACTGCTATATACAATCCACAGAGACAATATTCATCCCACAATTTCAGAATATTTTTTTCTCCAAATAAAAAGTGTAGCATATTCTTCTTCTGCGTCATTCAATTGTAATTAACCAAAAACTAGCTTATTTGAGGCCATCTCAACTCCACCAATCAAACAACAATCCGTAAGCACCATAGATCCAGAATGCGAGCAGTGACAACGGATCATCTCATATTACATCACTTCAACAAGAAAATTTTAAGCCACACTAACTAACCACAGTATAAAAAAAACTTCCTAACTCGAAAACCAAAATCATGAGTTTCAAGTACCTCTGGACAGAGCCAGACGTCATAGTGATCAAATCCCCTTCCTTGACTCCAATCCTCCCCAACCGATCCGCGTTCCTGATCTCCCTCCCGTTGAACTGCAACTGTTGCTGCTGAATCGCCGCGCCCGTCTACAAATCCAAACCCAACTTCAACAAAACCACACCAAAACCCTAAAAGCAACATCTTTCGGGGAGAAAACGACTCACCTCGACTTCCAGGAGCGCCTTAACGTTCTCAACCTGCGAAAATCACCCAATTCAGACAAAAACGAGGAAATTGGGAAGCGGAAGGGGTGGGAGAAGGATTTGGTTACGGATTCGTCGGGATCGACATCCAACGTGATGAACTGCTCGTCGGGGGTCATCACCGTGATCTTCATCTTCGAATTCGGGGTCGGATTAGGGTTTCGGGATTTGGTTTGGTTTGATCGGAAGTCGGAGAGAAGGCGTCGGTTTGCTTGAGGAGGTGGAGAAAGTACAGAAGAGTTGTCGGCTTTTTATTTTTACGCGATTTATAGGCTTGGGAATTGGACCAGGTAATAACTAATAAGATTTAGTAACGTACATTTGGTGTACAAAATATTAGGGTAGTCCCTCACGTCAAACTTTAAAACTATATAAGGTATTAGTATACAATATTTTTCAAATGGTATAACAAAATACAGTGAGATGGACATCTATCATTTTTCTTAATTATGAAAATTTTAAGGAAGTAGTATATATAACATTTTTCTTAACATCTTTCTTAAAAGTTCATTCTTCTTCTTAATATTTCTCTCTTTAATGAATTCTTTCTTAGTTTCCGTTTATAATTTTTTCTAAAGGTTGAACAAATATCACGAGAAGTGGGCGTCCCCTTCTTCTCTTAATTTTGAAATGAAATTTGGTCAAAATTGTAAGATAAAGACTCAAATAACCTACTAAGAAAGATCACTTATTTTGTGTCAGGTATACAATTGTAATTCATATTGTGGATGGACAATTTAAACTTAACGGTCGACCACATCGAAAGGTCATGAAATCACAAAAAAATCCCATCATCGTGCTAGTTGTTTTACTTTGACATAAATACAAAGTCAACAATTAAACAAGTGTTTCAATTAAATAAATACAGAATTACTCATTTGCATGTCATGCTTAGATCCAAATTAGTTATATTATCCTATGAATTCTCCACTACAAATTATGTCACACTTTTGAATGAGCTTCATACATATATCTTTGACATGCATAGTTCTGATGACTTTTGTAACTTTGAAGAATTTGGTGATTCAGAAGAAGAAGAAAAAAATTTGTTAAAAACCACATAATCAAATAGAGTATCATGTGTCGAATGACAATTCAGTGCTTTATAATGAAAATGATTTACTTGATAAAGTTACTGATGAGTCAATTGTGGATTGTTTTCAAATTATGAAAACTCGTCGAGGTAAATTTTAATTTTTCTAAGAATATATATATAGACCTTTTTCCTTTATACTTTCACTCCCCTAAAAAAAATTCTGGTGCCATCACTGATTATAGGTGATGATTTAAATCCTCTAGACCAATTTTGTTAAAAGATTTAAATCACTAGTGTTTGTGGAAACAATTTGACAAAAAAACCCTACAGATAATGATTAATAGGTAAAAAACTAACTAATCTTATGTTTCAAAGTTTAAGTAAAGAGACATAATTAAGGGAAATATATGTAATTTGTAAGAATTCTTCTGATTGTTGAATTTGACCAGACATCTTAATGTGAATAATAATTACATAATTTATGTGTTTTGTATTTATAAGAAAAGGTCCTCACTCCTCAGATAATATGACTTTGAAAACCCCTTTTTTATTTATGTTTCCTGTACTTCGACTAATTTTGAAGGTGCATTCACTTGTGAGAAGCTTAGCCCATTGGGCTTGAATGGATGACCAAATTGGGCTCAAGGGAACTCAATTCAATTGGGTCAGTTAGCTTTTGACTTGATTTTAGTCGAACTGTTAGGTTCAGAGGAGTTCAACTTGGGTTCAAGAATTCAATTCTTGGAATCTATATCTATGCTGAGTGGGACCGAGGAAGCAATGGTTAAATTCAAGGGAGCTTGATTGATTGGACTAAATAAATTTAACCCAAGGAAACTTGACTTGAACGATATTTTAGCTCGAGTAGTTATAGACGGACGCGCGCGTCACGGACGCACCTTACGTGGATCTGTACAGCTCAGATATTTTTCTTTGAGTCAGCGTCCAGTCAGCGAAATTTCTCTTCGCGCGTTTTTGTCTTTTTAAAAAACGCCGGTTCCCAATACACAGATAAGACAGTGTGCAGACCCTAGGACATCGTGCAGTCTCATTATTCGTGCAGAGCCCACACTTATCATAATAAAATATTTGTTTTTAAGTTTTACGTTGAATCAACTTAATTTGTCTAGCTTACTTTATGTGTGTGTGCAGTTTACATTATGTGTTTGTCCTGTTAACGTTATGTGTCTGTCCGGAATAAGTGTATATTGTTGTACGGAATAAGTGCATTTGCAGTCCGGAATAAGTGTATTTGTTGTCCGGTTTAAGAATAAAGTGTGTCCAGAAACGGAACATAAAGTTTGTCCGGAATAAGTTGATTTGTTGTCCGGAATAAGTGTATTTGCTGTCCGGAATAAGTGTATTTGCAGTCCGGAATAAGTGTATTTGTTGTCCGGTTTAAGAATAAAGTGTGTCCAGAAACGGAACATAAAGTTTGTCCGGAATAAGTTGATTTGTTGTCCGGAATAAGTGTATTTGCTGTCCGGAATAAGTGTATTTGCAGTCCGGAATAAGTGTAGTTGTCCAGAATAAGAAGAAATTGTGTCCAGAAACGGAACAGAAAGTTTGTCCGGAATAAGTGTATTTGCTGTCCGGAATAAGTGTATTTGTTGTCCGGAATAAGTGTATTTGTTGTCCGGTTTAAGAATAAAGTGTGTCCAGAAACGGAACATAAAGTTTGTCCGGAATAAGTTGATTTGTTGTCCGAAATAAGTGTATTTGCTGTCCGGAATAAGTGTATTTGCAGTCCGGAATAAGTGTAGTTGTCCAGAATAAGAAGAAAGTGTGTCCAGAAACGGAACATAAAGTTTGTCCGGAATAAGTGTATTTGCTTTCCGGAATAAGTGTATTTGTTGTCCGGAATAAGTGTATTTGTTGTCCGGTTTAAGAATAAAGTGTGTCCAGAAACGGAACATAAAGTTTGTCCGGAATAAGTTGATTTGTTGTCCGGAATAAGTGTATTTGCTGTCCGGAATAAGTGTATTTGCAGTCCGGAATAAGTGTAGTTGTCCAGAATAAGAAGAAAATGTGTCCAGAAACGGAACAGAAAGTTTGTCCGGAATAAGTGTATTTGCTGTCCGGAATAAGTGTATTTGTTGTCCGATTTAAGAATAAAGTGTTTCCAGAAACGGAACATAAAGTTTGTCCGGAATAAGTGGATTTGCTGTCCGGAATAAGTGTATTTGCTGTCCGGAATAAGTGTATTTGCAGTCCGGAATCAATATATGGAATGCAATAATATGATGTCGAAACAAAAAAACGTCCGCAAAGCGCGCTCCCTCTGTCCGCTCGCTTTGCGGGGGGGGGGGGGGGGGGACTCACGTCCCCCGCAGGGGCTGCCGCCCCCTGCCACCCCCGCACAAACTCAACAAACCTCCCACTGTATATTTTACCCCACAAGAATTACGTTTAGGAAAAAAATAACATCTCAGTTTCTCTGTTTATGTAGAATGTTTGTCCTGTTTTGTCCTGTTTATGTAGAAAGATTGTCCTGTTTTGTCCTGTTTATGTAGAAAGTTTGTCCTGTTTATGTAGAAAGTTTGTCTTGTTTATGTAGAATGTTTGTCCAGTTTATGTAGAAAGTTTGTACTGTTTATGTACAAAGTTTGTCCTGTTTATGTAGAAAGTTTGTCCTGTTTATGTAGAATGTTTGTCCAGTTTATGTAGAAAGTTTGTCCTGTTTATGTAGATACAATGAGAGCACAATGAGATATTGATGGTACATATTATTGATGGTAACTATTACACAATAAGATACAATGAGAGTACAAAGACAAACAAACAATACAAACACAAACACAAACACACAAAAATTACAAAAATAATATATCTTCTCCCAGTAAATCACACACAAACAAACAATACAAACACAAGCACGCACAAATTACAAAGATAATATATATTTTCCCAGTAAATCGGAAAGAAGATGTAAGACTTAAACATGACCGTCTCATTCACGCTGCTTACGTTGTGAAGAACCTTGGGAGTCGGCATCAGACGCTTTTTCGACGTAATATCTTACTCGAAATGGTGATTTATTACGGAGAGATGTACAACATAAACCGAACATACGTAAGTCTTCACCACGGAGCGTTGTACATCTCTCCGGAATAAATCACCATTTCGAGCAAGATATTATTTCGAAGAAGCGTCTGATGCCGACTCTCAGGGTTCTTCACAACGTAAGTAACGTGAATGGGACGGTCGATGACACTCTTTCTTTCTTCTTCATTCTTTTTCTGTCACGGGCACTCCAACAGTGCAGCAAAGATGTTGTGGTGCGAAGTCTTCACCACCGGATCGTCACATTCACGATGCTAACGCTGACAAGAACATCGGGAAGTCTTCGCACCGTCCCATTCACGCTGCTTACGTTGTGAAGAATCCAGGGAGTCGGCATCAGACGCTTCTTCGACCTAATATCTTGCTCGAAATGGTGATTTATTCTGGAGAGAAAGAATGAAGAAGAAAGAAAGAGTGTCATCATATTTGTATTTGGGTGGAGAGAGAGAACGTGCTGAGTTGAAACGCATTTAATGTGATTTGAGTGGACATCAGGAAGAAAAAACAAAAAAACATTCATGCTTTAGCCACGTAAGGGCTGACATGGATGTCCACGTAGAGCGCGTCCGTGACGCACTGCGTTCAACAAACATTTCCCTAGCTCAAGGTCGCTATTATGGACAAATCAATTGTGTAGATATGTTTGTTCTTTTTTGGCACTTTGATTGAGTAGGGTTGTCCTACACTTGTGGTGTACAATCAAGCATTAAACTATCAAAATAGTACCACAGTTCAAAATAAGGTCCTTATACACGGCCATGCGCGTCCCAGACGCGGCTGACGTGGTCAGTTGAGTCACCAATCCAGTCAGCAGAGGAATTCATTTAATAACATGTTGGTGTTACATGCAACCTTTAGTTTCCCAATGCAACATTACTTTCTCACTGCAACGTTTGGTTTCCTCATGCAACTTTTACTTTTCCCAACGCAACTTTTGGTTTCCCCAGATAACAACTTAAAAAGGCAAAACATGTTCCTTTTTAACATCTACGTCTATCCTTTTTAAGTTTACAGTTCACCTTTTTAACTGTAAGTTGTACATTTTTAAGTGATGTATGTTCCTTTTTAATAATTGTTTGTTCCTTTTTATGTTTGAGTTTCTTCTTTTTAACTGTGAGTTGTACATTTTTAAGTGTAGTCTGTTCTTTTTTAAGTGAGTGTACATTTTTTAGTGTGAAGTTATTCTTTTTAGTGTTTTTTGTTCTTTTTAAGTTTGCGGTTCTCCTTTTTAAGTATGAGTTGTACCTTTTTAAGTGATGTTTGTTCCTTTTTAAGAATTGTTTGTTCTTTTTTATGTTTGAGGTTCACCTTTTTAACTGCGAGTTGTACCTTTTTAAGTGTAGTTTGTTCCTTTTTAAGTGAGGTTTGTTCCTTTTTATGTTTGAGGTTCTTCTTTTTAACTGTGAGTTGTACATTTTAAGTGTAGTTTGTTACTTTTTAAGTGAGTGTACCTTTTTAAGTGTGAAGTTTTCTTATTTAATTTTTGTTTCGTCTTTTTTAAAATATGTTGTTTCTTTTTAGATACTACTTCATCATTTTAAGTATTGCTTCATCCTTTTTAATTTTCTGTTGTTTCTTTTTAAGTTGATGTTTTTCTTTTTTAATTTTCTGTTTTTCCTTTTTAATTTTCTGTTGTTCCTTTTTAAGTTATTTTGTTCCTTTTTAAGTTGTTGTTTTTCTTTTTTAACAAAATTAAAAACTTTAAATCAACTACAAAGAAACATTTTTTTCATCAAAAACTCAACACAAAAAATCCAAATCAGCTACAAAGAACCACACTTCCAAAAAAAATGAAGACCAATCAATTATAGAACAAAACCAAAAACTTAAAATCAGCAACGAAAACCAAACTTTCCCCAAAAACCACCACACAAAAAACTTAAATCAGTTACAAAAAACCACATTCCTCTCATCTGCAAAAACTCAACACAAAAAAACTCAAATCAGCTACAAAAAAACATGTCTCCGAAAAACTCAAGATCAATTCATCACATAACAAAACCCCAAAACTTCAAATCGGTCACGAAAACCAAACTTTCTCCCAAAAACATCATACAAAAAACTAAAATCAGTTACAAAAATCACATTCCTCCTCCTCCTCGCCTCGAGAAAGACTCCAACGCCAACCATTTCCTCCTCTTCCTCGCCGACCAACTACATCGTGACGTCCTAACCAACGACGTCGGAGTCCCAACCTCCTTAAGACTCACTCCCGCGTCATCTCCTCGGCATCCCTCTTACCGATCTCGTCTTCCATCGGGAGAAAATGATAGAGAATGAAAGGTTTGGGGAATAATGGAAGATTTTGAGAATATATGTATGTTGGAAACCAAATGTCACATAGTTCCGCGTACGTGTGATGTGACACAAAATAAATAAATAATATGTGATTTAATTAATCTTTGATTTTTGCTGACTGGATTGTGCACGTCAAACGACGCTCCGGACGCACTGCGGCCATAAAACTTTTCCTTCAAAATAACATTCAATCGTAATTAGAAATACTAACAAAGAATCTTCCTCAGAAGTGAGAAGTGAGAAGTTCAAAACTAATCAATCTCTCTACCCATCAGTCTTCACCCATCCAACCAATTTCAGTGAATTGGAAGTTGAAAGTTGACATAAAGTATACTACTTTTTGCCTGCAAACACCACTCCCTTGCAAACTTGTACCATGGACGAATCTAACACTGCATTACTGCAACACTATCACATGCTCTTACAATCCAAATCCACTAAATAAATTTAGCAAAAAACCGCATAAAACATGTACGTCTAAGGACAAACTAGTGTCACTTATATTGGATCATCTTCATAATACTTCGGCTGAGAATATTTAGTGTCAACATCTGAAAAGCCACCTGCAACGAAGCTTCCTTGGAGCAAAACATTTTAGTTGTTAATTATGAGGCAATAAGCTAGGGGATCAGACATCAAAGCTTGGCTGATCTCATCTTTTGTAATCACAAAGTACAAGATCATCAATTTAATTAACTAGTACGTGCGGTGGAATCCAATGAGCTTTGGATCTCCATAATGGTCGCAATGGGGAATAATCTATTGTGTCTCCCACATGCAAACCAAAATCATCACTTCAGCTAGACTCCCTGGTTTATAAATCGATGCCGATTGTTTGTCAATCTAAAAGCTAGTTTGTAGGTAGATTATCCGTTTTTAACCATCAAATTATCGGTTTGGTACTATTTGAAATACCATTGGTCTACCATCTAAAATTTGGTTGATACTATTTGTAAGCTAAGAACTTTGAAAGAAAGCAGTTGAATAAATTCTTATAAAGCACTTTGCATTTCATTTTTGGAGCAATATGAGAATTATGTGCCAAACAATCTCAGCGATAACAAATTGCATCCTATTCTACGGCCTATATTATCATTTTTCATACAAACAAAACACATAGCCCTATAATATAAAGTTTCCGCAATGCTGCAGCCTGTGTGTCGCCATATATCTATGGATGTCTTCGATGTTATGATGATGAATGCAATCAATAAAGGTGGCCTTTATTACAACAATACTTAAGGCAAATCATATTTCATATTTATAGAAGGCACAGAGAATCTATCAAGTTGCATGCGTGCGAGAAGTTGAATAATGTGTGGTCCTCTTCTCGAAATTTTCAATATCGTTAATTATTTATTTATCTAGTTTGTTATTTGAGATTCCTTAACTATTGTTATTAGTCCCACTTGACACAGTAGGGTTTGCTTCCGTAGTGTCGTATATGTTATTTAAATCATTCCAACAAGATTATATCCGTTTCCTCTGGCAATACGATTTTAAAAATCGAAACAGATGTATGATTAAGCGATGCAACAAATATTATGTTTTTTAGAGCATATACGATGAATGTGGCTGGCTATGCATGAAGAGTTCTATCATTTAATGATAATCGGAGTTACATGGATATTTTTTGAGAGAATCTCCTGATCCTGCTCATATAATGAGATGATTCCTTCTACCTATAATTGAACATGTATGATAATTTAATTCATTAATATAAATGGTTTTGTGTCGGATAAATTTAGTTGGGTCACTGAACAAAACAAATTTGACTACATCAATTTGGATAAAATTTTGATGAGATTTTTTAAGTCCAACTGGAAGAATGAAATCTGTAACTAGCACATCAAGATTACCACCTAATTCGTTTAGAGTGGGGCATACCACAGTAGATAAGAAGGCATAACTCTTATCAATGGACGTCAGATTATGATGTTTAATTAATTTAGAACATCTCAATCTCCAAAAGCATATACATATTTCAAATTGCACATTGTTTGGCAGAATAAGCATACCAAGGAGAAGTTGATAAGCATAGTATCCTCCCTCTCTTCGGTGGGATTAATGATGCTTTCATTTGATAATGACGTTAAATTTAGACACGTAGATTTGGTTAATCTATCGGCGTGGGCAATTTATTCGACGAAGCCTAAGGGGAGTGTTCTTATTATGACATTTGTTTTTTGAAATAGAAATTATTATGACATTTGTTCTCTGTGTGTACTTGAGACAAGGAGTCTTTCAAAGATTTTTCGGTGACCCTAAAGTATTTCGATTTGATGATGTACCTTTTGAGATGAGTTGCTATTTCAAATTGAGAATCACTCAACATTAGATATGCGAGTTATATTTTTGTGTGCATATCGGAAGTTCGATTTTCAAAAACACACTCAATTGTGGTAGTAGCACATTTTAGATTCAGTTTGAGACACCAATTGTGGGATCCTAATCCAAATGTGTTTAGGAGGAGATGAGATGGACGACTGAGATGGAGTGGTGATGGATGAAGGGTTGAGATGGATTGAAGATTAGATGGATGGTGAGGATTTAGGTGGGGTGAGATATTTATTGGTGATTCTCCCTCTCTCTCACACTTTACACTCTCTCACGTCTCTCTCTCTCTCTCTCTCTCTCTCCTAGTTGGTGCTCCGGCAAGAGGGTTGAGCTCCGGCGAGGCGGAGGTGGTCGTCGTGTGTGGGTTGCTCGTGGAGGTGAGTGTTGGTTTCTTAACCCTTCCTGCTTGTTTGGTTCTCTCTCTCAACCTAACTCGTTTTCTGTGGTCGTGGTTGGCTCGTGGAGGTTGACAGAGGTGGAGTCGTGTTTGTGAAGCGTCAAGGAGTGGTGATCGTCGATCGAGCGTGAGGTTCGTCGACGGATTGTGATTTTGGGGGAGATGTGCTCGTGGAAGCGTCGTCGAGGTTCTTCGAAGGTTTCTTCAAACCTTCACGGTATGTCAACTCGCTCACTTAGTAGTGTGAGTATTTGGAAGTCGATGGTAGGCCTTTCGGCTCGTCGCAAGCAAACATGCAGCAGATTTTACTGCCTGATCGGTCGACCGGTTGGTGGAAACGGTCGACCGTTCTTAATGAGAATTCGGGTTCTGCCTCACACCGGTCGAATGATGCCCTTGGGGCGGTCGACCGGTTGCGCATTTGAGGGAAGCCTGGTTGGTTTCGGTCGAACGAGTCCCCTTTGTCGTTCGACTGTGTGCACTGTCATAGGTCGGTTGGGGCATTGACCATCTAAACAGTTGACCGCCTGTGTGACTTTGTCCGACCGGTGACTTAAGTTGGATTAGTGGTTGGTTCGACCGAAGGTGGTTCGGTCGACCAAACTTGTTGTTGAGCGTGAGGGAATTCCCTGGTGGAATTCGGTCGACCGAGAGTGCTCGAGTGTTCGACCAGATTTGTTGGTGAGAGTTGGGGAAATTCCCTCGTGGAATTCGGTCGAACGAGAGTGCTCGGGGGTTCGACCAGATTCGTTGTTGTGCGTGAGGGATTTTTCCCTGGTGACTTTCGGTCGAACGGGGCCCCTTTCCCGTTCGACCGATTGGTTGTTTTGTTCGTTGAACCTTGGAGGCGACTTCTAAACGGTAGACCGGTCCTTAACTTTGGTTCGACCGAACAAGTGTGGTTGGTGGGAATTGGTCGACCGATGGAGTGCCGGTCGAGACAATTGCCCTGTGTTTGTGAGATTCGGTCAATTGGAAGTTTTGGTTCGGTCGACCGTTTGTGTCCAGTTTTGCACGTTGGATGTGCAGTTGTTGTGGTGTCGATGTTCTTCCGACAAGTGTGCTAGTGAGCACGAGTGTTGCAGTGGTTGGGTGAAAAAACCCTAGAACCCCGTAACTGTGTGAGAGTTGTGGTTTGGTGAAAAAGCCCTCGAGTCCAGCTTGGAAATTGGTGTGTTGCGGTGGTTGGGTGAAAAAGCCCTGAAGCCCCGTAACTGTGTGAGAGTTGCGGTTGGGTGAAAGAGTCCTGGAGGCCAACTAGTATGTGCGGGGTTGGGTGAAAAAGCATTGGAGCTCCGTAGTGCGTTCAGGTTGGGTGAAAGAGCTCTGGAGCCTGAGCATGGACCGCGTGTTAAGGGTTGGGTGAAAAAGCCCTAGAGCCCTTGGACGTTTGGGTTGGGTGAAAAAGTCTTGGAGCCCTTGGTCGTGTCGTGGTAGCTGCGGTTGGGTGAAAAAACCCCAGAGCCCAGCTTGGCGACGAGTGTGTTGCGGTGGTTGGGTGAAAAAGCGTTGGAGCCCCGTAACGGTGGTGTGTGTTGTGGTTGGGTGAAAGAGCCCTGGATTCCAGCCTGGTTGTGGTGTTTTTCTTGTTGGTAGAATTTCATACTATGGTGTCTTTCAGTTCATGCATTGTAGAGTTTGACATACGGGGTTTCCTTCTGGAAACTCAGACATTGTTGCATGTTTGCTTGTCAGACCATTATCGGCGATAGGGGGTGGTGACTAAGGAGAGGAGCGTTGCTACCTGATCCTGCTTTCTCTAATTTGAGGTCGGAGTGATTACTTGTATCTATTGTTTAGCATTTTGAAATGTAATCACACTTTTGAGATATTCGAATATATATTATATATATAGTGCACATGTTTCCTCTTATTGTGTGATATTATCTGTTGATTGTGTGTTATTAAAAATTCAAATTCTTCCGATGTTTGAGGATTTTACACTAATGCATGGTATTTGATGAATGAATTTTGCATTCATCCCCTCCCCGGACGCTCAAATGCATCTTTGAATTTTTTCGCTTTCACCCTCATTTTTATATTAAAAGTTACGTACGGCCAGAAGAAGATGAGTGTGAGTTAAACGATGGTTATATTTGGAAGGAGGAGGGAAATGGATCCTTAGTGTGTGGCCATCTTTTTTCTTGAAGGGAAGGAGTCACCAATCTCATATTACTCACTCAAGTCTTCAGAAGCAGGGAAGGTGGACAAACAAGCAAGTCTTGTTGTTGTTCCACACGATGCAAACCCATTCTATCTATAGATTCTATTTTATTACTGACCCCCAAAAAAGGCGTACAAAAGCATCCTAATCGATTCACGTCAAAACAAAATCTTGATGTCCGAATAGGACACGACCCAGAGCGTGGACGTAGAGGTACAAACCAAAACCATCCCACACGAGACAAGAACATGTCCGAGGCAGGGAGAGGGGGGCACGTGCATGCAGGAATTGACAAGGATAAAAAAGATTGAGAGGTTTTGACCGGAGGACAAGAAAGGGACGTTGCAGGTCCCCTCGTGCAGCAATGAATGTGAACAGAGATTGCCAGAGGTAGTAGGCGTAGGGGTTGTGTAAAGTAGATAGAGTTTTGAGGATTTCGCGAAATCCAAGGCTTTAGGGAAGGGAAGGGGAGATGGAATAGACAAGCAGATTGATGTATGTGGTGGAATCCCGTGGAATCAAAAGCAATGCGAGAGAGAAAACCTTTCAAATACGAAGACAACAAAATTCAGCCTTTACTGTTACTTGAAATTGTGACCAGTAACTAAGCGTACAATATTTTGTTTTTAAGGAAGTTTGGTTCATTAATTAAGGTTAAGTCTGACTATGAACCAAAATATGTACGTGTAACCATCCCACAAACCGTCGTGCTTGTAACACCGTGTACTGTATCCAAGCACAACTTCCACGTGTAACCAACCCGCTGCTAGTAAAAAATAATTAATAATGTTGTTAATTTAGTGACTTAAATGACTTAAATCCGTTTAACGAACTTTTATTTTTAAAATTTAATTAATAGTCATCAGGTTACCGTGGAGAAAGAGGAAAATTCTTTTTTTTTGTGTTGTACATGCTTATGAAGATGATTCATCACCTCGTCATCCACGTAGACATGGTATATCTGCTTCGGTTAGGAAGAAAATAGATAGTTTACGTAATAACTCATTCAATGATGAGAAAGTTTCGGATCAGATGGAGGGTGACGACGACGATGAGGGCCAGTATGGGTTGGAGTTGAAGCGACGTCATAAGGAGGAGAGGCAGCATGTGTATGGTAGAGGACGGGGACGAGAGGAGCAGTATGGTAGAGGACGGATGCGACATGGTAGTTCTTCTACTGCTAAGTATCTAGTTCGGAATGATATATGTGGTAGTATTGTGATCGACGATTCGAGTTCTTGCACTATGGATGCCCAAACTCACAAGAAGAAGATGATTGAGGACGATTCTTGGATCGTGACTGCTATGATGTCGATGGTCATATAGATGAGGGCATCATTCCTAGTTTCGGATGTCACGTCGCTAGACACATTTGGGCAGACGAGGATCAGAAGAGACTATCATTTTGAGTGCCGATATCACGATGGACATTACTGTTAGCGGATTGAGTCATTTGTCTTACAACATGTTCGCCTACGTTGAGATGCCGTTATCGATGGCTGAGCCGAAGAGTTATGTAGCAGAGTTACTCGGGGTGAGCATTGATGGCCTTGGGAAGGATAACCCATGTTGGAGTGACGGTGGTGTTATCATTGACTCTGTTGACGAGTTATGCAGACGGGTACGAACTCCGTAGACCGAGGAGACGCAGTTGATTGCCAACATGTTCTTACTGCACGGTTGTGTCTTGTTTGTCTACAAAAACAGTTGCAGAGTCAGATCACGTGACATATTGGTGGCTAGAGACCCGGATACCATTGGTGAGTACTCATCGGGGTCGACGACTTTGACATACTTGTATCGCTAATTAAGGATAGCTAGCCAGAAACTCCGGTCGATTTTTTTTATACTAACCTTGCCGAATCCAGACATTTCCGCGGTGATTGTACTGGTAGAGGGAGAAAAACTAAGACAAAATTCTTATTTTAAAAGACGGGACGAAATAGAATATAAATGACAAAATGGTACTTGAAGTTGAAGATTTAAATAAATTGTGGACAATGAATAGTAACCCTTTTTAAACGAACCATAATATGCAACGCAGAATGGTTAAAGTCAATTCATGATGTAAACTCATCTTAGAGTAGTAATCTATGAACTGAACCAGCTGCAATATCTCGTATTGTCAATTTGTATCTTAGATATACTGCGTGATTATTTGACCATACATGTAATTTGAATATGGAAAATATAATTCACGTGTTAAATATATTCAAGCAAGAGCCTTATTCAAATAATTGAGGGTACTTATACAAACAAAAAAAGTCCACTAGTTATTGCTGAACCTGGTCAAAGTATGGTTACATTGATTCGCAGCATTAGTTGAGCTGACACCACCCCATCCCCGTGCAATCTCGAAGAGCGTAATGGGGTGAAATACGAGATGCCCCGTGAAGAGGGAAATTTACAACAGGAGTAGCCTATAGGTTAGGATACATACATGCACGTAACTGTTTCTTTAGTATTTTCCTCTGATGTGTGGCTGAGGTTGACGTCTACGCATGTTTTAATATCTCCTATTACCAACTTATAAATGGAGGTTGGGAGTTATCCTTGGATACATACATGGTGTTAGGATTTAATCCGGCTCGTAGGACCAATCCGTCCAAATCTCACACGCACATGAGGTTGAAGCAGAAGAGCATGCCAAACCACAAGACAACAAGCATTTAAAATATTATCTTACCAACTTATAAATGGAGTTTGGGAGTTGTGCTTGGATACCATACATGGTGTATCCAACCTATGAGGCTTCCACACCCACACACACACACAAAAAAAATCAACGACAGAAAGAAGTTACACAGATAAAATTCTCCAAAGAATTTTCACCCTCCCAAAAATACCTCTCTAACACTTTCTCTCTCGAAAACCATCGCTTTTACTCTTCGCAATTGGCACAATAAAACTCACGAAAATACACTTATTTATAGACTCTAACACACAACAAAACATTTCAATTATCAATCAAATCGCATCTTACAAAATCCGGAACCAAATCTCCTAGATTTGGCCAAATCGGGAAGGACTTGGTCATGAATCAACTCAGACTGGTCAACAACTTTTGGAAACCGGTCAACTGGTGTTCTTACTGGAAATTTGAGACTTCAAATCGGTCAACCGGTTTGACCGGTTTCGGCAATTCCAGGCCTCAAGTGTGCACGATATCCCTTTTCCAGATCGTGCTGCTTGATATATATTTCCTTGTATATAACCCCATGTAACTTCTTTGACGCCCCTAGAATAAGTTTGACCGAATTCGTCACACAAAACTTCAACCCATTGCATCCATCCATGGGGATCACATTTGACATACACTGAAAGGCTCGGTCGGTCCCCTCAAACCCTATAGTACTCCAACTTTAGCCGTGTGGTGTACGTGAAAGATCTCTATGACTATGAGGGGAAGATGTGTACGTCTTCAATTTTTTCAGATACTTTATTGATTCTATCATTTAAGTTAGGTTTCCGTTCCTCTATAAATCACCCCCCTATTATTATTTTTGACGCCTTGACTAGGGTCCATTCTATGATCTACGATAAGAAGTAATTATTAAAACCCAAACCTGTTGGAAGCTGGTGTAATTTAAGCAGGAGTACTATTGGGAAAATTCATAGAAGTCGCTTAATACCTATATTGCGATCCTCAATGTAACGTAACACACACACACAGTTGACGTCAGTGATATGTACCTGTAACATTTCAAAATTAGTCATCCAAATACGCGAGAGAGAATGGTGCAGAGACGTACTTGGTTTTGATGACCAAGTAAATTTTTTAATACAAAATTACCTTTTATGTGCTTGTTAATTATGTAGAGTTTTAAATCCCAGATAAAGTTAATAATAATATTATTTTTTGTTGAAAGCGGATGAAAGTGAGAACATTGGACCACTTTGCAGTCTCGGCTAATTAAGCCGAATGTATGTCGTTCTCATATGTCACAACTATGACCTATTTCCCCTCGTGCTACATGCCTATATCCATTGCAGTTGGTCCTTCAAAGAAACAAAAGTTATAACCACAAAGATTCAAAAAAAGGTTGTTGTCGATAGGGCTGGCAATTTGGGTCATGACACGAAATTCGAACCCGAACCCGACACTAAATATCACGATTCGGGTCGACACGAATGACACGAACTGTAATTCGGGTCGACACGAATGACACGAACTGTAATTCGAGTCGGGTTCGGGTTAGTGTATTTCGTGTTTCGTGTAATTCGGGTTGACACGAATAACCCGAAATAGAAATACCAAAATCTCAATATTCCTAAATCCTAACCCTAACTTATTCACTCACTCACTCACTCTTCACAAATCACAGCCGCCTCCAACACAAACCAAACCCTTCCTAACCCTAAACCCGTCTCCACTCTCCACTCCTCTCGCGGCGCCATCCTCACCACCCCAACTCCTCTCCTCTCGCCGTCCTCTCCTCTCACCATCCCGTCTCCTCTCCTCTCGCCGTCCCCCCTCTCGCTGTCCTCTCCTCTCGCCGTCCTCGCCACGTCGTCACATCTCGCCGTCCTCATCACATCGTCACATCTCGCCGTCCTCTCGCCGTTCTCGCCAGTCTCCTCTCGCCGTCCTCGCCACATCTCGCCGTCCTCGCCAGTCTCCTCTCGCCGTCCTCACCACGTCGTCACATCTCGCCGTTTGGAACAATTTTGTGCTTATGGTAATGGAATCTTCGCTTATTGCTCTATTTGGATTTTGGTTGGAAAATGGTGAAGTGTTTGATTTTTGCTTTCTGAAATTTTCTTTAGATTTTGGTTGGTGAAGTTAACTTATCTGAATTTCTCCGAATTTCTCTGATTTTTTTCTGAATTTCTCTGAATTTTCACCCAAAAAAATTTGAGTGATAGCCCATGAACATTCTCTCCAAAATTTTGTTCACTTATATACAATGTGTGTTTCATTATCATATTTTCTTTAGATTTTGGTTGGTGAAGTTAACTTCTCTGAATTTCTCTGAATTTCTCTGATTTTTTCTGAATTTCTCTGAATTTTCACCCAAAAAAATTTGAGTGATAGCCCATGAACATTCTCTCCAAGATGTAAGACTTCTCTTCACAAAAAAGGTCAAAAACTAGACTGATGCATGCACTGGAACATCCGCATTTAATATTTATGTCATGCTTGCTTTCAAAAAAAATATAGTTCTTTCAAATTATGTTGATTAGTTTGCACCTTTACTCTTGTAGTAATATAATTGATATGGTAGATTTCTTGTATTCACATTATTGATATGGTAGTTTTGTCGCTGATATATGGTTTATTTATTTTTATGTAAAGGAAATCGTTATTGCAAATGGAATCAGTCGATGTGATTGGCAATGAAAATGATTTAGTAGACTGTAACGTGGAAGAATTAGAAGTAGAACAAGTCGACACTAGTAATGTAAGCTCAAACCCGAAAGGAAAAGCGAAACGTAAATTTTCTAAAAGATCACAAGTTTGGAACTTTTTTGAGGAGCTCAATGACCAACCCGACCAAATAAAGAGATCAAAATGCAAAGCTTGTGGGTTGACTTATGTTGCTGAGGGTAAATTTGGGACTGGAAATATGCAACGTCACATTAAAGTTTGTCCTAGGAGTAGTTCTCGTGATATTGGACAAATGTTGTTAGCTGGTAGTGGGAGTAGTGAGTCAAGGTCATTGGGGATGCATAATGCAAAGTTCGATTCTGAAAAGTTCACTGAATTAATTGTGTCTGCGATTGTGATGCATGATTTGCCATTCCAGTTTGTTGAATATGAGGGATTTAGGAGACTTTGTCAATACTTGAGGCCTGATGTTCATGTTGTTAGTAGAAATACTGCGAAAGCGAAATGCATCAAAATGTTTCATCGAGAAAAGGTTAGGATCAATACTCTCTTACATGCAAATCGTAGTAGAATCAGTTTGACTTCCGATTTGTGGAGTTCTTTGACATCTGATGGTTACATGGCTTTAACCGCACATTTTATTGATGATGATTGGAAGTTGCAAAAAAGAATCTTGAACTTTTCGTATCTTCCACCACCACACTCTGGTGTTGTCTTGTCTGATGCCATTTCTAAGTTGTTGATGGAATGGGGTATTGAGAAAAATATATTTGCCATTACGTTGGACAATGCTAGTTCTAATGATGTATCAGTGGATGAGTTGAGAGTAGACTTGAACTCAAAAGGACTGCTTGTGTGTGGTGGGACTTTTTTCCATTTGCGGTGTTGTGCTCATGTGCTGAATTTGATTGTACAAGATGGCTTGAAGAGAATCGACTCCTCGATTGACAAAGTAAGGGAGAGTGTCAAGTATGTCAAAGGTTCTCAAGTTAGAAAGAAGAAGTTTCTTGAATGTGTTAGCCTAGTCTCCATCGATGGTAAAAGAGGTTTGTGCCAAGATGTGACGACCAGGTGGAATTCTACTTATCTTATGCTTGATAGTGCTTTATATTATCGTCGTGTATTTCAGCATTTGGCATTGGTTGATTTGAACTATAAAAAATGTCCATCAAATGAGGAGTGGGAGAGAATTGAAAAGGTTCACAAGTTCTTGAAGGTCTTTTATGAAGCCACTGTGACATTCTCTGGAACTGAGTATCCAACTTCTTCTTTGTACTTTCTTACTTTTTAGTAAATTTGATCATATTTTACTTTTATTCTCTTGAATTGTAGGAATTTGACAATGCTTTTTTAGACAATTCAACATCTTTAAAGTCACAATTGGAAATTTATCTGGAGGACCCAAGGATGAGTAGACAAGATAATGTGGATATTCTTGCATTTTGGAAATCAAATAAAAATCGGTATCCAATTGTTGCTGCTATGGCTCGTGATATCCTTGCAATTCCAGTCTCAACTGTTGCTTCTGAAGCTGCCTTTAGTGTTGGAGGTCGTGTTTTAGATCAGTTTCGTAGCTCTCTTAAGCCAAGTACGGTTGAGGCAATAATTTGCACCAGAGATTGGCTCTTTGGAGATAAAGGTCTCACCACAATATACTTAAACTCTCATTTATCTTTATTTATGTTTTAGTTTGTCAAATAATTTAATCTACCTAGCATGTTGAATGAGTAACGAAATTATGCATACAACTTGACACTTGTTTCAACTTTGAACTACTTTTACCAGGTGATACAAAAATTTATGAAGATATTGACAAACTTACACAAGATGTGCTGGACGAAATTGATAACTCATTAGAAGAAGGAATCAATTCTCATGAAGGTTTGTCTACATTCACATCTTTAATCTTTTCATTTTAAATAAAATAAATTGATTGTTACATTGTTTTGACAACATCATTAATCCTACCACAGGTTTGGAATCATAACTTGGACTCTTGGAGCGATGTTGAGTGTAATAGTGGAATGAGTTTATAATTATGGATGTTTTATTATGGATGTTTTATTATGGATATTAGACTATTGTTATGGATGTTTTATTATGGATGTTTTATTATGGATTATTATTATGGATGGTTTATTATTAGACTATTGTTTTTTTTTAAATTTGTGATGTTGAATGTAATATTGGTGTAGGTTTATAATTAATTTCGTGTCAGTTCGTTGTATTAGATGTGTTTAAGTTAATCAGGTTAATTGGTATTAATTTGGTAAATTTGTGTCAAACAAGTCATAATTGGTGTCAAACAGGTTAATTCATGTGAAAAATTCGTGTCAAACAGGTCAGTTCGTGTTATTCGGGTTAATTCGTGTTCGTGTCAACACGAACACGAAAAATGGATTCGTGTCATCGTGGGTCGTGTTCGGGTTACCAAATTCGTGTTCGGGTTTAATAATAGTTTTTCGTGTTCGTGTTCGTGTCGACTATTTCATAGTAATTCGTGTTCGTGTTCGTGTTCGGGTCGAGAAAAAATAATTCGTGTCAATTCGTGTTCGTGTCAAACACGACACGAAACACGAATTTGCCACCCCTAGTTGTCGACCACTTATTTTCAACGGATTTTGAGGTAATTAACACCGACAGAATCGTTCACCCGTTTATCCATGTTGTATATATAAGTTACTAGATCATGCCATACATCTTGTATGCTAGGTATGCATGGATCTCCGTGCATGATGCGTTGACTTATTATATATACTTCTATTTCACAATTACAACAAACGCATATAGGTTTACATCATGACACAAATGTAGGTGCAACAACCAAGAACTGTAATGATTCCAAAGCCAAAACACGACCTAAGATCCAAAAGTGTGTCTAGGCGTGCATTTGAGCTCCTTTTGATGGAATCCTTCGTAAACATCGATCTTTTACTTTTGCAAACTTTGTCAAGGTCTGGTGGTCTTCAGACGTCGATTGTATAACTTTGGTCAGAAAAATCACCACATTCCACAATAATAACATTGCGAAGGCAGGTAAAAATAGGTGATTGAGTTAGAATTTGTAATGACATGTTTAACGGGTCCTCGCATGGGCCCGGGCAACCCCCGTTAACGGGCGGTTGGACGCCCGGGTGCCACCGTGTCCCATACCCATTGGATGATTTTTTTTAAGTTTTTGTTATTTGTTAAAAATGTTTATAATTTTATTTTAAATTGTTTTTTCCAAAAAATTCTGAAAATATATTTTGATTTTGTAGATTTTTTTGTCATTTTTTTATATTTTTATCCAGGATTGATCTCCAAATGACGTAGATGAGAGATAATATATGGTGGATGGAGTAACCTGGGTAGGGGTGAGCTTCGGTTCGGGACCGAACTGGACCGAAGATCGAACTTTTCGGAAGACCAGATCGAAGACCGGACTGAATAAATTCGGTTTGGTCCGGTCCGGTCCAAAACCCGAATTTAACCCTTAAAATTTCGGTCTTTGACCGGACCGAACTGGACCGGACCGAAGACCGAATTTCCGTGGTCTCCCAGACCGAAGACCAGACTGAAAAGGTTCGGTCCGGACACCCGGACCGAACTGAATTTTGCTCACCCCTAAACCTGGGCGTGGTTAAGAAAGTTTTTTAGGTGAGCTGATGTAACAGAGAGAGAAGCTGATGTGAGAGATAGAGAGAAACTGACGTGCCAGAAAGATGGAGCATGACGCCCGTGTTGGAGGACGGGAGGAGGACGGGGAGCTACTGATCAACCCACCACAGGAGAATGCCCGTCTCCTGGGCTACATGGACCGCTGATTGGCGGTCTAAAAGGCGCACCTCGTGCGCTGCCTTAGACCGCCCTGATCACCATTCCTTTTGCCTTCTTTTGACACCACTAGATCCATTCTTGATCTATTCTACTGGGGGGCACGAAGAAAAGAAGTGGCTCTCTCATTGACACTCACAAAGCAAAAAAAAAACGATTTTGCAATGCACACTTTTTTTTTCTACTCACATACTCACTCTTTTCTCACACAATTTTGTGGCTCAACTTCTAATGCTTGATATATATTGTTGTTCTATTACAAATGGTGAATTCTAGTGCTTTATATAGGCACTTACATGACCCTACAACTTCCAAATATAAAGACTACATAAACATGATCATTCAAGATCATCACACCCTCTACTTAAATTGCATACATAATTAGAACGAAAATTACACAAAAAATGAAAAGACTCTTGTCTTTTCCACTCCCTCAACCTTTTGTCTTCTCATGTGTTGACTCTTCACCCCCTTGATGAGTCATCAAGCAATGATGATGTGGCGGGTGACTAGGACGACATATAGGGTTAAGTCGCCACATAGGATTAAGTTCAATTCTCAATAGCCCGAAGGTACCGCTGACACTACTATTTATGCTCTAAGTATAACTTTTCATGATCTATATTGGTATTAAGCAAATCGAAACGGATAAGATCGGTTGGTTAAACCCGCCCCACTTAACCTTAAAACACATGAAATCTTATGTTGAGGGTTACACCTTGGGACCTTATATTTCCAACATGACATTATTCTCTCGGAACGTACGTGGATCTTAAATCCGGCATACGTATATCCAAAGACTTGTGGATCTATTAACTTGATTTTTGGATCGTATAACCGTAATATACCATATAAAATACGTGTTTCGATTTCACAGCAAATGAAGTAGTTCGTGTTTAACTCAATAATATTCTTATAATTTATCCTACGTACACAAACAATCAACATAACAATAGGTATTTCATACCTACAAGTAGCACCAAGAAAACAAAATTATGAGATGCATGAGCTTATGATCGCTGTCAAGCGGAAGTTTGTCCTCAAGCTAGTAAAGAAATGAAAAGCATTTGGTTTAACAGGCAAAGTTTGCAAGGAATGAGTGGATGGAGTAGTGTTATCATTCCGTAATGCCGCTGACAAGGAGTCTTTTCTCCTGGATCATGTAAAGTATTACGACGCGCTGATGCCATCCAAACGCAAAAGCAGATTCTCCAACTTTTTACCTACATTTTATTATTCACAAAACAAAAGCACCTATTAGTTAATCTAACTCCAACTATAAACTAGTGCTTACCCACCACAATCTTCGTGGTCAAGCAAAGATGAACAATGCAAACTACAATATTATTAATGCATATGCCACTTGTATAATATATATATATATATATATATATATATATATATATATATATATCTTAGTACGTATATATGTAAGATTTATGATATTTAACACATGTAAGATAACCTGCGTAAATAGATGTTGACAACATCAAGCGACTTATCCTACACTCCAAACATGAATGGAGGTGATAAAGAGAGAGAGAAGGAAGGGAAGAACATGGAGACCACTACCCGCTTCTTTTGCCTCTGTTATGATTGTCTTGTGGAGAGGCCTCACGTGAACATAACGAGAGCATTGCTGCAGTCCTACTCTACGGTACTGGTGGTGGGACTATTTATTATTATCATTAATATTATTATTTAATTTGTTCATGGTTTTATTGTTTAATAGAACTAATGTATTCACACATAAAGACCGACAAATTAAACAAGTAGAATAGTTCGTGCAAAGATTTGAACATGTAGCATTCAGTAGAACTAACCTTAAGATAATGAGCTAATCAATTTGTTATAGTCATTATTAATGTCAATTCAAAGATGGCTAGATATATATAATGGTTTTGTTTGTTTTTTCATGGATGACCATGGTTCCTAGGATCCACATAGAGAGGTAAATCTGTAAACCAGCAATTCTAGCTTTCTAGGTGTGGTTTTATTTAATTTGTCAGAAAAAATAAAAGAAAAAAATGTAGAAGGCACGAGGTGACTCTACTTCACCCCCACACGAGCAGCTGTGACTGTGATGCTACCACTCTGATGTCTGCAGAGCACTGTGGTGCAACTCGTGCGGCTGGACGAGTTGCCTGCTGTTTGTTTTTTAATCCGAAAAAAATATTTATCTTTTGCAAATGGAAGAGAATATAAAGGATCCTTTGAGTCATGTGGGTATCAATTCAATTATATGCCTTTTGCAACTTATTTTATTCCGACCTCCACCTGTAGTGCTCTGCTTGGTAACATCTTCTTCCTAATTTCAATTGGTCTTTGCTACTTCAATTGGACATATATCCATCTCACTTGTTACATCTCCCCTTTGGGTGAGGTGGACAACATCAGAGTTGGAGGAATCTATGCTTTCACCGTCCTAGAGTCATTAGCTCCACATGCAGAAGTGTTGGTCTGCATGCATTAGAACGTAACAGATTTAGAGATGTTGGCAAGAAGATTCATGGAAAATTGCCCTATTAATTAATTAATCTTAATATTTTAGAACAATAGTGAGTTTCTTAGAAAGACCCCAAGTTTAATATAGATAGAGATGAGATGAAAATAATTTGTCAATGTGGAAATAATTTTTTTATACCCTGAATTGTACAGCTTGACTTTAAACAATAGCTTCGAAATCTGCGAAATACATCATCTCATTGAAATAACTTATTCCATTTGCGCTTTTACGTCATTTGGTGTATGAATTTGATTATTAATTTTAAATCAATAATGCAAGTATACTTGTACGTCATTGGTGTATGAATTGTATATATTCGACACATAATTACGGTTTACAATGACTTCCTCGTTACCACAAGAAGCAGTAAAGGAGACAGTAAGAGAGACAAATACCACAAGAAGACCAACAAGTTTCGATGATGTAACCTCAAAACAAGGATACTTTTATGCGGTCAACTAAATTAATCCGGTTGTTCTAATAATATTTTCTTTCTTTTACCATGGTCCATTTCCATTTCCATGTTTGAGTTTGATCCTACAATACATGCCAACTTATTTTCCATTTTTGTCCTCCCATCTTTTACGTGCATGTGGGTAAATGCCACCCAAACAAACAAGGAAAATTTTTCAAAATAATATTTTTTTTTAAAAAAATTCTCAAAATAAACCTCAAACAAAAGTATTTCTCAAACTAGACCCGCTGCCACCACGTGGTGACACGTGGCGGCGGCGGGTTTTGTTTTTTTGTGCATAGAGAACTCGGCATCACCAGTGCCGAGTTCTTCTTGGAATAACTCGGCACTGGTGATGCCGAGTTCATTCTGGGAATTCCGGGCTAGTTCCCAGATCAAACTCGGCATCACCAGTGCCGAGTTATTCCAAGAAGAACTCGGCACTGGTGATGCCGAGTTCAACTTGGTTTTTTATTGGCCAACACTTGACAATTTTTACTGATGTGATTCAAATAGAACTCGGCACTGAGAGTGCCGAGTTCTATATAAGAAACTGTTCTCCTGGCGCTCAGATCGTGCATGAGACGATTGACGCGCCAAGAGAACAGTTACTTAAATAGAACTCGGCACTGAGAGTGCCGAGTTCTAAAGGCATAACGCGTCGTTACTAACGCCGAGTTCACTTAAAAAAAAGTGAACTCGGCGTTTCCAACGCCGAGTTCCGTCGGGCTATAAAAGCAGCCCGACGCCCCCAACTCTCCCCTTCCGCCGAGTTCTCGAGTTTTGAGGTTAGGGTTTCGAATTTTTTTCGTTTTTCACCGTTTTCTTGCATTTTTGATGTATTAGGATGATATACATTGTTGTTTTAGGTATGATTGTGGTGTTTTTTGTTGGTTTAGGAACCCGTTTTGGTGCAAAATCGAAATCGAATTTGGGTTTTTAGGCAAAACGTTTTATTTTTTCTTTTTTAGTTGATTATTGAATTTAGTTTTGTTGATCATAGTTCTACGGTAGTCATCTTAAAAAAAGTTCAAATTAAGTATGATTATTGTGATTAAAATTAGATTTTTTGTTGTTATTTATGTTTGAATGTATGTTAAATTGAATGAATGTAAACCTAAAAGTGCTTTATTTGTGTTTAAATGTATGTGACTTTGAATGTATGTGAGTATTGAAGTTTGTAGTCTTGTTAGTTTTCCCAATTTACCAATATGAAAAATATAGGGGATGTTCTGTCAAATTTTTTAAAAATTCTCTGACATGATTCGTAACGTTGTTTATTGTAGTTGATTTTATTGGAGAGATTGTTCGACGTTTACAGTCATTTGCTTCTACACTCGATTGAGGTAATTCTCAACTTTTAAAGTCATTTAAACTCGGCATTCTCAACTTTTTAAGTAGTAAGTAATGAAGAACAACCATCTCATTTTTTAACGTGTTATGTACAGATGGAGGTTGGTGGTTCCAGTACTGGTTCAGTTAGAGGTAGCTACGCTTCACAGGGTCCGGTAGACAGATCAGTGTTGGTTTTGCAGGCCAACCACAAGTCAGACTTGTTCAAAGATTTTGTAAGTATTTTACATTTTCAAATTAAATATTTGCGCGTGAGTTTCAATATTCTGAAAGTTATCTAAATTTATGCAGAAGGATGTTGATGGTGTAAAATGCGTTGAGCATGGATCGAAGCTCAACGCATGGCAGATCACTGATGAGAGGATGTTGTTCCTGCTAGATATGGCAGGGTTTGACACAGTAACTCGGTTGGGCAGAGTTCAGTTGGATCATACGTTGCTGGGGGCGATGGTCGAGCGTTGGAGACCGGAGACTCATTCATTTCACCTGCGACATGGTGAGATGACGTGCACATTACGTGACATCTCGATGATTACCGGCTTGCGCGTAGATGGATTGCCGGTGTGCGAGTCTCAGGAGTACGATTGGTCAGAGGTTTGCATGGATTTATTGGGTCAGGTCCCCGATGATTTGGGTCGTAAGGGTTCCGTAACTTTGGGTTGGTTGCAAGCTCAGTTTCAGCACTTGCCTTTTGATGCTGACGAGGAGACAGTTACACGACACACCAGAGCCTTCATTTTGTTCCAGCTGGGATGCAGTATATTGGCAGATAAGAGTGGCACGATGGTTCACTTGAAGTACCTATCCTTGCTTGGAGATTTGGCAGTCGCATCGGAGTACAGTTGGGGTAGTGCGGCTCTGGCCCACTTATATCACATGTTAGACGAAGCCTCACTGATTCCGACGAAACACGGCATCACCCCTGCCGAGTTCACACCAATAGAAATCGGCATCTCCAATGCCGAGTTCTATGTAAGTTTTTTATTGGCCCACTTGATATTCCACTCGACTTGAGTTGCCAGGAGAATAGTGATTCAAATAGAACTCGGCACTCTCAGTGCCGAGTTCTATTTGATTCACTATTCTCCTGGGCTCATATCGTGCATGAGACGATTGACACGCCAGGAGAACAGTTGCTTAAATAGAACTCGGCGTCCTAGATGCCGAGTTCTAAAGTAATAGTTCGGCGTTGGTAACGCCGAGTTCACTTAAAAAAAGATAACTCGGCGTTACCAACGCCGAGTTCTGGAGGTCTATAAAAGCAGGCAGACGCCCCCCCTCTCCCTCACGACGGGTTCTCGCGATTTTCAGGTTAGGGTTTCGTTTTTTTTTCGTTTTCCACCGTTTTCTTGCCTTTTTTATGTATTAGGATGATATACATTGGTGTTTTATGTATGATTGTAGTGTTTTTGTTGGTTTAGGAACCCGTTTTGGTGGAAACTCGAATTCGATTTTGGATTTTTAGGCAAAACGTTTTATTTCTTGTTTTATAGTTGATTATTGAATTTAGTTTTGTTGATTATAGGTCTACGGTATCGTAACGTTGTTTATTGGAGAGATTGCTCGACGTTTACAATCGTTTGCTACTACACTCGATTGAGGTAACTTCTAAAACATTTAAGTATTTTCAATTTTTTAAGTATTTAGTAAGAAATTCGATCATCTCACTTGAACACATTTTCAAATATTTAGGTATGGATAAAGATGATGAAGGATCTTTGTTGGTTATGTATAACGGGAAATTAGAATGTGACGGAGATGTGGCAGAATACACAGGATCTGACCGCAAATTGGTAGTTGTTCCGTTGAACATCAAATATGAGGATTTAATTGATGTTATAAGATCTGAATGTTGTTATCCACACAGTATGTTTGATGTCAAGTTGACGGCGAAATTGCCATTAAACAATGATTGGACTTACGTTCCATTAACCAATGATAGGTCGGTTTATGGATTGATGCGTTTGTTTAAACGAATGTCTGTGGTTGGAGTGTATGTGGAAGCTGAACCTAAAGTGCCCGACCCTACGCTGACAACGAACACTCATTCGCCGGAGTATGGTACAGTAAGGTCGACCGGTTGGGACTGTGGAATAGATTTGAATATAAGTCTAAATCCTACAGCCGAAGTTCCAGCATACCAGCAAATTCCATTTTTCCAATCGCATAACTTCCAAACAGGCAACGAATGGTCAGAAAATGTGTGTGACATTCCTTCTAGCAGTGCAAATCCTTATCCTGGTCTGTCGCAATTTGAACCTTCACATTACAGTCATGATGAGTTTGCTGGAGGGGCTGGACCATCTACCTCATATCCTTACCTTGGGCTTGGTTTGTCACCTGTTGAACCAATTCATTTTAGTCGACCAGAAGGCCGGGAACAGATGCATAGCGTTGAAGACGATGACACTGAGGAATTAGGGGATTACAGCACACCTTTCGCTGTAGAAGATGAACCTGAAGGTGTTTCTGCTAATGAAGTCGTTCCGGAGACGCAGGATGTCATATATGCGATGGGTCAATCCATAAACCGTGAAGACGACGACGTTGTTGATGATGCAGTTGCTAACAACGATATGATTCCAACTCTTAATGAACTTCCCGATATCTTCGAGGACGACAACTGGATAGAGAATTCGGTAATTGAACACTCATTCTTCGATGCTGCGAACAATTTTGAACAGAGTGATTGGCATACGCAAGATGGTCGTTCTTTCTGGGATAAACGAATTTTCCCAACCAAAGATGATTTGGTTCATGCTCCACAATCGTGGCACATTAAAAAGTTTGTTCAGTATTCAGTTGTGGTTTCTTCAACGAAACGGTATACTGTTCATTGTATTCGTCGTGATGAAGATAACTGCAAATGGCGTATACATGCGTCTGTTCCAAAAGGCTGCAGATATTTTCAAGTTAAAACATACGACGCCGAGCACACTTGTTCCAATCCGATATTGTTAAACGCCAACAAACAATGCAGTGCTAATTTTGTATGCGACTTGATAATGCCATCTGTTAGAACTAAGTTCACAATTACTCCTGCTGAAATAATGTAAAGGGTGAAGACCAAATACTTACTTGAAATCGGTTACGCTAAAGCATGGCATGCTAGGCAAAAAGCGTTGAACCGAATATATGGTGCCGAAGAAGACAGTAAAATCAGCTTTGCGAAGGTTCGTCACAGTTCTCTGTCAGAATAATGAAGGATCTGTTGTCGAAATAGAGTCTGTCCAGATAAATTCAGACGAGGAGATGTTTAAGCGTGTATTTTGGGCGTTCGGGCCTTCAATTAGTGAGTTTCATTATTGTAGACCCGTTGTCAGTGTGGATGGAACACACCTCTATAGCAAATATAGAGGTTTATTGCTAATTGCTGTGGGCACAGATGCAAACAACGGAATTTTTCCTTTGCCATTTGCTGTTGTAGAGAGCGAGAATACAGAGTCGTGGACGTGGTTCCTTCATTTGCTGGCAAGTAGAGTTACAAGGCGACCCGATTTGTGTATTATCACCGACAGATTTTCGGGAATAAATGTTTGTGTGCGAGCCGCATTTCCACCTTCGGAGGGCCATGTACATCGATTCTGTCTTCGACACATGAAAGCAAATCTTGCTAAACATCGAAATTGCAAGGAAAGATTGGGACAAATCAAGTTTTATGAAGCGGGTAAAACTCATTCATTTATGAAATTTGAAGAGTTAATGAAGGCTATTGCAGAGGAACATAAGCCGATATACGAGTGGATTCAACATCAAGGTCCTTTGGAAAGATGGACTTGTTGTCACGACGGGGGTCGACGTTTCGGATGTATGACAACTAACATGTCAGAAAGCTTCAACAATGTCTTACGAGGGGCACGCGGTATGCCAATTACAACCATGATTTTGATGACCTTTCTCCGCTTGAACAAATTCTTTGTTAAAAGAAGGGACGTCGCCGAGTCGTGGAATGAAACATATGTACCGACAGTCCACACCGTGGTGATGACAAACAGCAATCTGGCCAGAACACATACAGTAACTCGGTACCACCAGCTGATGTACCAGGTTGAAGCCAATGACCAGAAAAAATACCTCGTGAAATTTGAAGAAGGAGTTATTACTTGCACTTGTGGATACATAATTGCAATGCACGTCTCATGTTCACATGTACTAGCAGTTTGCAGTGGCAGACATGCAAATGTCAACACTTCACATTTGGTGTCCCCGTATTATGAGGTTCAAATGTACAAGGAGGCGTACAAACCGATATTTATCCCAATTCCTGATGTGAGGTATTGGCCAGATCGAGGCACCATCACAATGAAGCCTCCCCAAACCAAAAGACCTCCCGGTCGGCCTAAATCAACGCGAATCCGAAACGAGATGGACGAACACTCTGGAAGAAAGGTAAGGTGTGGGAGATGCGGCGGTATAGGGCATAACCGAAAGCGATGCAAGGAACCTATATAGCAAAATATTTTGTATGTAACTATTTAGTGAGACGAATGAATGTAAGAGTTGATTAATTGTAAGACTTGTAATGTATTTGTAATGTATTTTGTTATGACTTGAATGAATGTACGACTTAAATCCTTTTTAAGAGTTGATCAATTGTAAGACGATAATTGTAAGACGAATGAATGTAATGTATTTTTTAGGACCGCAAATTTGCCTACTTAAGCATATTGAATTGGACTTCTGCCTATGAAACTCGGCATCTAGAATGCCGAGTTCTATTGTAGACATGGGCCACCTGGCCGTCACCCATTTTCACACAAGATTTGAGTGCCAGGAGAACAGGACCAAATAGAACTCGGCATCCCCAATGCCGAGTTCTATCTGAATCACTGTTCTCCTGGCAACTCAATTCGACTGGAATGTCAAGTGTTGGGCGATAAAAAATCAAATCGAACTCTGTATCACCAGTGCCGAGTTCTTCCAAAGCGAACTCGGTATCACCCGTGCCGAGTTCTCTCTGGGAGAACTCGACATCACCAGTGCCGAGTTCTATTTGAATCACCTCAGAAAACGTCAAGTGTTGGGCAATAAAAAATCAAGTAGAACTCGGCATCACCAGTGCCGAGTTCGTCCAAAGAAAACTCGGCATCACCAGTGACGAGTTCTCTCTGGGAGAACTCGGCATCACCAGTGCCGAGTTCTCTCTGGGAGAACTCGGCACTGGTGATGCCGGGAGAACTCGGCACTGGTGATGCCGAGTTCTCTATGCACAAAAAAACAAAACCCGCCGCCGCCACGTGTCACCACGTGGTGGCAGCGGGTCTAGTTTGAGAAATACTTTTGTTTGAGGTTTATTTTGAGAATTTTTTTTAAAAAAAATATTATTTTGAAAAATTTTCCAACAAACAAAGCAAGCACCCTAGATGCTACAGCTACTTCTATTTCATTTCCTAGGCTTCTGATAAAAGTTAAAAACCCTTACTCCTTTGTTACAATCTGCTAAAAGCCTGTTACACTTTTTCTTCTCTCTCCATCTCTTGCGGGCAATAAATAAGGGCCACCAAGCCTCCACTCATGGAGTTGATCTGTGGCTTGTGGGCTTTGAAGGACTCCATGAGACATTCACATATCTGAGGAGTGAGTGAGTGCATGTGTGTAAAAGATGGTTGGAGCTAAAATACTATTCCAACTTGCTTCTCCACAATACATGAGCTTGGTTGTGCTGGTGGTGTTGGGGTTCATCTTGAAGCACTACCTTCCCTTGTTTCTCACCTTTGGAGTTGCTCCTAAAGGGAGCTTTGGGTGGCCTTTGGTTGGTGAGACCTTGAGGTTTCTTAGGCCTCATGGGTCTAACACTGTTGGGAGATTTTTGGAGGATCACTTCACTAGGTGCTTAATTTGCTTTTCTTTTCATTAGTGCTCTAGCTAGCTACTATTTGGGTAACAAAATAGTGCCATGTTCTTGTCTTCTTAATTGTTGGGATTTTTGTCTTTTGCTATGCCATTTGAGACCACTAATTTGATTTGGTTTGTGTTTTGGGAAAATTCAAGGATTTTCAGTTAATTTTTCCTACTTTCTTTTGCGGTTCATGAACATGTCCTCTCTATCTTCTCTATTGAGTCAAGTAGTTGAATACATACAAACAGTGTTATATATGTAACCTTTTTTTGTGGAGATATATTGCCTTACTGTTTTATGATAAGTACAAAGGACAAAATCAAGAAACAGCAGATTTCTGGGATGACTGAAGACTTAAGTTGACATGCAGGTATGGCAAAGTGTTCAAGTCCCACCTCTTCTTCTCCCCAGCAATAGTGTCTTGTGACCAAGAGCTGAACCACTTCATACTCCAAAATGAGGACAAACTCTTCCAGTGCAGCTACCCCAAGCCCATCCATGGCATTCTTGGGGAGAACTCCTTGCTTGTGGTGGTTGGTGAAGCCCACAAGAGGCTCAGGACCATGGCCCTAACCCTGGTCAACACAACCAAGTCAAGAGCTGGGTACCTCAATGACATTGAGACATTTGCTATCACCATCATGGAGACTTGGAAACACAAGCCTCAAGTCCTCTTCTGTGAGGAGGCTAGAAAAGTACTTACACACCTTAATTACCCACTTTCATTTTTCTACCCATGCATGTCAAATTTTGGTTCGGATAGGTAGATTTTTAACTTTGAAATTGTCAGAATCAGACAGTTTCAGTGGACACGTTCTGTTTTACTATAACTTACTTTAAATAAACTTCAATACAAAGGTAGTCTTAGAATAATAAAAATCATACAATTTCAATCGATAACATGCATGTCTCTTGGATTCATTTTTCCTCGAGATTTTCAACCCTTCTTCAACTAAACTTCAACATGCAACCTGCTATATTTGATCTACCAACATGGGACAACCCCGAGCCGCTTTAAGTAATATGAACTTTTGAAAATGAAAAAAATTGTGGCCTCATTCTGTAAATTTCTCTATTTTCCAGTTCACATTCAGTGTGATAGTAAAGCAAGTTCTTGGGCTATCTCCAAACGAGCCACAAACTTTAACCATACTTGAGGACTTCCTAACCTTCATGAAGGGACTCATATCATTCCCAGTCTACATTCCAGGCTTACCCTACGCCAAAGCTGTCAAGGTGACCCTTAACCCCACTTGTCTCACCATATGCTCAATATTCCATCAAGTGGCCAAAGTTTTGATGATGTTATATTCTTGTTCATGCAGGCAAGAGCAAGGATATCATCCACTGTGAGAACCATCATTGAGGAAAGAAGGAAAGGAGGAGATTCCATCAGGAAGTGTGACTTCCTTGATGTGCTCCTCTCAGTTGACGCATTGGGTGAGGAGGAAAAGGTGAGCTTTGTGTTGGATTCCTTGCTTGGTGGGTATGAAACCACCTCTCTTTTGATGGCTATGACTGTGTTCTTTCTTGGGCAATGCCCTGATGCACTGCAACAACTCAAGGTATATTGTTTTGCTTTTTTTTCTCCCCCAACTTTTTCACTTTATGGTTTGTGACAAATATGTTTTTGTTTTTGTAAGTGATTCTTAATTGTCATGATATGGATGCAGTTGGAGCATCAGAAAATCAGGAAGAGCAAGCAAAATGAGAAGTACTTGAACTGGGAAGATTATAAGAAAATGGAGTTTACACAAAATGTAAGTAATATGTAGACCAATCGGTAGATTCTTGATTTTAGAATAATTGAACTGAGAATACTAATATCCAATGAACCAGATTTTGGTTCAGAATAGAAAATTTGGTGAGAAAAAACCCGATTGGAAAAATGTCATGATATTTCTTCTACTTTGGGAATTCTGTTTAAATGTCGCTAAAATTTGTGTTTTTAGGTGATAAGTGAGTCTCTCCGATGTGGGAATATAGTCAAATTTGTCCACAGGAAGGCTCTCAAGGATGTCACATTCAAAGGTAATTTCAAACAAATCTAATGAGATCCATAACATATTAATTAATTTTTATTTTATCACACTGAACAACCTGTAGTAAACAATTATGAGTTAAATATTTTTGGCAGATTATCATATCCCATCAGGATGGAAGGTCCTACCCGTTTTCAGTGCTTTACATCTTGATCCAAATCTATATGAAAACCCCTCTGGCTTTAATCCTTGGAGATGGGAGGTAAATGTTTCTGTAGTTTCATATTTGTCAATATATGTACAAATTTTACGAAGTAAAATTCCTTTTACTCACATTAATTATCCCAAGCCTAATAACTTTTGTCTTTCTTTCAGGGTCAAAACCAATCAACAAACAAGAAGTTTACTCCATTTGGTGGAGGTCCAAGGTTCTGCCCAGGATCTGAACTTGCTAAAGTGGAGACTGCATTTTTCCTCCATCACCTTGTTCTCAATTACAGGTGACTTAATCCTCAAATGTGAACCCGTTTCTTAAATTTTGACTTTTTATCTTGGTTATTCAAAAGTCAGGAGCTCTAGATTAACCATATATAGTATAACAACTGTTGCTTAAGATTGGAACTTAGTAGTGGTTGGGCTAGTTCATTTGGATGTGTGTTTTACTCTTATATTATAACCACCTCAAGATTTTATGTGGGTATGCTTCAAACTCGAATGTGATCTATTTATTTCACACCTCAACAAGTAGCATATCCTCTAGCTAGCCACTTGTTTTTGAAAGTGATTGCTATTAACATAAAGTATTGAATGCTTTGGGATCACTTATTAACGAAAAGCTACTCCAACAACCAACATTAAAATACGACCCATCATATTACAACCACAACATGAAATAAGAAAGTTGATATCAAAAAATAAATAACACCACACTAACCCCGTTTATTATTTGATAATTGCAGGTGGAAATTAGAGGGTGGCGCAGACAGGCCCATGGCCTATCCCTACGTTGAGTTCCAAGGAGGCTTGTCCCTAAGATTGGATCCCATCTCTGCATAGTGCATATAGTTAATATCTACACCACTTTTTATATCTTCCGTTTTATTATAATTTTCCTCTCAAGTGGTGGGGGTCTTCTTTAGATCTCTCTCTTCTTTTTTTCAAGTGGCGGGAATGCATTTGTCCATGAGGGGCCCATATGCAAATGTATGTATTCTATATGTTTATGTTCCCACTCTTCTCTTCTTGATATTAACCCTCCTTGAATTCCACTTGGGCCATATTTGTAAATTTGAGTCTTTAGGTTGGGGACTTGAGAGCATGGTTTGGGGAATTGAAAATTGTTGGGAGAACTTTTTTGTACAAAAGTAAAATGATCGTGTTGTGGGACATCTTTGGGTTGTGGTTATGATCTCTTGCATGACTGGCATCATCTAACTTATAGTCTTAAAATATTTAATTCTAACTACAATGATGATCAGTATGTGGTGGCAGTAACAAACAGGGGAAAATACATTATCAGTCGTATTTGAACTAGGGCCAAGGAGTTCATGGCTTCGTAGAATCATAAATAGTCCCACCTTGAGCATTGAAAAGTAAAAATACATTGAGCTTAAGGTCACTTGTTAGGAATGAAAAAGTGAAGGATGTGTTTGCCATACAGGTTGCAATACAGGTTTTTGATAAGTAATATGGTCAATTTTAATTGTTAAGATAAGTTGCATAATCGTATTTACCAATCATGAATTATAAACAAGGTGGGAATCAAAATTGCATTCCACGCCTACATGGTTAATTAGTCTCTGGAGTAGTTGGGTAAATGGTAAAACAAAAAAAGGACACCTGAATTTACAATTTAAAATAAATTTTAATAAGAATCTTACCATTTCTTATTGTGTAATAGTAAATGCAAAACAATCATGAAATATTTGAAGTGAAGGCAGATTTTGTAAGTATTTTTATTTTTTATTAAACCCCAACATGTAAATCAAGTGGAGTCAGACGTGAAAACCCACTAGAATGATTTTGTAATTGTTTTCGAGGTACTTGATAATTTAGAAGTCCAAACTAGTAATTACCCAACAAATTCAAAATACCAAAATAAATGGTGATGACACCAATCCAAAATGGACCAACCCAAGTAAATAGGTCAACTGGGCCACAACACCCAACACCAAACCACCGTTCTCCTTAACCGGGTATTCGAAACCCGACCCGATTAAATTCCCCGACACCAGAAGCAAAACCCTAGTCGTCTTCTCCACTTTCTTCCACACAGAAACCCTAACCCTAATCTCCGACCCACTCCTATCACCCTAAGGATTCACAGAATCATAAGGGCGTGATGTCGCACAACCCGTCTCAACTCCTCCCCTCAGGTTCGAATCGTGCTTTTACGCGTCCGAGAAAACTAATTTTTGACGCGATCTGACGTATTTCGGTTGTTTTCGCAGAGCTGATCGACCGGTGCATAGGGTCGAAGATCTGGGTGATCATGAAGGGTGACAAGGAACTCGTCGGCACCCTTAGGGGCTTCGACGTCTACGTCAACATGGTGCTCGAGGATGTCACCGAATAGTAAGCAAAATGCTTCTTTTTCTAATGCGCTGAGTTTTATCGGTTTGCTGTGTGTTCCCGTGAGGACCGGTGGTGTTCCGATAATGGTGTGATTGATTTGCAGGGAAAACTTAAGACAGTGCGAATTTGTTTGTTGGAAACTTGAAATGTCAAGATTCAAGAATTAGACTTTCACAATTTGAAAATTTGTGCTTAGGAGTGGAAGTATTATCTGTCAGTATGACATCAGATAGGATGACGTCGCTTGACTAAAACGTAAATATACCTTCGTACCGATCACCAGGAATTAATGAGAGGTCGGGTAATAAGACTAATGGGAGCTAAATTTCTTAGTTAAACATTGCTCCCCGCAAACCAATGCTTTTAACATGTTTGTGGTTGAAGAGTTAAGAGTTATTGTTAGTTTAGATTAAAAAACTATCAATGAAAAGCTAAATGCAAAGAAAGAATGTTGAATTTTGACAGAATTCATTGATGAGATAACCATAAAAAGTATAAATGTTGTGAAATCACTCTACTTGCTAGAAGAGGAAATGATGTGTTGATGTGTGTAATTAGCTTATGGTGGAGCAAACGATTGGGATGTGGGAGATATACCAACTGCCAATTGGAGCGTAGGTGATAAGGATTGAATTGAGAAAAAGAAGAAAGTGACGTGATGACAATTGGGGCCTTGAGTGGAAGGAATCATTTTACTTTATACATTCATATGGTCATGGTTCAATAAAATCACCTGGTAGTGCGAGGTGTTTGGGAATAAACCCATAGTTGCCTAGATTGAGTTTTGTACCATTGCTTCGAATACATAATGGTACTTTAATTTCATGAATGTGGACTGTGGAAATTTTTCATGACATGTTTTCCATAAGTTGTACTCTAGAACAATCATTACCTATTATAGCCTTTTTTATTATCATATACCTATTATAGCTCTGAAACATCACAACATAGCTATTTGCCTGACTTCACCTCCATGGCTATAACTAATCATCAAAATTAAAGTTGAGCACTTTATAAAAAGAAGCTGAATTGTTTTCACAAACACTTGTTCAGACCTTGTTTATACTTTATAGAGGTGACAGAAAATGTTGCTAACACTAAAACCCTTCCATTTGATTTTCCCGTGATGTTGGATTCTTCATGATCATGTCCACCAACAGCAGTATATTATTCTCTAGTTCCCACAAGCACCTTAGCGGGAAAACCCAAGAAAGCACACAATGGGAACATTTTAAACCAAGAAAACAAGGAATGCAGAAATAATACAAGTTCATGGGGGTGCAGAAGTGTGAGAGTGTGTGTGCTGGTTAGTGGGCAGAAGTAGCAAGCACAGTATGAAAACATGCTGGTATATAGTATCTATAGATAGAACACTTCATTTTTTAAATTGTGGTTGGACATGCGATCATATGAAAAGATTATAGCAACTCAATACTTGATAGACTCTGCATGGCCTCTCTGTCAAAAATGTTAAAATATAACATTTTTCTGTGAGATACATTCAATAGTGTAATAGATGTTGGGTATAATTTGAAGAAAAAATGACGTTTGTTTGGTTTTCTTTTCACATTGTTATTCATAGAATGGGTAATATGCTGTTTGGCATGGTGATTCAAGGGAAGAACCAATTAACTTCATATGAAAATGCTTAGAGGAATACAGCTGCACATATAGTTAGCCTGAAAGGGGAGTTGGGGGTATATTTAACTTGTTTAATTTTGTGAAGTACGAAAGTTTTAAGATGTTTTCCTTTCTATTTATAAGGAAATGTATTTTTTTCTCATACATTCGGGTCTTCGATATCATTTTATCAACTAATATGATTGATTTATGTCAAGTGAAATCACTGCTGAAGGGAGGCGAATCACGAAACTTGATCAGATTTTGCTGAATGGGAACAATATTGCTATCGTAAGTATCAGTACAGCAGCCTCTTAAATGCATCACTACCTAATATTCTTCCCGGCATATCTAGTTGCAATTTTAATAAGATAAATTGTTACGTTTCTTTTCTTGATCCGTGAATATGGAGTTCTTCTAACACTAGATATTTGCGATTTCAGCTAGTTCCTGGTGGTTCTCCTGATACAGAGTGAAGTGCTGCCTTCCTTTTTTTTCCCATGGAAGCAGGTGGAAGAAATTTTCCAGCATGTTGTGATCTTGTAGTAAGAATGCTGTTGAGTCTGACGTAGTTTGGATTGACTGTTCAATTTCCGGAAGCATCTTTACATTGCATATGTATATGCTGATCCAATTGGAGCAAGTAATGCGTAATATTCGTACAGGCATATTTTCCTACAACTGACGGCATCCTTCTTGAATCCTATCGTGTATGATGACTATTCACATAAACATGGAAGTTGATTTTTTTTATTATAAAGTTGGCAGGTACTCTTAATAAAGTTAATCATGATATGAACCACAGCGCGATTATAGAAGTACAAGATAGAGTTCGACCCGTCAAAGGGTTTACAAAATACGGAAGTTGTTGATTACGTTTTGGAAATATCTGGTTATGATTTGTTTTCTTGAACTTGATATCTGTCTGCATTCTTCTATTTTGGCATCTTAAGGCGGTACTTGTTACTTGTAATATCTCATATTGATGTTGATTAACGTGAACAAAAAGTTGCGTGTAATTTTGGAAGGAGCTTCCATTCAATCATTTATTTCAACTGTTCTGATGCACGAGATTTAATATCTCGATTTAAACATCTGAGGGGTTCCGCATGCGCAGCAATAAACTTAGGATGAGATGGTGGCATGAACTATAAAGTAACATTAGTGGCTAAAACAGCATGATGGGCCATTGAGTGCTATTGAAGTGATTCGTACAAGTTATACAAGTCTGTTTATAACGGCCACTGGCTCTTCTTAATTTACATTTCGTTGACATTTCTCTGATACTTATCCGTTTAACACGATAAAGAAGTAGAATATACGTAAAATAAGAAAAAAGAAATATATACAGCCGATTCTAAACGGAAGGTCTGAGTGGTTCACATGCATTTTCCTTTTTGCCAGCTTCACTAACTAGACATATTAGGCCCACATATCTTCCTAACTCTACCTTCAAAAGATAGTGCATCATATTTGGTATGGGTGAATCCAGCCAAGATTTTTGTGTTTATTTTTAATTGCAAGGGATGATCTTGTCAACGTAAATAAACTAATGCGTCCATGACAGCGATACGTCGGATAACTGACCCAGTAGAAGCAATTTAGCAAATGGCTTTCGTCATCATTATTTGTAATCATGACACGATAGGAAAAGTTAGGAATAGAAGAAACTAGTTGATTATGGACGACATCATGATCACAAAACAATTGTTGATCTCATGCAATTTGATTATCCAAATACAATGTCAATATCCGACCTCCTTCTAGCAACTTCAGAAGATGAATTCTGCTGTCGCCATCAACACGTCCATCCGATAAAGCACATCTAACAACTCTTGACGGTATTTGATATTTATTTTGTTGTATCATGACTGGAGATGACTACGTCTACGTGTGTGTTTCTATCTGTTTGTCGAAGTTTATTTTGAAAGGAACTTAATTAGCGGTCAGATGGCTTTGGGTTAGTAGGAACTGAAATTTCAATGCTTATTCGGTTGTGAAACTTAGGATGCGTTAGGAATTGAGAAAGGAATTCTAGTGTTTGTTTGGATATTATCAAATGGAATAGGGATTCCTTTGGATTTATTATTGTCATTTCAAAGTGAATACATTCAGATTCAGCTCTTTCATTTACTCTTATTTAGATAATGTATTATTTTGTTACTTGCGTTATTTATTTTTGAAATTTCAAAACGTTTATTTAGGATACGAATTCAAAAATCAAGAAATTAGTATTATAGAATAAAAACTTCTCTACAATAGAGTACTAGAGTGTGCTTTACTTGCTGATGATTTCTTTTATAATCTGGAAGAAATATATGTTTTAGTAGAGAAGACGACTCAGGAAAAGAAATTTGTTTCCTTGATTTACTTACTCCCAAGATCCTTTTCAACGATGAATATTGTGACAAACCATTTGTGTAATCAAATGTAAGATCATTAAATGAACGTCAACACAATGACGCATATGAGTATCTATTGGGAATTTTGCATTCCCACCCTAGACGCATATGAGTGTGTTAACGTCATCACTAACCATGACATTGACGACCCGGTCATCAGCTCTCTCTCTCTTCAAAATCAGCTTTCTCTCTCTTCCACATCAGCTTTCTCTTTCCTCAACCCACATTCTTCTCTTTCCTACACTATTCATCTCTTAACCACAACCCAACACAACCCACAACAACCTACCTCTCTCCTCCACATCATCTTTTATTTCCACTCACTTTTATTATATTCCAAAATCAATTATATTTACTCAAAACATTAATAATTCAAACAAATATTTATTAATAAGCAAATAATTATTTTTATCAATAACAAACAAAATACATATTTATTTAAACCATTATACGTAGCGTAATACAATAAAATATTACATTACCTTAATTTCATTAAAATGAAAATGCATACTACAAAAAAAAATTAATTTGAGGTTCCCCCGAATCGTTGCCATATGTGCTCGATCAAGTCATATCTTAGGGCGAGATGCCTGTTTTTTTCACGAATGCGTTCTCTGGTGTCCATATACGTATCAAGATTGACAACACGACCGGTGGAGAACTGATTCGAACCCAGAGTTGATGTGCCCCCTAAGTTGGGCGGGAGGTCCTGATCAAACTCTGTTGTATCATAAAGAGTGGAATATGAGTCTCGTTCGTCCTCTACTATCATGTTGTGCATTATGATGCACGCAGTGATGATCTTGCTCAGCAGGTCAACGTTCCACGCAAGAGCAGGAGCTTTTATGATTGCCCACCGCGCCTGCAGCACTCCAAATGCACGTTCGACGTCTTTACGCACTCCTTCTTGACATTGTGCAAATAATCTGTCCTTAGGAGTTTGGGGTAAAGGGATAGACTTCACGAAAGCTGCCCACTGCGGATAAATACCATCTGTAAGGTAATATCCCATATTATAAGGATGACCGTTGACAGAGTATTGGACAGTAGGCGCACGTCCTTCTACCAGTACCAAAATCCTCAACATCCACCGCCGCAAAACACGTTCTACCCGTACCAAAATCCACCACCGCAAAACCCGTTCTACCCGTACCAAAATCCTCAACATCCACCGCAGCCAAATGTACTGCAGATGTATTCTGACCTCATGAGTAATGAGTCGACTGAGTTCCAACCTCATGAAAATGTAGACCATTGTCCCGCAAACCTATCTCAACAGTCACCAAAAACAAACACGGTAAGCAAACGTGGTTGGTCTTGTATGGAAGACGAGGCTCTCGTTTCTGCTTACATCTCCGTAACCACGGACACGGTAGTGGGAACAAACCAGAAAAATAACCAATTTTGGGCGAAAGTAAAATTTATATACGACGACGCCGCCCTTACTAATTACCAACTCTCACCTAGAAACCAAGAGGCAATCAAAGGTCGTTGGAGGAGAATAAATCACGCAACAAGCAAATGGGCGGACATCTATGACGAAGCAACAAGACGGATGAGAAGTGGACAAAACGAGGATGACGTGATGAAAGAAGCTCATCAAATTTACCAGAGTGAGACCAGCACCGGCTTTCAATACTCACACGCCTGGAGAATTTTGAAACAATACCCAAAGTGGAGATCCTTGGGCTCTATACGCAATTTTTCGAGCAGACAATCTTCCGGGTCTTCCAATAAACGAAGTTGTACTGACCCGTCTGGCTCCGGGTCCTCCACTAAACGAAGTCGGACGGAGCCATTCGAAGAGGAAGGCCATGAAAGCTCGCCTCCTAATTTTCCTACGACGATCCCTGAAAATTTCGCACATCCTCAACCTCGTCCTACCGGTATCAAAAAAACCAAAAAGAAAGGTAAAGCGGTAGCCGATGATGAAGAAGTGCATGTTACAAACCTGGTTGCTCGTCTTGCTGAACACACTACCGTAAAAGACAAAGAACTGGCATTCAGAGAACGCAAGTTGGAGTTTCAAAGAAAGAAAGAGAACCGACGTGCTAAGGAAAAACTCTATGATATATACGTACAACTACTGAAGCTTAAAGAGCTGGGTTTAATGACTGAGGAGGACGAAATCCAGCTAGCAAATGTACGTAAGAAGTTGATGTCATTTTCCGTTTAAGCGTTGTAAATCTGTTTTAATTTCAATTAAGCGGTGTATTGTAGCTTTGTTCCGATCTAAGTGTGCTAATATAGTTTTAATATAAAATTATTTACGAAATAATATCCCCACGTATTTAAACCAAATACAAATTAAATACAACATCTTCAACAAATAAATAATACCCCAACATATTTAAACCAAACAAAAATTAAACCCAACATCTCCACAAAATAAATCAACCTAACATCTAAAACAAATATTTAACCAATAAATATTTAACAAAAAAATAAAACTAAAAACTAAAAAAAAAAAACCCCGGACACGCCACGTGGCGCGTCCGGGTTGGGTGACCTGGGACGACCGGGTCGTCGACCCGGGCGAAGATGACCGAGGTCATCTTCGCGTTAAGGCGAAGATGACCTGGGTCATCTTCGACCCAGGTCCCACGACCGGGTAAAAATCCCCGTTAAGGGATGACCTAAATAACACATTAGGTGTCTGGTTACTTGTGGGTTGTTGAAATTTGTAGTGCATTGTTAGATTTTCCTTCTAACAGTGGGTTGTAGCGTATGTCGTCAGGTAGGAGATAATTTATACGATACTTAAAGAAGCTAACCTTAAGAAACTTATGATATCTCGACTTTTTTTCTTTTTAACCTCCAAAACCTGAGACGCACATCAAAATGAAAAGGTTGGATTGAGAAAATCACGCCATATACGATCTAAAGCATACATAATCATAAAAATCCTAGTTTAAAGTCATGCCACACCTGTTCTTGACTACTTGGTAGGGGTGAAAACGAGTCGAGTCAAACGAAATTTCAAGTAAAAAATATTATCTTATGTTATTAGTAAATACAATTTTTTTATAAATTGAACAGTAAAAAATTCGAATCGACCTATCGAGTTGAGTCTCAATTGTTTCGAGTTCGAATGATTCGTTTATCGAACCAATTTAGAAGATTTTTTTATTTTTTATCAAAGTCTTTCATTTTCAAGTTAAATAAGAATCGAACGTTTTTTTAATCAAAATTTATAGCACTGCTCCTTTGGATTAGTATCGCGAGTATTGGGTCATTAGTTAAAAAAACCCATCAGAATGGAGTTACTGATCTTAATCCATTCCATTTGATTTGTCTCCTCTTCCTCCAACCCAACTTCACACTCCCCCCACCTTCTCCCCTCTCTACCCTGCGCATCTCCGGCGCACGTTAGCCTCCCTCTCTCCGCCATGGCCTCCTCGAAGCTCCTCTCTCCAACCCAACCCCCCTTCTCCCCCTCCACCCTCCACTCCCCGGACTTCCCCTCCCCGTCCCCGTCCCGCTCCCCCTCCTCCTCCTACCCCGCCGCCCGACGCCTCCCCGCGGGCCCTACCGCCGTCTACGACGTCGACGCGCGCAGCCCCGAACCTACCCAGCTCGAGGTCACTCCCATCACCAGGTACGCGTCGGACCCGGCGCTTGTGCTCGGACGGCAGATCGCCGTCAACCGGAGGTTCATCTCGTACGGGCTCAAGATGGGCGCCATCCGCGTGCTCAATGTTAATACAGTCACTCGGGCGCTCTTCCGTGGACACACGCAGGTAGGGTTGAGTCTGCCCGGATAATCTGGAGTGATTTTACTCGCTAACTTGCATTCGGTTTCTGTTGTTTTTATTTTGGATGCTTATATATCTGTTGGGGAAATTTGAGTTTTTGCCGGAGTTGGCGTTACTGATAAGGGTGGAAAATCTAGAGCAATTTTTGGGGGTGATTGGAGAGACTTATCTTGTGTGGGAAGGAGAATTCGGGGAAAAATTCGGTTGACGATGGAATAAGGGTTAAGTAGTTCAGGTTGTTTAAACTTTAGACACCAGCAGTTGACATTCTACAGTCATCTCCTCGAAATTTCTAGACATTATCCGGCCCATTCATTACTACAATTGGTAATTTGAAGTTTGGTCTGAAATGGGTACGGCGCTGGTAACTGATAAGATGCACCCTAAAATTTATAGAAGAAAGTTGAAGGACCACTTTAATTCTTTCAAGAGACATCTCGTTTAATGTTTTTTTAATCGGTATATCTCATTTAAGGTTGATGCTCTTTCTGTTGGTTTTGTCTTTGCATGTTGTAAAATGGGACTTTATCGAATTTGGAGGTTCCTTGCTCTATTTGCGCAGCTTGATTTTTGGTTTTGCTTTTACAACCGCTTTAGTTCCTAATAAAGTCATCTATGAGTATGTCAAAAATAGTTTACTTTGGAAGAAAGTTTGGTGAGTGATTTCTTTGGTTTCAAATGATTGTTATTGTTTACTGTTGTATGTATTAACTGCTTTCACTGCAGAGGGTCAGTGATATGGTTTATTTTGCTGAGGATGTGGATCTTTTGGCAAGGTAGTTCTTTTGTTTTCACTTCTGTTTATTTGTTTTTATTTGATTAAATGATGAATATGCTCTTTGCACTTCTGCAGTGCAAGTACCGATGGTAGAATTTTTGTGTGGAGGATTTATGAGGACTCGAATGATTTAAACAAGCCCCAAATGACAGGAAAAGCTATTATTGCCATTAAGATAGTATCAGACCAGGAATCAGTGCAGCCATGCCTCTGTTGGCATAGTCATAAACAGGTAATTATGTACATTTCACGTATCATTGTTTGAGTTGACAGGAGAACGGTGTCACAGTGCTTTGTGATGGTCCGTTTGGTTATTATGGAGTTTATATTCGTTAGTGCAATTTCTTGATGTATAAGAGTCTTCTTTGTAATCATGAAATCCATGAGAATCTTTGTCATCTTTTCTGCATGTGTTTCAGGAAATCCTCTTTGTTGGAATTGGCAGAGTTGTATTGAGAATTGACACAAGTCGAGCGGGAAGAGGGGAAGTCTTCTCAGATGAGCCTTTGAAATGTCATGTTGACAAGCTAATAGATGGAATCCAAGTTGTTGGTAAACATGATGATGAAGTGACGTGTTTGTCAATATCCCAATGGATGAGGACGCGCTTAGTTTCATCATCCAAGGACGGCATGGTGTGTTTCCGTTTCATTCCCATTCTTCTTTACCTTTTCAAGTAGCATAAGAATGGATTGGTAAAATCTCACATGCTATGAAACCAAAGTTCTTCAACTAAAAGAACATGTAAGAAAGTAGGCAGAAACACATAAGCTTCATTCTTATACTACATATCCTTGCCCTGATACAATTCTATGCCTTTCCACCATAAAAGGAACTTTTAGTATTCTAATATCATTTGGACACCATATTTTTGGGACCTGTTTGTTGCATTCACTCCATATGTGAAGAGTGATATAAGTTGGGTGACTAAAGGTCTTATTTATTGAAGAAATCAACATTTGATGAACTTTTTCAAACGTTGTTTAGCCTATCATTGACGAAAAAACCTATAGCTAACTTCTAAAAAATCACGTCTTTTGTAAAAAGAGTTGCCCATAGCGTCTTCATAAAATGTTTAAACAATTAGCTTGTTTATTGCACATAACTAATGCTTATAATTTACAAGTTCTTCAATGCGCATATATCTAGATGTCCCATCCTCGTGATTTTCTCATTTTTGTAACCATGTCATTATGTCAAACATGACATTCTCTTTGGTTTATGACATGAAGTACAAGCAATATTGCGAAAGAAGGTTGCATGTTGTCTTTGGATCTTATTATTTGATACATAACATATTGTTCAATGGCATCTTATATTTCTTGATTTTGCCTCATCTTAGATTCTCAATTTTTTAAGTCTACCAACTTCTTTGTTATTTATGATTTTTGGACTAATTTGACATTTAGTGATCCCCCATTGTCTTTCAAGACTCCATTTTCCAACTCAAGAAGCAATTCAGGATTTGACGTTGATGGGCCTTGAGAAAAAGATCATAGACGAGAATGTTGTTGAAATGATCAAAATGGTGATGGCCGAGATGGGTTCGTTAATGTCACCATTGTATTGGAGGTATCCAATTAATTAGTAAAGGTCATCGTGGTCATTTTTTGCACAAAAACTAGCATTGGTGGGCACCAAGGTTGCCAGTCACATACTTGCAAAGTTCAAAACATGAAGCTCTAGTAAGATATCACGATCTATAGAAATTTAAAAGGCAACCTTGCTTTCCATATCCAACTTTATGGGACTGGGGTGCCTTCATCATCATGGTAATGGCCGTGTTGATATACGACGGTGAGGTGGTGTAAGTGTGTAACATAATGTCCAAGGCTTTAGAGAGATAGCATCATGAATAGTTGTTCAAGCTGTTGTTTTTTATAGTAACATTCTGAAAAACATGAAACTTTTTATTGAGTTTAAAACCAGTTTATACTTAATAAGAATTGGTTGTTGTTAGAAGTTCAAACTTAGATATCCTACTAGGACCGTGAGGCTCAAGTATTATGCTACGAGCATCCACTCATGATTCTAGTTTCCATTTGTAGGACACCGAAACAAGGGCAAGGGCCTAAGGGGAGTGTTCAAATTTGTTTCTAATTTTAGAAAAAAATGGTGTAGTATTCATGTCTGATAAGATCTTTGTCTCTGTCCGTTACTGATTTATTTTGACTTTGTAGCAACAACTTATGTAAAACTTTTGTTTTTAAATTAATCGTAATTTTCTTTCCTCATTTTTTTTTAAAATTTCGAAATCCAATACACCTTTTTTCCTTAAAGGATTGGCATCTTTAACTTATGAAATGTCATTTACTTGAAACAGGTTAAAATATGGGATGATCGCAAGGAAATGCCACTAGCAACTCTGATACCACATGGTGGCCAGGCAGTCAACTCAGTTGCATTCTTGACAGCTCCTCAGCACCCAGACCATGTAGTACTTATTACTGCGGTATGGATTCTGTGCTTTATGTGGCTTAGATATAAGTAAATGCTTATGTATGATGCTACTCAATGTTATCGGATAATGGGAACCAGGTCATGACCGATGTCGAGGTGCATGGAGAAATATTACCTTGATAAGTTATATCTGCCAGCTTCTCGTTGCTGGAAAAACAGGGAACACCACGAAAGGACATGTTGGATAGCGAGTAACTTATTTGTTTTTGACATAGATATTTAAGAAATTTATTGAGCAGTCTATTTCAACCCTTCGTAACTATTTAGTAAATTGTCTTGCCTCTATCTTTGATGTCATCCTTCTAGTAAATGATAAAATTTCTCTCCATTGATTAGGAATCCACGTTTGAAATACGACTGTACGCAATTTTATAAAGTGAACAGTCAAATTTAAAATTAAATATCTCAGTTTGTTGTAGCATATTTATTAAATTGTGTTTTCAGAAACAATGATTTTGTACTATCATGGATTTGATTCGTGGAACTCAGTTCCCAGATGAGAGTCAGTCCATAGAATGATACGAGAATTCATGTTTGTCAAATGCTTATGTTCATGCCCATGGTGATTTAAGGCAATTCTTTCTGAGCTTTATGCCCCTCCATTCAGGGTCCTGTAAATAGAGAAGTGAAGCTATGGGTAAATGCAAATCAGGAAGGTTGGCTCTCAACTCATGACTCTGAATTGTGGAAGTGCTCACAGACATTAGAGTTGAAGAGCTCTGCCGAGCCGCGAATAGCAGAGGCATTTTTTAATCATATTGCAGTGCTTCCTCTTGCAAGCCTAGTAGTGATTGCCAATGCTAAAAAGAATGCCTTATATGCTGTGCATGTAGACTATGGTCAAAATCCAGCATCAACTCACATGGACTATGTGGCAGAATTCACCGTCACGATGCCCATATTAAGTCTTACTACAACAAGTGACTGCTTTACTGATAGGGAGCAGGTTGTCCAAGTTTATTGTGTCCAAACACAGGCTATTCAGCAATATGCCTTGGATTTAACTCAATGCCTGCCTCCACCTATCAATGACATCGAATTTTCTAAAGAAACTTCTGGTAAGGTCTTAGAGACGCGTAAATCTGATGGGTGTGCATCTCTGGAGATGTCAAAGGTCCCTCTGGAAAATGCTTCACCAAAATCTCGGTTTCCACGAAGCAGCTCTGAGAGCTCTGCATGGGTATCTCCTGAATTTTCTGTTGCTGAATTGTCTAAATTGACCGTAGAGTGCAAGCTTTCTTCTATATCACAAGCAAATGACGATTGCACCACAGTGATTGAATCATCTTCAGAAGTATCCCATATCCCAGATGTACCTGTAACTGTGGCTTCTAGAAGCCCATCAGTAGAAAAAACTCACAATAAAGTTAGCCAAGTAGATAGTGTTCAGTCTACTTATAGGAAAATGGAAGGTGTGGATTCAAACTTTGTTGTGATTGGTCCTTTAGAGCCCAGTTCAAAGAAAAAAACTGAAGCTAACCAGACTATTACATCAGAAAACTTATCAGCAGTCATCACCCCAGCTGAAAAAATGATTGGCATTGACAGGCCAAGGGCTAGCGAATTACCTAATCCGAATGTGGGTGTGAAAGATATTGATACAGTAAAATATGAAGTCAAAACAACCAGCGAGAAGGTGCCGAGGCATGAAAATGTTTCTGAAAGTGTCCCGACAGAGAACAAAGAGAGAACAACTTCTCTGGGGACAGGGTCCAACACTGAGATAACTGAGTTCTGTACTCGAACAGATGTTGCAAATGTTTGTGAATCTCAGACACTTGATCATGTGAACAGGAAAACAGTAACCAAATCACCACACACACGTAATGAGGAAATTCAAGTGGTACCGAAGAGTGTTCCGGATATGCTGCGTGAAGCTGTCTCAGTATCTGCAGGGGCAGCACCAATAGGATCAAAAGATAAGAAAGAAAAAGGAAATCAATCTCATGAACCTGAAGCATCTTCTTCAGAAAAGGTGCTGGACTCGGAAAATGCTTCAAGTGACCAAATAAACAGCACACATGTTCACTCCCTGAAAGGTATTCTCCCACGGATAAATGATTTGCACGAGACGTTGAATCAGGTACCTGTTTAGTATCAACCTTGATATTATTTTATCTCAAGTTTTTTTATAAAAAAAATAAAAGCACCAATAAAAGTTCTAATCCCTGATCTGAGTAAGTAATTACTGAAAATCATGTTTTCCTCATTCCTCAGGTTGTGAGGATGCAAAATGAAATGCAAAAGCTTTATGCGACTGTTGTGGAACCTGTGACCAAAGAAGGTAAGAGAATGGAGACAGCACTTACCAATAGTATGGAGAAAGCAGTTAAGGCTAATATTGACTCCCTATGGACCCGTTTGCAAGAAGAGAATGATAAAATTGAGAAGTTGGAGTCTGAAAAAATGCGAGATATAATGAGCTTGACCACAAACTACTTGGTTAAAGAGATGCCTGCCATTTTAGGGAAGGCACTAAAGAAAGAGTTTTCTTCTATAGGGCCATCTGTAGTTCGTTCAATCAGTCCTGCTGTAGAGAAAAATATATCTTCAACAGTAGGTGAATGTTTCCAGGTTGATATTTCCCTCCCTTTCCAAATATCTTTTTCTCCCCTACATTTTGAGTCTTGCATGAATCTTATTGGTTCTGGTCATGTAGAGGAGTGTCGGAGACAAGCCAGTTAATCAACTGGAAAAGTCTGTCAATGCAAAGCTAGAAGCTACAGTTGCCAAACAAATTCAGTCACAGTTCCAAACAGCTGCCAAACAATCTCTCCAGGTATTTTTGCTTGTATACCTTTGTGCACATTGAAGTGGATACATTTAGGGAGCTTTGGTTATGCTTCACTTGTGTTCTCCATTCATTCCATCAGCAGTCTCAAACAAAATGCATGAACCAACTAACTGATTTATTTTAGCAGATTCATGTTTTTGTTCTTCTGAAGAATTTACTAGCTCACTTTTTCTAATGAGCATCAAACAGAGTCAAGTATAGCATACATTGATTTTTATTTTTTTATATGCAGGAAGCACTAAATTCTACCTTACAATCTTCTGCCTTGCCTGCATTTGAGCAGTCATGTAAGACATTGTTCATGCAAGTGGATACTGCATTCCAGCAAGGAATGGCTGAACATACTGTGGCTGCCCAGCAGCAGTTCCAATCCAATGATACTACTTTGGCAGTCAGTTTGAGGGTATGCATTTGAAATTTGTATCCAAATTCCACAACATTTTTGGAAGGAGTTATAGGCGACATGGAAGTAACAGATATTTGTTTCTTTTTGAAGTTTTTCATATGCTGACTTTCTCACAGCATTTAATCCAACATTTGCTAACAATAGGAAGTATAATTGATTTTTAGTTTCATGGCATTGAAGAAACATTCATTTTCAATTGGATCTTTTAATGTTTGGTTAGTTTCATCACCTGTCATCGTTTGGTTGAAGCAGCAACCTGTCTTTGATATTCTATTTCTAGAGCCGGATGTTTAATCTCAGTACTAGGCTAAAAAATAGTCAGTTAGAGCCCAACTTCTCAGATTGCTAAACACGTTAAACGCAAAGAACTAGTATGTTACATTTCTTAGATTTTCCACCTTAAATCATATATCGTTACGACTTTACGCTTTTCTATATGAAGTTGACATTGATAATGCCATGTAGTTGCATGGTCATCTTTATGCCATGATCTCGTAGGACATATTCCTTAAGAGATTTACAAATAATGCCCTACATTCACATGATCATTTTTACATCGAGTTATTTTAGAGCTTGTTCTTTTGCCATATTCCGTTAAGCAGCATTCGCAGCAGCTACTCTTTCCATTCTCTGATCATCTGACTGAACCTTTGCAGGAAGCTATAAACTCCATAGGTCTAATGACTCAAAATTTGACCGGTGAATTAGCCAAAGGTCAGCGCAAGATATTAGAACTTGCAGATTCAAGAAACCAAAATTCCTTAAACTTAACTAACATGCAGCAAGTTGGTGACTTTTCAAGTAATTTACACAAGGTATCTTTGCTACTAATTGGTATCCTGCTTCTGATCTATGACAAGTTGGCAATAAGTTGAAGCAATTGAGAATTCTCCTTGAAAATAAACTTTTCTTAAATAGGTTGAAGTTGTCGATCCAGTGCAAGAGCTTAGAAGACTGATATCTAATCGCAAGTACGAGGAAGCATTTGCAGTGGCTTTACACAGAAGCGATGTTTCACTTGTGTCATGGCTCTGTTCTCAGGTCCATCATCTCTCCTCAAGTAAAACAAACGAAATAACTCAACAGAGACTTTCCCGAGATCCAATGTGGTATCTATCACTGATAGTGAGTAATATCCAGCTGAATGCTTACATGTTGGTTGTTTTGTTCCTCTAACAGGTCGATCTACGAAGTATATGCTCAGCTACGCCACTTCCATTGAGTCAAGGAGTCTTATTGGCCCTACTTCAGCAGCTTGCATGTGATCTAAACAAGGACACCCTGCGGAAGCTTGAATGGTTGACCGAAGTTGCTGCTGTGATAGAATCCTCCGACCAGACAATTGCGTTGCACGTGCGTCCCATCCTTGAGCAGGTTTACCAGATACTAGTTCACCAAAAATCTCAAAGTACCACTACCCCTGTAGAAGCCACAAGCATCCGTTTGATACTTCATGTGATCAATTCGGTATTGATGAGTTGCAGGTGATGTCCTTCCAAACGTAGACCCCCCATTTTGCAATATTAGCATGGATCATGCAGCTTGTATAGAGAACACATCTGAGGGAGAAATTGTTGCTGTAATTTGTAGTACTTATGTACGTAGCGTTATTATTACATCCCAGGTTTTGGATGATGTTAAACTTCGAAGAGATGATTTATCACTTGAATTTGTAAATCACTACTAGAATTTTATATAATCGAAGTCTTTCAATCTGCAATACTAGTTATGGAATAACTTGGACATACAGTGAACATTGGCATAAACGTAAAAATATACACATGGCGTGTCTTTCATTGGGGGTGGAATGATTTCCACGTCGGTGAACTCGTGGTTAGTGAGATGTGATTATGCAACATTAATAATTAAACAATCCCGTCTATTGTCAAAAAATGAAAAGGCGTGTAAAATATTTTTTTCACGTAGTTTTCAGGGGCAATTGTTCTATGGATTTATTTCATTTTTGAAAAAAATCATTGACATTGAGATATCACCTTCACAGTATTCCATATCATTTCAATATTATCTACCAGTTGCTGGTCTACATCCAATCTATGTTACGTAGATGGGAAGGATTGTTCGGGACAGTAAACTCACAACTAACGATAAAATCAAACAACATTTCTGTTCAAAACCAAGAACAACACATTCATCAAACTCCCAATGAACATCAACAAGATTCCAAACCAAGATTAGTCACAACAATGCAACAACATCCCATCATCAACATCATCTCAGCAAAGCGAGCTTGTATTAACAAAGAACACAAGATATAATTACAAGTGTAGAAAAAGAAATAAAAGTTAGAAGTCACGCCCTCGGACTCATGCCCTCTCCCTACCAAAGGAAGGAAACAAAACCAAGAGACAAATTAATCTCCCAATTGATAATCATAAAACAATTCCAATCCAGGCTCCGTTCTGCTTCTCGGAAACACCCATTCCGCTTCGCTTCTCACCAGCACTGGTCCGTCTCCCACCTTCTGGTCCTCATCTCGCCGGACCGCCGCCGGAACGGCACCGGCCGTCGGATCGACGCGTCCACGCGGGATCTGGAGTCGGGATCGGACAGGGAGGCGTAGGCGCGGTGGATCTCGACGAAGACGTCGCCGCGCCCGTCGCCGGCGTCGGGGTGGAACCGTTTCGCGAGGGAACGGTACGCGCTCTTTATCTCCGCCGCTGTCGCGGTTTCCTTCAGGCATAGCACCTCGTACGGGTTCCTCGCCGTCGCTGGCGCCGGAGCCGCCGTCGCGGCGGCGCACACGACCGTAGACGTCCGGCGAGATCCGGACGGGAAGGAAATCGTCGGTTGGCGGAGAGAAACGGCGGGGAAACTTAGGATTCCGGCCATGTTTTAGACTTGGATTTGGGATTTGTTGAAAAGTTGGTTTTTTTATTGATTTGGGGATTTGGCCGATTGGGTTGGGTTAAATATAAAGGGATTGAATCCTGCCTGGGTTGTGGACTTGTGGTGTGGGTGGGGTCCTCTTCTAGAAGAACTTTTGTTTCGGGAATTTAGTGCGGAAAACTGTGGATGGATTGGTGGACCCCGTTCGGCGGAGGATTCTGTGGTGCGGTGGGTTTTAGGTTCTCTCATTGAGTTCCCTAAACTAAAAAAATGGCACGGATACGAGTCAGATGTAAGTAACGGTCGGTGTCTATAATTATATAATTTAGAGAAGAGATGGTTTTGGTTATTTTGAGTATAGGTCTTTTGGATCATGTTAGGTATATACGTAATTATCTTGAGCGTGTTAGTTTTTTTGGATTTAAAATTGTTTGGGTAAAGTTTATCCAGAAGTTTACATAATTGTTGAGGATTAGAAGATATTTATGATTTGTTGAAAGATTAGAAGATGTTAGTGTCACATTTGTTTTGAGTACTAGAGGCTGACAATAAAAGGCCGACATTAACGCTTGAGTGTTTTCTAATCACAAAATATATGATAATTGTTATCGATTTTTAATAGAAGACAGTGCAAATAATAATAATAATAATGCAATTACAGTACCGTGGAAGTGCCCTTTATTGGTATTTGAACTTGCGGTTGAAGTAGGAGAGTCAATTAGAACATGCAAGAACTCGAAATTGTAAACAATGTCCACAACAACACACTGTAAGAATAAGTGTTGAACTCATTTAGTTATGTTTTTACATGGATTTCTGAAGTTACCGACGACTTCTCAACCATCACTTTTTTGAATTTGAGTTCATACCATCCTCATTGCCTCAAAACAAAGGCAAGAAAAAAATTTGCCCATTCCATTGGATTTCATTTCTGTGGTTTTCATATTGTCACAGAACACTTTTCAAAATTAGTGGAGATTACTACTTGAGCAGTGAAAGGTAGAACGTGCTGAATATACTCCTTAATATACTCCTTCTAGAAGGAGTAGACGTTAAATTTTGCAGTCAGTGGGATATCAAAAGCATAAAAACTTGCAATTAACAAAGATGACTTGGTGAACTGAACTACGAACAGACAGAAAGTTAAGAGTATTATATTAAAACAGCATACCTAATCATTCTAAGGGTAGTTTTGCTAACACACATTGGGTATGCCTGCTTTTGTGGGACTTCATTACATCCAAAACAGAAATTGGATAATCTTTCAAAAACCGTATTTTCTATTTTCTAGAACTTCATCTGTTTTGGATGTTTAGAAACCAATCTTGTTCACTGAGATAAAATATATTCAAGTCATGTATTTTTTTAATGGAGAAGTCACTCGTACAAGTACAACCATTTTTTCATCAAGAAAACGTGCAACCATTTTCCAATACATAATAAAAATGATAAGTAACACTATTTACTTTTAGAACTTTTTTTCACCTTAAATCACATTAGCTTATATAATATGTTTGTTTTGGGAGATTTTTTTAAAGAAGATTCGGGGTAAAGAATTTTCCTCATCATAAACCCACTCTTAAGAGTATTTGATCCAACGACTTATGTTTAAGGATACTTTTAGATGACCTGTTAGCTGTTAAGATAGTTCAACTTGTCATCATAATATGTATTAACAGTTTGCTGTGTTTTCAAAGACACTATGGTCGGGTAAGCCTTTCTCTGGAGCTAAATGAATTCTAGCTGATTTGGACCAGCTGAGAGGAAGACAAGGAAGAAGTGTCGGCCTTGTATACCACTGGCAGAAACAGGAACATGTGTCTCCTGTTTTACTGTTTGGGACCCTTGATTTGGTTGGTTGGCTTTGCCTTCCTTGCACATTAAACAAACCACGTGAAAGAGATATGCTTCTAGAAGAGTAGGAACTTTACAAAGTATTTGAAAATCAATCCATTCACATCAAAAGTAGATGCTTATGAAACAAATATGTACTTCTCTTTGTAGCTTCAAGTTTCTTTAACGAAGAGCATTATGAGATATCATGGTAGGATTTTCTATATTTTATTTTCTTCAATAATACTCTTTTACCATGCAAGGTTTTTTTACGATAATTTATACGAGGATAAGTAAAAATGTCAAATACGTCATAACTTCTAAAAGGCCTTAAAGTGGTTAATGACATTGTAACTTATTAATTGTGCCATGATTACAGAGCTACTACGGTTGTAGTTGACTGTTACATGATTATATGATTTGGGTTCATTTAAATAAAATAGCTACCCCACTACATGTGCAAGTGCGATTAACAGAGGAACCATGTCAGATTCTACAAGCCAGAACAACAAAAATCCTCTTGATTATGAGGAATGAAATGACTAATCTACAACATCTATTTTCAAATTCAACTTCATTTTTTTCCCCAGTTCAAGCATTAGCTAGCTTGGGAGTTTAACTACTGAAACACGCAACTATACTGAATTTACTTGGGAGTTTAACTACTGAAACACGCAACTATACTGAATTTTAACTTGTCCTTTGACCCCAGTTTATTACCGTGTCCTGATTTAATATAAGGGTTAATTACAATTTGCTTCCCTAAATTATACATTGGTATCACTTTGTCTCCTTAAAGTTTCAAAGTTAACAGTTACCTCCCATGAGTTTTAATTTTGTAACACTTTGTCCATTTGAACTTAAAAAACTCATTATTTAACACACATTCGACATTTTTTTTCCTAATTTTTTTGTTGTATCCCTAATACACTCCTAAATCTATATTTACGTGAAAGCTTGGATCGAAACGGAGGTCGGATATGATTGGAATTTGGGTCGGATTGAGATACAACAAAAAAAATAGGAAAAAAATGTCGAATGTGTGTTAAATAATGAGTTTTTGAAATTCAATGAGACAAATTGTTACAAAATTAAAACTTAAGGGAGGTAACTGTTAACTTTGAAACTTTAAGGAGACAAAGTGATACCAAGTCATAGTTCAAGAGGATAAATTGCAATTAAACCTTAATATAATTTAGTCACGTATATTCACACATAAGTCGTTATGCCCTTTACGCGGAATAGTCAGAGAACTTCCGAAAACCAACACATTGAAATGAAAACAAGATGTAGTTAGCCGGAAAAAAAGTGTTGAATTTTGTGGGTTAAGGTAGACATGAAATGGTACACAATAAACATCCGTCGTAGTCATGTCTCTAGAAGTTGTGCTCATTCTGTGGGCATTCGTCAAAGGTGTTACATCTCTTTCCCTAAGATAATTATTCCTAATTGTTATTGGCCTTTTGCCGTGTAGAGGGTCAGGTAAAAGTCCTGGTCATCGACTCATCGTCATCTTTCATAAATTCATCCCAACATGAGTCTTTTTCTTGACAAAGGAAAAGTTAATTCTGCCTGTTCAATTAATTTTCATGGACTCCAGATTGTTGTTTCCCGAAAAATAAAAAATAATTATGCACAACATTCTAAAATTACTAATATCTCAAATGTTTTTTGTCAAAATATCTTCACCGAGCTCAAAGAAAATATAAAGTAAATCCCAAACTAAATGACGACTCTTGTTACTTACAGCTAACTTAAATATTAGAAGAAATGACCACCATTAGATTAATTTAGATCAACACCAAGCTATTGACCTGTACAACTCTTAGAGCAGACGGGTTGTCCCACTGTGACAACCGGGTCGACCAGGTCGTCGCCTCCTTAATGTGTCGTTCGGGTCGTCACTGTAAGCACAGATTTTAAAGCATTTTTTGTTTTTTGTTTTGATTTTTTGAAAATTAGTTTGAATCTTTTTTTTATTATTTTCTGAAAAATACATTTTCTAATTGTTTTGATTTTTTTTTGATTTTTTTCCGAAAATCGACCCCGAAATAATGTGAAGGAGAGAGATAGGTTGTGGTTGGTTGTGGTTAAGAGGTGAATAATGTAGGAAAAAGAAGAAAGTTGATTGAAGACATTAGAAAACTGATGTAAAAGATAGAGAAAAAGAGAGAAAAGAAAAATGAAGCTCATGACAAGATCGTCTGGATCATGATTACTGACGATATTATCAGGCCCAACATAGTTATCTTGATTCTTGAGAAAGCTATGCAGTGACAAAAAAAAAAAACAAATAGATTGGAGATGCAGAAGTACTAAAATTTATTTATTTATGATAGCTTGCTACCAAAGTACCAATTATGCCATGCCTCATACACGTCTGTAATCTGCTGATGTGTTTGAATTTTGAAGCAAACATGGCATATGCAAGTAAGATAAGATAATGTTATCTTATTGATGTGGCAGTGACGAGTGTGATTTAGACTTATCTTAAAACTAATCGGGAAAAGTAAGTCCTCTGCTGGATAGTCGATGACGAGGAATTTCTGTTGCTTATCCGATTTTTATGTGCTTAATTTTGTCAAATGTCAACTTTGAAGAAAATGACTCGGACCTTTTCATTTCCTATCGCGAAGGCCGGAGGTCAAGTCCAAAATAAGTTTGTTGCTGAAGGTAAGTCCCTGACAGGAAATAATTAATTAAGTCTGGTAAACAAGAAAAACAAGTTTCAAATCCTGTCATTATATCAACACAAATGGACTCAGAGGTGGTGGGGAATTTGAATTTTTCAAAAGAATTTAGTCTATTCTATGATATCTGGACTCGTCCAATTTACTATTCAATTTCCATCTGCAACGGGAATCTATAGGCAAGAATTGGTAGTTTACCATTTATGATATTGTTAAACACGGCATTTTAGGGAGGAAAAAAGTCCAAGAGAGGCTGGGTATCAGTGTACCGAAGGGGTATCAGTCACCCGAATATAGTAATTATTAACTTATTAATTAATTAATTTAACAATTATCTAAAATTATAATCAATTATCTTAATAATAATAATAAAAAAATTTACGGGCGTCCGACGGAGCCGCCCCCACGTAGGAGGGGGCGTCTGGGTAAGACGCCTCCCCCATGGGGGAGGCGTTTTACCCAGACGCCTCCCCCTTGGGCGGGGCGTCTGGGTAACACGCCTCCCTTATGGGGGAGGCGTCTGGGTAAAACGCCTCCCCCATGGGGGAGGCGTCTTACCCAGACGCCCCCTCCTACGTGGGGGCGGCTCCGTCGGACGCCCGTAATTTTTTATTATTTTTTATTATTTTTTTATTAAAAAGATGTTAGATATTTTACCAGATTCGAGTACACTGGGGCGTCCGTTGGCTCATTACTGACCTTCAAAACATTATTTTTTATGATTATAAGAGGAAGATGAAGAGAAATGTGTGATAGGAGGGTAAAATGTCGCGTTATAGCAGTAGAAATGAGAGAAGGGCAATTTGGTAATTTCAAGGGGCGATTTAAGTAATTTTGGGGCGATGTTTAGCAATTCAGTTTATTATCTTACTTGTTATTAAGATTGGATACCAAAAAAAGGAATAATGTATATATGAAAATTATACCACCACACATAATCAGTCTTTACCGTATTTAAGCAAAACTACACATTATCTTCTTCTCTCAACACCTCCACCACCAACTTCTGCTTCCTTCATACGTATTTCACACTTCACAACCCCTCATCTTCTCCTTTTCCACATCACAATAACCATGACATACAAATTAAATTTTAAAAAAAGTTGTTGTAATCTGAATTAATTACATATATATACTTCATTGGGACAGTTGGGTGCAAGGTCACACTCTACAAGAGTGCATGATGAGATCACACATGATGCCTGAGACCAATAGCACGATTACAAACTATTGGCCTCCTAAGTAGGGTCTTATTAAGATAATAATGTGCACAAAAATTAGAGTAAGGCTGTTACCTAAAGTTAAAAAGAAACTTAACATATCTTACCTTCAAATATAACGCTACTTGTAACATACACGTAACGTATACATCACCATGAAATTAAGCTGCAATGCTTGATCGTCTCTGTAATTATAAAACATATGCAAAGTTGGTACAAAAATTTACATACGTATTCATATAGTTTAGGTATACAGTTCATGAGAATTTTGACCTTCGAGTTTAAAATTTTCCAATAACTATTATGCGCTGTTTTCTTTTAGCGTGCTGTTGATTGTTGAAATATCATAAATAATTGCAAAATACATTCTCTCTGGCAATATACAATTTAAGAGTGTTAACTATTGAATCCGATGTATTTTCTTAATTTAGTTTTGTTAGTGAGACTTCAAAGTTTTCTTTCTCCCATCCATTAAAAATTATCGTAATTCGTTTCATACACGCAGGGGAGCATTAACCGTACAATTACTTAACTTAACTATGTGACAAAAATTAGGTGTAACTTGTTATGAAAATTGTGTACAATGGATGATTCATCTTCCAAGATGCTTCACCTTCCAAGATGGTTCATCTTCCAACCAATCTATTATAACTCTTCTATTAAAATGTTGTAATGTGCATTATATTTACATCATTATTTAATGTAGACTATGTAACTTACACGCATCTATGTGTATATATATGAGGTTGTAGTATGTATTGAGAACATACAAAAGAAGATGAAATACAACTCCTCCATTCTCCCTCAACTTCTTGTCCATTTTGTTTGATCGTTATTTTACAACACGTTATCAGCACGACTTCGCTCGATGTGTTCAACTCAAACACTAGTTGTTTGTTGTTTGATTAAGGTAGTTTACAACATAAGGTTTTATTCATCTCCAGGTAGTCTTTTACAATTTATAATATTATTAATCTATTTACTTGTTGAATATGCTCATATTATATTCTTAAATGTGATGTTATATGTCTAGAAATTATACTCATATTATATTCTTAAATGTGATGTATGTTTACAAATTTCTATTACAAAATTTTGGTTTGAAATATTATGTTTTGTATATATATTCTTAGATGACGGACTATTAACTTTTATTTTAGTATGGTAGTAAAATTTAAATCATGTACATAACATTTATAGATGCATATGAGTATGCTATTTGATAAATATGTATTAATCGAGGTTTATAAGCATTTTGTTTTGCAAAAGTTGATCATATATTTGGAATATCACTAGATGACTTAACATTCCAATAATAATGATTAATGACATAATTTTTGTGTGCATATGTCATATCTAATGCATGTTGTTTTGCTGGAAACTATAAACGTTTCTTTGTATCTATTTTATTTTGTGTAATCTTTTATATGATATTGATCATCTTCATTGTTGAAGAATGTTAAATATACGTCTTTTGATAAATGAGCAAAAATTTTACTTGTCGCATTTTGGATGTTAAATTCCAACTTGATGCTCTTGAGAATACAAATGAAAATATATATATTGCTTGACATAGTTAGATATCTTTTTGGAATAATGAAAACATGCAAAGGGTATATATATTTTTCTTATAAAAGTCTACATGTTATTATTGCTTTTAACTTCTGCACTGAAAAAAAAAGAAAAATGCTTGGATATTATATCATATTATTCTTGTGATGAAACACTAGTTTCAATCATATTTGATGCATCCCGTTAAGTTACCATACTATGTCACATAAAATTTCAATGTTATTTTGTTGCATCACATCTGGAAATATTATGGTTATTCTTTCCAACACATGTGATTTATTTATGCAATTATATATATATATATATATATATAATATAATGTGGTATATTGCAACAAAATTTGGGTTCATTGAAAAATAAGCACTTCAGGCCCGATGACAAAAATGGTAATCTTCATGAGGTGCATATATATAATGATATCAAGATTGTATATTCATGTGAAGAAATATATGAAAATGTATAGCAATCCCTGAAGGATTCTTATGAGCATCAAAAGGGCGTGCAAATGCCAAAGTCTCATAAACCCATCAAACTCATTCCCTAAATCTAGCTCTATGCGTGTCTAGAAGACCATAGATAGTTAAGATAGGAAAATCTTATTTCCATTTCACAAATTAATGATCTGATACTCTAGTAATAGTACGGAGTCCAAAAAATCACAAGTAATTGACTTGCTCCATTTCCTGAAGTGAATGTATGAGAGCGTGAAAAATCTTACAAAAGTCTATTATAATCATTTTGTGACCATGATTATGGATGTGAATGTGGATGAGATAAATGTCAAAATAATTAATGTCCTTATGGTATATAAAATTCACGATCAAAATGAGTTTATTTGTAGTTATGTGTGTTTTATTTGATAAGTAACATACACTTTATCTAGTAGATATACATGATTATATGCTGGAATACCAATATGACAAATGGGTATTATATACAATGATACAAATATTTTGTTTAAGCTTAGATATATTTGTCATTTATATTGAAACTATATATTTTATATTGGTCAGTGCTCTCTTTAGAGTAATATGTTTTCATACTTGATTGTTATTCACTTACAATGAGATTCTTTTTAGATATTAATAATACATATGTATATGTTGCTAACATATCGATATTCAACATTTTTTATATGTTTGTGATGACTATTTATGCATATCATTATAATATATTTTTTAAGGATCAATAACAAAGATAATATCTGCATTATCGTCTTAAATTGGAAAAGTACACATGCATATGGTGATATATTAGTATGCATAATTTCTATCTAAAAGACTTATACTAAGTTACGTTGAAATTAATTGACATTCATGTGATTGAATGCATGGTTCTTATTTTATATTTTGTCATTGGAAGAACCTTATCATTTATTTTGTAATAGTTGCATAAATAATTTATCTACAATAAATATTTTATTCGGCTTGAAATGAATAGTACAGATACTCTTCAGTCTCCTATTTGATTTAAGATCAGGAAAGATGAATTATGCATAATGTATAGTGTTGTCATGCACACTATATTAAGAGATAAGTATTCTCTAATTTGATAATGAGAAAAGCCGAAGTCACTACTGTACAAGGTTGTACAAATTTAGTAGAAAGCTCCAGAAGAGTCATATTTACTATTACATGTTGAATTATCTTGGCATTAAATGATGCATTTTATAAATTATGTCTCAAGAAACTTATTAAGTTTCAAATCGCAAGAATGAATTGTATTGAGACTACAATTGAAGTAAAGAAGAATGTTTTTATATTACTACAATCATGTCAGGCAGGAAAAATGCTATCAAGGAAATTACCTGACTTTTGAACAATGTGTCATTGCACATGTAGTGGCTTGGTCAAAAGACTTCACTGATGAATCAAATTAATATTGATTCTAATAACATATGGTATGACCGATTGGGTCAATGAGGACATATATGATGACAAATGTTTCTGAAATTTCATATGATCATCCACTGAAGAATGATAATGTTCTTCAACTAAGTAGGTATCTAGGAGCTCTATTTTTCTGTAAGATGGGATAACTTGTGATTGAAAGTCATACGAATAAGTCATTGCAAAATCACAATATGTGTCATTGTATTTTGGATATTGTGCCCGAAGCACACGTTACAAATTAAGCATCGATTTATAAAATACCTCTGAATATGGATCATTATGAAATCTTAAAATTTATACATGATACATTAATATGCATACATGTTGATATTATTCATATTTTTTGTTATGTACATCATGTTATGAATGTTCCCATATTTTACTTGTACAATATTGAATGAAATGTTTCCCATATGCGATTAATAGTTTACCACCTCCAAAATTTAGTTGTCTCAAATTAAATTGGACATTTCAGTATGATTCATATTCCTGATAATATTAAAATACTTGAAACCCCTGAACGACGATGTATTTTATTGTCCAGTCGAACATTTATATATAGAGAGAGACATTTTTTTTTGGCATTAGGGGGAGAAAACCAGAAGCTTAAAGAATGCCAAGAAAATGTACTATATTGAACCTGAAGTTCATTAGAGAATATACGTACAAGTAACGTTGAACCTGAAGTTCCTAAAATCCTTAACTTGCAATATCTAGCAAGTAAATGTCATACATCTTTATTGATCACAAAAGAGTGACTATGTCTTGTATTACCAGACATAAAGCGCATAATATAATATAAAGTGAAGATTTTCACATGATAAAAAATATTTGAGCTCAACCAACGCCAGAAGCGTGGACTATAACATATATTATTTGTGGAAATGAAATAAAACATAGTCACTCATTACACCTCCTGAAGAAGTTGTTCCTGAAGAATATAAACCCGGTAAAATAAAAGCAGATGCTAGCAAATGTAACAATTCCAGGAATACATAACGGTCAGATCCTAACATTTTGGGAAATAACGAGAATTTGATTGTTATAAAAGTTGCAATCAACTATGCTGATACGAGAGAAGCATTAAAAGGTTATCGTCGACGACAAATTCACCTTCTTAGAGCATGCTAATTCAATTAAAAATCTGGCTCCAGAATCTATAGTATTATAAGAATGCCAGAAACATTCATATTTGAAATGAACAAAAGAAGGCGAATAATATAGAACCAGACTCGTTTATTGGACCTGTACGATTTCTGAAGAATGTGAATAGAAATCACATTACAACATGGTGGTACATTATAAAGCGAGTAGTGACACAATGGTTTTTCGCAGGACCCAACATTACTATGTTACTTATTCTCTCGAAATGTATAATATTACGTTATGTTACTTGATCAAAATGACATAAATATATATAAACATATGAGATATGTTGTGACTGCAAATTTGTATAAGTCATTTGGTATTGATATAAATAAATCCCTGAAGGACTAAAATTGCCCAAGGAAAATTATAATGAAGAGATGCATTATAATCACCATATGAACAAACAAAGAGAATATGTATATTGTCTTGAATAATGATATTAAAAGGAACTCCTGAAGAGATTAAACACGTACCCGTGAAATATTCGAATGATAAATTTTGAAATAAATAACTAGAGAACAGTCAACTATTTTCCGATATGCAGTTCGGACATTCTCTAGAAGAGAATTGTTACAATGATTCAATTATATAAAGATATATTATACAAAGAAGATTCACATGGAATTATCAATATTTACTTACTATATTCATGAGATAAAATATTTGGTTCAACGATGATTCCTATATGTCTAATCCACAATAATAAAAAATCACAAATTATTTTGTGTCATTGTGGATACGTTGCAATGCTTATGCAAGTTGGTGAACTACGTATCAGGGGGACTAGATTTCTAATCATCATCCCTAAAGAACAATTATCCCTGAAGGATAATACCCAGAAGGCCTATAGCTGTACTCTTTTTTCCTTTTTCAAGTTTTTGTCCTACAAGGTTTTACTTGACGATGTTTTTAACTAGACAGCTTGCGCAATTGTGTTAACATATGTCATGCACTCTTTTTCCCTTAGCTATTTTCCCATTGGGTTTTTATAGCAAAGTTTTTAACTAGACATGAACATAACACTATTTTCCAACATAGTGTATAAATATATGTTGAAATGAGGGGGAGAATTATACGCTCTGCACTCTTTTTTCCTTCACCAAGTTTTTGTCCCACAATGTTTTACTTGACAAGGTTTTTAACGAGGCAGATCGAAAGGCGTATACCAAAAGATGATCATCCAAGGGGGAGTGTTATGAAAATTGTGTATAGTGGATGATTCACCTTCCAAGATGTTTCACCTTCCAAGATGGTTCATCTTCTAACAAATCTATTATAACTCTTCTATTAAAATGTGTTGTAATGTGCATTATATTTACATCATTATTTAATGTAGACTATGTAACTTACACACCTCTATGTGTATATATATGAGGTTGTAGTATGTATTGAGAACATACAAAAGAAGATGAAATACAACTACTCCATTCTCCCTCAACTTCTTGTCCATTTTGTTTGATCGTTATTTTACAACACGTTATCAGCACATCTTCGCTCGAAGTGTTCAACTCAAACACTAGTTGTTTGTTGTTTGATTACGGTAGTTTACAACATAAGGTAGATTAATATTATTAATCTATTTACTTGTTGAATATGCTCATATTATATTCTTAAATGTGATGTTATATGTCTAGAAATTATACTCATATTATATTCTTAAATGTGATGTATGTTTACAAATTTCTACTACAAAATTTTGGTTTGAAATATTATGTTTTGTATATATATTCTTAGATGACGGACTATTAACTTTTATTTTAGTATGGTAGTAAAATTTAAATCATCTACGTAACATTTATAGATGCATATGAGTATGTTATTTGATAAATATGTATTAATCGAGGTTTATAAGCATTTTGTTTTGCAAAAGTTGTTCATATATTTGCAAAAGTTTATTATCTTACTTGTTATTAAGATTGGATACCAAAAAAAGGAATAATGTATATATGAAAATTATACCACCACACATAATCAGTCTTTACCGTATTTAAGCAAAACTACACATTATCTTCTTCTCTCAACACCTCCACCACCAACTTCTGCTTCCTTCATACGTATTTCACACTTCACAACCCCTCATCTTCTCCTTTTCCACATCACAATAACCATGACATACAAATTAAATTTTAAAAAAAGTTGTTGTAATCTGAATTAATTACATATATATACTTCATTGGGACAGTTGGGTGCAAGGTCACACTCTACAAGAGTGCATGATGAGATCACACATGATGCCTGAGACCAATAGCACGATTACAAACTATTGGCCTCCTAAGTAGGGTCTTATTAAGATAATAATGTGCACAAAAATTAGAGTAAGGCTGTTACCTAAAGTTAAAAAGAAACTTAACATATCTTACCTTCAAATATAACGCTACTTGTAACATACACGTAACGTATACATCACCATGAAATTAAGCTGCAATGCTTGATCGTCTCTGTAATTATAAAACATATGCAAAGTTGGTACAAAAATTTACATACGTATTCATATAGTTTAGGTATACAGTTCATGAGAATTTTGACCTTCGAGTTTAAAATTTTCCAATAACTTTTATGCGCTGTTTTCTTTTAGCGTGCTGTTGATTGTTGAAATATCATAAATAATTGCAAAATACATTCTCTCTGGCAATATACAATTTAAGGTTGTTAACTATTGAATCCGATGTATTTTCTTAATGTAGTTTTGTTAGTGAGACTTCAAAGTTTTCTTTCTCCCATCCATTAAAAATTATCGTAATTCGTTTCATACATGCAGGGGAGCATTAACCGTACAATTACCTAACTTAACTATGTGACAAAAACTAGGTGTAACTCAATTTGAAAATTTCTCAACTTATAATAATTTTTTCGTTGAAATTAGCGAACATCAATTTTTAATTGTTGTAGGTGCTTTAATTAGAATATAATTAGAGAATTTCGCAAATTAAAAAAAGACGCTAACATGGACCGACCAATAGTGTTAAGTTTTTATACCACTTCAAATACAATACCTTATCCTAATTTAGTTTTATTTATATCACTTACAATGTTTTTCTGTTATTTTCTCCAATTCTCCCATTCACCATTAAAAAAGTCCAAAAACAAAACACAAACTTTCCAACTCACGTCTATCCTACACACTCTAGAACCAACCACAACAACACAAACACATTCACAATTTCACATCTTCCAAAACTTTGTTAGCACATCATTAAAACTAATTAAACCTGCCGACGCAAGGGGACATGGGGACGTGTCACCCTTAGCAAAGCCTCTGGTTTAAACCACCATTACATTACCACACACACACAGAGAGACAGAGAAGAGATTCGTTGGCGAGGGAAAAAGAAAAGAAACAAAAGGAAAAAAGAAGAGAAAAAATAGACGTTTTCCGGCGCATGTGAGGTTTCCGGTCGCCGAATCAACCGGTTTCCGGCAAAGATTTGAGCTTTCCGGGGTGTCGAATATGGTGCCGAGAAAGGTGGTTTTGGGTCTCCTCGCCGTTACCGTTCTCGCCCCTCTCTTTCTCTACACCGATAGGCTCGGAGCCTACGTCGACATTTCAACGCGTGAGGGTTTGGGGTTTTGGTTGTAAAGATTTTTGAGTTTTGGCGAAAACCCACAAATTTCTGATGTTCCGTTTTGGGTTTTGTGCAGCGGAGGCGGAGTTCGGCGAGGATGGGGCGGGTCTGGTGGGTTTTTTTGGGGTGGATTTTATGGGGTTTGGGTTTTTGGATTTGTGCATTTTTTGATTATTTTTTTTGGGTTCTTTTTGGTGTTGCAGAAGTTTGGAAACGAAGGTGCGAAGCTGAACGCCGTTTCTCAGGTTGGAATCCTCGAAAAGTTGGGGTTTTGGTGTTGGAAAATTAGTTTTTTTTAAACTTTTAGTTGGTTGGTTTGTGTGTTTTTAGGAGTTTGATGCAATTAAAGAACCAAATGATGTGCTTTATGCTCATCTTTCCAAGGAGGATTCTGCAGAGATTCAAGGTTATCCTTCTTTCCTCTTATTGTGTGTTTTCAATTTTTTTCCTATAATGATGGAAAAAATATTTTTTTGGGTGTGTTTGGAGATGTTAAAATGTGTTGTTTGTTTGATTAGGTGCTGCGTCTTTGCTTTCACAATCGTCGGCTGGAGCTTCTGGAGAACACAAAAGCCGCGTCCTTTCGGCCGCGGATGAGAGTGCTTTCGCTGATAAGGATGGCATGAACCAGCAAGTTGTAGAGAAATCTGGAACTGAGAATGCTGATTTGCATGTGCACCGGAACGTCGAAGATCCCGTGGAAAGGGAATCCACAATTCCACAGGTTAAAGACACCACCGGTTCCGAAGGACAGGTTGGCCTTACTTGCTTGTTGCTCTTTGTATTTGACCTGCCTTAATAGACATTTTTTCTCTAGATTTGGGCAAAATTTGCAACCATTGTTTGTTGATAATGTTCGTTGGGAATCATTACTTTATCAAACTTGAAGTTTTCTTTTCTGGTAGCATGTGAAAGGTTTTACTGAATGTTAGTTAGATTGCTGACTTTTGTTCCACAATGGATTTATGTACATTTTGCACACCTTCAATCACAGTGATTGTTCTCTTTTTGATGTGACTGGTCTCAAATTTTATTGGAATTTGATTATTATTGGTTTCTCCATCTCAATTTGCGTTATTATTTTGTCTGATGGAATTCAATGCGTTGAAAATATAAACAGGTGATACCTGTCGAAGTTCGCCCACACCAACCTTTGAAACCTAATGGTGAGACAAACAATGTAGAAAAGCCCATGCCTGATGCGAGGGTTCGTCAGCTTAGGGATCAGTTAATCAGGGCGAAAGTGTATCTTGGCCTTGCTCGAAGCAATCCTCACTTCATGCGCGAGCTCCGCTTGAGAATCAAGGAGGTCCAACGAGCTGTGGGTGATGCGTCCAAGGATTCAGAACTTCCCAGGGGGTATGCTGCTAAGTTATCTAATCACGATTCTTATGTTGATAAGATGCATTATTGTGATCAATATTGGTTTGACACTTTCGTTCTGCTTCATGTTAATTGTGACTTTCAGTATCAATGAGAGACTCAGAGCAATGGAGCAAACGCTCGCCAAGGGCAAGCAAATTCAAGACGATTGCTCAGTTGCTATAAAGAAGCTTCGTGCTATCCTCCACTCGGCAGAAGAGCAATTGAGAGTTCACAAAAAACAAACGTTATTCCTAACACAACTTGCGGCCAAAACACTTCCCAAAGGTCTCCACTGTCTTCCTTTGCGGCTTTCCACAGAGTATTACTCTCTAAATGAAAGCCAGAGGGACTTCTCCAATCAAGAAAAACTGGAAGATCCAGAACTCTATCATTATGCTCTTTTCTCCGACAACATATTGGCCGCAGCCACAGTTGTGAACTCGACCATTTTTCATGCAAAGGTAGTATAAGATTAACCACTCTTCTTGCTATTATTTTTCTATGTTGAAGGGTAAAGTAGGCTGACAATGTATGTGGTTCCTCATTGAAGGATCCTGCCAACCATGTATTCCACATTGTGACCGATAGGCTAAACTATGCAGCAATGCGAATGTGGTTCCTAGCAAACCCGCCTGGGAAGGCTACCGTCGAGGTTCAGAATGTGGAAAGCTACACATGGTTGAATTCAAGCTATAGTCCCGTTCTTAAGCAATTGGAATCCGCTTCCATGATAGATTTTTACTTCAAGGCTCACCGTGCAAGCTCGGATACAAATTTGAAATATCGGAATCCAAAGTACCTGTCCATCCTTAACCATCTCCGATTCTACCTTCCTGAGATGTTCCCGAAGCTCAATAAAGTGGTATTCCTAGATGATGATATCGTAGTACAGAAGGATCTGTCCGGCCTGTGGAAGATTGACCTTAAAGGAAAGGTCAATGGTGCAGTTGAAACTTGTGGAGAGAACTTTCATCGCTTTGACCGATATTTGAACTTCTCAAATCCCCTCATCTCGAAAAACTTTGACCCTCGTGCTTGCGGGTGGGCATATGGAATGAATGTGTTTGATTTAGCAGAATGGAGAAAACAGAATATCACAGAGGTCTATCATTCCTGGCAGAAACTGGTAATTTACGGCACCTTATTTTTTTGAGTTTTTTATAGATAATTTGCATGTGCGTAGATACTATACCTGTAGCCCCATTATTATGCATGTGTTATAGAAACTTGTGATTACATATGTTAATTGTATTGTATATTCTTACGGGCATATGAACTCTGGTTTCAGTTGACATTTTCTATTTTATTTAATATTTTGTAAGCGAAAAATTGTTCCCGTTATTGCAGAATCATGACCACCGTCTGTGGAAATTGGGTACTCTACCTCCTGGCCTGATAACATTTTGGAACCGTACTTTCTCCCTGGACCGGTCTTGGCACGTGCTTGGCCTTGGCTACAACCCGAACGTCAACCAAAGGAACATTGAACGGGCTGCTGTCATACACTATAACGGCAACATGAAGCCGTGGCTGGAGATTGGCATTCCCAAGTATCGAAACTTTTGGGTTAAGTTTGTAGACTACAAGCTTCCTTACCTACGAGACTGCAACATCAACCCATAGGGAGTGGGGTTCACACGGTAACTATTTTTTGCCCGACAAACACCTGGAGGTTTCACGACGCTTGCCATCTTTGTCCCGTTAGATTCGGATTCATAACAACATTTGTAGTTACATTCTTTTGTGCTCTAGAAGTTGTAGTTGTCGGACCACGAAGTACAGATATGATGTAAATGATTCAGAAAGTAGTTTTTTTCTTCTAATGGTGAGGTTCCTTTTTGTTCTCTCTTGAGTGTTAATGCCTATTATTATGTGTCTCTTCTTTTTGAAATAAAGCCAGGAAACTTTGTTCAAGTGTTGTGATGTTGCTGGCTTGCCTTTCAAGTGTTTGTAGATCAGACCCAGTAGATAGACCCCCAGGCCACATTAATTTGTGGTTGTGGTTGTTGGTGTTTGATATTTCATGTGATTATAGCCAGCTGGGTCTGCTTCCCAGCTGTAACCTGAAAGCTTAAGCTTTGCTACCTAATTTCCACAACTTTTTCAACTGGACCTGCTCACTACTACGATTCCTTCTCCAATTTTTTGCTCACAAGAAAATAAATTCCTTTTCCAGTTTTTGCTCACAAGAAAATATAGGGGTTTAGGGTTTAGATTCCATGATTGTAACATCATCAAATCAGATTAACAATGTTTGTTTCTGCAGCACATGGTATTCAGGTGGAGGTGCAGTGATTAGACGATATTATAATATAGTAGCTTATAAAATATGTAGTATACCAGTAATATAATTTGACAGCTAAAATTAACGGATTAATTCATGGGTAAATTACAAGTCTGTGAAGTATGAGATAAGTAACCTTAATCCGTTTGAGGATAGGTTTGGTTAAGGAGTAAATAATAATGTTACAACGATTGAACTAAAAAAGGGTCAAGTGGGATAAATAAGGGGTAGTTTACGAGCAGATAAGGTGCCATAAATCAAATAAGTTTGACTTGTGAAAGTAAAAATTTACCTAAGATTTTCTCTCTTTATCGTCACTACGACCTATCTCTCTTGGATGTCACGACCAGAAGTGGTAACAAATTGAGAGGATAAATTGGTTCTAACCTTATGGTTTGCAAAGTCATAAGAGGATGTTGACCACCAACTCTAAATAATCATTGTGAAAGAGTAAACTTGCATGCTCATGTTTGACAATAATCTGCATGAATGTGTTGTCAACAGAAGCAGTTCCAATTCCAAATTAGCACGAGTAGTTATAATTATAGTTGTGAACTTTTGAGGCACTCCAGCTGTGGGATTTATTGTGGATTTGATTACAGCTGAAGCATTGGAGTTGTGTGAATCGGGGAAAGGGTTTTTGGGCCCACTAATAATGGTGCTGTCGGTGGTGGGCGTCGGTGATACATTGCGGGCATGTGCTTCTAGTCTAGTTGTATGATTCATTCCAAACTTTGTCTTCATTTGTCTTTGGATCTCGCTAATCTACTCTTGCAACTGTAAACTGAAGTTTCTCGACAAATTACTGAGATCCAAAAATGTTGTCTGAAAATTATAAGAATAATTTTTTGTGTGATTGTTTTATAGGCAGATTTAAAATAACTTGAAACTTGAGTTCTAATTAGAATTTTGTGGCTTAAAAATTTACAGTGTGAAATAATCCTTCTACTTCAACAGTCTAAAGTCTAAACCAAGAAAACTCGTTTTTTTTTTGTAATTTTAGAATTTACTCCATTTCGTGCAAATCAATCACACTTTCAATACTACTTATTACTTATTGAGGGAAGATGGAATACATGTTAATCGAAACGTCACACGTGATCACGCAAATTTTTATTATCAAGTATAAGAAGTTATTTTGTATAAATATAAGGATTTTCTTTACACAAGAACTATGAATTCAGGATATAAAATCAAGAATAATCTAAACAAAATAGGTTATTCCAAGTCTTCTTTCCAGATAGGTAGAATGCCTTGAGCAGCCAGTCTCTTGACAACCCAGAACACAACATGTTTGGAGGTGATCTTCTTTTCATCAATGAGGAAAGGTTCCACAGTGCTGACACCTGATCCATAAGAAGAAAGAGAGAACCCCTTTGGACCTGTCAAAACCATAAACAGGATTTGGAATGTTGGTCATGATAATTAAGAAATAATTGCTTGGTTGTGAATTAAGGAACAAAGAAAGAATGTTGCCTGTGAGTACTCCATCAGGAAAGAAAGCCCAGAATTTGTATGGCACATCTCTCTTCAGGAATGAGCCCTCCAACTGATGACAAAAAGCAATATTATTAGAATCGTAGTCAATTGTGTTTAGTGTGATGGCCTTTTAGCAGCCATAATTAGATCAACGAGTTTTTGAGAGAAAATGGTTTTCTTGTGAAGCTCAGGTCAGGTTGATGGGTTTTTTAAATTGGTGGAATGATAGACATTTATGCTCCTATCCTGTTTTTTTTCTAAAGTAGATATTTTACTGAAATTAAATTAAGACCCGGTATGAACCACAGCCGACCCTTCCAAAATGTACATGCCGAATAAGTTTCCCTTAATAAATATAAGGGGCGTATCAGCCCAAATACATCAAAAACAAATAGACCCAACAATAATCCAGAAACCTTGTTTGTAGTAGCAATCGAAGTTTCCAACAAGAAAGCAACCAAAGAGATTGTTCCTCTAGACCAAGAGGCCAATGTTAGACCTGTAATATTGAGCATTGCCACAAAGAGCAATGTTTGAATTTTGAAGACAAAAGCAAGATCAGATAGATACCATCTGAACATTTTGATGTATGTTGAAGGAAAAAGGTGTAGATTAGTTGGGTAGATATAAACAAATTGTTTGGTTCTTGCCAGCAACATTTAGTAGCAATCAACTAATACCAACATTGAACAAAACTTAAAACGAAACACATTGCTAACCGCCAGTCTTTGGGGGGGGGGGGGGGGGGGGGGGTCCTTCAGTTTTAGCTTTTTAGTTAAAAGTAAGATCAGGTTTTGCTAAGATAAAGTTGATCTGGCTATTAGAATTGACCACTTAATTATATAGTTTAGGCCTCAAAGCTTATGCTTAAAGTCCGGACATGTTTGGTGAACTATCCTGCAGTCTTTATAAAAATCTAGACGCCATTTATCCATTCCATGTGCATTTATGTACTAACATGAATACATGATACATCTTTTGAAATGTCAACTCTTAGCATAGAAAAATCTATTACTACTAATCTGCATCTTACTTTATCAAAACAGTTGCACTGTTAAAAGTTAGGACATGTGATTAGACCTTACTCATTAGTGTCTGTTTGATCAGTCATCATATTGATCAAATGGAAATTCTAGTACTAACCCTGTTCTCTCCGAAGGACAGTTCGATTTTGGAGATATCTTCTTGGGCCTCAAGCGTTTCTCTCAATGAAGGGATCACTTCCTCCTCCATCAATTCCGGCAAAGCCTTGGCTGGAGCCTTGGCTGCTGGTTTAGGTTTTGCGGGAGCTGCCGCTGCTACCTTCTCAGTAGCTAAAACAACAAAAGAAATTTATGTTTGAAACCATCATGTCTGAATTCTGAACCTACCAACAATAACTAATTATGAGAGGGGGAATAAGAAAAAAAACAGAGATATATGTCTACCGGTAGTAGTTGTTGATTGTTGTGTAGCAGAGCAAATGATATTAGAGTAAGATAGAGTCGATTTCTCCTCTACTCGTGTGGTGGAAAGGCGGGGAAGGTGAATGGTTCTGTTGGCTGGAATTGTGTACAGGGTGTTGATGGAAGTAGAGGTCATGGTGGCCACACAGTGGGAGCAGTGGAACTTCATTGGATGAAAATGTTTGCCACAGTTAAGATGAGTTCAGTTTGTTGAGCTCTGAATTGAGTTGAATTTTGTTTTGTCATGGTTTTGATCTATGTTAGTGGTGGAAATTAAGTGGAGGGTCTGGTTTGTTGAATCCTATCCTCATGTATTGAATGGTCCACACTCCATACTAAAGGGAGGAGGAAAACAATCATATTTGGCTAGGGCAAGAGAGGTTGAAAATTTTGTACTCTTCTACTATACAATATCATTATCACCAACTCAAAACTTTTGGGAAGACATTATGATGTTGTTCCAATTTAAAAGTGCCAAAAACACTGTTAAAGTTGTGTCCACTAACTTCCAATAAAGTCAACTTGCTAAACTGCATGCACCAACCAAGAGAAGTCAACAATCTCTTGTGCAATATCATAAACACCAACTAAGAAATAGAGAAAGTAGCATGTTCTTGCCATGTTCCAGTCCAGTTCCAAATCCACGTGCCAAGTACCATAATTAAACTTTCAACAAACCAAATGCCATTTCAAATCCTATATAAGGACTTGAACAAAGTCCAAATTTGATCAAAGATGGCGAGGTCTTTGTATTTAGGTGGTCAATCCCAAGCTTATGGGATTGTGTTTGTGTTGTTTGTGGTCTTAAGCTCTCTAGCCGTTGTCATCTTTGCATGCGGTGGCCACTCCAAGCCCAGGAGTCAGCAGAGATCGAGAGACCATGGCAGTACCGGCACCACCACGGGAGATGTAGGCAGCGGTGGTGGTGGCTGCGGTAGCGGCGGTGGGGTCTAATAAAAAATCTGTGTATAATTCGAATTCTGGGTTTCTTTTATTCGCAAACCTTTTGTTTTGAAATTACTTAGATTGCCGTTGGCACCCCCACCTTCGGATCCAGTAGTATGGATTTAAACCATATTTAACTGCTTTTACATTGTACGTGAGCCACATTATTATTTGTACTACTATCTTTTAGCAACGAAATACTATATTTGATATTATTTGACTCTTGATATTTTGATTCTTGTTTATATATATTGATAGAGAGATGATCTTTCAGGTGACTTGCAAAACATGAATGTTTGAAATATTACATTCAAACGTTTCAAACTTCAAGGTTCATCGATCTTTGTTCTTATTTCATGGTGTGATCAGTTAGATATGTTACAACTCACCCAATCAAATCGATTTCCTTAAAAAAGTGGTTATTTGCACCACTTCACGTGGTACCAAGATGGTGTGGCAATACTGGCCTCCATGTTGGTCAAAGGTTCGGCCGTTCGGTTCGTGTTTGTGTTTGTGTGTTATCCAGGCATTCTAGAATACCTACTTTTTACTTATAAGCTATATTCCTTGCTTTCAAAGAAGTTGATATTTACATTAACATCCATGCATTTATAATCATATCAACCATACGAATTAGTTTTGCTATTTGATATTAAAATTTCAAAAACATTGATTATCCAATATACCGATCTATGCTATTCTAGTATATTGTTTACACATGTTTTATCTGAGTAAATATCTAGGAATAACGGTGTAAATTGGCTGAGTCCGACTCCAAGTTAATATTTTCTGATCAGGCACGACTTTAATGAGGTTCTTTGGTGAGGTGTCAATCTAAATTTTGTCTCAACTTGAGTCAAAGCAGTAAGTAGATTGGCTAGCTACGTTAGTTGGCCGAGTAGGTGTAAAACACCTAATCTAAACCCTATCCAGACCTAAACCTAATTAACTAAACCTAAACCTAATTAACCTAATCTAATCCTGGAACAGTGAAACATGAGGTGTGGGAATGTGAGAGGAAAGAGAATTGGTGGGTTTAGATTGGTTAAGGTGTAGGTTGGTTTGCCTATTTAAGGAGAAGTTGTGAAGGAGTTTAGGGTTGGCGTTTTTCTTCACCTAAACCCTATCCAGAGCGTGAAGGAGGTGAATTCGGAGAAGAAGAAGAAGGTGAAGAAGAAGAAGAGGAGAAGAAGGAAGAAGAAGATGAGTGAAGTGACTCAAGCTTGGGAGGCTTCCACAACCGTCAAAAAGGTATGCCAAATCTTCAATATAACTCACTTATGCATTGTGAGTGTTGGGGATCGACGTTGGTGTCGAATTCCCCGTCGGACTTCAACCAATTCAGAGGTTGAAGACGACGATCGGTCGACCAATGCCTGTGAGCAGTCGACCGATCCTATTATTATATTGATGTTTACCCGCGAACGGTCGAACGATGTCTTAGGACGGTCGACCGTTATGCCAGATTTGTGCGGGAAAAAGGGGTTATGCTGTTATCGGTCGAACGGGACCACTTAGCCGGTCGACCGAATAACAATGAGAATGGGTCGGTTGGGGGTTTTGACTTATTAAACGGTTGAACGCCCTTAACCTTGTTCGACTGATCCATTCGATGCTAAGTCGGTTGGGAGCTTTGACCATCAAAACGGTCGACCGCTCTTTAACTTTCGGTCGACCGATTGAGCATTTTAATTAAGCAATAGAGTGCCTGTGATGTTTCGGTCGAACGGTATAGCAGTTCCGGTTGACCGAATGTCACTTGGGCAAGATACTGAGAAGTCCTGTTATCGGTTGAACGACCCCTTGGTTCAACCGATTGGATATATATATTATATAAATTTGTATAGCGTAGACCATCCAAACGGTCGACCGCTAGATGACTTTTGTTCGACCGATTGGTCGGTAATTCGGTTGGCGTGGTTCGACCGGTAGACTTGTTTGTACAGTACTGTGTACTGTGTGGGGGACCGGTCGACCGGTGTGCTTTTAGCGGTCGACCGATCTGCCGCAGGTTGGTGGATTTATCCACACGCGATCCGTTGAGTATAGGTCGACTACCGGCTCCGAGGCGACGGTTGATTACCGGCTTTGAGAGCGACGGATTTCACCTTCGACGAAGGCGTATTATTGTATTACTGTTGCCTCTCTTACCGAGCGGGGTGTGAGGGATGTGTGCCGTAAACCTTGGGCAGTTTGCGAGGGTTTAGCGGTAGGCCGAGGATGTTCCGGCAGGGTGCGCGCTTGGCGGCTCTTGGGGGAGCAGCGGCTGTCGTCTGACCCGAGTTGTGTATTCGGCGGGCTGACTCGCTCCTTGGGTGGCGGCGTGTACCGGGGGTTCCTTCCTGCACTTTTGGGGAGCAGTGGTGTCGACTGACCCTTGTGAGGCAGCGGTGGACTGACTTGACCCTAGTGACAGGAGTGGTTCAGTGCCGCGGAGGCGGTGGGGGCATTATTGTGGGCCCGAGGTGGATGATCATGTGCATAGCATTGCATTGTCTTTAATTCCTTTTTATATTTTAGGAGGCTTGGTATACGGGGTTCCTGCAGGGAACTCAGGCATGTTTGTTTGTTTGCATTTCAGGTAGCGAGCAGGTTTAGAGTCAGGTGGTGACCGAGGACGGTGCCCCCGGGATCAGATCCTGTTCTCTTTTATATCTTCTTTTGTTTGAGGTAGTGATTACATGTATATTCACTTTTGTTGTAATCACAGTTGACTCATTTATATAGTTTGACTTCCACGTGGGTCTGTATCTTATATATTATATATATATGTTGGTTTGTTTTCCCGTGACGTGTCCTGTGTTGACGGTCTTTATTATTGTTTAAATTTTCAACTGTTTTCGGGTACGTTACAGTAGGTCTGTTTGGTTTTCTTCAAAAAAAATTCCTGTAAAATCATTATTATTATATTAACAAAGCAAATGAAAACACATAAACTCCAAAGAAGACATACATAGGACGAGGAGAGAAAAATATTAGTTGCAAAACTACATTTGGAATTCAAACCTACAGCTTTTTATGACAGGTGTACAAGCTGAATTATCTCTAGCTTGTCCGAGTTTATTGAGTTTGATTAAAAAAACTACATTTATTTAACCTGCCGTGTTAGAGAAAAACGAGACATAAATGTCCAAAACCTCCAATTTCAATTGTCCAAACCACCCGCCCAATGAACCCACGAGGCTTTGCCTCCAAGCAATTATACATTTCACAAGTGAATCGGTGACTTGTGGTGCTCAACATTTAATAAAAAATACACATCTCAAGGAACAAAGCTTTCCAACATCGAACCGAGATTGATTTCCACGTCTATAAATTAACACCAAGAAACTAGTACTTCGTGAAGGCTAGAAAACGAACGTATGAGCATCATGGTGTTCACTCGAGCCAGCTTGGATACCGGAGACCTGGTGTTCTTTGTGGTCGTGGTTTGGTTGTGGATCGTGTCGGTGATTATGTTTGGGTTTGGGAGGAACGGTGACAAGAGGAGAAGTGGACTCTTTGATTTGGACGACGAGTCCTCGTACCTCTCTTAGACTGTCTTCGGCTATTCGCGACCTTTCAAATCATATCGGAATAGGCTTTTATCCTCTTGATGTGTTTGATTTAACTTTGAATTATGTTTGTGTGAAATTTAATTTACGTTTCACCATTGCTTGTTAGGCCATTGTAGATTGTTTGAATTTCGTTGCCTTATTGCTTTCTGTGGCATACAAGATAAAGAAAATATTTCTTGTAGGATTATAATATATCTGTAGAGTAAGGGACATAATAATTTTTGATAGGATTATAATATATTTTTAACAAAAAATATATCCCAACGAGTTTAAAGACTAAGTGAGTGGAGTAATGATGCATGTAACTTGTGACCGATGAGATAACAACATCATCACTAGTTGGATTAGATCAAATCACCAGTTTGACCATGAAAAACCAAAACCTGAGCCATTTCTCCGTTTCCTAAAATTTGGTTGATGCGACCTCTATAGCAGAAACATTATGCCTTGGATATCGTTTCTACAATGAGCAAAAATTCTACAGATTAACAATTCTATGGTTCTTTTTTTCTCGCTGAGGATACAAAAACCGTTATATTTTTGGTACATCTTTGAGAACTCAAATTTAAACAAATTTGAGGAACTAAATAATCAACAATTAAGAAAAGTCCATATTGCCGAATAGAGTGAAAGTTTTTGGACACTCTTTGCATGCATGCATCCAAACAAATGGAGCTGGGTTGGGAAGCAAAAATTAGTATCATTCAGGTGAGCACAAATATGATAAAAACCGTTTTCGGGGAATCTCAACTAGAAAATGTACCATAATCAGCGATCATTAAGTTTTTTTAATGGGGGGTCTTCACTGGCCTATAGAGAAAGCCGAACATTTGCCGTGTTAGATTGTTAATTTCTCATGAAGCGATTCTTCCTATAATGCCAACATCAAAATTGTGATTCCAACTTGTTGTATGATCATCTAGCTAGAGTGGCCAGCCATCGAAGCACATTGGCCACATTACCTAAAATCTGAGACCTCATCCAAATCAACACGGTGGTGACTTGTGAGTCTTTCTTCCGCAAATGCGGATTACTATGACCACACTTAGGATACAAGTCACTCCCCATTCGGAATGACATACAAGTAATCTTTTCTTAGCAAACTTGAACCATAAAATGCCCACGCTTCTTCGGTACGTGAACCATCAAAGAATTAAAAGGTATATATCTTCATTAAAAATTTAGAACTCCCCACGCTCGCATTAGCTATTTTTCAACTTCGGTATGTGAACCATCAAAGAATTAAAAGCTATATATCTCGTTAAAAATTTAGAACTCCCCACGCCCGCATTAGCTATTTTTCAAACCCCTTCCTATAACCTAACCATTTCTTCTTATCGATTGAGATATCAATCAAGCACAACCTGACTCAGATTTCGTTAGTAGACTGATTGGGCTTTTGAGTGATTATGCAACTAAGTCAAAGAACACCTGCTTCAACAAAGGTTGCTGACCATTACTGACTTTATTATTGCAATCAAATCAAAGTTGAAGCCATTAAAATACCAAATCACTGCCAGATACGAAGCCAACCACAATAAAATTTAAATTTGACTCTTGGTTACTCCTAAGTGTTAAACCTATAAATGACTTATAGTTACAACCAATTATAACAACAATATGATTTTTTAGTTCTTTAAGCTTCAATACAAGATAACTCCTAGAGTACTTTCAAGAACTTAACTTTGACTCTTGGTTAATAACGAAGTTTTAAACCTATAAATGACTTGTACAATTGAGAACTTAATCAAAGAAATGATTAATTTCAAATCTCTTTGCTCATGTTAGACCCGCTAATTCCTACTGCCGAGGGGACTCTTTCGGGAACCAACTTTTTGTGTATAGTAACTTGCTGGATTAAAACAAGTGGTTACCTAATCGGTTTTTGGCGGTTCAATGTCTAGCTCATGGGGTCTGAATTTTTGTTAAAATATAAAGAAACTAACCATTACTTTTTTTCCACCACGTGCTTAAATTTGTCTCAAACGTCACTCGAGACGAGACACTTAGACATCGAAAGCTAGTATTCCAAATAGATCCCAACCACGATACAAATGGTACGTTAGGGATCAATTACAGTTACGGAGCTCTATTTAAAATTTAAGCCTGATCAAATATCGAGTCAATAGTTCAATGCATAGTAGGTTAGGTTCCTTTGTGCACCATAGTCACATACAACAAAGTTTGCAACCAAACGTAAGTCTAAGCAGAACAGAAACATAAAACAAAAGGTGGACTACCATGTTGAACAAAAGAAGCAAATCAACCAAAACAAATAACAAAAGTGGTTAAGAATATAGTCAAAACAATGGGGTTAGAAGGGAGGGATGAACGTCGGTTTTAATTTCAAGTGATTAAGATGAAATATGCCGTAACCTACATGTCAAATCTCTTTACCTCACCTCTTTCGAACTTCCAGCAACAATGGGTCAACAAGAGTGGTGTTGTGGGTCAACTAGGGGTTCTAAGCGAGATTTTGGATTGTGGGGTCCGTGGGGGATCTAACCAATTTCTCTATATAGACTTGTACAATATCATATTTTAAGTTGGTAACATCATGGGATACAATAATATTTAAACAGAACCCAGTTCCTTATTCCAACGTTTGATTCACGAAGTACGTAAGATTGAGTGGAGTTTATATATGAATAAAAATTTCAAGTATTCCTCCTCGGTGGTCTGGAAAAGAACCTTCAGTTAAACTTAAACTATATACAACTGAAGTAAGAGTGCATGATGATGCAAGGCAAAACATAAACTGAAAATTATAACCAAGGATATTATTCCTACGTGTGTAATTGAAGGATGGCTGCCTGCATTATAAAACAATAAAATGGAGAAGTAAACTAGAACATAATTATACCTATTTTAACTTAATATGTCTTCTGACAGGGAAACTAAGGACAAACAAATCAATGATAAGTTGGAAAAGCATCAGGTTTCATTAATAATTAGATGCTGGCAAGAACACAAAAGGCATGATGTTCTCCGTAATCACGACCGCAATTTGGTTTCAAGGGTAGAGTTTTACGTAAGCCAAGGCTTATGAAGTAAACCGACACAATCATAAATTCTAGTCTATTATGCAGGAGCCATGCAGAGAAGAGTATGAAACCCTTTTTTTTCAACCAGTCAAGTGAGTTTTCTAATATTCCATACTTCTTCCATTTAATAAAGAAATTTGCCTTTTAGAACCGTTGAATAGAATACAATTCCTGAATACCTCCAAGAGTTCCATCAATATAATTTTACCATCCCCATATATAACAAAATTATAATTTGATTGATGCATCTGTCCCCAGGTGACAAGAAATAACATTAAGAAATGGAGATGCATTGGTATGCTTTTATTCTTAGAATAATTATTGAAGCTTGGGCAAGTTAGGTTGCTTGAGAATGAAAATATGGAAGTGTTTAAAAATGATATAAAGGTACGCCTTACATGTCCTTGATAAGGCTCTTGAAGTGGGCTTCATGTCCTTGTTTCTCCGTTTCAATTTTCTGTGCTTCAATCTGAGAAACAAATACGAGAATTTTTTTGAGAATAACATTGTGTCAAGCTCTATCTTACAAATTTGCTTGCTTTGACATCCCATCTAACTACCCGACAAGTAACAACCATAATCTTAAGGTGATAACTAGGGGCAAGACTTGAATTGCACCACCATTTTCACTTAAATGACCGCAACTAGAGAACTCAATGGCACATTATAAACCGATGTCCCTTATTAGTAGAAGATCATTGACTCGGCAATAATATTATGTAAAATAACCAAAACTAAATGAAGATCATAAGGACAAGGTTGGTTATTTTTTAGTTGATTGCAGATGATAGGGTAGCTTACTCTATTGATAAGGGCAAGATTACCTATGCTATACAGCAACATCCTTACGGAGCTCTTCAACATGCTGAATAATAATCAAGACTACCATGCGACAAGCCTATGACATAACCACTTGATTCAGATTTCTTGAAGCAAGTTATGTCAGCACTTAAAGTTCAAGTATCAAATGAAGAAGGGAGATCTTTTCAACTTCATTTGAATGGGCTAGTCCTCAATCTTCACAAACATCAACATTTTGGAGATACCTTTGAAAATTACACATGCGAGAACACATGTTGATTATGTATGAATACTAATTAAGTAATAAACCTGGGCCATGAATCTTATTGACACTAATTCTTGAAATCATATCTTCGAAAAGAATTATGAAATCATAATATATTTGCTCTGGCATGGTAAAATTATTGCTTTCTACGTAAGCTTCTATTACGGAACGATTTTGCGGACCCCTATGTAGATACAATCCAAACTTAGCCTGCCTTGGAAAATTAGCTTACACAACAAAATAATTGAAGTACAACTTTCTCGAGAGTGATCATCAAGATGGAAACTGACGACTCTAGAACATAAATTGATCCAAAAAATTAAATTAGATAAAACATATCCTTAGAGGATGGCCCATGGAGCACTGAAAAAGGAAACTGCTGTGTGACCGGAGGGCCACATGTTCAAGTGATATAACGAACCACCTTGCCAAAAAAAAGCTAGGGAAAAGTGTCATATGAATATACCCTTCGCCCAACCCTCGCATAGCAATGGGCCTAGTGTACTGAGATTGCCCTCCTTTTTCTCAAAACAAATCTGTCAAGGTCAAGTAGGACGTGCTTTTATATACCTAAGGAAATTGAGGAATCTTACCTTCAAGGACACGAATACACGATAGATAAATTCATCTGAAAATTGAAATACATTACAAACATTCATTGAGGTCACAATTGACTTTCCACAACTTGTTTCATACCCTCAAGGCTACAAGTTACAATGCGTAATTGAGAAAGAATAACCAAGTATGATATGCCTACACTAGAAAATAAATTAAACTAAAAAAATTGAAACCAAATAAATAAAAAAATCGGCAATGGTTTTACAAGACATAATTTTTTGTATGTACCAATCAAATAGGATAGACGATTAACGCAAACACCACTCGACCAACTAAAGTCCTTTGGAAAAAAAATTGAAGGGCTCGACGTCATTTCCCATATGTCAAGAGATATGACACTGAGATTTAGATACTTAACGTGTAAAATATTAAATTGAAGACTCGGATAATGATTAACGCGAACACCACTCGACCAACACAAGCCCTTTGAGTTAAAAATTGGACTCGACATTATATCTTCATAGGTCCAGAGATTTAAATAGTCTAACGTGTAAGATATAAAAATGACAATTCGATAGCGATTTTCGGGAACACCAGTCGGCCGACTCAAGTCCTTTGAGTTAAAAATTGAAAGACTCGACATAATATCTCCATAAGTCTAGATAGATGTGACGTTAGTATTTAGATATTTAACGTGTAAGACATTATAGGCAAAACTGCGATAACGATTAACGCGAACACCACTCGACCGACTAAAGTCCTCTGATTTAAAAATGGGAAAGAGATATGACGTTGGGAATTAGATGGCTAACGGACAAGATAATAAATTGAAGACTCGGATAACGATTAACGCGAACACAACTATGACCAACAAAAGTTCTTTGATTTAAAAATTGGAGTATTAAACGTCATATCTCCAGAGGTCGAAAGAGATTGGTGTTGAGATTTAGATGGTTGACGTGTAAGATATGAAATTGAAGACACAGAAAACGATTAACGCGAACACCACTCGACCAACTAAAGTACTTCGATTTTATAATTAGAGGACTCAACGCCATATATCCAGTGGTCGAGAGAGATATGACATTGGGAATTAGCTCGTTAACAGGCAAGATATTAAATTGAAGACTCAGATAACGATTAACGCGAACACCACTCGAATGACTCAAGTCCTTTGACATAAAAGTTGAAAGACTCGACATCATATCTCCACAAGTCGAGAGAAATATGACGTTGGAAATTAGATCGTTAACGGCTAAGATATTAAATTGAAGACTCGGATAACGATTAACGTGAACAACATTCGAACGACTCAATTCCTTTGATTTCAAAATTGGAAGACTCGACGTCATATTCCCATAGGTCGAGAGAGATATGATGTTGGGAATTAGATCATTAACGGGTAAGATATTAAATTGAAGACTCGGATAGCAATCAACGCGAACACCACACGAACGACTCAAGTCCAGTGAGCTAAAAATTGGAGGACTCGACGTCATATCTCCATAGGTCGAGAGAGATATGACGTGTGGATATAGATGGCTAACATATAAAATATTACACTTACCGCTCGGATAGCGATTTTCGGGAACACAACTAGACCAATGCATATCCTTTGATTTACAAATTGGAAGACTCGCCGTCTTATCTCCATAGGTAGAGAGACATGACGTTGGGAATTAGATCGTTAACCGGTACGATATTAAATTGGAGACTCGGATAACGATTACCGCAAACACCAATCGACCGATTAAAGTCATTAAATTTAAAAATTGGAGGACTCGATGTTACATCACCATAGGTCGAAAGAGTTATGACGTTTCGACATAGATGGTCTAACGAGTGAGATATTACACTGACTACTCGGATAGCGATTTTCGGGAACACCAATAGACCGATTAAAGTCCTTTCACTTAAAAATTGGAGTACTAGACGTCATATCACCATAGGTCGAGAGAGATATGACGTGTGGATAGAGATGGTCTGACGTGTAAAATATTACACTGAACACTCGGATATCAATTTTCGGGAACGCAACTAGACCGACTCAAGTTCTTTGAATTAAAAATTGGAGGACTCGACGTGATATCTCCATAGGTCGAAAGAGATATGACATTGGGATTTAGAATGGGTAAGATAGGAAATTGAAGACACATAAAACGATTAACGCGAACTCTAGTCGACCGACTCAAGTCATTTGAGATAGAAATTGGATGACTCGATGTCATATTTCCATAGGTCGAGAGAGATATGACATTGGGAATTAGATCGTTAAAGGGTAAGATATTAAATTGAAGACTCAGATAACGATTAACGCGAACACCACTCGAACGACTCAAGTCCTTTGACATAAAAATTCAAGGACTCAGCGTCATATCACCATTGGTAGAGAGAGATATGACGTGTGGATATAACTGCTCTAACGTGTAAAATATTAGACTAACCATTCGGATAGCTAACGGGTAACATATGACATTGGTAATTAGATCGTTAACGTGTAACATATTAATTTGAAGACTCGAAAAACGATTAACGTGAACACCACTCAACCGTATAAAGTCCTTTGATTTAAAAATTGGAAGACCAGACGTCATCTCTCCATAGGTAGAGAGAGAGATATGACGTTGGAAATTAGATCGTTAACGGGTAAGATATTAAATTGAAGACTCGGAAAACGATTAACGTGAACACCACTCAAACGACTAATGTCCTTTGATTTAAAAATTGGAGGACTCGACGTCATATCTCCATTGGTAGAGAGAAATATGACGTTGGAAATTAGATCGTTAACGGGTAAGATATTAAATTGAAGACTCGGATAACGATTAACGCGAACAACACTCGAACGACTCAAGTCCTTTGACATAAAAATTGAAAGACTCGACGCCATATCTTCATAGGTAGAGAGAGATATGACGTGTGAATATAGATGGTATAACGTGAAAAATATTACAATGACCACAAGGATAGCAATTATCGCGAAATACACTCAAACGACTCAAGTCCTTTGCATAAAAATTGGAGGACTCGACATCATATCTCCATATGTCGAGAGAGATCACGTTGAAAATTAGATCGTTAACGTGTGATATTAAATTGAAGACTCAGATAACGATCAACGCGAACACCACTCGAACGACTAAGTTCTTTGACATAAAAATTGAAGGACTCGACGCCATATCTCCATAGGTCGAGAGAGATATAACGTGTGGATATGGATGGTCTAACGTGAAAAATATTACACTGACCACTGGAAAAGCGATTATCGCGAACATCACTTGAACGACTCAAGTCATTTGGGATAAAAATTGGAAGACTCGACGACATATCGAGAGAGAGATATGACGTTGGGAACTAGATCGTTAATGGGTAATATATTAAGTTGAAGACTCGGATAACGATTATCGCGAACACCACTTGAACGACTCAAGTCATTTGAGAAAAAAATTGAAAGACTCGACGACATATTTCCATAGGTCGAGAGAAATATCATGTAGTAAATTAGATCGTTAACGGGTAAGATATTAAATTGAAGACTAGGATAACGAATAACGCGAAAACCACAGGAACGACTCAAGTCACTTGAGATAAAAATTGGAGGGCTCGACGCCATATCTCCATAAGTCGAGAGAGATATGACGTGTGGATATAGATGGTCTAACGGGAAAAATATTACATTGACCACGGGAATAGCGATTATGGCGAACACCACTTGAACGACTCAAGTCATTTGAGATAAAAATTGAAGGACTCGACGTCATATCTCCATATGTCGAGAGAGATATCACGTTGAAAATTAGATCGTTAACGTGTAAGATATTAAATTGACGACTCAGATAACGAGTAACGCGAACACCACTCGAACGACTAAGTTCTTTGACATAAAAATTGAAGGACTCGGCGTCATATCTCCATAGGTCAAGAGAGATATGACGTGTGGATATGGATGGTCTAACGTGAAAAATATTACACTGACCACTGGGAGAGCGATTATCGCGAACATCACTTGAACGACTCAAGTCATTTGAGATAAAAATTGGAACACTCGACGTCGTATCTCCATAGGTAGAGAGAGAGAGATATGACGTTGGGAACTAGATCGTTAATGGGTAATATATTAAATTGAAGACTCGGATAACGATTATCGCGAACACCACTGGAACGACTCAAGTCATTTGTAATAAAAATTGAAAGACTCGACGTCATATCTCCATAGGTCTAGAGAAATATCACGTTGGAAATTAGATCGTTAACGGGTAAGATATTAAATTGAAGACTCGGATAACGAATAACGCGAACACCACTCGAACGACTGAAGTTCTTTGACATAAATATCGAAGGATACGACGTCCATAGCGATTATCGCGATATCGCGAAATACACTGACCACTGAGATAGCCATTATCGCAAACATCACTTGAACAACTCGTCATTTGAGATAAAAATTGGACGACTTGACGCCATAGCTCCATAGGTTAAGAGAGATACGACGTTAGAAATTAGATCGTTCTCGTGTAAGTTATTAAATTGAAGACTCGGATAACGATTAACGCGAACACCACTCGAACAACTCAAGTCCTTTGACATAAAATTTGAAGGACTCGACGTCACATCTCCATAGGTCGAGAGAGATGACGTGTGGATATAGATGGTCTAACGTGATACATATTACACTGACCACGGGGATAACGATTATCGCGAACACCACTTGAACGGCTCAAGTCATTTGAGATAAAATTGGAGGACTCGACGTCATATCTCCATAGGTCGAGAGAGATATGACGTTGCAAATTAGATCGTTAACGTGTAAGATATTAAATTGATGGCTCGAATAACGATTAACGCGAACACCACTCGAACGACTCAATTCCTTTGACATAAAAATCAAAGTACTCGACGTCATTTCTCCATAGGTCGAGAGAGATATGACGTGTGGATATGGATGGTCTAACGTGAAAAATATTACACTGACCACTGGGATAGCGATTACCGCGAACATCACTTGAACGACTCAAGTCATTTGAGATAAAAATTGGAAGACTCGACGTCATATCTCCATACGTAGAGAGAGATATGACGTTGGGAAATAGATCGTTAATGGGTAATATATTAAATTGAAGACTCGGATAACGATTATCGCGAACACCACTTGAACGACTCAAGTCATTTGAGATAAAAATTGAAAGACTCGACGTCATATCTCCATAGGTCGAGAGAAATATCACGTTGGAAATTAGATCGTTAACGGGTAAGATATTAAATTGATGACTCGGATAACGAATAACGCGAACACCACTCGAACGACTCAAGTTCTTTGACATAAAAATCGAAGGACTCGACGTCGTATCTCCATAGGTAGAGAGAGATATGACGTGTGGATATGGATGGTCTAACGTGAAAAACATTACACTGACCACTGGAACAACAATTATCACGAACAATACTTGAACGACTCAAGTCATTTGAGATAAAAATTGAAAGACTCGCCGCCATTTCTCCATAGGTCGAGAGAGATATGACGTTGCAAATTAGATCGTTAACGTCTAAGATATTAAATTGAAGACTCAGATAACGAATAACGCGAACACCACTCGAACGACTCATGTTCTTTGACATAAAAATCGAAGTACTCGACGTCATAACTCCATAGGTAGATAGAGATATGACGTGTAGAAATAGATGGTCTAACATGAAAAATATTACACCGACCACGGGGATAGCGATTATCGCGAAATACACTTGAACGACTTAAGTCTTTTGAGATAAAAATTGGAGAACTCGACGTCATATCTCCATAGGTCGAGAGAGATATGACGTTGCAAATTAGATCGTTAACGTGTAAGATATTAAATTGACGACTCAGATCTCCATTAACACGAACACCACTCGAACGGCCCAAGTCCTTTGACATAAAATTTGAAGGACTCGACGTCATATCTCCATAGGTAGAGAGAGAGATATGACGTTGAGAACTAGATCGTTAATGGGTAATATATTAAATTGAAGACTCAGATAACGATTATCGCGAACACCACTTGAACGACTCAAGTCATTTGAGATAAAAATTGAAAGACTCGACGTCGTATCTCCATAGGTAGAGAGAGATATGACGTGTGGATATGGATGGTCTAATGTGAAAATTATTACACTGACTACTGGGACAACAATTATCGCGAAGTATACTTGAACGACTCAAGTCATTTGAGATAAAAATTGAAAGACTCGACGCCATTTCTCCATAGGTCGAGAGAGATATGACGTTAGAAATTAGATCGTTAACGCCTAAGATATTAAATTGAAGACTCAGATAACGAATAACGCGAACACCACTCGAACGACTCATATTCCTTGACATAAAAATCGAAGTACTCGACGTCATAATTCCATAGGTAGATAGGTAGAGAGAGATATGACGTTGGGAACTAGATCGTTAATGGGGGATTATATTAAATTGAAGACTCGGATAACGATTATCGCGAACACCACTTGAACGACTCAAGTCATTTGAGATAAAAATTGAAAGACTCGACGTCATATCTCCATAGGTCGAGAGAGATATCACGTTAGAAATTAGATCGTTAACGGGTTAAATGGAAGACTCGGATAACGAATAAGGCGAACACCATTCGAACGACTCAATTCTTTGACATAAAAATCGAAGGACTCGACGTCGTATCTCCATAGGTCGAGAGAGATATGACGTGTGGATATGGATGGTCTAACGTGAAAAACATTACACTGACCACTAGGATAGCGATTATCGCGAACATCACTCGAACGACTCAAGTCATTTGAGATAAAAATTGGAAGACTCGACGTTTTATCTCCATACGTAGAGAGAGAGATATGACGTTGGGAACTAGATCGTTAATGGGGGATTATATTAAATTGAAGACTCGGATAACGATTATCGCGAACACCACTTGAACGACAAGTCATTTGAGATAAAAATTGACTCGACGTCATATCTCCATAGCTCGAGAGAGATATCACGCTACAAATTAGATCGTTAACGGGTAAAATTGAAGACTCGGATAACGAATAACGCGAACACCAATCGAACGACTCAAGTTCTTTGACATAAAAATCGAAGGACTCGACGTCGTATCTCCATAGGTCAAGAGAGATATGACGTGTGGATATGGATGGTCTAACGTGACAAATATTACACTGACCACTAGGATAGCGATTATCGTGAACAACACTTGAACGACTCAAGTCATTTGATATAAAAATTGGAAGACTCGACGTCTTATCTCCATAGGTAGAGAGAGAGATATGACGTTGGGAACTATATCGTTAATGGGTAATATATTAAATTGAAGACTCGGATAACGATTATCGCGAACACAACTTGAACGACTAAAGTCATTTGAGATAAAAATTGAAAGACTCGACGTCATATCTCCATAGGTCGAGAGAGATCACGTTAGAAATTAGATCGTTAACGGGTTAAATTGAAGACTCGGATAACGAATAACGCGAACACCTCGAACGACACAAGTTCCTTGACAAAAAAATCTAAGGACTCGACGTCGTATCTCCATAGGTCGAGAGAGATATGACGTGTGGATATGGATGGTCTAACGTGAAAAATATTACACTGACCACTAGGATAGCGATTATCGCGAACAACACTCGAACGACTCAAGTCATTTGATATAAAAATTGGAAGACTCGACGTCTTATCTCCATAGGTAGAGAGAGAGATATGACGTTGGGAACTAGATCGTTAATGGGTAATATATTAAATTTAAGACTCGGATAACGATTATCGCGAACACCACTTGAATGACTCAAGTCATTTGAGAAAAAAATTGAAAGACTCGACGTCATATCTCCATAGGTCGAGAGAAATCACGTTGGAAATTAGATCGTTAACCGGTAAGATATTAAATTGAAGACTCTGATAACGAATAACGCGAACACCACTCGAACAACTCAAGTCCTTTGACATAAAATTTGAAGGACTCGACGTCACATCTCCATAGGTCGAGAGAGATGACGTGTGGATATAGATGGTCTAACGTGATACATATTACACTGACCACGGGGATAACGATTATCGCGAACACCACTTGAACGGCTCAAGTCATTTGAGATAAAATTGGAGGACTCGACGTCATATCTCCATAGGTCGAGAGAGATATGACGTTGCAAAATAGATCGTTAACGTGTAAGATATTAAATTGATGGCTCGAATAACGATTAACGCGAACACCACTAGAACGACTCAATTCCTTTGACATAAAAATCAAAGTACTCGACGTCATATCTCCATAGGTCGAGAGAGATATGACGTGTGGATATGGATGGTCTAACGTGAAAAATATTACAGTGACCACTGGGATAGCGATTACCGCGAACATCACTTGAACGACTCAAGTCATTTGAGATAAAAATTGGAAGACTCGACGTCATATCTCCATACGTAGAGAGAGATATGACGTTGGGAAATAGATCGTTAATGGGTAATATATTAAATTGAAGACTCGGATAACGATTATCGCGAACACCACTTGAACGACTCAAGTCATTTGAGATAAAAATTGAAAGACTCGACGTCATATCTCCATAGGTCGAGAGAAATATCACGTTGGAAATTAGATCGTTAACGGGTAAGATATTAAATTGATGACTCGGATAACGAATAACGCGAACACCACTCGAACGACTCAAGTTCTTTGACATAAAAATCGAAGCACTCGACGTCATATCTCCATAGGTAGAGAGAGATATGACGTGTGGATATGGATGGTCTAACGTGAAAAACATTACACTGACCACTGGGACAACAATTATCACGAACAATACTTGAACGACTCAAGTCATTTGAGATAAAAATTGAAAGACTCGCCGCCATTTCTCCATAGGTCGAGAGAGATATGACGTTGCAAATTAGATCGTTAACGTCTAAGATATTAAATTGAAGACTCAGATAACGAATAACGCGAACACCACTCGAACGACTCATGTTCTTTGACATAAAAATCGAAGTACTCGACGTCATAACTCCATAGGTAGAGAGAGATATGACGTGTAGATATAGATGGTCTAACATGAAAAATATTACACCGACCACGGGGATAGCGATTATCGCGAAATACACTTGAACGACTTAAGTCTTTTGAGATAAAAATTGGAGAACTCGACGTCATATCTCCATAGGTCGAGAGAGATATGACGTTGCAAATTAGATCGTTAACGTGTAAGATATTAAATTGACGACTCAGATCTCGATTAACACGAACACCACTCGAACGGCCCAAGTCCTTTGACATAAAATTTGAAGGACTCGACGTCATATCTCCATAGGTAGAGAGAGAGATATGACGTTGGGAACTAGATCGTTAATGGGTAATATATTAAATTGAAGACTCAGATAACGATTATCACGAACACCACTTGAACGACTAAAGTCATTTGAGATAAAAATTGAAAGACTCGACGTCGTATCTCCATAGGTAGAGAGAGATATGACGTGTGGATATGGATGGTCTAACGTGAAAATTATTACACTGACTACTGGGACAACAATTATCGCGAAGTATACTTGAACGACTCAAGTCATTTGAGATAAAAATTGAAAGACTCGACGCCATTTCTCCATAGGTCGAGAGAGATATGACGTTAGAAATTAGATCGTTAACGCCTAAGATATTAAATTGAAGACTCGGATAACGAATAACGCGAACACCACTCGAACGACACATATTCCTTAACATAAAAATCGAAGTACTCGACGTCATAACTCCATAGGTAGATAGGTAGAGAGAGATATGACGTTGGGAACTAGATCGTTAATGGGGGATTATATTAAATTGAAGACTCGGATAACGATTATCGCGAACACCACTTGAACGACTCAAGTCATTTGAGATAAAAATTGAAAGACTCGACGTCATATCTCCATAGGTCGATAGAGATATCACGTTAGAAATTAGATCGTTAACGGGTTAAATTGAAGACTCGGATAACGAATAACACGAACACCATTCGAACAACTCAAGTTCTTTGACATAAAAATCGTAGGACTCGACGTCGTATCTCCATACGTCGAGAGATATATGACATTTGGATATGGATGGTCTAACGTGTAAAATATTACGCTGACCACAAGGATAACGATTATCGCGAACACCACTTGAACGACTCAAGTCATTTGAGATAAAAATTGGAAGACTCGACGTCATATCTCCATAGGTAGAGAGAGATATGATGCTGGGAACTCGATCGTTAATGGGTAAGATATTAAATTGAAGACTCGGATAACGATTAACGCGAACACCACTCGAACGACTCAAGTTCTTTGACATAAAAATCGAAGAACTCGACGTCGTATCTCCATAGGTAGAGAGAGATATGACGTGTGGATATGGATGGTCTAACGTGAAAAATATTACACTGACCACTGGGACAACAATTATCGCGAACAATACTTGAACGACTCAAGTCATTTGAGATAAAAATTGAAAGACTCGACGTCATATCTCCATAGGTCGAGAGTGATATGACGTTGGAAATTAGATCGTTAAGGTGTAAGATATTAAATTGAAGACTCGGATAACGATTAACGCGAACACCACTCGAACGACTCAAGTTCTTTGACATAAAAATTAAAGGGCTCGGCGTCATATCTCCATAGGTCGAGAGATATGACTTGTGGATATAGATGGTCTAACGTGAAAAATATTACACTGACCAATGGGATAGCGATTATCGCGAACATCACTTGAACGACTCAAGTCATTTGAGATAAAAATTGGAAGACTCGACGTCTTATCTCCATAGGTAGAGAGAGAGATATGATGCTGGGAACTCGATCGTTAATGTGTAAGATATTAAATTGAAGACTCGGATAACAAATAACGCGAACACCATTCGAACGACTCAAGTTCTTTGACATAAAAATCGAAGTACTCGACGTTGTATCTCCATAGGTCGAGAGAGATATGACGTCTGGATATGGATGGTCTAACGTGAAAAACATTACACTGACCACTAGGATAGCGATTATCGCGAACATCACTCGAACGACTCAAGTCATTTGAGATAAAAATTGGAAGACTCGACGTCTTATCTCCATAGGTAGAGAGAGAGATATGACGTTGGGAACTAGATCGTTAATGGGGGATTATATTAAATTGAAGACTCGGATAACGATTATCGCGAACACCACTTGAACGACAAGTCATTTGAGATAAAAATTGAAAGACTCGACGTCATATCTCCATAGGTCGAGAGAGATATCACGTTAGAAATTAGATCGATAACGGGTTAAATTGAAGACTCGGATAACGAATAACGCGAACACCATTCGAACGACTCAAGTTCTTTGACATAAAAATCGAAGTACACCACTGGGATAGCGATTATCGCGAAACATCACTCGAACGACTCAAGTCATTTGAGATAAAAATTGGAAGACTCGACGTCTTATCTCCATACGTAGAGAGAGAGATATGACGTTGGGAACTAGATCGTTAATGGGGGATTATATTAAATTGAAGACTCGGATAACGATTATCGCGAACACCACTTGAACGACAAGTCATTTGAGATAAAAATTGACTCGACGTCATATCTCCATAGGTCGAGAGAGATATCACGCTACAAATTAGATCGTTAACGGGTAAAATTGAAGACTCGGATAACGAATAACGCGAACACCAATCGAACGACTCAAGTTCTTTGACATAAAAATCGAAGGATTCGACGTCGTATCTCCATAGGTCAAGAGAGATATGACGTGTGGATATGGATGGTCTAACGTGACAAATATTACACTGACCACTAAGATAGCGATTATCGTGAACAACACTTGAACGACTCAAGTCATTTGATATAAAAATTGGAAGACTCGACGTCTTATCTCCATAGGTAGAGAGAGAGATATGACGTTGGGAACTATATCGTTAATGGGTAATATATTAAATTGAAGACTCGGATAACGATTATCGCGAACACAACTTGAACGACTAAAGTCATTTGAGATAAAAATTGAAAGACTCGACGTCATATCTCCATAGGTCGAGAGAGATATCACGTTAGAAATTAGATCGTTAACGGGTTAAATTGAAGACTCGGATAACGAATAACGTGAAAAACATTACACTGACCAATGGGATAGCGATTATCGCGAACATCACTTGAACGCCTCAAGTCATTTCACATAAAAATTGGAAGACTCGACGTCATATCTCCATAGGTAGAGAGAGATATGACGTTGGGAACTAGATCGTTAATGGGGTATTATATTAAATTGAAGACTCGGATAACGATTATCGCGAACACCACTTGAACGACTCAAGTCATTTGAGATAAAAATTGAAAGACTCGACGTCATATCACCATAGGTCGAGAGAGATCACGTTAGAAATTAGATCGTTAACGGGTTAAATTGAAGACTCGGATAACGAACAACGCGAACACCTCGAACGACACAACTTCCTTGACAAAACAATCTAAGGACTCGACGTCGTATCTCCATAGGTCGAGAGAGATATGGCGTGTGGATATGGATGGTCTAACGTGAAAAATATTACACTGACCACTGGGACAACAATTATCGCGAACAATACTTGAACGACTCAAGTCATTTGAGATAAAAATTGAAAGATTCGACGTCATATCTCCATAGGTAGAGAGAGAGATATGACGTTGGGAACTAGATCGTTAATGGGGGATTATATTAAATTGGAGACTCGGATAACGATTATCGCGAACACCACTTGAACGACAAGTCATTTGAGATAAAAATTGAAAGACTCGACGTCATATCTCCATAGGTCGAGAGAGATATCACGTTAGAAATTAGATCGTTAACGGGTTAAATTGAAGACTCGGATAACGAATAACGCGAACACCATTCGAACGACTCAAGTTCTTTGACATAAAAATCGAAGTACACCACTGGGATAGCGATTATCGCGAAACATCACTCGAACGACTCAAGTCATTTGAGATAAAAATTGGAAGACTCGACGTCTTATCTCCATACGTAGAGAGAGAGATATGACGTTGGGAACTATATCGTTAATGGGTAATATATTAAATTGAAGACTCGGATAACGATTATAGCGAACACCACTTGAACGATTCAAGTCATTTGAGATAAAAATTGAAAGACTCGACGTCATATCTCCATAGGTCGATAGAGATATCACGTTAGAAATTAGATCGTTAACGGGTTAAATTGAAGACTCGGATAACGAATAACACGAACACCATTCGAACAACTCAAGTTCTTTGACATAAAAATCGTAGGACTCGACGTCGTATCTCCATACGTCGAGAGATATATGACATTTGGATATGGATGGTCTAACGTGTAAAATATTACGCTGACCACAAGGATAACGATTATCGCGAACACCACTTGAACGACTCAAGTCATTTGAGATAAAAATTGGAAGACTCGACGTCATATCTCCATAGGTAGAGAGAGAGATATGATGCTGGGAACTCGATCGTTAATGGGTAAGATATTAAATTGAAGACTCGGATAACGATTAACGCGAACACCACTCGAACGACTCAAGTTCTTTGACATAAAAATCGAAGAACTCGACGTCGTATCTCCATAGGTAGAGAGAGATATGACGTGTGGATATGGATGGTCTAACGTGAAAAATATTACACTGACCACTGGGACAACAATTATCGCGAACAATACTTGAACGACTCAAGTCATTTGAGATAAAAATTGAAAGACTCGACGTCATATCTCCATAGGTCGAGAGTGATATGACGTTGGAAATTAGATCGTTAAGGTGTAAGATATTAAATTGAAGACTCGGATAACGATTAACGCGAACACCACTCGAACGACTCAAGTTCTTTGACAAAAAAATTAAAGGGCTCGGCGTCATATCTCCATAGGTCGAGAGACATGACTTGTGGATATAGATGGTCTAACGTGAAAAATATTACACTGACCAATGGGATAGCGATTATCGCGAACATCACTTGAACGACTCAAGTCATTTGAGATAAAAATTGGAAGACTCGACGTCATATCTCCATAGGTAGAGAGAGAGATATGACGTTGGTAACTAGATCGTTAATGGGTAATATATTAAATTGAAGACTCGGATAACGATTATAGCGAACACCACTTGAACGATTCAAGTCATTTGAGATAAAAATTGAAAGACTCGACGTCATATCTCCATAGGTCGATAGAGATATCACGTTAGAAATTAGATCGTTAACGGGTTAAATTGAAGACTCGGATAACGAATAACACGAACACCATTCGAACAACTCAAGTTCTTTGACATAAAAATCGTAGGACTCGACGTCGTATCTCCATACGTCGAGAGATATATGACATTTGGATATGGATGGTCTAACGTGTAAAATATTACGCTGACCACAAGGATAACGATTATCGCGAACACCACTTGAACGACTCAAGTCATTTGAGATAAAAATTGGAAGACTCGACGTCATATCTCCATAGGTAGAGAGAGAGATATGATGCTGGGAACTCGATCGTTAATGGGTAAGATATTAAATTGAAGACTCGGATAACGATTAACGCGAACACCACTCGAACGACTCAAGTTCTTTGACATAAAAATCGAAGAACTCGACGTCGTATCTCCATAGGTAGAGAGAGATATGACGTGTGGATATGGATGGTCTAACGTGAAAAATATTACACTGACCACTGGGACAACAATTATCGCGAACAATACTTGAACGACTCAAGTCATTTGAGATAAAAATTGAAAGACTCGACGTCATATCTCCATAGGTCGAGAGTGATATGACGTTGGAAATTAGATCGTTAAGGTGTAAGATATTAAATTGAAGACTCGGATAACGATTAACGCGAACACCACTCGAACGACTCAAGTTCTTTGACAAAAAAATTAAAGGGCTCGGCGTCATATCTCCATAGGTCGAGAGACATGACTTGTGGATATAGATGGTCTAACGTGAAAAATATTACACTGACCAATGGGATAGCGATTATCGCGAACATCACTTGAACGACTCAAGTCATTTGAGATAAAAATTGGAAGACTCGACGTCATATCTCCATAGGTAGAGAGAGAGATATGACGTTGGTAACTAGATCGTTAATGGGTAATATATTAAATTGAAGACTCGGATAACGATTATAGCGAACACCACTTGAACGATTCAAGTCATTTGAGATAAAAATTGAAAGACTCGACGTCATATCTCCATAGGTCGATAGAGATATCACGTTAGAAATTAGATCGTTAACGGGTTAAATTGAAGACTCGGATAACGAATAACACGAACACCATTCGAACAACTCAAGTTCTTTGACATAAAAATCGTAGGACTCGACGTCGTATCTCCATACGTCGAGAGATATATGACATTTGGATATGGATGGTCTAACGTGTAAAATATTACGCTGACCACAAGGATAACGATTATCGCGAACACCACTTGAACGACTCAAGTCATTTGAGATAAAAATTGGAAGACTCGACGTCATATCTCCATAGGTAGAGAGAGAGATATGATGCTGGGAACTCGATCGTTAATGGGTAAGATATTAAATTGAAGACTCGGATAACGATTAACGCGAACACCACTCGAACGACTCAAGTTCTTTGACATAAAAATCGAAGAACTCGACGTCGTATCTCCATAGGTAGAGAGAGATATGACGTGTGGATATGGATGGTCTAACGTGAAAAATATTACACTGACCACTGGGACAACAATTATCGCGAACAATACTTGAACGACTCAAGTCATTTGAGATAAAAATTGAAAGACTCGACGTCATATCTCCATAGGTCGAGAGTGATATGACGTTGGAAATTAGATCGTTAAGGTGTAAGATATTAAATTGAAGACTCGGATAACGATTAACGCGAACACCACTCGAACGACTCAAGTTCTTTGACATAAAAATTAAAGGGCTCGGCGTCATATCTCCATAGGTCGAGAGACATGACTTGTGGATATAGATGGTCTAACGTGAAAAATATTACACTGACCAATGGGATAGCGATTATCGCGAACATCACTTGAACGACTCAAGTCATTTGAGATAAAAATTGGAAGACTCGACGTCATATCTCCATAGGTAGAGAGAGAGATATGACGTTGGTAACTAGATCGTTAATGGGTAATATATTAAATTGAAGACTCGGATAACGATTATAGCGAACACCACTTGAACGATTCAAGTCATTTGAGATAAAAATTGAAAGACTCGACGTCATATCTCCATAGGTCGATAGAGATATCACGTTAGAAATTAGATCGTTAACGGGTTAAATTGAAGACTCGGATAACGAATAACACGAACACCATTCGAACAACTCAAGTTCTTTGACATAAAAATCGTAGGACTCGACGTCGTATCTCCATACGTCGAGAGATATATGACATTTGGATATGGATGGTCTAACGTGTAAAATATTACGCTGACCACAAGGATAACGATTATCGCGAACACCACTTGAACGACTCAAGTCATTTGAGATAAAAATTGGAAGACTCGACGTCATATCTCCATAGGTAGAGAGAGAGATATGATGCTGGGAACTCGATCGTTAATGGGTAAGATATTAAATTGAAGACTCGGATAACGATTAACGCGAACACCACTCGAACGACTCAAGTTCTTTGACATAAAAATCGAAGAACTCGACGTCGTATCTCCATAGGTAGAGAGAGATATGACGTGTGGATATGGATGGTCTAACGTGAAAAATATTACACTGACCACTGGGACAACAATTATCGCGAACAATACTTGAACGACTCAAGTCATTTGAGATAAAAATTGAAAGACTCGACGTCATATCTCCATAGGTCGAGAGTGATATGACGTTGGAAATTAGATCGTTAAGGTGTAAGATATTAAATTGAAGACTCGGATAACGATTAACGCGAACACCACTCGAACGACTCAAGTTCTTTGACATAAAAATTAAAGGGCTCGGCGTCATATCTCCATAGGTCGAGAGACATGACTTGTGGATATAGATGGTCTAACGTGAAAAATATTACACTGACCAATGGGATAGCGATTATCGCGAACATCACTTGAACGACTCAAGTCATTTGAGATAAAAATTGGAAGACTCGACGTCATATCTCCATAGGTAGAGAGAGAGATATGACGTTGGTAACTAGATCGTTAATGGGTAATATATTAAATTGAAGACTCGGATAACGATTATAGCGAACACCACTTGAACGATTCAAGTCATTTGAGATAAAAATTGAAAGACTCGACGTCATATCTCCATAGGTCGATAGAGATATCACGTTAGAAATTAGATCGTTAACGGGTTAAATTGAAGACTCGGATAACGAATAACACGAACACCATTCGAACAACTCAAGTTCTTTGACATAAAAATCGTAGGACTCGACGTCGTATCTCCATACGTCGAGAGATATATGACATTTGGATATGGATGGTCTAACGTGTAAAATATTACGCTGACCACAAGGATAACGATTATCGCGAACACCACTTGAACGACTCAAGTCATTTGAGATAAAAATTGGAAGACTCGACGTCATATCTCCATAGGTAGAGAGAGAGATATGATGCTGGGAACTCGATCGTTAATGGGTAAGATATTAAATTGAAGACTCGGATAACGATTAACGCGAACACCACTCGAACGACTCAAGTTCTTTGACATAAAAATCGAAGAACTCGACGTCGTATCTCCATAGGTAGAGAGAGAGATGACGTGTGGATATGGATGGTCTAACGTGAAAAATATTACACTGACCACTGGGACAACAATTATCGCGAACAATACTTGAACGACTCAAGTCATTTGAGATAAAAATTGAAAGACTCGACGTCATATCTCCATAGGTCGAGAGTGATATGACGTTGGAAATTAGATCGTTAAGGTGTAAGATATTAAATTGAAGACTCGGATAACGATTAACGCGAACACCACTCGAACGACTCAAGTTCTTTGACATAAAAATTAAAGGGCTCGGCGTCATATCTCCATAGGTCGAGAGACATGACTTGTGGATATAGATGGTCTAACGTGAAAAATATTACACTGACCAATGGGATAGCGATTATCGCGAACATCACTTGAACGACTCAAGTCATTTGAGATAAAAATTGGAAGACTCGACGTCATATCTCCATAGGTAGAGAGAGAGATATGACGTTGGTAACTAGATCGTTAATGGGTAATATATTAAATTGAAGACTCGGATAACGATTATAGCGAACACCACTTGAACGATTCAAGTCATTTGAGATAAAAATTGAAAGACTCGACGTCATATCTCCATAGGTCGATAGAGATATCACGTTAGAAATTAGATCGTTAACGGGTTAAATTGAAGACTCGGATAACGAATAACACGAACACCATTCGAACAACTCAAGTTCTTTGACATAAAAATCGTAGGACTCGACGTCGTATCTCCATACGTCGAGAGATATATGACATTTGGATATGGATGGTCTAACGTGTAAAATATTACGCTGACCACAAGGATAACGATTATCGCGAACACCACTTGAACGACTCAAGTCATTTGAGATAAAAATTGGAAGACTCGACGTCATATCTCCATAGGTAGAGAGAGAGATATGATGCTGGGAACTCGATCGTTAATGGGTAAGATATTAAATTGAAGACTCGGATAACGATTAACGCGAACACCACTCGAACGACTCAAGTTCTTTGACATAAAAATCGAAGAACTCGACGTCGTATCTCCATAGGTAGAGAGAGAGATGACGTGTGGATATGGATGGTCTAACGTGAAAAATATTACACTGACCACTGGGACAACAATTATCGCGAACAATACTTGAACGACTCAAGTCATTTGAGATAAAAATTGAAAGACTCGACGTCATATCTCCATAGGTCGAGAGTGATATGACGTTGGAAATTAGATCGTTAAGGTGTAAGATATTAAATTGAAGACTCGGATAACGATTAACGCGAACACCACTCGAACGACTCAAGTTCTTTGACAAAAAAATTAAAGGGCTCGGCGTCATATCTCCATAGGTCGAGAGACATGACTTGTGGATATAGATGGTCTAACGTGAAAAATATTACACTGACCAATGGGATAGCGATTATCGCGAACATCACTTGAACGACTCAAGTCATTTGAGATAAAAATTGGAAGACTCGACGTCATATCTCCATAGGTAGAGAGAGAGATATGACGTTGGTAACTAGATCGTTAATGGGTAATATATTAAATTGAAGACTCGGATAACGATTATAGCGAACACCACTTGAACGATTCAAGTCATTTGAGATAAAAATTGAAAGACTCGACGTCATATCTCCATAGGTCGATAGAGATATCACGTTAGAAATTAGATCGTTAACGGGTTAAATTGAAGACTCGGATAACGAATAACACGAACACCATTCGAACAACTCAAGTTCTTTGACATAAAAATCGTAGGACTCGACGTCGTATCTCCATACGTCGAGAGATATATGACATTTGGATATGGATGGTCTAACGTGTAAAATATTACGCTGACCACAAGGATAACGATTATCGCGAACACCACTTGAACGACTCAAGTCATTTGAGATAAAAATTGGAAGACTCGACGTCATATCTCCATAGGTAGAGAGAGAGATATGATGCTGGGAACTCGATCGTTAATGGGTAAGATATTAAATTGAAGACTCGGATAACGATTAACGCGAACACCACTCGAACGACTCAAGTTCTTTGACATAAAAATCGAAGAACTCGACGTCGTATCTCCATAGGTAGAGAGAGAGATGACGTGTGGATATGGATGGTCTAACGTGAAAAATATTACACTGACCACTGGGACAACAATTATCGCGAACAATACTTGAACGACTCAAGTCATTTGAGATAAAAATTGAAAGACTCGACGTCATATCTCCATAGGTCGAGAGTGATATGACGTTGGAAATTAGATCGTTAAGGTGTAAGATATTAAATTGAAGACTCGGATAACGATTAACGCGAACACCACTCGAACGACTCAAGTTCTTTGACAAAAAAATTAAAGGGCTCGGCGTCATATCTCCATAGGTCGAGAGACATGACTTGTGGATATAGATGGTCTAACGTGAAAAATATTACACTGACCAATGGGATAGCGATTATCGCGAACATCACTTGAACGACTCAAGTCATTTGAGATAAAAATTGGAAGACTCGACGTCATATCTCCATAGGTAGAGAGAGAGATATGACGTTGGTAACTAGATCGTTAATGGGTAATATATTAAATTGAAGACTCGGATAACGATTATAGCGAACACCACTTGAACGATTCAAGTCATTTGAGATAAAAATTGAAAGACTCGACGTCATATCTCCATAGGTCGATAGAGATATCACGTTAGAAATTAGATCGTTAACGGGTTAAATTGAAGACTCGGATAACGAATAACACGAACACCATTCGAACAACTCAAGTTCTTTGACATAAAAATCGTAGGACTCGACGTCGTATCTCCATACGTCGAGAGATATATGACATTTGGATATGGATGGTCTAACGTGTAAAATATTACGCTGACCACAAGGATAACGATTATCGCGAACACCACTTGAACGACTCAAGTCATTTGAGATAAAAATTGGAAGACTCGACGTCATATCTCCATAGGTAGAGAGAGAGATATGATGCTGGGAACTCGATCGTTAATGGGTAAGATATTAAATTGAAGACTCGGATAACGATTAACGCGAACACCACTCGAACGACTCAAGTTCTTTGACATAAAAATCGAAGAACTCGACGTCGTATCTCCATAGGTAGAGAGAGATATGACGTGTGGATATGGATGGTCTAACGTGAAAAATATTACACTGACCACTGGGACAACAATTATCGCGAACAATACTTGAACGACTCAAGTCATTTGAGATAAAAATTGAAAGACTCGACGTCATATCTCCATAGGTCGAGAGTGATATGACGTTGGAAATTAGATCGTTAAGGTGTAAGATATTAAATTGAAGACTCGGATAACGATTAACGCGAACACCACTCGAACGACTCAAGTTCTTTGACATAAAAATTAAAGGGCTCGGCGTCATATCTCCATAGGTCGAGAGACATGACTTGTGGATATAGATGGTCTAACGTGAAAAATATTACACTGACCAATGGGATAGCGATTATCGCGAACATCACTTGAACGACTCAAGTCATTTGAGATAAAAATTGGAAGACTCGACGTCATATCTCCATAGGTAGAGAGAGAGATATGACGTTGGTAACTAGATCGTTAATGGGTAATATATTAAATTGAAGACTCGGATAACGATTATAGCGAACACCACTTGAACGATTCAAGTCATTTGAGATAAAAATTGAAAGACTCGACGTCATATCTCCATAGGTCGATAGAGATATCACGTTAGAAATTAGATCGTTAACGGGTTAAATTGAAGACTCGGATAACGAATAACACGAACACCATTCGAACAACTCAAGTTCTTTGACATAAAAATCGTAGGACTCGACGTCGTATCTCCATACGTCGAGAGATATATGACATTTGGATATGGATGGTCTAACGTGTAAAATATTACGCTGACCACAAGGATAACGATTATCGCGAACACCACTTGAACGACTCAAGTCATTTGAGATAAAAATTGGAAGACTCGACGTCATATCTCCATAGGTAGAGAGAGAGATATGATGCTGGGAACTCGATCGTTAATGGGTAAGATATTAAATTGAAGACTCGGATAACGATTAACGCGAACACCACTCGAACGACTCAAGTTCTTTGACATAAAAATCGAAGAACTCGACGTCGTATCTCCATAGGTAGAGAGAGAGATGACGTGTGGATATGGATGGTCTAACGTGAAAAATATTACACTGACCACTGGGACAACAATTATCGCGAACAATACTTGAACGACTCAAGTCATTTGAGATAAAAATTGAAAGACTCGACGTCATATCTCCATAGGTCGAGAGTGATATGACGTTGGAAATTAGATCGTTAAGGTGTAAGATATTAAATTGAAGACTCGGATAACGATTAACGCGAACACCACTCGAACGACTCAAGTTCTTTGACAAAAAAATTAAAGGGCTCGGCGTCATATCTCCATAGGTCGAGAGACATGACTTGTGGATATAGATGGTCTAACGTGAAAAATATTACACTGACCAATGGGATAGCGATTATCGCGAACATCACTTGAACGACTCAAGTCATTTGAGATAAAAATTGGAAGACTCGACGTCATATCTCCATAGGTAGAGAGAGAGATATGACGTTGGTAACTAGATCGTTAATGGGTAATATATTAAATTGAAGACTCGGATAACGATTATAGCGAACACCACTTGAACGATTCAAGTCATTTGAGATAAAAATTGAAAGACTCGACGTCATATCTCCATAGGTCGATAGAGATATCACGTTAGAAATTAGATCGTTAACGGGTTAAATTGAAGACTCGGATAACGAATAACACGAACACCATTCGAACAACTCAAGTTCTTTGACATAAAAATCGTAGGACTCGACGTCGTATCTCCATACGTCGAGAGATATATGACATTTGGATATGGATGGTCTAACGTGTAAAATATTACGCTGACCACAAGGATAACGATTATCGCGAACACCACTTGAACGACTCAAGTCATTTGAGATAAAAATTGGAAGACTCGACGTCATATCTCCATAGGTAGAGAGAGAGATATGATGCTGGGAACTCGATCGTTAATGGGTAAGATATTAAATTGAAGACTCGGATAACGATTAACGCGAACACCACTCGAACGACTCAAGTTCTTTGACATAAAAATCGAAGAACTCGACGTCGTATCTCCATAGGTAGAGAGAGATATGACGTGTGGATATGGATGGTCTAACGTGAAAAATATTACACTGACCACTGGGACAACAATTATCGCGAACAATACTTGAACGACTCAAGTCATTTGAGATAAAAATTGAAAGACTCGACGTCATATCTCCATAGGTCGAGAGTGATATGACGTTGGAAATTAGATCGTTAAGGTGTAAGATATTAAATTGAAGACTCGGATAACGATTAACGCGAACACCACTCGAACGACTCAAGTTCTTTGACATAAAAATTAAAGGGCTCGGCGTCATATCTCCATAGGTCGAGAGACATGACTTGTGGATATAGATGGTCTAACGTGAAAAATATTACACTGACCAATGGGATAGCGATTATCGCGAACATCACTTGAACGACTCAAGTCATTTGAGATAAAAATTGGAAGACTCGACGTCATATCTCCATAGGTAGAGAGAGAGATATGACGTTGGTAACTAGATCGTTAATGGGTAATATATTAAATTGAAGACTCGGATAACGATTATAGCGAACACCACTTGAACGATTCAAGTCATTTGAGATAAAAATTGAAAGACTCGACGTCATATCTCCATAGGTCGATAGAGATATCACGTTAGAAATTAGATCGTTAACGGGTTAAATTGAAGACTCGGATAACGAATAACACGAACACCATTCGAACAACTCAAGTTCTTTGACATAAAAATCGTAGGACTCGACGTCGTATCTCCATACGTCGAGAGATATATGACATTTGGATATGGATGGTCTAACGTGTAAAATATTACGCTGACCACAAGGATAACGATTATCGCGAACACCACTTGAACGACTCAAGTCATTTGAGATAAAAATTGGAAGACTCGACGTCATATCTCCATAGGTAGAGAGAGAGATATGATGCTGGGAACTCGATCGTTAATGGGTAAGATATTAAATTGAAGACTCGGATAACGATTAACGCGAACACCACTCGAACGACTCAAGTTCTTTGACATAAAAATCGAAGAACTCGACGTCGTATCTCCATAGGTAGAGAGAGATATGACGTGTGGATATGGATGGTCTAACGTGAAAAATATTACACTGACCACTGGGACAACAATTATCGCGAACAATACTTGAACGACTCAAGTCATTTGAGATAAAAATTGAAAGACTCGACGTCATATCTCCATAGGTCGAGAGTGATATGACGTTGGAAATTAGATCGTTAAGGTGTAAGATATTATATTGAAGACTCGGATAACGATTAACGCGAACACCACTCGAACGACTCAAGTTCTTTGACAAAAAAATTAAAGGGCTCGGCGTCATATCTCCATAGGTCGAGAGACATGACTTGTGGATATAGATGGTCTAACGTGAAAAATATTACACTGACCAATGGGATAGCGATTATCGCGAACATCACTTGAACGACTCAAGTCATTTGAGATAAAAATTGGAAGACTCGACGTCATATCTCCATAGGTAGAGAGAGAGATATGACGTTGGTAACTAGATCGTTAATGGGTAATATATTAAATTGAAGACTCGGATAACGATTATAGCGAACACCACTTGAACGATTCAAGTCATTTGAGATAAAAATTGAAAGACTCGACGTCATATCTCCATAGGTCGATAGAGATATCACGTTAGAAATTAGATCGTTAACGGGTTAAATTGAAGACTCGGATAACGAATAACACGAACACCATTCGAACAACTCAAGTTCTTTGACATAAAAATCGTAGGACTCGACGTCGTATCTCCATACGTCGAGAGATATATGACATTTGGATATGGATGGTCTAACGTGTAAAATATTACGCTGACCACAAGGATAACGATTATCGCGAACACCACTTGAACGACTCAAGTCATTTGAGATAAAAATTGGAAGACTCGACGTCATATCTCCATAGGTAGAGAGAGAGATATGATGCTGGGAACTCGATCGTTAATGGGTAAGATATTAAATTGAAGACTCGGATAACGATTAACGCGAACACCACTCGAACGACTCAAGTTCTTTGACATAAAAATCGAAGAACTCGACGTCGTATCTCCATAGGTAGAGAGAGAGATGACGTGTGGATATGGATGGTCTAACGTGAAAAATATTACACTGACCACTGGGACAACAATTATCGCGAACAATACTTGAACGACTCAAGTCATTTGAGATAAAAATTGAAAGACTCGACGTCATATCTCCATAGGTCGAGAGTGATATGACGTTGGAAATTAGATCGTTAAGGTGTAAGATATTAAATTGAAGACTCGGATAACGATTAACGCGAACACCACTCGAACGACTCAAGTTCTTTGACAAAAAAATTAAAGGGCTCGGCGTCATATCTCCATAGGTCGAGAGACATGACTTGTGGATATAGATGGTCTAACGTGAAAAATATTACACTGACCAATGGGATAGCGATTATCGCGAACATCACTTGAACGACTCAAGTCATTTGAGATAAAAATTGGAAGACTCGACGTCATATCTCCATAGGTAGAGAGAGAGATATGACGTTGGTAACTAGATCGTTAATGGGTAATATATTAAATTGAAGACTCGGATAACGATTATAGCGAACACCACTTGAACGATTCAAGTCATTTGAGATAAAAATTGAAAGACTCGACGTCATATCTCCATAGGTCGATAGAGATATCACGTTAGAAATTAGATCGTTAACGGGTTAAATTGAAGACTCGGATAACGAATAACACGAACACCATTCGAACAACTCAAGTTCTTTGACATAAAAATCGTAGGACTCGACGTCGTATCTCCATACGTCGAGAGATATATGACATTTGGATATGGATGGTCTAACGTGTAAAATATTACGCTGACCACAAGGATAACGATTATCGCGAACACCACTTGAACGACTCAAGTCATTTGAGATAAAAATTGGAAGACTCGACGTCATATCTCCATAGGTAGAGAGAGAGATATGATGCTGGGAACTCGATCGTTAATGGGTAAGATATTAAATTGAAGACTCGGATAACGATTAACGCGAACACCACTCGAACGACTCAAGTTCTTTGACATAAAAATCGAAGAACTCGACGTCGTATCTCCATAGGTAGAGAGAGATATGACGTGTGGATATGGATGGTCTAACGTGAAAAATATTACACTGACCACTGGGACAACAATTATCGCGAACAATACTTGAACGACTCAAGTCATTTGAGATAAAAATTGAAAGACTCGACGTCATATCTCCATAGGTCGAGAGTGATATGACGTTGGAAATTAGATCGTTAAGGTGTAAGATATTAAATTGAAGACTCGGATAACGATTAACGCGAACACCACTCGAACGACTCAAGTTCTTTGACATAAAAATTAAAGGGCTCGGCGTCATATCTCCATAGGTCGAGAGATATGACTTGTGGATATAGATGGTCTAACGTGAAAAATATTACACTGACCAATGGGATAGCGATTATCGCGAACACCACTCGAACGACCAATGTCCTTCGATTTATATGCTTGTGTTTGTGTGTATATGAATTTTTAAATTGTGTTGTCTAAGTATATTAGTAACAGGGTCGGAGGAGACAAGTCACAAGTCATTAGAATATAGAACTTTTTATGGATTATTTCATACCATCAAGGTCAAAGAGCTATGGTGTTTATGAATAAGATGCATAATTAGAAGGAGATTGATTATTGAGACAACGAGAATGACAAATATAAAAATTCATAAAAAAAATAAACTACATTAAATAATTCAAGACAAGACTAGCAAATATAAATCTATATATAAGATTTGAAAAGACAGGAAAAAAATGCCTGAAGTGGTGAAATCTGTGCATATACAATACAAATCAACTTTGGTAATATAAGATATTATAAGCATCACATTACAGTAATTTAATTAATGCATACAAGTACATAGGTAAATTCTATATTTCATGATATATAAGTGATATACAACCATGCAAATTCGTTTATATTAACCACATTTTGTACTTCATAATGTTATTATGCTCCTAATGATTAGCAAACCTTTTCATTTTGAAATTTATATATGTTGTTAAAATAGAAGTGGACCTCACATGAGAAACCAACGAACTTTAAAATAATAACATGAGCATGAAACTGATAATGCCACAGGCTAAGAATGAAAGGGAAAATGTTTAATTTACCGATAGGAGCACAATAACCAAGTTGAGAAACACCGGCATCCTTCTTCTTTGAACCTTAGTGTATCTGCACAGAAAACACCAGCATTGAGAATCTTTGGCGGACCACTACGTACACGAGGTTAAGCAGTTGTTAATCTTGCTCGAGATAATAAAAAAATCAAAGAATATGTATACAGAGAATTTAAACTCTAAAGACAGGAAATTGTTGAGCAAAGGTAGTGGATAAAGACCCAAAAAAAAACCACAGAAACAAATACGAAGGATTTGAAACAGAAAGAGGTAGTGGACGAACGTGATCTTGGAAATAGTTCACAGAGGATTCGAAAATCAGATATTAGAAATATAAAAAAAGAATCTGGAAATCTTCAGAATGGTGTTGGGATTAAGGTTTGGATGAAAAGCTTCGGAAGCATCGGAAACAAAATGAGCGAAACCGAAACCCAATCCGAGTCCGAACACAATGCGCAAAATCGAAACCAAGTGCTTGAAACCTTTGAAGGAAGCAATGTACTCATTGAAGATAAATTTCCACCTCGAGAGGTCTAGAAACCAAGATTGTTGAGGGCAAAAAATAAAATTCAGGTCAAGATCTTTAAGAGTGGTAGTCCCGTCGATCTCACCTTCAGGCTTATCTGCTGTTCTTCCATAAGATGAGCCCTTCAAATCAAATCTCCTATGGATTCAATATTCGGAACAAAACAAATTGCCCATCACGACAAACTGTACCTGATTACAGGCACAAACAAAGATTGAGTGGCAAATAGATAGTGTCTTGTTAAGGAAAAAAACATAAACATTCCAAAACACAAAAGATAATAAGAAACAAAACAAACTTTAGGTATATGCACCTTTTGCCCACCAACTGGCTTCACACAATGAACACCAAAACATTTGGTGACAAGTGAATTCTGGTGCTGTGAAACATGATCGTAGTAACTGGATGTGGGTAGCATCCTGATTAATACCTGCAGATTGTTCAGGTAGTAAGTAGTATCTCATTTCCTATTCAATAGCACATTCTCGACAATTGGAGACATTGATTTGCAAATGAACTTCCTAGTTTGTATTAATTCCAAAAACACGAATATCTGACCTTGGCTTCAGATTTGCAGACGGTTTTGATCATGAATTTGTCATATTGGGTGAGGTAGAAAAAAACATCCAATCTTTCCTGGAGAAGAGATCTCCCTTAGTTCCTCATTTCCACAAATTGCTAGCATGTAGTCAGCTGGATCCACAGCAAATGCCTGTTGAGTATTGACCAATAATATAAAAAAATTACTATAAAACCCACTGTAAGAAAAGAAACCAAATTCATGAATCCGTCTATAATGAATAAAGAAATTTCTGAAATTCCAATAACACTATTTGATCTGTTACCTATTGAAGAAAAAAAGGGCATGGGGAGCAAATTGAGCGAGCAATAAAAGAAAATGAACATGTAAAAAAGCCTCATTCAAGACTGTATCAGAAGAACCTCAATTTAAATGTATATGCATGTAGGGGCTGATCGAAGTATGACAGAGCCAGTATTTCTCACAAGGAAGCATGGCAATACCTAAACACCTAAACTTGCGGATTGGCGTAACCATCGGAAGCAAAACGCGCAAAATCAAAATGAGTTACTTCAAACCCCCCAAAGATTTCGCAGAAAACACAAATCGTAACCATAAAAGTAACAGATCCAGAATCACGAACCTCGTTGGAAGCACCGAAGAGGGGTCGGCGGGGCTTAGGGTTTTGGAGATGATCGGAGAGAGGGAGGGATTGAGGATTAGGGTTTGGAGGTGATCGGAGATAGGGAGGGGTTGAGGATTATTAGGGTTTGGATCGGAAGATGGGAGGGGGCGGGAAGAAGTGGAGTGAGTGGGAGGGAAGAATGGAGAATCAGTGGGAAATCTAGGGTTTTATAGCCCCTCGCGTATCGTACCGTTGCACTACTTTCCTTTTTCCTTTTCTAAGATTTTTTTTCTACTGAATTTATAATTCAGGTTACGTCGTTAACAAGAAAATCAGAAACGTGTTTTATTTATTTATTTGAGAAAAGTTAAATGGCATTAATTAAAAGAAGACGTGGACTACGAACACAACCCCCGTTAAAAAAAACAAAATAAGTTTTAAAAAACGTCGAGCCTCGCGGAAGTTTGAGACAACAAGCCTCCAAAATTAGATTATAGACACAATAAATTAATTCTAAATTGTAATCTCAGTCCACCCACGGCTAAGCCGCCTAAGTGTCTGTTGTCCTCGACACTCGCAGAAACGGGTTCTAACATGTATAATTTTCGACAAAAAAATCTAACTTGTGGCATCTCTTAATAATATGTGACCTTATTAATAGGGAAGGATAAGCTGCATTTCAATTCTAGATTCTAATGCACTTCAAAACTTCCACGATTATTGGATTTACACTGCATCAATAAGATTGAAATGTTTTTTGTATAATTTACATTGGACTAGTAGATAGTGACCAAACTTATCTTAATCATCCAAACAATGCGAAAGAAATCGACCGAAGTCTATACCCTTAGACGCTGCCAGGCTACGACATAACGGAAGGACTAGTAGGTAGTGAGTAGTGACCAAGTTTACCAAAATCCTTAAATTAATTGTAATGCAACTATCATTTAATATAGATACAATAAACAAGACCTAACCTATCCCTAATGAAAAGGCCATGTTCTCAATTTTTATTTTTATTTTTGAAAAGGCCATGTTGCAATCCATAAATTTTTGGAAACTTGAAAGCATTTCAAAAGTTTCCCTTTTGGGTTCTTTTATCATCACATGTGTGTAGTAATTACCAAAAAAGATTATCAATGAGTTCATAAGCGAGAACACGGGTAAACAAGATGAAATTAAAACTATAATGTTGTGACTAATTGACTTTCCATGCATTCAGATATTCCTAAATCTGCAAACTGATGATTATTTGGTTGTAGGATTGTCGAATTCTGCTCAAGTTCGGCTCGATAAAGCTCGACTCAAACTCAAAAACTAAGATTCATTCGTTTAATAAACGAGTCAAGCTCTAGCTCGACTTATTTAGACTCGTTCACACTTCTATTTGGATGTGTCGTCATGGTATTCCATTGGTCGTCGTCATATGAGAATGTAAGATCCCTAAAAAGGTTTCAGTACCCTACTTCTACGTTTAATTCAATTTTCCTTTTTTTTGAAATTAGGTGATCGCATTAAAGATAAGTAAGTGATAGGATGTTATTACCCTAGAAATAACATGAGCAACTGTTTTAAATTTTTGATGGCTTCTCTCTGTTGACATGGTTTGAAGCAATACTTAATTAGTGCTCATTATTTAGATGAAACATCAATACATGCACCAGACTGTTATTCGTTAAAAGTAAAAGTAAAAAATAAAATAAAAATGTACATGATTTGAAACGACCTTACAAAATTTAAAGAGACTAATCACCCTAATAAAGTTAAAACAAAAATAAAATAAAACTGTAACAACATGCTGGCTAGGAAACTACTTGGAGCATCATTGAATAAGAACCCCACATTGTGCGTCCACCACCGGAGCAAATGGTCCACATGTACGGCGGAGAATGGACCATGGAGCGACAACGATGGGCTTCGAATCAAGGCCCACCAACCAACCAATATTACTCCGACTCTCGTCACTCCGTCTACCCGAATTCCCCCAATTCCCCAAACCCTAACCTTCCAATCACAGGTCCCGTGATTCCGCCTTTTGTCTCTTCCACTCCTTCTTGTTTCCATCGATCTTTCCTCACCTCTTTCTTATCTGATTCGCAGGTTTCGCGTCCAAAGGTCCTGCCTTTACCCCTTTCGGAGGTGGAATTTGGTCGATCGTCCGTAAAGGTGCGAGCTTTTAGGTCGTTTTGCTTTCAATTCAGTTAAAATTTTGGTTCTCTCAAAATTTGCACTTTTCTCCTGTTACCTTTTTTTTCTCTTCTGTTTGTTGCGTAAAGCTGAGATTATTTGTCGATTTCCTGACTTGTGTCTGTTCTAAATTTCTAATTATCTTGTTTAGCCTTTAATTCTCGTAAAAAATTGATCTTTCCCCCCAATATTGCACTTCCACGCTTCCCAAATGGTTGAATTTTGCCTGTGAATCTGGTATTCTCCTGCGATCGTGTTGGTTTCTCTGTTTATCGCATAAAGTTGTGGTCTTTGTTTAATTTGCTTACTTGGGTCTGTCCCAGTTACCAGGTTTGAGCCTCAATGGAGCCAAAAGACCAACCACCCCACACGGTGATGGGTGTGGCGGCACCTGTCCCTTACGGCAACGCTGCAGCCCCCTACCAAGCCTACCAGCAGATCTACCAGCAGCAGCAACAACAACAGCAACAGCAGCTCCAGATGTTCTGGGCCGACCAGTACCGTGAGATCGAACAGACCACTGACTTCAAGAACCACAGCCTCCCGCTTGCACGGATTAAGAAGATCATGAAAGCCGACGAGGATGTGCGTATGATCGCAGCTGAAGCACCCGTGGTCTTTGCACGTGCGTGTGAGATGTTCATTCTCGAGCTTACACACCGGTCATGGGCCCATGCGGAGGAGAACAAGCGGAGGACACTGCAGAAGAATGACATTGCTGCTGCCATTACTCGTACTGATGTGTTTGATTTCCTCGTGGATATTGTTCCCCGAGACGACACCAGGGACGAGGTCATCCCAAGAGCCCTCGGTGGTGGGCCTACTGATCCACTTTATTACTACGTTCAGCAGTAGTGTGTGCTCTTGGGTACATGGTATGTGATTTCTTGGTGTTTAGTTGGTAGTGTGCCTCGTGTTCAAGTTGCGGAATCGGCCACCTTGAATTGTTGCTTTCGTGTTGTAGGAGTTTGTTGGTTTTTAGTCTTGTGGATAATGTTTATGCTTGTTTATCATATCCATATGTATGTTCGTTTAGGAAACATTCCAACTATAATATTAATGAGCATGCTTCTGCATCTTCAGAATATATAATTTCCCTGAATCAATTCGTTGATGAGGTGTTTCCTTCGTCTGGCGTCTTGTAAATCTTCATCAGTCTTGTAATTTTCTTGGATTGAACTTGTTTAATTTGTGGTTTGTATCACACGAATTGTTTTTTTATTTGTTTTGGTAACCTGTGTTTTTATAAATGCATGGTCAGTAGAAGTTAGGTTTCCGACGTTTGTGAGGATATTAATTCATAACCTGTGTTTTTCGGGTTTCACTTTTGCCCGCTAGCATTTGCTTCGCCACTGTACATCCGAGCGAAAGGGCCTTTCGTTTTATTTGCAATCTGATTTTCAATATGAGCAGGGTACTGTGACCTTTGGGGGGTTTTGATTTATGGTGAATGTTCTAAATCGATTTTACCTTGTGGATTTAAATGGAAAAGGAAAACAGTTAATACAGGTGTTTGCCGATCGAAAATGTTGCTGACGGTTTTTGAAACGTGAAGGGAATCACGGACAGATGTTGCATATTGCCTGCCCTTGAAAGTTGAAACACTGCATCTTTGTGTATACATTTAATTTTGCACAAAACATCAACTTCTGTTCTAAGATGTGTTGAATTATGATAAGTTGCTTGGTTGATTACGGCCAAGCTAGAAGTTACGAAGTGTTTTCTGAATACCTCAAATCGTGTACATTTTTTGAGCTTGGGTTTCTCACCTCCTGATTTCTTAACTTGCCAAAACCAAGATTCAGTTATCTTACGCAGGAAAAAATATTTGATCTTGTGAAACCATTTGATGTATGAACTTGCAGCAAGCAGACACTAGGAAATGACTCTGACGGTCTGACCACTTAAGAAATGATTCTAAACATATGATTTCAGACCAAAAACTGCTGCATTTGAACATCTCATATGGTCTTGTGATATTCAAACCATCCTGCAACTAATTGCAGACAACCGTAACAACATAATCCAGCCATTATATCCCTTTTGTAACCATCTATCGTTGTGGATGGTGGTCACTGTTCTGTCATGAAAATGTTAACCACATATGCATCTAAGTTCTTGTTCAGGAACATTATCCTAGTCTCCAAAAGCACACTAATAAACTGAGCCACCACCACAATAATATCCTGGTCTATCAATGGTTCTGAAAATGGTTAAGAAACAATTTTTCATCCCTCTCGGATATTTCCTCAAGATGTGCATCCAAAGGGAACCGTAGGATTTATGCCTGGACCAATAAATTCTGTAAGTGTGATTATTTTGCATGGGAATCAAGACAGTGAAACCTTTTGCCGAGCTTGCATGACAGAGCAGATATACAATGGCTGAGTTCACAAATATTTACTTGTGGAGAATAGATAAACTACTTACGTAATCATAAACAGACGCCTACATATACTACATAGGTATTTTTTTAATTAAAACTTGGCTGATGATGCTGCCTATGATCCCAGCTTCAGCAACAAGAAAGATGACAAAACTGACAGCAAGTGAGAAATCAAGGAAGCTGAAAACCACCACGCTTACTGTACCTGCATGTCGTACAAATTGTTTCATAAGCTCTAGTGTGATGTACTGACGCGTGTGAAGTTTAGCAAAGCAAATAAGGGTTCTGACACTAGCTGATGAGCATAACTAATCACCCACCACATCTGTTTGATGTAGTTTTTTTGTTAATTCATAAAGCAAGTAGACAATTTTGTTTCCAAATGAAAACAAGCAACTACAAATTCTCCTTTCACACTGTTTTTGTCATGTCCCAAGTGTACTTTCTAAAATGTCTTTGGGAGGATCCATGTAATTCCTCCCAAGAGAAGTAAACATGAGAATAATTAATTCTCAGAAAATAGAAGAGTTCCACGATTCCACCTGTGAAAATGGTCTTACCAACGTAACTGGACACCTATCCTAGCTGAAATAAGCCCTAGATGAAGTTGGAAGATAATCTTGATATTGACAACGTTAATAAAGCCAAAATACAACCTAAATACTTGGTTAGGAGTCTAAAATTCTAACATGGTAAGAAAGATCAAGAGATGGTTTTACCCAGGGTCCAAGAGTATTGTTGGTCAGTCTTTAGATTGTTGCTGGATCTGCTGAAGCAGTGCTGCAGCCAACTGCAAGGTTGCCTGAAGACGCTTCTGGGGATCACCGTCTGCCTCTTCACGGCTACTAGCAGGAACTTGACTCCTGTGCTGTTCAATATTACCTGCCTGGTTTACCGTAGGAGCATTGGATGGATACTGGTGCAATGGATGCACCTGGTTGAATTGAGAAGCCGGCAGATTGGGAGGTGCAAGTGTATGTGTTCGGGCCCCAGCTTTCTCTAGTGATAGTGGCTGTTGATCATTTTCATTGGATGAAAAAACAGGGCCCTTCCCTAATCTCTTTTGCTGTTCAACAAGTGCTGCCAGTTTTGCTAGCTGTTCAGGATGGAGAGAAGGAAGAGGTGCAGGGGGAGGAGGTTCTGGTTTACTTTCCTGTTGGTGGAATTGGTTGGCAACAGGAAGCAAATTACCGGGACTTCCTGGGCTATACTGGTTGGAGCCCATTCCTTGAACGGTACCTGGTTTTGGCAAAGGATATTCTTGCTCCAAGGGATTGTCTAAAGAATGGTGGGCATCATTCATAGCTGAAGACAAATTACCAGTATGAACATTTGATGTGTGTACATCTTTTGGAGCCCAGGTGGCATGCAAACTGGGATTTTGATACTGAAACTGATCATGTCGATTTTTGCTAACAGAACTAGGTAACTTTTCCAAAGGAAGACGTGTTGAAGAAGGAACTCCAGGAGGTTTATTTGGCAATGGAAAAGAAGTAGGTATAATATGTTCAGATGATGAGTTGAAAACACCTTGGCCCGGATGTGGTCTATAGTCAGGTAAAGCATGCCTTATTTGTGAGTTATCTTCTTTGAGGTCTCTTATGTTAGTCAACTTATTCGCATAAGCCTGCCCCACATTTGGGTCTGCGGACACCGTTGGTTGCTGAAGGGTACCCAAGTTAGAAGCCTGCTGAAATTTCAGTACAACACCAGAGATGCTCATTTTTCCGGGTACTTTAAGGACCTGCTCAGAAAAATCCGAGGGTGGAACAAGAAACAAAGTGATTTTTTCACCTAGTTTGGCTACAGCTGCTCGCTGTTTCTCTCCGAGATAATGCATGAATTCGTTGTAGAGGACAATATCAGCATCTGTTTGTGGAACAAAGAAAACAACCCAAGAGCTATATGCTTGATAAAAATGTTTTGAAAGCATATCAAGACCTGTTCTTGCAGTACAATCTAAGAATTCAGGCCTGCAATATGAATATAGGATTAATACAGCAACAAACTTAAATATCAGTAGAAGTAAAAGAAAAATGATGGTAGTAAAAAAATTGTTTTCCGCCAAGCATATCAAATTCACAGACTAGGATAGTTAGCATGGATATTAGCATACTACATTATGGAGGAAATGAAACATAAATAACTGGCATAGCATATTAATAAAGTGACATTACAAACCATTCTGGATGTAGTATTAATTGACGAGAGTAGGGTAGGTGTGGAGAGAAACTAGAGTTGTGTAAAAATACTTTAGAAACAAAAGGTTTTAAACTAAGTAGATCTAAAATTGAATATGTTAAGTGTTGTTTCAGTACCGTTAATACCGAAGAAGATGAGATTATATTGGATAGGCAAGTGGTACGTAGAAAAGATATTTTTAGATATCTTGGATCAATACTTCGAAAAAATGGGAAGATCGATGAAGATGTTAACCATAGGATTAAAGCAGGATGGATGAAATAGCGACAAACCTCATGTGTCTTATGTGACAAGAAAATTCTACTTAAGTTAAAAGAATTTTTTTATAGAACCGCAATAAAACCTGCAATGCTATATGGTGTGGAATGTTGGGCTACTAAAAGACAACATATACAAAAGATGAGTGTATCTGAAATGAGAATGTTGAGGTGGATGTGTGACCATACGCGAATGGATCGGATTAGAAACGAAGACATTCGTGAAGGAGTTGAAGTTGCTCCAATGGAAGAGAAAGTTATCCAACACAGACTGAGATGGTTTGAACATATACAAAGAAGACCTATGGAGACACCTATAAGAAGAGAGGTATTGAATCAGATTGAAGACATAAAAAGAGGAAGAGGTAGACCACGATTGACTTGGGAAGAAACGGTCAAAAGAGATTTAAAAGATTGTAATGTTACTCGGGAATTTGCATTGGATAGAAACGTGTGGAAGAAAATGATTCGCGTGTCTGAACCGTGACTCTTTAGAGCTTCATTTCTAGTCTACCCCAACTAGTTTGGGATAAAAGGTTTTGTTGTTGTTGTTGTTGTGAAAACAATAACCCTGCCAATGGACAGTAGAGTAGTGCAAATTTGGTCTAAATTTTCTAGACTCACAGTTTGTTGCAGTGAAAATATGAATGCTGCTTATGGACAATAAAGCAAAGATTTCGTGGAAATTTGGTCTTAAGTTTTTCTGGACTTACAGCTACTAAGCAATTTGTTTCTGGACGGATACAGACCACCAGATGTTAAAAATGAATGAAATAACTATTTCTGACTTACAGCATTACGTCCATAACTTTTCCCACAGGAAAGCAGCGAGCGCGGCACACAGCAGTCCCACCCTTGGCTATAGTCCCTTCCCATTTCCATTCTTCCTTAGGAGGTTTATGAGATTCGGGGCTGAAGACTTCCTGCTTGTTAACATTTTTATTGACTCCACCATGACCTGCATCAAAATCATCAGATCTTCTCCACAAATCCTCATTTCCAGGTGGTGATGATCTTTTCAAATGGTCAGTGAATCCTCTGTGTTCAGTAGCCAAGGGATCAAATCTTCTGTTGCGTATGTGATGTTCGGGGAGACCAGGCAAGAACTTTGGAGGACCAGAGCGTTCTCTTTCTCTATCAGAAAATGGATACTCAGGAAGCTCTTTATCAGGATAACCATCTATTCTAATTTTTTTTGCCAAAGGAAATGCATCACCTTCCACATCCCAGTTATCTTCGTAGTATGGACCTCTTCTGGACCTGTCACTGGGGACGTCCTGCCTAAATCGATCTAACTGAGGGCTATTTCTGTAACTATCATATAAATCTTCTGATATCCTTGGTTCAGACCCTAAACCTTGAAACCTTGTGTTTCCATAAGCATTGGGAATAGGAGCAATATCAACCCCCGAGAATTTTTTCCTACCAAAACCACTAATATCAGCATCTCTGGGCATCTTTTCTGTGTCCGAGAAGAACCTAGAGGATGCCATATCAAACTCACCATATGAATCCTCGAAGTCCCTATCAAATTGGAAATTAGGTTTGAAATTTGGATGATCTGAAGAATTACCCAAATCCCTTTCTTGTTCAAATGGAGCATGTTCTCTTCTAGCAAAACAAATACTAACTCGTGGGTTATTGAAAAGTTTCCCTTGAAGAGTCTCTTTAGCTCTGCAAGCAGCCACTACACTTCTGTACTGCACAAAAGCATAAGTTCGGCCTGGAAATGCTGTAATTTTCTCAATCTCACCAAATGGAGAAAAGGCTCTTCTAAGCACGAGCTCGTCGACATGCAAGAAGGCTGGAAATCCAATCCACAATACTTCACTCGGTTCAGCACTCCTGCTTCCCTTGGTATTATCAGGACTATATAATCTTGAATCCCTTTGAAGAAAAGGTTCTCCTGCATCAGCAAGTTTTTCGTCTCTAATTTGTGCATAATCCCCATCAAGTGGTGAAGATGATTTATCCTGAGATTCAAATGCTATTCAAGTGAATCAAAGATTAATATGCTGGCAATCAGAACATAATGCTTAGGGTGTCTACATTACAGTTTTTTTTTGTCACAGAGCAATACAAACAAAACATCATGAAAAGTAACACCAAGAGAGCAGTACAACACATTGCAGCAGCACAGCACTTGATGACTGCAGCACAACAGGGGGGGGGGGACAAATTACTCAATTACAAGTTTAATCAGATGTGAAAAATTAGCAGCAGGAGATGCAAGAAATGACATGTCCAATACAAATATTATGACAACTTGATATTTAGATGGCCATGGGAAAAAATGGTAAACGAAGTTAGTTCACAAGGTAATCTCCTATGCTAACTGACATGTCAAAAAGCAAAGCTGCGGCACGAGCACTCCAATACAAGCAAACGTCATTAGTTGAAGACAAGATGGCCTAAGACCAGTTGGTCTATTTACAGGAGGTTAACTCATGTCATCCATGATGAAAGCATACAACAGAGCTATCTTACTATGTCTGGTATTTATATTTATTCTATACAAGTATCAGTGACTTGTGAACGCGCATGTGATGCTGAAATATTGCATTTCCTTTGCTAACAAAAAGGATACAATGTATTCCAAACTTGTGTGTTGTGCAATGTGCACGTGGTAATAAGGTACACTTCATTTTGTATTCTGAGATGGCAAATGAGAAATGACATTGCCAGGTTTTTCCCTTAGGATAACATGTAAAGAACAATGATGTGATCAATAGGTCAAGTACTCAACCTTCATATTGGCTTATTATTTTAAACTAACAGACCATATTAAGACATCAATATATGAATTAAGACTTAAATCTAGATTTGTTGTGTCAAGGAATTCATTAGATGCACTGATGCACAAAGCTTCCAAAGTAACAAAGCAACAGAAGGCCGAGATACCAAAAAGGACGGTACAGGACTGAATACAACTAACTGCGCACATACAACATCTACAACATGAAGCATAGATTTGGATCTTGGAGAGAGGTTACATAGGAATTTTGCTGCAGTTTTATCTATGTTAAGGTTAGCAACTTTCAAGCCTTTCCCCATTTCCAGTGTTGCTCTGAAATTGAACCGCAAAAAAAGAACTGTTCAGGTGCCTAGAGATGATTTATGGTCCAATTACCATTCATACATAAAGGCAACTTGAAATTGTATTTTTTTGAGTTTTAAATTTCAGTACAGTTCTTAATTTGTGTTTCAGTTTTCAGAAGATACTGATTCAAGGCACTTGCATTAGGAATTCTTCTTAAAAAAATCATTTTCATGCATCATCAGGGCATGGTTAGGAGCTTTGTGCTTCAAATTTAATCCAGAAGCTTTAAGTGCAGTGCAAATTCTGCAAGAGATATTTAACTACATTCTGTAGTTCATATTTGCAAATCTGATTGCCATCTTCCATTACTATCAAAAAAATCTGAAATTACTTCTTACTAACACCTGCCTTCATTGAACATTTAACAAGCAGCTAGATTTCCAGGAAACGACAAATTGTAGCTAGGGTTAGGGTTCCCATGCAGGCACCTGAATAAGCCTCTGGCAAACTTTAGACTATCGATAAATAATGTAGATAAAGTTCTAAATTTCTAATGCTTTGAGACATTAGTGATAGTATGAAAAGACAGAGGGCTTCATGCATTGGTGGTTCCTAAGTGATTCTGTCTAATCCTTTTCTGCAGACACTACCCACTAGCCACCTTAAGAGAGGTGGGGGGCTTCAATGATGAGAAAAAAAACTTAAGAGAGGTTGTCATTAGCCACCTTAAGATAAGCATTAGTTAGACCGCAAACATTACAAGGCTAATTTTTGTTCATCATTTGAATGAAACATCAAAAGCATACTCACAATATAAGTGTTTCTTAGACTGTATAACATTTTAAGCAGAGGTTGACAAGGCTAACTTGTGTTGATCAGTTGTAATGAGAACATATAGATATTCACATTTCGACAGTAGAAGACTTAAAAGTTTCAAAAATCAGATTTGTGTCATTATAGTTCCTCAGATCTGAATATGGCATGTGAAAATATCTACATTTATAACCTATGATTTCAGTAAACTAAGTACAGCGAACTCACTGGCATGATGTCACAGTACTGCAGTCTTTATTGTTAGAAAAATATAAGAGTGTATGATTGTTCATGAGTATTTAATTTCGAAAAATAAAAAGATAAGGTGTATTTGCACATCAATGCTATGGACAACATTCTGAAAGGCATATATCAGCTATGGAAACCTTTTTCATTTTTTTGCCAATCACTGATGTTTAATACATTAATAGCCTCATGGGCAGGAGCAAGGAAATGGATGGACTGAAGATAACATTGCCCTTGCAATCTGTGATTAGATAGATAAAATCATGCCTACCCTCCTCAAGCCATCTCATAGTTACTCAAAAAGAAATGTACAACTGCTGCTCTTACAACAATCACTTCAGGTAATACACATACTTAGTATATCTCCACTACTATGTGTTGCCCTGTGTTTACAAGCCATAGATGTCTCATTTACAACCATATCACAACTCAAAAGACACGAGGGATATAAAACACAGGTATTGAGCATGTTAAATAGTAACTTCCTAGTAATTTATGTTGGCTTACTAAGTGCTCTTTGCAATGTGTTTGTCTTCCAAGGAACAATTTTGGCTTTTTAATTTGAAGTTATGCCATTTTCTTAGCATTGCTGGCCACACAACCAAATTTTAAAAATTCTAAATTTTCTCAGGGTCATGAAGAAATAGAAGCTGAGTTGCATCCCATATTTTCGTTCTATGTATTCACTGCAAAAGATGTCTGCCTTGTGCTCTGAACACGTACGTAACAGTCCAACATTAATGTAGCATGTTCTACCTATTGATGTACCCAATATCTAACTGCTGTCTGCTGGTTATATATTTATGATCTAGCAACAGACCTACCAGTATGTTCCTTTAGAACATGTTTATGATTTGAATCCCTCTTACAACCTAGGCACAACAATTTTGGAGGTCTGATTTCTCCAGTACACTATATATTTTTAAGTTGGAGACAAAATCAAAGATGTTATAGTTGAGCAAGATTATATGGAGCTGTTAACTTGTGCACCACAGATTGGTTATATACAGATATATGGGCATTCTCGCTAATGAATGGTATTATTTCATTAAGAGGATTAATATTAGCTTTGCACTCATGATTGTGTGACTCTTGGAAAAGTTGGCATTCATACTTTAGTCTTTGATGGGCAGGGAATATCTTCTCATTTTTCTTTCCAACTCACTTTACATCTAGCATCTTCATACGAATCCAAGAGGAATATTGCACACGTTTCTTATTTTGCAAATTCATATTAAGTACCCAACAATACAAGGCAAAACCAAAAGCCTATAGAATTAGCACAACACCTAAAACTAACTCCGTAATAAATTTATGACTTAAGATATAATGGAGCAAGATTATTAAGTTATAATGGCAATGTGTTAGAGTGGGAGAAGTTCTTCTGCAGACGATAAGTTCTTCAAGTCAACACACAACATGCTTATTCTGTTGGCAAATATGTATCATGCCACTTCAAATAGGAGAAACTTACTACTGGAATAACAAGGTGAGGAGCTGCCATTTTAAGTTTGAATATAAATGATAAAAACGGGATGCCCCGCAGTGAAAAAATAAGCACCCATCCACCTTACCAAGTTTCGAAGTTGGCATTTTTATTATATTTTTCTTTTTTATAGGAAAGATGATTTTTTATCATAAATGGAGAGACGATACTATAATAATACATTAAATTATGGAATCCCATATGATCGCCATTGAGACACATTGAATCCTAAAAGAGATGATGAGGATACACTCATTTTATAGAAAATCTTTTACTTCTGATTTGCAGGCATGTGGATAACTGCTGATGGTCAAAGAATTAGTGAGTAATTATGAGGAGAAGTGAGCTTTGCATTTAAAAGGAACGTGCTTGATGCTTACGAGTTCTGTTATCGCAATCATCAACACATTTCGTAGGCGATGACACGGTTAAATTTAATGATAGTCTAAAACTGTTGCATCCATGCATAAAAAAAGTGCTAATTTTGAGGGTCATGTTTTAATTTGAGCAGTTGTTAGGAAGAGAGAGATATTCTCATTGATTCGTTCATTGGTTTAGTTAGGAGCTAATCATGTTCATGGTTAGCTTGGATGTGCATTTCTGATTCTTGCAGCGGTGGAGAATAATGCAATGGTAATTATGCTCTCTTTGATTCACCGTTGAAAGTTGATTAGTATTAGACTAGAAGTAGTTAACTACATTATTGTGAATTTGTGATGGTGATGATAATGTTGCATATTTTGGTGATTTATTAAAATTTGCCCAATTAACATTCCACTAACGCATTGGATATACAGAAGTACCTCAAACGCCAAGGCATCATAAGAATACGAGAATATGTAAAAATCAACAAAACTAACCCCCTTTTGGAACTCGATCCTAAGAGGCATTCCAGCAACAACGAACCCCTGGAGCGCTCTGATCGCAAGAACAGCATCTTCCTCTTTCTTATAGTTCACAAACGCATAGCTTCGGCCCGGGACAAAAATAATGCTCTCAAGGTCACCAAACCGGTAGAAATGCTCAGACAGAGCGCTCTCGGTCATATGAGGTGACAAGTTCCCGACCCACAAATGCCGCGACGGGCCAACATCGCCCCTTCCATAAGCGGAATTCTTCTCCTCCAATCTAGGCGAGTATTCCCGACGAGACCTTCCTCTTCCTCTCACACCTCTTCCCCCTCCACCTCCTCTACCCATCTGCAACACCAAAAACGCAAAAAAAAAAAAAAAAATCAAATCCGACATCCAAAACAGCATAACACACGTAATCCAACTACTCAATCAACATCGTAGACCACCAAAAATCCCACTTTTTCACATACAGATCGGATTTGAACTCGAAAAACGAGATTCGAAACCTAAAAACATAATCTTCACAGAGGGAAAGCGAGAAAGGGGAAAGTAGGGTTAGAGAAGGAGGAGAATAACCATTTTGGACGAGATTTGGATTCGCCGCAGCGGAAGGCCGGGAGTGGAAATTAGGGTTTGGGTTCGACTTCGCCTCGGCCACGAGTCGTGAAACGGCGGAAGCCGACCAGGAACGATTAAACGGATGCCTTTTTTTCCGTCACCCTTTCATATAGACGAAACAGGGCATCAAATTTTGTTTGTTTGCATTTTGCACGCCTGAGTTTTTTGCGTTTATGTGATTACTCGTTAAAGATTGATATTTTGGTATTTATGCCCTCAGTGTTTTGAAATGGTAAATTTATTTGGTCGTTTTATGTGATTGTTTATGGTAATAGTAGGATTTTAAGAGTTTTTATATGGAAGTGCAGTTACAATGATATTCTTCATTTTCAACATCTAAAGATATTCAAACTTCTTATCTATACTTGCCAAGTGAAAGAAGACAACAAAAGGAATCTTTGAATTTCTTTGGTTGTATACAAATTGTTTTTACTTGAACATTCTTATAAATTAAATCAACCCAAAAGAAAAGAAAAGAAAAGAAAAGCAAAACCATACAAACATTTAACTTATTCCTTTCTGGGATCACTAGCTCCTAGAGTATTATTCTCCAGTAGTAATTAGAGCTATTGGAGCATGAGATCATTTGCCAAATCCCACAACCCACACTCACTTCCAAACAACCCTCCACTCTCCTTCCTTCCCAACTCTTGACCACCCTCTTCTCCATCATCCCCAACCTTGTCCATCATTTGAGCACCACCCACTTGCTCCCCCATCACCCCATTGGTGCAAGTGCTTCCAGAGCATAAGCTTTGACTCCAAGTTGAGCCCTCTCCATTGATGCAAAATGATGGGTAAGAGCCATACCCGTAGCCAGGGTCAGTTTGGTAATTGGTGCACATTGCCATGAGCCCCTCAGAGGGCTCTCCTTGCGTAGTCCAATGCCTACTTGGTAGCTCCTGCATGGCTCGGGATAGCCCAAGCTTTATTTTTTGGATGGCGTCTTCTTTGTGGTCGTCGACTTCGTTTGTGGTGGTTGATGGACCTGCCATGGTGAAATCGGCTCTCTTCTTGGTTAGAAGGTGGAGCATTTCGTCTTTGAAGCACCCGAGGGCCGCCTCCGCCAAGTGGGCCACTTGGGGTGGAGCCAAGGTAGTGGCGATCTCGGCCATGAGATGAGAGAAGGGCTTGTGGGTAACTGGATCGATGCCTACACCTGACAACTTCTTCTTTAGCTTTGTGTTCCAATGATTCTTCACGTCGTTATCGGTTCGACCGGGCAATTGGGCGGCAATTAACGACCATCTACTCGTACAAATTAAAGGGATACATGCATGTACGTTAGTGAAATCAAATAACAGTCTTGAATATATATCCAGTACTCTATACCAATTGGTTTTGTGACTATATATATATATACCTATTTCCAACGATGGAGTGAACCTTGATGATGGTTTGCTCTTCATGCTCGGTAAAATCACCACGTTTAAGATCAGGTCGAAGGTAGTTGGTCCACCGAAGTCGACAACTCTTTCCACACCTTTGCAACCCTACAAATAACAAATACAATTAACATACGTACGTACGTAAAAACACAACATCAGCAATCATGCACGCAAAACCATTAGACTAGCTAATACAAGTAACTCGCCAATTAATTACCAGCATTCTTAGGGATGAGACGCCAATTTCGGGTGCCATGTTGAGCAATGTAAGAAGACAGCTTATTGTCCTCCTCAGGCGTCCACTGGCCTCTCTTAACATTATCCTTCTCACAACAAGGAATCCTACCCATCACTCTATATAACAACCTCAACTTCTTATTTTGGTAACACTTGTGGCACAAAATCTAAAGTGATAGTACCTTGCAATGCATGAAATTAAGTGTTGGAGATGCTGGTATATATGTGTTGTGGGATATAAAGAAGAAGAGGAAGAGGAGGAAGATGGCAAGGTGAGCTCACGTGTGGGTACGTATGAGCATTGAAGGGGCATGATTTCAATAAAGAATTCAACGCCCGTTAGGCGCGTGAGGCTCGGCAGGTTGCTCACCCACAACACACCCGGTCAACTCTTGTGCTCCAAATTCCATGTATCATATTATATTTAAGCTCAATACTGTGTGATTTTTGTGATATCTAAACATTAATATAGTTTTGGTTGAAAATTTTGTTTGGTGGGTCAATGGTCTCTTATTGTCAAAAGTTAAAGAGAACTTGAGATGGCCACAACTTAAGATCAAGTTATTGAGAATTTGAGATAATTAATGCCCTATGCATGTGTGCAGTTAAATGTCGCTGTAAATTATTCTCATAGATTGTTAAGGTTGCTTGAGTAACTTTGGATTGTGAAGTTTTGTAGAGAGAAGGAAAAAAAATCTAATATATGGATAATTATACTGAGCACGTAAATTTCTGCTATGGCCCAAACGGCTGGCTATATATATAACCTGTCCAGGGATTTCAGTGGTTGCGACAACACACAGAGAGAGAGAGAGAGAGAGAGAGAGAGAGAGAGAGAGAGAGAGAGAGAGAGATTTTAACTGTTTTAGCTGTATCCCATATTTAAAGGATGGTATTGGTATTAATAATAAGAATAATGAAAAATATAGGAGCAACGTGACATGTATTTGCTTCTCTTGTTATTGTCTTAATCAATACTAGCTAGCTAGAACTTGCATCTACAAAGCCTGCAATAACCAGCAATAATGCATTAATAATAAGAATAATGAAAATATAGGAGCAACGTGACATGTATTTGCTTCTCTTGTTATTGTCTTAATCAATACTAACTAGCTAGTACTTGCATCTACAAAGCCTGCAATAACCAGCAATAATGTATTCACAACTATATACAGGAAGATAACATGTTTTATCGTGAAAAAAAGGATTTGAGTTACAGCATTACAAACTCATTTTGTAGTTATAATAAACAGACTAGTTGTGAAGTGCTCAAGTATCATATAAAGAGAAGCCAATATTTTCTTTCATGACAGCAAAGCATTATCTTTCATGTTCTTTGGTTATGATTTATATCTACAGGACAAGTTACTCTTGTGTGTGTGTGTGTGTGTGTGAAGGTAAGCATGCATGTTCTTTGCTTGATTTGCATTTTGTAATGGACTCTATCTTTGCAAGAGTCCAATATTAGACTATTTTCTTTGGGGAAAATGGTTTTGCAACTAAAAAAGTAACACATAAAAGCTATATGTTGAGCTTGAGTGCCAACCTTTGTGACTTCAGTGGATGCATGTGAAGATTGAGCCCAATCTATTTTGATTTGATTCCTGGAAACAGATGTATCATAAAATCATTCTTACACAAGAAGTTGCAGTTCCATTCCATAGCATGACTGTTATTTCAAGCATTTTTGCCGAACTTGTTTTTCAGAATAACTATTTGAATATCATGGATTTTGCACAATCATAGGTAACCTAAGTGTTGTAATTTGCAAACTGACACTAATGAAACAAGATTTTTTTTGTGGGACGGGAAGACCCACTTTTCCACACCTATACACAAAACATATATAAAGAATTCATCCAGACATCATACTTCAATAAATCCTTCTAATGTCTCCCATCTTACTGAAATTTACAATCAAGTAGGTTTTACATCTCTACAAACTCACAATCTTCAGAAGGAACTTGTCACAGATGGCCTCAAACTTCCTATAAAATTTATGAAGCTGAGCAAATCTGAAACACTGCACAAATATGTCCTTTTTCCACAGGTCTCAGCTCAGTTTCTCATCTGCAAGCCCGACAATGGATCCAACCAAAGTAAACATGCACAAGCCTAAGAGACAGAGCCCAAATGTCTGAAGCAAGATCCATTTTTTCGACCAAGCCACGATCTTTTTCTGTACTATATACATCTGTACAGGGAAATATACCACCATAAACATGAAGCTAACGCTACCTTGGATGCCCAATACGATGTTGAAATAAGGGACCACCAATGCAATGCTTGTAGTCAACGCCACATATGTGGTTCTCAAACATAGGGTGAAAAGGTTCAATCTGTAAGGCTTCATGAATGGGATGTGGATGGAATAGAAGTTGTTCACAAACCCGTTGTCCGAAAATTTCTCTTGGAACCAGTGGTCTACTGATGCAAATACTGGCTGACTATAGACCTGCAAAATGTTGGAAATTTTTAAGAATAAATTCCGACAGTCAGTAGATGTGATTCTGCTTCTGGATTTTATAGAAAAATACCTGATATCCTCCTACCAAGTGAATAAAAATGCAAACATTGGCAAAGTCGAGGACCCAATGTGAGCCAAAGGATCCAAACCCAGATAAGAGGTATCCTGGTGTCTTGTCCCCAAAAGCCGCATATCCGAAACAACCGCAACACATGTAGAAAAATGTAGTAATAACAACTGATGCTGCTGAAGCCTTCTTCATGGTCTGGTTCTCTGCTGGTGGTGACTTCAAAGTGTCCTTCAATCATTAAACCATGAACAACATTAAGATTCAAAAGCATAAATGTTACTCTGTTTGCAACGTGAGGCATTATGGTTATGTATAAAATATTTAATTTGGTTCATTCACCATATCTATAAAATTCAAAATGTTGATTCAAAGTAATTAACAAAGAGAATTTCGTCCACGATCGATGTGGGGCTACTTTTTTCCAACACCTTCATGCAAGTTTGGCTCAAATTATCCCCACGTGTCTGAAAGTAGCAAACATGGGTTATGGTGGATTCTTACTGGTCGATACGCCAGGATCCAATTGCATATTTACTTTTGCAGGTCCATCCTTCACCCTTTTCTTTAGAACCCAAGAGCATGAATTGAGGTGAGGGACATCACTTTCTTATAAAGTGGTCTACAATTTGTAGGCAAGACCAATGCAGTATTATCTATGCCAAGATGAAATAGTGTCACTAATACGAGGAGCATCCACTGCGTGGAGAAATGTGAAGCATGCATTACCTGTATCTCAAGTAGAACAACGAGGAATGGATAGGCAAATGCAACGTCTCCAAGTGCTTGAGAAATTCTCCATGTCTTCTGGGATGCTGTAGCTGCCGGAACTCCATAAATAGTGCCCTTTATTTCTCCATTCACTGGAATTTAAATTATAAGTCATAGATTTAACAACGAATGGGATGAAGAGGATCATAAATTGTAAAATCTATGAAGAAATGGGACCTATTGCTTTAGAAAGACCATAAGCAAATCCGATGGACGAATAAACGAATGACATAATAGCAGCAAGCATAGAGAGCCATGCCATGTTGTGAAAATCTGGTATAAAGGAGCAAACTAACTGGATGGCTCCAAATATCAACACATAAATGCCAATGTCGGAAGAGCAATCAGCATCCTGTCCTTTTCTAGCATAGCAGTTTGACTCCTGAATTGCACTGCAATTTGATTATAAACAAGGAGAAACCAACCAGTAAGAGAGTGGATTCTTGAATAACAAACTTATACGATACTAATCTGAAAGGTGAAAATTAATTTATTTTCTTGGAACTGATGTGAAAAACTCATATCTTGCTTGATAAGCAATTCTAACATAGTGAGATTTCTGATATGAGGGGGTTAGTACTATACACGTAACTTGGTACCAGAGCTACTAAAAACATTCATCTATGAATTTTCAGTTACAACTACACTAAGTCCGAAGTTGCTGTGAAACTTACAGCTTTCAAATCAAGATAAGATCTGAATGCCTCACTTTCTTTTCCCTGAAAAGACTCATCCTATAATTTTCCCTCAGGAAGTTACAGCTACCGTCAAATAAATTACCTCATGCTTTTGGCAGATGTAATTGTGTATGCAATCCCAACTCCAAGTAAACATAATTCTCGAACAAATCCACATAACCATGCACTCTTCTCCCCTGCAAGGACACCAAGCCACATCAAAAATAGAATTCTCACACAGAGCCATTGTTACTACTAAATAAGAATTAAATATTGATTGCAAAAGTTAATACCTAAGTTGATCTTCACAGCTTCGATGTAAGTCCGGTTCCTAATCTGGCCATCAACTGGGTCGGGGGATCGATAGCAATCGGCAAGGAAGGTGGACTGGCAATATGTGATAAAGGCGAATCCAAGCATGGCCAGAGGACCAGCAATCCATCCGAGCTGAGCCACACTCCATGAAAGTGATAATACTCCGGATCCTATTACTGCTGTTACTATGTGGGCAGTGGCCGTCCAGGCATTTCCTACGAAAACCACAAAGTTTAAGGCCCCTTTAGTTGATTTGCAACTTTTTATTTCAAAATTTCATATTTTAAGTTTACATCTAATTGTTTGAAAACATAATTTACATGCACTAGTGTTTTGCTAAGATTATAGGAGCCCTAAGAAACGAGGGAAGAAGAAGAAGAAACACAATATATTTGACTAGGAAAAAAAAACCTTTGTCAGGATGTATTTTAATGAAAAACAAGTATCTACAACGTAGTATTTGGTGTGATCCAAACACCATTTGTGGGTTTGAAACCTTGTTTCCTAAAAATACATGTGTTTTTAGAAACCATATTTTTGGGCTATCCAAACATACCCTGACGAGTGGGCAATCTTATTCTTCATTTTAGTTCCTGTAAAGGTTTCATTTCAGATACAACCTTCTATAAATAAACCTTTGAACTTTGTTTGGGTTGACAATTTGAATTATTGGAGCCTCAAGGAATTAAACTGAATGGTGCAGTTCAGAAGCAAGTAACCCATGAAGATAAGCAAATAAGATTTTCTACAACTTGCGAATTAGGATGAAATATGACAAACACCTTGTGGAATAACCGAAACCCAAATTAGTTCGACTGAAGAATTCCTTCCTAAAGACTGATCCAGGAATCATTTCGAGACAATTGAGCATGAATCACAATATTTACAATAGTACAGTGAGAAATCCCTCTTAAAATGTTCTAAGATTCAAGACATGTAAACCTTTTGAAAACCCAAATTCCTATGTCATAATGTTGCATGTCCATCATCATTCCAGAACAACAAGAAGCCCACAAAATCTCAACTTCAAGTGTTCAAATTTCGGACAACTTATGGTATATAATAGCATTTACAAAACCTGTCCTGAGAATTTGATTCTCGCGATTAGATGAATTTGGGGTTTCCCCAAGCAATTGATGCTTTGCATCCTCACAGTCTCCCATTCCTGCACTCAACGAACAAAACGGAAGAGAACAAAAACATTATTATTGTCGAAGTCTTTTTATAGGGTCTATCGGTCTATTCTCAAGAAATCAAGGGAATTTTGCATTTGCGCCTTCCATTTTGGTCCTTTTTTATGTGCTTCCCATTCGAGTCGGGAGCATAGTATCACTTTCAAGAATGTGAAAACAATGTCATGTGATTTGTTGGTCAAAAGCTTTCATTTGTTATTAGGATTTGCAAAGAAATCTAGTCGAAAATGTTAAATTTGAATGATGAGTATAACAAACCAAATTAGAGGAATTAATGTATGTTATCAAACTCACTAGAACTAATTCATGCAAAATACAATGTGAGACAAATATGTGGGGGGAGAATAATAACATGATGGACTCTAAGATCTTATTATTTTACAATCAGGTACAAAATACAACACATATTTTTTTGTATGTATGTAGTGTATGTATGACAATCTTTTACGAGAGTTGTTTAAAATGGTCGGTGTGTTTTCTCATTTATCTTCACAGCATATCTACTTCTTGGTACTTTCCAATTTTCATAATAGTAGGTATAAAGGACAAAATTATACAACCAAAGACAGATACAATTGGCCTACTATAATTTAAGAAATATATTTTAGCACCAAAAGCAAACAACAGTCCGAAAAAGAAAGGATAAGATGCTCATGACAATTTTGACTACTTTTTGACGAAACTTCAGACAAAATTTCCTCTGTAATGGATAAGCATATCAATTATTATCAAATAAATTGGGACCACATATTTGACTTTCTTTAGGTGATTTTGTCTCTCTTTATTTAAAATTTTATTTTTTATTTGTACATATAATTGTTTGAAAACACATTTTACATGCGTTATAGTGTTTTGGTAAGATTGTAGGATTCCTGAGAAATAAGGGAAGAAGTAAAAACACACTCATTTGACAAAACAGGAAAAAAAATGTCGGTATGTATTCCAATGAAAAACAAATATCCACAACTTGGCATTTGGGGTGATCCAACAAACATCATTTGCGGGTTCCAAACTTTGTTTCCTAAACATACATATGTGTGCTTTTAGAAACCATGTTTTTGGGCTATCCATATGCAGATCCAGATTTAGCCCAAACTGGGTCAAACATATATTAAAAAGTGTATATATATATACACACACATTCAAACTAGGCCCACGCAGTCTTCACATTTCCCAGTCCCCTCTCGTGAACCTCTCCATGGAGTCTGGCGATCTCCACCCTTCCCCATTCCCATCTGTGATTTCAAGATATGGATGGGAATTTTTTTTCAAAATAATCAAAAAAAATAAAAAAATTGTAAAAATATGCACTTCAGAAACTTATTTGGCAAAATATGCACATTGAAAACGACACCTAAGATACCGTTTTCATTAAGTAAAAACGGTATCTCGAATGCCGATTTTTAACCAAGTAAAAAACGGCACTACTAGTGCCGTTTTTTACCCGAGGTGAAAAATGGTACCAGTAGTGCCGTTTTTTACTTGCTTCGAAAATGGCACTACGGGTGCCATTTTTACCCTATATAAAAACGACATCCGAGATACCGTTTTTAGCCTAGGGTTAAAAACGGCACCAAGGCCCCCTTTTCTCCAATCTTCCCAAATTTTTCGATGTTTCTTCCTCTCCCTCTCTCCTGCGATTTCAGGTATTTTTACATCATTTTTTGTTAAGATTTTGCCTTATTAGTTTGTATTTATGTACATTCGATTGGTTTGGTTAGGATGTGTGTGGATTGTTTGATTTAAAATGGATTCGATTGATTGATATTTGGTTGATGAGTTTACCATACTTTGTTTAATTAATCTTGTGTGGATGATGTTATATTGTTATGATTAATAATCTTGTCCGGATTTGATGATTTGATTAATAGATCAATTAATCTCAAAAGTCCAAATATAATAAATTTACATTGTTTGGATTTGTGTTAAACAAATTAAATTGAATAATCAATGTTGTGGTTGTTGAAATTAGATTTATTGTGGATAATGTATTGAATTTGTTTAAATTGTATTATTTGAACTGAATAGTATGTAATATTATTTTTTGTTAATTATGTTTTACAGTTTCCCAAATGTCGACTTCACATGATTGTCACGGTCCTTTTGACCCTTCAATGTTAGTACTACAGAAAGATCATAGATCATCTTCGATTCTGGAAAATGTAAGTGTTATGAAATTTAAATTTAAATTTTTGTGTATCGGTATTGGTTTTTATTTGACGTAAAATAATTAAATTTAATTTCCAGGAGCCTTTGACGGATATTAAATGTTGTTAGGTATTCTGAGACGATTCGCGAAGTATGAATGTTCGCGTGGCGGTTGCTGCATACGGCCAACACATGTGAGCAAGGAATGTGGTGTGCATCTATGTACCCGCAGGAGCATATTGGACCTGACTCCGTCAAAGTAACCTGAAAGCTACGAGACTGGTTGCTTTCAACACTAAAGAGGTTATGACTATGTCTAGTGACACAAAGCTGTGTAGTCATCTGCCGTTGGTTTGTGAGTTCATCGTTAATCTTTTTAGGATATGCCAATATCATATTCTCCCCTTCATCTCTTCTACTGACAAAATATTTATTCAGACGCAGATAAGTCATCATGATGAGAGGACAAAGTGGTAAGCCACGTACACGCTTTAACACATTGTTGAAGCTTTCTGACAAGTTTGTGGTCATTATACTGAAACGGCGTCCAAAATCATGACTTAATGCCCAATACGAAACGTCTTCTTGTTCTTTAATCCATTTGAAACCATGAGGGTAATTAATCTCGATATCCTTCATATGCTCTTCAAATGTTTTTCTATCAGGAGCGACACCGGCATGCCAAAAATTATTTTGCAATTCGGCATTCCTGCACCGAGCATTTCTTGACATATTTGCACTCATATGTCTCAGACAGAACCTGTGAACATGACCTCGCTCTGGGGGGAAAAAATTCACAATATTTGTAAGACCCGGAAACCGGTCACTAATAATACACAATTTAACTCGTGTGCATACTCTACTGGCCAAAATACTTAAGAACCACTGCCATGAGCTGCCCGATTCTTTTTCAACAACAGCAAACGCCAAAGGAAACAAACCAGAGTTCGCGTCCGTACCCATAGCAATTAAAAGAGTCCTCTCAAACTTCCCAAACAAATGAGTCTCATCAATGCTCAACACAGGTCTACAGTACTGAAAACCTTCAATGGAGGTTGCGAATGACCAAAAAACTCTTTGAAACTGCTCAATGTTGTGACTTATCCTCTGTGTCTAAATCTCGACCACGGTGCCAGGATTGGTGGTGCAAATATTAGACATAAAACGTCTTAAGTTACGATAAGAAGCTTCATCAACTCCGTATACTTTTTCCAATGCTTTCTTGCGGGCGTACCAAGCTTTGTCATACTTGATATCTATGAAGTAATGAGTCTTCACTAAAGCTTGAATTTCTGCAGGAGTAATGGTTATGTTTTTTCGAATGGTGGCAAGAATCATGTTAGAAATTAAACCGGCGTCACATTGCACGTGGTCATGCAAAAGTCCTTCGTTACTACAGGTGTGCTCAGACTTGTACTTCTTAACTTGAAAATATTCTTTGCTCTGACTATAAGAGGCATGTATCTTCCATTCACACTCTTTTTTCAAACAACCAGCTGAAAATCTTTTTGGCCCAAACGTTAACACTTTGAATTGGACACTTTTTCGCAAATGTCATTCCTTCAATTGATGCAACAAATCTTTTTTTGTTGAGAAAATCTTATGCAACCAATAACTCCGTCCATCTTCCAAGTTATCGTATTCAGTGTACGCAGCAATACGCTCATCAACATTTCCAATCACTGAATCTTCAATCCAGTTCTCGTCAGGCTCTATGTCTGGCAAATGCCTCAAATCTGGTACTACGGGTAATGGTGGCAATTCATTACTAACGATGATTTCATGTATGTAGCTATCAGGTTCTCGATTCACAGCGTCTGCCATATGATGAAACATGTTCTGCAGCTCCGGAAGTGGGGTTGAATCTAAATCAACAATGTCTATCTCATCACCATCCATCTGACCATCTGCCTCATCATCATCTGTCTCATCACTATCTGCATCTTCAACATGTCTTCCTTGAGAATGTGATTGAACTACGTCTGCTTCATAATTACCAATATTCATTGGTGTGTGCTCATACGATCCAAAATAGGACTGAGGAACTGCCGAAGAAGGACCTGCTTCATATTGGCTATATGTTTGTGTCATTTGTTGATAATCCTCATTCAACTGACTGTGGTGGACAGTAGTATAGGGCTTGGGTTGTTTCTCAACAAACAATACAACTGTATTCATGTAGTTAAATAGAGATAGCATTGTAGCCGTGCTCTGATCATCAAAAACTTGAGCATATGTATACTTTTCATACGGTGGTCATTTGCATGTTAATTTTAGATCAAACTCTCCTTCTTGGAAACCACAAACTTGACAAACTGATTCACAGAGATCATCATATCGCATATGTGTGTTAACATTAAGCATTCGTCTGTTACCACCTTCATGTTCTGGTACCTCATCTACGAATGTAAGAATTCCAACGAAAAAAACCATAACCAATCCGGTACCGGAGCTCATTACTTCGAGCGTAGAAAATCTACATTTCACACATACATGAACATAAAAACAAATACATTAACTATACATGCATTGTATTTCATGTCAAAATCAAAAAAAAAACCAAAAACAAAATAAAAACCTAACCTCAACACTGTTGGTCGTCAGAGAGAGAGACTAATGGGGAGTGGAAGAATTTTGGAAGTGAAAGAATGAAGTTTAAGTGGCTGGCCAGGACTTAAACCCTAGCTTAAAAACGGCATCTCGGATCCCATTTTTTATAGGATAAAAACGACACTAGTGATGCCGTTTTTAACCAAATTACTGGTGTCGTTTTTAACCAAGTAAAAAACGGCATCTGTGCCGTTTTTTACTTGGCTAAAAGACGGCATCTCCAATGCCGTTTTTACTTAAAAAACAGCATTGGAGATGCCGGTTTTACTTAATAAAAATGGCATATCAGGTGCCGTTTTTAATGTGCATATTTTACCAAATAAGTTTCTGAAGTACATATTTTTACAATTTTTTATTTTTTTGATTATTTTGAATTTTTTTCCTATGGATGGAGAGGAAAGAATAGTCCATTATGATTTCCGAGCCTTTTTATAGGCTCAAGTAGGAGTGACAATGGGTATCCGGAACCGGTAGTACCGAACTGGGACAAAACGGATATGGGTCGGATCTGGATATACACTTTCAGAATCGACCCGGTTCCGGTTCGGATATTGTTCTAGCCAATGGACCCGGAATCGGATCCTACATGAACAATATTTTCAAAAATATTGTCACCCACTGGGATTCGAACATGAGTACAAGAGTCACAGTGATATGAGCTTCACCTACTCCAACTCATGGGAGTTGGTAATTAATGCTATCCCGGATAGATATTGTTTTGGAAAAAAAATGAATTTTGTGTGGAAAGTATAGTCCCACATCGGGAAAAATGAATTTCTTACTTCAAATCCAAACTATAAAACTTCACGATAGACCATTGATTTCAACAAGTCTTTTAGGATGATTTTTTTTGACCAAATCTGCAAATAACACGTTGACCGAAAGCAAACAACGGACCGAAAAAAGGGGTTAAGATGCTCACGACAACTTTGACCACTTGTTTGGCGAAACTTCAGACAAAATTTCCCTTGTAATAGATAAGCGTATAATGAATTGGGAACCACATAACGTGAAAAAATGACATTTTTGTAAGAATTATAATTTTTTTGGGATAAAGGCAGATATTATAATATGAGTATATGACAACTAATGCAGAAGAAATTGAAAACCTTATTTCCTTAGAAAATTCATATTTTTGTGAGAATTATAATATGCCAAACATTTTCTCAGCGAGGAGAATTCCGTAAACATAACCAATGAATTAGTGCCACGTGTCCAAGTGGATCCCATGGAGGACATATTTGATATGTGTTGTCATTAAACATTACCCAACGTGCAGGAAGTGTATTAATACCACATGGTATATTGGTATGGGTTTGTACATAAAATATTACAATATAATATTTTTAAAATCATGGTAATGATCTTCCTGAAAACAAAAGTTATCAACATTTGACGTAATGTTTTTGTTGGATAAATCTAACAAATAAATTCGAGGTGTAGTTTACACAATTACATTTGCTTCTTCTGCATTAGTTATGAACTTATGACTGTGTACTACTTCCAAAAAAAATCCGAACTTCTTTGGTTATTCAGTACTTCACATATGTCCACATACAAGTGAGGATGATCGATGAATACTATTGTTTTCTGATCACTACTTAGTAATTGAACCCAAGTGTGTAATACTTACTCGTCAATCTTTTCACAAATGGCCTCTGAATTCAAAATTACAAGGCTGAGCAAATTGAAACACTTCCATGCAAATATTTCCATCTTTCTCACAAGTTTTTATTCCGAACTCTGTGATCAAAGACTGCTCAGCTCAACTTGTCATCTATAAGTCCAATAATGGATCCTAGAAAGGTAAACACCCCCAAGCCTAAGAGGCAGAGCCCAAATGTCTGAAGCAAAATCCATTTTTTCGACCAAGCCGCGATCTTCCTCTGTACGATGCACATCTGTAGAGGGAAATACAAGACCAGAAATGTGAAGTTGATGCTACCTAGGATGCCCAGCACACTGTTGAAATAAGGGAATATCAATGCTATGGTTGTAGTCATCGCAACGAATATGCTTCTGAATGTTAGGGTGAAAAGATTCAATCTGTAAGGCTCTGTGAAGGGGATGCCGATCGAGTAAACATTGTTCACGAATTCGCTGTTTGGAAATTTCTCCGTGAACCACTTCTCTACTGTTGCAAACACTGGCTGGATGTGGACCTGCAAAATGTTGGAAAGGTTTTATTAGCAAATTGTGACATCCACTTCAAGTTAAATTTCGGTCAGTGGATGTGGTTTTTTCTCTGAATTTTGAAAGACATATACCTGATATCCTCCCACCAAGTGAATAAAAATGCAGACATTGGCGAAGTTGATGATCCAATAAGAGCCACTGGATGCAAACCCAGACAAGAGATAACCTGGTGTATCGTCCCCGAAAGCTGCATATCCAAAACAGGCACAACACATATAGAAAGATGTAGTAATGACAACAGACAATGCTGAAGCCTTCTTCATGGTCTTGTTCTCCGCTGGAGGTGCCTTCAGAGTGTCCTTAAATATTCAAACCACGAACAAACTTAAAGATTCAGGTATACACATATCAACCTATTTTTTTACAATATGGGTGGTGTTGCAGTTTTGACTTAAGAAGATAGTGTAGAAAATCAAAAAAAAAGATCAATTTATTGTGAATGGAATGTTTTATTTGGTTGACTCCACATGCCTTTAAATCAAGCATTTAGATAGAAAGTAGCGAACTCAATTGTCTTATCTAGTGTATGAATTTTCTTCGTGATCAATGTTGAACTACTTTGTCCAACACCTACATGCACTTAATTGTGACTATAATTTTTTTGAGTATGCAAGTATTCAACATGGAATTAAATGGACTCTCACGGGTCGATAACTATGCAATGATCGATTATACATTTATCAGGTCCACCCTTTTCTTCAGAACCCTGGGGGAATGGATGGAGGTAGTAGACATGATTTTCTTATAAAATAGTTTATAGTCTTTGGACTTTTAGTTTGCTACTATCTGTTTGCAGATGAAATAGAGTTACCGAACATGAGGAGCTTCCACTCAGTAGAGAAATTTGAAATTCTACATTACCTGTATCTCAAGTAGAATTGTAAGGAATGGATAGGAAAATGCAATGTCTCCAAGTGCTTGAGAAATTCTTAACGTCTTCTGGTACGTTGTAGCTGCAGGAACTCCAACAATACTGCCCTTTATTTCTCCATTCTCTGAATTTTAAATGGCTCATATGAATTCAACGATGAAACTGATGTTGGAAAAAGGATTGTAAGCATAACATTTGAAGTGAAGTGGGACCTATCGCTTTTGAAAGGCCAAAAGAAAATCCAATCGTCGAATACGCAAACGACATAATGGTCGCAAGCACAGAGAGCCACGCCATGTTTTGAAAATCAGGTATTAAGGAGCATCCTAACTGGACAGCTCCAAATATCAGCACATAGGTGGTAATGTCAGATGAGCAATTGGCATCCTTTCCTTCTCTAGCATAGCAATTTGACTCCTGAATTGCACTGCAATGCCATCATAATTAAGCAAAGAAAAAACGAGGAGTAAGACGATTACGATGCTCACATGATAAAGTTATATGATACTAAAGTGGAAGGTGTGTACCAATTCTTTTGCTCTTAATTTACAATTAGACAAAATACACAACAAATGCGGTCCTTACAACTTTTAAATAAAGGCACGATCTGCATGATGTCACATTCCTTTTGATTTATTTGACTGCCTCACTTAACCTAAGCTTCTAAAATTATGGATGGAACAAAACCAATTGTTTTGTCTAGACACATGACATGTGTAATTAAGTTATATAGTAAGTTATTCAACACAATTATTTCTTATTTCAGAAACTAATAGCATCAACTACATCATTTCAAAATGTACTTTACTGCATACAAAAGTGCAGGTTTCCACCTGAAAACCAATTGGAGTTGAATGGAGTGACACAAGAAAATAGAACTCATGAGAAATCCCTTAGGATTCCCAATGTGAAACTACTTCAGTATTTCTTTGCAAGTAGTGACATCTCGTAAGTCCATCAAATGTATGTTTAGATACAAGTGGATTTGTTCAACCAACCTTTTGGCTTCGATACCATATTAAGGATGAACTTCTAGTTTAAAACCAATTATTGTTGAGAAGAATAATTTCAGATTTTATGACTCATGAGAATGTCTTTATTTTTTCTAATGTGGGATCATTCTCTATTGAACATCATTAACCCACAACTGCAAGGTCTTATCCTATAGTAATGGATATTGACTTGAAAAATGACCTCATGCTTTTGGCAGATGTAATTGTGTAAGCAATCCCAACGCCAATCAGACCTAATTGTCGTACCAATCCGCAGAACCATCCGTTCTTCTCTCCTGCAAGAACACCATGGTATATATCACAAATCCCATTGTTCAAATAACAGGGACTAGCAAGTATTAACAAGAGAAATTATACCCAAGTTGATTTTGACAGCTTCCATGTAAGTTTGGTTCCTAATGTGGCCATCATCCGGGTCCGGTGATCGATAGCAATCGGCAAGCAAAGTGGATTGGGAATATGTGATAAGTGCGAATCCAATAATGGCCGGAGGACCAGCAATCCATCCGAGCTGAGCCACACTCCATGAAAGCGACAGAATTCCGGATCCTAATACTGCTGTTATTATGTGGGCAGTAGCAGTCCAGGCATTTCCTGCAAAATAAAAAAAACGTTGGCTACTGGCCTCTAAAGGTTTCACTTAAGGTTGGATTCCTTGCCCTTTCTAGAAATGAAATTTGAACTCTGCTTTTGGCCCACAATTTGAATTAGCTCATCATCAGCTCTTCCTTTTATCTGATAATGCTTAGAGTCATTTGGGAATTAGACCTTAATGGTACAGTAAAGATGCAGTATCTATTTAACAATTTGGAGGGTGGGATGAAAAAATGATTTGACACAAGTGTTATAGTTTTTTTATTCGAAAAGGGCATTCAAAATCCTTTGCTCTTATACCATTTCAAGACACCATATTCATGTTGAATATTGGCTTATATTTGTTAAGATATCAAATCGTCGGTCAACCGGATTGGATTCGGTCTACCGACACACAACCCAGGAAATTTTCGGCGAAGACGTGTCGGTTTACCGAATTGGATTCGGTACACCGAACCAAGGATTCCAGGTACTTCGTGTGCAGCAGGGATCGGACGACCGAATTGGATTCGGTCTACCGTCAGAATGTTTCAAGCACTTCAGAACAACGGGTTCGGTAAACCGTTGAGGAGATTTTTGGTGTTCCGAGAATCTGGAAAGTGTCTGTCCAATTTGGCACGGATCACCGAGGGGCACTCGGTCAATCGGAGGGTTGTTGAAGAATTCGTTAGTTCGTGGAAGAATCGTTCTCGCGGTCTACCGAGACGCACAAGAATCGTTCCCTCGGTCAATCAGGAAGGATTCGGTTAACCGAATCGGAACATGAATAGTTCCTGTTGAAGCAGTCACGGTTAACCGAACGAGCATCGGTTAACCGTGTTCCCATGAATAGTTATGTTCGGTTTTGCTTAATTGTAGCTCGGGTTTTGAGTCTATAAAAGGAATGTTTGCCCTTACCCTTACATAACATTGCATACAAGTTAGTTTCCTTCATTGTGAGTTGAGAGATTAAGACTAGAGATAGATCTAAAGTGCTTTGGGAGACATATTGCTCTCAATCATTTGTAATCTCGTTTGCTTCTCTTGTTGGAGAAGCGGAAGAAGGAAAGGAAACCCGCAGGAGACCCCCCAAGGACGTAGGCACGTTGCCGAACCTTGTAAAACGCGTGTGTCGTGGTTGTTTCAGGTGTGCATGTTTTCTTTGCTTGTTTTATATCCATCTTATTAGTGTTTTTGTTCCAATTGAGTTTGGGAGAGGGTCCGAAGTTAATTCCGCAATCAATATTTATTATACGTGGTGCGTTTAATCCGTGTCGAGTTAGTACATTGTTAGATCCCCTCCCAACAATTCACAGGAATTTTCATATAATAATTCTACAGATTCGCATTCAAAAGGGATATGTACAACCATAGTTACAACTTCCAACGAAGAATCCTCAATATATCTATCTATTTACTTTCGAAGATTAGAACTGTGACCTTGCCGTTGAATTACCTGATTCTTTTGGCTTTTTTTATAATAAAAAACATTGGTTATATTTTCAGAAAAAAATAGTTGTGAAATCTCGAACATAGTCACAAAAGCCTGACTCAGTTGAGTTGAAAAATCTTATTCCCTATCCCAAAATTCTGGTCACAGAACAGTACCCCTCCCTACTTTGTGCATCATCACATATTCCAACATGATCCAATTCTAGACAACATATGGTAAAGGATAATACCATTTAGAAGAAAGAAAGAAAAATCACAAAACAAATTCAATTCAAGAACAACCCTTAACAGAAGTATTTAAAACAAAGCTGGATGAAGACATCAGAACAATACCTGTCCTGACAATTTGATTCTCCCGAAGAGTTGGAGTTGGAGTTGGAGTTTGCGCGAGTAAGTGAAGCTTTCCATCCTCGAAGTCTCCCATTTTGCTGCACCTACCGAGCAAGAATCTAAAACAACCATGTGATGAAAGAGCAATGATTTTTGTCTATGCTTATCATATGCTGTTGTCCGGTTGTTTGCCTATAATATACGTGCCTACTTTTATCAAAAAAATACATGCCTACGCCCTCGTGGTAAAGGTGGGGCTACTGTCTTTTCTCGGATTTCATACGGGTGGCCAATACCCGATGTCAATTTAATGCACGAAAAGATATTCTGACATTGTTAGACATCAAATACACGTAACACTCTATAATAAATTTGAATTCCCTGTATGTTATCAAGATATTTGATTTTGTTGAGGTGGGTTAGATTTTATTAGTTTTGATTTGTACTGTAGTGATTTCATTCATTCACTGCAATATCGTGAGTTTCTGCCGAGAGTTGGTAAAATACTTAAACGGAGAAGAAGGAAAAGAAAAATAATTATTATTTGTCTGAGAGATTGAATAGATATGGAAAATGAGTTTTGAGAACTGAAAATTAAAAATATTTCTTAATGAATATATATTTTTGAAGAGACTTGGTGAATATATAAGAAATAAAAATCATTACCAAACATGATTAATAGTAATGAATTTATGATGTCATTCTCGTAATATCATTGTACTTGAAATTGTTTATTGGTTGGACTGACACTTAAACCCACTCGGTCACTCAACTAAATTATTCTCCCAACATGCGTTATTTTATGTTATCAACTTATCATGTCAAATCCACTTGTTCTCCGGTGTCTTTTTTGGATATTTTGTATCTTCTTTGCAATCCTACTTAAGGTTTTGTTTCTTCAACAAATACCTCGTTTTGTTTCCTTAGAGTGATCATCGCACTATGAGTCACTTTGTTGGGATCTAAGATGTGCCTGGAATAATGTTAATTGTCGAGGAACGGTTTGTGAGGTGAATACTAGAGGGATGTTGATCAAAATGGGTACTTATATAAAATAGGTTACACCGTAATGAAGGCATTAAACAACATCAGGCTTTACGACATTCCCAACATTAGAGTTCGATCCTCTCCCTTCTCACCATCAAAGAAAAGTTTTGATCTAAAGTAATGGTTTGGGTTCGGGTTTATGTAGATTTGTTTCCATTGAATCGGCTTTGTTAGTTGGTTATGAATTCATGGGCTCATGTCTATCGTTTGGTGGGCTGCAACTAACAATACATGATGCAATTGGGCCATTTCGTCCCTTTTTCTTTGCAGGACTCTGGATGTGTTTGATAAATTACAATTTGCATCTCGATTTTTGAGAAAAGAATTTTAGGCCTTTCAATTTCATGCACTTTTGTTTCCGCACATGAAAGGAGGTTGATCTTGTCCATGAAGTTTATAATTTAATGCTGCATCTTGGAATTGTACTAAGAATTCCAAGTGTGTAATCATATTTAACATTTAACAATCATCCAAGTTTTTGAGTGAAATTGTACTAAGAAATCTAATTGTGTAACCATAATATTAACATCGTATACTTGTATTTTTCTGATGATCCAAAATTCTCCAACACCCACCTCCACTTGGGTCAGGTCAGGTCGGTTAATTTTAGAAATCGGTGGTGGGGAAAATTGTATAATTGTATAACTGAAGGCGGAAAAAATAACATTGTAGACTTATAGTACAGAATTGTTCAATTCAACCTGATTGTGTATTTGTGTTGCCTATATAAATCCATGTAAAAAAATATCTTTACTTTTTTCTGTTCATTTGGATGAGCCTATCCATCCCCTATGTTTTTAGACTAGAAGAGTCAGACCATAAGATTCCTCATACATTTGCAGCATCAATCACAAACTAATAAAAAGAGACATGTCCACTACTGGATTCCAACTCCACGAGAGATTCCTGACACTACTCAACTCCTCTCTTCTCTTACCACATTCTTTATACATATATATTGCATTTACCTCATTTTTCTCTCTCTTGGATTAAGAACATTAAAGATCTTCTGAAACTTTATGAGTCAAAGTGAACACAACCTTTGGGTTCATTGCTGATGTCACGTGTGCATGGTTTTGTGGACCTTCAGTTGACTGGAAGTGTCTCATCTACTTAGTGTTCAAAAACTTTAGCCATTGTCTGTTTTATTTAAATTCAAATATGTGATTCAAAAATTATATCCTAATATTTAGGTACTGACAGAAATCATTTGCGATGGTTCAAGCATGGGATGCATGTGGTTGTGGAGAATGAAAGATTGATGTGTGAATTGTCATAAAGGAAAAGGGGGAAAAATTGTCAAGATCTTTGAAGGATGGGGGAAGGTCAAGTTTCTATTACTCTTCTTTGATTTGGAATCTTGGATATTGAATTTCAACCTTAAGATTCTGCAAAACCTGTCAAACATTTTTTTTCCAAACACCAAAAAACCAGATTCTTTCTCTAGAATCTGTTGATCTTATTAAGGTGTACAGGGCTTTTGTTTAAAATGCAATAACTGCCCTAGATTGATTACATGACTTGTTTTTGTGTTGATTGTTTGTTGATCCCCATCAAGTACCATAATATAAGATTTTATTTATGGAGTGGAATTCAAGATGGCAATATGAAAGCATCAACAACTCAACATGTCAACATGGTTGCTAGTCTATTATTTGAAGATGATCTGAAACATCAATCTTGGCGTTTATTTAGGGAACTACTAAACGTCGCCCCAAAACTACTTAAATCGCCCCTTGAAATTACCAAATTGCCCTTAACAATATATTTAATACCCATATCGTCCCGTGTCTTTAAACAAGGTTTTTGACTCAGTTTTACTAACATTCCTAGTACCAACACCACGAAAATATCTGACGAACCACCTAGATTAGGCGAAATAACGGAGGCGGATTTTTTTTTCCGACTCGAGCGGCATTCCACCTCGCCGGTGAGGTGGCGGGGGTGGCAAGGGGGCAGCGCCCCCTGGAAATTTTTTGGATTTTGAAATTGTTGGTTCTGGAAATTTTTGAATTTTCGGTGTACCGAAGGGGTATCAGTCACCCGAATATAGTAATTATTAACTTATTAATTAATTAATTTAACAATTATCTAAAATTATAATCAATTATCTTAATAATAATAATAATAAAATTTACGGGCGTCCGACGGAGCCGCCCCACGTAGGAGGGGGGCGTCTGGGTAAGACGCCTCCCCCATTGGGGAGGCGTTTTACCCAGACGCCTCCCCCTTGGGCGGGGCGTCTGGGTAAAACGCCTCCCTTATGGGGGACGCGTCTGGGTAAAACGCCTCCCCCATGGGGGAGGCGTCTTACCCAGACGCCCCCTCCTACGTGGGGGCGTCTCCGTCGGACGCCTGTAATTTATTATTATTTTTTATTATTTTTTTATTAAAAAGATGTTAGATATTTTACCAGATTCGAGTACACTGGGGCGTCCGTTGGCTCATTACTGACCTTCAAAACATTATTTTTTATGATTATAAGAGGAAGATGAAGAGAAATGTGTGATAGGAGGGTAAAATGTCGCGTTATAGCAGTAGAAATGAGAGAAGGGCAATTTGGTAATTTCAAGGGGCGATTTAAGTAATTTTGGGGCGATGTTTAGCAATTCAGTTTATTTATCATACTTATCAATCACGAGTAACACATGAAATTGCCCCCATTAGTTAACAAAAAAATCATTTGATTGTTCAAATTTTTTTTATAGTGGACTCATCTTTCGACCTGGACTTTTATTTCATGTACCTGAAATTATATGGGCTCAAAAGAGTTTTTCCGATGGTTGCTGAAGAAATTAAATAACTTTTGTAACGTACCCGAAAACAGCGGAAAATTTAAACAATAATAAAGACCGTCAACGGTCAACACTGGGCACGTCACGGGAAACAAACCGACATATATAATATAAATATGATCCACGTGGAAGTCAAATATACAAACTGACTGTGATTACGACAAAAGCTATACAGTAAGTAATCACCTCAAAAGGAAAAGACTGACAACTACAGGATCTGATCTCGGGGGCACCGTCCTCGGTCACCACCTCAAACTCTAACCCTGCTCGCTACCTGAAATGCAAACAACAAACATGCCTGAGTTCCCTGCAGGAACCCCGTATACCAAACCTCCTAAAATACAAAAAGGAATTAAAGACAATGCAATGCTATGCACATGATCATCCGCCTCGGGCCCACAATAATGCCCTCACCGCCTCCGCGGCACTGAACCACTCCTGCCACTAGGGTCAAGTCAGTCCATCGCTGCCTCACAAGGGTCAGTCGACACCACTGCTCCCAAAAAGTGCAGGAAGGAACCCCCGGTACACGCCGCACCCAAGGAGCGAGTCAGCCCGCCGAATACACAACTCGGGTCAGACGACAGCCACTGCTCCCCCAAGAGTCGCCTAGCGCGCACCCTGCCGGAACATCCTCGGCCTACCGCTAAACCCTCGCAAACTGCCCAAGGTTTACGGTACACATCCCTCACACCCCGCTCGGTAAGAGAGGAAAAAGTACAACAATAATACGCCTTCGTCGAAGGTGAAATCCGTAGCTCTCAAAGCCGGTAATCAACCGTCGCCTCGGAGCCGATAGTCGACCTGACATCGACGGATCGCGTGTGGATAAATCCACCAACCTGCGGCAGATCGGTCGACCGGTCCCCCACACAGTACACAGTACTGTACAAACAATTCTACCGGTCGAACCAAGGGGTCGTTCGACCGATAACAGGACTTTCAATATTTTGCCCAAGTCTCGTTCGGTCGACCGGAACTGAAATACAGTTCGACCGAATCAACACAAGCATTCTACCGCTTAATAAATGCTCAGTCGGTCGACCGAGAGTTAAAGAGCGGTCGACCGTTTTGATGGTCAAAGCTCCCAACCGACTTAGCATCGAATGGATCGGTCGAACAAGGTAAAGGACGTTCGACCGTTTAATAAGTCAAAATCCCCAACCGACCCATTCTCATCGTTATTCGGTTGACCGGCTATGTGGTCCCGTTCGACCGATAACAGCATATCCCCTTTTTCCCGCACAAATCTGGCATAACGGTCGACCGTCTAACGACATCGTTCGACCGTTCGCGGGTAAACATCAATATAATAATAGGATCGGTCGACTGCCCACAGGCACCGGTCGACCGATCGTCGTCTTCAACCTCTGAATTGGTTGAATTCCGACGGGGAATTCGACACCAACGTCGATCCCCAACACTCACAAGACATAAGTGAGTTATATTGAAGATTTGGCATACCTTTTTGATGGTTGTGGAAGTCTCCCAAGCTTGAGTCACTTCACTCCTCTTCTTCTTCCTTCTTCTCCTTCTTCTCCTCTTCTTCTACTTCACCTTCTTCTTCTTCTCCGACGTTCACCTCCTCTCACTCTCTGATAAAAGTAAAAATGAGGAAGAAACCGTCTGCAATTAACCTAACACCCCTATTTATACCAAAAACCTAATCTTATCTTCAACTCACCTCCAATTCCTCCAATCCAAACAATCCACTTCATCCTCCACCTGTCTAACACCTCCACCTCTTCATGCATAATTAATTAAGGTTAATTAGGTTTAGTTTAATTTAATTAGGGTGCTTAGATTAGGTTATTACAATCTACCCTCCTTAAAAGAATTTCGTCCGCGAAATTCGAAACAACTGACTTACCGGAATAACTCTGGATACTGCTTCCTGACATCCTCCTCAATCTCCCAGGTAGCCTCTCTGACACTGTGATGCTGCCACCTGACCTTCACCATAGGAATCGCTCTCCTCCTGAGCTGATGTACCATCTGATCCACAATCTCAACTGGTCTCTCATCTAATGACAAATCCTGCCGGATCTCCGGTACTGATATCTCAATCACATGAGCTGGATCGGCCACGTACTTACTCAGCATAGAAACATGGAAGACGTTGTGAAGTCCTGCGAACTGTGGCGGTAAAGCAATCCTATACGCCACCTCACCAACCCGATCCAATATCTCAAACGGTCCGACATATCTCGGACTCAGCTTCCCCTTCTTCCCGAATCTCATCACCCCTCTGGAAGGCGAGATCTTCAGGAAGACATGATCTCCTACATCAAAAGTCAGCTCACGCCTCCGCGTATCCGCATAACTCTTCTGTATGCTCTGCGCCGTAGCTAGTCGTCTCCGAATCACGTCAACCTTCTCTGAATACAACTGGATAATGTCTGGTCCCACTAGCTGTCTCTCGCCCACATCACTCCAGCATACTGGCGATCTACACGGTCTCCCGTATAATGCCTCATATGGTGCCATCCCAATACTCGAATGGTAGCTGTTGTTGTAGGCGAACTCTATCAACGGCAAGTGCTCATCCCAATGTCCGGCCCAGTCCAGTGTACACGCTCTCAGCATGTCCTCCAATGTCTGTATCGTCCGCTCTGACTGGCCATCAGTCTGTGGGTGGAAAGCTGTGCTAAACTTCAGACGTGTCCCTAGTGCTCTGTGTAGACTCTCCCAAAATCTCGAAGTGAATCTGGGATCTCTGTCTGAAATGATACTGACTGGTACGCCATGAAGTCTGACAATCTCCTCAATATATAACTTAGCTAGACCCTCCAGAGCAAGAGTGGTCTTAATAGCTAAGAAATGCGCCGACTTGGTCAGTCGATCGACTATAACCCAAATCGCATCGTGGAATCTCCGTGTCTTCGGTAGCCCCGTAACAAAATCCATCGTCACGTGCTCCCACTTCCACTCGGGCAACTCAATCCTCTGCATCTGCCCTGCTGGTCTCTGGTGCTCGATCTTCACCTGCTGACAGACCAAACACCTCGACACGAAGTCTGCAACGTCCTTCTTCATACCTCGCCACCAGAAGTTCCGCTGCAGGTCTTTGTACATCTTGGTGCTCCCTGGATGAATGGAATATCTCGATCTGTGTGCCTCCTCCATGATATCATGTCTCAGGTCCTCTGTCTTCGGCACCCAGATACGGTCTCTGAATCTCAGACCTCCATCCACTCCAACTCTGAAGTCTGACCCATCTCTGGCAGCTAACTGTAACAAACTGCTCAACTCCTCATCTGTAGTCTGAGCGTGAATCACTGCTGATACTGTCTGAGGCTCTACTCTCAATCCTGCAATCACTGCACCCTCAGAGCTATCTGCAAATGGTCTCCACTCTGCTAAAGACTCCAGCAGTCGCCACTCCTGAATGCATAGGCCTGCTACTGATACCTCCACCTTCCGGCTCAAAGCGTCTGCAACTGTGTTCGCCTTCCCCGGATGATAAGAGATAGTGAAATCGTAGTCCTTAATGAACTCAAGTCATCTGCGCTGCCTCATGTTCAGCTCCTTCTGCGAGAACAGGTACTTCAGACTCTGATGATCTGTAAACACCTCGAACTGCTCGCCATAAAGATAGTGTCTCCAGGTCTTCAGTGCGTGAACCACTGCTGCTAACTCCAAATCATGTGTCGGGTAATTCCTCTCATGGACCTTCAGCTGTCTGGATGCGTATGAGATCACCCTCCCGTGCTGCATAAGTACACATCCTAAGCCAACACCTGATGCGTCGCTATAAATCACGAATCCACCCGTGCCACTCGGCAATGATAAAACTGGTGCTGTGGTCAATAGTCTCTTCAGCTCCTGAAAGCTGTCCTCGCACTTCTGCGACCAAACAAAAGTGACTCCCTTCTGCGTCAGAGCCGTCAGTGGTGCTGCCAATCTCGAGAAGTCTTTGATGAAGCGACGGTAATAACCCGCCAGTCCAACAAAGCTCCTAATCTCCGTCACGCTCGTAGGGGTCCTCCACTGTGTCACCGCCTCTACCTTCGCCGGATCTACTGATATCCCCTCTGCCGATACAATGTGTCCGAGGAATGCCACTCTGTCCAACCAAAACTCGCACTTTGAGAACTTAGCATATAACTGCTGAGCCCTCAAGATGCTGAGTACAATCCTCAGATGCTCTCTGTGCTGCTCCACATCTGGTGAATAGATCAAAATGTCATCCACGAAGACAATCACAAATATATCAATATACTGCCTGAATGTCCGGTGCATCAGATCCATGAATGCTGCCGGAGCATTCGTCAATCCAAATGGCATCACCAAGAACTCATAGTGTCCGTATCTCGTCCTGAAGGCTGTCTTCTGGATGTCCTCATCTCGAATCCTCAACTGGTGATATCCTGAACGCAGGTCAATCTTCGAGAAAACCTTCGCTGACTGCAGCTGGTCAAAGAGGTCCTCGATCCTAGGTAAGGGATACCTATTCTTCACTGTCACCTGGTTCAGCATCCTGTAGTCTATGCACATCCTCAAGGATCCGTCCTTCTTCTTCACAAACAAAACTGGTGCACCCCAAGGCGAGACGATCGGTCTGATAAATCCAGAGTCCATCAACTCCTGCAACTGCTTCTTCAACTCTGTCAACTCAGCAGGTGCCATCCGGTATGGAGCCTTCGACTGTGGTGTAGTGCCAGCTACGAGCTCAATGCCGAACTCCAACTCCCGGTGTGGTGGTAAACCTGGAATCTCTGCGGGAAACACATCCGCGAACTCCTGCACCACCTCAATGTCCTCTAGCCTCTGGGACTCTGCCTCCGCAACCACAAGTGTCGCCAGAAAAGCTGCACATCCCTGCTGTAACAGTCTCTGAGCTCTCACAGCAGATACAATAATACGACCCCCTCTGCTTCTGATCCCTCTAATCAGGATATCCGGCAAACCCTTCCTCGGGATCAAAATCTTCTTCTCACGGCACAAGACTCGAACATCATATTGGGACAGCCAATCCATCCCAAGTATGACATCAAAGTCCTCCATCGGTAGCAAGACCAGGTCTGCCGGAAACTCCTGATCTCCCGAAACAACCGTGGCGCCGGGGACAAATCTCCCCACAGTGCCCACCAGACCCAGGGGTGTGCTGACCTCCAACGTGGCAGTCAACATCGCAAGGGTACAACCCAACACTCCCGCAAATCGCTCTGAGATGAACGAGTGTGTCGCGCCACAATCAAATAACACCCTAGCTACTGAACCTGCGACAAGAAGTGTACCTTCCACGACAGCGCCTCCATCACGAGCCTCCTCTGCCTGGATGGTGTAAACCCTACCGGTGCGCTGCCCCTGCTGTGGTCTGAAAGGTGGTCTACCTCCGCCTCCTCCTCTGCCTGGTGCGGGTAAACCCGGTGGTCTGCTCGGCCCAGCTCCTCGGCTCGGACAGCTCCTGATAAAGTGACCCAGCTGGCCACACCCATGACATGCTCCGGGGGTGAAGCACGGCCCGGAGTGAAACCTCCCACAAGTACCACAAGGCTCAGGTCGTGGTACTGCAACTCCTGCTCCCTCGTATCGGGGCCTCTTGCCCGGATTCCCTCCAGTCTGACCTCCTGGCCTCCCAGAGAACCTACCTGATGACCTCCTCTCATCCTGGTAGTTCTCTCTGTAGTCACGATCAAGAACAGTAGCACTCTTCACAGCATCAGCTAATGTGCGTGGCATATGTGTCAGCACCTTCGTCCTCAACTGCTTCCGGAGCCCTCGGACGAACTTCCCTGCTCTCTGCTCCTGTGTGATATACATCTCGGGACAGTAACGCTCTAGGGCGTTGAACTTCCCGATGTAGCCTGCCAATGTCATGTCTCCCTGCTGAAGACTCAGAAACTCCTCCCTCTTCTCGTCCTGGACATGCTGCGGAAAATACTGCTCGTTGAACTCGCCAACGAACTCCTCCCAGGCTATATCATCTCTGTCCGCAAACACCACTGCAGATGTGGACCTCCACCAATTGGACGCAGCACCGCCCAACACATAAGTAGCCAGGCCCACTCTCGCCTCTGGAGGACAACCAATCGCACTGAAGATGTTCTGCATAGTGAAGATTCACTCCTCCGCAGCCTCTGCGTCGTACTGCCCCAGAAAGGTAGGCGGATGCTGGCGCATAAACCGGTCATGCATAGCGCCAGTCCCCGTCTGCCCAGTCTGTGCCGTCTGCTGCTGTAGCATCTCTGTCAGACGTCCGACCGTATCGAACAACGTCCGACGCTCATCCTCCCAAACCTCATCCCTCGCAGTCTCACTCTCACCACGAGTATGGGCAACGGCCTTCCCCCGTCTAGGAGGCATCTGCCAAAGAAAACAAGACAATATCAATATAATCTGTGCATGCATGATCCTCTAAACCTAACTCCTAACTCAAAGGTGGTTTCTTTGGACAAGTACGCCGAGATCAACGCTCTGATACCAAATTGTAACGTACCCGAAAACAACGGAAAATTTAAACAATAATAAAGACCGTCAACGGTCAACACTGGGCACGTCACGGGAAACAAACCGACATATATAATATAAATATGATCCACGTGGAAGTCAAATATACAAACTGACTGTGATTACGACAAAAGCTATACAGTAAGTAATCACCTCAAAAGGAAAAGACTGACAACTACAGGATCTGATCTCGGGGGCACCGTCCTCGGTCACCACCTCAAACTCTAACCCTGCTCGCTACCTGAAATGCAAACAACAAACATGCCTGAGTTCCCTGCAGGAACCCCGTAGACCAAACCTCCTAAAATACAAAAAAGAATTAAAGACAATGCAATGCTATGCACATGATCATCCGCCTCGGGCCCACAATAATGCCCTCACCGCCTCCGCGGCACTGAACCACTCCTGCCACTAGGGTCAAGTCAGTCCATCGCTGCCTCACAAGGGTCAGTCGACACCACTGCTCCCAAAAAGTGCAGGAAGGAACCCCCGGTACACGCCGCACCCAAGGAGCGAGTCAGCCCGTCGAATACACAACTCGGGTCAGACGACAGCCACTGCTCCCCCAAGAGTCGCCTAGCGCGCACCCTGCCGGAACATCCTCGGCCTACCGCTAAACCCTCGCAAACTGCCCAAGGTTTACGGTACACATCCCTCACACCCCGCTCGGTAAGAGAGGAAAAAGTACAACAATAATACGCCTTCGTCGAAGGTGAAATCCGTAGCTCTCAAAGCCGGTAATCAACCGTCGCCTCGGAGCCGGTAGTCGACCTGACATCGACGGATCGCGTGTGGATAAATCCACCAACCTGCGGCAGATCGATCGACCGGTCCCCCACACAGTACACAGTACTGTACAAACAATTCTACCGGTCGAACCAAGGGGTCGTTCGACCGATAACAGGACTTTCAATATTTTGCCCAAGTCTCGTTCGGTCGACCGGAACTGAAATACAGTTCGACCGAATCAACACAAGCATTCTACCGCTTAATAAATGCTCAGTCGGTCGACCGAGAGTTAAAGAGCGGTCGACCGTTTTGATGGTCAAAGCTCCCAACCGACTTAGCATCGAATGGATCGGTCGAACAAGGTAAAGGACGTTCGACCGTTTAATAAGTCAAAATCCCCAACCGACCCATTCTCATCGTTATTCGGTCGACCGGCTATGTGGTCCCGTTCGACCGATAACAGCATATCCCCTTTTTCCCGCACAAATCTGGCATAACGGTCGACCGTCTAACGACATCGTTCGACCGTTCGCGGGTAAACATCAATATAATAATAGGATCGGTCGACTGCCCACAGGCACCGGTCGACCGATCGTCGTCTTCAACCTCTGAATTGGTTGAATTCCGACGGGGAATTCGACACCAACGTCGATCCCCAACACTCACAAGACATAAGTGAGTTATATTGAAGATTTGGCATACCTTTTTGATGGTTGTGGAAGTCTCACAAGCTTGAGTCACTTCACTCCTCTTCTTCTTCCTTCTTCTCCTTCTTCTCCTCTTCTTCTACTTCACCTTCTTCTTCTTCTCCGACGTTCACCTCCTCTCACTCTCTGATAAAAGTAAAAATGAGGAAGAAACCGTCTGCAATTAACCTAACACCCATATTTATACCAAAAACCTAATCTTATCTTCAACTCACCTCCAATTCCTCCAATCCAAACAATCCACTTCATCCTCCACCTGTCTAACACCTCCACCTCTTCATGCATAATTAATTAAGGTTAATTAGGTTTAGTTTAATTTAATTAGGGTGCTTAGATTAGGTTATTACAACTTTATGAGGTGATTTCCTCTTCTTTCCTTTGCGTTTGTTTCTCCCAATTGCAAATTACTTAATTAGATAACTTCACTTCCCAACTCGCCAGTTGACCTTTTCAATTCAATCTTATTTTGTTTATTTTTAAGAAAGCTCAATTTTAAAATGCGCACCTATATTTAATTTAGCTTGAAAGCGGATAAAGGAATCTTAAAAGGATTATGTTCTCTAGCAGTTTCGAAATATTAAATATCTCAGAAGACTATACGAGTTTGATAATTTTTGTCTTGGGGAAAATAAGGATTGGCTTTTTATAAAGCCCGCTAACAATATTGGTATACTAAACTATGTTTTGGAACATCACCACAATAATCAAGTTGGAATTTTGTTAAATTGTATCGTGCTAAACAAGAAAATGGGATGGCTTAGTTAGAATAATTTTTGTAAATGGAACAGAAAAGAATAACAAATTTTACTCATTTGCCTCCAATTCATGTAGTGAGGGGCATAAACTCTTCCATATATACTCAAAGTGAAGAAGTCAAAACAAAGGTCTTTGAAAGTTCCAATGCGTACAAAGTTGCATAACAGCATAATAAAACAAGTCTACAATAAGAAAAAAATGGTAAAAAGAGGAAACGTAGAGAAAATTGTGTAAATGGAAACAAAATAGTACAACAAAAAAACTCTACATGTGTTTACGTCGTGGCGCATCGAGGGCATGTGAGTTTTATGTCGAATTTCACGTCATAACCCTAAGTCGATCCATACTTAAAACCCACGTTGTGTATTCCAATTAGTACTCACGAGAGTTGTTGGAAAAAGAATCTAACAATACACTAACACGACACATATTAACGTACCACGTAACACCCAAATATTGACTTGCGAAAATAACTTCGGACCCTCTTCCAAACTTAAGGCAACAAGAACACTAATAAGATGGAAATAAACAAGCAAACACAAACGCACACCTAAAACAACGACACACGCGATTTACAAGGTTTGACAACGTGTCTACGTCCTTAGGGGGTCTCCTGCGGGTTTCCTTTCCTTTTTCTGTTTCTTCAACAAGAGAAGCAACCGAGATAACAAGTATATAGAGGCAATAGGTCCTCCAAATCACTCTAGATATTTCTCTAGCCTAATCTCTCAACGCACAATGAAGAAAATATTACACTTATACGTTATGTTAAAATCAAGAGCAAACAAGCTCTTTTATAGACTTAAAAATCGAGCTACAATTAAGCAAAAAACCGAGATGAACAATTCGTGGGTAACGGTCGACCGTCCTTGACTAAACAGGAACGCTTCAGGTTGCGGGAACACTTATTCGTGCGACTCGGTAGACCGCGAGAACGCTTCTCCCACGAACTAACTAATTCTCCAACAACCCATGGTCGACCGAGCACCCCTCGGTGAATTGTGCCAATTTGGACAGACATTATTAGATTCTCGGAACACCAAAAATCACTCCAACGGTTTACCGAACCCGTCGTTCCGAAGTGTCTGTTGCCCTCTGACGATAGACTGAATCCAATTCGGTCATGAGAACCCTACATCGCCAAAATTCTGGGGTAGTGGATCGGTAGACTAGATCTCATCCGGTCGATCGATTCTTTCTGGATTTGCTTCGTTAACCAATATAGACCAATATTCAAAAAGAGTGAGTACAAATTGATTCTTATTCTCGTAACAACTCAGGGTTAATGAGATACAATCAAGATTGATAATTAAAATTAACAACCAATGCTTAATAATAAATAAAATTATGAATAAAAATAAATAAATATGGTAAAATCTATCTAACTAGTCCCTGCGAAAAAAATACCTATCCTAGGTTCCTTTATTTAAATTGTTAATATAGTAAAGTTACTTTTCTTTATTTCATAGTCTGAAAAACCTGAAAACTAGACAACTACAGTAGGTACTTCACGGTCATAGCCTTTCCTTTCTCCATCAGGTTTCCATATTATTTTACTTTACCATTAATAGTAAAAATTCTAAAGTGGTGGGAAGTCTTGGCCCTTGATTGGGTGTTAGTGCCGTCGGAATCCAAGGGAAAGGAAAATAGATTCTGATTGACTCCGAAAAAGTGGGTTGTTTGTGCACCGTGGAAAGAATTCCGTCGGACTCCGTGATAGGTATAAAATTTTCTTTGAGTTTTCTATCACTTTGAGGTCGGAAAGCCACGAAAACCAACTTTTTTAGGTCAACCGTCAACCATTCGGTCCACTGAAATGATTTTAACGGACGACCGAACATATTTTGGTCCACCGAATTTGTAACTGGAATGATCCGTTTGGACGAACGATCTTGGTTCGGTCTTTCGTTTACGTTCACTTTGAGCAATCACTAGAAGTCTCATTTCGGTCGACCGAAACTAGTTCGGTCGTCCGTTTTCCTTATCCAAACTGTTGAAATTCTTACATTCTTACCGGGACCGACCTATCGTAGTGGACATAAGAAGTATGAGCAAATCATTCAAAGGGAAACTGTTTTTCACTTTTCGACACATGCACAAACAACAAAATTCAGTCAAAAGGAAACTATTTTTCACTAGATTCTGTTTTTCTCTGCTTTCCCGTTGACTCCGGAAATCAATTTCTGGAACTTTCCGCGTCACTAATACCCACTGAATCACAATATAGTCAACAAGACAAGGAGAAAAAAACCATTATCCCGACAATTAAAGAAAGTGGTTAATTATAATTAGTGGGCTCTAACGACGAGACCTAGAGAGCGACCGCTAACGTCCACGGAATATTTGGGCGGACGGAAAGGTAGATGCCGTCACGGGCAGGTCACGTCTGCCCGCACGTGGGGGCCCTCTGCCCGCGGGCAGCTATTTCTCCGGAACAGAACTAGACAAGAGCGAGGCAAGAGAGATTTGTTGCCACCAACATGTTCTCTCTGCAACCTTTTTTTGTTTTCTTCTCGTTGATTTCCGAAAAGAATCCTCAAAAGCCTAAAGACAGGTGTTGATTCGCGAGCGCGCGGGTTTGGGGTTCGAATTCGCGACGAGGGTAAGTGAAAAAAATCCTCCTTTTGGCTTAAAAACGCCAAGTTTCGATCTTTGCCCGACCCATCTGTGGAGAACCGGGTTTGTTCCGGTTTGACGTTTCAGGTCTCTCCTTTTTAGTCTCTTCCAATCGTTGCTGCTGTTTGTGGAGCTTCCAGTTGGAGTTTTTCGCGAAATTTTGAAATTTCTGTTGCTTCTTTTATTGGGGGGTTTTGACCATTTTGACTATTGATTTTGTTTGTTTGTTTGTTTGTGTGTGTGTGTGTGTTCGAGAAGAGTGTGGTTTCATGATTGAGTTGGAAAGGGTAGTTTTGATCCCTGAAATCTAGAGTTGTAGTGGAGAAGTAGCTCAACAAGTTGTTGCTGTATTTTCCAAATGGATTCTATTTTGGACCGGATATGTTTGTTCCGTAGTTAAATGTTTTGATGTTATTTCGGGCAAACTTTTATTGTGTTTTAAATGGGTTTGCGGGGATGGTATGGTGAGTCACTATCTCAGCATTAACTCCTGCAAATGGCATACACTTTGTTTTGCTTTACCTGTCTATTTATGTGTTACATATCTTCGGTTTCCAAGCATTGAATTGTGATGGTTGTTGCTCAACTTTCTTTTGGACTTTGTTTTTGTCTTTCTATGTCATCATGGGTTTCTAAAATTTCACGTATGCAGCTTTTCCACTTGGATGTTGCTGTTTGAATTGCTAAATATTTCAAGTCCTCATTCAGTGGAGTCTGTCAAATTAGTGTGTTTTAGTACAGGCGGAGTTGTATACTAGTTTTATTTTGTTGACTTATGGATTTTATTATGTAATGCTTTTCTACTTCATTGGACTTGGGAGTTTGAAATCCCACGGCCGATATGATTTTAAACCAAGTTAAGGATTTACCTCTGTTGCATATCTCTTACCTTCTGCGTGAGTTTGAAGGAACTAGGAAGTAGTATAGAGTCAACGTGAAAGGTACATCTTATGTGCGATTCTTATTTCTGTGCTAGAAGAAGTTACAAATTGTTTTGAGTTCTAGTTTTTACCTCATAGAAGCTGCACTCGTCCATTAGAATCATTTACTTTTCTGGATTCATGAAAGTGAGGGTCTTCAATTGCGTGTAACGTCTGATGTTTTCTTTTCTTTAGAATGAAATTTGCTGCCTAACCTCCTTTCTTTTGCAAAATAACTACACATGCTGCATTCTGCTTCTGATAGTCATGTTTCAAATATGTTGTCTCTATTCTGCATTTGTTTTATAATTTATGCTAGTTGTTGTGAAGCATGTTCTCTTGCATTCAAACTTCACCTTCGATACCTGTCATTTCTTGATATTTTTAATTAATATCTAAATGATGTGAATCTTTCTTTTCTGTCTCCAGTGAATGATCAATGTTTCAACCAACATCCATAATCATTAGCAATCCACAAGCTCAGAACCAGCATACAGAAATGAACGCTAACCCAATGGTTTCCTACAATGGAGGAAACAATATTAATAATCCCTTGTCCTCAAGACAGCGATTGAGGTGGACCCACGATCTTCATGAACGTTTCGTGGATGCAGTAGCACAACTTGGTGGACCAGACAGTGGGTGCTTTCTTTTTCTCTTCCTTTTCCTCTTTCAATTGTATTTCTGAAAATTAATTTGTGATAATTGTAATATTTTTAAGCAGTCATGCGAGATTGCTTGTCATGTGCCACTCTGACATTAGTCTCTTGAAGATATTAGAGTGAGGATAGATATTTAAGCCCTTCCAAGATCAACTTCAGAAAGATTTAGTATGGCGATGTGTAGTCCATACGAATCCACCTCGGAATTCAGTCAACCTCGTTTAGTTTTACAAGCTGATAGTTTTTTGACACTAGTTGATTTGCAAATGTTGCTGAAAGTGTTTGACCTTAATGTGAATAGAAACTGTTGCATAAAATGTAGTTACATTCTTCTAATGGCCTTTTATTGATTTCAGTGTTGTGGTACTTCAACTTTGTATTCTCTGCAGGAGCTACTCCAAAAGGGGTTCTAAGAGTCATGGGTGTGCAGGGATTGACCATATACCATGTCAAAAGTCATTTACAGGTAATAATAGTTTTTTTCTAGTGCATTCACGGTCCTTTTTTCCCTTCACTAACTTCTAATGTCTGCAGAAATATCGGCTTGCAAAGTACATCCCAGAGTCTTCGGCCGATGGTAGACAACATTCACTTCCACATAAGACAGTCTTATCTCTCTAATATCAGAACAACTAGCACTTTACTTGCTCCTGCATTCTCTGTAGATTACTAGTAGATCCAACTTCCATTAGTAATTGTTCGGTGTTATTGCATGTTCAGGTGCAGAAGTTGAACAAAAGGATAGAGTTGACTTGTTATCTAGTTTGGATAATTCTTCGTAAGTACACCATTCACTGACTGAGCTTATTTATTACATTATGAACGTGTTTTTCTGTCTAAATCATCAATAATTTGAGGTAAGCATATAATGTAAAAGATATTCAACAAGGGCCTTGATTTTGTCCTTGCATATGTAGTTTTAAAAATAGGCAACTTGCTTTCAGTCAAATTGTGCACTTTTTATTATGATCACTTAAGAAGGAAATTTAAATTGTCACATGTGGTACTTTAAAAACAATCAGTAGCTTCCTCGGATTCTTGGATCTTAAAGTCATGAAAAAAATGTAATTTTCTCCCCTTCGATTCTAATGGCCCTGTCTGGAACTCTAGGTTTGTAAACAATAGCATGTTTGTAATTCTGTGACAACTTGCTAAACTTTCAAAGTTAAATATTTCTGTAAGCAGTAGTGATTGATGTGGCCTTACCTCTTCTTTTTTTTGTTTTAAGGGGTACACAAATAACTGAAGCACTAAAATTGCAAATGGAGGTGCAGAAGCGATTGCACGAGCAACTTGAGGTTTGTTGTTTTTCCCCACATAAAGTGCACCATCCTTTTGCTACCAAATCAAGTGGTTAAGCAATGGTTATAAATATTAGTTGGGATATGAGTTTCTAATATATTAGTGTTGTTGCAAAGTGATACTCACCATTCAGCTTAGCTTAAGCTTGATATTTTGTTATAGTCCAACGTATGCCATGGAGCAAGAGATTTAAACAAACCAATCTAACCTAAATCTCAGATGGTCTTTGCAAGTGTGCACAAAGGTGTCCCATGTCCCCTCAGACCGAGTTATCTTCCTATCATTTTTTCCGTAGGTTCAAAGACAGCTGCAGCTTCGGATAGAAGCCCAAGGTAAGTACCTCAAAAAAATAATTGAGGAACAGCAAAGACTTGGTGGAGTGCTCACCAAAACACCAACCGACCAGTGCAAGAATTCTGAAGAAAAAGACCCTTCGACCTCTTCTCCAACATCGGGATCACCCTTACAAGATAGAGCCCCCAGTGCTTCTGGAGAACATGACAGTCTGTTGAAGAGCCTCCCACATGACCCCTTCTTCTATTCTCGTCACAAGCCACTTACACCTGACTTGACCTGCCAACCTGGCTCACGGCCAGCAAGTCCAGAGAATGGGAGGGCAATTAAGAGACAGCGAAGCTCCGTAGGAGCTGGGGTTGCGAAGCCAGAGCTTGCCCTTGCGAACCACATTCTTGAGTCTAGCTCAGGTTCAGATTTCCAACATCCTTCTTCCACTTTTCGGGAAGGCACAAGCCATTTCGACTCCTCAGGCACTTCAACAGGCGAGGAGGACCGGTTTGGGAAAGCTTTGGATGTTGGTTTATAGACTTTTTACTTGATGTTTCAATTCCATAAGATGTGCTGTTGTGTAAGAGAGGTAATGAAAATCTTAGTTTGTTTTAATGTAGTCACAACCGCTTCATTGTTCTTGGACATGCATTTCAAGGTTACTTGTTCTTGCCTTGTGTTCTTGTCCCAAAGGCTTCCGTAATATATATTTATGCAAGCATGATATGCATAATGATGACATTTGTGTAATGCCTGTGTGCCTGATTTTTGTTGAGATAGACTTTACTGGAGCCTTAGGCTGGTCTGCACGACAAATTTGTAGATCAAAGCGACATAGCTAGGTACAACAACCTTGGTTTACCCAAACATGGATGTAGTCACATCTTATAGTTCAACTCAAATATATGTAACTCATGTTACATTATGACCTATTTCGCGTATTGAAAGATTAGGTGGTCACCAAATTTTCTTATCGTCGTACCGGTAAAAATTTGTGTTAATGGCAACTTGATTTCTATCTGATGACCATCAAACAATGCTCTTTCGGACTTGAGCAATCCCTAATCAAATCAACATGGATCAATCAATCTAGTGGAAAAATCAATCGGTCGTAGCTCAAACCCGATTTGATCTTCAGGGTTCAAGCTAGAATCAAGTCTGCACGAGACAAAACTGTATTGCCTTCTGGAGTCACAAACCTTTTTTCCGAAATACAAAGGCATGAGTATCTTAAATCATCTCTCAAGAAGCCAGGACAGTCAGAATCATAACATATCTACAGATGTACCTTGCAACAAGCAACCTTAAAATCTGAAACAGTAAGACATGCCACAATACTTCAAATATTGCTCCAAACAAAACACAGTAATCAAATTTTGAGCAACTTGAAGTGGATGTCCTTCGAGTAGCGAAAAACGGAGGGATGCTATGGCAACTCATGTTTTTCATCTACAAGATCGTCATCAATACCTATCCAACGCGTGAAGGCAAAAACAAACTCCTTGAAGGTAACCATTCCATCTTTATCCCAATCCATCTCCGCTGTGGAATGTAACAGAAGTTAAGCAACCATATGAGTTTATGTAGTCCAGTGTAAACAAATAATCAGAACTCGAGAAAAAAAAAATCACGACCAAAGCTTCTCAGATCTTAGCATAGAAAACTAGTGAAACAGCTTATAGCTGCTATGAGAATAATACAAACATACCAAATCTTCTCATGGCCAACTTCCCAGAGGAGTGTTGCCTTGTACTGGTATCCTCCATCGTTTCAATCATTTCGCTCTTGCTGACATAACCATCCTTATTCTTGTCCAAGAAAACAAATGCATCAATCAGAAGCTCAAATGCAGCTTCAAGGTTTGGCAACCCCATCCTTGATTTCTAGGTAGATGGTCAAGAGAAATGTGGATTCTCATGGTAGTAAAATTGAAAATTACCAAAGCAACAAACATTCAAGCAAGTTCACTAAGAACATGTTAAATTAGCAAATTACAACTAATGAGATGTATGCCTATATCTGAAAAATCCCCACAGGGGAAAGGTATCTCAAGCATGAAAAGAAACCAGAAAAAAACTAATGCACAAAAAACTACATCACAAACATGGCACAAACAAGCAAGGAGATGAGTAGACAGTTGTTATGAGTTAAAAGCAAGCTAATTATAATGAAAGAGGAAATATCTTATCAAGAAAGAAGAAAGCAAATAACTGAATGCTAGTTGTAGGATACATCTTCAGGGGCAGTCCTGCTCTGCAGAAGATAAACCAGGCACAGAAGGACAACAAATTCATTAAATTCGATCCCCATAGTCCCACTGATATCACAAAACTTGAAGAGGTCAATTATCTCCTCCGCAGTAAAGGACATGCCCATGTTGTGCAAGCAATTCTTCAGCTCTTTTAGATCTATAGTTCCATTGTTATCCTCATCTGTGTGTAATTATTGAAGTAAATAAAAGTTTACGGCTGCGGAGATAACAAGGTAGCAAAAAGATGGAATAATTTAAAGCGTCACCTACAAAAAAGCAGATGGTCTATCACATGATGCATAAACATATTGAAAACAACACTTCAAAGTTCACCATAGAATACACAACAAACATTAGAGAGCCTTCCCAGTGTTTTTTTACTTCCCAAAACCAAAGGATTCAGTGACAGAGCTTGGGTAATGTTTTCCGGAATAACAGACATGGTTGAGTAGTGCATCTACCATCTAAACATGAGGGTCAACATTTGGTGGAAAAAATCCGAGTCTTGGAGTCAAGAAGACCGCATGTTATGTATCGTAGTATACAAAAGAAAAAAATGTTGGAAGTTTGAGAAAACTGTGATTTTGATGTAGAATGCAAAACAAACTATGTGGAAGGAGTATAATCAGTATATTGCACCTTCAAAAAGCTTTGGCATTTCTCGAATCAAGGCAGAAATGATTTTAGATAGAAACTAGTGCAAAGCCACCCTATAGTTAAGTAGTGTTCTCATGTTTAATTAAGAAAATTTAACAAAATAAAAGGCAATCTCGAGACTTAATTGACACAACCTTGAGCGAGATGTCAAAGATATACGGATAGAAATAACCAATCAACTGAAGAAGTAAAGCCAAAAAATAACAATTTTTTGGGCAAGTCACAAGTGCCCAAAAATAACATTAGAAAGTCAGATATTGAGCTCACCAAACTGCACAAAAATGGTCTTGCAATTTCTCAAACTTTCATCAAGCTTCGGGAATTTCAAGATGATAGTGTTTAATGATCTCATGGTGCTCCCTTTAAGTGCCCTTTGCTGCATAGCGTCAACGATTTCAGCCTCGAGTTCTGAGCGTGCAACACATTGCTTCAGTGGCCGCCCCTTTCTCAGAGCCCCACCCATAAGTACTTGGTAGGAAATATTCCTAGGCTAGACCTGTACGATTAACAAAATCGATGAGTAATGATTTACAACTTTAATTGATAATAAAGAAACTTACTCTAAATGCTTATGAAGAAATGCTTATGGAAGACGAAACCAGGCAAAGATTTAAACCAATGTTAGGAGGTGAGATGAGTACATATGAAGTGGTAAAAAATTACACAAGAAATAATTGGAAAATAAAGGTTAAGGGATGACGATCATGACATTTGACTCTTAAAAGAAAATGATGATTTGTACATTTCAGCAATATGTGTAAGGTCTTTAATTTTTTATCCTACAATGCAAAAAAAGACAGTTGTAGCTCAATGGACTTCATCTACATGCATTTTATTTTTCATGTATTCTGAAAACCTTAAGACGGTAGATTCAAGATAATTTAAGAAATAGAAGAAGCAATCTACAAAACAACTCCAATATCTTCCACTTTACCATGCAGTAGGACACTCCCGCAAGAAATTGTCACCCCTAAATAAGGATTATGATTCAAATTAGCATTAGACAGGCAGGAGAGGGACATGCAAAAGAGGTGAACACACATAAAAAAACACTACCACATCCACTAGATCCTGATCTGATTAAGTACATGTACAGTTGGAACAGCAATTTTCCAACCCACAAAATTTCCCATTCAACTTGGTAAAGAACTCCTAGAATTGACAACTTTGAGGAATAAATTAATATGCCCATCAGATTCCTTACTTCACACCATCAAACTCCACCACTCCTTCACATCACCCGAGACCCAAATTAAATTGGTTCCTTTAGATTACTTGCACGAACTTCAATTCCTACCCACAAAATCAAATCCCAAAACCTAGTATGACCAAACATTGATGGACACGACCAAATCCAGAACTACAAATTCCTGTAGACATGAAAACAACAAAAATCCAACAAAACACTTGTTTTGCACTAGAAAAGATCAAAACTTGGCAAATCATACCTGTGCTCTGGGTCTTATGAAGGAGATTGGAGACCAAAGGTGGCGCCTTTAGGGGTTCACTGTGATCGGAACGACGTATGGAGGTGGAATCCGAAGAGTGAAATGGATGGTCAACTGAGGAGTGGAATGGGGAAAAAGAACGGTTTTTTAGGCTCTGGAATTTTGAAAGTGTTGTAATAAAGCAAAAAAATAATTAGTGCTTCAATTTATAATAAAAAACAGAAACTAATGACCGTTAATTGTGGGCTTCAGGGTTTTGATTAATAATTAGTTAGTTTGTCAAAGAAACAATTAAATACGATTTCACTTTTTTTTTAAATACAGGTTGTGGTACGAAAAATCAAAACCCAATATTTTAAAACTTCTGTTGCAGAAAATATGTTCGTTATAATGGGCATGTGTCGTGTAGCAATGTAGCATGCGTGGGAGCGTTAACGAAAAGGCATATTTGCATAAAAATCCAAATGTAACGATCAGAAAATACTAATTATTAGTATTCACTATTCAGCATCTTGTACCACTTATGAAAATATTAGAAATTTACTGTGACCTAAGAAATGCAGTTTAAACCTCCATACAAAAGTAATAAACACGAACGATTATACGTTACTTGATAAGAACTAAACTCTTTTCATAAGAAAGGAATGGGCTAACAGTATATTCCACAAATAATGGAAAGCGATCAACCGATAGCATATTCCACTATGGTTAATGGTGGGAGACATGATATTGTCCCGGGTCACATTGTCGCCGCCTTAGGTCAAGAGTATTCAGGTGTTCATATTTACGTAGACCAACCTCATGCAGTGCTAGGCGACACAAGCCCGACTGACATGATTAAAGAATTGTATGTCACACTACCACCCACAAAGAATGGGAAAGTCGTACACAACACATACCTTATACATCTGTTACCACGTATCATGACTACCATAATGAAATTTCTCCGACCAAGTTAGTATGCATCTATTGTCTATGGGACTGTCAATTCGGGGCATGACACGAAATTCGAACCCGAACATGACACGAAATTTCGAGTTCGGGTTGACATATTTCGGGTTCGTGTCGAATTCGGGTCGACACGAACAACACGAAGTGTAATTCGGGTCGGGTTCTGATTTATCAAATTCGGGTTTCGGGTAATTCGTGTCGACACGAAATACTCGAATTTCAAATAAAGAATAAAAACCCCTAACTAAAACAAACAATCTCAACTTCTCAAGCCTCCAACCGTCTCCAACTCCTCCAAATCTCCGATCCACATCTCCAAGCCTCCGAATGTTTATGGATGTATCATTGTAGCCTTTCATATTTTAAAAGAGTGTGATGATTAATCATGAATATTTTGTTTTTAGGTTGACAAAAAGAATTCGTGTTAATTCGTGTCGACACGAACACGACCCGAAACACGAATTCGACAAACACGAAAAAAAAATCGTGTCAATTCGGGTCGTGTTCGTGTTACTAATTTCGTGTTCGGGTCAGGTTTTTTTTTTAAATTTCGTGTTCGTGTTCGGGTTGAGCAAAAACAAATTCGTGTCAATTCGTGTCGACACGAACACGACCTGAAACACGAATTATACAAGAAAATTCCGGTCAATTGGTCATTGTTTATCTTTCTTTATTTGTAGTATAGGAAAGAAAAGTACATCTCTTATCCTACGTGGCTCACATATGTCTTTGAACATCTTAAGATCAGCTCTTCTAACTCTCTTTCGGCTATCTACAAGTACCAAATTTGCAAGACAACTTCGGCCAAGACGAAGACAGTCGCCTCATCTTATCATCGACCCAATTCGGACGAGGAAACAGAAAAAAAGACTTGCTGACTCTTGATGGATGTGACACCAATCTCAGAGCGAGACGATTGCTTCTCAGGGAGAGGGCGATTAAGGTTCTCTATATAAATTCATGTAAAAAAAAAAAAAAGAGTCAAGAACTTGTAATACATATTGGGCCTGGAGATGGGCCTAAACTCAAAAGAAAACGTGGTCCAAAACAATCCACGTACGCCGTGAAAAGAAATCACGTGCTGAGAGTAAATTATCGTTCGTCCCTAAAAATCAGGAGGATTATCAGGCCACGCCACGCCACGCCACGCCGCCAGCCACCCTTCCCAAACTATAAACCTCCCATTATCACGAGAAAATAAAATAAAAAGGAAAAAGAAGAAGAAGAGAAAACCCTAATCGCCCCCGACCGATCGATTGATCGGTTCGTTCCGTTTCTCTCCCGTTCGTTTTTCCTCGGCGATTCTTGTTTTCCCTGGAATTGGTGGGAATTTGGGGCTCGATCGGTTGCGATCGTCGATTGGGATTCGATTTCGTGTTCTTCGCATGCATGCGGATTTTTCCTTGTTTTTTATTTGTTTTGGGTTTTCGTTGTAGGATTCGTGGTTTTGCCATGCATGTGGGATAGATGATAATATATTCGGATTTTTTTTTCGTATTTAAGAAACGGTTGTGGATGCGTGGTTTTATTTGATCTTTTTTTTTGGTTTTTAGGACATTTTTAGTGTTCATAAGCCTTTAGGTGTGATTATTTTGGTGTATAATCAGGAATCTTGGGTTTGTGAAGATATTAGCTTTCAGATGATCACTACCATTGACTATGTTTCATCACGACAAATTTGGGGATGATTACGTGATGTTAATCGTGTCCATTATATTGTTTCTTTGAATCTGGGATCGATTTGTTGTCGATATTCACGAATGCTTTTGGTGTTTGTGTTTTATTATTAATCTGTGCTCCGTGAGAATTTATCCATATGTTGTGTGTTCTGATTTCTGTTCTTTTGACATTGTTATCTATTTCTCCATATCTTGTCTCTTCTTTGGGGTTTTGCCTCTATGGTTTCGTTTGCTTGTTGTGTTGCTTTATTTAAATCTGATCATCTGCTTTGCCGCAATTCTTGATGGATTTCCAGATACATTCAGGGCAAACTTTAGATGGCATCGAAACGGATTTTGAAGGAGTTGAAGGATTTACAACAGGATCCACCAACATCTTGCAGTGCTGGTTTGTCTTTTCTACTTGTTGCCTTTGAATGCTCTGCTTTATTTCTTTTGGATCTTCAGATGTGATTCACATTGCTCTAGTCATTTAGTGTATCTTATGAGTGAAACATGTCCAAGATGGCTACAAAATAGGACTGATTTCCTAATATTTTAGCATACATTTAAAATACATTGCAGAAGTTATCAGGATAAATGTAATCCCTCTCTGGACTTCGTCGTGTTGGCACGCAATATTTGTGTCAGACAATCTTGTACTTGTGTTGGGAAAGTCTTGTATATGGTGTTGTGCATAATGTGAAGAGAGCTCAATATGTTTGGATCAATCATAGCCAAATAACATAGCATGTTGATGTCTGATGCTATGAAACATCTTTATCCATTCTCATGTAAAAATCAATTGAATAACCTACAAAAGTTGTTAAATGTGTTATCTCCGTACGAATATTTGACCAAAATATACAATCATGTGATTTCTGTGTCAAATCATGGATTATTTTATTTGTTTTTGTTCCTTTTTCATAAATCTTCTCAACTTAGCTAATTAACCACAAGTTTTCTGTTTTGCTGTTTTAATCACATCATTGTGTGTCATTTCCGGAATTGACTACGTATTATTACTTACACGTTAACTATTGTCAAAAATGCCTTTTGGTTAAGGCTTTTAAGGCATTTAGCTCACTATCGGCTATTTGTGTGTAACCGTGTCGGCTTGATGCAAAGGTCCTAGTGTTTTCCTCCTTATAGTTTATGCTTTTAGGCAGTGCACCACCATACAGAAGAATGAAAACCAAAAGTAGTTTGTGTTCTTAATTCTTAATTCTAATAAGGGTGTCTTCTTGTAGGTCCTGTCGGTGAAGATATGTTCCATTGGCAGGCTACCATAATGGGCCCTGTTGATAGTACATATGCAGGTGGAATTTTTCTGATCAGCATTCATTTCCCACCAGACTACCCGTTCAAGCCTCCCAAGGTAATTAATCATTTACCAGCTTGCATGAGCATGGATGAACAGACTATGATTTGCAGAACGTAGTGGTCTTGGATTATGAAATTAGTTAGCTAAACTATATTCGCATTGTAAGCTCTTTCAACATTGTTTTAGTGATTAAGCTGTTAACTTGCAACCGATATGTTGGTTTCTTTCGTACCTGCTCAGTGCCTTGAATTATATGTCTACCTTCTCAACAGCTCTCATATGTCGCGCTCAGGAGGTGGTTATGTTCACAGCTACGATCGAGTCATTTAAATTCCGATTGTTGAATATTTATTTTTGGTACAAAGGCTGAATTTCTGTTTTAACTGTGGGAACATTTTGTTTTTGGGTGTTCCCGCTTGTGGTAGTAAGGCTTCTTTTTTTTGGTTCATGGTCTGGTCCCTCACCGGGCATCTGCGTCCTTTTCTTTTATTATTTTTTCTTTCTTCTTGTATCCTTTTTTTTGCTATCTATTAATGATAAAAAAATATATGTTTTTTTGTCATTTTTTATAGCATGCCTCTAGTGACTCTTACTGACCACGTATTTGAGCTCTCACATCTAACCTCTGTGCTTCATCGTGTAGATAGTTATAGTGCAGATGTTCTTTTATCTGAGCATTCTATGGTTACCTTTTTAAATATAATATCCAGAAATTATAATGTATATTATGCCCTTTTTTTACATATCTTTCCGGAGTAAAATCTTCCTATTAACAGTTTTAAGTGAATCACCTCATTCATCATTACTAGTCATTATTACTCAAATGTTTACCTTGAATTTTTTTTCTTTAAGAATCATTTTTTCTAATGTGTAGGTTTCTTTCCGTACCAAAGTTTATCATCCCAATGTCAACAGCAATGGCAGCATATGTCTTGACATACTTAAGGAACAATGGAGCCCTGCACTGACAGTCTCTAAGGTGACAACTTATTTCTTTAAGAACATTTGCCAAACACTGTTGTTACATTGTGTTTGTGGTTTATATGTACATATTTCTTATTTAAAGATAAATGACCTTTGTGCAAGCTATCTTACATCCTACCCTGGTAATTAACACTTATAATTGCTTCAATTTGAATTTCTTTCTACTTTCAACAAAAAAATCTTACTGAAACCTCTTGTTATTCTTCTTATTTGCTTATGGGAAATTAACTTTGCCTCTGAAGTCTATTTTTCTAATTCTTAGTTCGTTTGTTTGTTTATTGCTGTTGTCAGGTTATTTTGTTTTGTGTCTTCATTCTAACAACTGAAAATGGGTGCCTAACAAAGTCACCATAATAGTAGATAATCATTTATCAATCTTTCCTTAAAGATGTAAACCAGAGTGGAACAATGTGTAGGTAGTAGGAACAATCTTGCTTTTGGTTTGGCGTAGAGCACGGTTGAGCTATGAGCTAGAGGTTTTTTTCCACCAGGTATAAGTACGACTCCAATACGTCACTCGGACTTACCCTGAGTTGGTCCGTTTTGGCTTCATGTGGAAGTAGTATGATATGGTTGCCGTAGGTATCAGAGCTCCGCTTTAGAGCTTGGAAAGTTCGGACTGGGCTCCACAAGACTTACACGATCCATGCGCCCAGGCTGGGTGCCGTAGCAGGTCCTTCTCCTTCTGCTGAGACGGCCCTCTTTGCAGTCGCAAGCGCCTTATGACCTGGTTGAGAGAGTACGAAACATCGGTGTAAAAGATTGAGTGGGATCAGCGAGGTTGTTATAGTGACGGCCTGGCCTAAAGTGCGGGCGGTTGTCACTGCTTATGGACCCGAACCTGGGTGATCTATCCATGACCAAGATGAAGTTTTGACCTGACCGAACCTAATATGACGAACAGTCGCCGAAGGTAGTAGATAGACTGAGGTGATCACTACTCGATGTCGGAAGGTTTGGCACATTGGTTGGCATTGGGCCGGAATTTACTGGACCTCAATATCGCACCGACACCACCTCATGTTAATGATGTGTAGATCAATTTCGGCAAGAACCATGTGAAGATATTGGTTCGATCGAGCAGCCATTCTGGAGGAGCAGTTGATTCAGCAATTTCTAGTCTTCATCAATCAGATGGTATCATGACTACCAGCATCGCCAGCAGCAAAAGGAATTACCGTAGCAGTTGCAGATCGAGATGCAGTCCCTCTTTAGCGTATGAGTTTCTTCCTCAAGTTCGGGATCATTTTCCCTAGAATATGGTTGTACGATGATTCTTCAAGTTCTGAGGTGACTATGGCATCCGAGCATGATGGATTTTCTGTAGTATAGTAAGCAAATGCATATGACTATTCATCATGATTCGTATGGCTATCAGTCTGAACATCAGATTCTACTGTGGTGCCTGCACATCATCCATGCTTTGCCTTCAGGCAGCACTAGAAGTTCTTGCTAAAATTTTGCATTCCCGAATCTGATCTGTTGATTACCATGAGAATAAACGTTGGATTGTGTGCTTTTGGGAGATGAGGGTTTTCTCATGTGTGTTATTTTCAAATTTGCAGGTGTTGTTATCGATTTGCTCCTTGCTGACAGACCCCAATCCAGATGATCCTTTGGTACCCGAAATTGCGAACATGTACAAGACTGACAGGGCCAAGTATGAAGCAACAGCAAGGTCCTGGACGCAGAAGTATGCCATGGGTTAAAGGCTCATGCTTCAGATTCAGCTTCAGTATTGTAGTAAATAAGAGAATAGGAAGTTTCACATCTAAATGGACGTCTCAACTCTTTGTACTCGTTCTGTTTGGTTGTGTTGGTGGACTGATCTTTGAGATCCACATGTACTTTGTGAAGCGCGTTTTGATGTTGCACATCTTTATGCTTCTCCTTTTAACAAAATTCGTGCTTGGATATTTTTGCCCTGTGTTACTGAATAGCAAAGCATGCCCATCGGCAATGCGTCATCTAAAAATCAATGCGTCTTTTCCTCTGGCTGTTGATAATTCTGATTATTTTACAGGCACGTTCAGAATGTATTGGTCACAAATGATAATATTGTGGTAATAATTGGGGGTTAACGTTATTGTTTCTTTTTATCTTTAGATAAAAATTGAAAAGTTTTAGGATGAACGGATGAGATTCCATATTCTAGTTCTAGGATCAGTGCTCCCTATTTCCAAAACGTTTAGTAAATGATTAGCATTTCCACCTATTGTAATAAACGTCCAGAAGCTCGACTATCTGTCGTCCAGATAATCTCGAAGTCATTATCTTGTTAACTGTAAATATGGTTCCTTTCGAGCTTCGTTCCTGCAGCACGCATTTTAAAGTGTTTTATTTTTCGTTTTATTTTGTTTTCGTTTTAAAAAAAATTAGTTTTAATCTTTTTTTTATTTTGTAGATTTTTTTTAGATTTTTTCCCAAAATCGACCCCAAAATGACGTAGAGAGAGATGAGTTGAGTTGTGGTTAAAATGTAAATAGTACAGGAAAGAGAAGAAATTGAGTTGGAAAACGAGAAAACTGATGTGGAAAAGAAAGAACTCATGACCAGATCATCCAGATTATAATTAAGGATGACCTTAAACCTACAACCGCAAACTCTGCCTTATTTCTTGCTCAGACTTCCCTGTATTCGCCATGGATGACCTAGGGGTGAGCATTCGGTCCGGATCAGATCGGATTTTTATCTGGGGTCCGGACCAAATTTTTTTAAATAAAAAACAAAAAAAGACTGCTCCAGACCGGATTGAACCCGAAATTTTAAAATCTTCCGGACTAGATGACCATATCAAGTTACTTGTAAGCTATGCTTATGGTCTCTTGGATCTTCAATGAGGTATTGTCTACAGAGTTCCGATACTATTTTGTTGTGATCTTTTCCTACTTTAGCGGACTTCTCTTAACAATGTACGGACATGATTAACGGAGATCGGTACAAGAATTTGACATATTAGCATTCACAATATTAAAATATTCAAACACAACCCTGGCGATATAGCGGCTTGTACTAGTTACAAAATTTTACCATTCTTCCCAAGTCCCAAAATTAGATATTTCGTATGTTCAGCACAATTCTAGGAGAATAGATGACATGATTTGCTACACTTCTACAGAATCTACTTCAATGGCAAGAGGATGCCTAATTCGGGGAGAGGTGGTAAATGGTAATGTCATCTTCAATATCCATTCTTTTCAACCTCGATGAATAATACCTGAAGTTCAGCAATTCATACCATGGGATCAGGTTTAACAACGCAGTGAAGCTTCCAACCTCCGAGCCCAGCTGAGGTAAATGCCTGACATGAAAGAAGAAGAAATAAGTGCGCCACTAGGAAGGGCAATTGGATTTTCCAGTATTGAAAAGTTTGAAGTCATCGCTATTACTCTATTAGGATAGTTATGTTAGTTTGTCGTCATTTTCAGGCACAAAATAAAATTATAATACGGATTGCTACCCGGTCAGTGAATAGATTACATATGCTGCACAATGAATATTTGTTCAATCAGATGTCCTAAACTTAATGTTATTGCTCTATAAAAACATTTAGAATTGGCTGCCTATGAACTGATAAAATTAACTGTGTGTTAACCTTTCCAAGACTGCCCAAATGTCAAATGTTAAGACTTCTTTGTCATAAGGTCATATAAAAATAACATAAGGTCAAAGAGAAGTCAATACGAAGAGGAAGAAGTGGCAAATGTGGATACCTTATTCGAAAAGAGATACAGTATTTGCAAGGCTCCTAATCTAATCTCTAGTATCCTCCTAGGATTTATGAAACAGGGATTCAGATGTACCAGCACACTAAAAAAATTTCAGTCAGCCTTATTTGTTATGACAGTATCCATGATTCTGTGAAATTGAGATGCAATTCGTCTAACCTCTACCAACTGTTTCATAAATGATATAAGAAGTTTTACATCTTAAAAACGCAATACAAGCTAACTTCGGTCCTTTTGGTCCAAAGCAATGTAAATTGTTCCAAAACATGGAACAATGACACATTCTATGAGGAAAAGCTTATATTTTCTTACCTTGATAAAATGGTGAGTGGTGGTAGTTTGATTCTGGAATTATACGTTGAAAGAAATTGAATGGTGAGATCAGTTCTATCTTCTAAATAGAAATAAATCTTGAGACTCCCACTCCCTATGTGCTATTATTGCTATTGCATACATTCAATATGCTTAATTGCTTAGAACACCATTTGGATACATAATCCTATGGACACACCAATATCTACAAGGTGTATATTTATATTAAGAAAATTGTGTTGGAAAATGCAAACTTAGGAAAGTGACAGACTAACATAAAAACTTTTAAAAAAATCCCAAGAACACCAAATGCTAACCTCTTCCCATGACCCTCCGCTAGCTTCAAGCAATGCCGCATTACACATGTCCAGCTCAATAGAAGCACCAGAGAACATTGATGCTGCTTCTTCCCATCCTTTATTATGTCCCATACACCTGCAAAATTTGTAGCATTTACTAGAATGTAGAATGCTAAATGCTTTGGGCTGATGAATAAAGTATAAAAAGTAATCCCATTACAAGTCAATATAGCATAATGAATAATGGTATTAGCATTATCAAGAAAAAAAAGTCGTACATTACAGTGAGGATCTCATCTATTGTATACTGGCAGATAGCTTTCTGAAGGTGCTCAGCCGTCTGACCATCCATAGCAGATACAGAGTAGAAACTTGGCACGAAATGAACCTCTGCTTTTGAGAATCCCTGCGCATGTGCTCTCATTATCTGAAGTGTTTCTTTAGTTCGAGTGGCATCACTGCACAACATCAAGTATCCAACTATACATGTTTCAAGCAGGGGTAAAAGAACTCCAGACACTGACAATGGAAAATGTAAGCACTGCAACAACAAATGGCATGGAGATTAGAAGTTTCAGTATTATAAATCAAACCTGGACAGAATAAGCTCAGGGATCCAACCCATCTCTTGAAGCTTATGAGAAATAGCAATGGAGTCGTTCCTCCCAGCCTTGCTTATAGGCCGATCATGGTCTGTGAAAAGCCGAAGTGAATCAAACTCAACAACAACAACAAAGCCCATATTCCCAAACTAATTGGGGTAGGCTATCAATCAAACTCAATATGTCTACAAAAATATTTCTTTAAAACAAGAAAAAAGTACACATAAATAACTTAAATTTCCATTTTCAGGATGGCTACCTTAGATACTAGAATGTTTGCTATTCTTTCGGAAAACAGATAAGTTAAAGCAGGGTCAATTGAATAAAAAAACCAAGCATCATATATCAAACATAAAGAGTATATTTCAGATTTCCAAGAGGAGAAAAACCATAGTAAATACGAGCATTGCTGTGTTTATGTCGAACATAGAACTCAATAATTTATTTTAAAAAATTACAACAAAAATAGCAGTTGGAAGAGGAAAAGAAACACATCGAAAATAAATGTGACATTAAACTCCACTTCCAGAAGCAAACCGGCAAAAACTGAATTTTTACACGTTATATTTTAAATTATTTGACCACAATTCCGACATAACCGAATCGAACCCATTTCTCAATTCCCCCTTCCGGACCAGAAAAACCAGAAGAAAAGGGAAATGGAGAAGTAAGCAAGTACCCCTGAGGGAGCGGTCTTCGGAGGAGCATTCGGCGTGGCGGAGGAGGATGAGGCGGCGGCGGAGGAATGGCGCGTTGGAGACGGCGGCGAGGTCGGGGTCGACGACGACCGACACGGCGCAGCGATTGGGGCGGGTTTTGCGGTGGTGGAGAAGAAAGCAAGAAGAAATGGAAATGGATTGGTATTGGAATTGGAATTGGAATTGGATGATTGGAGCTAATCCTATCATACTTAACCAAACCCCCTCCTTCCTCTCCCTACTGATTTGATGATTCTCTACTCTTCTATCAAACTACCACTGTGTTTGTGTGTGTGCTTTTTTGGTGTTTTGCTTTGCAGACTTGCAGTGCCTCGTCAAACTTGATAATATAACAACTTTTACATTAAACACAATATGTATGTTAACATTTATTTTATTGAATCTATTTGTACGTGTGTTTGAAATATATATATAATACATTTGCAATGTTATGTATGTTAGTCTGATTAAAGCATGGTTGCAATGCAAGGTGTGGCTGGGGAGGCGATTTAGATTTATGATTTATCTCTGTTTTTAGGGTTTGTAAATATAAGCATTTGTATTTCTATCTCCTGTACTTGTAATCCTGTACGAAATAGTGGATTAGAGTTCGAGTTGGTCGTGGTTTTCTCCCGAAATGAATTCCACGTAAAATTGTTGTCTTTTGATTTATGTGAATTTGCTAACTACCCCGCACACGATGTGTTTCTACTGACATAGGTTCCAAATTTGAAGCACATTGATGATAATTTTATCCAACCTTTCTCTCAATTCTTTTTGAACGCGAGTACTCAATCAAGATTCTTCCTTCTCATTTCACCTATCATGTCGCTATATTTCATAATAACCACAAGACAAATCTCAAATTAACATATCTGATGCTAAATAGTTCCAAACATTGAAGTTCCCCCAAGACATAATTAAATGTACAAAATTCATAAATACATGAATTCTCAAGTGAGCCCAGGGCTTAATCAAACTAAATTAAGCCCCCACAATATCCACCACTCATTTCAAAATGTAAGGTAGATTAAGAAAAAAATGGTTATGCTAATGAATGGTGAAATTAACTGTAAATAAGATCCAATGGTGAGATTGTATGAGGCTTAAACTAAATTTGATGAGCTCTGGGCTTACTAGAGCTTGACCCTTCGTAAATAATAGGTGATAAATATCATGTTGCACGTCTTTTTTCCCCTTACAGGACTGACCTAGAGTATTCCGGTCCAGTAGTTCGGCGTAACCATTTCGCCATTGTTTCGTTTAGTTTCTCGGCCACAAACTCTGTGGCCCAAAAATTTGTTGGCATTTCTTCGAATATTTCCAGCCCATGGGCTCGAACTCGTGCTTTAGCACCTCAAAGTCTCAAAGCTGTTAAGCATTAATTAAGGTTCTTGCAACATAAACACAATGCATCTAGTTTCCTTTGTTTATTCGCAGTGACCAGTGTTTGAGAATTAAGGGGGAAGGTAATATATTAAGAATAGATGTTAAGGAAAAATAATTACGGTGACGACAATGATTCCCCTACTTAACCTACCACACACCCGTGGGCATGAAAAGAACAACATGGACGTACGCATGGATACATTCTTTCACGAGAAGATTATTATTGTGTTTCTTGAAATGCTATGATGATTGTTAACTTTGAAGAGTTCCAATATTGTTGTCGTGGAGGATTCTCTCTGCTTCCAACATTTGCTTTGATGTCATCCATCCTTTGTTAGTTTATTTAATGATGTTTGTTTCTAAGATGATTGTTCGTTTGCATGCACGTTGGTTCTTGAACTGATCGATTGCAAAGCACAAGAACAAAAGGTAGTTCACGTTTGGGGTTTAGAGCTTCAAGATGCTAAAGTCTATCAGTAGTCTAACAAAGATAATATATAAAAACATTTATGGGAAAAAAACTTAGTGCCATCAGTCATGGCATCATCCATGTTGATAGTTTTGCAAGTGCATCAATTGATTGAAGTGAATATAATGTGTATAATATTCAGACATAAACTTCACAGCTGGTTTATCTAATAAAGCTCATTTGAACAACATCTCGAGCCATGTAACGACCAAGTTGTGAGTTAGCCTTAAAAATGTTGGCGGTGTAGACGTACTATATAGGTTTGAATAATATTTTAGCAGTGCTAAGAGACAAAGGGCTTTGGAAACGAGGGGGATGTTCTTTCTTGTGATGGTTTTATATTGATTTGGGATGTGACCTAATTCTATACAATATTGATTATTTGCGAAACACGTGAAATGCCAATCTGGTCTTGTTGATTACCTGATAGAAGTGTAGTGGTCAACATAGCAGCCCGAACTTGTCGTCTTGTTGTCTCTTCTTCGTTTTAAAAAAGAAAGTGTGGGTTTAGGTTTTACTTTTCTATGAATATTAAACCTCAATGAAGGCAAATTGATTCACTTAATCACAAGAAACTGTCATTGTATAATTCAATTTTATATCCATAACAAAAGTCCTAAAGTAAATTCAATTATGTTCGTGTATACGTGTGGTCTTACAATCGGTAATGCGTTTTGAATAAATCAGTACAACGATCTAGATCCGCTCTAAGACTCGTCCCATAACCTACCCAATTATAAAACATTTTTGGAGTCAAATACCTACCTTGCAATTCATATTACTTTCTTTTTTAAAACCCTCCAGATTTATGCGAATTTTGAAATTGGGTTTCTACAATTATATTTCAGCCTGCCTTGTAGTTAATTGGGGGAGTCAAGTTCGAGTTATCTATAAAGCTCCTTGAACCCATTCCATTTACACTCCCTACTGTATTTCTAAACAAGAGTAGATTCCAAAGATATTAATTGCACCAGTTTGGGACAACCTAACTAGAACTGTCAATAACTTGGAATGTCTAAGTTAGAAAACTCGCACGTATACTGCTTGGTATTATTCTAAGATATTAGAAATATTGTCTGAGAGCGGGTAACAAAATGTTATCTAGAAAAACAAAAGGATATCTTCTCCCCAGTTAACCTTCAAGACAAAAAAGAAGAAGAAACAAGTGATAATGCTAGGCAAATTGCAAAGTGTGATTGCCTTTGAGACTCTAACTCCACCTTCTAGTTTCTATCATGGAAGTGGGTAAGTATGATGAACCCCACCACTCCACCGTGCTTGCCACATTAGTGGCGCAGCCACAGTTAATCGAATATATTGCATTGTCACCAACTCACCATAAAGTTTTGTCATGCATCACCTCCAAACATCCATAAATGATGGGTGGTGCTTTGAATTGGGGCAACATGCCAATGTGGTTTCTACTTACGACCCATATTATTTGGCTCTGCCTGGGATAGACAATGCCCACTTCTTTTGTGATAGCTAGTAAGATACTAGAGAAAAGTCGACGAGTGAAAGAAAGATTGGTTGGGCCAATAACCACAACTAAAGCTTCTAATTAAAGAAGTTGCAAACTGCGAATCGATATTGAGTGTTAATTAACTGAACTTCTAGAGAAATGTAAGTTTTTTGCTTCATATCTTCTTACTGCGTTTTAAAATATTAGGGGAATGATTTAATTTGCTTGATTATTCAATCTTTGCTTATGTTATGTCAATACTATTTTGTACGAAGAATAGTTCTTTGATCATTACAATATGGAAAATGACTAATGGACGCTTCCGTCTGGGACGCGCACTGACGTGGTCAGTCCAGTCAGAAGTAACAGTCTAGTTATCAAAAGTCAAATATTTTTTCCTTTCTCAATAATAGATTTATTTTGTGTCACATGCAACTTATACTCTAAAAATGCAACATTATGTTTACCAATTCAACATTTCGTTTCCCCATGCAACATTTATTTTCCCAATGCAACTTTTGATTCCCCCACGGAAAAACCCACAACATAAAATGGACAGACGAGCACCATATTCTGTCTAGAATAAGTTCAGTGATTGTCCATAATAAGTTTTGTGACTGTCCAGAATAAGTTCTGTTTGTTGTCCAAAATAAGTTCAAAGTATGTACAAAATAGGTTATGTGTCTGTCCAGAATAAGTTCAAAGTCTGTCCATAATAGGTTGTGTGTCTGTCCATAATAATATCAAAGTCTGTCCAGAATAAGTTAAAAGTATGTTCATAATAAGTTTTGTGTTTGTCCATAATAAGTTCATAGTCTGTCCAGAATAAGTTCAAAATCTGTCCATAATAAGTTTTGTGTTTGTCCAGAATAAGTTCAGAGTCTGTCCAGATTAAATTGTGTGTTCATAATAAGTGCAAAGTCTGTCCAGAATAAGTTCAAAGTCTGTCCAGAATAAGTTCAAAGTTTGTCCAGAATATGATGTGTGTCTGTCCAGAATAGGTTGTGTGTTTGTCCATAATAAGTTCAAAATTTGTCCATAATAAGTTCAAAGTTTGTCCATAATAAGTTCAAAGTCTGTCCAGAATATGTTGTGTGTCTGTCCATAATAAGTTTAAAGTTTGTCCAGAATAAATTCAAAGTTTATTCATAATAAGTTTTGTGTTTGTCCAGAATAAGTTCAAAGTCTGTCCAGAATAAGTTTTGTGTGCGTCCATAATAAGTTTAAAGTTTGTTCAGAATAGGTTGTGTGTCTGTCCATAATAAGTTCAAAGATTGTCCATAATAAGTTCAAAGTTTGTCCAGAATAAGTTGTGTGTCTGTCCACAATAAGTTCAAAGTTTGTCCATAATAAGTTTTGTGTTTGTTCATAATAAGTTCAAAGTCTGTCCATAATAAGTTCAAAGTTTGTCCATAATAAGTTTTGTGTTTGTCCAAAATAAGTTCAAAGTCTGTCCAGAATAAGTTTTGTGTGTGTCCATAATAAGTTCAAAGTCTGTCCATAATAAGTTCAAAGTCTGTCCAGATTAAGTTGTGTGTTTGTCCAGAATAAGTTCAAAGTCTGTCTAGATTAAATTGTGTGTCTGTTCAGAATAAGTTGCATTGGGAAAAGGTTGCATAGGAATCAAAATGTTGCATCGGGAAAGTAAAAATTGCATGTGACACAAAATAAATATGGTATCTAGTTAAGTTTAAAAAGTAAAAGACATTTGAATTTTGCTGACTGTACTGCTGACTGTACTGAGCGTCACGAATGCCCGCGTCCGTGTACAAGTATCCTTACAATATCAGTTTACCCCATGCTAGACTGGTGAGCAATGAAATTTGTGCATGTGATGGGATCCATACATATATGGATTTACTATTTTAGCAACAGCTTTTCATGCATGGATTTCCAAGTTATTAATTATCTGATCCCTAAATAATTGAGTTTTCAGAATAAAATTGAGGCATTCCGCGTCATATTTTATCATCTACATGCTTCATCATATTTTTTAGTTGTCCTAATTTATGCGATTTCCATATTGAATCAAGAACTCGTTTGTTTAAGATTTATGATTCCATTGATTCTCGTTTTTCATAACAATAAAGACCCCTACAAAATGACATGTATTCACCCAAAAAGTTAGGATCATATATATAGAAAAGAGTTATCACTCATGAGTAATGACACACACTCCACGTTATCATCCATGACATCATTTGTATTTTTTTATTTAAAAATACGGTTAATTTTTGATAAAGTAAAAGACGATTGATTTCCACATTAATACATTTCAAACGTAATGAATAGACACGTGTGCATTTGTCTCGTGTGGGTTCCACATCAGTCATGTGTTGCGACACATCAGTCTCACGTAGGATCAGACCAGTTCCACACAAGGACACACTTGTCCAGTACTCAGACGTACTGGTTCCGCATGTGACACATCAGTTTCGCATGAGATACAAATATGTCTCACGGGATACATATTTATGCATCTTAGAATGTCAATTATCGCATACAAATGTTTAGATTATCACGCAATCAAATCTAAAAATAAATTAAATAATTGATATAAAAAACTTCACGTACATGCAACTTGAATGAATCGTGTGACTCCACACAAGAAGTGTTACAAATGACGTTTTAAAAGGAGTCTATAATTCATTTTCCTGTGAAAATAATAGAAGCTAAGGAATGAAAAAGGATTTTGCTTCGCACCTTCCATGACCATTAGACTTTTTTCCTGCTCTCCTAAGTTGACTTTTTTTGCATGGTAATATCTCGTTTGACGTCTTAACTAATCCAAATATATTAGGTCATTATTGTCACTTAATTCTTTGTGCTTGCAGTGCGCATGCTTGGTCTTGCCTATTCTTTAGTTTGCATTTATTTACTTGTTTTTATATCGTATAATTCAACTTGCTCGTTTTCACGCTTTCATAGTTTACCTTTACAGCTTCACTAATCATGACGAATAATTAATTATTTAATTACTTTGCGTCATGACAACTCCAAATAATTGAAAATAAGATTAATCGGCGATTACATCGTAGAGGAATCGGAATCTCTTGGAGACAACGTCGAGTAAAAAGAGGAGAACAGGCCACGTGGAGTTATTTGAGCTTATATATTTTCTATATCCTGTAGTTATATTTGCATCGATGTCTTCCAGTTGAATCTAACGGTACCAAAATACAGCAATTTGATATTATATTGTCCTAATTATTTTGTAAAATGTTTTTTGTCCAAGTATGTTGAATGATTCGGGTAGTATCCGGAGACAATTGAGTAGAAGCAGGCTAAATTAAGTAAGAAAATTATCAAAATTTACTTTGTTACTTTAGATGTCATAACATAGATATTTTATGTTAACAAAATCTGCTTTATCTTCGTTTAATACCAACTCGTTTGGAAGTCAAACCTCGGTATTGTGAAAGCCTAACACACATGCTGATAATTTAAAATGGAAGTCAAACTTGATATTGTCAGAGCCTAACACATATGTAGACTAGAGTTGAAAAATGGAAACTATAATGTAGCGTTCTCATAAAATTTATCCATGCGTGTAAATTGTGTTATATGTAATATCATTTAGTGATTTATGTTTGTAATTATGTTTTGAAGTCTGTCTATTGTTGTATAGGGATCCTGCGAATATATTAAATACTACTTGTCATGATATTTTGTTGCCTTGATAAACCACTGATTGGATTATTTCACAAGGTCACAACTCACCAATAAAATGCGTGATAATTTGGTGAAATTTACGTGGCTAGATTGCATATTCGTTTTTTGTACGTTGAGGTCACCACATTGACAACGTTTACGAACACACATTGACAATATTTTGTGTTTATTGTCATGGGGGAAATTGAGGTACATTTGCTTAATAAGAACATTTTAAAATTCATGGTAAATTACAATATATGCGCAAACATAAAAAAGTTATTTTCACAGTAAAATGTATAAATAAGAGAATATTGTCGAAGAAAACTAAAAGGGTCAATTTGGATTGGATTCTAACGATGATGATTATTACTAAAATAACTGAAATCATGTTTCCTATAAGAAGCTAAACATGTTTGGATGGAATAAATTGTTGCTCATAATTCTAAATGTTCAAATACCAATATATCATTACATTTAAATTTATATTGTTAGATTACTATTGTAAGATATTGTATGATTTTTTTACTAAGGTAGAATATGTCTTTAATATTTGTTTCTAATATAAAAATTATCATAAAATATAATATATATGACATTTATCTAATAAATATCGTAAAATATTAAAATATGTTTGGATTAAAATATATATCGCAAATTCATCAAGATTATTAGATAAATATCGTAAATTCATCAAGTTTATTAATATATATATAATATAACATTTATAGTTTCTAATTAAAAATTTATCAAATAAAAATATTAAAATACGAAGGTATTATGATAAATACAATGAAGGTAATATGGTAAATGTCGATCTAGAATTTGGATTCTTAAAAGAAACTATAAAAATTCAGTTTCTTCGTTCTATACAAATACTATTGTTATAGAATCTGGAAGTTGATTTTCTGTCTAAGTTGATTTTTCATTGTTTTCTATTTACCACGGGAATCTAATTTCTGGTATTTACTTGTGCACAAAGAAGTTCTAATTTTTTCAATCAAAGACAAATTAAAGATGTAACCAATCAGGCGTCTATCAATTTGACTTAGCGCATAACTACTTTTCCTCGGAAATTCAGGTTAATTTGAATATAATTACCCATTCACATCCCCTAACGTCCATAAAAAAGCACAAGAAAAGAAAAAAAAAGTTGTCGGTGTGAGCCTCAGAACCGTAATTTTTTTATATAATAATAAAAATAAAAAAATTTCGAAATTTAGGAAAAAAAAATTTTTTTTTCCAAAAGTACTCCGATCGCGGGTGTAACCCGCGATCCGTGGAGGCACGGATCGCGGGTGTGACCCGCGATCCGTGGAGGCACGGATCGCGGGTGTGACCCGCGATCCGTGCTCCACGGATCGCGGGTCACACCTGCGATCCGTGGAGCACGGATCGCGGGTCACACCCGCGATCCGTGTTCCCGCCAAAAAAATTTTTTTTTTTTTTGATTTTCGTTTTTTTTTTGTTTTTTTTTCTGTTTTTCTGTTTTTATTATAATTATTTGTAATCTTTTTTTAAATCTTTTTTTTTCAAAATAAGTTTTCTAATTTATATTATTTTTCTAAATTTTTCAAAATTATTTTTAATTTTTCCAATAATCTACCTCCAAATCACGTCGATAACCCGGCGTATTGAAATGTTAGGGTATTTTATACAATATAAAAACAAAATTTCTTAGTCAGAATAATAAATTATTTACAACTGAATATTAAACAAACCATAAAACTAATTAAAACAAAAAATTGGTAACGTTGTCAAAAATTCGTAGGGTGTACACACATTACAAACATTTTGGAGGTCGATACAGCAAAAAATTAAAAACACAATTAAAAAATTTAAAAAATTAATAACAATTACAAAACATATTTTGAAAGCAAATATGATAAAAAACATAGTTAAAACGATTTTAAAAAAATCAAAACATCAAAACACTACGACTAAAATCCGGGACTTTTTTTATTTTCTTTTATTGTTTTTGTTTTTTTCGGTTTTCTGTTTGTTTTTATGTTTTGTTTTTTTACAAATCATTTTAACTATGTTATATATATATATATATTTGAAAATAAGTTTTGTAATTGTTATTAATTTTTAAAAAATTTTAATTGTGTTTTTAATTTTTTGCTGTATCGACCTCCAAAATGTTTGTAATGTGTGTACACCCTACGAATTTTTGACAACGTTACCAATTTTTTGTTTTAATTAGTTTTATGGTTTGTTTAATATTCAGTTGTAAATAATTTATTATTTTAACTAAGAATTTTTTGTTTTTATATTGTATAAAATACCCTAACAATTCAATACACACCGAGTTATCGACGTGATTTGGAGGTCGTTTCTTGAAAAAATTAAAAACAAAATTAAAATTTTTTAATAAATAATATAAATTAGAAAACATATTTTGAAAAAAAAAAGATTTCAAAAAAGATTACAAATAATTAAAAAAAAAACAGAAGAAAAAAAACTAAAACAGAAAACCGAAAAAAACAAAAACAATAAAAGAAAATAAAAAAAGTCCCGGATTTTAGTCGTAGTGTTTTGATGTTTTGATTTTTTTAAAATCGTTTTAACTATGTTTTTTATCATATTTGCTTTCAAAATATGTTTTGTAATTGTTATTAATTTTTTAAATTTTTTAATTGTGTTTTTAATTTTTTGCTGTATCGACCTCCAAAATGTTTGTAATGTGTGTACACCCTACGAATTTTTGACAACGTTACCAATTTTTTGTTTTAATTAGTTTTATGGTTTGTTTAATATTCAGTTGTAAATAATTTATTATTCTGACTAAGAAATTTTGTTTTTATATTGTATAAAATACCCTAACATTTCAATACGCCGGGTTATCGACGTGATTTGGAGGTAGATTATTGGAAAAATTAAAAATAATTTTGAAAAATTTAGAAAAATAATATAAATTAGAAAACTTATTTTGAAAAAAAAAGATTTAAAAAAAGATTACAAATAATTATAATAAAAACAGAAAAACAGAAAAAAAAACAAAAAAAAAACGAAAATCAAAAAAAAAAAAAATTTTTTTGGCGGGAACACGGATCGCGGGTGTGACCCGCGATCCGTGCTCCACGGATCGCAGGTGTGACCCGCGATCCGTGGAGCACGGATCGCGGGTCACACCCGCGATCCGTGCCTCCACGGATCGCGGGTTACACCCGCGATCGGAGTACTTTTGGAAAAAAAAAATTTTTTTTCCTAAATTTCGAAATTTTTTTATTTTTATTATTATATAAAAAAATTACGGCCTCAGAATGCAATATCTCTGAGGAACTGTAGGTGATATATGAATGTCAGTCATTAAGCCATGTTGCAGCAGACATGTCGTCAAAAGAGCACGAGATTTGACGCCTAATCACGGAGACGCCACTGTTCAGTTCACTCCAATACCTAACAAATCAAAATCAAAATCAAAACCAAAACCAAAAGAAATAGCGATCTGCTTCTCTTGTCCACATCGAAATGTCTTCTGTTCTGTACACTGCACCATTTCCATTATATTTTATTTAATTCGTGTTTGGTGTTTAGTTGCTGCGTGACTGCGTCCCGTCTTTAATTTCGACACTTTTGTCTTTTATTGTTCTGTTCTACTACAAGGACGAGGTTCTTGAAATTCTGTCTTTTTTTTATATTGTTGTGTTAACTTACAATTAACTCACAAGTCCAATAGGTTGTTGCCTGTTCTAGAGGTTCAGTTCGATTTCGTTGACTTTTAAATTGTGACTTGTGAATTTGTAGTTTTGCGATTGTTTTTTTTTTAAAACCATGGAGGCACGATGTTTGACGAGAAACCTATACGTGATCACTTCCAATATCAAAACATTTTGATATTGGGAAATGGTTTTTTTCCTTTTTTGTAACAATGCAGACTGCAGTAATATGATTTTCTAATTGGAAAAACGGGTGTCGAACATGTACGTAGAAATTTGGAGACTTACTTTACTAATTAATCTTAAATAAGTTTTAAGAGAAGGAATCTCGTTTACAATGATGTATATTGTTTTGGTCACACTGCAACACATTTCTACTGAAATTGACACAGGCAGCTTTGGCAGCAATTCTCAGCGGATTGCAGCCTTATTTGCCAACAGTCACGCATCAGTTCTCTCTTTTTCTTGTTCCAAAACAAACCCATGTAGCAGCACTATGGATTGGAAATATATGCCTTGTGTTCCTTTATTATTCCATTTTTCGAAACAAGCAAGTGGGGGAATTCGAATTTGGAAACCACAAGAACATGGTTCTTCGGGACTCCATTTTTATTGGTAACTTCAGCTTTTGTTTTGGTTCCCCTCCTGAAATGGTTCTCTGAAAATGCACCTTATTGGAATTTTATTGATTCCTTTGAAGGAATAAATCACATGTCAAACCAACAAACTAAGTTGTGGGTAACCGCATCTTACTAATTATGGATTGTAACGATGGTAGAGATCAAATTCGCATCCTACCCCAATCAAGTACTTAACTTGTATCTATCTACATATATATATCAAATTATTATTTTGAAATTTCTAATAATTTTGCTCCTGATTCATAATCTAAATAACGTTGAAAGATTCATATCATATCATATCATAACAAACTAACCAACAAACTAAGGTGTAATTGAGAATTAAAAACAATTAACCAGATATACGTAAAAATAAATTGTTGGTTGTTTTGACAGCTATATATCTAGTTTCTCGAGGAATGACAGTGTATATTTGAAGGAGAGAGCAAACGGAAGTTTGGGCAAAAGAGATACTAGAATAAAATAAGAGAATTATATCCTTGGATCGAGTGAAAGTGATCTTAGCTTAGCTGCAAAGTTCCCTTCAACTCAAGGTTATAGACACCCAATAGTTCATCATGACACATGCCTTAAACAATAAACAACCCAAAATAATTTTATTTGCTAATTTCCCCTACTTAATACTATTTCACATGCATACCCACCCATCCTCTTAGGATCCCATGCAAAACGAAACTACTATTAAAGAACAATGGTGACAATATAGAGGTGCTTACATTTAAGAAAGGTAACATTCCAACCTTAACTTATTGTTGGGGTCGGTGCAAGGATACTCCCCATTTAATGAGGCAATACTTTTCAAGTGATGTGCCCTTGTTATATTGTTTGCTAGAAAACAAAGTACCATAAATTGCTACACCTACAAGATGTCAACATAAAAGGTGTTATGTTACCCACCCCAATTGCAATTTTACCACAATATCAACGGGTAGACAAATAGTATACAAGATGTTACTTAAGAGTGCCAACAGGAATCAACCATGGTCCCTCAGACTCCTTGGTCTATATTATTTCTGCCAAAATTGTAAAGAAGTCTATAGTTAACTTTTCCAATACTTAGGGTACGTAATACAATGATTCCCATTGTTCATCGTAATTGATCCAAACAATTCTTGGGTACTTGAGTAAGTGCAGGATATAAGCTCGTTCATCGTCTTCTTAAGAAATTTTGGTTAATGGAATATTAGCATTCATATTTCTAATAATCCTAATATTACAAATTAACCCTACTGCCATAAGCTATCACTAATAATAAATACAACGATTTTCTTGGTTTACCATAAGCTATCACTCCCATGTTATTGAAATAAAAATAAATTTCCATTACTTATGTGAAGCCATAGTTCCCCAGCACCCACCCTCACTTGGGACACATGGGTTTTGATTCCAAACGCAGGTGGTCCAATAATTTTTTTACTGAGCCATAATTAACTACAGTCACTTGGGTTCAAATCTACGTTCATAAATTCATGATTCTACCAACTTATACATACATATCAAGCAGTTGTGTCAAGAGTCTAAGTGGTTCAAAATTCTAATATAAGTAGTTGATGTATACTTAACAACTTGAAATTCAAAATCCATTGGTGGTAATAAAATGCTAGTCAATATATATTTTACTAGATAAAATTTAAAATCCAGGGAGGTCCGACGCCATTCCCAACGCTAGCACGGTGTGCATATTAACTTTCAAAAAAAACTTATATGTACATATTACCTCCTCTAAAACAGTAAAAAGTCACACATGTGATTACGTGAATATATGTGGCAAAATCCTAATTTGAGATTCGGAGAGGGGGAAGGGGGCAACATCTCATAACAGTAATAACGGAACAGAAAATTCATGACCTCATGCATATGATGCATGGGATTTATCGAGAAAAAACAGAAATTTCACGGAGCATAAATAAATGCACCAATTATTATACCATCACTACTACCTTCCCAGTAACGACATTATCCTGCCATTATAATGGACAGGAACAGGACACGTGAGTCCAAACAGAATCTGATGTACTCCATGCCGTCCACGTGGCATGAAACGTAGGACACTCCTTTAACGAACTGATACGGCATTAAACTTTGTTCTTAAGATTTAACGTCTTCATTTAAAGCTAATCGCATTTAATGATTTAATATTGTTTGCGCCGTACGATAGGATCGTACCTTGAGAATTAACGGCCCAGATCTTCCGGGAGTGTGGGCGGTAAGTACACCGTAAGTATATCGCGATTCAGTCGCTGTCGGCTGCCGCGTTTGATGGAGCGGAAAGTGAAAAATACTGGTAATATTAATCGTCGAGCGGAAAGTGCAATTTTTCATCGTTTTGCACATTATTAGTACGTTGACAAATATGTATTTGTTTCCTTCTTGAATTATGAAATGGTCCAAACATCCAATAAGGAAAGTATGTAGTTTGAAATAGTGACATGGACTTATATAGACATGTACATTGCGATACTTTTGAGTTAAAATTTGTAATTTTTTTTTACATTTAAAAGCTATGCATTTTGTTAAATTTGTCCGTCCAACATGTATGTATGTATGTATGTATGTATAACTTTAAAAAAAAGAATCGAACCGAAATCAGAATACGATTTCATCTTAAATTCGTTTCTCAACTCAGCTTTGTTTCTGGTTGTGCATTGAAGGAATGATCATATCAAGTGAAGAGTATAAGACCAAATATTAGTGGATTTCACATGAAATGAACTCCTGGATTTGGTGAATCCCAATGCATCCGAAGTAAAAGCAAAGCATAACCATCCAAGATGTATTCTATTAAATTAATGTTAAGAAATCATATGAGAGTGACTTTTTTTTGTAGTAACATGAACGTTTTTACTTAAATCAATAAAGAACACGACCAAAGAATCCAATGAATAGGTATGCAATTCGGATAATTTGACTCAGATACTTACTATATTTGAATTCGAATATCATTTTTCATTACCATATTCGAATCCGAATTCAGTAGAACTATCCGAATCCGAATCTTCAAAATTTTCGAATACTAATTGGTATTCGAATATTATCCGAAATTAAAATAAATATATATTGTAATTAATTTTTAAATCAAAATTTTCAAATACTAAATTTTTGTATCAAAATTTTTGAATACTAATTTGTGTATTTGACCATGTATTCAAATAATTCGGATAATTCGAATTTTAAATACTTTGTATCCGAATTCGTATTTGAAGTTTTTTTAAACCAAATTCGTATTCGAAATTAAATTGGTAACATTGAACTTACTAAATACCAACTAAATAGAAATTTTCAAATCGAATACTCGAATATTTGGTAAACATTTGCACCATATCGACGAACGAGTCAAAAAGTAATTCGTGAACATGACGTATCCAGCTCGAAATAATTAAATATTGTACAAAGAATTTGTAGATGTAGCAGGCGTACCCTTCACATTGCAGCTGCGTCTGATCGTTATCAGTTTAGGCTTATTTTCGTCTCCGGGCTTCATAAAAGTTAACTACTAATGCTTCGAACATGCTTCTAATGACTAGCTAGTTCTACAATTTAGCTAAGCCCGCTAATATAATAATTTATTTTTTCCTCATGTGGTTTGGCATTAATTTTTTTCTACAACACTTTCTGATTTGCATATGCTGAAATGAAAATATTATTATTTAACTTTCTCCTTAATTTAAAACTTATTCAAAACTTTCTCCTTAATTTGATTTAACATGTGATAATGTTAACGCAAACAAATGCATCATAGGCGAACACTTGGTGACTAGCAGTGTGGCCCCTTCAAATGCATTTAAGTGTTTTTAAATAGAATGTAATTGATTTGAATGAATTTTTTATGAATTAAAATAGGAAAATGGATTTTAGAATTCAGACGTAACATTTGGGTCATCAGTTTAGAGGAAAATTACACTTAGGTGTGATTGGTAGTAAAAAAAACTTAAATGACATAGAGAAGTAGTCTTTTAGAATGTCTTTTTTAACTTTTAAGTGATTAATAGGTAAAAAAAACTTAAAAAGAACCATTGGAACTGAGTTTCCATGACTTAAAAATTATATGTGGAATGAATTTTCCTTAACCTAAAATGAAAGGAGAAACATGTAAATGAAGTTCTATAATTCCTCGACTTTCTTTCTACCAATTACATTATGATTCGAGTTATACTACTTGCACTTTAAAACTAAAAGAATGTCGGTTCCCTATAACTTTTTGTGAGAAGTTCCCATTTTGTTACCATTTTGTGAGAACCATTTTTACTTATTTCTCCGGAAATGTAGAAATAGATGTTTGAGAAGTACAATTTTAGAGTGAACGTTCTAGGCTACTATCACTTTCTTTCGTACCCATCACACTATTAGTACGTAATTGATTTGGAAGACATGTATTAGTTCTAGAATTTCTAGTTTTAGTTTTTTAGATGTTTACTTTGAAGAGTGAATTGATATGTAAGAAAGTAGTCCTGAGTTGGAGGTGGAAAATCTCAACTAATTTTGTACTTGATTTCCGGTCTTGCATGACATTTCCATGGTTTAAGTAAAAAAAGTCATTTTCGTGAACAGAAATTAAAGTTAAAAAGACGTTCCGGTTTCTACCTTTGTGTCATAAATCACTTTGTGCCATTTCTACCTTTTTTCTGGTTATTACTGTATATATAATATATATGGTGGATCTAAGATTTTTTTTATACGTAAAAAAGTCTATTCTGATCAGTACCTCCAAAAACAAAAAAATCCTAAGAGATAAATAAACAAATTAATTGAAGAGGAGCCGACAAAAGCAGATAAACCTGATGCAGGTTTATTTGGTACCAATTTATGAGCAAATAAAGGTACACAACACGTTTCCGGCACCAACGGATACGACAATATCGGTGAGGTACAGCATAGATTTCCACCGGACATCCAAAATAAGATTCTTAAGTGCAAATCATTCCCGGTAAAGTACTGGTTAAAACATGTTAATTAAAAAGTTTGGAGTGCATATATTCATTCAACTTTGCCTTTAAGACTTTTTTTATACACAAGTTAACGATGCATGGGACTAATGCATGTCGTTGTTATACCACATTTAGTATAGAATAGTAAAAAAGATAAAATATCTTACTGCTGCCACTTTGGTATTTATTTATTGGAGCTTAGCTTAATAATTTGATATTATTTAAGTAGTACAGTTATTCATACTAAACCGCACGATGCGGACATAAAGGACATCCTGTAAGATATTAATTGGAGATAAGACTCATACAAGTAAAGTAGAAAGATGCTTGTGTATAATGACAGAAAAAATAAAATCAGAATAATATCTTATATCTTACAAGCTGACCATGTTGATATGTATGTGTGTTGTATCACTGAGGCACAAGGTGTATCTTATCCACTTTGATCACTTGAAATAGTTTCAGTTGTGGATTTGTAAATAATATATCATTGTATCAATATATGTTAAAAGTTTCGAAATATTCTCACGTTTGGCCTTTTTATTTTTTAATTGTGTACTTCGTTGTTTCTATTCTTTCTCTACTCATTGACTAAAGTATACAGAAGAAACTATTAAAATATAGACAAAAAAGGAAACACTCCAAGTGCATGCATTAAACAGTATCTGAATCTCATTGTTTTATGATTAGATCTTGACAACAGGTTTACAACTCAAACTTTCAGCACCTTCCTTGCCATTTTCCTTAAGCTACTTTTTTCATTATTCCATAAGCTATAATTGAAATAAAATATGCCTTTCTGTACATGCCGAGAAACATGAAATATTTGTACCTTAATAAGTAGGGGTGTAAACGGGTCGGGTACGGGTCGGGTATGCTCCTACCCGTACCCGGCTAAATTAGCGGGTACGGGTACGGGTATATAACTGGCAAAAAACATATATACCCGTACCCGACCCGTACCCGTTAAGTTAGCGGGTACGGGGCGGGTAAACGGGTATAGCGGGTATAATATATAATATATATTATATAAAATATATTATATATATAAAAAATATATAATATATAACATATAAAATATTAAAAAAATATTATATATATAATATAATATATCTTAACGGGTATACGGGTAAACAGGTATGGGTAATGCGTATACCCGTACCCGACCCGTTTATTAAGCGGGTAAACGGGTACGGGTATACGAGTTTGAATTTTTAAACGGGTATGGATTTTTGTACCCATACCCGTACCCGCCCGGGACGGGTGACCAGGTATACGGGTATTATCCGGCCCGTTTACACCCCTATTAATAAGCAACGATAATAACTCTTAAACCTCAAAAGTATTGTTTGTCGACATAAGTAATGAGACATCTCACAACAACCTTACCATCTATTGATATTAGATAGTGAGTCGATATATCTGTCTAGAGTACGAAACTCATGCACACTCATACGGACGGAGCTAGGATTTGAGTTTTGAAGGAGCCGACTTCATATTAAATGCTTCATGTGAATCAATACCAAAATATACATAAGTAAACATGTCATAATAAAAAGGAAAAAAATAAAATAAAGTACAACAAAAGTAAAATTGAGAGTTACATTCCTTTTGCAATTTTCATAAAAAAATTAGACAATCATGGAAAACTTATGAGAAATTCATCTTCCATTTTGTTTTGAAGTTTTATTTTAACAATCTTCATATAGTTGAAAATACACATTCTGTTGTACAGTAAAAACAAGAAAAACTAATACAATCATATTCCTAGATCAACAAGTTTTGCTATTTTTTGAAGCTTTGCGAACCAAATTCATAAGCCCACAAAAAAAATTCAACTTAAATTTGGATTAAATTCATATTATATTCTCTCAACTCTTAACACTTAACAAATAACATTGACTTTTATTAAACAATAATTGATTTAAAGAAATACTAATACTCTTTGTACGAGAATAAAAAAGAAAACAAGGAGGGTACATAGTCTAAAGTAATAATGCTTCGATATTATTTATTTTCGTGAAAATTGAGAGTGAGATTTCCCAATAGAAGAAAAACTAAGGCGGAGTAATCTTCTAGAGTGGTAGTTAGTAGTTGGGTACGCATTTCCCACATTTAACAAGGGTCGTCGAGACACAAAAGTAAATAAAAAAAGACGAAAAGAATATGGGAGATTGCGAGGTGACCACGCCTGCTCAGCTCAGCTCAGCTCAGCTCACTCGAAAACCGAACCAAACGAAAAACTACGACTCGAGGAGGAGGTAAAAGTGTATAAAAAACCCAAAAGCAAAAAAAAAAAAACCGGAGGATAGAAAAAGCAAAGTGTACTTCTGTTCTCTCCTCCTCCTCCTCTGCCATCCTCTCTTCTGCTCCCAAAGAATCTTTCCGAACCCAAAACTCCCAACAAATCAAGAAAAAAAAAACCCAAAGAAATCTCCATCCCCAATTCCCACCCAAAACCACCTCCCTCAGGTCAGAATCCCCCCATTCTAGACTCCCCCATCAATGCCGGCTTTCATTGCTCCGGACTTTTCGTTTTGTTTTTTGCGATTTTTTTCTTCCGTTTTTTGTTATTTTTTTCTTTTTTGGGGGGGCTTGGTTGGGAAATGTTTGATATTTTTGTGTTTGGCGATCCACTGGAGACCGTGAGAGCTGGTTTTTTAATTTTTTTTGGTTTGTTGTGGAAGCAAAGGGTTGTGGGGGGTTTGGTACGGATTTGGAGTATGTGTCGGCAGAGACGTCGTTTTCGGAGATTGAAAGTTGAAAGCTCGTTTCGATCTAACTTCGGTTTGGTGGTGCGTCCTTTGCAGGTGTGGTTTTGTAGCTCGAGATCTGGAAGTTTCTCTCCTCCTGCGGTCGAAATGTCCGGTAAATTTCTCTTAATTCTGTTTCTTTTTCGGTTTTCTCTCTCTTGCTTCTAACGTTTTTCTTCTGAATTTTTAAGTTATATCATAGTGTTTCTGGATGTACCGTCAATTTTGATTTTTGATGGTTGTGATATAAAAATTGATTTTTTTTCCTTTTCTAGATGCCAGGAAATATACCGTCAAATTTGATTTTGATGGTTGTGGAAAAAAAATGGTTGTGTGGAACTCAGGATCTTCTCTTCCATTTTTCTTCCTTCCATTCCTTTTGGTCGAACTGTTCATACTAGATATGAAGATACATTCCACCAAGTCCTTTGGTTGTTTGCTTAAAACAAAATAGTTGGCATAAATGGATATTTTTGGGTTTTGGGTCTGAATAAGGGTCTTAGTTTTTGTGGTTTATGTATGATATAAAATGCATGATTTGTTGAGCTCTTGGTTGGATGAAGGTGGTGAAGGCATTGTGCCCCATGACGAGAGGAGGGAAAGAAAATCTGATGTTGAGAACTCTGAGGATGAGAGAAGGAGAACCAAGATTGGGTACGGGTCCCTGAAGAAGAAAGCAATGAATGCTTCCTCCAAGTTCACCCATTCTCTTAAGAAGCGGGGTAAGAAGAAAATAGACTACAGAACCCCTGCGGTGTCGATAGAGGACATCCGCGATGCTGAGGAAGAGAGAGCTGTTCACGCATTCCGGCAAGAGCTGATAGTAAGAGAACTACTACCAGAGAGGCATGATGATTATCATACAATGCTAAGGTAGAACAATTTCTTTTGTGAACTTTTCCCCCTAAACATTCATTTTAAGCATGTGAGGTTCTTATTAGTTCTCAAAATTCTTATCTTTATCAAATCATGTGTACTGGGTATGTGGCATCACAACCATTTGTTTTTAATGAAATGTGGCAGGAGACTGATCCTATTTTGCAGTCTAACATGCTGTAGCAAGGAAATTTATGTATGACTATCAATAAGACCTCATTTTAGTGTATTTTTACCTCAAACAACCCATATCATATTTCCTTTTTGCATACATCTCCACGTTTTCTCAATAAGACCTGTAATACGATTTTTACCACTTATTTATGTTCATTCTGCAGATTCTTGAAGGCTAGAAAATTTGACATGGAGAAGACGATGCAGATGTGGGTGGAGATGCTTCACTGGAGGAAAGAATATTCAACCGACACCATACTAGAGGTGAAGATAATTTTGCTCTCATTAAAATTGTGGTTTCAATTAGAAGAACTTCCGATAAGTCCAGTGAATATTTTGACCGTCATCTTTCGGAATACCAAATTAAGAAAATTTTGGTATCCCAATTTTTAGCTGCTAAACTGCTGATCTTCGAGTTAGAAGTTGAATGAACATTCAGCATATCTATAAATTTTGTGCTCCTTTTTTAGACCTTTATACATCCCATGCTTGACTATTTCAGTTACTAAATACTTTTTACTGCTGATAAGTCCTTGCTACTTGATTGGTCCTTTATCCAAAAAAGTGCAGTAGACACAATCAATTTTGTCACCTCAAAACCCTAAATTGCTTGTTTTTTATTTACATTCAAGGACTTTGAATTTGAAGAGTTGGAAGATGTCTTGCAATATTATCCCCAAGGGTATCATGGAGTTGACAAAGATGGCAGACCCGTATATATTGAAAGGCTCGGAAAAGTTGAGCCAAATAAGCTCATGCAGATAACTTCCTTGGATCGCTACCTAAAATATCATGTACAAGAATTTGAAAGAGCTTTGAACGAAAAGTTTCCTGCGTGTACTGTTGCTGCTAAAAGACACATTGGCTCAACAACAACAATATTAGATGTGCATGGAGTGGTGAGTCCTAATCCTTTTTCCTGAACCTGCGCATTTGATGTAAATGAAAGAGCAAGAAATGTTTTTCTTTGTTGCCAAATTCTTAGCTATCACTTTTACTGTCAGGATTTGTGCGCCAACTCACCTGTGTGTACTTGAAATTTAGGGACTTAAAAACTTCGGGAAGGCAGCTCGTGATCTTTTGCTCAGCATGCAGAAAATAGATGGTGATTACTATCCAGAGGTATGAACTAACATTGGAAGTTCATTTCTTTTTCTATAATTACCATAGGGAGACTCAATTAGCACTGATTTGGCGCAGACACTACATCAGATGTTTATTGTTAATGCTGGCCATGGATTCAAACTGCTGTGGAACACAGTAAAGGGTTTCCTTGACCCAAAAACGGTCTCCAAGATACATGTAAGGGGGGATAGGAGTTTATTTTTTCTTCTAATTTCTCTGAAGTAGTTAAGCTCCAATCAATTTCTGCATTGGGCAGGTACTTGGCAGTAAATTCCACAGCAGACTACTTGAATCTATTGACGCAAGGTTGGTCTTTATAAAAGCATCCTTCATTCGATCCGGAGCTGTTTGTTTCCTCATTCGGTTAAGTTTTGAGGTAGCTGTTCATAGCGTAGTAACACTAACGATGTCCTTTCTTCAGTCAACTTCCGGAATTCTTGGGTGGCTCATGTACATGCTATGCCGAGGGAGGATGTCTTAAATCAAATAAAGGACCATGGAATGATCCAGAGATAACGAAGGTACGCTATCGAAGTAGACATCTACCATGACACTTTTGCATGCGTATATTCCGTGTGGAAACTCACTCACCTACCCATCCTTATGTATTTGTGAATTGTGGCCAGTGGCCGTTTTTATGCATCAATATATGAAATATGAATCATGTTATGTATGAATATAGCTATTTGTATTTGAAAATTTTAATGCTTAGAAAAGTTTGTGTTTTTCTTCTATGTTGCACTCAAACTGACTTATTTTCTCTTGTAGCTTGTACATAATGCTGAAACTACTTTTGTGAGGGAAGTTACAGAAATATCTGATGACGAGTACAAGACTGCTTCATGCCCCAGACGTCGCTCATTAAAGGTAAGACATCTATTTGACAACAATATACCTTTTAAAGAGTGAAAACTGATTAATTCCACCATCTTCTGGCAGAGAAACAGTGATACATCAGCAGCAGAATCAGGCTCTGATGTTGATGATCTTTGTTCTCCTTTAATGTCAAGAACTTCAGGGTATTCTCGATTAGCCCCTGTTCATGAAGAAGTGAGCTCTAGTTTCTATACTTAAGTGGTTGATTTCGTTCAGTCAAACACCTAAAATTTCCTTTCAAATATATTTGTCATTATTGCTTGAGTTATAGAATGAGAAATCCTGGTGGCTTGTTTCTGTGCTGTCTTTGTGCTATCGAGTTTTTCTTATTTCAGATTCCGTAGTAATGATAGCAAATCAGTAAAACTGTACATAGTTTCTTGAGGAACCCTTCACATGTATAGTTAATTATTTCTCTCTCTTCAATTTATACAGGCAAGAGCAGATCCAAGTTCATATTACAGCTGCGAAGACCATTTCGTTGTCATTGATAAGGCTATAGATTGTGGACAAGAAACAAGATCTGCCGAGAAGTTTTCAGTGGTTCATGGAGAACATGGCCATCCTTATATAGAGGTCACATTCAATTCCAAAGGTATGCTGGCAAATTTATCGACATTGTAAGAAGACTTTATATTTAATTGTTGAACTTAAGCCTTTGCTCAGGGAGAATCGTGAAGGGTTGCTTCTTTAATTTTTCTCATAGTCAAATTCTACAGTTTTTTTGCTTTATTCTTCTATTTTTACATGGAAATTATTTTCTCAACGAGGCATTGATTTGTACCTGCCTGATTACTTATGGCGTTTTAGGTGTTACATCTGGTGATGGTGGACATAATAACAAAGCTGCACAGGAGGAAAGAACTCTCCAAAGGCTCGCAAGAGCTGTGCTAGCATTTGTCATAAAATTTCTTTCCTTTGTTCGTATACTGTCCTGCAGACCTGAGAGAAGGCTGACCATCATCCATCCGTCAAATGCACTGACACGACCTTCTGGTGGAAGCCAGTCTGCAGAACCTCCCAAGGAAGACCGAGTAACTCCTTGTCTTGAGCGTCTTCAAAGGCTTGAGAAGTTGTTTCATGAACTTCAAAACAAGCCTGCTGAGATTCCATCGGACAAGGACAAAATGCTTCTCGAATCCTGGGGAAGGATAAAGTCTGTTGAAGCTGACCTTGAAAAGACTAAGAGAGTAATTTGCTTTCTACCTGCAATTCTAAATCATCCTTGTTTATTCTTTAGCTTGTGAACCTATCATCTAAATTCTAGCTGAGCACTTAATACGTAGTACTACATTTGGACTCCACATATTTGAATTGGCATTTAGATGTTTTTTAGTCCTACCATGATCCTTCTGCCTTTTGAGGTCTATGACTAATGTTCATTTTATTCTATTTTCAAGGTATTGCATGCCACTATGATGAAGCAATTGCAGATTGCTGAATCATTAGAATCTGTACAAGAAGCACAAGTTCGGGTAATTCTTACAACTGCTTCTCTTATTCTCCATTGTCAAATTTATCGCGTGAGCCTATATGAAATGGATCCTTTTCTGAGGTCAAATCATCTGATTGAACTTGAAAATTCAAGTACGCAATGGCTGGCAATTGCCCAACTTGAATGTAGAAAAAAATAAATTTGGATCACTTCTCTACCCCTGATGCAAGGCTTGTTGGAGAATGTGATAAATGATGCTTTCTTAGTAAGAGGAAAACAGAGGTTACCCTGCATCCTTCCCCTTTGAACAACAATTTGATTGACATACTTTTTATCTGCAGAGACGGGTATTTTGCTGAGTTGCACTGAGAACCAACACGATTGCGATTCCACGGTGTAAGGTTGATACAACACATTGACAGGATTAGTCGTACAATGTTGACAACATTCATTTTTTTCATGCTTGGGTTGACACAAGGATACACAGATCAGCATAAAGGCAGGCAAGCTGAGAAGAGGAAAGTAATTAGCTCGCTGTAAAATATCAGTTCAAAATCTGATCAATTTCGTGCGACGAGAGGCGATGAGCTAATCCTATGTTGAACTTGCCTATGTTGAACTTGGATGGCTGATAAGCATCGCTATTGAGGTAACCTAGAAACTTTTTTTTGATCCAAGGTAAAGAAAGCAAAATCTTAGTTCGAGCATGTACTGTGTTGATGTCTTTTACATGCCTGGCGATGTTAAATTTTGTCTAACAAAGCCTTCGGCAGTGAAACCACAAATATATGTTTGTAATCTGTATAGCCTTGCATTGGCAGTGTAAATATTATTCCTCAATGATGTTCTCATCTTGCACTTCGATAGTTTGCCGTTTAAAATGCTTGTTTATGTCTAAATTCGTTTATTGCTTGGTCCAGTTCGTGTTCTCATCTGATCATTCATACATTGTTGCCAACTAGATTCATTGTTGCCTAACATTTATCATGGATTAACAATGTTGAGTAAATCATCATGAATAGGAAAATAAACCAAATCTACACCACGTTGCTCAGTTCTAACACATGGATCTCCGGAATGCAGTGTACTTTTTTTTTGTAAAAATGATTTACTGTAACTGAATTACCGAAATACAAAAAAGGTTTTTACGTTCCAATGACACCTACAATTTCCGTTGGCTAATAAATTGTTGGTGTTTCTATTCGGGTATTCAAATGGCAGTTGGTTGTTAATGCGCATACCGTTTTTAATTTTAACAATCTTGCTCAGCTTCTTTATAACATACACGCTAAAATTAGAAGAGACATACTAATCTATTTTTGGGAAGTTTGCAATGAAAGATTAGGAGCGCTTCTTGAGCTGTTTCATTTGACAAATTAAGTGCTTGTGTGCATAGACCAAAAAACACCCTTCTACCGTTTCTAAAAATTCAGCCCTTGTAATCCAATCGTACTCTAAATTCTCTGGAAACCAAAGGAAATAACTTGACAGTACAATATTTTCTGCCAAAATTCCTTGTTTTCAGGCACATGAAAATATGAACGAAAACGGTTTCAATGCCGATAATGAAAGGTTTTTAAGATATACATCATTTTCCATCACCGAAATCCATATCCCAATGGGTTGTAATATTGAGACAATATCAATAGAAGTATGGTTGCTGTGTTGTATTCGTATAAAACTCATTTACACAAACTCAAACCCGACATGTTTACTATATGGATTGAAAAGGGAAAAATCAAACTCGACCATCTAAAACCGTATCAACCCAACCTAACCCATTCAACTTGTTTATTAAATAGACTGTGTTCGTGTACAGTTTTATTTTCTCTCACACACCGTTGAATATTGATTTATATTTGTTAAGGAAGCAGAACCAGGATGAAACGATCGACTGGATGGGATCCGGTCTACCATTCCAAAACTCCAGGCACTTTTGGAGTTGTTGGGTTCGGACGACTGGATGGGATCCGGTCAACCGCACCGAAATCTCCAGGCACTTTAGGAGCTGCTAGGATCGGACGATCGAATTGGATTCGGTCAACCGTCAGAAGACTTCAGGCACTTCAGACTAACGGGTTCGGTAAACCGATGGTGAAATTTTGGTGTTCCGAGAACCACGAGAGAGTGTCGAAAATGGAATGGTCTACCGAGGGGTGTTCGGTCGACCGTGAAGTTGTTGGAGAATTAGTTTGTTCGTGGAAGCAGTCAACCGGGAGAACAATTCGGGAAACTAGTGGAGTCGGCACTGGGTGCATCAAGTGGGCTCGAGCCTAGTATCTGCCTGGTTCGAGTAGCTCAACTTGGATTGCACTTGTGCCTAGACCCGCCGTAAAAGAAAAAAAGGTTTTATTTCTATTTTACCAAAAACCAAGTAATTTTTCTAATATAAATAGGCTTTAGAAAACAATTTTTTTCCAAATCCAATTTGCTGAAAACCAAGCACGCTCTAAATGATTTTTTTCCTCCTATGTGTTGGTGAAAGTGGTGTAGAATCTAGTTCATACGGTCAATTGATGGTGGTCAGGTAGAGAATGCATCAATTTGTACGACCCCAAAGATAGTATGTTAGGTATCTCTCAAAGCCAGCAAGCCGGTCCTATCGAAAAATGATGCTTACATACATCCAACTATCATTGTTATCTATGAATCTATCTCATCCTAAACACATTTTCTAGCTCTAAGTAAGATCAATTTGTTAAGGGTAAGGATCATATTATGTTTGTTTTCGCAGACATCTTTACAACAACAAAGAACAATGAAGAAGTAGTTGATCATTAAGATGCATATTACTTAAAACTTTTGTTGACTTGCATGCATAAATGTTGATTTTTAGTTAGTTCGTTAGTTGATCTATTATTCTACAAAATCTAAACACTTGGGTGATAGATGATGATTCAACTTTTCTTATTAAGTGTAACACTTTTTGTACTTAACAATGTTGGACTATTATTTCCAACAATTAAAATGATGCATAATTCATCATTGCCTTTGACGTACAATTAAATGGCTTTGTCGTCGTAGACTCCGGTATCGGAAGCGAAGGTGACGATGATAATGATAAAGAGGGTCCAGATAATACTCCTAATTCCTTCTGTGTACGCAAGAAATATTTTGGGATTGAGGTTTACAGTTGCACAAAGTGGTGCAAGTACAAGAATGTCTACTGTTGCAGTTGGAAGAAGAATAATCAAGGATCGCATTCAAATTGTAACAAATTGTGTTGCAAACCCTAAGCAGTGAACATGCATGGTTCAGAAGTTGTGTTGTGTGACACGCTTACATAGATAAGTGGTGCATGTGAAACCACATTTTTATCTTTTGTACTATATCCTCGATATGAGTTCAAAACTACTAAATTAAATTTGTATCTTAGATGCATGTCAATTTTATCACACCAGGGCTAGTTAGTTTCTCAACTAGAATTGATGCGAATCATGTTTGCACTTGTTAGTATTTGGTATTTTTCCAAATCAGACTTTGTGACTTCTATCTTGTATATGCGAGTCATGCCGCTTTCATGCTTTTTGCTCGTCATTTTCTTAAGAATAAATACTAGTTTCACATGATAATGTGTTTCCAGATAAATGAAGAATTAGTCAAATATGTTTTACAAAGCATATTGTACTTCATGTCGGCCCACATAAAATGGTCTACGTCCAAAAAACTGAAAAGGCTTGTACATCTGTTATGTTAAATACTTAGAGCACAATAACTTTCTATTTATATGTACACAATGTCATTATCATTTTATCTAGAGAAAAACAAATTTACCGGTCATCAGCAATAAAAATCAGTAGGCTTGGCTTCTTCAAAAAATACATCCTTCGGGACTTTCAATCTGATACTATCACTACTCCAGCCAGCTCCCTCCAATTTTTTCATGAAGTCGTCAAATCCATCATCAAGATTATGAAGGCTCTCTTCCAGAATATCAAGCCTGTGGTTGGATATGTCCTTCCAGTGCTCATCAAGCCAATATGTCTGCCAGAGACATCTCATGACAGATATGCTTGTCGCTCCAACCTACCAAATAATGATTATTGAACTTCTGGTTTTGCTTTCATTTTCAGAAACTGGCAAGATCGTAAAATTGAAAGAAAGAAAAGAATCGACAAGGCTGAAATAGATTTTTCGGTACCTTGAATGAGACATGGAATTCAGGCCTCCCAGAGACTAATTTGTTGAAAACTAGGATATACCTTTCCTTGCTATATAAATTCAGAAGAGCCTCCAACTGTTTCATATGGTCGAGTAAACTATCAATAAATATATTTGGATTTTAGTTGGTGTAAAAAACTTACATACTCATATCTAACAGGAGTTACAGGAGCACTATTTGATACAGGCTTCAATATTCATAGGTAGTTCTAAGCCACTTCAAAGTTATCTGATAGAAACTAATCGTAGTATAAACCAAAAAGAACTACTAGGGGTGGTACACTAGGACATTTAACCAGGAATAAGAAATTACATAAGAATAATCATGTTATTTTAGGAATTGAGTACATAGACATGAGTATTATATGAAATCAATAGGAAATTCACGATACCTCTTTGCTTGAACTCAGGAAATCAATCGTTCTATCTAGTGATTCACCAAAAATTATTCGAGGTCGAGTAAATATCTCCCAAGATAAAATGTCCTCATTCTTATTGCAGTCAATATAATCTACAAGAAAAAAGAAATTAGATGATGCACTAAAAGGAAGTTTAACTTCCAAAGATAATAACCATCATTACCGTAAACAATTTTCTGTGAAACATGTGATTTTACAAGAACTCTGGTGCGCTTGAGATTTATCTGCCGAATAAAGAACATAGTTAAAATTGGATGTCATATAGGAAGGGAAAAAACAAATAACAAGCAATCTTGATTACAGTTTGATAATACAGTTGTGAGCGAAGAGCAGCAACCAGCAATTCTGATTGGTTATCTTATGTCTATAATATACAGTTGTTACACAGAATGCAGCTATTTGTATTTCCTCTTCAGAAGTTTTATTCCTAACCAACAGAAATGGAAAGAATAACAATATGATATGGTTCAAAAGTTTAAATACATATGCTAAGAAGAATCATATTAAAGAATCACATCACTGTTATCTGAAAGCTCTTTTTACAGTTAGAACTAACAATTTGACACGGAATACGAAACCACTACATGAACCCGACACGAAAAATCTGTGTTTGGGTTTAAGGATTTCATGTCGTGTCGGATTTCGGGTGCCCAAAATTATTTTGTGTCGTTTTCATATTTAACTTGTACAAACACGAAAATACCCAAATGTACATGACATGATATGATTATATTATGTTAGTAGAAATATGGACGGATGTGTTGTGATAGCTTTGTGGTGTGTTGAGGTACCTTAGAATGTTGTGATCCATGTTTGATCCTCAGCGTGTGCAGTTTTTGTTTTTTAAATTCTTTGTTAGCCAGCAAAATGTGATGCTCAGCTGGGGTTGAACCCGGGACCAAGAGGGAAAAGAAGGAACAACATACCACTAAGGCAACCAAGATGTATGTTACTAGTTAGTGTTGTTGTTTTGTATTATATATATTTGCATTTCAATGAACTCCTCCCACATCGACTAATTCAACTAACTCCTCCCACACCATGGCTATAAAAGGATTAGAAATCTATTCCTACCACCCAAAACCCTTGAATGGGACTTCCTCTCTCAGAAGTTCTTGGGTTAGAAGAAATGTTATGGTTTAATAGTTGAAATCATGATTTGGTTTCTGAAATTAATATAAAAAAATCGTGTATGTTCGGGTTATTTTGTGTTTACACGAAATGATTTGGATCGTGTTCGTATGCCTTGTCTTGGTACACGAAATAGTTTTGTGCCGTGTTCATGTATGGTTGAATTGACTAATACGTATAAAAAACACGGCATCAAAAGTACATGATACGACACAATTGCCACTTTGCCAAGTCTACTTACAGTGGGAAATCTAAGAACTGAAAGTGACTGAAAGCGTAACCAAAGGTGTAGCATGCGCATGCTAAACCACGTGAGAACCACCGTACTGTATGATGCTTGGATACCTGGTGCATCCTGCAAAGTGCAAGAACCATATAAATTATAGAAACACTACCTTTGTCTAAGAGTGATCTACAATTTAAATCTAACCCTATAAAAATGCAACAGTAATAGCGCATTTACCAAGACCAGTATGCCAAGTGAAAGGCCAACAAGCTGGGCTATTACTTCCCACACCTCCTCCTGAAAATTTGTGCACACATGGTAGATTCAGTTTAGCGAAAAGACATAATGACAGCGAGCATCAAGATTTTTCATTGCTTGTAATGTGAAAAGCATGTCTTTAGACTTCCGCAAATAAGCTTTAATATAACTCTCAAGTTTTTGTTACTTGAATAAGATCCTATGTTTCAATTCTGGCCTCGATTCATACAAGTACATGGACAAAAATGGTGCATACCTTTGCTGCAACATCCCCAAGATTCACAGAGACTGCAAAATGGTTTTGTATGACACGAAAAGAAGGATCCTTTAGACCCCGAGCGATGGCCTGTAGAGACAAATAAATTAAAGCAAAATTATGCAACAAAGTGCTAAAAAACTATCACAAAGACACTAGAATTCTTATTCAAGCACATAAATATCAACAGTAGTAGTGTCACACCATCTACAGAATAGCTGGCCAAGATGAAATTTTAGGAAATGGGGATGATAATAAAGGTAAAGTCTATGAAGAATCAAACTGGAAGAAAGAGCCAACTGTTTGAAAAGGCATTACATAATTCAAGTTACCTTGGCGAAATTTCCAATTGATGCAAGTAGGAGAAAATCTTCAGGATACAGTTGCGTGCATAGCTCAAAAATGCTATATAAGAGATTTAACAAAGGAAGAATGAGCATGTATAATGCATCATCCAACTCCATAGAATGTTTTTATAGTACCTTCCAGCACTACCAATAAAGTCCGCATACATGCGCCATTGCTTGGGGTCATCATCAAAAAACTTTCCGAAACGTCCACCTAGAAAAGATAGTAATAACATAGCTGAAGTAAAGGTGGTTCTAGTAATTTTGTTTTCATTCAAATGGCTTGCGGCAAGAACCTCAGACCAATAACCAGACGTCCAACCGCTCCAATTCCATCCTTAGATACCCATCTGGAAATAACTCAAGATCAATATACTACAACTCAGTTAACTAAAGCAATTGAATAACATTTTCATAAAGCTGTGGTTCTTTACGCTGCAGCTGATTAATATTCTTTTACAATTTTACTGGGGGAAACAAGTTTTGCACTCTAAATCTAAACATAAAAAAATGAAAAATCTGAAAAGCACTTGTAAGTCTGTGATAAGGGCAAGGAAAATGCAAGCTCGTTGATATGTATGGATGAATAACTTATAAGAAGAGAGCAATTAGTGTTACAGAATCAACTATAAGTCTATAAGTGCCTCGATAAATCATAAAACAACTTTTTTTTTGCTAGGAATATACTTGTACATAAATGCGAATAGAAGAACCACTTTTCCTCGTCTCAGGTTTATATAAGAAACTGAATTACAAATTAGAATGCTCCCATAGAGAGCCATGAATTCCACATATGAAAGTTCCATGAATCAATTAAAGGAAATTTAGTCCGATTGGCCTTGGCATGTCAGTCCTTCAAAGCTTCAATGTTGTTTCCGTTTTGCAAATTTTACACTTACGGAGACAAAATGTTTATCTCAGCTGGTGAAATCATCTAATATTTTGGACATTTCACATTTTCATGTATCATTAAATTTAACCATAAGGGAATATTAACGATGACGATGGTATTGGTAAAGCACAGCCACAGATCATATGAAAGAAAGAAAAAAAATAGATTTGCATGCTCTCATATTGGAAGAAAAAAACTCAAAAAGGAAATCAGCTCTTTCATTAGTTTTTTTGGTTGTCTTTTAAGGAATTTCTATCCACTGCAACAGATCAAACAGAAGTTTAAAAAGTTGCCTGATGACAGCAGCAGAAGCAGCAGCTGTAGTTCCTGAAAAAGAGCCCACACCGACTGCCTACACCAGACAAGACTCGCATAAAAATAATAAGTATCCTCCAGAAGAGAAACCAAGTCTACCAGGTCTTAGAAGAAAATACATAATATTGAAATGAAACAATATCTCTATTTCAATTAGCTACTTGATGGCTTGTTATATAGGTGATAGGTCACTGGAAAATAATTCTGATGAATGTGACATTAGAACAATGTCCCGTGAAATAGCTTGGTAGGACTCGATAAAGCCGCATTATGTTTCTTACTATCAGAGAAACATAAAAGGAACTTGTTCATCAATTTGGAAAAATAGAAGCATTATGATTTATGGGAGCTATATTAACATATCACATACCTTCAGAAGACTTGACGTCACTAATGTGTGACAGAGCCATCCAGTCACATTTGTCGGGAACTGCAAAAGCATGTAATCCAAGTAATCGCCTGAAACAGATTCTGAAATATTCCCAGAGATAATTGTAAGTTTTACAATGCTCCATCACAAAATTACTTTTTTTGCAATATAAATGGTATCACTTAACCATTACTATATATGTGCAGATTTTCACAAGGTTTTGAAACACAAACTGGATATGGTCATTGCCTCATTGGGTAAATGCTTTATCGGATTAACTTTTCATCATCCTGACGGTTCAGATTGCAACACTTCAACCCCGAACCCATGGATAGTGTTGAAGCAAGTATGAAATTTCTGAAACATTGAAATCCTGAAGCCAATGCATTTGCATTTTCTAGGTAAACAAACCTGCTCTATTGTCCCTTGATTCTATTTTATCAGTTCCTATTTTTTATTACATATATTGATCAACCTGCACTTTGCATCATTTGTCAATTGGAAACAACCTCATTGTTTTCTAGTGTTAGGTTGCGTACGCCCGACCCTCCCTTACCTCGCCTAGACAGGAGCCTCTTTTGAGACATCGGGGTAATGTTGATGTTCATGTTGATATTGATCAACTTATGACCAAAACCACTTTAGTTTGCTTTACTAGCCAGACTATTGAAACGTCAACTGTTTTCTTGCTTAGCTGAAGAAATAACACTAAATTTACTTGCTAATAAGGAAATAAATGGCATAAAAATAATGCATCTAATATAAGAGCATGTATTGCTTGAATAAATACCCACCCGGAAATCCTGCAGGTAAAAAAAAATCCTTGATGATATCAATTAGCCATGATGATTGTGAGAGACGTTTCTCACTCATTTCATTCTCCAGAGATTTGTACTCCCAATTTTTTTGCAGCCGTGAGCTGCCATCCAAAACGTACCTTCCCAAATAAATAAAAAATCCAATCAACAGGGAAGAAATTTAAAGCCAAATTCATGCAACATAATTCACATCAAAACAAAATCACCAAGTCTGCCACCGATAATAAAAAAACAGTAAGTCCATCACTACAAGAGTTGCAAGCTGCAACGGTGACAATAACACCAAAGGTCTTTGGATTGAAGACATCTTTAGTAGCTGCCTGATTAGCCTTAACAAAAAAACAGATAAACACAATTTTCCACATTGAATAAAAAAAATCATTTACAAGTTACAATAGAAGCACAAATCCATGACTACTCTAAGAGTTTGGCTTTCACATTATATGTCAGCACTTGTATAAGAGGACATAATAAAAGTATTACAAACAGAAACTTAACTTGATATCCGATCATATATACTCTAAGAATCACTAGATAGCAATGAACAAATGGGCTACGGATCTTTGCCGCTGCATCTGTTTTTGTCGGAACACATTTCCGTGTTACCAGTTTACCAACCATAAAACCTATACTTGTGAAAATAATATCAATTTCTTAACTTCCGGCTACATATTGTAGTTTATGGAGCAAGATGGACAAGTTGTTCAGGTAAAGGGCCATTCCAGAATCAAAACTTTTTCCAGAATACATGATTAGTTATTTAAAATTTACATTTAGATAGTTGTGACATTTGAAGCGTTTTTTTATTACATCTCATTTTCATAATGCTTTTACTTTCCCCCTACTGAGAGGACCTCTATGAAAAGACCATGTAAATCATTAACCAATGAGCCATTTCCATTCTCGTGTAACATGTAAGAAAGTACACAAGGTGGGTTTAACCTAAGATTAGTGGAGGACAGAGCTGCACACTATGCAAGAGCACATTTCGTCGAACACCTGAAGTGCGTGGATTCTCTATCTTTTCTCGAAACTTGATGAACCACAACAAATCATTAACTTATTTGACGACATTGTTTGGGAGTTCGAATTTCACGCTATTATTTATTATTTATTTTTTTTAGCATTTGCACACACTAAATCCACGAGGAAACATGAAATCACACAACTTCCTCCCTTCCACTTACTTAAAAGTTAACAGAAAATTGGTACAGAAATGAAATCAAGGAAGAAAAAGTACAAACAATGGGAATGGAAACATGGATCGAGAAAGTGAGGCATTCGGTTACCTCTTGGAGGAGCCATCCTTGTACCTCTCCACCAACACCAACCGGGTGCCGCCGTCCGATGAACAGCAGCGGAAGGTGGTGGGAGGTGTGAGGTGGCGGCGGGGGCGGAGCGGCGACGGCGGTTGGACGAAACAGGAGCGATGGAAATCGTGACACGATATCATTACACGACGGAAATAGTTTTGGATAGAAGTCCTGTTAATTGAATTCTTCCCTTCTTCGCTTAGTTAATATAACATAAAATCTCTTTTCACACATATTTCAACCATTTCATGTTCAGATCGGAGTTGATCCGGACTTCGGTTTAAATATTTCCTCAATTTTAACCGATATTTTATTTTATTTTCTAATTTTTATATTTAATTTTAATGTGTTTTATGAATCTTTTGATGAATGATGAGAGATATTTATTCCCAATCTTCACCCATAATAAACAAGACAATGACAGAGAGATATTTTGTTGATTATGACTCAAGGGTTGAGAATCACTAGGTTCGGAGGAGAGGGATTGAGGATTAGGATTTGAGTAAAGTTCAAATATTTCTAAGGTACATTTATTTTTTACTTTCCAATTTACTAATTAACAATTTGATTGACATAGGATTATCTTTGAGTAATTAATGTATTCACTTATGTTGTCAAAAGAAATTCAGGAAAACCAAGATAAAAGGGAACCTCAAATTTGAAGGAAGAGTAATGTATTTTACATTTTGGAGTGTGTACCTAAATATGAATTACTCAAATACAAAATTCCAATATCATTCTTTTTGAAGTGTACCAAGCAAAATTCCCTTTATTTTTTCCTACTGGCCTATAATGAGATAATAGCATGCGAGCCACTTCAAATAGCATGAGATCATCGAGAATAGAGATCTGCAAACTTGAGTTGCCCAATTTGATTACTTAACGAGCCTATAAGATTAGGTCGAACATAATTAATTTGGATTGCGAGCTTGAGCAAGTCAAACTTGATCTAAAATAAGCTTGAATACTTCACCCATTGACATATTCATGGATGACGGCGATAACCCTTATTAACGAAACCTAAATTAATGCTCGGTCGTTGAGGCACATTTCTTCCACGAACAAACAATTTATGAAGGCTGAACTTATTTTTATGGTGATTAAAAATTGAAGGATCAATGTACGGATTGGTGGGGATATCCAATATCTTAACCGTCCTTAATTATAACCTCTACACCATGACTCAGCGACGACCATGTAATCTACATCCAAATCATGACGTCGGATGGATTAAAATAAAACAACGTTTTGGGGACTACTCTTGTTGACGAAAATCATCACGACTGAGAAATCTTACTCGTAGGATTAATGTTACTTATATTAGATAAGTCTGCGGTTGTGGGTATTTTTATCTGTACCTCACATTTTAGAAGGAAAAAACTTGCAAATCAAAACATGTTCATCAAAAATAAGTGGGTGTGTGTGGGTGTATGTGCATATTTGTTTTTTAGAATCGTAAATGATTGTTCTAAATGAAATATAAAAGCCTTCTGATAATTGAAGTGACATTCATAACCTTCAAATTTTTTTCATAATGTTGTACATTCTCTGAAATAAATTTCCAAGTATTATACCCTTAAGTTGATATATATTTAGAACTTGGCATTTGTCTCTTGTCTTCTCAGCATAAATAGCGAACTCGAGCTTAATTATACAGTCAATTCGATACGAAGGTAAACCTACTTAATTAACAAAACTTAATGTTCTAACGGGTGGACAAGAATTGGACAGTAAATATTGATCAAATCGTAAGTAAGTAAGTAAGTAAGTACGATAATTTGAAAGATATATAGTGGATGTATTCGTGATATTCGAGTTATAAGAAGATCATTTAGGAAATATCCCCAATACGTAAAGTCTTTTCAACCTTAAAAGTCAGAAGACATGTATGGGCAATTGAACATAAAACACATTTATCTCTGTGGGCTGCCCTTGGTCGCCTTCAATGGTTTCCAAGTCTACTTTGGTGTTGGGTATTCTCCTAATGGCACTTATGATCATTTCTTCCAACATCTCCAAAGGCAATGAAGAAGAAGAACCTATCGGTGAGTAGTACAGGTGTACGTACGTTAATCTACTAGCTAGCTATAGAACACATATACAATTGGTACGTACGTATATACGTGTTAATGATTAATTACTAGCTAATTATATATCTTGGTTTTAGGTGTAGAGGGGTATGAGAAGGAAGAATTAATGGAGTTCCATGAAGGAAATGGTGGGAGGGAATGGCCACACCACCCTCAAGGAGGGAATTGTTGCAGTGGACGCGTGAGATCCGGTGGAAAATGCGACGGCGACTGGGTTTACCGTTACCCGTTCGACTGCCACGATCGCGTGGGTTGGGCGGGGAAGTACCCTCCGATGAGGTACTGCATGGGGTGGTGTCCTGAGTTTTACTAACTAGGGTTTACGTACGTACGTTGGCATTTAATTACAAGAATAATTAATTTTATAGACATTAATTCACGTCTGTAACTCTCATGTATGCTTGCTTGATTTCTTATGTATGTGTACTCATGCAATGAGATCGATGGTGTTCTTTTTGCAAAACTCAAGAGCAGAGATCGAGAGAGTACTTTTGGGTGTGAATATTGGAATATCCGTACGTGCATGGACTATATATTTATGTGTGTGTGTGTTTGTTCTTAATTTATTTAATGGAAGACTAGGGTTTTGGACGTCTGTTTTGACTTTTGATGCACAAGAGGTTTTTTAGTTTGTTTATGTTGCGGTTGACCATTAATTAACATCACGGAGTTGTGTGATCGATCCATGATATTGAATGGTTATATTTTTTGAGTGATCATTAATTTGACATTGTCATGTTAAGTTGTCAATGAAAGGAAAATAGTTTAGAAATTTTAATCCATCCAAGGCTTCAACATCATTCATATCCTTCTGATCGATCATTTTGGTGGCAATTAGGGTTCACCGTTTCTCCAAAAATAGATTTCCACCCTAACGCATGGAAGCTACTACGGCTGTCACGGGTAGGGTAAAGGTAATTTCATTAATATACCTGATAACTATAACGTGTAACGAAATGGGTATATTGCATGTTTCTTTAGGCTTTTACTTTACCCTATCCTTGTCCATTACCTTATCCTAATATTAACGGGGTAGATAAATAAATTTATTTATCAATTTTATAATAAAAAAACAATCATGCATGCATGACTGCGCATGATTTTTATACAAAATCACAACATGTAAATTGTACATATAAATCATATTTGTCAAACAAGACATGATTGAATATTTGAATGTTAATTATATTCAATTTAGGATTAATTTATATACACCAACTTTGACATTACTGTTACGTATCAGGATATATAATAATTCAACACAATTACAAAAAAATAAAAAACAACATATTACTAAACATAAAACTAAAGTATACCATTAACTATGACACGAGTTATGTTGTACAATAGTTTTTTTAAACATATAATTTCAAAAAATACATGTATAATTTGCTTAACGTGTAAACGAGTAGAATTTTTTTCCCGACAAGGAAGCGTGTGAAACGAATAAGGGTAAAACAGACAAGAAAATATAATCGGATGACAAAATTTATACCCAAATATTATTTTAACGTGTAGAAATATAACGGATAAATGTGTACCCATTGAATGCCCTAAAAGCTACCTTAACGTCTCTTGTTTGCATTCCCAGCTAGAATACTGTACCCCAACCAACATCATTAACTATAGTGTCCTTCTGAACTCCACCTAAGACATCCGCTATTTCTCCATCATTGTCTCTCAAACAAAGAGAAACCAATCAAAGCATTATAAAGGGGAAGAAAAAGAAATATCAGTAGAAGTTTGAACATCTAAGAGTCTCCGAAAACAGACCTATCTTTAGTTGGCACTTTAGATTTAGTTCTACTTTCTTAATTAGGCACAGGCTTCCGAGCATCGACAACACAAGAATTCAAGTCGGAAGGGCAAAATTTGTAAGGATAAATCATGAGGTTCAGAATCTCATATAGTCATATACATGTGTAGTTATTAGTACTCTGAAAAATTCGGTCGAAACCAAATCCAAATAAATCAAATTCCAAGATGATTGAAATTCAATTTATTTTTACTAACTACAGATTAAAATTTTCAAAATTCAGAGTGTCTGATCCTATCCTAATCCTAATCCTAATCCTAATTGAGTGTTTATTGTCATAGGTCGAACGATGCCCCAGGGTTGGTGCAAACGGTCGACCGTTCGTGAAGAGAATTCGGGTTATGTCTCACATCGGTCGAACGATGCCCCAGGGGCGGTCGACCAATTGTGCGTGGGAGGCAAGCCTGGTGAGTTTCGGTCGAACGGGTTCCCTTTGTCGTTCGACCGTGTGCACTGTCATAGGTCGGTTGGGCGTTGACCATCTAAACGGTCGACCGCTCGTTGACTTTTGGTCGACCGTGACTTAAGTGGGAATAGTGGTCGGTTCGACCGAAGGTGGTTTCGGTCGACCGGACATGTTGAGAAGTGTGGGGGAATGCTCTGAACGAATTTGGTCGACCGAGAGTGCTCGGGCGTTCGACCGGATTAGTGGTGAGAGTTGGGGGAATTCCCTGGTGTAAATCGGTCGACCGAGAGTGCTCGGGGGTTTGACCGAATTCGTTGTGGAGATTGTGCGATTTGTCCCTGGTGACTTTCGGTCGAACGGGGCCCCTTTGTCGTTCTGCCGATTGGTCGTTTTGTTCGTTGAACCTGGGAGTTGATCATCTAAACGGTCGACCGTCCCTTGACTTTGGTTCGACCGAACGAGTGCGGTTGGTGGGAATCGGTCGACCGATGGAGTGTCGGTCAATGCGATTGCCATGTATTTGCTTGATTCGGTCGACCGGGACTTTTATTTCGGTCGACCGTTTGTGTCCAATTTTGCACTATGGAGGTGTGGTTGTTGTGGTCGTCCGTGTGGGGCGAGTTGTGATGCCGATTTTCTTCCGACAAGTGTGCTAGGGTGCACAAGTGTTGCGGTGGTTGGTTGAAAAAGACCTGGAGCCCCGTAACTGTGTGAGAGCTGCGGTTGGTTGAAAAAGACCTGGAACCCAGCTAGTCTGTGCAGGGTTAGTTGAAAAAGACGTGGAGCTCCGTAGTGTGTTCAGGTTGGCTGAAAAAGGCCTGGAGCATGAGCAGAGACCGCGTGTAGGGGTTGGTTGAAAAAGACCTGGAGCCCTTGGACGTTTGGGTTAGTTGAAAAAAACCTGGAGCCCTTGGTCGTGTCGTGGTAGCTGCGGTTGGTTGAAAAAGACCTGGAGCCCAGCTTGGCGACGAGTGTGTGTTGTTGTGGTTGGTTGAAAAAGACATGAAGCCCCGTAACTGTGTGAGAGCTGCGGTTGGTTGAAAAAGCCCTAGAGCCCCGTAACGGTGGTGTGTGTTGTGGTTGGCTGAAAGATCCCTGGAGCCCAGCATGTCTGAGATGTTTTTCTTGTTAGTCGAATTGCATGCTAGAGTGTTTTCATTTCCGCATTATAGAGTTTGGCATACGGGGTTTCCTTCTGAAAACTCAGGTATTGTTGCATGTTTAATTTCAGGCTGTGATCGGCGATATGGGGTGGTGACTGAGGAGAGGAGCACCGTTACCGGATCCAACTTTCTCTCAGTTGAGGTCGAGTAATTACTACTTTCGTTGTATAGTCTTTTGATGTAATCACAACTTTTGAAATACCCTAATGTTCATATATATATTATATATATGTTGGTGCACTTGTATTCTTTATTTGCGTAATATCCTCTGTTGATTGTGTGTTATTAAAATTTAAAATTTTCCGCTGGTCACCTAATTTCAGGAATATCAATAGTATTCAGGTTTTACTTTGAGATTTAAGCGTCCGTTATAATTAACTAACTAGTTTACTCATTCAAATGGACAAATTTAGTGGGCAGTGATTATGATTTCACGTTGTATTGTATAAGTGCCAATTTATTATTTTAAAAAAATACTAATTCAAATGATCGAGAGTTCCCATACTTGAGGTAGTCTGCCCAAAAAGTTGCAAGTTCAAAACAAGATGTGATTATTTTGTTGAGCTTAGACGAATATCTTCTGAAAAACTATTATTTCTCTCAATCCAAAATTCCAGAGAATAACTTTGAACAAAATGTTTCAAAGGTTGATTGATTTTGTTTAGTCATTTATGTAAGAAATTAAGGTTATTACCAATGTTTGGATTGATATCATATACAGTTTTATAAATACACATATATAAGAGATCCACTATCCTTAAATTTTGTTAAGACATTGTTGGTTTGATGATAAAATCAAATTTAAATTTTATTTTGAAAATTCAAACCGTAGATAAATGGTATAAAAAATTATAAAATTTGCTACTCATTTCATATGAGATATAGAAATCAGATTTTTTTAGCGAATGTACGTTCATTTTTATATATCTAGATATTACGTAAAACATATTCAAAATTTTATGATTTTTGATATGTTTAATCTACATATGAAGTTCATATTTGATTTTATTCTTAAACGTAACCGTGTGTCAATGAAATTTAAAGATAATGAATTCTCAAACGCAATGATATTTGATTATATATCTACATAATGGTTGTTATTCTCAAATGCAACTGTGTTTCAAAGGTGGGGATATTGATTGATTTTGTTTAGTCGTTTCCGTAAGAATCAAGGTTATTACCAACGTTTATATGTGTATATATATATAGGGTGAAGCTCTAGTGAGCCCAGTGTTCATCAAATTTAGTTTAAACCTCCTACAATCTCATCATTGGATCTTATTTACAGTTAATCTCACCATTCATTAGCATAACCATTTTTTTCTTAATCTACCTTACAATTTGAAATGAGTGGTGGATATTGTGAGGGCTTAATTTTTCTAAATCAAGTACTGAGCTCACTAGAAAATTCTCGCGTGTGTGTGTGTATATATATATATATATATATATATATATATATATATATAACACGAGAGCAAAGATTCAATTTCTGAATTGCGCATTAGGCAAGTCATGGGAACATCGATTCCGTTGAGTTCAAAATTTCTCGAGTTACAACTCCTTTTCTCGGGTTAACATCTCCGTTTCTCCCGGTTCAAAATTTATCAAGTTAAATAAAGGAGTTTAAGTTTAACTCCTTTTCTCGGGTTAACATCACATTGCAATCTTTACCTCATCTAAAGTGCGGTGACTTAGCTCTTGGCTTAATATATTATATAATCAACATTAACACATATATAGAGCTCCAAAGCATTTCCTTTCTCCTCACCCCAGACCAATCAATCCATTTCTCTCTCTTTTTCTTCTCTGCAAGTTGGCGCCAAACCCCATCTTGGGGTTTGGCGTTCTCATTATGTTGTTCATGCTTCTGTCCTCTCATGTCTTTGCTGCAACTGAAAACAGTACTGAAGGAGGGAAAACTAGTGAGCTACTTATCACTCTCTTAATTTGTAATTGTCTTCTCAAATTCAGTTCATTTAAAATGATATATAAGAATTTCACAAAGCTTACGCATGGTTCTTTTTTCTTAAAATCAATCGATGCTACATAGTACGTACACATATGTGTAGGTACTTCACCAAATATTATGTAATCTTTTCGATTAACTATTGTAATGGTAATTGATATGTACTTTCCCGAGAAGTGATCCGATCCAAATTAACACTTTCACAGATGCAAAATAAGTCATCCTCAACGTTAAAATATCACACCCATTCCTTTTTCAAATGGATGGTGGATGTGTATTTTAAATCAAAGCACCTCATTTATTGCAGTCATAGATTATTTGTCTATTTTTAAATATTTGTCTTTTTTCGAATGATTTTTTTCTTAATTAAATTATAATTTTTATACAATCAATATCATGTAATTCTGTTAGTAATCAATATCCTGAATTTATATAATAATTGCACTGTGCACAGTTACTTTAATATGTCGTTAACAATATTTCAGATAAAAAAATCACGGCCATATTTTATTTCCCTAACCAGTTTCTTGGATGATCAATTACTATTTGTAATTTTACAATTTATGTGTGTATGTGTATTTCATCTATCGTAATTAATAACATGTTGTATCGTTGTTAGACTGGGAAAAAGATTGTGAAGCTTGAGGGGGTGAGAGCTTAGTCTGTTGCGGCTACGTTGATGGAGAATGCTTCAGATGGTATTGCTGCAAGTACAACCAACACTACGAGTGTACGTACCAAATACTGCTGGAATCTTATACCCACTTAAAAATGTATAATGAAACTCATTTATATATCATGTGGTCATAATTTAAAATAAATAAATGGTGTAAAATACCCACACTGTAAAATTAAGGCTGTGTAATTTGCAATCTGTAAGAATGTATCGCACTGAAAGTAAGTAGTAACCACCGGCTTCGTTTTTTGTGATCATGTTATGTTGATGTTGTTAACAATAATGTGGGTACGTACGATTTTTTGTTTGCGACTTGCAAACTCTTGATTGTATTTTCGTTCTTTAATTTATTTCATCTAATTTTATTTTGTAAAATATATTTTATTTATGTGTAACTTTTCCTTATGAAGTTGTTTCTATTTTTCCTTTTGTGTTTATTTTGTGAATTCTTGTGTTTGTTTCCATCATGTGGGGGCATGTCGTGTGTTTTTTAGTACCACTAAAATGGGTGAGAATCAAAATAAATATCCAAAAGATGAATTATATATTTACTTAAATTAAAACATGGTCTAGCAAATAGTTGGGTATCATGAAAAGCATAATTCTATAAAATTGTTGGAAAAAAGATCTTGTGAACATCAAAAATATATTGAACTCCCATGATAAAATTGTAAATGTTATGTATGTGATGCAAAATTTTAAAACATAACATCAAGAAATATAAACACGGATCATTACATCACCATAAATAAAAAACTTAAACATGGATCGCTCCATCTAAAGCTACTTCCGTTGGGCTTTAAGCATGGATCGTTCCATCCAATGCTACTTCCGTTGGGATAAATAATTCTAAATTTTATTTTTCTAATCAATAAAACTTTATAATAAATTTCTTTGACAAATTGTATTTTTTTTTTACATTATGACTACATCCAATTCATAAAATTTTAAAAACATATCCTTTGATTTTTTTCCCTTGAAAAAACCCCGTATATAGAAAAAACAAATGACAACTAAAAAAACATTGGAAGAGTTCTTTTGAGTAATTCTACCAAAGAGAAAAAATAAACAAACACATCACTTCTAAGTATCTTTCATGACGTTATTAGGGGGAAATGTCAAAAACAATAGATAAATCAAAAGAAGGAATTTGAAGAGTTGTTTTGAATTACCAAGTCAAATATAAACGAATATACCTTTCATTGAATAATTTTATCAAAACTCTAGAACAAATTGAGACGGATTGAATTCACCGACAGCCCTAGAGGAAATATCACAGACTTACGTGGAAGTGTTTCAAGATTATTCTTGAAACAATAAGATCGATGTTGCAGTGGTTATGGTTTTATAAAACTAATTTAAAATAGGTTTAATGATTCAAAAGCAGACACCCAATACCCTAACAGATCCTTACAATATTTAAGCATGATTTAATCTATGTGTATAGAGCTTATAAGTTATAACTCAATATTTTTTATTTTTGGAGATAATAATGTTTATCGTGGTTAGCATTATACATGTACGTACGGTTATTAAACATCACGCAACATCCAACAAAATCAAAGTCAGAAGGTTGGCTTAGTTATTTAATTCTCGGGTTAACATCACATTCACAATGGCTACTTTATCTAACGTGCCTGACTTTGCTCGTCTTAATTATTATATCAATATTGTATATATAAATAGCTCCGGAGCATAACCTTTCTCCTCATCCCAAACCAATCGATTCCCATCTCTCCTCCTCTTAATTGGTTCCCTAAAAAATGGCACCAAAGCCCATCTTAGCGTTTGCAGTACTCGTGATGGTTTTCATGCTTGTGTCCTCCGATGTCTTTGCTGCAACAGTAAACATTGAAGGAGAGGCAATGGGTGAGTTACGACGACAGCTGTCTCTGTAGTTGTCTTCTCAGGTTAATTTCATTTGAAAGAACAGGAATATCAGAAAGGTTATATATATGGTAAATTTAGTTTTATAGTCGATATATATATATATATAGGATTAGACTCTAGTGAGTTCAGGGTACATCTTATTTAGTTTAAAGTTCCTACAATCTCAACATTGAATCTTATGCGGTTAATCTCATCCTTTATTAGCATAACAATTTTCTTCTTAATCTACCTGTTAGGAATTAAAACAAATTCCAAGTACGCGGCGGAATCAAAAATAACAAATCCAACGGAGAAAGAAACCACAATTGCAAATCCAAAACACGCAAGATTTAACGTGGAAACCCAATGCGGAAAAAACCACGAACGACACAACATCAAATCTACTATAGAAAAACGTATTACAAGGAGAAGCTTACAGGGAACACGAACAACCAGCGAGAATATCAGGCTAAATTTGCTCACACCGAATCGATAAGGATGTTCTCTCTCTTTTCTCTTAAGAATGCAAAGTAGACAATAACAATTAATCTAATTGTTCTCTATTACAAAAGGGGTCGAAATTGTCTTTATATAGTAGGCCAAAACAAGTATAAGTTGCACCAAAATCGCGTGGAGAAATGTGCAAATCGTGGGCAGGACTGGGTCAAACGGTCGATCGAACGGGTAAGTTGGTCGACCGATCTTCTTACCGTAGCGCAAAATAGGTTCCATCGGTCGACCGGACCTTAAGTGGCGGTCGACCGAAAATGGACATACATTTTTCCTGTTTGCTCGAGTGCATACTCGGTCGACCGAACACTTAAGTTCCGGTCGACCGAAAATTAACAGGCACATTTTTCCCAGCTCCTCGTGTGTACCCGGTCGACCGAACCCTTAAGTTCTGATCGACTGAAAATCAACATGCACTTTTCCCCAACTCCCACATGTGTGTCCGGTAGACCGAATGTCTTTTTTATTCCACGAATATTTTAATCACATATTCAAGGTAAACAACAACACTACCTTATAAATTTCAGATGAAAGATGAATATAACGAATGTTTGAAATTGAAAATTAAGCTCTAAACTTAGCAGTCACGTGTCTAAATAGACACACACACAAGATACTCCATCATCATTGTTATATGGTAACATTTCATTCCCACTTCATTATTGTGATTTCTTAGAAGCGACAAGACAAATAAACCATGTCAGTCATTGAATGAGATAATCTAGTCAGATTTATGATGACGAATCACTATCTTTAAAAATTGTCTACATCAATTATTTACTTTTATTAATAACTAAAATTTGAACTCCAAATGGAAAAATAAATCGTAAATCTTATTTAACTTTGTTATATAATTATGCACGTTAAAAATCATAAAATTTAAAAGTTGTTTTATATGACATTTCAATAAGAATTTTTTTAAATAATATTATAAAAAAATGTTTTTTAGAAAAATATGAATATGGATTTTTTATTATAAAATATGTTTCTTAAAAATAACACATGTGATGTCGTTAAACCATAATAAAAACGACATCCGTGATGTTATTTTTATTTGGAGGAAAATAAGTCATGCATTAACTTGAATTAAAGTCAACAATAACTATTTTGAGGGTCAAAAAAATATTTTATGACCCAAATGTTAGAACATCTAATTTCCCCTAAATCCAACACCGGTGTTGAAAATTGCAAATTTTATGTGCGTACTAGTAATATGTTATATAAAAATATACAATTTAGATTTATGGTTAGTGTCAAAATTATGCCAACAATTTTTAAAGTTAATGGGTCCCTACTCAAGATTTATGCAGGTATATATTATTTCACAATGATAAAATGTTGTTTATTACTTGGCTAGACACGAAAAAAGGCTGTGGACATCCACCTCCACCTCCAAAGGCCCCGAAATTAATCTGCTGTGGCTACATCGAAGGCAAATGCTTCAGGTGGTGTTTTCGCCAAAGATACTGCTGCGAGTACAACAAACATAACAAATGCACTAAGCACTGCTGGCAACTTGTACGCAACTAATTAATAAAGATGTATAAACCCAAATATGATCATTTGGACATATATACTTCTATAAATAAGTGGTGTTGTATCCCCCACACTCTGATTTTTAAGTTATTTGTACGTATATGTATGATTGTGTGTATTGTACTGAAATCAACTACGTGGTTCTTTCTCATGAGAATGTTATGTTGTTCGCAGTTTTTTTTTATATTGTTTTCTTCGTTGAGTTATTAAATACGTGATAACATAGCTCAAGGTGGTGTCGCATGATTGTGTACGTATTTCATATTTGTTAGAAGATTTCATTTAATACACACGTCCACATTTTATTTTTTTTGTTCCTCGCTTATGTGTGACTAGCTAGAACCTCAAAAGGAGTAGGTAAGAGCTCGGTTTTGGACACTACTTCGGATGACCTTTGTATAAGGTTTTGTTTGACATTAACTTTAACAATAACTAGAAGATTTTGAGAAAAATCAAAATTTTCTCTGAGTAGATTTTTGAGAAAATTGATTTTCGTTTTTTTTGTTTGACTATTTAGATTTTGTTTTTTCAAGATTACTAAAAAATATTTTCAACCTAAAAGTGCCCTTTTATTAAATATAACAATATTTGGTAACATATAATGGTAAAACATTTTTCTAATGTTTCTATCATTTATTCAAAACACAAAAAATCACAAACTTCAGCATTTAATCACGACATCAACTTTAACAAAATAAAGACATTAGAGATGGGTACTTTTACTAACAAACTTCCACAAAATAACAACACACGAAGAAAAACAAAAGAAATCAATTAGTATCACATAACAAAATATATATTGTTGAATGAGACAATTATTGTACGTTTAAAAATTTAAACAACTTACTTTGGTAATCAATAATCAATTTTACCAACATTATTAATTAAACTATATTGCTGAACGGGAAGCAAACCAAACTTGTTACATAATAGTGTTCACCCAAGTTATTCTCTCTTCTTTCGAATCTAGTTCCACAAATGGCAGGAATAACCATTACAAAGCCAACAAGATTCAATACAAATTAATCGGATTTAGGGATCAAGATTTAACATTTAAATTAATAGGCAAAAAATAGCTACGCATTCACGCTAGAACCCATTATAAAAACTATGCAACAAAATTACGCTAATTACACTTGGGTGAACACTATTTTGTAACAAAACAACAAAGATCAACCTCAAATTAACTTTTTGGAAGACAAAAAAATGTATAGAAATTGAGGATTTCAAAAATCAACTTTTCCAAAAATCTCTCCGACCATTTTTTTTGTTTTGCAATTACTTTTCAAAATTTGTTGGATTTTCTAAAATCAACCTAAAAATTGTTGTCAAACGAAACCCAAGTAAACCGTATAAAATATTATAGAGATTGGCCTTTATCGTTGCTTCAACGCCATCTCTTCTCAAATATTTGATGATTTCAAACTGAAAGTCGCAGCCGTATTTCACTCAAGGATGTAGCATCGTATCGCAATCAATGTCTAATCTATTCATGCTTTGACTTGTGATATATATATTATCACTAATTAAACAACTTATCCAATTCTCTTCTCTTTGTTCTCCTTTTACCACTAATAATAAGTAAGCCCAAAAGCCATCCTCGAATTCGCTATATATCCACAAGTAGTTTATTTTCATGCTTATATCCTGTCTTGTCTTTGCTGAAACTCGGAAGTCAGAACATTTTCATATGTACATTATTATATGTTTTATTGTTACTTTATGAGTTCTAAGTTCTAACTTCGGGACTAAGTTTTTAAAACGTACCATGCAATAATAGTTATTATTTTATTAAAAATAATATTATCATCAAATCAAGCGAATCGTAAACCACGTCGTTTACAATTTTTTAAAAACTATATCCTAAATCGTGGAACACAAAGAATGAAATTCCTCGGTTAGTTCACAAACACGTGGAGAGTTTGCACCTGCAATTCGTAGGTGGGATTTACCGACGTGATTATAACTTGGGTTGAGATTGAGGTAAACCTGTCAATCCTGTCGTGTTTGTGTACTATTGTGTCAAACATTTTTGAAGGCATATCAAGATTTCATGTTATCGAGTTTAATTAAATTTGAAAAATATTCATCATATTTAAATTAAAAATAATAATTAACATGTTATATTGATATTTTCTTTCTAAATAACATATTAATTGACCATTATAATTTATAAAGGAAAATAACAATTGAATACCTAACAAAAGATGTTATTTGTGTCAGTTTCACGTAAAAAAACATATCGTGTCATGTTCGTGTCAAATTGTGTATTGATTATTTGTAATCATATATTCAAAAATCATTTCAACCACACAGAAAAATTCATATAACGTCGTGTCTAAATTATGTCATCATATCGTATCATGTTGTGTAATTGTGTCGTGCCATAAATTGACAGGTCTAGACAGAGTCATATAATTTTAGGCTGAAATAAGGGAACTACTAAACGTCGCCCCAAAACTACTTAAATCGCCCCTTGAAATTACCAAATTGCCCTTAACAATATATTTAATACCCATATCGTCCCGTGTCTTTAAACAAGGTTATTGACTCAGTTTTACTAACATTCCTAGTACCAACACCACGAAAATGTCTGGCGAAACACCTAGACCAGGCGAAGTAACGGAGGCGGATTTTTTTTTCCGACACGAGCGTCTGGCTAAGACGCCTGTACCATCGTGGAGGCGTCTGGCTAAGACGCCTCCACCATCGTTGAGGCGTCTTAGCCAGACGCCTCCACGATGGTGCAGGCGTCTTAGCCAGACGCCTATACCATTGTCTAGGCGTCTGGTTAAGACGCCTCGACCATGGTGGAGGCGTCTTAGCCAGACGCCTCCACGATGGTACAGGCGTCTTAGCCAGACGTCCCATTTTTTTTTAATTTTTTTTTTCAAATTAAAATTATACGGTGTGTTATCTCAAATTATTTGACGTTTCTTTGCAAGTTTTCGGTGGTAACCGGTCGGATTACAATGAGTTTTTTTGCAAGTAATAAAGATTCAAAAAAATTCCAGATCCAACATTTTTTAAGTTCCAAATCCCCCGGTGGTAAAACATCATGACTTACAAATACCACCTCGACAGGTCGTTCGGGGGTCTCGCTCACCGGTGAGCGAGCGGCATTCCACCTCGCCGGTGAGGTGGCGGGGGTGGCAAGGGGGCAGCGCCCCCTGGAAATTTTTTGGATTTTGAAATTGTTGGATCTGGAAATTTTTGAATTTTCGGTGTACCGAAGAGGTATCGGTCATCCGAATATAGTAATTATTAACTTATTAATTAATTTAACAATTATCTAAATTTATAATCATTTATCTTTTTAAAAAAATAATAAAAAATTACGGGCGTCTGACGGAGCCGCCCCCACGTAGGAGGGGGCGTCTGGCTAAGACGCCTTCCCCATGGAGGAGGCGTCTTACACAGACGCCTGTCCCATGGGCAGAGCGTCTCGGTAAAACGCCTCCCTGATGGGTAAGGCGTCTAGGTAAAACGCCGCCCCCATGGGGAAGGCGTCTTAGCCAGACGCCCCCTCCTACGTGGGGGCGGCTCCGTCAGACGCCCGTAATTTTTTATTATTTTTTATTATTTTTTTATTAAAAAGATGTTAGATGTTTTACCAGATTCGAGTACACTGGGGCGTCCGTTAGTTCATTACTGACCTCCAAAACATTATTTTTTATGATTATAAGAGGAATATGAAGAGAGATGTGTGATAGGAGGGTAAAATGTCGTGTTATAGCAGTAGAAATGAGAGAAGGGCAAAATGGTAATTTCAAGGGGCAATTTAAGTAATTTTGGGGCGATGTTTAGCAATTCAGTGAAATAATCCGAATGGACCTCGGACAAAATCACACAATCCAGAAAATACAAAGGACTTGGACGGGAAAACCCCCGCATCGGCCAGACCCGGTCCTATACCTAGTTCTAGTCCCACTCCACCTCTTTGGTTTGTCATCGCCTCCGGTCTCCATCAGATTGGAGCAGAAACGAAGCTCCACTCCACTCCCCCAAAACCCCGCCAAAACCCTAAACTCCAGACCTCCACAAACCTCAACAATGGCTGCGGTCCAATTCACATCCCCTCTCCACCTCACCTCCCTTTCATCCCGGTGCCCCCCCCACTTCCCGACCGCCACCGCCAAACCCTCCCAGAGGAGACGCGCCACGATCCGCTGCGCCTTCGACTCGTCCTCGTTCTACTCCGTCGAGTCGGCCAGGATCAAGGTCGTCGGGGTCGGTGGAGGCGGCAACAACGCCGTCAACCGCATGATTGGGAGTGGATTGCAGGTTTCGTTTTTTTTTTTTTTTTGAGATCGGTTTTGGTTTTGGATTTTGATGGTTTGGTTTGGTGTAGGGAGTGGAGTTTTATGCGATAAACACGGACTCGCAGGCGCTGCTGAATTCCGAGGCCGACAACCCGCTACAGATTGGGGAGCTTCTCACTCGCGGCCTAGGTCGGCTTCTTTTTCTGTTCAGTTGGTATCCTGTGTGGTTTCGTCTTCTAATTGTTGTGTTGGTAATGCAAATCGGTTTTTAACTTAAGGCTTGCAATTAGTTGCATTTACTGGATTACTTGGTTTGGTAGTTTAAAAGGTGTATGCAATAATGGAATGTCCAAAACAACTGATAGGGTTCTCTAAAATGCAATGTTTTACAGCCTTGTAGTTTACAGGCTCACATCAGATTAGATACCGATGAGCTTAATTCCCTTTCCTGTGAGCTTAAATTATGCATGTGTCATCAGAATGGATGATTAAAAAGGTACTCGTTGAGTTATTTGCCAGAGTTAGATAGTGAGCTCGTTTTCCTTTCCTGTGTGTATAATTGATTAGGACTGGATTAGACCTCTTATTGGTCACTTATATCTCTGATATGTTTTGGTGCTTTTCCCTCCTAAAACTGTCTCCGTGTCTTGAATTATTTACCGTAGGTCTCTATCTCAACTCATTCCAGTTAGTATTTTGCCACTTACCAAGGGGTTCACGCCTGCTTGTGCTTTTGAACTTTTAGATCATTTTTGGTTTAAGATGGGTGAATGGATCTACTGCTTCATTGATCTATTAGTAATTTAGTCATTGCTATTACTGATTTTTCTTCCTAGAGATGCAGGTACTGGTGGTAACCCTCTTCTTGGAGAACAGGCTGCTGAGGAGTCGAAAGATGCTATTGCCAATGCTCTCAAGGATTCAGATCTTGTTTTCATAACTGCTGGTATGGGTGGCGGGACAGGTTCAGGTGCTGCTCCTGTTGTTGCTCAAATATCTCGAGAAGCTGGTTATCTGACCGTCGGTGTTGTTACATATCCATTCAGCTTTGAGGGTCGTAAAAGATCTACACAGGCAGGTTCTTTTAAGATATCAGATCATTAGCTTGTAGCCACTCAGGGTTCCCACTTTTCCTGTTTTAGGATGGGCCTTCTACACTTCAAGGTTAAAATTAATAACACGATAACTTTTGTTGTTGCTAGGAATGAAACGCTAGTAACCATCTCAACTTTCTGTTTATTTTGAAAGTTCCTTTTGTGAAAAAAAATGCTTCAAGCCTATAATACAAGCTGCTGCATTTGTTTTAAGTACTGTTCACTATATAATATTGTATTGATTCAAAGACTTTTTATGTGTTTTATCATGTTCGGGAAGGCATATTTAAGTAAATAACAGCTGAAATTCTGATTCAGAAACATCAATACCTGATCAAACATAATGAGTTAGACCAAAACTAAATGTGCATTTTGAATTTTCTCTTCCTTGTTAATGTTTCTTGAAAAGGATGCTAAATCTAAGTAGGCTGCAAGAAAATATGCAATGTTCTCTGTCATTTATTTGGCGTGTAGTAACTTGTTTGAGCTGCTTATCTGTTTGGACCTCTTGGTACTGTTTTTGTGGGCAACTGCCCTATGGCTTACGGAACATATCACCAATCACTATTGAAATAATATTGTTACAACTTTATTTTCCCCTCTGGTTCCTCTTGTTATTATCCTGTAATGTGTCCAATTATAGAGATTTATAAATACATTTCCTATATTCCAGGCACTGGAGGCTATTGAAAAGTTGCAAAAGAGTGTTGACACTCTTATCGTGATCCCTAATGATCGATTGTTGGATATTGTGGATGAACAAACACCACTACAAGATGCATTTCTTCTTGCAGATGATGTCTTGCGCCAAGGGGTGCAAGGAATTTCTGACATCATCACGGTGAGTTTTTCTGTGTGCATTTTCATTAAAAGGTGAATCATATTGGAACTGTGATTCTTGATGGGTTTTATTTTCTAGCCTACTCGGACTATTTGGCATTAAAGGTTCGCTGATGTTTCTTTTAAAGCTGAATGAGTCAAAATTTCGCTGCTCACTGATTTTATTTGGTATTATGTTGTGTGTTTCCAGATACCGGGACTGGTCAATGTTGATTTTGCAGATGTAAAGGCTGTCATGAAGAATTCTGGAACTGCAATGCTTGGTGTTGGTGTGTCATCAAGCAAGAATAGAGCACAAGAAGCTGCTGAACAAGCAACTATGGCACCTCTTATTGGATCATCAATTGAATCTGCCACTGGAGTAGTTTACAATATCACCGGTGGGCGTGATATAACCCTTCAAGAAGTTAACAAAGTCTCTCAGGTGCTTACCTGTTTTCTGTTGATATATACATAATTCCAGCTGTCTGCCTCCTCCTTCCTAGTTGACCAAATTTTTATGTCACGCAAGTTAGATTTTGGATTTCTTTACCTTGCGTTTTGAGTTCGGAATTTTCCAATCATCCGCAGGTGGTAACAAGTCTAGCAGATCCTTCAGCAAACATAATATTCGGTGCAGTTGTGGATGATCGCTTTACAGGGGAACTTCATGTAACGATCATTGCCACAGGATTCTCGCAATCTTTCCAGAAAAATCTTTTGATGGACCCAAAGACCGCCAGAGTCTCAGAATCCCAGGAAGCTAAAGGGGAACCATTGCCTATCAGGTCCAGCAATTCAGCTCTACCTTCACGCCCTCGAAAGCTCTTCTTTTAAGTTCATGATATTGGGTGGCTTCCATTACCACTTCGCGGAACAATTGTTATTACGCCCTCGAAAGCTGGATGACATGGCCGCAATTTTCATGTGTTATTTACATGTAATTTTTGTTAACTTGTTAGCAGAAAAGAATCAACAGAAAGTAGTATTTCATTTTATGTAGTTTTGAACAATTTTGGGTTATGTCTTATCTTAATTTTCTACGCTCAATCCCGTGCATTTTCATGTCATTGCTCTTAGTCTCTTTTTCTTTGTTGACCTGGGTGATGATTAGCTATTAGAGGGATGGATTAGGTTCAGCATATCACAAAATGATGTTTTTATGTTTGGCCAATCTCTTCTCCCGTTATCTTCCTCAGACCTCAATGAAAATTTGACAATTTTTTGACCATATAACTACCTGCCTAGAATCATAAGTTGTTGACCACATATAACTCATAAAAAACCTGCTCGATCTGCCTCCACTTCATGGTACTAATTTAAATTCACTTTATGGTGGACTTACGGAGCTACAAACTCCAATCTAAATTGATGAATTTAATACTGCGGAAGATGGTGGTGAGAAGTGAGAACATAACAAAAATACTGATTAGTGTTTTCTGTAGCAAGATGCCATTAAAAGGCAAAAGATGAATCCTTACCAGATGATACGGGTTGTGCTGCACAACAAAACCCTCTCTTTATCTTTCTACTTTTGAGTTGAAGTTTAATTAACAATTTTTGTACAGCAATAAAGCTTAAGCATTTCCAGTACAAGCAAAGCATGTGCCATTTCACCAACTCACATACCTACCACCAGCACTAGTCAGATTCTTCCGTGAACGACTGAAAGCTCAAGAACGTTGGTCAACATTTCATTTTTGCAGCCCTCGGGATTTGGTGGAGTTGTTAGGGGTGACTTGCGGGGAGATGCAGGTTCGAACACCATTTTGCATGTTAAACGTTTCGATAAAAATGATGTGGATCACTTTCAATTTAGAATCACAACCCATCTAATCTCAGTGGGGGTAGCTATTGAAAAATTCTAGATCATAAAAAAAACATTACTTTTGTACACAATGTGTATCTCATATCGTCAATTTACCCGTTGGGTGGGTGGAGTGGGACCCAAGTTCGATTTCCACTTCCTAAGACCATTAGTAACCATGACCTGGACAACCTGGTCATAAACTTTCTCATCTTCTCTATCTCTTCCAAATCAGTTTTCTCTCTCTTCTACATCAGTATTCTCTCCTCAACCCAATTTCTTCTCTTTCTTACATTATTCACCTCTTTACTACAACATATATCTCTCATTCACATCATTTCGGACTCTATCTTGAATTTTTTTTAAAAATAAATAAATTCAAAACAATTATAAAATGTATTTTTCAAAAAAAAAAAATTAAAAAAATCAAAACAAAAAATACTTTAAAATCAATGCTGGTTGACGACTCAGGCTGACGACCTTGTTACGAGTGTCCTAACAAACCAATTGTGGTGGGATGTCGCAACCCACGTTAATTAAAATCAACTTTATCGATTATCAAAAAATATTCTTTTTTGTGCATGCGACGTGGTGAAATTGTAATTTATTGTACTGCAATTAATGTGTATGCAGAAAGATAATTTAATAAGCTTCACGTGACATGATGATAATTCAAAGAATAGCTGTATGTTTTTCCAAAAAAAAAACATATATATGAAAGAAGGATAAAACTAAAATTTGAATATGCATCCTTCGTATGAGTTTTAAGTTTTAACTGGTTGACATATGGGTAGAGTTAGGTAGACCACGTAATCCTAATGCTTGTCTGAAAAGATTGTCTGGAATCATTAAGCTGTCATATGCTTTGGAAGTTAAAATGCGCATAAAGAAATAAATAAATATATTGTTGACTTTTGGAACAATGAATTTCACAAAGCTTATTCCATCGATAATGTAGGTATGATTCTTGACCAACATATTTCTTATCAATATTCCAAACCCCGTTTCCTACATCTCTGTATAATTCAACCAACTAACACTAGGGATTTTAGAACCTCAGGGTTCAGACTGTTTAGTGTTGAAGTTTTGATTTTTTTATAAAAAAAATCACATCTGGTTCATGTTGTCATGTGCATAGTTTCTTGAATTTTGACCAGATAAATTGTAATCCAGTTCTTTATTCATAATACCATGTAACCAATGCCCGGAAAGAGATTTGCTGTCATGTGCATTGTTTGTTGAATTTTCACAAGATAAATTTTCTCAGTTGTTTATTCAGAATAGTATGCAACCAATATCCAGACGGAAAAGAAAAATAATGCCAACCTGGACTTGTCCCCCACGTTTCACAGACTAACTACCACACACTGTCTGCCTACAAATTGTAGCTCATTAAATATGCAGTAGATTGTTGTTACTTGTGGCTTTGCCCGAAGCTTCCAAGTTTCTCTTCTCTCATTAAACTGGAATTTTACTTGTTCTTTCTTTCAACTCTTATAAGTTCTAAGAATTTATCCATGGTAATGGGTGGGTGTGGAAGAACAGCCAAAATGGTCTTCTGGAGGAGGTGGTCTTCATCTGAAGGGCATGGGGACAAAGTACACTACTCTTGCAGCCAATTCTGGTTTTATTTCATCATATTTCCTGATGTTGAGCTAGTTTTGCGTCAAGAACATGTTTTTTATGTTAATATTTTTTTCATGGATTTGTTGAATGATATCCTTATGTCTGGTTTCCTGGGTTAATCGTCTGATTTCGGTTGTTATCACTAACTAAACAACCAAGTTGCACCATTTTTTTGGGATGAAAGACCAAGTTCCTCATGCATTATATTCTTCTCATCTTCTGATAACAAAAGATATGAAATTGGAAAGAAATAAAATCTTACACAGTTTTGCTCTGCATTTTGCTTCTCGTATTCAACTTCTCAAATGCAGCAATGCTGGCCACCTTTGTTCTTCTTTTGCTCATCTGCTTTTTCTTGACTCATTTTATCAGGAAAAGAACAATGTAAGGTGGGTTTTAGGCAGAATCAGATTTTGCCGAGATGATTTTCGTTCAGATTCCACCACCATCTCAACATCCTTGAGAAGTTGTGAGACAAAATTTGCAGAGTCAGTGGCAAGGGATCCTGAAACAACCGCAACACTTTCTTCAAGTGATGTCTCTCTCAATGAAGAAATTAAGCAAAAAATCATTGGAAAAGAAAACAATCAACAGACCTCGACTGCAGGAGAAAATTCACCTGAACATGAGTCAGTTGAGAAAGAAAACTCCCTCTTCTTCCAACTGGCATTTGGAGTTTTCATGGTTCTTTTTCTTAACCTATCATGAAATGCTGCATTTTGTGTCAATTAAATATAAGTATGTCATATGCTAACCGGAATTTCTTATTGTTTTGTAATAAATGTTTGTCAGGAGAAACAAGGAAGTGAAAAGCTGGATGGACCTCAAAAAACGGAAGGTTTTAGTAGAGCTTCTTTAGGCATCTCAACTAAAATACGACCAGTAGAGTCTGTACAAAACATCAAGATTAAAAAGGAAATCAACACCATTCACCAAAGAAAGCAGCATAAAGTAAAAGCTCAGGGTAAGCCGAAGGTAATTGTCAAATGACATCAAACAGGTAGGCACCTGCAAGTGTAATCTAAGGCTCTGCCTCGGTTGGTATTGAGTGCTATGGCCCATGGGGCACTAGCATTCTCTTGTTCTTACTATCTCTAAAAACAACACAATTTTGTAGCTGCTGCAGGGAAAACATACTATTTTCTTATTTGTCCTGGGATTTTATTCTATTTAAAAAATAAATCCTGAAGCTACAGCATTGGTATTTTATACCAGTCTACCAGATGCAATTTCATGATTTCTTGTTTCAGCTGCAACATTCGAACTTGTTAATTTAAATCCTGGTAAAATCATAATATCTGGAATACAAACTAAAACAGATTAATATTTTTTTGGTGTCATAATCAAAGCTGAAGGATTCAAACCCTCTGAATCTCACAGACTGTTCATCAAATTTAACTTAAAATTTCATTCCTATCACCATCCTAAATTTGACAAGTCCTCAAGTGAGATGCCAACACTCTCCGTCACATTTAAACTTAATATTTCATGATTTCATCATTAACTATATCAAAAGTAGTTATTTGTGTAGGAAGAGTGGGATGCCAACACTATCAATAGCAACACATCCAGGCAGAGATTACAGAACAGGATGGAAGCAATAAATAGAAGGGAAAGAGCTCTAGCCTATGCACATGCTCAACAGGTTAGTTGTAATTTACGTCTTCCAAATGACTCATGACTCCACAATTTTTTTTGATTGGTAGTTCTGAATTGATCTAAATAGCGAAGAACGCGCATGGCAAAGAGAGAACCAGTCCGGCAGAATATGAAGTTACAATATATGGGATGGAGTTGGCCTGAGATGTGGATGGACATTGGGTTGCCCGAAAATTACACAATGGAAGATGACTTCCACCACAGCAACCTCGTAGAATCCATCCCCTATGTGCCATGTCAAGGCAGCTTCAGGCAAGACTCTGAGGCAGCCATGGAAGAAAAGGAAAGCTGTGGATCTAATGACGTCCCCGTGAACTTTGAAGTCTTTGATGCAGTAGCCGACACTGTCAATTATCATTATACAACAGTTAAGAACAAATTCAAGGCTCCAAGGCAAGCATCAAGAAGTAAAAGCTGGCAGAACCATAGCTGCGGAAAATATACGGATCCAGATAAAATTTCAACTTTAAGATTAGGGCCTGAATTTGTTTGGGGTCACTAATGGTTGCTGAAATTTGATGGTGGGACCTGTTCTCAATATGCTCATCAAAGAATGTGTATCTAAAAAGAAATAAACTGTTCTTGGAGCAGATTTGTGGCTACAAGCCTGAAGTACCATGTTTCATCATTTTCAATATGAAGAGAGAAAAAGAATGTCAGTACAAATTAGAATTTTCGATCACCTGCAAGATAGACCTGCTCTAAATCACCAGGCATCAGCGAAATTTAAATGAGACCAGCATAATTAAAGAGAAGAGACAACATTGTACTTACCATGCCAGACAAAAATCACTACTGAAAATATTTTAGGCAAGAATTGCTTACATAAATGTCACTTACCCGCCATGCCTAACAAAAATCACAGGAGTAAATATTTGACAAGAATCACTTACATAAACGCCACTCATGTTTGTATACATATGACAAAAAAATGTTTTTTTCTCCTCGGGTTGTACAACAAATACAAGTGTACTCACTAATTTATTGGCTTATAATACATCACAATAAGTATCATCATACAGTTTAAAAATGACTCGCCTTGCAGAGAAATACAAGGAAAAATGGCAAATCTCAATGACCAATCTTTTCACAAATGATGATATAACTGAGAACATGTTGGTCTAAAAGGAAGAATATATCACACAATGATACATGAGTTTTGACCATTTCCTAACCCATGGTCGTTCCAGAGCAAATGGTGTAGAAGCTGTAGTTGTATCGGATACTTCATCAATACAGATACACATGGCCCAGTAAGGTGGGTGAGCAAATCCCCTGTCAGCTGATCAAAACAATTTTCGCAGTTCGATGATCAAAACAATTGTCCTGATAGTGTGATGCCACATGGATATGATCTATGTAATGCACCAGTCTTTGTAACAATATTTTTTGAAGGTTTGGTAATGTCCTTCTGCAATGTAGTAATAGTGTCTTCTTTGCAAGGATCAACTTTCACAGGCTCCATGGTCTCAGTAATAAATTGGAGGCCCTACAAAAGAAATGGAGTATATGAAATCGTTCATGGTAACAATATATGAAGCCATAATGACATTATGCAAGGTAACATACCTTAGCTGATACGTCCTGAGGAAATGCTGGAGTTGGCTGATCAATAGAAAATTTTGCAGCAGCATCCTACAAATAAAAAGGTGTTGTCAATTAAAAGAGTAAGGTTAAGGTGAGAAATCTCTCAATGCTTTTATATTACTTAGCAGCAACCTTTGGAGAATATGATTTGCAAATATTATCAGTTTGGTGAGACCAATGATAGGAGAACATTACACTTACCTATGAAAATGCTCTCTTCTCTCTCTTTTACACCGTGTCTAAGTAAAGAAGAATTTTTCATGCTGTTCAAGTGTTCATGGTAAGATAATCAACTGAAATGCTTTCGAAGGGCACACTTCTATCTTAAATCGCTGACTTAGGGCTCAAATTAGCACAAATTATAAAACATTTGTAAAACCTTTTAGGTCCTCGGTGACCATAAGATATTCTACTCTAAAATATATATCTTGAAGGTATGACCGTATGCTGATTCATGGATTAGAGTTGATCCACCTATCTCTAGCAAGTAGCAAGGGAGGTAAAATTACAGATGGTAGTAAAATAAGTGACGTCCCTGGTTAAGATAAAATAGAACTTGTACATTTTACTTGATTAAAGTTTGAAGTAAAATTAGTCAATAATCTGATTTATAAGGCATAGACACTGAAGGGTCAAGGGTGGGTTTCATGTTAGTGTGTTGTAGCCTGCAGAGTGCAGACATAATCAAGCATCATGGTTGCCATCTCCTTTGTGATTCTTAACATTTCTACAAAACCCCAAGAGACAAGGTATTGAAAACATGATACTCATGCTGATCACATTTGTTTTGGATTTTGTGACAATGAGTACCTTAAAAAACGTGGTATTAAACCCGTCTTTAATGCCTCCAACAGCCTTACAAAGATACCACACGCCTGCATTGGTCATATCCTGCACAGAATTGTAACAGGATAAAAAGTCATTTCAAGGGCTTTACATTATCAAATAAAGGTCGCCTTTGTGTTTTGTTAATTAGCTAGGTTGGCAAATTTACCTGTTTGCCTTCAAGAAGTCCAATTTTCCCTTCCTGCAAGGACGGACAAACATAATTAAATGCACATCTTCAAAACAAGAATGCAAGTAACCAACAATTCTGTGAACATCTTACCAATCCAGATACCATCTGCTGGATTGCTTCAAGATCAAATCCAATTTGAGATAGATCTGTCTTGACATCAGATACCTGCATCCAGGAGTCTATCAGTTATTTTTCACTCGCTCCACAAGGAATTGTAAAAATCTTGCTTTTAAGTCCTAATGACCGAACATTAACAATAATCCTTTAGGTAAAAAAAGGCTTAATGATTTAATAAAAAATAATCAGAATGATCATTGTCCTTGCAGCTATTTCGCATGATACCCTAAACTATGACTTAAATTCACTTTGCTACCCTCAACTATGACCCTGAATTACTTTAACTACATAGTTAAAAAGATAACGTGAGGGTAGGATAAGAAAAGCACCACGAATTGATAAAATTGTTTTGGTCCAAAATCAATTTGAGATAGTTTAGGGTACTAAACCAATCAGTGTTATAGTTTAGGGTACGAACTTAATTTTGAGTCTTATTTGAAGGTACTGATAAGAAATTTACCCTAAAAGTATATAATGAAATCAACCGTACATAATAAAATTGGTTGAATCCTATAAACTGGTTTCACAACCAACCTCATTTAATATAACTTTTGTTGTTTCTTTCTGGTCTTCCACTTTGCCATCCAGGTTCTGTAATCGCTGGGACAGATGCCTTTTAGTGGCCTGGAAAAATTAGTGCACAAAATCTGATTATGGAGGAAAGAAATCATGATTCCTCCCAATAAGAAGAAAAGTTTGCTACTGCCATTCAAATTACCATACCGTTAAAGCTTCAGATACTTGCTCCAATTGTTTTGACACAGTTGCAACAGCATTAGCCATATTACGTTTTGTCACAAACATGACATCAGACAATGACAGCCCCTATGGAAATATTAAGCGAAAAATTGTCAGCTACTGTATGTGACCTACTCTAAAATTTTCCAGAATAATTTATTAACTAAAAACTACTACTATAGGATTGGGAAATAACAACAAAAACCACAAAAATAGGTATCCGTCCAGAGATATGGAGTGGTCCTCATTCAAATAAATAACAATGTGACAAGTCAATATTATGGTAACAGAACTATGCAACCTTATACTAGTTAAAGGAACCCTATATAATCTTTATATTCCTCTTAAATATTTTTAGTTAAGAAAAATTTCTTGCCTTCCACCACATATAGCAATATCCTGCTGCTCCAATGGCTGCAGCTGGAAGTATATAAGATGCCATATTTCCTGGATAAGATAGGAATGAAAAAAATTGAAGAGTTGTCAAACAGTTACATAGTAACAGGAAAATCATGTCCACCAATGAATGGAGGAGAGTGATATGCATAGTCATGTTCTCTCCCCTGGATAATAAAGCCGAAATTACAACTTACAACCACTATTTTATTATTCAGTTAATTATAAACCTAGGGTATTTATTAAGTACGGATGTAGCAAATAAAGGGAAACCGGAAAATGAAGTCCAACTAAAGAGAAAAGTGGGTTTATATGGCCAGATACTCATATTATCATTCCTTGCCACACGTGAAAACCAATATCACAACCATATTCGTTTCTATACTATAACAGCATCCATCGCAACAATTAGTTATGTTGTTCAATCATGAAACATAAAAGATGAATATTTCATCTTAACTCCACAAGATATTTGATTTCTTCAAAGTATGGGTAATGCATTTAGTAGTCTCCTATACATACCATTGTTTGAAGGCTCCCCATTGAATATTGTCACCGGCCTGGATGAGGCCAATTCTCGAACTTCTTGAGCCAATTGCTTAATCTGTAAAGAGGTTCCACTGGAAATGAAGTATCTTGTACCATCAAAAAACTTAAATGCACATCTCTCAACGAAAAAAGTGATATATTTTGTATTGTTATTGGCACAAAATTTGAGTGGAAATGGTGTCACTTTCTGCATGTCCATTGTGTAGCATAACTTTACAAAGTTGCAACAAAATGACAAGTGTAAACATCAAACTCCCAGGGTTCAATCAAAAAACATAATAAAAATACCTGAGCCGCAAGAAGAGCACCACTGTAGTGGCTTGAACCATCAACATCGTTCACACCCTTCATCAGATCCTAACATAAATCAACAAAACAACACATTCAACACAAATTGCTTATACACCAGTTAACTCAAATCAACCAGAATTGCTTCCACTCATTTGACATAATTTCAACATATTTTCCAAAACAAACAAGTCGATAATTGATGACAAAAATGGGGAAGAATCCGATAACCAGCAATCACCTGGAGCTCTGCAATCACCTCCGACAACCTCCCACTCCTCAATACAGCAGAACCAGTCAGACCTGAAACCACACATTCCAACAAACACAATCAACAAAGGAACACCACGAATTTGATGCAAAAAGTCGCGACCTTTGAGCAATTCCGGCCAAAAAAAAAACACCAAATTGAATAGAATGAGCATAAAAAGGTCGAAAGAACGGGTTTTTTGACGACGGTGGGGGAAAGAGAGGAAGAGGTGACCTGCGCCGAGGAGGATGAGGACTTTGGAGGAGGAAACGCCCGTCTGCATCGCCATGGATGAAGGAGGAGCTCCGATGGAGAAAGGAAGGAGAAGATTAGGGATTTGCTTTTGATTTTGGGTCTCGTCAAAGTCGAGTTGTTTTTTTGACTTTTGTCTCACGAAAATAAATGTGTGAATCTGTATTTACAGATTATTTCACAAAACTAAAATTATTTTTTCAAAATTGATGAGAAGTCTGTAACTGTGGTAATTCTAGTTTTGAATAAAATGAAATTATTTTAATAAAAAATCGTATTTATCAACTTAATCTCTTTTTTAATAGTTTTGGTCTTTTTTCAGCGTACATAACCTTGCGTCTTCCATCTTTTGCCATCCCCTTCCAGAAAGAGTAGTTTATTTAATGATGGCAAATTATTGAAATGACCTACTTTATTTATCATCCGACAGCAATCATTCTTCGTCATTAGTATTATTTTTATCACAATTTTGCTAAAAGGGTCGTTTTTAACGTAAACTAACACATTTGAATAGTCTTTTTGTATTATTGCACATGTAGAGTACTTTCTTAATTTCAAAAAAAAAATGTTCTCCTTCTGTATTTTTATTATTTTTTCCTGATTGTTCTTTAATTTTTAATGTTTTCGTTCCTTCAAATTTCAAAATATCTTTTAAGTTGCATCTCTAGATTCAGAATCGACCTGTCCTAGCTCCTAAATTTTTCACTCTTTTCGGAGTACGTAATGCGCAAGCTAATTTGTTTTCTTCGAACTTATTTAACGTGTATAAACTTCTTTTCACTTTTACACTCCCGTCTCTCCACCATAGAGTAAGACATACATGCTCCATTGTGTGCTTTTTTTTTTGGCTCCAACCCCCTCGTTCTGGTGGAGATGTTTGGTTCTGTAAAAAGCTCATTATAACTTCGATAATTAGATACTTAAGTGCTTAAACACAAATATCCCATAAATATAAATCATTTTTTTCTCACCTCCAATTCAAAATTAAAAAACACATTCACTACTAGGACGGTAAATTATGTAATGTCAAATTGTATATATAATTTCTAGGTGTTCCGTCATATCTGATCTATTTAATAATCATGTTGCTGGACTTCTGTTGTATCCAACCCGTTTATACACGATTATTACACGGGTTACTTCATGTACACGTTTAACACGACTACGGTTTACCATAATAATTCATATATAATTAGTTTGGTTTATTACGTTAATACTGGATTGCATGATTGCACACCACCCGTTTATTATAATTTATAACTTATATATTACTTGTAGACTTGTCGGTATTAGTATTGTAGTGTTCGTAATTGTGTACTTAATTACCTGATTATTTATCGTGTTATCGCGTTAATCGTTTTTAGCAGAAATCCATATCCAACTCATTTAATAATTGTGTTGTCATACAGAAAATTAAGGACTATTTGTGGATAATCTGTATTCATTTTTTTAAGGATATGAATATCGTTTATCCATATTCAGGTGGATACAAAATATGGATATCGGTTTTCAAATTTTTACAAATAACGGATATGAAATTTTAAATTTTGGAATATACGAATACGAATATGCATATTTTGATCGGATACATAAACAAATATTTGCAGTATTAATATTTTTTTCCTTATATATGTTTAAATTAGTATTTTTTTCATTATTTCTTTTTACTTTTACTTAAAAAATTACTACTACAAATAAAATCTATCACATTTCTAAACTAATATAATTAAGATATAATTTTATCAAATTTTAGGTGTAAAATATTATGTGAATTATCATGATATACACTTATTTTATATTGAATACTATCGTCGAAAGGTAAGAAACATTGTATCGAGAAAACCACCTATCTAATTGTTCTGTTTTCTACTTAACATGCCTCGAAGGAAAAAATGGAAATTTAAAGACGTTGGGTGCTTTCTAGGGGGAAACAATAAAAAAGTCAGAAAACAAAAATAGAATATTTCGGGGAAAATCTCCGAAACATTCCAACCGGAAGACATGATTATAGAGATGCAGAGCCGAAGCGAAGACAACCCAAACACAAGGAAAATGCCAACAAAATCCCAACACCTCCGACACGCAACCCGACCACATCACCCATCCATGGCTTCCTTCCTCCTCCTCCTCCTCCTCCTCTTCCTCCTCCTACCTCTCACCCACTCCCAATCCATCTCCGTCCTCGTCACCAACCCCGGCCTCGACTTCGCCAAGGACCTCCTCATCCAACAAGCCCTCATCTCCCTCACCCCTCTCCGCCTCCCCGACATCGAGAAGTCCGTCCACGTCCCCTTCGTCGGAGGCGTTGAAGTCGTCGCCTCCAACATCACGCTAAGAAACGTCAACGTCTCCGCCTCCGTCATCCGCGTCGGCGAGGCTGGGATTTTCATCCAGGCTTCCGGGGCTACTGCCTTCATCACGCTCGATTGGAGGTACTCGTATAGCACTTGGTTGGTGCCTATTGAGGTCGAGGATAGTGGGACTGCGCATGTTCAGGTAAGGGCAATTTTTTTTTTTTCTTCTTCTTCTTCTTCTTCTTTTTGTTTGTTGGTTTTTAATGGACTCGGAGGTGTCTAATTGGAGTTTGGAATTTACTTTTTATGGTTTTTAATTGATGGGAACGATGACGGAGTCTTTGTTGGTTCCGGTAATGATTCACTTATTTCCATGTGTGTTTTGAATTGATTTAGAATTTAATTTTAATTGTTTAATATACGTTTAATTAGAATTTCAAAATGAGTTCCTTTTTAAGATTGGTAATTGATCGATCCTCTTTCGATGCGCTCAGAGTTGTCCAATTGAGTTTGGTAGTGACTGAGGATTTATGGGTTCAAATTGATATTTGTTAGGAAAATATTCCCAACAATTTTGGCTTGAACTTTAGTCATAATAATTGTTGCATGTACTATTTGTTTCTTAGATCGGGCTTTTAAGTGAATTATGATGGACTGTCCCATTTCAGTTTAGATGTGGCATTCTCCTTGGATTTTGAATTGGGTTATGATCAGAATTGACCAATTGGATTTACAACGAGATATCTTGCTTTTTAAACTGTTAGAAAGGACTTCTGGGTTTTGGTAGACTTTTGAAATGGATTATTGGTAGTGCGTTCGGTCAGTTTAGAAAAGTTTTTTAACTGATTCTGTTGTTAATGGCAGCATATGATTTGAAGTTGTCCTAACCACGGTCCATGATGCTGGAAATTTCACATCTTGATTTTATGTATGTCAAGATTGTCACGTTTGAATATAAAATAAGATAAATGGACTGTTGCCAGAAAATTGCAATTTGTTATGGGTATGAAATCTTAACTTATCGGATCTGCTGTTTAAGTAGTTTCACACTTGACTCCTGAATCCTAGTCGTTTTGCACCCATCACATTTATTTACGAAGCTTCAATTGAGCATGGTGTTTGTTAATCCACATTAAACTAAATGAAATCAATTGTGTATTTAACTAGATATGTCATCTCTCACTCTTCCACCGAACTACTTCTCATGTTTTACTTGTGTGCTAGTCAGTAACTGAATAGGCTGATAGGAGATTGCATAATTATTAATTGCTATTTGCTAATCACCGCTAGGCATCTACTAGTACATTTATATGAAGGATCTAGTTCAATCCATGTCCAATTTCACGAGTAGTTCTTACTTTATATCCATCTGTTCAAAAGTAGATTCACTCCGCAGCATTTCGGGACCACTTGTTGCTCTTCTCTCTCCACCATCTTGTGCTTATCTTAATGAATCTTTTAACAAAGGGATTGACGAGTCGTGCTTCTGAGCAAGGTTAAAGGCATGGAAGTTGGGCTTACAGTGAGCATGAAAAACGACGATGGAAGTCTAAAACTTACTACTCTGGAATGTGGCTGTTACATGGAAGATGTTCTTATAACTTTAGATGGAGGAGCTTCTTGGTTTTATCAAGGGTAGGTTTTCAGTACAAGTTAATTGATATGTATATATATTAGTGCAAGTGGCCATATATCCTCTTTTTCGTTACAGCAACATGCAATTGGTTTATATACACTGCTTTCATGCTATGCTCTTCTTTAGGTTTGTTGATGCTTTTGAAGATCAGATTAGGGCTGTTGTGGAAAAAACCATCACTAAAAAGATCGCTGGCAGAATTTCAAAACTTGATTCTTTACTGCAAAGCATTCCAAAAACGATCAAAATAGATGATATTGCCTCTATGAATGTGACTTTCATGGATGACCCTATATTGAGTAATACATCTGTTGAATTTGACATTGATGGTCTGATTATCCCAACTTACGGAGCTCTTGTCCCAACCTTCTTCCACAAGAGCCAGCAGAATATAATCTCATGTGGAGAACCATCAAGAATGCTTGGGATTTTATTAGATGAGGCAGTCATTAATTCTGCATCACTTCTCTATTTCAATGTAAGTTCCATTGATGTATTTGTTCTAGCTTTGAAGTGCTACACTTTTTTTCATGAAGGTTAACTAAATGTTATTGTGGGTTGGCTACCAATTTTTAATTAGCGAAGCATTAAATTCCATTTCTCTTTGTAAGGAAGCACAAGAGTGTTTTGATTAGAGAAAGCTAAATGCTTTAAACGACTTTCACTTGCTTGAATTGATATTTTTGTGCAACTAGAATCTGTCTGTTATGCATAAGCTGTTAGAACCATTGCATCCAGATGGACAAAATTGTTATTATAACAGAGAGGTTGTTTTCATTTGACCCAAGCCCAGAAGTAATTGTTCCTTTTCTTGTATTTATTTATTTTGTGTTTGTAAATGTAATGTGAAAGAAAATATTGATTCTACGTGAAGAATGATATAGGAAAGAAAGCAGGTGCTGTAAATTCTGTCTTCTATTTGAGTTCCCCAAGAAAAGATGAACTATATGTAAAGTACATTAAAATGTTGTATGTTTCATGTATATCTGGCGCGCTTAAGGAGTTGTAAAAGGAAATTCTTTCTGCCACTCAATATGTGTAAGTGATCTTGCCTTTCTTATTTGTTTTTCATACAAACTAACCAAAAAAACTTTTTTTTTTAAAATTATCTAGGCTGGTCGCATGCATTTGAGTGTGGAAAAGGTACCTGACCAGTCACTCCTGAATACTGCTGGCTGGAAATATGTAATACCTCAGCTTTATAAGCAGTACCCAAATGATGATATGAAGTTGAATATCTCCTTAACTTCTGCACCTATGGTTATCGTTACTAAAGACGATATTGGTTCTACCATATACTCGGATATGGTCGTTGATGTCCTTCATCGTGGTGAAACAGTCCCTGTTGCTTGCATATCCGTGGTAAGTGCATAAAAAAGCAATAGTGCATTTCACCTACATCATGTCAACTTTCTTCAAAGTTTCAAACATATATAGCAGGTAGCTTTTCAAATGGATTCTGATTTTCCAAATCTATTTTTTCCTCATTCAAATCCATTTTTAGGTACCATATGGTATGTAAAAGACATAATTAGAGGCAAAAGGTTTTGTCTTTTTTTTGTCAAAACTTCAAATCATGTATGGCGTGGTTTTCATAAGTAGCTGCTTTGTGTAGACCGTCACTGCTTCTGGGGTAATGGAGATATCTGGGAACAATTTAGGTGGCCGAGCTGAATTAAAAGACTTCTCATTGAGCCTGAAGTGGAGCAAAGTTGGCAACTTTCATATGTTCTTAATAGAGGTACAACTTTCATATGTTCTTAATAGATGTACTTTTTCCCTATATAGTTTGATATCAAACTTTCCATACTTATAATACGTAGGCTATTAAAAAAATGTAAGAAATACATTGTAAGGTAACAATAAAAAAAACATTGTAAGGTGTCTTACTTTACTTCCCATTAAATGTATCTTTTGGCTTTTTTTAATTTTGAAGGAAGTAGTAATTTGTGCTACTTGAGGACACTTTGGTGTTACCTTGTTTGTGCTTGTCTAAATGTATTGGCCAAGTTTTAGTTGTTAGTTCTACAGAAACTTGTTAATGATCTACTTTCTATCATCTCCAGCGGGTGATGCGGATCTTCTTAGATACAATATTTATGCCTTACGTAAACCTCCATCTCCACAATGGAATTCCATTGCCCATGATCCATGGATTCACTGTAGAAGATGCGACAATATCATCCGCCAATAATGCCATATTAGTTTGTGCTGATGCCGCTTATACCAGTCCTTCGGCACCAGATTGCACACCGTACAGTGTTGATGCTTGGAAACACCGATGGGACTTGCATTCTGCAACTAGATGAAGGTAAGCTGAAAAAGTATGCATTCTACTTCCCACTGTACATATAGGTGAAGTTGTAGAAATCGTTCACGGATAATGTAGATATTTCACGGTATATTTGTAGATTTAATATCCATTCCTGCTTTTGGTAATGGTTCTCTTGATTATAAATCACTTTATTCCTTTTTTTATTGAGCAATAAGAAATTTAATATTGTTGGACTGGTATCTTTTGTGTGTAAATGGAGACGAACTTTGGATGCGTCACTATGATTTATGTCGGGGTATATTGTCAACCTTACACAAGTGCCTTATATGTTTTTTTTTTTTTTGAAAATGTTCGTTATGCCGTTTCAATGTTTCATCCAGTTATTTAATATGTACAGTTGATGTTGTTGGCATGTTAAGATGAGTCGCTAAATGACTATACATGTCTAAGTAATGTCTTGCAATGATGTTCCAACTGAAAATGTCTAGTGATTCTGTTCGTTCTAGGAGAAAAAGTTCAAAATACCCACCGTTTGTCTAGTGAATATATATATATATATATATATACAGAAATTTTAGAATGAGCCTGGGGCTCAATTAGGCTTAAGTGAGCCCCTTAATCATCCACCGTGCAATACAAATCCAACGTATAGAGTAAGCTCTGGTTAATTTTAGTAGTAGAAGGGTAGGATCGGTATTTACTTTACCTTTGGTCAGGGTTTTTTACCATTCACACGAAATCCTCACCCTCCCTCACGCCTCCAACGAAACCATTCTTCTCTCCCACGTTTCCATCTCCTTCGATCTGGCCCTAAACCCTAAACCTAGCCATCATCTCCCCCCGAATCCTCCCTTCCTCTCCCTAAACCGTATCCACACCTCTCATCAAATCCACACAAATATCTGAAAAATCCAATCCGAAATGGATGAAGAGAGAGATGGAACGCTGAAATCCACAGGTAGGATTTGTATCATTCCTATAACACAGGTTTTTTTTGCCTCTAATTTCTGTATTTTTTGCCTCAGGTAAATCTCTCTTCCGCTCAGATCTCGATTTCTTCGTTCCGATCTACCTCTTCTTTGTCAGATCTGATCCGTTCTGTTCCCATCCGAGGCTCTTAGTTAGGGTTTGGGTTTTGTTGTATCTTGGCATTTAGATCGTGACTAATGGTGTTTCCGGGTTTGATTTATCGAAATTTTGGATTTTTAGGGTCCTGTTGGATTTAGTTGCTAATTTGATTTCGGTTTTCAGGAAAAGTGTAATTCAATATTACAGTTTTCAATATTATATTACAGTAGTCATATTTATATTGCTGCTACTATTACGATGTTCCCGTTACAAACCTAAATTTATTTCCGATTTTAAATAATTTTACCAATACTCTATACGTTGGAGTGCAAGGAATTATAGAACAACTAAGAAACATTTTGCATAGGATCACATTTGCTTGATGTGTTGGATGGAAAAATGGTTTCTGGTGATGTAAGTGAAATTATTTGTTTGCATTTTTTTTGCAAGCATTGTTAATTGTCCCACCTTTTAGGTATTAGAAGTGACATTTGAGCTGCTGGATACCAAAGCTAAAGCTGCAGATCGTGCTGGTTTATATTGTATATTCTCTTATGTTTACCCTCAGGTTAGTTCTCCTTTCTTGTTGGATTGGTTGTTTAATATTCTTTCTTTGGTTCCTTCTAAGGATTAGTTGTTGATACTTTGTTTTGATCCAATTTCAATGTAGATAAAGTTGCATTCATGTCCAGATGTCCTTACTGATGAAATGAAGAAAAACTTTTGTCATTGTTTCGATTGTCCAAGTTATATTATGGGTATAGTTAATTACTATTTCATGATTTTGCACATGGGTAGCCACTGACATTTTTTTGTCATCAATTTTCAACAAAGTCGATTCCGATCGTACAACTCTTATAATTCCGCTAAATCTAAAGCAAGAGTTCTTCAGTGGGTATGTTGTTTCCTGTTCTTGAGTTATAATACACATGGATTTATTGTTTATTGTCACTAATTTTCAGTTGGTTTGTTTGTTTTGCAGTCCAAGTGGGTGACTAAGTACTTTGAAATGACGCACAATTTTGATAATATGAAGGCTTGGGAAGTAGAACATGTTCCTTGCCCCTAGCAATCAGCAACCAGTTTGAATTGCAGTTTGTATGTATTGAAGTTTGCAGAATATCTCTCTGAAGGAAAAGATGTTTTTGATTTTGGAGAAGAAGATATGGCTCGGATTCGTGCTGAATACGTTGCTATGATACTTCGTGGAACATGTTCCGATTAGATTCTAGGAATATTTTTTTGGGATTCCACAAACTTTTTCAAATGTACAACATTACAATTGCATGCAACTGTTGTATGTATGTGAATATTTACAGTTACTATTACTTATGCCTAGCCAAGTACCCCTCTAATATTACGTTTTGACTAATATTATTACAGCATCTTGTCGATTTTACACTTCTTACCATAATTGTACAACTTCTTTTTTTCAATCAAACAAGGTACATAACCAGTTCTCATCAACTTTGTGTTGAACAAAAGTTAACATATTCAACTAAGTAATAGGATATATTATTTTCAGTAATATTACAGCTAATAGATATACTCTATTCATAGAAATTTAATAACACATGTTGTACTTCTTATTGTTAAAACTTTTCTAAACCTTCAATTATCTTAAGATTCCCATTACACCCCATTACATCTTACACATTATCAGGCATCCATTTTTTTAATTGGGCAGGACTAATATTACATCGCGCAAATTAATATTACATATTGATATTGCGTATTGTTAAGGTTAATACTCTTTTAATATTACGGTTTGTATAGTTATATTAGAGCAACCTCCTGATCTTACAGTTGTTATCGTCGTATTACAGTTACAATATACAATCACTTTATGTTAAAACTTTTCTAAACCTTCAATTACCTTAAGATCTACATTAAATCTTACACATTATCAGGCATCCATTCTTTTAATTGGGCAGGACTAATATTACATCGCGCAAATTAATATTACATATTGATTTTGCGTATTGTTATGGTTTGTATAGTATATTACAGCAACCTCCTGATATTACAGTTGGTATCGTCATATTACAGCTACAATATACAATCAGACTAGGTATATAGGTGGTACTCATTAACCATTTTGATGAACAAAACATAAAATGTTAATAAACCTAAAATTATTAATAAAATTATTTGGGTAAAATTAATTAAGGATCATACGTCTAGCAAATTATTAATACACTTTCATACTCCAATTGGTTATTGTAAAAATATTTTAATTTTACATTTTGAAAATAAATGTTACTAGTAAACCTCAATATTACAGTTAGCAATGTAATATTACAACTATCAAGTATAGTTAAAAAACTTTTGTAAGATGTACTATTTCACCATGTCTTGGTACAAACCCAAAAATATTACACAATAAAGAGAGTATATACTAGAGTATGTATATCAAAACTTTAAAAAAAATGATGTATATTCCTGTAGGGCATCATTCACATGTATATCTTGTCCATGAATATTAAGCTTCCTTGCAAGTCATTCCTGTCATTTATTTGTATCTTTAGTTGTAACTCTGCAAAATCCCAAACAAAAACATAAGACAATTATCATGTATAATTCATATTGAATAAGAAGATTAACTACTCACGATTTCTTATTGCCTTTTAGTAGGACAAGTTCTTGAGTCGTGGTCCGAATATTGCATGCACGTTTTACATTGTCTAAGACTCTTGCTTGTTTTTTCTCAAGATTTGATTGAATGCGATTACTACTAAATTTTGGTTTTCCACCTCTGCCGCTCCATTTTGTTTTCGCTTTATCTGGCTGATGAACTAGTATTTCCCTTTGACATGTTCCAGATTTTTGCTTATCATCCTCATGGATTTCTTTGACTGCATTTTTGGTTTCTAACAGAGCAAATTCTAATTTCTGTTCCACCAACTCAGTTGCAGATTAGGTGTACAATATTACTGCTTTCATAATGATATTACTGCTTTGACTGCATTCCTCAACCTCATTCTGCAACTCTAAATTATCCTAAACGTTGCACAATTAGGTGTACAATATTACTGGTTTCATAATGATATAACAATATTAGATTGTCAAATCCACATTACTTCACTATATTACTAGTATAAAAGAGATATGTTAGGTTCAAGTAAAATGGTCATTATTACGGGTATCAATTTAATATTACATATCAACTCATCAATATTACAGTTTTCAATATTATATTACAGTAGTCATATTTATATTGCTGCTACTATTACGATGTTCCCGTTACAAACCTAAAATTATTTCCGATTTTAAATAATTTTTGGTTTAGATCACAGTTTCCAAAGTGAAATCTGCTATCAAAAGTAATAAAAAAACAAACTTACCCCATTTTCCAGTAGAGACCTGATTGGATTTCTCCGGACTTCCATTCGGTTGGATTTCTTTCAACAATTTCCATATTTTGGATTTTTGCCCTCTGAAAACAAATAGTATTTTAAATAAAAACGAAAATCACCATCCAAACACCAAGTCAAAATCGAATCAGCAGCAAAAAATAAAAAAATAAAAAACAAATAAAAACGAAAATTAGCATCCAAAAACCAAGTCAAAATCGAATCAACAGCAAAAATCTCAAAAAAAACAAAACAGAATTCACGAGCAAAAAAACGGAAAAAACGAAATGGAGAAGGAAAAACTAAGCCACTTCGAAATCTATGGAAAGATGTATCGAAGAACGAAATCAGTTGCAAAAAAAACTAAAACCAACAAGAACTGAAATCAGGATAAAAACCCAAAAAAACGAAAAGAGTTGGAAAAACAAACCAAACAAAAGCAAGATGTATCGAACAATCCGTGATATTGATTGACAATAACGGTTTGGAGGGGGAGGAGAAAGGGGTGACGAAAATAGAAGGAAGAAATTGGATTTTCTCGTGCGGATTTGGGAAGAGCAACGAATTGGGAATACCAATAACTTTGATTGAAGGATTTGGGAAGACCAACGAATTTACTTTAATACCCTTACTTAAAGGAAAACATCCTTTACCATTAAGATTAAAATGAACAGTTAGATCTTAAGGAGCTCATTTAACCCAAATGAGCCCCGGGCTCATTCTAACCTTACTCTATATATATATATATATATATATATATATATATATATCTTAGCTGTTTGTTTGCTTTTGAATTAGTTAAGGTACTGTCATTGCAAAAAATAAAAACATTCCAATGATTATAAGTAATTCTATTTTATGATGCCATTTGGATACTGAATATACATATTTCCACAGTGTTACCATTGTCTTCCCATAAGAAATTAAGAATTTGTTATTGAACCCTTTTTTCAACTGTTTCCCTCCGTTTTCAACCTCTCGTTCTATTACTCCCTCATCTTCTTCCTTGGCTTCCCACTCCCAAGAATCTGACCAGGTAATGGCGAGCTTAGGGTTCGTTTCACTTTTAGTGCATCTTTTGTGATAAACGTATGGACATGCAGATTGTTGGTAATACTGTATCATGTAAATTTAAGTCAATTGTTTTCATCAAGTTCACTTGTTATTTTACACAAATCATGAAATCAGTTGACTTGTGCGTGCAATTCACGTGGTTTATCAAATCCAATAGTCAGACTTATCACATAACAAAAGAAATCATAAAAATACGAGGACCCATGAGAAATCCAAAATTCCATAGTTTGAGTTCAATGTGCATTGTAGAACAACTCCACAGTGTGCATTGCAGAACTCCAAAGTCCAAACCAATAACATCAACGTTAACCCAAATCTCAAAAGAGGTTCTCACATTAAACATGATAACGGAGGTCAGATATATGCAATCGTAACTCAGTCACCTTGTGATAGAGATATTATTTCTGATTGACTTATGATCTAATACATACAACTTTTTACTAATTTACAATAAATAAAAAATTCACAAACAGCATATCCGAACCACCTCAGTGAAATCCATCGTTGACTCATGGACACTTACTTCAAACTAGTAAAAATAAATAAAAAAGTTTTCTCAATTCACTATTCATAAATCATAATCATTCTAGTTCGGGTGACATTGACGCATTTGCATAATCACCATGGCGGTTTGATAAAAATAAAATAAAAAGAAACGAAAACCTTTATCTGCAAAAAACCCACCTGTTAAGTTTTAGAGTCTTATCCTACTCCCCCAAAACCCTAGAAACCATGCCCATCTCCCTCTCCCTCCCCTCTCTTCTCCTCCACCCTTCCCCCACCCCACTCCTCTCCTTCCCCCTCCCTCGCCCCCTCCTCCGCGCCTCCGCCGTCGCGCCGAAGCGGTCGGGCTTCCTCTCCGCTATCGACCGCGCCATGGAGGACGAGGAGTACCGCCGCGCACGCGCGCAGGTCAACCGGAAGGGCGTCGAGGTCGAAGGCTACATGGTCGAGGGCGTCTCCGTCGGAGGCCACGAGACGTGCGTCATCGTTCCCAGTCTCAATGCTGCTTTCGATATCGGGAGGTGCCCTTCCAGGGCTGTCAATCAGGATTTCCTGTTTATCACGCACGGACACCTCGATCACATTGTGAGATTATTTTTCTTTTGTGTGTGATTCGAGCTATTTTTTGTGTCAAATTGAGATGTTTATGGAGACTGGTCTTGTGGGTTTATGGAATTGTTAGTTTCGGATTGCATGAAAAATGTCATCGTGTCAATCGAAGGTTTCATCTTTTGAAAAATTTGGTATTCAATACTATTATTACGACCAATTTGGATTGGCGCCTCAGCGGAATGCTATTCTATAAATACCATAGTTCTAAGCCCTTACTTTATGAGATGAGAAGATGTTGCAGAATCATATTATGATGTTTTACTAGAAACTCTCATTAATACAATGAAGCATCTTAGGCTTTAAGTAGTATGTTCTATGCTTTTGCTAATAACAGTGCCAAATTGTTGGAAATGGAATAAACTATTTAAATGGTTTTTTGTAGGTTTGTTTTGCTTATTTCTTTTTGCCAGACATTGGTTTCATTCTTCCTATTAATGAATGTGATTTAGTACTGATGGAGGTTAGTAATTTAACTATAGGGAGGACTTCCGATGTATGTAGCAACTCGTGCACTTTACAGCCTGAAACCGCCAACTGTGTTTGTCCCTCCATGCATTAAAGAGGATGTGGAGAAATTGTTTGATGTGCACAGGTCAATAAGCCATGATGAACTCAAACTTGATTTGGTTGCATTAGATACAGGTTGGCATCCTTATCTCATCTTTATTTTTGCGGTGATAAGTGTGTAGTCATTTAAAATCTTCTTGGTTAATTTAACTTCAGGTGAGACCTATGAAATACGAAATGACCTCGTTGTGAGACCGTTCAAAACTCATCATGTCATACCAAGCCAGGTACCAGATGACATATTTATTAATTTTGATTTTTGTTTTGCATTTCCATAACTTCCGTTTGGTTAGGATGAATCTAATGGGGGTGGTGATATCTGTTGATTGTAAAAGGGATATGTCATATACTCTGTGAGGAAAAAACTTAAGAAGCAGTACACTCATCTGAAGGGAACTCAAATTAAGAAGTTGAAGATTTCAGGAACCGAGGTTTGCAAGCTTACCTGTTGTGTCTGTTATGTTTATTGGTTTTCAGCAATTATGAAGATTTCTTTTGCTTCTCAGGTAACTTAATACTCTTCTTTTCTTGATGAAATGTTTCTTCATCTAGATTACAGACACAATTTTGTCTCCAGAGGTGGCCTTCACAGGGGATACAACATCTGATTTCATACTTGATCCTCGTAGTGCAGATGCGCTGAGAGCAAAGATTCTTATAACTGAGGTAAGATGTGTACTTGTTCAAGTGCAGCAACTGTTAATTCAGTTCAGGTTTTTTTCTCTTCTTGTTAGTGAATTTTTTTCCATTCAACAGAAATACTTCGAAGACTTTTTGAAGTTCTAAATCCACTTAACTACAAATTAAGTATAAGAACAGAAGTTACAATATTAAAAACTATCAAAAGATTCTACCGTGAAGATGTCTCAGACTATGTATACCGAAGATTGAAAATCAACGAAACCATCCCGATTTTGAGACCGTGAGACTATTGACCTCATGGTCTATTATGAATAGATGTTCTCATTTTTTTCGACTTTTTCTTTCTGTTGAACCTAAACTGAGTATATATCTGGCAGATGACTTTTCTTGATGAGGAGTGTAATATTGAGCATGCAAGGCAGTGCGGGCATATGCATTTGTTAGAGGTAATTGATGAAGTGCCTGTTGTTTGACATGATAACAGACATGATGCATGACTTTCACCATTGTTTTGCTGTTCTCAGTTTTTGGTTGTAAGATAGGTATTATATGAAATGTGCAAGTTTTGCAGATTATAGAGCATGCCCAATGGTTCAGGAACAAATCCATTTTGTTCACTCATTTCTCACCCAGATATAAGATTGAGGTTAGTAATTCAACAAACCAAATCTGCTTTCCATTTAGAGACCTACTTAATTCTTACTTCTCGCAGGATATACGGCAAGCGACACTAAAGTTGCAACCCAAACTTTCAGCTAAGGTGGTCGCTCTGACAGAAGGCTTCAAATCATTGTACGCGTCATCTTGAAGACTTGAACAAATTGTGATACCATTCTGCTGATTGCTGTGACCACCTCTGCCTAATCTGTGTATCCGGCAAATATCAGAATGATTTTGCATGTGACATTTGCTCACTTGAGGAAGAGATGCCCTTGAGCTTGGAGTACGGAATACGGATTGTTTCTTGCAGCCATCGAGGAGATGTGGCTGTGCCCCTACAAATTCTTTGATCTCGTAGTAGTACATTCATGATCGAGATTCTATAGGATGCTGCTGGCGGTAGAGTTTTTGAACTTGATGCTGTTTCTATTGGTCTAAAGCTCAGCTGACTGTTATAATTTCGTTCTCATAATTGTTATATAGGCTTTATAGAATCAGGTTATTGTGTAGCCTTTTCATGTGTACAGCAAAATCTGTGAATAATAAAAGTACTACTGTAGTCCGTAGGCCACGGTATATGACTATTTGTAGTCAAGAATGCGTTACACTGGCCTACACGCCTTGTTTTCATGTACTCTGTTATCTATTTATAGCTGTTGTCAAACCAATATGGCAATATGCTTAATAAATTGAAGGTAAATTTGGAGACACATTTAACATCAACGTGCCCTGCACCTAATGGAACTTATGGAAGCGCCTCAATTGATTATTTTCTATAGACCGCATTTGCAGTATTTCGCTCCTGCTCGTGGCTTAATTTCCCAATATATTGAAAGAGAAAATTGTTGATGTTAAGATGTGTCTTGAATTCGGATTCCGAATGGGTTTATGTTTACGTGGGAGGAAACAAAGCTCGAAGATTTGAGGTGTGCTACGTACGGAAGGCTATGGAACTTTGGGGTACCTACCTCCTGAAATTTTTACCTTGTAAATTTGAATTTCAAATTTGTCCTTTCAAATTCTGATCCATCATCTTGATTCTATAGAGATAATGTTAAGGAATTCAGATTAGAAAATTCGGTACTGGCAAGTATTTCTACGTGTGCATACTTACCTTAACCTTCACGACATAAAATTGTCGGTAGCCATGTAGGTCAAAGTCACCAAATAAGACAAACACGATATAGGCTTCAGAACTTTCAACAAAGCTATATATCAGATCCGCCATGCATGCTCTCTGGCCTTCGTGCTTGTAAAACTCCTAAAAAGATATTGTTGACATTAATCTCCATTCTAAATCATATAAGACAACGCAATGGTCTTCCATTCTATTATAGTATGTATATTATCGACCGTTAATCTCGTTGGTTGTTGTCTGTACATGAGATATCAACGAAATCCTCACACATGCTAGTCATGCCTAGCTTTTTTATAGGTTTGTAGATATTATAGGTTGGTTTTAGCGGGAGATTGCATCAAAAATAATTTTATATGAAGACATACCTTAGTTAATTAAGATGTACTTGTATTAGATATATATAATTTAGATGTACTTGTACTAGATAATCCACGAGTCTAGAACTTTATGGAGCTAATTAAGAGATACTCCCAACATAAAAATATTATGTCTTGCTGGAAAATACAACAAAAATACAAGTCAAGCAAACAGAAACAAGTGCGTGCAATATCAAAATTCACACATACGAAATTAGAACCCGACATTGATCATCATGGTTAAGTCTAACTTGCTGGGTATATAGGTTGTAATATGCGCACCTCTATTTGTGAATCTGATCAACTATCTTAATTTCTAGATCTTGGGCTTTCTAATGAGATAAAACTAGAAGTTGGACGACAAAAAAGAGAGATAAAACTAGTAATAGCTGCTAAACACTTCCCTAGAGTAGGGTGACTATCAGACGTACTTATGTATCACATGATATAAATGGTGTCATTAATATATTGCCATTTACAATTAATGGTAATATTTATTGGGTAAGAGACAGACAACGATATATCTAGGTTCATGAGCAACGGCGCTGATGGTGGTTGGCTTATGTTAGAGTTGGATTAACTTGTACAAATACATGCATGCAAGAGAGGGAGGAGGCCAGGTTGATTAACCATTAAAAAATCTTGTTGCATAGACGAATCTAAAGTTATCTAGAAGACTTATTTTAGGAACCAACTTACCCCATCTATTACAACAGTACTGTCATGCATGTTAATTATCAAAGATATTTTTGTCATCCTGAAAAATTACATGACCAACTAGTTAATATGATTTGCCCCCCGTGCATAGCTCAAGAGGTGAAGAGAGAAATTACACACCCATGATGTACTAACCATGTTCGAACTCCAACGACGACGACGCTAGGAAAAATACACTCGGTGAAAAAATATGTGGGTAATTTCCCTTTTGAAATCTCAACCCACCTGCTCAAGTGGAGACTGTGGATGTCGAGAAATTCTAGGGGGTTAATATGACCGAAAAGATTCCACAACAAGTCTTTGGTCTTTCCATTTTCCAACACCATCTTTAACAACTCAAAACGTTACATGAAAGTGGCAGTTTGTGTTTCACACTCTTTTCCACTGCAAGAGCAACAAGTTGGCAGGGCATGTGGTGTACTTAAGCAAAATTTTCCTTTCTTTTGTGTGACATATTTGACAATCTCTAACTTTAGGATTAACCAAAAACCATGTTTCAAGACAATCCCCCAAATATGAACATATATACTTAAGTTTAGATGTACTAATTTAATATATATGAATATATATCACCTATCTAACTCAAATCAATTGATCTTTAAAAGGATAAAAAATATATGACCTTGACAGGTAACCGGAATTTTGTATAACCATCTTAATTAACCAAGCTAATATTTTAGCTTGGCTAGAATCACTGTAGTCTGAGAATCTTGTTATTTTCATTGGCACCATTTATATACATGACATTATGTATAGTATTTCTTACTAAAATTCAGAACAAGCAAGTGCAGGTGCAACAATTCGCTAGATATTTAATTTTGAAGGTTGGGGTTGCATGTGATGTGCATTTATGTGGGTAACTTGCATGTTGGCACTCCAAATATGTTGAGTACCCCACACTACGTTCTAATTCTACATATGATAATATTCCTTCAAAACTGGAAAATAATGGTAGTTTCAAGTTGTAACCACCACCATCTAATGGTATATATAATATATTAACACTTTGTGCCCCTCCCAGTCTCTATATATAGAACTTCTAATTCTCTCAAGAGTCTTAACTTTAACATATTTTCCTTCCATTATCCTTTAATTTTCCCTTCCTCCACCTATACCACCGGCCCATCATCTCATGTCTCTCAGCTTTGCTGGTATGAAAGGAGGAAAATTTATTAATGCTCCTTAAATGCTACGTTGAACCATATATACATATAGATTTAGAGAGAGGGAAGTGCATATATGCTTGTCACCTTTCTCCTCCTCAAATCAGCTAGAGATCGATCGATCGAGATGGGTACAGCGCTTGAAGGAGACCACTTTGTGATACCACAAATGAAACTTGAAAAGATGCTCAGCATGAAGGGAGGCTATGGAGAGAGCAGTTACATCAAGAACTCACAAGCTCAGGTGATTAAAAAGTGTTGATTAATTATTCTTCACGAAGGAGCCTGAGTCACACGCTTAATTTTGTATACCATTTGTTATATAATTTTTGTCTCAATTATGCTTATTTAATTTCCTTCTAGGGAAACCTTCTTGTACATCTAGTAGTTAATAGATGACCTAATTACAAGACTTAGAGATCGGGCCAAAAGACAATTTTGTCGTGATACAAATTGCAAGACAAAATAACCCTTGGAATAATAGTTAATTACATTACTAAGTACACTTAAATTTCTTAAAAGGTTCATATATAGCATCTTTAATTTAGATGATTCAAAACGAATACCTTCCCTGTATCCTAATTATATATGATTTATCTTATCTTATATATATATATATATATATATATATATATATATATATCATCTTCTGATGTTAATTTTCTTAAAGTAGAGTTGCACCTTAGAATGACCAAGATAACTCTTAAGCATACCACTTAATATATATCATGGAGTAGTAACTAAGAACAACGTTATGAATTATGATGAGACAATGGTGTTGAAAATTAATTTGTCTAATTCCGGCCGGCCGGCAGGCCCGTCACGCCCGATTGATGCTCCACTTCCTGGAAGCAAGCCTCGACCAAACCCACCTCCCTACCAACTCCTCCCTGCCCTTCACGGTTGCCGACCTCGGCTGCTCCTGCGGCACCAACACCCTCTCCACCGTCGACTTCATAATCACCCACATCTCCAAACGCTACGCCGCCGCCACCGCAAAACCCTCGCCGGAGTTCCACGCCTTCTTCGTCGACCTCCCCAGCAACGACTTCAACGTGCTCTTCCAGCAGCACTGTGCTCTAACAGCAAGCATCGCTCGGCCGTACTTTGCGGCGGGAGTGCCGGGGTCGTTCTACCGGCGTTTGTTCCCAGCTGAGTCGGTGAACTTCTTCCATTCCGCGTTCTCACTCCATTGGCTGTCTCGGGTGCCGGAGGAAGTCGTGGATGTGAAATCCAGAGCGTATAATCAAGGGAGAGTGTTTGTGCATGGGGCGTCGGATTCCACTGCTCAAGCTTACAGGTTTTGTCAATTTTAAGTTTAAATTTTAAGTTATCAATAAAGACAAATTGTTCATAACATGTTTTAAAGATAGTAGATCTATCCTCATGTATAGTATAGAAGTTGTTTTGTGGGGGAAGTATTTAGGTTTGTCTTCTTTAATTTAAAGTAGGATAAGTAAAATATATATATATATATATATACTTAAGGTTGTGTGACATGAATTAAAGGTATGCAACATGCATGATTCGAAATAAGTTAACGTCTCTTAATTTCTTTAACATGCATAATAAATTAATGCATAGGTCAGGTTTAAGGTAAGGGTATTGGATTGGTCTTGTACGTTATGTATTTTAGTTAAGTTGATTACCAAATTAATTACTTATTCACAGAAAGCAATTCCAATCGGATTTGGCGAGCTTCTTGACGTGTAGAGCAATAGAGATGAGGAAGGGAGGCAGCATGTTTCTCGTCTGCCTCGGACGCACCTCTGTCAATCCTGCCGACCAAGGTGGTGTTGCTCTCTTGTTTAGTTCTCATTTTGAGGATGCATGGGATGATCTAGTTGGCGAGGTAATTAGAAATTAATGTACATTAAATTATATTATTATTTGTGGACAACGTGATTAAAATCAAGAAGCTATTAATCTAGAAATATTGCTTTAGAATAAAAATGCACATACATATATATATAAATTTGGATGTGTTGCTTTGTTCAGGGTCTAATACAGGGTGAGCAGAGAGACAAATTTAACATACCAATATATGCTCCAAGCCTTGAAGAGTTCGAGGAGGTGGTGGTGGCCAACGGTTCCTTCGCCATAAACAAGCTCGAGCTAGTCCAAGGAGGAAGTCCTCTCGAGCTCAACCGCCCCGACGACGCTGAAGAAGTTGGTAGAGCGTTGGCCAATAGCTGCCAATCAGTCTGTGGAGTTCTAGTGGACGCCCACATTGGCGATCACCTCAGTTCTGAGCTTTTCCTCCGCCTCCACCGTCGAGCCGCTTCACACGCAAGACACCTTGTGGACCACCTCGAGTTCTTCCACATTGCGGCATCCCTCTCGTTTGATTTCTAGACCAACAGTCTGCAATTAATTATGCTTCACATAATATATATATATATATATATGAATATTGACCGTTGTACGTGTTTGTACGTTCAAATAAGTTTCTTAATTTTCATAATCCTGTGTCACCAAACAGTAGGTGCAAAGGCATTAGCCATTAGGCAAGAGGTACGTGCTATATTTACCAAAATGCCAAATTTATCCCATTTCGAATGCTCAATGTGTTTGTCACTTTGTTGGATGTACTTGTGGAGATAGGAAAATCTAATTATTATCCAAGAAACAAAATTAACGGTGAATTGCGGATCTAATACCAACTTTCAAGGGGTTTTAAAAAATGTTTTTTTTAACTTGTATGTATCTTGAACATGTCATAATTAATCGTGTGTACTTGTGTTTTAGCTATTTACTTGTTTCAACCTACATTTCCGTCTAAAAATTGAAGAAGAAAAAAAAATCCAAAAAATCCTTCTCCCATTCACCGTCTTCTTGCCGTCTCCACCTCCTCCTCTCCTTTCCCCTACGGCCTACATGCAACAAAGGCAGGAGGGCCTCAACCACGGGCATAGATAGGCCTGGTGGATAATTGGAAGATCATATGCAATGTTATCTTCCAAACAATCAACAATAACGGTCACAACAACAGTAGAACAGATCATAACATGTTCACGACATACTCAAAGAGACGAATAATTTAGCATATAATACCTCAACCATAATTTTATTTATAAATATAATGACTTGAAAAAAAAACTCGCTATAAATCGTGTCTCAACGTCGCTAGTAGATCTGGATGTCATACCGTGCCGTGTGGTAGACCGAGTTTCCAACCTGACTGACCGGACTGATCAGGCACGGTCCGTTACCCAAGTCTAGTCGTTCGTGTTGAAACTGAGATGTCTAAAGTGGGATGCGAGGAATACGTCCATTAAAAGTCAGGGCAAATTTGCGTCAAAGCACCGCAATTAAGCCAAAATTTCGACTCACCCCAATTCCAGTTCCGAACCCCGCAAAGGCTTCAAACCCTCTTCCTGATCTGTACCAAAACCCTCGATGGCGTCATCCCACCTCCGCCGCCTCCCACCGGCGACGAAACCCCACCTCCTCACCCACCTCCGCCGCTACGGACCCCCGCGCCCGCACGACCATTCCGCCCCCTCCTCCCACCTCGGCAGCTGGGAGCCGTCGCCGGCGCTGGTGGACCCCTTGGACGCCCAGAGGCGCCTCGACCTCCTCCGCAAGGACTACGCCCGGAAGGTCCGGGAGTGCCGGAAGAAGTACGAGTTCGAGGTGGAGACGGAGAGGGTGGAGAAACTGCAGAAGGAGGCGGCCAGGAGGGAGGCCGTTAGGGTTGCTAAGGAGGAGCGGAAGGCCGCTAAGAAGGAGGCGGACGAGGCTCGTGCTGCGAAACATAGGGCTTTCCAGGAGGAGCTGCGGCAAACGCTTGTGAGCTTTCGCGCTTTTGGTTTTGTTTTTGGATTGTGAAAGTAGGGTTATTGTGGTTTTGAAGTTGTTTCATGTGATAATGAACGGATGCAATTGGCTTTGAATTAGTGATTGTGAAGAGGGTAAACTTAACTGTTAACCTTGAATTGAGCTTAGTGAAGCGAAAATGGTTTAGTTGTGGTCAAGTATTTGTTTGGATTGTCACCAATCACTAAGCTTGAAATTGCAACACAACTACTGGTTTACAACTTCATCTAGGAGAAGAAAGTATTATTAGTTTGTTTAATCATTAGTTAGATGCATCCTGTGGATATGGGATATAGGCAAATGCTGTTAGGATCCTCTTTTTGGCACTAGGGAACTCTCTTCACTCACCCCTGCCTGCACCACTTTGTGGAATTGGGGTGCGGGTACAAACCCTAGGTTGACTGGCATGGTTGACCATAGTTGGTCATTAGATAAGTCGAGGACGAGAATTGAATTGAATGGGGAATAATGTGTGATCTTCTTAACATCATTCCACCACGCCCTGATGCCCTGGTGGGCTAATGCTGCTAGTGTCCTCTGCCCAAAAGTATGTTTGTCATTATGCTTATTTCTTTCGTCTAAGTACATCTAAGGACCAAGAGATTGGTGCGGATTGACAACTTGAGTTTTAAATGCTCCGTTAGATAGAAAATAAAATTTTCAGTGTCAATATATGCAGTTACTTGTTGGTTGCCAAGTGCATGTTTATATGACTCGGTATTATACTCCGTAGTTGGACTTTCTTTTTGCATCGAATCTCAGAGCAGTGGTGTCTTCTGTTAATGTGCTTCCACACTGTCAACTAATTTTAAACCATTGACTCTATGTAAGATTTGAAGATTTCAGCTGTCAAGATGCTTACAGTAAGACAACATCTTCCTGCCATGTTGTGTCACAGCTCAGTGCAAAAATGCTGCAAAACTTGTCGTTTTGTTGTATGTTATAACTTATAATTGTTATTTTGAAAATCGATTAGAACCAGAAGATGCGGTCATATTTTGTTTCACATTTGATGTTATTATCAGCCACAATAAATGCTGCTTTTAGATGGCAAGGTTGCTATCATGCAATTGTTTTTCTGTGTTGATTTTGCATATAAAGCTTTATCATATTGTGCATTTTATTATTTTTCTTAAATTTTGGTGATATATTTTCATGTTTAATCTATGTGTTCAAACGAATATAGTCGAAAGAGAGAGCTGAGAAGTTGGAGAGTTGGAGAACAAAGGAAGCAGCAAGGGAGAAGAAGAAAAGTGAGGCTCGTGAACTTTTGCGAAAACAAAGTTCACTTTGGATTGATGAAGGCGATTTGAAGAAGAAAATATACGAGTCTTTTTTGGAGTTTTGAAGGTTTCAATAGTCTGTAAGTTCCGATAAACTTTCACCTGCACCAGATTTATATTGTTATTTCAGCAATTAGTTTTATTTCCTTATCTTTATTTAAGTGAAATGATTTGGCATCTCTATAAAAATATCTTTAAAAATCACTTTTACTACAAAAAGCAACTAGAAAACAATTTCCTTATCCATTTCTGTGTGGAACTGTAAGGTGAAAAATAGTACATTTTCACGCAGAAAGCATGATTTTCAGATGGGAGCCCATAGTCATACTTGCATATGGTAGTTTGAAGTGAGAGTAGGCATGTATTCCCAACCTTTCAGACCTCTTTCGATCTGGCTCACACTCTACCAAAGTCACAGGCAAGTCAGGCGACCAGGTTTTAACCAATTAAAAAAAGAACCGTGATAGACGGACGCGCGCGTCACGGACGCGCCTTACGTGGATCTGTACAGCTCAGATATTTTTCTTTGAGTCAGCGTCCAGTCAACGAAATTTCTCTTCGCGCGTTTTGGTTTTTTTAAAAAACGCCGGTTCTTTAAGTTGAACGATTCATTTCCCAATACACAGATAAGACAGTGTGCAGACTCTAGGACATCGTGCAGTCTCATTATTCGTGCAGAGTCCACACTTATCATAATAAAATATTTGTTTTTAAGTTTTACGTTGGATCAACTTAATTTGTCTAGCTTACTTTATGTGTGTGTGCAGTTTACATTATGTGTTAGTCTTGTTTACGTTATGTGTATGTCCGGAATAAGTGTATATTGCTGTCCGGAATAAGTGTATTTGTTGTCCGGACTAAGTGTATTTGTTGTCCGGTTTAAGAATAAAGTGTGTCCAGAAACGAAACATAAAGTTTGTCCGGAATAAGTGTATTTGTTGTCCGGAATAAGTGTATTTGATGTCCGGAATAAGTGTATTTGCAGTCCGGAATAAGTGTAGTTGTCCAGAATAAGAAGAAAGTGTGTCCAGAAACAGAACAGAAAGTTTGTCCGGAATAAGTGTATTTGCTGTCCGGAATAAGTGTATTTGTTGTCCGGAATAAGTGTATTTGTTGTCCGGTTTAAGAATAAAGTGTGTCCAGAAACGGAACATAAAGTTTGTCCGGAATAAGTGGATTTGATGTCCGGAATAAGTGTATTTGCTGTCCGGAATCAGAATAAGTGTATTTGCAGTCCGGAATAAGTGTATTTGCAGTCCAGAATAATATATGACTTCATTATTGTCGGAATAAACGAATCAATATATGGAATGCAATAATATGATGTCAAAACAAAAAAACGTCCGCAAAGCGCGCTCCCTCTGTCCGCTCGTTTTGCGGTGGGGGGGGGGACTCACGTCCCCCGCAGGGGCTGCCGCCCCCTGCCGCCCCCGCACAAACTCAACAAACCTCCCACTGTATATTTTACCCCACAAGAATTACGTTTAGGAAAAAAATAGGGAAGAACATTCACGATGCTAACGCTGACAAGAACATCGGGAAGTCTTCGCACCGTCCCATTCACGCTGCTTACGTTGTGAAGAATCCTGGGAGTCGGCATCAGACGCTTCTTCGACATAATATCTTACTAGAAATGGTGATTTATTCTGGAGAGAAAGAATGAAGAAAAAAGAAAGAGTGTCATCATATTTGTATTTGGGTGGAGAGAGAGAACATGCTGAGTTGAAACGCATTTAATGTGATTTGAGTGAACATCAGGAAGAAAAAACAAAAAAACATTCATGCTTTGGCCACGTAAGGGCTGACATGGATATCCACGTAGAGCGCGTCCGTGACGCCTGCGTTCAACAAACATTTTCCTTAAAAAAATAGGGTGTCTAGGCAACCCATTTTAGGGTCACCCTAGTAATTTTACACGCTTCTCTCACCCGGGGACCTTATGGCCTTGATGACCTACATATGTCCCTCAGAAGAAAATAAAAGGACAAACGGATTTCCACGTGCGGACGCATACCCGTTTGCCAATATAAAACTATGATTTTCTCTCCTTTAAGTTAAAATTATTTCGAAGAAACAACTCCACCCCCAACTCCAAAGTTAGGTAATTTAAAGGTGTGGCCAAGTTTTAGCTTGGTTTGAGGCAAATTTTGGGTAAACCTTGAGTTTGTAGAGATTGAAATGAAATTCTCGCTTCATAATTCCTTATTTAAAGTCCTATCTTTATAAGTGTAAGTAAAAAATTAAAAGCACACAGCGTTGTCTTGAACAGACAACATTGTTATCTTCTTTGTCCCGGTGAGTGGTGACTGTATAGGTCATGATGTCATGTAGAACCTTATCCTGATGTGAAGTAGATATCACAAATGGAATGAAGTGATGTACGGATTTTATTTTGTGCTTTCAAAACAATGTTTTAATCATCTTTCACTAAAGCCTTTGTAGTTTAATTTACGTTGGTGCAAAAGCAAGCAAAACTTGTACGTGCCGGTCACATAGCAGAAGTTCATAGGCTGCAACCTTGCTAATCACGTTTACCATCTGGACAACCTTTGTCACTACATGCTAACAAGACATGCACTGTGTTCAGCAACAACTTAACATTATAGGGCTGCTGCATTCGGTTTCCACTGGGTTAAAAAGCCCACACTACAACAATAATGGTAGGCACGGTTCATATTGCAATAATATATAGGTCATCAAAAAATAGTATTGCAATAATATAGAGTCAAGACGCTTTGGCAGGTTTTGAGTTCACTTTTTTCTAGTAAATAGACTAGAAAATTGTTTCTGGAAAAAGGGAAATGTTTGAAGATGAGTTGGATTCTAGGCAAGCTGCAGCAAAGAAGAAAAGTGGATCTCCAAGTGACTCTCTTCGATTTGTCATTTGCCATCTTCATCATGTTCTTTACCTTACATAGAGCGGATATATAGGGGGAACCAGATCAAGAGCAATGACTTTCCAACTAAACCTGGCATTCGTGGTAGTTTCATGATTCTTAGACTTATAGATAAGAAATGAGTTTTGAATATATGTAAGATTGTAAGATGTCTTGCCAATTGGTTTAAAAACATATGACCTGCTTCTATTTAAATTTTCTAGAATTGTTTCGCGTGTGTTTTGTCTCCATTTTCCCTATGATTAGTACTTAATTTTTTCATTAAATTTGCAAGGTCGTGCATAGTTGATCCCCGTAGACATCCCCAAAGCTTTGTTCTTTTCTTCTCTTTCCATGAAAATGTATGTCCACCTCGCAGTCTTTCCCAAAGTTTGCCAGACAATTATCCAACATTACTTATTTATGAAGGATTAATGCTCTTTCTAAAACATTAAAAAGGCATAGCTCCAATTGATCTACAGACGGAGTGCCATTAGACACTACACTGACTCTAAATTGAAAAGTTATTTTATATTTCTCATGAAATCCATTACAAACTATGGATGTCCAAGTTCCATTAGCTTACAAAATAATGTTCGACGAGGGCGAAAGGAGCTCACGGCCATCTACAACTCCACATCTCATGATCTACTACCTTAATATCAGCCCCGATTGCGAAGTCAAGTTGTCTTCTTTTTTAGATTTTTTCCGCCCCGTGAAAGCAAGGCCACCGTGCTAGACTTCCTAATAATAACTTTAAGTAGCAATTAGTAGCGGAATGCGTGTTATATAGGGCGCCATACGTGAAGCAACAGAGGAATCCCGTTGGGGGTGGTTGAAGGATCCTCCCTTTCTTATGAATTTGTGCAAGATATATCACTACTCACTCATGTATCTAGACAGTACTATTCTCCCGTTCAATGAACCTGGACACAAGCGAACCTTGGCACCATGATTTCTACTTCAGTAAATCATATTTGGGCGACACTGTTAACATGTTATTTGTTTTGGAGTTTCTAAAATTATTCTTAGTCGCATGGATTTTCGAGATTCGACCATTCAACTTAGCATTGCTTATAGTCTCCCGGGGCATAGTCAAGCTGATTAGGGATGAGTGGAACACACATTTCGGGTTCAAACCCAGTAACGACATGTCAAACTTCTCGGTGAAAATGGTATTGGACCACCTACAATTTGGAGGCGAGTGTCAAAAAAATTTGTATCATAAAAAAAAAACACTTAGCACTGCTTATAAAGGAACCTACATGTGTTAATTTAAGAGTAGAAAGTCAACGATTAGATAAATTTCTATTTTCTTAGTCGTAAAGTTCAGCAACATTTCCTTTATTTTATGTTCATTAATATTAAAATCATCATATAACTGAAATAATCAACAAAATATACTTGTTTGTTGTAATATTAACATTATCGATCGTGTGAAAGACATGAGTACGAATCATGCCCAAAGCAATATGTAAACGCTAACATGTTTAAACGTGAGCACATTGGCGTCGAATTCCCAACAATTTAGGAAATGGAGATTGGGATGATGAAGACAGATTGTACGGTCTGCATGGTACTCAATTAATGAGAAGAACACGAGCGAAATGCAAAGCGCTAGTTCACGTGAAAAAAACAGCCCATACTTTCAGCTCAAAATAAAAGGCAACCAAGGATTATTGGGAATGGTTAAACGTCGCTCGGATTTTACTAAAATCGTTCGTCACAATTATCATTTTGTTATTCACAATTCATTTAATACTCATTATGTTCCGTAAAAAAATAAAAAAAATCAGGTCGTCCGGTAAAAACACGCCCCCATCATAGTGGCGTCTAAGCCAAACGCCCCAGTTGTTTAGAAATTTTTTTAAATATTGAATTTATATGGTTTGTTATTTCAATTATTTCAGGTTCTGTTGCAAGATTTTAGTGGTGACGGGGTGAGAAAAAACACAAACATAAATAAACGGATAAATGAATCAATATCTGGATTACTAGCGTTCCTCGCAAGGGCTGCCACCCCGTGCCAATTTCGCATTCCTACTTTGATTTTATTTTTCATGATTATTTTTTGTTGTAGTATGAAAAAAAGAACTTATTGGAAGCAGAAAAAAATAAATAAAAGAGAAGAATAAAATGATAATTAGTACCGAAGATTTAAGTAATTTACGAGTTACGTTTAACCGTCTAGATAAACAACGAACCTGGACAACAAACAGCCACGTTCAACGCATCTGGACGCGGAAACGGCAATCCAACCTTCAAAAATCAAAACATCTCACCGAAGTGTGGACCAATCCTAAATTTGGGACCCACGACCATAGGGGTCCGTCACGCCCACCACATCCCGAGTGGGTCCCGCACGAGCCAACTCTAGTTCTTATCCAATCTCTACACTCGACGGATAGGATCGTTCCGGAATTCCCATGCTGACAAATCGTATCCGTCCGCGTCTAATTTGTCCACGTGGCAGAAAGAAGTCTGACATGGTGATATTGATCGACAGGACAATTCCATTAGGGCTCTTTGCATTTATGCCCTCTGTGTTTAATGATTCACACTTATAACGCTACAGTTGACCTTTTGACTCAAATAATATTTCCTTGCGTATAATATGATACTTGATTTTCACTTTTGATCTTTGTACATGCGAAATAAGATATTATTATGCTTAATAGGATCGATGAAGTGGTTAATTTGCATGACAATATCTATTAGTAAATAAAAATTGCTCATATTATTATCCTAAAATGCACATAAAATTTGTATATTAAGCTCTAACAAACACTAAAATCAACCCAAAATCTTGCTCAATTGTTCAAAAATATGAGTCCAAAATAAAATTGGAGCATATTTATTTTAAAACCACAACACATCAGCCTCAGAAGAAATAATTGATGTGTTGCAACACTGAGCCAATAAAAACTCAAAACCAAAGAGAGCAAGTGATATATTAGATACATCATTTTATTTGGAGAATAGATATATTTGAAATTCTTCTTAAAAATAAGGGGCTAAAGTGCAAATGCTCCTCCTATATATACAGAATCCCACCACTCCCACCTTCACCTCACCAGAAGACATGGGGTTGGTGGCGCGGCCAAGGAGAGGCTCACCGGCGTTGGACGAGAGGGCAAGAGAGAGACTATGGGGGACCACCGGACCGGTCTCAATCAGAAGCGACGAGTCCTCCCCGGAGCTGGCGGAGTTGGTGAACTCCTTCTACGAGAACGGGGAGGAGGAGAGCAGGGTGGTTGTGAAGAGGAGAGGTGGGGAGGCGGAGAAGATGGTTGTGGAGAAGTTGGTTGGTGGAGGTGGGGATGTTGTGGTGGAAAGGTTGAGGGAGGTGGTGGAGATGGCGGTTGGTGGTGGTGGAGAGGAGGAGGAGGAGGTGAGGTTGAGGGTTTTGTGGTGGCTTCGACGTAGAGGTTTTCATGCTGGTACGTAAATTGGATATGGTTTTGGATTTTATTTTTTGAGTTGGGAGTTTTTTTTGTTTGATTTTTAGGATTTTTTTTGGAGATTGTTGGGTAGAGGATGTTGTGGTTCTCACTTGGGTTTGTTTATTTTTATGTGTTTTTTGAATTTTGTGGAAGTAATGTTTCGTGTTTTGTTTAGTTTGGAGTAATTGAGGTTCTGGTTTAGGATATGTTTCGAGTTGTTGACGGGTTTTCGTCTGTCATGTTTATGTTCGATGAGGGTTTTTAGGATTGAGTTTTGGGTGGGGCTTTCAATAGGTGAAATTCATGTCAAAATTTGATTTGATATAGACGTTTCATTGGGATTAAGTAATGCATGGTTTGTACAGAGTAATTGAGATTCTGCGGTTTGATCAAAATTTCACTTGGTGGTGTAACTTTTAATGGATTTTTAATATGATATGATGTATAATAAACTTGTCTTGATCTTTGTCGATGTGTTTATGAGAATTGTAATATTTGGTTGTCTAAATAACAGGATAAGTTACTAAAACAATTTTCCAAAATACCACTTATTCTAGCATAAAAGTTTCTAAAATGCTGTTTTTCTTCTTCTTAAGATTTTCAAAACCATCCCAAATGGAAGAAAAAAATACTAAAACACAAAATCTAATATTTTGTCCTAACCTGCTCTCTCCAGCTCTCCGCAGGTCCCAACCGGAATCCGATCCCAAACTGAAACCCCGATACCGCTTCCCCCCGACGAACCACGAGCACATCGAGGTCACCATCTCCAACGTCCACCATTACATTGTTGAGCCCAACCTCGCCGTCCACTTCTCCATTGCACGGCCAACGCTGGAATACCTCTCCCTCCTGGCCACCCTTCCAACCGTGTTTGTTGGCCGCCCGGAGACGCTGAAGGAGGTGGTGGGCCTCATGTGCTCGGCGGCTCAGGAGTCGATGAGGAAGCGTGGGATGCACATGCCACCGTGGCGGCGGAGTGAGTATGTATTGAGCATGTGGTTTGGAGAAGGTGGGCCGTTGGAGTCCGGCGGGAAGGGTGGTTGTGGGGTGGAGTTTGAACGTGGGGACAAGAGGTTGGAAGTTGGTGTTGTGGGTGTGTATTTGTGATGGTTAATCGTGGGAGATTGGGATGGGTTTTTTGGGACTTTGATGTGGACTTGTTCTTCTGTGTTTTTAGTTTGTGTTAATTGTTTGTTCATTTAGATGACAAAGGTAATGATGGAAGGGAGAGGAACATTTTTTTCCTGTGAACTTTTATGTGATTTTAACCATAGTCTCCCCTTCATTTATCCAGATATTAGGAGTGTTTTGGTTTCCCTTTGTGGGTAAAGATGAGCAAAGTGAAGTGCTTATTTCAGATAATCGTTTCTCCCTTTATTTATGTTTTATTGTGACTGTAATACAAATACATGCAAAAGGATATAAACTACATACAGACAGTAAATGACACAGACGCTCTGAAAGTGTAAAAAACCCCTCAAGTAATCGCCTCATGCTTCTCTAATAATAACAAAACAGAGGATGTCAGCCTCGAGAAAAGGGAAAGCCAAAACCTGAAAGCTTCGGAAACACGAGCTCTGCTTAATTACTTGTTTATGTACTGAATCCGGGAATTCTCTCTCAACCACTCTAGAACCTTTGCACCCTAAAGAACATCCTGTACCTGGAATAATCAGTAAAAATAGCTATTATCTGAATTTCAAAAGGGAAATTACACACGTATCCTATGACTTTCTTTAACACACTAGACTATTTCATTCTTTAATATGGAAATAGCTAAATGTCATAAACGATAATACGATTAAAGGTTGTAATGGGCAAATAGCTAAATATCCTATGACCCAACGTGTTGTGTAACGTTGGGTTGCAAAAAGCCCACGTATAGATTGCTACTCATAAGAGCAGGAAACCATGCGAAATTGAGTACACTTCATATGCAGGTCAAGTGAAATGCATAATATGGATTCTGTAATAATCTCCAAAAATCACATTCATCTTACGATTCTTACCAGAAGAAGCAAAATCTACAACTTCAGCAAATTGACTTCTAATTATGGGTTTAAATATATAGCAGATAAAGACCAATCATCACAGGCTATAGTCAATAGCACGTAAATACCTGCTCCTTTATATTGTCTTCTTCATAATCTTGATTATGGCGTTTAAATTCAGCCACAGACTTTTCAATCTCTTCGGTTAGCTCCTCCGTTGAATACCTTGAGGTTGTTTTGGGTAGTCGTGTTATTATTTGGGTGAAATTGGCTTGGATCAAAAGTTCAAAACCACAACAGAATTGAGAGACTTGAATTCTAATGAGTTCTGAGTAATTGGTCTTTAAAAATCTAAAAATTCAGACACTATAATTCGTCCACAATTACAATAAAATGTTCTCATTTCCACCCCAAAACCAAAAACAAGCCCCAGGACATATGTTTTACGTAAAAGTGACTCTTCTTGTTACGTCATGAAATAAATGATTTTTCACTTTATCATAAAATACACTGATATCAATCATTAAAAACTATAATTTTACATTTTTTTTCTTCCAATAAACGATAATAGGCTAATTTCAATGGTCAATGAGGAGTTAAGGATCCACATAAATCCAAAATTACTTTACGTAAGATGAAGCAATGTTAGCCACCGTTAAGGATCGTTGTCCTGTCAAACTCCAGAACATTGTAGTTTTCGGCAAAATCTATAATTTTGAAAGTCCAAAGTACTTTTATTAACTTTTTATAAAATTTAGTTTCTTCCAGAGCAGATAGATCGGTTGAAATTGCAGCCTTCTCGATACCCACCCCTCGTCCCAACTGCGATTTCAGAAAAAAAAATCTCAAACCCGTTGTAAACTTCAACAACCAAACTTAAAGACAAAAACACGACACAGAAAAACCGACGAAAAGAAAAACATAATAATAATAATTATTATTATTATAGATCAGATGTTGGCCTCGATAGACGCAAATCATGACCCAAACGCAACGATCTGCCTGGATGATGCCACATTCGTATGCCGAGAAGGGTCTCCGGAGATGGACAAACCACACCATCTCTTCTTTTACGATCCCTTCTCACGACCAACAAAACTTCTAAAATCAAAATAATAATAATAATAATAAAGGAAAAGTAGTTTTTGAGGATAATGTGGGAAGGTCGGTAAGCAGAATTGCTGATGGATCGCAACAATCGACCAGTTTTCTTCCCGTTTTCATTTGGCTGCAGCCGTTACGGCGATTTCAAGGTGTGAGAATCAAAAAACTCCAACATCTTGGTACATACAGCTTGCTTTGAAAGATTTTAAAAAGAAAATCATAAGCCCAAAAAAAAGGAAGATGCGGCGGCGTTCAGAAATCAAAAGGAGATGGAAACCTAAATATTGGCAGTAACCAGACAGCATATTTATAGAGCAGCTCTCCACATAGCTGTCAGGTGTCTCGCGGAAATGTTAGACTTTGCATTGGGATCTATCTTTCTAATTGGGTAAATTTTAGCTTGCTTTTTAATACTTTTTTCCGAGGCAACCTTCGGGATTTTATTATTAATAACATCACCCTTTGCAAATTCAAATAATGTATTTGTTGATCATGTGAGGTCTCTCTATCCTTGTTGCATCGCAATGATCTTGTGATTTTTCATACTAAACTTGATAATACATTTCAATAGTATTTAAGTTTTTTTGTCTTGAAAACTTGCATTTTACGTCCTTTTTGTCGCTGGTATCATTAAATAGTGTTTTTGAATTCCATCAAACTTCCATTTAGGATCATCTTGACGACTGTATTTTACAACTCTTTGGAGTTGTAAAACCAAACCATATAGTTTTATGGTAATACCAACTTTAACAAGAATTACTATAAAGCAAAGCCAATATAAATGATTTTAAAGGAAAGTAGATAACTTTAACTTTAGAAATAAATGTAAAATGTGTTAATTGATTTGTATACTCTTTTTTTTTTAAGCTTGAGCATGTAAGGGTAACCATGCCTAATGTGAGATATGAGAGAGTGGCTTTGCAAAAATAATTAGAGTGCAATCAGTTAAAGAACAATCCGACTATAATAGGGAAAAAGAAGCATGTTATAAAGTCCTTCAAACCTGAATAAGTCGTCAATGGAAAAGGTTTCATTCATGTCAGTGAACTTTGTTACGATGCGGATGGAATCCTTCAACGCCCTCCCTTTAACCTGAGAAGTGTGGAGTCAATAGTAGAAATCATAGACTCAAAAGTGAATGAAACACAATCTACCAGAAGGCGGAAGAGAAAGTCTCTCTAGTCCGTACCTACTAGGTTGTTTTATACATTGTAACCCTTTTAAGTATCAGCAAACACTTCCAGTGATGTCATACACTTATTATGAACAGACAACTAATTATGCCCTAATATGTTTCTATGAGTTCTATCAGTGGGGTAAAGAAAACAGACCGAAGTTTTGGAACAGGGAAGAGCGGGTAGGGTATTGTGTAGGAAATGGTGCCAACGAAGTTGGATCATAAGAGCTGCAGCAACACTTATGAAAGCCTCTGACATTTATTTAAAAAAAAAACCCAACAAGAAGTGGATCCCTATCCGACTACACCTCTTCACACTTTGTATTTCTCCTTAATTATTATTGAACCGGAATGTCTTCAATATCCTAAAATTTTGTAGGGAAAAATTGAAATCAGCACCACAAAATTCATATGCAAATTATTTAACCAGACATAACTATGCCAACAGAGACCATGATTTACTTTGCATAGCTTAGGAAACACATTTTTGCATAAAAAAATATTTTATACACACACACACACACACCAACAACAACAATGTACCAATATGTTGTAACATTTATAACAATGTACCAAGATGTTGCACCAAACTACTCACCGAAGAGGTGGCATTTGGAAGAGTCCTCTTTAAGATTGATTCAATTGTAGCTCGTTGTACTTGTTCTTTGCCAATATAGCTTATAAGAATATTTTCTGGAATTCTTTTGCCAGGACGAAATCCAGGGACCTGACACATATAATAGACTTAAACGTCATTATTGGTTTCATAGAGTAAAAAATAATTAAATTTCCTAAAGCTGAACAATAAGTTCCAATTATTTTCCTTGTAAAAATTTAATCAAGATAAGCTTAATAAATTGTTATATTGATCAAGGTTCTCCACCCTATGTTGTTGTGGTGTTTAAACCAGGGAAAACGCAACCCATGCATTAACAATGTCACCTTGACTCGCTTCGTAAGTTCCTGTAGAACCTCTTTTTGGCAATCTTGGCAGACTGCTGGAGGAACTTGTACACTCAATTTCACCTGCATGAAGTGTACACCAACACAGATGACTATTAATGAACTCACAAGAGCAAATAAAACATAAAGGTTGGTCGCCCAATTCTCAAAAACTGAAATCAAACTTTATAAATAAAAGGTGACTAATTCCTACACATCTGATATCTATGTATTGGAAATTTAGACATAAAGTAGTTAATTGCTACAGATACGAAATTTAGATTCTAAAACTTAAATCGTGTGGAATTTAAGGTAGTGGTTGAGGGAATAAACTGACGGTGGAATTGGGGAGTTTGGTCTCGGAGACGATGACATCGGCCAGCAAGGGCTTGTCCTGGACGGAGGACGCGGCGAGGGGCGGAATCCGGCGGAGGTGAAAGGACGGGGTCGGAGTTAGGGTTGGGGAGAAGGAGAGGGAGTGTGGGGTTCAGGAGAAGGGGAGACGGAGGAGTGTGGGATGGAGTTTGGGGAGTGAGCAAATGGAGGAGGAGGAGGAAACCACCAACTCCATTGCTGATGCTGAATGACAGGGACTGAAGCGAGTGGGGCTTTCAGCGGATAACACATCTTCGTTACGTCCTTGGAATCTTCAAATTCCTGTATAATCAATGTAAAACTAAATTGGATCGTAACGTGAAAATAATTTAAGAATTTTTTTTAACATGACTTCTGCGATGCTCCGGACATGATTTCATTATGCTGCATGTACGTGGAGTTTTTATCAACTATTTAATTTGTTTTCCAATACATGTGATCAATTAACATTCCAAGATGCATTTATGTGTCACACACGAGACTATTGTGTGTCAATTCTTTGCATTTAAAATGTCTACTAGTGGGAAAATCAATCGTCTCTTACTTTATCGAAAATTGTATTTTTAATCAATAAAATAAAGAACGCAATTGGTGATATAGATGATGACATAGAACACATCCCGGACGGACTACGTCAGTGTACTGGGAGTTTGAGACTCTATCTATCATGACATGAGACCAAAGTATTTGAAGGAATAGTGTCAATTAATATAATATCTTCTTAAATATATACGGTCATGACAGTGCAAAAGTCAAATATAATAATATTTTATTTTTAAATAAATTTGATTTTTTTAATAAATTACATGTCAAAAAAACAGTAATGATATTTATTTGTTCCTTTTTCAACCTTATATATGAAATCTATGAGCACAACTCGCATTTTCTTTTCATCAATTAATATTCCATATAACAATAATTATACAGCAATTAACAACTAGGAGTCCTTTAGCGGCATTTTCGTAACAATTCAACATTTGAGTTCTCCGTAAGAAAAGTGTGCGTTTACCAACCTCATCACACACACCTTTCAGGATGTAATTACATATTTCTTCTTAAATTATCCAGCATGTGTGGGGGCTTGTCAGAAAACCAAATCAGGCTTTAGATGTAGATTCGATTGTCCTGTTTTTGGAAGAAAAAACCCGTAGATTTCAACCCCCCTTGAGGTTGTTTTGGGTAGTCGTGTTATTATTTGGGTGAAATTGGCTTGGATCAAAAGTTCAAAACCACAACAGAATTGAGAGACTTGAATTCTAATGAGTTCTGAGTAATTGGTCTTTAAAAATCTAAAAATTCAGACACTATAATTCGTCCACAATTACAATAAAATGTTCTCATTTCCACCCCAAAACCAAAAACAAGCCCCAGGACATATGTTTTACGTAAAAGTGACTCTTCTTGTTACGTCATGAAATAAATGATTTTTCACTTTATCATAAAATACACTGATATCAATCATTAAAAACTATAATTTTACATTTTTTTTCTTCCAATAAACGATAATAGGCTAATTTCAATGGTCAATGAGGAGTTAAGGATCCACATAAATCCAAAATTACTTCACGTAAGATGAAGCAATGTTAGCCACCGTTAAGGATCGTTGTCCTGTCAAACTCCAGAACATTGTAGTTTTCGGCAAAATCTATAATTTTGAAAGTCCAAAGTACTTTTATTAACTTTTTATAAAATTTAGTTTCTTCCAGAGCAGATAGATCGGTTGAAATTGCAGCCTTCTCGATACCCACCCCTCGTCCCAACTGCGATTTCAGAAAAAAAAATCTCAAACCCGTTGTAAACTTCAACAACCAAACTTAAAGACAAAAACACGACACAGAAAAACCGACGAAAAGAAAAACATAATAATAATTATTATTATTATTATAGATCAGATGTTGGCCTCGATAGACGCAAATCATGACCCAAACGCAACGATCTGCCTGGATGATGCCACATTCGTATGCCGAGAAGGGTCTCCGGAGATGGACAAACCACACCATCTCTTCTTTTACGATCCCTTCTCACGACCAACAAAACTTCTAAAATCAAAATAATAATAATAATAATAAAGGAAAAGTAGTTTTTGAGGATAATGTGGGAAGGTCGGTAAGCAGAATTGCTGATGGATCGCAACAATCGACCAGTTTTCTTCCCGTTTTCATTTGGCTGCAGCCGTTACGGCGATTTCAAGGTGTGAGAATCAAAAAACTCCAACATCTTGGTACATACAGCTTGCTTTGAAAGATTTTAAAAAGAAAATCATAAGCCCAAAAAAAAGGAAGATGCGGCGGCGTTCAGAAATCAAAAGGAGATGGAAACCTAAATATTGGCAGTAACCAGACAGCATATTTATAGAGCAGCTCTCCACATAGCTGTCAGGTGTCTCGCGGAAATGTTAGACTTTGCATTGGGATCTATCTTTCTAATTGGGTAAATTTTAGCTTGCTTTTTAATACTTTTTTCCGAGGCAACCTTCGGGATTTTATTATTAATAACATCACCCTTTGCAAATTCAAATAATGTATTTGTTGATCATGTGAGGTCTCTCTATCCTTGTTGCATCGCAATGATCTTGTGATTTTTCATACTAAACTTGATAATACATTTCAATAGTATTTAAGTTTTTTTGTCTTGAAAACTTGCATTTTACGTCCTTTTTGTCGCTGGTATCATTAAATAGTGTTTTTGAATTCCATCAAACTTCCATTTAGGATCATCTTGACGACTGTATTTTACAACTCTTTGGAGTTGTAAAACCAAACCATATAGTTTTATGGTAATACCAACTTTAACAAGAATTACTATAAAGCAAAGCCAATATAAATGATTTTAAAGGAAAGTAGATAACTTTAACTTTAGAAATAAATGTAAAATGTGTTAATTGATTTGTATACTCTTTTTTTTTTTAAGCTTGAGCATGTAAGGGTAACCATGCCTAATGTGAGATATGAGAGAGTGGCTTTGCAAAAATAATTAGAGTGCAATCAGTTAAAGAACAATCCGACTATAATAGGGAAAAAGAAGCATGTTATAAAGTCCTTCAAACCTGAATAAGTCGTCAATGGAAAAGGTTTCATTCATGTCAGTGAACTTTGTTACGATGCGGATGGAATCCTTCAACGCCCTCCCTTTAACCTGAGAAGTGTGGAGTCAATAGTAGAAATCATAGACTCAAAAGTGAATGAAACACAATCTACCAGAAGGCGGAAGAGAAAGTCTCTCTAGTCCGTACCTACTAGGTTGTTTTATACATTGTAACCCTTTTAAGTATCAGCAAACACTTCCAGTGATGTCATACACTTATTATGAACAGACAACTAATTATGCCCTAATATGTTTCTATGAGTTCTATCAGTGGGGTAAAGAAAACAGACCGAAGTTTTGGAACAGGGAAGAGCGGGTAGGGTATTGTGTAGGAAATGGTGCCAACGAAGTTGGATCATAAGAGCTGCAGCAACACTTATGAAAGCCTCTGACATTTATTTAAAAAAAAAACCCAACAAGAAGTGGATCCCTATCCGACTACACCTCTTCACACTTTGTATTTCTCCTTAATTATTATTGAACCGGAATGTCTTCAATATCCTAAAATTTTGTAGGGAAAAATTGAAATCAGCACCACAAAATTCATATGCAAATTATTTAACCAGACATAACTATGCCAACAGAGACCATGATTTACTTTGCATAGCTTAGGAAACACATTTTTGCATAAAAAAATATTTTATACACACACACACACACACCAACAACAACAATGTACCAATATGTTGTAACATTTATAACAATGTACCAAGATGTTGCACCAAACTACTCACCGAAGAGGTGGCATTTGGAAGAGTCCTCTTTAAGATTGATTCAATTGTAGCTCGTTGTACTTGTTCTTTGCCAATATAGCTTATAAGAATATTTTCTGGAATTCTTTTGCCAGGACGAAATCCAGGGACCTGACACATATAATAGACTTAAACGTCATTATTGGTTTCATAGAGTAAAAAATAATTAAATTTCCTAAAGCTGAACAATAAGTTCCAATTATTTTCCTTGTAAAAATTTAATCAAGATAAGCTTAATAAATTGTTATATTGATCAAGGTTCTCCACCCTATGTTGTTGTGGTGTTTAAACCAGGGAAAACGCAACCCATGCATTAACAATGTCACCTTGACTCGCTTCGTAAGTTCCTGTAGAACCTCTTTTTGGCAATCTTGGCAGACTGCTGGAGGAACTTGTACACTCAATTTCACCTGCATGAAGTGTACACCAACACAGATGACTATTAATGAACTCACAAGAGCAAATAAAACATAAAGGTTGGTCGCCCAATTCTCAAAAACTGAAATCAAACTTTATAAATAAAAGGTGACTAATTCCTACACATCTGATATCTATGTATTGGAAATTTAGACATAAAGTAGTTAATTGCTACAGATACGAAATTTAGATTCTAAAACTTAAATCGTGTGGAATTTAAGGTAGTGGTTGAGGGAATAAACTGACGGTGGAATTGGGGAGTTTGGTCTCGGAGACGATGACATCGGCCAGCAAGGGCTTGTCCTGGACGGAGGACGCGGCGAGGGGCGGAATCCGGCGGAGGTGAAAGGACGGGGTCGGAGTTAGGGTTGGGGAGAAGGAGAGGGAGTGTGGGGTTCAGGAGAAGGGGAGACGGAGGAGTGTGGGATGGAGTTTGGGGAGTGAGCAAATGGAGGAGGAGGAGGAAACCACCAACTCCATTGCTGATGCTGAATGACAGGGACTGAAGCGAGTGGGGCTTTCAGCGGATAACACATCTTCGTTACGTCCTTGGAATCTTCAAATTCCTGTATAATCAATGTAAAACTAAATTGGATCGTAACGTGAAAATAATTTAAGAATTTTTTTTAACATGACTTCTGCGATGCTCCGGACATGATTTCATTATGCTGCATGTACGTGGAGTTTTTATCAACTATTTAATTTGTTTTCCAATACATGTGATCAATTAACATTCCAAGATGCATTTATGTGTCACACACGAGACTATTGTGTGTCAATTCTTTGCATTTAAAATGTCTACTAGTGGGAAAATCAATCGTCTCTTACTTTATCGAAAATTGTATTTTTAATCAATAAAATAAAGAACGCAATTGGTGATATAGATGATGACATAGAACACATCCCGGACGGACTACGTCAGTGTACTGGGAGTTTGAGACTCTATCTATCATGACATGAGACCAAAGTATTTGAAGGAATAGTGTCAATTAATATAATATCTTCTTAAATATATACGGTCATGACAGTGCAAAAGTCAAATATAATAATATTTTATTTTTAAATAAATTTGATTTTTTTAATAAATTACATGTCAAAAAAACAGTAATGATATTTATTTGTTCCTTTTTCAACCTTATATATGAAATCTATGAGCACAACTCGCATTTTCTTTTCATCAATTAATATTCCATATAACAATAATTATACAGCAATTAACAACTAGGAGTCCTTTAGCGGCATTTTCGTAACAATTCAACATTTGAGTTCTCCGTAAGAAAAGTGTGCGTTTACCAACCTCATCACACACACCTTTCAGGATGTAATTACATATTTCTTCTTAAATTATCCAGCATGTGTGGGGGCTTGTCAGAAAACCAAATCAGGCTTTAGATGTAGATTCGATTGTCCTGTTTTTGGAAGAAAAAACCCGTAGATTTCAACCCCCCTTGAGGTTGTTTTGGGTAGTCGTGTTATTATTTGGGTGAAATTGGCTTGGATCAAAAGTTCAAAACCACAACAGAATTGAGAGACTTGAATTCTAATGAGTTCTGAGTAATTGGTCTTTAAAAATCTAAAAATTCAGACACTATAATTCGTCCACAATTACAATAAAATGTTCTCATTTCCACCCCAAAACCAAAAACAAGCCCCAGGACATATGTTTTACGTAAAAGTGACTCTTCTTGTTACGTCATGAAATAAATGATTTTTCACTTTATCATAAAATACACTGATATCAATCATTAAAAACTATAATTTTACATTTTTTTTCTTCCAATAAACGATAATAGGCTAATTTCAATGGTCAATGAGGAGTTAAGGATCCACATAAATCCAAAATTACTTTACGTAAGATGAAGCAATGTTAGCCACCGTTAAGGATCGTTGTCCTGTCAAACTCCAGAACATTGTAGTTTTCGGCAAAATCTATAATTTTGAAAGTCCAAAGTACTTTTATTAACTTTTTATAAAATTTAGTTTCTTCCAGAGCAGATAGATCGGTTGAAATTGCAGCCTTCTCGATACCCACCCCTCGTCCCAACTGCGATTTCAGAAAAAAAAATCTCAAACCCGTTGTAAACTTCAACAACCAAACTTAAAGACAAAAACACGACACAGAAAAACCGACGAAAAGAAAAACATAATAATAATTATTATTATTATTATAGATCAGATGTTGGCCTCGATAGACGCAAATCATGACCCAAACGCAACGATCTGCCTGGATGATGCCACATTCGTATGCCGAGAAGGGTCTCCGGAGATGGACAAACCACACCATCTCTTCTTTTACGATCCCTTCTCACGACCAACAAAACTTCTAAAATCAAAATAATAATAATAATAATAAAGGAAAAGTAGTTTTTGAGGATAATGTGGGAAGGTCGGTAAGCAGAATTGCTGATGGATCGCAACAATCGACCAGTTTTCTTCCCGTTTTCATTTGGCTGCAGCCGTTACGGCGATTTCAAGGTGTGAGAATCAAAAAACTCCAACATCTTGGTACATACAGCTTGCTTTGAAAGATTTTAAAAAGAAAATCATAAGCCCAAAAAAAAGGAAGATGCGGCGGCGTTCAGAAATCAAAAGGAGATGGAAACCTAAATATTGGCAGTAACCAGACAGCATATTTATAGAGCAGCTCTCCACATAGCTGTCAGGTGTCTCGCGGAAATGTTAGACTTTGCATTGGGATCTATCTTTCTAATTGGGTAAATTTTAGCTTGCTTTTTAATACTTTTTTCCGAGGCAACCTTCGGGATTTTATTATTAATAACATCACCCTTTGCAAATTCAAATAATGTATTTGTTGATCATGTGAGGTCTCTCTATCCTTGTTGCATCGCAATGATCTTGTGATTTTTCATACTAAACTTGATAATACATTTCAATAGTATTTAAGTTTTTTTGTCTTGAAAACTTGCATTTTACGTCCTTTTTGTCGCTGGTATCATTAAATAGTGTTTTTGAATTCCATCAAACTTCCATTTAGGATCATCTTGACGACTGTATTTTACAACTCTTTGGAGTTGTAAAACCAAACCATATAGTTTTATGGTAATACCAACTTTAACAAGAATTACTATAAAGCAAAGCCAATATAAATGATTTTAAAGGAAAGTAGATAACTTTAACTTTAGAAATAAATGTAAAATGTGTTAATTGATTTGTATACTCTCTTTTTTTTAAGCTTGAGCATGTAAGGGTAACCATGCCTAATGTGAGATATGAGAGAGTGGCTTTGCAAAAATAATTAGAGTGCAATCAGTTAAAGAACAATCCGACTATAATAGGGAAAAAGAAGCATGTTATAAAGTCCTTCAAACCTGAATAAGTCGTCAATGGAAAAGGTTTCATTCATGTCAGTGAACTTTGTTACGATGCGGATGGAATCCTTCAACGCCCTCCCTTTAACCTGAGAAGTGTGGAGTCAATAGTAGAAATCATAGACTCAAAAGTGAATGAAACACAATCTACCAGAAGGCGGAAGAGAAAGTCTCTCTAGTCCGTACCTACTAGGTTGTTTTATACATTGTAACCCTTTTAAGTATCAGCAAACACTTCCAGTGATGTCATACACTTATTATGAACAGACAACTAATTATGCCCTAATATGTTTCTATGAGTTCTATCAGTGGGGTAAAGAAAACAGACCGAAGTTTTGGAACAGGGAAGAGCGGGTAGGGTATTGTGTAGGAAATGGTGCCAACGAAGTTGGATCATAAGAGCTGCAGCAACACTTATGAAAGCCTCTGACATTTATTTAAAAAAAAAACCCAACAAGAAGTGGATCCCTATCCGACTACACCTCTTCACACTTTGTATTTCTCCTTAATTATTATTGAACCGGAATGTCTTCAATATCCTAAAATTTTGTAGGGAAAAATTGAAATCAGCACCACAAAATTCATATGCAAATTATTTAACCAGACATAACTATGCCAACAGAGACCATGATTTACTTTGCATAGCTTAGGAAACACATTTTTGCATAAAAAAATATTTTATACACACACACACACACACCAACAACAACAATGTACCAATATGTTGTAACATTTATAACAATGTACCAAGATGTTGCACCAAACTACTCACCGAAGAGGTGGCATTTGGAAGAGTCCTCTTTAAGATTGATTCAATTGTAGCTCGTTGTACTTGTTCTTTGCCAATATAGCTTATAAGAATATTTTCTGGAATTCTTTTGCCAGGACGAAATCCAGGGACCTGACACATATAATAGACTTAAACGTCATTATTGGTTTCATAGAGTAAAAAATAATTAAATTTCCTAAAGCTGAACAATAAGTTCCAATTATTTTCCTTGTAAAAATTTAATCAAGATAAGCTTAATAAATTGTTATATTGATCAAGGTTCTCCACCCTATGTTGTTGTGGTGTTTAAACCAGGGAAAACGCAACCCATGCATTAACAATGTCACCTTGACTCGCTTCGTAAGTTCCTGTAGAACCTCTTTTTGGCAATCTTGGCAGACTGCTGGAGGAACTTGTACACTCAATTTCACCTGCATGAAGTGTACACCAACACAGATGACTATTAATGAACTCACAAGAGCAAATAAAACATAAAGGTTGGTCGCCCAATTCTCAAAAACTGAAATCAAACTTTATAAATAAAAGGTGACTAATTCCTACACATCTGATATCTATGTATTGGAAATTTAGACATAAAGTAGTTAATTGCTACAGATACGAAATTTAGATTCTAAAACTTAAATCGTGTGGAATTTAAGGTAGTGGTTGAGGGAATAAACTGACGGTGGAATTGGGGAGTTTGGTCTCGGAGACGATGACATCGGCCAGCAAGGGCTTGTCCTGGACGGAGGACGCGGCGAGGGGCGGAATCCGGCGGAGGTGAAAGGACGGGGTCGGAGTTAGGGTTGGGGAGAAGGAGAGGGAGTGTGGGGTTCAGGAGAAGGGGAGACGGAGGAGTGTGGGATGGAGTTTGGGGAGTGAGCAAATGGAGGAGGAGGAGGAAACCACCAACTCCATTGCTGATGCTGAATGACAGGGACTGAAGCGAGTGGGGCTTTCAGCGGATAACACATCTTCGTTACGTCCTTGGAATCTTCAAATTCCTGTATAATCAATGTAAAACTAAATTGGATCGTAACGTGAAAATAATTTAAGAATTTTTTTTAACATGACTTCTGCGATGCTCCGGACATGATTTCATTATGCTGCATGTACGTGGAGTTTTTATCAACTATTTAATTTGTTTTCCAATACATGTGATCAATTAACATTCCAAGATGCATTTATGTGTCACACACGAGACTATTGTGTGTCAATTCTTTGCATTTAAAATGTCTACTAGTGGGAAAATCAATCGTCTCTTACTTTATCGAAAATTGTATTTTTAATCAATAAAATAAAGAACGCAATTGGTGATATAGATGATGACATAGAACACATCCCGGACGGACTACGTCAGTGTACTGGGAGTTTGAGACTCTATCTATCATGACATGAGACCAAAGTATTTGAAGGAATAGTGTCAATTAATATAATATCTTCTTAAATATATACGGTCATGACAGTGCAAAAGTCAAATATAATAATATTTTATTTTTAAATAAATTTGATTTTTTTAATAAATTACATGTCAAAAAAACAGTAATGATATTTATTTGTTCCTTTTTCAACCTTATATATGAAATCTATGAGCACAACTCGCATTTTCTTTTCATCAATTAATATTCCATATAACAATAATTATACAGCAATTAACAACTAGGAGTCCTTTAGCGGCATTTTCGTAACAATTCAACATTTGAGTTCTCCGTAAGAAAAGTGTGCGTTTACCAACCTCATCACACACACCTTTCAGGATGTAATTACATATTTCTTCTTAAATTATCCAGCATGTGTGGGGGCTTGTCAGAAAACCAAATCAGGCTTTAGATGTAGATTCGATTGTCCTGTTTTTGGAAGAAAAAACCCGTAGATTTCAACCCCCCTTGAGGTTGTTTTGGGTAGTCGTGTTATTATTTGGGTGAAATTGGCTTGGATCAAAAGTTCAAAACCACAACAGAATTGAGAGACTTGAATTCTAATGAGTTCTGAGTAATTGGTCTTTAAAAATCTAAAAATTCAGACACTATAATTCGTCCACAATTACAATAAAATGTTCTCATTTCCACCCCAAAACCAAAAACAAGCCCCAGGACATATGTTTTACGTAAAAGTGACTCTTCTTGTTACGTCATGAAATAAATGATTTTTCACTTTATCATAAAATACACTGATATCAATCATTAAAAACTATAATTTTACATTTTTTTTCTTCCAATAAACGATAATAGGCTAATTTCAATGGTCAATGAGGAGTTAAGGATCCACATAAATCCAAAATTACTTTACGTAAGATGAAGCAATGTTAGCCACCGTTAAGGATCGTTGTCCTGTCAAACTCCAGAACATTGTAGTTTTCGGCAAAATCTATAATTTTGAAAGTCCAAAGTACTTTTATTAACTTTTTATAAAATTTAGTTTCTTCCAGAGCAGATAGATCGGTTGAAATTGCAGCCTTCTCGATACCCACCCCTCGTCCCAACTGCGATTTCAGAAAAAAAAATCTCAAACCCGTTGTAAACTTCAACAACCAAACTTAAAGACAAAAACACGACACAGAAAAACCGACGAAAAGAAAAACATAATAATAATTATTATTATTATTATAGATCAGATGTTGGCCTCGATAGACGCAAATCATGACCCAAACGCAACGATCTGCCTGGATGATGCCACATTCGTATGCCGAGAAGGGTCTCCGGAGATGGACAAACCACACCATCTCTTCTTTTACGATCCCTTCTCACGACCAACAAAACTTCTAAAATCAAAATAATAATAATAATAATAAAGGAAAAGTAGTTTTTGAGGATAATGTGGGAAGGTCGGTAAGCAGAATTGCTGATGGATCGCAACAATCGACCAGTTTTCTTCCCGTTTTCATTTGGCTGCAGCCGTTACGGCGATTTCAAGGTGTGAGAATCAAAAAACTCCAACATCTTGGTACATACAGCTTGCTTTGAAAGATTTTAAAAAGAAAATCATAAGCCCAAAAAAAAGGAAGATGCGGCGGCGTTCAGAAATCAAAAGGAGATGGAAACCTAAATATTGGCAGTAACCAGACAGCATATTTATAGAGCAGCTCTCCACATAGCTGTCGGGTGTCTCGCGGAAATGTTAGACTTTGCATTGGGATCTATCTTTCTAATTGGGTAAATTTTAGCTTGCTTTTTAATACTTTTTTCCGAGGCAACCTTCGGGATTTTATTATTAATAACATCACCCTTTGCAAATTCAAATAATGTATTTGTTGATCATGTGAGGTCTCTCTATCCTTGTTGCATCGCAATGATCTTGTGATTTTTCATACTAAACTTGATAATACATTTCAATAGTATTTAAGTTTTTTTGTCTTGAAAACTTGCATTTTACGTCCTTTTTGTCGCTGGTATCATTAAATAGTGTTTTTGAATTCCATCAAACTTCCATTTAGGATCATCTTGACGACTGTATTTTACAACTCTTTGGAGTTGTAAAACCAAACCATATAGTTTTATGGTAATACCAACTTTAACAAGAATTACTATAAAGCAAAGCCAATATAAATGATTTTAAAGGAAAGTAGATAACTTTAACTTTAGAAATAAATGTAAAATGTGTTAATTGATTTGTATACTCTTTTTTTTTAAGCTTGAGCATGTAAGGGTAACCATGCCTAATGTGAGATATGAGAGAGTGGCTTTGCAAAAATAATTAGAGTGCAATCAGTTAAAGAACAATCCGACTATAATAGGGAAAAAGAAGCATGTTATAAAGTCCTTCAAACCTGAATAAGTCGTCAATGGAAAAGGTTTCATTCATGTCAGTGAACTTTGTTACGATGCGGATGGAATCCTTCAACGCCCTCCCTTTAACCTGAGAAGTGTGGAGTCAATAGTAGAAATCATAGACTCAAAAGTGAATGAAACACAATCTACCAGAAGGCGGAAGAGAAAGTCTCTCTAGTCCGTACCTACTAGGTTGTTTTATACATTGTAACCCTTTTAAGTATCAGCAAACACTTCCAGTGATGTCATACACTTATTATGAACAGACAACTAATTATGCCCTAATATGTTTCTATGAGTTCTATCAGTGGGGTAAAGAAAACAGACCGAAGTTTTGGAACAGGGAAGAGCGGGTAGGGTATTGTGTAGGAAATGGTGCCAACGAAGTTGGATCATAAGAGCTGCAGCAACACTTATGAAAGCCTCTGACATTTATTTTAAAAAAAAAACCCAACAAGAAGTGGATCCCTATCCGACTACACCTCTTCACACTTTGTATTTCTCCTTAATTATTATTGAACCGGAATGTCTTCAATATCCTAAAATTTTGTAGGGAAAAATTGAAATCAGCACCACAAAATTCATATGCAAATTATTTAACCAGACATAACTATGCCAACAGAGACCATGATTTACTTTGCATAGCTTAGGAAACACATTTTTGCATAAAAAAATATTTTATACACACACACACACACACACCAACAACAATGTACCAATATGTTGTAACATTTATAACAATGTACCAAGATGTTGCACCAAACTACTCACCGAAGAGGTGGCATTTGGAAGAGTCCTCTTTAAGATTGATTCAATTGTAGCTCGTTGTACTTGTTCTTTGCCAATATAGCTTATAAGAATATTTTCTGGAATTCTTTTGCCAGGACGAAATCCAGGGACCTGACACATATAATAGACTTAAACGTCATTATTGGTTTCATAGAGTAAAAAATAATTAAATTTCCTAAAGCTGAACAATAAGTTCCAATTATTTTCCTTGTAAAAATTTAATCAAGATAAGCTTAATAAATTGTTATATTGATCAAGGTTCTCCACCCTATGTTGTTGTGGTGTTTAAACCAGGGAAAACGCAACCCATGCATTAACAATGTCACCTTGACTCGCTTCGTAAGTTCCTGTAGAACCTCTTTTTGGCAATCTTGGCAGACTGCTGGAGGAACTTGTACACTCAATTTCACCTGCATGAAGTGTACACCAACACAGATGACTATTAATGAACTCACAAGAGCAAATAAAACATAAAGGTTGGTCGCCCAATTCTCAAAAACTGAAATCAAACTTTATAAATAAAAGGTGACTAATTCCTACACATCTGATATCTATGTATTGGAAATTTAGACATAAAGTAGTTAATTGCTACAGATACGAAATTTAGATTCTAAAACTTAAATCGTGTGGAATTTAAGGTAGTGGTTGAGGGAATAAACTGACGGTGGAATTGGGGAGTTTGGTCTCGGAGACGATGACATCGGCCAGCAAGGGCTTGTCCTGGACGGAGGACGCGGCGAGGGGCGGAATCCGGCGGAGGTGAAAGGACGGGGTCGGAGTTAGGGTTGGGGAGAAGGAGAGGGAGTGTGGGGTTCAGGAGAAGGGGAGACGGAGGAGTGTGGGATGGAGTTTGGGGAGTGAGCAAATGGAGGAGGAGGAGGAAACCACCAACTCCATTGCTGATGCTGAATGACAGGGACTGAAGCGAGTGGGGCTTTCAGCGGATAACACATCTTCGTTACGTCCTTGGAATCTTCAAATTCCTGTATAATCAATGTAAAACTAAATTGGATCGTAACGTGAAAATAATTTAAGAATTTTTTTTAACATGATGCTCCGGACATGATTTCATTATGCTGCATGTACGTGGAGTTTTTATCAACTATTTAATTTGTTTTCCAATACATGTGATCAATTAACATTCCAAGATGCATTTATGTGTCACACACGAGACTATTGTGTGTCAATTCTTTGCATTTAAAATGTCTACTAGTGGGAAAATCAATCGTCTCTTACTTTATCGAAAATTGTATTTTTAATCAATAAAATAAAGAACGCAATTGGTGATATAGATGATGACATAGAACACATCCCGGACGGACTACGTCAGTGTACTGGGAGTTTGAGACTCTATCTATCATGACATGAGACCAAAGTATTTGAAGGAATAGTGTCAATTAATATAATATCTTCTTAAATATATACGGTCATGACAGTGCAAAAGTCAAATATAATAATATTTTATTTTTAAATAAATTTGATTTTTTTAATAAATTACATGTCAAAAAAACAGTAATGATATTTATTTGTTCCTTTTTCAACCTTATATATGAAATCTATGAGCACAACTTGCATTTTCTTTTCATCAATTAATATTCCATATAACAATAATTATACAGCAATTAACAACTAGGAGTCCTTTAGCGGCATTTTCGTAACAATTCAACATTTGAGTTCTCCGTAAGAAAAGTGTGCGTTTACCAACCTCATCACACACACCTTTCAGGATGTAATTACATATTTCTTCTTAAATTATCCAGCATGTGTGGGGGCTTGTCAGAAAACCAAATCAGGCTTTAGATGTAGATTCGATTGTCCTGTTTTTGGAAGAAAAAACCCGTAGATTTCAACCCCCCTTGAGGTTGTTTTGGGTAGTCGTGTTATTATTTGGGTGAAATTGGCTTGGATCAAAAGTTCAAAACCACAACAGAATTGAGAGACTTGAATTCTAATGAGTTCTGAGTAATTGGTCTTTAAAAATCTAAAAATTCAGACACTATAATTCGTCCACAATTACAATAAAATGTTCTCATTTCCACCCCAAAACCAAAAACAAGCCCCAGGACATATGTTTTACGTAAAAGTGACTCTTCTTGTTACGTCATGAAATAAATGATTTTTCACTTTATCATAAAATACACTGATATCAATCATTAAAAACTATAATTTTACATTTTTTTTCTTCCAATAAACGATAATAGGCTAATTTCAATGGTCAATGAGGAGTTAAGGATCCACATAAATCCAAAATTACTTTACGTAAGATGAAGCAATGTTAGCCACCGTTAAGGATCGTTGTCCTGTCAAACTCCAGAACATTGTAGTTTTCGGCAAAATCTATAATTTTGAAAGTCCAAAGTACTTTTATTAACTTTTTATAAAATTTAGTTTCTTCCAGAGCAGATAGATCGGTTGAAATTGCAGCCTTCTCGATACCCACCCCTCGTCCCAACTGCGATTTCAGAAAAAAAAATCTCAAACCCGTTGTAAACTTCAACAACCAAACTTAAAGACAAAAACACGACACAGAAAAACCGACGAAAAGAAAAACATAATAATAATAATTATTATTATTATAGATCAGATGTTGGCCTCGATAGACGCAAATCATGACCCAAACGCAACGATCTGCCTGGATGATGCCACATTCGTATGCCGAGAAGGGTCTCCGGAGATGGACAAACCACACCATCTCTTCTTTTACGATCCCTTCTCACGACCAACAAAACTTCTAAAATCAAAATAATAATAATAATAATAAAGGAAAAGTAGTTTTTGAGGATAATGTGGGAAGGTCGGTAAGCAGAATTGCTGATGGATCGCAACAATCGACCAGTTTTCTTCCCGTTTTCATTTGGCTGCAGCCGTTACGGCGATTTCAAGGTGTGAGAATCAAAAAACTCCAACATCTTGGTACATACAGCTTGCTTTGAAAGATTTTAAAAAGAAAATCATAAGCCCAAAAAAAAGGAAGATGCGGCGGCGTTCAGAAATCAAAAGGAGATGGAAACCTAAATATTGGCAGTAACCAGACAGCATATTTATAGAGCAGCTCTCCACATAGCTGTCGGGTGTCTCGCGGAAATGTTAGACTTTGCATTGGGATCTATCTTTCTAATTGGGTAAATTTTAGCTTGCTTTTTAATACTTTTTTCCGAGGCAACCTTCGGGATTTTATTATTAATAACATCACCCTTTGCAAATTCAAATAATGTATTTGTTGATCATGTGAGGTCTCTCTATCCTTGTTGCATCGCAATGATCTTGTGATTTTTCATACTAAACTTGATAATACATTTCAATAGTATTTAAGTTTTTTTGTCTTGAAAACTTGCATTTTACGTCCTTTTTGTCGCTGGTATCATTAAATAGTGTTTTTGAATTCCATCAAACTTCCATTTAGGATCATCTTGACGACTGTATTTTACAACTCTTTGGAGTTGTAAAACCAAACCATATAGTTTTATGGTAATACCAACTTTAACAAGAATTACTATAAAGCAAAGCCAATATAAATGATTTTAAAGGAAAGTAGATAACTTTAACTTTAGAAATAAATGTAAAATGTGTTAATTGATTTGTATACTCTTTTTTTTTAAGCTTGAGCATGTAAGGGTAACCATGCCTAATGTGAGATATGAGAGAGTGGCTTTGCAAAAATAATTAGAGTGCAATCAGTTAAAGAACAATCCGACTATAATAGGGAAAAAGAAGCATGTTATAAAGTCCTTCAAACCTGAATAAGTCGTCAATGGAAAAGGTTTCATTCATGTCAGTGAACTTTGTTACGATGCGGATGGAATCCTTCAACGCCCTCCCTTTAACCTGAGAAGTGTGGAGTCAATAGTAGAAATCATAGACTCAAAAGTGAATGAAACACAATCTACCAGAAGGCGGAAGAGAAAGTCTCTCTAGTCCGTACCTACTAGGTTGTTTTATACATTGTAACCCTTTTAAGTATCAGCAAACACTTCCAGTGATGTCATACACTTATTATGAACAGACAACTAATTATGCCCTAATATGTTTCTATGAGTTCTATCAGTGGGGTAAAGAAAACAGACCGAAGTTTTGGAACAGGGAAGAGCGGGTAGGGTATTGTGTAGGAAATGGTGCCAACGAAGTTGGATCATAAGAGCTGCAGCAACACTTATGAAAGCCTCTGACATTTATTTTAAAAAAAAAACCCAACAAGAAGTGGATCCCTATCCGACTACACCTCTTCACACTTTGTATTTCTCCTTAATTATTATTGAACCGGAATGTCTTCAATATCCTAAAATTTTGTAGGGAAAAATTGAAATCAGCACCACAAAATTCATATGCAAATTATTTAACCAGACATAACTATGCCAACAGAGACCATGATTTACTTTGCATAGCTTAGGAAACACATTTTTGCATAAAAAAATATTTTATACACACACACACACACACACCAACAACAATGTACCAATATGTTGTAACATTTATAACAATGTACCAAGATGTTGCACCAAACTACTCACCGAAGAGGTGGCATTTGGAAGAGTCCTCTTTAAGATTGATTCAATTGTAGCTCGTTGTACTTGTTCTTTGCCAATATAGCTTATAAGAATATTTTCTGGAATTCTTTTGCCAGGACGAAATCCAGGGACCTGACACATATAATAGACTTAAACGTCATTATTGGTTTCATAGAGTAAAAAATAATTAAATTTCCTAAAGCTGAACAATAAGTTCCAATTATTTTCCTTGTAAAAATTTAATCAAGATAAGCTTAATAAATTGTTATATTGATCAAGGTTCTCCACCCTATGTTGTTGTGGTGTTTAAACCAGGGAAAACGCAACCCATGCATTAACAATGTCACCTTGACTCGCTTCGTAAGTTCCTGTAGAACCTCTTTTTGGCAATCTTGGCAGACTGCTGGAGGAACTTGTACACTCAATTTCACCTGCATGAAGTGTACACCAACACAGATGACTATTAATGAACTCACAAGAGCAAATAAAACATAAAGGTTGGTCGCCCAATTCTCAAAAACTGAAATCAAACTTTATAAATAAAAGGTGACTAATTCCTACACATCTGATATCTATGTATTGGAAATTTAGACATAAAGTAGTTAATTGCTACAGATACGAAATTTAGATTCTAAAACTTAAATCGTGTGGAATTTAAGGTAGTGGTTGAGGGAATAAACTGACGGTGGAATTGGGGAGTTTGGTCTCGGAGACGATGACATCGGCCAGCAAGGGCTTGTCCTGGACGGAGGACGCGGCGAGGGGCGGAATCCGGCGGAGGTGAAAGGACGGGGTCGGAGTTAGGGTTGGGGAGAAGGAGAGGGAGTGTGGGGTTCAGGAGAAGGGGAGACGGAGGAGTGTGGGATGGAGTTTGGGGAGTGAGCAAATGGAGGAGGAGGAGGAAACCACCAACTCCATTGCTGATGCTGAATGACAGGGACTGAAGCGAGTGGGGCTTTCAGCGGATAACACATCTTCGTTACGTCCTTGGAATCTTCAAATTCCTGTATAATCAATGTAAAACTAAATTGGATCGTAACGTGAAAATAATTTAAGAATTTTTTTTAACATGACTTCTGCGATGCTCCGGACATGATTTCATTATGCTGCATGTACGTGGAGTTTTTATCAACTATTTAATTTGTTTTCCAATACATGTGATCAATTAACATTCCAAGATGCATTTATGTGTCACACACGAGACTATTGTGTGTCAATTCTTTGCATTTAAAATGTCTACTAGTGGGAAAATCAATCGTCTCTTACTTTATCGAAAATTGTATTTTTAATCAATAAAATAAAGAACGCAATTGGTGATATAGATGATGACATAGAACACATCCCGGACGGACTACGTCAGTGTACTGGGAGTTTGAGACTCTATCTATCATGACATGAGACCAAAGTATTTGAAGGAATAGTGTCAATTAATATAATATCTTCTTAAATATATACGGTCATGACAGTGCAAAAGTCAAATATAATAATATTTTATTTTTAAATAAATTTGATTTTTTTAATAAATTACATGTCAAAAAAACAGTAATGATATTTATTTGTTCCTTTTTCAACCTTATATATGAAATCTATGAGCACAACTCGCATTTTCTTTTCATCAATTAATATTCCATATAACAATAATTATACAGCAATTAACAACTAGGAGTCCTTTAGCGGCATTTTCGTAACAATTCAACATTTGAGTTCTCCGTAAGAAAAGTGTGCGTTTACCAACCTCATCACACACACCTTTCAGGATGTAATTACATATTTCTTCTTAAATTATCCAGCATGTGTGGGGGCTTGTCAGAAAACCAAATCAGGCTTTAGATGTAGATTCGATTGTCCTGTTTTTGGAAGAAAAAACCCGTAGATTTCAACCCCCCTTGAGGTTGTTTTGGGTAGTCGTGTTATTATTTGGGTGAAATTGGCTTGGATCAAAAGTTCAAAACCACAACAGAATTGAGAGACTTGAATTCTAATGAGTTCTGAGTAATTGGTCTTTAAAAATCTAAAAATTCAGACACTATAATTCGTCCACAATTACAATAAAATGTTCTCATTTCCACCCCAAAACCAAAAACAAGCCCCAGGACATATGTTTTACGTAAAAGTGACTCTTCTTGTTACGTCATGAAATAAATGATTTTTCACTTTATCATAAAATACACTGATATCAATCATTAAAAACTATAATTTTACATTTTTTTTCTTCCAATAAACGATAATAGGCTAATTTCAATGGTCAATGAGGAGTTAAGGATCCACATAAATCCAAAATTACTTTACGTAAGATGAAGCAATGTTAGCCACCGTTAAGGATCGTTGTCCTGTCAAACTCCAGAACATTGTAGTTTTCGGCAAAATCTATAATTTTGAAAGTCCAAAGTACTTTTATTAACTTTTTATAAAATTTAGTTTCTTCCAGAGCAGATAGATCGGTTGAAATTGCAGCCTTCTCGATACCCACCCCTCGTCCCAACTGCGATTTCAGAAAAAAAAATCTCAAACCCGTTGTAAACTTCAACAACCAAACTTAAAGACAAAAACACGACACAGAAAAACCGACGAAAAGAAAAACATAATAATAATAATTATTATTATTATAGATCAGATGTTGGCCTCGATAGACGCAAATCATGACCCAAACGCAACGATCTGCCTGGATGATGCCACATTCGTATGCCGAGAAGGGTCTCCGGAGATGGACAAACCACACCATCTCTTCTTTTACGATCCCTTCTCACGACCAACAAAACTTCTAAAATCAAAATAATAATAATAATAAAGGAAAAGTAGTTTTTGAGGATAATGTGGGAAGGTCGGTAAGCAGAATTGCTGATGGATCGCAACAATCGACCAGTTTTCTTCCCGTTTTCATTTGGCTGCAGCCGTTACGGCGATTTCAAGGTGTGAGAATCAAAAAACTCCAACATCTTGGTACATACAGCTTGCTTTGAAAGATTTTAAAAAGAAAATCATAAGCCCAAAAAAAAGGAAGATGCGGCGGCGTTCAGAAATCAAAAGGAGATGGAAACCTAAATATTGGCAGTAACCAGACAGCATATTTATAGAGCAGCTCTCCACATAGCTGTCAGGTGTCTCGCGGAAATGTTAGACTTTGCATTGGGATCTATCTTTCTAATTGGGTAAATTTTAGCTTGCTTTTTAATACTTTTTTCCGAGGCAACCTTCGGGATTTTATTATTAATAACATCACCCTTTGCAAATTCAAATAATGTATTTGTTGATCATGTGAGGTCTCTCTATCCTTGTTGCATCGCAATGATCTTGTGATTTTTCATACTAAACTTGATAATACATTTCAATAGTATTTAAGTTTTTTTGTCTTGAAAACTTGCATTTTACGTCCTTTTTGTCGCTGGTATCATTAAATAGTGTTTTTGAATTCCATCAAACTTCCATTTAGGATCATCTTGACGACTGTATTTTACAACTCTTTGGAGTTGTAAAACCAAACCATATAGTTTTATGGTAATACCAACTTTAACAAGAATTACTATAAAGCAAAGCCAATATAAATGATTTTAAAGGAAAGTAGATAACTTTAACTTTAGAAATAAATGTAAAATGTGTTAATTGATTTGTATACTCTTTTTTTTTAAGCTTGAGCATGTAAGGGTAACCATGCCTAATGTGAGATATGAGAGAGTGGCTTTGCAAAAATAATTAGAGTGCAATCAGTTAAAGAACAATCCGACTATAATAGGGAAAAAGAAGCATGTTATAAAGTCCTTCAAACCTGAATAAGTCGTCAATGGAAAAGGTTTCATTCATGTCAGTGAACTTTGTTACGATGCGGATGGAATCCTTCAACGCCCTCCCTTTAACCTGAGAAGTGTGGAGTCAATAGTAGAAATCATAGACTCAAAAGTGAATGAAACACAATCTACCAGAAGGCGGAAGAGAAAGTCTCTCTAGTCCGTACCTACTAGGTTGTTTTATACATTGTAACCCTTTTAAGTATCAGCAAACACTTCCAGTGATGTCATACACTTATTATGAACAGACAACTAATTATGCCCTAATATGTTTCTATGAGTTCTATCAGTGGGGTAAAGAAAACAGACCGAAGTTTTGGAACAGGGAAGAGCGGGTAGGATATTGTGTAGGAAATGGTGCCAACGAAGTTGGATCATAAGAGCTGCAGCAACACTTATGAAAGCCTCTGACATTTATTTAAAAAAAAACCCAACAAGAAGTGGATCCCTATCCGACTACACCTCTTCACACTTTGTATTTCTCCTTAATTATTATTGAACCGGAATGTCTTCAATATCCTAAAATTTTGTAGGGAAAAATTGAAATCAGCACCACAAAATTCATATGCAAATTATTTAACCAGACATAACTATGCCAACAGAGACCATGATTTACTTTGCATAGCTTAGGAAACACATTTTTGCATAAAAAAATATTTTATACACACACACACACACACACCAACAACAACAATGTACCAATATGTTGTAACATTTATAACAATGTACCAAGATGTTGCACCAAACTACTCACCGAAGAGGTGGCATTTGGAAGAGTCCTCTTTAAGATTGATTCAATTGTAGCTCGTTGTACTTGTTCTTTGCCAATATAGCTTATAAGAATATTTTCTGGAATTCTTTTGCCAGGACGAAATCCAGGGACCTGACACATATAATAGACTTAAACGTCATTATTGGTTTCATAGAGTAAAAAATAATTAAATTTCCTAAAGCTGAACAATAAGTTCCAATTATTTTCCTTGTAAAAATTTAATCAAGATAAGCTTAATAAATTGTTATATTGATCAAGGTTCTCCACCCTATGTTGTTGTGGTGTTTAAACCAGGGAAAACGCAACCCATGCATTAACAATGTCACCTTGACTCGCTTCGTAAGTTCCTGTAGAACCTCTTTTTGGCAATCTTGGCAGACTGCTGGAGGAACTTGTACACTCAATTTCACCTGCATGAAGTGTACACCAACACAGATGACTATTAATGAACTCACAAGAGCAAATAAAACATAAAGGTTGGTCGCCCAATTCTCAAAAACTGAAATCAAACTTTATAAATAAAAGGTGACTAATTCCTACACATCTGATATCTATGTATTGGAAATTTAGACATAAAGTAGTTAATTGCTACAGATACGAAATTTAGATTCTAAAACTTAAATCGTGTGGAATTTAAGGTAGTGGTTGAGGGAATAAACTGACGGTGGAATTGGGGAGTTTGGTCTCGGAGACGATGACATCGGCCAGCAAGGGCTTGTCCTGGACGGAGGACGCGGCGAGGGGCGGAATCCGGCGGAGGTGAAAGGACGGGGTCGGAGTTAGGGTTGGGGAGAAGGAGAGGGAGTGTGGGGTTCAGGAGAAGGGGAGACGGAGGAGTGTGGGATGGAGTTTGGGGAGTGAGCAAATGGAGGAGGAGGAGGAAACCACCAACTCCATTGCTGATGCTGAATGACAGGGACTGAAGCGAGTGGGGCTTTCAGCGGATAACACATCTTCGTTACGTCCTTGGAATCTTCAAATTCCTGTATAATCAATGTAAAACTAAATTGGATCGTAACGTGAAAATAATTTAAGAATTTTTTTTAACATGACTTCTGCGATGCTCCGGACATGATTTCATTATGCTGCATGTACGTGGAGTTTTTATCAACTATTTAATTTGTTTTCCAATACATGTGATCAATTAACATTCCAAGATGCATTTATGTGTCACACACGAGACTATTGTGTGTCAATTCTTTGCATTTAAAATGTCTACTAGTGGGAAAATCAATCGTCTCTTACTTTATCGAAAATTGTATTTTTAATCAATAAAATAAAGAACGCAATTGGTGATATAGATGATGACATAGAACACATCCCGGACGGACTACGTCAGTGTACTGGGAGTTTGAGACTCTATCTATCATGACATGAGACCAAAGTATTTGAAGGAATAGTGTCAATTAATATAATATCTTCTTAAATATATACGGTCATGACAGTGCAAAAGTCAAATATAATAATATTTTATTTTTAAATAAATTTGATTTTTTTAATAAATTACATGTCAAAAAAACAGTAATGATATTTATTTGTTCCTTTTTCAACCTTATATATGAAATCTATGAGCACAACTCGCATTTTCTTTTCATCAATTAATATTCCATATAACAATAATTATACAGCAATTAACAACTAGGAGTCCTTTAGCGGCATTTTCGTAACAATTCAACATTTGAGTTCTCCGTAAGAAAAGTGTGCGTTTACCAACCTCATCACACACACCTTTCAGGATGTAATTACATATTTCTTCTTAAATTATCCAGCATGTGTGGGGGCTTGTCAGAAAACCAAATCAGGCTTTAGATGTAGATTCGATTGTCCTGTTTTTGGAAGAAAAAACCCGTAGATTTCAACCCCCCTTGAGGTTGTTTTGGGTAGTCGTGTTATTATTTGGGTGAAATTGGCTTGGATCAAAAGTTCAAAACCACAACAGAATTGAGAGACTTGAATTCTAATGAGTTCTGAGTAATTGGTCTTTAAAAATCTAAAAATTCAGACACTATAATTCGTCCACAATTACAATAAAATGTTCTCATTTCCACCCCAAAACCAAAAACAAGCCCCAGGACATATGTTTTACGTAAAAGTGACTCTTCTTGTTACGTCATGAAATAAATGATTTTTCACTTTATCATAAAATACACTGATATCAATCATTAAAAACTATAATTTTACATTTTTTTTCTTCCAATAAACGATAATAGGCTAATTTCAATGGTCAATGAGGAGTTAAGGATCCACATAAATCCAAAATTACTTTACGTAAGATGAAGCAATGTTAGCCACCGTTAAGGATCGTTGTCCTGTCAAACTCCAGAACATTGTAGTTTTCGGCAAAATCTATAATTTTGAAAGTCCAAAGTACTTTTATTAACTTTTTATAAAATTTAGTTTCTTCCAGAGCAGATAGATCGGTTGAAATTGCAGCCTTCTCGATACCCACCCCTCGTCCCAACTGCGATTTCAGAAAAAAAAATCTCAAACCCGTTGTAAACTTCAACAACCAAACTTAAAGACAAAAACACGACACAGAAAAACCGACGAAAAGAAAAACATAATAATAATTATTATTATTATTATAGATCAGATGTTGGCCTCGATAGACGCAAATCATGACCCAAACGCAACGATCTGCCTGGATGATGCCACATTCGTATGCCGAGAAGGGTCTCCGGAGATGGACAAACCACACCATCTCTTCTTTTACGATCCCTTCTCACGACCAACAAAACTTCTAAAATCAAAATAATAATAATAATAATAAAGGAAAAGTAGTTTTTGAGGATAATGTGGGAAGGTCGGTAAGCAGAATTGCTGATGGATCGCAACAATCGACCAGTTTTCTTCCCGTTTTCATTTGGCTGCAGCCGTTACGGCGATTTCAAGGTGTGAGAATCAAAAAACTCCAACATCTTGGTACATACAGCTTGCTTTGAAAGATTTTAAAAAGAAAATCATAAGCCCAAAAAAAAGGAAGATGCGGCGGCGTTCAGAAATCAAAAGGAGATGGAAACCTAAATATTGGCAGTAACCAGACAGCATATTTATAGAGCAGCTCTCCACATAGCTGTCGGGTGTCTCGCGGAAATGTTAGACTTTGCATTGGGATCTATCTTTCTAATTGGGTAAATTTTAGCTTGCTTTTTAATACTTTTTTCCGAGGCAACCTTCGGGATTTTATTATTAATAACATCACCCTTTGCAAATTCAAATAATGTATTTGTTGATCATGTGAGGTCTCTCTATCCTTGTTGCATCGCAATGATCTTGTGATTTTTCATACTAAACTTGATAATACATTTCAATAGTATTTAAGTTTTTTTGTCTTGAAAACTTGCATTTTACGTCCTTTTTGTCGCTGGTATCATTAAATAGTGTTTTTGAATTCCATCAAACTTCCATTTAGGATCATCTTGACGACTGTATTTTACAACTCTTTGGAGTTGTAAAACCAAACCATATAGTTTTATGGTAATACCAACTTTAACAAGAATTACTATAAAGCAAAGCCAATATAAATGATTTTAAAGGAAAGTAGATAACTTTAACTTTAGAAATAAATGTAAAATGTGTTAATTGATTTGTATACTCTTTTTTTTTAAGCTTGAGCATGTAAGGGTAACCATGCCTAATGTGAGATATGAGAGAGTGGCTTTGCAAAAATAATTAGAGTGCAATCAGTTAAAGAACAATCCGACTATAATAGGGAAAAAGAAGCATGTTATAAAGTCCTTCAAACCTGAATAAGTCGTCAATGGAAAAGGTTTCATTCATGTCAGTGAACTTTGTTACGATGCGGATGGAATCCTTCAACGCCCTCCCTTTAACCTGAGAAGTGTGGAGTCAATAGTAGAAATCATAGACTCAAAAGTGAATGAAACACAATCTACCAGAAGGCGGAAGAGAAAGTCTCTCTAGTCCGTACCTACTAGGTTGTTTTATACATTGTAACCCTTTTAAGTATCAGCAAACACTTCCAGTGATGTCATACACTTATTATGAACAGACAACTAATTATGCCCTAATATGTTTCTATGAGTTCTATCAGTGGGGTAAAGAAAACAGACCGAAGTTTTGGAACAGGGAAGAGCGGGTAGGGTATTGTGTAGGAAATGGTGCCAACGAAGTTGGATCATAAGAGCTGCAGCAACACTTATGAAAGCCTCTGACATTTATTTTAAAAAAAAAACCCAACAAGAAGTGGATCCCTATCCGACTACACCTCTTCACACTTTGTATTTCTCCTTAATTATTATTGAACCGGAATGTCTTCAATATCCTAAAATTTTGTAGGGAAAAATTGAAATCAGCACCACAAAATTCATATGCAAATTATTTAACCAGACATAACTATGCCAACAGAGACCATGATTTACTTTGCATAGCTTAGGAAACACATTTTTGCATAAAAAAATATTTTATACACACACACACACACACACCAACAACAATGTACCAATATGTTGTAACATTTATAACAATGTACCAAGATGTTGCACCAAACTACTCACCGAAGAGGTGGCATTTGGAAGAGTCCTCTTTAAGATTGATTCAATTGTAGCTCGTTGTACTTGTTCTTTGCCAATATAGCTTATAAGAATATTTTCTGGAATTCTTTTGCCAGGACGAAATCCAGGGACCTGACACATATAATAGACTTAAACGTCATTATTGGTTTCATAGAGTAAAAAATAATTAAATTTCCTAAAGCTGAACAATAAGTTCCAATTATTTTCCTTGTAAAAATTTAATCAAGATAAGCTTAATAAATTGTTATATTGATCAAGGTTCTCCACCCTATGTTGTTGTGGTGTTTAAACCAGGGAAAACGCAACCCATGCATTAACAATGTCACCTTGACTCGCTTCGTAAGTTCCTGTAGAACCTCTTTTTGGCAATCTTGGCAGACTGCTGGAGGAACTTGTACACTCAATTTCACCTGCATGAAGTGTACACCAACACAGATGACTATTAATGAACTCACAAGAGCAAATAAAACATAAAGGTTGGTCGCCCAATTCTCAAAAACTGAAATCAAACTTTATAAATAAAAGGTGACTAATTCCTACACATCTGATATCTATGTATTGGAAATTTAGACATAAAGTAGTTAATTGCTACAGATACGAAATTTAGATTCTAAAACTTAAATCGTGTGGAATTTAAGGTAGTGGTTGAGGGTAGGCTTGGCAATCGTGTCGTGTCGTGTACTTTCGTGTCGTGTAAATTCGTATACACTACTCGTTTTACCCATACACGGACACGACACGTTTTGTTTTCATGTCTGTTTTTTGGTACACGAAAACGACACGAAATTGTTCGTGTACATGTCGTGTAATAACAACACGATACGACACGATACATGAACCCTGTACATGTTTTACACGAAATGATTTACACGACACGATTTAAACGAAACCTGTACACGATTTACACGAAAACAATATACAGAAAATAGAATACAAACACATTTAGAAATAAAACACATTCATTAAAACGCATTCGTCAAATCCCAAAAAAAACATGAACTTCTAAATGGTTGCAACTGATCTCCAAAATAATAATCATCGTCCACCAACATGGTAACAAGTAGCATTGTGTAAAATTAGCTTGTCACGAATGGTACAAAATTAGAATAGATTAGTCCATCGAATAGCTAGATCAGTAGACTATTCGAATTTTCCAACAAGTTCGTGACCCACGGACCAAAGTGCTTGGGAGACTGGCTGAATGCAATCTACCAAAAAAAACATATTAGTCCATCGAATAGTGTTGAATTAGTAGATATTCTAACAACAAACACATATAACAACAAACACACATAGTGTCATCTTAATTACTCTAAAATAGAGCTAAGGCCTAAGGCATAACAAAAAATTGTCATTTAAGGATAAAAATACGTAGAAAACTATTATTTTTTATGATTTGAACCATGATTTACAAGTGCAAAGAACAAAACAAACTAACTAAAATCATAAATGAAATATATGTAACAAACTAACAAAACGAAACTAAAAATATACTAATCATGAGAGCATATTATGAGAAATATATACTAATCAAACACACATAACACAACAAAACCTTAAACTAAAAGTCCACCAAAAATATACTAATCAAACACCCGACACACAGAACACATCCCAACCACAACATGTGATAATAACAATATCCCGAAATAAATTTTGATGGGATAACAGTAATTAATGAGTTCCATTGTTACATGCTTGGTTTCATGACAAGAATAACTTGCTGAAATGGATAGAGATGGAACATAAAATATATTGGTGGCAGAGTCCAAGATGCAGATTGCACATGTAGGGTAGGCTTGGATACTCATGTTCTAAATCATGAGAACATATCACACTGAAGTTTTAAAGCATCTTGATAGTAGAATGAAAACTCATATACTAATCAAACACACAGAACACAACAAAACCTTAAACTAAAAGTCCACCAAAAATATACTAACCACCAGAAATATACTAACCACCAAAAATATACTAATCAAACACACAGAACACAACAAAACCTTAAACTAAAAGTCCACCAAAAATATACTAATCAAACACCCGACACATAGAACACATATACTAACCACCACCATCACCACCACAAATAAGTCCACCAAAAACTAAAATGATAAATCAAATCCACCATCTCTACAGTAGAATCGACTAAAATCATCAAACAACTAGCTGCAAAGAGAGAGGAACATAGAGAAAACAACTATTCAAGAAGAAGAAGAAGAAGTGTTACGGTACCCGATGGCGGCAGAGTAGAGAACGATGGTTGTGGCGGAGAGGGCGTGGTTGTGCTTGTGGGCTGCGGGAGAGGGAGACCGGAGACGGCCAGACGGAGACGGGAGTAGGAAGAGTGGTTGTGGCTGTGGGTGGGATGGGAGAGGGAGAGTGGTTGTGGGTCTTGTGGCTGCGGGTCGGGTAGGGTGGGAGAGGGAGACGGCCAGACGAAGACGGGAATAGGGACTAGGGTTTTTACTTTTTCGGTTTTATCTAATGGCTAATCGGGTGTTTTTGTAATCGGGTATTTTGGGTTAAATGCATTTCGTGTACTTTCGTATACTTTCGGGTACCCATGAGACGAGATATGAAAACAACACGAAATTTTTTCCGTGTATCGATAACACGACACGAAACACGAAATCAGTAAACCCAAACACGGATTTTTCGTGTCGCGTTTCGTGTCAAATTGCCATGTCTAGTTGAGGGAATAAACTGACGGTGGAATTGGGGAGTTTGGTCTCGGAGACGATGACATCGGCCAGCAAGGGCTTGTCCTGGACGGAGGACGCGGCGAGGGGCGGAATCCGGTGGAGGTGAAAGGACGGGGTCGGAGTTAGGGTTGGGGAGAAGGAGAGGGAATGTGGGGTTCGGGAGAAAGGGAGACGGAGGAGTGTGGGATGGAGTTTGGGGAGTGAGCAAATGGAGGAGGAAACCACCAACTCCATTGTTGATGCTGAATGACAGGGACTGAAGCGAGTGAGGCTTTCAGCGGATAACACATCTTCGTTACGTCCTTGGAATCTTCAAATTCCCGTATAATCAATGTAAAACTAAATTGGATCGTAACGTGAAAATAATTTAACATGACTTCTGCGATGCTCCGGACATGATTTCATTATGTTGCATGTACGTGGAGTTTTTATCAACTATTTAATTTGTTTTCCAATACATGTGATCAATTAACATTCCAAGATGCATTTATGTGTCACACACGAGACTATTGTGTGTCAATTCTTTGCATTTAAAATGTCTACTAGTGGGAAAATCAATCGTCTCTTACTTTATCGAAAATTGTATTTTTAATCAATAAAATAAAGAACGTAATTGGTGATATAGATGATGACATAGAACACATCCCGGACGGACTACGTCAGTGTACTGGGAGTTTGAGACTCTATCTATCATGACATGAGTCACATCCCGGACGGACTACGTCGTATGCCGAGAAGGGTCTCCGGAGATGGACAAACCACACCATCTCTTCTTTTACGATCCCTTCTCACGACCAACAAAACTTCTAAAATCAAAATAATAATAATAATAAAGGAAAAGTAGTTTTTGAGGATAATGTGGGAAGGTCGGTAAGCAGAATTGCCGATGGATCGCAACAATCGACCAGTTTTCTTCCCGTTTTCATTTGGCTGCAGCCGTTACGGCGATTTCAAGGTGTGAGAATCAAAAAACTCCAACATCTTGGTACATACAGCTTGCTTTGAAAGATTTTAAAAAGAAAAACATAAGCCCAAAAAAAAGGAAGAGGCGGCGTTCAGAAATCAAAAGGAGATGGAACCCTAAATATTGGCAGTAACCAGACAGCATATTTATAGAGCAGCTCTCCACATAGTTGTCGGGTGTCTCGCGGAAATGTTAGACTTTGCATTGGGATCTATCTTTCTAATTGGGTAAATTTTAGCTTGCTTTTTAATACTTTTTTCCGAGGCAACCTTCGGGATTTTATTATTAATAACATCACCCTTTGCAAATTCAAATAATGTATTTGTTGATCATGTGAGGTCTCTCTATCTTTGTTGCATCGCAATGATCTTGTGTTTTTTCATACTAAACTTGATAATACATTTCAATAGTATTTAAGTTTTTTTGTCTTGAAAACTTGCATTTTACGTTCTTTTTGTCGCTTGTAACATTAAATAGTGTTTTTGAATTCTATCAAACTTTCATTTAGGATCATCTTGACGACTGTATTTTACAACTCTTTGGAGAATCAAGATGAATCCGCAAGATAATTCATGTGTCGTTTCACGTAACCCACAATTGCACCTCATGTGTTTATTGCAGCATGATAACTAGTAAACAACAAAAACTCATGTGATATTTAACATGCAAAAGATATGCAATGGCGCATTACAAATCAAAAGTACCAAAATCGAAAATACACAAACAAATCACAACTACTTCCAAACAATTATGTGCTGATCTTGATTTAGACATGGTGGTAGCCGGTTCCAAATAATTATAGTTATGTACACAACGGATTTAACTCACCAACCCATCCAAATCCACCTAAATTGTCCAATTTTTATCCAGCCAAGTAGTCTCAACCTGCCGATCCATTTAATTCATGGGGTCCCAATAACCCAAAACCTGAGGTAGCCCGCACAAATTAACCCCCCGAATTCCCAATCTCTCCAAACCAGACCGGAATCCCAACCCGACCAGCAATGGAAGGCGTGGGAGCCCGAACCGGCCGTTCCTCGACGCGTTACGGCGGTCCGGCGACGGTCTTCACCGGCCCGGTCCGGAAGTGGAAGAAGAAGTGGGTCGACGTTCCCAACCCCAACCCCAACACCCACCACCACTCCAACTCCGCCAACGGCACCAACGCCTCCCACCTCCTCCTCTACAAGTGGACCCCCCTCTCCGCCACAAACGGGGGGTCGGCACCCGCGGGTAAGGATGCGGCCGAGCCCGTCGAGGAGGCGCCCCGGAGGAAGTTCCGTTACGTGCCGGTATGTAAGGATATTTTAGGGTTTGGAAAGTGAAGTTCTTTTTTTGTGCACTAAACTTGGATGAATCTGAGAAGTATAAAATGAGAATTAGGTTTCAGTACGGAGAGGGGTTTGTTGGTATATTTTGAGAATGAGTGTTTCTGCTTTCCAGTGTTCGTGGAGATATGGAAGTTTTAGTGGTGAAAATGAGGGTTTTTTTCTTCCTTTTGAAATGTTATTTTGTTCGACGATTTGGATCTAATTTGCTAAACTTAGATTGGTGCGTCTGAAGAGAACAATTGGGATGCAATTTGTACATGTTGGCGTCCTTCTTGAGTGGAAATATGAAAGTTAGGTTTTCTTTTGCCACAAGTAGACTTGGCCTGTGTAAGGAGCTGGATATTGTAATGTAGCAGCTGAATACGCTGTTTCGGTGCCACAATACTTGTTTTTGTTTGCCATGAGAAATTGGTTTGGATCAAGTGATTGCCATATGATATGAATAATTCATATCCTGATAGCTTCTAAAGCAATCTGAGCTGGAGGGGTGGAAGCAGATATAAACGTGTTACACTATTTAGTTGATCTTTTTAAAGGAAAAAAGGTTCAGTTTAGGACTTGCTAGTTTTGGGAGAACATGAGCGGATAAGCGGGTTACGAAGACATGAATTGAGGAGCTGAATTAATGTGTCTACTTCCAAGTAGTGTTTCTTTGATTTGTAAATTTGACTGTGAAAATAAGTGAATTTTGGATGCAGTGATTGGAGTTTGCAACCATAACTTATAGGCTATAGCTCTGTCAAGGAAAAAGAACTTATTGAAGCCCTTCTGCTAGTTGAGAGAAATGGGTTTTGTTGACCCTGACTACAGTAATTGCAGCGTAGGCACTAGAAAGTATACATCTTACTTGAAGCAAATTGTACAAACATTTTATCCAAAAGTGTTCTGCTTTAGCTATTTCTAAGATGATGTGTTTGTTCTTGATCCATGAAGAAATTGTTTGTTGAAATGATATATTAGTGGTTATTCATTGTGATAGTCGATAAATATTATAATTTTTATTGAAGCCCTCTGTAGAACATGTGAAATGGCGGTCATCTTGTCCCAGGTCGCTGTGTTTGATGAACAAAAAGAGGATGCTTCTGTTAAAGCTGAAGATGAGAGTAAGTCAAATGATGCTGGTTCGTCACCAAACACTAATGATGAGAACTTAGAGGGAAAACTTGAAACTGACGATGTGGCAATGGCAGAGGTAATCGAATTTCATTTTTGATAATCTTAGATGTCATTCAACTCTGAATGTGGTCTTGATTCTGCCTCACTCCTGTAGCTATAAAATTTAAATTTGTTTTACTTTTTGACTCCTCTCCTTGTCTAAATGTGTTTGAACTTGATGTGTTTTTCAGCTAAAGGCTTCAAAATTATCTTTGATTTTTTTTTGGTAAAAATGAATTCCATTGTTGTTTGACTTGTTTCCAATTTCAACCACTTCACATCTTTTGTAGGACTTCTCTTTTTCATGTTAATTTATTCTGGGTGAAAGTTGTGGCCTACCTGCGCTGTTATTTCCTCTTATGCACTTTTGTTGCCCACTTAGAAGTTGAGCATGGTTACGTCCTTGCCTGAAATTGAATTTCTGCTCATCTATAATTTCATGCTTGCTACATTTTCTTCAGATGCTGATTATTTTGGTTAAAATGTATGCCAGGCGTCAGATAAGTATCGAGCTGCCCCTAAACCTCGAACTGGAACAAATTTGGATCTGAATCTGGGATTAAAATCACACGATGGCAAACATGAAAGTGATCTGAACACGACGGTTCCTCCTGATGGTGTTGTAGAAATGAAGTCGACCGATTGAACTCAATGTAGAAACGGAGTCAACCAATTGGGCTCTATGTAGCTTAAAAAGAAGTCCTACTTGCAATTTGGAAAGGAAACTCAAGAAAAGAAGTGGCGTATGTCATCTGTTCATCTCCCAAGATCAACCTGCGGTTTATCTATGTATTTGCACTGATACATGATTAATTTTGGATATTATGCTAACCGTAGATTATCAAGGCATTCGAAATAGAAATTTAGTTACTAGTGTAATCACGAGGAGATATTGCATGTTTTAATTTTACTGGCTACAGACTTCTTCTGTTGATACTTCTAATTCTCTCTCTTGCTGGTTCATGGTTGAATAAGAGCTATGACCAGTTCACAATGCGGGAGTGCTGCTTCCTTTTTGTCAAGTAACTTGCATTACATGAGGATTTCTTTTGGCCACTGAAGTGGTTTCACAATAACTTTTCATTTTGACATTGGTTTATCGATTTATCTCATACAGCCTTTCAATTTGATGAAAGTTAGTTTTGGCCACTGTTGGGAACATGAAGGATGTTACAACGAAGGGTGAAAAACTTCCATTCTAGTTTCAGCTGACCCATGTTGTGGGATATGGAATATTTTCAGGAGTACCAAGTTTTTTCGTTCTTTCGAAATTTGACACCATCACGCGTCCAATTATGTCGAAGGTAGCATTTAGCTTTATTCGGCGATCTTCACCATTATCAATGTTACAAACTTCGTTTCTAGACCTTTCAGCAGTACGTGGATGGTCTAACTATAGTGCCAAATATTTGACGAAAATTTCAAAACATGGTCTGTCGCAAGGGCAGACATATAACAAAACCATCGCAGAATAGAAGTATTCAACTTATGACCAATTTAAAACGTTCATCATTCCACCAGTACTAAGTTTTCACCCATTGCGCAAAGACAGAGAACTGTTTTTATTACTTGTAATGTGTATATCAACCCTTCTTAAGTATTTATACAATTTCTTATCCCTAACTATGGATACTTTTGATACAATTAACACAAGTCAATCGTAAAGCATATCAAATATTAACAGTTTATTCTACAGAGGCTGGACATTGCACGTTCAACATTAGGCAAAGGACACCTCAAGAGATGTTTTAGCAAGCCATAGAAGTCCGGGATCATTTCGCTTCAAGATCATGAATGTTTCAGAACGACCAAATTCATCAATCGCAACATCTTCACAGAATCCAATCAATGCAAGCACCTCGATGGCAGCTGTAAAACAGTATCAAATAATCACTAGAACACATTAATCACCAAAAAAAAAGAGAAATCAGATCTTTAAAAAAGCACGGAAGGTAATGGATCTATCATTAATTGCCAGCTCTGAATACAGTAAGATTCCGCATGAATTAAATTTCCAAACCATATTGGTTATGTATTATCAAACGTCGATAAAGAATGGAGTAAAAAAAACAAAACTTTACCTTTGTAATTTGCAACTTCTCTCTGGAACAAAGGATTGCCCTGCGACCCAAGATTGATTAACACGATCAGATAAAGGTATATCAAGCTCAAAACGATGCATATGTTTTAAGAAATGAGGTGCCATAATACCTTGCGTAGTCTTCTAAATTTGAGCTCATCAGGATGTTCAATCACATTCCTATCATAACAAAATTGTATGGATCATTAAGTCAAAACAATGAGAGAGAGAGAGAGAGAACGGCAAAGAATTCCTTTACCTGATTATTTTAAAAAGTGTCTTAAGTGCTGAGGGAGCCTTCAAAGGTGTCGCTTCAGATCTCAGTGCCTCGATGGCATTCCGAAGTCGGTCACAGAAAACTGCAACAGGTTCTTCAATTCTACGCAATTCTAGCTTTTCAGAATCATCCATGCTTGCATCTGGATCAGGCTCCAACTTCAACCTTTCCCCTTCAAGAAAATCACCATTAGGATGGGAAATTTTTGGATCCAAGATGTATTCCACAGGTTCCTGGGAAGACTCTTCACGTCCCAGAAATAAGGGTTCATCTGGGGTCTCAACCTCTGTAGTGCTGGGAATGCTACCATCTAGTTTTATCTGCTTTGCATGGCTAGTTGTGGTTTTTCCTGGTTGAGACTCATCTGGACCAGGTTCCTTGCAAGATAGTCCAGCATAACCGACAAGGGAATCATCTGGATCAGGTTCTCTGCAAGAAGTTATGGTTCCGTTGGGGGTGTCATCAAGATCGCGTTTGGCCAAGTTTTCACTGCTCGAAGCAAAGGTAGGTTCAGACTCGTCCTGAACTTCATTCTCAACGGGTGAAGGGACTGACTTTCCACCAACATGTGATGGATGATCAACTACCATCACATCATCAACTTTCAAAAGCACATCACTGGAGCCTGCTTCAGAACTATGTTTTCTAGGTTCGATTTTCTCAACACCATCGTCATCTTTGTCGAGTTCAATAGAAGAGCTCAATTCCCCCTTTTCTGAAATAGGACAGTTATTTGTCTTTTTTGTTTCCATTTCATTTAGGGATTCCTCTGTGCTATTAGAAGCATCGAGATATCGGCTATATGCAGCAGCCACAGACAATGCACAAGCAGAAGAAGATGATGACAAGGATGAACCACCAAGTTTTTGGCCCATGTTACTGTAACTCAACTGAGAAAAATCTTCATCTTTATAACCATTTGATATTTTTTTACCACTTAGTGTGTGACTTCTTGATTTTGTCCAATCCAGATCATCAGCCTCTTGGTTAAGCTGGTATTTCAAAAAACAGAAAGAATAGATGACCTTATTATCGTAAAATTTGGGGGGGTGGGGGGGGGGGGGGGGGGGGGACTCAAACCTCATTTCCAAATGATGTTACCTGTTTATCTAGTGCATAGAAGTTGGCATCATGTTCTGAGTATACCATGTGGGCCTGACAAACCAGAAAAATGTAGAAGGTGAAAAGAAGCCTTCCAGAGTTCCAGGATAACGCACTTTCACTAATTGATCATTTGTGGAAACACAGTTGATTCTCCACTTACCAGTTCATGCAACAATGTCTTCTTGATGCTTTCATATTTCCTGAAGCCCTTCAAGTCATCAGTTCGAAGACGCAAAGAGATCTCCTCGCCATGATTCTGTGTGTCATATCAAACAGTGAAACGAGATCAGCCAACATGACAAACTGCAAATGTGAACAAGGCTATTCAGAAAACTGAAATTTTAACCCAGTTATAGCTCAGAGTTATTAATCTTACATACAAGCTCTCACAAAGTACCTTGTTGAAACCAAGAAGACATTTTGGACTTATGCCTACATATCCAACAGGGGCCATTTCTGTCATAATTCCTACCCGCCAGCGGTGCTGATGCAGTGACCAAAAAAGCAATTTTCAGAAAAAGTAAGGTCAAAGAAGATAGTGGGCTCATGGAATTGAGTCAAATATCATAATCTACCTTGTTCATGATGGCAACAATTCCTGGATCGCAAGCAAGCATGTGCATTCTTCTAAGAGCCTCGGAAGATGGGGGATTCAACTGAAAGCATAGAAGACTAATGAAGATGACAATAAACATGTACTTAGCTAGAACGATTTATTATAGTCCACACACGCACACACAGATAGACACAGGCACACACACACACACACGCAGGCGCACGCGCACGCACACACACACACATTAAGAGTATCTCATTGGCAGTCAATCTTAGCTATTAATATATCTTCAGCTGAAAGAGGTCCATGTGAAAAGTTAATGCTGAGTGTTATTTCTTTGTAATATAAAAAAAAACCAAACCTCCATTCCAGGAATATGAAGGGTCCTGAAATCACAAAATGTATAGCGTCCCTGAGGGAGCTTTAAAGAACTGTGGGGCCTGCCTGATAACCGCTGCTTCATACGCTTTTCTTCCTCTTCAAATCCAATAATCCTAAGGTCTGGCTTTAATCCATCGTGTGAAACCTCCTCAATTTCACCTTCAGAAACTCCCATCATTCTTACAGGTTTCCCCTGCTACATCAGATGGAAGATTGAAAATAACACATATTAAACTTTTGAAGCTGCACAAGTGCACATAAATCACACTTCTGAGGATATTCGTTTAAAACAACATTATATCTTATACCTCGAATTTTATCTAACAAATAAAACAAAAGCAATTTTTGTTAATTAAATATGGCACTCCAATTAGCTTATGCAATGTAATACGGTACTGCTGAACAGGAATCAAAATAAATTAAATAGAAATTTAGAGAACTTTAGCACCACTGTACTTGAACTTGCCTAACCACCTTACAAAGCACATACTTTGGTCTCAATGCCCGAATAACATGCTGAATGACTATTTGAGTTAAAAGAAGATAATACATAACAAGAAGCATCTTTACCCGTGATACCATTGCGCAAATTTATAAAACATGGACATTGCTATCAATATGCATGCCCATACTTATACTATAACAAATTATAAATTTACGATAGTCAAGAGGTGATTTATCTTGCTGCTTATATAAATAAATATGAAAAGAGGTAATGGAACTCCTGTGAAGATAAGACTGGCCCTCAGAAGCTGCTTGAGGGTGCAATAATCACTTTGAGCATGGAAAAAAAGGAGGGTAGTCGAAACCTGAGTACAGTACATATTTTAACAAGCAAGGGAGATCAACCAACATATCAGGTTTTGAAGGGCAGCAAAATCATGATCTATAAACCTCAAAACACTTAAAACTTGACTTCTGCATGAGTTTATTTATCTATGTATATATCTTTAGTCACTTTCAATCTGAAGTAGAAATACATGCATATAAAACTAACAAAAACTAGGCATCCAACTATAATTTCTTACAATAGGCTTACTGTATCCTCTTCTAAGACCTTTGAACTTGGGATACTTCAGAAAATAACAGACAACTAAGTTGAATGCTTGCAGCGTATATAAACAGGACAGGTTAAACGAAAAGGTATGCGACACCTGGAACCGCAAGAAAACTATTCATACCTTCAAGATGGAAGTTTCTGCCAGGCGTAAGCCAGAGTGTTCAGCTGAAAATGGAGTTACTAATTTGGATCCTTTGTCGCTTGACAGTGGAATTAGTAGTTTCATCGTTTCCGCTTTGACATTAGTAAGCTTTTGGAGCTTCATACCAAGTTCCTTGAAATCAGAGCAAGAATCTGTCTCTACAGTCAGTTGCCTGCCCCTCCAGGAAACCAAGATGTCAACAAGGCCTTCTTGCTCCATCTATTTCGCCTACAAATAAGTTTAGATGTACCCTGAAACCGTATATCTGCTTTGTCAAGATGCATGCAGAAAATACAATTCTAATTCTAGTTTTATCTATTTATTTGTCCTGATATTTTTTATAGTTAAGAGACAAAGTTGAGACCACAAAATATTTTGAACGTTGAATATAGAAATTAATATTTTGAAAAGAAAAAACATTTCAGCTATCCATCAATGAGAATTGTAAAAAGAGAGAACAAAACTTAGAGCATAGCCATTGGGGGAAAGTAGGAAACTCAAACAAACTGTTCAATTTGAGGGTGACTGCCTGACCATTATACTATTAATGAAGGGCAATTTTTTCTACAGCAACTTACAAAATGAATCTAAAAGCTAAAACCACCATCCTAAGCAGGCATGGAACACTTGTGATGTCAATAAAAATCGTTGTAGGCAACTAAGCATGAAATTTAAAATGAAATCAAGTAAACGCAAGCAGAGAGATGGGGTTCTATGACAAACATGGTAGAAGATGATCATTCAGGCTTCATGTCTCAGAAGGTAGAGCAGTGCCATGTGGGGTTATAATATATTGTGAACCAAGATGTGTTGTAGTTAGGATATAAGAATCTTCAAAAAGAGATAATTCTCAAAACATTATGTTCAACTAACAATATAGTCATGAATGAGTAGCAAATGCCTGTCAGTGAGGAGTAGAAAAAGCTACTCTGTTAAAAGTGAAAATATAAGAACCACACAAGGCTTCCTTCAAGAATTTCCACCATTAAAATGTACTCGAAGGACAGTATTCCACTGAATAGTACAAGATGTTAACTTTCCAACTCTAAGCTATTAATTGTTGAATGATATACCATATACTAGTGATACAAGAATATTCTACAAAATTATACTACAACTCACGATCCCGCTTTCCCTCATCGTTAGATGTTCCATGACAAATTTAAATGAAAGATTGCTATAGCGGAACAAAGTCGAAACTTTGAATAATCCACTCAAATCAATCAAAGTTAACTACAAATACCCACATTAGTAGTAAACAATGATCCCATAATTTACCAAATGTGAGCGTTCTCAAGAGTTCATCTTTGAGCACTACGCATTCAAGTGCCTTCCGCAAACAACTCCAATCAAAATCCGCAAATCACAGACAATCATCTCTCTGGCTCTCTCACTCCAACAAACACTCGAAAAAGAACAAAGTTATCGACAATAATCACCACTCCACACGCTCATACGAATACCAGCAAACATACAAAACCAAATAAACCACGCAAATCGCACCATTTTATCCATCTTCGACTTTTCCAATGGCCAACCTAATCAAATTCATAACTAAAAACGATGCTTCACACGTCTAATTATACCTAAAAACCTACAAAAATCAACCAAACCAAACCCGACCTGAACCTTTTCCCCAAAATTTTATTTGGAATTGGGAACGGAGTAGGGGGTTGTTGGCGCACCTGATTGAATCGGGGGATTGGGGCTCGGAGTTGTCGCTTTTCGGAATCCGGAATTGCGTGGGATTTTGGCGACGGAGGTATTTATTTATAGGGGACTCCAGGGAGTAGTTATGCGTGGGGAAAAAGTTGGGTTCCCGATTCGTACGAGGGAGGCTGACGTAAGGGGTGACAACACCGTCGTTATAGGACCCCAATACACCGTCGGGCAAGACCCGACGGTCCCGACCCCATCAGCCAGCCCTTAACCATGAGCCAGCCCAAGTTGGGCCACGACCTGGGTCGGTAAAGTGACCACCCAACCCGGTCCGACCCAGCACGGCCCGACCCGTTATCGGCGGGCCGTGCCGGGCCGGAAACTCGGTGTGCGGAGATCTAATGGGAAGTCGTGGTTGAGACAAAAAGAACATGTAAAATTGATCTTCCTGTCGATAGGACAGACACCGACTCCTAATTTTTAAAATTATTTATGTATTTGATGGGAGCAGCTCACCAACGCAAGAAATCTCCAACCTTAAAACTTCTAACCTCGATATTCGTGGAGTTCCCATTGGTCAGTGCTTATTAGCTTTGGAAAAGAGCCAGATCTGTTTGACTAATACAACTCCACAACACTGTGTTACTTTCCGGAACTGAAAATTAATATTTAAAAACAAATTATTGGCGATCCACTAAATGTGCACCGCTTAAATTTATTCAGAAATTATCACAAGTCGAGAAAACTCAACAAGTTACCTTGAAATTAGCTCAATAAAAATTTGCTGGTTGAAAATCAGTAGTTACTTTGTTAGTTAACACAATATATCAAGTCTAAACTGGACTGGGTGGATCGAACTACTTCTCCGGTTGAGTTTAATTGACTGGAGTTCTTCCCAAAGCAAATTTTAAAGGTTATAATATAATTTAACTTAACACACACAATTATCAACAACAAAAAATGCAAAGAAATGGTTGAGCACACAATCCAACTATCTCTCTATATATCACGACACATGAGTACGTTTGAAATAACCCATGTCCATATCAACAACACAGTAGCTCTACGATCTTGTGCAAAAGGTATTTAACACACACTATCAAACTTCAAGGATGTTTAATAAACGGTTAAACCCGTTTTAATCATAGTTGTTCCCAAAAGGAGGTCTACTATAGCTCCTAATAAAAACACAAAAATAATCACAACACTTAAAAAATGAATTTGCAACAATTTTCACCAGAAGAAACCTCGCATATAGGTGAATTATCATAATGACTTGTCATTTTAGATTTTATATATTTTCATTATTATTTTCATTATTTATTTATACGCAATAAAGTGGTCTCCGAAACCACTGTTGACTTCCCCACGTCTCACCGTCCGCCACGCGTCCCCAACCCCCAGCATATAATATCCTAAACGTGTTCCGCGGTATACTCTACCAACCATCACGCCGTCCACACTAGTCCACCACCACAGGAGAGAGAAACGAGTACACCGGCGACGATCATCCATCTCCGGCGATGGACGCGGCGGCGATGGCGAAGGCGATGACTGCGCTTAACCTGACAGAGGCGCCGGTCAGCCCCGCCGTGGCGCCGGGGAAAGAGCAGCAGGCGGCAGGGCTCGGGATCCTACTCCAGATCATGATGCTCGTGCTCAGCTTCGTACTCGGCCACGTACTCAGGAGGCACAAGTTCTACTACCTCCCCGAGGCCAGCGCCTCTCTTCTCATCGGTAGAGCTCTCGGTTTCGCGGTTTCGTTTCCGTTCGTGCTTGCTTTTCGTCTTGTAGGGTTTAGGCGATGTGATTTTGGGGTTTTGGTTTGTGTTTTGATGTTTGGTTTGGGAGTTTGTAGTTTTTCGCTAGGAGTAGAGAGACCGTGCTTTAGGCCCCCTTTTTCGATGTGTCGGGTGATCAAATGGAGGGGATAGTGGAGTTACGACGTGGTGTTTTATATTTAGTATTGGTTTCAGATGTACCCTGAAATAGAAAAGTTGCGACTTACACACTTTTTTGGATGTATTGGATGATATGTGGGAGCTGGGTTGGTCATATCTTGTGGAATTATGAGGTGGGATGTTTGGTATTGACTAAAAATAGAAATGGTACGCTTTTGGCCCTTTTTGGACTTGGGTTGATCATCAGTGGGTGGTTGTGACATCATGTGGAGTTGACCATGTTCGCCTAGATTTGATTCTACCAAGGGGTTGTTTAGGAGTGGTTGTTATGGCTATTGGTTACCAGAATGTGAACCCTTTTCAACAGCAGTGGTAGACGTTTACGGGATCAAATACTCTGGCACCACAAGACCCCTGAGGTCTGGAAGTTTTGTGTCTCATTGCAATGCAATTCGAAGACACAAAAGAGATCTCCCTTATTTTGTTCAAAAAAAATTCAACTACCACTTGCAAATGACACTAAGAGTTTTGACCTTGAGCCTTGTGGGATGAAGTATTAAAGTACCACTTGAGAATAAGAGAAGATTTCAGACCTTAGTCAATAATAGGATTGATTATCTTGCACTTCTTAGTTCAGGGCCTCAGGGGAGATCTTTTTGGGGTTCCAAAAAGACCCCCAAGATCCCTGTGTGTTCCGGGGAAATAGTTCGATGTCCTCCATGGCAAAAAAATCAGCTACGCTATCATAAATTTTTATATTATGCAACTCTCTCATGACATGATTCGCTTGTAGTGCAGTGTAAACTATCATAAATTTTCTTGAAGTAGTTTAACATTTTGATAATTTGACAGCAGATGACTGTAGGTCGTTGGAATACATGTTCAGGCTGATGTATTTGTTCAAGTATCTTAACAATTACATCTATATTTTATCATTACATTCAAACTTCAATGTTTCTCCGGTCGAAACTGTGTTTTTTTGCCATTACATACTTCTCTTTTCTGTGTGGCACCAAAAGTTGCCACTTTCTTATATTTATTTGTTATAATTTTTCTAAAACACCTGATGACTAAGATTTGAAGGTAAGCATTTTCTTTTGCTTCTTGGTTCCAAATAGAAAATGTTAGGTTATTCCTTCGCTTCAAACATAGAACTTTATATTTGAATCCATGTTCACCTGTTCTTACATGTGGGAGCATATTTGGTACTGTTTTATAGGTATTACAGTTGGCGGGCTTGCTAACATTTCAAACACAGAAACCAGCATCAGGTTGTTCTTGTCTCCTGATCCTCCGATGAAGGCCATTTTACATAGCAATAGAACTGCTAACCACATGCTTCTATTTTTGTAGGACGTGGTTCAATTTTCACGAGGAATTCTTCTTCATGTTCTTGCTACCGCCGATTATATTATATCCTAAACATACCATACCTATTAATCATTTATACATAAATTGTAGATACTGCATTCTTTTTGTAGACACAGAAAATTATATGTTTCTGATGTGAAGTTATTCAATGTTTTGCTTGACAATATCTCTCACCCAGTCAGGCTTCAGCTTGTCACCTGTAAGCATGCAAGTGTTATATTTTTCCTTGATATATATTGAAACTATAATACTTACCATACATTTCTTTTATTTGCAGAAACCATTCTTTTCAAATTTTGGAGCCATTGCCACATTTGCAGTTTTAGGAACTTTTATTGCTTCAACAGTTACAGGTGTCTTGGTGTAAGTTTGTGCTCCTTGGTCGGCGGTAGAAGAATTTTTTCCATCTTTTAGTGGTAGAATAGTCTTAATGTTAATTTCTACTGCAGTTATGTTGGAGGGCTACTGCTTCTCATGTTTAAGTTGCCATTCGTAGAGTGCATGATGTTTGGTGCACTGATATCAGCCACTGATCCCGTGACAGTGCTATCCATATTCCAGGTCCATTACCTTTTATGTCTATATTTACAGACATAGTTATGCTTTTTTAAATTATTTTCATCTTCACATACATATATCAGCCTTCTTACCGATTCCTAGCCTTACTGATACAAAACGTCCTTGGTTAGTGGTCTATACCACCTAGGCACCCAAGTACTCAACATACTTCTCTCCTGGTTTGATTCTTAGTAAAATTTTGTTAATCCTTTGGCAAGATTATTATCAAAAGTCAGCATTACTTCTTTTATGATCCTTGGTTACAAATTACAATGTTGAGTTGGAAGTTCTTTGTTCTTAAGTCCATATCTTATTTTAGTTTTTAGCATTCCTCGGTATTCGATGAAGTCCAACTTCCATTTGTGAAGACTTGTTGGGTTTTTTGGGTAATGTCTTTTCCATATGATATATCGTTCAATTTTTACTTCATATGTTCAGGAACTTGGAACTGATATTAATCTCTATGCTTTGGTGTTTGGAGAATCAGTTCTGAATGATGCGGTATTCTTCTGATGTCTGATTTATATAATTTTGTACATCTTAGTTTCTATAGCTGCTAAGAGTTTCTTCCTTTTTGTTCTATGGTAATGATCATGTTGAAGATGGCTATTTCCTTGTACAGGTTTGCTTCTACGAATCAATTCCTCTTGATATTATTGATGCTCTTTAATGATTATTTGCTGAATTTAAACTTTTATCTCCAGGGCCATGTCATCGTTTAGAAATCATGCTTCATCACCGGGAAGCTTCTTTGGGATTATGTTGAGCTTTCTAGAGATATTTTTGGGCTCAATGGCTTCAGGTTTGTATGGATTGTTACTAGGCTACCGTATTTTCAGACGAGAAAATCTGCATTTTCTTTTTATTTCAAGAAATGAATCCCTTCTTTTCCTGGATTGTCATTGGATTGTCCTGAAACTGACTTTTGTATTTATGTAGGTGTTGGAGTGGGCTTCACTTCTGCTTTGATATCCTTTCTATTGTTTTTTTTTCCATTTATTGTACTATTTTCCAGTAAATGCTATAAGTGTAATGGTTTTTCCTCGTCGATTCCATCCAGTTCAGCACAACCGTGTACAAAATAAGAGGCTAAAGATACTTGCTCCCCATATTGAGTATATTGACTAGAACAATGTTAAGAGTTTATCATGAAAAATTAGGACTGTAAATGGGTCGGGTAAAACCCGTCCCGACCCGCCTAAGTCGGGTAGCGGGGTAAAAAACTCAACCCGCCACCCGCTTACTCGAATACCCGCCAACCTGACTAATAAATGGGGCAGGTAGCGGTTGTATTTTCAACCCGTCCCGTTTACCCAACTAAGAATTTAATAAATTAAATAATAAATATTATATATACACACACTTATATACCATATACATATTATCTGATCCATAATTTACTTATAGTGTTATAAAGTTGAAGTTATTTATAATTTTATGATGTTCATCACATTGGTAATGTTTTTAAAGTACTAATGTGTCATGTTTTTTATTTATAGTGTTACGCAGAAAGAAAGAAAGAAAAAACATATAAAAAATTTATTTATCCATCTACCCACCCCGCATAACCCGTTTACCTGACCCGCCCCACCCGCGCAACCTGTTTACCCGATCTTAGGCGGGTCGGGTAGCGGTTTAAAAAAATTTCACCAGACCCGACCCGTTTACAAGCCCTATGAAAAATCCTTACGACAAACTGCTAGTTTGACTATTGTCAACCTTGAGGTATAGATGGGTATGAAAATGGGGGTGTAAATGGATATGAATTATTTGGGTTTGATCAGTTTGCATATCCGAAATTGAAAGGATATCAATATCAAATTTTCATATCTGGCGAATTTAAATGCCTATACGAACATTGGTTATTCAATTTTGTGGCTGCAGATACGCATATGGATTTCAAGTTAAAAAAGTAAGCATATATACAGATATGGATATATCCCCTGTAGGATTTCATGTCCTTATGTATGTTTATATTTTAATTTTTTTAATACAAACATACATGATCGATTTTATATTTTCATTGATTTTACGTACATGTATATGTTTATTCTAATATCATGTATTCCTACATATATTAAAATAAACAAAAGAGAGATGATCATACCCAAAAATTCTCTAAAACCTTTTAGAAGATCCGGTGTTCCGTTGCTCGTCGAATCGTCCGTCGATTCGCCTCAAAGTGTTCACCAAATTCTAAACAAGATTAGAGAGAAAAGAGTCCTCAGATTGCTCACCAAACTCTAATCAATCTCTAATTAAGCTTAGAAAAGAGTCCTCAATGGTCAACCCATTATCTAATTATTCTCTTAATAATTCAAGCAAAAATCGTTTTCTTTGGTGAACTGAGAATTCTTCTCGGTTAACCGAACCATTCAGTTTTAACACACGTTCGATTGACCGTAAGCTAAACGGTCGACCGAATATACATGAGAAAAGTTCCTTGAAAAATTCAGGCGATCTGCGTCTCGCTTCGGTCGACCGTTAACCCACCAAAATTTCTCCTGACGAATTTTTTCGGACGACCGTGTCACGTTCGGTGTACCGAAAATATTCCAAGATAGCTCATGTATATTTTCTCTCGGTTGACCGTTAAAGCGCGATTGACCGATCCCAATTGTCCAGACACTCCAAACAATTACGGTCAAGTAAATGCGTTATCCGTTCCCTTTTCGGTTGACCATTCCAAAAACACCTCGGTTGACCGAACCCTAAACGGTTTACCGTGCTGACCTCGATTTTGTTTTTGTCAATTTTTGGATTTATATCTAACAAAATTTGATCTTTAGAGAGTTTTAGGAAATTCATATCTTATGTAATATATTATCTTATATAATATTAAATTATTACACCTTATAATATATACACCTTATGCGAATTTATTTATTATTCTAATTATGTCAATTCTCATGACATGTTGATTTTATTGATTAACCACATGTGTCTTTTTTCACATGAAACCCGACACACTTATGTTTTCAAAATCAAGTTTCTTGTTTCCCAGTTTTGTGGTGTGGTTATATGAGGATGTAAGCTAAATTGACAGCGATATTAAACACTTAATATCTCAAACTATAAGTGATATGTAGCTATACATTATAGTTACCCAATTAGCATATATGTCTTTGTTCCACTCGAACTAAACACGATCCATTTAATGATGTAAGTGCACCACTTGTGTCCGTCCCTTGTCTCATGATATTAAGAATATATACAAAGTAGAAATGTGTCACATTTGTATTATATCATTTCTTGATATCTTTTAAGTTAATTATAACTATGTAACTTAACTCAAGCTATATTGTGCACATTATAATTTTACTTTATCAAGGAGCTCACTAATATCATCACTCAATTAAGAGGGACAATGATAATCTTTTGACTAGTTATCTTTTCCAGCACAAGTCACGCTCAACCAACTATTACCTTTATCACTAAACTCATTGATAGTTTTTGACAATAATCAAATCAAACATTTCTTGAGTGAAAAAATATAAGTCTCATATTTTAGGATCCAAGACACAATAAAACATTAATGTTACGAAACACAATTCTATAATTTTTACTTATTAGGTGTATTCAATATTTAAAAGTAACATTTTCCTATTTCATATACTCGTGTCGTCAATTATTTGCAGAGCTACAACAATTGATGACCAACACGACAATCTTATCTCGGTAATTAATGTTTCATGTTAATTTCCATGATTGTGAATGACTTTTGATTTATGTAAACTATTATCTTTTAGAGCTGTACGGTTAAGGACCAAACACATCTTCCTTAATACTTCTAAAAAACGAATACCATAATTAAGGAAAAAAATGATTGCACATCTAATTCATAATAATTGACATATAAAAATAGAACTTTTAGAACACATTTCTTCCATCAACATCCGCAGATGTAAAAGAATGCGATATTTCTTATAATCAATAATTTCTTATAATTGTTTACATGTTTTGTTACTTGAAATTTCCTTAACCTTTTAGCACCTATTCAAGTATGCTGGTTTGGATGTTGACAAGTAAGTTCATCAGTTCGATGTTCCCTTTTCTCATTTGATATCATTTTTTAAGTATCGGATAATTGGAAACATATTTCACATAAATTATTTCCTTTTTCAGTCTTCAGAATTTGGAGTGCTGCCTCTTCGTTCTTTTCCCTTATTTCTCGTGAGCACATTTTCACCGTTCTTTTGTGCTTCTATTATTGTTGCTCTAATGCCGGACTTACCAAATACATGTATATCTCCATCCAGATACATGTTGGCTGAAGGGCTTGGCTTGTCTGGCATCGTGTCAATACTGTTTACTGGAATTGTAAGGAAACTGAAACTTGTGTAAATGTTTTAGTTGTGGTGACTTGGCTAGAAGTATTGTTCATATAGCCTGTTCTGTTTTTCTCAGGCCATGAAGCACTATACACACACAAATTTGTCTGAAAATTCTCGGCGCTTTTCCACTGCTTTTTTCCATGTGATATCATCATTAGCTGAAACCTTTGTGTAAGGACGTGGATGCCCATCTTGAAATAAATTAAATTCGAATATGCCAACATTTTTGTTGCTGATGTTGCCTTCTTCTTCAGATTCATATACATGGGGTTTGATATTGCGATGGAACAACATAGTTGGTCACATGTTGGTTTCATCATTTTCTCTATTGTATCCTTTTCAGTTTCTTCTTATGTTTATGAATTAAATGCTTTTCTCTCACATTCTCTCAATGCCCTCATGCTTACAATGTTTCACCTTGACTCTCTTCCTCTATGAAATAGCTGTTCATTGAAATTGCTAGGTAACAACTAGGACCGAGTCATTTTATCTTTTATAGGACCGAGTCATTTTATCTTTTATCTTTTATAGTTTGATTTTCAATCTCATACGAATTGGCTTGTTATGGAAGTATACTACACTTTGTTTAATTATCATGTATTTATACTGCAATTTTAAATGTTTTAAGAAAATAAGAACATATTAGCTTCCCCCCTAAAGTTATCAATCCATTTATATTAAGCATATCATGTTCATATGTAAAAGGTAATGTTAATTAAATTTTGTAATCATTATTCTCGGAAGGCTTATAGTGGACCCCGATGGTATTTTTTGTCTGTGGAGGTTCTTTGAGTTACTAAGATATAAAAGAGAACAGCAATGAAAATTTAACTACACAGAAAGATGACAGAAGAGTAGGAATCTAGCATATTGGAAAGAAATGTAAGAAATTTCATCATATAAAACTACCACAGTACCACGCATAAGTCACACAAGAAGTTGAAAGTCGATTGTGCAGATGATACCTTAGGAAAAACATCTCCATTGCTAGACAAACCCAAACAAGATAACAGATGTATATTTATGTGTCGTATAACATGTTTGTGCATTATCTCTTGATAATGTATTTGCACACCGTCTTAATTGTGTCTTTGAATCCTTATGTTTGTACCGAATGAAATCTTTGTTAATCTCTACAAAATGTAGTTCAAGGCTTTCTGCTTTGTTTGATCTAGTGCTTGTTCCTTAACTGTATTCTTTAAAATCCGGATGTTTGAACAGTAAGAAAAGGTTCCAACAAATTTCCACTTGTTGAAATAAAATGTCACTAAATCTGCTTTCTCTTTTTTGTTACCTTGTAAATTTTTGATTGCTCGATCTTTATCCTTAGTATTTGGGGTTTTGAATTAATCAATTGATAATAATGTAATCTTTATTGAAGGGCTATAAATATTTTCTCGTGCGGTTACTTGATCAATATGGTACGCCCTGTGCATCGTAAAATACCAGCACGGTTTCAAAAGGCACTCTGGTTCAGTGGTAAGTTTGTTACACGGTTACGTCTTATGTATTTGATCGAAGTTGCTCAGTATCGGTGGTTTAATCTGCCGTGGATAAACAGGGCTTAGAGGAGCTATGGCCTTTGCTCTTGCTTTACAGTCGGTACATGATCTTCCGGAAGGACATGGCCAAACAATTTTCACGGCTACTACTGCAATAGTTGTTCTAACGGTATGTATTTGTAAGCAATAGTTGGTGAGCCATACAAACCATGCTGTTTGTTTGTCATTAGACAAACTTATCACTAAAGCTATTTTGTTTATTTTCTTAAGCATTTGGATCCGTTATTTCTCTTGTTTCTCTTGGAGCACGACTGTCTCACAGGAGGCATCTTTGTACTCATGTGTGTGTCTGCTCCAATTTTTCAAATTGAACCTTCTCAGCTTACTGGTACAACATGCCTTCAAAGTAGTCCAAACCTAATTTGTTCCGGTCAACAGCCATCGTTTGCCTCTTCAGCAATTTATTCTTGAAAAATAGACATAACTATTTTGTATTGATGATAGCATTGTAGGTTATTAACCTCATTGTCAAACCAACAACTAATAAGAGGTTTTATTGGTTAATAGTTGATTTCAGATTTGTAACATGGAATTCTGGCCTCGGCATTGTTTACTGGACTAAGTGTGCATTTGATCTGATCGTCTGGATTACTATATGATCCATTCTGGTGAAGCTTTTGTATCTTGTGTCTGTACTAACTGTGTCACTTGGAGCTAAAACTACACATGCACTATACCATATATTTTACGGAATACGACAGATAGTTTGTATGTCATTATTATCTAGTGGAGAATGGAGATCCAACCTAAACAGCATTAAGATGGCAAGTCTTGTAAGAAACAACCGTAACCACGTTACCATGCAAAACTTGTACATGTCTTTTATTTTAATATATTTTCTCGTTACTGATGTTTAAAAAGTAACCGGCAAGACCACACATGATGATCACACCATGGAACACGTAAACTATGTCTAACAATATTGGCAGATAGCATATAAACATAAACTGATTATACATTTTCTTTCATCAAATAGCATATTCTAACAACTGCTACTAATTGAGGCTGCTTTTCCCCTTTTCTTAAGATCTAAGTGGTTTCCCCTATTTATTATCATATGCACCTTTCTTTATAAACTTCGATGATATCTTTTGTTGCATATCTTTCTCAAACATATTGTGCGTCTAGCTCATCTAGCAGTGGTGTAGGTGCTGTTAATTGGAGGGTCAACAGGTCCCATGCTTGAAGCTCTACAAGTTGTAGGTGGTGATGATACTGATGGACCACTTGGAGAGGTCAGTTTCAAAAAGCCTTTCTCGTTGTTTGTATGTTATGTTGGGTTTATTGCTTCGCACTTGCAAACATGTAACATATTATTTTCATGTAAAAAATTAGTCTGTATTTACCATTTCTTTAAAATGTTCCACTGTTATTGTTAAAAACCATTTCGCAATATAAGCTATTGGTATCCTAGCTGCTCCTTATCTTGAAATCTGCAACAAACTACATAATCATCCTAATGCGGCAAACACTAGATATGTCGACGCCAAATCTACGCCTGTGTGATTGAATTATAAGGCCACCTGCCGTGGAAGCCCATCATTTATAACATTTGTACGGAATTTAAATTTTTTGTGTGATTTTTTATCATCTGTTGGCAGAGATTTGAAGAAGAAAATGGCTACGTAGCTCCAACTTATGAAGAAGGTAGCGGAAGCAGGCTTAAGTTCAGACTAAAAGAGTTTAGGTATATCTGATTGACCGTCTATCCTGTTCATTTAAATGTATTTACCTTGTAACCATTGAATATGTTTTACTAGTTGCAGAACGCCTTCATTCACTTCCTTAGACAAGAATTATCTTACTCCATTCTTCACATCTCAGAATGAAGATGATGATTACTCAGGTTTTACTACAAACTGAAAAGATATAATTCTCTGTTTCTGAAATTGCTACATGGTTTTAATAGATTCCTGCAATATACTGAACTTTTGAGCGAAAGTAAATTCATACTGGTAAATAATTATGTCCATTTGTTTCTTCTGTAAAACAGATGATTCTGCGTCAAGCTCGAGGAGATTAACAGGATTCCACTGACATGGGTAATCAATTATTATTGCTCATCTCATGAAGGCTTTATGATATTTAAATCTTCAGATAACTACACATACAAGAAAAGCACGAGGATGGCATTAGATTCTCCTGGTTCGAACTGGTCAGATGGTAGAACTCGGAACCGTATGTATCTTCCTAGCAACAGTAGCTAATTCCTGGTAGAAGTTGTATGATATGTACACTTCAATCTATAATTTTGTACGTGTTGTAATATAAGGACAATTTGTGTTGCAAACGACAAGGGTCACTTTTGTTCGTGGTAAGTTATTACTTTTGTAATTTGTTTGAATTAATTGAAGTATGTATTTGGACCAGCAAGAGGACCCAAGTGAATGCAATTTCTAGGAGAGAATCTCTCTTTCAAGACTGGGGTTCCCTTCTGAATGGATTTGTTTCTCTTCTGGCGACTGGTCTCATTATGAAGTTAATTTTTAATCCCTCTGGGAAATAAATATAATCTGTTGTTTACCTTAAATAAGTGTTTAAAGTATTAGTGCAAAAAAACAGACGATCGATCGAAAGGAGTGTTTCGGTCGACCGGATGTGTGTGGGATTGTCCAGCAAAGTGCCTGTTGTTTTCGGTCAACCGGAATCTAGGATTCGGTCGATCGAGCACACAATTGGAGCTGGGCAAAAGTTACTGTCGGTTTTCGGTCGACCGGAACCTTGGATTCGGTCGACCGGAAACATTCGAGGAGCTGGGAGAAAAGTGTGTTGAATTTCGGTCGACCGGAACTTAAGTGATTCGGTCGACCGCGTATGCACTCGCGCAAGTCAGAAAAGCTACTGTCGCTTTTCGATCGACCGGTACTTCAATTTCGGTCGATCGGTAAAAGCTGGTTCGCGATATTGTTAGAGAATCGGTCGACCGAAGCACCCGTTCGGTCGACCGTTTGGACCAAGTTCTGCCAACGTTTTGTATATTTCTCCACGCGATTTTGGTGCAATTAATACTTGTTTAGGCCTACTATATAAATGCATTTTCGTCCCCCTTTGTTTAAGGTTAATTCCTATTGTCCACTTTTGCACTCTTGAGAGAAAAAAGAGAGAGGACATCCTTGTGATTCGGCGAGAGAGATTTGAACCGGGTGTTTCGTCGGTTCGTTCGCGTCTCCTGTAAGCATCTCTTGTAATATGTTTCTCTATAATGGATTTGAGTTGTGTCGTCTGTGGTTTTCCCGCATTGGGTTTCCATGTTAAATCTTGCGTGTTTTGTGTGGTTTGGATTTTGGATTTGCATTTTGTTCTCAAGTCTAACCGATTGGATTTGCGTTTTCTGTTCCTCTACGTATTTGGGATTGGTTTTAATTCCTAACAACTGGTATCAGAGCTTTTTGGTCCAAATTTGGGGAGTTTTCATCGATCTTTTGTCAAGTACTCATGGCGAATCATTGGAAGATTGAGAAGTTGAGCCGAGATGTGAATTTCGGTTTGTGGCAAGTCAAGATGCACGCAATTTTGGTGCAACAAGAGGTGGATGACGTTCTTGAGGGCATGGACAAGTTGCCAAAAGAAATGTCCGAGCAAGATAGGCAAAAGCTTGATTGTAAGGCGATGTCAACAATAAATCTATCATTGTCTGACGAAGTTTTGAGAGAAATGTTGAAGGAGAAGACGGCTGCAAGTATGTGGAAGAAATTAGAGGAAGTCTACATGAAGAAGTCACTTGCGAGCCGGATTATCTTGAAGAAGAAGTTGTTCCTATTCAAGATGAAGTCGGGTATCTCCCTTCAGCAACACTTGAATGATTTCAATGCAATCATCATGGACTTGGAGAAGGTTGAAGCAAGGTTTTCTGATGAGGATCAAGTGATCCTTTTACTTTGCTCGTTGAGTTCTTCATATGATCACTTCGTGGAGACAATGATGTATAGGATGACCGACATCTCTATTGCGGATGTCAAAAACGCACCCTCCTCCAAATCTGATATGGAGAAGAGGTCTGATGGTTCTGAGTTGAGCAAAAGTGAAGCACTTGTTGCTCGTGGTAAGGGGAAAGAGAGGAGTTTCTCAAAGAACACCTCTAAGACCAAGTCGAAGGACAAAGATATTATTTGTCATTACTGCAAGAAGAAGGGTCACAAGATATCAGAATGTTTTAAGCTACAGAACAGAGAGAAGCAGAGGGTTCTAGTAGTGGTGATCAGTCAGGTTCGAATGTTGCGGAGTCCGATTCTGATTTTGTGTTGGCAGCTACAGGTTCTTCTAAAGCTTCCGACGGTTGGGTGATTGACACGGGCAGTACATTCCACTTAACTCCGAATAAACACTGCTTTTCATCTTATGAAACAATGTCAGGTGGAATGGTTGTGATGGGCAATGGTGACAGGTGAGAGGTTGCAGGAATTGGTTCTGTCAGATTGAGGACCCATGATGGCCTAGTCAAGATTTTATCGGATGTGCGACATGTTCCGAAGGCGAGCAAGAATCTGATTTCAGTAGGTAGCCTGACTGCAAAGGGTTACAAATTCAGTGGTGAGGATGACTGCATATCCATCACCAAAGGATCACTTATTCTGATGAAGGGGAAGAAACTTGGGCCCGACAAGCTTTATATGCTTAAAAGAGAAACTGTTGTGGGTGACGCAGCTGTAGCGTTATCGTTGTCTGGTGAGGAGAATGCCCAACTTTGGCATATGAGGTTGGGGCACATGAGGGAGAAAGGCATGATGGTGTTGAACAAACGTGGTTTGTTTGGAAGTCAGAAAATCGGCAGTCTGGACTTCTGTGAATTTTGTGTTTTTGGGAAGCAGAAGAGGGTTAGCTTCTCAGCAGCTAAGCACACCACCAAGGTAACTTTAGATTATGTCCACTCTGATTTATGGGGATCTTCTCAGGTTCCATCAAAAGGTGGAGCTCGCTACATGCTCACATTTATTGATGATTTCTCCAGGAAGTCTTGGGTTTATATTTTGAAACAAAAGAGTGATGTGTTTCAGAATTTTCAACACTGGAAGGTTATAATTGAAAATCAAACAGGAAAGAAGATTAAGGTTCTTAGGACGGATAATGGTTTGGAGTTTTGTTCCTCAGAGTTTAACGATTTCTGCAAGGATGAAGGAATCGTGAGACACCGAACCGTACGTCACACACCACAACAGAACGGAGTAGCGGAACGTCTGAATCGAACTCTCTTGGAGAGAGCTAGATGTATGCTTCTGAATGCTGACCTGACTAAGGATTTTTGGGCAGAAGCAGTGTGTACCGCTTGTTATTTAGTGAACCGTTCGCCTCACACCGTTTTGGATATGAGAACACCGGAAGAAGTTTGGACAGGTGGAGCTTCAGATTTGTCCAAGTTGAGAGTCTTCGGTTGTCCACCGTACGCACATGTAGATCAAGGAAAGTTGAATGCTCGGTCTTTGAAATGTATATTCCTTGGCTACGATTTGGGTGTGAAGGGTTATCGTCTATGGTGCAAAGAATCTCAGAAGCTCATGGTTGAAAGAAATGTTGTCTTTAATGAGCTTGCTATGTTACCTTCCAGGAAAGACACTGTTATTTCTACTCCCGTGTCAAGTGGGACTCCAGTTCAGGTGGAGCCACCGGTAGTGACTGCTGATGAGGATACCGGTGTGACACAAGGAGAGAGTTCGAAATCTGAGGAAGATGAAGAGTATTTGTTGGCAAGGGACAGAGATAGGCGACTGACCAAGAAACCCCGTAGATATGCCGAATCAGTCCTTGCATATGCTCTTAGTGCAACTGAAGATATTGGAGCCTCTGGTGAGCCGAGCAAGTATTCAGAGGCAATTTCGGCACCCGATTCAGCTGCTTGGGTGAGTGCAATGAATGAAGAGATGGAGTCTCTTCACAAGAACCAAACTTGGAAGTTGGTAGAACTTCCAAAAGGAAAAATGGGCGTTAGCTGCAAATGGGTCTTCAAAAAGAAAATCGAGGGTCTCTCAGATGTGAGGTACAAAGCTCGATTGGTTGCTCGTGGTTTTAGTCAGATGGAGGGTGTGGATTATAGCGATATTTTCTCACCCATTGTGAAACATACTTCTATTCGTGTTTTGTTGAGTTTGGTTGCAATTCACGATTTAGAGTTAGAGCAACTAGATGTGAAGACCGCTTTCCTACATGGAGAATTAGAGGAGCAAATTTACATGTCCCAGCCGGAGGGCTTTGTGGTCGAGGGTAAGGAGAATCAGTTCTGTTTGCTAAAGAAGTCGCTTTATGGGTTAAAGCTGTCTCCTCGACAATGGTATAAAAGATTTAATTCTTTTATGGTTGGACATGGGTACAACAAATCCCAGTATGACTGCTGCGTTTACCGAAAGGTATTTTCAGATGGCTCTTGTTTTGTTGTTACTCTATGTAGATGATATGTTGATAGCAGCTAAGGACAAGTCTAAAATTTCTGAGCTTAAGGAGTTGTTAAAGGTTGAGTTCGAGATGAAGGATCTCGGATCAGCAAAGAGGATTCTAGGTATGAAGATACGTCGCGATCGTACATGCAAGAGTTTGTTTCTCTCCCAGCAGCAATATATTGAGAAAGTCTTGCATCGTTTTGACATGAAGAATGCCAAGTCTGAAATAATTCCTCTCGCCGCGCATTTTAAGCTCTCGGTAGACTTGTGTCCCAAGAAGGAGGAGGATAAGACATACATGTAACGTGTGCCTTATACTAATGCAGTTGGCAGTTTGATGTATGCTATGATATGCACTCGTCCAGATATAGCTCAGGCGGTTAGTGTGGTGAGCCGCTATATGTCGAATCCAGGAAAGGAGCATTGGTCAGCTGTGAAGTGGATTCTCCGGTATCTAAAATGTACAACTAAACTATCTCTGAAATTTGGTCGATCTTCGTATTCGTTAATGAGGTTTGTTGATGCCGATTACGCGGGAGACCGCGATAGACGAAGATCTATGACTGGTTATGTGTTTACTGTTGGGAGCACGGCTATTAGCTGGAAAGCGACGTTGCAACACACTATTGTTCTGTCTACAACGGAGGCAGAGTATATGGCAGCGTCTGAGGGTATCACGGAAGCTCTTTGGCTGAAAGGTTTATTTGGAGAGCTTATTCCAGGTCAGAATACAGTGGTTGTTTATTGTGATAGTCAGAGTGCCATTCATCTGACGAAGGATCAGATGTACCACGAGAGGACGAAACATATCGACGTCCGTTATCACTTCATTCGGGAAGTTGTTGCTGAAGGAGGTGTGGTGGTGAAGAAGGTGGGCACTGACGATAATCCGACTGATTTGTTGACGAAGCCAGTTATTTCGACTAAGTTCATGGTATGCGTGAACTTGGTTGGTTTGAGTTCCAGTAGGTGGAGGTAAGACGACGACACAATGAGGAAGGAAGTGTTCCTTCAAAGATTTCTGGGGGCTACTCAAGGTAAAGGTGGAGATTGTTGTTGTTCACCTTGAATAAGTGTTTAAAGTATTAGTGCAGAAAAACAGACGATCGGTCGACCGAAAGGAGTGTTTCGGTCGACCGGATGTGTGTGGGATTGTCCAGCAAAGTGTCTGTCGTTTTTCGGTCGACCGGAATCTAGGATTCGGTCGACCGGGCACACAATTGGAGCTGGGCAAAAGTTATTGTCGGTTTTCGGTCGACCGGAACCTTGGATTTGGTCGACCAGAAACATTCGAGGAGCTGGGAGAAAAGTGCATGTTGAATTTCGGTCGACTGAAACTTAAGTGATTCGGTCGACCGCGTATGCACTCGCGCAAGCCAGAAAAGCTATTGTTACTTTTCGGTCGACCGGTACTTCAATTTCGGTCGACCGGTAAAAGTTGGTTCGCGATATTGAGAAAATCGGTCGATCGAAGCACCCGTTCGGTCGACCGTTTGGACCCAGTTCTGCCCACGTTTTGTATATTTCACTACGCAATTTTGGTGCAATTAATACATGTTTAGGCCTACTATATAAAGACATTTTCGTCCCCTTTTGTTTAAGGTTAATTCTTATTGCCCACTTTTGTATTCTTGAGAGAAAAAAGAGAGAGCATCCTTGTGATTCGGTGGGAGAGATTTGAACCGGGTGTTTCGTCGGTTCGTTCGCGTCTGTTGTAAACATCTCTTGTAATATGTTTCTCTATAGTGGATTTGAGTTGTGTCGTCCGTGGTTTTTCTCACATTGCGTGTTTTGTGTGGTTTGAATTTTGGATTTGCATTTTGTTCTCAAGTCTAGTCGATTGGATTTGCATTTTCTGTTCCGCTGCGTATTTGTGATTGGTTTTAATTCCTAACATAATCTTTAAACCAAATATTTTTCATATTATGTAATCACGGGCACAACTCAATATTGATGGTCAACTGCTCAGTTATGGTGATAACTCGAGCTGCAGGTTTCTGTGACGCCAAATTGATATTGAATGGTTAGATTTTGTTCGATAACTTTAAGATCTACCTTTCCCAGTCGCAGTTTGAACCAAACGTTTTCATTGACTCAAAAGTATTGACCGAACGCAAGTATGGATTTGTTGTTGAATACGTAAATTTTGAAATTGAATAGTTAAATTGATTTCCTTCTGATCAGGTTAGGTAACTTCAAATAGAATAACTTTTTTCAAACTTTAGAAACTTTAATAAAGGAATTTTCAGACACGATTTCATGGGCATTGGCCTGGCAGGTCGGGGTTTTGGCTGATAGGAAGGTCCGGGGGCCTAGGGTGAGTTTCGGTCGCGGATCGATCGGACGGAGACCTGATTTTTTTGGTATCCAACGGACCGAAGACCGGACCAAATAAATTTGGGTCGGTTCGGTCCGGTCTGGGTTGGTCCAAAAATTCAGGTCATACTGAATTTACTCACGAAAAATGGTTTCGGTCCGGGACCGGACTGAATTGAGACACAATTTTTTAGTATCCGACGAACCGTAAACATGACTGAAAAAATTCAGGTCGGATCGATCGGGTCGGGTAGGTCCAAAAATTCGGTCTGACCCGAATTTTGCTCTCTCCTAGCGGACATGATATTGTGTTTTTTGTTGCAATAAGTTTGAGAGAGAGTCCGAAGTTAATTCCGCAAATCAATATTCGCTTTTACGTGGTGCGTTTAATCCGCGTCGTGTTAGTGCATAGTTAGGTCCCCCTCCCAACAGGATTCAACATCCATAATCCATGATAAGGACGCCATTTTATCCATGATGTGAAGTATAATCTTTAAAGTACATATTTTTTATATAATACCAACTAACAAATATGTTTTATCTTGATGAAAAATTTAAGCTAACGATTCAGAACAAGAAGATATATTACACCATAAAGAACCAAACCAACGTTTTCTCATAAAACGGGGTTGGAAAAGTATTGAAGGTTGATAGCAACCAACCAACAACAAAATAGACCATGCATCATGCATGTATGCACTAGTGGCTTCGGCTTAATATCCTTGATGTGTGGCAGATAGAGGGCACAAAAATAGAGGCGTAGATAGGACCGTTACGTATTTTATACACCTTCAAATTCCAATACAACTTGAATCAAAACAACACCAATTCTTAAAATAACATTTTTATATCACACGTTGTGTCCTACATCAGTTCCATGGTAAATTAAGAAATTATGCTCGTGATTCAATGGTAAATTTGTAATGGTGATGTGCAGGGGAACCAAAATTGAAGGGAGAAAAAATCATGGACAATGACCAACTTCCTACCGGTTATGCACCAAATTGTTGTGGTGGTGCAAAGAAAAAGGACCACGTCCTTAAACCCTAAGATGTGATTTAATTACGACGGACCTACTAGATTAATTAATTGTGTGTTTTATCTAATTATCACCATATTACTGATGAGTATATCTACGTACGTACCGAGTTATTATGAATGAAGTTACATGTGTCGTCCGTTGTACTATCAAACTTCTTGTTTATTAATAGTTGAAGTCCTATGCATGCCTTGGTAAAGTGAAAAACTTAAGTGTTACCATGGTCATGGCATCAGCAGAATGCCCTAGTGGCGGAAAGTACTAACCGTTGTAATATCACGGGCTAATGTAATATTCATTCATAACTGTCTAATGATCCAATTGTATTATTCATATATAACATCAACAATACCACCCACTCTAATGTGCTTCGGATTAGTAACAAAAATAAATATCTACGGTCCTATCAAAATTTCCAATAAGCAAATAGCAGAGTTCATATTAACCTGGACCGTATATTTTTAAAAGAGTACTAGTAATATATAATAATTTTGAAAGAGTGGGACAAATATCAAGGTTAGTAGTATATAGCCATATATAACTAAGGAAGGAAAGATAAAGGACAATCATAATATTTCTAAACAATATATAATTAATAGATTTTCCCCTTGTTATAACCCCTCCCCCCGATGAAACACCTTATCCTCCCTTTCTAAGCAGTACCTACAAGTTGAAAGACCAATGGGTTGCATAGTTTACCCAATTTTCCTTGATGTTCATTGTCACTTGTTGAGTAATTGTACACCCCCGTTCATTCACTTTTACTTCTCACTACAGAACTAACACTATTTTGTAATCCATTGATAAACGTGTCATATTTTCAAACAAATTCACAAAGGTATTCTTAAACTCGAATTCGTATCATATTACCACGACAAGAGGTCCTCGGCTTCATTCCACCATTAGGAAGACAAAGATAGGGATACTATCTTAAGTTAAATTATGCAGAACTAGCAAGTGCTTTATTGTGTTATAGGTTAATTCTGTTCGGATCTCTTGCATTCCATTTATATTCATTTGAAAGACTACATATCCTCTGATTAAGCTCGTTCCTCCAAAAACAAAAGTTAAAATGACAGATATGTGCAGTATATATTATGGGAAAATTTTATTTCACAAAGCTAGAGAATAACAAAATATGGTTGTGAGTTCTAGGATAAGTTTTGCTTGCGTACGCCTTTAACTTGATATAATGGATAATATATACGTGTTTCTGTGATTTGCTCGCGTAATCTCTAAACGACTAAAAATTACTTGCATACATATGCCGTTATTGTGGGTCCCGCTCCAATAATTTTTACATCCAAATCTATTAGGAATTTTTCAAATTAGACCTCCGAAAAAATCATTCATATGCAACAAAGAAATTAATACTAGAAACTGAAAAACCCCCAACTCAGTCCTCATTTTCCATCTCCTCCGTCCTCCTTCCCGTCACCATCTCCCTTCCCCCCTCCTCTCGACTTCTCCACGGGAAATCTCTTCACACAAACACACATGTCTAATGTCTCCACTTCCCGAGTAGATGAATCACACTTGAGATTCTCCGTACCTCATCCGTGAGCGAAAGAAAGACACACATAAAGGTATAAATGGTTGTACATTAGTTTTCCTCATTATTATCATATGCGTGGATCTTAGGTGATTGATGAATTTAGAAATCGTTTCTATGTTATTTTTCCACTGCATTTTTCATCGTAACCCAACAATGGTATCAGAGTCTCGTACATATGATTTTAATGGTTAGACTTAAAAGAAAAATGTTTTTTTCTCATTTGATGTATTTCCGAAATTATATATATTTTTTAAAAATATTTTCTCTCTTCTCTTGCTTTCATGCGTTTTGTATATATGTATCACCAAATTTGTTTTGGGTAGAGATGCATGTTGCATGAACACATGATTGATTTAATTGGATTAAATTTGCATGAGAATAAGTTTTATGTTTTAATCATTGATCTAGAATCATATGATGTATTTCTATATTGTTTTTGGTTAAATTTTTCATGATTATTCGCTCAAATCGGTTAAACCCTAATTTCGATTTTTGATGTGATAATGATGATTAACATATTAATAAATTGATATTATTAGATAATTTCATTTTGTTTATGTCGTGTTATTTGAACAAACGTTGTTTAAATATTCATGCTTGATATGAACAAGTATTATTTTAAGTACATGCATGATTTTAGGGTTTATATATACTGCTCATAGGAAACGACATTCCAATGCTTGAATGTACAATGATCTGGCTTGGAATGTTTTTCAGTGAAAGACCTTCGAGAGGCAGAGTACATCTTGGGCATCAAGATCTATAGAGATAGATCTAAAAGGATGATTGGATTAAGTCAAGGAACTTATATAGATAAGGTACTAGAAAGATTCAACATGAAAGACTCTAAGAGAGGATTTCTACCCATGTCTAATGGCTCAATGTTAAGCAAAACTCAGTGTCCATCTGGGCTTGATGAGGGGAAGCGTATGAGTATGATCCCTTATGCCTCAGCAATCGGATCTATCATGTATTCAATGATATGTACTCGCCCATATGTTGCATATGCTCTGAGCATGTGTAGCAGATTCCAATCAAATCCAGGTGATGCACACTGGACTACAGCTAAGAACATCATTAAGTATTTGCGAAGGACTAAGGATAGTTTCTTGGTGTTTGGAGGAGAAAGTGAACTTATTATCGAAGACTATGTTGATGCGAGCTTCCAAACTGACAGAGATGATTTTCGATCTCAGACCGTTTTTTCGTCTGAATGGAGGAGCAGTGAGCTGGAAAAGTTCAAAGCAAAGCATTGTCGCTGATTCTACAACTAAAGCAAAATACCTTGCAACCTTAGAAGCTGCAAAGGAAGGGGTTTGGATTAATAAGTTCATTACTGAGCTTGGTGTAGTTCCTAGCATTGATAGAGGAGTGGACCTTTATTGTGATAATAATGGTGTCATTGCTCAAGCGAAGGAACATAGATCTCACCAGAAATCCAAACATATTCTCAGGAAGTTTCATGTAATACGAGATATCACTGAAAGGAAAGATGTAAAGATTTGCAAGGTTCATACAGACGACAATGTGACCGATCCGTTAACTAAACCATTGCCTCAGCCTAAGCATGAGAGTCATACTAGGGCCATAGGAATAAAGCACATTGCAGAATGGATTTGATTATGTAATATCTAGTATTATGAAGTAGTTCATAAATATTGGTATTGTTTACGTTTGTCAAATGAAATAAAATTTCAGTATTTATTTAATTATGGTTTAGAATTAAATAATTGTCCAAAATAAATTATAAATTCAAATAGGTTTGTCAAATACGTGATTTGATAAATGAAACCCTATAATGTAAACTTGAATGTATATTTTATTGTTGTCCCTGGTCTAGGTCATTGAGTTGGACGTCAATGACTTGTAAAGACTAGTTTGTAAGTTGATTGATAGCACTGTTTCATGGGCTATAGAGATATTTTGATGTCTAGTCAATTACATGGATATATGGAGAACATATATTGGACTAACCCTCTATGAGAATCTTTGAGAGATTTGGAATGTCATAAGATTTCTCATTGACTATTTATATAAATTCCTCAAACATGAGTGCATCACTTTACTTATATGAGAATTGGTATATTCTCGACTCCGTCAAACGTCGCGCCGTAAAAGGAGGCTATAAAGGCGGAGGTTGGAATTGACATGAATCATATAAAGAATTGTGGAGGTGCAAGATTGTATTGTCCTCCTATTTAATAGGATGGTTGTCTTTGGGCCTCTTGAAGAGTGAAAACTGAAATGCATGGTCGTGCTCAAATGGATTAAAAGTTAATCATTTGTTTCAGCAGTTTGAACTCGGATTTCAAGAAATGGTCTGAACGGAATGGGATGACATACTATCTTACCTGATGTTCAGATCAAGACAATAAGAGACAAAGGAATTCATTATTGCACACTTGTTAAGGACGGGTGGGAGATTGAAGGAGGTGTCCTTTAATCAAGATGACAATGAATAAATAGTTTAAAAGAAAATTAATCTGATTACATTAGGGGTCGTGATGTTTAGCTAGAAACCAATTACGATCTACGTGTCAATTATTGTGTGCGTTACTAATATAATTGGATCATATAAGGGTTACACACATTGGAATCTATGGGCTAAACAAATGGATGGCTAAAGGCCCATTAAGCTCACTTACCTAATGAGATTAGGGTTAGCTTAAGAGATGTCTATAAATATATGGAAAAGAAGAGAAAAAAAGAAAACAAACTATTTTTCTCTCCTAGAAACCCTAGTCGTCCCCTCCCTTCCACCACCAAGGAAGAAGTTTGTTCTTTCATCCCTCTTGTTCTAGCTAACGTGTTGGTGGAGTTTAGTTCGTGGTTCGTGTGTCCCGAGTAGAGGAATCACACTTGGGATTCTCCGTACCTCCTCCGTGAGCGAAAAAAAGGCACGCATCAAAGGTTTAAATGGTTGTACATTAGTTTTCCTCATTATTATCATATGCATGAATCTCAGGTGATTGATGAATTTAGAAATCGTTTCTATGTTATTTTTCCGTTGTGTTTTTCATCGTAACCTAACAGCATCCTCCATGGGTGTTTCACCAACTCCTCAAGCACACCAATGGGAATCATGGGCTTAATGCGCACAGGAACTGTAAACGTAAATTAAGAATTATTTTGATTCAACCATCTCATCTATTTCTCAACTTATCTACTCGACTTATCTAATAAACAACGTAGCTACACTGGTGTTCGTGACTCATGTGGGTAAAATATTTTTTAATTTTTTTTAATGTGTTTATTAAATACTTGTTATTACTTATTACGATTGATTTATTAAATACTTGTTATTACTTATTTGGATTAATTTATTTTGATTGGACAAAACGATGAATGAGAATGTAATTTATTTAATTATTTGTAGCTTAAATTATTGTGATACATTATTAATATTTAACAATATTTGTTTTGAATTTTCCGAACTATTAATTAATTAAGTTATTGTTAATTTTCGTAATTATGAATTAATTATATTAAGTGATGTAAATGTATTAAGTTATATATTGGTTGTTGAGTGAAAACATAAAATAATAGTGAAGTGGAGGAACGAGAAAGTAGTGAGATAATATCGCTATTGAAGAGTGAATAATGTAAAGATTGTAGGAGTAAAGATCGTGTTGATGTAGAGAAAAGAGAAACTGATGTGGAGGAGAGAATGTGGGTTGTGATCTTTAAAATTGAATCAACGCCAGTTACAATGCCCGTGGGGGCGTACAACCCAAATATTGCAATACAACTCTGGATCTTTATAAAGTTTTTAGAGAACATTTGGTTATGATCATCTTCTATTTATTTTAATATGTATGTAAATTACTATGTATTAAAATAGTATATAGAATAATATATATGAAATCATCGAAAATATGATTATCGATCCTACATGGATGTATAAAATTCAAAATATATATACATATACAGGGTCACGAAATCCAACAATAACAAGTCATTTCCATAACAAGGTAATCATTTACAAGCAATAAGATAAACTTTAGATTTAGTATGAGACAAATACCTAGTATGACCATTATCCCATCTAATACAAGTTTTAGCAAGTTACATGCATAAATCTACTTTAAGCATATGAAATAGCACAAGATAAGAACAACTCATCACTACGCATCACATAATCTACATCTCCTCCAACCCAAATGGAGTGGATCTATTCACGAATTGTAATAACAATGGAAAACAAGAAATCTACACTAAACATGCCAAGAAAAGCAAAGTAGAAAATCAACCAACAAAATACAAAAATACTTGGATAGAAAGAAACCTAAAGAATAGATGAATCCAAATATACCTTCAGATTAAAGAAATCCAACAACCTCTTTATTCTTCCAGCCCAAATGGGTAAAATCTAAGTTATTCTAATGGTGAAGGTGGAGAAGAAGGGGAAAGGAAGAATAAACCATGCTATTTATAGAAGAAAGTATGGTGTAAATGATTCTGGAAGCAACCAACGGTTGAAATTGATTTCTGTAAATTATGGTGCGCCCAATTAAGCAAGTCCGAGCCACGTTTTAAATTTAAGGGCATTTGGACCAAATTGATCGGTCATTGGCGGATCAGATTCGTCTGGTCCGCCCCAAACTAGCTCAATAGCCTAAGTGATGTATTTGGCATGTAGGGTGCGCTCTTAGTCCGCTGGTTTGAGCTCGTTCGGTCTTAATTGCCCAAATACTCTTCAAGATCATGGTATCGAGGGATTTTTTTTCTTTCGAAATGTTTTCCGTGTGTTCAGGTCCCTCTGGATTTTGTTTGGGTCCTTCCTGATTTGTATATGAGTCCTTGTGCATAACAAGCATGTCTACTTTGCTTCATTTGAGTCATTGTTTTTTGCATTTCAGTCATTTTCTCTTTCTTTCTTATCTTTATTACCTAACACCTGAAACACCACAAACAAACACTCGAGTATCATAAATTGGGGTAAAATAAAGGATATATAGCATGAATACGATGTATGATATGCTACTAATCACTTATAGTTTATGATATAAAATGTTTTATATCATTGTCAACATAACTTAGATCGTCTTATAAGTCACACCATAAAATTGGAAAACAAGAAATATAATTTTATATTTTATGTAATGTATTGAAATGCATATGGTGAAATGATAAAATTCATGTCGTGATAACGACATGGTTAGTATATCAAATAAATTTGTAAGAGATGTGTGTATATTATGTGATATATTGTTCGACATTATATATGATAATACATTACATAATATAAGGTGATCTGCAACATTATAACATACATATTTGCTAAAACATTAAAACTCAAATTTTGTTGGATATTAATCCAAAATTTGGTGAAGACAAAATGGTAAAAAACGGTCGAATGTTTTTCGGGAACCAGTCAATCGAATTTAACAATAACTTTTTGAGTTCAGAAACGGTCGACTGGGTGGACGCATGGTTCGACCAAAAATAACATGAGCTTCTCTTGTTGCGAAACAGTCGACCGGTGTGGGTCGTGGTTCACCGAAATTATCAGGAGCATTCTTGGAATATGATCGGTTGACCAACTTGGAACATAGTCTGAGGCAAAGTTGTTGGGAGAGTATCCAACGAAGCTACTACACGACAGCGGGTTAAGATACACAAACGGAATACAAGAATATTGAATGCGGGATAACAAAACTTCTATCAGCTCTCCCAAACATTATGGCAACAAAACACACACAAAAGATAAAGAAACAAACAATAAACGAACGCACCTGAAACAACCACGACACACATGTTTTACAAGGTTCGGCAACATGTCTACGTTTTGGGTTTCTCTTGTGGGCTTCTTATCCTTCTTATGCTTCTCCAACAAGAGAACACAACCGAGATTACAAGTTTATGGATGTAATATGTCCTCCAAAGCACTCTATATCTTTCTCTAGTCCTAATCTCTCAATACTCAATTAATGAAGGAAATAAGAATAATGTGTTCTATACAAATTATGACTCAAAAACCCTTAAATATACAACCTAAAACCGTACAGCAAACGTGCAGAAACGTGAGCAAAGGTCGACCGCTCCACGGTTATCTTCGGCTTCGAACCACTTTCCGGTCGTCTGGAATCACTGTCGGTCGACCGTCCCTGACGCAAAAAATACCCATGTTATTTTCGGTCGAACGGTGTCCAACACCGGTCGACCGTTTCTTCACATTTGTGAGCTCCTGATAAATTCGATCGACCGAACTTCCCCACCGGTCGACCGGTTTATCTTGTTTCTGCTTTAACAAATTTAAACCAATTTCTAATAAAAGCATGGAAACCAAAGCTTAGATGGGCAACAAGCATGGATGAACGTGAAATAAAGCATGAAAATGAACGTAGAGGACCTCTTTTATTGGATATTTTTCTTATAATATGTGATTTAGCTTGCTCGCATTCTTACCGTGGTGAACTCAAATTATTATTATGTCCAATTATACCCTCACAAGTAATAATATATATTGTCATTTCAGTATTAATATATTTTTCATTGATAAGTAACGTTAACGTCAGTTTTGCTTATTTGCACATATCTAGCGATTGAAATAGTCAATACCATAAATCAAATCCCAAAATACATTTAAATGTTAGGATTCAAAGTGGGACAAGAACTAGATTAAACAAGAAAATAAAATAATACATGTACCTATAATATTGTTATACTCCAAGGGAGCAGGTATCCATTTTAGCACCCTTTAACGGGTACTCTTTTTTGGGCGCTCGGGCCCTCCCTTAAGGGGAGGGCGGTCCCCGAGTAGACCAACCGGGGTGTTTTTTCGAGTGCCCATCTGTCCGAAAAAGTGCTCGGGCGTTCGATCAGGGGGGCCACGTGGCACTCCCGGATTGGTCAATTTTTATTTATTTATTTGTTTTAAAGAAAAACATTAGTTATATATAATTAGGTTAATGTATTGATTAGTTAAATTGTAATTAAATTAATTAGGTTTTGAAAATTAATTGAAAAAATATTTTATGATTAATTAAATTGTTTTTGATTTATTTAGATAAAAGTAAAATTAAAAATTAAAAAAAAACATATACAAAAATACGAAATAATAGTACAATACTCATAAACTTTGGAAACGAAATACAATACAAATATGAATACGAAATACAACAGAAATACAGAAAGAAAATGCAGTCCTCATGCGGATACAAAATTTAAACTACCACAATACTGATAAACTACGAAACACATATTAAGTCCAAATGAAAACATAAACACCTACAGAAATCCTTCTGATTTAGCTCACTCCTTGAGTTCAGCAAGTGTTTCTTTATCGAACTCGTCCTTGTTTTCCTTCTTCATCAGAGAGAATAACACGTCGAGTTTCTTGCTATTGAGTTCCCTTTGGAACTTCGCCCCAGCTTCAATGCGTTTCCTCTCCACCCGTTATTCGTAACGCATGTATTTTTCTTTCTCACTTTTGCGCTATATTCAATTTGTTTCCCCAGTTCTAACATATCGGGATCGAGTTGCGCCCGATCTGGTTGGTTTCCCTTCTTTTTAGCTTTTTTAACACCTTCTGGACGAGGACATGGTTCGAACACCATTTCATCTGTTGATGGTGTTGCGTGACTCTCATCGTCGTCGGTGCTTTTTCTTTTCCCGCTGCTCAAACTCTCCAGACTTTTTGCGGTGACGTCTCTTGTGGTTACTCCTATCGCAACAGACTCCCATTTAGGGTACCTACGCAACATGAACTACACATGAATGTACTGAAATTTGGTGTTGTGTGTTTGTTCGTAGATGATTTGCGCTTCTTTGATGACATCGTCCTCGTTGTAACCACTTCTCTTCCTCTGCACAGCGTGGTCGAAGCAACTGACTCATTGGTTCACAGACGGCGATGTACGTCGCCATCGTCCCTTCAATGACTCATCGTTACGCTCTACTGCACCTGGATCGGCTAATTCATTGAAGAGGCGCTCCACACGTCCCCAGAAGGACCCCATTTTTTGGTTTGTCCCAACCACAGCATCGCCACTTACAACCATGTAAGCCGAGAGGAGTCTCTGATCCTCTTGTGTGGACCACGATTTTTGTGACCTTATCGTCGCGGTTTTGCGTGTTCCTTGACGACTTGTAGGTTGAACGGTTTGTCCCAACCATAACTTTTAAGTTTAGTATTTAATGATATATTTTTAGTTTTAGTTTTTAAATTTCTAGTTAATGTACTATGTAATGCGGTTTTAATTACGATAATTAATATATTTTGTTGATTGTTGAAAGAGTTTTAGATAGAAGAATAAAAATAATGATGTGACAACAAATACTGTAGCGTGACTGGGTGAATTGAATAATTGTTAAGGATTTTGTATGGAGGTTGGTTTGTGCTGACGTGGTGGAAAGAGAAGATGATGTGGCTAAGAGAGAAATCAGGACGCCCGGGAACTGTCCGAGCGCTATTAACGGTGGTCTTAATACTCGCAGCTAACACTGTGATGTGACTTTTATCGTCGTAAAAACACATGTTTTGAGGAATACTGGGAGAGATTAAGTTTAACGGAATGTGGATATCACAACGAATATTTTATTACGAGTTTTAGCCATACATTTACGATATTATCATACATATAAGCACAAAAGGACCACACAACGTTTTCTTATATGAATGTTCTTGCAAAATAATTGAAGGCCGAAAGCAACTGACCAACTACAAAATGGACAGTAAGTGCCCTTGTGGCTAACAAGCCCTAACTTGTTGCAGAACACCTTCTGCTAGCTAATATTGCAACTTGAGGCACGACGTTGAGGCTCCAATGGATTGGATAAGAATCATAAGATAGTGCTTATCTTTTTTAAACGTATGTTTTGAACAAACGGTAGATTGATTATGTATGTATCCCCAATTCAAGTCATACTAATATGGTGTACGTGTATATGGGTTGGTAAATGGTGAATGACATTGTTTGCAATATATAATTTCATTATAGAATTATTAAATATGATGTTAATAGTTTAATATATACCATAGTATATATAACGGGAAAATTTCATTATAATCCTAATTTATCATGGGAATTACTATTCATCGTCAGAAAATTACTTAAATCATCACAACAATTACCTTTTTGCCTTTAACAAATCATTTTAAACACATTTCGTCCCGAGTCTTTAAATAAGGTTTTGACTCAGTTTTCCTCACATTCTCAGTACCAACACCACGAAAATGTTTGGCGAAACGCCTGGATCCGGTGAGGTAAGAGAAACGGATTTTTTTCGTCTCGGACGTCTGACTAAGCCGCACCCTCCAAGGCTGGGGCTTTCGGATAGGACGCCTCTTCATGGGGGCACGTGGCCCCTCCTGATTTGGTGTTGTTTTTTTAATATTAAAAATTGCTAATAATAAATTTAAATATTATTTTAAATAGTTTTTCCTATTAGTTTTTTAATGAAAATTTGTTTTTTATTTGTTTATATTTTTTAAAAAATTAGTTTTTTTTGTTTTGCCTAAAATTAATCACCAGATGACGTGGAGATGAGAGAATGTATGACGTTTGAGTTGTTTTTTGGTGCAGTTAAAGAAAATTTGGGGGGGTTGGTTTGTGCTGACGTGACAGAGAGAAAAGCTTGTTTGGTCGAGAGGGAAAACAGGACGCCCGGGAAGTACGCATGTGCTGTTAATGATGGTCTTAGGCTGACAATTGTTTACTTTCGTCTCAGAAAATCGTCTCTTTCACCACCTCTCCCATCACTTCAATTTTCTCACTAGATTTTTTTTTATGATTAACTTAATTGATATACAAATCAAATATGAAGTTCACACTAAAAAAATATCATCATGTCTTTTAGGTTTTGTTAATGCAATTTCAACTACGAAGGATAATGATGTTAAAATTTACTTTATCAATCAGGCAAAAGAGATATGAATACGTCTTTTAAGAAGAAATATGGAAAAATATTGTTATGTATGGTGATTTCATTTGTTACAAAAAGGATGTTTGTATATACCGGCAAAACTCACTTTTTCCTACCAGTCGCGAAATTATTGAGACGGTGGGAATTTGAGAGGAAAATGTCAATTTTATGATTTTGATTCTCATGATTTACATATTTCTTGAAATTGTATTGTGAAAACATAAATTTACGCTTTTGGTAATAAATAAATTTCCATATAACTTGTGTGTAAGTTCATTTTAGTCTATGTTACTTTTGTGTAGTAGAATCGTGGTCTTATGTTTTTAGATTTCTTTCTCTCACTTTTATTTTATTAACTCTTAATTTTATCAATTGTTATAAAATATTCCTATCCAATCACTCATTGTATATTTATACACTTTTAAGATCAAATTTTATCAATCTATGTAATGCACGAAGTTCTCCACGCATCGCATGGAGTTCTTGCTAGCGTAGCGCCAGCATGTCTAAGGAAAAGGTGGTAGAAACTTCAGATCAGAGAATAATTAGACTATGATTCAAACAAATCAAAATTTAGTCGATCGTAATTAGAGTTGGGTGACGTGCTGTGCTAGATTCGAGGGTGTCAGGTCAGATTTCTCTAGGTCAGGCTGGGTTTTCAATTATTTTTTAATTCGAAATTAGTATACAATTTATTATTTCCCAAAATATTCAATATATTCAATTTATTATTTCCCAAAATATTCAATTTATTTATTATTTCCCAAAATATTCAATTTATTATTTCCCAAAATATTCAATTCGAAATTAGTAAACACAAACACAATTTATTATTTCCCAAAATATTCAATTTATTTATTAACAATCGTTGACTCAAATCCAAAAACAATAAACATACATAATTAGTTACATCTTAAAAAAAATCTAAGTCTAACTAAACCTAAGAAGTAATAAAAAAATTATAAGAGATATTAGGAAAAAAATATTACTTTAAAAAACTGAACTGCCATTCATCGTCGGAAAACTACTTAAATCGTCCGTGCGAATTACCATTTTGCCCTTCTATCATTTCTACTTATATAACTCTTCATTTCACTTTCCTAACATCACTTTCTCTTCATATTACACTCATTCACCCAAAAGCATGTCTCAAAGACCCGGAAAAGAGTCAGCGGACGCCCAACCTACTCGAATCTGATAAAATATCTTATTTAGTTTTTGTATTTTTTTTTTTGGTCGGGCATTCGCGGGAGGAAATTCATGTTTGTTGGAGTAACCACAATCATCTCAAACAAATGCATATTATACTTGTTCGTCTTATACGTTGAATCCATGCATATTACGAAAGGGTATGTGTGCAACAACTGAACTGACGTAGGATGTGCCAAAAATGCGTGAGTGATGACATTAGTTTCTTCATCCGTCGTAATCCAAAGTAAGTACTTATACTGCACTGCCTGACTGAGAAACTGCTGAGCGGGATTCCTATCTTCAGATTTCGTCCTCCTCATGTACTCTCTGAAGTTATAAATGTGTTTCTGATTAGGATTATCCTCCAGGAATTTCTCTTTTACCGCCAACAAGATGTTATGTGGTCTCGCTTGTGTCTCAGTCATATTACGAACAATTTTCTTTGTCCCAAAACTAAGATCGTTGATCTGTAAGTGACCCTCTGGATAAATTGCAAGTTTGTGGTTGTGTTGCCCATGAGTACTATTAGAAACAATGACTCATCCATCACGATCCCGTCGCTCGACTACCTTTACCAAAAAACGACAACCGCAACCTTTTCTTTTCGTCTTCTTCCGTAGTACAATATTCGTAGCACGAGAACTCATTTCATTTCTGCTGTCGCATCTCAAATAACAATCCGTCTGATTATCTGCTTTTGAAACTAACTGTAAAGACCCTAACCCTAGCTTAGGTGCTAATGATGTTTAAGTGGAGTTGATGGAGGGGTTTGCATGGGAATGGTGGTGGCATGGGTGACGTGAAAAGGGATGGGCAGTAGAGTGATGGTGTGGAGTGTTGATGATTGGATGAGTGATGGATGGGTTGGTTGGATTTTAAAAGGAAACCAACATTTCCTTCCTCTCCTTCCTTCCTTCCTTTCTTCTTCTTCTTCTTCTTCTTCTTCTTCAACCCTTCTCCTCTCCATTCATCTCTTCCTCTCCCTTTAATGCCCGAGCACCAGTGGTGAAGGCGCGCGTGAGGCAAGGACGTGGCGGGAAGAAGGCACGAGAAGGAGGTGCGAGTTGTGCGGACCGGAGTTGGTGGCGGAGCTCCGACGAACGTCGTTCTTCACGAAAAAGGTATGACAAGTTCTTGCATTAGATGCTTGTGTTGCTCACCCACGTTGGGGGGAGTTGTGGTCGGTCGCGGGAGGTCGGAGACCTCACCGGCGACGAGAAACGACGTAAAATCATTTGCAGGCGCAAGGTTGCTGTCGGCCAACGGTCGACCAGTGCCTTCGGACGGTCGACTGATTTAGTGATTTTGCTCGACTTTAACCGACACCGGTCGAACGATGTCATAGGGCAGTCGACCGGTTGTGCATGTGCTGGTGGGTCGGGCGATTGTTTGGGAGTTTTCCATCGAACAAGACCTGTGAGTCGTTCGACCGTTGCTTCGTGTTTCGCTCGGACCGGACGTTGACCATCCAAACGGTAGATCATTCCTGATCTTTGGTCCGACCGGAACTTAAGTGAACATAATTGTATAGTATGTTGTTCGACCGATTGTTGTATCTTGTTTGACCGATATATGATTTAGACTATTAGGATGCCCCTAGTAGTTTTCGGTTGACCTGAGTCGGTCGACCGATTATACTTGTATGATTTTGACCAGACTTCGAATTTTTGACCACGTTCGGTCGACCGATTTTAGACTTTGGTTCAACAGTTGGAAATTAGGTGATACACAGAGAGTTTGACCATTACAGACTTTCGGTCGACCGAACCCCACGGGAACGGTCGACCAAATTGCCTATTCCGGTCGACCGTTTGTGCGTAGAACCCGATTTCCAGTCCTTGTGGAGTGTCAACTCTGTCCACGGAAACTCGTGTCCTCGCTTAGAGTGTGAGTGGGGAGGTGACGATGAGTATGTTACTCGTGTCTGCCCAGGGACCGCCGTGTGGAAGAGTGTGGATACTTGAGACGTGTTGCCTCTGTTTTTTTGAGGGTGACATAGTTTATGCTTTGACTCTCTTTAGGGTAGTAGCCTGAGGGATTGCGGATCTCATTGCTTTCAGTAGGCACGCAACTGTCGTTGGGTGAAGTGACTACCAGTGTGGATGGATGTGGAGGTCACTGCCCTGCATTTATAGCAACAAAGTTGGTGTCTACACGTGGAGCTCGATGACCCCGTAGACTTTGGTTCGGATCTGTCTATTGTCTGGCCCTCGGTGTGGCGGATAGGTTCGACTTACCATGATAGGTAGTGATTGTACGAGCCCGTGCGTCCTGTGTGGCGGCGGGAGGGCCCCTGTGTGGCCTATGTGGCAGCAGAGAGGATCGCGCGTGGCCTGTGTAGTAGCGGCGATGGACTTTCAATGATGATTTCCGGCAGGTAACTCGATTGGGCACCTATCGAGTGAGATACTGTGCGGTCGGTGTGACAGTGGTGATGGACCGACCTAAGCGACGACTCTGTTGGCGTGGTGGTGGACTACGATGTTTTCAAATCTGATTCTACCTGCGCGGAAGTGTGAACACCTCCTCATTGATCCCTTTGGCTTATGTAGCAGCGCGTGAGGATGTGTTGCGTACTGTCTGTTAGACCGTATGTGCCTACGATAGGTCTCTACGGAAACCCAATGTTTGTGGACCGTGTGGCACTGATGGTTGTGTACCATGTATCATGTGTGGTGCTGGCGATGTTGTGGACCGTGGGGGCATGTGTGGCAGTGATGGCGATTGTAGACCGTGCGGCCTGTGTGGCAACGAAAACGATTTTGGGACGGATGTCCAGTTTTACCCTTGGTGGGAATGTTGTTCTTATTGGTTTTCTATATCATGCAATGCTATACTAGTATTATAGGAGCATGTAGGTGAGTTTGTCATACGAGATTTTCTTATGGAAACTCAGACATTGTTGTTATGTTTATTTTCAGGACCACGGTATGTTCTGGTGGGTGGTGACCGAGGGATAGTGCACTTTAGGACTGGATCTTGTTGTTATGTTTATTTTCAGGCCCGCGGTATGTTCTTGGTATTTTGTAAGTTTTTTGATTTTTTTCATAAAATTTCTTTTTATAAGATTTTTTGGTCGGTGGCTCGACATGGCAACACACGGACTCACTTGGCCCAACCCGTTCGGCCGAGGTTAGGCCTAGCCCACCGATTCGTAACTCTTGCATGAAAAGACAAAGGTTGGAAATCTAGACTTACCATTAACCAAAATTCCAATTAAATTTCCAGCATCAGACCAATTAGAAGCCGAACCCAACAACCAATCCAAACCCAAACCAGACGAGGAAGATCCGCTAACCCGAGTCGCACGTACCCGTCGAAACCGGGCCACGAATGGCACCGAAGACCAGGACCGGTCCCACCACGTTGTCGCGATGGAATAATCTAGAACCCATCCCCGGACCCCTATAAATACTTCCCATTCCTTCGCCATTCCAAACCCTAGAGCTCCCAAAGCAGCGCCCAAACCCTAAACTAGAAGCCGATCCTCGATACATCCATCCTCCATGGCTGCCGAGACCGAGACCTTCGCCTTCCAGGCGGAGATCAACCAGCTTCTCAGCCTCATCATCAACACCTTCTACTCCAACAAGGAGATCTTCCTCCGTGAGCTCATCAGCAACTCCTCCGATGTCAGTATTTCCGTTCCCTTTCCTCGATCTGTTCTATTTGTTTCTTTCCGACCGCGTTTTGCTGCTTTTTTCTTGGAAAACTCCCCTTCTGTCCTGTTTTTAGATTTTAGTTTGCCATGCACTATTGATTTCGCTGGTTTTTAAAATATAATATATATAGCTTTTTTTCGCGTAATTATTTGGTTGGTGTTGAAGAAATCAGGATTTTGATTTGCGAGGTAAGTTAATTTTTGTTATGATCTCTGTTCGACTGGTTGCCTTGACTGTTCGAATAAGTTTTTTTTCTTGCAATTATTTATTTCGTTATTGTGCATGTGTTTAGGCTCTTGACAAGATCAGGTTCGAGTCTCTCACCGACAAGAGCAAGCTCGATGCCCAACCTGAGCTCTTCATCCACATCATCCCCGACAAGACCAACAACACTCTCACGATCATCGACAGTGGTATCGGGATGACCAAGTCCGGTACGTTCTCACCTGCTTTCGCCTTTCGTACCTTTAAAGTTTCTTTTTTGGTGTGACCTTAATCTTAATAATTGCTTTTGTTGTCACGTGTAGACCTTGTGAACAACTTGGGTACCATTGCCAGATCCGGCACAAAGGAGTTCATGGAAGCCATTGCTGCAGGTGCTGACGTGAGCATGATTGGTCAGTTTGGTGTTGGTTTCTACTCTGCTTACCTCGTTGCCGAGAAGGTCATTGTGACCTCGAAGCACAACGATGACGAGCAGTACGTGTGGGAGTCCCAAGCTGGTGGGTCTTTCACTGTCACCAGGGACTCTGGAGAGAGTCTTGGAAGGGGTACCAAGATTGTCCTCTACCTCAAGGAGGATCAGGTATATTTTGTCTTTAACTATACTAATCATTCAAACGTCTGTATTGTTTGTTTTATTAACTGGGATCTATAAATTGTCTGTTTTATTAGCTGAGATCATTTAAACGCCTTTCATACATTTGTCCCTTCACATGAGCATATTTAATTTTATGTACACGTGACGTCATGCCTTTTAGATACTCGACATGGATGCCAACTTGATGTAGATTAAGATTTTCTTCTCTTCAATGCATGCATTCTTAGATATTGAATGTAGAAACCATCTTGAAGTCAAAATATAAGATGGTAAACATTCTTTCATCTGCATTTCACACATTTCTAGATACTTAAAATGTGAATCATGTGATGGCAAAAATATAAGCTGCTTGGTTTATAATGCATATTTTGTACCTGAGCTTCTCACTGTTATGTTGTGTTCTCTCTTTATAATCAACACCTCTTTCTCAAAGCGTTTATTTTGTATATCGTGAGCTTTTGTTTGTTTTGGAATCTTTTTAGAAGCTGCTGGATGGATGTTTGTGTTTCTGCTGTGTTGGAATTCGAGGGGATTCTACAATAGTTTACTCTAGTACAACTCTACCCTAGTAACAAAAGATATAACTGCAAGATAGTTTTCATTTGATTGGTAAATTAGACAAGGATCTTTTAGTATGTCTTCCATATTTACCTAGTTGAGTAAAACTTGCGCATGTTACTCATTTTAAAATGGTCTTATTATTGCTTCATTATCTTTCAATGAAATGCATGAAGTATCTTGTATTTGTGCTGTTTCATTGTGAGGTTTTTTTTCGATCATCAATTACGGCAGTGAATAGTTAACAGTGATTAAATTTCTCAATTTTTAATTCCCTTGTTACATCAGTTGGAGTACCTTGAGGAGCGCAGATTAAAGGATTTGGTCAAGAAGCACTCTGAGTTTATCAGCTACCCCATCTCTCTCTGGACTGAGAAGACAACTGAGAAGGAGATTTCTGATGATGAGGATGAAGAGGACAAGAAGGATGAGGAAGGCAAAGTTGAAGATGTTGATGAGGAGAAGGAAGAAAAGAAAAAGAAGAAAATTAAGGAGGTCTCCCATGAATGGGCTCTGATGAACAAGCAGAAGCCAATCTGGATGAGGAAGCCAGAGGAGATCACCAAGGAAGAATATGCAGCTTTCTACAAGAGCCTTACCAATGACTGGGAGGAGCACCTTGCTGTCAAGCATTTCTCTGTTGAGGGACAGCTTGAGTTCAAGGCTGTTCTCTTTGTACCAAAGAGAGCACCTTTTGATCTTTTTGACACTAGGAAGAAGCCTAACAACATCAAGCTCTATGTCAGACGTGTTTTCATCATGGACAACTGTGAAGAGCTGATGCCAGAGTATCTGAGCTTTGTGAAGGGTATTGTAGACTCTGAGGATCTTCCTTTGAACATCTCCCGTGAGATGTTGCAACAAAACAAAATCCTGAAGGTCATCCGTAAGAACCTGGTCAAGAAGTGTCTTGAGCTCATAATTGAGGTCGCTGAGAACAAAGAGGATTATAACAAATTCTATGAAGCTTTCTCTAAGAACCTCAAGCTTGGCATTCACGAGGATGCTCAGAACAAGTCCAAGTTGGCTGAACTGCTCAGGTACCACTCCACCAAGAGTGGTGATGAGATGACCAGCCTCAAGGATTACGTTACAAGGATGAAAGATGGTCAGAATGACATTTACTACATCACTGGTGAGAGCAAGAAGGCTGTTGAGAATTCTCCATTCCTGGAGAAGCTCAAGAAGAAGGGCTACGAGGTGCTCTTCATGGTTGATGCCATTGACGAGTATGCTGTCGGCCAATTGAAGGAGTTTGAAGGGAAGAAACTTGTCTCTGCCACCAAGGAAGGCCTTAAGCTCGACGAGAGTGAGGATGAGAAGAAAAAGAGGGAAGATTTGAAGGCACAGTTTGAGGACTTGTGCAAGGTTATTAAGGATGTTTTGGGTGACAAGGTTGAGAAGGTTGTTGTTTCTGACCGTGTTGTTGATTCCCCATGCTGTTTGGTCACTGGAGAGTATGGCTGGACTGCCAACATGGAGAGGATCATGAAGGCTCAGGCACTGAGGGACTCCAGCATGGCTGGTTACATGTCTAGCAAGAAGACCATGGAGATCAACCCCGAGAACCCCATCATGGAGGAGCTCAGGAAGCGTGCTGATGCTGACAAGAACGACAAAGCTGTGAAGGACCTTGTGCTCTTGCTCTTTGACACTGCTCTTCTTACCTCAGGTTTCAGCTTGGAGGACCCCAACACCTTCGGAAACAGGATCCACCGCATGCTCAAGTTGGGTCTCAGCATTGAGGACGACGACACCCCTGCAGATGCTGATGCTGATGCTGATATGCCTGCTCTTGATGATGCTGATGCTGAGGGTAGCAAGATGGAGGAGGTCGACTAAACTTGAGAGGCTGCTTTGGAGACCTATATTTGTTTCAGCTTCCAACCGTTTTGTTTTAGTTTTATTAATTAGAGAATGAAAGTAGTATCCCAAAACAATTAGCACCCTACGGTGCCCAGTATTTTGTTTGTGTTTTGGTTGGAGGCGGATGTGTCATTTTTATTTCTAAACTGTGTTCAACTTTTAAACTTTATTAATTGTCGCTTATTAGTTGCCAAAGCTTTCTTATGTTGGTTCATCTCTTTGACGGTAGCTGGTGGGCAGCGGGGTTCCTGCTACTGTATCTCTTGATGGAAAATCTATTTCGGTCATGATCAAATTTTGTTCTTCCTAACCGTACTTCACGGGAAACGAGATCAGGTCGTAAATCTATACAGGGGTTTGGTTGTTATGCCATGTGAAAGAAATGAACGAAGAATTACCATTACAAGTGTTAGCAGCCACTGACGGAAGCTGTGTTGTCCTGTGCATTTCAACAGTAACTATACCTTGCTTGTCCAGTTTGGGTTATTTTATGTCTTCTCCAACCTCAAGAGGAAGGAAGATGGTGCGGAAGGTGCAAGTTAAACATTCTTTTCTTGCCAGCCCTTGTGTATCTCTTTGCAGAGGTCGTATAAAACACACGGCTTATGTTGTATGTGTTACCTTCTTGCTTGCTTGGATTATTGTTTTGCCATTTTTGGAAGTGGAGGAAGAGGTTGTGTTTTGTGTCAATGTATGGCTTCCTCTTCAGAACAATCAGCATCCTTGTAGTACACTCCAACATGGATTGTGGCCCTCGTTTGCTTCGTCATAGTCATCATCTCTCTTTTCATGGAGCGCTTCCTCCACTACCTTGGAAAGGCATGATCTTTTCTAAACTAGTTGTAGTTATCTTTGTTCCTGTAAAATATATTTTAATGTATTCCCAAGGAAATCTGTTCTTGCTTTTCTATCTAGGTTTTTCCAGTTTCTGAAGAGTACTAGGCAGAAGGCACTGTTCCAGGCCTTGCAGAAGCTGAAAGAAGGTTTGTTTGTCTTTCGATATTCTGCACGAGGATTTCAGTTTTTCTTATGGAACTTGCTCTTTTAATTCTCGTCTTTGTTTTTCCAATTCCCCTTGTTTGAAATTAAGTAGCTACCGGTAGTCGTTAAGAATGTGACAATTCCATTCTAATCTACCCTGATGGGATGCCATAATTATGTGTTCTGGAATTGTACATATGTTTCTGAAAACTTTTCAGACTCGAAGATGACCATAATTTATGACGAAAGAATGACTGCTCTTAGCAGACGATGAGTCGATGAACATTCAAATCAAGAAGCAAAAAGGAATGTTGTTTTCTGGCGATTCCAAAGTTGTAGAGGAATAAGGATGGTTATTAATACCTTATAAGGGAACTCCAGTAACAGAGTATCAACTATTGCATCAATTATAGCTGTCGATCATTATCTACAAAATCGTTCAAGTTTATAAGCGATGGCATTGTGAAAGTAGATAGATAACGGATTAGTTTCCCATCATTACTTATTAAGTCATGGTTTTTAGTTTCATCTTGTCTTGAATTGGGATAAAGAGCTGAACAATTTACTTTTCTAAATGCAGAGCTGATGCTGCTTGGGTTCATTTCACTTCTTTTGACTGTCTTTCAAAATTTGATAAGTCATATATGCATCCCTGAAAGTATTACAAACCATATGCTTCCTTGTAAGAGGGCGGAAGGGTCTACCCCGCAACATGAGATTTATAATAGGCGAAGGTTGTTGGCCGAGCACGCCACTCTTCCCATTGCTCACAGGTTCAACTTGTTAAAAATTTCAGAATGAAATTGCATGATTAGTGAACTGAAAGCTAGTCAGTATTTTATAACAAGTGATGAGCTAATTGAATATGGTTGCACCCGATTTGTCTTCGTTAATTTAGCTTGAGCTGCAATACAAATGAATTTGCTGAAAAATCCAACTCTTACATTAAATGAAAAAAATATCCCCGAAAGACATCATGATAGATAACAGATGCCATGAATAGTTTTATATATTCATGCTTTTGAAATTTCAGGGTAAGGTTCCTTTGTTATCTCTGGAGGCATTGCATCAGCTCCACATTTTCATCTTTGTACTTGCAGTTGTTCATGTGATGTTTTGTGCCGTAACAGTGGTTTTGGGTGGAGCAAAGGTGAATAGTAAATCTGCTTTCTAAGTTGAGAATAGTAATATGTTGGACAATCGCAGAACCGTTTTATGACTCACAAAATTCAGAATACCTCCAGTCAACACCGTGTGGTTTTGAGATAGAAATTAATTATTTAGTTTAATGATATTGCTTTCTACAAACTAATCATGTTAACTTTGATGATTTTTTTGTTTATTGTCTTTTAGATAAAAAGATGGCAACACTGGGAGAAACATGAAAATCTAGATCCAAGTAAGTGTTCGTTCTCCTATTATATGATGTTACGTAGTATAATTTTCTCCTCGACCATTTCTAAGGTCTTGCAACATAACAACATATGTTGAAATGGACGTTTGTAAATTGTTTCTGGTTCCGCAAACATGTTTGCTCTTCAGCTGCAACCAGAGCTCATCACCATCATGTTCACCATCAATTCATGAAGGGTAGAATTGGATTCTGGACAAGATCAACCGTTTCAGGCTGGATTGTAAGATTCAAAACTCATTTATTGATTAGTGCGAATTCGATGTACTATGTCAACCATCATAATGAATCCCGACCGTATAAGGTTTATGTATTTATGTGGTTTTTTGTTAAGGTTTCTTAGAATTAGTTTTCATAAAATACATCTCATTGTGTAGTAAAGACATGTCTATATTCCTTGTTTACTCTCTGTGTCAAAGCTATGTACGACTAAACCAATGCATTACAGTCTTCTAGATATGGAAAATTAAATACATTGCAAATACATTCTACCAAAATGGAGCAAATACATTACTTACAAGGTCTATTGTCTTCATCTATCACATCCGTTTCTGGTCTCGTCAAGGCATCTAGCGTGTACTTGCCGGCATAAGTAACAATAAACTCCTAAACTGAATATAAAAAGCTCAAACTAGGACTGATATTGGTTGTGATTCTTAAAAGTGTAATGACTAATTAAAAAAATAAAACAAACTATGTCAGATATAGAAACACTTTGATATAGGAGTACAATTGTCAAATACATTGTTCTTGAAATAGATCTGATATCTTATTTCACTTTCATTTTACAAACTAATAACGCTTCTTGCTGCACTCAATAGGTGTTCTGATGATCATTTTGTTGACAGATGGCATTTTTCAAGCAATTTCTCGCATCCGTGACCAAATCAGATTACATTTGTCTTAGATATGGATTTGTAATGGTAAGTTTCAGTTGAAATACAGAATGCAGTTTCTAGCCAACAGGTTCAAAGTACAACTGAACTATTTTTTACCATTTCAGAAACATTGCCGCTCGAACCCAAATTTTAATTTCCACAAGTACTTATTGCGCACATTAGAAGCCGATTTCAAAAAAGTCGTTGGTATAAGGTGGCATTTTGCATGAGACTTTTATTCTACTTGCCAGAGTTCCATATCTATATTGCTGAGCTCGTCATTTGATGTTGTACTTTGCAGTTGGTATTTGTGGCTCTTTGTTGTCGTCTTTCTTCTGCTCAATGTTGCTGGTAGGATCATAACTTCAACACAACAACTCCATGTTTCTTCTCTTCTTTAGTTTATTACAGGATTTTCAATTGTTAGTTCTCTGATTATACTCTGAATTAGATTAGGTTTTAACTTTTTTGGGACCTATGTTTTGAATTTCTTTATGAAAATGAATGCAGGATGGCACACCTTTTTCTGGCTTTCTTTCTTACCACTGGCTGTAAGTACCTTTATCATCTGTGATACTCAGACGGTTAATGTTCTTGTACAAGTCGTCTCTAAACAGCCATGCGGACATATTACAGCTTTTGTTAATTGTGGGTGCAAAATTAGAACACACAATTACTCGGCTGGCTCAAGATGCAGTAGTAATAGCCGGAAATGGCGAGAACGAGGCACCTACGGTCAAGCCATCAGATGAACACTTCTGGTTCCAAAGCCCTCTCATCGTCCTGTACTTAGTTCATTTCATTTTGTTCCAAAACTCCTTCGAGATTGCATTCTTCACCTGGATCCTTGTAAGTGATAGCTTTTCCTTTCCTATCCAAATGGGCAGGATAAAATCGTAAGCAAGTAACTGTTAATGACTCAATTCTGTTCCCCAGTTCACATATGGCTTTGATTCATGCATCATGGAAAGTAAGGTCTATGTCATCCCTTGACTCATTATCGGGTAAAATATCTCCAATAAACACTTCCATCCATGATTCACATTATTCGCTTATTTTAGTCGTGAGAAAGATGACGTTTTCAAATTTATGTTCTAAACGCTAAATGTGTATGATTCACAAGTACAGGGTAATTATCCAGGTTCTCTGCAGCTATAGTACTCTTCCACTATATACCCTTGTTACTCAGGTTAGCCAAAGAACGATCACCAATTCCCGGTCTCATTTTTTTTTTTTCATTTTTAAACGCTTTGATTTTTTATACGTTTTTCTTTAATTTCTTTTGCAAAGATGGGTGACATGTTTAAGGAATCGATATTCAACGAGCAAATGCAAATAGCTCTCCATGGTTGGATCGAGGACACTAGGAAGCGTAAACAGGCAGAGGGTCCTTTTCTATCACATCTTGTGAAAGGTTTTGATTGGAGAAAGAACAAGAACAAGAAGAAATCGGAGGTGCAGATTGAAATGCAGAGGATAGAGTCTGATATGGTTCACAGTGAGGGTCATTCGATTTCTCTCGACGAAGTCATGGCATCTATAACTGAATGTTCTAATGCAACTCATCGACCCACTTGAACACAAAAAAGGTATGTCTGGGGAAACTCTGATCAATGTAAAAAAACTGGTTTTTGATGGTTTCTAAACTTGTACTAATGCCACCTTTGTAGTCAACTGTGTTTACTAGTAACAGCAATCAGCAACAAGAAAATCACATGCAACTAATTCAGTTGTGAATCATTTTGTTGATACTTCTAACCAAATAGGTTGGGTTACTGTTAGAGTGGCCATCCGTTCGTAATTTATTCCCATCTCCTTCAAGAAACGTCAAGTCTTATTTCTTCATCTCTTGTTATAGTTGTTGATGAAGAAAACTTATGGCCCCACCATTCTTTCGTCTGAGTTAACCAAATTTTACTGAAATTATATTGGACATAAACCAGAAGTTCACATTTTAACTGCTGGAGATATGACTGGGAGAAAAGTTGCTTGCGAGAGCTCCTTAACAGGTTCAATGTGGGTTGTCCAATCATTTAAGAATTACCAGTAGTGTAATACTGCAGGAATGTTTAAACGTTTTCTGATTTAAGATGACTTAAGCACAAAACTATCGCAATCATCTCCCTCTAATAAGCTCGGGACTTTGTGTATGAGAGGGAGATGATTGCGATAGGTCCCTACAAGAACACCATAAAAGTGAAGCTTGGTACTTTTTTCTTTTTGAGGCAACCAACACTTTCTTCACATGCCTGTGAGTTGTCGTGAAAGTACTTGGCAAAATACTAAGAATCTTATCTTAGCAGATGAGCTTTTTTATCACAACTCAGAAGTTCTCAAGTATCAATAACTTAAAGAACATCCATGTCATCTCATTGGAAAAAGAGAAAATGACATCCAAAGGTTGCCCATGCGTTACTTTGGCAAGCCAACATCTGAGGTTCAAGAACAAAAACAGCCTGGTTGTATTGATATCCAAATCCTCAGTCCTAAACATCTCAACAAAACCTTCTTAATTTTTCTTGAAAGTTAAATAGCCATCAGGTCCCTATCACCCAGATTTTGTTTCAAATCCTGAAATGGAGACTCCAACTTGCCTCTCTGCATTGGCAATTGAAGCTGGTCAGCTCATTACACATCAAACTAAAATCTTGATTAAACATAATTTGAGGTCGCAGCTAGCTATCTTCCCTTTTATCAAATTTATAAAACTGTCAAAAACCAGTGATACGCCAGCAGGCACTATTATGAGCACTGAAGCTCCTCATGCAGCACAAACCATGCTCCGATTTTTGAGCTAGTCACAGGTAGTCTATTGAGACCAACATATAGGAAATATTCTGGTAAATGCAAGTCTTGTTGTTTCACCAGAAGTCCCCACAAGAACATAATCCATCCTTAAAATGATGAAAGCGAATGCGGTCCCGGACGAGAATTACATTTGAGCATGACCCTGAGACATGCTTAATGAAAGAATGGCAATCCCCACAGATCCTTAGATTCTTAACAATCCTAATGGTCGACTTTGGAGCAGCGCTAAGCATAGCAAACGCAAGAGCAAGCTTCTCGCTGTGTCTGGAAAGCCAGGTTTCCTTATCCTCTTCACTCAAATCCAGCAAAACATCACCTGTGGCTGGTGAAAACCCTTGAGATTTTAACTTTGAGTACATATCATCCAACCATGAATTTATCTCCATAATCTGAGCATGTGAACAATCCCCGGCAATGAATTTGTGCACAGTTCCATTCATTTCGACCAAACTTGAGCCGGGCTGCTTTCTAATGCCATTCCTCTTTAACAAACTTCTGATCTCTGAAGCATCAGCCCACCTACCAGCTGCAGAATAAATGTTGGAGAGCAGAATATGGCAGCCAGCTACTCTAGACCCCAATTCGAGGAACTCCTTGCGCATTCTGTCTACAATTTTCACATCTTTATGGATTCTACAGGCACCGAGCAAGGCGCCCAAAACCATAATGTCTGGCTTCATGGGCATTGTTCTGACAACTCGCTCTGCCTCAGCGAGCAAACCAGATCTCCCAAACAGATCAACCATACATCCATAATGCTTCATTTCTGGCAGAACCCCATATATCTGAGACATACTTTCGAAGTATTGACGTCCCTCGTCTACCAGCCCTCCATGGGCACAAGCCGTGAGCACACCTACAAACGTCACATCATTCGGCCTAGTCTTAGAACCCCTCATTTTCTCAAAAACACCAAGAGACTCGTGGGCAAGCCCATTAACAGCGAGGCCAGTGATCAAAGCATTCCATGCAGAAACATTGGGATGAATTAGCTTCCAGAAGAGCTCAATTGCTGCATTAGTACAGCCACACTTTGCGTACATATCGACCAAAGCTGCTCCAAGATTGTCTTCAGTGTCCAATGCCATCTGGCTTCTCTCTATGTAAGCATGGATCCACTTTCCCTGGTCTAAAGCAGCAAGATGAGCGCAAGCAGAGAGAACACTAACCAAAGTGACCTCATTGGGTTTTACTTCGTTCTCCCTTTGCATTGCTTTGAACACATCCAATGCCTCTTTGTAAAGGCCTTTGTGGGCATATCCCGAGATCATGGAGCTCCAAGACACCACATCCTTCTCCGGCATCACCTCAAACAATGCCTTTGCGTGTTCCATTTGCCCATTGAGCGTGTAACCCGACACCATAGCATTCCATGAAACAACATTACGTCGAGGCATCCTGTCAAACAGTCCCCTTGCCAACAACAAATGCCCATGCCTAGCAAACCCAGAAACCATCGAATTCCACGTCACAACATTCCTACCCTCGCAAGGCATCATATCAAACAACGACTGAGCGACATCCAACTCTCCCTTACCCACATAACCAGAAACCATGGCACTCCACGAAACATCATTCCTAAATGGCATTTCATCAAACAACTCCCGTGCGGCCACCAAATCCCCAACTTTGACATACCCATCCATAATCACATTCCAGGAAACAACATCCACTTCCTCCACACTGCTGTCAAACAACTTCCTCGCGGAGCCCATATCTCCAACAGCCGAGAAAACGCCCAACAAAGTGTTAATCACATAAACATCCCTCTCAAACCCTCTCTTAACGACTTGCCCATAAACCTCCTCCCCTTCGACCACACCCTTCCTTGTCGCGACGGCCTTCAAGGCGAAAGGGAAGGTGTAATTATCCGGAGTGGCCCCACACCGGAGCATCCGGACGAGCACGGAGAGGGACTCGCGGGGGAACTTGGAGGCGGAGTAGGCTTTAATGAGGGTGTTGTGGAGGAAAGTGGCGGAGGAGGGGACACGGTGGAAGTGGTGGAGGGCGAGGAGGCGGGCGAGGAGGAGGGAGGAGGGGTCGAAGGGGGAGTGGGAGAGGAAGTCGATTAGGCGGCGGAGGGCGAGAGGGCGGTTTAGGGTGTTTGTTAGGATGAGGCGGGCGAGGATCATCGGGAGGACGGACTTTGGGACGCGGTGGAGGAGTGCGGTCGGGTCGGGTGGTGCCCGTTGGGACAATTTGAATGTGGCGGGAAAATGTGCCATTTCTCTTCTTCTTTCTTGATACGTGCGTATACATAAAAATGTGTAATTAGTGCGGGTTAATCTATGATTAATATCCACTATTATATTCTTTTATTAGTATAATCATCATAATCTTAATCTACCTTAAAATTTTAGATGAACGGTGAATGTAGTAAAAACTTAATCAGGTAGATTAAGTTCCAGACTCATTGGAGAATTACTGTATATATACACATGAATTATCTAATGAGTCTGGAGTTTAATTTTTTTATTTTAAGTCTCCACCATATCCACCACACATCTAAAATTGCAGGTGTATCATAAGAAAAATGGTTATGCTAATTAAATGTGATATTAACCGTAAATGAGATCCAAAAATGAGATTGTAGGTGATCTAAACTAAATAAGATGAGCATCGAGCTCACTAGAACTTGATTTTATATATATATATATATATATATATATATATATATATATATATATAATAAGAAGAGTCAAGATCCAGTGAGTTCATGACTCATCTTACTAATTTAAGTCACATTAATATCACCGTTGATCTAAATTACGGTTAAATTAAGAGTTAATATTCATCATTAGATCATTTATTAGCATAATCACTCATAGTTTTAATCTATCTTACAATTTCAGATGAATAATGAATATGTTGGGGGTTTAAAATAGAAAAATTAAACTCTGGACTCGTTAGAGAATTTCTGTATTTATGAAAATACTTATTGGGTAATTACCGGACCACACCCCTTAATATGATTACAAGGGTAGTCATCTAATTGTTGAAGGAAAGGGTTCTTATAAATTGGCACATAAATATGAAAATTACCTATTTTTCTTGTTCTAAAGTCATTGTGAGTGGTTTTTTTTTACCACACCATATATATCAAGGAGACAAGGATAAGCCTTTGTTATCTCAATGACATTTATTAGTCTCCAACTGTTGAAGAGGGGTTGGAAGAGGAAGAAACACCAATCACATATAGGTATGGAAGATAGCATATGGTCTTTCATGTGATGAGGAATAATGTCATTTATGAGAGCAACACAGACCGGAAGAGCTTTAGATGTGGACATGGAATCCAAAGCTCCAAATGTTCCCCTACGAACAGGTCAAGAAACATTGGACACTAAACACACATATAGAGTTTTTAATCAAGCACAAATATACAAGACATGTGGGGGAATGGGGCATATCAAGGGGTGATGCCGTGCTAAATCTGTTATTCACATGTCCATGTCAGACAATTACTGTGAGATTGATGCATCTGCTTCCCTGCTCTTGGGGTGCTTGTGAGACTATTAACTTGCATGTCTTTTGAGATCAGTTCCCTTCTTAGGGCACCCTTAACGGGGGTGCCCCGCCCGGGCGCCCTGGTCGGGCGCCCGGGTGCACCCCCGTTAACGGGCGGGGCGCCCGCCCGGGCGCCCATGGGAGGGGGACACGTGTCCCCCTCCCATTGGTTAAATTTTTTTTTTTTTGGAATTTATTTTAGTTTTGGTTTTGTTATTAATGGATTGGGTGTTTGTTATAAATGTGGGGTAATAATTTTTTGTAAGTGATTAAAATTAAGAAATTTCCAGAACCAACAATTTCAAGTTAAATAGAAAAAAAATTAATACAACAATACCATAACAACAATACATTAATAATACGAAATACAACCACGCGAAATACAAACCATACGAAATACGGACTACTACAACCCGAAATACAAACATATGTTAAAGGGAAATACAAACCATACGGACTACTACAACCCGAAATACAAGCTAAGGGAAATACAAACCATACGAAATACAGACTACATCAAACTACACGTACCCATTCTCTTCTGCCCAGGCGAGAAGTTTATCGATTACTTTTTGATCCTTCTCCGTCGGGTTGTCCTTCCTCATCAGAGAGTGAAGCATGTCCAACTTATTTTTTATTAAATGCCTCTGGAAATTCCTTTCCGCTAACTCCTCTTGCTTGGAGAAACCATCTTCTCTGACTTGGGCGGTGTATCGCATCTGTTGTGCAAGTTCTCTAACATCAGTGTCTCTTTCGGGGCGTAATGCACTCTTAGCCTTTTTCTTAGCCTTCTTCACACCTTCTGGGCGTGTAAGGTGATTTTTGTGTAGGGTATATATAGAGAAAAAATTAGACACTGTGCAATCACGCGGATTACTTTTCTTTCACGCGTATACTGTACATTCACGCGGACTATTTTGTTTCACGCGTATACTGTAGATTCACGCGGACTACTTTTGATTCACGCGTATACTGTGCAATCACGTGTATACTGTGCAGTCACACGCGTTTCGAAATTCAAATATTCAAATTTCAAATATTCAAAATTTTGTGTTTAATAGTGATTAATATTGTTAATTAATTAATAGTAATAATAAGTATATCGCGAATTATAATGTAATTAGAATTAGATTTATATATAATGTATTTTGTTAAATGTTGTGTGAGAATTAAATTTGTTTAATTAAGAAATGATGTGGATGAAAGAGAGTGTAGGGTGGGTGGGGGTAGCCTGGGCATGGATAAGGGGATTTTTTGGGTGGGTTGGGTGAGCTGACGTGGCAGAGAGAGAAGCTGACGTGGCAGAGAGAGAATGCAGGGCGCCCGGGGGTAGCCCGGGCGCTGTTAAATATGCTCTTAGCATTTCAAAATTTGTGGGCTATATGTGTTCAGAAGGAAATTTAGAGGAAGTTCGTAGTAAGGGACGAAATGCTTTAAAAGGCTCGAAAAAAGCATTAGATAGGAATCAATATTCTCCTATCTCTAGACAACATTTGATTTCACTGTACGATTTAAAATTGGCAAGTAATTTATAGCAACATTTGAAATCTAACTGCCTGATCCATATAAGTGATGTGTTTTGTGCCAGAAAAAGGTGAAAATCACTGCCTAATATCAATTATATATGTAATAAATCAACACAAAAAATTAGCTTCAAAATTGTTATAGATCTCTAGTGTTTGGATTTGTGGTAAACCAAAACACCTGCATTGGTTAAGGAACCTCTATATAGGTACGTAGATGACCATATGAAAAGGTCAATATATAATTAGTAATTACAATAAAATAAAATTAAGATAATAAGAGTGGTAGCCGGTAGGTGCATTATTGTACTGTGGTCAACCAAGACTACAATGATTTTTTTTGATAATACCAAGACTACAATGATCTGATCAGCAACGTTTTTCTAAAGTTGCATGACAAACATTGACGGTAGGCTGTAGGCAATCTTTGGTGATCCTAATCTATGATTGTTTTCAAAGATCGGTTGCAGATATGGATGTTTTAATTTATAAGTTTGATTGATCCTCACCCACCTCTCATGCAACTCACTTTGAATGAGACGTGAAAGGGAAATATAGTTAGATTAATATTACCACATTTGGGACCTTAGATAGTTAATTATCTTTAATTAAGTTCCTACAACTACCACTTTGACCAATTATTGTTGGGTAGGTAATGCATGTACACATTTTCTTCAATGGTTGAAAAGGTCAACCTTGTCCACTAATTAAATATGGCATTATTACTTACTTGTGTACCCCGTAATAATTCACATACTTCATAGTTCATACTCCAAGTCTCCAAGTTGTGGGTGTATATAGTTAAATAAAAATAAAAATTTATAATCAAGTTCTCTACATAAATATCACAGACTATTTTATTAAGGGTAAATGAGAACAGTGGACTTCAAAGCACCCGCTTATAATTTAGCATTTGAAATTACTCATAAAACTCTACCTCAGATTGTCTAAATTTGGTATGAGAAGTTGACAAATTCTACCTAAGAATTGGTTACCACGTAAGAATTGGGATATTAGAGTTTAACGATCTGTGATTTGAATCTGAAAACTGAAGGATTGGAAATTTGGAACCAAGCAGTACCACAAACAAGACACAAACAAAACAAGCTGGGATCAATCTTCGCAACATGACAAATCATCCACGTAGAAAACAAGCATGGCGGTTATACCAAAAGAGAAAAGTGATCATACTAGTAGTTAATTAATTAGTTGTGTACATGTTTTATGATAATGGGCGTGTGAAGCTCACGACCCCCATGGACGACCAGGTCGTCCCATTTTTTGGCGGGACGACCCGATTGTCTACCGACCTGATCTTCGACCACGTCATTCAAACAACTTGGTCGACAACGAGGTCGGGTGTTAAAAATATATATTTTTAATTTTTTGTTGTTGTAATTTTATTGATGAAATGAAGGAGAGAGAAGGGTTGTGGTTAAGAAATGAATAGTGTTGGAAGAGAAGAAAATTTGTTGAGAAGAGAGAAAACTGATGTTGATTAGAAAGAAAATTGAGAGAGAAAACTCATGATTGGGTTGAACCTAGTCATGGTTAGAGATGTCCTATTGGTAGCTTTTGATGACCAATTAGAAATTTGATTACTTTTCTGTAACCTGGCAAAACGCACGTAACTAATTTAATAGTATAAAATCTCTAATAGTTCTACACTAATGTACTTAGTTATCAACAAAATATATGCAAATCCAAGATGCAAACAGTAATTTTTTTATATAATAAAAAATAAATTCAAATTTCGAAATTTAAGAAGAAGAAAAAAATTCGAAAAGTAGTCAGATCGCGGGTTTGACCCGCTATCCGTCCCCAAATTATTATTTTTTGACAACCACGATCCGTCATTTTTTTTAATTTTTTTTCCACGGATCGCGGTTGACACCCGCGATCCGTGGAATTTTTCCTAAAATTCGAAATTTGAATTTATTTTTTATTATATAAAAAAATTAGGGCAGATAAACACATGGTGCGATAAAAAATTTACTGTAATATTATAGTATCCGGTACAGAATTGAGTCATCGTAATTTAATATATATCTACCAAAAGGTAGCGGTAGTTAGTTAGTTACTCTTGTTTGCACCACAATTTTTATATAAATTAAACTTTAAGATCCATTTGTTGGCATGCACATTATTTTCATTAGGGAAGCTGTTTTAAGTTTTTTAAGGAATAAAATATCGTATTTTTTAAAAGGTTTGAGTTATATATATGTTTGATTTTTCAAAGGACCTTATAGTTCTAATATTTCCAGGTACTTTTGGAATTCTCTTCGATCTTGATCCAATGAATAGATGATTTTTTCTAGTCATTATCATCACTTTCTGATAAGGTTTATCTATTTTTTGTTAGACGTGAAGTCTTCATAGTTGGCATTATAAAGACAGATGCTAATGATGTCTATTTTCTAAATGGGGAGACGTCTAGTTTCCAAATTGGAAATTTGCATCTATATTTAACACGAATATGGGTATGGAACTATGTTCTTGAAATTTTGACATCTTATAGTATACCCTCTGAAGTTCGTGTAACATCCTCAAACAGCGAAATAATTTAAAATTTTATAACATACAATCTAACAAAGGATATTACTTAAATACAAGAAAACATGTGCACCAACACACACACATATATATATGTATATATCCGAATATTTCAAAAGTGTAATTACATCAAAAAGGTTATACAACAAATACAAGTAATCACTCCGACCTCAAAATAAGATAAAACTGGATCTGGTAGCGACGCTCCTCTCCTCGATCACCACCCTCTAACGCCGATCCCGGCCTGAAAAGCAAACATGCAAAATGCCTGAGTTTCCAGAAGGAAACCCCGTATGTCAAACTCTACAATGCATGAAACTGAAACACTATAACATGCAATTCTACCAACAAAGAAAAGCACAAACAACAAGGCTGGGCTCCAGGACTTTTTCACCCAACCACAACTCCCACACATAGTTACGGGGCTCCAGGGCTTTTTAACCAAACCACAGCTACCACGACACAATCAGGGCTCCAAGGCTTTTTCACCCAACCCGAATGTCTAAGGGCTCTAAGGCTTTTTCACCCAACTCTTATCACGCGGTTCATGCTCAAGCTCCAGGACTCTTTCACCCAACCTGAACGCACTACGGAACTCCAGGGCTTTTTCACCCAACCCCGCACACATTAGCTGGGCTTCAGGGTTTTTTCACCCAACCGCAGCTCTCACAACAGTTACGGGGATCCAGGGCTCTTTCACCCAACCACAGCAACACTCGTGCTCACTAGCACACTTGCCGGAAGAACATCAGCACCACAACTCGCCTCACACGGACGACCACAACAACCACACATCCAATGTGCAAAACTGGACACAAACGGTTGACCGAACCAAGAGTCCCAGTCGACCAAATCTCACTAAAACAGGGCAATTGCCTCGATCGACACTCCATCAGTCGAACAATTCCCACAAACAACACACGTTCGGTTGAACCAAAGTCAGGGACCAGTCGACCGTTTAGAAGGTCAACTCCCAGGTTCAACGAACAAAATGACCAATCGGTCGAACGGCAAAGGGGACTCGTTCGACCGAAACCCACTAGTAAAATCCAGCATCGCTCAACATCATCAACCGGTCAAACCCCAAGCACTCTCGGTCGACCGAATTCCACCAGTAAAATCCACCATTGCATCCAATCAACACCGGTCGACCGAACCACCTTCGGTCGAACCAAACCACTATTCAACTTAAGTCATCGGTCAGACGAGTCAAACAGGCGGTCGACCGTTTGGATGGTCAACACCTCAACCGACCTACAACAGTGTACACGATCGAACGACAAAGGGGTCATGTTCGACCAAAACCAACTAGGCTTACCTCAAATGCACAACCGGTTGACCGCCCAAGGGCATCGTTCGACTGGTGTGAGGCATAAACCTGAATTCTCACTAGGAACGGTCAACCGTTTGCATCAACCGGTCGACCGATCCAGCAGCAAAATCTGCTGCATGTTTGCTTGCGACGAGTCTTTCGGCCTACTGTTGACTTTCAAATACTCACACAACAAAAGTGAGTTACACCAACTAGTTTGACATATCGTGAAGGTTTGAAGAAACCTTCGAAGAACCTCGACGACGCTTCCTCGAACACTTCTCCCCAAAATCGCAATCCACCGACGAACATCTCGTTCAATCAACGATCATAACTCCTCGTCGATCCACAGTCACACAAACACCTTCATCAATCACTTCCCCAACCACAACCACTGCAAACGAGACGAGTTGAGAAAGAGAGAAAGAAGAATAACCAAAAAAGAAGAGTTGGTTAGAAACCGACTCACCACGCCACCCGACCAACACTCGCCGATCCTCACTTCTCCTCGCCGGAGAACACCTCCACACCAGAGCAAAATCACTGAGAGGGAGAGAGAGATGCAAGAGTGTGAGAGAATGGGAGAGACGTGAGAGTGAGTGAGAGAGAGAAATTACCTCAAATACTTTCCACCACCTCAATCCTCACCATCCATCCAATCTCAACCATCTAATCTAATCTCGTCCTAAACACCACCAAATCAACAATTAAAACCCAATTAGAATTAAGATCTCACGGTTAGTGTTCTCCTACAAGATACATGTTATATTTACTATTTTTTTAGATACTCTCATAACGTATTAATTTGCTGGGAAAAAAAATCTTGACTTTACTTTGATCTCCGTTTTTTCGATTTTTTTTGTTTACCATTACTCATATATTAGGATACCAATTAATGCTGGAAAGTTGAAGTTATAATCTCATTATTCGAGACCACCAATAACACCATCGTCACCAGTCCATTTTCATTACTTTTTTTCATTGATAGCCTTCACATAACAGGCTTTCAGACAAATGAAAATAAGAAGAAATAATAGATTATTGAGCAAACATGATATTTAACAGTAACAAAGAAGTGAGCGAAAATGACTTAAGTAGATTTGAGGTACTGAATAATTTAGTTTGATCAAGAAGCTAGGACAACTAACATGTTACTATAATTTGTCAGTCAGTATAAAAGAACTCATATGAGCTCCGAATCTTAAAGGTGGTGGATGCCAACAAATAGAACTTCGAAAATAGTCCCAGTGTTTGAAATTATATATCTTAACAGAGCAAGTACTTACTTGATGTTGATCTGGTCATATACGTCAGTTTCTTCATGTTAATTAAAAGCATATCGCAAATAGTAATTTGGCGAACAACTTGTCCGCGGTAACGTAAGGTGCAACATGCCGGTCAGTTTCTGAAATTTCACATAACCAAAATTTGTATTATTTATTGCTGTAGCTTTACAACGCACATACATACGCACAAACGAGTAAATATTTAGTAATAAAAAAATAATACAACAACAACAAAACCTTTTATTCCAAACTAGTTGAGGTAGGTTAGAAATGAAACTCTAAGGAGTCACGGTTCAGACACGTGAATCGCTTTCTTCCACGCGTTTATATCCAATGCAAATTCTTGAGCAACATTCCAATCTTTTAAATCTCTTTTGACTGCTTCCTCCCAAGTCAATCGTGGTCTGTCTCTTCCTCTTTTTATGTCTTCGATCTGATTCAATACCCCTATTCTTATAGGTGTCTTCATAGGTCTTCTTTGTACATGTCCATAACATCTCAGTCTGTGTTGGATAACTTTCTCTTCCATTAGAGCAACTTCAACTCTCTCACGAATGTCTTCATTTCTAATCTGATCCATTCGTGTATGACCACACATCCACCTCAACATCCTCATTTAAGATACACTCATCTTTTGTATATGTTGTATTTTAGTGGCCCAACATTCCGCACCATATAGCATTGCAGGTCTTACTGCGGTTCTATAAAACTTTCCTTTTAACTTAAGTGAAATTTTCTTGTCACATAAGACACCTGAGGTTTGTCGCCATTTCATCCATCCTGCTCTAATCCTATGGTTAACATATTCATCGATCTCTTCATCTTTTTGAAGTATTGATCCAAGATATCTAAAAATATATTTTCTACGCACCACTTGTCCATCTAATATAATCTCATATTCCTCGGTATTAACGGTACTGAAAAAACATTTCATATATTCAGTTTTAGATCTACTTAGTTTAAAACCTTTTGTTTCTAAAGTATTTCTCCACAACTCTAGTTTTCTCTCCACACCTACCCTACTCTCGTCAATTAATACTACATCATCCGCAAAAAGCATACATCATAGAACCTCACATTGTAAGTCTTTTGTCACATCGTCCATTACTAAAGCAATAAATATAGACTTAAAGCTGAACCCTGATGAAGTCCAATCTTAATCGGAAAAGATTTAGTCACACCATCATAAATTCTAATGCTAGTTTCAACTCCTTCATACATATCTTTAATTAAATTCACATATTTTGTTGATATTTTCTTTTTCTCAAGGATCCACCACATAATTTTTTTGGAACTCTATCATATGCCTTTTCTAAATCAATAAAAACCATATGTAGTTCTTTTTTTGTTCTCTATACCTCTCCATAAGTTGTCTAATAAGAAATATGACATCTATTGTTGACCTTCCAGGCATGAAACCAAATTGATTATCTTTACCACATGTCTCTTCCCTTAGACGGTGCTCAATTACTCTTTCCCACAATTTCATAGTATGACACATGAGTTTGATACCTTTATAGTTAGTGCAACTTTGAATATCTCATTTATTCTTGTAAATTGGCACTAAAATACTTCTTCTCCACTCATTTGGTATTTTATTTTTCTCAAAGATACTACTAAATAATTTAGTTAACCATGTTACTACTTTATCCCTCAGACATTTCCACACCTCAATCGGGATCTCGTATGGTCCTAAAGTCTTACAAACTTTCATCATTTTTAAGGTTTCCTTAACCTCAACTTCTCTTATCCTCCGTACAAATCGTTTATTAGATTCCTCAATTGTATCATCCACTTCAAAAATGTCGCTATCTTTTTCTCCATTAAACAACTTATCAAAATATTTTCTCCACCTTTCCTTGATATCATCCGCATTAACTAAGAGGTTATTATTATCATCTTTAATACATTTAACTTGATTAAGATCTCTAGTTTTCTTCTCTCTTATTTTAGCAAACTTATATATTTCAACATCTCCCTCATTTGATCCCAACTTTTGGTATAAATTCTCATAAACAACCCCTCTAGCATTTCTTACTGTTTTCTTAGTTTTTTTATTAGCCAACTTATACTCTTCTAAGTAAGTTTCATTTTTATCTTTAAACCACATCTTATAACATTCTTTCTTAGTTTTAATTGCTTGTTGTACATCATCATTCCACCACCACGTGTCTCTCGAATCTAGTCTACCCCCTCTACTCTCCCCCACAAACTTCTTTAGTCACTCGACGAATGTAAGATGACATACTCTCCCACATACTATTAGCGTCTCCTACAACATCTCAAGGTCCATCTGTCATAAGTCTATCCTTAAATCTCATACATTTTTCTCCTTTAAGATTCCACCACTTAATCTTCACATCTTTATTACACTTATTCCGTACTACACCAATACGAAAGTGAAAGTTCGCTACTACCAACTTATGTTGAGTCACCACACACTCTCCAGGTATTACCTTACAATCTATACAAGATCATCGATCATCTTTTCGAGTAAGCACAAAATCAATTTGACTTCGATGTTGACCACTACAAAATGTGACTAAATGAGATTCTCTTTTCCTAAAGAAAGTATTTGCTACCATGAGGTCATATGCTATAGCGAAATTCAGAAAATTTTCTCCTTCTTTATTCTTAACACCAAACCCAAACCCTCCATGGATACGTTCAAACCCTTCGCTATCTTTACCAACATGACCGTTAAAATCTCCTCCAATACAAAGTTTCTCACTACTATGAATCTCTCTCACCATGATGCCAATGTCCTCCAAAAATTGTTTCTTCACTGTTTCGCTCAAACCTACTTGTGGGGCATAGATGCTAATGACATTCAAAATCAGTTTTCCGATAACTAACTTAATCAAAATTATTCGATCACCTTGTCTTTTAACCTCTACCACCTCATCTCTTAGGCTCTTATTTACTAAGATTCATACTCCATTTTTATTTCTATCTTTTCCACTATACCATAACTTAAACCCTGTATTTTCAACTTCTTTAGTTTTTTCACCTACCCATTTGGTCTCCTGAACACAAAGAATATTGACTTTTCTCTTGTTGATCACATCCACTAACTCTCTCAATTTCCCTGTTAAAGATCCAACATTCCAACTACCTATGTGATTGATCGTTTTATATTAACCGCAAATGCACGACCGCGTTGAAGCGGTGGCAAATACGGGTCGTCCACTGGGAGGTGTGTCGACGATTGGTTTGTTCGAAGGCGAGAGGTAAAAAGAAGGAGAGAAAGGTTGGTTACACTAAACTACACTAAGATGCAAAAATGAAATGAAGATAAGTAATAAAACTAAGCCCCATAGGGGGTAGAGAAATAATGTGAATATGAAGATGTGTGTGTGTGTGTGTTCAATTAAGCTCCTCACAACATGTAGTGCATGAAATCATAAAACTACATCCAACTTTGCCTCCACATGAATTAAGATAAGACTACATCATTAAAACATACAAGACAATAATTGGAATGAAGCTAAATGAACTCAAGTATAAAGACTAGACCCTACTATGCCTCCACATGAATTAAGATAAGACTACATCATTAAAACATACAAAACATTAGCTAAGGTAAAGGCAACAAGAGCACATACACTACAAATTGTGTTTCTAATATTAACTTCATCCATATCCTAACCTTATCATTCCCCATAAAATAGATCCACTAATCAAAGCATAAGCTAAACTTCATTCAAGAGCATTAGCATATCAAAGATAAGAATGAAAACCTATTAGATGGTTATGGAAATCATATAAAGCTCAAGGGATAAAGATAACACACACTTAATACACTACATGATTATATCACATATTTCTCCACCCCCCAAATGGGGATGAAACTACTCACTACTCATTACACTAACTATATTAACAAAAGAAAGCATAATACTGAAATGAAAGTTAACTAAGAAAGCAAGAAGTATTAAAGAAGCTTAAAAGGAAAGGAAATACTAAACAAACGTGCACAAATTAAAAGAAACTTGAAGAATTATTTTATTAACAAATGACTCACATTGAAGGTAGCATTCTTCTCCACCTTGAGTTTTTCCTTCAAGGCTCACTCCTTAGTAGAGAGAATGTCACCAAGCAATGGGTAATTACAATGGAGAAGGTGAAGAGTTCTATTTATAAGCATGGAAAAAGCTAATCGGGGACAATCCCCCGATGTGGGACTAAACCAATACCAAAAATAGCCTAAACGAACATTAATACAAGTCCAGGAGAAATTTGGGCGGATCCTGAGTAATATGGACCGCCAATTAGCGGTCCAAGACCGTTAATTGGCGGTCCAAAAACTTCGGATCGTGTTGGAATTTGTTGTGGGCTTTTCTTTCTGGTATTGTTGGTCTTTGATGCGGTTACTTGACTTGTTGGAGCTCCGACCCGAATCGAATTGGTAAAATACTCCCCATGATGGTGTGGAGTATTCTGTTAAGAAAGTTAGGTCCTTCTGTCTTACATTCAAGTCCTTCTCCCTTGCATCTTAGTCCCCAGATCTCACAATTCAGTCCTTTTTCCCAGCTTTTGGGTCCTTTCATGGTTCTTCTCTTCAAACCTCTTTATTCCTGAAAACTAAACATAAAACTCGTCACGTAGCATTGCTTAGGTGTAAGATAATGGATATAAGATACAAATATAAGCATGAAATGATGTCAATCACTATGCGTATCCTACTATCCTCAACTAGCTTCCTTACCCCCCACACCCGTTGAGTAAAGTACGAGGACCCTAACTTCTTGTGCACTACATCCGGGCGCCGATGCAGTGTGCCACTAAGGTGGTGGCGTCCCTCGACTAGCTTCTTTATCGCTCGCACCCATCGAGAATGATGCGTAGACCCTTGCTCACTTTGAATCACTACATCCGAGACCCGATGTAGCGTGTCGCTAAGAGGGTGACGCCCCAAACACGATTCTATTTTAAGTTTCATTTACATGGGAGTAGCTAGGGTTTTATGCTGACTCGCAACACCTATCGCAACCCTCCTCCTTTATCCTGGCTTGGGACAGGCTATGTACACGTAGGCGTACATAAAAAAACAATACAATTGTAAATTCTTTATATTTTATGAAATTTCCGAGTCTTAAGTTCCTTCTAAAAAATATGTGTGTAAAATAAGCGGAACTTTCTAATTGACCTCAAATTTTAACTAAATAATAAATTACACTTTTTTCGAGATGGTTACCTTTTCTTCTTCATTAAACCTACTATAACTTTTTTTTTAAAATCATAAAAAACAAACTTCTTCGTCTCCAATTAAGCATAACAATAATAATAATAACCCCTCGATAAAAATAATAATCATAATCCAATTATATAGAGTTACTCCCAATCCAAACAACAACAGCAATCAAATCCAAAAACTTGTTTTTTTTAGGGAAAACCCAAAAACTCATGAAACAACTTCAAACAATAACGTTTCGGTAATTAAAAATAATGGAAAAAGAAAGAAAAAGACATATCAAGAAAAAACCAACCAAGTTGGAAAATGTATGTATCATATCCAATGACTATTTGAATAAGTTCGATATCTACTTTCGTAACAACCAACGATCACACATTAATAGTTAAAATCAATGAAGAAACATAAAATAGAAAGAAGAAAAAAAGACAACGAAAATTGGATGATGGACTCATAATGAGAGAGAGACAATAAATGCCACCAACAGTTTGTGGTAACCAAACTCACCTGCGAGTTGTGAGTCTTTTCCTTTCTCCTTCAAAACCAATACCTCCCTTCTCCTTCTCCTTCTCCTTCTCCTTGTCGATGGGTTCGTGTTGCTCCACGTCATCCCACAGACCCAAGCTGACCGGCAAAGGAGCGCTCCGGCCGGAGTCCTCCCGGAGCCGGAGGTGGAGGAGGACCTCCAGCAACCCCCAGAAACTTCCAGAAGTCGACGGAATCGGGGAGGAAGAGCTCCATAACCTCCCCAAGAGGAAGTTCTCCAATGGATTCACCGAAAAGGCCTGCCTTTTCACCCAACAAGGCCGGAAGGGGACCAACCAGGACGCCATGCTTCTCTGGGAGGTATGCACGAATGATAGTTGGGGTTTTCAGTGGGTTTTGGGATTTGGGTCACAATTGAATTCCGGAAATAAGGGTTTTTTGGGCTCAAGTTTTGGTTTTGGGTTTGCAAGTTTTGGTGGTTCGTATGGTGTGAAGTTGTGTTTGGGGTTTTGGGTTGCGAACTTGTGATTCGATTGGAGCATGACTTTTTCTTTTTGAAATATTTGTATTTCTTGGGAAATTTATGGTCTTTTGTTACCAGTGGGTTTTGATTTTGGTGTTTATTGAATTCAGATGGTGTTTGTCGTTGGAGATGAGATTTTTTTTACTCGTATTGGTTTTGGTTATGAGATGGTTTTGATTTTGGTATATGTCCATTTGAGGTAAAGGGCTTTTAAGTTTTAACTAAGTTTAGAAGATAAGTTTTCTTATCTTTACTTCATCGGATTGAAGTTATTGTCCTTTTAAGTTTTCTTGCATCTATGATATTGACTTTTGGTGTTGATGTTTGAGCCTAAGGGTTTATCTGGTTTGATAGAGTTGGATTTGATACTACAAGCTTGCTTCACTGCTAATGCTTTGGAAGTAATGCTTATTTTCTTCTGAAGTATCTAAGTATTAATTGGCTTTGATTATTAATATTTATTTGTGTTCGGTTGATTCACTTTGTGGTATGATTTAGGAAATAAAGGTTCTGTTTCTTTTCTTTCCAAGATCCATAAAAATGTTGAGGCTTTTCCACATTTTTCTCATTTGATGATTGTGTTTCTAAATCTGGTAGTCAATTCCACAAGATTCATTTTTTTATATATTTGATGATAAAAATAAGATGGCTTTTATTTGATATTGATGTTCATCGACCAACTAATACTATTTATATTTCTTATTGGTTTATCAATTCAATTTGAGTATTTTTATAAGATTCTCTTTTTTGGTAGCATGCCCTTTAATTCTTGATGTCCTTATTAGTATGCAGAGTGTATTAGCTTAAATAATCCAGAGTGGCTGTTCCAGTTAGAAGAGATTACTATAATCAGACGAATGAATGTATCATGATTTATCACGAATTTTATAAAATTTACCCCCAATTGCACTTCTGTTGCATAGGTATTTCGTCAAATCAATCAAAGTTTGTATACTTCCGGGGTTTTTTCTGTGATTATTTATTCCACGTTTGCTTGCTTGACTATTTGCATTGGATATGGCTAACAGTAAAGGTACAATATGGAGCGTAATGTCGTCGTTTGCTGTATGCTCTTTTTTGAAGGAGCAATTAAAGCTGAAATTGTTATACTGCACTTTTTTTTGGAAATTTGAATAATCATCAATTTGTTGACAATTCCGAAGCAACTTATGTAAAATACAAACATTGGTATTCTTTCAATATCTTCTCCTTGAAAAATAAACATGAATTGCTATTCGCTGAATTACCTATTAAATACTGGATTTTATAGGATTTTGGTTCTAGAGAAGATACCATCTTCTGTGGAGTTTTTGATGGTCATGGTCCATACGGCCATATGGTTGCAAAGAAAGTGAGAGACTCCCTTCCTCTAAAGCTATGCAACCAATGGAAGGCTCTCACTCATGGTGGCGATGTTGCTTTACAAAATGGAAGTTCAGGAGGAAGTATGAACACTGAGAAAGCCACCTCAATGAACATAGACGAAGAATGGGTCGAAGCCCTCGACGGCGGTGAGGAAAAATTCCCAGAAATATATTTAGTACTCAGACAAGCTCTGCTTAAGGCTTCTAAATTGATGGATAAAGAACTAAAACTTCACGCGACAATTGACTGTTTATGCAGTGGGACCACAGCTGTTACCTTAGTGAAGAAAGTAAGTTTTTCTTCTTCTTATTTTCCTTTACTTATTTCATGTTTTATCAATTGTTTTTAAGAATTTTGAACTCGGCATATACACTTCAGAAAATGTTTTCATTAAAATGGACCATTGACTCGGTATTCATAGCGCTGCAAACTGAGTAAGCACAATTGACTTCCGAGTCAATCGGTGGTTCTTGAACATTGGATTTGCGTTTTCATCAATTCGCAGGCTGTTATAGAATGCGCAACTTGCACTTCTCCAGGGACAGGATCTTGTGATTGGAAATGTTGGAGATTCTAGAGCAGTGTTGGCCACCAGAGATGCAGATAACTCCTTGCAGGCTGTCCAATTGACCACCGATTTGAAGCCAAACCTTCCAAGTATGCTCTATTTTTGGTTTCCAGCTCAATGGAACTTTGTTTACCACATCTTAGTGATCATTTCAACACTGTTCCTTTAATCCGAAGTTAAAATTATGCTTCATTTGCTTGTTAATGGCAATTTTGATGTTTTGAGGCATCTAGATCCTAATCAATTGGGTTCACGTACAATCACATGATATATTAAAGATCTAGTCACCCTATTATTATTTTTTGACGGTTCTGATATATTATATTAATCATGGTGCATCTAGTCAATCTATGTTTGAGTCCATCTAGCATTTTGAAATGAATAGAATATATAGGATTTATTATCCGCTTACTATGTTCTAATAAAGTTTTTGCAGAATCCCAACATCTTATGGTGCATTAGTAATTGTCAACACCTGCAAATAAAACATTGACACCACAAAATTGCATGCTTCCTTTCTTCAAGCCTTTTTGCCCTTGAATGGTTATGGTGTTTTTATGGACTCATTGTAGGAGAAGCTGCTAGAATCCAACAGTGCAAGGGAAGGGTGTTCGCGCTGCAAGATGAGCCTGAGGTTTCGCGTGTATGGTTGCCCAACAGTGATTCCCCAGGTCTTGCAATGGCTAGAGCTTTTGGAGACTTCTGCCTGAAAGACTATGGTTTGATATCTGTACCAGATATCACGTATCGCCATCTTACCGGTGGAGATAAATTCATAGTGCTTGCTACTGATGGGGTATCATTTTTCCCCTATATGTTGTGTTGCTACCAGCTCTTTGTGCGACCTGTTTTTTTGTGCTTATAATTCTTTAAGATTGTTGTCCCTTCATGCTATCAGCTCTTGGTTTTTCACCTTGCTTTGGAGGACAACACGAAAAAATAGCTGATTTATCTATCGGTAATGATTGAAATTTTAGAGACCATGATAGCCTTGTACATATATTGCAGTAAGGCTTTCGAAAGGTTGGTAGTAGTGTCAAATGAGTTTTGGCACCCTAAACCCAAGTTTTCTAAACCCATTCCAAGGATGTCAAATATTTGTTTTTCTTACTTTCTTCTTCTTCTTCTCCTCACCATGTTCTTATTGCCACTTGTAGGTTTGGGATGTTTTCTCAAACAAAGAAGTTGTTGATATCATAGCTTCTGCCCCAAGTCGTGGGACAGCTGCCAGAGCTCTTGTTGATTGCGCAGTTCGAGCATGGCGACTCAAATTTCCAACCTCAAAAATAGATGACTGTGCTGTTGTATGCCTATTCTTAAACCCTCTATCAACAACACAACACGAAAACAACGGAACCGTCACCAAGAAATCATGTGAGGAGCCCCTCGAGACATCTCCCTTGGCTTCAATCAAAGAGCATCAATCAATGCCCAAGTGTTCACCACCCCACAACTCCCCATTGGAGAATTCCCACACTCCCGAAATCGATGATGAAATTGTTCCTATACCTGATACCAACGACGGTAAGTTACGAATGAGATCAAATTCAACTAGGAGCCTTGCTGATTGCATATCAACCGGCGAAGAGGAAGAATGGTCTGCTCTTGAAGGTGTTACAAGAGTGAACTCTTTGCTTAATCTACCCAGATTCTTATCTGGTGACAAAAGATCGGCTAGCCGGAGGAAGTGGTTGTAGAGCCACACTTTCTTGTGGCTGCATGGTTTGAAAAAGGAATTTGAAATGAACTATCATTCAGTCTCATAGCTTCAACTTGGCAGACTCCTTTTCCTGAAGTTATATAGTTGTTACAAGAAACTTGAGAAATTAGTGGATATCCCATCCCATTCCCCCACCAGCAATTAAAGTTGGGGATCTTGCTTACGTGGAGAGAGAAAAAAATGCTATCCTCTGGATTCTTTCAGGTTGTGATTACTAATATTTTTTGTTGTAAGCAAAGAGAAACATGTGGATTATATCCCTCTTGTTTTCCTTTTTTTCCTCCTTTTTTTTCCTTTGTGGGTGAAACGTCGAAGTACGCCAGTTCTTGACATGCTTCTCTAATCACATCCATCTTGAGTTGTTGCATGGCAAATGATGACCAAACCAAGAAAACCACGTTCATAGAAGACAGACATCTATTAATCTCCTGCGATTTCCTTCTCTTATTAAAAGAACTATTGTTTTGGGGTTTGTTTTTTTTCAACCATAAGGAACTAGCGAACTAAAATGATGTTTCTTGACGAGTTTAAATCTTGAATTCTTTTCGTTACAAGGAATTACAAGATGATGATCAGGGACAAGGAGAATTACAGACCATAACAATACCAGGTCTGGGCTTAATTTGGTGCATGGCAATCAAATAAAAATGCACCGATTGGGTCAAATTGTGATGGCTATAGAATATAGAATTGCTCAAGGAGTATAGAATCGAAATGGCTATATTTGTGGATCTCCTTGAAGCATTCTGAGATATAGTGCTTATACGTTTGAAGTACCATTTTCCTCCTGTAACTTAAATGTGAAGATCATACCTTAAGAAATGTGGTGGTTAAGTGGGATACGCAAACATGGTATAGATTGTATCATTCAGAACTACCAAGATACATGACAGAAAGCAACATCAAAAAAATGACACTAGTATAGCTTAAGCACACTGTTCGGGTCCACATTAACCCAAACAATGTGGCTTGAGAAAGATACGTCTTTGATGAATGGATGGTAGAACATCCACGTCTTTTTGTTTCTTCCATTTCCTTTATTTTCAAGATATGTTTCTTGTGAACAAACTAGAAGACAAAAAAGATGGTGGGTCTCGTTCCAAATGAAAGATTATTTACTTGTAATGTGCAAGTGGTCTACAGAATGATCTCGGTTACTCACAATTTCTGTTTTCTAATTTAAGATTGCATTGGATAAGATATAGAAGTGCAAATTTCTCTTGCCACGTTGATTAGTTACCTTCTTAATTTCTCTTCTGGCCATAGCAACTGCAATTATAAGAAACTGCTGCATTGATTAATACCTTCGGTCTGTTCTGAAGAAGATTTCATATTCTACGACTTACAACTTATAAGTTCCCAGCATATCATTCTGACCCTGAATCACAGCGAAATTATTCTTAGCTGCTACTAACAAGATGGATGTACATGGTTTTGACTGAGCACGCCTTATGGATAATACCATGAAGTATCTGCCTTCGTATTCATAGCAAGCGCACAAATGTAGTAAGAAATAGTCTTTAAATGAATCCTGAAGCTTTTGGCAAAGGAAACACAACACTCAATAAATTGTTCTGATAATCTGCCACCCGGAAAACGTTCAACCAATTATAGAAGTGGCCAATACCATCATATATGGATAAGCAATCACCTGAAGCTTTGACAATCACCTGATTCGTTAAGCTGATGCCCGCAGTTGTCCATGCACGAACATAGCTCGGTTTCAAGTCAAGTGCCGAAAGTAGAACCTAACAGCAAAATAATTACATGTTGGTGATAATATAACATTTAGTGCATAATTATTACTATAATCATAAGCATATTTATGGAAATAATCATGAATTAGGAAATATTTTGAATATCTTCTACCCTAAATATTATTCTTTTATATTTTTTGTAGATGATTTCAAATCCTTACCAAAAAGACAAGAAAGATTTTGATTGAAGGAAAAGAAAGGAAAAATTATCAATTAAGATTTCCATGACACCACAAAATCTTCCAAGATTATTTGAACCTTCCATATTGAAACAAAGAGGGAGAATAATCTCAAAAATTCGTCCCTTTATAAAACCCCAAGAGAAAACCCATCAAAAGAGGTAGAAAAACTAACCCTAGTCTCCCAAATTCTTCCCCAACCTAACCATCATCAAAAGGAGCAAGTTGGAGTGTTCTTTGGGCTGTCCGGAAGGGGAGAAATTGCTGTTGGGATCGTTGGAACGGGAAGGAGCTGCTGTTCGTGCTTCTCCGTCACCTCTTCCAATTCCTAAGCACCTTTCTACTCTTTTAAATCTTAGTTTCTCATATATGCATCAAATTTCAATATTTTGTTGTTATTTGTTTCGTACAATGAGTAGCTAAGTAATTTTCTAGGGTGAAGATGAAGCATGTATGATGTGTTGATGTAATTTGCTACCTCAATGTTAATTGCAATTATTCTAGCAACTTTTTCATCTGTTTGATTTATTGCATGTTAAGAATCATGAACTTGACTTTGTGGTTGTTTGTTGACGGTTGCCCGCTGCATACAATTAGACATAATAGATGAATTCATTTAACAAGTCAAAATCGTTGCTGTGAGATTTGTTAAGTGTAGGGATTTATAACTTGTGTATTGCTTGTTATTTTAATAGATGTGAGTGCATGAATTAACCGTCTAGGTTATTTGTCTCGTATAAGTTGCTTGTGCCCGTATGATACATTGAGGATAGTGTAAGTTGCTTGTGCCCTCACTATTTAGTCCAAACACATCTTCCTAATTTACTAAGGTAATTGCATGGTCATTGGTAGTGAGTAAATCATCAACACAAATTACTTGTGGATTCCGAACCCTAGAACTCGTTTTATATAGAATTTCATCTAGATAGGTTTTGTTTCTGTTTTGTGTTAGTATAGTTAAAATTCAAAAACATCAATTACGTTCTTCTTTCGATTTAGTTTCCGCGTATTAAGATTTACTTCTAAACTTCTTCCTTGTGGACTCGACCCCTACTTATCCTTGCTAGTTTAGAATATAAGTTGTGGTATTTTGAGAGCTTAACGACAGCTCGACAAAATTGGCGCCGTTGCCGGGGAAGAAAAAGCAAGAAAAATTTAATTCGCAAAATAAAAAAAAATTTAAATCTGAATAGAACTAAAAATTCTGTTATTTAGTGTGTTTTCAGGAATTGGTGGACAATTGGCGTTGCATGCAAGGTAGAAGATCACAACATCCAAACCTAGTGCGACTTGAGTGGGAAGGACGAACTGAAGTGATGGCTGATCAAGAATACCAATATGGTTCAGACAATGATATTCGGGAGGAGGAGATAGCAACCAATGGGCAACCTCAGCGGAGGCCGCCAATTAGTGAGTATTTCATCCCTACCGCTTATACTCCAGTTAATTGTATGAGAAATGCTCCTATCAATGCACCACGTTATGAGATTAAGCATAGTGTCATACAAATGCTTCCTCTATTTTATGGTTTACCAAATGAAGAACCTCATCATCATATTGACGAATTTCTTGAAATTTGTTCCACACAAAGAACTCATGAAACTCCTATTGATGCTATCCGCATGAAACTATTTCCATTCTCATTAAAGGATAAAGCAAAAAATTGGTTTAAAACTCTTGATAATGTTGAGATTTCTTCTTGGGATGAATTGCAAAATTTGTTTTTAAAGAAATTTTTTCCAATTGGTAAAACAAATGAATATAGGAAATCAATCATGAGTTTCACCCAACATGATAGTGAGACTTTTCATGAGGCTTGGGAAAGGTTGAAGGATTTGCTAAGGAAGTGCCCACATCATCAGTTTCCTAAATGGCACTTAATTCAAATTTTTTACAATGGTTTAACTGAAAAGGATGTTAATATTGTTGACTTTGCATGTGGGGGTCAATTTATGAAAAAAGATGAAGAGGAACTATGGGAATTGTTCGATAATCTTGCTGAAAATTCCTTGCATAAAGTTGCATCATATAGGAATAGAGCATCATCAAGTAGGCACTCAAAAGAAGTGTTTGAAGTTAATGATATCCATGAATTGAAAAATACCATGTGTTCTACTAACAACAAACTCTTGCATGAAATCTGCTCTCTTAAAGATGTTATGCAACAAACTATGATTTCTAATGCTAACCCTCAAAAACAAGTTTGCTCTGTTTGCTGTGATGGAAGTCATGTTGCAGAAGTTTGTCCTAGAAATTCATATTGTCAAGACAGGTCACAACAAGAAGTAGCTTATGCTCAAGGGTATAAGAATGTTCCTCAAGGTGCTTTCTCAAACACGTACAACAAAGATTGGAAGCATCACCCAAATTTCTCGTGGGGTGGAAATCAAAACAACCAATTCCAGCAACCAAGAGCACCCTACCCAACTCAAAATCAAGTTCCATATCAACCGCCACACAAGAGGGAATCATTATCTGATGAGAAGCTTGATAAATTGATCCAAACCCAAGAGTCTTTGGTGACTATGATGAGCCAATTAATCCAAATTCAGACTCAACAATCCAGACCACAAGGAGGTTTGCCGAGCAATACAGTTAACAACCCAAGAGAGGAGACCAAGGCAATCGCATTGCGCACTTATGCAAGGAAAGGAACGACAAAGAAAGGAGTTGAACACCTTATTGAAACCGAGCAAGGAGGATTTGAACCATATAAATCTGAGGACGAGGTCAAAAACAAGGAAAGAGAAAAGCAACAAGAGGTCAACAATGAGATATCCACTCAAAAGGGAAGTACTCTTTCTCAACCTACTAATTTTTCTAATATTTCAAAACTTCCTTTTCCGGGTAGGCAAGTGAACTTTAAGGATGATGGTAAGTTTGCTAAATTTCTAGAGGTGTTTAAGAAGTTGCATATTAACATACCTCTTTTAGAAGCCATAACCCAAATGCCTACATATGCTAAATTTTTGAAGGACATAATCACCAACAAGAAAAAATTAGAAGAGTGTGAGTCAATTTGTTTGAATGAAGAGTGTTCTGCAATCGTTCAACGTAAGCTACCGCCTAAGTTGAGGGATGCTGGAAGCTTTTCTGTACCTTGTGAAATTGGTGGTTGTGAATTTAAAAAGGCATTGTGTGATCTTGGGTCTAGTGTGAATTTAATGCCTTTATCTCTGTTTCGTAGACTTGGTTTACAGGAACCCACACCCACTACTGTTACCTTAGTACTTGCTGATCGTTCTGTTAAATTCCCTAGAGGTATTGTTGAGGATGTTTTGGTTAAGGTGGGTAAATTTATTTTTCCGGTTGATTTTGTGGTCCTGGATATGGAAGAAGATGAGGATGTACCTATCATTTTAGGAAGACCCTTCTTACGCACTAGTAGGGCGTTAATTGATGTTGAGATGGGGGAATTAACATTCAGACTTAATGATGAAAATATTGTCTTTAATGTTTTCCAAACAATGAAACTGCCTATTAATGCTAGTGATGAAGTGTTTAGGGTGGATTGCATTGAATCTGAAACTGCATCATATTTAGATCTTGCAAATCATCTCTCTTTAATTGATAAATGCATAACAAATTCATCTGAAATTGATCAACAAGACTTGTCTGAAGAAGAAATCCTTGTAGTAAGCATGCTAAAGTCTATGGAAAAGAAATCTTGGGCATTTAATTCAAAAATTTTACCATTATTTGAGTCAAATTATGCTCATGCAACCAAGGCTGAATATTTTGTCAACCCTGAACTAAAACCATTACCCCCTCACTTGAAATATGTTTTTCTGGGTGAGGGTAACACCATGCCTGTGATTATTTCATCGCTTTTGCAGGATAGTGAGGAAGACAAGCTTTTACGGGTTTTAAGAGAACACAAAAAGGCGATTGGGTGGACTATTGATGATATTAAAGGAGTAAACCCCACACTTTGTATGCACAAAATTTTGTTGGAAGATGGTAAGAAGGAAATTGTGCAACCTCAACGAAGACTAAATCCACATATGCAAGAGGTAGTGCGTAAGGAAATTATCAAATGGCTGGATGCAGGTATAATCTTTCCTATTTCTGATTCGAAGTGGGTTAGTCCTTTGCATTGTGTTCCTAAAAAGGGAGGTACTACAGTAATAAAAAATGCAAAAAATGAATTGATTCCCAGTAGAACTGTGACTGGCTGGAGGGTGGTTGTAGACCTCAGAAAATTAAATGATGCAACTAGAAAAGATCATTTCCCCTTGCCTTTTATTGATCAAATGCTAGAAAAGCTTGCAGGATACGATTATTATTGCTTTCTAGATGGCTATAGTGGGTACCATCAAATACCCATTGCCCCCGAGGATCAAGAAAAAACAACATTCACTTGTCCCTATGGAACTTTTGCTTTTAGACGCATGCCTTTTGGACTTTGTAATGCACCTGCTACTTTTCAACGCTGCATGTTATCTTTTTTCTCTGATTTTATTGATAACTGCATGGAGGTTTTCATGGATGATTTTTCTATTTTTGGGTCCACATTTGATAAATGTTTGAAAAACTTGAATGATGTACTTTTAAGATGCGAACAAAACAATTTTGTACTTAACTGGGAAAAATGTCATTTTATGGTGCATGAGGGGATCGTTTTGGGACATAAAGTTTCATGTCATGGCATAGAAGTTGACAAGGCTAAGGTTGAATTAATCGAAAAATTACCTTATCCGTTGAATTTAAAAGATGTAAGAGCTTTTTTGGGACATGCAGGTTTTTATCGAAGATTTATAAAAGATTTCTCAAAAATTGCTAGGCCCATGACTAATTTGCTTGCAAAGGATGTTCCTTTTATTTTTGATGATGAATGTGTCAAATCCTTTGATTGCTTGAAAAATAAATTGATTAATGCACCAATTGTTTCAAAACCAAATTGGGAACTTCCTTTTGTGATTATGTGTGATGCTAGTGATGAAACTATGGGTGCAATTTTAGGTCAAATGATTGATAAAAAATTCCACACAATTCATTATGCAAGTAAAACTTTCAATGATGCACAACTCAATTACACCACTACTGAAAAAGAAATGATGGCTGTAATATTTGCATTAGAAAAATTCAGATCCTATTTGCTTATGTCAAAAGTAGTTGTCTACACAGATCATGGTGCGTTAAAATATTTAATGACAAAACAAGATACAAAACCAAGGTTACTTCGTTGGGTATTGTTGTTACAAGAATTTGACATTGAGATCAAAGACAAGAAGGGATCTGAAAATTTGGTAGCTGACCATCTTTCAAGACTTGACCATGATTATGTGGTAAGATTTGAGTCAAAACCCGTGTCTGAGGAATTTCCGGACGAATATCTGCTCATGATTGATTCTAAATTTCCGTGGTATGCTGACATTGTTAATTTCTTAGTTGCCAAAGTTTTGCCCCCTAACATTTCTTCGCAGCAAAGGAAGAAGTTTTTCTTTGATGTTAAACACTATGTTTGGGATGAACCGTATCTCTTTAAGAGATGTGCAGATGGCTTAATTAGGAGATGCGTGCCTGAGGAAGAAGTTGAAAGTATTTTGCACTTTTGTCATAATAAGGAAGCAGGAGGACACCATGGATCAAGCCGAACAGCTGCAAAAGTGCTGCAATCAGGTTTTTTTTTGCCCTCCTTATTCAAAGATGCTTTCAATTATATAAAAAACTGTGATTCTTGTCAAAGGTTTGGAAATGTGACTAAGAGAGATGAGATGCCACTAAATAATATGGTTGAATGTGAATTATTTGATGTTTGGGGTATTGACTTTATGGGACCATTTCCGAAATCATTTAATAACGAATACATCCTTGTGGCTGTGGACTATGTGAGTAGGTGGGTAGAAGCAATAGCATGTCCTAAAAATGATGCTCAAGTTGTTACCAAGTTTTTGAAAAAATTCATATTTACTCGTTATGGTACACCTAGGGCAATCATTAGTGATGGTGGTTCACACTTCCGTAATCGTATTTTTGATAAACTTCTATCCAAGTACGGTGTAAACCACAAGACTACTACACCTTATCACCCTCAAACAAGCGGCTTGGTCGAACTATCAAATAGAGAATTAAAACAAATATTGGAAAGAACTGTTAGCACATCTAGGAAAGATTGGTCTTTAAGGTTAGATGACGCATTGTGGGCTTATAGGACAGCATACAAAACACCTTTGGGTATGTCTCCTTATAAGTTAGTTTTTGGGAAATCTTGTCATTTACCTGTGGAACTTGAACACAAGGCTTATTGGGCTCTTAAGTTACTTAACTTTGATCTTCAAAATGCTGGTAGAAACAGAATTTTGCAGGTGAATGAATTGGAGGAGATGAGACACCAAGCTTATGAGAGTTCTAGGATCTATAAAGAGAGGATGAAAATGCTGCATGATTCAAAAATCAAACCTAAGGATTTTAAAGAAGGCAGTCAAGTGCTACTCTATAATTCTCGGCTAAGGCTTTTCCCAGGGAAGTTGAAATCAAGATGGACGGGACCATACCAAGTGGTGAAGGTGTTCCCGTATGGTGTAGTTGAGTTGACCGATGGAACAAGGACATTCAAAGTTAATGGTCAAAGGGTGAAGACATATCTTGGTGGTGAGAAGGTTGGAACTAACACGATTCTGTTTTTGCAGGATGCAAAATAAGATTGAGCAATGTCTGGCCATAGACATTAAATAGAGGCGCTCGAGGGAGGCAACCCGATATATAAATAAACAAAAAACAAAAAAAAACAATCACATTGAGCATCACAACAAGCACTTAATTGTCAGGTTGTATCCCTCCAACTTACATCTTTTCTTTGTGTTGCACATAAATATTGCCTTAGGGACAATGCATCATTTAGATGTGGGGGGAAAGAAGCATTTTTTTTGTTTCTGTTTTGTTTTGTTTTGTTTTTGTTTTTGTTACTTTAAGAATTTAGTATTTTTTTTTTTCGCATGTTCGTAGGTCCATGATTATGTAATACTTCCCATCACACATAACATGTATGACTTCTTAGTTTTGCTTGCCGTTTTCTTTTTCTTTCAAAAAAAAAAGTTTTTCCATTTTGTGGGTCTTGCATTGTAATTAGTCGTGTGTAAGACGCGTTATTGAGGCAAGTAAAAAGTAAGTCACACAAGTTGAATACTGATGCATTAGATATATCTAATAGTCGTCTTTAGTACCACTTGAGCTCTGTGAGGGTGCACCCCGGATTTCCCTCGGGAGGAGTGGAGTTAACAGGGTTATCAGTGTCCCAAATGGGAAATAAGTCAATACTTAAACTGAGACAAGGAATCTTTGAGGCGAGAACTGGTGGATGGGTGCATGTGCCAATGGGAAGCACTCAATTTCTCCGAGATAGGAGATCGTCTCACAATAACGCCTAATAGGGTAGATAGATGGGTTCGTGATCATGGAGTATATATGAAGGGGAGTCCATCCAAAAGGTGGTGGAAGGTTCCACATTAAACACGGAAGCGAGACAAATAATGTCGTAGTTATCGAATCTGTGATTAAATGTCAATAAGGAAGTGTTTGTCCCTTACGTATAGTTAAGTGGCAAAGTGCCAAAAGAAGAAAAAAAAGAAGAAAGGATGAAGAAAATGTGATCCCAAGTCAGAAGTCAAGCAATGTATGGTCAAGTCAAGTCAAAAGAAAAAAAAAAGAAAAAAAAGAGAAAAAAAAGGTCAAGTCAAGTGAAAAACAAGTCTCGTACCTCGTGACACCATATCGCCGGAACCACCACCACCTTGTTTACCTTTACCTCGGGTTTGTAGTGGGGTATGATATATCGAAGAGGGGTTTAGGTATATTGTGAGGCGGTTTTTGATTCGCGTGCTATCATCTATTACCACTGGCGGTCTTATAAGGTAAATTTTATCAGTAAGAGTATGACCCGGCCCTAGAACTTTCCGCACCTAGTGATCGTCGAGGGTGGGACCTAAGGATTGTCTATTTAGGTGTGTCACTGCATCAAGTATTCTGATTTTGTGGGTATATCTGCTGAAAACCCTCAGGAGACAAAACTCCTCCTCGGGTGACGAGTGAGGTTTAACGGCTTGTTGCACATGCTAAGTGCAATCGCGATTCCTGCGAAAGTGAGTTACGATTTATTTTTATTTTCCATGATTTTCGTTTGTTTCTTTGTTATTACTCGAGGACGAGCAAAAGTTCAAGTTGGGGGGTGTGATAATATAACATTTAGTGCATAATTATTACTATAATCATAAGCATATTTATGGAAATAATCATGAATTAGGAAATATTTTGAATATCTTCTACCCTAAATATTATTCTTTTATATTTTTTGTAGATGATTTCAAATCCTTACCAAAAAGACAAGAAAGATTTTGATTGAAGGAAAAGAAAGGAAAAATTATCAATTAAGATTTCCATGACACCACAAAATCTTCCAAGATTATTTGAACCTTCCATATTGAAACAAAGAGGGAGAATAATCTCAAAAATTCGTCCCTTTATAAAACCCCAAGAGAAAACCCATCAAAAGAGGTAGAAAAACTAACCCTAGTCTCCCAAATTCTTCCCCAACCTAACCATCATCAAAAGGAGCAAGTTGGAGTGTTCTTTGGGCTGTCCGGAAGGGGAGAAATTGCTGTTGGGATCGTTGGAACGGGAAGGAGCTGCTGTTCGTGCTTCTCCGTCACCTCTTCCAATTCCTAAGCACCTTTCTACTCTTTTAAATCTTAGTTTCTCATATATGCATCAAATTTCAATATTTTGTTGTTATTTGTTTCGTACAATGAGTAGCTAAGTAATTTTCTAGGGTGAAGATGAAGCATGTATGATGTGTTGATGTAATTTGCTACCTCAATGTTAATTGCAATTATTCTAGCAACTTTTTCATCTGTTTGATTTATTGCATGTTAAGAATCATGAACTTGACTTTGTGGTTGTTTGTTGACGGTTGCCCGCTGCATACAATTAGACATAATAGATGAATTCATTTAACAAGTCAAAATCGTTGCTGTGAGATTTGTTAAGTGTAGGGATTTATAACTTGTGTATTGCTTGTTATTTTAATAGATGTGAGTGCATGAATTAACCGTCTAGGTTATTTGTCTCGTATAAGTTGCTTGTGCCCGTATGATACATTGAGGATAGTGTAAGTTGCTTGTGCCCTCACTATTTAGTCCAAACACATCTTCCTAATTTACTAAGGTAATTGCATGGTCATTGGTAGTGAGTAAATCATCAACACAAATTACTTGTGGATTCCGAACCCTAGAACTCGTTTTATATAGAATTTCATCTAGATAGGTTTTGTTTCTGTTTTGTGTTAGTATAGTTAAAATTCAAAAACATCAATTACGTTCTTCTTTCGATTTAGTTTCCGCGTATTAAGATTTACTTCTAAACTTCTTCCTTGTGGACTCGACCCCTACTTATCCTTGCTAGTTTAGAATATAAGTTGTGGTATTTTGAGAGCTTAACGACAGCTCGACAGTTGGCAAAATAATTACATGTTACCAAAATAAAGGCTGAATGTTGTCGACCCAAGCAACATTACCTCTTGGACATCCTTGGCACATCACGGACATCCTTGTTGGCACATCCTTAAGATTAAGAAGCAAAAGCAAATGAATAAGAGTCTAAATGCATGGAGACAGAACCATAGAAAGTTGTCAGATGTTGGAAGAACCCCTTTCTGCATTTGCTCAGTAATCCTTTTGGAACAAATCCAGGATAAAGTTGAAAAAATTGTGGACTTGTGGTTAAATACCATTTTATCAATCAGACCTATGTACATCAGTACATGGGCGTTGCCAACAGAGTTGTTAAGATCACCCTACGACCATTGCATCATGGATGTTGTGATCATGAAATTGCCATCCATCCTTGCAGCCTATCTCACATCCGTTGAGACAGATACTTGCCCACGGCCTTGCATCGGTGAGCTCCTGGAATTCCACCATGCATCTATTCATGAAAGAAGTCCGACCAACACCTAGCCATCGTAGATTTTGCAAAGAAGGCCCCTTTATTAGTTGGTATGATTTGGGAGATAGTCCACCACAACGATAAAGATCGAGCTTCCGAAGAGATGGCCTTCTGCCATCATGCTCACTCATTGTACTCAGCGCCTCCAATGCAGCGTCCGTGATGTAAAAACAAGATCTCAGACAGACTTCTCTCAGCTCTTTACAAACTTCTGAAATCGTGAACACGGCCCGATCAGTTATTCCAGGCATGAAGCCTAAATCAATAGAAGATAATGTTTCTCTCATAATGCCATCACCAAGAAACAATGATGAAATTCCTCTGTCGTTCACTCGCTTGCAGCCACGGATTCTAAGACGAGCAATGGGTGATTTACTGTTGCCAAGTGCTGATAATCCTTTGTCAGTAATGTCAGCACCACTGAGGTCTAATGAAGTCAAGTTGCAAAGTTTAGAAATGGAAACCAGCCCTTCATCTCCGATGCTTCTGCAGGACGACAAGTCCAATACCTGCAGGCTTTCACACGAGGCGAGACTGGCTGCGGTTTCAGAGGTTAACAGACCGCAAGAGATCAGTTTGAGATCTACCAGCGAACGATGGGTGCTCAAGATGCCATGAAAAGCCAAGTCTGACAAGAAAGATGCATTCACAATCTCAAGTTTTCTCGTGTTTTTGCAAGAATGCAAAACTGAAACATATCCAGCATCTGTCACCCTTGAGAATCCAGAGAATCTGATAGATTGGAGGCTTCTGCATCTTTCAGCTAGCAGAAACATGCCCATGTCGTTGACCCTTGTGAAAGTGGTTCCTCGATACTCCCCACTACGAGTTAGAGAGAGGGAAGTCAAATGATTGAGAGATCCCAAAAGCTCAAGCCCAATGTTGGTCAGATCATGATATGCCGCAGGTTCATCTAAAGGTCGGTCCTCAAGGCACAGTTCGGTAAGTAGATGGATATTGGTGACAATTATGCTGACAAGATCATCTGTGATGTTGCTCAAGACAAGAGATAATGAGCGTAACTGGAAATCCACTGGTCCAATATAGTAAGGGAAATCAGGATTCATGGCCGATGTGCTTGAAGCTCGACTACTACCTACTTCAAGCATAAAGGATTTAGCCTCACGCTCAGACACAGGCTGCAAAAGCAGATCTTTGATAGACGCAGGCACCGAACGAACTATGCCAACTTGTTGTGTATAAAAATCTACATCTGGAAATTTCATCCAAAAAGTCTGCCAAAAAAGAAAGACACTCACCCGTTAGTGGTGTTAAAAGGTAAATGATCTTCAATTTAAATACATACTGTTATACCTCCTACAAAGAGAAGAAATTCTAAGTATTTGAATTTCACCTCCAAGTGTGTCCGGTCTTTAAGAAATTCGGTTATGTTTCTTTTCCAACCACGTGATGATACGAAACTGTGGCCGTAAACACCTTCCATCTTGAAGACCCTGAAGGGGAACAAATTTCATAAATTACTTTCAGAAAATTACCAAGGCAAAAGCATCATCATCCCTGCCATAGAATTTCTGAAGCAAAAAAGCAGTTTTTTAGAATCCAGTGAAGATCTTACAAAAAACACTAAACAAAAGGATCACAATTCACAATACTGTAACATTCATAACATTTAAGGCTACAAAAATTCCATTGCAATAAATAATACAACTATATGTTTGAGTTGTGTCTGTTTAATACCTCAAGTTAGAACATACTTCATTTAGTACACTAAAAATCCAAGGTGAGAAATGACGACATTTTAACAGCACAAGCTCCTCAAGCCGAACTTTGGAAAAAGTCCTGACTGAAGAATCATCCAGTTGACGACAATCAATGGTGAGGCTCTTAATGACCGTGTTTTCTCCAAGAATTCTGCGCAGGATACGAGAGTCTGGAGTAAAACCCTACATCACCACACACATTAGGGGAAAAATTATGTCTTTTAACACAATTTAATAGGTACAGCAGTGATATAGCAAACAATAACAAAAAACCACTTTGCGGAGTGGTAATGATAAGAAAAACATTTACTTTACTTGTTCAAATCTTTCAGTTTTGTACAATTGTTAGCTTGCACATTTTCATCCCTTCTCGCAGCTAACCTAAAATGAATCTTAAGCCTTTCCTAATACTTTCTTAGTTCAAATAGATGTGCTTTACTTCTCAAAGAGCATCCACATGCAAGTCAACTTTGTAGAAAATCGAAACAACGTGTATAAGCTGGAAATTAAATGAGAAAGGAAACTGAAACCTCTCACTTCAATGTCGCATATTCATATCTAACCACTTGGCGACAACCAAAAACATTAAGATTGTATGTGAACAAAAAATTTGGATCATATGAACAATATATCCAACAAAATGTATCCTTAAAAGGGTCGAAATCCTCTCCTCCAAAAAAAAAGGTCGAACGAAAGGCGAAAACTGGAACGACCCATTTCAGGAAAGGGGAGGAAAAGAGGAAGGAAGGGTAAAAGACGGGATTTTGATAGGTTACAGAGAGGTCGAGGGTGGTGATGGAGGAGAGGGCTTGGGAGACGAGCGAGTCCAGCGTTCTGCAAACGGGAGCGACGCAACATAGCGATTCCAAGTCCAGCTTCAGCAGTATCTCCAACGTCAAGCTGTGGGGAAGTCTCTCTATCATATTCACGTTCGGATCTTCGATCGTCTCCATCTTCGACTTAGAGATCGGAGATCAGATGTGATCTTTCTCTCTCTGTCTGTGCTTATGTGTTTGTATTCTGACTTCTGAGTGTGAAAAACGTAATTATTACTTTCAAAAACACAAAAAAACAGTGAAATTAATAAAATACTTTGGGTGCCCTTGTATTGGATTCTTGTTCTTGTGAGAATTCAGATTCTTAAAAGTATCAAAATTTATTTGGATGGAAAAAATTCTTCTTCATGATTCTAAATGTTAAATGACCAGTATATCTTTAGATTTAAATTTATATTGTTATTAGATTACTATCGTAAGATATGATATGATTTTTTTTGCTAAGGTAGAAATATTTACGTTATTTTTTAATATTAAAAATTATCATAAAATACAATGTATATGAAATTTATCTAATAACTATCGGAAAATATAAAAATATGTTTAAATTAAAATATATATAGTAAATTCACCAAGTTTATTAAATAAATATTGTAAATTCATCAAGTTTATTAAAAAATATATAATATATATGACATTTATAGTTTCTAATTAGAAATTTATCGAATAAAAATATTAAAATACGATTGTATTATGATATATACAATTGAGTGTAATATGATAAATGTGACTTTAGAATTTGGATTCTTGCAAAAAAACTATAAAAAATAAACTTCTTTTTATACAAATTTCATTGTTAAGAATCATAGATTCTTACAAAATCTAGAAGTTGATTTTCTGTTTGGGAAACACATTTGGATTCTTGTTGGAATCCAGCTAAAAATCTGTTGTCAAACACACCCTTTGTGATATTTGGTAATTTAATAGTTTATACTTCTCTTGAAAATGAAGTCAAATGTGAAATCCGTCGAGGAAAAGGAAGTTGGGATGAAAATCTCCACCAGATTACTTCACATAAAATGAGGTACGTTTGTGTCCTTAAAAGGAGCAAAAAATGAGAGAACTGAAAACAGACTTCATTTTTCTTGTTTGGTATAAACGGAAAAAGAAAAAAAAAGGAAATTGTTAGAATTTTTCAAATAAGAATATGAGTTCACCTTTGAAGTGGAGAGAAACGAAGCAAACTATGTTTGCTTGTTTGTTTTTAAAAGAATTTTGTTCCTGAGTGGTTTGGAACCAATTCTACAAATTCATAGTCTAATGAAATCAATCAAATCATACTTATATCTTCACTTATTGGACCACAAGTAAAACAAACAGGCAAAGTTAATAAACTAACATCAAAAGTTCAATGTTGGTATCAATTAGCTCAAGGGAATATTCACAACCATACATTGTAAGTAATAATGTATAATGTCGTGCATGAGTCATGAGAAGAAGAAAAAAAATCAATGTGATCTTATTAGGAAAACGTGAAGTATTCTTTAAGACCACCATTACGACCGGGTAGTGGAAGGGAAGCGTGGGGGCGTCCCTGTTGGTGTTTTTTTGTTTTAACTTATTTTTTTGTGTGTATATAATTGGGTTTGTTATTAATCTCACTTTCATATACGAATTGATCGACCACATACGATAACGATTCGGACGAAACGAAAATATTTTTATTAGTATGCATTTTCATTTTAATGAAATTTATGTAATGTAATATTTTGTTGTATTGTGCTACGTACAATCGTTTAAATAAATATATATTTTGTTTTATTAATAATAATTATCTGCTAATTAATATATATTTTTGTTTGAATTATTAATATTTTAGGTGAATATAATTGATTTTGGAATAGAATAAAAGTTAGTAGAAATAAAAGATGAGGTGGAGAAGAAAGATGAGTTGAGGTGGGTTGTGGTTAAGAGGTAAATAATGTTGGAAAGAGAAGAAAGTTGGTTGGGGAGAACAAAAGTCGATATAGAGAAGAAATGAAACTGATGTAGAAGAGAGAGAAAACTCATAATCGGGTTGACAACGATCATGGTTACGGATAGTCTAAGGAGCACATTTCATCCACATATGTAATAGTAATATGATTCAGCTAGATTGGTCCCTCGGGGGTCTGTTTGTCGCGAAGAAAACGTTAAAAAATGACTTCTCATGATTAAAGAGAAAATAATGGAAAATGATTAAATTAGAATTTATTTTCCTTTTTATCATGTGTTTCTGTTGTTTGTGATAGGACTGGAAAATAGTCATTTGGCACTATAATCATTCGGTACTATACACTCATCTATCTGGTGCCCGCTCCACTACAACAAACTAATAACACAACTTTTAATTCTCTTACCATCTTCATAACTCTTTTTGAATCCTAATTCCTAATAACTCAACCATCACCTTCATCTTCTTTTTGAATCACAAGACAACTAATTTTAAGCATGTATGATGGGAAAATTCTTTAGTATGTGGATTTTTACCTGTAAACACTAATTATAGAACGACAGTATTTTATTAGATTAGATGAGCGTTGAAAACAATCTCAACCAGTCACCAAAGATACAAAAATGAACCATAGATTCTCTATTTCTCATATAGTGGAATGTGATATACAAGATTATAAACTCAAATCCTTTTCTGTGATGCAAAATCAACTCATCCTATAATCAGATTTACAAGACAAAAAAGAACTTCGCCCGACATCAAACCAATCCGTGGACCTGTCTGGTAAGTGGAGCAATGTTTGTTTCTTCAATTCTTCAACCACTAAACAGCTAAATTACGTCTTTACAATTGCCTTCTCAACACCGATTTGCGAACTACTATACAAGCAAGATTTAAACTTAATTCTGCGATAAATATGCTCCATCTGAACTTCAGAGAGTTGCAACACTTGTCAATTCCCAAAGAAGGTTGACAGGAGGTATGTCAACAACACATCAATCAGTGGCCGCTTGAGGTGATCTCCTGCTGATCTTGGTTCATATGTTGGTTCATATTCTTTCGGCGATCAAGCTCTTCTCTGCAATACAATTTCAAATAATAATAATTAAAGAATACCTCACCTCAGTAAAAAAGATGGGCAATGACATGATGATAAGGTTCATTCTGGAATCAGGGTAACTTGTTCACATCCAAAACGTGTTGTGCTGTCATCAAATCAAAAAATCCTAGGAATCCATAACCAAACTAAACTACTCGGAATCAATTTCAATGTAAAAATTGAACGATACAAGGTTAACTACTATCTCATGTTTTCTTGGAAGAAAATCTCGATCGAATCCTCATCTCATGGAATATGATACACAAACCCCCAGCTTCATTTCATGAGGGTAATTCAATACACAAATTCAGAAGCTAAAACAATCATTAGAGTATAAATTATAACCCAAAGTACAAACACTTGGTGATCTCATTAAATAAGCACTTTTCTTAACCTCAGGAGCTTAAAAGCGATATACAACTTAATAAACTAAATCCTGAAGAAAAACCTCCCTTTATCAGGTTAATCTTATAAATAAAAATTGATCACAAGGTTAATCAGTGCAAATTTTAGTCATAAAGTCATCGTGCATAAATATTAGCGATCAACTTAACAAAATCAAAGCCTCCGAAAACTGGAATACTGGATTGGTATCAAAACAAAAGGTTGATAATTGAAGTTGGTAGTGTTGATGTTGCTACTAACCTGAGACAGTAAATAATAGAATCATAATGGAGAAGACCGATGACTTTTCGCTTCCGATCGTTTTTAAGTGCACCACGTCTAACCACAGGTAACTGTTTGATTCCTTTTGCTTCCATAAGCTCCTTAGCAGTTGTCAAATCCATATCCGGGAAACATGTCAAAAGGCCACGCTCATTACCTCGATAACGTATTCCTCGAGTGCAAATGGCTGAAACATGACTATTGCTTACCTGAAATACATTATACATGTTTCAAAAAATCATAAACAGAATAATGGAATTGAGGATCCTTTTAGTATCCGCTAGTTCAATACTACACCATCTGAAGTTGAGCCTTAATTTTAAGTAGGGATTGATTGCTTTGAGCTACTAAGTGATTCATACTTTTAACTTTATAGAGAACAAAAAGAGATTTTCGTAGAGACATACATCAGAGGGGGCAGAATTCGCCTTCGGAGTGATGGATGTGCCATCTGGCACTTTGTTAATTCTCTTACGTATGTCACTAGAAGTTAGCACCCCTACGAGAACATCTTCAGCATCTACAACCAAAACACATGTTTGTTGGCTATCATGCATAATCACGAGGGCTTCTTTTAAAGTAGTTGTTGGAGCAACCTTTGCATAGTTCCTAGACATGGCCTCAGAGACCTGACAGACATCAAACATATTTTAATACATAAATCACCGCACGACAAGAACAAAAAGAAATTTAAAATCCAGAAACCCGAACCTTCATATCATCTAGGATACTATCATTTAAATCCTCTTCACCAGTATCGTTTTCCATGACTGAAAGCTCTACTCCATTTGTCCCACTTCCATTTGTCCTCCAGAAAACATCATTCTTGTCTTCAGCGGTGTGTACTGAAGAATAACCACGGTCAGGTACCACTGAGTCATGCACCTCAATCTCCTTGGACTGATTCGTCACAGATGGAACCCAAATTGCCAAACCAACAGCACCCTATCTTGAAAAAAGCCAATCACAAATAAGTGATGTATCGGTCCCCAAAAACAGTAAAATCATAATTTAGCAAAATTGATATTCAATCATGTTCCAAGGGTACAACAACACTATGAGCCACTTAACTGATTCAGGTCATGTGTTAGAAGTGTGGATAAAAAAATGCAATACCTGAAGTATTTCTTTTGCCAAATCCTAAGTATCGGTGATCTAGGTAATCACATAGCTAGATGTAGTTGTAAGAGATGTTCACCAATAATTACATTACATCCTACAAAGTACGCAAACTAATAGTTGAAAACCCATCTCTTGTACAAGGATTTTTTTATCGGTACTCCCTTGCCCAAGGTTCCTCGTACTAAAATGAAATATCCCTATTTTAAAAGAGCTTTACCATCAAAATGTTCTGTTTTGCAAATAAAAATATAAGAAAACTCATAAGTCATAACCCATGCTGATTGACAAGAACATCTGCTTCTAGCGTTGTTCAGTGTGACTTGTGAACAAATGCAAACAACCACAAACCTACAATCTCAGAGCCATCCCTAAAAATCATCTTAGTTACCCAAAAGACCACCAACGAAGAGAGGAACAAAAGATTATGTAAACATTTTGGGATGTCATTCCTCATTCAAAAAATAATAATTCAGAGCACGTTGGAAATACAAAGAGAAATAAACTACCATGAGTGGAAGCAAAATTCTATAGTCCTTCGTCAACTCGAACAATAGTAGCACTGATGTCAAAGGAACTGAACATACGGAAGCAAGTGTGGCAGCCATACCAACCTGCATACGAAAGAATAAATTAAAATACGCACAATAAAAAATGTTTAAAGGTATACACAGAAAATCTGCCAACCAAGGCATAGGCCTGAGGCTGAGCAATAGCAGTGTTTCCTGGAATGCTTGAGTTTATGAGCTCAGCGGCAGAACCACCAAACACAGCACCAACAGCTGCACCAATCATCAAACTAGGTGCATATAGACCACCTACGAGCCCAGAACCCTTGCATAGAGCAGTAGCAACTACTTTTGCCCCAGCTAACTGAGCTAGCAGCCATATTCCTGGGGCAGAAGCACTTTTGCCTGCATGTAAAATCTCATCAACGTTTGTGAAACCCCAATATAAGATTCCAGGATATCTCATGGCTATGATTCCAGTTCCTAAACCACCCAACGCAGGGCACACTATGGCTGGAAGGCTGAACCTGCCCTTGATGTACTCAAAGAACTTCGTAAACCAAGTCACCAGTCTAGTGAACGCAACACTAACTACTCCGCACAACATCCCTAGGATGAGATACAGAGGCAATTCTGCAAAAAGAAGATGAAGCTTAGACAAATCAACAATTAGAAGTAAAGTGAGACAATAGAACCGGTGGGAAGATGTGGAAATTCATGAGCACTTCCTTATTTTTCTTGCTTACTCATTTTATGTAAATCAGAATGACTACTGGATTTCATAGACAAACTAGAATTGATCATTGGCCATTACAAAAAAGCTGTGGTCGGATCCTCTTATGTCTACTATATAGAAAATCAACAAAATTACTATCAAGTACTTCTGGAAAAAACCAGAGCTTGCATAACAGCAACACTAATGAAGTTCCAAGTCGAAAATCAAAATCACTACTGTATAAGTTCTGTGATGGAGGGTCATTTGAAAACAATTAGTAATTTACTTAATCAATCAAACAGAAAAAAGGCTTTACCGATCTAATTTTGCCGATATTTGTCTAGTAAGCAGAAAAGAAGCAACATGGTGTCAAAGAAAAAAAAAGTAGGCCACACATGTTTGTAACTCAAATACTTTCACAGGCATAGGGTACGCATTATTGGGCAGGTGCAAAGAGAGATAAACAGAAGGATTATTTTAGTACGTCTGCCGCATCAAAGCTAACATAATATAAAAAATTCAGGAAACAAGTTTTAATAAAAACTCAGAAACTATGGCATGATATTTATGATACATACCAGCAGCAGATTTCAGTTCATATGTTGGAACTGTAAAAGCTGGTCTTTCTCCAAGCAAAACATTCGACACTGTAGATGATATAACAGAAGCTAATATAATCATGGCAGTTGTAAATGGAGGAGAATTTTCCGCTCGATGTGGTCTCAATACAGTTTCAATAGCAAAGAAACATCCAGCAACCGCTGCATTGAACCCTGAAATCACACAAAAAAATGGCAAATTACTTCCAAACGTTCTGTGGACCTCATAGGAAGAACAATGCCCCAAAGTCTGAGCTTCAACAAATTACTTTGAAGAAAGCTCTGAATGTGATCAGATCTATCAGGTTAGTTTTGCAAGATTTCAATGGGTAGGCATACCAACAAGATATATTAGATTGGGATTATGTTTTGGAAAAAAGGAAAGCCAAGGTGTTAGTTAACGTTGTTAATCTGATAGAACTGCATGCTACAACAATACAGAAACAAGCAGAGGTAATTCATGTGCCATAAGAAAACCACAATTCAGTACAATGGCACCCAAAAAATGTCTTCCCGAGGTTGCTAAATCTTCTAACATTACCTACAAACATAATAAGCGCTAATAAATTGTTGTTTCACTGTTAGCACAAATTATATACCTGATGCTATCCCAGCAGCAGCCCCTGCTGCAACAAGTGCAATCTTCCTTTCCCTGTTATTCTCCATCAACTCTGAACATCCATAGGCACAGGATTTCCCAATGTCTACACTTGGACCCTCAGGACCCAAAGAACAACCTGTACCTAGAGTGATAGCAGCCTGGATGGCCTTTATTGTTGGAGCTATTCCCCCCAACACATCCAAACTAGGCGGCTGTGATGATCTAGACTGCCTTATCTCGCTAAAGATTTCAAGTAAACCATGCATCATGCCAACCACAAGTCCTCCAGTTATCGGAATCAACAGAATTCTATGCCATGTATCAGCCAATCTCTGCAGACGCAGCCAAGCAGCACCCTCATTCGGCGTCCCCGCCCAAGCCCATTCATGTATCACATGAACCTAGAGATGATAAACATTGAAGTCAAACAAACCATGCAGTACAACTGATTTCAGAAAATCAATGTAGCATTCCTAAGCCCTCAAAATGTTAGCCAACGGACAACGACACAACGTTCATATTATAATGCATGGGAAATTAGCTAGCCGGTTATAAAAGCCCACAACTAAAGCACTAAAAGACTTACTGGTCTCTACGAAAATAAGTACATATACGTTTTGATGAAAGCAGTTTTCAACTAATCATGCAATTGTCGTCAGCTGAATCTAAAAAAATGCAACTTGAACAATTATAAAGAGAGAGAAAAAAGATATACACACAAGCACTTCTAAGTTCTAACAATTCAAATATGTAACGTAATGACCAAAAATAAATTCAAATATGTTTCGCTGAAAGCAATTCTAAGAACTGAACTGATCATGCAAATGTAGCAATTGTCACAACTGAACGCAAAAATTATTGGCTTCGAGCAACAAAAAAGACTCGGTTTTCCCATCCACGACTAAAAAACCCAACTTTCCAACCGAAACAACAACAATCCAGCCAAAAACCCCTAAACCCTACCAATCCCAACCACACTAACCCCGCGATTGAAAGCAGCGACGCAGATCCCAGTGGCGACGCCAAGAAGGCACCCAATAAGCAACAACGCCCACTCCGGCGGCGCCCCGTCACCAAGCTCGTCCTTCCCACCCGAAATCGACCTCTCCAACCGCCCCTCGGCCCCTCTCCCGCTCAACCTCCGCGTCATCCGCCGGCCGGAGAGGCCCCGGTCGAGCTTCCGGAGGAGGTCGGTGATCGCCGACTTGCGGGTGGAGACCTGCGCCTCGAGGTCAGGATCGGGCGTGGGGACCAGTAGGGAGCGGTGCTCCTCTTCCTCGTCGGGCTCCCGGAGTTCGGACGTCGACATCGCCGGGATCGCGTCGGAGTAGGATCTCAGATCTCGCCCGGTTCGGATTTTATATTGGAGGAGGAGGAGGATTTGTGGCCTTTGGATTGGGTTGATGGTTAGAGTAGGGAGTAGTAAGTTAATTTATTGCTAAAACCAATTACTAAGTCAATAAATTAATTTAATATGTAGGGTGAGTTGATAATTATGTTCCTTCTTATGTTTGGTTGATTTCATCAAATTGGGCAAATGAGAAGCTCCTTGTATATAATTTGGATTTTTATCTCATATAATGGAGAATCAAATAATTGAAGCAGTAACAGTGTAACACGAGAAATTTTGGTTTATGGAAAATTAAGACATATTCTATTTGTAGCAACGTAATGGAAAAGTTAATAATTTAGTAGAAACCAAATGCATGCGTTTGTCCTGAACTCCTGATATTAGTAAGCTATAGTTAAGTACTTAAGTATATCATTCCATGTGTATCATACTATCATATTCAGATATAAATTAAATACTATGTACAGATGTTGAGATCGACACTAATCAATGATTGTCGATCTCTTAACTCAAATGTGACTCTGTAAAAAAAAGGGTTCTTATACACGGACGCGGCTTACGTGGCATCTAGTCAGCAGTCCAGTCAGCTGCCCAATCAGCGAAAATAAAAGCGTGCGTTGTTTCGAAAAATGGGAAAACTGCTGCGGCTTTCGTGCGACGGTTCCTTCTCTGACGTATCGATAAGACCGGGAAGAGACATCAGACGCGCATGTTCACATCCCGACTTGCGAAAGAAAACCAAAAACGTTTCTGATCTTTCTCACATTCCATTTCTCAACTTTTCTCCGATTCATCACCCAGTTCTTCACCGTAACCCTAGATATCCGTCGACCAAATGGATTCTACACTTCAAGCTTCTATTTCGGGGGTTGTGGTGCACCAGGTTTGTCGTTTTTACCGTAACATTGAATTGCGATACTCTAAAAAGGAATGTTCTCATACGGTTGATGTCTTCCTAGGCTTCTACGCATTACTTCCAGCCCTCCAAATGTTCGTGGACCCCAATAGAGAAGGTCTTTGGGAAGTTGAGGGACGCAGAGAAAGATGTCTTACGGGCTACACCCTTCGGTCACTTCATCAACCTCTCCAACGTTCCTGTCGATAATGACATTATCGACTGGTTCGTGGAACACTATGACCCCGAGGAGGTGGGGTTGAGGATCGGCTCTGGGGTAGTACACTTCACCGCCGAAGACGTTGCCCTAATTTTGGGGCTCAGATTACATGGGAAGGCTGTCAGAATGCAGCCGAAGGAAGTCGCAACCCGACAGGGGGAGATTCTGAACAACACCCAACTATCTGCCCAGATGATGGCTACGAGATATTTGGTTGATGAGGAGGAGGAGTACGTCCGGCTACTCATTTGTTACATCTTCAGCCATTTTTTGTTCTGCGATGGCACCCTTCGAACCAAAATTTGGTTCCTCGACCACTTGGCCGACTTCACTAGGCTACACAAGTACGCGTGGGCCGAGGCTGTTCACTAGGCACTTGTGAGGGGCCTGAAGAAGGCAAACCGGGATCTACGCGATAGGAGATCTACCGGTTCTTCTATTTTAAGAAGGGGATACGTCGATGGGTGTGTTGCTGTACTACAGGTAATGAAGTTGTTCCTTTTTATGTTCTGTCTGTTCCTTTTTAAGTTTCGCTTGTTCCTTTTTAAGTTTCGTTTGTTCCTTTTTCAGCTGAAGTTGTTCCTTTTTAAGTTCAAGTTGTTCTTTTTTAAGTTTCGTTTTTTTCCTTTTTAAGTTTCGCTTGTTCCTTTTTATATTCAAGTTGTTCCTTTTTATGTTTCGCTTGTTCCTTTTTATGTTTCGTTTGTATTTTTTATGTTCAAGAATTTCCTTTCGGTTACAGTTGATCCTTTTTAAGATTCGTTTGTCCTTTTTAAGTTTCGTTTGTTCCTTTTTATGTTGAAGTTCTTCCTTTTTATGTTGAAGTTGTTCCTTTTTAAGTTCAAGTTGTTCCTTTTTAAGTTTCGCTTGTTCCTTTTTAAGTTTCGGTTGTTCCTTTTTATGTTATGTCTGTTCCTTTTTATGTTGAAGTTGTTCCTTTTTAAGTTTCGCTTGTTCCTTTTTATGTTATGTCTGTTCCTTTTTATGTTGAAGTTGTTCCTTTATAAGTTTCGCTTGTTCCTTTTTAAGTTTCGTTTGTTACTTTTTAAGTTGAAGTTGTTCCTTTTTAAGTTTCGCTTGTTCCTTTTTAAGTTTCGCTTGTTCCTTTTTAAGTGATGTCTGTTCTTTTTTATGTTGAAGTTGTTCCTTTTTAAGTTCAAGTTGTTCCTTTATAAGTTTCGTTTGTTCCTTTTTAAGTTGAAGTTGTTCTTTTTTTAGTTTCGCTTGTTCCTTTTTAAGTTTTGTTTGTTCCTTTTTAAGTTTCGTTTGTTCCTTTTTAGGTTTCGCTTGTTCCTTTTTAAGTTTCGTTTGTTCCTTTTTAAGCTGAAGTTGTTCCTTTTTAAGTTCAAGCTGTTCCTTTTTAAGTTTCGATTGTTCCTTTTTAAGTTTCGCTTTTTCCTTTTTAAGTTTCGTTTGTTGCTTTTTAAGTTCAAGTTGTTCCTTTTTAAGTTCAAGTTGTTCCTTTTTAAGTTTCGCTTGTTCCTTTTTAAGTTTCGCTTGTTCCTTTTTATGTTGAAGTTGTTCCTTTTTAAGTTCGAGTTGTTCATTTATAAGTTTCGCTTGTTCCTTTTTAAGTTACGCTTGTTCCTTTTTAAGTTTCGTTTGTTCCTTTTTACGTTTCGTTTGTCCTTTTTATGTTGAAGTTCCTTTTTAAGTTGAAGTTGTTCCTTTTTAAGTTTCGTTTGTTCCTTTTTATGTTGAAGTTGTTCCTTTTTAAGTTGAAGTTGTTCCTTTTTAAGATTAGTTTGTCCTTCTTAAGTTTCGTTTGTTCCTTTTTATGTTGAAGTTGTTCCTTTTTAAGTTCAAGTTGATCCTTTTTAAGTTTCGCTTGTTCTTTATTAGGTATGGCTGTGCGAGAAGTTCAACCTGGCAGAGCCTAAAATGGGAAGCCATCCTAGGTGGAATCGTTGGTCGAGCATGTTTGGAAAACGGCTCATCCTGAAGAAATAGGAGGAAATGGGCATCACCCTTTCAAAAATTTACGAGGGAGACTTCAATAAGACTGAGTCGACGACCCTGACTCAGAAAGAGAGGGAAATCATTGGTCAGGCTGAAAAAACTCAGCCAACCCTACGAACCAATAGTGATTGCCAGTCAACAAGCAGCGAACCTAGGCTGCAATTGAGGGACTGCAGCATCCCTCGGGACCCACTACGGGAAGAATTGGAGTTTGCAATGTTGAAGACAAAATGGCTTCAAGCAGAAGTTGCACTGAATGAGGCAAATGAAGAGGTTAAGAGGCTGAATGAGGAACTTAGGAAGTCCAGGGAGGAAAATGAGACCCTAAGGGAAGAGATTGCATCTCTTCGAGGATATTGTATAGAAGGTGGACAGGAAGGAAGAGAGGATGAAAGGAGGGATGAAGAGCAGGAAAGAGAGGAGGAGAATAGGAGGGAAATAGAGAATGAGATTGAGAGGGAAAGAGAAAGAGAAAAAGAAGAGAGCAGGAGAGAGGAGAAAAGGAGAGAGGAGGAGGAGAAAAAGAGAGAGGAGAGGGAAAGAGAAGAGAAGAGGAAAGAGGAGGAGGAGAAAAGGAGAGAGGAGAGGGAAAGAGAAGAGAAGAGGAAAGAGGAGGAGGACAAAAGGAGAGAGGAGAGGGAAAGAGAAGAGAAGAGGAAAAAGGAGGAGGAGAAAAGGAGAGAGGAGAGGGAAAGAGAGGAGAAGAGGAAAGAGGAGGAGAAAAAGAGGGAGAGAGAGCAGAAGCGAATAGAAGAGGAGAAGAGGAAAGAGGAGGAGAAAAGGAGAGAGGAGAGGGAAAGAGAAGAGAAGAGGAAAGAGGAGGAGAAAAAGAGGGAGAGAGAGCAGAAGAGAATAGAAGAGGAGAAGAGGAAAGAGGAGGAGAAAAGGAGAGAGGAGAGGGAAAGAGAAGAGAAGAGGAAAGAGGAGGAGAAAAGGAGAGAGGAGAGGGAAAGAGAAGAGAAGAGGAAAGAGGAGGAGAAAAGGAGAGAGGAGAGGGAAAGAGAAGAGAAGAGGAAAGAGTAGGAGAAAATGAGAGAGGAGAGGGAAAAGAAGAGAAGAGGAAAGAGGAGGAGAAAAAGAGGGAGAGAGAGCAGAAGAGAATAGAAGAGGAAAAGAGGAGGGAGGAAGAGGAAAGAGATAGGAAAGAAAACGAGAAGAGAGACAGGGAGAGAAGAGAGAAGAGGAAAGCTGATGATAAAATGAGGGAGGCTGAAGCTTCAAAGAAGAGGTTGAGGGAAGAGGTAGAAGAAAGAGGGTAGAGGAGGATGAGGGAAAGGAAAAACCCCTCAGGGCAGACTGGGGGGCCAAAGGATCACGCTCAACGGCCAAAAAACAAGAAGATGGGGTGAAAGAAAGGAAGAAAAAAGAAGAGGAGCGGAAAATGGGAGATAGAAGGCTCCAGAGGAGCATGAACAAAAAAAGAAAGCGGGATGGGAATGACGATTTCAAGTTGGCTCATCACGGGAGAGAGGATAGGCCAGACGTTGACATGGATGCATTGGGCACATTGAGCCCCGATGAGCTGAACATTGTACTGAAGGTGACCGCACCTACACATAACCAACGGGAGGTGATCTGGAGAGGTGATTCCTGTTTCTTCACACGTTCCGACCTGAAGGAGCTAATGACGAAGGGGATGAATTTGACCAACGAGGCGATAGACAGTATGCTTTGTGTAATTGAAGAGCGCCAAAAAACAGAAAACTACCCCCAAGAGGTAATTTGTATTCCAAGCTTCTATTCGGAAAGAATTATGATCGATCAAGAGGATACTATGATTGAAGAGTGGCTGACGCCCAAATTACAAGGCCAGGAAACGGGAAGCCTCGTCATTGCACAACCATTGCTGGTGTCAGAACACTAGACCCTTGTAGTTGTTAATGGCTTAGACAAGGAGATCCTGCATTACAACAGTTGCAGTAGGGAGCTGGTACCAGATGAGGATCCTGACAATGCGGTAGGGGTACATGAATGTTCGGCCAAAGATGTGAGTGAATTCTGGAGAAACCGTCTTAAGGTGAACTGACCATTGAGATACCTCAGGGAAACGTGCCAAAGACAAATGTCGGGAAGCAACGACTGCGGTGTTTTTCTATACTACTGGATCAAATGTCTCATGCAAAAGGTCAACCCAACGGAAACGAAAAACCCCAAGACACTTCACTCCATCAGGGGTGAAATGGCCATTACTTTATTGAGGGACTCCCGCTGCTGTGTCGAATTTAAGTAGTGCATAGTTGTAAATTAAAACAGGAACAAATACATTTTATAGTTGTTGTAATTAAAACTTTTCCAAACTTTTCCAAACTTTTCCATAGTTGTAATTAAAACTTTTCCATACTTGTTGCATACTTTAACATAAAAAGGAATAGACATAACATAAAAAGGAACAGAAATCACTTAAAAAGGAACATACATCAGTTAAAAAGGAACAGACTTAACTTAAAAAGGAAACGAGGTCACTTAAAAAGTAGCCAAAATAACATAAAAAGGAACAGAAATCACTTAAAAATGAACATACATAACATAAAAAGGAACAGACATCAGTTAAAAAGGAACAGACTTCACTTAAAAAGGAACAAACTTCACTTAAAAAGTAACAGACTACACATAAAAAGGAACAGACTTCACTTAAAAAGAGACAGACATCACTTAAAAAGGAACCAAAATAACATAAAAAGGAACAGAAATCACTTAAAAAGGAACAGACATAACATAAAAAGGAACACACATCAGTTAAAAAGCAACAAACATAACATAAAAAGGAACAAACATAACATAAAAAGGAAACAAACATCAGTTAAAAAGGAACAGACTTCACTTAAAAAGAGACAGACATCACTTAAAAAGGAACCAAAATAACATAAAAAGGATCATAAATAATTTAAAAAGGAACAGACAATAACATAAAAAGGAACAGACTTCACTTAAAAAGTAAACAAGGTCACTTAAAAAGGAACCGACTTCACATAAAAAGGAACAGAAATCACTTAAAAAGGAACAGATTTAACTTAAAAAGGGACAGTCATCGCTTAAAAAGGAACAGACTTCACTTAAGAAGGAACAGACTTCACTTAAAAAGAGACAGACATCACTTAAAAAGGAACAGACTTCACTTAAAAAGTAACAGACTACACTTAAAAAGGAACATACTTCACTTAAAAAGGAACAGACAACACTTAAAAAGGAACAGACAACACAAAAAATCAACAGACTACACTTAAAAAGTAACAGACATCAGTTAAAAAGGACAAACTTCACTTAAAAAGGAACAGACTTCACTTAAAAACAGACAGACATCACTTAAAAAGGAACCAAAATAACATAAAAAGGATCAGAAATAATTTAAAAATGAACAGACAATAACATAAAAAGGAACAAACTTCACTTAAAAAGTAAACGAGGTCACTTAAAAAGGAACCGACTTCACATAAAAAGGAACAAAAATCACTTAAAATGAACAGATTTAACTTAAAAATGGACAGTCATCGCTTAAAAAGGAACAGACTTCACTTAAGAAGGAACAGACTTCACTTAAAAAGAGACAGACATCACTTAAAAAGGAACAGACTTCACTTAAAAAGGAACAGACAACACTTAAAAAGGAACAGACAACACAAAAAATCAACAGACTACACTTAAAAAGGAACAGACAACACTTAAAAAGGAACCAAAAAAACAAGAAAGGAAAACTTCACACTTAAAAAGGTAAACACACTTAAAATGGAAAACCAATAACTCAACAATCGTAAAGGACAACCCAATCAAAGCGAGTACGAACTCTACATACGTACCTCCCATACACGAAAGCCACGTCTGAAAGAGCCATATGTAGTTTTCAGTGGTCTCGGAAGACAGCAAAGCGCAACCGAGCAACACAGACTCGAAATGGTGATTAACTCCCACAAATGGTGTAAAGGGCATGTCGTATTTGTTTGTGAGGTACGTAGTGTCGAAACATATAGCATCCCCAAAGTATGAATAGGCAGCCCTGGAACGGCAGTCGGCCCAGAAAACGTTCATTAGTCTTCCCTCGTCATCCATATCCACGACATAGAAAAACATTGCATCAATCTTCTGCATCTTAATGAAATAGTTCTGAAGAGCTTGTGCATCGCCAGGTCCCATTTTCAAATTCCTTACTTCGGTTATAACATTCCTGCACACACAAAAAATATTAAGGCCGCAAATTTCTACAAACAAAATAGCGTACAAAAGTCTTCAAACCTTAGGTCTCTATCGTTAAAAGTAAGTTTGTCATGCCCCCCAGCCTCAACAACAAACGATTGCATGGTCTTAGCAGCAGAGATCCCAGAAGCATCGTTGCACGCTATTCGTGCTATGGCGGCCCCAGGTACAAATCGTTTCTGTCTTAGAAAACACATCTGGTGCTCCTGCAACATTTCATGGTTATGATTCAGGTCGACAAAGTTAATATGGTATCCCCTTGCTGGGTTTCCAGAAACCCTGATGCGAGCCGTGCACTGAACTCTACTAGATAAACGTGGCTTCATTATGCCTTGACCTTGGTCTGTTGGTGCGTTACCCTCCTTGGAACAAGTAAGAGTAGCCCGGGTAACCACACCAGCGTCGTAATGAGTATGTCGTAGCTTAACACCAAAACCACAAACATCAGCATAGTCGTTGTAAAAGGCTCTTGCTCCTTCGAAAGAGGGGAAAATCATCTTCTCCTTAAGAACGTTTGACGTCATTTCCATTTGAGCGAAGATTTCTCTCAAAACGAAGAGAAATGAACGAAAATGAAAAAGAAAGGAAGAAGTGACGGTGGTCATTCCGTGCATCTTCGTCAAAAAGAGGTATGGAGTAGGTGGGAGCGTCAAAAGGAATGATATGATTTGGAGCACGTCTGATTTGAGATGCATTAAATGCGGCTGCCCCCTCTGCCCGCCAAAAATATTAAACTTTGGTTGAGCTAGATTTGTCCAACTCAGCAGCGTCTCGCGAACGCGTCCCGGAGAGCGGCTACTAAACATTTCCCAAAAAAAAACTCCCAAAGGAGATAGTCCAATTATTGAAATTTCTTAATTTTAATTAGTTAGAAACATTTCAGACCTTTGGACGGTGTAAATTTCTGTAAGGCTCACATGGGGTCCATAACCTAAATTCAGATCGACCCAAGAGCCCATAAAGCCCAATCTGATACAACTTCGTGAAAGCCCACCCATAACTTTTTGGTACGTTGAGTTAAAGGTAGTATGTAATATGTGTGTGAAACTTTCTTCAACCCGAAATTCTTGTCTTTCCATTTTTTTCAACAAGTTTTTTAATTATTTATTTAGTAATAATAATAAAAGATATCTCAAGTTGTCTTCACATTTCATTTGCACATCCAAGTATCCAAGAGTGTGATAAACCCCTCTAACGAAACCATATATGATTCAATTTGATTATCATAAGCTTTTCTAAACTTGTTTTCTCAGTCGCATACAATGACTTTATAACTTCTTGAATATCAACTCTTCATCCAACCAACTAAATAAACACAAAGTTAGATCGAAGAAGACAAGAAAAATCACATCTTGATGGAGTATGCGTGTGTGCACGTCAATTTGATGTCTCAGTCGGAGTATTCTTTAAGTAATCTTCTCATCTTCTTGTAATTAATATTTGTCACAGTTGCATACAAAAATAAAAAAAAGATTGATAATTGCATATTTTGCGTGTTTTCTGTGCTGGGTTGAAGCAATCGGTTGCATTATTAATGTTTGAAGTTGTTTGTAGTCCTAATCATAATAACTACTAGCTGCCGTGGTAATGAGTTTGGTGATGCCTTATGCTTTGGAAGTTTCTCATTTTCATCAATTGATATAGTGAAACATGCATGTCAAATGACTAGGGAAGTTTTGGATTATTGGAGTGAAGGCCGTTATTAATTATGATCTCATACGATAAAAGATTTTAAGTATGCAGCTTGTAATTTCTAGTAATACCAAAATTTGACTATGAGTTGATTGAGTTTTAGTTGAATTCTGATTTTGAAACGAAATTATGCCTCGCTGGAGACGTGTCCAACTATTTCAGTGAATGTAACATACAAACCAACTTCAAACACACGATCATTCGAACAAAAATTAAGTTCGTACGTATAACGTAAGAAGTGAAAATATTGAATTTTTGAACAAATTCATAGAATGTTAACCAACACTGTTCTCTTTCTTTTTTGGTTTTAAGCATTTTCCTTCCTATAATCCTACTACTTCTTGGGGAAAAACAATGCTGTAAGTCTGTAACAATTATTTTTTATTTTAGAAATGATGTTTTGCCAAGTAAGAGTTACACAACGAATTATGTTAAATGATGCATAAATGAAAATTGTCACCTAAACTTTTAACTTCTCCAATAAGAAAACGTTAAGGCTTCCACAAGTTCTGCGCGCGTCATGCCGAATTCTACCTTTAAGGTAAGTGTTACAAAAGACAACAATACCTTGATCAGCTTAATAGAGGGAGAGAGTAACCTAAAATCTGATCATGAACCAGTGATTTTTAGGAGTAGTACCCAACAGAACAAAAGATTAGTCCTAATACGTACTAAAGGTGACAATGGCTTATCCGTGTATCATTGTGAAGAGACGTGTTTCTCCTGCAAACCCCATATCATATCATATCATATCATATCATATCACATCACATCACAATCACGCAACAAATTACTGGACCTGCAAAGTCCAAATACTATAGTTATTATGATTGACTCTTGCCCTACTATGATGTACTCAATAGTACACAAGCCTCTATAAAACCTAAGAAGCAATGCACATATAACGAATACAGTATGAACCTACGACGTACATTTATTGGTAAGATTAAAGAGTAAAAACAGATACTCCTACAGTCCTACCATACAAAGTTCTTTTTTTACGTTAGATTTTTTATTTATTGCGAAAGGACCCAAAAATTACTTAAGTCTTTTTTAATTGATGCAACTAGACATATGCAATTCCTAGCTAGGAACATCACTTAAACTAACAATAGTCAATAAACTTGTAATTAAGCTTGACATGTTCCAAAAATTTCACACGCATATTCTAGCAGCTTAAGCTTCGACCACAAACCTTGACCAGGTGGGCGAGTGACAAATTATTAATTTCTGTAGTTGCTGAGGATATATAGGAGAAGAACAAGTGCTCCAATCCCTTACAAACCCTAGCTAGGAATCTCTTGTGGGTCCAAGTGAACCTCCAATATGTTCAACTCTCCACATGCAATTGAGATGCCCACCATGGGATGGGACCCTTGTTGGTGGTGACCTCAACCATTGAGCATCTAGGCACGTTAGGGTTTTCAATGATTTGTCTGGTTTTGGTTTGGCTTTGTGTCATGTCTTTGTGTGGTTACAAGCAAATTTGCGGTCTTATATATCGTATGACTCCAAAGACAGGGTCCAATATTCAACGTACTTGATTTCTTGATCAATCAGGACTCGACTTGACTCGACATGTTCAGATTCCGCTTCTTTGGAAACCCACCAGTGACATTTTTAAAATTATTCACAGATACACATCCTCAAAGGCTCAAACTATAAATGGCTGGATAAATTATAGTACAGTAAGTTTTTTTCTTCTTCTATATTATAGATATAGATTTGTTTGTACTTTTAATTATTTTCTGAAAATATATACGAACCATTGTTTTACGTAAGAATTCGTGTCAACCACTACCCAATCGATCTGTCTATACTTCCGCCATAGATTCAAATGGCACGATATACTGAAATTAGAAGTCAAAATAATTAATAGTTTGTTTTTAAAATAATCATAGATGCGGGACTCATGTTTTTCTTGTACTTCCAACTACAAAAGTACAACAATCCATAATCCGTGAATGAAGGAAATAAAGTCAGGTTGATGAACATATAGGAACGACTTAAATCATCATTTGCATGTGAGACTATTAACATTATTGGTGGTCGCCTGAATTCAATATCCTTTTTATCTAATCATGAATTATTGGTTGGGAAATATCTTCAATCAAATAATTTTGTTATCTTCAGCAGTAAATTTATCTTCGAAATTCAGCTTCCTCTTTCATCTGAAATAAAATTTTATTTTATCATGTAATATGTTTCGTAAGAATTTAAGAAACATCTATACTCGTAAAGTATGTTACTGAAGGAATCATATTAGTCGGCCGGGTATGAGCCAATGGCCACGTTTCTGAGAATCTTTATTGGTATGTGATGGGTCATTTTCTAGCTAAAAATTGATGTGAACATACTAACCAATTGGTACATGTACACATGCGTGCACTACTAGCTAGTATACAACAACAAAACACAACCATACAAGCAAGGTTGGAATAGAAGGGTCATCCACTAGAATGGGATTCTTTCCTCTATAAAAGTATGGGTGGATTGGCTTCAACACTCACATGTACACCACCACTACTTCAAGTTCTCATCATTTGGAGATGGACTCCTTTCTTCTACTACTTTTCCTTCTTCTTACTTCAGCTTTTGCTCTTAAGGATACACAAAAGACTAGTTCCTCATGCTCCTCCAACTTCTTTGGTAATTAGTTGTTTCTTTCATCACATAATTAATATTCATATGTATACATGAAATTAAGTTTAATTTTCTTCACGTAAATTATATAGTTTTGTATTTGCTATCTTGGTGCTAGGTTGGTCTTATTTGCCTTTTATTGGTGCTAGGTTTCCTTTTATTTGCCAAAATCATAGTAACAAACATCACACTTGGAAATCAACATTATAGAATGAAATGAAAGTTTGGAAAATACAAGTTTTTATTTAATTTTTTCTTCTTTCATCGCCAATTTGTAAATGCAAAAACCCTTCATAAGAATGACTATGTACAGGGAAAGGCTTCTGTAGAACGGCTTTTTTTACTAGTTCTGCAGAAGAACTTTGCTGATACGTATGATTCCCCATGATAACTTAGCTCAAAAATTGTTTAAAAAAAAAGGTTATGGACATAATGTCAATAAAAAATTATTGGAAAAGTCTTATCCCATTTCAAAAAAAATAAATATAGTGAGTCAATCTTTTTAATCATAACTTAGAAAAGAAACATGCTTTTCTGAAATTACGTCAATATATGTATGTATATATCATGTGAAGGGTTTCAATAGGGAAATGCCGTTGAAAAGGAATAAAAATGGCCTTCGGAGAAGAAAAGAATAGCTAAAGTATGAAACCAGCGTGCATGAAAGCAACCCATCACCCACCTTGTATCTTTCCTCCAAAATTGCTGATAGCCACCCTTTGCCAAACAGATTAAATATTAATTAAAGCACCTAATTTTTTTGTAATGAAGACTCCCTTAGTCATGGTTCAACATAAAATATCCTATTTTGAAATCTACGTCTAGATCTACCAAACTAAATTAAATCCTTTAAACAAAATTAAATCTTTTTTTATGTCGTCCGTCCTTAGGGACTTGCCCATGTACATGTTACAAGTTAATTGAGTAGATTATATATATGTTATGTTCAAATGATCAATAATAATAATAATAAAAGTTATACCTTTTGAAAAAATATTTACTGTAGTAACTAATTATTCGTTCTTACCTGTATAGCATGTTCATAATGATATATTTTGAATTACGCGATTAACTTAACGTTGAATACGTCACTATCATGTACGTGAGACAAGGTATTATAACCACGTAAGTTTAGTGGTCGTCCTTGTCAAATGTAAACCCGATCGCGTATTGATTTGGCATATGTAATTCAGAAAGAAAATACTTAGTAGTTTATTCGATTAAGAATCTAAGGACACTAGATATTTTACTGTGTCTATCTTAACTAGTTTATATTATAAATACTACAATGTCTTTTCGTTATATATTTCAAGTGTTAATATTATATATGTCATACTAAATCAAATGACGTCCAATGAAATTTTCTTTCTCGTAAGATGAAAATATATGGCCATCTCTTTTCGAGTTTAAGGTTTCTCGAATTCACGTTTTACAATACTTTCACAATTCTATACTTAAAAATTAAACTAGTGCCAGGAATATATCATCATTTTTCGTAATTAAGTGTAAATTAACAAACCTCGTTAATTTTCACATGTACAAACAGAATACAAGCAACAGCTAGATCAACTACAAGGTAACGCCTCGAACGTCCTCATACTCCCCCTCCACCCGGCCCATGGGCCATGTTCCCCGACCAACGCCCCCTTACTCTCCACCTCCTCTATCCTCGGTCGCGACCACCACCGTCTCCAGCACCTCCACGCACGCCTCTCGAATTCCACCACCACCCACCCCTCAGCCATCACAGTCCCCGTCACCCCAGGCACATCCCTAGGCGTAGGCAACTATGTAGCCAAGATGGGGCTTGGGACCCCTCCCAAGGACTACATCATGGTTGTTGACACAGGTAGTTCTTTGACTTGGGTCCAGTGTTCGCCATGCCGCGTGTCGTGTTACGCACAGCAGGGCCCACTTTTCGACCCTAAGGGGTCCACCACTTATGCCTCGGTCTCGTGCTCGATGCCCGAGTGTAAGGGGCTGCAGGCCGCCACATTGAACCCTTCAACCTGCTCGCGTTCGAATGTTTGCATTTATCAAGCTAGCTATGGAGATAGCTCATTCTCGGTAGGCTATTTGGGAAGGGACTCGCTCTCGTTTGGATCCACCAAAATGCTTCCCAACTTCGTCTATGGATGTGGACAGGTATGATCAATACCTTGCTAACACTTTTTTTGTGTATGTTTTGCCAAAATTAATGTAATAGTGAAATGTTGTTAGATCTTACAATAGTTAAGACAAAAAAAAAAAATACTTATTCTTTTAATTTTAGAATGAAAGCGGCTTAAACTGGTTACTTCTAAAATGTAATTAACTCGACCTTCAACACTTGATATGAGTTTAACTAGTTGTTGGTTGATTCTAGAACTTCAATTAATGATAATATATTAATGTTCTACTACCCAACCGTTCCTGTCAATATCAGTCCAGGACGTTTTGCTGACTTTTATTGCTATAGGTAATCACCAGATGAAGCAACTAATATATATTACCTGTATAACTTCAAGAATAAGAAAGTAATATGGTAAAATTTTCAAACTTTGGATTACCAAAATGAATTTAACATATATATACCCGACTCTTACAAATCTGTTTATCTACCAAACTGGAATAATTTTCCTACGTTTTTTTGTTTTTTGTTGCCTCAAACGTACGTTCTTTTCATTCTAACATATCCAGCACTGAAACTGTTAATTTTTAGTTTCAATCGCTCTTAATTAAAGTAGATAATCAGTACTACTACAGATGATAAATTATTTAATTCAGATGTACCAAACAAGCTCATTTAATCTACGAGGTGAAAAAGTAATTAAAACATGAGGCGAAACGAAGAAAAAAACAAAAAAAATCGAATATCAATATATCTTCGTGCTACACAGGGAGAAGCAATATATAATCATTAACATCATGACATATATATGATCAATGGGCAAGTCAAAAGGAGGAACCAAAAGATCCTAAATGGAATTGTATAAGCTAATATTATTGCTTGTATATGTCATAATTAATTAACTTCAGGATGTATAGATATTGAATATTGCTTCCAACAAGTGACATACATGTATAACCACTTATCGTTGCACTATTCTTCCGGCCGGTCACAATACGACAACAACCTTTGCACCTAATATCACACAAAACAATTAATTACAATCATTAACACTAACCAATTATAGGACAACGAGGGCCTCTTTGGCAAAGCAGCAGGGCTCATCGGTCTAGCCAAGGACAAGCTCTCGATGCTAGGCCAAATCGCGACAAAGTACGGTAACTCCTTCTCCTATTGCCTCCCCTCGACGTCGTCCGCCGGATACCTCTCCATAGGATCCTACACCCCGGCCAAGTACACCTTTACACCCATGATTTCCAACTCCCTTGACAAATCCTTGTACTTCATTAAATTAACCTCCATAACCGTCGCCGGGAAGTCCATATCGGTATCGCCAACCACGTACTCAAAATCTACGACTATAATAGACTCTGGCACCGTCATCACCCGTCTTCCGGCTGACGTCTACGCCGCGCTTAGCAAGGCAGTTTTAGCCTCAATGCCCAAGTCGGCTCGTGCCCCGGCCTACTCCATATTGGAGACATGCTTCAAGGGGTCCTTCAAGGGCCTTAGGGTGCCCCCGGTAAGCCTCGTGTTCGCCGGAGGGGCGGAGATGAAGCTCTCCCCACAGAACGTGTTCTACGACCTTACATCCAACGGAATCACTTGCCTCGCATTCGCGACCTCTACCAGTGTGACGATCATCGGTAATCATCAGCAAGAGACGTTTAATGTCGCTTACGATGTCGCCGGAGGGAGGGTTGGGTTCGCCGCCGGCGGCTGCACATGATGGGCACATGAAGTAAGTCGATTTGGATACGCGGATTGATGTTGTGACATGTTTGCATGGTCACTTACAACTGAATTATTTAAATTGTTGGGAATGTACGTGCAATTTGTACAAATTTCTATCCCTATTTAAATTAAAGATGTGGGTGTTGTTTGTAAAGCGAAGGTTGCTTCTGTAGTGGATTTTCTAATAATTAAAAAGTTGTTTGAATCACATGCGTAAAGTTCTGTTTAGATAACGACTTAGAAGATAAATAAAGAAAAAAAATATGTTTTTTTTCTTTTTTTCTTGTTTGAATAATCATTATGACAAATTAGTATATAATAAATATATTTGGATCGTTAAATTATAGTTTTCTATTTTCTTACTCACTAATACTTGTCCTTTAACTTATGTTTTTAGTGATATTCTGAAATGGTATGTACGACACCCACTAATACTTTAGAAATGACTAAAAAATTAATATGTTGCCGTAAACAAGACTAATTTTATTTATATAATAAAAATAATATGATGATGATGAAGAAAAAGGATTTAAACTGGTCATACATATTGGTAGCCACTACGCATTGCTTGCTAATTAACTATAGCCACTCTTTATTTAAATATACAAGTATCTTAACATCTAATAATGGTAAAAAAATAACTGCGAGAAAATTTTATACAAAATAATATAGTTTATTATTATGTTAATATGAAAGGAGAATCAACCCTTCATTTATGACTTCGATTTGAACTAAATAAGTTGTGGAATGTGGACATTGGACAATCAGCTCTTCCTATATCATCATCACATCCGTCGTTCTTATCAGAAAAAAAGTTATCATTGTATATGTGATTAGAAAAGATTATCAAACCGACATCTTATATTTTTCAAGTGGTAGGGCATCAAACTCAAATTATCCAAACTGAAGCAATATATGATCCAGTTATACGTGAGTTACAGACCAATGAAATATATCTTCTTGCTTTGAAGTGTCGCTATCTCGCTGAAGAAGTAAAATACAATAACAACTAACCATATCATCTTAATGATTGAAGATACTAGTTATGAACTTATGACTTAGAAATTCTTTAAAATGCATTCGCTCAACTTAACTAATAGCGAGACAACATTAAACTCTAGGAAAAAATAATTAAAATTACGATCTTGAACGGGTTTTTGTTGTTGTTGCAATTTCTCCACATTATTGTCTTTTCTTCCATTTATGTTTTGAACCAGATCTGGGGAAAAGCATTACGCCTAATGTAATATTGTTGGATAGCTAATGTATATCGTTTTGTGTACTTGTATTGATCACCATAAGTAGTGGGATTTGATATCTATCTATTTTTATCTATGTTGTAATTAAGTCAAAGTTGATGCCACATATATCTCTTGCACGATGGTGGTGAGTGGGTGTCGATTTCTACAAGTACAAAAGATTATGGGTACAGCACGACTGAAGTGTAAGTGCACCACAAAACGAGCCAAATGGAGAAGTTTGCATGTGATCACATAATGGGGGTTAAAGTAGCAATATGGGTGTTGGAAAGGGACGTGAATGGTGGTGGTGGTGGTTCTGTACGTGCAACATCAGCCAACACTTTACTAGAGTTAAAACAAAACATTAAATGTAATTTATTGCAATTCATGCTGTGATACTACTGTACGATAATAATAATAAAATCCCAGTGTAAAACCGCAATTATGTCACGCCAAAGGTGCACCCATGCAAATTATCCTTCTGGTTTCGGTGAAGAAGATAGATAAATGTCAGATACTACAAAATTAATATTATCACTTATGAAAAACAATTAAGGACTCTCATAGCTGCACTTAATTTAAGATATCCAGGGCTTGCAGTGGAGTAGCAAAAAACATAACAGTCAAATTCAGAGCTAGCTAGCTAGCATTATGTGAACTTACTCAAATCTGGCTTGCACACATTGATTGTTGACTCTGATGTTTGCTGAATTTAGACTAAAGGGGGTTAAATAATGTAGTTGGACCAAAACGAGTCCAAACAAACTAAGAACACAATTAAATTGAATACAACCCGTTTACTAAAATTAACTCTTGTAACTTTAGCTCTACCCGTTTACACGAATTAACATTTCCTCAGTAATGTAGATTGTACATCGTCATAGTTTCCATTTTAAAATGCTAATCCATAAGTGCTCTCTTAAAATTAACATAGTTACGAGGCTTGGGTTCTTTGTTAAGGTCACGAAAGGTTCGAGACGGACCTAAGCCCACAAACAGGCCGAATAAAGAATAACAATATATTGTTCTGTCTGTAAACAAATTTTGCCCGCATGATTCCTTGAACACATTAGCTATCGCTATCGTCTCCCAAACAAGCTTTTATTATAAATCACTACATTAGTTAAGTCATACTAACATGAAGTTCATGTACGTACATTTAAACACCAAATGATGTTGCATATACTGAACTGCTACACGAAATTCATTAGTACTCCCTTTGGAGGTATACTCCAAACAACATGCATCTTGCAGCACAAAAATTAGTTTGAAATTAAAAAAATATGCAGGTATATGTTGGCTACTTGGCTACCCTATACACAAGTAACGTTCTTAATTCTTATACAAAAACAACAACAAAAACATCAATAAAGTCTTGGACTCAGAAGTCAAAGACTTGTCCAAAACGTTTCTCCACTTTATTAATGAATGAATTATATAAAGCTGGAAAGCACATAACAATAACAAGCTTCCACTGCACAAACATTGCTAAATCTTGACCCAATTGCCTCTTTCGACAAATCTTTTTTTTTTGGGGGTGACGGTAGTGTTTCTTGTCATACAGTTACCTATCTCCATCATTGCATCATACCACCACTTAAAAACATTTATGGTTAGCTTAGGTTATAATCTTCTTTTTTACCTACATGGGAAAAAAGGTGAAAATAATTCATTTTTTGAAGGATTTTTTCTCGTATAGAGACCCATAAAATTCATGTTATATTCAACCGAATTATCAGTGTAAGTGTTGATATCAAGAAAATTCTGGGATAAAAATCTATGAACTTTCTCAAATTTCATCATTCGCCAAATGAAATTTTTGTGCATTTAGTTTGCAGAATGTCTTTCTCCTTTCTCTATGAGATCTTTCTTCCAAATTTTCATCCAATTCTCTTTTTTATTATCACAAAGCTCATGAAGCAGCTAAGAGCATAAATGGCAGTCTATACGAAACATAATCCACCCAAAACACACTCTTAACCATGCCCGACTACCCACATCCACCCTACATTTTATCCCCTCTACTTCATTTGGATATCAATAATAAGTAAAATATTTTAAAAAAAAATACAAAAAATTCTACAAAATCAAAACAAAAAAAATCATATTTTCAAGAAAAAATATTTTCAGAAAAAAATTTGATTTTTTTAAAACGAATTTATAAACGTTTTTAACAAATAACAAAAAATATTAAAAAAATTTGGACCAATGGAGGGCATAAATAACTATGCCCTGAGAGCATAAATAACAACATTAACCATGTCACGTCAGCTCATCTCACTCTTCTAAAAAAACATTAACCATGCCCGAACTACCCCAAAACACTCTACATTCTCTTTCCTCCAAATCGTTTCTTTTTTTTCTTTTTTAATTCTTCCAAAACATTAAACAAATTACATTTTATATAATTGTAATTACTAGATTAAATTAATTATCTCGAGAATTATCCAACAATTAATATTAAATCAAGAAAATATATTTAAAAATTAAGAAACCACCGTACATATTACATAAATTGGAATCCGAAATATTACATTAAAAATAAAGAAACCACAGTACATACCCACACAAGCAAGCCAAAGATGTGGTCTACAGTTGAGGATGAGAGACTCGTGTCGGCAAATATGAAAGTCAGTTGCGATGCAGTAACAAGGACAAACGTGCTTACGACGACTCAGTCGAAGAAACAAACCTCCTCGAGCGGAATGCGGAGTCATTAAAAGGACAGTGGAGGAGAATTGTATCGTCTGTCAACAAGTGGGTCGGGTGCTTTGATGAGGCGTTCCGACGGAAAAGGAGCGTCCACAATTGACGACGATGTCGCCCGGCAAGCTCACGTGATCTAGAAACTAACTCATAAATTTCTTTATTTTGATGTTGGAGTTATGTTGCGTAGGTACCCCAAATGAGAGTCTCTGATCTCTGGAGCAAATACGGTGAGTGTTGGTCGTGATGGATATCCTGCATCCTCGGAAATACAAGGTGAAAATGGTCCTCAATCAAAGAGCCTCGGGAAAAGAAATAGCACAAATGACTCTATGACGCACTCAACACCGAAGCCAGGAGAAATAACGCCAGAACCGCCCCGACGTTCCAGAAGGTGTGAAGATGGCAAAAAGGGTAAAAGTTTATTAAAGGCCGAAGGCGACCCCGTAGTATTTGAACTTGCTGCTCAAATTGCATACACCGCCAAAGTTAGAGAAGAAAACTTCATAAAGGAGGATGAACTAGCATAAAGGAATTTTCAGAGACATGTCCAAAAAAGAAAGATCAGCATGCTACACTTTCTAAGGAAAAAAGATAACCCGACGAAGCAGGATAAAAAAATGATTAAGAAACTCATCTATCGGATGGAAGACAATGGCTTCATGTAATTTTATTTTATTATGATATTTTTTTAGATTATAGGTAGTCCGTATTTTATTTTTATTTCGTAGTTTATTTGTATTTCACAACGTAATGTATTATTTCCGGAGATAATGTAGTATTAATATATATTTTAATTTGAGCATTTAATCTTTATTTATTTTTAATGACTTGATAGTTTTGTTGAAGAAAATTAATTTAACAATACAAATTGAATTTACATATTACCCATTTTATTTAAATAAATTATATACTAAAAAAATATTACCCCCTACATTAATCAAAAATATCAGTTACATTATAATAACTTTATTAACTATCCATATTATTAACTATTAAAAAAAATAATTGGGGGGGGGGGGGGGGGGGGGGAGGTGCCCCACACCCGAAGGTCTCTCGGGTGGCAAACCAGGTCGCCCAACGTCGGTTCTCCGCTTAGCCTCCACCCGATGGTTAACAGGGGAAACGCCCGGGGCCATGTTTTTCCCCGTTAACCATACTCTAAGCAACCGATATATTGTCAAACAATGTTCACGTCATACCTTCTAATTTGACATGCATTGCCAAATATACCATCCGATTTGATGACATGCTAACAAAAAGATCTTTTGATGGTATTATTTTGCGTGACATCCTTCGTTTTGGACATTTTAATGCAGGCAACCTCTATTTTTAGTGGTTGTGCAAAATAGGCCATCAAATATTTTTTGACAAGCATTATTTTTAACCCTAAAATTGTGGAAGCATCAAAATTTTACGTGTGAACATCAACTCGAAAAGTGCACAGAGAAAACATTACCCAAAAATTATTTTGGCTAATAAAGGTGAGGATACTTCGACTCGAATGTAAATATGAGTATATATGACGAAAATAGAAGCAAGGATGCAAAAAATACTTTATTTAAATTAAAAAGTGAAAGGTGCACAAAGATAGGAATCATTGATTTGATATTTTACCATTGCGAAGAAAAGTAACAGTGTTTTTTGTGGTAATATATTTTAGTTTTTTGGGGGGCAAATTGGTATTCAGTGTTTTCGACTTTTAAACTTGAAAGTACACTATTTTATCGGAAGTTTTTTTTTTTGAAATAGAAGGAAAGTTAAATATATACAATGTAGAAGTGTAGAACAACACTGTTTGGTTTCGTCATATTTTTTCTTCGAAATTTCTCGTACCCTGCAATCATTGAAATCATACAAAAAAATTATTTGATTTATTTCGTTATTACACTGAGTTTTTTGTTGTTGTCTCACTTAAAAGTAGTTGTTTTCCTAAAATGTCATCCATTGTGTTAAATGTCAATCAAAAATATTGTTAACACAAAAACTATCATTATGTTTTTTGATTGGTGAGGATTTAACATTCCGTAAACATTTTTAGTGGCATTAAAAATTAAAGGTATACTTTACAAATTCACCCCGAAAAAAATCTTAATTAACCTTTCTTTCATCTTTTTTTTTCTTTTTTTCTACTCTTTCTTTCTTCTCTCTCTACTCTTTATCATCTCTTCTCTCTCTCCTCTCTTTTTTCTTTATCTTCTCTCTCCTTCGAAAGATTTTGTAAAGTTGTTTAAGGGTGATATTGTAAAATTTATAATTAAATTCTATTTGTTTATAATTGTTAACAGAATAGTAACGTTACTAATATAAAAGGTTAACAGAGTGTCAAATCATCAACAATTCGAAAACATAATGTGATTGAGGATGTTATCTAAGACAATAGTTTTTACTTAAAGATATTTTGGAAAAGTGACTGTTTCAAAGTAGCACAACAGCAAAACCCTTTTTTTATTGATAGTTTAAATTGTCACGGCACCTATTGATGAGTACCAAGTTGTTATTCGGAGAATAAAAAATATGGTTAACTGATCAAATCTGCAACTCATCATAAGTTATAGTTCAACGCGGAAATTATACTCATCATGAAAAAAAAACAGTTTATTGGAGGTGACCGGGGATGAAAACGATACCATTTTCCCATTCTAAAATATAATTTTATCTTTTTATTAATATTTGTTTGGTGGGATTGGCAATGTGGCCCCTTGTTTTCGAGCCAACTGAAAATTGCTACATAAGTGACATTTGAATCTCAAATTAAATAATTAACCTTTTCTGTTTAGACCAAATTGGGTTGATTTGGATTAGCTTTTGATAGGAATTGAATTGATATTTCATGTATAACTAGTATAACAAGTAATCAGTAAGCTTCTTAATTGAACTGACTTTTGTACTCAGTTAATTTTGGTTATGTGTGAATTAGTTCTTGTTCGAGGATAAGTCTCAAATCGCCTAAACGTGAGCATCATCTTGGGTCATAAGTCATTGGGTCCCTCCACTTATTGTCAATTAGTTTTGAGTTTGATACTCACGTTCTAACATGGTATTAGAGCCAGTAAGGCCCAACGGCTAGCTTGACACTTCACCTTTTGCTCTCACACGTAGACACGAGAGAAATTACCCAGTCACACGTGTGGGGAGTGTTAGAGGATAATCTCACATCGCCTAAATGTGAGCATCCTCCTCGGAATAAGTCATTAGGTCCCTCCACTTATTGCCAATGATTTGAAGTTGAATCCCCACGTTCTAACAATTCTATTGTGTGTTTTTATGTTAATAATTATTTGATCGAACCTCCAACAATTTGTGGTTGCTAGAATGGATGAGACGCAAGCCAATAAACAAATGATACAAATATGTTTGTGGAAATACTAAGACTTGGAGTTTTATTTCACATAAAATCATGTTTGCATTTCTCTTGCTAATCATTCCACATGCTCAACAATATCCACGTAGACATGGTTTAGCGGTAGAAGTGTGTAATACCAGTGGTCTCCTACGTGGCTAAGATCGAGTTTTTATTAAGATCATCCGTAAACATGACCCGGACCTGGTCATGAGTTTTCTCTTTCTTCTCGCTCTCTTCTAAATCAACTTTCTCTCTCTTCCACGTCAATTTTCTCTCCCCCCAACTCATTTTATTCTCTTTCCTACACTATTCACTTATTAACCACAACTCATCACAACTCATCTCTCTCGTCAACATCATTTCGGGATCAATTTTGGAAAAAAATCTAAAACAATTCTACAAAATCAAAAAAAAGAAAACATATTTTCAAAAAAATAAAAAATAAAACTTATTTTAAAAAATGAAAACAAAAAATGCTTTAAAAACGTGCTGGGAGAAACGACCGGGATGACCTGGTCGTCAGGTCATGGGGGGCACTCGACCCCCGTTAAGGATGACCTAATTTGTGCTTTTGCACACGGAAAGACAAAAGGAAGGGGAATTGATATTCGATTCAACAAGTTCTTATTTATAATTTATTTTAAAGGCACCATAATAAGTTTTAGCGGAATCCGAGATATATTTTTTTGATATAAATGAAATCATCCCACTTTTGGGTGATTTTTTATTATTTATAAATCTGTTTTTTTAAATCTTTTTTTTTTAAATCTAGGATTGGCATCCAAAAATCAGTTGAAGTTTTAACTTCAACTGTGAGGATAGAATCTGTTTTTATCGATTGTTGTGAAAGAATAAAAAAAATTCAAAAAATATTGTAGAGAAAATAGAGTGGTGAATTTCCCGTTGGATCTGAACATTATTAAGAGGTAAGCTGAGAAACTACGACGATTTTGGGCTAATTTGTCGTGACAGATAAATAAGCTGTCGGGTCATGTTGGATGCAAGGATGTAATTGTGAAAAATGGTGAATTCTAACATGGGAGGCGCAGTGGACCGGCCACGTCTTCTGATGCTGTCTTGCCACGTGTTCACTTCTGCTTCTGTACTGTTGGTCCCCACCCCAACCTCCTCTGCAAATTGCCGATCGGGACCGTACACATGATTCACTGTGCGACATTACCTACTCTCTAGCAAAAATAGGAAACATGCAACGATTATTACGTCAAAACTCACTATTATTAAGAACTAATATTATTGTCCCGGAAGTTTATAATTCCATTTCCAATTGATAGATGTTCAAAAGTAAGATTGTTTGTTTCGTTTATCATTTGTGATTTGATCATTCGTTTGAAGATCGGTTAATTTTGATTATTAAGTTGGTTTTGGACTTTTGGTTTAGACTATGGTTAGTAATTGATATGCAGTTTTAATTTCAATAGCACGTGTTATGGTATCTGAAAAGAGAGCACAAATGTAGACCGAAAACGACGTTTTCGTCTGAAGAAGTGAAACGACAAATTCATAGAGTTTTGAAAATTTTATACACGTATGCTATATAGCTAACGGACTTCTACCGACGGATTGATAGATTTATTTTAGAGAAAAAAAGATTGTTTAAACATCCGTAGTTTGTAATATCAAAAGTTACAAACACATCTTTGTGTTGATATTGACCTTTTTCTTCTCGCATTGAAATTAATTTCTGAATACGTAGTGTCATTAGGATGTGTAAAGTATTATCAAATAAATTTCAAATAATGTAGTGTGTCACACTGATGGACTTGATGTGTCTTGTGGACCTCCATGTTGCTGCAAGTTGAAGAAGGTATCCATGTATGAGCATGATGTTGATATTATATGACAATAGGTGTTAGATCTTAATCCTTGCTTACTGTTCTTAATTGTGTTTAGGAGAGGATTAGTGATGGATTGAGATGGACGGCTGAGATCGAGTGGGAGAAAAGTATATAAAGGTTGGTTTTACTCTCTCTCCCTCACTCTCTCTCGCATATCTCTCTCTCACTCCCCCTCTCTCCCTCTAGGCGCGTCTCTCTCTCTCCATAAGAGTTCTCCGGCCGTGTGGAGGTGAGGGTGCTGTTTAGGGATGGCAACGGATCGGTTCCGATTCGGATACTAGTAGAACCGGAACCGGATCCGAATTAGAAAGTGAGATCCAGAACCGGATCCGGATCCGGATCGGTTCCCAACATGGGTATCCAGAACCGGATCCGATTGGTTAATGGATATCCAGAACCGTATCCGTTGGAACCGGTTCCAAAATAATATATATTATTTTAACATTAATTACCAACATTGTCACTACTGGGATTCGAACCTGAGTCCATGGGTTACACTCACATGAACTTCACCACTACACCAACTCATGGGAGTTGATAATTAATGTTATCCTGAATAGATATTGTTTTGAAAATATTGTTTATGTCGGATCCGGTTCCGGTTCCGGTTCCATTGGCTAGAACCATATCCGACCCGGAACCGGGTCGGTTCTGAAAGTGTATATCCAGATCCGACCCATATCCGTTTTGTTCCGGTTCGGTTCCGGTTCGGTTCCACCGGTTCCGGTTCGGTTCCACCGGTTCCGGATATCCATTGCCATCCCTAGTGCTGTTGGAGTCGCCGGAGGAGCGAAGATCGTTGTGTTCGCTGGAGTTTGGGTTTATCGTGGAAAAGCTCGCCGTCGTTCTTCAAAGGCTTCTTCAAGCCTTAAGGTATGTCAAACTTGCTTTCAAGCTCACCTATTGTTAGTGTGGGAGTGAGAGCGGTCGACGGTAGGCCGTTTCGGGCTCGTTGGACCTGCACAGCCGTTTCTGAACTATAAACGGTCGACCGGTGTTTTGGTTCGGTCGACCGGTTATAGTGTATTTGGGGCAGAATCCCTCGCACCGGTCGAACGATGCCCTTTTGGGCGGTCGACCGGTTGTGCAATTTTTAGCGAGAGAAAACGTCCTGGGTATTTTTGGTCGAACGGGACCCCTTTGCCGGTCGACCGAAAGTACTGTTATAGGTCGGTTGGGGCGTTGACCATCTAAACAGTCGACCGCCTGTTTGACTCGTTCGACTGACGTTTAAGTTAACTTAATGTCCGGTCGACCCGAAGTGAGGTTTCGGTCGACCGTGTGTATGGTTTGGTCGAAGGTTTGACACTGATGGATTTCGGTCGACCGCTAGTGTGTGTGGTTCGACCGTGTAATTGTGTTTTATTGGAAGTTTTCTACTGGAGGTAAACGGTCGACCGATAGGGTTCGGTTGTTCGACCGTTTTACTGTTGTTTGCGAAAATGGATTTTCTACTGGTGCTTTTCGGTCGACCGGGACCCCTTTGTCGGTCGACCGTTTGGCGGGTTTTTCGGTTGGGCCAGTTCTCTGGGTGAGGATCGGTCGACCGGAAGCCATGTTTTGTTCGACCGTTTTACACTGTTTTGTGTGTGTGTTGCTATTGATTGGCTAGAAGGCAACGGGTCTCCGGCCCTTTTGGGGCGACGACACAGACATTCCGGCCCTATAGCGATTAGTGGTGACACGTGGGTTGTGATTTTGTGGCCGTGGCTCCGGCGAATGATGCAAAACCGTGGCTCCGGTAACACTGAGGCAATGAGGGGGTTGTGTGGCCGTGTTTTGGACCGGTGGTGCCTTGTGTGCACGTGGGTTGGAGGGTTGGGGTGAGAGGACCCGTGAGACCCGTGTTGTTGGGCTATGGCCGGGAGAGAGGTCCCGGGAACTTAGCGGGTGTTTCTGTTGTGGTGTTTTACGTTTCTTTGCACATTTCATTTCTGTCCATATATGTGTTAGGGTTTGGCATACTGGGTTTCCTCCTGGAAACTCAGGCATTCATTGTCTGCTTTCAGGCCGAGAGCGACGTTAGGTGGGTGGCGTCGGCGGAGGGAGCACTCGAGACCTGATCCTGCTTCCCTACATTTTGAGGTGGTTGTGATTACTCGTGTATATTCTTTGTATATGATCTTTTGATGTAATCACATTCTTTTGTAAACTCGTTCACATATATATATTATATGTTGGTGCATCAGTGTGTATTTCTTTCGTAATGTTCTCGTTGGTTGTATGATTTAAATTTGAAATTTTCCGCTGTGTTTGAGGACGTTACAATAGGCCAGACCAAACATCTCCTACCCTTACAGAGGACAAGCCATTTTAGTTATTAACTACATTCGAGGATAAGTGCTTAATTAATTTAATCACAACTTGATTCTTTGGTTGGATCATGCGTGACGTACGCCATCTTACTGAACTTATGGTTTTATTTTATTTGGATTGTTATTCCCACTTATTCTATTGATCTATAAGCACATTTACTTGGAAGTGATTAATTCAGCAGAAATAGTAAATGTGAAATCACGACTTTGGCTCTCTGCGTAAGTTGATTGAAGGATTGCTACACTCTCGTCGAAATATATTCATACAACATAGTATTAAGTACAGATTTTACGAATCTCTTGACAATTAAGCTACGCCCATGTATGTTGATACTCAGCACGTACTAAGACTGAATCAACTTGCTCTTGCCAAGTCAATTCAGCCACTAAAAGAATTAATGGATACCTTCAAAATTTTGTTGAAGAAACTTAAGATGATTTTTAACCCACAAGGTTGTGTTGTTATTTTTTATTCAAGACTATTCGTAATGGTGTAATATTATCATAGTGTTACTATCTTAATTAACAATTGATATCCTAAATTCAATTTTTAAGGTTTGAGGAGACACTACTATAGAGGAAGCACTAATCGTTTGTTCTTTGTTGAGAAGAATAGTGAAAACTTTTGTGAAAAGAAGGGAGGTGAAGTGTAACTTGAGATCCCTTGTTTGTATAGAGTGAATTGGACCCACTGCCTGTATGTTATCATTTACTGACAATCTGTATTTGAAGTTGATTTGCAACGCATTGTTTATTAAAAATATAATCTTAAAGGACATTCTATATATATGAAGTTTTTCTTCTTCTTCTTCTTCTTGGCATGCATTTGCGTCTATGCGTCATCAGTGGAATTATGAACAAGCATGCGTTCAAGAGTCAATAGAAAGCTGTAACATGGACACTACTGATTGGCAAGAGCAATACCCATCTTGTTTCAACATTTGAAAGTTAAGAACATCTTAAGTCAACTGTCATAGCTGTATCAATATTGGTTTAATAACATTTGCCACAACCTGTGAAAAATTTCTAACCATTAAGAATGAAAATCCTACCATATACTAATTCTTTAAAGTGGTGTATTGGTAATTGAATTATGAGGCAGTTAAGTTGGAATATATTGATACATTTTTTCCATTTAGCAATTATGGGAATCTTAGGTGTGACAAGTACATAATATCAAGTAATTATGGTTCTCACTTCTCTACCATTTCTCCCACACACAAAAAACCTTTTATATAGAAGTGAAATTTGATGCTTTAGGTAAACATCAATCAGTGTTCATTTGCACTTTCTTTAAAAAATATACATAGTTGTATACTAAAAGTCTAAAACCCTATTTTGTAGGCAAGAATCGTTTTCCAAAGAAAGAATTTTCGGAGTATAACAACTACAATACCGTAAAAAATAAAATGTGCTTATGTAAAAGATAACTCGTAACTTGGGGGCGCACATAAGCCTAGAAAACGTGGAACTGGAAAATATGGGATCTAGGTAAGTGAGTTTGCAAAAGAAAATTATGATTCATGCTCGTGCAAAATATGTGATTTAATTGGGAAAATTGTGCAAACATCTTATATAAAATATCTAATAATAATAATTGCTAGGGAATCCCATCTTTTTATTAACCAGTTAATTTTTAGGACGTTGATGTGATTGCTGTCGACTGTGGTGAATGGAGATCCAAAAGAAATTCTAATAATTAGTAGTTTTGGGGCCCAGAGTAGTAATCCTCGTTTCAATTTAATCGCGATGATTTGCTTCAGCACCCATTTCCCGGTGATTTGACGTATATTCTAAGATTACACTGTTATTTTGTTTCAGCACCCATTTCCCGGGATATATCAAGAAATAACTAAATTAACTTTATGTCACCTAATTTTAACTATTTGACCTAATATCATAGAAAAATCAAACTATTTATCTTAATGTCAGAAACAAAATAGTTACATCTTAGTAATTCTGTTAAGTATATTAATATTTAATGGAAATTTTGCATAATAACCCTGAATAAACCAAAAATTCATAAAATTCATTATATGTGTTGTAAAAATTACAAAACATTATTCAAAAAAATTATCTATACACTCTCTCATCTCTATCTTTCAACTTTCATTTCTTATTTTCTCTCACTAAACTTAATGACTCGATTACTAAACTAATAAAATTCGATAAAAAAAATTCTAAAATTTATTTATTTTTATTTATCTTATTTCATATTCATTATTTTTAATATTTTAGTACAAGAATCTGATAATTGATAATAAAAAAATTATACCAAAAAGTAAATATTTTTGGAAAAACACATTTTATATAAAAAAGAATTTTTATTAGAAAAAATGTTTTTTAATAAAAAATAATTAATTGTTTTGTATTTTAAAAATTAAAAAAATTATCGAATTTTATTAGTTTAGCAATCGAGTCATTAAGTTTAGTTAGAGACAAAAAAGAAATGAAAGTTGAAAGATAAAGACGAGAGAGTATAAATAATTTTTTTGAGATAGAGATGTTTGCAATTTTTATAACACATATAATGAATTTTTGGTTTATTCAAGGTTATTCTGCAAAATTTCTTTTAAATATTAATATACGTAATAGACGTTAACAGACGTTAACGGAAAGATAACGGTTTACCGACGGAGTGACATAAAGGTAAATATTTTGTTTTCTTGTGACATTAAGATAAATAGTTTGATTTTTCTATGATATTAAGTCAAATATGTGACATAAAAGTTAATTTAGTTGTTTTCTTGGTGACACCCAAACAAATAATCCAAAATTATATCCGTTAACCTGTTGATAATCTTTACTGAAATCTATTATCTATGAATTAAGGCAGTTGGCTATAAACTCGAGAAGTTTAGTTAATAGCAAATGCGATGCCAAATTTCACTAAAAATATTACCACTTTTGTACAACATTTAATTGCGCAAAACAATACAACAACATAACTGCTATTTATCTTTCTGATATAGAAAACTATGTTATTGAGATTCATTTAACGCTTTGTTAGCATAAAATAATGCGATCGATGTGTTAGCGTTTACAAGGATTTGTTATGGTCGACTTAAGGCTAAACAATCGAATTATATCATCATACGCATGACAACAGATGAGCTGTGCGTATTGAGACATGGATCGACTTTAATCGAAGTTATTTTCTGTTTTTCTTCGCTCTTTCTCTTTCACCGAAATGCAGGTACGCATGGATCAATACTTTACTGCATGTTACGAACTTGCGATAATTAGTTGGACTGCGTTTTGAGTTTTAATCACAATAAAACAAAAAAATAATTAAAAACAAAGATTAACCTGATATTTTAATTATTTTATTTTATATTTTGATATTTAATTGAAGATAAATTGATCATTTTTTATTAGTGTACATCTCCATTTTACCCTCCGAAACTTTAATACAGAGATACAATCCAAGAAGGTAATCGTAAATTTGTAATGTATTCTAAATTTGATGCAACCATTTTATTTTTATTTTTTTGAATTTTTTTGTGATGTATATATTCTGATGAAACCTCAAATTCTTCGTCTTCAAAATCATTATATTTATTTTTGTTATTCTAAATCAAATTTATCAACAGTCCACGAATTTAGCTAGTTATGTTAAATTATATATGAAGCTTCTGTATGGTATGCAGTCACGTAGTGCCTTAAGCGGGGCAGGGCAGGTTTTGGTCCACTCATACCCGCCCCGCCTAAGTTAAGAGGGTAGGCAGGGCGGGGTCAAAAAAAAATCCGCTATCCATCCCGCATAAGGGTGGACTAGGCTAGGCGGGGCGGGTTGACGGGTTTGGCGGGTTTTTCTTTTATTAAAGCTAAATACAAAAATCAATTCATTTTCTTTAACATTATCTATTTTAATCAAAGCTAAGTACAAAAAATCAAGAAAAAAAATCAATCAATGTATGTTTTTAAAGTTATATACAAAAAAATCAAAACTAAATACAAACAAAATACAAAAAAAAATCAAACAAAATATAAGGTTTATGCGGGTTGCGGGTTATGTGGGGCGGGTTGTGAGAAAACCTCAACCCTCCCTGCTTATTATGCGGGTTGACGGGTAACATTTTTTGTCCGCAACCCGCGTTAAGCGGGGCGGGACGAGTTGCGGGTAAACTCCTACCCATTTACGGTCTTAGCGGGTTGAGCTATAAAAAGTTATAAAACGATCTTTTCTTCGTATTTTGTCTTCTCACGACAATCCAAACTACAATCAATGGTCTTTTACTAACTTGTGAATAGGGAGGCATGTGTGAGAAGATGTGGCTTTTAACCTTTTAGTTTAGGGAGCGTAGTGTACGTATAGTGTTTGTCGGCAACTACCAACACTATTTACACATGCCCAATGGTCTCCATTTGAGTCGTTGCTTCATCTAAAAGTCTTTTTTTTTGTCATGATAAAGAAATTCTCAGCACTCAAGATGAGTGATAAATCTAAATCAGAGGCGGCAAAGTATACACTCTTAGGAATTTGAAACTATATTTCGTGAGGTTCAACCGCGATTATAAGGTATATAACTGTTGGGGCGATGTATGCGTCCAGACCACCTTGGGTTAGGAGAATCCTAACCAACACTTTTCAAGGAGATTAGGAAAAGAAGAGAAAGGTATGACATTTGCTTCGAGTCTATCTCAAATACTAACACCACATGAAGGACTTCATTTTTACAGGAGATAAGTTGAATCTAAGTTTCTCAATTTATATTGAGAACTTTCGGGTGTGGGTTGATTTGGGTATTCACCCAAATCAAAGTAATATTGTAGTTTTCTTCTTGTAGTAGATTTCTCATGTGTTTGGGTACAAACTTGAGAAGAATGAATACTTGTAGCTTGTTGATTGCATAGTAGATTATGTGTTGGTTTGTCCCGTGATTTTGCACTTCAAGTCGAGGGTGGGTTTCACGTTAAAAATTCGTACGTACATGTGTGTGATGTTGTGGTGCATGTATTTGTATTGGTTGCACGTCTTAGTTGTCATTTATGTTCTACAGTATGAGTGATTTTATTTTTATTCCACATATTCTCTTAACTCCCATATTCAAGTCGAATCTCCCAACAGTAACCAGACCCCACACAGTATTAAATACTCGACCTCATACGAGAGACAACTTCTCAACCAGTAGTTGCTTCATCTAAAAGTTATGTTACCATTTTTTCTCCATTCAAATCTACTTCCAAAAAAAAAATCCATTCAAATCCCCAACCAATTAAGTACATATGGCATCCCATTTTATACCTCGCGTGCGTGATATGAATTCTCAATTGAAAACTGTATTTTGCATAATTGCAGAGCGACTGGAATATTACCAGCGAACATAGTCTTATTCTAAAGTTTATGCCAGGAAGCTTAGTCACATGATTGAAATTTGATACATTATTTACACTACATATTTACGTTGAGAACTTACATGTTTTTGGAGATTAAAGTATTTTGCAAATCTGGAGTTATATTTATTATTGAAAAATGATATTGGATTGCATATCGTTTCGTTTTTATTAACACACATTGGGATTTTCTATTCTTGTGTTACAACACTTTTGTGTACTTTTTTTTGTCGTAGGACAACTAAACGATGCCTATAATCACTCTGCTCTAGCTAATCAAGTCAAAAGATCTTTGTTCCTTGGGATAAAATTAGGTGAAATCTCCTCAAATTTACGCCTCAACTTTTTACTTATGCCCGACCTCATTTATGTACAAAAAGGTACATTTACTATTTTACTTCTTCGTTTTGCCTTTTTCCAGGAAGTTAAATTCTGGTCAAAAGTTTCATCGGATGTATTAGGTGAAACCAAGGTTTTCAGAACTGAACCGGTCATCGAACCGATAAAACTTCGGTTTGGTTCAATGTGGTCGAACCACGGTCCAACCACGGTCGGACCGTTGATGACGTCAGCATGACATCATGATTTTTGAGACCCGAAGTTGGACCAGACCGAATAAATATTAACGGTCGGACCGGTGGTCGGACCGGTTTGAACCGATTTTTGTAAAATTATTTAATATATACACACACCAAACGTTAAATATAATTCATGATATCAAACACAATTTACTTAACGGAACAAATTTGCTTGAATACGAATTAGAGAAAACATTATTTGGATTAAGAATCTAAAATCAAAATCAATCTTCAATATTATCCATGACGTCATACTTACGAAGGGATTTGGTGAGGGAGAGAAGAGTTTGTGGGTGGTGGATTTTTGTTTGTAAGAATAGAAAAAAAATCATCATATTTTCTGATTTTAAAAATTAGGAAAATTTGAAATATTTTTATGTCCGGTCCGACCAACCGGTCCAACCAAACGGTCCGACCCGGTCCAATCCGGTTCAGAACGGTTCAACTAGAGGCTCGGTTTTTTAGTTTAACCGGCCGTTGAACCATCGGTTCCCGGTTCGACCGGGTCGAACCGTCCGGTCCGGTCCGGTTTTTAAAACCTTGGGTGAAACAATACAGGGTGGGCCCAGTAGTGGGCAATGTAACTATAATAATGAAATTTACATTCAGCCCTAATAAAGTCACCCGCCATTTGATGAAAAACTATTAGATACAGAGGAAGACAGTAGATTTTGTAATCCTCTCTTCGCCAACTATTTCATTTGAAGTTGGTACATTAAGAACCATGCTTTAATCAAGTAGTGGTCATTAGGAGTGAGTGACAAATTAGACTAATAAGTGTCACTGTTAGTGGCAGCTAGATTGAGCCACGTCACCAGCAAAAGGTCAGACACATATCAGCCATTCTTTTCTTCTTCTTTTTGTCTAGTAATGTGTTCCACGTTAAAATATAAAATAGTTAAGATAAGCTACGTAACAAATAGCCAAATTTGTCTTCGATTCCTAACACGTAAACAAAGCACTTAATTTAAGGGTGATTACATTAATACAGGATCTGATCACTTAAAAAAACCACTCGAGATTTTGTTTTGTCACTCAAAAAGAATAAAAAATCCCGTCCACTCATCACTCTTAAAACAATAAACAAGCACTCAGGATTTCTGACCATTTCCTTCGTATATCGAACAATTAATTCAGAACTCAATCGTTAACTGTTAATTTCCTAGTTCAGCACTCAATTCAAAATGATCACCTAACTTGCAAACGGTAATAGCCTAATAGGTAGGTAGGGTGTAAATGGGCCCTGGAGGGGCGGGTATTAATACGTGTCAAAAAACAAGGTTTTTGGAACCGAACAGGTTATCGAACCCATAAAATTTTAGTTTTGGTTCAATGTGGCAGAATTACGGTCGGACCGTTGACGACGTTAACATTTTTGAGACCTGAAGTTGGACCAGACTGAATAAATATTAACGGTCTGACTGATTTGAATCGATTTCTGTAAAATCATTAAATATATACATAACAAACGTTAAATATAATTCATGATATCAAACACAATTTGCTTAACTCGGCAAATTTGCTATCTTTACATAACTCAACAAATTTGCTTGAATAAGAATTAGAGAAAACATTATTTGGATTAAGATTTAAGAATCTAAAATTAAAATCAACATTCAATACTATCCATGACATCATACTTACGAAGGGTTTGGTGATGGAGAGTAGGGTTTGAGGGTGGTGGGTTTTTGTTTGTAAGAATTGAAAAAAAAATCATAATATTTTCCGATTTTAAAAAATAGGAAAATTTGAAATATTTTTATGTCCGGTCCGACCAACCGGTCCAACCAAATGGTCTGACCCGATCCAACCCGGTTCAATTCAATTCAAAACGGTTCGACTCGATTTTTTAGCTTAACTGACCGCTGGACCGTCGGTTTATTAAAAGGGTTGAAGGGTGACAGGTTAGTGGGTCAAGATGTTTTGGCTGCAAACCATACTGGGAGGGGAGAGTCAGGGCTGGGCAGCGGGTTTAACCCCTGCATTTACAACCATGGTAATTGGTAATTGTTCAACGACTTAACAATCACCCCTCAATTGCTTGAGGGTCAAAATAGCTAATGATCACTCGAGTACGAGGTTGAACATTTTTTGGATCAATCAAATTAAAGATTTGGGAATGATCGATCGGTCACTAATTTTCTTTTGTTTTATGCAAATCTTGGTCGATTGATAATCTAGGAATGATAAGTTGCAATCATAAAAAAAAATACAATTATCAAAATTCAAATGGCACGAGTCCAGCTAATTTAGGTAGTCCAGGGCATCATAAAATATCTTCTCCTCCCGCTACGGGTGTCCATCAAGCCGAATACGAACGAATAAGGGTTGCTTGTGTTCGGCTTGATAGCTTTTTGATAGGTTGTGTTCGGCTGGTGTGTATTAAACTTCTAGCTAAAATTGTACGAGCTCAAATCGAGCTGAACTCGATAGCAACTACATGTCTTATCCGCAACATATATATAAATGAAAAATATATATTTTCTTCTAAGTTCCACAATAAAAGATATTATATGTGTTTATTATCATATTATGTGATATTATCTATATAAAACTATATATACATTTTGGGATTAGTGTGTCTTCATGTGAGGTTAGTGATTTGTAAGGTTGTCATTGGTTATTAACTGATTGGTCATTGTGCATACGTATGCAATGCGGGAGTAATAGAATGCGCATGGATTTAAAACCTTTTTTTATTTAGATGCCACCGAGCCGAATCGAGATGTTGAAGAAACGAACTGAACTAAGTTATGTTCAACTTGTTAAGTTATCGAGCTGGAAAATTGAGTTGGTGTTCGGCTCATTGAATTTCGAACCGAACTTGAATAGGACTCGAGCCAGTTTGGTTCGGTAGACAACACTATCTCCTGCAGACACAAGTTTGAGTATGAATCATTCAATTATGTTAACAACTGCAATAAAGAAGCTCAATACCTTGACAAATTGGTTCTAAACATAAGCAATCAATTACACACACTCTAGTGATCATTTGTTAGGTCTGGAGCTTTTAAATGGTACTGCTCCATCTTCAAGTTCATTTGTGCATACTTTAAATAAGGTAGGTAAAACACTAAATATGCCAATCACCTTTGATATTTCGTGTAAATCTAATCCTCCACAATTCACACCCATGTAGAAAAATAAATATAATTTCCTAAATTCACTTTCACATATTTCCACAAACCAACTTTATTTTAGGAAACATATAGCTGGGAGGAAGGGAAGGGAAGGGAAGGGCACTTGGCTATTTGAGCTTTGATGTGATGATAAAAGAGGGATGGGAGTGATTGAGGGAATCCTATAAAAATTGTAACAAAAATATTAGCACCTCTTGTTTAGTTAACTCCACGATTAGGTCCCACTAATAATTAAAAAAAACCCAAAAAATAACCGGCCGAACTCAACTAGTAAGCTCACAGCAATTAGTACAAAGCTTCAATTTCAACGGACGAATATGACTGCCACTTTTATGTGCTGTTTTATGTCAATAAAATATGTTTTGTAATTAATAGTTTGATGTGTGCATGAGACAGCAAAAGGGGCTGCTCAATAAATAAACGATGGCATTATTTCTATTTAAAGACTTTTCTGTATTTTAATTTCTACATAAATAAATTTAACCAGTAGGAAGTTTCTGGATTGAAATATAAATATTGGTTTAGTATTTTGTTAATTTGACATTTGAATGAAACCACGTTCCTTCATGTTTCTTGTGTACGCAAATTAACTGCATATAGATTTGTAAATTTGTGAGGCGAGGTGCAGATGGTAATATATTAAATGTTCATTCTTAATCTAACTTCATGTTCAAAATTTTAAAATATAGCTCAATTTTTTTATTTGGACACAGTAGGATATGGAGACTGGTTTCTAAGTTTTTGTAGACAGTTGAAATGAATACATATATTTAATTTTGAATTTTGACACAGATATCCGCAAGATAGTTAATTGTTCTCTAAAAAATGACGTTATAATAACTCTCCTTAATTATTTGGATTTTGTATTGAACGTTTCACTAATACGTTATACATCACTATGTTCTAAGTGTAGGATAAGTATTAGTTTAGCACTTTATTAGTTACTTGACCTTCTTAATCTAGTAAACATGTATCTTCACTATCTATCTTATAAACGATTATATATAGATACCTAGCTTGTATCTGTTAGATCTCTAACCTAGGGTTAGTGGACTAATGATGGTTAAAGTGTGGTTTGCATGGGGAAGTGAGTGTGCAGGAGTTGCATGGGAAGGTGAATGGTTGGGGTTACTGTAGCATCCGAGTTTAAATAAGACTCTTCTCTCTTCTTCTTCTTCTTTCATCTCCTTCCTCATTTCTTCTTCCTTCATTCTCACCAAACACACACCTTCTTCCTCAGTCGCTCAAGCTCAGGCGGAGGAGGCTGCGTCGGCGTGAGGTGTGAGGCGGTCCAGGCGGGAGAGGTGCGGAGTTGAGCGCGCGAGGAGATCACCGGAGGCGGCGTGCGCGAACGGTGCTCCGGCTTTGTTCGTCGTTCTCGTGAGGTATGCCGCTCTCTAGTGTGGTTTTGTTGTTGACACTCATGAGAGGGTCGTTTTGGTCGGTCGGAGGAGGTCGGAGGCCTCTCCGACGTCGCGGTTGGGCGAAGAAACCTCGGCTGGCGCGAGGTTGAAGACGACCGGACGGTCGACCGGCCATTGGGCGGTCGACCGATTGCATGTATATCTTTACTGCCTGTTGCGTTTCGGTCGACCGAGGCCTCGTGTTCGGTCGACCGGAACTTAAGTTTAATTGTTTATATTGCATGTTGTTCGGACGTAGGCTTGAGTTCGGTCGACCGTTATATGACGTAGAAATATAGGTTGACCCTAACTGTTGTAGGTCGACCGAGACCCCTGAGTCGGTCGACCGATGGATTAAAAGATTGAAAATGTTGTACTGTTAGTTTTCGGTCGACCGGGACCCCTGAGTCGGTCGACCGAATGGATGTTTTGAATGTTGACCAAACTCCGGATTTTGACCTCGTTCGGTCGACCGGTTTTAGACCTTCGGTAGACCGTTGGGGGATTGTGTTCTGTGCGCAGCGGTAGACCGTGTTAGGGACGGTCGACCGATTCCTTTCTGGAAACGGTCGACCGAATCACCTCTTACGGTCGACCGTTTGGGCCCAGGACAGAATTCCTGGTTCCCTTTTTGAACGCCAACTTTGCCACGGAAACCTGTGTCCTCGCCTTGTGCGTGAGCCGGGAGGTGACGGTGGGCGCGTGATGCGTGCCTACCCAAGGACCGCCGTTGGGAAGAGTGTGGGTGTTCGGGACGCGTCAGTTCCAGGTATGGAGCGTGACAAATGTAATGGATTGATTGGACTTATTGTAGTATAGCAGGCCTGAGGGATCGCGGATCCCAGTGTTGATGTTGTGCGAGCACGCAACTGGCGTTGGGTGAGGTGACTACCGGCCCACGGGCTACGGAGGTCGCTGCCCTGCTTTTATAGCGGCGCGGTTGGTGTTTGCGGCTCGAGGAGCCTGATGACCTGGCAGACTTCGGTCTGGTTTTGTCCGATGCTGTGCCGGACTGTTGTGTTGGACCACCGATGTTGTGCCGGTGATGCCGCCGAGGTTGTGCCGGCGATGGTGATTGTTGGGCCGAGGCTGTTCCGGCTATGTTGTTTTCCTCGGCTGGGCACCTACCGAGATGTTGTGTTATACCTTCCGGGCGACGGCCCCGTTGGTCCCTGTGGCTCCAACCACTGAGATTTGCAGATCTGTATTCTATCGGCCCGCAGGCGTGACAGAGGCTCCCTGCCGAACCCTTGAGTAGAGTAGCTGCGTGTGAGGGGTGCGATGTCGCGTGCTGTAAGACTGCATGTGCCTGCAGTAGGTCTCCTCGGGAGACTCGTTGTTGATTGTCGGACTGATGTCCTGTTTTACCCTTCGGGGGAACTGTTTTCCATTTCTGTCGATGCCATGACATGCTACTAGTATGATAGGTTCATTGTGTAATCACTAGTGCAGAATTGGCTTTACTCGTCGCCCAATAGACGTCGGCCGTTGTAACGGCCGACGTCTATTGTGGAGAGGACAGCATAGACGTCGGCTGAAATGGAAGACGACGTCTATGTGACACTATAGACGTCGGGTTTTGAAATAACACGTTTAGCCGACGTCTATAGTTTATAGACGTCGACCTTTAGACGTCGGTGTTTTAGTACCTTGTGAATCCGACGTCTATAGGGTATAGACGTCGGCCTATAGACGTCGGACGTAATTTAAGACCGACGTCTATAGTCTATCCACATAGACGTCGAGGTATAGACGTCGGTGTTATGTAACATCCGACGTATATAGGTCTTAAAGAAATCGGACAGACGCGTTTTCTTTCATTCTTTTCAGTCGAAACCCACCCAAACCCTAGCCGTCCCGCGACCGAACTCTCCTCCGCGACCATCCTCCGACCGATCCGCACCGTCTCCGGCACCGCAGCGAGCTCCCAAGCGCTCCTCCACTTCTCCGGCCCTCTTCTCCTTCTTCCTTCGTCTTCCTCCGTCTCTCTCCACATGTAGGTTTTAAGTTCGTTTTTTCTTGTTTTAAGTTCATCTTTCTCCACATATTCTCTCTAACTTAGCCTCCTCCGCATGTAGCTCCGTCTCCTCCGCGACGTCTTCGGGAAACACAAAGAGCTTCTCCGGCAATACAACTTTTCCCTCCTCTGGTTCGTCCTAAATTTTAGATTCTTAATTTAGGATTAGTTTAGACCAAGAATCCAACGCCAAATTAGGGTTAGTGCAAATATTGGTTAGATATCGATTCAATGTGGATGTACACTCTTGACATGTAGACGTGATAAACAACTTCTTCTCGGAGTTTTTTTGCATGTGTGTTATGTGTTGATATTTGATAAACATATTCATTGAATTGATTTAGTTTGGATTGAGTTGGGTTGGTTGGATGATTTAACCAAACTTTGTTTTCATTGGATTGATTTGGTTTGGATTATGTTAAGAATTTGGTTTGGATTGAGTAGAGAAATACATAATGTGAATGTGATTAGATAACTAGATATTAGGATTTGAATAAAATTTAAGTGGATAACTAGATGTGAATGTGATTAGATACCTAGATATTAGGATTTTCTTGTTGATTTCAGGATTTGAAGAATTTTACATATTAAATTTTAAGTGGAGGTTCTGCCAAAATTTCAATAAAATTTTATTCCCAATTATTATTAATAACATGATAGTTTGTGTTTCAAATGTTTTTCTGTCAATTCATGTAATTAGTTTTAATACTTGATTTTAATATTTTAAATGTTTATTGCCTTAATTTATTGAATTTTTAATATTATGATAATAACTCATTGCCCCCCTTAAACAACTTGGCCTTTAATAACCCAAAGCAAAAGATTAGACAATATTTGTTAAGTCATTCATCATATAGGATTTGCATGCATTGTATTTTCTATTATTTACGCTTTCTGTCGTAGATTGCTGGCGTAAGGTACGTACTATCTTTCACTCATCATTCATTAGAAAGCACGCATTAGTTAGTAGGACTTGCATTGTAACAAGAGTGAGGTGAGTGTTTGTTTGGTGTGTTGTTTGTTAGATTAAGGTATGAAAAACACTTAGGGGGCAGTCACCTATAGGAGATGAGGTGGGGGATTTCATCACCCTTTCCTTGGCCCAAAAACCACTTAATAAAAGAGCCTTAATAAAATCAATTAGACGTTGGCCCCTAGGATTTTCGGACGCATTAAGGAGAGGAAACCGTTTAAGACCGTTATGGCCTGAATGTCGTTGCCCATCTAGTCTCCCTGAGATTTTAGGAACCTCCGGGTTCTTGATTTCCTATAGATTAGTGGTCCTCGATGTTTAAGACCCTTTCGGCCTGAACGTCGTTGCCCATCTAGTCTCCCTGAGATATTAGGGACCTCCGGGTTCTTGATTTCCTACAGACTAGTGGTCCTCGGTGGGACCTCGAAGTTAGGCGTCGTCTATTACTAAGGACCTATAGTGGACTTTAGGTTTGTTTTGGCCTTGATTGTTTAGTTAGATTTCTAACCTTCCTTATTCCACGCTAGATTAAGGACTTCATCTCTTCTCCTCTGAGTCATTCTTTTCTCATCTTAATGTCTCCGAATCTTCTCATCTACGTACACATTTTTGTTAATTAAGTTAGGAACAAATATTTAGCGAATTCCTATGTTTGTAGTACCGGAAGCAGGTTGGAAATACGGAATGCGGTTACTACGTGATGAGATACATGGAGGAAATCCTCGATGTGGCAACTCAAGACGTATGTCTAACCGAGGTAATGTAGATCGTTATTCAATTGTATATTCAATTGTAGTTTCAATATTTAGTTATTAATACTCAACACACTTGTAATTTTTTGATAGGTTTTCCCAAAAAATAGTGATCCATTCTCGCAACAAGAGCTCGATGAAACTCGCGACCGATGGGCTCGCTATTTCATCAGAAACATGCTGACGAACTAAGAGGTTCTACTGCCAATTGTATTTTTTGTAATTTAGTTAACAAGTGCACTTGTATTACAAACCTACACTTTATGCCTTAATATAATCGCCTTAATTTTAGAATGAATTAATTGCAAGTGTGTTGAATGTCAATTGTGTGGTTGTATTTTTGTGTTTGTGTTTGTGCATGTATGCTTGTGGATGTATGTGGATGTATGCTTGTGAGTCAATTGTATGGATGCTTGTGGATGTATGTGGATGTATGCTTGTGAATGTCAATTGTATGTGGGATGTATATGGATGTATGTGGATGAAATTTATAGGTGAACGAATTTGGTGCAGTTGTATGTACACGACGACGATGACTAAAAACAATTTCGTCGGATCCTATTTATTTTTTTTTGTCCAGGTTTGGGAATAGACGTCGGCTGTTTATATAAGCCGACGTCTAATCCTCTGAAGAAAAGAATAGACGTCGGCTTCCTATGTAAGCCGACGTCTATCCCTAAAGTATAGGCGTCGTATATTATTGACCCGACGTTTATCCCTAAAGTATAGGCGTCGTATATTATTGACCCGACGTTTATCCCTAAAGTATAGGCGTCGTATGTTTATTAACCGACGTCTATACATTAAAGAATACACGTCGGCGTCTAATTACAGCCGACGTCTATTCGTTAGGTATAGACGTCGGCTATACGACGGCCGACGTCTATGTATAGACGACGCACACATATACGTCGGATGGGGGTGTGCTTATATCCGACGTGTATATGCCCTTATATCCGACGAATATTCCCTTTTCTGTAGTAGTGAATGCATGCATATATAGGTGAGTTGGCATACGGGGTTTCCTTCTGGAAACTCAGGCATTGTTGTTATATATTTTCAGGACCGCAGTAGGTCCAGTGGGGTGGTGATCGGCGGGCGCGCGCGTTTGGAGTCGGATCCTCTAGTCAGACCACTGAGGTCCACATGATTACATTTATCTTCCCTTATCGTTTTGTTGTAATCATGTATTCATTTTGGCAAACTCTGATGTATTATGGTGCACCGCTTTATTGTTTATGAGAAGTAACAGTCCTGCCTTGATTATTGTGCTCTTTGTCTTGATTATGAATTTTTAAATTTTCCGCTGTTTCGGGATGTTACAACTTGGTATCAGAGCGGTCGATTCCTACGCGGTTCCCAATGAAATCACCCTTGTAGTAATAGGATTCATGCATTTTATCTTTTAGCATGCATACATGGCTGAAGTTGTGATTGTTTCTCTTATCAGATGGCACCTAAGCGCGTGAGGAGTTCTACACGCGATCGTAATTCCAGTGACGACACATCTGGTGCTCATTGGGACAGGTTGGGTGAGTTTCTGGAGCGTCAGGCAGCTCAGAGCGCCAATGGCGGAGTGGGAGCTGAGCACGATCGGTTCATGCGTCAGCACCCGCCGACTTTCGACGGCAGGAGGGCCCCGGAGGTTGCAGAGGACTGGATCTTCCGGATGGAGAAGATCTTCCGTGCTATTGGAGTAGCACCTGAGAGGATGGTGGAGCTGGCCACCTATGTGTTTGACGGCGAGGCCGCCAACTGGTGGAGGTCTACATCCACAGTTCTGTTTGATGATCGTGTGGATGTGAGCTGGGAGGAGTTCTTGGAGGTGTTTCATGAGCAGTACTTCCCCCAGCATGTCAGGGATCAGAAGAGGGAGGAGTTCATGTCGCTGGAGCAGAAGGACATGACACTGACGAGCTACATCAGCAGGTTCAACGCTTTGGAGCATTACTGCCTTGAGATTTGTGTGACCCCAGAGCAGCGGGCGAGGAAGTTCGTGAAGGGACTGAGACAGCCGCTTCGATCTCGGGTGATCAACAGCATGCCGCGGACCCTTGCAGATGCGGTGAAGCATGCTACAATCATCGAGCAGGACCAGAGGGAGAGTAATCAGGAGGCGCGGAAGGCGCCAGTGAGCACCGGTAGCAGAGTATTTGGTCGTGGGGCAGGAAACCCGGGCAAGAGGCCCATGTTCGATGGAGGAGGAGCACGTCAGTCAGGAGCGTGCACTTACTGCGGGAGGTTCCATCCAGGGCAGGAGTGTCCCCGTCGGACTGGAGCGTGCTTGGGTTGTGGTCAGATAGGACACTTTGTCCGTGATTGTCCTCAGAGGCAGGGAGAGCCGAGCAGGAGGCCAGGACCACCAGCAGTAGGCAGAGGCGGTGGCAGCCGGTCAGTTGTTCCACCGGGCCAGAGCAGGAGGACCGGGTGAGTCTTCACTATCCAGGCTGAGGAGGCGAGGGACTCCAACACCGTCGTGGAAGGTACGCTTTCAGTTTCTGGTTCTGTAGCGCGCGTGTTGTTTGATTGTGGCGCCACTCACTCCTTCATTTCGGAGAAGTTTGCTGGCGAGTTGGGTCGGACCCCTGTGCTGCTGACTGATGTTTTGGAGGTCAGCACGCCCATGGGTGAGGTGGGCACTGTGGGGAGCTTTTTCCCCGGCACCACAGTTGCTTCGGGAGACCATGATTTTCCGGCAGATCTGGTCTTGTTACCGATGGTGGACTTCGACGTCATACAGGGGATGGACGAGCTGTCACAGTACGACGTGCGAGTCTTTTGCCGTGAGAAGAAGATCCTGATTCCGATGGAGGGCGTGCCAGATGTTCTGATCAGAGGTGCGAGGAGCAGAGGGGGACGTCTGATTGTGTCTGCGGTTAAGGCACAGAGACTGATACAGCAGGGATGCAGAGCGTTTGTGGCCACGCTGGTAGTTCCTGATCCTGAGACGAGGAGGCTGGAGGATATAGAGGTAGTGCAGGAATTTCCAGACGTTTTTCCAGCAGAGATTCCAACGTTACCGCCGCATCGAGAGATTGAGTTCAGCATCGAGTTGGTTGCGGGTACGACACCTCAGTCGAAGGCACCTTATCGGATGACACCTGCTGAGTTGACGGAGCTGAAGAAGCAGTTGCAGGAGTTGATGGAGTCTGGGTTCATTCGACCGAGTGTTTCTCCATGGGGAGCGCCTGTGCTCTTCGTGAAGAAGAAGGATGGATCGTTGCGGATGTGCATTGACTACAGAATGCTGAATAAGGTTACCGTTCGGAACCGGTACCCTTTGCCTAGGATTGATGATTTGTTCGATCAGTTGCAGACGGCGAGAGTGTTCTCGAAGATCGATCTGCGTTCGGGCTATCATCAGTTGCGGATCAGGGAGGCGGATGTTCAGAAAACAGCCTTCCGGACGCGGTACGGCCACTATGAGTTCTTGGTGATGCCATTTGGACTGACGAATGCACCTGCAGCATTCATGGATCTGATGAATAGGACCTTCCAGCCGTACCTTGACAGATTTGTCGTGGTGTTCGTGGATGACATCTTGATATACTCGCCTGACAGGGAGCAACATCGAGAGCACCTGAGGATTGTGCGGGGCATCTTGAGGGAGCAGCAGCTTTATGCCAAGTACACGAAGTGTGAGTTTTGGTTGGATCAGGTGGCTTTTCTGGGGCATATTGTGTCAGCAGATGGGATTTCAGTGGATCCGGCGAAGGTCGAGGCAGTGACTCAGTGGAGAGCCCCGACGAACGTGACGGAGATCAGGAGTTTCGTAGGTCTGGCAGGGTATTACAGGCGGTTTATCCAGGATTTCTCCAAACTTGCGTCGCCGCTGACAGCGTTGACGCAGAAGGGCGTCAAGTTCGTTTGGTCCCAGAAGTGCGAGGACAGCTTTCAGGAGCTAAAGAGGCGTTTGACGACAGCACCTATTCTGACGCTACCGAGTGGCAGTGGAGGCTACGTGATTTACAACGATGCATCAGGGATAGGCTTGGGTTGTGTCCTGATGCAGCATGGGAAGGTGGTCGCGTACGCTTCGAGGCAACTGAAGGTGCACGAGAAGAACTACCCTACTCATGATCTGGAGTTGGCGGCGGTAGTTCATGCGTTGAAGACCTGGCGGCACTATCTGTATGGCGAGCAGTTCGAGGTATTCACCGATCATCAGAGTCTGAAATACTTGTTCTCGCAGAAGGAGCTGAATATGAGGCAGCGCAGATGGCTCGAGTTCCTTAAGGACTACGACTTCACCATTTCCTATCATCCGGGGAAGGCGAATTCGGTTGCAGATGCGCTGAGCAGGAAGGTGGAGGTTTCTGTTGCGAGTCTGTGCATCCAGGAGTGGAGGCTACTTGAGGCCTTGTCAGAGTGGAGTCCATTCACCGAGGGTTCAGAGGGAGCGGTGATTGCTGGGCTTCGGGTGGAGCCGCAGACTGTCTCACGGTTGGTTCAGGCTCAGCAGGGGGATGATGAGTTAGCTAGTCTGCTATTGTTAGCTTCCAGAGATGGATCAGACTTCAGTGTGGGGGTTGATGGTGGTCTGAGGTTCAGGAGTCGGATCTGGGTGCCGAAGGTTGATGGGCTGAGAGATGACATCATGGAGGAGGCACACAGAGCTAGATACACCATTCATCCGGGGAGCACGAAGATGTATAAGGACCTGCAGCGGAACTTCTGGTGGAAGGGCATGAAGAAGGACATTGCAGAGTTTGTGGAGCGATGCTTAGTCTGCCAGCAGGTGAAGATTGAGCATCAGAGGCCGGCAGAACCGATGCAGAGTATTGAGCTTCCTAAGTGGAAGTGGGAGCACGTGACGATCGATTTTGTCACGGGATTGCCGAAGACGAGGAGATTCCACGACGCGATTTGGGTGATAGTCGATCGACTGACCAAGTCGGCGCACTTCTTAGTGATCCGGACCACGTTGCCTTTGGAGGGTCTAGCTAAGTTGTACGTGGAGGAGGTAGTCAGGTTGCATGGAGTGCCAGTGAGCATCATCTCAGATCGAGATCCTCGTTTCACTTCCAGATTTTGGGGGAGTCTGCAGCAGGCGTTGGGGACGCGTCTGAAGTTCAGTACAACGTTTCATCTGCAGACAGATGGTCAATCAGAGAGGACGATTCAGACCCTGGAGGATATGCTTAGAGCATGCACACTGGATTGGGCACGACACTGGGATGAGCACCTGCCACTGATAGAGTTTGACTACAACAACAGCTACCACTCAAGTATTGGGATGGCACCGTACGAGGCGTTGTACGGGAGGCCTTGCAGATCACCGGTATGCTGGAGTGATGTGGGCGAGAGGCAGTTAGTGGGGCCAGAGATTGTGCAGATGTACTCAGAGAAGGTGGATGTGATCAGGAGGAGGCTGGCCACAGCACAGAGCAGGCAGAAGAGTTATGCTGATCGACGCAGACGGGTGTTGAGTTTTGAGGTGGGCGATCACGTGTTTCTGAAGATTTCCCCAGCCAAAGGTGTGATGAGGTTTGGGAAGAAGGGGAAGCTCAGTCCGAGATATGTTGGACCGTTTGAGATCCTCGCCCGAGTTGGAGAGGTTGCCTACCGGATTGCATTGCCGCCACAGTTTTCGGGTCTGCATAATGTCTTCCATGTGTCGATGCTGAGGAAGTATGTGGCAGATCCGTCGAACGTTATTGAGATAGCAGTGCCAGAGATTCAGCAGGACTTGTCGCTCGAGGAGAGGCCAGTCGAGATTGTTGATCGCATGGATCATCAGCTCAGGAGGAGGACCATTCCGATGGTGAAGGTCAGGTGGCAGCATCACAGCGAGCGCGAGGCCACTTGGGAGATCGAGGAGGATGTCAGAAGGCAGCACCCAGAGCTTTTCGGTGAGTAGGTTGCTTGATTTCGGGACGAAATCCTTTTAAGTTGGGTGGATTGTTAGATCCCTAACCTAGGGTTAGTGGACTAATGATGGTTAAAGTGTGGTTTGCATGGGGAAGTGAGTGTGCAGGAGTTGCATGGGAAGGTGAATGGTTGGGGTTACTGTAGCATCCGAGTTTAAATAAGGCTCTTCTCTCTTCTTCTTCTTCTTTCATCTCCTTCCTCATTTCTTCTTCCTTCATTCTCACCAAACACACACCTTCTTCCTCAGTCGCTCAAGCTCAGGCGGAGGAGGTGTGAGGCGGTCCAGGCGGGAGAGGTGCGGAGTTGAGCGCGCGAGGAGATCACCGGAGGCGGCGTGCGCGAACGGTGCTCCGGCTTTGTTCGTCGTTCTCGTGAGGTATGCCGCTCTCTAGTGTGGTTTTGTTGTTGACACTCATGAGAGGGTCGTTTTGGTCGGTCGTAGGAGGTCGGAGGCCTCTCCGACGTCGCGGTTGGGCGAAGAAACCTCGACTGGCGCGAGGTTGAAGACGACCGGACGGTCGACCGGCCCTTGGGCGGTCGACCGATTGCATGTATATCTTTACTGCCTGTTGCGTTTCGGTCGACCGAGGCCTCGTGTTCGGTCGACCGGAACTTAAGTTTAATTGTTTATATTGCATGTTGTTCGGACGTAGGCTTGAGTTCGGTCGACCGTTATATGACGTAGAAATATAGGTTGACCCTAACTGTTGTCGGTCGACCGAGACCCCTGAGTCGGTCGACCGATGGATTAAAAGATTGAAAATGTTGTACTGTTAGTTTTCGGTCGACCGGGACCCCTGAGTCGGTCGACCGAATGGATGTTTTGAATGTTGACCAAACTCCGGATTTTGACCTCGTTCGGTCGACCGGTTTTAGACCTTCGGTAGACCGTTGGGGGATTGTGTTCTGTGCGCAGCGGTAGACCGTGTTAGGGACGGTCGACCGATTCCTTTCTGGAAACGGTCGACCGAATCACCTCTTACGGTCGACCGTTTGGGCCCAGGACAGAATTCCTGGTTCCCTTTTTGAACGCCAACTTTGCCACGGAAACCCGTGTCCTCGCCTTGTGCGTGGGTCGGGAGGTGACGGTGGGCGCGTGATGCGTGCCTACCCAGGGACCGCCGTTGGGAAGAGTGTGGGTGTTCGGGACGCGTCAGTTCCAGGTATGGAGCGTGACAAATGTGATGGATTGATTGGACTTATTGTAGTATAGCAGGCCTGAGGGATCGCGAATCCCAGTGTTGATGTTGTGCGAGCACGCAACTGGCGTTGGGTGAGGTGACTACCGGCCCACGGGCTACGGAGGTCGCTGCCCTGCTTTTATAGCGGCGCGGTTGGTGTTTGCGGCTCGAGGAGCCTGATGACCTGGCAGACTTCGGTCTGGTTTTGTCTGATGCTGTGCCGGACTGTTGTGTTGGACCACCGATGTTGTGCCGGTGATGCCGCCGAGGTTGTGCCGGCGATGGTGATTGTTGGGTCGAGGCTGTTCCGGCTATGTTGTTTTCCTCGACTGGGCACCTACCGAGATGTTGTGTTATACCTTCCGGGCGACGGCCCCGTTGGTCCCTGTGGCTCCGACCACTGAGATTTGCAGATCTGTATTCTATCGGCCCGCAGGCGTGACAGAGGCTCCCTGCCGAACCCTTGAGTAGAGTAGCTGCGTGTGGGGGGTGCGATGTCGCGTTCTGTAAGACTGCATGTGCCTGCAGTAGGTCTCCTCGGGAGACTCGTTGTTGATTGTCGGACTGATGTCCTGTTTTACCCTTCGGGGAAACTGTTTTCCATTTCTGTCGATGCCATGACATGCTACTAGTATGATAGGTTCATTGTGTAATGCATGCATATATAGGTGAGTTGGCATACGGGGTTTCCTTCTGGAAACTCAGGCATTGTTGTTATATATTTTCAGGACCGCAGTAGGTCCAGTGGGGTGGTGATTGGCGGGTGCGCGCGTTTGGAGTCAGATCCTCTAGTCAGACCACTGAGGTCCACATGATTACATTTATCTTCCCTTATCGTTTTGTTGTAATCATGTATTCATTTTGACAAACTCTGATGTATTATGGTGCACCGCTTTATTGTTTATGAGAAGTAACAGTCCTGCCTTGATTATTATGCTCTTTGTCTTGATTATGAATTTTTAAATTTTCCGCTGTTTCGGGATGTTACAGTATCCATACACCAAATGGTGAAAATGACCATTTTCCTATTCTTGTTGATTTTCATAAGGATATGTGCATTCATTCTCTCTTTTTTCTTTCCTTTTTTTGGTATTTGCATCGACATATGCTTTTCTAATATAAATATCTGTATCCGCTTGCAGCCCCAAAAATGGATGCCCATAACCTTGTTTTCCTTAAGATTGAAAATTTGCACATTAAATTAAATATACTTTTAGGTAGTAATATATATAACCATATTTGGTGAAATATTCTTGGTTTATTTTGAGAAAACTAACCTCTATTAAAAGTTCAATAACACTAACCATAATATGTTAACATTTTGGATATTTCGCTTTTAATTTCATGTCCCCTTGATAGCGAAATTGCTTTGTCTATGGGCTGGCACGATTTAATTCAGCAAGAAAAAGAACAATAGCAGTGATCTTGTAAAACAATTCATTAGGCCACTTTTGGACAAATCCTTCTAAACCATGTTCAATGGAAATTATTCTAAATAGGACTGGTACTATTTTGCAAGCACAAAAAAAAAAACCAAATCCCAGCTGGATCAAACATTATTTGGTAGAATCTGTTTTGTGAGGAAGCCACTTCCGCAGAAGCTTCCCCAAACATTCCTCACGTCCAAACCATCTCAAGAGCAAGAAAAAGAGTGGTGGCTAAAGAGAGGTCGGAGTACTTATTAGATAAAATATGGGTTACTATTCGTCGTCGGAAAATTACTTAAATCGTATCAGAAATTATATTTTTGTCCTTAACAAATCAATTAATATCCATTTCGTCACATGTCTTTAAACAATGTTTTTGACTCAATTTTACTCACATTCCTAGTACCAACACCACGAAAATGTCTAACGAACCACTTGTATCCGGCGAGGTAACAGACACAGATTTTTCCCCCGACTCGGGCGTCTTAGCCAGACGCCTCCATCAATGTGGAGGCGTCTTAGCGAGGCACCTCCACTAACGTGGAGGCGTTTGGCTAAGACGTCCGTTTTTTGGTGGAAGCGTTTAAGGCAGACACCTGTTTTTTATTTTTTTTATTTTCTGTTAAATTAATTTTTTTCAGGTTTCGTTGCAAGATTTTGGTGGTGATGAAGTATATCACACTGAACTTTTTTATAGTAAAAAAATATTTACAACAATCGAGGAAGCTTGTAAATGGGCGAAACAAGTTGCAATAGGAGCCAATTTTTTTGGTTATATCATCATACAAACGAAAAGCAGATAACCGGATGAATTGTTACCTGAGATGTGATCGCAGACGTGAAATGAGTTCTCGTGATACGAGTATTGCACTGCCAGGAATCATTTTACCATTTCTGGAGAGGTGGAATGACGTACGTGTTGATGGCAACTGTGGATTTCAATGTGTTACCGATGTCTTCCATGGTGGTCAAGACAACTGGTCGTACGCCCGCGTGCAATTTCTAATGAGATAGGTGCATATCCTATTTATGAGAGTGTTTATTTCGACAATGTGGTAGAGGCTTGTCAACGAATTGATCGGGACGGGGGAGCTTGTGACGAGGATCATTATATGGAGGTTTGGGTCGACTTGTTTCTGATTGCTAATTTTTACAAGTTTGCGGTCATGTATTTCCCAATGGGAATAGATGGTTCGTTGTTCCCATGTCTTACTGTGCTACCTTGGAAGAGTCTGTCTGTCATGACGAGGCATGTCAGAGAGTTGGTCATTGCTCATTTAGGGAGTTACAGATAAGTGGATGTGAGCACCTACCGAACAATGCAAATAATCTGCATCACAAGTGGAGGGGTCGTGACTACGACTCAGATCGTCCAGGTGAAAAGGTATCATACTCTCGGAAATGTCCTCCAAACCGATTCCGCGAACAAAACGATATGCATGACGTCGTACGTCGTCGCAATCGTAGACCGTACTGCATGCTCGGGCGTCGGGATGTCAACCGGGATCACCTGAACGTAACCTAACTGATGTAACATGCGATCAGGTAAATAAGGCTCTGTGATATCCCTATAACGAATAATGCCCATAAATGTAGTCCTCGGCACAACTACAACAGGCTCATGACCATACGACAACTACTCCACCTAAACGTTTATACGTTAATAATAATAAAGTTGAAATTTAAATAAACGTGAATGATATATACATTATATACCTGTGATGCAGTCATCTGATCTAGTCGTCTACGAATAGAAAGAAGTCGACCCTCGCTCTTTTCCTCGGCCCGGACAGCCCACATACCCGAACGAGAATGACCACGCTCAATAATCTTCCGCTCCCGATGCGGGCGGAAAGCAGAAAAATACTCATAGATCCAAGCCTGCAACAATGTAAGACAACCCGTAATCCCAGAACAATTAGCACGACTCGATATACCCAGCTGGCGATACAGATATGCCAACGTTGTTGACCCCCATGTACTGACCAATGATATCTGACTCTCTCGCCTCCAATAGGTCGCGTGGTCTGACTCTGGAACCGTTTTTGTCGACAAATAAGACGCAACCTAGCACTAAGAAGAGGTAAGCAGTCATCCGCGTATCCTCATTCCGTGGTGGTCGCCCCTGTCTGCAATACTCGTCCACAACATCGATACTAACACCACCACCACTCCAAAATGAGTATCCTGCCCAAGACCTTCGAGGCTAACACCCAACAACTCTGATACAAATAACTTCGGCTCAGACGTCGGCGCATGCGCACTGACTATAGGACCCTCAACAGGAATGTGCAGTATCTGAAAGACATCATGCAACATGATCGTCATCTCTCCGAACGGCAAGTGGAAAGTGTTGGTGTTAGGTTGCCACCGCTCCACGAAAGCCAAAATCAATGGCACGTCAATGCAAGAAAACATGTTGTACGACAAGTGACCCAATCCACTGTCACTAACGGTCGCCGTCATATCATCAGTCATCACTGAACGCCAAGCCTGCATTGATGTCGTAGAGGCTCTGTGCCGATTATGACACTTCAAAACCTTCCGATCCTCGCCATCCCAGATGTGTCTGGCGATGTGGCCTCCGAAACTCGGAATGACGCTGCCATCTAGAGGACCACCAGGCATCATATCCGTGACGATCCAAGACTCGTCCTCACCCCTCTTCTTTTTCTGAGCTTGGGCGTATGCAGTGCACGAACTCGAATCACCGGTCACAAACCGACCACCTCGACCCTTCCTAATGACTCACTCAGTCGAAGGACTACAATCTCGCCCCCGTCCTCGACCGTACTGATGTATTGCCTCCTCCCGTAGCTCCAAGCCATACCGGCCCCCATCGTCAGTCTCGTCGTGACTCCTCAACTCATCTCAATCATCATCGTCGTCGAAAGAATCCCCAGGTGTCTAACGACGACGTAAAAGATCTCTCTCTCCTAACTGAAGCAGAAATACCCCGTCTACGTGGATGACGAGGACCTGACTCATCTGCTACACTACGTACCGCGCGTATGAGAATTAATTTCCCTTTTCCTCTACAGTAACCCGATGACTATTAATTTAATTTTAAAAATAAAATTTTATTAATGGATTTACTAAAATAATTAAACTAATTATTAAATTAATAATCAATTTATTTAGCAATTATCACAATTATTCAATAATCCTTTACTAAAATCGTACACAACTAATTATTAACTTAATAATCAATTTATTTAGCTATTATCACATTTTTTAATCAATAATTCCTTACTAAAATAATTAAACCAATTATTATCTTAATAATCGATTTATTTAGTAATTATCACAATTTATAATCAATAAATGATTTACTAAACTAATTTAATTCATTATTAACATAATATTCAATTTGTTTTCAATTTATCACAATTTATATCCAATTTAAATAAATTAAAAAAAATTGGGGCGTCTACCGGAGATGCCCTAACGTTCGGGGAGGCGGCTCCCGTAGACGCCTTGCCCTTTGTTCGGGGGGGAGGCGGTTCTGGCGCCCGCCTGACCGTTGGGTCGGGCGTCTCCCGCGGATGCCTACCCAAAAAAAATTTTGTTTAAAAAATTAATAAAAATAAAAGGCAAATTACCGGATTTGAGTAATCTGAAGTGTCTGCTGGTTCTTTTCCTGACATTCGAGATATTGTATCTGGTGAATAGAAGAGTAATATGAATAGAGAGTGATGTTAGTAGAGTGAAATAAATAGTTATATAAGTAGAAAAGGTTGAATGTCAAAATGATAATCTGTACGTACGATCTAAGTAATTTTACGATGATGAATAACAATTCAGCAAAATAAACATGTCTAATCTTATTCCGGTGTATAAATCACTACACACTAGTTTAAAGGTAGGATTTTTTTGATTAAAACGAAATAATTGAGGTGCATGTGCGTGGATTGGTTTTCTCGAGGTGCGCCCTCAACAGGAAACACACTAATCTAGGGACCATAATACAATTATGTTTTGACTATGAGAATATAGTCACTTCAAAAGAGAGAGAAAAGGAAATCCTGAATCTGCAATTTTTTGAGGGGTTAGGATAACTATATACTGAACAAAATTCCATCTAGATGAAGAATGATCGTGGAAAAGAAAATGAATTATAAAATAACTTTAAAAGAAATAAAAGAGAGTTATTTGCCTTAATCACGATGATAAAAAGGACAATTTTGTCCGTTAAATTGTTTGACCACGCTAGTACTCTAAGGGGGTGTTTGGTTGGCTGGGATGGAATGGAATGGAATGAGAATCTCATACCAGGCTGGAATGGATTCTCATTCTATGGTAGGTAGGTAAGATTCTAATTCCTAGGTATGGGCTGGAATATATTCTAGTTCTGGACCCAAAATAAACAATCCAAATACCAGAATGGAATGAAATCCATTCCATTCCATTCCAGGTACCCCCAACCAAACACCCCCTAAGAGAATGGCAAAAGAAGGGGGTATTTGTAATTAATTGAAAGTATGGAGAGGCGTATGATTTTAGTATTTTAAGAGTGTTCATGCCTAATTTACCTAAATAAAATATACTTTTAGAAGAATTATCATTCGAGATTGTGATTCTTGAAATTGAGAAAGTAATACTTTATCAAAACAAAAGTAATATTTTCATTAGATGAAAATTTTAGAATAAATTTTTATATTTGTCGGAGCCATGATTAATTAGTAACTACAACAAATATCCTTACTAAAAATGTTTGTATGCAAATCTACTGTTCACAAATAGTGAAATAATAAAATTCAAAAGCATAAGTTTGAATAAGTAGTACTACAATAAATTATTGAACCTCACCATATGATTGTTTTCAAGGAGCGTGACTTGGTATATATGCAAACTTTGACGTGAAGTTCCAGTGGATAAAGTAGTGAGAGTGTAACATACTCGTTTTCGAGCTTTGACGAAATTTAATTAAACACGTAAAAACTTACTGCTATTAGCTTCTGATGTGTGAGTTGGGAAACCGATAGGCGTTTCCTTAAACCCCGCCTTGTTTCAGGTATTACAGCTTACATTTTGGTTAGTTTGAAATTATCCAACACTAAAAGCCTAACATTATGCTACCCATATAAGTTTGAATGTGGTCCACAAATTCTAATCGGTTCGACCAATTGAAATTTATTTGATGGGATAATATAATCAGTATAGAATCCATTCGAACATGGCAACTGATACTGAATTGGTGTTTCAAAGTACAAATACTTGCTCGTTATTCATTCCAGTTTCAACCCCAACACGGATCTTTAGCATACGACTTTGTTATATTACACCACATACATGTAGAACAAGTAAAAACTGGAGTCAATTAAATGGTTAATAACTTTTTGTTGACCACTACTAATTAAGTGAAAAAATCCACAACCTAGTAACATCCATTGATACCCAAAAAACCCACCACAAAGCTTGGCATTCCACCACACGCCATAGAAGAAGTTAAAGAGAAACAGCTGTAAATACCCAAGTGGGCAAAAGCAAGAAAATTACCAATCCATCAAGGAAACCCAACCCAAAAGAAGCAAAACCACCCACCCTTATAATTTCCTTCCCAACACCAAAAAAAACAAGAGACTTCTGTGCATGAACTAGAACAAAGTTACAAAAGTGGTCCATGACCATGAAATTCAAAAACACAACACACCAAAATATATAAAAAAGTGTCTCAAGATAAAACCATCATGGCATCATGCATATCCACCAAGGGGCATTTCGGTCATTCCATCTCCATGTCCCCATCACCCAAAGATGGGATGGATGGGGGACAATAACTTATTATAATGGAAAACGTAGGGAGTTAAACACAAACACCTAAAAAGTATAGGGGGTGAAAAGCAAAGAGTGGGAAACATAGAGAAAAGGCATTGTGAAGAGTAGGTATGGGACAGGACAGCTCCCTGGAAGAACCCCTTTCATTTGCTTCTCTCTCATCTCCCCTCTCTCTTTCTCTTCTCTCTCTCCTCTCGTTTGTCTTTGTTGGGTTGCTGTTAATGGTACTACAGCACTTCTCATGGTGTAGGCGAAAGCAAGTAGTAAAAGATAGAAAGAACCTGATGCCTTTGTTGATGTGGTGAGTAGTGAATCAGTAGTGGCTGCTGCTGTTTCAGTCCATCAAATTAAACCCCTCTTCCCTTGTGTGTTCTTCTCCTTTCTTACCCATAAATCTCCATTCTCTTCACACCAACTCTCTCGTATCTTGTGTGGTCTATTGGTATGTGATTTCATGGTGTGTGTTTTTTTGCTTTTTTTGAAATTGTTGGGTGTTTTTCTTTTTCTCCTCTTGGGTAGATCCATGTGTTTTCATCCTCTTGGGTGATTGTGGGTTTGTGTTGTGAGTAAAAAAATTGGGTTTTGTTGGGTGGTAGATGGGTAGTACACACATATTCTTTCCTCCCAAATACATGTTATTTCTTCCAAAGATTGGATCTTGGGTTTTGGGTTGGGATCAAACCTCCCCAAGGAATCCCAGAAGTGGGTTCTCCTAAGATTTGGTGTCTCCCCAAAAACCTGGTTTGGTCTTGGTGTCAATCAAATCTGAATCCATGGGTGGACATGGGGGTTTCCCTCTTAGCATCTTGTCTTCTTAGCCATCATCCCTGGGTTTCTACGGATTCCACTCCTGCTCTTGTTCCCATCACTCCGGTTTCTTTCCCTTTCTAATTCCATTCCATTCCATTATTAACACAACTTTAACTTCTGTTATTTCATGAACTCTTAAGACTCATTAGTTTTAATTGGATCTAAACTTACTTTTCTCACATAAAATCATACATGTATGTTTCCTTACTTTTCGTGCAGGTGATGTTGTAAGAGAGTTGTTGCTTATCCATCTGGATGCCAACCAAAGTAGAAGAAGGCCTTTCAAAGCTCTTGTTGGAGCTTGTAGTGGTGGTAGTCAAAAGGAGAATATCTTCCTCAGATGTTACCCATTGAGATCCCTAAGGCTCCTTCAGACAACCATGCCTCATCTTCTGGTAGAGTTTCCCCTCTAGAGGCTCACCCCAATTTCTCCATCAGGTATTAATCCATCACATGATGTTGTGTTTGTGTGATTTCATGCATATGTTGGTTGGACTTTGTGGAATCCCTCTTTCTTTGACATAAATCTTACTTATCCTATTATTAGTAGTGCAAGCTGTTGTTGCTTCTGGAAATCTCTAACATCACCTACCACATCTGTGTGGTCTTCTTGGAGTTTTTTTGTTTTTTTGGGCTGGAGTTTTCATTGATGCTTGTTCATTTTATGCTTGGATTATGAGATGATGCTTGCTCATGGATGGCTCAGATCTAGATTATGGATTAGGGATGTGATTTCTAATTTGTTTGATTAATTGCAGGGATTATGCTTTCACCTTGCGAAGAAAAGATGTCGAGACGAACTGGCCGTTCCGACCGCAATATTTGCAGCTTTGCTTGAAGCACGGCGTCAAAGATGTCTTGCCACCTTTCGAACCGCCTGATCTCGTGAGAGCACGTTGCTGTACAAAGGGTAGAAGGTCCGACGACTCGACTGCTGCTTGTTTACAATTAGAACGAAGTTCTTCCGAAGACGAGCTTATTGCAAAGAAGGTTGCTGCTTCGTCGGAGAAACCAGCAGAAGGATCAAAACATGAACCCCACTTGCCATCCAAATCGTCTGTTCTAAAACGTTGTTATTCTTCGCCGACTGGGAAAAACAAGCAAAGGGTTGATAGGAAGAGGCTTTCAGACGATGACGAAAAAGAGCCAAGTTGTGTAGAAGCTAGATGTGACTCTACTGAATTAATTGCTCCTCACCCAACCAGCAAAGTACACCGTTCCGAGGATACGTCAGACCTGCTAGTCGTTGGAGGTGATTCCGCGCTTAAGAAGGTTGGAACTGTCCCTAAACCCCCATATCTTAAGAAGTGCAGGTTGGTTTTGAAAGTAGGTGTTAATCCGGAGGCAGGAAGAGTACCTGAGATATCATCCAATTCTAGTATGGTGTGTGATTCGATGGCTTCCAAGGTTTGCCCTGTTTGTAAGACATTTTCATCGTCTTCCAACACCACTTTGAACGCACACATCGACCAGTGCCTTTCTGTGGAGAGTAACTTGAAGCAAGTCGTCAGTACACCGATCAAGCATATAGTGAAACCATGCAAGGTTAGGGCAATAATTGATATTTATTCTACTGCCATCCATTGCACCCTTGAGGATCTTGATAGGAGGAACGGGTCGAGCTGGGCTTTGGACTCACGGTCGGTGGCACCAGCTGGAGAGGCATGTACTGAAAGAAAAAGACCGAAGCTTTGTCCCGTGGAACCGACTAAGGCAGATAATGGAGCTGTTTATGTCGATTCAACCGGTAAGAAGGTTTGCATTTTATCAAAGTTGAACAAACAACTACTGGAACCAATTGGAGAGTCATCTAAGCCGAAGATGCCTGTAAAATATGTCAACCAACAAAAGTTCTTATTTGGGAAGAAAAGAGTTCTCGCAGCAAAACATCTGAAGCATAAGTTCCAAAACAAGAAATCATGCTCTACAAGGTTGCACAATGATAAGGTATACTCAGTGGTTTCCATTATTGCCTTGGTCAAGTAGAGTCTACCTAATTTTCAAATTTATCTAATGAAGCACCTACTACTCTCACGGCTTTCTTGTTTTTGTTTTGGTTTGTTTTTGTGTTATTGAAAACTGAGATCATGTCATTCTAAAATTCATGCGGTTTTATAGCGTGTTGGTTTCTGCATCATGTGTATCTTATCATAATTAATCTTTAAACAGTGGCCTCTCTTCTTGTGTATTCACAATTTTTCTGCTAACTTAGAAAACAACCGTTTTCTTATCACATTATCCCATGTTTTCCGTATACTCTTTCATGTTATTGTATTTCCATATGTGCACTGTTAAAACAACTAATACATTATCCTTTTTGTGTAATAGAGTCAATTGCAACTTGAAGGTGAAACGACCATGGAGACTGAAGGTGAAAAGAATGATTCTCGAAAGGAAGAATCTTCTCGAGACAAGACAGTAAATTCCAGATTTGCGTCTCTAAGACAGAAGATTCGTTTGAAAAAAACAGGTGCTATCTCAAAACTAAATGAAAAGCTGGGTCATAAAACTCTAGCACTGGAGAACAAGCGATCCAGTTTATTGAAGTCAGCTGCAATGAGAAGCCATGTAAGGCCGTCAAATGATTCCAGCTTATTAAAGACCAAGAAGGTGAACACTTTGTCGAGTGAAATCTCGAATTGGGATGAGCCACATTCAGTCTCTCCCAATAATTCAAGACAGTTGGTTGATGGAGTGCCCTCAAAACCAAACGTTCTCAAACTGCATCTGAGGAAATCATCTACAGACTGCAGTTCGTCCCTCAGAAGCAAAAGCATGGAGATCCACAAGAAACTTTTGCGGAAATCTGGTAAGGTATTTCCTCTGAAGAGTCCTTCTCAGTCAAAACAGTCATTGTTTTCCGACAATGAGGACAATTGGAGTGGAAAAGGTACGTGCTTGACTTCTAAGAAGCTGCGAAGTTACAGATCCTTAAATAAGTATAGTGAGAAAACAGAAGTATCTGGTGCTGTCAATGATGAATCGTCTGGAGGGTTGGATGTTTGTCCCACGAGGAATTATTCTAGCTCTCATGATGAGATGCTGGCTGAAGCCAGTAATGTTGATGCCCAGCTGTCGTCCAGTCAAAGTAATTGCCTTGCAGATGCGAAGCGTGTCTCGCTTGAAAGGTCGGATTTTGACGGGGAACTTCGGAATCATGAGGGTGAAAATGTAGGCATGGCAACAGAGAGTCTGGATAACGAGTATACAATTGTAAAATCTCCGTTTGACAGGCTTGTTGGTGGCCATCCGTGCAGAAGTCTAGCCATTTCTGATGGCCAGATGTCCGTTGACAACGCCCATGGCAGTTCATCTCTGCAAGAGAATGAGAAACTTATTGGTGGCACCGAGGCATGGGTTGAACTCTTCGCTCCGAGGTCAACCGAGCTTCCGAAAATGCCATGTAGTGATGGCACCAGTGATGGGATCATCAGTCCGGATATTGAGTCGGCAGGCGAACTGGAATTTCGGGAGTGTGGGCGGTCTGGTTCAACTCCACCATACATGGATTTTCAAGCCGATGAAGATCATGCTCGGGGCTCCAATGCTTGTCTGACTAGTCCAAGGGTCAATGTAGCAGAAGCCCATCAAGACCACTCTTGTGTCACTTCTAGCAGAAATGCATTGAAAGATGATCAGAAAATGTTTACGGATAGGGAGCTCGATGGATCGCCCATCTCTGCTGCCTCAACCATTTCTCACCCGTCCATGGAGGATCTGAAACATCAAGATTCAGAACCTGAAATGTCAGCTAAATATGCAGTGGTTAGTACTGATGCAAACATTGGCTTTCCGAATACCTTAGAATCATCATCGGTTGCGAATTCGGGGCACACCGAAAGGGTAAATGAGGGGAAGCAAACTCAGGAGGCTAAGGGAGTTGCTGCATCATATGATCTTACAAATTTGTGGGAAAGGCGTTCTTGTTGCTGCTCGCATAGGGAAAGTGCACCTCATGAGTTGCAACTATCAAGACAAGGGGCCCTTGAAGGGGAACCACAAAATCCTATCAATTTCTACGCAGATGCAGTTTTACCCGCTTTGAGTGTCCGCCCAAGTTTAAGAATCGAAACTCCAAATGCTGAATCCATGTCTGCAAGATCGGTTTGCGAAGATGTTGTTAGACGTCCACCTAGTAGGGATTTTGGTTCGGCCAACTCGTCCCCTCAGACCCAACCGCAATGCTCTCCTAATCCTGTTTTAAGATTGATGGGGAAGAATCTGATGGTTGGTAACCAAGAAGACGAACATAATCAACTGCCCAAAACTCGACAATGTTCTCTCAACAAAATTCCCGATGTTCCCTACTCACCACTGGTTGGTGGTTGTTCAAGACGAGATGTCGACCACTCGAGCAACCAACCCTTCCATCACCCACAATTTTTCCAACGATCATCGGTGGTGGATTGCAGTCGTGCCCACTTGCGCCCTCCAACCACACAAATGACTGCATTTCCAGCAGCATATTTGCAAAATGGTATGACGGCTGCAGACATGAAAATTGACCAGGAAAGGTGGTATAGAGCACCGAACTTTGCTTTCGCTTACAATGTGGAGGAAGCACCCTTTCGTCATGAGATGTCCTATGCTGCTTACCCTCCCAACAAACCTAGAGAGGTCATTGTGATTGATGACAGCCCCGATACCGATGCCGAACTAAAAAGAAGACAGCCGAGTACCACAAGTGCATCAACTGTCTTTTCAGGTCCAAACCAGGCTCCTGTGAATTCATTTTCGTGCTCACCACCGGGGCAGTACCCGTTTCAGCCGAAGGAAATTGCACATGGAGCTAAACCTGCTTTCACAGTTTCCTACCCAAGGGCTGAGGTCCACTCCGTAATGCGAAGAAGCCCATTCGAGCCACCAGATTCGTTTCTACCGAGGCAACATCAAGGTTCTTCTCGCCCAACAGGTCACCTGCCACCGACACACTTATATTCGCGGCACTTCCAATAACGATAATGCTGTTAGCTACCGGTTAGGTTGATGGAAATTGGTAATTTCTTGGAACCAAACATTCAGTAATATCTGTTATTTAGAAGCATGCGAACTCGAGTGTTTTGGCAGATCACGACTCTCGACAGTAAGAGTAGAGTCATAATGTAGAGTTTACCTTAAATTTATCGTTAAGATGGGTGTGGTTGCTTGAAATAGCCGGAGAACTTCTATACTTTGCGAATGGCGGTTTTTAAATTAGCTTAAGCTCATGTTTTATGTAAAAGTTGAATAATCTATGGGACCAATATTTGTTGTTTGACGGACTTGTTACTCCTTTCAAATACATACATACATGTTAGCTGCTGCTCATGTTTTTTTTTGGGGGGGGGGGGGGGGGGGGGGGGTTATTTTAGTGTTTATGGTTGCCATTTCCGAATGTTGCAGTGGGAGGTCCCATCTGGTTTGGATTCCTTAGATTATGTTTTTAGTAGATATTGTGTTTGAGAATATGTTATGGTCTTGCTTTTGTTGGAAGTTAGTCGGTAGCTTTAGTATAATTTAAAGTGAATCTTAATTAGTCGAGGGCCCAATAAACTATGTAGCTTTTGAATTTTATTTTCTCCCCTATGTATTTTTGAATATGATATACGTACACCTTAGTGATAGAAATATCTCCATGATGTTTTTTTGGGTATAACCACATATAAGATTGCTTCTTATGAAAGCACACAATTAATAAGATCCCATGAATCATAATTTTTGGCTTTCATCAATTTTATTCTCTCATAAAGTAAGTTTGAAGGCAAGTGAAGCTAAAATGGATCTTTGATATTTCTGTTTGAGGCTAATAAGGAATTGATTCTAATAATAAATCATCTGTGTAGAATCAGAATGTTAAAAAGAACATACAAAATTGTACTAAACGATTCTTGTAAAAGTTGACAGCTATGCCTTTGCTCTCTCTCGAATCTCTTGTTCTGGTTGCTGTTCAAGTCTGACTATGGCATATGAATTGTCGAGAATCAAGAGATATTGGTCTCTCTTGATTGATAGATTTGTTTGGAATATTATAATTAAGGACTTGACAAATGATGCTATTTCTCAAACCATTCCCCCTCAGCCCAAAAAATAAAAATCCCAATACATATTTATAATATTTTTTCAGTCTCTCTACATCATGTGAAGAACGATAGTGTATTTAGTTAAACTATCATAGACTTTATTTATAAAGTAAAATCATTAAACACCAGTTAACGAGACTGTGACCTTTTAGCTTTATGATTTCTATCTAAAATGGTACTCCCTCAATAATCTCAAAGCATTTCAACAATCCACATCATCCGAATAAGACCCATATACACTCATTAAGCTTTCGTACGTTTAGAAAACAGAAATTTCGAAGTGAAGTGCACCACTATTCTTATTTTCATCTCAAGAGAACAGTACTTGTGTAGTACTACTACACAAATTCCAACGAGACCAGCATGCTATAGTACAGACTACAGACAGTGCTTGGTGTTATTTCATGAGTCCCTCCATGCACAACTAATCTTATACGTTTGCTTTGGACAAGATCTTAGTGAGAGAAGATATGTGGAGACCCTAAAGCTGCATCTTACATACATATAGCCGTTGTGCACTGCAAACCACATATTCATATCATCATATGCATCTTATATGTTAGAGAGAGAGAGAGAGAGGGAGAGGGTAGTTTTGGAGGGTGGGAGACCAATAACATGGTTGGAGGTCCCATGCATGAATAGTTAGAGAGAGAGAGAGAGAGGTGTTACCACTTGGTACCGCATATTTTAGTGATATAATTGCCTTTGTTGTGGAGGACCAAAAGTCTAAAGTGGTGGGTTCCACTTGACGACTTGAGATCCAACAATATCACAATAATAAATCACAATATCACACTTTCGGTTATTATTATATGTTTTGAGGTAGGGCTGTCAAGTTCTGCTCGGGATCGATAGATCGCTCGATGTTCGCTCGATTTTGCTCCGATTTTGCTCGAAGTTGCTCGGATCGATAAGAAACGAGCCGAGCACGAGCATACCCCGCTCGCTCGATGCTCGCTCGGTGCTCGCTCATTTATCGCTCGAAACCTGATTACTATATCTAATTATTTGATTAACATGAATATTCTATCCAATTACCCAATCGGTTAAGTATTAAACTCATTTAATAAACTAATTTACCAAACACAACAATCCATTTAACAAACCAAACCAAAATACTCATAAGAATCAAAACCTTATTAGTCTTAAATTTTTCGTTTTCCATTATTATTATTATTATTTCTTTTCTTTTTCTCATTCTTTACTACACCAAAAGTTCAAATAAATTAAGGTTTGAGTCAGGTGGATGATCTTATTTATAAGATGTTGATGTTGTGAGTTGTCTTGTAATTGAAGAGATTGTGTTTGATTTTAAGATTTTGTTGATTTTGTATGATCTAAGTGTATAATCTTATTTATAAGATGTTGATGTTGTCGTATAATTTATAAGATTGTGTTTATTTTAGGTGTTAATTTTAAAATTATGTTAGTAACTATTATTATATTTGTCTTAAGTAATCTTATAATTTAATTGTTAGGACAACATTATTAGCAATTCAATACAACAAAAAAAGATTCAGGTTAACAAGCCGCTCGTGAGCCGCTCGCGAGCAGGTCGAACCGAGCACGAGCAGAATTTTCCGCTCGAAACCCTTAACGAGCCAATCTTGAGCAGGCTCGGATCGCTCGTTTAGAGATCGATTACACCCCTATTTTGAGGTTTAGGTAGTCTACAGGCATGCTCTTGTTAATTAGCTTTCTAGAACTGAAGATATATACGTATAAAGTTGACACGTAAAATTTTCAAAGATTTGGAAGTACATATCTTGGATAATTTAAGGTTACCAACAAGAAATCTAAGCGAACGGAAAGGAAAAGACAAGAGACCAATCTTACAAGTTGGTGGATAATGGATTCATTGAATGTGAAGTTTACGGGAGGTGGTGTTTGCATTCTTGTACTTCAAAATGTGATATTCAAAAAAAAAAATTAGTTGAACACATGCACGTTATAATTAACAGTAAATTACAGTTTGTACTTTTCAACTATGATGAAGTAACAATTTGATTATTTGAACATTGAAACACACAAAACTCACACTTACACTTCTTAAATTTTGATTTGTGTGACACTTTGATCATTTCTTCATAATAAAATAATTATTTTTAACATTATCATCCATTTTTTCTCAATTTTTGTGTGTTATTTGCTAAACATGCTCATAATGTATCATACGGTAAAGTTTCAATCAAATTGAAGATCAGATCTTACTCGAATTTGAGACAGATTGATTCAAAGTCTGACTCAAATTTGAAGTAAATTCGACTACCGATTAGATTGAAACTTTATCACAAAGATAATTAGAAGTATATTTAGCAAACAACACACAAAATGAGAAAAAAAAGATGAAAATAATATTTTTTGTGGGAATTAGATCAAAGTGTTACATAAATTAAAATTTAAGGATATAATTGAGAAGTTTTGAAGTTCAAAAAAACAAAATATTACTTGACAATAATTAAGGGGAACACACTGTAATTTACCAAAAACAAAAAAGGGGAACTTCATGCCAATTTGTTTAGCCAAAGCAACGTGGAGACACTAATCATTATGCAATAAAACCTTGCCCTCGAATTGATTTTCGATAATTTTCCAGAAGAGTACCTTCGTTGATTGATCGGATCGTATAGATATGATTATATGAATTGACCCTCGAGTTGGATCTCTCGAGAAATTTTTACCCGGTGAAATTTTTATTCCTCTACACGTGTTTGTCCCGCACAGTTCGTTAAATCCTATTCCAATTACAAGTGCCAACATCTGCTTTTAAAAACAAAAACAAAAACAAAAACAAAAAAACCTTCTTCTCATTATTTCTCTGTAGAAGGCAACTTCGGGCCACAAGAGGGTCGTGTCAGACGTTGCTATAGATGTCCATGATGAAGGGGTCTTTAGCTTTGGATTAAGGTTCTTTTTCACGATTTTTTTTATTGAGCAATTGAGCAGAACTTTTGTTCCCACTAACCGATGCCAAATTCACAGGGCTTTAGGCCGAAAAAATTGGATGCACGACGATGATTATTTAAGGTAACTTGATAACGATAACATATCATCATAGTGGAAGAATAAATTCTCCATCTTCCGACCACCATTTAGTTATCTGTGAATCGAATTACTGGCGAGAAACAAAATCCTACAAAACAATATACACATCAAATGCTCTACTCACAAAATACAAGATCTGAATAAATACTTGGAAGATCAACAACGATACCTCATTTAGACAGGAATGAAGCTCATGACTACAAAGGAAAGGATCCAAAGTAATTTCTTCTACACAAAATAAGGCCTCCAGATTCTATTCTCTGCCTCTGCTTGTGCATTTCGAAGATCAGATCCTCGTCCAGCTGTTGATTACTGTACTTAGTCTTGTCGAATGAATAACTTCTGCCTTTGCTTAAAGGAGAGTTGTTACTATAGCTTTTCGCAACCCCAAATGCACCACCTTGTTCATCTCCAGGAATAGGCGCACCACCATTTGAATTGGTATTCCAACTTCCATGGCTGCATGGTGAAAGATAGCCGGAACTCCTGCTTGAGTGCCCTGCTTCCTGTTAGCAAAGAAAATGAGCACAACTGCGTTTTGTCCAACTTTAAAAATAGGATACATGACATGTTTAAATAAGTGGATTACCTGCATTGCATCATGTAAGTTATTGCCCGATGCCAATGTCAAACTGCTCTTATTGTTTGACAAAGGAGCGACTTCATCATTAATTTCCCATTGCAACCAAGGAAGAACAACACCATCAGTATTACCAAGTACAGGAACATGTTCTGCAACTTGTCCAGGTACTTCTTCCCAAACAGAATGCATCAGAGGTTCTCTTTTTTTGCTGCCTCCTATAGTAGAGCTTGTGTCACTTCTTTCACCATCAAAAGATGAAATATCTGTGTCTTCCACGTTTGAAAGAAAATCCTCAAAGTATTTTTCTGCTTCTTCCATAAGTCCCATGGATATCTTAGTTTTTTCATTGCTTCTCTGATGGGAACACCATGTAAACAAATTTGTTCCAGGAAAAAATAGTTTATTTGTCTTGCTTGAAAAGAATTTATACATAAAACACAATTACCCTTCTGCCCCTTGTTGGCCTCTCATGCTTTTGTTTTGGGTCAGGGACGAGCTCCCTAATAACCTTCGTAAGTTCTTGACCACGGTATTCTTCAGCTGCTAGCTCAGCCAAAAGTTTCTCCTTGCGCTTCTGAGACTGAGGATAAGACATTTAAATTCCTTTCAATAAACCAGGACCAATTAGGTCAAAGTAAAGTCAAACAAAGGGAGGAGGTCCTTGTGACGATTCAAATCATTACTAGTTCAAGTTTCTTTTAAAAAGTGCATTATGTTTGTGTTTCATATCGAAGGGAACATTTTTCTATTGGTATATCAAAGAGAACAAATTGTGCCTCGGGAATTTGCATTGGATAGAAACGCGTGGAAGAAAATGATTCACATGTCTGAACCGTGACTCCTTAGAGTTTCATTTCTAGCCTACCCCAACTAGTTTGGGATTAAAAGCTTTGTCGTTGTTGTATATCAAAGAGAACAAATCATATCAGCAAGGGAGAAAACATATAAAAAGGATACACCATCCACTCTTCAAACTTCACATCAGTGATTGTTCACATGAACAATCTAAATGGATGTTAAATACAAAATAAGTCTGCTGTGCCTGCATAATTTAGAGAATAATGTTTACCTCTTCAAGCTTAGAAGCATAATTTCTTTTTATATCATCTATTGCCTTGACAACATCAGCTCCACCTTGGAAGTCATCAGCTTCAGTCAACGAAGAGGGATTTTTCTTAGTAATTACCTGCACATATATAAATTTAATTGTTATTTGTTGACAACAATCTGAAAGCCCTTTGTGTGTGTGTGTGCGCGTGCGTGCCTGTGTAAGATGAAGAAAACTCTTGCACAAAAGTACACTTGATATGGTATAGTTGGGAAGGATTTCTGAAGGTCTTACCTTTTCAAGCTCCAACCTGATCTCCTCGACAGCATGCCTCACTTCTTTGCGCATGGCATGATATAATCCACCCGCTTCTCCTTCAAGAGTAGGGTGGCTACTCTGTAATACAAGAAAAACAACAACTATGGATAAAGAAATCATAGATCATATATTGAATTGAGAAGAACGACTTTGTAAGATAAAGTGCATTTGCTGTAGTTCAGCACATTCAAAAAGATGCCAACACTAAACAACTACTTGTACAATACACTGAAAAAAAACCTTTTCTGCATAGACAGTCCTTATTGTTTTCTCAGCTGCATTTTTCGTAGTAGGAACAGCTTTTGCTTCATCATCGGTTAATGATGATGATTGGCTCTGAATTGAAAACACAAACAATTTAAAGCAATCAGTAAAAGTTACTAGAACATCTCTAAATTTTGACTCAATAAAGCCTCAAGAGTCTAAATCTGGTCATTAAGCATGCAAGCAAAAACCACATACCGAACATGTATCGTTTAGGTGTGGCACATCTCTTTGGCTTGAAGTCCTTCTCAAAACATGATTAGAGGTTGACTTCAATGACGAGGGTTGGCGATATTTATCAGATAGAAAATTTCCATCTTTATTACTCTGAGAGCCGGAGTTGTGTGAAAGATCAACATTCATCTGTTCTTCCAAACATAGAGAAGACATCAATCAACATATGTATCCAATGTGATATTGTGACATAAATCAAGGCCACAGCTGGGACATAAATCGTCTAAAACTACACAGCATGACAATCCCTGAACAGAACAGGAATACAGGATTTTAGTTGGATTTCCAACGGATTCATACCTTCTTTGTTATAACTTTTCCACATAATAATTCCTGATCTACCAACAGTGTTCATGAAGTAAAACGCAACTCTCATACGTAGAAGTTCAATATCAGCAAATAACATGATTACAAGACATTAACTACCACTATCGAGACGACAATGCAGTACAACACTAACTTCTGCAAGAATAGTACTACCCAATCCATAAAAAAAGACTCCAAACACATAACTGATCATAAAACCCTATTTGCAGAGTAAGACGGACCAATCGGAACACCAATCCTTGTAACCAATTTTAAACCAAAAACTCGGCAAGAGTCCAAAACCACTGTAAGAAAAACAAAACAAAACAAAACAAAACAAAAGATTCAACTTTTCATGATAAATCACATAAATTGCAAATTATGGATTTCTAAATTCCAACAATTCAAAATTCAATTAGAATTGCAAATACCGCATGCAAGTAACACCCCCTAAAATGTCAAATCACATAAAATTCAATTTTTCAAAATTCCATCAAATATTTAAAAATCAAAACGAATCAACCAACACCAAACCAGCATACCTCCTGATCACCAATCCCCCGCCTTGCCACCGAAACCGACCGCCTCGGTCTCACTCCACCACCACCAAATCCAACTCCACTCCTCGAAACCGACCGTCGCCTCCCCAACCCCTCGTCCCCGCCCTCACTCCCACCCCTCGACACCGACCTCCCCCTCCTCCTCGACGACTCCGTCTCCATCGCGAACCCCATCGACGCTCTCCTCCCCAACCTTCCCCCGCTCCCTTCCCTCTCCATCTCCGCCTCCCAGTCCCCGACAGCGAAGAACTCGTTGGCGAGGTCATCGAGGCTGATCTCGGGGAACCCCGACCCCCGCTCGGTGTTGACGAACCTACCTCTGGAGGCCGACGGCGGGGGTTGGGGGTCTTCTTTAGGGGCCCGGCTGAGGCTGCGGGAGCGGCGGAGGTGGGAGGGGCGGGTGGAGGAGCCGGAGTCGAGAGGGTCGGTAGGGTGGCGGGAGGAAGAGCGGAAGACGGAGGTTGGCATATTAGTGGCTCCTGTCGTCGAGCATTCTAGGGTTAGGGTTTGGGTTTGGGGGTGAAAGTGAGAGATTTGAGTTTCGTGGAAATGGCGGAGACGACGTGTGTTGTGAACTCGGAAGAGGGATGAGGAACTTTGTATGACAAAAATATCCTCTGATTGTTTGTTGAATTTCGCAAATACCTTCTTACGTAATAAATTAAAACAGTATTTTGACGTAATTAAAAAAGGGTGCCAATAGTATTGAAACAAGTTTACCAATACAATAAGTATCGCTAAATGTCGCATGTTTAATCCTAAAAAGTGACAATATCTTAGAAATATTTGAAAATTATAGTAATTTAGATCTTCCTTCTCGTTACAAAAAAAATTGAGAAACTTCTTCAAGTTTAGTTTCATAACTTCCTTGGATTTTGGATTGAAGTGGGAAAAGTCATTAAAATACAAAATCACATGGTTATAGAACTTTTAGAGCTAAACTTCTAATAATTTGTTAAGATTGCAAACCAATCATAAAACTTCATTTTGAAAGTACAATACCTACATTTGCATACCTTTTTTTTTTTTGCAAACCAACCGCAGCCAATCAAATTTTTACAATGATTCTAATAGTTTGTAAGGAGTACAAGGAAACTTAAAAGTTTAACTTCTGACTTGTAGAATCGAAATTTAATATTTAACCCGTGCGAAGGCAAGGTTTGAATGCATATTGGTGAGTGTGTCTACACATAGATTTGACAAACAAACTATTTGGAGTTCACTCTTTTTTTTTAGGACCCCATTATGCCTAATTGAAGAAAGTCATCTATTTTCCATATTGAAAAGGAGATTTTAAGATAGAATATATGAAACTACAATTTAGAAAGACGCCAAGTCTCAAATGAAGGTTTGGTAACGTTTACACGTAAAACTATTATTTATCCATCATTTGTAAGCATACTTCCCTTTATTTACACTTTTTTGTGAAACCAATTTCACCACAAGTCTTGATGACTCGATAGGAGGAAAAGAGTTTGGTTGAAAGTTGTTGGGTGCATCTGAAATCTTAATATATATTAAAATTTGAAAAGGCAGCTAGGAATTCGGTGATTTATTATTCTATGCAAACGCCTTTTCAATTTACACCAATCGACATAAACTCTTTTTTTGGATTATGACAACATTTCAGGAAAATAATAAAGTGTGGTTGCATGGCAATATACGTTAAACTCTGCAGCTAGATGGAAGTCGTTTTAGGAATCAGGAAAGGATGTTATTTTACAAATAGGCGTTATGAAATAATTACAGATTAGGCTTAATTCCAAACACAACAACAACAGTATTTTGAAAATTAACAACCAGAAATCAGCAATTTGGAGTGCCAGGGCGGGGTGTTTTGGTAATTGTTGGAAAAACCAAGGTCGTTCATTTTCTGTACCTACGAACATTTGAACCTTACAATCTTCCCGCTCACACAAAGGAAGATCGTTAACAAGTATAACAATAAAAAAAACATTTATCTGTCTAATTAACATTCTTCACCTCGAGTTTCTTGATGTTTTAAGAAGGTGGAGTTGTTGGTCGGATCACCAACTCTCCAATCTATTAACATTCCAAAGTCCAAACAAACACAGAAGATGACGTCGATGTCAATAAAAGTTTAATATTTCAATTTCAGCGTTACATGATTCACAATCTTTCGAAGGATCCAGGAAGAAAAAATGATTTTTTCCCCATAAGGTTTTGTTTCCTTGCGTCACTTTAATATAGGATTTCACTTGATAATAGAATTTCAAAAGGTCACGTTTGTAATTATCATGTTTGGTTGATGATCTTGTTAGAATTCGCAAAAAAATTCATGACATTTTGAAATTTTATCTCTATACAAATTTTGTCAAATAAAATGTGCAATTTCGAAATTACACAAATATTTTTTAACATCAGTTTTTCAAATTAATAAAAAATATTAAGGGTTTTTTGCTTGCATGCTACTTGAAAATACCTTAATTGGATTTATGTCATCATTTTTTTTTCAAAAAAATTAGTAGTACCATTGGAATTTCGATTGTTTGTATTTTTGAATCATGTCACTTCGTTTAATTTTTGTCTTACTCTGTTAACTTAGCTAATATTAAATTTAAGATTTTGAATAACATCCGTAAACATACTAAAAAAATCTCCAAACTTATTTAGAAATAATATTTATGTCTTTTCCCCCTCTCTCTTGCTTTTCTCTTCTCTCTTTTGCTTTCCCTCTCTCCCGTATCTAGTTATCTACTAATATAATCTCTCTCTTCCTTTCAATTCTTTTTATTTATTAAGATTTATAATTAAAAATTAAATAAAAAGTTATATATTTAAAATTTAAACAACTAAAATATTGAAGATAATTGAAAGTAGATAAAAGTGTGACGAAAATAAAAGAGTATATGAGAAAGAACCGAGAAGAGAAAGAACAAAAAAAGTAAAGGAAGACGGAAAAGAGAAGTATGGATCGAGAAAGAAAGAAAGATGACAGAAAAGGAATAAATTTAGATAGGTAAAAGAGATATTACAGTGGTAGAAAGAAAATGAAAAGAGATAAATGACGTAAATATTATTCTAAAATAAGTTTGGTGTTATTTGCAAAATTTTGAATTTGTTAGATTTTAAGGGGTTATTTCGTAAATTTCTTAAAATTCTAAAATTCATTTAGTAAACGTATCACAAAAGGTTAACAAAGTGTTATGATTCAAAAACATAATGACATCAACGTAAACAATCGAATTCCAATAGTACAACCAAATTCTTTTGAAAAGTGATGACATAAATCCAATTAAGATACTTTCGAAGGACAAGTAAGCAAAAAATCTAAAAATTAATGAAATGTTCCGTATTTGATTTTATGCGCAATGGTATATGGTTTTTTATGGTTTTAATATAATTCTAAATTAAAAACTAATAAATATTGTATAATTTTTTATTTTCATTTTAAAATAATATGTTTATCCAAACATTGTAAATACAAATTACGTCATTTTTAAATCTTTGGATTTGTAAATCTTGTCAATTGCAAATTACAATGATCTTGCAAATACCACGTCTAAACGCAACCTAAAGGAACTTTCTAACATTGTTACGATTGAGTCCTAAATGAAGCGGTCGCTGCATGACTATAAGACCATCAATAACAGTGTCCGGGCTACCATGGGGAGTCTGATTTTTCTCTCAACCACGTCAATTTCTCTCTTTGTCATGTCAGTCTCTCTCTGTCACATTATACCAGCTCACTCACCCCCAAAATTCTCTTAACAATGCCGTGAAACCACCCAAACACCATATATTCTCTTCCCTCCACATCATTTGAAGGTCAATTTTGGGTAAAATAAATAAAATTCTAAAATGTAAAAACAAATAAAAACGTATTTTAAGAAAAAAAGATTTGAAAAAAAGATTCAAAATGATTTTAAATGAACATATTAACATTTTAGAAACACAATCTTTTTTTACACGAACGAGAGGGACACCTGCCCCCCACTTGTTGCTTGTCCGGTCGGAAAATCGATCGACCAACAACCCAATTTCCCACCCGAGAGGGCCCATGGGACGCCCCCGCTAAGGAGGGGCCGCCCGGGAAATAGCCACTGGCCTAATAATATTTCGTAGTAATTAAAATATATTTGTCTTCTCCTCACCCTCATTTCACCGGATCATTTTCTATTTGTTTTTTGGATTATTTGTGCATAGAATCCAAAACCAAGAAGTGCTGCCGTCAGCTCGTACGTACAATACATTTATTTTTAAAAATTATCCAAATACTTATTTATTGACAAGAAATCCTTCATTAATGTGATGTATATAAATATAAAATAGAAGAATGAGGAAAATACACTGTAATTTATAAATTAAAAAGAAAACTAAATGGATGGTAAATCGTGGACTGGCCACAATAAGTCAACAAAATATACATAAATTGAAGATGCAAATGGCCAACGCAGGTGCTGACGCGTATGAAGACTTTTATACAGGTTTGCAAGGAATTATGTAATGTGCAAATTAATTTTCTAGTTGCAAAGTTATTATCCATACGTGGGGTATATATAATTATTGAAAGTTGGCAGTGGTTTGGGAGTCCCTGCGACCATCATTAGGGGGAAAGGTTAGTTGTAGGACGTTTTATGGTTGGTCATAAACTCCAATAACACCAACCATTTGGGAGATAAATACAACTACAACCCTGGACAATCCTTTTGACTTTGGCCAACATTTGTTCACGTGGAGATTGAGATAATTTTTTCTCTTCTACTTGGTTCTTCAGGTATGTTGGCCATGAAACTTGTGCAATCTTAGTATTTTAGGATTTTTGCATCATTCAAAACCATTATGATTAACTTAACTGTAAAAAACATAAATGAATAAAAGGAGGTAAAATGCCAACACTAGAAAGGTTAAGCATTGAATGCAATATCTTTGAAGTATGGTGCAATGTGCAACTCAACTTAGGGACAAGAGAGTAAGCTACAGTTAACCACTAACCTTCACTTAGAAATCATTCTTAACGGGTAGGATTTCATTTGTACTCCTTGTCCTTAATTAAGTTGGTTCTAACTTCCCTGGTGTCCTCCAATTCAAATGTTACTATGTAGATCTTGGAGTTGCAGAGATTCTTTCATCTACATTTTTCACTCGACTCTCTCATAAAATTTATTCATATTGATGTTAATGCATGAATTCCAGTTGGGGAAACTAATTTTGAAATATCAAACAAAAAAATTCGTATGTTTAAAGAGCAAAATGAGCTTACTGAATAATGATGTTGACGAACTTTTCACTTATTTGCGTTTGCACTGAATATTTGAGAATATCCCATAAAGTTATAATAATTTGACATAAGTCCTCAATAATCCATGCCTTGCTTTGTTACCACTGCGGTAATGAAATCAAAGAACTTCATGGTAGAGGTCTGCCTAAGATTGCAGAGGACCACCGATGGCTTCCGCGCAAGACTCATAAAAGCCAACACCTACCAAAATGAGCTTTTAGCTATCACGTGTGTTAAAACCCTAAACCCATTTAGGGTGCTAATGAATGTTAGGAGGAGAGATGGTGATTAGGAGAAGGTTTAGCATGGGGAAGAAGTGATGTGCAGTGTTTCTTGGGGAAGATGAGGGGCGTGAACAGTGTCGGCGTGGAGGGAGATGGGTGAGGGTGTAGGGTACTGTTGGTTGGGTTGAGTTTTAAAGACTTGGAGTACATGAAAGATATCCCTTATGCTTCGGCAATAAGATCAATCATGTACGCGATGACTTGCACAAGACCCGATGTCTCGTATGCTCTAAGCGTGACAAGTTGTCACCAATCCAACGCAGGTCCTGAGCATTGGACTGCGGGCAAGAATATTCTGAGGTACCTTAATCGGACCAAATATAAGTTTCTTGTTTATGGAGGACAAATGGAATTAATAGCCGATGGCTATTCGGATGCGAGTTTCATGAGTGATCCCGATGATAGAAGATCGCAATCAGGATACGTCTACCTTCTGAATGGTGGAGCTGTGAGTTGGCGTAGTTGGAAGCAAAACACTATGGCTGACTCAACCACCGTTTCCGAAGTAATGGTTGTCGCTGAAGCGAGCAAGGAAGGAGTGTGGATTAAGAAGTTCCTTGAAGAGCTTGGAGTAGTTCCCTCGAGCGAGAGACCAGTAGAGCTATTTTGCGATAATAGTGCATCTATCTCGCAAATCAAGGATCCTAAATCACACCACAAAGTGAAGTGCATGGATCGTAAGTACTTTGTCACACGTGACTTCATCGACGATGGCAAAATAAATCTGTTATGGGTGGACACAAACAACAACACAACTGATCCATTCACCAAACCCTTATCCCAAGCAAAGGGCGAAATGCATTTCGAGTCCATGGGTCTGAGGAACCATGTCGATTGGCTTGATGAGTGATTAGAGAGGGTTACCCTAGTTATTATTATTTTATCCATTGAGAATGTATGTGAGAGAAAACTTTGATAACAAGTGGGAGATTGAAAGGAATGTGTTCTGAAAGTTTTACTTTTATATGTCAATTATTATGAATTGAATGTACAAACATTTTGTTCCTTGATTATGGTATTCGTCTTTTGGAAGTGTTAAGGAAAAGACGTTTGGTCCTTAACCGTAGAGCTCTAAAAGATAATGGTTTACATAAATCAAAAGTTATTCACAAGCATGGTAGTTAACATGGAACATTAATTACCGAGATAAGATTGTCGTGTTGGTCATCGATTGTTGTAGCTCTACAAATAATTGACGACACAAGTATATAAAAGAGGAAAAAATTACCTTTATATATTGAATAGACCTTACAAGTAAAACATTATGGAATTGTGTTTCGTGTCATTAATGTTTTACTGTGTCTTGGATCCTAAGATATGAGATTTATATCTTTTCACTCAAGAAGTGTTTAATTTGATTATTGTCAAAAGCTACCGATGAGTGTAGTGATAACGGCAATAGTTGGTTGAACATGACTTGTGGTGGAAAAGATAGCTAGTCAAACGATTATCATTGCACTCTTAATTGAGTGATGATATTAGTGGGCCCCTTAATAAAGCAAAATTATAATGTGCACAATCATAGTTATAATTAGCTTAAAGAGATCAAGAAATGAATATAATACAAATGTAACACATTTCTACTTTGTATAAATTCTTAATATCATGAGGCAAGGGACGGACACAAGTGGTGCACTTACGTCACTAAATGGATCATGTTTTGGTTCGGGTTGAAAAAAGACATCTATGCTAATTGGGTGACTATAATGTATAACTAGATACCGCTTATAGTCTGAGATATTAAGTGTTTAATATCACTGCCAATTTGGCTTAGATCCTCCTATAGGTCACACCACAAAACTGGGAAACAAGAAGTTGATTTTAAGTTCATATGATGTGTCGGGTTTCATGTGAAAATATGACACATGTGGTGAATTAATTAAAATCAATATGTTATGAAAATTAACATAATTAGAATCATAATAAATTCATATAAAATGTATATATTATGGGGTGTAATAATTAAATATTACATAGGATAATATTACATAAGATATGAATTTGCTAAAAACCCCCAAAATATTAAATTTTGTTGGAAATAAATCCAAAATTTGACAAAGGTAAAATCAGGGTCAAACACGGTGAACCGTTCATGGCTCGGTCGACCGGGGTATCTTCGGATCGGTTAACCGAATAGGGAACGAGTAAGCGCAATTGGTTGACCGAAATTGTCTAGAGGGCCTGGACAATCGAGTTCGGTTAACCGAGTGTGCACGGTCAACCGATAAGTAGTATTTTCGGTACACCGAAGGTGACCCGGTCATCCGATGACTTTGTCCCATGAGCGATTTTGGTGGGTCAACGGTCGACCGATTAAAAGACGTGGTTCGTTCGAATTCTTCCACGGAATTTTTCTCATAAAGAATCGGTCGATCGTCTGGCTCACGGTGCACCGAACACGTGTTATAACCGAATGATTCGGTTGACCGAATAATTCTCGGTCTACCGAACACGAACGATTCTGCCTGAATTATTAAGAGATTAATTAAATCATGGGTGGAATAATTTCAGATTTAATTAAAATGTTTTTTGTGGGTGATTATGTGGAATTTAGAGATTAATTTTAGGAGAGAAAAACAAGGGATCATGGCTAAATAATAGCTTTTGATAAGGATGTTTTGGGAGCCTATAAAAGGGCACATATTCCTACTTGTTTTAATACTAATACAAAATTCTTTCTCTCATTAATCTCTCCATAATCACCACGAAAATCTCTTAGTAAATTTAAGTTTTGGAGATAAGATTCACAGGAGCTTAAAGAATGGTAATTAGCTTGATTCTAAACCTTGTTAGAGATTGATTGACTAGCTTCTTTCTCTCTAACTTTGTTTAGAGTTTGGTGAACACTCGGAGGCATTTCCGTGGACGATTCAGCGGGCAACGCGACTCTGGATCATCAAAAAGTTTTTAGAGAACCTTTAGGTATGATTCTATCTTTGTGGATTATTTTAATAAATGTAGGTTGCATGTTATTAGTATAAAACACAAATAGATGTACGTAAAATTGCTGAAAATATGATAATCGATCTTGTATGTTATATTAATTTTTTTAAAATACATACATACATAGGGACACAAAATCCTACACATTTCATGCTTGTTACGGTCGACCGTTATATGACTTAGAAGTAATAGGATGCCCTGGTAGTTTTCGGTCGACCGAAACCCCTGAGTCGGTCGACCGATAGTTTTGATTTGTTGTTGACCAGACTCCGGATTTTGACCTCGTTCGGTCGACCGGTTTTAGACTTTCGGTAGCCCCTTGGGACTTAAGTTTTGCGCAAATAGTTAGACCGATCCAGACTTTCGGTCGACTGATTCCCTTGAGGAAACAGTCAACCGGGTAGCCTCCTTCGGTCGACCGTTTTTGCACAGGACTGAATTCCTGGTTCCCTTTTTTGAATGCTAACTCTGTCCACGGAAACCCGTGTCCTCGCTTGTGCGTGAGCCGGGAGGTGACAGTGGGCGTGTTTCGCGTGCCTGCCCAGAGACCGCCGTGTTGAAGAGTGTGGGTGTTCGGGACACGTCACCTCCATGTATGGATCGTGACTAATATGATGGATTGATTGGACTCATTGTAAAGTAGCAGGCCTGAGGGATCGCGGATCCCAATGTATGATGATTGTGCAAGCACGCAACTGTCGTTGGGTGAGGTGACTACTGACCTATATGGCGACGGAGGTCGCTGCCCTGCTTTTATTGCGGCGACGTTAGTGTTTGCGGCTCGTGGAGCCTGATGACCTGATAGACTTCGGTCTGGACCTGTCCGATGATGTGCCAGACGTATTGTTGGACCACCGATGTTGTGCCGGTGATGCCGCCGATGTTGTTCCGGCGATGATGATTGATGGACCGATGTTGTTCCGGCCATGTTGTATGATCGGTCGATGTTGTTCCGGCTATGTTTTCCTCAGTTGGGCACCTACTGAGATGATGATTGATGGACCGACACAGCGTCGGCTCCGTTGGTGTGGTTTCGACCACGAAGTTACACATCTGTTTCTTATGGCGCGGACCTGGCGGATGCCCCTTGTCGAACCCCATGTTTAGTGTAGTCGCGTGTGGGAGGTGTCGCGTCTTGCTCCGTTAGACCGTATGTGCCTACGGTAGGTCTCCTCGGGAGACCCGATGATGATTGGCGGACTGAGGTCCCGTGTTACCCTTCGGGAGAACTATTTTCCTTACTGTTGATGACATGACATGATACTAGTATGATAAGTTCATTTGTACTACTGTATGCATATAGGTGAGCTTGGCATACGGGGTTTCCTTATGGAAACTCAGACATTATTGTTGCATCTTTTTCAGGACCGCAGTAGGTCCAGTTAGGTGGTGATCAGCGGGCGTGCGTATCTTGGGATCAGATCCTCTATTCGGACCACTGAGGTCGACATGATTACGTTTATCTTCTTTTGTTGTTCTGTTGTAATCATGTATCGTTTTGACAAACTCTGATGTAATATGGTGCACCGCTTATATATTTTATGAGAAGTAGCAATCCCGTATTTGATTATTGAGCTCTGTTGCATTGATTATAAATTTTTAAATTTCCACTATTTTGGAATGTTACAACGTGTACGCCCAAGAATCAGATCAAACCACTAGACTAACAAACTCCGATTGACCAAACTCTACACGACATGACAAATGACTTAAAAGAAGAACAAGAACAAGAAGAACATGTCATCGACAAGAAGTTCTACACGGTGGACTGATTCGATGCGCTAGTTTCCCAAAAGCAACAAGAGTCGTCAACCAGTAGTGATCGTAGCTCAAGTGGTACGAATGTTGATTGTTCGAGCGAAGACGAAAAGGGTGCAAGAAGGAAGGGTTTGGAGAGGGAACTAAGCTCATTAGAGGTTGAGAGCTTTAAGTTTTTTAGTACTGTTCCAAGCTTGAAGGAGTGGAATGGAGGAGAGCAGGAGATATCTGATAGTTCTTCTCATGACACTCCCAAGATTGGTTATGTCGAGAAGGATGGTGATGGAGATCAGTCTTCGTATTTGGATGCGGATTTTGTCGAAGCACTTGAGGAAGATTTGGATAAGTTGACTGCGGAGGAAGAAGACATCGTTAGAGAGATGTTGGATGTGCTTAAGTAAGTCGTGAAGTATGTTAAGTGTCTAAATTGATGCGGTGTGCACATGTATGTTTTATGTATTGAATACATGCGTATATGAATGTTTTGTATGGCTTTGTAAAATTGTATGGAATGGAACAACACAAGGCTTGTGATATTCAGATAGCCATCCACCTCATGAGAAAAGTGTTTTACTAGTCAAGGGTCGAAGGAGATTTTTAATAATTGGTGGAAGATAAATTATAATTCTTACAAAATGAAAGTTTGAGATGGTAGCAGGACAATCACAATAGGACTAAACAACTCATTTCCAGAAAATAAACCCACGACTTGTTAATGTATGGAATTAAGGATTGTGAAGTTGGAAGTCTTCAGATTTTTTTTTCCAAAAGAAACTAGAATAGGATGAATTATTCTTTTTTTGTTCATAATAGGATGAATATTTCTAGATTAACAAATAATTTCACACATCATCAAATCTTTGTGGTCCGATATTTGTTCTACCAATTTCAGCGGCAGTGTTGTCGGAGCAAGATGCGCTCGATACACGAGGTCTCGCCTTATGCGCCGCACCCTTTCCATGATGGATGGTTATAAAATAACCCCTAATTTTCTGGAAAATCGCACTAACATTATCGTTTTCTTCATGATGTTATTACTGTATTATTGCATTTATGCATGCTTGCATTATTATACCTACGATGTGTGTCGGTTGTTATTCGTGACCAAACATTCGAATTCAAATGGTTTTGATTTTTATTTTCATAGGCTTGGAGGAACCTTTTAAATTCAAAGGATCTAGGTTTCCAAAAAAATGTATTCAAATGGTGGTGGGTTTGTTTGAGTTGACGAGGATTTGAAAGTTGATTTTAAGTGGAAATCGAAAACTCATGCAATTTATATATTTTTCTAGTTTCACATGACCTTCTAATTGCAGCCATAAATACAATTATAAATGGGATGGGTCAAACCCGTCAACACAGCAAAACTCTTCTCATTGGACACGGGTTAGAGTTGATTTTCAAAGATTAAAACCCACGAAATTGCCAAACGGTTTCCTTAGTGGGATAAGGTAAGGTCAAGCTAAAACCGCCAATACTTAATAATTATAGTTAGCTACAATCTAAGTACCAAAATGGATGGTTAACTTATCTCTAAACCATTATTATTACTCATGAATGTCTAATGAGTTATGAATTATGTTTTTTTCTTTAAAAATATTGTCATTTAAGTAGCTTTTATGAATATACAAACATTAATAATTATTATTTTTAAAAATGATTCGGTAACACGCCACACGGTCACAGGTCGGGTAGTGGACAAGTTTTTGAAGAGCTGATTTTAACCAAACCAATTTTTAACGGGTTGGGTCCGGGTTCACCACAACCCGCTACTAATCCGACCCCGTTTATAGTTGGGGAAGTCCAACTCTTTAAAGTTAACAGTCAAAATTTTAAATAGTTAAATGAATTAAAGCAGTTACAGAGCAAACCTTTTCTTTGACCTTAAACTGTCATTCTTTACATTGTTATGTTAATAAGAAGTATCACCTTTTAATTCGATATTTTAAAGTGTAATACTTATTTTAGTTCCCATTCATCATCCATGCAATAAAGTTTTTGTTCAACAATAAAGCACCACTATGCTTCTAAGAAACAAAGGCTGTGTGATGTGTAAATTAAGTTCCATCTTTTCGAGGGTCCAATATACTAATGCTAGTTGGCAAGAAATACAATTTCGTGGCCATCGTCCGGGGAAAAGGCTAATTTATTTAAATAGAGACGTCTTAAAACTTGGTAGGCGATCGATGGACCATCACATACCAGCACCACCTACCATTTGAAATACACAAACTTTGACAACCCCATTTGACTTGTCTCCTGTCTCTTGTCTGATGTCTCCATTCCTTTATTTCCCTTTTAGTGTTTGATTAGCCACGGCATATAAATCTGATCCACCACAACACAACCAACACCTTTCCTTCCTCAGGTATAGTTTCTCATCAAATACAAATTCTTGGCTTTTGAGATTTTGCTTTGTTATGCTTGATTTGTTTTGGGTTTATTGCTTGAAGGATTTCAATGAATTTTAATATAAACCCATGAATTTCCTTTAATTTAATGTAGGTCCTGTGGTCATGGGCTGCGTTTCATCGAAGATTATGTTGAAATCAAGCAGTTTCAGGGAAGAGCTAAGCAAAAGCTTGAAGAGAACGGCTGGTTATCCAGTGATGGAAGATCTCTTCAAGTCCAATCCAGATGAGGATCAAATCTTTGAAATTGTTTGCACACCCAAGAATCAGCTCAAACCTCTAGACCAACAAAAGCCAATTGATGACGAGGAGCCAACAACTACCCCTGAAACAATCGACTTACAAGAGTTGATGAACGGCTTAGAAGAAGAAAAACAAGAACAAGAAGAGCAGAAAAAAGAAATCAAAGATTGTGTTATAATTAGCAAAAAGGTCCACACTGTGGAAGAATATGATGCACTGGTAGTTACAAAGCAACAAGAAGCTGCAACTGGTGATTGCAATACAAATTCCACAGGCGTTGGTGATACCAAAGACGGCGGCGAAAAGGGTACGCGAAGGAAAGCGATGGCGAGGGAGCTGAAGCCTTTGAAGCTCGACAGCTTTGAGTTCTCAAGTGTTGGGAGCTTGAGGGAGTGGGTTGGGGAAGGAGGGAAGGTGGGCTCTTCTGGGTCTTATGACGACACACCCAAGTTTGGGAAGTCTGAGAAGGATTATGGTGGTGGTGAGGAGTGCAGTGTTTTTTATCCAAACTTTGTTGCTGAATCCGAGGATGCCATGGATGAGTTGACCATGGAGGAGGAAAACATCATTAGGGAGATGTTGGATGTGATTAAGTAAGTTGTTGGTGTCAATTGTTAGGTGTGCAGATTAGTGTTGTTTTACAAGCATGTTTTGGCCTTCTGTTTTGTTAGAAGTTTCAAGTAGAACTGAGTGGAAATTAAGTTGGGGGTATTTTCCAGTGATTTGGGTTTGTGCTGCAAGTTTTGGGCTCTACATATAAATGTTTTCATAACGAGGATGGTTGATAGGATTAATAATCTATTTTCCAGTAAGATAAACTCCGGAAGCCACGAAGAAGATGAAGGTGACAATTTTTTTGAAATTCATACGTGTGGGATAACACACAAGTCTTCCGCTAATAACTAATTGCTGAAACAATTACAAATATTATAACTTAATATAATGGGTTAATAAATCAGCAGAATTCAGATTAAACCAGCGTACAAATTCATATTTAGAAAATCAAACAAACGAAGAATAATGGTCAGAAAACACCTTACCAATCGAGCTGTCGAATTCCGACTTGCTTTAGAGAAAATATCTCCCTACATACTAGTGAGATGGGTGTGACACTCTTCTCACAGGATAAAACAGTTCATTCGTCAAGCGGGTGCACACCGAAACCGACGAACCTCGAAAACAGATCAAAACCATGCAAGATTTGACCACTGGAGAACGCTGAAATTCGTGGAGACAAAAATCTCCGGAGCGGTTTTTCGTTGGAAGAGAGATAAAAGATGTGTGTATTATGTGTATTTTTATCTGGATAGAGTGCACAACATTTTATAGTAGTCTGTAGCCTAAAAATAAGACTCAGTAACCCATTAACATGGGTCTATGATTACCATGTGTGCAAGTGTACATGAGTTTAATCACCCATTCACTACTTCCACTCTATCCACTTCTCAACATTGGATTTTCTCAATTAAGTTGTTCATCGTCCTAACTAAGGTTGTGCAGCCGGTCTGGACCGGACCAGACCAGACCAGACCAGATTTTTTTCAGCGTCCAGACTGGAGACCGGTTGGATTCGGTCCGGTCCAGGACCAGATTTTTGCCTTAAAAATTTAAATAAAAAAACCCTGGACCGGAACCGGATTTTCCGAAATGTCCGGACAGGTTGGTTCTGATCCGGACCAGGTTTTGCACAATCCTAGTCCTAACCCAAACTTAATAATCCAATAATAATTACATATAAAACACTAAATGTAACTAAACAAAAACTAACACACATTATCCCAATTAGCGGATGCATACGTGACATCTAAAAAATAGGTAAATGATTGACATCATATTATGCATATATTTGTGTCTTATATCCTTTATTTTTTGTCTAAGCAAAGTTATGTAACGAGTTTTATGTTTAAGTTTCAGGAATAAAACAAGTGAGAAGAAGAGAAACAAAAAAGACATGAAAGCAAGAAAAAAAACTGAATTGTGAGACTTATGGACTGACATGCAAGAGGGAAGGACCCAGATGTAAACCGAAAGGACTAATAAGAAAATCAAGAAATTCCACACCATTATGATGAGTATTTTGACAATTAGATCCGGGCCTAAACTCCAATAACCGATCTGAGTGCACCCAATGTGAAGAATTGAAGAACTAAAGCAAATATCCGAAAATGGGTCGGATCTGGGAAAATTGACCGTCAATTTGCGGTCCAAGACCGTCAATTAGCAGTCCATTTTTCTCCGAATCCGACCCGGTTTCTCCCAGATATATGTTATGTGTTTATGTTTATTATGGGAAGGTTTCATTAGTCCCACATCGGGGGATTGTCCCCGATTACCTTTTTCTATGACTATAAATAGAACTCTTCCTCTTCTCTTGTAATACTACCCATTGCTTGGTGACATTCTCTCTACTTGGAGTAAAATCTTGAAGCAAAACTCAAGTGGAGAAGAATGCTACTTGCAATGTGAGTCATGTTAATAAAATATTTTTCTTTGTTTGTTCTCATGTTGTCTCTTTTTCATGCATGCTTAGCTTAGTCTTGTTTCTTTAATCTTAGTATAACTAGTTAGAATGTCTTTCTTCTTTATTTTAATTGCTAGAAAAATGTGTAGTGAGTAGTTTCATCCCCTTTGGGGGTGAGGATGATGTACATATATGTTGTGATATTTGGATGTTTGATGAATTTTAGATTGTGTAAACTTGCATGTTTGTTGTTTAGTGGGGGTATTTTAATCATCTACATGTTGGGGAATTTTGATGAATTTTGTCATAAGATTTAGACATTTCCCATGCTTAGTTTTCTCATGTTTATTGATTAAAGTTTCCTGTTGAATATGCTACATGTTAGTTAAGTGTTTGTATTTGTGGTTGTTTGTTTGAAGAAATTTTGTTTTGATGGGTTTTGCCATAACATTTAGACACCTCTCATGCTTACCTTTGTTCTTTACACGAGTTTATGATTTTTGACGAGTCTTGCCATATCTTTAGACATTTCTAATGCTTAGCCTAATCTTATGACAATCAAGTAGTAATTGCTGATACGTTGTGTGAATGGATTGATAAGTTTTGCCAAATCCTTAGACATTTCTTATGCATGAAAACACACACATGACACACATACATGCCTACATGCATCACTCATCACTTATTTTACTTCATATGTGCACACACTCTACCCTTTAGGGGTTTTCCTTATTGAATTCCATTTTCCTTTTATTAGTTGTTTATCTTTAGTTTTAGTAGTCTTGTGATTTCATCTCTCTTTTGTTAGTTTCTAGTTTAGTGTAGCTTAGGTTAGCATAATTACATATTTTCTCCCTTATTTGCCACTTGATTTCTGAAGAATCAGAGTTGACACATCTCATTGAGGAGTCAACCCGTACTTGCTGCGTCTTCACCGACACCGTGCACTTACGATATTAAAACGATTAAACAGAGCCCGTTAGCATCTTTGATAGGCTTAACTGGCGATGTACACATGCTCCCTAAGCTGACTTCAATTAATCCTTTATATGTATGATCACAAAAAAATACAAAATCAAACATTTCCCCAACACCAATCCATGCCTTAACTCTCATTCCATGCCTTAATATATACAACTTTTAATGCAGTTCTGTACTTTAATAATGATTTTTTTAAAATGTTCTGTAACCAAAATATCTAATAGACAAGTTAAACTATACTAAACAACATTATATTCAACTCATCATGTAATTGTGTATTTTAATAATATTTTTATGAATTAAAAAGTTATTGAACTTTTGTAATCAAAGGATACAGTTGTGTATTGAAATGATATAGTTATGTATAAAATTTATAATGTTGTGTATTGAACGCATATATATATATATATACACACACTAAATGAAGTACAAAACAAACCAAATATTTGGTCTCATTTTTTGGAAAAAGTTTTTTACTAACACAAACTTAGTCGACACTTGATGCATTGCATACATTGCATCATATGTCTTTCATTTAGATTACTTTTATATCAATAAATGCTACTAAGGTATGTGTTTAGTCGTATTTACAGAATACAGGGACCTGATTGCAAATTACCCACATTCCGAGCATAAACGCGTGCAAAAGATTCATTTCTATCATAAAGACCGAGTTCAAGTTTATCGGGTTCCGAATGGAAATGAATCCAAGCATAAAAGCATTCAAGGAGCTAATCACAAAAAGGTCAAGGGCTTAATTGCAAAATGCCAAGGACTTGATTGCAAAAGAAAAGTATCAAGTTATTTTGTTGGAAAAGTCAAAAGAAAAGTCAAAAATAAATCCCCAACAATGGAAGGAATACTCCGGAGTTCAAGACAATGGAAAGAATCATCCAGAGGCGTAAATAAAGATCAAATCATACCATAAACACATGACCAAAATCCGGACCCGAGCAGACCTGATTGTGCGGCGTTTTCGCCGCACAACACCTTCAATATGCGGCGTTTCCGCCGCCCAGTCATTGATCTGTGTGCCCGATTTTTGTCCAGTGTCGGGTCGACGCGTGTACTATCCTTTTATGTATTGGTATCCCCTGTATCGGCTATAAATAGCCCTGGAGGACGAATGTAACACATCTTTGAACCTTTGGTCTTGGATCATTAGTAATAAATTTCTGTTTTATTTTGTTTTGTTTTTATTTTCTTTTAATGTCTCTAGGATCCTTTCTTCTTCCTCCCTCCATGAGTTTCTAACTCTTTCCAAAGGGTGGAGGTGATGGAATTAGGGGTAGAGAAGATGAATGCATGTTATTGTTTTAAGTTCGTGATTAGTATATTTTGATTACTTGAGTTTATGTTAAATCATTTATCTTGTAATGCTTCATAACTAACATGATTTATTTCAAGTTTCTCCATTCTCCAATCTAAACCTAAGTCTAGACCTCCACCCGACGGAATTCTCTTCTTTGTTCTTGTTTTAATTTTAATTGCTTTTGTTTCATAGTTTAGTTAATTAAACCAAAAACCCCAAAAACCCTAATTGATTCTTCTCTACTTCTTTCCCCCAATCGACATCACACTAACAACGAAATCTCTCCCTCCTTGTGTTCGACCCGTACTTGCCACGTCTTCATAGACGCCGTGCACTTGCGGTATAAATTTAATTCTCATCAAGTTTTTGGCGCCGTTGCCGGGGAGGCGACGCAGATTTTTGTTGTTTTTGTGTTTTCGATTTTATCCTGTTTATCTTGTGCGCAATCTAAGTATTTGGATTTGTGTTTCAGGGGACAACAGAGTGCGCGGAGAAATCCGGGCACATTTGGAGCTAAACGAGCGGCGAAATCGCCGCACCTGAAGAACAACTTGCGGCGAATTCGCCGCACCAGTAAGGCTTCTGGGCGTCATTTTTCTCTGGGGTCGTCTACATCGTGGATTGGTCGCATTGAGCTACTGGAAATTCCGAGAGCAGGCGGCGAACCTGTCTGAGCATTGCGGAGGTAACTTTTCTTGCCTTTCTCGTATAATCTGAATTTTCGAAAAGTTTCCTTTCGTAGAATTGCACGTGTTAGGGTCAAAAATTCCATAATTAGCAATAACTCAACTCTGACCTAAAAATTGGCAAAATTAGAAAGACCTTAGTGCATGCATCATATAATGTTTTGTTTGCATTATTCTTGCTAAATTATTGCAAATTATTTTTGTTGAAGAGTGCTGGAGACAATGTACGTATCGCGGTTTTTAACGACTGCATTTAAGCATATAATTTAATTTGCATACAACCTTGCAATTGCCCCCATTAAAAAGACCATTGTTTGACTATCTTTGTTAGATCTAAGTTAAACTATCTTAAGGGCAACTCCATAGGAAAAGATACGGTGGGGATTTCATCACCCTTCCGTGGCCCACAAATCACAATCCTCAAGTGTCACCCAAGCCTAAAATTAAAATCAATTAGACATTGACCCCTAAGGACTCGGACTCAATTAAGGAGGAGATTGATTTGACTTGCTATGACCTGAAGCTAATTGAATTCAATTTGGTGTCTAGAAAGTGTTTTTGTGTTGACGAAAGTCTTCCAAGCGACGTGGTTGTCTAATTGGCACCGACTCTGTCGGAAGCGCCCCCACTAGCTATACACTAACTGGCCAACTTGGTTTGATTGGTGAGGGAGGTGAATCAAGCAAATCAATTCGACTCAACCAGTTAGGAGTCGTCTAGATCTAAGCGACACTAGGTCTAGGATTGTTTGAACCGTGCTTTCTTAGGAAACCTCTGACCGACCCTCTTATCTATCTTTAGAGTTAAGTTTCCCTTCTCCTCTGAGTCATCTTCTTCTCACCTACTTATACGTTCTAGTCTCCTCCCCTTTACATTATCTATTAGCATTTTAGGGTCGAGTCGAGAACTTGTGCTTGCTTAGCCTCATAAGGGTAAGAGTACTTGACTCAAGAGTGTTTTGATGGATGGTTACATGAGCAACCATCCATATCATTGTTGGGACCAGGACAATGCTTCCTGGTATTCTAAAACCTTGCAACCTGGGGTGGCTCAGACTAACACCCCATATGGTTGGGACAATCCTAATTGTATGACTGAGCAATCTTTATATTGGGGTAACATGAGAGAGGCACCGACTGCTAGACCACAATCTAGTTATGTTGGATCATATGCTGGTCAACAAACTGAGACATTACAACAAACTTTTGCCTCCTTCATGCGTAGGACAGACAACATGAGTGCACCGGTGGCTCCAGTAGCCGTACCGTGCGACTGTTGTGGGTTGAGTGGTCATGTTATCAGGGAATGCCCTTATGTTCCCCCAGAGCCTGAGTATGAGCATACTTTTTCCCAAGACGCTCAAAATGACTATTACGCATCCGCGTACAACCCGAGAGTGATGGATTCGTGGAGAAACAATTCCTATCCAAATTCTTATACCTCATTTTCACCTCAGTATCCTCCTCCCGAATACCCAGAATTCTACCAACTCCCCACGTCAAATCATTATTCTCAGCCCATCAACACCCAATCCCATAATTTCACAAGCTCAAACTTGGACCTCATAGTTGACCACGTACCTAATTCCTTGGAACAAACTTTCCTTACGTACATGGAATCCACTCAACGATCCGTACAAAATATAACATCGCATTTGAGTCAAATGATACAACAATTAGGTGAACGTAAGGAGAGTAACTTTTCGTGTCAACATGAGGATCCACCTTTTGATATCGAACCACCACCACATCCACAAATTCAAAGCACAATCTGTCAAAGCCAAACTCCTAGTCAGTCTGAAGGACTTGGGGTTTCAATTCACGATCACTTAGTGGAGGATTCGATACACATTGACCAATTTCATCATGAGTCGGCCCAGGATTGTGCCTTATCTTCGTGCCCCGTGGCCCTTGAGCCACATGATCTTCATGTTGTGCCTCTTAAGGACTCACTTCCGGTGGAGCAAGAGCTCCCTAGCACCCTCAATTTCAAACAACCTGATGAGAGTTTGCCTCTCACTATCGTTCCTGATCATCTTGGAAATGATGGAACATCAAACGACTACAGTGCTCATGAGGGTATTAGGAGTTCCTTGGAGGATACATTGGGTATGAGACCCATTTTATGTTTACCTGTTGAGTCGGACTTGCCTAACGAGGCTCCTGACCTCGCTCCGACGCACCAGCCAGTTGGTTGGAGAGTTTGGATTGACGATCATAACTTCAGCACCGTAACGGGAGAAACTCTTCTTCCGTTGCCCCCTATTTCCCAAACTCTCGAGAGGTTCAAGCTCTTTCAGTTTGATCCTTTGTATGAGACGCCTTTGCGTCCAATTCATGAACCTCTCATTTCTTCTTGTGCTCTTTGTGAAGGGGGCCCACGCATGAATATTCTGGCCCCACGTGGTGTCATGTTCCCTTTTGAGGTCTTTTGACAAATGAAGATGGGAACTTATGTTTGTACATAGTTATATTTGTATAACAATAAGTTAAAAAAAAATTGTTTTTATCCCTTCTTTAGCATCTCACAGGTTTTTGAGGGAATTCGGGTTTTTGTCCATCAACAGAGCCATGAACTTTCCTTTGTACTTCACGTTGGTGAGATCTTTCCTTTTTCATGCATAAATCCATGTAGTATCTTGCTCGCATACATTGAGGACAATGCATGATTTAGGTGTGGGGGGGTGTTTATATATGTACATATATATCTATTTGATTTTCTGCTCTGCTTTATTTTTAAAAAAAAATTAAAAAAAAAAATTCAATATTCTATGACATAGCTTAAGATTGAACTGCCAAAACCCGTGTACAAATTGCATTAAGTTTTTGTTCCTTATTATATAGTTCTGCTTGTAGAAATTATGACATAAATCTAAGTTCCAAAGAAATAACCCATGACCCTTGTAAGACATGTATGCACTTAAATTGGATGAATCAAATCTTTGAAGTGGTTGATAAAAAGCAGAGGTTGAGGAAAATATACCGGGAAGTGTGGACTTCTAATAGCAATTAAGCCTTGAGGAAAATAAAAGTAAAATAAAAATAAAGTGAGGAAAACACATTTTGCAAAATGATTACAAAAGCCCAAGCCTTCGAGTCACTGGTCCGTAGGGGTATCTTGAAACCCGGTAACTTGAGTCTGCCAGCTCGGGATTATCGACCAAACTCGCTACACGAATGCAAAAAGGGTATAAGTGTTAAAAAGAAAAGCAAATGTGTTGAATCACGGAAAAAGAAAAAAAAATAAATAAATAAATACTTTAAGATACTCAAGGCCCAAAGCTAAATGAATGATCCATGCCATGGTTGATCCAAATGATACTTCACCACCAGAGGAGGCGTGCAAAATAATTTATGTGATAACATGTGTAGAGGGGTTAGTGGTGTGAATGTTGGAGGAATAAAGACCAAGTCAAACTTTTTATAAGTTAGAACTGTATAATGAGCATGCGAGAACTTTAAGTGTGATGTGTAAGGTTAAGGCAGAGATATTAAGAGCTATTAATGGAGTGTTGAATTAAGACTTTGTGGGTGTGTCAACTGAAAACCCTCACGAGACAAAACTCGTCCTCTAAGGCAACTTGGAGGTTTAAAGGCTTGTTGCACATGCTAAGTGCAACTGTGATTCCTACGAAAGTGAGTTAGGATTTTCCTGTTTTCATTTTCTTATATTTTGTTTTGCTAGGGACTAGCAAAATCTAGGTGTGGGGGTATTTGATGCATTGCATACATTGCATCATATGTCTTTCATTTAGATTACTTTTATATCAATAAATGCTACTAAGGTATGTGTTTAGTCGTATTTACAGAATACAGGGACCTGATTGCAAATTACCCACATTCCGAGCATAAACACGTGCAAAAGATTCATTTCTATCATAAAGACCGAGTTCAAGTTTATCGGGTTCCGAATGGAAATGAATCCAAGCATAAAAGCATTCAAGGAGCTAATCACAAAAAGGTCAAGGGCTTAATTGCAAAATGCCAAGGACCTGATTGCAAAAGAAAAGGATCAAGTTATTTTGTTGGAAAAGTCAAAAGAAAAGTCAAAAATAAATCCCCAACAATGGAAGGAATACTCCGGAGTTCAAGACAATGGAAAGAATCATCCAGACGCGTAAATAAAGATCAAATCATACCATAAACACATGACCAAAATCCGGACCCGAGCAGACCTGATTGTGCGGCGTTTTCGCCGCACAACACCTTCAATATGCGGCGTTTCCGCCGCCCAGTCATTGATCTGTGTGCCCGATTTTTGTCCAGTGTCGGGTCGACGTGTGTACTATCCTTTTATGTATTGGTATCCCCTGTATCGGCTATAAATAGCCCTGGAGGACGAATGTAACACATCTTTGAACCTTTGGTCTTGGATCATTAGTAATAAATTTCTGTTTTATTTTGTTTTGTTTTTATTTTCTTTTAATGTCTCTAGGATCCTTTCTTCTTCCTCCCTCCATGAGTTTCTAACTCTTTCCAAAGGGTGGAGGTGATGGAATTAGGGGTAGAGAAGATGAATGCATGTTATTGTTTTAAGTTCGTGATTAGTATATTTTGATTACTTGAGTTTATGTTAAATCATTTATCTTGTAATGCTTCATAACTAACATGATTTATTTCAAGTTTCTCCATTCTCCAATCTAAACCTAAGTCTAGACCTCCACCCGACGGAATTCTCTTCTTTGTTCTTGTTTTAATTTTAATTGCTTTTGTTTCATAGTTTAGTTAATTAAACCAAAAACCCCAAAAACCCTAATTGATTCTTCTCTACTTCTTTCCCCCAATCGACATCACACTAACAACGAAATCTCTCCCTCATTGTGTTCGACCCGTACTTGTCACGTCTTCATAGACGCCGTGCACTTGCGGTATAAATTTAATTCTCATCAACACTCTACATCAAAACTACGAAAAATAGGTGTCGTAACCTATTAGATTAGCATATGAAATGTATTAAGTGAGTACATAGTTGTGACTCATTCTATATACAAAATGTAGTCACATTGGTTACAAGTATATAACAACAAAAAGATGATATCTTCTACAATCCTACTTAACTCATATATCATCACTATTTTGTGGTCACTACTTCCACAACTTCCACTACGAAACAATCCTACCTACTAGCACTGAAGGCAAACTCATGATCACAAAGGTAGAAACTCCAGATGTCCAAAGAAGGTAGAAACTTCAGCAGTCCAAACAAAGCAGAAACTCCAAAACACTGTAAAAAATGATCAACTTGTAATATAAGTCTTAGTTCAAACTCTTGGGACGCATGAATATCCTTGTTGATGATCTGACAAAATGTCATTCTAAATAGACACCAAATAATATTAGTTTATTCTTGGAAGTGAATAATTTATTTTTGGAAGTGAAAGTCTACTTAATACTACTTTATAATAAGACAACATTAAACAACTACTAAAGATCTAGACATGTAATCTAACACATGCTAGTTCATATCAAATATCAATACATCCAAATTCTTTCTGACTTCCAATATTTCATTCTAGTGTCACTGTAAGAAGCGAAAGAACTACAAATAATAACATAAGTTGGATTTAGATTTCACGTCCTACACATGAAAATCACTTAAAGAATTAAAAACTTGGAGAAGAAACATGTAACAATTATAAACTAAAATTACAAAGCATATTAAGCACAAACTTCTAGTGTAGGAAACGTTCTCGTGTAGGAAACTTTAAAATGTCACACTCTCAATTACAATGGAAATTGACAACTATAAACTTCTAACTAGTTCCTCCTTAGGATCCAAACCCAAACGGTCATTTTAACTTCTTCCTGTAATTGTCATGGTTATATATTTGTACTGTTTGCTCTACCACCACAAAACAATATAATCATCAAACTGCTACATACTTTGTGACATTTTCCAAAGCACTATATTTCCTAATCAGAGTCATTGCAAGTCTTTACAAAAGTCTGCTGCTAGTTCTTTAGTTTGAATTATTAATAAGTGTAATTTGACAAAATGCAAAAAACGTTTTACCAGTAAACACCAAATTGTCTGGTATCTTTTGACTTTAAAAGGTAAGTTATTTCAAAATTCTTGAAAAATTAGCTTTCTCAAAAGTCAAATGTAGAAAGCAATACGACAACGAGATGAAATTTTCTCACTCATTGGATTATACTTTCTTAGATGTCCTTCAATGTTTTAGCTATATATTACTGACATTCAAAATGTTGTTTAACAATGGACACAAGGTGTTTCCTGATAATGTCAATTAGTTGGAGAGAACAAAAAACGATGGCCCAAACTAAATAAAGAATAATGATAAGGTTAAAGGAGGAAAAAAATGCACGATGAAAGTGGGTTAGAGAATATAAATAAATGATGAACAAGCAAGCAATATGAGAAATCCCAAATCAAATCTTCTTCCTCTTTGACGAAGGAAATGGTGAACTGGATTGAGTTATTGGATGGATGCGTAATACTTAGCAGTGTGAATAAAGAAAAGCTTTGTAAGGTGTTCATGGATCTGTATTATCAAAATAAAATGGAACGAAGACGTGTGTTGTTGGAGTAGAATGTTTACAAGATATGTATTAAGGATCTAATGTAGAATACATAATTACTATGAAAGAAACCGCACTTTGTTTGTATAATCTTCTGCTTTGGCAAGTACTAGAATACTTAATTGTCTTGTCAAATAAAAAATATAGACCTTTTATTTTATTACCAGAAGAAAGACACTTAGTTGTTCACCTAAAAATATCTTAAAATAATAGGTTGTGAGATTGAATGACTGTGTATGCATGCCACTAGTTCTTCTTGTGTTTCTATAATAAAAATATATATAAAGTTTTGGATGAAGATATATACCTAACTAAAGTCATGCATGTTTGACTATATATTCATTCATAATCCACCGTTGATCGAGAGCTGAAGGTTTAACAGTTAAAAAGAGTGAGTGGGGAATCATAAGGCAAAAAACATACAATCTTTTTTCATTGCCGAACTGAAAGAGGATAACGAATCCCACAATTACACATCTTCAAAATCCAACGCAATACCGTAAAAACTGTAGTTGTTTATCTTGAATACGTGAAATTGTTATAAAATAAATAAACATAAAACAAAGAAGTTAAAGATTTGGACGAGAACATTTGTAGTATTTCATCATCACCAAAGTATTACAATAGACTCCTATTTATTGCTTAAATGAGAGAATTGAAAGGGTGTATGTTACAAGAATTTACAAATGAGAAGGTGAGATGTTGATGGAGTTATGAGAGGAGAAAGTGAAATATCCATAATATTTCACAACACTCCCCATTGTATCTTCACTTACATGTTTTCAGTCTGCATCGTTAAAAACCTTACTAAGAAAAACTCATCAGGATAAAAACTTAGTGAAGGAAAAAAAATGCAGAGCATATAATCTTCCCCCTTATTTCAATATACGTTTTCAAACGCTGAACAACAATCTTGCGAACAAGTTATTCAAAAACTCTGGTAGGCAACAACTTCGCGAATAGATTTGCAAAGTTGCCACTTGATTGATCTGTCTCGTTAAAAACTTGCCAAGTAAAACCAAACTTGGTGAACGAAAAAAGAATGCAATATATAATTCTCTCCCTTAATTCAACATACATTTATAACACTCACTTAGATAATATGTGTTATGTTTATGTATCATAAAAAAACCTTGCTACAAAACCTTGTCTGAAAAAATAGTTAATGAAAATAATGCATAACATACGCTAACAAAATTGCACAAACTACCGCATTAGAAACCCTTAAACAATAAAACCTTTTAGGACAAAAAATGGAAAAAAGGTGCAACTACAAGCCTTCTAGAGCTTTATCCTTCAGGGATATTCGTCTTTCAGGGACGATAAATACAAATCCGCTCCTCCTGATTCGTAGTTTACTAAACTTACGAATATATTTTACATAGTTTTTAAACAGAAAAGTGCATGAGGATTCAATAAACAAATACACCATAGTTTAATGAATTTAATGGATATTTACTATATTTCACATAGATAATAAGATTGTGAAATATGTTTGCGCAACTCAAATAATATACTGGAAGTAACACAAATTGTGGTAACTTTTGCAAAATATGAATTTGTTACCTCAAAAGATATTACATATGGACAATTTAAAGATGCGATATGAGACTGTAAGAATCAATAATTGATTCACCAACTTGCATAAAGTTGTATGACTCCACGTAATGACACCAAATTTTTGTGATAATGATTGATGTGGATCGGACATGTAAGAAATTACTAATGTAAATCTTTATCGCATGACTAGAAATTGATAAATCTTTGAACGTCATCTAAATGTTTTCAGATGAACATTATGCTTAGATAAAATATTTACTGTGAACCTTATTAGGTTTCAAGTTATAAGAAAATGTTCATGATGTTTTGATAAGGAACTTTAGGTCCTATTACAATTGGATCTTTGTAGATATATAATAAATACCATTTGTTAGTGTACTTTTAATGTGAGCATTAAGTATAATATTTTTTCTGCACTATTCACTTTCTACAATTGAATCATTGTACCAATTCTCTTCGAGAGTGTTTGAACTTCAGGTCGAAAAATAATTGGGTTTTCTCTAGTCATTTATTTCAAAAATCCGTCCATTAAATATTTCATGGGTTTTCAAAAACTCTGTTGGAGGTCCTATGACATCAAGCATGTTATAAATATAATAAATAACAATAATTTTTTATTGGATGAAACATATGGACGACTAATATCAACTTCATATTATTCTTCATGATGACTTTGATTGAAGATGTTATATGCTCACTCTTACTTGTTTCTTCATATAGTGATATTTTCAAAATTTGTATAGTGCTTATTTTAATTCTTGTCATCATATAATATACTTTATCATATTAGTCCTTCAGGGACTCTCATATAAGTACCAATATTAAGTGACTTATAAAACTTTTAAGTCACAACATTTGTTGCCTTTTTGGTCTTAATCTATGTTTTGATAATTTAATCAATGTAATCTTAATTATAATCAATGTAGAATAACACACACCATGCATAACATATATATTGTATTGTGCTAATTTTTATAGGTGATCAATATTCAAGAAAGAGGGAAATGAAGTCAAGACATGTAATTAAAGCTATATTGAAGACATGTGATCTTGATTGCTTTTGAGTTTTAGGAACATTGTGTAATTACGCATACTTGAGCTAAAAACTAATCAAACACACACTAGGTTCCCATAGAAGTCACACACAAAATCTCACTTCAATAGATCACCCAAACTTAGATCAAAATTCACTAACTAGAACTGCCAGAGCCATTTCGATCGACCGTTCAGACCTTCGATCGATTGTTTGTTTCCTTTAAACAATTAGTGTTTTATAACACCCGACCAGTCGACCGTTCATACCTTTTTGGTCGACCGTGTAAACATAAGTTTCTAACTGTTAGACTTGTCGTATTATACCAACGTTCGTATTCTCATTATTTACCCAAACCCCAAAAATACAAATGCCTATCGGTCAACCGGGGACCTTATTTTGGTCGACCGAACCTAAATGTCTCGACAAACCCCAAGTGTATGGAAGTTTCCGGTAGACCGTGGACCTTGTTTCGGTCGACCGAATATGAACGTTTTTGTCAACCCCATAGAGTCTGGAAGTTTACGGTCGACCGAACCTATCTCGGTGTTCGACCGTTAACTTAAGTGAACCTAAGTTATGACTTGATATGTTCAATCGTTCCCTTATCGGTCGACCGAACCTTGTTCCAAATTGCCTATCGGTCGACTGTTGAACCCGTCCGGTCGACTGAATTTGTTCTGAAATGTTTACTGCAGGTTTCTATTTTGTGTTTCTTACACAACTTACCACACTTAACCCCAATGGCTATAACCCTTCTAGAGATTATAAATAGAGTTGCCCAAGACACATTTATACAACTCTCCTACTACTATTTGTTCTATACACTAGATAGAAACTCCCAAGCTCCAAATTCCCCAATCCTACACTCTAAGCCTAAATTCCACACCTTTGATCATAGCCAAATCATACTTAAAGCGTGCTCAAGATTTATAGAGTGTCGTCCCACTCAATTGTTGTTCGAGAAGCAAGAATTTTGGTGAAAGCTCAAAGTGTTCCCTCTCGGGTTGTGAGAGGAACAAATCAAGCTAGCGAGAGTTGTTTGTGGAAGCTTATGTTGTAAAGGCGTTCTCTCCTGGCTCAGAACGGGGAGTGGAAAGTGAAGTCGTGAGCGGAGCTCGGTGATTCGAGTGGAGCTTGCAAGAGAGGACTATGACCCGGGTGAGGTGCCGAACCTCTATAAAACTTCGTCGTCTCCATTGTGGTTTGCCTTGTATTCCTTACTTGCTTCTTTTGTTTTTAATTTTCGCTGCATCTTTGTTTTTAATTTCCACTGCATTAATGATAGAATTATATTGCATTTGAATGTGGAGGTTACAAGAAGTTGTAATATCAATAGACAATGTGACTCATCCATATAATATATTTGTTATTTCATAACACTCTTCCTTAGATGATCACTGTATGTTATACGTTTTTTAGTCTGCCTCGTTAAAAACCTTGTCAAGTAAAACCCCGTGGGACAAAAACTTGGTGAATGAAAAAAATGCATAGCGTATAATTCTCCCCCTCAATTTAATATACCTTTATGAACTCTTTTAAATAAAATGGCGTTATGTTAATGTCTCGTTAAAAACCTTGCTACAAAAAACCAGTGGGAAAATAGCTAAAGGAAAAAGAGTACGTGACATACGTTAACACAATTGCACAAATTGTCTCTTTAAAAACCTTGCCAACTAAAACTACGTGAGACAAAAACTTGGGAAAGAGAACAAGATTACAGCTACAAGCCATCTGTGCTTTATCCATAATCGTAGTTCAGGGATGATAATTAGAAATCTACTCCCCTGATATGTAGTTCATCAACTTGCATAATGAGTGCAACGTCTCCACAATAACACAAAATAATTTATGATCTGTAGTTATTGTGGATTAGACATGTAGGAATCATCACTGCAGAAAATATTCATCTCATGAATATAGTAAGTAAATATTGATAATTTCAGATGAACTTTTTTGTATAATATACATTTATATATTTGAATCATTGTAACAATTCTCTTCTAGAGAATGTACGAATTGCATATCGAAAAATAGTTCACTGTTCTCCAGTCAATTATTACAAAATTTATCATTCAAATATTTCATGGGTACGTGTTAAATATCTTCAGGAGTTCCTTTTCATACTATTCTTCGAGATGATATGCATATTCTCTATGTTTTGTTCATATGATGATTATATCGCATCTCTTCATTATAATTTTCTTTGGGCAATTTAGTCCTTCAGGGACTCTTATTTATATCAATATCAAGTGATTTATACAAATTTACAATCACAACATATCTCATATGTTTATCTATAGTTATGTCATATTGATCAAGTAATGTAACGTAGAGAATGAGTAACATCGTAATAGATGTTGGATCTTGTGAAAAACTCTTGTGTCACTACCCACTTTATATTGTACAACCATGTTGTTGTAATGTGATTTCTATTCACATTCTCCAGAAATCAGGACTACAAGTCCAATAAGCGAGTCTAGTTCTATATTGTTCGTCTTCTTTTTTTCATTTCAAATACGAATGCTTCTCGCATTCTATGATATTATAGATTCTGGATCCAGATTTCTTTGAATTAACATACTCTAAGAAGGTGAATTAGTCTTTGACAATAACTTTTTTATGTTTCTCTCGTATCAACATAGTTGATTGCAACTTTTATAATAATCAAATTCTCGTCATTTCCCAAAACATTAGGATTTGACCGTTATGTATTCCCAGAATTGTTACATTTGCTAGCAAATGTTTTAAATTTACCGGGTTTATATTTTCAGGAATAACCTCTTCCGGAGGTGTAACGAGTGACTAACTTTTATTTTCATTTCCACAAATAATATATGTTCTAGTCCACGCTTTTGGCGTTGGTTGAGCTTAAGTATATTTTATCATTGGGAGATCTCCACTTTATATTATGCATTTTATGTTTGATAATACAAGACTTATCCACTCCTTTGTGATCAATAAAAAGTATGACCATTACTTGCTAGATATTGGAGGTTAATGATTTTATGAACTTCATGTTCAACGATACTTGTACGTATATTCTCTTATGAACTTCAGGTTCGATATAGTACATTTTCTTGGTATTTTTTGAGCTTCTGACTTTCTCCCCCTAATGCCAAATAAATATGCCTGTATAAATATAAATGTTGGACAAGACAATAAAATACATTGTCCTTCAGGGACTTCAAATATTTTAATATTATCAGGAATATGAATCATGCTGAAATGTCCAATTTAATTTGAGGTCGCTAATTTTTTTGAAGTGGTAATCTATTGATCGCAAATGGAAAACATTTCATTCAATATCGTACAAGTAAAATAGGAGAACATTCATAACATGATCTACATAACATAAAAAAATGAATAATACCAACATGTATGTATATTAATGTATCATTTATAAATTTTAAGATCTCATAATGATCCATATTTAGAGATATTTTATAAATCGATGCTTAATTTGTAACGTGCTTCAGACACATGATCCAAAATACGATGACATGTGATTTTGCAATAACTTATGCTTATAACTTTCAATCACAAGTAATGCGCAACACAAGTTATCATATCTTTCAAAAAGATAGAGCTCGTAGATACCTACTTTGTTGTAGATTTTTTTCATTCTTCAATGGATGGTCATAAGAAATTTCAGCAACATTTGTCATCGTATATGTCCTCGTTGACCCAATCAGTCATAACATATGTTATTAGAATCAATATTCATTTGATTCACCACTGCAAGTCTTTTGACCAAGTCACTACGTGTGCAATGACACGTCGTTCAAAAGTCAGGTAATTTTCTTAATAACATTTTTCCTGCTTGACATGATTGTAGTAATATAAAAATATTCTTCTTTACTTCAATTGTAGTCTCAATACAAGTCATTATGGCAATTTGAAACTTAGTAAGTTTATTGAGACATAATATATAAAATGCATCATTTAAAGCCAATATAATTTCACATATAACAATAGATATGACTCTTCCGGAACTTTCTACTAAATTCATACGACTTTGTACAATAGTGACTTCAGCTTTTCTCATTATCAAATTAGAGAAATACTTATATTTTAATATAGTGCAATGACACATCGTTCAAAAGTCAGGTAATTTTATTAATAACATTTTTCCTGCTTGACATGATTGTAGTAATATAAAAATATTCTTCTTTACTTCAATTGTAGCCTCAATACAAGTCATCATGGTGATTTGAAACTTAGTAAGTTTATTGAGACATAATATATAAAATGCATCATTTAAAGCCAATATAATTCAACATGTAATAGTAGATATGACTCTTCTTGAACTTTCTACTAAATTCGTACGACTTTGTACAATAGCGACTTCGGCTTTTCTCATTATCAAATTAGAGAAATACTTATATTTTAATATAGTGTGTATGACAACACTATACATGATACATAAATCATCTTTCCTGATCTTACATCAAATATGAGACCGAAGAATATTCATACTATTCATTTCAAGCCAAATAAAATATTTATTGCAGATAAATTATTTATGCAACTATTACAAAATAAATGATAAAGTTCTTCCAAAGAAAAATATAATCAAAATAAGAACCATGCATTAGATCATATCATGGTCAATTAATTTCAACGTAACTTACTATAAGTCTATTAGATAGAAATTATGCATGCCACATATTACCATATGCATGTGTACTTTGTCATTTTAAGACAATAATGCAAATACTATCTTTGCTATTAATCCTTAAAAGACGTATTATAATAATATGCATAAATAGTCATGACAAACATAAAAATACAAAATATTGATGTGCTATCAACATTTGCATGTGTTATTAATATCTAGAAGAATCCTTCGTAAGTGAGCAACAATAACAAGTATGAAAATATATTGGACTAATGAGATCACTAACCAATATAAAATAGTTTCAATTGAACTAATTGCTAGCTCATGAGTCTAGCATTTATCGAGGATCATAAACAAGTCTAATGTGCAGGTTTAAAACAAAAAATATCATAAACATGACCATGTCGTACATGTATCAATAGAGCTTCAATTATTATATGTACATTATGGAATTATGCTAGTATTTACATATGTATCATCTCCATAAATCAATAAATCACATTTCATTGAAACATTAATTAGTTATCCAAAAAGAAATGTAGCATGCTTAATTTGACGACAATATACTAGTGAATCACAATTCACGAGATAACTACAATTCAACCAGGAATTATCATCTTTAAAATTAACAAAGATCAAACCAAACATATAACATACAATTTGTGTTTCTATAAAACATGTTGGCTTTTTGGCCTTAATCCGTATTTTGATGATGTAATTAAACCTAATCTTAATTAGGACATGTAGATTAGCACATGTAGTATAATAGTATACATGTTGTATTGTGCTAACATCTACAGGTGATCAAGACTCAAGAAAGAAGAAAAATCAAGTCAAGACATGTAATCAAGCTAGGATTGAAGACATGTAATTTTACCTTTCTTTGAGTATTAGGAACTTATGTGAATTGAGCATAACATAAGCTAATATACATGCATTCACACACTAGGTTCCTTGTAGGAGTCACACACAAAATATCATATAATTTGGACTCCATTAGATCACCTAAACACTTAAAACATTGGTCGCCAGTCTACCTGAGTTCGGTCGACCGTTCACCTTTCGGTCGACCGGTTATACACAATATTTGTTATACCAGACCAATCCGTTCAACCGATCACATTTCTATCAACCGATTACCCAGACCTGTTCGGTCGACCGGTAGACCTTCGGTCGACCGTTTCGTTTGCCATTTCTGGTAAAAATATTACCGTTTTATTTGTCGTATTATACAACGGTCATATACACATTTTTCTCAATATACACCCCCATATACATTAGAACCGGTCGAACAAAACACACCTTTCGGTCGACCGTTTAATTCGTGAAAAACCCCCTGCTATCGGTCGACACAAGTTTGTCCAACCGATCAAGATTTCTCTCTACCGAACCCAGTAGTTCGGTCGACCGGTACCTGTTCGGTCGACCGTTGACCTATAGAACTTAAGTGATTCGGTCGACCAGTACCTTTGTTCGGTCAACCGATCCATCAACAGACTCAAGGGTTCGGTCGACCGATACACCTTTCGGTCGACCGTTTCTGGACAGATTTCTGAACCCGTTTTTCTGTTTTGTGTATCTTGCACAAAACCCAATCAAATCTTGTCCAAACGGCTAGAAATCTTTAGGAGCTTATAAATAGAGGTTCACACTTAGTTTTCCACAAGATTTCACAACTCCAAAGTGTCAAACTTATAGTGAGATTTTCCACAACCTCAAAGCTCCCAATTAGTGATTCCAAAGCCTAATTTCCACATCCTCCATCATACAATCATCTAGCAATTGCTTTTAGTGGAGTGGTAAAGTCAACTGGGCGAAGGTCCTGGTCAACTGGTATCAGAGCCAAAGCGTCGAATTCGAATCCGGTTGCATCACCAAATCAAGATTGGAGCTATTCAAGATTCAAGTTTGGTATAAAAATTTCTATCTCTAAAATTTCTGAAAAATAGCTCTAATCTAGTCAATATGCTTAATTGTCATATCCTTAGAGTTTAATTCATTGCAAATCATTAACCCTATTCATTGCAAATCATTTATCACATCCATTGATTCTAAATGTCAAATTTTAAATGGATGTTAGAATAAGGCTTAAGTTGAAACTTAAATGAACTTAACTTGAATCATACTCATTGTTTCCATTTAGCCTTATTGATAGGGGGAGCTTAAATGTTATATCTTTTATTAGAGTAATGAAGTGCAAAATTTAGGGGGAGCAACTTCATTACAAGACATCCAAATTCTATGCTTAAAGTCTTAAATAATTATTATTTTTGATGGATGTCAAAGGGGGAGAGATAATTAAGGGGGTAACTTGGAATTTGGCATAAAATTGATCAAAAACTATGCACATCCATAGGGGGAGCATTTATATGCATAGTTAACATATACAAATTTCAAGTATTAGGTTGATTTAAGATATAGGTTGCCATCATCAAAAAGGGGGAGATTGTTGGCTTTTTGGCCTTAATCCGTATTTTGATGATGTAATTAAACCTAATCTTAATTAGGACATGTAGATTAGCACATGTAGTATAATAGTATACATGTTGTATTGTGCTAACATCTACAGGTGATCAAGACTCAAGAAAGAAGAAAAATCAAGTCAAGACATGTAATCAAGCTAGGATTGAAGACATGTAATTTTACCTTTCTTTGAGTATTAGGAACTTATGTGAATTGAGCATAACATAAGCTAATATACATGCATTCACACACTAGGTTCCTTGTAGGAGTCACACACAAAATATCATATAATTTGGACTCCATTAGATCACCTAAACACTTAAAACATTGGTCGCCAGTCTACCTGAGTTCGGTCGACCGTTCACCTTTCGGTCGACCGGTTATACACAATTTTTGTTATACCAGACCAATCCGTTCAACCGATCACACATCTACTCAACCGATTACCCAGACCTGTTCGGTCGACCGGTAGACCTTCGGTCGACCGTTTTGTTTGCCATTTCTGGTAAAAATATTACCGTTTTATTTGTCGTATTATACAACGGTCGTATACACATTATTCTCAATATACACCTCCATATACATTAGAACCGGTCGAACAAAACACACCTTTCGGTCGACCGTTCAATTCGTGAAAAACCCCCTGCTATCGGTCGACACAAGTTTGTCCAACCGATCAAGATTTCTCTCTACCGAACCCAGTAGTTCGGTCGACCGGTACCTGCTCGGTCGACCGTTGACCTATAGAACTTAAGTGATTCGGTCGACCAGTACCTATGTTCGGTCAACCGATCCATCAACAGACTCAAGGGTTCGGTCGACCGATACACCTTTCGGTCGACCGTTTCTGGACAGATTTCTGAACCTGATTTTCTGTTTTGTGTATCTTGCACAAAACCCAATCAAATCTTGTCCAAACGGCTAGAAATCTTTAGGAGCTTATAAATAGAGGTTCACACTTAGTTTTCCACAAGATTTCACAACTCCAAAGTGTCAAACTTATAGTGAGATTTTCCACAACCTCAAAGCTCCCAATTAGTGATTCCAAAGCCTAATTTCCACATCCTCCATCATACAATCATCTAGCAATTGTTGTGCTCAATACTAGAAGAGTGAATCCCACTCAAGGTTACATTTGTTGTAAAGAGAGCAAGGGTCTTGGTGAAAGCCCAAGACAAGAAGCAAGGATTTCGGTGAAAGCCCGAAGTGTTCCTCTCGGATTGTGAGAGGTGGTGCCAAGCTCGGCGAGGGTTGTTCGCGAGCTTGAAGACTTGTAAAAGGCGTTGCTCCCGGCCCGGAACGGGGAGGCATAGTGAAGACGCAAGAGGGGCTCGAACGGAGATTCGAGAGGGGCTTGCAAGAGAGGACGTAGGCGCGGCCGAACCTCTGTAAAACCGACGCGTCTTCTCTTTGTGGTTTGCATTATTTCCTACTTGTGTTTGATTTGTTTTTAATTTCCGCTGCATTTCTTTGATCGATCAACCAAGTAGTTAATTAGGGCTTAATAGTGATTAGTGGACCCATAGACCCATAACCCACACGATCCTATATACCCACATTTGGTATCAGAGCCTCGTTCGTTAATTTTGTTCTTAATCGATAAATTAACATGGCTCTTAATGCATCCACACCAAATGAATCATGTAAACCACCATATTTTGATGGAAATAACTTTAGCTCATGGAAATTTAAAATGTCTTCATTTATTAAATCCATGAATGCTAACTTATGGTTTATGATTCAAACTCCATATGAATCACCTAGATATCATATTAGTAAATGGAGTTTAGAAGATGAGAAAAATGCATCCCTAAATGCTAAGGCTATGAATGTCATATTTTGTGCATTAGGAGATGAACTTTTTAATGTTGTTTGCTCATGTGATAGTGCTTATTCAATATGGCAAACATTAGAAAAGAATTTTGGTGAAGGAGATTCACCAACCGGGAAGAAGGGAGAAGCAAATCCTAAGGATGTAGCTCAAGCAAAGAAAATGGAGATTAACTCAACATCTTCATCATCATTAAGCTCATCCGATAGAGAAAGTGAAGATGAGGTATCCTCTAGCTCTTCTTCAAGTAGTAGTTCAAAAGATAATGCCCATGATTTTAATGAACTACAAAATGCATTTCAAAGATTATTTGAAAAATATAAAGAACTTCACAAGATTAATCAATTAGCAAATGAGCAAATCCATGATCTTAAATGTCAAAATGCATCTATGTTAGATGATAAAGTTGATTTGCTTGCTAAAATTGAAGTTCTAACTTCTGAAAATGCATGCTTGAGGAATAAAAACTTAAATGTTAAATCTAACTCATCTAATGCAATTGAAAGTCATATGCTTGAAAATGACAAAATTGACTTGCTAAAGAAACTAGATAAATCATATCTTGAAAGCAAGCAAACTTTAAATGACTCAAATTGCATGAATGAAAAAGTTGCAAATTTAGAGATTCACATGCTTAACATGAATGAAAAGCATAATTCTATGATTAAAAATCTAAATTGCTTAAACGAATCTCTAGCAACTAAAAACAGTGAACTTAATGTCTTAAATGAAAATTTGTCAAATAAATTGCATAAGTTCACACATGGCAATAAAAGCAATTTTTATGTTAAAAACTTTCCTATTCAAATTATTGTTAAACATAATGTTGCCATGAAAAAGAAAGTAAGTGTAGAGGTACCAAAATCAACTTGGATTTGGGTACCAAAAGCTAAACTTAATGGACCCAAGCAAAAATGGGTACCAAAATCTACACTTGTAGGAGCTTGAGGAAGAGATTGGTGGTGACCGGGTGAGCCAAAGCGTCGAATTCGAATCCGGTTGCATCACCAAATGAGATTGGAGCTAATCAAGATTCAAGTTTGGTATAAATTTCTATCCTAGAAATTTCTGAAAATTTAGCTCTAGTCTAATTAATATGCTTAATTGTCATATCTTTAGAAAAGTTCAATTCATTGAAAATCATTAACCCTAATTCATTGCAAATCATTAACCCTATTCATTGCAAATCATTTATCACATCCATTGATTCTAAATGTCAAATTTTAAATGGATGTTAGAATAAGGCTTAAGTTGAAACTTAAATGAACTTAACTTGAATCATACTCATTGTTTCCATTTAGCCTTATTGATAGGGGGAGCTTAAATGTTATATCTTTTATTAGAGTAATGAAGTGCAAAATTTAGGGGGAGCAACTTCATTACAAGACATCCAAATTCTATGCTTAAAGTCTTAAATAATTATTATTTTTGATGGATGTCAAAGGGGGAGAGATAATTAAGGGGGTAACTTGGAATTTGGCATAAAATTGATCAAAAACTATGCACATCCATAGGGGGAGCATTTATATGCATAGTTAACATATACAAATTTCAAGTATTAGGTTGATTTAAGATATAGGTTGCCATCATCAAAAAGGGGGAGATTGTTGGCTTTTTGGCCTTAATCCGTATTTTGATGATGTAATTAAACCTAATCTTAATTAGGACATGTAGATTAGCACATGTAGTATAATAGTATACATGTTGTATTGTGCTAACATCTACAGGTGATCAAGACTCAAGAAAGAAGAAAAATCAAGTCAAGACATGTAATCAAGCTAGGATTGAAGACATGTAATTTTACCTTTCTTTGAGTATTAGGAACTTATGTGAATTGAGCATAACATAAGCTAATATACATGCATTCACACACTAGGTTCCTTGTAGGAGTCACACACAAAATATCATATAATTTGGACTCCATTAGATCACCTAAACACTTAAAACATTGGTCGCCAGTCTACCTGAGTTCGGTCGACCGTTCACCTTTCGGTCGACCGGTTATACACAATATTTGTTATACCAGACCAATCCGTTCAACCGATCACATTTCTATCAACCGATTACCCAGACCTGTTCGGTCGACCGGTAGACCTTCGGTCGACCGTTTCGTTTGCCATTTCTGGTAAAAATATTACCGTTTTATTTGTCGTATTATACAACGGTCATATACACATTTTTCTCAATATACACCCCCATATACATTAGAACCGGTCGAACAAAACACACCTTTCGGTCGACCGTTTAATTCGTGAAAAACCCCCTGCTATCGGTCGACACAAGTTTGTCCAACCGATCAAGATTTCTCTCTACCGAACCCAGTAGTTCGGTCGACCGGTACCTGTTCGGTCGACCGTTGACCTATAGAACTTAAGTGATTCGGTCGACCAGTACCTTTGTTCGGTCAACCGATCCATCAACAGACTCAAGGGTTCGGTCGACCGATACACCTTTCGGTCGACCGTTTCTGGACAGATTTCTGAACCCGTTTTTCTGTTTTGTGTATCTTGCACAAAACCCAATCAAATCTTGTCCAAACGGCTAGAAATCTTTAGGAGCTTATAAATAGAGGTTCACACTTAGTTTTCCACAAGATTTCACAACTCCAAAGTGTCAAACTTATAGTGAGATTTTCCACAACCTCAAAGCTCCCAATTAGTGATTCCAAAGCCTAATTTCCACATCCTCCATCATACAATCATCTAGCAATTGCTTTTAGTGGAGTGGTAAAGTCAACTGGGCGAAGGTCCTGGTCAACTGGTATCAGAGCCAAAGCGTCGAATTCGAATCCGGTTGCATCACCAAATCAAGATTGGAGCTATTCAAGATTCAAGTTTGGTATAAAAATTTCTATCTCTAAAATTTCTGAAAAATAGCTCTAATCTAGTCAATATGCTTAATTGTCATATCCTTAGAGTTTAATTCATTGCAAATCATTAACCCTATTCATTGCAAATCATTTATCACATCCATTGATTCTAAATGTCAAATTTTAAATGGATGTTAGAATAAGGCTTAAGTTGAAACTTAAATGAACTTAACTTGAATCATACTCATTGTTTCCATTTAGCCTTATTGATAGGGGGAGCTTAAATGTTATATCTTTTATTAGAGTAATGAAGTGCAAAATTTAGGGGGAGCAACTTCATTACAAGACATCCAAATTCTATGCTTAAAGTCTTAAATAATTATTATTTTTGATGGATGTCAAAGGGGGAGAGATAATTAAGGGGGTAACTTGGAATTTGGCATAAAATTGATCAAAAACTATGCACATCCATAGGGGGAGCATTTATATGCATAGTTAACATATACAAATTTCAAGTATTAGGTTGATTTAAGATATAGGTTGCCATCATCAAAAAGGGGGAGATTGTTGGCTTTTTGGCCTTAATCCGTATTTTGATGATGTAATTAAACCTAATCTTAATTAGGACATGTAGATTAGCACATGTAGTATAATAGTATACATGTTGTATTGTGCTAACATCTACAGGTGATCAAGACTCAAGAAAGAAGAAAAATCAAGTCAAGACATGTAATCAAGCTAGGATTGAAGACATGTAATTTTACCTTTCTTTGAGTATTAGGAACTTATGTGAATTGAGCATAACATAAGCTAATATACATGCATTCACACACTAGGTTCCTTGTAGGAGTCACACACAAAATATCATATAATTTGGACTCCATTAGATCACCTAAACACTTAAAACATTGGTCGCCAGTCTACCTGAGTTCGGTCGACCGTTCACCTTTCGGTCGACCGGTTATACACAATTTTTGTTATACCAGACCAATCCGTTCAACCGATCACACATCTACTCAACCGATTACCCAGACCTGTTCGGTCGACCGGTAGACCTTCGGTCGACCGTTTTGTTTGCCATTTCTGGTAAAAATATTACCGTTTTATTTGTCGTATTATACAACGGTCGTATACACATTATTCTCAATATACACCTCCATATACATTAGAACCGGTCGAACAAAACACACCTTTCGGTCGACCGTTCAATTCGTGAAAAACCCCCTGCTATCGGTCGACACAAGTTTGTCCAACCGATCAAGATTTCTCTCTACCGAACCCAGTAGTTCGGTCGACCGGTACCTGCTCGGTCGACCGTTGACCTATAGAACTTAAGTGATTCGGTCGACCAGTACCTATGTTCGGTCAACCGATCCATCAACAGACTCAAGGGTTCGGTCGACCGATACACCTTTCGGTCGACCGTTTCTGGACAGATTTCTGAACCTGATTTTCTGTTTTGTGTATCTTGCACAAAACCCAATCAAATCTTGTCCAAACGGCTAGAAATCTTTAGGAGCTTATAAATAGAGGTTCACACTTAGTTTTCCACAAGATTTCACAACTCCAAAGTGTCAAACTTATAGTGAGATTTTCCACAACCTCAAAGCTCCCAATTAGTGATTCCAAAGCCTAATTTCCACATCCTCCATCATACAATCATCTAGCAATTGTTGTGCTCAATACTAGAAGAGTGAATCCCACTCAAGGTTACATTTGTTGTAAAGAGAGCAAGGGTCTTGGTGAAAGCCCAAGACAAGAAGCAAGGATTTCGGTGAAAGCCCGAAGTGTTCCTCTCGGATTGTGAGAGGTGGTGCCAAGCTCGGCGAGGGTTGTTCGCGAGCTTGAAGACTTGTAAAAGGCGTTGCTCCCGGCCCGGAACGGGGAGGCATAGTGAAGACGCAAGAGGGGCTCGAACGGAGATTCGAGAGGGGCTTGCAAGAGAGGACGTAGGCGCGGCCGAACCTCTGTAAAACCGACGCGTCTTCTCTTTGTGGTTTGCATTATTTCCTACTTGTGTTTGATTTGTTTTTAATTTCCGCTACATTTCTTTGATCGATCAACCAAGTAGTTAATTAGGGCTTAATAGTGATTAGTGGACCCATAGACCCATAACCCACACGATCCTATAAACCTACAAAACACACATAGTAAAATTCTTGTCCATTTTATCAAAAGTCGTATATTTAACTTTTGTCAATAATCAAGATGATCAATATCATATAGAAGATTACATAAAATAAAACATATAAAAGAAACATTTATGGTTTCTAACAAAATAACATATATTAGATATGACATATGCACAAATAAATTATGTCATTATCATTGGAACGCCAAGTCGTCTAGTGATCTTCCAAATATATAAACAACTTTTGCAAAACAAAATGATTATAAACATGTATTAATGCATATTTATGAAATAACATACTCATATGCATCTATATTTGTCATGTGCATGATTTAAATGTTACTATCATACGGAAAAAAGTTAGTAGTTCATCATCTAAGATATACATAAACATGTAGAACATGATATTTCAAACCAAAATTTTGCAACAATAATTTCTAGACATATATCATCATATTAAAGAATATAGTATGAGTATATTCAACGAGTAAATAGATTAAAATGACATTATAAATTGTAAAAGATTACCTCAAGATGAATACAACCTTATGGACTACCTTAATCAAACAAGGAACAACACATGTTCATCAAAATGGATATTTGTAATACTTGTAGATGAGATACATCAAAATATCAAAGAAATTTTAATTTTTGTGGTAATCACATATGATATAATACTCAAGCAATTTTGTTTCTTCTCTTTACCATAAACTTACAAGTAATAATCAATGTATGTACCAAACTACAAATGCACTTTTATTTAACATGGATGTATTACGATTCGTATAAAGATACTAAGTTAATAAATCTTAACTACAATCGTATGAAATATAAAACATTCCCTGTTTTGCATTCAATTTTCTTCGCGGATGAATATCTCAAATCCGTTCAAAATATTTTCTATAATATGATGGTACATGATGTCAACTCCACAACAATAAATATATGTATACATTTGAAGATGTGTTAATGTTTTCCTTTATTCTCAAGACAAGAAGAACACGAATAAAAAGCATAATATCTTGCTTTAGTACAAGACACTAACCTCATAGTGAAATACTTTATACATCGAGGTATCCATCGAGATCGATGTTTGTTTCTTTTAGATGTGCTAGAGACTAATCGTGTTGATAACATGTTGTGAAATGAAAAGACATGGAGATTTGTGGGAGAAGGATGCAGCATTTTCATTGTTATATCATAAACAATACAATGAGTCTCTATATATAGACAATAGACATACATGTTACAATGCAATAACAATCTAATGAATAAGACATATAATATACATCAATAAGAAAATTATATTACATTTGAATGTGAAAGTTACAAGAAGTTGTAACACCAATAAACAAAGTGACTCGTCTATATAATATATGTTGAGAATTCCAAAGGTTTTGTGGATGATTCACATTCCTTAACCCCCAATATTTTAAGTATATTTTACTTTTATTAATATAATGTAATTCTATTTATTTTAGTTGTAACCCCTACTACATCCTCATATTATATATATGAGACTATTGTACATATTTGGTGACAAGAGAAGAAATACATACCTCTCCCTCCCTCCCTCAATCTTTAATCTTTGGTTTGTTTGTTTTACAACACGTTGTCAGCACGAAGCTCTATCGATTAGGGTCTTCAAACACGTCCAAGGTAACAATCTAGTAGACTTAACAATATGTCAACTACATGTGTAAATTTGTGTATAAATCGCAAGTTCTCGATACGACAAATACACATGCGTACTTTGAATATATTTGTTCATGCACATGCTCTATTTTTTGTTATTATATTTGTTCATCTCATAAGTAAATAATTGTAAGATGTGACATATTATTATAAATAATTGTAGATGAATTTTCTACCAAATTATGTTAATTATGATAATTTACATACACTGTTTTAGTTATCTAATTTACCAATTACGTTCTCAACCACTCCATTAGGGTCTTATAAAAATACACTCAGAGACTTAATAATAATAAAAAAGGAAGGGACATCCAACATATATGCACTCATATTTGGTTTGTTCGTTTTTCTTTTCTTTTGAAAACCATTACCTCACATTGGTTTTTTTTCCTCTCTAAAACCAATATGAAAAACAAATGGTGCATGGAAAATAAAGTCCATAAATAAATGGCTAAAAAATGGATTCGTTGGTAACAAATGATTTGGTTGCAATCTTCCAAAAATATCTTTTCTTTTCGTTACCGAAGATGGTAGATTTTTTTATGAATATTATAGGTATAAGTTTATGCTAATAATGTTCACCTTTCGATCTTAATGGTATGGTGTATTTTTTAATTATTTGTTTTATTGAAGCTATTATCATGGCAAACCTCACCAAGCTTGAATTTGTTGCCCTTGATATTTCAGGAAAGAATTATCTCCCTTGGACCCTTGATGCTGAGATTCATCTCACAGCAAACAATCTAGGAGAAACAATCAAAGAGGCAAATAAAGCCTCCCCGCAGGAGCGTGCCAAAGCAATGATTTTCTCCGACATCACCTTCACGAGGGCCTAAAAGTTGAATATTTAACGATGAAAGATCCGTTAGAACTATGGAAAAATCTGAAAGAAAGGTATGACCACCAAAACAAGTGATTCTCCCAAAAGCTCGCTATGAATGGATACATTTGAGATTACAAGATTTTAAATCTGTAAGCGAGTATAATTAAGCAATATTTCGGATCACATCCGAACTTAAATTATGTGGAGAAACAATTACTGATAATGATATGTTAGAGAAAACATTCTCTACATTTCATACCTCGAATATGCTCCTGCAGCAGCAATATCGAGAGCGTGGTTTTAAGAGATATTCTGAACTAATATCATGCATTTTAGTTGCCAAGCAAAACAATGAACTCTTGATGAAAATCATCAATCTCGACCCATCGGTTCTGTTCCATTCCCCGTAGTGAATGAGGCTAATCATGGACACAAACGTCAGTCATTCCTTGAAGTGAATGTGACATCATCTAACCACAAACGTGGACGTGGGAAACACCAAGGGTGTGGTCGTGGTCGTAATAACGCGAATGACGCGATTTGAATTGAAGTTGACCCGATTTGAATTAAAGCTGCATAGATTCTCCATGGAGATTCGCTAACAGACATGAATGACGCAATTTGATTTAAAATTAGACCGATTTGAATTAAAGTTGCACAGATTCGCCATCGAGATTCGCTATCGGACATGAATGAACTCTTGATGAAAATCATCAATCTCGACCCATCGGTTCTGTTCCATTCCCCGTAGTGAATGAGGCTAATCATGGACACAAACGTCAGTCATTCCTTGAAGTGAATGCGACATCATCTAACCACAAACGTGGACGTGGGAAACACCAAGGGCGTGGTCGTGGTCGTAATAACGCGAATGACGCGATTTGAATTGAAGTTGACCCGATTTGAATTAAAGCAGAACCGATTTGAATTAAAGCTGCATAGATTCTCCATGGAGATTCGCTAACAGACATGAATGACGCGATTTGATTTAAAATTAGACCGATTTGAATTAAAGTTGCACAGATTCGCCATCGAGATTCGCTATCGGACATGAATGAACTCTTGATGAAAATCATCAATCTCGACCCATCGGTTCTGTTCCATTCCCCGTAGTGAATGAGGCTAATCATTGACACAAACGTCAGTCATTCCTTGAAGTGAATGCGACATCATCTAACCACAAACGTGGACGTGGGAAACACCAAGGGCGTGGTCGTGGTCGTAATAACGCGAATGACGCGATTTGAATTGAAGTTGACCCGATTTGAATTAAAGCAGAACCGATTTGAATTAAAGCTGCATAGATTCTCCATGGAGATTCGCTAACAGACATGAATGAGGCGATTTGATTTAAAATTAGATCGATTTGAATTAAAGTTGCACAGATTCGCCATCGAGATTCGCTATCGGACATGAATGAACTCTTGATGAAAATCATCAATCTCGACCCATCGGTTCTGTTCCATTCCCCGTAGTGAATGAGGCTAATCATTGACACAAACGTCAGTCATTCCTTGAAGTGAATGCGACATCATCTAACCACAAACGTGGACGTGGGAAACACCAAGGGCGTGGTCGTGGTCGTAATAACGCGAATGACGCGATTTGAATTGAAGTTGACCCGATTTGAATTAAAGCAGAACCGATTTGAATTAAAGCTGCATAGATTCTCCATGGAGATTCGCTAACAGACATGAATGACGCGATTTGATTTAAAATTAGATCGATTTGAATTAAAGTTGCACAGATTCGCCATCGAGATTCGCTATCGGACATGAATGACGCGATTTGATTAAAGTTGGACCGATTTGAATTAAAGCTGCACATATTCGCCATCGAGATTCGTTGAGCCAGTTATATAAGACTTCCTCTGAGCCTTCCCCTAACCACAACACTTGTAACTTGTTACACATCCATATTCTCTACCCACATCACTCGTAACTTGTAAGAATGTCTTCCCCTAGACACAATACCGACCGTCGTCGTGGAAACAACCAACGTCGGTTGTTTCCAAGTGGCGCTGCGCACCAACATCCTTATGGACATCCTTCTTTCCCTCCACATTCCAGAGAACTATCAGAGTACCCTAACTACGCACACTACCATCACAACAATTCTCCATTTTCATAATTCCCCCCCCAAACCCCTCTCAGACATACAATATGTACTCCCAATTCCTCCGTGGGGAAGGTACTAGTGCTTTCAACAATCCGGTTGAGGTGGCGGGGGTTGTGTATGTCGGTATGTATTTCCTATGTGTTGGTTAATGTCAGTATGTACTTCCTATGTGTTGGCTAATTATCTAATGAAATGTTTGTTTTGTTGTGTTTCTTAATTTGTTTATGTAAAATTATAAGTTTTTGTAACTACTTCTATAAAATGTGTGTGAATTCACTCATACTTCTTATGCCCACTTCGACGGGTCGGTCGGGGGTCTTGAATTGAGATTTATTAGTAATTTTGTACCGATTTTGAATTACAATTGCATTTTTTGATCTACTTATGGTAATTTTAGTTGAGCTGCATTGTGTGTAACAATTATTTTTTATAACTACATCTACAAAATATAATACTCAACCAAATAATTAACAAAATTTATTTCTAACTAAATATACAACTAAAACTAAAACTAATTAAATCAATAAATATAAAAATAAACCAATGGGTGGAGGCCACGTGGCCTCCAGCCACCGACCGCCATGTTCCACGACCTGGCGGTCGATCAACCCCCATTGAGGGGGTTGATGTAAATGCCGACCCAAGGTCGGCATTTACAAGGGCACCCCGTTGAGGGTGCCCTAATGTGTCTGCCCAGAAAATTGTGTTGGAAAAAAAGCAAGCTCTCTCTTCTGGGTTATATAGCACATTCATAAATCCTATTGAATCAAATATGATCAATAACCAGAAGTTAGGCGATCCAAATTTTGAAACTTGGCATGACAGATTGGGTCACCCAGGTGCCATAATGATGCGAAGAATTATTAAAAATTCAAGTGGGCACACAATGACGAACTTGAAGATTCCTTCATCAATGAATTTTTCATGTGCAGCATGCTCCTTTGGAAAAATGATAATAAGGCATTCCATAAATAAAATTGAAAATGAAATGCCTACATTTTTAGAGCGAATCCAAGGAGATATTTGTGGACCCATTACTCCTCCGTGTGGACCATTTCATTATTTTATGGTATTGATAGATGCATCAACCCGATGGTCACACGTTTGCCTTTTATCAACTCGAAATATCGCATTTGCTAGACTTCTAGCATAATTAATCAAATTGAGAGCACATTTCCCAGATTATCCAATTAAGAAAATTCGACTTGACAATGCTGGAGAATTTACATCCCAAACGTTTAACGATTATTGCATGTCTGTTGGGATCACAATGGAGCATCATGTAGCTCATGTCCATACATAAAATGGTCTAGCTGAATCCTTCATTAAGAGATTACAATTAGTTGCTAGACCATTGGTAATGAGATCTAAATTACCATCATCTGTCTGGGGACTTGCCATTTTACATGCTGCCGCACTTATAAGAATAAGACTAATTGCTTATCATAAATACTTCCCTTTATAATTGGTCTCCGGTAGAGAACCAAATCTGCCTCATCTAAAGGTTTTTGGTTGTGCCATTTATGTGCCAATTGCACCACCACAACGTACAAAGATGTGACCTCAAAGAAGATTGGGAATATATATTGGCTTTGAATAACCATCAATCATAAAATATTTAGAGTTGTTAACCGGTGATATTTTCACAGCACGATTTGCTGATTGTCAATTTAATGAGAATGAATTCCCAATCTTAGGGGGAGAAAAACAAAAATTAGAAAACAAAGAAGTGACTTGGAATGCATCATCAATTCTAGACCCTCGAACAGGTCAATGTGAACTTGAAGTTCAAAAGATTATACATTTACAAAGAATTGCAAATGAGTTGCCTGATGCATTCACTGATAATAAAAGAGTCACAAAGTCGCATTTACCAGCTCTAAATGCACCTGCTCGAATTGATATTCCTAATGTTACAAATGAATATATTATACGACAAAACGTGGAAGACCAATCGGTTCCAAAGATGCAAATCCGCGGAAAAAGAAAGAGCAAAATAACATAGTTTGTGATATTATTGAAACCCCTGTAGAGGTGATAACACAACAACAAATAGACAAGGACAAATTTCCGAAAGAGGTACATGTACCTGACAATGAAAATGATGATGAGATCTCCATCAATTATGTTAACAATGGAAAAAGATGGAACCGGAATAAAACCATTATTGATGAAAATTTCATATACGCTATAGCAAATGATGTGATGAATGTTGAATATTGTGAGCCAAAATCAATTGAAGAGTGTCGACACAGAAAAGATTAGCCACAATGGAAAAATGCAATTCAAGAAGAACTGAACTCACTTGAGAAACGTCATGTGTTTGGACCTGTAGTGCCGACACCATTAATGTAAAACTAGTAGGATACAAGTGGGTATTTCTAATTAAAAGAAATGAGAAAAATGAAATTGTAAGATACAAGACAGGACTTGTTGCACAAGGTTTTACACAAATACCAGGAGTTGACTATGAAGAAACGTATTCATCTATATTGGATGCAACAACTCTTAGATTTATGTTAGCCCTGCAATTGGAGAAAAACTTGAAATGCAACTTATGGATGTCGTTACAACTTATCTATATGGATCACTAGATAACGACATTTTCATGAAAATCCCCGAAGGATTAAAACTACCAAGCACTTGTAATACAAAATCTCGAGAAATGTATTCTATAAAATTGAAAAGGTCTTTATACAGATTAAAACAATCCGGACGAATGTGGTACAATCGTCTTAATGAAAGTCTTCTAAAAAATGGTTTAAAAATAATCTCATAAGTCCATGTGTTTTTATTAGAAAATCAACATATGGCTTTGTAATTATTGCTGTATATGTTGATGACTTGAATATCATTGGGAACCCTGAAGAATTTGAAAGAACTGCTAAATATTTGAAGAATGAATTTGAAATGAAAGACCTTGGCGTAACTAAATTTTGTCTCGTCCTGCAGATCGAGCACTTACCAAATGAAGTTTTCATTCATCAATCAAATTATATAGAGAAGACATTAAAACGTTTTAATATGGATAAAGCTCATCCATTAAGTTCTCCATTGGTTGTTCGTTCTCTTAGTGCTGAACATGACCCTTTCCGTCTTCGAGAGAATGATGAAAAGACATTCTTGGTCCAGAAGTACTACATCTAAGTGCTATTGGGGCTTTAATGTACCTGACTAATAATACAAGACCTGATATTGCATTTTCAGTAAATGTATTGGCTAGATATAGTTCTGAACCAACACGTAGACATTGGAACGGAATTAAACATGTATTCCGTTACCTTTGTGGAACGCATGATATGAGGTTATTTTTCCAAAAGAATTTAGAGCCCAAATTAATTGGATATGCCGATGCTGGATATTTGTCAGATCTACATAAAGCTAAATCACAAACAGGATATGTGTTTACATATGGTGGCACGGTAATTTCATGGCGATCAACGAAACAAACATTGACAGCAACATCTTCAAATCATGCAGAGTTGATTGCATTATATGAGGCTAGTCGAGAATCTGTATGGTTGAGATCAATGATCCAAAGCATACAAGAAGAATGTGGACTCGACAAAATCAAAGACTATCCAACAATTTTATATGAAGACAATACTGCATGCAGTGCTCAAATAAAAGAAGGATACATCAAAGACGATAAGACCAAACATATTTCACCAAAGTTATTTCTCGACACATGATTTCCAAAATGATGGTGAGATAGATGTCCGTCAGATCCAATCAAACGAGAATTTAACTGATTTATTCACAAAGTCATTGCCTACAATAGTTTTTGAGCAACTTGTTCACAAGATAGGTGTTCGTCGTTTGAAAAATAATCATACACGCTGCATTTTTTTTTTCCTTAATCAAGTTTTTATCCCATCGAATTTTTCTTGGTAAAGTTTTTAACGAGGCAATAACCCTAGCGTATGAAGGTGATCATCCAAGGGGGAGTGTTGAGAATTTCAAAGATTTTGTGGATGATTCACCTTCCTTAATCTTCAATATTTTAAGTAGGTTTACTCTTATTAATATGATGTAATTCCATTTATTTTTGGTTGTAACCCCTACTACATTCTCACCTTATATATATGAGACTATTGTACATATTTGGTGACAAGAGAAGAAATACATACATCTCTCAATCTTTCATCTTTGGTTTGTTTATTTTACAACAATATATTTGTTATTTCATAACATATTTTTTATTGTTATACTTGTTAAAGATCTTCCTTTATGTGAGAGGGAAAATTAGAAGGTTCAAATATTCGTAGTACAGAAAATGAATGACCTTGTTTTTTCTAAGAATGACCAAAACACTCCGCTTTGGCACTCCAAATTGCACTTGCAGGGATGATGGCTGTTAATTTTCAAAATACTGTTGTTGTTTTTGGAAGTAAACTTTGACTAATGTCTAATGCTGCAACGAATCTGTGATTATTTTATAACGCCTATTTGTAAAATAACCTCCTTTCCTGATTCCTAAAACGGCTTCCATCTAGCTGCAGAGTTTAACGTATATTGCCAAGCAACCCCACTTGTTATTTTCCTGAAATTTAGTCATAATCCGAAAAAAAACAGTTTGAGTCGGTTGGTGTAAATTGAAAAGGTGTTTGCATAAAATTTAAATCATCGAATTCCTAGTTGCCTTTTCAAATTTTAATATATATTAAAATTTCAGCTGCACCCGACAACTTCCAACCAAACTATTTTCCTCCTATCGAGTCATCGAGACGTGTGGTCAAATTGGTTTCACAAAAAAATGTCAATAAAGGGAAGTAGGCTCATAAATGATGATGGATGACGGTTTTACGTGTAAACCTTAATTCGAGACTTGATGTCTTTCTAAATTGTAGTTTCATATATTATATCTTAAAATCTCATTTTCGATATGGAAATATATGACTTTTTGTTTGTCAAAGCTACGTGTAGACACTCATCAATATGCAATGAAACCTTGCTTTTGGACAACTTAAATATAATTAGAACTATATTTTTCGACGCTACAAGTCAAAACTTAAAATTTTAAATTTCCTTGTATTTCTTGCAAACTATTAAAATTCTTGCAAAATTTATTGCAATTGGTTTGCAAAAAAAAAAGTATACGAAGGGATTAATTGTACTTTCAAAATGAATTTTGATTATCTGTTTGCAATCTTAATAAATTTCTAAAAGTTTAGTTCTAAGAGTTTTATAACTATATAATTTTGTACTTTAATGACTTTTCCCACTTCAATTCGAAATTCAAGGAAGTTATGTATATAAACTTTAAGAAGTTTCTCGACTTTTTTTTTGCAATGAGAAAGAAAATCTAAATTACTGCAACTTTCATAAATTTTCTAAGATATTGTCGTTTTACGGATTGAAGAGGTGACATTTATTGTATTGGTGAACTTTTTCCCGTACCATTGGCACCGTTTAATTAAGTCAAAAACTGTTTCGATTTTTGAACGTAAGAGGTATCTGTGAAATTCAACAAACAAGCAAAGGGCATTTTCGTCGTAAAAAGTTCCCCGTCCCCCCTTCCGAGTTCTCGACACTCGTCGTCTCCGCCATTTTCACGAAACTCAAATCTCTCTCTTTCACCCCCAAACCGCAAACCCTAACCCTAGAATGCTCGACGGCGGGAGCCACTAATATGCCAACCTCCGCCTTCTGCTCTTCCTCCCACCGCCCCACCGACCCTCCCGACTCCGGCACCGGCTCCTCCACCCTCCCATCCCACCTCCACTGCTCCCGCAGACCAAACAAATTTCATATGCAAATTTTATTAGTTATGATTTGCAATTTAGTGATTTCATTCATCCACTGCAATATCATGAGCTTGTGCCGATAGTTAGTAAAATGGAGAGGAAGAAGGAAAAGATAATTAATAATTATTTGTCCTCTATTTTTTGAAAGATTGAATAAATAAGCAAAATAAGTCTTAGAACTGAAAATTAAAAATATATTTTAGTAAATATGTATTTTTGAAGAAACTCGGTGAATATATATGAAAGAAAAATATTACCAAACATAGTTAATGATTAACAATTTATGATCTCATTCTCATAATATCATTGTACTTGAAATTATTTATTGGTTGGACTGACACTAAAACCCACTCGTGGCTCATGTCTATTGTTTGGTGGGTTGCGTCTATTATAGACGGAAAAGCTCATGTCTATTATACGTCGTCTTCAATGTTCGAAGTTGAGGAACTACGTCGTGGACCCTTTCCACGTGTCAGACGTGAATACGAGTGAGGTGTGTTAGAATCTATGACCCTCTAATCGATAGAAAAATGCGGAATTAAAAGTAATTATCGAAGGATTAAGGGAAGAGACAATGCAAACCACAAATTCGTCGACACCGGAGTTTAGAGAGGTTCGACACCCACACCAGGGTTATAGTCCTCCTCGCAAGCCTTCCTTGATCCCCCGAGCCTCGTTTACGGTTCCACCAACCGATCTCTGTTCTGGGCTGAGATCAACGTCGTTTACAACTTCAGCCTCGCGAACAATGTCGCCTCGCTCGTGTCTCCTCTCACAACCCGAGAGGGAGCTTCCTCGAAGCTTTACAACTCTTTGATTCTTTTATGTGAGAGTTGAATCACACTCTAACTAACACTCTATACTTGAGCACACTTGGATATGATATGGAATTGGATATGCAAGTGGTGAAGTTTAGGCTTGAGTGTTGTGGATTGAGAGCTTGAAGATGGAGAGGATTTGGCTTTGAGTATTGGATAGATAGGAAGTGATCAAAATCTTCAAAACCAACAAATGAGGTCCTATTTATAAGCCTTCAAGCTCAACTAGCCGTTTGGGAGTTGGTGGGGGAAATTGACCAATAGGAATGCAAGATGTGACTTAAGCTCGGGCAGAAATCGATGCATCTTCGGTCGACCGTTAACCAAACGGTAGTCCGAAGAATTGGTCTGAATTAAGAACTCGGTTGACCGATTATGTATCGGATCACCGTTCACCAACCTCGAGTAGCTTTTATCCATTTAGCCCTAATTAAGTTTGGTTAACCGAAGTCCATTCGGTTCACCGTTCCAAGGTGGATGGTAAGTTTGCTTGGGCTCTGATCTACTCATGTTTGGTTGACCGTGTACACTTCGGTAGTCCAAAGTTAGCACGGGTTTTGCGCTGACAGTTATAACTCAAATAGTTGTTGGTTACAACGGTCAAGTGCCACGTGTAAATAACCGTTGGGCTCCTAAAGCCAATAAGGAATCAGTTGACCGATAGGTATTCGGTCGTCCGAAGTGGGTCAAGTCAATTGGGCTCTAGGGACTCGATTCAAAGGCGACCGTTGGAGCAAAGTCCAAAACCGGTCCAGGGCTATTCAGTCGACCGAAGGTGGTTCGGTCTTCCGTTGGGACAATTCCAGAGAACACCTAAGTTTTATGGTGGGAAGAATTCGGGTATCCGAAGGTAGCTCGGTTTACTGATGAGGGACGGGACAAAATCCTAGTGCTCAAGTTTACATTAAACCTTATGGACTCAATAAATACAAAATTACATGTCTTGGTCCAAAGCTTTGATTACAAGTCTTGAGTCTTGATGTCTTTGTCACAATGCTCATTTGCTTGATTTGTCTTGATCAACCTATTAAGATGATTGCAAGTATACAAATATATATGCAATGCATGTAATTGTGTTTGCTCACTTTGATTGATTAGGTTGATTGATTAAGATTAGTTTAATTAATCATCAAAATTAATATAGATTAAGGCAAAAAAGTCAACAATCTCCCCCTTTTTGATGATGACAAATCTATATCTTAATGCTTGAGTTTCAATTTAAGTTCTCCCATTTTCTATATGATTGCTCCCCCTTCATATATGTAACTATGCATGTATAAGATGCTCCCCCTAACAATATGCATAATATGAGTAAATTGAAGCTCAATCCTTATCAGTCTCCCCCTTTGACATCAATCAAATGCAAACAATACAAGCAAATGATGTAAATGTATAGGATTACATAAATCTCCCCCTTAATTAGATGATATAACATTATATGCTTTCCATATCACTAAGGCCTAAAAGTAATGATGTATGATATCAATTAAGCATGCAATATCCCTAGATTAGAACCAAATGTTAATATAGTCAAAATTGAGAGGATTGAAAATATTACCCAATTTTTGACCCTCGATTTTGTATTGGTTCCAATCTCCTTTCGATAGCGACGACGGCTTTATGAATTCGATCCAAATAATTTCCTTGAAGCTTGTAATCGATTTTTTATTGCTTGAGCCGATCACTTTCGATTCTCCTTCTTCTAAGTACCTACAAGTGAAGATTTTGGTACCCAAACAACCTTGGGTCCTTTGACATTAATTTTTGGTACCCAAACCATTTTGGTCTTAGGTGTCCAAACACTTGAGTAACTCTTATTGACAAAGAAATGTCTTCCATTCATAGTAGAGTGGATAACATGGTTTTTGTAGTTGTTAACATAATAGCCTACACCATGCTTATCTAAGGATTGTTTTTGACTACCTATGAGCATATCAAGCATTTTTTTCCACTTGTGAATCTTTCAAGATCCTTTTATAATTGAACATTCTTAGCAATTAGATCTTGAATATTATCACTACATGAAGGTTTTGCATTTAGAGTTGCAATTTCATCAATCAATTGAGTGTTCTCTAATGCAATTTTATCATGACTAACAAGCAATTCATTCTTCTCATTCATGATAGATTCAATTTGAGATTGTAGCTCATTAATTTTCTTCTTTGCTAGTTTGTTCTTTTGACAATTTTTCTCAAAATTTTCAAGCAATTCATTGAATTCACATTGAAGTTCATTATATGCATTTGAATTATTTGAATCAATTGAATCGTGACTAGAGCAAGAAGATACCTCACTATCGTCATTTTCTATTGCCCTGAAGCACATCGAGGCGAATTCACCTTCAATTGATGAAGATGATGAAGTGTCCCAAGTTGATTTGAGAGCTTTCTTCTTCTTCTCTTTTCTCTTGCTCTTCTTCTTCTTCTCTTTTCTCCTTTATTTCTCTTCTTTGAGAAACTCCTTGAATTGTTGTATCGCCAACTCTTCAATGTCACTATCTTCTTTGTTGGAATTGGCGACGACGTGTAACCTCAAGGTTTTCTTGGCTCCTTTCTCCTTGCGGTCTTTCATTTGTATCTCATATGTCATGAGACTACCCATTAACTCCTCGACCGATAATTTGGTGAGATCTTGTGCTTCTTCGATGGCGGTCGTCTTCTCCTCCCAATCATCGGTGAGTGACCGGAGAATCTTTCGAGTCATTTCTCCCTTGCTAAAGTCCTTGCCAAGTGCTTTAAGAGAGTTAATAATCACGGGGAAGCGAGTGTGCATCTCGCTTATTTTTTCACCGGATTGCATACGAAATAATTCATATTTACGCATGAGCAAATTAATCCTAGTTTCTTTTAATCTAGTTGAGCCCTCATGATGCATTTCTAATGTATGTCAAATGTCATATGCACTTTCACAACCTCTTACCCTATTGTATTCCCCTTCATTTAACCCACAATACAATATGTTCATAATGCGGGAATTCATCTCTGCTTCCTTAATTTTGGGTTTAGTTAAGGATACAATTTCATCATCATTTGGAGGTGTGTATGAGTGTAATATGAATGTCCAATATTTCAAGTCATTTGATTGCAAATATATCCCCATTCTTTTCTTCCAATAGTCATAGTTTAACCCATTAAACACAGGTGGCTTAGATGTGGATAATCCTTCACAATGATTAGAACTAGATGCCATGTTAAATTACCATTAAGTAAATGAAATTAGCAACCTAATGCTCTGATACCAATTGTTAGGATCTATGACCCTCTAATCGATAGAAAAATGCGGAATTAAAAGTAATTATCGAAGGATTAAGGGAAGAGACAATGCAAACCACAAATTCGTTGACATCGGAGTTTAGAAAGGTTCGACACTCACACTCGGGTCCTAGTCCTCCTCACAAGCCTCGCTAGATCCCCCGAGCCTCACTTACGGTTCCACTAACTGGGTCAAGTGCCACATGTAAATAACCGTTGAACTCCTAAAGCCAATAAGGAATCGGTTGACCGATAGGTATTCGGTCATCCGAAGTGGGTCAAGTCAATTGGGCTCCAGGGAATCGATTCGAAGGCGGCCGTTGGAGAAAAGTCCAAAACCGGTCCAGGACTATTCGATCGACCGAAGGTGGTTCGGTCTTCCGTTTGGGCAATTCCAGAGAACACCTAAGTTTTACTGGTGGGAAGAATTCGGGTATCCGAAAGGTGTTCGGTGGACCGAACTATACAGGATTCGGTTGACCGAAGGTAGTTCGGTTTACCGATGAGGGACGAGACATAATCCTAATGCTCAAGTTTACATTAAACCTTATGGACTCAATAAATACAAAATTACATGTCTTGGTCCAAAGCTTTGATTACAAGTCTTGAGTCTTAATGTCTTTGTCCCAATGCTCCTTTGCTTGATTTGTCTTGATCAACCTATTAAGATGATTGCAAGTATACAAATATATATGCAATGCATGTAATCGTGTTTGCTCATTTTATTGATTGATTAGGTTGATTGATTAAGATTAGTTTAATTAATCATCAAAATTAATATAGATTAAGGCAAAAAAGCCAACAAGGTGTAGTTGGACTTGTGGCTGGAGGAGTGACCCACAAAGATAGTCGATCGGATGGAACATAAGTCGCATAAGAGGGGTTTTAGATGGTTAAGGTTTGATGGTTGTACCACACCCCAAGAAAGTCTATGTGGGAGATTGAGATGGATGTGCGAGAGAAGTATCCAGAATTTTTCGGTACATAGCTCGCATCTATTTTCGAGGACGAAATTCATTTTCGTGGGGTAATTGTTAACCCGACACCTTTCTCCTTCCTCCCTCTCCCATTATTCTTAAACCCAAATCCTAACCCCCAAATCTGCATCCCTTCCTCACATTCATCCTCCTCCTCCTTCCAACGCTTCGGCGATGGTAAGGTGGCGACGAGGACCTCCGGCGACAACACGTAGGTGCTGAGGGGAAACATCCCAATCCTCGACGGAGCTTCCAAAAACTGAGAGAGAATCGAGAGAGTTTGAACGGGAGAGTGAGAGAGAAGAGAGAGAAGAGAGAGAAGTGAGAGAGAGTTCAAACCTTTATACTCAATCCCAACCAAATCTCAGCCGTCCATCTCAAACCTTCTCAAATCCACCACCTAAACACAATTAACCCAAAAGGCAAGGTTTTTTACTATCGGGCGTCACTTGACCAGATTCCTCTACATAGAAACCTGCCCACCATCTATGCTGGTCTAATCCATAAATGGGTCACCTAAAAGTGTGACCAACTGCTTGGCACAAAACGGTCTTTCGGATTTACATCCCAACTTGGAAAAAGTCCTACATGATATCATCGCAAGCTGGGTATTTGTGTGTTGTAGAAAATGACAGTGCGTACATCCAGGTCTTATTTTACGCTTGGTCTCTCTACATAGAGGTCTAGAAAGGCTTGTCGACTCACACAACAATAGTGTCTACATCAATTAAATTTCAAAAATGAACATGCAAGGCATCTATTGCACACAATTACATATATAGATATTCATAATTATGTCTAATGTGATGACTATGTTATGAGCGCCCACTGGAAACTCATCTGCATCATAACATCAGACTTAATAACATGCATGCACAACTATATGATAATAAAACATACCCATGTGATTCATCCATACATACTTGAGGTTATACATTGACATACTATCAACAACATAGATAGCTACGGTGCATGTAATTGTTAGCATAAACTACATAATCAAGATTCGTATGCAAGCATCCAGAACTTAACCATACATTCATCAACATATATACAATATCTAATATTGACAAAAGTGATTAATTCCAGATTGAGTAATATAATCGAATTATACTCAGGAAAAAGGCGTACATGTATACTAGATGACAATACAATTCCGATGACATGGTCAATTTTAGATTGTGCATTGTAATCAAAATATAGTGAGGGAAATAGTGTGCATGAACAACTATATAGCATCACGAATTCTGGTCATAACATTCAGACATCTAGCGACATATACATGGCAAAATGGAAAACAACATAGCTAACTACACTATATGCGACATAGTCCATCATATTAGCAACGAAACACATGCATGTACATGAGCTTATGGCAGTAATAACATGACAAACATACATACAACCAGCACACAAGGCATATCAGCAGTAGTTTATGCATCTACGGATTCATACTACAATATCGTAAAATATTTCAGAACTCGTACACACACATGCATGCACTCGACGTGCAACCCCAGCTCAGCCACCCGTTCCGTGGTTTTTCCTCATCAACCAACCCAGGAACGTGTGATGAAGGTTGGGATAAGGCGAGATGGTCCAGCCAACCACCACAACACTATAGGCATGCGCAACAACCGACCAACCGGGTTGGTCTCCCATGCGCGTGCTCCTTTGCTGCCTAACCGAACAACCCACACTACTGGAAAAAGGGTTATAACGTCGGATATTAAAGAGGTACAACGTCGGGTCGATCGGCATAGTTGACCGACGTGATAGGTGGGAGATGTTATATGGGTGTAGTCTTTCACGGCGGTCTAAAAAGCAACGTGGTTTTTATACGCACGCTATTACGTCTTTTTTTCTAGAAAATCGACATTGTAAGGTATCTACCACATCGGTTTTGTGGAAAACCGACATAGTAGGATATTTTTTATTTTAGGTTTTTGTACCCTACAACGTCGGTTTCTAAGGAAATTGACGTTGTAGACCCCCTACAACGTCAGTTTTATAGAAAGCCGACATTGTACGATATTTTTATTTTAGGTTTTTGTACCCTACATTGTCAGTTTCTTAGGAAACCGACGTTATAGACCCCCCTACAACGTCGATTTTCTATGGTTTTATAGAAAATGGATGTTGTAGGGTATTTTTTTAATTTTAATTTTTTTTTAATTTTTTAAAATTTGATGTCTTTAATTCACACTCAATCCCTCCAACATTCATATTCAATTTATCAACATTCAAATTCACATACACAAAACGATACATCTAATAGTAAAAAACTTCTTATTTAGAGATCAATTTTTTAAGTCAATCTACAAAAATGAAAACGCTTGAGCATCTCGTAGCTGCTTCTCAACAACTTCTTGTTTTTCCTCCAACTCAATCCAAACACAATGCACTCTTAAAAGCATTTGCAGCAACAGATCTTCGGCATGGGATAATTAAATTCTTCAATAAACGACTGCATCATTACATAGTCATACTTGTTCAAACATAGTTAAGCGTGATCAAGATTGAGGAAATACCAATACCAATGAGACAACTACAAAACGTTGAAGAAGTCAGTTTGAAGAAATTAGAGATAAGTAATACATTGGTTTCAGTAATTCACCATATCAATTAAAGTTTTTGGCGGGACAAATGCTGCTAGGAAAACATTAACTTAATTATATTATTCTAAGTAACATAAAAATTCAATTCACAAATGCTAACGGAAACCTTAGACCTTTGTTTGATTAGACGTTCAAAAGCTGGTCTTCGACACTCCAAATGCTCGGCATGCTGGTTATGTTCCTTTGCCAACGCCGACGTGGTGAAGGTGACAGTGGAGGAGAAGGTGATGGTGGCGAAGGTGACAATGGAGGAGGAGAAGGTGATGGTGAAGATGGTGACAATGAAGGAGGAGATGGGGAGGGTGGCGATGTGGAGGAAATAATAAAGATGGGGAGTGTCGTATATATGCTCATTATATGTTTGTTGAATCAAATTTTGAAATGGATTTTATTTTGGTTTACGTTCGTTATACCGAAAATATTCAACCTTTCCACGTCGAATTATTTAAAATAGATTTCGTTTTGGTTTACCTATGTGTTACGGGCGACGTTGTAGGTCGGTTTTCCATCTGTGCTGGTTGACCCTCCAGCCATCACCCCCACCCTGTATCCTATTATTGGGCAAGAGCATACCTGAATCCTGAAGCGAGAAATGCTCCTGGTCGCCAGAGGAAGTAGCCGCCCGCCTCCTCTCTTTGCTCACCTTCTTGTTGCCGCAACCTCACGAGAGTAGTGACCTGAAAGCCTGCTGATCACCAAAGATGGGAAAGGAGAGGGTGGTGGTTGTGTGTGGGAGAGGGAGGGAGAAAGTGTTCAATTGACAGCTTGGGTTTGTGCCTTAAATCCCACACACACCAACCTTCCCAAAAAGCACACTCCTGATGTGCACCATATTTTGCACAAAATCTCCATTGATATCATTCCATTTCCCTGCTGGTTTGATTTGTTGATGTGTATGCCACATCATCATTCCTATAGACGTCGACCCACAGATACGCGATAAAACTAAAATTGTAATGTGAATTGGACCACGTACACATGTAACCACAAAACGTTTTGTGCTTGTAGTTGGTCAGTTGTTATCAACCTTCAATTATTTTGCAAGCATAAGGAAAACGTTTTGTGTTTTGCGACGTACACGTGTAACCACAAAACGTTTTGTGTTTTGCCACGTACACATGTAACCACAAAACGTTTTGTGTTTGTAGTTGGTCAGTTGTTACCAGTCTTCAATTATTTTGCAAGCATAAGGAAAACGTTTTGTGTTTTGCCACGTACACATGTAACCACAAAACGTTTTGTGTATGTAGTTGGTCAGTTGTTATCAGCCTACAATTATTTTGCAACCATAAGCAAAACGTTTTGTGTTTTGCCACGTACACATGTAACCACAAAACGTTTTGTGTTTGTAGTTGGTCAGTTGTTATCAGCCTTCAATTATTTTGCAAGCATAAGGAAGTATTAGTAGGTATTATATCAAACGTTTTTTGTTAGTTGCCACGTACACATGTAACCACAAAACGTTTTCCTTATGCTTGCAAAATAATTGAAAGCCGATAAAACCTGACCAACTACAAAATGTACCGTAAGTCCCTTGGTGGTTAACAAGCCTTCACTAGTTACAGAACACCTTCTGTTAAAGTTGCCACGTGAGGGCACAATGTAGTGCTTATCTTTTTTAAACGTATGTTTTAAACGAGCGGTAGATCGATTATGTATATATCCCCAATTCAAGTCATACTAATATAGTCTACGTGCATATGGGTTGGTAAATGGTGAATGGATTGATTAATTTGTACACGGGATTTGGGTCATTTATGACATTGTTTGCAATATATAATTTCATTATAGAATTATTAATATGTGTTAGTAGTTTATTATAGTATATATAATGTGTACGTGGGTATGATCATAATATATAATTTCATTATAGAATTATTAATATGAGTTTACAGATGATGGTGTGTTTTCTTATACCATTTAAAGGAAAACTGGCATGCAAAGGTAGAAGAATGGACAACTTGACGATTAAAATCACACGTACGCCCAAGGGAAGAGTTGGCCGCAAATACCAATTATATTGAGATCATTCTTTAATATTATATGTACTTACTACTGACCTCATTTTGAATCTCAAGTTTGAAATATGGGAATGAGATGACTAGAATTCGATCCATTCGTCTTGATCATTTTAAGGCATGAATCTCTCAATTGAATTAACTCCTGTTAGTATTATATTGAGCTCATCAATTATATAATGAGAAGAGGATCTACTACCCTAAAAATGTATTAGTACAGATTTCAACTTCAAGTAGAAAATTTATACTGTATATCTTGTTTTATAACATAATTTTAATGGGCATGTCAAATATTATTAAATTTATAGGTCATTTGATATAATATCAAATTAGGTTAAACTAAGGAATCTCATGCGTTGATTTTAGATACTTGAAATATCGTATCAAACTGACTTCCAATGTTTATGATTTTCTGTAAGGCCCGCTCTCCTGATAGTTTTATAGGTCACTTTTCAACTCTTATACTTGATTTTGATTTATATTATGTTTGTTTGTGTGGTGTGTTTATTTTCGTTTAGGGATGATTTCCGTTTTCGGAAAAGTTTTCCTTTCGGGAAAAATCTCTTTTCAAGGAAAGTTTCATTTTTAAGGAAAAAGTTTCATTTTCAGGTGAAGTTTCCTTTTTGGGAAAATTTTCATTTTCGAGCGAGCAGGTATGGCACGCTGAGCGTGTGTGCAACTAGGCTCGATAGATTTTGCTTTGGGCGTGTGTGGGTTTGGACCCCAAATCCTTCACACCACATGAGCTTGTGCGGTTGGGCTTGGTTGAGTAAACAACTACTACTGTAGAAAAGAGAATATATGTCAGATATACGAGATATATACGTCAGATATAAGGCTCTCCTGACCCGACATCTATCTATACGTCGTATATACATAGACGTCGGTCACTTAACGACCAACATCTATACCTAGACAATAGACGACGGCTGTTAGAGACGACCGACTTCTATTTTTTAGATATAGACGTCAAATATTTCTTCCAACCGACGTCTATTAGAGAGGTATAGATGTTGATAGTCTCTAACAACCGACGTTTGTAACTAAATAATAGACGTCGGTCTCTAACAACTGACATCTATTCTTTTTTTTGTAACAAATAGACATCGGTTAAGCGAAACAACCGACGTCTATTCCTTTACTTGGTAAAAAAACAATTATAGATACCTGCATAACAAATTCATCCAATCTGCACAAGAAAATATTCATCCTGCATCAAATTTATTTACAAACACATACACATTCCTTCACAAACACAGTCATTCAACACACTAGGCATTCATACACAAACATTTGGCATTCTCATTCCAAAAATGAGGCAATTATATTAAGGCATAACATTGTATGTTTGTAATACAAATACACTTGTTAAATTAATTACAAAAAATGTGTTAGTGGTATGAGAACCTCTTACTTCATTAACATTTTTCTGATAAAATAGTGAGTCTATCGGTCGAGTCTCATCGAGTTCCTGTTGCGAGTAGGGATTGCTATTTTTTTGAAAGACCTATAAAAATACAAGTTAAAAATATTAAATCTAAATAATGAAACTATAATTATACAACTGAATAACGATCTATATTACCTCGGATATTGATACGTCTTGAGTTGCAAATTCGATGATTTCCTCCATGTATTTCATCACGTAGTAACCACATCCGTATTTCCAGTCTGCTTGTGGTACTACAAACAAATAAATTCCCTAAATATATGTTCCATTTCTTAACTTAGTTAACAAAAATAGGAGAAAGAACTTACTCCCATTCCATGTCATGTTACTCCCGCTTTTGGGGTTGTTCTCCTACCACCTAACACTCTATAAACCTTCATCGTCCTGAGTAGCACAAGTTATTGAACATGAATTCAATAATACTAATAAAAATCCACATATTACAAATACGATGAATAAAACGAACTTACAGATTTACAAGTTACTTTATGGATTCCCTTGGTTTATTCGACCCCAACAGATTAAACCAATATGCCGAATTAGTCACGGGCATACAACGACAAGTATCCAATGAGCGTTGTATTTATATATATATATATAATTAGAAGTTCATTACAAAATAAAATTCCACTTAGAATTAACAAATTTACCTCTAAAGATAAGGCAACAGATAATATCTTTTGTCATCTTCTTTCATGAGAGTCTCAAGTTAAGACCCGATTTATCGTCATTCCTGTATATATAGGTAGATGGACTGATAAATCCAAATAGTTGATCGTCGGGAAAGTGGTCTTCTGAAGTCATAAATGTGTTTACAAGAGTAAAAATTGGGAGGCTTTGGATAGAGTATTTCTACCTTTGTGCTGCATTATGGAAAATTCTCAGTTGTACTCGAAAAGTACAATGATGCAAGCTGGTACGTGAAGGTTATATTTCCTCAAAGGCAAATCGGAATTCGACAGCACGGTTGAAGATCTTTCTGATCACTACTCTTTTGTTATTTTGGTTTCCTAAACATGTTCTTGTATATGTTGGCTTTCTTTGGATTTTGTCATATCATTTATTCGACATGTATAATCCAATGTATTACAAGATAATATTTGTAATTGTTACAACACACGCCTACCGATTGGAATAGCCAATGTCTGGAATCAAATTTCAGCGCACATATTTGCAACTAAACTCTTATATAGCCATTGTCTGGAATCAAATTCCAGAACACATATTTGCAACTAAACTCTTATATAGAAAACCCACATTAATTAAGTATCAAATTTGGGTGAGAAAGTAGTATTTAGTAGATAGAGCAAACTTGAGATTGCGAGTATTTGAAAGAATTGTACGGAAGAAAATCATGGTCCCTACATTATTGGTTCGTAAAACTTAAACATCTACATTACTACAAAAGGTTGTCGTAGTTTGATTGGAGATTAATAAGAAGAAAACTGTCCAACCTCCAAACCCTAGGAGGTTATTTGCCCTTGTTAAGAGTTCAAATGGTTCGGTTGGGCCAAGCCTTCAATCTATATATTTGGTGCTTGCTCGGCCTGGGTGTGGATACATTCAAGGATCTGCTGGTATGAGTTTTTTTTTTCATTATGTAGGTACTTGAAAAATTCATACATTTCTTGTGCAAAAAGTAGTTATATATATATATATACTTTTGATGTCTGTGAAAAAAGGGATAGGTGGTACATATTACGGGAAGAGTCGTGATACACGGCCGTGAGCGTCCGAGACGCGCCTGACGTGGTCAGTTGAGTCAGCAATCCAGTCAGCAGAGAAATTCATTTAATAACATGTTGCTATCACATCCAACATTTAGTTTTTCCCAATGCAACATTACTTTCTCATTGCAACGTTTGGTTTCCCAATGCAACTTTTATTTTTCCCAACACAACTTTTGCTTTCTCCATACAACATTCAGATACCAAGGTAAAATAAAGAGTTCATTTTTTGTCATATTTTCTCCATATAAGCAGGTAATAAAAATGACAAACTTAAAAAGGAAAAACAACAACTTAAAAAGGAAAAACATGTTCATTTTTAACATCTACGTCTGTCCTTTTTAACATAAGAGTATATCATTTTTAAGTACCGGTTTGTACTTTTTAAGTATGATTTTGTCATTTTTAACACAAGAGTTGTTGTTTTCCTTTTTAAGTATTGCTTCATCTTTTTAAGTTATGTTTGTTCCTTTTTAAGTTATGTTTGTTCATTTTTAGGTACTACTGTTTCGTCCTTTTTAAGTTGTTGTTTTTCCTTTTTAAGTTATGTTTGTTCCTTTTTAAGTTGTTGTTTTTTTCCTTTTTAAGTTGTTTCTTTTTTTCCTTTTTAAGTTTTGCTTCGTCTTTTTTAAGTTATGTTTGTTCATTTTTAGGTATTGCTTCATCCTTTTTAAGTTGTTGTTTTTCTTTTTTAAGTATTGTTTCATCATTTTTAAGTTATGTTTGTTCATTTTTAATAAGTAAGTTATTTTTTTCCTTTTTAAGTTCCTGTTTTCCTTTTTAAGTTGTTGTTTTCCTTTTTAAGTTTGTCATTTTTATCACCTGCGTTTGTCCTTTTCAAGAACACGAAATCAAACCCAACACTGTGAAAATAAATCAGAAACCCCCAAAAATTAATATCAAAGACAAACCAACTTTAAACAAGAACACCACAAAGAAACAAACTTTTCAAAATAACATCGAAAAACCAAGATCGATCCATCACATAACAAAACAAAAAACTTCAAATCAATCACAAAGAAAAAACTTTTCCGCAAAAACTCAACACAAAAAACCCAAATCAGCTACAAAGAACCACACTTCCGGAAAAAATCAAGATCAATTAATCATAAAACAAAACCAAAACTTCAAATCAGCCACGAAAACCAAACTTTCCCCAAAAAATACCACACAAAAAACTCAAATCAGCTACAAAGACCACATTCCTCCTCATCCGTAAAAACTCAAATCAGCTACAAAGAACCACGTTTCCAAAAAAAACAAGACCAATCCATCACATAACAAAACTAAAAACTTCAAATCAGCCACGAAAACCAAACTTTCCCAAAAAAACACCATACAAAAAACTTAAAATCAGCTACAAAAACTATATTCCTCCTCCTCATCCTCGCCTCGAGAAAGACTCCAACGCCGACCACTTCCTCCTCCTCCTCCTCCTCCTCCTCCTCGCCGACCAACTACACCGTGACATCCTAACCAATGTTGTCGGCATCCCAACATCCTCAAGACTCACTCCCGCGTCATCTCCTCGGCATCCATCTTACCGATCTCGCCCCCCATTGGTAGAAAATGATGGAGAATGAAAGGTTTGGGGGGATAATGGAAGGTTTTGAGGATATATGTATGATGGAAAGCAAATGTCACATAGTTCCGCGTGCGTGTGATGTGACACAAAATAAATATGTGATTTAATTAATCTTTGGTTTTTTCTGACTGAATTGACTACGTCAGACGGCGTCCCGGACGCACCGTGGCCAAAAAACATTTTCCTACGGGAATGTTTTTCTTCAGAAAACTAGAGAATCACCAAATATATTTGTGTATTCTTCGTTGTTAGTACTTACATCCAAATCAAAGCATGGAAAGCAAAACCTAGATAGACAACATGTATCATCTTCAACAATGGAAAATTTATACTTTTTAAACATACGATCAACCAGAAGATATTACTCAAGATACAGTGAACACGTGTGCACAAACATATATAATATATATCTAATTATTTCAAAAGTGTGATTACATCAAAAGACTATAAAAAACAAAGTAATCACTTCGACCTCAAAATGAGAGAAAACTGGATCTGGTAGCGCCCGTGCCTCTCCTCGGTCGCCACCTCTAACGTCGGTCACGACCTGAAAGGTAAACATGCAACAATGTTTGAGTTTCTTGAAGGAAACATTGTCTGCAAAACCCCTGACACATAAATGAAACTGAAAGGACATCTAGCATGCAATTCTAACCACAAAGAAAAGCATCAACATCAGGTTGGACCCAACCTCAGTTACCACGACAAACCAGGACTTCAAGGCTCTTTCACCCAACCCGAACGCTGTTAAGGCTCCAAGGCTCTTTCACCCAACCAAGGTCACGCGGTCCTTGCTTGGACTCCAGGGCTTTTTCACCCAATCTGAATGCACTACGGGGCTCCAAGGTTTTTTCACCCAACCATCGTACAGTCTAGCTGGGCTCCAGGGCTTTTACACTCAACCACAACTTCACACAACAGTTACGGGGCTCCAAGACTTTTTCACCCGACCACCGTAACATTCGTGCTCACCAAGAACACCTGCCGAAAGAACATCGGCCCCACAACTCACCTCACAAAGTCAACCATAACAAATGCACCTCACATGTGCAAACCTAGGCAAGAACGATCAAACCAAAGTCAGGGACTAGTCGATCGTTTAGAATGTCACCTCTCAGGTTCAACGAAACAAACGACCAAATGGTCGAACTAAACACCTCATGTGGTCGACCGCTAAAAGGGTATACACCACAACACCAAGAATATACATGTCCCAACAGTCGAACGACAAAGGGGGCTTGGTCGACTGAAAACTATAAGGGACTCTTACTGCCTCACCAAGTCGCACCGGTCGAACAAGGTTTAAGTCAGCATAAGTCATTGGTCAAACGAGATCAACAAATGTCGACCGTTTAGATCGTCTAGGCTCCAACCGACTTAGCTACACGTATGAGCGGTTGAACGGGTCAATGGGCGATCGACCGTTTAGATGGTCAACACCTCTAACCGACCTACAATAGTGCATTCGGCTCGAACAACAAACAAGACCCGGTCGACCGAACACTACCAGGACTTGCCTCTAACGCACCATTGGTCGACCGCCCGGAAGCATCGTTCGACCGACGCGAGGCAGAAACCCAAAATCTCAATAGAAATGGTCGACCGTTGCACCATCCGGTCGACCATTCCAGCAAACAAATCTGGTGCACGTTACCTACAACGAGCCTTTCGGCCTACTGTCAACTTCACGATCACTCACACAACATGAGCCTAAAAGCAATGTTTGACATACCGTGAAGGTTTGAAGAAACCTTTAAAGAACCTCAACGACCCTTACACGAGCACTTCTCTCCAAAACCCATTTCCCGATGAACTTCCCTCTCGATCGACGAGACACCACCTTGTCGATCCACAACAAGCTTTTTGCTTTCGTCGATTCCCACAACAACCACAACTGAGAGATAGACAAATTTGAGAGAGAGAGAGAGAGAGAGAGAGAGAGAGAGAAAACTAAAATGCAAGTGAGATGGGTTTAGCTTTTAAACTAACTCACCTCCACCAACCAACCGCACGCCGATCACCCCTACTAACCGAAGATACAGACTGAAGGAGTGAGACGAGCTGAGAGAGATTGAGAGAGAGACGAGCTGAGAGAGTGGGAGAGAGGAGAGTTAATTTCTTTTATACTTACCCCTCACCAACCACCCATCACCAACCTCCACCTCAAAACCTCTCTAAACCACATTAACCACTAAACCTAATTAGCCATAAAACCAAGTATTAGGTTCTAACACAACAAGCATGGAAAACATGGAAGAATGCGAAAACAAAGCAAATAAATCAGTGTAGGGGACCTCTTTTATTAGCTATTTTTCTTATAATATGTGATTTAGCTTCTTCGTATTCTTAGAGCATCCGTAACCATGACCTGATGACTACGTTCAACCCGGTTATAAGTTTTCTTTCTCTTCCATATTAGTTTTCTTTCACATTCACTTCAATTTTCTCTTTTCTCAATCCACTTTCTTATCTTCTTTCCAATACTATTCATCTCTTACCAACAACCCACCACAACTCATCTTTCTCCTCCATATCATCAAAAAAATTCCAACTATTTACACTACAAAAAAATATTAAAAAAATATTTTTTAACGCCCGACCTGGTCGTCGGCCATGTCTGCAAAAAATTGGAACGACCTAGTCGCCCATGGGGTCGTGAGAATCTCACGACCCCATTACTGATGGCCTTACGGTGGTGATCTCAAATTATTACGGCCAATTATACCCTCACGTAATAATATATATTGTCATCTCAATATTAATATATGTTCATTAATAAATACTTTAACGTTGGTTGTGCTTATTATGCACGTATCTACCAATTGAATTCAATACCATATATCAAAGCTCAAAACACATTTACAAGTTAGAATTCAAAGTGGGACAAAAACTGGATTAAACAAGAAAATAAAATAATACATGTACGTATAATGTTGTTAATGGATTCCATTACCAGTCGCAGCTCACAGCGATGTGACTTTAATCGTCTTAAAAATGCATGTTTTGAGGAAAACTGGGAGATATTAAGTTTAATGGAATAAGGATATCACAACGAATATCTGATCACGATTTTTAGCCATAGATTTAGGATATTATCATACATGTAACAACAAAAAGACCGCAAAACGTTTTCTTATATATGCTTTCAAAATAATTGAAGGCTGATACCAACTGACCAACTACAAAATGGACAGTGAGTGTCCTAGTGGCTTACAAGCCTTCGCTTGTTACAGAACACCTTCTGCTAATATTGCCACGTGAGGGCACGATGTAGTGCTTATCTTTTTTAAACGTAAGTTTTGAACGAACGGTAGATCGATTTTGTATATTTCCCCAATTCAAGTCATACTAATATAGTCTACGTGCATATGGGTTGGTGAATGCTAAATGGATTGATTAAGTTGTATACGGGATTTGGGTCTCATTTATGACATTGTTTGCAATATATGATTTCATTATAGAATTATTAATATGATGTCAGTAGTTTAATATCATAGTTTATGTAATGTCATATGCACAAGGTATGAGTTTCCAAATGATGGTGTATTTTCTACCGTACGCCCAAGGTAGAAGAATAGACAACTTGACACTTAAAATCACACGTACGCCAAGGGAAGAGTTGGCCGCAAATACCGATTATATTGAAATCATTCTGTAATATCATATGTACTTTACTACTTACCCCATTGTTAAATCTCAACATCCCAAATATGGGAATGAGATGACTAGAATTCAATTCATTTGTTTTTACTATTTCAAGACGTGAATCTCTCAATTGAGTTAACCCCAATTAGTATTATATTGAGGTCATCAATTATATAACGAGAAGAGATCTGTTACCCTTAAAATATATTAGTATATATTTCAAGTTCAAATAGAAAAGATAAACCGTAGATCTTGTTTTATAACAAAACATTAATATGCACACCAAACATCATTAAAATATGTCATACTAAGGAATCTCATGAGTTAATTTTAGATATTTGAATATTGTATCAAATGACTTCCAATATTTATGATTTTTGACATTCAAAATTACATGTTGATACAAAATAAGATATTTAGTTTGGATTTCATTATGAAATTTTAATTTTAATTTATCAAAAAACATAAATTGATGTTAACATATTTTAATAAAGTTGAATCCCCCCTTGTAACAAAGATTATAATTATGAGAGCAAGCTGGTGGGTCAGGTCACAAGGGGACAACCGGTGGCTTTGAAAAGTCAGACGTTTAATTTGATTTGTGCACCATCCTAATCCATGATTAACGTTCATCTCCCCACTATAAACAGAGGACTGCCTGCCTCTCATGGATTACATCATTACCTAAACAAAGTAAAGTAACAAAGGTCTAAGCTCGATGGCTTCCTCTAAGTCTGTGCTTCTGTTACTTTGTTGTGTCTTCGCAGCTATTGTTCTCATCTCCTCGGAGGTCTCAGCTGATGAAGGTGAACGTTATGCAATTTAATTTAGTCGTAATTAATTATATCGATATATACCTTAATGAATAAAACTACATAATGTAATATAGCAAAGAACCTAAGGAAGTTCGTTTCGTAAGTGTACTGACTAAATTAATTTAATTGTCGTTGTAATTGACAAAGTGCTTAATTGGAATTACATATATTATCTTCATTTTCTTTTTTTGATAAGATATCTATACATTCATGACGCAAAGATGTAAGACTCTACAGGGGATTTTTCTCAAACAATTCTGCTAATCCGGTTTGTACTGATAATTTTTCATTCTTTGATGTCATTTATTATTCTAAAAACAAAACCATCAGTAAAACATCACACACTCTAGATGCATGTTTGTGTAAAATTGATACATTGTAATTTTTTTCCCTTTCAAGTTACAAAATAAGTAATTTTTCCAACAACTTCTAAAATGAAAAGATAAGTCATATTAAATGCAATACGATGAAATTAATATAAAATGATACATATGATTTTTGTTTTGATTAGTTTCAAGTGGCCAAAAGGTTGAAGAGCAGAAGTACCACGTCCATCACCCGCCTGTCTGCCGACGTGTATGCGTCTGCCGTCGTCACTGCCAGGGTAACGTTTATTGTTCCGACAACTTCTAAATCTAAGTGTGAAGATGTGGCATGTTAATTCATTCAAGAAAACATACACTTGTAGAGTAGGTTGACGAGCTCCATCTTAACAAATACTAAATACTTTAAGTGAAGGATAGTAAATCCAACCATATTGTAAAGTGGTTCACACGTTTTGTGTTTAACAATGTATGACTACTTACTCAGCATTCTCTCGCATGAACAATATGACTAAGAGTTGACCCTCACATGTCAATCAACTCGCTTTAATATTATGCATGTGCAATTTGGTTGGTTCACCATCTCAATAAAACTTAGACAATTAGAGTAAATCTAACTCTATTATAGAGTATTATTGTACACATCCTGCGTTTAGAAATTTAGGACTATTTGCTTGACCCTAACCTGTGTTGTCTATGATTTTGATTTTGTTTTTGTTTAGCTTCAGGTGAGCAGAAGGTTGAAGAGCCGAATCATTACCAACCTCGCTATGGCTATCACCCGTCTCCATGAGTGAAGCATCAAACTATATATATCTTGCATGGATGTGTCGTATCTATGTATGTATATGACACATCATGCTTAAGTACCCTAAAAGAGCTCGTCAGCCACTCCGTCTTGTGTACATGCCTGTGAACCATGCATACATGGTGGTGTTGGTTTTGTTTCTGTCCATCTAGTTCTCTGTACGTATCTTCTCCCAAATAAAGCTCTAATAAATAAGATCTTGTGCTAATTTCATGTGCTGGATTAATTTGTTGCCATTTGAATTAAGAACATGAGAACCAATTAAATAACTTAGTCATCCTAAGACAATTGATGGAAAACTTTGTTTTCAGAATGACAGAATATATACTACCCAACGACTTTCTAAGGGTCCATTTTGATGGACCAAATTTTCGGTTGGACTTTCTCCAGAAATTGGATTCTTGGATGATCTCAACGGTATTAGTTTTTAGAAAATTTACGCACATTTGCTTAAGTTTCTTTGAATAATTGCCCTTTAACTGTTGGTTATGTCGTTCATTAAGTCGACCGAGAAGGTCTCGACGTTCGACCGGTTTCAGGGCGCAAGAGAGGGATTATTCCCTGTGGGATCGGTCGACCGAAGGATGCTCGGAGTTCGACCGATCGGACGTTTTGTTCGTTGAACCTGGGAGTTGACCATCTAACCGGTCGACCGCCCCGTGATTTTGGTTCGACCGAACGAGTGTGGTTTTGGGAATCGGTCGACCGATGGAGTGCCGGTCGAGGTGGATTGCCCTGTATTTGCTTGATTCGGTCGACCGGGACTTTTGGTTCGGTCGACCGTTTGTGTCATGTTTTGCACTATGGAGGTGCTGTGGTCGTGGTTGCCCGTATGGGGCGAGTCGTGGTGCCGATGTTCTTCCGGCAAGTGTGCAAGGTGCACGAGGGTTGCGGTGGTTGGTTGAAAATAGACCTGGAGCCCCGTAACCGTGTGAGAGCTGTGGTTGGTTGAAAATAGACCTGGAGCCCCGTAACCGTGTGAGAGCTGTGGTTGGTTGAAAATAGACCTGGAGCCCCGTAACCGTGTGAGAGCTGTGGTTGGTTGAAAATAGACCTGGAGCCCAGCTAGTCTGTACGGAGTTGGTTGAAAATAGACCTGGAGCTCCGTAGTGCGTTCGGGTTGGTTGAAAATAGACCTGGAGCCTGAGCAGGGACCGCGTGTAGGGGTTGGTTGAAAATAGACTTGGAGCCCTTATACGTTTGGGTTGGTTGAAAATAGACCTGGAGCGCTTGGTCGTGTCGTGGTAGCTGTGGTTGGTTGAAAATAGACCTGGAGCCCAGCTTGGCGACGTGTGTGAGTCGCGGCGGTTTGTTGAGATTAGACCTGGAGCCGCGTGACTGTGTGGGTGCGGCGGTTGGTTGAGATTAGACCTGGAGCCCCGTACCGGTGGTGTGTCCTGTGATGGAGTTGAGAGCCCTGGTGTTGGGCGTGTTGTGATGCTTTTCTTTTGAGTAGAATTGCATGCTAGGATGCCTTTATTTCGTACATTTAGAGTTTGGCATACGGGGTTTCCTTCTGGAAACTCAGGCATTGTTGCATGTTTACTTTCAGGCCGTGATCGACATTAGGGGGGTGGTGACCGAGGAGAGGAGCACCGCTACCGGATCCAGCTTTCTCTCAGTTGAGGTCGTGTGATTACTGTTTTCCTCTGTATATACTTTTGATGTAATCACAACTTTTGTGTACTCTGATGTTCACATATATATATATATATATATATATATATATATATATATATATATTATATGTCGGTGCACCTGTGTTCTTTTATTGCGTAATATCTTCTGTTGATTGAGTGTTCAAAATTTTAAATTTTCCGCTGCTTTGAGGATGTTACATAAGATCTTGTGCTAATTTCATGTGCTGGATTAATTTGTTGCCATTTGAATTAAGAACATGAGAACCAATTAAATAACTTAGTCATCCTAAGACAATTGATGGAAAACTTTGTTTTCAGAATGACAGAATATATACTACCCAACGACTTTCTAAGGGTCCATTTTGATGGACCAAGATGGACCAAATTTTCGGTTGGACTTTCTCCAGAAATTGGATTCTTGGATGATCTCAACGGTATTAGTTTTTTAGAAAATTTACGCACATTTGCTTAAGTTTCTTTGAATAATTGCCCTTTAACTGTTGGTTATGTCGTTCATTAAGTCTGTTTTGGAACTTTTGGTCTTTTATTCAGTGGTTAACCAGGTTAAGGGCAAGGGCGCTAATAATAATAATAAGACGTAGAAGAAAAAGTTCATACATTTTGCAGGATGATTCTGTGCTGTATTCTAACATGCTCAATGTATATAGGAACCGAATACCCAGTGTAGCTGAACCGAATACCCAGTGTAACTGGTTCTCTCGGCTATTTAAAAATTCACTAATTTGTCGGCTAAATTGGACCCAACATTGACACATTGTTAGAACCCTTAGAATTTTCAACTGTTGTGGTGGTCTATCCTAGCTGGGGTTAAACCAATAACTGAATGGAAAGAAAAATGTCCCCACCCATTCATTTTCTAAAAGTTTGCTAGTCGTTTCAAGTGTATTTGTAACATCTTTAATCCTCGTTCGGAACACAACAGTGAATAACAAACTAAGGCAAAGTGAAAAATGGACATTATTGAAACAGTCAAATTGAAATCTCAATTAAAAACAAGCATAAGGTCAAAGTTAAAGTATAATGTGAAAGATAATACAAGAATCTGAAAACCTACTGCATCGAAACTACAACATACAAGGAGATTACATCAACAGAGCTGGATACCCTACTTCATGCTTCCGCTACCAGTAATGTCTCTGAAGATCTCTCTACATCTCTGTGCTCCTAGGATGGATTGTATATCGAGCACGATGATCCTCCTCCATGACCTCTCTTTGCAGGTCTGTTGTCAACGACACCCATAGTCTACTCTGAAACATAAGGCCTCCATTCGGAGCTATCTTGAAATTTGACCCCTCGGTCTCTACTGATAGCGTAAAGGTGACCCTCTTTGGATACCCTACTTGTGCGAGGAAAATACACTCCACTATGTTCAGCTCAACCCGCACACTAGCAAGCATACAGGGGCGAACCCAGGTGTGGGCACGCGTTGGCAAGTGGCCACGCCAGAAAATTGATATTGATGCAGGATATTAAGAAAATCGATGTGTGCCCACGCTGCCTACCAAACACAGTGTGACTTGTGGGTGTGTAATCAACTCACATATTGAGTAGAGAACAAAAAAAGTTATAGAGCCCATCAAACCATTACTGATTTCCGATGTGAGATTATTCTGGAGTGTATTTACAAAGTTGCTCATATTGCAATGACCACTCAAAGGGATTCTCCATGGGCCCAATTGCACTATGTCTTGTTCGTTGCAACTCACCAAACAATAGACATGAGCCACGAGTGGTAGTGTCAGTCCAACCAATAAACAATTTCAAGTACAATGATATTACGAGAATGAGATCATAAATTTATAATCATTAGTTATGTTTGGTAATGTTTTCTTTCGTATATATTCACCGAATTTCTTCAAAAATACATATTCACTAAAATATATTTTTAATTTTTAGTTCTAAAACTTATTTTCCGTATTTATTCAATCTTTCAAAATATAGAGGACAAATAATTATTAATTATCTTTTCCTTCTTCCTCTCCATTTTATCAACTATCGGCACAAGCTCATGATATTGCAGTGAATGAATGAAATCACTAAATTGCAAATCATAACTAATAAAATTTACGTATGAAATTTGTTTGGTCTGCGGGAGCGACGGAGGTGGGAGGGGAGGGTGGAGGAGCCGGAGTCGGGAGGGTCGGTGGGGCGGTGGGAGGAAGAGCAGAAGGCGGAGGTTGGCATATTAGTGGCTCCCGTCGTCGAGCATTCTAGGGTTTGGGTTTGCGGTTTGGGGGTGAAAGAGAGATTTGAGTTTCTTGAAAATGGTGGAGACGACGAGGGTCGAGAACTCGGAATGGGGACGGGGAATTTTTTTGACGAAAATGCCCTTTGCTTGTTTGTTGAATTTCACAGATACCTCTTACGTTCAAAAATCGAAACAGTTTTTGACTTAATTAAAGGGAACTACTATTCGTCGCCGGAAAACTACTTAAATCGCCCCAAAAATGACCTTTTTGCCCCTAACAAATCAATTAATACCGATTTCGTCCCGTGTCTTTAAACAAGGTGTTTGACTCAGTTTTACTCACATTCCCAGTACAAACACCACGAAAATGTCCGGCGAAGCACCAGAATCCGGCGAGGTAACGGGGGCGGAAATTTTTTTCCGACTCGGGCGTCTGGCTAGGCCGCCTCCACATAGGTGGAGGCGGCCTAGCCAGCCGCCCGTTTTTTTTTTGTTTTTTTTTTGTTTTTTGTTAAATTCAAAATTTTCAGGTTCCGTTGCAAGATTTCGGTGGTGATGGAGTAGATTACAGTGAGCTTTTTGACAGTAAAGAAATATTTACAACAATCGAGGAAGGTTGTAAATGGGCGAAACAAATTGCGATAGGAGCTGGATTTTTTTTGGTTATATCATCGTACAAACCAAAAGCAGATAACCGGATGGATTGTTACCTCAGATGCGATCGCAGACGTGAGATGAGTTCTCGTGATACGAGTATTGCACTGCGAAAGAATACGAAAAGAAAAGGTTGCGTGATGCATTGCATACATTGCATCATATGTCTTTCATTTAGATTACTTTTATATCAATAAATGCTACTAAGGTATGTGTTTAGTCTTATTTACAGAATACAGGGACCTGAATGCAAATTACCCACATCCCGAGCATAAACGCGTACAAAAGACTCGTTTCTATCATAAAGACCAAGTTCAAGTTTATCGGGTTTCAAATGGAAATGTATCCAAGCATAAAAGCATTCAATACCTAATTACGAAAAGAACAAGGACTTAAGCACAAAAGTAGCCGAGGACTTAATTGCAAAAAGTCAAGGACCTAATTGCAAATCACGAGTAGCTTTTATTATTATGGAGAAAATATAAAGAAAAATCAATGTGGATCTCCAAATATATGAAGAAATTAATTCGGATCTCCAAAGATATGCAAGAATCAATCCAGACGCGCAAATGACATTGAAATCATACCATAAACACACAGGAAAAGTCCGGGTCGATTCGGAGCCAAAAAGGTGGCGATTCCGCCGCACCAAATTAGATTAATGCTCTAAAATTTTACCGGTTGCGTGTTGACGCGTGTACTTTCTTATTTCATGCTTAGGTCCCTTGTATCGGCTATAAATAGCCCGAGAACGATGTTGTGAGGGGTTCTTCCTTTTGTTCCATAATTTAGCAATAAACTTCTGTTTCTTTTATTTTATGTTTTTAATTTTCTTTTCTTAGTTTCTCTAGGACCCCTTCTCCCTCCCTCCATCTATGAGTTTCTAACTCTTTCCAAAGGGTGGGGGTGACGGATTTAGGGTGATGAGAAGAGAAGATGTTATTATTTTAATTTCGTATTAGTATGTTTTGATTACTTGAGTTTATGTTAAATCATTTATCATGTAATGCTTTATAACTAATATGATTTATTATAAGTTTCAGAATTCTCTAATCTAAACCCGATATCTAAACCTCCACCCAACGGAATTCACCATCTTTGTTCTTGTTTTAGTTTTATTTGTTCATGTTTCTTGCTTTAGATAATTAAAACCCAAAAATCTCAAAACCAACCTTATTATTGTTCTTTCTTCTCTAATCGAAAATCCAAAAATAACAATATCTCTCCCTTCTTGTGTTCGACCCGTACTTGCCACCGCTTCATCGTGGCCGTGCACTTGCGGTATAAATTTAATTCTCATCATTGCGGTTGTCGGTTTTTGGTAAAAGTGGTGGAGCGACGAGATCGTGATGGATGGGTTATTGTTTCTAGTAGCATGTCTGGGCAGCACAACCACCCATTGGCAGTTTATTCAGAGGGTCACCGACAGGTCAACGGACTTAGTGCTGGGGCAAAGCAAATTGTTCGGGATATGACAGAGGCACAAGCAAGGCCCCGTAACATTTTGTTGGCGGTAAAGAAGAAATTTCCGGACGATAATCCTAATCAAAGGCACATTTACAACTTCAGAGAGTACATGAGGAGGACGAAATCTGAAGACAGGAATCCCGCGCAGCAGTTTCTCAGAGAGGCAGTGCAGCATAAGTATTTGCATTGGATTGTGGTAGATGAAGAAACTAATGTCTTGACTCACGCATTTTTGGCACATCCGACTTCAGTTCAGTTGTTGCGTACATACCCATTCGTGATCTGTATGGATTCGACGTATAAGACGAACAAGTACAAGATGTCTTTGTTTGAGATGGTTGGGGTTACTCCAACAAATATGAATTTCCTCGTCGGATATGCGATTTTGCAGGATGAGACCGAGTCTAGTTACCGGTGGGTGTTGGAGAGGTTGCGAGATCTGTTATTGGATATTGTTAGCCCGACAGCAATAATTACGGACCGGGAGATGGGTCTGATGCGACCAGTGACAGAGGTTTTTCCTGAATCAGCTCATTTACTATGCACCTGGCATATCAACAAAGACGTGTACAACTACGCATACCACGTATTCGGCTAGGAGAAGCAGCTTGCAGAGAGTTTTAGACGTGGAAGATGGAGGAGAGTCATGCTTTCTGATTCACAGACGGATTATGATAGAGCAGTCCGTAATCTGAAGGATTCTTACAGTTCCTGGCCAGTGCTGACGAAGTATGTGGAAGACACGTGGTTGGTGCATAAGGAAAAATTCGTGTTGAATTGGACGAATCAAGTTCTTCATTTTGGCAACACTACGAACTGCAGGGTGGAAAGTGCACATTCGGCTCTGAAAGAGTGGATCACTACATCGACTGCCGCTCTCGACACTCTTTTCGACCGCGTGAACTCGTCTATTGAAATGCAGCTGACAAATATTCGGAACTTTCTTGAAGATTCGAGACGTCGAAATTTGGCACATTACATAGGTCCTCTGTTTCAGCATATAAATGGCCGAGTTTCGCATCACTGCTTGTCGTTAATGACTCAGGAGTTGAAGAGAATGCAGGACTTAAGTGATGAAATTAAATATCGTTGTGGGTGTGCTTTCCTGACAACACATGGGATTCCTTGTGCCTGTACCATGTACGAGTGTTTCGCGTCAGGTGATGGAATTTATTTAGAGCAGATTCATCCATTCTGGAAAACACTTGTTATCGGAGAAGGAGTCCAGATGTCAGAGTTTGTTGATCAGTCAGCACAAGACACCGAGCATTTTCGGAAGCTAGTGGATGAGATCTCGCAGAGCGATCCTGCAGTAATTCGTAGTGCCTCTCGTATTTTATACGAACAGTTACACCCCGATCAGTCGAACTATGGAGAACCCGAAGAAAATACTAAGGTACGAGGTCGACCTAGGGGAAAGTCGACACGTCGGGACCCGAGTGCCTTCGAGTATGCTGAGCGAGGTCGTGGTCGGTCTGGCAGTAGTGGGAGCAGGGGTCGTGGTCGGTCTGGCAGTAGTGGGAGCAGAAGTCGTCGGTCTAATTCGTCTCGATCGTCCTTGAATACGGGCACAGGATCTTCTGGTATGTCGATATCTTTGTTGTTATGTTATTTAATATATATTAGTAATCTAAATGGGGTTGAATATATTATCTCCTAATTTTGTTGTTTTAATGAATTGTTATTTACCTATCTTACAGTGTCCGGACGGGTTGACGTGGACAACTTCCCATATAATGATAGACTGTCAGGAATCATTTTGCCATTTCTGCATAGGTGGAATGACGTACGTGCTGATGGCAACTGTGGATTTCGATGTGTTGCCGATGTCTTTCATGGTGGTCAGGAGAACTGGTCGTACGCCCGTCGTGCGATTTCTAATGAGATAAGTGCACATCCTATTTATGAGACAGTCTATTTCGGCCATGTGAGAGAGGCTCGTCAACGAATTGATTGGGGCGGGGGAGGTTGTGGCGAGGATCATTATATGGAGGTTTGGTCCGACTTGTTTCCTATTGCGAATTTTTACAAGTGTGCGGTCATGTATTTCGCAGTGGGAGCGGATGGTTCGTTGTTCCCGTGTCTTACTGTTCTACCCTGGGAGTGTCCCTCTACCATGACGAGGTCTGTCAGAGAGTTGGTCATTGCTCATTTAGGGAGTTACGCTCATTTTATTCGTTTGGAATTACTTGATGATTTCCCAGTACCTCCTATAGCGACCTTATGGTATCAAATGCGAGATGAGAGTGTTGTTGGATGGGAGGATCAGTACCAAAGTAGGATGGAGTATTAGAACCGGTTACGTTGATTGTAATTTGTAATGTTTTGTAATGTATAATATATCGTGTATTTCTACTTATATCGTGTTGTTTTTTTACCGTATTTTAAATTTAAATATTATTTCATATCTAAAGAAATAAGTTGAAAATCTTTTCGTGAAAAATAAATATTAAAAAATACGATAGTCAAAGAAATATGTAGAAGATATGTTCGTCAGAAATAAATAATAAGAGTACACAAATAAACATAAGCATATACCAACAAATGTACTAACAATGCAACAAAACGAAAGTAAAAGCAAGACAACTACAGCTCAGCATCTGAATCATGGTCTGCAATGCCCAACTGGCTGTTCCAATCCTCGATCAGGCGATCCCAATCTGTACATGCAAGTCTCGTCGCCTCACTCGGCATGACGTCTCTCTCTCGCAAGAACGGCTGCGTACACCGTATCGCCCTACTCATCCACTGTATGTAAAATAAAAATTAGCGTACAATAACAAAATATACTTTACAATTAAATATAAAATTAGATAAACTTACCGCATCGGCACATGTCCTATCCAGTGCTCTCTCCGGTCTCGGAATGATACCGCGTACGAGTAGTGGATGTGAGCACCTACCGAACCACTGCAAATAATCTGGAGCACAAGTGGAGGGGTCGCGGCTACGACTCAGACGAAACGCTGTGCCTGACGTCGTACATCGTGGCAGTCGCAGACCGTACTGCATGCTCGGGCGTCGGAATGTCAACCGGGATCACCTGAACGTAGCCTAACTGACGTAACACGCGATCAGGTATATAACGCTCTGTGATATCCCTATAACGAATAATGCCGGCAAATGTAGTCCTCGGCACAGCTACAGCAGGATCGGGACCGTACGGTAACCACTCCACCTAAACGTTTATACGTTAATAATAATAAAATTAAATTTAAATAAACGTGAATGATATGTACATCATATACCTGCGATGCAGTCATCTGATCTAGCCGTCTACGAATAGAAAGAAGTCGACTCTCGCTCTTATCCTCCGCCCGGACAGCCCACATACGCGAACGAGGATGGCCACGCTCAACAATCTTCCGCTCACGATGGGGGCGGAAAGCAGGAAAATACTCATATATCCAAGCCTGCAGCAGTGTAAGACAACCCGTAATCTGACCACAATCAGCGCGACTGGATATGCCCAGCTGGCGATACAGATATGGCAACGTCGCCGACCCCCATGAGTAATCAGCAATGGTATCTGGGTCCCTCGCCTCCAATAAGTCGCGTGGTCTCAGTCTGGAACCGCTCTTGTCGAGAAACAATACGCAGCCTAGCAGTAAGAAGAAATAAGCAGTCATCTGCGTATCCTCAGTCCGTGGTGGTCGCCCCCGTCTGCAACACTCGTCCACAGCGTCGATACTAACACCACCGCCACTCCAGAATGAGCTATCCCGCCCAAGACCCTCCAGGCTGACACCCAGCAACTCAGATACATATAACTTCAGCTCAGATGTCGGTGCCTGCGCACTGACCATGGGACCCTCAACAGGAATGTGAAGAATCTGAAAGACGTCATGCAACATGATCGTCATCTCTCCGAACGGCAAGTGGAAAGTGTTGGTGTCAGGCTGCCACCGCTCCACGAATGCCGAAATCAACGGCATGTCGATGCAGGAAAACATGCTGTACGACAAGTGACCCAATCCACTGTCGACCACGGTCGCCATCATATCCTCAATCATCACTGAGCGCCATGCCTGCAATGTCGTACAACCTCTGTGCCGATTATGGCACTTCAAAACCTTCCGCTCCTCGCCATCCCAGATGCGTCTGGCGACGTGGCCTCCGAAACTCGGAATGACGCTGCCATCTACAGGACCACCGGGAATAATATCCGTGACGATCCAAGACTCGTCATCATCCCTCTTCTTCTTCTGAGCTCGGGCGTCTGCAGCGCACGAACTCGAATCACCGGTCACAAATCGGCCACCTCGATCCTTCCTAATGACCCACTCAGCTGAAGGACCACCGTGTCGCCCCCGTCCTCGACCGGACTGATGTACCGCGTCCTCCTGTGGCCCCAAGTCGTATCGGCCCCCATCGTCACTGTCGTCGTGACTCCTCGCCTCATCTGAATCATCCTCGTCGTCGAAAGACTCTCCAGGTGTCTGACGACGACGTAACAGATCTCTCTCTCTCCTAACTGAAGCAGAAATACCACGTGTACATGGATGACGAGGATCTGACTCGTCTGCTATACTACGTACCGGGCGTAAGGGAATTGATTTCCCTTTTCCTCCACGGTAACCCGATGACTATTAATTCAATTTAAAAATACAAATTTATTAATGATTTTACTAAAATAATTAAACTAATTATTAACTTAATAATCGATTTATTTAGCAATTATCACAATTAATCAATAATCCGTTACTAAAATCGTACACAACTAATTACTAACATAATAATCAATTTATTTATTAATTAACACATTTTATAATTAATAAACGATTATCTAAACTAATTTAACTCATTATTAACATAATATTCAATTTATTTAAATTTTATCATAATTTATAATCAATTTAAAAACAAATTAAAAAAAAATCCAGGCGTCTGCGGGAGACGCCTACCCTACGTGGTAGGCGTCTGTCGGAGACGCCTGCCCTACGTGGGAGACGTCTCCCGCAGACGTCTGTGCCATGGGTCGGGCGACCGCGGGATCCGCCCGATCGTTGGGTCGGGCGGCTCCCGCGGTCGCCCGACTCAATTTTTTTTTTTAAATTAATTGAAATAAACAAGGTGATTTACCAGATGTGAGTAGTCCGGGGTGTCCGCTGGCTCTTTCCCTGGCCTCCGAGACATCCTATTTGGTGAATAAAAGTGTGATATGAAGAGAAAGTTGTGTTAAAAGAGTGAAATGAGGAGTTATATTAGTAGAAAGTGTAGATGGGCAAAATGGTAATCTTACGGGCGATTTAAGTAGTTTTACGGCGACGAATAGCAGTTCAGTAATTAAACGGTGCCAATGGTACGGGAAAAAGTTCAACAATACAATAAATGTCATCTCTTCAATCCTTAAAACGACAATATCTTAGAAATTTATGAAAATTGCAGTAATTTAGATTTTCTTTCTCATTGCAAAAAAAAAAAGTCGAGAAACTTCTTAAAGTTTATATACATAACTTCCTTGAATTTCGAATTGAAGTGAGAAAAGTCATTAAAGTACAAAAAATATATAGTTGTCAAACTCTCAGAACTAAACTTTTAGAAATTTATTAAGATTGCAAACAGATAATCAAAATTCATTTTGAAAGTACAATTAATCCCTTTGCATACTCTTTTTTTTTTTGCAAACCAATCACAATAAATTTTACAAGAATTTTAATAGTTTGCAAGAAATACAAGGAAATTTAAAATTTTAATTTTTGACTTGAATTTGAAAAGGCAACTAGGAATTCGGTGATTTAAATTTTACGCAAACACCTTTTCAATTTACACCAACCGACTCAAACTGTCTTTTTTTTCGGATTATGACTAAATTTCAGGAAAATAATAAGTGGGGTTGCATGGCAATATACGTTAAACTCTGCAGCTAGATGGAAGCCGTTTTAGGAATCAGGAAAGGAGGTTATTTTACAAATAGGCGTTATAAAATAATCACAGATTCGTTGCATCTGTAGACATTAGTCAAGGTTTACTTCCAAAAACAACTGTATTTTGAAAATTAACAGCCATCGGCCCTTCAAGTGCATTTTGGAGTGCCAAAGCGGAGTGTTTTGGTAATTCTTGGAAAAACCAAGGTCATTCATTCTGTACCTACGAATATTTGAACCTTCTAATCTTCCCGCTCACATAAAGGAAGATTTTTAACAAGTATTACAATAAAAAATATGGTATGAATAACAAATATATTATATAGAGGTCACTTTGTTTATTGGTGTTACAACTTCGCGTAACATTCACATTTAAATGTAATATAATTTTCTTATTGATGTATATTATACGTTTTATTCATTAGTTTGTTATTGCATTGTACCATGTATGTCTATTGTCTATATATAGAGACTTATCGTATTCTTTATTGATATAACAATGAAAAATGTTTCCACTTTCTCCCACAAATCTCCATGTCTTTTCATTTCACAACATTGTTGGCTTTTTGGCTCTTTAATCTTAATTTTGATGATTAACAAACTAATAGTATGCATAACTTCAATTACAACATCACACACATCATATTATCAAATTGCATAGATATTGTGTATTCCTAACAATGTAGGTGATCAAACCAATTGACTAATCAACTTCAAGATCAAGGCTCAAGACTTGTAATCAAAGCTCAAGGACTTCATATGTAATTTTCCATTTATTTGAGTTATAGGATCAAATGTACACTTGGATGCACAAAAGGATAAACCCGTCCATCTCGGTCGACCGTGACCGTATCGGATTACCGAACCAGGTTCCCCACGGATAACCGAGTGTCTCTCGGTGAACCGTTCCCTATAGAGTCAGTAACCACGTATCTCCTGGAACCCTTGTTTCGGTGTACCGAAACATAGTCGGTCAACCGTCTCCTTAGAGTTAGTAGAAAACTTGATCTCCTGGAATCCTTGTTTCGGAGTACCGAACCTTATCCGGTCGACCGTGTCCCCATTCCCAGTAGCTTCGAATATTTCTCTGGACATCTCTATTCGGTCTTCCGAAGAGAGATCGGTCATCCGAACGTGTATGTGTCTTTAGGCCTAAAACGACTTCATCTTATTGGCCCACGTGGCACAACTAACTCCACCATACCTATATTTTGTCGTTTAGCCATATCCTTGAAACTTCCATACCGGTCTACCGATAGATCTTCGGATTACCGAAGTATTGGTATATGTATGATCATAACGGCTATTTTTCCACGTAATATTTCGACCGTTATCGATAAACCAATTTCCCACACAATGTCAGCCGAAAATCCACACATGTATCGGTCAACCGAACATATCACGGTCTACCGAACATGTTCACCGAGCCGCACCAAATCTTTACTGTCCACTCTTGCACGGTGCACCGAAGTGATCTCGGTCAACCGAAATTAATTATCCGATATTAGGAAAAAGTTACTAGAAGTTGGTGAATGGTTATCCGACCTATATTCGGTTAACCGAGTTCTTGTTTCTGACCACTTCTTCGGACTACCGTGTTTGCAACGGTCGACCGAATATGTCTCGATTTCTGTCAGAGCTTAAGTCACATCTTGTTTTCACTTGGTCCACTCCTCACCAACTTACCATAACGACTCTATTTGTTTTGAAGGCTATATAAGCTTCACTTAAGAGACACATTCATCACCTTACTTGCCAAATATCAATCCTACTCTTGTGCTCTCAATCTTCAAGCCTTCAAAGCTCCACCAACTCTCATACTTCCACTTAATTCACTCCAAGCCTAAATCATATCCTTGAGTGCATTCAAGTTAGAGTTCAACAACCACATTCAATTTACATTGTGTTGTAAAGCTTCGAGGAAGCACCCTCTCGGGTTGTGAGAGGAGATCCAAGCAAGGCGAGGGTGTTCGCAAGGCTCCGATTGTAAGAGGGTTTATCTTCGACCCGGAACGAAGATAATAGTGAATTCTCGAGTAGGGATCAGAGGATTGATCGGAACTTGAGGAGAGGACTAGATCATGGTGGTGTGATCGAACCTCTATAAATCTCCGGAGTCATCTTGTGGTTTGCATTCTTTCACTTATTGTTTTAATTGTGCAATAGTTTAAGAAAATTAGGAGATAATCTATTCACCCCCTTATTGTTTTCATTTCACAACATGTTATCAACATGATTAGTCTCTAGCACATCTAAAAGAAACAAACATCGACCTTGATGGATACCTCGATGTGTGAAGTATTTCATTATGAGGTTAGTGTCTTATACTAAAGCAAGATACGATGCTCTTTATTCGTATTCTTCTTGTCTTGAGAATGAAGGAAAACATTAACACATCTTCAAATGTATACATATATATTGTTGTGGAGTTGACATCATGTACCATCATATTATAGAAAATATTTTCAACGGATTTGAGATATTCACGTGCGAAGGAAATTGAATGCAAAACAGGAAATGTTTTATATCTCATGCGATTGTAGTTAAGATTTATTAACTTAGTATCTTTATACGAATCGTAATACATCCATGTTAAATAAAGGTGCATTTGTAGTTTGGTACATACATTGATTATTACTTGTAAGTTTATGGTTAAGAGAAGAAACAAAATTGCTTGAGTATTATACCATATGTGATTACACAAAAATTAAAATTTCTTTGATATTTTGATGTATCTCATCTGCAAGTATTACGAATATCCATTTTGATGAACATGTGTTGTTCCTTGTTTGATAAAGGTAGTCCATAAGGTTGTTTTCATCTTTTACAATTTATAATGTCATTTTAATCTATTTACTTGTTGAATATACTCATACTATATTCTTTAATATAATGATATATGTATAGAAATTATTGTTGCAAAATTTCTGTTTGAAATATCATGTTCTACATGTTTATGTATATCTTAGATGATGAACTATTAACTTTTTTTCCGTATGATAGTAACATTTAAATCATGCACATGAGAAATATAGATGCATATGAGTATGTTATTTCATAAATATGCATTAATACATATTTATAATCATTTTGTTTTGCAAAAGTTGATCATATATTTGGAAGATCACTAGACGACTTGACATTCCAATGCTAATGACATAATTTATTTGTGCATGTCATATCTAATACATGTTATTTTGTTAGAAACTATAAATGTTTCTTTTTATATGTTTTATTTTGTGTAATATTTTATATGATATTAATCATCTTGATTGTTAACAAAAGTTAAATATACGACTTTTGATAAAATGGACAAGAATTTTACTTAACGTGTTTTGGATATTGAAATTCATCTTGATGCTCTTGAAAATACAAATAAGACAAAAAAGAAATAAGCATCAAATCAAGAGAAGATGAAAGTTGTGTTTTGACTTCACAATCATTAAAATGATTTCAAAAATATCATGATCTAGTCTCGTGCCCGAGTGTAGCTGAGTTGAATATCGAGTTATCGATAAAAATCATGTAATCTGTCCAACTGATTTTCTTCATTCCCTGAAGTGAATGTATGAGCATGTGAGAATCTTAAAAAGTCTAGTAAAATCGTTTTGTGACTATGAATGTGGATGAGATGAACGGCAAAATTATTAATATTCTTCTCGTATATAAATTCGACAATCAAAATGGATTGTCAAAGTAAATCTCCACAAATTAAATATATTCTAGTTATGTGTGTTTTATAGAAACACAAATTGTGTTTTATATGCTTGGTTTGATCTCGGTTAATTTTAAAGATGATCTATTCTAATTGAATTGTAGTTATCTCGTCAATTGTGATTCACTAGTATATTGTCGTCAAATTAAGCATGCTACATTTCTTTTGGCATAAATAATTAATGTTTCAATGAAATGTGATTTATTGATTTATGGAGATGATACATATGTAAATACTAGCATAATTTCATATATAATGTGCATATAATAATTGAAGCTCTATTGATACATGTACGACATGGTCATGTTTATGATATTTTTTTATTTTAAACCTGCACATTAGACTTGTTTATGATCCTCGATAAATGCTAGACTCATGAGCTAGCAATTAGTTCAATTGAAACTAATTTAAATTGGTTAGTGAAATCATTAGTCCAATATATTTCCATAATTGTTATTGTTATTCACAAGAGATTCTTCTAGATATTAATAACACACATGGAGATGTTGATAGCATATCGATAGTTAACATTTTTATGTTTGTCATGACTATTTATGTATATTATTATAATATATCTTTTAAGGATTAATAGCAAATATAGTATTTGCATTATCGTCTTAAAATGTCAAAGTACACATGCATATGGTAATATTTTGGCATGCATAATTTCTATCTAATAGACTTATAGTAAGTTACGTTGAAATTAATTGACCATGATATGATCTAATGCATGGTTCTTATTTTGATTATATTTTTCTTTGGAAGAACTTTATCATTTATTTTGTAATAGTTGCATAAATAATTTATCTGCAATAAATATTTTATTTGGCTTGAAATGAATAGTATGAATATTCTTCAGTCTCATATTTGATTTAATATTTTATGTATAATGTATAGTGTTGTCATGCACACTATATTAAGCTATAAGTATTTCTCTAATTTGATAATGAGAAAAACCGAAGTTACTACTGTACACAATCGTACGAATTTAGTAGAAAGGTCCAGAAGAGTCATATCTGTTGTTACATGTGAAATTATATTGACTTTAAATGCTACATTTTATATATTATGTCTCAATAAACTTACTAAGTTTCAAATCGCCATAATGACTTGTGTTGAGATTACAATTGAAGTAAAGAAGAATATTTTTATATTACTACAATCATATCAGGCAGGAAAAATACTATTAAGAAAATTACCTGACTTTTGAACGATGTGTTATTGCACACGTAGTGACTTGGTCAAAAGACTTGCACTGGTGAATCAAATGAATATTGATTCTAATAACATATGGTATGACCGATTAGGTTAACGAGGACATACGATGACAAATGTTGCTGAAATTTCATATGACCATCCATTGAAGAATGAAAAAAATCTTTAACTAAGTAGGTATCTACGAGCTCTATCTTTTTATAAGATGGGATAACTTGTGTTGTGCATTACTTGTGATTGAAAGTTATAAACATAAGTTATTCCAAAATCACATGTCATCGTATTTTGGATTATGTGCCCGAAGTACGTTACAAATTAAGCATCGATTTATAAATATCTGAATATGGATTATTATGAGATCTTAAAATTTATAAATGATACATTAATATACATACATGTTGATATTATTCATATTTTTATGTTATGTACATCATGTTATGAATGTTCTCCTATTTTACTTGTACGATATTGAATGAAATGTTTCCCATCTGCGATTAATAAATTACCACTTCAAAAATTTAACGACCTCAAATTAAATTGGACATTTCAGCATGATTCATATTCCTAATAATATTAAAATATTTGAAGCCCCTAAAGGACGATGTATTTGATTGTCTTGTCCAACATTTATATTTATAGAGCCATTTTTTTTGGCATTAGGGGGAGAAAGTCAGAAGCTCAAAAAATACCAAGAAAATGTATTATACTGAACCTGAAGTTCATAAGAGAATATACGTACACGTATGGTTGAACCTGAAGTTCATAAAATCATTAACTTGCAATATCTAGCAATTAATTATCATACTTTTTATTGATCACAAAGGAGTGACTAAGTCTTGTATTATTAGACACATAATATAAAGTGGAGATCTCACATTGATAAAATGTATTTAAGCTCAACCAACGGCAAAAGCATGTGCCAAAACATATATTATTTGTGGAAATGAAAATAAAAGTTAGTCACTAATTACACATCCTAAAGAGGTTATTCCTGAAAATATGAACCCGGTAAAATAAAAATATTTACTAGCAAATGTTACAATTCTAGGAATACATACCGGTCAAATCCTAATGTTTTGGGAAACGACGAGAATTTGATTATTATAAAATTTACAATCAACTATTTTGATACAAGAGAAACATAAAAAAGTTATTGTCGACGACTAATTTGCCTTCTTAGAGTATCTTAATTCAAAAAAAAACTGTATCCAGAATCTATAATATTATAGAATGCGAGAAACATTCATATTTGAAATGAATAAAAGAAGACGAACAATATAGAACTAGACTCGCTTATTGTACTTGTAGTCCTGATTTCTGGAGAATGTGAATAGAAATCACATTACAACATGGTCGTACATTATAAAGCGAGTAGTGACACAAGAGTTTTTCGCAGAACTCCTGAAGAGATTTAACATGTACCCATGAAATATTTGAATGATAAATTTTGAAATAAATGACTGGAGAATAGTAAACTATTTTTCGATATGCAATTCGAACATTCTCCAGAAGAGAATTGTTATTATGATTCAAATATATAAAGATATATTATAAAACGAAAGTTCACCTGGAATTATCAATATTTACTTACTATATTCATGAGATGAAGATTTCCTGCAGTGATGATTCTTACATGTCTAATCCACAACAACAACAAATCATAAATTATTTTGTGTTATTGTGGAGACGTTGCAGTCTTTATCAAGTTGATGAACTTCGAATCAAGGGAAGTACATTTCTAATTATCATCCCCGAACTACGATTATCACTGAAGAATAAAGCCCAGAGGGCTTGTAGCTACTCTTGTTCTCTTTCCCAAGTTTTTGTCCCATGAGGTTTTACTTGACAAAGTTTTTAACAAAACAACTTGTGCAATTGTGTTAACGTATGTTATGTACTCTTTTTCCATTAATTATTTTCCCACTGGTTTTTTGTAGCAAGATTTTTAACGAGACATGAATATAACGCCATATTATTTAAAAGAGTTTGTAAAGATATATTAAATTGACGGGGAGAATTATACGTTCTGCATTCCTTTTTCCTTTACCAGTTTTTGTCCCACAGGGTTTAGTTGACAAGATTTTTAATGAGACAGACTAAAGAACGTATAAAAAATGATGATCATCTAAGGATGAGTGTTATGAAATAACAAATATATTATATGGATGAGTCACCTTGTCTATTGATGTTACAACTTCTTGTAACCTCCACGTTCAAATGTAATATAATTCTCTCATTTATGTATATTATATGTCTTATTTATTAGCTTGTTATTGCATTGTAATATCTATATCTTTTGTCTATATATAGAAACTCATTGTATTGTTTATGAGTTAACAATGAAAAAACTTCATATGTCTTCCCTAAATCTCCTATCTCTTTTCATTTCACAACAAAACATCATTTATTTGTCTAATTATTTTACTCCTACGCCCTAATTGGCCACCCCTTCAATAATTCTCCACCTCGAGTTTCTTGATGTTTGTCGGATCACAACTCTCCAATATATTCGAATTCCAAACAAACACCGAAGATGACGTCGATGAAAAGAAAATGTTTAATATTTTAATAATTAAGTGTTCATGATTCACAACCTTTCAAAGGATCCAGGAATAAGAAATGTTTTTCTATACGGTTCGGTTTCCTTATGTAACTTTAATATAAAATTTCACTAGTAGAATTTCAAAGTGTCACGTTTGTAATTATCATGTTTGGTTGATGATCATTCTAGAATTCGCAAAATCCTTCATGAAAATTTGAAATTTCATTTCTGTACAAAAATTGTCAAATGAAATGTGCAATTTCGAAATTACACAAATATTTTTTAACATAAGCCATTCAAATTAATAAAAAAACAAAAGGATTTTTTACTTGCATGATTCTCGAAAATACATTAATTGGATTTATGTTATTACCGTTTCAAAAAAATTGTCGTACCAATGGAATTTGATTGTTTATATTAATGTCATTATATTTTTGAATCATGCAACTTCACTAACTTTTCTGATATATTCTGTTACTTAATGAATATTAAAATTAAAAATTTGTAAAACAAACCCTAAACAATCTAAGAAATTCAAAATTTTGCAAAACAATCTCCTAACTTATTTAGAAATAATATTTAAGTCCTTTCCACTTCTCTCTCCTCTTTGGCTCTTTCTCTTCCTTTTCCTCTCTCCTCTTTCTACTGCTCTTATCTCACTCCTCCTTTCAACTCTTCTTATTTATTTAGATTTGTAATTAAAAAAATAAAAAAAGTTATGCATTTAAAATAAATAAAAATGCAACTCAAGTAGTGCAGATAATTGAAAATAAAAAATTATAGTAGAGAAAAATGTGGCGAAAATAAGAGAGTATGTGAGAAAGAGAAAGAACAAAAAAAGAAACAAAAAGAGGGAGAAAGAAATATGGATTGAGAGAGAAGAGAATGAGAAGAGGAGAGAGAGAAAAGAGAAGGAGAAAGATGAGAGAAAAGGAATAAATTTAGACAAGTAAAAGATATATTAGAGCGGTAGAAAGAGGAGAAAGAAATAAAGAGAGAGAATGGAGAAAGATCAATGACATAAATATTATTTCTAAATAAGTTAGGCAATTTTCAAAAAAAATTGATTTTTTTAGATTGTCACGAGTTATTTTGTAATTCTTAAAATTCTAAGATTCATATAGTTAACAAAATAAGACGAAAAGTTTTAACAAACTCGTATAATTCAAAATATAATGACATTAACGTAAATATTTGAATTCTAATGGTACGATTTTTTTAAGGGTATAATTTATATGTTTTCCCAAAATTTTCTTCTTCTTTTCTTTTAGATCCAAATTAAAACTAAATACCCCATTCTTCTCACTTGTCCTTCTCTTCTTCTCATCCCTCCACTTCCCTTGTGCCTCACCCACTCCCCAACCCCTCTCCCAAGCACCCCACTACATGACGGGATCGATTTGGAGAAAATAGAAAGATTAGGTGTGAAATCAGGTTTTTTGGTTGGCCGACACCCACTACTGAATCGTCGAACTAGGTGCTTTGGGGCTTCAATTCCTCACCTTACAACACTCAGTGGAGCTTAAGGAAGTTTCGTGAGGCTTCAATTGACATTCTCTTGCTTGGAATCCCGTATTCGACGAAAAGGTGCTAAGTTGTTGCGTTGAACCTCGTCGGCATGTTGGGGAGCTCTAACTCTTCTATTCGCCATGTCCACACCCTCGGTGACGTGTGAGGAGTATTTTTACTGCTTCAATTTGATTGTCGAGGTGTTGAAGGAGGTGTCCTTTAATCAAGATGACAATGAATAAATAGTCTAAAGAAAAATTAATCTGATTACATTAGGGGTCGTAATGTTTAGCTAGAAACCAATTACGATCTACGTGTCAATTATTGTGTGTGTTACTAATATAATCGGATCCTATAAGGGTTACACACATTGGAATCTATGGGCTAAACAAATGGATGGCTAAGGGCCCATTAAGCTCACTTACCTAATGAGATTATGGTTAGCTTAAGAGAGGTTAATAAATATATGGAAAAGAAGAGAAAAAGGCAAAAAAAACTATTTTTCTCTCCTAGAAACCCTAGTTGTCCCCTCCCTTCCACCACCAAGGAAGAAGTTTGTTTTTCCATCCCCATCATTCTAGCTAACGTGTTGGTGGAGTTTAGTTCGTGGTTCGTGTATCCCGAGTAGAGGAATCACATTTGGGATTCTCCGCACCTCCTCCGTGAGCGAAAGAAAGGCACGCATCAAAGGTATAAATGATTGTACATTAGTTTTCCTCATTATTATCATGTGCATGGATCTTGGGTGGTTGATGAATTTAGAAATCGTTTCTATGTTATTTTTCCGCTGTGTTTTTCATCGTAACCCAACAGTGGTACCAGAGCCTCGTGCATATAATTTTAATGGTTAGTCTGAAAAGAAAAATGTTTTTTTTTCTCATTTGATGTATTTCCGAAATTATATATTTTTTAAAACATTTTTTCTCTTCTCTTGCTTTCATGTGTTTTGTGTATATGTATCACCAAATTTGTTTTTAGTAGAGATGCATGTTGCATAACACATGATTGATTTAATTAGATTAAATTTGCATGAGAATAAGTTTTATGTTTTAATCATTGATCTAGAACCATATGATGTATTTCTAGATTATTTTGGTTAAATTTTTCATGATTATACGCTCAAATCGGTTAAACCCTTATTTCGATTTATGATGTGATAATGATGGTTAACATATTAATAAATTGATATTATTAGATAATTTCATATTGTTTATGTCGTGTTATTTGAACAAAAGTTGTTTAAATATTCATGCTTGATATGAACAATTGTTGTTTTAAGTAGATGCCTGATTTTAAGGTTTATATGTGATTAGATTATGTATGCATTTGAGTGGGAGTTATGAATTTTATTTCCAATTTTTGGATTGGGCTTGGAGCGCAATAAAGTTTGTGGTAATTTAATCATATATGCTTGATACCTAATATGCATGTCTATGGTAGTTTAATCATAAATGCTTGATACGTAGTATGCATGTTTATGGTAATTTAAACATATATGCTTAATAAATTAGATTACCATATATGATGCAACATTGATTACTTTGATTTATGGTAATGTGCATGTTTATGGTAATTTAAACATATATGCTTGATAAATTAGATTTACCATATATCATGCAACCTTGATTACTTTGATTTATGGTAATGTGCATGTATATGGTTATTTAAACATATATGCTTGATAAATTAGATTTACTCTATATGATGCAACCTTGATTACTTTGATTTATGGTAATGTGCATGTATGTGGTAATTTAAACATATATGCTTCATAAATTAGATTTACCATATATAATGCAACCTTATTTACTTTGATTTATGGTAATATTCATGTTTTGATTTATTTAATTAAAACACATAAAAGGTTGATTGACTAATTTAAATGGCTGATTTGATTAGTTTAATTAAGATTTATTAATTTGATTAATGATATCTTGCATTCATATAGTAATATATATATATATATAATATTATGGATGATATTATGCATGATATGTGATGTTATGTGTGGATAATATTGTGGGTGATATTATTGTGAATGTATGGTGTATGTTTATAATATGTGATGTTATGAATGTATGACTTTGTGAGATGACTAGTATGGCCCAGTAGACGATCTGCGTATCGTTGCACATTATTTTGTAATCCTAATTTCATTATGTATTCATTTTATACGATCTGCGTATCGTGATGTAGTATTGTAATAGTAATTAGGATTATTTTTGTTATTGCTATTTCCTTGCCTTGTAAGCTTGATTGAAGAATCAAGGATGAAGATCCAAGGCGTTCAAGAAGGTGTTCCTATCAAGATTAGTCATTTAGGAGTAGGGGTCATACTAGGATCATGATTTATTTTGCATGCTTTGTGTATGTTTATGTTTATGAATGTTGGATGTTTATGTTTTGAGTTTGCATGATAAACAAACATAATATACATAAGTCCCTAAAAGAAAAAAAAAGAGTTTACATGCCTTTCCAAATTGACGTCTGCGAAGCCCTCGAAAATTGGTGATGAGTTATGCCAAAGTAAGGCGTCACCTTTTCTCTTGGGATAGTACGGGTAAATTCAAAGAAGGGGTTTACATGTTTAATTTGGTTGATCTCAACAAAATAATCAAAAGAGTTTTGGATTTTTAGGCAAAGGAGTGTGAATTTTAACATAAGATGTTACCTACCAACCAAGAGTTATAAGAGTTATAACCAGTAAAGGAGTTTACTTACCTTGATCACCTAGTGTTGAGGAAGGGCCAAAGTCCGCTTAATATTATGTGAAATAGGATTTTGGAATCACTAGTTCAATAAGGGGCAAATTATAAATTGAGTAGTGTGTTTTAGCTTAACTATTTAAATTGTTCAAATGTTTTGAGCTATTTATGACAAACGTAATAAACTTGCAACTCCTTTTTTTCTCTTTCAAATGTAGATTAATGGCCGGAAATAGTAATAATGCTTTCAATCTTCGTTCTATCCTTGAGAATGACAAGCTGAACGAAAATAATTTCCTTAATTGGAAAAGGAATCTGAGAATTGTTCTCAGGTCAGAAAACAAGGAGGACAAGAAGAATGACGCATTAGCTTCTTCTTTAGGTACCCTTGTTATTGATGTTAATTTAGCAAATTCTTCTTCATGGGTATTTGATACCGGGTGTGAATCCCACATTGTTTCCAATGTGCATGGACTAAGAAGAATTAGGAACTTGGCAAAAGAGGAAGTTGATCTACGAGTTGGAAATGGAGCAAGAGTTGTTGCATTAGCTGTAGGATCTTATGATTTATGTTTGCCCTCAGGCTTAGTTCTAGAACTTAATAATTGTTATTTTGTTCCCGCTATTAGTAGAAACATTGTTTCATCTTCAGTATTGGATATTTAAGGTTATTCATTTATAATTAAGAATCAATGTTGTTCTATCTATAAAGATGACATGTTTTATGTCAGTGCTAAATTAATTAATGATCTCTATTTACTTGAATTAGATCGTCATATCTTTAACATAAACACCAAAAGACAAAAATCAAACGAATCGAATCTCACTTACCTCTGACATTGTCACCTTGGTCACATCAACCTGAAGCGCATGCAGAAGCTCCAAAAGAATGGACTTCTAACATCATTTGATTTAGAATCATACGATACATGTGAATCATGTTTGATGGGAAAGATGACGAAAACACCTTTTATAGGAAAGGATGAGAGAGCAAGTGAACTTTTAGGACTCATACATACAAATGTGTGTAGTCCAATGAGTTCCATGGCTAGAGGAAGTTTCAATTACTTCATCACGTTTACTAATGACTTAAGTAGATACGGTTACGTATACTTAATGAATCGTAAATCTGAATCGTTTGAAAAGTTCAAACAATTTCAGAATGAAGTAGAAACCAACTTGGCAAGAAAATCAAATCGTTACGATCAGATCGTGGTGTCTAATATTTGAGTCAAGAATTCGATGATCATCTTAGAAGTTGTGGAATTGTTTCACAACTAACTCCACCAGGAACACCACAATGGAATGGTGTGTCCGAAAGGAGAAATCGAACATTGTTAGACGTCGTTCGATCTATGATGAGTTTTGCCAGTCTTCCAGTATCCTTCTGGGGATATGCTCTTGAAACAACTGCTTTTACACTAAATAAAACTCCGTCAAAAGCTGTGGAAAAGACTCCATATGAGATATGGACTGGAAAAGTTCCAAAGTTGTCTTTTCTGAAAGTCTGGGGATGTGAAGGAGGTGTCATTTAATCAAGATGACAATGAATAAATAGTTTAAAGGAAAATTAATCCGATTACATTAGGGGTCGTAATGTTTAGCTAGAAATCAATTACGATATATGTGTCAATTATTGTGTGTGTTACTAATATAATCGGATCATATAAGGGTTACACACATTGGAATCTATGGGCTAAACAAATGGATGGCTAAGGGCTAATTAAGCTCACTTACCTAATGAGATTAGGGTTAGCTTAAAAGAAGTCTATAAATATATGGAAAAGAAGAGAAAAAGGCAAAAAAAAACTATTTTTCTCTCCTAGAAACCCTAGTCGTTCCCTCCCTTCCACCACCAAGGAATAAGTTTGTTCTTCCATCCCCCTCGTTCTAGCTAACGTGTTGGTGAAGTTTAGTTCGTGGTTCGTGTGTCCCGAGTAGAGAAATCACATTTGGGATTCTCCGCACCTCCTCTGTGAGCGAAAGAAAGGCATGCATCAAAGGTATAAATGATTGTACATTAGTTTTCCTCATTATTATCATGTGCATGGATCTTGGGTGGTTGATGAATTTAGAAATCGTTTATATGTTATTTTTCCGTTGCGTTTTTCATCGTAACCTAACAGTTGTGTGACTTGATTCATCAACGTTGACTGTTCTTGACCGGCGACGTGGAGAAATCCAATCGACGTGATGGACACGCATCTATTTCAATTTACCAGTTCCTCACGCTCAGTAGTGTGCGTGTAGAACTCCGTAGCTCCGATTTGGCCGTGGTGCATTTGGGAGGTGCAGCGATCCTCTTGATTGGCGTTATCGTATAGTAGTTGCTTTTGGCAATCCCACTAAATAATAAATAACTTTGCAATCATTACCAACCCCAGCAATTAAAAGTCAGAACATATCACCACTGAGGAGCGAGGATGGAAGTTGTAACATTAATTACCAATTTTTTTTTAGCATTACCTCATTGACGGCAAGTATTTGGCCGTTGCTCTTCTTCATCTTCTTCAACTTCCTTAGGAAGTACCTAAATTCAAAGATTGAAAATGGATGGATTAAATAAACTCCACACCACAGACAACTAAAACAAAAGGCCCTGAAGTGAAACAAAGGAAAAACAGAAAAATAGGAATTCATATGCATATCAGAACTTGGACTTTGCCCTGACTTCATTGGTGGCCCACAGCTTCATCCTGTAGATCTTCGGATGCTCATCTGTTGGGGTTGGGAGAGCACGACCCATGAAACTGATCGAAGGACAGAAACACACAAGTGTGATAAGTCTTACACAAATAAAAGAGCAAAACTATCATGACAGAAGACGAAAATAGCGAATGAGGTCGATTCTAATTTGGACAGCCAACATCTCAACACGACACTACAAAGTACAAACCAACTTTAAGTGAAGACAACCAACAAGTGTAAGGGAATGGTCTCTGAGAAAATCAGGATGAATATATATGTGGAAGGGAGATGAGAAGAAGAGAGGGACGAGTGAGAAGAGGAGGAAGAGTGAGAAGAATGGGGTATTGAGTTTTAGTTTTAGTTTGGATCTACAAGAAAAGAAAAGAAAACTTAGGGAAAACATATAAATTATACACTTAAATATTAATTTAGTTAACATCGTTGATTAAAACCGTTAACAGAAAATATTAATGGAGTAATAATTATAAAAAAGTAATGACATTTGGGATACAATGTCTATTTTTGAGTCTCATACGAACAAATATACGTAAAATGGTGGTCGTTAGGAATTACAATGTTTTGTAATGACATACAAACAATCAATCCAATTCAAAAGTAAGAAGTGTTGTCAGCTCGTCTTATTCTTTAAAAAAATCGCCCACATAATTATTTATTGACAAGAAATTATTCATTGGATGTATATAAATATAAAAATAGAAGAACGAGGACAATACACTGTAATTTATAAATTTAAAACAAAACTAAATGCATGGTAAATCGTGGACTGGCCATAAGAAGTCAACAAAATATACATAAATTGAAGTTGCAAATGGGCAACGAAGGTGGTGACGCATACGAAGACTTTTATACATGTTTGCAAGGAATTAAGTAATGTGCAAATTATTTTTCTAGTTGCAAAGTTCTCATCCACATGTGGGGTATATATAAAGGAAAATGATCAATGAACGCTTATGTCCGGAACACGTGCTGACGTGGTCAGTCAAGTAAGCAGTTCAGTTATCAAAAGTCAAATGTTTTTATTTTTTGAAATTAATTAAATAACAGATTTATTTGTGTAACATACAACTACTACTTTCTCAATGCAACATTACGTTCTTAATGCAACATTTTGTTTTCCTATGCAACATTTACTTTCTCAATGCAACATTTGGCTCCCCTACGGACATAACTTATTTTGGACACCATATTCTGTCCAGAATAGGTTGTGTGTCTGTCCAGAATAAGTTGTATGTCTTTCCAGAATAAGTTTTGTGATTGTCCAAAATAAATTTTATGTCCAGAATAGGTTGTGTGTTTGTCAGAATAAGTTGTGTGTATGTTCAGAATAAGTTGTCTGTCCAGAATTAGTCGTGTGTCTGTCAAGAATAAGTTTTGTGTCTATCCCAATTTGGTTGTATATCTGTCCAGATTTGGTTGTGTATCTGTCTAGAACAAGTTCTGTATCTGTCTATAATAAGTTTTGTGTCTGTCCCGATTAAGTTGTGTGTCTGTTTAAAATAAGTTACATTAGGAAAATGTTGCATATGGAAACAAAATGTTACGTTGAGAAACGAAATGTTGCATGAGGAAACGAAATGTTGCATTGTGATATAATGTTACATAGGGAAAATAAAAATTGCACGTGACACAAAATAAATATGTTATTTATTTAATTTCAGGTAAAAGACATTAGACTTTTGTTAACTGTACTGACCATGTCAGCACGAGTCCCGAATGCCCACGTCCATGTATAACGTCCCATATATAATTATTGTAAGTTGGGAGTGGTTTAGGAGTCCCTCTGGCCAGAGAAAGGTTAGGTTAAGGACATTTTATGTAGACCTGTAAATGGCTCGAGTATGTGTTTATCTATACTCGTATCTGGCTAAATAAACAGATACAGGTATACTTGGCCCAATACTGGCATACCCATACATGCTAAGTTAGTAGGTACAAGACGGGTAGACAAGTATAATTTATTAAAAAATTCCTGAAAATATCATACAAATTAAAAATCACAAACAAACTCCAAACAACACACAAGCAAATGTCACACAAACACAGACACAACCAACTATATTGTAAAGTGTTGCACATGTTTTGTGTTTAACAACGTATGACTATTCACTCAACACTCTCTCGCATGTGTTTACGCGTGAACAATATGACTAGAAGTTAACACTCACATGTGAATTGACCTGCTTTAATATTATGCACGTGAAATTTGATTGGTTTACCATGCATCGCTCTCAATAAAACTTAAGCACTTAGAATATATCCAACTTTATTATAAAGTGTTGTACACATCTTGTGTTTAGAAATTCGAGACTATTTGTTTGACCCTAACCAATGTTGCCTATGATTTTGGTTTTGTTTTTGTTTAAGCTTCAAGTGAGCATAAGGTTGAAGAGCAGAATCATTACCATTACCCGCCTCATGCCCCGCCTCGCTATGCCCCGCCTAGACATTGCCACTACCCACACTGCTAGGGTGAAGCATCAAACTGCACGAATGGGTCGTATCTATGTATATGACGCATCATGCTTAAGTACCGTAAAAGAGCTTTTCAGCCACTCCGTCTTGTGTACATGTCTGTGAACCATGCATGCATGATGGTGTTCGTTTTGTTTCTGTTCATCTAGTTCTCTGTACGTATCTTCTCCAAATAAAGCTCTAATAAATAAGATGCTGTGCTAATTCCATGTGCTGGATTAATTTGTTGCTATTTTAATTCAGAGCATGTTAGCCATTTAAATAACTTAGTCATCGTGAGACAATTAATATAAAAATTTGTTTTCAAATATTTATTACCCAACGACTTTCTAAGGGTCCATTTAGATGGACCAAATTTTGGGTTGGACTTTCTCCAGAAATTGGATTCTTGGATGATCTCAACGGTATTAATTTTTAGAAATGTTACGCAAAACATTTGCTTAAGTTTCTTTGAATAATTGCCCTTGACTGTTGGATATGTCGTTCATTAAGTGTGTTTTGCGTTGAATATTTGCTTATATTTGTTAAAGAATCAAATCCAGGAAGATTCGGTCGACTCACAACCCAGGAGATTTTCGGCGAAGACGAGTCGGTCTACCGAATTGGATTCGGTCCACCGACCAGAGGATTCCAGGCAACTTCGTGTGTAGCAGGAATCGGACGACCGAATTGGATTCGGTCTACCGTCAGAAGGTTTTCAAGCACTTCGGAAGAACGGTTCGGCAAACCGTTGAGGAGATTTGTGGAGTTCCGAGAATCTGGAAAGTGTCTGTCCAATTTGGCACGGATCACCGAGGGGTACTCGGTCGACCGAAGGGTTGTTGAATAGTTCGTGGAAGAATTGGTCTCGCGGTCTACCAAGACGCGCAAGAATCGTTCCCTCGGTCAACCGAGAAAGGATTCGGTTAACTGAATCGGAACAAGAATCGTTCCTGTTGAAGCAGTCACGGTTAACCGAACGAGCATCGGTTAACCGTGTCCCCATGAATAGTTCTGTTCGGTTTTGCTTAATTGTAGCTCGGTTTTTGAGTCTATAAAAGAGCTTGTTTGTTCTTGCTCTAAAAACACATTGCATACAAGTTTGTTTTCTTCATTGTGAGTTGAGATATTAAGGTTAGAGATAGATCTAGAGTGCTTTGGGAGACATATTGCTTCCAAACGTTTGTAATCTCGGTTGCTTCTCTTGTTGGAGAAGCGGAAGAAGGAAATGAAACCCGCAGGAGACCCCCCAAGGACGTAGGCACGTTGCCGAACCTTGTAAAACGCGTGTGTCGTGGTTGTTTCAGGTGTGCATGTGTTCTTTGCTTGTTTATTTCCATCTTAATTTGTGTTCGTGTTGCGATTGAGTTTGGGAGAGGGTCCGAAGTTATTATTCCGCATTCAATATTCTATTTTCGTGGTGCGTGTAATCCGTGTCGTATAAGTGCATTGTTAGATCCCCCTCCCAACAGTTGGTATCAGAGCTTTGGTTGCACTTTCAATGGCGGAGGAAGCGCGGAACTTTCGGGTGGAGAAATTCACTGGAAAAGGGAACTTCTCAACACTGCAACGGAGGGTTCGTGCGTTGATGTCTCAGACGGACGGGCTATTGCTGACGTTGGATGGAGTGGAAAAAAAGTCGTCGAAGATGACCGACGAAAAGTGGGAGAGTCTGAATCTCCGGGCTATTGGAATCATCGAGTTGTGCCTCTCGAATGATTTGCTTTTCGAGAAATCGGCGAAGACCGTAGCAGAGTATTGGAAACTTCTGGAGGAGAGGTTCATGAAGAAGAACCTTAGCAACAAGTTGAATCTGAAGCGTCAGCTGTACATGCTTCGGATGAAGGAGAACACGCCGTTCATTGAGCATCTCTCGGTGTTCAATAAGTTGATAGCTGATCTAACTCAGCTTGAGGACAAGATGGAGGATGTAGACAAAGCGATGTTGTTATTGACGTCGCTGCCGGACTCGTATGAGAACTTGGTGAACACGATCATATATGACAAGGATTCGTTGGTGTTGGAGGAGGTCAAGGACACGCTGATCTCTTACGATGCAAGGAAGAATTCGAGTAGTAGCTCTTTCGAGAAGGGTGAAGTATTGATCGCAGCACCGGAAAGGGACAGGACGGGTAACAAAGGAAGAAACAACGGTAAAGGTTGGTCCAAATCAAAGGGGAGATCCTTTGAATGTTTTTTTCTGCAAGAAGGTTGGTCATATGAAGCGTGATTGTAGAGCCTTCAAGGAGTCGCTGCAGAAAGGGAAAGACGGGTACAACTCCGCTAGCATGGTGGAGGAGAAGAACGAAGTCGACGTTCTAACGGTTTGCGCTGCAGGTATTGACAAATCATCATCTGGATGGATTATGGATACGGGAGCATCTTTTCACATGTGCCCGGATAAGGAGTGGTTCACATCCTATGAGCCACTGAAATGAGGGATCGTTGTTATGGGCAACGATGCGCCGTGCACTACCGTCGGTATTGGTTCCGTACAGTTCAAGATGTTCGATGGGTGCAGTCGAACGCTGACGGGTGTGCGTCACGTACCGGAGTTGAAGAAGAATCTGATTTCTCTAGGAGAGCTTGATACTCTCGGGTGGAGATGGTCCGGCGGGGACGGGAAGATCAAGGTCACTCATGGGGCGATGACAGTGATAAAGGGAACCAAGGTGGGCAACTTGTATTGGATGCTCGGGAATGCAGTAGCAGGAAAAGGTGCAGCAAATGTTGCACACGACGAAGACAGCACCATACTTTGGCATATGAGGCTTGGTCATATGTCGGAAAAGGGTTTGTGTGAGCTACACAAACAAGGATTGCTGAAGGGTGTTAAGAGCTGCAAATTGGATTTTTGCAAGTATTGTGTCTTCGGTAAACAGCACAGGATTCGATTCAAGACGGCTATCCACAAGACGAAGGAAATTCTAGAGTATGTGCACTCAGACGTCTGGGGACCGGCTCAGGTTCGGTCAAAGGGTGGAGCCGAATATTTCATCACATTCATAGACGACTTCTCAAGGATGGTATGGGTTTATTTTCTGAAAAATAAATTTGATGTCTTTGATAAGTTTAAAGCATGGAAGGCCCAAGTAGAGAAAAGTACAGGAAAATTTGTTAAGTACTTACGGACAGATAACGGAGGTGAGTACACCTCAAGAGAGTTTGCAAGTTTCTGTGAGAAAGAAGGCGTCACGAGGCATTTCACTACACCGCGGAGTCCGGAACAAAATGACGTAGCTGAAAGGATGAACAGGACACTATGCGAATGGGCAAGGAGCATGAGGCTTCATGCGAATCTGTCGAAGGATTTCTGGGCGGAAGCGGTAGATCTTGCATGTTACTTGGTAACTATCTCACCGTCATCGGTACTTGATTTAAAGACGCCCCAGGAAGTGTGGACGTGTGAGCTATTTGATTACTCGAGGCTTAGGATATTTGGATGCAAAGCCTATGCGTTGGTCCATGAGACACAATGGTCGAAGCTGGATTCGAAATCGAAGGAGTGCATATTCCTTGGTTACGATAGGACGGTGAAAGGATATAAACTTTGCGATCCGGTGAGCAAGAAGGTACTCCTACGGAGTAATGTGGTCTTTGATGAGACAAGTTTGCTCAAGGGCCTTGAGGAGAAAGTGCAGCAAGAGGTTCCCATGCAGGAAGACGAAATTGAAGTTGGGGTCACGACTTCAAGGGAAGAATCGAATCAAGAAGTTCAGCAGGAAACAATTGACTCACGAGTAGAGGAGGAAGCTGAGCAAGAGAGTATTTCTCAAGGAAGACAAAGGAGGATCACAAAGGCACTGTGAGGTATGGTCACGATGATGCTAGTATTGCGTTTGCACTTGTTACCGAATGTAGGGACCCTTGCACATTCGAAGAAGCTATTGAGCAGGAGGACATGAACAAGTGGATGGTGGCCATGACCAAAGAGATGGAGTCTCTTCATAAGAATCAAACTTGGGAGTTAATAGAGCTCCCTAAGGAAAGCGCGCGATTGGGTGCAAGTGGATCTTCAGGAAGAAGGAAGGGTCATCTCCTATGGAGGAGATAAAGTATAAAGCAAGATTGGTGGCAAAAGGATTTGCTCAGAAGGAAGGGGTCGATTACAACGAGATCTTCTCACCCGTTGTAAAGCATACCTCTATTAGAGTGTTGTTAGCTATGGTAGCTATGGATAACATGGAGTTAGAGCAGATGGACGTGAAGACAACTTTTCTTCACGGGCACATAGAGGAGGAGATCTATATGAGGCAGCCGGATGGGTTCATCACACGAGGCAAGGAAGGACAAGTATGCAAGCTGAAGAAGTCCCTCTATGGACTTAAACAATCGCCGAGGCAGTGGTACAAAAGGTTCGATTTATTTGTGATTAATAATGGTTTTGTACGTTGCGATTATGATAGTTGTGTATACTTGCGGAGTCTTGGAGACGGCACACACGTGTTCTTGCTTTTGTATGTCGATGATTTGTTGATCGCGGCTAAGGAGATGAAGCATATAGATGATCTCAAACTGAAGCTTCACGGGGAGTTTGAGATGAAAGACCTCGGGAGTGCAAAGAAGATTCTCGGTTTGGAGATCTCCAGGGATACTGAGAAATATGAAATTCTACTCACTCAAAGGAGCTATATCCGGAAGATACTCGAGATGTACAATCTCGAGAACACCAAGCAGGTGGCCACACCTATTAGTGCTCACTTCAAGCTCTCGTTGAAGTGCAGCCCCTCTACTAAAAGGAAAGGAGAGATTTGGAGAGAGTTCCATATGCAAGTCCAGTCGGATCCGTTATGTATGCTATAATTTGCACTAGGCCAGACATTTCACACGCAGCTAGCCTCGTGAGTCGTTATATGGCTAACCCAGGAAAAGAGCATTGGGAAGCATTGAAGTGGCTGCTGAGGTACCTGAAGGGAACCATGGATGTTAGCTTGAAGTTCACCAAAGATGGAGCACAAAGGCAGGTGGAGGGGTACGTCGATTCAGATTACGCTGGAGATCTGGATAAGCGGAGGTCCACAACAGGGTACGTGTTCACTTTGAGTGGAGGTCCATTGAGTTGGAGATCGGTTCTCCAACATACTACCGCGTTGTCTACAACGGAAGCGGAGTACATGGTTGCTGTCGATGCCGGAAAAGAAGTTATATGGTTGAAGGGTTTGGTTAGCTCTTTGGGGATGGAACAGGAAGTGACCAAATTGCATTGCGATAGTCAAAGTGCAATTTACCTAGCCAAGGATCAGACATTCCATTCAAGGACCAAACATATTGAAGTAAGGTACCATAGGATCCGAGAGTGGATCGAAGAAGGGCAGGTTGTTCTCCAGAAAATCGACACAAGTGAGAATCTTGCGGATATGATGACCAAGGTCGTCAATCGGGAGAAGTTCGAGTTGTGCTCGAAGCTTCTCAATGTCCTCAGAGAGTGAGAAGGAGGGCGCTCCGGGGGTAGCGCCAAGCGGTGTCTCGTGAAGACACGAAGGATGCGGGCTAGAAGAAGACTCAGGTAACAAATCTAAACCAAGGTGGAGATTGTTGAATATTGGCTTATATTTGTTAAAGAAGCAAATCCAGGAAGATTCGGTCGACCGGATTGGATCCGGTCGACCGACGCACAACCCAGGAGATTTTCGGCGAAGACGAGTCGGTCTACCGAATTGGATTCGGTCCACCAACCAGAGGATTCCAGGTACTTCCTGTGTAGCAGGAATCGGACGACCGAATTGGATTCAGTCTACCATCAGAAGGTTTTCAAGCACTTCGGAAGAACGGTTCGGCAAACCGTTGAGGAGATTTTTGGTGTTCCGAGAATCTGGAAAGTGCTTGTCCAATTTGGCACGGATCACCGAGGGGTACTCGGTCGACCGAAGGGTTGTTGAATAGTTCGTTAGTTCGTGGAAGAATTGTTCTCGCGGTCTACCGAGACGCGCAAGAATCGTTCCCTCGGTCAACCGATGAAGGATTCGGTTAACCGAATCGGAACAGGATTCGTTCCTGTTGAAGCAGTCACGGTTAACCGAACGAGCATCGGTTAACCGTGTCCCCATGAATAGTTCTGTTCGGTTTTGCTTAATTGTAGCTCGGTTTTTGAGTCTATAAAAGAGCTTGTTTGTTCTTGCTCTAAAAACACATTGCATACAAGTTTGTTTTCTTCATTGTGAGTTGAGATATTAAGGCTAGAGATAGATCTAGAGTGCTTTGAGAGACATATTGCTTCCAAACGTTTGTAATCTCGGTTGCTTCTCTTGTTGGAGAAGCAGAAGAAGGAAAGGAAACCCGCAGGAGACCCCCCAAGGACGTAGGCACGTTGCCGAACCTTGTAAAACGCGTGTGTCGTGGTTGTTTTAGGTGTGCATGTGTTCTTTGCTTGTTTATTTCCATCTTAATTTGTGTTCATGTTGCGATTGAGTTTGGGAGAGGGTCCGAAGTTATTATTCCGCATTCAATATTCTATTTCCGTGGTGCGTGTAATCCTTGTCGTATAAGTGTATTGTTAGATCCCCTCCCAATATTTTGGACGTTTTGGTCTTTTATTCAGTGGTTAACCATGTTAAGTATAGGGTAAGGGTGCTAATAATAATAAGACGACGACGAAGCAGAGCTTCAAATGGTCATACATTTTGCAGGATGATTCTCTGCTGTATTCTAACATGCTCAATATATATATGAACCGCATACCCAGTGTAGTTGGTTCTCTCGGCTATTTCAAAATTCACTAATTTGTCAGCTAAATTGGACCCAACATTGACACATTGTTAGGACCCTTACAATTTTCAACTGTTGTGGTGGTATATCTTGGTCTATCCAAGCTGGGGTTAAACCAATAAATTAATGGAAAGAAAAATATGTCCCTACCCTTCGTTTTCTAAAAGTTAGCTAGACTTTTCAAGTGTACTATTGGACAAACATGTTTCAGTCGTTAGCACAAGTGTGACCAGGACTTATGGAGAAATCTTTTCCAGAATAATATATGACAATGCTATAGTGGAAAAATATTCGTTCAATTTAAGTAGGATTTGGACCGTGAGGAAGGCATGAAAACAGGTAGGGCAAGATCATGATTAATTTGGGAGGAGGCAGTGAAAGAAGATATAAATGAGTGGAACATCTCCAATGAGTTAACATTGGATAAGACTGCATGGAAGAGAGAGACTCATGTGTCCGAATTGTATAATTGAGTTTTTGTACATTTATTGATGAAAGGTTTTGTTGTTGTTAATTAGACAAAACATATTTAATTAATTTACTTTCCTTAAGTACATGATTTTTGTCTTAGATTTAGCGTAAGCAGTATATATTATGTATTTTTGTACTGAACATATCCATTCTTAAATTTGAGACATGCAGTATAAAAAAAGGTGATTTAAACAGTTGAATAGGTCATCTATGTGATTGTTATGTGGATTCAGAGGGAAAGATGAATAATTTACCAGACAAAAGCTCAGACTAAGCATCAAAATTGAGCCAAGAAAGTAATGTTTAAATGTGGAGAGTTGAGAGGTTGAAAGTGCATGAACAAATTGTAATTAATGAGATAGAAATTACTATTTCATGTTAAACATATTTTTTTATTTAGCAACGTGGAACTAATTAGGCAACACATACATGCCTTTCCAAATGGGAATTGCATTTCGATCTATCCTTCAAGAAAATCCCCACAGTTTCCATGAATTGGTTTAAGGTTCTAATGTTTTTTGTTGCATATTTTTAAATTAATATTGTTAACTTCTTTAAAAAATGTATGTATTCTCAGTCTAATGGTAAACTTAGTTGAATTTTATATTGGAATTCAGGTAGTTAATGTGTCTCTTTCTCATAACAAGTAACAACCATTCTTGTATCGTACTCTAATCTCTGTTTGTTGCCGGGGCATTCGCACTTTTGGACTATATATAGTGTGTCAAATTCCTAATTACAGTAAATAAAAACCTTCCACAATCCCCAAAACCGCAGTTTGACAAGAGATTAGAGTAAGAAGAAGGTTCGTACGTGGATACCCAATGGGAATGGCATAATGAAATTTGTTTCCTTGTCTGCAACTTTGGTAGGCAGGACAAGATTTCACAAGAGAAGAAATCTTTGAAGGGACAACACGAGTCGTTGTTGTGTGGATATGAGGTTTTAATTGTCCACTTTTTTTATACTAGTAGTCAAGTTGCAACCACGGAATCAATTAATTATGATTATCGAAATTTGTTGTATCTAGTTGTCGTGATGAGAGACGCGGTGGTATTTGGGATATAAAAATCGAATGCCGCTAGTTATCTAATTAGCATTGGGTAGTTGGGTAATGATGTCTTGTTTAATTTATTGTCGCATCTAGAAACTTCTAGCTACAAAGAAACTAATACTCTCCGGTAATTAAAGTTAGAAAGGAAACACCATTTTCAACGGAAATTAAAGTTAACTACGTCAACGTTCCCACTTGCCTCATCTTCTACCAACAATCCCAAGAATACTACACTATTATTAATTACGTGCTCATCTTCAAATAAATCCTTCATTTACAGTACAAGTCACAAATTCAATCTAGAAAGATTATTCTATACAAAGCCAAGTTCTTGAGGAAAGTTTCGCAGATAAGAAATCCAGAGAGATAAATATCTAGAGAGAGAAAAGAAAGAAGCGTACTAAGTAAATATGATGGAGGTGAATTTGCACCCAAGTAAATTACAAATTTTACATGTATGGGTATGGTATTGATTTTTTATCGGGGTGTATTGAGGTTTTAATTGGTTCGAAGGAAGTAGAGGAAAATCTAAAAGTTCAGTTCTTAGACCTTAAGTTCCCAGAACTTTACTTTTGGTGATTGGTACGAAATGTATCTTTTGATAAATTAGGGGAAATAATCTATTTTTGGATATTACTAGAATTGTTTTTTAGGTAAAGTGTATACATGGACTTGGACTTTTTCTGATTTTTGGGTGGTAATGGGAAAATTAATCTCTAACATAAATTCTAGAAGTCTTGAAACTCGTGGAACTCTAGTTCTAAATTTTTTAAATTTTTCTAGCAATCAAACGCTCGGAGATCATTTGGGAAATCCAGTTTCCAACTTCCATAATTTTCTCACTAAACCATTCAGAGCATCTAACAAAAAAAAACCCGACAATAAGATATGGTAGTTGCAGTTAACCACGCTTGTCGAGGAAGAAGTCGTACACTCAAGTGGTTGAATCTTATGGTAACATCATTCGCTACGTATACGTACCTCATTCCGGTAGGTTGATTTTCTTAATGAATTAAGGTTCCCTAACTAAAATATGACAGAAAATAAACAGTACGTGCTCATAACATTGAAATTGTTAGATGATTGACTTGTTCACAATATGCGTAAATCATATCATATTCTACCCACAGTAAAATTGAAGTCTCTGGATAAAACCATGCATTGAAGCTGATCATACCGGACATTTTTTCGTTGGGTTTGCATATAGTTCATTTTACCTAGATGTCTAATGACAAGATAGAGTTTGAAAGTTTTATAATCCCAATTTATCATATGGCCACATGGGTCACTGCTCACTTCACTTAGACCACCATTAACAGTGTCCGGGTAGTTCCTGGGCGTTCAGTTTTCTCTCTCAACCACGTCAGTTTCTCTTTCCGTCACGTCAGTTCAAACCACCCCCTCTAAATTTTTCTTAACCGCACCCATAAACAAATTAAGCGCCCTACATTCTCTCCTCTACACGTCATTTCAGAATCAATTCTAAGCAAAACACAAAAAAATTCAAAAAATTCTAAAAAATGTAAACAAATAAAAAACATATTTTCATAATTTTCTTTATAAAAACGATTTTAAATAATTTTTAAAACATTTTCTAAAACAAAAACTCAAAAAAAAACAATAACCAATGGGGGGGGGGGGGGGGGGGGGGCACGTGCCCCCCACCCACCCACTCCATCCACCGCCCGGGTGGAAATTCGACGGGTTCAAATCACCTTTTAGGTGATGTGTCGGGCGGTTGGTTCATCCGCCCGACGGGTAAGGGTGCTCTTAGAGTGCATTTGGATGTTTAGAAACAACAGTCTTCATGACACGGTTTTTGATGAGTTTTTTGGCGATTCACGGTCATTTTGGATGTCAAAATTAAGTTTTAGATTTTGGATGTCTAATCTCCACCAAAAGACGCATTAGTCATTATAAATTTTGGTTATAAATTGAGAAAAATAGACTACTAGTGACTTTAATCATGCATATTTTGGGGAAAATGGTGGATTTCGAGTTGGTATTAAGAGAAAGTTTAGTTTTAGGTGAGTGGATTAGTTTCTAACAACGACATTTAATGAAATAATCTAATAAAGTCATAGGTATAATAGTAAAAAAAAATTAGTGGCAAACATGTAATTGTATAGTAAACGATGTTCAAACAATAAACATTTACGTAGGTCCTACATAAAAATAGGAAAATCTCATTTTCTCGGTTTTTAAACCCAGTGTTAAATATCAAAAATTGGACACAATTTTTCATAAATCTAAGGTCTGACAGATTTTGCTTGAATGTCACAAACTGAAAAATCATGATTTTATCAAAAACTACGTCCGCTTTTAAGACATCCAAACGCACCCTTACTTGTTAGTAGTATGCATGCATGAACATGTTGGATAACTTATATATTTTTTGGAACATATATGACAACTAATTTATTTTGTCCGCATTTGTGGGACTACAAGGCAAATGGCAAGTTGTCTACGAGACTACGACTAGTAGAAAGAAGAAACCAATAGGAATACATAAAAATACTATCAAGGAGTCCATACTCATTACGTGTCATATCTGGCTCCCTTCGTATTAATTTAACAGTTTCTTGTATATCATCAAGTGTACAGTGCGTACGTGTATACGCTATGGCTAACTTTTACGCATTATAGTTGACTAATGTGCTTTTCCTCCCTCCTCTTTGTTGTCATCTTGCGTTAGCTTGTCGTAGTTTACGTCACCAAATTAAGATAAAGAAAACCCAAATAAGGACCAAGAGTTCAATGTAAATTTAAAAATCATAATACGAAGAAGGGATGAGATCATAAGATAGCACGGGAAAGAAGAAATAAGCATCAAACAAGTCGGATAGACCATCGGCCGGGCTAATATAAGTTCAAAAGAAATATACATACATACACACATTAGTAAGTAACGCATAACGAAAAAATGATAATGTGTAAATATGACATATACGATGGATATATAAGAAATTTGTCAAAATTGATACGAAAATTTTGACATGATGGTATATAACTATATAATTAACAAAAACAATTATAAAAAAACACTAGACGATTGATAAGAAATTGACAAGTATTGCCTTCATCAGGTCATCACTGTCGCCCCGCTGATTACTTTTATTTTCTAAATTATCTCGCATATTCCATTGTAAGCGACCCGACATTGACATATATAGCTCACGGTTAACGAATATAGATGCAGAGCCAGACGTAAACAACATGGACCAACCTTGCTACTAATGACATAATTTCATGACGACTTAATTAAATTAGTTGGTCCATAGGCCTGTACTTACATATTCGACTGAGCAAGTTTCACGACATGTCCCACAATATCCTAGCCTCAATCCAAGACCACAAAAATTGATGTGCGTATGTAACAATGGAGATCCAGATTTAGGATATGTTGGGACACAACATGTGCTATGAATCAATTCAATCTACGAACTAATTAAATCATTACTTTTTAATGATATACTTTTAAATATTTTTAGTTTTGTTGTTGTTGGAAACAAAAAAGGCATGCATGTATGTATCACATGTAGATTATTCTATACAAAGGGAAAGAGAGATGTCCGGAAAGACAAGTTCTTGAGGAAAGTTTGGAAGAGAAGAAATCCAGCAAATATGATGGAAGAGAAGAAATCCAGAGAGATAAATATCTAGAGAGAGAAAAGAAAGAAGCGTACTAAGTAAATATGATGGAGGTGAATTTGCACCCAAGCAAATTACAAATTGTACATGTATGGGTATGGTATTGATTTTTTATCCGGGTGTATTGAGGTTTTAATTGGTTCGAAGGAAGTAGAGGAAAATCTAAAAGTTCAGTTCTTAGACCTTAAGTTCCCAGAACTTTACTTTTGGTGATTGGTATGAAATGTATCTTTTGATAAATGAGGGGAAATAATCTATTTTTGGATATTACTAGAATTGTTTTTTAGGTAAAGTGTATACATGGACTTGGACTTTTTCTGATTTTTGGGTGGTAATGGAAAAATTAATCTCTAACATAAATTCTAGAAGTCTTGAAACTCGTGGAACTCTAGTTCTAAATTTTTTAATTTTTTCTACAAATCAAACGCTCGGAACTCATTTGGGAAATCCAGTTTCCAACTTCCATAATTTTCTCACTAAACCATTCAGAGCATCTAACAAAAAAAAAACCCGACAATAAGATATGGTAGTTGCAGTTAACCACGCTTGTCGAGGAAGAAGTCGTACACTCAAGTGGTTGAATCTTATGGTAACATCATTCGCTACGTTTACGTACCTCATTCCGGTAGGTTGATTTTCTTAATGAATTAAGGTTCCCTAACTAAAATATGACAGAAAATAAACAGTACGTGCTCATAACATTGAAATTGTTAGATGATTGATTTGTTCACAATATGCGTAAATCATATCATATTCTACCCACAGTAAAATTGAAGTCTCTGGATAAAGCCATGCATTGAAGCTGATAATTCCGGACATTTTTTCGTTGGGTTTGCATATAGTTCATTTTTACCTAGATGTCTAATGACAAGATAGAGTTTGAAAGTTTTATAATCCCAATTTATCATATGGCCACATGGGTCACTGCGCACTTCACTTAGACCACCATTAACAAGTGCCCGGGCGGTTTCTGGGCGTTCGATTTTCTCTCTCAGCAACGTCAGCTTCTATTTTCGCCACGTCAGCTCAAATCATTCCCCTAAATTTTTCTTAACCACACCCAGAAACAACTCAAGCGCACTACATTCTCTCCCATACACGTCATTTCGGAATCAATTCTAGGCAAAACAAAAAAATGTCAAAAAAAATCTAGAAAATATAAACAAATAAAAAACATATTTTCATATTTTCTTTATAAAAACGATTTTAAATAATTTTTAAAAACATTTTCTAAAACAAAAAATCAAAAAAAAAACAGTAACCAATGGGGGGGACGTGCCCCCACCCACCCACTCCATCCACCGCCCGGGTGGAAATTCGGCGGGTTTAAATCACCTTTTAGGTGATGTGTCGGGCAGTTGGTTCATCCGCCCGACGGGTAAGGGTGCTTTTAGAGTGCATTTGGATGTTTAGAAACAACAATGTTCATGACACGGTTTTTTATGAGGTTTTTGGCGATTCACTGTCATTTTGGATGTCAAAATTAAGTTTTAGATTTTGGATGTCTAATCTCCACTAAAAGACGCATTAGTTATTATCTTCATGTTATAAATTGAGAAAAATAGACTACTAGTGACTTTAATCATGCATATTTTGGGAAAGTGGATTTCGAGTTGGTAGCAAGAGAAAGTTTAGTTTTAGGTGAGTGGATTAATTTCTAACAACGACATTTAACGAAGTAATCTAATAAAGTCATAGGTATAATAGTAAAAAAATTTAGTGGCAAACATGTAATTGTATAGTAAACGATGTTCAAACAATAAACATTTTACGTAGGTCCTACCCAAAAATAGGAAAATCTCATTTTCTCAATTTTTGAAACCTAGTGTTAAATATCAAAAATTGGACACAATTTTTCATAAATCTAAGGTTTGACAGATTTTGTTTGAATGCCACAAACTGAAAATTCATGATTTTATCAAAAACTACGTCTATTTTTAAGACATCCAAACACACCCTTGGTAGTTAGTAGTATGCATGCATGAACATGTTGGATGACTTATATATATTTTGGAACATATATGACAGCTAATTTATTTTGTCCGCATTTGTCGTCCTACAAGGCAAATGGGCAAGTTGTCAACGAGACTACGACTAGTAGAAAGAAGAAACCAATAGGAATACATAAAAATACTATCAAGGAGTCCATACTCATTACGTGTCATATCTGGCTCCCTTCGTATTAATTTAACAGTTTCTTGTATATCATCAAGTGTACAGTGCGTACGTGTATACGCTATGGCTAACTTTTACGCATTATAGTTGACTAATGTGCTTTTCCTCCCTCCTCTTTGTTGTCATCTTGCGTTAGCTTGTCGTAGTTTACGTCACCAAATTAAGATAAAGAAAACCCAAATAAGGACCAAGAGTTCAATGTAAATTTAAAAATCATAATACGAAGAAGGGATGAGATCATAAGATAGCACGGGAAAGAAGAAATAAGCATCAAACAAGTCGGATAGACCATCGGCCGGGCTAATATAAGTTCAAAAGAAATATACATACATGCATATATACATACATTAGTAAGTAACGCATAACGCAAAAATGATAATGTGTAAATATGACATATACGATGGATATATAAGAAATTTGTCAAAATTGATACGAAAATTTTGACATGATGGTATATAACTATATAATTAACAAAAACAATTATAAAAAAACACTAGACGATTGATAAGAAATTGACAAGTATTGCCTTCATCAGGTCATCACTGTCGCCCCGCTGATTACTTTTATTTTCTAAATTATCTCGCATATTCCATTGTAAGCGACCCGACATTGACATATATAGCTCACGGTTAACGAATATAGATGCAGAGCCAGACGTAAACAACATGGACCAACCTTGCTACTAATGACATAATTTCATGACGACTTAATTAAATTAGTTGGTCCATAGGCCTGTACTTACATATTCGACTGAGCAAGTTTCACGACATGTCCCACAATATCCTAGCCTCAATCCAAGACCAGAAAAATTGATGTGCGTATGTAACAATGGAGATCCAGATTTAGGATATGTTGGGACACAACATGTGCTATGAATCAATTCAATCTACGAACTAATTAAATCATTACTTTTTAATGTTATACTTTTAAATATTTTTAGTTTTTGTTGTTGTTGGAAACAAAGAAGGCAAATGCATGCATCTATCACATGCAAGAATTAAAATTTGAAGGTAATTTTGCAAGATACGCAGACAACCACTTCATGTAACATCCTCAAACAGCGAAAAAATTTAAAATTTTAATAACACACAAATCAACAAAGGATATTACTCAATATAAGGGAACAAGTGCACTAACATATATATAATATATATCCGAGTATTTCAAAAGTGTGATTACATCAAAATGTTATACAACAAATACTAGTAATCACTCCGACCTCAAAATGAGAGAAATCTGGATCTGGTAGCGGTGCTCCTCTCCTCGGTTACCACCCCCTAACGCCGATCACGGCCTGAAAATAAAACATGCAACAATACCTGAGTTTCCAGAAGGAAATCCCGTATGCCAAACTCAACAATGCATGAAACAAAAACACCCTAGCATGCAATTCTACCAAAGAAAAACACAAACAACAAGGTTGGGCTCCAAGGTTTTTTCACCCAACCACAACATACACCATCGTTACGGGACTCCAGGGCTTTTTCACCCAACCACCGCAGCACTCAACGTCGTCAAGCTGGGCTCTAGGGCTTTTTCACCCAACTGCAGCTACCACGACACGACCAGAGCTCCAGGGTTTTTTCACCCAACCTGAACGTCTAAGGGCTCCAAGGCTTTTTCACCCAAACCTTATCACGCGGTCCATGTACAGGCTCTGGGGCTTTTTCACCCAACCTGAACGCACTACGGAGCTCCAGGGCTTTTTCACCTAACTCCGCACAGACTAGCTGTGCTCCATGGTTTTTCCACCCAACTGCAACTCTCACAACAGTTACGGGGCTCCAGGGCTCTTTCACCCAAACACCGCAACACCCGTGCTCACTAGCACACTTGCCGGAAGAACATCGGCACCACAACTCGCCTCACACAGACGACCACAACAACCGCACCTCCAATGGGCAAAACTGGACACAAACGGTGTAGGATTTCATGTTTAATTATACATATATATTTTTCGAATTTTCATGTATAATAAGGATCTATTACAATTTTCTTCGATTTATTTATGCATGCATCGGTTTGTTTTAACAACTAGTTTCAAAAACTTATTATAACAAACACAAGGGACTCCGAAATTCATACCTAGAAGTTCTCTAAAACTTCTTGAAGATTCGGAGACGTTGAGGAAGATGATCGTCGCTTCTCGTTGCGCCGGATGCCTCCGAGTGTTCACCGAAACCCTAAACAAGGTTGAAGAGAAAGGAGCTAGCCAATCGATCTCCAAACAAGCTTAGAATCTAGCTACAAACCCCTTCCTTAGCCTCTGAGATTTCACCTTCCAAAGACTTAGAAAACTAAGAGAATTTTTGTGGGTTTTAGTAGTGAATTAGGAGAGAAAATAATTTCTGAATTGTGTGTCAACTAGGGAGAATAAGGACCTATTTATAGGTTCCAATCTTACTCTTAATCATGGCTATTCTTAAGCCACGGTTTTATGACAATTTCTCTCACAAACTAATTCCATAATGCATTATATGCACCCACAAAACGTTTGACCAAATTTGGAGCTAATCCAACCATCGATCAAATTAATCCCTTAATAATCAAAGGCAGAAAATCGACCGCTGTTCTGTTTACCGAGTCCCACTCGGTTAACCGAATTTGTCACGATCGTTTAACCGAGTACGTGACGGATGACCGAATCTTAAGGAGAAAAATTCTCCTTAACCGTTCGGACTAATTCTCGTCCAAGACCGAGTGACATTCGGTTAACCAAAAATATCGGAATTTGGCATTGTTCGGTCGACCGTTTCTGGTTCGGTACACCGTACCAAAGCTCCAGGCACTTTGGTCAAGTTCGGTCAATCAATTACGATTATCCGTTCCATGTTCGGTTGATTGATCCACAGATCCTTCGGTCGACCGAACCTCAACGGATTACCGAACGTTTACCCGATTTTGCCTTTTTCAAATTTTGGATTTATTTCCAACAAAATTTGAACTTAAGGGGGTTTTAGCAAATTCACAACTTATGCAATATATTATCCTATGCAACAATAAATTATTGCACCCCATAATATATGCATCTCATATGAATTTATCATGATTCTAATTATGTTATATATAACATGATTGATTTTACTTGTTCACCACATGTGTCATATTTTCTATAAGAAACCCGACACATCATATGAACCAAAAATCAAGCTTCTTGTTTCACGGTTTTTGCGGTGTGACCTATGGGAGGATCTAAACTAAGTTGGCAGTGATATTAAGAGCTTAATATCACAAGCTATAAGCGGTATCTAACTACACATTATAGCTCCCAATTAGTTAGATGTCTTAATTCCACTCGAACCAAAACCCGATCCATTTAGTGATGGAGTGCACCACTTGTGTCCGTCCCTTGCCTCATGATATTAAGAATACACACAAAGTAGTATTGTGTCATCTTTGTATTAGTATTCATTTCTTGATCTCTTTAAGCTAGTTATAAATATGTGACTTAACTAAAATCACATTGTGCACATTATAACTTTGCTTTATCAAGGAGCCCACTAATATCATCACTCAATTAAGAGGGGCAATGATAATCTTTTGACTAACTATCTTCTCCAACGAAAGTTATACTTAACCAACCAATGCCTTTACACTACACTGATCGATAGTTCAAGACACTGATCTAATTAAGTATTCCTTAAGTGATCAGATATAAGTCTCATATCAAAGGACCAAAGACATAGTAAAATATTTAATGACACAGAAACACATTTCTATAATATTTTACTTATTAGGTCTATTCAGTATACAAAAGTAATATTTTCCTCTTTTGCATACCCGTGTTGTCACTCACTTGTAGAGCTACAATGATCTATGACCAACGCGACAATCTTAACTCGGTAATTAATGTTCCATGTTAATTACCATGATTGCGAATATCTTTTGTTTTATGTAAACCAATATCTTTTAGAGCTCTACGGTTAAGGACCAAGAGCCTCTTCCTTAACACTTCTAAAAAACGAATAACATAAACAAGGAACAAAATGATTTCTCATTCAATTCATAATAATTGACATTTAAAAGTAAAACTTTTAGAACACATTCCCTTCAAACGGTCGACCGAACCAAGAGTCGCGGTCGACCGAATCTCACTAAAACAGGGCGATTGGTTCGACCGACACTCCATCGGTCGAACAATTCCCACCAACAACATACGTTCGGTCGAACCAAAGTCAGGGACCGGTCGACTGTTTAGAAAGTCACATCCCAGGTTCAACGAACATAACGACCAATCGGTTGAACGATAAAAGGGGACTCATTCGACCGAAACCCACCAGTAAAATTCACCATCGCACTCAAACAACACCGGTCGACCGAACCACCTTCGGTCGAACCAACCCACTATTCAACTTAAGTCATCGGTCAGACGAGTCAACCAAGCGGTCAACCGTTTGGATGGTCAACGCCCCAACCGACCTACAACAGTGCACACAGTCGAACGGCAAAGGGGCCTCGTTCGACCGAAACCAACCAGGCTTGCCTCAAATGCAGAACCGGTCGACCGCCCAAGGGCATCGTGCGACCGGTGTGAGGCAGAAACTTGAATTCTCACTAGGAACGGTCGACCGTTTGCACCAACCGGTCGACCTATCCAGCAGTAAAATCTGTTGCACCTTTGCTTGCGACGAGCCTTTCGGCCTACCGTCGACTTCCAAATACTCACGCACAAAAGTGAGCTACAACTACAAGTTTGACATACCGTGAAGGTTTGAAGAAACCTTCGAAAAACCTCGACGATGCTTCCACGAGCACTTCTCCCCAAAATACGATCCACCGACGAACCTCACGCTCGATCAACAATCACAACTCCTCGATGCTCCACAGACCCGTAAACACCTTCGTTGATCACTTCCCCAACCACTGGAAACAACATGGGTTGAGAGGGAGAAAGGAGAAAATGCAATGGATGGGTTAGCAACCAACAACTCACCTCCACAAGCAACCGACGCCCGCCGAACACCGCAGCCTCGCCGGAGCTCAATACCTCACGTAGGAGCACAACCACTGAGGGAGAGAGAGTAACGTGAGAGAGAGAAATGAGAGAGATTTGAGAGAGAGAGTTCCACCTATAAATATCTTCCATCCATTCATCTCAACCATCCATCTAACACCACTCCATCTCAGCCGTCCAAACTCATCTCCTCCTAATCACCACCTAAACCATCAATAAAACCCAATTAGGATTAGGATTAGGATCCCACACTCCAAATACCACCATATGTGGCTATTTCTTGTATGAAATTTTACCTATGCTAAATGAAAATAGGTCAACCCCTAAAACAGATGTTGGTCATTGAAAATTTACAAGCGATTATTAAAAACCAATTAATTGTATGTGCGCATGTTTGTAATTTCTTCCAAAATTTTGATGTCGGTTTAGATGTTTGTAAACTTTACATTCGATACTCTAGAAGCTCACCCCCATATTTATTTTTCAAGATGACCATACAAAGAGCAAGCTAAAGAACGATAGAGTTTCAAAGACACTAAAAATTCAACTTAGTTGTTTGGATGGAGCTATCTAACTTGTGAGAATTATTTGTGAAATCCAAAGATACTCCAAGGCTAAAACTTTACTATGTCTTATGGTTCAGTTCAGAGGTAAATAATAAATACCAAAACTTTATTACCAAAAGGTTTTTAAAAAGTCATAAAGAACTAAGATTTTTGCTTGGGTGCACTTCCAAAAGAGACTTGGACCTTTGCTCATTTGAAGTTTTTTATTGTTCTGAAACTCTTGCACACAAACTATTTGCTTTGGTGCACTTTCCTCTATTGTTGTTAACGTATTTTTGATATCTCCTGGTACCGTTAACTACGAACATCCGGTGTCTAACCCCATTAACCACACATAAAGTGATCATATAGCAAATACTCACGTATATTTTGATCGACTGTTCACAAAACAATAAACCGAAGTGGAAGTCCGAAGTGTATTCGGATGTGCGACAAAGATTCCGTTTCTAGGAGTCCTTAAATCCCAGGAAGAATCTTTCGGTGGACCCAAACGAATTCGGTCAACCGACCATAAGCCTGCTATTCAACTTAATTTGTAATCGTATCTTTTCAAGTACGTAATTGCTTCGTTTCTTGCCTTGATTGCCGAACGCAGAGCATTGGATGCTTTGGATCGATGAGTGGGTTGTGTTTTTCTGCATCTCGACTCACCTTTTTAAGGTACGTAGCACAATACATTCTCCCATTTCAATAAATTGAGGTGAGCCTTTGCATGAACTTCAAAATAGTCATCAGAGAAACCCAACTTAAAGAGGACACACTCAAAGAATTGGTATGACAAACGTACATCTTTGCAATTGGGAGTCAAACGTAACATCACAAAGTTTTTAATTTGGCTCAATGTTTCAATCTGCTTGGATTTGAACAATTAATAAGGATTGAATTGAATTGTATAAATGTGACTTTAAATCCTAACGCCCTTTCTCAGTGCTGATTTTCAGATTTGCACATCTATAACAAGAACTTCATCTTACTGTCATGAATCAATTACCTACTAGAAAATTACGGTTACAAATTAAGTTGAATAACATACTCATGTTGGGTCGACCGAATCCGTTTCGGTCCACCGACATATTGTTTATGGGATTCAATGGACTCCCCAAAACAAATGTCCGAATCCGTATCGGACGTCGGAATACACCTCGAACTTCCACTTTGGTTTAACAACTTGCAAACGGTCGACCGAAATATATGTGAGTACTACAATATGGCCACGTTAATGGGGTTAGACACCGGATAACGAAAACATGTTAACGGTGTTAGAGATGAAAGACACCAAAGTAAATAATCGTGTTTACAAGTGTTTCAAAGCAATAAAAAAAATTACATGAGCAAAAATCCAATAAATTCTTTTTAGAAGTGCCCCAAGCAAAAATCCCATAAAGAATTGAATGTTGATGGCTACATACCAACTATCCGATGACCCAATTTTCACATACAGCTTGTGTAGTAGCAAGACAAATTCATTTCCTTCTCCATCCCTCCACTATATAAATAGACAAGCCATCTTCCATACATCCATCATCCAACACATAGCGAGAAACAACTAAGAAGTAGATAAGATCTCACATAAGTCCCTTACAATGACTTCCACCAAATCCGTTGTTCTCTTGCTTTGCTTCCTCTTTGCAGTTTCACTTCTCATCACTGCTGAGGTTTCTGCTGTAGGTGAACCTCATACTTCCTTATAAGTGTCGATATCTATATATACAACATCCCCCCCCCCCCCCCAACGTATGGACCTGCTATATATTTTTGTACTAATTAAAGTGTTTTTTGAATACTTGCTTTGTTTGAGATTTTAATTGAAGTATACTAGTAAACCATGAGATTTTAATATGGTTATGACAAGTTATATATAGATAAACTGTTTGGTAAACCATAAGATTTGAAACCATTGAAACTAGAAATTGCAGCTCAACAAACTAAGCGTGCTACATATCTAAGAGTTAAATGACCTTAGTCGTGGGAAAATAACTTTCACAAATTTGTTGTGGAGTGTTGCATCAATTACTTCATAAAATTTGAATTTGTGCTAGTAAGGCTCGCGATTATTTGGTATATGTGGTCGTGATATGCATGCTCTTCTAGGAAAAGTTTCCATTTATGAAAAGTTATACAGTGAAAGATACATGTATGAATTTTTATTTTTATTCTCTCTTTGTTACCGTATATCATTATACGGATACCAGTCTTAATTCGTCATTCGTCTCTTTGACACCTAATTTGCATTAGCATAAAATAAAAAATAAAAAGTTATTGACGCGACTCAGTCAAGTCTAGCTATATATACATGACTACTTTGTGGACGCAGTAACCTAAACTTTAATAATTAGTATTGAAGAAGTGGTATAATTTTTTTCCCAAACACCAGCCTTCGCTGTCACATACGTACTCAAATCACTTATTTCCATTTTTTGTTGTTTTAGAAGTCCAAAAGGTAGAAGAGCAGGGATACGGTCGTGGTGGTGGTGGATATGGACATGGTGGGGGATACGGACGTGGTGGTGGATATGGACATGGTGGGGGATACGGACGTGGTGGTGGTGGATACGGGCGTGGCGGATACGGACGTGGTGGACACTGCCACTACCCACACTGCAAGGATGCTGAGACCAACAACGAAGTTGCTGCTGAGGTCGATGCAAACACCCATGCTTAACTGAACACATCTTAGTTTACCAATCTCATGCTACGATAAGAGCTAATCACTTCTAATTTCTCAAGTGTGTTTTATTGTTTGTTGTGTCTCATCCAAATAAAGCTCTTAATAAGATGATTATGGTCCACCTATTTATCCTTCCATTATTGTGATATTGTTTGCATAAAATATGGTTGGTTTGGCGGACAAGGATTTCCTCTTAGCCACAGACTAGCGTATATAAGAAAACAGTTCACCACAAAAAATACACTCATCACAAAGGCAGGCACGACATGTTCGGAGGGTAAACATGCACGTAAAAAAAAGAATTAAATAAATAAGTTTAGACAATTGAGGACATATTGACAAATACTGCCCCCATAGACCATAGTGGAACTGTCCAATTTATTTAGTATATTCCATTATGCGATCCCGAATATAATAATTAAAATGAACTCATATAAATGCATACATAAACTACATGGACCAATCTTGATACTAAGGGTATATAATTCCATCACTCTATGCTACACCATATTGTTCCATCGGCATGTACTTTGATATATTTAATATTCGAGTAAGATACGTTCCATGATATATATATATATATATATATATATGGAACGTATCTTTAAACAAGTCTATTAATAAATCTATTAATACTTATTTCGTCACGTGTCTTTAAACAAGATTTTTAACTCAGTTTTACTCACATTCCTAGTACGAACACCACGAAAATGTCTGACAAAACACCTGGATCCGGCAAGGGAACCGCCCTCTCGTTAGGTCGGGCGTCTCCCGCGACCGCCCCACCCAATTTTTTTTAAATTAATTAATGGTCATGGTCATGGTGGATATGGCCACGGAGGGTACGGACATGGAGGTGGGTATGGCCACCACTGCCATTACCCACACTGCCGCGGTGCGGAGAAAGAACCCAAGGTGTGATCCATATATTGCATAATGATTAATGGAAGAGCTTAATGGATGGATGCGTAATACTTAGTAGTGAATAAAGAAAATCTCTGTAAGGTGTTCATGGATCTGTATTATCAAAATAAATTAATGGAACGAAGACTTGTGTTGTTGGAGTAGAATGGTTACAATATATGTATTAAGGATCTAATGTACAATACATAATTACTATGAAAGAAATCGCACTTTGTTTATATAATCTTCTACTTTGGCAAGTACTAGAATACTTAATTGTCCTGTCAAATAAAAAATATAGACATTTTGTTTTATTAATAGATGGTGACATTCACTGATTCACACTACCTCAACATGTGGTGAATCGACGAATGTACAAACTGAAGGAGGAAAACGAATCCCACAATCCCACATTCTTTAAACTCCAACGCATTACCATTCAAACTTATGTCACCTACAGTTTCTTCATACACTGGCGAATGGAGGCAAAATTATGGGGACGGAGGGTGTGCAAATAATCTAATTATATTAAAATATCATGCATCATCAGTAATACACCTTAAGTTTTTTGTGGTTATATATGATTTCAAGACAATTTATTCTGAATTGTCTTGAAATTTATGTGTAGCATTTTTAAATTCATAAATGAGTCAAAGTACACATACTCACGTCGCAGGTTAGGTAAATAGATGGACAAATAACAATGTTTCTTCCTCGTCCGAATGTGTTAATAAGACAAGAAGGGCCGTGGGTCATTGACTCAATACCGAGTTTTCGTGTCCCTAAACGTCAACATTTTTGTGTTCCTGCAGATTCCATCATCCAACACAATACCGAGTTTTCGTGTCCCTAAACGTCAACATTGTTTGACTTATATTGTCTTCCTCGAGCTAATTTATTAACAAATAAGACGCATGGTACGGGCCGGGCAGAAACATCAAATACATTTTAAATAGAAATATCGCTTTACATTACAAAGCCTATTGTCTGAAAAAAGGGCCGATGTAAAGGCTGTTTCAGTAAGCCCTCTCTCTAGGTCAAATGGACTGACAAATTAAGAATTTAAGATGGCAAAGCCGAAAATAATTTACGGGAAAATGATCCATCAAATCTGGTCCCGTGTGGTGTGTCCTTCGGATTAGGGAAGGTCCAGTCTTGTTCTGGTTTCGGATTGGTTTTGGATAAAACATACTCTGTTAGTTAGCTTAGAGTAATTTTCCGGAACTAAATGTTGTATGTTCAAAGTGTAACGCCCCGAGCCCGGACAACTGCTCACCCTGCCCGAACCCGGTGCGTTAAGATACGATCCACGATCCTTACCGCTACACACTCTGATATTTAAATCCATCTGATAGGCCCATAATAATCTGAAAAATATAATCAACAAATTGTGAGCTCGACAGCCCGCAAGTACCAACCATCAATCAATCAGAATCATAATCATGTGGAAAATAATACAGAATATGACATTCAGTCAATAAGCACAATCAAGAAACATGCATCACAAATAAAATGCATGCATATCAATTTGAAACCCTCATTCAGATTCGACCACATCTTGTGCTTCTGAAATCTATCAATCTGTCAGACGCACACCTGGTAGCTCCACACTAACGACAGACAGCCCTTTCCTCTCTCGGGTGGCTCCACGCTGTCCGTTAGACAACTCTTTCCTAAGTTGCTCTGCTAGAAACATACACACAGACACAGGACATGTCGACCGAAACACCACCATGCAATCATATGCATATCCATAAAATCAATATTAATGCTCAACATGCATGAAACTACGAATATCAAGAGAGACAGACATGATATGAAATTGAAGAATAACAAATCAATACTTGCCTCAAAATCTCCATCTTTTTCTTCTCAATATTCTTCTCAAAATTCCATCTTCTCCTAAAACCACACAATCATCCAACAATCTTAATTAGTCCATTAAGATATTTGATTATTACCTCAACTAAAAAATTCAGGATATTACATTCTACCCTCCTTAAAAGAAATTTCGTCCTCGAAATTTGATCTCAATACTGTCTCAATCCAAACAAATCAATACAAATTTTTCAACTCATTATTTATCAAATCTAAAAACCTAACACTACTTATCGCTCATAAATTTAGATAATCAATCCAACCAAATCCAAATTCACATTTGAACTCAAGTCCAAATATCTCTAAATTCATCTTTCATTATTTATTAATAATTTGGTAGCAAATCCAACCAAGTCAAAATTCACATTTAAATCAATATTCAATACTTCTAAATTCAATTTCTCAAATTCAAATTCAATCAAATTTTTATTTCAAATCCAAATCCCGACTAATTCCGAGGATCGTATTGCTCTGATACCATTTGTAACGCCCCGAGCCCGGACAACTGTTCACCCTGCCCGAACCCGGTGCGTTAAGATACGATACACGATCCTGACCGCTACACACTCTGATATTTAAATCCATCTGATAGGCCCATAATAATCTGAAAAATATAATCAACAAATTGTGAGCTCGACAGCCCGCAAGTACCAACCATCAATCAATCAGAATCATAATCATGTGGAAAATAATACAGAATATGACATTCAGTCAATAAGCACAATCAAGAGACATGCATCACAAATAAAATGCATGCATATCAATTTGAAACCCCCATTCAGATTCGACCATATCCTGTGTTTCTGAAATCTATCAATCTGTCAGACACACACCTGGTAGCTCCACACTAACGACAACCATCCATTTCCTCTCTCGGGTGGCTCCACGCTGTCCGTTAGGCAGCTCTTTCCTAAGTTGCTCTGCTAGAAACATACACACAGCCACAAGACATGTCGACCGAAACACCACCATGCAATCATATGCATATCCATAAAATCAATATTAATGCTCAACATGCATGCAACTACGAATATCAAGAGAGACAAACATGATATGAAACTGAAGAATAACGAATCAGTACTTGTCTCAAAATCTCCATCTTTTTCTTCTCAATATTCTTCTCAAAATTCCATCTTCTCCTAAAACCACACAATCATCCAACAATCTTAATTAGTCCATTAAGATATTTGATTATTACCTCAACTAAAAAATTCAGGATATTACACAAAGTAATAAAGTTGTCTGCATTCCGACTTTACATTGGCTTCATTTATATAATACTAATATTTTTATGTGCTTTTAAAAAGAAATATCAAATTAACTGAAAGTGACGGAAGTAATTTCTGGAATGTGGAAACTTAATTCCTGGCACACAATTGGTGATTCGGGCAAGTCCAATCGGTAATGTCTAATTTTTGGAATAACTAACTTTACCAGTTAAGTCGGTATTCTTGAAAATTCTTGGAGCGAGAAAATAACCTTCTTCTGTTGGGTTGTTTTGGGCATATCCGTCTAATTTGGGTTTTTTAACTGCGTGTCACTGCCAAATATCGAACTCCACTTTTTGTCAGTCTGATATAACTATTTTTGTGAGGGTTAGAGCTCCTTAATAATTTTAAAGTACTATTAGATTGTAATTTGAATTATTTATAATATTTTGTTTTTAACTTTTTATGAAATATTAATATTTAGTCTGTATGTTATCTTTTGGTTGTCGACTGGTGCACGCACTATAACGTGATGCCCTACCATACTTGAAATCCTGGATCCGCTACTGATCGAAGGAATGCAAACTCTAGAAGTCCAATTCTTATAACTTAAGTTCCCAGAATTTTACTTCTCGGAACTTAAAATTTGATGATCGGTACAAAATGTATTTTTTGATAAATTAAGGGAAATAATATATTTTTGGATATTACTTATACGTGGACTTTGACTTCTTCTGATTTTTGAGTGGTAGCCGAAAAATTCATTTCTAATATAAATTATAGAAGTACCGAAACTCGTGGAACTCTAGTTATAGAGTTTTAAAATTTTCGTATAAACCAAAACACATCACTAACAAAAATCCCAACAATTAGATATGGTTGAAGTTAACCACGCTTGTCGTTGAAGAAGTCATGCACCCAAGTGGATGAATCTTAAGATAACATCATTTGCTACGTATGCCTACATCATTCCGGTAGAATTTTATAATCCCAATTTATTTAGGGAACATCGTCCCAAGATTACTTAAATTGTACCTTTAAATTACCAATTGCTCTTAACAATATATTTAATATCAATATCGTCCCGTGTCTATAAATTAGCCATACAGACCTGTATATTCATAATTTATCAGTAAAAACACCACGAAAATGTCTGACGAGGGTGATGCATCCGGTGAGGTAAGCCCGGCGCGGGGCACAATTTGGGCGGGGCGTCTGCATTAGACCCCTCCCCCAAGGTTAGGGCATCTGCGTAGGACGCTCTCACCTTGGCGGAGGCGTCTAACGCAGACGCCTACCCAATGGGTGAGGCGTCTTGTGTAGACGCCCTCCCTTTAGGTAGGGCATCTTGCGTAGACGTCCTCCCCTTGGGTAAGGCGTTCTACGCAGACGTCTCACCCTTGGGGAGGGCGTTTCACACAGACGCCCCACCCAAGGGGCAGGCGGCTAATCCAGATGCCTGGATTTTTTTAATTTCGAATTTATTTTTGTAGGTTCCATTAGAAGATTTTGGTGGTGATGAAGTGGATTACAGTGAGTTATTTCAAACTGAACAAATCTTTGCAACAATCGATGAAGCAAGTAAATGGGCCAAACAAGTATCTATCGTAGCTGGGTTTTTTTTGGTCGTGTCGTCGTACAAAACAAGATCAGATAGTCGGATGGATTGTCATTTGAGATGCGATCGGTGAAATCAAATGGAGTCTCGGGGTATGTATACTGCACTTCGAAGAAACACCAAAAGAAAGGGTTGCGGTTGCCGTTTCTTAATAAAAGTGGTGGAGCGACGGGATCGTGATGGATGGGTTGTGGTTATTAATAGTGGTCGCGGACATCACAACCACAAACTGACAGTTTATCCAGAGGGTCATCGTCATATTAGTGGTCTAAGTCCTGGGGCGAAGAAGATTGTTCGTGATATGACTGAGGCGCAAGCAAAATCACGGAACATCTTGAAGGCAGTAAAAGAAAAATTCCCGGAGGACAATCCAAATCAAAGGCATATTTGTAATTTCAGAGATTACATAAGGACGAAAAAATCTCAAGACCGGAATCCCGTCCAGCAGTTTCTCTATCAAGCAGTGCAGTGTGAGTACTTACATTGGATTATGGCGGATCCAGAAACTAATGTCGTCACTCACGCTTTTTTGACACATCCAACGTCAGTCCAGTTGTTGCGGACATATCCTTTCGTTATCTGCATGGATTTGACTTACAAGACGAATAAGTATAAGATGCCTTTGTTCGAAATGATTGGGGTCACACCAACAAACATGAATTTCCTTATCGGAGATGCGATTTTGATGGATGAATCTTACTCCAGTTACCTGTGGGTGATGGAGAAGTTGCGAGATCTGTTATTGGGGACTGTCAGTCCGACTGCAATAATAACAGACCGGGAGTTAGGCCTTATGCGATCGGTGAGAGAGGTTTTTTCCTAACTCTGCTCATTTACTCTGCACATGGCACATCAACAAAGACGTATTCAACTACGCATACCACGTATTCGGCAAGAATTTGCAGATGGCAGAGACTTTAAGGCGTGGAAAATGGAGGAAAACCATGCTTTCTACTTCAGAAGCTGAGTCTGATAGAGCTTTGTGCTCCGAAAGATTTGTATAGATCGTGACTGGCTATCACGGAGTATCTGGATACCACGTGGTTGGTGCATAAAGAAAAGTTTGTGCTGAATTGGACGAACAAAGTCCTTCATTTTGGGAACACCACGAATCATCGAAGGAATCATCCTCCTCCTCACGACAACGTAAATCGGGGGAGCGGCTTCCGCGGACGCCCCCCCCCCATGCGGTGGGCGTCTCCCGCGGACGCCAAACCATAGCAGGAGACGTCTGCGGAAGACGTCTCCCCGATGGAGGAGACGTCTGCGGAAGACGTCTCCCCGATGGAGGAGACGTCTTCCGAAGACGTCTCCCCCTAGGATGAGGCGTCTCCGAGAGACGCCTTCACCATGCGGGAGGCGTCTCTCGCAGACGCCTCCAATATTTTTTTAATTATTAAATCTGATAATTACTTTAACATTTGTGATATTTAAGTTTAATAAATTTTGATTTAGTTTAACAATTGTTTTAATTTAGTTTAACAAATTGTGATTTAGTTAAACAATTGTGATAATTTAGTTTAACAAATTTTGATTTAGTTTAACAATTGTGATAAATATGATAATTTAGTTTAACAAATATAACAAATTTGTATTTAAAATTTCAATTAATAGTCATCGGGTCACAGTGGAGGGAAAGGCAAGTCGATATCATTACACGCCTTTCGTTCTTTAGATGATGATTCAGCACCACGTCATCCACGTAGACGGCAACTGTTGGCTGCTTGTCTGGCCTCCGAGACATTCGTAATCTTCTGTAGTAGGTATAGGAAGAGAAAGTTGTGAGAAAAGAGTGAAATGGTGAGATATATAAGCAAGAATAGGAGGAAGGGCAATTTGGTAATTTCAATGGGCGATTTAAGTAATTTTGAGACGATGTTTAGCAATTTAGTTTATTTATAATATGGCCATATGGGTCACTACTTGCCACATGGAGAGGTAGTGGGGTTTGGAGAGGTCCATTTCGAGGATGAATCTGGACAGGAAAAGTGGTCAGGGGTTGGGATGTTGGTGTATATGTTAGATAACTTATATATTTGTTGGAACGACTAATTTGAGGTCCGTATGTAACAATGGATTTCCAGATTTAGGATTTATTTCGACACAAAATATCCTATGACTTTAATTCATTCTACGAGATAATTAAATTATTACTTTAATGATATACTTTTAAATGATTGTAGTTTTTGTTGTTGTAAACAAAAAATCAAGATGGATGTATCACATGGAGACCGTAAAAATTTGAAGATAATTTTTCAAGACACGCATAAGATCACTCCAAATAACACCATATTTGGCTAGACTTGACTAATTGCATGTGTCGGGCCGACCTAGATTTGGCCGGACTGTGCCGGTCTGGCCTGGATTTGGCCGAACCAGTCTGGTGTGCCGTGTCAGCATGCCAGACCGGAAACCCAACCCAGCACGACACGTCGGGTCGTCGTGCCAGCGCACCAGGTTGGTAACAGGTCGAGCCGTGCTCGGCCAGGCCGCCCCGGTTACCCAGGTATATACGTGGCTATTTCTTTTTACCTATACTAAACTAGAATAGGTCAACCCCAAAAGCAGAGGTTTGTCATTGCAAATCTACAAGTGATTATTAAAAAATAATTAATTGTATGTGAGCATGTTTGTAATTTCTTCCAAAATTTTGATGTCAGCATAGATGTTTGTAGACTTTACATTCGATAATCTAGAAGTTAATTCACCCCAATATATCTTTTTCAAGATGGCCATACAAAGGGCAAACTAAAGAATGATTGAGTGTCAAAGACACTAGAAATTCAACTTAGTTGTTTGGAAGGAGCTATCTATCTTGTGAAATCCACGTCTTATGATTCAGAAGTAAGTCATTAATATCATTACTCCATTACAAAAAAATTGTACAAATTCGTAAAGAATTGAATATTGATAGCTACAGACCAACTACCCAATGACCCAATTTTTTTCACGCACAACATGTGTAGTAGCAAGACAAATCCATTTTCATCTTCATCCCTCCACTCTATAAATAGACAAACCATCCTCCATGCATCCACCATCCAAAAGAGAGAGAAACAACTAAGAAGTAGATAAGATTTCACATAACCATTTCAATGGCTTCCACCAAATCCCTTGTTCTCTTGCTTTGCTTCCTCTTTGCAGTTGCACTTCTCATCACTTCGGAGGTCTCTGCTGAAGGTGAACCTCATACTTGCTTATAAGTGTCGATATCTATATATACAACACTTTGTACTCCCAACATATGGACCTGCTATATATCTTTGTACTACTTAAAAGCGTTTTTTGGATACTTGCTTTGTTTTAGATTTTAATTGAAGTCTAGTACTAGTAATGGTATGGTTATGACAAGTTATATATATATATATATATATATATATATATATATATATATATATATAGATAAACTGTTTGGTAAACCATAAGATTTGAAACGATTGAAACTAGAAATTGCAGCTCAACAAACTAAGCATGCTACATATCCCAGAGTTAATGACCTTAGTCTTGGGAAAATAACTTTCACAAATTTGTTGTGGAGTTTTGCATCAATTACTTCGTAATTTTTTTAATTTGTGCTAGTAGGGCTCAAGATTATTTGATATATGTGCTCGTGATATACACGCTCTCTTAGGAAAAGTTTTCATTTAACAAAAGTTATAACGTGAAAGATACATGTAACATATAAGCATTCGATTTCACATACGTACTCAAATCACATATTTCCATTTTTCGTTGTTCTAGAAGCCCAAAAGGCAGTAGAGCAGGGCGACGGGCGTGGTGGATACAATCGTGGTGGATACGGACACGGACATGGTGGATACGGACACGGTGGCCATGGGGGACACAGACGTGGTGGACACGGACATGCTGAGACCAACAACGAAGTTGCTGCTGAGGTCGATGCAAACACACATGCTTAATTAATTGATCACAACACTGTGATTAATCTCATGCTAGCTACTGTAAGAGCTAATCAGTTCTGAAGTGTGTTCTATTATGTAACATGTGTTGTATCTCGTCCAAATAAAGCTCTTAGTACGATAATTATGGTCTGTGTTAAACCGTTTTATCCTTCCATTTTGAGATGTTGGCTTGGTGTGTATAAGGTTGGTTTTTATTTTTCTTTCTCTCTCCTGGTGGACGGATAAACGGTAGGGCTGATATAACTTATTTAAAAAATTCCTTAAAATAACATAAAAATCACAAACATACATGTAACTAAAGTTAAAAATACATTATGTCTACTTGCATGTGAATATAAAAATACGATTTTAATTATTAGATTTTTAATATAAAAATATATATTATATATTAACGGGTAACAGGTATATGAGAATGAAATTTTAATCGGGTATGATTTTTTTTACTCGTATCTGACCGGAACGTGTAATCGGATATACGGGTATTCGTTCAGTTTACAGCCCCGAGTTTAACAATAGATAATTCTGGAGATAGAACCCTTGAAATTACATGAAATAAAAAACCAAAGATATGAATTTATTCCAATCACAAAAAGTGTTATATCTTTCTTCAACTAAAAATATGCTACAAGATAGTGTTGGTTCCGTTTGGTGTAAGAGCGTTAAGTTGTAAGACTTCTGCATGTGATGCAAAAGATCAATTGTTACTCTTCGAGTTGTGTTCGTAGTGGTAAGAATAAATGAAAACGACAAATCTATTCCGATAACAATCATGTACATTTATATTGACCATAAAACAAAAAAATAGTGTTGATAAAAGATATTGGAAAAGTGGCATTTGATTAAAAACGGAGAATGTTGATTTCAATTATCGTTAGTGGACTGCAGGTAGACGAAAATTTTAAGAAAGTTGGATTTAGAGAAACTGAAAATAAAACTTAGTAGAATAAAATAAATTTCAATAAAATAAAAAATAAAAAGTTATTGACGCGACTCAGTCAAGTCTAGCTATATATACATGACTACTTTGTGGACGCAGTAACCTAAACTTTAATAATTAGTATTGAAGAAGTGGTATAATATTTTTCCCAAACACCAGCCTTCGCTATCACATACGTACTCAAATCACTTATTTCCGTTTTTTGTTGTTTTAGAAGTCCAAAAGGTAGAAGAGCAGGGATACGGTCGTGGTGGTGGTGGATATGGACATGGTGGGGGATACGGACGTGGTGGTGGATACGGACGTGGTGGTGGATACGGACGTGGTGGTGGAGGATACGGGCGTGGCGGATACGGACGCGGTGGACACTGCCACTACCCACACTGCAAGGATGCTGAGACCAACAACGAAGTTGCTGCTGAGGTCGATGCAAACACCCATGCTTAACTGAACACATCTTAGTTTACCAATCTCATGCTACGATAAGAGCTAATCACTTCTAATTTCTCAAGTGTGTTTTATTGTTTGTTGTGTCTCATCCAAATAAAGCTCTTAATAAGATGATTATGGTCCACCTATTTATCCTTCCATTATTGTGATATTGTTTGCATAAAATATGGTTGGTTTGGCGGACAAGGATTTCCTCTTAGCCACAGACTAGCGTATATAAGAAAACAGTTCACCACAAAAAATACACTCATCACAAAGGCAGGCACGACATGTTCGGAGGGTAAACATGCACGTAAAAAAAAGAATTAAATAAATAAGTTTAGACAATTGAGGACATATTGACAAATACTGCCCCCATAGACCATAGTGGAACTGTCCAATTTATTTAGTATATTCCATTATGCGATCCCGAATATAATAATTAAAATGAACTCATATAAATGCATACATAAACTACATGGACCAATCTTGATACTAAGGGTATATAATTCCATCACTCTATGCTACACCATATTGTTCCATCGGCATGTACTTTGATATATTTAATATTCGAGTAAGATACGTTCCATGATATATATATATATATATATATATATATATATATATATATATATATATATATATATATATATATATATATATATTGATATCTTATCAAGTCCCATCATGGGTCCAAGACCACAATAATTGAGGTGCGTATGAGATCTAGATTTAGAATATCATGGGACACAACATGTGCTATGAATTTATTCATTCAACGAAGAAATTAAAGTGATATTTTAAATGATATGTTTAAATATTTCTATTTCTTTCAGTTGCTTGTATAAAAATATGAAAGATGCATGTTTCACACCGAGAGAGTTAAATTTGTACGGTAATTTTTCAATTTCTAAAGATTTCCTGGATCGGTGGATAGAAGGTGTAAGATCCTAAACCCTTTTTTTTGGGTTAATTGGTTTTTAGGTGGCTAATAAGAGGAATTGGATTGGATGGGATGAGTTGGTGGAGATTAGGTGGATGGTGGAGATGGAGAAGAGAAGAGTATAAGGTTGGTGGGTTTTTTTTTCTCTCTCTCCCACTCAAATTCTCTCTCTCTCTACCCTGATACTCGGAGCAAATCGGAAGCCCCGGAGAGGGTGAAAGCCGTGAGGCGAGGTGAAGCTCAGGCGTTCGCCGGAGTTGGGTTGATCGTTGCTCTGTTGGATCGTCGCCGGAGATTGGTCGTCGTTGGATCTTCAAGGCTTCTTCAAGCCTTCAAGGTATGTCAAGCTTTACTTTTATGCTCACCTAAGCTAGAGTCAATGTTTCAGTAGTCGATCGTAGGCCGGAAGGCTCGTCGGACTTGTGCAGCAAAGTTCAGCACTAGATCGGTCGACCGTTTCAGTGGTTCGGTCGACCGGTCGTAGTGAAATCTCGGCATTTATCTCTCGCACTGGTCGAACGATACCCTTGGGTGGTTGACCAGTTATGCATTTTGAGCGAGAATATGGAGGTCTGATGGTTTTCAGTCGAACGGGTCCCCTTTGCCATTCGACCGAAACACTGTTTTAAGTCGGTTGGGGGTGTAGACCACAAAACGGTCGATCGCCCTGAGACCTCGCTCGACCGATGACTTAAAATAACTTAAAGTTTGACCTAATTGTTGTTCGGTCGACAGGTATGAATTGTTTCGAAATCTGAATTCACTACCTGTTTCCAGTCGGCTGTTATTTATGTTTCTGTTCGACCGATCGTGTTTTTGGTGCGTGAGGTTGATTTTATTGGTTTATTTCAGTCGAACGGATCTCATTTGCCGTTTGACCGGTTTGCGGATTTTTTGGTTGGGTCAATCCTCTAGATGAGGATTCGGTCGACCGGTGTGGTGTTTTTGTCCGACCGGTTAGGGGCAGTTTGGTGTTGTTATGGTGTTGTGGCACTAGCTTGAAGGCAATGAGTCCCCAGCCTTGGAGGGAAACGATACGGACATTGTCAGCCTGAGAGTGGTTCGTCGGATCAGCTTTGAGGGGAACGGGTCCCCGACCTTGGAGGGCAATGGTACGGACATTGTTCGGCCTGATAGTGATCCAAAGTTGTGTTGTTGCCGAGGATGTTTCCGGCTGTGGTGTCTGGGGCACGTGTAAGGGTTGGGCTAGAGGACCCTTGAGACCCGTCATTGTTTCGTGTCTGCTGTGGCTGGGAGAGAATTCCCCGAGACCCAGTGCGACGATGATTGTTGTTTACTGCATTTCATACAATACACGTTTGTAGTTGTCTAGTTTATTTATTGTGATAGGAGTTTGGCATACGGGGTTTTCTTATGGGAAACTCAGGCATAGTTCATGTTTTATTTTAGGGTGTGAGCGGCGCTAGAAGGTGGTGACTGAGGAGCAGCGTGTTTGCAGCTAGATCCTGTTTTTTCCCTTTTGAGGTTTTAGTGATTACATGTACATTTTCGCTTCTGCTTTTGTTGTAATCACACTCTTGAACTCTCAGATATATATATATATATATATACAATATATATATATATATATTGTATATATATATTGTATATATATATATATTGTATATATATATATTGTATATATATATATATTGTATATATGTTGGTGTACCAGTTGCCTGTTTTCTTCCGTAATATACTCATGTTGAGTTATGTTAAATTTTTTAAATTTCTTCCGCTGTTGAGGATGTTACAGAAGGACTTGGATGTTTCCTTAGCCAATTTTCTTGCATCTTATTACTTAAACTTAGCCCATACAAAACATAAGATCCATATTTTAGCGTATAATCACTTTATTTATAACAAGAAGTCGAAGGAAGGTTGTAGAATAATGTCTTGATAGTACAAGAGAATTTGAGAAATGCTACGAATACTTTGTATGTTTGCAACGAGGCAGAGGATTGGGGTCGGTTGGAGTTAACTTCAAAAAAAAAGTTCTTAGAAAGAACACGCAAAAAACTACACACGTAAACATCATATATGGTTATTTTTGTAGAAAAATCAATCATTGAGAATTTAGAAGGGATTATTGGGAGCTAATTGCATGTCCGCGTACGTGTAAAATTTTCCAAAATTTGAAGGTCCCTTTAGATTCTATACTCTAGAAGCTCCCCTCCATGGGTTTCGCAAGATAAATTTACCCACATAAATGGTGCACCAGGAACGATATATATAGTTACTAAGGAACTAGAAATTCTACTCAATAATTAGTTGTTCGGATGGATGCTCTCTCGTGTGAGAGTTTTACTTAATGGGCTTAGGTCAAAAATTGTCATTCATCAATCTTATATAAAAAAAATCCAAAGATACTTCAAGGCAATAAAAACTTTACTATGTCTCGTTAATTCGAATCCGCTTACGAAGAGCTTATGGATGAGAAATAAATCATCACATGTCTAGTAGCAAGACAAATTCATTTTCATCTCCATTCTTCCCCTCTATAAATAGTCAAACCATCCACCATGCATTCGCCATCCAACACAGAGAGAGAACTAAGAAGTAGATAAGATCTCACGTAAGTCCCTTTCAATGGCTTCCACCAAATCGGTTGTTCTCTTGCTTTGCTTCCTCTTTGCAATTGCATTTCTCATCACTTCTGAGGTCTCTACTAGAGAACTCGCTGAATGTGAACCACATACTATCATATAAGTGTAGTTGATATATATATATATATATATATATATATATATATATATATAGACAGGTGGATCGGAGAAGGAGGGCAGGTGGGTTCTTCTGGGTCTTATGGCGACACACCCAAGTTTGGGAAGTCTGAGAAGGATTATGGTGGTGGTGAGGAGTGCAGTGTTTTTTATCCAAACTTTGTCGCTGAATCCGAGGAAGCCATGGATGAGTTGACCATGGAGGGGGGAAACATCATTAGGGAGATGTTGGATGTGATTAAGTACATGTTGGTGTTAATTGTTAGGTGTGCAGATTAGTGTTGTTTTACAAGCATGTTTTGGTTTTTTGTTTTGTTAGAAGTTTCAAGTAGAGCTGAGTGGAAATTAAGTTGAGTGTATTTTCCAGTGATTTGGGTTTGTGCTGCAAGTTTTGGGCTCTAGATATAAATGTTTTCATAAACGAGGATAGTTGATAGGATTAATAATCTCTTCTCGAGTAAGAGATAAATTCCGGAAGCCATGAACAAGATGAGAAGATGAAGAAGAAGATAAGTGTTTTGGAATTCAAACATGTACATAAACATGAGTCATCCACTATTTACATATAAAACACTAAATGTAACTAAACAAAAACTACCACACATTATCCCAATTAGTGGATGCAAACGTGACATCTAGAAAAACTGGTAAACAAAAGTAACGTACACATGGTTTGACACTTGAAAGTAATACACACTTTAATATATGTTCGTAACAATAGTTCAATTGTATCTTAGAATCTAATACGCACAGAAATTTTGTAGCTACTTGTTTGTCTTTCTATGACTAAATAGATAATGAATTTACGTTTCGTAAAAATAGTAGTAAACTACACTTTGAATACCAGTTTTGAAGTAAATGTTAAGAAGGAGCGAAATGTATGTATGTATGCAAGCATGCATACTCCTTTGACGTGTCGTTCCAAACACACAAAAAAAACCAGTCGAGTTAAATGTTGGGATTTAATTATAATCTTTTTTGTGTTTTAGTAGCAAAAACGGATAGTAAGTACTGAAAATTTATGTTTTAATATCAAATTTTGACGTTTCAAGAATAAGTTGTCCAGTTCTTATTTTTCTACAAAGGGGGCTATTATTCGTCGCCGGAAAATTACTTAAATCGTCTCAAAATTATCTTTTTACCCTTAACAAATCTATTAATACTCATTTCGTCACGTGTCTTTAAACAAGATTTTTAACTCAATTTTACTCACATTCCTAGTACGAACACCACGAAAATGTCTGACAAAACACCTGGATCCGGCGAGGGAACCGCCCTCTCGTTGGGTCGGGCGTCTCCCGCGACCGCCCCACCCATTTTTTTTTAAATTAATTAAAATAAACAAGGGAATTTACCAGATTTGAGTAATCTGGGGCGTCCGCTGGTTCTTTTCCTGGCTCCGAGACATTGTATCTGGTGAATAGAAGAGTAATATGAAGAGAGTGTGGTGTTAGAAGAGTGAAATGAAGAGTTATATAAGTAGAAATGGTAGAAGGGCAAAATGGTAATCTGTACAGACGATTTAAGTAGTTTTACGACGACGAATAACAGTTCAAAATGATTTTCCCTGAATCCATGGTCGTAAAAAAAATTGTTACTAAAATATAAATTGTTGCTTCAAGAAACATCTAAAATCAAGTATAAATTGTTGCTTCAAGAAACATCTAAATAGAGTTTTTTTAAAGTATAGTTCAGTACGTACTTGATTGAAATTACTTGATTTTGAAATAAAAATCCAACTTTGAATTGGATGTTATAGTGAAGTCCAGTCACCAAAACATGTAATAGCACGAAATCATAGTAAGTTGTTGTAAATCACAAGAAATTCTATTAGCAAAAAAATTGTAGTACTTATTTTCTATATTTTTGTTGCAAATTAACAACAATTAGTAGCAATTTGTATTTAGCAGCAAATGAATGATTTAGTAGCAGATGAGCTGAGAACTTTTAAATTGAAAATTTATTAGTTCTCACTGTGAGAAGCATTCTTATTGGTTAAATGGTTCTTACCGGATGACTTTCCGAAAAATATATATTACAAAATTCATTTACCTACTTTAGGTAGCTAATTCGCAGGATGTGAGACGTTTTGCTGGGCAAGCAACAACCATGATCATTTGTCTCAACGTTAAAACTCAACATATTTTGATACGAAACATGAATTTCATTCACCGGTGTAAACAAGTCGAGTCGAGTGAAAATTTCGACACAAAGTATTAACTTATATTATTACTAAATACAAAAAAATAATTGGAAATTAAGCAATACAAGTTCGAGTCGAGTTTAATTTTTTTCAAGTTTGAGAGACTTATTTACCGAACTAAGTCAGAAGATATTTTTTTATTTTTCATCAAAAAAAATATTTTTAAGTTAAATCAGAGTCGACTATTTTTCGAGTCAAATTCAAGTTGAATTTCGAACTCGAATATGAATCGACAACCCTCTCCATTTGTTTCTCTTTGTACAATTCTTGAACTCTGTTGTCACTTTGCAACAGAAAAAAAAGAACTCTGTCCCCTTTATTCATGTGCATTGTTCTCGGCCTGCAACGAGGGCCCAAACTGTCTACTTTACGGACAGGAGATCAGATCTTACTCCAAATTAGATGCCAATGGGGTTGTAGGAGCTCATATAACTAACTTGGTTGTGACACTCAAAATTAAGATGTTTGAAAGTTGATTTTGTTTTAAAATCAATCTTAATCACATGTATTATAATTTCTTATACTATAATATGTTAAAACTTTTGGTCAATCGAAGTTAATTTTACTGTTATCTAAAATGCTCATATTTAAACTACTGAAATTTACGGAATTTGGAAATGTTCGGATCAATGTCTACGATGATACATTTGATCTAAAAATTTTACCACATGTTCCTTATATATTGCTAGTGTCGTTCCGTTTTGGTGTAAGAACGTTAAGTTTTAAGACTTCTGCTGGTGATGCAAAAGATCAAATGGTACTCTTCGAGTTGTGTTCGTAGTGGTAAGAATAAATGAAATTGACAAATCTACTCCCATAATAATAATGTACTTTTGTATTGACCATAAAACAAATGAAATAGTGTTGATAAAAATATATTGGAAAAGTGGCATTTGATTAAAAAACGGAGAATGTTGATTTCAACTTTCGTTAGTGAACTGCATGCAGACGAAATTAAATTTTAATAAAAATAGATTTAGTGAAACTGAAAAGAAAATCTTAGTAGATAATAAAATAAAATTCGATAAAATTAAGGTGTACTAAATTTGATTTTTCATAAAACGATGGTGGGACGAATTTATAATCGATAGATTTGGTCTAGTCCCGAACAATGGATCATGTTTGAACCGAATTATGATGCACAAAGAAATTGGATTCGCGATCTGGTGCGCTTTTACTCCGCTAGAGTTTATGTTGGAGGACGGGAGGAGGACGGGGAGCCACTGATTAACCCACCACAGGAGATTGCCCGTCTCCTTGGCTACAGGGACCGCTGATTGGCGGTCCCCAACCGCCAATTGGCGGTCTAAAAGACGCGTCTCGTGCGCTGCCTTAGACCACCCTGATCACCATTCATTTTGCCTTCTTTTGACTCCACTAGATCCATTCTTGATCTATTTTACTGGGGGGCACGAAGGAAAGAAGGTGGCTCTCTACTCACAAAGCAAAAAACCAATTTTGCAATGCACACTCTTCTTCTTCTTTCTACTCACATACTCACTCTTTTCTCACACAATTTCGTGGCTCAACTTCTAATGCTTGATATATGTTGTTACAAATGGTGAATTCTAGTGCTTTATATAGGCACTTACATGACCCTACAACTTCCAAACATAAAGACTACATAAACATGATCATTGAATATCATTACACCCTCTACTTAAATTGCATACATAATTAGGACGAAAATTGCTCAAAAAATGAAAAGACTCTTGTCTCTTCCACTCCCTCAACCTTTTGTCTTCTCATGTGTTGACTGATCTCCTCCTTGATGTGTCATCAAGCAATGATGATGTGGCGGGTGACTAGGACGCCACATAGGGTTAAGTCGCCACATAAGATTACGTTCAATTCTCAATAGTTTAATGCCTCGAGGAATATACTGTGAGTTAGCTAGTTACTAACCTGTATCAATTAATACATATTTTTGTTTCTTGTTTATGTTTTTTTCTTATCATATATACCGATATATAATATATTCGTCGTTTTGCGGGAGAAAGGTCAACTCACACAAGGTTGGTAGAAGATATACATTGAAATATTTGCAAACTTTTAGTGTAATGATCAATTCCTGTTCTTCCACCCTTGACGTGATTTCTTTCTCTGCTGAAAACCTCAACGATTTAGGTAGATGTTACATCTTCTCCCTTCCACGTTGAACTGTACGTGGCCCACGAAATCAAAATATGTAGAATACCATTTGCGCTAAATAATATTTCTATAAGGTGGTGAAGGAGACGAGACAACCACCACATTGTCCACCCAAGATAACACTAGAGAGTAGTCCATTCATGGAAAACTCCAACTCATGCAAGAAAACATCCAATGCACGTCACTCCTGTCTATAAATAGGAGGTTTTTGTGTTCCTCATTCCATCATCCAACACAATACCAACAACAAAAATGGGTTCCTCCAAGTCAATGCTTCTCATGCTCTGCTTCCTCCTTGCTGCTGTGCTCCTCTTCTCCTTTGAGGTTTCAGCAAGAGATCTTGCCGAAGGTGAGTTGCAATTAACACATCTGATTTTCGAGTTATAAGTTTACATTACTGAGAAAGAAAGAAAGAAAAAGTTCAAGTTAAGAACACGAGTATATTGTGTATTAGTATGACAACTTCAAATTTAAACATTTCAGATACCAAGAACGTTGAACCTCAAGGTCATTATGGTGGAGGATATGGACATGGTCATGGTCATGGTCATGGTGGATATGGCCACGGAGGGTACGGACATGGAGGTGGGTATGGCCACCACTGCCATTACCCACACTGCCGCGGTGCGGAGAAAGAACCCAAGGTGTGATCCATATATTGCATAATGATTAATGGAAGAGCTTAATGGATGGATGCGTAATACTTAGTAGTGAATAAAGAAAATCTCTGTAAGGTGTTCATGGATCTGTATTATCAAAATAAATTAATGGAACGAAGACTTGTGTTGTTGGAGTAGAATGGTTACAATATATGTATTAAGGATCTAATGTACAATACATAATTACTATGAAAGAAATCGCACTTTGTTTGTATAATCTTCTACTTTGGCAAGTACTAGAATACTTAATTGTCCTGTCAAATAAAAAATATAGACATTTTGTTTTATTAATAGATGGTGACATTCACTGATTCACACTACCTCAACATGTGGTGAATCGACGAATGTACAAACTGAAGGAGGAAAACGAATCCCACAATCCCACATTCTTTAAACTCCAACGCATTACCATTCAAACTTATGTCACCTACAGTTTCTTCATACACTGGCGAATGGAGGCAAAATTATGGGGACGGAGGGTGTGCAAATAATCTAATTATATTAAAATATCATGCATCATCAGTAATACACCTTAAGTTTTTTGTGGTTATATATGATTTCAAGACAATTTATTCTGAATTGTCTTGAAATTTATGTGTAGCATTTTTAAATTCATAAATGAGTCAAAGTACACATACTCACGTCGCAGGTTAGGCAAATAGATGGACAAATAACAATGTTTCTTCCTCGTCCGAACGTGTTAATAAGACAAGAAGGGCCGTGGGTCATTGACTCAATGTCGTCATGGACGTTTTCGTGTCCCTAAACGTCAACATTGTTTGACTTATATTGTCTTCCTCGAGCTAATTTATTAACAAATAAGACGCATGGTACGGGCTGGGCAGAAACATCAAATACATTTTAAATAGAAATATCGCTTTACATTACAAAGCCTATTGTCTGAAAAAAGGGCCGATGTAAAGGCTGTTTCAGTAAGCCCTCTCTCTAGGTCAAATGGACTGACAAATTAAGAATTTAAGATGGCAAAGCCGAAAATAATTTACGGGAAAATGATCCCATCAAATCTGGTCCCGTGTGGTGTGTCCTTCGGATTAGGGAAGGTCCAGTCTTGTTCTGGTTTCGGATTGGTTTTGGATAAAACATACTCTGTTAGTTAGCTTAGAGTAATTTTCAGGAACTAAATGTTGTATGTTCAAAGTGTAACGCCCCGAGCCCGGACAACTGCTCACCCTGTCCGAACCCGGTGCGTTAAGATACGATCCACGATCCTGACCGCTACGCACTCTGATATTTAAATCCATCTGATAGGCCCATAATAATCTGAAAAATATAATCAACAAATTGTGAGCTCGACAGCCCGCAAGTACCAACCATCAATCAATCAGAATCATAATCATGTGGAAAATAATACAGAATATGACATTCAGTCAATAAGCACAATCAAGAGACATGCATCACAAATAAAATGCATGCATATCAATTTGAAACCCCCATTCAGATTCGACCACATCTTGTGCTTCTGAAATCTATCAATCTGTCAGACGCACACCTGGTAGCTCCACACTAACGACAGACAACCCTTTCTTCTCTCGGGTGGCTCCACGCTGTCCGTTAGACAACTCTTTCCTAAGTTGTTCTGCTAGAAACATACACACAGCCACAGGACATGTCGACCGAAACACCACCATGCAATCATATGCATATCCATAAAATCAATATTAATGCTCAACATGCATGAAACTACGAATATCAAGAGAGACAGACATGATATGAAATTGAAGAATAACAAATCAATACTTGCCTCAAAATCTCCATCTTTTTCTTCTCAATATTCTTCTCAAAATTCCATCTTCTCCTAAAACCACACAATCATCCAACAATCATAATTAGTCCATTAAGATATTTGATTATTACCTCAACTAAAAAATTCAGGATATTACATTCTACCCTCCTTAAAAGAAATTTCGTCCTCGAAATTTGATCTCAATACTGTCTCAATCCAAACAAATCAATACAAAATTTTCAACTCATTATTTATCAAATCTAAAAACCTAACACTACTTATCGCTCATAAATTTAGATAATCAATCCAACCAAATCCAAATTCACATTTGAACTCAAGTCCAAATATCTCTAAATTCATCTTTCATTATTTATTAATAATTTGGTATCAAATCCAACCAAGTCAAAATTCACATTTAAATCAATATTCAATACTTCTAAATTCAATTTCTCAAATTCAAATTCAATCAAATTTTTATTTCAAATCCAAATCCCGACTAATTCCGAGGATCATATTGCTCTGATACCATTTGTAACGCCCCGAGCCCGGACAACTGCTCACCCTGTCCGAACCCGGTGCGTTAAGATACGATCCACGATCCTGACCGCTACGCACTCTGATATTTAAATCCATCCGATAGGCCCATAATAATCTGAAAAATATAATCAACAAATTGTGAGCTCGACAACCCGCAAGTACCAACCATCAATCAATCAGAATCATAATCATGTGGAAAATAATATAGAATATGACATTCAGTCAATAAGCACAATCAAGAGACATGCATCACAAATAAAATGTATGCATATCAATTTGAAACCCCCATTCAGATTCGACCACGTCTTGTGCTTCTGAAATCTATCAATCTGTCAGACGCACACCTGGTAGCTCCACACTAACGACAGACATCCCTTTCCTCTCTCGGGTGGCTCCACGCTGTCCGTTAGGCAGCTCTTTCCTAAGTTGCTCTGCTAGAAACATACACACAGCCACAGAACATGTCGACCGAAACACCACCATGCAATCATATGCATATCCATAAAATCAATATTAATGCTCAACATGCATGCAACTACGAATATCAAGAGAGACAGACATGATATGAAACTGAAGAATAACGAATCAGTACTTGTCTCAAAATCTCCATCTTTTTCTTCTCAATATTCTTCTCAAAATTCCATCTTCTCCTAAAACCACACAATCATCCAACAATCTTAATTAGTCCATTAAGATATTTGATTATTATCTCAACTAAAAAATTCAGGATATTACACAAAGTAATTAAGATGTCTGCATACTTTACATTGGCTTCATTTATATAATACTAATATTTTTATATGCTTTTAAAAAGAAATATCAAATTAACTGAAAGTGACGGAAGTAATTTCTGGAATGTGGAAACTTAATTCCTGACACACAATTGGTGATTCGGGCAAGTCCAATCGGTAATGTCTAATTTTTGGAATAACTAACTTTACCAGTTAAGTCGGTATTCTTGAAAATTCTTGGAGCGATAAAATAACCTTCTTCTGTTGGGTTGTTTTGGGCATATCCGTCTAATTTGGGTTTTTTAACTGCGTGTCACTGCCAAATATCGAACTCCACTTTTTGTCAGTCTGATATAACTATTTTTGTGAGGGTTAGAGCATCTGTAATAATTTTAAAGTACTATTAGAGTGTAATTTAAATTATTTATAATATTTTGTTTCTAACTTTTTATGAAATATTAATATTTAGTCTGTATGTTATCTTTTGGTTGTCGACTGGTGCACGCACTATAACGTGATGCCCTACCATACTTGAAATCCTGGATCCACTACTGATCGAAGGAATGCAAACTCTAGAAGTCCAATTCTTATAACTTAAGTTCCCAGAATTTTACTTCTCGGAACTTAAAATTTGATGATCGGTACAAAATGTATTTTTTGATAAATTAAGGGAAATAATATATTTTTGGATATTACTTATACGTGGACTTTGACTTCTTCTGATTTTTGAGTGGTAGCCGAAAAATTCATTTCTAATATAAATTATAGAAGTACCGAAACTCGTGGAACTCTAGTTATAGAATTTTTAAATTTTCGTATAAACCAAACACATCACTAACAAAAATCCCAACAATTAGATATGGTTGAAGTTAACCACGCTTGTCGTTGAAGAAGTCATGCACCCAAGTGGATGAATCTTAAGATAACATCATTTGCTACGTATGCCTACATCATTCCGGTAGAATTTTATAATCCCAATTTATTTAGGGAACATCGTCCCAAAATTACTTAAATTGCACCTTTAAATTACCAAATTGCCCTTAACAATATATTTAATACCAATATCGTCCAGTGTCTATAAATTAGCCATACGGACCTGTATATTCATAATTTATCAGTAAAAATACCACGAAAATGTCTGACGAGGGTGATGCATCCGGTGAGGTAAGCCCGGCGCGGGGCACAATTTGGGCGGGGCATCTGCATTAGACGCCTCCCCCAAGGTTAGGGCATCTGCGTAGGACGCTCTCACCTTGGCGGAGGCGTCTAACGCAGACGCCTACCCAATGGGTGAGGCGTCTTGCGTAGACGTCCTCCCCTTGGGTAAGGCGTCTTGCGTAGACGTCCTCCCCTTGGGTAAGGCGTCCTACGCAGATGTCTCACCCTTGGGGAGGACGTTTTACACAGACGCCCCACCCAGGGGGCAGGCGGCTAATCCAGACGCCTGGATTTTTTTGATTTTTTTAATTTCGAATTTATTTTTGTAGGTTCAATTGGAAGATTTTGGTGGTGATGGAGTGGATTACAGTGAGTTATTTCAAACTGAACAAATCATTGCAACAATCGATGAAGCAAGTAAATGGGCCAAACAAGTAGCTATCGGAGCTGAGTTTTTTTTTTGCTCGTGTCGTCGTACAAAACAAGATCAGATAGTCGGATGGATTGTTATTTGAGATGCGACCGGTGAAATCAAATGGAGTCTCGGGATATGGATACTGCACTTCGAAGAAACACCAAAAGAAAGGGTTGCGGTTGCCGTTTCTTAATAAAAGTGGTGGAGCGACGGGATCGTGATGGATGGGTTGTGGTTATTAATAGTGGTCGCAGACATCACAATCACAGACTGACAGTTTATCCAGAGGGTCATCGTCATATTAGTGGTCTAAGTCCTGAGGCGAAAAAGATTGTTCGTGATATGACTGAGGCGCAAGCAAAACCACGGAACATCTTGAAGGCAGTAAAAGAAAAATTCCCGGAGGACAATCCAAATCAAAGGCATATTTGTAATTTCAGAGATTACATAAGGACGACAAAATCTCAAGACCGGAATCCCGTCCAGCAGTTTCTCTATCAAGCAGTGCAGTGTGAGTACTTACATTGGATTATGGCGGATCCAGAAACTAATGTCGTCACTCACGCTTTTTTGGCACATCCGACGTCAGTCCAGTTGTTGCGGACATATCCTTTCGTTATCTGCATGGATTTGACTTACAAGACGAACAAGTATAAGATGCCTTTGTTCGAAATGATTGGGGTCACACCAACAAACATGAATTTCCTTATCGGATATGCGATTTTGATGGATGAATCTTACTCCAGTTACCTGTGGGTGATGGAGAAGTTGCGAGATCTGTTATTGGGGACTGTCAGCCCGACTGCAATAATAACAGACCGGGAGTTAGGCCTTATGCGATCGGTGAGAGAGGTTTTTTCCTGACTCTGCTCATTTACTCTGCACATGGCACATCAACAAAGACGTATTCAACTACGCATACCACGTATTCGGCAAGAATAAGCAGATGGCAGAGACTTTAAGGCGTGGAAAATGGAGGAAAACCATACTTTCTACGTCAGAAGCCGAGTCTGATAGAGCTTTGTATGCTCTGAAAGATTTGTATAGATCGTGGTCGGCTATCACGGAGTATCTGGATACCACGTGGTTGGTGCATAAAGAAAAGTTTGTGCTGAATTGGACGAACAAAGTCCTTCATTTTGGGAACACCACGAATCATCGAAAGAATCATCCTCCTCCTCACGACAACGTAAATCGGGAGAGCGGCTTCCGCGGACGCCTTACCATAGCGGGAGACGTCTTCGGAAGACGTCTCCTCCATCGGGGAGACGTCTTCCGCAGACGTCTCCCCCTAGGATGAGGCGTCTCCGAGAGACGCCTTCACCATGCGGGAGGCGTCTCTCGCAGACGCCTCCAATATTTTTTTAATTATTAAATCTGATAATTACTTTAACATTTGTGATATTTAAGTTTAACAATTTTTAATTTAGTTTAACAATTGTTTTAATTTAGTTTAACAAATTGTGATTTAGTTAAACAATTGTGATAATTTAGTTTAACAAATTTTGATTTAGTTTAACAATTGTGATAAATATGATAATTTAGTTTAACAAATATAACAAATTTGTATTTAAAATTTCAATTAATAGTCATCGGGTCACAGTGGAGGGAAAGGCAAGTCGATATCATTACACGTCTTCCGTTCTTTAGATGATGATTCAGCACCGCGTCATCCACATAGACGGCAACTGTTGGCTGCTTGTCTGGTCTCCGAGACATTCGTAATCTTCTGTAGTAGGTATAGGAAGAGAAAGTTGTGAGAAAAGAGTGAAATGGTGAGATATATAAGCAAGAATAGGAGGAAGGGCAATTTGGTAATTTCAATGGGCGATTTAAGTAATTTTGGAACGATGTTTAGCAATTTAGTTTATTTATAATATGGCCATATGGGTCACTACTTGCCACATGGAGGGGTAGTGGGGTTTGGAGAGGTCCATTTCGAGGATGAATCTGGACAGGAAAAGTGGTCAGGGGTTGGGATGTTGGTGTATATGTTAGATAACTTATATATTTGTTGGAACGACTAATTTGAGGTCCGTATGTAACAATGGATCTCCAGATTTAGGATTTATTTCGACACAAAATATCCTATGACTTTAATTCATTCTACGAGATAATTAAATTATTACTTTAATGATATACTTTTAAATGATTGTAGTTTTTGTTGTTGTAAACAAAAAATCAAGATGGATGTATCACATGGAGACCGTAAAAATTTGAAGATAATTTTTCAAGACACGCATAAGATCAATCCAAATAACACCATATTTGGCTAGACTTGAGTAACTGCATGATGCGGGCCGACCTAGATTTGGTCAGACTGTGCCGGTCTGGCCTGGATTTGGCCGAACCAGTCTGGTGTGCCGTGTCAGCATGCCAGACCGGAAACCCAACCCAGCACGACACGTCGGGTCGTCGTGCCAGCGCACCAGGTTGGTAACAGGTCGAGCCGTGCTCGGCCAGGCCGCCCCGGTTACCCAGGTATATACGTGGCTATTTCTTTTTACCTATACTAAACTAGAATAGGTCAACCCCAAAAGCAGAGGTTTGTCATTGCAAATCTACAAGCGATTATTAAAAATTAATTAATTGTATGTGAGCATGTTTGTAATTTCTTCCAAAATTTTGATGTCAGCATAGATGAAGCTATTTTTGTAGGTTCCATTAGAAGATTTTGGTGGTGATGAAGTGGATTACAGTGAGTTATTTCAAACTGAACAAATCTTTGCAACAATCGATGAAGCAAGTAAATGGGCCAAACAAGTATCTATCGTAGCTGGGTTTTTTTTGGTCGTGTCGTCGTACAAAACAAGATCAGATAGTCGGATGGATTGTCATTTGAGATGCGATCGGTGAAATCAAATGGAGTCTCGGGGTATGTATACTGCACTTCGAAGAAACACCAAAAGAAAGGGTTGCGGTTGCCGTTTCTTAATAAAAGTGGTGGAGCGACGGGATCGTGATGGATGGGTTGTGGTTATTAATAGTGGTCGCGGACATCACAACCACAAACTGACAGTTTATCCAGAGGGTCATCGTCATATTAGTGGTCTAAGTCCTGGGGCGAAGAAGATTGTTCGTGATATGACTGAGGCGCAAGCAAAATCACGGAACATCTTGAAGGCAGTAAAAGAAAAATTCCCGGAGGACAATCCAAATCAAAGGCATATTTGTAATTTCAGAGATTACATAAGGACGAAAAAATCTCAAGACCGGAATCCCGTCCAGCAGTTTCTCTATCAAGCAGTGCAGTGTGAGTACTTACATTGGATTATGGCGGATCCAGAAACTAATGTCGTCACTCACGCTTTTTTGACACATCCAACGTCAGTCCAGTTGTTGCGGACATATCCTTTCGTTATCTGCATGGATTTGACTTACAAGACGAATAAGTATAAGATGCCTTTGTTCGAAATGATTGGGGTCACACCAACAAACATGAATTTCCTTATCGGAGATGCGATTTTGATGGATGAATCTTACTCCAGTTACCTGTGGGTGATGGAGAAGTTGCGAGATCTGTTATTGGGGACTGTCAGTCCGACTGCAATAATAACAGACCGGGAGTTAGGCCTTATGCGATCGGTGAGAGAGGTTTTTTCCTAACTCTGCTCATTTACTCTGCACATGGCACATCAACAAAGACGTATTCAACTACGCATACCACGTATTCGGCAAGAATTTGCAGATGGCAGAGACTTTAAGGCGTGGAAAATGGAGGAAAACCATGCTTTCTACTTCAGAAGCTGAGTCTGATAGAGCTTTGTGCTCCGAAAGATTTGTATAGATCGTGACTGGCTATCACGGAGTATCTGGATACCACGTGGTTGGTGCATAAAGAAAAGTTTGTGCTGAATTGGACGAACAAAGTCCTTCATTTTGGGAACACCACGAATCATCGAAGGAATCATCCTCCTCCTCACGACAACGTAAATCGGGGGAGCGGCTTCCGCGGACGCCCCCCCCCCATGCGGTGGGCGTCTCCCGCGGACGCCAAACCATAGCAGGAGACGTCTGCGGAAGACGTCTCCCCGATGGAGGAGACGTCTGCGGAAGACGTCTCCCCGATGGAGGAGACGTCTTCCGAAGACGTCTCCCCCTAGGATGAGGCGTCTCCGAGAGACGCCTTCACCATGCGGGAGGCGTCTCTCGCAGACGCCTCCAATATTTTTTTAATTATTAAATCTGATAATTACTTTAACATTTGTGATATTTAAGTTTAATAAATTTTGATTTAGTTTAACAATTGTTTTAATTTAGTTTAACAAATTGTGATTTAGTTAAACAATTGTGATAATTTAGTTTAACAAATTTTGATTTAGTTTAACAATTGTGATAAATATGATAATTTAGTTTAACAAATATAACAAATTTGTATTTAAAATTTCAATTAATAGTCATCGGGTCACAGTGGAGGGAAAGGCAAGTCGATATCATTACACGCCTTTCGTTCTTTAGATGATGATTCAGCACCACGTCATCCACGTAGACGGCAACTGTTGGCTGCTTGTCTGGCCTCCGAGACATTCGTAATCTTCTGTAGTAGGTATAGGAAGAGAAAGTTGTGAGAAAAGAGTGAAATGGTGAGATATATAAGCAAGAATAGGAGGAAGGGCAATTTGGTAATTTCAATGGGCGATTTAAGTAATTTTGAGACGATGTTTAGCAATTTAGTTTATTTATAATATGGCCATATGGGTCACTACTTGCCACATGGAGAGGTAGTGGGGTTTGGAGAGGTCCATTTCGAGGATGAATCTGGACAGGAAAAGTGGTCAGGGGTTGGGATGTTGGTGTATATGTTAGATAACTTATATATTTGTTGGAACGACTAATTTGAGGTCCGTATGTAACAATGGATTTCCAGATTTAGGATTTATTTCGACACAAAATATCCTATGACTTTAATTCATTCTACGAGATAATTAAATTATTACTTTAATGATATACTTTTAAATGATTGTAGTTTTTGTTGTTGTAAACAAAAAATCAAGATGGATGTATCACATGGAGACCGTAAAAATTTGAAGATAATTTTTCAAGACACGCATAAGATCACTCCAAATAACACCATATTTGGCTAGACTTGACTAATTGCATGTGTCGGGCCGACCTAGATTTGGCCGGACTGTGCCGGTCTGGCCTGGATTTGGCCGAACCAGTCTGGTGTGCCGTGTCAGCATGCCAGACCGGAAACCCAACCCAGCACGACACGTCGGGTCGTCGTGCCAGCGCACCAGGTTGGTAACAGGTCGAGCCGTGCTCGGCCAGGCCGCCCCGGTTACCCAGGTATATACGTGGCTATTTCTTTTTACCTATACTAAACTAGAATAGGTCAACCCCAAAAGCAGAGGTTTGTCATTGCAAATCTACAAGTGATTATTAAAAAATAATTAATTGTATGTGAGCATGTTTGTAATTTCTTCCAAAATTTTGATGTCAGCATAGATGTTTGTAGACTTTACATTCGATAATCTAGAAGTTAATTCACCCCAATATATCTTTTTCAAGATGGCCATACAAAGGGCAAACTAAAGAATGATTGAGTGTCAAAGACACTAGAAATTCAACTTAGTTGTTTGGAAGGAGCTATCTATCTTGCGAGAGTTTAATGTGAAATCCAAAGATACTCAAGGCTAAAATTTTTCCACGTCTTATGATTCAGAAGTAAGTCATTAATATCATTACTCCATTACAAAAAATTTGTACAAATTCGTAAAGAATTGAATATTGATAGCTACAGACCAACTACCCAATGACCCAATTTTTTTCACGCACAACATGTGTAGTAGCAAGACAAATCCATTTTCATCTTCATCCCTCCACTCTATAAATAGACAAACCATCCTCCATGCATCCACCATCCAAAAGAGAGAGAAACAACTAAGAAGTAGATAAGATTTCACATAACCATTTCAATGGCTTCCACCAAATCCGTTGTTCTCTTGCTTTGCTTCCTCTTTGCAGTTGCACTTCTCATCACTTCGGAGGTCTCTGCTGAAGGTGAACCTCATACTTGCTTATAAGTGTCGATATCTATATATACAACACTTTGTACTCCCAACATATGGACCTGCTATATATCTTTGTACTACTTAAAAGTGTTTTTTGGATACTTGCTTTGTTTTAGATTTTAATTGAAGTCTAGTACTAGTAATGGTATGGTTATGACAAGTTATATATATATAGATAAACTGTTTGGTAAACCATAAGATTTGAAACGATTGAAACTAGAAATTGCAGCTCAACAAACTAAGCATGCTACATATCCCAGAGTTAATGACCTTAGTCTTGGGAAAATAACTTTCACAAATTTGTTGTGGAGTTTTGCATCAATTACTTCGTAATTTTTTTAATTTGTGCTAGTAGTGCTCAAGATTATTTGGTATATGTGCTCGTGATATACACGTTCTCTTAGGAAAAGTTTTCATTTAACAAAAGTTATAACGTGAAAGATACATGTAACATATAAGCATTCGATTTCACATACGTACTCAAATCACATATTTCCATTTTTTGTTGTTCTAGAAGCCCAAAAGGCAGTAGAGCAGGGCGACGGGCGTGGTGGATACAATCGTGGTGGACACGGACACGGACGCAGTGGATACGGACACGGACATGGTGGATACGGACACGGTGGCCATGGGGGACACGGACGTGGTGGACACGGACATGCTGAGACCAACAACGAAGTTGCTGCTGAGGTCGATGCAAACACACATGCTTAATTAATTGATCACAACACTGTGATTAATCTCATGCTAGCTACCGTAAGAGCTAATCAGTTCTGAAGTGTGTTCTATTATGTAACATGTGTTGTATATCGTCCAAATAAAGCTCTTAGTACGATAATTATGGTCTGTGTTAAACCGTTTTATCCTTCCATTTTGAGATGTTGGCTTGGTGTGTATAAGGTTGGTTTTTATTTTTCTCTCTCTCTTCTGGTGGACGGATAAACGGTACGGCTGATATAACTTATTTAAAAAATTCCTTAAAATAACATAAAAATCACAAACATACATGTAACTAAAGTTAAAAATACATTATGTCTACTTGCATGTGAATATAAAAATACGATTTTAAGTATTAGATTTTTAATATAAAAATATATATTATATATTAACGGGTAACGGGTATATGAGAATGAAATTTTAATCGGGTATGATTTTTTTTACTCGTATCTGACCGGAACGTGTAATCGGATATACGGGTATTCGTTCAGTTTACAGCCCCGAGTTTAACAATAGATAATTCTGGAGATAGAACCCTTGAAATTACATGAAACAAAAAACCAAAGATATGAATTTATTCCAATCACAAAAAGTGTTATATCTTTCTTCAACTAAAAATATGCTACGAGATAGTGTTGGTTCCGTTTGGTGTAAGAGCGTTAAGTTGTAAGACTTCTGCATGTGATGCAAAAGATCAATTGTTACTCTTCGAGTAGTGTTCGTAGTGGTAAGAATAAATGAAAACGATAAATCTATTCCGATAACAATCATGTACTTTTATATTGACCATAAAACAAAAAAATAGTGTTGATAAAAGATATTGGAAAAGTGGCATTTGATTAAAAACGGAGAATGTTGATTTCAATTATCGTTAGTGGACTGCATGTAGACGAAAATTTTAAGAAAGTTGGATTTAGAGAAACTGAAAATAAAACTTAGTAGAATAAAATAAATTTCAATAAAATTAAGGTGTACTAAATTTGATTTTTCATAAAATGATCGTTGGACGAATTTATATTTGATAGGTTTTGGTCTGGTCGCGAACGATGGATCTTTTGTTTGAACGGAATCATGCTGTACAAAGAGATTGGATTCGCGATCTGGTCGGGCTTTTACTTGGCTAGAGTTTAATGACTCGAAGAATATATAGTGATTTAGCTAGTGATCACCAAGCTGTATCAATTGATACATATTTTTGATCTTCTCTGTATGTTTTTCTTCTTCTTATCATATATACCGATATATTATATATTCGTCATCTTGCGGGAGAAAGGTCAACTCAAACCAATGTTGTTAGAAGATACACATTGAAATATTTGCAAATTTTTAGTGTTATGATCAATTGGCCTGTTTGTCTACTGAAAACCTACACGTACTGAGTTTGGTGTAATGATCAATAGCCAAAGACAGTATAAGTCAATACTTTCTTTCTCTACTGAAAACCTACACGTACTGAGTTTGGTAGATGTTAAGGTGTACTAAATTTGATTTTTCATAAAACGATGGTGGGACGAATTTATAATCGATAGATTCGGTCTAGTCCCGAACAATGGATCATGTTTGAACCAAATTATTCTGCACAAAGAGATTGGATTCGCGATCTGGTGGAGCTTTTACTCCACTAGAGTTTAATGTCTCGAGGAATATACGGTGAGTTAACTAGTGACCAAGCTGTATCAATTAATACATATTTTTGTTTCTTGTTTATATTTTTTTATTATCATATATACCGATATATAATATATTCGTCGTTTTGCGGGAGAAAGGTCAACTCACACAAGGTTGGTAGAAGATATACATTGAAATATTTGCAAACTTTTAGTGTAATGATCAATTCCTGTTCTTCCACCCTTGACGTGATTTCTTTCTCTGCTGAAAACCTCAACGATTTAGGTAGATGTTACATCTTCTCCCTTCCACGTTGAACTGTACGTGGCCCACGAAATCAAAATATGTAGAATACCATTTGCGCTAAATAATATTTAGATAAGGTGGTGAAAGAGACCAGACATCCACCACGTTGTCCACCCAAGATAACACTAGAGAATAGTCCATCCATGGATCCAAGACTCCAACTCATGCAAGAGAACATCCATTGCACGCCATTTCTGTCTATAGATAGGAGGTTTTTGTGTTCCTGCAGATTCCATCATCCAACACAATACCGAGTTTTCGTGTCCCTAAACGTCAACATTGTTTGACTTATATTGTCTTCCTCGAGCTAATTTATTAACAAATAAGACGCATGGTACGGGCCGGCAGAAACATCAAGTACATTTTAAATAGAAATGTCCCTTTACATTACAAAGCCTATTGTTTGAAAAAATGGCCGATGTAAAGGCTGTTTCAGTAAGCCATCTCTCTAGGTCAAATGGACTGACAAATTAAGAATTTAAGATGGTCACCCGCTGATTGCCGACGATCAAGAAAATGGGAATTAAGCTTCAAACTATAAGAAGAAGGAACATATATAATTTGAACATAAGAATTTGCAGTAAACTTAGATGTATGGGGAAATGAATAAGAAGAAACACACTTAGGTGTCACCTGTTGGAGCTAATTATGAGGGCAATATATATAAAGGTAGTAGCAAGACAAATCCATTTTCATCTTCATCCCTCCACTCTATAAATAGACAAACCATCCTCCATGCATCCACCATCCAAAAGAGAGAGAAACAACTAAGAAGTAGATAAGATTTCACATAACCATTTCAATGGCTTCCACCAAATCCGTTGTTCTCTTGCTTTGCTTCCTCTTTGCAGTTGCACTTCTCATCACTTCGGAGGTCTCTGCTGAAGGTGAACCTCATACTTGCTTATAAGTGTCGATATCTATATATACAACACTTTGTACTCCCAACATATGGACCTGCTATATATCTTTGTACTACTTAAAAGCGTTTTTTGGATACTTGCTTTGTTTTAGATTTTAATTGAAGTCTAGTACTAGTAATGGTATGGTTATGACAAGTTATATATATATAGATAAACTGTTTGGTAAACCATAAGATTTGAAACGATTGAAACTAGAAATTGCAGCTCAACAAACTAAGCATGCTACATATCCCAGAGTTAATGACCTTAGTCTTGGGAAAATAACTTTCACAAATTTGTTGTGGAGTTTTGCATCAATTACTTCGTAATTTTTTTAATTTGTGCTAGTAGTGCTCAAGATTATTTGGTATATGTGCTCGTGATATACACGTTCTCTTAGGAAAAGTTTTCATTTAACAAAAGTTATAACGTGAAAGATACATGTAACATATAAGCATTCGATTTCACATACGTACTCAAATCACATATTTCCATTTTTCGTTGTTCTAGAAGCCCAAAAGGCAGTAGAGCAGGGCGACGGGCGTGGTGGATACAATCGTGGTGGACACGGACACGGACACGGTGGATACGGACACGGACATGGTGGATACGGACACGGTGGCCATGGGGGACACGGACGTGGTGGACACGGACATGCTGAGACCAACAACGAAGTTGCTGCTGAGGTCGATGCAAACACACATGCTTAATTAATTGATCACAACACTGTGATTAATCTCATGCTAGCTACCGTAAGAGCTAATCAGTTCTGAAGTGTGTTCTATTATGTAACATGTGTTGTATCTCGTCCAAATAAAGCTCTTAGTACGATAATTATGGTCTGTGTTAAACCGTTTTATCCTTCCATTTTGAGATGTTGGCTTGGTGTGTATAAGGTTGGTTTTTATTTTTCTCTCTCTCTTCTGGTGGACGGATAAACGGTAGGGCTGATATAACTTATTTAAAAAATTCCTTAAAATAACATAAAAATCACAAACATACATGTAACTAAAGTTAAAAATACATTATGTCTACTTGCATGTGAATATAAAAATACGATTTTAATTATTAGATTTTTAATATAAAAATATATATTATATATTAACGGGTAACGGGTATATGAGAATGAAATTTTAATCGGGTATGATTTTTTTTACTTGTATTTGACCGGAACGTGTAATCGGATATACGGGTATTCGTTCAGTTTACAGCCCCGAGTTTAACAATAGATAATTCTGGAGATAGAACCCTTGAAATTACATGAAATAAAAAACCAAAGATATGAATTTATTCCAATCACAAAAAGTGTTATATCTTTCTTCAACTAAAAATATGCTACAAGATAGTGTTGGTTCCGTTTGGTGTAAGAGCGTTAAGTTGTAAGACTTCTGCATGTGATGCAAAAGATCAATTGTTACTCTTCGAGTTGTGTTCGTAGTGGTAAGAATAAATGAAAACGACAAATCTATTCCGATAACAATCATGTACTTTTATATTGACCATAAAACAAAAAAATAGTGTTGATAAAAGATATTGGAAAAGTGGCATTTGATTAAAAACGGAGAATGTTGATTTCAATTATCGTTAGTGGACTGCATGTAGACGAAAATTTTAAGAAAGTTGGATTTAGAGAAACTGAAAATAAAACTTAGTAGAATAAAATAAATTTCAATAAAATTAAGGTGTACTAAATTTGATTTTTCATAAAATGATCGTTGGACGAATTTATATTTGATAGGTTTTGGTCTGGTCGCGAACGATGGATCTTTTGTTTGAACGGAATCATGCTGTACAAAGAGATTGGATTCGCGATCTGGTCGGGCTTTTACTTGGCTAGAGTTTAATGACTCGAAGAATATATAGTGATTTAGCTAGTGATCACCAAGCTGTATCAATTGATACATATTTTTGATCTTCTCTGTATGTTTTTCTTCTTCTTATCATATATACCGATATATTATATATTCGTCATCTTGCGGGAGAAAGGTCAACTCAAACCAATGTTGTTAGAAGATACACATTGAAATATTTGCAAATTTTTAGTGTTATGATCAATTGGCCTGTTTGTCTGCTGAAAACCTACACGTACTGAGTTTGGTGTAATGATCAATAGCCAAAGACAGTATAAGTCAATACTTTCTTTCTCTACTGAAAACCTACACGTACTGAGTTTGGTAGATGTTATGTAACGTCCCGAAACAACGGAAGAATTTTTTTCAAATTTAAAACATAAACATACGCCCGTTGATTGATCGTTTTATATTTAACCGCAAGTGCACGACCGCGTTGAAGCGGTGGCAAATACGGGTCGTCCACTGGGAGGTGTGTCGACACTTGGTTTGTGCGAAGGCGAGAGGTAAAGAAAGGGAAGAAAGGTTGGTTACACTAGACTACACTAAGGTGCAAATGGAAATGGAAGAAAAGCAAGCAAACTAAACCCCAAAGGGGGTAGAGAAATAATGTGAACATAAAGAAGTGTGTGTGTGTTCATTAAGCTCCTCACAACATGTAGTGCATGAAATCATAAAACTACATCCAACTTTGCCTCTACATGAATTAAGATAAAACTACATCATTAAAACATACAAGACAATAATTGGAATGAAGCTACATGAACTCAAGTATAAAGACTATACCCTACTATGCCTCTACATGAATTAAGATTTCACTACATCATTAAAACATACAAGACATTAGCTAAGGTAAAGGCAACAAGAGTACATACACTACAAATTATGTTTCCAATATTAACTTCATCCATATCCTAACCTTATCATTCCCCATAAAATAGGTCCACTAATCAAAGCATAAGCTAAGCTTCATTCAAGAGCATTAGCATATCAAAGATAAAAGTGAAAACCCATTAGATGGTTATGGAAATCATATAAAGCTCAAGGGATAAAGATAACACACACTTAATACACTACATGATTATATCACATATTTCTCCACCCCCCCAAATGGGGATGGAACTACTCACTACTCATTACACTAACTATACTAGAAAAAGAAAGCATAATACTGAAATGAAAGTTAACTAAGAAGGCAAGAAGCATTAAAGAAACATAAAAGGAAAGGAAAGACTAAACAAACATGCACAAATTAAAAGACAAGATTTAAAGAAACTAGAAGAATTATTTTATTAACAAAATGACTCACATTGAAGGTAGCATTCTTCTCCACCTTGAGTTTTTGCTTCAAGGCTCACTCCTTAGTAGAGAGAATGCCACCAAGCAATGGGTAATTACAATGGAAGGTGAAGAGTTCTATTTATAAGCATGGGAAAAGCTAATCGGGGACAATCCCCCGATGTGGGACTAAACCAATACCAAAAATAGCCTAAACGAACATTAATACAAGTCCAGAAGAAATTTCGACGGATCCTGAGCAATACGGACCGCCAATTAGCGGTCCAAGACCGCCAATTGGCGGTCCAAAATTGTCGGATCGTGTTGGAATTTGTTGTGGGCTTTGCTTTCTGGTATTGTTGGTCTTTGATGCGGTTACTCGACTTGTTGGAGCTCCGACCCGAATAGAATTGGTAAAATACTCCCCATGATGGTGTGGAGTATTCTGTTTTGCTCTTAGGTCCTTCTGTCTTACATTCAGGTCCTTCTCCCTTGCATCTTGGTCCCTAGATCTCACCATTCAGTCCTTTTTCCCAGCTTTTGGGTCCTTTCATGGCTCTTCTCTTCAAACCTCTTTATTCCTGAAAACTAAACATAAAACTCGTCACGTAGCATTTCTTAGGTGTAAGATAATGGATATAAGATACAAATATGAGCATGAAATGATGTCAATCAACCGTCAACGGTCAACAAGGGCACGCTACTGGAAAAGTCAACAGAATATATATATATAAAAATATCTCCACGTGGAAGTCATAATACAGAGTGTCAAAAAGGGTGATTACATGTCTAATACATAACTACAGTAATCACTACCTCTACAAAAAGGATGAAGCGACAGGACCCGATCCCGGAGGCACTCCCCTCGGTCACCACCAACCTAAGACCGCCTGCTCCCTGAAAATGAAACATAAAATCTGCCTGAGTTCCCGAAAGGAACCCCGTATGCCAACATCTCCTACATATACAGAAATACAGATGAAAATGCCAAGAATGCTCATGCAATGCAATCCGCCTCGGGCCCAATGAATGCCCCAACCGCTGCGGACCATCTCCCAGCCGCGCCAGGGGCATGGGAAACATCCCCCACCCTGCCAATCCAGGCCCACACGAGGGGGGTCGCCGCACTCATCTCCCAGCCGCACACAGGGGCAAAAGGGAGGCATCCCCCCTGCCAATCCAGGCCCACACGAGGAGGTCTCGGCTTTCCTTCACAGGGAAAGTGCATCACCTTCCCCCACCAGGGAAGAAGGCATCTACCACCCACACAGGCATGGCAGGCATCCCTCTCTGCCGCACCGGCATCCACAAGGGGTCCAACAGAAATACGCTCTCGTCGTAGGTGAAATCCGTAGCTCCGAGGTCCGGTGATCGACCGTGGGCTCGGCAGCCGGTAGTCGCCTCTGCTCGACGTCACGTATGTGGATAAATCCACCACGGAAAGATAATTCGACCCACCAGTCGAACAAGGTCAAATCTAGCGGTCGACCGTTTGGAAGGTCTACGCTATACGTTTTATATACATATATATCATGTCGGTCGAACCAGGGTCCGTTCAACCGATAAGGAAAACTGCATGAATCCTGCCCACTGCATTCGGTCGACCGAAACTCGTTCGGTCAACCGGATCAACAGGCACTTCACTACAGGAAAACTGCACGCGGTCGGTCGACCGGATCCAGAGCAGTCGACCGTTTAGATGGTCAACGCTCTTGACCGACTTTGCGCAGTTCGGTCGACCGAGACACACACTCGGTCGGCCGAAGGTCTGTCTACCCTATCTACTGGGATCGGTCGACCGAACAACTACCGGTCGACCGGACTAATATAACCCTTAGAAAATATTCCCGCTAAAATTTGGCATAAACGGTCGACCGTCACACAGACGTCGTTCGACCGTTTTCGGGCAGCAAGTTATTTTTATTAAATAGCGGTCGACCGAACCTCACACGGTCGACCGAAACACTACAATATCGCCACTGAACAGGCATCATTTAGACGATGTTCGGTCGACCGAGACACACAACGGTCGACCGAACCAGTCGTCTTCAACCTTGGTTCAGTGGGGTTTTCGCCGGGGAAACGGCACCAACGCCGCCCCCTACACTCCCACACCACTTGGGGAGTTACTATGAAGACTTGGCATACCTTTCACCGTGAAGAAGACGTGTGCGGCGAGCTCCTCCTCCTCCGGCGTCGCTTCTAGCTTCTTCTTCTCGAGCTCCCTCCTACGGCGCCTCTTCTCCGCGTCGCCGGTGCTTCCACTCTCCTCCTGGTCCGCCGGAAGCAAGGGAAGGTGGTGAGAGTGTGATGAGTGGAGAAGAAAATGGGGAGAAAAGAGGAAGAATGAGATGTGTTGGATGGTTTTAAACCAAACCCCTCTACCAACCCTACACCCTACCCATACTTCACTCCATACCCACCATACCCCCACACTCCACCCCATACCTCCCCCCTCTCTCACGACTTTACATGTTAAGGTGTACTAAATTTGATTTTTCATAAAACGATGGTGGGACGAATTTATAATCGATAGATTTGGTCTAGTCCCGAACAATGGATCATGTTTGAACCAAATTATTCTGCACAAAGAGATTGGATTCGCGATCTGGTGGAGCCTTTACTCCACTAGGAATATACGGTGAGTTAACTAGTGACCAAGCTGTATCAATTAATACATATTTTTGTTTCTTGTTTATATTTTTTTATTATCATATATACCGATATATAATATATTCGTCGTTTTGCGGGAGAAAGGTCAACTCACACAAGGTTGGTAGAAGATATACATTGAAATATTTGCAAACTTTTAGTGTAATGATCAATTCCTGTTCTTCCACCCTTGACGTGATTTCTTTCTCTGCTGAAAACCTCAACGATTTAGGTAGATGTTACATCTTCTCCCTTCCACGTTGAACTGTACGTGGCCCACGAAATCAAAATATGTAGAATACCATTTGCTCTAAATAATATTTAGATAAGGTGGTGAAAGAGACCAGACATCCACCACATTGTCCACCCAAGATAACACTAGAGAATAGTCCATCCATGGATCCAAGACTCCAACTCATGCAAGAGAACATCCATTGCACGCCATTTCTGTCTATAGATAGGAGGTTTTTGTGTTCCTGCAGATTCCATCATCCAACACAATACCGAGTTTTCGTGTCCCTAAACGACAACATTGTTTGACTTATATTGTCTTCCTCGAGCTAATTTATTAACAAATAAGACGCATGGTACGGGCCGGCAGAAACATCAAGTACATTTTAAATAGAAATGTCCCTTTACATTACAAAGCCTATTGTTTGAAAAAATGGCCGATGTAAAGGCTGTTTCAGTAAGCCATCTCTCTAGGTCAAATGGACTGACAAATTAAGAATTTAAGATGGTCACCCGCTGATTGCCGACGATCAAGAAAATGGGAATTAAGCTTCAAACTATAAGAAGAAGGAACATATATAATTTGAACATAAGAATTTGCAGTAAACTTAGATGTATGGGGAAATGAATAAGAAGAAACACACTTAGGTGTCACCTGTTGGAGCTAATTATGAGGGCAATATATATAAAGGTAGTAGCAAGACAAATCCATTTTCATCTTCATCCCTCCACTCTATAAATAGACAAACCATCCTCCATGCATCCACCATCCAAAAGAGAGAGAAACAACTAAGAAGTAGATAAGATTTCACATAACCATTTCAATGGCTTCCACCAAATCCGTTGTTCTCTTGCTTTGCTTCCTCTTTGCAGTTGCACTTCTCATCACTTCGGAGGTCTCTGCTGAAGGTGAACCTCATACTTGCTTATAAGTGTCGATATCTATATATACAACACTTTGTACTCCCAACATATGGACCTGCTATATATCTTTGTACTACTTAAAAGTGTTTTTTGGATACTTGCTTTGTTTTAGATTTTAATTGAAGTCTAGTACTAGTAATGGTATGGTTATGACAAGTTATATATATATAGATAAACTGTTTGGTAAACCATAAGATTTGAAACGATTGAAACTAGAAATTGCAGCTCAACAAACTAAGCATGCTACATATCCCAGAGTTAATGACCTTAGTCTTGGGAAAATAACTTTCACAAATTTGTTGTGGAGTTTTGCATCAATTACTTCGTAATTTTTTTAATTTGTGCTAGTAGTGCTCAAGATTATTTGGTATATGTGCTCGTGATATACACGTTCTCTTAGGAAAAGTTTTCATTTAACAAAAGTTATAACGTGAAAGATACATGTAACATATAAGCATTCGATTTCACATACGTACTCAAATCACATATTTCCATTTTTTGTTGTTCTAGAAGCCCAAAAGGCAGTAGAGCAGGGCGACGGGCGTGGTGGATACAATCGTGGTGGACACGGACACGGACGCAGTGGATACGGACACGGACATGGTGGATACGGACACGGTGGCCATGGGGGACACGGACGTGGTGGACACGGACATGCTGAGACCAACAACGAAGTTGCTGCTGAGGTCGATGCAAACACACATGCTTAATTAATTGATCACAACACTGTGATTAATCTCATGCTAGCTACCGTAAGAGCTAATCAGTTCTGAAGTGTGTTCTATTATGTAACATGTGTTGTATATCGTCCAAATAAAGCTCTTAGTACGATAATTATGGTCTGTGTTAAACCGTTTTATCCTTCCATTTTGAGATGTTGGCTTGGTGTGTATAAGGTTGGTTTTTATTTTTCTCTCTCTCTTCTGGTGGACGGATAAACGGTACGGCTGATATAACTTATTTAAAAAATTCCTTAAAATAACATAAAAATCACAAACATACATGTAACTAAAGTTAAAAATACATTATGTCTACTTGCATGTGAATATAAAAATACGATTTTAATTATTAGATTTTTAATATAAAAATATATATTATATATTAACGGGTAACGGGTATATGAGAATGAAATTTTAATCGGGTATGATTTTTTTTACTCGTATCTGACCGGAACGTGTAATCGGATATACGGGTATTCGTTCAGTTTACAGCCCCGAGTTTAACAATAGATAATTCTGGAGATAGAACCCTTGAAATTACATGAAACAAAAAACCAAAGATATGAATTTATTCCAATCACAAAAAGTGTTATATCTTTCTTCAACTAAAAATATGCTACGAGATAGTGTTGGTTCCGTTTGGTGTAAGAGCGTTAAGTTGTAAGACTTCTGCATGTGATGCAAAAGATCAATTGTTACTCTTCGAGTAGTGTTCGTAGTGGTAAGAATAAATGAAAACGATAAATCTATTCCGATAACAATCATGTACTTTTATATTGACCATAAAACAAAAAAATAGTGTTGATAAAAGATATTGGAAAAGTGGCATTTGATTAAAAACGGAGAATGTTGATTTCAATTATCGTTAGTGGACTGCATGTAGACGAAAATTTTAAGAAAGTTGGATTTAGAGAAACTGAAAATAAAACTTAGTAGAATAAAATAAATTTCAATAAAATTAAGGTGTACTAAATTTGATTTTTCATAAAATGATCGTTGGACGAATTTATATTTGATAGGTTTTGGTCTGGTCGCGAACGATGGATCTTTTGTTTGAACGGAATCATGCTGTACAAAGAGATTGGATTCGCGATCTGGTCGGGCTTTTACTTGGCTAGAGTTTAATGACTCGAAGAATATATAGTGATTTAGCTAGTGATCACCAAGCTGTATCAATTGATACATATTTTTGATCTTCTCTGTATGTTTTTCTTCTTCTTATCATATATACCGATATATTATATATTCGTCATCTTGCGGGAGAAAGGTCAACTCAAACCAATGTTGTTAGAAGATACACATTGAAATATTTGCAAATTTTTAGTGTTATGATCAATTGGCCTGTTTGTCTACTGAAAACCTACACGTACTGAGTTTGTTGTAATGATCAATAGCCAAAGACAGTATAAGTCAATACTTTCTTTCTCTACTGAAAACCTACACGTACTGAGTTTGGTAGATGTTAAGGTGTACTAAATTTGATTTTTCATAAAACGATGGTTGGACGAATTTATAATCGATAGATTCGGTCTAGTCCCGAACAATGGATCATGTTTGAACCAAATTATTCTGCGCAAAGAGATTGGATTCGCGATCTGGTGGAGCTTTTACTCCACTAGAGTTTAATGTCTCGAGGAATATACGGTGAGTTAACTAGTGACCAAGCTGTATCAATTAATACATATTTTTGTTTCTTGTTTATATTTTTTTATTATCATATATACCGATATATAATATATTCGTCGTTTTGCGGGAGAAAGGTCAACTCACACAAGGTTGGTAGAAGATATACATTGAAATATTTGCAAACTTTTAGTGTAATGATCAATTCCTGTTCTTCCACCCTTGACGTGATTTCTTTCTCTGCTGAAAACCTCAACGATTTAGGTAGATGTTACATCTTCTCCCTTCCACGTTGAACTGTACGTGGCCCACGAAATCAAAATATGTAGAATACCATTTGCGCTAAATAATATTTAGATAAGGTGGTGAAAGAGACCAGACATCCACCACATTGTCCACCCAAGATAACACTAGAGAATAGTCCATCCATGGATCCAAGACTCCAACTCATGCAAGAGAACATCCATTGCACGCCATTTCTGTCTATAGATAGGAGGTTTTTGTGTTCCTGCAGATTCCATCATCCAACACAATACCGAGTTTTCGTGTCCCTAAACGTCAACATTGTTTGACTTATATTGTCTTCCTCGAGCTAATTTATTAACAAATAAGACGCATGGTACGGGCCGGCAGAAACATCAAGTACATTTTAAATAGAAATGTCCCTTTACATTACAAAGCCTATTGTTTGAAAAAATGGCCGATGTAAAGGCTGTTTCAGTAAGCCATCTCTCTAGGTCAAATGGACTGACAAATTAAGAATTTAAGATGGTCACCCGCTGATTGCCGACGATCAAGAAAATGGGAATTAAGCTTCAAACTATAAGAAGAAGGAACATATATAATTTGAACATAAGAATTTGCAGTAAACTTAGATGTATGGGGAAATGAATAAGAAGAAACACACTTAGGTGTCACCTGTTGGAGCTAATTATGAGGGCAATATATATAAAGGTAGTAGCAAGACAAATCCATTTTCATCTTCATCCCTCCACTCTATAAATAGACAAACCATCCTCCATGCATCCACCATCCAAAAGAGAGAGAAACAACTAAGAAGTAGATAAGATTTCACATAACCATTTCAATGGCTTCCACCAAATCCGTTGTTCTCTTGCTTTGCTTCCTCTTTGCAGTTGCACTTCTCATCACTTCGGAGGTCTCTGCTGAAGGTGAACCTCATACTTGCTTATAAGTGTCGATATCTATATATACAACACTTTGTACTCCCAACATATGGACCTGCTATATATCTTTGTACTACTTAAAAGTGTTTTTTGGATACTTGCTTTGTTTTAGATTTTAATTGAAGTCTAGTACTAGTAATGGTATGGTTATGACAAGTTATATATATATAGATAAACTGTTTGGTAAACCATAAGATTTGAAACGATTGAAACTAGAAATTGCAGCTCAACAAACTAAGCATGCTACATATCCCAGAGTTAATGACCTTAGTCTTGGGAAAATAACTTTCACAAATTTGTTGTGGAGTTTTGCATCAATTACTTCGTAATTTTTTTAATTTGTGCTAGTAGTGCTCAAGATTATTTGGTATATGTGCTCGTGATATACACGCTCTCTTAGGAAAAGTTTTCATTTAACAAAAGTTATAACGTGAAAGATACATGTAACATATAAGCATTCGATTTCACATACGTACTCAAATCACATATTTCCATTTTTCGTTGTTCTAGAAGCCCAAAAGGCAGTAGAGCAGGGCGACGGGCGTGGTGGATACAATCGTGGTGGACACGGACACGGACACGGTGGATACGGACACGGACATGGTGGATACGGACACGGTGGCCATGGGGGACACGGACGTGGTGGACACGGACATGCTGAGACCAACAACGAAGTTGCTGCTGAGGTCGATGCAAACACACATGCTTAATTAATTGATCACAACACTGTGATTAATCTCATGCTAGCTACCGTAAGAGCTAATCAGTTCTGAAGTGTGTTCTATTATGTAACATGTGTTGTATCTCGTCCAAATAAAGCTCTTAGTACGATAATTATGGTCTGTGTTAAACCGTTTTATCCTTCCATTTTGAGATGTTGGCTTGGTGTGTATAAGGTTGGTTTTTATTTTTCTCTCTCTCTTCTGGTGGACGGATAAACGGTAGGGCTGATATAACTTATTTAAAAAATTCCTTAAAATAACATAAAAATCACAAACATACATGTAACTAAAGTTAAAAATACATTATGTCTACTTGCATGTGAATATAAAAATACGATTTTAATTATTAGATTTTTAATATAAAAATATATATTATATATTAACGGGTAACGGGTATATGAGAATGAAATTTTAATCGGGTATGATTTTTTTTACTTGTATCTGACCGGAACGTGTAATCGGATATACGGGTATTCGTTCAGTTTACAGCCCCGAGTTTAACAATAGATAATTCTGGAGATAGAACCCTTGAAATTACATGAAATAAAAAACCAAAGATATGAATTTATTCCAATCACAAAAAGTGTTATATCTTTCTTCAACTAAAAATATGCTACAAGATAGTGTTGGTTCCGTTTGGTGTAAGAGCGTTAAGTTGTAAGACTTCTGCATGTGATGCAAAAGATCAATTGTTACTCTTCGAGTTGTGTTCGTAGTGGTAAGAATAAATGAAAACGACAAATCTATTCCGATAACAATCATGTACTTTTATATTGACCATAAAACAAAAAAATAGTGTTGATAAAAGATATTGGAAAAGTGGCATTTGATTAAAAACGGAGAATGTTGATTTCAATTATCGTTAGTGGACTGCATGTAGACGAAAATTTTAAGAAAGTTGGATTTAGAGAAACTGAAAATAAAACTTAGTAGAATAAAATAAATTTCAATAAAATTAAGGTGTACTAAATTTGATTTTTCATAAAATGATCGTTGGACGAATTTATATTTGATAGGTTTTGGTCTGGTCGCGAACGATGGATCTTTTGTTTGAACGGAATCATGCTGTACAAAGAGATTGGATTCGCGATCTGGTCGGGCTTTTACTTGGCTAGAGTTTAATGACTCGAAGAATATATAGTGATTTAGCTAGTGATCACCAAGCTGTATCAATTGATACATATTTTTGATCTTCTCTGTATGTTTTTCTTCTTCTTATCATATATACCGATATATTATATATTCGTCATCTTGCGGGAGAAAGGTCAACTCAAACCAATGTTGTTAGAAGATACACATTGAAATATTTGCAAATTTTTAGTGTTATGATCAATTGGCCTGTTTGTCTGCTGAAAACCTACACGTACTGAGTTTGGTGTAATGATCAATAGCCAAAGACAGTATAAGTCAATACTTTCTTTCTCTACTGAAAACCTACACGTACTGAGTTTGGTAGATGTTATGTAACGTCCCGAAACAACGGAAGAATTTTTTTCAAATTTAAAACATAAACATACGCCCGTTGATTGATCGTTTTATATTTAACCGCAAGTGCACGGCCGCGTTGAAGCGGTGGCAAATACGGGTCGTCCACTGGGAGGTGTGTCGACACTTGGTTTGTGCGAAGGCGAGAGGTAAAGAAAGGGAAGAAAGGTTGGTTACACTAGACTACACTAAGGTGCAAATGGAAATGGAAGAAAAGCAAGCAAACTAAACCCCAAAGAGGGTAGAGAAATAATGTGAACATAAAGAAGTGTGTGTGTGTTCATTAAGCTCCTCACAACATGTAGTGCATGAAATCATAAAACTACATCCAACTTTGCCTCTACATGAATTAAGATAAAACTACATCATTAAAACATACAAGACAATAATTGGAATGAAGCTACATGAACTCAAGTATAAAGACTATACCCTACTATGCCTCTACATGAATTAAGATTTCACTACATCATTAAAACATACAAGACATTAGCTAAGGTAAAGGCAACAAGAGTACATACACTACAAATTATGTTTCCAATATTAACTTCATCCATATCCTAACCTTATCATTCCCCATAAAATAGGTCCACTAATCAAAGCATAAGCTAAGCTTCATTCAAGAGCATTAGCATATCAAAGATAAAAGTGAAAACCCATTAGATGGTTATGGAAATCATATAAAGCTCAAGGGATAAAGATAAAACACACTTAATACACTACATGATTATATCACATATTTCTCCACCCCCCCAAATGGGGATGGAACTACTCACTACTCATTACACTAACTATACTAGAAAAAGAAAGCATAATACTGAAATGAAAGTTAACTAAGAAGGCAAGAAGCATTAAAGAAACATAAAAGGAAAGGAAAGACTAAACAAACATGCACAAATTAAAAGACAAGATTTAAAGAAACTAGAAGAATTATTTTATTAACAAAATGACTCACATTGAAGGTAGCATTCTTCTCCACCTTGAGTTTTTGCTTCAAGGCTCACTCCTTAGTAGAGAGAATGCCACCAAGCAATGGGTAATTACAATGGAAGGTGAAGAGTTCTATTTATAAGCATGGGAAAAGCTAATCGGGGACAATCCCCCGATGTGGGACTAAACCAATACCAAAAATAGCCTAAACGAACATTAATACAAGTCCAGAAGAAATTTCGACGGATCCTGAGCAATACGGACCGCCAATTAGCGGTCCAAGACCGCCAATTGGCGGTCCAAAATTGTCGGATCGTGTTGGAATTTGTTGTGGGCTTTGCTTTCTGGTATTGTTGGTCTTTGATGCGGTTACTCGACTTGTTGGAGCTCCGACCCGAATAGAATTGGTAAAATACTCCCCATGATGGTGTGGAGTATTCTGTTTTGCTCTTAGGTCCTTCTGTCTTACATTCAGGTCCTTCTCCCTTGCATCTTGGTCCCTAGATCTCACCATTCAGTCCTTTTTCCCAGCTTTTGGGTCCTTTCATGGCTCTTCTCTTCAAACCTCTTTATTCCTGAAAACTAAACATAAAACTCGTCACGTAGCATTTCTTAGGTGTAAGATAATGGATATAAGATACAAATATGAGCATGAAATGATGTCAATCAACCGTCAACGGTCAACAAGGGCACGCTACTGGAAAAGTCAACAGAATATATATATATAAAAATATCTCCACGTGGAAGTCATAATACAGAGTGTCAAAAAGGGTGATTACATGTCTAATACATAACTACAGTAATCACTACCTCTACAAAAAGGATGAAGCGACAGGACCCGATCCCGGAGGCACTCCCCTCGGTCACCACCAACCTAAGACCGCCTGCTCCCTGAAAATGAAACATAAAATCTGCCTGAGTTCCCGAAAGGAACCCCGTATGCCAACATCTCCTACATATACAGAAATACAGATGAAAATGCCAAGAATGCTCATGCAATGCAATCCGCCTCGGGCCCAATGAATGCCCCAACCGCTGCGGACCATCTCCCAGCCGCGCCAGGGGCATGGGAAACATCCCCCACCCTGCCAATCCAGGCCCACACGAGGGGGGTCGCCGCACTCATCTCCCAGCCGCACACAGGGGCAAAAGGGAGGCATCCCCCCTGCCAATCCAGGCCCACACGAGGAGGTCTCGGCTTTCCTTCACAGGGAAAGTGCATCACCTTCCCCCACCAGGGAAGAAGGCATCTACCACCCACACAGGCATGGCAGGCATCCCTCTCTGCCGCACCGGCATCCACAAGGGGTCCAACAGAAATACGCTCTCGTCGTAGGTGAAATCCGTAGCTCCGAGGTCCGGTGATCGACCGTGGGCTCGGCAGCCGGTAGTCGCCTCTGCTCGACGTCACGTATGTGGATAAATCCACCACGGAAAGATAATTCGACCCACCAGTCGAACAAGGTCAAATCTAGCGGTCGACCGTTTGGAAGGTCTACGCTATACGTTTTATATACATATATATCATGTCGGTCGAACCAGGGTCCGTTCAACCGATAAGGAAAACTGCATGAATCCTGCCCACTGCATTCGGTCGACCGAAACTCGTTCGGTCAACCGGATCAACAGGCACTTCACTACAGGAAAACTGCACGCGGTCGGTCGACCGGATCCAGAGCAGTCGACCGTTTAGATGGTCAACGCTCTTGACCGACTTTGCGCAGTTCGGTCGACCGAGACACACACTCGGTCGGCCGAAGGTCTGTCTACCCTATCTACTGGGATCGGTCGACCGAACAACTACCGGTCGACCGGACTAATATAACCCTTAGAAAATATTCCCGCTAAAATTTGGCATAAACGGTCGACCGTCACACAGACGTCGTTCGACCGTTTTCGGGCAGCAAGTTATTTTTATTAAATAGCGGTCGACCGAACCTCACACGGTCGACCGAAACACTACAATATCGCCACTGAACAGGCATCATTTAGACGATGTTCGGTCGACCGAGACACACAACGGTCGACCGAACCAGTCGTCTTCAACCTTGGTTCAGTGGGGTTTTCGCCGGGGAAACGGCACCAACGCCGCCCCCTACACTCCCACACCACTTGGGGAGTTACTATGAAGACTTGGCATACCTTTCACCGTGAAGAAGACGTGTGCGGCGAGCTCCTCCTCCTCCGGCGTCGCTTCTAGCTTCTTCTTCTCGAGCTCCCTCCTACGGCGCCTCTTCTCCGCGTCGCCGGTGCTTCCACTCTCCTCCTGGTCCGCCGGAAGCAAGGGAAGGTGGTGAGAGTGTGATGAGTGGAGAAGAAAATGGGGAGAAAAGAGGAAGAATGAGATGTGTTGGATGGTTTTAAACCAAACCCCTCTACCAACCCTACACCCTACCCATACTTCACTCCATACCCACCATACCCCCACACTCCACCCCATACCTCCCCCCTCTCTCACGACTTTACATGTTAAGGTGTACTAAATTTGATTTTTCATAAAACGATGGTGGGACGAATTTATAATCGATAGATTTGGTCTAGTCCCGAACAATGGATCATGTTTGAACCAAATTATTCTGCACAAAGAGATTGGATTCGCGATCTGGTGGAGCCTTTACTCCACTAGGAATATACGGTGAGTTAACTAGTGACCAAGCTGTATCAATTAATACATATTTTTGTTTCTTGTTTATATTTTTTTATTATCATATATACTGATATATAATATATTGGTCGTTTTGCGGGAGAAAGGTCAACTCACACAAGGTTGGTAGAAGATATACATTGAAATATTTGCAAACTTTTAGTGTAATGATCAATTCCTGTTCTTCCACCCTTCCACGTTGAACTGTACGTGGCCCACGAAATCAAAATATGTAGAATACCATTTGCTCTAAATAATATTTAGATAAGGTGGTGAAAGAGACCAGACATCCACCACATTGTCCACCCAAGATAACACTAGAGAATAGTCCATCCATGGATCCAAGACTCCAACTCATGCAAGAGAACATCCATTGCACGCCATTTCTGTCTATAGATAGGAGGTTTTTGTGTTCCTGCAGATTCCATCATCCAACACAATACCGAGTTTTCGTGTCCCTAAACGACAACATTGTTTGACTTATATTGTCTTCCTCGAGCTAATTTATTAACAAATAAGACGCATGGTACGGGCCGGCAGAAACATCAAGTACATTTTAAATAGAAATGTCCCTTTACATTACAAAGCCTATTGTTTGAAAAAATGGCCGATGTAAAGGCTGTTTCAGTAAGCCATCTCTCTAGGTCAAATGGACTGACAAATTAAGAATTTAAGATGGTCACCCGCTGATTGCCGACGATCAAGAAAATGGGAATTAAGCTTCAAACTATAAGAAGAAGGAACATATATAATTTGAACATAAGAATTTGCAGTAAACTTAGATGTATGGGGAAATGAATAAGAAGAAACACACTTAGGTGTCACCTGTTGGAGCTAATTATGAGGGCAATATATATAAAGGTAGTAGCAAGACAAATCCATTTTCATCTTCATCCCTCCACTCTATAAATAGACAAATCATCCTCCATGCATCCACCATCCAAAAGAGAGAGAAACAACTAAGAAGTAGATAAGATTTCACATAACCATTTCAATGGCTTCCACCAAATCCGTTGTTCTCTTGCTTTGCTTCCTCTTTGCAGTTGCACTTCTCATCACTTCGGAGGTCTCTGCTGAAGGTGAACCTCATACTTGCTTATAAGTGTCGATATCTATATATACAACACTTTGTACTCCCAACATATGGACCTGCTATATATCTTTGTACTACTTGAAAGCGTTTTTTGGATACTTGCTTTGTTTTAGATTTTAATTGAAGTCTAGTACTAGTAATGGTATGGTTATGACAAGTTATATATATATAGATAAACTGTTTGGTAAACCATAAGATTTGAAACGATTGAAACTAGAAATTGCAGCTCAACAAACTAAGCATGCTACATATCCCAGAGTTAATGACCTTAGTCTTGGGAAAATAACTTTCACAAATTTGTTGTGGAGTTTTGCATCAATTACTTCGTAATTTTTTTAATTTGTGCTAGTAGTGCTCAAGATTATTTGGTATATGTGCTCGTGATATACACGCTCTCTTAGGAAAAGTTTTCATTTAACAAAAGTTATAACGTCAAAGATACATGTAACATATAAGCATTCGATTTCACATACGTACTCAAATCACATATTTCCATTTTTCGTTGTTCTAGAAGCCCAAAAGGCAGTAGAGCAGGGCGACGGGCGTGGTGGATACAATCGTGGTGGATACGGACACGGACATGGTGGATACGGACACGGTGGCCATGGGGGACACGGACGTGGTGGACACGGACATGCTGAGACCAACAACGAAGTTGCTGCTGAGGTCGATGCAAACACACATGCTTAATTAATTGATCACAACACTGTGATTAATCTCATGCTAGCTACCGTAAGAGCTAATCAGTTCTGAAGTGTGTTCTATTATGTAACATGTGTTGTATCTCGTCCAAATAAAGCTCTTAGTACGATAATTATGGTCTGTGTTAAACCGTTTTATCCTTCCATTTTGAGATGTTGGCTTGGTGTGTATAAGGTTGGTTTTTATTTTTCTCTCTCTCTTCTGGTGGACGGATAAACGGTAGGGCTGATATAACTTATTTAAAAAATTCCTTAAAATAACATAAAAATCACAAACATACATGTAACTAAAGTTAAAAATACATTATGTCTACTTGCATGTGAATATAAAAATACGATTTTAATTATTAGATTTTTAATATAAAAATATATATTATATATTAACGGGTAACGGGTATATGAGAATGAAATTTTAATCGGGTATGATTTTTTTTACTCGTATCTGACCGGAACGTGTAATCGGATACACGGGTATTCGTTCAGTTTACAGCCCCGAGTTTAACAATAGATAATTCTGGAGATAGAACCCTTGAAATTACATGAAATAAAAAACCAAAGATATGAATTTATTCCAATCACAAAAAGTGTTATATCTTTCTTCAACTAAAAATATGCTACAAGATAATGTTGGTTCCGTTTGGTGTAAGAGCGTTAAGTTGTAAGACTTCTGCATGTGATGCAAAAGATCAATTGTTACTCTTCGAGTTGTGTTCGTAGTGGTAAGAATAAATGAAAACGACAAATCTATTCCGATAACAATCATGTACTTTTATATTGACCATAAAACAAAAAAATAGTGTTGATAAAAGATATTGGAAAAGTGGCATTTGATTAAAAACGGAGAATGTTGATTTCAATTATCGTTAGTGGACTGCATGTAGACGAAAATTTTAAGAAAGTTGGATTTAGAGAAACTGAAAATAAAACTTAGTAGAATAAAATAAATTTCAATAAAATTAAGGTGTACTAAATTTGATTTTTCATAAAATGATCGTTGGACGAATTTATATTTGATAGGTTTTGGTCTGGTCGCGAACGATGGATCTTTTGTTTGAACGGAATCATGCTGTACAAAGAGATTGGATTCGCGATCTGGTCGGGCTTTTACTTGGCTAGAGTTTAATGACTCGAAGAATATATAGTGATTTAGCTAGTGATCACCAAGCTGTATCAATTGATACATATTTTTGATCTTCTCTGTATGTTTTTCTTCTTCTTATCATATATACCGATATATTATATATTCGTCATCTTGCGGGAGAAAGGTCAACTCAAACCAATGTTGTTAGAAGATACACATTGAAATATTTGCAAATTTTTAGTGTTATGATCAATTGGCCTGTTTGTCTACTGAAAACCTACACGTACTGAGTTTGGTGTAATGATCAATAGCCAAAGACAGTATAAGTCAATACTTTCTTTCTCTACTGAAAACCTACACGTACTGAGTTTGGTAGATGTTAAGGTGTACTAAATTTGATTTTTCATAAAACGATGGTGGGACGAATTTATAATCGATAGATTTGGTCTAGTCCCGAACAATGGATCATGTTTGAACCAAATTATTCTGCACAAAGAGATTGGATTCGCGATCTGGTGGAGCTTTTACTCCACTAGAGTTTAATGTCTCCAGGAATATACGGTGAGTTAACTAGTGACCAAGCTGTATCAATTAATACATATTTTTTGTTTCTTGTTTATAATTTTTTATTATCATATATACCGATATATAATATATTCGTCGTTTTGCGGGAGAAAGGTCAACTCACACAAGGTTGGTAGAAGATATACATTGAAATATTTGCAAACTTTTAGTGTAATGATCAATTCCTGTTCTTCCACCCTTGACGTGATTTCTTTCTCTGCTGAAAACCTCAACGATTTAGGTAGATGTTACATCTTCTCCCTTCCACGTTGAACTGTACGTGGCCCACGAAATCAAAATATGTAGAATACCATTTGCGCTAAATAATATTTAGATAAGGTGGTGAAACAGACCAGACATCCACCACGTTGTCCACCCAAGATAACACTAGAGAATAGTCCATCCATGGATCCAAGACTCCAACTCATGCAAGAGAACATCCATTGCACGCCATTTCTGTCTATAGATAGGAGGTTTTTGTGTTCCTGCAGATTCCATCATCCAACACAATACCGAGTTTTCGTGTCCCTAAACGTCAACATTGTTTGACTTATATTGTCTTCCTCGAGCTAATTTATTAACAAATAAGACGCATGGTACGGGCCGGCAGAAACATCAAGTACATTTTAAATAGAAATGTCCCTTTACATTACAAAGCCTATTGTTTGAAAAAATGGCCGATGTAAAGGCTGTTTCAGTAAGCCATCTCTCTAGGTCAAATGGACTGACAAATTAAGAATTTAAGATGGTCACCCGCTGATTGCCGACGATCAAGAAAATGGGAATTAAGCTTCAAACTATAAGAAGAAGGAACATATATAATTTGAACATAAGAATTTGCAGTAAACTTAGATGTATGGGGAAATGAATAAGAAGAAACACACTTAGGTGTCACCTGTTGGAGCTAATTATGAGGGCAATATATATAAAGGTAGTAGCAAGACAAATCCATTTTCATCTTCATCCCTCCACTCTATAAATAGACAAACCATCCTCCATGCATCCACCATCCAAAAGAGAGAGAAACAACTAAGAAGTAGATAAGATTTCACATAACCATTTCAATGGCTTCCACCAAATCCGTTGTTCTCTTGCTTTGCTTCCTCTTTGCAGTTGCACTTCTCATCACTTCGGAGGTCTCTGCTGAAGGTGAACCTCATACTTGCTTATAAGTGTCGATATCTATATATACAACACTTTGTACTCCCAACATATGGACCTGCTATATATCTTTGTACTACTTAAAAGCGTTTTTTGGATACTTGCTTTGTTTTAGATTTTAATTGAAGTCTAGTACTAGTAATGGTATGGTTATGACAAGTTATATATATATAGATAAAATGTTTGGTAAACCATAAGATTTGAAACGATTGAAACTAGAAATTGCAGCTCAACAAACTAAGCATGCTACATATCCCAGAGTTAATGACCTTAGTCTTGGGAAAATAACTTTCACAAATTTGTTGTGGAGTTTTGCATCAATTACTTCGTAATTTTTTTTAATTTGTGCTAGTAGTGCTCAAGATTATTTGGTATATGTGCTCGTGATATACACGCTCTCTTAGGAAAAGTTTTCATTTAACAAAAGTTATAACGTGAAAGATACATGTAACATATAAGCATTCGATTTCACATACGTACTCAAATCACATATTTCCATTTTTCGTTGTTCTAGAAGCCCAAAAGGCAGTAGAGCAGGGCGACGGGCGTGGTGGATACAATCGTGGTGGATACGGACACGGACATGGTGGATACGGACACGGTGGCCATGGGGGACACGGACGTGGTGGACACGGACATGCTGAGACCAACAACGAAGTTGCTGCTGAGGTCGATGCAAACACACATGCTTAATTAATTGATCACAACACTGTGATTAATCTCATGCTAGCTACCGTAAGAGCTAATCAGTTCTGAAGTGTGTTCTATTATGTAACATGTGTTGTATCACGTCCAAATAAAGCTCTTAGTACGATAATTATGGTCTGTGTTAAACCGTTTTATCCTTCCATTTTGAGATGTTGGCTTGGTGTGTATAAGGTTGGTTTTTATTTTTCTCTCTCTCTTCTGGTGGACGGATAAACGGTAGGGCTGATATAACTTATTTAAAAAATTCCTTAAAATAACATAAAAATCACAAACATACATGTAACTAAAGTTAAAAATACATTATGTCTACTTGCATGTGAATATAAAAATACGATTTTAATTATTAGATTTTTAATATAAAAATATATATTATATATTAACGGGTAACGGGTATATGAGAATGAAATTTTAATCGGGTATGATTTTTTTTACTCGTATCTGACCGGAACGTGTAATCGGATATACGGGTATTCGTTCAGTTTACAGCCCCGAGTTTAACAATAGATAATTCTGGAGATAGAACCCTTGAAATTACATGAAATAAAAAACCAAAGATATGAATTTATTCCAATCACAAAAAGTGTTATATCTTTCTTCAACTAAAAATATGCTACAAGATAGTGTTGGTTCCGTTTGGTGTAAGAGCGTTAAGTTGTAAGACTTCTGCATGTGATGCAAAAGATCAATTGTTACTCTTCGAGTTGTGTTCGTAGTGGTAAGAATAAATGAAAACGACAAATCTATTCCGATAACAATCATGTACTTTTATATTGACCATAAAACAAAAAAATAGTGTTGATAAAAGATATTGGAAAAGTGGCATTTGATTAAAAACGGAGAATGTTGATTTCAATTATCGTTAGTGGACTGCATGTAGACGAAAATTTGAAGAAAGTTGGATTTAGAGAAACTGCAAATAAAACTTAGTAGAATAAAATAAATTTCAATAAAATTAAGGTGTACTAAATTTGATTTTTCATAAAATGATCGTTGGACGAATTTATATTTGATAGGTTTTGGTCTGGTCGCGAACGATGGATCTTTTGTTTGAACGGAATCATGCTGTACAAAGAGATTGGATTCGCGATCTGGTCGGGCTTTTACTTGGCTAGAGTTTAATGACTCGAAGAATATATAGTGATTTAGCTAGTGATCACCAAGCTGTATCAATTGATACATATTTTTGATCTTCTCTGTATGTTTTTCTTCTTCTTATCATATATACCGATATATTATATATTCGTCATCTTGCGGGAGAAAGGTCAACTCAAACCAATGTTGTTAGAAGATACACATTGAAATATTTGCAAATTTTTAGTGTTATGATCAATTGGCATGTTTGTCTACTGAAAACCTACACGTACTGAGTTTGGTGTAATGATCAATAGCCAAAGACAGTATAAGTCAATACTTTCTTTCTCTACTGAAAACCTACACGTACTGAGTTTGGTAGATGTTAAGGTGTACTAAATTTGATTTTTCATAAAACGATGGTGGGACGAATTTATAATCGATAGATTTGGTCTAGTCCCGAACAATGGATCATGTTTGAACCAAATTATTCTGCACAAAGAGATTGGATTCGCGATCTGGTGGAGCTTTTACTCCACTAGAGTTTAATGTCTCCAGGAATATACGGTGAGTTAACTAGTGACCAAGCTGTATCAATTAATACATATTTTTGTTTCTTGTTTATATATTTTTATTATCATATATACCGATATATAATATATTCGTCGTTTTGCGGGAGAAAGGTCAACTCACACAAGGTTGGTAGAAGATATACATTGAAATATTTGCAAACTTTTAGTGTAATGATCAATTCCTGTTCTTCCACCCTTGACGTGATTTCTTTCTCTGCTGAAAACCTCAACGATTTAGGTAGATGTTACATCTTCTCCCTTCCACGTTGAACTGTACGTGGCCCACGAAATCAAAATATGTAGAATACCATTTGCGCTAAATAATATTTAGATAAGGTGGTGAAAGAGACCAGACATCCACCACGTTGTCCACCCAAGATAACACTAGAGAATAGTCCATCCATGGATCCAAGACTCCAACTCATGCAAGAGAACATCCATTGCACGCCATTTCTGTCTATAGATAGGAGGTTTTTGTGTTCCTGCAGATTCCATCATCCAACACAATACCGAGTTTTCGTGTCCCTAAACGTCAACATTGTTTGACTTATATTGTCTTCCTCGAGCTAATTTATTAACAAATAAGACGCATGGTACGGGCCGGCAGAAACATCAAGTACATTTTAAATAGAAATGTCCCTTTACATTACAAAGCCTATTGTTTGAAAAAATGGCCGATGTAAAGGCTGTTTCAGTAAGCCATCTCTCTAGGTCAAATGGACTGACAAATTAAGAATTTAAGATGGTCACCCGCTGATTGCCGACGATCAAGAAAATGGGAATTAAGCTTCAAACTATAAGAAGAAGGAACATATATAATTTGAACATAAGAATTTGCAGTAAACTTAGATGTATGGGGAAATGAATAAGAAGAAACACACTTAGGTGTCACCTGTTGGAGCTAATTATGAGGGCAATATATATAAAGGTAGTAGCAAGACAAATCCATTTTCATCTTCATCCCTCCACTCTATAAATAGACAAACCATCCTCCATGCATCCACCATCCAAAAGAGAGAGAAACAACTAAGAAGTAGATAAGATTTCACATAACCATTTCAATGGCTTCCACCAAATCCGTTGTTCTCTTGCTTTGCTTCCTCTTTGCAGTTGCACTTCTCATCACTTCGGAGGTCTCTGCTGAAGGTGAACCTCATACTTGCTTATAAGTGTCGATATCTATATATACAACACTTTGTACTCCCAACATATGGACCTGCTATATATCTTTGTACTACTTAAAAGCGTTTTTTGGATACTTGCTTTGTTTTAGATTTTAATTGAAGTCTAGTACTAGTAATGGTATGGTTATGACAAGTTATATATATATAGATAAAATGTTTGGTAAACCATAAGATTTGAAACGATTGAAACTAGAAATTGCAGCTCAACAAACTAAGCATGCTACATATCCCAGAGTTAATGACCTTAGTCTTGGGAAAATAACTTTCACAAATTTGTTGTGGAGTTTTGCATCAATTACTTCGTAATTTTTTTTAATTTGTGCTAGTAGTGCTCAAGATTATTTGGTATATGTGCTCGTGATATACACGCTCTCTTAGGAAAAGTTTTCATTTAACAAAAGTTATAACGTGAAAGATACATGTAACATATAAGCATTCGATTTCACATACGTACTCAAATCACATATTTCCATTTTTCGTTGTTCTAGAAGCCCAAAAGGCAGTAGAGCAGGGCGACGGGCGTGGTGGATACAATCGTGGTGGATACGGACACGGACATGGTGGATACGGACACGGTGGCCATGGGGGACACGGACGTGGTGGACACGGACATGCTGAGACCAACAACGAAGTTGCTGCTGAGGTCGATGCAAACACACATGCTTAATTAATTGATCACAACACTGTGATTAATCTCATGCTAGCTACCGTAAGAGCTAATCAGTTCTGAAGTGTGTTCTATTATGTAACATGTGTTGTATCTCGTCCAAATAAAGCTCTTAGTACGATAATTATGGTCTGTGTTAAACCGTTTTATCCTTCCATTTTGAGATGTTGGCTTGGTGTGTATAAGGTTGGTTTTTATTTTTCTCTCTCTCTTCTGGTGGACGGATAAACGGTAGGGCTGATATAACTTATTTAAAAAATTCCTTAAAATAACATAAAAATCACAAACATACATGTAACTAAAGTTAAAAATACATTATGTCTACTTGCATGTGAATATAAAAATACGATTTTAATTATTAGATTTTTAATATAAAAATATATATTATATATTAACGGGTAACGGGTATATGAGAATGAAATTTTAATCGGGTATGATTTTTTTTACTCGTATCTGACCGGAACGTGTAATCGGATATACGGGTATTCGTTCAGTTTACAGCCCCGAGTTTAACAATAGATAATTCTGGAGATAGAACCCTTGAAATTACATGAAATAAAAAACCAAAGATATGAATTTATTCCAATCACAAAAAGTGTTATATCTTTCTTCAACTAAAAATATGCTACAAGATAGTGTTGGTTCCGTTTGGTGTAAGAGCGTTAAGTTGTAAGACTTCTGCATGTGATGCAAAAGATCAATTGTTACTCTTCGAGTTGTGTTCGTAGTGGTAAGAATAAATGAAAACGACAAATCTATTCCGATAACAATCATGTACTTTTATATTGACCATAAAACAAAAAAATAGTGTTGATAAAAGATATTGGAAAAGTGGCATTTGATTAAAAACGGAGAATGTTGATTTCAATTATCGTTAGTGGACTGCATGTAGACGAAAATTTGAAGAAAGTTGGATTTAGAGAAACTGCAAATAAAACTTAGTAGAATAAAATAAATTTCAATAAAATTAAGGTGTACTAAATTTGATTTTTCATAAAATGATCGTTGGACGAATTTATATTTGATAGGTTTTGGTCTGGTCGCGAACGATGGATCTTTTGTTTGAACGGAATCATGCTGTACAAAGAGATTGGATTCGCGATCTGGTCGGGCTTTTACTTGGCTAGAGTTTAATGACTCGAAGAATATATAGTGATTTAGCTAGTGATCACCAAGCTGTATCAATTGATACATATTTTTGATCTTCTCTGTATGTTTTTCTTCTTCTTATCATATATACCGATATATTATATATTCGTCATCTTGCGGGAGAAAGGTCAACTCAAACCAATGTTGTTAGAAGATACACATTGAAATATTTGCAAATTTTTAGTGTTATGATCAATTGGCCTGTTTGTCTACTGAAAACCTACACGTACTGAGTTTGGTGTAATGATCAATAGCCAAAGACAGTATAAGTCAATACTTTCTTTCTCTACTGAAAACCTACACGTACTGAGTTTGGTAGATGTTAAGGTGTACTAAATTTGATTTTTCATAAAACGATGGTGGGACGAATTTATAATCGATAGATTTGGTCTAGTCCCGAACAATGGATCATGTTTGAACCAAATTATTCTGCACAAAGAGATTGGATTCGCGATCTGGTGGAGCTTTTACTCCACTAGAGTTTAATGTCTCCAGGAATATACGGTGAGTTAACTAGTGACCAAGCTGTATCAATTAATACATATTTTTGTTTCTTGTTTATATATTTTTATTATCATATATACCGATATATAATATATTCGTCGTTTTGCGGGAGAAAGGTCAACTCACACAAGGTTGGTAGAAGATATACATTGAAATATTTGCAAACTTTTAGTGTAATGATCAATTCCTGTTCTTCCACCCTTGACGTGATTTCTTTCTCTGCTGAAAACCTCAACGATTTAGGTAGATGTTACATCTTCTCCCTTCCACGTTGAACTGTACGTGGCCCACGAAATCAAAATATGTAGAATACCATTTGCGCTAAATAATATTTAGATAAGGTGGTGAAAGAGACCAGACATCCACCACGTTGTCCACCCAAGATAACACTAGAGAATAGTCCATCCATGGATCCAAGACTCCAACTCATGCAAGAGAACATCCATTGCACGCCATTTCTGTCTATAGATAGGAGGTTTTTGTGTTCCTGCAGATTCCATCATCCAACACAATACCGAGTTTTCGTGTCCCTAAACGTCAACATTGTTTGACTTATATTGTCTTCCTCGAGCTAATTTATTAACAAATAAGACGCATGGTACGGGCCGGCAGAAACATCAAGTACATTTTAAATAGAAATGTCCCTTTACATTACAAAGCCTATTGTTTGAAAAAATGGCCGATGTAAAGGCTGTTTCAGTAAGCCATCTCTCTAGGTCAAATGGACTGACAAATTAAGAATTTAAGATGGTCACCCGCTGATTGCCGACGATCAAGAAAATGGGAATTAAGCTTCAAACTATAAGAAGAAGGAACATATATAATTTGAACATAAGAATTTGCAGTAAACTTAGATGTATGGGGAAATGAATAAGAAGAAACACACTTAGGTGTCACCTGTTGGAGCTAATTATGAGGGCAATATATATAAAGGTAGTAGCAAGACAAATCCATTTTCATCTTCATCCCTCCACTCTATAAATAGACAAACCATCCTCCATGCATCCACCATCCAAAAGAGAGAGAAACAACTAAGAAGTAGATAAGATTTCACATAACCATTTCAATGGCTTCCACCAAATCCGTTGTTCTCTTGCTTTGCTTCCTCTTTGCAGTTGCACTTCTCATCACTTCGGAGGTCTCTGCTGAAGGTGAACCTCATACTTGCTTATAAGTGTCGATATCTATATATACAACACTTTGTACTCCCAACATATGGACCTGCTATATATCTTTGTACTACTTAAAAGCGTTTTTTGGATACTTGCTTTGTTTTAGATTTTAATTGAAGTCTAGTACTAGTAATGGTATGGTTATGACAAGTTATATATATATAGATAAAATGTTTGGTAAACCATAAGATTTGAAACGATTGAAACTAGAAATTGCAGCTCAACAAACTAAGCATGCTACATATCCCAGAGTTAATGACCTTAGTCTTGGGAAAATAACTTTCACAAATTTGTTGTGGAGTTTTGCATCAATTACTTCGTAATTTTTTTTAATTTGTGCTAGTAGTGCTCAAGATTATTTGGTATATGTGCTCGTGATATACACGCTCTCTTAGGAAAAGTTTTCATTTAACAAAAGTTATAACGTGAAAGATACATGTAACATATAAGCATTCGATTTCACATACGTACTCAAATCACATATTTCCATTTTTCGTTGTTCTAGAAGCCCAAAAGGCAGTAGAGCAGGGCGACGGGCGTGGTGGATACAATCGTGGTGGATACGGACACGGACATGGTGGATACGGACACGGTGGCCATGGGGGACACGGACGTGGTGGACACGGACATGCTGAGACCAACAACGAAGTTGCTGCTGAGGTCGATGCAAACACACATGCTTAATTAATTGATCACAACACTGTGATTAATCTCATGCTAGCTACCGTAAGAGCTAATCAGTTCTGAAGTGTGTTCTATTATGTAACATGTGTTGTATCTCGTCCAAATAAAGCTCTTAGTACGATAATTATGGTCTGTGTTAAACCGTTTTATCCTTCCATTTTGAGATGTTGGCTTGGTGTGTATAAGGTTGGTTTTTATTTTTCTCTCTCTCTTCTGGTGGACGGATAAACGGTAGGGCTGATATAACTTATTTAAAAAATTCCTTAAAATAACATAAAAATCACAAACATACATGTAACTAAAGTTAAAAATACATTATGTCTACTTGCATGTGAATATAAAAATACGATTTTAATTATTAGATTTTTAATATAAAAATATATATTATATATTAACGGGTAACGGGTATATGAGAATGAAATTTTAATCGGGTATGATTTTTTTTACTCGTATCTGACCGGAACGTGTAATCGGATATACGGGTATTCGTTCAGTTTACAGCCCCGAGTTTAACAATAGATAATTCTGGAGATAGAACCCTTGAAATTACATGAAATAAAAAACCAAAGATATGAATTTATTCCAATCACAAAAAGTGTTATATCTTTCTTCAACTAAAAATATGCTACAAGATAGTGTTGGTTCCGTTTGGTGTAAGAGCGTTAAGTTGTAAGACTTCTGCATGTGATGCAAAAGATCAATTGTTACTCTTCGAGTTGTGTTCGTAGTGGTAAGAATAAATGAAAACGACAAATCTATTCCGATAACAATCATGTACTTTTATATTGACCATAAAACAAAAAAATAGTGTTGATAAAAGATATTGGAAAAGTGGCATTTGATTAAAAACGGAGAATGTTGATTTCAATTATCGTTAGTGGACTGCATGTAGACGAAAATTTTAAGAAAGTTGGATTTAGAGAAACTGAAAATAAAACTTAGTAGAATAAAATAAATTTCAATAAAATTAAGGTGTACTAAATTTGATTTTTCATAAAATGATCGTTGGACGAATTTATATTTGATAGGTTTTGGTCTGGTCGCGAACGATGGATCTTTTGTTTGAACGGAATCATGCTGTACAAAGAGATTGGATTCGCATACACCAAGTCATTCATCTTCTTTACAGCCAACCTGTTCCTTCTCGTTGAGTGCAACTGCTCGAAGACACTCCAATTCCGCTCACAACCTCATGCCGAGCATGTCAATCCCAACACGCGCAAGGCCAACCTCTGTAATGCAGTCTCTCCCATGTCTACGCCATAAGATTGTCACCAATCTATAGGTCTTCTTTCCGATCTTTGTCTGACGACCATATCCCTCGAGAATATTCAGAGGGAGTTCTTGTAACGATCAAGTAGATCGCAAATCTTGTCTTGTTCTGCAGGAGTGGGGACGAGCCGCTCTACGACATCCATGAATCCAGGCATATGCTCATTGAAAGCTACATTTTGATCCTGAGGTTGGACGGAGAAGAAGGTACCAGGGTTGAGTAAGAAATCAGCTGAGTGTAGCGGTGAGGACATCATCTTCCCCGGACCACACCAGGTGTCGATGAGGTCGATGACTTGCTTGTACAACCTCGGGTTTCCGTCAAAGTTCGTCATGATTTGTTCTTTGGCTTTCTCCATTGCGTCACACAAATATCCCATCGGTGGTTTCTCATCGCCGTCAACAAGTCTAAGAACCTGGACCATAGGTTGTGAGGCCTTCAGTGTCTTCACGAAGTTGGTCCCGAAACCACTTTGTAGAATGGTCTCGGCAACTTCAGTAGAGACCTCCTTCTTTTTCTTGTTCTTTATCCAACTTGCATTAGGATCATTGTACTCCAGGGAAACAACAAAGGCTCGGAGTCTGTCTTTCTTCAGAAACAACCTTTGCAAACTCAGAAAGGCGGTGACAAATCTCGTGACAGCAGGGCGTAACAGGTTCCCTTCAATGGCAATTCGCATCCTGTTCAACAACATGACAGAGTTGTTGAAATGTTTGATGATCTTACAAGCTAAAACAATAGTCTTCAAAAACAGCTTGCCAATATCCTCCAAGATGAGATCGATGCAATGCGCTGCACAGGGAGTCCAAAACAATCTCCTTCTTTTTTGTTGCAACATCTTACCGGCAAGTACGTACGCGACGGCGTCGTCGGTGACCACCTGAACAACGTGTTCTTCGCCAATCTCGCCAACTACCTTGTCTATCAGCTTGTACAGGTAGTCTGCGGTGTGAGAGTGACCGGAAGCATCTACAGACCTCATGAACATGGTACCTGTCGGACAATTTACTAGAAAATTGATTATATTCCTACCGTACTTATTAGTCCAGCCATCTGTCATCAACATGCACCCGTATGTTGCCCAATCTTGTCTGTACGACTCTAGTATACCTATAGTGTAGTCAATTTCCTGTTTAAGGCACGAGTCACTAACTTCATGATACGTCATGGGTTTAAGTCCGAGTCCGTAAGTACAAGTAGCGGATATTGCTTCCTTCCACTCAGGCGTCCTTACAGTGTTGAATGATATACGACATCTATAGAAAAGCCTAGACCATTTTTGATTAATTGTTTTCATATCTTCTTTTCTAAAGGTTCTTTCGATGGTTGTTTGATGGGGGACGAAAACCACGTCCTTCCCACGTCCGCAAAATGGTGTCCACAAACGTTGTTTTTGTCTCTTTCGACCAGAAACGGGACGAGAACGGGAGGTTGGGGTCCGAGCAGAACCGGAACCCGACCCGGTTTCCAGATCAAATTCTATATTTTCTCGGTCTACATAATCATCAAGACATACATTTTCGTTTTGTAATGTCCTACTGTTTCTAATCATGTATGCAGTTATGTCTTGTTAATAGAGTCAGGAACTTTATCACAAGGTCTAGCATTGCTACCGGGTGTGTGTGCAAGATGTTGTTTGTGACGGGCTATACCACCTCTAGTTTCCTTTCCACAAAACTCACAGACAATGCAGTTTTTATCATTAGCACTAATGTAATGGGCAGTATTCCAACCAGGGTCATTTGTACGAGTAGGTCTTAGGTCATCGTAACTCTCGTGATGCATAGGGAGACTAGTGCCGGGTACGTAAGTCATATCTTAAAACTAGACTAATATAAAATTTTAGACTAATATGAAAATAAAATACTAATTAATTTAATTCTAAAGAGAAGTTAGAAAGAGTGCACTTGATTTTGGCGGTTGAAGAATGATGAACCGGATCGGAGACTTCACATTCCAACTTCAAAACTAAGCACCAGACCAGAGACTTAATCGCAAAAACTTGGTGATTAGGAAACTTGATGATGAGAATAGAATTATGAAGAAGAAGAGAATGAGAGATGTGTGAAAAATGAAGAGGTTTGGAGGGGTTTATATAGGATTTGGGGGGTAGTGGCAAACTTTTAATTTTTGAAGAAAAAAAAAGAAAAAAGGAGAGAGTCGTTGGAGCTCGCCTAGGCGAGGCGATCGCCTATTTCGCCCAGCTTTGCTGGGCGAAAGGCGGTGGTCGCCCAGGCGACCACCGCGACGGGCCTACCTGAACGTTGGTTTTACATCTCCGTTAGTCATGTGTCGTGTATTGTGTGGTTGGTTTTGTTAACGATGGCAACAATTTGGTTGGTCGGGTGTGTTAGAACCCTAAACCCGATTAGGAGTTAATGGTGTTTAAGGAGGTGTTTTGCTTGGGGAAGTGGGGAGGCACAGTGGTTGCATGGGAATGTAGGAGAATAGGTGGTGTAGGGTGATGGTGTTTGTAGGATTTCATGTTTAATTATACATATATATTTTTTGAATTTTCATGTATAATAAGGATCTATTACAATTTTCTTCGATTTATTTATGCATGCATCGGTTTGTTTTAACAACTAATTTCAAAAACTTATTAAAACAAACACAAAGGGACTCCGAAATTCATACCTAGAAGTTCTCAAAAACTTCTTGACGTTTCAGAGACGTTGAGGAAGCTAATCTTCGCTTCTCGTTGCGCCGGATGCCTCCGAGTGTTCACCGAAACCCTAAACAAGGTTGGAGAGAAAGGAGCTAGCCAATCGATCTCCAAACAAGCTTAGAATCTAGCTACAAACCCCTTCCTTAGCCTCTGAGATTTCTCCTTCCAAAGACTTAGAAAACTAAGAGAATTTTCGTGGGTTTTAGTAGTGAATTAGGAGAGAAAATAATTTCTGAATTGTGTAACCCAATTAGGGAGAATAAGGACCTATTTATAGGTTCCAATCTTACTCTTAATCATGGTTATTCTTAAGCCACGGTTTTATGACAATTTCTCTCACAAACTAATTCCATAATGCATTATTTGCACCCACAAAACGTTTGACCAAATTTGGAGCTAATCCAACCATCGATCAAATTAATCTTTTAATAATCAAAGGCAGAAAATCGACCGCTGTTCGGTTTACCGAGTCCCACTCGGTTAACCGAATTTGTCACGATCGTTTAACCGAGTACGTGACGGATGACCGAATCTTAAGGAGAAAAATTCTCCTTAACCGATCGGACTCATTCACGTCTAAAACCGAGTGCTATTCGGTTAACCGAAAATATCGGAACTTGACATTGTTCGGTCGACCGTTTCTGGTTCGGTACACCGTACCAAAGCTCCAGGCACTTTGGTCAAGTTCGGTCAATCAATTACGATTATCCGTTCCACGTTCGGTTGACCGATCCATAGATCCTTCGGTCGACCGAACCATAACGGATTACCGAACTTCTACCCGATTTTGCCTATTTCTAATTTTGGATTTATTTCCAACAAAATTTGAACTTAAGGGGGTTTTAGCAAATTCACAACTTATGCAATGTATTATCCTATGCAACAATAAATTATTGCACCCCATAATATATGCATCTCATATGAATTTATCATGACTCTAATTATGTTTATATACAACATAATTGATTTTACTTGTTCACCACATGTGTCATATTTTCTATGAGAAACCCGACACATCATATGAACCAAAAATCAAGCTTCTTGTTTCACGGTTTCTTGCGGTGTGACCTATGGGAGGATCTAGACTAAGTTGGCAGTGATATTAAGAACTTAATATCACAAGCTATAAGCGGTATCTAGCTACACATTATAGCTCCCAATTAGTTAGATGTCTTAATTCCACTCGAACCAAAACCCGATCCATTTAGTGGAGTGCACCACTTGTGTCCGTCCATTGCCTCATGATATTAAGAATACACACAAAGTAGTATTGTGTCATCTTTGTATTAGTATTCATTTCTTGATCTCTTTAAGCTAGTTATAAATATGTGACTTAACTAAAATCACATTGTGCACATTATAACTTTGCTTTATCAAGGGGCCCACTAATATCATCACTCAATTAAGAGGGGCAATGATAATCTTTTGACTAACTATCTTCTCCAACGAAAGTTATACTTAACCAACCAATGCCTTTACACTACACTGATCGATAGTTCAAGACACTGATCTAATTAAGTATTCCTTAAGTGATCAGATATAAGTCTCATATCAAAGGACCAAATACACAGTAAAATATTAATGACACAGAAACACATTTCTATAATATTTTACTTATTAGGTCTATTCAGTATACAAAAGTAATATTTTCCTCTTTTGCATACCCGTGTTGTCACTCACTTGTAGAGCTACAATGATCTATGACCAACACGACAATCTTAACTCGGTAATTAATGTTCCATGTTAATTACCATGATTGCGAATATCTTTTGTTTTATGTAAACCAATATCTTTTAGAGCTCTACGGTTAAGGACCAAGAGCCTCTTCCTTAACACTTCTAAAAGACGAATAACATAAACAAGGAACAAAATGATTTCTCATTCAATTCATAATAATTGACATTTAAAAGTAAAACTTTTAGAACACATTCCCTTCAGTGTTGGGGTTGGTCATTGTTAACGCGAGGAGAGGGTTGGGTTTAAGAGGTTGATTTTTGTTCTCTCTCTCTCTTTTGATCTCTCTCTCACTCTCATTCCTTCCTTTTCTTCCGGCGGACCAGAGAACTTGGAGGCTTCGGCGTGAGGCGTGCGGAGGCCGTTGCGAGGAGGCGATTCTGCGGGTTTTCGTCGTCTTGTGAGGTATGCCGGCTTCTAGTGTGTTTTGTGGCTGCTCACCCTCGTGGGAGGGTTTTGTTGGTTGGTCGGGGGAGGTCGGAGATAAATTGTATTTTTTTGTAATTTTTACAACAGATATAATGAATTTTATAAATTTTTAGTTTATTTCAGGGTGATTCTGCAAAATTTCTATTAAATATTAATATACTTAAAAAACGTTAACGGAAAAGTTAACGGTTTACCGACGGAATGATATAAAGATAAATATTTTGTTTTACTATGACATTAAGATAAATAGTTTAATTTTGATATGACATTAGACCAAATAGTCAGAACCATGTGGCATAAAGCCAATTTAGTTGTTTCTTGGTGGCTCCCAAGCAAATAACCCAAAAATAAAAGGTTTTCCAATCCACTCCTCCCCATCTCTTTCTCCCCACCAATGGCCCCTCCGCGAGGTGCAGAAAACCCTAACCCACCACCCCTAACCTGAAACCGCAACCCCCACCCCCCAAAAGAGTTTGAAGATCATACCAGTCGGCGTTGGTGACAATGTCGCGCCACCACGAGATTGTTGGAGGACGGGAGGAGGACGGGGAGCTACTGATCAACCCACTACAGGAGATTGCCCGTCTCCTGGGCTACAGGGACCGCTGATTAGCGGTTCCTCAACCGCCAGTTGGCGGTCTAAAAGGCGCGCCTCGTGCGCTGCCTTAGACCACCTGATCACCATTCATTTTGCCTTCTTTTGACTCCACTAGATCCATTCTTGATCTATGTTACTGGGGGGCACGAAGGAAAGAATGTGGCTCTCTACTCACAAAGCAAAAAAACCGATTTTGCAATGAACACTCTTCTTCTTCTTTCTACTCACATACTCACTCTTTTCTCACACAATTTCGTGGTTCAACTTCTAATGCTTGATATATGTTGTTGTTGTGTTACAAATGGTGAATTCTAGTGCTTTATATGGGCACTTACATGACCCTACAACTTCCAAACATAAAGACTACATAAACATGATCATTGAAGATCATTACACCCTCTACTTAAATTGCATACATAATTAGGACGAAAATTACTCAAAAAAATGAAAAGACTCTTGTCTCTTCCACTCCCTCAACCTTTTGTCTTCTCATGTGTTGACTCATCTCCTCCTTGATGTGTCAACAAGCACTGATGATGTGGCGGGTGACTAGGACGCCACATAGGGTTAAGTTACCACATAGGATTATGTTCAATTCTCAATACTCCTCCTTGAACTTAATCCTCTTCTGTCCACCATCCCAAGTTGATTTCTCAACTTCACATACAAGCGGATTGGCAGAGCTTTTGTTTTGTGTGAGAAGACACACCATGTGCAACTCACTCGTCGTCTCGTAGATTTCACGAAGTGTCTTGAACTTCCTTGGTCTCATCTCGTCATGTTTGTCAGATGGAACCGTTTCATGATCAGTGGGGTTGGCTATCTCCTCTTCTTGTTCTTCATTTGGCACTTGTGGAATCTCCTCTTTGGACTCCCATGTTACCTCCTCGTTAACCTGTACATCACGACTAATGACAATTTTGTTGTTAGTTGGATCGAGAAGCCTATAAGCTTTCGATCGTTCATCATAGCCAACAAATACAAGCTTGATGCTCCTATCATCAAGTTTTATCCTTCTTTCTTTTGGTACATGTGCATATGCTGTGCTTCCAAACACCTTCATATGTGCTACGGTTGGCTTATAGCCACTCCACGCTTCTTGTGGAGTTACTCCCTCCAAACTTGCAGTTTTGCAACGATTCAACGTATACACTGCACAGGCCACAGCTTCGGCCCATAGCTCTTTTGACACGTTCTTGCTTTTCAACATACTTCGAACCATGTCCATGATGGTTCTATTCTTCCTTTCAGTTACACCATTTTGTTGTGGTGAGTATGGAGCCGTCAAATGGCATTTTATGCCATTCTCCTCACAAAAGTTGTTGAACTCGGTTGATGTGAACTCGCCTCCTCGATCAGACCTTAATGTCTTGATGTTGTTGCCACTTTGTTTCTCCACATATACCTTGAACTTCTTAAACATGCGAAAAGCCTCAGATTTCTCCTTCAAGAAGTACACCCACGTTTTCCGTGAAAAGTCATCAACAAACGTTAAGAAATAACGATTCTTACTAATCGAGTGTGGAGTGATCGGTCCACATATGTCGGTATGCACCAACTCTAGCACCTTCTTTGCTCTATGTTCAGCTTGCTTTGGAAAACTCTTCCTTGGTAATTTTCCAACCTTGCAACCTTCACAAAATCCGTCTTTGGATTCGGTCATCGGCAGACCATGCACCATTCCCTTTTGCGCCATTTCTTGGATCCCGCCGAAGTTCAAGTGTCCATTTCTTGGAGGACGGGAGGAGGACGGGGAGCTACTGATCAACCCACCACAGGAGATTGCCCGTCTCCTGGGCTACAGGGACCGCTGATTGGCGGTCTATGATGCATTGCATACATTGCATCATATGTCTTTCATTTAGATTACTTTTACATCAATAAATGCTACTAAGGTATGTGTTTAGTCTTATTTACAGAATACAAGGACCTGAATGCAATTTACCCACATCTCGAGCATAAACGCGTGCAAAAGACTCATTTCTATCATAAAGACCAAGTTCAAGTTTATCAGGTTACAAATGGAAATGTATCCAAGCATAAAGGCATTCAAGTCCTAATTGCAAAAAGAACAAGGACTTAAGCACAAAAGTAACCGGGGACTTAACTGCAAGAAGTCAAGGACCTAATTGCAAATCACGAGTAGCTTTTATTCTCTTGGAGAAAATATATAGAAAAATCAATGTGTATCTCCAAATATGTGAAGGATTTAATCCGGAGTTCAAAAGAATGGAAAGAATCAATCCAGACGCGCAAAGAAGGATCAAATCCTACCATAAACATTCAACCAAAATCCGGACAAAATCAAACAAGATTGTGCGGCGTTTCCGCCGCACCACACACACAATGTGCGGCGATTCCGCCGCCCCCTAGTCGATCCGTGTGCTGCAATTTCGTCCAGTCGTGTCTGGACACGTGTACCTTCCAATATTATACCTAGATCCCTTGTAGCAACTATAAATAGACCCGAGAACGATGTTAGAAGGGTCCTTAGTCTTTGGTGTTAGTTTTTATTCTTAATCTTAGTTTTGTATTCTTCTTTTCATTAATAAAATTTTGTCTTTTATTTCATACTTTTAGTTTTCTTTTGTAATGTCTCAAGGACCCCTTCTTCCTCCCTCTATGAGTTTCTAACTCCTTCCAAAGGGTGGAGGTGACGGATTAGGGTGAAGAGAAGATGAATGAATGTTATTATTTTAATTTGGTGTTAGTATATTTTGATTACTTGAGTTTATGTTAAATCATTTATCATGTAATGCTTTATAACTAATATGATTTATTATAAGTTTCTAAATTCTCTAATCTAAACCTTAAATCTAAACCTCCACCCGACGGAATTCACATCTTTGTTCTTGTTTTAGGTTTAATTGTTCTTGTTTCTTGCCTTAGATAATTAAAATCCAAAAATCTCAAAACCCAATTTATTTCTTCTCTCCTTCTTCTCCAATCGAAATCACATTAAAAACAAAATCTCTCCCTCCTTGTGTTCGACCAGTACTTGTCACCGCTTCATCGCGGCCGTGCACTTGCGGTATAAATTTAATTCTCATCAAGTTTTTTGCGCCGTTGCCGGGGAGGCGACGTAGATTTTGTTGTTTTTGTATTTTCGATTCTGTTCTGTTTATCTTGTGCGCGATCTAACTATTTAGATTTGTGTTTCAGGAGACAACAGAGTGCGCGGCGAAATCCGAGCACCATCTGAGCTAAACGAGCGGCGAAATCGCCGCACCTGAAGAACAACTTGCGGCGAATCCGCCGCACACTTAGAGCTTCTGGGCTTCAAATTTTTCGGGGACGCGACTCATCTCTGGGTGGACGCGTAGAGCTACTTAAATTTCGAGAGCGGGCGGCGAACCCGACTGAGCATTGCGTAGGTAACCTTTGTTGCCTTTTTCCTCGTAATTTCTAGTTTCAGAAATTTTCCTTTTCGTAGAACTGCATGTGTTAGGGCAAAAATTCCATAAATTGCAATATTTCAACTCTGACCTAAAATTGGCAAAATTAGAAAGACCTTAGTGCATGCATCATATAATGTTTTGTTTGCATTATTCTTGCTAAATTCTTGCAAATCAATTTCTGTTGAAGAGTGCTGGAGGCAAGGTACGTATCGCGTTTTTTAACGATTGCATTTAAGCATATAATTTAATTTGCATACAACCTTGCAATTGCCCCCATTAAAAAGACCATTGTTTGACTATCTTTGTTTGATCTAAGTTAAACTATCTTAAGGGCAACTCCGTAGGAAAAGATACGGTGGGGATTTCATCACCCTTCCGTGGCCCACAAATCACAATCCTAAAGTGTCACCCAAGCCTTAAATTTAAAATCAATTAGACATTGGCCCCTAAGGACGCGGACTCAATTAAGGAGGAGATTGGTTTGACTTGCAATGACCTGAAGCTAATTGAATTCAATTTGGTGTCTAGAAAGTGTTTTTGTGTTGACGAAAGTCTTCCAAGCGACGTGGTTGTCTAATTGGCACCGACTCTGTCGGAAGCGCCCCCACTAGCTATACACTGACTGGCCAACTTGGTTTGATTGGTGAGGGAGGTGAATCAAGCGAATCAATTCGACTCAACCAGTTAGGAGTCGTCTAGATTTAAGTGACACTAGGTCTAGGATTGTTTGAACCGTGCTTGTTCAAGAAATTTCTGGCCAACCCTTGAATTTACCTTTTAGAGTTAAGTTTCCCTTCTCGTCTGAGTCTTCTTTCCCTTCTCATCTTTACCTTTCTATTGTTTGTTTCCATTTTTATTATATAAAAAAAAATTAAAAAAAAATTATAATTAATTCTTGACATTAAATTTGGAATTTAAATTTCGAATTTGAATTCAAAAATTGATTCAACCCGATGCACTCAGATTTGGATTCGGGACTTGAGTAATCGACTCTCACGAGTTCATCTAGATTCCAGTCTGGAACTTAGCCCCAATCCATCTGCTGCACCACCTCACCCGGATCCAATGGGTGAGAACGTAGTGGACCCACCTGTTGTGCAACCTATAACTCTGAGGGATCGATGCTACCCAACGATGACTGCTCAACCATCGTGCATCGTTATGCCCACCATACCGGGTCGCGACTTCGAACTTAAGGCACAATACATGAGTATGCTGCCTAAGTTCACCTCTAGGGAAGACCCATATCTCTTCCTTAGAGAATTTGAGGAAATCTGCTCTCTTATGCAATACCAGCATATCCCTGAGGAGGCAGTGCGTCTGAAATTCGTGCCTCTAGCACTGAAGGACGACGCTAAGAAATGACTATATAGTCTAGCCGAAAGATCTATTAGGAGTTGGGCTGAGTTTGTTCAAGTATTTCTAAAAAAATATTTCCCCAACCATAAGACTATGAAGATTAGGAATGAAATTGTTGCATTCGTTCAGTCTGAGAGCGAGCCGTTCTATTCCTATCTAGAAAGATTTAAAAGTGTACTGACCCAATGCCCTCATCACGGAATTCCAAGATGGCAATTATGCCAAATTATTTATGAGGGATTGACACCCACATCTAGGGTTATGGTAGAATCTGTAAGCCAATGGAACTTTATGTCGAAAAATGAAAATGATGCCTGGACTTTTCTTGAGGAATTAGCTGAAAACAGTATGCAATGGGACAATGCTAGAACACCGCTTAACCCAAGTATTGGATCTAGAATAGCAAGCCAACCCAAACCAGGTGTCTTAGCTGTAGATGCCAACATAGCGGCTGAAGCAAAACTAGCTACCCTTATGCGCAGAATGGAAAGTTTAGAGCTACGAACCCAAAACCGAGTGAATCAAGCCTCGTCTATCCCTTGCTCTAGATGTGGTCAGACTGGTCATGTAATGGAGGATTGTGCGGAATGGGACCAAGTTAATGTCATGTATAACCATGCTAGAAATGACCCGTACGCATCAACCTATAACTCGGGTTGGCGTAATAATTCCAATTTCTCATCAAGCCAACAAGGTCAACCTCCTAGACAACAACCAAACCTGTATAACCAAAATAATACATCATCTGGGTTTAGTAACAATAACGATCATGAGGTTAGGTTGACAAGCTTGGAAAATTTGATGAAAACCTTTATACAAACAACCAACCAGACCTTCCAAAGGCTTGAGACACAAGTCAGCCAACTAGCACAAATAGTAGGTGAAAGAGAAAAAGGTCGGCTTCCAAGTCAACCTGAGGTGAACCCTAGATCTAATAATAATTCATATCAATCCTATCAAGCACCTTCAGGAAATAACAACCCTAGACCGGTTCAAATGGTTAATGAGGAAGGACCGTTCCAACGAATAAATGCAGTAGTATCATTACGGACCGGAAGACAAGTTGATAACAATGTGGTAAATCCTAGAGTGTCCAATCAATCTAGCCATCAAACACCCACATATGACCTGACCATTGAACTTGACGTCCAATCTGAAACGCCCAACCCACCTACTCAACCTGAACCCATAGCTCAACCTGAACCTGAGCGAGTCTATGTTCCTAAAGCTCAATTCCCTAATAGACTCAAAAAGAACTCAAGTGCACAAATAGAGAAAATCTTGGAAGTATTTAAGCAAGTTAAGGTGAACATTCCACTCTTAGACATGATTCAACAAATACCTGCTTATGCTAAATTCTTAAAAGATTTGTGCAATAAAAAGAGAAAAACGAACGTACCAAAGAAGACATTCTTAACTGCAAACATAAGTTCTATTTTGTCCAACACATCTCCTATAAAATATAAGGATCCTGGGTGTCCCACAATTTCATGTGCAATAGGAGATACTTTTATCAACAAAGCCCTTCTAGACCTTGGTGCTAGTGTTAACCTACTCCCGTACTCTGTCTATGAGCAAATGAACCTTGGTCCACTAAAACCCTCTAAGACAACCCTTCAATTTGCTGATTGTTCTATTAAGAAACCAAGAGGTATAGTAGAGGATGTTTTGATCAAGGTTGGTGACTTCATTTACCCAGTGGATTTTGTCGTACTAGATACCGCACCTGTTGTAAATCCTAACCGACAAATCCCTGTAATTCTAGGCAGACCCTTTTTAGCCACTTCGGAAGCATTGATAAACTGTCGAAATGGGCTCATGCAATTATCTTTTGGGAACTTAAAAGCTGAATTTAATATCTTTCATATTGATAGTGAGCCAGAAATAATATGCAATCAAAGTGACGTTGTGATGAAATCACGTATCTATAAGATTTCTGAATCATCACAAAATCAAAAAGGAAGTAAGAAAAAGGGGAAGAATTCATCTACACACCCGCCATCACTCGAGCAAATAAGAGAACCTATTTATGTGAGGGGTGTGGAACCTGTGACTCAGGACTCTCATTGCAACATGGGGAACAATTCAAGTGGATACATGCACCAATATGGTGTCATTCAATCCAGTTCTGACTATGATTGACTTTGAGTAAATTTCATCCTTCCACCGCAGTTCACCAAGGTAATAAGTGCATTTGCTTTATATTTGCATACATTGAGGACAATGCATGATTTAGGTGTGGGGGGATGTTTATGTATATATTTATCTATAGATCTGTCTTTTATTTTTAAAAAATAAAAAAATAAAAAAATTCAATGTTTCATGACATAGCTTAAGATTGAACTGCCAAAACCCGTGTACAAATTGCATTGAGTTTTTGTTCCTTATTATATAGTTCTGCTTGTAGAAATTATGACATAAATCTAAGTTCCAAAGAAATAACTCATTGTCCTTTAAGACATGTATGCACTTAAATTGGATGAATCAAATCTTTGAAGTGGTTGATAAAAAGCAGAGGTTGAGGAAAATATACCGGGAAGTGTGGACTTCTAATAGCAATTAAGCCTTGAGGAAAATAAAAATAAAGGAATAAAGTGAAGAAAACACATTTTGCAAAATGATTACAAAAGCCCAAGCCTTTGAGTCATTGGTCCGTAGGGGTATCTTGAAACCCGGTAACTTGAGTCTACCAGCTCGGGATTATCGACCAAACTCGATACACAAATGCAAAATGGGTAAAAGTGTCAAAAAGCAAATGTGTTGAATCAAGGCCCAAAGCTAAAAGAATGATCCATGCCATGGCTGATCCGAATGATACTTCACCACCAGAGGAGGCGTGCAAAATAATTTAAGTAATATCATGTGTAGAAGAGTTAGTGGTGTGAATGTTGGAGGAACAAAGACCAAGTCATATTTTTAATGAGTTAGATTCATATAATGAGCATACAAGAATTCGAAGTGAGATGTATAAGGTTGAGGTAGGGATATTGAGAGCTATTAATGGAATATTGAATTAAGACTTTGTGGGTGTGTCAACTGAAAACCCTCACGAGACAAAACTCGTCCTCCTTGGCAACAAGGAGGTTTAAAGGCTTGTTGCACATGCTAAGTGCAACCGTGATTCCTACGAAAATGAGTTAGGATTTCCCTGTTTTCATTTTTCTTATTTTCTGTTTTGCTAGGGACTAGCAAAATCTAGGTGTGGGGGTATTTGATGCATTGCATACATGGCATCATATGTCTTTCATTTAGATTACTTTTACATCAATAAATGCTACTAAGGTATGTGTTTAGTCTTATTTACAGAATACAATGACCTGAATGCAATTTACCCACATCTCGAGCATAAACGCGTGCAAAAGACTCATTTCTATCATAAAGACCAAGTTCAAGTTTATCAGGTTACAAATGGAAATGTATCCAAGCATAAAGGCATTCAAGTCCTAATTGCAAAAAGAACAAGGACTTAAGCACAAAAGTAACCGGGGACTTAACTGCAAGAAGTCAAAGACCTAATTGCAAATCACGAGTAGCTTTTATTCTCTTGGAGAAAATATATAGAAAAATCAATGTATATCTCCAAATATGTGAAGGATTTAATCCGGAGTTCAAAAGAATGTAAAGAATCAATCCAGACGCGCAAAGAATGATCAAATCCTACCATAAACATTCAACCAAAATCTGGACAAAATCAGACCAGATTGTGCGGCGTTTCCGCCGCACCACACACACAATGTGCGACGATTCCGCCGCCCCCTAGTCGATCCGTGTGCTCCAATTTCGTCCAGTCGTGTCTGGACACGTGTACCTTCCAATATTATACCTAGATCCCTTGTAGCAACTATAAATAGACCCGAGAACGATGTTAGAAGGGTCCTTAGTCTTTGGTGTTAGTTTTTATTCTTAATCTTAGTTTTGTATTCTTCTTTTCATTAATAAAATTTTGTCTTTTATTTCTTACTTTTAGTTTTTCTTTTGTAATGTCTCAAGGACCCCTTCTTCCTCCCTCTATGAGTTTCTAACTCCTTCCAAAGGGTGGAGGTGACGGATTAGGGTGAAGAGAAGATGAATGAATGTTATTATTTTAATTTGGTGTTAGTATATTTTGATTACTTGAGTTTATGTTAAATCATTTATCATGTAATGCTTTATAACTAATATGATTTATTATAAGTTTCTAAATTATCTAATCTAAACCTTAAATCTAAACCTCCACCCGACGGAATTCACATCTTTGTTCTTGTTTTAGGTTTAATTGTTCTTGTTTCTTGCCTTAGATAATTAAAATCCAAAAATCTCAAAACCCAATTTATTTCTTCTCTCCTTCTTCTCCAATCGAAAGCACATTAAAAACAGAATCTCTCCCTCATTGTGTTCGACCCGTACTTGTCACCGCTTCATCGCGGCCGTGCACTTGCGGTATAAATTTAATTCTCATCAGTCTAAAAGGCGCGTCTCGTGCGCTGCATTAGACCACCTGATCACCATTCATTTTGCCTTCTTTTGACTCCACTAGATCCATTCTTGATCTATGTTACTGGGGGGCACGAAGGAAAGAAGGTGGCTCTCTACTCACAAAGCAAAAAAACCGATTTTGCAATGCACACTCTTCTTCTTCTTTCTACTCACATACTCACTCTTTTCTCACACAATTTCGTGGCTCAACTTCTAATGCTTGATATATGTTGTTGTTGTGTTACAAATGGTGAATTCTAGTGCTTTATATAGGCACTTACATGACCCTACAACTTCCAAACATAAAGACTACATAAACATGATCATTGAAGATCATTACACTCTCTACTTAAATTTCATACATAATTAGGACGAAAATTACTCAAAAAAATGAAAAGACTCTTGTCTCTTCCACTCCCTCAACCTTTTATCTTCTCATGTGTTGACTCATCTCCTCCTTGATGTGTCAACAAGCACTGATGATGTGGCGGGTGACTAGGACGCCACATAGGGTTAAGTTGCCACATAGGATTAAGTTCAATTCTCAATAGAGATTCCTCCATTTGGGTTTGGTTTGGGAACGGAGAGGAAAACTCTGGTGAGGTGGGGAATGTGGCGATGAGGGTTTGGTTGGTGAGTCATGTGTGGGTTGGGTTTGGAGTGAGAGAGGAGGTGTGCGTGAATTTTGTTTAGGGTGAGAGGATTTTGTTTGAGAGTAGAATTTAGTTAATTTCCAATTATACCATCTTTTGAGTAATTGTAAGAAGATCTAATATCCACTGTTGGATTTGATTTAGATGGTGGATGTTTAGGAGACTCACTTAAGCATAAATGAGCACATGACTCATTATATAATTTATGTGTGTGTGTATATATATATATATATATATATATATATATATATATATATTCAAGTAGGGGTGAGCAAATTTCGGTTTGGTCCGGGCACCTGGATAGGACCGAACTTTTCGGTCCGGGGATACCAAAAATTCGGTCTTCGGTCTGATTCAGTCTGGTGTTGTCCCGGACCGAACAAGATTTTGCGGGCAAAATTTGGGTTTTGGACCGGACCATAACGACTCGAATTTATTCGGTCCGATCTTCGGTCCGAAGGTCCCAAAATTTTGATCTTCGGTCTGGTCTTGTCCGGTCCAGTGCGATCTGGTTCAGTCCGGTCTCAGACTGATGCTCACCCTATATTGAAGTGTTTTTTTGGGAGTAGAATAGGGAAAGGATAGAGGATGGGAGGGAGAGGGAGAGGAGAAGTTGGAATTTCGGTTTTTTTATTTTTATTTAATATGAATAATATTTTAAATTTTAGAGAAGGTAAGTTGCAAAAAAAATGGATTTTGACAAAAAAATTGATAAATTGGGTCTCACTAATAACACATATGCATACAAGCAAATAAATAAAATATAGGTGTACAAAAAGAGTTAACGTTGAAATGTAATTGCACACAAGCAATTAGTTAAAAGCCAAATAGTCACTAATAACACATATGCATACAAGCAAATAGGTAAAGAACCAATTACGTCTGGTTTGAAGTACACTGTACACCCAATCAAATAACAAAAGGATCTTTACACATTGTTTTTTTGGAATACATTCAAAGTAATTACTTCCTATGAAATGGCTTGATGTATAGCATATACACTTGAAAAGTTGTCGGACCAATCACGGTTGTAATGTCTATGGTTTTAATTGAACGATTTAATATTAACTATAAATTTATTGAAATAAAACTTTGTATGTAGTATGTTGTACCAGTGATTTTGTTATGAATAACTACCGAATTACTCATGCGTTGCACAATTAAGAATATAAGGTTTAACTAATCCGTTACTATTCTAATTTTTTTTCAGTCGTGATATAAGTCCAAAATTTCTGGCTTGGTTTCATGTGTACATTTTAGTTGTACCATTATATAGATGTTAATATAATAGTTAAAAGATGCCTGATGTCTTGCACCTAGGGTATGAACGACAGCGTGTGCCCATACTTCTGATTTAAAATTTGTCACCCACACATCCGTTAGTGTAACAACACATATCTTGGGCTGTCTTGACGGGTTCTACAATCAAAGATATGAATAAGAGTAATTTTCAACATAAAAGATAGGTGTTGGAAGTCATATTGCAGATTAGAGTGTATTAGAGGTCATTAGAGTGGAGTCATGTAATTGTTTCATGTAATTAACTCTACTGGATTCTATAACCAGTTGAGTCTGGTCCAGTCCAGTCGGTTTATCAGTAACCCGATAATGGGCTACTAAACTTTGCCTTCGCTATATAAGGAATGACCCATTAGTGTATTATACAACTCCATTTTTTTCATTCTCAATAATATATACAATAGAATCCATTTTCTTTTCCTCCATTCTTTCGTTCTGATCCTCTCGATCTCCTTCTTCCTCTGATTATCTTCCACCTCTGTTCCATCTGACTGAATCTGTTATATCCTAACCCTTGTTAGTGAGTTAATTGGTGCTTAGGTGTTTGATTGGGGAGAGATTGGTTTGGACGGCTGAGATTGATTGGAGAAGAGTATAAAAGGTTAAATTCTCTCTCTCACTTGCATGAATCTCTCTTCTCTCTCTCGCACTCACTCGTCTCTCTCCCTCTCAGCTCCCTGGTGTGTGGTGGTGTGTTCGTCGTCGAGGAGAAGAGGTTCAGTGAAGGGTGCGAGTGATCGTGATCACCGATTGCTCGGTTGGGTTTCGCCGGAGTTTAGCATTCTCAAGGAAACACTCGTCGTGGTTCTTAAAAGTTTCTACAAGCCTTAAAGGTATGTCAAGCTTTACTTTTATACTCACCTAAGCTAGTGTGAGTGTTTGAGTAGTCGACGGTAGGCTAAAAGACTCGTCGAAGTTTGTGCAGCAGAATTCAGCACTGTAACGGTCGACCGGTGCTTGTTTCGATCGACCAGTTGTAGTGTAATTTGGGCGTTTACATCTCGCCCTGGTCGAATGACACTCTTGGGTGGTCGATCAGTTATGCATTTTGAGCGAGAAGATGAAGGCCCTGAGAGTTTCGGTCGACAGGGTCCCCTTGTCGTTCGACCAAAAGCATTGTGTTAAGTCGGTTGGGGGTGTAGACCTCAAAACGGTAACCGCCCTGAGACCTTGTTCGACCGATGATTAAGTTTAACATAAAGATTGTTCGACCCAATTGTTGTTTGGTCAACCGGCATAGTTTGACTCGTTGTTAGGACTTACTGGAAGTTTCTGGTCGACCGGTTGGTAGTGTTTGTTCGACCGTTTGGTCACTTCGAGCGAGAGAAGGGAACTACTGGTTGTTTTCGGTCAAACGGATCCCCTTTGTCATTCGACCGGTTGGTAGGTTTTTCGGTTGAGTCAGTCCTCTGGGTGGGGATTCCGTCGACCGTAGATGTGGTTTTGTCGTTCTGTCAAGTTTTGCATCGGTTGCATGTGATGTTGTGGGTTTGAGTTTTTATTTTGATCTACCTTGAGGGCAACGGGTCCCCGGTCTTTTTGGGATGACGGCACGACCATTATGACCTGAGAGAGATCATGGTTGTTGCTCTACGGAGTGGGTGCCTTGAGACCCGTGAGTTGTGGGGTTGGGGTGAGAGGACCTTGGAGACTTGATTTGATTTATGTCAGTTGTGGTTGGGAGAGAGGTCACGGGTACCCAGTGGAACGGTGGTGGTGATTTATTCATTTCATATCATGTCATGTATTTGTTTAATTTATCCATTTAGGAGTTTGGCATAGAGGGTTTCCTTATTGGAAGCTCAAGCATAGTTTTATGTTTGCATTTCAGGATGTGAGCGTCTTTAGGAAGTGGTGACTGAGGGTGAACGCACCTAAACCACATCCTATCTTTTTGAGTTTAGAGGTTGATATGATTACACTTGTATATGTTGTATATCTTTTGTGATGTAATCATACTTTCGATTTCCTATATTGTAAGGTGTACCACTCGATATATATGTGTGTGTGTGTATGTGTGTGTATGTCTGGTTTTCGTAGCGTCCTTGTGATTTATTCTATTGATATATCTCTTTTTTAACGTTTTAAATTTTCTGCTGTTTCGGGGCGTTACAGAATCCATAACCATGGATTTCTACATGAATAGGATGCCCACTAGAGTTCTGCATGATAAAACCTTATATAAAGTCCTATTGGAAAAATTGTCTTCGTATGATCATTTTAGAACATTCGGATGTCTCTGTTATTGCACAAATCTACGAATAAAGATAAGTTTGATTATATAGCACATAAATGCATTTTTCTTGGATACTCTAGTGACAAGAAAGGATATATTGTCAGTAAAGATGTAGTCTTATATGAGCATAATTTCCCCTATCAAAACAAAATTGTGTAGGACTGTTGACACCAAAAATTTGTTTTTGACTAAAAAATATTAATAATACTATGAAAATCGATGAAGTATAGCTTGAACTTGTACGGATGTATCGCTACTATGATAAGTATATTAAGATGATGATTCCATAATTTCAAGTTTAAATGGGGAAAGACTGAAAATGCCCATTTAAAATAAAAAAAATAGAGTAAGAATGTCATGCACGTCCATGTGCATATTTGGAAACATGGATCCTTCACAATAGTCTTATATTGTAAGGTGTACCACTCGATATATATCCCACGTTCCATGCATCACGTCTACCCATCATCTCAACCTCACTTCTAAACTTCCATACGTTAACCCATGATCCTCCACTTCAACCTTAACCTCCCATGCTAATTCAACCTTATAAATACACATACACATACACAACTCCATAAGTTCAAGTCCATACACGCATAAACCCATATCTCAACGAGAGATAATCGTGAAAAAAGGAGAGAAGAAAGGAACCAATTACAGTACATATACGCACAACTTCGGACAATATACAACACCGACAACAATTCGGCCTCTCCAGTTTCATCAAACGTCGACTCCAACTTGGCAGCCGCGACTACTCCGGCAACGACGACTCCGTCTCCGCGTCCTCGTAGCAACTTCACGTCTACTCCGATTTTGTCAACTCCGGCAAGGTGCAACATTAGCGCCGGTGATAGTTTCACCTTAAAATAAAAGGAATAAAAAAATCATTCTGGTCACTGTCCTATTTAGAAAGGAACGGTCTCCGGTTGGCTTCGAAAAAACACGTCATTACGGTCACTGTCCTATTTAGAAAGGAACGGTCTCCGGTTGACTTCAAAAAAACACGTCATTCCGGTCACTGTCCTATTTAAAAATGATTGGTCTCCGGTTTGGTCGTTTCTATTTTAACAAATAAAATAAAAAGGACAAAAGGGTGGTTATGTCCGGGTGGTTATTATGTCCGGGTGGTTATTGAATTTTGGGAAGACATAAATGCTTATATCAAAATGCTGTCAAATCTCATCACGATCTTGAGAATTTCACCTAAATCCAATCCAAAATTATGAAACCAAACACTAAAAAAGAAGAAGAGGAGAAGAGAATATACCTAAACGGTTTTGTTAACTAAGCGGTGAAACCACACGTTTCTCATTCGTATGACCAAAGGAGTGATATCCCAAGTTAATTCTGATTGATGTGAAATATGCACGATATCTACTCGGAAATATACAAGAATTAATAAAACTAGCCAATTTTGAAGGTCTACATGAAGTACATTTTGAAAGTACATTCACATGATCCACGAGGATTGAAACTTAAAACCGGAGTAATCTTAAAAAATAAAAATAAAAAGAATACTATCATCAAAGGGAGTTCGAATCAATTCACGTCAATAAGTCACAAATGATCTGTATTCTAAACAAAAGTAAAATGGATCAAACAAATGCACTTAACATTCCAGGATCTATCTAGATTAGTTTGATGGTGGAATTTGAGATAAACCGATTGTAAACGTCAAAAGAGAGAATATCCCCTAGTCGGTGATATACACATCCAGACAATCATGACCAAAAAAAAACATGTTCGTAAATACGTAAGTTGGATTCTTGATCGATAGGAATTCCCAATGCGAACTAATGTTCACAAGACTACAAATACAAGGCTGAAAATACTGAATTAAAGGTCACCCATCTACATGACGATAAGTTCATAGACGCAAAGATACGGCCAGGTATATAGAACTCATGAATCCTACGTCAAGCTTTAGAAGCAACCAAAATGTCCCCCAATATAATCGACAAAAGCATATATTTGGTTCTGATCGCTACTGTTGGATTATATCCATGTAGCCAACAATATATGTTTTATAATTTGATTCCCTTAAATCCATCCACATGAGATGTAAAGAAATCAAACCAATGAAGAGAAATATTCTCACCCTCCACATGTAACCACGTACACAGCAGTAACGTTCCCATGCATATACAATATAAAGATAAATTTGCATATTAACCCCTATGAAAGGAATAAATAAGGGAATTCCGAGGTTACGCAATAGTCTTAAACAAATCACAAATGGTATTTCCAATTGAGGTAAGTCGCAAACCCACCCTAATGGTGGATGAATTGCAATGGCATATAAGTTGCACAATTGATTTACATATTGATATAAATAGTCCCCGAAATGGGCAAAATTACAAAATCACATCTCAAATTGGATCAATTATAAAATAAACCCTTTAAAATAGGAAAATGTGTCAACCAACCTAAAAATTGAAAACAAACACAAAATATAAATATTGACTGCATGCTCTAATAGTAAGAGAGGATGCACGCCAAGCATGATCTTGGGTTCCCTCTCTCTTATCGTTGGAGTAGTCGAAACTAAAATATGAACTACCTTAGTCGTAGGCGAGGATGCACGCCAAGCATGATCTTGGGTTCCCTCTCTCTTATTGACGACGGAGTCTTCATTTAATAAGCAAATGAACAAACCCAAATAACTTATATATATATAACCCCTCCGGGTCATGAGGTTAAACTGTCTAACACACTTAACAAATTATATACATAAAATATTCTCCTACTTATGAGATTAAACTAATTATTTGATGATATTTAAATATAAGAATCATCGGAAAAAATAACATACATATATACAAAATCCCCTCCGGGTCACGAGGCTAAATTGTCCAATATACTTAACAAATTATATACATAAAATATTCTCCCAGTTATGAGATTAAACTAACTATTTGATGATATTTATACATAAGAATCATCGGCAATATAACAAATATGACACACAAATTCCTCCGGGTTATGAGGCTAAACTGACCAAGACATGACGATATTGACACCAAAAGAATAATCGTCCAAATAACATACATATACACAAATCACCTCCTAGGTTATGAGGTTAAACTAACCGTTTGTATGATATTATTTGTATCTTTTGGTACGTGTACGATATTATTCTAATATAAGAATTATCGTTGACAAATCAAATATAAATCCCCTCCGGGTTATGAGGTTAAACTGACCAAAACATTATGATATATGAATAATTGTCTAAATCAAATCATATACAACACCTCCTAGGTTATGAGACTAAACTAACCGTTTGTACGATATTCTATTATAAGAATTATCGTTGATAAGTCATATACATATACAAAACCCTCCTAGGTTACGAGGCTAAATTGACCATATTGTGACAATATATCACAACAAAATTGAGATCATTATCGAATCAATCAAAGCACGAGTCGATAAAACTCCGTCCCTAATATATCGAAATATACAAATCCTATTAATAAAATATATCTGAAATTGTTAATATAACAACAATTTTGGTTTATAGTTCGCAAAAGGATGCGTATGTATCTTCCATTTGTGTAATGCATAAATATGTCAACTCTTGTATTTCATATTTATTCCTTATATTTAATGAAATGAAAGAAAATGTTGCACTTATTTACTTTTGGCTAGTTATTCGCATTTATTTAATTTCGTGTACAAATGAATGATATGAGTATGACACGATGAGGCATTCTTCTATACGAAGTTGTAAGGTGCGGAATTCCACCATGAATTCTGGAGAGGTCTTCGCAACACCAATATATAACACAAAAGAACAAAAAAAACCCACGTTAAACAAGGACAATGATAATTCTCTTGTCATTGCTATCCTGTCTGATTGCATTGATGAACCAGATAATGATTCTGGTCATAATGATATTCATGATCCCATTGTAATTGATCATGATAACAATCTAGATCACCCACACAACCACCAAAATAACTCTCAAGAATAGACTACTTTAACTACTCAACTAGTTTCGGTAGATCATAACCAAGTTCCCATTGACACGACACTTCATGTCATGACGTGAATGATAACAACACCACAACGGTTAGAAGATCTACAAGACCTCAAGTTAGATCTGTCTTGCTTAAAGATTTCCACTGCCCATTTCTCAATCACAATATAGCAAGATATGCTCAGATAAGTACCCAAGCTCAGAAGCTTCATAAGTCAGAGGTAAGTATCCCTCCCTTCTCCACCACAACTGGAGGGACTAAGTATCCATTCAGAACTTCTTATCATATCATTTACTATCAAAAGGTTATGCATGTTTCATCAATAGCATTGATTCTTTCCATGAAGCACATGCTTATCATGAAGCATGTAATAATCCAAAATGGGTAGAAGCAATGACAAATGAACTTAATGCTCTTAAACACAACAATACATGGGACATTGTTCATCTACCTCTGAATAAAAAGACCATTGGTTGTAAGTGGGTGCATAAAATAAAATATAAAGCAAATGGTGATATAAAAAGATACAGGTTGGATTACTAGCAAATGGATTTCATCAAAGATGAGTTAGACTATCATGAAACATTTGCACTAATAACCAAAATGGTCATTGTGTGTTCTCAGTGTGGCTGAAATAAAAATTGGTATATATACATTAGGGTTGTAAATGGGTAGGATTTTACCAGCAACCTGCCCTGTCCCGCCTAACGCGGGTTGCGAACAAAAAATGTTACCCGCCAACCCGCACAACCCGCATAATAAGCGAGACGGGTTGCGGTTTTCTCGCAACACGCATAAGCCTTGTATTTAGTTGATTTTGTTGTATTTTGTTTGTTTTTAGTTTTGATTTTGTTTGTATTTAGCTTTGATTTTTTGTATATAACTTTAAAAACATACATTGATTGATTTTTTTTTCTTGATTTTTTGTATCTAGCTTTGATTAAAATGGTTAATGTTAAAGAAAATAAATTTATTTTTGTATTTAGATTTAATAAAAAAACACACCAAACCCACCCTGCATTGCCTAGTCCACCGTTACTCGGGGCGGGTAGCGGATTTATTTTTTTGACCCCGACCCGCCTACCCGCTTAACTTAGCGAGACGAGTAGTGGTGGGGCGAAAACCCACCCCACCCCGCTTATACCCCTAATATACATCAATTAGATGTCAATAATGTATTTCTTCATGGTGATCTACATGAAGAAGTTTACATGAGGGCTCCTCCTAGCCTTGTTTTAAAAGAGCTCATTAGTTTGCAACTAAATAAATCATTATATGGCTTCAAGCAATCATCTAGGTGTGTGTTTGAGAAACCCTCCAGAGCTTTAGAGTCACTTGGTTTTCATCAATCTAAGGTTGATTATTCTCTCTTCACTTCCAAGTCTAAGTCTTCATTTACTATTATTGATCTAGTCTATGTTGATGACATTCTTATTGCAGGAGATAACCACCAATACATCATTCAACTCAAAGAAACACTTTCATATTAAAGATCTTGGAGCTTTGAAGTACTTCCTAGGACTTGAAGTAGCAAGAACCACCAAAGGAATCAACTTGAACCAAAGGAAGTATGCACTTCAAATCATTGAAGACACTGGATTGTTAGGATCCAAACCAACTAATGCATATAAGAGTGTATTAGAAGTAATTAGAGTCAAGTAATTGTTTTCATGTAATTAACTCTACAAGATTCTATGACCAGTTGAGTCCAATCCAGTCGGTTTATCAGTAACCCGATAATGGGCTACCGAACATTGCCTCCGTTATATAAGGAATGGGCCACCAGTGTATTATACAACTCCATTTTTTTCATTCTCAATAATATATACAATAGAATCCCTTTTCTTTTCCTCCATTATTTCTTTCTAATCCTCTCGATCTTCCTCCGATAATCTTCCACCTCCGTTCCATCCGACTGAATCCATAACCATGGATTTCTACAATAGGTATTAGGCCAATATTGGTGTTTTGGATAGGTATCCAAGCCAAAAATAAACAATTGACTATACCAGATTGGTTGAAAGGGTAAATCTCATAAGGCTATCAGCCTATCTAATACCTCGGCCCGTGATATGTATGTACATGACAACTTCTGGCCCACGTGTAGATATGGTTACTGTAATTTTCGAACGTATACCTCAACTGTGGTTATATTCATTTTTTCCCATTTTTTTCCATAAATACACCCCAACTGGAACAACACTCACTCAACAACTTATAGATTTTACCATCACGAGAAGAAAAAAATCTCCATTTACACAATCATATTCCAAAAGAATATGCAACAAAATTTATCGGAGAAAACAATTTGGCAACAAATTCTCATGATTGCCCACGGAATACTAAAGGTTTGCTTTCACTAGAAAAGCTACGGGGCAGTCGTGTGCAGGTGGATCTAAGATTTTCAAAATGGGTATATAAAGTTGTAAAACCAATGAAAAATACTGCAATTTGTAGTGGAAATACATCATGATATTAATGCCCAATTTTTTTTTAAATAATATCCGGATGAGAAGAAAAATTGTTTACAACCAAGTAAAAGTTATGATTTCTTTTGACAGGTGATTATATTTTGGAAACAATGTAAAATATCATCGTGACTGTCCTTGTAAGTGGCTACACAGAACGAATGTATCGAAGGCCTGATTGGAGTCTTGCCAATTCTTCATGCCATTACCGTTTAAAGTGATTAATATATGGCTATAGACAGTGATGAGTTGTAATGGTTATGCTCAGTCAAGGATAATATATATATAGAAGCACCGTTACGACTTTTCAAACGTTGAAACTTCGAGTTGAACCGTGAATTATGGTTTAATCATTGCTTTAGACAATGTAATCTACAATTTTTTCAAAAAAAAAACATTGAGATTGAGATCTCATTTGGTAACCGGAGGTTTTAAATATTTGATTTCAAAAATATATTTTCTTGGTATTCAATTCAAATAGTGTGTTTTGAAAATACATTATCATACGTAATAATGTGTAGGTTAAAAAACGTATTTTTTGTAAAAAAACAAATATTGTGAGAAACAAATAAAAAATAAATAAATAATGTTCCATTTTTTTTTCGAAAAACGTGTTTTCAGTAAAAGAAAAAAACATAATTATAATGTATTATTCATGGATGATATCTCTGAATCACATAATTTTTCACCAAAAATTCAACTAATTACAATACTTCCTTGAAACCAAGTGAATGTTCCATTGAACAAATAGGAATTCGGATGTTTCAGCCTCTTTCTCTTTCATGGGCAATAAATGACACCAACAAGTCAACAACAGAACTCATTCCCCGATATCAAATACTAACAAAACATTGATTCTTATATTTCAGTTGGGAGTGTATTTGTTTAAATATAAAACCAAACTTAGATGTTTTCAGTCATACCAACTGGGTTGACAGCATGAGATTGCCAGCTTCGAGGATCAATAAAAGAAGTTTGTAACCAGCGGTCCTGAAAAAATGTATAAAGATTGCCTAAATATATACGTTATTTTAGCAATTTCACATATGTTGTGTAAAACAGACTAGACAATGAAACTTTGAAATCAGCAGCTCTTAAATAAATGTATTAAGGCTCTCTACATCTATACATAAATTTTTCCCTGAATATACCAATCAAAATTAAGTACATACCAACGCTTACGTGAAGGGACAATATTCGGTAGTGTTGTTAAATGTTAAAAGAAATTCATAGAAGATAATTATTAATCTTTTGCAACAAGTAACTAAAAATTAAACAAGCACAAACAGTATGGATTTACTTGACAAATTTGTATTAATAATTGGGCAGGGGCCGCGCGAACGCGTACCCCCAAAGCAACAAATAATGACGTACACTCTCCCACTTGGGGAGATGTTAAGGTGGCACCCCTCCAAAGTGCAATGGAGACCACCACCCTAAGCCATGAGCCTTCTTGATCACCCATTGACCCCGTCCAGGTAAGTAATTTTGGAAGGGTGGGGGTGTTCCCATTTATATGGGTGAACTGTGGGTGTTTATTTGAAACAGGCGATGTGGGACAAAATCGATGGGATAAGATATTTGATTCGGTTTTTTTAATCATACATCATATAAGCTGAAGGTGTAGTTCTATGTATATACATTTCAGGTCCAGTCCAATCTTCTGTAGGCCCATTAGGTCCATATACACCCACAGCAAATAATTTTTGGAGAATGCGTTGATATAGTTTAATCTCTCTCACCTCAACCAACTTTTGAGATGATATTTATTATCAACAAACTAAGCCAACTCAACATATCAAGTAGTATCAGAATCAATCTCTCACAACCTAAACAACATCTGAGAAACCCAAAAATCAAGTCCAAATGATTCGGCTCTTGTCTAAAATTAATAAACACAAACACAATTTATTATTTCCCAAAATAATTAATTTATTTATTAATAATCGTACAAACAACTCAACATATCAACTCAAATCAAGAAACAATATAAATACATAATTAGTTACATCTTAAAAAAAATCTGAGGCTAACTAAACCTAAAAAATAATGAAAAACTCTAAGTATTAGGAAAAAAAATTAATTTTCAAAAATGAATTAGCTAATTCGTCTTCAATATTTATCATCATTGTTGTCGTAAAGATTCATGTTTTGCATTTTTACTGCAACGTTGATCCAATTCTTAAATCATACACTCATCTCGATTGACTTGTTGGACAATCTGTCTCTTATCAGACAAGAAACGTTTGCTTACACTAAAATGATATTCTAACGCCACAATTGACCTACATTTAAACTTAGTCTACTTTACATTTAAAATTTCAACAAAACCAACATGTAACATATATTTCACAAATACTCTAGTAATTGGAAATAATTCATAAATAAATATGTTAGAGATGGGATAATATTGTTCAATTAATCTAGTAGTGAATGCGAAAAAATATTTTCAAAAATCTAACATAATTTTACATTTATCCCAATCTACGATGGTTAACTCATACTCATTTTGTTTTCATTATAAAATGTCATAATTACATGATTATATAGATAACAATATTTTAACATTTTCTATGTAGAATTTCATCTACGGTGGACATCTAATTTAAACTTACTAGGTTTAATTTCATTATATGCACAAAATTCTCTAAAATCTTGATATCACGTGAACCTACATACGCAACCACATTCTATCATTTTCTAAGTAAGGTTTAATTATGCTAAGTCCATCTTAAACTACCAAGTTCAAATTATGACAAACAAATTTTATATGAAAAGAGTAAATCATCTGCATGTATATGACAATAATTTATAAGCATTTGTATTGTTGAATTGTTTTAAAAGCATTATCAAACGCAATTGCACAAACTTTATTTTCAAGATTATTAGCTAACATAACATCTTTAATATGATCAAATATAACCTTCGTAATGTGTGGATGCAAAATAAGTAAAAACGAAATAATTTTTTAAATTAAATACCATAAATCATCTAGATAATGAGCAGTTACGCAACAATAAAGATAATTATTTGCATCGGTCCAAACATTACTAGTTAATATTACATTATTGTTCATTGATGAAAAATAATTAATCATGTGTGCTCTTTGTTTACTAAATTTATCAAATGCAATATTTTTAAGTGTTTTTCTAGAAAATGGTTTTCAACAATTCTCTCTATACTTTTAATTAAACAATATCTTCTAAAATTTAAAGTTACACAAGTTATGTCTAATACCGATTGACGTAAATCAAATACCGATGATGTATTATTTTTAACCTTACATGAAAGTGCATGTCTAGCTAGATGATATGTTCCTGCATTTCTCCGCGATATACTTTACCACAGTTTATACAAGTAGCAATTAATTTACCCTCATTATCTTGTCATTTGTCAGAATCATCCTATCCGAAAAGATTAGTTTCTGCTACTTTCACCCTCCGAATAAACAGTGGTTTTCATCTTATGAAACAATGTCAGGTGGAATGGTTGTGATGGGCAATGGTAACAGGTGCGAGGTTGTTGGAATTTGTTCTGTCAGATTGAGGACCCACGATGGCCTAGTCAAGATTTTATCGGATGTGAGACACGTTTCAAAGGCGAGCAAGAATCTGATTTCAGTAGGTAGTCTGATTGCAAAGGGCTACAAATTCAGTGGTGAGGATGACTGCATATCCATCACCAAATGATCACTTATTCTGATGAAGGGAAAGAAGCTTGGGCCCGGTAAGCTTTATATGCTTAAAGGATAAACTGGGGTGGGTGACGCAGCTGTAGCGTCATCGTTGTCTGGTGAGGAGAATGCCCAACTTTGGCATATGAGGTTGGGGCACATGAACGATAAAGGCATGGCGGTGTTAAGCAAACATGGTTTGTTTGGAAGTCAGAAAATCGGCAGTCTGGACTTCTGTGAATTTTGTGTTTTGTGGAAGCAGAAGATGGTTAAATTCTCAGCAGCAAATCACACCACCAAGGCCACTTTAGATTATATCTACTCTGATTTATGGGGATCTTCTCAGGTTCCATCAGAAGGTGGAGCTCGCTACATGCTCACATTTATTGATGATTTCTCTAAGAAGACTTGGGTTTATATTCTGAAACAAAAGAGTGATATGTTTCAGAATTCTCAGCACTGGAAGGTTATGATTGAGAATAAAACAGGAAAGAAAATTAAGGTTCTTAGGACGGATAATGGCATGAAGTTTTGTTCCTCAGAGTTTAACGATTTCTGCAAGGATGAAGGAATCGTGAGACACTGAACCGTACGTCACACCCCACAACAGAACGGAGTAGCGGAACGTCTAAATCGAACTCTCTTGGAGAGAGCTAGATGTATGCTTCTGAATACTGACCTGACTAAGAATTTTTGGGCAGAAGCAATGTGTACCGCTTGTTATTTAGTGAACCGTTCACCTCACACGGTTTTGGATATGAGAACACCGGAAGAAGTTTGGACAGGTGGAGCTTCATATTTGTCCAAGTTGAGAGTCTTCGGTTGTCCAGGGTACGCACATGTAGATCAAGGAAAATTGATTGCTCGGTCGTTGAAGTGTATATTTCTTGGCTACGATTTTGGTGTGAAGGGTTATCGTCTGTGGTGCAAAGAATCTCAAAAGCTCGTGGTTGAAAGAAATGTTGTCTTTAATGAGCTTGCTATGTTACCTTCCACGAAAGACACTGTTATTTCTACTCTTGTGTCAAGTGGTACAAGGAATCTCGAACCCTGGAAAAAATTCTGGTCCAATCCAGACCAGATGCTCACCCCTAGTTCACATGGTTCAGTTGGGCCAAGCCTTAAGTCTACTTGGTGCTTGCTTGGCCTGGGTGTGGATACATTCAAGGTTCTGCTAGTATGAGTTTTTTCATCTTTGTTGGTACTTACTTGAAAATTTTATACATTCCCTTGTGCAAAAAGTAGTTAGCTTTCAAAAATGAAGAACATGAAATACGTAGTATTGTGACACATTCAAAGCAAAAACAAATATGATTTAAGACCATACAAGTAGATCTCAATACCAGTATGATTTGGCTATATATATATATATATATATATATATACATATATACATATCCTGATCGGAACTGCATCAAAAGTATGTGAAAAAAGATAGGTGATACATATTATGGAAAAAATTTATTTCACAAAACTAGAAAATCACCAAATATATTCGTGTATTCTTCGTTGTCAAATCAAAGCACTTACCTCCAAATCAAAGCGTGCAAAGCTTAGATAGACAACAAGCATGGAAAAACGCGAAAATAAAGCATGGAAATTAGTACAGGGGACCTCTTATTGGATATTTTTCTTATAATATGTGATTTAACTTCCTCGTATTCTTACAACGGTGATCTCAAATTAATATGGCCAATTATACCCTCACACGTAATAATGTATATTGTCATTTCAGTATTAATATATTTGTATTAATAAATAACTTTAACATTGGTTGTGCTTATGATGCGTGTATCTACCGATTGAAATACATAGTCAATACCATAGATCAAATCTCAAAGGAAAATTTGAGTTTATATGTTAAAAGAGACCCAAAATTAGGAAAAAACTCGTACTTTGACATCATCTGAAAAATATACTTATGTTTCCCGTTCTACCCAAAATATCCCTCCCTCGTATGTTTATCTTTCACATACGCATCACTTCTCTCTCACACTCAACCCCTCAATCGAACATAACTCGAGTCGAATGAAACATAGTCTCGCACCCTGACGAACCCAGATCGAGCTTCCCCATCGTAGTCGAACTCATATTGGAGAACAACTCATCCATTGAAGCCGACGACGAAGGTCTATTTTAGGGAGTGAGTTGATCTCTTATTTTTTATATAAATCTGATGATTTTTGAGCTTATGTTATTATTTTTTTGCAAATGACGAAGTTAAGCATTGGTGCACTCCGATTGTCACTAATCTTAGAGATTTGTCTGTATGCTATGCATTGGCTGAAGACAATGTACATTTATTGAACAATTATGTTCCACAATGACATTGATCGTTATGGAGCACATTAAAAACAAACTCAACAAACTGATGTCGAGTCTTATAGAGCTTACATGCAAAAGGAATCGAGTGTATCGAGCACAACAATCACATTGCTATTGAACATCTATCGAGTCCATCGAGCTTTGTTGTAAAAACAGAAGATCGATATGACTTCCATCGATTCAATCCACCATACATGTACGTATAATGTTGTAATACTCGCATCTCACACTGTGATGTGACTTTTATCGTCATAAAAATACATGTTTTGAGGAATAATGGGAGAGATTGAGTTTAATGGAATGTGTCTATCACAACGAATATCTGAGATTACGAGTTTTAGCCATACATTTAGGATATTATCATACATATAACCACAAAAGGACCACACAACGTTTTCTTATATGAATGTTCTTGCAAAAATTGAAGGCTGATAGCAACTGACCAACTACAAAATGGACCGTAAGTGCCTTATCGGCCAACAAGCCTTTACTTGTTACTGAACACCTTCTGCTAATATTGCCACGTGAGGGCACGATGTAGTGCTTATCTTTTCTAAACGTATGTTTTGAACAAACGGTAGATCGATTATGTATATATCCCCAATTCAAGTCATACTAATATAGTCTACGTGCATATGGGTTGGTAAATGGTAAATGGTTTGATTAAGTTGTATACGGGATTTGGGCCTCGTGTATGACATTGTTTGCAATATATAATTTCATTATAGAATTATTAATATGATGTTAATAGTTTAATATCATAGTATATATAATGTGTATGTGGGTATGAGTTCCAGATGATGGTGTTGACACTTAAAATCACACCTACGCCCAAGGGAAGAGTTGGCCACAAATACTGATTATATTGAGATCATTTTTTAATATTATATATACTTTACTACTCAATCTCAACATCCTAAATATGGGAATGGGATGACTGCAATTGGATCCATTTGTCTTTACTATTTCAAGGCATGAATCTCTCAATTGAGTTAACCCCAGTTAGTATTATAATTATATAATGAGAAGGGACTCACTATCCTTAAAATGTATTAGCACAAATTTTAATTTCAAATAAAAATTCTAAATATAGATCTTATTTTATAACATAATATTAATATGCACGTCAAGCATCATTAAATTTAGAGATCATTTAACATAAGATCAAATTGTTAAACTAAGGAATCTCATGCGTTGATTTTAGATACTTGAAATACCGTATCAAAGAACTTCCAATGTTTATGATTTTCAACATTCATACTTATATCATGATACAAAATAAGATATCTAGTTTGGATTTCATTTTGAAAATTTAATTTTAATTTATCAATAACTATAAATTGATGTCAACGATTTTAACGGTGTTGAATCCCTCCTCCTAATAAAAATTATAATTATGATAGCAAGGCAGCAAGCTGGTGGGACAAGTCACAAGGGGACAACCGGTGGCTTTGAAAAGTCAGACTCTTAATTTGATTTGTGCACCATCCTAATCCATGATTAACGTTCATCTCCCCACTATAAATAGATGACTGCCTCTCATGGATTACATCATTCCCTAAACAAAGTAAAGTAGCAAAGGACTAAGCTCAATGGCTTCCTCTAAGTCTGTGCTTCTGTTACTTTGTTGTGTCTTTGCAGCTATTGTTCTCATCTCCCCGGACGTTTCAGCTGCTGAAGGTGAACGTTATGCAATTTAATTTAGTCGTAATTAATTATATCGATATATACTTTAATGATTAAAACAATACATAATGTAATATAGCAAAGAATCTAAAGAAGTTCGTTTCGTAAGTGTACTGACTAAACTAATTTAATTGTCTTTGTAATTGACAAAGTGCTTGGCATTACATATATTATCTTCTTTTTCTTTTGTTGATAATCTATGATAGAATATCTATACATTCATGACGCAAAGATGTACGGGTCTACAGAGGATTTTTCTCAAACAATTCTGTTAATTCGGTTTGTGCTGATAATTTTTAATTCTTTGATATCATTTATTATTCTAAAAACAAAACCTTCATCAAAACATCACACACTCAGATGCATGTTTGTGTAAAATTGATACATTGTAAATGTAGTGCCTGGAAATTAGAGAAATAAAAGATATTGCAACCAGCGCTACATCTATTTTTTCCCTTTCAAATTACAAAAATAAATAATTTTTCCAACAGCTTCTAAAATGAAAAGATATGACGTATTAAATGCAAAAAAGTCCATGTACGTTGCAACTAATATAAAACGATACATATGATTTTTGTTTTGATTAGTTTCAAGTGATCAAAAGGTTGAAGCACTGCAGAAGGACGGCTACCCCCCGCGTCATTACCCACCTTACCGCTCACCTTACCGCCCACCACATTGCCACGGCCCACACTGCAAGGGTAACATTTATTGTTCCGACAACTTCTCAATCTAAGTGTGAAGATGTAGCATGTTAATTAATTCAAAAAAACATACACTTGTAGGCCGACGAGTTTCATCTCAACAAAACTTAAATACCTAGGTTAGTGGTGGTAAATCCAACTATATTGTAAAGTGTTGCACATGTTGTCTTTAATAACGTATGACTATTCACTCAACACTCTCTCGTATGTGTTTACGTGTGAACAATATGACTAGAAGTTAACCCTCACATGTGAATGTACCTGCTTTAATATTATGCATGTGAAATTTGATTGGTTTACCATGCATCGATTTTAATAAAACTTAAGCACTTAGAATAGATCTAACTTAATTATAAAGTGTTGTACACATCTTGTGTTTAGAAATTCGAGACTATTTGTTTGACCCTAACCAATGTTGCCTATGATTTTGGTTTTGTTTCTGTTTAGCTTCAAACGAGCATAAGGTTGAAGAGCAGAATCATTACCATTACCCGCCTCGCTATGCCCCGCCTAGACGTTGCCACTACCCACACTGCTAGGGGGAAGCATCAAACTGCACGAATGGGTCGTATCTATGTATATGACACATCTTGCTTAAGTACCGTAAAAGAGCTCGTCAGCCACTCCGTCCTGTGATATGGTTTGTTTGTTTGTTTCTGTCCATCTAGTTCTCTGTACGTATCTTCTCCAAATAAAGCTCTAATAAATAAGATGTTGTGCTAATTCCATGTGCTGGATTAATTTGTTGCTATTTGAATTCAGAGCATGTTAGCCATTTAAATTAACTTAGTCATCGTGAGACAATTAATATAAAAATTTGTTTTCAGAATATTTATTACCCAACGACTTTCTAAGGGTCCATTTAGATGGACCAAATTTTGGGTTGGACTTTCTCCAGAAATTGGATTCTTGGATGATCTCAACGGTATTAAATTTTAGAAATTTTACGCAAAACATTTGCTTAAGTTTCTTTGAATAATTGCCCTTGACTGTTGGATATGTCGTTCATTAAGTGTGTTTTGGACGTTTTGGTCTTTTATTCAGTGGTTAACCATGTTAAGTATAGGGCAAGGGTGCTAATAATAATAATAATAAGACGAAGCAGAACTTCAAAAGGTCATACATTTTGCAGGATGATTCTCTGCTGTATTCTAACATGCTCAATATATATATATATGAACCGCATACCCAGTGTAGTTGGTTCTCTCGGCTGTTTCAAAATTCACTAATTTGTCAGCTAAATTGGACCCAACATTGACACATTGTTAGGACCCTTGCAATTTTCAACTGTTGTGGTGGTATATCTTGGTCTATCCAAGCTGGGGTTAAACCAATAAATGAATGGAAAGAAAAATATGTCCCTACCCTTCGTTTTCTAAAAGCTAGCTAGACTTTTCAAATGTACTATTGGACAAACACGTTTCAGCCGTTAGCACAAGTGTGACCAGGACTTATGGAGAAATCCTTTCCAGAAAAATATATGACAATGCTATAGTGGAAAAATATTCGTTCAATTTAAGTAGGATTTGGACCGTGAGGAAGACATGAAAACAGGTAGGGCAAGATCATGATTAATTTGGGAGGAGGCAGTGAAAGAAGATATAAATGAATGGAACATCTCCAATGAGTTAACATTGGATAAGACTGCATGGAAGAGAGAGACTCATGTGTCCGAATTGTATAATAGAGTTTTTGTACATTTTTTGATGAAAGGTTTTGTTGTTGTTAATTAGACAAAACATATTTAATTAATTTACTTTCCTTAAGTACATGATTTTTGTCTTAGATTTAGCGTAAGCAGTATATATTATGCATTTTTGTACTGAACATATCCATTCTTAAATTTGAGACATGCCGTATAAAAAAGGTGATTTAAACAGTTGAATAGGTCATCTATGTGATTGTGATGTGGATTAAGAGGGAAAGATGAATAATTTACTAGACAAAAGCTCAGACTAAGCATCAAAATTGAGCCAAGAAAGTAATGTTTAAATGTGGAGAGTTGAGAGGTTGAAAGTGCATGAACAAATTGTAATTAATGAGATAAAAACTACTATTTCATGTTAAACATTTTTTTATTATTTAGCAACGTGGAACTAATTAGGCAACACATACATGCCTTTCCGAATGGGAATTGCATTTCGATCTATCCTTCAAGAAAATCCCCACAGTTTCCATGAATTGGTTTAAGGTTCTAATGTTTTTTGTTGCATATTTTTAAATTAATATTGTTAACTTCTTTAAAAAATGTATGTATTCTCAGTCTAATGGTAAACTTAGTTGAATTTTATATTGGAATTCAGGTAGTTAATGTGTCTCTTTCTCATAACAAGTAACAACCATTCTTGTATCGTACTCTAATCTCTGTTTGTTGCCGGGGCATTCGCACTTTTGGACTATATATAGTGTGTCAAATTCCTAATTACAGTAAATAAAAACCTTCCACAATCCCCAAAACCGCAGTTTGACAAGAGATTAGAGTAAGAAGAAGGTTCGTACGTGGATACCCAATGGGAATGGCATAATGAAATTTGTTTCCTTGTCTGCAACTTTGGTAGGCAGGACAAGATTTCACAAGAGAAGAAATCTTTGAAGGGACAACACGAGTCGTTGTTGTGTGGATATGAGGTTTTAATTGTCCACTTTTTTTATGCTAGTAGTCAAGTTGCAACCACGGAATCAATTAATTATGATTATCGAAATTTGTTGTATCTAGTTGTCGTGATGAGAGACGCGGTGGTATTTGGGATATAAAAATCGAATGCCGCTAGTTATCTAATTAGCATTGGGTAGTTGGGTAATGATGTCTTGTTTAATTTATTGTCGCATCTAGAAACTTCTAGCTACAAAGAAACTAATACTCTCCGGTAATTAAAGTTAGAAAGGAAACACCATTTTCAACGGAAATTAAAGTTAACTACGTCAACATCCCCACTTGCCTCACGTAAAGAAAATAAAAAAATTAGTGACACGAGGCCTGAAATTATCATCGAAGGGAAAAGTAATTCCGTGGTTAATATCTGTAATTTTCGATGAATAGTTTTTTTCCTTTTTTATGTCACTCTCCTATCCTCTCGAGGAAGAATTAGACTTGCCGACAACCAAAAAACTAAGAACCTCACTTCACTTGCAGAAGAGGCATGCATGTCGTTCGTCCACACCACATATCTTAAAATTAATATCATAGTCCAAAGCTCATAAGTCTCCGATTGCTTTCAAAAATAAAAACAAATAAATAGGTAGGGGACCTCAACTCGGTACATGATTTTGGAAATTCGGTACATCAGGTGGTCCTGGTTGTCTTTAACTCATGACCGTGAAATGTTAGCTCGTCTATCAACTTAACAAAGTCAGGTGGATGTAATTCTGTTGCAAAAGGTTACACTTCGTTTAGCAATATCGAAGTATTTTTTCGGAATATTTTTTTTTCGTTTTTGTTTGGATGTCTTTCCAAAACATTTTATTAAACTTTATACGATCAAAACACCATTATTTGTCCTAATATCATTATATTTTATCACTAATTATACTAATGAGAAATATAGGTCCCACACTATGACCCAGACCTGCCGAACGGTTCGGGCCCAAAGCGGGACTGTCTATTATTTTTTTTTGAAATACATTCAAATCTAGAAAATACCTAAAATAAATAAAAATACCGGGCTTGGAGCCTTCCCGTCACGAATAGACCACGGTTGCAACCACCCTCGAACTACAAATATTTTTGAACATGAACAAAAACTTCATTAGAGACCGTGATGAAACTCCTCAACGACTCATACATAACAAAACTTTTTGGTTGCATGTTCAACCAACTACAGTATTTGCCGCCATCATCCCTCATTCGTCCGAAGGGGATGGTGGGACCCACAGTGCATGTTAGGAGATAAAATCAATCTCAAATACGCAGTGGAATCGAAATTACAAATCCAATGGACGGAATAAAGAACAAATGCAAATCCAAACACCAAATCACACAAAACACGCAAGATTTAACGTGAAAACTCAATACGGGAAAACCACAGACGACACAACTCCAATCTACTATAGAGAAAACATATTACAAAGAGAGACTTACAGGAAACACGAACAACCACCGAGAATACCCGGTTAAATTTGCTCCCACCGAATCAACAATGATGCTCTCTCTCTTTTCTCTCAAGAATGCAAAGTAGACAAAATAGAAATTAATCTTTTTTAAACAAAGGCGGACGAAATTGCCTTTATATAGTAGGCCAAAATAAGTATAAGTTGCACCAAAATCGTGTGGAGAAATGTGCGAATCGTGGGCAGAACTGGGTCCAACGGTCGACCGAACGGGTGCTTCGGTCGACCGATCTTCCAACCGTAGCGCAAACCAGGTTCCATCGGTCGACCGAAACTTAAGTACCGGTAGACCGAAAAGCGACATGCACTTTTCCTGTTTACTCAAGTGCATACTCGGTAGACCGAATCACTTAAGTTCCGGTCGACCAAAAACCAACAGACGATTCCTCGTGTGTATCCGGTCGACCAAGCTGATCCTCTCGGTCGACCGAAAATCGACAAGCACTTTTATCCAGCTCCCATATGTGTTCTCGGTCGACCGAACAACTCCTCTCGGTCGATCGAAAAACGACATACACTTTTGCTGGACAAAATTGAGCATACGTCCTGTCGACCGAACTCCTTCCGATCGACCGAATGTCTGTTTTATCTCACAAATACTTTAATCACATATTCGAGGTAAACTACAACAGTGTAAACTTTAAAACAGTTCGATCCTCAAGGTGTCTACCACACTTGCTTCGAGGTCGTAGACAGTAACTAAGACAAGATCTTGCGCTTCTTTAACACGGCCCACGACATGCACGTGTCGGCGAGTATGAAGGTGGGGGGAAGGTGGAGTTGCGAGATCAATTAACGCGCGTTTCAAAAGGGGACTTCAAGTTGGTGTTGATGGCTTCGAGGAAGGCGACGTAGACGGCGTCACAGACGTGGTCGGAGGGGATGATGTTGGGGATAGTTGGAAGTTGATGTCTTTGGAGGGATTGCATGAGAAGGGAGAGGTGGTGTTGGTGGAGAGAAGGAGGTCGCAAAAGTTGAGCATGGAGTTGATGTGGTCAATTGCGACCTGGGAAGGGAACGATAACGAGGTGGGTGGTTCGGTGGCGTCCATGATGATGCTCAATGTGATGTGTTCGAGAGCAAGGGTATGTATCTCTGACCCTCTGCTTTGTTTGTTGCTGAAAAGAGGTTTTGGCATATGGTTTTCAAAAATATTAATAGTTCGGGGTGTGATTATAATTTAACCAAAAAATGGGAAAGGGAACAATGTTAGTAGGGGTGTAAGCCGGGCGGGACGGGGCGGATTTTTGGTCCACCGCTACCCGCCCCGCATAAGGATGGACTAGGTGAGGCGGGGAGGGTTATGCGGGTTTGGCGGGTTTTTTAACTTTTTTTTTTATTTTTTCTAAGAAAAATAAAAGAACATCAAAACTTGAAAAATAGTAATTACTCATTGTATTTTTTGGGAAATTGGATGTGTGTTGAGTGAAAAACTAGACATTTGGTTAGTGTTGAATAATGATTTGGTAAGGTGGGTTAATGGTTATGAGTAAAATTGAAATATTAAAATGATTTTGGTATATAAAAAAATTAATAATATATTTGATTAGGCGGATTGCGGGTTATGCGGGGCGGGTTGCAAGACAACCGCAACCCGCCCCGCTTATTAGGCGGGTTATGCGGGTGGCGGGTAACATTTTTTGTCTGCTACCCGCATTAGGCGGGGCGGGACGGGTTGCGGGTAAAATATTACCCATTTACAGCCCTAAATGTTAGTGTGAAATTGTGAGCCACATTTACAATGACATTAATATAATTGATGATAAAATATAAGGGTATCTTGTGCATTGATGAAATAAAGTGGAATAAGTTGTTCTAAAATAACACCTGACCAAAATCTTCTTTTTTTCCTGAAGGAGTGTGACAATCGATAATATCGTTACTGGCAAAAAATACAAATTACATGAAACATATCACATGGTACAAACAGAGAGTGCGACAAGAGACAAATATTGTCACGGGTTAAGAGTTAACTTTGAAAATTGGTAATTTAGTGATTTGAGCATATAGTTCAAGGGGTTATATGCCCAAAAATTTAAATTATTTCAATTAGATCCCCCTTATCGATCATATTTGCTTAGTACATTTATTTCTTCGGGACGATCAATGTTGTTAGAAAAAATGATAATTTTATATTGTTTTATATGAATCTTCTACCAACAATTCCAAGTATACTACACTATTATTAATTACGTGCTCATCATCTTCAAATAAATCCTTCATTTACAGTACAAGTCACAAATTCAATCTAGAAAGATTATTCTATACAAAGGGAAAGAGAGATGTCCGGAAAGACAAGTTCTTGAGGAAAGTTTGGAAGAGAAGAAATCCAGCAAATATGATGGAAGAGAAGAAATCCAGAGAGATAAATATCTAGAGAGAGAAAAGAAAGAAGCGTACTAAGTAAATATGATGGAGGTGAATTTGCACCCAAGCAAATTACAAATTGTACATGTATGGGTATGGTATTGATTTTTTATCCGGGTGTATTGAGGTTTTAATTGGTTCGAAGGAAGTAGAGGAAAATCTAAAAGTTCAGTTCTTAGACCTTAAGTTCCCAGAACTTTACTTTTGGTGATTGGTATGAAATGTATCTTTTGATAAATGAGGGGAAATAATCTATTTTTGGATATTACTAGAATTGTTTTTTAGGTAAAGTGTATACATGGACTTGGACTTTTTCTGATTTTTGGGTGGTAATGGAAAAATTAATCTCTAACATAAATTCTAGAAGTCTTGAAACTCGTGGAACTCTAGTTCTAAATTTTTTAATTTTTTCTACAAATCAAACGCTCGGAACTCATTTGGGAAATCCAGTTTCCAACTTCCATAATTTTCTCACTAAACCATTCAGAGCATCTAACAAAAAAAAACCCGACAATAAGATATGGTAGTTGCAGTTAACCACGCTTGTCGAGGAAGAAGTCGTACACTCAAGTGGTTGAATCTTATGGTAACATCATTCGCTACGTTTACGTACCTCATTCCGGTAGGTTGATTTTCTTAATGAATTAAGGTTCCCTAACTAAAATATGACAGAAAATAAACAGTACGTGCTCATAACATTGAAATTGTTAGATGATTGATTTGTTCACAATATGCGTAAATCATATCATATTCTACCCACAGTAAAATTGAAGTCTCTGGATAAAGCCATGCATTGAAGCTGATAATTCCGGACATTTTTTCGTTGGGTTTGCATATAGTTCATTTTTACCTAGATGTCTAATGACAAGATAGAGTTTGAAAGTTTTATAATCCCAATTTATCATATGGCCACATGGGTCACTGCGCACTTCACTTAGACCACCATTAACAAGTGCCCGGGCGGTTTCTGGGCGTTCGATTTTCTCTCTCAGCAACGTCAGCTTCTATTTTCGCCACGTCAGCTCAAATCATTCCCCTAAATTTTTCTTAACCACACCCAGAAACAACTCAAGCGCACTACATTCTCTCCCATACACGTCATTTCGGAATCAATTCTAGGCAAAACAAAAAAATGTCAAAAAAAATCTAGAAAATATAAACAAATAAAAAACATATTTTCATATTTTCTTTATAAAAACGATTTTAAATAATTTTTAAAAACATTTTCTAAAACAAAAAATCAAAAAAAAAAACAGTAACCAATGGGGGGGACGTGCCCCCACCCACCCACTCCATCCACCGCCCGGGTGGAAATTCGGCGGGTTTAAATCACCTTTTAGGTGATGTGTCGGGCAGTTGGTTCATCCGCCCGACGGGTAAGGGTGCTTTTAGAGTGCATTTGGATGTTTAGAAACAACAATGTTCATGACACGGTTTTTTATGAGGTTTTTGGCGATTCACTGTCATTTTGGATGTCAAAATTAAGTTTTAGATTTTGGATGTCTAATCTCCACTAAAAGACGCATTAGTTATTATCTTCATGTTATAAATTGAGAAAAATAGACTACTAGTGACTTTAATCATGCATATTTTGGGAAAGTGGATTTCGAGTTGGTAGCAAGAGAAAGTTTAGTTTTAGGTGAGTGGATTAATTTCTAACAACGACATTTAACGAAGTAATCTAATAAAGTCATAGGTATAATAGTAAAAAAATTTAGTGGCAAACATGTAATTGTATAGTAAACGATGTTCAAACAATAAACATTTTACGTAGGTCCTACCCAAAAATAGGAAAATCTCATTTTCTCAATTTTTGAAACCTAGTGTTAAATATCAAAAATTGGACACAATTTTTCATAAATCTAAGGTTTGACAGATTTTGTTTGAATGCCACAAACTGAAAATTCATGATTTTATCAAAAACTACGTCTATTTTTAAGACATCCAAACACACCCTTGGTAGTTAGTAGTATGCATGCATGAACATGTTGGATGACTTATATATATTTTGGAACATATATGACAGCTAATTTATTTTGTCCGCATTTGTCGTCCTACAAGGCAAATGGGCAAGTTGTCAACGAGACTACGACTAGTAGAAAGAAGAAACCAATAGGAATACATAAAAATACTATCAAGGAGTCCATACTCATTACGTGTCATATCTGGCTCCCTTCGTATTAATTTAACAGTTTCTTGTATATCATCAAGTGTACAGTGCGTACGTGTATACGCTATGGCTAACTTTTACGCATTATAGTTGACTAATGTGCTTTTCCTCCCTCCTCTTTGTTGTCATCTTGCGTTAGCTTGTCGTAGTTTACGTCACCAAATTAAGATAAAGAAAACCCAAATAAGGACCAAGAGTTCAATGTAAATTTAAAAATCATAATACGAAGAAGGGATGAGATCATAAGATAGCACGGGAAAGAAGAAATAAGCATCAAACAAGTCGGATAGACCATCGGCCGGGCTAATATAAGTTCAAAAGAAATATACATACATACACACATTAGTAAGTAACGCATAACGAAAAAATGATAATGTGTAAATATGACATATACGATGGATATATAAGAAATTTGTCAAAATTGATACGAAAATTTTGACATGATGGTATATAACTATATAATTAACAAAAACAATTATAAAAAAACACTAGACGATTGATAAGAAATTGACAAGTATTGCCTTCATCAGGTCATCACTGTCGCCCCGCTGATTACTTTTATTTTCTAAATTATCTCGCATATTCCATTGTAAGCGACCCGACATTGACATATATAGCTCACGGTTAACGAATATAGATGCAGAGCCAGACGTAAACAACATGGACCAACCTTGCTACTAATGACATAATTTCATGACGACTTAATTAAATTAGTTGGTCCATAGGCCTGTACTTACATATTCGACTGAGCAAGTTTCACGACATGTCCCACAATATCCTAGCCTCAATCCAAGACCACAAAAATTGATGTGCGTATGTAACAATGGAGATCCAGATTTAGGATATGTTGGGACACAACATGTGCTATGAATCAATTCAATCTACGAACTAATTAAATCATTACTTTTTAATGATATACTTTTAAATATTTTTAGTTTTGTTGTTGTTGGAAACAAAAAAGGCATGCATGTATGTATCACATGTAGAGAATTAAAATTTGAAGGTAATTTTGCAAGATACGCAGACAACCACTTCATGAAACATCCTCAGACAGCGAAAAAAAATAAAATTTTAATAACACACAAATCAACAGAGGATATTATAAGGGAACAAGTGAACCAACATATATAATATATATCCGAGTATTTCAAAAATGTGATTACATCAAAATGTTATACAACAAATATTAGTAATCACTCCGACCTCAAAATGAGAGAAAACTGGATCTGGTAGCGGTGCTCCTCTCCTCGGTCACCACCCCCTAACGCCGATCACGACCTGAAAAGCAAACATGCAATAATGCCTGAGTTTCCAGAAGGAAATCCCGTATGTCAAACTCAACAATGCATGAAACAGAATCACCCTAGCATGCAATTCTACCAAAGAAAAACACAAACAACAAGGCTGGGCTCCATAGTTTTTTCACCCGACCACAACATACACCACCGTTACGGGGCTCCAGAGCTTTTTCACCCAACCACCACAACACTCAACGTCGTCAAGCTGTGCTCTAGGGTTTTTTCACCCAACCGCAGCTACCACGACACGACCAGGGCTCCAGGGTTTTTTCACCCAACCTGAACGTCTAAGGGCTCCAAGGCTTTTTCACCCAACCATTATCACGCGGTCCATGTTCAGGCTCCGGGGCTTTTTCACCCAACCTGAACGCACTACGGAGCTCCAGGGCTTTTTCACCCAACTCCGCACAGACTAGCTGTGCTCCATGGTTTTTCACCCAACCGCAACTCTCACAACAGTTACGGGGCTCCAGGGCTCTTTCACCCAAACACCGCAACACCCGTTCTCACTAGCACACTTGTCGGAAGAACATCGGCACCACAACTCGCCTCACACAGACGACCACAACAACCGCACCTCCAATGGGCAAAACTGGACACAAACGGTCGACCGAACCAAGAGTCGCGGTCGACCGAATCTCACTAAAACAGGGCGATTGGTTCGACCGGCACTCCATCGGTCGAACAATTCCCACCAACAACATACGTTCGGTCGAACCAAAGTTAGAGACCGGTCAACCATATAGAAAGTCACATCCCAGGTTCAACGAACATAACGAACAATCAGTCGAACGATAAAAGGGGACCCGTTCGACCGAAACCCACCAGTAAAATTCACCATCGCACTCAAACAACACCGGTCGACCGAACCACCTTCGGTCGAACTAACCCACCATTCAACTTAAGTCATCGGTCAGACGAGTCAACCAGGCGGTCGACCGTTTGGATGGTCAACGCCCCAACCGACCTACAACAGTGCACACGGTCGAACGGCAAAGGGGCCCCGTTCGACCGAAACCAACCAAGCTTGCCTCAAATGCACAACCGGTCGACCACCCAAGGGCATCGTTCGACCGGTGTGAGGCAGAAATCCGAATTCTCACTAGGAACGGTCGAGCGTTTGCACCAATCAGTCGACCGATCCAGCAGTAAAATCTGTTGCACGTTTGCTTGCGACGAGCCTTTCGGCCTACTGTAGACTTCGAAATACTCACGCACAAAAGTGAGCTACAACTACAAGTTTGACATACCGTGAAGGTTTGAAGAAACCTTCGAAGAACTTCGACGACGCTTCCACGAGCACTTCTCCCCAAAATACGATCCACTGACGAACCTCACGCTCGATCAATCAACGATCACAACTCCTCGACGCTCCACAGACCCGTAAACACCTTCGTTGATCACTTCCCCAACCACTGGAAACAAGATGGTTGAGAGGGAGAAAGGAGAAAACGCAATGGATGGGTTAGCAACCAACAACTCACCTCCACAAGCAACCGACGCCCGCCGAGCACCGCAGCCTCGCCGGAGCTCAACACCTCACGTAGGAGCACAACCACTGAGGGAGAGAGAGTAACGTGAGAGAGATGTGAGAGAGAGAGTTCCACCTATAAATATCTTCCATCCATCACTAGTGCAGAAAAGTCCATATACGTCGGATATATAGTGGTATAGATGTCAGATTTCAACGGTCCAAGTACCCGACGTCTATTTCCCCGTCGTCCATTGCTTGTTATATAAACGTCATCTATATACGACTGACGTCTATACTGTGTATACACGTCGGCTATATACGACCGACGTCTATTATACGTTCAATTAACCCAAAAAACATTACATCATATATCGGGCATTCTGCACTCACATTAATCAAGCTCAAGATGCCTAAGTGCCCCAAGTGCCAAACTTTTGACAAATAACCACGAATATCAAGCCCAACATGCGCAGGTGCCCCAAGTCGTTCGCGTTCAGCAGTAAAGGAGTGGTGGAGTATATCAACCACACCAACAAAAATAAATTCTCCGATGTGGGACTAAACTATTACACCAAATAGACGTCGGATATATAGATCGACCGACGTCTATTCATACAACATGACCTATAGACGCCGGTCATGTTATACATCCGACGTCTATACTTTGAATTAACAATAACAATAATTAATAAAAAAATACGTCCTTTAGACATCGGCTACCATATACAATCGACGTCTATACATGCAAATGTATGGTTAATAGTAAAAACAACGTTGCAACCATTTGAAGCCCAAGTGCCAATCTTTTGGCCATTAAATATATATATATATATGTATCTTACTTGCATTTTGTAGTGTGGTACCAAACTACCATTTAGAAGTAAAGGAGTGGTGGAGTACTTCAACTCCACCAACATAAAATTTTCTCCAATGTGGGACTAAACATGTCACCATACACACACATGTGTACAACACAACACACACGTGATTGTAATTATTTTTAAATCCACATTATTCTTATACAAAATAATCCACACAAATTCTTACACAAAATAAATCCTAAAAATTGCGTTATTTCTTATACAAAATAAATTCCAAAAAAATGAGTTAATTCTTACACAAAATAAATCCCAAAAAATTGCGTTATTTCTGATACAAAAGAAATCCACATAAATTCTTATACAAAATGAATCCAAAAAATTAACAAAAAATATTTTCTTCTTTCAGGAGGTATAGACGTCGGTTATACTAAACAACCGACGTTTCTACAAACCTATAGACGTCGGATGTCCAAATATCCGACGTCTATACCGATAGACGTCGAATGTTTGTATATCTGACGTCTATTTGGTGACGTCTATCGAGCATTCTGCACTAGTGCATTCATCTCAACCATCCATCTAACACCACTCCATCTCAGTCGTCCAAACTCATCTCCTCTTAATCACCACCTAAACCATCAATAAAACCCAATTAGGATTAGGATCCCACACTCCAAATACCACCATATGTGGCTATTTCCTGTATGAAATTTTACCTATACTAAATGAAAATAGGTCAACCCCTAAAACAGAGGTTGGTCATTGAAAATTTACAAGCGATTATTAAAAACCAATTAATTGTATGTGCGCATGTTTGTAATTTCTTCCAAAATTTTGATGTTGGTTTAGATGTTTGTAGACTTTACATTCGATACTCTAGGAGCTCACCCCCATATTTATTTTTCAAGATGACCATACAAAGAGCGAGCTAAAGAACGATAGAGTTTCAAAGACACTAGAAATTCAACTTAGTTGTTTGGATGGAGCTATCTAACTTGTGAGAAATATTTGTGAAATCCAAAGATCTCCAAGGCTAAAACTTTACTATGTCTTATGGTTCAGTTTAGAGGTAAATAATAAATACCATAACTCTATTACCAAAAGGTTTTTAAAACGTCGTAAAGAATTAAGATTTTCTTGGGTGCACTTCCAAAAGAGACTTATTGGAACTTTGCTCATTTGAATTTTTTTATTACTCTGAAACACTTGCAAACAAACTATTTGTTTTGGTGCACTTTACTCTATTGTCGCTAACTTATTTTTGATATCTCATGGTACCGTTAACTACGAACATCCGGTGTCTAACCCCATTAACCACACATACATAAAGTGACCATACAACAAATACTCACGTATATTTCGGTCGACTTTTGACAAAACGGTAAACGGAAGTGGAAGTCCGAAGTGTATTCGGATGTGCGATAAAGATTCATACGTCCGTTTCTAGGAGTCCTTAAATCCCAAGAAGAATCTATCGGTGGACCCAAACGAATTTGGTCAACCGACCCTAAGCCTGCTATTCAACTTAATTTGTAATCGTATCTTTTCAAGTACGTAATTGCTTCATTTCTTGCCTTGATTGCCGAACGCAGAGCATTGGATGCTTTGGATCGATGAGTGGGTTGTGTTTTTCTGCATCTCAACTCACCTTTTTAAGGTACTTACTCTCACGTACGTAGCACAATACATTCTCCCATTGCAATAAATTGAGGTGAGCCTTTGCACGAACTTCAAATAATCACCAGCGAAACCCAACTTAAAGAGGACACACTCAAAGAGTTGGTATGACAAACGTACATCTTTGCAATTGGGAGTCAAACGTAACATCACAAAGTTTTGAATTTGGCTCAATGTTTCAATCTGCTTGGATTTGAACAATTAATAAGGATTGAATTGAATTGTATAAATGTAAGGATGCTGAATCCTAACGCCCTTTCTCAGTGCTGATTTTCAGATTTGCACATCTATAACAAGAACTTCATCTTACTGTCATGAATCAATTACCTATTAGAAAATTCCGGTTATAAATTAAGTTGAATAGCATACTCATGTTGGGTCGACCGAATCCGTTTCGGTCCACCGACATATTGTTTATGGGATTCAATGGACTCCCCAAAACAAATGTCTGAATCCGTATCGGACGTCAGAATACACCTCGAACTTCCACTTTGGTTTAACAACTTGCAAACGGTCAACCGAAATATATGTGAGTAGCTACAATATGGCCACGTTAATGGGGTTAGACACCGGATAACGAAAACATGTTAACGGTGTTAGAGATGAAATGCACCAAAGTAAATAATCGTGTTTGCAAGTGTTTCAAAGCAATAAAAAACTTCACATGAGCAAAAATCCAATAAATTTCTTTTTAGAAGTGCCCCAAGCAAAAATCCCATAATGAATTGAATGTTGATAGCTACCGACCAACTACCCAATGGCCCAATTTTCACATACACCTTGTGTAGTAGCAAGACAAATTCATTTCCTTCTCCATCCCTCCACTCTATAAATAGACAAGCCATCCTCCATACATCCACCATCCAACACATAGCGAGAAACAACTAAGAAGTAGATAAGATCTCACATAAGTCCCTTACAATGGCTTCCACCAAATCTGTTGTCCTCTTGCTTTGCTTCCTCTTTGCAGTTTCACTTCTCATCACTGCTGAGGTTTCTGCTGAAGGTGAACCTCATACTTCCTTATAAGTGTTGATATCTATATATACAACATTTCCCCCCAACATATGGATCTGCTATATATCTTTGTACTAATTAAAGTGTTTTTTGAATACTTGCTTTGTTTGAGATTTTAATTGAAGTATACTAGTAATGACATGGTTATGACAAGTTATATATAGATAAACTGTTTGGTAAACCATAAGATTTGAAGCCATTGAAACTAGAAATTGCAGCTCAACAAACTAAGCGTGCTACATATCCAAGAGTTAAATGACCTTAGTCGTGGGAAAATAACTTTCACAAATTTATTGTGGGGATGTTGCATCAATTACTTCGTAAAATTTGAATTTGTGCTAGTAAGGCTCATGATTATTTGGTATATGTGGTCGTGATATGCATGTTCATCTAGGAAAAGTTTCCATTTATCAAAAGTTATACCGTGAAAGATACATGTATGAATTTTTATTTTTATTCTCTCTTTGTTACCGTATATCATTATACGGATACCAGTCTTAATTCGTCATTTGTCTCTTTGACACCTAATTTGCATTAGCATAAAATAAAAAATCAAAAGTTATTGACGCGACTCAGTCAAGTCTAGTTATATATACATGACTACTTTGTGGACGCAGTAACCTCAACTTTAATAATTAGCATTGAAGAAGTGGTATAATTTTTTTTACCTAAACACGAGCCTTCGATTTCACCACGGCTATCACATACGTACTCAAATCACTTATTTCCGTTTTTTGTTGTTTTAGAAGCCCAAAAGGTAGAAGAGCAGGGATACGGTGGATACGGGCGTGGCGGATACGGACGTGGTGGTGGATATGGACGTGGTGGTGGGGGATACGGACGTGGTGGTGGATACGGGCGTGGCGGATACGGACGTGGTGGACACTGCCACTACCCACATTGCAAGGATGCTGAGACCAACAACGAAGTTGCTGCTGAGGTCGATGCAAACACACATGCTTAATTAATTGATCACAACACTGTGATTAATCTCATGCTAGCTACCATAAGAGCTAATCAGTTCTGAAGTGTGTTCTGTTAAGTATCATGTGTTGTATCTCGTCCAAATAAAGCTCTTAATAAGATAATTAATTATGGCCCATGTGTTAAACCGTTGTATCCTTAATATTTCATTTTGAGATGTTGGCTTGGTGCATATATGGTTGGTTTCTCTTGCTCTCTTTCTTCCGTCCTCTCTCCCTTCCCTCTCCTCCCTCCAGTTTTCTATCCTCTCTCTCTCAAGTCTCTTTCTTCTCCTCCCGTCGCTGACAGACTGCGAGGAGAGAAGTTAAGATACCAGAGAGGACAATGGTGGTGGTGGTGGTGGAGCGAGGAGAGACAAGAGAATGAGAGAATTCGGGAGTGGAGAAGAAAGAGGAGAGAAAAACAGTTGAGAGTGAGGCAATCAGTTGAGAAATTTGATGTTTTATTGAAGACAAATCACACTTCTTGTGGTTTCCATATTTTTCCCAGATTTTCCTATTTTCTAGAAGAAGAAAAATCTTATTTTAAAAATCTTATTTTTCTTATTTAAAAATTAAAAAAAATACATTTGTACGACTGCATATGCTTATGCGACCCTAACACTTGGTCGCACAAGGTCGTATACTTGGTAAATAAACATTGATTTTGCGTGCCGGTATTAACACTTGTGAATTATATGTAATGTCTGTCATAGTCGTAATTATTCACCACTCATTCACCCGTAAATATGATACCGGAGAATGTCACGCTAAATTAAAACCATGTCCAACTTATGATCAAAGCTTAACTTCGATCTGTCCTGTAAATAAAAGTTCCACAAAATCAAGGGGAAGGTCGGTTGGTTTTCGATAAGTGGTTTGTCCTTTTATTGTCACACTCTTACACTTACCAATCACATTACCACTACTTCTGAAGATCTTTGGATAAATTTGTCTACAAGCAAATAGACTCTAAGGGAGAAAAAAAAACTTTTATTGGACTTGCCAACTACCAAAATATGTGCAAAAACTAAAATTACCTGTGGCTGAATTGACCATTGCTTCTGCGGTGGTACACGGCCAAACCTTAATTGATGAGGTTCGTCCACGTATCGTAAAATTTGCATTCATACGATCCGTCTACGTATCATAGAATTAAAGAGTTTTTCAGCAGACAAATTTTGACACGAACGATAAGATGTACTTCAAAGTTGATAAGGATCCGATTGCTTTCGAAAATGAAATCAAATAATTAGCTAAGGGGACCCCCACCCGAAACAATGGTATCAATGCATGGGATGGTCCTCGTTGACGTTATGTCATGAGCCATACTTGAATTAAAGTGTCAGCATAACAAATTGATTTAATAACAAAATGACTATAGAAGAATAACAAAGTTACTATATAATAGAAACTCCCGAAAGAATAACAAAATGAGAATATAGCAAACACAAATTGAAAATGAAAAAAATAAATCATTTATTCTTCTTAAACTATTACAAGACATCCAATTTACAAAAAAACAAATAAAAAAGTGGTTGCACATAACCACCAATTACTTGCAAACATGACTTAACTATTCGTAATCCACAAACATGAGAATGCACAGATAACTACCAGAGACTAGAAATTATATATTAAATACACAATATTTATATAAAACAGGACATAACGACAATAAAACATAATTAATAAATAATGGTGCATGTATAAAAAGCCTCACAAAACGACATCTATGTTGCTGCACAAAAAACACTTGTCATTTTCCAAGACAAATTTCCCATGTACAATTAACATCATTTTCTTGTGCATTAACGTTTTTTTCCCACCACATACCTCATTGGGATACAATTACGTCTAAAAAGTGGTGCAGACGAGTGTACTTGAAGGCAAATGAAGTTGATAATTTTTAATAGATTTAGGTTTATTGAAACACATATACGTGCTCATCATATAGAAGTTGGATGCATGATTGACTATGTGATAATATGTCTAAGTAGTATTATACCATATTTACTTACTGCCCCATATCCACCAATATTATATTTCTAGACAATTTGTTCTTAGATATGCTGATATGCATATGTTCAATTTTACGTAGATGTTTAATAGATATATTGTATGTATGCATCTACATGTTGAAGTTGCTAATTTAATTTAACTTCTTTTGTCGTAATATGACGGGCAAGTTGGCAAGTTGTCGACAATTAATTCAATGTTAGAGGAAGAAAAAACCAATACGAATACATAGAGTAATATAAATAAGTCGTATATGTCTCCATATACCGTTCGTATTTATCTATTCCCCATTATCTTCCATGACTTATTTTACTAATATACCCACTGTGTGGCTTTCATTTTAATTATATACAACATGGTTAACTTCTATGCATCATATATAATGATGATTTTTCTCACCCTCTTTCGTTGTCTCCAATAAAGAAAGCATAATTAAAAACTAAATAACTGTAAGTTTGAAATCAAAATAACAAAAGAAGGATGAGAAGATGGGAGGAGGAGGAATATAGGCGTACATATATATAGGAGAAACAAACTCTCATGTGAGAGCTTAACCTAAAAAGTAATTCATTGGTGAGATATCAAACTGAGTCTTATAACCACATTGAAGAATTTTAAATTTACTGTGGTATTTGTAATAACTTAATCTAAGCAATCTAATTAAATTAAACTAAACTTAATTAACTCTAATTAATCATGCATGAAGAGGTGGAGGTGTTAGACATGTGGAGATTGAGGTGGATGGCTTTGGTTGGTTAGGTTGTAGGTTAAGTGTGATTGGATGAGGTGTAGGTGGGTTTGTCTATTTAAGGTGAGGTTGTAGAGAGATAAGGGTTTGGACGTTTTTCTTCACTTGCACCTTATCAGAGAGTAAAAGAGAGGAGATTTCATTGGAGAAGAAGAAGGTGAAGTAGAAGAAGAGGAGAAGAAGGTAGAAGAAGAGGAGTGAAGTGATTCAAGCTCGGGAGACTTCCACAACCGTCAAAAAGGTATGCCAAATCTTCAATATAACTCACTTGTGCCTTGTGAGTGTTGGGGATCGACGTTGGTGTCGAATTCCCCGTCGGAATTCAACCAATTCAGAGGTTGAAGACGACGATCGGTCGACCGGTGCCTGTGGGCAGTCGACCGATCCTATTATTATATTGATGTTTACCCGCGAACGGTCGAACGATGTCGTTAGACGGTCGACCGTTATGCCAGATTTGTGCGGGAAAAAGGGGTTATGCTGTTATCGGTCGAACGGGACCACTTAGCCGGTCGACCGAATAACAATGAGAATGGGTCGGTTGGGGATTTTGACTTATTAAACGGTCGAACGTCCTTAACCTTGTTCGACCGATCCATTTGATGCTTAGTCGGTTGGGAGCTTTGACCATGAAAACGGTCGACCGCTCTTTGACTTTCGGTCGACCGACTGAGCATTTTATTTAAGCGGTAGAGTGCCTGTGTTGATTCGGTCGAACTGTATAGCAGTTACGGTCGACCGAATATCACTTAGGCAAAATGCGGAAAGTCCTGTTATCGGTTGAACGGCCCCTTGGTTCGACCGGTCGGATATATATATTATATAAAATTGTATAGCGTAGACCATCCAAACGGTCGACCGCTAGATGACTTTTGTTCGACCGATTGGTCGGTAATTCGGTTGGCGTGGTTCGACCGGTAGACTTGTTGGTACAGTACTGTGTACTGTGTGGGGGACCGGTCGACCGGAGTGCTTGTAGCGGTCGACCGATCTGCCGCAGGTTGGTGGATTAATCCACACGCGAGCCGTCGATGTCAGGTCGACTACCGGCTCCGAGGCGACGGTTGATTACCGGCTTTGAGAGCTACGGATTTCACCTTCGACGAAGGCGTATTATTGTACTACCATTTTCCTCTCTTACCGAGCGGGGTGTGAGGGATGTGTACCGTAAACCTTGGGCAGTTTGCGAGGGTTTAGCGGTAGGCCGAGGATGTTCCGGCAGGGTGCGCGCTAGGCGACTCTTGGGGGAGCAGTGGCTGTCGTCTGACCCGAGTTGTGTATTCGGCGGGCTGACTCGCTCCTTGGGTGCGGCGTGTACCGGGGGTTCCTTCCTGCACTTTTTGGGGAGCAGTGGTGTCGACTGACCCTTGTGAGGCAGCGGTGGACTGACTTGACCCTAGTGGCAGGAGTGGTTCAGTGCCGCGGAGGCGGTGAGGGCATTATTGTGGGCCCGAGGCGGATGATCATGTGCATTGCATTGCATTGTCTTTAATTCCTTTTTATATTTTTAGGAGGTTTGGTATACGGGGTTCCTGCAGGGAACTCAGGCATGTTTGTTGTTTGCATTTCAGGTAGCGAGCAGGTTTAGAGTCAGGTGGTGACCGAGGACGGTGCCCCCGAGATCAGATCCTGTAGTTGTCAGTCTCTTCCTTTTGAGGTGATTACATATTGTATAGCTTTTGTCGTAATCACAGTCAGTTTGTATATTTGAATTCCACGTGGATCATATTTATATTATATATGTTGGTTTGTTTCCCGTGACGTGCCCAGTGTTGACCGTTGACGGTCTTTATTATTGTTTAAATTTTCCGTTGTTTTCGGGTACGTTACAATTTGGTATCAGAGCGTTGATCTCGGCGTACTTGTCCAAAGAAACCACCTTTGAGTTAGGAGTTAGGTCTAGAGGATCATGCATGCACAGATTATATTGATATTGTCTTGTTTCCTTTGGCAGATGCCTCCTAGACGGGGGAAGGCGGTTACCCATACTCGCGGTGAGAGTGAGACTGCGAGGGATGAGGCTTGGGAGGATGAGCGTCGGACGTTGTTCGATACGGTCGGACGTCTGACAGAGATGCTACAGCAGCAGACAGCGCAGACTGGGCAGACGGGGACTGGCGCTATGCATGACCGGTTTATGCGCCAGCATCCGCCTACCTTTCTGGGGCAGTACGACGCAGAGGCTGCGGAGGAGTGGATCTTCACGATGCAGAAGATCTTCAGTGCTATTGGTTGTCCTCCAGAGGCGAGAGTGGGCCTGGCTACTTATGTTTTGGGCGGTGCTGCGTCCAACTGGTGGAGGTCCACATCTGCAGTGGTGTTTGCGGACAGAGATGATATAGCCTGGGAGGAGTTCGTTGGCGAGTTCAACGAGCAGTATTTTCCGCAGCATGTCCAGGATGCGAAGAGGGAGGAGTTTCTGAGTCTTCAGCAGGGAGACATGACCTTGGCAGGCTACATCGGGAAGTTCAACGCCCTTGAGCGTTACTGTCCCGAGATGTATATTACACAGGAGCAGAGGGCTGGGAAGTTCGTCCGGGGGCTCCGGAAGCAGTTGAGGACGAAGGTGCTGACACACATGCCGAGCACGTTGGCCGATGCAGTGAAGAGTGCCTCTGTTCTTGATCGTGACTACAGGGAGAACTACCAGGATGAGAGGAGGCCATCAGGTAGGTTCTCTGGGAGGCCAGGAGGTCAGACTGGAGGGAATCCGGGCAAGAGGCCCCGATACGAGGGAGCAGGAGTTGCAGTACCACGACCTGAGCCTTGTGGTAGATGTGGGAGGTTTCACTCCGGGCCGTGCTTCGCCCCCGGAGCATGTCATGGGTGTGGCCAGCTGGGTCACTTTATCAGGAGCTGTCCGAGCCGAGGAGCTGGGCCGAGCAGACCACCGGGTTTACCCGCACCAGGCAGAGGAGGAGGCGGAGGTAGACCACCTTTCAGACCCCAGCAGGGGCAGCGCACTGGCAGAGTTTTCACCATCCAGGCAGAGGAGGCTCGGGATGGAGGCGCTGTCGTGGAAGGTACACTTCTTGTCGCAGGTTCAGTAGCTAGGGTGTTATTTGATTGTGGCGCGACACACTCGTTCATCTCAGAGCGATTTGCGGGAGTGTTTGGCTGTACCCTTGCGATGTTGACTGCCACGTTGGAGGTCAGCACACCCCTGGGTCTGGTGGGCACTGTGGAGAGATTTGTCCCCGGCGCCACAGTTGTTTCGGGAGATCAGGAGTTTCCGGCAGACCTGGTCTTGCTACCGATGGAGGACTTTGATGTCATACTTGGGATGGATTGGCTGTCCCAATATGATGTTCGAGTCTTGTGCCGAGAGAAGAAGATTTTGATCCCGAGGAAGGGTTTGCCTGATATTCTGATTAGAGGGATCAGAAGCAGAGGGGGTCGCATTATTGTATCTGCTGTGAGAGCTCAGAGATTGTTACAGCAGGGTTGTGCAGCATTTCTGGCGACACTTGTGGTTGCGGAGGCTGAGTCTCAGAGGCTAGAGGACATTGAGGTGGTGCAGGAGTTCGCGGATGTTTTTCCAGCAGAGATTCCAGGTTTACCACCACACCGGGAGTTGGAGTTCGGCATTGAGTTGGTAGCCGACACTACACCACAGTCGAAGGCTCCATACCGAATGGCACCTGCTGAGTTGACAGAGTTGAAGAAGCAGTTGCAGGAGTTGATGGACTCTGGATTTATCAGACCGAGCGTCTCGCCTTGGGGTGCACCAGTTTTGTTTGTGAAAAAGAAGGACGGATCCTTGAGGATGTGCATAGACTACAGGATGCTGAACCAGGTGACGGTGAAGAATAGGTATCCCTTACCTAGGATCGAGGACCTCTTTGACCAGCTGCAGTCAGCGAAGGTTTTCTCGAAGATTGACCTGCGTTCAGGATATCACCAGTTGAGGATCCGAGATGAGGACATCCAGAAGACAGCTTTTAGGACGAGATATGGACACTATGAGTTCTTGGTGATGCCATTTGGATTGACGAATGCTCCGGCAGCGTTCATGGATCTGATGCACCGGACATTCAGGCAGTATATTGATATATTTGTGATTGTCTTCGTGGATGACATTTTGATCTATTCACCAGATGTGGAGCAGCACAGAGAGCATCTGAGGATTGTACTCAGCATCTTGAGGGCTCAGCAGTTATATGCTAAGTTCTCAAAGTGCGAGTTTTGGTTGGACAGAGTGGCATTCCTCGGACACATTGTATCGGCAGAGGGGATATCAGTGGATCCGGCGAAGGTAGAGGCAGTGACACAGTGGAGGACCCCTACGAGCGTGACGGAGATTAGGAGCTTTGTTGGACTGGCGGGTTATTACCGTCGCTTCATCAAAGACTTCTCGAGATTGGCAGCACCACTGACGGCTCTGACGCAGAAGGGAGTCACTTTTGTTTGGTCGCAGAAGTGCGAGGACAGCTTTCAGGAGCTGAAGAGACTGTTGACCACAGCACCAGTTTTATCATTGCCAAGTGGCACGGGTGGATTCGTGATTTATAGCGACGCTTCAGGTGTTGGCTTAGGATGTGTACTTATGCAGCACGGGAGGGTGATCGCGTACGCATCCAGACAGCTGAAGGTCCATGAGAGGAATTACCCGACACATGATTTGGAGTTAGCAGCAGTGGTTCACGCACTGAAGACCTGGAGACACTATCTTTATGGCGAGCAGTTCGAGGTGTTTACAGATCATCAGAGTCTGAAGTACCTGTTCTCGCAGAAGGAGCTGAACACGAGGCAGCACAGATGGCTTGAGTTCATTAAGGACTATGACTTCACTATCTCTTACCATCCGGGGAAGGCGAACACAGTTGCAGACGCTTTGAGCCGGAAGGTGGAGGTATCAGTAGCAGGCCTATGCATTCAGGAGTGGCGACTGCTGGAGTCTCTAGCAGAGTGGAGGCCATTTGCTGATAGCTCTGAGGGCGCAGTGATTGCCGGATTGAGAGTAGAGCCTCAGACAGTATCAGCAGTGATTCATGCTCAGACTACAGATGAGGAGTTGAGCAGTTTGTTACAGTTAGCTGCCAGAGATGGGTCAGACTTCAGAGTTGGAGTGGATGGAGGTCTGAGATTCAGAGACCGTATCTGGGTGCCGAAGACAGAGGACCTGAGACATGATATCATGGAGGAGGCACACAGATCGAGATATTCCATTCATCCAGGGAGCACCAAGATGTACAAAGATCTGCAGCGGAACTTCTGGTGGCGAGGTATGAAGAAGGACGTTGCAGACTTTGTGTCGAGGTGTTTGGTCTGTCAGCAGGTGAAGATCGAGCACCAGAGACCAGCAGGGCAGATGCAGAGGATTGAGTTGCCCGAGTGGAAGTGGGAGCACGTGACGATGGATTTTGTTACGGGGCTACCGAAGACACGGAGATTCCACGACGCGATTTGGGTTATAGTCGATCGACTGACCAAGTCGGCGCATTTCTTAGCTATTAAGACCACTCTTGCTCTGGAGGGTCTAGCTAAGTTATATATTGATGAGATTGTCAGACTTCATGGCGTACCAGTCAGTATCATCTCAGACCGAGATCCCAGATTCACTTCGAGATTTTGGGAGAGTCTACACAGAGCACTGGGGACACGTCTGAAGTTTAGCACAGCTTTCCATCCGCAGACAGATGGCCAGTCAGAGCGGACGATACAGACATTGGAGGACATGCTGAGAGCGTGCACACTTGACTGGGCAGGGCATTGGGATGAGCATTTGCCACTGATAGAGTTCGCCTACAACAACAGCTACCACTCGAGTATTGGGATGGCACCCTATGAGGCATTATACGGGAGACCGTGTAGATCGCCGGTATACTGGAGTGATGTGGGCGAGAGACAGCTAGTTGGACCTGACATTATCCAGTTGTATTCAGAGAAGGTCGACGTGATTCGGAGACGACTAGCTACGGCGTAGAGCAGGCAGAAGAGTTATGCTGATACGCGGAGGCGTGAGCTGACTTTTGATGTAGGAGATCATGTCTTCCTGAAGATCTCGCCTTCCAGAGGGGTGATGAGATTCGGGAAGAAGGGGAAGCTGAGTCCGAGATATGTCGGACCTTTTGAGATTTTGGATCGGGTCGGTGAGGTGGCATATAAGATTGCTCTACCGCCACAGTTCGCAGGACTTCACAACGTCTTCCATGTTTCTATGCTGAGGAAGTACGTGGCCGATCCAGCTCATGTGATTGAGATATCAGTACCGGAGATCCAGCAGGATTTGTCATTAGATGAGAGACCAGTTGAGATTGTGGATCAGATGGTACATCAGCTCAGGAGGAGAGCGATTCCGATGGTGAAGGTCAGGTGGCAGCATCACAGTGTCAGAGAGGCTACCTGGGAGATCGAGGAGGATGTCAGGAAGAAGTATCCAGAGTTATTCCGGTAAGTCAGTTGTTTCGAATTTCGCGGACGAAATTCTTTTAAGGAGGGTAGATTGTAATAACTTAATCTAAGCAATCTAATTAAATTAAACTAAACTTAATTAACTCTAATTAATCATGCATGAAGAGGTGGAGGTGTTAGACATGTGGAGATTGAGGTGGATGGCTTTGGTTGGTTAGGTTGTAGGTTAAGTGTGATTGGATGAGGTGTAGGTGGGTTTGTCTATTTAAGGTGAGGTTGTAGAGAGATAAGGGTTTGGACGTTTTTCTTCACTTGCACCTTATCAGAGAGTAAAAGAGAGGAGATTTCGTTGGAGAAGAAGAAGGTGAAGTAGAAGAAGAGGAGAAGAAGGAAGAAGAAGAGGAGTGAAGTGATTCAAGCTCGGGAGACTTCCACAACCGTCAAAAAGGTATGCCAAATCTTCAATATAACTCACTTGTGCCTTGTGAGTGTTGGGGATCGACGTTGGTGTCGAATTTCCCGTCGGAATTCAACCAATTCAGAGGTTGAAGACGACGATCGGTCGACTGGTGCCTGTGGGCAGTCGACCGATCCTATTATTATATTGATGTTTACCCGCGAACGGTCGAACGATGTCGTTAGACGGTCGACCGTTATGCCAGATTTGTGCGGGAAAAATGGGTTATGCTGTTATCGGTCGAACGGGACCACTTAGCCGGTCGACCGAATAACAATGAGAATGGGTCGGTTGGGGATTTTGACTTATTAAACGGTCGAACGTCCTTAACCTTGTTCGACCGATCCATTTGATGCTTAGTCGGTTGGGAGCTTTGACCATCAAAACGGTCGACCGCTCTTTGACTTTCGGTCGACCGACTGAGCATTTTATTTAAGCGGTAGAGTGCCTGTGTTGATTCGGTCGAACTGTATAGCAGTTACGGTCGACCGAATATCACTTAGGCAAAATACGGAAAGTCCTGTTATCGGTTGAACGGCCCCTTGGTTCGACCGGTCGGATATATATATTATATAAAATTGTATAGCGTAGACCATCCAAACGGTCGACCGCTAGATGACTTTTGTTCGACCGATTGGTCGGTAATTCGGTTGGCGTGGTTCGACCGGTAGATTTGTTTGTACAGTACTGTGTACTGTGTGGGGGACCGGTCGACCGGAGTGCTTGTAGCGGTCGACCGATCTGCCGCAGGTTGGTGGATTAATCCACACGCGAGCCGTCGATGTCAGGTCGACTACCGGCTCCGAGGCGACGGTTGATTACCGGCTTTGAGAGCTACGGATTTCACCTTCGACGAAGGCGTATTATTGTACTACCATTTTCCTCTCTTACCGAGCGGGGTGTGAGGGATGTGTACCGTAAACCTTGGGCAGTTTGCGAGGGTTTAGCGGTAGGCCGAGGATGTTCCGGCAGGGTGCGCGCTAGACGACTCTTGGGGGAGCAGTGGCTGTCGTCTGACCCGAGTTGTGTATTCGGCGGGCTGACTCGCTCCTTGGGTGCGGCGTGTACCGGGGGTTCCTTCCTGCACTTTTTGGGGAGCAGTGGTGTCGACTGACCCTTGTGAGGCAGCGGTGGACTGACTTGACCCTAGTGGCAGGAGTGGTTCAGTGCCGCGGAGGCGGTGAGGGCATTATTGTGGGCCCGAGGTGGATGATCATGTGCATTGCATTGCATTGTCTTTAATTCCTTTTTATATTTTTAGGAGGTTTGGTATACGGGGTTCCTGCAGGGAACTCAGGCATGTTTGTTGTTTGCATTTCAGGTAGCGAGCAGGTTTAGAGTCAGGTGGTGACCGATGACGGTGCCCCCGAGATCAGATCCTGTAGTTGTCAGTCTCTTCCTTTTGAGGTGATTACATATTGTATAGCTTTTGTCGTAATCACAGTCAGTTTGTATATTTGAATTCCACGTGGATCATATTTATATTATATATGTTGGTTTGTTTCCCGTGACGTGCCCAGTGTTGACCGTTGACGGTCTTTATTATTGTTTAAATTTTCCGCTGTTTTCGGGTACGTTACAGTATTATTTGTTATATTACCCAGCACTAGTGACTGGTATTTTTGCCGTGTTTACAGTTTATATTACGGAAGGAGTGGACCACATAAAGGCAATTGTTTCCCACTCTATACCAAAAAATATTCACATATAAAAACTCAACCCAAAAACTTGAATGAGAGAGCACACGAGACTTATAACTATATGGTTGGATGAAACTATTTATCTTGTAATAGTTTAATGTGAAATCTAAATATACTCCGAGACTAGAACTTCACGCCGAGAAATAAATCATAAATATTGCAACTCCAACGCCAAAACAAAATATTTAAAAATTCGTGAATAATTGAATATTGATAGCTACAGACCAACCACCCAATGACCCAATTTCCACGTATAGTATGTGGAGTAGCAAGACAAATTCATTTCAATCTCCATCCCTCCCCTCTATAAATAGGCAAACCATCCCCATGCATTCACCATCCAACACATAGAAAGACAACTAAGAAGTAGATAAGATCTCAGACAATCCTTTCAATGGCTTCCACCAAATCCGTTGTTCTCTTGCTTTGTTTCCTCTTTGCAGTTGCACTTCTCATAACTTCTGAGGTCTCTGCTAGAGAACTCGTTGAAGGTGAACCTCATACTTTCATATAAGTGTAGTTGATATACAAATACTTTTCATTTACCCCAACAGATGACCAACTATATATATATATATATATATATATATAAGTCTTTTTTGGCCATACTTAGTCTCGTTTAAGATTTTAATTTATGGTATGCTTACGGCTTGCAACTGATTAGAGATAGAATGCGCGCGTGATAGACTAGTTTTGAAATAACAGGACCTGGAGATCGCGGCCCAACATATTAATTAAGCATGCGGCATCCTAGAGGTTGATGAGCTTAGTATCGAAACAAATTAACAAGGACATTCAAAAAGTAGTATTATGGTTATGGGATTTTCATTCATCAATAATGTTCATAAATTTTGTAATTATGCGACTACCGCTCCAACTTGTCTGATATATAACTACCAAGCAAAGTTTTCCGACATATTTATTCGTGATATGTATGCTCTCCTTGGTAAAGTTTTTTATTTATCAGAAGTTAACATCACGGACTGTATACTTCATAATTTGAAGTAAGCAAACAAAAGTTCAACAGTTATCGACGCAAACCTGTTAAGTATCCCTTAAGTATATATAGTATCATGCACATGGATACATGATGTAAAATAAAGTTCAGTAATCAAAAACAGTATTTGTATTTTTTTCTTTCCAAACATCACCCTTGGATTTCACCACGCCTAACCAATCTATACTTGTTTTACGCATTCAAAATATTAGAAGATCGTTTAATGGACAACTATTTGAACTCTTTTTTTTGTTGTAGATGCCCAAAAGGTAGAAGATCAGGGCTACCGTGGCGGATATGGAGGACGTGGTGGATATGGAGGACGTGGTGGTGGATACGGTGGACGTGGTGGTGGATACGGTGGACGTGGTGGCCGCGGTGGATACGGAGGACGTGGTAGATGCCGCGGCCCACACTGCAAGGCAACTGAGACCAACAACGAAGTTGCTGCTGAGGTCGATGCAAACACACATGCTTAACTAATCGATCGCATCTCAGTTTATCAATCTCATGCTACGATAAGAGCTAACTAACCACTTCTGATTTCTCAAGTGTGTTCTACGTATTGTTTGTTGTGTCTCATCCCAATAAAGCTCTTAATAAGATTATTATGGTCCACTTATTTATCCTTCCATTGATGTGATATTTTTTGCATGATATATGGTTGGTTTGGCGGACAAGGATTTCGTCTTAACCACAGACTAGCGTATATAAGAAAAAAGTTAACCACAAAAAATACACTCATAACAAACACAAGCACGACATGTTCGGATCGAGGGTAAACATGCACGTAAAAAACAAAGTTTAGACGATTGAGGACATATTGACAAATACTACCCCCATAGTGGAACTGTCCAATTTATTTAGTATATTCCATTATGCGATCCCAAATATAATAATTAAAAATGAACTCATATAAATGCATACATAAACCACATGGACCAATCTTGATACTAAGTGTATATAATTCCATCACTCTATACTACACCATATTGTTCCATCGGCATGTACTTTGATATATTTAATATTCGAGTGGATTGCGTTCCATGATCTATATATGCTCCATGATATCTTATCAAGTCCCAACATGGGTCCAAGACCACAATAATTGAGGTGCGTATGAGATCTAGATTTAGAATGTCATGGGACACAGCATGTGCTATGAATTTATTCGTTCAACGAAGAAATTAAAGTGATATTTTTAAATATTTCTAGTTCTTCCAGTTGCTTGTATAAAAATATGAAAGATGCATGTTTCACATAGAGAGAGTTAAATTTATACGGTATTTTTTCATGTTTTCTACAGATTTCCTAGATCACTGGATAAAAGGACTTGGATGTTTCATTAGCCGATTTTCTTGCATCTTAAATATTGCTACTCCAATACCAAAACAAAATATTTAAAAATTCGTGAATAATTGAATATTGATAGCTACATATCAACTACCCAATGGCTCGTTTTCACGTACATGTGTAGTAGCAAGATAAATTCATTTTCATCTTCACGTAGGATTTCGTAACCTTATGTATGTGTATATTTTTAAAAAATTATACACACATACACATAATCGATTTCCATATTTTTGATAATTTTATGTACATTATTTTATATTTATTCTAATATTATATAATCTACATATATTAAAACAAATATAAGATGATCATACTCAAATGTCTTCTAAACCCTTTATGAAGATCTGGAGTTGCGTTGCCCGTCGAATCGTCCGCCGATTTGCCTCCAAGTGTTCACCAAACTCTAAACAAGATTAGAGAGAAAGAAACTAGTCAATCAATCTCTAATTAAGCTTAAAATCTAACTAATAACTCTTCTAATTCTCCCTGAGATTTAATCTCCAAAAGCTTAAAATAATTAAGAGAAATTCGGATGGATATTTTTGTATTAATTAAACAAGTAGGGAGAGAGAATATTTTTGTATTAATTAAACAAGTAGGGAGAGGATACTTATTTATAAGTTCTCTCAATACTCACATCATTGACTACCTACTAACTCATGATCTCTTGCGTTTCTCTCCCTTAAACCAATCACAAATTGACACATAATCATCCTCAAAATCGTTTGACTATAATTGGAATTAATTTAGCACATGATCAACACTAATCTCTTAATAATTCAATGCAGAATCGTGCAGAACGGTCAACCAAAATCACCACTCGGTCGACAAATGGTTATAACTTTCACAAGTTCGACCGTACCGTGAGCTAGATGGTCGACCGAATATTCATGAAAAAAATTCCATGGAAAATTTCGATCGAACCACGTCTCACTCCGGTCGACCGTTTATTTACCAAAATTTTCGGTCGACCGTTATATCACCATGATATCTCCTGGAGATTTTCGGTCGACCGTTATATCACCAAGATATCTCCTGGAGATTTTCGGTCGACCGTATACTACAATGGGTCGACCGATTCTATAATCAAGACACGTCCTGGTAATCCATTTAGTGATGTAAGGACATCACTTGTGTCTATCCATTGCCTCATGATATTGAGAATATATACAAAGTAGAAATGTGTCACATTTGTATTATATATATATATATATATATATATATATATATCTTCTAAGCTAATTATAAATGTGTAACTTAACACAAGTCACATTGTGCACAATATAATTTTGCTTTGTCAATGAACCCACCAATATCATCACTCAAATTAAGATGGGCAATGATAATCTTTTGACTAACTATCTTCTCCAGCACAAGTCAAGCTCAACCAACTATTGTCTTTATCACTACGCTCATTGATAGCTTTTGACAATAACAAAATCGAACGATTCTCTAAGACACAGTGAAAACATTAATGACACTTAATACAAATCTATAATGTTTCACTTGCTAGGTCTATTCAATATATAAAGGTAATTATTTTCCTCTTTTATATACTCATGTCGTTAAATATTTGTAGAGCTATAATATTTTTTAACCAATACAACAATCTTATCTCGGAAATTAATGTTCGTATAAAAAATATGTTCACAACCGTAATATAATGTCGTTGTCCTAATATGTTGTGTTAGTCGTAATATAATGAATCTACTTTTACTAACGTTCCTCAAATAATGATGGATGACTGCATCATGTGTAACATGTATCGTTATTCGTAACAAAATTAATATTACGTTCACAACCATAATATAATGTTGATTTAATATGATGTTGTTAGTCGTAATATAATTATTTTAATTAACGTTCCTTAAATAATGAGGAATGATTGCAACATGTGTAACATGTATTGTTGTTTACCGTAAAATTAATAATATTTCACAACTGTAATATAATGTTGTTTTTTGTAATATAATGTTGTTAGCAGTAATATAATGTAATTACTTTTACTAACGTTCGTCAATAAATGTTAAAGAATTTGGTTTCAATAAATACCAAAAATCTATTCATATAATGTGTCAAAAAATAATTTATTGAATGTAGATCGTGGAAATAGAGCAAAAGGAATCTCATTGCAATAAGTGAAAATTCAAAAAATTGGAAACTTGAACAACTTTAATGTCTACATTGAAAAGAGAAAAAACTAATACAAAGGATCAGAGTAAAGTTTGTCAACTACAGATACACAAATTAAAAACTTCAATATTCTAGTATGTAATATTCATTTTAAGGACTAAATCATACAACAAATGCATGAAGAATTTATCAATACATGAGAATTTATCAATTTCTTAGGTGATGTTTTGAAGTTATTTGTTAGTTTTTTTAATTTAGAATAACATGTAGTATTAGTTTCTGAAATTCCTTTCGAACTTATTTAAATAAAAGTAAAAATATGTTAATTATACTAACATGTATCGATTTTCATAACAAAATTAATATTAAATTCACAACCATAATATAATATTATTACCCGTAATATGATCTTATTAGCCGTAATATAACGTAATAATTTTTAATAACATTCCTCAAATAATTATGAATGACTACAACTTGTATAACATGTATCATTGTTCGTAACAAGTATAAACATATATACACACAACAAACTTCAATTATCTAATTTAGTGTACACACAAATCTTGGAGATTGGTCGCCAACTTGAGATGTTATTTTTTACAAATCAAACTTGATTTAACACTTAGTACGAAGACAGGAGTTGGCAGATGATGAGGTGACCACACTAGTGATGGATGATCATTTACTTGGAATCCATTGATCTCTTCTGTCACCGCCTCTGCTATGCCAAACTGACAAGACCAACACAACCGAATTTCTTCCTCAACAACGTTGTCAATGCGATCATGTCCACCCCATCTCCCACAAATGTGATATGATCGTTGTCGTCTCCTTCCAACTAAATTTTTGTCACGCCTGAATAACATAACAACACCACACTGCTCCTGTTATTATTACATCAAACATGATTGTCTCATACAACCACTACCAAAATATAAACAAAAGGTAACCGTTGCTATGATGATAAAAGTTATCATGTAATTGCCTGAACAATAGATGTTACTGCATTAGTTGGATGCTAACATTCTAACAACTTAGAGATACTATTAAACTAACAATGCAGCGAAGGCATAAACTAACTCACACAAACACTTCGAAAATCTATACATGCGTAGAAGGTGTCGGATATAACTAAATCAGCAGAGAACTATGATGGTGTCCAAACTAGCCAAAGTTTTCGGCTTGAAGCTCAAATACAATGAAACTACAGGAACAGAGAGGAAGAAGTTGAATGATAAGAAAAAAATCCATGCAAAGAAAGGGGAAAAAACCAGTCCAACTCGACGGACTACGATGAGCAAAAATAAAACAGTTAACCTTTCTCCTTAGAATTCAAGTAAAACATGCAACTTCCCAAGAAAGAAATGTTTCCTCTTCGGCTCCTTAAGTAGAAAGCTATGATTTTAGTATCACGTGCAAGAAACTCTTAACATGCGAATTGTTCCTTGCGTGAGTTATTTTTATGGAAAATCCTTACCTTAAAGTATCAAAGCATGTTTTGCGCAGAAAAATCTTTTTGCAGAGCATTGTGACATGAAGATGTAACTTCCAATAAAAGCAGTGATAAAGTTGAAAGGTTGTTTAGACGTGCACACAGACAGATCTTACATGTTAATACGTCCTTATCGGAACTTAAAAATAAGATTATCCCATCAGCATAACTTTACCATCTACTAACTTCCCACTCTCCTCAGCACTAATTTCACACCTTAACCTACAAACATTAACAGAAACAGTAAGATCGAACCCCACTCTCCTCAGTAACCTATGGTGTGTATCCTTACAATTAATGAGTAAAATTAACCTGCCATTTGTCAAAAATAAAAAAACTTGGTCAAAGCTGAAATACGGCATTTCTATCTAAAGAATTTCCGTACCTAATCTTCAACCCGAATGTAAGACTTTGGGGAGAGTTAATAACACATTGACGGAACAAAGATCATTCCTTAAACCCCAAAGTATTTCAAGACCTAATCTTCAATTACAGAAAAACCCACCATCACATGTTATTTTTCTAACAACAAAGAAATACAAACATATACATTGAATCTATCAAAACCAGGAAACATGTATTTAAGTTGTCAAATCATACCCAAAAAAGAGGTTATTTGCTTGGGTGCCACCAAGAAACAACTAAATTGGCTTTATGCCATCTGGTTCTGACTATTTGGTCTAATGTCAAAGCAAAATCAAAATATTTATCTTATTGTCATAGGAAAACAAAATATTTATCTTTATGTCATTCCGTCGGTAAACCGTTAACTTTTCCGTTAATGTCCGTTAAGTATATTAATATTTATTGGATTTTTTGCAGAATCACCCTGCATAAACCAAAAATTCATAAAATTCATTATATGTGTTGTCAAAATTACAAAAAAATTATTTATACTCTCATCTCTATCTTTCAACTTTCATTTCTTCTTTTCTCTCACTAAACTTAATGACTCGATTATTAAAGTAATGAAATTCGATAAAAAATTCTAAAAATTATTTATTTTTATTTATCTTATTTCAGATTCACGATTTTTAATATTTTAGTACAATAATCTGATAATTGATAAAAGAATTTTTATACAAAAAATTTAATATTTTTGGAAAAACACATTTTATATAAAAATGAATTTTTATTAGACAAATGTTTTTTTAATAAAAAACAATTAATTATTTTCTATTTTTAAAATTAAAAAATTATCGAATTTCATTAGTTTAGTAATCGAGTCATTAACTTTAGTGAGAGACAAAGAAGAAACGAAAGTTGAAAGATAGAGATGAGAGAGTATAAATAAAAAAATTGTGTATTTTTTGTAATTTTTACAACACATAAAATGAATTTTATAAATTTTTGGTTTATTTCGGGGTGATTCTGCAAAATTTTCATTAAATATTAATATACTTAACGGACGTTAACGGAAAAGTTAGCGGTTTACCGACGGAATGGTATAAAGATAAATATTTTGTTTTCCTATGACATTAAGATAAATAGTTTGATTTTGCTATGACATTAGACCAAATAGTCAGAAACATGTGGTATAAAGCCAATTTAGTTGTTTCTTGGTGGCACCAAAGCAAATAATCCAAAAATAAAAGGTTTTCCAATCCACTCCTCCCCATCTCTTTCTCCCCTCCGCGAGGTGCAGAAAACCCCAACCCACCACCCCTAACCTGAAACCACAACCCCCCACCCCCCAAAAGAGTTTGAAGATCATACCAGTCGGCGTTGGTGACAATGTCGCGCCACCACGAGATTTCTCCATTTGGGTTTGGTTTGGGAACGGAGAGGAAAACTCTGGTGAGGTGGGGGATGTGGCGATGAGGGTTTGGTTGGTGAGTCATGTGTGGGTTGGGTTTGGAGTGAGATAGGAGGTGTGCGTGAATTTTGTTTAGGGCGAGAGGATTTTGTTTGAGAGTAGAATTTAGTTAAATTCCAATTATACCATCTTTTGAGTAATTGTAAGAAGATCTAATATCCACTTTTGGATTTGATTTAGATGGTGGATGTTTAAGAGACCCACTTAAGCTTAAATGAGCACATGACTCATTATATAATTTATGTATATATATGTATGTATGTATAATATATATATATATATATATATATATATATATATATATATATATATATATATATATATATTCAAGTAGAGGTGAGCAAATTTTGGTTCGGTCCGGGCACCTGGATAGGACCGAACTTTTCGGTCCGGGGGATACCGAAAATTCGGTCTTCGGTCCGATTCAGTCCGGTCTGGTCCCGGGCCGAACAAGATTTTGTGGGCAAAATTTGGGTTTTGGACCAGACCATACCGACCTGAATTTATTCGGTCCGGTCTTCGGTCCGGAAGTCTCAAAATTTTGATCTTCGGTCCGGTCTGGTCCAGTCCAGTGCAATCCGATTCAATCCGGTCTCAGACTGATGCTCACCCTATATTGAAGTGTTTTTTGGGGAGTAGAACAGAGAAAGGGGAGAGAATGGGAGGGAGAGGGAGCGGAGAAGTTGGGATTTCGGTTTTTTATTTTTATTTAATATGAATAATATTTTAAATTTTAGAGATTGTAAGTTGCAAAAAAAAAAATTGGACAAATTTTGTGATAAATTTGGTCTCACTAATAACACATATGCATACAAGCAAATAAATAAAATATAGGCGTACAAAAAGAGTTAACGTTGAAACGTAATTGCACACAAGCAAATAGTTGAAAAACGAAGGTAAAGAACCAATTACGTCTGGTTTGAAGTACACTGTACACCCAATCAAATAACAAAAGGATCTTTACACATTGTTTTTTTTTTGGAATACATTCAAAGTAATTACTTCCTATGAAATGGCTTGATATATAGCATATACACTGAAAAGTTGTCGGACCAATCACGGTTGTAATGTCTATGGCTTTAATTGAACGATTTAATATTAACTATAAATTTATTGAAATAAAACTTTGTATGTCCTATGTTGTACCAGTGATTTTGTTATGAATAACTACCGAATTACTCATGCGTTGCACAATTAAGAATATAAGGTTTAACTAATCCTTTACTATTCTATTATTTTTCAGTCGTGATATAAGTCCAAAATTTCTGGCTTGGTTACTCATGTGTACATTTTAGTTGTACCATTATATAGATGTTAATATAATAGTTAATAGATGCCTGATGTCTTGCACCTAGGGTATGAACGACAGCGTGTGCGCATACTTCTGATTTAAAATTTGTCACCCACACATCCGTTAGTGTAAGAACACATATCTTGGGCTGTCGTGACGGGTTCTACAATCAAAGATATGAATAAGAATAATTTTCAACATAAAATATAGGTGTTGGAAGTCATAATGCAGATTAGAGTGTATTAGAGGTCATTAGAGTCGAGTCATGTAATTGTTTCATGTAATTAACTCTACTGGATTCTATAACCAGTTGAGTCCAGTCCAGTTGGTTTATCAGTAACCCGATAATGAGCTACCAAACTTTGCCTCCGCTATATAAGTAATGGCCCATCAGTGTAATATACAACTCCATTTTTTTCATTCTCAATAATATATACAATAGAATCCATTTTCTTTTCCTCCATTCTTTCGTTCTGATCCTCTCGATCTCCTTCTTCCTCTAATTATCTTCCACCTCTGTTCCGTCCTACTGAATATGTTATATCCTAACCCTTGTTAGTGAGTTAATTCGTGCTTAGGTGTTTGATTGGGGAGAGATTGGTTTGGACAGCTGAGATTGATTGGAGAAAGTATAAAAGGTTTAATTCTCTCTCTCTCACTTGCATGAATCTCTCTTCTCTCTTCTCTCTCTCGCACTCACTCGTCTCTCTCCCTCTCAGCTCCCTGGTGTGTGGTGGTGTGGTCGTTGTCGAGGAGAAGAGGTTCAGTGAAGGGTGCGAATGATCGTGATCATCGGTTGCTCGGTTGATTTCGTCGGAGTTTAGCATTCTCAAGGAAACACTCGTCGTGGTTCTTAAAAAGTTTCTACAAGTCTTAAAGGTATGTCAAATTTTACTTTTATACTCACCTAAACTAGTGTGAGTGTTTGAGTAGTCGACGGTATGCCAAAAGACTCGTCGGAGTTTGTGCAGTAGAATTCAGCACTATAACGGTCGACCGGTGCTTGTTTCGATCAACCGGTCGTAGTGTAATTTGGGCGTTTACATCTCGCCCCGGTCGAATGATACTCTTGGGTGGTCGATCGGTTATGCATTTTGAGCGAGAAGATGAAGGCCCTGAGAGTTTCGATCGACAGAGTCCCCTTGTCGTTCGACCGAAAGCATTGTGTTAAGTCGGTTGGGGGTGTAGACCTCAAAACGGTAACCGCCATGAGACCTTGTTCGACCGATGACTTAAGTTTAACTTAAAGATTGTTCGACCCAATTGATGTTTTGTCGACCGACGTAGTTTGACTCGATGTTAGGTCTTACTGGAAGTTTCTGGTCGACCGGTTGGTAGTGTTTGTTCGACTGTTTGGTCACTTCGAGCGAGAGGAGGGAACTACTGGTTGTTTTCAGTCAAACGGGTCCCCTTTGTCATTCGACCGGTTGGTAGGTTTTTCGGTTGAGTCAGTCCTCTGGGTGGGGATTCCGTCGACCGTAGATGTGGTTTTGTTGTTCTGTCAAGTTTTGCATCGGTTGCATGTGATGTTGTGGGTTTGAGTTTTTATTTTGATCTACCTTGAGAGCAACGGGTCCCCAGTCTTTTTGGGATGACGATACGGACATTATGACCTAAGAGAGATCGTGGTTGTGGCTCTACGGAGTGGGTGCCTTGAGACCCGTGAGTTGTGGGGTTGGGGTGAGAGGACCTTGGAGACTTGATTTGATTTATGTCAATTGTGGTTGGGAGAGAGGTCCCGGGTACCCAGTGGAACAGTGGTGGTGATTTATTCATTTCATATCATGTCATGTATTTGTTTAATTTATCCATTTAGGAGTTTGGCATAGAGAGTTTCCTTATTGGAAACTCAAGCATAGTTTTATGTTTGCATTTAAGGATGTGAGCGTCTTTAGGAAGTGGTGACTGAGGGTGAACGCACCTAGACCACATCCTATCTTTTTGAGTTTTGAGGTTAATATGATTGTACTTGTATATGTTGTATATCTTTTGTGATGTAATCATACTTTCGATTTCCTGTATTATAAGGTGTACCACTCGATATATGTGTGTGTGTGTGCGCGCGTGTATGTGTGTGTGTCTGGTTTTCGTAGCGTCCCTGTGATTTATTCTAATGATATATCTATCTTTTAAAGTTTTAAATTTTCTGTTGTTTCGGGACGTTACAGAATCCATAACCGTGGATTTCTACTTGAATAGGATGCCCACTAGAGTTCTGCATGATAAAACCCTATATAAAGTCCTATTGGAAAAATTGTCTTCTTATGATCATTTTAGAACATTTGGATGTCTCTGTTATTGCACAAATCTACGAATAAAGATAAGTTTGATTATATAGCACATAAATGCATTTTTCTTGGATACTCTAGTGACAAGAAAGGATATAAACTCTTTCACATAACCAATAAAAAAATATTGTCAGTAAAGATGTAGTCTTATATGAGCATATTTTCCCTTATCAAAACAAAAATGTGTAGGACAATGATAATTCTCTTGTCATTGCTATCCTGTCTGATTGCATTGATGAACAAGATAATGATTTTGGTCATAATGATATTCACGATCCCATCGTAATTGATCATGATAATAATCAAGATCACCCACACAACCACCAAAATGACTCTCAAGAATAGGCTACTTTAACTACTCAACTAGTTTCTGCAGATCATAACCAAGTTCCCATTGACACGACACTTCATGTCATGACGTGAATGATAACAACACCACAACAGTTAGAAGGTCTACAAGACCTCAAGTTAGATCTGTCTTGCTTAAAGATTTTCAATGCCCAACTCTCAATCACAATATAGCAAGATATACTCAGATAAGTACCCAAGCTCAGAAGCTTCATAAGTCAGAGGTAAGTATCCCTCCCTTCTCCAACACAACTGGAGGGACTAAGTGTCCATTCAGAACTTCTTATCATATCATTTACTATCAAAAGGTTATGCATGTTTCATCAATAACATTGATTCTTTCCATGAACCACATGCTTATCATGAAGCATGTAATAATCCAAAATGGGTAGAAGCAATGACAAATGAACTTAATGCTCTTAAACACAACAATACATGGGACATTGTTCATCTACCTCCGAATAAAAAGACCATTGAGTGTAAGTGGGTGCATAAAATAAAATATAAAGCAAATGGTGATATAAAAAGATACATATTAGATTACTAGCAAATGGATTTCATCAAAGAGGGGTTAGACTATCATGAAACATTTGCACTAGTAACCAAAATGGTCAATGTGCGTTCTCAGTGTGGCTGCAATAAAAATTGGTATATATACATTAGGGCTATAAATGGGTAGGATTTTACCCGCAACCCGCCCTGTCCCAACTAACGCGGGTTGTGAACAAAAAATATTACCCGCCAACCCGCACAACCCGCATAATAAGCGAGACGGGTTACGGTTTTCTCGCAACCCACATAAGCCTTGTATTTAGTTGATTTTGTTGTATTTTGTTTGTTTTTAGTTTTGATTTTGTTTGTATTTAGCTTTGATTTTTTGTATATAACTTTAAAAACATACATTGATTGATTTTTTTCTTGATTTTTTGTATCTAGCTTTGATTAAAATGGTTAATGTTAAAGAAAATCAATTTATTTTTGTATTTAGCTTTAATAAAAAAACACCAAACCCACCCTGCATTGCCTAGTCCACCGTTACTCGGGGCGGGTGGCGAATTTATTTTTTTGACCCTGACCCGCCTACCCGCTTAACTTAGGCAAGACGAGTAGTGGTGGGCGAAAACCCACCCCACCCCGCTTATACCCCTAATATACATCAATTAGATGTCAGTAACGTATTTCTTCATGGTAATCTACATGAAGAAGTTTACATGAGGGCTCCTCCTAGCCTTGTTTTAAAAGAGGTCATTAGTTTGCAACTAAATAAATCATAATATGACTTCAAGCAATCATCTAGGTGTTGGTTTGAGAAACTCTCTAGAGCTTTAGAGTCACTTGGTTTTCATCAATCTAAGGCTGATTATTCTCTCTTCACTTCCAAGTCTAAGTCTTCATTTACTATTATCGAACTAGTCTATGTTGATGACATTCTTATTGCAGGAGATAACCACCAATACATCATTAAACTCAAAGATACATTGAAGAAACACTTTCATATTAAAGATCTTGGAGCTTTGAAGTACTTCCTAGGACTTGAAGTAGCAAGAAACACCAAAGGAATCAACTTGAACCAAAGGAAGTATGCACTTCAAATCATTGAAGACACTGGATTGTTAGGATCCAAACCAACAAATACCCCTCTTGAAGTCAATCACAAACTTGCTAAAGACCCTAGTGATCCTCTCAAAGACCCATCTGCTTATCATCGACTTATTGGAAAACTTCTCTACCTTACAGATGTCACAGTTACCATACCCGACATAACTTTCCTTGTTAATTTTCTGAGTCAACCTGGACAGCAACATCTCCAAGCTGCACTTAGAATGGTGAGATATGTCAAGAATGCACCAAGACAAGGCCTTTTTTTGTTGCAACCAACCACATGCTGCTCAAAGCCTTTTCTGATTCAGATTGGGCGAGTTGCCCACTCACAAAGAGATCAACCACAGGTTTTGCAATTTTTCTTGGCAATTCACTAATTTCTTGGAAGACAAAAAAACAGACAACAATATTTAGATCATCAGCCGAGGCAGAATACATATCTATGGTCAATGCAAGTTGTGAAATCACATGGTTAAATACCCTCCTTTCTGACCTGAATACTCACCATGATGCAATAGCAATTCTTCACTGCGACAACAAATCAACATTATATATTGCAACAAATCTGGTCTTCCACGAGCATACCAAGCACATTGAGATCGATTGTCATCTCATTCGTGAAAAGATCAAACATGGAATCGTCCAATCTAGACATGTGAGCAGTAATAATCAAATTGCTGATATTCTTACGAAACTACTCTCTTAAGGTAGGTTCCATGAGCTTCTCATCAAGTTGAGATTCACAATGTTCACTCTCCAACTTGGGGACTGTTGGAAGTCATAATGCATATAAGAGTGTATTAGAAGTCATTAGAGTCGAGTCAAGTAATTGTTTTCATGTAATTAACTCTACAAGATTTTATGACCAGTTGAGTCCAGTCCAGTCGGTTTATCAGTAACCCGATAATGGGCTACCAAACTTTGCCTCCGTTATATAAGGAATGACCCACCAGTGTATTATACAACTCCATTTTTTTCATTCTCAATAATATATACAATAGAACCCCTTTTCTTTTCCTCCATTATTTCTTTCTAATCCTCTCGATCTTCCTCCGATAATCTTCCACCTCCGTTCCATCCGACTGAATCCATAACCATGGTTTTCTACAATAGGTATTAGGCCAATATTGGTGTTTTGGATAGGTATCCAAGCCAAAAATAAACAATTGACTATACCAGATTGGTTGAAAGGGTAAATCTCATAAGGCTATCAGCCTATCTAATACCTCGGCCCGTGATATGTATGTACATGACAACTTCTGGCCCACGTGTAGAACTGTAGATATGGTTACTGTAATTTTCGAACGTATACCTCAACTGTGGTTACATTCATTTTTTTCCATTTTTTCCATAAATACACCCCAACTGGAACAACACTCACTCAACAACTTATAGATTTTACCATCACGAGAAGAAAAAAATCTCCATTTACACAATCATATTCCAAAAGAATATGCAACAAAATTTATCGGAGAAAACAATTTGGCAACAAATTCTCATGATTGCCCACGGAATACTAAAGGTTTGCTTTCACTAGAAAAGCTACGGGGCAGTCGTGTGCAGGTGGATCTAAGATTTTCAAATTGGGTATATAAAGTTGTAAAACCAATGAAAAATACTGCAATTTGTAGTGGAAATACATCATGATATTAATGCCCAATTATTATTTTTTAAATAATATCCGGATGAGAAGATAAATTGTTTACAACCAAGTAAAAGTTATGATTTCTTTTGACAGGTGATTATATTTTGGAAACAATGTAAAATATCATCGTGACTGTCCTTGTAAGTGGCTACACAGAACGAATGTATCGAAGGCCTGATTGGAGTCTTGCCAATTCTTCATGCCATTACCGTTTAAAGTGATTAATATATGGCTATAGACAGTGATGAGTTGTAATGGTTATGCTCAGTCAAGGATAATATATATATATAGAAGCACCGTTACGACTTTTCAAACGTTGAAACTTCGAGTTGAACCGTGAATTATGGTTTAATCATTGCTTTAGACAATGTAATCTACAATTTTTTCAAAAAAGAAACATTGAGATTGAGATCTCATTTGGTAACCGGAGGTTTTAAATATTTGATTTCAAAAATATATTTTCTTGGTATTCAATTCAAAATTAAGTACATACCAACGCTTACGGGAAGGGACAATATTCGGTAGTGTTGTTAAATGTTAAAAAAAATCATACAAGATAATTATTAATCTTTTGCAAAAGGTAACTAAAAATTAAACAAGCACAAACAGTATGGATTTACTTTACAATTTTGTATTAATAATTGGGCAGGGGCCGCGCGAACGCGTACCCCCAAAGCAACAAATAATGACGTACACTCTCCCACTTGGGGAGATGTTAAGGTGGCACCCCTCCAAAGTGCAATGGAGACCACCACCTAAGCCATGGGCCCTCTTGATCACCCATTGACCCCGTCCAGGTAAGTAATTTTGAAAGGGTGGGGGTGTTCCCATTTATATGGATGAACTGTGGGTGTTTATTTGAAACAGGCGATGTGGGACAAAATCGATGGGATGACATATCTGATTCGGTTTTTTTAATCATACATCATATAAGCTGAAGGTGTAGTTCTATGTATATACATTTCAGGTCCAGTCCAATCTTCTGTAGGCCCATTAGGTCCATATACACCCACAGCAAATAATTTTTGGAGAATGCGTTGATATAGTTTAATCTCTCTCACCTCAACAAACTTTTGAGATGATATTTATTATCAACAAACTAAGCCAACTCAACATATCAAGTAGTATCAGAATCAATCTCTCACAACCTAAACAACATCTGAGAAACCCAAAAATCAAGTCCAAATGATTCGGCTCTTGTCTAAAATTAATAAACACAAACACAATTTATTATTTCCCAAAATAATCAATTTATTTATTAATAAACGTAGAAACAACTCAACATATCAACTCAAATCAAGAAACAATATAAATACATAATTAGTTACATCTTAAAAAAATCTGAGGCTAACTAAACCTAAAAAATAATGAAAAACTCTAAGTATTAGGAAAAAATATTAATTTTCAAAAATGATTTAGCTAATTCGTCTTCAATATTTATCATCGTTGTTGTCGTAAAGATTCATGTTTTGCATTTTTACTGCAACGTTGATCCAATTCTTAAATCATACACTCATCTCGATTGACTTGTTGGACAATCTGTCTCTTATCAGACAAGAAACGTTTGCTTACACTAAAATGATATTCTAACGCCACAATTGACCTACATTTAAACTTAGTCTACATTACATTTAAAATTTCAACAAAACCAACATGTAACATATATTTCACAAATACTCTAGTAATTGGAAATAATTCATAAATAAATATGTTAGAGATGGGGTAATATTGTTCAATTAATCTAGTAGTGAATGCGAAAAAATATTTTCAAAAATCTAACATAATTTTACGATTATCCCAATCTACGATGGTTAACTCATACTCATTTTGGTTTCATTATAAAATGTCATAATTACATGATTATATAGATAACAATATTTTAACATTTTCTATGTAGAATTTCATCTACGGTGGACATCTAATTTAAACTTACTAGGTTTAATTTCATTATATGCACAAAATTCTCTAAAATCTTGATATCTAGATGTACTACTGCAACCTACATACACAACTGCATTCATATCATTTTCTAAATAAGGTTTAATTATGCTAAGTCCATTTTAAACTACCAAGTTCAAATTATGACATAGATGCAGGATGTTGCCGACTGGAAGATCACTTTCCTCAATCTAGATGCGGAATTAAAATGCTAAGCGAAGGATTAAGGAAAGAGACAATGCAAACCACAAAATCGTCAACACCGGAGTTTAGAGAGGTTCGGCACCCACACCCGGGTCCTGGTCCTCCTCGCAAGTCTCGCTTGATCCCCCGAGCCTCGCTTACGGTTCCACTAACCGATCTCCGTTCCGGGCCGAGACCAACGTCGTTTACAACACCGAGCCTCGCGAACAACCTCGCCTCGCTCGTGTCTCCTCTCACAACCCGAAAAGGAGCTTCCTTGAAGCTTTACAACTTGGTGATTCTTGAATAAGGAATTGGAATCACAATCTATCTAACACTCTACACTTGAGCACACTTGGATATTGATATGGAATTGGATATGCAAGTGGTGAAGTTTAGGCTTGAGTGTTGTGGATTGAGAGCTTGAAGATGGAGAGGATTTGGTTTTGAGTATTGGATAGATAGGAAGTGTTCAAGATCTTCAAAGCAACCAAATAAGGTCCTATTTATAAGCCTTCAAGCTTATATAGTCGTTTGGGAGTTGCTGGTGAATGGACCAATGAGAAAGCAAGATGTGACTTAAGTTCGGCCAGAAATCGAGACAGATTCGGTCGACCGTTATCCACATGGTAGTCCAAAACATTGGTCTGAACTATGAACTCGGTTGACCGATTAAGTATCAGATCACCGTTCACCAACCTCCAGTAGCTTTTATCTAGTTAGCCCTAATTAAATTCGGTTCACCGAAGTCCATTCGGTTCACCGTTCCAAGGTGGACAGTAGAATTGATTGGGCTCTGATCTACACAAGTTCGGTTTACCGTGTATACTTCGGTAGACCGAAGTAGCGTGGGTATTCCGCTGACAATGCGTGGGAAATTGTTTTATCGATAACGGTCAAGTTAAATAGCCGTTGGGCTCCTAAAGCCAATATGGATTCGGTAGACCGACATGTATGCGGTCGTCCGAGATGGGTCGAGTTAATTGGGCTCTAGGGTCTTGATTTGAATGCGACCGTTGGAGCAAAGTCCAAAACCGGTCCAGGGCTATTCGGTCGACCGAAGGTGGTTCGGTCTTCCGTTGGGGCAATTCCAAAGAACACCTAAGTTTCACTGTTGGGAAGAATTCGGTTATCCGAAAGGTGTTCGGTGGACCGAACTAGGTAGAGTTCGGTGAACCGAAATAAGTTCGGTTTACCGAGAAATGACGAGACAGATACCTAGTGCTCAAGTTTACATAAAACCTTATGGACTCAATAAATATAAAAGTTACATGTCTTGGTCCAAAGCTTTGATTACAAGTCTTGAGTCTTGATGTCCTTGTCTCAATGCTCATTTCCTTGATTGTCTTGATCAACCTATTAAGATGATTGCAAGTATACAAACATATATGCAATGCATGTAACTGTGTTTGCTCACTTTGATTGATTAGGTTGATTAATTAAGATTAGTTTAATTAATCATCAAAATTAATATAGATTAAGGCCAAAAAGCCAACAGATATTATTCGAATAAAATGTACCAATATCCATATTGATTTCATTTTTTGCGGATGTTCAAATCCGAATATGGTTGTGTATTTTTTTTTGACAACTAAACTTGTTCATTTCGAATACGAAGATGGTTACATTGTCAGATTTGGGACATGAAGTTACAAGTGGAAAAGAAAACCGTTTTCTTTTCACCAAATTTTTTCCTGGTGTTTGTGTTAGTCTTGGAAAAGAAAAATATTTTCTCTCTGTTTCCCTCTACCATCCAGAATATACTGAAATTGTTTCCCTCATTTCTCATACCCCTAACGGGAAACCAATGGAAATTACAGCAAAATTGTAAACAATATTACATAAAAACTTAACTACAAAAATATTAAAATACTTTTAAAAATTAAATAATATGATTAACTTATAAAAAAATAATGACAATATATATGTTACAAAGTTATACCATAAAATTAGATAATAAAGATTAACCATAAGAATACATCTTGAACTTCATAATGTCTTGTTAAAATAAAATTTTAAAATAAAATATTATTCAAATTTTAATTTAGTGTATTGTTTAAAAATGTATATATATAATTCACGCATCACTTTTTTGAGTTAAATTAAACTAAAATGTGCAATGTTTATTTAAATTTTAATGTATACATATTCTTCGCAATAAAATTATATATTTATATATACAACATCTAGTCATTTACAAATAATATCAATTTTTCGTAAATATTAATTAATTAATTCAGTTTTTTTTAATTTTCCAGTTGTTTACACAATATTGGTCAAAAAAAAATCTTTTGGTTTCTATTTTCTGTTATTTCCTTTGGACTACAGAGTTCATTTTCTAACAGTTTCTCGTGCAACATGCATACAAATCCCCAAAATAGAGTTATATACTATTGCAACATTAGGAAAGTAAAACATGTATATGATTATTTTATAGAAATAAAACTAAGACAGAGACAAATCATGGCATCTGAATAAATTTGCTCTCCAAATTTAAAAAGAGATGTGAGAGGATTATTATCCATCAAAGAAGAAAAATATGTTTCCAACTTTTAAAAATGTCGAAATCTGAAACTGAATACTGCCTTTTTGCCAATTCTATGCCTTATTAGCACAAAGATACATGGCCATCAACACCAAGCTATGTGAAAATCAATTTAAGTCCTCCAATGTTGTACTCACCAAATTTCAACCAAATATTGTCATCTTGGAGGAGGCTGGAACTAATTTCCACCAAGTTAACTCTACTTCTCTCACCAGATTTCTTTTATTTCCAAGCTTTTACGAGAGTTACTAACTCAAGAAACGGGAATTTAGCAAAGCCTGTAATACGATTTTGGGGAAACCCAAAAGAAGAGAAGAGAAGGTGTTCGTAGAAGTCACAACACACATGTTGAGGCGGCAGATGTTGGAAACCTCTGGTGGAAGTTTTTGGATCAGCGATGAGAGGATAATAACTTGGCAAGATAAGAAGTAATGTTTTCAAGATGCAGGGGTAGATTTGGAAACAAAAGTATAGAACCAAAAGAATGAACATGGCCACTTTTTAATAAGGGGATAGAATACATAGGATAGATGGATGAAAGTCAATGTACCACAACTAACCATATTGAATACTATTATAATACAAGACCATATTGAAAAAATAACCAAAACTATCGGCTTGATAACTACAATTATCAACTTTGTAGGTTAATCTTTATCCTTAGAAAATAACCATCATCCTCATCCATGCATCTTGACATTAACACTAGCTAGGTGATATTATTTTTGGTAAAATTCATTTCGTTTGGACAAAACAGGTCACTTTACAAGACACTGCTCTCAGATAGGCCCAAGAAAGTCATCAGTATCAGGCTACGCACACGTTCCAGCTGGCATCCCAACACCAAACTAACTACTTGATAATGTCGGCATCATCAGTTTTGTCTTCCCACTTCATAATCTCTACCCATCTCTACCTAAATCTACTCGTTGACCATGCACAATACAAATATTCGAAGTTTTATATATTAAAGGCTCGATAAGAGCCAAGTCATTGATATAGTGCGATTTCTCAACCGAAACCAGTCCAGCACTGGTGCCTCATGACGTCCGATATCTACAAGCTAGCCAACATGTACGTCCTTCCTCCACTATAAATATAGTGGAGATTGAACTCCATTTCTCATCCCAGTGAGAAGCAAGAAAAATACCAACACTAGTGTGTTTGAAGTGTAGAAAATGGCCTTCTTAAAAGTTCTTATGTTGTCGTGTTTCCTTTTGGCAGCTCTCCTTGTTTCCTGCGAGGTTGCTGAAGAAGCTCATCGTAAGCACCACTGTTATAACTCCGTCCGATATATTTGTTCTCTTATTGCTAGCTACGTACATGTTTAGTAATAGTGGTATTACTCGCATGATAATTCTAAGACATGCAACGTGCATGGTTGTGTTGACATCATGGCTTACATGTTCCAAATCGCTTTATTATCCAATCGGACAATATCTTTATCTGTTGCTGAATTTTTGGCATTGAAATGGAGCGTCTCCGGTAGCGCGATATTGTTGAAGTTTAGATATAATTTCATATGTGGTTGAAACTATGTACATATATAAATTTGTGTGTAAAATTAGTGTGACTAATGCATGCAATATGTGGAAGGGAGAGATTAGTCAAATATAATTTGAAACCATACAAACTAATAGGTAGAAGACTAATTAATTACAGTGCCATGCACTTCTCCATCGACATGGATCTATTTCTCCCAGTAGAACTAATTTTACCTTTAGTTCCATTTACCTCTTTTAAATATATATCTAAATTTCAAGTAACAATGTTTTGACACAGAAGAGCAAGAATTGAATGGAGAAGAAGTCCTGGACACAGCCCAATATGGTGGCTATCCCGGTGGCGGCGATGGTGGTTATCCAGGTAGAGGATATGGTGGCTATCCCGGTGGCGGCTATGGTGGTTATCCAGGAGATGGATACGGTAGCTATCCTGGAGGGGGCTACGGCGGTTATCCCCGTAGTGGATATGGCGGCTATCCAGGTAGAGGATATGGTGGCTACCCCGGCCATGGCCGTAGATGTAGGTTTGGCTACTGCCATGGAAGGTGTTGCACTTTGGGAGAAATGCATGGAAAACCATTTCCTTAAATCATAAGAAGTGATCTAATTAAGTCATGAAAGTAGATCTAATTAAGTCATGAAAGAGCTACTAGTTATGTGTCTTTGTTATTACCGTAATATGTAGTTTATGTTTGTTTGTCTCTTAATTTTACAAAACTAAATAAAGCTCTATGTCAGGTGTGTGCTGCATTATTCTAATATCTGTTGTGCTTGTAAGCTTTATATATTAGCTTAAATAAAAGCAGGTAGATGATAATGTTTGATATGTCCCGTGTGGTAATCGTGGATGTAACGTATAAGTAGTTTTGCAATTCACAACTGTAGGAAAACTTATAAGGCAGAAAACAGAATTTTGATCCCAACAAAAAAACCACGCAAGACATCCAAAACGCAAGTCGCGAGATATGACATAATTCAGATAAACTGTCGGCTGTGCATGAAAACACTAATATAATCAATTAATCATGTCATCTAGGCTGGAGAATCTACATTGCTTCAAATAAAAACAGGGGAATAACGTCAAAATCAAATTTAATAAATCAAACGAACGTATATATTAAAAAAACCGTAGTTTATAGTCTTGTATCCTTAAAATTCAGTACATATAGCAATTATAGTTAAACTGGTGGGCTTTTTTCATAAATGATTAACAGACTAAACTTTGAACCTTGATCAGAAATTCAAATTGATTTTTTACTCTTTTTTGGAAAAGTAACATCAAATCGAGAATCAAGCCCAACTTTCTCGAGATCCACCCTGTGTACTTATAGCCTAATTACGCAGTGCAGAATCGACTTCTAAATGGATCCAGCCTATATACTTCTATGAGCACATTTGAGTCCTTTACATGCATTGTATAAGGTACGGATATGTTTTTCTATGGTCGGTCCGACACGGTCCGTCTAATTTTTTTAATTATTTTTAAAAATATATATCCTCAAAAATCTTTAAAAATATCAAAAACACCTCCAAAAATCTATCAAAATACTAAGATAAAAATATATATACTGTGATTAACAGACTAAACTTTTAACTTCGATCCGGTACCTGGGTCTACCAATACACTCAATTAACGTGATACTTTTATGATTGAAGAAAAAATGCAATCTCCCTGAAGTATAAGATATAGAAATTCTCACCACCGCGCAACGCGTCTTTCATAGGACGATATCCTCTTGTTTGCCGCCGATAGCCACAAATGGTTATTAATATGTTTAGGGTTTTTCTTAAACACCAATATCCTATGTGTACTCGTATTTTCATGAATAACTTATATATTTTTGTTGTTCCACTAAAATATTTTTCATACCATGTCATTTTACATTTTGCCTCCCTTTTAATCAATTCTCTTTTATTTTTTTCCATAATTTACAACGAAGTTAGTGACACAAATACAAAATTACTATTTTTAAGGGACACAAGAGAAAAATGTTAGTGTAACATCCTCAAAAACAGCCGAAAATTTAAAATTTTAATAACACACAATCAACAGAGGATATTACGCAAATACGGAACACAGGTGCACCAACATATATAATATATATATATACGAACATCAGAGTATTTCAAAAGTTGTGATTACATCAAAAGACTATACAAATGGAAGCAGTAATCACTCGACCTCAACTGAGAGAAAGTTGGATCCGGTAGCGGTGCTCCTCTCCTCGGTCACCACCCCCTATCGCCGATCACGGCCTGAAAGTAAACATGCAACAATGCCTGAGTTTCCAGAAGGAAACCATGTATGCCAAGGTCTAAATACAGGAACTGAAAGACACCCTAGCATGCAATTCTACTAAACAAGAAAAGCATCACAACGGCTGGGCTCCAGGGCTCTTTCACCCAATCACAGCACACACCACAGTCACGGGGCTCCAGGTCTAATCTCAACCAACCACCGTAACTCACACTCGTCGTCAAGCTGGGCTCCAGGTCTAATCTCAACCAACCGCAGCTACCACGACACGACCAAGGGCTCCAGGTCTAATTTCAACCAACCCAAACGTCTAAGGGCTCCAGGTCTAATCTCAACCAACCCCTACACGCGGTCCCTGCTCAGGCTCCAGGTCTAATCTCAACCAACCACCGTACAGACTAGTTGGGCTCCAAGTCTAATCTCAACCAACCGCAGCTCTCACACAGTCACGAGGCTCCAAGTCTCTTTCAACCAACCACCGCAACACCACAGTTCTAAGCTGGGCCTCAGGCCTATTTCAGACAATCCCAAGCTCTCGCACCGTTACGGGGCTCCAGGTCTAATCTCAACCAACCACCGCAACTCTCGTGCACCCTAACACACTTGTCGGAAGAACATCGGCACCACAACTTGCCCCACACGGACGACCACAACAACAACACCTCCACAGTGCAAAACTGGACACAAACGGTCGACCGAACAAAAAGTCTCGGTCGACCGAATCAAGCAAATACAGGGAAATCGCATCGACCGACACTCCATCGGTCGACCGTTTCCCACCAACCGCACTCGTTCGGTCGAACCAAAGTCAAGGGACGGTCGACCGTTTAGATGGTCAACTCCCAGGTTCAACGAACAAAACGACCATTCGGTCGAAAGTCACTAGGGACAAATCCTACAACGAATTCGGTCGAACACCCGAGTACTCTCGGTCGACCGAAACCCACCAGGGAAAAATCCCTCACCCGCACCACAAATCCGGTCGAACGCCGAGACCTCCTCGGTCGACCGAATTACTCCAGAGCGTTCCCCACGCTCAGCACACAAGTCCGGTCGACCGAAACTACTTTCGGTCGAACCGACCACTATTCTCACTTAAGTCACGGTCGGACGAAGTCAACGAGCGGTCGACCGTTTGGATGGTCAATCGCTCCCAACCGACTTAAGACAGTGCACACGGTCGACCGGCAAAGGGGAGCCGGTCGACCGAATCTCACCAGGCTTGCCTCCTACGCACGATCGGTCGACCGCCCCAAGGGCATCGTTCGACCGATTTGAGGCAGATCCGAATTCTCTTCACGAACGGTCGACCGTTTGTGCCAACCGGTCGACCAATCAGGCAGTGAAATCTGCTGCACATTTACTCGCGACGAGCCGAAAGGCCTACCGTCGACTTGCAAATACTCATGATAAATAAGTGAGCGAGCTTGACATACCGGAAGGCTTGAAGAAGCCTTTGAAGAACCGCGACGACGCCTCCACGAGCATGTCTCCCCAAATCACGATCTGTCGACGAACCTCGCGTCCAAACGACGATCAATCGCCTCCTCGACGATCCACAACCACGACACCACCTCCGGCAACCTCCAACACCCAACCATGACCACAGAACACGAGTTAGGTAGGGGGAGAGAGAACCAACGCAAGGAACGAGTTAAAACCAACAACTCACCTCCAACTACCACCTTCGTTGTTCCTCACTTCGCCGGGGATCACCAACTCGCCGGAGCTCGAACCTCTCGCCGGAGCACACCACTGAGGTAGAGAGAGAGAGTGAGAAACGGGAGTGAGAGAGACGTAAGAGAGAGAGACTCACCTCTAAATATCTTTCCTTCCTTCAATCCTCACCCTCCATTCCGATCCAATCATCTCCACTACTCATCTCACCTCCAACCGATCTCAGCCCTCCATCTCAACTCCCCTAAACACCACCTAATCAACCACAAAGCACAATTAGGATTAGGATAGAATCCTACGGTTAGAGACTTCGTCTAAACATTTTCCTATATGAAAGTAAAGTCAATGGAAGAGTCAACCAATCAATTCGATGCTACTTTCCCCTCGTCTTCGAGGCGATTGAGATTTGGCACTCGCAACTATAGAAGTTAGAAACACTCTTATATCCAGTTACATTTATCACTTGACATTATCCAAAACAGATTTAATATATGTATGATCTTAATTTGAACTTCTCAAAACTTTAATTCTGACTTCATTTACCTTTCCAATTAGCAATCGAATCCTGTACAATTAGATTATGACTTAAGAACGCTCGTCTAAAAATGGATTCTGCAGTTGCCGAATTTCAGGAAAACTTGCTATCTAGATTCCAGGCATCCATGATTGACATGTTTCTCACTAATATGGGCCCCAAAGGCCAAAATGTAATATTTAGTGTATATATTCATCCTCTTAATTAATTGTGTTTACACAGCAAATGTCGTCTCCTTTTCCCTTCCACATACTACTACTCCAGATAAAAATATCTCCCACTCCACTATAAATAGGTAGCAAATTGCACTCTATCTACTATCACAGAGGAGAAGAAAAAACACCATCATCAGAAGTGTTGAGAACACATGGCTTTCTCCAAGGTTCGTTTGTTGTTGTGTTTCCTCTTGGCAGCCCTACTACTCGTGTCCAGCAAGGTCGTCCGAGAAGCTCGTCAGTATCACTCCAATTCCCTCCAGTGTATTTGTTCTTTTACAATTTTGCATAAACACATTAGACTTTTGATCTAAAATTAGAGGTTGAAGCAAGACTTGATTCATTTCTTATGTTTCTTTAGCTTTTATTGGAGTTTAGGTTGATATTTATCAATTAAGAGTAAACATTATGACACGTACGGATCGAGGGTATATATCCAAACAAAAACCCGTATATATCTTGAAACAATTTTTTTTATATCAATTCAGAGAGTGATTTACATATTTACAGATTATAATTTATTTTCAGAAAGTTCGTACATCAATGAGTGGTAAATTGGTATTTCTTGATGCAGAGGATCCACAATTTAAGGGAGAACAAATCTCGGACAAGGATCTCACCCCCGATGCCTCGTCTCGGTGTTGCCCTAAGGGAACAACATGTATTTGCAGAGAAGAAAAAGAACCACCACTTCCTTAAACCTTAAGATATGATTTAAGTTCCGGTAGGGCTACTGGTGTGTTCCATCAGATTGCTAACTTTTATATGGTTAGCATCGGGTTATAAACCGCATTAAATAAAGTTCTTTGTATCATTTATTGTACGATACACATTGTTATTTGGTGAAAATCTTAGACTATCAGCTATCGTTAACTAGGTTATGTTGATGACCTAAGTTCATGCACACTTTCTCTTTTCTTTTTTTTTCTCTGTGTCATGTTATCATGACCATTTTTTTCTTTTTTCTTTACTATTCACCAATTTACCATTACCTACGTCATTACACTATCTTTCATTCACATCATTAATTTTCTTATCAACTTTTATTCTATTACAAAATCATTTATATTTACCAAAATATTAATAATATATTTGGAAAAACCAAAATACCAATAAATCTCGTATTTCCAAATTACATATAATTTTTTTAGTTAATCATCAATGATTAGAAAATAGTATATATCATTAATATTAATAAACACAAATATTACCTTAAATTAAACAAAAGTAAGCTTACATTACCCGAAACGATAAACCAAATACACGACATAAACAAAATACTATCGACAGGATGGAATTACGTTGCAGCGAGAGAAGATAGCGTTGGAAAGAGAGAAAGAAAAAACCCGTCGAGTTTCTATGAAGTACGACCTTTATATTTCACTTCTGAAAACCAAAGAAAAATGCATCATGACCCCGCAGGATGAAATTAATTTGGAGAAGATCAATAACCAAATATTTAAGTAGAATTTTGTGATTTTACTTTTTCCAGTTTATAACTTATCTTCCCTAATTTGTAGTTGTGGTTTTTATTTCAGTTTAAGACTTATCTTCCATATTTTCATGATTAGTTTCAATTGTTGTTATTTCAGTTTAATTGTTGTTTTCTACTTTAAATTTCGTACAATGTTTCCTATTTCAAAAAATTGGTGTGTTTCAGTGTAAATTTCGTACTTAAATCCTAAATATTTATCTTGTATAAATCCCTAATTATTATAACAAATACCAATAAATCTTGTAGTGTTATTTTTTATCATTTTTAATATGTTTTTTAGATCTTATTTTCTTAAAATATGTTTTCTAATTAATTTTTTTTATTTTCTAATTAATTTTAAAATTTTCTTGCATCGACCCCAACTTTTCAATACGGAGTCTTATACATCATTTGGAGGTCGATTTTGCAAATAATTTTAAAAAAATATAAACAATTATAAAACGTATTTAAAAAACAATCTCAAAAAAATTAAAAATAATTTAAAACAAACAAAATAAAACAAAAACCAAAAACATAAACATAAACAAGACATTTAAAAAAACCACGACCGACCTACCCCATGACTAGGTCACTCCAACGACCTGGTCGATGACCCGATCGATGGATGACCGGGTCATCCTCCCCATGACAAGGTCGGTCTCGGGGATGACCGACCCATAGTGGATGGTCTTAGGTCATCAGTAACCATGACCCGGACGACCTGGTCATGAGCTTTCTCTTTCTTCTCTCTCTTCCAAATCAGTTTTCTCTTTCTTCCACATCAGTTTTCTCTCTCCCCAACACAATTTCTTATTTTTCCTATATTATTCACCACTTAACCACAACCCACCACAACTCATCTCTCCACACATCATATTTCTGGGTCGATTTTGGAAAACATTCTTAAAAAAATCTACAAAATAAAAAAAATGTATTTTCAAAAAAAAATTCAAAACAAAAAAAAACTTAAAAAATCGTGCTTGGGAGGACGTTGGGGGTCTCCCTGGCCGACGACCCCTCTTCCGGTTTCTCTTAGGCATGTCATAGGTAAAGTGTTCGACACCGAATTGTAATGTCTTAATTAAAGATGTGCTTGAATGTGATATTTGTAAGCCCAATGAAACTTTCAATTGATAGGCATGATTTGTATTTATCGGTTAACACGCCACTTTGAAATGACGGTCGTCAAAAGTTTAATATGATATCTCATGGGTAACTCCATCTGGAATTCAAATTGTTTCTAATTTCTAAACCATAAAACTGTATATTATTATGCATGTACTCATATATATTTGAAATAATACATTTTCATTTTTTATTCATATGAATGTGCAAAAAAATGTTTGTCATGTGGAAGTCCTAAATTCTTCCTCTCTAGTTGGTATAAAAATGAAATTTCAAAACAACATAGCAAATTTGCAAATACACATTAAATTCTTGTAAATAACTCACTTTGAAATTAAATTAAACTCAAAGTAAAATCTCAAGTTAATCGACTCATTCAATCATACTTGCTCAAGTCTGACGCAGGAGAGGGGTTTTCGAGCCAAATCAAAGCACGACGGTCAAATGATCCACGTACCAGTAATCTATCATAGACCACATATAATATTCATAACAAAAATGGATTTTGATGGTTAGGGAAATCCATATATATATATATATATATATATAATATGAAGTTTATTATATATATAATGTAATAAATCCCAATATAATATTGATGGTTAGGGAAATCATACTTGCTCAAAATCCATATATATAATATTCATGTAATGGTCTATCATAGACCACACACGTGTATATATATATGTATGATGGTTAGGGAATAAAATCAATATTAATATACGCATACGAACAAAAATAGTAAATTTGATAGAGAAAGAAACCACAATAATGCAAGTCACAAACACAATCACGCAAACACATGTAAGTTCACAAGATTTAACGTGGAAACTCAATGTGGAAAAAACCACGGACGACACAACTTCAACCTACTATAGAGAAATGTATTACAAGAGAGGCTTACAGAACACACAACCAACCGACGAGGAAATCCTAGCTGAATTTGCTCCTATCGAATCCACAAGGATGCTCTATCTTTCTCTCAGGAATACAAAGTAGACAATAGTAAATTAGGGTTTATTATCTTAGATAGGATTCTTACAAAGGGGTACGAAATTGCATTTATATACTAGGCCAAAATAAGTATTAATTGCACCAAAATCAGGTGGAGAAAAGTGCAGAACGTGGACAAAACAAAATTGAATGGTCGACCAATCGGGAGAAATGGTCGACCAAACTTCAACTGTAGCACGATCTCGAGCTTAATCGGTCGACCGAAAATCTCCATGCACTTTTCCCGGACGAACAAAACGTAGGCATGGTTCGCTAGTTGAAACCTCCCGGTTGATCGTAATTGTCCTTTCCTGGACGACAAACTACACTACCGGTCGACCAAACTTTTGGTCCAATCGACCGATTGTCTGTTTTCCTACAGAAATACTTAATACGCATATTCAACGTAAAAAAAAACAACAACAATAATAATAAATAGAGAAACTCCCAGGGCGCATGTACGTGCAAGGGAATTATTTTGACATTGGCATTTGGCAACCGAGGGTAATTTAATTGCACTTAACAGGAACCAACATTTCCAATGCTCGCTCTCAAATTCACAGAGCAAGCTTTTTCAAGGTTGCCAACAATTTGGGTCATTAGGAGGCACCAAAGTCACGAAAATCTCATGGTATAAGACATGCCTAAGTACTAATTTTCTCATTGGTTCTTTAGGACCATCTTTCACATCTATCGATGTGAATTAAAGTCAAACGTGCCACAATCATAACCATAATGAAAGGATAATGGAATTATTAGCTTTGCTGGACCTACTTAACACCACTGAATTAATATATCCCATAATGTCAGCCCAGAAAACGATGGGCTAGGCTTGTTACAATCCAATCAGCTAAATTTGTAGGTTAACACAGTCCCCCCCCCCCCCCCCCCCCTCCCCCCCCCTAAAAATCAACTATTATGATCCATCCTGATATGAACATATATCTACGTGTAACGTGATATTAGTTTTTTCAACTTGATCGAATCCGTATGGACAAAACAGGTCAAATTACTAGACACTGCTAGCAGATATGCCCATGAAAGTCAACAATATCAGGCCACAACCATACCATACGTTCCGATTGGCATCCCAACACCCAACTAACTACTTGATCGGCATATCGGTTTTATTTTCCCACTTAACAATCAGCTGCTCATCTGAATCTCTAGCTAAATCTACTCGTTGACCATACTGATATAAGACACAAATACAATTTATATTTTGCTCAAGTGGCACAATTAAAAAAATTTGAAGACTTGATAAGATTCAAGTCGGCCATTAATACTGTAACGTCCTGAGCCTGGACAACTGCTCATCCGCCCAAACCCGGTGCGTTAAGATACGATCCACGATCCTGACCGCTGCGCACTCTGATATTTAAATCCATCTGATAGACTCATAATTAATCTGAAAAATATAATCAACAAATTGTGAGCTCGACAGCCCGCAAGTTCCAACCGTCAATCAATCAGAATCATAATCATGTGGAAAATAATACGGAATATGACATTCAGTCAATAAGCACAATCAAGAGACATGCATCACAAATAAAATACATGCATAACAATCTGGAACCCCCATTCGGATTCGACCACATCCTGTGCTTCTGAAATCTATCAATCAGTCAGACGCACACCTGGTAGCTCCACACTAACGACAGACAGCCCTTTCCTCTCTCGGGTGGCTCCACGCTGTCCGTTAGGCAGCTTTTTCCTAAGTGGCTCAGCCAGAAATATACATACAGTCACAGGACATGCCAACCGAAACACCACCATGCAATAATATGCATATCAATGAAATCAACATCGATACTCAGCATGTATGCAACTACGAATATCAAGAGAGACAAACATGATATGAAACTGAAGAATAACGAATCAGTACTTGCCTCAAAATCTCCATCTTTTTCTTCTCAATATTCTTCTCAAAATTTCATCTTCTCCTAAAACCACACAATCATCCAACAATCTTAATTAGTCCATTAAGATATTTGATTATTACCTCAACTAAAAAATTCAGGATATTACAAATACAGTGCAACTTCCCAACTGGAAACTGCCAAACTGGGTCCGTGCCAGTGCTGCCCATGAACATAGGGAGTTGATTCATTGAAACACACGACATTGATATCTCCATTTCACTATAAATACACTGGATATTGCACTCCATTGCTCATCCCAGTGAAAAGAAAGAAAAACAAATATTAGAGTATTTGAAGAATGGCATTATCAAAAGTTCTTTTGTTGTCGTGCTTCCTTTTGGTAGCTCTAGTCCTCGTCTCCAATGTGGTGGCTGAAGAAGCTGGTGAGCACCACTCTTAACACTCTCCAATTTATGTATTTTTGTTCTCCTATGACTAAACACCTGCTTATTAATGATATATATGATATGGTATATTCAGCTTTCAACTGACATCATAATGTGTGACATGCTGCCCATCTTATTTTGTTGACAATATGTGAGTACGTGTTACATGCATTTTGATGTTACATTAAAAATATTGGATGATTTTGGTTTATCTTGGAATCTCTAAACGAGAGGGTTGTACATGTTCTGAGATATTGTTAGCAGCACTTGAATGTGTCATATGTTGATGACCATCATAAGTTAAAATTGGATGAGGTGGGATCAATATTATTTCATCTTGATTGACAAGTATTTTACTTAATTATTTGTTTAAGTACATGTTACCAAGAGGGACACGCACTTCCTGATTGGTGGAATATGTGGGTCGATGGTGTTACGCATATAGAGGTCGATTAGCTACACATGACTTGAAGTCATGATAATTAACAATAGAAAGACTTACTGCAATATATATGTTTTTACATAGATCTATTTCTCCAAGTAGAAACTAATTTACCTATTGTTAGATCAAGTCTTAATTTAAAAGTTCATAAATTTATAATTCAAACATGTCTTCACACAGAAGAGCAACTGAAGGGAGAAGAGGTCCTGGACACAGACCAATATGGTGGCTATCCCGGCCGCGGCTATGGTGGTTATCCTGGACGCGGCTATCCTGGTAGAGGCTACCCCGGTTATCCTGGTAGGGGATACCCCGGGTGCAGGTACGGCTACTGCTATGGGAGGTGCTGCGCTTTTGCAGAGGTGCAAGGAAAACCACTTCCATAAATCTAAGAGATTTGATTTGAGTCACGAGAGAGCTACTTGTTAATCATGTGTGTTTGCTATTACCGTTATATATAGTTTTAAGTATGCGTCCTAGGGATCAAAACTAAATAAAGCTCTGTGTCCCGGGTGTCTGCTGCACTATTCTCATCTGTTGTACTTTGAAGCTTTATGTATTTAATTAAACAGATGGATAATAATGTTTTCATATATCTGATCAGTAGTCTATCATATATTGCATCCGTGGTATATAAAATATTTTTGTTTTTTGTTTAGTGAAAGGTTGCAAGTAGGGTTGTAAATGACTTGGTTAAAAATCGTTTAACCGTCCTAACCGAACCGACGGGTAGAGTTACGGGTTGTGAAAATCATAACCGTTTAATAAATGAACGGATAAGGTTACATGATTTAACTCATCCGTTTAACCGCGAAAAATAATGAATATATATAATATTTTGTTATATATACTATATACATATAATTGTTTGTATTATGTGGATGTTTGATGTTGTTTTATATGAATTTGTTGATGTTTAGATTATGAATTTTAGGAGGTATTGATTATAAAATTATGGATGTTATGATGTTTTTAACAAGTTTGAGAAGTTTTTATCTATTTAACCATTTATCCAACTCTTATATCAATTTTAGTATCCATTAAGTTTTAACCATTTAACCGCCCAAAACCGTTTAATTAAATTAAACGGTTAGGTTCATGGGTAGAGGTAAAAATAAACGGGTTTCAAACCGAATCGCGAACCGTTTAATTAGACGAGTAGGGTCATGGGTAAGTCTTATAACCACCCACGAACCGCCAATTTACATCCTTAGTTGCAAGTAGTATCGCTGCACCTTGGTAAAAAGCTCGATATAGAGTTGTCAGCTAAAAACATTAATCAAATAATAAGATCGGAAACCAAAAGAAGCATTCAAGCGTAGGAAACGCAAGGTGATTCAATTTTGCTAATTAAACTGTGGGCTAGCTAATGTATTAAAATACAGAATATAATCGTGAGTTCGTGGTGGGAAAATCTAAGTTGCTTCGAATGGGAAAATGGAATAACGTGAAAATCAAGTTTTGGAGTCAAATCCACGTAAATATGGATTCAACCCAAGTAGAAAATTGCAGCTGATATTCTTGTATCATCAAAGTTTGTCTACATATGTCAATTTAAGTTGCTACTTAGGAATGCCATATTTTTTATTGTTATATAGGATGTAGAAGGCTAAATTTTGAAGCTGGATTAGAAGGTTGAAACGACATTTCGGCCCAGAGTTTAGTTAGTGATCATAACATCTATGGTCTGGGAAAGTGGATTTGTAAATGGACAGCCCGTAACACAGAGTTGAATAGTTTTTGGTAGCAATTTTCTTTAAGAAATGTTGATATTTTAAGAATTTTGAGTTGATAAAAAAATTATATATAATTTTATTTTATGTTATACAAAGAAGGCTTTATCGGAGACAAACACTTTACAAAGAAGGCTTTAACGGAGGCTTAAAATATATTAAAAAAATCACAAAAAATTCTACAAAATCAAAACAAATAAAAAACACATTTTCAGAATTTTTTTTGTTGAAAAAACGATTTAAAATTAATTTATAAATATTTTTAGCCCTAAACAAAAATAATAAAAATTGGGGGGGGGGGGGACCCTCCCGTTAACGATGGTCTTGTTAGTTAATGCAAGTTTTAGATCGAAATGGGTACTCTCCGCAAATGTTCACGTTTATATCTCAATTCATACTTTAGTTTTGGATAGAGAGAGCATGTGTTGGTGAGACGTCTAAACAAACACATCGTGCGACCCAAACAGCCTTCTTGTTCATCTTTGATTTCATATATGAAAATCTTGGAAAAGGTCAGACTGTCTCATCTCTTCTTAATGGCATGATAAAGTAGGTTTCGTTAGTCAATTATACTTAACAAATGGACAACTAGACTTTGTCGCCAATTATAATATCTCTTATCCTCTATGTATCCTGTGATTTTTTAAAACCAAAACCAAATGGATGCGTTTTGTTGAATTCAAACAAAAATAGCACTTAACAAGAAAATAAGGCTGTGTTGATTAGGGGTGAGCAAAATCGGATATCCGAATTTTCGGATACCCGAAATCCAGATATCCGGTTTCCGGATCACCTAAATATCATTCCGATTCCGATCCGAATTAAACTGGATATCCGGATTTCGGATATCCGATTTTCGGAAACCGGATATCCAGTTATTGTTCCCATAAATACCTGCACATATTTTCATAAAAAAATCATAATCGCCAAAATATTCACAAAACCGATTTACCATCAACACAACAAATCCATCCAAAACCACTTCGAGCACACCAAATCCAAATCCACAAGTACTGTGATTGTATTCTTTAATCATTTAAAACCAAACACATTCAAACACCAACTAGTACTGTGATTGTATTCTTTAATCATTATATCCAAATCCAAGTCCACTATCAGAAGCACCTTCTTACTTCTGTCACACAAAATCCAAACACATGCAAACACCAACTAGCCGAACACACATCAGCAGAGCTCAAGAATCCAAAACCAAACCCAAATAAAAAAACCCAAAACCACTTCGAAGTTCGAACACACCAAATCCATCTAGCACAACATATCCAAATCATCCAAAAATGACAGTTCAAAGGCGTAAAAGGGGAGAGAATGGTACCGTCGGAGTTCCAGAGGTCGCCGAAGGGAAGGTGTGCTCGCCGGAGGGAAGATGGTGGTCGGTACGCGAGGGTTAGAGGAACGGGCGAAAGGGGATTTGGGTTTTGAGGGAGAGGAATGACGACTGGGAGAGGGGATTTTGCTTTTGGTTTTGATTTAGGGTTGGGGAGGTGGTGTTGATTTAGGGGTTATTTGGTTAAGAATTCGGATTCGGATATCTGAATTTTCCCAAACTACTATCCGAATCCGATCCGAAAATATGTGTAGTAAAGCGGATCGGATACCCGATCCGGAATATTAGGATCGGATATCCGATTATTCGGATTTAATAAACTGGATACCAGATCGGAAATGCGGTTATCCGGTTATTTGGATTTTTCTGCTCACCCCTAGTGTTGATGCTCTACCGCTAATGAACTGAACTATAAAAGTGATGCCTATTTTGTTTGGATTCAACTTATTACATATTTAATTTAAGGGTTATGTCTTAGAAGGGGGGGGGGGGGGGGGGGGGGGGGGGGGGACTTTCATCCACTTCATTGCTATATGTCTAAATAAAATCAATGCCTAGCCTAATTAATAGCTTGTAATTTGTAAATGGAGCACTGTAGTGTGAGCTTTGCAATAAAATATCAGCATAAAGTAAATTAAAATTAATAGATTAAACTGGTAATATATTGATTGACGAGGTTCTGATATATTTATGTGAAATGGGTACGTATAGCTACTTAACTACCACTGTGGGAGAAGTCTTGAAGAGATGGAGACTTGCCATAGTCAATGAAATTTTATATTTCAAGTGCAAGCAAACTCTAGTTCATCGTGAAATGGTCAAGCTAGGATATTGGTTAAATTTTGGTTTGAATTCAACTATTCTCATAATGCCTAAATAAAATCAATGCCTAGCCTAATTAATAGCTTGTAATTTGTAAATGGAGCACTGTAGTGTGAGCTTTGCAATAAAATATCAGCATAAAGTAAATTAAAATTAATAGATTAAACTGGTAATATATTGATTGACGAGGTTCTGATATATTTATGTGAAATGGGTACGTATAGCTACTTAACTACCACTGTGGGAGAAGTCTTGAAGAGATGGAGACTTGCCATAGTCAATGAAATTTTATATTTCAAGTGCAAGCAAACTCTAGTTCATCGTGAAATGGTCAAGCTAGGATATTGGTTAAATTTTGGTTTGAATTCAACTATTCTCATAATGCCTAAATAAAATCAATGCCTAGCCTAATTAATAGCTTGTAATTTGTAAATGGAGCACTGTAGTGTGAGCTTTGCAATAAAATATCAGCATAAAGTAAATTAAAATTAATAGATTAAACTGGTAATATATTGATTGACGAGGTTCTGATATATTTATGTGAAATGGGTACGTATAGCTACTTAACTACCACTGTGGGAGAAGTCTTGAAGAGATGGAGACTTGCCATAGTCAATGAAATTTTATATTTCAAGTGCAAGCAAACTCTAGTTCATCGTGAAATGGTCAAGCTAGGATATTGGTTAAATTTTGGTTTGAATTCAACTATTCTCATAATTTAGAGGTGTGTTTGGCTAACATTACTTGTGGTTGTGAGTCTCTCTTAAATTACTTCAACTATTCTCATAATTTTGGTTAACATTACTTAAATTTATCATAATATTCTTGTGATGATGATGAATGACTCAAATATCATGCAACATTAACTTCAAAGTTCAACTCACAACATTTCAAGAAGAACAAAAAAAGGAGGAATTCAATTTCCAACGCCTTAATTATTTCCATACCCCTCCGTTTAGTCTTTTATCTACTCTTCCTGACAAAAATCTTTGTATAGATATTGGGGGGAAAACCATAAAATTAAATAGTTGACCGTATGTATAATTTTCCCAAGAAATGGACAGCATATCTCTTCCTCTTTTCCTCCACAAAGAAAACCCGAAAAAAATTGTGCACCGGAAAATGAGGAATAAATGGGTTGAAAAAAATAATCCAAAAGGGTATTTCGGGAAGACAACCAAAAACACAAAGGTCAAATACATGGATGTGAGGGACTTAGATTTTGTCATGTCTTGGTTTTGGTCACACAAATTTCACCCAAACCAAACCAAAGCAAACCCCCACATCAAAGCTTCGATCTTTCTCCTCTCTCCTTCATGAGAACAACACCACCCTTCCCCAACCCCACCAGAATCAAGAGAAAGCCCCACTCTTTCTGCCTCTCTGAATCATGAATGCTGCTGAGTACCACATTTCCCTCATCAGGTAACCCTTTCATGTTGTGTTCCAAATAGAGGAGGATTGAAGTGTTTTTCCTCCATTGGAACTTGGGTTGATTCTGTTTGGTTTTATAAAGCTGTGTTCTTTTTGTTCACAGAACACCCATTTCAAAATACCCTTTTATCTGTGGATGTGCTTCTTCTTTTTCAGGAAAAAAAGTTTACTTGATTCTTAGCATCTATTGTTGATGACCCATTTCTAAAAATCCGATCTTAGTTTAGTTTGGAATGGGTTATTTGGCTTCTTATTGGTGTTTTTTATGTGAACCAGGTCCATGTGCTCCAGAATCTTTGCTTGGTCCCCATTTGCTGGAACTCCAAAGACCCCCTTTTGCATGATCATTTTATAGTCAAATTTTGAATTTGAGTTGCTTATCAGAGCATGCGTCTCGAATTACACACATTGACCTCAACAGGACATCAAGGACTTGTGATCAGTGTTACAGCTTAGAGCCATATAGGATGTTTGGTACACATTCGGGTAGAGATTTCTCAAATGGGCTTTCCTACAGAAGACCCTATTTTAAGCTTGCGACCTCCGCCGCTGCTGCAGCGGCTGCTGCTGCTGCTAACTCAACAGCTACACCTGCCACCTCTAGTCCAAAGAAGATCCCTAGTCTAACTGTAAAATTTCAAGACATCTATGACTTCCATGTCGAAGGTAATATCGATGATGTCAATGTATTGAATGAGGTTAGAGAGAAGGTTAGGAAGCAAGCGAGAGTTTGGTGGGAACTTGAGGCGAACAAAGGTGTGAATTGGTACCTTCAGCCACAGGTATCTTCTAATTCAGAGGGCATCAGTGTGAAATCATTGAAACCGTCAGTCTTCTCAAATACTGTGGCTCTTAAGAAGCTAATAAGGAAGGGGATCCCTCCAAACTTGAGACCGAAGGTGTGGATGTCGGTGTCTGGCGCTGCAAAGAAGAGATCAACGGTGCCAGAGAGCTATTACAATGATCTAGTTAGCGCAACTGATGGAAAAGTTACTCCCGCAACACGGCAGATCGACCACGTGAGTTTCCTTCTGTTGTAGAAATCTATTGATTTTTTTTAAACTTTGACTTTTAATTATGTTGGTTCATCTGAATTGCCAATGCAAAATACTTGTTACTACTATTTAGTCGATTTTGTTTCAAACAATCTGACATTAGTAGATGAATAAGGGTATACTACTGTATCTACTCAGCCAATGCCCAAAAGACTGTTGTATCTATTAGTAGATGAAAAACATGAAGGTCTTAAATATGACTGGCATCTAATACCTACAAGCTTAACCACGAATTGCCAATGAAATTAACAAAAGTGAAAGTAATATTAAACTTCAATGCTTCAGATATACACCAGTGAACTTGTTGAAGTTAACATCATCCTGTTATTGGTTCTGCATGGTCAATTTGTTATCCTTTATTCTAGTAATTTACTGTTACGAAACTACAACAATCATAATGTTAAAGGGGAATTTGTTGGAGGAGGTTGTGGCATGGTGTTGAGGCATTGTGAATTCCATTATAGGTCAAAGGTGTCTTAACATAATAACATTTCAGAATACCAAAGAGTGTACATTTCCATTCAGTTGTGTTTCTTTTAATACTACAATGTGAGTACTTTCTTCATTTCCCTTTTTATCCATGTAATCATTGACATCCAACTGGATTTGGTTTTCTTTGCAGGATCTTCCTCGAACTTTCCCTGGACATCCTTGGTTGGATACACCAGAAGGTCAAGCATCTTTGAGAAGGGTGCTTGTTGTTTATTCTTTTCGAGATTCTGATGTCGGATATTGTCAAGTAAGTACATATAGCATGGCACATTTTTTTCCATCTCAGAATTAAAACCCACCCTTGTTTTGCAACTTAAAAGTTTCTAATTCTATATGTTGTAGGGCCTAAACTATGTAGCTGCACTGTTGCTGCTTGTGATGAGAACAGAAGAAGATGCATTTTGGATGCTTGCTGTTCTCTTGGAAAATGTTTTAGTGAATGACTGTTACACTGATAACTTGTCTGGTTGCCATGTTGAGCAAAGGGTCTTCAGAGATTTGCTTGCACAAAAATGTCCAAGGTTTCAGTCATTTTACTTTTAAATATTTTGATATCTGTCAATTGCTTTCAGTCATTTTACTTTTAAATATTTTGATATCTGTCAATTGCTTTCAGCATTTTTTCTAAATTATTTCCTTTTCTGTCTTGAGGAAAATTGTAGGATTGCCACCCATTTAGAATCTTTGGGATTTGATATTTCTCTTGTAGCCACAGAATGGTTCCTCTGCCTCTTCTCTAAGAGCTTACCTTCAGAGGTATGCTTAGCTCATAATGATTATTTTCTTCAAAATATGCATACTGATTTCTTTATTTCCACCAATTAATGAAGAATACTTTCCTTACTAACTAACAATAATGAAACTATCTAGTTGTCTTGACCATTTCATGTGCCTGCTATCATATTTTCTCAGACAACTATGCATGTTTGGGATGTTCTGTTTAACGAAGGTGCTAAAGTCCTCTTCAATATAGCTTTAGCTATATTCAAGGTGTGCCAATTAACCTTTTTCCCATTCCTTTTCTTAGTATTGCTAAAAAAATTCTCAGTTTCTGTTATCTATGATAATTCCATGTAAGTTTATTGAATGATATTATCTAATGGAATTTTTTTCAAAATAATCAAAAAAAAATCAAAAATTAAAAAAATATGCACTTCAGAAACTTAATTGTCAAAGTATGCACATTGAAAAACGGCACCACATGTGCCGTTTTCATTAAGTAAAAACGGCACTGTAGATGTCGTTTTTACCCTTAATGAAAACGGCATCAGTGATGCTGTTTTTACTTGGGCAATTTTTTTCTTGGTTTCGAGATGTCGTTTTTATTTAATACATGTTGAACTAGAAACGGGTCGGTCGGAGGGGGGGGGGGGCAAATTTTTTGGATCTTCAAATTGTTTGATCTGGAAATTTTTGAATCTTCGTCACTTGTCAAAAACTCATTGTAATTATTGTGTGGGGGGGGGGGGGGGGGGGGGGGGGTTGTAACTCCAACACATTGGTCAGATTACTATGGAGTTGTGACATATTATCCATTATCAAAAATTGGTTTGAAGATCCAACTGGTAATTTTTTGATAAGTAATGTGGTGTGATAAATTTGTATTATCGTGGTAACGGGTTGGATTACAATGAGTTTTTGGCAAGTGACGAAGATTCAAAAATTTCCAGATCAAATAATTTGAAGATCCAAAAAATTTCCAGGGGGCGCTGCCCCCTTGCAACCCCCACCACCTCACCGGCGAGGTGGAACGCCGCTCGCTCACCGGTGAGCGAGACCCCCGACCGACCCGTTTCTAGTTCAACATGTATTAAATAAAAACGACATCTCGAAACCAAGAAAAAAATTGCCTAAGTAAAAACGGCATCAGTCATTAAGGGTAAAAACGACATCTACAGTGTCGTTTTTACTTAATGAAAACGGCACTTGTGGTGCCGTTTTTCAATGTGCATACTTTGCCAATTAAGTTTCTGAAGTGCATATTTTTCCAATTTTTTATTTTTTTTGATTATTTTGAAAAAATTTCCTTATCTAATTCCAAGTGAACTCCTCACGCAGATGAGCGAAGAAGAGTTGTTAAATGCGCATCAAATTGGCCATGTTATTAGAATCCTACAAGCAACAACACATCATCTATATGATCCTGATGAATTAATCACGGTACAGAAATTTTAGCAATTTTCTCTTCTTGTTACTTCATATGATTGAATGCATTTTAGACTTACTAGCTCCAGTTAAGGCAGTTAATTTGAAAGCTTGTTACTTAATACCTTCCTTTTTTGGAAACATTATGTTTTCTTATCTTCAAAATGGTTTTTATGTTTTACCTCTTATCCAAGCTCATGATTATTTACTTGTAGAGTTTACTTATTTCAAAAAATAACCAGAAAAATAGCGAGAAAAAATTACATAGATACGAGGTACTATGTAATAAATAACAAATAGATATGAGTGCACTTCCTTAAAGTAATAATAATAATTTAATAATCTGTATGACAGAATTAATCATATTTTGTGACAATAATAAATAACAAGTAGAAGTAAAACTTCATACGTTGTGTGATTTATTGTGAATTTTGATATGTTTTTATGCATTAATTATTTGATGCCCTTCTCAAACAGATAGCTTTTGATAGAATTGGATCAATGACAACAAACACAATTACGAAACAAAGGAAGAAACAGGAACCAGCCGTCATGGCTGAGCTTGACCAACGGAGCAGAAGGCTCAATTCTGCCAAGGATGAAAAATAGTCACCTTTGTCAACCAGAGTTGTCACTACTCACGCGTTGCGATGTTACTAGAGAACTCGATAGGGTATTCGAGGTGTGATGACCTCTGGTGTACGATGCTTGAATAGGATTGCATCATAATGGTCCAAAATCAGATAGCCTCCATCCATCGCTTGTTCTTCCTCTGTAATTTTGTTCTCAATTATCAGGACGACAAGGAAATCCTACTGCTTCTAAGCAAAGATTAAATGTTTGCACTTTGCACAAGTGGTCAAACAGAAGTTAGTTTTGAAACAGAGACATTTTTTCTCTTTATACAACCGTGCAAAGGCTCTGAAGTTCTACAACTGATGTACTGAATCTATACGTTGAAATTAAACATGAAGCTTTCACCAATTTTTTTTACATATATTGTTATGGTTATACATGGTAATCTATTATCCAAAATGGGTGATTCAAGAAATTGGACCTTGATGAGTATTGACTTTGCTTCTTAAGATTTTGTAGTTTTTCCAAAGGTGTTTGGCATGTTCTGCTACTCAGGAAAAGGAACTTCACAGTACTAATCAAAAGTTGATTTTCCAAAATATACACAAAGCATAAATCTTAAAGTAACAATCATGATTAGATGCTGATGTTGGGCTTAAAACCATGTGTTGCTGGCAAGTAGCCCATGTTGCCTGTGGTTGAACTTCAACTCAGTGAAACGAAGTCCTACTTCTTACAGGACTTGATATGACACATGATCACGTTCAAAACGTAGCTATTCTAAAAATATGCAATAAAAGAAAAACACGAGTTACGTAGCTCATATAGATAGTAAAACTAGTCAAGTATGAACTAATTCACATGAGAAGACTCAAAAAGAGTTACAGAACACGAGTTTAAGCTACATATTCGCGAGCTCTAAGATATGTATTTTTATTTCTCTCTCAAACGCTACAAACCAGTGACAAAGTGGGATTCCGTCTACGGAAGGAAAACTATTCTACTCCACAAGGATCGAAGGACTCAAGGAGTGGAAGCGGTTGTCCTCCAGTCTACGGAATCATTAATATCCAAAAAGAAGAGAGTGAAAAATGCAAAAATCCCCGTAGAAGCAAAGACACATCATCACCCGCCACTCCTCCAATCCCACCTCTCCGGCGACCCCCCAAAACCGTAACCCTAACCCTAATGTCATTCCAACTCGACCCCGCCCTCGAGTCCCTCGACCTCGACGCCGACGACGACCTCCCGTCCCTCCCCCTCAAGAAGGTCCCCGCCGGCGACATCTTCGAGGCGGCGCGCGCCGGCGACGTCGACCGCCTCCGCTACCTCGTCGACTCCGGCGTCAACATTAACGCCCGAGACCGGTGGGACTCCGTCGCGCTCTACTACACCTGCCTCGCCGGCCACGCCGACGCCGCCAGGTTGCTCCTCGAGGGCGGCGCCATCTGCTCCGAGAGGACCTTCGACGGCGACCGGTGTCACTACGCCTCGTTGAATTTGAGGATTAGGAGGCTCCTCAAGGCGTATGAGGCCCGGCCGCCGCCTCTCTCGCCGCTTGCTGCCGCCCTTCGAGCGACTTTTCTTGGGTGTGCCAGGAATCGAGAGTATCTGGAGGATTGCACTGCTGCCGGATTCTCAGGTTCGACAGAAGTCTTTTTTTTCGGATATTTTTTTGCTTTCCAAAAAATTAGGTGTGTACTTGTGTTTGTTTGTTGTTGGTAGTTGTTAGGTGTAAGTAGGAAAGTAGATTATGCGGATGGTTCATGTGGACTTGGGACCGTGGTTTGAGTTCAATACCATGTTGTCATTTGTAGTTACTTTATTTGGAGTGCACTTGATGTTTAAAATTTCCAATTAAAGAGACCATGTTGCTTTTTGATATTATGCTTCATGAATTTGCCTTGTGTACTAGGCCCTGACTAGTTAGATTTATTGTCTATGCTAGTTAGATACATCTTGCTTAGATATAATAGCAGTATTTGTGAAGCGGTTAAACATAAAACTTCTATTTGAGTTGCAGTACCATTGGCTTTAGTGATTCAATACCAAATCACTGTTTTTTTTTTTTTTTGGAAAGCTAATGTGAAAAGTCTAAAACATTGAATTTTGAATGAGCAGGATATGCTTCAACAGATGATGGGTCTGATTTAAACTCCTTCCCTTCAGATGTGACATTCAATGTGGATGGCAGAGCTATAGAAGCTCATCGAGTTATTCTAAGTGCTCGTTCGCCATTTTTCAAGAACAAATTTGAGACTGATTGGAAAAATCGCTCAGAAGTAAGATTTTCAAGAGGGAAATTGTCTTATCCTGCTTTATATAGTCTTCTTCATTTCTTTTATTCGGACAGACTTGAGGTTGCGGTTGATGACATGGAAGATCTTGTAAGATTATGTAAAGCATGTCAATGTAAGGAATTGCAACAAGTCCTTCAGATTGAATTGAGGCATCAACAGAATGCAGAATATAAGGCACTGAAGGAGGTGGATAACTCCCAGAAGAGATTCATATTGCAGGGATCATCTCTCCCTCAGCAAGATAGGCTTCCTTCAGCTATGCGTCGTATGCTACAGAGTTCACTTGCTATTACAAGTGGTGAACATGCAGAAGTGAATGCTACATATGAGAAGGAAATTACTGGTTATAATAATGATCTTGCCGATGTCTGTGTAAGAGTAGAAGGACGACTATTCCGTTGTCATCAAGTAATTCTAGCCTCCCGGTCTGAGTATTTTAAAGCGAGATTATCTCGTATGACTGATTTTCTTGAAGGCAAAGATGATTTACCTAACAAAAGTATTCCTTTCCTTGAGGAACATGATTTAAGCGCAGAGGCATTTGGGAAGATGGTTGAATACATGTCAGTATGTAATTTTCTTGACAAGTGCTTGATTTAAACTTGTGAGTTTTCGTTGTCCTTACTGTTTAATGAATACAGGTACACTGACGCTTTGGAAGATGTAAACCCTGATCAGGTACTAATTGGTCGCACTAGATTTATTTTTTCCAGCAAGTGGTGATGGGCTAAGAATTCTGTTCAACTCATGGTCCGTTAGGGTGAGGAAATATTTGATGCTGCTTCAAGATATCTGCTATTTCCTCTCAAACGCGCTGTGGCTGATGCACTTTTGCCCCATCTCGAATTGGCATCGCCTGCTGATCTGTGTCATTGGCTTGTACTATCAGACATGTAAGGTTTTGTGCACTATTTGTTCTAATCCCCCCTCTTAATAGCTTCACAAACTACCAGACATCGTGACTACATGTTCGAAGATGCATTTGAACCACTATTTCACATGACTGTCATATGTAGTAGCTCCAGAAAAATGACATAATATCTGACATGATGCATTAGAGAATGAAATAAGGAAATGAACATGTGAATTCTCTATGCTACTCTGGTTGTTGTTGAAGATAATAGTATAATTATGTTCTAGCAGCTTGAGGTTTTCTGTTTTGGGTATTTTAAATATTGATTGGTGCTTATAACTTTTTCCCCTTGTAATATTCTCAGTATGTAGGAGATGTCCTAGTGATGACCACCAGTTGGGCTTTCCCCAAGCCCGTCAATCCTTGTTCTTTTTATTATGCCATGAAAATTTTCTTCTGGTGGTTTGCATTAGGTTTGCATATTCATTTTTTATGATAGGTTAATTTGTTTAAAATTTAATTTCACGGTGCAGGTACGGTGTCACAAAGATAAGAGAGTATTGTTTAGATACAATAGCATGTAACTTCAAAATATTTACGGGTACACGTGAATTTCAAGCTTTGCTTCTAAGGTTGCCACCCCCATCTGGAGACTCGACGCTGCGGACTACTCGTCCCAATGCTCCAGGTTCAGGAGGGAACTCCGATCAGGGAAACATCCTTGATGACTTACGAGAGAAATGGCTAGAGGCGGAAGCTGCTGAACTTGACCAAAGAGATGCTAGTGCTCTACTATTTGATGAGAGACTGGAGACACTAATGATTTTAGCAGAGCAGGAATCGGAAGGTGCTCAACCCAATGGCAACTGAAAAAACCCATTACCTCGTCTGCTCGTGTAAGTTGGAACCATACTACTATCTATGTATCCTTGTATTATTATTTCATGTTTCGGAAACAATAAGAGGTCGAGCACAGCAAGGCCATCTTTCGTTTAATTTTTGATAAATAAATGTGATGCTGCTTTATAGGGTTGTGCAAGATTCGGGTCGGTCCGTTTTTTCGGTCCGGACCGAATCCGACTGGTCAGGGTTTCGGTCCGGACCCTGGGGTAAGTTCGGTTTTCGGTCCGGTCCGGTCCGAAGTCGGTCCAAAATCCTAATTTCCCCTAAAAAAACTGGTCCAGTCTGGGTTTTTGGATCGGACCGATCGGTCGGGGTTCGGTCCGGACCGAACCTAACCGATCCGGTCTTCGGTATGGACCCCGGAGAGCATTTGGGTCCGGATCGATGCTCAGCCCTACTGCTTTCTATGTGTTTCTTGCAATTTGGGTTAACCCATTAGCTGGTGCGCTACCAGAGTTTCAGCAGCATTTGTGGATGGTGAACGAAGTATGTTCCACTCTCACAAGGACATTGGGACCCTTTAGCTTGTCAGCTAGATTGTTAAGATATATATCAAACAGTTGCAAACTTGGGATAGGATGGGTATTAATTATCAAAGTTTCCAGTCAGAGTTACAACAACATTTTACGTAACCATAACAATTGATATCATTACAATTGATAGATATATGGTTATGAAATAGTTAACCATTTCATAGTCAGAGTTACCTAACCATAACAACTGTTAGATATGAAGAAGTTAACATATAAGAATCTAAAAAAATGACGACACTTGTTCTCATTGAAGTGATGCATAATCATATATCTATGATACTTAAATCTTCGTTTAGCAACAGAAATGGTTTTTTGTGTTATGAATTTGGATGGCATTGGTGATCGGAGGGAATGAATATAATGTGTTGGACAAATCGGCCCGATCACCAGCTTAATCCGATTGAACCACCTTCCCAAAGTTAACAAATCGGCCTGATCACCGGTTTCCTGTTTGTCATGTTGTACCATCACCAGACGTACTGGTCTAAATTAATTATCAGCCCACATCAATTCGATGCCATTTTAGTTTCCAAACTAAATTATCGCCCCCAACAGAAGACCAACTATGCAGAATTTATTAATATAATTCCTTCACCGTCAATATTAGTAAAGAATAGGTTTACAATCTGGGCTCTCACTGACAGTGAGCCCATTGAGCAGATCAGAGTACAATGTCTATTTTAGTGTAACTAGGAAAATAATGGTAACATCTAATGGAACACGATGGTACACCACCTTATCTAACAAGTGAGAAATTCATAACATAAGACGACACCTAGGGTCTCATTCAAGAGAGTTCCGCAAGGGTGATTTCCAGGTTTATTTATAGCTGCGATAGACTGGACTGTACATGCAACTGTCAGCATACTCGACGAGATTTTCTGGGAGAGGAAGATGACCAGCTAACCCTGTCAGTTTGTAAAGTTCATATAAGCAACCGTAAGATTGTGACTGAAACGTACTATGAGAGGGCAGATACGCGTACCAAGTTCATAAGCCTTTGCAGCTACACTAGCGGCAATATGAGTGGATATCTTTCTAATGTTCGAGAATGGAGGATAAATAAGCCCTCTCTCAAAGTTCTCTCCCGTTACTTGTTGGGCTAAAGTTTGTGCTGTTACAAAAGAAGAGGTTCAGAAGGTCTATCAAGATTGGAAAAATGTGTTTTAATGTAAACACCTGAAATTTTCTAGCGTTAAGTGGATTACTGCCTCTTTCAAGAGTGTCAATTCACTTACAAGCAGCGAGGAGCATATCATCATGCACACGAATAGCTCCTGACAGCACCAGCCCAAGACCAAGCCCAGGAAAGATGTATGCGTTGTTTGACTGTAAGTAACAAAAACAACAAAATAGAAAGGGTGTCAATAGGCAAGACTGCTTGCAAGCACATGAAGAGTTTGGTGGTTAATTATGGCAAACAAATAAATATAGAGATAAAGTTCTGAGACCAGACCTGGCCAGGTACGTAAGTTTTGCCCTCATACTCAACAGGAGCAAATGGACTTCCACTGGCAAAGATGGCACGTCCCTGAAAAGGACAATGTTCATAAAAATAATAATGTATGCTGCAAAAATGCATCCTGATTTTGATGGAAGTGTGTAAAGCACCTTGCTCCATGTGTATGCTTCCTCAGCAGTACATTCAGACTGTGAAGTGGGATTTGAAAGAGCAAGAATAATGGGCTTCTGCATTTCATTCAATATGAGCTTATTAACCCAGTCAGTTGAGGACAACAAGAAAAACATCACCAAACCTCATTTATGGAGGCCATAGCCTCAACAACGTCCTTTGTGAAAGTTCTACCCACACCAGATGATCCAATCAACACAGTAGGTTTAATTGCCTGCAGAAACATAATAGCAACATTATCTAAGAAACTGCAATTGGCTGTAACTGACAAATAAAATGCACCCTATAAGAAGGGAGACAGCAACATTATGCATGGAACTGCAATTCGCCGTGATTGACAAATAAAATGTACACCATAAGATGGCAAACCCATTTTGACATGCTGCTATTATGATCGACTTCAGAAAGAAAAGAAAATGTTGCTATTAGTAACCTAGGAGATTCAGAAAACCTTAACATGGAAATGTGAAGCCACAGCATGTTACTGGCAAACGATCATGCTCGTAAATAAAATTTTGCACCTTTATGGCATCAAGGAGTCCCTTGATAGGTTTGTGATCATGAGCCCATGGTTTTTTGAAGTGCTGGAGTGAATCCATGCGAGATTTAACTATCAAACCCTGTTACAGAATATACTCATTACAGTTCAATTCCAATTTTAAAAAAATATGTAAGATGGTTATTTTTCAACCTTGGAGTCTACAAGCCAAATCTTCTTACGGGTTTCCTCCAATGATACTTTTGTCTGTAATGTGACGAGTGAAAAGAATTTATCATGGTTAATTGCTTCTGCATATACGTACTTATGCACAAATGTAGCATGATCGAAGAAGTCATTTGCATCTATCAAGACGTTGAGTAAGCAGACTTCAGTACCTCTGTGGACATCTGAAGAGCTATAAGTTCTGCTATGCCAGTGCCAGCCTGCAAACTCCACAAAATAATTTCAATGGAAGGGGAAAAAGCATGACAGAAGGAAATCAAGCAACCAGTTTAACAACCAAGCAACTATTTCAGCTTTCAGTTATCAACCAAGCTGCACATGGTTGATTGCACTGTTTTTTCTTTGTAAAACAAGATAAAAATGTATGTTGACAAAGAAAATATAGATTAGTAAAAAGTTTACCTCACCGGCTCCGAGAAACAGGAAAGTGTGCTCAGCCAAGGTCCCACCAACGGATTTCAAAGCTGCCATAAGGCCTGCCAGGACAACAGAAGCTGTTCCCTGCATTGTAAAAATGTCTGATTTAACTTCTCTTTTCATTTCTTCAATTAATGGATTCTCATCTTCTGAAGCAAAAAAAAGAAAGAATGAATGTCCACAATTAGCAACTGCAATAAACTCCTAACCTGAATATCATCATTGAAAACCAAATGGCTTGTGCTATACTTAGAAAGCAAGTCGAAAGCATTATGGTTTGCGAAATCTTCGAACTGTTGACACAAAGTTAAAGTCAAGGATACAATATGGGAGGAGACTGTAGTAAAAGAAAGTGCTCAACTACTACATATAAAGAAATACAAGACTAATCTCAACAGTGCTGTGCCAACAAATTTCAAAAACATACCTGGATGAGGACTCTCTCTCCATAGTTTTGTTTAACGGCAGACATAAATTCTTGAAGCAGATCAGTATATTCCTAGATTCCCCAGTATAATCATACAATCAGCACAGGCATCACAACGCACAATAGACCATTTAAAGATCCTCAGTACCTGTCCCCTAGCCCGCCTCTGCCTAAGCCCAGTATAGAATTCATCCTCCAGCAGTTGCTCATTGTTTGTCCCAACATCGATTGTTACTGGCAAACACTGCATTCAGGGTATAATTGTCCGGCTGTGATACTTTTTAAATCCATAATGAGATTTTTGCTGTCGACTCTATTAATCAAAACATAAGAGAGATTATAATTGCTTACAGCTGATGGTCGCACTCCTCCAAGAGCTGTATACAGAGCAAGTTTACCTACGGGGATGCCCATCCCCTTTCAAATTTTGGCATACTGATATTAGTGAAAATACATAAAATACCTAAAAATATAGATTGATGGTAAATGAAAGTAACCTGGCAACCAAGATCTCCAAGGCCCAAAATGCGCTCACCATCTGTGACAACAATAACCTTAATGTTCTTTTCAGGCCAGTTTTTTAACACTTCAAGTACCCTCCCCCTACAAATGTCACCAATGAATGATAAGAAAGTGACCCCAAAAAAAAAATCATGGTGCACAAGTTGAAGAACATACTTATCATTTAAACTGATATAAAGGCCTTGAGGATTCCTAAATATGGAGCCATATTTCTGGCATGCTTCGCCAACAGTTGGTGTGTAGACAACAGGAAGTAGCTCTTCGACATTATCCATGAGAACCTTGTAAAAGAGCCTTTCATTTCTTTCCTGAAAAGAAAGATCTGTATTGTCATAAATGATAAATCTCATCATAGATAAAAACAATTAATGATGACAGTACCTGCAAATCCATCAATGCCACGTAACGTTGAAGTGGAACTTTGTAGTCGCGAAGATTGTGCATGATTTTCTTTTCCTGTGTCGACAAATCATAGGAAAAAATGCACAAAATCATACCAAGAAGCTCAGAACTATGCACGGGCTAAAGTTCGCACATTGACAAACCTGGAGCTCCTGGGTGATACAGGCTGGAGGCAAAAGGCCCCGCAGGTAATGTGCATCTCTCTCCTTCTCTGTGAAGGCAAGTCCTTTGTTGAAGTGTGGATCCCTCAGCAAGGTATTACCACTAAAAGACAAAGAAATAAGGGAACATCTTAAGGAAACAGGGACAACCTAATTTGATAGCTTCAGGCTGTAATGGTAACATCAAAAACATATTATTAGAAGTGCAGACAAGATTGATATTCTATGCAATCCCTGGATCAGAACCATCAAACACATAATTCCATACAAAATCAGGTCTAAATACCATAAAAGAAGGTGCATAAGGACAGAGAATGATGCTAAATAACTAGACAGGTGGACATATTTCATTGATTTGTGGAAATGGCATAACACCTTCTTAGGCATACAATTGTGATGCTACCTCAAATGCTGTCAACTAACTCCATGTGTGTTTGTACATAGCATATCTCAAGCTAGGATAAAAGAGGATTCTGATAGGAGTGGCAAGCAAGTTAAAAAAAACCAACTACTCCCTCGAGAGGGATTTTGTTGGGGAGTCATTGTGCTTTTAGATCTTGATGAGTTTCATTTCTAACCTACTGCAACTAGTTTGGAATTAAAGGCTACGTTGTTGTTGTTGTACCTAAAATGTCAACTGTCATACAGGGCAAGTGTACATTTTGTTTTAGTCTCTAGTCATGTAAGTTTTAAGTCTTCTTCGGTTCTTTCATCAATTCCATCAGGTAAAACTAATTACTTCATACCATTGTAACTTCTGGTAAACAATAGATAAAGTTGAAATAAATATAAAAGTGACGACCCAAATTTGGTCCAGTGGATAGTCTAGTTCAAACAATAGTATAAAAATTCCGAATATAAACAGCACCATTGTAACTTTCAATGCCCGTACAGGATATCAGTAAAAAAAAGTCCAGAAAGATGAAAGAAAATGTGTGCAACTGCAGGAGTCTCAATAAGACCATATTTTGAAATTGGAAGAAAAAACAATTGCAGGTAATAGATAGAAATAAATTGACGAAGATAACATATCAGTGCATGACATGAAACACTGAGAGCTGTTACAACCCCCAAACAAGTTGATCAACTTAAGATCGAGAGAAACACTACAATTAATGTCCATATACCCCAGACGTCACTAACACCATTCAGCACAACTTAAACCATTTCAAAACGAAAAAAACTAGCAAAAACAAAAAAACCCAGAAGCTCTACGAAGAATCTGCTCATTCTTAATGGAAACAAATGATCAATAGCACAAGCATATGGAGCACAAATTACAGGCAGCATTACCTGGCAACAGAAGCAGTCCACGGGGTCACTAGCTGGTCCTCTGTAGCACGATCCTCACCATATGAATCCCTAACTCCACCACCAACAGATGACTTTTTATCCACCAACGGAATCCCCCCGTTTTGCTCCACCGCAGCCCCCTTGCTAGAAACATTCCTCTCAACCCCACTCACGCAGCACAGCACCGAGGAAGCTTTCCTCTGCGAGGGATAAAGGGAACAACCACCTCGTGTAACACCAAACTTCTGCTCGTCGCAACAATAGCAACTCTAACAACACACGGACATACACAGAAAACAAATCACACAACAAACACATCTTCAACTTCTCAACCGACCACATCCCACGGGAAAAACACATCTTCCGCAACTTCACTCCTTTTGTTTCAAGTGCAATAATTCGAAGCAAAACAATTTTTCAAAATTAAAACAAAGCAGAAATTACAAAACAAACACATCTTCAACACCCGAGCAACCAGTTTCAAACCAAAAAAACAATTCATTTGCAACTTGACACTTACCGTTGAAAATAGACAAAGAAATCAAGAATAAAACACATTTTTCGGAAATATAATACTAACCAGAAATCACAAAACAAACACACTTCAACATCTCAACTACCATTTTCAAACCAGAAAAACACTTCTTCTGCAAGTTGTAATACAAAAATCGAGGATAAAATTGATATTTCGGAAATAAATACTAAATTTTTCACTTTTTTAGTTTGTAACCAAAGTTCTATTCGACCCCCAAAAAACTCCTCTATAGTTTTTTTTTTAAATTTCCACCTTTCATCAGGAAACAAGCTTCTCTTCTTCCAAGACTACTTTTTTTTTAATGGAAGCGCAAGCATTCAATTTTAAGTACAATTTTTAAGTCATAAAACTCAAATTGGAACTCAAGTTAAAGGAGTATGCCCAGACTCAGCCACATTGGACGAGGGGGTCCGGTCCCCTTGGATGTTGGATTTTGCCTCTCTAGATTTTGAATTTCATGTAGTTAAGTATACATTAAATTTTACCTAGTTAATTATACTCATACTGGATATTTGAACTCTTTAGACTTTTTTCATAATATCATACAAATTGTGCCTTGACTGGAAATTCTGGCACCGCCCTGCCAAGACTGCTAATTTCAGAAGTTCAATCGCCCACTCTCTTAAAACAATCCTGCCTACAAATCACACTGGCCAAAAAAATATTTCCTCGACAAGTTGATACATTTCGTTGGAAAAAACAAAACTTCGAAGAAGAAAAAACACTTTTAAGCACTAAATGCTAAGATTCCCAACTTTACGTGCAAAAAAACACCTTTTCTTCGTCAAATTTCCACCTTTCAACTGACATCACGTGAATCACGTGAAAAAAAAACTTCTCAAACCCAAAAAAAAACCCAGATCTGGGAACCAATTCGACGTAAAACCCCATAATCGAAGAGGGAGTGGGAGTTTACCAGGAGACCTCCGGCGCGGGGGACAGCGGCGTTGACGGTGAACATGGTGAAGTTGGTTTTAGAGAGAGAAAGTGGAGAGAGAGTGAGGAGGACGAGAGAGAGGCGATTCGGAGTATTGTTTTGGTTCGTTTCTCTCTCCTTCCTTTCCCGCTCTCTCTTTCTCTCTCTGACTTCGAGGAGGAAAGAGGCGGAGATGGCGAGGTGGGAGTGTTTATATAGTGTCGGGTCGGAGAGGTGTGCTAACTCGCGGGTGTGGAATGGGGTAGCGGGAGGGGAAATTTGCGGTTGCGTCCTTGGGGTTGGGGATTCGGAACAAAATACTGATATATTTTGAGGATTTAAGTTCATTATTTATTCTCTATTGTGTTTATAACGATCACAACTCACAAGTGCACGATAAGTTGAGACATTTTTCGTAACTTTGAACTTTTGTTTTGTCAGACTGTTATTTTTGTAAGCATTCTTAAATTATATTTTTTATTCTAATTTTTAAATCCATAGTTGTTTTTCTTGGATCAAATTGTCGTGCCTAAGATTTGTTGACAATAGTAATATGAATTTTGTAAATATCTTTTATTTTTGTAATTGAATTCCCAATTGTAGAATGTAATTCACCTTTAAGATTCAAATGTTAGCCCAAGTAAATATAGTGACAATGACTTACAAACTAAACTATCTCTAGCTAAGTAAGCGATGATTTGGACTTCAAAAGTAATTAAAAAACCCATAAAGAGAGTATTTCTAGTCAGTCGACCTTTCATATATTTCTCATTCTTTTGGAACCTTATTGCATTGTTAGTTTAGGTGTTTGATAAATGATATTCTAATTGAATATGTATTCCTTTGTCATACATAACATCCAAAAAAAATTATTCAAAATAAAATGTAGGACAAAAGACTCATGTTTATTTGTATTTATGAAAAAATGACGTTTGGCTATTCTCGAAGCCTACGGGTGCAACTTTCCCACCCAAACAAACAGTTCCACGAATCTTGGTCCACCTACCCAACAGACATTTGTGAGTCACCACCACGTCGGTGCTTATGTATACAGATTTCTAGATGTATCTTATATGAGTAGTGATTAATGTACGTAGTTGAAACAGTTATTATTATCATTATTATTATTAATTTTAAGTTCATACCTTGTTAAAATTAATTTTAATTTTAACAAACTGAGATCTCACCACATTGAAAAATGACGACTTTGGTAGAGCGTAGACAGACATGGATCCGACAAGAGATCCAATTACCCGGTTGTGTCCCTCCAGTCGAACAAAACCCTAGACAGCAAACCAATATAAGATCGCAACAAACAGGATTAGGGTTTGTTTGCTGCGTTCTCTGTCGTCTCTCGTCTCCACCCCTCCTCCCGCCCCCATTCGTCCTCCTCCGCTCGAGCAGCAACCATGGCGGACACCAAAGCCGTGACAATCCGCACACGGAAGTTCATGACCAACCGCCTCCTCTCCCGGAAGCAATTCGTAATCCCAAATTCCCAGATCAACCCAAAACCCTCCCAAAAAAGAACCTTTTTTAACCATTTCTTTCTTTTTGATCGTGTAGGTCGTCGACGTTCTCCACCCGGGACGAGCCAACGTGTCGAAGGTGAAATCTTTATGGGTTTTTGTGTGTGTGTGTTTGTTATGAGGTTTCTGGTTTGGGTTGGGTTTGATAGGTTTGGTTTGAGGTGTGTAGGCGGAGTTGAAGGAGAAGCTCGGGAAGATCTACGAGGTGAGGGACCCCAACACGATCTTCGTGTTCAAGTTCAGGACTCACTTTGGAGGTGGGAAGTCCACTGGATTTGGCTTGATCTATGATACTGTCGAGAATGCTAAGAAGTACGAGCCCAAGTACAGACTCATCAGGGTACGTCTTTTATCTCTTGTGGTTTTCGGTTGGATTTCGTCTAAAATTGTTAATTTTCTCGTTTATTCCATTTATTTTCTTTACGGCTGCTGTGATCTTTCATGTGAAATTTGATTCTAGTGTTTGATCGATTGTCTAGGAGTTCTTTGCTCTTCGTTAAGTTCGTCGAGTATTTATTGCTATAGGATGCTTAAGTAATTTCTACGATGCATAGTATCTAGAATTTGATACATCATGTAAAAAAAATTCGTTAGATGTTAGGTGTCTACGCAATGTTTCCGCAATCACATAAATTATATTGACTTTATACTCCATTAAATTCCATTTAAATTGTGTGGCTTGAAATCAATTTAAAGTTTGGTCCATGATAATTGCTTATGCTTACGAAAGAATTGTGCCTCCCTCCACATTAAATTTGAAGGTCCCATTTTCATGTGATATCTGATGTTTCTACCAAGATTATTAGTTTTTACTCTTTCAAGGTTTGTATGGTAAATACATTGGGTTTTTCTTGTTTTTTGCATGTTGAGAACATCGTATTGTATAATGCTCTCATCAATCAATGTGATTACATGGAAAATTAACGAGCTGCTACCATTCCTTGTAGCTAACTACTTTTGATGTACTATATAGTAGCTTTGTTCTTGTGCAATAATCTAGTTAATAACGTATTTGGTTTACGTACTTTACCTTCTTTGCCCGAGCATTTTGTGACACATGAAAACTATTATAATATGTAATCAATAAAACATGTTATCACGTCAAACAAGAATCATGGTGAGCTATGATAAGAGACTATTGTTGTAATGGAATCAACATCTATGGTTGTTTCATATATAAAAATGTGTACCTTTATGTTAATTGTGCCAGATAATTTCTGTTTTGCTCCTTTTGATCTTATAATCTTATTATGTTTACATGAAATTAGAACGGATTAGCCACAAAGGTCGAGAAATCAAGGAAGCAGATGAAAGAAAGGAAGAACAGAGCCAAGAAAATACGTGGAGTCAAGAAGGTTAGGAATTCGTTTACAGTCCACTTTCAGTTTCTTTTCATTCCTTATACTGACTTCCTTTTCCATAAATTCTGCAGACTAAAGCTGGGGATGCTGCCAAGAAAAAGTAATGGAAAATTATTCCTACAGTTTCTTATGAGAAACTTGAGTGTTTTTTGTTTCCATTGTTGCGACTTGTCGTTTTAAACCATGTGGTAGTTAGACATTTCAGTTTGTGAGTCTTCAATTTCCCGAGAAATTTTGCAGCAATGGTTAATGGGTTTATTATTTCTCTTTTTATCAAATGTTCAGATGATTTTCGTTTGGCTATTGGAGAACTGCATTTGATTGTTTTAACCGCCATTTGATCGGCTGAGGTACGTGTATGCTTGGGATATTGTGCATGACATGTAATGGGATTTGATACATAAAGGCTTAGTTTGGGATCAGAGAACTTTAAATGTCCTCAAGAACTCACATTTCTTGTTAGAACAGTTGTGATCTCACTAAGAGAATGTGTGTTAGAATTGCTTTAACTAAAACAGAACATACCATTCAAAATAAAGGATTCATGAATCTGCTCGAGTAAAGATTTGTGCGTGAGTGTTACGGTTATGCTGATGGTATGCAAAGTTAAGATTCGCAGTTTGGGTTGGTTATTCTGATTTACATCGCGTCTGGAAATTCTTTTTGTGATGGTATGCAATTATGCAAATACTTAAATTCGCAGATTTGGTTGGGGGTACGACGATTATTGGAATTGGTTCTGCTCCTTGCAACAAATTGTAGCAGTTGTGTAACACTTCTCCTTTATGAACTTGGCAAATTTAAGAACACGTCTCACTTAAAACAAAGTAGTAACAAACCTTGTCCCTTCGGAATGGTTCCTTGAATAATCATATTCCTATAAAGCTGACCTGCCGGATGGGACCTAAGTTAGGGACAAAGGCCTCAGCTTCCCCTTTATTGGTTTGGCAACCCGAACGGCCCCAAACCGAAACTGGGCTTCAACTTCGGGCTTTCTTTCCCACGGCCATTTTGTCTTCAATCAGTAATCTTGGCGGCTGATCTTCTTGCAGCAAATTACTGAACATCATGTTTTGTTCCGATTTGGCCCCCCCGTCTAAATGTGGATTTTAATTTTAAACCAAGTGTTAAAGAAAGATCTACTCACATGTACGTTTTCTGGTCGTTGGCCGTGTTGGTAGGTGGTGTTTAAGAGTGTCTGTCGGAGGATGTTGAACAATAGTCGCCCCAAAACAAAGTAAAAATACCTACTCCCAAACAACCATCTTCAACGTGCCAAAAAGAAACACCACCCAGTCATTTAGGTATTAAAATAAAAGTAATTAATTCAGTAAATAACATTCATTTCAGAAGACCGAACACTATTTTCAGAAGTAACATTAACTTCCAAAATTACCCTTCAGATTATGCGCAGTTCAAGATGGTTAGCATATGGATGACTATCGATTGCCGAGGACTCGATCTGGCACTCATCCTAGTTAGTACTATTGTCACCCACATCAGTTTCCATTTAGTAATAAAAATAAACCAGCTTTCCGAAAAAGAAAAAAAACGATCTAGATCAACAGCCTTGGATCATATTCCTTACAGAAATCATAACATACAGTATTTATTATTCTTTAAACTTTCCTAAAAGGACATCTACAGACTACAGACTTGCCTTGGATATTGTTATTACCAATAGTTCTTTTTTTCATCTTTGAGTTTTCTTTATAGTACGAACAAAAGGACCTACAAAAATTTCCCGTATGGGTACAACGGTGGACAAGCTTATACAATCTGTGAAGAAATTAAGAAGATATATGATGACACTTGTAACTATACTTTTTTTTATCAAGCAGCCTAGTCCTCCGCCAAAGCACCGCCATTTTCCACCGTCTCTACTTCTGAAGCGTTTGAGACTGCATCATCCTCAAGCGACAGCTTCGAGATGCCATTTTCATTTTCCAAATTTGCTTGCTCCGCCTCTCCAGGCTGCTGTGTTAGGCTCCAGTACATAATGCTGGCGGTTAATGTAAGAATCATCTTTTGATTTACCTGCAACAGAGGAACAACAAATGCATGTTAAAAAGATAAAACATGTGACCAGTAGTAAAAGAAAATTGTGTAAGCTTGCAATTCTTTTATCTTTCAAATCAAAATTAATCAAGACAGGATTTTATTTGAACAATTTCATTACCTCGATGATATCTTCTGGCAGCAAGAAAACAGAACATCCTAGTTTCCGTGCAATACTGATGATATATGTTGCATTCAATTTCTTTTCTTCATCTGCATGATCATATTTATGTAATACATAACATGATTGCAGTTGTACAATGTATCAAGTGGAAAAATGATAAAATCAATGTTTAACTTTTTCGATCTCCTTGTACCAAGCACCATCTTTTTAATAAAATTTGTGTCCAATTAAAAAAGAAAAGAAATTAATGATGAAAAATAAAACTTTCAGAATAACAATATACCATTTTCACCGGTTGTGACAAGCTTCCAATTGACAGCCTTTGGTTTGACAGCACTAAGAAGTTCCAAGAAAAAATTTCCAGTGGTTAAGCTCTTATCCTGAAAGTAGAACATCAGAAACATTACAATCCACAGGTCTGGATTCAACACATGAAGAGGGTTTTCTAGACTTGATAACCAACGGCCCTGACCTTGAAACTTTCCATCCTTGAACTCGTACCTGCACTCTCAACCTTACCATTTGCCCAATTTAGGATATCAGCATCTGTTATCTCTTTCCCTTGGGCATGAGAGTGAAATCTCAGGTTCTTTAAGAGTTGAAGCATGTTGAATCTCATTAATTGCCATAGGAATGCTGAAAAAGAGAACAATGGCAAGACACGTGCTTAATAGAAACACAAAAACATTGTACTGAGAGTCTGAGACTAAAACGGCAAATGATATCTAAGTAAACATATGCATAATCTAGCATCCTTTGCATATACCATATCAGTTGTATCAATCATCTCAAAATAGACCTACCAAGTATAAGCTTCTTGTTTCCTTGCACAATATCATTCCCTGCCACGTTAACCAGGGAAAATTTTAGTTGCTTCCCGATTCTTACAACCTGATTGCAGTTTTCAACTTTTCTGAATGGCATTTGAATTGGAGGCTTGGAAGCAAGCTTCCACTTGACTGATCCTGGAGATACTTTCTCAAGTACTTCCAAAAGAACCCACCTAAACATTCAGGATTAAAAGATAAATGAGGTGAGACAGCATTTACATAGCTTACCATACAAAACCAAATAACTTACCCATTTCTAACATCTTCGAACACATTGTTGACATAGGTTTCTATTCCAAGACTGTTGATCCACAATCTGAAAGCTCGTTCTTCTCGTGTAGCAAGGACATCATCCGGTGTTGACTGTGTTTGTGCAATTGCAATCTTTTTATTATCAGTTGAGAGACCATTCCTGCAGAATGAAATTCCTTGAGTTTACCATAAAAAAACATTTTCCTTATCAATTATTCAATCTACAGTTACAAATTGTGAACATAAATAAACGTGTCAATTACCATATCACCTTCAACCTTGTCGTTACATATTACATAGGTAAATTGAATCACCTAACAATATAAACTATAGTTATCCACTAAATTATGTTGTTATTCAACAGAACGAATTATTGTTCAAGGGTTCTACTGGAAGTTACATTCAATGATATTATTTGTCCAGAGAAAGAAAAGCTTATGAGCATCTCCACTCAAAAACAAGGAACAATAGAAATGACTGCAATTCTAATAACTTCACTCATATAAGATATCACCAAAGATAGTCAACCATTAACATATGATGTCAAAACTATATTGTACATGTCCATAGGAGTCGAAACAAAGATGGCCAATGCCATCAGCTACAAAAAGAAAACAAAATAGAAACATGAATGCAATTTAAAACGACGAAAGGGAAAGTGAGAAGCAACAATGTTGAGAATCCAAGCAAAATGGAGATCTAGAAGATGTAAGATTTTCAGCAGGAGAAATCTAAAATAATAGTGTGATTGCTTTGTAATATGGCAAGATAGAGAGTACGGTTGTACCTGTTCTGGAATATTTGGGCAACGAACGCAAGATTCAGATTAGCTGAACCTTCAACAATATCATTTGGACTTATAAATTTTTTGCAATCAATCCTTTCTGCAGTTTCAAGTATCTTCTTTGCCCTTTCAGTGGGGTCCTTTGTATCCAGTGCAGCAGTGCTATGTTGTTCAGGGGCAAGAGCATTAAGAAGATAAGCATAAGCTTCTCCGTCCTGTAGATAAGCTGCTTATGAGATGAAGATTATGAAAGAAAGGGTTAACAAAAATGTCTATAAATGGAACTTAATAACCGAATAGTTTGCAAGTTTCACAGTGATCTCAATTAAAACCAAATCACTACTGAAACGGTAAATTCACTTGAGGAATGAAACCAGGTGCTGCCCCAAGTAAGGATTAGAAACAATTGGATTGTACCTTCACATCGGATGAAAAGTTGTTCACCGTTTTCTGATACCCTGCTTTCTTGAGATGAAAGTTCATCCACTTGAGCAAAACCTTTTCTGGACCTAAGCTCATGAGTTCCTCCACATCCTATACAGAACTTTTTCTTTAAATTTCTTCCAAATCTGAAAAAATCTAACCTATAACAGAAAATCCATAAGATTTGACCTTGGTATCATCAACCAGCTCTACCAACTGAGGTGTCTTCTTTAAATTGAGGTCTGCTAGCAGTTGTATCTGGATATAGGAAGAGTAGAATTAGCATCCAAATTCTTATTAAGAAAAAAACTATCCAAATGGATTACACTTTACAGAGATGCATAACTCAGGGCTATACAATAAAACTAGTTCTAAACAATCTTCTAATATTCTCTAACCAGATGCTAATTTGAAACAATTAAGAAAAACCAGTTCCAATACCTTTATAATTTGAGATATCAGTCCAAGTACCAAGTGGGGCTGCATAAAATATATCAGCATTTAGTACTTTGTATTGTGGAAGCATCAAACAGGTAAGAGAGGGAACCGAAGAAATACTATATCAGCTGCAATGTTTTATTACTCAACTAGCGACATTCCCATGCTTTGCACGACAATCATTCAAAGTAGGTACAAATAAGTCAATACGAATATAAGCAACTACAAACATGTGATCTTAAGAAACAATAAATGGCAATCAAATACTTAATCTCAATAAATTTATTTGGGAGTTCTCAAAATAAAATCATAAATAAAAGTTATATCTAGATAAGCAATTAGATATATGTTGAAATCCTCTACCGCATCCTTGAAGTATGGTAAAAATTGAAATGTGACAATCCTCGAATTAAATTATGTATAAAATAAAGATTTATTTAGTTTATATGAGATTCACACAAAGAAACTTAAAAAATAACCTTGATACATATTCCGTAAAACTCATGGATTTGCATAAGTATGTTTTATGAAACTTGGTTGGAGGCACAATGATAGATATATAAGTAAACCAAGTTGTTTCAGGAAAATGATATAAAAATTCATAATAAGTATATTGAAAATGATTAAATAAACTGAAAGAATGTGATTGGTTGGAGAATGTTTACCAAAAAATAAGACATTTTTATGTAAAACAAAGTTTGTTGAGTGTTTAGTGTAGGAACCAAAAGCAATACAAAAATGAAAGAATTCAGGTGAAATCATTTGATCAATTGTAGGCAAAATGCTCCATTTTAAAGGAGGTTTTAGATTTATTTATGGACTGATAGATATAAGCTATAAAACCTAGGTCTAAGGGCAGCTATAAAAATCCTAAAGTATGTATATTGATAAGGGGAAAAAATATTAAATGAAATAGTGTCATTTCTTGGAGAATGTTTACAAAAAGATGATCTTTGTAACACAAAAACAATGTTTTTGAAGTGTTTTAATGCAAGGATCCCAAAAAAAGATTGAGAATGAAAATATTAAATGGAAGCAAGTGATTGATTGGTTTGAGGCACAATGCTCCATTTTAGATGATGTTTTAGATAGGAAAGATGTTACGGCCACAACTACAAGGAGGCCTAATAGTCAAATTGAAGCTTTGTCAAAGCCACGAGAGAAATACCCTTGCTTCAACCAGGTCCTGGTTTCCAATATTAACTACAGTGCATCCAATAGCTTTTGCAGAGTTCAAACAGAGAGTGTGATTTTCATTCCTCTCCCATGGATTTAGAACACGCTTGGTGTTGATTGCTCTCTCATCTATTGTCCCAGGCACCGCAACATTGATCAACTTACTACAACAAGCAAAAAGAAGACCGTTAATACGTCACACTTTGTATTGGAAGTCAACATTGAAGAAAACAAATCATGGGCTAAACTGTATGATCATTCAACTAAGAACATAGTAAATCATTTCTGTATAAGCCCTGTCTTTTGAGAAAATGATTACAAAAACAATTAATTTACAGCTATAAGAACTACTTCCATTGCACTTCTATTCCTCCTTTGAATTCTGGACCAGGAAATTACATTTCCGATTCCTGCATGACAACAAAAACAGTAGGTATATTACCAGAGAAGAACACCATCTTTTGCGAGGTTGAAAATTTCATTGGTTGCTGGGTCCAAAGGCAAGTACTTCTTCAGAAATGGATCTTCCCCAAGATAGGCATTAATATGAGCTACATATGATGCTTTCTCAGATTCACTTATAGTGTGAAGAAGTGTGGTGGTGGTCGCCTTCAGAAATGACCATGAATGCTTACTATCACCCAATTTGCTAGCTGCTCTTTCTTGTAGATTCAAATATGCCTGCTCAAACCAAGCAATTCAACAACAAAAATTAATTACACCATGTTATAAGTTATTAAACCCCTCCAAGATCATCATATAATAACAGTACCATAAGAAACGATTCGAAATCAAGCTCTTCGGCTGCAGAATAAGTTTCTCCGAATATCTCCAAGATTTCGTCCTCCGTAACCTTCCCAGTCACAGCTTTCAGTTTTGCCATCACCGGCGGAAGTTCCCCGACCTTAACATGATCCGATCCCTTGCGCAATGAATCGAACTATTCTCAAAACAAACAAAACAAAAGTCACATCATTTCAATTTTCGCATGCAAGGAATCAATCAAAATACACGAATCAAATTGGAGAATTGGCTAACTTTGGATTTGAGGCCGCGAAGCTCGACCTGGGTGAAATGGCCCTGCAGTCTATCGGACACCAAAACTCCATACGATCCCGACATGTTATCCACAAAACACACAACAATATCGATTCCAGATCGAAAACCGAATCAAACCCTAAGAATGGGATAACGAACCGACCACCACGTCACCACAACCCCAAACCCTCAACCTCCCGTGAGAGTTCACCTGCAAAACGCACCACAATCGATAAAAACGTGATCTTGACCACCACACCAGTCGAAAACCCCGAGAAAGACACAAAAAAAGAAGAATCCACCTCGAGGGACCGGATCGCCGGTGGCCATTTGGGGAGACAACGCGTTCGTCGGGGCGGGAATGGGGGAATTTAGGGTTGGGAATGCGCGAGGAGGTAAATCGGGGGAAGGAAGGAAGGGGAATGGTTTGTGCTATGCCGACCCGCGAAGGCAGAGAGAGAGAGAGAGAGAGAGAGAGAGATGTCGTAGGAAGGAACTGCACAGAACGTGTTCTTTTTTATTGTGGATTTCGAACCCCAGGAAAAAGAGAGAAAGTGGCTATAAATAAATAATTCATTATGGGGGTGGGAAATTAGGATTGGGGATTTTGTTTTTGGAATGGTCCTTCGAGAAGTTGGTATTTGGTTTTTGTGGTTGGGGTTTAGGTGTGGTGTTAGGAGGGGAATCAGGATTTGTGTTTAATCGTTTTGGTAATGCGGTAGTAATTGAGGACTGTGATACTTTTACTTCTTCTTCTTCTTTTGTCTTGGGACTTGCTGTCATGGAATGTTCCGACTTCTTAGTAAATTATTGAGCATTTGGACTTTGGAGAATGCGATTTTGTCCACGGACGTAAAATGTCAAGAGTTAGATTCATCCAAACTTACTCTTAAATTTTTAGGAATTTTTGTTTTGTTTTATGGAAGTAAGTCTTGCTTACAGCTACAAGCTAACCTATCTTTCATTGTAATAGCAAAAAAAATAGGATCAAGCTCTAGTGAACCCAGGGCTCATCAAATTTAGTTTAAGCCCCCTACAATCTCACCATTGGATCTTATTTACAGTTAATCTCACAATTCATTAGCATAACCGTTTTTTTCTTAATCTACCTTACAATTTGAAATGAGTGGTGGATATTGTGGGAGCTTAATTTAGAAAAATTAAGCCCTGGGCTTATTAGAGAATTCCTGAAAAAAAATAATCATATTTCAGCCAATACCTATTATGTCATCACTTTTGCAATCAAAATGTTCTAGAGTTCAAATCAGTGAATTAGTAAGAGATAGTAGTTGAGATAGGAGTGTTTTGGGATAAAATACAAAATAAAATAAAATTGTATCATCTTATTCAAAGAACTTTGCCTTCGTTTTATTATTTTGTGCTTGTCTCGTCTTATTTCTTCTGTAGGGTTGTGCACCAGTCCAAACCCGGACCAGACCGGACCCGGACCCTCTCCAAGGTCCGGACCGGAGACCAGACCAGTTGGGTCCGGGTTTGGACCGGACCGGACCGATTCCATCATGAGTGGACCGAAGACCGGACCGGACCGGTCGGTCCGGTCCGGGTCGGGTTCGGACCTGTTTGTGATAAAAACCTGTTTGTAATTAAAACCTGAAAATCTTCCGTTTTCCCACCAGTACAAGAGCCAATATATACTCGATCAATTTTCACATCCTTGCACCAATATATATTTATTATAAAAATTAATACCTGATTGAGTTTACAACAAACACTCTTGATTCTAATGAACCAAAACTAAGAAAACGTGAAGTTATTGTTTGCTAAATTTATGGATGACCAAAAATTGTTGCAATATGAGGCTATAAGAAGTCCTTAGAAGATAAGCTGGAAAATCATAGGAAAACCATAATCCAAAAAACCACCACAGCTTAAGCATTAGAAAGTCACCAAGTCCACAAAAACAGTTTGGAATTACAAAGTACTAAACAAACAAGTTCATTACAAATACTCAAACATGTTCATGTTGCAATTGCTTGGTCTGCAGTGACTACTCCACACAAACAATGTCATCCGGTGCATCCAAATCTACAAGTAATAACAATGTGAAACAATGCATCTCAATTTTTCAATTTTTCAGAACTTAAAAACTCAGGTGTGAAGTATTATTGTTCAACAAGCAAGAAAGTGGTACTTTGCTCAAGTTTTTCTAGTTCAGCCAGTTTTTCCTCCACGTCAATCTTAACGAATGGTCGAAGCCAATCTTGTACGCATATTAGTGACTGGACCGTCTTACGTGAAAAATCAAGCAAAAAAGAATGAGTAATTTAGTAGCAAACCAAACATGAAAATGATTGCAATTACAATTTTCAATTTTTTAGTACCTTAGGCGTCAAAGAACTCCTAAATTTGTCTAGGTGACGTCCTCCAGTACTAAATGCCGACTCAGAAGCAACCGTGGAAACAGGAATGGCCAAAACATCACGAGCAATGCATGCCATAATAGGATATCTATGCTCCTTCAACTGACACCAATTCAGAACTTCTAAGCCTCTTTCCTGATCCCCCAACTTATCTGACAAATATCTATCAAACTCTGAATTTCCTAGATCTGATCTTGACATCTCGACCTCATTTTCAATGTATTTCTTGAAGTCCAACATATCTGAGGTGAAAGTAGAAGATGAGGGGTAATCAATCAAGTTGCTTTGTTGCCGACCTTTTGGAACCAAGTGACTGTACATACGCTGATACTCTTCGAATATAGCATTAGCATCGTTCTTCATTTTCCTACCCAACTCATCTCCTTTGACTGCTCCATAAATGCGCCGCAACACAATACCAATATAAGTTCAGATTAGCTTCTATATCCTTTAGACCGGGATGAGAAATTAAATGTGGAACCTTTAGGGCGGAGTCCCAATGGAGGGAGGTGATGGCGTGGTCGAGGACGGGTTTGGGGGAGAGGCGGGTGGACGAGGACGAGACGACCTTCCTCTCGACGGCGAGGACGGCGGCCTCGGAGTGGAGGATGTGGGAGAGTCGGAGAAGATTTCGGGGTTAGGGTTAGGGACCTAGGGTCTTAGGGATTTTGGTTGAGAAGTGAGAATGGAGAGATAGGGGAAATTGGGTTTTCCTTTTGCGATTTGGGTGTTTTTTCACGGGTAAACAGGTCGAAGACTTCGGGTTACGCGGATCCGGTCCGGGTCGGGTTTTATCGGTTTTAGTCGGGTTTCGGTCTGGACCAGACTGAAACCCGAATTTTACCAAAAACAAAACCCGAAACCCGACCCGATTCTCATCCGGGTCTGGACCGACTCGATCGGTCCGGTCCAAAAACCCGGACCGGACCGGAAGTTGCACAGTCCTATTCTTATGCATCTATTTGTTTGTGTTTGTACTATCTTTGGGGTTTTCTTCTTTTGTGTTTGTCCCATGTTATTCCTTGTTATTCTCACTCTTGTTACTCATACTTGTGTTGCCGTTAGTTAAACCTAAACACGTGTGATAGACTCAAAAAAATATGCATTTAATTGGAGTTTCAAAGACCATAACGATTAGATATTGCAGCTGCATGCTTGCAGCCAAACACAAATCTATGAAATTATGAAACTGTGAGGTATTCAAACGCAAATCCGAAAATAGTAAGGGGGCATTCATGCCAAACTCTTCAAAATTTATTGAATGTAACAGATTTAGTTGATCACATTCCGCTCCTTTACAACAGTTCATTAATTACTCGTTGAATACCTGTCACTATTACTGATTTCAATTATCTGTTTTGAATTTCTATCATAATCATAGTTTGGGAAATGAAGGGCTGATATTGTAATTTTGGGGTGGCAACTTTGACATTGGTGTTGATAGACTGGAGGCTTTGGCAAGTCGAAGATTTAAGACGTGATTTGAAAATAGCACTGATGTGAGATCGAATATTGCTTTAGAAGAAGATGACAGGGAGGTGAGCATTTATTTAATATGGTATTTGATATACTTCATGTTGTGAGATGTCGTGATAAATAACTAACAGCACGTATGATCATGATATTAAATTTCATATTTGTCTTCCATAATAAGAGCTACACTTTAGTCTATTTTTACTCCCAAAAAGCACTTAATCTCCCAACGAGTAATAATGCATTTAACAAGAAACAGAATAAAACATGATTCATTGATTCCTGGTACTAATGAAAATTCAATACTGTGATCGAAAATAAACGGATTTAACCTTTAACATCACAATCACTCAGTTCCAATTTAAGTCTTGAAGGTTTTGATCAAGATTGAAGACTATTTTCTCTCTATTTCTTAGCTTGTTGAGAAGGCAGAGAAAAATAATGTTGACTTCGGTCTGGCAAACAAAACCATCATCTTAGTTCTACTAGTAACTTATAAGTTGAACACCTCGTAATTTTTCTGAATGGTTAAACATTGTCCCAAAATTACTTAAATCGTCCCTTCAAATTACCATTTTATCATTCTCACATTTCTACTGCTATAACGCGACATTTTACCCTCCTATCACACATCTCTCTAAATCTTCCTCTTATAATCATAAAAAATAATATTTTGGATGTCAGTAATGAGCCAACGGACGCCCCAGTGTACTCGAATCTGGTAAAATATTTAACATCTTTTTAATAAAAAAAAATTACGGACATCCGACGGAGCCACCCCACGTAGGAGGTGGGCGTCTGGGTAAGATGCATCCCCCATGGGGGAGGCGTTTTACCCAGACACCCCGTCCACGGGGGAGGCATCTTACACAGACGCCCACTCCTACGTGGGGCGGCTCCGTCGAACGCCCGTAATTTTTTATTATTTTTTTATTAAAAAGATAATTGATTATAAATTTAGATAATTGTTAAATTAATTAATTAATTAATAAGTTAATAATTACTATATTCGGATGACCGATACCCCTTCGGTACACCGAAAATTCAAAAATTTCCAGATCCTCGTTCGGTACTATATTCGGATGAGCGAGACCCCCGAACGACCTGTCAAGGTGGTATTTGTAAGTCAGGATGTTTTACCGCCGGGGGATTTTGGATCTTAAAAAATGTTGGATCTGGAAATTTTTTGTATCTTCATCACTTGCAAAAAATTCATTGTAATCCGACCGGTTACCACCGAAAACTTGCAAAGAAAACGTCAAATAATTTGAGATAACACACCGTATAATTTTAATTTGACAAAAAAAAATTAAAAAAATGGGACGTCTTGCTAAGACGCCTCCACCATGGTACAAGCGTCTTAGCAAGACGCCTAGACCATGGTTTAGGTGTCTGGCTAAGACGCCTGGACCATCGTGGAGGCGTCTGGCTAAGATGCCTCAACCATGGTGGAGACGTCTTAGCCAGACGCCCGAGTCGGAAAAAAAAATCCGCCTCTGTTACTTCGCCTAATCTAGGTGCTTTGCCAGACATTTTCGTGGTATTGGTACTAGGAATGTTAGTAAAACTGAGTCAAAAATCTTGTTTAAAGACACGGAACGATATGTGTATTAAATATATTGTTAATGACAATTTGGTAATTTTAAGGGATGATTTAAGTAGTTTTGGGATGACGTTCAGTGGTTCCCTAATTTTTTGTGCTAATTTTATCGCGAACAAACGAGGTGTGCGCTAGATGATGGCATTTCGGAATATGACTTCTATCATTATAAATCCTTCGTCATGTTTTTTTAAATGACTCCGTCATTATCCATCCTACCATAGCACCTTTTCGGCTATTTATTAGACCAATTATATGTGAAGTATAGACTTCTACGGCTCTCTATGAACGCTATGGAAAATAAAAGTAATTACAAGTATCATGCATTAAATAACTGCGTGCTTCCCATAAGCAAGGATCATATGAGAAACTGCATAAAGTCACAAGTTGTTTGAGTTACAAAAGCATCAATGTTGCCAACAAGACATGGACCATAATAAAACGACCCACTTACAGTATTTAAAACAGACGTATCTTACATATGTTCCCATGATCTTAAAGCACTAGACACGAAGAGAAAATCATCATAAGCCTTCATGTGCATGAATCCAATCATGTTGCAGTGTTAGGCCCCAGTTGTCAAAAGTCCTAAAGTTGTTCTGAAGGATCCACGACAATTATTACAACATGCAACAGATTATAATATTTTTCCGACTGTTTTGATAAAGTTATTTATTATAGGCTTATAGCCCGTAATTTTTTTATATAATAATAAAAATAAAAAAATTTCGAAATTTAGGAAAAAAAAATTTTTTTTTCCAAAAGTACTTCGATCGCGGGTGTAACCCGCGATCCGTGGAGGCACGGATCGCGGGTGTGACCCGCGATCCGTGCTCCACGGATCGCGGGTCACACCTGCGATCCGTGGAGCACGGATCGCGGGTCACACCCGCGATCCGTGTTCCTGCCAAATTTTTTTGTTTTTTTTATTTTCGGTTTTTTTTTGTTTTTTCTTTTCTGTTTTTATTTTTTATTATAATTATTTGTAATCTTTTTTTAAATCTTTTTTTTTCAAAATAAGTTTTCTAATTTATATTATTTTTCTAAATTTTTCAAAATTATTTTTAATTTTTCCAATAATCGACCTCCAAATCACGTCGATAACCCGGCGTATTGAAAATGTTAGGGTATTTTATACAATATAAAAACAAAATTTCTTAGTCAGAATAATAAATTATTTACAACTAAATATTAAACAAACCATAAAACTAATTAAAACAAAAAATTGGTAACGTTGTCAAAAATTCGTAGGGTGTACACACATTACAAACATTTTGGAGGTCGATACAGCAAAAAATTAAAAACACAATTAAAAAATTTTAAAAATTAATAACAATTAGAAAACATATTTTGAAAGCAAATATGATAAAAAACATAGTTAAAACGATTTTAAAAAAATCAAAACATCAAAACACTACGACTAAAATCCGGGACTTTTTTTATTTTCTTTTATTGTTTTTGTTTTTTTCGGTTTTCTGTTTTAGTTTTTTTTCTTCTGTTTTTTTTTAATTATTTGTAATCTTTTTTGAAATCTTTTTTTTTTCAAAATATGTTTTCTAATTTATATTATTTATTTAAAAATTTTAATTTTGTTTTTAATTTTTTTCAAGAAACGACCTCCAAATCACGTCGATAACTCGGTGTGTATTGAATTGTTAGGGTATTTTATACAATATAAAAACAAAAAATTCTTAGTTAAAATAATAAATTATTTACAACTGAATATTAAACAAACCATAAAACTAATTAAAACAAAAAATTGGTAACGTTGTCAAAAATTCGTAGGGTGTACACACATTACAAACATTTTGGAGGTCGATACAGCAAAAAATTAAAAACACAATTAAAATTTTTTAAAAATTAATAACAATTACAAAACTTATTTTCAAATATATATATATATATAAAACATAGTTAAAATGATTTGTAAAAAAACAAAACATAAAAACAAACAGAAAACCGAAAAAAACAAAAACAAAAAAAGAAAATAAAAAAAGTCCCGGATTTTAGTCGTAGTGTTTTGATGTTTTGATTTTTTTAAAATCGTTTTAACTATGTTTTTTATCATATTTGCTTTCAAAATATGTTTTGTAATTGTTATTAATTTTTTAAATTTTTTAATTGTGTTTTTAATTTTTTGCTGTATCGACCTCCAAAATGTTTGTAATGTGTGTACACCCTACGAATTTTTGACAACGTTACCAATTTTTTGTTTTAATTAGTTTTATGGTTTGTTTAATATTCAGTTGTAAATAATTTATTATTCTGACTAAGAAATTTTGTTTTTATATTCTAAAAAATACCCTAACATTTCAATACGCCGGGTTATCGACGTGATTTGGAGGTAGATTATTGGAAAAATTAAAAATAATTTTGAAAAATTTAGAAAAATAATATAAATTAGAAAACTTATTTTGAAAAAAAAAGATTTAAAAAAAGATTACAAATAATTATAATAAAAAATAAAAACAGAAAAAAAAACAAAAAAAAAACCGAAAATCAAAAAAAAAAAAAAAAAATTGGCGGGAACACGGATCGCGGGTGTGACCCGCGATCCGTGGAGCACGGATCGCGGGTCACACCCGCGATCCGTGCCTCCACGGATCGCGGGTTACACCCGCGATCGGAGTACTTTTGGAAAAAAAAATTTTTTTTTCCTAAATTTCGAAATTTTTTTATTTTTATTATTATATAAAAAAATTACGGCTTATAGCTCAGTTCCTTACTTCCCTGGAGATGTTCCAAACACTTCAGACCCACATGAAAGAAACACCCAGCAGGACACAGTCCCAACAGGCCCCCATGTTCTGTCATCAGTAATCACTCATGGGCCTCGAAACCTCAAATTGAAGAGTGATTTAATGTGATTTTGAGATGGCCATGAAGATAACTTTCATTAGATAATAATGCACTCGTGAGGCCTTTCAAATCTAATAATTTTAGTGGGCCTTCAAATTTCTGTTGAGCCCAAAAGAAATTTCATCTCAAATTGAACGGATTTTTTCCCTCAACTCTTATTTATCGTCGGAAAATTACTTAAATTGTCCGTATGAATTACCATTTTACCTTTCTATCATTTTACTTATATTTCTTCATTTCACTCTCCTAACACCACTCTCTATTCACATTACTCTCGTATTCACCAGAAAAAATGTCTCGAATACCGGGAAAAGAATCAGTGGATTCCCCGAATTACTCAAATTTGATAAAATGTCTTGTTTAGTTTTTTTCAAAAAAAAAATTGGGTCGGGCTTTCGCGGGAGACACCCCACCGTTGGGGGAGGCGGTTCCGGCAGATGCCCCACCGTTGGGTCGGGCGTCTCCCGCGGACCCAATTTTTTTTTCAAAATTATCTAGCATAGGGTGCAACCGTGATTCCTACGAAAGTGAGTTAGGATTTCCCTATTTTCATTTTTTCTTATATTCTGTTTTGCTAGGGACTAGCAAAATCTAGGTGTGGGGGTATTTGATGCATTGCATACATTGCATCATATGTCTTTCATTTAGATTACTTTTACATCAATAAATGCTACTAAGGTATGTGTTTAGTCTTATTTACAGATTACAGGGACCTGAATGCAATTTACCAACATCCCGAGCATAAACACATGCAAAAGACTCATTTCTATCATAAAGACCAAGTTCAAGATTATCGGGTTACGAATGGAAATATATCCAAGCATAAAAGCATTCAAGTCCTAATTGCAAAAAGAACAAGGACTTAAGCACAAAAGTAACCGGGGACTTAACTGCAAAAAGTCAAGGACCTAATTGCAAATCACGAGTAGCTTTTATTCTCTTGGAGAAAATATATAGAAAAATCAATGTATATCTCCAAATATGTGAAGGAATTAATCCGGAGTTCAAAAGAATGGAAAGAATCAATCCAGACGCGCAAAGAAGGATCAAATCATACCATAAACATTCAACCAAAATCCGGGCAAAATCAGACCAGATTGTGCGGCGTTTCCGCCGCACCACACATGCAATATACGGCGTTTCCGCCGCCCAAGCTTCGATCCGTGTGCTCCAATTTCGTCCAGTCGTGTCTGGACACGTGTACGTTCCAATATTATACCTAGATCCCTTGTAGCAACTATAAATAGACCCGAGAACGATGTTAGAAGGGTCCTTAGTCTTTGGTAGTAGTTTTTATTTCTTAATCTTAGTTTTGTATTCTTCCTTTTCATTAATAAAATTTTGTCTTTTAGTTTTTACTTTTAGTTTTCTTTTGTAATGTCTCAAGGACCCCTTCTTCCTCCCTCCATGAGTTTCTAACTCCTTCCAAAGGGTGGAGGTGACGGATTAGGGTGAAGAGAAGATGAATGGATGTTATTATTTTAATTTCGTGTTAGTATATTTTGATTACTTGAATTTATGTTAAATCATTTATCATGTAATGCTTTATAACTAATATGATTTATTATAAGTTTCTGAATTCTCTAATCTAAACCTTAAATCTAATCCTCCACCCAACGGAATTCACTTCTTTGTTCTTGCTTTAGTTTTAATTGTTTTTGTTTCTTGCTTTAAATAACTAAAACCAAAAAATCTCAAAACCCATTTATTTCTTCTCTCTTTCTTTTCTCCAATCGAAATCACACTAAAAACAAAATCTCTCATTCCTTGTGTTCGACCCGTATTTGCCACGTCTTCATTGACACCGTGCACTTGCGGTATAAATAAAAATCTCATCAGTCGTATGGTCAGTGTGCAGGTGTCGACGTCTGAGCTAAAGTTTTTTTGTATCAAAGTTGCTAGGGGTCAGCCTCGATGGTCTTGGGCTGGATAACTCATTTTGGAGTGGCGGTGGTGTTAGCATCGACGTTGTGGACGACTGTTACACACGGGGACGACCACCACGGACTGAGGATACGCAGATGACTGACTACCTCTTCTTACTGCTAGGCTGCGTCTTGTTTGTCGACAAGAGCGGTAGCAGAGTCAGACCATGCGACCTATTGGAGGCGAGGGAGCCAGAAACCATTGGTCAGTACTCATGGGGTCGGCGACGTTGTCATATCTGTATCGCCGGCTAGGTATAGCGAGTCGTGCTAATTGTTCTGGCAATACGTGTTGTCTTACACTGCTGCAGACTTGGATATATGAGTATTTTCCTGCTTTCCGCCCGCATCGGAGCGGAAGATCATTGAGGAGGGTCATCCTCGTTCGCGTATGTATGATGTCCGGGCCGAGGATAAGAGCTAGGGACCACTCCTTTCTATTTGTAGACGGCTAGATCAGATGACTGCATCGCAGGTATATAATGTATATATCATTCACGTTTATTTAAATTTCAAGTTTATTATTATTAACGTATAAACGTTTACGTAGAGTGGTTGTTGTATGGTCATGAGTCTGTTGTAGCTGTGCCGGGGACTACATTTATGGGGGTTATTCGTTATAAGGATATCACAAAGCCTTATTTACCTGATCGCGTGTTGCGTCAGTTAGGTTACGTTCAGGTGATCCCGGTTGACATCCTGACGCCTGAGCATGCAATACGTTCTGTGATTGCGACGACGTAATGTCAGTGGAAGGAATGTGTTCTAAAAGTTTTACTTTTATATGTCAATTATTATGAATTGAATGTGCAAGCATTTTGTTCCTTGATTATGGTATTCGTCTTTTGAAAGTGTTAAGGAAGAGACGTTTGGTCCTTAACCGTAGAGCTCTAAAAAAGAATGGTTTACATAAATCAAAAGTTATTCACAATCACGGTAATTAACATGGAACATTAATTACCGAGATAAGATTGTCGTGTTGGTCATCGATTGTTGTAGCTCTACAAATAATTGACGACACGAGTATATAAAATAGGAAAAGATTACTTTTATATATTGAATAGACCAAACAAGTAAAACATTATGGAATTGTGTTTCGTGTCATTAATGTTTTTACTGTGTCTTGGATCCTAAGATATGAGACATATATCTTTTCACTCAAGAATTGCTTAATTTGATTATTGTCAAAAGTTAACAATGAGTGTAGTGATAAAGGCAATAGTTGGTTGAACACGACTTGTGCTGGAAAAGATAGTTAGTCAAACGATTATCATTGCCCCTCTTAATTGAGTGATGATATTAATGGGCCCCTTGATAAAGCAAAATTATAATGTGCACAATGTAACTTGAGTTAAGTTACATAGTTATAATTAGCTTAAAGAGATCAAGAAATGAATATAACGCAAAGATGACACATTTCTACTTTGTATATATTCTTAATATCATGAGGCAAGAGACGGACACAAGTGGTGCACTTACATCACTAAATGGATCGTGTTTTGGTTCGGGTGGAACAAAGACATCTATGCTAATTGGGTAACTATAATGTGTAGCTAGATACAACTTATAGTTTGAGATATTAAGTGTTTAATATCATTGCCAATTTGACTTAGATCATCCTATAGGTCACACCACAAAACTGGGAAACAAGAGGGTTGATTTTAAGTTCATATGATTTGTCGGGTTTCATGTGAAAATATGACACATGTGGTGAATTAATTAAAATCAATATGTCATGAGAATTGACATAATTAGAATCATAATAAATTCATATGAGGTATATATTATGGGATGTAATAATTTAATATTACATATGATAATATATTATATAAGATGTGAATTTGCTAAAAACCCCAAAAGATCAAATTTTGTTGGAAATAAATCCAAAATTTGACAAAGGCAAAATCGGGGTCAAACACGGTGAACCGTTTATGATTCGGTCGACCAGGGTATCTTCGGATCGGTTAACCGAATAGGGAACGGGTAAGCGCAATTGGTTGACCGAAATTGTTTAGATTGTCTGGACAATCGGGTTCGGTTAACCGAGTGTGCACGGTCAACGGAGAAATAGTATTTTTGGTAGACCGAATGTAACACGGTCATCCGATGACTATGTCCCAGGAGCGATTATGGTGGGTCAACGGTAGACCGAGTAAAAGACGTGGTTCGTCTGAATTCTTCCAGGGAATTTTTCTCATACGGATTTGGTCGACCGTCTAGCTCACGGTGCACCGAACACGTGTTATAACTTAATGGTTCGGTTGACCGAATAATACTCGGTCTACCGAACAAGAACGATTTTACCTGAATTATTAAGAGATTAATTAGATCATGGGTGGATTAATTGCAGATTTAATTAAAATGTTTTTTGTAGGTGATTATGTGGAAATTAGAGATTAATTTAGGAGAGAATAAACAATGGATCATGGCTAAAGAATAGCTCTTGATAAGGATGTTTTGGGAGACTATAAAAGGACCCCTACTCTTACTTATTTAACAACAAATGCAAAAATAATTCTCTCATTAATCTCTCATTGATCACCACGAAAATCTCTTAGTAAATTTAAGTTTTAGAGATAGGAATCTCAGGAGCTTAAAGAGGGGTCATTAGCTAGATTCTAAACCTTGTTAGAGATTGATTGGCTAGCTCATTTCTCTAATCTTGTTTAGAGTTTGGTGAAAACTCGGAGGCAAATCCATGGACGATTCAACGGGCCACGCGACTCCGAATCTTCAAAAAGGTTTTAGAGAACCTTTAGGTATGATTCTACCTTTGTGATTTATTTTAATAAATGTAGGATTGCATGTTATTAGAATAATCACAAAACTATGTACATAGAAATTGTTGAAAATATGAAAACAATCTTGTATGTTGTATTAAATTTTTTAAAATATATACATACATAAGGACACGAAATCCTACAGTCAGACATAGTGTTTCGTTCACGGAATCGGTTTGGATGACATTTCCGAGAGTAGAACGACTTCACCAGACGATCTGAGTCGTAGTCATGACCCCTCCACTTGTGATGCAGATTATTTGCAGTGGTTCGGTAGGTGCTCACATCCACTTATCATGCGCGGTACCATTCCGAGACCGGAGAGATCACTAGATAGGACATGTGCTGATGCGGTAAGTTTATCTAATTTAATTTTTAATTATAATGTATATTTTATTTTTATTGTTAATGTATGCTAATATATATGCTACTTACAATGGATGAGTAGAGCGACACGGTATACGTAGTCGTTCTTGCGACAGAAAGACAGGATGTCGACTGAGGATACGAGACTTGCATGTACATATTTGGATCGCCTCATTGAGGAGTGGAACAGTCAGTTGGTCATTTCGGACCATGATTCAGATGATGAGTTCTATTGACTTGCTCCTACTTTCGTTTTATTATATGTTGAACTGTTACTATATTTGTTGGTATTTGCTTATACTTATCTGTGTACTCTTATTATTTATTTTTGACGAACATATCTTCTACTTATTTCTATAGCTATCGTATTTTTAATACTTATTTCTCACGAGCATATCATAGTAACTTAAATTAAATTTAAAATATGGTAAAAAACAACACGATATAAGTACAAATACACTATATATTATACATTACAAATGCATTACAAATTACAATCAAAATGTACTACGTAACCGGTTCCAATACGTTATCCTACTTTCGTACTCATCTTACCATCCAACAACACTCTCATCTCGCTTTTGATACATTTTCTTTATGTGTTCTTCCGTAGTGCAATACTCGTATCACGAGAACTCATTTCATGAATGCGATCACATCTCAGGTAACAATCTGTCCGGTTATATGATTTTGATTTGTATGATAATATAATAATAAAATGTCTGACTTCTATGACACTTGTTTCGCCATTTTACAAGGTTCCTCGATTGTTGTAAATATTTGTTTACTATAAAAAAACTCACTGTAATCTACTTCATCACCACCGAAATCTTGCAACGGAACTTGAAAAAAATTAATTTAACAGAAAATTTAAAAATAAATAAATAAAAAGGGGTGTTTGTGCCAGACGCCTCCGTTACGTCACCGGATCCAGCCGCTTCGCCAGACATTTATGTGATGTTGGTACTAGGAATGTGAGTAAAATTTAGTCAAAAACATTATTTTAAGACACTGGACGAAATGAGAATTAAATAATTTTCCGCCGACGAATAGTAACTCCCTTTTTTCTCTCTTTGAAGATGAATTCCAAGTATTCTAGGTGCAAGGCTTCAAAAGCTCCCGTTTTCACGGGTAGCAATTTACTCAAGATTTTTCTTGGAAGCTACAAATACGACTGTGGACATTCCTGTAAACACTCTAGTTGAGGGCATCATCGTAAAATCAGACATTTGAAACTCATCCGTCATCCTTCTCATTTGAAAAGAGGGACAAAAAATCATTCTACAAACGAATGTAGTGTCGGTGGATGCATGTTTTTGGTACTCTTTGTTTGGAGACAATAGTTAGACTATAATTAACAGTGCCCGGACAATTTCTAGGCGTCATGGTTTCTCTTTCAGCCACGTCAATTTTAGACGTCACGTCAGCACAAACCAACATCCTACAAAATCCTTAACCATTATCCAATTCACCCAGTCACGCTACAGTATTTGTTGTCACGTCATTATTTTTATTTTTCTATCTAAAACTCTTTCAGCAATCAACAAAATCTTTTAATAATCATTATCGTAATTATTTAATATCAACAATTCATTCGTTTTTAATTAACATTTAATATATAAATACGAAAATATTATTAAAATTTAGGAAACCGCATTACATAGTACATTAACTGGAAATTTAAAAACTAAAACGAAAAATACATCATTAAATACTAAACTAAAATATGAAACTTAAAATACATCAAGTCGCATTTCCTCCAAATCGTTGTCATATATTGTCGATCAAATCGGCTTGAAGGTTCAAATGTGTGGTGCTTAACTCAATTGATCTCTCCTTCTCAATGTGTGGTGCTTAACTCAATTTCCTCCAAATCGGTTCAAATGTGTGGTGCGATCACGCAATTGATCTCTCATTCTCAATCACCTAGTAATATCCACTACACGGTCAGTGGAATACCGCACCGGCTCATTCACGGAATTTCCCCGAAATTACCGAATGAATCACGTTCATCCTCCACTATCATATTATGCATTACAATGCAAGCTGTCATTATTTTGTTAAGTACAGTCTTACTCCATGCAAGAGATGACTTCTTCACTATCGCGAACCGCGCTTGCAAGACTCCAAATGCACGTTCTACATCTTTGCGTGCTGCTTCTTGTCGTTCAGCAAATAATCTGTCCTTCGGTGTTTGTGGATGAACGATGGACGGAACGAATACTGCCCATTTTGGATAAATATCATCAGTAAGATAATATCTCATATTATATCGAGAATCGTTTACCTCAAAAGTCACAAGTGGAGCTCGTCATTCCATTACGTCGTCAATAACCAGAGATCGTTGCTGGACATTTAAGTCATTGCATGAACCTGGTGTGTCAAAAAAACGAGTGTCATATGATTGACATCATTTCATTCTTATATTTGTATCTTATATCCATTATCTTACACCTAAGCAATGCTACGTGACGAGTTTTATGTTTAGTTTTCAGAAATAAAGAGGTTTGAAGAGAAGAGCCATGAAAGGACCCAAAAGCAGGAAAAATGACTTAATTGTGAGACCTGGGGACCAAGATGCAAGGGAGAAGGACCTGATCGTAAGACAGAAGAACCTAAGAGCAAAACAGGAAATTCCACACCATCATGGGGAGTATTTTGTCAATTCGATTCGGGTCGGAGCTCCACTAAACAAGTTAGATGCATCAAAGACCAAGAAACACGCCAAGGAAAGCCCACCAGAAGATCCAATGGGATCTGAAGCTTATAGGCCGCCAATTGGCGGTCTGGAACCACCAATTGGCGGTCTGGTTAAGCCCAGATCTACTAAGTTTTCTCCTGGACTTGTATTAATGTTCGTTTAGGCTATTTTTGGTATTGGTTTAGTCCCACATCGGGGGATTGTCCCCGATTAGCTTTTTCCATGCTTATAAATAGAATTCTTCACCTTCCATTGTAATTACTCATTGCTTGGTGGCATTCTCTCTACTAAGGAGTGAGCCTTGAAGCAAAAACTCAAGGTGGAGAAGAATGCTACCTTCAATGTGAGTCATTTGTTAATAAAATAATTCTTCTAGTTTCTTTAAATCTTGTCTTTTAATTTGTGCATGTTTGTTTAGTCTTTCCTTTCCTTTTATGTTTCTTTAATGCTTCTTGTCTTCTTAGTTAACTTTCATTTCAGTATTATGCTTTCTTTTGCTAATATAGTTAGTGTAATGAGTAGTGAGTAGTTCCATCCCCATTTGGGGGGTGGAGAAATATGTGATATAATCATATAGTGTATTAAGTGTGTGTTATCTTTATCCCTTGAGCTTTATATGATTTTCATAACCATCTAATGGGTTTTCACTCTTATCTTTGATATGCTAATGCTCTTGAATGAAGCTTAACTTATGTTTTGATTAGTGGACCTATTTTATGGGGAATGATAAGGTTAGGATATGGATGAAGTTAATATTGGAAACACAATTTGTAGTGTATGTGCTCTTGTTGCCTTTACCTTAGCTAATGTCTTGTATGTTTTAATGATGTAGTGAAATCTTAATTCATGTGGAGGCATAGTAGGGTATAGTCTTTATACTTGTGTTCATGTAGCTTCATTCCAATTATTGTATTGTATGTTTTAATGATGTAGTCTTATCTTAATTCATGTGGAGGCAAAGTTGGATGTAGTTTTATGATTTCATGCACTACATGTTGTGAGGAGCTGAATGAACACACACACACTTCTTTATGTTCACATTATTTCACATGTTGTGAGGAGCTGAATGAACACACACACTTCTTTATGTTCACATTATTTCTCTACCCCCTATGGGGCTTAGTTTTATTGTTTATCTTCATTTCCTTTTTGCATCTTAGTGTAGTTTAGTGTAACCAACATTTCTTCCTTTTCTTTACCTCTCGCCTTCGCACAAATCAAGTGTTGACACACCTCCCAGTGGACGACCCGTATTTGCCACCGCTTCAATGCAATCGTGCACTTGCGGTTAAATATAAAACGAACAATCATCATATCCACAAGTCAGTCGACGCCACTGCATCGAGGACAAGAGTGACATTACCACTACGCCCTTGATATTGGCCCCTCCAAGCAACCAGACAATTTTTTCACACCCAGTGCATGCAATCGATATTTCTCATCATGTCTCGGCTTACATGGTTGTAAGTGACGATGTTGTGGTTGGGACAAACCAAAAAATGAGGTCCTTCTGGAGACGTGTGAAGCGCATCTTCAATGAATCAGGCGAGCCAGGTTCAGTAGAGCGTAACATATGAGTCATTGAAGGGACGATGGCGGCGTACATCGCCGGCTGTGAACCAATGGGTCGGTTGCTTCGACCAAGCAGTGCGGAGGAAAAGAAGTGGTTACAGCGAGGACGATGTCATCCATGATGCGCACACCATCTACGAACGGACACACAACACCAAATTTTAGTACATTCATGTGTGATTTATGTTACGCATGTACCCTAAATGGGAGTCACGCAACACCGTCAACAGATGAAATGGTGTTCGAACAATGTCCTCGTCCTGAAGGTGTTAAAAAAGCCAAAAAGAAGGGAAAACAATCACTTCAAGCACAACTCAGTCCCGATTGTTAGAACTGGGGAAATAAATTGAATATAGCGCAAAAGTGAGAGAGAAAAGCTACTTGTGTTACGAAGAACGGGTGGAGAGGAAACACATTGAAGCTAAGGTGAAGTTCCAAAGGGAACTTAACAGCAAGAAGCTCGACGCCCTATTTTCTCTGCTGAAGAAGGAAAACAAGGACGAGATCGATAAAAATACTTGCTGAACTCAAGGTGTGTGCCAAATCAGAAGGATTTATGTAGGTGATTATGTTTTCATTTGGACTTAACTAAATGTATGTTTCGTAATTTATCAGTATTGTGGTAGTTTAAATTTCACAGTTTATCAGTATTCTGGTAGTTTATCGGTAGTTTAAAATTCGTAATTTATGTATTGTATTTTGTTTCCGTATTTGCATTGTATTTCGTTTCCGAAGTTTATGAGTATTGTACTACTATTTCATATTTTGTATATGATTTTTTTTAATTTTTAATTTATTTTTATCTAAATAAATCAAAAACGGTTTAATTAATCATAAAATAATTTTTCAATAATTTAATTATAATTTAACTAATCAATACATTAACCTAATTATATATAACTAATCTTTTTCTTTATAACAAAAAAACTAAACAAAAAAAAATCAACCAATGGGGGCCACGTGGCCCCCCACCTGGGTGCATCGTGGCCCCGACCACGGTGCGTGGGCACTTTTCCGGACGGCCTGTCACCCGGAATAGCACCAGGACGAACCGCCCCAAACGTGCCTTCCCGTTAAGAAAGGATTTTTTGGGCGCCCAAAAAAAGCATCCGTCAAGGGTGCTATTACGTTAGTACCAATGTTTTAAAAACCGAACCGAAGAGTGAACCAAAAACATCTCGGTTTGGTTCAAAGTGGTTGAACCGATGGTTCAACCTGGTCCAACCGTTGATGACGTCAGCATGACATCAATATTTTGTGAACCGAGGGTTGAACCGAACCGACTCCGTAGCGGCGGTCCAACCGACGGTCGGACCGATTGAACCGATTTTTCATATTATTTTTTAACATAATAAGTAATAACCAAGTACCTAAACTATGAACAATTCAACAAAAATTATCCATTTGTAAAATAACTTAATTAAAATCAGTAAAAAAAATGAACAAACATGTAACTAAGTAATATTAGTCTTTCTTCTAACAAATGAACAAACATTTACTTCAACATCTAAAGCAGTAGGGGTGGTAGACTATCCTAGAGATCTGCCAGTCTGCCGGTCTTGGTGGAGATCGCGAGCGGTGGCAGTGCGATGAGGGGTGGACCGGTGGAGATCGTGAGGGTGGAGGTGTGGTGAGGGGTTGGGGAAGGAGTAGTAAAAGTAAAAAACTTAGAATTTGGGTCAAAATTGAACAAAAAATAAAACAATAAAAACCAAATTTTGTTTAAATTGAAAAAACCGGTTTTTTCGGTTCGACCAAACTGAAAAAACCGATCGGTTCGATCGGTTTTTTTGGTTTTCTTCGGTTCGCTCCGGTTCACGAGAGAAACTGGTTTTTTGACCGAACCGACCGGTTTGCTACCGGTTCACGGTCCAACCTGGTCCGACCACCGGTTCGGTCCGGTTTTTAAAACAGAGGTTAGTACAACCTTTTCCTAGATTGGTCAACCTCTTCGGTTGGGGATCTACCGACTACCAATAACCTTTTGATCCTGCACTCGCCTGGAATGGTCAAAGCACTCCTCGTAAGTCATATCTCAACGTCCCTGTACCAATGAACCCCTCCATTAGATGGGCCACCGATTCAGCATGCAGATTGCTCTTCCGCTCTTACCTTATGTTCGAAAACAGAAGCATCACCTATTTAATACACAGAAATGTAAATAAATAATCAAATATATTAAGATGGCTTATTTTGAGTTGATGAACATGCATCGAGTTAAGCACTCACAAGTCAACCAGAACTTGTGCTCCATGATGCTTACAGAATGGGAAAGGACACTGGAAATCCATCAGCCACGCAAGAAATATTCGTTTACAATGGCATCACATAGTTTATTAATACAAATATAAAGGTATAAACACGTCCTTCATTCGAAAATAAGATATATAATTTTGAGAAGAAGCTTGTGACTTGTGAGTCGTTCAGCAAAAGCTTCAAGAAAAGAATTAATCCAAATAAGAATATTGTGGTTCAGAAGTCGTGAAAGTCAGAGCTTTGGCAAGAAAAGAGCAAGCATAGGATGAGATCTTTGTCCATCTTGTTCACATTTATGGCAAAAATACACATGATGAGATCATTTCAAAATTCAAACCTGCTTTCCGAGTTTCCAAACAGGCATGACGTCTCTTTCATGAAGGCAATAAAGCACTTCCAGTTTAAATATACTGGAAGTGGCAACCTGAAATGTGTAATAAACAGCTCATGTGCTCACCTGCACTTTTCATATCCGTGAATGTCAAGCATTCCAAGTTATACCTTAAGCACCAAAGTATCAACTCACTAACATGCACCAAGAAAAGTTATGGAAATTGATGTTCCAACTTAGTTGAGACTGAAGCATCAAAATGCAAATTTAGTGGGACAAGAAAAACATAAAAAACAAGACAGATGATATACCAGATGTAACTTCACAAACATGAAACATGATGATTCTTTTCAAAAGATAAATGAAAGAGAAGTCTCAACTAAGATTCAAAGTGAAGTATCATATAACAATCCAACCCCAATGACACATCTCACAATACACAAAAAATGGACCCCAAATGGAAGAGAGAGAAGCATAGAGACTAAACACATGAAAAATTTGCTCCTCCACTACAATGAAGAAAACACAACCATTACCCTCCTCACAACAGAAGCACAACTCCCCAGGAAATCGCCGAGACCAAGTAGGTCAAAACATCCGAACCAACCGTTCGTGCAACCGAATTGGGCGTCGAAGATTTTGGGGAGTCAGCACCATCAGGACCCGTTGGCGAATCAGCTGCTTTTCCGGATTCAGGAGATGGAGCAGGGGCAGGAGCAGGGGGCGGTGCAGCACCAAAGATTGCCTCCGGAATCAAAACCCGTTGAATCTCGTATAAGGCGACTGGCTTAGTGGAGACAACACTGCTGCTAATCTTGGGATTAGACCAACCGGAGTCCACATGGACAGTGCCAGAGATGTAAGTCAAATTCAACAGGAATTGGCCACCAGCAAGAGTGCTGACAGGGTTACTCTTGCTGAGGTTGTTGAACTCAGCAAGGCTGTAGTATTTAGGCAATGCATGGAACAGGAGGAGGGACTTCAGGTCCTTATCCGAGATGTTGCTGAGCGACGGTTTCTTCAGACCCGAGAAGGCATCATCGGTGGGCACAAAGACGGTGACACCTTGATCAGTGTTGTTGGCTTGGTTCTGGAGGATGTCTATTACTTTGGTCTGTTGAAGGTATTTAAGGAAGGTACTGAAAGGGCCAGCGACGGATAGGCGATCCGTGAGATTGATGTAATGAGTGTCCGGGGCAGGGGCGGGTGCCGGAGTTGGGGTGAGGTTGATTGGTGGAGATTTTTGTGCAGTTGTTAGGGGTGAAACCATGAACACAACAAGAGTGATGAACATGAAGGCATAGCTTGGGGCCATTGTTTCTGCTGTATTCAAAATCACAAAAAAAATGCGACGAGAATGAGAATTGAGGTGTGATCGTGTTTCCTTCATAAATGTACAATAGATTTCAGTTGTTTTAAAATTTGAGACAAATATGTGTTCTTTTATACCTTCAATGAGGGAAAACACCAGATCTGGTGTCTTTCCTCTTTTTTTCTGTCCCGGTGAACCAACATTTACAAACAACAAAGAGATCAAGTAGAAATATCTAAAAGAAAATCTGACCATAGTAGGAAGAAAAACAGGGTATTACTATTTTTTTAAGTCCAACCACCACATAACAAGGAATACCTGAACAGAGAATACCCTCTTTGAATTGCCAGAAGAAATAAAAATAAAAAAGTACATAAATAATGGCTAAATAACAGATATTATAAGATAAAAAGGGGGAAAACATAAAAAAGAGAAAATAAGAGATCAAGAAAAGTGCAACATACTCAAATGTAAAAAGATATTTGCACCAATAAAATGGTATTCCATCACCAAATACGATAAAATAAAAGGTGCATAAATACTAACCAAAAAACCTAAAACATAAAAGAGAAAGCTACAAAAAGAGAAAGTAAAAGGACATGGAAAGTGCAGTATCCTTAAATCTAAGAAAACACCAAACAAAATGGTATTTCACCAAATCCACAAAATACTTACAAGTGAAGAAAATGAAAGAGGGAAAACCCCCAAAGACTAACATCTGACAACTCACAAGAAAACAATTTTTTGATCCAATGTGATGACGAATCTTGAAGAAAAAAAACTTAAGTATACACTACTGGGGGATGAAAAAAGAAAGAAAGAAAGAAACATACGCTAGGTGGAAAGATTTTGACATGGATCTCAAAATCTTCCGAACCAAACAAACACCCAAAGAAAAGAAAAAAATATTTTAGAGGCAAGAGGCAAAAAAAAACATTTCAGGAAAAGACAGAGATCTAAGATCATTAGACCACTTAACATTAAACAGACCTCAGACACAAATGTGGGATCTACAAGTGCAAGTAGTAGCTAAGGAATGGATTATGGAAGAACGTAAGAAACCAACATCAAAAAATGTGATGTTACTAAGGGGAAGTTTGAAAGGGGCATACATATGAAATGATACCTGTGGAGGAGAGGGGATGAGAAGCAAATGAGGAGAGGAAAGTGGAAAGGCTGCAGCAGAGTTGGTGGTGCAAATGTGGGATTTTATATACTGGGGAAAAGGTGGTGTTAGCTGAGACTCTTGGGTCGTGGGTGTGGCAGCTGGTGAGAGTGGTTGGTTGGTTGGTTCAAAAAACTCAAAAGAAAAACAAAATAGTTAATGCACATTTAATAAATGCATTAGATTGTGATTTTTAGAATACTTAAGCGATTATTTGGGTTTTTCATCTTTAAAAGAAACATACCCAAACTTGATCTGATTTTGAATTGAAATCTAACTCTATCTGACTTAGTGAACCCGTTTCACGTTGATCTACCTTCAAAAGTATCTACAAATTATTAGTCGTTTTTACGTCCAAAGGCTACACAAATTTCTCTTATTATCACAAGTTAACACACTATTCTTGGGTTGAGTGATTTACGGAGTTGAGGTATAAAAAAATGTAGGTATTGTGTAAATGTACATAGATATTAGCGCATATTAGCATTGATTCTCGATTCAAGTGTCATGACTCATGACCTCTAGACTCAAACCCATACCATAACCATTAACCAGACTCAATACAAAGTTTTTAGTTTGTAGAAAACTAAACTTGATTTATGATTTGGGGGGAAATTTTCGTATTCACACAACTGTACCCAATCAATTCAAACCCGTTCAGTTTGAATATAGTCAATTTCAGTTCAATCCAACCAGATATGGCCCGCATGACTATAACTTTACATGTTCAATGGCTTGGATTTCTTCTTTTTAATTAAATATCAGATCTGAGTTAGACAAGCTCGCATCTAAGTGTTTTTTGCACTAATATTTTTAGATATTCTAAAGGAAGTAAGATAACAAAATGGCTGTAAAATATCTTTGTATGCTGTCAATGCGTTAGAAAATCTTTTTCTTACTGCTCGAGAAAGAAACGGTAAAATGGTAGTAGGTTGAAATCCAAGTTTGAAGCACACTCGAACTTAGGATTTAAGAACAACCTTCCAACCAATTATTCTAATTATTCACGACATCCACCTTCTTTCAAATTTCATATTAAAAAAACGATGTCATTTCTCGTGATATTTTCCATCTAATTTCACGAGAAAAACATACGAGATGTGAAATCCGAACCAGCTATAATTGGATGAATGAGTATTTTATGAGGTCCCAACAAACCCAGTTTGTTATAGGTAAAAAACTTGGACAAACTTTTTATCAGTGCTATTTTATCGGGGGGAAACCCGCAAACTCTAAATAATCTTCATTAAAAAAATGATAACTTTCTACGGATCAATTAGTCCACTAATTTCATCCCGTAGATGCTCCTCAGAATAGGAGTTCGGAAGAGCTACAGTTAATCGTATCAATCACGGTTTCTTCCTCCCTTTTTAGTCATGTCTTCATTACCTCCTTGGTTTTTATTTTGTTTCATTGAAAACCCATCAAGAAAACATATAACAGTATCAAAAGAAATTTCCTAAGAAGCAAGTGTGGCTTTAGCAAAATAAAAAGGTCAACATGCATGCTGTACCTTTTGCCATATGTTGTGCATGATCATTGCTCCTTTAATTTAATCATAATCTGCTATTTAGAAAATATTTTTCAATAGTGAAGGTATACCACTTGCAGTTAGGCATTAAGATTTAAGAGAGGCCAATTTGCAACCAAAAAGCATATGTTTCTCCAAGCATGCTCGACTGTCAGTATCATGATAACATGTGATAGTTAACTTTAATGGAATCGTCATTTTTTTGTTGTTTTAGGAATTACAGTGTACAATAACAACATCTCTTAACACGATAACAATATTATATAAATCTACCCATGCACGCCCAAATTTAGTCCTAAAATATTTTGAAGTCAAAGTGAAACCTTGTTACTCTTGCTTTATTTATCCATAAAAGAATAAAAATACATAAGAAAGTGGACCACCTGTTTTACGAGAATTTTTCTTCAACTTTCTTTTTAACATAAATGTCTCCATTGGATTCTTAACCGTAAAACATAAAATAAGAAGGTTACATCAGTAACTTGATACCAAGTTCTTTGGTTTTTCCCATATCTTTATCGAAATAAGATAAAAAAATTCTCTTCTCCACCAATTAGAAGGAAAAAAATAATCTTTCTTTTCTTTAATAGATTTGCTATTTTTAAATATTCAAACCTACTTCTCGGTTTTTCCAAAATTATCATCAAAATCCATTGTTAAGTCTTAAATTAAAAAAATTGGTAGGCCTAAACATAGTTTTCCGACAACTTTTAACGTGTGAGAACATGATGGATTAATTACACCACAAGATTTGGGCTCAAAATCTGTTGTTACGGTTTTCTCCTAAGTTTTGTTAGTACTACATTGGACAAAATATTTAAATACCTGTGAGATAGATACTCATGTTTACAAGTTAGTTACTTTTAAATTAAAGATAAATATAAAATACGAGATATTGTGTTTATTAAACTAACAAAACTTAAGAAAAACTAATAACGGCACATCCTAAAACCAAGACTTCACCACCATAAATAATAATCCCAAACCGTGATGCAAAACATTTTGGGTCTACCAGACTAGTGGGCCCATAAGCAGCCCACGTTGGTAGATTGAGAACTCTGTTTCGTTCATATCGCGAGATCTCGCGTCTACATGTGGCGAGTTGGTCCCTACAAATCCCACTTCACCACGTCACCCGCACCTCACGCCGTAGGTGGAATGGCCTTTACCTTCTCCCCGTGCCGCAGGATCTGTTTAACATAACGTACACCTTCAAGCAATAAATTTTTCTAACATCCAAGATGGTTATTATATAAATTAGTTAAAGTTTGATCGTAACACGGTCACCCTGCGAATTTAGGGCACCCTTAACGGGGGTGCCCAGCCCGGGCGCCCTGGTCGGGCGCCCGGGCGCACCCCCGTTAACGGGCGGGGCGCCCGTGGGGCGCCCGCCCGGGCGCTTGCCGGGGCGGTGGGCGTCCCAAGCAGACGCCCGGGCGCCCATGGGAGGGGGACACGTGTCCCCCTCCCATTGGTTATTAATTTTTTTTTTGATTTTTTTTTGTTTGGGTTTTGTTATTAATGGATTGGGTATTTATTATAAATGTGGGGTAATAATTTTTTGTAAGTAATTAAAATTAAGAAATTTTCAGAACCAATACACTGTTTAATCACGGGTGCAATTTTTAATCACGGGTGCACTATTTTCAATCACGCGTGCACTGTTTGCAATCACGCGTGCACTATTTGCAATCACGCGTACACTATGTGCAATCACGCGTGAACAGTGCAACAAATACATCCAAACCCTCCCAACTATAAATACATCTATTCATCTCCTGATTCCTCACATTTCCTTAACTTCTCAACTTGTAGCTTCTTCTCTCATCAATGTCGGATAATAGTTTAAACTCCGGTCAATCGGACGATGATAACTGGAATGAGACATTAAATCTAATGGACCGTGCTATTGAATTAGCCGGACAAGCTGTTTACGAAAGGACTACACGTCCTAAGCAGCGTCGAAGGAGAACGACGAACCCAGATAGAGATCGTGAACTAGGTTACAGACGCCTTGTAGACGATTATTTCTCTGACAACCCTGTGTATTCTGATACTCTTTTCAGGACAAGATTTCGGATGAGAAAGCATGTCTTCCTGCGCATCCACAATGCCATCGAAGCATCTGATGTCTTCTTCCAACGAACACCGGACGCAACTGGTAGGATGAGCATCTCCGGTCTACAAAAAAGTACGGCAGCAATGCGAATGCTAGCATATGGCGTTGCCGCTGATGGGATCGATGAGTACCTACGAATGAGTGCGGCAACATCCAGAAATGCTCTCCTCAAATTCTGTGAAGGTGTTATTCGCATCTTCGGCCCTGAGTATTTACGTCGGCCAACTGCAAATGACTTGGCACGCCTACTTTACGTTGGTGAGCAACGTGGGTTTCCAGGTATGATGGGGAGTATCGATTGTATGCACTGGGAGTGGAAAAACTGCCCAGCTGCTTGGAAGGGACAACATCAAGGACGTGCTGGGAAAGCAACTCTGATCCTTGAGGCGGTGGCATCGTACGACTTATGGATCTGGCACTCATTCTTCGGAATACCGGGTTCATGCAATGACTTGAACGTCCTGCAACAATCTCCGGTTTTCGACGACATACTAGAAGGCCGAGCACCACCTGTTAATTATGAGGTAAATGGTGTTCAATATGATATGGGATACTATCTTACTGATGGTATTTATCCACAGTGGGCGGCCTTCATCCAATCCATCCTTCACCCTCACACCCCGAAGCACAGATTGTTTGCTGAAGTGCAGGAGGCAACGCGTAAAGATGTTGAACGCGCTTTCGGAGTGTTGCAAGCGAGGTTCGCGATCATCAGAAACCCGGCTCTTGCCTGGAGCAAGGACGTTCTGTCCAAAATAATGACAGCTTGTATCATCATGCATAACATGATAGTGGAGGACGAACGCGACTGTTATGCTAATTTTGGAGATATTCGCGAATTTATGGAAGATCGTCCTGGAACTTCAGCTGAGGCAACGTCGTATTCGACCGATCGTATAGCGGATATTCACGAGTTTTTTGTCAATCAAGATCGAGTGCGTGACAGGAACCAACATTTGGATCTGAAAGGCGATTTAATTGAGCATATATGGCAACGCTACGGACGAGGAGCGGTTTGAAAATCAGTTAACGTAGTTGGTCATGTAGTATTTAAAAGTTGAGTTTATGTAATATGTACTGTTGTTTCTTAACTTTGATTGTAATATTTCCTATTTCAGTTTGTCTTAAATGTAACGTGGCTCCGTAATATTTAATAATAATTTCGTGATTTACCAGTAATTATTAACAATATTTCGAGTTAAAATATAATTATAATGTAATTAAAATTAGATTTATATAAAATGTAATTTGTTAAATGTTGTGTGAGAATTATATTTGTTTAATTAAGAAATGATGTGGATGAAAGAGAGTGTAGGGTGGGTGGGGGTAGCCTGGGCATGGGTAAGGGGTTTTTTTGGGTGGGTTGGGTGAGCTGACGTGGCAGAGAGAGAAGCTGACGTGGCAGAGAGAGAGTGCAGGGCGCCCGGGGTAGCCCGGGCGCTGATAAATATGGTCTTACGATAAGTTACCTAAAATTCGTAAATGGAAAAGGAAACTCGACCAGGGAATGTATACTCACATTTCAATATTTATTATGTTGCATTTGTATTGACATAACCATATTGGATGCAAGTACATAATTTTTTTGAATTTTGTAATATTTATAATTATTCAGGATAAACTAATGTCAATAACGAATACAGGTCATCTTTTATCATGTAATTCTATTGAAATACTTTAAATGCGGAATCAAATATTATCATATATATACATTTTCAGCTTCACAAGCATCACATGTGTTACCATGCTTAAATGAATTCTATTTTTGACGATTATATTTTACGTCGAAACGAACTAAATTTAACATTTCACCCCTAAGTCCCTAACCATACTTAATCGTGAGAGGAAACTAATTATACGTTTCATTCTAGTCCTATTAATCGTCTTCTTGCTTTCTTCTTCCCTCGAGTAGTTTCGTTTCATGAGTTGATTTCCACAATGAGGATGGAAGGTCTATTTGTTCGTGTTTTAAGAGCAAAGACAACTATGTCTGGGGCATGTATTAGAGTATTAGTGTAATAACCTAAATCTAAACACCTTAATTAAACTAAACTAAACCTAATTAACCTAATTAAGCCATGATTAGTGAAGGATGAGGTGGAAGAATTGGATAAGAATTGGGAGATGAGGTGTTGGTGTAGGATTTGAGGAGGTGGGTGTGATAAGTTAAAATGTAAATATATATAGTTAGATAAGATTTTAATTAAAACGTTTTCTTCAGTTGATCCAACAGAGAGTGAGAGAGGAGTTTTGGAGAGGAGAAGAAGTGAAGGAGAAGAAGAAGATGAGAAGAAGAAGAAGAAGTTGGGTGGAGGTTGCCAAAGCTTGGGAGGCGTCCTCGAGCGTCAATAAGGTATGTCAAATCTTCAATATAACTCACTTATGCCTTGTGAGTGTTGGGGATCGACGTTGGTGTCGAATTCCCCGTCGGATTGCAACCTATTCAGAGGTTGAAGACGACGATCGGTCGACCGGTGCCTGTGGGCAGTCGATCGATCATATTATTATATTGATTTGCACCTGCAAACGGTCGAACGATGTCGATGGACGGTCGACCGTTATGCCAGATTTGTGCGGGAAAAAAGGTTGATGCTGTTATCGGTTGAACGGGTCCACTTAGCCGGTCGACCGAAAAACAATGAGAATAGGTCGGTTTGGGGTTTTGACTTATTAAACGGTCGAACGCCCTTAACCTTGTTCGACCGATCTATTCGATGTTAAGTCGGTTGGGAGCTTTGACCATCAAAACAGTCGACCGCTCTTTAACTTTCGGTCGACCGACTGAGCATTTTAATTAAGCAGTAGAGTGCTTGTGATGTTTCGGTCGAACTGTATAGCAGTTACGGTCGACCGAATACCACTTAGGCAAAATGCTGAAATTCCTGTTATCGGTTGAACGACCCCTTGGTTCGACCGGTCGGATATATATATTATATAAATTGGTATAGCGTAGACCATCCAAACGGTCGACCGCTAGATGACTTTTGTTCGACCGATTGGTTGGTAATTCGGTTGGTGTGGTTCGACCGATAGACTTGTTTGTACAGTACCGAGTACTGTGTGGAAGACCGGTCGACCGGTGTGCTTGTAGCGGTCGACCGATCTGCCGCAGGTTGGTGGATTTATCCACACGCGATCCGTTGAGTATAGGTTGACTACCGGCTCCGAGGCGACGGTCGATTACCGGCCTTGAGAGCGACGGATTTCACCTTCGACGAGGGCGTATTATTGTATTATTGTTGCCTCTCTTACCGAGCGGGGTGTGAGGGATGTGTGCCGTAAACCTTGGGCAGTTTGCGAGGGTTTAGCGGTTGGCCGAGGATGTTCTGGCAAGGTGCGCGTCTGGCGGCTCTTGGGGGAGCAGCGGCTGTCGTCTGACCCGAGTTGTGTATTCGGCGGGCTGACTCGCTCCTGGGGTGGCGGCGTGTGCCAGGGTTCCTTCCTGCACTTTTGGGGAGCAGTGGTGCCGACTGACCCTTGTGAGGCAGCGGTGGACTGACTTGACCCTAGTGGCAGGAGTGGTTCAATACCGCGGAGGTGGAGAGGGCATTATTGTGGGCCCGAGGTGGATGATCATGTGTATTGCATTGCATTGTCTTTAATTCCTTTTTGTATTTTAGGAGGTTTGGTATACGGGGTTCCTGCAGGGAACTCGGGCATGTTTGTTTTGTTTGCATTTCAAGTAGCGAGTAGCATTAGAGTCAGGTGGTGACCGAGGAGGGTGCCCCGGGGATCAGATCCTGTCCTCTTTTATATCTTTTGTTGAGGTAATGATTACGTGTATATTCATTTTTGTTGTAATCACAGTTGACTCATATGTATAGTTTGACTTCCACGTGGATCTGTATCTATATATATATATATTTCGTCTTGTTGTCTCGTGACGTGTCCAGTGTTGACCGTTGACGGTCTTTATTATTGTTTTAATTTTCCGTTGTTTTCGGGTACGTTACAATCAGACTATGAAGTAGAAAAGATGTATGACTATAGACAAAGGTGTGAACAAGGGAACCAAGTTCAACCAACAATGGTGTGTATTATAAATACCACACTAAAATGTTGGGGCTAAAGCATTTTATTGTGTTGGACCATGGGAGAGAAAATATTATGCCACTCATGTTCAATCGCAAACCTACTTTCTACGACGTCCAATTGAAGAATTATTATTGTAGGTCTCTCGCCCACGATTTGTACTTATTTTTTTGAGTTTCATGGTTATGGGACCCACAATGTGTTGTTTAACGTCAAAGAAGTTGATGGAGATTAAAAATAAGGAGAAGTTTCGTAATGTATTATTCTTGTTAAATAAAAATAATATTTTTCTCTAAAAATCACCCAAATATTGATCTTTTCATGATCTACAACTAGACACCTATATTGTTATATAATTTTTAAATTCCAAATTTCCTATGGTTAACTCAATGGGAACAAACGACGTGAGATTTTTTTATTAGTCAACCTAATTAATAATTAAAATTAATATATAAAACAAATAAATGATACTATTTTATTTGTAAAAAATAAAAAATGTGTTGGAAAAAAGAAAAATATATATTTGCCGTCTAAGAGTTTTTCATAAAATGATATGGACGAAGATAAGATAATAAATTTGTGATTAAATGTTGTGAAGTGAAACATACGATGTGACAGAAAGATAAAATTAGAATAATATTTAAGAAAATGTTGTTGTGCACTTGATATTTTTGCTTTAATATAACTCCGTAAAAAAAGGCCGAAGGTAATAACATTAGATAATTCAAGACATGTCCTCAATTGCCCAGCATAAGCCAGTGCAACCATAGTTGTTTTTTTTTGGTAGGACAAATATGCTAACTATTTGATTATGGTTTCCCACAAGTAAAACTCAGCACCAACGGAATAAGTGAACAACCGAGGCATTTCTTATTTATTAAATAGACCAGCAGCAAATAGGGATGTTTTTTCATTTCCTCTTTACATTGGGACACCATAAATCTTCATCTTCCAGATGTTTTCTACAGAAAAGCTTTCGATTTCCCAGCTAAGTGCATGTCATATCCACTATTTAACAAGAATAAAAAAAATGTTTTTTTATTGCTTAAGTACCACTTCAAAACATTGATCCCCCCCCCCCACAAATTCCCCTCACACACTCGTATTTGCTTTAATGTCACTCAACCATAAAAAATGTCACCATGTTATCATCGTTAAACATATTATTGTTTTATAAAATTTTACAAAACTAACTCTTAACGGTGTATAATTCACTAGTTATCTTTATTTTGTTGTAAATTTTGCAAAATCAACTTGTACTATTCAATTATCTATTGACTCTATTTTCCCGTCTCTTCTCTCTCTCCTTCTGTCTCTCTCTCGTTCTCTTTTCTCCTTACCTTTCTCTCTCTTCTCTCTTTTTTTATTTTTAAATATTAATATTATTTACTATTAAAACTAATTTTGATGAGAGAGAAAAATAAACGAGAGAGAGACAGATAAAAAGAGAGAAGCAAAGAGGACAAAAACATAAAGAGAAAAAAGTGAGCCAGAGAGAGAGGAGGGGAAAACAAAAAGAAAGAGAGAACTTTAATAGAAAAAGAGAGATAAGATATAAGTAAGTGAATGTGATGAGTAGATTTTGTAAAATTTACAATAAAATAAATATAACTAGTAAATCATAGGTAATTTAGAGTTAGTTTTGTAAAATTTAAATTAAATAATAATATATTTAACCGTATTATTAAGGTGTTAATGGAAAGTTAACGGCCTTACATTATTTTAGGGTTGAGTGACAAAGTAAATAAAGTTTTGGCCAATGGAGCAAATATGAGTTTTCAAGTGTCTTTTTTGCCAGATCAATATTTTGGAGTGGCACGCAAGCAAAAAGCCCTAAAAATATTAACAATCAAAATTTGAAATTCTTTTGGTTGGAGCGTTGGAGGTGTAGATTCTTCTGGATTGGGCTAAATTTTACCCGAGAAACCAAGACCCAGGTACTGAACAGGCTAAATCTGACCCAGACCGAACGGAATTTGACCCGGTTGATTATTTTTTTAACTTTATAAAGAAAACAAATTCCACACAAAAACGTTTTTAATTTTAAAAAACAGATGTCGATATGATTACGGATAAAGGTTAAAGCATTCACAGAAAAATATTAGTTATTCTTGTATACAAATAATATACCTTTAACTCGAGAAGAAGAAAAAAATGTAAAATTGGTCCTGGATTACACCCACTAGTTGAGGTTCGTATTTGGGAAATTCAGAGGCCCAGGCCTGGTATTGGTCCCAGTCCGATCCTGTCTAATTTCCTGGACCGGACTGGACTGTGTCAATCTCTTCTTTTGGTGGATGTCCGTTTGCGTACACGCTTGTCCTAAAGATTTGTGTCCTATTATTGACATTTGTCTTTTCTACTCCGTTTTTCATTATTTTTTCAATATTCTTCCTAAATTTGGCGATTTACTTCGCTGAAACTCAATCCTTCGTCATAGGTAGTTTAAGATCAACAAAGATTAATGATCTGGCAACTAAATTACCCAATTAACTCATTACAAAAGCATACGTCTCAAGTCTCTTGATTTTGACACGGGCTACTCGGGAGAATAGTGGAAAAAATAGTGGCACAGTTCAATGACATCTCCATTCATTAGCCAAGTGGAAAAAATAGAACATTTAATAGCAATTCCTTGAAATCATCAAAAAACCAAATCTCTAGGCAACTCCAACAACCCATTTAATGGCCGCCCTAAGGTCAACATAGAAACCAAATATATATCACCCATCAAATCCTTAGCTATTCATCCATCCATCTCTACAATGAGGGCCAAGCATGATTGCTACTTCAAGTCGAAAGTGATGGCACAAGTGACTCTCACGCTTCTCTTCCTCGTGTACACTGATCAGGTTGATTCATCACATTCTTCTTCTTCTTCTTCCAATGGTGGTCAACAGTGCATAGATTGCATCGTCGATCGCTTCGAGTACGTATGCCAGGGCTGTAAGCCGATCCTCCGTTGCCTTGCGGGCTGCTTGGGGAATGGAATTGGCCAGAGCAAGTGCATGTCGACGTGCGAGCCTGGTGCGCATGGAGACCGCCTTCCCGCCTGCCGGAGCTGCATGGCGGCATGCGAGTGCAGCTGCAATGGGTGGTAGCTAGATTGATTGTGTTGGGCGTCTGTTTATTTGTTTGGTCATGCATTGTTTGGTATGGTTGTTGTTCTGTTCTGTAGTTGAGATGAACTAAGTTTATGTTTTTCGGCCTTCTACCCTACTAGGCTAATATAGTATATTTTAGTTTCACTTAACACCCACGAAAGGAAAAAGATCCCTGCAAACAATATAACATATAAGATGTAATATTTTCCACACCACGTCGACAACATTCACAATATTTAAGAGTGTGTTTGGTTCGCAAGAAGTTAGATTTTTTGCTCTATAACATTACATTAATGTAACACTAACCATACAAAGAATAATATTTGAAAGCCATACACATACACATAAAAAAGAACACAAAATTATTCGATATTCTCTTAATCGAAGAAATAATAACTATAACCTCCTTTCTCCACCTCAGTGTCACCTCTAAAAATGACTCAGTAACTTCTTACTTTCAAAGTGAATCCAGATGTAGTTATAGTTTCAATATTGATAATTAAATATCATAAATTTCCCCAAATATAGTACACAGTGATTGAAAGTTTTCCGTAAATTAGATAAGCACAATTTTCAATCTAACGACAACACTATATGTAAGAATAATTCAATACACACTCTCTGTTAGGCAGACCGTGCATATTCATCCATGAATTTTATTTTTTTTAGAACTTAATTATTTGAATAGCAAATTCAGAAATTCTAGCATTATCCATTGTTGGAGCATGTCTTGAATTAAAAGGTTCTCACAAACCTCATATACGAGAAAGAAAACATGTAATACCTAATTTGGCAAACTCGGAATGATGTCTTTGAGATACCCATTTGATGTTGTTAATCCCGATCACCATATTGACTTAACAACCAATTACAACAATACAATTCACGTTAACATTCTCTTCGCTGCTACAACACTTTCACTCACCCTACAACAATACTCACCTTTTGTAATTGTGGGAACTCATTTTTCTATTTGGATGATTTGAAATGAGTAGTGGTATCCTTATTTATAGTTGTGCATTAGAGGTTACGAAGAAGATGAAACATAACACACAATACTTATTTCTTTGAAAGAGATTAGGCTAAAGAGAGATCTAGAGTGTTTTAGGATACTTATTGTTTCCAAACGTTTGTAATCTCGGTGACTTCTCTTGTTGGAGAAGTATAAGAAAGGAAAGGAAACCCACAGAAGACCCCCCAATGATATAGACACGTTGTCGAACCTTGTAAAACACATGTGTCGTTGTTTGCTTCAAGTGTGTTTGTGTATTTGCTTGTGATTTTCATCCTATTTGTGTGTTTGTTGCTTGAAGTTTGGGAGAGACTAGAAGTTTAATTTTCACAGTAATATTTAGTATACCGTTTGTGCATTATAATCCGTATGTTGTTAGTAGCATCATTAGTATCCTCCCCTAACAGACGAGAGATTCCAAAGTGAGAACTTCAACCTTAGAATTGGTTGATTAATAACTTTGGTGGCGTAAGAGATGAGATATGTATTTGGCTAGAGGAGGGTTAGTTAAAGACTTTGATGGATTGTTTGATTGTTTCTCAATTCTGAACAAAGAGATGGTTGTGCATGCAGGGCGGACCCATGTTAAGTCCAGTGGGTCCATGGCCCCTTTGTAAAAAACCCACCTAAATTATTGTTACTTTTACCAAGTCCAAATATTTCTGAGGGCAAAATTCTCCCAACCAAACTTTATCTTCCAAACTCTCAACACTAATACCAACACAATCCTTCGCTTGGTGGTTTAACTTCATCATTCTCTTATTCTCTTGTTTAGTAGTTTTTGCACACTAAAATATCAAACTTGTTATGAATAATTACATGTGGATGTCAATAACCTCAAATCAAGATATAAAATTTGTATGACTTAACTTCTTGGTTTTAAATTTATAACCCTGAAATGTTATAGCAAAGAGATTTATGCCAATTAAATTACCTTATTATGTTGTTTACCTATTCATGGTTGTGAGCCTATAAATATAAAGCTTCTAACACATAAAAGACATTATACTAAATTTCTTTTTTGATGTTGTCTTGTACTTTGACAATTTTCTTCTAGTTTTTCTTAATTTATAGGGATTTTCGTATCACTCTTGAATCTGAATGACATTGATTTTCTTCTTTTTCAATCTATTTTCTTTTACAACAATTTTTTTCCTTCCACAATTTGCAAATTAGACAGCCACCAATAAAGGTTAACCCAATCAGAACTAGGAATTGGTTTTCAAGCTCATACAAGGCTCAATATGAAAGACCCTTATTGTTTTGCTACTTATGGAAAATTCTCCATATGTTTTTGTAATAACCCTAACATTGCTTAGGGTTTAATGGTGATTAAGAGGGCATAATGATGGTGTTTGCATGAGAGTTGGGGGAAGGAATAGGAGGTGTGTTGTTGGTGATGTGTGGGGAGGCGTGGGTGAACAGTAGGCTGGAGTGTAGGGATGAGGCTGAGGTGATGGGTGAGGGTTGGCTTGGTTGGTTTAAGAGGAAACCGACGTTTCCTTCTCTTCCTCTTCTTCTTCTTCTTCCACTCTCCATCCATCTCCTCCTCTCCGGTTGCGCTCGAGCTCCGGTGGTGATCGTGCGTGCGTTGAGTGGGACCGGTGGAGAGCTTAGTGCGAGGTGGTGATCGTCGGACGCAAGCAAGGCGGTGAGCTCCGGTGTTCTTCGTTGTTCTTCAAAGAGAGGTATGCCAAGTTCTTGCATTAGAGGCCTTTGTTGATCACTCACGTTGGGGTGATGTTGTGGTCGGTCGCGGGAGGTCGGAGACCTCGCCGGCGATGAGGAGTCGACGTAAAAACCTTGGCTGGCGCAAGGTTGAAGACGACTGACGGTCGACCGGGTCCCTCGGACGGTCAACCGAACGTAGTGTTTTTGGACTGTCTGTTGTGTTTCGGTCGATCGGTTCCTTGTGTTGGTCGATCGGAACTTAAGTGTACTGGACCTTTTATGCATGTTTGCGGTCGACCGTTTTATGACTTAGAAATATTAGGATGCCCTGGTAGGTTTCGGTCGACCGAGACCCCTGAGTCGGTCGACCGATAGTTTTGTTTTGATGTTGACCAAACTCCGGATTTTTACCTCGTTCGGTCGACCGATTTTAGACTTTCGGTAGACCGTTGGGACTTAAGTTTTGCGCAAATAGTACAACCGTTACAGACTTTCGGTCGACCGATTCCCTTGAGGAAACGGTCGACCGAGTTGCCTCTTTCGGTCGACCGTTTTTGCACAGGACTGAATTATTGCTTCCGCTTAGGATGCCAACTCTGTCCACGGAAACCCGTGTCCTCGCCTTGTGCGTGAGCCGGGAGGTGACGGTGGGCGTGTTATGCGTGCCTGCCCAGGGGCCGCCGTATGGAAGAGTGTGGGTGTCCGGGACGCGTCACCTTCATGTATGGATCGTGACTAATATGATAGATTGATTTGACTCTTGTTAGAGTAGCAGCCTGAGGGATTGCGGATCTCATTGCTTCAGCGGGCACGCAATTGTCGTTGGGTGAGGTGACTACCAACCTGGATGGCTACGAAGGTCGCCGCCCTGCTTTTATAGCGGCGGAGTTGGTGTATGCACGTGGAGCTCGTTGACCCTGCGGACTTCGGTTCGGATCTGTCGATTGTCTGGCCTTTGTGTGGCGGATATGTTTGACTGACCTTGATGACAGTGATTGCACGAGCCTGTGCAGCCTGTGTGGTGGCGAGAGGGCCCATGTGCGGCCTGTGTGGCGGCAGGGAGGATCGTGCGTGACATGTGTGGTTGCGGCGACGGACTGCCGATGATGTGTTCCGGCAGGTAGCTCGATTGGGCACCTATCGAGTGAGATACCGTGCGGTCTGTGTGGCGTCGGTGATGGACCGACCTGAGCGACGGCTCCGTTGGTGTGGTGGTGGACCACGATGTTTTCATATCTGATTCTACCTGCGCGGAAGTGCAAACGCCTCCTCACCGATCCCTTGGCTTGTGTAGTCGCGGGTGGGGATGTGTTGCGTATTGTCTGCTAGACCGTATGTGCCTACGGTAGGTCTCTACGGAGACCCGATGTTTGGACCGTGCGACCTGTGTGACGACGGCAATGCTGTGGACCGTGGGGCTTGTGTGTGTAGGATTTCTAGTTTAATTGCACATATATATTTCCGAAATTTTCATGCACAATAAGGATCCATTACAATTTTCTATGATTTGTTTCATGCATTGGTTTGTTTCAATAACCAGTTTCAAAACTTTATTTAAAACAAACATGGGCTCCGAATTTCATACCTAGAAGTTCTCTAAAACTTCTTGATGATCCGAATACGTTGAGGATACTTGTTGCTGCGCCGGATGCCCCCGAGTATTCACCAAACTCTAAACAAGATCGGAGAGAGAAGAGCTAGCCTCTCAATCTCCAATAGAGTTTAGAATCTAACTACTAACCCCTCTTTAGTTCCCTTGAGAAGAAGATCTCTGAAAACTAAAACTAAACTCAAGAATTAAGGAAATTCGTGGAGAATTATGGAGAGAGATGTTTGCACAAGAATATAATGAATTTATTAATAAGGTAATGAGATAAACTTGTATTTATAAGTTCTCTCACTTATTCATGTGCAACCTCTTGCCCATGATTTCATGCAAACTTACATCTAACCATTCATTATTTGCTAACAAATAATCTCAGCCACGAATTAAATCAGTTATGGACCAATTCCATGCATGATCTAATTAATTCTGCAGAAAACCGTCTGGACCGGTCGACCGTTTGGAGGTTCGGTCGACCGTTTAGACCATGTTTCGGTTGACCGTTAATAACTCGGTCGATTGTTCGTAACAGAAAAATATTTCATCGTAATGTTCGGTCGACCAGCCGATATACTCGGTCGACCAAAAACGAACAGACGAAATTCCCTGTTATCGGTCGAGACACATCCGGTCGACCGTGCAACATTCGGTCGACCGTTTACTGTTTAGCGGTCGACCGTTTTTGCACAGTACTGCAGACTGGTCACATTTCGGTTTAACCCCTACAAAATTTGACATTTCGGGATTAGTAGTAAGTTCACAACTTATATAACATATTATCCTATGTAATATAAATCATTACACCCCATAATATTTATATCACATATGAATTTAATTTAGATTCTAATTATGTTATTAATCACAACATAATTTTGATTTTGCTTGTTCACCACATGTGTCATATTTTCTACATGAAACCCGACACACCTTATGAACTCAAAATCCCCATTTCTTGTTTCCCAGATTTGTGGTGTGACCTATGGAAGAATTTAAACTAAGTTGGCAGTGATATTAAGAGCTTAATATCACAAACTATAAGCGGTATCTAGTTACACATTATAGCTCCCAATTAGTTAGATGTCTTAATTCCACTTGAACCAAAACCTGATCCATTTAGTGATGGAGTGCACCAGTTGTGTCTGTCCCTTGCCTCATGATATTAAGAATACACACAAAGTAGTATTGTGTCATCTTTGTATTAGTATTCATTTCTTGATCTCTTTAAGCTAGTTATAAATATGTGACTTAACTCAAATCACATTGTGCACATTATAACTTTGCTTTTTCAAGGGGCCCACTAATCGTCACTCAATCAAGAGGGGCAATGATAATCTTTTGACTAACTATCTTCTCCAACAAAAGTCATACTTAACCAACCAATATCTTCACACTACACTTATCGATAGCTCAAGACACTAGTCTAATCAAGCATTTCTTAAGTGATCAGATATAAGTCTCATATAAAAGGACCAAAGACACAGGAAAACATTAATGACACAGAAAACACAATTCTATAATGTTTTACTTATTAGGTCTATTCAGTATACAAAAGTAGTATTTTCCTCTTTTGTGTACCTGTGTTGTCACTCACTTGTAGAGCTACAATGATCTATGACCAACACGACAATCTTAACATGGTAATTAATGTCCCATGTTAATTACCATGATTGTGAATATCTTTTGTTTTATGTAAACCATTATCTTTTAGAGCTCTACGGTTAAGGACCAATAACATCTTCCTTAACACTTCTAAAAGACGAATAACATAAACAAGGAACAAAATAATTTCTCATTCAATTCATAATAATTGACATTTAAAAGTAAAACTTTTAGAACGCATTCCCTTCAGTGTGGTACCAGTGGTTGTGAACCGCGGGGCCTGTGTGGCAGCGAGAACGATTGCAGGACGGATGTCCAGTTTTGCCCTTGTGGGAATGTTGTTTACTGCTTGTATTTCATGTCATGCTATACTAGTATGATAGGGCATATAGGTGAGCTTGTCATACGAGGTTTCCTTATGGAAACTCAGGCATTGTTGTTATGTTTATTTTCAGGACCGCGTTAGGTTCCAGCGGGTGGTGACCGAGGAGATTGCACTTTGGGACTGGATCTTGTTGTCTGCCTATTTTAGGTTGTCGTGATTACGTGTATTATGTCTTTCGTATTCTGATGTAATCACTCTTTTGACAAACTTGTCTGTAATATGGTGCACCAGATATATTTGGGTATTTCTTTGAGTAATGTCCCCACTCTTGATGGTTTAATCCTTGTGTTTCCTTGATTTTAAAAAGTTTAAATTTTCTGATGTTCGGGGATGTTACAATTGGTATCAGAGCGGTCGGTTCCTGTTTATTCTCTCAAAGAAATCACAATTGCGAGTAGTGTAGCCTGATTATTGCATTTCTTTCAGTAGATCATGCATGCATTGCTGATTAGTTTTGATTGATGTTCCAGATGCCTCTTAGACGCGTGAGCGCAGTGCCAGCGACGCCACTGGGGGCGCTGCGTGGGAGAGGTTGGGCGAGTTCTTGGAGCGCCACGCAGTTCAGACTGAGCAGGTTGGGGCGGGCGCGAAGCACGATCGTTTCATGCGTCAGCGCCCGCCTAGTTTCAATGGCAGGAGTGACCCAGAGGTAGCTGAGGATTGGATCTTCAAGATGCAGAATATTTTTCGAGCTATTGGTTGTGTTCCAGAGAGGTGGGTGGATCTGGCCACCTACGTTCTGGACGGTGAGGCGGCCAATTGGTGGAGGTCCACATGCACGGTGGTGTTTTACAACAGAGTGGATGTCAGCTGGGAGGAGTTTCTGGAGGAGTTCAATGAACAATATTTCCCTCAGCATGTCAGAGATAGGAAGAAGGAGGAGTTTCTTGCTCTTGAGCAGAAGGAGATGTCTCTAGCCAGCTACATCAGCAAGTTCAACGCTTTGGAGCGTTACTGTGCTGAGACCTATGTGACACCTGAGCAGCGAGCGAGGAAGTTCATCAAGGGATTGAGGAAGCAGCTCCGGTCGCGAGTGATTAACAGTATGCCGCAGACCTTGGCGGATGCAGTGAAGTTAACAACAATCATCGACCAAGATATCCAGGAGAACTATCAGGAACCTCGGAGGCAGTAGAGAGATCTTGAGGGTCGTGCAGAGGACCGTTCTGGAGGTAGTTCAGGCAAGAGGCCCCGCACTGAGGAGGGTAGTAATAGCCGATCTTAGGCATGCAGAGCTTGTGGCGGAGTCCATCCCGGGCAGCGGTGCTTCTTCCGTGCTGGAGTTTGCCGAGGATGCGGTCAGCAGGGACACTATATCCGAGAGTGCCCTCACAGGCAAGGAGGACCCAGCAGGAGATCCGTACCCCCGGAGAGTTAATTCTAATTATTTAAAACAATATACATATCAATTAAATAATTTACCTAATTTTTTTAATATTGATAATAGTTAATAATATTAATATATTTATTTTAAAGTCATTTTAAATCTTTTTTTCAAATCTTTTTTATGGAAATATGTTTTTTACTTGTTTTCATTTGTTAAGATTTTTTTAAATTATTTTTTTTACGAAAGATTGATCTCTAAATAACGTAGAGGTAAGAGAATGTAGGGTATTTGGTTATTTGTTTTAATTTTTAAAAAATAATTATAATTATATAAAAATATATATATCAATAAAAATTATTAAACATATAAAAAAAATTAATCGTTTATTTAAAAAAAAATCTAGATTGGCCACGTAACCAACCCATGTCTCAAATCAGGTCGGAACCTGACCTCCCATTTTCCCACGTTAAGGGAGTTGGGGGTGGGTTGAATGTCACACCGCCCATGTTTCCTTCAGCGTTAAGGATGATCTAACCGTATACATATGTGACTATAAATGGATTAGACTTCAAATCTTTGGCACAATTAGCATGCCTACATAGCTTTAAAAAACACATATATGAATGTTCATTCCGTCCTTGTAGAGTTGTATTCACTCGTACCCACAGAAAACATGCACTACTTCGAAGATATGAAAATGTTTATACCCTTTTTATTTTAATTCATTATTTAGATAAGCATGCGTACATCTACTTTGCGGATACTTCTTTGCCTTTTTTTGTCGTTATTCACTTACCACTTCTAGTCTTCTACGCCTAAATAGATCCGCTCGGGGTGAGACACGGAACTAAGCTGAAGTGCAATGGCCTTATCATTGTGCTTTACACTCGTATGATCAAATATTAGATTAGCAAAAAGGCATGCCTCCTCATCAAATTGGATCCTCAATTATCATGTTGCTTGAACAATTTTAGTTACATCCATTGAAGTCCCTAAAATTAATCGCCTTCACGCAGAGAACCATATACGTTTGCAAACCGGTGAAAAATGTTGTTTAGCAAACATCATCAATATTCAGTAATTACATAAAGCAATTGACTAATAACGTAAACGTACAAAAATATATATGTAGTTCCAGCTCAATTAGGCACATATATGTTAACCGATTGAAGGATAAATAAATTCCAGGGCAGTAAATAGCACTTCATCTCCATTCACGTGGATCGTTCTTAAACCTCGACGACAAACAGTTGGAAAGTTGGCTCCACGTACTATGACACCCCTTAAATGGTTCCTTTATCAATAGTTATCACATGGTAGAACACATGTACCAACCGAATTTTGCTATAGTACTTTGAACTACAAAACAAACCATCCAGCTCGAATAAACTTTTGGAACCCAGCATGAGTGACATAATGACATGCTATAAACGATATATCATGGAATACAGTCAGCTACAACCAAACACAACTTCACATAATCCGTCAATGAAAAATTAGAGATGGAAGGAAAGTATCTACTACGTAAGCAAGTTGATAGACTGGGGGTACGTGAGAGGGTCCACCTCACCACCGTCCATTCCCATCACACGTCGAACTGGGCTCATGTGGACAAAAGAACTGTGGATGATTGCCCGCATTAAAATCCTAACCCTTGTCTTAAACCAAAACTCCAAAAACGTATAGGACGTATGTGGTTGGAATAGGTGATGGTTAGTAAGTGCTTCCGAATTAATATCATGGGTTTGCTCTTCCATTTCCTCGTGCATCAACTTTTTTTGTGTCGTTTTAGTGCTTCACTGCCAAGATATATACCTTTAACGTAAGTAGAATTCGGTTTATTAGTTAAAACGCGGTCACATGGTATTTTGTAGGAAGCGTTAAAGTTGTTTCAGGAGATAGCATGAATTCATAGCCTGCTAACTCGATCAGCTTGGTACAGGCTAATTTAATCATCGTTCATAATGATGAGTTAGAGGAGTAAAAGTTGGACAAATAACAGTTGTCTGTTAGATTATTAGACATGCTAAAATCTTCGGCTTTAAAAAGTTTTAAGTCTTTACAGAAAAAGTTTTAAGTCTTTACAGTCTGGTTTGAACTCTTTTCCTTTTCTAAGTTATCTCCAAACATAATTACATTGATCCACTTTTGAGATGTTAGGCATGTTACACAGTTGCACGTATAAATCATTGTATGAAAGGAAATACTAAATTTTTCACACACTTTAGAATTTTGTGTTTTATTTAATAATGCTAGCTAGCTCTAACCAAATCTTTTCATCCTAATTGGAGCCCGAGTAATTCCAATTCCAACGACCCTTCACGTTAAACAACTAACCCCAATACTTGAACTTGTAGTCCGAAAAAACCAAATTCGTTTCGGCTATCGATTTCCACGCTAAGATCATCATTGAAACTCCTTCATTTACGTGTCAGTGAGATTCAGCATCTTAGCTTAGCAAGAATTTCAATATAAATTAGGCTACAATCATGACTAGCTATTACGTTGGTTAACACCCATGCATGCATACCAAGGAGGCGGTCACCCCTACTCCCAACCGCACAGAGCACCACGATGTGCTCCACCAGCACTCCCAAGGGCTGAAGGGGTGTGAAATGGCTTCTACCCATTTGGCCTTTCCAAGATCCCAAACTTTTCCTAATTTCCACCCATTAAATAGTCTAGTCGCCCTCCTTTTTTTTTCCCTTTCCATGCACATTGTTGTCAGTGAGGTGAGCTGTCAAAGTTGGCGGATTCCCCCAAGTGCCCTCGCCTTCTACCTCTATATATAGCCCTTCATGCTCCACCCTTCGCTTCAAGCCTCTCGTATCATTCCATCTCATTCTTATTACTACTTCCTTCTTATACTTCTTCTGAAGTAGTAGAGTCTTTCTTGTTCTCACTTCCCCAATGGCCACTGTTGAGGTACATATTATTGGCTTGCATGGATACAAAGGATACATATAGGTTCACATTGGTTACGTATATATTTTTGTGTTTTCACTAAAAGTATTACTCAACTGATCATCTTAGGATATAATCTCAATCAAGAATTGAAGGTTGGAGTTCTTACAGTGATTTGGCAGATAGAATTTCATCTCTTGGTTTCTAAATATCACTTCTACAAAAAAACTATATATGCATGCCTTTCTTTGGAAGGTCATGCGTACATGCATAAATTCATCATGAGTCTCAACATTGAATATATAGGCTCTCCTATTGATTTTTATCTACAATCAAAAGAAGGAATTTAATTAGTTTTATGTTTATGATATGTTTGATGAAGGCTATATTTAAGGAAGGGGTTTGGAGGTTGATCTCCAAATGTCAAAACACAAACCACTAATGACTAGGAGTAACCATCTAACTAAGCAACTTAATAAACTAATTAGCTATCACAGAGACTACCTTTTCAATAAAAGAAAATCTTGTTCTCTTCTCAATTTCTCATGCACAACTGCATCCTCCTATAAATCCGAGTGAGCTTGTACTACCCTATACTGCTATACATATATATGTGTGTGTGTTAATTTGAATCATAAACATATCTAATTTACTAAATTGTAAATCTTGCAGATACAATCTGCCACCGTGGCATTCACCGATCCTGCACCAGAAGCTCTGGAGCCAACCCAAGCCCAAGTGCCGGATCAAAATCCTGTAGAGAACCAACCAGAAGCAAAACCAATTGCCGAGATGAGTACGGAAGAGAAGCAGCCGGAAGTTGAACCAGCCAAGGAAATTCCAGTAGAGAAGCAGCCGGAAGCAGAACCAACTGCCGAGCAAGACTCCGACGAAGTAGCAGAAGAAGCTAAGCCGGCCACCCCCGAAGAACCCGCACAGGAGAAGACAGAAGAACCAGAACCAACCTCAGCTGAAAAGGAGACCAACGAACCAGCCCTCACCAAAGATACCCCTACCAAGGAGCCAGTGGCCGAAGAAAAGAAGGAAGAAGCTCCGGCGGAGGAGGTTGCAACACCGGAGAAAGCAGAAGAAGTAGAGAAAGAACCGGTTGTTGATCAGAAGGCGGTAACGGAGGAGGCAAAAGACGTGGAGAAAGAGGAGGCACCAGTAGCTCCAGCTGAACAAGTGGCGGCCGAGGTAGGAGAAGTAGAAGCTCCGGCAGCCGAGAACAAGGAGTGATCGGTAATTGGGAAGGAATTACTAAAGAGAATAGCAAGTTCACTGTTGTGGATTAATATTGGTTTATGTATTTCTATGTTGGCGTTTAATAAGTAGCAGCAAGTAGTAACTAGTAAGTAGAGTATTATGTTTGAAGTGTAATGGTGAGAAGTGAGGAATAATCAATAATGTGGTTGTTCGTGTCTTGCGTTATCTATGAAGTAATAGTTGATTATGATGTGTCACTATAGTAACTGTGCTTATTGTAGTGCTAGATTTGTTCTATGATAAATATAAAAACCCTTGTTAAAAAGAACTTGTTCCAGACTTTTATACTTCTGGACTCTCGAGTGTCTTCTTGGGTTTTAATTCCTTGTAGGTTTTAGGCCCACAAAGTTCAAAATTTTTACTTGAATTTGTAACTATATATATATGTGTATATTGACGTAATATTCTAAAATTTCATGGAAATTAAATCAAGCTACTGGAGAAATGTTGACTTTAAGCATGATACTTTAGTAACGAGTCATTTTTTATATATAAAAAATTACATTGTTTCCCCCATTTTACCGATCACGGATTTTCAATTCAGCCATTACCTTTTGTTTTGAAAAGATTTTTTATTCAACTTGTTTTTCTTCATTTTTTTCTTAGATCTGCTCCAATAACTCTTTTTTTTTTTTTGATAAATCTAGTTTCATATTCTTAATCTTCTCAAAAAATCGGTCTGTTTAAGTACCATTTGTAATACACTTCGACCATCTCAAAATCATAATGTAAATCGAGTCACGTAATCAATGTTGTCTAGTCAGTTGTTTTTTTTTAACATGAGTTGACTATTTTCATTTCTGAGTTCGTCGAGACAGATCTCTTTTGTAAAAAATAATAATCAAACTTGTAAATGTGAGATGCCCAACTACAAATCAAATAATAATCAATCAAGTCAACTGCGTTTTGTTTGAACTCTGAATATAACAACACGTAACTCATTTTACATTTATAGTGGCAAAATGAGTGTTAACGAGCCGAACTCAAACGAGATAAGTATAATTTGAGTTGGTTAATTTTTGTATGTTTGAATTTGATATTGAGTTCGGCCCAAATATAATTTTACATTTGAGTTTGGTTTGTTAAGATATTTAGGTATTTCAGTTATCTTAGTCTACTAAGTGGAAGATGTTAGTCCACAAAGTGTGTCTAGCGAGGCAGCTACATTTTTCTTTGCGAGTTCAACTGTTTCAATTTCAATTTTTGTCCATTTCGTGTGTCGCAGAGTTCACTTAACGGGAGTTGAATTGTTGTAATAGTTACCTGACTGTTCAAAATCAAACAACTAAGTCGTGGAGTAGAGGGTTTCTACTTAGTCGACTATTTAGGTTATCTCAGTCTGCTATGTGGAAGACGTTAGTCCTTTAGGTTTATCTAGTCAGTCAACCACATTTGATTTGCTCATTTTGCTAATTCAACTTCAATTGTTTTACATTTTGTGTGTCGTGAATTTAATTTGATGGGAGTTCAAGTTGTGGTACGTAGGAGGTAGCTAACTAATTGTATTCAAATTTATATGGCTAAGTTGTGGTAATTAGTTGGTCGACTCGAATCCACGAAGTAGCTAACTCCTACTCAGTCAACTTTTTTGGTTAACTCAATCTACTTTGTAGAAGGTGTTAGTCTTCTAGGTTTCCCTAACCAATTAACTACATTTTCTCTACGAGTTCAGTTGCTTTAATTTCAATTGTTATAGATTCGTGCGTCGCAGAGTTCACTTGACTGTAGTTCGAGTTGTGGTAGGAGTTAGCTAATTGGTCGAAGTCATACGACTAAGTTGTGGTAGTTAATTGGCCGATTGGAATCCGTGAAGTAACTGACTCACATTCAATCGATTTCTTTGGTTAACTCAATCTGCTTCGTGGAAGATGTTAGTTCTCTAAGTTTGTCTAGCCAGTCAGCTGCATTTCGTATATTAGTTCTACAGATCAAATTTCAATTGTTGTACTTTTTGGGTGTCGTAGAGTTTACTTGATGTAGGTTCGAGTTATGGTAATAGTTAGTCGATTGTTCGAAATGGAACAGCTAAGTCGTTCTTCTTAGTTGGTTGATTGGAGTCCGTGAACTAGCTGATTCTACTTAGTTGGTTAGTTTGGTTGACCCAATTGTCTATATAAGTTATATAAAAGATTACAGTCAGTTTTTCTAACCAACACTGTTAGCAAATCAGACCTTCAAAATTAACAAGTTAAGCAATTTTTTTAATACTAATGGAACATGCATGTACACGATACTAGTTGAACTTCAAAATTTTGAAGATCCAAAGAGTGTCTATGTCCCAAAATCTTACAAATCTTCAAAATCATGAAATCTTAGAAAATCACGAAATCTTACAAAACTGAAGTATATTTAGGTCACAAAAAACAAAAACAACTCTCACATGCAAATAGAAAACTGAAAAACATAAAATTCCCACAAAAATGCATGTTGGTGAGAAAACAAGCAAAATAGAACACTACATACACCATTTATGGTGTGTTTGATTAACAACGTAAGAAGAGAAATGAATATAAAAGAAAAAATAATTGATTTTCTCTTATTTGGACAACAATTTAAGGAGAGAAATCATCTTATACAAAATGGACTCTCAACTTTCTCTCCTAAAATGGAAAGAAGTTGAGAGAAAGTTGAATTTTGTCAATTCTTCTTAAAATACCCTAAAATGAAATAACATGGTTAAAAGAGTGAGTATTTTGGTAACATGATATTACAATTTTTCTTTTTTTCCATCTTATATGTATCCAAACAAGAGAAAATAAACATAATTTCTTTTATCTTCTCTATCTTTCTCTCATTCCTGGTTATCCAAACACACCATTAAAACTTCCAATCTAAGAAATTTGACTTTTAAAACATTTTGGGGGTTGAGACTAAGAAGGGAAGATTTTGGAAGAGAAAAGTAGTGAGTTAGTTCTCTACGCATAAAACCCTAGATTGGAGAAGACAGTTTTGTAATTTTAGGAAAAAGACAAGGGTAACTTTGGAAAGAAAAATGGTAGAAAACCTAAACAAAATTTTGACTTTTAAAGTAGTCATGCTTAAAGTATCTTTTTTAGTAGCTTGATTTGATTTCCCCATTATTTTTACATGACATTTGATTTAATTAAAAACGATGATATTTATTTACGCCTTCAGTTCACATTATACTAATTGGTTAGGTATAGTCCAATTTTAGTACTACTTCATATTTAGTCTTCATAATCAGATATTGTAATTCATCAATTACATGATTGGACCTCATGTGTTTTCAATTGGGCTCGAGCTAATCCTAGTTGGTTTCCTGGAAGGCTGGAATAACGTGGCTTTTAAAAAAATGTTATGAGATAAACATTTGTTCCTGCCTAAGTCGGGTCAAATGGAACAAGTTGAAGTTCTTAAAACGAATCGAGTAAGCTACTTAAATTTCTAGGTGTCGCCGAACAATCTGACTCGTTTAATTGAATTCAAAGTGGTTGCAGGTATACAACAGATTTAAAACACATGGTGATTTCTGATCCATGGGCTTGCTTGACAATAGCATTTTTGTTTTGATTTTTGAAAAGATCATGACTCAATTCCCAAACAATAAAATTGGTGGATACTGTTTTTTGAAAAACCGAATTTCTTTACATTTCTTTCTCTTTTAAAAAAACTAACTTGGGGTTAACTTGCTTTGTTATTGTTATCCATTAAATTAACTATTTTGTCAATCAATATTTTACAAAGCATTATTTTTTACAAAATATTATTGCGTTGAAAAATAAATGATGAGGGAAAGGAAATGTTGTGTTATAGATGTTATATATATTTAAGAAAAAACTCTTGGCAATTGTTATATGAATTGTTCTCTGGCCATTTTAAGGTTGTTGACGACGATTATGAATGATATTTTTAGAAACCATGGTTGTGAAAAAAAATTCTTGTCCCTCGAATCATAGAGTTTATTTGTATTTTCTTTCTAGATCATTTTGATTCATAGATAGGAGATTCAAAGAAAAAAAAATCTTGTCTCTCAAATTGGACGCTTATAATCCACTGGCCAAGTGACGCAACGGTACCATTTGTACTGTATGAAATTCGTAACGTTGGTCACTTTTTGTGTTACCCTACCTATTCAAACCTTTCAAGGTGATTTAAATGACCTTCTTGATAGAAATATAACACGTACGTTTTTTTATCTACTTATTAATTTTCTCAAAAACTTATGTTGGAACACGTATTACACATATATTATGTAAATTAACTCATTACCTATCAATCAACTTAATACATGTTTAGTTTTTCAAACCCAAGATGGTATATCATTGATCCCCAACAACTACAAATGCCATAAGAAGAATGAAAATGAAGAGTGACGACGACTCATGAAATGCCAAGAAAAGAAACTCTCCCTACACCACCAACATTGCCCTCCACAAATTTGAATCCCTCACATTCCCCTCGAGCCCTCCGACGACCAATTTGCAAGTTACAACCGCCATCAATCACTACATTAATCAACGTCGAACACACATAGACCACTCCACCAGCCTCTCCCTTTCAAATAAACATCAAAACCGGAGAGTCTTGCTTTGCTAAGTTCGTTCTCCTTCAGACATGAACCAGAACAGAGGCTCATACTATGCTTCGAGCGCACGATCTCCGCGACCATGTTGCTACTGTGGCAAGGTGTTCTCTACCCTCTATGCTATGGGGGGTCACATGACGGCCCATCGAGTAGAGATGGAGGAAGCCAGAAGGAGCCATGCAGCCGCCACCTCCAACAACGCCGACGTCGTCCAGCCGGGAGTGGTTGCTGCACCGCAGGCCAGAAGCTCTCGCCGTTGTCCGAAGACAGTGGACTTCCTGGGGCTTGGTCCACACCTGGTGAATGATGGAGATGAGACCCCTGCTGATGGTGGGGATTCCAAGTTTAACAATGGGGACTTGGATCTCTCCTTGAAGCTCTAAGTGCATGCATGGTTTGGCTTAATTAGTTGTCGTGCTATGATTATGTAGTAGGGTTTATGTGTTTGTTGATAGGGTTTATGTTCCAAAACGTCGATGCATGCATGATCTCTTCTTTGTCATGAAAGATTTGCCGTTGTGTATTTTAACGTGCAATAGTTTAGGGTTTAGTTGCATGCGCCAAGCTCAAGTAGAGACCTGTCAGGTGAGGAGAAATCGAAGCTTGTAGTGCTGTGGCAAAAAAAAGAAAGATGAACTGTGATATTTTAAGCTTATCTTTCTAATTTTTGAGTTTCTTTCGTTACAAGGATCCATCTTTTGATATTAGAAGTAAGTAATTAAGTCCTTATCAAAACAAAAGAGCAAGTGATTAGGATGACATTACTCAAGTGCCACTTTAAGTTATTTGACTTTTCACACTCAAACAATCTCAAACGCTCTCATTGAGTAATTGTTGTGTGCGTTAATAACTATGCACAGTTTCTTAGGATAAAATTAAAGTTCCCTCTCCTAAACTTCACCTTGATTTCAAAATGATCTCCTCGATTAAAATTGTATCAATCATCTCCTACACTTTTGATTTGTATAGCAAATTAGTTATATTTTTTTCATTAATAATTTGTTATTTTATAACATATTCATTATTTTTCTTATTTTTTTGTCATATCATATTCATTGTTGTTAGTTTTTTTATAACTAAGATCCTATCGGTGCACCTACAAAGTATCTGATGTTTTTTGGTGATCAAAGAGAAAATAATAAAGAAAGAATCAAGCGGAATTAACGTTTCCTTTTAACCGAGGTTATGATATTCATGCATGCTTTTGCAATCTATTGGATAATTTAAAAATGAAATTATTTGACTATGATTTATAAAAATCTATATAAATTTTCAATATAATATTATGAATAATATCTAATATATGATATATATATATTTCATTATGTATTATTATCAATATTTAAATATAGTTTTATAATTTGTGTTTTCTTATTTTTGTAAGTGTAGTTTCAGTTTTTTTAAAGCTTTATTTATAAATACATTTATTAAGTTAGTCGACAAGCTTATACATAAAATTTAATTTTTTAACAATTCCTTGTGTTTTGAGATTGCGGAATCAAGATTTCAAAACCAAACTTCCTATAAATTCAAGATTTCAAAGGAAAAAAACAATTTTCTTTTCTAAGATTAGCACAAACATCTAGAATCATGTCAGCCAACTAGAACTTATATTCTTTTTTGGTGGACTATGGGTGCACATACCCTCCAAAGTGGATCGCAATTCAATTTTGTATTATATTTTCATCAAATTAGATACCAATTATATATGAATCGAGGGAGTAATGATTACCTGATACGAAACACATTTCGATACCAAAAATCATAAAAATATGAATCAAATGTGAGTCATGCTTACCCATTGAGTTCGAGCTATGGGTATTCCTAAAATAACATTAAAAAAATAACAACACTATGTTCAAGATTAACAATTTATAACAGAAAGTGATAATGTATTACAAAATCAAAAGTACAAGAAGTAATTAGACATACATTATGGACACGACACAGTATGTCGACACAATTTAGACACGACTTTACACTATATTTTTTTATGAAGATACAAATATAAAATAATTGGTACACCATTTAACACGAACACGTCATGATTACACGATAAGTTTATTTTATACGAAACTGACACGAAATGCATCTTTTGTTAGATAATCAATTATTTCTACTTAATAATAGTCAATTAAGATGTTGTTTAAAGAGAGAAAAAATCAATATAACATGTCATTTAACTATTTGTAATCTAAACATGATGAATCTTTTTCAATTTGTACCAGACACGGTAACACGAAATCCTAACACGACCGCAGATTTGTTTGACACGATAGTACACGAACAAGAGACGATTGACAAGTCTAGAAGTAATTAACGGATAACTTTGAAATCAAATCAGGGTTTACAGAGACAATTGTAATCCTTTTCACAGGAATTATCCACAAGATTCACATATTTTAAATATGATAAAGATCTTCTATAAGTAAAAAACATATAGATTTTCAAATTTGTTGTTTAGAAAAATATGAGATCATATCAAGTACGTATAAGTTTAAACAGATAAATTATGTTTGAGGTATCTAACTTTAAGCAAAACTTGGCATGTTATATTGTTATGCACACAAAATACATTTTAGGAAGTTGAATGTGGACTATCAAAATTTTAATTTAGATCTCAACTCGATTTCTAAAATGATAATAAACAACAATGATATAGCCAAAACTCAAATATTCAAAGTAATAAGGAATTTGAGCTAAATAAATTATATTTTCTGCCAAAAAATATCAAAACATATTGTCCTAGAATCATAAGAATATTTATTTGTCCCCAGTTTCCTAAGCAGATAATTACTCTGTACTAGTTTTTAAGGTTTTGAAATCATATGAATAGCTTCCGCAACATCCTCAAATACGTAAATGCTTCACGAAATTCTTCTATGTATCAAGATTACATGTCCTGCTGCCTGCGGGTTTGAGGGAGATTAGACTGCCAACAAAAGGGATCATGTCGGGTTGAGAGTGGGTGAACAACAAATCAGGGAAGCCGGAGTCGAGCTTACGACGACGACGAAACTACGATAATTTGCCTCTTCTAGTAGTGTAACGTACAATCGACGTGATCGTCGAAGTAAACCCAAAGCTTGCAATATGTTGTCCCGAAACAAAGAAGTGGTTTTTGCTCGTGGAATAATTACATTCTACAGGAAACATAAGATCCACAAATATTTTGGGTGTCCACGAGTCGTTGTTCCCGTATTCCTCCATCGTCCAGATTTGGAAACATCCACCTTTCATTGGGCCTCCCTCCCATAAGGGCCAACCGACCTCCCACCTCCCCCAGCGTGACAAACACTTTCCTGCAGAGGTAGCCCCATTCTTGCCGCCACTTGGGAAGTCCGACTTATTTCTCTAACGACCACTTGCTAAATCTCTCGTCCTGTAAGTCGAAATATATGTTCGTCGGAAGGATCTGTGCAGCCCCAGTTTCCGACCACACCATCCATAGAAACAGCGCAGACCTTAGCCGGAGCTTTGTCCCAGATTTGTTCGACAGCGGATCGAATCCAACTCCCAAAATACGCTCGCTTTCGTACTTGCGAAGCTTTGGGAGCTCTATCGACTCTTGGAGGAATGGATTGCATAAGTAAATCGACTGGCAGCCGTTCTTGTCCTCGTTGGCGAAGCATAACAAACCATTGCATGACCATAGTAGACAGTCCATACATAACAAGAAACCATCACGCAAATCGGTAGGAAACGATGCGATTCGTGTGAGCTCGTGGTTGTCAAACCTTCCTATTTCGAACGATAGTTGGCCATCGGGTTGGGTTGGAAAGACGGAAAGAGGCGCGTCGACGTCGGTGTAAATTCGAGAGAGGTGTGAATACACAAAGGTGTGTTGCTGCGTGAAGGAGTTCCAATCCTTGCAGACACGTCGAAGACGGACAACAGATTCGGGAGGGAGGCGAAGGAGGATTTGTAGTTGCACCTCGAGAGCGAGAGAGAGAGATATATAGAGCTTTTGAGGTACCGACCCGGCCTCCACCCAAATGACCATCATTATGGGGGGGTTTTTGCGTTTTGGTCCTTTGGTGCTGATATGTTTTGTGCGCTTCCTCATCGGCATACACTCGACTAGTCGACTTACCTATGTAGGTCGGAAGGAGGTGAAGCAAAAACAAATATTTGTAAGGTTTGGTACGACAACAAGATCTCGTGGGAGGGATTTTATAGCAAGAAGATCAGGAAAGTGGGGTTGGGATTTCTGTTTCCTATTTTTAGTTTTTCAACTGAAAAAACCGTTTTTGGTGGGACGAACTAGCAGTAGCCGATAAGTGGGGAGTGAAAATTTCTTTGCGGTTAAGTTTCCATTTTATTTTTAAATTAATTTCCTACAATTTTGTGTGTACTTCGATCTTTTCAGTTTTTCTTGTTTGACTTTCATATTTTAAGCTAACATCTAGTTGAGTTTTTATTTGGAAAAAAGGTCGCGAGAGTATGTTGGGAGGAGATCTAACAATGCACTTATACGAAACACGGATTAAACGCACCACGTGTACCAAATATTGATTGCGGAATTAACTTCAAACCCTCTCCCAAACTCAATTGCAACAAGAACACTAATAAGATGTAAATAAACAAGCAAACACAAATGCACACCTGAAACAACCACAACACGCGATTTACAAGGTTCGGCAAGGTGCCTACGTTATTGGGGGGTCTCCTGCGGGTTTATTTTCCTTTTTCCGCTTCTCCAACAAGAGAAACAACCGAGATTACAAGTATATGGAGGCAATAAGTCATCCAAATCACTATAGATCTATCTCTAGCCTTAATCTCTCAACTCACAATGAAGGAAACTATGCTGTATGCAATTGTGATACAAGACTAAGAGCAAACAAACCCTTTTATAGACTCAAAAACCGAGTTACAATTAAGCAAAACCGAACAAAACTATTCTTGGGGACACGGTTAACCGATGCTCGTTCGGTTAACCGTATCTGCTTCAACAGGAGCGATTCCTGTTCCGATTCGGTTAACTGAACTCTTCCCGGTTGACCGAGGGAACGCTTCTCACGCGGCTCGGTAGACCGCGAGAACGATTCTTCCATGAACTAACGAATTCTCCAACAACCCTTCGGTCGACCGAGAACCCCTCGGTGGACCGTACCAAATTTTCCAGACACTTTTAGATTCTCGGAACACCAAAAATCTCAACGGTTTACCGAACCCGTTGTTCCGAAGTGACACTTGCTCTCTGACGGTAGACCGAATCCAATTCGGTCGTCCGATCCCAGCTGCACACGGAGTGCCTGGAATCCTCGGTTCGGTGGACCGAATCCAATTCGGTAGACCGACCCGTCTTTGCCGAATTTTTCTGGGTTGTGCGTCGGTAGACCGATTCCAATCCGGTCGACCGACTCTTCTTGGATTTGATTCCTTAACAAATATAAGTCAATATTCAACAGAATATATATTTAAAATGGTGTTTTTCTATATGGTATTACATTAATTTATATAATTGAGCTTTTTTATTTAGGGTTCACTTTTTGCGTTTGTGTTTTTTTTAAAACTAACAGAAGCATGAAACTTTGATGTCACCATCCCATTTTTTCTGTTTATCAAAATAAAGGTGGCTTGAGAAAAATGGTCTTCCTTGGATGAAATTCAAGTGTCTGATAGATACCTCTTGGATTTTGGGATTCTACTAGCTTACGAGGATTTTTGGGATTTTGTCCCTTTTTATTTGAAGATTTTACCAAATTTAGAAGGATCTTGGGATTCGGAATTGGATTTTTCATATTTTTAAATTTTGATCATTAAATTGTCCTTACAAAAAAAACCTTACAATTTCCACCCCTTGCGCTTGGGAGGTAAAACATGCCAATTCCACCGCCCACCATTGGCCGGGTATCCAAACAATAATCCATGTAATATGTTCCCAGTTCCCAGTTCCCACCCTCGGGTCTCCCCCGCGGCCATTTAGACGCAGATTCGAATTCTAGTAGCATAATTTGTGTCTAGAAAGTTTTGCTTTTTTCTTCTTCTGACCATATCCAAACGGTACCATAAAGCCATAAAGGCATAAACTAAGCCCATTAGAAGTTAAAACACACCTCAATCTTCAGTGTCACCTAATTATCACTAAAAGTACCACGAAACGAAGAAAGAAAGAAAGAAAAAATGCTTTGCATGCATTCGCGTCCAATTATGGACCGCTCATTTCAAACGGGAGCACGAAGTTTGGCCCACCGACGTTCCTCTAACCACCACTCCACTACTCACGTCTCAGTCCTCATGCTTGGAAAGGACAAAGTTCTGGGCGAGTCTTGAACTGAAGGTACCACATGAACACGTCGACCTACGATCACTTTATCTCTTATGGTGTTATCTGCAGATTCCAATCCCAGTTGAGTTCTTTTTTACCGGCAAAACTTGTTGGTTGGACCCACAATCATTGCAATTAATTTTGTCGATTGCTTGAAATTAGAAATGCAAACCACTATCTTGGAATATATATTGTAATCAATAAGCTAAGATAATTACAAGTATTGGTCTTCAAATTAAAATATTGTCTTCGTTGTACAAGTTAAGTCATGATATCAAACTACCTCTGTATCACATGATTTAGTGGATCTCTCAATCGTTTCTTAGATCATCCTTAACGGGTCGTCCCCCATCCCATGACCCAGGACGACCCCCACCCGATCAGTCGCAGTGGCACAACCCAGTTTGTCCGGGTTTTTTTTATATATATTTATTTTTTTTGGTTTTGGTTTTATTTTGTTATTTGTTTTAATAATTAGCGGTTTATATTTTGATAAATAGTTAGGATTTAAGTAGTTTTAGTTTATATTTAGTAATTAGGGTTAGAGTTATATTTGGGGTATTATTTTGTAAATAGTTGAGTATTTATTTTATTTTTTTTAAAATAACTAGAATAATTTTAAAAAAAACATAGACGTAAATAAATAGGTAAACAAATCAATATCTGGAGTATAATAATAGAGTGTAATATATCCAGCCACCCCTGCATTCCTAATTAGGCTAAATTTTTTTGTTGTATTGTGCTACATACAAATTGTTTAAATAAATATGTATTTTACTTTATTAATGCTAATTTATATTATTTGTTAATTAATATATATTTTGTTTGAATTATTAATTTTTTTCAACGTTTACGTAGGCGACCGCCTAGGCGTTAGGCGGTCGCCTAGGCGGTCGCCGGTGGCGGTGGTCGCCTGGGCGACCACCGCCTTTCGCCCAGCAGAGCTGGGCGAAATAGGCGATCGCCTAGGCGATCATTTCGCCTAGGCGATCGCCTAGGCGAGAGCCGTTGGAGGCTCTCCAACGGCTCTCTCCTTTTAATTTTTTTATTATTTTTTTTTTCAAAAATTACAACTTTGCCACTAGCCCCAAATCCTATATAAACCCCTCCAAACCTCTTCATTTTTCACACATCTCTCATTCTCTTCTTCTTCATAATCCTATTCTCATCATCAACCTTCCTAATCATCAAGTTTTGCGATTAAGTCTCCGGTCTGGTGCTTAGTTTTGAAGTTGGAAAGTGAAATCTCCGATCCGTTTCTTCATTCTTCAACCGTCAAAATCAAGTGCACTCTTTCTAACTTCTCTTTAGAATTAAATTAATTAGTATTTTATTTTCATATTAGTCTAAATTTTATATTAGTCTAGTTTTAAGATATGGCTTACGTACCCAGCACTAGTCTACCTATGCATCACGAGAGTTACGATGACCTAAGACCTACCCGTACAAATGACCCCGGTTGGAATACTGCCCATTACATTAGCGCTAATGATAAAAATTGTATTGTCTGTGAGTTATGTGGTAAGGAAACTAGAGGTGGTATAGCCCGTCACAAACAACATCTTGCACACACACCCGGTAGCAATGCTAGACCTTGTGATAAAGTTCCTGACTCTATTAAACAAGACATAACTGCATACATGATTAGAAACAGTAGGACATTACAAAACGAAAATGTATGTCTTGATGATTATGTAGACCGAGAAAACATAGAATTTGATCTAGAAACCGGGTCGGGTTCCGGTTCTGCTCCGACCCCAACCTCCCGTTCTCGCCCCGTTCCTGGTCGAAAGAGACAAAAACAACGTTTGTGGGCACCATTTTGCGGACGTGGGAAGGACGTGGTTTCCGGCCCCCAACAAACAACCATCGAAAGAACCTTTAGAAAAGAAGATAGGAAAACAATTAATCAAAAATGGGCTAGGTTTTTCTATAGATGTGGTATATCATTCAACACTGTAAGGACGCCTGAGTGGAAGGAAGCAATATCCGCTACTAGTACTTACGGACCCGGACTTAAACCCATGACGTATCATGAAGTTAGTGACTCGTGCCTTAAACAAGAAATTGACTACACTAGAGGTATACTAGAATCGTACAGACAAGATTGGGCAACATACGGGTGCACGTTGATGACAGATGGGTGGACTGATAGGTCCGGTAGGAGTATAATCAATTTTCTAGTAAATTGTCCGACAGGTACCATGTTCATGAGGTCTGTAGATGCTTCCGGTCACTCTCACACCGCAGACTACCTGTACAAGCTGATGGACAAGGTAGTTGGCGAGATTGGCGAAGAACACGTTGTTCAGGTGGTCACCGACAACGCCGCCGCGTACGTACTTGCCGGTAGGATGTTGCAACAAAAAAGAAGGAGATTGTTTTGGACTCCCTGTGCAGCGCATTGCATCGATCTCATCTTGGAGGATATTGGCAAGTTGTTTTTGAAGACTATTGCTTTAGCTCGGAAGATCATCAAACATTTCAACAGCTCTGCCATGTTGTTGAAGAGGATGCGAATTGCCATTGAAGGGAACCTGCTACGCCCTGCTGTCACGAGATTTGCCACCGCATTTCTGAGTTTGCAAAGGTTATTTCTGAAGAAAGACAAACTCCGAGCCTTTGTTGTTTCCCCGGGGTACAACGATCCTAATGCAAGTTGGATAAAGAACAAGAAAAAGAAGGATCGAAATATAGCTTTCAATGAGCATATGCCTGGATTCATGGATGTCGTAGAGCGGCTCGTCCCCACTCCTGCAGAACAAGACAAGATTTGCGGTTTACTTGATCGTTACAAGAACTCCCTCGGAATATTCTCGAGGGATATGGTCGTCAGACAAAGGTCGGAAAGAAGACCTATAGATTGGTGGCAATCGTATGACGCAGACATGGGAGAGACTGCATTACAGAGGTTGGCCGTGAGGGTGTTGGGATTGACATGTTCGGCATCAGGTTGTGAGCGGAATTGGAGTGTCTTCGAGCAGTTGCACTCAACGAGAAGGAACAGGTTGGCTGTGAAGAAGATGAATGACTTGGTGTATGTGAACTACAACCAAAAGTTAAGGCAAAGGTTTCAGCAAAGGATGGAGAAGCCTGGATTTTATGACCCCATCAGTGTGGAGTACGATCTCTTCGACGAGCATCCGTGGTTGGTAGAAACTGAAGATCCGGTCTTCGCTGGAGAGGAGCTTACATGGGCCGATGTCGAGGAAGCAGCTTTGGGACATTCTTCTTCACGGAGACGCTTTGCTCGATCCATGTCCACTGCATCTGACCCGCGGTGTTCTACTGCATCTGACGCGCCATTATTAGGTCGTGGCATGGATGATGTCATCGTTCACATCAGTTCTAGAGATCCAGGTGCATCGAGTTCTCAACCACCGATGGACATCGACGAGCAATATGTCCAAACCGACGATGAAGAAACTGAAGAAGATGATGTCTACGTCGACAATCCGAATGAGAACGACTCCGACGACTCTGATGGTGGTGGAGGATATGATATGGTTCCCAGTTGGACATTAGATCAATGTGTCCAATGGAATTAGTTAGTTAGCTTGTAATTCTACTTTCTCTTTTATCTACTATTGTATGAACTCTGAGTTACTTTGTAATCGTACTACTGAGCAATAAATTGTATACCTAAGTGTTTAGGTGGGTAGAGGGGGTGCCTAGTGAGGCCTTGGTCGAGGAACTAGGTGTCTTTTCGAAGCCTAAACATGTATGGTAGTTTTAGAAAATATTTGTGTATTTTTTTCTATTTTTCCCGATTTTTCCTGATTTTTTTATCTATTTTATGAAAATTAATTGAATTTAAAAAAAAAAAAAATTACCGCCCAGCCCTGGGCGGTCGCACAACCGCCTAGGCGATCGCCCAGGCGACCGGACGCCGCCGGCCGCCTAGGCTCGCCTAGGCGGTGCCTGAACGTTGATTTTTTTGGTAAATAAAAATAATTTTGGAATAGAATAAAAGTTGAGAAGTAATATAATAATGTAGAGAGAAAAGAGGGGGTAAACTATGTCATAGTTAAGTGGTGAATAATGATGGAGAAAGAAGAGGTTGAGTCGTTATGATGTGACATGTCATTTATAGGAGAGAGAGAAAGTGGATGACCTAGGTCAACCGGATCATAACTACGGATGATCTTATACATTTTGATTTCGATAATTAATTTGAGAGTTTTTGACGGGACATATTTTAAATTTTGACAAAACCAGCCCGTCGGAACTACGAGGATATCTACCATTCTCTTTGAGTCTTAAAGTGCATCTCTCCATCTCCATCTTCTCTTCTCTTCGAGCACTAGGCTTGATGTTGGATCATCCACTGCCCACTGAAATTGGTTTAAGGTTATCCAAACATAAGCTTCTCACATTTCAGCACGAATATCCACTCCACCTAAATAGGGCAACCAGTTTCGTGAGTGGAATCTGACCATGATGGGGCCCGGGAGGCAAAGGTAAAAGCTGCTAATCAGGCATTATTATTATTTTTGATAGGCTACCATAAAGACATGCACATAATGCATTGGGAAATATCTAACCAAGAAGAAGATTTGGGTATACAAAATTATCGTGGGTCAATTCATACTTATGCCTTGCAAACAGTGACATTCATATTTGTATACGATGAATGAATGCCCTTTAATGCACGTCCATCTAAAAATTACAATTATTTTAATTCCTCCAAACATATTTCACGAATAAAAAATAATTACGTTTGCTCCAAGAAAGAAGAAGCGAATACAAGAAAACCAAAATCTCACACAATCTATAAATTAATAAGAAAAGGCTACATTTCTTTTATGTTATCCTTGTTCTGTCAAATTATATATTAATAGAAATAGAACAATAAAACAATGAATAACACTCACGAATAGGTAGATTCAATAAAGTTGCTAGATAAGAGAGAATCATCCTAAGATTTTTTATATCTCAACCCGTGATTGCACGATGGCACCGAGACAGATTTTTGAGTTCCAAAAACTACCAACCCATAATTCCACAAGGTTCTCTATGCAAAATAAACCCAATCATATCCATGACAATATGACACGAGAAATGCTACAGTAGGACTGTCAAGTTTGACTCGGTTTAATAGTTAAACTCGAACTTAACTTGAAAATGAAAAATCTTGATTAAAAGCAAAAACATCTTCAAATTTAATTTGATAAACAAGTCGTTCAAATTCGGAAAAAAATTATTACTTAGTTCGATAGTTCGTTAGAATTTTTTATCGTTCAATATTACTTTTTTGTATTTGATAATAACATAAAATAATACTAATGACTTAAAATTTCAATCAATTCGTCTCGTTAACATTTTTAACCGCAAGTCGGCTACGAAGCGTAGGAAGGCTTCTCACCGCTATAAATAGGCGCAAACCCCAAATTTATTCCCATTCGAAAATTTAAAAAAGACGAGGGAGAAGAAATACGGGGGAGGCAAAGACCCGTCTCTTCTCGTCCAGAACCGCCCAAACCCTAGACCTCGAATTCCACGGCGGCTTCCGTCCCAATCCTCCGATGGACTCCAACGGCGCGGCGGAGATCAGGTTCCCTCTCCTGCAGCCGTCGGACGGGGTCGCCGTTGACCTGGATCGGGGATCCCCGAAGCGGGCGAGGAGAACGAGGACGGTGATGCTGAAGATCGGGGGGATGAAGTGCGCCTCCTGCGCCACGTCGATTGAGAGCGTTCTCCGGAAGCTCGATGGGATCGTCAGCGTTTCGGTGTCCATTCTCCAAGGGAGGGCCGTGATCGTCTATCGGAACGATTTGATCAGCGTAAGGCATCGCGTGTGGTAATATGTGCTTTGCTGGTTGTGAATTCCAAGTAGAGGAGGTGTATGTGATGCTAATTAACTAGTTTTGTTCTTTTAACCAAACTCTCTTTTTTAATGGTGTTTGCTCTTGCTTTAGGTTATACTTGCTTGGTGTTTCTTTGTGGTGTTGTTGCGTTGCTTCGGATGAGTTTGGTTTGATTGTTTATTAGTTTCAAGTTGAGGGAGTCACGTGCTACTGCAGCCTCAGTTAATTTAACAGTAAAATAAATTTTGCTGCTTTTGTCAATTCTATTGTTTATGTAAACATGTGGGTTTAAGTCTTAACCTTACTCAAGTTAGGTGATTGTATGATTTGCCTATCTCCTCGACGTTCATGGTGCACTTTTGTCCAGGGTACATACTGTTTTGGGGATGGTTTGAGGGATTTCCTGATCATCCATAATTAAAAGTCTTACTTCTTCAGCAATCTGTTTTGTTTAGTGGTGTTTGCTTTGACTTCAGTGTACTTTCTCCTCAGTTTGGCTGTGGTTACGGCGTTATGCGTTGACAAGGTACAACATGTCCTTCTGATTTTTCTTTTATCAGCTTGGTAAGTGTTGTGTTCATTGTGTTAGCGAATAGAAGGAAGACTCGGGCCATTGGTTTGTCAGTTGCCACTTTAAGCAGTATTCACTATTCTGGCCAGTCTTAAGTTATAACTTGATGGGTTTTTCTCTCTCCTACTCATGCAAGTTAGGAGCCGCTTACATTTTTAATGCTATCTTGTTTTTATATTGCATTCTACAATCTAGATAATTCCATTTTCTGCAATAGTAAATTCAGTTGTGATATATCCATGTATATATTACTTGCACGACAATATTGTTATGTTCTTTGATTGCACAATGCCATGCCCGATTAATGTTTCTTAACAGTATCATCAATAATGAAGTGCATATCATTTATATTATTTCGAGTGTTATCTTCTAGATTTTACTTGTTCACTTTCTTGTTTATTTAAAATGTTTGCCGCTACATTTGACATTTGCTGTGTATGACTTTTGTTGTTCTCGTCTTTTGTTAACCCATCTTCTGAGTTAAGTACCATGGCATCTGATCTATACTTGTTTCCTTTTCTGGCAGGCTAAGGAAATCAAAGAAACTATAGAGAGTCTAGGGTTCCAAGTTGATGAATTTCCTGAGCAAGATATAGCTGTATGTCGCCTCAGAATAAAAGGAATGGCCTGCACTAGCTGTTCTGAATCCATTGAGCAGGTCCTTCGAGTGGTTCCTGGAGTTAAGAAAGCCATAGTTGGACTTGCACTTGAAGAGGCGAAGATCCATTTTGATCCCAATTTAACTGATTCTGATCATCTTATAGAAGCAATTGAAGATGCAGGTTTCGGAGTTGATATTATCAGCTCTGGAGATGATGTAGACAAGGTTCATCTTAAACTCGAAGGTATTAGTTCTTTGGGGGATATTTCTCTAATACAGTCTTCTCTTGAAGCTGTTGAAGGTGTGAATCATGTAGAAATAGATGCAGCTGGCGAAAAGGCGACTATTGCCTATGATCCTGATGTTACGGGTCCAAGATATCTGATACAATGTGTCCAAGGGGCAGCCTTTGGTCCTAAATTTTTCCGTGCAAGTTTATACACTCCTCCTAGACATGGAGATTCAGAAAGGAAGCATGAAATTCGGGCTTACAGAAACCTGTTCTTCTGGAGTTGTCTTTTCTCCATCCCAGTGTTTCTCTCCTCCATGGTGCTTCCCATGCTTCATCCCCTTGGGGACTGGTTAAATAACAAAATCCACAAGACTCTTACTGTTGGAATGCTCATGAGAGGGATTCTTTGCACGCCAGTTCAGTTTATTGTTGGTTGGAGGTATTACAAAGTTATTCCATTGTAGACATATTATGTGCTTATATTTCCGTTCCACAACTTCTCAGTGGTTTTTATAAAATTTTGTAACGTCGCCATATGCTTGCCGGTGCTTCGCAGATTTTACAGTGGATCATATCATGCACTAAAACGTGGTTCTGCTAACATGGATGTTCTAGTTGCACTAGGAACCAATGCAGCTTACATCTACTCCATATACATAGTCATAAAGGCATCCATCTCTGATTCTTTTGAAGGCCAGGATTTCTTCGAGACTAGTTCCATGTTGATATCTTTCATTCTTCTGGGGAAGTATTTAGAAGTCTTGGCAAAAGGGAAGACATCTGATGCTCTGGGAAAGCTAACTGATCTTGCTCCCGACACAGCTTTTCTTATAACACTGGATGCTGATGGAAATGTGACTGTGGAGGAGGAAATCAGCACCCAGCTAATACAAAGAAATGATATACTAAAAATCTTTCCAGGTGCAAAGGTTCCTGTCGATGGTGTTGTGATAAGAGGTCAATCCTATGTGAATGAAAGCATGATTACTGGAGAATCAAGACCAATTGCAAAGAGACCTGGAGACAAGGTTTACATTACTCTTACACTATCCAGTTTAGCTATGAATTCTATTAATCTATTTTTACATAAATATATGTTGGAGTACTTTAAATTAAGAATAATATAAACAGGTCATTGGTGGAACTTTTAACGAGAATGGATGTATACTGGTGAAGGCCACTCATGTTGGATCAGAGACTGCATTGTCTCAAATTGTTCAGCTTGTTGAGGCTGCTCAACTTGCCAGGGCGCCTGTTCAAAAGTTAGCTGACAGAATTTCGAAGTATTTTGTTCCTATTGTAAGTTCTACTCTGTTTTTCTAGTCTGTATATCATTAAGTACTTGCTTGGAAATTGAACATCCACTAGTGCATTCTCTATACTTCTTGTGAAGACAGGACGCACACTATTTCCAATAGAAGCCCATCCATGTGCTCCACTTAAGCCCATGTTTAAAAATTTAATTGGCCCATTTTTCCTATTGTGTTGTTGTATCTTCCATGTAAATAGGACGGGTAGATCGAAGAGTGCAATATCTATAATCATCTTATAATCTTGTTGTAGGATATTCTATTTGTTTACATAGCCTACTCCAACTAGTTTGGGATTAAAGGCTTGGTTGTTGATATTCTATTTGTCTATAATCTGCCTTATTCCTGGCTTCTATTATCCTTTCTATATTCATGAGATTGTCATGTATTAAAATTTACATTTTCCTGATAATTGCAGTGTTATATAATCACTTCATTAACTAGTTTTTGTTGTGTAGATCAGTGTATGAGGATTACATGAACTGTTTTACTAGTATTGCTTGGGTGAAGTTGGGTTTAGGCATGATTTTTGTACTTGGTTTAAGTAGACGAGATGTAACTAAATACTGTTCATTCACGGTGAAGATCTGACCAAATGTAAAAGAGAGACATCAACTCATCATTGTAAATTTATAAGTCATGTTAGGGATTTAAAGATCATTGTAGCAAACTAATGGCTAAATTGACTTGTAAGGCATGCTGCCACTGTGAGTTTTGTTTGCTTTCAGGTTGTTACAAAAATAATCGTTCCCTCAGAACTTTCAAACTTCAAAGTACTTGAACATCCGTATTCAATTGGATCTGTCTTGAATTCAAATCTATGCAATTTCATTGATGTGGGGTGCTATAACTCGTATGTTATGATTTTCTTTCTGCCTTTTCCCCCTCTGATAAAGGTCGTTGCTGCTGCTTTCATCACCTGGCTTGGTTGGTTTATCACCGGAGAAGCTCGAGTTTATCCTAGAAGTTGGATTCCAAAGGCTATGGATAATTTTGAACTAGCTTTGCAGTTTGGAATTTCAGTACTGGTTGTGGCATGCCCATGTGCATTAGGATTGGCAACCCCAACTGCTGTTATGGTTGCAACTGGAAAAGGTGCTTCCCAGGGGATACTCATTAAAGGTGGAAATGCACTTGAAAATGCGCACAAGGCAAGTAGTTCTGATGATTGTTAATAGGAAACAAGTAGATGTGATAAGTGGTTGAGTTTTTTAGGCTCATCTACATCTCGCAGGTGAAAGTTGTGATATTTGATAAGACTGGGACTTTAACCATCGGCAAACCTGTTGTGGTGAATACAATGCTCTTCTCAAGAATGTCCATAAAGGATATGTGTGATCTAGCTGCTGCAGCGGAGGTGAATTTTCTATGTTACTGGTTTTCTTTTTACTGTTTATCTGGTCATTTTTTTAGGGTGATCGATATTGTAAATTTAAAATTTTGAGATTATTGAACTTAACCAGTACCACGACAAATCCAAATGCTTAGGAGGGAGTTACAAAATATAACTTCATCATATAACAGTTTCCGGACACCTCTTGGTAGTTCCACTAACTCCTTTGAGTCCAGTCACTACCATGAATCCTAGTGTTTTGGATAGAGTCACATTTTAGCCCAAGCTCTTAAATTGATGTATCACTCTCAACAAGTATTTTAGAATAGTGATTTTCTTTAACTATTGACATAAAACCATGTTTTCAAGCAAGCAGTTACTGAGCAATGATTTAAGACATATTTGGATTAAATTAATTTATTCACCATGATTTTTAGATTTGCTCAGCTCCTGTGGAAAACAGAAACATTGAACTGTCTTATTTGCATTGTTAGGCCAACAGTGAGCACCCTCTGGCAAAGGCTGTGGTTGAATATGCAAAGAATCTTCACCAAAAGTATGGAACCCATGTTGAGCATGTGGTTGAAACTACTGATTTCGAAGTACATCCAGGTGCTGGTGTGAGTGGAAGTGTTGGTGGGAGAATGGTGCTTATTGGAAACAAGAGACTAATGCAGGATTTTCAAGTTCCAATCAGTTGTGAGGTTGAAGAATACATGTCAGATGCTGAACAGCAAGCTCAGACATGCGTGCTGGTTGCTGTCGATAGAAAAATATGTGGAGCTTTTGCTGTAACCGATCGCTTGAAGCCAGAGGCAGAGCGTGTAGTTTCATTTTTGAAGTCAATGAACATAACAAGTATGATGGTAACTGGAGACAACTTGGCTACGGCTACTGTGATCGCCAAGGAAGTTGGCATAAACACAGTATTTGCAGAGATAGATCCAGTTGGAAAAGCAGAGAAGATTAGAGAGCTGCAGGTAAATTTTCTTTCGAAAACCATGTTAAGGCAGTAGGTCTTCAATTTATAGTGGCTGTTATAACCCTGTGTTGGTGTTTCTGTATTCAAAATTTTCAGTACATGTTCCAATTTGGTGGCCACATGCACATGCCTTAAATTTGAATCCTTGATTCTTGACTTATGTCATATGGTTAAATGAACCGCATAGCTATTGCCAAAACAAGACAAGTGCTTTATGGTTTGACATGTTTACCTGTTAATCAGCAATACTTGCCACTTGAAATGGAACATCTAATTTATTTGTTAAACAGCCTAACATTGCAATATGTTGTCCAAAATGCAGACAAAGGGATTGACAGTGGCCATGGTTGGTGATGGGATCAACGATTCACCTGCCCTCGTAGCAGCAGATGTGGGCATGGCAATTGGTGCAGGCACTGATGTTGCCATTGAAGCTGCAGATGTTGTGCTAATGAAAAGCAATTTGGAAGACGTAATCACAGCAATCGATCTCTCGAGGAAAACTCTGTCAAGAATACGTCTTAACTACATTTGGGCTCTTGGCTACAATGTGCTTGGTGTGCCTATTGCTGCTGGTGTTCTATATCCTTTCACTGGCATCCGGCTGCCACCTTGGCTTGCGGGTGCTTGCATGGCTGCCTCGTCTCTGAGTGTTGTCTGCTCCTCTCTTTTGTTGCAATCATATAAAAAGCCTTTGAAAGTGCAAGATATTCAAGGACATGCCGATTACCTGAATTCCGTGTAACGGCTGTCTCATACACAGCACACTTCACTATGATAACTGTGTGGACTACACTGTGGGGCAGTATTGTGTTGATATATCTAGTTGGAGTTGATGAACTGAGTCTGCTATTCAGGTCATAAGTGCTAATGTGATTATCACCGTTATGCTAATTGGTTGAAGAGATAAATGTATTTAAGTCGAAATTAATAAATGAATTTATTTGTGGGGACAAAAAATAGCGCTGTTTGTAGTTCATGAATCATTCTTAAATTCCGAGCTGCTCAGCAGCAATCTTTATTCAATCGGTATCATCTTTGATCGTTTCAATCTTTCATGTATCATCTGACACAGATCTTCATCCGAGTTGACGACTCAGATCATTATACCAGGGAAAAAGTCGGATAGTCTTCCAGGACTCACCATCACAGTTTTAATCAATGTCGCATGTCAATTTACTATTATATATGGACATGCCCACTGGGCATAAACCATTGTTCGTGTGGCAGGAATTCCGCGAAACTATTAAACTAAATAAGCTTTTGATCAGATAAAGTGCTCAAACCATGGCAGCTACCAATACCACTTTGTCGAGCAGCGGTTTTGGTGCAAGACACGTCAAAAGCTTCAATATAATAGGATGATCTTTTTTCCCCGTAATAATAAAATAACTCGCATTGGTGCCAAAACTGCCAACCATGTCGTAGTCGTTCTAAGGTTTGTTTCTCTTCAGCTGTCAACTATCTGATGTAGTTGTGCTTTTCAGGAGAAAAATAACTATGTAATGTAGCTGTCCTGTTAAGGTGATAATCAAAGAGAAAGCAACGAAACTTTGACCCAATTGAATCTCTCCTGCTTTGCAGAATCAGGAACCGGTTGCAACGGTTATTTGTGTTCACATTATTACGAAAATATAATTGTTTTGTTCAGTCTACATTGATTCAAAAAAATATTTGGTCATGACTACGAGTCATGTATTGGTGCAAACATTTTTTGTTCTGAATAACTAAAGATGTATATGGAGAAGGAAAAAAAATCGACTTTCATAAGTTACAAGTAGAAAAATACTTGCTACATCTCATGCATGTTGCGAGAAGCAAATAAAAGCAAACCCCCATGCGAATGGTCTCGAAGTAGTTGGTGTAGGGCTGAGCGGACCGGATTCTCATAGACCGAAGACCGGACTGGACCGGTCCAGTCAAAAACCAAAATTTTTAAATAAAAAAACAAAAAACCAGACCGGTCCGGATCGGACCAGACCGAACCCAAAATTCCAAAACCTCCGGACCGAAACGCAGACCGGTTCAAACAAGCGGTGGGAAACAAAAAGTGCACAACCCTAAGTTGGTGGCACAGTGGTGGGAAACAAACAAGTGATTCGAAAATTGCCAGAAGAAAATAAAATATTCGAATGGATTTCTAATGTATTGATATTTAAGTATCTAGCATAACTATACCTCCGTATTAACAACAAGAGAGCACCTACTAATATTTTCAGAGTTAGTTAATTCTCAAATATCTTCTTCTTAAATCCCTATGGATCGATGTGGAAATTGGCAAAAATATTTAACAACGCGGGAAGTAACTAAAAGTCCGAAAAACAGAAGCCAATCCTTCGAATCAGGTGCTAAGAGTGCCCGAGTTCAAAGAGTGCAAATTTTAGAGTATTTATGGATAAATATCTGAGGTTGGTGATATTAGGTGCCCAAATCAGTAACTAGTAAGGGTGATTTGCTTGGTTGTACCTATATTTCAAATTAATTACTTGCATACCATTGGGTCATTTGTGGGTCTCATTTCGTTAATTTTTCTGTTGGTATTTACAAAATATACTCTCAAAAATTTAAATGTTCTTAATATTAAATAAGAAAAAACAAAACAAATATTTCATTTACAAACACACAATCTCTTCTCTTGTTCTCTCTCTCTACTCCCTCTCCTATCTCTTCTCCCTCTCTCTCTCATGTTTCGTCTCCCTCTCTCTCTCGTGTTTTCTCTTCTCTATCTCTCTCTCCTGTTCTCTCTCTCTCTCTCATGTTCTCTCATATTCTCTCCCCCTCTCTCTTGTTCTCTCTCTTCTGTTCATTCTCTCTCTTCTCTCACTCGTGTTCTCTCTTCTCCCTCTCTATGTCATGTTCTTTCTTCTCCCTCTCTCTCCTCTCTCATGTTCTCTCTTCTCCCTCTCTCTCCTCTCTCATGTTCTCTCTTCTCCCTCCCTCTCTTGTTCTCTCTTCTCCCTCCCTCTCTCATATTCTCTCTTCTCTCTCTTGTTCTCTATCTCCTCTCAACTCTCTCTTCCCTCTTCCCTCTCTCTCTCTTGTTCCCTCTTCTCCCTATCTCTGTCATGTTCTCTCTCTCTCTCTCTATTTTTCTCCCTCCCTCTCTCTCTCAATGAAAGATCAGATAAATGGGCTTGAACAATGTTGAAAACCATAAAAATAAAGGAGCTCAAATAAAAAAATAGATTTTTTTACAAATGATGATGAAATAGAAATAAATAAACTAGACAAAAAACGTAATGAAACTAGAAACCAAAATAAAAAGAGAGAACATGAGAGAGAGAGGGAGAAGAGAGAACATGAGCGAGAGAGAACAAGAGAGAGAGTGGGAAGAGAGAATAGAGAGAACAAGAGAGAGAGTGGGAAGAGAGGAGAGAGAACAAGAGAGAGAGAAGATAGCAGGAGAAGAGAGAACATGAGAGAGAACAAGAGAGAGGAAAGAGAGAACAAGAGAGAGAGAGGAAAGAGAGACGAAGAGAAAAAGTAGAGAGAGATGAAGAGAGAGTAGATAGAACAAGAGAGAGAGAGAAGAGAGAGAGAACAAGAGAGAGAGAGTAGAGAGAGTCGAAGAGAAAGAGTAGAGAGAGAGAGTTTGTAAAGCAAAAAAATGTTTTGTGTTTTTTAATTTTATATTAAGGACATTTAAATTTTAGAGGGTGTATTTTGTAAATGTATCAACATAAAAATTAATGAAATCGGGCGCACAAACGTGTTGGCTTTTTGGCCTTAATCCATATTTTGATGATGTAATTCAACCTAATCTTAATTAGGACATGTAGATTAGCACATGTAGTATAATGGTATATATGTTGTATTGTGCTAACATCTACAGGTGATCAAGACTCAAGAAAGAAGAAAAATCAAGTCAAGACATGTAATTAAGCTGGATTGAAGACATGTATTTTACTTTTCTTTGAGTCTTAGGAACAAATGTGAATTGAGCATAACTTAAGCTAATATCCATGCATTCACACACTAGGTTCCTTAGAGAAGTCACACACAAAATTTCAGATCAATCGGACTTCGATAGGTCATCCAAAACATAGTCGGAAAATCACTAAAACTAAACCTTAAATCCTGTCCGAAAACGTTCGACCGATTGGACCTTTTGTTCGACCGGTTTCAGTAAATTTAGAGTTTTTACATGACCATTTTGTTCGACCGAACCATCCATTTGTTCAACCGATCCATTAGTTTTTGTAAGGTTTTGTTCGACCGGTTCAACTTTAGGTCGACCGGTTGGAGACAGTTTTTGCTGAATTTGAATTCTGTTTATTGTATCTCTTACACAAATCAATCAAATCTTTCCCCAACGGCTAGGAATCTCTTAGACCTTATAAATATAGGTTCACACTTAGTTTTCCACAAGATTTCACAACTCCAAAGTGTCAAACTTATAGTGAGATTTTCCACAACCTCAGAGCTCCCAATTAGTGATTCCATAGCCTAATTTCCACATCCTTCATCATACATTCATACTAGCATTTGTTGTGCTCAATTAGAGAGTGAGTTCCACTCAGTCACCATTGTTGTCAAAGTGAGCAAGGGTCTTGGTGAAATCCCAAGACAAAGAAGCAAGGATTTCGGTGAAAGCCCGAAGTGATTCTCTCGGTTTGTGAGAGGTGGTGCCAAGCTCGGCAAGGGTTGTTCGCGAGCTTGAAGACTTGTAAAAGGCGTTGCTCCCGGCCCGGAACGGGGAGGCATAGTGAAGACGCAAGAGGAGCTCGAACGGAGATTCGAGAGGGGCTTGCAAGAGAGGACGTAGGCACGGCCGAACCTCTGTATATCCGGTGTCTTCTTGTGTGGTTTGCATTGCTTTCCTACTTGTGTTTGATTTGTTTTTAATTTCCGCTGCATTTACTTGATCGAATAAGCAAGTAGTTAATTAGGTGATTAGCCTTAATTGTGGACCCATAACCCACACGATCCTACAAAACGTACCAAAGGTATACAAGCAATAAAATTTGAAATATATGTGCACCCAAGTGAATAATGAAAATACAAGAGTATTTCAGTCATTGTGCACCTTTTGAGGTGAACCGAAGCAAATCACTCCATCAGTTACTCCATAAATGACAACATTTAGTCAAATTCTTTGTAAGATTGGAGAGGATCCAAATCATTCTTATCTTTGTAAATAAACAATCCAAACAAGGACACAAGAAGTGTATGCGAGTTGGTTTAAGGAATAATTGGTTGGGGAGTGAGAATTTAAGTTCCATCCTCACCCTGTGTACAACCTATGGTCGATGCGATACAATTATACAACTCATCTTAATAATTAAATTTTATAATACTAATTATTTTTTGAAAGAATAAAACAAGAGTTAACTTGAACAGGAACTCACTAATCATGTCAAGTTCTGACACGACATGGTCACATAACACAAAAACAACACTATTTAAACACGACTTGGTACAATTTTTGTAAGTAGAAATGTTTTATTACGATAATTTGTGAAAATACAAACATAAAATATGATAGACAAATCAACATGAAAACAACATGATTGCACACAACATGTTTATATTTTACACAAATTGATATGAAAACATCTTTTGTTAAATAATTAATTATTTTTTACTGATATTTATTTGGAAAAAAATCTATTTATACAACATTTTACTTAATCTAAATATAGTGTTTTTCTCTCTCTTTCAAATCGCAGTCGACCCCAAATCGAGTAGCGTAATAACATAACGTTACACGAAGACAAGATTGGCATGTTCAGAACTCACCCTCCTTATTGGTTGGTTGATTCAATAGACACACCCAATGGACCCAAAGCAACAAGAAAACCCCAAACGAAATCCAACACCAAAACCCATCATCGTCCCCTCCACTCCACCACCTTGACCTCCAAATCCCCTCCAAGATCCGACCTTCCGCCCAATTCCGGCGCCCCAATGGACAACCCAATGCTCCTCGACCTCGACCACTCCCTCCACCACCTCCCTCTCCGCCCCCCCAAACCCCTCTCCCCCTCCGCTTCCGCCTCCGACGACGACGACGACCCCACCGCCAATAAGACCCCCTGGCACCGCATGAAGTGGTCCGACGACATGGTCCGCCTCCTCATCACCGTCGTCTCCACCGTCGGCGACGATGCCGGCGACGACTCCGGCGGGACCAAGCGGAAAGCCTCCGGCGCGGCCCTCCAGAAGAAGGGAAAGTGGAAGACGGTCTCGAAGATCATGCTCGAGAAAGGTTGTTACGTCTCCCCTCAGCAGTGCGAGGACAAGTTCAACGATCTGAACAAGAGGTATAAGCGGCTTAACGAGATCCTCGGCCGCGGGACCACTTGCCAGGTCGTCGAGAACCCGGCGATGCTCGATTCGATGACGAACGTTACGCACAAGGCGAAGGAGGATGTCAGGAAGATTCTTAGCTCCAAGCATTTGTTCTATAGGGAGATGTGCGCTTATCACAACGGGCAGAAGATACCGAATTCGCAGGATGTTGAATTAGGGGGTTGCGGTTCGACGGCGGTTAAGAATGTTGTGGATGAGGAGGTGGAGGATGAGGAGGAGGAGGAGGAGAATGTGGGTGATTTGGGTGGGAGAGGTGGGTCTGAGGGGTTGCAATTGGAGATGGAGGGAGTGCTCCGGGACATAACGAAGTCTGTTTGGGAGCAGAAGGAGTGGTTTAAGAAACGGGCGTTTCAGCTTCAGGAGGAGCGGTTGGAGATTCAGGCCGAGGCGTTTGAGCTGGAGAAGAGAAGGTTTAAGTGGCAGAGGTTTTGTGGTAAGAAGGACAGGGAGCTTGAGAGGATGAGGCTGGAGAATGAGAGGATGGGGTTGGAGAACGAGCAGATGGCGATGCAAGTTCGGCAGAAGGAGTTGGAATTGGAGGTGAAGAAGCCCGGGGATGCCGTCGGCGGGTTCTTGGGGTTCACGGTGGAGGGTGAGCATTGAGGACTGTTGACCTGTTGTTGTGTGGTCTGAAGTTCGAACTAAAATTTTGCTGACAGTTCCAGGTTTAGTGTTGGTGTCTTGTGCAGTGATTATGGCATTTTATGCTTCGTTCATATTTGGATGTGCATTTGGTGGTAATGTTGGTGGGTTTTTTTCCTTCATGAATCTTGATTTATTTTCTTTTGGTGTAACATTATGGAATTGAGCTGACCCGTGTAATGATCATTTGCTTGTTCATGGAAGTGATCTTTCGATGTCAAAGTTGTTAACTTGTCCTGTAAATAAAATGTTGCCTTGAGTTAAGTTGCAGAAAAGTTGCATAATGTCTTTTATCCAGCAACCTAGTTGCTTTTTGTATTGTCCTGATTTGGAAACTTGTTTCTGTTAAATGTTTTCGATGGACACCATCTCTTATTGGGATGTATGAACTCCCAATAACTTTCTTGGCCATGTTATACAGCATCGGTCATTCTGAGTGATCAAAAAACAGGTGAAGACCATCCACAATCAGCAGATCTCTCTTGCTGACTTCTGCTTCCTTTGGTGTTTCGAGCGCAGTTTCAAACCAAACCATACTTGAGCTACAAACTGATGTCAATAAGCAGTGTCTAGCAGTGTCTCAATTCTCAATGAGTGGTTGTAATTTGAGATTAAAAGCTTTGCTGTTAGTGTGAGTCTCACCAAAGTGGATATGTGACACTAATTGAAAAATTGAACAAACTAATACCATTTTACTCCCTAGAACCTATGTTTTTTCTCTGAAAGCACCGCCGAAGGGATGCCTTATGTGCTAGTAGCAGAAATGTTGGCCTTGGTGATTGATGCTATCATATTGTAACTGCACCTGCGTAATCTGAATATATTTTCTTATAACCAATAATCTAAAACAATCTGCAAATTGCTACAAGAAGTGCAATGGAAACCGTTGGAGAGAAACAATCCAGTCCATCATTAATGTCATCAAACAAATTTTTTTTAATATATTTTACAACAGGCAACTAGAAGATATAGGGTACAAGTGCTTTAATTTCCTTGGGGAAGTTTTCAAACTTGGAGACATACAATCTCCTAGTGGCAATGCTTCTTCCTGTAAGATAAACAATTGTGCCAACGATGAAAGCAAAAGAGAAGGGCGTCTGGGAGATGAATGCAAAGCCAATGATTTCGAAGAGATAATGCGGGCAGATGACTTGCCCAAAGAGGCCGCCTGTCGGGATTTTGTAGGCTTTGTCCGTGTTGTTTCCCCTGAGTTTCGAGAGGAGGTAGTGATGGTAGAAGTTACCAATAATTCCAACCACAAACAGCACCACACCTATGTTTTTGAGGTCTAGCAGGGGTTCTGGCATGTTTGCTGCAAGTTGCTGAGCGTAGATCAAGCTCACAGTGCTGAGGGAGTAGCTTAAAGATATCAGAATGCCTGAGTCAAGCATCATGTGTCCACTGAATTTGTGAATAAACAGCACCTGCAATTTAAATTTCAATTAGACATGCATGTTTGAGAATTGAGATTCAGAAAAACCGCTGGTAGCAGTGCAAGCTAATATTCAATTTTCGCTTCTTTTTTTTGGATAAATACACATGAAAAAAGCCTCAACAAAAAAGTAGACTAATGTAGCGATTCAGTACACTAATAGATAATGATCTTTAGATATTAACCTTGGAAACAAAGACAATATAGAGAAAATAACAATTTTCTTCTGTGACAATTTTAACTGCACAAATATAAACAATAAAGAGTTTGATAAAAGATTGGGGGCTCGGGGCCAAAAATAAAAATAATCAGGGCCATAAAAACTTCGTCTCATTTTGAAATTGATTTTTTTTTGAAAATAAAAATAAATCCCAAAACGCATGAGGGCCATAAAACAAAAGGCAAAAACTGACCTCTAACACTCTCTTAAGGAAGTGAACAGTAAGCGCGGACCTAATCAAAACCCATCTGGACCACTCATCCCACCCCAACACTACCAGCGAAATCACGCCGGCAACCATCGCCGGAGTGTAGAGGAGCAGCATGCCTTTCCGACCGGAGAGACGCGGCGTCGAGCGCCGGCCGGAGACGGCTCCGATAATGGACGAGCAGTCCCGGAACTTGGAGTACTACAGGTGCTTCCCCATCATCTCCGAGATCCCGATAGCCGTTAGCCCCGTGAGACTCGTAAGCGTCATCGCCGTAAGGACGGCCGACGGCGGCCACGGGAACATCATGGAACTCCACATTTCGCTCTCTTGGTAATAGTGAAACGTGTAAATTAATTTGCATCCCCCGCGGGATAAGATCTTTTATTTTTGGGTTAATTACAGTTTGCCCCTGAATTATGTCTTGGTATCATTTTGCCCCCTTGAAGTTTCAAAGTTAATAATTACTTCCCCTGAACTTTAATTTTGTAACACTTTGCCCCCTTGAACTTCCAAAACTCATTATTTAACACACATTCGACGTTGTTTTCCTAATTTTTTTTGTTGTATCCCTAATACACTCCTAAACCTATATTTAGGTGAAAGTTTGGATCAAAACGGAGATCGAATATGGTTGGAATTTGGGTCGGATTGAGTGTCAAACTGACCCAAATTCCAACCATATCTGACATCCGTTTCGATCCAAACTTTCACGTAAATATAAGTTTAGGAGTGTATTAGGGATACAACAAAAAAATTAGGAAAAAAAACGTCGAATGTGTGTTAAATAATGAGTTTTGGAAGTTCAATGGGCAAAGTGTTATAAAATTAAAGTTCAGGGGAGGTAACTGTTAACTTTGAAACTTCAAGGGATAAAGTGATACCAATGCATAGTTCAAGAGGACAAACTAATTAACTCTTTATTTATAAGTCTGAACTTTAGAAAGTCGTCCCCAACCACTTGTGTTTGTTTTTCTTAAACGAAGAGTTAAGTCAGGTTGAGGTTAGGATTGAGTACGATTTTAAAGATTTCCTTCCACACCTCCAACTCACAAGGGCTTCATCCGCGCTTTAGCATCTGGCGTTTCGGAAGGGTAATCTGAAGATGAATTTTTGGACTTTACATGTGAAAGAATGGCTAGAGAGAAGCGAGTATTTGACATTTGGAATTTCTATATTATCATTGTTTTTGGTGAGAAGTGACCATTGTTGAATTCCCACCTGTACACACTGGGATCATCCAAACAAACCCTTATATCATTAGGAACATGTATTTTATAGTTAATTACAGTTTTTGTTTCTCATTTTTGCCTTTATGACACTTTGCGTCCATGTTCTTTGAACGTAAGCACTTGCGCTTGCGCTGTATTTTTTTTTAAAATCAATTTATTTCTGACTCGGCCCTGAACTTTATAAAATAACTCTACTTCGACCCTCTTTGCATTCAAATCGCACATGATTAAACTTTCACACGTAAACTAAATTATTTCTTATAAGATAAGTCGGGTCGAACAGGAGTTTCATGTTTATCGGTTAAACGTAATTTGGAGATAAATAGATGGCGAATTCTGCCAAAATCTGGATAGACGTGGCATCGACCGACGGCTGGAGACGGCCCGAACAATGGACGGCGAGTTCCGAAACTTAAGAGTACCGCAGGCTCGATAGTGTCATCGCCGTTAGGACGGCCGACGGCAGCCACGGGAACATCACGGAACTTAACATCTCTGTCTTTATCTCGGTGGTTGAGACGTGTACGTTTAGCAGGCGTTGGAGCATATAGAGGGATCCCCATCTCGAACCACGTGTTAGTTTTCTTCAATTTACGAGTTCGGTTCCGTTTTAAAATTTTAAGAATCAAGAGGTTTGCATTCAATATGATTTAAGAGTTGCGGGGTCCAGCCTTCGTATGACAAAAAAGTCTAATCATTGTTAATGCCCAATCAAATTTACAATATGTACTGCTGCAGCTTGCAGTGAGTGCATTTTTACTAGAAAAAACTGTCAAATATTAGTATCAAAATTAATATTTCCTCTTCTTTTGTTTTGATAATAACATTCCCTTGTTTTTGTTTCACAAGTATAATACATGTACGGTACAAGTGATTTGACTTCCTTTGGGAAATTTAAGGGCGCATCTAATACTCTGTTTTACAACAGGCAACTAGAGGGATGACATATGGTACAAGTGCTTTGATTTCCTTGGGGAAGGTTTCAAACTTTGAGACAAACCAGCTCCAAGTTGCAATGCTCCTCCCTTTGATATAAACACCCGTGCCCAAGGTGAAAGCAAAAGAGAAGGGAGTCTGAGAGATCAATGCGAAGCCTACGAGGATATATAATGATGTCAAAGAGATATACAATTCAGGCAGATGACGAGCCCAAAGAGGCCACCTGTCGGGATTTTGTAGGCTTTGTCCATGCTGTTTGTCCTGAGTTTGGAGAGGAGGTAGTGATGGTAGAAGTTGCCAAAAATTCCTACCAGAAACAGCAGCACACCTATGTATTTGAGGTCTACTGGGGGTTCTGGCATGTTGCTGCTAGTTACCGAGCATAGATCAAGTTCACAGTGTAGAGGGAGTAATTTACAGATATCATAATGGTTGAGTCAAGCATCATGCATGTGTCCGCTGAATTTGTGAATGAACAACACCTTCAATGATAATTTAACATTGTTGTCAGAGAATTTAAGGTTAGATGAACCGCTGCTAGTATATGTTGCAATATCATGCTAATTGATATTCATATTGGCAAGGAAATGGAGATGAATATTAAAGGACTCATTTTAATGTTCTGTCGTTCTAATGTTCGGATTGTCTTGTTACAATTTGTTACAAAAGATTCCCTTTTTTATTCCATCATTCTAAAGTTTGAGTTTGAGTCGAGTTTTCATCAAACATTAACAGACAGAAGATTGTAGTGAGTGTCAACGCCTTACCACCGCTATGTGTCAGCCATGACACAAAAGAATCATTTGTTCTGCTATGTACAGGACAGGAAATTACAGAAGTGGATGTTATTATCATGCAACTTAAGAGTTATTACGTATGGATGGTACCAGAAATCTGGGTCAGGAGAATTAGAAATTTGTACAACGAAAATACAGAGGATAAGATTGTCTAAAACTAAAATTTACGTTCGAATAAAATTTATAACATTTTACAAGTCTACAACTGCCTTCTTTTGAGTACATATGTATATATAGTTTGAAACTGAGTATTGTTAACTTATCCATATGGATCGATAGATTTTAACATTTTTATATTTAGACATGGTAAATGTGAAATAAGTTCTCACATAGAGAGAGGTCGAAATCCAAAATCCAAAAATGCCATATCTAAGTCCAAAATAATCGAATCTAAAATCTAGGGTGGTCAAAATTCAAAATCCGAAGAGTCAAGATATAAAATCCAGAAGTTGGAATCTAATTTCACGGGTTCGAAGTCAGAATTGCCTATATCGAATTGGCAATTTCCCAAAATCCATCGAATAATTAACTATAAATAGCACAAAGTATCCATTCTTGGGAAATTTTTACCTTTTTCATTGGTAAATTGGATCACAACTCTTTTTGCAAGCCATAACTGAACGATATGGGAAATAATTTCTTTAAAAAGTAAATATTGTACATATTCTTTTTGGTTTAACTTTGGAAAATGGTATGGTACGTGACCAAGTTTTTTTAAAATGTTGTAACTTTTAATAACAATTAAAAATAATATCTTGTAAATTTTAAATTTATAATATATGGTCAAAAACATTTATAAAAAAATAAAGTAAAAGACGCAGAAAATACCGTAAGTAGAACGCATGTAGAATGAGTAAGAAATTTCAAACATAATTATAGGACAATAACGTACGTGAAAGTTGAAACAATTTGACAATTTATATTGTATAAATAACTTCTAGACATCTATCATGTATTTATGAACAATATACATATTCTTATCTATACCAGAAGAAGAAGAAACTTAAGGAGTAAGCACAAAACAGATTAGTGAATATGGGTTCGCTATCCTTCTGTCCAATATATTTCTTGCTTATGTTATTGTTGGTCATCCCCATGGTCACGGCCGATTCATCAAGAACTTTTAATGTTGTTGATTATGGTGCTGAAGGCAACGGTAAGAGTGATTGCAGCAAGGTACGTAAAATACAATATTTGAAATATTGGTGATGACATTCAAAGTTATTTAAGTATATACAAATGATACATCCAAATACAAGTTAAATGTACTTTTTGTTCAGGCGTTTATGGATGCATGGGAGGAAGCATGTGCATGGGAAGGCAGCGCAGCGGTTGTCGTCCCGGAGGGGCAATTTTTCACCAGCCCAGTGACCTTTGAAGGGCCATGCAAGAGCAACATTGTCTTCGAACTGAAAGGAACGATAACGGCACCTTCTGATCTCACCGCCTTCCCAAAGGACGGTTGGGTGGCCTTCCAGTATCTCAATAATCTTAGGGTTACCGGACATGGCACGTTTGATGGTCAGGGAGCCTCGGCATGGCCAAGTAATCAATGTGGAAAGAGTGATGATTGCCAAGCCCTTCCAACCGTGAGTATTGTGACTAGCTTCACTCTCCGACCTTAATTAGTACGTACATGTCAGCCACATTAGTAATTAGTACTATTGACGGAATTTAATTAATCTAACTTTCGAACAACAGACTATTCTATTTCGTATTTCGTATGCATGGGGTGATAATTACTATTTTACGCGCGGCTTCAATTGGATTAATTGTCTTGGAATCTAAAATTATGTTGCAAAATCTGAAGGGCTACGACGATCAATATTTATGATTATTTAGTTTTCTATTATTATCTGATCACAAAACCTAAATTAATCAAAGTTTCTTTTGTAATACAACAAATTAGTCCCTGAAGTTTAGCTTCATCAACGACTCAGTGGTAGATACTTTCACATCGCTAAACAGCAAGATGTTTCACATAATGGTGTTCCAATGCAACAACGTAAACTTCCACAATCTCACAATTACAGCACCCGAATATAGTCCCAATACTGATGGCATCCACGTTGGTGTCTCCTCCAACATTAAGATCAGTGACTCACACATCGGCACGGGCGACGATTGCGTCTCGATTGGACCGGGAACCACCGGGGTTCACGTCGCTGGGGTTTCTTGTGGGCCCGGCCACGGCATTAGCGTCGGTAGCCTCGGCAAGTCGAGCGACGAGGGGAACGTCGAGAATATCTATGTGAACAATTGCACTCTTAGGGGGACAATGAACGGAGTCAGAGTCAAGACGTGGCAGAATTCGCCGTCTCTTTTGGCAAGAAATTTTACATTTTACGATATTCGGATGGTCAATGTCTCCAATCCTGTTATTATTGATCAACAATATTGCCCATTGAAGAACTGCGACAACGTGGTAATTAAGTTCTCTTCGCTCCTTAAACTCGGTTGCATTTTTTTACTCGTTTTTCGGTTCTCTCCTATGACCTCCACTATTATCATATTTATCATTTACGTTGACCTTATGATTTAATTTGATTGTGTCAGAAGGATCTCTTGTTTTCCAAAATGAAAGTTCTATGTTTGTATTTACTAAATTGAACCTATATATGGGTTATTTCAAAAGAAGGCTGCTGGTGCAAAACATAATGGTATAATTTAATTAAAATATATTTTCATCGATGGTGTAGATTAAAATCAAAATGTTTAACATCGATATTCAAAATAGAGAACATATCGGTTTTTTGTGATGACTATATCGGACGCTATACATGTATACTCCCCGTTTTGAGATGGAAGTTGTAGCTTCTGAAATATGTCTAAACTAAAATTCAAATATTGTTATTTTGAAGTTTCACTTCACTATTCTTTTGAAAAATTGTAATAAATATTTTTTTTTACAAAAAAACATCAATATGTTCTCGTCACACACTTAAACATAAGGAAAAATTTTCAAAATAATTTTTTTTTATTTAAAAATTACCAAAATAAACCTCCACTAAAAGTAATTTCCAAACTAGACCTGCTGCCACCATGTGGTGACACGTGGCGGCGGCGGGTTTTGTTTTTTTGTGCATAGAGAACTCGGCATCACCAGTGCCGAGTTCATCTTTTGAGAACTCGGCACTGGCGATGTCGAGTTCAACTGGTATAACTCGGCATGAGTGATGCCGAGTTCAACTTTGGTAGAACTCGGCATGGATGATGTCGAGTTCAACTTTGGTATAACTCGGTATGGGTGATGCCGAGTTCTACTTGGTTTTTTATTGGCCAACACTTGCGACATTTTTTCTTCGGTGATTGGCTCTAATAGAACTCAACACTTAGAGTGCCGAGTTCTATTTAAGAAACTTCTCCTGCCGATCAGATCGTGTATGAGATTGATTGCCAGGAGCAGTTACTTAAATAGAACTCGGTGGTTGAAGAAGAAGATTCACAGTCTCAAGAAGACGCTGGCGGTCTGACTCAGGATACTGAGAATGCAGCACGAGGAGGGGGACGCGGCAGGGGGAGAGGACGTGCTCAAGCACGTCCTAAAAGGAAGAAGAGATTGAGAGGTCACTTAGGATAGATATTTAGTTGTGAACTTATTTGGCTATTTAAGTAACTGCTCCTGGCAATCAATCTCATACACGATCTGATCGCCATGAGAAGTTTCTTAAATAGAACTCGGCACTCTAAGTGCCGAGTTCTATTAGAGCCAATCACCGAAGAAAAAATGTCGCAAGTGTTGGCCAATAAAAAACCAAGTATAACTCGACATCACCCATCCCGAGTTATACCAAAGTTGAACTCGACATCATCCATGCCGAGTTCTACCAAAGTTGAACTCGGCATCACTCATGCCGAGTTATACCAGTTGAACTCGGCATCGCCAGTGCCGAGTTCTCAAAAGATGAACTCGGCACTGGTGATGCCGAGTTCTGTATGCACAAAAAAACAAAACCCGCCGCCGTCACGTGTCACCACGTGGTGGCAGCGGGTCTAGTTTGGAAATTACTTTTAGTGAAGGTTTATTTTGGTAATTTTTAAAAAAAAAATTATTTTGAAAAATTTTCCTAAACATAATTCTAATTTACTAGTTTTTTCTAGTCAAAAGACGTTATATGTTGAACTTTGATTATTGATACAAGAACTTGGATTTCAAATCATAATAAAAATTGTTTAATTTCGTTGAATAAATTGCAGGCCCCATCAAGAGTGCAGATTAGCGATGTATTATTCGAAGACATCTGGGGAACATCATACTCGAGCGCGGCTGTGAATCTTAAGAGCACATTTAACAGCGCCCGGGCTACCCCCAGGCGCCCTGCACTCTCTCTCTGCCACGTCAGTTTCTCTCTCTGCCACGTCAGCTCACCCAACCCACCCAAAAAATCCCCTTATCCATGCCCAGGCTACCCCCACCCACCCTACACTCTCTTTCATCCACATCATTTCTTAATTAAACAAATTTAATTCTCACACAACATTTAACAAAATACATTATATATAAATCTAATTCTAATTACATTATAATTATAATTCGCGATATACTTATTATTACTATTAATTAATTAACAATATTAATCACTATTAAACACAAAATTTTGAATATTTGAAATTTGAATATTTGAATTTCGAAACGCGTGTGACTGCACAGTATACGCGTGATTGCACAGTATACGCGTGAATCAAAAGTAGTCCGCGTGAATCTACAGTATACGCGTGAAACAAAATAGTCCGCGTGAATGTACAGTATACGCGTGAAAGAAAAGTAATCCGCGTGATTGCACAGTGTCTAATTTTTTCTCTATATATACCCTACACAAAAATCACCTTACACCCCATATCTCTTCCACAAAACTCAAAACTCAACTTACATCCCATATTTCTCCCACAATGTCTTCTCCGGAGTACAATCGTTCCCCCCCTCCTCCACAATCAAATCCGCATCCACACTATCCACAACCATATCCCTCACGTCCATTTTACCAACAACCATTCCAACAACCCGACTTCTCCCAGTATGGTTTGTATTTCCCGTGGTTGTATTTCGTATTATTAATGTATTGTTGTTATGGTATTGTTGTATTAATTTTTTTTCTATTTAACTTGAAATTGTTGGTTCTGGAAATTTCTTAATTTTAATCACTTACAAAAAATTATTACCCCACATTTATAACAAACACCCAATCCATTAATAACAAAACCAAAACAAAAAAAAAATCCAATTTTTTTTTTTTTTTTTAACCAATGGGAGGGGGACACGTGACCCCCTCCCATGGGCGCCCGGGCGTCTGCCCGGGACGCCCACCGCCCGGGCGCCCGGGCGCACCCCCGTTAAGGGTGCCCTAAGTGCAGCAAAGCAGTGCCATGTCATGTGGAGTTGAATAATATTGACCTTAAATACATTGGAAATGGCAACACGACATCAGTTTGCTCAAACGTAAAAGGAAATTTTGTTGGACGTGTAATACCAATTCCATGTATATGAATTTAAGGATTCGATATGTCAATTATTATAATTCTAAAATATATTCATTTATTAACTGCAAAAGATGTATAAGCGATGATATTGTTTTGATTATTTAAGCTATCATTTTGTTAATTTTTGATTTTGTTAAAAAAATTAATGTGAAAAGAATGTTTGTGATTTCTAAATTTTTATAAACGTTAATTTTATCCTACTTGATGTGGCACTAAATGAGTACACGGAGTGGCTAGATTGCCCTTTGGTTCATCTTCTCCGGTTTAACGGTTGGAAAACTTACTCCGACTCTTTCCCCTCCCACATCCTTTGCTCATAGTACATCATAATGGAATTCATCTAATGATAAATGATACAAAGAAGTCAGTTTGTAAATGATACATTAATTTTTTTTAACCAAGTAAAAATACTACTCCAAATGTAATATGAATGATTTTCAATTTGTTTGTTTCATAAAAAAATAATTCCAAATTGTGTTTGGGAATCCGTTTCAAGAATTGATTCCACGGAATCATTATGTCTAAATGGTCTTTTGGAGGTTACTTTTCGATTGTAATGAATAATTATGAGGAAAAGCTATTAAAAATGATTAGTATGGGATATATTTGCTTACTAAGTGAAAATTTGTGAAATCAAATTATCCTGTTGTAACTTTGTATGGGATATATTTCCCTATCCTGTTGTAACTTTGTCTTTAAGGAACAATCGTTACTATTTCGGAGGTAGTGGCTTTGGCCAATTGTATATACCACACTTACCACCCGCTATGTTGCTAATTAATAAATAATACCATGACCTGAGGTCCTAAAAAACAGATTGAGCTGACTAATCGAAGGATTTGTGCTAAATGATGATATCACGATAGGCATCAAGTAAAATGCTCATACCAATTACCATGAATAGCAATCAATCCCTTCAGGTTGGAAACCAAATTTTCCCCATTGGTATGGAGCGAGTTAAGGGAAAAACAGCTAAACAAGATGACAACAAAATTAACGATCTTGTTGGAAGGAAACGATTTTGGAGCGAAAACCTCAAAATAGAAGGCAAACAAACCACAGAAAGTGGAACAAATTTTCAGTAATCAATCCTATAAATTCCATAACAATGTTAGCATTCTCTCAACCAACAGAACACAAACATTGTGAGAAGAGTAAGGAGGAACACCTACCACTACAAATCAAGGCAAAATGGGTGCGATCTCCTTCCTTCCGACGATGTTCTTGCTCATGTTGGTTGTTGCTTCCACCGTCAGTGCCACATTGCCCAAAGTCTTCAATGTTGTCCAATATGGAGCAAAAGGCAATGGCAGGAGCGATTCTAGCAAGGTGCAATTTAACCTTTTCATACAATTAAAATGCAAAATTTTCATGCTAACTTTAGAGTTATCTTTTGTACGTTGTTAACTTAATTAACCACGTTTTTTGTTGATGCAGGCTCTCTTGGCGGCATGGGCTGCAGCATGTGCATGGGAGGGACGGGCGAAGGTTATTGTTCCCAAAGGGAGATTTTTAACCGGTCCGGTGACCTTCAAAGGCCCATGCAAGAACCCCATTATCTTCCAAATGCAAGGAACGTTGGTCTCTACGACTGACCTCAACGCCTTCGACAAGTCTGGCTGGGTCGCCTTCCACTATCTAAACGGTCTGAGGCTCACTGGACACGGCACCTTTGATGGTCAGGGAGCTTTGGCATGGCCTCACAACAAATGCCCAAAGACCCTAAAGTGCAAGCCCCTCCCATCCGTACGTGACCACAATTAACACTGATCTCATTTACTCTTGATCACTCTTAATTACTTACTTACTTAATTATAAGCCACTAATGAGGGCTACCTTAACTGTGATCGATATTGCATGCAGTCCCTCACGTTTGGATCAGTGAACAACTCGTTGGTGGAAAGCATTAGATCCCTGAACAGCAAGATGTTCCACGTTATGGTGTTCAATTCCCACAACCTCAAGTTCAAAGGTGTCACAATCACTGCGCCCGATGAGAGCCCCAACACCGATGGCATCCACATTGGCCTGTCCTCCAACATTGAGGTCACCGATTCCAAAATCGGCACAGGCGATGACTGCATCTCCATCGGACCCAGTACGGCTGGAGTTAAGATATCGAGAGTTTACTGCGGGCCTGGTCACGGCATCAGTGTGGGTAGCCTGGGCAAGTACGAGGACGACAAGGATGTCACCGACATCCACGTCAGCAATTGCACCCTCACCAAGACCACCAACGGTGTCCGGATCAAGACGTGGGAAGATTCTACGGCCCTTGCTGCTAGAAACTTCACTTTTGAAAATATTGTGATGAACGATGTCGCCAATCCGGTTATCATTGACCAAGAATACTGCCCAACTGGAGGTTGTGGATATAAGGTAAATATTTAGCTTAATGGTTTGACATAATTCTTGACTGTTACAACTTATAAATCATAATATGAACGTACATATATTATGCGCATTGTATTGCAGGCTCCATCTAATGTGAAGATTAGCAACATCAAGTTCAAGAACATCCGAGGAACATCGAGCACAAATGTTGCTGTTAATCTGGTATGTAGCAAGAAGCTGCCATGTGGTGTGGAGTTGAACAACATCCACCTTGAGTATAATGGAGAAGGTGAGGCAACGTCCACTTGCACCAACGCTCACGCTTCTGCTCTTGGACTGGTCGTACCCCCTGCATGCATATGACAAATTCAAGTGTTTGCGACAACAACCAAATGCCTCTACTAATGGTCTGAGTTGTTGTGTCCGGTACTGTAATTATAGCTCGAGACAATTTCAGTTCTAAACTGAATCTGTACCACTTAAGGGATTGTATGATCAATATATGTATGCATCGACAGTTTTAATCAATAAGAAAGATCTTAGCAATATATAATTTGCATTGAGTATATACTATAAATGAGAGAGAACTTAGCAATATAAGTATAATTTGAGTATATAGATATGTTACGAAATATATATGCAAGAGATCGTTTCTTGCTAGCAATGAAACTGTGTCCGACCTCAGCGCGCCCCCAACGTCAACTTTAATGTTTTCTTTCAGACGTAGATGTGGATAATAATCATTAATCCAACTTGCCCACCTGTCTTGAGAACCAACTAAATAAGAAGTTTCAACCGATTCACTACACCAGAAATATCTTTAATCTAATACCTATACGACTTAAAAAGGCTATATCCCTATTTGGTGTGCATCTAAAGAGCGCGATTTTCAATCAAACTACCGCAGCAGTGCAATAGATTAATTATCACTCTTTACGATGAAAACCAATTATTGGTTGCGATGATAATCTATGTAAATAAACATGTCATTTTCATACTCGATTCAAATCCCGTCGTCACGAACAACTCTTACAAAAGACAACCGAATTGGAAAACGTAGATGTTAAGCTTAGGTGGAGAAACCTAATTGTACATGCGTGCATGAATAAACGACAATAAGTGTCAAAACAAACTACCCATTCTAACAGTATCTTTCGGCAAAGACGTGACAATCCCTAGCTTACGCCCAACACCAATCAGCACTATTCAGCACGCACTAATTAAGATTGTGCTAACTTAACTAATCTAGTTCTACCTTTTGGATTTTGTCTGTATTCAGGTGTTATTGAACAAAAAATATCAGGAAATGAAATCCACTTATTGTTGGAATACTGAGAGGGAGCATTTGAAAGTTGAGACACAGAGTGCGAGAGGGGAACAATAGGGGATTTTTTGAGGGGGTGATCGTACTTTAGATAAAAACCTCATCAAATCCTAACATTCGTCTCCACTATGTTTTTCATTAGTAAGCTTGGATTGATGCGAACAATAGGAGAGTTTTTAAGAGGGTGATTTTTCACCTACTCAAGTGTGTTTAGATTTGAGAGAGTGATTTGGGTTGGAAATAATGTCCGTTACACTGATATGGGGGCTAACCTTCTTTTTCGTAAGGTAAAAATTATGAGGTTTGAATTTCTCTTTATTTTTTTTTTCCTTTGCAACATCTCTACTCATTTGAGATGTATTATGTGTTCACTAAAATCGAAATCCGACCAAATCAATACCAATTTGGTCAGATTCAGTTGAATTTGCAAGTTTAAGATAATTCCTCCATTAAAATTTCCATTAGCATACCAAACCGATGTTAGAGGACTTATTATCCCCATACAAATTTACTCCTTTAACAGTTACCCCTACAGCCCTAACTATTTTTCTCGCAATGATTATCCTAAATTCAAGTACATTGTTACTTTGTAATAAGCACAACTGTATCACAGAGATCAATATACTATAACCACGTCAAAATGGATAATCATAAAATATATCCTTTACAATTTTATCTACTCGAGCAGTCGAGCCTATCCTGTTTAAAATCCCAAACAAATGATTTCCATACAAAACTCAATTTAGATATTGACAATCCTAAGACTAAGCTAACCCGAGTCGGTACAATATATAATTTTTTTCGGATGGAGATACAATAAAGGGTTGTACCTATGAATTAGCATATGTGCAAATACTACTAAACCAAAGGATTATATGCAAACCCCCAAAATACAAACGAAGGTGCGGCGGCAAGGCAACCGGCAAAGAAGCAGATACGACGACAACACCCTATGCCACGCCATCCCAAACGTGAGCTTCACCCCCTACGACAGCGACCTCCCCGTCACATCCCTTCTCCTCCCAAACCCTCACGTATATATATGTGGTCCTCAACCAACTCCACTCCATTCCCGATTCCCGTCTCTTTCGTCTCGGCACCATATGGATTCGCAGATCCTCCTTGCCCTCGCGCTCTCCCTCGTCGGCGGCCTCAGCACTTCCATCGGTGAGCAACCAACTCTTTTTGATCTTCTCTACTTATCCCACTCGCGCCAGGGTTTTGTCTCGGTTTTGGAGCTGTTGGTTGTGGTTTTGGTCTGCATTCTTCGGTTCGGTTCGGTGCCGTTTCGCGTTCGGTGTGTGTTAGTTGGGGAGTCGTTGTGGTTTTCGTTGAAAAATACAATTTTTTGTGGAACGATGGATTGCTTTCGTTGTTCGTGGTTATTTGCCGGATGCAAAAGTTTCACTAAGACTGAGGGGTACATGTACATTAACTACGTTAGATATCGAAAATCATAATTTGTAAGGAAAAATTAGGTTAGGGAAATATGTGTCTCGATTTTGATGCTGTAGTCAAGCAAGTGTTATTGTTGTGACAGAGGATGTGGTCATCTTGTATGAGTTTAAACCATACTTACTAGTACTTGGTTCATTAAGTGACACATACTTCATGTGTAACACGTAGTTGCTCTTAAAATAGAGATGAGTGAAAAACATGGGTTTATGTGGCTCAGTAGAACCAGCGGATTGTGGTTTGAAACCATTTCAACATATTTGGGAGGAATATGGTTTGAATAGTTTGGTGTTGGAATATCGATGGACATTTTAAAGAAATATAGGATCCTAGATCACTCGGTAAGTAGTTAGTTTTGGGATGGATACTCACACTTGAATGGTTAACCTCTCAACTTTGATAGTTTTACCTAATTCTTAATTTCTTATATCATATATGCTGTGTTGGATGACTAAAATCAGGTGCACTTTTGGTGATTATGAATCAGACTCCAAACCTTAAAGTGCTAGGTCTATTGCAGGTACCAGCACATCTCTTCGTTTGCATCTTTTCCTTTCCTGTTTCTGTCGCAGAAGTAACTATATGGATCTTACTTTTGGTTAGGGTTTCGCTGCTGGACTCATGTTGAGTGTTTCTTTTTTCGACTTGATGCATAATGCTCTCAGTAATATTGGATTCTTAAGAGCCAACCTTTGGGTGAGATATCTCATATCTCTTGATATTCATGTGCCAGTCTTTTGTTCATACGAATTGTTTGATTGTTTATTTAGTGTTTTTGTTGAACCTAATATTGTCTTTAAAATTAAACTCAGTTCTTTGCAGGAGTAGTATTCTTTTCTTTTGTTGTCAGTTTCATACCAGAACCTTCACTTGTAGCAATGACTGATCCAAATGAAGAAAAGGTAGCTTCTACTAAGCAAAAGCAGTGGCGTGAGTTTTTTTCCCCTTCCATAAATATGTTGCCTCTTTAAACCTACTGCTGCCTGCAGTCTGATAATGATGTATCAAACAAGGACTTGATGAGAAAGCACCGACGCCAAGTTTTGCTTAGTGGAATTGTTACTGCATTTGGTATTGGGCAGCTTATCCCTTGAGATATATTTTTTCTCTTAGCCTGCCATTTCATTGTACAAGCAAATTATCCGATAAAAAATAATTGAACAAGTAAATTATCTTTGTTCACAATGTGCTTTTCATATTTACTTGTATTTCTCTGTCTGGAGAATTTAATATTCCGGAGTTTAAATGATGAGCTTGTTTTACTTGCAAAAGTACAAGGAATAATAGTCACTAGACAGATTTACATTTTTAGCTTGGCACAGATAGCTGGACACTTAAAATATTACACTAGAATATTGTTTTCCCAAGTAAATCAAAAACTGTTTGTTGATGATTCATCTATTTTTGGATTGAAAGATTTGTTGGATTTCATTATTGAAACCATACTAAATTTGGCTATAGTTTGTTCAATACACCTAACCATCTAAAGGGATACTTCTTGGTTTAAACCTAGGCTTTGACTCTGTATTAACAACACTATAATCTGAAAACACCAAGCATTGGGTTGTATTTTGTACTCAAGACGCAGCTATTTAAGCCAATGAGAAATAATATTCGGAGCCTCGTTGAGGTTCTTTTGCATAACCATGGCGACAAGTGAGTCGTGCAGTTGCACTCTTGCACTTAAGTTGAATACTTTTGAAGACTGGAAAGTTGAACCAAGTGCATTGTAGCCCAGCTGGTTGAGAAGTGGTCTCCCAGCCTTTGAGGTCAAAGGTTCAACTTCTGGCATTGTTCCCCTAGGGTGTAGCTTTGCTTGTGTGAGGTATATGGTTTTATACCTTGTGACCACAGTTGAGTCCTAGGAAATGCGGTTTCGCAATTCTCGGTAGTGTACACTTTGGTTGTAAATGGTATTAGACCACCTACAGTTTAGAACCAATACTCATCTTGGGTGTTGGGAAATTCTTGATCATAAAAAAAGGCTAGAAAATTGAATTAGCCATACCACAAGGTTTTGTGTAACAGTGAAATCAGTTGTTTTAAATGCCCAAACCAAATGAAGTAAAGATGGGAGTAGGGTCTGCTACTGACCTGCTGTCAGCATCCTCTGATTTCTCTGTTAATGATAAAAAAGCATCCTCTGGTTTCTGATTGTTGAGATCACTTGACAAATGGGATTTGTCTCTGGGATTTGTCGGTTCATTTAGATGGAGTAATTTGCACCTTTATGATTTGTTTTTTATTTTCTTTGAATAAAATGTCTAGTTAGATGGATTATCCATCATTTTTCAATCATCAACTGATGTTAATGACATGATCATCCTGTTTATATATAATCTTCAACTCTTCGCTTCTTATCTCCCCAAACTAAAAATGAATGACATGTTGCTTATCACCTGTATATAGTAAGTCTTCATATATACATAGGGTTTACACAAACTTTACCTAGTTAGCTCAATAACTTCTACCATCATGTATTCACATGTTTGTGCTTTTGTAATAACATTTCTGGTCAGCGTAACTTGGAATGCAATCACGTGGATATCTCTTCCATGTTTCTGTTTTCCTTGCATGTACTTGTCTTTCATCTAGTGGCTAATAATTGATTATTTTGCCACAAGTTGCAGGAATAGGCTTGCATAATGTCCCTGAGGGTATGGCAGTTTTCCTTGGGTCTGTGAAGGTAAATTTTCATGACCACTTTGACGATGATAGATTTTTGTTTAGTTTCTCAGCCAAGAGAAAAAGTAGCTAAAGGCAAGCATCTTCAAATGCATTCTGGTTGGTCGATTTCTTGCCTGATTGATCAAGCCAGATGAGAATTCATTTAAAATTATTAGTGTGTGTTTGATTCTCTCAATCTGTGAATTTCTAGCAAACTGGTTCTTGGCCTTGTCTCTTGACTTAATCATGAGGTCAGAATTTTACTTGCTGAAATGTTAGTGATGCTGTCTCTTCATCAATTAAGCAAATTAGACATAGAAAGTTCTCCGTTTCATCCAATATTTTATTAGATTATTGAGAAAGACTGTTTTATTTACTCTAACCATTTGTTTTTAGAGAAGTAGCATTTGTCCCATACTTATTCTGTATTAAATGATGTGATGCACACAAATAGCTGTTGATATACTCTGGTTAATAGGCATGTCAGTAGTCAGTGGTTCCATAAGTAAATAAATAAATGGTTAGATAGAGCATGAGTGCTATCAAATATGTTCTGTTGTTTTTTAGATAAGGATTCGCTCTTTAAGACTTGTGTAGGTTGACAAGTTCAGTAAAATATTATATGACAAACAATGTCATTAATATGCGTTAGGAGTAATATGTTGGAAACTTGTTAGTATTCGCCTTCTAGTATTATAGCTTATTGTTGGATCACGCTGGTGTTAGGCCCAGCTACCATTTTCATAATTCTTAAATGTTTCTTTCCCAGGGACTGCGTGTTGGTCTTAATTTGGCTCTAGCTATTGCTCTGCACAATATTCCGGAGGTATAGATTGCTTATTCTGCATTTAGTTTGGTTTATGGAATTCAATACCTTGACATATTGAACCTGAAGTTAACGGGGAAGACATCGAGGTTGACCAGCACAATTCTGAATGTCCAGAAGCTTATCATCGTTATTTCTTGAATCTTCACTGGATGTCAATCAACTTAAATATCTTCATTTCTAATCTCAATGAAATATTTTAAGGAAATTAAGGTACGCCATCCCAGGGTATTTCAAAATCAATCAATTAACCAATCAAGTTATCTTGGTGCAACTTGAACACCACCGGTAAAGAGAAGTCATTTTCTTGGGGATGTGTCTATGAAATGAGTGGTCATGATTTCTTACATGCCTAAATGGGTTTTCGAAAAATTTGTGTTCCTTTAGGTTTCCACCTATTTTTGTCTTGCTCAAATTTTTGGCTTGTCAAACAAAAGTAGCCTATATAAATGACTAGTTTACATTTTTTTAATATTAAATTTCTTGTTTCATTTCACTTTACTGTTACGATGTACGTCAATCTTGTACTTCACCTGCTTCCATAAACTATTCGAGACTTGAGAGCCCTGTTATAGCTTACTTACAAGGCCATTTAAGTTTGCAATTACATCCTAAATAGTTTATGTTTATGATATATAGTTTTTCTTTTCAGGGTGTTGCAGTAGCACTTCCTGTCTATTTTGCAACAAAAAGGTATTGATTTTCTGCTATTTGTAGTCTTTTTTAACACTTCTTAGGACTTTTTATTTTCAATGATGAAACAATTCAAACATATGGTTTCTTTAGTTTATTGATTACTGCTACTATGCAATAAGTGATGAAAACTGATCTCGGGTATGTAACCAGACGTCCACTTTTAAGTCCTAATACCAATGAACCTGTCCAACGTATGATAACTAAACAATATCATTGCTGCAAGTATTTACTTGTGTATCCTATTACAGCTGTATTTGGTATACATGCTTCACATCTCTGTCATTTCCCAAAATAAAATTTGAGTTGGGAGAATCTCAATGTCAAGAACTTCGGTGAGGCATTAACATGTTCTTCCCTGATTCTTTGTGGCAGTAAATGGGAAGCATTCAAATTGGCATCACTTTCTGGTTTCGCTGAGCCACTAGGTGTTGTTATTGTTGGTAATAATAATATCTTCATCCCATTCAATTTTCTTTCGTACTTCATCTTTTTATGCTATGATTGTTTTTGCTTAATCTTATATTGTTTAGGTCTTGTTGGAAAATGATCTTTCTTTTGTATCCATAATCCTGGTACTTTGTCTATTTGGTGAATTTTTAGAGAGTAAATTTTTAAGGTCCCTCCATTGACGTCTCTCTTAATGCTGTCAATATCTTGTATCAGGATGAGAGTGGTTTAGAGGTGTTATGTTATATTTGAATTGATCTGGTAATTCACTTTGGACTCATTTATGTTCCCAAGGTAAAACTTATGGATAATTGTAACAGTAGGTGAAAGGGAAAGTATTATTGGATGTCAATAATTATGTCCTATTCTAGAGGTCCGATTATATTTATTAGATTATTTAGTTCATTGTTGTTGCAAAACCAATTATTAAAGCAGAGTTACTTTAAATTGGATGTTTGGCCAATTGCAGCTTATCTATTTCCTAAAAGCCTTAGTCCTGGAGTTCTCGAGGGCTTACTTGGTGCAGGTAGTGTATTTTTCCCCAGTGTTGTATGAAAATACTTCCATGTAGCATTTATAATTTCTTGAGCTGCGCCGTATCTTCCTTTATAATCCCCTTCAATCTTTATTTGATTTTGTTTTATTCAAATGATGCATTTACTAGCAAGGATTTAAAAGGTGGCCACCTGGGTGCCCTTCGCCACCTGGTAGGTGCCGAGCTGCCTTTCGATCCTTGTTTACTAGTTTAATTAAACTCCTAATTAAGTTTGCATAATTATGCATTTCATGTGATTCCACAAGACATCATGAAATTGGGATCACCCGCTTCGGCGTTCTTTATTGAATATTAAATAGAATAGTTAAATACCCGAGGATGGCTGTTTTTGATTTTTTTGAAACAAGATGGATGAACTTCTATGGCAATCAAACCGTTAGCTTCATGAAGTATCCTTTTTACTACCTTAGCAGTACTACACCGAACATTTGAACCACTGGGCTTTTAGCCCTAAAGCATCTTTAGAAAGAAATGTTCAGAGCTGTCTTTGCTGGCAGGATTCTATAGTTGGTGTGTACTCAAGTGCATTGAAGACATGCAAATTTTTATACTTGGCATAACATTAGATCATATCACTTGCACAGTCTTTCAGGTCATCAATCAAACTTTCACTCAACTCCATCATTAACAGTTGTATTTGCCTTGGGCTAATAGGGTTTCTTGCCATCGTATGTATTGTACAAGATCCATTTATCTATCCAACCAAGGTCACATCTTATTTATATTTGAGGTTAATGCCCCTTGTAATATTGATGCTCCTACCCAGACAAGCACAAAACCTTCAAACAACATGCTGGGATTTATTTGTTAACTTACAAAACTTAACTTCTGAAAAGATTTCAAAAACATATTTTGTAATTTTCCATCTGGTTTTGGATCATGTCTATATTGACTACATTTTCGTTATGCTTAATGCAGTGGGTGGTGTAATGGCATTCCTCACTCTGCATGAAATGCTTCCTCTGGCATTCGATTATGCTGGACACAAGCAGGCTGTCAAGGCAGTCTTCTTAGGCATGGCTTTCATGTCTGCAAGGTGTGTCATTATGTAAACTTCCAAAGTAATTTGCATTTTGCTAAATATTTCACTCTTCAAACATAAACATTGATAGAAAGACAAAGCCTTAACATCTTAATGCACTATAATGTTTTTCTTCTTTTGACTTTTCAATCTTGATGGGTTTTGGTACTGGGACATTGCGTAAAAAACTGGTTCATCGCCTTGTATCCTTTGGAAACTTATATATCATTATCTTTATTGCTTCTAAGAATTTCAACGGCGTTAAATACTACTAATTCAATCCTCATTTTTGAAATAATTTGACAAATAAACAGGATTTTTTATGCTTTCTGCTCAGAGTTGGTTGATTTCTTATCTGAAAATATTTAAAAAAAAAATCATGAAAAGTGAATATTTGGTTACTTTCTTGTTACTTGGTAGTTTGGGGTTCATAATCTGGATTCTTCGCAAATGGCTTCACTTTGCCATAATGTAATATTCGTCACGCCTTCAATAATTGTGAAATGGTATTGACTTGGCATAACATATACTGCATCTACATTATCAAACTAAGATTTGGAACACAAGGTCATGTTATGAAACATTGGAATATATTATGTTCTTGTGTGACACCATAGTAACCTGAAGCTCCTGATCAACTCCTATTCGGCTATTCTCATTGATTTTTCTTGCATGGATAATTAACAATTCATTGCAATTCCTTTGCGTTTGATGCATTTGTTTTGACACAGCTGTTATTTTGCCAGCTTATACTGTTTAGAGACCAGCGTACCCAAGGAGATGAGCTTGTAGCCTGAGTAACTAACTCCTATTTTCTGTTCATGGTTCAATTGTGTTGTATATCCCTGAGTCAGGCTTCTTATCAGCATGTTCACCGTTTATATACTATGGAACCGGAAACGGCTTGTATACTGTGCTATTTATTTTCATCAATCATGTATCTGGTTCCTTGCTGCTGATTGTGTTGCAATTGTAGCTCATTTTTAGAAAAATATATACTATTTTCTTATTCTATTATATCCTCAAGTTCAACATGATAACTGTTATGAAAATCGCAGCCAATTGTATATTATTAAAAGTTTAAAACGCTTCAACCTGTTTGGTAGTCACGCATTTGTTTCGTTGACGATATTCTTGGAATTGTAAAAGCTACTGGCTGCTACCGTGAAGATTTTTTTTAATGAACTGCTCTTTTATTCCCCATCTCCAACTAATTAGTCCAGTTGCCCAGGTCTTAGCATATTGCAAGCTAACAATTACCGAAGAAAACACAATTACTCAACTGTAGTACAGATTAAAAGCGTGCGAAATTTGTTTTGCTTTTACTGAAGCTTAGTTAGTTGCCTGATTTCACCTCATACATTAAATTAATAAGGTTTACTCTGTCATGCTTACCAGATATAGATACAAATGAGAATTTTGTGGAGATGTGGAAATACTGGAATCATATAAAGATCTTTTTTTCTTTTCTTTTCAGATATTCAAAAAAATTCATATCTTCATGTCATAGTCTTCCTATTTTATGTTCATTGTCGTGTCATGTTCTTCCTGTTTTATGTTAACTATTACTACAATGCCTTCTAAACTTGATTATCATCTAGGATATTTCAGTAAAAGTGCGTGGAATTTATTAGAACCTTCATAACCAAGGCTTTGTTGAAACTAGATGCGATTTAAAAGTCCGTGGAATGTGTTACAATCTCCATAACCAAGACATTGTTGAAATTATATGTGATTTTATTGGATGGGCTATTGCTCTCAAATGGGCATTGCATCATACATTATTTTTACTATGTGATTTTGCCATCAATTTTGGGCGAAAATGTTTCCTGTATGCTCAAATGACCAGATCAAAATGAGCGACTCTTCACTTCGATGATGGGACCGTCAATTTCTCTAGGTGATTCTGACATCAATTTCAGTAACAGAATGAATTGTAAGAATGATACTCTTCTGTGACTGCCTCATAAAGCAATTATTTGCAATATAAAGCAATAATGTTTTGTACTTCTTACTTCTCAGCGACCTTTGCTTTCCCATGATGCAATTAATTTTGATTCTTTGAAAGAAAAAAATCTAATACCAAACCAAAATTAAGCTGCATTTTATAAGTATGGAGGCAGAATTGCTGTGCAACTCGTTTGAGATTGAAGGCTTTATTGTTATTTTTTGTACACTTGCACTCTAGAAGCATTGCATTTCTATCCAAACTGAATTCAGAAAAAAATTCAGACGGTAAGATGGAGATAATTATTTCACTTTGTTTAATTATTGCCAGGAGATTCCATATTTGCAAGTCTTTGGGGACTCAATTGGGGCATTCTCAGTGTACTCTCAGTTTACCGTATCTTTTTGTTTTTCAAAAAAAAAATTGCGTTTTGTTTTTCAACTAGTATCTGATTTCTGAATTCAAGTATCTTCATCTGGTAGAGGTTTAGTTACTTGTGATTTCATGCCAATACCTTAACTACCTGAAACCATTGTCTGCCTCTTCTGTTATGACCGCACTTTTTATTAAGAAATATGAGTTGTGTGTTTCTAATTTTTAATTGAGATTTTGCTTTAACTTCCGAATTATGCACGTCTGAAGCATTGGCAATTCCCAGTAAATTATCCAATTGTGTTGATTTCATACTAAAATACCAATGGTGTTCTGTGTGTTCATTTTGTTGCCTTGCTTAGCAGCTAGAGTTAATATCAACTTGCGGTTCATTATTGGCCCAAAACTTGACATCAGGTATAGTTACAAACACTGTTATTGCAGTACTTATATTATATAGGTTGAGTTGTCAATCTGTACCAGCCTGTTGTGGGTGCCTTTGTCATACCAGGTTTATATGGAACATTCACTCTATTGATAATTATCCTTGGTTGATTTATTTCCTGATTTTGTGTTTGATTCAGACACCAAGATTCTTTACCCCGCTACCAACTCAATAGCGAACCCATCTAAGGTGAGTGCCCAACTCAGAAACAGACATGTCATTAATGACAGAATTTGCATTTTTATTATAAGGACCAATCGTATGTAAAGTGTCTACTGTCCTTTCATTCCGCAGCCGATCAAAGGAGCTTTTGGTTGGATTTATCTCCTTGTCCATTGGTGTGTGGAGGAAAATCCTTTTTTCAAAGGAAACCAAGTTTCTTCACTTCAGAATCTCCATTACCAAATGTTTTCTTTTGGGCAGGTGAAATCTTGAGGTGGGGGAGATGGAAAGCAAAAGCCCATAAAGTCTTCATCGACTAAAGAAGAGAAGACAGCAGTAAATTTTGGTAAGCTTTATTGGGAAGAGGAGCCCATTCTTTTGTCACATTTACACCCAATTGGCAGACAGAGGAGCCTCATGAGAAAAGGAAAGGTGGATAAATTCACAACAATCCCCAGTTAGACATCTAGAGGAGAGGAAGTTGCATCTATAGGTATGGGCGAATGAGAGGTGAATGGGAAATTGGCATCTTATGATGATTATACCGAAGGTATTGCCAAAAACAACCTCTCTCAGTCTATTCCCCTTTTGTGTTGATTGCTTCCAAAAAGGCTATTTGGGTAACTAGTTGCTGCTCTCTCTTTTCTTTCCTTCTGCAGGTGTGGGGTGCAAATCTGTTAAATTTTCGCCCTTTCTGACATCACATATCAGTGCTCCCTTTGAACTTACCCAACTATCTCAGTTTTCCTAATCTCACCAGCTTTGCTCCTTTTGTGGACAAAAATAAGACATACCATGACACTAAAGGTGGACTTCATTTCTCCATGAAATTCTTGAGATCTCATTTATTACCATGTTTTATGTTCCACACATTCCGCTCATTCATACCCTTCATTAAATTCTAGTTCCAGAATAAATTAGAAGCATGGTGGGTTCTATGGGCTCATTGGGCTTAGTGGGCTATATTCCTTTTGTCATTAAGACAGAGATGCTGACATGGGAGAGGGAAGGGAGGAGGCAAAGTGGATGGTTCAGAGAGTACTACTGGTGCTACAACCTTGTCCACTGTTTCCACTGCTCTCTACTACACCTATTAGCTCAGTCCGGGTTTCAAGGAATAACCAGTGAACGGACCATCCAACCATGCCCATTTAACTCCAGCCTCACCTGTGACTGAGGGGTGAAAAAAGTGAAGGGGTGTGGTGGGTATGTAAGTATGTTCCTCTCAATTACCTTTTTGCAAGGGGACACAGTAAAATTAATAAGGTCTTTATGGGCCATGCACGTACACAAAATAATAGATCTGTCCACATGAAAGTGAAAGCTCGTGGGCTGCTGCGGCTTTCTGCGACGAGCTTATGTAGTGTTTGTGGTAACAACCTACTCGGCCTTGGCTTTTGACTTAACAGGGCCAGAAAGATCTGACCGTGCCATCATCACACTTAACGTTGCCCCATCTCCATTACTACCCTCGCCACAACTTGCCCTGCCTTCTATCTATTAGATTCTTCTCATTTGCACTTCCAAATTTCTTCTTATGTTACGTATGATTAGGTCCATATGGTTCTGGCCTTGGCCCACGCATGTTTAGTGAACAATCCTCAAAGTAATAAGATGTCCTTAAACATGCAACTATTATTTGGTTAGGATGTCGCACGGTCAATGGCTAACATAGATTGATTGTGAAAACATACTGAAGCGAATTAACTGGTGTAGAACCCGCATCCCAAACAACTCAGCACGTGTCTCCAACAGAAACTAATAGCGCATCATAAAAATAAAAATAAAAATTGGAGTTTCATCTTATGTCCGTGTATTAGACCTTTTCATCTTAAGGAAGCGTTACTGCCAGTTATCTGCACTTACACCATGTATTGGATAGTAATTTTCATTACTAGAGCACAGAATAATTTTTACCTGTGCATTATTGATTGTTTTAGTGCAGAAATAATTTAGTGAAGGTTGTTGACTACGATTTTCAGTTTCCCTTTTCTCAACCTAAGAAGAATATGATAAATGATGGTTTTATTCTGCATCATTTTATTAAATTTCGTCTAAGTTTGTTTTATCATGGTCTCAAATAGAACAAAAAAAAGGCTTGCAATAAACCTTCACCATTGGATGAGATTACCTCGAGATGACATCATAAGTATTAAAATTCTAAGGTTAGTGGTTCGCAAAGATAGTATCACGTTAAAGTATGCAATACTTTATAGTAGAATGGGATTTACTATCTTTTAATAAGTACTTGGATTTTATAAAGGTAGATTAATTAAATTTCACACACGTTATCCATGCACATTGTTGGAACTTGGAAGTGATCGTTGGGTCCACTATCGACCACCTTAAGTGCTTGAATTTATTTAGGTGACGCACCAACCAAGTATCTCATTAGCAATACTTCATGTACCGGAAATCGATTTTTTTTGAAGGAGCAAACCAAACCACGATTCCATTAAAACCAGCTATATAGATTAAAGACAACACAAATGGATGTCCAAGACTTTTATTTAATTCTAACTATGTAGCAAGATTTATTGTTTTTCTAAAAATATACATGCCTATGCTTGGAAAGAAAACAAAATTGTGAAGGTTTTTGCTTAAGTTGCGAAGAAGCTATCCGTGTTTACGTGAGTTTGTTTTTCTCTTGTATCACTTCTTATGTCAAAGCACTACCTTTAGGCACTTTGCAAATCATAAATGAAGCCGTCATTGATTTAAGAGAACAGTGTTACTATCAATAATGTGAATGAACAAAATTCAAATTAGGAATCTTGTAGTCTGATGGGGGTGAACTATGACTCAGCTAGGAAAGGGACGTGAGCCATTCAGTTGAATTTTTTTGACACAATAAAATTGGAGAACTTATTTGCATGTCCTATTTACATGTGCAGCACCATAACAATTTCAAGTTGAAAGTTGGAACACATTTCTACCAATTGTGTTACTCACTTATTTCGAAAAAATGTGGTATTCACTGTTGGGGTGATAATGACGCCTAATTCTACCTTTGTAGGGAGCACATATTGAATATTATGAATAAGTAGAATATAATTGGTTGCTGTTATTGGTATTCCAACTGTTGGGAGAACACATGTAGTCACGTTTGTTACGAAAGAAGTTGTTGTTGTAGACCTCTTCATAATTCATTTTTGTATAATGGATTTTCCACCTAAGCGTTTGAGTTTGAAAAAAGTAGTATGACATTATGACAATCAATTTGGATATGGCGTTAATGCACACCATTCAAGTTGTGAGGTCTACTCCAACTAATATATTCCAAGTAAAGACACCGATGATATGTTTTGTTAGACTGGCATTCGGAAGAGTGTCAAGAGTAGTCCATATGCATGATTGTAATAGAAACTCCAGACCTCCGTAACAAAGTCATGTCCAATTTTTTTTCACAATAACTTGGATTAAAACCACACGGTGAACCACTTAAACTTCAGATCACATATCGTTAGTGCATGTCGCATAATCGTCGACAAAAAATTCATGGGTTCATGTTGCATGTAAATCCGATCCACCATAACCTCTTCACAAATATGGCCATATGGAATTCAAGTCGATATATACCTCATGTACATGCTTCGCGAGACATATGTATTTATAGGACAGAAGACATTAGTGTTCATCAAACACATAAGAACATGCACACAGTGCATACTATAGTCCCCGCATTAAAACCCACATGGAAGATGTATGTGTTCCCAGAAGAATCTGATCAAATGTTCTAATTAATGATGCAAAGACTGGTGATACGGGAGGTGTTGGCAGTTTCACGTACGTAACATTGGGAGGAAAACAGTGGAGGAAGAGGAGGAGGGCATGGATGGAATCGGTAGATGTGGGAAGTTAGGGTTTGTGGGATGAAAGCTAGTGGTGCAAGCAACCATGCAGGCATAGGTAGGGCATGCGTCCATGATATGGGTACTTTTCCTTTCCATTGGCCGGCGACCCTACTAGCACTGTGTAATAGGTCCACCAATTAGCTACAGTTTTGGAATTAATGACTTACTTAATCCTATTTTGAATGATAAGATCTGAAATTATAAGTATTTTTCAATAAATACATAACTCTTTTGGTGTATATATGTTTTTCTTGTGCACAATGAATGATGATATTTTGGATTCTCTTAAGATTCCGTTTGCTTTATGTGTGATCTCATATCCTTTGTTTAGGTTTAAAGTTCTTAACACTTCATGTTAAAAAAGTCCGCGAGAAAAGCATTGAGAACTTTTGCATTATTAGTACTAGGATTTTCTTATTTCAGGAAATTAATGGTTTTAGAAAATTTGGAAGTCATACGTAAACGACTTTAAGTTTTGCACTTTTCTTTGAATTAAAATGTTTAAAGATGAAATTTGAAAAAGATCCATCCGTACATAATTAAAAATATTTTAGTATATACCTAATGTTCTGTATGGGGTTATGATATGGATCATCAAACTAGAGATGCGCGCGGGACATTATAAATTTTGAAGTACACCCAATGAATTTTGAAGGTAAACAGATTTATTCTCTTTTTAAGGTTTTCCTTTAGGAATATTTGATGCAATCTTACTTGTATCCAATCGTATGACGTTAGTTTTGTGTTTTGAAAATTTACGTGAAACGGTTGATCGATTGATAAACGGTCAACCAAATAATTAGCAACAGTAAAATCTAGATTTTCTGGACATGCAAAAAAGGTTGATCTATTCCAATTTGATCGACCTATTTTGTTAGGACAGACTCATATTTGAAGTTACTATAATTTGAAGTTTGGACGACAAATTGGCAAACAAATAACTCTGGGCAACGACAAAACTTATGAATAGGTGTTTTGGCATTTCTTCGGCACCATTTGTGTGCCTTAAGCTTTAGCATATATATCTTTTTGTCGTTTATGGTTTGGGGAGGAAACCACCACCCAAAAACAGATGACTCTATGCTTTAGATAGGAAACCACCACCCAAAATTCAAGGAGTCATCAATTTGAGAAAGTTATTGGGGTCCTTAAAACATGAACTTTGAGAGGTTAAAGAAGGTAATGGAGGTCGGGGATTCTTCCTTATACTTAGCATCCGTGATCTCTATGTTGCTTGTACGTTGGAGATTTGAGAGGGACGAGATTTGGTATCTATTGGTGCTCCTTAGAGGTTTGTTATTCTTTATGCTCTCTCATTTTATCAGATTCAAGAATGATGAGATTTGATATCTATTGGTGCTCCTTAGAGGTTTGTTAGTCTCTATGCTCTCTCATTTTATCGGATCGCTAGTCTACACTATTGTCTATATATCCCCTTGGATGAATATTAGATTAGTAATCTTGTTAAGCTTAAGTTTCGTTGTTTGAGGGTTTATTGTACCCGAATGAGTACCCATCCACAGTCCCGATCTGGTTTCAAGATATTATCTTCATGTTATGTTCCGTCGCATGTATCATTGTTTGCTCCGTACTGAAGCTTGACCATCTCTACCTGTGGTTTTTCTAAAAATGAGTTTCCACATATATCTTGGTGTTTGGGTTGATTGCTTGCGATTTGCCTTCAAATATTTACTTGATTTGATATATGTATGATAGGTGTATGTGAATTTGTCTGGTATGGCTTCTAATGCGATTTTCCGCACTCATTGATCGTCATCACTTCCGCTTTATGACGGGGGTATACTACCGTTCCAATTTCCATAGCACATGACAATCCACGATTTCTTTTTGTGTTTCTATATAAATCGCTGATAATGACGAGAGAATATTAATATATTGTAGATCCCTTGTTGATGGTACCCATGATTATTCTTGGATGAGGGTCCTTTTCTTGTAAGTTGTAATAGTGGATGATATCTTGTGTTTCCTCTTTCCTGAAAGCATTGTGGATGATCTTAATAATTGAACTTTTGTTCAGAGTCAAGATATATGGAATTAGGAACCCATTCTTTTCTGTTTAAAATCTGTGGTCGATCGGAACTCAGAAAAAAATAGCGTGACTCCTGTCTCTAGTTTCTACAACTAAATGGTCTGGTCTCGTTAATATAGGATTGGCTCAAATTTTCCCTCACTTTTATGATTGAGTGAATGTAATTGCAAGACTTTATATGAAACTTAACTAGTCATGAAATGCTCAATCCTACTGTTGTCGCACCTATTTATTCTATCAAAATGCAACTAATACTTGCAATTACACATCTTCAAATTTTTGTTAGTTCTAATATTAGTGACCAATTTTTATTTTCGAAGCCTGATACACAAACCTAAAAAACCCATTACTCCATAAGACCATAACCCATGTGTGTATTTATTACCCAACATTCAACCTTTCATCACACTACCCGAATACCTACCATCACAACTTATTACTAGCTCGTTGATTAAAAAGTCACATCTCTAGTATGAGTGTGTGTATTAAATTAAATTAAATTAATTAAATTAAATTGAAGGTATATATTTAGTTTATACTATATACCTACCTAGTTACCCATTCGCAAGTGAGTATGATTAAACTATGACCATATTCACGTAAGTTAATTACAACTCCTATCTAACAATTTTGCACCCAACAAAATTATGGGCACGTACATATAATGCTATTTAATGGTTTGCCATATAAAAACTGATATAATTAGTGTTTCTCTAAGTATAAACGTCTAAGCAGAAACAATATAAAAATCTAAGTTACAAATTTTACTAAATATTTAGCCATTTAATAAAATACATGTTCTGGAGGAGATTTAACCTTTTTCCTTAAAAATATGTTTTTACATGTTTTCTTAAATATTATCTGTAATTTTTTTTGTCAGTGCAATTAAGATTATGTATTTATGTTGTGGAAGAAAGCACAAGAACTTATAATGTAACGTACCCGAAAACAGCGGAAAATTTAAACAATAATAAAGACCGTCAACGGTCAACACTGGGCACGTCACGGGAAACAAACCAACATATATAATATAAATATGATCCACGTGGAAGTCAAATATACAAACTGACTGTGATTACGACAAAAGCTATACAATATGTAATCACCTCAAAAGGAAGAGACTGACAACTACAGGATCTGATCTCGGGGGCACCGTCCTCGGTCACCACCTCAAACTCTAACCCTGCTCGCTACCTGAAATGCAAACAACAAACATGCCTGAGTTCCCTGCAGGAACCCCGTATACCAAACCTCCTAAAATACAAAAAGGAATTAAAGACAATGCAATGCTATGCACATGATCATCCGCCTCGGGCCCACAATAATGCCCTCACCGCCTCCGCGGCACTGAACCACTCCTGCCACTAGGGTCAAGTCAGTCCATCGCTGCCTCACAAGGGTCAGTCGACATCACTGCTCCCCAAAAAGTGTAGGAAGGAACCCCCGGTACACGCCGCACCCATGGAGCGAGTCAGCCCGCCGAATACACAACTCGGGTCAGACGACAGCCACTGCTCCCCCAAGAGTCGCCTAACGCGCACCCTGCCGGAACATCCTCGGCCTACCGCTAAACCCTCGCAAACTGCCCAAGGTTTACGGTACACATCCCTCACACCCCGCTCGGTAAGAGAGGAAAATGGTAGTACAATAATACGCCTTCGTCGAAGGTGAAATCCGTAGCTCTCAAAGCCGGTAATCAACCGTCGCCTCGGAGCCGGTAGTCGACCTGACATCGACGGATCGCGTGTGGATAAATCCACCAACCTGCGGCAGATCGGTCGACCGCTACAAGCACACCGGTCGACCGGTCCCCCACACAGTACACAGTACTGTACAAACAAATCTACCGGTCGAACCACGCCAACCGAATTACCGACCAATCGGTCGAACAAAAGTCATCTAGCGGTCGACCGTTTGGAAGGTCTACGCTATACAATTTTATATAATATATATATCCGACCGGTCGAACCAAGGGGCCGTTCGACCGATAACAGGACTTTCAATATTTTGCCCAAGTCTCGTTCGGTCGACCGGAACTGAAATACAGTTCGACCGAATCAACACAAGCACTCTACCGCTTAATTAAATGCTCAGTCGGTCGACCGAGAGTTAAAGAGCGGTCGACCGTTTTGATGGTCAAAGCTCCCAACCGACTTAGCATCGAATGGATCGGTCGAACAAGGTAAAGGACGTTCGACCGTTTAATAAGTCAAAATCCCCAACCGACCCATTCTCATTGTTATTCGGTCGACCGGCTGAGTGGTCCCGTTCGACCGATAACAGCATATCCCCTTTTTCCCGCACAAATCTGGCATAACGGTCGACCGTCCTAAGACATCGTTCGACCGTTCGCGGGTAAACATCAATATAATAATAGGATCGGTCGACTGCCCACAGGCACCGGTCGACCGATCGTCGTCTTCAACCTCTGAATTGGTTGAATTCCGACGGGGAATTCGACACCAACGTCGATCCCCAACACTCACAAGGCTTATGTGAGTTATATTGAAGATTTGGCATACCTTTTTCGATGGTTGTAGATGTCTCCCGAGCTTGAATCACTTCACTCCTCTTCTTCTCCTTCTTCTCCTCTTCTTCTACTTCACCTTCTTCTTCTCCAACGAAATCTCCTCTCTTTCACTCTCTGTTAGATGCAAATGATGAAGAAACGTTTTAACAAAATCCTATCTTAACTATATATATACATTCATCACCTCCATCTCCTCCAATCACCATTCACCTAAAACCCTTCCAATCACAACCAACCAACTCTCTCTCTCTCTCCTTCCAACACCTCCTGCTCTTCATGCATGATTAATTAGAGTTAATTAAGTTTAGGTTTAGTTAATTAAGATGTTTTAGATTAGGTTATTACATATAAAGTATAAAATGTAGATTTCAAATTATTAATATTATCTAAGAGGTATTATATGGTTGGATTTTTTAAAGATAATATTAAAAGACTTGTGTTATTTGTCCACGTGGCAGTTCTTGATTGGTTGAACCTATGTAAAGTCCGACCCAACCAATAATTTCCAGGATAGGTGGCCTAGAGGCTAGAGGTCAATTAGATTAGAAACAAATCCACAGTTAACGAAGGTATGACGTTGTCACAGAAAATCCATATTTGGAAGCTTGTAGAATGTAGACCCAATCAAAGCGCCAAGCCTAGCTAGTTGTAATCACGGTACCCAAACTTATCATTACTACTATATACCGTGTCTAAAGACTCTAAACAGTCCATTCCAATCCATAGTATTGTCACATTGCCTTGCTTTGAACCAGTCTTTTTAAAGATGTGGGTTTCTTTTGCTTTAATTCCATGCACTTTTCCAAAGATAAGACCCATGCAAATAGACCTCGATTTATAATTAATTTTCTACCCATTATTTTCACTGTTAGGTTGTACAGTATCCGTTCATTGAATTACGTGGTGGAATCTCGGCCTTGGACGTCAAATATTAGCTTTTTCATGGTCCTAAAAAGAAGAAAGAAAAAATGTTCTTTGTCATGCTCCAGCTTTTCTTTTGTCTTTGATCAAATGTTCCATCTTTCTTCTTGTTGAAGACTCATATAATATTCCCCAACAAAGACACAAATTGCCCACACAACATGTGGAATCTCCATTACATCCAAAGCATGGCAACTTTAGTCGCGGTAGAATGGATTAAACCAAGCAAGCACCATGGGGTGTCTTTTCCTAATTTCTTTCTTTCCTTCTTTCTGCAAAGTTTGTTATTGGGTCTCACCGATTTCCCCTCTCTTTTCCTTTTACCTGTGTTGTCTTCTCTAGTGTTTCAAATACAATTTGGTATTCATAATTTCATACCATTCTTAGGGCGAGACTCCAAGAGGAGGAGAAGAAGAAAAACAGCACTAGAATAGTCACACTTTTTGGTGATTGGTGGTTGGAATCAACTGTTACCCTTTTTACACCTAAATGCTATTCCAACAGCGAGATTTTCAAGTCTTACTTGCACCATGCATGTTTTTCTTTTGCATCTTTACTATGGGTATTTATTGGGGGGGGGGGGATAACAAAAAAGCGATATATTATGAAGTAAATAGTTATTTAATAATTTTGTTAGTTAACTAGCCTACAAATTTAACTTTGTAGGTGTCATATGTCTTGCTTTGGCATTTTTCTTGGTTATCCAGTATTAATTAGCATCGCTCTCTACAAGATTCTTGTGATTTGGGCCAATGGGGGACAAACTTGTCTCCTTGTGTTGGAATATGAACAGAAGCAAGTATAAAATTATTCTTTTGGAAGGAATGCTTGGTCTCCTTGACATGGTAAGAAGACTATTTTGCAATGCATGCACAAGGTTGATAAAATAAACACAGATGGACGAGTTCTTGGGATTTTAAGTTGCCCAACTGCAAGGTTGGGGAGACAATCAATTCTCCTGTCCCCATGTGAGCAATCCTCTTGTAAATCTCCCACTGTCCACTTTCCTCTCTTCCAAATCTTGTCAACAGGGTCTAGTAAACTGTTCCTCTCTTTCTAACCTCCCCTCCCTCTCTCTCTCTCCACTTTTTTGGATTGAGGTTTTTGCACTTTCAAGGAAACAAGAAATTAAAAAAAGGTACTAGTGTCTGATTATATAGGTAGCTTATGTTTTCTTTGAAAGTTATATAGGTAGCTTATGATTGGTGAATGTTGTTTTGTAGTTGGGATTAGAGTAGAAATAACAGCGTTCGGGCTATACTTCCGGGCACCCTGCATTTTCTCTCCGTCACGTCAGCTTCTCTCTCTGTCACATCAGCTCACCCAACCCACCCAAAAAACACTCTTACTCATGCCCGGACTACCCTCACTCACCCTACACTCTCTTTCCTCCCCATCATTTCTTAATTAAACATTTTAATTTTCACACAACATTCAACAAATTACATTTTATATAATTCTAATAACATTACAATTCTATTTTAACTCACCCATATTGTTAATAATTACTGCTAAATCACGAAATTATTATTATATATTACGGACCCACCTCAGTGGAAGCATGATTAAAGTGCACGCATGATATTAGACCATACTATTAAATTTCTTAATTTTAATCACTTACAAAAATTTATTACCCCACATTTATAACAAATACCCAATACATTAATAACAAAACATCTACTAAAAAATTAAAAAAAATTCGACCAATGGGAGGGGGACACGTGTCCCCCCCCCCCCCCCCCCCCGAGGGCGCCCGGGCGCCAAATCGGGTGCTCCGGCACCCGATTGCACACCCGGGCGGGCGAGCGCCCGGGGTGCCCGCCCGACAGGTACCCGGGTCGGACGAGAGGGTGCGCCCGACCCATTAAGGGTGCCCTTGTAGGAAAGGACATCAATCCTTCAATATTTTAATTTCATGAGGGGAGAACACATCCCAATGAAAAATAAAAACCAGGTACATGAGCGTGGGACATTAAAATAATTCCTTGAAAAGAACAAGAAGTGGGAGGCAGATTTTTTTGAAGTTAAGTCTGCAATCCATGCATGTCGTCGCATTCACATGCACATTTCAACTCAAGTCTTCATTTGATCAAACATATGTGATTTTCCTGTTAAACTATTGGAATTTGTCATGTTAGGGTTTCAGAGAATGTATGGAAGGCTTGGAAGCTTCAATATGATGAATAATAATCACTCAATGTGTAATTTTGGATCAAGTACATGCTATGATGAATTCTTGGGCACATATATATTTCTTTTATGTAGATAATATATAGGCCTGATAAACAACCCACATATAAGTCAAGAACCACTTCTGAAATAAAAGATATCTATATATAATATATGGATAATTTGCACATTGGTGGACATGATAATTCAAGGGAAAAGGACAAAATGAGATGCAGATTGACCTTGGATCCGAACTGGTTTAAGAGTTGCACAGAAGCATTTTAGCCACTAATGAGGCTAAAAGGATCATCATGATAAGTAATTATGAAAAACTGTACTTGTCTCGAGGACTTAAATAGCTTCACTAAAACAAACAAATAAATAAGACATATCTCTACTCCACAAACAGCAACCTGCAAAAGCAAATCCATGAGCAAATCGAACTACATTAATAAGGATCCTTCTTCCATGGACCCATCACAATCAACCGAAAAATCTCTTCTCACATTTATTGGAAAAAAGAAAAGAAAAAAGAGAAAGAGAGGTATAAGGTTGGAGCATGTCAGGATGTTGTATGTGGAGCCTATGAGGGTCATATTGGTGGCGTTTCTCAGGGGCACATACTGATCCCTCTACAGTACACATATACTCATGGCGATGGACGGATTGTGTTGAAGTGACCTCTCGAGAAACCACTTTGACCCTCTCTTTCCCTCTCTCTCTCTCTACGTGTTTGTGTGACTGAACATGAACTGCCACAAACAGCCATTCAGTAGCCAACAAGGAAACACGTAATTATTCAGACATCCCCATTTTTCACAATATATTCTAATAATATATATGAGAGAGTGACTTCTATCTCTCTCTCCCTCCAGAAGTAAGCTAATCATTTGATTTGTATGTTACATGTTATATCCTCCATCATCCATCAGAAAAGAAAGATAAAACATAAACATGACACATATATATATGTCATGAAGAAACAAAGCATCCACCCATCTATCATCATATGAGCCCAAAAGCTGATACGGCAGCAGTGATTGAAAAGTCTTGTGCATGCACTCTTATCTGCAAGGTAAATATACTCATGCCATGCATAGGTCATGTTTTTGCAGGGGTGATACTGTTAGTGGGTGTTTTGCAGGATTGGTTTTGACAGACAGCGTATGATCGAGCACAAGGAGTGTGTTGGGTGAAGTGGTGAAAGATGTCTCCCTTGTTGTACGGCTTCAGTGGGTTTTTTTTTTTTTTTTTTGAAGGAATGTCACGAAGTACATTCAGAATACACCAAGAGACGAAATCAAAAGGGACGTCTGCTCCTTGTCTCACATGTGATTCCTTTGTTGGGAAAAATATGCCAAAATAAATCGCATTGGTAAGTATTAGTCGAAAAGGAAAAGCCTGACGTTGTGTATTACGTAGTGAATGAATGAAAGAGAGAACACTAGTGATAATAAGACACGCATATAAAAAGTGAGTCACTGATATTTTACCCAAACCCTAGCTCTTTAGGGAGTGTTAACAAAAGCCTTACAGAGAGAGAGAGAGAGAGCGTATATTTTGATGTTATCAGACTAAGCCTTTTCTGACCTACATTACTTACGGAAATATTAATAAATAATTGTGTTCAAACATATATTTATCGTTAGAAATGATTTTAAATGAGATAGGAAGTACTTGTGCACTTCAAAATTGTCATAAGAAATCAGAAAAATAAAAAATTATTATTTCAACTACACTACCTTGACTAAATTATCTAATACACAAACACCACAACAAATACAATGCCAACATGGATTGTGATGCTTAAAAGAATTTGAACAGGCGGGCAGCATCTCATCCATACGATTCTAAGATTGTTTTCTTGGTTAGAAGACAAGTTAAGAAGAGAATAATTGGATAACAAGAACAACAAAAAGATGAAAATAATAGAACAAAAGCATCCATTGATCTGCAGCAATCATGCATAAAGACACAGCCAAATCTCTTTCACAAAAGATAAAAGAAATTAAAAAACAATTAACCAACCAAAGAGAACAAAATGAACTTCGCTAAAAGAAACTCCTCCATTCAGACAAGCGTTACTCATTCATTTCATGAACCAAAACGAAGCTTCTGTTTACATATGATATATACTACCATCTCCTACACTTCTAAAACAAGAAACCAACCACAAAAAATTGAAAAAACTACATAATAACTAACAAAGCCAATTGATGGGAAAACAACAATAATTATTGTCATCCCACCACCCATCCCACATAATGACCCCATGCATCCCTTACCTTCCTCCTTCACTCCGGTGATCGCAATCTTGCTCGATCTCGGACGAGGGATCATCCTCCTCCTCAAAGCAATCGATCCCATACGCGGCATGGCCATGTCCAAAGGCCTTAATATGGTCCTTAAGAGACCTCTTGTGCTTGAAATCCGATCCGCAGATGCAGTACCAAAGCTTCCCACAATTCTTCTCGTGAGTCCTCCAGTCGCCTCGCACGGCGAAGGCCTTCCCGCACTTCCGGCACATGAAGGGCTTGATGCCATGTTTCCTCTTGTAGTGCGTTTGAAGGGTCCTAAAGTCCTTGAGTGGCTTCGACCTTGGGTGGTCGATGTTGTTCCGGCAGCCCGAGGCGCAGCAGTAGCATGGGAGCCTCAGCATTGCCGTTGGTTGTGTACCTCTTAGCGACTCCGGGCCTTTCCGATACTGCGATCCATGTCCCCACATGTGCATCTGTTCTTCCACCGAACCACACGTTTAGGAACAGACCGACAACATTAAATTCGATCTTACGTTATGCGAATCAACGAATTTTATTAATTATAAGTAATTGCACCATGTAACAAACATGTTGAAATGTTGATGGGTTAATCTTAAAACAAAAGGCAACTATTTTTATGATCATGTAGAACAGTGTAAGGGTGTAACACTTTAAGTAGGGTGGTGGTGTGGGTTGACAAGCTAAATTAACATGGTAGGTCAAAGAGGTGAAGTGGGATTTGGGAATAATTAACCCAAGCTAGGTAGATATCCATGCAATGCATGCATTGAATAATTTAATTAATTAATAATACACAACCAAATGATGGCTTCTGCAGAAAAGAGTGGAGAAGCAGAAAAGTTGAGGGCTGATCTTTCACAATTCTGGGAGATGCAAACTGGTATGTTTGGGTCAGGACTGTGAAGTGCAGAATATTTAGAAAGAGAGAGAGAGAGAAGGAGAGGGTTCTGTTCCTGAGTCATTGACTGATACTACTCTGCTGTCTCTGCAAACAAAAAACTGATAACTTAAGTGTTCTTTCTTTTCAGCATAATGGATACAAACTCCACAGCCCCAAAGGAGCGTTTCAGCCCTTCCTGTGTGGTTCAATCAGATATACAAACATTTTTCCATTAATGATTACCACCACAAAAACACATTGACCAAACAATTCAAAACAAGAACTTGCATATGTATGTTTCTCAAATCCAAAGAAGGAATGGAATTATGACCTGCATGTTGTTGTATCTGTTGAAGGTCTTGCAGCAAACTGGGCAAGAGAACTGGGTGGGACCAATGAGGATCTGAGAAGGAGTAGGGATCCAATACTGGCCCTTGTTGAGCCTTCCTATTGCACTAGTAGGATAGGCCAAGGCCACCCCACCACCATCACCACCTTCCTCAGCCTCTCCACCCTCTGAGGTGGTGGAAGAAACCCTAGATATGAGGTCAACAGCACTTAAGCTTGGAAGGCCTATATGGAGTGCAACTGTCACAGACTCATCATCTCCCTCTTCCATCTCCTTGCTCCTCTTTTGGGTCTGATCTCCTCCCTCCCCACCACCACCACCCCCATCAAAGGCACTGCAAGAGGACTCCTCTTCTTCATGGTGCCTTGTGGGGCTCAGGCTGAGGAGTGGGAGTGCTTCTCTTAGAGGGGGAGATGGAGGGGACTGCATGGAGGGTCGTGGTTGGACTTGGCCTATGTGGTTCATGTAATTTGTGTAGTTGCAACTCATGTAGTAGTTGTTGGTGTTGGTGTTTGTGTTTGTGTTGGTGTTGTAGAAGGTGTAGGATGGATGGGAGTAGGCAGTGCTTGGGGTTGGGATTGGGGTTGGAGGATGAGGAGTAGGGTTAGGGGGTTGGAGTGGTGGGCTTCTTGAGAAGGGGAAGTAGTTCAAGTATCCCTTGTAGAAATTGCTGTATGGGTCTGTCATGGTTGAGAGGTGGTGATGAGGAATGGTTTGGAGGAGGGTTGTGGGGGTGGAGAGGTTGGTTGTATTATAGAAGGGTCCTTATAGAAGGGAGAAGAAGGAAAGAAGTGGTGAAGAGGAGAGGGCAGACTGATAGAGGTATGGAGGGAGAGAGATCACTAAACCCAAAAAAGTAAAGAGAACCTAAAAGTGTAAAGGGGTGGGAGAGTAAAAAACCCACCAAATCAAGAATAATAAAGAGAACCCAAATGGATTGGAATCACCTGGCTGACAGGAGAATACATGAAAGAAATTTAGAAGAGAAAGTGTGTCTGTGTGAATTTTCGAGTAAAGGGGAAAATGAGCTATTACCTATGGATATTTCTAAGAGCAAAAAATGTTGTGGGAGCATATGTGGTTGTTACATGTTAGCTAAGGATGTAAATGTTTGGCAAGTGTGTGTGTGTATTGTGTGAATATGTGTTTCAAGATTATAATTTTTAATAATTGTACCAATGCCTACTTGTTAAATAAGTTGAGTATTGATGTGATCTTAGCTGTGTTTATTCTCGTTAATATTTTATATTTATGTCTTGCATTATAAGTATTTTGATTATACACTAGTACATTTTGATTATGAAGCTTAAAAGCTTTCAAGGTTTAAGATGGACCATGAATTTCTACTAAAAATTACAAAACATATTACAAGTAACCAAATTTAGGATTTACAAACCTATGTCATTCGTCCATCAATTTGCAATTTCATCATCTATTAATTACCAACCTAGGGTAAAAATTATCATTCCTATCTACATACCCGTTTTACTTTTCTCATAATATTCTCTTTTCAAGAGGCAAGAAGTTGCTAACATGTATGGTTTTCAAGTTATGAGTGTATACCTTTCAAAGTATCCATCTAGGAGACTAGTATCAGCACGTACGGTTATAAGCTCATCAGTGGGTCCAAAATGCACCTTGGATACACACCTATAAATAGATCGAAAGTAATTTTTTACAGGAGAAAAAAGGAAATGTAGTTGTTTACTGGTGAACAAATATACCAAAGTAAGCACTCACACTAAGAAAACCAACCAAGAGAGGCACATGAACAAAAACAAGGCGAGTGGCTAACGTTGAGAAATCAACCCAAAAGACAGGTTCAGAAACTATGGATGGAGATTGTCTCCCACTCCCACATGACCCAAATACCGGTGAAAGAGAGAGATCACAGTGGATCAGGAGAGAGAAAGTGAAACCATACAAGTAGGGCTGCAACTCGGATAATATAACTCGGATACCAACTGTATCCGAATTCGAATCCGAATACCATATTCCATTACCAAATTCGAATTCGAATCCGAATTCAGTAGAACTATCCGAATCCGAATCCGAATCCGAATTCAGTAGAACTATCCGAATTCGAATTCGAATCCGAATTCAGTAGAACTATCCGAATCCGAATACTAAATTTTCGTATTAAAATTTTAGAATACTAAATTTTGGAATACTAATTTGTGTATTTGACCATGTATTCGAATAATTCGGATAATTCGGATAATTCGAATATTAAATAGCTTGTATCCGAATTCGTATCCGAATTCTAATTGGTAAATTTTTTTAAACCAAATTCGTATCCGAATTCTAATTGGTAAATTTTTTTAAACCAAATACCAACTAAATAGAAATTTTCGAATCGGATACTCGGATACTTGGTAACCATTTGCACCCCTACATACAAGTCATTCGTGAGGGGAAAAGATGGGACAGTGTTTGAACTCAGAGATAGGTATATACTTTGAGGGTTTTTTGCACCCACACTTTATATTTGGGTGGTTTTGACTCAACTCCTAATAAAACTAGTATTAGATTTACCCTTTTGTGTCATTATTTTAGTAAACTGTTAAACGTCGTAAGTGAATTACTTAAATCGTTGGTGTCAATTACCATTTTGTCATTCTCTACTTTCTATTTATTTATTCTCTTCATTCCACTCTCCCACCACCACTCTCTTTTCATTTTCCTCCAAACATCAAATTTCAATAATCAAAAATAATATCTCGACCAGCAAATACGACCCGTTAGATTCGAATACGGTAAAATTTCTACCTCTTAAAAACAAAAAACTCCCCCCAATTTTTTATAGTAATTAATAATTGGCAATTAGTTATTAATAATTAGTAATTTTGTAAAATTAGTAACTTAATTTCATTTAACGAAATTTTATTTCTAAAATGTAATTAATAGTCATCGAATCACCGTTGATGAAAAGAAAAATCAATACAATTTCATTCTGTGAGACCTTATGAAGATGATTCAGGTCCTCGTGATCCACATACTCGTGACATATCTGCTTCGGTTATCAGGGGGGAGAGATTTTACGTCATCATCAGACGTGTAATGACCCTTTTGATGATGATGGTGTTTTCGACGATGAGGGGTGGTATGAGTTGGAGTTGGAGCGGGGGGAGGAGTATGGTAGAGGACGGAGGCGACGTGGTAGTTCTTATGTTGCTGAGTATGTAGTTCGGAAAGGTATAGATGGTAGGTTTGTGAGTGACGATACTAGTTCGTGCATTGTGGATGTCTGAACTCACAAAAAGAAGAGGGTTTATAACAATTCTTGGACTGTAACTGATATAATGCCTGATGGTCATATAGATGGAGCGTAATTCCTAGTTTCGGGCGCCACATCGCTAACCGCAATTAGGAGGGCGAGGATCAGAAGGTTCTGAAGTGCCATAATCGAAACATAGCTTGTACTACACTGCTAAGTTAACAATCAGTTTGGGTGCACGTCGATATCATAGAGACCATTATTGCTAGCAGATTAGGTCACTTGCCTTGGAATATGTTCACTCACATTGACATGTTGTTGATATCTGCGTTTGTGGAGCGTTCCTCAAGAAAGTTTAGAATATTCCTAAGTTGCATTTCAATAGCCGCGTTGATGCGATCGAAAAGAGTGTACAGAGTTGCAGTTGATGAAGTGATACAATCTTTCAGAACCAAATGAGCACTTTCGACCATACAATTCGTAGTATTGCTGAAGTAAACGACTTTGTTCGTCCAATTCAACACAAACTTTTCTTTATGCACTAACCACGTCCCATCCACATAGTTCGTGATAGTAGGTCAACACTTATACGCATCTTCCCAAGCAGACACAGCTTTATCATACTCCTTCGCTAAAGCAAAAATCATGACTTTCCTCCACTTTTCATACTTTAAATTCTCTGCTAACTGTTTGTTCTTCCCGAATGAGTTGTATGCGTAATTGCATACGTCCTTGTTAATATGCAACATGCAAAGTAAATGAGCAGAGTTAGAAAATAGCTCTCTCACTGGTCGCATAAGGCCTAACTCCCGATCTGTTATGATTGTGGAAGGGCTAACATTACTACATAATAAATCTCTTAACTTTTTCATTATCTACTGGTAAGTACACTCAGTCTCATCCTTCATAATTGTAGGATTTCTAGTTTAATTGTATATATATATTTTCGAATTTTTTGTACAATAAGGATCATTCATATATTTTCTACGATTTGTTTTTCATGCATGCATCGGTTTGTTTTAATGATTGCTTAAAACACATTAAAACAAACATTGAGCTCCGAAATTAATACCTAGAAGTTCTCTAAAACTTCTTGAAGATCCGGAGACGTTGAGGATGTTTGTTGCTACGTCGGATGCCTCCGAGTATTCACCAAACTCTAAACAAGATCGGAGAGAGAAGAGCTAGCCTCTCAATCTCCAATAGGGTTTAGAATCTAATTATTAATCCCTCTTTAGTTCCCTTGAGAAGAAGATCTCTGAAAACTAAAACTAAACTCAAGAATTAAGGTGAAATTCGTGGAGAATTATGGAGAGAGAAGTTTGCACAAAAAGATAATGAATTAATTGATTAGGTAATGAGATAAACTTGTATTTATAAGTTCTCTCCAAATTACTTATTCATGTGCAACCACTAGTCCATGATTTCATGCAAACTTCCATCTAACCATCCATTATTTGCCAACAAATAATCTCAGCCACGAATTAAATCAGTTATGGACCAATTCCATGCATGATCTAATTAATTCTTAAATTAATTCTGCAGAAAACCGTCTGGACCGGTCGATCGTTTGGAGGTTCGGTCGACCGTTCTAACCAAGTTTCGGTCGACCGTTAGACACTCGGTCGACCGTTCTCAACAGCAAAACTATTTTATCGCAATGTTCGGTCGACTGACCGATAGATTCGGTCGACCGTTCCGAACAGACGAAAATTCTCTGTTATCGGTCGAGACGTGTCCGGTCGACCGGGCATAGTTCGGTCGACCGATCAACAGTAAACGGTCGACCGTTTTTGCACAGTCCCGCAGTTGGTCAAATTTCGGTTTTACCCCTATTTAATTTGACATTTCGGGATTAGTAGTAAATTCACAAGTTATGTAACATATTATCCTATGTAATGATAAATCATTACACCCCATAATATTTACGTCACATCTGAATTTAATTTAGATTCCAATTATGTCATTAATCACAACATAATTTTGATTTTGTTTGTTCACCCCATGTGTCATATTTTCTACATGAAATCCGACACATCCTATGAACTCAAAATCCCCATTTCTGGTTTCCCAGTTTTGTGGTGTGACCTATGGGAGGATCTAGACTAAGTTGACAGTGATATTAAGATCTTAATATCACAAGCTATAAGTGGTATCTAGCTACACATTATAGCTCCCAATTAGTTAGATGTCTTAATTCCACTCGAACCAAAACCTGATCCATCTAGTGATGGAGTGCATCACTTGTGTCCGTCTCTTGCCTCATGATATTAAGAATACACACAAAGTAGTATTGTGTCATCTTTGTATTAGTATTCATTTCTTGATCTCTTTAAGCTAGTTACAAATGTGTGACTTAACTCAAATCACATTGTGCACGTTATAACTTTGTTTTATCAAGGGGCCCACTAATATCATCACTCAATTAAGAGGGGCAATGATAATCTTTTGACTAACTATCTTCTCCAACAAAAGTCATACTTAACCAACTAATGTCTTTGCACTACACTCATTGATAGCTTAAGACATTAGTCTAATTAAGCACTCCTTAAGCGATCGGATATAAGTCTCATATCAAAGGACCAAGGACACAGTAAAATATTAATGACACAGAAACATATTTCTATAATATTTTACTTGTTAGGTCAATTCGGTATACAAAAGTAATATTTTCCTCTTTTGTGTACTCGTGTTGTCACTCACTTGTAGAGCTACAATGATCTATGACCAACACGGCAATCTTAACTCGGTAATAAATGTCTCATGTTTATTACCATGATTGCGAATATCTTTTGCTTTATGTAAATCAATATCTTTTAGAGCCCTACGGTTAAGGACCAAGAGTCTCTTCCTTAACACTTCTAAAAGGCGAATAACATAAACAAGGAACAAAATGATTTCTCATTCAATTCATAATAATTGACATTTAAAAGTAAAACTTTTAGAACACATTCCCTTCAATAATTGCATAACCGATAAAGAAGTTCATATTTGTTGGTGTCACCCTAAACATCTCGAACAAAGACATTTTGTACTTGTTCGTTTTGTACGTTGAATCCATGCAAATTACAGAAGGGTATGTACGTAACATCTTAACTGACGTCAGATGTGGCAAGAATGCGTGAGTGACAACATTAGTTTCTTTATCGGCCATATCCAATGCAAGCACCGATACTGCACTGCATGATGCAAAAATTGCTAAGCGGGGTTCCTGCTTTCAAAGTTCACCATCCTCATGTAATCTCTACAGTTATAAATGTATCTCTAATTTGGATTGTCCTCATGGTATTTGTCCTTTACGGCCAACAAGATATTACACGATTTCACTTGTACCTCGGTTATATCACTAATAATTTTCTTAACGTCGGGACTAAGACCACTGATCTGTCGGTAACCCTCTAGATAAACAACAAGACTGTGGTTGTGTTGACCATTTGAACTATCAGTAAATATGAACCATCCATCACGCTCGAGTCGCTTGACCACCCTTATCAAAAAACGACATCCACAACCCTTCCTTTTTGTGTTCTTCCGTACTACGATATCCATATCTCGGGTTTTCATTTTATTTCTACGATCGCATCTCAGATAACAATTCGCCTGACCATCTCATTTTGGTTTATAGGAGGATACCACACCCAAAAAACTGGATCCAATGACAACTTGTTTCGCCCATTTTATAACGTCCTCGCATGCTGGAAATATTTCACGACTTACAAAAAAGTCACTGTAATCCACTCGTTACCACCGAAATCTTGCAACGAAACTTGACATAATTTGAAATAACACATAGTATAAATTTAAGATTTTTTTGTATAAAAAATGTGTCTAGCTAAGACGACCCCCCCAATGGGGGGCGTCCTTGTCAGACGTCTCGGTCGAATTTTTTTTAGACTTACCGTGCCGGATTAATAATGTTCGTTAGACATTTTTTTGGTGTTGGTACTGGTAGAGTGATGGTAATTGAGAGAGAAGACTTCTTTTAAGAGATGAGACATAATGAGAATTAAATTTTAAGTGAAAGACAAAATAGTAATTGACGTGAGTGATTTAAGTAATTCGCGGACGACGTTTATTAACTCACTTATTTTATGGCCTCTCACTGGAATAATCTTTTTTTAATTCGAAATCCTCGCAAAAACCTTATACGTTACCCCTAGGAAATATAACTCATTTCACTGTCTCCAGTGAATTTGACCTCTAAAACTATTGAGCTTTCCATGGTCCACCCTTATATTACCCAACGTTCTGATCCGTCGGTAGCACATTGGTTCAATGTTTTGAGCACTTTTTTCTAATTTTTTTTAAAAAAGTCAAATTCTTCTTTCCCTGTCATGCGCGAATCGATCTTCTATTTGTTGTGAAAACTTTAAAGGACTATAATATTCAGCCTTACAGGGCAATCACGGTTGAAACCACAATGATAAATGGATTATGTTTGGAGGTTTAAAAAAGAGTGCAAGAATAATTTTGGGAAAAGAGAGCTAAAAATGTGAACAAATCAATTAGAACGGAATGGCGGAATGCTAACTAAAGAATAAAAGGTGAACAGTGAAAAACAACAATAAGAAATGACATGTTCTCAAGGAACGAACTATAGAATTTTTGAAGTTTTAGGAGAGACAAGTGAAATAAGGGTATAGGTTGGATGATAGACTTTATGATACCACGAAATAAGTGTATTTCTCTGATTATATTTAACCTTTTGACACCTGCACATAAGTACTGTATGTCAATATATATATATATATATATATATATATATATATATATATATATATATATATATATATACAAGAATTCTCTAGTGAGCCAATGCTTAACTTTTCTAAATTAAGTCCCCACAATATCCACCACTCATTTCAAATTATAAGGTAGATTAAGAAAAAAACGGTTATGCTAATGAATGGTGAGATTAACTGTAAATAAGATCCAATGATGAGATTGTAGGGAACTTAAACTAAATTTGATGAGTCTTGGGCTCACTAGAGCTTGACCATATATATATGTGTATATATATATACACATATATATATGGTCAAGCTCTAGTGAGCCCAAGACTCATCAAATTTAGTTTAAGTTCCCTACAATCACATCATTGGATCTTATTTACAGTTAATCATATATATATATATATATATATATATATATATATATATATATACACATACATACATATATATATACATACATACATACATATATATATATATATGCTAGACTCTATGTTACACGTATACCTTGATATTCAAAAAATAAGTGTAGTCTACTATTTTTAATAACGTGTAACTTGTTAAGTATTGCCCTTACACAATAGTATTCACGTAATCACAACCAAAATACACATATTGGATAGTATACAAATATACAAAAATTATCTAGTGAGTTTGAACCGAAACACTACAATGTATTTATTCATAATAATATGAAATTGAAGTGGTAGAAAGCAAAATATGACTAAGATTGAGGAGAAAATGCTCTATGAACAATATTTTTGAAACCGAACCGAAAAGTGAACCGATAAATACTTGATTTGGTTTAAAATGGTTCAACATGATGCAAACTGATGATAAAGTCAGCATCGCATCATCATTTTGTGAACCGAGAATTGAACTGAACCGACTCCATAATGACAGTCTAACTGATGGTTTGATCGATTGAACCAAATTTTACATGCACTCAACAAAATATTTAAGTCTTAAAGTCTATATACATAATATGTAACTAAAATTAACTATGAAATTTACAAAAATATTGAAATGTTAGGAATTCAACTTGTAGTAGCAGACAAACGAAAAGCACAGAAACCACAAGACAAACAATTTTTACGCGGAAAACTCTTACGGGAAAAATCATAGGCGCTACACGCTAACAAATTTACTATTCGTCAGAATGTTACAACAAGGGGGAGAGGAGACACAAGTATTTATAGAAACCTACCAAAATCCTAAACCCGGTGCGATCTGTCGCCCCTGCCCATCCCCTGCTATCTCTGATCAGACACACAGTCAACATGAAACATATTAGTTATTATATAGTAATAATCAACCATCAATATAAAAGAAAATATAAAGTTTAAGGTCACATAATGTTAATTAATTTTATTTCTTTGTCATAACTTTTTTGCTAATTTAATACAAAATAATTATTTTTGGCTCAATTAATTCAAAATAATTGATTTTAGAAGTAAACTTTTTACATTTTATATTTTAAAGTGGAAGTTGAAGTTTAACCCTTTTTTTGTCAGATTGTGGTTTAAACAGCAACGAAACTGATTGATTTTTTTTGGGTCTAACTGGTTCGATCCAGTATGACGAGGAATTCAGTTTTTTATGTGAACCAACCATTGAACTTCCGGTTCTTTTGTCGAACCAAGTTTCGACCATTGTTTCGGTCTGGTTTTTAAAATAGAGTCTACAAAGTGTATATAGTTCGTATATATATTTGTAAGTGAATGGAATGGTGGGGTTTGGATTTTGTTCTTCACCACCACAACCACCTTTCCTCAAAATATTTGGTGAGACGTTGCTCTCTATCCCGGCATTTGCTTCCGTGGGGGGGGGGGGGGGGGGGGGGGGCTGTCTGCTCGGTTCAATCCGCGGCTCAACCATTCCCCGGGTCACGCACACCCTATACGGCTCGGCTCGGCTCAGCTGGGTCGTCCCATTCAGCTACATATATGCATGGTGGGGAAAACAAAACAAAAAGAAGAATAGGAACGAAGCATAATACTTCTCTGTCTCAACACTGTTCCTGCCAAGACCTCTAACATCACAACCCCAACCAATGGATGTTGGACGAGAAGTATATATGTGTGGGTCCCACGTTGTGGTTGGGACATATATGGATGGGGGTTGATCTAGGCAGATTGGTAACAAGATAAAAGTTGTAGTTTGTAATTACATCTACGTTGGAACATGTCTTGTTGAGCAGGTTCGGCGTGTGTTTTTTCAACATATGCGTGTCTATTTTAACGGTGTCCGGGCTACCTCGGGCGTCTTGCACTCTCTATCTGGCACGTCAATTTATTTCTTTGTTATGTAAACTTCTCTCTTTGTCACGTAAACTCACCTAATCTACCCAAAAATTTCTCTTAATCACACCCAGAAACACCTCACACAATATATTCCCTTACATTCACGTCGTTTGGAGATCAATCCTAAGTAAAATCTCAAAAAAAATCTTAAAAATCAAAACAAATAAAAAACATATTTTCACAAAAAAATTGATAAAATTATTTAAAATTATTTTTTTAAGTTTTTTAACAAAAAATAAAATAAAAAACAAAGGGGGCCAACACGTGCCCCCACCCACCTCGGCGAGGGAGCACGGGCCTCCGTGGTGCCCGATTTTCACGAGAAATTCGACGTCCGTCGGGCGCCCAGGTGGATCCCCCTAATTCTGCTCTTAGATTAGTCTTCTACTTGAATTAACACACGTAAAGTAATTTAGTTACCTGTAGAAAGTCTTATCATTGGTCAATAAGCTGTGAACAATTAAGATTCCATTCCGTACTTTGGTCTGCTCATGTTACATGCCTTTTTTTGCAAGTAAGCTACATACCTTTTCATTGTTCATATGATGATGACATTGGATTTTGATAACTCCGAATAGTTAACTAGATAATTAAGTCTAGCAAGCTTTCTTGCTGTGACTTTTCATGTGTACCCTTGTGAATTTATAAATTTACATCTACGTCATTATATAATAACAAAGTCTCAAACGTACACCCTCCCGAGGACGTAGGTAGACCAAATCTCATTAACTTAATTTGTGTGTTGTGGTTTGTATGTGGATTAATTCTTTTTACATGTCATGTGTGTTGGTTTGCATGTTCTCTAACACCTTCATGGGGTATGTGTGGATTGCTTTTTATTTACGTGCTTTCTCAAAGATCTGTTGCATGTATTTGATTGGTTTAATTGCACTCAAAATGTTTAATATTTTATCGAAAAATCCAAAAATGAATGAATTAGATATGATCGAGTCTTTTATATATATATCCAGTAATATAAAATATATGTACCCCGCAGCATCGAATTATTGCAAACGTTCCTTTGTCATATATTATTACGAAAATCACTTTATGTTGTGTAATGTAGGATACTAGGAGTTTAAGTAGTAACAAATGTGTAATTAAGCACATGCGAAGTACACAACAAATTCCAAGATTTCAATCAATTTCAACGACTGTAAGAAAGAATATGAGTCTTCCAACAATTTATAATAGTACTTTTGTATCACCAACTAGGGTTAAATCAGTTTAGAAAATCTATCTTCAAATAGTCAAGTTCATGTTCAAATTTTACTAGTTTCATTTGGATGTTTGGGATGTTTGAAATATAAAATGAGGTGGGTAGTACGATAGTAAAATAAAAAAGCACTTCGGCATCAGGTACTTAGAGTAATAGTAGTACATGCACAATAAATCTCGTCTAATTGATTTATTGATCTTATCGGTGGTTGAAAATCATTCCAATTTAATTCAAGTAATGTTTGTCTTGATCATCAAGGGTTTTTGTTGATATCTATGATTCAAAGGAAATGTAGGTTTCTGTAAAAGAAATAGACGTGATACAATAGATATATAGGCTTTAACCATTTTTTATTTGAATAAAGAAAGTTATTGTCCAAGGCACTCATCATTTATTAGGCCAGACCTATGGTCCTTATGTCACTATGTGCTTGAAAATTAATAAGACCTCAATTTAAGGTAACTTAACAACCCAACTGAGCTGATCTAGTTGAAGCCATACATTAGATAAATATAATATACAACAATGAAAGTACAAAAAAAAGTCTTAACTAATTTGTTATTAAGGTGCAATACATACCAATTAGTTGGTAAAATTTTATTCAAAAGGTACTCAAGATCAAGGCCGCTAATGTTATCATAGATATAGTGACGTTAGAAAAGGAGAGGGGAAGTATAAAGACTTTTTATTGTGATAATAATTTGTGAATAATTGTACAAAGAGAATTAAAAGGTATGGCAGAAAGATGCAAATAATAAAAAAAGACTAATTACAGTTTGACTTTGAACTATGCATTAGTATTACTTTGTACTCCTGAACTTTCAAAGTTAACAGTTATCTCCCTTAAATTTTCATTTTGTAACATTTTGTCTTATTGAACTTCAAATATTTATTATTTAACACACAATCGACGTTTTTTTCCCAATATTTTTTGTTGTATCCCTAATACACTCCTAAATCTATATTTACTTGAAAATTTGGATCGAAACGGATGTCGGATATTGTTGGAATTTGTGTCAGATTGAGTGTCAATATAGGTTTATGAGTGTATTAAGGATATAACGAAAAATTGGGAAAAACGTCGAGTGTGTGTTAAATAATAAATTTTTGAAGTTCATGGGATAAAGTGTTACAAAATGAAAATTCAGGGAAGTTAATTGTTAATTTTGAAAGTTCAATGATGTAAAGTGATACCAAGTCATAATTCAAGAAGGTAATTACCTGTAAAAAATAACCTTCGAATATACATGTGCGTGTGTGTGTTTCTTTGACGTACTCGTTGTTAGGACTTATATAACACACCCCCAATAATTAAGGAAAACGATTAGTGGACGCTAGCGTTCGGGACGCGCGCTTATGTGGCCAGCCCAGTCAGCAGACGCGTTTGAGTTGGCAGTCTCCAACCTAAAAGTTTATTTTTTATTTTATTCCTCGTTTCGTACAAATGTCTACATCCCTCCATCCCTCATTAATGCGTCTCAAATCACTCATTTTCCATGAACATTTTGGCTCTCCTACACAGCACAGGAGACTTGTTATAAATCTCAACATGCGTCTTCCTTTTTCTTCCCTTCTCTTCTGTGGTCCTACCTCTGTGCTTTGATGGAAATCGTTCATGTGTCTTTCCAAGTGGAGCAGCCGACAAACGTTCCTAAGGAGGGGATGTTTTTTCCCCTCTTTCGAAGAAGCCCAAACATTTTACGTTGCTTATGCCGATTCTTGTGGTTTTTGTGTTAAGAAAAGGCATCACACCCGTTTGTTTGCTACCTCTGGGTCAGGTGTTAATGTGCTGGAACGAGATGCAATGGTGTCAAAGCTTCCGAGGATTTTGGCGTGTGCCGATTCTTGTGGTTTTTGTGTTAAGAAAAGGCATCACACCCGTTTGTTTGCTACCTCTGGGTCAGGTGTTAATGTGCTGGAACGAGATGCAATGGTGTCAAAGCTTCCGAGGATTTTGGCGTGATGTTCTACTGTTAAAAGTTCAATCAGAAAGTTCTATGCTTTTGCGTATAATTCCACATATACAACAAACAAGACCAAAGTCATCCTTAAGAATGTAGGAATGATCACATTCTTCTTCATTTTCTTCATGTACAGCAGTTGTATGTCTGTTCGGAATAAGAAGTCAGTCTGTTCGGAATATGTTGTGTGTCTGTTCGGAATAAGAAGTCTGTCTGTTCGGATTAAGTGGTGTGTATGTTCGGAATACTTTCTGTTCCATTTCTGCACAAATTTTCAACATAATCTGGACAAACATTTTACATAAACTGGACAAACTTTTTACATAAACAAGACAATTTTTCTACATAAACAAGACAATCTTTCTACATAAATAATACAAACTTTCTGTTCCGTTTCTGGACACACTTTCTATGCTTTTGCGTGTAATTCCACATATACAACAAACAAGACCAAAGTCATCCTTACAAATGTAGGAATGATCATATTCTTCTTCATTTTCTTCATGGAGAACAGTTGTATGTCAGTTCGGAATAAGAAGTCTATCTGTTCGGAAAATGTTGTGTGTCTGTTCGGATTAAGTTGTGCGTCTGTTCGGAATAAGAAGTCTGTCTGTTCGGAATATGTTGTGTGTCTGTTCGGAATAAGAAGTCTGTCTGTTAGGAATAAGAAGTCTTTCTGTTCGGAATAAGAAGTCTGTCTGTTTGGATTAAGTTGTGCGTCTGTTCGGAATAAGAAGTCTGTCTGTTCGGAATATGTTGTGTGTCTGTTCGGATTAAGTTGTGCGTCTGTTCGGAATAAGAAGTCTGTCTGTTCGGAATATGTTGTTTGTCTGTTCGGAATATGTTGTGTGTCTGTTCGGAATAAGAAGTCTGTCTGTTCGGAATAAAAAGTCTTTCTGTTCGGAATAAGAAATATGTCTGTTCGGAATAAGTAGTCTGTCTGTTCGGAATATGTTGTGTGTCTGTTCGGATTAAGTTGTGTGTCTGTTCGGATTAAGTTGTGTGTCTGTTCGGAATATGTTGGGTGTCTGTTCGGATTAAGTTGTGTGTCTGTTCGGATTAAGTTGTGCGTCTGTTCGGAATAAGAAGATTGTCTGTTCGGAATATGTTGTGTGTCTGTTTGGATTAAGTTGATCCAACCTAAAAGTTAAAAACAATATTTTATTATGATAAGTCTGGACTCTGCACGAATAAAGGGTCTGCACGCTGTCCTAGGGTCTGCACGCTGTCCTAGGATCTGCACTATCTGTGTATTGGGAAAAGAATCGTTCAACCTAAAGAACCGGCGTTTTTAAGAAGACCAAAGCACGTGAAGAGAAATTTTGCTGACTGGACGCTGACTCAACACGTCCACGTAAGGCGCGTCCGTGTATAAGGACTCAATAATTAACGCCCATGCATAACAAGTACGTCTCACATTAAGAACAGTGCTTTCTTCCACCACCCCATCTTACTAACAACAAGAACAAACATCAACAACAACGATAGTTCCTTCACTTATATTCCACCGCGTGATTTCTTCTCCCTACATCTCTCTGTCGTATAAGTGACATCCAACCACCAGTTTGTATGGCTCAACCACCAGCCGTCGGATGCCAATCCGACGGCTTGGGTGTGGACATGATACAATGGTGGGATCCATAGTACTATTGAGGTCGATAGCGATGATTAAATAGGCAACAATAGCGATGAGATATATATGCTCTCAGGGATGTAACTGTAGTGCGTAGTGTCCATACTAGAGGAAAGCATGAAACTTGAATGGGGTGAGATGCGTCCAACGGCCGACACAACAGGTTCGAGGTATAAGAAAGGACCGCCAACAGTGGATTCATTCATTGTTTGGCAGTAGAGAGAGAGAGAGAGAGAGAGAGAGTGAGAGTGGGACATCGATCGGGTTTGTCTCTGTGGACGAGAGGAGAGGAGCTATATGTTGTTTGCTACGACGTCATTATTTTGCTTCGTTTTTATCTTTTCTATACCAGAGCCCAGAGTTGTCATTTTTTAGATTTCTTTTCAAGGAATATCCGACCCGGTAGAAGTAAAAATATATTGGCTACCTTATTAATAATATTAATTGTATTTTTCCCCTTTATGTTTTACTGGGTACATGAGATTTCTTACAAACTTTCATAAATTTTATTTTGATTTTTAGGAACTAGTTCATTAGTAACATTCCGATACATGACAAGGAGGGGATGGTAAAAGCTTCATTGCAATTAATAATGGATACTGATAAGTGTATGACTATAGATGGATTTAAGTTGGTATTGTATAACTGATGGGGATTGGCACCTCAAGGATAGCATTTTATTTTCTTGTGAAATAGGTAGTATCTGTTGGATGATTGGACCATCTAAGTTTTCTTCATTTTTGAGTTGGGCTCACAACTTTATGTCGCAGCATGTTTGTCATTTTCGGCTGTAGATTTGGATTGAAACTTTCAAGTTAGTACTTCTTCTGCTACCATATATACACACTGTCGAAAAGTAACCAATATAGCATGGAAGAACACTTTGGGGCTATACATGCCTCCAAGTGTAGAACATCCAATCAAAAGCTTTTTTACTCTATTCACTTGGATATTATAGTCTTGAAGAGTTTGCGATGGTAGAACCTCAAATATATATAATCAATCTTCGTATATCGCTAATGTCATTGAGAGGGATGAAGTTTCGTAGTGACTACGGTCTACGGGAGGCTATGGTTTCGTGAGAATTTTGATTTTTTATTATTAATGTAGATAATTTTCAAATTCCGGTCCTTAAGATTGTTAAAAGGTCGTGTTTGTTAAAAACAATAGTCTTCACAATATTATTTCCATAATTTTTACAAAATTGAACTAAAAGCCTGATCACACATACAAATATGCGGGTTTTTTTAATGTTAAACCACTATATTTTAAAGCCAAAACCTCAACTACCCAACATACACTTACCTGGTTCGAGCAACCTCAACGAGTCGTGAGAGAAATGCCGACATTATATCGCAAAAAAATCATGGGACCGTCGTTGGTTTTTTTGTTTGTCTTTTTTGTTTTGTTTTAATTAGTTTTTGTTTTTTTATTTAGTTGTAAATATTTTTTATGGACGACAGAAAGATTAGGTTTTTTTATTGGATAAAATAATCTAATTTTTCAACATTTTCCCTCATCCACATCTTTTAGAAGTCGATCGTTTGATAAAATTTTAAAAAAATCAAAAACATATTTAAAAAAACAAAAAAATATTAAAATGATTTTTAAAAAAACAACAAAAAAGATTGCTGCAATTAATTTAATAATGTTGATTATTTTGTCTTGTTTATTAAATTTGACAAATTTAATTAGAAATTATATTTTCGTCATTAATTTTCTTAAATTTTATTAATATTCTTTGGTTGAGTGTTTAATATTTAATAAAATTTATTTTGAGTTATTCGTAAATTTCGCATTTAATTATAATAAGTTGTGATAAATACAGTATGTGATATAATTAGTTGGATTTCTGAACTCTTGAGAATGAGGAAAAAATAAATGATGTGGAAATGAATGAGTTTTGATGTGACTAGGTTGATATTTATGGGTGAGTTGTAGTTGGATGGTGAGTAGTAGAAAGACAGAAAAGAAAAATATCATGCTGACGTGATGAAAAAAAAGAATACTAATTTAAATAGGTTGACATTTATCTAAATGTCATGGTTGAGGATGACCTTAGTACTATACCCACCACCCAACATAATTACATTTTCAGCTTCTCAAAATTTGCAAACCCCAAAGACACATCACTTAGTACAGTTGAATTCACTTTTAATTTTTTATTATCCCGGCCTCCCTTTTTTTTCTTTGAGTTTTTACAATCCTACATTGGTTTTGCACTATGCAATTGAGTGTAGTTTTAAGAATTATTTAATATACATATCCAAGAGTATTGTTTTTCCATATTTTTATTTTGCTATGGTTTAAGGGTTGCTTTCTTTTTTATTCTCATACCTAGAGTAATAGTATTTCGCAACTCAAGGAAATATCATTTGTCATTAAATAAAAGTCATGCAATTTGTTATGTGTTAAGAGTTGGATAATATAATATAAATTAATACATATTTAAGTTGAAAAATATTTGCGAACTTTTTAAATTTGGTTAATAAAGCTTCAAATTACGTGAAAAAATGTAAATTTGAAAAATATTTGTGAACTTTGTAAATTTTATATAATTGTTTTAGTTGTTCTTATCTCTACAGTAACAACTCAATTTAACGTGTGTTTTCAACTATGAAGATTGTTAAAACAAAAGTTCACAACATGATAGATTTTGAATTTCTAATGAGTTCTATGATTGTCTAATTTTTTAATAAAAATGTAAAAAAATTAAATAAGATTTGATCATAAAAAGATTTTGTAACATGAAGGAATGTCGGTCTCTGTTTTAGTTTTTGATGTACTTTGCTTTTTTTTTCTTTTTTAAATGTTTTGTAATATCCTAACCCTTCCTTATTGTGCTAATTGTGATTAGGGGTGGATTAGAGATGGATTAGATGGACGGCTGAGATCGTTTATGGAGAGTATATAAAGGTTAAAACCTTTTCTCTCTCTCTCCCATTCATTCTCTCTCCCGTAGGCGAGCCGGAGGATCTGGATTTGGAGTGACGGGAGGAGCCTGGACGTCGCCGGAGTGGTGGTGGACGAGTTCGAGAAGTTCGCCAGAGTTGAGTTAGATCGTGGAACACTCGCCGTCGTTTCTTCTAAGGCTTCTTCAAGCCTTGATGTATGCCAAACTTGCTTTGTTTCGGTGATGGGTTCGGTCGACCGGTTATAGTGTATTTTGGGCAAAATCTCTCGCACCGGTCGAACGATACTTTCGTGGTGGTCGACCGGTGGTACAATTCTATCGAGAGATTGAGGCTCTGGGTATTTTCGGTCGAACGGGACCCCTTTTGCCGGTCGCCCGAAAGTACTGTTGTAGGTCGGTTGGGGCGTTGACCATCCAAACGGTCGACCGCCCGTTTGACTCGTCCGACCGATGACTTAACTAACTTAATGTCCGGTCGACCCGAAGTGAGGATTCGGTCGACCGTGTAGAATGATTTGTCGAAGGAATTGCACTGATGGATTTCGGTCGACCGATAGTGTTTTGTGGTTCGACCGTGTAATGTGATTTGTTGGAAGTTTTGTACTGGAGGTTTTCGGTCGACCGATGGTGTTCGGTTGTTCGACCGTTGGAGTTTGAATTGCGAAAATGTTTTCTTACTGGTGCTTTTCGGTCGACCGGGCCCCCTTTGCCGTTCGACCGATTGGCGGGTTTTTCGGTTGTGTCAGTTCTCTAGGTGTGGATCGGTCGACCGTTTCTGCCGTTTTTGGTGGATTCGTGGTTTTTGAGTACACTTGACGACGCCTCGTCTCTCCGACCCCACGAGGGGCAACGACATGGACTGTCGCCCGATAGTGGTGTGCTTGTACGCTTCAAAGTGGCTCGTCTCTCCGGCCTTTTGGGCAACGGCACGGACTGTCGCCCGATAGTAGTATGAGTGTTGTGGGGTTGGGGTGAGAGGACCCTTGACACCCGGTTGTGTGGCCGTGACTGTACCGGTGGTGCCGTGTGTGCGCGTGTGTTGTGGGGTTAGGGTGAGAGGACCCTTGAGACCCGTGGCCGATGATTTTCCGGCGGTGTCGTGTGTGCACGTGTGTTGTGGGGTTGGGGTGAGAGGACCCTTGAGACCCGGTTGTGTGGCTCCTAGTTTTGGCTATAATGCTTAAACTTAAATTTAAGGGAGTACAAGCTTGAACTACCTACTTGGATTAGTTTTAACACTACGTCTCTAGAATGCCTTTTTGTGAAGAAGAAAAGTTCATGTGAAACATGCTAGGCAAGGAAGGAATGGACATAATTAAACATGGAGTTTGGTTTAATACTACATATGTAGATGGGATAAGACTACCTAGAGAAGTGAAGAGATTGGGCACTCCGATAGGGAGTGGCTAATCATAATGGCCGAAAAGGAAGATCATAATTAACCTTAGAATAGAAATATTGAAGTAAAGTTGAACCTAACTTGAGGGCGACTATCATCAATAAGTTTTGGACTTTTTTGTGTAACTAGTTATCGCTGCATAGGATAAGTCTTGTGATGCTCTGTTGTCTAAATTTTATTCCTTAATTAAAAGTCTCTAAATGAACTCAGTTTTTGTGCGACTTGAATTAGGTTCCGGGCCTAAATGAAGAAATTGATCAAAGTACATCATCTTTGTCCAAGACTTTATTAACTAAATAATTGAGCTTATATTCACTACGACTTCTATTGCTAATTATAGTCCTATAAGGTAGTGAATTTTTGGGCTTAGTGGGTTCGTTTTGGAGTTTGAATCAAGCTCATACACACCAAATGTGTCGTTCCTAAGTACGATATAGAGGAGGGTTGTAAAGCACGTAGAGATAGTAATTCTAATCCCATATTTTAGATGTAAGCACATCCCTTGCAGCTTCAAAAATATCATTCTAAAATCTATATGCATGTGGCTGCTAAGTGGTAGTGTTTTGTGTTTGTGCGTTTGTTAGTTAAAAGAGAACCTTTTTGATAGCTAGGTTGAACTTATCTTCTTGTCTTTATGTAAATCCATATGGCATTTGCCATCCATAATCTACGAATTCCTTATTCATAAATGTGATTTATTTCCACAAGCAACCAAATTGGAATTTGTCAGACATTAAAAAATCTTGGAGCTCTATGTGAAAGCAATAATTGTTTTATAGATTATTATCAAAAAAATAATTGATTTATAGAAGCAAGGAGGGTGTGTGTAGTTTAGCTTCTCAGGGGTTTCTAGCTATTTTCAAAGTTACATTGCTCGAAGTTACTTTGTGCATTCCTACTTTGTGCATACTCTACTGAACCATTAGTATGTGAACCCAAACTGGAGTTCTAAAATAAGAGGAGCAACATTTCTATAGGGATCATATTGTACGTTAATTTTCTTAGAAAACAAATCAAATGGATTGGCAAAGACATGGCCACTTCCACCTTAAATAAGAGATCGCGAGACTCTTACATTGACTGCTTGTGTTCTTTCAAGGAGAGAAAAAAACAATTGAACGTGGGTGGTCGTATTTATTTGACAAATGTCTGCCTAACTTGTTGCCTTAGCACAAGAGTATTATCTTGGATCTTTGATTTGACTGCTATTACTTTTAAACAATGTTCATGTAGAACAAGTTCTGAAAAGTTAGCGTTGAGTTGATTACTATGAAATTACTATCCAAAGATAGATTGATGTTGCCGTTCACATATTAAATTATTATCTTACCTTCACCACTTCAAAACTACTCATGAAGTGGTGGTGTTCCAACATAAACCAAGGAGCAAGAGGGACAAATGAAGGCATGAATCATGCCAGACAATCTTATAAATTACAGGTCCCCAGTTGGATGTGTGCACCTGTTTGGTGTTTTGGGAGACAAAAGCTGGATTAAGAGACCCATCTGGAATAAAATAACGTAATTGATTTGACCATTAAGACGTAATGTACAAATAAGTTGGGCTTCCAAGACAGCACGAGTGAGGCATTTGTGTAGGTTTCCATGTCCTCACTACTCACTCTCTTTATATCTCACAACTACCAAAGAACTGAGAGACCCAGAGCCCGAGTGCAAATCTACCTTTTAATATTTATTGCCTTGTCCTTGGATTAGTGAGAACATGGATGTATTTTGTCAAACTGGTTTTCTCTAATAATCTTTTGTACCATGAAGGTGTTTCTATCTTGTTTGGGTAATTTACTGGCTAAATAATCACCTAGGGACAAGTACCAATATTGCGAAGTAAATTGCCTAGCGGTGACAGTAATAAAGGAAGGAATATTTTGTTGAGCTCCGCAACTAAATATAGCATTCCCTGGGCCGGCCCAATGTTGGCTACAACGGAAACAAGTATGCTTGGTTTCCTCATCCAGAAACATACTCCTCTACTTGTGCATACATATTAAACACATTGTAGTCCTTTGCACCTTAACGAAGGGAATAATGAATTTTGCCAGATTGTAGTTATTAAAGAAGCTTGTTGTACTCCAAATCTACTAGAGAAAACAACTCATTGAAGTACAAAACCATCGCGGTTGATGCATAGATGCCGCAAAACAGAAATTAGAACGATTAATGTAAATCTAATAAGCCTGTTGTACTCCGAGCGCTGGTCAGAAACTCAGAATATCCGGCTGCCAATCTCGGATTTGCTGTATAATGAGTAATCCAGAGTCCGGAGTCAGTTAACAGTAAATATTAGCACGAAAAATGACATTTTTTACTGTAAACCTAAACCCGGCAATGGTCAACACCTTGTCAGTCAAATACTCAAACTAATCCAAAAAAGCTGGATCAATCAAACTTTCCAGCTCAAGAAATCATGCATCCAGCTCGAAATACAACTATTGAAAGAATACCGCGCGACTCAGTGAAAATTATCCATCCCGTAAGCCATAACTATTATGTTTATGACCCAATCGATCGATCATCTAACACGAGCATACCAAACATCCCAAGCTTAACAAGAGTTTCATTTTCTGCAGAACCGTGGCTTCCTTCCGTAGAGGTTGAAAGCCGAACTGTTCACGTTACAAGTCGACTTAAAATGCATGGAGACAAGAAATTGGATTCGCCTCCAAAAATATGTATTCTTTTCCGCAGTCAATCACATTTCCTTCTTATTGGGAAAAAGGAGTTTAGATTATTTTGTATCCAGTGGCGACACTATCATAATCATGCCAAGGCATCAGCGTCGGCCCAAACCCGGAGGCAATATAAAGATTGAAAAATTAAATAATAAGCATTTTACAAACTAAAACCCCGCTTAAAAAGTTCTAAAATACCACACGAAACAAAATGTGGAGGATCGGTAAGACTGCTTTAGTTTTTTGGGGAACCACATCCTTTGAACTTCCATCCTACGACTCTTGGTTTATATGTTCTAAACAGGCGTTGGAGGTTTAGTTTCTCTGCCCAACTCCAAAGTGGAACCTCATAGCCTGTTTGTCATTGATGGCGTACTCCAATCGCAGGGGACCCAGGGGTGAGTTGACACGAATACCAATTCCATATCCATACCCGCTACCAGGTTTACCCCTGGCTCCAGCTGGATCACCTGATTACACAAGCACAAAAACAACAGAAAAAATAACAAGTAAAGCAGGAAATCAATCATAGATCCAAAAGATATGTTTCCGCATATCATGACAATTAAACTAGAATTATGGTACTACGTCCAACTAGTTCATAGTTTTTGCTCTCCTTTTATTTTCTTACATTTTACCGGTAATTACTTTAACCAATCTTCATGTCATATAACTCCGAGGACATGAAAGGTACAAGCCCATGTTGTAGAATTCAATGTCACAAGGGCAGTCCCTCCCAAAGGAAACAGAATATGGATTTTAGGGAATGAAACACCTCCCAAGCGGAGCAACCAGGCAACCACACTTCTAGATACGTGGGGTTGTTCACAGTTACTACATTTAATGTCATATTTTCCAAATCTTTTTTTTATCGGTATATTTTCCAAATATTTTCTGAATCTTGTTGCTTCAACCCTCCTAATAAAATGTTTACCATTCAAAAGAGAAGGGATCAAGTGGAGAATTTTTCACTTAACTTTTTTGTGCCCTTGAGTACTTGGGCAGTATCTTGACCCAATAAAACAACATATCATTTTAGTTACCTACCTGGCACAGTTGAACCAGATCCAAGATCGCTACCGTAGTCGGCAAAGGCCACACCCTCCATAGGTCCAAACTACAAGAGCAGAGCAGCAACAAGAATCATAAATCAATCTTGGCATGGAAAATGAAGTCAGTATTGGAACCCCAATGAGAAATGCAGGGGCGAAGGAGAATAAACGAATATCCACAAATGAGTATAAGAAATATGAAGAAACTCAGGCCTATAAGCGTTGTTTTGTTAAATACATGGGCACGCATATCATACATGTGTATCCTATGCCTATAAAACTGCCTATATTAACTTGATGGTTTGATTTAAGTGAATATTACCTTCTTCATAATTCTATTTAGCAACTTATGGACAAATTATTACGGTGATTCATTGAATAGTTAAAGAAAACTAAATGGCAAATTCTTAAACAAGTTGCACTTGATAACATTATAGTTGAAATTATTATGAACCATGATTGTTGTTGAGTTTCATATTTAGTGTACCCCAACTAATTTGGGACTAAAGGCCGTGCTCTTGATGACAATTTCCTAAACAATGTCCGTTTCAAAATTTTCAAATTAATGACACATCGGAAATGGAGTTTAACACTCAGGAGGAAAGTTGGAAATGGATTATCATGGTCTAAATTAAAATGGTTATTGAAGTTATTAATAGCAAATAGTAGATCACGTTTCCCTCAAATGGGTCAACTGAGAACAGCTTCTCTGAGTAGCAAGGTTATGGTTGCATACACAACAAAATGCAATTATGCTAGGCCATGCAATAGAACACCTACTTACTATACAAGTTGCACCTAAAAAATCATACTTGATGTATAGAGTAAAAGTTGGGGCACATGAAAACAACCAACTCAGAATATATGAGCATTACTGCATTACATGTCTGAATTCTGAAATAAATTAATACGATTTAACCCGAACACTTACCAAGGGAAAAGATATTTCTCCACTCCCAACCACGTAGGAACGGCCAGATCCTACTGACCCTTCCTCATAGCCTCTGACACTGTTGGTCCCGCCAATTACAAATGCTTCATGAGGAGAGAAATGACCAACCACGTGACCACCAGATAAGCTATATTGGCAAACAAAGCAGATTTCAATCTATGAAACAAATATATATCAATGATTACTTATTTTTATCAAATATGAAGTTTTCTTTGAGTGTATATCTATAAGCAAGTGGCTTGTCTTTGCGGAAAGGTTTTCTTCATGGTTTGGGGTCCCTTGGGACTGCAAATGGCTAAAGAGATAAATACCAAACGGAATATAATTTCTTGATTAACTTGTACTGGACACGAAAAGCCATCAAAAACCTACAGTAACTTAAAACCCAGCCCACCCAACCAAAGAAGGCGGAAGCATTCCATTGCTGATGGGAAAGAAAGGATTGGTGATTCTAACAAAAAAAGATTGATAAATTAGATGCCATACCTCAAAACAACTCGAGCTCTACCGACTTCTACACTTTTCCTAGCCCGTGCATTAATTCGGCTGAAGGATAACCAATCAGGAAGAAGAGGAATTCCTTGTTCAATGTTAAAAAGGAACTGCAATCAAGAAGATAATAGGTCCTTCAATTTGTGCAGTAAAACAAGTGAGATTATGAATTCCACCAGATGTACATATAAAGGTAAAAAGCAACTTATACACAACCATAGAAGACCCATGTTCACCAGCACCGGTATAAACACATTCTAGTTTTGCAAGAAGAGAGTCATCATACGCATTTCCACTGAAACACAATGGAAACATAGTGTGAGCTAAAATTACATAAGGACATCACAAAAAGATTAAATATAAAAATATCAAACAGATATGTATAGGTTTCAAAACCTGGCAGTTAATGGACTGCTATAGAAATCCTTGATGATGGGATCACCTCTATCATTACGGGCACCAGCACGCTGCAAGGAAAAAAGAATTCATGAGCTGTTACTTACATCACAAAATAGCAGGTCATGAAGATTGCGTGACGAGCTGAACAAGAAACTATGAGTCAGTAAATAATATTACGAAAGTGATGATTATCATTACAAGGTAATAAGAAAAAAACAGAAGAAAACTGGTGTAATTCTCGGATTTTTACCTCCAGAAATCAAATTGATGGTTTACTATAAAGTTAAACCTTGTTATTTCTATTTTACTGGCAGAATTGGAAATGCTTGTCAGATGCAATGTAATCATAACATTAACTAAGTTAAGTTCCCCCCAAGTTTAACAATGATACTGATGGTAAACTCTCCATCAGTGTCAGTGTACAAAAATAACAGAATGGAGGACTATTGACCTATCATTATTTGAGAAGAAAACTACAATATAGTATAAGGAGATATCTGGAAAAGTACCTGAAATGTAATACCAGTCGTTCCACTCCACTTAGGTCTTAAAGGTCGACCAAATTCAATCCCAGCTGTAACTCGCTCTATTGTAACATTACCCTCACTAGACAGGTTGCTCCCATGAACCAGTGTTCCTGGAGTCTTTGAGTTCTGACTTGGAAGTATAATAAGTGACTCAAAATTCACTAGAACGTGATAAATTCAAGTCAATTAGAACCTTTTGCTACCTGAATAGTGAATGATCTGGATGTTCGCTTATCATCTCCTTCAATCCACGGGTCTGTGTAATTGATGCGATATATTGAGTCCATTTGCCCACGTTCTAGTGAGAGATTAAGCTTTTGATTTCGCCCAAAAACATTCCTATGAGAATATGCAAAGCTGCAAAATAAATGGTGGTGTCAGAGTGCTTTCCGGAAAAAAACGCATTGTTATGGCCGAAAAGTAAATTGAGTCCAGAAGACAGGTAAAGAACATTTTCTGACTAAAACATATATAAGGATGGAAGAGTTAGTGAATAATAGTTATAAAACAATAAAAAATCGAGAAGGATTGTCGCCTAGATGAATGACAAGTTCGTGAAATCTTCTTGGAAGGTTATGAAGTTACATGATATATCCGAAGCAATATTCAAGATAATTTATCCGAAAGAAGAAACACCACCGTGATCAAGGCAAAACAATCAACAGAGTACATCAAAGGAAGTAGTAATTCTCATTCCATTGGCCTCTTCATGACCAGGTACTTTGTACAGCTTACGATATCTTTGGTTGTTGTGCCGCATTTTACAACAACCTACGTCGAATTCAATTACCAAAAGGCAAAATGTTATGAACCAATGAATGTAAAGATGTGCATTTTGTTGGTGACAAGAACTGCCCAAACTTGCCCGAGGGATCACTTCTCCAAAATTAACTTATATGCCTTTATAGGGTTCAAACAACGGAAATAACAGCTGAAACTAAATAATATACCTAGAAGGAAGACAAAAAAAGGTGTCATGTGATATACAAGATTGCAAATTGTGGAGTCATGTGGGATAGAAAGTGGTTCTGTGGAGTCATGTGGGATAGAAAGTGGTTCTTCTCTTCATCAGGGAATAAGATGAGGCAGATGAACTCCACCTTGAAATCAAAGAATAGAGGCAACAGAACAACCACATGAAATAATAATAAAATAACTCTGTGCTATAGACAAATGCTGCTTAGGTTAAGTATTGAATTGCTCAAGACGAATTGAGAACAAATGGCATTACAATATTGCTTCCACAAAGTTTGGTACAATTTTAGCAACACCAATATTCTTATCGAATGGAATTCAGAGAACTCTTAGGCTTCATTGCAGAAAAGCGGATATCAATTTCAAATTATCATACCTACCTACCAAATAAAATTTGGATAGTAAATATTGCATATTTGGACATTCGGTATTGTAGAAATAGAGCTTTAAGTTCTCAGCAAAAGAAAGCAAAGTGAAATGGAGATAAGGACGTGAGAATAAATGAACTACAAAATTCGGATGGTTGGGAAAACGGCCATGAAATTCCACTTCTTGGTGTAACAGTTTACCTTCCAATCAAACCTGAAAGAGGACCACTTGTTATCCTGCAAAAAAAATAAAAAATTGACTGTAGGCTTAACCTGACCAAGAAGCAAATATTAATATAAATTCATTATTGCAGCTAGATGCTCAATGAAGAAAAGTATAGAATACTCACCCACTTGAAAATCCACCACCAGCTGAAAATCCTCGGTTAACACGTTCGACAAGATTCATAATTAAATCTACCTTTCCAGTATCTAAAAATTTGAGAAAAAGATACCACAAGTTAAGTAGCAAAACAGGTAAAAGGAATAGCAGAGTACAACAATGCAAAATATACTTGAAGAATAAAAAAAGGAAATCTGGGACTTCTTTGGAGATTAATTAGCCTCCTTTTTCTGGTACATACTAATGTAGTGAGTCTTTTTCTCACATCTGTGTACAAAAACATGTCACATAATTCAAAATCACTCAAAAGAGCATTTAAATATTTGAAGTAATTGAAATAAAATTCTTCTACTTTATAGTTTGTACTTAAATGTAGCCTTTACAAACAAATACTCAAACAACAACAAAATCCTTATAAACCAAAAATCATTATTCTTCCCCCATAATTCAATCCAAGAGGGTGAAACATTTGATCAACTTGGATACCAAACATTCATGAGAATTTTTTGTTTTTCATAAACAATCATTTGATTGTGTCAGTCAAAAAGAAGAAAAGAAGGCTACAACATCATGTAAGCCGGTAAGACTAACATCAAACACTTAGAAAAGTCAATGAAGCCCAATAAGAACGTATACAAACTTGCAAATAACATGATAGAAATCGCAGCTTCTGACCGTAAACACACAAACTTGCATGCACACACATACAATTCAAGGGAAGAGAGAGACAGTTGGTCAAGATGGATAATAAACAAGAGAAGAAAATAAGAAGTCCACCACTTAAAAGAGTTAATGGAGCACAATAAAGAAGTGTGCCAAGAGAACATTAAGGGAAAGTAGTAAAAAGATCTTCTAATCCCAGTCCACAACATATTTTGATTTCAAGCGCTTGAAAGAAGTTCATTGTCTAAAAAAGAAATATAAATGCAAATCACCTCCAGCCGGTTGGGGAATGATGCTAACATCTTCCATGATTCCCATTGTTAATATAGTCTCCACGTCTCTTTTCCCTTGTAAGAGACTGTAGACCTATATCTCAAAATTTGAACATGAAAGTCAGTTAGGCAATTTGCATTTTACAAGTAATCAAAGAAGCTGGACATGAGTAAAACATGGACCCTGAGTTCCACACACCGAACATCTAAATATGGATAAGTATCTCAACTCGTTAATACCTGCCCTTTCTCAAAATTTGAACATGAAAGTCAGTTAGGCAATTTGCATTTTATAAGTTATCAAAGAAGCTGGACATGAGTAAAACATGGACCCTGAGTTCCACACACCGAACATCTAAATATGGATAAGTATCTCAACTCGTTAATACCTGCCCTTTCTTGGTTGTGAGCTGGCGAAGTATAGTTTCTGGCTTTGTTTTTCCTACTGTTGGCTCACCACTGTGAACAAAAGGAATAAAATTAGAAATACCGTGCTATAACTCAAGTTCAAACGATGTCCTATAGTAACAGTTCTTACGTGCGCTTATCAAGGAACTGCATTGAAATGTTATTGACAACAGCTTCTGAAACCTGTAGTCTAATAATGCCCCCTGAAAGTATCTCTATATCTGATACCTGCACAGTAAGTAAATAAGAAGCTAATTTCACAAGTTAAAACTGTTTAAATGTCTTTTTTAGATTCTACAGAAACAGAGATCAAAATATTTCAAAGAGGCACAAACCGTGCCAAATAAGCCACGTTCTGCATACCATCCATTTATGGAGCTAATAACTCCATCTAGATGCCGTATGTTCACAACTTTCCCTGCATGACTTAACAAAAGAAATATGTTGATGAAAGCCTTTATACTCTCCTTCATGAGAAAAGATATCAACAGAGAGAGACTAAAGATTGTCAATACAATTTAACAACCAAGGTGATAAGAATAGAATACGGTGATGGCTCAAAGAAACTACCGTATCCATCTCGAAAAGAATCTTCCAAGAACTTTGAAGGTAGAACATTTGCACCCTCACATACCAATCCTCGGAACTCCTGATTAGGTTCTACCTTGTAGCATACACCAACAAAATCAAAGATGTGCCTCACAATGAAATAATCAATCTTTGAAAGGAAAGCACACGTTCAGAGAGGATCTTACGAACATTGTTAATCATTGAGTATACACAACTCATTTACAACCTTCATATTACAATTGAAGTGTGTCACAAGGCTTAAGAACCAAGACCAAATCACTTAGTCTCTTTAAGCCTCTAGACGATGTAGGTATGAATACACCTTGATGCTGAAACTTACATGTCTAATGACCTCATAAAAATTCAACTCAACAAAATCGCACATCACAAAATCTCACTCAATAAGTAAATAATTCCTACACGCATGTCACTCGTCTTTAGAGTCCAACAGGTTAATTACTCCAACAGCATACCATAACAAACTAATCCAAACTCATTGCTCATTATCACCACTCTTCAAATTTGTCAAGTGTAAGTGCATGCCTTCACACACAAAAATCCTAGTTCAACAGCTTTGATCTATTTGAACGTGCCTCCACACAGGATCATTACACTATGTACTAATTTTTTGTTCAAATTCAAGATTTTCACAAAGCAAAAGCACGACACGTGTAAATTCTTCGCCACTCCAGAAAACTTCATCGGCTGCTAACCACAAAACTTCCTGTCACATTGCCACCGACCGCAACATACCTGAAACACGAGTCGAATACCATCGCGAGTATCGACCGCAACCGGCATACACGAGCAGAAGTACCCGCTCTCGATAATCCTATTGACATCCTCCTGCACCTCCCTAACAGTGAGCGCCGAATTCGGCCGACACGACTTAAGCGCCGCGGAAGCCTCAGCCGCGAGATCGTCCCGCTCGAGCTGGTCGCCGTCCTTGTTGCGGATGAGGACCTCGCTGATGAGCACCCGCTCCTCGCCCTCCTTGGCCTGGCGCTTAGGGGATGCGTAGACGCGGGTGGAGTAGCTGCGGGAGGCGAACGGGAGGGAGGAGGAGCAGAGGGGGAGGAAGGAGAGGAAGCGGCGGAGGTGGTGGGTTAGGGTTTTGTGGGGGTTTTGGGGTGGAGGTGGAGAGATGGGAAGTTTGATGGTGGAGGATAGGAATTGGATTTCTTGGTTTCTCGCCATCGATGGAGGAGGGGTGGGAGTGCAGTGGAGGTTTTCGAGGGTTTTGACGGGGAAGAAGAATAAGAAGGGGAACTATTGATCTCCTTCGGATTCGGATCCGGATCCGGACCCGGATCGGGTTTGGATCTATTGGGCGGATGCTACGGGATAGATAATTTCTTTTATCTTTCACAAGTTCAAATCCAATATTTGAATAATGTTTTCTTGTAAACCTTTTTTATTTTGGTATTTTATCCACAGATAGTTAATTTCTTGAATCGTACCAGAACCTAGATAAATTCCTGTATTTCTTTTATTTGTTGAAGGGTACATTTAATGTCGAAATTGCAAACGCATACGCTAAACAACTTGCGGCATTTCATATCGTTCATATATATATATATATATATATACATATATATATATATATATAGGGTCAAGCTCTACTGAGCTCGATGCTCATCAAATTTAGTTTAAACCCCCTACAATCTTACCATTGGATTTTATTTACAGTTAATCTCATCATTCATTAGCATAACCGTTTTTTTCTTAATCTACCTTACATTTTGAAATAAGTGGTAGATATTGTGGGGGCATAATTTAGTTTGATTAAGCTCTGGGCTCACTTGAGAATTTATATATATATATATATATATATATATATATATATATATGTATATATATATGTGTGTGTACAGGAATTCTCAAGTGAGCCAAGGACTTAATCAAACTAAATTAAGCCCCCACAATATCCACCACTCATTTCAAAATGTAAGGTAGATTAAGAAAAAAACGGTTATGCTAATGAATGGTGAGATTAACTGTAAATAAGATCCAACGGTGAGATTGTAGGGGGCTTAAACTAAATTTGATGAGCTCTGGGCTCACTAGAGCTTGACCCTATATGTGTATATATATATATGTGTATATATATATATGTGTATATATATACATATATATATATGTATGCATATACATACATATACATATATACATACATATATATATATATATTAATTTAGAAAAATTAAGTCATTGGCTGACTAGATAATTCATGTATATATCAATGTTCAGGTAGGCGACCGCCTAGGCGGTAGGCGATCGCCACTCGAGATGGTCGGCTGGGCGACAACCGCCTTTTGCCCAACAAAGCTGGGCGAAATAGGCGGTCTCCTAGCCTAGGCGATAGCCGTTGGAGACTCCTTTTTTATTTTTTTATTTTTAAAAAAAATACAATATTGCCACTACCCCAAATCCTATATAAACCCCTCCAAACTTCTTTATTTTTCATATATCTCTCATTCTCTTCTTTTTCATCATTTTATTCTAATCTTCTAGTTTCATAATCTTCAAGTTTTCACGATTAAGTCTCTGGTCTCGTGCTTAGTTTTGAAGTTGGAAACTGAAGTCTCTGATCCGATTCTTCATTCTTCAACCATCAAAATTAAGTGCACTCTTTCTAACTTCTCTTTTAGGTGTAAAGTTAACTATTTTTGTAATCGTACTACTAAGCAATAAATTGTATACCTAACTGGGTAGAGAGGGTGCCTAGTGACATCTTGATCGAGGAACTCGGTGTCTTCTTGAAGCCTAAACATGTATGGTATTTTTAGATAATATTTGTACATTTTTTCCTATTTTTTTCGATTTTCCTGATGTTTTAACTATTTTATCAAATTTAATTGATTAAAAAATATTAAAAATGACCGCCCAGAGCTGGGCGGTCGCACAATCGCCCAGGCGACGGGACGCACCCGGTCGCATAGGCGGTGCGTGAACATTGGTATATATATACATGAAAGTCAGTTTATGACTTAATTTTTTAAAATTAAGCTCTCACAATATCTACCCTTCATTTCAAATTGTAAGGTAGATTAAAAAATATTATGTTAATGAAAGGTGAGATTAACCATAAATAAGATCTAATAGTGAGATTGTAATGGACTTAAACTAAATCAGATGAGTCATATGCTCACTAGAACTTGACTATATATATATATATATATATATATATATATATATATATATATATATACACACACATATACATATACATATATAGGGTCAAGCTCTAGTGAGCCCAGGGCTCATCAAATTTAGTTTAAGCCCCCTACAATCTCACCGTTAGATCTTATTTACAGTTAATCTCACCATTCATTAGCATAACCGTTTTTTTCTTAATCTACCTTACATTTTGAAATGAGTGGTGGATATTGTGGGTGCTTAATTTAGTTTGATTAAGCCCTGGGCTCAATTGTGGTGGATATTGTGGGTGCTTAATTTAGAATAAAATGATGAAAAAGAAGAGAATGAGAGATATATGAAAAATAAAGAAGTTTGGAGGGGTTTATATAGGATTTGGGGTAGTGGCAATATTGTATTTTTTTTAATCCCACGAATTATTCAGCTTGCTTTTGCTTAATTGTAGCTCAGTTTTTTAGTATATAAAAGATATTGTTTGCTCTTGGTTTTAATACAACGTACAAGTGTAATATTTCCCTCATTGTGAGTTGAGAGATTATGCTAGAGAAATATCTAGAGTGCTTTGGAGGACTTATTGTCTCCATATACTTGTAATCTTGGTTGTTTCTCTTGTTGGAGAAACGGAAGAAGGAAAGGAAACCCGCAGGAGACCCCCAAGGACGTAGGCACGTTGCCGAACCTTGTAAATCGTGTGTGTCGTAGTTGTTTCAGGTGTGCGTTTGTGTTTGCTTGTTTATTTCCATATTATTAGTGTTCTTGTTGCATTATGTTTGTGAGAGGGTCCGAAGTTATTTCCGCAAGTCAATATTCAGGTGAACAATTTGAACTTAATTGAGAGATAATATATAATTATATCATGCTATATTTAGGATCAAAACAATAAAAAACTGATATGCGGACCTTGTACGCTGATCTTTCACCGGAATCACTGATTTGAGAAGAAAATATGCAGCCAATTAACTCCAAGTACTATATGAAAGTTTCATTAACAAATCGTGATAAAATACGGCAAATTTTACCAAATTATGAATGTTGATGTAACATGCACTATCAAATAACATAATGCAAAAGATGATGCATATTGCGTAATAAAGGTGCTATTTCAATTCCCCCCCCCCCCCCCCCCCCCCCCCCAATTAACATAATATATCAAGAATTAAACATGCAAGTCTATTTCAAGGTCAACATACCCTTGGACTTTCGAATTTAATTGGAATAGTTAATTAAAAGTTTTTTTTGCTTGGGTGAACATTTATGAATTGATTTTACTACATATGATTCAGTAAATGTCCAATTTACACTTTTTTTCCTTTACTTGAGCGCACTTACGTTGTCAAGAGAACTTTCTCCAGTTCTCTCTCCAAATCCACACATTTTCACATAGAGAGAGAGGGAGGACTAGAGAGAGAGAACTAGAGAGTCTGGAGTGAGCAGAAGATAGAAAAGTGAGAACATGTTTGAATTTTTGTGTTTTTTTTAAATTTATTTAACATTAAGAGTATTTTCATTATAGTTTTTTTTTGTAATTTCTCAAATGGAAAAAACGATGAAATTAGTCCTAATACCTACGTAGGTACTCGGAAGTAAAATGGGAAAATGTGCAAATTGGGCATTTGCTAAAACACAGGACGCAAGTAAAATCGTTCTTTTCAACGTTCATTCAAGTAAAAAACCCTAATTAAAAATCAAATACCCTGGATCATAGGATGATTCATCAACTATAAGTCTATAACTTGTTAGTTTCCCATATGAATGATAAGATCTCATATTCTCCCACAAAAATTCTATCAATTACATATGGCAAAGTTCATGAAAAAGGAAATACTTTTTTATATATAGACACATCAAATATATTTGTAGAATTAAGGTTGAGTTAATCCCACAAGCAAGTTAGACCGGCATATATATATTTGTAGAAATAAGGATGAATTAATACAACAAGTTAGACGGAATAGGTTTAAAAACACGGATAGATGACCATGTACCATCTGAAAGAGAAATGATCAAAAGAGAATCATAAAACAAATAGAATGGAGAGATAAACACAAACCGTCAATTATCTTTTCTTCTGTACACGTCTCAATGTCAAAAACAGACCAAACCAAGTGATCTACGACAAGGTGGAGTATTAATGGTTACCCTCTTATTCCTTCCCCAATTATAACATGTACAAGTCCACAAACCTAACTAAACATATATGGCGTAGCGAAGGCTGTCGTGAACCATGAGGTGGTTAACGTCTCCGGCCCCAACCCACGCCACGTCCCCACTCCCGTCGTACCGAGAGCGAAAGCATGATAAGACCGTCATTGGAGACCGGACGAGCGCCCCATAAACTCCGGATATTCCACCCGGTCGCCCCCGCGGTGCCACCGCATCGAGTCCTCCTCCCTCCATTCTCGTAAGCACGGTCTCGTCGAAGACTCTACCTCTCTTGCTCCTTCCTTGCAGTTTTCTCTTGAGAGAACTAATAATAAGGAACCGCATTTTTCGAAGAATTAATGAATTAGGGTTTTGGGTGGTGGGAGAGAACAAGAACAAGAAGCTGTTATTAGTTATAAGTTGTGAATTGTGATGGTGGTGTGTGGGGGAATTAAAGGAAATTAGGGTTTGGGGACCACAAAGATGGACGTGTGATGGTGTTGTTCTCCACTGCTTTAAAACATGAGGTGGTGGTGAAGATGGAACATGGAAAGGCTATAATTATTCACATCAATGGGTGGCCTTATCATATCAGCTAACTATGGGATTTGGCAAAGACAGACCTCAACTTGGTGGGATTTTGACCAATCCTAGCACAAGCTCATGCATATAGGCAAGCCCTCGAGATGGAGGACTATTTATGTGATCACGTCAGAGTTGTTTTATTTGTAACTGTGGTGGTTTTAGGGTTTGCGTGGATTATCGAGTTACTAAAAACAGGCAGGATTAATGGATGGTTAACTTACCTGGAGTTGGTTTGTGGACGTGTTAGATATTTTATCTGCTTTGCTTCTTCAGGTGAGTTTATGGAATATTGAGATTATTTCTGGGATTTGAACAATTTGTTACTTAATTAAGTTGCATTTCTATACTTGAAGGAAAGTTGCTTTTATCTAGACATGCAATAAGATAGCATAGCAACAATTCCACAAGTAGTACTAGTTTAATCAATTCAAAGTATTACTAATACAAAGTTCATGAACTTTTCACAATGACTTAGATGATCTCTGATTCGAAGAAAATATTTAATTGTGTCCTCATCTTGATCCCTGTTTGAAATTCCGACAATCCTTTTACGTTCATTATATGATGTCGAAAAAAATATTTGAAGCGTTTAGGTTTATTATAAATTGAATATATGCTTTAGATAAAAGAAATGTTAAAATAATTTAGCACTTACAAGAAGTTAATAATGAAAATTGAAACTTAGGTTGATTAACTAAATCTAAAATGTTTTGAAATGTAAAGGTATTTATGACATTCTTAAAAATGTGAGTCTTATTTATGAAATTACTCCCATGAGGTATAATCATTATTTGTTGTAATTTGTACGTTAATTAGTCCCCACTTTTCAAGATATACCTTTATTCTCATTTGCCATAACCTAATCACTCCTAAATTGTTTTTGTTGTGAGTTGAAAATCTGAACCAAAATAAGTTAATTTGTTTTACGTCTAATAGAGTTTAAGGTATTAATCTCTCTCTCTCTCTCTCTAAATCTAAGGTGTCTTTATAAGGTGATCCTTTCCTCAGTCCCTCCCATGCTGATCCAATTTCTTAACGTCAACTTAAACTACTTTTTTTACATATAAGGAGTAACTATTTTTCGACGATCGTGTACTTCAAACGTACACAAAGTACATCAACAGCATAATTATTAAGAAACCTATAATAATCATTTAGAAAACTTATGGGAGCGTAAGCGCGGGGGGACAAGTTTTTGTTCCACTGCTACTTGCCACGCCTAATTTAGACGGGGCAGGATAGTGCAAAAAAATCTGATACCCACCCCGCCTAAGATTAGACTAGGCAAGACTTGTTGTATATTCTTTAACTTTTTAGATTTTTCCTAATAAAAATAAAAGAATATCAAAACTTAAGAAATATTAATCACTCACCACAATTTTTCCTAATAGTCTATTATGAATGGTCTTGTGTCGCAATGAGCATAAACATCTTTCGCAGAATGAAAAATTCTTCGTACGTTGGTGAAAATTCCTATCATAGAACCAAACACAACTACTATATATATGCATTAAGCTCAGTCGTGTGATTTGTCAAGAACAAAGATGAACTTTACAAGAGAAGTGAAGAAGAATGTCAAAGAAGAGATTAAAAAGTCATCCATAAGTGTGGAAACTGGAAAATGTGTGAATAAATCATTCCAACCAAAAAAAAATATTATTTTTGTTAAATTTTCTATACCACATTTCCATGTGTTGCTAATGGATGTTTGTTGGCATCCCAACCAATTAAGGTACGGATAAATCATCTCATCCAAAAACAAATTATCTACTTAGGAATGACAATCCAAGTAACATATTTGATTATTTGGGTCGGGTAAAAGGTTTTGCGGGTTATTGGCCACGGGTTGTCGGATTTGGGTCGGGTAAAAGGTTTTGTGGGTTATTGGCAGACGGGTTGTCGGGTAAGACTTTTTATCCGCCACCCACGATCCACGTAACGCCACGGGTTGTCGGGTATTACTAATACAAAGTTCATGAACTTTTCACAATGACTTAGATGATCTCTGATTCGAAGAAAATATTTAATTGTGTCCTCATCTTGATCCCTGTTTGAAATTCCGACAATCCTTTTACGTTCATTATATGATGTCGAAAAAAATATTTGAAGCGTTTAGGTTTATTATAAATTGAATATATGCTTTAGATAAAAGAAATGTTAAAATAATTTAGCACTTACAAGAAGTTAATAATGAAAATTGAAACTTAGGTTGATTAACTAAATCTAAAATGTTTTGAAATGTAAAGGTATTTATGACATTCTTAAAAATGTGAGTCTTATTTATGAAATTACTCCCATGAGGTATAATCATTATTTGTTGTAATTTGTACGTTAATTAGTCCCCACTTTTCAAGATATACCTTTATTCTCATTTGCCATAACCTAATCACTCCTAAATTGTTTTTGTTGTGAGTTGAAAATCTGAACCAAAATAAGTTAATTTGTTTTACGTCTAATAGAGTTTAAGGTATTAATCTCTCTCTCTCTCTCTCTCTAAATCTAAGGTGTCTTTATAAGGTGATCCTTTCCTCAGTCCCTCCCATGCCGATCCAATTTCTTAACGTCAACTTAAACTACTTTTTTTACATATAAGGAGTAACTATTTTTCGACGATCGTGTACTTCAAACGTACACAAAGTACATCAACAGCATAATTATTAAGAAACCTATAATAATCATTTAGAAAACTTATGGGAGCGTAAGCGCGGGGGGACAAGTTTTTGTTCCACTGCTACTTGCCACGCCTAATTTAGACGGGGCAGGATAGTGCAAAAAAATCTGATACCCACCCCGCCTAAGATTAGACTAGGCAAGACTTGTTGTATATTCTTTAACTTTTTAGATTTTTCCTAATAAAAATAAAAGAATATCAAAACTTAAGAAATATTAATCACTCACCACAATTTTTCCTAATAGTCTATTATGAATGGTCTTGTGTCGCAATGAGCATAAACATCTTTCGCAGAATGAAAAATTCTTCGTACGTTGGTGAAAATTCCTATCATAGAACCAAACACAACTACTATATATATGCATTAAGCTCAGTCGTGTGATTTGTCAAGAACAAAGATGAACTTTACAAGAGAAGTGAAGAAGAATGTCAAAGAAGAGATTAAAAAGTCATCCATAAGTGTGGAAACTGGAAAATGTGTGAATAAATCATTCCAACCAAAAAAAAATATTATTTTTGTTAAATTTTCTATACCACATTTCCATGTGTTGCTAATGGATGTTTGTTGGCATCCCAACCAATTAAGGTACGGATAAATCATCTCATCCAAAAACAAATTATCTACTTAGGAATGACAATCCAAGTAACATATTTGATTATTTGGGTCGGGTAAAAGGTTTTGCGGGTTATTGGCCACGGGTTGTCGGATTTGGGTCGGGTAAAAGGTTTTGTGGGTTATTGGCAGACGGGTTGTCGGGTAAGACTTTTTATCCGCCACCCACGATCCACGTAACGCCACGGGTTGTCGGGTATTACTAATACAAAGTTCATGAACTTTTCACAATGACTTAGATGATCTCTGATTCGAAGAAAATATTTAATTGTGTCCTCATCTTGATCCCTGTTTGAAATTCCGACAATCCTTTTACGTTCATTATATGATGTCGAAAAAAATATTTGAAGCGTTTAGGTTTATTATAAATTGAATATATGCTTTAGATAAAAGAAATGTTAAAATAATTTAGCACTTACAAGAAGTTAATAATGAAAATTGAAACTTAGGTTGATTAACTAAATCTAAAATGTTTTGAAATGTAAAGGTATTTATGACATTCTTAAAAATGTGAGTCTTATTTATGAAATTACTCCCATGAGGTATAATCATTATTTGTTGTAATTTGTACGTTAATTAGTCCCCACTTTTCAAGATATACCTTTATTCTCATTTGCCATAACCTAATCACTCCTAAATTGTTTTTGTTGTGAGTTGAAAATCTGAACCAAAATAAGTTAATTTGTTTTACGTCTAATAGAGTTTAAGGTATTAATCTCTCTCTCTCTCTCTCTCTAAATCTAAGGTGTCTTTATAAGGTGATCCTTTCCTCAGTCCCTCCCATGCCGATCCAATTTCTTAACGTCAACTTAAACTACTTTTTTTACATATAAGGAGTAACTATTTTTCGACGATCGTGTACTTCAAACGTACACAAAGTACATCAACAGCACAATTATTAAGAAACCTATAATAATCATTTAGAAAACTTATGGGAGCGTAAGCGCGGGGGGACAAGTTTTTGTTCCACTGCTACTTGCCACGCCTAATTTAGACGGGGCAGGATAGTGCAAAAAAATCTGATACCCACCCCGCCTAAGATTAGACTAGGCAAGACTTGTTGTATATTCTTTAACTTTTTAGATTTTTCCTAATAAAAATAAAAGAATATCAAAGTTTAAGAAATATTAATCACTCGCCACAATTTTTCCTAATAGTCTATTATGAATGGTCTTGTGTCGCAATGAGCATAAACATCTTTCGCAGAATGAAAAATTCTTCGTACGTTGGTGAAAATTCCTATCATAGAACCAAACACAACTACTATATATATGCATTAAGCTCAGTCGTGTGATTTGTCAAGAACAAAGATGAACTTTACAAGAGAAGTGAAGAAGAATGTCAAAGAAGAGATTAAAAAGTCATCCATAAGTGTGGAAACTGGAAAATGTGTGAATAAATCATTCCAACCAAAAAAAAAATTTATTTTTGTTAAATTTTCTATACCACATTTCCATGTGTTGCTAATGGATGTTTGTTGGCATCCCAACCAATTAAGGTACGGATAAATCATCTCATCCAAAAACAAATTATCTACTTAGGAATGACAATCCAAGTAACATATTTGATTATTTGGGTCGGGTAAAAGGTTTTGCGGGTTATTGGCCACGGGTCGTCGGATTTGGGTCGGGTAAAAGGTTTTGTGGGTTATTGGCAGACGGGTTGTCGGGTAAGACTTTTTATCCGCCACCCACGATCCACGTAACGCCACGGGTTGTCGGGTATTACTAATACAAAGTTCATGAACTTTTCACAATGACTTAGATGATCTCTGATTCGAAGAAAATATTTAATTGTGTCCTCATCTTGATCCCTGTTTGAAATTCCGACAATCCTTTTACGTTCATTATATGATGTCGAAAAAAATATTTGAAGCGTTTAGGTTTATTATAAATTGAATATATGCTTTAGATAAAAGAAATGTTAAAATAATTTAGCACTTACAAGAAGTTAATAATGAAAATTGAAACTTAGGTTGATTAACTAAATCTAAAATGTTTTGAAATGTAAAGGTATTTATGACATTCTTAAAAATGTGAGTCTTATTTATGAAATTACTCCCATGAGGTATAATCATTATTTGTTGTAATTTGTACGTTAATTAGTCCCCACTTTTCAAGATATACCTTTATTCTCATTTGCCATAACCTAATCACTCCTAAATTGTTTTTGTTGTGAGTTGAAAATCTGAACCAAAATAAGTTAATTTGTTTTACGTCTAATAGAGTTTAAGGTATTAATCTCTCTCTCTCTCTCTCTAAATCTAAGGTGTCTTTATAAGGTGATCCTTTCCTCAGTCCCTCCCATGCCGATCCAATTTCTTAACGTCAACTTAAACTACTTTTTTTACATATAAGGAGTAACTATTTTTCGACGATCGTGTACTTCAAACGTACACAAAGTACATCAACAGCACAATTATTAAGAAACCTATAATAATCATTTAGAAAACTTATGGGAGCGTAAGCGCGGGGGGACAAGTTTTTGTTCCACTGCTACTTGCCACGCCTAATTTAGACGGGGCAGGATAGTGCAAAAAAATCCGATACCCACCCCGCCTAAGATTAGACTAGGCAAGACTTGTTGTATATTCTTTAACTTTTTAGATTTTTCCTAATAAAAATAAAAGAATATCAAAACTTAAGAAATATTAATCACTCACCACAATTTTTCCTAATAGTCTATTATGAATGGTCTTGTGTCGCAATGAGCATAAACATCTTTCGCAGAATGAAAAATTCTTCGTACGTTGGTGAAAATTCCTATCATAGAACCAAACACAACTACTATATATATGCATTAAGCTCAGTCGTGTGATTTGTCAAGAACAAAGATGAACTTTACAAGAGAAGTGAAGAAGAATGTCAAAGAAGAGATTAAAAAGTCATCCATAAGTGTGGAAACTGGAAAATGTGTGAATAAATCATTCCAACCAAAAAAAAAATTTATTTTTGTTAAATTTTCTATACCACATTTCCATGTGTTGCTAATGGATGTTTGTTGGCATCCCAACCAATTAAGGTACGAATAAATCATCTCATCCAAAAACAAATTATCTACTTAGGAATGACAATCCAAGTAACATATTTGATTATTTGGGTCGGGTAAAAGGTTTTGCGGGTTATTGGCCACGGGTTGTCGGATTTGGGTCGGGTAAAAGGTTTTGTGGGTTATTGGCAGACGGGTTGTCGGGTAAGACTTTTTATCCGCCACCCACGATCCACGTAACGCCACGGGTTGTCGGGTATTACTAATACAAAGTTCATGAACTTTTCACAATGACTTAGATGATCTCTGATTCGAAGAAAATATTTAATTGTGTCCTCATCTTGATCCCTGTTTGAAATTCCGACAATCCTTTTACGTTCATTATATGATGTCGAAAAAAATATTTGAAGCGTTTAGGTTTATTATAAATTGAATATATGCTTTAGATAAAAGAAATGTTAAAATAATTTAGCACTTACAAGAAGTTAATAATGAAAATTGAAACTTAGGTTGATTAACTAAATCTAAAATGTTTTGAAATGTAAAGGTATTTATGACATTCTTAAAAATGTGAGTCTTATTTATGAAATTACTCCCATGAGGTATAATCATTATTTGTTGTAATTTGTACGTTAATTAGTCCCCACTTTTCAAGATATACCTTTATTCTCATTTGCCATAACCTAATCACTCCTAAATTGTTTTTGTTGTGAGTTGAAAATCTGAACCAAAATAAGTTAATTTGTTTTACGTCTAATAGAGTTTAAGGTATTAATCTCTCTCTCTCTCTCTCTCTCTCTAAATCTAAGGTGTCTTTATAAGGTGATCCTTTCCTCAGTCCCTCCCATGCCGATCCAATTTCTTAACGTCAACTTAAACTACTTTTTTTACATATAAGGAGTAACTATTTTTCGACGATCGTGTACTTCAAACGTACACAAAGTACATCAACAGCACAATTATTAAGAAACCTATAATAATCATTTAGAAAACTTATGGGAGCGTAAGCGCGGGGGGACAAGTTTTTGTTCCACTGCTACTTGCCACGCCTAATTTAGACGGGGCAGGATAGTGCAAAAAAATCTGATACCCACCCCGCCTAAGATTAGACTAGGCAAGACTTGTTGTATATTCTTTAACTTTTTAGATTTTTCCTAATAAAAATAAAAGAATATCAAAACTTAAGAAATATTAATCACTCACCACAATTTTTCCTAATAGTCTATTATGAATGGTCTTGTGTCGCAATGAGCATAAACATCTTTCGCAGAATGAAAAATTCTTCGTACGTTGGTGAAAATTCCTATCATAGAACCAAACACAACTACTATATATATGCATTAAGCTCAGTCGTGTGATTTGTCAAGAACAAAGATGAACTTTACAAGAGAAGTGAAGAAGAATGTCAAAGAAGAGATTAAAAAGTCATCCATAAGTGTGGAAACTGGAAAATGTGTGAATAAATCATTCCAACCAAAAAAAAATATTATTTTTGTTAAATTTTCTATACCACATTTCCATGTGTTGCTAATGGATGTTTGTTGGCATCCCAACCAATTAAGGTACGGATAAATCATCTCATCCAAAAACAAATTATCTACTTAGGAATGACAATCCAAGTAACATATTTGATTATTTGGGTCGGGTAAAAGGTTTTGCGGGTTATTGGCCACGGGTTGTCGGATTTGGGTCGGGTAAAAGGTTTTGTGGGTTATTGGCAGACGGGTTGTCGGGTAAGACTTTTTATCCGCCACCCACGATCCACGTAACGCCACGGGTTGTCGGGTATTACTAATACAAAGTTCATGAACTTTTCACAATGACTTAGATGATCTCTGATTCGAAGAAAATATTTAATTGTGTCCTCATCTTGATCCCTGTTTGAAATTCCGACAATCCTTTTACGTTCATTATATGATGTCGAAAAAAATATTTGAAGCGTTTAGGTTTATTATAAATTGAATATATGCTTTAGATAAAAGAAATGTTAAAATAATTTAGCACTTACAAGAAGTTAATAATGAAAATTGAAACTTAGGTTGATTAACTAAATCTAAAATGTTTTGAAATGTAAAGGTATTTATGACATTCTTAAAAATGTGAGTCTTATTTATGAAATTACTCCCATGAGGTATAATCATTATTTGTTGTAATTTGTACGTTAATTAGTCCCCACTTTTCAAGATATACCTTTATTCTCATTTGCCATAACCTAATCACTCCTAAATTGTTTTTGTTGTGAGTTGAAAATCTGAACCAAAATAAGTTAATTTGTTTTACGTCTAATAGAGTTTAAGGTATTAATCTCTCTCTCTCTCTCTCTAAATCTAAGGTGTCTTTATAAGGTGATCCTTTCCTCAGTCCCTCCCATGCCGATCCAATTTCTTAACGTCAACTTAAACTACTTTTTTTACATATAAGGAGTAACTATTTTTCGACGATCGTGTACTTCAAACGTACACAAAGTACATCAACAGCACAATTATTAAGAAACCTATAATAATCATTTAGAAAACTTATGGGAGCGTAAGCGCGGGGGGACAAGTTTTTGTTCCACTGCTACTTGCCACGCCTAATTTAGACGGGGCAGGATAGTGCAAAAAAATCTGATACCCACCCCGCCTAAGATTAGACTAGGCAAGACTTGTTGTATATTCTTTAACTTTTTAGATTTTTCCTAATAAAAATAAAAGAATATCAAAGTTTAAGAAATATTAATCACTCGCCACAATTTTTCCTAATAGTCTATTATGAATGGTCTTGTGTCGCAATGAGCATAAACATCTTTCGCAGAATGAAAAATTCTTCGTACGTTGGTGAAAATTCCTATCATAGAACCAAACACAACTACTATATATATGCATTAAGCTCAGTCGTGTGATTTGTCAAGAACAAAGATGAACTTTACAAGAGAAGTGAAGAAGAATGTCAAAGAAGAGATTAAAAAGTCATCCATAAGTGTGGAAACTGGAAAATGTGTGAATAAATCATTCCAACCAAAAAAAAAATTTATTTTTGTTAAATTTTCTATACCACATTTCCATGTGTTGCTAATGGATGTTTGTTGGCATCCCAACCAATTAAGGTACGGATAAATCATCTCATCCAAAAACAAATTATCTACTTAGGAATGACAATCCAAGTAACATATTTGATTATTTGGGTCGGGTAAAAGGTTTTGCGGGTTATTGGCCACGGGTCGTCGGATTTGGGTCGGGTAAAAGGTTTTGTGGGTTATTGGCAGACGGGTTGTCGGGTAAGACTTTTTATCCGCCACCCACGATCCACGTAACGCCACGGGTTGTCGGGTATTACTAATACAAAGTTCATGAACTTTTCACAATGACTTAGATGATCTCTGATTCGAAGAAAATATTTAATTGTGTCCTCATCTTGATCCCTGTTTGAAATTCCGACAATCCTTTTACGTTCATTATATGATGTCGAAAAAAATATTTGAAGCGTTTAGGTTTATTATAAATTGAATATATGCTTTAGATAAAAGAAATGTTAAAATAATTTAGCACTTACAAGAAGTTAATAATGAAAATTGAAACTTAGGTTGATTAACTAAATCTAAAATGTTTTGAAATGTAAAGGTATTTATGACATTCTTAAAAATGTGAGTCTTATTTATGAAATTACTCCCATGAGGTATAATCATTATTTGTTGTAATTTGTACGTTAATTAGTCCCCACTTTTCAAGATATACCTTTATTCTCATTTGCCATAACCTAATCACTCCTAAATTGTTTTTGTTGTGAGTTGAAAATCTGAACCAAAATAAGTTAATTTGTTTTACGTCTAATAGAGTTTAAGGTATTAATCTCTCTCTCTCTCTCTCTCTCTCTAAATCTAAGGTGTCTTTATAAGGTGATCCTTTCCTCAGTCCCTCCCATGCCGATCCAATTTCTTAACGTCAACTTAAACTACTTTTTTTACATATAAGGAGTAACTATTTTTCGACGATCGTGTACTTCAAACGTACACAAAGTACATCAACAGCACAATTATTAAGAAACCTATAATAATCATTTAGAAAACTTATGGGAGCGTAAGCGCGGGGGGACAAGTTTTTGTTCCACTGCTACTTGCCACGCCTAATTTAGACGGGGCAGGATAGTGCAAAAAAATCTGATACCCACCCCGCCTAAGATTAGACTAGGCAAGACTTGTTGTATATTCTTTAACTTTTTAGATTTTTCCTAATAAAAATAAAAGAATATCAAAACTTAAGAAATATTAATCACTCACCACAATTTTTCCTAATAGTCTATTATGAATGGTCTTGTGTCGCAATGAGCATAAACATCTTTCGCAGAATGAAAAATTCTTCGTACGTTGGTGAAAATTCCTATCATAGAACCAAACACAACTACTATATATATGCATTAAGCTCAGTCGTGTGATTTGTCAAGAACAAAGATGAACTTTACAAGAGAAGTGAAGAAGAATGTCAAAGAAGAGATTAAAAAGTCATCCATAAGTGTGGAAACTGGAAAATGTGTGAATAAATCATTCCAACCAAAAAAAAATATTATTTTTGTTAAATTTTCTATACCACATTTCCATGTGTTGCTAATGGATGTTTGTTGGCATCCCAACCAATTAAGGTACGGATAAATCATCTCATCCAAAAACAAATTATCTACTTAGGAATGACAATCCAAGTAACATATTTGATTATTTGGGTCGGGTAAAAGGTTTTGCGGGTTATTGGCCACGGGTTGTCGGATTTGGGTCGGGTAAAAGGTTTTGTGGGTTATTGGCAGACGGGTTGTCGGGTAAGACTTTTTATCCGCCACCCACGATCCACGTAACGCCACGGGTTGTCGGGTATTACTAATACAAAGTTCATGAACTTTTCACAATGACTTAGATGATCTCTGATTCGAAGAAAATATTTAATTGTGTCCTCATCTTGATCCCTGTTTGAAATTCCGACAATCCTTTTACGTTCATTATATGATGTCGAAAAAAATATTTGAAGCGTTTAGGTTTATTATAAATTGAATATATGCTTTAGATAAAAGAAATGTTAAAATAATTTAGCACTTACAAGAAGTTAATAATGAAAATTGAAACTTAGGTTGATTAACTAAATCTAAAATGTTTTGAAATGTAAAGGTATTTATGACATTCTTAAAAATGTGAGTCTTATTTATGAAATTACTCCCATGAGGTATAATCATTATTTGTTGTAATTTGTACGTTAATTAGTCCCCACTTTTCAAGATATACCTTTATTCTCATTTGCCATAACCTAATCACTCCTAAATTGTTTTTGTTGTGAGTTGAAAATCTGAACCAAAATAAGTTAATTTGTTTTACGTCTAATAGAGTTTAAGGTATTAATCTCTCTCTCTCTCTCTCTAAATCTAAGGTGTCTTTATAAGGTGATCCTTTCCTCAGTCCCTCCCATGCCGATCCAATTTCTTAACGTCAACTTAAACTACTTTTTTTACATATAAGGAGTAACTATTTTTCGACGATCGTGTACTTCAAACGTACACAAAGTACATCAACAGCACAATTATTAAGAAACCTATAATAATCATTTAGAAAACTTATGGGAGCGTAAGCGCGGGGGGACAAGTTTTTGTTCCACTGCTACTTGCCACGCCTAATTTAGACGGGGCAGGATAGTGCAAAAAAATCTGATACCCACCCCGCCTAAGATTAGACTAGGCAAGACTTGTTGTATATTCTTTAACTTTTTAGATTTTTCCTAATAAAAATAAAAGAATATCAAAGTTTAAGAAATATTAATCACTCGCCACAATTTTTCCTAATAGTCTATTATGAATGGTCTTGTGTCGCAATGAGCATAAACATCTTTCGCAGAATGAAAAATTCTTCGTACGTTGGTGAAAATTCCTATCATAGAACCAAACACAACTACTATATATATGCATTAAGCTCAGTCGTGTGATTTGTCAAGAACAAAGATGAACTTTACAAGAGAAGTGAAGAAGAATGTCAAAGAAGAGATTAAAAAGTCATCCATAAGTGTGGAAACTGGAAAATGTGTGAATAAATCATTCCAACCAAAAAAAAAATTTATTTTTGTTAAATTTTCTATACCACATTTCCATGTGTTGCTAATGGATGTTTGTTGGCATCCCAACCAATTAAGGTACGGATAAATCATCTCATCCAAAAACAAATTATCTACTTAGGAATGACAATCCAAGTAACATATTTGATTATTTGGGTCGGGTAAAAGGTTTTGCGGGTTATTGGCCACGGGTCGTCGGATTTGGGTCGGGTAAAAGGTTTTGTGGGTTATTGGCAGACGGGTTGTCGGGTAAGACTTTTTATCCGCCACCCACGATCCACGTAACGCCACGGGTTGTCGGGTATTACTAATACAAAGTTCATGAACTTTTCACAATGACTTAGATGATCTCTGATTCGAAGAAAATATTTAATTGTGTCCTCATCTTGATCCCTGTTTGAAATTCCGACAATCCTTTTACGTTCATTATATGATGTCGAAAAAAATATTTGAAGCGTTTAGGTTTATTATAAATTGAATATATGCTTTAGATAAAAGAAATGTTAAAATAATTTAGCACTTACAAGAAGTTAATAATGAAAATTGAAACTTAGGTTGATTAACTAAATCTAAAATGTTTTGAAATGTAAAGGTATTTATGACATTCTTAAAAATGTGAGTCTTATTTATGAAATTACTCCCATGAGGTATAATCATTATTTGTTGTAATTTGTACGTTAATTAGTCCCCACTTTTCAAGATATACCTTTATTCTCATTTGCCATAACCTAATCACTCCTAAATTGTTTTTGTTGTGAGTTGAAAATCTGAACCAAAATAAGTTAATTTGTTTTACGTCTAATAGAGTTTAAGGTATTAATCTCTCTCTCTCTCTCTCTCTAAATCTAAGGTGTCTTTATAAGGTGATCCTTTCATCAGTCCCTCCCATGCCGATCCAATTTCTTAACGTCAACTTAAACTACTTTTTTTACATATAAGGAGTAACTATTTTTCGACGATCGTGTACTTCAAACGTACACAAAGTACATCAACAGCACAATTATTAAGAAACCTATAATAATCATTTAGAAAACTTATGGGAGCGTAAGCGCGGGGGGACAAGTTTTTGTTCCACTGCTACTTGCCACGCCTAATTTAGACGGGGCAGGATAGTGCAAAAAAATCCGATACCCACCCCGCCTAAGATTAGACTAGGCAAGACTTGTTGTATATTCTTTAACTTTTTAGATTTTTCCTAATAAAAATAAAAGAATATCAAAACTTAAGAAATATTAATCACTCACCACAATTTTTCCTAATAGTCTATTATGAATGGTCTTGTGTCGCAATGAGCATAAACATCTTTCGCAGAATGAAAAATTCTTCGTACGTTGGTGAAAATTCCTATCATAGAACCAAACACAACTACTATATATATGCATTAAGCTCAGTCGTGTGATTTGTCAAGAACAAAGATGAACTTTACAAGAGAAGTGAAGAAGAATGTCAAAGAAGAGATTAAAAAGTCATCCATAAGTGTGGAAACTGGAAAATGTGTGAATAAATCATTCCAACCAAAAAAAAATATTATTTTTGTTAAATTTTCTATACCACATTTCCATGTGTTGCTAATGGATGTTTGTTGGCATCCCAACCAATTAAGGTACGAATAAATCATCTCATCCAAAAACAAATTATCTACTTAGGAATGACAATCCAAGTAACATATTTGATTATTTGGGTCGGGTAAAAGGTTTTGCGGGTTATTGGCCACGGGTTGTCGGATTTGGGTCGGGTAAAAGGTTTTGTGGGTTATTGGCAGACGGGTTGTCGGGTAAGACTTTTTATCCGCCACCCACGATCCACGTAACGCCACGGGTTGTCGGGTATTACTAATACAAAGTTCATGAACTTTTCACAATGACTTAGATGATCTCTGATTCGAAGAAAATATTTAATTGTGTCCTCATCTTGATCCCTGTTTGAAATTCCGACAATCCTTTTACGTTCATTATATGATGTCGAAAAAAATATTTGAAGCGTTTAGGTTTATTATAAATTGAATATATGCTTTAGATAAAAGAAATGTTAAAATAATTTAGCACTTACAAGAAGTTAATAATGAAAATTGAAACTTAGGTTGATTAACTAAATCTAAAATGTTTTGAAATGTAAAGGTATTTATGACATTCTTAAAAATGTGAGTCTTATTTATGAAATTACTCCCATGAGGTATAATCATTATTTGTTGTAATTTGTACGTTAATTAGTCCCCACTTTTCAAGATATACCTTTATTCTCATTTGCCATAACCTAATCACTCCTAAATTGTTTTTGTTGTGAGTTGAAAATCTGAACCAAAATAAGTTAATTTGTTTTACGTCTAATAGAGTTTAAGGTATTAATCTCTCTCTCTCTCTCTCTAAATCTAAGGTGTCTTTATAAGGTGATCCTTTCCTCAGTCCCTCCCATGCCGATCCAATTTCTTAACGTCAACTTAAACTACTTTTTTTACATATAAGGAGTAACTATTTTTCGACGATCGTGTACTTCAAACGTACACAAAGTACATCAACAGCACAATTATTAAGAAACCTATAATAATCATTTAGAAAACTTATGGGAGCGTAAGCGCGGGGGGACAAGTTTTTGTTCCACTGCTACTTGCCACGCCTAATTTAGACGGGGCAGGATAGTGCAAAAAAATCCAATACCCACCCCGCCTAAGATTAGACTAGGCAAGACTTGTTGTATATTCTTTAACTTTTTAGATTTTTCCTAATAAAAATAAAAGAATATCAAAACTTAAGAAATATTAATCACTCACCACAATTTTTCCTAATAGTCTATTATGAATGGTCTTGTGTCGCAATGAGCATAAACATCTTTCGCAGAATGAAAAATTCTTCGTACGTTGGTGAAAATTCCTATCATAGAACCAAACACAACTACTATATATATGCATTAAGCTCAGTCGTGTGATTTGTCAAGAACAAAGATGAACTTTACAAGAGAAGTGAAGAAGAATGTCAAAGAAGAGATTAAAAAGTCATCCATAAGTGTGGAAACTGGAAAATGTGTGAATAAATCATTCCAACCAAAAAAAAAATTTATTTTTGTTAAATTTTCTATACCACATTTCCATGTGTTGCTAATGGATGTTTGTTGGCATCCCAACCAATTAAGGTACGAATAAATCATCTCATCCAAAAACAAATTATCTACTTAGGAATGACAATCCAAGTAACATATTTGATTATTTGGGTCGGGTAAAAGGTTTTGCGGGTTATTGGCCACGGGTTGTCGGATTTGGGTCGGGTAAAAGGTTTTGTGGGTTATTGGCAGACGGGTTGTCGGGTAAGACTTTTTATCCGCCACCCACGATCCACGTAACGCCACGGGTTGTCGGGTATTACTAATACAAAGTTCATGAACTTTTCACAATGACTTAGATGATCTCTGATTCGAAGAAAATATTTAATTGTGTCCTCATCTTGATCCCTGTTTGAAATTCCGACAATCCTTTTACGTTCATTATATGATGTCGAAAAAAATATTTGAAGCGTTTAGGTTTATTATAAATTGAATATATGCTTTAGATAAAAGAAATGTTAAAATAATTTAGCACTTACAAGAAGTTAATAATGAAAATTGAAACTTAGGTTGATTAACTAAATCTAAAATGTTTTGAAATGTAAAGGTATTTATGACATTCTTAAAAATGTGAGTCTTATTTATGAAATTACTCCCATGAGGTATAATCATTATTTGTTGTAATTTGTACGTTAATTAGTCCCCACTTTTCAAGATATACCTTTATTCTCATTTGCCATAACCTAATCACTCCTAAATTGTTTTTGTTGTGAGTTGAAAATCTGAACCAAAATAAGTTAATTTGTTTTACGTCTAATAGAGTTTAAGGTATTAATCTCTCTCTCTCTCTCTCTAAATCTAAGGTGTCTTTGTAAGGTGATCCTTTCCTCAGTCCCTCCCATGCCGATCCAATTTCTTAACGTCAACTTAAACTACTTTTTTTACATATAAGGAGTAACTATTTTTCGACGATCGTGTACTTCAAACGTACACAAAGTACATCAACAGCACAATTATTAAGAAACCTATAATAATCATTTAGAAAACTTATGGGAGCGTAAGCGCGGGGGGACAAGTTTTTGTTCCACTGCTACTTGCCACGCCTAATTTAGACGGGGCAGGATAGTGCAAAAAAATCCGATACCAACCCCGCCTAAGATTAGACTAGGCAAGACTTGTTGTATATTCTTTAACTTTTTAGATTTTTCCTAATAAAAATAAAAGAATATCAAAACTTAAGAAATATTAATCACTCACCACAATTTTTCCTAATAGTCTATTATGAATGGTCTTGTGTCGCAATGAGCATAAACATCTTTCGCAGAATGAAAAATTCTTCGTACGTTGGTGAAAATTCCTATCATAGAACCAAACACAACTACTATATATATGCATTAAGCTCAGTCGTGTGATTTGTCAAGAACAAAGATGAACTTTACAAGAGAAGTGAAGAAGAATGTCAAAGAAGAGATTAAAAAGTCATCCATAAGTGTGGAAACTGGAAAATGTGTGAATAAATCATTCCAACCAAAAAAAAAATATTATTTTTGTTAAATTTTCTATACCACATTTCCATGTGTTGCTAATGGATGTTTGTTGGCATCCCAACCAATTAAGGTACGGATAAATCATCTCATCCAAAAACAAATTATCTACTTAGGAATGACAATCCAAGTAACATATTTGATTATTTGGGTCGGGTAAAAGGTTTTGCGGGTTATTGGCCACGGGTTGTCGGATTTGGGTCGGGTAAAAGGTTTTGTGGGTTATTGGCAGACGGGTTGTCGGGTAAGACTTTTTATCCGCCACCCACGATCCACGTAACGCCACGGGTTGTCGGGTATTACTAATACAAAGTTCATGAACTTTTCACAATGACTTAGATGATCTCTGATTCGAAGAAAATATTTAATTGTGTCCTCATCTTGATCCCTGTTTGAAATTCCGACAATCCTTTTACGTTCATTATATGATGTCGAAAAAAATATTTGAAGCGTTTAGGTTTATTATAAATTGAATATATGCTTTAGATAAAAGAAATGTTAAAATAATTTAGCACTTACAAGAAGTTAATAATGAAAATTGAAACTTAGGTTGATTAACTAAATCTAAAATGTTTTGAAATGTAAAGGTATTTATGACATTCTTAAAAATGTGAGTCTTATTTATGAAATTACTCCCATGAGGTATAATCATTATTTGTTGTAATTTGTACGTTAATTAGTCCCCACTTTTCAAGATATACCTTTATTCTCATTTGCCATAACCTAATCACTCCTAAATTGTTTTTGTTGTGAGTTGAAAATCTGAACCAAAATAAGTTAATTTGTTTTACGTCTAATAGAGTTTAAGGTATTAATCTCTCTCTCTCTCTCTAAATCTAAGGTGTCTTTATAAGGTGATCCTTTCCTCAGTCCCTCCCATGCCGATCCAATTTCTTAACGTCAACTTAAACTACTTTTTTTACATATAAGGAGTAACTATTTTTCGACGATCGTGTACTTCAAACGTACACAAAGTACATCAATAGCACAATTATTAAGAAACCTATAATAATCATTTAGAAAACTTATGGGAGCGTAAGCACGGGGGGACAAGTTTTTGTTCCACTGCTACTTGGCACGCCTAATTTAGACGGGGCAGGATAGTGCAAAAAAAATTGATACCCACCCCGCCTAAGATTAGACTAGGCAAGACTTGTTGTATATTCTTTAACTTTTTAGATTTTTCCTAATAAAAATAAAAGAATATCAAAACTTAAGAAATATTAATCACTCACCACAATTTTTCCTAATAGTCTATTATGAATGGTCTTGTGTCGCAATGAGCATAAACATCTTTCGCAGAATGAAAAATTCTTCGTACGTTGGTGAAAAATCCTATCATAGAACCAAACACAACTACTATATATATGCATTAAGCTCAGTCGTGTGATTTGTCAAGAACAAAGATGAACTTTACAAGAGAAGTGAAGAAGAATGTCAAAGAAGAGATTAAAAAGTCATCCATAAGTGTGGAAACTGGAAAATGTGTGAATAAATCATTCCAACCAAAAAAAAATATTATTTTTGTTAAATTTTCTATACCACATTTCCATGTGTTGCTAATGGATGTTTGTTGGCATCCCAACCAATTAAGGTACGAATAAATCATCTCATCCAAAAACAAATTATCTACTTAGGAATGACAATCCAAGTAACATATTTGATTATTTGGGTCGGGTAAAAGGTTTTGTGGGTTATTGGCAGACGGGTTGTTGGGTAAGACTTTTTATCCGCCACCCACGATCCACGTAACCCCCCCCCCCCCCCCCCCCCCCCCCCCCCCCATTATTATTTTTTCCGAAATGACAATGATCCATATTTAAAAACAAAAGGAAAAGGAGAACTCTACTTTTATTGCTAATGCCCCAATACTAAAAAAAACAAAAAACGAAATGATTAGTTTGCCATGACAGAATAGTAAATATGGATTTGCATGGATGATGGTCATTCCACTCAACAATTAGGGTTGGATAGCCTATTCAAGTGAACACGAGAGGAGCAACAGGAGATGCATGGGATAGTGCAATCTCCTCAAAATCCCACCCCACTCCAAAAGACAAAATGTGATTCTCTAGACTTTCAACTTGCAAAATCATAGTGCTTTGACCACTAACCACAAAATAATGTCATGGTGGTGATGGAAGAATAAAAGCTTGCTATAGTAGTAGGTAAGTCCAAGCCGAATGATAAGGATTGATATGTACGTCTGGGGCAAGCATGATTGCAGTCCAAAACAATAATTGCCAATATAAACCTCCCTAAAAACAAACCTTGCTAGGGGTTATTGCATATATATTATCCAATTTACTCATATTAATTTTCTCGCCTATACCCTTTATTTTGACGTCCTAGACTTCAATTTAAAAAAATGCCACTGAGAGGTTTCCAACGGAGTAACGTAAACATAAATAAATGTATTTTGTAATGACTTCAAAATAATTATGAATAACAGTGATATAAGCAAAAAAAATAGGTATTTCTCTAGGACGTCGTGAAAAATCCTATTATTAATTCATCTACAACATCGATCAACAGTAGTTTCTATTATCAAAAAAAAAATGTAACTCAAGAAGGGCAAAACTGCGACGAGGTAGCGAAATTTGTCTCTTCTACGTACAAAGATTTATGTTACAGCTCACCGTGTCATAGTTTGCTTCAAATTAACTGAGGCTAATTCAGGGCACATCTTCGACAAAATTTGAAATAAAAGGGGTTGATGAAGACGAATCAAATTCATCAAAGAGTATGAACCCAGTTCAATATAATCAAATTAAAGTGATCTAATTTGACAAATAACTTTTATAATAAGTGAAATTCCTATAGATAATGGTTAAGAATATGGCAGAAAGGGAAGATAGATATGCAATCCATTTTAGCTACATGCAAGTTAAGAGTCTAAGTAGTCTCACTCTCCCGTGGTTGGTTTGATAAAGTGGTTCTTTTATTGCATGATTGGCTTTGAGGGAAATGCCGACAACAACAACAGGGTGTTATCTCCCTATCAAACTATCAATGATATGAAAATTGAAAGCAACCCTTAGCCATAGTTTCTTGAAGAACACGATCGAACTATATATATGTAACATCTTATATATCAGGACAATTGCCTTACATCTTTAATTAATTCCCATATGATGGTTCCCACTTCAAGCATATCAAAAAGATGCGGATAAGTGGCAAGGAATGGGAAACTTTTCTCAAGCCAAGAAAAAGAACAAGAATGTCGAACAGATATTGTGGTTAAAGGAAATTCAAGAAGATGAGGAGAAACGTATGGTATAAAAATATCATTTAGTATAATATTATCGTAACTAAAAAGTAATATGCCAAGTATAAGTAATTTGGATTTCATTCCGATGCTTTACACACACTACTGATCAATTGGTAGCCTTTGGAGCTGCCGTTGTGTTTGCAAAGGACTCGAGCTTAGATTCCTTTAAAAAAATTGACATTCTTTTTGCTCTCACCAAACGACAATTTTGCGTGAAATTCCCTAGCTCGTAGGAAGAAAAGTTAGTTTTTCATGTGTTCTCTGCAGGAATACGATTCATTACGTATGGTGTTTTTTTCCTACATAATTCGCATGGTAAGATCTTTAATGTACGAAATACCAAATATCTATAATAGAAGCGGACCCCGGGGGCTGAAATTTTGTTTTCAGTCCAAAAAAATCATGTAAATTTGACTTATTCAATTTTGCTTGGAGAATTTGATTATATATTTATATGATATATCTATATAAATTAGTTTTAAAAATTCAAGATTTTGATCATATAATGTAAAGGTGTTCTAAAATTCTATATTAATTTGCTGAAAATGACATATGAAGCCGATCGTCATGTAGAAATTAAAAGTTATGTATTTTATGTTTATATTATTTTCATCCATGAAATGTCTTTACTGATTAACTATTCAAGTAGTGTCTAAACTACAAGTCAATCTGATTGAAGATTGGGTGTGCACATGCATGATGAGTGGTTGACGGTCCGCAACATTGAAAATCACATCGCGACTTCGAAATTCCATCCCACGTCCTAACCTTCATAGGGTCCGTTTGGATACCAATGGCGTCTTGGTTTGAGTTTCCAGACGTTGCGTCTGAAAACTTTTGGAGACCACAACGTCTGGGAGTGAAAATTTCGGACGCAATTTTTTTGTTTGGATGCACCTTACTCTTTCGATGCGTCTGGGGTACCCTTGCATGAAAAACCCAAAACCCACACCCAATCTCACGTTGTTTGGGTGTTTTGATTTTGCGTTTGTGTTTTGAACGTGGGAAACGATAAACGTTAATTTTTGATTTTTTTATGTTTTATGTTTTGATTTTTTAAAATTATTTATAATTTGTTTTTAAATTATTATTTTTTTCAAAATATGTTTTCTAATTGTTTTTATTTTTTCCTAATTTTTAAATTTTTTATGACTTTTTTAATTTTTTCAAGATCGACCGACCCCAAATGATGTGGATGAGAGAACGTATTGAAAAAAGTTGGGTTATTTTATTCAATAATTTTTTAAAAAAAACCCAAACAATTAGAAAATATATTTTAAAAAAAGAAGATTTTAAAAACAGATTAAAAATGATTTCAATATTGGTAATCAAATAATAATTAACAAGAGGTAATATTGGTAACTCCACAAAAAAAATCGCGTCTGGATGAAAAGCTAACTTCGGTTAGCTTCTCAAATGAGTGGATTTTACATAGGCGCGTCTGACTTTGAGACGCAAAAATCGAAACCAACTTTTATTGTTTGGTTGCCTCAATCCGCGTCAGGACGTCTGACTCGACGTAGACGCTGAGTAAGGTGCTCCCAAACGGACCCATAGAACAATTAAACGATTGGGCAATATATTAAGCTTTTCGTTATGCCCTTTTACTCTGCAGTTTAAAGCTGGAAGTGAGATTCTGACATCTCCCGAAAAGAGCCACAGTTTTACTTCCATGCAAGGGAATATGATTCCTTCTGCATCTAAGTTTCTAACCATACAAAATTTTAGGAATGAAGAGTACTTAAATATTTATTTTTAACTAGGGAAAAGGATACTATAATTCCATTCTTTCTCCATCTTTACAGCAAAAAAATTCAATACATTGTTTAACACAAAAGAGGGAACGTATATGTTATTTGATATATCTTGAAATTTCAGGGATAGATTCATAAAGATCCTTTAAATAATTGAAAATAGCATTAATACTTCCAGCATTTCATAACGGAGAAATTTCAGGTACCCTTCAAATACAATTCAATATCACCGATACCCTTCAAATAAAATAAAGAGACTATCATCTATACTTGTTGAGAAATGAAAGTGTTTGCGGAAAGAAATTATATTATGTATGTATATTTGAATTTTGAATACAAGGGTTTATATAAGCTATCGAGTGGGATATTCGTTGGAGAGCTGGGTCGCGTCTGTTGGTGAAGGGGTGCGTCTGTTCGAGGAGAGAGGCGTCGGTTGATGAAGAGGTGCGTCCCCTCGTTCCTTTCAACATTCCCCCTCAAGTTGGGTCCGGAAGAGATTGTAGGTGCCTAACTTGCTTATGATGATGTTGAATGGTTTCTGACTTAGAGCTTTGGTGAAGATGTCTGCCAATTGTTCTTTGCTGGAGACGTATGGGACTCCTATTTCCCCAGCCTGAATTTTTTCACGGATGAAGTGACAATCAACTTCAATGTGTTTGGTTCTTTCGTGAAACACGGGGTTTGATGCAATGTGTCGGGCAGCGTTGTTGTCACAAAACATGTTCATAGTTGAAGTGTGAGTTTGACCCATATCTCGAAGAAGTTGTTTTAGCCAAATGAGTTCGCTGGTGGTGGATGCCATTGCTCGATACTCTGCTTCTGCGCTTGATCGGGCAACGACCTTCTGTTTCTTACTCCTCCAAGTTACAAGATTTCCGCCAACAAACGTGCAAAAACCAGTAGTTGATCTTCGATCATGGCTCCCTGCCCAATCAGCATCTGAAAAACCGATGATACTGTTAGAATTGTTGTTTTTCATAAGTAATCCTTGCCCTGGGGTTTGTTTTATGTACCTTAGAATCCTATCAATAATATCTAAATGTGATGTTCGGGGTGCATGCATGAATTGGCTAACTATACTAACAGCAAAGGTGATGTCGGGTCTGGTTACGGTTAAATATATAAGTTTTCCGACAAGTCTTTGGTATTGATGAATATCTTTAACAGGTTCACCGTTAGTTGGGCCGGTTTTGAGATTTGCCTCAATGGGTGTATTAGCTGGTCTGGCTCCAAGTTTTCCTGTTTCCTTCAATAGGTCTAGGGCATATTTCCTTTGTGATAGGAATAGTCCTTTCTTTGAATATGCAATTTCTATTCCCAAGAAATATTTTAATAAGCCTAGATCTTTTATATCAAATTTCCTTTTTAGATAGTTTTTAACTTGATTGATTTTTTCGTTATTATCTCCAGTAATGATGATATCATCTACGTAGACCAAGACTATGGTAGTTTCCCCCTTATGGTGACTAGTAAACATAGATGCGTCAGCAGAAGATTTTAAAAAACCATAAGCGATAAGAAAGTGACTAAGTTTTGCGTACCATGCCCGAGGGGATTGCTTCAGGCCATAAATGGCTTTGTTGAGTTTGCATACCTGATTTGGAGAGGTGTTGTATCCTGGTGGTGGTATCATATATACTTCTTCTTCAAGAGTGCCTTGGAGAAAAGCATTTCTGACATCCATTTGGTAAAGTGTCCAACACTTGTTAACAGCTAGGGATAGGAGAACACGAACAGTGTTCATTTTTGCTACTGGTGCAAAGGTCTCAAGATAATCAAGACCGTAGGTTTGGGTATACCCTTTCGCTACAAGGCGTGCTTTATATCTTTCGATAGTTCCATTGCTATTGTATTTTATTTTGTAGACCCATTTGCATCCAACGGGTTTGGTTCCATTAGGTTTAGGAATAAGGGTCCAAGTGTTGTTGGTTTCTAAGGCGTTAATTTCTTCTTGCATGGTTTTTTTCCATTTAGGGTTGCAACTAGCTTCATCGTAGTTCTTAGGTTCTAGGTTTTCATTTATTTGAGTTAAGAATGCCATATAGTTTGGTTGTAGTTGTTTATAGGTTAGATAATTCTTAATGGGATAAGTTACTTGTGAGGTGATAAAGTCGTTAAACCTAGTGGGTGGACGAGTTGGTCGAGTAGATCTTCTTGGGGGTGTTGGAGGTGGATTTCTGGTTTCTTCGTTTCTTTCGTTATGTCCTTCTTGTCCTTCGTTTCTTCCTTCTTGTTCTTCTTCGTCTTTCTCTTCTTCTTCTTCTTCAGGTTGGTGGATGTTGAATTCAGGTAGAACGAGTGTGCTGTCCGGGGGAGACTTGGTTGTCCCGACAATGTTGAAGTAAGACTCATTTTCTCTAAATATTACATCCCGAGAGATATACATTTTACAAGTTTCGGGGTTAAAACATTTGTACCCCTTTTTGTTGAAAGAATAGCCAAGAAATAGGCATTTTACAGAATTGCTATCAAATTTATCTATGCGCTTCTTATGAACAAAACATACACATCCAAAGACTTTAAGATGATCTAAGGTTAGTTTTCGTCCTAAGAGTATCTCTAGTGGTTGTTTATGTTGAAGAGAAGGGCTAGGGAGGCGGTTTATTAGATAAGTAGCAGTTAAGACAGCATCGGACCAAAAACGTTTGGGAACATGATTTTGAAAAAGTAGGGATCGAGTTACATTTAAAAGATGGCGATTTTTCCTTTCAGAAACTCCATTTTGTTGAGGGGTGTGAATGCACGTCATTTGGTGTAATATTCCCCGATTTTTCAAAAAATTTTGAAAGTTGTGACTGGTGTATTCTGTCCCGTTATCTGTCCTTAAGGTTTTGATTTTAAAATCATACATATTTTCAATAAATGTTGTAAATTCACAAAAAATCTGAAAGACATCAGATTTGTTTTTGAGGAGATAAGTCCAAGTGTTACGTGAGAAATCATCAATAAATAGCACAAAATACTTAAAACCGTTGTAAGACTCGACCGGAGCGGGTCCCCAAATGTCGGAGTGGACTAATTCAAAAGGTAAGTTTGATTTGGTGTTAGAGTTGGAAAAAGGAAGTCTAGTTTGTTTGGAATACTGACAGACATCACATGCATAATCAGATGAAATAAAAGGAAATAACGATTTTAAAACTAGATGAGACGGGTGTCCCATTCGTTTATGCCAAAGGTCATAACTCGGCCCACTAGAGGTGTGAAAAATTTTGTTTGGAGTTTCTAAAATGTAGAGTCCCCTGGTATAGACTCCTTTACCAATCGTCTTCCCTGTAGTTCGATCCTGAAAAAATACATCATTCGGGGTGAATATAACATTGCAATTTAAATTTTGTGTAATTCTTGCTACCGACAGAAGATTAGAAGTAAATGTTGGGACATATAAAATATTTTTGTTCGTTTGATTTAAGATGGTGGTTTCACCTATTCCTTTTATTTCTACTTGATTATTGTTTGCTACAGTCACAAAATTGTTAGATGATTTCACATGATTTTTGATTTTTCTTAGTAAACTCGGGTTTCCGGTCATGTGGTCAGTAGCACCAGAATCAATTATCCATTGATCATTATTTTCATGCCCTATTTTTGCTGAGTTTCTATCTGATTGGTATGCAGATAAATTTCTGGGAGAAAGTGTTATACCTGCACAATTACCTGAACCTTGAGGAGTGGATTGCAAATATACGCTGAGGTGGCCTAGTAATTGATCCAGCGGAATCGGGTCGGATCTGGAGCTGGATCCGGGTCCGGCGGGTGGAACATCCGATCGGTTCGCGGAATCGGGTCGGGTCAAAGCAAATCCGGATCCGCCAGAATCACGTGAGGTTATAAAACCCCGCGGATCCGAGCGAACGACCGATTCGCCTTCCCATCTTCTTCGTTCCTCTTCCATGTTAGGGTTTGCCGCCGCGTTGTTTCCTGTTGGTCCCTCACTCCTATTTTTGTTCCGATGACTTCCTCCTCCGTCCCTTGGTGGCCGGAGATGCGGATGTAGGAACCAACATGAGTTCTTGTTATGCCCGATTTTTTTACAGTTGTCGCATGTTTCCTGTGGTTTGTTTCCATATTTTTTGGTTTTATTTTGTGGTTTTCCAGCGAAGAACGCTTGAGTTTCTGATCGATCAGCGATCTGAGCGGTGGTTCGGCGGGTCTCCTCCCGTTGGATCATCGCGATGATGGACGCGAGATCAGGAAGGTTGGAAGTCATCAGGACTTGGCTTCGGATAGCTTCGTAGCTACCGTCGAGTCCGATGAGAAACTGATAGATTTGGTCCCTTTCTTTTCGCTCGAGAAGGGTTGGTGGGTCAATAGTCGCCGGTTCGTAGATAGCGAGTTCATCCCATCCACGTTGTAGTGTTCCGAGATACTCCGTGATGGTTTGTCCTTGCTGCTTTGTCTGCGACAGATCGTGTTTTAGTTTAAAAATATGAGCGAAGTTGTGGGCTTTACCATATATGTTTTGAGCCGCATCCCATAGCTCCTTTGCTGAGTTTTTGTAAAGGAAGATGGCCCCGATTTTTGGTTGCATGGAGTTGATCAACCATGACATAACAAGGTGGTCCATCGCCTGCCACTCTTCTTGTTTTGTTTCGGTGTCATCCTTGTCTGGTTTCTTTGTTGTTCCGGAGATGTGTCCCAGCTTCCCTTTTCCGCTGAGAGCCAGTGTGACAGCGCGTGCCCATGACAGAAAGTTCTGTCCGTTGAGCAGCTGAGACACCAGTTTTGGGGCACTGTTTTCTAGATCCGACATGTTTTCCTTGATTTTCTTTCAAGGGTTTTGGGTGTCGGGGTTTTGTTTATCACCTTCAACCCCCTTGAGAGGCAAAGATGATGGATGGTGCTTTTTCTGGTTTGGTTTTGGTTTTCTCTGAGGCGATCGATGATGAGTGGTGGGCACTCTGAGGATCACCAATGATGGAGCGTTTGCTCTGATACCATGTTGACAAATGAAAGTGTTTGCGGAAAGAAATTATATTATGTATGTATATTTGAATTTTGAATACAATGGTTTATATAAGCTATCGAGTGGGATATTCGTTGGAGAGCTGGGTCGCATCTGTTGGTGAAGGGGTGCGTCTGTTCGAGGAGAGAGGCGTCGGTTGATGAAGAGGTGCGTCCCCTCGTTCCTTTCAACAATACTCTTCAAATTTATATATCATTTCACCAATACCCTTTAATCTCAAGTATTCCTTCACATTTGCCTTTTTTCCAAACCCCTCGACATAAACTTAGATTAAGTTAACTAATAATGCTTGAATTATATTTTTACCCATGTTTGTTCATATTAATTTCACATATATATAAAACTTTATTGTAAGTGAAAAGATAAGTGCAAGAATAAATAAGAATAAATATATCTTCAAATCTTTCTTAAACACCCCAACAAAAATTTCTCTCTCTTGCCTTTTAGTTTAATACTATACTTATATTTGAAATTCAAAGAAAGAAACAAGACAAATTTGAAATTCAACTCCTAAAAGTTAAGTTGACTTAAGTTTATGTTATAAACTTGATAAAGGGTATATGTGAAACAGTGAAAGCATATTTGAAATTGAAAGGTATACATGAAAGTCTATCTAATTGGAGAGTGTTGGTGAAATTAAAACGTATTTGAGAGGTATGTATGAAATTCTCCCTTACAAAAATATCGTAGATAGTGAATCAATTAGGCTCGTATTTCGGTCTTGTTGGGCTTACTTGTGTAGGCCCACTTTTGTTAGCATTTTTGTTGTTAGGACTTTAATGATTCTTTAACTTCATTTATCTAGATTCACTTAGGATCTGTTTTGGTTTCCAAATGCTTACCAATCACAAGAATTTTGTCATCTATATAGTTTTTTTCAGTGCTGTTTTGAAAGGTCTGATACAATTTTGGGGCACACAAATGGTATTAGACTGAGAAGCTTACTATGTGATGTGAGCTTTCGGAATGGATTTTAATTTTTTTATTGCAATCTTGCCTCTACGTTTTATTGTGCATTTCATGTCGCAATGTTTTATTCCTCTTTCGTTTTCGTCTGTAGTAACATTTTTATACTAATGTTGTATTTAAACCTTGCAAAATTTTCAATCCGAAAACTATTTTTCGAAATTTGTTCTCACCAAATAATAAAGTAAAAACATAACATCAAATTGATATCAATTATTTGGTTGATGAAAACATAAGTTCAAACGACTAGTTTTTATATCTGTCGAGAGAGAGAAACGTCTATGTGACACGTGACATGCCATATGGGTTGGGAGTTGGGACCTACAAAAGAATCGATCGGCTGAGGGAAGACCGGCGTACCAAATGGGGGTTAAAATCAACGGTTGGAATATTTGATTGTAATAATGAGTCATGTTACTTTGTTCATCATCAAAATTAGACTAAATAATACCAAAAAATTAACACCCCTAAACTTTCAAGTGTCACAATCACCGCTCTTGAAACGTTCAATTCGTAAGTGTTTGCACCCCTTCCCATTGATAATTTGTTGATTTTTGCATTGTTTTCCACGAACACTCCTAATTTTAACTTTTAAGCAAAATAATATGAACACATATAGTTTTTTTCCCTTCAAATTTGCATCAATTTGGTATCAGATCATGTATCACGTGTAAACCAAATCTAACACAACTCCAAACTGTTTCGACAAATTTAAGATTAGGAGTACTCATGGGGGGAATACAAAAAAATCAACAAATAATAAAGAATTTATATAACTAAAAATTTGTTAGTGTTCAAAGATCGAAAGCTTAGAATGTGTAACTGTACACTTTAAAGTTCAAAATGTGTAAGTCTTGAGAGAAAAGAGTGGTTGTAATTAACAAAAAAATATACGCCCACCGAAGTCTATCCCGGTGAACCCTTTGTTTTTTGCTCAGAAGAAGAAGTTTTTTTTTTTTGTAAACATATATATTATGTTTTAGAATTTATTTTTGCTTTTTGACAACTAATCTCTTCAGTTTTCTCTTGTTTTTAGAGAAAAAAATAAAGCCAGCAAATCGTTGCTTTCCAAACACACACATTAGGTGAGAGGTATGGCACAAAAAGCCTCTCTCCGACCCCGCGTGGTTGTATAAATATAATTATTGTGATTTCTTGGCTTAATAATTACGTATTATTAAAGTCATGTCTACGTTATAGCGAAGTCTTTTTCTTGGTTCAGATGAGAGGGGTGATGATGATGTAAAGAACTACTAAGCATTACATCCTGGATATGTAACATAACAAGTCAATTATCCAGCAATAGTTTGCATTCTGTGATTTGGTTGAATAACTCCTCATTTCTATGACCATACTCTATATGTTTGTACCTTTTGCTGGGATCAGATGTATTTGTTTCGTAACTAGTATCTTTTTAATTCCAATCTACGTACTTTTATCGCAAATTAGATCGAATAATTAATTTTCAGAGCAAGTATATGAGCAAATACATTGTAAAGGGTGATGATGTAGGTAGACGCAAGTCACGCAACACATGCACTTTTTAATACCAAAATTCGTAATTAGAATGTAAACCAGTTCCGTTGGAAAACACTACACAGATATATTTCAATATACTCATACAATACACTTATACACGTGTACATAAACAGCAAATATACATACGTACCAATATACGTATTGCGTGATAGTTTTACTACCAAGTTTCGTGTTGGGCATTTCTTTTGGGAAAGAAAACAGTTGTAAAAAAATATTTTCAACAAACCTTAAAGAAACTATTGTATTTGTACCTTATACATTTTATCCTAGAAAACAAGTCTATCATTTGGAGATATTTTTATTATAGTTTCATCATTAACTACTATCTATCTTTTATTGTCATTAACTAGATAAGTACCAGTTGAATATAAAGGGCCTTTTAGGGTCTGAAGCATCATGCTGGTGCACAAGTGACGTCATCATCCAAGATATTTGATAGAATTTAAAACGAACCAAAGGGAAAAGGCAACCTTGAGAAAGAAAGACCATCCAAGCATTTGACTTGTTGGAGTTTTCTATTGCACTTATATTCCAACAATGTACACATCACAACATCAAACACCACAGCCATCAACTCCCGTACACACTATTGCATACCAACCTCTTTTCTGCCAACCTATATTAGACACCAACCTCTCTTCCCGTTCTCCTCAGATATCCATAATTTCTTGTTTGCATTTCTACAAGAGAGTAACATTTGATGGGTGAACCGGAGAACACAACCACCTTTCAGAATCCAAGGCAAGTGGTCAGGAAATTCTTGGCAAGGCCGCAGCATGAAGGCGTTGGGGCCATCGTTCGCCGGAGTATCGGAAGGTATTGAGTTATTACCTTTGTGAATTGTCATTGCTTAGAAATGAAAGAAGCATATGAAAATAAGAAGTTGTTCGGAGTTTTGGTATTAATAAGTTTGGTATTGTTATTGTAATTATATTGATTTGCTGGGGTTTTTTTTCAGGTTTGAGTTGAAGTACTTTGATCCGTTCCTTGCTCTGGATGAATTCTCAGGTTTGCTTTGAATTTTTTTTGGGTTTGAAAATTTTGACTCCATTGAAATTTAACAAATCTGATCATGTTTTTGTTTCAGTGACAGCACCTGCTGGATTTCCGGACCACCCACACAGAGGTGCGACAACAAATTGATCAATAATGTAGATTCACGTCCACTTTTCCAAATCAATTTACTATGCTAAATCAATTCATCTTGGTCTGTTTTTTTGTTGCTAAATACAGGTTTTGAGACTGTCACTTACATGCTACAGGTACAGTCTATTTTACCCTCTTATCATTTTTAGTTTTTTTATCAGGTACATGTCAAATGGTTTCTCTGCCTGATTTGCTTTTCTTTTAAATGATGAATTCGTAAGCTCCCCGGTGATATTCACATTGCTTGTCTTTACTCTTTACTTCCCACCGTGGAAAATGTGTACTGTCTTATTAGTCACGGAGAAAGATGATTTAAATTTCAATATATTAGGTAATGTTCCTGATTTCCTATTTTCACAAGATTAAGTCCTCAAACAAAAAATTAGTCCCCAATTTATCCATTTAAAATGGAGTTCATGCCGAGCGCACTACTAACCCACCAATCCACCATTTTATGTTTGACCACACCACAACGACCTATGGGATTCGTAATCGTTTTAAATTTAAACCATCGAGCCAAACATGCCAATAAATCAAAATAGTTGACTTTGGCAGCGGAAGAACAATTCCTTGGTAGAATCCACTGTGGACATTACTTTCGGGCTTAGTGGAAGAAGATGACGTTACGTCACACCCCCATTTTAGTGGACCATGGGTTCTCAATTTCTCAAGGTTGACTTTAAAAAGTCAACGAATACTTCTTTCCTGGCTCAAGTTAACCATCCGATTCATAATAACAGGGCAATGTAAACGTAGCGTCTGAGGTCAAAATCATTAATTATTCATATAATTATAATATATAATTCAGGGAGCAATCACACACGAGGACTTCGGTGGCCACAAGGGCACGATCCGATCGGGCGACGTGCAGTGGATGACTGCCGGCCGGGGAATTGTTCATTCGGAGATGCCGACCGAGATCGGAACCCAGAAGGGCCTCCAACTCTGGGTTAATCTCTCCTCCAGGAATAAAATGTAAGACCAATCAACAACAAGTCATACATTTAATTCCAATGTTTAATTTCCTCTAATCGTTTTACAAATAACTTCAGGATTGAACCCAAGTACCAAGAGATGCCAAGCAAGGACATTGCCCAGGTGAAAAATGATGGGATAAAAGTCCGCGTTATCGCTGGAGAGTCAATGGGCATTAAGTCTCCGATATACACGAGAACGCCAACAATGTACCTCGAATTCACTCTCGAACCCTCAACTAGACTAAGCCAGCCAACTCCTAGCAATTGGAATGTTTTCGCGTATGTGTTGGAAGGTGAGGGCGTTTTCGGTGAGATGAAAGCGTCTCCGGTCGGGCCACACAACCTTTTGCTCTTTGGGCTTGGCGATGGACTCCAGGTGTGGAACCGATCGTCGTCATCGTTGAGGTTTGTGGTGGTTGGAGGTGAGCCGTTGGGCGAGCCGGTGGCTCAAATGGGACCATTTGTGATGAACACTGATGAAGAAATTGATTCAACGATCGATGACTTCGAATTCTGTAGAAATGGGTTTGAGAAGGCTAAGTATTGGAGGTCTGAGGCCATGGTAGATGTTGACTACTAGTTAAGTTTATATGTTGCACACTTGTTTATTGTTTTGTTTTTCTTTCTTTTCCGAAGGAGTTGTTTAGTTTTTGTTGTCTTGCATTATTTTTTTGTATACCGTTGAAGCAATTGAAATTCAAATTTCTCAAATTTGTCCTCTTTCTTTTCTACAATCTACATTCTTGCTTGTGAAATCTAGCACCTCGAATGTGACCAAGAGGAGCACGGCCGATTTGATAGAATACTTAGGAGCTCAGACGCTCTATCCCACGCACAGCGCTCACGCAAGTGGGCCCCCATATCTACATCAGTTTTTTATTGTTTAGTTAATGTATTTGTATGGTATATTGTATTTGTTGCGAGGGGATCTAACAATGCACTTATACGAAACACAGATTAAACGCACAACGTAATACCAAATATTGATTGCGGAATTAACTTCGGATCATCTCCCAAACTTAATGCAACAAGAACACTAATAAGATGAAAATAAAAAAGCAAACACCAACACACACCTGAAACAACCACGACACACGCGATTTACAAGGTTCGGCAACGTGCCTACGTCCTTGGGGGTCTCCTGCAAATTTTATTTCCTTCTTCTGCTTCTCCAACAAGAAAAACAACCGAAATTACAAATATTTGGAGGCAATAGGTCCTCCAAAGCACACTAGATCTATCTCTAGTCTTAATCTCTCAACTCACAATTAAGGAAACAATGTTGTGTATGTATTGTATTCAAAATTAAGAGCAAACAAGTCATTTTATAGACTCAAAAACCGAACTACAATTAAGCAAAACCGTGCTGAACAATTCGCGGGAAACGGTCGACCGATGCTCATTCGGTCGCCCGTTCGTGTTTCAACAGAAACGATTCATGTTCCGATTCGGTTAACCGGATCCTTCCCGGTTGACCGAGAGAATACTTCTCACACGACTCGGTAGACCGCGAGAACGATTCTTCCACGAACTAACAAATTCTCCAACAACCCTTCGGTGGACCGAGAACCCCCTCGGTGGACCGTGCCAAATTGGGCAGACACTTTTAGATTCTCGGAACACCAAAAATCTCCCCAACGGTTTACCGAACCCGTTGTTCCGAAATGCCTAATACATTCTGACGGTAGACCGAATCCAATTCGGTCGTCTAATCCCAGCTGCACCCGAAGTGCCTGGAATCCTTGGTTCTTCGCCAAAATTCTTGGGTTGCGGATCGGTAGATCTGATCACATCCAGTCGACCGAATATTCCTTGATTTGATTCCTTAACAAATATAGACAAATATTCAACAATATTATGTATTTTTTGGTATAAAATAATCTTTTCTCACCAATTTTCATCTCTCCTCCAACGCATTTTCCACTCCTAAAACTCACAATATATTATGGATGGGTAATATATATGTATATTGAACATATAAATGGTATAAATACGAATATACTAAAGAAGATTGGGATAATTGTGTTTTCGTCCTTATTTTAATGTCATGTCAGTACGCGTGAAATTGGGGTGGGAAAAGTACTTGAGAAGATTACTTTCCAATATTTATTGATAGAAGATTATCAAAAATTAACATGAAAGGATCAAAAAGGAAATCATTTTTGAAGACGTTTGAGTGAGCCTAGGCCCATGAATGAAATTCATCGAATTCTTAGCACTACGCGTGTGGGCCAACTCCGCCCACAACATTTTTATACCAGGGATATTAATAAAACATCGTCAAACTATGCATTTAAAGTTTCAATTCTACTAACAAACGTAATCAATTATATCTACAATTAATTGCAAAAACTCAAATTATACATAACAAGTCAATATGCATTTAATTAATTGCTCAACAGTGTACAATATACAACTCCATGGAGGTTCTTGGAGCCGCTGTTTTAAACAATTAACCCAATTATCATGTGTACCTACGAACTCAACCCAATCGCACATGTACCCAACCCAAGTCCCAACCCCTTAAGAACACATTATAGATCTTATACCCTATGCAAATTGATCAAGCGCATGCGGCGGGTGCAACAGTTCCAAGAGCAGAAGCGTGAGCGTTGGTACAAGTGGACGTTGCCTCACCTTCTCCATTATACTCAAGGTGGATGTTGTTCAACTCCACACCACATGGCAGCTTCTTGCTACATACCAGATTAACAGCAACATTTGTGCTCGATGTTCCTCGGATGTTCTTGAACTTGATGTTGCTAATCTTCACATTAGATGGAGCCTGCAATACAATGCGCATAATATATGTACGTTCATATTATGATTTATAAGTTGTAACAGTCAAGAATTATGTCAAACCATTAAGCTAAATATTTACCTTATTGCCACAACCTCCAGTTGGGCAGTATTCTTGGTCAATGATAACCGGATTGGCGACATCGTTCATCACAATATTTTCAAAAGTGAAGTTTCTAGCAGCAAGGGCCGTAGAATCTTCCCACGTCTTGATCCGGACACCGTTGGTGGTCTTGGTGAGGGTGCAATTGCTGACGTGGATGTCGGTGACATCCTTGTCGTCCTCGTACTTGCCCAGGCTACCCACACTGATGCCGTGACCAGGCCCGCAGTAAACTCTCGATATCTTAACTCCAGCCGTACTGGGTCCGATGGAGATGCAGTCATCGCCTGTGCCGATTTTGGAATCGGTGACCTCAATGTTGGAGGACAGGCCAATGTGGATGCCATCGGTGTTGGGGCTCTCATCGGGCGCAGTGATTGTGACACCTTTGAACTTGAGGTTGTGGGAATTGAACACCATAACGTGGAACATCTTGCTGTTCAGGGATCTAATGCTTTCCACCAACGAGTTGTTCACTGATCCAAACGTGAGGGACTGCATGCAATATCGATCACAGTTAAGGTAGCCCTCATTAGTGGCTTATAATTAAGTAAGTAAGTAATTAAGAGTGATCAAGAGTAAATGAGATCAGTGTTAATTGTGATCACGTACGGATGGGAGGGGCTTGCACTTTAGGGTCTTTGGGCATTTGTTGTGAGGCCATGCCAAAGCTCCCTGACCATCAAAGGTGCCGTGTCCAGTGAGCCTCAGACCATCAATGTTATGGAAGGCCACCCAACCAGAGTCTGAGAAGACGTTGAGGTCGGTCGGTGCGAGAATTGTCCCTTGCAGTTGGAAGGTAATGAGGCCCTTGCATGGGCCATCGAATTTCACAGGACCGACGTTGAATTGTCCTTTGGGGACCAGCACAAGAGCTGATCCTTCCCATTCACATGCTTCCGTCCATGCTGCCAAGAAAGCCTTCAACAAGGTAGATGAGTTATTTTATTTTACAAAATGTAATGTGTACTTAGATGATCATATATTCTAAAATTGCGTAAACATATATGATATGGGGTTTATGTTCACCTTGGTGCAATCATTTTTGCCGCCACTTTTGGCACCAAATTGCACAACATCAAAGGTCTTCTGTTCAGAAGCAGTCGCAGAAGTAGCAAACAAGAACATAAGCAGAAAGCTCATTGCACCCATTTTGGCCTTGTTTGCTGCTAACATGTATTGGTCCCTCCAACCAAATAAATAGTTTTGAGCGTACAATTGTTGTTTGAGATGTGCAACATTTTCGTGGAATTTATAGTATTGGATCAGTATTAGGGTGTTCAGTTTTTGTTTGTTTGTTTTTCCATTTCAAGGTATACGCCCAAAACACATTTGGTGGCAAGCAGCATGGATTTGGTTATGTTGTTGTTTAACTGCTCGTCCTGAATTCACTCTATACCTATAAAGCAAGTTGGTATAACTGCAACTGGTATGTGATTTGGAGGTTGACAGGCCTTTGTAGTAAACTCAGTTATTATGAGTTATGTGGACGTATTGGAGCTAAATTTTTATTTATATGAATGTGAATTTCGTTATAAAAGGAGGCGGCAGGTGTAGTTTAGACCATCTTTGGCAACGTCCGGGTATTTCGCAGGCGTCCTGTTTTCTCTCTCAGTCACGTCAATTTCTCTTTCAGCCACATCAACACAAATCAAACTCCCCAAATTTTCCTTAATCACACCCAGACGCCTTACATTCTCTCTCTTCCACGTCACTTGGGGATCAATTCCGGATAAAACACACAAAAAAGTATAAACAAATAAAAAACATATTATATATATTTTTTTTTTGAAAAAACGATTTAAAATAATTTTAAAAACATTTTTAACATTTTAAAAAAAATTAAACCAATCCGAGGGTGCCACGTGCCCCACAGATTGCCCCGCCAGGTGGAAAAACTGGCGGACCCGGGTGGTGGCAAAATTTTTTGGCCCTCCCAATGGGAGGGCAAATCGGGCGTCCGATTGGGTGCCCGATGTTAGAACACCCGTTAAGGGTGCTCTTAGATATCTTGCAAAATTTGCTAATTTGCTAACTGAGATTGGGAAACAATTAAGGTCAAAATGAGGGATGAAAAGAAAAAAATTCGAGCCTTTTCTGATGATGTGTTCTATAAATAAAATGCCGTTAAGATAATTTTCTTCTTCTTGATATCAAGGAAAACCCATTAGGCTTGGATAATATTTGAAAATTAGTTCTAAGCAATCACTTGGAAAATTCTTGCGAATTCTAAACGACTAAACCCAAACTTCAACAAATCTTAGTAAAGTTTGAAAATATCACATTATTGCACTATTATTGAAATGTTAAAATTTCATATCTAGATCCGTATCATGTGCAAAAAGATAGAAATCAATATCCATACTCGTATCATTCGGGATACAAAAAAATGAGGGGAAATTAAATCAAGTTACTAAACATTTTAAGCATGTGTACTTTGACCAGTCGAAATTTTGTTTAGGTTTTCATTCTCATGTCTTTTTTGTAACAAATCTATTTTTATAAAAAAATACACCTTGTTTTCCTATTTACCGTCGTAAGATAACAATAGTAATTAGTCGACTGATCGAAGTGGAACGACTAAGTTGTGCTTCTTAGGTGGTCAACTGGAATTTGTGGATTCGTTGATTCGTACTTTAGTTATAGTTATTTACTTTTGTTGACCCAGTTGTCTATCTAAGTAATTCAATAATCTAATTTTAACATTAAACAATTTGTCAATTAGTAAAAAAAGACTGTGAACTAGAAAAGAGAACAACACGTCAATACAAAATACACAATAAGATGCACAAAGTAACATATTTGATAGTTTTTCTGAGCTCATAAACAACATATGCCAACAATATCTCATTAAAAATTACAATACCATGAATAAACTAACAAATAATTTAGTCTACTTCATCAACGGCTTTGTACACGTCTTTCTATGATGACGACTCATTGCCTTAGACCATCACTAACGACCCAGTCATCAGCTCTCTCTTTTCAAAATCAGCTTTCTCTCTATTCCACATCAGTTTTCTCTTTCCTCAACCCACATTCTTCTCTTTCCTACACTATTCACATCTTAACCACAACCCAACACAACCCACAACAACTTACCTCTCTCCTCCACATCATATTTTATTTCCACTAACTTTTATTATATTCCAAAATCAATTATATTTACTCAAAACATTAATAATTCAAACAAATATTTATTAATAAGCAAATAATTATTTTTATCAATAAAAAACAAAATACATATTTATTTAAACCTAGCGTAATACAATAAAATATTACATTACCTTAATTTCATTAAAATGAAAATGCATACTACTAAAAAAAATTAATTTGAGGTCCCCCCGAATCGTTGGCATATGTGCTCGATCAAGTCATATCTTAGGGCGAGATGCCTGTTTTTTTCACGAATGTGTTCTCTGGTGTCCATGTACGTATCAAGATTGACAACACGCCTGCAGCACTCCAAATGCACGTTCGACGTCTTTACACACTCCTTCTTGGCATTGTGTAAATAATCTGTCCTTAGGAGTTTGGGGTAACGGGATAAACTTCACGAAAGCATTTCCGTTTAAGCGTTGTAAATCTGCTTTAATTTCAACTAAGCGGTGTATTGTAGCTTCATTTCAATCCAAGTGTGCTAATATAGTTTTAATATCAAATTATTTACGAAATAATATTCCCACGTATTTAAACCAAATACAAATTAAATACAACATCTTCAACAAATAAATAATACCCAACATATTTAAACCAAATAAAAATTAAACCCAACATCTCCAACAAATAAATCAACCTAACATCTAAAACAAATATTTAACCAATAAATATTTAACAAATAAATAAAACTTAAAACAAAAAAAACAAAAAAAAACAACCCGGACGCGCCACGTGGTGCGTCCGGGTTGGATAACCCCGGACAACCGGGTCGACGACCCGGGCGAAGATGACCTGGGGCATCTTCGACCCACCTGGGTCGACTGGGGATTTAATCCCGTTAAGGGATGCCCTTGCACTGAGAAGAGGTGACGGGATATGTATCTCGAATATTTGAAGAAGAACAATATCATTATTTGTTAACTGAATCTGAACGTAATATTGTTCGGGAAGAATGTAGCTTAAATTAAGAAATTGATGATGCTTTGAGAGAAGACCTTTTAGAATAAATAAAATTGAGAATATCATCTAAAGTAGTTTGTTTATGTACAAATGTTACTGATCCTTACGTTCATAACCACAAATAACCATGACTACATCCACGTTGCTAACAATTAACAATTTAAATGTCTTTAGTTGTTTTTTATAAACATGTAATAGACTATATAAAAGTGTTGAATTTTGATGAAACACGATCGAAAAATAACATAGAAACGATTTCTAAATTCATCAACCACTTAAGATTTATGCACATGATAATAATGAGGAAAACTAACGTACAACGATTTATACATTTGATACGTGCATTTCTTTTGCTCATTGAGAAGTGCGGAGAATCTCAAGTATGATTCATCTACTCGAGACACACGAACAATGGTCTAAACTCCACCAACACGTTAGCTAGAACGAGAAGAGTGAAAGAACAACTTTCTTCTTTGGTGGAGAGAGAGATAGAAGACGACTAAAATGGGGTGGTGGTTAGGATTAAGAGGATTTTTTTTGGTTTGCATCATTTTCTCCTCGTATTTATAAGTTTCTCTAAAGCTAACACTAATCTAATTAGGTAAGTTAACTTAATGAGCTTATTTACTCATCCATATGTTTAGTCTATTGGATCAATGTGTGTAATTCTTTGTAAAATTCGATTATATTAGTAACACGCATAACAATTGACACATACATCGTAATTGATTTCTAATTAAACGTTACGACCCCTAATACAATCAGATTAATTATTATTTTAACCATTTATTCATTGTCATCTTGATAAAGAACACCTCCTTGAAAAAGATCATAATCAACTAATCTAAACAATACAATCAGCAAATCAGACCTTCAAAATTAACAAGTTAAGCAATTTTCTAATGCCGACGAAACATGCTTGTACATGATAGTAGTTAGAGTTAAAAAATCTAAAGAGAATTTAAGTCTCAAAATCTTCAAAACCACGAAGTCTCATAAAATCGCAAAATCTTACCTAACTGAAGCGCATTTAAGTCACAAAAAACGAAAACAACTCTCACGTCCAAATTGAAAACGGAAAAAACACAATTCCCCAAAAATACGTGTTGACGAGAGAATTAACAACATATAACAGTACATCTAAACTTCCAATCTAAAAAACTCATTGGAGGTTGAGAGAAATAAGAACGAAAGATTTTTTTTGTGTGTGTGTGTGGGTGGGGGGGGGGGGGGGGGGGGGGGGGATTAACTTTTGAATCGTAGCTTGATTTAATTTGGCCTCAATTCCATGCATTTCTACGAATAAGGAGCATGTACGAATAGCTTATATCCATTTACAGTAGCTAGGTTGACGTCTTCTAAAGTTTATATCATTACCTTACCCGTATGGCTCATCTGAATTTTTTGACTTGCAATTCCTTAAATTACTTCCCCATTTATTGGTGGCAGCAGGCAACCATCTGGAACGATTAGATTTCTGTCAACTCTTCTTCGACAGAAGTGATGATTCAATTGCTTAAACATTGACACTTGATGCTTTAAATTTGAGACAAACCATCTCATGTTATATCATCGCTAAACATTTCCCTGTGATTTCACGAGAACAAGCAACTCGTTCAAAAACAAAAAAACAAAAAGAAAATTCAAGTCGAATTAATCAGCTCAATTAACCCAATACATAAACATGCTCACATTAACAAAATCCCGATTTACATACAGAATCAGCATGCATAACGGCAGCATCACCAACAGCAACTCTATAACACTATAATCCGAATTAAGATTAGTTAATCGTCCTGAAAGAGTTATGAATCTCCCTAAGCTCGTCCTGGTCCCTCTCCCACTCCACCTTGGGCGCATTCACGAAGTGCGCATACAACTTATTATTAGCACAAGTAACCGATATCAGACTATGGGCCCCACTCCCCCCTTGGATCTCATACACATAGTAAACCTGCCCCTCCTCCCTCCTCTCCTCCTCCGCCCTCACCTCGTCGGCGCCGGCGATAAGATCCTGGAGCTCCACGTCCGACAGGGCGAGGTTCCCCAGCACGGCGTCCTTCGGCGCCAGCGACCGGAACCCGGCAAGGAAAGTCAGGTACTCCTTCTCCGACCTCTTCTTCGGGTTGTAGAATTCGCTGTCGGTGCCGTTGGTGCCCTTCTCGACCTTGGAGACGAGCCGCTCCTTCCAGCCGTCGGGGACGAGGTAGGTGTACTCGGCGGAGGACTTCTTGTCGGAGTTTCCGCCGTAGCCGCCGTAGTTGGCGGCGCTGGAGGCGGTTCCGTAGTAGAGGTGGGAGGGGGCGGCGAGGGTGGGGGTGGAGGTGAGGAGGGAGATGGAGAGGGAGAGGGCTGGAAGGAGGGTTAGGGGCTTCGGGGAGGGTTTGGGATTGTGGGATTTGGAGGAGAGTATGGAGGCGGTGGGGAGGAGGGCGGAGGCCATTGGTTGAGGTGGTGTTTTGGTTTGTGGCGGAGTTTTTTTTTTTTTTGGGGGGTTATATTATCCACGATAGGAGTCGATTTGTGTGGATTTTGCGACAAGTAGAGTTAGTAGGCCGTTGGTTCGCGGTTCCTACGAAGATTGCATAAAAACACGTCGGTCCACCAACTCGAATTGCAATATGAGGTGTGGCGTAGCGACCTTCCATATTGTTTTAGGGTGTCATTTATTTATAGGAAACTTTTAAGGAAATTGGGTGATCTTAGAATTAATTTACGTGAAAAATTTATGGTGTTCCACAACTTCCGAAAAATTGCAGAATAGCTTATTATGATTATATAGTTGTAACTTGTAAGAATGCGGCTTCACATATCACACTTTAGATGAGTTCACTGGCTTCCACTTTTAACCAAAGATTTTTTTTTTGGGTGGATTTTCCTTAGAATAATTATCTTGTCCTTTGTGACATAGAAGTTGATTTTCTTTCTTTTGAACTTAATATATATTTGTTTTTTTATAACTGATATGATTGATTTTAATTATTAAGTAGATTGTAGAAAGTATCCTAACTATTATGGTTTGTTATGAGTTGCGAATCGAATACACAATTTGCGAAGGGTACACACTAGTACACTACACTATATTTGTTCCAAGACGGTTTATGTTAACAATACTTGGAATTCTGTCTCGGATTCATGGAAGTGATTTTTCTGTTGGACTTTAAAAAACTTGGGCTGGGTTAGTTCAGCCCACGGCCGTGGTGGTCGTTTGGTGGTTATAGAGTATAGACTGTAGGGAATTATAGCTCCACTTTGTATTATCAGAAATTATAGTCTGTCAGCTGTATATCGAAATCCATCATCTTTTAGTCTTATTTATAGTCTATTAAGGGTAGAACACAGAGAGACAAACACCAAACCTTAAAATCTGTAATAGATTCTAATAAATTAATAAACGTAACATAGAGTACGTCTCCATTTTCGAAAGCAGCTGTAAGGAACCTACCATGTGAAGAAGTTAATCGGAACAGGTAAAGTTTATGCTTTTTCTCAAGTAAGTGGGATGATTTCTTCCAGGTCAGCTGGGGACAAGTAGTAGAACTTCTATTATTGTGGGAACATGTGTATAGTTTTGCTTAGAAGTGAAGCTAGAACTTTCCCACTGATCTTCCCCCAGTTTAAAGCCACAGTATTATAAATACACTAAAATGGGAATTCTCAGAATTTCATTCTTACTTAGGTTCTACAAGCACCTAATCAAATTATTACCACCAATCAGATAACTACTACCTTTGAATGGACTGCTTTATATCAACGTTGTTCACATATTTTGCGTATCCGTCTCACATCGTGGACTCGTTTTACTACTAAACAGATGTTTTAGTTCTAAATCTCCAAAAATAATCGAACTTCTGTGAATAAAAGAAAAACGTTTTCATCATAGACAACAAAACAGCAGAACAAAACCACAGCACAAATATAAAAGTAGAACAAACAAAGAATCGCAGTTTATTTCATATATTCGTCCAAACTACACAAGAATGTATGGACCAAACAAACAATCATATAACAATCTCTGTCATGACTACCTAACACACAAAACACTCTCTTGGACCCCCAAATCTACTGCCTGACGAAGAGGGAAGACAAAACCAGAGAAGACACCACCATCATCCCGGAAACCCCAACTCCGAACGCCGCCCCCATGTCCGGGGACGGAGCTGGAGCCTCCATCTGAGCAGCCGACATCGTCGCCATGGCAACGGCGAAGAGAACCATCAGAGCGGCGGCGGCACCAGCACGAGCCATTTGGGGCAAAAATGTAAGATTAGGTTAAAGGTTTGAGATCTGGGAATTGTGGAGGGAGTAGTAGTCGAGATTTGGAAGTGAGAGTAGTGGAGTTGGGGTGGAAGGGTTTTTTATAGGGGTGATGTGTGGGGTCCACGCGGAACGTGGACAGCTGGATTCGGGCTGGAACGTCGGCACGCGAAACGCCGAGTCGCCGTGACCGTTTGGATCGTGGACGCGTGGCGCGGTGGCGGGCGGTTCCAACGGTCGTTTTGGGTCTGCCACTGTGAGAGATTTTTTCACCTAATGTTTCTTTGTTTGCAGTCTAACCCTCTTACTTCTTTGTTATTGATTAGCGCGAATGATTTAGACGTGGTCAAGCTTCCGATTCTAGAGGGCATGTGCGTGGGCAAAGTTCTGTGCTCGATACTTTTCATGGTCATCAGTGATGCGAGGGACGACTAGATCGGCAATGGTCTTTGCATTCAATGTTGGTTACTATCAAGTTCTGCATTTTGTGTGGATGGAGTCGTCAAATATTGAATTCGAAAGTGAATTTACTCAATTGATGACTTTAGGACTTTCTTTTTCTGAATTGTTATTGTCGTCCTAAAATTACTTAAATCGTCCCAACAGATTACCATTTTGCACTTCTCTCATTTCTACTGCTATAACGCGACATTTTACCCTCCTATCACACATCTCTCTTCATCTTCCTCTTATATTCATAAAAAACAATATTTTGGAGGTCAGTAATGAGCCAACGGACGCCCCGGTGTACTCGAATCTGGTAAAATATCCAACATCTTTTTAATAAAAAAATAATAAAAAATAATAAAAAATTGTGGGCGTCTGGCGGAGCCGCCCAGCGTAGGAGAGGGGCGTCTGGGTAAGACGCCTCGCCCATGGGACGGGCGTCTGGCGAAGACGCCTCTCTCCTACGCTGGGCGGCTTAGCCAGACGCCCCTCTCCAACGCTGGGCGGCTCCGTCAGACGCCCGCAATTTTTTATTATTTTTTTATTTTTTTATTAAAAAGATAATTGATTATAAATTTAGATAATTACTAAATTAATTAATTAATAAGTTAATAATTATTATATTCGGATGACCAATACCCTTTCGGTACACCGAATAGAGATTTCCAGAGAAATGTCGAAGCTACTCAGAATAAATATTCGGATAACCGGGTAGAGATCGGTAAACCGACACAATGATTCTAGAAAGATCAAAAACTTAATGTATTTAAGATCACGGTGGACCGATGGAAACTCGGTCATCCGCATGGAACATGTTCGGTAGACCGAGAAGCAAACAGTCGACCGTCCGACATCACCTTACAACGAGTTTTTGCAATTGATGAAAATTCAAAAAAAATCATATCTAACAATTTCAAAATCCAAAAAATTTCCAGGGGGCGCTGCCCCCTTGCCACCCCCGCCACCTCACCAGCGAGACCCCGAACGACCTGTCGATGTGGTATTTGTAAATCGGGAAGTTTTACCACTGGGGATTTTAGATCTTAAATTTTTTGAATATTAATCACTTGCAAAAAAACTCATTGTAATTTGACCCCGTTACCACCAAAAAGCTTGCAACAGAACCTCAAATATTTTGAGATAACACACTGTATAATTTTAAGAATTTATTTATATTTTATTTTTTTGAATATACTATGTCTGGCTAACACGCCTCCACCATGGTGTAGGCGTCGTATCCAGACGCCTCCACCTAGGTGGAGGCGTCTTAGCCAGACGCCCGAGTCGGAAAAAAAAATCCGCCTCCGTTACGTTGCCGGATTCAGGTGTTTCGCCAGACATTTTCGTGGTGTTGGTACTAGGAATGTGAGTAAAACTGAGTCAAATACCTTGTTTAAAGACACGAGACGAAATGGGTATTAATTGATTTGTTAAGGGCAAAAAGGTAATTTTTGGGACGATTTAAGTAGTTTTCCGGCGACGAATAGTAGTCCCCTTCTTTTCCCCTTTCTAAGGAAACACGTTCTCGTTTTTCGCAATCACAACTCAAGGATGATGGTGGTTATAAAATAGGTTAAAGATGAAATACTAATAATATGTGCATGTAGACATAGGGGGTGTTAACGAGGGGTCATGGGGTAGTCGCCTCCTGAAATTTTGACATTATTCAAGGGAGTACTATTATTTAATATTTTTCAAAAAATATAACAAAATATATTGTGTGTCGTTGCCTCCTCCTGAAAATTTAAAATTATTTAAAGTAGTAAGAATATACAATATTTTTCAAAACGTATCACAAAATATCATGGGAGTGGACACCCATTTTCTTTCTAAAATTTGATAATCTTAAGGAACCAATAAAATACAAGATTTTTCTTTCTACAATTACTTATTGTTCTTAATATTCTTCAACTTTGATCAAATCATTCTTAGTTTCAATATATGTATTTCCAAGTGTGGAACAACAATCACTTATTTTTGAAAATTCCAAGCAATTCATTAATTTTCCTAATGTTTCAAAGTCCCTTCAATCTTTTGATTTTGTTTTACATTACATCAGATGAAACGTAATTTAGTAATTACACCTGCATTATCTTAATCCTTGCCACAAAAGGACCAATTTTTTTGTCAATTTCATGAGTTTGGCGAAACAATCAAAAGAATGATCAAACAATGCATATACCAGACATAAATATCGAGGTGATTAAAGGAAGTGCACTCGTTTTGTGTCTAGTATGAAATTGTGATTCCTCTTATGGATGAACAATTTATATTTGATGACCAACCATGTCGAATGGTTCAAAAAATAACAATTTTTCATCATTATTGTGCTGAGTTGTTTTATTTTGCCGTAAAACAAGACTTCAAGAATTAAATGGTCCGTTAACGTAACAAATATAAAATTATTCATCTAGATGTGTTTAGATCAAAGTAATTCTTCCTTGCTTTGACATAGACGAATATATTCGTTTAGTAGAAGAGTATACTAACGAGTTCTCAACTAGACATCGTGTCAAACTTTTTGATGAGTTTTAAACATATATTTTTAACATTCATAGTTCAGATAATTTTTGTAACTCGGAAGAAATTGATACTCTACCAGACAAAATGGTTGAGAAGAAAAAATAATAATATATACCCACTGTTTACTTACTACTTAAATTGACTTTAACACTTTCGTTGGCAGTTGTAACAATTAAAATGTCATTTCTGGCGATGAATATGGTCAAAAGCCGTTTGCGTATTGGAATGGAGGATACTAGTGGACAACAAGTTGGAGTTTATTACTATGTATGTACAGGGAAGATGCACCAAACGTACAAAAGAAACTCCTATACGTCCTATTTGTTGTAACGTTGTTGTCGACATAGGAGAGAGAGACGTATCTGTTTTTCTTCTTCTTTTCTTTACCTAACACTTATAAAACTTAACCGTTAAGTATATTTTATACTAATAATGGAATCTGACTAACGTGCAGCCTGGTCCAGTCTGAACATGGTCTGGAGACAACCAATCTCCATGTCCACATGTCCAACTCGTCTACTGTACGTCAGCTTCCAGCAAATTATATGATTCATGCATGTGGAAGAAACTTAGGTGAGGAGGAATCATTTCCAGCATATTTGCACATGGCCTAATAATGCATTAACTAATCTTAAATAGACCCGGCACCGTAATTGGTTTGAATTTGTAGCTGTACTTGTGGTTTACAATGCGAAAACTCGTCAACTCCTAGTTGTTCCCATCTTCAATCATATCACTTCGTGACACGCATGTCTCTCCCCCATTTCTTGTACCTTCGTTTCGTGCCAGGTTGAGAACCTTCCATGTACATGATCCCATGGCTTTTGGTTAACAACCAAACAAAAAATAGAAAACTTGCAAGTTGCAACCAACTCTGACCACCAATTTTAGCAATGCCAATCAATAATTAGGCAATTGCTTAATCTATATAAGCACATTCTAACACACCTTCCAACCTCAATCAACTGCAAATTCAAAAACAAATAAGCGTTTAAGATCGGAATAATCGTTTTTCGCGGGCTCCGAGCTGTTTGATTGCTGCCGGCCCGTTGAAAACAATGGAGATGAAGAAGATTGCCTGCGCTGCTCTCGTCGTCGCCGCTGTGGCCACCACGACCATGGCTGAGGATGTCATGGCTCCTTCTCCAGCCCCAACCAGCGGAGCTACCGCCATTGCCGGATCTTTGGTCGGAGCTTCTGTCTTGTCCTTCTTCGCCTTCTTCTTGCAGTAGATTCAATGTGGAACGAAGCTTGTGTCTTGCTTTGTTCTAAGTATGTCTCTTCCCTTACAATTCCGTTTCTTCTTTGCTACCCTATAGGGTGTGCATGTATGTGATTATTGTTGTTTATATGTTCTTTTTGTAAGGGAAGTGATTGGAGATTTGAAATAATTGATACATTTACACTGTACTTAATCAAAGTTATCCTTTTACATTTTTTTATTTTACAGCTACGTGATTCACAATCCGTTTTTTTTATAGAAAAGGATTCATTTTCTCTATTAGAGATGCAATCATGCAGAGAAGTATTAAAACGTATATAAAAAACTACTCATTATCATCGTGATTCATAAAATAACTCAATTCAGGACTCAATGTTTCTAACCTTTCGTGGAAGCGATAAGGAAGGTTTAATTGGAAAAACTTTCAAAGGATGAAACAACTCAATATGTTGACATAATTGATGAATACACAAAGAGGGGGAGTATGAAAATTTAGTCTCATATTTCTAACAACAAGATCATTGCATGGCAATTTTGACCGTTGGATTCGATTTATCACGGAAGTTATGTTTTCACAGAAGAAATTAAATGATTTTGCGATGTTTGATTGGATTCAAGATGATCCACTTTTTTATGCTATCCAAATGTGTATTATTTCCTAGACCGTGAAGCCCATTTTCCTAGTTGTTTACTAAAGGTCAGAAGAAATGAAAATCGAAAAAGCACACCACCCAAATTAAAAATATATTTATTTTTAAAATCTAACCTTCTAAACCCAGATTGTGCTCACATTATCTTAAAAGTTGGATCTGTGAAAAATCCAAAATCACAAATATGTATCTCCTGTCATGTATAATTGGGCCTACTGGCCCATATATTCTGATCTATATGTTTGATATCACATGTAAATAACTCCTGTTATGATACATTGGGCCTACTGGACCGTGTACTCTTAGCCATCTATCCATGGATCACTTCTCTCAAATATCGAGTAATGAAGTTTAAGGCGTTACGTAGATACGGCTAGGGTTGTGCAAGATTCAGGTCGGTCTGGTTTTTTAGACCGGACCGGACCGAATTCGATCGACCTGAGTTTCGGTCTGGATCCCGAGGCAAGTTCGGTTTTCGATCCGGTCCGAAGTCGGTCCAAAATCTTAATTTTCTCTTAAAAATCCAGTCCGATCCGAATTTGGTCCGGACCGAACCTAACCGTGCGGTCTGAGTCCGGACCGATGCACAACCCTAGATACGGCAATTCGGGAGCCAGAATCGAACGTTTGCCCAATCTGTTAAATGTGATTATTATTTACATAATTGCATGTCATCGGCTGATCGGCCAAAACAAAAACGAGGGAAAAATTGGTATCTCAAAACAAAACAAAGTTGCAAAACAAAACTTTTTTCGGTTTTCATTGTTGTGGTTTTTAGCACGGTGCGCAAGCGTAACAAAGGTTTTCTAAAAGTGTTAAGTACTTGTTATATCAGAGGTAGCGAATGAAAACAACTATAAGCTACAAACAAGAAATTAATACAACATCAAAACGGATAATCAAACAAAGTGATACAATCAAAAGGATTTTTCTGTTGAATAACGACATAAAGTACCAAGTACAAAAAAACTCGTCGCATGGAAAAAAGTATGTAGACCGAAATATAAATGTGGCTTGGGCATTCTTGATATTTCAACACAAAGCACCGATCTAAGAGTTAAAAAATTCTGGGACTCGCTAAGCCAAAAACCAGACTTATGTCATGAGATCACAATCAATAAATACACAAGCTCTTCGGTGCAACTAGGCATGTTCCCAAAAAACAATAAAAAATATCCAATTATTTCTGAAATATTATACCATGGATTCCAACTCTTTGCGCACAAAGCAAAATGCAAATGGGAGATGGACGTGTTCTGTTCTGGGCTCTGGCAAGATAGATGGCACAACAATATAATCCTGGCAAATGAATGGGCAGAACTATACCGAAAAAGCAAACAAGCATGGATATCAATCAATACACATATTTTAGGGGGGATAAACTCCTTCACCACAAAATGGTTAGGCAAGCGATTCATCGGACCCCTCGTCGGTGAAGACATGTGAGCCTTATATATATACGGCCTGACAAACTCAAAAGATACCAGAACATGGGTGCTCACAAATGTGGGCGATACACCAGTAGAAGTTTCTATAAGTTTTTAACAGACGAAGGAAAGCGATACTAACGAAACAAAATTGGAAGGCACATGGTCTATCAAAAAGTTAAAATCCTAGCATGGCTCATTAGCGAGGATCGCATTCTCACAAGAACTAACATGTCCCCTTTACGGAAACGAAAGAGAGGCAACTGAGCACATATTCTATCAATGGACATTCAATACATCGTTATGGGAAAAAGGCTTTGTGCGTTAGCTATAAGACCATCACTAACCATGACCTGGACGACCCGGTCATCAGCTCTCTCTTTCTTCAAAATCAGCTTTCTCTCTCTTCCACATCAGCTTTCTCTTTCCTCAACCCACTTTCTTCTCTTTCCTATACTATTCACATCTTAACCACAACCCAACACAACCCACAACAACCTATCTCTCTCCTCCACATCATTTCGGGGTCCATCTTGGTAAAAATTTAAAAAAAATTAAAAAAAATTCTAAAAAATCAAAACAATTATAAAACGTATTTTCAAAAAAATAAAATAAAAAAAACTCAAACCAAAAAATTAAAAAAATCAAAACAAAAAAAAAATCAAAAAAATATTTTTTTATTTAATGACCGGGTCGACGACCCGGGCGTTTCAACGCCCGGATCATCGACCCAGTCAGGGATGACCTGGCGTGGGGGGGACCCCCCGCCCGTTAAGGAATGCCCTAAACCAACTCGATTTAAGCCAAAACGAATGGAATACCCTTATTCTTGCTCTTCTTCTGGTGCATATGGAGAGAGAGAAATGATAGGTTCTTTGAGCATGTAATGTCAATATTTTTGAACTAACGAATTTTTGGACAGATTCGCTAAAAAGTGCAGGAGAACCACTCGTTCAACGGCTATCCAATCGACATTCCTTACCAACCGAGCGACACAACGACCGTGCCTCAAGAACTAGTACAACCAAAATCGTCAATTGACCCACCCACTTCTGCAAGGGGAGGAAGAATTTCTGGATATGAAAGGATTGACGTGAGAGGAAGAAGCAAGGTTGAGGACCGAGTAAGAGAAGGAGCACGAAAGGGAACTAGTCGAGCGCATCAGATTCTTCGAAGCCGTGGGATCGATTCCACCTTTTTCCCTTCGGATGAGAGTTGAGGACCACATATTAGGTTAGTTGAATTTGATGAAAAATTGGCTTTATTTCGATATGGTTGTATTATGTTATATTTGTCATAAACAAAAAAACCCAGGCTGCGTATGTTTTGGCGGCTGGTTTGTGACTACACAGGTTTCCATGGGCCAAACCTTTTATTTTAATGCAAAAATTAAAACAAAACAAAACGAATCACTCCATTTTCTCACAAGTAACACCGAAGCTCGTGTACTATCTACCGGTGAAGTTGGTAATGGCGTCTTCCATCTCCCGAAGGTTGACCACAAAAATCCTCCAAAACCCTAGATTCCTCCTCTCCCAATCCACACCCCATCACCTCTCAACAATTTCACACCCCAACACCACCACCCCATTAAACCCCAATTTCCCATTCCCAACCTTCCTCCAACTCCTTAAAACCAGATCCAACCCAAACCCCATTCTCCTCCGCCCTTTCTCGACCACTCCCGAACCACCCCAGGGCGATGGCAAACCCGAACCCGGCGCCGCCCAAGAGTTCCGGCACCAGGAGATCGTGGGCCCCACCGTGGAGCGCGACGTCTCCGCCCTCGCCAACGAGACCCGCGACGTCCTCAACTCCCTGAGGAAAACCCTCTACGACCTCAGCCTCTCTGTCGCCGTCCTCGGCGGGGCCCAGCTCGTCCTCGGCGCGTGGATCGTCTACGCCGTCAAACCCCCGCCTCTCGTCGCCGTCCAGAGCGTCGCCGCCTTCTCGTTCCCCTTCACACTCGCCTTCCTGATCAGGAGGACGATGAAGCCGATCGGGTTCTTCCAGAAGATGGAGGAGCAGGGGAGGCTGCAGATACTCACCTTGACGCTCCAGGCGTCGAAGAATTTGAATATTATGCTTAGGAGGATGCGCGTCATGGCGTTGCTCTGCGTGTTTGGTGTGCCGGTCGGCGCTTTGCTTTGCTTGAGGTAAGTTCGTAACCGTTTGAGTTTACGGTTTTGAGAGTTGAATGGTTGTGGACATCTGCTAGATTAGCTTTGTTGACTAAGGTTCGGAGTGACATCGAAAGGAGATGTGTTGTTGAATGAATTACGAAGTTAACAATTGTATGTTAATGTTTCGACGTTCGGTTTTATCCATTATCTGAATGGCTAGTCTATGTGCTTGCACTTTATGCTGTACAATGTGCTTTCTTTACTTGGATATTGACAACATGAATTATGTGATGCAGTGCATGAAGCTCGTCCTGACACCATAAATCTGGTTACAGTTGAAATAATTGAATGAAATGCTATTTGTTCTAAAGGGGTACGAAACCAGACCATTTTCAGTATGTTTATAGCTACAAAATCATTTACTTGATCAGTTGCAGTTGGTTGCTAAAATGAATTCATCATATCCCGTAAATTCACTTCTCTAGTTTATGAGTTGATTATATAGTTCATGGTAGGGGGTTACCCCGTCTACATTGACCTATAGTTTGGGAATGCAATACATTACTTCAAAGTTAGATCAATCTATTAGGAGTTAATCTCCTTTAGTTGATACTGTGTCTACTGCTAAATATGACTAACATGGCGACACGGCAACCTTAATCGAGCTTGACATGGCAATCACTTGAAAGATTTCAACTTTGGGTTTTCTTGGTAAGGAAAAACTACATTTAGAAGAAGAGGGCATGCAAGTTAATATGGTGTTGTTGACTCTTCATTTGACCCAAAAATGTATATGTTTGCTTAATTGTGTCAATATTTGAGTTCCGCTTAGTAGTTAATATGGTCATTCCTCCAAGGAATTACAACTTAAACGACCCATAACTGTTCTTGTTTAGAGTAAATTGCCGAGCTAGAAGCTTCTCAAAGGCTGATGCCTTGGGCTTGCTAGATTGCATTTCTGTGTTCTCAATGGCATGTGAACTTAAACATTTTTGTCAAATGGATGCTTAGGATATGAAAAATACAAGATATGTTGTGTAGATTTTCTCAATGAACTAAGAACTTTAACTTTTGCCAGATAGATGCTCACAAAAAAATAAAAAAATAAAAATGCGAGTCATGAGTACTGAAGGACTTCATCCAAAGCAATCACCCCTTTAAGACGGTCGGGCCATTAATTCATTGGTGCTGCTACCACTCTCGTTGATGAGAATGGAATAATTTTCCACAGTTGCTGTTTTGTATATTGCTGAACTTAAAGTTATGTTATTAATAAGAGGATACGAGTTCGAACAGGTGATTTCCCCCCCTTATTTCAAGCTTGTTCATACCCATCTTGGATAGGTATCGGTTCGATTTGTTTTTCCTTAGCACCTTCTGTTATTGCATCTTCTTCACTGATAAAAGTTCATTGATCTTCTTCAATCAGTTCTTCTATCATACATATGTTTTTATGAAAAGTCAGTAAGGTAGATTTGGTTTTACTCTGGTGTTGCCTTTGTGTTTTCTCCCATGATTCACTTGCTCAAATTTATTTGTGATTCAAAAGAATTTTCCAGATATGAATAATGTATGATGGATCGAATATTCTTCAGGCAACTTGTATCCAACTACAGATGTTTATTTCTCCCGATGCATCGTATCCTCTGAATTATGCTGATAGTTCCAGTCTACAATTGTTGATTTGGCTGCATGACTTGTATTTGAACCCAAGCCTTTTATTCTACTAGAGTGTAGATATTTCATACTAAGGATGTTTTGGAAGCTTAAATAATAGCTCAGATGATTTTTTATGTGATTCAAGACAGGTCATTGGCAGTTCGGCTTTCCAAATTCCAAAGAGTAAGATCAAACAATGTTCTAATAGGAGATTGCCGTCAAAAGTCCTCATGTTCTTATAATTTCAAAACAACAAAATCAAACAACATGTTTGATACTGGTCTCTACATACTAAAGTTTGTAGAGAGATTGCACTTCTGGACATCGGGCTTGATATGAATGCACACCCAAGTGTTTACCTCATAAAATTTAGAATTATGCTAGAAAATTAACAAATTTTCGCTATACATTTGCTCCTAAAGCTTTCTCCATTTTCTTAATCGCTTAACCCATTTATGTTCCTTTGAAAACCAAATTGCTTCATCTTTACTGTAAAAAAGTGTGTGAATCTGTAATATATAAACCGTCCGTAATCTGGACGGTCCATTCCCGATCAGTAAAATACAACAATCACCAAAGAACCGTGATAGACGGACGCGCGCGTCACGGACGCGCCTTACGTGGATCTGTACAGCTCAGATATTTTTCTTTAAGTCAGCGTCCAGTCAGCGAAATTTCTCTTCGCGCGTTTTGGTCTTTTTAAAAAACGCCGGTTCTTTAAGTTGAACGATTCATTTCCCAATACACAGATAAGACAGTGTGCAGACCCTAGGACATCGTGCAGTCTCATTATTCGTGCAGAGCCCACACTTATCATAATAAAATATTTGTTTTTAAGTTTTACGTTGGATCAACTTAATTTGTCTAGCTTACTTTATGTGTGTGTGTGCAGTTTACATTATGTGTTTGTCCTGTTTACGTTATGTGTATGTCCGGAATAAGTGTATATTGTTGTACGGAATAAGTGTATTTGTTGTCCGGAATAAGTGTATTTGTTGTCCGGTTTAAGAATAAAGTGTGTACAGAAACAGAACATAAAGTTTGTCCGGAATAAGTGTATTTGCTGTCCGGAATAAGTGTATTTGCAGTCCGGAATAAGTGTAGTTGTCCAGAATAAGAAGAAAGTGTGTCCAGAAACGGAACATAAAGTTTGTCCGGAATAAGTGTATTTGCTGTCCGGAATAAGTGTATTTATTGTCCGGAATAAGTGTATTTGTTGTCCGGTTTAAGAATAAAGTGTGTCCAGAAACGGAACATAAAGTTTGTCCGGAATAAGTGGATTTGCTGTCCGGAATAAGTGTATTTGCTGTCCGGAATAAGTGTATTTGCAGTCCGGAATAAGTGTAGTTGTCCAGAATAAGAAGAAAGTGTGTCCAGAAACGGAACAGAAAGTTTGTCCGGAATAAGTGTATTTGCTGTCCGGAATAAGTGTATTTGTTGTCCGGTTTAAGAATAAAGTGTGTCCAGAAACGGAACATAAAGTTTGTCCGGAATAAGTTGATTTGTTGTCCGGAATAAGTGTATTTGATGTCCGGAATAAGTGTATTTGGAGTCCGGAATAAGTGTATTTGATGTCCGGAATAAGTGTATTTGCAGTCCGGAATAAGTGTACTTGTCCAGAATAATAAGAAAGTGTGTCCATAAACGGAACAGAAAGTTTGTCCGGAATAAGTGTATTTGCTGTCCGGAATAAGTGTATTTGTTGTCCGGAATAAGTGTATTTGTTGTCCGGTTTAAGAATAAAGTGTGTCCAGAAACGGAACATAAAGTTTGTCCGGAATAAGTGTATTTGCTGTCCGGAATAAGTGTATTTGCTGTCCGAAATCGGAATACGTGTATTTGCATTCCGGAATACGTGTATTTGCAGTCCGGAATAATATATGGCTTCATTATTGTCGGAATAAACGAATTAATATATGGAATGCAATAATATGATGTCAAAACAAAAAAATACAAACTCAACAAACCTCCCACTGTATATTTTACCCCACAAGAATTACGTTTAGGAAAAAAAATAGCATCTCAGATTTCCTGTTTATGTAGAACATCGGGAAGTCTTCGCACCGTCCCATTCACACTGCTTACGTTGTGAAGAATCATGGGAGTCAGCATCAGACGCTTCTTCGACCTAATATTTTGCTCGAAATGGTGATTTATTCTTGAGAGAAAGAATGAAGAAGAAAGAAAGAAAGTCATCATATTTGTATTTGGGTGGAGAGAGAGAACGTGCTGAGTTGAAACACATTTAATGTGATTTGAGTGGACATCAAGAAGAAAAAACAAAAAAACATTCATGCTTTGGCCACGTAAGAGCTGACATGGATGTCCACGTAGAGCGCGTCCGTCCGTGACGCGCTGCGTTTATAAATCATTTTCCCCCGACTTATTCTCCTTTCTTTCATAAATCATTTTCACCAAAGGCAATGGTCTTCTCCTTTCTTTCCCGACGACTCTCATCTCTATTCCGCCCAAACCCAAACCCTAACCCCTTCCTCCGAAACCCCACCCTTCCCTTCACGCTCCGCCACTTCGCCTCCTCCGCCGCCAAGGACGGCAAGAACGCGCGCAAGCAGCACAAGGGCAAGATGAAAGGCCTCGGCCACAACCCCATCTCCTATGGCCGCTTCGCCCTGCAAGCCCTCGACCACGGCCGGATCACCGCCCGCCAGATCGAGGCCGGGAGGCGGGCCATGTCTCGGCTGGCGCAGCGCGGGGGGAAGATCTGGGTCCGCCTCGTCTCCGACAAGCCCGTGTCCGGGAAGGCCGTCGGGATCCGTATGGGGAAGGGAAAGGGCGCGATCCAGTACTGGACGTCGATTGTTAAGCCGGGGAGGTTGATTTACGAGATGGATGGGGTCACCGAGGCGGTCGCCAAGGCCGCTATTGGGGTCGCCGCGGATAAGATGCCGATGAGGACGAGGTTCGTTTCTGCCTTATAGTGGATTGTGCGATCTTTTTAGGGTTTTGAGGTTGGTAGCGGCGGAAAGATTAGGAGGAGATTGCTGAGGAAATTAGAGGTGCTGCCGAACGATTGAATTAGCGGAGTTAAAGGAACTGGAGTTGTAAGTTTGAATTTCTTTTACTTTGATCTCCAATGTTTGTCATTTGAAGTTGTAGTGCTTTTTCTTAGTTATTGGAATTTATTGTGTTGCTGAATAATAATATTAAGATACTGAATCTGAATTTGATGGGAGGCTTTCCCAGATTAACCATAATGTAGATTTTTGAGTCCGGATGTTTGTCTCCAAGCCTTAGTTTTGCACGTCCTTATAAGATGCAAAGTATAGTTGTTTTTGTGTCATGGTTGTGACTTGTGGTAACTTACTATCCAGTGGAATGTTGTTGATGGAACACCAGTCTTAAAGATTAAGTATTTAGAGGCTCATTATTGGACCCAACTGTCTTCTGTAGTATTTGTTATTATCTGTGTAAGTTTCAGAGAGTAATTTAAAGTAATGTCATTTAATTTGACTTAAGGCTTTTTGATTTGTGTATTGTTCTTTGTTTGTTCAATCATGTTTGCTAATATTTTGCTCTATTGTTAAATTGGTCTCTGTTTCTTACTGGAGCACTTTTGAAGCACAAACTTGTGATATATTGTTTGGTTTTCAATACTATATACTTATTAATGATAAAGGTCTACGTTTGTGTCTAATTTGTTAGACTTGTATGTTGTCCAGTGAACTTTAATTTCTTCACGAGTTTTGAAAGTTTAAACTAGCATAGCAACTCGTAAGTTAGCACGTTACAATTTTGCACAACACAGTGAGAGGGAATTCTATGATTTCTTCTGTAATAGGAATTTTATGGTAAGTGTTAAAGAGAAACGACGACCCAAGTGGAGAGAAATATTATTTGACCTTGTAAATGGAAAGTTAAGAGAATGGTTTAACATGTTAAGTGAAACAAACAGAAAAAGTAACAAGGGGCACATTTTATATCAAAGTGGGTTGCGTTACTACTAGGGGTGCAAACCGATCAAATATGGGTATTACTATATTCATATCCATATTTCATTTGCGATACGGATATGGATCGCTTCGGATATGAAAATTGTGTATCCTTAAAAAAACAGATACAAATATTTTATAAATGGATAAATGCATGGTATATATATAATATAAAATGAGTATATATAATGGTAATTCACATAAATCTTTACCACTTAAATTGGATAAAATTATATCTTAATTATATTAGTTTAGAAATGTAACAAATTTTATGTGTAATAGTAAAATTTTAAGTAAAAATTAAAAGGAATCATGAAAAAATAACTAATTTAAACATATATTATGAAAACATTATATTAATCGTGTGTATATCTGTATCCGACCAAAATATGCATATTTGTATCTGCCAAAATTCAAATTTTCATATCCGTATAGGAAAAAACTTGAAATCCGATATTTGTATTTGTCCGGATATGGAAAAATGATATTCATATCTTTAGAAAAATGAATAACAATACGGATTATCCATCCCACTGACAACGAGTTATTATAAGGATGGTAATCAAAGTCAGGTCTCCACTCCACCTAACTAGTAATTAAACTAGTTATGATGCACTCCTTGTGTAAATTCATCTCCCTTTTTGCTCTCTTATTTCTCCTTACATTTTTCCTTCCAAACTCACCCAACAGATTTTAACCTTTCGACTTCGAAAATTTGAACTGTCCAGAACTGATTTACATGGCGAAAAAACCCTAATAGGTTACCTAAATTGCATGGTGGCGCTAGGCAAGACAAAGCCAGTCGACCACCAAAATTCCATGTTGTAAATCTTTGTTCGTTGGTGTCAAGTTTTAGTTACAAGTTGTTTACATGGTGGTTGCTCCATGGAAGATCTTGTTGCATGTGGTAGTTAATTTCTTTACTTAACAGTCTCCATTTCTTTTATTTGGGTAGAGTTCTCTGCTCCACTTCAGATTTATATATTGCTATAAGTTCCACAATTAGATACACCAATATTCAGAAAATTCAGAAATTGATATTTGAGATCTTTAGTTGGCAGCTTTCTTGAATCGCACATTGATATTCACGGATCTGAACAATCATTCCTGGTTTATCAGTGGAGAAAAAGCTTGATAAATTTGATTACCAGGTTCTTGACTATTTGAAGTATTACATGGCCGGCCTGTTCTTTTACTATAAAATATTTTTCTTCTTAAGAAGATACTGTTACGCAGTTACGCTGCTTATATTATGGGCTCGACATCTATGATTTCTTTTGGATGTCAATGATTCAAAGAAGGATCGTCAGTGGTGGGATAGAAATTGGATGTATTATTGTAATAGTTATAGAGACGTGTTGATGATAATAAGCCTGCTCTGCCTCTCAATTGCAAATTTTTAGGTCAGCTGAGAAACGCAGGTCAAACTTCAAAAATTAATTTCAATGTGGACATCTTGAAAATGGATTTTCAGAACGATTTGTTCTTTAGTTAGAATCTATTTTCTTGAGGTATATGTTCGGAGAGAGTCAAGATTTTCAGGTAGTGCTTAACAACGTTTGACTTGATCACAAAGTTGTATGGTTTGGGAATTTTAGTTACCGACCTGGATTCTTTATTGTCGGCCATCACGCTTAATTAAGTCCCTTATTGTTATAAGCTCTTGAAGTCATTTTCCTCGATAAATTGGAAGTCATCTTATCCTATATTATTCTTGTAACTTTTTTTTTTTTGGTAGTTTGAAATGCAAGTACTATTAGTCATAACTCATGAGTCATGACATGTATAAACATTGTTAACTTAGGATACTCCAACTGTGCAAGTGCGGTACTACTTTTCAACTTGATGACTCCAAAGTTAGGTTGGAAGTTTTAATTTTTACTTCTATATACTATCATGTTGCAAACAAACTTCACACTCAAAATCTCGGGCAACTTGACGGTGTCCAACACATTCACAGAAGCATTAAAACTTAAAACAAAGTGTAGTCTAAAGTCTAAAACATTACGTTATTCAAAGTTGGAAGGCTACAATGGAGTTTGGAAATTTATCAACATTTTGAAAATCTACATGCGAAAAACCCCATCCTTTCTACCTACAACTCAACTCTATTACCCACTTCCTAATCAATTTATATGATCCTAGACCAACTAGGGGTGACTCAATGGGTAGATCTTTGGTCTCAAATTAGTTAGAACCAAAGAACAGTTCTCTACATATAAGTTATTCTTAGACCCTAGTGCAACAAGCCTTCTAGCGGCCTAATCTACTTTGGCAATTTAATAACCAACGTGATCTATTGGAGTCAATGCACCTTACCATCAACCATCCAGATCTAGGCTCTTGTCTTAGAGACTACAGTTAAATAAAAACCAATAATGCAGTTTAAAAAGGAAAAAAAATAAAATAAAAACCAAACAACATTCAAATGGGCATAAATCCAGCATTCAGTTCAGGCTGTCACTCACACGCCGTAATGGCGTGATGCCCCTCTTCATTCCCACCTCACCTCCAAATCCAGACTCTTCTTCCCCCATCTTAAAAACCCTAAACAAAATATGGTCCGCGCTTACAGGCAAGAGCACACGTATCACCACCCGTGGGACCGCGTGACCTCCGCCGCCTGGCTGAAGTTCACCTCCCCGGAGACTCCGCACGTGTTGTCCCACATCACCGACGTCCACACCCTCGCCCGCCGCCTCGATCCCATCACGTCCCGCCTCCACACCGCCCGCTCCATCACCATCCGCCCCCCTAACCTCCCCTTCCTCCTCCGCCGCCTCCTCCCCAACAACCCCTCCCTCGTCCTCGTACACTGCCTCGAGTCCACCGTCGTCGATCCCACCTCCTGCTCCATGCACGTCGTCGCCCGTAATGTCAGTTTGAGGAGTCTGATCGAGGTCGAGGAGAGATCCTCCTACGTGCCGCACCCGGACAGGCCGGAGGAGTGGACGCTGTTTAGGCAGGAGACTAGTATTAGGTGTCGTCCTTTCTCCGCTATCGCTGCTGTGGCCGAGAAGGTTGAGCAGAGGTGTGCGGAGAGGTTCCTGCAGAACAGTGCCAAGGGGAGGGAGTTTGTGGAGAGGATCTGTGGGTGCTTGGAGAAGGAGGCTAGGAGGCGGACCGATGCCAGCGCCACGTGATGTTATCGCTTTCGTCTTCGAGGTTTGTTCTTAGATTAGGGTTTTCTTCTGCTAATTGAATTTTGACGTTTTGAATTGGGGATCTGAGTTTGGCGGAATTTTTAATGGCTGATGTGGATGAATAAGGATTTTTAGGGCTTGGAGATGTTTTTGTTTGCTTGTGACTCGTGATGATATTTTGTGTAGTTTTGATAATGTAGTAATTACAAATTTAATCTGGGGTGATATTTGTTTGTGGAATCGAGTTGAGCTTTAGTTGATCTCCTCTTGTTCTTTTCATATAAGTCTGTGCAGGTTGTGTTGAGAGAGTTAGTTTATAAGAATTGAAATCGAAATTCTTACTTCTATACATTGTATTTTTTTTGATGGACAAGTTAATTTCAGATCTCTTCATGCATCTTAAGTAGATTGTAGAGGCTGAGTTTGCCTTCGGTTACTGTAAGTAATTTGCCACAGTTCCTTCATTGTCCAACTATGTAAGAACACATTAGGTAGTAGTTGTGCATGCACGATACGTCTTACCTTCGCATGTCGTCAAAATTCTAGTAATTCTACACATATTCATGGACCATTGAAGCCAACATATTCAATAACACAAAGCATATATCTATGATTGCATTATGGTAGTAACTAGAAAGTCTCCCTCTTAGTATTTAATTGAATTCTGATTATCCTAGTGGACTAGTGGTTCGACTACCACACTGGAGTAGCATGTTCTTGCATAGTTTGGTACTTTGGTGGAGCTTTAGGATCACATTTCTTGGGAGGATCAGAACATATTTTTCTCACATAAGATCTTTATCTATGGTAGTGGCCTTGAAATAGACATTGTTAAAGTTGGCCTTATTTTCGTTCATCACAATGTTCATGGTATTCATTAGTATGTGTAAATACACAATTATAAAATATCTTCAAGAGCCTTCCTTTCTTTCCCTGTTCTCTTTTGGCCTGTAAAATATAAATTGATACCTAAATCAGTCCATGTTTTGAAGGGCTACATTTAGTTTTCTAAATTCCTCCATGTCACGGAGGAATGTGCATAACCATCAAGAATTTTTTGTTTTTTTGTTTTCGGATCCATTTTGAACTCCTTGTACGCAACAGAAACTAGCTCTTTTCATGTGTTCCCACGACTTGAAATGTGCAATTTCTCCTGAAATTTATTTACTTCAGTAGTGGTACTTAGACAAAGAAGTTAGTTATCATGCTAACACATTTGTAAATGTTTGAGTTAATTGTGATATTTGCAAATGTGTTCCTGAAGTAAAGACTTGAAAGCCAGAAAATTTTCAAAATTTCATGCGTACTTCATTTATGTCGTTGGATGATTGTTTACCTTAAAGACTTATTTTCAATTTATGGAGTGTGCCTTTGTGCGTAATACAGTCTTTCCATGACAGCTTCATTCTTACGCTTGTCTGGAAATTTGTCTTCGCCGTTGCACTCATTTTCAATTTCCATATGAACTTAATAGTGTTATACGCACGGCTAGCAATATATTTGAATAATGTGCATGAGTATCTCGCACCCAATCAGAGAACAGTAACATTGATGATAGCTCGACTGTTGCAAACTCTCAAATTGCGTGTTTGAAACTACTAAGCTGGTACTACAGATTTACAATATGTAACACAATATCATTGTTTTGGCTTTCTTAGGTTTTGTTCTTGTTATTACACCGACATGTTTCGTTCATTTGCCCATCATCAGATGAAGCTTGAAGCATTTGAAGGGTTCTACCGAGTAACAGGTCGAGCTATGGAAACATCTGGATCACCAATAGGAACCAGATTTTTTAGCAACAGAAGAAAAAAACATAGGGGAAATAAAGTTTTTATTTCATAAAAATCTTGAGAAATCTTTTACTTCTAGTTCTGTCAACTCTGTTTACGTTTTATTTGTTGCTAATTGCTATCATTGGGCGTGAACGTGTACTTGACGATCATAACTAGTTTATCGGCCTTTGACCTTATTCGTCGGCCATGTAAGTGTTACGTGTTTTAGTCTGAAACTGAACGACACGCGAGAAGATCTGCAATTGGATCAGGTTCAGTTTTGTTCAACTGGCGCATATATTATTGGTAGGCAGCTTGTCAAGCCGAGATGACCCACAATATATTAATCAGGTCTCTGGATTACACCCGAAGCCAGTGGACCGGCTGCATATATCGATAGATTAATTGCAGAAAGTCACTACGTATAATCCTCTTATATGATGATGATTCCCAAAAACTGTTCATGGCATCAAACAGCCAAAAAGTACCATCTTTCCGAGGTTAATTCCTTTTGATGTGCAAAAGAACTACAAAACGACTACTATATGTTTTTTTCTATGACTTGGTTATAATTTTTTTTTCCTATTTCAATTCGACTTGTTTTTTCTCGTCTGTTTTCTCTCTACTCAACCCACTTTTATCTTTTTACTACATTATTCACTTCTTAATCACAATGTACTACAACTTATCTCTCTCTTTCCCGTCATTTTGGAATTTATTTTAATAAAAATTAAAAAAAAACTAAAAAAAATTATAATAAGAATTTTAAAAAAAAACAAAGAAAAAAAAGAAATTAATGACATCCAAGTACATCACGAAAGAAATTAACGGCATCAAGTTCTTCAAAATAGAGCCGAACAGCATAATCATTCAGATGTTGCGGAGACATTTTTATTAGTCAGTTAACCACATTGCTATAAAAAAGTACGATTATATTCAAATATAATATTATATTCAAATGATATGCCAATATCATTGTCCATCAAAGGGAACTTGAAAGATGACAAACCACACCGAAAATATTGTGCAGACATGATGACAAGTGAGAATCTTAGAGATGCAAAGGTGCCCCATTACCCATTCGAATACAAAGGGCACCTAAGATACATACAAGGATCGACGGGAAGGTAGATTCATTTCTCTTGTAATACTCCGGCTTGCAATACTTCAGATCTTTTCGAGCTTCTCGGCTTTGACGACGGGGTTGGACTTCGCAATCTCATCACGGCCGGTAGAGCGATAATCAAACGAGCATTCGTGCTTCTCAGAGTAGCGATGTGATGCACAGAAAACACCACCACAACGGCAGTTGAATCCCATCAAACCTACCCGTTTCTTGCAGGCACCGCATCTGCTTGGTCCTGCTTTCACCTTTGGCTCAACCTCGACAGCTGCCTTTGCCATATCACTAGCATTGGAGAGCAAAGCTTCTAATGGTTCTCTTGAAATAGTCTTAAGCTGTACCATATCAGCAGCTACATCTTTGGCAGATGGCTCTGCTACTAAGATGGCCTTGGACTGTATCGTATCAGCAACTAGGTCTTTGGCAGTGACAGGTTCTCGTTCACTTTTGCTTCCACTACCATTCACGATGCTGTCAATCGATGAGGCAGCAAGCTTGGCTTGTTCTTGCTTGAGCACCATTTCCTTGTGACACTTGGAGCACATATTCATTGTCGTAGCACTTCCGAAAAAACCACAATTGTTTATGCAAAGAATTGGCCCTTCAGGAGTTTGGCATCCAGCTTCCTTGTGCTCCATTTCAAAATTACACTGCATTAAAATCATCCCAACAATCAATTGACAAATTCAAAATTGAATGATAGTAACTTAAGAATAAATCCTGCTCAAAAATGTAAACTAAAAAACACAACCAAATCAATACGGTATACAACCCATAGCAACATATTCACAAACCAAAGCAATATGCCCTGACATTACTTGGTTCAACATATTCTCTGTCCAGGCTAAACAGCAGATCAAAATTTAATTTCCCAAATTTCGAATTCTAGCCTTCTAGGCGGCTCTTGGAATAAGATGATGGTAACTCTAAACTAATGATGATTTATCAAGCATCGTATTTGTTTGAGCTGACCGCTGGCTAATCTGTTCTGACTCATCTAAGAACAAGAAAGGCATCTATTTACATTCTTTGATATTTTATTGTGATAACGAAAGAAATGTAAGGTACTAAGGTACACTGTTATATGCTTTAACGACATTCAAGGGGGGCAGCAAAATCCAATAAAATTTTCAAGTACTGGTTCACAACTTCCCTTGTCAGAATGTAAATTACATCATTGTGTCATGAATTTGAATTAGTTAGCAAACGAGAAAAGAAAAAAATGTCGATAACAAAAATCAGAGGAAAAAATAATACAAAATACGATTTCAAACTTTTCCTCCCCTAAAAATCAAATTTTACTAAGGGGAAGAGACTATTCAGTTAGATCCTCGACGAAAAGCTATCAAATCACAAATTCGAAAAGGAAAACGTACAGGAAAGATTCACAGAAAATAGAGATTCAAAAACCACAACATGACGTTTATATCAGCGCATCACAAACAAAGAACTCCACCTTTTGACCAGAAAACAAGAATACAAAACAGATTCCTACCAGAATCCCTCAAAAAGCGAATCCAAACCCAAATCAACAAAAGAAGACACCCAAGCCCCCACAAATCCATCAAAACCTAACTCAAACCACGAACACGACAGCGAAGCATCTTCAAAGCAACACGAAAACCGAACATCTCGAAGAAAATAGAAGAAATTCCCCTCCAAAAACATCACGATCGGAGAGAAAAATTCAAATTTCAAACTTCGGTCGATTCCTGCACCGAAACCGACACGATCACGATAACACAAACCGGAATCCACGAATCTAAGGGGGGAAGGCAAGAAATCGAAGGATTTAGACGGAAAAGAGGGAGATTTGGAGCAAACCCTAACCCTTTGGGAGAAGAAAGTTGCGTCGGGAGTTGTGGAATGATTGGGACGAAAGGCGAAATCGCAAAAGGAATAGAAAAGCTTTATTAGATTAGAAATTTTTGGCCGAGTTGGAATTTATAATTAGTGGGACGGGAGTTTCCGGAAGATATCCGGTTTGTAACTGGATCCGATTCCGCTAACATAAGTCGGTTTTATGTTTAATTAAGGAAAATTTATTATTTTCTAAAGGGTAAAGTTGGAATAATTTGTCAAAATAATATGGTTTTCTTGTTTTGAATATACTAAAACCTTATTATTTTGAATGTTTCAAAGATAAGTAATACATTTTTCAAAATAAATATATTTTCATGTTTTGAACGTACTAAAATTTTACTTTTTATTTAATGCGCCTATTCTAAAAGGTAATTAGTGATAATAAATTGTCAAAATAATATATTTTCATGCTTTGAATATAGTAAAAATTTACTTGTTATTTAATGTGCCTATTCTAAAAGTAAGTAACAATAACTTGTCAAAATAATATAACTTCATTTTTTGGATATACCGATATACTGGAAATTTACTTGTTATTAATGGGCCTATTATAAAGGTAAGTAACAAAAAATTGTGAAAATAATTCAACTTTCTTGTTTGAATATATCAATTTTCCACTAATTATTTTGAGTGGGTCTATACCCTTTAATATAAAATAGAATTTTATGTTAGAGTTGTTTATTAGTTACGATGAACTTAAATCACAATTTCCCCTATGTTTTCGCCTAATTCCTAATTTGTTGTGCATGTAACTATGTTAGGAAGATTAATTGCTATATTTATTCGAATCATCAGTAAGAGATACGAGGACTACAATCCTAAAACTTTTTAACTCGAGATTTCGGTTTAGGCCGAATAATGAAAAAGAGATTGCAATGTATTGTTCTTGTGAGCAAGATACGATCAACTTGCAGGGTTAATCCGCCTTTCCGGCATGATCATGTGAAAGTCCAGAGACTTGTCTACGAATATTTTCAACCCAACGACTTGAAAGTGGTAGACATGCATTGTCTCATCGTGGTGAGAGGAGGCTCATTCACTTATTATGCTTTAATTAATGTTGTCTGAACTTAGCCGAGGTGAGTTGTGGTTCACAACTCTTCCTCTTTATATTAATGCAAACCCCCGTTATTAAAAAAAAAGAGACATGGTTCAATTTAAGAATACATTAGTTCCATAAAACAAAGATGTAAAAGTGGAGGTTCCAACTTACGTTATTTTTCAATTTATAGTTCATTAAAAATGAAATATTATGAGGTGACGAATAAAACACCAACGAACCTTATTGGTTAGTTTTCGAGTAACGAAGACAATTAAAGTAAACAAAGCACTTTGGTTTATGGGTTACCAAATCTATGATTATTGGAGTTACCTCGTTGGACTTACCATAAAAGTGAACAAACTCAATGATGGTAGGAGAGGTTGGATACTCATAAAGTCACGGATACTTTAACTTCGTCGGATTATTTGTCGGGCTCACTTTCGCAATAATTAACCAAAAAACTTGGTTAATTTATGGGTGTCCCAGTTACCTTTACTAATCAGATAGACAGATAGGGTGGATTTTCCTATCCATCCTTCTTAATTTATATCTGCCTCGTATTATATGGCCGGTGTTTATATAAAACGATGAAGAAAGTAACACGTGACCTGAGGTAGGAGTCCACTTGGAAGAACAGACTGACTACATAGGATTTCAACTTGTAACCAGTTCTGGTTGTTGCTTTTTAAAAAAAAACAGATTTTGTTTTTTGGGTACTTAAAGATGTGATATTTGATATTTAATCTGCAACGATGGGCCGATGTTTGGGCTTAAATTTATGGAGGCAATTCTCATCATTCATGGACTTCATGGTTTCTGAGGTCGTCATATTATTTACCTATTCTCCACGTCCCAGATATTGTCCAAATAACCGATAACTTGTCCATGAAAAAAATATGCACTGCGCAGTTTTGAAACTATTAGTAGTTAGCAGTTAGTACCAATATAATCAGTAAGCTTGTAACTCGACGTGTGTGTATATATATATCAATTCCATACATCTGCGTTACTGACATATATTGAAAGCCTTTTCTAAATTTTATTTAAAAGAACTTAAGCTTAAATTAAGAATGTAATAATCAAAAACAATTATTTTTATTCGCCTTTAGCTTAAATATAACTAGGCTTGTATGAAAATGTAACATATTTTTATTCTCCTTTACCTTAAATAAAACTAGGCTTGTATGAAAAATGTAACAATCATAGTACAGAATACCAACTTTTTTTCTTCTCCTGATAGTGATTACTTTATTTCCCAGTCAAAATCTTATCAATTATTGTCGCTAACAATGTGAGTTTGGATGTTCAACTCAAACTCTTTGATTCACTTCTTTTTCTGAAAAATTATTTATATTCTATTTTCGGCACACTGGATAGAGCATGCGCATAAAATTTTAAAAAAAAACATGCATTATTGTCAAACCAACCCCACATGTTATTTAACATAAATGAAAGTGACACACCTGCCATGTAAAAAGTAATTTTGTTCCATTGATACCCCTCACTTCTAACTAGTAGTTCAGTACACCCTCCAGTATCGCTCCAATCACTCCATGCATTTTTTGCATTACTGTTTTAATCTTGTTCATGTCATTGTTTTTTAATTAACTAAGGTAATTAACTTAAGTTGACCGATGCATGCAAGTAGCTTGACAATATGTGATATGCAATAGGCCCATAACTCTATGTCTGATAGTAGCCATGTGAGATACCAATTTGAAAGAGATGTGCCTACTAGATTTGAATTTTGAAAGGTGAATGAAAACGGTGGACTATATATATAAGTCGAGTTGACTATATAAGTCGAGTTTGACATGATTTTTAAAATTGAACTTTATTTCATTATTATCTCTCGAATTGTAAAGAATTTCAAACACACCCACAAAACCTTGCAATCACAAACACCCTTGCTCTTGAACTTGGATTTGTAATGAATAATCACCTTCTTCAATTTTGTTCTTCAGTCTTTCGATTTAAAGAATCTCAATAGCAATTACAGTGTCGGACTAGGATCTATGGCATTAACTATTGCGTTTTCAAATGGTAGAGCAATGAATTGACCCATACTACATTAGTGCACGTATCTAGCAACTCAATTGCTATTTATATTTTTTGAACAAAAATGTTTCGTATTGGACGAGGAAATAAAAATAAAGAAATAATAAAAGTAGAAAGTCTAAAGAACATAAGAAGAAATAACAAAAGTAGAAAGTCTAAAGAACATAAGAAGAAATAATAAAAGTAGAAAGTCTAAAGAAACAAAAGAATAATGGTATACCTGGAACAAAAAGGTGAGTCGACGTTACAAAACCAATGTCGATGATCGGAATTTTCTCATATTTTCAATCAAAAATTTGTAAATTCAAATCCTTTTAGCACACTGTAGTTGAATTTTTCTCATCTCTTCTTCCTTCACAAGGCATATACGTACATTCGTTCTGTTAAAATTAAAAATAATTTAAAAAAAACAATTCGAGCGGTGTGTTCAAGACTTTATGTACGTGAGTTAACTTTGAAAATGAATCATGAAACATTATTAATGTTTAATCTATAAAACAATGAGAAATGACAAACTAAAAAAATTATAGACCAAATTACAGAAACCAAGCGATAAGTCTCGGTGATAATAAACCCGGGATATTCGCATGAGTATATAAGCTTTTTGTATTGAAAATGTGATGTTGGAGTTGCGCATGTATATCCAAAAATTGTTTGGTTATACTGATTAACTCCTTAATTGAATTGGTAAACCTGCAACTGTGGATCATATACCCTGATAAATTAATTGAAAAAAATGTATTCAAATCCAACCACAAGATTTTATGAAAATGTGCTTTAAGCAAACTGTATTGAATAAGTTTCCAAGTTTAACTTTACTAAAATTACGCATACTATGTAGCAACTGTCCGTTGCATAGTTGGCGTTACTTCCAAATATGAAGTCTTCTAAGGTGATTTCACAGGAAAAAAACGTTAAGAAAAGTAACCGAGGTGTTGAATTTGAAAGTCCAAAGTCATTAGTATCTTATTATGTGCAAATGCAAACATGCAGTGCTACAAATAGTTGTTATTTTTGTTTGTGTTGGAATTAACAACACGTCCATATGATACGACGTCCCCTGCCGTGTCTAATTTATTTATTATAATCGTTTTCTTAAGGGATAAGTAGAAGAGGCAATTTCTTCATTTAAATACAATCTCAAAGAATCTCCTTCGGACAAATTGTTGGTTTATACATGGCACCAGAGGTCCAACGGGGTTGTGTAAAAGTACCCACCTAAAATACACAAATTTCTTCCATGTCGCCATAGTTTAGTCATGCTTTTGTAAGTCACTATTAAGCTAAGCTTCACTTTCCTTGGATTTATTACAGGAGTAAGAAAAGGAGGGACCAAAACAATTCACTACAAATATAATAATCGGAAAATATGGTTGTTTGATAGAAGCGTGTGTCTAGAAGTTTTTTTTGTTTGTTTGAGATAATTAGAGATCTAGAAGAATTTGTGGCACCACCTAACAAACCCCACCATGTGTTATTCAAAGGTATCAATAACACATCAACCAAAATCGAATTTTAATTAGTAAGTGGTGTATCCCCCCCATTATTAAGTACCTAACCAAGGTCGGTGTTGTGTTGTCTGTATGTTGGAGCCTTGGAGGTTAGGGCCCATTGGTGCATTTATTTAGTTTATTTATATTTATACATAACTTGTAACAAGGTTATATATCTTGGAGTGTCTAACCTGGCAGTGTATCGTTTCTAAATGACGTATTATAGGAATTTCTTTATTCTTTATAATAATTTTAAAACCACATCTGCAATAAATTGATCTAAAAAAATTCAGAAACAGAATGAGATGGTTTGGAAGTGAATGACACGCAAGCTATGTTATGCTATTCTAAATTAAAATCTAGAGGACGTGATTAAATATGACCAAAACGGTAAAAACCGGTTATTGAATCGAAAACCACTCGCATGGTACGTGATGTATTTTTTTAACATCGTGTGTGTATGTATGTACGTGTGTGTATATATATAAATATAAGATTTTCTAGTGAGTTCAAGACTTAATTTTTCTAAATTAAGCCTCCACAATATCCAACACTCATTTCAAATTTTAAGGTAGATTAAGAAAAAAACGTTTATGCTAATAAATGGTGAGATTAACTGTAAATAAGATCCAATGGTGAGATTGTAGGGAACTTAAATTAAATTTGATGAACTCTGGGCTCACTAAGCTTGACTCTATATAAATAATGATAATAAAGTAATTTTCCAATAAGCCCGAGAGTTCCAGATTTAATCTATTTATTTTAAGCTCATATTATATTCATTATTCATCTGAAATTGTAAGGTAGATTAATGTTGTGTCAGTTATTGTAACGTCCCGAAACAGCGGAAGATTTAAAATTTCGAAATAACGAATAAAACTGACAACTCAAGGCGGGAACGTCACTAATATATAATATAGAAATCCGGGTGCACCCGAAATACATGGAGTTTACAAAAGGTGTACAACTACAATCCAGATGAAAGAAATGAAAATACAAGTAGTCGTACGATCTCGCAAATGCCGAAGAGGATCCGACTCCAAAGCGCTCCGTCCTCGGTCACCACCCACCGGACCTACTGCGATCCTGAAAAAGATGCAACAACAATGCCTGAGTTTCCAGAAGGAAACCCCGTATACCCACTCACCTATATGCATGCATCACATAATGAACCTATCATACTAGTAGCATGTCATGGCATCAACAGATATGGAAAACAGTTCCCCCGAAGGGTAAAACAGGACATCAGTCCGACAATCAATCATCGGGTCTCCCGAAGAGACCTACTGCAGGCACATGCAGTCTAGTAGCCCGCGACATCGCACCCCCCACACGCAGTTACACTACACAAGGGTTCGGCAGGGAGCCTCTGTCACGTCTACGCGCCGATAGAAACAGATCTGTAAATCTCAGTGGTCGGGGCCACAGGGACCAACGGGGCCGTCGCCCGGAAGGTATAACAACATCATCTCGGTAGGTGCCCAGCCGAGGAAAACAACAAGCCGGCACAGCCTCGGCCCAACAATCATCATCGCCGGCACAACCTCGGCGGCATCACCGGCACAGCATCGGTGGTCCATCACAACGTCCGGCACAGCATCGGACGGTCCAGACCGAAGTCTGCCAGGTCATCGGGCTCCTCGAGCCGCGAACACCAACCGCGCCGCTATAAAAGCAGGGCAGCGACCTCCGTAGCCCCAAGGGCCGGTAGTCACCTCACCCAACGCCAGTTGCGTGCCCGCACAACATCAACACTGGGATCCGCGATCCCTCAGGCCTGCTATACTACAAAGTGCCAACAATCATCTCAAAAGTCACGGTCCATACATGGAGGTGACGCGTCCCGAACACCCACACTCTTCCCAACGGCGGTCCCTGGGCAGGCACGCATCACGCGCCCACCGTCACCTCCCGGCTCACGCACAAGGCGAGGACACGGGTTTCCGTGGACAAAGTTGGCATTCACAACGGGACCCAGGAATTCAGTTCTGAGCAGATTCGGTCGACCGAAATAGTCTAACCGGTCGACCGTTTTCACGAGTAATTCGGTCGACCGAAAGTCTGAATCGGTAGAACTCACTGCTCAACACTAATTCCCCAACGGTCGAACAAAAGTCTAAAACCGGTCGACCGAACGAGGTCAAAATCCGGAGTCTGGTCAACATTAAATTCCACTCTATCGGTCGACCGACTCAGGGGTCTCGGTCGACCGAAAACAGACAGGGTCAACCTAGTATTCTACGTCATCAAACGGTCGAACGTAAACATACTACCGGTCGAACAAACATGCAATCGGTCGAACGCAATATAAATCGGTCGAACAAACATGCAATACTAACAGGTACACTTAAGTTCCGGTCGAACACAACAAGGACCGGTCGACCGATAACACGTAGAAAATCCCAACTCACCAGCAATAATGCACTACCGGTCGACCGCCCCAAGGCATCGTTCGACCGGTGAAGGTTAAAGTCGGGCAAACAGTGCTAAAACGGTCGACCGCCCGAAGGACCCGGTCGACCGTTGGTCGTCTTCAACCTCGCGCCAGCCGAGGATTTACGAAGAACGCGTCGCCGGAGAGGTCCTCGACCTCCCCCGACCGACCAACAACACCCTTCCACAAGGGTGAGCAACAAAATCACACTAATGAGCGGCATACCTCAACCAACGACGGAGAAACGCCGGAGCAACGCTCGCGCCTCCGCACCTCCGCACGCGCAACCTCCTCCTCGCCGCGACCTCCTCACGCCGGAGCCTCCGCGCCTTCTTCCTCCGCTGGTCGCCGGACAGAAAAATGGAGAGAGAGTGAGAGAGAGCAAGTAAGGGAGAGAGAGAGAGAAAACCCAACTTAAATACTCTACCCCCAACACCTCACCCTCACCCTACACCATACTCCTACACTCCAACCCATACCTCCACAACAACTCCACCATACCTCCTCTCTCCTCCAAGTCAAACCTCACTTAACCCTAATCCAATCCTAATCCGGGTTAGGGACATAACAATCCACCCAACTTAAAAGGATTTCGTCCCGAAATCAAGGCAACTACTCACCGAAGAGCTCTGGATACTGCCTTCTGACATCCTCCTCAATCTCCCAAGTGGCCTCGCGCTCGCTGTGATGCTGCCATCTGACCTTCACCATCGGAATGGTCCTCCTCCTGAGCTGGTGATCCATGCGATCAACAATCTCGACCGGCCTCTCCTCGAGCGACAAGTCCTGCTGAATCTCTGGCACTGCTATCTCAATAACGTGAGACGGATCTGCAACGTACTTCCTCAGCATCGATACATGGAAGACGTTGTGAAGACCCGAAAACTGCGGCGGCAAAGCAATCCGGTAGGCAACCTCTCCAACTCGGTCCAAGATCTCGAACGGCCCAACATACCTCGGACTCAGCTTCCCCTTCTTCCCAAACCTCATCACACCTCGGGCAGGGGAAATCTTCAGAAACACATGGTCGCCCACCTCGAAACTCAGCGCTCGTCTGCGTCGATCTGCATAACTCTTCTGCCTGCTCTGTGCCGTGGCCAGTCTCCTCCTGATCACATCCACCTTCTCTGCATACATCTGCACGATCTCTGGCCCAACTAACTGCCTCTCGCCCACATCACTCCAGCATACCGGTGATCTGCAAGGCCTCCCGTACAAAGCCTCGTACGGTGCCATCCCAATACTCGAGTGGTAGCTGTTGTTGTAGGCGAACTCTATCAGCGGCAGGTGCTCATCCCAGTGCCCTGCCCAATCCAGTGTGCATGCTCTCAGCATATCCTCCAGGGTCTGAATCGTCCTCTCTGACTGACCATCGGTCTGCGGATGGAACGCTGTACTGAATCTCAGACGCGTCCCCAAAGCCTGCTGCAGACTCCCCCAAAATCTGGAAGTGAAACGAGGATCTCGATCGGAGATGATGCTCACTGGCACTCCATGTAACCTGACTATCTCCTCCACGTACAACTTAGCCAGACCCTCCAAAGGCAACGTGGTCCTGATCGCTAAGAAATGCGCCGACTTGGTCAGTCGATCGACTATCACCCAAATCGCGTCGTGGAATCTCCTCGTCTTCGGCAATCCCGTGACAAAATCCATCGTCACGTGCTCCCACTTCCACTCAGGAAGCTCAATACACTGCATCGGTCCTGCTGGCCTCTGATGCTCAATCTTCACCTGCTGGCAGACCAAGCATCGCTCCACAAACTCTGCAATATCCTTCTTCATGCCCTTCCACCAGAAGTTCCGCTGCAGGTCCTTATACATCTTCGTGCTCCCCGGGTGAATGGTGTATCTGGCTCGGTGTGCCTCCTCCATGATGTCATCTCTCAGCCCATCAACCTTCGGCACCCAAATCCGACTCCTGAACCTCAGACCACCATCAACCCCCACACTGAAATCTGATCCATCTCTGGAAGCCAACTGTAGCAGACCAGCTAACTCCTCATCCCCCTGCTGAGCCTGAACTAACCGTGAGACAGTCTGCGGCTCCACCCGAAGCCCAGCAATCACTGCTCCCTCTGTACCCTCTGTGAACGGTCTCCACTCTGACAAGGCCTCGAGTAGCCTCCACTCCTGGATGCACAGACTCGCGACTGAAACCTCCACCTTCCTGCTCAGCGCATCTGCAACCGAATTCGCCTTCCCCGGATGATAGGAAATGGTGAAGTCGTAGTCCTTAATGAACTCGAGCCATCTGCGCTGCCTCATATTCAGCTCCTTCTGCGAGAACAAGTACTTCAGACTCTGATGATCGGTGAAGACCTCGAACTGCTCGCCGTACAGATAGTGCCGCCAGGTCTTCAACGCATGAACTACTGCTGCTAACTCCAGATCGTGAGTCGGGTAGTTCTTCTCGTGCACCTTCAGCTGCCTCGAAGCGTACGCGACCACCTTCCCATGCTGCATCAGGACACAACCCAAGCCTATCCCGGATGCATCGCTGTAAATCACGTAGCCTCCACTGCCACTCGGTAGCGTCAGAATAGGTGCTGTCGTCAATCGCCTCTTCAGCTCCTGAAAGCTGTCCTCGCACTTCTGGGACCAAACGAACTTGACGCCTTTCTGCGTCAATGTTGTCAGCGGCGATGCAAGTCTGGAGAAATCCTGGATAAACCGTCTGTAATACCCTGCCAGACCTACGAAACTCCTGGTCTCCGTCACGCTCGTTGGGGCTCTCCACTGAGTCACTGCCTCGACCTTCGCCGGATCCACTGAAATCCCATCCGCTGACACAATATGCCCCAAAAAAACCACCTGATCCAACCAAAACTCGCACTTCGTGTACTTGGCATATAGCTGCTGATCCCTCAAGATGCCAAGCACAATCCTCAGGTGCTCTCGATGCTGCTCCCGGTCAGGCGAGTATATCAAAATGTCGTCTACGAATACAACGACAAATCTGTCGAGGTACGGCTGGAAGGTCCTATTCATCAGATCCATGAATGCTGCAGGCGCATTCGTCAGTCCAAATGGCATCACCAAGAACTCGTAGTGGCCGTACCGCGTCCTGAAGGCTGTCTTCTGAACATCTGCCTCCCTGATCCGCAACTGATGATAACCCGAACGCAGATCGATCTTCGAGAACACTCTCGCCGTCTGCAACTGATCAAACAAATCATCAATCCTGGGCAAAGGATACCGATTCCGAACGGTAACCTTATTCAGCATCCTGTAGTCGATGCACATCCGCAACGACCCATCCTTCTTCTTCACGAAGAGCACAGGCGCTCCCCATGGAGAAACACTCGGTCGAATGAACCCGGACTCCATCAACTCCTGCAATTGCTTCTTCAGCTCTGTCAACTCTGCAGGTGCCATACGATACGGTGCCTTCGACTGAGGTGTCGTACCCGCTACCAGCTCGATGCCGAACTCGATCTCTCGGTGCGGCGGTAAAGCTGGAATCTCCGCTGGAAACACATCCGGAAACTCCTGCACAATCTCTATGTCCTCCAGCCTCCTCGTCTCAGGATCAGGAACTACCAGCGTGGCCACAAACGCTCTGCCTCCCTGCTGTATCAGTCTCTGTGCCTTAACCGCAGACACAATCAGACGACCCCCTCTGCTCCTCGCACCTCTGATCAGAACATCTGGCAAACCCTCCATCGGAATCAGGATCTTCTTCTCACGGCAAAAGACCCGCACGTCGTACCGGGACAGCCAGTCCATCCCCAGTATGACGTCGAAGTCCACCATCGGTAACAAGACCAGATCTGCCGGAAAATCGTGGTCTCCCGAAGCAACTGTGGTGCCGGGGAAAAAGCTCCCCACAGTGCCCACCTCACCCATGGGCGTGCTGACCTCCAAAACATCAGTCAGCAGCACAGGGGTCCGACCCAACTCGCCAGCAAACTTCTCCGAAATGAAGGAGTGAGTGGCGCCGCAATCAAACAACACACGCGCTACTGAACCAGAAACTGAAAGCGTACCTTCCACGACGGTGTTGGAGTCCCTCGCCTCCTCAGCCTGGATAGTGAAGACTCGCCCAGTCCTCCTGCTCTGCCCCGGTGCAACAACTGATCGGCTACCTCCGCCTCTGCCTACTGCTGGTGGTCCCGGCCTCCTGCTCGGCTCTCCCTGCCTCTGAGGACACTCACGGACAAAATGTCCCATCTGACCGCATCCCATACAAGCTCCAGTCCGACGGGGACACTCCTGTCCTGGATGGAACCTCCCGCAGTAAGTGCACGCTCCAGACTGACGTGCTCCTCCACCATCGAACCTGGGCCTCTTGCCCGAGTTCCCTGCACCACGACCAGCTACTCTGCTGCCGGTGCTCACTGGCGCCTTCCGCGCCTCCTGAATACACTCCCTCTGGTCCTGCTCGATGATCGTAGCATGCTTCACCGCATCTGCAAGGGTCCGCGGCATGCTGTTGATCACCCGAGAACGAAGCGGCTGCCTCAGTCCCTTCACGAACTTCCTCGCCCGCTGCTCTGGGGTCACACAAATCTCAGGGCAGTAACGCTCCAAAGCGTTGAACCTGCTGATGTAGCTCGTCAGTGTCATGTCCTTCTGCTCTAGCGACATGAACTCCTCCCTCTTCTGATCCCTGACATGCTGGGGGAAGTACTGCTCATGAAACACCTCCAAGAACTCCTCCCAGCTCACGTCCACACGATCATCAAACAACACTGTGGACGTAGATCTCCACCAGTTGGCGGCCTCGCCATCGAACACGTAGGTGGCCAGCTCCACCATCCTCTCAGGTACTACACCAATAGCGCGGAAGATCTTCTCCATCCGGAAGACCCAGTCCTCTGCAACCTCTGGGGCCCTCCTGCCATCAAAAGTCGGCGGGTGCTGACGCATGAACCGATCGTGCTCAGCTCCCACCCCGCTCTGAGCGCTCTGAGCAGCCTGACGCTCCAGAAACTCGCCCAGCCTGTCCCACTGAGCACCTGAAGTGTCGTCACTGGGATCACGATCGCGTGGAGAACTCCTCACGCGCCTAGGTGCCATCTGTCACCACAACAACCAACAGATAAGCAACAATGCATGCATGAGCTACGAAATTAATGCATGCCTCTAGCACTACTCCTAAGGGTGGTTCTTTAGACGAAGACACAGGAATCGACCGCTCTGATACCAAGTTGTAACGTCCCGAAACAGCGGAAGATTTAAAATTTCGAAATAACGAATAAAACTGACAACTCAAGGCGGGAACGTCACTAATATATAATATAGAAATCCGGGTGCACCCGAAATACATGGAGTTTACAAAAGGTGTACAACTACAATCCAGATGAAAGAAATGAAAATACAAGTAGTCGTACGATCTCGCAAATGCCGAAGAGGATCCGACTCCAAAGCGCTCCGTCCTCGGTCACCACCCACCGGACCTACTGCGATCCTGAAAAAGATGCAACAACAATGCCTGAGTTTCCAGAAGGAAACCCCGTATACCCACTCACCTATATGCATGCATCACATAATGAACCTATCATACTAGTAGCATGTCATGGCATCAACAGATATGGAAAACAGTTCCCCCGAAGGGTAAAACAGGACATCAGTCCGACAATCAATCATCGGGTCTCCCGAAGAGACCTACTGCAGGCACATGCAGTCTAGTAGCCCGCGACATCGCACCCCCCACACGCAGCTACACTACACAAGGGTTCGGCAGGGAGCCTCTGTCACGTCTACGCGCCGATAGAAACAGATCTGTAAATCTCAGTGGTCGGGGCCACAGGGACCAACGGGGCCGTCGCCCGGAAGGTATAACAACATCATCTCGGTAGGTGCCCAGCCGAGGAAAACAACAAGCCGGCACAGCCTCGGCCCAACAATCATCATCGCCGGCACAACCTCGGCGGCATCACCGGCACAGCATCGGTGGTCCATCACAACGTCCGGCACAGCATCGGACGGTCCAGACCGAAGTCTGCCAGGTCATCGGGCTCCTCGAGCCGCGAACACCAACCGCGCCGCTATAAAAGCAGGGCAGCGACCTCCGTAGCCCCAAGGGCCGGTAGTCACCTCACCCAACGCCAGTTGCGTGCCCGCACAACATCAACACTGGGATCCGCGATCCCTCAGGCCTGCTATACTACAAAGTGCCAACAATCATCTCAAAAGTCACGGTCCATACATGGAGGTGACGCGTCCCGAACACCCACACTCTTCCCAACGGCGGTCCCTGGGCAGGCACGCATCACGCGCCCACCGTCACCTCCCGGCTCACGCACAAGGCGAGGACACGGGTTTCCGTGGACAAAGTTGGCATTCACAACGGGACCCAGGAATTCAGTTCTGAGCAGATTCGGTCGACCGAAATAGTCTAACCGGTCGACCGTTTTCACGAGGAATTCGGTCGACCGAAAGTCTGAATCGGTAGAACTCACTGCTCAACACTAATTCCCCAACGGTCGAACAAAAGTCTAAAACCGGTCGACCGAACGAGGTCAAAATCCGGAGTCTGGTCAACATTAAATTCCACTCTATCGGTCGACCGACTCAGGGGTCTCGGTCGACCGAAAACAGACAGGGTCAACCTAGTATTCTACGTCATCAAACGGTCGAACGTAAACATACTACCGGTCGAACAAACATGCAATCGGTCGAACGCAATATAAATCGGTCGAACAAACATGCAATACTAACAGGTACACTTAAGTTCCGGTCGAACACAACAAGGACCGGTCGACCGATAACAGGTAGAAAATCCCAACTCACCAGCAATAATGCACTACCGGTCGACCGCCCCAAGGCATCGTTCGACCGGTGAAGGTTAAAGTCGGGCAAACAGTGCTAAAACGGTCGACCGCCCGAAGGACCCGGTCGACCGTTGGTCGTCTTCAACCTCGCGCCAGCCGAGGATTTACGAAGAACGCGTCGCCGGAGAGGTCCTCGACCTCCCCCGACCGACCAACAACACCCTTCCACAAGGGTGAGCAACAAAATCACACTAATGAGCGGCATACCTCAACCAACGACGGAGAAACGCCGGAGCAACGCTCGCGCCTCCGCACCTCCGCACGCGCAACCTCCTCCTCGCCGCGACCTCCTCACGCCGGAGCCTCCGCGCCTTCTTCCTCCGCTGGTCGCCGGACAGAAAAATGGAGAGAGAGTGAGAGAGAGCAAGTAAGGGAGAGAGAGAGAGAAAACCCAACTTAAATACTCTACCCCCAACACCTCACCCTCACCCTACACCATACTCCTACACTCCAACCCATACCTCCACAACAACTCCACCATACCTCCTCTCTCCTCCAAGTCAAACCTCACTTAACCCTAATCCAATCCTAATCCGGGTTAGGGACATAACAGTTATACTAATAAAATGATCTAATAATGTATATTAACTGTAAAATAATCATAATTAAATCTAATAATGAGATTGTAAGAAGTTTAAACAAATAAGATGAGTTTTGAGTTTACTAAGTTTTGATCTTATAGTAATAATAAGTTCTTTTATCGACGAAGGCACGCAGAAATAACATCTCAAGCCGGGACGAGACACGGACCTGAAATGTTAGTGAAATGTCCACTACTCGTGAACACGTATCCTGCCCTCCCTTTCCAAGCTCAAAAAAATCTCAAGAAATCTGTGAACTGCTTTGGATCTTTGTAGACCTTGTGGTCTGTGGTCGGATTCCAACACTCCCCCTTGTTCTTATCCCTTCACTCACCCATGGCTTTCACGTCTGGCGTCACCCTTACACAAGCGCATAGGTGGTGGTTATGTCTTTTTTTTAGGGGGATAAATATAGATGGTTATGTCGATCTCAAACCACTGGTTTCGATTTCAATGGCTTTTAGAAGCCCATGTACTGTTTGAACATGAGCTCGTTGATCTGTTTTGATGAGCCATTGTCAAACGAACCTCAGGTGGACAAAGTTGAGTTCTTCTTGTCATCTGAGGTTTATGTCTATTCTTTGCATTGCCGATGCAAAATTTATTTTCGTAACTCTTTTATTATATATTAAAAGAGATGATAAGTGTGACGAGGCAACTCCTACACGGTTAGCAGGCCATGTCGATGTTTCACGAGTCCGGAAATTCCTTACAAATGGAAAGAGTGAATTATTCAATACAATATATAACGTTAATTTAAAATCTACATATATATATGCCCCCTACTTAATTATCTCATCCTTTGTACTTTGAACTTTGAAATATAACCGTCAAGTTCTTTTCGGGATCGATGGATCGCTCGATGTTCGTTCGATTTTGCTCGGATCGTGATTCAGAACGGTTAGTAACGAGCCGAGCACGAGTAGACCCCGCTCGCTCGGTGCTCGATCGATTATACTCGAGACCCAATTACTATATTCAATCACCTGATTAACCCGGATATTCTATCCAGTTACCTAATTGGAAAGCTCATTTAATAATCTCATTTACCAAACTCATCTACCAAACTCATTATCCATTTAACAAACCAAACACAAATACCCATAAGAATCAAAACCTTATTTGTCCTGAATTTTTCGTTTTCCATTATTGTTATTTCTTTTGTTTTTCTCATTCTTTTCTAAACAAAAGTTCAAATAAATTAAGATTTGGATCAGGTGGATAATCTTATTTATTAGATGTTGATATTGTGAGTTATCGTATAATTTATGAGATTATATTAGGTGTTTATTTTAAGATTGTGTTGATTTTGTTTGATCTAAGTGTATTATCTTATTTATAAGATGATGTCGTAAGTTGTCGTATAATTTATGAGATTGTGTTTGATTTTAGGTGTTGATTTTAAGATTGTGTTTTTATTTTAGGTGTTGATTTTGTTTGATCAAAGTGTATGATCTTATTTATAAGATGTTGATGTTGTCGTATAATTTATAAGATTGTGTTTGATTTTAGGTGTTAATTTTAAGATTTTTTTAGTAACTACTATTATATTTGTCTTAAAGTGAATTTATAATTTAGTTGTTATGACAACATTATTAGCAATTCAATACAACAAAAAATCAGATTCAGGCTAACAAGCCGTTTGCGAGCCAAGTACGAGCATAATTTTCCGTTCGAAACCATTTTCGATCCATTTACAGATCGATTACTCCCCTACTTTGAATGTCTCAATGCAAGATCCCCCAATGTCCATAGACCACCCAAGACAATAGTCGAATACTATCACAAAAGGTCGAATACTATCGTTAGTTACCCAACTTAATTTGTACGTGCCATATAATATGAATTGTGATCATAAACAAGAATAAACCACCCAAGACAATAAGATAAACACAACAATATATTAAAGGAAAATGTTTGTTGAACGCTATATTAAAAGCGTAATTAAGTTGATACGAACATATTAACGACGGAAATCTACTAAGACGTGACAGCACATTCCACGCCCGTACAACTTTTGGGCCAATCGGGTCCATACAACAAACCAACGCCAGAAAGTTAACGACCCAGAAAAGGTGACGCCGCCTTATGGTCCACACACCCGGACCCGTGCGAACCCATACAGTTCACCACGCTGGAGACGCGTCAAGATTCCGCCACGTACTCCCGCATCGACCCCACCACGTCCCCTCCGTCTTCGATAGCGACCTCCATCGCCTAGTCAGACTGGGCGGCTCCTTTCCCCCTCCCCAAACTACCCCCTCCCCAACCTCACCCTAATCATAATATATGCTGTAAATAGACGAAGTTAAAAGAGGTAATTTTGTCAATTCGGAATCTGAAAACCTGTGATACGCATTCCAACGCGGTATTGGTCGCCGTTCCCGACCTTTCTTCCTCCCCAATAAAACCCCCCTCTCGTCCACCCCTCCCGAATAGGATTAGGATCGACCTCTCAGACCCTAACCCTAATTCGAACGAACCCGAACCGACCTCGCCGGTGACATGGCGCAGTGGGAGAACAAGGAGGAGACGGAGCTCAAGGTCCCCGGAGGAACCCTCCCCCTCTGCGTCAACAACTGCGGCCTCCCCGCCAACCCCACCACCAACAACATGTGCCAAGCTTGCTTCAAGGCCTCCCTCCCCACCCTCCGACCCTCCGACCCCATCCGAATCCCCCGATCCGACCCGATCCGGCAACCGGAGGCCCGGGAGAGGCCCGATCCTGCCGCGGAAGCTCCGTTGGAAACCTACCCGGCGGCAAGGGTGGTGAACCGGTGCGCCGGTTGCCAGAAGAAGATCGGGCTGACGGGGTTCCGGTGCCGGTGCGGGGAGCTGTTCTGCGCCACGCATCGGTACTCCGACAGGCATAGGTGCGGTTTCGACTACAAGGCGGCAGGGAGGGAGTCGATCGCGAGGGAGAACCCCGTGTGCAAAGCGGCGAAGATCGTGAGGTTTTAATTGAGGGAATTGGTTTGTTCTCGCCGGGACTTGGGGTCTGCCGGCGGTGGTTGCCGGAGCTGGTGTGTATTGGACGGGCAAACGAGGAAAAACGTCGTTTTAATCTTCTTCTTTTTCTTTTTAGATTTGCTTTGCTGCCGTTACGGCCCCCTTGTTTATGGAAATTATGAGTTTCAAGTCTACGACGTTGGATTGGGAATTGTGATTATATTATGATTACAAAAATGGATGGTTGATTTGTGTGGTTTTTGATGAAATTTGGTGTTGGGATTTTGATTGTTAGGAATCGGGTTAGAAATCGGAAGCTTGAAAATGTTCTGATTTTTCTTAATTCCACCAGAATAATGGGTGTTTGAACGGTGGTTAATTAGAAATTAATTCCACCAGAAAGGTGGTTAATGGGAAATAAAGGTGAACACCAATAGCACCAACTTTTCTGTTAAAATAAAGGCCGGACAAGGACTGGTGAAGACTAGTATCAATGAAAAGCTGCAGGTGGCCAAGAGACGTGACTAGATTTAGACTCTTACCTATTTTTTTCCGGGACATTTGAATTTTATCTGATTTTGGAACCTGCGTTAATGATAATTTTTGTGCTTTAATCATGATTTCCAACTCATTCCTGCAAACGATGTCGAAGAAATGTAGGTAGTACTAGAGGAGAAATTCAGTCTTCATGTGGTCAAATAACATAGGTAAATTTAAAATGTTTGATGCAGTTTAAATAAATTAAAAATATATTAAGATGTTTTGTTTTGGGATGTATAGTTTAGTAAAATTTGATTACGAAACAGACAAATATGTCCGATCTTATCTCCAACTACCAAAAATGATTGATTATATCATTGAAACATATCGTCTCTGTCTCTCTGCCGACCTCTGAGATGCAACTGTGTTCCCAATAGCTGTCTAACAAAATTCCTGACCAAACTATTGGCAAATACTAATGGTTTATCCAAACTACTGGTATTCCAGATTCTATCTAAACTCTATAGTTTCTTCTTCTTTTCTATAGCTAGGAATGATAAAAGAATCTTTATGTGCGTTAAAGTTGATCTTCGGTGGACACAGACAATCTTAAGTGGTTTAATTCATTCAATTACAATAGCATTGATGGGAACGAATGCAAACACTGAAACAAAGTGGAATAAGTACCATACAGGCTAAAGATGTGAATATATGATTTTTTCGAATGGAGGAAATACTTAAAATATCTGCACTATTTTGTATAATAGTGCAACACTGAATCCGTGACCATAACTACATCAGAATATATATATATATATATATATATATATATATATATATATATATATATATATATTAATTAGTTACTGTTAATCACATCTTTCATAACATAATCGCTTTCCTTTTGATCTACCTTACAATTTCAGAGGAGTGGTAGATATGGTGAGAGTTAAAAATAAGAAATTAAGTCTCGAACTCACTAGATAATTTCCGTGTATATATATATATATATATATATATATATATATATATATATATATATATATATAAATTACAAAAATAAACAAATAAATTTAAACCAAGTTGATTAGATTAGTTGTGCTAGCTTTTTTTTATAGAAATAGAATATAGTTGATGTCGCTAGTTGCTTCCAGTGTGGGTTGGTATGGGGCCTGAAATTTCTGAGAGAAATTAGGCCTTCAAACCACGTCTTACAGCAACCAATGTGGCCCTTTTATAGTCAGGCCCATCTGATATGTATACTATTTTTCGTGGTGAAGGGTAATATATATGAATACTCGTTTAACTCCAACGTAGCGCTTGTCTGTTTTTTGTTACGAGTCACATAATTTGTATTCTACTTCAAAAAATCTAAAAATTATGGTTATTAAAGAAGTAACAAGTAGTTATGGATGAGAACTATAACTTAACAATCTTTGCAGTCTCCGATGGAAGTTTGAAGGATAAACGTCGACCTTTGTGAAGGATAATCTGAAATGAGCAATGAGACTTTGCATGTTTATTGAGCATCTAAAGCTGGTACACTTTAAGATATAAATGAGTCAGTGTGGCTTCAATCTATCTTGAGTATTTTTCTCCACTTATCCTTCTTTTAAAAATACTGCTTCTTAAACCTGGTAATATCATGTTTCCAAATAAAATTAATTACTTCAAACGTACAACATTTATTGTCTCCTTAAAATCCCAACAATGTAATACCTATTGCATTGTCATCATATGTTCATTCTATGAAACAAAAGATGGAGTTCCAATCGAACACCCTGTCAAGACAGAAACACTACAGATAATTCGAGTTTGGTTTCCTCTCATCCAAAGATGCATCTACTTGTACACACAACTATCTTCAAAATCCACAAAACACTCTAGAACCACAAATGGAAGCAGAACGTGGAACAAAACCCAAACTTTTGTCTCTTCGAGAATGGTGGCCGACCAAATGCAACCATCCCATTCCTAAGAGAAGAAAAAATACTTCCTTTCCCTTAAAAGTACACATTCTTCTCAACTTTTAGCTCAGTGGAACCCTTCCCTAGTTCCCTCCCCTCACTTTCAAACCCTAAACTATACTATTGTTCTCCAACATAATGATGGCCAGCAGTCCAAATCAACTTCTATGAAAACCTAGCTTTTCTCTCGTAGACTCCCCCTACTATATATATTCTTGTCTCTGGAAAGGCCGGTACTCTTCTGTGAGCATGTTTCTAGAAATACCCACTTGAAAGTGGATTTTTTCTTGTATTTTTCATTTAAATATCAAGAATAATTCATTCTTAAAACATGAATTCTGATGTAGACTCGTTCAAGATCAAACTTCTACTAACTGAGTTAGTAGATCAATAGATTCTAGATGAAGGCGGACTTCCGATTTCAATAGATCAAAGTGTAGTAGTTAATTGTGTTGTATCTACAATCATTATAAAGTTGAATTCATTAAACTATCATGCACTTATAAGACCACCCCAATATCTGTCTTTAGTTTCACACACCTATTCTATTCTTCATGTAAAACATCTTACAAAGGAACATCCTAACCTTTACAAATGCAAAGTAATAGAGTGACATGGTCACTTAGTTGGCTTATCTAAAAAACATGGTATTGTTGTTAGGAAACAAGTGTAACTTATCCTCTCCCTTACCTTTAGTGATAGATAAATGAACCATTGTTGTCATGATGACTCACATGTTGGTCTTGCTTCCCCAAGAGAATAATCAAGTGAGATGGCAAAGGCCTCAAAACATGCATGCTTCCTAGTCATGCATATGGGGCTCCATAACATGGGCGGAATTAGTGACATATGAAGAAAGAATGTTCCACTATATCCACTTAATTACAAAGTCACTTTATAGTACAATTATATCCTAATTCTAGTGTTCGTTTGTGCCTTTGGAATGCGAGACTTGTTCGGCGTTTAGTTCTCAGTGGAATTTGTGATTATGAGTTTTGGAAGAATTATTTAGGGTCATCAGTTTGTGATTGTGGCCTAAGTATAGCTCCTGAATTTATCAACCTTTGATTTGTCTTGTTCTATTAACGTGAAATAGGCTGGCGAGCAAATGTACGTCATGAAACATGTGCTGTTTAGACTGAATTACTAATAACATTTTTCGAAATTAATTTTTGGTAACAAACAGTTTTGTGAAAGAAAAGTATAAAAAAGCCCCACTACCCAAGAACAATAGCCAATTACTTTTATTTTTTTATTTTTTTAGACAACAACATTTTTGGGAGTTTTGAGAGCAAGAGGGCAACATTGGCTTCAATTTAATGTTATCTGCAATAAATCGTTTAGTAGAACAAGTCATATTGTATCATAGTTTATTGCTTTAGATTCACATGCCTATGGATGGGTTTACATGGTTTAGCTCGATAATTAATTGAGCTTGGTGATTGAATCTCGTAGAAACCTGCAAAGTGGTGCACATGCTCACTCGATTTTAGGGAATCCAAAGAACGTGGTCCCGTCCAATCGCTTCATAAGTGTTCTAAATCATTGGGGGGAAAGACTCATGCATGCAACTTTCTCTCATCATTTATTATAGAGTCCGTATAAACGGCCGCGCGTGTGCCGGACGCGGCTGACGTGGTCAGTTGAGTCAGCAATCAAGTAAGCAGAGAAATTCATCTAATAACATGTTGGTGTCGCATACAACCTTTAGTTTCCCAATGCAACATTACTTTCTCACTGCAACGTTTGATTTCCCCATGCAACTTTTACTTTTCTCAACACAACTTTTGGTTTCCCCAAACAACAACTTAAAAAGGCAAAACATGTTCAATTTTAACATCTACGTCTGTCATTTTTAACATAAGAGTTTATCCTTTTTAAGTATCAGTTTGTACTTTTTAAGTATTATTTTGTCATTTTTAACATAAGAGTTGTTGTTTTCCTTTTTAAGTATTGTTTCATCATTTTTAAGTTATTTTTGTTCTTTTTTAAGTTGTTGTTTTTACTTTTTAATTTTCTGTTTTTCCTTTTTAATTTTTTGTTGTTTCTTTTTAAGTTGATGTTTTTTTCTTTTTAATTATCTGTTTTTTTCTTTTTAATTTTTTGTTGTTCCTTTTTAAGTTATGTTTGTTCCTTTTTAAGTTGTTGTTTTTGCTTTTTAATTTTTTGTTTTTTGTTTTTAATTTTTGTTTCGTTTTTTTAAATTATGTTGTTCCTTTTTAGGTAACGCTTCATCCTTTTTAAGTTCTTGTTTTTCATTTTTAAGTATTGATTCATCCTTTTTAATTTTCTGTTGGTCCTTTTTAAGTTATATTTGTTTCTTTTTAAGTTGTTTTTACTTTTTAATTTTCTGTTGTTCCTTTTTAAGTTGATGTTTTTCCTTTTTAATTTTCTGTTTTTCTTTTTTAATTTTCTGTTGTTCCTTTTTAAGTTATATTTGTTCCTTTTTAAGTTGTTGTTTTTCTTTTTAAATTTTTTATTTTTTGTTTCGTCTTTTTTAAGTTATGTTGTTCCTGTCTAGGTACTACTTCATCTTTTTTAAGTTCATGTTTTTCATTTTTAAGTATTGATTCATCCTTTTTAATTTTCTGTCGTTCCTTTTGAAGTTATGTTTGTTCCTTTTTAAACAAACCACAAAGAAACCAACTTTAAACAATAACACCACAAAGAAACAAAATTTTCAAAATAACATCGAAAAACCAAGATCGATCCATCACATAACAAAACCAAAAACTTTAAATCAACCACAAAGAAACAAACTTTTCCTTAAAAACTCAACACAAAAAACTCAAATAAACTACAAAGAACCACACTTCCAAAAAAAACAAGATCAATCAATTATAAAACAAAACCAAAAACTTCAAATCAGCCACCAAAACCAAACTCTTCCCAAAAAACACCACACAAAAAACTCAAATCAGCTACAAAAAACCACATTCCTCCTCATCCGCAAAAAAACTCAAATCAGCTACATAGAATCACGTTTTTGAAAAACCTAAGACCAATCCATCACATAACAAAACCAAAAACTTCAAATCAGTCACGAAAACCAAACTTTCCTCCAAAAACATCATACAAAAAACTTAAATCGGCTACAAAAAACAACAATCCTCCTCCTCGCCTCGAGAAAGACTCCAACGCCGATCATTTCCTCATCTTCCTCGTCGACCAACTACATCATGACGTCCTAACCAATGACGTCGACGTCCCAACCTCCTTAAGACTCACTCCCGCGTCATCTCCTCGGCATCCCTCTTACCGATCTCGTCTTCCATCGGGGGAAAATGATGGAGAATGAAAGGTTTGGGGGGATAATGGAAGGTTTTGAGAATATATATATGTTGGAAACCAAATGTCACATACTTCCGCGTGCGTGTGATGTGACACAAAATAAATTAATAATATGTGATTTAATTAATTTTCGATTTTTACTGACTACATTGACTACGTCAGACGGCGTCCCGGACGCACTGCGGCCAAAAAACATTTCCCTTATTATAGTGATGTCTTTATCGATTCAAATATTTGCAATGGATGGGAGAGTAAAAAGCAAAAAAAGTAATTTGATGGTAAGTGATACAGTAAACATATGTATAACATATTGGAAAAATAAGAAAAATGGTAAATAGTATTATGGATGGATTTAGTTGTCAACCAATTTTTTTGGGTGAATCATCATCGACCAAAAAATAGGCCTGGGCATAGTTCAATTGGCATGGTACGTACATGCAACCATGTGTTATCTAATAGAGCTCTGTCAGATCATGAATTCAAGCATTGAGGAAATTAAAGTGGGTTAATTATAGGATGTTCTTGAGAATTCATTATATCCTAACATTAAGTTTATATGAAATATCAAGTAGACTCCAAAGTGCAACTAGTACATTGTTACCAAATAAACAACAAAAATATAAGGTAAGATCAGAACCGAGACAAATAAGAATAGGTGTCATGGAAAACGGAAATTAGCGAACAGTGCGCTTACTTAGTTGTTTAGAGTTTAGAGAAGATGATATTAATTTGGAGCTTTTGTCTCATTGACAAAGAACTATCAAAAAGCAGATGTTTTTGAGCGTCTGGGACAACCTTGAGGAGCCAACATCAGTTGTCGCCTCTCCAACTCAGAAGAAAGCTCGACTTCATAAGAATAGGTGTCATGGAAAACGGAAATTAGCGAACAGTGCGCTTACTTAGTTGTTTAGAGTTTAGAGAATATGATATTAATTGGACACCGATGCAGCCAACATGCATACTCCAAATTAAAGCTCTTCCCAACACCCACCAACCAACACTAATTAATAAGCCATTGCAAGATAGCTAGTATGGCCTCATAAATGGTTCGGATATGGACCAGATATAGGTATATCCATATTCGTATCCGTATGAAATTTACGGATTCGGATACAGATACGGATTGTTTGTGGATATGAAAAGTCTATATCCGTTCGGATATTTGACGGATTCGGAGCGGATACGGACAATATCCGCATCCGTAAACATAATTCCCAACCTTATAATATTTTTTTTATTTTCACTTAAACAAATTCTTATACATAGTCACATTTATAACTTTATTTGGTTTCAAATATTAATTTACTTTATCTTAACTTCTAACTCTATATTTTGAAAATGAGAAATATTCAATGCTTGAATAAATGTGATCAGTAGATGTATTTTTATTTGAATAAATAAATTTAAAATATATATTCAAAATATAATCACACAATGTTGAAATAGGAATACTTCTAGGTATAATAATGTATTGCATAAGTATATAAAACAAATATGGATATAAATGTTGAAATACAGATATGTAGTTCCGAAGTGGATATTAATCGGATTAGTACTTTAGGGGTAGTAATTTAGAATAGTTTATATATTTAGGTAATTTATAGAAAAAATATCAAACTTATATATCATTAATTTGAAGAATAACTATATATATAATACATATACAAATATAGATGTTGAACTACGGATATTCGATCCCGGATCGGATATTATACGGATCGGATGTACTAATAACCATATCCGCTCCACGACTTTACGGATCGGATACGAATACGGTCTAACGTATATTTTTTCTCGGATCGAATGTTCAAATTCGAATACGGATACGAACGGATGCTCGGATATTCGAATATCCACTGACACCCCCTAGTTCTTGCAGGTTTCGTCTACAACAATACGACTATTACGTAGTCATCAATGGTGCGAGTTGTGAAACCAGTTAGTGTCAATTGAACTGGCATTTGGTTGGGGTTGAGTATGCCCTTGTCCAACTTAATATAAGCTACCCTAGATCGTATTTGAATATATAGTCAAGGACAAAATTCAAGCTCCCGATATAAAGAACCGCAATTTAAGTAATTAAATGAGAAATCACCATCAAAACAATGTGGGCTATTAAGAATTGGGATTAACGTAGTTGGTAGATATTTAATATTAAAAACTTAAAACCAATAATCTATCATCAACTTGAGATTACTTGTTTATGATTTAATATGATTTAATAAAAAAAGTACGTAATGCTTAATAAAATAACAATATATTGGACTATCATCTATGTCTGCATGCATTGAAAATCAATGATTGGAAGGTTCTAGCTATTTACTGTACATGATTTTGATTTCTTTGTCCTTGATATAAAATAAATACTAGTTCTTCCATATTTTATCCATAGTACCATACTGCCATCCATCTGTTGTGTATCTACGTAGGTTTTTTTTTTGGAAGATAGAGAATGAGAGACGAAGATCCTCTGCAATTCTCCAATTTTAGTAGAATTGGGGAGGTCAAGTTCTTTGCATCTTTGCCATCCATCCTAATATGGTGGGACTGATGGTTGAAGAAAAAATTGCCAAAAACTATCCAATTAATTATGACTTTGTTAGTGATTTAATGTTTTTATTAGAAACTTATTGCACATTCTCCTTACCTAAAATAAGGTAAATTATAATACAAAGTACGTGTTCATCAAAAAATTGTTTAATCCCAAAATTAAACGGTGAAATTCTTTGTAACAGTTAATTAAAAATGAAAAGTTTGGTATTACATACTGGTAAAAAGAATTCAAACTATTCTATTTAAAAGAGATGTCTACTAGGACCGATTTATATAGGTAAAAGAAACCCAACGTGATATTCTCTTTAGTTTGTTTCTTATTTTTGCAACACAACATAATACATAAGTATTAACTTGGTGATAATAATAATAAAGTTATTTAATGAAAACAAAAACTTAAGAAAATTCTCTTGCATGAAAAAATATCTCTCCACTAAATTACGGTTCAAAGTAAGACAAAATTAGTCAGCAAACGAAGCCCATTCATAGTCAAATAGCAAAACAATTTAACTTCATTTGAAATAATGATTGGTATTATTGGGTATTTTTAATGATTTGGTGAACAAAATTTTAAATAAAGAAACTATATTTTCTAAGTAGTAAAAATACAATACACAAGCTCATCAATATTAAATAAATATGGAACATTAGTGAAACTTGTCCAACAATAAAGTGTAATTAGAATTGGAAGCAACATTTAATGACCAGGATGTGATGTGGCAAGTTCTCAACCATCCAATCTAAATGTATGGTTGAGATTACTTGAATTGGACCTCTCCAATTCTTGTAAGATTGGAGAGGATCCCGGTCCACCTAACAGAGAATAAAAGTAAAATATTGTGTTAACCTTATTAAATATACATTAGGTAAAGAAGAACGGTAGGATAATAAGGACGAATTTCCAAGTTAGCCATGAGACGTGGATTGGAAATGTGTATGTTCATGGTTCATATCCTAATTAAAAGTTAACTCAAATGTTTAGATTATGAAATGGTTGCACCTAAAAAGGTATATAATCATGTATTAAATATTTAAATACATGGAAATTTGTTGTGTCTTATGTGTCTTGTATTTGCTTCGGCCCAAAAAATTGATAGCAGATAGAAAGACATGCAAGAATATATTTTTCTGAACAACCATGTCATATTATCAGAAAAATCTGATTGCACTGGCATTTGACTTTAGTACGGCTAATGGTCAAATTAGTTGAACCACGTCCAACATGTTTAGGACATTCATAAAAGGGCATTATTTCGTTGGTCGTGTTTCATGATGAAATATGAATGTACATATGTAATAGGCACCTCTCAGCCATTTGACATATTAAACTGTAAACTATAGATTATACTTTTGGTTTTTGGTTCGTTAATTGGTGATGATATATCAACTATCAAGACCCACATATTCTCTTTCATATTTCAAGTAAGATTTGCTCCAATGTAATTTTTTTGATACTCGAAGGGGGAATTCGGCAGTAATGTTAATTACAATGAGATGACCATTTTGCAAAATTATATAGAAGATTTTATCACTTTAATATACTTTCAAGGTCATGCGTATGCGATGCATATTGTCTGCATAACTATTCCTTGCATGGTCACCATAAAATAAGAATACTATTGCAGCTGTACTAAGAAATAACAAATCAATAAAATTGGATGAGATCTCCAGATTTCAGCCTCAAATTCCGGGAAGGTTCGTACCTATTAAATCTTTAATGATATTTTTTCTTGCTTACTTGGTCTAATTGCTTGATCCCTAGATAACTTAATAATGCCGTGGAATTTTGGACTTACATTTTTATATCAGGGAAAATAATTGTGCATGGTGTACCTAATAAACTATCATTAGATAGTGATATAAAATACGTGTTTAACAGTTGACGATCTCAGAGAAACAGTGGGGCACCAGCCTATAATTAAGCAAGTGGCCCAAGTGCGCCAACCAAAAATAACATTGATGCAACCACTCTGATCTCATATATTAATTGAGTATGCGTGGCGAACATGATTAATTATTATTAGTGAGGCTGGTTGGGATAAAAAAAATTTAAGAAGGAACAAAGACCTGATAGGATTCTCTATTTTTTATATTTATGTTGGTCAAAATTTCAGAAGGAACAAAGAACAGTTGGTTTTAATCTATAAATTTCTTCGTAGAATAAATTGCATGCGTAATTGTTCAAAAGCATGCAATAGTGTGTAGTCTGTGTAGAGTATAGATTTAGAAAATATAAAACTAACTCAATAGACATGGCAGCACAAGATTTACTAGAAACACATCGTGAATCACTTCTGCCTGGGGTATCTCGCAGAGGAAGATTATATAGTTTCTTTTTTTTCTTTTTCTTTTAAATATTGACTTTGTTTTTATGTTTGACTGAAGTAATCTTACTAGGCAAAAAAGAGGTACCCAAGTCACTAACCTTATGTTAGTAATTTCCTATAAACCGATCTCTATAAGTCAAGAAGCCTATTTCCGTAGAGTCGAGCTGTCGATCACATCCTAACTGGAAATTATAGGATAATGTCCTTAAGAAGAAAGTAAAATTAGCCAAATCATGTAAGTATAGCTTCATTTTGGGATCTTAGAGAAATCATGGATTGAGGAAAAATAACAGCAGAAACTTAAACAAATCTAAAACTAAAAGAAGTTTAGGAGGAATTGTGAAAATAAGGCAGCAGCATCACATCAAGTGTGCGAACGCAGAGCAGAGCTGTGGGGTTACCGTTACCGTACCTCTGTTATCCGCTTTCCTGCCATCTTCCCCACGTGTATCTCCACTCTCAACCTTTTTTTTATTTTTTGATATCTCAACTTGAAGATTTTCCCAGCCTGTGTAGTCCAAATTTGTTTAATCAAAGCATCTTCCACCTTTAAAATTGATTTTTTTTTCTTCTAAAATATAAACAGCGAGATTCCCCGTAATTTTTTAAATAATAATCATTTAAAAAAATTGAAAACTAATAAAAATAATAATAATTAAATCTACGACGATCGCGGGTCGAACCCGCGATCCGCGCGACCACGTCTGGTTTTTTTAAATTTTTTTTGATTTCAGTTATTAAGTTTTTGAGTTTTCAGATTAAGTATTCAGTTAATTTTTGAGTTTTCAGATTAAGTTTTCAGTTAAAATCAGTTAATCTCAACTAGTTTTTATTATCTTCTCGGGTTCGCACGACACTTCTCTTCTAGTTTTTCTTCCATTCGGAGCTCGCACAACACTTATTTCCCAGCTTATCTTAGACTCAGGTAAATTTTACACAAATTTTTTACTTAAGAATATTTTAAATTAAGATTTAATTTCTTTGTTAAATTTAAATTATTTGGAATTGTTTTGTTATTTTCTATTATATTTAATTTTAAATATTAGTTGTATTTATGTATCTGTTTATAATTAAATTAAATGTATATACATTTAAAATTTGTATAACGTACATTTACGAAATTTATTATATAATATAAGTATTTGGAATAGTAATTTATTATTTTCTGTTAAATTAAAATTTAAATATTAGTTGTATTTATGTGTTAAATTGTTATAGCTTTCATTATTTCTATAACATGCATTTTGTCATGAAATGTACGAGTAAATTATTTTTTAATTATTATAATTAATTCTGTTTTTATTTTCATGAACAGTTGTTTTGACAAAATGTGTCATTTAAGTAGAAGTCGCTCTGTACAAAACGAACGTGAGTATAATGATGCAGTGGATAGAGAGTCTATTTCCCCACTTTTCGGAATACCAAATTGCATGTTCAGAGTCAATGATATTTGCACAAATGTAAGTACCAAAAAAATCATATTGTGTTAATTTTCTAAATATTTAAATTACATTTTTTTTAATTGATGTATTTTTCACAATATATTTGAATATATTATAGCCGAAGGCTGTTTTGGAATGTCTTGCACATCGTCCAGTAATTCCTTTCCACGATTGTTTTAGTCAAACACTCAAAAATTTGTGATTATATCAACTTGCCCAAATAAAACATACAAGGACAGACAATAAATTGATTACTGCACTTGTAGAGCGTTGGCGTCCTGAGACTCACACTTTCCACTTACCGGTTGGGGAGGTTGGATTAACATTGCAGGATGTTAGTTGTTTGTGGGGTCTACCTATCAGTGGTATTCCAATAATCGCGCACAGTGATCGAGACAGTCGTGAGTTAATTAGAAATTCTTTTGGGATTGATATAAACGCCGAGATTATGAAAAAATGTAAAAGAACAGTAGGAGGAGATGAGCCACAAATGTTCAAAGAGTCCGGATTTAGCATCAGTTTGCAATGGTTGCAGGTAAATTACGGGAATCTGCCAGAATTTCCCACAGATGAAAAAGTGGCACAGTATACACGGGCTTTCATTTTAGATTTGTTTGGATTCATGGTTTTCCCTGATTGCTCTGGGACAGGTGTTCCAGTTATGTATTTGAGGTTTTTGCAGGTGTTGGACAAGCCGATAGTATGCAATTAGGGTGCGGCCGTGCTTTCATGTTTATATCACAACTTGTCTATTTCATGTCAAACTGGAAAAATGAACATTGGTGGTGCATTGTTACTTCTTCAACACTGGTCTTGGACTCGGTTTCCCGTAGCCCGGCCGAGACACGTGGGTCATGCTGAGTGTTTAGGTGGAGACGACCTAGAATCGCGACCTCCATTTGCTATTAAGTGGCAATACCCACAGACTTATGAGGTTAGTGCCGCACATAATTGTCTTACACATTACAGAAATGAATTTGAATGTATGTTGGATGAGCATGTAAACTGGCAGCCGTATTACGAAAATATGATGTTGCTTCCTGGCCGGGTATTTACTACTGATGCTGCATATTGGCTTGCGAGAGTGCCTTTGATTCATTTCTGGATGATTTCATGGCATTATCCAGAAAAAACTATGAGACAATTTGGATTTTATCAGACGCCACCACCGCCAGAACCTCATCCGTGGACAGAACTCAAAAGACTTGATAAGATAGTACATGCGGCCCGACAGAGAGATGATTGGTCAGCGAAGCATGAAATTTACATACGAATGTGGGACAGACCGCATATTCTTTCGGAAGGTCGACCATATGATCCGAGAGAAAATCGACGGTATCGTCAGTGGTTTCAGCATAATGGTATGTACACAGTCTACATACGAGGCCAAATAGAGTTCGTCTAGAAAGGCTGTTGCCACCCCCACGTGATTCTATCGAGGACTTAGGTTACGTTCCTGGTGGACCACGTATTCGACGTATGGTATGTTTTTTGAACGACTTTGACGATTATTGTTTGTTGTGTTTTACTATCTAATTTTCAAACTACAATTGCAAGGCTTACGTGGTATTCAACGGGCTAAATTTGTTATCAAGCAGCTGTACAAACGTGGAACTAAGGAACTGTGTAAAATGTTGCTGAAGAGTCACCAACTCGATGCTGTCGACTGCGATCAGGTGCACGAATTTGAAAGAGTACTGTGTGATTCTGGATTACCTGCAGATGTGGAGTCGATTCCTGAAGATGATGATGGTAATAATGAGATTCGTGATGATTGTCCTGTACCAAGAATTACAGACCAAACAACATATAGTTTTAGGCTATCCAATGCATCATACGATGATTTTGTCCCAGATCCATCACAGTTTAGAGGTTCATATACATACGATGACATTGGCGCAGGACCATCGCAGCCAACCCAGTTTGGATATTCTCAAACATATGGCGACATTGGCGCAGGACCATCGCAGCCAACCCAGTTTGGATATTCTCAAACATATGGTGACATTGGCGCAGGACTATCGCATCCAACCCAGTTTGGATATTGTAATCTATATTGTAATCTTCATCGCAGCCATCCTCATCCTCCTCACCTGATGATTCATTCTCTGTATCTATATTGTAATCTTCGTCATCATTTTCTTCTTCATCATCTGTTGGTATAGGAACGAAATCAGAAGTTCTATTCGCAGGTCGACTGGTTTCTGCTATGGTGTTTGCATCACATGATTGTTGAGATATGAAACCTGCACCACTACTACTACCCGGTTGGTTACCTGTAAACATCTCAGCCATCCACTCAATTTCCACAGGATTCAACTGTACATATAACTCCATCATTCCCATTTTGGAATAAGTTGTTTCATAGGCTATTCTCTAAAAATTCTCATCATATACAGATATCACATTAAAAAAAAGTAACCGGTTGGTGCAATGTTACAACGATATTGAATATTCATCGAGTACTGAGATTCTTCGACATTCAAACCTTGATATATCCAACTCTTAAGTTCTTCTAAGGTTACATTTTCGCTCGCTGAAAGTGTAAGTCTTGGACCTATCGTGTACTCTACATCGTAACTTGCATTTTGAACTATTTCACCGCCAAAATACACACTTACCGCAATCATTTTGTTAACTACAATGAAAAATTCTTTACTCAGTTTTATATTACAAATTACTTCAAGATTTGATATTATTACCAATTATTAATAATGTGAGATAAATAGAAATTAAGAATGAAAAAAAAATTACCTCAAAATTCACCAGGAAAAAAACACACGGATTAGAAAAATTGATATCACCAGGCACAATTTGAAGACTGTGAAGAGAGTAGAATTTCAATATTTGATATTATTACCAATTATTAATAACTATAAATATAAGAATGAAAAAAATAATTATCTCAAATAACACCAGGAAATACACACGGATCGGAAAAAAATGATATCACCAGGCACAATTTGAAGACTGTGAAGAGAGTAGAATTTCAATATTTGATATTATTACCAATTATTAATAACTATAAATATAAGAATGATAAAAATAATTACCTCAAATAACACCAGGAAAGACACACGGATCAGAAAAATTGATATCACCAGGCACAATTTGGAGACTGTGAAGAGAGTAGAATTTCAATATTTGATATTATTACCAATTATTAATAACTATAAATATAAGAATGAAAAAAATAATTACCTCAAATAAAACCAGGAAAGACACACGGATCAGAAAAATTAATATTACCGGGCACAATTTCAAAACTGTGTGGAGAGTAGAAGTGGAAATGTAGGAGGAATTGAAAAAATAATTGAATTGAAAAAAATGGACGAAACGTGTATTTATAAGAACTCGCGCCCACGGATCGCGGGTGCGAACCGCGATCCGTGCTCACGGATCGGGGTTCGTACCCGCGATCCGTCATCGTCACCACGGATCGCGGGTCGCACCCGCGATCCGTGGTCTCGCGGATCGCGGGTTCGACCCGCAATCCGTGGTAGATTTTTATTTATTTATTAATTTTCGAATTTTTTTAAATGATTATTATTTTAAAAAATTACGGGAGATTCCCACCCATTTCAAAAGCCCGAAGAGAATAAGAAAAACTCAACGTAAACAATAACACAAGCACATGTTGATGGTGTACACAAACACAAGTTAATAAGTATCCGAAATCATAACAGGATATTAAACAGTGCTCCTATATTCGTTGCTCATTGTCAAATCTCAAAAGCCATAGTTACTTTCCACCTCATCCATGACATGCTAGATTCTTTGATGAAAATTATGTAATCCATTCCATCCTTTATTTTCAATAATTTTAAATTTTACTTAGACTTGTCCTTGGATTAACAACTTAACATGATAGCTTTTTTGCAAGTGAAACTTAGCATGATAGATCATAACAAATCTTTTCCATGATTCCAACAACTCCATCACATTTAATGTACATTCCAGTTGATCTAAGGACTAACAGAATGGTTGGAAACCAGATTCACACTCCAATTTAATAATTGAAACGAATCATTATGAAAAAATCGAACACACTTAATAATTTTTAAGTAATATGTCGGTTTTTTGTTTAGGACACTGTAAAACCCCATAATTCGATTTCAGTCCTCACTCCATAATTATTTTTATTAATATTACTTAAAAATTATTAAGTGTGTTATGAATGTATATCCAAAAAAAGGACAGAATACAGATAAGAAACCCGCGCCTAATCAACCAATAAACACACACACGCTGTCAAATATAAAACCCACACCCAACCTCCATTCCCTCCAACACGTACCCCATTAATGGATCTAAACCTGGACGAGCTGAAGGCCCACCGGGTCCTCGGTCGAGGCGCCACCGGCACCGTCTTCCTCGTCACCTCCCAATCCTCCACCGATCGCCCTTTCGCCTTGAAAGTTGTGGAGAAGAGTGGACCCCACACTACTTCCTCCTCCCCCCCGGACGTGGATAGGCGGGCAAGGTGGGAAGTGAGCGTGTTGTCACGCCTCTCCCACCCTTTCCTCCCATCCCTACTCGGCCGGGCCGAGAGCCCGAACCTCCTCGCCTGGGCCATCCCGTTCTGCCCGGGCGGGGACCTCCACGCTCTCCGGCAGTCCCATCCCGACCGCGTCTTCTCCCCCAACGCCCTCCGCTTCTACGTCTCCGAGCTCGTCTCCACTCTCTCTTATCTCCACCTCCAGGGGATCGTCTACCGGGACCTCAAACCCGAGAACGTTTTGGTCCAAGCCTCCGGGCATCTCACCCTCACCGACTTTGATCTGTCACGTTACCTGTCGCGGGCGGATGCGGTGACGGCCGGGGATTGGAGGAGTGGTCGGAGGAGGATTAAGGTGCCGGTGATGAGGAAGGCGAAGTCAGCGAGGGTGTTGCCGGTAAGCTGGAGGAGGATTAGTGGGGGTGGTGGAGGGTGTGGGGGTGGTGGGGAGGAGGGTGTGGTGGTTAAAGGGGAGAGGTCTAGGTCGTTCGTCGGGACGGAGGAGTACGTGTCGCCGGAGGTGGTGAGAGGCGATGGTCATGAGTTTGCCGTTGATTGGTGGGCGCTTGGGATACTCACCTACGAGATGGCTTACGGTAAGTACTTTTGTGTTTGATGTTTGTTTTGGCGCTAACCACTCGGTAGATTCTTAATTTTTAAAAATTATCTAAGTCCAAAACAAACACAACTGTAGTATGATTGAATGTCTTTTGAAAGGATTATCTTTTTTTTCCAAAGATATAATCGGATTACGACTATTCCGAAACATGATTGAATGTCTTTTGAAAGGATTATCCTTTTGTTGTTAAAATTTTACGGCAATATTTTGATCATAATGACATGAATTGAAGACCACGCAAATCAAGTAGGTAACATGAATTCATAACCGGAGTTAGTCTAATCTTACCTACTTAAGTAATATTCCTAGATTAAAATTAGAATATGGTAGGGGGCAAAATTAAAGATCAAGTACAAAAACATTAAATTGCAAAACGACACGTGTGCACGTAACATGAAGCTTTACTTTTAATATTTAATTTTGTTTATCTGCTATTTTACCAAAAATAAAACAACCAAAACTTCAAAAAATATAATAACTTATCCTCCTTTTTTGTTAATAAAATAAAGGTAAAACACCATTCCGGGGCCGGAACCGGAAGGAGACTTTCCACAACGTTCTCATGCACCAACCGGAGTTCGTCGGAAAACACAGCCCGGATCTCGTCGACCTCATCGCCCGCCTCCTTGCCAAAGACCCATCACGCCGGCTCGGCTCCCGCGGCGGCGCCGATGAGGTCAAGGCCCACCCCTTCTTCCGCGGCGTCCAGTGGGACCTCCTCGCCGACGTCACACGCCCGCCCGTTCTCCCCTCCGACAAGGTCCCCACCGCTGACGAGCTTGAAGGATTCGGCATTGCGGAGTACTTCGAAAAGCGGAGAGAAGGGAGGTTGCGGAAGGAGATGGCGCCGGTGGATTCGCCGGCGACGTCGTCGGTTTCGGTGTCGGAGTTTTGACGGCGTTAGTTAGGGATGGAATTGTAAATAGTAGCGGAAGCAAGGATAGTTTTGGAATGTGGGGTAGTTTATGTGTAGGTTTTTTGTATAGGTTGGTTAGAAATTAGAATAATTAGGAGGTGTTGGAAAGTCCATTGCAAATTTGGATTTTTACGTGTTCAACGTTCTCATTAATCCCAAAGAAACGGGCGCTTTCCTTTTATTTTGTTTTTCGTTTTATGTCTTCCGACTTAACTTTGAAACATGACTGAAGTTAATCTCTTGCGAGTTAGGATTTGGTCTAAGTTGCTTCTCAAGATTAGACTTTAGAATAATCAATTGGGGCTAGTTGAGTTTAAAGATGTCCTATTTTCAAATAGTCAAGACCAATGTTTGGATATGCGGCTGGATACGGCCGCATATGTGGATGCGGGTGCGATGCGGTCGGGATCCGCATCGCATTCTAAGGATGCGACCTCCTATATGCGAACTGCATTGTCATCCGCATATGCGGCCGCATATTAAATAGACATATTTCAAATCTAATTGGGTCAAAATCCGAAAAATAACTGATTATCCGATTACCCATTTAACTTATTTTGCAAACAAAAAAACTTTTAACCAATTTTACAAACAAAAGACCATCTCCAAAATCCCCACTCGATCCCTAAATTCGTGTCACTCCCACATTTTCGACTCCTGCCGGCACCCCACATTCTGTATATGTAAATGTATATTATTAAATGTATATTCCACATATTATTTTAATATGTAAATGTATATTATTTAATTATTAAATCGCAAACCGCATATGCACCCGCATCGCATCCGCATTCTGCATATGTTCGATGCGGTGCACTGCCGCATCCATTCCGCATCCTCCATATCTGAACCTTGGTCAAGACCATAGACACATGTCATATTGGATGTTTAGGATTTAAAATGAGATGTTAAGTAAATAAAATCATGTTAGTTTTGTGTCTTGAAAACTTGTGTGGAACGGTCGATCGATTATTCGGCGACAGTATGTTCTGGTCTTTGGATTTTCTGGACTACTAAAAAGTAGTCGACCTATACCAATTATGTCGATCGATTTATTCTGGACAAAGTCAGGTTGGGTTTTTACTGTTCTCACCTGTTGGGAAATGGTTTTTGGTCGACCGAAATCCTAGTTCTAGATGACCAAAAGCTATTCGATTGTCTGATTCGCAGATTCTATAGTCATTTACTGGAATTTCAACATAGGTCAACCAATTAGCAAACAATTGACTACTTTTGGGCGACGATAAAATTTATTAAGGGTTATTTTGGGCATTTTTTCCACCACTTATGTGCCCAAGCTCGAGTATTATATATGTTTACACTTTAGGTTTGGATTGTGGAAAACACCACTAAGTGTGTGTGCCTCCACCAAGTGCGTAAAACAACCACCAAATTTGGTCTCTTTCCTCCTATCTCCTCCATAAAGTCATCAATAGTGAATTCTTATCTCATGGAGCATCTAGTTAAAGTCACCTAATGCGGATTCCATAACTCGAGACATAAAGTTGAGAAAGTTATCAAAAGAGAAACTTTGAGAGGTTGAAGAAGGTTAATGGTGGTGAGAGATTATTCTCTACACTTAGCATTTGGGATTTCTATGTTCTTTGAAGATTGAAGAGTCATGAAGGATGAGATTGAGTTCCAACCGGTGCTCTTCGGAGGTTTATTTTTCTCCATGATCTCTCATTTTATTGGATTACTACCCTATACTCTCAGTCGTCTCTGCACATGATTTTTCCCAAATTATGTTTCCACATATATCTTGGTATTTGGATTGATTATTTGTGATTTGCCTTCAGATATTTGTTTGATTTTGTATATGCATGTTAAGTGTTTGTAAATTTGCATAGTTTAGTTTCCAATAAGTTTTTTCACACTCATCGTCATCACTTCCACGTTATGACTCGACTACACTATTGTTCCAATTTAACTAACAAATCAAAATAAAAAGATAAGTTTAGAATATACCACAAAAAAATCAAAAAGGGCATCACGGGATATCTAAAAATATGAGTTAAGACAAGTCTGGAACTCAACAAGCAAGAGCAGTAATCTTTTTTAATTATGCTATTAAACTTCTGATAAATCAACTATGTAACATTAACATTCACCCGGGTTCAATTTTCCTTCTCAAATTGCACTTATGTTATGTGAAGTCTGCTATCTTCACCAAATTAAAAAGAGAGAGAGAGAGAGTAAATTTCAACTTCCGAACTTTTGGATTTAAATACAATCAAATTCATCTTTTAACGATGCAGTCTTATCAATCGTTGCCTTTTGAATTCTTATCTTATGATATCTTATAAAAAGTTAAAATTCCATGTTACCCGTATCTAAGACAGAATATTTTGTGGTAGAGTGAAGCCTAGTCTAGAGAATATTTTGATGTTGCTGTGACTAGAGAATGTGGCGCCACTGTTATGCTGTTGGAATCACTTTTCCTATTCTACTTGGAAATATGGAGAGAATAGAACTTCGGCAAGTAGAATAATTTAACCGAACCAGCAACCAACAATATGACAAAACACATTTTGAATTTCAACCGAAAAAGGGCAAAAACCCTCACCAAATTCTTGGGCTGATCTAAATTTGCTGACCCAATTAAATTCACAATTAATTTGCTTCTTTTTTGTGATTTACCTTCATGACCTCCAACTCTCCAAGCTGTAAGCATGTGGTCCTCTTATATATTCTCCTTTCATTCTTTGCAGAAAGTCAATAAAATATGAGTAATAATCCTGAGGTCAAGTGGGTGTAATTGTATATGTGGTGTTTAGGATTGAGAACAGTAACACAGTTCCACAGTTAAGCATGTGATTGGTCTTCAGATTGGATTGCATCAGATGGTTTGATCTGATGGTCATTTATTAATGACATCGATGGCTAAGTTTTGATGTTTGCCCTTATCTCCTCGTCTTAGATCTCTATGATGAGTTTTATGGCCTTCACTTAACAAGTTCTGTACCTTTTCAAATGTTTCATTACAATTTAAAACCCAAACAGGAGACAAAAAACAGGATTTTCTACCCCGAAAAAAACATATTTGAATTTGACCTAATAAAAATGATCCCCAAACCGAAATTGGTTCTCTCTGGGCGTCTACCTCAAAAGGTGACAAAAGCACCCTCATGTTGTACACTTCATGTCCACATGAAGACCACAAATATCACAATATTTAAACAAAATGACTGTCAAATCCAATCCCCGCAAGCAACCCCAATTGTCACTAGAAGATTACAACTATTTGCCACAACATGGGTCCTTAGTTGGTGGCCCAAAGGTCCCTAACATGCTACCAAACGAAAACTCCACTTGTCTACTTACATGTCAGAGACCTTCCCTTTACTTGTTGGATTGGTCCAGTTGTTCCAAACAGTGGACCCCTGTCCCTGATTTTTCTCACATGACACCAAACCAGAACCAACACAAATAAAAATGTGGTGGTCTTCCATGAAATTCCTGTTTGGGAATTATCATGCAAACGAGGCCCCAGCATTTGTCCTGCTTCTCTCTAGATGATCCTCAAAGGTGACAACAAGATACAATTTGGAATGAAAACAAGAAGATGGATGCTCTTTTCTTCATAACAAACATGTAACATGGTTGTGCACTTTACCACCCACTTCAATCATGAAATGACAAGGCCTTTTAGTTAGGGGAACTGAAGCATTTATCTGTTGTAGAAGAACTTCTGTTTGTCATGACTCAAGACAGTTATAAAATGGCCTCAGGACTAAAAGCTCAAAGTGAAATTATTTTTATAGAATTATATACTTTACAACAATGAGAGCTAATGTACATACTTGAGCAACTAATGGACTTGATTCAATCATGTCAGTAATTACAAGTTAATGAGTAACTTAAACTTTCAAAGTTTGGAAATCGTGAAAAAGAAACGATAAATTGTCTACAATCTAGTGGAACCAAATGAACTTCTTATTTGATTAGCAAACAAGGTTTTACTCAGTTAGTTTTGGGGGGTTGGACTTGGGCAGGGCAGAAACCTTCATCCCAGCCTTGGACTGGGGAAGAAGCAAGAAGTAAAAAAAAAAAAGTTTGAAAGCATTACATATTTACATGCAATATTTCAGCTAGATTGTATTAACAAATTCCAAGGTGTAATTGCCGCTACAAATCATTATGGTGATGATGATCATGATGTAGTTACACATTTTTATACTTGTACCAAGTCACTGACACCCAAAAAAAAACTTGAAATAATGCACTATGAAGGGGTTATGTTCATCTTCAAGCTCTTGTTAAATCTTGAAGCCAGTAGCTAATAGGCACATCAATTTGCACTATTGAAGGCAACCGCATACCTATATTTGAAAAACACTGCCATATCAATCATTAAGCCATGAAAGCCCCACGATGCTCACTCAAATGGAAGCTTTTAGGCAAAACGTCCATAATTCAGCATCCAGTATGTTCTCTTCTATTTTGCATTGGGCAAAAAACAGCAAATAGGGAACATGATCAATCACACAGATTCACACTATAGTGTCAGCTATCGCATATTGGCATCATTGGACCTCTCTTATCGAAATATATAAAAAAATCGACCTCGGGTCATGTGGTGTAATTTAACTTTAAGATTAAGAAATGACAAAGGAGAGTCGTGTATGGCACCATGTGAACGAATTTATACCAACACTCGGCTTGTTTCGGTTGATCTGCTAAAAATTTCAAAGCTACCCCATAGTCACAACGGATGTCATGTGCTGACGTGCATGGACAAATATACAGTCATCTCATTGGCTGATTTGGTATGACTAATGAAGGTATGTGCCTGATATCATTAATTGACACCATGTGTCCATGTGCTTTGATGATTATCTGAAGTCATCTCGCAGCAATTGATCTAATATGTATTAAGGTTTGTTTTTGCAAACCAGGGTCCTAAGAACAGAATCTCCATGTATTTGTAGCACACTTCGTCCCGCAGAGACATTAAAATTGTCTACTCTCATTGATGCAGTCACCATGCAAAATATGTAAGATGTTTCATCAACCTGTGAAGACACATACACCAAAGGCTGAGACCCTCGTTGGATGACTAGAATAGTAGGTCATGTTCTCCCACAGGTTTCCAACGAAAAAACCTCCAGCTTCAATAATTCTTTGTATTAGGATAAGAAACCTGCGTACAGTTGCAGTGCACAAGAACTCAAGAAGTAAATGTTTCATTCGTCTAATCTGCGTACAGTTGCAGTGCACAAGAACTCAAGAAGTCGAATGTTGATTGAATCGAATGTTCGGAAGAACTCATTCGTTGATTGAATCGAATGTTCGGATGAAGACTTCAAACTCCCAGCCAGGTCAAATTTACATTTAGCTAAAAATGATGTAAACTTGCTACTTCATTAAGCTCCTTCCGGCTGGATGAAAGGATTGGGGATCTCATCAGTTCCATCAGTTGGGGACACCAGCATTACTGCTGTACCCCTACAAACCTGCAAACAAAGCATCACTATTAGTTGGAGGGTTGTTGTCAATGCCACCTTTTTGTGGCAATTGAGAATGTGAATACGATAGATTCAAATTCCAAGGGCTATAGCCAAGGAAAGTGCCCTTGGAGAATGATAGAGGAAGATACAAGAAGTCCAACAAATTTTTAGGATCAAGATGTTAAGAGACATAATATATTATAAACTGGTGAACACAGCAGATAAGAGTCACAACTTTCATCAAAGGGCCTACATTTTAAGTTTTGCACATATTAATCACCACCAGGAATGCGGGGTATATGCAGATGGCCAATTATGAACGGTTCAGGTGAGGCTCAGGCATGGCTCAGTATAGGTTTCTTATGGGAACTCTAGTGCATGTGACCAAAATACAAATAAACAATAAAGCAGACGAATAAAAAAAGGATCGGCAGGCATACTATAAGGCCGAGGCGTCTTGTTTGGTCAGTAGTCTTTAGTGGATCATCAGCATCTGCAAGATAAATAGGTCAATATCAGAAATACCAAATATCTAAATAATTCATTTTATTATCATATTTATTTGCGAGAGAAAATTCCTTCAACGGATTTAATTGTGACATGAATGTGGAGTATACACGAGAACTCAAGAAGTATAGTTTAATGCCTTAACCAAATGTTTATCGTAGTTGTCTCAAATGTTTGAAATAAAACTTTGTTCCCACGGTGATCCTCTTTTCAGATGAATTTACTGTAATTGGCCAATTGCATTTTAAGGATATGTTTCCAGTACACGCTAAACTCAGCCTACGATAAAGGCAGTCTTAAAAAAGAAAGACTTGGTCAAACTCTCAAGCCCAAGAACAATGACCCAAAGATTCATTTGTTGGTAAAAACAGACGAGACATACAACATTCCGACTATAAGTTAATAGGGCATAGGTGCAAGTTTTGGGGATATTGTAAGTAAATTGAAGCTTAAGGCCAGTTGCGCCAAACAAGATAGATACTGTTTATATATACATGCAATTGGGTATTGTACATCTTTAGTTGTTTTTAACCTATATAAACAAGAATTTCATTTCACAACTACAGGACTCTCACCGATCAAAAAGAAACTACAGAGGGATTTTCCTTAGGAAACTCAATTAATTTTCATACTAGATAACCTGAACAAACATTTACCTCTAAGAAATTCAGTTGCTTCATCCAGCACAAGATTTAGAAGCTGATCATACCCTTTCAGAGTTCCTGTAACTGTAAGCAGCCAAGCAAAAGCTAGTAAGCAGCAAGGGTCATGGAAGATGTGATTAGATAATAAAAATAGATACAAAAAGTGTATATATACGCATGGATACACATAACTCAAGGATATTGATAATTTATATAAGGAAACATAAACCCACCTCACATAAGTTCTCTTCTAAGATACTAAGTTTTCAGACCAATTATAAAAAAATCTTAAAAGAATATGTTACAGAAGATTTTGCAGACTGGGGAAGTGGGGAACTGTGACCTCAAGAAGTTTTTTTAAAGATATGCATTCCTTTTTTCCCACTTTCCTGGACCTCCAGTCCAAGTTAAACATTTCTTTCTATAAACTGCATGATCTGAACTTAAGAGAGTGTAAATGACAATATTATTTCTCTATAGGAAAGACCGACTGCACATTTTAATATTTCTTATATGTACAAAAAAGGGAAGTTTTACATAATGCAATTTTGGTTTAAATAGTGAAGCAGACCTACATATTGCCGTATAATCTAAAATGGGATTCCTCGGCACAAGCAACACTGACATTATTGAATAAATTAAAATCATGAAAAAAGCCTAAAATCAGCAAGGCAGCTGTAATGGTGTCTCAACTTGTCCAATAGGCCCCTACATATGATCCATCTTATTGTTTTCCATGTAACTGCATGTAAGTGCCAAATATGTTCTTTCAGAGAGGGTAAATAGTAGCTAGCCCATTGGCCTGGTGTTTCAAAGTTGGATAATTTGCATTCCCAGAAGGTGCCGCAAAATAGCTTTTGAGGAAAACATATATGGTTCATAAAACTCTTCCTGAGATAATACTAGATCAAGTCTAATAAGTGAGTGGTGATCTTGAACAGAAAGTGCTAATCAAATCACAACTCTTCTCTAACAACATGGTCTTGTTCAGCTGTTTGTTAATCACAAAGACAGATCACTGTCATTTGACCAGTCCGAAGACATGTGATGTCTTCCCTAACTCTAGGAGTATACCTAGTATACATAACCTTCGGAGGTTCTGCATATTTATCTCTTCAGGATGGAATGTTTTATGGAATTGCATGTGTACAATAGCCAGAAATGTGTCTGAAGAAAAAAAAATGGAACTAAAAAAGAAACAAGTTTGATCATCACTCAAACTATTGAGCCAAACTTAATGATACAGAATTAAAGGGGAAATACCTTGTCTTCCTCCTGTAAGCTTGACCTGCACACCCTTGTCAACAAATTTTGCCAAATCCAGAACAGTTTCCTTTCGTCCTGACTGAATACATTTTAAAGATCATTACCAAACTGATAAAGAATAGAAGTTTAAAAATAAATTACTACAAAATACAACATATGAAACACAAAGTAACTTTTGTAATTAACTGAAGAACACAGTGATAAACTAGCAACTTGCAGACATTTAAAGGTTTTCCCTTCAATACATCAAAGTAGGCATTCTATGATTCTATGAGTGTCTTCCAAAAGTAAACTAAGTTAGACATCTGGAGGCCTAAACTTTTTAGTTGTTGCTGGTCCAAAGTCTAGGTCGTTGACCTTTTCCATACAAGGATAAACGGATCGAGACATTCTTGATCTGAAAGTCACAATGATTGAACGAGACAGAAGCAAGACCACAAGAAGTACAAATTCAGGTGTTCCAGGCAGCAGCTATTCTGTTATGAGTTTTGACATAGCAAAATAACACCTCAAAATTCCATTACGTCTCTAAATATGATTCCTAATCTATTTTGGCAAGTCTGCTTTGAGCTCTAGTCTCTATGGCTTGAAAAATGTGATTGAGTTGATAACATGGTTAAGTTTAAACTACTAATGTGACTTGATAATTGAACTTTTGAAGTTGCTTTTTCTTTAAATTACATGTTTGGATGACCAGGCATAAGCATTTTTGAACCTTTGGTTGAACTTAAGGGCACATTTATACCATGTTTTCAAAGAAGGAATACATGCGTAAGGGTCACTCATTGACCCTTTTGGGCATCTCACAAGTGATAAGTTGAACTGTGTATGTTTAAAGAAAAATGGACGTACAAGGCCGGTCATACACCCTTTCAGGCTACAATGCCATTTATAATGTGACCCTTTAACTTAAAAGTTGAAACTGATCGGTAATGAGTTGAATTACCTAAAATCTTACTGGACACAGAATCCTAAATCGTCCAATGAACGACTAATCTTGATAAGAGTGACTTGGAAAAGGATATGTTTATCCAAAGAAAGGCATAAGACACGTTTGTAAAGAAGTTATAAACAACCTACGGATATCCATACCCATTAAAATAGTATTATGCGTACTTTTATGTGCAACAATTCATCCAAAATTGCTTGAAAAGTATGGCCATTCTAGAAAAAAAATCGTATGGAACAAATAAACCGTAACCCTTAGCAGCAGTCACGAAAACTTGATCCCAAAGCTGAATCCACTAACACGCTACCATCCATTCCAATTCCCAACTGGTAGGAAGACAATTGATTTTGGGGATTATACGTCTTGCTTAAAAACCCTACTTCTCTCGAATAAATAACAAATATCAACCCAGATTCTAGACACGACGATACAACACAGTCGGGTTGCAAGCAGAACAAGAGACGGCTATCGTGTTCTGGATTTAGAACATCCTGATTCAAACTCCCCTACTAGCTAGATGATGAGTAGCAAGGTTTTACGAAATTTACACAAGTCGCTGGAAACATTAATTCGCTTTCAATTTGATCATCACAAAAACTATATAAAAAATTGCCAACTAGAAACAGTGGAAATAAGTAGCGTCGAAGGAAACGGCAAAATCGAACCATTGGGAGGCGGCGGTGAAGATGGGTGGCGGAGGGTGCCGGAGCAGCTTTTGGAGGGCGTCGGCGAGAAGGAGAGGGAGAGGACTAGGGTTTGGGTAGTTGGGTTGGGTTGGGTTTATCGATCGTTCGGGTTTAAGAAGCCCAAATAGGCGCATTGGTCCGATGGTATCAAAAGGCGTCATCATGCCTCTTGGTTCCAATTGTTGTCAAGGTCTTATTGAAATTTGTACTTTTGATTGATGTCTACTCCACTTAATGTGTACTAAAATTGAGTAAATTGGACCCAACCAAATCTTATTGTGCTTGAAATTTTTAGATTTTAGTTTTATTTGGATGATCCTCTGCTCTACTCTACTCTACTCTACTCAACCTAATGTGTACCACACTGTAACCTTACATGTTATAGCAAAAAACTCAAAAAGCGGCACCTTGTCTTTCTTCAAAAACCTAACAAGTAAGTCATGACTTGTAATCGTAAGTCACGTCGGATCTTATTGTGTCAAATCTCATTGTGGTTTTCTCTTTGAAATTGAACATTCTCTTGTACAGTTGTACCAGATTGCTGGACACTCAGATGAATCATATATAGTGTTCTTTCTCAACTAATGATATCTCGTCATCAACTTAAATTGCACAACATCGTGAAGTTTGGAAAAGAAATACCTATTCTGAGTTGTTGATTGACACAAATTTAATAGCTTACCTTAGTTTTCACCTATCGCTCTTATATATGGAAGTGAACGTGATCAAACGATATTTTAAAAGCACACTCTTTGGTAATAAAAAGGGATGAATTTACTTCCAAAACTCCCCGTGATTGCAACTCCAAAATACTATTCATCGTTGATGTTTCCTCTTTCTCCATAAATCTCAAGAGAGTTGGGAAGTAACAACAACGACTTCTGATAACTGGTTAGGAAGGGTGCAGTGATGTTGATCACGTCAAATAACCCTGCTCAAGGATAATTAAGTATATTTTGTATTTTCATTTGTACATTAAGTTTTTCTTTCAGGTCCTGCCCAATTATAATTAGATCATAAATGGACACGGTACCGATGAGACATATTTGTTTATGAAAATAACCTATATACAATCGAAAAAAAAGTTGCACTAATTATTAAAAAAAAGTTGCATTGTGCCGTGGGATTTATAGTTACCACAGACATCTTGACATTGGACATACTATCTAGAAAGCAAAGCATATAGCTATAGGGCACTGTTTGTTTTTTTCTTTTTCGGAAAAGCACATGAGCTACGTGTTTCGGAGTTTTATTTGACAATTGACCCATGCATGCCTTTGATTATTCATTTATTCTCAACTGAATTGGAGGCAATAATTACCCGTGGTCCATCAAATCTCTAAGTCTTTTTTCTCATCATCCCTTTCAACAAGCCAATTATCTACCTTAAACTAGTAATTCTATATTTTCCTCACAGATAAAAGGAATTTATTGTCCCCCCCGCGTTCAATTGCAATCATTTGTATTAAAATCTAAGAGCATGTCGTTGTACCTTTTCTTCTTATGTTACCATTCTGTAACATTACCGCAGGCATGAGGTATGTCATAGAAATTATAAAATGGGATGCACCAAAGCATTTAACAATATTTCCAAGTTGGACTCATAAAAAAAGCCATTCCGAATTCGGTTTAGGCGTGATCCTGAATTTTCATCCCTCGTACTTCTCTTCCATCCAAGTTTTCCAAGTAAACGAACACCAAAATACTCCTGAACTTAACATAATAAACATTTACTTCACTTTATTGTTCTCCTTACCATTTACATCTGGCACATTAATTGAAAATTTCTTCAAGCATAAAAGTTTTTTTTGGTGCAAATTTTTTAAATCTAAATGCGTGTTTTGTTTTTTAGCTATCCAGTTTTTCTTGTATGTGAAGTGTATGTGTATGTCTTTGCCTCTCTCTAATAAGTTAGCAAAATCTTCCTAAAATACAAGTCATGTTGATATATTTTTAACGACATATTAACATATTATGCATCTCAGAATATCCGTGCATTACAAATAACAATTCTAGATGTACGTTAAGGTGAAGAAACGTCTACAACTGACCTTTCCTTAGTCCTTACCTCATTTGGGATCCATGCTTAGGATATTCTAGCGTCAAACAATACCCCATCTCTTCCTTTTTTTTATGCCGTTGTCCGAAAAAATGCCGATTAAGACAAAGCCTAGATCATTATTACGCATTTACGCGGAGAGTAACCGTAACGGGAATGATTATCCAGAAATCACAAACACAAGGGTCTAAAAGCAAAATCCCCAAAACCACTTAACTCCAACCTTGGCGGGTGAATCCAACAACCTAAACGTTAAAAACCCTAATCCAAAACCAAGATTCCCCCGTGAATCCGCCACAAAATTCAACCGAAGGGCTGAAATTAATGGCTGTAGAAACCAAACCCCCAATCCACCCCGTGGATGGAATGCCGAAACAAATCCAACTCCAATTCGCTTCGAGTCGGGCGCCACAGTAGAAAATTCTCCCCCGAGTCAGACGATCGAAAGCGACACTGCAACCCCCCGTGATTCCACTCCCCATCCAACGATCACGAGATTAAGTTTTTCCCCTTTTTTTTTAACCATGATAATGTTATATAAGATGGTCCGATGTCACGCTCCACCACTTCCTCACCGTCTTTGTTTGTTTAACGGAATTCCGTGTTTTTGGCGTTCACGTCTTTTTGCACTCTCAGCTAGAGTTGGTGTGCGCTGGAAGTGTTGCCGTTCGGCGTCATCGGATCCTTTCTTTTCTTTTCTGTTTTTTATTTTATTTTCTGGAAGTGAATGGTGAGTTTGATTAGTTGCAAGTTCGTGTGTATTTATCTTGACATTAAATGTTTCGAACACGGAAGGCTGTTATGTGGGAACCACTCAATTGCGTTCAATTTTTCACCAATCTAAAAAAGATACTGATTTTTACATATATTTTTTCTTTAAATACAAGGGAAAGTTGGAGTCCAATGCAGGTTGAGATCTTATCTTTTGGAGTTCTGAGTTCAGCGGCCCACCTCTGCTTGATACTGAGCTCTGAGTGTGGTTTGATTTTTCATGTTCGGGTAGAATGATGGGAGTTGGTGTGTTTCTCGGTTTGCTTTGGATGTGTGTGGTATTCGAGTATGCTCTTGGAAAAGAGTGTACAAACATACCCACCCAGCTTTCGTCTCACACGTTTCGTTATAATTTGTTATCGTCGAGAAACGAGACTTTGAAGAAGGAGGTGTTCTCGCAATACCATTTGAATCATGCTGAGGAGTCTACCTGGATGGACTTGCTTCCGCGGAAGCTTCTGGTAGAGGAATATGATTGGGCAATGCTCTATAGGAGCATAAAGAACTCGGATGGTTATAGTTCTCCCAGCAGGAGGTTTCTGAAAGAATTCTCTCTCCACGATGTTCGTCTTGATCCAAATTCGAAACACGGTCGGGCACAGCAAACAAACTTGGAGTATTTGCTGATCTTAGATGTTGATCGGCTGGTTTGGAGTTTTCGACGCCAGGCAGGTCTACCAACACCTGGCATGCCGTATGGAGGGTGGGAGGCACCTGATATTGAGCTCAGAGGACATTTCGTTGGTCAGTTCGCTTTAACATGCACGACATGTCTTAACCCCTCTTGGAGCATCCATCGTTCAGGGCACATTTCCATAAAAAATGCATCATTCTCTACATAGTTTTTATTATTATTATTATTATCATTTCTGTGTTTTTAAGCATTCATGTAGCTTTGGTACCTCATTTTTTAGCAACTATTAAAAGGTATGCATTTGAGTAATTTTCCAGTCATCTACTGAAAAGCTACAGGCACATGGTTTTGTTCATTTGCTTGACGGAAGACAGAGATATGCTTTTGAGGCTAGACCTTAAAAATGTTCTGCACATACACTCTCGTGGTGACTTCTCTCTATACTTTACCATAATTGATTAACTTCCACATCAATAGTTTTTCCATATCAACCGTTCCTGATTCTGCTTGATTCAGTTTAGTTTGATTTTTCCACAGCCAACATTCACTTTCTTTAGCTTTGTCTTAATTTGAGACTTACCATCTTATGCCGGGAAACTTTTGCAGGACATTACATGAGTGCAGCTGCTAAAATGTGGGCAAGTACTCATAATGGCACTCTAAGGGGTAAAATGTCTGAAGTGGTGAATGCACTTTATCTTTGTCAGAAAAAAATGGGATCAGGATATCTTTCGGCTTTTCCATCTGAATTTTTCGATCGCTTTGAAGCCATTAAAAGTGTTTGGGCACCTTACTATACTATACACAAGGTAAAGTTAACTTTATAACATTAAAGCAGTTCAAGAAAAGGAGGGAACTTACTGGGGTTTTTTCTTCCTCTACCACTCATTTTCATCTCTAATGTGGTGATGCTAAATGCAGATTATGGCAGGTCTCCTTGATCAGTATTCTTTTGCTGGTGATAAACGAGCCTTGCAAATGGTAGTTAAGATGGCCGGGTACTTTGGAGATCGTGTAAAAAATGTTATAGAGAAGTATACAATAGAAAGGCATTGGCGATCCTTGAATGAAGAAACTGGGGGAATGAATGATGTTTTCTATAACCTATATACGATCACCGTAAGTTTATCACTTTGTTGCTAGGTCCATCTTTCACTTGAACACCTATAGGTGTACTCGTCTGGTAATTGTGTTTCACAATAACTATTCCTCACACCGACAGTTGGTATTCATGTCCACCCTTAAGGAAGAGGTTACTTTTAGGTTCAGTAGATGAAAACATATATGGTTCATAAAATAGTCTGTCAATCGTAGCAACAGTGGACAGTTTCATGGTACTTTTGTCATCTTTGCATATCTTCAAGGTTCTTCCTAACTAATACTCCAGTTTGCAATACTTCTCCCAAGCACAGATATTACGAAACAACTGAATGTCGTTATTATAACAATGCCCGCCTAATGATGGCATCATCTATGATGTAAAACTTGCATCCGAATCCAAACTGTTAAGAATCTTGAAGAAGCATTATAATGTTCTCATTTCTCGTTTGAATTTTTTCAGGGTGACCAGAAACATCTAACATTGGCTCATCTTTTTGACAAACCCTGCTTTCTTGGGTTACTTGCGATGCAGGTAACAAAATCCTTATCGGTGCACATTCTTTCATTCTTGGTGCTGGCTTGCTTGACTATAGTTGTGACTGGGGCTTTCACATTTATTACTTTTGTTGTTCACGTGATCTTTGTTTTTCTTCTCTGTTTGCTACTTTGCAGGCAGATAGTCTTTCTGGTTTCCATGCTAACACCCATATTCCCATTGTTATTGGAGCACAAAAAAGGTATGAAATCACTGGTGATCCACTATACAAGGTAAAAATCCAACACTAAGGTGTTCCGTTGTCTTAGTAATCATTCGGTTAAGTGATATTTTCCAGTTTTTTGAAAGTTAGTTTGGAATTATGTTGTACATAATTTTAAATTTCTAAATTTTGAAATGGTAAAGGAGTTTTTACTTTGTAATCAATCAACCTTGTGCTAGGGTGCCAGCAGCCAGTATTTATATTTTACGTTCTGCAGGAAATAGGAACGTTATTCATGGATGTTGTTAATTCTTCTCATTGCTATGCTACTGGTGGAACCTCCGTCAGTGAATTCTGGTTAGTACAAAGGATAATTTTGTTTTCTTCTGTGTCACTATGTGATAAAATCCACAGGGTCAGGTACCCTAGCCAATGTTACTGGCAAGTTAACTTTTTGTACAAATTACAAGTGTTTTACTTTCTTATGTTATCTTTGTTATAATCTACTTCTTGCAGGTCTGATCCTAAGCATTTGGCTGATACTCTTACTACAGAGAATGTAGAATCCTGTACCACATATAACATGCTCAAGGTTCACCTTTGTACTTCTCTTTAAATATAAGACTATTTGATCATCTCCCTATATGCTTGTTTAAGTGGAGATGAGTTTGTACATGTGGAAGTTTTTTAGGCACGAGTTGAACCTTTTTGCTTGTAAGCCCCAGATTAAGCTTAAGTGAATTTTTTTAAATGTATTTGAGTTTATTTATTGTTAACTTAGCTATTCACTATGTATGCTTGGTAGATCCATATCTTATGTTTACTCACATAAAATCAAGAGTGTATTTGGTTGTAAATCTGGACCTTGAATGAATCATTTTCCTTCACAGGTTTCCCGCAACTTATTTAAATGGACAAAGGAAATGGCTTATGCTGATTACTTTGAGAGAGCCCTGACAAATGGGGTGCTGAGCATTCAAAGAGGAACTGAACCTGGAATAATGATTTATATGCTTCCCCATGGTCGTGGGGTTTCAAAGGCACGAAGTTACCATAAATGGGGCACACCATTTAGTTCTTTTTGGTGTTGCTATGGAACAGGTTTGTGTAATTGTGTATTTCAACAATACCCATTTGAGCTATGTATGTTTGAGTCTATACAAGAGCTAGATTAAAAACTCTTCGAAATTGGTGATATCAGATAAGATACCCTTTGTGGGAACACTTGTTCCCAGCATTTATATGATGCTGGCTACAGCCAGTATCTACAAACCGTAATCGGATGTCTAAATATTCCTATAGATCCTATACCTATACAAAATATTGCTCGTGCAGTACACTGTGAGCATCAAATGTCTAGCCCCCGTTTTTTTATAGACATAAAATTCAGCTTGTAATATCATGCTTTATTCGTGTCTTTGCAATGCACTATTGGATTTCTTGTGTACCCTTCACATGAAACTATTAACCACCTATTGGTCAGAAGTTTAAGATGGAAGAGAACTAAAATATCACATGAAAAATATCTTGATATTGCAGGTATCGAGTCATTTTCGAAGTTAGGAGATTCTATATACTTCGAGGAAACTGGAAGCACACTAGGCCTTTACATTGTCCAGTTCATATCAAGTTCTCTTAATTGGCAATCTGGAGGTGTTATAATTAACCAGAAAGTTGATCCTGTCACTTCTTTTGACCCTCGTCTTCGAGTGAGATTTGCATTTTCTTCATCTGAGGTACAGTTGGACCCTAAAAATTTATTATATTCATATGTATCCGACTTTCATCAAATTTGCGTACTGTCAAGAATTATGTAATTAACACTTCTATGATTTTTTTTAATTGTCTACTTGATGCAGTCAAGCACTAAATATTCAACTTTAAACATTAGAGTACCCTTTTGGACACCTGTAGGTGCTGCCAAGGCAACTCTAAATAGCAAAATTCTGGAGTTGCCATTACCAGGTGAACTTTCTGATTTCTTCGTTGCACTTTTCTTTGTTATCCTTCTCTTGTTTTCAGCTTATTTTTTTATTCATTTACCCAAACGCCATATCCTACAATATTCTGATTTTCATCCCTCAAGAAGAATCATAAGCAAATACTTGGAACCATGTTGGATTATATCCTGATAGTCTAAACTGTTGGTTTTTTGACCTTAATCTTATGTTTTGATGATTTAATCAACCGAATCTTAATTAGAGTAACACAAACTATGCATTGCATATATATTATTGTGCTAACCTCTACAGGTGATCAAGACTCAAAAAAGATGGAAATGAAGTCAAGACATGTAATTAAAGCTAAATCGAAGACATGTAATCTTGATTTCTTTTGAGTCTTAGGAACAAAGTGTAATTGAGCATACTTGAGCTAAAATCAACTTAATCACACACTAGGTTCCTCATAGAAGTCACACACGAAATTTCACTTAATTTGGACTTCAATAGATCACCCAAACCTAGACCGGAAAACACTAAACTTAACTGTCTGCCCACATTCGGTCGACCGCAACAGGCGGTTCGGTCGACCGGATGATCAAGCTTTCTAATTGTGTTTTCCTGTCTGTTTCCGGTCGAGCGAACCTTTCCAAACGGTCGACCGTCAGATCATATTTTCCCGACCGTTACTTTTGTCGTATATACCCAACGGTCGTATTCGTATTAAACCAAAAATACCCCAAATGTATTTCATGTATCGGTCGACCGAGGACCACGATCGGTCGACCGTTTGTTCATCTCTTGACAAACCCAAAGTATCTGTCCAAAATCGGTCGACCGCCAAACCTGTTTCGGTCGACCGTTCACACATTTGTTTGTCACCCCCAAAGTGCCTGGTCGAAATCGGTCGAACGAACCCTTTCTTGTGTTCGACCGATGACTTAAGTTTTCTTAAGTCGTAGAGTTGGGCGGTCGACCGTTACTTAACCGGTCGACCAAATCTTGTGCATAACTGCCAAACGGTCGACCGTTCGTCCCGATTCGGTCGACCGATTACAGCCAGAATTGGGTCCGGTCTTTTCTGTTTTGTGTAATCACACTTCAACTCATACCCAATCAATCCCAACGGCTCTATTCTCTCTAATGCCTATATAAGGAGTTGTAAAACACATTTTAACACAACTCTCCCACTACAAACTTGTCTCAAACATTAGAGAGAAACCCAAACATTCAAAGCTACAAACCTTCCACACTTAGTGATCATTTCTTCATCCTACTCAAGTGTGCTCAAGTTTAGAGAGTGTTGCTCCACTCAAGTTCTCATTGGTTGTCAAAAGAGTAAAAGCTCCGGTGAAAGCCCGAAGCATTCTTCTCGGATTGTGAGAAGAAGATTCCAAGCTCGGCGAGGGTTGTTCGCGAGTTTGACGGTTGTAAAGGCGTTCTCTCCCGGCCCGGAACGGGGAGTGGTTAGTGAAGTCGTGAGCGGAGCTCGGTGATCCGAGCGGAGCTTACAAGAGAGGACTAGGACCCGGGTGAGGTGCCGAACCTCTATAAAATCCCCCGTGTGATTGTGGTTTGCATTTTCTATTCCCTACTTGCTTGTATTTGTTTTTAAATTCCGCTGCATCATCTTTTGACTTGCAAGTAGAGTTTGTTTAGGATTAAATTAGGTGATTAGCCTTAATCGTGGACCCATAAACCCACACGATCCAACATAAACAACTCTTGTTAATTATTGCAGGTAAATTCTTATCAGTCTCCAAGAAGTGGACTCCTGGTGATGAATTGGCAGTCGAATTTCCTATTGGATTGAGAACAGAAGCAATAGAAGGTTACTTATTAAACTGATGTGTATTTTTTTTTCCTAACATACACAGCTCAATGGCTCATTGGTGGAACTTGATTTTTTTATCATAAAGTTCAGTTATTAAAAAATTGTGGAACATCTGTTATCGTTTTACTATCAGACGCTTAAAATTTGAAAAGCTAATAATTTTCTTCATTTGGAATGTGATGAACTGGATAAACTTTTGCATTTTATTTCATAAGGCTCATAATGCTGGTCATTTTCCTCGTATATTTAGTATAATTTTGTTTTGTCCTGCAGACAGTCGGCTAGAGTATGCATCCATTCAGGCTGTTCTGTTTGGTCCATATTTGCTTGCTGGTTTATCTAGTGGTGAGTGGGAAATAAACACCCGCAATGCTCATTCCATGTCAGATTGGATCCAAGCAATTCCATCTGATTTGAATACTCAGTTGTTATCGCTAACTCAAGAATCAAATGGCAATTCATTGGTCTTCTCAAACTTAAATAACTCCATATCCATGGACAAACTGCCAGAGCCAGGAACTGACTCCAGCATTTACGCTACTTTTCGACTTGCTAAAGCAACAAACTTCCCACATTCTCGTTTGATGCGGCACAATAATAAGACAGAAGATCCAATCATGCTCGAGCCATTTAACCTTCCTGGTGCAGCAGTGGCACATAAGGGGCCATTTAAAAACCTTGGCATCTCCATGGCTGCCGGTACAGATAACTCCCTGTTTTACATGGTTCCAGGACTGGATGGGAAACCAGGAACAGCTTCTCTGGAGGCATTTAGTGAGCCAGGTTGCTTTGCGTATGGTGATACTAACGCTGCTGGAGGAAGCGTTCAGCTAGTCTGTGCAGGAGGGGAAGCATCAGAAGATGCATCTTTTCGACATTCTACGAGCTTTATCATCACCAAAGGTGCTAGAGAATACAATCCCATCAGTTTTGTGGCAGCGGGCTCTTCAAGGAATTATTTGCTGGAACCCTTGATGAGTTTAAGGGATGAAACTTACACTGCTTATTTCTACATTACAACTTAGAGACAGGCCAGTTCAACTGCATATTCCCAATTGGCTGCATTAGAAAATTGCTGCCATAATTTTTCGTTGTATGTTTCAGACGTTGCCCATCTATCCATTTCACAGCAACTTGTAAATTCCAATCAGTGTTTTGTTTCTATACATTGCAGTTGTCCTTAAAGCTTTCACATATGTTGAAATTTCATCTATCTTTGCAATCATTGAACGACACAGAAGTAATACACTAATACTACCCTGTTTGCTACTTTATTTGCTGGAGTTCCAATTTCATAATTATTTTAAGATAGTATAATAGTGATATAGGTCTTCGAATCCTGTGACCCATGGAAGCACGCATAGTTACTAGTTAGAAGAAAACTTGCCAAAGTACGTCTTGCTAAGATAAAAAAAATGCAGTTTATTATCAGTATTATTCTGAAAACAGGGAGATAAAGTTTATAGTGTATAATCATAAATTGACCTCCCTAATTACCACTACCAAAGCATCAGCCATACATTCAAAGGTCTAAACTAAGTTTGAAAACGAAGCAAGTCTATTTTATTCATATTTACATATTGATCACTTATTTTCTTGAACTCTAAACTATGTATCCAGATTTGAGATAAATAAACATTGAAAGCAATCAGATACATATGCGGATTGGATGTCATGTAGCATGCAAGTTGTTTGGGAATTCATGGAACGGTTCCGATTTCCGAGTAACACGTAACATCTAAGACTCAAAACACATAGAAACCGACCAACATAATTGCATTTTAGCACCGGTAATTTCATATCATTAGACCATCATCACCATAGTTGGAAAAATCCTCGCATTTACACGGATCATATCAAACGAATTCGAATTCATCAGACGGATAAGATTAATCTAAACTCTAAACCCAGTCTGACATCATATCCGGATCTTAAAGAAGCAGGTAAGCGGGTGACCCGATTAACAGCAAGGCAACCCCTCTTCACTCTTCAGAATCGAACTCCATCGGCATCCATCTTCTTCGTCATATATAAACCCAAACCCTTACTTCCTTACATCTATAACACCAGTTGGTGGTGTTTTCGGAGGCGTAGATTAGGGTTTGGCTGCGGAGAGGAGAGAAATGGCGAATAAGGAAGGAAGGAAGGAGGAGGTCGTTACCATCAATCTCCACAAACGCCTCCACGGATGGTATCATTTTTCCCTTCTTCCTTCTCTTCGTTTCCCGTGTTTGATTTTAGAGCTCGATTAAATAAAAATGAAAAATTAGTTCCTCCGTGGAATTCCAGATTAAAATATGTGCATTTTGTTTAAAATGGATCTCAGAACTGTTGGAACCTTATATGTTATATTGTTTGGTAGAATTCAATTTGGAGTTGGATTTTTCTCGGGAGATAAAATGGTGTTTGTTTTTCGGATTCCATCAGCTATGAACCTGTATGATCATTAATTATGCATTGAATGCATCTATTTAGGTGATACACTAAATGTTAGCTCTGGCTCTTAGCTAGGTTGTTAGAACAATCAAGGGTGAGGTGTCTTATGGTCTCATGCACTTAATCATATTATTAGTTTGATTGCCACTCTGAAGTCCGTATTGGATTAGCTTATTAACCTTTTAGATTGCCCACTCAAACGTCTATTCAAATGGTATATTCTGATAACCAGTATCATCGAAAGTGTGTTCCGTCAATTGATTTTCCTTCCAGAGATTACTATTTGATTTGTGCTTTTGGTGGCTCAACCTCTTTCATTAAAATTTAAAAACACTGTTATTTATTCTCTCTCTCTTGGTTTTAATGGACATGAAATATAGTATAGTTTCACACTTGAGTTTTTGTCTTCGTGGTCGGTTCATTAATTCTTTTCTGCAAATAATAATGTAAGACTACCTCAATAGTCATAATTCATCTTGATTATGTGTTTTTCCCTATAAGCAAATTTTGAAAAGATGATAATATTTCTTTTATCTAACGTTTCTTATTTATTTTTACATTGAAACCCTATAAAGTTATGGGAAGAGGACATCTTATTAGAAGTTATGATATTTCCTATCATTTTAATTTAATTTCAGAAACAAGGGACCCATGTTTTGATTGAGCAACGTCTTCCTTGAAACATGGAAATATTGTGATAATATATTGTGATTAGGAAAAGGCTTTTTTACTGTCCACAATGGGAGGCCCCCTTTTCCTGTAGTGGTTCTTTCTGAAACTAATGGTGTGCTACATGTATGTTTCAACTATATTATAGATTGTCTATTCAATATTTGGCAATACTGCATTCGACTTTATACATCTTTTGGTCAAAATAGTATTTATTAGCTTTGGACATGTCAAAATCAGTGAGATGTTGCCAGTAGGCTCTTTATTGATTCAAGGATACGAAAACAGATTAGGTGGGTGGTTCATCGTAGTTGGTAAGGTCGAGGTTTTCTAGTCATTCTCATAATTTACTTTTCAAAGTTGTGAACTTTCTTCATAATATTACCGTTTTTAGACCTACAGTGGCACCAGTTGATTAATAAACATCTTACCCTTTTGATTTATTTCCAATACCTTTAAGAAGAAGGCTCCTAAAGCCGTAAAGGAGATCAAGAAGTTTGCTCAAAAGACTATGGGTACCAATGATGTTTGATTGGATGTAAAGCTTAACAAGCAAATATGGAGTAGGGGTATCAGAAGTGTGCCAAGGCGAGTTAAACGTATTGCTTGCAGGAGGAACAAAGAGGAGGATGCAAATGAGGAGCTCTACTCATTGGTCATGGTTGCAGATGTCCCACCTGAGGGTCTCAAAAGGTTTGGGAACCAAGATTATGGAAGGAGAAGACTGAAGAAACCCCATTTTTGCCGAATATTATCCTGTTCAAGGCTATTAGTTGATCTGATATTTGCGATGATAGATCTGATTTGGACTTACGGTTGGGATTTTGCATGTCTGGTGTCGAGCATGTGATACTCTTTCTACTAAGTTTAGTATTTTGGATGAGGCATTCTTTTCACCATTGCTGTAGTGATTTTTGCACTCTTAAGTTATGTTTTTTTTTTGCAGTAATGATATTGAGTGGAAGTTTCATAGCTTGTGACTTGGAAATCGACGTAGGGATTGCTACTGATTAGCAACAAAACCTGTAGGTAATATCTCAGAGCCTCGCCCATCGACTTGAAAAAAATGTTGAAAAACCTCCTTTCAATAACTTGGTTATCTAACAAAATTGGTCATTGGTTTCATATGATACCAAGTACCAACTTTAGTTAAATAAGCAAGATGTCTTCCGACGTACTATATATAAGTACTATTCGTGGTAATTAGTAGTACGCAACTCTGTTTTTTTTTCTTTGAAGTTTATTTCATTAGCTTATGGGTTTCTCTTTTTTGGAAGGCTTAAGTGGGTTGTAAATGTTAACTTAAAGAAAACAAAGGAATTGTTGTGTAAGATTTAGCAGAAGCATCATTTATAATGTGTTCAAGTTAAACTTTGTTTTTGAGCCTCAGAACTTCCAAGACCCACTCCCACACAAGATCGTTGTGCTTTGAGGATCCATGTGGATGAAAAATCAGAGAATGGATACTTCAATGCACTTTTTGCTTAAGTTTTAAATAAATAAATAAATAAGATGCACCTTTTACGAGCTGAAATGTCTGTGTTTCGATAGGTACGTTAGCATCATGTTTTGTACGTTCTGGTCGTTATATATTTCTTCCCGATTTGACCTTCTTGGACTATCCTTTTTGGACTATTAAATCATAACAGGTACAAGCTTTACTAACAAAATGTAGGATGGACACAAAGACACAGCCCTGAGTAGAGAAATCAGGGAAGTCGACAAACACGTAAGCTCTAAGTTATAAACTGACGGACATGTAACATCATTACCACAATAATGTCGATGAATAGCTCAATTGTATATCTTACTTTCAGGGCAATAACAAGTGTGCCCGTCTTGCTGCGTGTTCAACAGCATCAACTTCCTTTCCAATTTGCTTCTATTTTACATGCGGACAAGAAGGCAATAGCATGCTAAATGAAACTGAATCAAACAGACCAAACCTCCCGGAGGAGTTCAAACCTCATGTTTATATGTGCACTATCTTTGTGACTGCCATTAGCATTTCCGTTGGCTGGGGACACTGGTGGGCTTCTATCCACTATGCAAGCGAGGGGAGAATCCAAATCATTAAGGTCATCGTCACTAGTGTATCCCTTTCTCTGAACAATAGATGCATTTCTTGAAAAGTCGGTCTTCTCTCCAGCATCTGCTATCTTCTTTGCAACATCAACCGCTGAAGGGAGACAATACACAACCGGCGAAGCAGCATAAGGGAAGCTAGTAGCCAGATCCTTTTCCGACGAACGGCCTTCCAAGAAACTCTACAAAACACAAAAGTTAATAACCATATGGAACAACTGCAGCTAAGTTCTGCCACCTGTAATACCATAGTTCAGTGGTTCTCGAGAGCGCCCAGGGTTCTAGATTAAAACGCAAATGCGAGAATGACAGAGTGAGCACATAAAGTTTATGCTATTCACCCATGTTCTCACTTCTCGTGAATAAAAACATTAACATATCCCTTCTGATCATTAAAGCATTACATAATTTTATGCACCATATATAGGTATTTGTAGTTAAAATTGATTGTACCTCAGTATTCAGTTCTTCCAAAACAGCACCTGGAACCGGATCCGGGCAGAATTCATCAGGTGTAAAATTACAGAGTATCCTTGTTATAAGAGATGGGCCAATAGAAGGGCATACCTACATCAAATGTGGACATAAGATCGCTAATGAATAGGAGATGCTGTTAAACATGCCAAGTACATTATTAATAAAGATGAAACAGGGTACCTCTTTCCTTATGGATCTATCGAGCAACATGTCTTTAGGAAGCATCAAAAGATCACTCAGAGAGTTAAGAAGACGGAAGGACTTGACCTCAGTACCTCCTCTCCCACTATCATCCTCGTCCTCGTCAGCTGGACCATCTTCTCTGAGGTCATCAGTATCCATGCCAAACAAGTCTGTAAGCCATCTGGACCAATTTCCGATCTGCTAGTGCAATGTTTCCCACATGTAAGCATCAAAATCTTGGCCAAAAAAACATGACCATGACACAAATGCTTAAGATCCCAACCTAGCATTCAGTAAGTCCTATTTTGAAGTCATTGCATGGAATGTAAGCTTATAAAGTCCTATTTTGAGGAACTTCTACCTCGGTCAAAGACTAATATATGCCAAACAAGTTCCGACGAGTTTCAAGGATTTGCTTCCATCTGCCCCCTTAGTTATGACCGTGGATGACAGAACTAAAGGGAAGATGAGGTATTTCAGTATTCTTGTTTAAGGTAATCACTGACGAATTCAACGTAATGGCAAGTTGATTGCAAACGAGGATACCAGCTCGTGAAGTTTCTGCAGTTTCTAGTACAGCAGAAACAATTTATTTCGTTTTAACTAAACACTCTAACATGTCATATGATATTGCACATTCCACAGATGCTTGAGTCTTGCAAAATCCCAGCAGATTATATCTGAAATTAACCTAACAATACTGTCATACAATCTCTATGATGTTATGGACAAGACACATTGTGCGAAGTGCAAATTGCACTTTACCAATGTGCATCCGGCTGTGTTTATAACTTCATCAATTCTCTTCCTTTAATAATTGTCATTTTACACCATATGTTAAACCGAGCAGCTACATATTAATGCACATATGATCCCTAGTTCAAATATAATGGACAAAAAAGTTAAACACTATACTTACCGAGTTCTTGAGCTGTGCACCAGACCCGAAGCTCAAGTCACCTGCAGGGATAGGCAGAACTTTTGGGTCCACAATTGGATCTGAAACAGGATCTGTAGGTATTTCGGTGGCCGACTCACGCAAAATAGCATTGAACATAGCAACATCTAATCTTGAGACACATTGTTCCATAACCTACACAAAAACAGTAATAGAGCATCTCAGCGCCAATTAACAGTCATTATCAAGGTTTCATAGAAGAAATTAAATGCAAAAACCATTTTACAAATAATTCAAGCCTAGAAAGACGAAAGAAGTTCAAACTTATTTTACAATCACAATTTTGATGAAATGTGAAAAAGAAAGAGCAACAACAAATTGAAGTACTTTTGCTTAAATCCTGCATGACTTTTTTTATCAGAATAATTTAAATAGGAGCAACAGTCACACAGGCCTCTTCTCACTACTCACCATCCTAGCCAACACTGGAAGACAACCACATTCATGTCCTCCTGCTCGTACTGGGCAAAGCCTGGAGAAAGCATCGAGAAAAGCACTCTTCCACAGCTCAATGGAGAACGACCCTTGTTGTTGATCACCTAACACAGGTCCGAGCAACTTCCCATGAATTTTTCTTTTGTATAAATCATCCGTAGGTGATTGCATGTGTGGAGTCAGCGTCTGCACCAAGATTGCAAAGTGAATATGAAAATTAATTGAAAAAGATTAATCATTTACAATTACAATAGTGGAATATATGATGAAAAAGAAAAATGTGGTCAAGGTTTTAGATCTTATGATAAAAGAGTTTTACTACTAATACAAACAATTAACTTTGCTAAGACAGAAAGCGTGGCCTGGAAGTCTGCAAGGCTGACAAACCATTTAGTTACAACCACCTTCAAGCTGGAACAAGGGTAAAGACAGTCTGGAGGTTCAAATAACTGACTAAAGCATTATGGTTTTTGAGCCACAAAATAAGTCTACTTTCTTCGCAACAAACAAACGTTTTAATAGACTTCTGGATTATAGAGTCACTGTGCCTTAAATAGTCAGATATTATTTGTAGTCCTAGATGTTCATTAAATGAAGCATGTAATGCAAACTTTGTTGACTATCAACATACTAAGCTATCATGATGCATGACTATCAATACGAAGTAAGGTGAGAATTTTGAAAAACAAGGTCCCACCTGCCACCATACTGATTCAACTATTCTAGAAAATATCCACGACTCTATCCTTTCTAGTGCGGAAACCAATGTGCTCGTCTCCTTCCAATCGTCTACAAGCTGTAGAAGCCCAAGTTTTTTAGTTCCTTTACTCTGGGGGCTAGTCTTCCATTTCATTGAAATGGAATGTCCTTCAGATTTATTAGCAACACCATTTGTCTCAACCATCCTGTTAACGGGATTTTGTTGGGATGTATTACCAAAAGCTCCAGCTATAATCTCCCTAAGAACAATTGTATTGGACAGCCAAAAGGTCAACCTGCAGTTTCATAAACTGGAATATTAACTCTTTAATAAGAAAAATACTGCTCTATTGAACATTTTGCTACAGCTAGTTCAACTTTCAATACCTTGGAACATCATTTCCACAGGACTTGGCAATTAATACAAGCCCAGACACTGTATTTCTAGCAACAGAAGCCCTCTTATCTCCAGTCCAATGCTTGCAAGCATGAATATATAGTCTAGAGAGGCGCCGGGCAGGAGTATGGACTTTGTGGGCTGAACTTCCATGTTCCGGTACTACTGAGTAGAGAGAGATTTCAAGAGCAGCAACTTCTCGTAACTCCTCTTCTAGTTTCTCGATTCTTAGTTCCATTTCCTCTATCTTTTGATATGGGATAATTTTGTCCCCATCCAAGCTATTATCTTCCGTGTCAACTGTTTCATTATCTGTTCCAACACTTTGATCACAATGTGGCACCTCATCCAAACCATCTATCTCCTTTACGTCATCTATGGATTTGTCTTCACTGAGCTTTTCATCAACTCCTTCGGATGATTCTGATGAAGCCCTGGCACTGACTTTTACATTCAGCACCTTCTGATCAGAATGGTTTTTTGATGCTGCCACTCCTTTGCTGGATTTTTCAGATTTCTTTCTATTGGCATTAGAACTCTTAAAGTGGAGTTTATTTGATTCTAATCGCTCGCTAGCGCTTTTAGTAGGTCGTGTAAGGCTATCCAATGCTTGCTTTCTGGCTACCTTTTGGGGAACCCTTGATGTCCTTTTAACCTTGTTGTCATCCAACAGTGTATCCCCTTGAGAGGACGCAGAATTCCTGGCAGACTCATAGTCCGAATCTATTTCCTTGCCTTGTTTGGCTTCTGGCTCTCCCCCATTCTCTTTTGGAACCATTCCAAAATCAACAACACCGCCCACTACCTGCTGAACCTGAGAAGTCACACAAAGCACTGTAATGATTCATCACCTATTGATGTGTCTAACGAAAAGGCTGTGCTTTAATGAGTGATTAGAAAGTTAGGATTTAGGGCTGACACGTAAACAATACATGGATCATTAGGAATGGAAGCAATGACTACACTAAAGCAGGATATAATTTGTAGAATTAATGAACTAGACATGGATATCTGTTTTACGGTAATCTTTATTTGACTGTTCAGGTTTATTTGCAATAAGGCAGACAACAGGGTAGTAAGATGGACATTCTTCTAATGGGCATCTGGGTTTTTTTAGCACTAGTTACACACACAGATGATGGGAAGGCTTAAGCTGGTTGGGTGTGAATTCTGGTGGATTAGTGAACAGCTGCCTGGATGGCTGGATTATTTAGCTACATTTCAGTACAATTTTGAATCTCAATTTTCCTCTTTCACATAGCTTGCTAGACCATTCATATTTTAAAGTTAAAAATCTTATGAAAGAAAACTTCAATGACATGTTCGTTCTTTTGCTGATGCTAAAGTTTTACGTTGGTCAAGGGATAGAACTATGCCACTACTTTGTGGAGTGCTTCAACTGAAAGGTCCTAAACACACTCCTACATCTATATGGCTCATGGAAACCAAGACACTGGTACGTTGAATCTAACTCAACTGCTGTCTGTTATCATCCATAACTCTTAGCAACAAGAAATTCCTACAAAGGAAACTCAACGCCACGCTGCTCCCTTAACAGCTAGACCACCAACAGAAATCTATCCTAGAATATATTTGCATGAAACTGCAAATAGCCAAATAGCTCGGAATATGCAAGACCTTTCCAGAGGGTATTGCAACAACAACAAATTCATACTAATATATAAGGGAAATTGCCCAATTAAGGTTCTACGACTTTTTTTATCTGTAAGTTAACTATATTAAATAAAGGGAAACTGTACAAAGGTTCTAAACAACTCACTTATGGGAACAACAATCAGCTTCTTTTGAAGATTCAAGGTCTCATGAGCAGCCCAGGCTAGTGCTTATCTGCTATGGCATGAAAATGCTGAGTTTAATTCATGCCCTAAAAGTACTCATGCGCTGGGGGAGAAAAAGGGAGATGCAATTGCCAAAGCAAGAAAATGAGACAATAGAATAAATATATCTACAAATACAATCCGAGACTAATTCAAGTATTAAAATCTTTATTATTTAAAAATATTTTAATCAGGATAGACCCTAAATCAATTCATCGTTAAACATTTGATGTCCACTACTTTGTCAATTATGGAAACAGTCTTCCAAGAAGCAAGATTGAGAGAATACCAAAGATCATGACTAAAATGACTTCCAAATGCATGATATAAATGGCTTTGTGGACTCGTAACAAATAAAATAGCCAAGAGTTGACAAAGACTAGAATACAGTAATGAAATGAATAAGACTGAGTTTCAAACCTTTTTTTTATCGTTTCAAACTTGGTTGCTATTTTCAGAAATTCAGAAACCTAAGATACCTTTAAATGGAAACACCGAGTTCAATTCAATTCTACTCAAATTAATCCATTTAACTTGGCAAATAGTGTAAAAAAATCTGGTAAAATTACGTGTACAGCCAACGAAGTGGCCAATAGATTAACATGAAGAAACCAAAAGAAAACTTCAAGTTTTCACAAGAAGTAAATCCCCCGTTCTCAGAGTCTGATCAACTTGGGGAAGGAGGGAAAAGACTAACTTTGAGAACCTGCCGCTTCTGAAGGTATACCATAGTTTAGCAAATATAACGAAAAATGAAGAACTAAAGTGGCATCTGTGGGCTACACTACATTGAAGGGCTAAAAAGCTACGAGGAGTTCAACAAATTGCAGTGGAAAATTGAGGAACAAATCTTAAAAGTGACCGTAATCCTTGCAAAGTAACAAAGAATCTCTGGAGTCTGGCCTAGAGATTTTATTTTTTTTATTTTTTTGAAGGAAAAAAAGACTAGAACAGAAAGCAGGTCTAGAGAAGGCACAGAGGATCTGATGAAATCTCCCAAACTCCACCTTCAGAAAACAAATCAAAACCCCTAAAATCAAACCGAAGAGGAAGAGACGAGAAAACTTAAACACCAACCCGCCATTATCGACCTTTTCATTCCATGAGCTCTCAAACAAACAGATCTCTCCACCAAAAGCAGAAGAAGAAAAAAAGCAGTTGGCGAAGTTTATTATTTGTTATCTCGAGAATCACAGGGAAGATAGAGAGCGGAATTGCAAAGGTTACCGTACAAGTGGCGTAGGCTTCCTCCAAATCAAGCTCCGATCTCCGCCATTGCGAAGGATTTGCGGTGAGTGTCGAGGTTTTGGGGTGATTTCCTCGAATCCGCGGCGCCGAAGAGAGCTTTTTGGATTTCTCTCTCCGGTGTGGGTGTGGGTGTGGGTGTTTGGGGGGTTGTTTTTTGTTTGGATTGGAAATTGGAATGGTTAAGGTAGGACGAGTGAGAGAGAGAGAGAGAGAGGGGGGAAGCGCCGTAGCGGTTTTCAAAGGTATGGGATCCCCTCACTCTAGTCTCCACTCCCCTCACCTCCCACTAAAGTTCCAAACTCTAACGACCGGTGAAATGTGTGGCCGTCATGGAAAAGTAGTCTCACCGCGAGTGAGCGTAAGCATTCGTCATGTGAAAGTGAAACAAACTTATAAACAAACAAGCAGTCAAATTAGCGTCGGTGGCAACACTGTTAACACAACACAACACAACACAACACAAGTGGAAGGCTAAAAAGGTCCCCCATGTTGTTCCCCAGAATCACAGGACTGCCCTCGTTTCATTATCTCGTGCCGTCTGCACTCATCCCAGTCCGATGTCACTTATTAATATGTTTGGGAGGGATGTTTCACTTTATTTTGTTATTATCGACAAACACCAGGATTGAGATACTCAGGCTATGTATTATGTTTGGTTGATATTTTGTAATATTTTGGACCTCGATTAGCCTTAGTCATGGTTTTCCCATCATGAATTCAATACTTACGTTATCAAAACAAACAAACAAACAAAAGTGCATAGTATGGGTGACAAAATTAGGAATCTACTACTTTGACTTATTCTTTACTCAATTCTAGCTAAATTTTCAGCATGACTTTGGTTAGATTTTTAATCTCTTAATCGTTACAAAATTAGGAATCTACTACTTTATTTTGTTGATTTTTCCTTATATTATGAGAACTACTAAACGTCGCCCTAAAACTACTTAAATCGCCCCTTGAAATTACCAAATTGCCCTTAACAATATATTTAATACCCATATCGTCCCGTATCTTTAAACAAGGTTATTGACTCAGTTTTACTAACATTCCTAGTACCAACACCACGAAAATGTCTGGCGAAACACCTAGACCAGGCGAAGTAACGGAGGCGGATTTTTTTTTCCGACACGAGCGTCTGGCTAAGACGCCTGTACCATCGTGGAGGCGTCTGGCTAAGACGCCTCCACCATCGTTGAGGCGTCTTAGCCAGACGCCTCCACGATGGTGCAGGCGTCTTAGCCAGACGCCTATACCATTGTCTAGGCGTCTGGTTAAGACGCCTCGACCATGGTGGAGGCGTCTTAGCCAGACGCCTCCACGATGGTACAGGCGTCTTAGCCAGACGTCCCATTTTTTTTAATTTTTTTTTCAAATTAAAATTATACGGTGTGTTATCTCAAATTATTTGACGTTTCTTTGCAAGTTTTCGGTGGTAACCGGTCGGATTACAATGAGTTTTTTTGCAAGTGATAAAGATTCAAAAAAATTCCAGATCCAACATTTTTTAAGTTCCAAATCCCCCGGTGGTAAAACATCATGACTTACAAATACCACCTCGACAGGTCGTTTGGGGGTCTCGCTCCCCGGTGAGCGAGCGGCATTCCACCTCGCCGGTGAGGTGGCGGGGGTGGCAATGGGGCAGCGCCCCCTGGAAATTTTTTGGATTTTGAAATTGTTGAATCTGGAAATTTTTGAATTTTCGGTATACCGAAGAGGTATCGGTCATCCGAATATAGTAATTATTAACTTATTAATTAATTTAACAATTATCTAAATTTATAATCATTTATCTTTTTAAAAAAATAATAAAAAATTACGGGCGTCTGACGGAGCCGCCCCCACGTAGGAGGGGGCGTCTAGCTAAGACGCCTTCCCCATGGAGGAGGCGTCTTACACAGACGCCTGTCCCATGGGCGGAGCGTCTGGGTAAAACGCCTCCCCGATGGGTAAGGCGTCTGGGTAAAATGCCGCCCCCATGGGGAAGGCGTCTTAGCCAGACGCCCCCTCCTACGTGGGGGCGGCTCCGTCAGACGCCCGTAATTTTTTATTATTTTTTTATTAAAAAGATGTTAGATGTTTTACCAGATTCGAGTACACTGGGGCGTCCGTTAGTTCATTACTGACCTCCAAAACATTATTTTTTATGATTATAAGAGGAATATGAAGAGAGATGTGTGATAGGAGGGTAAAATGTCGCGTTATAGCAGTAGAAATGAGAAAAGGTTAAAATGGTAATTTCAAGGGGCGATTTAAGTAATTTTGGGGCGATGTTTAGCAATTCAGTATATTATTCCCCACTATGATAAAGTGAAAACATTTGTGCTTCCATGGATAATTTACGTCTAATCTACTGTTGTTAGAACAAAAGTAATGTTACAAATAGAGCCTTCCAATCTAGTTCTTCTAAGATAAAATCTTCATATATTCCACGCGTATCGACTTTCAATCTTAAAAAGGTGGACACTCGACAATAAACATATTTAAATTATTGATGTTACGTGAATTATGCATGATCGTCATATTTGGCCCAAAAGCACATCCTCGAGTAATTGAAACATGGAACGTGTAGAGTGGTCTCATAATTTTCAGAGAAACTTCACCACATGAGTTCGTGGGCGAATCATAGCTGGAAATGTCGTGGCAATTTAATTTGGCTTTGCCGCAAAGTTTTCAGAAGGAGATACTCCAGTCTCCATTAATGATTTGCACATGATGGCTATCTATCTGTACAAACTCTGATATTATACCAATACATAATAAAATCCAGTGTATGATTTGGGTTGACCACTTTCTTAATTATTATAAAAGATAAGGACTTTTTTTACTCCAGCAAATCCAGTAGTTTGTTGAAAAATGTTGATATATTAGTAGTCAAAGTGGATTCTGACATTGCTTTAGTAAAAATGGCTATTAAAAAATCTTTGGAATGCAACCTGATTTTTTATTTATTTCACTAGTAATTACCGAAGGTTTTGATTTCTTAGTATTTATTTAGCAAGGTGAAATTGTATTCCACATGGAGTTCAATTCCCCACTTCCTGAACTTCTGTAAAAAGTAGCACTTCAGACAACATCTTATGCTTCAATGGTATTGTTAATTGTCCAGTTATCTGATGAGTTATTATTATACCGTGGCATTCCTAAACCAAAATAAAAACAACCGAAGACACCATGAACTTTCGGTTCGTGTCTTCAAGCCATTGAAGAATTATTCTTTTCGGGGTTGGTGGAGACAATTTGATTTCTCTTGTTTGGAATCTTTGGATACTGACTTTAGGCAACACTACACTCGTATTGTAACATCCTCGAAGCAGCGAATTTTTTTTAAAATTTATGAACACTCAAACAACAGAAGATCTTACGCAAATAAATGAAACACAGGTGCACCAACATATATAATATATATATGAACATCAGAGTATACAAAAGTTGTGATTACATCAAAAGCATATATAAAGGATAACAGTAATCACACGACCTCAACTGAGAGAAAGCTGGATCCGGTAGCGGTGCTCCTCTCCTCGGTCACCACCCCCTAACGCCGATCACGGCTTGAAAGTAAACATGCAACAATGTCTGAGTTTCCAGAAGGAAACCCCGTATGTCAAACTCTAAATGTACGAAATAAAAGCATCATAGCATGCAATTCTACAACCCAAGAAAAACATCACAACAGGCTGGGCTCCAGGGCTCTCTCACCCAACCACAACACACACCGCAGGTACGGGGCTCCAGGTCTAATCTCAACCAACCGCCGCACACACCACAGTCACGGGGCTCCAGGTCTAATCTCAACCAACCGCCGCGACTCACACTCGTCGCCAAGCTGGGCTCCAGGTCTAATTTCAACCAACCGCAGCAACCACGACACGACCAAGGGCTCCAGGTCTAATTTCAACCAACCCCTACACGCGGTCCCTGCTCAAGCTCCAGGTCTAATTTCAACCAACCCGAACGCACTACGGAGCTCCAGGTCTAATTTTCAACCAACTCCGTACAGACTAGCTGGGCTCCAGGTCTATTTTCAACCAACCACAGCTCTCACACAGTCACGGGGCTCCAGGTCTCTTTCAACCAACCGCCGCAACACCACAATTCTAAGCTGGGCCTCAGGCCTATTTTACCCAATGTCAAGCTCACACACGGTTACGGGGCTCCAGGTCTAATTTCAACCAACCACCGCAACCCTCGTGCACCTAGCACACCTGCTGGCAGAACATCGGCACCACAACTCGCCCCACACGGACGACCACGACAACAGCACCTCCATAGTGCAAAACAGGACACAAACGGTCGACCGAACCAAAAGTCATGGTCGACCGAATCAAGCAAATACATGGCAATCCACTTCGATCGGCACTCCATCGGTCGACCGACTCCCAACACCACACTCATTCGGTCGAACCCAAATCAAGGGACGGTCGACCGTTTAGATGGTCAACTCCCGGTTCAACGAACAAAACGACCAATCGGTCGACCGACAAAGGGGTCCCGGTCGACCGAAAGTCACCAGGGAACAAAATCCCACAACTCCACAACGAATTCAGTCGAACGCCGAGCACATCTCGGTCGACCGAATCTGTCCAGGGAATAATCCCTCACTCGCGCCATAAATTCGGTCGAACGCCGAACACATCTCGGTCGACCGAATCCCTCCAGAGCGTTTCCCACGCTCAGCGCACAAGTCCGGTCGACCGAAACCACATTCGGTCGAACCGACCACAAGTCCACTTAAGTCACGGTCGGACGTGATCAAAGAGCGGTCGACCGTTTATATAGTCTACGCCCCCCAACCGACTTAAGACAGTGCACACGGTCAACCGGCAAAGGGGACCCGGTCGACCGAAACTCACCAGACTTATCTCCAATGCACAATCGGTCGACCGCCCCACAGGCATCGTTCGACCGATTTGAGGCAGAGCCCGAATTCTCTTCACGAACGGTCGACCGTTTGCACCAACCTGTCGACCGATCAGGCAGTGAAATCTGCTGCACATTTACTCGCGACGAGCCAAACGGCCTACCGTCGACTTCCAAATACTCACGGTAATTAAGTGAGCGAGCTTGACATACCTAAAGGTCTGAAGAGACCTTAGAAGAATCACGACGACGCCTCCACGAGCGCGCCTCCCCAAATCACGATCCGTCGACGAACCTCGCGTCCAAACGGCGATCAATCGTCTCCTCGACGATCCACAACACCACACTACCTCCGGCAACCTCCACAATCCAGCCACAACCACCAAAACCCGAGTGAGGTCAAGAGAGAGAAACCAAAACGAGCCGGAAACGAGCCGAGAGAGTAACACTCACCTCAAACCACCAACTCCCCGGAGCCGATATTTGCCTCGCCGGAGAACACCACCACCACGCCGGATCACCACCTCTGAGGTAGAGAGAGAGTGAGCAGAGGGAGAGAGAGTCGTGAGTTAAGAGAGAGAGAGAGAGCTCACCATATAAATATCTCCTCCTCCTCCAATCTCAACCATCCAATCCAATCCATCTCCACCACTCATCTCATCCCCTCTCCATCTCAACCCTACATCCATCCATCTTCAATCCAAGCCATCCATTCCAAAACCCCTCTAATCACCACCTAATCAACCACAAAGCACAATTAGGATAGGATTAGGATCAGAATCCCACACGTATGCTCTCTTGAAATGAAAATGGAGGGGTAGATTGGTATTGAAGTGTTGTTGGATCCAATGACATGTGGTATGGCAATTATGGAGATCTTTTAAGTCCCACCACTGACGTTGTGCCACATTTGCCAATTCATTTTCCTCTGGACTGTCGGCAATTTTGCTGCCATACATATCTTTCGAGGGCAATTTATGATTAAAACGTTGATAACAGGGTGTGTTTGCTACACCCTTTAGTGGCGTGTATTTGCTAAGCGTCTGGGTGGGAATTTCACATTTCTATCCGTGACTGAAGGTGTACACAAGCACTAAAACCAGCATATGGCCATATGGATTCCACAAGGGCGGGGCGTCCTAGGCGGATTCCCGAGCGGCAGGCCGCCCGGGCGGAAGGCCACGTGGCCCCCCCTCATTGGTTCGAAATATTTTTTTTGTGTTTTTTGTTTTAACAAATGTTTTAAAAATAATTTAAAATCGTTTTTTCAAATATTTTTTATGAAAATAAGTTTTTTATATGTTTATATTTTTAAGAATTTTTTGATAATTTTTCGTGTTTTGCCTAGAATTGATCCCGAAATTACGTGTAGGGGAGAGAATGTAGGGCGCTTCGGGGTGTTTTTGGGTGTGGTTAAGAAAAATTTAGGGGGGTTGGTTTGAGCTGACGTGGCGGAGAGAGAAGCTGGCGTGACGGAGAGAGAAACCAGGGCGCCCGGGAACTGTCTGGGGGCTGTTAATGATGCTCTAAGTGATTCTCGACAATTTGAGTTAAAAATTCTTATTTCCTTTTTCTGTTCGAAATCAATAGAGCAACCACAGGAAAAGAGAAACACGATTTACCCAAAAAAACACAATTACAATAGAAGAGTTGCATCAACGGGGACTAATTCAATTGTAAGATCCATTGTCTCAAGATAGACAAACCCAGTGTTCACGCACCGCCTAGGCGACCGGACGCGTCCCGTCGCCTGGGCGATTGTGCGACCGCTCAAGTCTGGGTGGTCATTTTTTTTATTTTTTAATCAATTAAATTTGATAAAATAGTTAAAAAATTAGGAAAATCGGGAAAAATAGGAAAAATGCACAAATATTATCTAAAAATACCATACATGTTTAGGTTTAAAAAAGACACTTAGTTCCTCGACCAATGCCTCACTAGGCACCTCTACCCACCTAAACACTTAGGTATCCAATTTATTGCTTAGTAGTACGATTACTAAGGTAATTCAGAGTTCATACAATAGCAGATAAGAGAGAAATTAGAATTACAAGCTAACTAATTAATTTCATTGGACACATTGATCTAATGTCCAACTAGGAACCATATCATATCCTCCACCACCATCAGAGTTGTCGGAGTGGTTCTCGTTCGGATTGTCGACGTAGACATCATCTTCTTCAGTTTCTTCATCGTCGGATTGGACATATTGCTCGTCGATGTCCATCGGTGGTTGAGAACTCGATGCATCTGGATCTCTAGAACTAATGTTAACGATGACATCATCCATGCCAACACCTAATAATGGCGCGTCAGATGCAGTGGAACACCGCGCGTCAGATGACGTGGATCGAGCAAAGTGTCTCCGTGAATAAGAATGTCCTAAAGTTGCTTCCTCGACATCGGCTCATGTAAGCTCCTCTCCAGCGAAGACCAGATCTTCAGCTTCTACCAACCATGGATGCTCGTCGAAGAGATCGTAGTCTACACTGATGGGGTCATAAAATCCGGGCTTCTCCATCCTTTGCTGAAACATTTGCCTTAACTTTTGGTTATAGTTTACATACACCAAGTCATTTATCTTCTTCACAGCCAACCTGTTCTTTCTCGTTGAGTGCAACTGCTCAAAGACACTTCAATTCCGCTCACAACATGATGTCGAGCATGTCAATCCCAACACCCTCAGGGCTGATGAGAATTAAATTTATACCGCAAGTGCACGGCCGCGATGAAGCGGTGGCAAGTACGGGTCGAACACAAGGAGGGAGAGATTTCGTTGTTAATGTTATTTTCGATTAAGAGGAAGAAGGAAGAAGAAATAAGTTGGGTTTTTGGTATTTTTGATTTAATTATCTAAAGTACGAAACAAAAACAATTAAAACTAAAAACAAGAATAAAGATGGAGAATTCCGTCGGGTGGAGGTCTAGACTTAGGTTCAGATTGGAGAATGGAGAAACTTGAAATAAATCATGTTAGTTATGAAGCATTACAAGATAAATGATTTAACATAAACTCAAGTAATCAAAATATACTAATCACGAACTTAAAACAATAACATGCATTCATCTTCTCTAACCCTAATTCCATCACCTCCACCCTTTGGAGAGAGTTTAGAAACTCATGGAGGGAGGAAGAAGAAGAGGTCCTTGAGACATTAAAAGAAAACTAAAACAAGAATTAAAAGAACAGAATTTTATTAATAAAACTAAGGTACACAAATAAGAACAACAACTAAGGACCCTATTTACATCGTTCTCGGGTCTATTTATAGTTGCTACAAGGGACTTAGGTATAGAATTGGATAGTACACGTGTCCATACATGAGTGGACGAAATTGGGACACACGGATCAACCAATGGGCGGCGGAATCGCCGCACATCATGTGTATTGTGCGGCGGATTCGCCTCCCACGTTGGTCGGATTTAATCAGGATTTTTGTCACGCGTTTATGGTATGATTTGATCTTTATTTGCGTGTCTGGATGATTTCTTTCCATTGTCTTGAGCTCCGGATTAATTCCTTCCATTGTTGGAGATTTATAGTTGATTTTTCTTTTGACTTTTCCAACAAAATATCTTGATCCTTTTCTTTTGCAATTAGGTCCTTGGCATTTTTGCAATTAAGCCCTTGACCTTTTTGTGATTAGCTCCTTGAATGCTTTTATGCTTGGATGCATTTCCAATTGAAACCCGATAAACTTGAATTCGGTCTTTATGATAGAAATGAATCTTTTGCACACGTTTATGCTCGGAATGTGGGTAAATTGCATTCAGGTCCCTGTATTCTGTAAATAAGACTAAACACATACCTTAGTAGCATTTATTGATGTAAAAGTAATCTAAATGAAAGACATATGATGCAATGTATGCAATGCATCAAGGGCCAACCCCTGTAATGCGGTCTCTCCCATGTCTGCGTCATAAGATTGACACCAATCTATAGGTCTTCTTTCTGTCCTTTGTCTGACGACCATATCCCTCGAGAATATTCCGAGGGAGTTCTTGTAACGATCAAGTAGACCGCAAATCTTGTCTTGTTCTGCAGGAGTGGGGATGAGCCGCTCTACGACATCCATAAATCCAGACATATGCTCATTGAAAGCTACATTTCGATCCTGAGGTGGGACGGAGAAGAAGGTATCAGGGTTGAGTAAGAAACCAGCTGAGTGTAGCGGTGATGACATCATCTTCCCTGGACCTCACCTTGTGTCGATGAGGTCGATGACTTGCTTGTACAACCTCGGGTTTCCGTCAATGTTCCTCATGATTTGTTCTTTGGCTTTCTCCATTGCGTCATATAGATATCCCATAGGTGGTTTCTCATTGCCGTCAACAAGTCTAAGAACCTGGACCATAGGTTGTGAGGCCTTCAGTGCCTTCACGACGTTGGTCCAGAAGCCACTTTGTAGAATGGTCTCGGCAACTTTAGTAGAGATCTCCTTCTTTTTCTTGTTCTTTATCCAACTTGCATTAGGATCATTGTACTCCGGGGAAACAACAAAGACTCAGAGTCTGTCTTTCTTCAGAAACAACCTTTGCAAAGTCAGAAATGCGGTGACAAATCTCTCGACAGCAGGGCGTAGCAGGTTCCCTTCAATGGCAATTCGCATCCTCTTCAACAACATGACAGAGCTGTTGAAATGTTTGATGATCTTACGAGCTAAAGCAATAGTCTTCAAAAACAACTTGCCAATATCCTCGAAGATGAGATCGATGCAATGCGTTGCATAGGGAGTCCAAAACAATCTTCTTCTTCTTTGCTAGAACTTCCTATCAGCAAGTACGTACGCGGCGGCGTTGTCGGTGACCACCTGAACAACGTGTTCTTCGCCAATCTCGCCAACTACCTTGTCCATCAGCTTGTACAGGTAGTCTGCGGTGTGAGAGTGACCGGAAGTATCTACAGACCTAATGAACATGGTACATGTTGGACAATTTACTAGAAAATTGATTATATTCCTACCAGACCTATCAGTCCAGTCATCTGTCATCAACGTGCACCCGTATGTTGCCCAATCTTGTCTGTACGACTCTAGTATACCTCTAGTGTAGTCAATTTCCTGTTTAATGCACGAGTCGCTAACTTCGTGATACGTCATGGGTTTAAGTTCGGGTCCGTAAGTACAAGTAGCGGATATTGCTTCCTTCCACTCAGGCGTCCTTACAGTGTTGAATGATATATAACATCTATAGAAAAGCCTAGACCATTTTTGATTAATTGTTTTCATATCTTCTTTTTTAAAGGTTTTTTCGATGGTTGTTTGTTGGGAGCCGGAAACCACGTCCTTCCCACGTCCGCAAAATGGTCCCGACAAACGTTGTTTTTTTCTCTTTCGACCAGGAACGGGGCGAGGACGGGAGGTTGGGGTCCGAGCAGAATCGGAACCCGACCTGGTTTCCAGATCAAATTTTATGTTTTCTCTGTCTACATAATCATCAAGACATACATTTTTATTTTGTAATGTTCTACTGTTTCTAATCGTGTATACAATTATGTCTTGTTTAACAGAGTCGGGAACTTTATCACAAGGTCTAGCATTGCTACCGTGTGTGTGCAAGATGTTGTTTGTGACAGGCTATATCATCTCTAGTTTCCTTACCACATAACTCACAAACAATACAGTTTTTATCAGTAGCACTAATGTAATGTGTAGTATTCCAACCGGGGTCATTTGTACGGGTATGTCTTAGGTCATCGTAACTCTCGTGATGCATGGGGAGACTAGTGCCGGGTACGTAGGTCATATCTTAAAACTATACTAATATAAAAATATAGACTAATATGAAAATGAAATGCTAATTAATTTAATTCTAAAGAGAAGTTAGAAAGAGTGCACTTGATTTTGGCGGTTGAAGAATGAAGAACCGGATTTGAGACTTTACTTTCCAACTTCAAAACTAAGCACCAGACCGGAGACTTAATCGCGAAAACTTGATGATTAGGAAACTTGATGATTAGAATATAATTATGAAGAAGAAGAGAATGAGAGATGTGTGAAAAATGAAGAGGTTTGGAGGGGTTTATATAGGATTTGGGGTAATGACAAACTTGTAATTTTTGGAAAAAAAACAAAACAAAAAGTTGATAGCCATTAGAGTGCCTCCAGTGGCTATCGCCTAGGCGAGGCGACCACCCATAAGTTGGGTGAAAGGCGGTGGTCACCCAGACGGCCACGCCGACGAGCGGTCGCCTACCGCCTAGACGACCGCCTACGTGAACACGGGTCAAAACCATTGATTAGTCGCATGAGAGATGTTGGATTTAAAATGGAATAGGTCGTAGGTGAGTAGAAGAGTAAATAAAATAAGTAAAAGAAGAAGATAGAAGAGTTGCATTTTTTCAACAAAGAAAAAGAAAGACTTTACTGTAAAGGTATTTTATATTTAATTGTTATGTATTCTTTTTACCTTTTAATACTTGTTCTGGTTAAATTATAAGATGTGAATACTTTTAATCGAGACAAAAGCTCAATCTTTGTTATTTCAAGCCAAAAATCTTCCAATGAAGTCTGTTTTGTTGGGTCAACAAGGTTTTGTTCTTCAACCATTGAGGAAATGCGATAAGATAGGTATAAGACGTATAACAAGCGTATACTTTGGGTATTAGACAATAGTGTAACTATTACATCAGCCCTTGCCTCCTTCTCACTTAGTTGTCGTTGCATAGCTAAGCTTTAGTGCCAAGGCAAATCAACCTATCGTTCAAAAAAAAACAAAAACAATAGTGTGCCTATTCGTAACAATGGACATGAGTTTGTGATTGGTTCCACACAACCCTGTCTATAACCAAAACCTATAGCCTAACAAATTTCAGACCAACATCTTTTCTTATAGGTAGATAAAGAGGAATATGTAGAGAATTGAACATGATATGTGGAAAGGTTGTTGAAATGTCATGAGTTCACAAGGGGCCAGATGGGACCCGAGAATACATGTTGCCAGCCTAGGTTTGTTGTAACTTCCCATGGAACGATAGACAAGTTTTGACTTTAGGAACTCCAAAAGTAATGAAAGGATCTCAAGAACCATGAATGGTGATGGTGTGTAGCTTTTTGTGGATTCACTAAAGACCAACAATACCACATCACAACACAATAATGGATCACAGTTGTTTCCAATCATTTGTGGAGTTCAGTCTATTTCCATGGTATCTATCTATTTTTATGGTTTCTACCTATTTCATTTAAATCAAATATATTTCGACCCCCCTCCCCCTGGCAACCACAAAGAGCTTTGCTTCATCCACTCAAGTTAGCTTAGGCTCAATGCACATAAATTAGCTTAAGCTTGGCTGTATCATACATTGTTTAACCTATAAACTGAAAAAACTCAAAAAGTGATTTTCTAATTTATATTTACAAATATTTTTCAACCATCCTAGTTGTCATTATTCACAAATCACAACACTTTTCTATATAAAGAAGATTTGAGAATACTAAAAATAAAAATCCCATGAAAGTCAAAAATACAGGGTAAGAAGACAAGTTTTTGTCATTGTCTTTGAACTGGATCATAAGAAACTAGTTTTTTTGCTTTATATCACGTCATGTTTTCAAATTGAAGAAACTAAAGTTTATTTGACATCCAAAAACACCTTACATCTCCTTGAAAAAACTGTATTAACAATGAATTGAACAAGACGACATGTAATCACTTGCGGAAGCTTATTTAGACGAATTGGTTAGGAATTGTACCCCTACATTCTAGGCCCAAACCTCCAAATCACCCTGAACTTTTTCCTAAGACATTCGTTCTACTCTTATCTATTTTCATCGATTGATTTGGATCTCAGATATACTACCAAGAAACCAAGATCATCTAACCGTACATAAAGCGCATCAGAAAATAAAATAAAAAAGTAACCGGGTATCAAATCGTCGTCCTACTCAATGTACCTAACTTTACCGGCATCACAAATAAACCCTAATCTTCACGTATTCTTTAAATTAGTGGGCATCAATCAATACAAAAATCCACTAATCACTCACAGCCATGATAGATTAATCTCTAGTCACCGAACATTATTTACTAAATCCTAAAGACATTCCTGAATACGTAAATTTAAAAAGACAAGTCGAACTAGTTCATCAGCTAAGTCAACTAGGAGTCCACCGCAACCACTGAATCCCAGTAACGTAGTGGCAGCCATCTCTTCTACCCTCCCAACCACTTCTCAGAAACAAGTAGATGGGAAAGGAATTGCAAAAGAAAAAAGGGGAAAGGCAGCATGCTTAAGCTTAACTAATAAGATATTCATGCAATCGATACAAGCATACAACATAAGCATACACCATGTAGTCAACAGATCCATTTATTCCTTACATGATGAAACCTGTGGTTTTTATTTTTTATCATGGCCGGATTTATGTACTAAAGTAGCATATACTCATCATTATGGACCTCCTAAAGAAACATCCAACATGGTCACAGACTAACAAACTCATAAAGAAGATGAATCAACATAACCAAGCTTCACACCGAAGGGGAGAGTACGACTAAAGACAGCATCACAACTACAGGGTTCTTTAAAGGCTGAGTTATCACCTTAGGAAAAGCACAGCTGAAGATATAGCAATGTAAAAGCATATAGAGAAGACCACATTAAGAATATTCAGAAACATAAAATGCAGTTGCTATTCACTGATTGACATAATTTACGATATAAGCATCACAAAACATTCATGTTTATCAAAAAAAGTATGTATTGTATAGCATAATATTCATGCATCAATCACCTGTACATTGTTATTGTAGAAGACCCCAAGGGAAAAGTTGAAAACCACTATCATCAAAAGCTTCATCTTTTCTAACCAACTTAACAATTGTCGGGAAACATTTTCTGAGAGGGCAAAATATACAGCAGCAACAACTACAATGTCGATGGACTCCAGCTTCCTTATTGCAGTATCAAAGGGACACGGTGATCGTTTATAAGCATTTCTTAAAAAAAAATGCATTAAAAATGTGATATTTTGGAAGAAAACTTTGAGGAGGTGGATAAATGAACTTATGAAATAATTCGTAAGTGAATAATTTGCAAGAAAACATAAAAAATCACTAAGGATTTGTCCTTGGGAGGAATTCTACCACTTTCGCTATAAACCCAGAGGAAGTAAATAATAATAATAAAGTTCTAGACTTTCCACAGCTCTCAAAGAAATCACCAAAACAACATAGTTGTGAACTGTGAACATGCATTCCCATTGATATTTCAATTTTTGACTATTTGCTAAAGACAATCCAAAGTGATCCAAGTTCCAACTATTATGCTAGTATAACAGTATTGGTTATGTCAGCATAATCATCTATCCTTTGAGTTTAATGTCTAGAAATGCAATATCTTATCTTTGGTGATGTTGAAGAGTTATGTTACAGCAAGTTAGAAGTACAAACATAGATTTTAAAAGAAGCGTAGACAATTTACCATACAAAATGATAGGTCATACCCTGCAAAATTAAACAAAAAAAGTAGAATCCTAAAAAAAAATTGCTATACGCAGTGACGAACCATGACATCTATAAGACCATAACCAAGAAAAAACTTAAAATTAAGTTGCAACTTGCAAGCATATGTAGTCATAAGGTCTGTAGCGTGTAGCATAACAATATAAAAGATGAACGAACATAGGTTTGAGAAACACTATTGCTGATGCCATGAACAACTAAATAGGATTGACTATTTCATGAATATAAGGCATAGGCTTACCGACATAATAAAGAGAAAAACAGTTATGCGTGAAACATATTATGTGCTCCCTCTGTCAAACCATTCATTACGTAGTTTCCCAGAGAAACATGACTTACAAGAGGAGTTTTGACACAAGTTCTCACTCGTACAGTCGTACCAAAACCATGCAATATGGAAAGGGAAAATGTGATTTTGATATGCATTCCAGAATTTATTAAAGACTAAAGCATACTACAAACAATTTTAGCCATGGATAAGTTTGGGTGAACTACCACAATCTTGATAGTTAAAGCTGATAAAGAACATCATCCTAGATTCATGATGAAGCACTGAAATCTATAAAGAATCCTATCAAAAGAATCCTGGAAATCATAATTCAACATTTTCTTTGAAAGCATCATATATTTTAAAAAATTTAAATAAATCCCAAAATATATCTCATAAAGTCATGTCGCTGGGATTTAAACCTTAATGTAGGCTAATCCAAGAGTAACACCAAGGATCCACCGATTGAGCTAGCCCCACTTCGTAATTCATAATACTTAACATTGATCGGTTGTAATGTACACCAAATATCATAAAACATTGAAACTAATAACGATTCCAAAGGCTAAGTATATCTGTAGGATTTCGTGTATACTTGCGTGTATTTTTAAAAAAATTAACAAACATCTAATATCAATTTTAATATTTTTCAATAATTTTATATACAAAAATTCTAATTGTATTTCAATATACATAATAAACTATTTGATATTGAAATACATAAATTAGATCATATATCGGGGATTATCGAATCCATTTTACCAATAGGAAGATTTGTTGCACGCCGGATCACCCGGAATTACTTTAAGTGTTCACCAAACTTTAAAGAAGATTAAAGAGATCAGAGTTAACCAAGCAATCGCTAAATTAACGCTAGAATCTAGTTAGTTACCCATTTGATTCTCCAGAGAATTTAATCTCTTAAACAATCAACTAGGAATTTTCAGATGAATTTGGTAGATAAACAATCAACTCGGAATTTTCATATTTCGACACGTAATCATCCATCAACCCCCTCTAACCGAAATGGAACAAATACAACTCAAGATCAAAGAAATTCTCTTATTAATTCTTTTTTGATTTATTTAACCAACACGACAATCTTATCTTGGTAATTAATGTCCTATATTAATCACTATGATTGCGAATCACTTTAGATTTATGTAAACAATTATCTTTTAGAATTCTACGGTTAATGACCAAAAGTATATTCTTTAACACTTTTAAAAGACAAATACATTAATTAAAGAACAAGACGTTATTACATCCAATTTCATAATAAAATATATATAAAAGTAAAACGTTCAAGACACATTCATTTCAATATCAGCCTATGAATCAAATTTCAGGTCTTAATCACTACCCGCCGAGCATCCTCGAAGAGAACACGCATTCGTTCAAAGTAATACCAACAACGAAAATCAAAATATAGTACAGTTCTAAAATGCTTCCATTTCCGTAATAATAACAACAGAACACAATCCAAACTGACCAAAACAAAATTAGTTCAATCCCCTCTCAATCCTTCCTTACATCAGAAGCTAGGGTTGCATTAATCCCACACACCAACATCCATCTTATTCCAAACCGAAAATAACAAAACAAAAAGAAACAAACCGGCACGGATCTCCGATACCGCAGTCACTCGGCCTTCTGGGCGTCGCGCTGGTCCTGAGCGGCCTGGAGACGCTCGAGGGCCTTCTGGTGGGCCCAGGTCTCGAGGGTGAGGTCGGGCTTGGCGTTGAGGCCGACGCCGAGGATGACGATGGTGAGGAAGGAGGTGATGTAGCAGGGGAGCTCCCAGTCCTCCCACTTCCGGGACTCGCCAGGGGGAGAAGGGGGGCGGTTGAAGAGGTAACCGTGGGAGCGGTCCTGGGTGCCCGGGCTAGTCCACCGACTCGGGCCCTCGCCACCGCCTCGGGTCCGTCGGGCGGCGGCGAGGCGGGATCGGAGCATCCCGATCGCCGCGAGGGGCTTTGATGGCGACATCGGAGGGTTGGAATTGGAGGAAGAGAGAGACGAAGAGGGGTTGGGGCGAGGGTTGAGGTCTGAACTTTGGTTGGAAATGGGGGTCTAATGGGCTTGCAATTTGTCGTGGGCCTACGGATAATGTTTTTTTGCATCAATATTGGAAATTTTAGTAACATATAGTTGCGATTTCGCATCAATATGACTTTTTAGTAGACTAACTGAACTAACTGTGTCTGACAATAAGTTATTAAGCTTCCGTTTAAAAGTCATTCGAGAGATTCAAAATCTTCTTTCATTGTTCAGAGATAAAAATAAGGAAAATTGATGAACTGCACGGTGTCGATCACGTGAACGTGAATAACTAGGTGTTCAAAGCCTAATTATTTCGTTGGGCCGAAGATGACATTTCAACATTTCTATCTATCCACGAGTAAATTATATAAAAATTCATGTCAAATGGACTCTTTTTTTAAGGTAAGAAATGGACTGTTAATGAACTGCTTTTGGCAACCCTAGTAAGGTTTCCCTAACAATCTTTTGAGGAATCAGGCGAAATACCGCGCGCGCTTACATCTTAAACTTTTATTTGCTAAATATGATATAAATTGCATGTTTAAAATATTAACCTAGAAATGCAACAGATCTATACTGTAGTGAAAAAAACATCCAATAGAAACTTCAAATTAATAACATTTAATCTTATCCTGTAAATGTTTATGAAAAATAAAACAGACAACCAAAGGAATTTTGTATCTTTATTTGCATCTCCAGAATGCATGTCTAAATGCACATAAAAATGCTGGTGATAACATTCCGTGTTAAATTTAAATTTTCATATAAAAAATTCTAATAAAAATCAGAATACCAGTCATGAAAAGAGAGCTTAGACACGGTGGATGGTCTGAATATCAAAGGATTATCCCATCCTTTCCAGTCGCTCCTACTCCACCTCATGCTCACATTACTTAGCACCAAACCAGATACATGTTCCATGATCATCCCAGCAGTGTTGTGATGAACAAGACCCTCACATCCCGGTCTGTAGTCAACATAACCGCCCGAGTAGTCGGTCCATCTTGTGTAGTTTAAGTTCACGTTAACGAACCTCAAGTTGCTGACAAGCCCACCAGGTGATCCAGATAAGAAGACTCCATTCTCAGATTCTGCTGTGATGTTCACAAAGAGAAGATGAGAGATCGAACCAACTTTGGAAGTGGAGTCTCTTGGACAGGTCGTGATGTAGATGGGTTCTGCTCTTCCCCACCACGAGGGGTCATAGTACCTTGTGCTCATCTTTATGTTTGAGAATGTAACATCACTAACATTTCCTGCATTCACGTGTAACATATATTTTGAGATTGGGGAAAGAGGATTAAATCAATAGAAAAATGCAAACTAAATAATCTGAAGGAGTTTTACAGTTATTGCAAAAAACTGAAAATGGCTCAAATAATGGTATCCCTTGATAATTTGAAGCTCATTTGAATCAATTCTAAATTCAAGAGGAAAATCAATATTTCGTGACACTTGTATTCTATGCTTATGTCAACAATCACTTGCCAATGGAAAGATAGTATTGGTTGGAAGATGGGTATAGAGAGAGGATTAGGACCTCGCAGGAACATATTTTTTGATTTGATGCCATAATGGCAAAATACAAAGTGTATATCAACATTTTCTTCGTGCTGTTCTAAATTTTTTGATGTTTGACCCATCTTTGAAATATGAAGGACTTCAAACCTGATGAGGTCAATGACTCAATATGGAAGGTAACATATCTGCACACATACAATATTTCTGCTTTAGTTGGAGTTGAATTTCTTTAACGATCCAAAATTTCAATACCCAATTAGTTAAGTAGTAACCAGCATAAGATGAGCTTCTAAATTTTCACAATAAATGGGGTAACAATACTTTGAAAAATAATTGAAGTGAGGGAAAGAAAGCAGGGAAGCAGTCAGTACCTCCATCGCGTATCTGTAAGGCTAGTCCTCTATGTGAATCCACAATTGTAATATTATTGAAGTATAAATTGTTGAAATCAAACCAACTTGCACTTCCAAGCTTGATGGCACTCGATTTGGTTCGAATCCAGCAGTCTGTCACTGTCAAATTATGAACAGGACCAGTTGAAGACTTGGGACAAACTGCATCATCACCGGTGTCGATATGGCATCTTGTGATCACTGTATTGTTGGAGTCTTCAATGTCTATACCGTCATTGTTGGGTGAGTTGAAATCTCCATACATTGTAATGTCACTTATGAAGGTGTTGTCACACCTTACTAGGTGGAGACTGTAAAAGCAAAAGCAACTGAGATCACCCCAGTTGTTCCTTTGCGATCCAAATTCTAATCAACTAATTAAAATCTATTGTAAAAATGCTCAAAGTGAGGATATGATTATGGAATTTGCATTACAGTGTCTGCCAACCCATCAGAGTAGTTACAATGTAGAGAGAGCATTACTAATGTTATGCAAATAAACATTCTTAATATCATGCATATGGAGTACTTGTACATTAGTACATCCTTGTATTGAAACCAACTAGTTAATATTGAACACAAATTCATCATTACTCGTGATACTCCTTAAAGTTGCCTTATGGTAACTCACAAAACATTGTCCGAGTATGCATTCTATAATTCAACTTCATAACTCGAACATAAGAACAATGACCTTTAAAGCTATAATCAGTGAGAGGCTTAACCATAAAGACTAACTATACACGTTCTCAACTAAATCTAGAACTTAGTCTCTTCACGTTGGAATATCTGCAAGTGCATCAAGTTTCAATACATGGCCCCATGTATCTAAAGTAAAAACTCCATCAATAAACTTTTGGTTTATCTTAAAACAGTCACTAACTCAATAAGAGTACAATGGATTTTTTTAATAAATGATTTGAATGATTGGTAACTATAATTACATAATGAGAGATTCAATTTTACAACGAAGTACATTCAATACAACACAATATTACAAACTTCAAATGATTTATATGATTATTCTATTTTTCTTAGGTTGTTACAATACGAACTAAAAATTGCAGACGCACATGATACCGCCTGAGTTATGCTCAAGTTGTGCAAATATCTCTCATCTGTTGCATAGTCATCCACATCCTGGGAATTGAGATTGAATGGACTAAAATTTTCTCATCATATAGACAAGTGGAATGATGAATTTTTTAGTTAACCAAGCATAACTCAAGCGACATCATGTGTGCATACATCACGTAGATCACTCACTATATTGAGTCTAAGAAAGGGAAAAATGTAGTGCAAATAGTGGAAGATTGCAACATAGACCTTGAAATTTGCACTATTGTGTTGTATCAAATATATTTGAGCAAATTGCATTTTGAGTAAATTAAAATATGCAATCATAGTTACAAATCACACATACCGTGTAATGAAAATATTATTACACATATACCATGTTAAAGATCCCTTTGAAAAACCAATGAGCACATTTTGAATATAAAAGAATCACTCTAGAATATCAACGGAATGAAACGTGGAACATTAAAATGTATTCAAAAAAAAAATTTGGGGATAGTTATTGTCGGCACTCTTTTAGAAGAGTGACAATTGCAAACAATGAAAAATGAAGAACCAACTCTCTGATAAACAACAGCAATTCACATGTCAAGACTAAAACCAAATGCCTTGAGCATGACTTGCGACAATGTATAAAAGCTTCACTTAGAATACCACACACAGTGATTTCAACCACATTCTCCAAAAAAAAAAAAAACGCTGAGTCAGATTCAACTCAAAGCATCAAGATCAAAACATTAATATAAAAAAACACAAACAAATCCCAACTCATAAAAAAGAAAGAAGACAAGGGGGGGAAAAGGTTACCACCAAAGCGCCGGCTCGACTAATCTGATCCCAGAAACAGTAACCCCAACGCAATCGACAAATCCAAGCAACCTCGGGCGGCACTCGTCCCCCAAACACGCCCCGGTCCGATTCCAACTCACCATCACATTCTTCCTCTCATCCCTCCTCTCCACGAACGCCCCTCCCTGTCCATCGATCTCCCCACCCCCGACGATCCCGACATCCCTCGATCCCTCCGCGACCACCAGGTACCACCTCGCCCTCTCCCTCGGGTAGTCCTCCAACCGAGTCCCGGCCAGGACCCGCGCGCCCTCTTCCACGTCGAGGACGACGCCGGAGCGGAGGAAGACGGTGGCGGTGAGGTAGGTTCGGTTGGAAGGGAAGATGACGGTGCCGCCGCCGAGGGACGCGGTGGCGTCGATGGCGGATTGGATGGCGGAGGTGTCGTAGGTGTGACCGTCTCCGACAGCGCCGAAGGTGAGGACAGAGGTAGGGGAGCGGCGGAGTTGGATGGTGGGGTGGGAGTGGATGGGGAGGAGGGAGGAGATGAGGAGGAAGAAGGTGGGGAGGAGGCGCATTTTGGGGTTTGGTTGCTTGAAGTGCCTTGAACTTGGAGTGGTTGCCTAAACTCTAAAGGTGATTGGCGTCGGATTTTTTAAAAAAATCTTTAATAGATTTTTTATCATTTAAAGGATATAAATATATAATAATCATACTTGGATGAGGTAACCCTTTAGCAACGACCCGAGGTTTAGATTTATATAATAATCAACAAGTAGCTATTTATCTTATCTGTAACATGAGGATTGTTATAAAAGCAGTATAATTATAAATGTTGATGATGAGGATTATATATAATTTTAAACGTATTGCTACTGAGCCGAAACAACCCATTTCGGCAGCTGGCGGCGCAAGTCACGCAATTACCATACACTAAGCCCACCAAGGCCCAAGGAGGACTAGGCTTGGGCCTTGTTATTCTTCCCAGGTTCATCAGCAAATTTTCTTTCTTGCAACATTCTTTTTTACGCACATTTGGGTGTTAGAATCTTGTTCTGAGATGTTTTTGCTGGTATTAATCCAGATTTGAATGCTCAAATTGAATTTGGACCAATTCAAAAACTTGGGGATCCAACTACAAAATGACAAAATGCTTGATCCAAACTAGGGTTGTCAAGTTCTGTTCGGGATCGGTAGATCGCGCGATGTTCGATTTTGCTCGAATCGTGACTCCAATCGGTTAGTAACGAGCCTAGCACGAGCAAAGAAATCTGCTTGACAAACTAAATGAGCCAAGCACGAGAAGACTTTGCTCGCTCGATAATCGCTTGGTTACTCGATTATATATAAATATATTTATATTTTAGTTTTATGCAGGTATCCACAAACAATTAATGACTTAGTGGTTAAGTTGGTCTCGTTTCAAATAGAAGTGTTTGGAACAACGTCAAATCATTGTTAATTGAACTTATTAATCATGATGTTTAAATGATAATTATAAATATAAAACATGAACAAGAAAGACTACTCATCACTATTTCCTCTATAACCCACCACAAATACAAATTAACTCAATAGGATTCAAAAAACAGTTCACACTACATGCCCAAAATAGGCCCAAAAACAAATCTCAAGGTCTGTTGAGGGTTTATTTCTTTTCACTAGGTCCGAAAGCCCAAACTAAAAAAGTCTGATACCATTTCCTTTATTCATCCAACACATACATAATGATAGTGATCAAAGCATTCCATATTTTTAGTCTCACATCGCCGGTTTTGGAAAAGAGGCAACACCAAAGACATATAGATAGGGAAGCACCCAAGTATTTGTTACATGCTCACTTGGTTGAGGATTTTGGGTGATCAAGAAGGCCTATTCCTTGGTTGGTGGTCTCTATTGGGCACCACTTGACATTTCCCAATGAGCAATCGAGCAGCTTACGAGCATCACACGAGTCGAGCATGAGCAGTTATTTTTTGCTTGACTTGTCTAACGAGCGAGCATCGAGCCGAAGAATAATCTTAACGAGCCAAGCTCAAGTTGAGTATGCTCGCTCGAATTCGACTTGTTTACAACCCTAATCCAAACTTCGCTAGAAATATATTAAAAAAATTACGATTGTTCTAAATATTGATGCGACATTTGTTCCCGACCATGCGACATATTTCCAAAGAAAAAATTACCATGACATATTATGGATAAGAAAGGACATTTGTTGATTGAGAATGGTAAGATGTGATGCACAACCAACTTTGTCACTAAGGTTTCATATTATTTTCTTAAATAATATTTGCATGCCATATAGGCAGAGCTGTGCAATAGTATTACGAAGAAAGGACCGTAGTTGCTGATGAAGGGAATGTGTTCTAAAAGTTTTACTTTTAAATGTCAATTATTATGAATTGAATGAGAAATCATTTTGTTCCTTGTTTATGTTATTCGTCTTTTAGAAGTGTTAAGGAAGAGACTCTTGGTCCTTAACCGTAGAGCTCTAAAAGATATTGGTTTACATAAAACAAAAGATATTCGCAATCATGGTAATTAACATGGAACATTAATTACCGAGTTAAGATTGTCGTGTTGGTTATAGATCATTGTAGCTCTACAAGTGAGTGACAACACGGGTATGCAAAAGAGGAAAATATTAATTTTGTATACTGAATAGACCTAATAAGTAAAATATTATAGAAATGTGTTTCTGTGTCATTAATATTTTACTGTGTCTTTGGTCCTTTGATATGAGACTTATATCCGATCGCTTAAGGAGTTCTTAATTAGACTAGTGTCTTGAGCTATCGATGAGTGTAGTGTAAAGGCATTAGTTGGTTAAATACAACTTTTGTTGGAGAAGATAGTTAGTCAAAAAATTGTCATTGCCCCTCTTAATTGAGTGATGATATTAGTGGGCCCCTTGATAAAGCAAAGTTATAATGTGCACAATGTGATTTGAGTTAAGTCACATATTTATAACTAGCTTAAATAGATCAAGAAATGAATACTAATACAAAGATGACACAATACTACTTTGTGTGTATTCTCAATATCATGAGGCAAGGGACGGACACAAGTGGTGTACTCCATCACTAAATGGATCGGGTTTTGGTTCGAGTGGAATTAAGACATCTAACTAATTGGGAGCTATAATGTGTAGCTAGATACCGCTTATAGCTTGTGATATTAAGCTCTTAATCTCACTGCCAACTTAGTTTAGATCCTCCCATAGGTCACACCGCAAAAACCGTGAAACAAGAAGCTTGATTTTTGGTTCATATGATGTGTCAGGTTTCTCATAGAAAATATGACACATGTGGTGAACAAGTAAAATCAATTATGTTGTATATATAACATAATTAGAATCATGATAAATTCATATGAGATGCATATATTATGTGGTGCAATAATTTATTGTTGCATAGGATAATATATTGCATAAGTTGTGAATTTGCTAAAACCCCCTTAAGTTCAAATTTTGTTGGAAATAAATCCAAAATTTGAAAAAGGCAAAATCGGGTAAAAGTTCGGTAATCCGTTGAGGTTCGGTCGACCGAAGGATCTGTGGATCGGTCGACCGAACATGGAACGGATAGTCATATTTGATTAACCGAACTTGACCAAAGTGTCTGAAACTTTGGTACGGTGTACCGAACCAAAATCGGTCAACCGAATAATGTTAACTTCCGATATTTTCGGTTAACCGAATGGCACTCGGTCTTAGACGAGAATTCGTCCGATCGGTTAAGGAGAATTTTTCCCTTTAAGAATCGGTCATCCGTCAAGTACTCGGTCAACCAATCGTGACATATTCGGTTAACCGAATGGGTCTCGGTCAACCGAACAGCGATTGATTTTCTGCCTTTGATTATTAAGAGATTAATTTGATTGATGGTTGGATTAGCTCCAAACTTGGTCAAACGTTTTGTGGGTGCATGTAATACATGGAGGAATTAATTTATGAGAGAAAATGTAAAGAAAAACGTGGCTAAAGAATAGCCATGATTAAGAGTAAGATTGGAACCTATAAATAGGTCTTTATTCTCCCTAATTGGGTTACACAATTCAATAATTATTTTCTCTCTTAATTCACCACAAAAACCCACGAAAATTCTCTTAGTTTTTTAAGTCTTTGGAAGGTGAAATCTCAGAGGCTAAGGAAGGGGTTTGTAGCTAGATTCTAAGCTTGTTTGGAGATCGATTGGCTAGCTCATTTCTCTCCAACCTTGTTTAGGATTTCGGTGAACACTCGGAGGCATCCGGCGCAACGGGAAGCGACGATCATCTTCCCCAACGTCTCCGAATCTTCAAGAAGTTTTAGAGAACTTCTAGGTATGAATTTCGGAGTCCCTTGTGTTTGTTTTAATAAGTTTTTGAAACTAGTTGTTAAAACAAACCGATACATGCATAAATAAATCGAAGAAAATTGTAATAGATCTTTATTATACATGAAAATTCGAAAAATATATATGTATAATTAAACATGAAATCCTACAGCTGATACCTTGCGGTTTGGGAGAGGTGATCATGACTGGGAAGGCCACGATTAACGTTATAATTGTACAATATCAATGACGTTATCATAAGGTCACTATTAACAGCGCCCAGGTACTTCTAGACGCCTAATTCCCTCATTGTCACGTCAATTTCTCTCTCTGTCATGTCAGCACAATCTAACATTCATACAAAATTCTTAACTATTATCCAATTCATTCAGTGACGTTATAATATTTATTGTCATGTTATTATTTTTATTTTCTTTTCTAAAATTCTCAAAACAATCAACAAATTACATTACTAATCATTATTGTAATTACTGAATGTAATTAATTCATTCAATTATAATTAACAATTAATATATAAATAGAAAAATATTATTGAAATTGAGAAAACCACGTTACATAGTACATTAATTGGAATTTCATATTTGATTTTTTATTTTTAAATTAAAATAAATCTTAATAAATAAAAAATAATTCTACAATAATTGTCAAATTGAAACAACATCAATACATTAACCACAACCCTAATTACATCTCAGATCTTTTTTTAACCTAAAAACTAAAGAAAACATTACAAAAAGGACCAATGGGGGCCCATTGGGCGCCCAAGTGGTGGCCGCCCACCCATTAAATGTGGGCATTTCGGGCACCCGACAAATTGCCTCCCGTCAAGGGAGGCCTAATACAACACTAGGAATAGTCAGGGATAAGTGTTCATTTCATTGTATTTGAATTCATCATATTAAGGGGAAAAATGACTCGGCAAAAAGAGCATAATAATAACTTTAAAAAACATGGCCAGTCCAGACATGAGAATCAAATAGGTGAATACATCATATATAGATTGGCTTAGCTAATAGGTGTTAGGGTTTCACATAAACTGTAGCGAAGAGCAGATCACATGTAAACCCTAAAGAATGCGGAGATCATACACTTCTCCACAACTCGAGCTGCAAATATATATACTGATATGTACAACAGCTACTAGCTACAAGACTCCCGCTAAGTTGCATTCTTCAGCTGACCCAATTAAAGCTCAGTCTTCAGCTCGTTAGCGGGCCGAGAAACTGTGGAAACAATAAACAAACTAGTAAGAAAAATGCCACCGAGAGAGAAAGTACAGAGAAGCTGCGTACCGAAAAAGAATTAGTATAAATAAGAAAAACCAATCCTGTTCTATTTGTCCTATTCAGCAAGTAGAATAAGTTATACATAGACTATATGAGTAATGATTTAGTATATCTAATATGCATCTAAAAAGAATTGTTTCCTCACTTACAAGAAATTGTAATTGTTATGAGATATAATTGACCTACCACCGCTTCAGAAAAATTGGTGAAGATAGCAGAAACCGGGAATCCAAGTTCTTTATAAGTTATCATACAGCTAGTTGTCAAATAAGAATGACATCGGTCCAAGTTAATCTGATTGTGTTACATAAAAGCTAGATTTAAAGCTGGACCATCACATAGATGCACACATCCGCAGAACAAGAGAACTAAACGATGGCACAAAGTCACAATGCCTTGAAAGCGCAAGAGAGCCAGGTTAAAAGCAGAGCTAATTTTGCCCACAAAGAACATGTAACCATGCAGCAAAAAAGCTTCAAGAGTTGAATTGTTTCAGACCGTAGCTGTGATACTTATCCACTTACTTCGAATGCAAAAACCTTTACCGTTTTACTGCCGTTGACGGTTGACCTTAGTTTTAATTTTAATTCAAAAGGCAAACACTCCACGTCTCCACCACAAAGAAACATATAGGAAGATATAGTATGAGCAGCTCGACTACGACCCCTTTTTTTCTTGGAAGGACACTGATTTGGAATCCAAGAGAACTGGAAACAAGTGCTCTGTTATTCCCACAACCCACCACCCCAAGCCTATAAAGCGTCCAAAGTGCTCCTACGTTATGCCACTGTTGGACAGTAAGTATAGGCATATAGTAGCCTCTAGCAAAGGACTTGGAATTGATAGGTGCATTCAATATTCGATCCCTTCACCTCGATGTTGCAACTTAAACCGCCCAATATAAAAAATTACTGCAAGAGGACAGCAGTCTGAGCACCAAATTGTGGAAGAGGAGACCTTTGTATAGGAGCACATTTTAGCCCCACATTAAATACTCGTATTTAAATCAAAACGGTTGGTAGGCTTGCCCATCCACTACATACTGTGGACTATCCTAACCAGTCCATTCGGGCAAATTATAAATAATTAAAAAAAACCATAGAAAACAAAAGGTTGTTTCTCTAAGACCATAACTAACCATTACATGGATGACGAGTTCATCAGCTTTCTCTCTCTTCAAAAACAACTTTCTCTCTCTTCCACATTAGCTTTCTCTTTCCTCAACCAATTTTCTTCTCTTTCCTATACTATTTACATCTTAACCACAACCCATCACAACCTACATCTCTCCTCCACATCATCTCGGGGTCCATCTTGATAAAAAACTTAAAAAAAATTAAAAAAATTCTAAAAAATCAAAACAATTATAAAACGAATTTTCAAAAAAAAATTTATAAAAAAACTCAAACAAAAAAATTAAAAAAATCAAAAAAAAAAAAATCAACCCGGTTGGATGACCCGGGCGAAGATGACCGCAAATTTCTGCGGTTAAAATTTGTTTAACCCGGTCGTGAGTAATTTGTTTAACCCGGTCGTGGGTGACCGACCTCTCTCACGACCTCAAAATCCCCGCGTTAAGGGATGGCCCAAATCAACTTCAACATACTCGACACCAAATGATAATATACATGGGAGTCAAAATTATAATTATGTTATTCCAGACAACTTGAAATACCAACTCGACTAGCGAGGAAAACAAGGTGTAGTTAGAGGGCATCGGAGATTTTGGGGTAAATAATAATTTAACCTGATGAGTGCGTGAGCTGATTAGGTAAAACGAAGGGTGGAAGACATAAAAGTGGTAGCATTTTAAAAGAGTAATTGAGGTATTACCAGGATTTGCGGAGTCGTAACTGAAAAGGGAGGGCCCAGGGCCGATAAATCCGTGGTGGTGGTTGTCGTCTCTATCCCACAGTGGGGATGATGATGACTGATTAGGAGAAGACAGATCAACTTGCCAGATCTGCTGTTGCCGTCTGACTCCGTCAACATGTACCTCGGCCCACATCGACGCTTCCAACCCCACCGCTACACCTCCGTCTCCCACCGTCAACCGTGAATTCTGCATTCATAACTTTTTTATTATCACTTGCACGATTTTTACCCACTCCTGGAGAAAAATATGTTTGGGTCCATCTATTCTAGGCCCCGGTATTATGAGGATTAGCTAAGCAGCTGGTATTATTATTTTACTGCAAAATAGAGGTGATCTTCCCCATGCAGGCTAAACCGGTGCATATAGTCAAATTATTAACGGGTAAGAGCGCCGTTTCTTCTGCTCATATTATATTATATTATATTATATTATATTATATTATATTATATGCAGAAGACCAGGAATGCCGAGAAAATACCCAGAGATGAGGCCACAGACGACACGTACCTCCGCTGTTAGAAAATTATCTAGACCACCAAAGTCGATTCTAGGGTTCACGGCCGCAAGTCTCATCGACAGGAACTAAAACAGGCCAAAACAAACAAGAGAAAACAGTAATCAGAAGGTGAAATTTGACTATACGCTTACTCCTGCTGTGTAAGAAAATTTTAAACAAAAAACAGGACATGAATAAGGGGATGGGAAAATAGAGTTGTGCAGTACCTCAACTTGTCTCTGTAGTGACTGTACGTGGTTAATGATTTCGTCCAGAACCAATGCCGTACCCGATATCTGTAGTAGTAACAAAGAAACAAGTTTTCACACCTCATTTTAGCGTATCAGTCATGGCATCGACCACAGAAGCAGACACAGTACTATGCCCAGATTCCCAAGGCAGAGAAAAAGGGAGCAAGAGAAAAAAGTCTTCCTGCAAATCTCCGAAATTCTTACAAAAAACCTCTTTCTTGCCGTCTCCAAGGTGGATGCGTGCATCCAACTAAGTTTACTCACTTCAAACCTTTATTTTAAAGACCGAAATCGTGGACGGACCGCCTGTTTTCAGTATGCTCACTACAAAACCCAAATCCTTAAAGAACTAAACATAAAAAATAAAAACCGGTCTGGTCGATAGAACCGCGATTCAAGTCTGAAAGAAAAAAAGTTAAAACTACAATTTGCATTCCGAGCTACATGAGAAACGGTTAAACCACAATAACATTTATTTTGTTTCAATTTAATCCAAAAATATTACTGTATTACAATCACTCAACTCTCAAGATAATTATTGTGAAAAGATAGATTACAAAAAAATAAAATTAATTAACATTATATAACCTTGAACTTTATCTTTTATTTTTTTATTTATGGTTGATTATCTAATAACTAATATGTTTCAAAATTTATATAAATTTTATATTTAATTTCAGTTACATATGTCAACTTAAATATTTAATAAAATATATGTAAATTTTGGTTTACTTCGTCAAACCACCGATTTGGCAGTCTATCTTAAAGTCTGTTCAAATTCAATTTACAAAATGCTGACATCGTCGTTGGAAAGATCACGTTGAATCATGATTTGAACAAGTTTAACCATCAAGTGGAATAAATTTAACCAAACCGAGCGTTGATCAGTTTAACGTTGCGGTTCGGTTTCAAAAACAACTCGCCACGCCAAACTAACGAACGTAATTCTCACTCTAATCTAAAACTAATCAAATAAAATCTTATATGAACATAAAGGGTACGGGTGGAGTTGTCTGAATCAAGACAAGATTCCACCCCCATCAAATCACACCATAAACCACAACAAGAAAAATGTCATCATCCTCAATCCTGACCGTCGAATAGGTTTGCAAATAAACCCCTGGCTTTCCTCTATATTAACTATCAGCACACCTCTTTTCCAGATATGGGTACACGAAAAGACCCAACCTACATATCAAAGGTGAAAACGACTTATCCCTGTAGAAAAGCCAACTTTTCCTCGGCTTTTTTTAAAAACCCCATTCTGTTTTCTTACCCGAAAAGATTCATGGACAACCACAACCATCAAACCTTCCAATCTTTATGTCTCGACCATCGTTCCACTATCGCTAAGTCGGACCAAATGGATAAAATAGTAACAGTAACACTATTTATTACGCGAATAAAAGCAAAGTAAGAATAAAAACATAAATACATACGGGAACCAACCTTACTGCACCCAGGGACCAGCTCTTGGAGCAATTTCATCCTTGCATTTATTTTTTCTCGTCTTGCCTGAAAAACACAAGCTTTCATGAAATCATAAAAAAAAACTCCAATTTTTTGAAAAAACATATTTAAAACGCTATTAGCGCGCTAACTTAAGATTAGGCATTAATCACGAAATTACCCTTTCTGCTAAGCTATGGCTGTCCGTCGCCTGACCCCGGCGAGCCCGGACATGGACGTAAGGAAGCTTCTCGCCGTCTCCGGCCGTTTCTCCGTCCACTCTGCTCTTACTCTTCTTCCCACCGGACTTCGCCTGAGAGAGAAAAACTACCGTTAACAACGATTTCGACTCCGTACGGGAAAAGGGACGAGAAACCCCAACGGCAAAGCCTACCTCCCCTTACCTTGCTCTTCTCTAGCTCCTTCCTCTTCCCACACCGGCGTGGCTGCGACGGGAACGACGACGCTGGATTCGAGTCGGAGTCGGCCGGCTCGGGCTTAACCAGCGGAGAGTTGTTCCCGGACGAATTCGACTTGACCTCCGGCGACCCAACGGCGGAGAAGACGGAGTACCTGGCGGCCCGGTCGACGAGAACCGCGTTGGATGGGAACGAGGGGGAGCAGCGGAGAGAAGGGAAGTCAGGAACCCTAATCTGAGGTGGAGGGGGAGGGTCCTGGTGGTGGAGGAGCTCCATTGCCTGGGTGGGGGGGAGACCAAGGAGGGCGGTGAAGGAGGAGGAGTTGTCCGGGGAGGGGTCGATGCGCAGGAGGGCTTGGATGTCGTCGATTTGGACGGAGAATTCGCCGGAATTGAGGGTTCCGACGGCGGTGGGATGGTCCATGGACGGCCAGATTGGGAGACGAGAATGGAGTGGAGTGGGTTTTTTTTTTGTAATTTGTAATTTCTAGGGTTTGGAAAGGTTCGAAACCGCCGACCTCGGAAGCATATACGCGGCTATTCCGGCATAGGAAAGGGGACGCTAAGGTGTGCCGCGTAGCATTTTATAAAGCGACCAAGCTTCCATCCATGGCCGTCACTCTCTGTTTTCTCCCTTTCCTCTCTAATCTCTTGTTTTCTGTTACTGATGCCAATTTACCATTAGTTGCTGATCTATAAGTGCTCATCTTATCTAAACTACTCACTCACTCACTCGAGTTATTGTCATAACACTTTATCTCCTTGTTTTTTTTATTTTTATGATTTAATTACTAGTTATCATCCCATTTTAAATACCAAATATCTCCTAATTAAGCTACCCCGGTTGGTTATTGTTGGCGCGGAGTTATTGAGATAAAGCCCGGTAATTTACTTCACTTGAGGTACTAAATATTGCTTATTTGAAAGATCTCGTTTGAAAATGCAATTCGAAATTTCACTTCCAATTGCACACAAAAAAGTGTGTCATGTAACTTTTTGCTTAAGCATGCGATATGCATATATCTTCTCTCAAACAAACCATCGTGAAGGTTCTCTTCGAATTTTCATCTCAAATTCCTCGTGTTGATTTAAAAATTAAGTGAAAAAATATATGATCAATTGATACTTTAATTTCACTAATATTGTTATATGACACTTTTAGGCAACACTGTTTGTTTTTCTACTTTAAAACTGATTTTGAACTTTTAAACTCAAACGACCTATGCACATTAGATTTTTTATCTAGTTTTGCAGAAAATGAACGATTGTAAATTTACAGGGTTCCTCACTTCCTCTTCCTCTAAAAAACACCACCTTCATGTAAAATCTTTACATAAATGTGAAAAAAAAAACTCTACAATGTTAACACCTTCAAAAAACTCAACTTTACAACTCTTCACTCGAAATTATATTTTATGTCATATCAAATACGCTTTATTTAACCAATAATTGTTTTAAAAGTTAACCCACATATTTACTTAGGAGCCACAATTTTCATGTAAAATACCAAAAAATTAATAATAGAACACAAAAATCATACATTTTGCATAATGTCGATCTACCTCCGATGTTCGATCACCCCATGGTCATATATTAAAGATTGTCTCATTTGATGTAAGAGACATAATTTAGGTTGCAAATTGTTTTTTTAAGATATGTGAGGTTTTTACACAATTCTACCTAAAAATTGCATGGTGAAAATATTTTTTACACCAAAATATATAAGTTTATAAGACGTTCTGTTTCTACAAATCAAAATAAATTGTGGAAATGTAAGGATGGCTTGGGCATAAAATTTCAAAATTAGTCTAAAAGTCGAAAAGCAAACAATGTAATGTAAAAGTGTGTCAAATAACAACATGGGATTAAAGTGTCGATTGACAAAAAATTATTGACAAAAAAATTCTATATTATTGTGTTTGCATAGATTGTAGAATGTTCTTTATTAGGTCGAATGCCGTTTGACACGTGCACTACCTTTTAGTTGCATCTAAAGATATTATATTTTGTGTTTTTTACTTCCTAGCCATTATTTATATTCTTTTTAAATATGTAATTCCGACTATTTACTTGGGTTTTTAAATCAGCCGTGATTCCTAGAGCTATTAAAAACTTCACTTGCAACCAGCTACGATAACATAAAATATAAAACCCCTAATTATATAATCTAATTATAGTATTTTAAGATAGTTTAGGTTCATTTTTACAAATTACTTAGTTTTGGGAATTCTCTTTATATTGGAAGGCATGAATGGGAATTCCAAGTTGTACCACCATTCCATACTTCCTTTTTTCAAAACAAAATACAATAAGTTATAAACCCTCTGACTCTCTGAGTTGCTTATTTTAATATCTTGGCAACCTGAACGTACATTTCCACAATAAAGTAATGTAACAAATACACTCGGAGTGGCCTCCTATGGTCAAGTTTTGTGAGGGTTTTGAAACCCACTCCACCGATCCTCGCCAAAAACAAATGATGGATATTTAGATTTTAGAAAATAGAAGAATATTGTGACAATAAACATATAATGGATATTTCAGTGTGTATTTTAGGCAAAAAATTTAAAATAATTTTTATATATATTTAAAATAGCTTATCATACCTCTTAGGAAAAAGTTTAGCAAATTAAGTTTGCTGCAGAGAACTCGGCGTTAATGACTTGACGAGTCCAACACTGAGTTTATATAGAACTCGTTAATAGGGTTGAAGAGTTCGGTTAAATTAGACGTAACTCTGTCATCTTAGCACGTACCGACTGGAATGGTAAACGACAGTAAAGAACCGACACTAGCATGTTATTTGTTCTTCGCATTCCACCAATCGATACATATTTCACGCTTGTTATCGTTTTCATGCCTGTAAACAAAGAAATCATTCAAAATGATTTATCATTATTTAATTGTTTGTATTTTTTAAATTTTCTAATTGAATAATTCTCAATACGCTCTTTTCTCCGAATCATTTGAGAACGATCTTGAAAAAATTAAAAAAATATTATTATTTTTAAATAAAAAACAATTATAAAATATATATTAAAAAAGATTCAAAAAAAATAAAACTGATTAAAAAACAAAACAAAAAACCCAATCGGGTTGCTCCAGTGACCACCGACCTGGTCGTTGGACAACCGAATCATCCATGGGACGACCGCAAGGTCGTCTTGGGGTTATCCGCATGGATGACCCGCTGAGGCTGGCCTTAGCAGCAGAATTTGAGTTTTTCAGAAATTATTAATTAAGCAAGCACATTCAATTGTCCAAGCACTCACATGTCGATATGTTTGTCCAGTTTTGGCAGCAGAACTCGACGGTCCCAATAAGAACTCAACCTCTCATATATCGAGTTATTCGCAGCAAAAAAACAAACGCATGTCTTCACCGTATGCTGAGACGTGGTGGAAGCATACTTATTTTGCTAAATATGTTGGTAGGACGCCTAGTGTCCTAATGTTTTTTAAAAAATAAATCCATTTCCAAAAGATTGCATGTTATGTCCCTAACCCATTGGGTACTAATGAGGGATTAGGAGGAGATTAGGGTGAAGTTTGCATGGGGAAGTGATGTGAACAGTGCGTGTGTGGGGAATAGGAGGAACAGTGACGTGATGGGTGTGGGTTGGGTGGTAGGTTGTCGTGGAGAGGAGGGAGTTGTTGTGGATGAGTTTGGGTTTTATAAACCAAATTCGTCCTCCTTTCTTTTCTTCTTCTTTTTCTTCCAGTTAGTTGCTGCCATTCATCTCTCTCACTCACTCCCTTCCTCTCTTCCGACGACAAGACTTTGTGGAGGCGTCTCCGGCGCGTGGAGGCCAGCTAGGGGTTGGAGGAGAAACACGGGGCGCACTGGACGTAGGCGGCTGCTGAGGAGTTGGTGTGGTTTGGATCTCTGATCTTCTCCGATGATCGCACATTTAAGGTATGTCGGTTCTTAATGTGTTTGGTGGTTTCTCACTCTCGTTGGAGGGTGGTGTTGGTCGGTCGGGGGAGGTCAGAGACCTCTTTGGCGACGTTTTCCTTGTAAAACCTCGGCTGGCGCGAGGTTGAAGACGACCAACGGTCGACCGGGTCCCGTTGGGCGTGAAGGATTTCATGTTTAATTGTACATATTTATTTTCGAAATTTTTATGCACAATAAGGATCAATTTACAATTTTCTATGATTTATTTCATGCATGCATCAATTTGTTTCAATAACTAGTCTCAAAACTTTATTAAAACAAATATGGGCTCCGAAATTCATACCTAGAAGTTCTCTAAAACTTCTTGAAGATTCGGAGACATTAGGGATGCTCCTCGCTGCGTCGGATGCCTCCGAGTATTCACCAAACTCTAAACAAGATCGGAGAGAGGGAAGCTAGTCTCTCAATCTCCGATAGGGTTTAGAATCTAATTACTAACCCCTCTTTAATTCTCTTGAGAAGATGATCTCTTAAGAACTAAAACTAAACTTAAGAATTAAGGGGTTTTCGTGGAGAATTATGGAGAGAGAATTTTGCATTAGAAAATAATGAATAAATTGAGAAGGTAATAAGATAAACTTGTATTTATAAGTTCTCTCCAAATTACCTATTCATGTGCCACCTCTTGCCCATGATTTCATGCAAAATTCCATCTAACCATCCATTATTTAAAAAATAATATTAGCCACGAATTAAATCAATTATGGACCAATTCCATGCATGATCTAATTAATTCTTAAATTAATTCTGCATTAACCGTCTGGACCGGTCGACCGTTTGGAGGTTCGGTCGACCGTTCAATAACTCGGTCGACCGTTCGTAACAAGAATTATTCCATCACTATGTTCGGTCGACCGTTCGAACAGATGAAAATTTCCTGTTATCGGTCGAGACACATCCGGTCGACCGTTTACTGCTAACCGGTCGACCGTTGGAGCACTGTTCTGCAGACTTGTCAAATTTTGGTTTAACCCCTACAAAATTTGACATTTCGGGATTAGTAGTAAATTCACAACTTATGTAACATATTATCCTATGTAATGATCAATCATTACACCCCATAATATTTACATCACATATGAATTTAATTTAAATTCTAATTATGTTATTAACCACTACATAATTTTGATTTTGCTTGTTCACCCCATGTGTCATATTTTCTACATGAAACCCGACACATCTTATGAACTTAAAATCCTCATTTCTTGTTTCCCAGTTTTGTGGTGTGACCTATGGGAGGATCTAAACTAAGTTGGCAGTGATATTAAGAGCTTAATATCACAAGCTATAAGCGGTATCTAGCTACACATTATAGCTCCCAATTAGTTAGATGTCTTAATTCCACTTGAACCAAAACCCGATCCATTTAGTGATGGAGTGCACCATTTGTGTCCGTCCTTTGCCTCATGATATTAAGAATACACACAAAGTAGTATTGTGTTATCTTTGTATTAGTATTCATTTCTTAATGTCTTTAAGCTAGTTAGAAATATGTGACTTAGCTCAAATCACATTGTGCACATTATAACTTTGCTTTATCAAGGGGCCCACTAATATCATCACTCAATTAAGAGGGACAATGATAATCTTTTGACTAACTATCTTCTCCAACGAAAGTTATAATTAACCAACTAATGCCTTTACACTACACTCATCGATAGCTCAAGACACTAGGCTAATTAAGAACTCCTTAAGCGATCAGATATAAGTCTCATATCAAAGAACGAAGGACACAGTAAAATATTAATGACACAAAAACACATTCTTATAATATTTTACTTGTTAGGTCAATTCGGTATACAAAAGTACTATTTTCCTCTTTTGTGTACCCGTGTTGTCACTCACTTGTAGAGCTACAATGATCTATGACCAACACGACAATCTTAACTCGGTAATTAATGTCCCATGTTAATTATCATGATTGCGAATATCTTTTGTTTTATGTAAACCAATATCTTTTAGAGCTCTACAGTTAAGGACCAAGAGTCTCTTCCTTAACACTTCCAAAAGACGAATAACAAAAACAAGGAACAAAATAATTTCTCATTTCATTCATAATAATTGATATTTAAAAGTAAAACTTTTAGAACACATTCCCTTCAGGGTGGTCGACCGATGTAGTGTATTTTTGACTGTCTGTTGTGTTTCGGTCGACCAGTTCCTTGGGTCGGTGGACCGGAACTTAAGTGTACTGGATCATTTTATGCTTGTTGCGGTCGACGGTTTTATGACTTAGAAGTAATAGGATGCCCTGGTAGTTTTCGGTCTACCGAGACCCCTGAGTTGGTCGACCGATAGTTTTGAATTGATGTTGACCAGACTCCGGATTTTGACCTCGTTCAGTCGACTGGTTTTAGACTTTCGGTAGATTGTTGGGACTTAAGTTTGTGCAAATAGTTCGACCGTTGCGGACCTTCGGTCGACCGATTCCCTTGAGGAAACGGTCAACCGGGTTGCCTCCTTCGGTCGACCGTTTTTGCACAAGACTGAATTCCTGGTTTCCTTTTTGAATGCCAACTCTATCCACGGAAACCCGTGTTCTCGCCTTGTGCGTGAGCCGGGAGGTGACGGTGGGCGCGTTCTGCGTGCCTGCCCAGGGACCGTCGTGTGGAAGAGTGTGGGTGTTCGGGACACGTCACCTACATGCATGAATCGTGACTAATATGATGAATTGATTGGAATCATTGTAGAGTAGCAGGCCAGAGGGATCGCGGATCCCAATGTATGATGATTGTAAAAGCACGCAACTGTCGTTGGGTGAAGTGACTACGACCTATATGGCGATGGAGGTGGCTGCCTGCTTATATAGCAGCGACGTTGGTGTTTGCGGCTCGTGGAGCCTGATGACTTGGCAGAATTCGGTCTGGACCCGGTCGATGTTGTGCCGGACGTATTGTTGGACCACCGATGTTGTGCCGGTGATGCCGCCGATGTTGTTCCGGCGATGATGATTGATGGGCCGATGATGTTCCGGCTATGTTGTATGATGGGCCGATGTTGTTCCGGTTATGTTTTCCTCAGCTGGTTACATACTGAGATGATGATTGATGGACTGACCAAACGACGACTCTGTTGGTGTGGTTTCGACCACAAAGTTACAGATCTGTTTCTTATGGCGCGGACTTGGCGGATGCTCTCTGTCGAACCCCATGATTAGTGTAGCCGCGTGTGGGGAGTGTCACGTCATGTTCCGTTAGACCGTATGTGCCTACGGTAGGTTTCCTTGGGAGACCCGATGATGATTGTCGGACTGATGTCCTGTGTTACCCTTTGGGGGAATTGTATTCCTTACTGTTGATGACATGACTTGCTAGTAGTATGATAATGTCATTTGTACTACTACATGCATATAGGTGAGCTGGGTATACGGGGTTTCCTTATGGAAACTGAGGCATTTTTTCAGGACTGCAGTAGGTTCAGTTGGGTGGTGATCAGCGAGCGCGCATATCTTGGGATCAGATCCTCTATTCGGACCACTGAGGTCGACATGATTACGTTTATCTTCTTTTGTTGTTCTGTTGTAATCATTTATCGTTTTGACAAACTCTGATGTAATATGATGCACCGCTTTTACCTTTTATGAGAAGTGACAATTCCGTTTTTGATTATTGAGCTATGTTGACTTGATTATAATTTTTTAAATTTTCACTGGAAGGTCACGTTGTCTTTTTTATTACGTCAATTGCAGAAAAGTGGACAAAATGCCTATGTTTCTGTGTCTAATCCCTTTCGAAGATATCATCCGTATCTCCGTTATTTAACCATCATCAACGCAATCATTGTGCTTGATTTGTGGAGAATGCGACAATTAGCACAGGTTTTGACCAATACCAGTATTTTAGTGTGTTACCTGATGTGACCAAAGAGATTGGACACAGGAACATTATTTTTTCAAAAGATTAAAATCTTATTGAAATCTCGCATGGCTACCGTCGTAGAATTGATTGCAACATGGTCGGTCCTGAAATTTATTAAAGAATTGAAGAGCGCAACAATAACATTGTAAAATCAAAGATCTTACTCTAAGTCGTCATAAAAAAACGACTAGTTTTCTTTATAAATTTTTTTATTGCTTCCCTAACGCTTATTACTTGCATGTCACATTTCGGAGGAAAAAAATCGAGCCTCTTGTTGAACGTACAATATGTACCTATCGAACGAACAGCATGTTTATATTGGACGTCCAGCAATGTTCCTAACAGGTCGAAATCAACAAAACACCTGCGTTATTGCCTTTTTAAGAGGACAGTCTATGGCCAACAAATGATACTAAAATGTGTAAATCCGCTCTTCTTATTTAACTTGATGTGGAAAGCCACTACGATTGTCTCTCAATCGATGTTCAGTTACAAAATCTGCCTAGATTAGTTCTAGACTTCGATGTAGATTTCATACATGTAGGATATCACGACTCCTCGAGTTTTCAATACACACATGGAAACCGTAAATTATACCACACATACAATTTGTTTGAATTTCAATGCCAACGAAAAAAATCTCGGACATGTTCGATGATATTCACCAGATCCTGTAATCGGGCAGTGAGGAAGACGGGCGGGGACCATGAGATCCGACAGGCTTTCCTAGTCGGGGGCCCGACACGTCAGTTCCCAACAATGATTGCTTATCGCCGTTATCGGGTGTGTGGTCTCAAGTCAACATCACTCGGGTCAGATCGCCGGTCGGGTCGGGTCATCACTAGCAACTCCGAATGACCGACGGATTCGTACATGGTCCGTCGGCACGTGACGGACAGATGACACGTGTGGAGATATTGGTCCCACGACAAATATTCTCTGCAGTGTGGGGAAGTGCGACTGATGTCAGCCGTTGGATTGGATGGCTCAGTTGATTTGATGGGAATCACGTTGAGTTGTTGTTTACTGAGTCGTCATTTCCGATGGGTTTATTTGTGTATAAATTAGGTTGACTCAAATGTTGAAGACGAAGAAGATATTGTTCTTGGATAATTACGGAGAAGATATTGTCGAGTCACTATTATTCAACTCGATGGAATTCAGTCATGTAATTATCTCGTTTTTAAGCCAAGCGAAGAAATCCCGTTAGCATTACAAGCTCGTTGTGTTAACAAACTTTGCTTGGCTGTAACAGAGTCTCAGTAGAAACACTAATGAGATAAATTGAACTGCTAATCTATTTTGAGTGTTGATAAGAAATTTACTAGTCAAATTTAGAACATGATTGATAGAAAGCCACATTTCATTCTTTCGAACGTTAAGACTCATGAACAACACACCGAATTACATGTAATACGTACTGCTAAGTTGTCGATCCCATCTTTAGCCTTTTCCGTATTGGTTAGGACAAAGTCATGGCTCTATATGAATCAATCGATAGTGAAACTCTAAATTAATCTGGATGCATATAACCAGTTTTCCAAACAAGTTTATTAATGAAACTTGGTCAATCAGTGTTCTTGGATCCTAAACATAACATCAAACATGTACTGATGATGTACACGATCTCCTAATGCATGAAGTACATGGGTAGAGGTTAAAAGCAAACTGGTTTGGGGTAATGAGTAGGGATGGAATGCAAGTAGGGGAATCATAGGGAGAATGGTGGAGCAGAAAGATCATTGATTGGGTTTGAATGGCGGCAGCAACAGCTGTAAGTACAAATTGTGATAGGAAAAAAGACATCTTTATAGGCTGGAAAGTGAGTGAAATCGACGGACTGATATTCTTAATTTCGTCATCGAACGTAACTCATGCACCACAATAGGTCCTTTGGGGAAACGGTGTTTCAGATTATTTTATTTTTTATTTTTATTTTTTTTGGAAAACCCCGACGAACACACACATACAATAAACTCAAACGATCTATCTATGTTTGCATTGGAAGCGTTGGATTCGGAGTAAAATGATGTAAACTTGCTTTGCTGAAGGTTAATCCAAATCAAACTAGCTGCTGGGGAGTTTGTTTATTTTCACGTCCATCTATATAAAACGCATGCATGCATTATACATCCCCCACATTAGAAACTATGATTATATTTAAGAGGACATCTTAGACGGGGAAGCTTTGATCCCCCCCCCCCCCCCCCCCCCCCCCCCCCCCAGACGTCATGTTTTGAGCCTTTAGTCACTACCGCTGGTCCGCTGAGCCTCTCAAATAGACCATAATAAGATAATAGATAGAGTGATTATACCCAACCTGATTGTGTCATGGCATTTTAAAGTCGATATTTTAAAATCGAATTGGATAACATGTATTCTTATCTCTTAATATATAAGTTGTTAAAATGTTAGGTAAATTTAAGTTAATTTCAGTGTTGACTTAAAATATTTCAACGATTTAAGTCAACGGTTGAAATTTAATGAATTTCGAATTTTTCGGAATAATATCTACAATGGTCTATTTAATTTGAAAATTTTACCATATGTTATTTATATATGGTATATCTCACTCATAAACTTTCATATAGAAAAAACAGAAGTTGCAAAAATTAAGTTGTTACGACCAAGATGACTATAAGAGGTCACTAAAAAATTGAAAATTGGTTTAATATTTCATATAAATTCGATCATCCAAAGATGCTTATCAGGCGCCTGATCTGCCCTCCCTTAACGGGAGGGTGGTTCCGGGGTGGGACTGTTGGGGCGCCAAAATGGGCGGGAAACATGGCAATTTCTGGGCGTAGTTAATAAAAATTTACTGTGGGTGGGTGGGTATGACGTGACGAATAGAGAGAGAAAATTAAACACTCAGACATTGTTCGAGCACTGCTTATGATGCATGCCCTTGGTGAGATAGACGTCGAGGGTTTCTTGTCCAGATGGAAGAGTGCAGTGTAGGCATCAAATAGCCATCCCATGCATTCTTACAACTAAACATAATCTACTTCCTTTCTTATTATTAAAGGCCCTTTCTACGTCTTAGCTCGCAAATCATATTTTAGGAAGTCAAGAATAATATCCTATAGTGCTAGATGGTGCTAATCCATTTGGTAGGCCATGCCCTCGAATATTAACATGGTCAAGAATTATTCTTCATTGGAGTTAATCATGTCTCAGTGTCTAATTAATGAAAAATTAGGAAATAGTTCATTTTAAACGTAGTTTTTCAATGTTTTTAAGTTTTGCATATAACGGTTCGTACGTGAAAAACAGCTTTTATAACTTCGCAACCCCAACAAGCTCACAATAATTTAAGAAAATATATATAGCTAGACCATCAAAATGCACATTTAGGAGCGACTTTTGTCGTGTACCCAGATAGATATAGCTCAATCTATAGATGTTGTCTTTGAATAACCTAGAGCGAAGTTTGAACTAGATTGATAGCAAATTGTGAAACTCTTAGTGAAAAGAAGAAGAAAAAACGTGTTACGTCCATAGGATGTGTGATTACATCTTTACCGAATGAATCTTAAGCAAGATACAAATCTTGCTTAATTTCCGAAATGATTTTTCATTCCTCCACCCGAACTTGTACCTTTCCGTCATACCAAACCACCTCCCTTTCCTGACCAATCATTTCACATTTCGATGAAATCTTGATGAATGTTTTGCTACGAAACATGAGTCAGGGAGGACTGAGGAGGAATAAATTCCATTTCAGTGTCATCAGTAAAAAACAGCCCCACAAAATAATCAAGTGGAAGGCGAGATCCCTGTGGTTAGATTGTCCTTGTTCGTCTCCCCCCGCCTTGAAAAGGGGACCATTGTCCTTGTGATTTTAGTTAGCTCAAATTTTGCTATATATTTCATTGGTTAATTGGTCTTTTACTTCTATAATATTGCCGTGAAAATGAATACTGTTAGGACCAAACTAAACTAGTAGAAGCGTTTTTTTTGTCCTTATTTTTGATAACTTTCCCATCAGCTTTGGATAATTATTGTAATTATTTTTTGAAAGTTGACAATTATTGTAAATTTTAAGGGTTGGAATATATTGAGATGGATTGGAAGATATATATTCATGACATAATGTTACCAAACGTGCTACGAAGAGATGGGTGTTATCCAGGTCGTAACAGTGTTAAGAGAAAGAAGAAGCTAAATATGAGGAGGGATGAGAAGAAAGAAGATATGGTAGTATCGTAATTTATTATTTCATTAAATATATTCCTGTCCAATTGTAATCCAAAATGTAATTATAATTATCAACCAATATCATCATATTGGTTGATAAATATAATTGTACAATTGTAATCCAACTTAGATGTTTTGTTGGACTACAAAAACCGAACACGCTTATATAATTCTGTCTAAAAGTAAGTTTAAACATTAATCCAACATGTTAAACTGCAAAAGACATGAGTGATGACGTTGATCATGAAGAGGAAGGCCCTTATGCAAAAAGGATGAGAAGGATACAGAAGGATGATGTTGATGGTGTATCCCAACTTGGGTACAAACCTCAGAATCCAGCTCAAGCAAGAACACATCATGGTTTCTGGGTTCCATAACCCCCACATAATTAGCTGTCCTCTCTCCTCACATTTTTTTTATCTTCATTCATTTGTCACAGTGATCGAGATCTTGTTTACATCACTTATCGCATGTCCCCTTGTGTTGCCCCCACCTTACTGCACCTGGAAACGTAGGCCCATCGATTGTGAGGCTAAGATCCGCCCTTCATACTTTTAAAACAAGATTGCCCCTTCAAGTGTACAATTTTAGACATTTAGCATACAATAACGATGTTAAGACTTTGATTCAAAAGCTTAATGATTGAATCATTTTAAATACCGTAAGTACACGACCGCGTTGAAACGGTGACAAGTACGGATCGAGCCCACATGGAGCGCGTGCGAGTTGAAATCCATCATACTCGAGTGGGAAAAGAATAGAGAAATGAGGTTTGAATTACACTACAATATGTAAGGAAATCGGAAAACAAACATTAAAACTAAATTCCTTAGGAGTTACAAAAAAAATGTGAATATGAAAATATGTGTATGTGTGTGTTCATTTGTGCTCGTCACAACATGTAGTACATGAAAACCATAAAACAAAATCTAACTTTGTCTCTACATTAAATAAGATAAAACATAAAACATTATCATTAAAACATACAAGACAATAATTAAAATGAAGCTAAATAAACTCATGCATAAAGACCAAACTCCACTATGTCTCCACATGGAATAAGATTTACACAATCATTAAATCATACAATACATTAATTAAATTGAAGCCAACAATAGCACATGCTACCCCATGTCATGTTTTTTTCTTCCACTTCATCCTTATCCTCACATCATCATTCCCCGTAAAATATGTCCATTAATTCACTCGAGAACATTAGCACATCAAAAATAAGAGTGAAAATCTCATTACATGGTTAAGGAAATTATGTGAGTTTCAAATGTAGGATTAACACACACTAATACATCACATAATCACAACACATTCTTCTCTCCCCTCTAATAGGGATGTACTACTCTCTACTCATAGTTAAACTAAAAAAAACAACCAAAACCATAATAGAAATGAAGAAAAAACAAACATAAAAGAAATTTCATCAAAGTAAAAACTTTAATGTAAAGAACAAGAAATAAATTAGATTAAGAAATAAAAATACAAAGTTTGCTTCTCTCCACCCCTATATTTACACTACTAAAATAGGAAACTAAAACCTACTCTAATGGGGAAGGATGAAGAAGAGGGGGATGAGACATTACAAGTCTATTTATAGAAGATTAGATGGTTTGGATGGATTTGTGCATAATCGGACGACTGTAAATCAGATCTAGAAATCATGGAATGCTCTGATCCGACAACCCGATCTGCGGCCAAAATTTGAGACCCAAACTCTTTACCGGATCCGCTAGTGGCGGATCATTTTTCTCCGATCGCCACCAAATTTGAACCACAACTTTAATTAACATAATAAACATGTGCGGTGTGCTCGAAGCTGTTGGTTCGAGCCCAGTTGATTTTAATTGTTGAATTCTTCTTCAGAGGATTCTGGACTTTTGAAACCAACATATTTTTCTTTATACTTAAGTCTTTTTGGGTTTTCACTTGAGTCATTCCTGAGTTACAATCCAATCATTGACCTTACAAACATGTCCATAACCTTCTAAATTAGCTCAATCTTCTTGTGTTTAGGTCATTTTTTGTTGTTTTCTCTTTTTTATTGTCTGAACCCTGAAACACATCAAATAAACAATCGAGTAACACAAAATTAGAGTGAAATAAATGATATATAACATGAATACAATGTATGATCTGATACTAATCACTTATTTATCATTTGATAGCCTAACCTTGGACGCACTAGAAGCCTAAGAGTAGCGTTTGAAAAAACACAATCGTTCAAAAAAGTGTTAATATATGATCCAATTTGTTGGGACTCGGGAAGTAGTATACATCAATGGGTGATCTATGATAATCAAAGAATGAGCACGTAAACTGAATCTCAGAATTAGTATGTCAGGGTGGTTGTGCGTAACCACCAAATTTGCTTCTTTCCATGGGATTGACAAAATACTACATTCTGGGTGGTATTTTTGACGCCAATTACAACTCGTTATTGGCATCTTCTCGAAATATACCAGACATCTTGTTCTGTCCTTACGTAAACTTGAAAATGTTTGTCCATTATTTGTCGCCTTTCTAGTGAGACAAGGCATCCAGATAGGTTTTGTGGTTTTAAAATATGGTCATTTTGGTATATACGTGCTTGCCTGCTTGGACATTGTTCTTTCACATCTGATGTTTCATGCGGTATTTGATGATGTATCATGTATGATGAATATTTGATTCCACTTATTTAAATTTTAGACCATGGTCTTATTTGCGTGGGACTTTCATAATCCCCTGATCAAGGCTTCTATCATTCAAAATTCCATGTTCCACAACTTATGAAAGGCAAGCAATACAGGTATGACGTTCATATTATATTTCTAGTGTTCCTAATAGCAAACCCTACTATTTTAATTTCCATCAGGCTAAACTTAATCTGTGAAAGCAGAAAACATCTCCTATCTTTGTGGAATTTTCAAAGAGCTCTTTTGTATATTAAACCTTTTGCTGCATCTGCTTTTCGTAGAATCATATACCCGTATTGTTCCATATAGGATACTTATAGGAATTGATATATACATGCACGTGACATGGAGAGGTGGGAAGTGGAACGTGGGATGTTTAAGAGAAAATGGAAAATATGAGAGTTTGTCACTCAATTTCAGGAAAAAAGGAAATAAATGAAAACAATACTTCGCACTTGAGATTTCTAGTGTTCTCCCACGTCGGAATAATGTCTAAATGCTTCACGCTTGACTTTTTAAATAAAATTTATATTCATTTCGAGATTATTATTTTTTACTCTTATGTACTCTGCGACCAACCCAATGCATTTCTGTAGAATTCGAAAGCACTTACGACATACACGATAAGATTGACAGCCCAAGACGTGTGTAGAGACGTAAAGATTTATTTTCGTTAGAAGTGCGGGTCCAAATTGCCTTAGGATATAAATGCGGGTTCAAATATATACTGTGCTCTTTTTTGTTGCCCATTTTTAATTTTTATGGAATTTAATGGGCTTGGACTCACACATGAAATGGGCTCGTATGGTGGATTGAGTTTATGGATAAGGCTCAAACTAATTAAGTTTAGGAGTTCAAATAAGTTTAGGAGTTCAAATGATAGTCAATTATTTGGATGACGAAACGCAATCACTGAGTTTCTGTTAGCTTTTTATTTGGTAATGATTTGTTTTGAGCCGGGATGGAAGGAGCAATCATGTGAATTTTTTTACTCGAATCCAATCTTTTCCAATCAAACCCTAATTTATTGCATATATATTGACGTAGGTCGGGAAGTGAAAGTCAAATGTGGTGTTTTAGAGTTGGTATTGTGTTTGGATAAAATAGTATATGGTTAGATATCTTAACACTTAATTTCATAGTTTACGTAGTTTAGGGGTGTGTTTGAAAAAAATGTGTAATTCGGAGAAATTCCCTATCTAATGAGAAGAATGAACGAGAAAATGAAACTTTTATTAACACAAATTCTTGTGTTTATCCCTATTCTTAATGGATTCTAAAATCAACTCCGGTAGATTCTGGATTTATCTTGTCGGTCGGAACGATATCATGCCCACCTCCTTTCGTTTCGTGTCATATATCACTACAAAAAGCATCAAATATCATATGAACATGCTAATCCGGCCTAACTGAAAGCCGTTATCACAACTAGTGGCTTAATTCCCTGCACGACAACATCCATTTTTTCACTGAATATATCATATTCAGTTACATACTTTTTCCAGACTCAATTTATTTGAAAATCTACATAAATCAAAGTAACAAATTCAGTTCTAGAACACTAGCCCAACTCATAAATCCGGAGTCCACACCTAAGACCCACAAATCAGTCTAAACGTACAAATCCACATCTTGGTTCGCAATCCACATCCACATTTGCGCGCAACTCATACTTATTATGATACATAAAGTTGCATTGACCCTCTAATTCTTCGTTATCTACATAATAATCCCACATTGGTAGAAATATGTTTCTCATCATGTGGTTTCATTTCTACGTGTTAAACTGATAGAACGAGCTATTGGACTTTTAATACAAATGATAAGGATATAATTAGGTTGAAGATGAAACAATACTTTTATAATGAACTTAGTTTCACAGTCCAACCAGGCTATTAATTATTAACCCCATCAACATTCTCTACCCTAATTATGACGGCAGAAATTAAGAGTATGTTCTAGAAATTGGAAATCTATTATCACGATAAGTTCGTCCTTTTCCAATTGGTTGTTGTAGACGTGCTTCTTAATTTTTCGATCTCTTTTTTCTTTCAAATTATTCTGGAGCATATGTCAATCAGCTATAGGGGGATTTATGTCAAACAAAGAGAATCTATTCCGAGGTATCATTTGATGAATACACGTTTGTTTTGTTTTTCATTTGTAACATTGTGTTCATATTATTTAACCGGAGCAAAAATACACACTTAAGCCCTGAAAAGAAGGAAAAGAGGAGAAATTCTAGCCACTATGTTCGTGATGAAGTTTAAATTCTAAACATTTACTTGAGAAATCCTGAAATGACAAGTTGAACTATCTCACAAGTTGGACTATCTCATCTTGTCAAATACATGTTTGGTTATCATGCCTTTCCCCAATCTTCATTGGAAACTTCTTCCTAAGTAATATTAATTTCAAAACCAAAACACGAGGCATGAAAAGACCTGGTCGGGTCCCAAATGCGATCTTTATATCAAGCTTAACTGGTTGTCTTTTTCCTGCGTCAGAAATGCCAGAGGTAGTTTTTGGGCGGAACCTTATTGTTTTCATTTTCTCGTTCATTCTTCTCATTAGTCAGGATCTCTTAACCAGAGGTAGTTTTTGGGCGGAACCTTCTGGGTACCCAATTCGGGAGAGGTTTTTTTTGTTTTAAAAATCATTTAAAATTATTCTTCAATTTTTTTATGAATATATATTTTTTATTTGTTTATATTTTTAAAATTTTTGATATTTTTTGTGTTTTACTTAAAATTGATTATCAAATGATGTGGATGAGAGAGAATGTAGGACGTTTGATTTGTTTTTGGGTGTATTTAAGAAAATTTTAAAGAGATTGATTTGAGATGACGTGGCGAAAAGAGAAATTGACGCGATTGAGAGAGAAAATTGGGCGCCTAGACAGTTCTCGGGCGCCGTTAACGATGATCTTAACGTAGGGTGAGTTTGAATGCACAAAAACTAGTATTTTTTCTCTTCAATTTCTATGTTTTTTTTCAAAAAACTACATCCAAACGGGTTTTTGGCAACCGTGTTTGAAAGAAAACGATGTCATGGGTTTAACCCTTTTTGCACTGGCCAAAAAAAGCTTAGCTCATCCAATTTACTTGTTTATTGGTGGGTCTCATTTGCCCCAAATAATTGTTTGACAATCAGTTATTTCTAATTTAAGTGTTTTGCCACTACGGATATTACGGTTATGCCCTTTACTGTTGAGTCCAACGAATTTTTGGATGATGAAACATCTACAAAATGGGTATGAACACCATAAACCGTCGTCCAAACCACCTTCTTAATAAGTGCTTAATTTACATCAAGAAGAAAAGCACAACTGTGAGAACCTAATCCTTGTGATTAAGGTTAATTGAGTTTAAGAACTTTAACCCTAATTAAGTGAGAGTATATAAACCAACCCAAACCCTTTTCTTCTCATTCTTTCCTTCTCTCTCTTTTTCATCTCTCTCTCCCTCAACACTCTTTCTCCCTCCCTTGTAGTTCGTCGGTGGAAGGAGGAGGTGGAGCGGGTGCGCCGGCAAGTCGGGTCGCCGGAGTTCAAGGAAGGTGAGGAGTTCGCCGGAGACACGTTCTTTCTCGTGGAGGGTTCGTCGTTGCTCTTCTGAAGATTCTTCAAGCTTCCAAGGTATGCCAAGCCTTGCTTTTACGCTCACCAAGGTTGTGTGCGTGTTTGAGTGTTCGACGGTAGGCCAAATGACTCGTCGGAATAGAGTGGCAGGAGTTTCTGCTCTATTTCGGTCGATCGGTGCTCAATTCGGTCGACCGGTTGTAGTGTAATTCGGGCGCTCTCGCTCGAATCGGTCGAACGATACCCTATGGGTGGTCGACCGATTGTACGTTTGAGCGAGAGGATGAAGACCCTGAGTGTTTTCGGTCGACCGGGTCCCCTTTGTCGGTCGACCGAATGCACTGTGGTATGTCGGTTGGGGGCGTTGACCTTCTAAACGGTCGACCGCCTCTTTGACCAAGTTCGACCATACGTACTATTTTAAGTCGGTTGGGGGTGTAGACTTCTAAACGGTCGACCGCCCTGAGATCCCGTTTGACCGATTCATATTTCGGTCGACCGGTAATGACCTTGTAGAATGTTGAAGTCCCTGTGGTTTTTCGGTCGACCGGAAGCCCATTGCCGTTCGACCGTTGGGATGTGTTATTTTAATATTTATTTTGTGGCGTAGACCTTTTAAACGGTCGACCGTCCAAAGACTTTTGTTCGACCGTTTCGATGATTTTCGTGGTTCGACCGTTGAATTGTGGTTCGAACCAATTACCGGTTTTAACGACCAACCGGTCGACCGTATGACCTTTTTCGGTTGACCGTTGGAGCCTAGTATTTGCATTGGTTGTTTATGAGTGCGTTGGTGCGTGGATTTCATTTATTGCTTATGTTCCCATGATATGACATGTGCATTGAGACCTAGGTAGTAGACCTGTGGGACCATATTCCCCTTTGCATGATCTATATGTGATGACTGTGATGACCTTAGCCTTTGTGGCGAAGGAGATGACCTTAGTCTGTGTGGCGACGGAGATGACCGACCGATGTTGTTCCGGCGGATGTGCTCGACCGATGCTGTTCCGGCGAGTGTGATCGTTCAGCTGTGGCACGACTGGCGAGTATGACCGACCAGAGCGACGGCTTTGGCGGATTGTGGTCTTCGACCACTGATCAGATCTGATGATGACTCGGAAGTGCGTGCGACCCTCACCGAACCCATATGACTAGTGTAGCTGCGAGTGGGTGTGTGTCGCGTATTTTCCGTATGACCACATGTGCCTGCGGTGGGTATCTACGGATGTCCAAAACTAGATTTATGTCTAATGAACCCCGGTTGGGGAAATGACTATTATGATCTTATGACCCGTTTGGGGAATGACCAGTTATGATGAATGTTTGGCATAATACTAGTATGATAGGTCATGTTTCGCATTGCATGTAGGTAGGTTTGGCATACGGGGTTTCCTTCGGGAGACTCACGACATTGTTGGTTGCTTTCAGGTTCCCTCTTCGGGAGCTGCTTGGGTGGTGACTGAGGACGAGTGCATCTTGTAGTCGGGTCCTCGTGTCGGTTTTGAGGTTATTACAAGTACATGTATATCTGTATATTGTATTTTGATGTAGTTATTGTTTTGACAACTCATGTATACGGTGCAACACCATATTTTATATATATATATATATATATATATATATCTTTGAGTAACGTCTGCAGTGTGAGGTTGATGTCCTTTGATTATCATTTATTTAAAAGTTTAAATTTTCTGCTGTTTTTCGGAGATGTTACGACAACGATATCAGACAGCACCGAAATTTATCGAATTGGTCTCTCACATGCATGGGGCACGTGGGTTGTCTGTCTGATATTTTGATAGAGACCACGTCTTCACCGGACCCATACAGCCCGGACACCGGTCAAATGCGCGTCACCTCTATATTCAATCCAAGATGTCAAGTTCTACAATCCAGAGAATCTAAATTTAGAACTACTTATACAATTACAAAGTAGGCAAGTTTCCTAAATCCAGGCCAGCCAGCCATCTACTAGGAGCCGTCCTTACTCCTTAGTATCCTAGATAAATTCACAACCCAACTCAAAGCTGGTTTGAGTATTTGAGATGTCACAAATCTTTATCGAACTGCGTGCATTTGCTTCGGAAGATGAGACACAAAAAAAAGAGTTATACCTGCTTTAACTTCTGATCGATTGCCTCATCAGCCAAAACATTTTCTACAACATCCTCGTCAACAAATACAAATTCTTACTGGTTATTAATGTTTCACAGAAAGGAAAAAAACAACAATAACAATGAGTCGTGCCCTTAATTACCATTATATATTTGTAATCCACAACTTCTGGAACGTCGGCAACTTAAATTATAACACCACCACCACCACGATCCTACCCAACATTAATAGAAAAATAAACCAACCGTCCGATCTAAATCCAACGGCCACAACAAACCTCACATCATTAAACACCCATTAAACCCCAGCAACTAACCTCCAACCAACCACCGTCAGCACTTGTTCCGGAGAGGCCCTCCACAGAGGCAGTCATTCCCGGTGAACGACGACGCCTCGAGGTGGTCGAACGGCGCTCCGACAGGAATCGCCCCACAGAGATGGTTGTTGCTGAGATCCAAATGCCCGACGTACTTCGCCTTCGACAGCGACTTCGGCACGGCGCCTTTTAGCCGATTGTACGCCAGATCCAACTCCGTGAAGTACGTTTGCTGGCCGAACACATCGGGGATGGAACCTTCGAGAGCATTCCGGCTCAAATTCACAATGTTGAGACCTTTACTTGCCATCAGGCTCGCTGGGATCGCACCGGAGAAGCGGTTGGAGTCGAGATAGAGCGAAGAGAGCACCGGCATGGTTCCGAGGCAGGAGGGGATGGAGCCGGATAGTTGGTTGTTGGACAGGTCGAGATCGGCGAGACGGTAGATGTTGCAGACCGACGGCGGGACTCCGCCGGAGAATCTGTTTTTGGCGATCAGAGCTCGGGAGAGCATCTTGAGAGATCCGAGGTCGGAGGGGAGAGGACCGGAGAGGAGGTTGTTGGATAAGTCGAGGTGCATTAGAGACGGGAGACGGGAGAGGGAAGAGGGGATGGAACCGGAGAGTTGGTTGTCGGCGACGTTGAGGACGGCGAGGCGGGTGAGACGGGAGAGGTCGGACGGGAGGGGACCGGAGAGACGGTTACCGACTAGGTCGAGGATGCGGAGTGAAGGGAGGGAGGAGAGGCAGGTGGGGATGGGGCCGGAGACGTTGCGCCAGTCGGCGAGGACGAGAGTTGTGAGGCGATCGAGGCGGCAGATGGAGGAGGGGATTTTACCCGACATTAGACCGGGCCGGTCGGAGCGAGCGGAGGGGGAGAAGGAGGGAGGGTGTTCGGACTCGCCGCGGAGGGAGAGGTCGACGACGCGGCCGTTGGTGGGGTCGCAGCTTATGCCGTACCAGTTGGAGCAGCAGTTTGGGCCCGTCCATGTGCTGAACAGGCCCATGAAGGGCTCGGACATGGAGGATTTGAAGGCCAGGAGGGCGTTACGGTCGGATGGAGGGCAGGCGGCCGTGGCAGTGGTGAAGAGGAGGAGGACGACGGCGAGGGTGGTGGTGTGGAGTGAGGCCATTGTGGTGGTGTGGGGATGGACTGTGGAGGTTTTGGCTGGTCGATCGGGTTTTTATAGTGTGTTTATGGACGGATTTGCCCTTTGGATTGGGTGGGAATTATTTTCCACTGTCGTCTGGACTCTGGTTTACTGAAGTGGGATGGAGTGAGACGGTGAGACTGAGAAGTGAAGTGCTTTGGCATCTTTGCTATGCTCATTGAAGTGTGTTTTATCTATTTCTTTAAAAAAATGTGAATTGATATTGTTATTAGACCAGTGTTCAGTTAGGCGGTCGCCTAGGTGGTAGGCGACCACCGTCTTTCGCCCAACAAAGCTGGACGAAATAGATGATCGCGTAGCCTAGGCGATAGTCGTTGGAGACACTCCAACGGCTATCTCTTTTTCTTTTTTTCTTTTTAAAATTAGAGTATTGCCACTACCTCAAATCCTATATAAACCCCTCCAAACATCTTCATTTTTTACAAATCTCTCGTTCTCTTCTTCTTCATCGTTCTATTCTAATCCGAACGAGAACCACTCTGACGACTCTGATGGTGGTGGATGATTTGATATGATTCGCAGTTGGACATTAGATCAATGTGTCCAATGGAATTAGTTAGTTAGCTGCTATTATATGAATTCTAAGTTAGTTAACTACCATTGCAATCATATTACTAAGCAATAAATTGTATACCTAAGTGTTTAGGTAGGTAGAGGGGGTGCCTAGTGAGACCCTAGTCGAGGAACTAGGTGTCTTTTTTAAGCCTAAACATGTATGATATTTTTAAATAATATTTGTGCATTTTTCCCATTTTCCCCTATTTTTCCTGATTTTTTATCTATTTTATCAAATTTGATTGAATTAAAAAATAAATAAATAACCACCCAGAACTGGACGGTCGCACAAACACTTAGACGATCGCCCAAGCGACGGGACGCTCCCGGTCGGAGTTCCCTGAACATTGTATTAGACCACGGGATTAGTTTAGTCGTTAGATCTTTAATATTAAACGAGTCAAGAATATATAGTACTTTACGTTGTTATCGTAAGTTAGAACTTAATTGAAAAGGTATATAATGCTTTACAAAAGTGACAATGTTATTTTGTTTTATGTGTAGTTGTGTACGATATATATCAAATTAACTCCATATAAGTAATGGTTTGATTTTTGGGATAACGTGGACCGGTGGGTTGGGTGTGGGCGTGACTCCTTGACCTTGGTCCTTGAGGAAGCAAATGATGATAGAGAAGTGAACATGTGAGTGATGGGCGCGGAAGTGGTGCATGGGGATGTAGAGTGTGGACATTGTGGCCACGTGGTTGTGGGACACATGCACACGTCAATCTTGATTTCTTGGTTGCAAATTTGGAGCTTTGCTGCTAAAAACCTTTTTCATATATAAGTCCAATTCTTAACGTTAAACAATTACAAATATATTCATGTAATACAACGAGACATATATCGAATAAATATTCCATAAAGATTCAGATAAAAACAATTTACATAAATGTGTATAAGAAACAACAAAAAAAAGAAGAGTGATCAAAGACCAAGTCGTCGGAAGACGACTTGTTTCAGAGAACATATCGGCCAACATACCAGTGTATTTGATGGTCTGTCGGTTTTTCCCAGGGTAGAATGGTTTCACCGTCGATCAGACGCACACCGGAGTCGACGGACCACGAGAACAACGTGAAACCTCCAAGAATCGATCGTATGAGATCTTTGGATTCAAAGACCTAAAAGAGTGATGATTTTCATAGAGAGAGGATGAGAATAAAAACGTGTGTATACAAGGAGAAACCAACTATGATATATATGTATATTCATCACTTTGAGGCTAAAACTTCTAATTTTCCCCAAAAACCCCTTACCTCGCTACACCTCTACAAAGGATCAAGTGAAGATGATGTTTATCTTCTCCTATCTTTCCACTTACAAAGGATCAAGTTAAGATGATGTTTATCAACATTCTCCACCTTTTTAGATTCATCAATGTGAGACTAAAAGTGAGGTGAACACATGACACATGGGCAATATGTCTCATCTTCAACTCAACATTAAATTTACTCAATTGAGTTATTCATGGACCTAATCCAAACTCAATAATCCAACACTTACCACTTAGATTGGGAAGTAGGAACATGTACGTCACCTTTGAAATCTCAAATCCATACCGGAGGAAAATTAAGCTGGCATATATACGTGGCTAATATGATATCATGGTGGAGAGCTTCGTCTAGATTTTATGTTTTAGTAGTCAAAACCCCTCGCAACATACCAGACCTTGTTAAATGACCTCGTTCAATTTTCTGCCATTGCCTTCAGGAAATTTCTTTACGTACATTTATCAAATGCTGCCTCTCAAATTCTCAATCGAAAATTACTATTGCAAACATGAACAAATGTTTGTTCCAATTTCGCCCTGTAAAAAAGGATATTGCATCAACTGTATTAGTTTAACCATTGGCGGGCAAAATTAGGCGAGAGCAGTGGCAACCAAAAAATGCTACAATGAATTTTGATTGCCACAAATTGATTTCAGTACTGTAGCCAAATTAATTATGAAGTTAATCAATAGTCCGAGTAGTAGCCTATCTGATCGTAGGAGTGATATAGACATGTTTTGAAATTGAGTTTTTTTTGTTTGTTTCGGAAAAGCATGTTGATCATAATAATAAAAAATATAGTTCTCATATAAACCTAATTTCACATGCTACAAGAGATGTACGACGGTCAACATGTTGGTGTCCACTTTAATCTATATTATTCTCATGTGTATATGAAGAATAATTTTACTGTCATAAGCAACTGAGTGCCAAAAAAGTTGTCTCACATCACTGAAGATGTAAAGAGCGCAAAGTTTTATCAACTACTCGAATAACTGATTACGATTTCGAAAGCCGGTGTGAGATTGACCATAGAATTGACATGCATGAACCAAAGGAAGAAAAAAATTCTTTTTTTCTGGAAAATATCTTAAATCGTTCATTAGTTTGCACGAAAGTTTAATTAAATACAATTTAAAGTTAAAATTCGTTCAGTGTATGCCACCTTAAATATATCATGTCTACTCTATACTCTCACAATCCTCTTATCCCTATCTCGACAATTACCTATAGTTGACATATAATTGTTACGTACGGACATAGGGCCATAGGGGAGATGTTTCGGACACGTAACCGAATGCAATGGGAGCAAGACATGAAGCAGAAGGTGTATTAACTAATTGCGTAAAGCAACACCTAATTTTTTATATCAAAACAAGATAGCGATTCATGCAGAAGCCATTAATACAAAATTTGGCAGGTTCTAAATATAGACAGGATGATAGCGAAAGGTCCGACGCGCATTCACCGTTTTGCACATAAACATCAATACCTCTCTATCGTCCCCATGCAGCTTACACATATACGGATATACCACACAACAAGGATTTAATCTGGTTAGGCTCGAAGAACTAAAACTCAACCATTATGAAAGTTAAATTATTATTCAATACATCAAATTTATCTCGGTTTCATTTTGAAAGTGCCAACGTTATAAAAAAAGAGTGCCAATCTACAAAGTTTTAGGATCGGTAGACTGAACTGTATTGTTCTGTCAATGTCATAATCTTTTTTTTTTGAATTTTTTAAAACATTTTATCATGCATTATTAACCAATCCAATGTAAAACTCATATGCTCGTTCTCTGCAAGTGGATGCCGCTCTTTGTCACCCCACATTCACATAGTCAACAGTAGTAATTATCCATGGCTAGCAATTCGCAGAACATGTATATGGGGTCTCTGTGTGGTGCAGAAGGGAGACAGTAGCCAGATTTTGCATGTGGTGCCAACCGAACATCTGAATCACAATTAATTCATCAACATCGTCAGTCTAAGATTGATTTAGGTACTTGTGAAATATCTTCATGCGTCATTATTAACCAAACATGTCACGTTGGACGCTCTAAAACTACTCTTTTTAACAATTCATAAACGGATAAACCATTACTACCAATCTCTAACTTAAATAAGAAGAGTTATTGCTAATACCAGTTGAGTGTTGATATTCAGCTCGCCTAGAAAAGTCCTAACTATTGCCAACTTCATTTAGAAAGCAAAGTTAATTGTAGGTTTTCTTCTTAGTTTCTATTACGTGTGCCCCGAGATTATCTTGTGTATCAGTTCTTCGTGCGTACTGCAGTAACGCATAAGGGGATAAATCATCAGTTCTCAAAACAATTTCGGAGTTATAACCTCTTGGTTCAGCTAAAGATATTACTTTGATTTGATCCCCCTTCGAATGAAGCACACACGTACGTTGATGAGAAATAGTTAGCCGCATCATTTTGAACTTAATTCAGATGGTATAATTTCTTTCAAGATTGGTTAATTATGGAAAACCCTTTTGCTGCATCTAGTCTATTTATGCTACATCTGGAAGGGCAATATGGTAAGAAATTAATAAATGTTCATTTATCTTGTTGAGCGTTCCTATCCAATATCAGCCTTAAGAAATAATCATGTTCAACGTATTCCAGTACGAATCTGCTAATCCAATACCAAACACTTATAGTTCGTTCTGTTTGAAACAATGTCGAGTGTATTTATTTGAAAATTGGAAAACTCCCCAACAACCAGCTATTGACTTGTTGCAGATAATTGTAAGACTCTTATAGGCTCTTAATCTTAACATTTTAAATGACAACCCAACAGGCCCACTGGATCAAGGGTCTAGTAATCCAGCCACTATTTTAGCACATAAGTAGCGTATCAGATCAACGCTGATCCACTAAAGCCTGTTTGGATTTGAGAAAATTGCTCCCATGATTAAACAAAGATATGGAGCTTGAGCAAGTGTTATGTCTCTAACCTTGTTTAAGGACTAATCCCTTGATTAGTGGAGGTTTTGCTTGGGAAATGGAGGCCTGAACAGTGGAGGTGTGGAGAGGGTGATGGGTTGGGGTGTATAGTGCTTTGGATGAGGAAGGTCAATGTTGAGCTGAGATTTTGGTTTTATAAACCAAAATGTTCTCTCCTTTCGTTCTTATTCCTTTTGCCTTGCCACTGCCCATCACTCGATTTTTTTTCTCTTCCGGCAACTAGGGGCGTGGAAGTTGCTCCGACGTGAGGCGCGGAGGTCGGTCTGCGAGGAGGCGCGTGCGGCTGCGGATCGGATGTGGTTTCGTGGGTTCTCCAGCGGGCGTCGTTGATCGCTTTGAAGAGGTATGCCGGTTCTTTGTGTGTTTTTGTTGCACACCCATGTCATGGGGGTGTTGTGGTCGGTCGCAGAAGGTCGGCGACGAGAAACGACGTAAAATCCTCGGCAGACGTGGGGTTGTGTTAACCGGTTTTAATGTTTTGCTCGACTTTAACCAACACCGGTCGAACGATGCCGTGCGGCGGTCGATCAGTTGCATGTGTGCTGTTGGGTCAGAGGTTTTCTGCTTGTTTTTGGTCGATCATTCCTAGTTTTGGTCATTGGACTACTTGAAGACCAGAAAATGTGGGCGTTATATACGACCTACCTATACGCCGAAAAACTCAAAAGATACCAAAACATAGGCGCTCACGAAATGTGGGTGATTCACCGTTAGAATTTTCTATAATATTTTAACAAATGGAGGAAAACGATACCTACTAATGAAACAAAAATTGGAAGGCACATGGTCCATCGAAGGTCAAAATCCTAGCATGGCTAACATTGTCAACAAGGGTTTAGAGATAGATCCAACATGCCCTCTATGTAGAAACGAAAGAGAAACAACTGAGCACATCTTTTACCAATGCACCTTATATCGTTCTGGGAAAAGACTTTACCCCTTGATCTCAACATAACATCGGGGAATAGTGTGGCATTTCGTGCATTAGGTGTAAATTTCGATAGCACCTCAAGCACTAGTACAACCAAATTGCCAATTGACTTACCCACTTCTGAAGGGGAGGAAAAATTCCTAGATATTGAAGGACCGACGCGAGGGGAAGAAACAAGGTTGAGGGCCGAGCTGGAGGAGGAGGAGGAGCAGAAGTTTCAGATTCTTCGAAGTTGCGAGTTCGCTTCCACCTTTCTCCCCTTCAAAGGAGAGTTGAAGATCACTTCTTAGGCTAGTTGAATTGGGTGAAAACCTAGTTTTATTTCGATATGGTTGTATTATTTTCTATTGGTCATAAAGACCAAAAACCCTAGCTATGTATCTTGTGGCGGTTGGTTTGTGTTTACCCGGAACAAACCTTTTATTTTAATGCAAGCTAAATATATTTTTAATAAAACCAGTGATTGGCTTCTGGCTAACAACCCCTACATTAACGATGATAAATAATAAACTAAAAATATATAAACAAACTCGCACACTGAGATGCTGTCGGACATGTGGTCTGTAAGTTAAACTATGTAAATGGGCTAATATATACAAGGATGTGCAAAGTAGGCCATGGACATCTATTCCTAAAAAAGAAAATAACTGTAACGATACTACGAAATGAATAATGAAAATTCAACAAAAGCTTAATTCCTAACAAAATCAATTGGAACAAAAATATTCGAAGCAGCTCGGAACAGTAAAAAGCATCATGATTACGGTAAAGTAAACTAATTGTCCCATTTTTTTTACTTTATAAATAATGATGAAAAGCAACCCGACAGCTTTACTTCCTTTGTTTGCATCCATTTACCCAAGTGGACTCCACCACACCCGGGCAAAAGACATCAACTCCAAGGCCCTCTTCAACTCATCGTTCAAACATCCAAAAACCCCCACTTCACCACCAAAACCCCCCACAAAGTTACCCATAATTACCCCTCCCACCCACACTCACCGCTGCCATTACTCCCAACTCCAACTGCAACTGCAACTCCAACTCCAACTCCAACCCCAAACCCCCACCACACCAACCCTTTTAACCCCTCCCTCTCCGCCACCACCACCAAAACCCTCCCGCAACCTCTCGTTGCAACAATGACGGCGTTTTAAACCCCTGCATTTTGCAAAAAAAAAAAAAAAACCCTAAAACTTCCAATGATTCTCCTTCTCATCCTCCTCCTCGTCCACTCCTACCACCCCTCTTCCTCCCTAACCACCGACGGCCTCTCTCTTCTAGCCTTCAAGTCGGCCATCTCCGTCGACCCGAACAACACCCTCTCAACCTGGGTCGAGACTTCCCCAACCCCATGCAAATGGGCCGGAGTCACTTGCACCCGAACCCGCGTAACCCGACTAACCCTCCCGAACCAGTCCCTCCAAGGCTACCTCCCGTCGGAGCTCGGCCTCCTCACGTCCCTCCTCATCCTCTGCCTCCCGTCCAACAACCTCTCCGGCCCGATCCCCTCCCAACTCCGCACTCTAGTCGCCCTCACCTCCCTCGACCTCTCCCGCAACTCCCTCTCCGGCCCCGTCCCCACCGAGCTCGCCGCCCTCCAGAACCTCTCCCACCTCGACCTCTCCTCCAATCTCCTCAACGGCTCCCTCCCCCCTTCCCTCGGAAACCTCCACTCCCTCTCCGGAGTCCTCAACCTCTCCTTCAACAGTTTCTCCGGGAGGATTCCGCCGGCGCTCGGCGGGTTGCCCGTGGAGGTCAGTTTGGACTTGAGGGAGAATAATCTCACCGGCGAAGTGCCGCAGACCGGTTCGTTGCTTAACCAGGGTCCGACTGCCTTCTCCGGGAATCCCGGGTTATGCGGGTTCCCGCTTAGGAGTCCTTGTCGGATCCCCACTCAGGGTCCGCATGCTATTGATTTGAACCCTGGACCGGATCCGAATCCGGATGTAAGCTTCCCCGGCCCGCGTCCGTCGGATCCGGTCGATCCGGGAAGGAAGAAGGCGGTTACGATTCCTCTTCTCTCCGGCGTGCTGGCGGTTGCGGTTGTGGTAATTATCGTGCTCCAGTGGCAGTTCCGTAAAATGCGGAGGTCTTCTTGGGGTAAAAAGGGGAAAGAAGGGAAGGAGAGTTCCGAGGAGGATAAGTGCGAGGAGCACCGGGGTGGTGGTGGTGAGATTTTTGTGGCGGTTGATGAGGGGTTCGTGTTGGAACTCGAGGTTCTCCTCCGGGCGTCTGCTTATGTGGTGGGGAAGAGCCGGTGCGGGATTGTGTATAAGGTTGTGGTGGGACGTGGTGCTGGTGCTGTGGCGGTTCGGAGGCTTAGTGACACTGAGGATGGGAATGTCGGCGAAGGTGCTTGGAAGCGTCGGAGGGATTTTGAGTCAGAGGCTATGGCGATTGGGAGAGCGAAGCATCCGAATGTGGTGGGGTTGAGAGCTTATTACTATGCCCCGGATGAGAAGTTGTTGGTTTATGATTATATTCCGAATGGCAATTTGTGTTCTGCTCTTCATGGGAACACAAATTCTCCCATGCCCTGGGCCACACGTTTGAAGATAGTACAGGGTGCGGCTCGTGGATTGGCCTATTTGCATGAGTGTAGCCCCCGGAAGTACATCCATGGGAATGTGAAATCGTCGAAAATTCTCCTTGATGATGACTTTCATCCTTATATTTCAGGGTTTGGTATTGCCCGGCTTGTCTCCGGTGGTTCCAAGTCATCTTCCCATGCCAGGAAGTTGAGTTCTTCACATCTCGTGTTGTCAACCGGAATTGGCGGGAAAGGGGGGAATTTGAATTTAGGATCATCAAGTGTCGGTTATTTGGCGCCCGAGGCGCGTACACCGGGGAATTGGTTGACACAGAAAAGCGATGTGTACTCGTTTGGGATTGTGCTTCTTGAGGTTCTCACGGGAAGAGCTCCAGGCGCAATGGGGCCAGAGCAGGATGGGTTTGAATTAGAAAGCTTTGTGAGGCGGGCATTTAAGGAGGAGAGACCACTCTCGGAGATTGTTGATACTGTGCTTCATCATGAGGTTTATGCGAAGAAACAGGTGCTTGCCGTGTTTCATGTGGCCTTGGGGTGCACTGAAGTGGACGCCGAGGTACGACCTAGGATGCGAGCGGTATCAGAGAGCCTAGATCGGATTGGATGAGCCACTTGACTAGATAATTTGCCTCTTCTATTCTAGTGCTTGATTTGGTGTTCTAGTTTTGCTGTTTCAAGGAGTTTGGTAGTTTATGACTAACCACTTTAGTCTGAGCTTGATTGTTTTGGTTTCAGTATATGTATGGCAATTGTAGGTTGGGTGGTATTTTGGGTTGGATTGTAGAATGTTATTTTGTAATTTAATTGGTGTTGAATCAATAGCTCATCTGAATATCTGATCTCTGTTGCGAATTGCTTTCTTCTGTTGCTTAACATTCAGCTTTTCTGGGATGCAAGTTGATGAGAGGGAACAATGAAAGTGCATATTATCATTGTGTTTTCGTCGACCCGAAGCTTTTAGCTGTTTGACAGGCAACTTAGCTAATCAGTACTCCCCCAGTCTTTACACGCCAATGTATATATATCATTTTTAAAACCCCAATGAGCTTGCTAAGTGGTTTGGTGTTTGTATATTGATTTCCTTGTTCAAGTTATGCAAGTCATAGCTATTTATATTGTTGTTGGGATCGTTTGTTGCAAAAATTATTAATTATGTCTATTCCTATACATTTGGTGACTGTGGTCTTGTTTCTTCATTTCGAAATAAAAATTGCCAATACGGTTGAGCAGATGACATGCATTTATTAGTCTGAGCCTTTAACTTAAATTTGAAGCCACTACGGTGACAAATGAATGTCTGCCACTGCGAACATTTATCTACTATTCTTTTCTAGCCTCCAAAAAAATTCGAATTTGATATGAATGAGGTCATCTTGTAGATGCCAGAACACGTTTAAATCCATTTTAACTTGTGATGCATTGCTTATGTTAACTGTAATTTTCTCACAAAAAAACATTATCATGTTATTGCAGTAGAGTTGCAGGGGTATCGGATGCGGATCCAATATAAAAAGCATTTGTTGTTGGAATTAAGTCTTACCAGACCGGGGTATAGACTTGACCAAAACAGAGCCCCCAAGAGATCAAGAGAAGGAGAAGCTGGTGCAAAAGACGAGATTCTGACCAATCACCTTAGCAATTCGCTCCTAATGAAAGCATGTTATGACAGAATGTTATTTTTCATCTAATTTCGATTTCTGTGTGGTTGAATCATGGGCGGATTCAACCACTTCAACATGGTGAATATCCTATATGCTCACAGCAATAACAGCAACACAGCTAATAATACCACAGCAAACAATGTCTGCAGTAGACAGTGAAGTTTATAAAGATTTTTGTACATGTCTCTACTGCAAACCTGCAATCTGGCCTCTGCATTCAAGGCTACTAGACATTGGTCCCCCCTTCAGTCTCAACATGAAACTCTGAAATTAAACATCCACACCAACTGTTCATCCACGGGACGTGGTTTTTCTCCTCATCTGAAATTTGGTGTTGGTCAAGTTCATGCTGGATTTGGAGTCTCTCATCAGCACTTTGTAAAGAAACCATCATTGCAGCCAACAGTTGGTCCTTGTACAGACTCCACAGTTTCAGGTTGCGAAACCTGAAAGTAGAAAAAAAGACATCATGACATTGGAAAAGTAATGAACTGAACTCTGTTCAGCTGCTGGAGCAAATTTAATTGGATTCTGTGCAAGATGACAGACCAGTGGCATTTCCCAGCAGGAAGAAGAGTTCCAAACTGAGGGTCCAATTCTACAGGAGATAAAAGACTGATGAGAAATTTGTAAACAATTATCTGTAAATTTGTAGGTTTTTCTTGCAACTATAATATTTTTCTGAATTCTGTTAACTTATTTTGACTAGGACAGCTCTTGAGCTTGGTCTTAATACTTGACCACCCAGAAGACAGTAGTGACATCCTGCATTTTTGTTAGAAAACCATATGATATTCTAATTTTTATTTTCTTTTATTGACACTGTGCTCATATTTAGAGTTTAAGGTCCCGTCATTCTTCATACTGTCATGCACCCCTTTTCCAACCAGTGCCAACAATCATTATTCCCCTACTCTGATTTCATTGTTTTGCAGAAACCCGAGGGAGATCAAAATGAGCACAAAACAGTAACTGTGATTGGTTACAATCTCTTTTGCAACAACAGCAGCAACTTCACTCCTATTGTGATCCTGGTATGCTGGAATGGAGAATCCCTCAAGTACAACCAGCATGTCCACCTTACAATCTCATTGGACAAAATCACACTACCATCTGGTCATGGCCATGATAATTACAATATAAGCACAGCCTACAGGTTTCAGGTTGGGCACTTTTAGTTCTAATGGGTAGGGGTGCAAGGGTCGGGTTGAACACGAAAACCGGCCGAAACCCGACTGGTCGAGTTGGGTAGGGGTTCGGGTCGGATTGGAATATCTTAAAATCGATAGCCTCGGGTCGGATTCAGATTGGGTCGGGTCGGGTCAACCGACCAGTTGAATACATATTCAAATAATAACGCAGTTGAAAATCAAGAGTTCTGTTGCTAGTTATTTCATCAGTTTTGTTTATTTACGTGTATGTATACTTATGCTCCACTGACGACATTACTTGTTTTTTTGAAGAATATTTTTAGGCTTGATCTGAACCAGTTTCTACTGCATTTGATTATTAACAAACCAAAGCCATAATTATTACTCGTAATTATTTGCATCATCCGCAAATCTCTTGTTTACAAGCAAGAAACGTTTTTCCCCGCCGTCTTACGTCCGATAACAGACAGCTCAACGCGTCATTATCCAAACCATTAAAAACAAAATACTCATTTATCAAATTGACAATCAGTTATAAACAACAAAAAAATTCTAGTCCAACCCGATCCAATCCAACCCAACCCGAAAATAAAGGTCGGATTTGGTTGAACCCGAATGGATTCGGGTTCAATTTTTCCCAAATCCGGCCCGTGTTCACCCCTACCGATGGTCATTATTCCTTTTTCACAAACCAAACCCTCCATATAAAATCTCAATTTCAGCCTTTTGATCTTTGGATAATCAATCATCATATCCAAGGTTCTTGGAATAATGTTTCTTTTCCTTATCCAATAATGTTGCTCATGTCATATCCAACTCTGGTTGTTGATATCATTTTCCAGCAAGTTCTGATTCCTTCTAAGCAAGATATTTAGATATGTCATCCTAATTGCAATTGACACCTCCCTTTAAGACACAGTGAGCCTATTCGATGGGATGCCAAAAAAGGAGATCAATGAATGTGGCAAGCATTAAGATAAGATTTTGTTCCCATCTTGAGGAGTAAGTGGAAGCATCTTTATTATTATTTTTAGTATTTTGAGCTTGTAAAAACTTTTAAAATGGCGTAACGTTGGCATAATATGCACATGGATTCAACCATAGATTTGTGAAATGCTTTCTTTATTATCTGCATTTTCGTATATGCCATTAATTGAAGCATCTCTTCCAGTGCTGGAATTACAGGGGGAAGATGGAACATGTGCAACATTCTTGATAAGTTGATTAAGAGATTGGGTTCCTTGTTACCAAGCAAAGCTGAAATCAGAAGAATAACTGTTTGAGTGGTACATAAATATTTTTTTATCTTGAACTCATATTCTTTAGAGAATAACTAGCATACATTATGTTAGCAAGAGATAGATTCGAAAGATGTTTTCCATATTTTCGAACTATCAAGTTTTAACTTGCAAAAAAAAAGTTTATAATTAGTCCCAATCTAGTTAACTGAGACTGACAACTTATATAATATATATTTCATCTATGAAGATTGCATGGACCACCTATCATGAAAAATAATCTTCGCAATGTCTTCCTCATTTATTATTGGAAAATTTGTCTGTTTTTTGCAGCTTTCAGCTACATGACAGAGCTATGTCTGCTCCCCCCGTCCGACGATATACTTAGGCCATCACTAACCATGACCTGGACGACCCGGTCATCAGCTCTCTCTCTCTTCAAAATCAGCTTTCTCTCTCTTCCACATCAGCTTTCTCTTTCCTCAACCAACTTTCTTCTCTTTCCTATACTATTCACATCTTAACCACAACCCAACACAACCCACAACAACCTATCTCTCTCCTCCACATCATTTCGGGGTCCATCTTGGTAAAAATTTAAAAAAAATTAAAAAAAATTCTAAAAAATCAAAACAATTATAAAACGTATTTTCAAAAAAAAAAATAAAAAAAAAACTCAAACCAAAAAATTAAAAAAATCAAAACAAAAATCAAAACAAAAAAAAAAATCAAAAAATTATTTTTTTATTGTTTGACCGGGTCGACGACCCGGGCGTTTCAACGCCCGGGTCATCGACCCAGTCAGGGATGACCGGGTCATCTCCCCCGTTAAGGGGGAGATGACCCGGTCATCCTGTGATGACCGGGCGTGGGGGGGATTTTCCCCCCCGTTAAGGAATGCCCTTAGAGACTTAAGTTCTATAATAACTTACTTACACATGTAGTTGAGTTGGTAGTGATGATATCATTATTGGTATAGTATAGGGATGGATCGACAAATGTGGTTGGAATGACAAACTAAAAGCATATTTTCAATGGATAAAAGCAAATGCCAAGCATCATTCTACTGCAGGGATAAGTACATATTCCAGTTCTGCTCTCTTCTCAAGTTATGTTAGCTTATACTTTGAGATTGGAATTGTTCTGGTGGGAATTTTCAAAACAATGATTTGAAAGGTGGACTCAAGCTATGAATAGACAGCAGATTCCCATTTTAAATGCCAAAAAATTCTTTGGGGGCAATCAACTCGAATCCGAAAGATGAGAGAACCGTGGAATTAAAATTAAAGTATTACACACAATCTAGAACACAATATGTGCAGACAACACCAAAACATGCACGTACAATTTTTAACGTCCAAAACTTGCTGACTTGGAGGGCAAAATCATGGGACAAACTTGACACCAACAAGTTACAAATATCCATTCTATTCAAAAATTTGAGGAATCTACAATAAAAAGAGATATAAATCAATCCCACCACGAAACTTCTCAATACAAGTTGGAGCAATTCAGATTCAACTTATCTCCCATAAAATGAACTTCTCTATGTCGTCTTGGTGTTGACAAGGAATTTGAAGCAAAGACCAAATTTCTTCACCTTTTTCCTTTTTCTTCTCTTCTCTCCTGATCGCTTTTCTCTCTCAATTGTCGACTATGGGTCCGTTTGGAAGCACCTAAATCAGTATCTGCGTCGTGCCAGACGTCCAGACGCTGGTTAGGAGCAACCAAACAACAATAGTTGGTTTGGGTTTATGCGTCTCAAAGTCAGACGCTCCCATGTAAAATCCATCAATTTTCAACGGACACAATTTTTTTTGTTGAGTTACCAATATTATCTCTTTTTAGTATATTGTTTGATTACAGTGTTAGTTTCATGATTACTCTGTTGTTTGATTACCTATACTAATAAATCTCATATTGATATTTTTAAATCATTTTTAATCTATTTTTAAAATATATATTTTTAAAATATGTTTTCTAATTAATATTTTTAATTTTTTTAAATTTTGTTTTAATTTTTTCCTGGATCGACATCTAATAACTCAACTTTTCAATACGCTCTCTCATTCACATCATTTGGAGGTCGATCTTGAAAAAAATAAAAAAAAATTATTTTTTAAAAAATAATAATAATTAAAAAAACATATTTAAAAAATATATTAAAAAACAAATTTAAAATGATTTAAAAAACAAAACCAAACCCAAAAAACATCAAAATAAATAAATTACGTAGATGGAATACAAGAAATTACGTAGGTAGACAGGTAGTTGGTAAAATATGAGACACTACTTAATTAAGACGCAAAATATAATAAAAAAAGTTAAGGTGCTTGGGTACAAGAAATTAACTATGTTGTGGGTAAAATAACAAAAAACAAATCAAAAGGTACCTTACCATTAAAATTTTGCCTCCTTACCCAAACAACTTCGTGTGTTTGGTTTGCTTGATCTTGAAACGTTAGAGCACCCTTAACGGGTGCTCTACGCCCGGGCGCCCTGCAGCCCTCCCTTAACGGGAGGGCGCGCCCAGGACGCCCGGGCGGGGGTCACGTGCCCCCCCCCCCCCCCAATTCGTCCGTTTTATTTTTTTTTGTTTTTTTTGTTTTTTTAAAGATAAAAATTATTTATATATAATTAGGATAATGTATTAATTAGGTAAATTGAATTTAATTAATTAGGTATTGAAAAATAATTGTAAAAATATTTTATGATTAATTTATTTTTTTTGACTTATTTAGATTAAAATAAAATTAAAAAAATCATAAACAAATTAAGAAATAGTAGTACAATACTCATACACTTCGAAAACAAAATACAATACAAATACAAAATACAACTGAAATAAGGAAAGGAAAGACAATCATCCTACGGATACGGAATTTAAAATACCAAAATACTGATAAAGTACCACAGATTTCGAACACCATTTCATCTGCTGACGGTGTTGCGTTACTCGCGTACTGTAGGTCATCGATCCAATCGTCTCGTCTTTTGTGAGTCACGCGCATACTGTAGCTCCTCAATGCCATAGAAGTCCAAGCCTCGATCCAATCGTCTCGTCTTTTGTTAGTCACGCGCATACTGTAACTTCTCGATGCCATAGAAGTTCAAGCCTCGATCCACTCGTCTCGTCTTTTGTGAGTCACGCGCATACTATAGCTCCTCGATGCCATAGAAGTCCAAACCTCGATCCACTCGTCTCGTCTTTTGTGAGTCACGCGCATACTGTAGGTCCTAAATTTGAAATTTATTAATTTGTGGTTTTCTAAATTTTAATAATATTTTTGTATTTATTAATTAAATGTTATTTAAAAACGAATGAATTGTTGATATTAAATTATTACGATAATGATTATTAATATTATTTGTTGATTGTTGAAAGAGTTTTGGAGAGAAGAATAAAAATAATGACGTGTCAACAAATACTGTAGCGTGACTGGGTGGATTGGGTAATGGTTAAAGATTTTGTAGGGGGGTTGGTTTGTGCTGACGTGGCAGAGAGAAGCTGACGTGACTGAGAGAGAAAGCAGAACGTCCGGGAACTGCCCGGACGCTGTTAAGGATGCTCTTAGGGTCACACCAACATGTTGAGACAGCAGCGTCTGGCTCATCCTACCCAACACGCATGCGTGGGCTAGGGTTAGTAAAGCCCAAAGTGGGCCGGACCCATCATGGCCCGACATTAATTTGTTTTGCTAAAATGGACAGTTACTACGCACTAATTCTTTGACATTCAATCTAATTTTCATAAGCTACATTTATGATCTTAACTATTAGATTATAATCACATTTGTAATAAAAATTATGTAAATGATTTGTATTAGTGTTAGATTCTAATCTAGAAGATATTAAAGATTGAACTTCCATGTTTTCGAGTACATATTATGATTAACAATACCTTTCAGATGTTGCTTTTTTTGGATCCATCGTCTTGAACACTATATCTGTCGGTCCTCAAGTTTTGACATTTTTTCATAGTCAAATTTACTTGTAGAAGATGAAAATCTTCACAGCACACGAATATGTGTTGACTTTTTGTTTGAAAAAAAATCAATGTAGTTTATCGGGAAATAGCGATGATGGCAAGAACATGATAAAGACTTGGTTCCCATGCGCGATACGTGTTCATACTTCATTGTACCCAGTGAATAAAGGATTGAAATATAAATTAAGGACACTTCAGAAACCATTTTTTTCTGCTAAAACACATTTCAAATAGCAATGTCAAATTCCATTCGACTCACCTACAAATTTTGACTAAATAAATGAACGGAAGAGGGGTCATGCCTTAGATACTGTTTGGTGTTTGTCTGTTTCGAAGCCGATTCTGTTCTGGCGTGCAAGAATAGAAGGAAAATTGAAATATACAGATATAATGCCTGATTCTACAAACCAGTGTGCGGAAAATGGATTTTGTGCTGCTGCCATTCCTAACACGCCTCCTTAGTGGACCACAGCATCTCTAGCTTCTTAAGACAAATGTTTGCAGGGGGGCACAGAATCTAATCCAATGATTTTGTCATAATCATATTCATAATATATCTCATAGTCTTTTTTCATTTTGTGGGTGGTAGGAAAGAGGGATGGGAAATTCTCAGTTGCTAATCAAGCGACCTTTAACTGAACATACTTAATTTAAGGTATCAAGTTTAGCCAACTGAACTTCACATAATAAATATCATTTTTCTTATTATTTGCATTTCTTTTCCCATATTTATCGACAAATAACATAGAAAAGTTAGAAAGAATTAAACAACATAGAAAAAGTTGAAAGAATCAAAAGTGAGTTCAAAATGAAATGACAGGGAATTTTCATTGTAAAATATGAGTAAAGTTTGGAATTTGAAGCTTGGTGGTTGCAGAAAGGTCGTCAACTGGATGAACAAGAGTCTGACTCTCATATTGTATGCCCTCATTGACGTCCAAGATCTCTGCTCTCTTCTTCCACTTGATAATTATATAGTTGTTATTGGATAGAAAGTTATTTCTTTATGAACACTTTGCAACATGTGTTTTGCTGCTGCAAATTCAAAGATTTGTGTTACATTTGTTGAAAGGAGATAGAAAATACTAGCATCAAGAAGTTGTTTTACAGAATGGAGGTCAAAAATCAAAAGGCAAACACACGGTGTATCAATTATTGATTAAGCTCGAACATTTAGTCATGCATATTTTCAACAACCGGACACCATTTGTTTTTCAGTTCGTTACCTACTTCTCACATACACTTACAAATTTCGAGATCTAACACCATCTGGTTTATTTATTAATCGTGTATAGAATGTCTTTTCTGAAAGCATATGTCGTTTTTTATTGGGTGTACCTCAAAAGATATCAATCTTCTGAATACACCAATGCTTTCTAATTTTACTTTCGAGCATCTTGCGTTTTCATTTTTCACCTTCGTACACTTACACCGTAAGTAGGACCTACTTCTTCATGTTAGAAAATGTGCAAAATAATCCTCTTAAAATAAAAATACCACCAATCTTAATAAAAAATTTAAAGGAAAAAACTCAACTTCACTTTCACCCCATTCTCCCTTCTCTCTCCTCTCTTTCTCCTCACTTCTCTCTCTCATTCTCTCTGATTCTCTTTCTCCTCTCAATCTATCCACACTTCAGTTCTGTCTCTCACTTTTCTCTCCTCTCTCTTCTCTCCAACTTCTCACTTCTCTCTCTCTCCATGATAAAATATCTAGATTTGGGAGAGAGTGAAACCTAGAGAGAAAGAAGAGAAAAGTGAGATCAAATAAAAGAGAAAGAAAAGAGAGGATAGGAGAGGAGAGGAGAGGAGAAGTGAGGAGAAGAGAGGAGGGAGAAGTGAGAACCGGTTGAGAGAAGTTTTTCTTTTTTTCTGTATTTTTTTATTGAATTGTTATTTTTCGTCCGAAAATTACTTAAATCGTCCTAACGAATTATTATTTTGTTATTCTCTCGTTTATTCTCATATACCGCGACATTCCACCATCCTACCACTCATCTCTTTTCACATTCATCTCATAATCATAAAAAATAATGTTTCAGATGTCAGTAAATGAGTCAACTAACGTCTCGGTGTACTCGAATCGGGTAAAATATCCAACTTCTTTTTAATAATAAAAAAATAAAAATTAAAAAATTTTAACGGGTGTCCGTCGGAGCCCCCCATGGGGGTGGCGTCTGGGTAACCCCCCCATGTTTTACCCAGACGCCCGCTAATTTTTTTATTAAAAAATTTAAAAATTATACGGTGTGTTATCTCAAATTATTTCAGGTTCCGTTCCAAGTTTTTTGGTATTAATTGGTAATTATACTGGTTGGATTACAATGAGTTTTTTGCAAGTGATGAATATTCAAAAAAAATCGAATCCAACAATTTAAAGATCCAAAAAATTCATGTCGAGGTGGTATTTGGTAAACCGTGCTGGAGTAAACCGTTATTTTTTTAATATTCATCACTTGCAAAAACTCATTGTAATCCAACCTGTATAATTACCAATTAATATCAAAAAACTTAAAACAGAACTTGAAATAATTTGAGATAATACATCATATAATTTTAAAATTTTTTATTAAAAAAATTAACGGGAATCCACCGGAGCCGCCCCACTATGGGGGATGCATCTTAGATAGACATTGTGAATGACAAAAATGAAATTGTTGGGACATTTTTATTTTAAGATGGTTATTTTGCAAAAAAGATTAATAGAAAAAGTGTCAAAGTGGGTCCTACTTATCAAGGTAAAAAATAGAAGTACATTCTGAATCTGAAGATTGTCATCTTGTAGGTGCACTAAGAAAAAAAAACTCGAGCAAAAATATTATCCACAACAGATAAAATGCATCATCCATTACAATTATTAAATAAATGGTCATAGAGGAACATGACGCTGTTCCACACACTAAATAATAACTAAGTACCATATTTGCACATCATCACATCAAACGAAAAAATAATTGCAACTGCAAGACGCTTTCCATAGATGTTAATAATTTGAATCTTAGTTCAGATAGTGACCCAAAAATCTATTATTCATCACAGGATTAGGTAGAGTTGGCTGGTGGTGTTCACGTAACTTGTTTTACTTGATGTGACAAGTGCAAATTAAGGTGCATTGATCTTGATTTTGGATATTTTGGAAAAGTTAACATTTTAGGTAACTAGACCTATTGAGATAAATTATCAACGTGTCCAAATCACATCATGAAACCATGCATGTTTTTCAACTCGTAATCACCTTTTGGATGTATTAGAGTAAGGGTTCCATATGCGGTGAGATATGCTTCTTTAAAATCTTGTTTGGGATCGATGAACCTTTTTAATATGATGAACTCAATGCAAGGTAAGGTTGTTTAAAGATATGTGATATTTTTTTCTTGAAAAGTGATCTATGGCCAGGTTAATTATCCAATAACTTTTACTGATTGGGAAGATAATTTACTACATGTTAAAAAAATTGCAGTAGCTGAGTACCTGATTAAAAATGAAAAATAAATACATTTATAAATAGATAGTAACTTAATAAGAGAAACATAGAAAGAGTGCGACATGACCTAAGAATCTGTAGAATTTAAACGACCAACTTGGTTTTCAAAAACCAGTTCACCGGACATGTCATTAAATTCACAAGTATCTGTGTGTACTAAATCTAAAATACTAGTATTTCTAGTCACAGAATGAAACGGCATTTTCGGTTGTTTAGCTTGTACACACACTTGACATTTTCTATTCTCAATAGCATACCTAGGAATCATATTTAAATTCATCATTCTTTTCAAACATTGATAATTCACATGTCCATCCAAACATAAAAACATTCAAAGACCTAATTACAAAAAAGCCAAAGACTTAAGCACAAAAGTAACCAAAGACTTAATTGCAAAAAGTCAAGGACCCAACTGCAAGGACCAAAATATTATTTTGAAGAAGTTCTAAAAAAATCAATTTGGATCTCCAAATAAACAAAGAATTAATTCGGAACTCAAAAGAAAGGAAAGAAATCATCTGGATGCGCAAAGGACATTTAAATCATACCATAAACACGTAGGAAAAATCCGGATCGAATCAGACACATTCTTGAGGCGAATCCGCCGCACATCACATGTAATGTGCGGCGGAAACGCCCCCCCCCCCTTGTGGATCCGTGGTTTCGGATTTTTCCCAGTCGTGTCTCGCCACGTGTACTTTCTTATTTTATACCTAGGACTCTTGTATCGGTAATAAATAGCCCCGAAACGATGTTGTAGAAGATGTTCTTTTTTTATTCCATATTTTAGAAATAAAATTCTGTTCTTTTAATTCTTGTTTTTAGTTTTCTTTTGTAGTTTCTCTAGGACCCATTCTTCTTCCTTCCATCCATGAGTTTCTAACTCTCTCCAAAGGGTGGGGGTGACGGATTTAGGGTGATGAGAAGAAGAATAAAGTTATTATTTTAATTTCGTGTTAGTATATTTTGATTACTTGAGTTTATGTTGAGTCATTTATCATGTAATGCTTTATAACTAATATGATTTATTATAAGTTTCAGAATTCTCTAATCTAAACCCGATATCTAAACCTCCACCCACTGGACTCCCATCCATCTTTACTTTATTTTTAATTTGTTTTTGTTGTTCTTGCTTTAGAAATTAATTAAAAACCAAAAATCTCAAACCAAACTTATTTCTCTCTCTTTCTTTCCTTAATCGAAAATCACACAAATAACAATATCTCTCCCTCCTTGTGTTCGACCAGTACTTGCCACGTCTTCATTGACGCCGTGCACTTGCGGTATAAATTTAATTCTCATCAGGTACCTTGTTGGCGTTTGGCTTTCTTGGATGAACAATCCTTAGCCCAGTGTCCAACCTGTCCACAATTCCAACATGGTTTGTTTGTTGGCTTTTTATGGATTTTGTCCTTAGGTTTAGTCTTATTAATAGGTTGTGGTTTTCCTTTAAAATGTGACTTAGATGAGGATCCAATTAATATGTTTGCCTTTGGTTGGAACTCTACATGCATCACTGGTTTTTCACCCCGATGTTCCTCCTCGATTGCAATTGCAACCATGAGGTCATCCATTGTCAGTTTTCCTCTCCTATGCTTTCGAGACATCCCGAAGTTCTCCCAGGATCGAGAGAACTTCTCAGTAATTGACATTACCAGAAACTTCTCAGGAAGCTTCATGTCAGCCTCTTTTAAGTCATGGATTAGAATCATAAACTGATGAGTCTGTTCAGTAACTGACTTGCTTTCCACCATTTGAAACTTCAAGAATTTTCCAACATAATACTTTTCATGACCTAAGTTCTCAGTATTATATTTTTTATCCAACTCATCCCATATATCTTTTGCAGTCACAGAAGCAGAGGAGGACGAACTATAAACATCGAAGAGCACGTTGGACAGAGCCAACAGAATGCAACCTCGACATAATTTGTCCTTCTCTATCCACAGTTCTTGTGTTGCTTTGATTTTGGGATCTTCAGTTTCAGAAAGTGGAAAAACATTTTCAATTACATCAACTAAACCAATAGCGGTCAACCAAATCTTCATACGTTGTTGCCAACATTTGAAATTCTGCCCGGAAAAATTTTCCGGCATGCCTGACATGTCCACTTTTGGTGCAAACGAATTATTAGACGACATAATTAACAATATTTTCTCTGAGATTGTTGATACAATTACAAATATGAAGTAATACAGTGGGTTACATATGTCGAATAAATATTCCGTAAGAGTCCAGATAAAGCCAACATACCAAAACATGTTTAGGAAACACAAAAACGTAGGAACAATGATCAGAGACGACCTCAAAGACCGAGCCGTCGGAAGGCGACTTGCCTCAGAGAAAATATAGGCCCACATACCAGTGCGTTTGATGGTCTGCTAGTTTTCTCCGAGGCTAGAACGATCACATCGTCGATCAGGCGCACATCGGAGTCGACGAACCACGAAAGCAGCGCGGAACCTCACAAGAATCGGTCGCCGGAGAACTCTGGATTTGGAGACCTAAAATCGCCGGAGAGGGACGGTTTTTGTAGAGAGATGATAGGAATAAAATGTGTGTCTTTAGGAGGAAACCGACTGATATATATATATATATATAATCTTGTAACTGTCAATACTTAATTGCAAAAATAATTAACATGAGGTCCAAAAATTAAATACACCCATCACCCTGAGGCTAAAACCTCTAATTTTCCCCAAAACCCCCGCTCGCCTCGCCTCGCATAGCATAGCATCGCCTGGCCTGACCTGGCCTGGCCACGAACCGGGACAGGCGAGCGCGCGCGTGCGTATGTGGAGAATTCTCTCCTCCTCTTTTTCCACCTAGAAAGGGTCAAGTGAATATGATGTTTATCAACATCCTTCAACTTGTTAGCTTCACCAATGTGGGACTAAAAGTGAGGTGAGCACATGACACATGAAGCAATAGTTTTCATCTTCATCTCAACATTGAATTTCTTCAATTGAGTTATTCATGGGTCTAGCCCAAACTCAATAATCCAACACTAATCATCTTGTAACCATAAAATAGGAAGAAACTATTACAGGATTTTACAAGTGCATTAGATAATGTTGCATTTGCTTTAAGTTAAATTTTATTCAAAAAATCACGTAGTACAACATAAAATTACACCATCTATACAATTTTACACGCGCCTCCACGAAAATACCCATAAATGATAATTTTGCTATTTGATCGATATCTTATTTATCTTACACCAATTGGTACTAGCTCAGTTGAATTTTTTTATGTCTTGAAGTAGTCATAATTAGTGGTTAAATCACACCAATATCATTAAACTTGAGCCCATGTTAAGCACACTAAATATATTTTGGTTTTCATAATGCAAGCTTGTGACTCGTCATTCGCCAATGTTAAAAAATCTAGTGTCTATGTAAAGAATTTATGGACTTTCTCTTACGGTTAACCAACACTCCGTAAACATGTATTATAAATAAATAAAAACTCCATAAACCTACGAAGCTTGAATTAGTTAACAGAAGACATCTCGTTAAGCCGATGCCACATATTCGAATCCAAAGCGGACTACATGCAATGGACTGACGTGGGACTTCTGTAGCAGTGGCACAATCGTAAATAAAAGAAACCTCATGGCCAGTTAGTAATAGAAAACGCGATAAAAATGGACGGAGAAGAAAGTGGGGAGGGAAGAGACGACAAATAAAGTTAAAAAAAAACAATTCCTCTGCAGGTCTGCTCATAAAATTTCTCACCGCCACTCTGTGATTAGTCACAGTTGAGTGCGAGGAAAGAGAGAAACTCCATTTCTTTAGGGTTTCAGTTCGCAACCCGAAGAAGATGAAGCAGAAGACTTCTCTGCTTCCGATGCTTTGAAGACGCGAGAAGAAGAGCCAAAACCCCCCACTTCCTCTCCCTTCTCACGTCTCCTCCGGTTCAAATCTCGATTTAAGCTCGTGGGTCGTAAAAAGATCGGATTTTGATTCTGGATTCTTCGTTTCGGCTCCTCCCGTTGCTTCTTAAGTTGGATTCGAGATAAAGTTGGAATTTTTTTTTGCTTGAAAAGAGGTCTCCAACGAGATGTACGGCTCTCCGGCGATGTCGAAGGATCTCAACCTCCCGTTTCCGGGGTCCCCGTTTAGACCAGGGAAGGAGGACTCGGATCTCCGGCGAGCCCAGAAGGACCAGGACATGAGTTCGGGATTGCTCCGGTACCGGACGGCGTCAGGAAGCGCGTTCGCGGAGGAGTTTGCTCCGAACAGGTCTTCGAATCCGGAGGCGGCGGCGGAGTCGATGTTCTCTAGGTTCATGGCGCGGGAGCAGGTCGGCGGGGAGAAGAGGTCGGAGGAGGTGGCGGCGGCGCCGCACATGTTTTTCCAGACAAGTTTCCAACAGCAGATTCCGGTGTCTGCCGGTGAGGGTGGTAGGAGCTCTGGGCTTGTCCCGCATAGTAGTTCGTCTGCTGGCCTTTTCTCCCACTTGAATGTGGAAAATGGTGCGTAAGAGCCTTTGTTTTTCCCCCTTCGATTGGGTTTTTTTTATACCAAATTTAGGTTGTTTCTACTTTCTAGTCTGTGACTGTGTTATTAATGTGGACTTTATGGTATAGAAGCTTTCCGTGGGAAAAAAATAGTGGTTGATTAGAAATCCACTGAGTTTGTTCACTTTTGACATTGGATGTTTGGCTGTGATTGGGACTTAAGTACAACTCTTTTACTTTGTTTTCAGTACTTGTAAAATAGCTTCACATTTTCTAGTTTGTGGTTGTCGTGGAATAAATGCTGGATGTCGGGATCAATGGAATTGATATCGATTTATATTTTTTATGATAAATAATCTTATAGATGTTAACCCCACTATTTTGTTGTTTTGCATCAAGTGTGATGTGGTCGACTTTGAGATTGGATTTTTATTTTTTGTTGCTTTTTATGCATTTTAGCAGGATTTTCTGGGATTAGGAGCATGGGAGGATTCCAGTCAGCAGTTGCGGGCACATCGGATGCAGAAACAGGGAAGAGATTGAAAGGTCAGATCAATTTTTCGTCTAGGCAGGGCTCGGCTGGACTATCTCAAATTTCAGAAATTGGCAATGAAGACGTTGATGGAACTAACCGAGACAAGAACCCCACTGCTGCTAGTGCTGGTGCTCGTTGCTATATTCCTGGATTCCCCGTTGCCTCGTGGGAGGATTCGGTTCTAATGTCAGAAAGTTTCGCAGGCGAGAAGGCAGTCAGAGATCCTTCAGAATCACAGGTACAAAAACAATTACTTACTTCTCACTTGTTGATCAAAAGAAATTTCACCCAACACATGATCCTTCAGAATCAGCCCTTGTAGGAATGTTACCAATGGAACGGCATAATTAGATTATTCATATATGCTAAGAGTTTTTATCAAACCCTGACTGATCAAGACGGTTTTGATATGCCTAATTAAATTGCTTAGTTTTAATTGCTGGATGGTTTACTTTATGTAATTAGAACATGGAGATGAGGAACCATGGTCCCACCTTGGCACACCACTACAGCTTGCCCAAATCATCCTCAGAAATGGTAGCAATGGAGAGGTTTTTACAGTTCCCGGACGCGGTCCCCTGCAAGATAAGGGCAAAGCGTGGTTGCGCTACTCATCAGAGGAGCATCGCCGAGAGGGTATGTGTGCTGAAAAACATGGTCTCAAATTGATTACCAATAAACCACCATTTTTATTTTATGGGAAAGTAGAGCCTACTACTTCTCTATTAATGAACCTAACCTTTGATGAGCACAAGTTTAAAGAACACTATAAGAAACAGGATTATGTTGATTTCTTTTGACATAGGTGGCATTCAAGATACTTTCGCCATTAACAAATATACTAATTCATTCAGGTTAGGAGGACCAGGATTAGTGAGAGAATGAGGAAGCTACAAGAGCTGGTCCCTAACATGGATAAGGTAATGTTCCTTGAACGATCAGTTCAAATCCCTTACCCAAACTAGCAAATAATACGAACCATTGGAGTATTCTTTTCTTCCCACTTGCAGCAAACCAACACTGCGGACATGTTGGATTTGGCCGTGGACTACATTAAAGATCTACATAGGCAAGCCAAGGTACCGTATCCACAGTTATTCTCATTGGCCAATTATAATTCTATTGTTAATAATTTACAATTATTATTATTATTTGCATGGCAGATGTTGCAAGATAGCAGGGAAAATTGCAGTTGCTCGCAGAAGCAGACCAACAAGTAGTAGTAGACATGACATGTATATCTGGGGGTTAAGTTTTAGTTTAAGATCTCTTGTCTTGTTTAAGTTTGCTGTTTTGTCGCTAGAGGTCTTATGTGCACCCCTACCTAAAAGTCTAAAAATAGGAAGGAAAGGCAAGTTGCTTGCAAAGTACATCCAAAATTTCCTTTCTTGGGTGTTTGCTTTATTGGTGCTGTGATGTTCAGCTATAGCTTAGATTTGGAGATCTGATGCAGATCTACCAACGACAACAATCATGCAACAATGTGAAGAACCAACATCGCCCCAACGTTGTTCAACGAGTAACAATACAAGAATTTCACGTTATTTGCCATAGATGTGTTATTTGTTATTTCTAGTCTTTAATTTATGTCAAAACAAAATGTTTTTTGTGTTTAACTAATAGTGTCTTTATTATAGTAGAATTGAGCACATGTCGTGTAGGCCCATCATGCGTAAGGTGCAGATAAACATGGTGTAAACCAATCATGATACTTATTCAAGTCAGTTTTTTACTAGTTCAAAATTTTGAACTTATCTTGTTGTTTTCTCTTCCACAACGCAAGGGAGATAGTTCATCTCCTGTGTGTGGATTTGTGATTGATATTTTTTTTAGTCTATTGAATGTATAAAGGAAATTGTGTCACTTTAGTTGTGTTGATTAATGTTAGAAGTGGAGTATTGTTGCGATTCGGCTTCGAAGTGTTTCGATTTGCGTCACTAAGCAAGCTAGCCTAGGACAGAGCAATATGGAATTGCTAGCCAACTTGGAATGAAGACCAAGAACACGTTGCTTAGAAAAAGATGTTGGTGTTTTATATATTGCCCAACTCAAGTTGTCAACAACTTTTTAAGTATAATTTGTGATTTGAGGACTTGATTTGCCACTTGCACTTTCACATAGATGTAAAATTCATGGGAAGAATAGAAAGAAAGTACAACAAAAACCTTCAGAACAAGTAATACAATGTGTTTCTCTATTTATTTATTAATTTTTATTTTTATTTTGAGATGGTAGGTGAGAGAAGGAGAAAAGAACATTGACTTTTTAATTAACCATCACCAATGCCACAAAGACGTTAGACGTAGGATGAAGTCATGGAACCTTCAATAATTGGTTGAAGATTAAGCACTCAAAGTGCAACTTCAGCTAACAACTTTCCGGTTTTTGAAAGCTAGCAGTACATTTCTGTTGACTAGGAGCTCAATGTCGGACAATTAAAGTCGATCTCGTATTTTAATTTGCATCCTAAAAAGCGTGTTTTGTATGATATTCAAAATGCCTTTGAGATCGGCCATGACTCTGTTCTAATTGTTCACAATTCCGGTTCATTATCAGCCGAAGATTGGCTAGCAAGGAAGACAATGGTAAATTCAATTCAGAAGATCAAAGCCTAAGATTTTATGAAAATCTGATATCCACGCTAAAATATCGGCCATATGAAAAATCTCATTTTGAGAGAGAGGGGGGGAACAGAAAAATTAAAAAAAGAACCCAAACAAGAAACAACCTCTCTTGCAGAATAGGCACCTGTAGGACCACTAAGATTGCGCCTTTGTGGTTCGGGTTTTTTTGGGTGTGATTATTTCGTTCTGTTCACGCTTCCAATATTGTCATGATCAGATTAGACGTCTCCATGCAACTTCATTAACTTGTCCCACCTATTATGACATTGCATTTTACTTAATTTGTCAATGATGTGAATAGCGCGCATTAATGTCATAAAGTGGACCGCACAAAATATATACCAAGTACTCAATTATATTATCAAAAAAGAAAATGCATAGTACCTTATCCACTGAGTTGCCGAACGTTTCTCACACCTCAAGCTTGCATAATTTCTACATCCAAGATATTTAACCTTCATAGGTTCCGAAGGTGGTCAATAGACATTAATATGTCATAAAACCTATTTGAACTATTGATCTATCTTTTTTTTAATCTATTCTAATACTCACTCTATTTTAAACCCAACATCTAAAACAGGCAAATAAGATGGCTTGATCTTAAGTCTTCTTGGCTATCTTTAGACGAATAATCTCCCAAAGGTTGACATTCACCTTCTGTTCAACAACATTTGTCGGACCGAGACATAAACAAGCACAAGAGGCCGCCACCAATACCGTACCAAAGATGATCGTCCAATACCACGGCGGTCGTCTTGAAGATGGGCACTGGTCTCGTATAGATACATCCAATACATTATTGGCCCACAAAAAAATCTATCTATTCGCCATCTTTCTTGCAGGATATTAAAATGCCGAAATAAGTCAGCAGATCTGTTGAGCTGTCGCTCTAAGATTCCACCAAGATCGTGCCGTTGTGGTTAAGGGACGTGTTTTCTCCATGTTCGCGTGCTCGACGCCTGGACCACACCTTTTGTCCTCATTCTTATCTAATCGTGGGTTTGGTACCAACATTTGACTCTAATTTTAGAAGTTTCATTGTCTTCGATTTCAATATCTCTGATGGTTTCTTTAGTTTATTTTTGTAACCTCGCATTTCGGGCTAACGCTTTGGAAATTGGAAATGAAGCACAATTGAAGCAACCGAAAACGCATATAATCATTAATTTTAGATTTTTGGTAAAATCATACAATGATGAGATGGGAGCGGGATTGGAAGGAAAATCCACTGTAGTAGCCCAAACATGTCATTCCCTACGTGGGATCCATGTATCCATTGCTTCTTATCCACAAGAAAAGCCGTTAACGTGTGGATTCGTGGTCCTGAGTTGGTGTTGGGGATCCAACTATTACATTCCATAAATACCCCTCTTCTCCTGCACAACAAACTCGTTCAAGTGAGGGTATTGTGAACATTTCACTCTTTACCCTTGTAAAAGATAGAACAGTTGGGGACAACCGAATACGTCCTCCTTTCCACTTTATTCCTTTTGCGAATGGATCCATCAAAACTTTGTGAATCTTGAAGCAATCTTGACGCAATCTAGAGGCATTTTTCTTCGTACATTCAATAGACTTTGGAAATTATCGATCCCAAATCCATACACAAAATGAATTATTTTTTGCGTTGAAGAAGAGAAAATAACAAGATAAGTTCAAAGTTTTGAACTAGAAAAAACTAACTTGGATAAGCACCACGATTTGTTTACAACATATTTATACACTCATTGACTCATACACGATGGGCCTACATGATATGGATCCAATTCTATCCTAATAAACACACATTATTAGTATTAAATATACAAAACACAATATATTTTGACGTAAATTAAAGAGTAGAAAAAACAAATAACACATCTACGGTGAATAACGTGAAGTTCTAGTCTTATTTCTCGTCGATCGACGTGGTGGCAGGGGGCGGATCCACGTTGGGGGCCAATTTTTAAAAAAATCCTATAATATACTTATATGATATATACATATAAATTGATTTACAAATTCATTATTTTGATCCAAGGTGTTTTAAAATTCATGATTATATCAATGTAAGGTGTTTTAAAATTCATGATTATGCAGTAGCCGACCTAGGAATTTTCAAAGGGGGTCTCGAAATATGAACTTTAACTCATAATACATAAACATAAAATTCAGCAAAAATATATTAATATATAAAACTTGATTAAAATATTCCCTTCAAAAGATACTCAGAATTTGGTTCACACAACTATTTGACTATTTTTCTTTCACTTCATCAAATAATATTGTTTCAAATGAATCAATAGTTTTTTTCCCTTCCTTTTGAAATATCTTTCCAGAGTGAAAGCTAAATTTCACAAAAAAATAAAAAACATCAAATTAATCATGCAATCCAAATGAAACAAAATTGGAACAAAAAGTAGGCAAAACATCATTAGTGGACAATACACAAATCTACAATTTTCCCTACTATAATTTTGTAATTTGTTTCTTCAATCCATTTTTACAATTACTTTTAGAATCAAATTCTAAGGAAACATTAATAAAAGTAAAACATGTAAAATTCAAAACCCAATAAATATTTTGTCCACCGCGTTGGGAACTACCACACAAAACTTTAATCTCCCAACACCTTTTTTTTCAAAATCCTTGTTGGTAAGCCAACTCTAACTTCTAGTTAACACAGACTCAAACTCAAACCAAAACAAATACTTAAATAAAACCAAATACAAGAGATATTTGTTTCCTTTGTGTTGGAACAAATCTTCCATTTGTACTAAATCTTATAATAATGCAATTTAACTTTTTAATGTTAAGATGGAAAATTTCATTGAAACTTTTTTCACAAGTTCAAGCGGAATTAACGTGAACATTGATCGATTACACGTCTTCGTTAGTTCAAGAATTACATTTTTCATGCAGTGATTGATACTCAATTGGCCAATTACAATATCTTAATAATCTTCTAATGACTTTTATGTGTGTTTTTTATGTTAAACATTTGAGTTTATTAATCGTTTAGTTCAGCTGCAATGAAAAAAATATGCCCCCTTGTGAAAATTTTCTAGATCCGCTCGTGCCTGGTGGTGATGTTGGTTCAGATTATTGGATGATTGTTGTCGTTGGTAGATATGCATCTTTAGCTAATCTTTCCATTGCAATTCACAAAAATTTAGAAGAAAAAAAAATAATGAATAAGATTTCAACTTTAGGAGTTTTCAATCGTCAAAAGTTTTTACATTATAAGCGCCATATAATTCGAGTCAAATCTTCGATCCATATTTATAGGGTTCTATAATGAAGGTCAATATGAATTAGTTGGACAGTTATGTGGCAGTTATTACTATTTGCTGCATACAATTTACAAACTAAACTGTTATTCATCACCGAAAAATTACTTAAATCGCCCTGACAGATTACCATTTTGTCATTCTACATTTTCTACTTATATAACTTTTCATTTCACTCTTCTAACACGACTCTCTCTTCATATTACTCTTATATTCACCAGAAAAATGTCTCGGAGGCCGAGAAAAGAACCAGCGGATACCCGAGATTACTCAAATCTGGTAAAATGTTTTTTTTAAAAAAAATTATAATTTTTTTGGGTCGGGCGCCTCCCGCGGACGCCCGACCGAAAAGAGAGGCGTCATCGGGAGCCGCCTCCCCCAAGGTGGAGGCGGCTCCAGAAGACGCCTCCTCGATGGATGGGGTGTCTCCGGTAGACGCCCCATATTTTATTTATTACTTATTTAAATTATTTAAATTGATTATAAATTGTGATAAGTGCAAAATAAATTGAATATTATGTTAATAATTAATAAAATTAGTTTAGTAAATCATTTATTGATTATAAATTGTGATAATTACTAAATAAATTGACTATTAAGTTAATAATTAGTTTAATTATTTTAGTAAAGAATTATTGATTATAAATTGTGATAATTGTTAAATAAATTGATTATTAAGTTAATAATTAGTTGTGTACGATTTTAGTAAGGATTATTGATTATAAATTGTGATAATTGCTAAATAAATTGATTATTAAGTTAATAATTAGTTTAATTATTTTAGTAAATCTATTAACAAAATTTTATTCTTAAAATTGAATTAATAGTCATCGGGTTACCGTGGAAGAAAAGGGAAAACAATTCCCTTACGCGTGGTACATAGTATAGCAGATGAGTCAGGTCCTCTTCATCCACGTAGACAGGGTATTTCTGCTTCAGTTAGGAGAGAGAGATCTTTTACGTCGTCGTTAGACAACTGAGGATTCTTTTACGTCTTCAATTCCTGAGTCAATAATGACAAACAGTGATGCGAAACTCGACAATTTGTATGCTGAAACAAAGTACATATGTAGTTTGCCAAATTTCGACGTCTCGAATCTTAAATAAAGTTTCGAATATTCGTCAACTGCATTTCAATAGCCGAGTTCACGCGGTCGAAAAGAGTGTCGAGAGCGGCAGTCGATGTAGTGATCCACTCTTTCAGAGCCGAATGTGCACTTTCCACGGTGCAGTTTGTAGTGTTGCCGAAATGAAGAACTTTATTTGTCCAATTTAACACAAACTTTTCTTTATGCACCAACCACGTGTCTTCCATATACTCCGTGAGCACTGGTCAGGACTTGAAAGAATCTTTCAGGTTACAGACTGATCTATCATAATCCGTCTGTGAATCAGAAATCATAACTCTCCTCCACTTTCCACGCCTAAAACTCTTTGCAAGCTGTTTGCTCTTGCCGAATACGTGGTATGCGTAGTTGTACACGTCTTTGCTGATATGTCACGTGCAAAGTAAATGAGCAGACTCGGGAAAAACCTTTGCCACTAGTCGCATCAAAAATCTATGTAATCTACTCTATCAATACCGAAATCTTGCAACGGAACCTGGAAAAAATTAATTTAACAGAAAATTAAAAAAAACGGGACGTCTGGCTAAGACGCCTCGACATTGGTGGAAGCGTCTTAGACAAACGCCTCCACGTTGGCTAAGACGCCCGAGTCGGAAAACAAATTCGCCTCCGATACTTTGCCGGATCTAGGTGCTTCGTCAGACATTTTCGTGGTGTTGGTACTAGAATGTGAGTAAAACTGGGTCAAACATCTTGTTTAAAGGCACAGGACGAAATATGTATTAATTGATTTGTTAAGAGCAAAAAGTGATTTTTAGGGCGCTTTGAGTAATTTTCCGGCAACGAACAGTAACCCTCTTTACAAAAATCAATCTTATAAATTACTTTTGGACAACTTTACCCAAAAAAAACTTGGGCAGTACAACTTAAACCCAGTGGACCTTACGAAGTCCAATTGTATTGGGCCTTACAATTCCACTTCAAACATTTCCAATTGGTTAGCCTTGTTTCGTTCAGAAGTCGGGAGTATAGATTTTTACAAATAAAAAACCTTAATCATTTCATAATCCTGAGCAACGTGTCCTGTGGTAGTTCCAATGTTGATTTAGTCCTAATACTGTGGTTTCCTTGTTCTTGAGTTCGATTTTCACTCTACAACGGTTGGTTCTACGGTACAAAAGTGACCACTCTACAATAGTTGTCAGATTTTTCTCTAAAAACTTCAATAATAATTTTGGACTCTTTTTTGGTTCTACGGTACAAAAGTGACCACTCTTAAATATGTAACCTCAAGTTGCTTTTGGAGTGACAAATATGTATGTTTTTCTCAACTAAAATTATAAAGGAAAAAAACTTTCAATTTTTGTTTGAAATAGGACAAGAAGCTTAATGCATGTTCGTTAATATTACTTGAAAACCCCACGTTCACAATCATAGATCCGGTCCACCATCTCTTTTTTCAAACTAACTCAAATGTTCGTCCAACTATTTTGAGTAAACTTTGGATAGGAGCTGTGGGGACTAGAATTTATACAATTTACATCATATTTAGGGCTCATCCATTCATTTCAAGTTCGCAAGACGAGTTAATCTAAATGAAATTAAATTTGAAATAGTTGGCAAACTAGTATATTAAAAAAATTCATTAATCATGTTAGAAGATATGAGAGACGTAGTGAAGTATATAAGATGGAAGACATATAAAAACATTACGAAGACCTAAGGTGGGAATGATTGATTATCAATTAATTGTCCTCTTCATTTAACCACCTTGGAAGGAGGTTAGTGGCCGGTGCGTCGGACCAAGCCGTTAAACGAACTCATCAGATTAACAATACTAAAAGTTGGTGGGTGTTTATCATATACAGATACGTGTTTTTTAATCACAGAACCTTAGAAAGCATGTATATGTTATATAAAATATCAGTGACGTTCTCATTTAAAAGTTGTTAGAACATTGTGTTCTTCAACTGCCGATGACCCACCGACCACGAATGTTTTGGGAACCTTCGGTGATTGAGGAACCATTCCACCAACTAATTGTGCAAACTTTTCGTTTTTTAGAAAAAATAAACAAGATCGTAGGCATTAATACTATGTGACTTTGTCAACGAGATACATCTTTTGTTATATGAAACGTGCTTTGCTCGTTTTATTGTTTTGCTTATCTATTTCAGTTTTCAGATGCGGAATTTAGGACCTAACTGTAACATCCCGAAACAACGAAAATTTAAAAATTTAAACAATCAAGAGATTATCAGAATAAACTCATCAACAGGAATGTCACTCAATAAATCAATCGTCGGTGCACCAATAATACAACAGAATTTATCAAAAGACGTGATTACAACAATACAACGAAAAGACAGATAAAGTAATCACGACGACCTCGAAGAGTCCGATGAGGATCCTGTCCCCAAAATGAGTGCGCCCGCGGTCACCACCCGACAGAACCTATTGCGGTCCTGAAACATGAATCAAACAACGATATCTGAGTTTCTTATTAGGAAACCCCGTATGTCAAGCTCACCTATATGCATGCAATATTACGGTAAATGAACATATCATACTAGTAGCATGTCATGTCACATCTGCAATGCATCAAATTCCTCAACAGGGTAAACGGGACCTCAGTCCAACAACCACGACCCTCAACAGGGTCCACAAGGACATCAGTCCAGCAACAACAACAATGGGTCTCCTTCAGAAACCTACCGTAGGCACATACGGTCTCACGGAAAGTACGCGACGCGTCGCCCCACGCGCGACTACTCGAGCAAAAGGGATCAGTGAGGAGCGTCTGCACTTTCGTGCAAATAACCACGTGGTCTACACCACCTTCGACGGAGTCGTAGCCCGGTCAGTCAACATCCCAGGATAGGTGCCCAATCGGGTATCATCGCTGACACAACCTCCGCGGCATCGCCGGCACAACACCGGTGGTAACAAATACGTCCGGCACAACATCGGACGACACAACCACAAGCCAGAACATTGTCGGCACCATCATCGTCGACAACAACCTCATCGGCATCGTCGGCACAACATCGGCGGTACAACATACGTCCGGCACAACATCGGACGTGTCCAGACCGTAGTTTGCAGGGTCATAATGCTCCACGAGCCATGCGTCAACATGCATTGGGATCCGCGATCCCTCAGGAAAGCTACTCTACAATGAGTCCAATCAATCCATCAAAATAGTCATGATCCATACATGGAGGTGACGCGTCCCGGACACCCACACTCTTCCACACGGCGGTCCCTGGGCAGGCACGCGTAACGCGCCCACCATCACCTCCTGGCTCACGCACAAGGCGAGGACACGGGCTTCCGTGGACAGAGTTGACATCCTAAATGGAACCATGAATCTTGTCTTGCGCAAAACGGTCGACCGAAGGAGGCAACCCGGTCGACCGTTTCCCCAAGGGAATCGGTCGACCGAAAGTGACATCCGGTCGATCGTTTCCTCAAGGAAAACGGTCGACCGAAAGTGACAACTCGGTCGACCGCTTCCACAAGGGAATCGGTCGACCGAAACGTCTACAAGGGTCGAACTATTTACGCAAAACATAAGTCGCAACGGTCTACCGAAGGTCTGAAACTGGTCGACCGAACGAGGTCAAAATCCGGAGTCTGGTCAACATTAATTCAAACTGTCGGTCAACCGACTCAGGGGTCTCGGTCGACCGAACTAACAGGGCCATCCTAATATTTCTACGTCATATAACGGTCGACCGCAACATGCATAACAACCAGTACACTTAAGTTCTGGTCGACCGAACACAAGGAACCGGTCGACCGAAACACAATAGACAGACAAAATTACATACATTCGGTCGACCACCCGAAGGCCCCGGTCAACCGTTGGTCGCCTTCAACCTCGCGCCAGCCGAGGTTTTTCACGGAAAACGACGCCGAAGAGGTCTCCGACCGACCAACACCACCCTCCCACGATGGTGAGCAACAACAAACCAAACTAAGAACCGGCATACCTCTCAAGACGACGAAGACCCGCCGGAGCCTCGCTCGTGCAACGTCGCCTCCCGAACGCAACCACCCGCGCGACCGCTTCCTCGCACGCTATCCTCTGCACGCTTCACGCCGGACCCGCCTCCTCCGCCTCTGCGCCGTCGGAAAGAGGAAGGAGTGAGAAACAAGGTGAGTGAGGAAGAAGAGTTTGGAGAAGAAGAATGGAGGAGAAATGTTTTTTTGCTTTAAAACAAAACCCAAACCCAAGGCAACACTCCCCACCATCCCCTACACTCCTAGCCCATACCTCCCTCACCTCCCATACCCTCTCACATCAACCCCACCTAATCTCCATTAAGGCCTTAAGATGGGTTAGGGACTAACACTAACATATTTTCTTAAGGACCCAGATCATCATATATTATACCTGCAATGATAAACAAATATCGCTAAAAGTACAATAAATAGACAGCTAGTGTAAAACCTCCAAGTTTAGTCTCACATTGCTTAACATGAGAATGTTGGGGTGGGATATAAAGACATGAGCTCACTACCATAACACTTACCAACTTAAGTTTTGTGGCAATAGGTGGGTGTTGTGGGCCAGTGGGCACATGGGTGACGGACCGGAACCCGGGCTCGATGCGGGTTCGGAGACGGGACGTTACAGATAGTATCAGAGCCTGAACCAGCCGGAATTGTGGGAACTAAGTGCTACACCTAAAGGGTGAGGCCACCTCTAGAATCTCACAACACCTGGTGACTGAGTGGCTTGACCCTGACGATGACGCCAGGTGTTCAAGTGGGGTAGGTTGTAAAACCCCAAGTTTAGTCCCACATTGCTTAACATGAGAATGTTGGGGTGGGATATAAAGACATGAGCCCACTACCATAACACTTACCAACTTAAGTTTTGTGGCAATAGGTGAGTGTTGTGGGCCAGTGGGCACATGGGTGACGGATCAGGACCCGGGCTCGATACGGGTTCGGAACGGGACGTTACAGCTAGAGTAAAGAATAACTACATTTGTATTACAGTGTGTAGTATGTCGCATTCCCTTCTCTCTCTTTTTTCTTAAAATTGAACGTTTTTTAAAATTATACACAGGAAAGTTCTAGTACCATGAAATTGAAAGTCAAAACAATTATGGTAAACTACGAGGTGTCAAGGCTACGATGATGTCAAGAATGAGAGCAGCTGAGGTGGTGGGAAGAGATGACAGTGAAGGAGAGAAAAAAGAGGTGAGGTAGTGATGAAGATGGAGGTAGAATGGACTTTTGCTCTAAAATCCATGAACCATAATCACGAATCATGTTTTTTTCTTCTAATTCCCGACGAGAGAGAAATGGCGAGAGCTGGTTTTCTAGGTGTAAAATCAATTATTGTCGTGGAAAGTGATCTGGATGCTTGGTGTTTGAATATTTTGATTCCACCTCACAAATTTTGGACAATCACTCTCCAGAATCAGCGCCCAAACGGTACTTAAGAGTGTATTTGGATACCCTCCCAACTTGTGTCTGTCTGTGGCTGGATAAATTACAAGCTTACCGAGATGCATGGAAGAGGAGATATACCAAAGAAAAAAATGAGTCTGAGGTAAGGAGCGATCGCGCGCGTCTGGATTTGATTGGTTTTTCTACGTAAATTGAAAAGTTAAAGAGTCCCTAACGTGCCAGACATGCTTGATGCTACTGTGGTAAAGTGTTTTTTTCGTGCGGTGGCAAACCAGTGTTTAAGTGTGCCAAACTCAGACGTTATGCACCTAAATGATAACTAAGAAACTAAAAGATCAGCACATCAGATAACATGTAAAGTCTCTCGATCTTACAAAATAAGATCTTTAAATTCTATGATTTTTTATATGCATATTTAACATCATCAACATTACCCAGCATCTCAAAGGGCTTTGTCGTTGTTATATATCGAACGAATGTCATAAACACTACCTACAATTCAAACTTGCTACCATGTCTTTGAATTTCAGAATGTAGGCCAAGGGTAAAATGAATCTTAAAACTACATAAATAAATAAATTGAAGGTATGTGTGTCGTAGACTTGTGCATTTGCCTTTAGTTTTGATATCCTGTTATGACTTTAAATCTGCAAAAATAAATGACTTTTAGGCAAATCCTCGTTACATGTTTGAAATAAAATGAGATGAATCTTAACACCTTTGAAAACTTGAAACCAACTCTGGTTAGCTTAGCTGAGAGATAATAATTAAGATCAGAGATCAAATCACAACAGTCACATTTTAATGTTGAGATATAGGATCCGTTTGGATTGGATTCTAACAATGATGATTCTTCTGAGAATCTGATTTTTACTAAATTAACTGGAATTTTGATTCCTATAAGAAACTAAACATGTTTGGATGAAATCAATTCTTATTCATGATTCTAAATGTTAAACGATCAGTATACCTTTACATTTAATGATTTAATTTTTTTATTGTTAGATTACTATTGTAAGATATGGTATGATTTTTTTACTAAGGTAGAATATGTCTTTAACATTTGTTTCTAATATTAAAAATTATCATAAAATATAACATATATGACATTTATCCAGTGTATCGGTAGGCGATCGCCTAGGCGGTAGGCGATCGCCCCTCGCGGTGGTCGCCTGGGTGACCACCGCTTTTCGCTCAGCAGAGCTGGGCGAAATAGGCGAGAGCCTAGGCGAGAGCCTAGCCTAGGCGAGGCTCTCCAATGGCTCTCAACTTTTTTTTTTCTTCAAAAATTACAAGTTTGCCACTACCCCAAATCCTATATAAACCCCTCCAAACCTCTTCATTTTTCACACATCTCTCATTTTCTTCTTCTTCATAATTCTATTCTCATCATCAAGTTTCCTAATCACCAAGTTTTTGCGATTAAGTTTCCGGTCTGGTGTTTAGTTTTGAAGTTGGAAAGTGAAGTCTCTGATCCGGTTCTTCATTCTTCAACCACCAAAATCAAGTGCACTCTTTCTAACTTCTCTTTAGAATTAAATTAATTAGTATTTTATTTTCATATTAGTCTAAATTTTTATATTAGTCTAGTTTTAAGATATGGCTTACGTACCCGGCACTAGTCTCCCTATGCATCACGAGAGTTACGATGATCTAAGACTTACCCGTACAAATGACCCCGGTTGGAATACTGCCTATTACATTAGTGTTAATGATAAAAACTGTATTGTTTGTGAGTTATGTAGTAAGGAAACTATAGGTGGTATAGCCCGTCACAAACAACATCTTGCACACACAACCCGTCACAAACAACATCTTGCACATTATGGTGGTGGAGGATATGATATGGTTCCCAGTTGGACATTAGATCAATGTGTCCAATGGAATTAGTTAGTTATCTTGTAATTCTAATTTCTCTCTTATCTGCTATTGTATGAACTCTGAGTTACATTTGTAATCGTACTACTAAGCAATAAATTGTATACCTAAGTGTTTAGGTGGGTAGAGGGGGTGCCTAGTGAGGCATTGGTCGAGGAATTAGGTGTATTTTCGAAGCCTAAACATATATGGTATTTTTAGAAAATATTTGTGCATTTTTTCCTATTTTTTCCGATTTTTCCTGATTTTTTTTATCTATTTTATAAAAATTAATTGAATTAAAAAAATTACCGCCCATGCCTGGGCGGTCGCACAACCGCCCAGGCGATCGGACGCCTCCGGTCGCCTAGGCGGTACCTGAACATTGCATTTATCTAATAAATGTCGTAAAATATTAAAATATATATCTTAAATTCACCAAGTTTATTAAAATATATATGACATTTATAGTTTCTAATTAGAAATTTATTGAATAAAAATATTAAAATACGAATGTATTATGATAATACAACTGAGTGTAGTATGATAAATGTCACTCTAGATTTTGGAGTCTTGCAAGGAGTTATAAAAATTCAATATTTTCATTCTATACAAATTCTATTCTTACAAAATTTGAAAGTTGATTTTTTGTTTGTGAAATACATTTAGATTCTTACTCGAATCAGCTAAGAATCTTAATTTAAAAATTATGATGAAACCCAAGAGATAAAATATATATATAATACTTTAACTGAATTGCTATTCGTCGCCGTAAAACTACTTAAATCGCCCGTAAGATTACCATTTTGCCAATCTGCCTTTCTACTAATATAACTCCTCATTTCACTCTTTTAACACAACTTTCTCTTCATATCACACTTTTATTCACCAAATAGAATGTCTCGGAGGCCAGGGAAAGAGCCAGCGGAGACCCCTGACTACTCACATCTGGTAAATTACCTTGTTTATTTCAATTAATTTAAAAAAAAACATTTTTGAGTCGGGCGGTCGCAGGAGACGCCCGACCCAATGAACAGACGTCTGCAGGAGACGTCTCCTACGTACGGTAGGCGTCTCCGGCAGACGCCTACCACGTAAGGTAGGCGTCTCCCGCAGACGCCCGGTTTTTTTTAATTTTATTATAAATTGTGATAAATTTTAAATAAATTGAATATTATGTTAATAATGAGTTAAATTAGTTTAGTAAATCGTTTATTGATTATAAATTGTGATAATTAATAAATAAATCGCTAAATAAATTGATTATTATGTTAGTAATTAGTTGTGTACGATTTTAGTAAAGGATTATTGATTAATTGTGATAATTGCTAAATTAATAGATTATTCAGTTAATAATTAGTTTAATTATTTTAGTAAATTCATTAATAAATTTGTATTTTTAAAATTGAATTAATAGTCATCGGGTTACAGTGGAGGAAAAGGGAAATCAATTCCCTTACGCGCGGTACGTAGTATAGCAGACGAGTCAGGTCCTCGTCATCCACGTAAACGTGGTATTTCTGCTTCAGTTAGGAGAGAGAGATCTGTTACGTCGTCGTCAGACACCTGGAGAGTCTTTCGACGACGAGGATGATTCAGATGAGCTGAGGAGTCACGACGACAGTGACGATAGGGCCACAGGAGGAGTCGGTACATCAGGCCGGGCGAGGACGGGGGCGACACGGTGATCCTTCATCTGAGTGGGTCATTAGGAAGGATCGAGGTGGCCGGTTTGTGACCGGTGATTCGAGTTCATGCACTGCAGACGCCCGAGCTCAGAAGAAGAAGAGGGGTGATGACGAGTCTTGGATCGTCACGGATATTATTCCCGGTGGTCCTGTAGATGGCAGCGTCATTCCGAGTTTCGAAGGCCACGTCGCCAGACGCATCTGGGATGGCGACGAGCGGAAGGTTTTGAAGTGCCATAATCGGCAGAGAGCATGTACGACATTGCAGGCATGGCGCTCAGTGATGACTGAGGATATGACAGCGACCGTGGTTGACAGTGGATTGGGTCACTTGTCGTACAACATGTTTTCCTGCATCGACATGTCGTTGATTTCGGCATTCGTGGAGCGGTGGCAGCCTGACACCAACACTTTCCACTTGCCGTTCGGAGAGATGACGATCATGTTGCATGACGTCTTTCAGATTCTTCACATTCCTGTTGAGGGTCTCATGGTCAGTGCGCAGGCGCCGACATCTGAGCTCAAGTTATATGTATCTGAGTTGCTGGGTGTCAGCCTGGAGGGTCTTGGGCGGGATAGCTCATTTTGGAGTGGCAGTGGTGTTAGTATCGACGCTGTGGACGAGTGTTGCAGACGGGGGCGACCACCACGGACTGAGGATACGCAGATGACTGCTTATTTCTTCTTACTGCTAGGCTGCGTATTGTTTGTCGACAAGAGCGGTTCCAGACTGAGACCACGCGACTTATTGGAGGCGAGGGACCCAGATACCATTGGTGATTACCCAGATACCCAGTCTAAAACTCTCTGCAAGCTGCTTCTCCTTGCCGAATACGTGGTATGCGTAGTTGTACACGTCTTTGTTGATATGCCAGGTGCATAGTAAATGAGCTGACTCAGGAAAAACCTCTGCCACTGGTCGCATCAGACCCATCTCCCGGTCCGTAATTATTGTTGTCGGGCTAACAATATCCAATAACAGATCTCGCAACCTCTCCAACACCCACCGGTAACTAGACTCGGTCTCATCCTGCAAAATCGCATATCCGACGAGGAAATTCCTATTTGTTGGAGTAACCCCAATCATCTCAAACAAAGGCATCCTGTACTTGTTCGTCTTATACGTCGAATCCATACAGATCACGAATGGGTATGTACGCAACAACTGAACTGAAGTCAGATGTGCCAAAAATGCGTGAGTCAAGACATTAGTTTCTTCATCTGCCACAATCTAATGCAAATACTTATGCTGCACTGCCTCTCTGAGAAACTGCTGCGCGGGATTCCTGTCTTCAGATTTCGTCCTCCTCATGTACTCTCTGAAGTTGTAAATGTGCCTTTGATTAGGATTATCGTCCGGAAATTTCTTCTTTACCACCAACAAAATGTTACGGGACCTTGCTTGTGCCTCTGTCATATCCCGAACAATTTGCTTTGCCCCAGCACTAAGTCCACTGACCTGTCGGTGACCCTCTGAATAAACTGTCAATGGGTGGTTGTGCTGCCCAAACATGCTACTAGAAACAATAACCCATCCATCACGATCTCGTCGCTCCACCACTTTTACCAAAAACCGACAACCGCAACCTTTTCTTTTCGTATTCTTTCGCAGTGCAATACTCGTATCACGAGAACTCATCTCACGTCTGCGATCACATCTGAGGTAACAATCCATCCGGTTATCTGCTTTCGGTTTGTATGATGATATAACCAAAAAAATCTGGCTCTTATTGCAACTTGTTTCGCCCATTTACAACCTTCCTCGATTGTTGTAAATATTTCTTTACTGTCAAAAAGCTCACTGTAATCTACTCCATCACCACCGAAATCTTGAAACGGAACCTGAAAAATTTGAATTTAACAAAAAATTAAAAAAAAACAAAAAAACGGGCGTCTGGCTAAACCGCCTCCACCAAGGTGGAGGCGTCTGCCTAACACGCCTCCACATAGGTGGAGGCGGTTTAGCCAGACGCCCGAGTCGTGAAAAATATTCCGCCCCAGTTACCTCGCCGGATTCAGGTGTTTCGCCAGACATTTTCGTGGTGTTGGTACTAGGAATGTGAGTAAAACTGAGTCAAACACCTTATTTAAAGACACGGGACGAAATCGGTATTAATTGATTTGTTAAGGGCAAAAAGGTTATTTTTGGAGCGATTTAAGTAGTTTTCCGACGACGAATAATAATTCCCTACTTAGAATGTCATTAATTAATCACAAAAGCATCACTCAACTTTTAGCGTGCATTTGTGGACGAGCCTTGGCGGACGTTTGCTTGGATCCTTCCCTCCCTCGCTCCCTATAAATACCAGGATTTCCTTTCCAAAATCACCACGACTCCCAACTCCACACACACCGAAAGAAAAGGAAAGAAAATAATATATAAAAAAATCAAGTTGGGACGTTGATGCGCGATCGGTCATGGGATCGTACGGGGAGTTCAGCCAGAAGATCGACTACGTGTTCAAGGTGGTGCTGATCGGGGACTCCGCCGTCGGGAAGTCTCAACTCCTGGCTCGATTCGCCAGAAACGAGTTCAGCCTCGATTCCAAGGCCACCATCGGGGTCGAGTTCCAGACCCGGACGCTCGCCATCGATCACAAGACCGTCAAGGCCCAGATTTGGGACACCGCCGGCCAGGAAAGGTATTGCCTCTCTTTTTTCGGTTCGTTGTTTGTGCTCTGTGATTGTGAATTGTAATCGATATTGGTTTTGATGATCGAGGGATCTGTTGGGGATCTGTTTTGATGGATCTGGGCGATGAATGTAGGAAGGGGTTGTAATCTGATTGTGTATTGGTGTTTGCCGATCTCGGGTGGTTTGGATTGTGGGCTGATTCTGTGTGTGGAGATCTGAATTTAGAAATTAACAGAATTAGAGTTTTTTTTTTTTGATGACTCATCGAACCACCGTCCTTAGGACGCCTACCAAGTTACAAATCCCGATGCGGTCCACAACGCTTGCCCCGTGACATATTAACTTGCGAGGTAAGGATTCTATCTGCGTCATTTTAACCCTTTACCAACCCGCTATGCCCCGGGGGACAAATTAACAGAATTAGAGTTGATGGTGCAATTGTTGGATTTTTCATCTGATCGAGGTACACGTAAGCCGCATGTTGACCTTGGTGTTTGGAGTTTGTGTTTTAGGTGATTTTTGGTTCTTCAGAATTCGGCACTGAACGTAGGATTAAATGTGCCTATTGACTTGGCGCAGGATTTGATAAGTTGTGAGGAAGTGAACAATTCGAAAGAAAAGTAGTTTTGTTGTTTCAGAGGTCTGTCTATGAGAGGATATATACACAATGCCACAAGCAAATATGTCAAATTATGTCCTCTTAAATGGCTTATATATGATTCAAACTCTTCGGCATTTCAACGAAGTTTTCGTACAATCTAGAGGATGGTGTTCTGTTAGCGGTGTCTTTCTTGTCAATTGCGCTCTTAAATATTGATGTCCTTTTGTCTTACTTTTGGTTTTAAAGAATAAATGCTTGCCACCGTGAATGGTTGATATCCACCTTTTGGAGCAATTCTCCATATTTACATTATCAGTTTGATATTATAAGCCAGATGAGTGTTCTTTTGTCCAATATTATAAATAAAGGTTGGTTTGCTGGCAAATGGCCCATGTATTAGCACGTAGGCTAGAATCCACCTAATCCTTCTAATATTATCTAATTCTAGTAGATGTCTAATTGTTTCTTTGTGAGTTGTGACTCGTATAATAGTGGAGGTAGCTTTTTTATCATAACCTTATCTTAGGTTGTCAAATCAACATTATATTTGATTCCTTCGAGTCTGGACCTTTAATGTGCAATATTGGTTACTTTGACATTTTTATCAAATCGTAAATCAGTTACTCTGTCTTTTCCAGTGTTGACTATGTGGTCATTTGTTTATAATTTTGCTTTTCATTCAATAATATGCAACTTCATATGAAGAGTTCTGACTTTTGCCTTACAAATTTTTAAGTTAGGAATTGGCCTGTTTTCCTCTGTTTTCCATCCACGAAAAAATCGTCTCAAGTAGAATATAAGATGTATTGATGTACGACTTTGTGATGATTTCAGGTATAGAGCTGTGACAAGCGCATATTACAGGGGAGCTGTTGGAGCTATGCTGGTATATGACATTACTAAGCGCCAAACATTCGACCATGTGGCGAGATGGTTAGAAGAATTGAGAGGACATGCTGACAAGAATATCGTTATCATGCTCATTGGCAACAAATCTGACCTTGGAACTCTTCGAGTAGTTCCCACTGAAGATGCCAAGGAATTTGCTGAACGTGAGAATCTTTTCTTTATGGAGACCTCGGCATTGGAGTCTACCAACGTTGAGACTGCCTTCTCAACCATTCTAACCGAGATCTATCGGGTTGTCAGCAAGAAGTCCCTTATTGCTAATGACCAATCTGGTGCTGGTTCCAATCTGAAAGGGACAAAGATTGTTGTCCCCGGCCAGGAACCAAGTTCTGCTGGATCAATGTCCAAATGCTGCATGTCATCTTGAAATTTCAAGGTCTGATCCAGTTATGGTCGGATGTCACGTAACTTACACGCTATTCTTCATCTAGGTTCTCTACCTTGAGATTACAGTCATCAACTTGTCAGGGTAATGCTATCAGAGAGGAAGGGGATTTTGAAAGTAATGGTAATGAAAGGTGGAATCACATAAGAAAATATTGTATAAGGGTTATTTAGTTTTATATTTAGGAAGAGTCCATTTTGTCATTGTTTCATACTTTAATGTATGTGTAGTGGTTAGAAATTCAGATTTGTTTACCGTTGATGTTGGTAACATCTGTGAATCTGAAATGCCACCAGATCCTTCTGTTTCGGTACAAAATTTTATTCTTCTTTGTCTTCTTGCATGTCCTTTTATTTTAAGAAAAACAATTCCACCAAATAAGGCTGCTCACTAATTAATTATCTATTACTGACTTAATTATTTCTGAAAAAACGTTTATTTCCAGCTGTTCGTTGCCTGGCGTAGAAATAGAATAATGATTAAGCTCCCAATCTCCGCACAAAAATTATTAATTACACTAGCCTGAAATGATTTTTCTACCCCAATACAATTGCTAGGAACTATAAATATTTACCCAAAAATCTCCCATATATGCTCGGTATGATATGCTCGGCTGTTCACCAAACAAGTGTGCTGGAGGCTTGCATCAGTTACGGATCGGGTCAAATTTTGCCCAAGACTTGAAGCTTGACTTTAATTCAATGTTCAGACTCTTTGAAAGAGTATAAAAATCATCACTTTCCCGGTTACCCGGTATTTGTTTTAAAAAAATGTTTCTGCAGTTTCCAATAATTCATGGTTACTTTTCCAATTCCAAGTGAGGAAACAAATGTAGCAGAAAAAATATCTTACAGCAACCAAATATTCAAGCTAAGATCCAAATATTCAAGCTAAGATTTGTCATCAATTTGAATTATATCACAGTACTATCGCTTAATAGTTTGAGCTGCTGAGGCTTTCATGAGCTGAGTCAAACATGCTTCAATTTGAATTTGGATCAATCTTGAACGAGGACTAACAAAGATAACATTTCTTATCTAAGACGGTCAACGAAAAACTCCTCACCGAACATCAAGGGATGCACAATTTCTGAAATTTCCAGAATTTCAACAATCGAACAAACTACATCCCACATACCGCAATACACCCACAAAACTCCCCAACGGGAAAACCTCCAAACAGCAGGGGCAATCCCGTAAGTCCACATCCCATTCAAAATTTAAACCGAACAAAATGGCGGAAAACCCCCAAACCGCCTCCGGTCCACTCGAACCGGGCGAACCCTAATCCCCGAACCGGACAGCTCACTCCGCTCCTCCCCCCCCAACCCAACTCCATAAATTCGAACTCTCCTCACTCCCATCGGCAGTTTCCACTTTCTCCAAACCACTTCCTTTCCAGAGGTAAAGAAACGAAAACCAAATCCAAACCCTCCAAAACCCTTCCATTTCTGACCTCCACTCGTGTTTTCTCCATTTCAGAGATAGATCGAGCTCGAGAATGCCGGACCTGAGACGAGTGGGCCCGGGCGGTGACGCGATCCAGAGGTGCGTCCCGCGGGTGCGCCGCGTGGTCGGGTATGGGATCCTCAGGGGGCTTTCGCCGGTGAGCGGAACCAGGAGGGTTCTCGCCGGTAACCCGGAGGATGACAAGGAGAACGTTGGTAAGTTTGGCGGGTCGGGTCGGAGACGTAATCGGGTCATCCGGAGTCCGCTTCCGGCTTGGTACCCTCGCACGCCTCTCCGGGACATCACTGTTATTGTCAATGTGAGGGTTCTCTTCCTCTTTTCGTTTCGCTCACCTCTTTCTTCTTTCGAATTAGGGTTTCGAGTTTGGGGGAGTTTAGATCTGTGTTGGTTGAAAGATTGGCGTTTGATTTTAATCTTGAGTTTTGAAAATTGGGTTTGCTTGTTTTAGTTTACTGGGGATTTACAATCTTTCTTGTTTCGATTAGCATTTTGACTTTATTCCCTTAAGAATAATGTGATGTGTGTTCAAAAAGTGTGGAGTTAAGTTTAGTATTCTTGTGTTAGTTCATTTTAGAATAGTCTTACTTATGTTAAATAAGTAATGTAGATTGTTCATTTGGTTATGGTTTATATTGGTGTTTCTTTATTTTCATTTTTGTGTAAAAAGTTTTTTTATAAAGATTGATACGAATTGTTAGTGCCATCGACTCATTTCTCATGTAATTGCTGGAACAGTAATTTGTTTTTGTCATTCTTGTTATGAATGGCAAAATGGTAATCTGTAGGGATTTCAGAAGTTACATTTAACATTGTTGTCTGCAGCTGCTTTTCTCCGCTTCTCGTTTTTCTTATGTGTTTCTTGCAAACTTTAGTGAGTGTGTTGGGCTTCAAGCTTGGGATGTAAATTGAAACCTGACCTTTACTGGTTAAATTATAATGTAATTGTGTGTTCCCTATTGCGCTTTTATTAATTCTGGAGTTCAAATGTATTGCTTACAAGTATGCATTTGTTTTGGTAGCTTCGTCTTTCTTTTGGGCATTATATATTAATTATTTCTGCTTTTAATCCAGGCTATTGAAAGGAGCGGAACGCGGACGAGAGAAACTGCTCGACAGAGAGCCCAAGGTGCCATACTTACTCATGTCAATGCGTCAACCATAGTTTTTCCTCCGCGAGAACCAGCTGTTACTGATGGCACTTCGCCAATCACTCCTCTTCCAATGGCTGTCTCTGATACCCCGTCTTCTGGGTCACCAGCCATTTCCTCGGTTGCGCTGTCTATATCGCCATCATCATCAGTTTCAACTCTTCTCCCTCCCCCGATTTCCAGCTCCACCCCAGCTTCAGATGACAAGGTCCTGACAGAGTCAGCCAGGAAAGTCAAGGAGTCCATTGATGAGATTGAGACGTTCATGATGTTCAAGAAGAAGCATTCACCTAAGGTGATCTCAAAGCGGAGCACTCTCATGAAAATGCGGTAGACGTTTCAATTCAGCAAGAGATCAAAGGTTGCTTGCACCCTCGAACTGGTTGAGAGTCTCGACTGCCTTCTCATCTTAGTCTCATCTTTTTTCAATTCTTTAGTTTTAACCAATCAATAGCTAATTGGTTGGTACGCCTGTAGGTTAAAGACATTGATTCCCTTTAGGTTTCTGTTGAGATGTAGGATTTTAGTCTAATCCCTGTACATTTAGGGCCTTCCCTTGTTGTTACTAGAGAGTCCCTTCCCCTTTCCAGCTATTGTTGTTTGTCGTGTCAAAAGTGGCTGGGTTCTTAATCCTTGTAAACCTTAGAGCCATTCCTAGTTGTTACTTGAGAAGGAACTTAGATTCATAGGTAGTTCGCGAAAACTATTTTGTAAATCTTTTCTTGATGAGAACCTTAATCCCAGGCTTTCTATTTTCTGTTGGATTTGGTGCATTGTATTCTATTACTGTATTGTTTCAGAGATGATTTGCTGTTGCAATTACTTTATCTACTGACTTTATTCAAATGGGTAAAATTGCAAAGCTAATTTCCAGGGTTTATTAAGTCTTTTTCAATCTTAATGAAAACTGTGGGTCTTCTTTTTTATGCTTCATCAAGTGGACACAGATCTTAGGAGAAATTCTAGAACGTGAAGAAATCACATAATTAAGGATTAGTTATCATTAATTATACTCCCTGAGCACGGGAAAGAAACCCAGAATCTCTCTTATCCGGTTAAACCTCTATGATCTCCCATCTTCTATTAGTTCTAGTGTTTGCCATTTATTGTCATCATAGTCAACATCTGTACTCAAAATTATTGTTTTTTTATCTTCTGTGTACCCTGGAATCCAGCCACTGTCACTATGGTCCACTACTGCAATACCTGATACCTGTCCAACTTTGTTTTATAAAATTATAAATACGAGGAACACGTCCAAACACTAATAGCTAGTGTCAAGAAAAGGAAAAATGGATTATGATTGACTCCGAAAAAATGAGTTGTTTGTGCACCGTAAGGCCGTAAGGAATCCACATCCACTTTTCGTCGGATTCCATAGCAAATGTAAAATTTTCTTTGAGTTTTCTCAGCTTTTGAGGTCAGAAAGCAATGGAAACCGAACTTTTTCAGTCGATCGTCAACTATTCAACTATTCGGTCCACCGAAATGATTTTAACAAACGACGAAACTTATTATTTCGGTCGATTGAATTCATAACTGGAATGACCCGTACGGATGACTGATCTTAGTTCGGTCCTCCGTTAACATTCACTCTGAGAAATCACTAGAAGTCTCATTTCGGTCGACTGAAACTAGTTTGGTTGTCCGTTTTCCTTATCCAAACTGTTGAAATTTATACATTGTGCTTGATTTTCCTGATAAACGAGACCCCCGACCGGCCCGTCGTAGTGAATATAAGAAGTATGAGCAAACAACATAATTCTCCATTTCCCAAATCACTTTTCGACACCTACACGAACAACAGAATTCAGTCAAAGAAAACTATTTTTCACTGAATTCTATTTTCATCTATTTTCCGGTTGACTACGAAAATCACTTTTCACGCCATTAAATGAAAATAGGCTAACGTAGGTCGGGATCTCTCTAAAAACAGCCGAAAGAAGTCCAAATCTCCGAGGCTTTAACTTCAACCACATATAAAGTGGGAAATCAAAGATTCAAACTTACATATTTTATTAAGCACGTGTCCCAAATCCCAATTCAGCAATACTCATATTCATGTAATACTCATGTTTCATTCTTTCCATTGCTAGTGATTTGTCGTATAAATCATATTCATGTAATACTCATGTGTTCATTATTTTCTTTGATACTCTTAAAATCTCATGTCTTTGGCTAGGGGTGAGCAACCGGTCCAACTCAGATTGGAACCGAATCGGCTCAGGACTCCGGTCCAAAATCATTTTTTTACCATAATTTTTTTTTTTAAATTCAGACTGGTCCAGACCGGAACCGAATTGGCTCTGGATCCCGGACCAGTTGTTGCTCACCCCTACTTCCAGCATATTATATAGTCTTAGCTGTCTAGGAGAGTCGTCGACTCCAACTATCGTCCATGTACGATCCATACTATATCTGACCAACTGTTTTTTGCTGACATGCCTATCCAACCGCAAAATCTGAGAAATTGCATGCGCCCAAAAAAGATGATGAACTTTGTCCCCTTGTCCATAGGGACCTCGTGGCATACAACCGCAACGACTCCAACTTACTAGCCGCCTTGACACTCTCTTTCTTTTGACTGCCTCGTTGACGGACAAAGAAGGGAATTCCTAGAAGAGGGCAGTTAAGTCTCGCGAAGTAGACAACAAGTTGGGACCACGTGTCTATGTGGTTGTATAGTATGTGGAACCCTCCATATGAAAATGGAGGATCCCGAAAGATATGAAAGATCTCTCGGTTCGAGAAATAAGAGGAGATCTTTTTTAAATTTATTCTTTACCTAGCAAAAATGGAAGTTTTTCATCGGGAAAGAAGGAAATCAATGTACGTTAGGAGTGGAAAGACTCAACCAAGAGTGAGAAAGACCACCATAATATGATGATGTAGAAACATATAAAAACATAGGACAAATAAAAGACGTAAGGTCTCGAATCCGATGCTCTAAACTAAACAAGGCAATGAAGCACCCACGCTCGAGTAGAAAGAAAACAGTTGCGCGTACACCACTGCAAGCGTCACCCCATGGTAGTTAATGAGTTGCGCGTGTAGGCGGCTTCCTCTCCCACGCAAGCCAGGCGGTAGTAATTGGTGAGACCCAAGAACGAGCGCAGGTCCGATACCTTGTTTGGAGTTGGCCACTCCAAGATTGCCTCAATTTTCTTAGGATCCATTCGCATTGCTAATCCCACAGTGATACAACATTAAAGTGGACTAGTAGTAAACATTTGACTTCTGGTTACTGGTTAAGATTCAACAACAGGGAACGCTTATGAGGTTACTGAGTCACACTGACTGGAGAAAGTGGAAAACAATTAGTTGTCTGCATAAACGCAAACTCTATAACAATTAGGATGCAAAAAACCAATTATGAATTTGAAATCCGTGCCACATATGGTGCACTATCACTCTATCAGTCTACCAACGCCAGTCAACATTACACTACTCCATGCATTCAGTAATCAATAAAACTGCACATCTCAGCAAGAAATAAAAGCGGGATCCCTATGACTCAAAGTAGCACAATATTGCCAAAGATGCTCCAATCTATATGAATTTCATTCTTGCGTGTAACATAGCTACTTACATCATACATAAATAGACAAAAAGCAAAATTATCAGCAAAACTTGATAAGATAATTAGCACCAACACAAGTGAAGGTACTGGTGGCGTCATCGAAAGCATAACTATAAGCTCGCGGACAAGCCCTCTTAAACAACCGAGAGTAGAGAGTCGATTTGCAAATCTGAGGACTCCCAAACTGACTGGTGCAGCAGTATTCCGGCTTTCCGAACGCCATGCAAGCGCTTTTGCACGCCACAACCTGTTAGATGTTAAATTTATTGTTACACATGGTTTCGCTTAAGGAAGATTTATTTACATTGAGACATTCAATTCTAAGCAAATCATCATTACAAACAATATCATAAATTCATAATGTTTTTTACGAGTATTATTCGGTGAATTGCGGTTTGCGTTCTAACCTCTAGCCCAGAAGTTTTGTAAATACGCAATTAGTGTTCTGGCCTTGTAAATAAATGTTATTCTCAAACTATATTTTACTGGTTTATTATCTCCTAAACGTTTATGTTACTCCTTTGCCTTCAAACTTTAACCACCAAAATCAAAAATTTACCTTTCCCTGCAACACCATTTGAAGCGGTTTCGGGCAAATCTGGTTGAGATCAGCAACACACTTGACGGGCTTGCAGTGGCCACCGGAGCTCCCACTGGGAATAACGGAGATGGGCACGTTGTAACCGTCGACGAGGCTAACGTCATAGTAGTCTATCGGGCTGTTGAGGGTGAACTCCGCAAGGGAGACGGGTGGGGTTCCGCCGGCGCCGGAGCAATGGCGGGCGCCACCGCAGTCGCCGGTCAGGCAGGTGAAGCGGTGTGAGGAATCAAACTGGCAGTGGGTGCGGGGCCAGAAGCGGCCCGACCAGCCCGTGGGGGCGGATAGGGTGGCGGACTGGCCCGGGTGGAGTCGAAGGCCGCCGTTGGATAGGAAGGGTTGCCCGGCGCCGGAGAGGATCCCCGGCCATACCGTGATGTGGCAGTTGTTCTTTAACTTGAAATAAGTTGTTGCGCTCGCGCCTAATTTTCAAATTTGGTTTTGTAACGTCACTATTAGAGAATGTAATAAGTCTCAAAATTGATTTTCAACAACTATATATATCTAAGTAGGGCGTGATTACTTTTAGAATATTGTTTGTAGAGAAAAGCGTTGAGAAGACTATTAAGTTGTTTTTTGAATGATTGGTTTGTAGAAAATTTATAAAAACATGGAATAGAGTTAATGGGACTGCAATGACCTAAAAGTTCGTACTAAGAAGTAGTTTTGTCATTTTTCTTTAGAAGGGAGGAAAATCAAAGAACCAAATATTTAGAATTTTATTCACTTTCTGCGAATCAATAACATTCTAACCATGTCAATCAATCTTAAGTTACAATTGAGTATCGAAGATAATATGATCTTCCAACATATAACGAAAAAATTCAAAGCATAATTAAACTTTTGGGGACATAAATCAAGCCATGCATTACCAAGGGAATATCGTATTTACCTGACAAAGAGATGATCACAAGTAAGAACAGATGAAGAAAAGAGGCAGAAACTGTCATATTTGATTTGTTTATGTAAGTGTAAAGGAAGGTGAATTGGATTGTAGACCACAAAAAGGTTTAAGTAGATTTATCTATTTTAGATAGAAAGAGGAGATGAATAGATGGTTGTTTTGGATGGGTATTCATGACCACAAAACATAGGATTAGGCCTTTTTTATAACTATTGGACGTTAACACTAACTAAATAATGACCGCTTACAGCGATGATCTTACTGCTAGCCCACTCTATTTATAGAATTATAGGATTGAATTCGTTTTAAGACGACTTAATGTGTTTGGATTGGATTTGGATTGGATTCCTGTGACAATATTCCTATGAGAATTCATATTATAAGTGAAAATGTAAAAAACATGATTCTTAAAAAAATCAAAATTCATTTGAATGGAAAATTTTTTTTACTCTTGATTCTGAATGTTAAATGACCAGTATGTCCTTAGATTTAAATTTATATTGTTATTAAATTACTATTGTAAGATATGATATGATTTTTTTACTAAGGAAGAAATATTTGTGTTATTTTCTAATATTAAAAATTATCATAAAATACAATGTATATGAAAATTATCTAATAAATATCGGAAAATATGAAAATATATTTGGATTAAAATAAATATCGTAAATTCATCAACTTTATTAAAAAAATATATAATATATATGACATTTATAGTTTTTAATTAGAAATTTATCAAATAAAAATATTAAAATATGAGGGTACTTGTTTAACGTGGGTTTTTTGGTCTTTTGTATTTATATATTGGTGTTGCGAAGACCTCTCAAGAATTCATAATGGAATTCCGCACCTTACAACTTCGTATAGAAGAATGCCTCTCTATTGTCACGATAATGCCACCATTTGTAACGCTAAGTAAAGAAAATACAAATGACAACAAAATGATATAAATTCAATATTCCATTTCATTGGATATAGGAATACAAGATCTTTAGCACATTTATATGGTGCACCAAAGATGAATATATGATACATATTTCTCAAACTATTATCATATATCAAATAGCTTGGAGTACATGGCAATTGAGTTCATGTCACAGATGATGCATTTGTATAAAGTCTCGTTCATACTCGGAGCTTGATGACTTATGCATTCTTCTATTTCAAGGAATCATATTGCTGCGATAATTTGGTTTCGAGTTTTTGGAGCCTGATGATTTCCTCATTTTCATATTTAAAGGGACCATCTTGCTATGATAATTTGCTCATTTTCATTTTCGAGCATATATTTCATCGTTTGACAAGTTTATCTCTGATAAAGAGAGATTATCAAACAATGGTTAGCTTTAATCTCACAACCAAGACAACATTTGACTTATATATTCCATACGTGATTTGACGATTTATTCTCTTATTTATTTGAAGGGGACCATTGTGTATGGCAATTTAGTTTATTTGCTTAGATTTGGTTTGGTGATTGTCTTTATTATGATCACCGCAATCTAGTCGGTTTGGCCTCATAACATGGAGGAAATTTATGTACATATTTGGTAATGGAGATGATAATTCTTATATTGGAATATCACCAAATGGTTAGTTTAGCCTCATAACTAGGAGGGTTTTGTATGTGTTTGGATGCTTCGACTTTATGATGAAGACAACCTGATATTAGTGAATTTAACCTCATCACAATGATGAGTTATCTATAATTGATTTATCAATGATAATTCTGATATTAGAATATCGTACAAGCGGTTAGTTTAGCCTCATAACCAAGGAGGTTTTGTATATATGTTTTGGTGCTTCAACTTTATCACGAAGACAACCTAATATTAGTGAGTTTAACCTCATCACAAGGAGGAGTTACATATATTCGATTTATCAATGATAATTCTTATATTAGAATATCGTACAAACGGTTAGTTTAGCCTCGTAACCTAGGAGGTATTTTATATATATGGGGTGTTGTCTCGTATTATAGGAGACATCGTAAACATTTTATTCCCGTGTTCGGGAGAACATTGTGTATATGCTTTGTTTGAGTATGACGACTTTAGTTTATCTCATTACTAAATATCGCTAAGGGTTAGATTAGTTTAGCCTCGTAACCTAGGAGGTTTTGTATATATGTTTTGATGCTTCAACTTTATCACGAAGACAACCTAATATTAGTGAGTTTAACCTCATCACAAGGAGGAGTTACATATATCCGATTTATCAACGATAATTCTTATATTAGAATATCGTACAAACGGTTAGTTTAGCCTCGTAACCTAGGAGGTGATATTTATGTGTATTTGACTGGTTTAGATAATTATTATTTTTGATATAGATATTATAATGTTTTGGTCAATTTAGCCTCTTAACCCGGAGGGGTTTTATATGTATGTATTTGTTATATTGTCGATGATTCTTATATTTGAATATCATCAAATAGTTACTTTAATCTCATAACTAAGAGAATATTTTATATACTCAATTTGTTGAGTGTCTTGGACAGTTTAGCCTCGTGACCCCGAGGAATTGTATATGTGTGGGGTGTTGTCTCGTATTATAGGAGACATCGTAAGCATTTTATTCCCCTGTTCGGGAGAATATTTTGTATATGCTTTGTTTGAGTATGACGATTTTAGTTTATCTCATTACTAAATATCGCTAAGGGGTTAAATTAGTTTAGCCTCGTAACCTAGGAGGTATTGTATATGATTTGATTTAGATAATTATTATTTTTGATATAGATATTATAATGTTTTGGTCAGTTTAGCCTCTTAACCCGGAGGGGTTTGTATATATATTTTGTTTTGTTTATTTGATTTGTTAAATGAAGACTCCATCTTCAGTAAGGGAGAGGGAACCCAAGATCAAGCTTGGCGTGCATCCTCACTTACGACTAAGGTAATCCATATTTTAGTTTTTTGATCAGTCCAACGATAAGAGAGAGGGAACCCAAAATCCAGCTTGGCGTGCATCCTCGCTTATTATTAGAGCAGTCAATATTTAGGTTTTATGTTTGTTTTTCGATTTTTAGGTTAGTTGACATATTTTACAACTTTGGGATTTATTTTGCAATTTGTCCCCATTTAGGGGTGGATTTGTTGTTTTGTCCATTTAGGTGGACAATTTGTATTTTTAGGATTGATTTTGTAAATCAATTGGTACAAATTATATATTGTTGCGATTTATCCACATTTAGGGGTGGATTTGTAATTTTGTCCATTTGGGTGGACTATTTGTACTTTAAGGTTGATTTACATATCAAATGGTACAACTTATGTATTATTGTAGTTTATCCACGTTTAGTTGTGGATTTGTAATTTTGTCCATTTGGGTGGACTATTTTGATATTTTTTCGGATTGGAGTTGATTTGACAGACTTTTCCACATCTTGTGCTATTTTGCAATTTCGTCTTGTCTTAGTAGACTTCTTTTCTTTCATCACATAATTGGGAGCTATTTTCTTGATTTCAACATATTTATAGGGCACGCATGCAAAATCACCACTTGCATGGGTTAGAAGAGCAAACCATGCACGTAGATGTAAGCTCTGGTGTTTTGTAAATCCATGTCATTTAGCATGAATTTTAGTACCTTAATTTCTTTAACGTGAACTTTAGAACCTCAATTTCTTTCATATTAGAAATTGTATCATGTTACTAGCAATGCTCACGGTCATTTTGATTTGATTTTAATGATTAGGAGTCGTGATTTGTTTTGCAAAATCGAATGTATTTGTTGTGTCCAGTGCTTGCCATACTTGGAGTAAATTTCAGACATTTAAACTGCATTTGTTGGACGAGGTGCATGCATGCACGCACATGGTTTGTATTTTTTCTTACTCTATCAATCTAACCCTGTCGGACAAGGACAGCCTGATTAAGGATAAGTTTTGTCACTAATGAGGTGGTATGACAGTTCATTCAAATCCAATATTATTATATTGTAAGGTGCAAGAGTATATGACAATATGCACGTACAATATTGTGGACATATGATATCTCAATGTGGACCACCAAAGGAGTTTTTTTTTTTGAACTTAGCTTATTATTACATAATTTCTTTTGAGGGTAGTTATATCCCCATCCAATCATAAACACACATATAGTTACGTGACTTTTCCTGATAATTTTGAATCCAATTCGTAAGTGATGTTAACATATTCGGTTATGGGATTAAGACTATGGTGGTGTATGCTATCCGTTTTTTGCTTTTAAGCATTCTACGATTCTAACCACGTGAGGTCATAGATCGATTTAAACTATCGAATTCAATAAGGTTAAACTTATCGTCACTTTGAGATTTTCACAGATTCCACTTATGAACTTACTTTGATATAGATTATTATTTATGCCAACGAGTTTCCTCGGCAATTTAATTCAGGCCAACTATCAAATTAAACGTGTACGATTCTCAATCATTTCATCCGATTTAATTCTAGAGGCCATAAATTCTTATGCGATTTAGGCAACGTTGCAACATGCCTTTGATGTGGTTTTGATTAATTAATGTTAGGCCAAACATGGAGCCGTTGTTGTTGTTTTTTGGTTCAAGTATTTGGTCATTTTCTGGTTAAATTTCGACAGCCTTCCGGCCTCCTTTTTATTTACTAGAATATGATCAATCAATCCGGAGACAATTCCTCAAAAGGAAGGTGACCGGAATGATCATGTTTGGTAAAACGATTATCCGGGGACAATTCCTCAAAAGGAATGTGACCGGAATAACCGTGTTTAACAACCATTCGGGGACAATTCCTCAAAAGGAAGGTGGCCGGAATGATTGTGTTTGGTAAAACGATTACCCGGGGACAATTCCTCAAAAGGAAGGTGGCCGGAATAACCGTGTTTGACAACCATCCTGTGACAATTCCTCAAAAGGAAAGTGGCCGGAATGATCGTTGTTTTTTTATTATTATTGTTATTATTTTTTAAGATGAAGTAACCGTCGACGTTGCACTTGCCGGAGTTGCCACGGAGATTTGATGAAACCGGAGTCGTCGCGGAGTCGTAGTCGACGAAGTTGAAGTCGCTGCGGAGTTGCCACGAAGACAACGTTGTTGCTGGAGTTGGCACGGCCGCGGAGTTGGAGTCGGCGTTGGATGAAACCGGCGTTTGTTGCTTGTTGGGAGGATGTTGATCTTCTTCTGCTCAACAACAAACAAACTCTTCTCAGTTCCTTCACGTTACCCTCTCTTCTTCCTTTTGTCTTCTCACGATTTTTTGGTTTGTTTTTGATGTCTATCTATAAAAAAAGTCCTTTTCTCCAAGGAATTAACAGGGTATTTATAGGATGGTGATGACGAGAAATAGATGGACATCATGGGTTAACGTATGCGATCGTGGGGTAAGTGGATGGGATCATGTATTTGGAAGTTAAGATTCGTGTTGCCCCATTACCACGTATGACTCAAATATTTTTATAATTAAGTAATAACGTGATTTTACTTGGTGAAATTAAGATAAGTAAGAATAAGACTAATTCTCACCTATCTTTATTCGTGGAAGATGAAGAGGGTCAACAAGGGATGTAGTGGTTGAGGTGGGGATGGTGTTGCATGCATGAACGTGCATGACCTTCCTTTTCTCCCCCCTTATTTTTTGAAAGATAAAATGGTAAACCAAACCTCATATTACGAATAGGCTTAAAATCAACAATCTTGTTGGATTTATTTATTGGGAAATGTTTGTTGAACGCTTCGCGTCACGGACGCTGCAAACCCAGTCAGCAGAATGGCTGATGTGGGCAACCCAGTCAGCAGACGCGGCTGAGTTCGCTCTCTCCCCAGAAACAATTTCTTTGTTTAGTTTATTCCTCGTTTCGTACAAATTTCGCCATCCCTCGCCATCCCTCATTAATGCGTCTCAAATCACTCCATTCTTTCATCATGTTGGCGCTCCTACACTCAACATTCGTCCTCCTATTTCTTCCCTTCTCTTTATTAAATTCATTTTTTTCCGGACACACACGTCATTCATTTTCTTTAGTTTCTGGACAAGCACGTAACTTATTCCGGACACAGTTACTATTTATTCCGGACAGTTGGAATACTTATTCCGGACAGACGGAACACTTATTCCGGACAAACGAACTACTTACTCCTGATTTTTTGTTGCTGTTGTTTTATTTTCCCGATGCGTCCACCATCGCATTTAATGCTTTTCAAATCAGCACGTCCTCCGTCTTCTTTCTTATTGTTTGGCGCGTCACGGAGATACAAATATGAGTGTCTAGGTTATTCCGATCCTACGAACCATTCCTTCTTCTCTCCTTCCTCCATTTTTGTTGTACTGTAATGGCACTCGTAAATGTGTCCTCACAGCCGGCTCCTGCCTCCAACGTCCCTCAAGTGATGATGAATTTTCCTTCCTTCGAAGAAGCCAAAGCATTTTACGTTTCATACGCCGATTCCTGTGGTTTTGGTGTGAAGATAAGGCAATCTCATTACGATCGTGGTGTTGTTATACGGGCCACTCTTACTTGCTCAAAGGAAGGTAATGCTCCCGGAAACCAAGGTGAAGGTAGACCGAAACATAGGTTATCCGGTAGGGTCGAATGCACTGCGCGGATTAGGGTCTCCGGTAATCCATCCAGAGGCTACGTAATTAACTACGTAGATCTCGAACATAATCACGCCATGCTGTCGGAAGACCAGATGCGCTTCCTCCGTCAAAAACGATCCGTCCCGGAGTCCGCCAGAGCACGCATTTCGTGCAATGATGCTGCCGGTATATCTGCCGCCAAGACCATGCAATCTTTTGTGGTCGAAGCTGGAGGTCACGATAAATTGTCTTTCAACGAGCGGGACCTAAGGTTATTTATTCTCCACTTAACCTGGTTGAAGTTACGCATTTAGCTTTGTCATAAAAATTATGTTTCGCAGGAATGTTGTGAACGAGGTTAGAAACCTCAAAATGGGACCAGGAGATGCGCAAGCTATCCAAGATTATTTCATCAGGATGCAGAAGAATGATTCCCGCTTCTTTTACGTAATGGATATGGACGACGAAGGCAGACTACGAAATGTGTTCTGGGCCGACAGTCGGTCTCGAGCTGCTTACTCTTACTTTGGAGATGCAATATGTTTCGACACAACATACATAACAAACAAGTATGACATGCCTTTTGCCCCATTTGTGGGGGTAAATCACCACTACCAGTCCGTCCTACTCGGTTGCGCACTCCTCTCTTCCGAGACGACACAAAATTACATTTGGTTGTTCCAAACATGGTTGACGTGCATGAACGGTACGTGTTTTATTTTGTCCGGCTTTGTCCATTTTACGTTGTGTGCCTGTCCGGTTACTCCCTTACGTCTGTCCGTTTTACGTATTTTGCTCGTCCGGTTTATCCCTTACGTCTGTCCTGTTTACGTCTTTTGCTCGTCCTGTTTACCCCTTACGTCTGTCCGGTTTACGTATTTTGCTCGTCCGTTTTATCCCTTACGTCTGTCCGGTTTACGTATTTTGCTCGTCCGGTTTATCCCTTACGTAAGTCCGGTTTACGTTTTTTGCGCGTCCGGTTTATCCCTTACGTCTGTCCGGTTTACCCTTGACGCCTGTCCGGTTTACGTCTTTTGCTCGTCCGGTTTATCCTTTACGTCTGTCCGGTTTACGTCTTTTGCTCGTCCGGTTTACCCTTGACGTCTGTCCGGTTTACGTTATTTCTGTCCGGATTAACATATGTTTTTATCTTGATCGCTTTGTGTGCAGATACAAGCCCCCCGGCGATCATAACAGACCAATGTGGCGCCATAGCTTCGGCTGTGAGGACTGTGTTCCCTGAAGCGCGGCACAGATTTTGTATATGGCACATAATGAATAAGGCCCCTGTGAAGCTGCCCAAGAAGTACCGGGAGCATACGTTGTTTGACCTCAACAACTGTGTATTCGATTCCAAGACTCCGGCAGAATTCGAGCGGAATTGGCAGGGATTTCTAGATGATTTCGAGTTGCACGACAATAATTGGCTCCGATCCATTTATGCAATTCGAGAGCACTGGGTACCTGCATTTTCGAGGGATTGTTTTTCCGCCGGAATGGCATCAACCCAGAGAAGTGAGGGTATGAACGCCTTCTTCGATAAGTACCTCACATCAAGGACGACACTTAAGCAGTTCGTTCAACAATACGAACTCGCACTACGCCACAAGTATGAGAAGGAAGCTCAGTCTGATTTCGATTGTCAGCATAAGGCTCCGCAATTGATTTCGAAATATCCATTCGAGAGGCAATTGAGCGAGTTGTATACGGTGGGTGTCTTCAAGAAGGTGCAGTTAGAAATTGGGAAGATGATGTACTGCGACATCAAGGATGAGTTCAACGAGGACGACACATTGCACTTCAACGTGACCGAACATGTATTGACACATATCCTCCCATTGTCGAAACGGTTCACAGTGCAAATTAGAGATGAGAAGTGGGTATGCGATTGCAGAATGTTTGATCACGTCGGTATCCTATGTTGTCACGTTTATGTTGTTATTGCCCGAATACGTCCAAACGCGTTGCTCCCCGAGTTTTACATCGTCCACCGATGGAGGAAGGATATCCGAAGGAGCTATGGAGTCAAGTTTCCTCTTCAAAGCGGCATAACGGGGAACGATGCGCTTCGTCGCCACGACGACATAATGGGTCGTGCGCTTTGGATCGCCGAGGCCGCTTTCGACTCAAACGACAGATATCTTCAGGCGGTAGAGGCACTTGAGTTGCTTAAGGAACGTATGCAACGACCTGATCCTGTGTTCGCTGGTACATCCGTTCTCAATCCGGATAAGACAATACGGAAAGGCAGACCGCCGAGCAAACGACGGATTTCTTTGTCTGAGAAAATAATTAAAAGTAACGTTAAGAAAATCAACAGGAAGAAGGCTCTACCCCCGTTACACCCTGCAGCACCCAAACCGGGGGATCACGATTTCGATGACTGGGACATGAATTTGCATTACGAGGGAGTTCCTCCTTGATTATTGTATTTGTCCTTGGTTGGAATTATTCCTATGTAATTTTGTTGAAAGTCATTGTAATTTTGTTGAATGTCATTGTATGTAATTTTGTTGAAAGTCATTGTATGTAATTTTGTTGAAAGTCATTGTATTATTGCATAAGATTCAACCCTTTCTTTGCTTGATCGTTTGTGAATTAATTTCTCATGGCGACAAATATATTAAGTAATTTTGTACCGTTGTATGTCTGTCCGGATTAAGTTAACAGTATGTCCGGATTAAGTTAACAGTATGTCCGGATTACGTAACATCAAAGTCCGGATTAAGTGACCAGTATGTCCGGAATACGTAATTAGGCAGTCCGGATTACATTGTTTGTCTGTCCGGATTACGTTAATTTCTGTCCGGAATAAGTTACCAGTATGTCCGGATTACGTTACCAATATGTCCGGATTACGTTACATCAATGTCCCGAAACGGAACAAAAAGTTTGTCCGGAATAAGTGTATTTGCTGTCCGGAATAAGTGTATTTGTTGTCCGGAATAAGCGTATTTGTTGTCGGGAATAAATGTATTTGTTGTCCGGTTTAAGAATAAAGTGTGTCTGGAATAAGTGTTTTTGCTGTCCGGAATAAGTGTATTTGCTGTCCGGAATAAGAATAAAGTATGTCCCGAAACGGAACAAAAAGTGTGTCCGGAATAAGTGTATTTGCTGTCCGGAATAAGTGTATTTGTTGTCCGGAATAAGCGTATTTGTTGTCCGGAATAAATGTATTTGTTGTCCGGTTTAAGAATAAAGTGTGTCCGGAATAAGTGTATTTGCTGTCCGGAATAAGTGTACTTGCTGTCCGGAATAAGTGTATTTGCTGTCCGGAATAAGAATAAAGTGTGTCCCGAAACGGAACAAAAAGTTTGACCGGAATAAGTGTATTTGCTGTCCGGAATAAGTGTATTTGTTGTCCGGAATAAGCGTATTTGTTGTCCGGAATAAATGTATTTGTTGTCCGGTTTAAGAATAAAGTGTGTCCGGAATAAGTGTATTTGTTGTCCGGAATAAGTGTACTTGCTGTCCGGAATAAGTGTATTTGCTGTCCGGAATAAGAATAAAGTGTGTCCCGAAACGGAACAAAAAGTTTGTCCGGAATAAGTGTATTTGCTGTCCGGAATAAGTGTATTTGTTGTCCGGAATAAGCGTATTTGTTGTCCGGAATAAATGTATTTGTTGTCCGGTTTAAGAATAAAGTGTGTCCGGAATAAGTGTATTTGCTGTCCGGAATAAGTGTACTTGCTGTCCCGAATAAGTGTATTTGCTGTCCGGAATAAGAATAAAGTGTGTCCCGAAACGGAACAAAAAGTTTGTCCGGAATAAGTGTATTTGCTGCCCAGAATAAGTGTATTTTTTGTCCGGAATAAGTGTATTTGCTGTCCGGAATAAGTGTATTTGTTGTCCGGAATATGTGTATTTGTTGTCCGGAATATGTGTATTTGTTGTTCGGAATAAGTGTATTTGCTGTCCGGAATAAGTGTATTTGTTTTTCGGAGTAAGTGTATTTGTTGTCCGGTTTAAGAATAAATTTTGTCCAGAAACGGAACATTAAGTTTTTCCGGAATAAGTGTATTTGCTGTCCGGAATAAGTGTATTTGTTGTCCGGAATTAGTGTATTTGCTGTCCGGAATAGGTGTATTTGTTGTCCGGTTTAAGAGTATTGATTATTTATACATGTCCTTGTATTGATAATTTAACCCAACACCAAATGTCATTGTATTGATAAATCATTCAAATAGTCTATGTAATTTTAACATGTATACATGTATAACTTTGTAAAAAAAATTAAAACATCCAGAGTCGTTTATTGTTGATCGCACATCCCAGAGTCTTCGAGTAAGAAATTGGCCAAATCGCCTCTAAAACGGTGAATAACCTTGCTCTGCTTCGGCTGAGTCGGATCAGCATTCTCCATCAAACGCTTGATCCAGTACAAAACGTATGGCCCGCAGTCGTTACTCCCCGCTAGCTGTCGTTGGCTACCCTTCCTGTCAACTCTCAGTGGCCATTCGACCGCCAAAAACCCTCGCCAGAATCCCGCTATCTTAGACGCGGTGCATTCATGAGTTCCGACTAAAAGGTTAGGATTTTCACCTCTTTTAAGCGTGCGGGAGAGGCTGTTGTACTGAATGAACTCCGATCGAGGTCCGTGGGCAACGAACAGAGTCCAGTGGCCGGACAAACAGCATGGCTGTGCGATGACGACTTCCTCCACATTAAGTCCTTCCATTTTTGGGAGTAAATAATCTCTCTTTATATCTTCTCCCTGTCCCTCCACAATCATTTCCGATTCGAAGGATGATAAGCAGACCACCTTTTGTTGCCCTCCTCTTCTGACGAGTACCTCAATTAGGCCGTCAAGCGTTTCGTTGGTGATTTCTGTGCCTCGCGAAATTATTTCCTTGAGATCACCCCTGCTGATAATGCTGAGAACCCCCCTCCAGATAATATCTTTTGCTTCTCGCTCGGGGGCCGTTGCATTCAATAAACGATGTACCTCATCATTGGTCAGCGTTCTCAAGGCGGTATCATCCACATCTGGCCTCGTGGACGAAACAAGGGCGGCCAGTTCATCTTTCGCTTTTTCTTCACTGGCTTCTTCGGGCCCTTTTGTTTTTGTGGTGGCTTCTTCGGCCTCCTTTATTTGTTCTTGTTTTTCTGCGGCAATCTTCTGTGCCTCATCTTGGCCAGATTTGCTTTGCGCTTCGTGTATGTGTTCTGTGCGCAAGCGTGGTTTAAAGGTCCGCATTTTTTTGGGGTGCAAAAGCGGAAGCGCAACCCCAGCCTTCCTCTTTCTTTCCTCCTGTCTCCTCATAACTTCCTCCTTTTCTTCCTCCTCCTCCCTCTTATTTCTCTCTTCCTCCTCCCTCTTTTCCCTCTCTTCCCTCTCCTCCTCCTCCCTCTTATTTCTCTCTTCCTCCTCCCTCTTTTCCCTCTCTTCCCTCTCCTCCTCCTCCCTCTTATTTCTCTCTTCCTCCTCCCTCTTTTCCCTCTCTTCCCTCTCCACCGCCTCCCTCTTATTTCTCTCTTCCTCCTCCCTCTTTTCCCTCTCTTCCCTCTCCACCGCCTCCCTCTTATTTCTCTCTTCCTCCTCCGCCTCCCTCTTATTTCTCTCTTCCTCCTCCCTCTCTTCCCTCTCTTCCCTCTCCTCCGCCTCCCTCTTATTTCTCTCTTCCTCCTCCCTCTTTTCCCTCTCTTCCTCCTCCCCACGGACTCTCAGCTCACGACACTCTTCTTGAGAGATCCGCAGTTCTTCCTCCAGGTTGTTAATTTTAACGGTCGCCTCCCTAAGTGCTGCTTCGGCTCGCAGCCATTTCGTCTTCACCTCACTAAGTTCCAACTCTTGTAGCAGTGGGTCACATGGAATGCTGCATTCACTGAGTTGTATCCTTGGTAGAGTGGATGTTGAAGGTGTTTCCTTCGAGGCGACCGTTGCTTCTGCAGGAGTTGAAGGTGTTTCCTTCGCTGCGGGAGTTGCTGCTGCAGGAGGAAATTGATCCTCTGACAACAGTGAATGCTCCCGTGCACTGAGTTTTGGGGTGCCCTTCAACTCAAATTGGCCCGAGTATATCCGGGACAAGTTGATGCCTCGATCTTCCCATTTTCTAAGGATTTGGCGTCTGCTAAACATTTCGGTCCAACACTTGAACCGTGGAAATGCTGACCGGGGATCCCCCAATTTGAACTTCTCGCAAAGCCACACCTGAAAACAGGAATAAGTTAAAAAACAGAAACATAACATCCCCAGGACAGTCTCATAACGTTAATCACTAATTCCGGACAGACACAACTCTTATTCCGGACAGACACAACTCTTATTCCGGACAGACACAACTCTTATTCCGGACAGACAAAGACGTATTCCGGACATACAAATTACTTATTCCGGACAGACACAAGACGTATTCCGGACACATACAGGACTATTCCGGACTGGCAACACACTTATTCCGGACAGGCAACACACTTATTCCGGACAGAGACAACACTATTGAGGACAGACACAAAACTTATCCCGGACAGACACAAGACTTATTCCGGACAGAGACAACACTATTCAGGACAGACACAAGACTTATCCCGGACAGACACAAGACGTATTCCGGACAGACAAGACAATCATTCCAGACACATACAGGACTATTCCGGACAGGCAACACACTTATTCCGGACATAAACCAACACTACTCCGGACTGACACAACACTCATTCCGGACTACCACAAGACACTTATTCCGGAAAACCTCAAGACACTTTTTCCGGACAGAGACAACACTATTCAGGACAGACAGAAGACGTATTCCGGACAGACACAAGACGTATTCCGGACAAGCAAGACAGTCATTTCGGACACATACAGGACTATTCCGGACAGGCAACACACTTATTCCGGACATAAACCGACACTATTCCGGACTGACACAACACTCATTCCGGACCAAGATGCTTACTTGTAATACGGCAACGCAACCAGACACGTAGCCCTGCTTCATAGAGAAGTTCGCTGACGATCTCCTCCTCGAGAGGTCCCGTTGGGCTTCCTCCAGGCCTTCAACCAAGAAAGTGTGAACCGCATTTGCCCACGCATATCTCTTGAGGCGCTTGAGGTTCTTAAGGTGTTTCGTGTACCACGCTTTAGTTCGCAGTGATCCATCGAAGAACAAAAAATGATTGAAAATCATAGAAATAAGGAGTCGGACGTGCTCCTCCTCCTCGCCCATCTTGCTCGTGGCGGTAAGATGACCCAGTAGCTGGGTGTTGTCGAGGTTAACCCCGTCACGTTTCGCTACGTACATGGCATCCATATCCACTCTCTGCCCATGTACTCTTAGTCCAAGTAGAAGGGCGACGTCTTCTACCGTAAATGGGACCACCCCAGTGGCTATTCTCAGACCGACTTCATTGGCGTCGAAGTGTTCGACGAACCAACCCAGTATCTCGTTGTCAGTTGTGACGTGAGGAAAGCTGAGGAAGTGACCGAAAGGCGTCCGTTGGAAGACATTTTTCTCCTCCTCCTTCATCCGGTCGAACTGCTTGTGAAGGGCCGCGAAACCGCACTTGGTTTCGCGGAAGTAGTACGTGCTTCCCTTAAACCACACAAAAAAATTGTTAGAGGCCAATAATGAACCTTAAAATGAACCAGAAAGAACATGGTTGACAAAACACCTGCGCGGCTACAATTTCAGGAGCAATGGAGGTTTCAGGTAGAGAAGGATCCATTTTCGCCTTGTCTTGGTTTTCGTTACTGGAATGGAAAGGTTTTGGAGCAATGAAGGTTTTGGATGAGCGTATGGAAAGGAACTCCGGGTGAAATGGGGAAAGTTACTCGAATGCTGTACCGCCGCTACTGATGTACGTGAAGTCGAACCGTCTAATCGTGATTTAGGGAAATGAACCGTCGCACGGAAATGAACCGTCGCACCCAACAAATCGTGATTTAGGGAAATGAACCGTCGCACCCAACAATTCGTATACATTTCCCCGCGCAGAGGTTTTGGTTGACTGGACGCACACCTGGCAGCTGACGTGTTATTCCACGTAGGACGCGTCACGGACGCTCGCGTCCGTATATAACTACTCTTATTTATTTAGTGGCGAAATTTCATTTTCACCCTTACATCTTGTGATATTCTACATCTCTTCCTGTTTTGACTATTTTCATGTCCAATCTAATAAATATAGATCAAGAGATTGATAATTCCTTAATTTTCATTTCGATTTAATTGCTTAGTCTTCATCTCAATAGAGTTTCAAATTGCATATGTTTCCACTAAGCTGGGATGACAATTGGTCGACGATCATTGAAAATTTTATTTTGATTGGAGATATTTTTTTGTGTCAACAGTACTATAATAAATACAACTGATGGTAATATGGTAAATGTGACTCTAGAATTTGAATTATTGCAAGAAGCTATAAAAATTCAACTTCTTATTTCTATACAAAATTTGTTGTTAAGAATCTAGAAGTTGATTTTCTGTTTGTGAATCATATTTGGATTCTTACCGGATTTTTGCTGGAATCCGTTGCCAAGCGCACCCTTGGTCTTTAGTTGTTCAAACATGGTCTGGTTTGGAAATGCTTGGTGAGTTTGCGGATTATACAACTGTTCAAGTTAGAGCTGTGATTTTAATTTAAATAGATACTTATAAAAGTCATAGATAAGGCATTATATACGTTCGGAACCGTAATCAATATTTGGTTGGTAGAATTGTAGGCATTGTATTTTGAACAAATTTTCAAACTTATTTTCTAAATTAGGCCAAATTGTTATACTCTGCTATTATTAAGTTTATCGACTTTTGACCCAACACGATGACATACCAAGACATGAAACAAGCAAATGGAACAATTATATGGTTGGTTATCTTAGTTATGGTAAATTATTAAAAAATAACATTAAATAAAATGATTTGATCTAAAATGTATTAAAAGATACAACTGTACTTGGATTTGTGGAAGTCGACATAACACTAACATGATTATCATCTTTTACGTCAAATCAATGTTTTTTAAAATGGTCTTTAAGGCGTTTCATTAGAAATATTCTAAACGTGTGCATTCGAAACAATAAAACAAAATATTTAACGTTCCAACTCTATTCATGAGATCCTTGTACACGCACGCGAGCATTCGTGACGCGCGCTGACATGGTCAGTACAGTCAGCAGTCCGGTCAGCAAAATTCAAATGTTTTTTTACTTTTTGAACTTAATTAAGTAACATATTTATTTTGTGTCACATGCAATTTTTACTTTCCCGATTCAATATTTCGATTCCCAATGCAACATTTCGTTTCCTCATCCAACATTTTCCAAATGCAACTTATTCTGACACACAATTTAATCTAGACAGACACAAAACTTATTCTGGACAGACACACAACTTATTATCGACAAACTTTGAACTTATTATGGACAAACTTTGAACTTATTCTTGACAGACTTTGAACTTATTATGGACGCACACATAACTTATTCTTGACAAACTTTGAACTTATTCTGGACAAACAGAGAACTTATAATGGACAGACTTTGAACTTATTCTGGACAAACACAGAACTTATTATGGACAGACTTTGAACTTGTTCTGGACAAACACAGAACTTATTATGGACACACTTTGAACTTATTATGGGCAGACACACAACTTATTCTAGACAAACTTTGAACTTATTATGAACAGACACACAACATATTCTGGACAGACTTTGAACTTATTATGGACAACACACAGAACTTATTATGGACAAACTTTGAACTTATTCTGGACAGACACACAACCTATTCTGGACAAGCTTTGAACTTATTCTGGACAAACTTTGAACTTATTCTGGACAAACTTTGAACTTATTATGGACAGACACAATCTATTCTGGACAGACACACAACCTATTCTGGAAAAACTTTGAACTTATTCTGGACAGACTTTGAACTTATTCTAGACAAACTTTGCACTTATTATGGATACACACAAAACTTATTCTGGACAAACACATAACTTATTATGGACAGATTTTCAACTTATTCTGGACAGACTTTGAACTTATTATAGACAAACACAAAACTTATTATGGACAAACTTTGAACATATTCTGGACAGACTTTGAACTTATTATGGACAAACACACAACTTATTCTGGACATACTTTGAACTTATTCTGGACAGACACATAACTTATTCTGGACAGACTTTGAACTTATTATGGACAACAAACAGAACTTATTCTGGACAGTCACACAACTTATTCTGGACAGAATAAGGTGTTCGTCTGTCCATTTTATGTTTTGGGTTTTTCCGTGGGGGAATCAAAAGTTTCATTGAGAATAAATGTTGCGTGGGGAAATGAAATATTGCATTGGGAAACGTAATGGTGCATTGGGAGAGTATAAGTTGCATGTGACACAAAATAAATCTGTTATTCAATTAATTTCAGAAAGGAAAAGACATTTGACTTTTGATAACTAGACTGTTGCTGCTGACTGGACTGAGCACGTCAGTGCGCGTCCCGGACGCAAGCGTCCATTAATCATTTCAATTCCTTATCGGTGTTTACTTCTCTGTCGATTTACCTACACGTCTGCGGGAATTGAGTCCACGTCCTTAGTCTTGGCGGTAAATCGGGGGCGGGGGCACGTGGACCTGATTGGTTTTTATTTTTTGATTACTAAAATATGTTAACAAATGTTTTAAAATTTTATTTAATTCTTTTTTCATTTTTTTTCTTCTGAAAACAATTTTTTATTTGTTTATATATTTTTAATTTTTATCCATGATTGATCCAAATAACGTGGAGGGAAAGGAATGTAGGGTGTCTGGGCTATTTTTGGGCGTAGTTAAAGAAAATTTGGGATGAGTGAGTTGATATGATGTGGTAGAGAAATAAGATGATGTGGTAAAGAGAAAATCGGACGTGCTTAGACACTATTAAAGTTGGTCTATAAGACTATAACTGTATTTTTATCCACTGTCTGTATCAATGTGTCAACACTAAGTTGATGTTTGGGACTTTGGGTGAACTTTTTTCCGGTGGGATAAAAGTGCAAAAAACCTCCACCTCCACCTTCACGGCCCAACGGCTACTACCTAAATCTAAATGTCTGAGAATCCAATATGTAGGATCTTACAAGAAGATATATGATACGACATTTTGATGATAAAAGTTCACAACATGATTGACTAAGCTTACCTTCAATGAGTTTTTAAAATTTTATGTGTAGGACAAGACAAATGGACAATACACGAAGTGCTTGCACAAGCTTTAGGTTACCATCGAGGCATCGAGCTTTACTTCGCACTAACATAATTAATGTCATTGTAAGTTTTTTGTCGAGTTTGATAATTGATAGTGGGGGTTTTTTTATAAAAAAAAATCATTGTAAGTTTTTTGTCGAGTTTGATAATTGATAGTGCCGTCGATCACCATCCTAAGAAGATAAAAACATCGACAGAATTAAAGAGCGATTTGGTTTCTTGATTTGTCTTCTTCATTGCAGACGGATGTATTTACACGTTGGAATCGTGAAGTAGAAACAACAAGTCAATTAGTGTCGTGCATTGAGCACATCAATAACCATGTACGGGTTACTTTAGGCGTCGTATCACTGTTACGTCAGCTACGTTGTGTGTCACATCAGTTGCTCTTTCCATCGAAGACATACCAGTCTCTTGCTTTTACATTTTTCTCATCTTAGATTCTTTTTCTTTCACGTCGTACCAATATTGATCCGGGGTAAAAAACAAATAAAAAACCATATTTTAAGAAGAATTTTTTTAGGAAATTATTATTCATCATCCGAAAACTATTTAAATCGCTCCAACAATTATAATTTTGCACTTCACAATTCATTTAATACACATTTCGTCTCGTCTCTTAAAATGAAGTTTCTGTCTACGTTTTCCTCATTTTCCCAGTACAAACACCACGAAAATGTCTCGCAAAGCGCCTGCATTTAGTGAAGTAAGTCCAACAAAAAAATCGGGTTGAACGTCTGGGTAAAACGCCCTCATGGTGGGGGCGTCTTAACGAGACATCACTCTCAAAGGGCGGGCGTTTTACCCAGACGTTTCCCCCATGGAGGGGCGTCTGTCTAAGACGCCTCACCCATGGGGTGACGTCTGGCTAAGACGATCGTCCAAAAAAATATTAAAATTATACGGTGTGTTATCTCAAAATTTTTGTGGTTCCGTTGCAAGTTTCTTTCGGTGGTAATGGGTCGGATTACAATGAGTTTTTTTTCGAGTGATGAATATTCAAAAAAATTCATATCCTACAATTTTAAGATCCCAAATTTTCCGGTGGTAAAACTTCCATACTTACAAATACCACCTCGACAGGTCGTTCAGAGGTTGTTTTGGATTTTGAAATTGTTTGATGTGGAAATTTTTGAATCATCGTCACTGGCAAAAACTCGTTGTAATCCAACTCGTATAATTACCAATTAATATCAAAAAAAATTGGAACGGAACCTGAAATAATTTAAGATAACACACTATATAATTTTTAAAAAATATATTAAAAAAGGGGCGTCCGCCAGAACCTCCTCCCCCATGGGGGAGGCGGACCCCCTTAATTTTTTTATTTTTTGTTATTAAAATGATGCTTGACATTTTATCAGATTCGAGTACCCTGAGGTGTCCGTTGACTCATTTCCTGACATCTGAAACATTGTGTTTTATGATTATGAGAAGAAGATGAAGAGAGAGAGAGAGTAGTAGGAGAGTAAAATGTCGAGATATATGAGTAGAAATTAGAGAATGGTAAGATGGTAATTTACACAGACGATTTAAGTAGTTTTCCGACGAAAAATAGCAGTCCAGTTTTTAAAAATAAATTTTAAATGAATATATTAACATTTAAAATTGGGCGACCAACCACTAGTTTTTTTCGCCCTGGGTGGTCCCTCGGGAAAGAGCACCCGCTGTGAGGCTTCCACTGCTTTTGTTTCTTCTCATTAGTCATGTCCTGTTTTAAAGGTTGGTATCTTCGATTATGGGTCAATATTAGTAAGTTAGTATTTGTTCTAATGGCCTCGCCACCCAAAAACAATTAACGGTAAGAGTGAAAACGATTCCTACGACGAAACTGCTACTTTTTATTTTTTCTAGAGTTTTCCCATGAACTTATGAGATATTTTTTCTGTACGTTTTCACTTCCTACTTTGTTATATTGCTGGCCTAAAAATAACGTTACGTCAAATTATTTTTGCTTGAAGCAAATTATTTTGGTATGCATCTACAAGCACTTGTATGTAAACGTCCAAATTCGAAGTAATGTATATTCAAGAATTTTGGAGTATAGATTTCTGTAATTGCATTTACCGTAACATTATTGTCTAATTCTAGAAGCCAGGCAACATTTTTTAATCATCAAAGCTGTATATAATTAGTTCAAACTATTAAAGTCATTTTTAGAGCTGGATTTCATTTGTTTTAATAAGGTCGATTTCTTAGTTGTTCACAAGTCATGCTCGGCGACCTCGGTGACCGAAGATGCCATTATGACTTATGAGATGTGAAAGCCAATACACAAGATTTATTTAAAAAGTCATAGAAAACAAAGCCCAAAGTTCCAATCATCCAATGGTTGGTTTGACAAGGAGACGTGCTTATTTAAAAGGTTTTTTTAAAAATAATAATATTTTTTAATTTTATTTTAAATTTGTATGACAAATATTTTTAACACTTGTCATCACGTCGCGATATGTGGTAATGAATTGTTTCTACTGTAGCATGAAAAATATTTATCCTACAATTTTAAAATGATTTTTTTCTTTATTTTTTTATTTCAAAAACTTTTCTTAATTGAAATGGTTAAATTGCAGTTTGGCCTCCAATGTATTTTAAGGGGAGTTACTAAATATTGTCCAACTTTTACTTAAATCACTCGTCCTAATTATCATTTTGTCATTCACAATTCATTTAATACTCATTATATCTCATAAAAAATAAAATAAAAATCGAGACGTCTGACTATAACTCCTCTCATTTGGTATAATAAGGAGTACAATAATAAAGTCTCAACTTAAATTAGTTTTACTTAAAATATTGAAATTCACACACTCTAAATTTCAAAAATTATAATAATGTATTCACAAACTTTATATCGTAAATCTCACCGAAAAGATATTCATCACATACAATCATTCATTTTTAAACGCCTTTTGTAACTATAAGGTTTCAAACCGTAAAATACCCAAAAAATAAATCATCATCATTTTCTTTAACACTTTTTAGTAACTTTTAAGTTATTTGTAAAAATACACAAAATGTCGGCCTTTGGGTGCATTTGAGGGGTGCGTTTGGGTGCAACTCCTAAATGTCAACTTCTGGGAATGTGGATTTAAGAGCAGTTTTTTTCTTGATGGTTGAGAGTTGTTTGTATAGGCAAAAGACTTCTGGTAGTGAGTGATGTCTTGTGAAAGGAAATTCTTAAATTGTCCCTAGACTTTGATTAAATTAAAATATATTATAAATTCGTTTTCGATGTTTTTTTTTAAAAATTTCCTACTGAAAATATGTTTTTTTATTTGTTTATATATTTTTTTAAAATTAAAATTAAATTATTTGTTTACCCAAGATTGATCTCCAAATGATATGAGAGTAAATTACCCCTCAGACTTTGATTAAATAAAAGATTATATAGATATATGCTGAAAATAAACACGATAGAATGGTAGAATCTATTCTAATGTTTGGATGTTTGGATCCACTGTAGCAGCTGGGTGGATCCGATGTATCAAAACGCCCGAGTCTCTGACTTTCGACGCAGAACCAAACATATTAAAGAGGGAAGACATATTTATTATATATACAGAGTAAAAACAGAATAAAGGACAACATCTTTAGTTTTCCCAAAGAATAGATAATATATACTAAGCTCCACCTTGGATCTGCCTCACACCGCATGCACTGATGTACCCGTTTGCTTAATATTTAATTTAATCCACCACACCTTGACACCTTTCCAAGCACAACTGCACAAGTACACGAGATAATACCATGTGTAAGTTTATCAAAAACAAATAAAAAAATCACCACTTCCCACGTCCCACCACTACAATAATAATTAACCAATGTTAATTAATTATCGATCCTTAGCCCTTAAATGACAAACCATTTCGATTTTCCACATCTCAAACATGCAACTTAATCAGGATCTCGGAGCATAAGGGTGGCGTGTGCGCTGAGCAAAGCGCAGCTTCAAGACGGGTACGTATCATATCCCTGGGAGAAGAAGATGAGGGAATCGCTTCCAATCCAACACTCGAGCTGCTTTCTTTCCCTCCTCATCCTGCCCAAGTCCTCCGACTCTTCCCACTCCAGTTACAACCCTCTGGAGGACACGCTTGCCAGGGCCAACTCCTGGCTCAACTCTGCCCAGGCCTCTGGGGTCCCCATTGTCTTCATGAATGTTCAAACCGAGGCTCTGCTTACCAAGGTACGTCAGGAGATGTTGTATGTAGTTAGTTTGAGTTTCGAACATATATACTTAAACTTTAGGTTTAAATATAAGTGTGTCATCCACTCTACAGAGATTACTTACTTGTTTACATGGTTTTTCTTGACGGTTTGCAACCTCTTGTGAGGTACTTATTAGATATACCATGTTCTAATGTAATTGTCCCAGTTAAATAATTCTCTAATTGAAATCTGAAAATTTGACCGATTTAGTTTAACTTTGATGATTTCTAGCTGGGATAGTACATTTACAGTATTATGTATTTTATGGTTTGCATACATATGATCTTAAAATTCTTGTGAGTTAGTATAAATATTAGTTTTTTTTTTGAAAAGCATCACGTACGTTCTTTTTAGTTAGATCCCAAATATATAGCTCTCACATGTTGAGAATCAACTCATACTTCTGACTAGTTTTAAGATACGGGAATATGGATCTACCAATTGAGCCAACTCAAATCGCCGTGAGTTGGAATGAACATTTTGACTTGTGATTGCAATGTTATATGACAATTTTATTTATTGAGCTTTTGAAATAACATGTTCATCCAAACAATGAAAACACAAATTACATTATTTTTTGTAAATCTTTGTATTGTAAAATAAATAATTAATAAATGACTTTTAACTTAATTTTATCCTTAACAATTAAACTGACGTGCTTTTTATGTGGTAGATCTCTGGTGAGACAGCTTCGTCCACCGTGAATGCTGGCTCTATGAATGACCTCGCGAACCTAGCAAATGCAAGCCTTTATGGGTTTGAGGACTACCACGGGGTGGACATTGGCGTGGTGAAGGCGGTTCGACTTTGGTTCACTCCTGTGGCTGGAGAGTATGCTATTGAGATCAAGCTTAGAGAGGGCGATACAAAGCTCGGCTTCGCAGTTAGTCGCACCGAAGAGGTTCTTTAAATATTTCCCACTAACTTAAATTTTGTTTAAATTAAATATTTCCTCGTAAAGAAATTCTTGCATTAATCAAAATTCATACAAACTTGTAACGTTATATATGCATCATGGATGCATTTACAGGGTTTCATATACATATCATCGGTGATCGACGAAGACGATCCAAACCTCCCATCAACTCGCTCTGGCCTTCGCAACCTCTACAAGGAAGCAACGAGAGCATCCAAATTACTTATCATTTCCAGGGTTTCCAACGAGAAGGTACTCCCGTGGATGGTTTCCCCTTCGGGAGCCATTCGTTGCTTCGACACCGTCTCCCTTAGCCAAAAGCTCTCCCTCCATCGCCACGCGCTCCAGCCCATCCTAGTCCACGTCCTCATGTGGGATCGCGTGGCGCCACCACCTAAAGGGAGGTTGGCATCATCAACCGTCGTCATGCCCCCGTCGGCCGACCAGATGATTCAAAACATATCGTTGAACGACGAGGCTAGACTCGTGATGAGGGACACGTCTGGTGAGGTTTCGTTTAGGTTCATTGATTTTTCTATCTAAATTATTGTGTTGGTCGGACATATATATGTATCCGTACGTTGATGAGAAATCATCATAGTTCCGATTGAATACTTTGTTATTGCTGCTTAATTTGTACTTATATGAAGTGGAACAGAGATGTAAAATCTGTGTTGCTTAATGACACGTGGATTAGTTGTAATAACCTAATCTAAATCCCTTAATTAACTAAACCTAAACCTAATTAACCTAATCTAATCCTGGAATAGTGTAGCATGAGGTGGCTTGATTGGATTGGAGGAATTGGAGGTGATTGAAGATAAGCTTGGATGTTACTATAAATAGAGGTGTAGGGTTAATTAAAACGTTTCTTCACTTGTGTTCAGTTCAGAGAGTGTGTGAGAGGCGGAATTGGTGAAGAAGAAGAAGGAGAGAAGAAGAAGAAGAGGAGAAGAAGGTCAAGTGTTGAGTGGAGGTTGCCAAAGCTAGGGAGGCTTCTTCAACCGTCCAAAAGGTATGCCAAATCTTCATTATAACTCACTTGTGCTTTGTGAGTGTTGGGGATCGACGTTGGTGTCGAATTCCCCGTCGGAATTCAACCAATTCAGAGGTTGAAGACGACGATCGGTCGACCGGTGCCTGTGGGCAGTCGACCGATCCTATTATTATATTGTTATTTACCCGCGAACGGTCGAACGATGTCGTTAGACGGTCGACCGTTATGCCAGATTGTGCGGGAAAAAGGGGATTATACTGTTATCGGTCGAACGTGACCACTTAGCCGGTCGACCGAATAACGATGAGAATGGGTCGGTTGGGGATTTTGACTTATTAAACGGTCGAACGTCCTTACCTTGTTCGACCGATCCATTCGATGCTAAGTCGGTTGGGAGCTTTGACCATCAAAACGGTCGACCGCTCTTTAACTCTCGGTCGACCGACTGAGCATTTAATTAAGCGGTAGAGTGCTTGTGTTGATTCGGTCGAACTGTATTTCAGTTCCGGTCGACCGAACGAGACTTGGGCAAAATATTGAAAGTCCTGTTATCGGTCGAACGGCCCCTTGGTTCGACCGGTCGGATATATATATTATATAAAATTGTATAGCGTAGACCTTCCAAACGGTCGACCGCTAGATGACTTTTGTTCGACCGATTGGTCGGTAATTCGGTTGGCGTGGTTCGACCGGTAGATTTGTTTGTACAGTACTGTGTACTGTGTGGGGGACCGGTCGACCGGTGTGCTTGTAGCGGTCGACCGATCTACCGCAGGTTGGTGGATTTATCCACACGCGATCCGTCGATGTCAGGTCGACTACCGGCTCCGAGGCGACGGTTGATTACCGGCTTTGAGAGCTACGGATTTCACCTTCGACGAAGGCGTATTATTGTTGTACCTTTTTCCTCTCTTACCGAGCGGGGTGTGAGGGATGTGTACCGTAAACCTTGGGCAGTTTGCGAGGGTTTAGCGGTAGGCCGAGGATGTTCCGGCAGGGTGCGCGCTAGGCGACTCTTGGGGGAGCAGTGGCTGTCGTCTGACCCGAGTTGTGTATTCGGCGGGCTGACTCTCTCCTTGGGTGCGGCGTGTACCGGGGGTTCCTTCCTGCACTTTTTGGGGAGCAGTGGTGTCGACTGACCCTTGTGAGGCAGCGGTGGACTGACTTGACCCTAGTGGCAGGAGTGGTTCAGTGCCGCGGAGGCGGTGAGGGCATTATTGTGGGCCCGAGGCGGATGATCATGTGCATAGCATTGCATTGTATTTAATTCCTTTTTATATTTTAGGAGGTTTGGTATACGGGGTTCCTTCAGGGAACTCAGGCATGTTTGTTGTTTGCATTTCAGGTAGCGAGCAGGGTTAGAGTTTGAGGTGGTGACCGAGGACGGTACCCCCGAGATCAGATCCTGTAGTTGTCAGTCTCTTTCTTTTGAGGTGATTACATATTGTATAGCTTTTGTCGTAATCACAGTCAGTCTGTATATTTGACTTCCACGTGGATCATATTTATATTATATATGTTGGTTTGTTTCCCGTGACGTGCCCAGTGTTGACCGTTGACGGTCTTTATTATTGTTTAAATTTTCCGCTGTTTTCGGGTACGTTACAATTTGGTATCAGAGCGTTGATCTCGGCGTACTTGTCTAAAGAAACCACCTTGGAGTTAGGAGTTAGGTCTAGAGGATCATGCATGCACAGATTATATTGATATTGTCTTGTTTCCTTTGGCAGATGCCTCCTAGACGGGGGAAGGCGGTTGCCCATACTCGCGGTGAGAGTGAGACTGCGAGGGATGAGGCTTGGGAGGATGAGCGTCGGACGTTGTTCGATACGGTCGGACGTCTGACAGAGATGCTACAGCAGCAGACAACACAGACTGGGCAGACGGGGACTGGTGCTATGCATGACCGGTTTATGCGCCAGCATCCGCCTACCTTTCTGGGGCAGTACGACGCAGAGGCTGCGGAGGAGTGGATCTTCATGATGCAGAAGATCTTCAGTGCTATTGGTTGTCCTCCAGAGGCGAGAGTGGGCTTGGCTACTTATGTTTTGGGCGGTGCTGCGTCCAACTGGTGGAGGTCCACATCTGCAGTGGTGTTTGCGGACAGAGATGATATAGCCTGGGAGGAGTTCGTTGGCGAGTTCAACGAGCAGTATTTTCCGCAGCATGTCCAGGATCAGAAGAGGGAGGAGTTTCTGAGTCTTCAGCAGGGAGACATGACCCTAGCAGGCTACATCGGGAAGTTCAACGCCCTTGAGCGTTACTGTCCCGAGATGTATGTTACACAGGAGCAGAGGGCAGGGAAGTTCGTCCGAGGGCTCCGGAAGCAGCTGAGGACGAAGGTGCTGACACACATGCCGAGCACGTTGGCCGATGCAGTGAAGAGTGCCTCTGTTCTTGATCGTGACTACAGGGAGAACTACCAGGATGAGAGGAGGCCATCAGGTAGGTTCTCTGGGAGGCCAGGAGGTCAGACTGGAGGGAATCCGGGCAAGAGGCCCCGATACGAGGGAGCAGGAGTTGCAGTACCACGACCAGAGCCTTGTGGTACTTGTGGGAGGTTTCACTCCGGGCCGTGCTTCACCCCCGGAGCATGTCATGGGTGTGGCCAGCTGGGTCACTTTATCAGGAGCTGTCCGAGCCGAGGAGCTGGGCCGAGCAGACCACCGGGTTTACCCGCACCAGGCAGAGGAGGAGGCGGAGGTAGACCACCTTTCCGACCACAGCAGGGGCAGCGCACTGGCAGAGTTTTCACCATCCAGGCAGAGGAGGCTCGGGATGGAGGCGCTGTCGTGGAAGGTACACTTCTTGTCGCAGGTTCAGTAGCTAGGGTGTTATTTGATTGTGGCGCGACACACTCGTTCATCTCAGAGCGATTTGCGGGAGTGTTGGGCTGTACCCTTGCGATGTTGACTGCCACTTTGGAGGTCAGCACACCCCTGGGTCTGTTGGGCACTGTGGGGAGATTTGTCCCCGGCGCCACGATTGTTTCGGGAGATCAGGAGTTTCCGGCAGACCTGGTCTTGCTACCGATGGAGGACTTTGATGTCATACTTGGGATGGATTGGCTGTCCCAATATGATGTTCGAGTCTTGTGCCGTGAGAAGAAGATTTTGATCCCGAGGAAGGGTTTGCCTGATATTCTGATTAGAGGGATCAGAAGCAGAGGGGGTCGCATTATTGTATCTGCTATGAGAGCTCAGAGACTGTTACAGCAGGGATGTGCAGCTTTTCTGGCGACACTTGTAGTTGCGGAGGCAGAGTCCCAGAGGCTAGAGGACATTGAGGTGGTGCAGGAGTTCGCGGATGTTTTTCCAGCGGAGATTCCAGGTTTACCACCACACCGAGAGTTGGAGTTCGGCATTGAGTTGGTAGCTGGCACTACACCACAGTCGAAGGCTCCATACCGGATGGCACCTGCTGAGTTGACAGAGTTGAAGAAGCAGTTGCAGGAGTTGATGGACTCTGGATTTATCAGACCGAGCGTCTCGCCTTGGGGTGCACCAGTTTTGTTTGTGAAGAAGAAGGACGGATCCTTGAGGATGTGCATAGACTACAGGATGCTGAACCAGGTGACGGTGAAGAATAGGTATCCCTTACCTAGGATTGAGGACCTCTTTGACCAGCTGCAGTCAGCGAAGGTTTTCTCGAAGATTGACCTGCATTCAGGATATCACCAGTTGAGGATCCGAGATGAGGACATCCAGAAGACAGCCTTCAGGACGAGATATGGACACTATGAGTTCTTGGTGATGCCATTTGGATTGACGAATGCTCCGGCAGCGTTCATGGATCTGATGCACCGGACATTCAGGCAGTACATTGATATATTTGTGATTGTCTTCGTGGATGACATCTTGATCTATTCACCAGATGTGGAGCAGCACAGAGAGCATCTGAGGATTGTACTCAGCATCTTGAGGACTCAACAGTTATATGCTAAGTTCTCAAAGTGCGAGTTTTGGTTGGACAGAGTGGCATTCCTCGGACACATTGTATCGGCAGAGGGGATATCAGTGGATCCGGCGAAGGTAGAGGCGGTGACACAGTGGAGGACCCCTACGAGCGTGACAGAGATTAGGAGCTTTGTTGGACTGGCGGGTTATTACCGTCGCTTCATCAAAGACTTCTCGAGATTGGCAGCACCACTGACAGCTCTGAAGCTGAAGGGAGTCACTTTTGTTTGGTCGCAGAAGTGCGAGGACAGCTTTCAGGAGCTGAAGAGACTGTTGACCACAGCACCAGTTTTATCATTGCCGAGTGGCACGGGTGGATTCGTGATTTATAGCGACGCTTCAGGTGTTGGCTTAGGATGTGTACTTATGCAGCACGGGAGGGTGATCGCATACGCATCCAGACAGCTGAAGGTCCATGAGAGGAATTACCCGACACATGATTTGGAGTTAGCAGCAGTGGTTCATGCACTGAAGACCTGGAGACACTATCTTTATGGCGAGCAGTTCGAGGTGTTTACAGATCATCAGAGTCTGAAGTACCTGTTCTCGCAGAAGGAGCTGAATATGAGGCAGCGCAGATGGCTTGAGTTCATTAAGGACTACGACTTCACTATCTCTTACCATCCGGGGAAGGCGAACACAGTTGCAGACGCTTTGAGCCGGAAGGTGGAGGTATCAGTAGCAGGCCTATGCATTCAGGAGTGGAGACTGCTAGAGTCCTTGGCAGAGTGGAGGCCATTTGCTGATAGCTCTGAGGGCGCAGTGATTGCCGGATTGAGAGTAGAGCCTCAGACAGTATCAGCAGTGATTCATGCTCAGACTACAGATGAGGAGTTGAGCAGTTTGTTACAGTTAGCTGCCAGAGATGGGTCAGATTTCAGAGTTGGAGTGGACGGAGGTCTGAGATTCAGAGATCGTATCTGGGTGCCGAAGACAGAGGACCTGAGACAGGATATCATGGAGGAGGCACACAGATCGAGATATTCCATTCATCCAGGGAGCACCAAGATGTACAAAGACCTGCAGCGGAACTTCTGGTGGCGAGGTATGAAGAAGGACGTTGCAGACTTCGTGTCGAGGTGTTTGGTCTGTCAGCAGGTGAAGATCGAGCACCAGAGACCAGCAGGGCAGATGCAGAGGATTGAGTTGCCCGAGTGGAAGTGGGAGCACGTGACGATGGATTTTGTTACGGGGCTACCGAAGACACGGAGATTCCACGATGCGATTTGGGTTATAGTCGATCGACTGACCAAGTCGGCGCATTTCTTAGCTATTAAGACCACTCTTGCTCTGGAGGGTCTAGCTAAGTTATATATTGAGGAGATTGTCAGACTTCATGGCGTACCAGTCAGTATCATTTCAGACAGAGATCCCAGATTCACTTCGAGATTTTGGGAGAGTCTACACAGAGCACTGGGGACACGTCTGAAGTTTAGCACAGCTTTCCACCCACAGACAGATGGCCAGTCAGAGCGGACGATACAGACATTGGAGGACATGCTGAGAGCGTGTACACTTGACTGGGCAGGACATTGGGATGAGCATTTGCCGTTGATCGAGTTCGCCTACAACAACAGCTACCACTCGAGTATTGGAATGGCACCCTATGAGGCATTAGACGGGAGACCGTGTAGATCGCCGGTATGCTGGAGTGATGTGGGCGAGAGACAGCTAGTTGGACCTGACATTATCCAGTTGTATTCAGAGAAGGTCGACGTGATTCGGAGACGACTAGCTACGGCGCAGAGTAGGCAGAAGAGTTATGCTGATACGCGGAGGCGTGAGCTGACTTTTGAGGTAGGAGATCATGTCTTCCTGAAGATCTCGCCTTCCAGAGGAGTGATGAGATTCGGGAAGAAGGGGAAGCTGAGTCCGAGATATGTTGGACCGTTTGAGATATTGGATCGGGTTGGTGCGGTGGCGTATAGGATTGCACTACCACCACAGTTCGCAGGACTTCACAACGTCTTCCATGTTTCTATGTTGAGGAAGTACGTGGCCGATCCAGCTCATGTGATAGAGATATCAGTACCAGAGATCCAGCAGGATTTGTCATTAGATGAGAGACCAGTTGAGATTGTGGATCAGATGGTACATCAGCTCAGGAGGAGAGCGATTCCGATGGTGAAGGTCAGGTGGCAGCATCACACTGACAGAGAGGCTACCTGGGAGATCGAGGAGGATGTCAGGAAGCAGTATCCAGAGTTGTTTCGGTGAGTCTGTTGTTTCGAATTTCGCGGACGAAATTTTTTTAAGGAGGGTAGATTGTAATAACCTAATCTAAATCCCTTAATTAACTAAACCTAAACCTAATTAACCTAATCTAATCCTGGAATAGTGTAGCATGAGGTGGCTTGATTGGATTGGAGGAATTGGAGGTGATTGAAGATAAGCTTGGATGTTACTATAAATAGAGGTGTAGGGTTAATTAAAACGTTTCTTCACTTGTGTTCAGTTCAGAGAGTGTGTGAGAGGCGGAATTGGTGAAGAAGAAGAAGGAGAGAAGAAGAAGAAGAGGAGAAGAAGGTCAAGTGTTGAGTGGAGGTTGCCAAAGCTAGGGAGGCTTCTTCAACCGTCCAAAAGGTATGCCAAATCTTCATTATAACTCACTTGTGCTTTGTGAGTGTTGGGGATCGACGTTGGTGTCGAATTCCCCGTCGGAATTCAACCAATTCAGAGGTTGAAGACGACGATCGGTCGACCGGTGCCTGTGGGCAGTCGACCGATCCTATTATTATATTGTTATTTACCCGCGAACGGTCGAACGATGTCGTTAGACGGTCGACCGTTATGCCAGATTGTGCGGGAAAAAGGGGATTATACTGTTATCGGTCGAACGGGACCACTTAGCCGGTCGACCGAATAACGATGAGAATGGGTCGGTTGGGGATTTTGACTTATTAAACGGTCGAACGTCCTTACCTTGTTCGACCGATCCATTCGATGCTAAGTCGGTTGGGAGCTTTGACCATCAAAACGGTCGACCGCTCTTTAACTCTCGGTCGACCGACTGAGCATTTAATTAAGCGGTAGAGTGCTTGTGTTGATTCGGTCGAACTGTATTTCAGTTCCGGTCGACCGAACGAGACTTGGGCAAAATATTGAAAGTCCTGTTATCGGTCGAACGGCCCCTTGGTTCGACCGGTCGGATATATATATTATATAAAATTGTATAGCGTAGACCTTCCAAACGGTCGACCGCTAGATGACTTTTGTTCGACCGATTGGTCGGTAATTCGGTTGGCGTGGTTCGACCGGTAGATTTGTTTGTACAGTACTGTGTACTGTGTGGGGGACCGGTCGACCGGTGTGCTTGTAGCGGTCGACCGATCTACCGCAGGTTGGTGGATTTATCCACACGCGATCCGTCGATGTCAGGTCGACTACCGGCTCCGAGGCGACGGTTGATTACCGGCTTTGAGAGCTACGGATTTCACCTTCGACGAAGGCGTATTATTGTTGTACCTTTTTCCTCTCTTACCGAGCGGGGTGTGAGGGATGTGTACCGTAAACCTTGGGCAGTTTGCGAGGGTTTAGCGGTAGGCCGAGGATGTTCCGGCAGGGTGCGCGCTAGGCGACTCTTGGGGGAGCAGTGGCTGTCGTCTGACCCGAGTTGTGTATTCGGCGGGCTGACTCTCTCCTTGGGTGCGGCGTGTACCGGGGGTTCCTTCCTGCACTTTTTGGGGAGCAGTGGTGTCGACTGACCCTTGTGAGGCAGCGGTGGACTGACTTGACCCTAGTGGCAGGAGTGGTTCAGTGCCGCGGAGGCGGTGAGGGCATTATTGTGGGCCCGAGGCGGATGATCATGTGCATAGCATTGCATTGTATTTAATTCCTTTTTATATTTTAGGAGGTTTGGTATACGGGGTTCCTTCAGGGAACTCAGGCATGTTTGTTGTTTGCATTTCAGGTAGCGAGCAGGGTTAGAGTTTGAGGTGGTGACCGAGGACGGTACCCCCGAGATCAGATCCTGTAGTTGTCAGTCTCTTTCTTTTGAGGTGATTACATATTGTATAGCTTTTGTCGTAATCACAGTCAGTCTGTATATTTGACTTCCACGTGGATCATATTTATATTATATATGTTGGTTTGTTTCCCGTGACGTGCCCAGTGTTGACCGTTGACGGTCTTTATTATTGTTTAAATTTTCCGCTGTTTTCGGGTACGTTACATTAGTAGTGTGGGCCTGTTGATTGAATAGAGACGGTATTTTATGTAATTATTGATGTAATTTAGAGAGAAGCATATGTGGTCAAATATATATTGAGACGCGCGTATAACTTGTTGAAAAGTGAAAACTAGTAGTGGCCCATTTGGGAATGTAAAGTTAACTGCAAAGATCTGTACGTTTTGACCCACCTTTCGAAATAATCAGGGAGACTGGGAGAGATTATGATTTATGAGCATGTATTGCATCATACCTATACATGTACACGCTCTCTTGTTTGAGTTCACACACGAATACACGATCAATCATGAATATATAGGCAAAGACATTTGTTCTGAAAAGCAAAAAAATAAATAAAGATGGGGTGTCTATGGAGGTTACAAATTCGGAGTCATGCGTAACGAATAGAGAATTTGAGATTTAAAATTAGAATTTCTTTTCAATAAGAATCCCAAAAGTATGCCTTTCACCAATTATCTAAAACGAAGATTCCTAGAGATGACGAGTGAGAGATATCCTAAACCTTAACATCCAATCCAGGAAAGATAGTAAACTCCACATAATCATTCTTCCAAGACGTCAAGCAACCGATAAGAGTCATTAGACGATACTAATCATGTAATAACCTAAACTAAACATCTTAATTAACTAAACCTAAACCTAATTAACCCTAATTAATCCTGCATGGAGAGGTGGAGGTGTTGGACATGTGGAGGTTGAGGTGGATGGCTTTGGTTGGTTGAGTTTTAGGTTAAGTGTGATTGGATGAGGTGTAGGTGGATTTGGCTATTTAAGGTGATGTTGTTAAGAGATAAGGGTTTGGTCGTTTCTTTCATCATTGCTTGTTATCAGAGAGTGAGAGGAGGTGAACGTCGGAGAAGAAGAAGGAGGTGAAGTAGAAGAAGAGGAGAAGAAGGAGAAGAAGGAAGAAGAAGAGGAGTGAAGTGACTCAAGCTTGGGAGGCTTCTTCAACCGTCAAAAAGGTATGCCAAATCTTCAATATAACTCACTTGTGCCTTGTGAGTGTTGGGGATCGACGTTGGTGTCGAATTCCCCGTCGGAATTCAACCAATTCAGAGGTTGAAGACGACGATCGGTCGACCGGTGCCTGTGGGCAGTCGACCGATCCTATTATTATATTGTTATTTACCCGCGAACGGTCGAACGATGTCGTTAGACGGTCGACCGTTATGCCAGATTATGCGGGAAAAAGGGGATTATACTGTTATCGGTCGAACGGGACCACTTAGCCGGTCGACCGAATAACGATGAGAATGGGTCGGTTGGGGATTTTGACTTATTAAACGGTCGAACGTCCTTACCTTGTTCGACCGATCCATTCGATGCTAAGTCGGTTGGGAGCTTTGACCATCAAAACGGTCGACCGCTCTTTAACTCTCGGTCGACCGACTGAGCATTTAATTAAGCGGTAGAGTGCTTGTGTTGATTCGGTCGAACTGTATTTCAGTTCCGGTCGACCGAACGAGACTTGGGCAAAATATTGAAAGTCCTGTTATCGGTCGAACGGCCCCTTGGTTCGACCGGTCGGATATATATATTATATAAAATGGTATAACGTAGACCTTCCAAACGGTCGACCGCTAGATGACTTTTGTTCGACCGATTGGTCGGTAATTCGGTTGGCGTGGTTCGACCGGTAGATTTGTTTGTACAGTACTGTGTACTGTGTGGGGGACCGGTCGACCGGTGTGCTTGTAGCGGTCGACCGATCTACCGCAGGTTGGTGGATTTATCCACACGCGATCCGTCGATGTCAGGTCGACTACCGGCTCCGAGGCGACGGTCGATTACCGGCTTTGAGAGCTACGGATTTCACCTTCGACGAAGGCGTATTATTGTTGTACTTTTTCCTCTCTTACCGAGCGGGGTGTGAGGGATGTGTACCGTAAACCTTGGGCTGTTTGCGAGGGTTTAGCGGTAGGCCGAGGATGTTCCGGCAGGGTGCGCGCTAGGCGACTCTTGGGGGAGCAGTGGCTGTCGTCTGACCCGAGTTGTGTATTCGGCGGGCTGACTCGCTCCTTGGGTGCGGCGTGTACCAGGGGTTCCTTCCTGCACGATTTGGGGAGCAGTGGTGTCGACTGACCCTTGTGAGGCAGCGGTGGACTGACTTGACCCTAGTGGCAGGAGTGGTTCAGTGCCGCGGAGGCGGTGAGGGCATTATTGTGGGCCCGAGGCGGATGACCATGTGCATAGCATTGCATTGTCTTTAATTCCTTTTTATATTTTTAGGAGGTTTGGTATACGGGGTTCCTGTAGGGAACTCAGGCATGTTTGTTTGTTTGCATTTCAGGTAGCGAGCAGGGTTAGGGTTTGAGGTGGTGACTGAGGACGGTGCCCCCGAGATCAGATCCTGTGTCCTCTTTTATCTTCTTTTGTTGAGGTAGTGATTACATGTACATTCATTTTGTTGTAATCACAGTTGACTCTTATGTATAGTTTGACTTCCACGTGGGTCTGTACCTTATATATTATATATATATGTTGGTTTGATTTCCAGTGACGTGCCCGTGTTGACCGTTGACGGTCTGTATTATTGTTTAAAATTTCCGCTGTTTTCGGGTACGTTACAATTTGGTATCAGAGCGTTGATCTCGGCGTACTTGTCCAAAGAAACCACCTTTGAGTTAGGAGTTAGGTCTAGAGGATCATGCATGCACAGATTATATTGATATTGTCTTGTTTCCTTTGGCAGATGCCTCCTAGACGGGGGAAGGCGGTTGCCCATACTCGCGGTGAGAGTGAGACTGCGAGGGATGAGGCTTGGGAGGATGAGCGTCGGACGTTGTTCGATACGGTCGGACGTCTGACAGAGATGCTACAGCAGCAGACGGCACAGACTGGGCAGACGGGGACTGGTGCTATGCATGACCGGTTTATGCGCCAGCATCCGCCTACCTTTCTGGGGCAGTACGACGCAGAGGCTGCGGAGGAGTGGATCTTCACGATGCAGAAGATCTTCAGTGCTATTGGTTGTCCTCCAGAGGCGAGAGTGGGCCTGGCTACTTATGTTTTGGGCGGTGCTGCGTCCAACTGGTGGAGGTCCACATCTGCAGTGGTGTTTGCGGACAGAGATGATATAGCCTGGGAGGAGTTCGTTGGCGAGTTCAACGAGCAGTATTTTCCGCAGCATGTCCAGGATCAGAAGAGGGAGGAGTTTCTGAGTCTTCAGCAGGGAGACATGACCCTAGCAGGCTACATCGGGAAGTTCAACGCCCTTGAGCGTTACTGTCCCGAGATGTATGTTACACAGGAGCAGAGGGCAGGGAAGTTCGTCCGAGGGCTCCGGAAGCAGCTGAGGACGAAGGTGCTGACACACATGCCGAGCACGTTGGCCGATGCAATGAAGAGTGCCTCTGTTCTTGATCGTGACTACAGGGAGAACTACCAGGATGAGAGAAGGCCATCGGGTAGATTCTCTGGGCGGCCAGGAGGTCAGACTGGAGGGAATCCGGGCAAGAGGCCCCGATACGAGGGAACAGGAGTTGCAGTACCACGACCAGAGCCTTGTGGTACTTGTGGGAGGTTTCACTCCGGGCCGTGCTTCACCCCCGGAGCATGTCATGGGTGTGGCCAGCTGGGTCACTTTATCAGGAGCTGTCCGAGCCGAGGAGCTGGGCCGAGCAGACCACCGGGTTTACCCGCACCAGGCAGAAGAGGAGGCGGAGGTAGACCACCTTTCAGACCACAGCAGGGGCAGCGCACCGGCAGAGTTTATACCATCCAGGCAGAGGAGGCTCGTGATGGAGGCGCTGTCGTGGAAGGTACACTTCTTGTCGCAGGTTCAGTAGCTAGGGTGTTATTTGATTGTGGCGCGACACACTCGTTCATCTCAGAGCGATTTGCGGGAGTGTTGGGCTGTACCCTTGCGATGTTGACTGCCACTTTGGAGGTCAGCACACCCCTGGGTCTGGTGGGCACTGTGGGGAGATTTGTCCCCGGCGCCACGGTTGTTTCGGGAGATCAGGAGTTTCCGGCAGACCTGGTCTTGCTACCGATGGAGGACTTTGATGTCATACTTGGGATGGATTGGCTGTCCCAATATGATGTTCGAGTCTTGTGCCGTGAGAAGAAGATTTTGATCCCGAGGAAGGGTTTGCCTGATATTCTGATTAGAGGGATCAGAAGCAGAGGGGGTCGCATTATTGTATCTGCTGTTAGAGCTCAGAGACTGTTACAGCAGGGATGTGCAGCATTTCTGGCGACGCTTGTGGTTGCGGAGGCAGAGTCCCAGAGGCTAGAGGACATTGAAGTGGTGCAGGAGTTCGCGGATGTTTTTCCAGCGGAGATTCCAGGTTTACCACCACACCGGGAGTTGGAGTTCGGCATTGAGTTGGTAGCTGGCACTACACCACAGTCGAAGGCTCCATACCGGATGGCACCTGCTGAGTTGACAGAGTTGAAGAAGCAGTTGCAGGAGTTGATGGACTCTGGATTTATCAGACCGAGCGTCTCGCCTTGGGGTGCACCAGTTCTGTTTGTGAAGAAGAAGGACGGATCCTTGAGGATGTGCATAGACTACAGGATGCTGAACCAGGTGACGGTGAAGAATAGGTATCCCTTACCTAGGATTGAGGACCTCTTTGACCAGCTGCAGTCAGCGAAGGTTTTCTCGAAGATTGACCTGCGTTCAGGATATCACCAGTTGAGGATCCGAGATGAGGACATCCAGAAGACAGCCTTCAGGACGAGATATGGACACTATGAGTTCTTGGTGATGCCATTTGGATTGACGAATGCTCCGGCAGCATTCATGGATCTGATGCACCGGACGTTCAGGCAGTATATTGATATATTTGTGATTGTCTTCGTGGATGACATCTTGATCTATTCACCAGATGTGGAGCAGCACAGAGAGCATCTGAGGATTGTACTCAGCATCTTGAGGGCTCAGCAGTTATATGCTAAGTTCTCAAAGTGCGAGTTTTGGTTGGACAGAGTGGCATTCCTCGGACACATTGTATCGGCAGAGGGGATATCAGTGGATCCGGCGAAGGTAGAGGCGGTGACACAGTGGAGGACCCCTACGAGCGTGACGGAGATTAGGAGCTTTGTTGGACTGGCGGGTTATTACCGTCGCTTCATCAAGGACTTCTCGAGATTGGCAGCACCACTGACGGCTCTGACGCAGAAGGGAGTCACTTTTGTTTGGTCGCAGAAGTGCGAGGACAGCTTTCAGGAGCTGAAGAGACTGTTGACCACAGCACCAGTTTTATCATTGCCGAGTGGCACGGGTGGATTCGTGATTTATAGCGACGCTTCAGGTATTGGCTTAGGATGTGTACTTATGCAGCACGGGAGGGTGATCGCGTACGCATCCAGACAGCTGAAGGTCCATGAGAGGAATTACCCGACACATGATTTGGAGTTGGCAGCAGTGATTCATGCTCAGACTACAGATGAGGAGTTGAGCAGTTTGTTACAGTTAGCTGCCAGAGATGGGTCAGACTTCAGAGTTGGAGTGGATGGAGGTCTGAGATTCAGAGATCGTATCTGGGTGCCGAAGACAGAGGACCTGAGACATGATATCATGGAGGAGGCACACAGATCGAGATATTCCATTCATCCAGGGAGCACCAAGATGTACAAAGACCTGCAGCGGAACTTCTGGTGGCGAGGTATGAAGAAGGACGTTGCAGACTTCGTGTCGAGGTGTTTGGTCTGTCAGCAGGTGAAGATCGAGCACCAGAGACCAGCAGGACAGATGCAGAGGATTGAGTTGCCCGAGTGGAAGTGGGAGCACGTGACGATGGATTTTGTTACGGGGCTACCGAAGACACGGAGATTCCACGATGCGATTTGGGTTATAGTCGATCGACTGACCAAGTCGGCGCATTTCTTAGCTATTAAGACCACTCTTGCTCTGGAGGGTCTAGCTAAGTTATATATTGAGGAGATTGTCAGACTTCATGGCGTACCAGTCAGTATTATTTCAGACAGAGATCCCAGATTCACTTCGAGATTTTGGGAGAGTCTACACAGAGCACTGGGGACACGTCTGAAGTTTAGCACAGCTTTCCACCCACAGACAGATGGCCAGTCAGAGCGGACGATACAGACATTGGAGGACATGCTGAGAGCGTGTACACTTGACTGGGCAGGACATTGGGATGAGCATTTGCCGTTGATCGAGTTCGCCTACAACAACAGCTACCACTCGAGTATTGGGATGGCACCCTATGAGGCATTACACGGGAGACCGTGTAGATCGCCGGTATGCTGGAGTGATGTGGGCGAGAGACAGCTAGTTGGACCTGACATTATCCAGTTGTATTCAGAGAAGGTCGACGTGATTCGGAGACGACTAGCTACGGCGCAGAGCAGGCAGAAGAGTTATGCTGATACGCGGAGACGTGAGCTGACTTTTGATGTAGGAGATCATGTCTTCCTGAAGATCTCGCCTTCCAGAGGGGTGATGAGATTCGGGAAGAAGGGGAAGCTGAGTCCGAGGTATGTCGGACCGTTTGAGATATTGGATCGGGTTGGTGAGGTGGCGTATAGGATTGCTCTACCACCACAGTTTGCAGGACTTCACAACGTCTTCCATGTTTCTATGTTGAGGAAGTACGTGGCCGATCCAGCTCATGTGATAGAGATATCAGTACCGGAGATCCAGCAGGATTTGTCATTAGATGAGAGACCAGTTGAGATCGTGGATCAGATGGTACATCAGCTCAGGAGGAGAGCGATTCCTATGGTGAAGGTCAGGTGGCAGCATCACAGTGTTAGAGAGGCTACCTGGGAGATCGAGGAGGATGTCAGGAAGCAGTATCCAGAGTTATTCCGGTAAGTCAGTTATTTCGAATTTCGCGGGCGAAATTCTTTTAAGGAGGGTAGATTGTAATAACCTAAACTAAACATCTTAATTAACTAAACCTAAACCTAATTAACCCTAATTAATCCTGCATGGAGAGGTGGAGGTGTTGGACATGTGGAGGTTGAGGTGGATGGCTTTGGTTGGTTGAGTTTTAGGTTAAGTGTGATTGGATGAGGTGTAGGTGGATTTGGCTATTTAAGGTGATGTTGTTAAGAGATAAGGGTTTGGTCGTTTCTTTCATCATTGCTTGTTATCAGAGAGTGAGAGGAGGTGAACGTCGGAGAAGAAGAAGGAGGTGAAGTAGAAGAAGAGGAGAAGAAGGAGAAGAAGGAAGAAGAAGAGGAGTGAAGTGACTCAAGCTTGGGAGGCTTCTTCAACCGTCAAAAAGGTATGCCAAATCTTCAATATAACTCACTTGTGCCTTGTGAGTGTTGGGGATCGACGTTGGTGTCGAATTCCCCGTCGGAATTCAACCAATTCAGAGGTTGAAGACGACGATCGGTCGACCGGTGCCTGTGGGCAGTCGACCGATCCTATTATTATATTGTTATTTACCCGCGAACGGTCGAACGATGTCGTTAGACGGTCGACCGTTATGCCAGATTATGCGGGAAAAAGGGGATTATACTGTTATCGGTCGAACGGGACCACTTAGCCGGTCGACCGAATAACGATGAGAATGGGTCGGTTGGGGATTTTGACTTATTAAACGGTCGAACGTCCTTACCTTGTTCGACCGATCCATTCGATGCTAAGTCGGTTGGGAGCTTTGACCATCAAAACGGTCGACCGCTCTTTAACTCTCGGTCGACCGACTGAGCATTTAATTAAGCGGTAGAGTGCTTGTGTTGATTCGGTCGAACTGTATTTCAGTTCCGGTCGACCGAACGAGACTTGGGCAAAATATTGAAAGTCCTGTTATCGGTCGAACGGCCCCTTGGTTCGACCGGTCGGATATATATATTATATAAAATGGTATAGCGTAGACCTTCCAAACGGTCGACCGCTAGATGACTTTTGTTCGACCGATTGGTCGGTAATTCGGTTGGCGTGGTTCGACCGGTAGATTTGTTTGTACAGTACTGTGTACTGTGTGGGGGACCGGTCGACCGGTGTGCTTGTAGCGGTCGACCGATCTACCGCAGGTTGGTGGATTTATCCACACGCGATCCGTCGATGTCAGGTCGACTACCGGCTCCGAGGCGACGGTCGATTACCGGCTTTGAGAGCTACGGATTTCACCTTCGACGAAGGCGTATTATTGTTGTACTTTTTCCTCTCTTACCGAGCGGGGTGTGAGGGATGTGTACCGTAAACCTTGGGCTGTTTGCGAGGGTTTAGCGGTAGGCCGAGGATGTTCCGGCAGGGTGCGCGCTAGGCGACTCTTGGGGGAGCAGTGGCTGTCGTCTGACCCGAGTTGTGTATTCGGCGGGCTGACTCGCTCCTTGGGTGCGGCGTGTACCAGGGGTTCCTTCCTGCACGATTTGGGGAGCAGTGGTGTCGACTGACCCTTGTGAGGCAGCGGTGGACTGACTTGACCCTAGTGGCAGGAGTGGTTCAGTGCCGCGGAGGCGGTGAGGGCATTATTGTGGGCCCGAGGCGGATGACCATGTGCATAGCATTGCATTGTCTTTAATTCCTTTTTATATTTTTAGGAGGTTTGGTATACGGGGTTCCTGTAGGGAACTCAGGCATGTTTGTTTGTTTGCATTTCAGGTAGCGAGCAGGGTTAGGGTTTGAGGTGGTGACTGAGGACGGTGCCCCCGAGATCAGATCCTGTGTCCTCTTTTATCTTCTTTTGTTGAGGTAGTGATTACATGTACATTCATTTTGTTGTAATCACAGTTGACTCTTATGTATAGTTTGACTTCCACGTGGGTCTGTACCTTATATATTATATATATATGTTGGTTTGATTTCCAGTGACGTGCCCGTGTTGACCGTTGACGGTCTGTATTATTGTTTAAAATTTCCGCTGTTTTCGGGTACGTTACAAATCACGTCAGTTCCCCCCACTCACGCCTCCTCCAACCTATAAATGCCACAACACTCCTCGAAGAAGAAAGTTGGGATTCGATCTTCTGCAATGGAGCTTCCGGTGGTGGATCTGGCGCCTTACCTGGAGAACACGGCCGGCGACGCCGAGACGCGCGCGATGTGCTCGGTGGTGAGCCGATCGCTGAGGGAGACCGGGGCGTTGCTGGTGAAGGACCCGCGGTGCTCCGCCGAGGACAACGATCGGTTTCTGGATATGATGGAGAGGTACTTCGAGAGGTCCGACGAGTTCAAACGCCAGCAGGAACGTTCTAACCTCCACTTCCAGGTACTCCCTTTTCGTTTCGTTTCGATCTCGTTCGTTCGTCGCGGCTTCGTTTTAGGGATTCGTTTTCGGATTCGGAAAGTTTTTTTTGTTTCGGTGACGGTTTTTTAATGTAAAAAGTTGAAGTTTAGAGTGATTTGGTGAAATTTGGGGTTTAACTCGAATAAATGTGAAACTGATAAAAGAACATAAATGATGTCGAAGAAAGTGATTCGAGCAAACCTCTTGTTGTCCAACAAACCTCTTGAACCAGGTTCTGCACAGCTGGCTTCGGTTGGTACTTGTAATTAGATACTAATGTGGCACGGTAGATTTCGTGCTGTGATTTACAACTATTTGTTCAACAAATTAGATTGATTGATACGAGTTGATTTTCTGTTACGATAGATTGAGGAAACAATGGCTAGCCCAATTGCGGCTTCAGCGGCTGCAAGAGCTATAATAGAAATCGAGAAAATATTTCCTTTTAATTGACGATTATCAAATAAATCAGAAAATGTTACGAGATTTATATTAACTGAATTGAGTATAAGTTCAAGACACATAAGGGCTCTAACCATGTTTCGGCTTGTGATCAATCCATAGATACCAATAGAAAATAAATAGGCACTCAAAAATTTTGACACAATCATAACGCAAAATGATGTCCCGAAACTGTCGCAGAGTTGCGTATTTTTGTGTCTCTTTAGTAAAATGATGTTCCAATGAAGTGAATCAAGTGATAAAATTTTGACATGATTTGTGGATGCAAAATGGCCAATGGGGCTCCAAACATTGACAGAGTTGCAATTGAGTGTGTGTTTAGTAAAAAACGGTTGATATAATACACATAACTTACCTTTCCAGAAATATGTGATAAAGTCCCCTTGATTTCAAGATATAGTGATGGAGATATCTGGAGATTTTGACTAAAGAGTTAAATTCATTGTCAAATTGATATGTGTTCTGCTATCAGAATATTTAATGATTGTAATGTCTCTGCTCACTTTAGTGATTGTTGAATGAACCGTAGGTTGGTGTGACACCTGAATTTGTGGAGATACCAAAAAGTTTAGTGGACAATGATTTGCAAGAGAAGATAAAAGCAATGCCTGAGGAGTCTCGGCCTTCAATCCCAGTTGGACCAGATCCTAAATGGCGATACATGTGGAGAGTGGGACCACGCCCACAAGAAACTCACTTTCAGGTGTTTCTCTTACTTCCTTTCAATCTTTTAATGGATCAATCATTGAAATTAGTTGTTTTAGATTAAATGGACTTGTTGTTTTACTTTTAGGAGTTGAACTCTGAACCTGTAATCCCAGAAGGTTTTCCAGAATGGAAAGAAACAATGGATTCTTGGGGTTCCAAAATGATTGCTTCAGTCGAGGTCAAGCACTATGATGTTTAATAGTAATGCAGCTTTCTCTACATGCTTCGTAGTGTGAATTCTTCCTCAAGCTTTCTCTACATGTTTAATAGTAACACATTTTCAGGTTGTTGCCAAAATGGCTGCAATTGGCTTTGGCTTGCCAAAAGATGCATTCACATCTCTCATGAAAATGGTACATAGGCATCTACTTTCAACAAGTCATGTCAATACTGTTAACTTCAAATGTTTGATTGGCCTTTTAATTTTTATTTACAACCTTCAATATTCGAGACTCAATTCTCACCATCCATCAATTATCTCCATGAAAGTCATAGATGGACATCTTTTACATATTCAACAAAAGAAAGTTTTCTTCTAACATCTATGACCGCTACACCACTGTACTACCTATCTGTTTGATAGAGATTGGTCACAAGAATGTCATTTAGTTGGATTGTTGATGTTAAGTGCACTAATTTGATAGGACAATAGAGTTTGGTCATGGTAATCCAGCATAGCATCATATTACTTGGGCTAGAATGACAATGAAGACAAGGACCCTAGACTGCTATCACACCCTCTTTTACCTTGAATTCTTAAGGTGATAACCTTGGTGGTTTGTTATAGAGTTATTGTCATTGGTACTCGACAAAGCTAATCACATTCACGTACATGATTAGGATAAGTGGCGGATGTATCCAATCTTTTAGTACCGATGACGAGATTTCTAAAATTGCCTTAACAACTGGTAGTCTGCTAACCAAGAAAATGCTCATGACCAATGCAATTATTTTATTCGGATGTTTTTCGTCTTCTTCTTCCAATCATCAACAGCCAACTAAATTAGCTACCAAACTTTGCATCACTTCTCATTTCTGCAGCTCCAATAACTGTAATCCACCTTATTGAAGCCTGAAGTTCATTTTCCATCCAAAAGAAATGAAACCAGGTCTTAACGGAAGAAGTTTAGTGATCTGAAATTGCATGAAGGATCCTACTGAATGGTGAAGTATTATAACAAATTCCTGAAAACATAAATCCGTCTTCTACACACGGCCCATCTGTTTATGCTTTTAAGCTTTGTTTTTTATGAGCCACAAAACATTTGAATATTAGTATACTACATACTGGATCACCCTCTTCAAAAGTAGGGGTAAAGGTCGAATCTGACAAGAAATGGAATCATTTGGGTATTTCTCTGTAAATTCTTAATTTAATGATCTTCGCAATGATCTTGTCTTATCTTCTGCACATTTTCTTTCATTTGATGTGGTAGTGTTTCCAATATGACAGGGCCCTCATCTTCTTGCTCCAACAGGTAGTGACCTTCAGCGTCATGGCAGAAAGGACACTGTTTTTGCAGGATACCACTATGACCTTAACTTTCTTACCATTCACGGAAGAAGCAGATTCCCCGGGTTAAACATTTGGTTGAAAAATGGACAGAAAGTTGAAGTGAAAGTCCCTCATGGATGCCTGATCATTCAGACAGGAAAACAGGTCAATTTGGAAATTTTGTTTCTCATGCAAGAAAACTAATTTGGAAATTTTGTTTCTCTTTGTGATGCTTAGATACTTCAACCATGTTCTATGTCATGTGGTCATTACTCACTTTGATTTGCTTTGTCCCAGTTCACTACCTATTCTAAAGTACATTATCTTTGTAACGGGCACTTCAAAATGGGTCATTATGTGAGTATTACTTTTTCATCATGGAATTTGAGTTTAAGTCTGTGTCGCATGTAGATTGAGTGGTTAACTGGAGGGGCATGTTCTGCCGGTATGCATGAAGTTGTTGTCTCTGATAGAACCCTCAAAGCAATTGAATCAGCAAAGGAACAAAATCACAGTTTGTGGAGAGTTTCTTCAACTGTAAGTGGACATACATTTGGAGAATATTTGCTGTTGTTTATTATCATGTTTAATTTTAGTTTCTTGTTTTGAACAGCTTTTCGCTCATATTGCTTCTGATGCTACCTTGAAGCCCTTGGGTAATTTCATGGATTCACCATTTGCAGAGAATTATCCATCCATTTCTGCAGGAGAGTTTGTTGAGCAAGAGCTCGCTGCAATCAACTTGAAGGGTCAGAAAGAGCAGTCAAAATAAGCACTTGTTCTTAGGATAATTGCTACTGGCAAATAAATAACGTATGCAGTTCGTGGGAGATCAGAAAGCATTTAAGAAAATATTGCTTCTTACATCAATCAATAGGAATTAACAACATTGTACCTGATTCTCATTCTTCCAGTTTGCAAATAACAGCATGTCTGTGTGGCTTTTAAACTAACATTCTAGTATAATTAATATTGCAATTTACTTGTAATTCTTCGATTCTTTTTCCTTTCAAAATGCTGCAGATGACCACGAACTTTTTTCCAACAACAATTTGACGTGGCAAATTTCGACATTACAAGAAAATTATGAATGAAATGACAGTGTCTGGGTCAAGTTTCTTTTGCCATTTGATGTAATTATCCTGTCAACACAAAAGTATCTAAATTGTTTGGTGTTGGGTTCGTGATCTCGTGTACAGCCCATCAAAATGAAATGGATGATAGTGACCGGTTCAAGATTTATGTAATTTGTAAAATGATATTTATGTAATTTGTAAAATCCATCAAAATGATATTTAGGTAATTTGTAAAGAAGTGGTTACATTCAAATGGCGCGGTTGAGCGTTTTATAAGGGTTGAATTTTATATAAGAATCAAGAAGTTATAACTAAAAATTAGCTTTTTCACTATGACGTCACACTTACAATATAAACACTACCTTCGTTGTAGAGAAAAAAATGTGAGCCAAGATTCCCACCATTTAATTGATGGTGTTCAAACAGTTCATTTTGATCTATAGTGCAAGTTACATATACATGTTGAAAATCATTACATTATATATTTTTTCAATAGGATCAAGACAAAAACAAAATGAACGTAGTATATTCGTTGGTCTCTTGGGTAGCGATTGGAATAGCGATTCGCTCCAATTAGCAATCGTGGCTGCCAGCCACGAGACTTGAAGCCTCAAGGGTTTGATTGGATAAGTGATTTCTAGCCTGATGACTTTTCCTTATTCTTGCTTGTTTCTGCGACTTGAAGCCAGAGTATGAATTGTGAAATTACAAGATTAACCTTAATTTAAATCTAATATATTATCAAAACAAACAATTATTTCATTAAATAAAAAATACCCTAAATACGGATGACTACTAATACATATCACACACTTTTAGGCTTTAGCACAATTTCTATTTTTATAATTATTTTTTCAATCATACAATATTTGCAATATACTAATTAATTTGTCATAATGTATCAAAATAACTTTATAAAAATACATAATATCACATTGTACACTCTAACCAAAAGTGGATGCATGTAAAAAAATAATTTTTTCTAATAGAAGGATATATTCTGAACCTTTGAGGATTCAAATGTTTTTTCTCTCCATTACTTCCCTCTTTCCAGGCTTCCGGCCCCTTCCATCAAGAAACTCTATCAAACACTCCAATAACCCGTCATTTATCTGCATCACCACTCCCCAAAACCAAAAAAAATCTCCACTCAAATCCTCCAGATTCAAAAGGACAACTTCGTCCACAATATTTTGCCTCCAACCAAGTCGCACGACTTGATTTTAGCAGTGGCATTTTCTTGCGGTTTGAAATTGGAGAAAAAATAGCGGCACAAATCAAATTCTCAAATTTTTCTTAAACTGCACACCCGACATTCTCTCTATTCACGTCAAGTGGGATTAATTCTGGGTAAAACATTTTTTTTTTAAAGTATAAACAAATAAAAATCGTTTTTTATAATTGTTTTTTTTTTGAAAAAACGATTTAAAATACTTTTTTAATTTTTTTTTAAAAAATTAACCAATCCGAGGGAACTACGTCGCCCCCGAATCGGCCACCCGAGTGGACATCTAGACGGAAATCTGCCTAAAAAAGTGCCTAGATGGAAGCACCTGGGAACCACCCTCCCATTAAGACGGGAGGGTATCTCAGAAAAAAAACATACCCAAAATTCTAATCGGAGTACTCTAATTCTAATTGTCTTCCTATTATATGAAATAATTTTCAAAATCTAAGTTTTTCGATGTGCATTATAATTCAAATCACATACCCAAAATGTACTGTTTGAATTTACAAAAGAATCGAAGAAAATTTATTGAAAAACAGACGCCAAAACCCCCGAACAGAACCCAATTTCTGGCGGGAAAAATCTGAAGAACACTTCCAACCCAACCCTAATTGACGTCTTTCCCTCGATCAAATCACAACTCCGACCGAACTTCCCCTTCCCCCATGGAGAAGTACCTCGTCCCAGAACCCGGACCACACCAAAACCCTAATCCGCGTCGCAGGTACCAAACCCCTCTTCCTTCTCTTCCTCACATCCGTCCACCAACCCAACATCGTTTGCTCCGCAGTCGGAGGCCGCAATGGGATCGGACTCTCGTGGAGTTGAACGGACGGTTTCCATCCAACTACCGCCACAGGCTCTCTCGCCTGCTCAGAGATTCATATTCCGAGGTATATTATATTATTATTCATTCCATCAATCGTTTTAATCGGCTTTTGGGGTTTACAATTAATTTGAGGCTTTTTTGGTGAAGATTGGGGCTTTTCCACATAACTACTACGTCGGTCCCGATCGCTGTCGAACACATGTATGTGACTGTTTGCCCTAATGATTTAGTCATTTGATGTTTATTTGCACTGTTATTTTTTGATTTCTTATGAATTGGATTTCTTTTGTGTAGCTTCTTAGCTTGGACAATGCTAGCTTGGGCTCTCAATACCCTTTTAAAAGGTTAGGACCTTCAATTTTGTAACCTATGCTGTTGGAGGAAAAATGTCCGTTGCAAATTGGAATTTAGAAAATTTCTTTTCCCATGCTTGTTCTGTAAGAATGTACGTTAGTAAAGTTAAACTGGAATGTTTTGCTGATGCTTGTTTTTGCATTATGTTTAGTTCGGCCAATTTGAGAAGCAGTACGTCTCATCCCATCACACCTATATCACCTTTCATTTTTCTCGGGTTCATTTTTCTCAAAGTTCAAATAAGATATCTTTTTTAGTTTTGGGCTATTAATTTTCTTAAAATTACAGTTTAATCTTAACATTTGTTCAGGGAAGGAATCTCAGGACTTGAATTTGACTCCAAGGTGAGTTCAGCTGTAATTTTACTTTTGAGTAGCAACAGTAAAACATGCTTACTGTGTAAATGCCTAACTTTATCTTATCGAAGTAGCTTTAAGCTACACATACTGTGTGTGCACACTTCATTTCATCTTTGCTAACGAGGTCAAGCCAAGGTTCTGGAATGTGTTATCTTATGTGATTCCTATGCGGAGGGGCATTGTGTACAATATGCTACCATGGGAGTCTATTACTCTATTGTAGGTGATGGTATATGCGGTTCATGATTTTAAGTAATTGGAAATGTAGAAAACTATGAAACTTATGTAGAACAAATAGTCAAATACAAATCAAAGTTCAAATATGAAATTTCGTAGTTCGTACACATTTAAGTTATTCTGATAAAAGTAGTTCTAAATTAATGTGAAATCATTATAAATACTGATAAAAAACTGTTGTAACTTCATAAACTCTAAATAAATTAAAATAACAAATAAGTTAGCTATTAAATTATGGACGATTCCTAAAGAAAACGTAGACGTGGTAGATACTCAATATCTAGATTCGAGACAATTTATGAAAAATAAGTGAAAATGTAAAAAATCTTTGTTAGGGAAAAATACCATAGGCTTAAGCAAAATGTCATTAATAAACTTAGCATTTATGACTGAAAATAATTTTGGAATGACTATAGATTTACTGTGAGTGGGTTAAACACTACATTCAACTTCTTAAGTTACTCGAAAAAATTCACAATTGCACCAGTTCGGGTAAAATGTCTGAAATGAACATGATTGTAAATCTAAACATTCTGTACAGCAGATCTTAGATGCTTAGCTAATATACATGAACCTAATTATTCATCCCAATATGCATATTTTTGTACTAATAAGAATGCTAACTACTAGGCAGTAGCTATCGTAACATTGGTACCCCCTCATTTACTAATTCATTAGAAAATAAAATATTAATGTTCAAGGTCAAACAAAAGCACTTGTTTTTCTTCTTAATGGATATTGTTCTGTTGTACCCTTGTTTGCACTCTGCACTACCAGATATCATCCCACATCTGCGTACGAACTAGTACATCTAATTGTTGATAATATGAAGTCCCAGATGTTTCTTGGGTTTATGAACATGCAATTTGCGATATATTCAATTATGAATTATCCTTTTCATTCAATTGTCAAGTTTTTTTTTAAACATGTACAATAAGGTTTAATTGATTCAAAATAAATAGGGGATCTATCTGGCATCTGCAACAAAATCTGGATGTTTAACAGTTCATGACTTTGAGACGCTATACTGTAATAGCAAAGGTTCTACAGGTAAGTTTGACTTCTATTTTCTATGATGGCAAAGCCAGATCACATTTCATAATGCAAGTGGCTTCTGTTGGTTGCTTATTTAATGCTTGACTCTAATCTAATGATTTTTTTGTTGTTTCACAAAAAAGCTAAAAAGGTTCTAGTCATCCTGATACTCACTTTGTGTTCAGGTACCGTGGAAAGTGAAACTGGACAATTGCTTCATATTTCAACTTCCATGCAGCTAGATGTTGTTAGATGGAACCCACAGAATCAAGATGAGGTATAACTCTGTTTAGTGTGCTCAAAACATCAAAATGACATTTTACTCTCTAGAATCCTAGATAGCTTCCCCCATGAATTGGGTTCCTTGTATGTCTTGATCTGAAAAGTTGAAAAAACTTATTTTTTATTATAGGGACCTGGAATTGATGATAAGCATGATTCATTTTACGTGTTGTGTTTTGAAAAGAAAACAAGTTGTGATGATATCATTACTGATTAGCCATTCAAGTTTAACCTCATGTGCATATGCATGTGCATGTGCAAGTAAATAGATATCAATCTATCATGTGGTGTGACCCTTCCTTTTCATGTTATTGCATAATAAGCAGTGGCGGAGCCACACACAAGGCAGGTGGGGCACCTGCCCCACCCAGATTTTGGAAAAAAATTCCCAATTTTTTATTTTTATTCAATACCATAGATTTAGGTGTAGTATCTTGAAGTTTGTGGTATAATTGTTTCATTTAATTTGATATTTAGGAGGAGTTAAGATAATATTTTGACAACAATTGATTTTAGAGTCAATTTGATACGGTTTGGGAACTTTGAAGTTCTTTTGAACAACTACATTCGGAAGATACACTATAATCTTTTGGACTTGCATTGTTGTGTAAGTTTGATAAATTTTTAGTTGAAAAATAAACATTGCATAGATTTTAGTTAGGTGTTGTGGATGTTTGGGATTTGACTTTTTTGATTACGATGTGTAATATTACTTTCCAAGTACAATTATGTTTATTGACATGTTATATCTTACTTTAATATTGTCGAGTTCGTATGTTGGCTGAAAATGGAATGAAAACTTAAAATATACTAGCATTGATAAGAAACTTATTCATCAAGGTCATTTTATACATAAGAGTCATAGAATGAATAATAAATCTAAAGTCTGCAATCTATTGAACGAAAATAGCAATAAACATAAATAGTAACAATTATTACAAAATTATTTTATTATAATTTTAGGTTATACTCATACACTATTTTGTTCTCTCTATTTCTCTAGATTTTATCGATTTTAAATTTAAGAACGAACATAGTCAATAAATCTTCCCAAACCACTTGCTTTGTGTTTGGATATTGGATTTTGAGTTGTAAGAATAAAATCAATTTAACTAATGTGTTGTGTTTTATAGTAGTGAAAATTTCTTTGGGATGTTTGAATTTTAATGTATTCAGGTTTAGAAAAATGTTTAAAATAGGAAGCATATTCTCAATTTTTTATTTTATTTATTTAAAATATCGTCTTAAAATCGTGGATCCTCCCAAAAAAATTCGACAATGTGAAGACAGTCTGCCCCACCCAAAAATAATTTCTGGATCCGCCCCTGATAATAAGTGTATCATTTATACTTAGCATGCATGTATTATGTGATTAACCTAGCTTGCATGTTCTGTTCCCTTTCTGTTCCTTTCCATAAAAATATAAAATTTTGATCTTAACCTTTTCTTCACCTTGCAGCTATTTTGTGCATCTAGACTAGATAACAAGATCCTTCTCTTTGATATTGGCTACTTGTCAGCCGAACCTGTCGAGGTAAGATTATCAGTATTTAGTTCCATGCTTCAAGTCCTACGTTACATTTGTCGTAGATTGAGACCTATAGAAATACACAGAACAATTTTTTTTCTTTTTCTGGTGGCATAATCTCTAGGGGGATGGATCAAATAAAATGAAGATTCAAGTGTGACAATGGGACATTCAAATGTCCCAGGCGTGAAAGAGGAAATAATGATTTTTTTGAAAAAAAAAATCCACACATAAAAATGGTTGCTACACATTTCACATCTTTCATCTATAATTGCAATTCAAGTGTCTCATGGCTATGTGGTTGATACTTGATAGGATTGCTTCACTTCTACATTCCATTGTAATGGTGTTGACTTAACTTGATTTTAATGTAGGTGTTAGAGAAAGGAAGATCAAAGTCGAGACTGCATGCTTGCGAAGTGTACAATGGTTTATCAGATATCTCATTCATAAAGGATTGTAAGTCCAGGTACAAAACAACTTTATGGTTTCTAGTTTTTTGTTATATACAGCAATTAATTTCCTAGTGAAATGGCCCTGAGTTACAGTATGTTCATAAGTAATGCCTAAGGATGATTTTTGTGCAAGAGATGGTTAAAAGGGAGAAGGAATATGTGATTGAATTATATGATACACCTTCTTGATCGTCTCCACAGTAAAATTTATCCCTTCTTTTGAGGTGCCAAGAAAATGAAAAGAAGACAGAAAGTAACCTTAGACCAGAAATTCTACCTCGTAATTGTGAGACCCCATTCTCTTTCATAATCACTGATTTTATTAGCAGAATACATGTTTCCCAATGGGCTAGGTAATAATGTCTTTTAAGTGATTAAAATCCATCTTCTATCTTTACTTACAAGCTTAAATACGACCCTGTTTAAACAATTAGTGTTGGTTTTTAGTCTACAGAAGAACTTGTGAACATGAGCTTTCATGGTTATGCTCATAGCCATTAAGCCTTCAAAAACAACAGTTGAATACAAAATGTGTAGGCTCAATTTGATTTTTTCTTAAAGAAGTGCCATTTAGTGTTTCTTCTGTAACTTTTGTTATTATGGTCCCGATTTTCAGATTTTGGTTGTTTTTTTAATTGTCTTATATCATGTCCGTCAGCAAGCTTATTAATCATATGCATGTATATTTTTATCCCGCATGATCTACTTTAGGTTGCTTGCTTGTGATCTTGAAGGAAGCATTCACATGTGGGACCGGAGGGTTAGTAAAAATCCCCAATTAGAACTTGTTACAACCTCAAGAACTCAACTCAACAGCATCCAGTTGGACGTGGAAGGCCGGGTTAGTTTCTTGGACATCAACTTATTTTACTTTTATTGTGTATCAAACTTCTGCCAGAAACCTGATCTTTGGCATGCAACAATCCTCATTGCTTATGGCTTGCACGCTGGTTGCATATTATGTGAATGCTAGGTTGAAGCACGACGTTATATTCAGTAACAAAATAATAATGGTTGAAACATATTGATTGAAATAATAATAACAATAATAGTAGAAATTTGACTCTTTTAGTGGTTTGTTTAATTAACTTTATAGTTTGTGGTCATGGTAGGTTTAAGCCAAGTTATTCCATCGACGGGGTTACTTTCCCTGAAAACTTTACCATTTTTATTTTATTACAAGCATATGATAGCATCTCAATGCAATTGTTTCACCTCAAGCTAAGCTCAATACATTTGTTCAATGTAAATTCTCGGAAATACACCAATTAGATATCAATACTATAAACTACAGGATCGAATATAAATTATTAAAAATTTCATTATTCCAATTGAGAATTGTACAATTCAAGCTTCATCTAGGAGAACACTATCCCTCACGCAAAATCAACCGGGCAATGCCTTCGTGAAGCCAAGCATCTTAACAATTTGAAAGTTTTGAAGATCGTCGTTTAAATTGAATGAACGCAAAATATACCTCCAAATGATAGCATCTTTTCATCAAGAAGGTCAATTTCCCAAGTCTAATCCAGAATAGGGGCTTTGAATATAATTACTGTCACATGTAGCAAAGTGAGACCGTACAGTTCAAAAGGGTAAAACCGTAATATGCTTTTTCGCCTTCCAGTTGATTAAGTCATTTGACCTATTCAATGAACTCAACCATCAAACTAGTACTATTTGGTAGAAAAGTGTTACCAATTACATTTATTTTGAAGGCAATGCTCACATATTGGAACCAATCTCACGTTGAAAGATGCACAAGAAAACAAAAAAGGATCCTGTTTTTATGCAACCTTAGGGGCATCTTACGTAAAAAGAATCTGTCCCCAAATATAACAGTCATGTCCTATATTGCATCTGATGGACTCTTTTATTCTTGCATACTTTGAACTGGCAATAATCTAGCATTTGGAATGAGGTTTTGGGATCTGATCTAGCATCCTCCAAAATTGTTTTTCCTGTAACATCCTCTCTTTTAACCTAACGATTTCTAAAATAAAGTTCGCACTCAGTCTAAACCATAACCCTGAGAAGTTACAAAAAGTGAAGTCTTATAGCCAATACTTATAGATGATTATGAACTTGTTATAGTTTACTTAGCACAACTTGTTTATGCTTGATGTGATCTTGAGATATTTTCTGGCATACAGATTGTATTTGGGGCAAGTAAACATGGATTTATATATGCGTGGGATCTTCGTGGTGGAAGAACATCTCTTGCTTTTCAAAGTCACAATGAGGTCATTAGATGCTTTTTACCCTCCTGAGACTTGTTTTTTGGCTTTGAAAGTCTTTTCTAATAATTAATTCAAAGATGAAAATATTTTATTGATATCAGCAATGATTTGAATTCTGAAACACCTTATGTTCCTTTTTTATTTAAGAAGAAGAGGAATAAATGCCAGACATGCTTCTTATTGGGCCAATTCTCAATTTTTTATCTTATGCTTTCCATAGATTGTTTGGTGAACTAATAGTATTCTTGACACGGTGGCATCTCTGAACCAGTTATATCATCCTCTTCTGGCATCCATGAAGGTATCATCAATGTTGGAGAAAATTACGTCTTTGAAGGTAACTTGACTATCTTCGTGTCCCCAACCAATGGCAACTAAATTTTGAATTTTTTTGGTGATTTTAATGACCTACTGGTGTTAAAATTTTGTAACTACCACCTGGCTTACAAAATCTCACCCATTGCACTAGCTGAAAAAAAAGCAGGAATAAAAATCTTGATTTGTTTTTGCCCAGGAACTAAATTTATATTAAATTTTATGTGTATTCAGGAAAACAATATGTTCTTAGATAGTATGGATGTATAGCAATGTATTTATACTATTTAAGATTTACATGCCTTCTTGAATCTTGCCAAAGTGAGGAATCAATTTTTTGGGGCAAATAAAAATATATATAATTTGGAGTTTTTTTTGTTGAGAAATCAAATAAAGATATATTGAATACATCATTTTGTTGGTACTTATGTGGAGAAAGACATGCATTGTGAGTACTACAGAAGTTTAATGCCTAAAATATAATTCTTGGTTTCATATTTTTTACCTTAATGTTTCCAGGCACAGTCAAATATTTCAGCAAAGGAAATTCATTTGATTAGCTTTGATCCGTCATGCCCCTACCAATTATCTTTTCACCTCGATGATGGCTGGTAAAATATCTTTTATAGAATAATGTATTATATTTGAATTTTTACTGGACTGTGAACCTGTAGCTTTTAGAACCTACACTCTTCACCACATTATGCTTTCATGATTTTCGAAATATGCTTATCAAAATATATAACAGTTAGCAACTACTGTAGTGAACCCCTTCTCTCGTTGCATAAGTTATGTTTTGCCTATGGGTTAAAACAATCCATTTCCACAACCGTATATTCTGGGGGCCCTAACAAACAAAATAATAAACTGCTTACAGGCAAAACTATTTTTTGCTGATTTTGCAGGTCAGGAGTTATAAACACCAGTATTTTGGATGTGACTCACATGCATTGTCCTCCGCCTGCTTGGCTGTAATTGGAACACACCTGTTTTTTCATCTGGTTGTTGGAAATTCTTTCTAGGATCCTCCATTCTAGAATACTGATGCATTTCTTTTGTTTTGTTTTGTGCAAAATTAGGGAAGGGACAGACATTTCTGCCACCCTTACATGTATAAGAAAACCATCTTGGCTACCGTCTTGTTCGGTAATGTCTCAATACATTCTTACATAATCTCTAGCACATGCATTAGCAATGTAGAAGATAATTTATTTCTTTATATTGTTTTGCAATGGTCACAAACTATTGATATTTATCCACTCTATGGCTATACGAACATCTTAGGAAATATTACTTTATTTGTTTGGACTTAGAAAAATTGGTTGATATACCAACACAGGACCTTGTTTACATGTGTAGTTTCACCATGGAACATCTTATAAGAGTGACATGCAACCACTATACGCACCGAGTATTTTATCAAATGTATGTAGTCATACTATATTACATAGTTTGGTATTATTTGACATGATGTTTGGCACAGGTTAAACACAAATGCAGTATTCTTATTGCACTATGCCTTTTCCCCGGCAATGTATGAACTGCATCTTTATGCTTATTTCTAGAGTTAAAGAGACTTATTTTTTTGGATTTTTGACTATAATGGACGAAATTAATTGGCTTATCAAACTCTTTACTTCTTATTTAGTGTGAAATAGGAGATGATTGTTGCACAAGGATTATGCTTACAGCCTCTTTGCTGCCATAGAGCTAACATTTCTTACATCAAATCCACGCTTCATCTGTTGGAATATACGACGCTCATATATGTATTTGGTGGTGGAGGTGGTGGACAATAAATAGATAGAACAAGAGGGGAGAGGCTTAAACTTTTTCTTCTTCTAACTCTTAACAAGAAAATACAAATCCTCTTTCTCTACCCTTTTTTCCACTCTTAACACACATGACTTGTGTGCTATTTATACTACTACAAGGATTCTTAGACTTCCTCTACATTATGAGGACCTTTAGTCTTCTATCTTCTATGCTAATGACAACAATCAATCAAGACTATTCAAAACGAGTTATTACAACCGTTTTGAGACCTATTGTTTCAGCTTCCACATTAAGTTCAACATTCAACATCATCCACCAAAGGCAGATGCCTCCATAGCTGCTTTGGGGTATCCATGTATTCTGACGTATTGTACGAACTATTGTCACGCAACATAGTTGCTAGTACGGATTGCATGTCAACTTCAAAACAATGACTTATAACAAGAATCACTAGGAATGCTTAGTCTTATAAAATGTATGGTGGTACTGTATGTACTTCCATGTAGCTCAATAGGATAGTAAAGATTGTAATTGATGATAACATAGGGATATCTTATTCCCTCAGCTTCTAGTAATACTTCTCTAGGCATTCCTCTTCTTTAATTTGCTTCTAAGTACCTGAACTGAAATTCTATACTGGTGATTTCTGTAGGGCATCACACAAGGCAAAATTGAAATTAATGCTGTTCCCAAATCCCGTCGTACTCCTTGTCCTTAATGTTTAGAAACCGAAAATTGTTAACTGAAAAAAATCCCAGAAGTTAAAAAAGTGTTAGAATCCAGGGGCTGAGAAGCCCCGGTGTGATCTCAGGTGTGAAACCGGGTGGTTCTCCTGGTCCTGGGTCCCTTGGCTTAATGTTTCTTGACTACTATGTTTTTCTAACTAAATCTTTCAGGCCGAGATATTATCTGATGAAGTTTTGCCCCTTTACAGTATGGATAAGTTGTTGAAATGTTATATTATCAATTTTGAAATGAATAAAAGAACCAGGCTTGTTCAAGAATCATTTTTTTTACAGATATATGCAGTTCCATGCTCCTTTAATCATGGGATATATCTGCTCGATTTCTATCCAGATAAAACTTCAGCATGCCATGTAGATTTCTGGTGAGTTCAAAACATTATCTTGTTTACAATGTACTTATCTTTTTTGGACTTGACATGCATATGCCAGTTAGCTTTTTTTCCCTTCCCTTTGGACTATCTTTGATTTATTTACAAACTCGAGTTGTGAAGTTGATTATAATTCATGTTGATTTTGTTCATCCGAATATTTACATGTATTTATTCGTTTATTTGTTTGAAAAGGTAGAGATTGCTCTCTGTTTCTTGCCGAATACCAGTTTAGAATTTTGCTTGCCAGTGGTTAATCGATTTTTGATAATTTGTCAGTGAGGAACCACAGGGCCTTTCTGAGGAAACTAGGAGGGTTGCACATAACAATTTTGTTCCTGTATCAGACTACGTGTTTGTTTGTGCTGCACATCCTCTGAATGGTACCATTGTTGCTGGAACCAAGGTTTGATTTCTCCTCTTAAGCTTTCATTATGAAAATCAGGAGAAAATACAAAATAGATCATTGCATGGATTACTTGGTTACAATGAAGAGGTCGTTTTGAGCATTTGATGTAGATCTTTTGCTTTTTTAGTCGGTTGAACATGTACGAAGCTCTCTAGATGTGATAATTCGGAGTACAGAAAAAACTGCTATTGTAAACCACTTCTAATCATATGTAATATCCTCATTTCTGCTCTTAAGCCTGGGCTCTCTCTAGTTAGTGATTATCAAGACATACTTCCATTACATGTTCATTTCAAAGTTAGTTTGTTTATTTTATACTATATTAACCACTGTTTATGCTATTTATGGTTTCAGCAGTCTTCTTTGTTGATCGTCTCTCAAACTGTTGGAGAGCTGTAAAATGTGATTTTCCTTTTGATGACCCAAGCCTGGTTGGTGGTCTTCTCTGTACAGCACTCACTGTTGTAGTCTTGGAAGACTTGGGAAACTTTCCAACGGGCCTGGCATTTGTCCCTGCAACAACCATGCTCAATGCCGAACTGTGGTGCGTATTTGAGAGTTGTCTGCATGGTTCCTTATTATAGTGCAAAGAATATCCTGAAGATTCACTAGCAAATAGAAAATGTAACGTCGTGTTGAGACTTGAGGTGGGCCTTACGTCGAAACCAGAAGATCATCACAACATGTTATTGTGAGCAAATAAAATATTCTTTTATCTATACGTAAGGCCCAATTATATGTACTGGTGGTATGAGCACATACCAGAGTACGGGAATTTCCTAGGATGTTGCTGCAAGCGTTGAGTTAAATTTCAATGACATTTTCTCTGGATGTCTTCATGGAGTGCTAAAGCTTGTTCAAGCTCATCTTGCAAAGCTGTGAAAAGCTCTGAATGCTTGCTAATTGTCAGATAAAATATTACCTGCGAAGCGTTTTGCCAATTCACAATGCAATTAGCATGACATGTTGGTCGAGAGATTGTTCAAACAACAACACTCAGTTTACTATTTCTTCATCCAAATATCTGCATTGCAGACCGTATTTTTTGTTCATCCACGATGTGGAAGGAAAATTTACCGAGTGTGCAGGTATGCACTATGCAGTACATAACAAGGTCCACTGAATTTAAAGTCCCAATTACAGTCATTTCCTCTCGCTATTTCTCATCATTGTTTCTGGTCTAGTCGGATCTTGTGTTGCGTCTGACTAAACAACAAAAACACAAAGATTGTACCCAGACAAGTAAAAAGCTACAAGCAAGCAATACACACCACCATTTGTTTTGGCCACCTTCCACCCGTAAGTGCTCACAGGGGTGACCACACGAGCAGTGCAAGAATGCCAGCTGCCTGCTTGCCTTGGAGTAAGTTTTATTTTTTATTTTATTTTTTGACATAGTATGGTTCTATAGCTCTATACTGACCAAGCGCATGATAAGACGTGTTAATTGTTACAGATATGTTAGTGTGTGAATCTTAAAATTACGAATATTTTAAAACTGTTTATCTACTAAGCTATTCCCATTTTCTTCTGTTTAAGTTATGTTATTGTTAAAATTTGCCGCTTAAGTAAAATTAGCATGAGATCTTGAACACCCGCGTAACAAGGGATGATGCCTTCGCCACTTTTAATTGTTATATATATATTACATCCCTGACATAAGTGATATTGTCATTTAATGCCTGAACTAAAGTAACTGGTGGAATGATTGGGGACAAGGTGCCGACATTGTTGGATGAGCACTGGACTTCCTCAGATGGCATGCTTTGCTTTTCTTCTTTTGAGGGGATATTGTTATTTGTTAAAAATGTTTATAAATTCGTTTTAAATTGTTTTTTCAAATATATTTTTCTGAAAATGTTTTTTATATGTTTTGATTTTGTAGATTTTTTTGTGATTTTTTTATTATATTTTATCCACGATTGATCTTCAAACGACGTTGAGGGAAGAGAATGTAAGGATCATGACGCCCAGGGTAGTCTCGGTTCTGTTATTTATGCTCTCGGTAAAGAAAATGAACTTTTCCTTTATACTGAAGTTCAGGAAACGTTCTCTTTCAGAGACCGATGAACTAGAGGCTTTTCAGTTTTTTTCCTCACGCTGAGTATTTGTTTGCCTGAAGCAGTGAAGCTAAGTTCCTGAAAGGTTCGAGGAAAATGTTTTGAATAGCTGTACATTCTCAGTTACTTTTTGCTTAGAGTCCTTGTCTAATGCACTATATAATTGAAACTCAACCCACCATATTGGATTAAATATCTCAATTAAGACCCACTATCTTTGATCACAGGATGTCAACGTAGCCAAACGTAATCTAGTAGCATCTCAGATACTTCGTTATGACTGGCTGGAGTCCAACATGGTTGTCGTTTACTACGGCTGGTGCCTGGTGGCTTGTTTTCTATGCTGGAACTTTGTAAACCAATTCTTTGGTATATAGGCTAAAGTATGTCATTCCAAAGGTCAAATCTATTTTCGGTCGTCTTCCTTCGGTCTACTTCACCAAGTCCAATGTCCTTCTAGGAGGTAGTCTTTCATCATTTTGTTTTGCGGTAGACTACTTGGAGATACGGACGGAGCACGTTTAAATTATAATAAAATTATTGTGAAGAATATTTCGTCAATAATCAAATAAATTATTCAAACCATATCTTAAACCTCAAGTTACCATGTAATTGATTAAGTATACTCTCAAACAGCTAATTGCACCCTACAAAATCACTGCTGTTAATGCTCCACAGTCGCAAGAATAGAGAGCTCTAAGCACACTCATAGAGTTTGACTATTCATGTTATTTTTATGGGTTACAAGCTGTAAAAGAGGCTTTAAGAATGAGAAGGCGAAGATTTATGTATATGGCATGTGGAGGTTGCTTCATTGGTGGTTTGTTGGGTTTTAGCGAAGGAGACTAGGTGTGGTGGGAATAGAAAAGGAAAAGAAAAATTAAAAATGGTGCCGTGCATCATCTCACACTCTCCCATGCAATTCCATTCCCACGCCAGTCTGCCAGCAAGGAATAAAGCACCCTCCATCACTATATTGCTAATTATACTTAACAAAGAATAGTTTTTAGAAAGAAGACTCATCGGTCATCATGTTCTCAACCATATAGGTCTTTGGTGGTCTTTTGTGTTCTTTCTAACTGAATTTCTTTTGTGATTCGGATGGTCAACAGTCAAGTCGTGAGTATCAATTGAAGTATTTGCCAAGAAGATCTAACGATACATGTAACGAAGAAGAAGAAAAAAAACATCAGATTTCAAAATCACCTTTTTATGTTGCAAGTCCCAAAATTTAGCAGGGAATACTTTTCTATAACCAATTAAATTTAATCAACAAGTTGCTAATGCCGATTACTAATTACTAATTAAGTAATCAGTGCACTTCAAGTTTGCAATGTTTTCTGATATTGTGAGCACTTAGGCCATCACTAACCATGACCTGGACGACCCGGTCATCAGCTCTCACTCTCTTCAAAATCAGCTTTCTCTCTCTTCCACATCAGCTTTCTCTTTCCTCAACCCACCTTCTTCTCTTTCCTACACTATTCATCTCTTAACCACAACCCAACACAACCCACAACAACCTACCTCTCTCCTCCACATCATTTTGGGGTCCATCTTGGTAAAAATTTTAAAAAAATTAAACAATTTCTAAAAAATCAAAACAATTATAAAACGAATTTTCAAAAAAAATAATATAAAAAAACTCAAACAAAAAAATTAAAAAAATCAAAACAAAAATCAAAACAAAAAAAAATCAAAAAAATAAATAAAATTCAACCCGGACGCGCCACGTGGCGCGTCCGGGTTGGCTAACCCAGACAACCGGGTCGTCGACCCGGGCGTTGAAACGCCCGGGTCGACGACCCAGGCATCTTCGACCGTGAAAAATCACGGTTAACAAAACAAAAATTACGGTCATGAATGACCGACCTCTGGACGACCGTAAAAAATCAGCGATAAGGGATGCTCTTAAACTTTGCTGTGAGGAAGAAAAAGCAAATGGCATTGAATGCTAATTACCTTTACTACTCAGTACTCTTGCATCTTGATGGAATAATATATAGGATTTTTTTCTCAAAATAATCATCAAAAAATAAAATTGAAAGAATATGCACATGAGAAACTTAATTGACAAACTATGCACATTGAAAATGACACATATGATGTTATTTTCATTAACTAAAAACGACATCAGTGATGTCATTTTTATTAACTAAAAACAACATCAATCGATCTGTTGATACTAAAAAAATTATCTTAAATGAAAACAACATCACAAATACCATTTTTACCTATGATATGTTGAACTAACGACGGGTCGATTGGATGTCTCGTCTCCCAAAAAAACAAGTAGGTCATCAGTCGATGCATTAACTTGAATTTAAAAACACGTCAACCCTAACTTGTTATGGTTATGACTTATGAGAGTAGAAACGGAACCTAAGATACACATCTTATGCAACTTACGTCTTATCTTCATCAAAATTATATGAATAAACTCAAATTATTATATTCAACTAGTAATTGTTGTGAGAGTAAAACACATAGTGAGAGATTTGTTGAGTCTATGATTATAAGTGTTGGGTGGCAAGGGGCGACAATGTTTTTTTTCTTCGACACCTTATTATTGTATTCCGAATATTGATATGTTTACCCGCTCTAAGCAAAAAAAGTACCCCGCTGGGTTGCCACCCCGCACTCATAATCACAGACCCTGCAAATCTCCTACTATGTGTTTTACCCCCACAACAATTCTTGTTGCCTTCAATTCAAGTTAATGCATCGACTGATGACTTACTCGTTTTTCCTAGGGACGAGACCCCCGACCGACCCGTCGCTAGTACAACACACCCTAGGTAAAAACAACATTGATATGTCGTTTTCATTTAGGATAAAAACGACATCACTGATGCCGTTTTCAAGATGTATAATTTACCAATTAAGTTTCATACGTGCATATTTTTCTAATTTTATTTTATTTTGTGATTATTTTGAAAAAATATTCCTAATATATATTGGCATGACTGCAAAACCTGCGTTGAGATGATTGATTCATAGACCATCATATACCCTGGAGGAAATAATCCAGATTCCAACCCATGGCCACTCTTCCTAATCTTTGCCGCTTTCAACATTCACCTTTCCGAAAACACCCCTCTCCCCTCACAAAACCACCAAAACACCAACCAAAACAAGTACATCCTCATCCAAAACTCCAGGGCAGTTCCGGTACAACAGTTAAATGACAGTTCCACTGGATCACGAACCACCACACTTCAGTTCAGTTACTTTCCTCCCCTCCACTCCTAGTATAAAACAACACGACTCCTTCAATCTTAGATTTCCAGACTCTCTCTCTCTACCTCTGGCTCTTCCAGACATCTTCATTCCACAACACAAAAGCAGTTGTAAGTTGTAACCGCTAGACATCTATCTCTGTTCTATCCATGCCATCCATGAACAGTAGTGGTGGGTGTGAGATCAACAGGCAAGAGCTCCAAGCCGCGATCGCGAAAGCAGTGGAGCTGAGAGCCCTCCACGCCTCTCTGACCACCGGAAGCAACAGCAGTCCCGCCTGCAGCCTCCGCCTTCCGCCGGGGGCGTCGCCGTGCCTCTCCCGCCTCTCCGGCGAGGACTACCCCGTCTTCGCCCCTGTACGTTTCGTTGCCTTTTTTGTCGTTTTGTGGTGTGTGGACATGTTGTTGGTGTGTTCGGGATAAAAGGTTGTTTTGTTTCTGCTTTAGATTGGATGTTTGTGGTGCGATTCGTTATCGGATTCCTTCTGTTTTCTTTTCTCTTTTTTCTAGGGTACCATCTTTGGCTTTGCTTGTTGGAGTATCGATGTTTGCTGATGAATGATAATCTGTTTTGTACCGCAAGGTTTTCGATATTTTAGTCGTTTTTTTTTACTTTAAAAAAAGTTTGTGTTTTTGCAACTTAATTTGATGTTCTGTTTTTGAGGTTGTTGTTATTATTATTATTTTTTTATTATTATTCTATTCAGAGGTTTTTTTGTTTGAGATTTCAGTTTTTTTATGCTTCTGTTTCAGAGTCACTGACACTGTGCTTGGTTTTGGTTGAATCAACAAATTTATTGATAAAAGGCTCTTTTGAGGTACGAAAAGGAATTGGGCCATCAGTAGTATTTTGACTGTCATGGTTTGTTTGAAGTTTTTGTGTGTGTGTGTTCAAGTTTTAACTTTGGCAATCATAAACAGAAGGTTTAAGGTGATTCTCACAGATGCATGCACATCTTCCGCTGAACACCCAAGAACATGATTTTTTTCCCCTTCTTCCAAATATTTGTTCTAGAAATTTTGCATGGTTCCTTTTGTATGCGTAATAAAACTAATCTATCTACATGAATATGCCAAACAGAGCTACGAAGAGGAACCTCTCCCTGGGCATCGTTTCATCCGATCGGACAACCGAACTCTATCCGAAACATGGGGTGGAAGCATAATCAACGGAGAATCCAGAGAAGACGAATTGGATCACTACTCCGGGATTATCATGGACAAACACAAATCCCCTTCTATGAACAGAGAACATCAGATCTGCCTGGTGGACGACCAGAAGTCCAACTCTAGTTCATGTCGTAACCACATTAGTGCCTTACAGATTTCTCCAGCCAATGTCTTCAGATCCAGTAGAAGAATAGATTCCTTGGAATTCAAATCCATCAGCACTTGTAACAAATGCAAGCCTGCATCGATCAACCGTGAGGCTGATTGCGATGGTAGGAACCATAGAGCCTCCATGGGATCATTATCTGTAGCTGAGACGCAGGCATCCATTCAATTGCCACCAAAAAGCCGGTCTCCCATACTTTCATGGTTATTTCCCCGTTCAAAGAAGAAATCTAAGTCAGATATGTCCCCGAATACCGTAGAATCCGAAGACATCTCACAGCTTTTCAAGGACTGGGGGATGCAGACCCTTGATTCCCTGAAGAAGGAGCTTGCTGAGGCGAATGAAAACCGTGATGTGGCTTTGGCGGAGACCCAGGAGATGAAGTCTACATTAGGTGAGTTGAAAGACAAGATGGTGCAATTGGAAACCTACTGTGAAGAGCTGAAAAAGGCCTTGAAACAAGCTGTCCAACTGAATGAAGCCCCTGGTAACGAAAGACGTAATCTTTCTAGGAGAACAAAGTCTATCGGGGGTGGAAAAGAGAGTTTGATGCCGGTCAGCCATGAAGTGATGGTGGAAGGCTTTCTTCAGATAGTGTCTGAAGCAAGACTATCAGTGAAACAATTTTGCAAGACTCTCGTAAGCCAAATTGACAAAACCGATGATGAATTGAGCGAGAAGTTGAATTTACTTCTTGAAACATACAACCTGTCAACAAACTCAATGTTCTCTAGAGGGGTGCTGTATCATCTGGAAGCTCTCATCAACCAATCACTTTACCAGGATTTTGAGAATTGCGTGTTCCAAAAGAATGGCTCACCGAAGAGCCTAGATCCACACAGGGATCACCAAGATAATTTCTCAGCTTTTGTCGCATTACGCAACTTGAGCTGGAATGAGGTGTTGCGGAAAGGTACTAAGTATTACAGTGAAGACTTCAGCAAGTTTTGCGACCAAAAAATGAGCAACATTGCCGCCTTATTGGATTGGTCTCGTCTGTGGCCTGAGCAGCTCTTACAGTCATTTTTCGTAGCGGCAAAGTGTATTTGGTTGCTACACCTGCTGGCATTCTCATTCGAGACACCGCTGACAATAGTACGTGTGGAGGAGAGCCGGAGCTTCGATGCGCAATACATGGAGGATGTGTTAGTAGACAGGCATAGAACACAAACTCCTGCTAAAGTCAAGATCATGGTAATGCCTGGATTTTATGTTCACGACAGAGTGCTAAAGTGCAAAGTCCTGTGCAGATATAGGTCTGTGTCATGACACGGACTTAATTGTTAAATAGGTTCGTTAGAGTTCTGTTTTTTCTTCTTTAGAGGGGTTCCAGCTGATTGGGTGGTCTTGATACAATATCTCTCAAGCGTCTGTTAACTATTTTGTACCTTAATAACCTTGGTTTCTACAAAAGAAATATTTATTGGCAATGAATCTGTTATTGAGGGAAACAATCTAATTGCGTCCCCCGGGACGCAGCCGAGTTGGTTAGGTATGTGGGTTCACGAACCTTAGGTCACAAGATCGAATCCCAGCAAGGCACTTTATTTAATGCTAATGCGTTCCAGTGAAAATGGTGTTGGACCACCCCCAGTTTGGAGCCGCAACCCGCCTGTCCCAAGTGGGGGCGGGTGTCGTGGAATTCTGGGTCATCAAAAAAAAAAAAAAACAATCTAATTGCAGTTGCAGAGGTATCCGGTACACATGAATTGAACATTCTCTTCTATATTACAATAACCATAAATTCAACTCAAATGATGTTGTGGATGGGGGTGGGAATCTTTTCATTTTTTTCCACTGGGATGATGACAAGACAACCTATTTGATAATTGATGCAGGCATATAAAGTGATATGGTTGAGTGGTTGATCCACTTTAGGGGTTGAAGGGCATCTGATAGGGACCAGTCACAACACCCGTTCCACATATGTAAGCATATAGATAAGGTCACTTTAACCAAATATGAAATATTATATATATATAGGAAGGACCATAACTCATAAACCATAATTAATTTACAAGGTATCAATGGTGCTGTTGTTATGGATTAGAGCATCTTTCGTAGGTTGGAAGCAACTGGTGCCTGATCACCAACCTAAGCTTTTGGCTGTAAATACACTTCCAGCAAAAGATTCTTTGCATGTGTCTGTGATTTGGGGTTATTAGATGGGATTGCAAGCCTACAATTTGAATAAACATACCACTAGTTGTTGCTTTCGTATAGTTCAGGTTGGAGTTTGGTTTATTCGGGTGCTGTTATTGGCAATGTTGGGTTAAATTTAGTCATAGCTGTCAATTACTTCCAAGTCAAAATAACATTCCTTCTGACCAGATCTAGACGTAAGTCGTTGTTGTACTCGAATACGTCGAAACTTGTCAGGAAAAGGGAACAAGTTCTTTGAACATGCTGAATGGTGTTCGAATGCGAATGAATTACCTACTTTCGTTACTGTCTTCCTAGTCATTACGTAGTTAGACATGTTGGGAGAAATTGGGCCCTCGTATCTTCTACGCGGCCGGGAGAAGAATGTTGTATGCACAACTTGGTCTGATGAAATCTTTGTACTTCATCAATCGTAACTGGTCCTATAGATAAGAGATAATTATTTACTATCTTTTCTTAACATGTAGTATTACAAACAAGGGAAAATGTGAGAACTGTAATAATTGTAAAGAAAATACAAAGACGTCAAGGTGGTCACAGATGGGCTATGGGCCTGGACAGAAAGGCCTTTTATTGTGGGCCCAAGATGGCACGGAGAAAGGATAGTCTCTCTGACGTGTAAAAGGTACTCACATGACATGACATGACATTTCCTATCATTGTACGCCGCGCACGGTATTGGATTCCCGTTGTTTTGGATTCCGATGGGATCTCTTATTTGTTTAGCAGCCACAATCTGATTTCTCTCTTCTCCATTCCGATTGGTTCCTCGCTTTCTTCGATTCCGGATCAGGTTTGCTTCCGTTGCTTCTCCTTATGCTGTAATTTTTCTGTTGGAGAAAGTTTGGTTGAGATCTGTTGGAGTTTTGTTGCCCACTTGCTTTACATGAAGGAATGTTAGGGTTGGGGCGTTGAATTATTAGATAACTAATTTTGGTCCTTTTTGTTCTGTGATGTTGGCATTTGGATTTATTCTAGCTCTTTTGGTTTGATACGAAAAGGTGCATTTTATGCTTACAACTTTATATCGATTATATGATTAAAAGGTATGTGGAAGTTTAGTTATGTGGTTGTTAACTACTCGAGAGTCTTGAGTTAAACAACAATCCTTACATTGCATTATGATCTTGAGAAATTCGGTTCCTCTCCATTTGGAACTACATTTTGATAACCAAGAAATTAAGAATCAAATTTGGTTTACGGTTGATGTCTAAAGACTTAGAATCTTCATACTATAGTTGTGGTACGTTTGAGAATTGATTCTGAGGTTTGGTTAGATTTTAGAAAATATGAGTGGCACAATGTGATTACAAATGACCTTAGTGTTGCTCCTATTCTCATCATTAGCTAGTTTTGGTGGACCAGAAAATGTGATGATCATTTTCCATTATAGTGATCACATGGATCGTTTGTTGGATGAGCAGGTTTCATTTAAGAATCCTAGATCGGTTTGGCGTCTGGACGTTGAATACTCCTCTTTTTCTGCACGATGGTTACGGTGAACTTGGGTACCGTGCATTACGTTTTGGACCACATTTACGCAGCATTTGTGCACCGGTCCAAATTATCTACTCCTTTCTTCTCAAGGGGATGGGGAGGGAGCAAACTTGATCTCTTGGAAACCATGATTAAGCAGTTATTTCCCGAACTTGGACAGCCCTTGCCTCCAACTTCTGTCCAACCTATGTGGCGAACAATATGGGAAACAAGAACTGCATGTTTAAGAGAGGGAACTTTTAGGACGCCGTGTGATGAACAATTGATCAATGCATTGCCTCCGGAAAGTTACAATGCGAGGGTTGCTTTCCTCTCCCCAAAGTGCGTGCCCCCGCAGAAGATGGCTTGCGTGGTTCATCTAGCAGGCAAGTGATGTCATGACTTATCTTTTGTACTGTGTTCTGGACTGAAGGGATTTTATGTGAACTCTGCACTAGCTTAAGATGGTTATACCACTTAAGGTGTGCTCTAATTCTATGAATCAGTGGCTTTGCTTTTAATTTCTCCTAACATAGTTCTGCTACTTTATTTTTTGTCTGGAAGTCTGAGTAGCTTCAGAAAGTTTAATTGTTGAATTACCATGTAAAGATGCAGAAAAGTCAAGATCATTAATGCTTTGGATTTACAGAGCACCCAGTGAATAATTGTAATTCTGGGTGCTTAGAAGCTTTCAATTGATTCATGGTTGATTATAGACAATATTCATCTGTTCCGTATTTTGTGGTTACCACCAGATGTGTACTGAATTAGTGATGAGTCCTTATTATTAACTGTTGTTCGTATGTTTTTCTTTTAAGTTTTAATGTAATATCAACAAATGGTGCATAAATCCTTAAGAGCTATTATAAAATACCTCTGAAGTTATCTATTTGTTTCTCCTTTTTCCTACCGATTCAGATTACTTCTAGGCCTTGGTGATTTTATAGGTTTATTTCAAACTTGATGAAATGTTTCGCTAAAAAATAGCAGTCTTTTCATTGATAATTGATTTCCGCAGGCACAGGAGACCATACATTTGAGCGAAGATTGCGTCTTGGTGGCCCATTGCTGAAAGAAAATATTGCAACCATGGTGCTAGAAAGGTGAGTCTCATGGCATTCAGTCATTAAATCACTGCCATCTCTCTACTATATGCTCTAGTTCCTATAGATGCATGCGTATCAGCTGCAATCCTCGATTCTAGCTTCTGAACCAAAATGAATGTGCGCTGCAGCCCATTTTATGGACATCGACGTCCTAGACTGCAGCGTGGTGCAAAACTTCTTTGTGTGAGTGACTTACTTTTGCTAGGAAGAGTCACAATTGAAGAAACCCGCAGTCTCTTACACTGGTTGGAATCTGAGGCTGGTTTTGGAAAGACTGGTGTTTGCGGCCTTAGCATGGGTAACTAAATTCAATAGGACACTGTGCATTAAAGTTGAAAACTAAAAGAACATTGTAGGAATATATTAACTTCTTACAAACCAGATTTTCTAAATGAGCTTCTATGTCAAAACTTCTACTTTTAGCTGCTTATTGCCTACAGATCTTTTATGTCATAGGGGGTGTGCACGCTGCAATGGTCGGGTCATTGCACCCTACAGCAGTGGCCACACTACCCTTTCTGTCTCCACACTCTGCAGCAGTGGCTTTTTGTGAAGGTATTTTGAAGCATGCTACTGCCTGGGAGGCATTAAGAGAAGATGCTGCACAAAAGGCTGAACTAACACTTGAACAAGTGAGAGATCGAATGAGGTCAGTTTTGTCACTGACTGATGTTACCCGCTTCCCAGTCCCCAAGAATCCTCAGGCTGTTATATTTGTTGCTGCGACTGTAAGTTTCAGAACTTTTCTTGCGTTTAGAAACCAGAGATTACCTATATTCTGTAAGCATGCATCGGTTGGGACTTGGTATAGCCGTATAGGGAAACGTCTGAAATATGTTTTTGACATCATAAAAGACAGGTGATGATATGCAACCTCATTTTTTTATGTTGCCATTAATTTCCATATTGATCCAATGATCCTTGAGCCTTACATGTAATTTTTACTTCGTTTGTATGAATATCTCATCTTTCATGGTTAAGATAAAATCTCTTCTTCGGGTTAGAATCATATGAGCTCCATACGAGCTTATAGACCAATAAGAACCTTTAGAGATAACAGAAGTTGATAATTGATTTGCAATTGTTTCTTCTACTTTCTTTTTCCCTGCAAATTACCATCATCACTATTCTGAGCATTGTGAGCTGCAAAGCATAAATCTTGAAGGAGAAAGCTAAAATGTTTGCTTGATAGCTTCCCGTCGGTAGTTGCACGGCCCAACATTCAAAGTATTTCAATGTCGTATAAATAATTTGTTTATTGATTCAGGATGATGGCTACATTCCCAAACACTCTATTTTAGAACTTCAGAAAGCTTGGCCAGGTTCTGAAGTAAGGTGGGTAACAGGTGGACACGTCTCTTCGTTTCTCCTACACAATGATGCATTCCGCAATGCTATCATTGATGCTCTTGACAGAGTAGAGTGGAGGGAAACTCTATAGTACCCCTGCAGGCATCAATCAGGCTGCTATCGTTGTTTTCCAGTTTCAATTCCATTGCCTAATACTGTCACGTTACCCATGCTCTCCCCTCACAATGTTTATTTTGAACAGCAGCTTCATTCCTCTGATGTGTACACTATTGCCTAAATTATCATTTGTTTGTAAACAAGCTGTAATTCGAACTTTTTTTCCAATTTCAACTCCATTGCCTAATACTGTGTCATTTCCCAAGCTCACCTCCTCACACTGTTTAGTTTGAACAGCAGCTCCATTCCTCTATTGTGTACATTATTGCTTAAATTATTTTTTATACAATCTGTAATGGAACTTCTAAATTTCTAACTGACCACACAATCAAACAAGTTGGGTCATACCATGGTTCATATCTTGCTTGAATGTGGAAAGGACTCAACATAAGCTTCCAAAAATAACACTCGCTTGAACAGACCTCTTGATTTTCTAATCCATTGTTTGTGATAACTGGCTCTTTCTATTTAAAATTAAAAAAGTTAGAAATAAAGAGCAACATTTGATAGCGACGCTATGTATTGTTATTTTCAGTTGCGCGTCTGTATTGTTTTCTTCCAACTGATTAAATGGGAAACCATTATCTCCTAACCTGCTCATTTACCTTAGGTCATATGAGGGGTGAGTGTGACAGCGAAGTTCGAAATGGAAATACATTCGCGTTCTACTAGCTTTATTCGAAAGTCCGAAACATATGCAAGATTTTGTTGAATTGTTAGACATCCAGAACTAGACATTCCAAACTCGCACGGCAACATGGATATCAGTAATAAAATCCTCATAGCATCCAATGTAGGATTGAATCTTTTTATTAAAAATATAAGATTTGAAATGAAAGTAAGAGAGGAATAATGATGAACCTTTGATTTAACAATATACTTATTATGAGAACAATCCTAGTGATTACTGATGCGGATTTACCCATATTTATTCCGAATCTGCAAGTGATCCGTTGACATCCTCACCCAAAAGTGCAAACCTGATAAAAGAGCTAAACAGAACCTTCAACAAAGAGGATATACCAATATGTACAACTCCAAGCACAACTTCTAATTTTCTAATAATAATAATACAACCACCCATTATTTTTTGTTCACAACGTCCAGGGATGTACATTTCATTAGATCCGGAATGTTGCAATTCATAAACATCAATCTTTCTTCATCTTTTGTGAATTAAACAGTAAATAATAGAGGATGTTGAAGCGAGGAAGTTATGGTGCTTACTCAGCTAGTCTGGAGTTTTTCTACCGACCACCAGAAACTAACGGAAAAGCTCGTGGTGAGTGACCTGACATAGTGCCACCACTTTGGTGGAATATAGAGCATTTCACCTTCCTCCAAGATGCAGTCAACGAAATTCAGCTCTTGCACTTTTGGAAACATTTTGAGGTTAAGATTGTCGAGATCCACCTACGGCACAGTGTACGTCATGTCGTTAGCAAACCTGTATTTAAGTAAAATATAACAAGATGCATGTGTGCACGGCTCCAGAAGCCTTGTCCAAATTAAATTGTTTCAGGGGAAAATCATAAAAATATGGTGGCAAGAATCATAATTCAATTTCTGTTTACAAGGACGTTGTAGATAAACATTGCCAAAAAAATCACGTAGATATAAGACATGTTCTATAAAGTTATTCTGCTTAGTTGAAATCTTGACACCATCAACGAGGCTCTTGGCAAGACTCACATGAGGCATCGAGGATGTAAAAATCCGATATTTGATCATGAGAACAAAGAAAAAGAGGTAGAATGTAAAGCACTCTTGCGGTAAGAAAAATCGAGAGGTCTACTGGTAAAATATATGTACTCCATACAGGACGTTGAATATCAAAACAATTGAAAAATGTAGTGTGTTAAAGTATTTGTTAAACTTAAAATTTTGAAATAACAGCACCATTCGGCCATCTATTTTCTGAAGCAGAATTATGCTAGCTAGTGTAATAGCTGCAAGGTTGGTTTTACAGAAACTAAGTATTACCTGACTGGAATTGCTCAACATCGATTCAGGGTAGGGGTAAAGATCTTCTAAGATGGAAGCAGAATAAAGTCTTACATACTTTCTACCCACAACCTGAAAATCAGGAGAGTCAAGTGGTCCTTAGGTACGGAAGGGACGTCAGTTGGAACTTGGAAGAGATAAAAAGTTAAAAGAATAACATAAACAATTAAGTATTAATCATGTCTCACGAAACATGTCACACACTTATACCAACAATACTAGCACATTGTACAATCTGAGATCGCAACTTGGTTATGTCCTATGCTGCTCAAAGGTTATCTGACTATTACAATCTTGTTAAAGAAGAGATGTTCACTTAAGCTTTCTTATGAAGGGTGTCATACATAAGAAAGAAGTCATTTTTCCATTGAAGTAGAGTACACATTGTAGTAATTATATATAGTTTTGGGTTGAAGTAGAAGGAAAGGGTAACTAACCCACTTACATATCATTTGCACACAATCCAATCCCAAAGACATAGAGGAACAAGAAATGATCATACCTCTCAAACCAAATCTATTTTCAAAGTGCACTCGTGGTATTCAATTTTCGATCTTTCGCATATTGATCAAGCTCAATAGCTACGCATGGGCAATTAACTAAAAAGTATAACTACAAGTACCGCTCTAAGCAAAAGGCATTTTATCAAGCTTTTCGTGCAACCTGTGGACTTCAAACAATCTACCAAAAGGTTCAATAGCTAATAATGGGCAGCTAACCGAAATAAGTAATGGATTAATGATATGGTATTAAGGATAAGTCAAAGTTGTTCTTGTACTTTTATACTTCACAATATGGTTCAATAGTTCACACCAATTCTCAATCAAAAGATATGCAAATGCTACTTTGCTATTTTATGGAGCTCCACTAGGAAACTTGGTTTGTTTAAGATCCAAGGTTCTAACAAGGTTGATGTCTATCTTTCTAGTGATGAATCCTGAACATGAAACCTTAGGTTACGAACAATGTTGTGAAAGACATGCAATGGTTTATTTAGCTATTTCAGAACCATATGATATAGGGTTTTTGGTTTTGATTTCCAAGATATCCAATCTCATCCCAAAGGACCCAAACCAGTAATAATGCTGATTATATCTTTAGCCATACAATTGTTCAAGAGGAGAAGAAACAAGAGTGATAAGCTGAAAACTTGAAAGCTGAAGAAACAAGAGTGACAAGTTTTCCTCCACAAACGAACATATTGCATGTTCTAGAAGATCCAAGTACCTGAGCCAAAAGGTTATGATGTGGATCATGGTGTAAAGGTGTCACAGTTCCAGGGGGGCCAAACCAGGCATTAAGAGATTGAAGCTGCCCACCACCAGTAAAACAGTAGTCAGGTACCATTATGTCATTCCTGAGTTCCTGTATCTGCCGATTTGACAAAGTCAATTGGTCAGGAGAAGGGCTACAACAAGACTTCATAAATCTGAAACAGAGTAAGAAACATATATAAAAAGGCTGCTAAACCTGATCGAACAGAGGATGCTGAGCAAGATATGTCATATCTTCTGGGAGGCAGTCAGACTGGATTCTTTGTAAAAATTCTGAAAAAGTTATAAGCTCTTGCTTCCACTCAGCAGAAACGTAGTTTTTACCAACCTGCAATTAAATAAATGTTACCAAGTGGAAAGCCCTCCTGAACCTGGAAAATGGCAAATATTTTACCAAATTGATATTTCAGTAGATAGAGCTTCTTCAGGCTTCAAAAAAGATTTCCAACAGTGACAGCACAAAGCTTCAAGATAAAAAGTTGTTATATGTCTTCCCAAATAGCACATGGTGGTTGTCTTATATTCTTCTAATATGCACAGGGGTTTTAAATGGTCCAATACACATATGAACCGTAAGTGAAAATGCTCCGTAAGTAACTCTGGATATGGCAATAGTAGAGCTATTGAGAATCTGACCACATGATAATAAATGCTGAATGCATTAGCGATTCACTAAAAAACCTACTCTGCAAGAAGCATGCAGTATATTTGGATGATGCAGTATGATAGACAAAGCCAAGAACTTAATGTGACAACAGACAAGGCAAAAAACTTAGTTTGGGCTTCTCAAATTCATCCAAGCCAAATGACACGTAGGAGGTAAATGCATATAATAAAAATCATCTTGAAACATAAGCTTGATGTACTTTCAACTGTTATTGCATCTGTCTACAGTTGAATTTATCCTTTTGGATCACTAAATTGTTGACTAGAAGATCACCATGCCAAAAGTTAAGTTAAGCACCTCAACAGGAACTGTTCTCTCTCCTGCAATCCTCTTTAGATACTTAATATCCTTCCACTTCGTGCGTGCTGGCCAATGATCTATGCAACCACAAAGTATAACTGGAGTGCCAGCTGTAAAATAATCGCATAGAAATCTCTCCATAGAAAGAAATGAGTGTTTCTCGACAATTTTAGAGCGAAGAGACCTGGGAGGTAGAATTGTAAGCACCTGCAGTAGAAACAGGAAGCAATAACTGAACAAATGAATTACTTAAATGTACTAGAGAGTTATTGGACAAACCACGACAAATTTACTTGGAGATGACCTTTTTCAGAATCCATGTATAGCACATCAATGTTCATACAAAGCACTCTCTGAACTAATCTAGTTTGAATATATGTCTGCAGAATGAGCCGGCAACAAGACTAGAAAAAAGAAGAAATGTTTCTTTTTGCAATTGTAGGAAGATGACAATTAATATTATGCAACAGGTCGAGTTCCATCATGAAAAATATTCTTGGTACTAAAGTTTGTGACTTGGGGAAGTGTTGCTGAAGAGAACTTAAACCTCTGCCTCTATTTCCAAGATAGTGAAAGCAACAGCCTTAGAATGATTCCAAACCCAACCTTTATTCTTCTCGCCCATGAAAATAATGTGTACTACCAATATTGTTATTCCGGGCAATATAAATTTTGTTTGTGACATTTAAAAAGCCACTAGTTTAGAAGAAATATTATTTTGACATTAAATTTCATAGTCTTAGTCCTTTGGTGCCCCTCAGAGCACACAGAGATGTTTTTAGGCAGTGTAGCCTGTATAACAGTTATTCAGTAGTGCTTCACTTCACTTGATGGATCCAAAACATGAAAATCTATCTTCTGAACTAACATGTAAAAAAAACGTAGAAAAAATTAATTTGCAAGGAAAAAAAATATAACTCACATTTTCATAAAGAGGATAACTGGGTAACACATATTATCAAATATAAATAAATAAAAACTCATGAACGGAAACAATTAAAAAAGATGCGCTTGCAAACAATTCCCTAAGCCTAATAACTTCGTTTCATCATTAACTGTAAGGAGGAATACAACACCAAATAAGTGCTGACACAATTAGACAAACAAATGATAATTACTTAGTAAGCTAGTAAATCATCGGTGAACTTTTATGTTTTAGCACTGTGGTTTGGCTGCAAAATAATTCTATAAAAGGCAAAACAGAAATTCTAGAAGGGACCCTTGTATGGTTGCTATACAATAAGTAGAAGCTTAATTTTTTGAGTTAGAAGATCAACTTCGGATGATTCCATAATTCCCTTAAAATTACAGATAAAAAACTACAACAAACAACACTACCTTCTTAGAACTTGGAACTAAATCCATAACCAATTACCAATAATGGAACATACTTATTTGAACTAACTTCCTAGAACCAGACTACTACCAAATCGACCACAAAGCTTTCAGACATCCCAAATATCCAATTCTTCTTTAACAAACACAAATTTCCACAAATAATAATAACATGTCATCATCTCAACAACTCACCTCCGTCAAGCTCAAGCTCTTCTCACCATCCCATTTCCTCCCATCCTCCTCTCCGTCCCAATCCACCCCTCTCATTCGGATCCTCCCAATGGCCTCATCGAGAACAGATCTAAGCATCACACCGCCAAGTATAAGCCCCATGTCCAGAACCCTAATGGCCTCCTTCCACTCGCCGGCGCCGTTCAGAATCCCTGCGACGTCGACGCACGCCAGCGCGTACGCGTCCCTCCACGCGGGCTCGACGGCGTGCCACGGCCCCGAGTGGAGCTGCTCCCACGCCATATCCCTCGCCGCCTCCGCCACCGCGCGGTCTCCGGACGCTGCGTTCTCCACCAGCCTGGCGAAGGCGAAGCCTCCCTCCTGCCTCACACGCTGCAGAAGGCTCGACCGGAGGTCGGGGTCGATCTCCACGGCAGTTTCCGGTGGGGTTTCTCTCATCGCCGGCGAGAGGAGGTGGAAAAAAAGGGATTTTAGTTGTTTTTTTTAATGGAGATATTTGGGGTAGATTTTTGGGATATTTGGAGGAAAAGGGCGTTGCTTTGGGAGACGATGCTGACGTGGTGGAGCGCTTTTGCCTAACATGCGCCGACAGGTGTAGGTGTATGTTAGCGCAGAGGTGTTTCGTCCACAGATAAGTGGTGGACTTATCCACACCACGGTAGAGTACCTGTTTGGTAGAGTTTGAAATGGAATTGAATCAATTCGTTCAGGTCGTGGTGGGAGTCCAACGAAATGAATGGGATTGGCCATTGGGATGGTGGGAAAATGTTTTTTTATTGTGCTCAAACAAGTTCATCTCAAAAACGTATTTTATTTTCACTCAAAATCGTCATATGCAATTTCAGGCTGACACAAACTTGACTGTGTAATAAACAAAGAAATAGAAAATTAAGGCAACCGGAGTAATCAATTTCATGCAGTTGTGCCACGAACTGTGGTAAATTACTCTACAGTTTACATCTACCTCCACTATTAAAATTTAAAAATAGCTGCGTGTCACTACTTTAGGTGAGTTCTATTCATTTTGACGGCATATATACCACCTAATTAGGCCCCGCCGTAAACACTTTTTTGAATATATCGAATCATGGATTTTGGCATTCTGAGTAAGGACTATTAAGGAAACTCGGTGCAACAAGCGTACTAATTGTCAATCGCTACTGAGATCAGCCCATTGGGTTTTTCCAAGACTTTTTTCTTGTGTGATGCGATAAGCTTGGTTGGAGCTCAATCTTTGATTTTGGAGCCAAATCAACCGATCGAGCTGGCAACAGTTGGTTAGTAGTAGTACTATCCCACTGGTAGGATCTTTTTGGCGATTCTGTTATTGTTCCTCTCTCATTTGCCACTCCATTTTGTCACGTAGGGGAATATATTCCGTGTGTGAAATTGTTCTTTGTGTTTCTTCGGATGCAACATCAAAGTGCAAACCACCACCTACAAATTTAACGCAAGGAATAAAGCAAAAGGCCGGGCAGGTATACATCATACATTCAAATATGTTTCAAATGGATTCGGCTTTCTTTCTCAATCACATGCCTTCTTTAGCTTCTTCGTTTTTTATGTTTTGATGTAACAGTGACAGGAAGCCTTCCCCGGGTCTAATATCATGCCTGATGGCAAATATTTGCATCACATTCATCAAACTTAACACTAATAATACCTACTATTTTACATTAAATCATGGGTTCCACCCACACAAACAATTTAGTACGTACAGTACATACCACTTGATTAATTCTTATCCAACAGCCAATGGTAAAAAAAAACAAAAAAAAAAACGCATGTTGCGATCATTCACTTGCATATATATCAAAGCCAATCACATGTTTATTGAGAATCATTTATTTCCATCCACCTTCTTGTTAAGTATCGTAAATTAAAGGTAAGAGCCATAAAGGAACCACAATAAGAACATTAGATTGCAGGAAAAAACTTATTCACCAAAGGATTCGTTTCTGCATCCACACATCAGTGAACACGATGGGAACATAGATTCTTTGCTTTCCTCTGGTACCGGCCTCCTGGCCTTTTGAAAAATCATGATTTGAAAGAGACAAGTTAACATCTTTGCTTAAGAATCCCACCACTTCAGCAACACAACCTGCTTCCTTGCTTCTACTATCCAAGAAGAATCTCATCTCATCTAATCTAATCTAATATTCTAATCTAAGTGGTCATATGCATTCCACTACTTATAGTACACTCTCCACAATTAAACACAAACGCAAACCAACCAACCAACCAACAACCTAATGGAGTCCGAAGGTGTGGTCTCATTGCCAATCCAGTACGCCCAGTCTCGCCCAACCAAGCCGGAAGACTACACCCTGAAGGACATGAACCCGCACCTCGGGGAACGATGGCCCATCGGCAATGCGGGGCGTACCGGATCCGGTCTTGGTTGGATAAACGGCGGGGACAGACTCACAAGCACCTACGACCTCGTCGAGCAAATGTACTATCTATACGTGCGAGTAGTGAAAGCCAAAGACCTCCCAGTGAACGCGATATCGAGCAGTTGCGACCCGTACGTGGAGGTCAAGCTGGGGAACTACAAGGGCACCACCAAACACTTCGAAAAGAAGCTCCACCCGGAGTGGAACCAAGTCTTCGCGTTCGCGAAGGAGCGGATTCAGTCGTCCACTTTGGAGGTGTTTGTTAAGGATAAGGAGATGGTCGGGCGGGACGAGTACCTCGGTCGGGTGAGGTTCGACCTCAATGAGGTACCGACTAGAGTCCCGCCCGATAGCCCGTTGGCGCCGCAGTGGTACCGATTGGAAAGCCGGAGAGGGGACAGTAAGGTGAAGGGAGAGATCATGTTGGCGGTGTGGATGGGGTCTCAGGCCGATGAGGCTTTTCCAGAGGCGTGGCATGCCGACTCCGCTTCTGTCCACGGGGAAGCCATCTTTAATATCCGCTCCAAAGTCTACGTCTCTCCCAAACTATGGTATTTAAGAGTGAACGTTATAGAGGCGCAAGACGTGCAGCCGGCGGACCGGTCCCGTGCGCCTGCGGTTTTCGTGAAGGCGCAGCTGGGGAACCAGATTCTCCGGACTGGGCTCTGCGATGACCCCACGAGCAATCCGATGTGGAATGAGGATCTTGTGTTTGTTGCGGCTGAACCGTTCGAGGAGAATTTGCTGATTACGGTCGAGGACAGGGTGCATCAGTCGAGGGACGATGTCGTTGGGAAGATATCATTGCCTTTGAGTTTGTTTGAAAAGAGATTGGATCATAGACCGGTCGACACGCGGTGGTTCAACCTTGAGAGGTTCGGGTTCGGGGTTCTTGAAGCGGACCGGAGGAAGGAACTCAAGTTCTCAAGTAGAATTCACCTTAGAGTTTGCCTCGAAGGCGCTTATCATGTTATGGATGAGTCGAGCATGTATATAAGCGATCTCCGCCCGACCGCGAGGCAATTGTGGAAGCAGCCAATCGGAATGCTTGAAGTGGGTATTCTGGGCGCGACCGGGCTTCTACCGATGAAGGGGAAGGACGGGCGGGGGACGACAGACGCGTACTGCGTGGCCAAGTATGGGCAGAAGTGGGTGAGGACCAGAACTATTATAGGAAGTTTCAGCCCCAAGTGGAACGAGCAGTACACTTGGGAGATCTACGACCCTTGCACTGTCATCACTCTCGGAGTGTTCGATAATTGCCAGCTTGGAGGTGATGGTGGCGCGAGGGATTTGAGGATTGGGAAGGTGAGAATCCGGCTCTCGACACTCGAAGCTGATCGGATATACACACATTCATATCCTCTGGTCGTCCTTCACCCATCTGGCGTCAAGAAGATGGGGGAGCTGCAGCTTGCCGTTAGGTTCACGTGCCTTTCGCTAGCCAACATGGTTTACCTCTATGGCCACCCTCCATTGCCAAAGATGCATTATGTGCATCCTTTTACAGTGAACCAAGTCGATAGCCTCCGGTACAATGCCATGAACATTGTGGCGGTTCGACTTGGGCGGGCAGAACCGCCGTTGAGGAAGGAGGTGGTGGAGTACATGCTTGATGTGGATTCCCACATGTGGAGCATGAGGAGGAGCAAGGCCAATTTCTTTCGGATAATGTCGTTGCTTTCGGGCATGATCAACGTTAGCCGGTGGTTCCACGGTGTGTCGCATTGGAAGAACCCGATTACCACGGTTCTCGTGCACATTCTGTTTTTGATACTTGTTTGGTATCCAGAACTTATACTGCCTACTATGTTTATGTACATGTTTCTCATTGGTTTGTGGAACTACCGACTCCGGTTAAGGCACCCGCCTCATATGGACACGAAGCTGTCATGGGCGGAAGCCGTCAACCCAGACGAGCTGGATGAGGAATTTGATACCTTTCCTACTACAAGACCACCACATTTGGTGCAGATGAGGTATGATAGGCTCAGGAGTGTCGCCGCAAGAATACAGACAGTGGTCGGAGACATGGCAACACAAGGGGAGAGAGTGCAGTCCTTGTTGAGCTGGAGGGACCCAAGAGCCACGAGTTTGTTTATTTTGTTCTGCTTGTTTTCCGCGGTAATGCTCTATGTTACCCCTTTCACCGTGGTAGCGTTGATTATTGGCCTTTATATGCTCCGCCACCCACGGTTCCGAAGCAAACTGCCTTCTGTGCCTAGCAACTTCTTCAAGCGGCTGCCGGCCAAGATCGACAGCATGCTTTGATGAGTCAGGGTCGATTAATAACTGCCCATCATTCAAATCGGCTATGAGTGTTTTTTAAATTAAGTGTATACACTTTACATTCATTGTTTTTCTTCTTTTTTTCTGGCTCGTGGAGCCTTTAAACGTGTGATAGATTTGAACAGCAATTAATAACAGTTAAACCGGAAGAGTGGTGTTCACTAAAGTAGATTGTTGCTCTTAAACTTTGGATCATGGATTTTTTGGACGTACTTGAAGATGGACTCTTCTAAAAGATATTCAAGTAATCACCGGAAAATTCAGAACCAGTTTGTACATCACGAAAAGAACATTTCATCTGGCATAAACAACGATACGGCCATGGATTAGTTGCGGTTCATAACCAAATATTGTATGCACCAAAACTTGATTATAGTTATATGTCATCCGTACCTATTTGGAGTGACGAATTCCTAAACCTCGGCCTAAGGTTTTGTAAGTTTGTACCAAGAGGGATGTCATTTATAACAAGCTGAGAACAAGAAAGATTAACACATCTTTGACCATTTGAACATACTCCAAAACCATGACAAAAAGAAAGGGGCAACTGGGGAAAAGTAAAAATAGCAAACATTAAAAGACAGACGCAGTTTTTTACCACTACAATAACCATTCTGTAGACTTAGAAACGAAATGGGGAATAGGAGCGAAGACACAACTGCAGAGGATTGATTTATCAAAATCAATGAGTTCACGCTCAAAATATAAATAATAAACCATCTTCCACAAAAGCTTGATGAAAAATGTAACAAAACTTTAAGTCTCAGATGAAATTAAAATAGAAAACCAGTTCCTACGATAAACTTAGCTCAAACAAAATGGCTCCAATCCGTTCACTAGATTTAGAAGACCAGTTCATGAGGTTTCATGCCCGATCTAAGGGTAAAACGAGCACCCAAATAGGTCTTCAAGTCTGGAACTGCCTCAATGGCCTTCATCAACTGAGCATCCACCACCTTTTGGTCATCTTTCCTCTCCTGAGGGATAGTCTTTTTCTCCTGAGAACAAAGATGAGAATTAACAATGGCAAAATACAAACATGGCAAAGAAGGTTCTATAAGTAAAGCAAGGATGAAAAGAGCATGCCTCCTTCTCAGCCTCAAAGAACTCCCCCTCGCCCTTCTTTGTCTTCTTCTTTGCTTCCTTTGCAAAGTACTTGTCATCGAACTTGTCAACGTTGATGCCAGAAACATCAACCTTGGTAGATGTTCCAATTACATAAGCTTGGTTTACACGACGAAGAGGAACACCGTTAACCTTGTATGGTCCTGGAAGGAAGGCAAAGGAGTGATAAGTTCAGTTAATAACAGCAGTTTTGCTTTCAGTAATACTAACAAGTAATACAACTTATAATTAGGTATTAAATCAATCGAGAAGAATGTTTAAGATTAAGCAAATTAACAGTTTCCTTAAAAGAGACATGTGAAAGAACGGCACTAATTCAAGTACAGCTTGACAGAACAAGCTTTTGTACTTATCACAGGAATTTGCCAGAATATCTAGCTAATCATTTTAATTCTTACAGGCAAATACAAGTAAAAAAATATTACACATTACAACCTTACAAGCAAGTTAGCCATAAAAAATAAAGGAAACCTAGATGAGCCTTTTACTCAAGGCAAGGACATCACTTTCCTAAGGCTACAATACAAGCAGAGTCCAATAAAAACTGATGGACCAAGTATGCAACAATTGACAACGTATGCAGTTGAACAAGCGGAACCAAATATCAAAATACACTGTGAATGTGAGCACACCACATTCCATTTTGCAAAATACGTTGGATATGATATTAAATTACCGATCAACGCAACACCTAGTGCATAAAGGACAACTATGACACCAAGAAACACAAATGTATACGTTTAAAATGAGCTCTCCGTCTTATGCAATGTGAGTTCATTAGACGCTAATGGGTAAACTAAGCAAAGGCAAAAAAATCCTAATAAGCAATAGCGGTACATACATACACGTCTGAACAATCTCCAATCGTAACACGGACCACTTACTACGAATACCATACCACAAATAACAAACAAAATGGCATATCAAATTGACAACCAAATAAACCAGAAAATAAACAGCAAGCAATAGATCTAAAACGATAAGACGCAGAATCCTAAATAACATCAATCACACAAAACAATCAAATCAATACAACAGACTCAAAAAAATCAAGCGAAAGGCATAGAAATCTAACCAGTAACAAGGAGCAATCCAGAAGGAAGCTGTTTCAGGAAAACAACTCTCTTCCCCATGAACCTCCCGACCAACAGTATCAGCACCGTCCCAGGAGTAATGCTCGGCCTACAAACCACCAAACCCCATCAGATCAACCAAAACCCCTACAAACCGCGCCGATCCAAAACCCAACAGTTCAATACCTGAGCTTGCTGGGCTTGAGGGGCTTGGCGGAGGCGCGGCGGGGCTTGACGTCGTCAGCGGGATAAAACTTGGGGGGTTTCTCCGCCGCCTTAGGGGGCTCGGGCTTCTTGTCGTGACGGGGGAGGACGCCGCCGTGCTTTTCCTTGATGGCCCAGATGCCGCGTTTGTGGTACATCTTGGATTTGGAGAACTTGCGGATCCCCGGCAAAAGCACCGGGTTGCGGGAGGTGGACCGGGGCTTTGAGGGGGCCATCGGAAGGGGTGGGGTGACGACGGAGGCGGCGGCGATGGGAATGGAGGTGAGGAGGGTTGTTTTAGGTTTTTGTTGAGGGAGTGATGCGTGCGGTAATTAAACCCTAGGGTTGGGGAATCGGAGCCGTTGGATGGGGGCTGGAAAGGATCTGAGGGTTCGGGTATCGTGGGCTCATTTGGGCTGGGTTGAGGAGCGTTGGTGGATCGGTGTGTTCTATGTAAGGCTCGTAATGACCAGACTTTGTTCTTTTACGTTGTTATTGTTGTATATTTTATGAGTGTGTGTGAGCTACTTAACTTGCATAAATACAACAAATCCACTCTTAGATTTACAGGATCATCATTTTGTAGGATTTGACCGAACATCGTACTGCTAGGAACGCTTGTGCTTACGAAATATATTGGCTGGAATTCGTGTGGAATGTGATACAATTTTCTAACTTTTCTCGGCAAAAGTAGAGCAAAACTGAAGGCACTTGATTTGGATTCAGATTTCAACACCTATTTGACATTTTGACTGGGTTCAGTCAGATCAATCTGTACTAAATTCAAAATGCCCACAGAATTCCGTATGTTCTTATTAGATTGAAAATTGTTAGATGTTTCTGTCTCCCCATTTACCGTATTATCTTATTGAACCGACTTCATTAAGATACAAAGAAACTAAACGACATGATATAACGGTGATCATTAACACTTGTCTCTACGTTCATTTATATAGATCCCAAACTAGGTCCCCAGATCAATTGAGAGATGTCTTGTTTTAAGAAAGCAAAAACTTCAAAACAAACCTCAATACTCTCATTCAGATGTTTGGGATTTAAAAAGGAAACGTGGTAAAACTGATAAAATAAAATAAAAACACATCAACTTCTTCAACAAGTGTAAATAGGTAACCCATCAAACGTCAGGACTCATCTTCTGAGCATCTTCTTATCATACTTCCCGAATAAAACATACAAATAAGAACGTATTCCGTTTCAAACTTGCAACCCTGATGAAAGTCATGTAACCTACGTGGTCCTTTTCAGCTGTTGACGAGGTTGGGAAATCAAAAAATAGACAAGAGCAAACACCAAACGGGAACTTGAGGCTTTCTGATTTATTCCCCCACTCGCTCCGAGAACAGCACTTTCTCTATTCAAAACTCACCCGCTAAATGACTCACATATAGCTTACCACATTTGCCCATATACTACTCATTTGATCCATGGATGGCGCAAGCCAATACGAATTGGAATTCTATTTTTTATCTAAAATGGCTGCAGTCGGAGTATGAAATACTTAATTTTTTTCTCAACAAAAATCTCAATAAGAAATCAAAACATTTTTGACCAACTATAGCAACAGCACACTTGAGTGACAAATCACTCCCTCCAAATATCAGCAAAGTCATCACCTTCCAACGGGTTTGAAAGCTCATGCATCTTCCTCCTGCCTTTGGCTTTAATCTTATTAGCATATTTACCCGCCTTCTTTTGCTTATCAATAGACCGAATCTGATGATATATCAAAAATATATCAATACTTATAGAAAAGGCACATGTGATTCAAAAAATACTCACATAACAATATTGTATGTACAAAGACCACAAAATAGATCTGTGGTTTCTTTAATGTGCAGTGTGCTCATACAGCTCAAGAAATACAAACCCCAAGGATAAAAAATGAAAGGTCAAAGCTCAAAAAAGAAAGCAAAAAAAATCCAATTCAGAGTGCATCTTTTGATTATCAATGTCTTGCACTAAATTTCAAAAAAAACTTTGCTCACATGATCACATATGTTAACAACAATAACACCATCAGTTTAAGTACTACTTGATGTAAAAAAATTATTTTTCATTCTGAAAGTAGGACTCAGTAAGAGAGTTTGAATGCACCATATGTAAGCCCCAAAGGACTCTCGAATGGTGGATTGAAAATTTGAAGATTACAAATATAATTTATGTTTCCTTGCTTAAATTAATGTTTCACTTTAAAATAGCAATAATTAAATTTCATGTGACATTGTAAATGATAACTCTTACTACAAGTCGAATGGTAAACGTAATCATAATTGATGTAACACATTAGCATTTTGCACCAACCTAAAATGATTGAATTTTAACCCCTATCATGTGAAATTTTGCCATTTTAGTTTTGCTCTTGAATATTTGCATTTTATAAATTTTGCATGGTAGCATATCAAAGTACCATAAAGAAATCACATATTATCAAATCATTTAATCAAGTCACATAAATGACAAACTTTCAAACTCCAAGTTGAAGTATAATGTCAAATTCTAACCACCAATGCAAACACACCCTGTTGAATTTTCTCATCAAGTATTGGTGTAATTATTTTGTAAAAGCAATTAAATCTCCGAAAACACTTTCCCATTGCATGCTCCAACAATCCAGATATATATGGGCATCTTTTACAAACTAAAAAAGCTGAAGATTAATATAGATAAGAATATTACCTCATTGGGTGACACATAAAATGGATTTTCATATAATGTAGGCCCACCAAAGCTTCCAGCAAATATCCTAATAGGGTTCAAACAAAATCGAGGGCCAACCTACCAAATAATACCAAAATATTAACATTACGCCTCAATATGATAACTTATGCTCAAGAAAGTCGAAACAACCAAACAAAATCACATACCTCTACAAGAGTGGACTTCTCAATGCCTCCTTGATCTACAATCTGCAGAACGAAACATCATTAATGTAAAACAACAAAAAATGTGCAGTGAAACAAGTTCAAATAAATCTAATTCTTGAAAAAACCACAGAAACATCAATGTAAAACCAGATGCGTGATATACCAAAAACCTGTTTATTCTTTCTAACACACAAACAATTAATGACACGATGTTAAACAGTACTATTACGACTTGCCATCAAAATACTAAAAACTTGCCATTGATTCAAACTTCGATAAAAGATATTTTTCTAAGGGAACAAATACAACATTATTGAAGTTAATGGTGCTGCTCACATCTTCCATTAGATCTGTACAACAAATTTGAAAGGACAAAATGTTATGAATATATACCTGGTAATTACGAAACCATATATGATCATCTGCAATAGAGAATGCAAAAACATGATCAAAGAATGGTTTTGCTTTCCGGTGATCCTTTGGTATTCCAAAAATCTGCATTCGCGTACATATATATTAGATGTTTTCCAACAATACAAGCACTAAAGCACCTCCATTAATATACAGGAAATGCTAAGGTGTTTTCTGCTATGAAAGGGTTTCCTTATCCTACTACATGGAAGTGCACTGAATTGACTGACAGCTTAACTTCACAAGTGCTCAAATAGAGACAAACATATGTTTTTAAAGCGAGATGCAGCTCCAAGGTGCAAGAGAATCATCACATTTATTCAAGAAATTCTAATTTATGAGAGAACAAGACATATTATTGCCACAAAAAATACAAGTTCTGAAAGTGAAACCACGTTCTTTTGTAGGAAATGCTCCAAAGCCAAGATGGATGACATTTACTCTTGATTCGAACCCTTTGACGTAGAAGAGGGTGAGCCATCCAAGGATCAGGTTACTACATGCTTCTTTAAATAATAATTTCTAGGTAGTATATAACAACTAACACCATAAGGTCCATAACTGAGAAGGAAACTTATTTCTGGAAGAGTTACAGGTCAAGTCTGAAATATGTAAGAAAAAGGGTATGGGCTTTCAAATCACCCTGGAGCTATTTATATTTACTTGGCCACATATTCTAGCATACACGCAATAGGAGAAGGATGGCGCCAAGATATGGAAAATGAATTTTAAGCATACCTGTGTTATTATTTCTTTCAGAAGCTGCCATCGAGAATCACCGTTGAAGTTCGAAGAAAATGTCAAAATCGGCCTTGAACCTTTCAGATGGTTTCCAGTGAGCTTCAGTTCCTCCATTGTATGCACTTCAATAGAAAGGGCAATATTATAAAGCTACAATAAAGGCAAACTAGGAAAGTAATAGAACATGTGATATAACAAGCTTGGTGAATTGGTGCACAGACAAGAAAAACTATAGTTTGTGTGGATTGCGTCATTGCGAAACAGAAATTCTGGGCTCGTGCTTAACAAAGTGGGGGAAAATGAGCAGTAGTTATTACCAGCACTGACTAGAAATTTAGCAGATGGTCCACCAGGATATTTGCCCATCCAAAGGTACAAATCCTTCATCTTTCTGCACTGTTTTAGCAAATTAACATAAAACGTCAGCAATTTTCCTAAAAAACAAACATGTGGAGGTGCAATACAAATATTTTATTAAAACAAATTGTCACCAACGGCTAATAGATACACAAAATGGAAATAAGACATAGGCGAGTTACACACATAACATCTTATATACCTTCGGACAATCAATCAAGCACAAAACCAGAAAACCATCTTTCTACCGAATTTAACAACAAAGGTGAAAATTCAATTACAAATACCTCAAAAAACATACAGGAAGAGCAATTCCGCAGTTCGACCAGCTCATCAATAGTCGTCCCCTTGATCTGGTTCGACTCGATCTTACTCTCCTTCTTACAGTGAGGCAACAGAGACACCACATTCAGCATCAAGTGCCGATACCTACAGATCCGCATAAAATCCACCTAAATCAAAAGCTTCAAGTCGAAAACACATCTATAATGTTCAAGACCAGATTTTCCGGGAGAATACCTAGACGCGATCCGACGGGAGCACGACACGAGGACCTTCTCCTTGTTCCTGAAGACTGGGCCGACCTCCTTCTTCTCTTCTCCGCTTTCCGGCTCTTTCCAACCCAGAAGGGTGCGTTTCGGCCGCTCCTGCGTCTCCTCCGCTTTCACGGCGACGGAGGCATCGGCTTGCTTTCGCTTCTTCCCCATTTCTGCAATGAGGAGTGGCGGAAACGATGAGAGTTGATGGAATATGAGGAAAAATATGGTGGATTAAGAAGGTTTTGGGTTTTGCCTGGAAGAATGAAGGGTTTGGGAGGCGAGGAGAGGGATGCGAGAGAGAGAAGCCCCTAGATTATTAGGGTTCAGGGTTTTGGGCTTCTTTTTGCGTTTGTGGGGTTTTTTTTTGGGGGGTGATTTATCTGGGTTAGGGCCGAATCGAGGGCTGTAATGGAGAAGGTTTGAGATGGAAAAGGACCTGCGTTTTGAGAGAGCGGCGGGTGGAATGGAAGGGCTTGGGGTTTTTACTATATATATTCGGGTAAATTGCCGTTTTGGTATCTTCGTTTATGTTGGTTTCGTTTTGGACCCCCTACGAATGTGTTATCTTCATCTTGAGAGTTGAGATTTTTCCTATTGTTTTTTGTTTGATGCCCCTCAAAAACACCCGATCTTGTGTCTGTTTTCTTAGATGCATGCAACTCAACAACCATGTTAACATACATGATACATTATGTTTTTTCGTATAGTGATCCTCTCAAAAGTGCTTGTGTTCTTGTTTGTTTATTTCGTTGTGTTCTCTAATTTGTGGACTAAATTGAAATATATACACATCTTCGAGCAGAACAAAAATCAGCATTCGTGTATTTGCTTTCAATTTAAGAGTTAGCTGTTATAATTAAATAGGATTTAGGTTCTTCCGTTTCTTGTTTCTTGGAAGTTTTTTCTACTATATTCTAGTTAAATATTTATTACGGCTCGGTTCACTCAGTTCAGATCAGAATTCCCTCCAATTCTCCTTACATTCAAGCTAATAATTATTGTTGTGGTAGAGAGATCCAATTATTGAATTATGGCCATCATTTTTTGCAAGTATTATATATGGTCATCATTTCTAATGGATGTTTCATTATGCCTTTAAAGTGAATGATTTATTGTATTATAGCAACTTAATTTCTTGGGTGATTTTCTTCTCACAGTCTCGTAAATGTACAAAAAAAATTGTGACTTAACTAAGAGATGAGTAAATGCGAATCCATTGTAATCTGATGGTTCATTAAGGCTATATTTAGATGACCCTTTCGGCCCGAATTTCTGTTAAGAAAAAAAATACTACAACAAGTGGACCCAATCATCCAAACAACCTAAACCCCAATTGGGTTTAATTTGACGAAATGAATAAAGCCCAAGCAAAAGGAATTTGCATTGCAGAAATTTATGATAATCAAGAGCTCTGAGGTTGACATAATATGGTCTCTGGATTCACCTAAAAAATTAGTTTTTACCAACCGAGAATTCACCCATGCAACCTAATAGGACCCTGAATCGATCATTAATAAATGCAACATTATCTATTCCAACAAAAAAAGGGTGTGAAAATGTGTTTAAGCTAGCTAAACTGTTATCTCTAAACTCCATTAAACTGTTATTTCTGGTCGAATATCTATACATCAGTTTGGGAGAAGTCAGAATCCAACATTGAGACGTTTCTATGGAACGTATAAAAAGCAACAGTAAGGACACCAGTAGATAACCCCTTAATGCATGCTTTCTTCTTTGACTGGATTTATTCGTGTCTACTCCTGTCTTGGCCGGGCTTGCCATAGGGAACTAAGCGCCCGGAGGCGGTGGAAGTACTCGGCGATGGCCAAGAAGCCGCGGGCCGCCTGCCGCGTGGTTAGGATTTGGTGGAGACGCCGTAGAGTTTGCTGTCTTAAGTTCTCCCCCTGCATGAGCCCAAACATAGATGGTGTTAGAAATTGTTGTTGGAAGTTTGGAACTGAGCTTAAAATCAATCCACAATTTGTTTTAATTTGCATTCTACATATTGTAAGGTTTGGTATATAGAAGTTATGCTTTTGTTAGAATCTATAAATCTCATAGGAGAAGACAACTTACTCGATCTTCAGAATTATTTGTGCTGTTTATCGTGAATATATTCAGAATTACACATATGAAGCCATGCACTTACTTCTATTTAGATCTAATATGGCAATACCGCTTGCCGTAGTTGTTATACGATAACTAAGAAAAAAACCAAGAAACAAGAAAGTCGACTATGACCAATTATTTCACGAATTGACACTACGTACGAGACAATAATTTCAGTTGATTGACTAAAGGAATACGTGCAAGATTGTAAAATACAATATTACAACGGAACGAGAAGAAAACTCCAAACCGTGCATGCAATTGTCAACATCGTGCGCTTCTGTTTACAATGCGTACGTGAATACTATTATACCAACCAGACCAGACCAGACCAGACGCAACCACCCAACTAAACTTCTTTTTAATCTCCATGTCTACGCCAACCTATCTTTAACGAGAGCAAATGAACAAAAAATGTACCTGTCGGACGAAGTCTTCTAAGGTGGAGAGTTTGTTGACGGCAAGGGCCATATGGCCCATGTAGTTGGCCATGTTGGAGGGGCAACTAAGCTCGTCGGAGGCGACCGTGTCGGATAAGGATTGGTGGAGGGCATCGAGGCCTTGGGTGAGAGCTTCCTCGGTCTCCCGCGTCGATTGTTGCAGCCCACACATTGCCATGATTTGTTGCTCTGCCAAAGGCTCAATGTGTCTCAACACTATCTGTTCATAAATAACAAGATTAGAGAAAACATGGGAACAAATAGGTATTGGGCCTTTTTTCCATGCTAATTTATTCGACTTCTCCCGACCCATCCCTTAATCTAGGGATCGGATGAGCATAAATATAAATCAAAATGTGAAAGATAAGGCTTCTTTACCCAACCTGATACTCAGAGTTAGAGGGATCAGCATTCAGCAGACGTTCATCTTCGTCGGAGTAATAAATTATATATGAATAAAATTGTGCTTTAGTGTATTAACAGTACAATATATGGACTAGATTGGCGGGATGATTAATAATCAGATACGGTAATGATCTTCTTTTTTCGTATTTTGATTTGTATTCCATAAAATAAAATAAAATTACGGCTGCTCGTTGAGAACGACGACTTCTTTTGTGCGGTAAAAGTGAGAACGGTCAATTTTGAAAATTAACTTGCTCAATACTAATTGGGCTTAGATCGGGGAACCATTGTCTTGGATCACAACAATTCCATTTTAATGTTTGGGAGATTGAGATTTAAATAAGGGTGAAAAGGTAGAGTAGATAAAATCAAAAAAAAAAAACTTGCTCCATCATTGGTAGATGGACATCATGTGGAAAAAAACAAATAAAAATGTTCTACTCCCAATTAAATCAAATACATATTAAAATGAAGTAGAAGTACACCAACGTCCTGAAGATGAAATCTCAACTAAATTGAGACCCCAACATTACTTTTAGTAATTAATTAGTACGAAAATGAAAGAAAGGATAATTTTAATGAACTTTTAGTAATTTGCAACTGCATTTATTCACATGAAAATAGCTTTTACGCTAAAGATATGTTGACTAAAAGTTGCCTAAGACTTAAACTTCTAATCTATAATATATAAGAAATTAAATTCACAATGATAATTATGTATTGCTAGACTTTATCTCTTTTCATAGTTTAGGATTTTATATCTTGACAAATATAAACGAAAGTTAGAAAGAAGGTGATTCATTAGTCTATGTGAAAGGGAAATGAAAAGGAACAAATTAAAGGGAAAGTATGATTTATTGCCCTATATAATATTTTAGTAGATTTCTTTCTTTCTTAATCCTTCTTATTTTCATATTGCACAGCCCTAGGCTTGTTCCATTAACCCATTATGATTCTTGTTAGGTATGGAGAAAATAACACTGGCGTGCACATATAGCGTTCCTGTCTCAAGATTGGACCTTTTACATCAATAATGTCTTTACACTTTATTTATTTACTTATTTATTTCAATGTCAAAAATATTGGTAGGTATTCTCTCCATGTTAAGAAACATATATTAGTATCATAAGAGAATAAGAAAAAAATGGGTTATTTATATGTTATAAGTCACTAAGTATCTACGAAAATAAATATATTAGAAAAATAAATATTTTAGCACGGATCGGCATATTTTTATATAAAGATACAAGTAACGAAAAACGGAATGAAAAAAAAATACAAAGACATTAATCAGAAAACTAAACCATTTTAGAATGAAATTTAATATGAACAATGGAAAGTATCTAAATTTTCTAGTAAAGTAATTTCAAAGGATACCGATGCAAACCCCCCAAAAATAGTATACACGGAGGACTTTGTCTTGCAGTCCAATCCTGCTGGGACACTTCATGCATGTGAAAAGTTGACATTGCATGAGATTCTTCTGTTATCTTCCTGAGTTTCTTCTCCTTCCGGTCCCAAATAGAAGATGGAATCAATGTTTTTCTACGTAATACCATTTCTACTCTTGACTATTGCAAAGATTTGGGCCTAACAGTACACCTTTTCCGCCACCTTTCTCCACCATGCACGCGTTACAGCTCAACTAACCTCTTAATAATATGAGTCCAAACCAAAGTCTTCTCCTACAACACTACCTATTCTACCAATCAAAAACTGCTTATCTACTACACACATCCAAGCTTTCTAACTGTGCCTCACAAATATAGATATATCATCGATCACTATGCATGAAATGCCACATCAAGAGTAGGTTTAGTTTTTAGTGATTCACAACATACTAAATACAACTTAAAATGCAATATAATCCACGTACAATGATTGGAACAGGAGTGAATAGATTATTTTAGTGGTTGGATGGCTAAATCACGATAAAATGCTAGAGTAGTGTAGATTGGACGCATGTATATATGAAGTGTACCAAATAAATATAGTTACATCTAGTTAATGCGTCCCATTTAATATGTGTGATTTTCTAAAACTAAAAATAAAAATAAAAAGAAAGAGGAAGAGGGCACACCTTGATGAGATCGGAGGGACGAAAATCGCCCATCCACAAGAAACATCGTTCCGCCGGCGTCCTCCACGTACCAGAGACAAGGTGGAAGACGTCGATCTTTATGGCCATGGCCTTGAGGTTTGCCAGCTCGTTGTGGTGGGCGAGGCAATTCTCCACGAAAATGCTAAGCTCGTTCTCCGGTAATTGCTCCTGCACCGCCGCCCTCAACTCGCACATCAACCGGTGGTGCTCCTCCAACCACCTCACGTACTCCATATCAAACATCGTCATCTCTTTACAATAAAAAATCATAAACGTTCAAATAATTTAAGTGGAGCAAAATTCTCAAATTAAAATAATAAACATTAGTTAGTAAATAAATTCAAAACTCAGAATTACATATTGCAGAAGACATGTCTAATAATATGATATGCATAAATAGATACATTGCAAGTGAAAGCAAGAGTAGGCGTTAAGCAATGTATATCACATTTTTTTATTTCACTTTCATTTAGTATTGTAGGCAAAATATTATTGTCAGGATGTAAAATATTCTTGCCTGATGTGAGACCTCCAACGGCAGGAGGAGGGAAGCCTTGGTCCCCAAAGAAAATTCCCTACGTAATTTATAGAAAATAACTCAAAATTTGAAATTTGCGTAATCTTCTCAACTCAATATATTCCACTAACAATTATGAAATAAAGTTGATTTTCACCTGAGTCTTTGCTCTATGAAGCTCTTGTTCAAGCTGGGTCAGTTTAAACCTACTGGACTCCAACTGTTGCACGTAAGCCTGTGGGGTTTATGATAATTACAAGTTTACAATCCAGGAATATTTCCCAAAAAGTATTTCAAATACCTAAAAGCTGTTTTGTTTGCAAGTTTTTTGTCAAAGTTGACTAACCTTTTTTCTCAGTCTACTTTTCCTGGCTGCTTCTCTATTCTGCGCAAGTCTCCTTAGCGTCTAAAGTAATTCATGCATGACAATCACATTACATTATTGGAAAAGATTGTAAATATGCAAATAATTTCTAGATTTCTTCCGTACTCATGTTAAGGGAAAAGAAGTAACCTTTGGATCGGGTGTTTTAGGACCCTCTTGCTCCGAACTTGATGTTGTGCCCTTCCTATTTGTCTCGTGCTGTCATATATATGGCCAGAAAACGAAAAACCAAAATTAGTCCACTAACTTCGTATATAGGCTATTAATTAGATTAAAGTTAGATTTTGTTAAATGTTGAGCATTAACATATGAATACATCTATCCTAGTGGTAAATGTGTACTTTTTATCAAAAAAATAATATGATCAAAATATAAATTTCATCTATGAAAGAAAAACATCATCATCGATCAACATCATCATCAAAACATAAGTGTATAACAGTGAAAAAGTTCTATTAACTACCTCCCACCAAGTTTTTTAGGTTTCTTTAACTTTAACTTCAATTAATCAAAGAAAGGTCAATCCTCAAGAGAACATAATCACCCATTAATAATAATTCAAGATGATGAGAGAAGAGTAAGAGAGAGGAGTTTTTAGGCCGGGTTGCCAACCTTCACTGGTGCTTTAACATTTTTCCCTGCAGCTTCAGCCACAGATGATGGAAGATCAGTTCTTGTGTTGCCCAACTCCATGGAACTCTCTGATGGTCTCTTAGTTCCACCCTAACCAAAGAAACACAAAAAACATAAGATCCCAAAAACCAACCCAAAACCAACCAATCAAAATAAAAACACTAAACTAAAAGAGAGTGATTCAATTATCTTGCTGCTCACCTTGTTGGATGGTTCTACGTGCATGGGCTGAGAAGGAAAAATGTTCAAAGTCTCTGCACACATGAAGTCCTGCAAGCATTAAATCTTCTGAAGAGCTATACTCAAGTTAAAACTTGAAACACAACATAAACAACACATATACATATACATATACACAAACACAACAACATGGTCCATCTGACCAAATCCCAAGCACCAACCACCTTCCCTCCTCACACATAAAAGCTGACCCAAATAAGAAAAAAAGAAATCCGAGAGGATATGTCCAAAGGACATGTGGTGCAGGTGGAAATCATTTGTACTCCTCAGGAATGAAAACTTCTCGAGGAAATCATGAAGAGGGGTTTGTTACATGTCACAGTCCACCAGAAAATAAAATACATAATATGTATACAAAAAAAATCGTGTGAAATAATAATTAAGGAAGAGGTAGTCAGGTGGTAGATAGTTGAAATGGAGAGATGTGATATTTGATTCTCTATGGTTGTTGATCCAAATATCCTGTCAGAGTCCGGTCGAAAGAAGTACGGGAAAATATGATTATTGTGATCTTCTTGTGACCCAAAAGTTTGATTTCCCTTCAAAATGAATCTTTTATCCACATGTATGTTTGATCCATATATGTACCCTTTTCAATTGCTCTTCTAAAACCAACAAAAATCCAAAATTGTTGGGACACATAAATAAGAGAGCAAGTATCATCTCACGTTTTTGTTCTTGTCCAGAGTGATCATGACCATCTAGATATAGAAGCAAAGCTTGATCCAACTCACCAAGGTCATAAGCCCCAGTCTCCTTATTCCTGACAAAACATGTCCAATTTTCTTAACTTAATTTGCACAACAAAGTCTTATCCATAATTTGCACAACATAAGCACAAAAAATTAAGAAGAGGAGACAAATAATTAAGAACATATCAAACCAAGTATAATCAACATGGATTTTGATCTACTCCATCCAAATTACATGGAGTTGGTGGGCATGGAGGAAGACGGTTGCACCAACTCATAAGGCATCTCTTTCTTTTGCTTCTGTGATTCGTGGCTTTGGTTCGAATTCAGCTTTCCCTCCATAACACAACCAAGCATGCAAACCTTAATTCAAGTTCTCTCGGTGCCCATGCACTTCGCTTGATTTGGATGCCACTGCAACAACCCTAGTTGGCAAAGGTAGAACCAAGACGACAGCAAAGGGAAAAGAAGGTTCTTCTTATGCTTCTGGTGGGTATCGTAGACGACCACTTCTCTCTTGGCTCATTAATTTAGAAAAAAAAAACATAGGAAGACTTTTGGAGGGTTGAAAGGAAATAAGAAAATATCAAAAGGGACGAGAGACTGTGCTTCGAGAAAATTATATATATATATATATATATATATATATATATATATATATATATATATAGGGTCAAGCTCTAGTGAGCCCAGAACTCATCAAATTTAGTTTAAGCCCCCTACAATCTCACCATTGGATCTTATTTACAGTTAATCTCATCATTCATTAGCATAACCGTTTTTTCTTAATCTACCTTACATTTTGAAATGAGTGGTGGATATTGTGGGGGCTTAATTTAGTTTGATTAAACCCTTGGCTCACTTGATAATTCCTGTATATATATATATATATATATATATATATATATATATATATATATATATATCAAAACTTCCGCTACAATTGCGGGCTACCATTCATCGCCGGAATACTACTTAAATCGACTCCAAAAATTATATTTTTGCCCTTAACAAATCAATTAATACTTATTTCGTCTCATGTCTTTAAACAAGATTTTTGACTCAGTTTTACTCACATTCCTAGTACCAACACCATGAAAATGTCTGGCGAAACATCTGAATCCGGCGAGTTAACGGAGACGGATTTTTTTTCCGACTCGGGCGACTTAGCCAGCCGCCTCCACCATGGTGGAGGCGTGTCGTGCAGACGCCTCGTTTTTTTAATTTTCTGTTAAATTAATTTTTTCAGGTTCCGTTGCAAGATTTCGGTGGTGATAGAGTAGATTACAGTGAGTTTTTTGATAGTAAACAAATATTTAGAATAATCAAGGAAGCTAGTAAATGGGCGAAACAAGTTGCAATAGGAGCCGGATTTTTTTTGTTATATCATCATACAAACCAAAAGCAGATAACCGGATGAATTGTTACCTGAGATGTGATCGCAGACATGAAATGAGTTCTCGTGATATGAGTATTGCACTGCGGAAGAACACAAAAAAGAAAATGTTGCGGTTATCATTTGTTTGGTAAAAGTAGTCGAGCGACGGGATCATGATGGATGAGTCGTTGTTTCTAATAGCACCTATGGGCAGCACAACCATGCACTTGCAGTTTATTCAGAGGGTCGCCCACAGGTCAGCGAACTTAGTGTTGAGGCAAAGCAAAATGTTCGTGATATGACAGAGGCACAAGCAAGACTACGTAACATTTTGTTGACGGTAAAGGAGAAATTCCGGAGGATAATCCCAATCAAAGACACATTTATAACTTCAGAGAGTACATGAGGAGGACGAAATCTGAAGACGTGAATCTCGCGCAGCAGTTTCTCAGTCTGACAATGCAGTATAACTATTTGCACTGAATTGTGGCAGATGAAGAAACTAATGTCCTCACTCACGCATTTTTGGCACATCTGACTTCAGTTTAGTTGTTGCGTACATACCCTTTCGTAATCTGCATGGATTCGACGTATAAGACGAACAAGTACAAGATGCTTTGTTTGAGATGTTTGGGTTACTCCAACAAACATGAATTTCCTCGTCGGATATGCGATTTTGAAGGATGAGACTCAGTCTAGTTAACGGTGGGTGTTGGAGAGGTTGCGAGATCTGTTATTGGATATTGTTAGCCCGACTACAATAATAACAGACCTGGAGTTGGGTCTGATGCGACCAGTGGCAGAGGGTTTTCCTGAGTCTGCTCATTTACTATGCACCTGACATATCAACAAATACGTGTACAACTACGCATACCACGTTTTCGGCAAGGACAAACAGTCTACAAAGATTTTCAGGCGTGAAAAGTGGAGGAAAGTCATGCTTTCTGATTCACAGACGGATTATGATATAGCAGTCCGTAATCTGAAAGATTCTTACAAGCCTTGGCCAGTGCTGACGGGGTATGTGGAAGACACGTGGTTGGTGCATAAAGAAAAGTTTGTGTTGAATTGGACAAATAAAGTTCTTCATTTCGGCAACACTACGAACTGCAAGGTGGAAAATGCACATTCGGCTCTGAAAGACTGGATCACTACATCGACTGCCGCTTTCGACACTTTTTTCGACCACGTGAACTCGGCTATTGAAATGCAGCTGACGAATATTCGGAATTTTCTTAAAGATCCGAGACGTCGAAATTTGGCAAACTACATAGGTCTTTTGTTTCAGCATATAAATGACCGAGTTTCGCATCACTGTTTGTCGTTATTGACTCAGGATTTAAAGAGAATGCAAGACTTAAGTAATCACTACTGCAGAATTGGGAATACTCGTCGCCTAATAGACGTCGTCTGTTACAAAGGCCGACGTCTAATATAGAGAAGATCGAATAGACGTCGGCCGCATATAACTCCGACGTCTATACCCAATAGACGTCGGGGAATAGACGTCGTCTATTATAATACGGCGTCTATATTCAATAGACGTCGGGGAATAGACGTCGGACTTCACAGAAGTCGACGTCTATTGGTGACGTCGGGGAATAGACGTCGGAGATATGCAATATCCGACGTCTATATGTCTTTAAAAGAAATCAGACAGTTGCGTTTTCTTTCACTCTTTCCAGACAGAAAATACGAAACCCTAGCCGCCGCGATCCGATTCCTCGATCCATCCCGTCTGATTCCTCCGATCCATCCCGTCTGATTTCTCCGATCCATCCCGCGATCTCCTCCGCCACTACAGTTCCACTATGGGGACGTCAGATTCCATGTAAGTAAAGCTTTATTTTTGTTCATTTGTAGTTTATTTCCTCTTACAATGATGTGTTGACTTTTCTAATTATGTTTGAATAATCAGATAGATAAAAACATTCACACGGCGTATGTGAAGGCGATACGGTCTGCTCAGCATTTTATTTACATCGATATGGCCGAATAATGATGTACAAGTAATTGTATGGCGTCGACGGCGACGTCAATCATCTTTAAACCTACCTTCCTCTGTTTGTAGGTAGATTTAAAGAGGATTAACGTCGTCGTCGACGCCATGCGTCCGTTTGGTTTCCCCAAGACCTTGGTCTGTAAAATTGTCAACAAACTCCACAAGGTGTCTCCTCCTTACCTAGCTAAAATCCTAATTAATACACTAACTAACAACTTTTTTCCTTTTCCTTTTCCTTTCCTTTCAGACCACACTACGTGATGAGATACATGGAGGAAATTCTCGACGTGGCAACTGAAGACTTGTGTTGTACATTTCTTTGTAATGAATGAATGAATGATTGTCTATATATGCTTGTATGTTTGTGTTTGTGCAGGATGCTATTTTTTTGTCAATGTTTAGGAATAGACGTCGGATGTCTTGAATATCCGACGTCTATTCCTTGGACGTCGGGGAATAGACGTCGGATATCTTGCATATCCGACGTCTATTCCTTGGACAATAGACGTCGGATGTCTTGAATATCCGACGTCTATTCCTTGGACAATAGACGTCGGATGTCTTGAATATCCGACGTCTATTCCTTGGACAATAGACGTCGGATGTCTATACGTCCAACGTCTAAGAATAGACGTCGTGCGAATACACGTCGGATGTGAGGGTGCTGATATCCGACGTGTATAGGCCTTAACATCCGACGTATATGACATTTTCTGTAGTAGTGAATGAAGTTGAATATCGTTGCGGGTGTACTTTTCTGACATCATATGTGATTCATTATGCCTGTACCATGTACGAGTGTTTTGCGTCACGTGATGGAATTTATTTAGAGCAAATTCATCTATTCTGGAAAACACTTGTCATTAGAGAAGGAGTCCAGATGTCAGAGTTTGTGGATCAGTCAGCACAAGACGTCGAGCATTTTCGGAAGCTCATTGATGAGATTTTGGAGAGCGACCTTGTAGTAATTCATAGCGTCTCTCGTATTTTATACGAACAGTTACACCATGATCAGTTGAACAATGGAGAACCCACAAAAAATATTAAGGTACGAGGTCGACCTAGGGGAAAATCGACACGTCGGGACCCGAGTGCCTTCGAGTATGCTGAGCGAGGTCGTGGTCGGTCTTCCAATTCGTCTCGATCGTCACAGACACAAGATCTGGTATGACGATATCTTTGTTGTTATTTAATATATATATCACTAATATAGATATGGTTGAATAGATTATCTCTTAATTTTGTTGTTTTAATGAATTGCTATTTCTTTATCTTACAGTGTCCGGACGGACTGACGTGGATAACTTCTCATATGTTGATAAACTGTCATGAATCATTTTACCATTTCTAGAGAGGTGGAATGACATACGTGTTGATGACAACTGTGGATTTCGATGTGTTGCTGATGTCTTCCATGGTGGTAAAGACAACTGGTCGTACGTCTGTCATGTGATTTCTAATGAGATAGGTGCACATCCTATTTATGAGACTGCCTATTTCGGCAATGTTGTACAAGCTCGTCAACGAATTGATTGGGGCGAGGGAGCTTGTGACGAGGATCATTATATGGAGGTGTGGGTCATCTTGTTTCCGATTGCCAATTTTTAACAACTAATTATTAACTTAATAATCAATTTATTTAGCAATTATCACAAATTATAATCAATAATTCCTTACTAAAATAATTAAACTAATTATTAACTTAATAGTTAATTTATTTAGTAATTATCACAAATTATAATCAATAAAGGATTTACTAAACTAATTTAATTAATTATTAACATAATATTCAATTTATTTTGAAATTAACACAATTTATAATCAATTTAAATAATTAAAAAAAGTGGGCATCTACCGGAGATGTCCCATCATTCGAGGAGTCGTCTGCGGGAGACGCCCGACCCAAAAAAAATTAAAAATAAAATAAAATAAACAAGACAATTTACCAGATTTGAGTAATCTGGGGCCTCCGCTGAGTTTTTTTCTGACATCCGAGACATTTTTTCTGGTTAATATAAGAGTAATGTGTAGAGAGAGTGGTGTTAGGAGAGTGAAATGAAGAGTTATATAAGTAATTTTACGGACGATTTAAGTAGTTTTACGACGATGAATAGCGGTTCAGAAAATTAACTCAGTTCGTAAATTTGTAGTCGTAATATATTATTGATGTAACCTTTGTGTTTAGTTTAAAAACCAGTGTATCATGCTTTCTTTTTTGTTAGTAGATTTCCAGAGACTTAACTTTGGAAAATAGAAACTATTGAATGGGCAAAACCAAGAATCAAAAAATCATTATGACTGAGTTCCAAACTTCCAATCTTCACATGCAATTGAAATTAACTTAGAAAATTTAAAGTAAAAAAAACTGAATTGCTAAACATCGTCCCAAAATTACTTAAATCGCCCCTTGAAATTACCATTTTGCCCTTCTCTCATTTCTACTGCTATAACGCGACATTTTACCCTCCTATCACACATCTCTCTTCATATTCCTCTTATAATCATAAAAAATAATGTTTTGGAGGTCAGTAATGAACCAACGAACGCCCCAGCGTACTCGAATCTGGTAAACTATCTAACATCTTTTTAATAAAAAAATAATAAAAAATTACGGGCGTCCGACGGAGCCGCCCCCACGTAGGAGGGGGCGTCTGGCTAAGACGCCTCCCCCATGGGGGAGGCGTTTTACCCAGACGCCTTACCCATCGGGTAGGCGTTTTACCCAGACGCTCTGCCCTTGGGACAGGCGTCTGTGTAAGACGCCTCCCCCATTGGGGAGGCGTCTTAGCCAGACGCCCCCTCCTACGTGGGGGCGGCTCCGTCGGACGCCCGTAATTTTTTATTATTTTTTTAAAAAGATAATTGATTATAAATTTAGATAATTGTTAAATTAATTAATTAATAAGTTAATAATTACTATATTCGGATGACCGATACCCCTTCGGTACACCGAAAATTCAAAAATTTCCAGATCTAACAATTTCAAAATCCAAAAAATTTCCAGGGGGCGCTGCCCCCTTGCCACCCCCGCCACCTCACCGGCGAGGTGGAATGCCGCTTGCTCACCGGGGAGCGAGACCCCCGAACGACCTGTCGAGGTGGTATTTGTAAGTCAGGATGTTTTACCACCGGGGGATTTTGGAACTTAAAAAATGTTGGATCTGGAATTTTTTTGAATCTTCATCATTTGCAAAAAAACTCATTGTAATCCGACCGGTTACCACCGAAAACTTGCAAAGAAACGTCAAATAATTTGAGATAACACACCGTATAATTTTAATTTGACAAAAAAACAAAAAAAAACGGGACATCTGGCTAAGACGTATGTACCATCGTGGAGGCGTCTGGCTAAGACGCCTCCACCATGGTTGAGGCGTCTTAGCGAGACGCTTACACCATGGTATAGGCGTCTGGCTAAGACGTCTGGACCATCGTGGAGGCGTCTGGATAAGACGCCTCAACCATGGTGGAGGCGTCTTAGCCAGACGCCTCCACGATGGTGCAGGCGTCTTAGCCAGACGCCCGAGTCGGAAAAAAAAATCCGTCTCCGTTACTTCGCCTGATCTAGGTGTTTCGCTAGACATTTTCGTGGTGTTGGTACTAGGAATGTTAGTAAAACTGAGTCAAAAACCTTGTTTAAAGACACGGGACGATATGAGTATTAAATATATTGTTAAGGGTAATTTGGTAATTTCAAGGGGTTATTTAAGTAGTTTTGGGGCGGCGTTTAGTAGTTCCCAAAAAAAACAGCAACGTACAAGAGGAAGAGCACTGGATTCTTATGCAGTTATGCTTACCCCGACTTCTTTGGCGGTCTCCGAACCGCGAGAGATTTGGTTTATCTCAAATTCCAAAAAGACCCATCAAACAACCGTTAATGACGAATAAGTCCTGTGCTGGTCCAGGTCTTGTGTCATGCACATCAACAAATACGAACTGGGGGTATGTTGGTCATTTGGAGAATGACGTAAGGATGACGTAATTATGACGACTGGCGCGACCGGAGGGGTCTGGCGAAGGATTTCCTTTTCCAACCACTCCCGGAATATGAAGTCGAGGAGTAGGAATCTAGCTTATCTTTTTGGCTATTTGTATTGGAATATTTGATGTGTTGGAGTTCATGATAAAACACTTGACGCATAGGAAAAAAATGTTTTTGTTTTTTTTTGAAGTTTTTTGTTGGTCATATCAAAAAACAAGCATAAAAGATAACAAGTTGGCTCATCGTTGTGCTCGTGTTAATCGTTATGGTCAACCCCACTTTGGTTTGAACTTTCGATCAATGTCAGTCCCAAATGGCTGTTTGTGAAATGTGAACAATTAGCTTTAATTTTAATCTGGAAGTGGGATTGCATCCGATACTTTAAAGTTCGAATACCAATTTGCCAAACAATGTGGGCGAATAAAAATTCAAATCTAGAGATATGAGAGAAATGAAGTCTCATTTCAAAGCACATAACAAAAATTAACTCATAGAGTCATGGGAGGGAGGGTACACATAGACCTTATTAGTTATAATCCCAATATTGGAACTTTATTCTACCAAAATGAAATTGTTCCCCCACATAACAGGGCATATTTTAGCAAGAAAAATACAAAGAAGAGAAGATAAATGAGAAGCAAAACCAAAGTTCTCTTTCATAGAATTGTTACAATACATTTCTTTGATTCTTTCTTAATTTGTTTCTATCGAGAATTTTTTTTTACGCTCTCCACTTTGTCTGTCTCCAACTCTTTTCTCTTTTTTATTACTCTTAACGTCTTTCACTCGTATCGAAATATATCATAGATTCATTAGAGCACCCGTAACGGGTGCATAAATGGGGACGGGTTAGGGACCCGACCCCGCGCCCCTTGGCCGGGGGCACACCCAAGTTAGGGCCCGACCTAGGTTGGCGACGCGAGTCGACGCAATTTTTTTTGATTTTTTTAAAAAGAAATTATTAAAAATCAGTTTTTTATATTTGTTAAATAATATGTTATTGATATGTATATATTTTATATAATTAGAATTAATTTCTGGAGATTAAATTAAATGTAAATAGTTAATGAAAAATTAGTAAAATAACTCAATTAAATTAGTAAAATAATATGGTAAGCGGATCAATATCCAGAAAACTAGTCGTCTAGTCCCATGTCATCCCCGCATTCCTAATCAGACTCATACACCTTATAATTCAGGCTAATTTGATAGAAAATATATAGCAAAGCTTTAGAAGGAATGCAGGTTAATTTTGTTCGTAATATATATTGTCATATTTTAATTTTGAATTATCGGAATATTTATTTTTCGAATTTAAATTAATTTTAACTTTTGTGTGTTATTCGTAATTATCGTAACTTAATTAGATTAAGTTTTTTGTAAAAAAAATTATTTAATAGTTTGTGTATTTTTGTGATGAAATAGAAAATAAAGTAAAAAAATGATGTTGAATGAGTATGAGTGTAAATAAGCCGAGTCATAAGTATTATCTTATGTTATTAACAAATACAAAAAAAATTATTATGAATGGAGCAATAAAAAATTCGAGGGAGTTATCGAGTCTAGTATTATTTTTGTGGAGTTCGAGCGACTTGTTTACCGAACCAAGTTTGAAGATTTTTTTTTTCTCATCAAATTCCTTCATTTTCAAGTTAAACTAGAATCGAGCGTTTTTCGAGTCGAGTTCGAGTTAAGCTATCGAGTCGAGCCAAAGTTTACAACCCTGTGGATGAGAAAGAGTGTTGAAAGTGGGGTTAGGATAAAAAATTGAAAATAGATTGGGTTGTGGATTGTATAATATTTTTTGTTGACGTAATAGAGGAAAAAAATTTGGGTTGGGATTAAGAATAGTTTAGATAGTCTTAGGTGATCCAGCGTTAGCCCAAGTGTCCGGTGCTCAATCGTGTCTGCTAAGAGCATCCCTTATCGCGGGATTTTTTTCGGTCGTGAGAGAGGTCGGTCATCTTCGACCGGTTACACAAATTTTTAACAGTAGAATAAGGGATGTCATCTTCGCCCGGGTTGTCGACCTGGGCGTTTCAACGCCCGAGTCGACGACCCGGTTGTCCGGGTCATCCAACCCGGACGCGCCACGTGGCGCGTCCGGGTTGAATTTTATTTTTTTATTTTTATTTTGTTTTGCTTTTTGATTTGATTTTTTTAATTTTTTTGTTTGAGTTTTTTTATAATTGTTTTTTTTAAATTCGTTTTATAATTGTTTTGATTTTTTAGAATTTTTTTAATTTTTTTTAAAAATTTTACCAAGATAGACCCCGAAATGATGTGGATGAGAGATGTAGGTTGTGTTGGGGTGTGGTTAAGATGTGAATATTATAGGAAAGAGAAGAAAGTGGGTTGAAGAAAGAGAAAGCTGATGTGGAAGAGAGAGAAAACTGATTTTGAAGAGAGAGAGAGCTGATGACCGGGTCGTCCAGGTCATGGTTAGTGATGGTCTAAGTGCTAAAGCTTATCAATGTCTAAGCATGTGATATATCAACCATGGAAAAGATGAATAATTAAAAATAATAATAAAACAGCAATTTCTTATATTGTTAAACAATGGACCGCAAGCTTTGTTCCTAAACAATTGAACATCCTGTTAGAAAACGAAGATGGCATTTCATTTCAATATATAAGACTTTTTGAAGACCCAAACTATCAATTAGTTGACCTCCATTGGAAACGGTGTACATGAGAAGAGCTTTTATGCGCAACAGGGAGGCCAGTACAGAACCACTGGGACGCAAACTTTGCAAACATGGTTCTAGAAAATGATATCAAAAAGGCTTCGTACGTCATTAACTTCATGATTAAGATTCTGCATACTTGACAAAATAAAAACCGAGAGTAAAGTCAAATATAATAAACAAAGTCCATTAGAGACTACGCACGTTTGCCTGGACCTTGTTCCCAAACAGCAAATTCTCAGATCAAATTTGAATACTTTACAATCGGGGTATCCTTTGCAGCAACTTGCTTTCCAAATTATCTAATAATTCAGAAAATTACTAAACCAGATAGCAAAATATGCTAAGAAATAAACAATACACGAATACGAGAAAACTTAGTATATGTTTAAAAACCATCTACCACATACTACTAGTCCTAGAAAGGACCTTGAACATCAATCATGATATTTGATAGTCACCTGTACTGTACGTTTTGCCTAACTTAGCTATGGCACCTCCGGGTTTTTTTCTTTGAAGATTGCAGCAGCATGCGCTTTCAAGGATACAGGAAGCAAATTTTTGCTGCAGATACCATCGTTATCTAGTCATTTTCTGTATTAGTATTAAGATTTACAGTAAGAAAGTTTTTGAACTTACATCAAAAGAAAGAGAGTAAAATAGAACCCTCCACTGAGCTGGTAGAACTCAAGCTGCACAGCAAGCCACATTCATTTTCCTTCTCTAAAGCACTTGAGTTGAAGTATCAAACTTCTCGTCATCTTAAAATATTGTACAGATCACAGCATGCTCCGATTTACAATGTGTAAAGTATGCAATATGTTCAAGTCAACTTTCTCTTAGTGTTTTATATTACAAAGGAACATTATGATTGGTTTGCTAATGATAATAAAGAATAAATAAGTTGGACATACAAAAATGACCCTTTCCTTTGTAGGTCCCAAGTCCATATCAAAGTTTGAATTGAACCTAAGATTTCGTACCATGCTTCACGCCATTAGATGTTTTTATTTTTCTTCAGTCACTATTATGAACATTGAGTTCTGAATTCTATCATATGTTTTTAATAGAATTATAGAAGGCAGACATCAAAATACAACCAATTAAAATCGATTTCTTCCAAGTGAAATGTCACTAGATATCAATATAAGTGAAACTGGTGAGCCTACAGTTACAAGACGCACTTAGAATTTAAATATAACACTAAAAGACATTATAACACAGGGATTAAATCACCATCTCCCATCAAAGCTGCTTATTTTTTATTTTACGTCTAGTTGAAGCTTAAGATCCACTGACCATTTTTTCATATCTCAAGTTACCTTAGAAAGTTAACTTCAAGCTAGCAGCGAAGCAATGAAATTTATAAGGAATATAATATTACCGATAGAAGAAAAATTATGATAACCATACCGAAGATGTCTTGGCGGCCTTCTCACAAGAAGTTGTCCAATATGGTCAGAACACAAAACCAATCTGCATTCCAAAGTGAAGAAGTATAAGTACTCTTTTTAGAAATGGAGAATGGTTGGTTAATCAAGGCTTGGCAACAAAAGCTAAACAATAGAAGTAGCATAAGCTCCCGAAACTAAACAAGGCTGCACAGCCTCAACACATTTATTTTGAATTTGTCATCTGAGTATTCAGATGCTAAAAAGACACTTCCCCAGTTTTAAATTATCTCTAGAAAATCAATGATCTAGGTGCAGTGATCAAATAAAATATAAAAAGGTAAAAGGTCTAGTAAAGCAGAAACAACTAAATCCTGTATACAACATGCAGCATGAATTAACAAAGAAGATCTAGTGTCCCTTTCTTTCTTGTGCGTGTTACTAGCTGATGTTTTTAATTTAAAAAAAAATAGCAGGTAGAAGAATATACTGACAATGAAAACATTCTTCAATTTCCCTCCTCATAATGTCATTGTCATCAACGTTCAACTATCTCGTCCGAAGTTAATCCAAGCAAAATGGAAATTGAATTCAAACTGGCTGTTGCTTGGCAAGAACCCCAACAGTCAGCATGTTGTTTTTTTGCAATTTGTAATATTCCAGTTACAACAGGAACCCTTATCTGAACTGAAGGATAATAAGTGGGATTAGGTACATCTAAACACCTCCCAAAAGTAAATATAAAGACAATATCATATGATGACACAGAACAAAGTTTTTATTAATGAACTAAAATGCGTAACTCACCTACTTACTCCTATAGGCTGAGATTAATATTACTGATAATGTCGAAACAATTCTAGTGCAGGACGAATCGTACAAGGAGATCACGACTTGGTAATATTCCATAATGACACTATGAAACAAATCCTTCTCCATGAATGAAATTGAGAAACTATAGGGAAAAGGCCTTCACTTAATACCTACTTTTTGTCTAACTGATTTTAAATAACATCATCAATAATGTTTTGAACCTAAAGGGGTCAATTATATATGGTATCAAAGTCTTGCATAATCAATATTGCACACTGCATCAAAAAAATAAACTTCAAAAGTTTTCTTCATGATGAACAGAAATTCAAAATGAAAGCGCAAGTTACCTGTCAATTTTCAAAGATGATACGTAGCTTCAGGACTTTGGTTCAACAAATTGAAAAAAAAAATCAACAAGCAACTGCCCTATGGATATATGCATCCTTGGTTCAATATGCAGGATGTAAAAAAGTTGATAAACCAATGGAAAGGTGTAACGTACCCGAAAACAGCGGAAAATTTAAACAATAATAAAGACCGTCAACGGTCAATACTAGGCACGTCACGGGAAACAAACCAACATATATAATATAAATATGATCCACGTGGAAGTCAAATATACAAACTGACTGTGATTACGACAAAAGTTATACAATATGTAATCACCTCAAAAGGAAGAGACTGACAACTACAGGATCTGATCTCGGGGGCACCGTCCTCGGTCACCACCTGACTCTAAACCTGCTCGCTACCTGAAATGCAAACAACAAACATGCATGAGTTCCCTGCAGGAACCCCGTATACCAGGTCTCCTAAAAAATATAAAAAAGAATTAAAGACAATGCAATACAATGCACATGATCATCCGCCTCGGGCCCACAATAATGCCCTCATCGCCTCCGCGGCACTGAACCACTCCTGCCACTAGGGTCAAGTCAGTCCACCGCTGCCTCACAAGGGTCAGTCGACACCACTGCCCCCCAACAAGTGCAGGAAGGAACCCCCGGTACACGCCGCACCCAAGGAGCGAGTCAGCCCGCCGAATACACAACTCGGGTCAGACGACAGCCACTGCTCCCCCAAGAGTCGCCTAGCGCGCACCCTGCCGGAACATCCTCGGCCTACCGCTAAACCCTCGCAAACTGCCCAAGGTTTACGGTACACATCCCTCACACCCTGCTCGGTAAGAGAGGAAAATGGTAGTACAATAATACGCCTTCGTCGAAGGTGAAATCCGTAGCTCTCAAAGCCGGTAATCAACCGTCGCCTCGGAGCCGGTAGTCGACCTGACATCGACGGATCGCGTGTGGATTAATCCACCAACCTGCGGCAGATCGGTCGACCGTTAAAAGCACACCGGTCGACCGGTCCCCCACACAGTACACAGTACTGTACAAACAAGTCTACCGGTCGAACCACGCCAACCGAATTACCGACCAATCGGTCGAACAAAAGTCATCTAGCGGTCGACCGTTTGGATGGTCTACGCTATACAATTTTATATAATATATATATCCGACCGGTCGAACCAAGGGGTCGTTCGACCGATAACAGGGATTTCAATATTTTGCCCAAGTCTCGTTCGGTCGACCGGAACTGAAATACAGTTCGACCGAATCAACACAAGCACTCTACCGCTTAATTAAATGCTCAGTCGGTCGACCGAGAGTTAAAGAGCGGTCGACCGTTTTGATGGTCAAAGCTCCCAACCGACTTAGCATCGAATAGATCGGTCGAACAAGGTAAAGGACGTTCGACCGTTTAATAAGTCAAAATCCCCAACCGACCCATTCTCATCGTTATTCGGTCGACCGGCTAAGTGGTCCCGTTCGACCGATAACAGCAACACCCCTTTTTCCCGCACAAATCTGGCATAACGGTCGACCGTCCTAAGACCTCGTTCGACCGTTCGCGGGTAAACATCAATATAATAATAGGATCGGTCGACTGCCCACAGGCACCGGTCGACCGATCGTCGTCTTCAACCTCTGAATTGGTTGAATTCCGACGGGGAATTCGACACCAACGTCGATCCCCAACACTCACAAGGCACAAGTGAGTTATATTGAAGATTTGGCATACCTTTTCGATGGTTGTAGAGGTCTCCAAAGCTTTGGCTACTTCAACCCAACACTTCCCTTCTTCTCCTCTTCTTCTTCTCTCCTTCCTCTTCTTCTTCTCTCTAACCCCTTCTCTCACGCTCTGGTTGATTCAAAACAAGGAAGCAAAACGCTTCAACCAAATCTTATCTTTACTATATATATCACTTTTAAATTTATCACCTCCATCTCATCCAATCCAATACCAACACCTCATTTCTCAACCTTATCTCCTCACCTCTTCATTAACATAATTAATTAGGGTAAGTTAGGTTTAGTTTAATTTAATTAGGGTGCTTAGATTAGGTTATTACAAAAGGTCATTAAGAAATTTCTGCTATGTGAAAGGGTTCAAGAAATTTGCAGCTAAACAATACACAATCCTTGGTTAATTTCATGTTTTAACAACAAAAACTCAATGTCCTTTTGGCAAAGAATTCTAGAATGTTTCAAAAAAGTCACCCTAAAAGCAATTCTTCGGCGTTTAGCCTATGCAGCAATTCTTCGGCGTTTAGCCTATGCAGCAATGTTTCAAACAATTCTTCGGCGTTTAGCCTATGCAGCAACACTCATTTCGTCACTCCCACTTAACAGATACACAGAGATAATGATCCTTCTATCAATACTATCTAAGCTGGACTTTTCAAAGCCGTGACTTACGTAATATTTCGACATTCACCAATCACCTGTCATATGTCTAATTAAAAAAAAAAGACTTGCGGGTTCAATAAAGTATAGAAAAAATTCTATGTAACAAACATGAAGTAGAAGTTGCTAAAATGCTTCCATAATCAGCAAATTATTGGTCAACCTAATGAAAGTGTTAAGTGTATTCTTGAGCTTCGAGTATTATGTTATCTTATACCAACGAAGGACTTCTAGTCGTATACAACATTAATAGGTTCTGAAGATTTGAAACTCCTCATATCTCAATCTCTTTAGCAGTGTCTTATTCAACATGTGCTTATATTATTAGAGAGAGGAGAAATTCCCGACCAATCCAATTTGAATCAAAAACTTCATATACAAGGATGTCATTATATCGTAAAATGTAATAAAAGCAAAATGTTTATGCACTAGTTTTTCTAGATATAAGTAGACAGTAATTGTAATATTCCTAAACCCAATTAAGGGTTAATTGGTGTTTTAGGTGATGGGTTGCCTTGGAGAGAGAAAGATGTATGGGCTGGTTTGACTTGGGTTGTGTGGGAGGCGTGGGTGATGTGATGGTGGGCATGTGTGAGGAGAGGGAGGTAGGTCTGGTGGTGTTGGTTGGGGTGGTGCATTGTGTTTATAAGCACACCTCTCCTCCACTACTCTTCTTCTTCTTCTTCTTCTTCTTTTTCCTTCTTCATTCCATTCTTCTCACAAAGCACCCATCTGTCTCCCTTAGTTGTTCGAGCTCCGGCGGAAGAGGTTGTGTGGACGTGAGGCGTGCAGAGGTCGTTGCGCGAGTAGTTGCTGACCGGAGACGACGTAGCGCGAGCGAGGTTCCGATGAGTTTCGTCGTCTTCAAAAGGTATGCTGGTTCAATAGTGTGATTTTGTTGCTCACTTGTAATGGGCTAAAAACACTGACCGGTCGACCGTTGGTCGACGGAAACTTTACGTTAGTCGTGTGTGGGGTGCGTCGCGTACTGTCTGTAAGACCGTATATGTCTATGATAGGTTTCCTATGGAGACCCGTTGTTGTTGCTGGACTGATGTCCTTGTTGACCATTGGAGGGCCACTGTGTTGTTGAACTAAATTCTCGTTTACCCTTGGAGGGATTTGATGAATTGCAGATGTTGACATGACATTCTATTAGTAGGATATGTTCATTTACCGTATTGTTGCATTCATATTTGCGAGCTTGACATACAAGGTTTTCTAATGGAAAACTCAGACATCGTTGTTTGATTCATGTTTCAGGACCGCAGTAGGTTCTGTCGGGTGGTGACAGCGAGGACACATATTTTGGGGTCAGGATCATCTTCCGACTCTTCGAGGTCGTCATGATTACTTGTACCTGTCTTTCGTTGTATCATGTCTTTTGACAAACTCTGGTGTATTTTGGTGCACCGACTGTTAATTTATATGAGTAACATTCCCGTTGATGAGTTTTATCTGGTGATATATTTGTTGTTTAAATTTTTAAATTTCCGTTATTACGGGATGTTACGTTACACGGTCGCACTCAAATTCCAAAAAAGTAACCACTTCGAAGGGTTCGAAATATCATACCCACAAATATTGTTCTTCAGAACTTATTACATGCATAAGATGCTAAGAGATGAACATGAATTTCATCGATCATATTGTTTATTTCCGTTTGAGCAGGTAGTCCAACTTCTCGTTGCTTCCCAAGTCACAATCGGGCCCTTAATTTTATTTTGCAACGCGAAACTGTTGCAACGGGCATCGCTAACATAGATAAAATGCCAAATCTATTGTGATTAAACAATCAAGGGGAGAATATAGTCGCGGAGACGTACAACTTCAGAATTCCAGAGAAGGTGTTGTGGACTTTGCTCGTTGGACCAGGAGTGGAGCCGTGGAAGTGCTCCGAGATGATGGCGGGACTGGAGAAGATTGGAGTTGGAGTGGTGTTAGGTTTAGGGTTTGGATGGTTGAAGGAGGAAGACGACGGTGAGGAAACATGGATTACGGTTGTGGTACGAAAAAAACCATACATGCGCCTCCGCCTTCCTTTATACTAAAAAATAGGGTTTTTTTGTTGAGGAAATAGGTTTTTTCTTCTTCTAAAACTAATTTTATGTTTTGGAGTTTTAGATCAAGATCAATCGAAATGGTTCTTTAAACCTTCTATATTTCTTATTTATTGCAAAATGATAATTGACTAAGCCTTAAATGAATATTTCAATTGGAAACAATCAATTAGATTGCCATGAAGTAGGAGTGCATGATTGCTTAATTTCAACCTTCCTTACCTAGCTACCTTACAACTTCTTTTAAGGCGTATAAGTAATCTTGAATTATTGATGTCGATAATATTAAAAAAATAAGATATCCATTTTGATTCAAATAAGCAATTTTGAAAGAATCCAACCACGGAACCACACCATCACATACGTTAATTTAAGTCCAATACGGTGCCATCACTTCATCCACGTCGAGTAACTCCAGATTGGAGCCCAAAACTAGGTATAGGAGTTCATCTCCCATCCTCATTTTTTTTGTTTAATTCCTCTGAAAAAATTAAACAAGAAATATTTCCCCCCATGTCCAAATAAAATGAAGTCAGTGGGTGGGCCAATGAAAAATAAGAAAGCAAAAAGACTTTCGCAAGCTTATGTTGTGCAACTTTCATTTAATTCTCCTTAAAGAACAACAAGCGGTGTAACTTGTGATGTATCACTAAGTGGAAAAAATGCACCACCAAGTGCGGGTGGGAGTCACCACTAAGTATGGTCTATTTCATCTTTGAAGTCATTAAGGATGATCTCCTTAGAGTCACCTGGTGTGAATTCCTATCTCAATAAGTCATCATCTCCTTAGAATCACCTACTGTGGATTTCTATTTCAACAAATCGTCAAGTGAGGAAGTTCTCGGAACCATCAAAGGAGGAAGTTCGAGAGGTTGAAGCCCATAAAGGTTAGAGTTTTATCCACTTACTCAAATTCCATGATGTGTATTGTTGTTTGAAGATTAGAGTTTCGAGAGAGATTGGATTCACTTTCTAGCATCACTCATTGAACATTGTATTATTCTCCAAGTTTTTTCGTATTATTTATTGGATTGCTCATATGCTCTCGTTTATGTATCATCTATTGTTGAGATTATGTTAGCCACCTTGTTATGCCTAGGGTTTTAAAAGAATGAGATTATTATGCTTTTGGAGGTTCTATCATCCAAATCTAATATCGTTTTCTCAGCGTTTATCTCCATGTTGTAGTATGTCACCATTATATCGTCGGTTCTCCGTAGTGAAGCTTCACCATTATATCACGCATAACATGGTGTTATTGTTGCTTGATGGTTTGCATCAATTACTCGCTTAATTCAATAAATACATGTTAGGTGTTTATCTGGTCGCCTAACTTAGCTTCCATTGAGATTTCCATACTCATTGCTTCTGCATTTATGATTCGGTCCACCGGTTTTTGATCCTAAAAAAGTGTAATTTGGTTAATTTACTTTAAAGTCATGATGTGGAACTCTTAATTACATATGTATAGTATAATAGAGTCAAACTCTAGTGAGCCCAGGACTCATCGAATTTAGTTTAAGCCCACTACAATCTCACAATTGGATCTTATTTACAGTTAATCTCACCATTCATTATCATAACCGTTTTTTCTTAATATACCTTACAATTTGAAATGAGTGGTGAATATTGAATATGTTTAATTTAGAAAAGTTGAGCCCTAAACTCACTAGAGAATTCCTGTAGTATAATATATGTATCTTTTAATTAATAAACATATTTTAGACGGGTAGGTTGAAAGACAACTGCAAATTGTCCAATTTATTAATTAGACCAGTGCATGTTGTGATATTTTGACCGCACCCCACCTTAAACAAGGCGGAAGGGAGATGGATTGGCTGTTAACTAAAACCATCTCACGTAAAACCTTACTCATAGACCGACTCGTAGACTAGGGGTGCACATGGGTTGGGTTCAACCCGAAACCCAACCTAAACCCGACTGGTCGGGTCGGGTTGGGGAGGGGATCGGGTCGGGTCGGGTTGGGAAAATCAAAAACATGAATTTTCGGGTCGGGTTCGGGTTGACCCAACCCAACCCGAACCCGATTAATTTTTTTTTTAATTTTTTCCCAAATAAACCGGTCGACCGAACATCACTCGGTCGACCGAACATCACTCGGTCGACCGTTTCCAACCCGAAAATTTCGGGTTTTCAAGCCACCGGTCGACCGTTTAAGCACCGGTCGACCGAACCCGACCAAGTTTGGGAGAAAATTTCCGAATTCGGGTTCAACCCGATCCAACCCGAAAATTTCGGGTCGGGTTGGGTTGAACCCAAACCGGTTCGGGTTCGGGTTGGGTTGGGTTTTTTCCCAACCCGAAAATTTCGGGTTGGATCGGGTTGAGGCCCAAACCCGACCCAACCCGACCCATGTGCACCCCTACCGTATACCGTCGGCATGTACACCCAATTCCCGAACTACAAAAAGGATAAAACAAACAAACAAAACCAAACCCAAATAAACCCCCAAACCAACCCCAACGGGGCCGCACGGACCCAACCCCGAATGGAGCCCTCGACCTCCACCCCTTCCACACCCCCTCCTCCCTCGTCCCCTCTCCTCCGCCCCCGCCGCGAGCCCTTCGAGCACGGCCTCCTCCCCATCCCCAAGCTCATATTCTCCGACGCCGCCCTCACCCTCTCCTCCCTCAAGCGCCAGTTCCTCCACACCTCCCCCCGCGCCGACCCCCCTGCCGTCGCCACCGTCCTCCAGATCCCGATCGATCAGGCCGAGCTCGTCCTCGACACGCTCGCGTCGGTGCTCCCCGGCGATGGTGACCGCGAGGGCGACGCCGATGTGCATGATCTCGTGCTGTTTTTGTACATACAGTCCTACAAGAGGTTGCTCCCCAGGACGCACAAGGATTCCGTGTCGGTGACCGATGTTTGGCCTTCCACGTCCGCGTTCGATGGGTACTTGTCCGTGCTTTCGCCGCACCAGGTTCGTGGTTTGGTTGCTTGCTTGCTCTGTTTGTTGTTGGAATTGGAATGTTTGCTCGTTTGAAACTCGAAATACTGGAGTTTCGAGTGGATTTTGTGGGATGACTCGGTAGGAGATTGTTTTTTTGTGGGAAATTTGATGTCGGAGAACTTCGAATATTTGGATTTTTGAGGACTTTAGTGGAATTTACTAGTTCTGGATGTCTATTCCTGTGCAAAAAAGTTACACAAGGCGTAGGCGGCGAAGATTACTTCGTGAGGGTATTTTGCACTGTGTAGCTTTGCCACCTTGGAGTGGAGTCTATTTCTATCATTTTTATGACTTCAAAGGGGTTATCCATATTCCCTTCAGTTTTTCAGTTTAAGGCTGCAAACCAATACCATTGTACTCCTTGGTCTTTTATTTGTTCGCTGAATTTCTTTTGGATTTTTTGCCCAACTTGCCATTGCAGAAGTTTAAGAGAAATTAGGGTCGGTATTGCGGAGTTAGTGAAGAGACGGTTTTACTTCCATTCCTGGTCCGTCTTTACTTTATGACCATTTCATTGATTCAAAGGTGGTTGATGCTAGGTATGTAGTCATATTAATTTTCAACCGAGTTGTTTAATAACTTTTATTTACAGCCAAAAAAAACTTCTATTTACAGCAGTTTGATTTCCAAATTGGAAGGGTGGATTAAAAATCTGAAATTGTTATTCTCATATTCATTAGTAAAACCTGACAGAAGGTTAACATACTAAGTTACACTTAAATTCCAGCTTGTAAATTAATGAGCTATTTTTCCACATAGGTAGTTAGGTACAGTGTACATTTGCATGTGCAAAGGTAATTGTTGACACCAATGGTTTAAATGGTTTACAGTGAATCTCATGTGGTCACAAAATTTTAAAATTCCAAACTTATTCTTGTACATAAAAGACCCAACTAGTTTGGGATTAAAGGCTTTGTTGTTGTTGTATTCTTGTATAGAAAAAGGTTTGTATGTCGCAATGTCTTTGGCAAGTTTAAAAAGTCAGTTAAGATAAACATTAGAGTGACCACTGATCATGAATTTCCTGCTCCTTTTGGGAATAACTTGTTGCATATAGATCACTGTATTAGGAGCTGAATTTCATGAATCATTAAGATGTTACAAAGTAATGGTTTGATTTCATTTAGAACTGTAATTCCATGACCCATGTATATGTGGCCTGCGCATATGCCTCACTTGGTGACTTTGGCGTCTCCCCTGCAGAAATTAACTTAAAAACTTCAGATTCAAGTCTTAAGCTATTACATATTTCATATTTGTGTACTCTTTCCCGGAAAAAAAACCCTATAGGCAACAGAAAATTTCATCGGAAAATACATTATATTATTTTTACTAGTAGAAATGAATTTTATTTCACTGCATGCTTTTCACGTTTCTTTAGATTATAGTCTCTTTGAAGTACAGAAAAAAAAGAAATCTATAACAGGATGGGGCTTCAGTCAGTCATGCTTTCATCTTGTTGATGCTTGATTGCACAATTTGCACTGTTATACTTGGTGCATTTCATCTTTTCAAGCTTGCCTTGCTGAAGGACAAGGATATTAGCTAATCTAAATGTGTTTCACCGTTCAAAATAAAAAAGAAGCTAAATGTGTGTTCTTTATCACTTGATGATAAGAGAAGTTTTTTTGTGTGGCTATTTTAAAGGTGTAACTGCATAAACATGCCATCATAAACAACTTGACGCTTAAGCATTTTGGACTTCATTGTGGTGAGTGGTGACTTGTTTATGATGATTATGAGTGTACCTAAAGCTTTCTGACATGCTCAACAAATGGTGTAAGAGCCATTCATCAATTAGATAATATGATCTCATTGTTATAGTTATGAAAGGATGGGACAACGAGAATCACTTAACGAACGATATGATATATGTCTTGATGAGTATTATGCATACTAGAGTAAGAAGAGTGTGATGTTATTTTGTTTTGAAATGCCCTTTTTCTTTATTGGTATCTTGCAATGCCCTAAAATAATGTTGTTTTTGTGCAATATAAATCATAACACAATCATTCTACTTTAAAGTCATAGCACTGAGGTTAGTGTGTGCGTGTACACTCCAATGTCCTGAAATGATAGTATTATAATTAAAATCCCAAATTGGTAAATCAGAATAAAATAATAGTTGTTATTTCAGTTCTGAATATAAAACATCTATGGTGGTGTTTTTCTGTATATACTTCTTCTTGATATGACCGCATGAAACAGCTTTTCCGCAGCAACAGTCGCCGGTTTGTGCCATCTCAAGCTGATGAAGAAGCTCATCAACTTTCATACTTGCAAAAGCACATGGCTAACATGCTTAGTCTTTTGGCAGAGTCTGTGGAAGGAGAGGGTGATGAATCTATGGTTAGTAATAAACTTGCATTGCTTTCAATATAATAGTAGTGTAGCAAATGCATATAATTCCATTTAGTTCTTCATTTTATTACTTTGTCCTTCACAATTTTGTTGAAATTTGAAGTTAGTCTCTCTAGATTCGATTGATATAACTAAAGTTCCTTGCATTTTTCTTAAGGTTGTGTGGCAATCAGTCATCTCAATTATTACTGGTTCAGGAATGCGGTATGAGTTTCTATTTGAAACTTTATTGCATTGAATGTATAAGCTACACAGGGTGTATATAGGTGTTTGTGTGATTCAAGATTTGCGTTTTTAAATCAGTAACATTTGTAATTATTCAAAATATGAATCATATAAATGTTTGGTTAGAGCGCATATCTTGTCAACAACACATTAATTTCAAACTATTTCAGAACCATGCTAAGATGGACATAAGTTTACTACGTAAAAAAGTCACCACTATCTGTATTACTGTATGCACTATGCATCATCCTATCCTATTCCTTTTTAAAAAGAGAATTGGAAAGCAACTTTCGTCCTACACTTTTCTTCCGAGTTTATCCGTGCCTTTCGGAAATATTTACTTCCTTGCCCTCCTATCAATCCCTGAATCGTTGATCACTTGATCTTATCACAAACCCCTTCTCTCTTTCGTCCTCCACCACCTTAACCGTTTCTGATTTTTCCGATGAGTAGATAGCCACTGCCCCTCCCCCCGCGTTTGCCCTCAGTTCCCAATCGAGGTGGCTTTGTCGAGATTCATCTCCGAGGTTGTTTTGATGGCGATAAGGGGAATTGGAACAGAACGCAGTGTTCATTCAAGTCGTTCGAAGGTAGTGCGAAAAATTCATACCAAAAAAGTTGATTTGGTATGGGTTTTGGACGGTGTAATGCGGTGGATTTTGTATGCCGTATGCGTTTGATTTTCTATGGATTTTGGACTTTTTTTGGGATTTTAAGTTTGAGATAATGAAAAACACAATGTGAACTATGTCTTCCTTTGGTGGACATAGTAAGGAAGTGTTAAGGTGAGAAAGTTGAAGGTTGGAGAAAGTTGCAGACTGATTTGGTCAGTGATGGAAGATTATAAAGTTAAAAGTTATTCTTGGAGTGTTGAACTTGTAGTTGAAGTTGTGATTTCACCATTTAAATGTTGGAATAAGAATATCATTTTACTATTAATTCTTATCTTTCTTTCATGTTTCATGGGAAGAAATTTAAGTGTAATCGTGTCATCATTTCAAATCACTAATCATCTTAAAATTTTTATTCTTAAGGAAATAATACAACTTTCATGTTTCAGTTATTCTCTTTAAATAATTATTTTACTTGCTTTGTTACTTTTGTTTTATGTAATAATAAGATATGTACACATCTTACGTTTTCAATTGTAATATTTTACAACTCTAATTTGGTTTTTCAAAAATGACAATACAAATTTAAGTGGTGTAAGTTCCTTAAGGCAAGTCTTTAAGAGTAAAGGTCGATACTATCATCCTACAAAATATTGAAATTGTTCTTAAGCAAGGGTTTAGATTATGGTCACACGACTAACATGTATAATCTGACTTACCCATAGTATGTAATTGTAACAACATATAGTGCTGGGCGCAGTTATTAATTTTATGGTATTTAGGTTCAATATTAACTACTTTTGAGATTGAAAAGAAAAAAGCATAGAACTTGCGGTTGTTTCATCTATCCCTACCCACATGCGTAGCATGTGCACCTCTTTGGTAAGGTGGAAACAAGGACTCAAAACAGTAATTGTCAAAATCCAAAGATCAACCTATCCATCTGCACTTATGTTTGGCTTGGCTGGCAATAAAGAAATCTGAATCATGTAGGAAAGATGTAAAAAGAAAGAAAGAATGCAATGAAAGTTCTAGTTCTATCACGTGGATGATCAACTGGATATGACAACATATGCTGTCCAAGATTAATCCTAATGCATATCTAATTTGAGGTTCAAGCAAGAGACCGAGCTGCATATATGTCTGCATAGTTGGCGTTCCTAAAATTGGTTACTGGATTTGTTGACATCATAATTTTTTGTGCAACATATGTATTTCTTATACTTTCATATTCTCTATTAAATTACAGTGATGTATCATATTATTGATTTTTCCTGAATCTGTTGTTTCAACTCAATGGAGTATGGGACTTTGCCGACTGTTGTGGCCAGTGATAAGACATTTAATCAAGATTTATTTATATGCGAAAAATCTTATTAAATTCTAAAATTTGCAGAATGCATATACTCTACTGTTAATAGACATGTAATTATTTCAATAATGTCGCCTCCTCTCTTCTATTTTATTTTTATTGTTATATATTATATTTCTGTTTAGATGTGTTCTTTCTCTTTTGTCTTTTGAGTTGTGAACATTCTCAGTTCTTTGTCATCAAAAGTCAACCTATGAAATAAAAGTCACATAAAAAAATTGAATCTTATCGATTTTCATTCGTCTTTTGTAGTCAATTAGAAATACAACCCTTCTATACTAAATATTAAGCTCAATATTATCACACATCATATATGACACATGTAGTGCATATATAATTAAGGTTATGCTAGTAGTTGTAGATGTAGATCTTATTTATTTAAATGGCACTTGTGTAGCCTTTCCTTTCTAATTATGGCGCTACGAAGTGAAAGCTAAGTTTATGTGCTATCCTAATGGATGTCATTTGTTAACCAGAAAATAGTTGTTTACGAGCTTGTTTGTAGTGAAATTATTGTTTTTATTAGCTTGTTGATTCCAAAATGATAAATGAGCTTCTTCATCTTGCCCGTTATATCATTTGGCCTAAGTGGGAACGATAATATTTCAAGTATCTATTAGTCCCTAAGATTTTTTATTAATATTTTCCTTGTGCAATTTTTTTGTTACTGATGTTTTAAAAGCTTACATTCTGTTGAATCCTAAAGGAATAAAACGTCTATTGTCCACTGAAAAAAAGAAGGCTCGTTGTCCCAAGAATAACAACTTGTTTTTGTATCCAACTCAGATATGATTATTATTTTTTGTATATGATCAAAATTTAGAAATGCTGGGTAAGGGAGAGGTTTTTTTTTGATCGAAGGTTGAGGAATTTAATGATTGTTTGGTAATATGATGTTGAGTTTGAACTAATTCCTTGACATCTCTACAATACATGTTTGTCTGTTTTGTCAACTTGTACATTGTTACCATATTCTTTTATGGGAGATATTGCCTCATCATCTAAGAAATTGTTAGAGAGAGGTTAGATTAGGTCGCATAAGGAGCTCTGCACCTCAAAAGTTGACTTGTAAGGAGGATTGGAGGAGGCTTGTGACTTGTGAGCTTTTATAACCCATAACACATATTTAGTTTTACTCGATCTAGAACTATTTTTACACGTCCTCACACTTGCGACCATCACATGATCTGCGCGTGGAACACCCATCCGATTTATGTGGATAGAACTGGGTTCACAGATCACGCACGTCCTAGGTGGGCAAAATTGGGTTCACACACTTCTAGGTGCATATAACCAGATTGATACACAATTGATACAATTAGGTTCACACACGCCTTAGGTGGATAGAGTAGGGTTAACACATGGTGGATAGGACCGGGTCACACATAATTGATATGTGTGTGTGTATCAATTAAGGTAGATCTGACACACAATCTGGCCCCGGTACCATGTTACAAAAGATTAGGTGAGATTCCGCAAGGACCTTGACACCCCGAAAATCGACTCGTAAGGAAGAGACTTGTGAACCTTCAGAACCCACAACACATTTCGTATTTACCCAATGTAGGACTATTCCAATAGAAACAACAACAAAAACGCTTTAACCACAAACAACTTGGGGTAGGCTAGAATGGAACTCATCAAGTCATGATTTTGGCACGTGAATTTCCTTCTTCCACACTCCTATCCGAAGTCAAATCTGATGTCTTGTCTTAAGAGTCTTATTGACTTCACTTTTTGACATTCTCTGTTATAACTTATTAGGTTCTCTCAGCAGAACGATTTGAACATCTAGGGCTCCTTTTTCGAATCGGTGAAAAGAAGCATGGAGGAATGCAACTGAGCCAAGCAGCACCCTTTTTTGCAAATTCAGACCCAGATATGCCTGCTGCTCCTGTTCCAGCTGCACAAATTCATGATTGGATTTTGCAAAAGATAGCTGCCTCTATGGATCATATTGCAGAAAAGATGCTGTCTAAAGAAATAGGTCCACAGGATGACCTTGATGTGGATGTAACCATGGCCGATGCATGCACCAACAGTACGCAAGATCAAAGTGCTTCATCAGGGGATGGAAGTAATATGGCATATTCAAGGAGTTTTACTTTTGTTGAAGGTGTATCTAAAGCCTCTCTTGTCAAGCGTGGTGCTGAAATTAAAGGAAGTTCGTTAAAGGTGAAAATCACGACACATTTTCATTAATATGAATATGAAAAAGAGTACATGTTTGACTTATAACTAAGAAGCACAACATTACAATGTTAGGTTTTTCATACAAATTATGACATTCTGCCTTTGTTGTCGAAGTATTCCATGTAGGTTTTCTCAATACTCTTCTTTAAGATATTTGTCATTTCTTCAGGTACATACTTTTGACTACATTAATTGATTACGTGCATTAAAATATTCTCTTTCTCCGGTCCATTGTTGTAGGTTTTGAAGTGATGAATAAGTTATTTACATTGAATATCAGTGCAATCTCATATAAAAGAATATCATTATGTTGGAAGTGAATTTCATGTTGTACGTGTGAGTCAATGTGTGATTTATGGGGTTAATTGATGGAAGTGAATGACATTTTAATACATGATTTACCATGCTTGACTTAGTGATTTGGTTGACTGCCTTTTATTTTGTATGCCTGCCTCAAAAAATGCTTCTTATAAATACACAATTCAACCCTTTGCTTTGATATTGTCTATATGTTTTCTAACTACATCTATATTTTATTTGCATGTAAAGTCAGTCTTTGTTTTGCTAATTCCTCCTTTTAACAACTTCATGATGATTTGTTATTATATAGGTTTTGAATTGTCATGAGGCAGTCATTCACATTCTTGCTCCTTTGAGATATGCAACTGTTTATGGATGTTTAGATGCAACTATTGTTCTTGGTGCCATTGGCAAGGTATGCCTGTGATGCATTAGCCTTCTTTATTCCATTGTTATTTGATCACGTAAACTCCAATATGTGCCCTCTCTAAGGCAGTTAGGTTCCGTTTCTGCATTGGAAACCTTGATAATTTAAGTTCCATTGTCAAGTGCTCTTGGTTATATTTATTAAATTGTAATTTTGATGTTTTTGTTGTTAAAAAATCTTTGTGTAACATGATTGTCATGTCGTTGCTATATAAACAATAGTACTTTTTAACTTTCTAGCATTTTCCAATGCTCTCCTAGAGGGAGTGTTGTAAGTTCTATTTCAGGTTCCTTCGTATGTAGGATCTAACTTTACTAGAATTGATACAAAGGCTGTCTTAGTTAATTGGAATTTGGAATTGAAATCCTCTTTCCAGTGGATTCCAGGTGCACAATTTGTGTCAATACCCCCACTAAATCTGCCCTTGTAGTAACAAATGTGACATTGACACAAGGAGAAATACTGATGTAACAATCTCACTGAATAAAATCATCTGAGGTTTTGGAATTATTATCTGAAATCATTGCAGTGAGACACCAAACTTTATATGGAAGTTGGTACTATGCTCCTGGAAACTGGAGTATCTTGTGCTCACTGTCCATGCATAGAAATATTAATTCTGCTTGATAAATTGTAAGGCTATCTATAATGAAGAATGCAAGACCACTTGATCCGTTTTAGTTTTTTCCTTTTCTTTTATTAATTTTAACACTGAGAATCTGTTTTGATATATGCAGTTCTTTCAAAATCCGATAGAAGATCTGTGTGATTATTTGCACAATGGAGAGAGTGTAGAAAGTTTCTGTTGGGTGATTTTGTGTGATTCTTTATCATTTTGGGTTGCCCGCTTGCTCTAGTTCGAAACTGAAGCTAAAACATTAAAATGTATTTCTTGAAATCATTAACATTATTCTTCATGAACATCATTTTTTATTTCATTCACAGGCTGTGAGAGTAGAGCATTGTGAGAGGGTGCAAATTATCACAGCTACAAAACGCATTTGTATTGCCAATTGCCGTGAGTGTACGTTCTACCTTGGTGTCAATCGGCGACCACTTATTCTCGGAGATAACCATAAATTGCAGGTCAGAATTTAGTTGGTTGCCTCTTCATCTGATTTTTTCAGTCTTGGTAAAGTCTTGTTTAATAAATTGACGTCCACATCTTTCATTTTGGTATCCTAACCATCAAATTCAATTTAGTACCCCCTGTTTGCTTTCTCATTTTTGTACCTGAGTTTAACCATATATGTAAGTTAGCACGCAATTATTGGTTAAATAAAATCCAAATTTATAACCATGCTCTAAAATTTTAAAGTGATACAATGATGGTAATTGGAGACAAACTCTTGTTTCAACTGTTTCTTCATATTTATCTGTGCCTACAGCCTACATATCCATTCAATTCTTTGAGAGGCCGTGGGAAATAAATAATAATTAGGGGTAAAATGTCCTAGAAAATATGCATAAATAACGAAAACATGAACTAATTACCTTTATGATGGTTCAGATTTATTTGGTTCCAAGAAGCAATTGATCATTCAGTCACTGAATGACTCTTAACATGGCTGGCCTGTATGTCCCTGGCATGCGGCTTTAGATGGGAAAATTGTGATATTTTGATGGACAAATTATGGAGCTAATTGTCTGTCCCTTGATGCAGCTGGACTGTTTGTGGAGTTTATCGATTCCTTATTCCCTTGTGATTTGCTATCCTACGTTGACATTCCCAGCTGAGGCCTGAGTGGTGGTTGATTTTTGGATGGGTATTATGAGTTGGATGCATAGATTAGAAGTTTTCGACTTTGCCTGATGCATTTAATTGAAGCACATTTGAAGCTAATTGATTGTAAAGAACGTCCATATGACAAGATGCTTTAGTAGTGCAAGGATCTGGTGTATGAAGGCATAATCCGAAATCAAAACATGCGCTGACTTTGTTCCTAGACTACGGCCAAGATACACTCACTCTTAGCTTCATTTGCATCATTATGCTTTATATAACCAAATAAAACCCTGCCTTCATGACTTATCGTGAATAAAATTGTTATGAAGTGTTCAATGGGTGAGCTTTTGAGGGCACCAAGTGTCAAAACCAGATCAGGAATCTCATTCTAGATTTTTAGAATTGTTCACGAGAAACAACGATACATGTATTGTGCAGACGATGAAAAATCAGTTGCTTGGTGTCATGAGATTTGCTGCATTTTGGACAGGACTAGCATCATTAGTTATTTGCATAATGGCCTTTATTTTCCATCATTAACATTGATATTGATCCATGTTAAAAAGGCCAAGGAAATTTCTTGTTTGGGATAGCCCAAGTATCCATGTTAAAGATTAAGGTCAATTAGCAAAGTCAAAAGATTGATTTTACTTTAGGCTTGGTGGAGATTCTTATTAGTTGGCACTGAGGCTTAAGAGTTTCTTGTTTTAGACTTCTTATGTTTTGTTATGATGGGATATCTCAAAAATTCCAAGAAAAATAATATGAACGACTGATTTCTATTACAAAATTCTACAGATATGTTAATATGTTCTCTTTCCTTATAGGTGGCACCATACAATACATTTTATCCACAATTGAATGAGCATCTAAGTCAAGTTAGTATAGATACAACTATCAACAGATGGAATGAACCACTTGTGCTTGGAATGGTTGATCCTCATGATTCATTATCTCATCCTGCTGGAGTATCTGATGTCCAAGCAGAATCAGCTACATGTCTGGATCCGGATCAGTTCAGTAACTTTCTGGTACACTGCACCAGTCCTTTTATAGTTTGACTTGCTTTCTTTCCTTCATGGGAAGTGGTAAAAAAGTTCCAACATCAGTGTAACAGTGTTAATCTTTTTCATATTCTTCTAATCCCAATGTAGATTCCTAATTGGTTTGGCGAGGAATCTAGCAAGCCCACCAACGATATTCCGTTCCATTTGCCTGATGTTTATGTAGCTTCCCTGGGTAAACATGTATGTTTTTGCATGTAGTTCCATATCATTATTATCATTTATCTTTTATTCACTTCTTATGTTAATTCCAAAGATACTTTTACTTCCTGTCACTAGCCTTCTGCTCAGTCATTTGCTAGGATATTTTGGCGAGGTTTAAATTAGTGAATTGTTCACTATGTAACATTTTCGCTTCATTATTTATTTGAATGACTAAAGTTATGGCTGTTGCAGCAATCGGTTTTGAATGAAATTCACCAAGCCTATAGAGATGCACAACTTGAGGATGGCAAAAAAAGAGAATTAGCAAGCGCTCTCCATATGCACTTCAAAGAATGGTTATATGGTAATGCATAGTTCCTTCTCTGCCTCTGTCTGTCCATGTTCTTGTTTTATTGGTTTTGTGATGTGTTATTTTGTTTTCAAATTCTGGTTACTGGTTTTTAGGAAGAACTTGATGAACCGAGTTGTTGATAGTGTACTAATTTGAGTTCATGCTCTACTCGCTAAGTTACCTAGCAGAAGGTCGAGTTTATAATTGATCACTAAGTTTGGAGCTGAACTTGAACAGGCTTAAACTAAGAAATATGCACTTCCAGTTCTTCCTATATTTTTTCTCAATTAAATAATTAATTATTTGTTGAAAATGACAAAATAAATGGGTACTTGCAAAACAAACTTCTCTTATAAGTGCAAGTAGTGAAGTTACTACCGATAAAAAAAATAGCGAAGTTACTAGTAAACAAGCTCCACCTCAAATATATTTTCTTACTTTGCCCTCACATGCTACGTTATAGGCATAGCTTGAACAGTGGAAATCTGATCACTATCCTGATGCTTTGTTGCACCAGCAATTTAGCATGCATTGGAAGACCCAAGTACTACCTGTGGTTTTGCATATCGGGATTTTACAATTGGCTTCCTTGAATTGGGGTTTGCCTGGTTACCTACCGTTTATACTAAACATCAATTGCTTTCAGGATCATACTTTATGTTAGTAAATAGTAACCAACTGATGGCTCAAAGGGACGTCGAAAGGAGTTTGTTTTATTGACTGATTATCATTTGGGAAAATAAGAAAACTTGATAAATTGAATCATAATGTTCTTGGCGTACATACTTTGTCAGAAACATAAAAGTCGGATGCCAGTTTTTTTAATTTTCATGTAATCTTAAGGAAAATCTGTACTGATATATTCTTTTATCGCAGCATCTGGCAATATTCGTCAGCTTTACTGTCTGCAAGGAGATTAAAGTGGGCATTGTTTCAGATTTGGCTACGTAGATGTACTGTAAATCATTTCACATCTCGATCATTCATCTCTTCACATAACATAGTGTGACAGCAGGTTTTGGCGTTGATTCAGAGGGTTCTGGCCAAATATTCGATTACACAATATGTAGTATTTGTTCATTGCCAAGTGTTTGTTTCTCAAATGCTTAATATTTTTTCCTTGTCATTGACAAGTAGGATGAGATTCGGTCACGGTGTCCTACGCATCTTTATTTTTGAAGAACAAACTTAGGATTTTTAAGCTTCGTACTTCTTCTGTTAGAATAACATAATACCCTGTTGATGGTGGTCATTGGATCCCAAGCATTTCATTTTCGGTGTCGCTGCATGTAATTTTGGCCATTGCCGATGCAAGTACACGTTCTGAGTTCAGCTGTGTTAGTCTTATAAATTCTCATTTTTAGCAATACAGAATGTCTTTCAGATAGTGATGGAATTGAATTCCGCAATGGTTACTACGAAGAGCTGGCAGGGTATATTACAAGAAAGGTGGTATAAATTTTTAAGGAAAGTCAGGTTCACAGGGAACAGTCCTAATCTTGCAAGTGCACGGGGGAAAGACTAAGCAGACCGTTTTGAATTTCAGGAGACCCTACTTGTGTTTAAAAAGAGATGGTTAGGTTCACCGAAGGGCGACGGGCTGTCAGGGTTTCTTGCTGACATTGATGATCTGATGGATGATCCGTCTTTGAGGCGTCACTTGCTCTATTGGGAAGAAAGATAGCATCTTGGTCCCAAACATACCTGTAATGGATACATTTTGGTCATGTTTAGTCGTGATATTTTTATAAATGTCACAACCTAGTCAAATCAACACATTTTTTTCCGTGTCATTATTCTTTTAACACTTTATAGTATTTACATTTTAAACACAACTTACTCATAAATGTTAACCGAGTCACGTCAATATTTTCATTTCATTTATTTTTCTTTCTTTTCTATTTTTCACAATTCTAATTAATTATATCATATAATTTATTTATCATAAATTATTATAATTAAACGTGAATACTTACAGATAATTGAAAATTAATTTTATTAAATATTAAACATTGTTACGATAACAAAATGAAATATAACAAAAATTAAGAAAAATAATTATCATAACTCATTTGTCTTCTCTTATTCTTTTGATTGACTTCTCAAATGTGAGTCCTTTCTCTTAAGTACCAGAACGAGACAATTGTCTATAAATAAACTCGTAGACATAGTAAAAATATAACATCATTAGTAGTTAGTTTTTAAATAGAGTTCTCACATAGGAGCTTGTTTCCCTAACCCAATATATGAGTCAAATTAACATAACTCGACCCAAAAAGGTTTAATTAAGTAAAGACAAACCAAACTCATGTCAAATTAATATACGTAGTTACCTTTTCAAGTTCATCATAACCCGATACATAGCTTTTACTGACAAATGAGAAAAGATTCATAAGAACAATTTTCTAGTGGAGAAGATTTAAGTAAGCAATGTTTATAAGTTCCAAGAAATAAAAATCCAATTTAGATGCTTTTGATGTGAATCAATTACTAATAAAACTAATACAAACATATAATGTTTCAGAGGTTGGTTTTTGTGAAATTTGATTGGTTCACACCTTCTTGAAAACCTCAAAATTAAGCGAATGATAGTAAAATCATATTTATTATAGAGTGTTGCACATATCTTGTGTTTACCAACGTAGAACTAATTACTCAACAATCCCCATGCATGACCAAGATTTCACAAGTCAACCGACCTGCTTTGATACCACATGAAATTTAATTGGTCTACCGTCACCTCACAACCCAAATGTTGAACAATTAGTTTTACATTGCAAAACACTTTTTAGTGTATTTGGAAATGTTATGCCAATTTTTGAATTGTAAATAGACCTTTGAGCAGATATTCAAGCAAAAATATTTAAATTTCTTCCAAAGAAGTACAAAGAAGTTCTATTTATTCTCGAAATAAAAAGTAAAAGTACTTGTATATGGTTTCATGCCTGATATAAAATCCGCACATTTTTCTGAAGGAATGAAGGGATTGTTTTGGGATGTACAAACAAATAGTTAGTTTCACTTCAAAAAAAATTCAACATGCTCGTGACCTTAGTTGCGTTTGGGTTCATGACTTTCCCTCATATATATATATATATATATATAAGTACGTATAATAATATCCTAATATCGTTTGCTAATATGTTGTAGTGAAAACTAGTTAAATTATTCCCTACTCTCCGTTCTCTAATTTATGACACATAAATCGTATCGTCGACCAATTTCTTTGTTTTTCTTCCTTTTATTTTGCCTTCCATCTTCAATGATCCGAACATCCTTAGATTGCGTGCACTCTACCTCTCTGACCCTCGGAGATACTTATGGTTTGGCAGATACACCATATCCACAAAACTTACTTCGATTTTCAAGATCAAGTTGTACTTAAGCTTGTAAAAACTCAAACCACCAGGAAGTCAAAATTATTATTTTTTGACCGATCTCCCATTTCACGGTCTCCATGTATCAAAAACCTTGGCCGAACAGATAGCCAGCGGCCATTGGAACCTTTAATTCAAGCTTCATCTTCAATTAGAACAACCTTCTAAGATTTTAAAAAAAAAAATCGACCATTTTTAATAAAAATGAGGATGAGAAACGTTAGTGAAATTTTTGTGAGGCGAAAGGACGACTGACAAATCCTATAGATGTGTTTAAGTCTGTCAAGTTTGACACGATATGATACTAACACGACACGATTTAGATAAGATTTTACACTAAATTTTCGTGGTGAGTGAAATGATTTATTACGATGATTTGTGAATATACAAATATAAAATAATTGGTACACAATTTAACATAAACACGACGCGATTACACGATATGTTATTTTTTTACACGAAACTAACAAGAATAACATCTTTTATTTGATAATCAATTAATTTTTATTTGAAAATGGTCAATCAAGATGTAATTTAGAAAGAAAAATATCAATATAAACTACAACAAACATGTCTTTGCTGAACAATTCATGTAGAGGGAAATAAAGATTATTGTCGTTGGATTTGCCCTAAACACTTCACTATTTTTAAAATAAACATAGATCAATAAGTGTAACACCACCTCAAAATTTAATATCAGATCGACTAATAAAAATTTATTAGTGTTATAATGATATGAGTATTGTGGGAGAGGACTTATTGGTGACAGACCACACTTAAACTGATAGGATGTTACAAATAGTATCAGAGTATTAACCAATTAGAATTGTATGAACTAAGCTGCATCTAGAAAGGAGGGGTCACATCTACAATCTTACAACGATTTGATCTATTTATTGAAGTGTTCAAGTAAGGTAACACTTCAAAGTTTAGTTCAATATTGACTAGTAGGAAATGTAGTACAGGATATAATTATATGAGTTTATTATTAAAATACCTAACCAACTTAAACTTTTGCAACAAATTTAGAGAGTGTTAAGCGAGTGAACTCACGGGTGATGGATGAGACTCTATGTTCTCGAGATGGGATGTTACACTTTCTATGTACGACCTCACGATTCTTTCGAAGTAATCCACCATCAATACGCAATTACGCATATATGTCTCCCATCATACTTTCTCAACCTAATTTAGTAGACAATGATCAATTTTTACAGGGTTCTTAATTCTCCGGTAGCAATCATATGAATAATAATATTCATATCATACTAGTAGACTGTTCGGGATTATACTAGGACTAACCTTCAAAGTTCAACTTAATCAACGCACGTAGTTCACATTCTTTTCCATGCCAATCTCACTTGGTAGGTCTCTCACGTTGGTAATCATGATATATAGTGTATACAATCAATGTAGATGGCGTCCTACAACTGCCGTTCTAAAATATTTTATACACAACGATTCCTTCCCTCCCTATAAAAGAGTGGATTCAACAGCACAAGTCCTCAAATCGCTGTTTGATTCCATTCATCACCTCAAACCCACACCATGTTGGCTCCCCAAGTCCACGGCCTCAACACCGTCAAGGCCACCAACACCCTCTTGGCCTCTCCCATCCATTCCATTGCCAACCACCAGTTCCCTTCTTCCTTCACATGCGCCCGCCGAATCGGCCGGTCGCCTCCATCGACTCTTTACCACCGAAGGAGCAATGGCGGTTTGCATGTTGTGAGGTGCATGAGTTTGCCCTTCTTTGGGATGGACAAGGACACCACCAAAGTGAAGGCCATTGTGACCGTGAAGGTGATGGTGAACCAGAACTTGGACGTTGGGATCCAACGTGGGTTCGACCATATCACGGATTTCTTTGGGAAGGGTCTCTTTCTCGAGCTCGTCAGTACCGAGCTTGACCCAAGTATGAGCTTAATTTAATCGATTGGAGCTTGCATTTTGATACTTTTTCCGTAACTTATTCATTTCTAAAGAGGTCAATTATTATTATTATTTGTATATATGTATTGGCACATATATATGTTGCTCTTCATGAATGATAAAACCATTATTTCATGCATGATTTTTACAATGTAAACCCTTTGTTTTGTGATACGTCAATTAACATCCTTACATTAATATCTTTTGTATTTGACGTTATGTGGTGAAGACACTGGTGCTGAGAAGAAGCCGATCGGTTCATTTGCTCACAAGAAGCACGAGGACAAAGAGAAGGTAATCTACGAGACGGACTTCAACGTGAAGCAAGCATTTGGACCGGTGGGTGCAATGTTGGTCGAGAACCAGCACAACAAGGAGATGTACATCACCGACATCACTCTCTCCTACGACGGAAGTGAGCAGGTCACCCTCCTTTGCAACTCTTGGGTGCATTCCAAAAACGTCAACAAAGAGAAAAGAGTCTTCTTCCTCAACAAGGTGCGAACAATCTCGCAATTATACTCAATCATTTTTCCTCCTAAGAATTGATCATTTTCTTTCCCATATAACAAATATAACGGAGACCCACTAAAAAAATTCTACTAAAAGCAAGATCTGATAAACAAAACAATGTTAGATAGTGTTATACATTATTTATATTGACCAACCTGTTACATATTCAAAATAATAATTATATTTTGTAACTAATGGCCACTCCGGTTGAAATACCTTTATATTAAAATAACGAAGAGTAATTATTGATCAAACGTAAAATGAGTTTATGTTTCCAACCTGTTACATCTTCAAAATAATAATTATATTTTTTAACTAATGGTACACTCCTGTTGAAATACCTTTATATTAAAATAACGAAGATTAATATTCGTCCATGCCCCCATCAAGAAGGTCGTTAGTCCTAAAATTTAGTTAGAACGAGATAGCTAGGTAAGTTTAATTTATAAAAAAACTAATGAGTGCCGTGTGATATAAAAAAAACATTCAATTCAATGTTAGTGATGTCAAAACACCATATACAATGTAAGATTATATTTCTATGGTCAGGTATTATATTAATGGCATACAGGCGTTCCTACCTTCGAAGACACCAAAAGGTTTAGAAACCCTAAGAAAGAAAGAGCTGGAGGTCCTCCGAGGTAACGGAGAAGGAGAGCGGAAGAAGCACGAGAGAATCTACGACTACGACGTCTACAACGATCTAGGGATGCCTGACATAACCTCGGCATTAGCCCGCCCGGTGCTAGGCGGGCAAGCTAGGCCATACCCGCGTCGATGCCGCACCGGCCGGCCAAAGGCGAAGAAGGACCCCAACTCGGAGACTCGGGCCATGATTTTCACGTGGTACGTGCCGAGGGACGATAACTTCTCGGAGCTTAAGGGAGCGAACTTCGCTGGGAACTTGGGGAACGCATTGCTGGGGTTCGTGTTCCCTGCAATCGCAGCAGTGGTGAAAGATCCCTGTCTGGAGTTCCCGTACTTCACGGCCATCGATAACATCTTCAAGGAAGGGTTGAATGTGCCCAAGGAAAGCAAGAGTGGGTTCGGCTTGTACAGTTCATTGCTCCCCAGGCTTCTCAAGGGCGTCGCCAATGAGGCCGAGGGTGTCGTGCGTTTTGAAATGCCCGAGATGATGGAAAGTAAGTGCTACCTATTGCATAGGTTAATTAATTGAGGATGGTTTAATTTCCTTTAATTAGTTATAATTTTTAGTCTACTAGATCGATCTAATCGTATTAATTGGCCATGTCACCGACCGTCTAATGATGAATACTTTGGTTTAATTTGGTGTTGCAGGAGACAAATTCTCTTGGTTCAGGGATGAGGAATTTGCCAGACAAACACTTGCAGGGCTCAACCCATTGGGCATCGAATTGGTCACAGTAAGAATTTTACGTTACATATAGTTGTGTGTAACTTACTTTTGTTTCCAATTAATGACATGAAACATTTTACATATGGTGTAACTAATTACTTGGTAGGAGTTCCCTCTCGTGAGCAAGCTCGATCCAAGCATTTACGGCCCCGTGGAATCCGCCATCACAAAAGAGATCGTCGAAAGAGAAATCAATGGCGTTATGACGGTCGAAGAGGTATTAATACCAAACTCGTCAATCGAGTCTAAACTATTTATGAACCCGATTCGACTCTTAAATATATATGACTGGTGTGGTGGTGATTGCCTCAGGCTGTTAAGAATAAGAAACTTTTCATTCTAGACTACCATGACTTGCTCCTCCCATACGTGCACAAAGTGAGAGAGCTCGGAAACACCACGTTATACGGATCGCGTACGCTCCTCTTCCTCCAGCCCGATGACACACTCAAGATGATCGCCATTGAGCTCACACGTCCGGCATCACCCTCCAAACCCCAATGGAAGAAAGTCTTCACCCCCGCCTCCGATGCCACCGGGGCTTGGCTCTGGAAGTTTGCCAAGATTCACGTTTGTGGCCATGATGCCGGCGTCCATCAACTTATTAGCCACTGGTAACATTGTTCCCAAATAATTTTTACTTGACTAAATCTCCAGATACAACTTGTTATCAGTCATATATTACATGCTATTTTGAAGTCAAACTTCGTTCAAGTATAAATGTTGATTAATTTGAATTTTTACAAGGATGTTATTGCAAATATCCCTTACAATGTTTTTTTTTAATATATTTGCAGGTTGAGGACCCATGCCTGCATGGAGCCTTACATCATAGCAGCAAACAGGCAACTCAGCGTGATGCATCCGATCTACAGGTTGTTGCACCCTCACTTCAGGTACACAATGGAGATCAACGTTCTTGCACGTCAACTCCTCATCAATGCCGGGGCCATCATCGAGCAAGCCTTCTCTCCCGGAAAGTACTCCATGGAGTTGAGCTCTGTCTTCTACGATAAGTTGTGGCAATTCGACACGGAAGCCCTTCCGGCCGACCTCATTAAAAGGTAGATATCAACGTAAAATTAGAGTATATTGACGTGAATTAGGCAATTCGAAATAAAGAATTTAATTTCACGACAATAGATAGTCATTTATATAGTTCAACTTGAAAGACATCATTGACAATAGGTCATAAAAAGGGCATCATTGACTGATCGAAAAGCATAAATGCAAATATAATTTGTAAGATAAGAAAGTTTTTTAACACCTACTTTTATCTTTATATGATAAAATTGGTGTCATTACGAAACTCCTCTATAGACTATAGGTTGTTATATATAGTTTTCCTGAGCTTAAAATTTTAATTAAATAATAATGATCTGGAGTTTCATATATAGCTAATGGTTTGGTCTACGTACGTTCTCAAGAAAATGGTAAATGTGGTGTAGAGGAATGGCGGTGGAGGACCCGAACGAGGAGCACGGGTTGCAGCTAGCGATCAAGGACTATCCCTACGCGAACGACGGCCTCCTCCTCTGGTCCGCTCAGAAACAATGGGTAACGGACTACGTCTCCCACTACTACCCCGACGACAACAGCGTAGCCTCTGACCACGAGCTTCAAGCCTGGTGGACGGAGGTTCGAACCAAGGGCCACGCCGACAAGAAGGACGCGCCGTGGTGGCCGAGACTCAACACTACTGCGGACCTCATCCAGATTGTCACCACCATAATGTGGGTCGGCTCCGGCCACCACGCCGCCGTAAACTTCGGGCAGTACCACTACGCCGGGTACTTCCCGAACCGGCCCACCATCGCCCGAACCAACGTCCCGGTCGAGGACGCCAGCGAGAAGGAGTTCGCGGAGTTCATCAAGAAACCGGAGGCGGCGCTGATGAAATGCTTCCCGTCTCAGATGCAAGCTATGACCGTCAGTGCAACTTTGGACTTGCTGTCGGGACACTCTGTTGAGGAGGAATACATCGGGGCGTTGGAGGGGAAGCAGCTGCCGCAGGACCCCGCTATATTGGCGGCGTACGAGAGGTTTAACGGGAGGCTGAAGGAGATCGAGAAGATCGTGGATGACCGGAACAATGACTTCAATCTCAGGAACCGGACAGGGGCGGGTCTTGTGCCGTATGAGCTCTTGAAGCCCTTCTCTGAGCCCGGGGTCACCGGCAAGGGTGTGCCCAACAGTATCTCCATTTGAGTACTCCTTAATATTGTATTTCGACCTTCATTGTGTGATGTTTTCTATGCTCCGTTTGCGGTTTGTCATGTAATAAATACAATAACGTTCGTTGCCATCACATAAGCAATTGATTTTTACATATATACAACTTGCATTATATTCGTGCGTTGCACGCGAAAGCGTAATTTTGTTATAAATTTAACGTATAAAAAGAATTCAACAAATATTTTTTAACAATAGTTAATTATTTGTTTACGATAAAAAAGTCATATACATTTCGCAATAAGTTGAAAGAAAAAATGTTTAAATTGAAAATTCAGAAGTTCCGCTCATTGCTTGTTTCTATAATGATCTTTGTTGAGGTTCGCGATAACTTTATATGTTTTTCCCGAGTAGGACCACAACCTTTAGGGTTGTTTTTTCGTGCATTTCATTTTTTTCATGTAATTCATCTAAGACCTTGTACGTATTTTTCGTTTTGACGAAAAGAATAAAGAGAAATTGATTGTGTGGAGAGAACATAAGAAACATGTAAATTCTTTTTATAATGTTTCCTAGTGAGGTTCTCTATAATTGTTTTGAAGGCATACAATTTATAATAAAGAGTAATTGAGAAAGTAGTTTGGATGACTTTCAAAATTAATAATCCTTAAATTATTAAAATTTTGGTTGGTAGATGTAGACCATGAAACGAGTGTACTTATTTTTAACTAAACTCCTTTTTTTTGAAGGAGCTATATTTTTTGACATGCTACTTTCATATAATAAATGTGTCTTAGAATTTTTGAATAGGATATTACTCTAGCATTAGCCAATTAATTTGAAGTGTCTATTTTTGCACTACAATATTAAGGTGCGTTTAGAAACTTTGATATTTTAGGAAAATAAGAATGAGAAATCTTCACTTAATTATACTTAGACAATAATATCTCAATGTTTCCATTTAGGTTAACTCTGATATTAGTCATATCTTAGGATCCAAGACACAGTAAAACATTAATGTCACGAAACACAATTCCATAATGTTTTACTTGTTAAGTCTATTTAATATATAAAAGTAATATTTTCCTCTTTTATATACTCGTGTCGTCAATTATTTGTAGAGCTACAACAATCGATGACCAACACGATAATTTTATCTCAGTGATTAATGTTCCATGTTAACTACCATGATTGTGAATAACTTTTGATTTATGTAAACCATTATCTTTTAGAGCTTTACGGTTAAGGACGAAACGTCTCTTCCTTAACACTTCCAAAAGACGAATATCATAATCAATGAACAAAATGTTTGCACATCCAATTCATAATATTTGACATATAAAAATAAATTTTTTAGAACACATTCCTTTCAATGGTTCCTTGAAATTCAAAAAGGAATAAATCGTCAATCTTCGACTCTGAACGAGACTATACAATTGTTTCATCTCTGGCATGAACTCAACTACCACATACTTCAAGTTATTTGATATAATATAATAGTTTGTGAAATATGTATCATATATTCATCTTTTGTGCACCATATAAATGTGACAAAGTTTATGTATTCCTATATCCAATGAAATAGGATATTGAATTTATATCGGTTGTTGTCGTTTGCATTTTCTTTACTTTGTGTTACAAATGGTGGTATGATCGTGACAATAGTGAGGTATTCTTCTATACGAAGTTGTAAGGTGCGGAATTCTATTATGAATTCTTGAGAGGTCTTCGTAACACCAATATAATACAAAACAAAAAAAACCCACGTTAAACAGTTCTTCAAGAATATACCCTGTCAAATATTGTTAAAAATAAATATGTTAAAGAATGCAATGGTTGGGGTGAACTAGATTGATAAAACAAATACAACAATTCCCCACAACCATAAGCAGTGGTTTTCATCAAACAGATGATGGAAGTGCATGCAGTTGATTACATAATCAACCAATCGATAAAACAAATATAGCAATTCCTCACAACCAAAATCATCATTTACCAATAAAGTACCAAGTGTTGACATAATGAACCAATAACATTTAAAAAAATACTACCTGATACGATTTTAACACTAGAAAAAAACAAAAGTCTAAGTTAAATGTATAAAAAATGGAAGAACAGAACAAAATTGATTTTTACAAAGATTCCTTCGTACCGTCAATAAACTGAACCAAACTCTTAAAATCTTCGGGCATGATTTAGAACATCAACTGCATAAATCACAACTAAAATCAAAATTGTTGAACATTAAGTAAACGAAAAGATCTAAATTATTCTACGAAAGTTAAGAGTTAAAGGAAATGAGCAAAAAAAAACTAAAGCACCCACCCTAAAGCACTAAGTAAACGAAAACATCTAAACCTAAGACAAACATTGAATTTCAATGACACACATTGAAACGCAAAAATCATTGCCTAGCCCCACAAGAGAAACTGTTAGTTGTAATTAGGGCGAGAAAGGAAAACTTACTTTGTAGGTGTCAAATTGACTATTGTTGTGGCAGGAGGGTTTGATAAGCAACAGAGAATAGAAAACGTGGGAGCTTTGAGGTTGGTGTTGGCTATTTAGAGGACGTCCAACAGTTGAAGGATGTGGAATAGGGTTGGTTGCGGCAGAGGAGAGGAGAGGAGAGGATGCGGATAGGTTTGGTTTGTGAGGGGCGTTTGAGTTTGGTACATTTGGGTTTGAAAAAGATGGATTATTTGGGAGAAACATAACTGTTTGAGATGTAGGGTTGAGATTGAGTGGTTAGGATTTCTTTAAGGGATCAAATGATGAATTACCTTAAAATACTATATAGATATAGATAAGAAGTTTGTTTTGTTTTTGAACTTTACATTCTGTAGTTGAAGTTTGTAGTACGGCTTGACTTTGCCATCTCAGTTCATAATATGTGCACAACACATGATGCAGATTCGATGTGCACAACAAAGTACTAATATTATGATCTCAGTTCATAATATTAATATATATTAATTATAAAATTATGTACGTGTAACTAAAAAATTAGTTAAAATTTTAAATAATATCGGACCGTATTGCCGAACACTCATCTTACACATGCTTTAATTTAATGAAATATTTTGTATACATCCTCTTCTCAAACATCTTGACGTCAATTTTGACTTAGAGTATGTTGCGTTGCCTCCATGTAATTTGAGTATAGAAGCTGCATCCCAATGATTAAGAGACCGTAAATCTAAGTATCTAAGTCAAAGTTCAATTGAATTTCGAACGTATTAATAACGTCATTACCGTACACTTACTAATGGCGTTTTGATTTTTTCGGAGCTACTTGGAAATATAATATAGAGAAATTGTGGAAGTAGACAAAAATGGGCCGTATTGGGCCGACAGGTTCATGCCGGCCGACTAACAAGTACCAAATGGAAAGAGAGCATTGAATGTCGAACCGGAAACGCTTCCCTCCACAGCAATGGCGGGAGACCCGAGCGGCGAAGAAGACGACGACTACATGGGCGACCTCTCTTCCTTCCTCCCCCCCGAACAGCTCCAACCCTCCTCTTCCACCAAAAAGGTGTGTACACCCTTGAATCCTTCCTCTCCAAACCCCAAACCCTAACCCCCGATTCCCCCTTTCCACAGGTCCCCCCACCCAAACCGGAGCCGAAGCGGAAAAGTTCGAAATTTTCGAACTGGCAGGAGCAGCGCAAGACCGACCGTAACAGGAAGCAAAAGGAGGAGGACGATCGGACTAGGGCGGGAATGGAGGCGGCGATCCCGCCGTCGAATGTCGGGTTCAAGATGCTGAAATTGATGGGGTACAGCCCCGGGAAGGCGCTGGGGAAGGACGGGACGGGACAGGCGGAGCCGGTGGGTTTGGAGATTAGGCGGTCGAGAGCGGGGATTGGGAAGGAGACGCCGGAGGAGGAGAGGGCGAGGAAGGATAGGGAGATGGAGCGGAGGAGGAGGGAGATGGAGGGGAGGAAGAGGGTCAGGGAGGAGGATATGATGAGGGAGTTCGGGTCGCGGCAGAAGACGCAGTGGAGGACTAAGAGGGTTGGGTGGGATTATCAGAAGGCCGAGGCGGCTCTCGCTGGGTTGGAGAATAGGGAGGCGGTGGAACCCGAGGAGGAGGAAGAGAAAGAGGAGGATGAAGAAGAAGAGCCAATCACTGAGGAGGTAAATTACTTAAATTATGAAGTTCAGTCCATATTTGATTTTGCATAGAAAGCAATGTTCACGCAACGCCACTAGTCTCCCCCATGCATCACGAGCATCACGAGAGTTACGATGACCTAAGACCTACCCGTACAAATGACAAACTTGTAATTTTTGAAAAAAAAAAAAAAAAAAAAAGATAATAGCTGTTGGAATGCCTCCAACAGCTATCGCCTAGGCGAGGCGACCGCCCATTTCGCACAGGCGACCACGCCGACAATAGCTTTGCTGGGCGAAAGGCGGTGGTCGCCCAGGCGACCACGCTGACGGGCGGTCCCTACGTGAACACTGATAGAAAGTATAATGGTGGCCATTTATGTTCAATGCATTAGGGATGATATTCATGTTGCGAGATGCTTTATGTTCCCTTTATAGTGGGGATTTTTTTTGTGTGTAGATGGGATAACTGGAAGAAGCATATGTAGGATAGGACCACCTTTTTACTTGCCGTGGTGTTAGAAAGTTAAATTTGAGATGCTTAATATTTACTTGCAGATGTTTTCTGATGACAGTTGTAAAGGTGGTATTGACTCTTGAGGCGGTTCTTATGGCTCCAGTAAACATTTATAGATAAATCATTCACGGATAAAACATAGTTGATATTGAACATCAATCAAAATTGATATTGAACATTTCGTTCTAGATTTTTTTCCCTTGTAGCGAAAGAGTATTAAAGAGATTTTCAACATTTGGGATAAAATAAATCTTTTCAAGAGACAGTTTCAAACATGAAAAGAGATAGATTTATTTTGATTCTAGCCCGTCTTCTGCACAATCAACCCTTTATCACCATCATTGTGGTGCTCATTATTGCCTGCTCGTGCTCATGGCATGGTCATCAACACCTCTATTGCTGGACATACTATCACCTTCACTGCAAGCTATTTACCTTCACGGCTGCTTCACAATATCATGCCAAAACCACCACATGCTTTAGCTATGGTATATTTGTTTTTTGGCACAACGAAGGGCCCAAGGGATTTACCTCTGAAATTTGCCACCTAAATTGACACATCACACATGTAGTGGACAAGCCTTTTTGGCATCGTTGAATTTATAGCCAAATTCATCAAATATTCTAGCTTGTAAGCTCACACTTGGAATTTTGGACTATTTAAAAGTTTTTTTGAAAGGTCAACTATTATGGGCAGTCCAACATAAAAAGTCAACTACTTGGTGTAAAGGTTCTATAACAAACCAAAAGTGCCTAAGCATCTCTCCCTAAATATTTTGAGGGTGTGATTTTCCAGAGGAAAGTTGAAATCAACATCTTGGTTTGTAAACCTGTTATTTTAATTTCCCTTCTTACAAGTCTTAGACACTCGGCAGATGTCATGATGGTGAATGTGAAGGCACAATATTTTTCTGGAGATTTCAAAGGAAGATGTATACGTAGTGGGTAAGGTTCATTATGCGGCAGTCAGTTGTAGAGGTTTGAAATTTCTGAGGATAATAACGACCAAAACATTTCATAAGAACATTACTGAAAAGTAGTGAAATATTCAAGTTGGAAACCTCTGAAGTTTTCTTTTCAGCTTTTCCATATCTTTACGTTCAATATTCGGGCACTATTGCAGCATCTTTAGTAACCTTGAAACTTTTCTCTTATATGGTGCAGTGATTCAAGTTCTTTCTCTGAAGTCATAATTGGTTAATCCTTCTTATTTGCAGGATCTCATTGCAATTTTAACCAAATTACGTGAAGAGCACCGGTATTGTCTCTACTGTGGATGTCAGGTTAGACATTGGCAGATGCTTTTTTTATATAATAATCTTGTGACTGAGCATTGATTCAGATGATTGATTTTTATGTTCATTCTCTATTCATGAATTTATTAGCCTTCTATAGTATTTATCATTTTAGCAATAAGATATTAATTGATTCCTCTCCAAGTATAGAGTTTCATTCACCTGTGTCTCTGAAATCGCTTTCAGTAAGCAATACTGAATTCAAATGGCTATGTTTATCCCCGCCGCACAGGCAGCGTTACTGGATAGTTTACCTTTTTTTCCTTTTTCATTTTTCAGTACGAGTCAGCAGAGTCTCTGGAAACAAATTGCCCTGGGCTCACTGAAGATGATCACTAGCAGCCTTGCAGTTTATCTACATCTAGTGCTTCTTGGTCACTGGTTACTCTTTGACGTTAAGCATCAGGCGTGGAAGAATTCGCTCAACCACCGTTCTGAAAGAAAATACAGAATGGTGCTCATATGATGAAAGAAGAAAATTATGCTTGTGTTGCACAAGCTTTTATAGTCCACTTGAGGATCCTGAAGCAAAAGGCTCAGTTTCTCGCCAAAGTGCTACTTTTATGCAATAGCTCGCTGAGATGTAGCTGTTGAGGTTTCTTTTGTGTCGGAAACCAGTTATGACCTTGCGTCCTGTTGAAGGGATATTGAAGTTATATGATCGGTTGGGGTATTGTTCTCGTCCCAAGATCTGAAATCGTATTCCTTTGTTAGTTCAGTATTAAGATCTATTTCTGGTAAGCTGACATTGATTACTGTGTGCATGTTTCGTGACTTCGTGTAATTATTCATTAATGTCCTCACTGATGATTGATCGTGAACACTAAAGAATCAAATGACCCTTAACTACTCACTGACGTGCATTTTGTTGTCATTATCTTGCTTCTTTAAAGTACTCATATTTACCCAGCAATTTCTTTTGCAAAATTTCGACATTCCATGTTTGCTAATTGTACATCAGCCATTTTTTCACCAAACCAAATTTAAAGCTCTTGGTTGTTGCAGTCAGAAATCCTTTTTTTATTCCACTTGTAGATTTCTGTGCATCTATCGTTCTCTTTCTTTTGTGGTCGACTGTTAAAAGAGAGAACTGTTAAAAGTCTTAAAGATGCTCGACTGAAGAAGGATTTAAGGCTTCCATGACGGTAAAAGGTAATTCTAGTAACGCAAAGATCATCCTTTTCATTTAGAACTAAAAGTGATTCTAAACAAGAATCAATTTGTCATGATTATTGTGATGAAAATGACCCTGTTAGGAATCAACTTCCAACAATGGATGGGTCAAATTGTGAAGAATCAATTTGCTTACTTGACAAATTTGGTCTGTACGTAGAGGGGTTAACTACTATGACTTGCATCTTTTCTGGTCCTAGCTGTGGCTCGTAGCAAGAATATTTATTTTAATCGCACTAAATTCGATTTCAAAAAAAAAGGTGGACAGGTCAGGGCAAACAAGGCAGAATCAACTGCCAATGAGTAATCGTGTAGTTGGTATATGCTCTTATCCCCGATTTGTCCCAACAGGAACACTCGAAGAACTACCAATCTACCATAGTTCGCAACAAAGCTTATCAGATCAGAATTTAATTTCTTACCAAGTGGAAAGAGAATACAGTTAGATATCCTAGGACTATAATCCAATCATTTATCCCTAGAAGAATATACACATTCAAAACAACAAAATGAACAAATTAATTTCAACTAAATTCCTAAACTATATCCCCTCAAAATAATAGTTACAACTTAGACTACCATCAAGTCTTAGCGGTGTGCGTGTGTAGCAGCCGTATTCGTATATTTACATACGACCGGTTTCTCTAAGCAACGCTTCAAAATTTTCAGCTCGAATGGCTTTCTTGCTTTAATTGCTTCTTCCATGTAGTAGACTTCAAACGCTGGAATTTTATGTCGTGGAATTACACATGCATTGCAGGGCAGGATAGGCTGTGACGTCTCTTACTACAGTCCCTATTTTCAATTCTGGCTGGCCGAACGATCCCTGGTGGAGCTCCCTCACAATCTTATTGAACTCTGACTCCGACATCGACAAGTTGAGGAAGTAAGGAATCATCTGCCTCTTGTTTGGAGTTATATGCTTCTTGTGCCCTGCATAGGCTCTATGTCCCTACACAACAGAAACCAGTCAGTCAGTAACTCATTTAACTGCTTCACTTGCTAGCAAGAGTATTTGCAGATGCCAGACCAATTCAGACAAGTTTGAAAAGCAATTGTACCTGCATAGCACGAGCCATGTTACCGCCATGGGATGGCATGAACACATCGCTTTTTTCAGCCACAATGTAATCAATGGCCGCAAGGAGGGAAGATCGGTTTGCGAATGGTTTCAATTCACCCGGCAGCAAGATTTTGTCCTTGTTGTAGAAATTGGGGAATTCCCTGGTGAGAGGCAACAATGCAGCAGTTCCACCAAATGGCTCTCCTCCAGCCCAGTAAACACTAGCGTTCCTTGGGGTCCCAAGAGCCTTCAGCAACCTAATCAAGTTATTTTCGAAAGTCGAAAGAGATTGTTGACTAAAAGTTCCTGTGGAACAAAAAAATTAAGACAACTGTTAGCGAAATAGACTATGCACCTCGCAACTTCAAGAGCAGTTAGTGGGCAGAGTCCTGCAAGCTTGCGGTCATGATACGTCATCTTGAATCGTCCCGTCAGTAATTCAGGTCTCTGCTTCCTCTCTTCGCGGATGATTTCATCGTGTTTGTGGCTCAAACCAGGAAGGCAGCCAGTCCTCACCCACACATCCTTCTCCATGCGCAAGTGGAGGGCTAGATATGGGCCTTTGCTCTGCATCCTGGACGCCAGCTTGTTCCCTAACTCCATAATTGGGGCAGAGAATCTCAAAGCCTGAAAGGCAACCTGCAGAAAATAGAATGAATGATCTCGTCCGAAATCTGGAACAAACATTACTCATTTTGAGAATAACGCGATATTAGAAAATGGGAGGACAAATCTTATAGGCGTGGTCAACACATTCACTCATCTTATGGTTGTTTACATGTTGGGATAAAAGGTGTTATGGCTCACAAAGATACCTTGCATCGAAGCTTCTGAAGATCAGATTGAAGGTCTTTCGACAACCGTGAGTCGAGACCTCGCAACAGCAACACACCTTCTCTATTAAGCTGCAACAGAACAGGAAGAAACATGTAAATAACAATGGCAAACACAAACATAATCAGAAAGATGCAAGTCCAATTAGCATTACCTTTTTCAAATATCTGGAGCGAATCCAACGAGCAGAGACATGAAGTGGAGTCCGCTTCTCCTCAACTGGTCGAGTCATGAGATGAGTCGAAGGGAGCGATGAAACGACCCTCACGTCGTCCGCCAACACCTTCTTGAAATGCTCCAAGTCGAATATATCGGAGAACTCACTGCACACATTACACCAACTTTCTCCATTAAGGAAATGAATAATATTCCGAATCCAAGAAAACTCAAAACTAACGTTGCAAATGGTGCGAACTTCGAGAGCATAGGATTCCGAGTACGCCCAATAAAATACGCCCTGCGGCAGGACACAGCTTGCAGCAGCCTTTTGTCTCCTACCCACCGTCTTTATTACACTCGTTTCATCTGATCAAACTTCGGTAATGAACTTGAACTTAGCATGTGATGGGTTTTCCAATAATTACTGACATACCATAACCCAATGTGGATAAGAACGAGTTACATTTCCACAACTTCTAAAAGGAGAAACTCGATCAAAACAGGCAAAATTTCCCTACCTACTTGAGAGCTTTTAACCGATTGACTGAGGTGGTAAAATGTGGGGTGAATGATGTAATTTACCTAAAACTTCCTCGTGCTAATGATTAATGGACTATAGGTATATGATTAGTTACCTCACTTATTAGAACAAGTGGCACAAATGAAATACAAAAGTTGCGATTCTCTACTACTTCTCGTGACTCGGCTGAAGTTCGACTCAACTTAAAACCGACAAACCAATCATAAACACATTTTTAGTCTCAAAACATTTACAATCTCTAAACCAAACAAGCTTGAAACACCACTGAGTTGATCGCAAAGAATCGTCTCAATCAAACCGTAAAGAAGGAAGTAGAAAACGGAAATCACCCAGAAAAAAATCCTATGTTATAAATAAAAGAAGAAGAGAAGTTGGAGGTACAAACTGAAAAAGAAGAAGAAAGAAAGAGTACCTCTCGTCACCCCAGACGACATTGACCTGGAGAATGGGAACAACGAGAGCGGCGCCGAGAATCCGAGCAATGACGACGGCGTCGACGATCTGATTCCTCTGCTGGTTCATCCCACCGGCGACGACCACGATCAAGTACTTTCTCCGATCCTTCTTGATCGCGCCCGTCTGGCCTCTATACTCCTGGCTGAACTCCAGACACGGTTTATACCCCATGCCCTCCGGCTGCCTCCAGAGGCCACTCAACTGAAAGTCATTTTTCTTCCTGGAGGGGGAGGCGGCGACGAGGAGGGAAGGAGTGGTGGGATGGGTGGAGGTGGGGCAGGGGAGATGGGAGAAGGGGAGGAGGAGGCCGATCTTGAGGGTGCCGAGGAATGCGAAAAGGAAGAGGAAGAGGAGGAGCTTGGCGGAGAAGAAGCGGGTCCGGGTTGGCTTCTTGGGGGAGACGAGGAGGGTGTGGAGGGAGGTGGAGGAGAGTGGTTGGATGATTCGGGATGGGACGGTGATGTACGAGAGCTTGTTGGGTTTGGGTTTTGCCATGGAAAGAAGAAGAAGAAGGTTGGTTTGAGGTTTTGGTAGTGTTGTTTGAGAATGGCGAGGGAGAGAGAGAGAGAGAGAGAGAGGTGGTGTAAATGTTTGACTGTTTTTTTAATTTTTAATAATTAATTTGGAAAGAGAGAGGAGACGGTGCGGTATTGCCGTATTGGGCATAGGGGACGCCAAACACGGAGTTGGCGTTGTATTTTACATGGGCTTAATATTTGATGATTAATTATTATTTATTACGAGATTATCGGTTTGCATGAAGTTATAGAAATTTCAAATTTTAATTTCATGAATTTCTTAAAATTAAAAGTAGAGTAGAGGAAGTTATTCATAATATAATCTCGTAAATATCTGAAACTCAGATAACTTAGTTATCATGATTATTTTTATTTTTATACAAACCAATTACCTATAGAACATTCTCGAAGTTAATTCATCTACTTCCAAGTTGAGTTCTTGACAAATTGCACCTTTAATACTTACCGTGAAGGTATTTTGGTTTTTGAATGAAAATGTTGCATTAAACAATGACGGTGGATGACACGTTTATTTGGAGAAGACAGAAATTTAGCTTTATTTATTTATTTTAATCTACCACAGTTCTGAAATTATAATTTAGATTACCAAAAAATAGTTATGCTAATTAAATGTAAGATTAACCGTAAATAAGATCAAATAGTAAGATTATAGGAGACTTAAACTAAATAAGACGAGTCTTAGTCTCACTGGAACTTGATCATTGGAGAAGAAATTCCTATGTTCGTAGTTTAATAGTTATTAATGATTTGTTTTTTGAAAAAACTGTCAATTTATGAAAGTATTTTTAGTTTTTACATGACCTGTTTTTCTGTAGCGTTTTTGTCTAATTTTTTATATAATACGACCAATGGTCATCACACAAAGTTCCCACTTAAAACTAGTCATTTGTATTTTGGATTTATGTTTATGTCACAATTTGAAATGAACGTAAAATGAGCTATAAGTTTGAGATTACAAACATGCCTTAACCCTTGATTAATCATAACTCTAATTTAACGGGGTCTTAATCACGCAAATAAAAATTGCATGTTGCATGAAACCAAAATTCCCTACGACGAAGTTTCCTACGCATTGATATACATTGGAGTTTGATTTGGTGAATAAAGTTGGTAGATTAGGTTGTAGGTTTACGGGTGGAATAATAGACAAAAATACACGTAACCTGAGACGTCTTGGTGTAATAGTCGCTCGTGCCAGTTGTGTTTGGGGAAGCAAATAATGGATCTGTTTCCATGCAAGTCATGTGCCAGCTGTGTGCGTCCAGTCATCAGCCACCGCAGTTGGACCACCAATCTGGCGAACTTGTTTTACAGCCTTTTTCTTTGGATAATGATTTGAAAACCAGAAAGCGATTTTGTATGTGTACCCATCATTGATATCTTTCGATTTCGACTATTATCCTTTCCGTTTTGTATTATTTTTGTTATATTATATACTTTCCATATGTGTATCCATTTATTTTCTTTTTTGATATAATGTATGTGTATCCATTTCAAACAAATGCGAAATTATCATCTTGCGCGGGAAGCCACAGTTTTTGTGGAATACAGCTAACCATTTTAGAGCTTGGAGTGGTCTATCTGAGCTGGAGCCCACTCAGAGATAATAATAATAATAATAATAATAATAATAATATACACATGGTTTTAATAAAGTTTTGAACATAAATAAATTTGCATACTAATTCGGCCTTGTATTTGTCTCTTTGGACTACTCATTCATGGCATACTTTATAATTATGGGAAATGTTTAGTAGCCGCTCTTTGGGACGCGTTCGCGGGACGTTGCTGAGTTGGACAAATCCAGCTCAGCCAAAGTTTAATATTTTTGGCGGGCAGAGGGGGCAGCCGCATTTAATGCATCTCAAATCAGACGTGCTCCAAATCATATCATTCCTTTTGGCGCTCCCACCTGCTCCATACCTCTTTTTGACGAAGATGCACGGAATGACCACCGTCACTTCTTCCTTTCTTTTTCATTTTCGTTCATTTCTCTTCGTTTTGAGAGAAATCTTCGCTCAAATGGAAATGACGTCAAACGTTCCTAAGGAGAAGATGATTTTCCCCTCTTTCGAAGGAGCAAGAGCTTTTTACAACGACTATGCTGATGCTTGTGGTTTTGGTGTTAAGCTACGACATACTCATTACGACGCTGGTGTGGTTACCCGGGCTACTCTTACTTGTTCCAAGGAGGGTAACGCACCAACAGACCAAGGTCAAGGCATAATGAAGCCACGTTTATCTAGTAGAGTTCAGTGCACGGCTCACATCAGGGTTTCTGAAAACCCAGCAAGGGGATACCAGATTAACTTTGTCGATCTCAATCATAACCATGAAATGCTGCAGGAGCACCAGATGCGCTTTCTAAGACAAAAACGATTTGTACCTGAGGCCGCCATAGCACGAATAGCGTGCAACGATGCTTCTGGGATCTCTGCTGCTAAGACCATGCAATCGTTTGTTGTTGAAGCTGGGGGGCATGACAAACTTACTTTTAACGATAGAGACCTAAGGTTTGAAGACTTTTGTACGCTATTTTGTTTGTAGAAATCTGCGGCCTTAATATTTTTTGTGTGTGCAGGAATGTTATAACCGAAGTAAGGAATTTGAAAATGGGACCCGGCGATGCACAAGCTCTTCAGAACTATTTCATTAAGATGCAGAAGATTGATGCAATGTTTTTCTATGTCGTGGATATGGATGACGAGGGAAGACTAAGGAACGTTTTCTGGGCCGACTGCCGTTCCAGGGCTGCCTATTCATACTTTGGGGATGCTATATGTTTCGACACTACGTACCTCACAAACAAATACGACATGCCCTTTGCACCATTTGTGGGAGTTAATCACCATTTCGAGTTTGTGTTGCTCGGTTGCGCTTTGCTGTCTTCCGAGACCACTGAAAACTACATATGGCTCTTTCAGACGTGGCTTTCGTGTATGGGAGGTACGTATGTAGAGTTGTCATTTATGATTTTTGAGTTATTGGTTTCCTTTTTAAGTGATGTGTGTTCCTTTTTAAGTGTTGTGTGTTCCTTTTTAACTTATGTTTGTTCCTTCTTAAGTGAAGTCTGTTTCCTTTTTAACTGGTGTCTGTTCCTTTTTAGTGTTGTCTGTTCCTTTTTAAGTGATGTGTGTCCCTTTTTAAATGAAGTCTGTTCCTTTTTAAGTGATTTCTGTTTCTTCTTAAGTGTAGTCTGTTCCTTTTTAGTGTTGTCTGTTCCTTTTTAAATGACGTCGGTTCCTTTTTAAGAGATGTCTGTTCCTTTTTAAGAGATGTTTGTTCCTTTTTAAGTGAAGTCTGTTCCTTTTTATGTGTAGTCTGTTCATTGTTAAGTTGTCTGTTCCTTTTTAAGTGTAGTCTGTTCCTTCTTATGTGTAGTCTGTTCCTTTTTAGTGTTGTCTGTTCCTTTTTAAGTGATGTATGTTCCTTTTTAAGAGATGTTTGTTCCTTTTTAAGAGATGTCTGTTCCTTTTTAAGTGTAGTCTGTTACTTTTTAAGTGAAGTCTGTTCCTTTTTAAGTGATGTCTGTCTCTTTTTAAGTGAAGTATGTTCCTTCTTAAGTGAAGTCTGTTCCTTTTTAAGCGATGACTGTCCCTTTTTAAGTTAAATCTGTTCCTTTTTAAGTGATTTCTGTTCCTTTTTATGTGAAGTCGGTTCCTTTTTAGTGTTGTCTGTTCCTTCTTAAGAGATGTCTGTTCCTTTTTAAGAGATGTATGTTCCTTTTTAAGTGTAGTCTGTTCCTTTTTATTTGTAGTCTGTTCATTTTTAACTTGTCTGTTCCTTTTTAAGTGTAGTATGTTCCTTCTTATGTGTAGTATGTTCCTTTTTAGTGTTGTATGTTCTTTTTAAGTGATGTATGTTCCTTTTTAAGAGATGTTTGTTCCTTTTTAAGAGATGTCTGTTCCTTTTTAAGTGTAGTCTGTTCATTTTTAAGATGTATGTTCCTTTTTAAGTGTAGTCTGTTCCTTTTTAAGTGATGTATATTCCTTTTTAGGGGATGTATGTTCCTTTTTAAGAGATGTATGTTCCTTTTTAAGTGAAGTATGTTCCTTTTTAAGTGTAGTCTGTTACTTTTTAAGTGAAGTCTGTTCCTTTTTAAGTGATGTCTGTCTCTTTTTAAGTGAAGTATGTTCCTTCTTAAGTGAAGTCTGTCCCTTTTTAAGTGAAGTCTGTTCCTTTTTAAGTGATTTCTGTTCCTTCTTAAGTGTAGTCTGTTCCTTTTTAGTGTTGTCTGTTCCTTTTTAATTGATGTCAGTTACTTTTTAAGTGACCTCGTTTCCTTTATAGCGATTTTTCTTTTTCCTTGCAGATATCCCTCCACCAGCCATCATAACGGACCAATGTGGGGCCATTACTGCTGCTGTAAGGAATGTCTTCCCAAATGCCAGACACCGATTTTGCATTTGGCACATAATGAACAAAGCTCCCGTGAAGTTGCCGACGAAGTATCGACAACACATGTTATTTGATCTAAATTTGATTGTCTATGACTCAAAGAACCCAGCTGAATTTGAGCGGAATTGGCACGGTTTCCTGGTTGATTTTGACCTTCAAGAACATAGTTGGCTCCAAACAATTTACGGTATCCGTGAGTCTTGGGTACCTGCTTACTTGTGTGATTGTTTTTTTCGCTGGAATGGCTTCTACCCAAAGAAGCGAAAGTATGAACTCCTTCTTCGACAAGTACTTATCTTCTAGAACCACCCTTAAGCAGTTCGTTCAACAATACGAACTTGCTCTACGTCACAAGTACGAGAAGGAAGCTCAATCGGATTTCGATTGCCTGCATAAGAAACCCCAAATGGTTTCAATATATCCCTTCGAGAGTCAAATGAGCGAGTTGTATACCGTAGGGGTTTTCAAGAAAGTACAGTTACAAATTGGTAAGATGATGAACTGCGACCTAACCGAGGAGTTGCAATCAGCCGTCGCGTTTCATTACAAGGTGACTGAACGTGTACGGGTCGGTGATCAACTATTATCGAAACGTTTCCTTGTAGAGAGGACAGGTCTGAACTTGACATGCGATTGTAAACTGTTTAAGCGTGTTGGTATTCTATGTTGTCACCTCCTGGTCGTATTTGCACGGCTAGATCCTAATGCATTACTCCCGCCGTCTTACATCACAGATCGATGGCGGAAGGATATTCGTCGGAGCTATGGAGAAAAGGTGTACCAAGCCGATGGCGTATTGGAGAAGGATGCGCTGAGTCGTCACGGCGACATAATGGGTCGCGCTCTTTGGATTGCACAGGAAGCATTCATTTCTCATGAAAGGTATCTTAAGGCCGTGAAGTGTATGGTGTGGCTCAGGTCTCGTATTAACATTCCCCACGCCCCTCCCATAGTTGATGAAGTTGTGGCCGGCGGTACCTCTTTGCGCAATCCAGACAAAGTAACCCGTCCAGGAAGACCGCCTACTAGACGTCGGGTTTCCTTAGCCGAGAGAATTCTTCAAAGAAGCCAAAAAAAGCGCCTCACAGCAGAAAAAAGCAAGTATCGAAGGAAGGACAAATCACCTATGCATGAGGTCGCACCTAGACCAGGGGATCCAGATTTTGACGATTGGGACATGAAGTTGTATTACGACCAAATTGCTCCTTAATTATGCATCAAGGCTTGGTCTTTGAATTTTTTACATTTTTGTAAGACAACAATTATTCTTAAGTGTAAAGTTCTCTTTTAATTTTGAGTGTAAAGTTCCCTTGTAAGTTTACGGTTCTCCTTTTTAACTGTGACTTGTATCTTTTTAAGTGATATATGTTCTTTTTATGAATTGTTTGTACCTTTATAAGTGAAGTCTGTTCCTTTTTATGTTATTGTCTGTTCCTTTTTAAATTATTTCTGATCCTTTTTATGTTATTTTGGTTTCTTTTTAAGTGATGTCTGTCTCTTTTTAAGTGAAGTCTGTTCCTTTTTAAGTGAAGTATGTTCCTTTTTAACTGATGTCTGTTCCTTTTTAAGTGAAGTCTGTTTCTTTTTAAGTGTAGTCTGTTACTTTTTAAGTGAAGTCTGTTCCTTTTTAAGTGATGTCTGTCTCTTTTTAAGTGAAGTATGTTCCTTCTTAAGTGAAGTCTGTTCTTTTTAAGTTAAATCTGTTCCTTTTTAATTGATTTTTGTTCCTTTTTAAGTGAAGTATGTTCCTTTTTAAGTGTAGTCTGTTACTTTTTAAGTGAAGTCTGTTCCCTTTTAAGTGATGTCTGTCTCTTTTTAAGTGAAGTATGTTCCTTCTTAAGTGAAGTCTGTTCCTTTTAAAGCGATGACTGTCACTTTTTAAGTTAAATTTGTTCCTTTTTAAGTGATTTCTGTTCCTTTTAATGTGAAGTCGGTTCCTTTTTAAGTGACCTCGTTTACTTTTTAAGTGAAGTCTGTTCCTTTTTATGTTATTGTCTGTTCCTTTTTAAATTATTTCTGATCCTTTTTATGTTATTTTGGTTCCTTTTTAAGTGATGTCTGTCTCTTTTTAAGTGAAGTCTGTTCCTTTTTAAGTGAAGTATGTTCCTTTTTAAGTGTAGTCTGTTACTTTTAAGTGAAATCTGTTCCTTTTTAAGTGATGTCTGTCTCTTTTTAAGTGAAGTCTGTTCCTTTTTAAGTGAAGTCTGTTCCTTTTTAACTGATGTTTATTCCCTTTTAAGTGTAGTCTGTTACTTTTTAAGTGAAGTCTGTTCCTTTTTAAGTGATGTCTGTCTCTTTTTAAGTGAAGTATGTTCCTTCTTAAGTGAAGTATGTTCCTTTTTATGTGAAGTCAGTTCCTTTTTAAGTGACCTCGTTTACTTTTTAAGTGAAGTCTGTTCCTTTTTATGTTATTGTATGTTCCTTTTTAAATTATTTCTGATCCTTTTTATGTTATTTTGGTTCCCTTTTAAGTGATGTCTGTCTCTTTTTAAGTGAAGTCTGTTCCTTTTTAAGTGATGTCTGTCTCTTTTTAAGTGAAGTCTGTTCATTCTTAAGTGAAGTCTGTTCCTTTTTAAGCGATGACTGTCCCTTCTTAAGTTAAATCTGTTCCTTTTTAAGTGATTTCTGTTCCTTTTTATGTGAAGTCGTTTCTTTTTTAATTACAACTATGGAAAAGTTTTAATTACAACTATGGAAAAGTTTGGAAAAGTTTTAATTACAACAACTATAAAATGTATTTGTTCCTGTTTTAATTTACAACTATGCACTACTTAAATTCGACACAGCAGCGGGAGTCCCTCAATAAAGTAATGGCCATTTCACCCCTGATGGAGTGAAGTGTCTTGGGGTTTTTCGTTTCCGTTGGGTTGACATTTTGCATGAGACATTTGATCCAGTAGTATAGAAAAACACCGCAGTCGTTGCTTCCCGGCATTTGTCTTTGGCACGTTTCCCTGAGGTATCTCAATGGCCAGTTCACCTTAAGACGGTTTCTCCAGAATTCACTCACATCTTTGGCTGAACATTCATGTACCCCTACCGCATTGTCAGGATCCTCATCTGGTACCAGCTCACAATCCTGCAAAGCAACTCAAGCATCCATGCACGCAATTGCTATAAACTACAGAATCTAATTTATCAATCATCCAGAATTCTCAACAATTCTTTGAAAAATATTTTGAAATCCATTAAAAACATTTTTCATACATCCATAGTTCACAAATTAATTATGAACCGTTGTCCATCCAATTTCCAATGGAAAGATGAATCGCAGTTTTTTTCGGTTTTGTTGATTCTCTTACAAAATAATCGTTTATACTTAAAACGAAATTATTGCAAGTTAGACTTATGTCTAAATCATAATTCTAATAATTATATGTCATGTTTTAAACATTCAAAACATTTAAAACGAATTATTATAAAGAATTATTTCAACAACCATTTAAAGACCGAAAAACCGGCAAAATGAATTGTTTAAATCCTAGATAGTAAACTAGATTTGTTTACAGCAATAAATCATGAGAAAATTGAACCCTATGCTCTGATACCACTGTAGGATTTCTAGTTTAATTATACATATATATTTTTCGGATTTTTATGTATAATAAGGATCAATTTTCAATTTTCTAGAATTTATTGCATGCATCGGTTTGTTTTAACAAACTAGTTTCAGAAACTCTATTAAAACAAACATAAAGGAGCTCCGAAATTCATACCTAGAAGTTCTCTAAAACTTCTTGATGATCCGAAGACGTTGGGGATGCTCCTCGCTGCGCCGGATGCCTCCGAGATTTCACCAAACTCTAAACAAGATTGGAGAGAGAAAAGCTAGTCTCTCAATCTCCAATAGGGTTTAGAATCCAATTACTAACCCCTCTTTAGTTCCCTTGAGAAGATGATCTCTAGAACTAAAACTAAACTTAAGAATTAAGGAATTTTCGTGGAGAATTATGGAGAGAGAATTTTGCTCAAGAAAATAATGAAAAAAATTAATTAAGGAGGTAATGAGATAACCTTGTATTTATAGGTTATCTCCAAATTACCTATTCATGTGCAACCTCTTGCCCATGATCCCATGCAAAATTCCATCTAACCATCCATTATTTATTAATAAATAATATTAACCACGAATTAAATCAATTATGGACCAATTCCATGCATGATCTAATTAATTCTTAAATTAATTCTGCAGAAAACCGTCTGGACCGGTCGACCGTTACTGTTCATCGGTCGACCGGGTACTGTTCATCGGTTGACCAGTACTATTCATCGGTTGACTTTTGCACAGTACTGCAGACTGGTCAAATTTTGGTTTAACCCCTACAAAATTTGACATTTCGGGATTAGTAGTAAATTCACAACTTATGTAACATATTATCCTATGTAATGTCAACTCATTACACCCCATAATATTTACATCACATATGAATTTAATTTAGATTCTAATTATGTTATTAATCACAACATAATCTTGATTTTGCTTGTTCACCCCATGTGTCATATTTTCTACATGAAACCCGACACATCCTTATGAACTCAAAATCCTCATTTCTTGTTTCCCAGTTTTGTGGTGTGACCTATGGGAGGATCTAGACTAAGTTGGCAGTGATATTATGAGCTTAATATCACAAGCTATAAGCGGTATCTAGCTACACATTATAGCTCCCAATTAGTTAGATGTCTTAATTCCACTCGAACCAAAACCCGATCCATTTAGTGATGGAGTGCACCACTTGTGTCCGTCCCTTGCCTCATGATATTAAGAATACACACAAAGTAGTATTGTGTCATCTTTGTATTAGTATTCATTTCTTGATCTCTTTAAGCTAGTTATAAATATGTGACTTAACTCAAATCACATTGTGCACATTATAACTTTGCTTTATCAAGGGGCCCAATAATATCATCACTCAATTAAGAGGGGCAATGATAATCTTTTGACTGACTATCTTCTCCAACGAAAGTTATATTTAACCAACCGATGCCTTTACACTACACTGATCGATAGTTCAAGACACTGATCTAATTAAGTATTCCTTAAGCGATTAGATATAAGTCTCATATCAAAGGACCAAAGACACAGTAAAATATCAATGACACAGAAACACATTTCTATAATATTTTACTTATTAGGTCTATTCAGTATACAAAAGTAATATTTTCCTCTTTTGCATACCCGTGTCGTCACTCACTTGTAGAGCTACAATGATCTATGACTAACACGACAATCTTAACTCGGTAATTAATGTCCCATGTTAATTACCATGATTGCGAATATCTTTTGTTTTATGTAAACCAATATCTTTTAGAGCTCTACGGTTAAGGACCAAGAGCCTCTTCCTTAACACTTCTAAAGGACGAATAACATAAACAAGGAACAAAATGATTTCTCATTCAATTCATAATAATTGACATTTAAAAGTAAAACTTTTAGAACACATTCCCTTCAATCTCCCACTTGTTATCAAAGTTTTCTTTCACATACATTCTCAATGTATAAAACATTAATAACTAGGGTAACCTTCTCGAATCACCTATCAAGCCAATCCACATGGACCCTCGGATCCATGGACTCGAAATATATATTTCGTCTCTTAGCTTGGTATGAAGGTTTGTTGAATGGATCAGTTGTGCCACTGTTGTGTCCACCTATTTATTTATTTTGTCTTTCGTTGGTGGTTGAGTTAGCCGTAGTGATATTACTCCTAACTACACTAGCTCATACCTCCACCTTCGATAATGATGACGCATCATCACTCCAACCTCTTATTGTCTAGAATTCCTATAAGAATTGCATCAAAACAGCCCTCGGCTATTTTCTCCTTTGTCTTCCATAAACAGGAACCTTATCTTTAGTCCGGTTAAGGTACTTCAGAATATTCTTGACCACAATCCTACGATTAGGACTTGCGTTGGATTGGTGACCACTTGTCACGTTTAGAGCATACGAGATATTGAGTCTTGTGCAAGTCATTGTGTACATGGTCCTTCCTTTTGCCAAAGCATAAGGGATACCTTTATGTACTCCAAGTCTTTGTGTGATTGAGCACATTGAGACTTCTTGAGTTGCACACCTATACTCATACTTATTGGCATATTGTCCATATCGGAATTGTTCACCCTGAACCTTTCAAAGACCTTGTCAATGTATGCACGTTGACTGAAGCCAATGAGTCTACGGGATGTATCTCAATGTATCTTGATTTTCAAGATAGGTTGAGCCTCATCCTTTTCTTTTCATTGAAATGCCGATTTCAATGAAATTTCTCGTTTGCTAATGCTAAAGTATATGATTGCTCATGAGCAATATGTCATCGACATATGAGATCAGAAGTACTACATGGCTCCCACTAACCTCCTTGTATATACAAGGTACTCCTTTACTTTAAATGAAGTGAATTTTCTTCACCTCTTCGTCAAAGCGTTTGTTCCAACTCCTCGATGCTTGTTTCAATCCACAAATGGATTCTCGAAACTTGCATTTCTTCTCGCTACTATTTGGATCATCAAAACCTTGAGGTTGTACCATGTACATATCCTCCTCCAAGTTCCTGTTTAAGGAACGCCATTTCGATATCCATCTTCCATATCCCACAATTGTGAAATGCGGTAATAGTGAGCATAATCCGAATAGATTTTAATATGACAACTTCTCAAAAATTTCATCAAAGTCAATTTCTTGAATTTGAGTATAACTTTTGCTACAAGCCTTGCTTCGTAGGTTGTCAAGTTACTATCCATGTCTATCTTCCTCCTAAAAGCTCATTTATACCAAATGATATTTTCTCTTGAGGAAGGCTAATCAAGTTTCATACTTGATTATCATACATAGATTCTACTTCGGATTCCATGGCTTTTAACCATAGTTTGGAGTCTTTTCTATTGCTTCTCGGAAGGTCGAGGGATCTTTGGTATCTAGTACCATAATCTCATGAAGTCCCACATACTTATTGGGTTTCCTCATTGACCTTCTTAGTTCTTTTGGTTCTTCTCGTGTCTCTCGAACTTCTTCCACAATTTCTTGAGGAATAGGTTCATGTTCGACTCTCGAACGCACACCAGGTGAGGATGATTGAGATTCTCTCACAATTTCTTATAAGGATCTCTCACTCATGCTCCCACTAACCAAATAAATCTCGGCTGGGCCTTCATGATCTTGAATGCAACATTCACATCATGATCTTGTAGAGTACCTTGAGTTTTCTCAAGCTCAACTCTACTCCCACTACTTTTTTCTCTTTTCCAGAAATTCCAGAAAAACCATATCTCTCTCTACAATCTTTCGATTGGAGGTGATATACCAAAAGTAGTATCCTCTTGTCACACGAGGACAACCTATAAAGAAGCACTTATCCGCTTTTGGTTGAAGCTTGGTCGACATCAATTTCTTGATGTATACCTCACAACCCCAAATCTTGAGAAAGTCGAGCTTAGGTGTCTTTCAACTCCATAGCTCACAAGACATTTTCTCCACGGATTTGGATGGAACATTATTTAGTGAGTTTGTCATTATTTGTAGTGCATAATTCCAAAAGTAAATCGGCAATTTAAATTGACTCATTATTGATCGAACCATGTCGAGCAATATCTTATTCCTACTTTAGGAATGAGTCAAATTAGGTATCCTAAGCACTCACCCCTACGAACCGTTCATAGTGACTCGATATTCTTGTTGAGTTGGTTCACTACTTCATCCTCGAATTCCTTGAACTTGTCAAAGAATTCACTTTTGCTTCCCATTAGACAAATATAGTCATAATGACTATAGTTGTCCGTGAACAAAATGAAGTACCTTAAACCGTCTCTTGCACTTGTACTTATCGGACCACATACATTAGAATGTATCATATCCAATTAGTTAATCGCTTTCGTTCCTTTCTTCTTGAAAGGTCTCTTGGTCATTTATTTGACCAATCCGATAGTGCTACAAGATTGTATCATTCACGTGAGTTATCTTAGTTTCTCTTTCGTTATTGTTTGTTTGAGTTTGTTCATTATTTATTTCAAGCAAATAGAAATCATTCTATATGAATGTATTTGCATAGAAAATTCCATTCTTCGATATAGACAAGCAAGAATTAAAATATTTATTAAAATTTATCCATATCTAAAACTTGATACAGAAATGTTCTTGCTAATCGAAGGCATATAACAAACATTCTACAAAGCATAAATTTAAATCACTAGACTATTGAAGTTCCATAGAATCTTGTACAATCGCAGCGATGCTTGTACTATTTCCAATCTTCAATATCATCTCGTTCCCAACGAGTTCCTTCCTATCCTTCAATAGCTGCACATCAAAATTATGTGAGCACAAGATCCGGTAACCATTACCAAATCAAGGATAGAGGTGATTAAATTTATCTCAATAACAAACATACCTATGGCGCTTCTCGGGCGCCTACGTTCAATCATCCCATTTTCAAGGTCTTCCTTGTACTTGGGGCAATTCGGTCGGATGTGTCCCTTTTCACCGCAGTGAAAGCACTCCGTGTTGGGAGTTGGAGATTTGAAAGATTTCCCCCTTGAGGCACTCCCATGAGCACCTCCTACTCCCTTGCTCTTGATTGACGTATCTTTGGTAAATTTGCCTTTACCTTTGTTGATCTTTTTGCTCCTCTCATGGACGGCTAGGACGTGATTGTCCTGACCTTTGCCCATGTCAACTTCAGCCGTTTTGAGAGCGTTGTGAAGCTCCTCAAGACTCACCCCTTTTTCACGCACATGATAGTGCATCACAAAGTCCTTGAAGGACGGGGCTAGAGAGCCAAGAATCAGATCTTCGGCAATGTCCTCGGGCATTGGAGAAGAGAGCTTCGACAATTTCTCAAGGTATCCTTGCATCGTGAGAAAGTGCATGGATACCGATGTTCCCTCCGCCATATGGCACCTTGTGAGTGCGATGGTGGTCTTATAGCGCTCCTTTCGAGTACTATCCATGAACATCTTAGATAAAGCCTCCATGGTCTTCTTGGGTTTTGAATCCAAGTATTTCGCTTGAAGCGAGTCACCCATGGATGCTAGCATAAGACCGTGAACTTGGTTCTCTTGGTCTTCCCACTTGGCTATCGCCTCTTTCTCATTATCGGTTGCCTTCTCATTTATTTTTGGGATTTCACCATCCAAAATATGAGATAGTTTTTCAAACCTCAACACGATATTGAGATTGAGTTGCCATTTCATGAAGTTTGAGCCATCATTTTGCAAAGGGTTCTTTTCGATCATAGATTGCACAATTGGTTGGATATTTGACATTTCTACAAAATAAATTATATAGGTTTTAATACCAATTTTATGTTTTAATACATACATACATATATATATCGAATATGATGTAAATACTGCAAATAAATCTTGCCCGTAAATGCAGTAATCCAAGATCCCATCAATTGTAATATAGACTAGCTAAGGGCTATCGAATACATTACAACATCAAGGTAAGAAAAAACATTTTCTAATCACAACCTTTTTGAATTTTAGCAACATTTAGCATCTTCAAACTTTTGTGACTCTTGTCGTCTTAATTATGAGGGAATGCGACCTATCCTCGTAAGAAAAACTTTTTCCCAAAACCGAGCGAGGGCTCTAGGTAATGTTAAGAAAACTTATTTTCATTTGATACGAGATACGTTTATCTATTGTATTCACAACTAAACATACTTGGGGTTCACTAGGGTGAAACACACCTCATATATTTAATTGTGGCACAACAACAGACAACCTTTATATCTCCCACTATTCCCAAAGATAGAGGGAGCTATCTCCCGCTAAGGGCGAGCAGAGTATCCCTCGATCAATGGCTGCTAGTGGATGAAATAAGAAGGAAAAATTAATCTTAATTTTTGTTGGACAATTTCATTTATCAACATGTGATTTTGAATTTTAGTTTATCATGCATATTAAAATTTATACACATCCTAACATTCACCATTCATCACATGCATAGCAGAAATTATAAAAACAGAAATTAAACATTCACACAATCCATATCGCGTGAGTTTATATGTTCCCTTTGATCCTTGATCTTCGATCCCTGATCCTCGATCCTCGATCAATGCGCTATTCGGCGACTTCCTCTTGCACCGGAGGTGTAGATTTTACAGAAAAATAAACATGCTCCTCACATTCGATAAAAACAAACTAGTGCAAGTCCTATGTAAAAACCTCTCACATGCAAATGCAATTCTAAAGATAGAAAATAGAGAATATGGCTTTTACATACATAAGCCCCTGTATAATAATAATTACATACATTTGTAGTGTCTGATTTGGAACATATAAACTCACAATCCTGCAAAGCAACTCAAGCATCCATGCACGCAATTGCTATAAACTACAGAATCTAATTTATCAATCATCCAGAATTCTCAACAATTCTTTGAAAAATATTTTGAAATCCATTAAAAACATTTTTCATACATCCATAGTTCACAAATTAATTATGAACCGTTGTCCATCCAATTTCCAATGGAAAGATGAATCGCAGTTTTTTCGGTTTTGTTGATTCTCTTACAAAATAATCGTTTATACTTAAAACGAAATTATTGCAAGTTAGACTTATGTCTAAATCATAATTCTAATAATTATATGTCATGTTTTAAACATTCAAAACATTTAAAACGAATTATTATAAAGAATTATTTCAACAACCATTTAAAGACCGAAAAACCGGCAAAATGAATTGTTTAAATCCTAGATAGTAAACTAGATTTGTTTACAGCAATAAATCATGAGAAAATTGAACCCTATGCTTTGATACCACTGTAGGATTTCTAGTTTAATTATACATATATATTTTTCGGATTTTTATGTATAATAAGGATCAATTTTCAATTTTCTAGAATTTATTGCATGCATCGGTTTGTTTTAACAAACTAGTTTCAGAAACTCTATTAAAACAAACATAAAGGAGCTCCGAAATTCATACCTAGAAGTTCTCTAAAACTTCTTGATGATCCGAAGACGTTGGGGATGCTCCTCGCTGCGCCGGATGCCTCCGAGATTTCACCAAACTCTAAACAAGATTGGAGAGAGAAAAACTAGTCTCTCAATCTCCAATAGGGTTTAGAATCCAATTACTAACCCCTCTTTAGTTCCCTTGAGAAGATGATCTCTAGAACTAAAACTAAACTTAAGAATTAAGGAATTTTCGTGGAGAATTATGGAGAGAGAATTTTGCTCAAGAAAATAATGAAAAAAATTAATTAAGGAGGTAATGAGATAACCTTGTATTTATAGGTTATCTCCAAATTACCTATTCATGTGCAACCTCTTGCCCATGATCCCATGCAAAATTCCATCTAACCATCCATTATTTATTAATAAATAATATTAACCACGAATTAAATCAATTATGGACCAATTCCATGCATGATCTAATTAATTCTTAAATTAATTCTGCAGAAAACCGTCTGGACCGGTCGACCGTTACTGTTCATCGGTCGACCGGGTACTGTTCATCGGTTGACCAGTACTATTCATCGGTTGACTTTTGCACAGTACTGCAGACTGGTCAAATTTTGGTTTAACCCCTACAAAATTTGACATTTCGGGATTAGTAGTAAATTCACAACTTATGTAACATATTATCCTATGTAATGTCAACTCATTACACCCCATAATATTTACATCACATATGAATTTAATTTAGATTCTAATTATGTTATTAATCACAACATAATCTTGATTTTGCTTGTTCACCCCATGTGTCATATTTTCTACATGAAACCCGACACATCCTTATGAACTCAAAATCCTCATTTCTTGTTTCCCAGTTTTGTGGTGTGACCTATGGGAGGATCTAGACTAAGTTGGCAGTGATATTATGAGCTTAATATCACAAGCTATAAGCGGTATCTAGCTACACATTATAGCTCCCAATTAGTTAGATGTCTTAATTCCACTCGAACCAAAACCCGATCCATTTAGTGATGGAGTGCACCACTTGTGTCCGTCCCTTGCCTCATGATATTAAGAATACACACAAAGTAGTATTGTGTCATCTTTGTATTAGTATTCATTTCTTGATCTCTTTAAGCTAGTTATAAATATGTGACTTAACTCAAATCACATTGTGCACATTATAACTTTGCTTTATCAAGGGGCCCAATAATATCATCACTCAATTAAGAGGGGCAATGATAATCTTTTGACTGACTATCTTCTCCAACGAAAGTTATATTTAACCAACCGATGCCTTTACACTACACTGATCGATAGTTCAAGACACTGATCTAATTAAGTATTCCTTAAGCGATTAGATATAAGTCTCATATCAAAGGACCAAAGACACAGTAAAATATCAATGACACAGAAACACATTTCTATAATATTTTACTTATTAGGTCTATTCAGTATACAAAAGTAATATTTTCCTCTTTTGCATACCCGTGTCGTCACTCACTTGTAGAGCTACAATGATCTATGACTAACACGACAATCTTAACTCGGTAATTAATGTCCCATGTTAATTACCATGATTGCGAATATCTTTTGTTTTATGTAAACCAATATCTTTTAGAGCTCTACGGTTAAGGACCAAGAGCCTCTTCCTTAACACTTCTAAAGGACGAATAACATAAACAAGGAACAAAATGATTTCTCATTCAATTCATAATAATTGACATTTAAAAGTAAAACTTTTAGAACACATTCCCTTCAGTCACCTCCCGTTGGTTATGTGTAGGTGCGGTCACCTTCAGTACAATGTTCAGCTCATCGGGGCTCAATGTGCCCAATGCATCCATGTCAACGTCTGGCCTATCCTCTCTCCCGTGACGAGCCAACTTGAAATCGTCATTCCCATCCCGCTTTCTTTTTTTGTTCATGCTCCTCTGGAGCCTTCTATCTCCCCTTTTCCGCTCCTCTTCTTTTTTCTTCCTTTCTTTCACCTCATCTTCTTGTTTTTTGGCCGTTGAGCGTGATCCTTTGGCCCCCCAGTCTGCCCTGAGGGGTTTTTTTCCTTTCCCTCATCCTCCTCTGCCCTCTTTCTTTCTACCTCTTTACTCAACCTCTTCTTTGAAGCTTCGGCCTCCCTCCTTTTATCATCAGCTTTCCTCTTCTCTCTTCTCTCCCTGTCTCTCTTCTCGTTTTCTTTCCTCTCTCTTTCCTCTTCCTCCCTCCTCTTTTCCTCTTCTATTCTCTTCTGCTCTCTCTCCCTCTTTTTCTCCTCCTCTTTCCTATTCTCTTCTCTTTCCCTCTCCTCTCTCCTTTTCTCCTCCTCTTTCCTTTTCTCCTCTTCTATTCTCTTCTGCTCTCTCTCCCTCTTTTTCTCCTCCTCTTTCCTCTTCTCTTCTCTTTCCCTCTCTTCTCTCCTTTTCTCCTCCTCTTTCCTCTTCTCCTCTTCTATTCTCTTCTGCTCTCTCTCCCTCTTTTTCTCCTCCTCTTTCCTCTTCTCCTCTCTCCTTTTCTCCTCCTCCTCTTTCCTCTTCTCTTCTCTTTCCCTCTCCTCTCTCCTTTTCTCCTCCTCCTCTTTCCTCTTCTCTTCTCTTTCCCTCTCCTCTCTCCTTTTCTCCTCCTCTTTCCTCTTCTCTTCTCTTTCCCTCTCCTCTCTCCTTTTCTCCTCCTCCTCTCTCCTGCTCTCTTCTTTTTCTCTTTCTCTTTCCCTCTCAATCTCATTCTCTATTTCCATCCTATTCTCCTCCTCTCTTTCCTGCTCTTCATCCCTCCTTTCATCCTCTCTTCCTTCGTGTCCACCTTCTATACAATATCCTCGAAGAGATGCAATCTCTTCCCTTAGGGTCTCATTTTCCTCCCTGGACTTCCTAAGTTCCTCATTCAGCCTCTTAACCTCTTCATTTGCCTCATTCAGTGCAACTTCTGCTTGAAGCCATTTTGTCTTCAACATTGCAAAGTCCAATTCTTCCCGTAGTGGGTCCCGAGGGATGCTGCAGTCCCTCAATTGCAGCCTAGGTTCGCTGCTTGTTGATTGACAATCACTATTCGTTCGTAGGGTTGGCTGAGTTTTTTCAGCCTGACCAATGATTTCCCTCTCTTTCTGAGTCAGGGTCGTCGACTCAGTCTTATTGAAGTCTCCCTCGTAAATTTTTGAAAGGGTGATACCATTTTCCTCCAATTTCTTCAGGATGAGCCGTTTTCCAAACATGCTCGACCACCGATTCCACCTAGGATGGCCTCCCATTTTAGGCTCTGCCAGGTTGAACTTCTCGCACAGCCATACCTAAGAAAGAACAAGCGAAACTTAAAAAAGAATCAACTTGAACTTAAAAAGAAACAACTTCAGCTTAAAAAGGAACAAACGAAACTTAAAAAGGAACAAGCGAAACCTAAAAAGGAACAAGCGAAACTTATAAAGGAACAACTTCAACATAAAAAGGAACAGACATAACATAAAAAGGAACAAGCGAAACTTAAAAAGGAACAAGCGAAACTTAAAAAGGAACAACTTGAACTTAAAAAGGAACAACTTCAGCTTAAAAAGGAACAAACGAAACTTAAAAAGGAACAAGCGAAACCTAAAAAGGAACAAACGAAACTTATAAAGGAACAACTTCAACATAAAAAGGAACATACATAACATAAAAAGGAACAATCGAAACTTAAAAAGGAACAAGCAAAACTTAAAAAGGAACAACTTCAACATAAAAGGGAACAGACATAACATAAAAAGGAACAACCGAAACTTAAAAAGGAACAAGCGAAACTTAAAAAGGAACAACTTCAACATAAAAAGGAACAGACATAACATAAAAAGGAACAACCGAAACTTAAAAAGGAAAAAACGAAACTTAAAAAGGAACAAGCGAAACTTAAAAAGGAACAACTTGAACTTAAAAAGGAACAACTTCAGCTTAAAAAGGAACAAACGAAACTTGAAAAGGAACAAACGAAACCAAAAAAGGAACAAACGAAACTTATAAATGAACAACTTCAAAATAAAAAGGAACAGACATAACATAAAAAGGAACAACCGAAACTTAAAAAGGAACAAGCGAAACTTAAAAAGAAACAACTTCAACATAAAAAGGAACAGACATAACATAAAAAGGAACAACCGAAACTTAAAAAGAAACAAGCGAAACTTAAAAAGGAACAACTTCAAAATAAAAAGGAACATACATAACATAAAAAAGGAACAACCGAAACTTAAAAAGGAACAAGCGAAACTTAAAAAGGAACAACTTCAACATAAAAAGGAACAGACATAACATAAAAAGGAACAACCGAAACTTAAAAAGGAACAAACGAAACTTAAAAATGAACAACTTCAACATAAAAAGGAACAGACATAACATAAAAAGGAACAACCGAAACTTAAAAAGGAACAAGCGAAACTTAAAAAGGAACAACTTCAACATAAAAAGGAACAAACATAACTTAAAAAGGAACAACCGAAACTTAAAAAGGAACAAACGAAACTTAAAAAGGAACAACTTGAACTTAAAAAGGAACAACTTCAACATAAAAAGGAAAAACTTTAACATAAAAAGGAACAAAAGAAACTTAAAAAGGACAAACAAATCTTAAAAAGGATCAACTGTAACCGAAAGGAAATTCTTGAACATAAAAAAATACAAACGAAACATAAAAAGGAACAAGCGAAACATAAAAAGGAACAACTTGAACATAAAAAGGAACAAGCGAAACTTAAAAATGAACAAGCGAAACTTAAAAATGAACAACTTGAACTTAAAAATGAACAACTTCAACTGAAAAAGGAACAAACGAAACTTAAAAAGGAACAAGCGAAACATAAAAAGGAACAGACATAACATAAAAAGGAACAACTTCATTACCTGTAGTACATCAACACACCCCTCGACGTATCCCCTTCTTAAAATAGAAGAACCGGTAGATCTCCTATCGCGTAGATCCCGGTTTGCCTTCTTCAGGCCCCTCACAAGTGCCTGGTGAACAGTCTCGGCCCACGCGTACTTGTGTTGCTTAGTGAAGTCGGCCAAGTGGTCGAGGAACCAAATTTTGGTTCGAAGGGTGCCATCGTAGAACAAAAAATGGCTGAAGATGTAACAAATGAGTAGCCGGACGTACTCCTCCTCCTCATTAACCAAATATCCCGTAGCCATCATCTGGGCAGATAGTTGGGTGTTGTTCAGAATCTCCGCCTGTCGGGTTGCGACTTCATTCGGTTGCATTCTGACAACCTTCCCATGTAATCTGAGCCCCAAAATTAGGGCAACGTCTTCGGCGGTGAAGTGTACTACCCCAGAGCCGATCCTCAACCCCACCTCCTCGGGGTCATAGTGTTCCACGAACCAGTCGATAATGTCATTATCGACAGGAACGTTGGAGAGGTTGATGAAGTGACCGAAGGGTGTAGCCTGGAAGGCATCTTTCTCTGCGTCCCTCAACTTCCCAAAGACCTTCTCTATTGGGGTCCACGAACATTTGGAGGGCTGGAAGTAATGCGTAGAAGCCTAGGAAGACATCAACCGTATGAGAACATTACTTTTTAGAGTATCGCAATTCAATGTTACGGTAAAAACGACAAACCTGGTGCACCACAACCCCCGAAATAGAAGCTTGAAGTGTAGAATCCATTTGGTCGACGGATATCTAGGGTTACGGTGAAGAACTGTGGTGATGAATCGGAGAAAAGTTGAGAAAAAGAATGTGAGAAAGATCGGAAACGTTTTTGGTTTTCTTTCGCAAGTCGGGATGTGAACATGCGCGTCTGATGTCCCTTCCCGGTCTTTTCGATACGTCAGAGAAGGAACCGTCGCACGAAAGCCGCAGCAATTTTCCCATTTTTCGAAACAACGCGCGCTTTTATTTTCGCTGATTGGGCAGCTGACTGGACTGCTGACTAGATGCCACGTAATCCGCGTCCTGGATGCGCGCGTCCGTGTATAAGAACCTTATAATTATAGGTGGTGAAGGTGAACTAAACCTTAATCATTCAACCTCATCAATCATATTAAGGGCACCCCTTAACGGGGTAAAAACCCCGGTCGACCTTGGTCGGTCGAAGATGACCTCGGTCATCTTCGCCTGGGTCGTCGACCCAGTTGTCCGGATCATCCAACCCGGACGCGCCACGTGGCGCGTCCGGGTTGGGTTTTTTTTTACAATTATTTTTTGTTTTTTTTTGTTTTGAATTTTGTTTTAAATACATTTTATAATTGTTTTGATTTTTTAGATTTTTACCAAGATGAACCCCGAAATGATGTGGATGAGAGAGATAGGTTGTTGTGAGTTGTGGTTAAGAGGTGAATAGTGTAGGAAAGAGAAAAAAATAGGTTGAAGATAGAGAAAGCTGACGTGGAAGAGAGAAAAAATTGATTTTAAAGAGAGAGTTGATGAACAGATCGTCCAGGTCATCGTTAGTGATGACCTAAGATGAACTACCATCAAGGCAAGGACTACTTTATTAGAATATAGCTCAACAGTATCATAGCGTTGCATGTGTCAATTATATTGGAAAAAGTTGGTGCTAATGATGCAGCATTTGTTAAGTTGGAGAATGAGAAGATATAAGGGCATGATTAAAGTAGTAGCAGTTAGGTTGTAAGCATCAAAGTTGGTGGATGGTGTGGGACTGCCAACATGGAATCCAACTCCAATGATAAATAAAAAGGTGGTGTGGTGGTTGATGATAAAATACTTACAACATTAACATATCATGGCTAGCCGGATTGGGTCATGTGGTGGGTCTAAGTTATGCTTATTAAATTTGTTCCCCCGAACCCGAAGCCACTGGGGAATGGGGAGTGGGGGTATCATGCAAAATGCAGTGAGAAATACCAAATAATTAGAGGTGGAAAAGGAATGCATGTTATTAAATGGTATGACGTGTCATGTGTGTTTGCCAAATAAATTGTTATGATCAATTTTAAAATATGATTATATATACTCACAAGATTGACAAGAGATATCATGTGCTAGTTAAGGTACGTTCGACTAAAAGTCCTCTAGCCTTTGATATATGTTTTCAGGGTTGTGGTATTGGCATGTGATCTAACTCCACATATCTTAGCAAGGAACATGTTCCATTATGGACAACATGGCAGTTGCATCTTTATCCTTATGCTAGCTAGAATCCATTTGATGTCATTCGAAGAGGTGTTTAATAATTGATACGTTAAACATAAATTGGAAGCAGTGGGAGCCTGCAGCGGACTGAATGGGCACCCCCTACATGTGAATCTTTCATTACGACTGCCTACAATCCCATGTGCTCTAAGTGTGGACAAGGTTGAAGATACTCAACCTCGTAATATATTATTGCTTAATTCAGCTAGGATAATTAGCCTCAAAACATGTCGACTTTGGAGATCCCTCGATACTCAAACAAGCATCAGCACACATTGAAGTTAAACAAATGAGACTACTGTAATTTGAACCAAAGCTGGGCCTTCCAACTACATTGATAGTGGGCTTTTGAATGGAATAAAGTATGATAAACCATAAAAAAAATTGTAGATAATTGTAGATACTGATAAAATTGTTGCAACATCAAGAGTAACCAAAGCGAAGTAAGCAGAGCATCCAATTGCATGAACAAATGTATCTAAGTTTTCAAAAATTAAGTTCATAAATCCAGATAAAGGTCTTAAGGATGAAGGGTGGGAGGACCACATCAAAAAGACAACACCAAAAAGCTTTAGAGAGACCACTGCAAGTCATTGTTGGGAGGACCACATCCCCTCCCCTGCAGAGCCAATTCAAGTTCCCCAGAGAATCGATCGCCAACGGTTCCACCCTCCATCCCCAATCCCATCCGTGGAGGGATGTCATGCATGCCATTACCAGTTTCGTTTGCTTTTGAACTCCATGAATAGCCCACGACACCAGGTGCGGCAGTTGGTTGAGTCATCGGGATGCTGTTGTAGTTGTTTCCTGAAATCATTACAGCTCGACTGCTCGTGGCAGTAGCACCCCAAGGCTGAGTTGACAGAAGAGAGAGAGCACAGCTGGAGTCGGAGGCCCCAAGGCAATTGCTCGGTTGGAGTTCGTGATCATAAATGGATTCACCAGTGGAAGCTTGACCGTAGTTGTGATAGACCACTTGCGCTGGAACCCTGCTGGTATCACCACTCCATGGGATAGCTGAGGTAAGGTTATTGGGCCGGGCAGCAAGCCATGCATCCCTTTCGTTAGTCTGTGGCCTCGGGTAGTTGAAATCCATAACAAAGCCTCCAAATCTGCCACCATTTCCTGGAAGGTATGTAATGGATTGATGTCACCAAACAAGGACAAGGTGCACAATATGAATATGACCAGCAAAAAGAAAAGTTTGAGTGTACCATGGAAGGGTGGTGATAAGTGTCCATAGCGCGAGGGAAATGGTGCAGGTGGTGGCTTTCTACGACGCTCATTATGCCCTGCAAGACGTCGGCGGCAGCTGCGCTTCCCTTGGTCAAATTCATGCAACTGATGGAACCTGACAAAAGTTTGATACCAACATGAAGCACAGCATGGGAAAAATCACTACATATCTATGCTCAACAATAGTCCTCTAAAGATATCAACAATTTTAGTAAAAGAAGAGTCAAAAGAAAGTGAATAGAAAACACAATTGGGTGATAACACAATTGAGAAGATCACGGGCCGTCAATAAGCCAATAAGAATGTAGTTAATATCAACCTTTAAGACAATAATATTCGATTTTCAAAGGCTAGTAGTTAATAACAATCTTAAGACAATAAGCCAAGGTAAATGTCAAAAGATATGTCAATACTACTCAACTTTACGATCAAAAACCGAAACAATAAGAACTAAGTAATAACAATTGAAATGAGAACAAAGTGATATATGCAGTTAAAGAACACCCACTCCATCAGCAACTGGCACCACAATCTGCTGCATAAGACTTCCCACCTCCAGAGCCCACTAATCGACTTTACCTCGTCCCCTCCCCGGCACAGTTTTCCATGCCAAGTACATGAGAGGAGGATCACAGAGAGAAATGTGAAGGCAAGGGTGACCTCTAGAGTACTATGTGGTATTGGGCAAAGAAAATCACAAAATTATCTGATTAAGTCATTAAGGTGAAATCTGAGGTCTACTTTCGCTACCAAATGAAGCCCATATTTACTTCATTGGCTTCTAGAAAAAACTACCCCTATGTCTTGTACGGTTGTACATGCATAACAACTACATATCTCTAGCACTCTTGCTAAGCAAAAGACTTTAGAAACAACAAATCTGAATAAAACTTTCTTATGTAGGGTAATTTTCAGTCTAAATTAAAGCATAATTCGAGAATTTAATATTAAAAACCATAACATTCTTTGCATACTACATATGATATGAAAACAAAAAACAATCATTTCATCACTTTGTATTTCCAAATAACAGTTCAATAGTAATATAATATTGGAATTCCCATAGACAAGCTATTTCCTATGCATCGCAATGCCAAAGTTTAACAATTAACACTGGAATTCGTTTGCATATTAATTGGCATTGGCATTTTTGAATATCTGTGAAGTGTGAACTCACTTACAACCAAGACTACAAGAGTGCTTGGTTGACCAAGTGGCGATTACAATTTGAAAAGATAATATTGGAATTCAAGTCAGGAAGAAAATCTACAAGCATCTATCCTCGACAAAACCTTCCCCTAGCAAGCGAACATCATCTATGAAAAACTATACATACCTTACTCGGCCAAAACTGTGAGCACTTCAATTTTTCTTTACAAACCCAAAATTTCTCATTACGAGGTTCTGTATTTGAGTGAGGTAAAAATGTTATACTTATTAAAAGGAAAAAAACTGAAGAACTTGGTAAACAATAAATGCAACCTTAAACTGCCTCAGCCTTTGAATAATTCATCATGTATGAGACATATTTTCATGCTCCAGATGTGATAACCTTTACAATAGCTTGGTCTGATCTACTTGACAATAAATCGTAAGAAAAGGTGTGCGACACAATTACAACAAGTGGGTATTGGACCCCTCGACCTAGAGCTAGCTGATGACTCCTGATTTTCACGGTTCTAGTACATAAATAATGCACAATAATTACGTGTAGAGTGAACATAATACGTTAAACCTGATACATGATATTGATGACTATGAATTCAAATTATCTATTTGATATCCAAAATGACATACTAAGTTCAAAGTATCGTTGTATATTAGATTACAATATAAAGACAGTTCACAGGAAGTCATCACTGTCTTTGAGCATTTAAGGTTGAAGATTCCATAGGAGTACACTCAACCATGTTTTTGAAATCAAGAAATTTGCTACTAGATGAGATTCTATACCTAATAAAGGAATCTTGGAAAATGAAACTGAGGTTCAACAAATAATCAAAGACTGCAGAATGGAATGTCAGAGGAATCGATTCAAAACAAAGCTCGAGAATAAACCTTTTGCTCTTCAAAAGACAAGCACCATGTCACATAGATAATGATATAACCTATAAGGGTTTAAGGCATATAAATCCTTAATCCATTCCATAGAAACAAAAAACGTAGACTAAAATGCCAACTTGTTGGGGCAAGACATGCAGTATGAAGATATCTTTTGTCATGTTCTACCTAGACCACTGAACTCAATACATATGAGCTGGATAACATATTTACTTTTTGCTGTTAAGATTTATATACTTTACAACAACAACAACAACAAAGCCTTCAATCCCAAACTAGTTGGGGTAGGCTAGAAATGAAACTCTAAGGAGTCACGGTTCAGGCACGTGAATCGTCTTCTTCCACGCGTTTCTATCCAAAGGATTATACTCCTATTTGAAAAAAAAACTAAACAAGAATAAAGTCGCCTGACAAAAGAAAGGTTTGAAGATCAGGGCAAAAAATTATTTTTAATCACAGCCTTAAGTTTAATAGGACAAAAGAGGCTGTTTTTATGCCCATCCTTTCTTCTATATTGAGTTGCAGCTTAGAGTTACATGCAATGTAGGAAACTAGTTCAAATATTGAGTTCGTAAAGCAGGGATAACTTGTTCTATAACACCAAAGGCTGATACAAATTTCACAATGGTTTAATAACAATTACACACATGAAAAAATACACACAAATATTGCTTAAACAAACCAAATCATGTATATATATAAACTAAAATGAAACTATTTTTGTACACCAATGTGAATTCTTACAAGAGCCAAAGACCACATTAAAAATATCGTTTACAAGAAGACTACCCTGAGGGGGATAGATCTTTCACAAACTCCTCCATCTTACTACCCACCATGAAACTTTGAAAGGAACCAGCAGTGTACTACTACTAGGGACTCACTTAAACTAACCTGGAGGGAAAAAAGTTAGAATTATATGCCAAAAGGCTCTTACTTTAGGCTCTCTACTCTGTACAACAAAAGGGAAGCATGGTCCACTCTCTACTGCCGTAGAATTAGGAGACAACATTTATGGTTAAAATCCTATTTCAGCTGTTACCAGAAAAAGAAACATCTTCCCACAATTCCAAAACATCAGGATAATGTACTTCTGTACCTGAAGCCTAGACATGATGAATGTCGGAAAACTGTTGTAAAGGGGTATTCTGGCATGGTACCCAGGAAACAATATCTATAGTTGAAAACTAATTCCCACAGTTAATCAACCAAAGAAACCTTTTCTAACAATGCTAATCTTTTAGCACAATGTACCTGATGAATGTTAGCAGAAAAAAACTAAAAGGGTATTCTGACATGCAACAAACAAACAAAAATATCTCAAAACAGCATGAGATTACATAAACAGACATTGAACATAAGATAACATAATCACCACCACCAACTAAAAAATAAAAATGAACCCCAAAAACACAAAAAAGAGGGACAAAAACAGCAAGTAAGGGGGAAGCACCTGCTACACTGCTGGCAGAACCTCTGCTCCATCCCAGCAACCACCACCTTAGGGGACTTGGAATGGACACCACAGACCTTATGCCTACAGTAATAAGACTTAGCATTGGTGAGATCCTCCATGCACCCTTCAACCTGACACATTGGAGGGTGCTGCTGTCCTCCACCTCCCTGTCCCACACCCTTCCCCTTCTTGGCCGGACCAGGAGGAACTGGAGAAGGTTTGGAGGCAGACCCTCCATGACCCACATCCTCAAAGTAGATCTTCTTCCCAAATTGCAAGCCATGGAGGGAATCTTTTGACCCAGAACCCCCACCAGACTCCATTGTTTGTCACCTTTTCTTTCTTCTTCTACTGCATGGTTGGGGAGATGGGGAAGAAGGGTATGAGTTGTTTTATGGTGAGAGGCCTCGGGAGGAGGAGCGGAAGAGATGGGTCTGCTTGGAACAGCACCCTGACCTGAGCCTCCCCCTGCTCCACCCCAAAGCTGTCACACCTGCCATTTTTGGGGGTCCATGCCAGCTTTGGTTGCAGTAAACTGCTAAAGGAAAGTAATTTAAATGTGCCTTGAAAACATGGATGTAACGCGGCCGACCGAACAGTGGACGACAGTAAAATCTGGAATTTCAGAACGGTCAAAAATTTGTCAACCTAATTCTAAGGGCACCCGTTAGAGTATCACTGTATGACTTAGGTCATCCACGTTCTCTTTCTTTTTTCTTTCTATGACACATTATCATGACTCAACATCTTCTTCTTTCTTCACTATTCACCCATTTAACCATGACCTAAGTCCAACTCACTCTCTTTCATCAACATCATTAATTTCCTTATCAAGTTTTATTATATTCCAATGTCATTTATATTTACCAAAAATATTATAATAATTTCTATTCCAAAGTCATTAAAAAAATTTAAAAAAATTACAAAACATAATTTAGAAAGAAAAAAATTAAAAAAAAATTACAAAACATATTTTAGAAAGAAAAAAATTAAAACTGATTAAAAAAACAAAAATTAACACAAAAAACACCACCCAACCGGCTTGTGCCAAATGGCACAACCCAGTCGACAACTAGGTTGCTCCAGCGACCAGCTCGTCGACTTGGTCATTGGACGATCAGGTTGTCTTGGGCGTCATCCACGCAGATGACCCCGCTAAAGATGGCCTAACGGGATCGTGAGCTTCTCACGGTCCCGGGAATGACCCGATCGTTGTGCAAGGATGCATCACGCGGCACGTCCCTGGGGGGGGACTTACGTCCCCTGCTAACCCTGCACTCTTAATCAAACTTATTGGCTCAGTTAAAAGTACATTACAATGCTTAAATTACAATTAAAAGTATATTAGCACGCTTAAATTGAAAATAAACTACATTACAATGCATAAATTGAAATTAAACTACAATACAATGCTTAAACCGAAATTAAATTACATCAGCTCCTTACATATATTGGCTAGTTATATTTCGTCCTCCTAAGTCAGCAAACCCAGCTTTTTAAGCCTTAGAAGTTATAGGTATATCTAATACTTTAAATAGTTACGGCTCTTATCGTTTCTTTCTCTTTGGTACTCCAACTTTTGTTCTTTATATGCAACCTCTTTTTTGTGGTACGCAAGACGGGCAGCCAAGTCCATAGCCTCAACTTCAGGGTCCTCTGCTACCGTTTTACCTTTCCTTTTGTTTTTTTCATACCCGTAGGACAAGGTTGAGGTGGTGGCTTAAATTTAGGTAATGTAATATTTTATTGTATTGTGTTACGTTTGATCATTTAAATAACTATATATTTTGCTTTATTAATAATAAGAATAATTATCTGGTAATTAATATATATTTTGTTTGAATTATTAATGTTTTGGGAAAATATAATTGATTTTGGAATAGAATAAAAGTTAGTGGAAATAAAATATGATGTGGAATAGATGGATGGTTTGTGTTTAAGAGGTAAATAATGTTGGAAAAAGAAGAAATTGTGTGGGGGAAAGAGAAAACTGATGTGAATGAGAAAGAAAGTTGATGCGGAAGAGAGATGGAAGAGAGAGAAAACTCATGACCGAGTTGACCTTTGTCATGGTTACGGATGCTCTAATTCGGACAACCAATTTTGTGTAGATAAATTAATTTTGAGGTTATTGAAATTTTAAATTTGGTCGACTGATTGTCAAACGGTCGACCATTTTTAGGCGACTTCAGAACTTATGAATGACTATTTTAGACATTTTTCTCCATCATTTGTGTGTCTTAAGTTCTAGTATATATCTTTTTACCTTTTAGGCTTTAAGGTGTGGAAATTACCACCCAAAGATGTGGAACTTTATGCCTTAAGTTGCCACCAAGTATGATCTCCTTCCTTAACCTCCGTAGAATCATCAAGAATGGATTCATGCCTCATAGAGCATCTCCTTAGAGTCATCTAATGTGAATTTGATAGTTCGAGAAGTCATCAAGTTGAGGAAGTTATTAGTAGGGGTGTCAACGGATCGGATATAGGTATATCCATATTCGCATTCGCATGAAATTTACGGATTCAGATTCGGATTGTTTGCGGATATGAAAAGTCTATATCCGTTCAGATATTTGACGGATTCGGATCGGATATGGATAATATCCGCATCCGTAAACATAATTCCCCACATTATAACATTTTTCATTTTCACTTAGACAAATTCTTATAAATAGTCAGATTTATAACTTTATTTGGTTTCAAATATTAATTTACTTTATCTTAATTTCTAACTCCATATTCTAGAAAGGATAATGATATTCAATGCTTGAATAAATGTGATTAGTAGATGTATTTTTATTTGAATAAGTAAATTTAATAATTATACATTCAAAATATAATCACACAAGGTTGAAATATAAATACTTCTAGGTATAATAATGTATTGCATACGTATATGATACAAATATTGATATGGATCTTATAATACAAATATTCAATCTCGGATCGGATGTTATTCGGATCGGATGTATCAATATCCATATTCGCATTCGCATGTCCCGAATATTACACGAATCGAATATTATTCGGATCGGATATTGTTCGGACCGAATATTTTTCGAACCGGATGCGAACGAATTTCCGAATTTCGAACATCCATTGACACCCCTAGTTATTAGTCATCAAAAAATGAACTTTGAGAGGTTGAAGAAAGTCAATGGAGGTGAATGATTTTTCTTTGTACCTAGCATTCATGATATTTATGTTTCTTGAAGATTGAAATTTCGAGAGAGACTAGATTTGGTATCTACCAATACCCTTTGGAGGTTTATTCTTCTCTGTACTTTCTCATTTATTGGATTGCCAGCTTATATTCTCGTCTAGGTATTCTCATGTATGGAGATCAATATTCTTCTCCATACTTTCTCATTTTTTGTTTTGTTAAAGTCAATCACATTTGCTAGCTTATACCATTGGGGTCGAGAGGGTGGCACCCCGAGTCGTGAGTTCAACCACAAAGCTAATTCTGGCGCATTTGATTTTGTTGTGCCTCAATTTAACCACTTGGGTACGTTAAACTGCCAATAAGTTTTGTTTTTAAGGCTGGAAATATTGTTTTGAGGGGAAGGATTTGAAGCAGAGATCTCTTTTTTTGGCAGACAAGTTGTTATGACATGTCCGAGGACTTGCCATAAGTTGGATTCTCAGAATCTTTTGGAAGGAGATCTGGTTGCCTGACTCAACTCTCAACTCTCTTGGAGTTTGGAGCCTTGGTTCCTGTTCTTTCTTTGGGTTATTTCCGGTTTCACACTTTTACAACTGGAAAATCTAATTTCTTTACCAAGAAACTTATCAAATGTTATAAAAACCCGATTTTCATATGACCAAAAAAATGCCTAAAATAAAATTTCACATCTGAATTTTGGAATTTCACCTACCTAGCATTGGCATTTCTTGATTTGGACTCCCACCAAATCAAAAGTTCTCTCAACGTTTGACTACTCGATTTTTTACCTACTTACGAATAAACAATAATCTTCATTTTCTCTTACATACAGAATCAATAAAAAAAATACATTTGCAAAAATGCAAGTTTGTTTTTACAAGTAGTAGAATTAGTTTTAATTATCATCCCACCGATCACAAGTTTTTACGGAAATGAGACTTGAATTCACGTTCCGCTTCAACCGAACTAGTATTGTAGTCCTCTGTTTTAAAAACCGGACTAAAATCGGCGATCAGACCGGGTTGGACAAAGAATTGGAGCTAGACTAGTTCGGTCAGTGAAAAAAACCGCCCCCACCCAAACCGGAGTGAACCGAAAAAACCGACTGAATCGATCGGTTTTTTCGATTTGGTCTGACCGATTTTTCTTTAATTAAACAAAAATTACAAAATCAATAATTTCCTATTTTTTTAGTTTCCACCCCCGCCTCCTCCAGTCCCGACTCCACCCTCACCTCCTCAGTCCTAACTCCATCCCCACCCCCTCTCTCCTCAGTCCCGACTCCATCAGTCCACCTCGCAAAATTTTATGTTTGGAGTAACGTGGTTTCAGTTTTACATTATTTATTGATTCTTTTTTTTCTTTTCATTTTCATCTAAATAAAAACTAAGTGTTTTTTGTTCGAAAATGTTGAATATTTTATATTAAGATTATTATGTGTTTATCTTAAAACCAGTTCAATCGATCGAACCGTCGGTTGAACTGTCATTATGGAATCGGTTCGGTTCAACCATTGATTCACAAAATACTGACGTCATCATCGGTTAGACCACTTTGAACCAAACCAAGTTGTTTTTGGTTCACTCTTCAGTTTGGTTTTTAAAACATTGATGTAGCCCACCAAGTGCAACGTAAGATTGTTGCGTTTTAAATTAAACACTTCTTTTGTGTGGTTGAATAAATATCAATGTCTTCTAAAAAGCATCTCAACTCTTTAGCCTTTTGGAACTTACAAAAGTAAAGATAAGGTAAAATGATAGTTGATGGCCTTCTCTTTACACTTTCTTTTGGATTTTTAGACCACCATTAACAGCGCTCGGGCAATTATCAGGCATGTTATTCTCTCTTAGTCATGTCAGCTTCTCTCTCCGTCGCGTCAGCTCAAACCAATCCCCTAAGTTTTTCTTAACCACACCCAGAAACAATTCAAACACCCTACATTGTCAAATCTCCACGTTATTTGGGAATCAATTCTAGGTAAACCACAAAAAATGCCATTTTTTAAATATAAACAAAAAAAACATATTTTCATTTTTTTTGTTTTGTAAAACGATTTTGAAACATTATTTAAAAAAATAAAAAAATCACCCAACGTGGGGGCCAAGTGCCACACCCCCCGGATTGGGCGTTTGGGCGGATTTCCGGGCGGGTTCGCCCTCCCATTAATGGAGGGAAAATTGGGTGCCCGATTTAGAGCACCTGTTAAGGGTGCTCTTAATACAATTACTTTGCAAAACTAATACCATTAATCAAATGTAAGATCTAAACCCTTGCAACAACAACAAAAAAACTGGTATGGACAACCTTTTGCTCTTTTGTGTTTTCAAAAGAATACCAAAAAATATTATAAAAAATGATACAAGACTAAGCCTAAAGTTCAATTTTTTTTTATGTAAACTGGTGATTGCATTGAAATAAAATTAGAGGATTTTGGTCCAAAACTTCTATAATAACGTTTACAAACCCTAGCCGCAATGAACTTGACTCGCCGCCTGCAACATCGACCCCGCCATCGTCGGAACTCTAGCTGCAAATTAAAGGGTTTTTTTGTGCACAAAAAGTAGTTGAAGAGTGGATTATGGGAGTCAAAATAAAAACAATGAAAAACATAATTGAGCGGACAAAATTATGTTGTTTGTGCATTTAACTGTAATACGAAGGAATTCAAATTCTTTTGTTTGTGCATATCATTAAAAAATACCATAAAATGTAAAAACAATGTACTTTTGTTATTGATATTTACAACTAATGAATAATATAAATTAATATTAAACCAAACCAAATAGAAATAAATAATTAAGGATAATGTATTAATCCAGTCGAATGTAACAAAAATTAAAAGATACAATTCGATGATATCAACAAACAATTTGTCATGAACACTCAATCAAGCTGCATGAAATTGGCAATCATTGTGCATTTTATCTGTAACTTCTTTTTGTTGTTGTTAAGATAATTCCAACTTGACGTAATTTCTTCGTCTAAATCTCCTTTAAATTGAAACGAAATAAATCAAATAATTTTTTTGTTTTGTTAAAGTCAATCACATATTGATCAATTCATTTGATTTTTTTTGTTAAAGTCAATCACATATTGTTTTGAAAGTTAAAATAGTGAAGAAGAAAAACACGATCAAGAAAAAAAACAAAAAAAACTATTTCCAAATCAAACCTCAACCAACACAAATCTACAATACTACCAAAAACACTGTAAACTAGTCGCACAAAAAACACATTCAAGACCAAAACACGAATAAATCGTCAATTACCAAATCTACCAAATCAAGCCTCAACCACTACAAAAAATTCTAAAACACAAAAACCAAACTCAGAGATAAAAAAACTCAAAAACATCCAAAATCGAACTCTCTGGAGCTAAAAAGTAGTAAAAAACACAATGCAACAAAAAAAGAGGGAAAATTCACATATTTGCAAGGTTGGGGCAAAGGTGGTCAGAGACGACGAGAGTGTCGTCGGAGAGGGTCGCCTCGCCGGTGGTGGTCGTAGAGAGGAAGGTCACCAGAGTTTGGGAGAGAGTGGAAATGGGTTAGGGTTGTAAGGTTGGGGTTTTCTCTCATTTTCTAAGGGGGTGTGAGAAATTGGAGAGGTAATTTTTTTATACTCGAGAATCTAAAAGAAAATCTTCTCATTTCACTTTGAGAGCATAAAACTAGAAAAAAATTCACGGTCAATGATTTTTTTTATAAGTCAAAACGGTGAGTTTGGAGAGTGGGAGAGTCGGGCCGTAATTTTTTTAAATAATATTCATTTTAAAAAAAAATTTAAAACTAATCACAAAAAAAAAAAAAATCAAAACTACGCAGATCGCGGGTCGAACCCGCGATCCGCGCAACCACGGATCGCGGGTGCGATCCGCGATCCGTGCTCACGGATCGCGGGTGCGACCCGCGATCCGTGGGCGCGAGTTCTTATAAATATGCGTTTCGTCCATTTTTTTTTAAATCCAATTATTTTTTCAATTCCTCGTACATTTCCACTTCTACTCTCCACAGTTTTGAAATTGTGCCCGGTAATATTAATTTTTCTGATCCGTGTGTCTTTCCTGGTGTTATTTGAGATAAATATTTTTTTTCATTCTTATATTTATAGTTATTAATAATTGATAATAATATCAAATATTGAAATTATACTCTCATTACAATCTTCAAATTGTGCCTGGTGATATCAATTTTCTGATCCGTGTGTCTTTCCTGGTGTTATTTGAGGTAATTATTTTTTCATTCTTATATTTATAGTTATTAATAATTGGTAATAATATCAAATATTGAAATTATACTCTCTTTACAGTCTTCAAATTGTGCCTGGTGATATCAATTTTCTGATCCGTGTATCTTTCCTGGTGATATTTGAGGTAATTATTTTTTCATTCTTATATTTATAGTTATTAATAATTGTTAATAATATCAAATATTGAAATTCTACTCTCTTCACAGTTTTCAAATTGTGCCTGGTGATAACTTTTTTCTGATCCGTGTGTCTTTCCTGGTGTTATTTTAGGTAATTATTTTTTTCATTCTTATATTTATAGTTATTAATAATTGTTAATAATATCAAATATTGAAATTCTACTCTCTTCATAGTCTTGAAATTGTGCCCAGTGATAACTTTTTTTCTGATCCGTGTGTCTTTCCTGGGGGTATTTGAGGTAATTATTTTTTTCATTCTTATATGTATAGTTATTAATAATTGGTAATAATATCAAATATTGAAATTCTACTCTTTTCACAATCTTCAAATTGTGCCTGGTGATATCAATTTTTGTTATCCGTGTGTTTTTTCCTGGTAAAATTTGAGGTAATTTTTTATTCATTTTTAATTTCTATTTATGTCACATTATTAATAATTTGTAATAAAATCAAATCTTGATATAATTTGTAATATAAAACTGATTAAAGAATTTTTCATTGTAGTTAACAAAATGCTTGTGGTAAGTGTGTAATTTGGCGGTGAAATAGTTCAAAATGCAAGTTACGGTGTAGAGTACACGATAGGTCCAAGACTTACACTTTCAACGAGCGAAAATGTAACCTTAGAAGAACTTAAGAGTTGGATATATCAAGGTTTGAATGTCGAAGAATCTCAGTACTCGATGAATATTCAATATCGTTGTAACATTGCACCAACCGGTTACTTTTTTTTTAATGTGATGTCTGTATATGATGAGAATTCTTGGAGAATAGCCTATGAAACAACTTATTCCAAAATGGGAATGATGGAGTTATATGTACAGTTGAATCCTGTGGAAATTGAGTGGAGGGTTGAGATGTTTACAGGTAACCAACCGGGTAGTAGTAGTGGTGTAGGTTTCATATCTCAACAATCATGTGATGCAAACACCATAGCAGAAACCAGTCGACCTGCGAATAGAACTTCTGATTTCGTGCCTATACCAACAGATGATGAAGAAGAAAATGATGACGAAGATTACAATCTAGATACAGAGAATGAATCATCAGGTGAGGACGACGAGGATGCTGATGAGATTGAGGAAGATGAAGATATTGGTCCGAACGTGAGTCAGTTAAGCCAATACAACCCATTTAGAGGGAGGGGTTCGGTTCACCCTGCTAAAAGCTTTCATGATTGTTCTAGTTGGGTTCCTGCAGATACATCATTTATAGAAAGCAGCGTAATAGTTGAAGGTCCGTTAGCTGAGAATCAAGCATTCTCATCAAAAGACGCTCTGAAGAACGCAATATCGAAATGACACATTGACAATAATCAGGAGATCAAGGTGCAAGACAACAGCAAAACCAAATATAGGGTGAGATGTAAAGATGAAAATTGTAGCTGGATGTTGTACGCTACACGGACCGGTTCGGGTGATGCATGGTCTATAAGAAAATGTCCGTATAAGCATATATGCAGGTCCACAGCTGCCCGATTTGATCATGCTCAGCTGACTGCAAAGATGATGGCTGATATCATCCGTGAAGATGTCGAAAATAATGTCTCGCTCCCGATTAAACAGGTGTTTGGTCTGGTAAGAAAAATATTTCCAGGTGTTAATCCAAAGTACAATAAATTATGGCGTGCCCGCGAGATTGCTATTGCATACATGTTTGGAAGTTGGTCGGGTTCATATGCTTTGTTGGCTCAATTGTTAAATGCTATTAAACAATCAAATCCTGGAAGTAAAGTTGTAGTTCATTCTGACCCTTTACCATGCGCTGGTGTCCGTCAGTTTAAATGTGCAGCATGGGCTTTTGGTCCTTGTATTCAGGCATTCAAATATCTGCGTCCTGTTATCAGCATAGATGCCTCATTTCTTAAAGGTAGATACGAAGGAAGGTTACTTGTTGCTGTTGGGTATGACGCTGAGAATCAACTACTGCCTCTTGCATTTGGGCTCGTTGAGAAGGAAAACATATCCAATTGGGGATGGTTTATGAGATGGTTGCGACGAGAGGTGATTGGAGATAGGAAGATATGTGTCATATCTGATCGACATGCTGCAATTAAACACATTTTTAGGAATCCCGGTTACGGTTGGCACGAGGAAGGAAATGAAGCAGTTCACCGTTTATGCGCACAGCATCTTGCCGAAAACTTGCTCAAAAATTGTAAGAATCAATATGCAGTTGACGCCTTCAAGGCAGCATGCAGACACAGTAATCCGTGGGATTTCAAAGCCAGTTTGGAACAAATTGAGTATTGGAGTAAAGATGCATTACAATACATAAAAGGGATAGGGAAAAAAGATGAAACAAATGAGAATGAACCGGAGGTTCCTAGTAAGTGGTCGTTGTGTCACGACGGAGGCCAAAGATGGGGAATAATGACAAGCAATGCTGCAGAGTGTCTGAACAATGTTTTCAAAGAAGCTCGTGGTTTACCCATTTGTGCAATTGTAGAGGCGACATACTATAAACTGTTGGAGTGGTTCAACAACAGAAGACAACATGCACGTGTGTTGGCACAAAGAGGACACATCTTTTCCGAGAGGGTTACACAAATATTGGAAAAATCTGCAGCAGTTGCATGTCAACATGAGGTGAAAATAACTGATTTCGATACAGGAGTATATGAGGTCATATCCAAACATGAAAGAGTGAGCAGAACTGGAGGTAGGAGGGATCGTAGTTACAAGGTGATTCTACGTGACGGCACCAGACCGAAGTGTAAGTGTCGGGGACTACAAAATACAGGTATCGCTTGCAGTCATGTTTTGGCAGTGTGTGCCGCACGTAACTACAATGCCAATGAATATACACATTCGTACTACAGTGTCAACTCTCTAGTGCACACATGGGAGGGTCACTTCGATGTGTACGGGAAGGAAGAGGATTGGCCTGAATATATGGGAGACAAAATAATACCTGATCGAACTCTCGTCAAGAAAGGAAGGAGAATGTCAAAACGTTTACCGATGACGATGGATGTCATGGAAGGAAGGATAGGTCCGGGTCATTGTACAGGTTGTGGTTCTATTAATCACCCAAGCGATCGTTGCAATGTAAGGGAAGGTTGAATGTATAGTAATGTTTAATATATTGTAATGTTGAATGTATTGTAATGTTGAACGTGTTGTAATGTTTATAATGTTTATAATGTCTTATTTATAAGTCAAACCATATCAATTAAGATTACAAAACAAAATCATAAGATCTTAAAGTACAACCGCGAGTACAACTGAATTACAATATGAACTACTGCGTGGGAGTGAAAATCTTTGTCTTCATCTTGCGTCGGCACCCTCGACCGACTGGAGTCGCAACATGCACTGATTCTTCTTCATCATCAGAGACGACGTATGGAACCAACTCAGATTGGGGTTGAGTCTGAACAGGTGAATGAGACTCAACAGGTCGAAAAGGTGACTGATTTTGAACAGGCAAATAAGGTGACTGAGTCTCGTAAACTATGGAAGGTACAGGATTTAATTCACAAGTGTACCCTTGGTCAGTGAATGGACTGAATATACCATCCAACAAATTCCCGAAGTCTGTTTGCGGCAACTGAGGGGTATCATAATTACTACCAGGTGTCTGATAAGTTGGATAATCTTCGGGAATCTGGGAAAGCCCAAACTGCGTGGGCTGCGATGGTCCTGCGCCAATGTCACCATATGTTTCAGAATATCCAAACTGGGTTGGCTGCGATGGTCCTGCGCCAATGTCACCATATGTTTCAGAATATCCAAACTGGGTTGGCTGCGATGGTCCTGCTCCAATGTCACCATATGTTTGAGAAGATCCAAACTGCGTTGGCTGCGATGGTCCTGCTCCAATGTCATCGTATGTATATGAACCTCTAAACTGCGATGAATCTGGGACAAAATCATCGTATGATGCATTGGATAACCTAAAACTATATGTTGTTTGGTATGCAACTCTAGGTACAGGACAGTCATCACGAATCTCATTATTACCATCATCATCTTCAGGAATCGACTCCACATCTCCAGGTAATCCAGCATCGCACAGTACTCTTTCAAATTCGTGCACCTGATCGCAATCGACAGCATCGAGTTGGTGACTCTTCAGCAACATTTTACACAGTCCCTTAGTTCCACGTTTGTACAACTGCTTAATAACAAATTTAGCCCGTTGAATACCACGTAAGCCCTGCAATTGTAGTTTGAAAATTAGATAGTAAAACACAACAAACAATAATCGTCAAAGTCGTTCAAAATACATACCATACGTCGAACACGTGGTCCACCAGGAACGTAACCTAAGTCCTCAATAGAATCACGTGGGGGTGGCAACGGCCTTTCCAAACCGAACTCTATTTGGCCTCGTATGTAGACTGTGTACATACCATTATGCTGAAACCACTGACGATACCGTCGATTTTCTCTCGGATCATATGGTCGACCTTCGTGAACAATATGCGGTCTTTCCCACATTCGTATGTAAATTTCATGCTTCGCTGACCAATCATCTCTCTGTCGGGCCGCATGTACTATCTTATCAAGTTTTTTGAGTTCTGTCCACGGATGAGGTTCTGGCGGTGGCGTCGTCTGATAAAATCCAAATTGTCTCATAGTTCTTTCTGGATAATGCCATGAAATCATCCAGAAATGAATCAAAGGCACTCTCGCAAGCCAATATGCAGCATCAGTAGTAAATACCCGGCCAGGAAGCGACATCATACTTTCATAATACGGCTGCCAGTTTACATGCTCATCCAACATACATTCAAATTCATTTCTGTAATGTGTAAGACAATTATGTGCGGCACTAACCTCATAAGTCTGTGGGTATTGCCACTTAATAGCAAATGGAGGTCACGAGTCTAGGTCTTCTCCACCTAAACACTCAGCATAACCCACGTGTCTCGGCCGAGCTACGGGAAACCGAGTCCAAGACCAGTGTTGAAGAAGTAACAATGCACCACCAATGTTCCTTTTCCCAGTTTGACATGAAATAGACAAGTTGCGATATAAACATGAAAGCACGGCCGCACCCCAATTGTATACTATCGGCTTGTCCAACACCTGCAAAAATCTCAAATACATAACTGGAACACCTGTCCCAGAGCTATCAGGGAAAACCATGGATCCAAAAAAATCTAAAATGAAAGCCCGTGTATATTGTGCCACTTCTTCATCTGTGGGAAATTCTGGCAGATTCCCGTAATTTAGCCGCAACCATTGCAAACTGATGCTAAATCCGGACTCTTTGAACATTTGTGGTTCATCTCCTCCTACCGTTCTTTTACATTTTTTCATAATCTCGGCGTTTATATCAATTCCAAAGCAATTTCTAATTAACTCACGACTATCTCGATCACTGTGCCCGATTATTGGGATACCATTGATAGGTAGACCCCACAAACAGCTAACATCCTGCAATGTTAATCCAACTTCCCCAACCGGTAAGTGGAAAGTGTGAGTCTCAGGACGCCAACGCTCTACAAGTGCAGTAATCAATCTATTGTCTGTCCTTGTATGTTTTATTTGGGCAAGTTGATATAATCCCAAATTTTTGAGTGCTTGACTAAAACAATCGTGGAAAGGAATTACTGGACGATGTGCACGACATTCCAAAACAGCCTCCGGCTATAATATATTCAAATATATTGTGAAAAATAAATCAATTAAAAATTGTAATTTAAATATTTACAAAATTAACACAATATACTTTTTTTGTACTTACATTTGTGCAAATATCATTGACTCTGAACATGCAATTTGGTATTCCGAGAAGTGGGGAAATAGACTCTCTATCAACTGCATCATTATACTCACGTTCGTTTTGTACAGAGCGACTTCTACTTAAATGACTCATTTTGTCAAAACAACTGTTCATGAAAATAAAAACAGAATTACTTATAATAATTAAAAAATAATCTACTCGTACATTTCATGACAAATTGCATGTTATAGAAATAATGAAAGTTATAACAATTTAACACATAAATACAACTAATATTACAATTTTAATTTAACAGAAAATAATAAATAACTATTACAAATACTTATATTATATAATAAATTTCGTAAATGTACGTTATACAAATTTTAAATGTATATACAATTAATTTAATTATAAACAGATACATAAATACAACTAATATTTATAATTAAATATAATAGAAAATAACAAAACAATTCCAAATAATTTAAATTTAACAAAGAAATTAAATCTTAATTTAATATATTCTTAAGTAAAAAATTTGTGTAAAATTTACCTGAGTCCAAGATAAGCTGGGAAATAAGTGTTGTGTGAGCTCCGAATTGTAGAAAAACTAGAAGAGAAGTGTCGTGCGAACCCGAGAAGATAATAAAAACTAGTTGAGATTAACTGATTTTAACTCAAAATTTAATCTGAAAACTCAAACATTAACTGAAAACTCAAAAATTAACTGAATACTTAATCTGAAAACTCAAAAACTTAATAACTGAAATAAAAAAAAAGTAAAAAAAAAAACCCGACGGATCGCGGATCGGATCCGCGATCCGTGGACACGGATCGCGGGTCCAATCCGCGATCTGCGTACTTTTGAATTTTTTTTTTTTTTGTGATTAGTTTTCGAATTTTTTTAAATATGTTTATTATTTAAAAAATTTACGGGAGTCGGGAGAGGAGAGGGGTTTCCTTTGGTTTCCCAACGGAAGAGGTGAGAATTTAGAGGGAATCGGGGCTTTTATATGCTTTAAACTAAGAAAAAATAACACTAATATCTTACGAGTTTACACTATACAGACACCTACTCTTTTTCGGGTCAAATGGATTTTTCTTCTTCTTCTTCGTTTCCTTCTATTCCCCTGATTGCACACACCCCTCTTAAAGGAGCCAACATATATTATTGAGCTAGTCTTTCTTGGAACTCATATAGTACAAAATCTGACATGTTAAAGAAAAGAATAGTCAATTGATGCATCGACCTATGTAAACTAGCATTTCTTCATAAATTCTAGGTAAATTAAACCATGCAATCGATGTGTGCCGATGTGTTGGGCCCATTAGTCGTGGGTGCAGCTGCAGCCCACTAAGGAATGGACTAATCCTAAACAAAAGTGATGAGCATTGGAGTTCCAACCTTCGTCTCTCTTTCTTCTCTTTATTTTTTTCTTCTTGTTTTGCAAAAAAGAGGAAGAAAAGAGAAAAAAAGAAGTGAGACTGCAGATGCCTAGTGACGAATGGCCGCTGCAAATGGTCCCATAATTCCCCTCTTTCTCTTGGTGCAGGTTCGGGTAGAATCACCCAACAAAATGGGCGCGAGTCAAATGATGTGGAAGTGGGTTTTCTTCGAGGGCAATGTCAAATTATGTTTTTTTTTGGGGCGTGGAAATAATATCTTGGTCAGCTCACGATACAAGGTTTACGTATCTAACATACGCAGTGTCAGTGTTAACCTCCTCAAACCAAAAGGCGTTTGACATTCGAGATTTCATATAGGATTTGAGAAGAGTGGATGGGTGCTGGCCAAACGTTCGCAACTGGGTAAATTTCACTTATATCCTTGATGCTAGTGTCTTCAAACTTGAAAAACAATTCCTAGTCGTTCTCTTTTAAGACTAGATTTGACAATTTGACATGAAACACAAAAAATTAGTATTTAGATTTAAGAATTTCGTGTTTCGGGTACACAAAATCTTTTCGTGTCGATCTGTGTCTCACCCACCAGGTATACGAAAGTACCTAACATTACACGATATTATATATTTAGTTTTAGAAATACAAACATATTTGGAATGATAGCTCATTGGTTAGGTGAGGGAAGGTCTGTTGTGAGGATCTAGGGTTCCAATGCGACTACTAGGGCTCAAACACTTGAGATCAAAGGTGCAGAGCAATTGGTGCTAACCACAGACACATCTGAATTCTCCTTTTAAGGAAGAATGCTTCATGTTATATATCGTTTAATTTTAGTTGTCGTTTTTTTAAAAAAAAGTCACAAATCGCCCAATGTAACATTTCCTCCCACACAATGGCTATAAAACACATAGAACCCCTCTTCATTCATTGAACCTAACTTGGGCTTTCCCCTTGAGAGACTCTTAGGTAAAAGTAATTTAATTGGTTCCTAGTTGAAAACAATGAAATTAATAATAGAAATTCGTGTAAGTTGTGTCGTTTCATGTTAACACGAAAAGATTCCAGTCGTGTTCGTTTTCCTTGTCTTGATACACGAAATTGTTTCGTGTCGTGTTCGTGTCTACTTAAATTGGCTGGTACACGTAAAAATACGATATGAAAGTACACGACATGATTGTCAGACCTATTTAAGACATGCAATCACAACCACTTGGAGATTTTTTTGCACATAAAGTCACACAGATTTTACGTCTAGCGTCTCGAGACACATGGATTTTGGAAAGAAGGGAGGTGGATTGAAGTTTGGTCTTACGGGGTTAGGATGTGAAAATCCAAGACACAAAATGGCATACTATATAGTGTGTGTTTCTGAACTATAGTGTATTTTTCATCCTTTATGGGAGTTTGTGCACTAAGAATCCAATGGAAAATAAAATATTTTCACTTTGACTCCATATTTTCCTTTTGTTTGTGCATACCTTGGAAAAGTAAAATGTTTTCCTTTTTTGTGCGAAAGAATTTACCCAAACAATTCTCTAACCTTTCCCCACAGAAACCAAGAGAAAATCCCCAAACCCTAGCCCTTTCTCCAAACCCTCTCCTCTCTCCGACGAACCTCCTCTCTCCGGCCACCACCGGCGAGGCATCCCTCTCCGGCTCTCTCCGTTTCTAGTCAGATCTCCACTTCAAAAATCATATTTTTTTGGTTTAAAATCTATTTTTGGTTTTGTAAGCACTCTTTCAAGTTTAATTTAATTAGTCTTTCAATTACTTGCATGAACTTGGTGTCCCAAGTCCAGTTCCCTACGTTTTAAATTTGGTTTTGTACCTATGTCTTGTTCCCTCTCATGATCGTGACTTCTTAAAAAACATTATGTGTATTTTTCTTGCCAATCTTAAGATAGAGATATTATAGTACCCATCAAGTTATTCCATCTTTTAATTTCTGGAAGTGCTTCAATTACAGAAAGGAGAGAATAAAGTCATGTGGATGTGAGTTTCTTTTATATAAAAGTGATGTTGTAACGTCCCGTCCCCAAGTCCGCATCGAACTCGGGTCCCGGTCCGTCACCCATGGGCCCACTGGCCCACAACACCCACCTATTGCCACAAAACTTAAGTTGGTAAGTGTTATGGTAGTGGGCTCATGTCTTTATATCCCACCCCAACATTCTCATGTTAAGCAATGTGGGACTAAACTTGGGGGTTTTACAACCTACCCCACTTGAACACCTGACGTCCTCGTCAGGGTCAAGCCACTCAATCACCAGGCGTTGTGGGATTCTAGAGGTGGCTCCCACCCTTTAGGTGTAGTTCTTAGTTCCCACAATTCCGGCTGGTTCAGGCTCTGATACCATCTGTAACGTCCCGTCCCCGAACCCGCATCGAACCCGGGTCCCGGTCCGTCACCCATGTGCCCACTGGCCCACAACACCCACCTATTGCCACAAAACTTAAGTTGGTAAGTGTTATGGTAGTGGGCTCATGTCTTTATATCCAACCCCAACATTCTCATGTTAAGCAATGTGGGACTAAACTTGGGGGTTTTACAACCTACCCCACTTGAACACCTGACGTCCTCGTCAGGGTCAAGCCACTCAATCACCAGGCGTTGTGGGATTCTAGAGGTGACTCCCACCCTTTAGGTGTAGTTCTTAGTTCCCACAATTCCGGCTGGTTCAGGCTCTGATACCATCTGTAACGTCCCGTCCCCAAGTCCGCATCGAACTCGGGTCCCGGTCCGTCACCCATGGGCCCACAACACCCACATATTGCCACAAAACTTAAGTTGGTAAGTGTTATGGTAGTGGGCTCATGTCTTTATATCCCACCCCAACATTCTCATGTTAAGCAATGTGGGACTAAACTTGGGGGTTTTACAGATGTGGTTTATTTGGATGTGGTTTATTTGGTTTATATGAATGTAGGTTTCTTTGGTTTTTCGGCAATCTAGAAAATAATATTCACCTTTGATTGTTAATTTATGTTGTTTATAAAAATCATTGTGATGAGTAAAGTCAAAGTTAAACAAGGAAGAAATTTTATGTGGAGTTCTAAGGCTGAAGAACTTATACTAGAATATTTATGTGAGGTAATCGTGGATGGATATGTGAAAACCCCTTGTGGGAAAATTAAACTTCAAACGGTTGCAAATGTCATTAAGAAAGTTAATGGTAAATTGAATCTTACAATTACAAAAGCAACCTTTGGAAGTAGACTGAAGACTTGGAGGGCTATGTATAAAAATTATACCATTATTTATAACCAGAGTGGTTGGGGTCCTAACTTCATCAAAGGACAAACTGACGTGGAGAAAGAAGTCTGGGATGACTTAGTGGAGGTTACCTGAGAACTCTTTAAGTGTTAAATCTTTTTTTCCATATACATAGATGACACATAACAATTAATTGATATTTTTGTTGATGCTAGAAACACCAACATATGGAGACTTATAAAGGATAGAGTTGCCCAATCTACGAGCAACTTCAAACTCTATTTGAAAGTAACATGACTAATGGTCGAGGTGCAATGCAATATGAATTTGTAAGACCTTCCCGAGGTGTGAGTGAGAACTTTGATCCGAATAATATAGAAGAGTTCAAATGGATTCAAAGTGAGGATTTTGAAGTTGACAGATCTCAAGCTGATAGAAAGGAAAAGACCACCAACTTCAAGTAAAGTAGGAAAAAGAGCACATCCTCACGCTGAGTCTAAAGAGGCAATGCCATCTGCACTGGGTGACGTGGCTGCTACTTTCAAAGTGTATGTTGAAAAAGAAGATGATGCAAGTGGAAAATGACTTAAAGTAATGGAAGAATTGGTTGCTGTAGAACAACAAAAAATGGAAGAAATTGTTGCAATTGAAAGAAAGAAATAAGGAACAAATGGTTACTCTGAAGCAAAAAAAATAAAATAGGACAAAGAAGCCTTTTTGGAGTTGTCTGGAATTCTACTTTCACTTCCAGGATTTAATCAACATGATATTTTTAAATCCATGAAACTATTTGAAAATGATAAGAAATGTAGTGCATTCTTAAGTTTTCCACATGAAATGTGTGCTGATTGGTTGAGGTGAGCTTTGGATGACATGTAACATTGTATTTTTTCTTGAAAAAACAATAGGTACTTTTTTGGATGACATTGGGTTAATGTGATATTTTGTGATATGAATTTTTTGGCTTATCAATGTTATCATCATCTTAATATTATTTTTATGTGATATTTCAAATTTGATACCATGTTGTGATACTTCCAAACTGTTACTTTCAAAAGGGAAGGAACGAAATCATTATGTTAGGTGCTCGAAGAAAATGAAGAAAAAAAATGAGAAGAACCTGACAAATTTGTGAATCATGACACATAATGTGTTTAGCATTGCAAATGCATAAATGTTTAAACTTGTAGCGGTTGAAAGAATTTATAGCGATGAGGGACAAGCATATGTTCGTAGATTATTAGACCATAGGATTCCCAATGAGGTCTACAAGTGTAGAAAAATATATAGAATGCGACAATAAATTTTTTGAAAATTCTGTGACTTATTATCCACAAAGGGTGTTATCAACGACACAAAAAAGATAACAATTCAGGCATAACTTGCAGTATTTCTTGTGACAGTGGGGCAAGACCAATGATATGGGGTGACCAAGGAACGATTTCATCGATCTAGCTGGAATATTAGTACTTACTTCAATAAGATGTTAAATGCGATTTTACAATTGCATGACATCTTTGTAGTTGATCATTCAACCAATATTCCAGACATAATCAAGAACGATCCAAAAGTATTTCCATATTTTAAGGTAAAGATGACATATTTTATCTTCAATAATTAATATAACATTCTAACATGATTCAAATTTTTACAAGATTGCATTAACGTTATTGATGGAACACATGTCAAAGCTACGATACATGGCAAAGAAACGTTATGGAAACATGCAACGTCACTATGTAATTTACTTATGTTCTTGCAGGTTGGGAGGGTTCTGCACCTGTTGCTAGAATATTACAAGACGCATTGACACGAGAAAATGACTTAAAAGTACCAATCGGTAAAAAATCTTATTAATCTAGCAATCATTTAGAAAAATGTGTATGTGTTAGGATATATAATATTTCTGAATTTGTGTACAGAAAAATATTATTTAGTTGATGCAGACTATCCAAATAGACCTCAATTTATTTGTCCCTACAAAGGTGATCGATTACCTTCCAATTCTATTGAGAATTTTAACTATCATCATTCTCAATTGAGAAATGTGATAGAGCGAACTTTTGGAGTTGTGAAGCATCGAATTACCATTTTAAGGGGGTATATGCATTTTCCTATAGAAACTCAAGTAAAAATCATTTTGGGATGTTTTCTGTTACATAATTTTATTCGTAGAGAAGATAATGATGATTTGCTTGAATATCTTGATGATGAGTTAGATCACATTGAAGATGAGACTTCAATTTTTCAAAGAAGAAGATGTAGACGAAAAAGAAACTGAAGTTGGATTATCTCAACAACAAAAAAAGTTGTAGATAAAATGCACAATAATTTGGCCATTTTCATGTGGCTTGATTGAATGTTCACGGGACATTGTTTGTTGACATTATTGAATTGTATTTTTAATTTTTGTTACATTTAAATGGATTAAAACATTATCTTTAATTATTTTATGTTTGTGTTCCTATATTATTTATTTGTATTTGGTTTGCTTTAATATTCATTTATCTTCTTCATTATTTGAAAATACCAACAACAAAAATACATTATTTTTACATTTTATGATAAATTTCAGTGATATGCACAAATAACAGAATTTGAATTCCATCAGATTCGAGTTACAAGCAAAAATTACAAAATTTGGTCAAATAAAATTTTAATTTCGCTGAATTTTGTTTTCCATTACTTTTCTTTTCAGCCCCAGAATTATTTTCACCTGCTTCTTGTGCACGTTTGTCGCAAACGACACTTGAAATTTCATTTTGATAATGCTTTGGCGACGCTTAGAGCATGTTTAACCATGTCCGGGCTACCTCGGGCGTCCTGCTCTCTTTCTCCGTCACGTCAGCTTCTCTATCCGCGACGTCAGCTTCTCTCTCCGTCACGTCAGCTCACATCGCCCACCCAAAAACTCCCATTAATCATGCCCGGGCTACCCCACCCACCCTACACTCTATTTCCTCCACATCATTTATTAATTAAACAATTTTAATTCTTACACCACATTTAACAAATTACATTTTACATAATATTAATTCAAACTATTTAACTCAAACTATTAAATCAATTAACCTATGTGTTAGATCTTGGGTTAAATATCTTAGACCATACTATTAAACCACCTCGACAGGTCGTTCGGGTAGACCATATGTGTTAGACCATGTGTTGAATCTTCATCACTTGTAAAAAACTCATTGTAATACAACCCGTTACCACAATAATAAAAATTTATCCCCTCACGTTACTAAAAATACCCAATACATTATCAATTAACTCTAATAACAAAACATCCACTAAAAAATAAAAAAATCCGACGAACGGGGGCAACACGTGCCCCCGCCCGATGGGTGCCCGTGCGCCAAATCGGGTGCTCCGGCACCTGATTGGCCACCCGGGCGGGCGCCCCGGGCGCCCGCCCGACAGGCGCCCGACCCGTTAAGGGTGCCCTTGTGCAAATAGCCCACTATCGTCAGAAGCGCAGGCACCATTCTTCCCAAACATAACCCACGTATCTTAATTGTGCTTGATAGGCTTTCGGTTCACGTACTGTAATTATTATTTGATGCTTTGTGGATAACAGGATTGGGGCGATCCAATTCCAAGTTCGATCCTTCAAGTCGAACAAGTTCGATTTTCAGGATCAAAGATGTGCTTGGGCTTACAAACTTGAATTAAAATTGGATGGGTTGTGATGCTAGATCGCGCCGCCAAACCCACCCCATCCTGATTTATTCTGAGCCTAATCTTTTTTAGTCAAAATGGAAGTAAAGAAGAGGAAGATAACGAATAATCAAGACAAAACATGGATTTTTCATTCTCTATTCATGATGTAACCCTTAATTTTGAAGTATCGGTTGTGCGTGGGTCCAAAACCGAATCGAAACCGGTCGGACTGGTGAACTTGAATATTCTTTTTTTTGTGGACCGAAGACCGGACCTGATTATTCAGGTCCCTAACAGTTTTAGACCTGCTTGAATTTGTTTCATGTGTTCCAGCATATGTGATATAAAAATTGCAAATGAGATGACTAGTATGAACCTATTTGGACTATAAAACATATCCAAATTCAATAATTTAACAAAAAATAATAAGTACAAATATTCAATTACATAAATCTTCACCAAATACAAGTTTTTATCATGAAATTTGATAATAAGAGTTCAATATGATATTCTTACTTGTTCCACCAAAAACATTTTGGGCTTAGAAGCTTAGGTATCACTCATGAAAATTATTATTTTTAATATAAAAAATTGAGGTAACATGTCCAGACCGGAATATTCCAGGTTTTGCATGGACTAGAATCCCAGAATTAAGTATTTCCACGGACTGGAAACCGAACCTGAATCCACCGGTTCGGTGGACTGATCCAGTTGAGGTCAAAATTCTTGTTCGGACTGATTTTACGCACCCCTATATACAATGGAACACAGATGCAAATCAATGTACAACGTGCACAACACATGAGGGAAACGTGCTAGTAAAATCAAGGGTTAATTACAGTTTGCCCCCCTGAACTATGCATTGGTATTACTTTGCCTCCCTGAAATTTCAAAGTTAACAGTTACCTCCCCTGAACTTTAATTTTGTAACACTTTGCCCCCTTGAACTTCAAAAACTTATTATTTAACACACATTCGACGTTTTTTTTCCTAATTTTTTTGTTGTATCCCTAATACACTTATAAACCTGTGTTTACGTGAAAGTTTGGATCGAAACGGAAGTCAGATATGGTTGAAATTTGGGTCGGATTGAGTGTTAACAGGGAGAATCCCCAGTCATTTCGGCAAATTTAAGTCCGGCACCAAGATTTGTCTTGGCCACAACAACCTCACCGGCTCCATCCCTAAGCCCCTTGGAACCGTCGATTTCAACAAGTTCGACAGGTCGAGAAACAAGCTCACAGGCGACACCTCCTTCCTAGTCGGAGAGTCCAAGTCGACGTTCGAGATCAATATTTCGAGGAACAAGTTTGCGTTCGACTTGTTCAACGTCAGGTTCCCCAAACAACTAGGCTGGCTGCTGATGGACCACAACGCCATATATGGGACCATTCCCAAGCAAATCACAAAGCTCACGACTTCCCGAATTTCAATGTGAGTTACAATAGGCTGTGTGGCGAGATTCCTCAAGGCGGCGCCTTAGCGGGGTTCGATAAGTGGATTTATGCCCATAACAAGTGCCTACGTGGTAAGCCATTGGCACCCTGCGAGTCTACTATCACCATTGGTGCTAAAACAGATGTATTGCTCATGTGAAAAGCAGAGCATTGCACTATCCTATCTACTAATTAATAACTGACATGCGTCAGAAATCCTGAAATAAAAGCTAAGGGATAGAATTTTAATGATAGTGATAAAATTAGAAACTTCTCTAAGAGAATTACACCTCGATGAACAGGGCTAGTAGATCCCAGTCGTAGAATAAACACGAAGAGGGGCGGATTCAGGACAAAATTGAATGGTGAACATCTTATAACTTTAAACAGTCTATAAGAACACATTCAATGATACTCTTTTATCGGAAGCCCGGGCGAACCCCCCGTAGCGAGAGGGACTAGGGATGCAAATGTTAACCAATTATCTAAGTATTCAATTCGAAAATTACAATTTGGTTGGTATTTGGTAAAACAGTTTTTACCGAATAAAAATTGAATTTGAAATTGATTTTTTTTTTTACCATTTTCAAATTCGGATATAGATCAAACCATATCTGAATATCCGAAAATACCAATTTTGGCATCCAATATATTTAGTTATTAATATTTGTATTGTGAGTTAATATAAGATAAAATTATTTCTTATGTAAACATATACATAATAGAAAATGTAAAAACAAATTATAATATAATTATCTTAACACAACTTTCCAAAATATTTTAGATTATACAACAAAAGATATATAAAAATATGTTATAGAATTTGAACATTTTCCGAATTCGAAAAGTTCTCGAATTCGGATACGAAGTTGGTAAGCTATAAAAATTTGAATTTGAATTTCATATGTTTATTTGGAATTCAGATTCGAATTTGGATACTATTTGCATCCCTAGGGGGGGCATGCCGCCGGAGCGGGTGGGTGGCACATCTCCCATTTTTATTTTTTTTTAATAGTTAGTAATAGTAATATATTTAATTAAAAGTTATTTTAAATCTTTTTTTCAATTTTTTTCTTCTGAAAATATGTTTTTTATTTGTTTTTATTTTTATAATTTTTTATTTATATTACCAAGAATTGATCTCCAAATGACGTGGAGATGAGATAATGTATGATGTTTAGGAGGTTTCAGGACACGATTAAGGGTGATCATAGAGAGAAATCAGAGTGTTGTTAAAAATAACCTAAAAATCAAAAGGTAGACATCCTTTTGTGAAAAATAAGAATGGACACACTTTAAGAAAATGATCTTTATTAGCATAAAAAATCAGAAGTGAGCACTGTCTACGCGTGTCCAAGACTTGGTCAGCTCACGAACATGACTAACGATGAGACCTTGTGATCATGGGCCATCTCCTAGATTTAAGTCGAATGCGGTAAATAATTCTTACAAAAAGAAAATACACAGCTCAGTCACCGTTATTAGGATCCCAAAGTCACTTCTTTAACTTTCACTATATAGACAAAGTTTAGCGCACATTCAGCCATCCAGGGTTGGCAATACCAATATGATGCGACAAGACCAAAATTTAAATGAAAACGTTGACGAGTAAAAGAAAAAAGTAAGTAGATGTTCACAGTCTTGTTATGATTCTTGAATAGTGTTATGTCCGACGAAAACAACGCGGTTGTGTTTGTAAAATACTATACCATAACGCGTCGTGTGTTTGCAATTACCACAATCCAGTGGAATCCAAAACACATACCAACAAATTCTTCCAGAAGTTGTTTTGTTCTTTGTCCGGCTGCGTTATCTCCGTCAGCCTTAAGTGGCAGCATACCCAACGTCCACTACAATAAATCATTCACGCACTGGCCATTTGGATACTTTCCACAAAAAGATATCTCAACGTGTTAGTGTTATTCCTTCAAAGTTCCATAAAAGCATCCACACATATCCAACACACCAACCGAAGCATGTTGGCCGTAATTCTCACCGGCTTCCTCGTATTTTTCTCCGCCGGCGTTGCTCCGGCGGAATCCGCCAAATGCAACCCGGAGGACAAAACGGTTCTACTCAAAATCAAGAAGTTCTATGGCAACGCTATCCTTCTGTCCGGCTGGACTACCGACCACGGTTGCTGCAACTGGGGGGGAGTCAATTGCGACGAGAAAACAAACCGTGTGACTGGACTTTACATTTTCGACGATACGAATCTCTCTGGTACCATTCCTCCGGCAATCGGAGAACTACCGCACCTGAAAGACTTATATTTCCACAAATTGCCCAACTTGGTTGGACCTATCATTCCAGAGATTGGTAAACTCAAGAACCTTAAGAGTCTGTATATGGAGTCGAACGGGCTATCTGGGCCCATTCCGACCTTTCTTGTCACCCTGAAAAATCTCGAGCAGGTAGACCTCTCCTTCAACCGTTTCACTGGTACTAATAACACACAGCATTGTCATTATCTTGTTGGATTCGTAATTAGTAATTAGAAAAAATAATTAACTCTGGACCTATCAATTTCTCGTATACGACACAAACGTGACATGATTACGTGAAATCTTTTGCATTGTTCAAATGTTTTATTAGGATGATTTGTCAAACTATAACATAAAATAATGATATACAATTTGACACAAATTATAAGATATGTTAATTTCTTACGCTGAGCTGACAGGAATAATATATTTTGTTAGATATTTTAATTTTCTTATTTCACAGTGGTCAATTAAAAAATTATTTAGAAAGAAAATTATCGATATAACATTTTACTTAACTATTTAACATAATTGATTCTCTTCGGATTGTGTTTTACATTATAACTCAAAATCTTTACTTGAGTAGAAAACTGTGTGACACTATAGAACACGAACGATAAGATTGACATGTTTAATTGACTCATGACTTCAGGAACAATCCAACCTGGCCTTGGGAGTTTGCCGAAGCTCAGGTATCTTGCCCTGGACCTCAACCAACTCAGTGGAGGAATCCCTAGCGACTTCGGCAAATTCATGTCCGAAATGTACGTCTCCCTGAGCTACAACAACCTCACCGGTCCAATCCCCAAGTCCCTCGGAAACGTCGATTTCACCAGGTTCGACGTGTCGAGAAACAAGCTCACCGGTGATGCCTCCTTCCTGTTGGGAGAGTCCAAGTCGGCGAACCAAATCCTTCTTTCGAGGAACCAGTTTGCCTTCAACCTGTCCAAAGTGAAGTTCCCCAGAAGAATAAACTGGCTGCTTCTAGACCACAATGCCATATACGGGGCAATTCCCAAAGATATCACAAAGCTTACCAAACTCCTCAATTTCAACGTCAGTTACAATAGACTGTGCGGCGAGATTCCGCAAGGCGGCGCCTTAGTTATATTTGATCGGTGGAATTATGCCCATAACAAGTGCTTATGTGGTAAGCCATTGGCACCCTGCAAGTCCACCGTCTCCGTTGGTGCTAAAACTCATGATTTACTCTTGTGAAAAGCAACTTTTCTATCTTCTAAATAACTGACATGCATCAGAAATCTACAAATAAATGTCATTTTGTGTCGTGCGAAATAATGGCAGTGTGAAGAGGAACGCTCATTATTTTTCTTGGTGGGAAACCAGGGCTCTCTAATTCATGTATCATTTCATGCACATCTAACACACTTACGGAAGTAAATCACATTGAGTTTGTGTGCAGTTTAACAAAAAAAATAAAATCACATTTTTAACGAAATTAAATTATTAATAGGTCTGAGTAAACTACTTGCAATTCTATTCATCCACTATACATACTTCTGAATCTTGTATTGGTCAAAGAATCACAAACACAAAAAAGAATTAATAAAAGTTGAACCTAGATGTAAACCAATCTACACCGAGAATAAATATTTTTTCCTAATACAATTTTTAAGAAGAACCTCTGGTTTTGGTTTAGGCCAATAGCTCACTTTTGTTTATAAGTTTGTCACTGCTGGGGTATCCGATATCTCAACTACAAATTGAACTTAACACAACATTTTTCTGTCAGCACAACCACAAATCCAACAAAATACAAAAATCCTTCACTTTCACAACTAGACCTGGTTAACAGGCCAGGCCGTTCCAGCACAGCACAACCCGCTACTGCCTACTGGCAAGGCTCGGCATGCCAGGCTGACACGTGCCGTCAGGTTGAAGGCCCAGCAACTGTGTCATGTCGTGCCGGTCTGACACGGTCTGTTACTCAGGTCTAATCATAACCCAACTATTCAACACTCTCTTCTCAACATCATTCCTCGATAAAAAACAAAATAGAAAAAAATTTAAACTGATTTTAGAAAAGAAATAAAAAATAAAAAATTACAAGGGCCAATGGCCGGGGGCACGTGGACCCCACAACCACTTGGTAGGTCGCAATCCCAGTTGCATTGCGACCGGGGTCGCGACCCGACCCCCGTTAAGGGCCCAAATCCAGGTCACGACCTAAGGTTTCCACCCAGTAGTGGAAGGCCTTACATGATACACCAACCCAAACAATATAAGACAAGTTGGTATTATTTTCAAATGCAACAACGGTGATTTGCATTTTGGGACTTTTTTACGTTCTTGATTGGAGATCTTAAGACTTATAAAATTAGAAACTGCTTACAGCGTCCGTAACTATGATCTTAAAGAAAATTGTCTCAGATATCTCTCTCTGTCACGTCAACTTTTCAGTTCACAATATTTATCCACAATATTTTTCCCTTTTATCTTTCAACCATAAAAAATGGCTAATTACAGTTTGCCCCCCTGAACTATGTCTTGGTATCACTTTGCCCCCATGAAGTTTCAAGTTAACAGTTACCTCCCCTGAACTTTAATTCTGTAACACTTTGCCCCCTTGAACTTCAAAAACTCATTATTTAACACACATTCGACGTTTTTTTCCTAATTTTTTTGTTGTATACTCAATCCGACCCAAATTCCAACCATATCTGACCTCCGTTTCGATCCAAACTTTCACGTAAATATAGGTTTAGGAGTGTATTAGGGGTACAACAAAAAACATTAGGAAAAAATGTCGAATGTGTTAAATAATGAGTTTTTTAAGTTGAATGGGGCAAAGTGTTACATAATTAAAGTTCAGGAGAGGTAACTGTTAACTTTGAAACTTCAGGGGGGCAAAGTGATACCAAGACATAGTTCAGAGGGGCAAACTGTAATTAACCCTAAAAAAATAATGCTGCCAAATCAACTATTCTCTTTTCTCCAACTCATTTTACATTTTAGAAATAAATAAATCATTATCTATCTAGTTTACGTATATATAAATTAATATTTCTAAATATTGATACCAAATTGTTCCACATATGTGAGTAAATTGTTGACTCAAATAAAAAAACAACACATAACTGGTTACTGAAGGGAATGTGTTCTAAAAGTTTTACTTTTAAATGTCAATTATTATGAATTGAATGAGAAATCATTTTGTTCCTTGTTTATGTTATTCGTCTTTTAGAAGTGTTAAGGAAGATGCTCTTGGTCCTTAACCGTAGAGCTCTAAAAGATATTGGTTTACATAAAACAAAAGATATTCGCAATCATGGTAATTAACATGGAACATTAATTACCGAGTTAAGATTGTCGTGTTGGTCATAGATCATTGTAGCTCTACAAGTGAGTGACAACACGGGTATGCAAAAGAGGAAAATATTACTTTTGTATACTGAATAAACCTAATAAGTAAAATATTATAGAAATGTGTTTCTGTGTCATTAATATTTTACTGTGTCTTTGGTCCTTTGATATGAGACTTATATCTAATAACTTAAGGAATACTTAATTAGATCAGTGTCTTGAACTATCGATCAGTGTAGTGTAAAGGCATTGGTTGGTTAAGTACAACTTTTGTTGGAGAAGATAGTTAGTCAAAAGATTATCATTGCCCCTCTTAATTGAGTGATGATATTAGTGGGCCCCTTGATAAAGCAAAGTTATAATGTGCACAATGTGATTTGAGTTAAGTCACATATTTATAACTAGCTTAAAGAGATCAAGAAATGAATACTAATACAAAGATGACACAATACTACTTTGTGTGTATTCTTAATATCATGAGGCAAGGGACGGACACAAGTGGTGCACTCCATCACTAAATGGATCGGGTTTTGGTTCGAGTGGAATTAAGACATCTAACTAATTGGGAGCTATAATGTGTAGCTAGATACCGTTTATAGCTTGTGATATTAAGCTCTTAATATCACTGCCAACTTAGTCTAGATCCTCCCATAGGTCACACCGCAAGAAATCGGGAAACAAGAAGCTTGATTTTTGGTTCATATGATATGTCGGGTTTCTCATAGAAAATATGACACATGTGGTGAACAAGTAAAATCAATTATGTTGTATATAAACATAATTAGAGTCATGATAAATTCATATGAGATGCATATATTATGGGGTGCAATAATTTATTATTGCATAGGATAATACATTGCATAAGTTGTGAATTTGCTAAAACCCCCTTAAGTTCAAATTTTGTTGGAAATAAATCCAAAATTTGAAAAAGGCAAAATCGGGTAAAAGTTCGGTAATCCTTTGAGGTTCGGTCGACCGAAGGATCTGTGGATCGGTCAACCGAACATGGAACGGATAGTCATATTTGATTAACCGAACTTGACCAAAGTGCCTGGAACTTTGGTACGGTGTACCGAACCAAAATCGGTCAACCGAATAATGTTAAGTTCCGATATTTTCGGTTAACCGAATGACACTCGGTCTTAGACGAGAATTCGTCCGATCGGTTAAGGAGAATTTTTCCCTTTAAGAATCGGTCATCCGTCTAGTACTCGGTCAACCAATCGTGACATATTCGGTTAACCGAATGGGTCTCGGTCAACCGAACAACGATTGATTTTCTGCCTTTGATTATTAAGAGATTAATTTGATTGATGGTTGGATTAGCTCCAAACTTGGTCAAACGTTTTGTGGGTGCATGTAATACATGAAGGAATTAATTTATGAGAGAAAATGTAAAGAAAAACGTGGCTAAAGAATAGCCATGATTAAGAGTAAGATTGGAACCTATAAATAGGTCATTATTCTCCCTAATTGGGTTACACAATTCAATAATTATTTTCTCTCTTAATTCACCACAAAAACCCACGAAAATTCTCTTAGTTTTCTAAGTCTTTGGAAGGTGAAATCTCAGAGGCTAAGGAAGGAGTTTGTAGCTAGATTCTAAGCTTGTTTGGAGATCGATTGGCTAGCTCCTTTCTCTCCAACCTTGTTTAGGGTTTCGGTGAACACTCGGAGGCATCCGGCGCAACGGGAAGTGACGATCATCTTCCCCAACATCTCCGAATCTTCAAGAAGTTTTAGAGAACTTCTAGGTATGAATTTCCGAGTCCATTGTGTTTGTTTTAATAAGTTTTTGAAACTAGTTGTTAAAACAAACCGATGCATGCATAAATAAATCGAAGAAAATTTTAATAGATCCTTATTATACATGAAAATTCAAAATATATATATGTATAATTAAACATGAAATCCTACAGTGGTATAAGAGCAAAGGGTTCAATTTTCTTATGATTTATGGCTGTAAACGAATTTAGTTTGCCATCTAGGATTTAAACAATTCGGTTTTACCGGTTTTTCGGTGTATGGATGTTTTGTTGATATAATTCTCCATAATAATTCGTCTGAATGTTTTAAGAGTTTTAAAACATGTCATGTGATTATTGGAATTAAGATTAAGACATTAGTCCAACTTACAATAATTTCGTTTTATTTAAAAATAATTATTTTGTAAGAGAATCAACAAAACCGAAAAACTGCAGTTCATTTTTCCATTGAAAATTGGATGGACAGCGGTTCAAAAATAGTTTTGAACTATGGATGAATGAAAAATGTTTTTAATGGATTTCAAAATATTTTTCAAAGAATTGTTGAGAATTCTGGATGATTGATAAATTAGATTCTGTAGTTTATAGCAATTGCGTGCATGGATGCTTGAGTTGCTTTGCAGGATTGTGAGTTTATATGTTCCAAAATCAGAAGCTATGAATGTATGTCATTATTATTATACAGGGGTTTATGTATGTAAAAGCCAAATTCTCTCTATTTCCGTCTTTTAGATAGTTGCATTTGCATATGAGAGGTTTCTACATAGGACTTGCACTAGTCGGTTTTATCGAATGTGAGGAGCATGTTTATTTTCTGTAAAATCTACATCTCCGGTGCAAGAGGAAGTCGCCGCTGTAGCGCATTGATCGAGGATCGAGGATCAGGGATCGAAGATCAAGGATCAAAGGGAACATATAAACTCACGCGATATGGATTGTGTGAATGTTTAATTTCTGTTTTTATAATTTCTGCTATGCATGTGATGATTGGTGAATGTTAGGATGTGTATAAATTTTAATATGCATGATAAACTAAAATTCAAAATTACATGTTGATAAATTAAATTGTCCAACAAAAATTAAGAATAAATTTCCTTCTTATTTCATCCACTAGCAGCCATTGATCGAGGGATACTCTGCTCGCCCTTAGCGGGAGACAGCTCCCTCTATCTTTGGGAATAGTGGGAGATATAAAGGTTGTCTGTTGTTGTGCCACAATTAAATATATGAGGTGTGTTTCACCCTAGTGAACCCCAAGTATGTTTAGTTGTGAATACAATAGATAAACGTATCTCGTATCAAATGAAAATAAGTTTTCTTAACATTACCTAGAGCCCTCGCTCGGTTTTGGGAAAAAGTTTTTCTTACGAGGATAGGTCACATTCCCTCATAATTAAAACGACAAGAGTCACAAAAGTTCGAAGATGCTAAATGTTGCTAAAATTCAAAAAGGTTGTGATTAGAAAATGTTTTCTTACCTTGATGTTGTAATGTATTCGATAGCCCTTAGCTAGTCTATATTACAATTGATGGAATCTTGGATTACTGCATTTACGGGCAACATTTTATTTGCAGTATTTACATCATATTCGATATATATATATGTATTAAAACATAAAATTGGCATTAAAACCTATATAATTTATTTTGTAGAAATGTCAAATATCCAACCAATTGTGTGATCTATGATCGAAAAAAACCCTTTGCAAAATGATGGCTCAAACTTCATGAAATGGCAACTCAATCTTAATATCGTGTTGAGGTTTGAAAAACTATCTCATATTTTGGATGGTGAAATCCCAAAATTAAATGAGAAGGCAACCGATAAAGAGAAAAAGGCGATAGCCAAGTGGGAAGACCAAGAGAACCAAGTTCACGGTCTTATACTAGCATCCATGGGTGACTCGCTTCAAGCGAAATACTTGGATTCAAAACCCAAGAAGACCATGGAGGCTCTAACCAAGATGTTCATGGATAGTGCCCGAAAGGAGCGCTATAAGACCACCATCGCACTCACAAGGTGCCATATGGTGGAGGGAACATCGGTATCTATGCATTTTCTCACGATTCAAGGATACCTTGAGAAGTTGGCAAAACTCTCTTCACCAATGCCTGAGGACATTGCTGAAGATATGATTCTTGGCTCTCTAGCCCCGTCCTTTAAGGACTTTGTGATGCACTATCACGTTCGTGAAAAATGGGTGAGTCTTGAGGAGCTTTACAACGCTCTTAAAACTGCTGAAGTTGACATGGGCAAGGGTAGGGACAAGCAAGTCCTAGCCGTCCATGAGAGGAGCAAAAAGATGAACAAAGGTAAAGGCAAATTTACCAAAGATACGTCAATCAAGAGCAATGGAGTAGGAGGTGCTCATGAGAGTGCCTCAAGGGAGAAATCTTACAAATCTCCAACTCCCAACACGGAGTGCTTTCACTGCGATGAAAAAGGGACACATCCGACCTAATTGCCCCAAGTACAAGGAAGACCTTGAAAATGGGATGATTGAACGTAGGCGCCCGAGAAACGTCGTAGGTATGTTTGTTATTGAGATAAATTTAATCACCTTTATCCTTGATTTGGTAATGGTTACCGGATCTTGTGCTCACATAATTTTGATGTGCAACTATTGAAGGATAGGAAGGAACTCGTGGAGAACGAGATAATATTGAAGATTGGAAATAGTACAACCATCGCTGCGATTGTACAAGATTCTATGGAACTTCAATAGTCTAGTGATTTAAATTTATGCTTTGAAGAATGTTTGTTATATGCCTTCGATTAGCAAGAACATTTCTGTATCAAGTTTTAGATATGGATAAATTTTAATAAATATTTTAATTCTTGCTTGTCTATATTGAAGAATGGAATTTTCTATGCAAATACATTCATATAGAATGATTTCTATTTGCTTGAAATAAATAATAAACAAACTCAAACAAACAATAACAAAAGAGAAACTAAGATAACTCACGTGAATGATACAATCTTGTAGCACTATCGGATTGGTCAAATAAATGACCAAGAGACCTTTCAAGAAGAAAGGAACGAAAACGAATAACTAATTGGATATGATACATTCTAATGTATGTGGTCCGATAAGTACAAGTGCAAGAGACGGTTTAAGGTACTTCATTTTGTTCACAGACAACTATAGTCATTATGACTATATTTGTCTAATGGGAAGCAAAAGTGAATTCTTTGACAAGTTCAAGGAATTCGAGGATGAAGTAGTGAACCGACTCAACAAGAATATCGAGTCTCTATGAAAGGTTCGTAGGGGTGAGTGCTTAGAATACCTAATTTGACTCATTTCTAAAGTAGGAATAGGATATTGCTCGACATGGTTCGATCAATAATGAGTCAATTTAAATTGCCGATTTACTTTTGGAATTATGCACTACAAATAATGACAAACTCACTAAATAATGTTCCATCCAAATCTGTGGAGAAAATGGTTTATGAGCTATGGAGTTGAAAGACACCTAAGCTCAACTTTCTCAAGATTTGGGGTTGTGAGATCTACGTCGAGAAATTGATGTCGACCAAACTTCAACCAAAAACGGATTAAGTGCTTCTTTATAGGTTATCCTCGTATGACAAGAGGATACTACTTTTGATATATCACCTCCAATCGAAAGATTGTAGAGAGAGATATGTTTTTCTGGAATTTCTGGAAAAGAGAGAAAAGTAGTGTGAGTAGAGTTGAGCTTGAGAAAACTCAAGATACTCTACAAGATCATGATGTGAATGTTGCATTCAAGATCATGAGGGCCCAACCGAGATTCATTTGGTTAGTGGGAGCGTGAGCGAGAGATCCTTACAAGAAATTGTGAGAGAATCTCAATCATCCTCACCTAGTGTGCGTTCGAGAGTCGAACATGAACCTATTCCTCAAGAAATTGTAGAAGAAGTTCGAGAGACACAAGAAGAACCAAAAGAACTACGAAGGTCAATGAGGGAAAGGAAGAAACCCAATAAGTATGTGGGACTTCATGAGATCATGATACTAGATACCAAAGATCATTCGACCTTCCGAGAAGCAATAGAAAAGACTCCAAACTATGGTTAAAAGTCATGGAATCCGAAGTAGAATCCATGTATGATAATCAAGTATGAAACTTGATTAGTCTTCCTCAAGAGAAAATATCATTTGGTATAAATGAGCTTTTAGGAGAAAGATAGACATGGATAGTAACTTGACAACCTACAAAGCGAGGCTTGTAGCAAAAGTTATACTCAAATTCAAGAAATTGACTTTGATGAAATTTTTGAGAAGTTCCCATATTAAAATCTATTCGGATTATGCTCACTATTACCGCATTTCACAATTGTGGGATATGGAAGATGGATATCAAAATGACGTTCCTTAAACAGGAACTTGGAGGAGGATATGTACATGGTACAACCTCAAGGTTTTGATGATCCAAATAATAGCGAGAAGAAATGCAAGTTTCGAGAATCCATTTCTGGATTGAAGCAAGCATAAAGGAGTTGGAACAAACGCTTTGACGAAGAGATGAAAGAGATTCACTTCATTCAAAGTAAAGGAAAACCTTGTTGATACAAGGAGATTAGTGGGAGCCATGTAGTACTTCTGATCATATATGTCGATGACATATTGCTCATGAGCAAGCATATACCTTTGCATTAGCAAACGAGAAATTTCGTTGAAATCAGTGTATTCAATGAAAAGAAAAGGATGAGGCTCAACACATCTTGAGAATCAAGATACATTGAGATACATCCCGTAGACTCATTGGCTTCAGTCAACGTGCATACATTGACAAGGTCTTTGAAATGTTCAGGGTGAACAATTCCGATATGGACAATATGCCAATAAGTATGAGTATAGGTGTGCAACTCAAGAAGTCTCAATGTGCTCAATCACACAAAGACTTGGAGTACATGAAAGTATCCCTTATGCTTCGGCAAAAAGAAGGATCATGTACACGATGACTTGCACAAGACTCAATATCTCGTATGCTCTAAACGTGACAAGAGGTCACCTATCCAACGCAAGTCCTAATCGTAGGATTACGGTCAAGAATATTCTGAAGTACCTTAACCGGACTAAAGATAAGGTTCTTGTTTATGGAAGACAAAGGAGAAAATAGCCGAGGGCTATTTTGATGCAATTCTTATAGGAATTCTTGACAATAGGAGGTTGGAGTGATGATGCGTCATCATTATCGAAGGTGGAGGTATGAGCTAGTGTAGTTAGGAGTAATATCACTACAGCTAACTCAACCACCAACGAAAGACAAAATAAATAAATAGGTGGACACAACAGTGACACAACTGATCCATTCAACAAACCTTAATACCAAGCTAAGATACGAAATATATTTCGAGTCCATGGATCCGAGGATCCATGTGGATTGGCTTGATAGGTGATTTAGGAAGGTTACCCTAGTTATTAATGTTTTATACATTGAGAATGTATGTGAAAGAAAACTTTAATAACAAGTGGGAGATTGAAGGGAATGTGTTCTAAAAGTTTTACTTTTAAATGTCAATTATTATGAATTGAATGAGAAATCATTTTGTTCCTTGTTTATGTTATTCGTCTTTTAGAAGTGTTAAGGAAGAGGCTCTTGGTCCTTAACCGTAGAGCTATAAAAGATATTGGTTTACATAAAACAAAAGATATTCGCAATCATGGTAATTAACATGGAACATTAATTACCGAGTTAAGATTGTCGTGTTGGTCATAGATCATTGTAGCTCTACAAGTGAGTGACAACACGGGTATGCAAAAGAGGAAAATATTACTTTTGTATACTGAATAGACCTAATAAGTAAAATATTATAGAAATGTGTTTCTGTGTCATTAATATTTTACTGTGTCTTTGGTCCTTTGATATGAGACTTATATCTAATAACTTAAGGAATACTTAATTAGATCAGTGTCTTGAACTATCGATCAGTGTAGTGTAAAGGCATTGGTTGGTTAAGTACAACTTTTGTTGGAGAAGATAGTTAGTCAAAAGATTATCATTGCCCCTCTTAATTGAGTGATGATATTAGTGGGCCCCTTGATAAAGCAAAGTTATAATGTGCACAATGTGATTTGAGTTAAGTCACATATTTATAACTAGCTTAAAGAGATCAAGAAATGAATACTAATACAAAGATGACACAATACTACTTTGTGTGTATTCTTAATATCATGAGGCAAAGGACGGACACAAGTGGTGCACTCCATCACTAAATGGATCGGGTTTTGGTTCGAGTGGAATTAAGACATCTAACTAATTGTGAGCTATAATGTGTAGCTAGATACCGTTTATAGCTTGTGATATTAAGCTCTTAATATCACTGCCAACTTAGTCTAGATCCTCCCATAGGTCACACCGCAAGAAATCGGGAAACAAGAAGCTTGATTTTTGGTTCATATGATATGTCGGGTTTCTCATAGAAAATATGACACATGTGGTGAACAAGTAAAATCAATTATGTTGTATATAAACATAATTAGAGTCATGATAAATTCATATGAGATGCATATATTATGGGGTGCAATAATTTATTATTGCATAGGATAATACATTTCATAAGTTGTGAATTTGTTAAAACCCCCTTAAGTTCAAATTTTGTTGGAAATAAATCCAAAATTTGAAAAAGGCAAAATCGGGTAAAAGTTCGGTAATCCGTTGAGGTTCGGTCGACTGAAGGATCTGTGGATCGGTCAACCGAACATGGAACGGATAGTCATATTTGATTAACCGAACTTGACCAAAGTGCCTGGAACTTTGGTACGGTGTACCGAACCAAAATCGGTCAACCGAATAATGTTAAGTTCCGATATTTTCGGTTAACCGAATGACACTCGGTCTTAGACGAGAATTCGTCCGATCGGTTAAGGAGAATTTTTCCCTTTAAAAATCGGTCATCCGTCTAGTACTCGGTCAACCAATCGTGACATATTCGGTTAACCGAATGGGTCTCGGTCAACCGAACAACGATTGATTTTCTGCCTTTGATTATTAAGAGATTAATTTGATTGATGGTTGGATTAGCTCCAAACTTGGTCAAACGTTTTGTGGGTGCATGTAATACATGAAGGAATTAATTTATGAGAGAAAATGTAAAGAAAAACGTGGCTAAAGAATAGTCATGATTAAGAGTAAGATTGGAACCTATAAATAGGTCATTATTCTCCCTAATTGGGTTACACAATTCAATAATTATTTTCTCTCTTAATTCACCACAAAAACCCACGAAAATTCTTTTAGTTTTCTAAGTCTTTGGAAGGTGGAGGCTAAGGAAGGGGTTTGTAGCTAGATTCTAAGCTTGTTTGGAGATCGATTGGCTAGCTCCTTTCTCTCCAACCTTGTTTAGGGTTTCGGTGAACACTCGGAGGCATCCGGCGCAACGGGAAGTGACGATCATCTTCCCCAACGTCTCTGAATCTTCAAGAAGTTTTAGAGAACTTCTAGGTATGAATTTCGGAGTCCCTTGTGTTTGTTTTAATAAGTTTTTGAAACTAGTTGTTAAAACAAACCGATGCATGCATAAATAAATCGAAGAAAATTGTAATAAATCCTTATTATACATGAAAATTCGAAATATATATATGTATAATTAAACATGAAATCCTACAGTTACATATTAAAAAGCATGGATGCTGGCTAATTCTAAGAAGTAATGAAAAAAACCTAAACATAATTAGGAAAAAACCACTCATTAAACATAATGGTTGAGTTAATTCATTTTCGATATTCATCGTCGTTGCTGGGGTTGTTAAGATTCATGTTTTGCATTCTATTCGCAGCGTCTATCCAATTCTTTTAGGGATACGCTTATCTCGCTTGACTTGTCAGACATGCGTTGTCTCTTGTCAGTCCAGACACGTTCACCTGCACGAAATGTAGACTCTAACGCAATAGTCGACGTCGGAAGACATATTAAGTCTTGTGTCATCAAGGAGACCAGTGGAAACCTACCTAAGTTATTTCTCCACCAGTCTAAAACATCAAAACATTTTAACTCGGTAATACTTAAGTACATGTCAGTGTTTAAATATCAACTTAATTCATTTTATGTTTTATTTTGCACTAATTTTAATTTTTTTGACATAACCAATTCTATTTAGAGTTGTCATCATTTAAATCTATTTGCAGTTGCAAGTGGTTGTGATAATGAACTAACAATGTTTGAAAACCAATTTAATTTACATTATATAGTTTTTTCATATTCTTCAAAATATTTGTTTAACAAAGACTTACAACTATCTACGTTTTTTTGGAAATTTAACATGATTATATATACAAAAATCTCTAAATTCCTAATATGTGTTAAAATTTTCAACAATTACTCAAATCGTTTCTTCTTTTTCTCTTACTACACTTTGTTACTAAATTAACGAAATCCGATGATTTTTATATTTTAAAAATACAAAATAATTATTTATTATATATATATATTCTAATAAATATTTATTACATATATAAAATATTTTTCTCAAAAATGTTTATTTTTTGTATAAAAATTGGTTTACCAATTATCAGATTCTTTTACTAAAATATTTTTAAAAAATCATGAATTTTAAATCAGATGAATAAAAGAATTAGTTTTTAGAAAAAAACATAATTTTATGGAAAATAAATATATTTTTTTGTAAAAAAGTTTTATAAAAAGAAATATTTCTTAGAAAATAGTTTTTTGTCAAAAACTATTAATTATTTTGTATTTTTAAAATATAAAAATTATTAGATTTCATTAGTTTAGTAAACAAGTCATTAAGTTTAGTGTGAGAAAAAATAGCGATGAGAGAGAAAAGATAGAGTTGAAAGAGTGTAGATAAACTATTTGAATATTTTTTTTAAGTTTATTTGAATATTTTTTTATAATTTTAACGTCACATATTAAATTTTATGAATTCTGATAATTTTGCGTGGGTGCTTTTAAAGAGAAACACCTACACAATTTGCACCAGCTTACTCATGGACCTAGATATCAGTATGGAAAATGAGTGACCATTTGACACTCTTCTTTGACGCGTCCTACGTGGCAGCTGACTAGATATCCACCTCTCAAGTCTCAACATCCCTCCTCCGATTCCACTCCCACCTCTCTCTCCTCCCCACCTCAAAACGCATTAAGACCGTCTTTAGCAGCGCACAGACACTCCCCGGGTGTCATGTTTTCTCTCTCAGCAACATTATCGTTTCTCTCTGCCACGTAAACACAAATTAATCTCCCAAATTTTCCTTAATCACACCCAGAAACAACTCAGATGCCCTGCATTCTCTCCCCTCCACGTCACTTGTAGATTAATTCCGGGGAAAATACACAATTTTTTTTTAAATTATAAACAAATAAAAAACATATTTGCATTTTTTTGAAAAAAAAATTAAAATATTTTTAACAAAATTTTATATTAAAAAAATATTGAAACCCAATGGGAGTTATGTGCCCCAGGTGGCCGGCATACTCCGGTACCATCCGAGCTACAGTAAATCGTCTAGGATGGTCTAAATGCTACAATGATGGCTGCTTTTGGAATTCCAACGTAAGACAAGACAAACCATCTAAATCAGGTTTGATAAAGTTGATTGGATCGAAATTCTTCGGGGGGACGCTTGGTGTTTTCTGCTCTCGTTATTCCACATCCTCCTCACTCTTACACTTCACATCCCATTTCTCCTCTATTTTCCATAACTACTCCGGCAACTCGGCAAGACTTGGTGTTCTTGGTCTTTCTCCCTTGTAGTGGGATCGTAGTAGTGGTCTTGATTGAGGTGTTTGTAATCATCTGGCAGTTCCCACCAACTAACCAACAAACTTTTGAACCACAACAGAAAGAAACCAACCGCCATCAACCCTTCAAAATAAACTCGCGCGTCCCACCATCTGCATAACCAAAAAAAAACTAACAAATCAAAGAATTATAATGGCGACAACAAGAATCACCTCTCCACTCCCCATTTGTTTGTCGCTCCTTTTTGCTTCCCTGATGGCTTCGCTTGTAAGCGGGAGCATCGTTGGGGTCAACTGGGGAGCAATGGCCACTCACTGTCTTCCGGCACAGGTGGTGGTCCAGATGCTAAGGGATAATGGGTTCAATAAGGTCAAGCTGTTCGATGCGGATCAATCGACGCTCTGTGCATTGGCTGGTTCTGGCATTGAGGTGATGGTGGCGATACCGAACTATAGATTGGAGGAGATGGCGTCCGATATGTCTGCAGCGGAGGACTGGGTGGATGAAAACATCACCTCGTACGTGTATCCTGGTGGTGTTAATATCAGGTTTGGAAGCGAAATTTTCTCTTCTTTACGATGTGATAAAGATGGTTTTAATTTATGATGTTAATATCCTGGTGGTGTTAATTTTCTTGCAGCTGCGGTTTTGTTGTTCATTAATGATGTGTTTATCTCTAGTCTTTCTTGTTCCTTTTCAACCTAATGCTTTCACCAAGAATCAAGATGGTGCTGTCATTGTTGGAAGTACTAATGTTTAGCTTGATGGACTCCTTCCACCAAAGTACTGATCTTTAGATTATCAAGATTATTTTTGCATTTTTCTGCTAAGGTTTTTCACGATGGTCTGAAACTGAAAAATAGTTTCATTTCAAAAACGTCATTACAGTAATAAAGTTAAATTTGAGAGTACATAAGGGAAGTTGAGCAAGAAGGGAGCTAACAAGAAATTCATCCTCTATGTTTTCCTTCTAAATTTACCATAAATTTTATATGACATAGAAGGATCATTGGATACATAGATCATACAGATCAATAATACAAATTCATCCAGGGTTCTTTCCGAACTCCAGTCTTTAATTGCATTTTTCATGCTAAATGAAAGCCAACTTATGCATAACAATGATGTAGAGACAATTAAATCAAGTAATTGCGAAAGTTTGTGTTATGGTATGCAAGAAAACAAAATGCTCAATTTTTTTATACCTTACAGATATATAGCGGTTGGAAATGAACCTCTTCTGGAGACGTACATGGGAGTCTATGAAAATGTTACACTGCCTGCCCTGAAGAACATCCAGAGTGCTCTAAACAAGGCAGGGCATGGAAACAATGTAAAAGCTACTGTCCCCTTGAATGCCGATATTTACCATTCCCCGGTATCAGACCCTGTTCCTTCAGCTGGTGAATTCCGTGCAGAAGTTCGAAACCTGGTGATTGAAATTGTTAAATTCCTTTCAGAAAACAATGCTCCATTCACAGTCAACATATATCCTTTCCTAAGTCTCTACGCAGATAAGTACTTCCCTTTGGAATTTGCATTTTTCAATGGAACCAGAAAACCAGTTAAAGATGGCAAGGCAAGATATGAAAATGCTTTTGATGCTAGTCTTGATACACTTGTATCAGCACTTAAGAAAGCTGGCTACCCAAAGCTGGAAATCATAGTGGGGGAAGTTGGTTGGCCTACCGACGGAGATGAGCATGCAAACACTAAGAATGCAAGAAAGTTTAACCAAGGGTTGATTGAACACTTGCTCGGTGGAAAAGGGACTCCAATCAGAAGAAACAGAAATGTCAGCACATACCTCTTCAGTCTCTTAGATGAGAATGCCAAGAGCATCGATCCTGGAAACTTTGAGAGGCACTGGGGAATTTTCGAGTTTGATGGCAAGCCAAAATACAATCTGGATTTATCGGGACATGATAAAGACAAGGCTTTGATAGGTGCAAAAGAAGTTGAATACCTGCCAAAGAGATGGTGTGTTCTGGACCCAGAATTTGTTGATCATGTGGACTTGCCTAACCACATCAATTATGCATGTAGCTACTCAGATTGCACGTCTTTGGGCTATGGGTCTTCCTGCAATCACCTTGGCCTTCACGGGAATGCATCCTATGCATTCAACATGTATTATCAACTGCAGAACCAGCAGGATGAAAGCTGTGATTTCTCTGCCATGGCAAAGATAACTGACCAAGACCCAACAAATGGGGCGTGCCGATTTCCAGTTATGATCGGCCATGGTCCGAAAGCAGTATCAGCAATAAAAAAATTCCATGTTATATTGGGTGTTCTTGGGGGTCTAGTGGCTTTGCTGGTTTTTACAGTATTGTGTTGCATGTGCTGATTAGAGTATAGGAAGGGATGCAAGTGTAACTAACCTGATCAGTGAATAACATGTTCTGTTTTCCTTGTATAATAATGTTGTATTTTAGTACATGACAAGCCTCTATAACTGCTATTAAACTTCAGAGTTAGTGCAATAATCTTGATCTGCAATTACAATTGAAAAGACATTGCACTCAGGTATTTGTATGAAATGGTATTGCAAAGATATTTTGCTCAAGTTCTTGAATAAAAAACATTTAACCTGTTACATTTGGTTAATTCACCATCCTTGTAAAACATACTTTTTACAAGTTAAATCCCAAGAATTAGGTGGTAGATTCAACTCTGTTGAAGAGTACTTTACCTTTGTTTTAAGGAGTTTAGGATTATATCCCCAATAAAATCAAAGAATTAAGCACATTATTAGTCAATAGTAAAAGGAAGCAACCAAAGGGTGCTTTAGAGAAAAAAATATTGTAGTCAACTTCGGCTTTTGCAGGAAATAATTTCGAACATTCATGTCTATTTGTCTATTTACCTAGTCAATTTTCTTTTATGTTTTGTTTCTTCGAGTAGGAGATTATAAACTAACTTTTTGGTATTTAAAATGTGAGAGTTCAGAAATCCAATCCGAGCCACTCTTTCAGGGAAAGCACAATCATACTGTTTAAGCCAGTAAAATATTTATGAAGCAATAAGGATCTGCAATGTTCTGCTTCTACAGAAAGGCAAGGATAAACTCGAAGTCATATTGTACGTAAAATTTAAAAGTTTTATGAGCTCTACCAACATCAGAAAACTACCTTAGTGTAATATGTGCTGCTTTTTTCCAACACTCTTTAACTCCCAAGTCCCAAACTGTTTGGTTGTTGAGTCAATAAGGGATAGAAATTGTTTTATCAAAGCAAGCATCGCCACTGTTTGTTTGCTTTCAGTCCTTAGGTACATCATCCATGACCAACTCAACACTCACGATATCTTACTTGCACACTAACAAGCCTACAAAAGGACTGTTTAATATCATGGGGGTGGCACATTTAACCTTCCTTTCCAAAGACCTGTATGTCATCACACAAGATTATAAGCTTCTTGATATACAAATTCCGAACTGGAGATTCATTCCATTACCACTCGATGAAGCTTACAGAAAACAATGCTATCAGGGTTCACTCACAGTAATTCTGTTCCTAAAATCAAAGTATATTTCCCCCTACTTAATTAGGAGTAAAGGGAGGACATTTTACAGAGTCCACAACATTACTTAGATCAATCGCAGAGAATCGCCCTCCCGAAAAAAAAATCGTCCTTTCAGCACAAATTCGACATGTTTTAATACAAATACAAACTATAAGAAAATGTTTTCTTCCAAAACCCTTTGAGCAGACCTTAATCAGAAAATGACATCTCCAAAGCAGCACAAAGAAAAGTTTAGAGACATAATTAAAAGCCAAAGTCCACCAGAAGCATAGGACAAAGTGGTCAAACCTCGTTTCGTGTCTGATGTCTCCACTCTCTTCCTCCACAAGTTCCCATCAAAGCATTGCCTCTGTTGGTTTCAACCAGAAGAAAGAAAACAAGGCATAGACAATCGTAACATAGAAGCAGTATAACCCGACCGAATTAGATCTATCTCAACCATCAGATCAAGATCCTACGGTCAAGATCATTCCCGGATCGCAACCGGTAACCCCCGCTAGGGTTTTAGAGCAAAACCCAACCAAATAAGTAATGGAGAGAAGCAGCAGCAAGGCGACGAACACGAGGATCCCCACCGGCATCCGTCGGATCCTCCAAAGATTCCATCTTTCCCCGGAAACCGCTCCGATTCCCGGTAAACAATTGACTTCCGCGATTTGGTTTTCTTCCTTTCCCCACAAATGCCTCGCCTTTGTGGAGATCACGGCCCTAAGATGTAGAGTCCCATTAGGGTTTCGTCGCGGTCCCACCATGATTTCCCATGGCTTGCAGAGACCTCCAACCGAGTGTTGTTGTGTTGGTGGGATTTGGCCTCGGGTGGAAACGCCTGCGACGGGTTTGCGCTTATGCCGATCGTGTTCAGTCAGTGGAGGTCTCGGATTGGTTGCTTTTGGTAGATGTAGTTCTGTTGTTTTGTCGAAAGATTCAGCCTTTTTCGGTCGGTCGGATGGAGTCGGGCAGAGGTTGGCTTATTTAGCGCCGAAACACTTGTTTTTTGCCATTAGGCATTTGAGTTCCCGAGCTCCTGATTCGTGTTTTTCATCTGGTGTTATGAGAGTGTCGAATGCTGCGAAAGCGGAGGCCCAGGAGGCGCTGCTGGATTACCTTCATTCCACCAGAAGTTTGCTTTACACTGATGCGGAGCATATAAGCAGGAATTCGCCGGAATTTCTTAAGTTTCTACTTACCAAGGTTGAGGATGATGAGGAGGTCAGTAGGACGATTAGAAGATTCTTACGTTACAATCCGATTAATGAGTTCGAGCCATTTTTTGAAAGCCTGGGCTTGAAAATGAATGAAGTTCATCTGCTGCTTCCTCATGGCTTGTTTTTCCTTCATGATGACCATACCTTACTGGAGAATTTTCATACGCTTTGTAACTATGGGATTCCTCGCAGTAAGATTGGGAAGATGTATAAGGAAGCACCAGAGATTTTCAGATATGATTGTGGGGTGTTGGAGTCAAAGCTAGCTGCCTACGAAGAACTTGGACTGCACACTCCAACTGTGATTAAGCTGGTTTCAAGTTGCCCAATGCTTTTGGTTGGCGGTGTTAATATGGAATTTGTTTGGGTTTTTGAGAAATTGAAAAGTTTAGGGTTTGGGCATTATTGGATCAGATCATGTTTGTCTGAAAAATATACGTACCACTGGGATAAAATGCTGCATATGATGGATTTTCTTACTGAAATGGGCTGTAAAGAGGATGAGATGAAGAAGCTGTTTAAAGGACACCCATGGTTTCTTTTCAATGAATCTGGAAAGAAGGTTTACGTTGTAGTTTCTTTGTTGCTAAAAGTGGGGATGAAGATGGACAAAATTTTATCTTTGTTATTGCAGTACCCACAGATTGTGTCGCAGCCCTTTTTGAAGAATCTGCATCGATCCATTCAATTTCTCTCTGGAATTGGAATGGAACCTGAGGACACTGCTAGGATAGTGTGTAGCCATCCACAGGTGATGGGATATCTCTTGAACAAGAAGCCTGAGGTTGTTTTGGCAAGCTTAAACATCAGCGGAGGGAGACTTTGCGAAATCATCAAGGAGGACCCCAATAAGTTAAGCAATTTGGCTTCGAAAAGAAAGTCAAAAGCCATGCTACCTGCTAAAGATGGAGTACATCTTCTTGAGAAAACAACATTCTTGTTGAAGTTGGGTTTTACGGAAAACACGGAGGAGATGGCAGCTGCCCACAAGCAATTTAGAGGCAGAGGTGATCAACTACAAGAGAGATTCAATGTACTCTTGAATGCTGGTTTGGATTTTCATGATGCTGTCAGCCTAGTTAAAGAAGCTCCTCAAATTTTAAATCAGACTGTAGATGTTTTAGAGGAAAAGATTGATTACCTTGTTAATTTTGCTGGCTACCCTTTGAGTTACGTTATAGATTTCAGAACATGTCTTTGTTACAATATAGACAAGATGAAGCTTAGGTTCTCAATGGTCAAGTGGTTGAGGGATAAAGGTATTGTGAAGTCCACACTAGCTTTCAGCTCTGTTGTTGCATCATCTGAGAAGAGATTCGAAAAATACTACGTAAATGTGCACCCGGAAGGACAAAAAATGTGGGAAAGTTTAAAAAAGTCATGTTCACAATAAATGTTCTGATTCTGTATGATAAGAATTGCATATAATTCTTTTTTACATGTCAATGGTTTTTTCTCTCTCTTTCTGAATCTGTTCATGTTTCATATTACCTGGATATAATTGTATTGACTGTTGAGGTTTGTATTATTATTTTTAAATGGTACTAAGGGTTTTCACTGGAATGCAGTTATCTACCTGGCAACTGAAATCAGATTGTCTTTTGTGTATATTGTTGTAACTTGTATCACCTCTGGAAAACATGTAATAAATTTTTTGATTTAATGATTCCGGGAAAAGTAGCTCACTGACATTTCTAAGATTCATTCATTTTTTGTTGTTGTAAATATGCAGTTTCTAACATCTATTTAATGTTTTCCTGAAGATGTTGGTAAACCTAAAAGCAGTAGTTAGTTGTACTTGGTAAACATTGAAAGAAACATCAGACATAAAAGACATGGAATCATGGAGGGATTTGCATCCTTCATATTTTTAGCAACATGATTTTAATGATGCTCTAAAGCAAAATCCTGTTTGTTGGTACCAAAAGGGAGGAAAATCAGGACTTTCAATCTTCTGTAACAAAGAAAACTTTGTCCATTAACAAAACACTTTTCAGTAAAAACATCCCCACTCACATTTTGACATTGAGAAATCAACAGAAGACGCTGCTTCCAATCTTTAATTCTTTACTACATTGTAAACCACCTCATGGTATGTGCACTGCCTACTGCTACAATACGTTTTGAGCAGTGTTTGAGTAGACGTTAAGAGCACAACAATCGATTCAATTTCGTAGCACGACCATTTTAATAGGTCCAATTTTCCTTTTAATCTGTACCTCTACTATAATTCATGTTTCTGTTTTGCTTGAACTGAGTGATTCTGCAGGCATCTTAAACATTGTGTGTCCCACTATAAGGCAGGAGTTCAGAGGCATGCTTCTCCAATATATTTTGCTTCACTCTCTGTTGCTCCTCAAAAATTTTACGAAGCTGTCTTCCTTGTTCTTCTATCCGCAGCTGCATGCTCTTTTGAGCCTGGGCTAGCACATTAAAAGGAATAAGAAAAACAGTGTTTTTACAAACAAATGGAGTGTATCATGAGGTTTTTAGGACCATTTACCTCCAATTGTTCGTGAAGGCGTCTCTGCACTTCCAGTTGCACTCGCAGTGCTTCTGAGATCTTTGCGCTACTGTGGAGGTTAAATCATCACGTTATTTATTCGTTATATTTCATCATATTTATACTTCTAATGTAAATGATTTGATTATGAATAATAAAAAAATTCTTGTATTTGTACTTGAAACCATCATTTACCATACAAGCTTACGTTTTCAGGTCAAGCTGTGATATTTCAGTGAAGGGGGCTCGTTTCTCAAACTTGTCTGCAACAAAGAGAAAGAAGCATCATGCATGAGGATTTCAACTGAAAGGAGATTTACACATCAAAGTTTGAAATCATAAAAAAAACATTATGTTTTTTAGCAAAGATATCTCCTCTTATTAGTGGGAAGATAGCTCTGCTTTAAAAACATCGTTTAAGTGAATTAGATTGGAAATTCCAAAAACTGGAAAGCCATGCCTGGGTCTGAAGTACAACATACTCTTAATGCATGTTATTCACAATAAATTATACATTTATATATACAACATTTACAAATAATATCAATTTTCGGAAGAAAAAAACAGTTAACGAATTCAATATTTTTATTTTTTAGTAGATTCCAGTAACTTACACAAATAACATAATCTTGGTAAAAGGGAAATTAATTTTCTTTGGTTTCTATTTTCCGTTGTTTTCTTTCTTGACCACAAAATCTACTTTTCAATGGTTTCCTGTGCACAAACACCCCAAAAGCACTATAAGAAAATTTTAACACAAAAAATGCAGTCACTGAAAATGATATATACAATTTAATGGTGTGTCGTGGTCTGTAATATTTATAAGGGGCCAATAACTGAAAACAAGATCAAGGTACTGTTTTATGTAACTTGCGTTGATCATGGCCACAATATCTACTATAATTTCCTCTTTCAAAAACATCTTGTGTTTAAAGATTTTCCAAGTAATCGCTTCAAAATGCTAAAACGTTCTGGTGGGTTTTTTTAAATTTGAATTTACTGAATCCTTGTAAAAAATGAAAAGCTTTCTGTAGAACGTGTGCGCGCACACACATACACACATCAAAAATTCATCTGAGAATTGTCGAAAAAATTACAGTGAACTCTACCTTCAGCCGGATCCGGGATATACTTTGCAGTTCTATATTTCTGCAACAAACATACAGCTCTTTGCTTCATTGGCTCATGGCAATGTAAAATATAAACCTCTGCACTATGTAATTTGATTGAATACTAACCTGTAAATGGCTTTTCACGTGATAGATGGTCAATCCTGGTGTATCCATCAGTTTCAGAATCCCTTTTGGGGTTGCCCCTGTGATAAATCAATTTATTTATTTATGTTGTTATCATTGCCGGGAAATTACAATTTAATATTTTCCTTTGATAGGTTAAAAATTAAAAACTACTTACTTTCTGCACCTCCAAGCTGATTCACGGATTCAACAAATCGATCATGAAGCTCGGGGCACCACCGGATTCGTGTTTTGTTTGGGATTGAAGGTGCTGAGTTGGAAATAACACGATCTCCACTGATCACTTTGAATCCCCCCTCTGTGTGCAACTGGAAGGTCGTTTGGTTTGTTGAATCATACAATAAATCACAGGAGACCTGTAAACACAAAAAGTTATACGTCGGCTTCCTAACAGAAAAGGAGAAGCTGTGTATGTTTCAGAAGGCTTACATTTGGATGTCGGGAAATCTCACTCGGATTGTATGATATCCGATCAGGCGTGCTTAAAGCTGTTGGGAAAGACGAGAACTCGATTTGTCTAGAATTTCCACACAACGGCCCAACAGGACCAGTAGTGTTTCCTGAGTTCTGATTTCTCTGCGGCAGGTTCTTCGCCAATGATTGAGTTGTATAGTCGGTTTGGTAGTCCATGCTATTTTGCTTTGATACGCCAGCGGAAAATTGGGTTTGGCACGTTTCCAGCGACTGGATTTGCGAGGAAGTCTTAGGCCAGCTGGAGAGAAAAAAGAGGGAGCCGCTTTGGCATTCGAATTGGGGAACATTGGGAGAACAATGCAAGTAGGTCGAGGGTAGGACATGATTTGGGTCTGAAATGGATATATTGGCGGCCATGGAATCTGGGAGCAGCATGCACCCCTCGGAAGAAACAAAAGACTTGGGAGAAACAATATGATTATTTTGCTGCTGTGAGTTCTCATCTTGTAGACCATACTGAAGATGATGGTTGATGTTCCACATTTGCTCAAAACCCGACAACATTCACAGGTGAATCGGTTGTCCTCACTCAACTAAAAACCGTTGAAATCCCAAACAGCAGGTGAACAAACTCTTACGAACCAGCTCTTTCTAGCTAACACAATGGTATTTCTTTGCTCTCTGGATCTTAGTGAAGGATAAGAGACCAATCACAAGTTGTTGAACTCTTCCTGTATTCTACTAGACTTGACGTGCAAGATTTTGAGGGGCACACAAGGTTCCAGTACAAAGCCTAACCATTCATTGACATCCTCGTGTTACTCCTTACGGGGAGGGGATCTAACAATGCACTAACATGATTATGGATTAAACGCATCACGAAAACGAATATTGATTGCGGAAAATTAACTTTGAACCATCTCCCAATCTTAATGCAAGAAACACGAATAAGATGAAATAAACAAGCAATCACACCACACACCTAAAGCAAACCACGACACACGCGAATTTACAAGGTTCGGCAAGATACCTACGTCCTTAGGAGGTCTCCTGCAGATTCCTTTTCCTTTCAACTATTCTCCAACAAAAGAAGTCTTCGAGATTACAAACGATTGGAAACAATGTCTTCAAAAGCACTCTAGATCTCTTTTTATCCTAATCTCTCTAAATGAAATAAGTATTGTATATTGTGTTACAAAATTAGGACGAAAATCCCTTTTATAATGGGCTAAAACCGTACAAATAAACATGCAGATCGTGGGCAAAACCGTCTGCAACGGTCAACCAGAATTCTCCATCGATCGACCGGTTGTCTGTTTTGCGCATAACCGTCATCATTCGGTCGACCGCTCACCCCTAGTCGGTCGACCGTTCCGTGCTTCTGAACAACGTCTGGGAGTCCCTGGAAGTTTCCGGTCGACTGTGACTTAAGTTCTGATCGACCGATCCGCGATACTGATTCTCGACTTGATGCTCCTGGAACTTTCTGGTCGATTGTGTGCCCAACATCGGTCGACTGACTCTTGTTTCGATCCGAGTCCTGAAGGCTCTGGAAGTTTCCGGTCGACCGCGTGCCCAACACCAGTCGATCGAAACTCACATTTCGACGAATCCCGAACGCTCTGGACTCTTCCGGTCGACCATGACTTAAGTCACAGTCGACCGATGCTCCATGTTTTCCCGTACTTAACAAGTCTACGAACCAAATTTCAACGCTTCTAACAATCCTTATCCTTCTTTAACGACACAGCTCATTAAACAATGCTTGTTGTATACTTGTATTGAGTGATTGGGATGTCTTCCCATCACATTATTTTTATTTTTTTAGTTTGCAATAAGCCTTCGTTGACAAAAAAATATAGAGAGGAAAGTCTTGTGGGGGAAAAGCCTCGTTCAAAGTTAATGGTTATTCCCATTTTTCAATTGAGGGAATTGACGTAAACCAAAGCCAACTGGTATAATAGCATTGCATATTGGCAGTACATGACAGCTGCTATTATGGTGTCCTTCATAAAATGATTTAAGACCATGCTTTAGGATTTATATATCTTTGTAAAATCTCAAGTCTTTGTTTCGTTTTTATACTGTCATGAACCGCGTCATCTGAAAGTAACACAATGCAAAGCAACAGGGCATTGAAGACCAGGGCAAAGTCAGCAGCCATGTTTGGCAAATAGACATTCAAGCCGCATATCATATTTTGACCAACAGTATCAATTGCTATCTACAAATTTTTAATCATCGAGCTAATGAAATTTCAGTCTTGGTAGCTACGCAGCTTTACCTTAGTGGGCGCTGATTCAAGACCCACAACAGAACAGAAAGACACACTTCTAGCTCTTTTAATCAGCATATATAAACAGTTTATAGAAATCCACACATACCCCATTAATCTTTCACAAGTGATTATAGCATATGGGATAAAGTAATAACACCCAAGTAAGCAAGAAATCTTCCCTTTTACATGAAATAAATACCACATTCTCCGGTATATTAGATAACGGTGCAACCTAATAATGACTACATTAAAGATAATTATAAGAAAACGTTTCGAAATTTACCTACACATAAGGTCTACGGCTATAAAAGAAAATTACTGTGGAAGAGAAATCTTACACCATCTCGATCGTGTCTATCCGAGATGACAATGTGGATCTTGCAAGAGAACTTGTTCTGGAATTAGTTTCAGTCTTAATCGCTTTGTCAATTTGGTGGGGACTTGAGAATAACAAAACAAGAAGGGTCACTAATAAACAAATGCCTTATGGCTTCCGAGGCCAAGGAAGGGCTAAAGACTGCATGCACCTCCACTAATTTTCAGAATCTACGTGAACCACTTCCTTGCTTGGGCCCACAAGCTTCGCCACGTAAGATTATGGATTCCCCGACGGAACTGTCGCTGTCTTGGGCTTGCTTATCTGTATTTTATGATTAATTAATTTGTTTGTTATGTTTCGTTAGGAAAACGAGAGGGTTTTTTCTTTTCTTTTGGGAATTCTTGGAGCACTTCATGTGTTAGATCCTAACCCTTGTTAGAGGCTAATCACGTTTTGGCTTGGTTAATGTGTGTTTAGGGAGGTTTTTGTGATGGTGAGGTGGAGACTTTAGATTGGTGGATGACAAGGGGTGGAGTATTTAAGGTAAACTCTACTCTTCTTCTTCACTTCACTCTCTCACTCATCTCTCTCTCAATCTCTCTCTCTCTCAGCTCTCTATCGAACTTCGACGTTGGAGTGATCAACGAGTGAATGAAGTGTTCAGTGAGCGTGATCGGAGTAAAGAGTTCGCCGAAGAAGCTTGTTCGCGTGGAGGTGATCGTCGTGGTTCTTTGGAGTCTTTTTCAAACCTTAAAGGTATGTCAAGCTTCCCTTTAATACTCACCCGAGATGTGTTAGTGGTTGGTTTAGTCGACGATGCTCGTTAGGCTCGTCGGAGGTTGTGGGCAGCAGGTTGCTGCTGAATAACGGTCGACTGAAGTGTGCCTTGGTCGACCGATGCTAGTGTCGTTGTGGGTTTCTACCTTGCACCGGTCGAACGATGCCTTTGGGCGGTCCACCGGTTGTGTATTTTAGGCAAACTCTGTTAGTTTTGGTCGAACATGTCACATTTGTCGTTCGACAGATTGCACTGTTGGTGAGTCGATTGGGATATAGATCATTTAAACGGTCGACCGCCTTGTTGCCCAGTTCGACCGATTGCACTATTTGTGAGTCGGTTTAGGCCTAGACCACCAAACGGTCGACCGCCTAGTGATTAGTTCAACCGATAGCTTAAGTGAACTTACTATTTTTTTGACCAGTTGTACGTTGGTTCGACCGGTGTTGCTTTAGAGAAAACGAAAGAAAATCCCTGGTTTTTGTCGACTTGATCCCCTATGACGTTCGACCAGCTGGAAGTTAAGTTAGTTGAACCCGAGAATTGACCATCCAAACGGTCAACCGCCCATGACTTTTGGTTTGACCGATGTATGTTGGTTGTCGTTCGACCAGCTAGGTGACAGTTGAACCAGACATGTTTATGAAGGGAGTCAGTCGATCGGTGTGCCTTGTTCGGTCAATCGTTGTTGCCCTATTTTGTACTACAGTGGTTGGTTGAAAGAGCTTTAGAGTCCCGTCGTTGTTTGTGTGTTGCTGTGATTGAGTGAAATAGTCCTGGAGCCCAGCTTGTTTGATACGGTGGTTGGGTGAAAGAGCCCTGGGGCCCCGCTGTGGACTGTGTGATACGGTGGTTGGGTGAAAGACCCGGAGTCCCGTTGTGGACTGTGTGATAATGTGGTTGGGTGAAAAACCCTGGAGCCCCGTAGTTGACCGTGTTGTTGTGGTTGGGTGAAAGAACCCTGGAGCCCAACTTGGTGTCAATGTTTAATTATAGTAGTTTGTATACCATGTGATACTTGTATGTTGTTTTGTTCATGCATGTTTATGGTGTTGGCATACGAGATTTCATTATGAAAACTCATGTATAATTGCATGTTTACTTTTCAGGTCGTGAGCGACGGTAGGTGGTCGTGACTGCGGAGGAGCAGACTAGGGACCGGATCCTGCTTGTCCCTCACTTTGAAGGTTGTAGTGATTAGTTGTGCTTATTTTATAGTCTTTTGATGTAATCACACTTTTGATAAACTCAGATATAAGGTGTATATATATATACTCGTGTATGTTTCAGTAATATCCTCTTATCATCTTTTGATATTTGTTTTAATTTTTTCCGCTGTTGAGGATGTTACATCATGCTGGTTATGTGTTTTTTCTAAGAGAGCTTTGATTTTGGTGTGATCCTCTTATTATCTTTTGATATTTGTTTTAAAATTTTCCGCTGTTGAGGATGTTACATCATGCTGGTTATGTGTTTTCTAAGGGAGATTTTATTTTGGTGTGTAATGAGCTACGTTTTGTATCAAATGAAAAAGATTTGTTAATTTGTGTGAGAATTGATGGAATGTTTGATTGCTCAATTGGGATTTGTTGGATTCTCTAACCAAATGTTGATATCTAAGAAGACATCGAGTTACAATGGATTCTTTTTTGTGTGTGTTATCTTCGATTCAAAATTCATATTTCATTATGTATATCAACATCGTCTCAAATTAGCTAGCTCTATGCGAGAAGACATAGAATTTGGATCGTCATTGTTGGATTTTGTTGTTGTTGATGGGTGACAATCTAGACGTCCTTGTCTTTCTTAGGCAAAATTTTATACGTTACATATATAAAAACGTTCTGTTGTGTATTTACATTTTTGTATTTTTGTTTTTTCTCCCGCTATATTTCTTCCTATTTAAACTAAACTTATAAAATTATAACAACGATACGTGGAAAATTCCTCATTTAATTAGACGAAGAAGTCGAGAGCTAAACTCACGTTAAACAAGTCGATAAGTTATTTCAATCAAACATATAAGAATGTGGAGGAAATTATAATCTACTTTCCTTCCTTAATTAGAGATGGTCTAGTAGGACTTAGTTATCTATCATCCTCGATTTGGATCCACAAGTCATCCGTCGTAAATATAAGTGAATCTTGATGATTTCCTAATTGGCGTCTTATAGGTTATATCATAAAAGGAAGATGCCACATAAGAGGTTTTACAAAATAGGAAGACGTCGTATAAGAGGTTTATTTCATAACAATAATACTAAGAGGTGTTTGTACATAGGAAACCATCGGAAAATGGATCTTGTGGTCAATAGGAAACCAGAGAAAATTTAATTTCTTTTGACCAAGATTCTGTTGTTTGTACAAGTCACTGAAATCTACCCAAAAAAAACATTTCATTAACTATTATTTCTGGAAATTGATATTATTTATAAACGTTGTATATATAAATGTATAATTTTATTGTGAAGACTATGTTGTACGTTAAGATTTAAATAGACATTACACATTTTAGTTTTATTTAACTCAAAAATGTGATGTGTGAATTATATATTATATACATATAACTCTTGTTGAAGAGTAAATTAATTAATATATAAGATTATTGTCGTCATGCATTTTTAGACAATACACTAAATTAATTTTTGAATAATATTTTATTTTTGAATTTTATTTTAACAAGACAAAATGAAGTTCAAGATGTATTCTTAATATTTATTATCTAGTTTATGGTATAATTTTGTAACATATTGTTGTGATTTTAAATGTAATCATATTGTTTAATTTTTAAAATATGATTTTAATGGTTTTGTACTTAAGTGTTTATGTAATAAAAATAATTATTAAATAAGTTTGATCGATATGTATATTTTTTACAAATTTCCTACACTTTCCGTTGGTTTTCTGTGAGGGTATAAGAAACCGAGGGAAAATATTTCAGTACATTCTGGATGGTTGAGGGAAACAGATAGATTTGTTTTCCAAGACTGACACAAACACGATGAAAAATTCTTATCAAAAGGAAATTGTTTTCTTTTCTAGGGCTGTAAATGGGGTGGGTAAAAACCGTTTAACCGTTCTAACCGAACCGACGGGTAGGATCACGGGTTGTAAAAATCATAACCGTTTAATAAATGAGCGGATAATGTTAATCATAACCGTTTAATAAATGAGCGGATAATGTTACATGATTTAACTCGTCCGTTTAACCGCGAAACATAATGAATATATATAATATTTTGTTATATATACTATATACATATAATTGTTTGTATTGTGTGGATGTTTGTTGTTGTTTTATATGAATTTGTTGATGTTTAGATTATGAATTTTTGAAGGTTTTGATTATAAAATTATGGATGTTATGATGTTTTTAACAAGTTCGATAAGTTTTTATCCATTTAACCATTTACCCAATTCTTATATCAATTTTAGTATCCATTAAGTTTTAACCATATAACCATTTAACCGTCCAAAACCATTTAATTAAATTAAATGGGTAGGTTCATGAGTAGAGGTAAAAATAAACGGGTTTCAACCCGAACCGCGAACCGTTTAATTAGGCGGGTAAGGTCATGGGTAAGCCTTATAACCGCTCACGAACCGCCCATTTACAACCTTATTCTTTTCCTTTTATTTTCAGGTACACAAACACCTCCTAAATGACAAAATCACATCTTAAAATAACATATAAAGTACTTGATCAGAATGACCTAAACTAAGAAGGTAGGAAAAATATTATTATTTTTAATATATTAATGTTAGAGTTTGAATGCACAAGGGCATCCACTTTTGCCAACGGAAAATCCATTAGCAATACTGATTTTTTTATAATAAAAAATAAATATATTCTTGTTGACTGTTGAATGTTATTTTTTAGTTTATTAAATAATTAATTGCTTTGTGCCGGGCTCGTTGCATTTTTCTTCTTCAAGCCATTTTACATCAATACCTCCAACTTGATGATGATACGCAAAAGTAAAAACATTGTGTTAATTTTTTATTATATCCTTCTCGTATTCATTGCTAATACTTTTCGAACAAAAAGATACATGTATAACGAAGCTAAGAGTGAAAATATTAAAAAGCAAACAATCACGAACAGGTACATCTTTATATATATATATATATATATATAAATCTTTTTCTTTTTGGAGTTTCATACTTCCATGTTGTTCTTATATCATATATACTACGCAAAGTTCTCATCTACACTCGAGCATTCCATGTAAATCACATTAATTTCTCCTCGGCAAGCAAATCTCCAGCGACAAGACTCATATAATATAGACATTTGACACAGAACCTTTGAAATAAAAAACATTTGTAAGCCCTTCATGAAGCATTAGTTAAATTAAGCATTTGTAGACGTCATCATCGAAACTGATCTGACAGAAAATACAGAGATTAAAGTCTAAGATCAAGTGCTCTTTCCGTGCTCCATGGAAGAACATGTTCCCAATAGAATTAGGTGCTAATCGTACCTAATAATGTCGCTAAAATTATACACCTCACAAGTCAAATGACTTTATCCTCTTCTACGTAACAAACATTCTTCACACATGTTAATTGAATTGCTTTACGAATAAATAGAAAATGGAGTGCATTATTTGGCCCACTTGAAGTCAAGTAGGGCAAGAGTGCATATTCTTCTTGCATTCTTTTGGAAATTAAACAGAAGCCAGTACCGACCACTGCTCGTACCAAGTCCACATGTTTTCATGGCTCCGGACTTTTCTCCCTCCAATTGCTTAATTTTGAATATAACCACAACGATTCTTTTTTTCTTTCTCCCTGGGTTAAATTTGTATTTTTCTATCTTTATGCACTTATGCTTAGTTACGATATTGAATGCGTCATTGGACTCATTTTTTATCCATGTTATGCACTGAAATGGCTCAATTTCAAAGATGAGAGACCATGTTTTGTGGACCTCGAATAAATCATAATTCATGCAATCGAACGGTCAGAAAGGCACAAATCATTGTTGACTGTTGATTAATGAAAACTGACAATTTCCTTACAAACGTAAATTCTAACCGCCAAAACATATACCACGAGAGTGAGACGACTGAGACCCAAGTATTGTTGCAGGGGACGAAAGCTACGGTCACAATGACGAAGTGAATTGTTCTTAAACGAACTACAATTAAAGGTCTATTATGTTGGTGAATGGTGATTGTATACAAATTATAGACTTGAGACCAGTCAATCTGATCCTACGATTAGGTCCACTTGTTGTAATAGAAATTAGTTAAGGTAACTGCTCCTTGACAAATTAATTAGCACTAATATACGCCACGAATGTCTTCGAGTGGTAGATCTTGACCTCCACCTGGCCAACTTTACCTCCAGGGACCAGGATCCCACCACCCTTTGGAAAACATGTTTTCAATATAAAATATTTACCTCTTCAGTAATTCGTCATTATTTTCATTCCAAGCGATCCTTAAAAAATATTGTAAGCCGAAATAGTAAAGGTAGTTCTCGAATTAAGAATCCAGCTAGTCATATGAATATAATTTTTTTTAGGGAATGTCGAAAGATGGAAACAAGCCTTGGGCCTGGTGGGCTAGAAATGCTGATTTCAGTCTTCCAGTTCCAGATGTATATTACTAATTAAGTAATTATATAATAATTAAGCTAAGATCTAACTACGGGTCTCACACTCTCACGGCTCTCACCTCAATTTAGATTTTTGTTAATTGCATATTAAAACAATTAACTTTATCGTATTTCATACAATTTATATTTTTTTGAAGAGCAAAACTGTAAGATCTCCAAGATTCCTATTGGTCCCAGATTTGGTATTTCGGACCTGAATCGGCAACTTTTGTCTAATTCGATCAGACCACAAAACTCGTAGGACCCATTTTATCTGGCAAAAGAAATCATACTTAATTCATTGATTTTATAGTTAATATAGCAATCAATGCCATAAAAATGTTTAGAAACCTTTTCGGACGAGTTATATAGAGTTTCCAAATCGTTTCTTCCATTGTCCTTTTAACTTCATCCATCACATTTTTTTCTTCTGTTTCCGAGCTATCGATGCGTTCTCATATGTACTTCATCTTCCGTTCAATGTCAAAGATTTTGCAACCTCATTTTCTTTCTATAGAGACCTAAGAGATTTGCACATTTCACTGTGCTATATATAAACACACAACACATCACAAGACCCCATAAGATTATGTTTTAAAACAAGAATTAACTATTCTTATCTTTTTCACAAATCAGACCACCACACGAGTGCCTTTCAGTGGTCGCAAAAACATGATTCGTCAAACCAAATGACATACTAATCCACTAAAATAGTAGCACAACGTCAAGAATCAAAAAAATTATCATCATCTATTTCTCCCAGAAGTCCACCCATGAGAACCTAAGGTAGAGTATAGTCGTATACAGATCATTAAATAATATAAATAGTAAAGGTAAATTACAATTTATCTTCATCACTTTTGTACAAATACACTCACACCATTGTCTTTTGGAAAAAAGATACTTATATCACACCATTTCTTTTATTCAATCCAAACTCCAACCCGTACTACAAAATCATGTGTTTAAAGAAGATGAAGTAGAAAAAATAAATCTAATTTTTTAGTATATAACGTATAAGATGCCAAAATCCCAAACGAGGTGGAAATGTCTATTACGATCCAAAGATGAGGAGAGCAACTGCAAATTACCCCAATAATAACAATTTAGGAAACATAACAAATCCCAGATTTCCTTCCCAAACGTCACATTTCCACTACAAATTTCTCAGACATATAAAACGAGGAAAAGAATATCGTTTCCTCCGAGGAAAAGGAGGAATCTCTTCTCGCGTCTTCCTCATTTTTCTCCGCCATCCGTGAAGGCAGAGAGAGAGAAGGAGAAGAATGGAGGCGACTGTAGCGGTGACGTCATCCTCCTCTTCCTCCTCCCACTTGAAGCCCCACCGCCCTCTTCCCTTCCGGGGTCTCGGAACCTGGACGCGTTCCCGGTCCCTGTTCATGCGCCGACGCCTCCTCACAACCCCGGTATCACCTTAAACCCTATTTCCGTTCCGATCGTCGACAGGCAGAGTCTTTTCGACGGGTTTCGGTTTTGTGATTTTTTTTCTTCTTCCGAATTTTGATGTTTTCGGGTGAGAAAGTTGACGTCGTTTGGCAAAGATGCTTTGGAAAATGGAAAGAAGAAGTCAGGAGGTATTGAGAGGGAAAAGGGAAAGGAGAGCGGAATTAGTTTGATATTGTTTTTTTACTCGGACCTAAACAACGAGTTGCGGTCTCGACGAAATTACCGTGGAATTTGAATATGCTTCTTAGGAGAAGCATTAACATGCGTGTATATATAACGATGGTTGTTGGTTTAGTGATTATATATTATTCGGCTTTGACTATAATTTTTCAAGGTACAACTCGGCGTACCGTTGAATTTCAACGATTTGTGATTCATGTTGACGTGGTAGTTCACTCATAACAAAAACACGTTCATTATAATGGAGCATGGTGTTCTAATATGAGTAGTCATTTCATCTAAGTCGTTTACTTTGTATCCCTAATATGAAAGACTGGTAGTACACAATGCAAGTTGGCTAAGACAATTCTAATTTAGCTAGTGTTTGCCATGATATTCAGAATAGGACTATTTTTTTATTCAATCTAGGGACCATGCGGTTTGTTTGAGTGAAGTACTCTGGAGGATTGCTGACTAAAAAAGATCAGTGGGACACTAAATCTTGGCCTTGTCATGCCATACTTTTCCTCGATTAGCTTCGCTTTATCATTCTTGGGTAAATTTTTCAGCAAGAGAGTCTTTGACCTCGACCTCCTTTTTGGACAATGATTTGGACTTCAGATAAGAAACCTATGTGGCTGAAATATTGATTTGATCTTGCCATCCATAGGCTCTACAATCAATGGTGGAACCATAATTTTTTTTTAGGGGGGATATCAATGGAAAAAAATAGTAGGCATGTTTCCAAAAAACTACTATTGTTCTTGATAACTTTTTGTATTTTGAAAAGATACATAATTTTAGTGTTACTAATTTATCAAGTAAAAAATTCTCAATATAGATCATCAAGTTGTCGTTCCAACCTTTTTTCGTTCTACTCAAACAGTTATCCTATCAAAAGTGCAAATTAAATGTTATAATGAATGTTTCCCATATTATCAAAACAAACTCTTCCCCCTTAGAACTTTGAATGCAGATTATTGCGAAGGAAATGAAGCAAAAAGACTATTTTCCTTATCATTAATTTTAATTTAGACAGACTAATAATAATAAAAACTTTAATTTAGATAGAAGAAATGTACTTCTCATTTGAACCATGTCCAATGATCATCCACATAATCCACAATCTTGATATGATAAAGACCTTATGTAAATAGTTGAAGAATACGTTTCAATTTTTAATTTTAAAACATGGGGTTATATTTCTGCAAAGTTGAACAACTTGTCTGGTAGGAATCCTTAAATTTTAAGCAAAATGTGGCAAGATATATACAATAGCTATTTCGTTGTGATAAGCTCTAGATCAAGCTCTCGAATCACGTTTAATTTCTTCACGGTAAGAGATTGATGCATGTGCACATGGTTTTGTATTACTACTTTCGGGGTGGGCAATATGTTGTTTATGTCTATTTATACCACCACTACTTATAAATCCACACAATCCACATACAAGTTTTATTTTTTGTTCAAGTGAAAGGTAATGTGTGGTTTTCCAACAGGGGTCGTTCAACTTTGTGGGACGAAGGTGGTTATATTCTTCATTACCTTGAGGTCCATTATATACCATTATGTCTAGTGTGTGAGTGAGTGAAAAGTAAAATGCAATATTACACTAAAAGAGAGTTGAAAAGAGTGCACTTGGATAGTTGAGGTAGCTTTGGAATTGAGATCGGCCAAATTTGGCTTCAAAAATCCATCCCACGATCACCAAATCCGCATTTCTTCCCACCAAGACCTTCCAACTTTGATGCTTGATAACTTAGAAAGTAAGGAATGGGAAAGAATGAGAGAAAGAGAGAATGAGAGGTGTGAGGAATAAGAAGGGGTTGGGGGTATTTATAAGAACAAATAGGGGGGAAACTGCAAATTCACCCCCCACCCAAAAAAAATTCTGCTCCAACAGCGATATGGCGCCCCCCCTCTTTGGTTGTGTATATTGGTTTTTATTTCCATGTTGCGAATATTGTACAATTTATTTAATTGCTGGTAGTATTTGTTGCTTATCATTTTCTCGGTTTTAAAATGCTATTGACAGAATTGTACGATGGCAAAGCCCCTGCAATTTGTTAATGAAAAAGTCTATCCTGAAATTCCAAATACAATAATGCCTAGCCCCAGCTTTACGAAATCACAAGAGAGTGCAAGGAAATCAGATGTAAGGATACGATTGTTCTCAGGCACAGCAAACCCTTTTCTTTCACAGGTATTTCCCCCCTTTTAGCCTACCCCAACTAGTTTGGCATGAAAGGCTTTGTAGTTGTTGTATTTTCCCTTTTCTGATTCTCTATGTGTTTCCTGTTATAAAATTAGTGGTTGACCTGGAAGTTGTAAATAATACAATTTTTTGGACCCAACCATTATGATAATTATAAGCATCGCAATATCAAAAGATTAAAATAATGGTCAATATGAGCGTGAATCTGGAATTCTTACTTTTTCCCCTAAATAATCTTGAAGTTCTTCTGGATCGAGAAAATGGTTGAAAGCAAGTATCAAGAAGATATTTATGTTGGAAAATTATAGTTTTATTAAATTATAAGTACTCATATGAGACAATAATCCAAATCTTATCAATATATTTGCATGTGATATTCAAATGCTATTACAATCACATAATCTTTGATTTTGTTCTTTCAAAAATTGTTGGCTTTCATGGGTTCTTTTTTCCAGTTTACTGTCAAGCCTTTGTGTAAAGAAAAATAGTATATAAAAGAACGAAAAACCATGCCCTTTGATCCATTATTTGAGTTCGTACACCTTAATCTTGAGCTCTAAAACTTGAGTGAACTACCTTATTCCTTATGAGCTCTTTATTCAATGGAGATACACCTGTTGGCATATCTTCAACAAAAACTAAGTGCTGTAACACTATTGCAGTATCCTAGATTCCTATTCATTCTTAGTATTTTGTTTCTTCAGTATCTGCTAATTAAAATGTTTCCATCACCATGCATTATATGCTGTCTCAACTCTTAATGATGTCTTCTATTTGTATTTACATACTGATATTATCGTGGAAAACGGTTTGAAGAGTGACAGGTTCAGTCCTTTCTATTGGGCTTATTCTTACGTATTTTTAACTTCTGTATATGTCGGTGCTATTATCATGTGATTCATCGAGTAGTTAGGGTGTCTTACTGGTTTTTATTGACTTCTTTTTACTGGTGATGGTGGTTCAAAGGAAATTGCACACTATATGGGTTTAGATCTTGGAAGCATCAACATTAAACGATTTGCTGATGGAGAAATATATGTACAACTGCAAGAGAGTGTAAGAGGCTGTGATGTTTTCCTGATCCAGCCAACATGTCCTCCAGCCAATGAAAATCTCATGGAGCTACTGGTTATGATTGATGCATGTCGAAGGGCTTCTGCAAAAACTATTACAGCTGTCATACCTTACTTTGGGTATGCTAGAGCTGACAGAAAGGTAGCTTCGTCTATTTCTACTTCTGTTCATATCAAAACTAGGTCATAGTAAATCTAAAGATGTCACATCAATTCCCTGTTTTCAGATAGAAATATACAATTGTTAGGTTTATAAACCAGTATCTTTTGTATAGGCTTGTATATATAAATTTTGGACGAAAGTGGTATACGATACTTCTTCAACCGGTGGCATCATTGTAGACCATCTGACATTCTGAACTGCATGTGTTCAGAGTCAAGGACGGGAATCAATTGCTGCTAAGCTGGTTGCGAATCTCATCACTGAAGCAGGTGCCAATCGCGTTCTTGCATGTGATTTACATTCTGGACAGGCCATGGGATACTTTGACATATTTGTGGACCATGTTTATGGACAGGTTGTTAATGTGAAATCCTTATGTAGCTTTTCTTCTTGTTTCTTAATTCTCATGCATCTCGTCTGGGAACATGTAGGCTTAATACGGTCATAGAGAAGGATCAAAATCTTTGTTTGACGCACTTTGTCATTTAAGTTATCTGGCATTTGTTCTTCATACCATCCATCTATTAAGGCATGCTGGTTTTATGCTTTTGTAAAATGCATGTTGGTTTTCCTATTCCTAAATTTCGATCTGTTGCACTTCATATACTCCATAGATTCTTTTCCACCACCTCCTACTAGCATATGTATACTAAAGTTCCATTTTTGTGCTGTATCCTTGCACTGGGTTACTCTTGTTACCTTCAATAAATCAACAAATTCCTAGTTACTCTGTTTACCTTCTAAACCTCATGCATGCAGCCTGTAATTCTGGATTATCTGGCCAGCAAGATGATTACCCCAGGTGAACTGGTTGTTGTTTCTCCGGATGTTGGAGGTGTTGCTCGTGCCCGTGGTTTTGCAAAGAAATTGTCTGATGCACCTTTAGCCATTGTTGACAAACGACGACAAGGGCATAATATTTCTGAGGTAGATGCTTTTCATTGACTCTTGTTTTGTTTGAAATTTTAAATGTTGCCTCACTGTGATCTTAAAACTTGAATAATTATAGTATTGTCTAGCAGACGCTTTAGTGCATCTCGTAGGATGAATCTCCTTTTAACTCCCCAAAAAGTCCTGGACTCTGTACACAATGAATAATCTTAAAATATGAGTAATTTGACGGCGTCATAAATACCTTTTTATTCGAGTTTATTTGAGAGTTGTACTTATAATATAAGTTTCTCAATCTGTTTATTGAAAGTCGATTGTTTACTTTCCAATTTGAACATGTTGACATTGCAGAATATACCATTTCATCTTCATTTAACTCCATTTGGGGAATGGTTTTTGCAGGTTATGAATCTTATAGGAGATGTAAAAGGAAAAGTTGCTGTGCTTGTGGATGACATGATTGACACTGCTGGTAAATATGCTATTACTTTTGCCTGGAGCTTCCATAAATTTATAGATATTACTAAATGTCTTTAATCCGAATCAAGTAACTAACTAGGAAACAAAACCCAGGAACTATATCTAATGCTGCAGCTTTATTACATAAAGAGGGAGCAAGGGAGGTTTATGCATGTTGTACGCATGCTGTCTTCAGGTTTGACTTGCTCCTTTATAACTTGTAACAATATAGGGAACCTCTATCTTATCAACAGTAACCGAACAATTAGGATAAGGTACAAGGCCAAACACATCCTGTTTTATTATGGGCCTTAAAGTATCAGTTTTACTTTTCATTGACCACCTTGAGCATTGAGATAAACTACTCGAAAAAAATTCAAAATAATCACCAAAAAAAATAAAATTGAAAAAATATGTATATGGAAAACTTAATTGGCGAATTATGCACCTTAAAAATGACACCACAAGTGTCGTTTTCATTAGCTAAAAATGACACTGTAGGGTACCGTTCTTACCCTTAAGGAAAATGGTATTATGGATGTCATTTTTACCTAGGGTAAGTTTTTCTTAATTTCGAGATGTCATTTTAAAACTAAGACATGTTGAACTAGCGACGGGTCGGTCTGGAGTATTGCATATTGTATTTTTGGACTTGTGATTTTATTAGTAATGTTGGTTACTAATGTATTTTTCGAACCAAAATTAATAATAAAATCTCAAGTCTAAAAATACATTGTGTTTGGCTTTCGGGAGACCCCCAACCGATATGTCGCTAGTTCAACATGTCTTACTTAAAAACGACATCTCGAAATCAAGAAAACCAAAATAATAATAATGAAAACCAACTTGAACTCCTCAAAATGTTCTACTTAGATATAATAATTTGAGTTGATTCATACAATTTTGATGACTTGGTGTATCTTAGCTGACTTGACTTGGTCACTAACCAGATGAGAGTGAGATGTGGGTTCCCTTTCCACTCCCATAACAAAATACATTAGTAACTTCAATTGTGCGCGAATCTCTTGTCTTTTTCCGAGATGTGTCGGGGAATTTAAGAGAAATTATAAGCTCCAGCCTCTAGGTGATAAAATATATTTTTGGTCCTCGAAATAGTCATGTTGGCTTTGATTCAAGTTAGTGCATCAACTGATGACTCATTCGTTTTCTCGGGAAACGAGACCCCAACCGATATGTCACTAGTTCAACGTGTCTTATGTAAAAACGACATTAGTGATGTCGTTTTTAGTTAATGAAAACGACACTTGTGGTGCCGCTTTTAAGGTGTATATTTTGCCAATTAAGTTTCTCATGTGTATATTCTTCCAATTTTGTATTTTTAGGTGATTATTTTGAAAAAAACTCCTAAACTTTTTCTATCGTGGCATCTTTACGATTTAAGAATTTAAAAGATCCTTCATGCCGCAAGACCATAATGAAATCTTTGCATTATGTGCTTTTGGTTTTGGGTTTACTGCCAGACATTTTCGAAAGAAAAATTAACTTGAAATTTTCAGTTATACTTCCTATTTCTTCTCTGTTAGTAGAAGTTCACTCTTATACATTTCATTTTACCTTGTTATTCTTTTACAAGCTAGCCACTTAAAAATTACAGCAACAATTGGTTAAATGACCGCTAATACCACTTGAGGGCTGTCTTTAAGAAACCTTGTGGCAAGATTATCTCTTGCTCCTTGATTTATATCTTGGTCATAATATCATTGTGTATTAGTTATTTAGTTAATAGTTATTTTATCTTCTTGCAGCCCTCCTGCCATTGAAAGGTTATCAGGAGGCCTTTTTCAGGAGGTTATAGTAACCAATACGATTCCAATAGCAGAGCAAAACTACTTTCCTGAACTGACGGTACTCTCGGTGTCCAATCTTCTTGCTGAAACTATCTGGCGCGTTCATGGAGATGGCTCAGTCAGTAGCATATTTCAATGATACTACGAATGTGCTTATTTTTCATGTATGGTCAATTTTGATCTAGTTATTTTATAATCGTTACCTGAACTATGGGACCTGATTACTTTGTTTATACAATCATGCCTAATTTATATGTTTGGTCTATTATGATGTCAGGGTGATGATCAGTCCTATTGTACAATAATATAATATCTCTTTCTCGTTCCTCTTTTGTTGATTTACTTGTGGAATCTCTTTCTGCGATTGCACTTTATCTTTACCACTAAAAGGAGACATTTAAACCAAATAAACTCTAGTTTACAAGCTAAGCTGAGGTATTAAGTTTAAAGATCACCAAAAGTTAAACTACATAATCTAATTTCGACATGATATTTGAGTATCATGTAGGAACAAATACAATGTGAGAGCTATTGTGGTTCAACTCGTTCAGTGCAGAAAGAAATAGAAGGCTGTAGCTAGTTTAGTTTATGGAGCTTATAAAGGAAGAAGGATCAGGAGGGACCGGCACTTCAACGCCACCTTCTAGCATCTGCGCCACCTTCTTCATTGAAGGTCGCAGCGTAGGTTCCTCTTGAATACACCAAAGGGCTACCTTGACAAATCTTTCTAACCTCCTTATATCTGCCATCGCTTCTGTGTCATGCTTCATCAGTTCATCCAACCTACCCATTCTGTAGCAATCACAAGCCCAATCTGTTAATATTGCTTCTTGTCCTTCCCCGTAACTTTTCTCGACATTTTTACGACAACAAATAATCTCCAATAGCATTACACCGAAGCTGTAGACATCTACTTTTGTTGAAATTGCTGTTGTCTTGAACCATTCTGGTGCCACGTATCCTTTTGTTCCCCTAATACCTGTATTTGTCTTGGTCTGGTCAGTCCTCATGAGTTTTGCCAACCCAAAGTCAGAGACCTTTGGTGTAAAGCAATCATCTAAAAGCACATTATGTGGCTTTATGTCACAGTGAATGATCTGTTTCTCACATTCTTCGTGCAAGTAGCGCACACCCTTGGTAATACCATATGCAATCTCAGTCCTCCGATTCCAGTTGGGTCTGGAATTTTCAAACAAGAAGTTCGTCAATGAGCCGTTGCTCATGAACTCATACACGAGAAGTCGATTTTCCCCCTCGTTACAGTACCCAAGTAGCCGAACAAGATTCTTGTGATGGGTTTGGGCTATGACTTTTACTTCATTCATAAATTCTTTCTCTGCTTCTTCAATGTTGATTAGCTTTTTGACTGCAACTTGAATACTAGTGTCCCATAGGAAGATCCCCTTGTATACAATGCTAAATGCACCTCTGCCCAGTTCCTCTTTAAAACCTTGAGTGGCCTTCTCAAGCTCACTGTATGTAAAAGAGCGAAGGCTGGTACCTAACATGCTTAAATCTTGCTGCTGGTGGTTTTGGTTTTTTACCATTCTACGACGAGAGCAGCAGATTAGAAACAGACCTGCCATGAGAAAGTTTACTAGAACAGAGCCTCCAAGCAGCAACGAGCCAGTGAGGACCAACACCTTATTGTTTTTTTCTTTGAACACTTGAACAGCTGGTGGCAGCATTGTGTTAGTGGTACTCGTGTTCTGTCTTAATACTTTAAGTAAAGCCTTTCCTTGATCGACCTTTCTTCCATTTGTAAGTGGTAATTTCTTCTTCCAACACTCTCCATCCCTGTAGATGGCAACAGCACAGAAACAATCTTTGAAGCACTCGGTGGTGCAACCATCTTCATTGAGGCCGGTCAGATGCTCGTAGTCGGCCAAGGGCCAGTCTACACTCATAACCGGTATCACTTCATACTGGCTACCCAAGCTTATTCCATTAACCTCACAATTTTGCATGGGAAATTCTGGTCTGCATCCTTTATCTTTTCTTGATGGATCCATGAATGTATATCTTGGAGGGCAGCTACATTTCGGCAAGTTGTCTTCTATTGTGCAGTAAGCATTGTAGCCACAGGCTCCACTGCCTACCTTACTTGTTAGTGCCGTGCAGATATTTGGTGGAACTCGATCCACAATTCTCCAGCCTTCCCTGTTTGATCCATCGAATGAAAAGGTATATAGGCGAAATACTCCATCTGGATCAAGTGTTGCCCTTTGGTAGGTGCCATTTTTTAGGACTGGTCCGGACATGATGTTCTTCTGTGATTTACCATCACCTAGAGTCAGGTCCATACCACCAGATTTACCAAAAAGAAGGAATGAGCCATTCCCGACGGTATCAGTGCTCCAATAAGGATCATACTGTGTTGAGGTTGGGACAGCAATAGAGTAGAGCACAAGATTCCCATCTTGTTGCATGGCAAGCTTGAATCTACCATCAGAGTAGTCAGTCTCTGTTGCTTGAGCAATAAGATTGATTCCTTTGCTTAGCTGTTGCATTGGCAACACTGTGTCACTTGGGTCTTCAAAGCTTTGCCACTGGAAATTATTGGAGTCTGCCGATGCCAGCACAAAGTTACCATTATCCAGCATTGCTGCATGTGTGGTGCTCATGCTGCTATTGTCGCTTTCTCTCCTCCAGACTTCTGTGTCCTTGTGATCACGGAGCAGCAGCTTCCCACCAGGTGTAAGTTCCACCTTTGAGCCTATTCCGATAAGAGCGTTTGGATTAGGCTTTGCAAACCAAACAACGGTTTTGTCTGCAATCTTGTCGAACCAAATCCCAAGGATGAACTGGTTGCTTGGGGGTTGCACGGGGAGGAAGCCGAAGGCAAAATCACCTGAGGGGGAGACCCACGAAGAGACCCTTTCTCCTGCAGTAAGTGACGAGCCTAAGGTTATATTTTGAGCTTTTGTAAAGTGTGGGAGCATCATTGCTCCCATTACCATCAAGAACATGTGTAGAAATGGGAAAGTAGCTGTAGTAGCCATATTTCTCAACTAAAGGTGATAAAAAAAAAATCTCAAGTAGAGATGGTTTCTCTTTGGGATCATTTGTTATAACTTATAAGGTACCAAACCCATGTTTACTAGGACATTAACAACCAAGCCTCGCTCATCTTCACATGGAACTCTTCTCTAGTCCCACGCCTGTCTAGCTCAATCAAGTACTTTGTCATGACGGGCGACACAAGGCATCTAGTCATTTGTAGTCTTCGTCCCTATTCATTAGGCAAGTACTATTTGTCTATATTTTTGTGGAAAGCAAACACAATAGGTTGAAGCGGGGTGGTTTAGACCACAAGTTTTTACGTGTTGAAAAGTCCTCTGACCTAGTCAAGAATCTGTTTTTCTGCATACTTTTCTTCTGGAATTAAGACTCGAGCGGACTTGAAGAAGTTTGGGTTGAAGAAAGGACATACAATAAAGTCTGAAAAAGAGGAAACTTCTCAAGTAGACTAGTGGAGAAGAGAGATGCATTGCTGATTGTGATGCTAATGACGTGATTATGAATGCTAATCAGTAATCACAGTTTTTATATCAAATATTGTTCTGCTAGCATCTTCTGGTATAACACCGTGCGTTCCTCATCTTTGTTCCATGAGGTGTTATTCTTCACCATATTTGTAGGATCCTATCCTAATCCAGTTGCTTTGGATGGTTGGGATTGAAGATGATTGGATGGAGGGTGGAGATGGACGAAGGGTTGAGAAGATTTGGAGATGGAATGGATGGGATTGAAGGGGTGAGAGATATTTATTGGTATTTCCCTCTCTTTCTCTTTCAATTGCTCATTGTCTCTCTCTCTCCCACAGTGTACTCCGACGAGAAGTTGAGCTCTCGCGTGGAGGTTGTGCTCCGACGAGCGGAGGTGGTTGTCATGTGTTGGTGGCTTGAGGTGAGTTGTTGGTTCTTAACCCTTTCCGCACGTTTTGATTCTCTCTCTCAACCTCACTCGTGTGCCGTGGTCGTGGTTGGTTGGTGGAGGTTGACGGAGGCGGAATCGTGAGGGTGGATCGTCGAGGAGGTGTTGATCGTGGTTTAAACGCGAGGTTCGTCGACGGATCGTGATTTTGGGAGGCGTGCTCGTGGAAGCGTCGTCGTAGTTCATCTAATGTTTCTTCAAACCTTCCGGTATGTCAACTCGCTCACTTTAAGTATCGTGAGTATTTTGAAGTCGATGGTAGGTATTCCGGTTCGTCGCAAGTAAACGTGCAACAGATTTTACTGCCTGATCGGTCGACCGGTTGGTGCAAACGGTCGACCGTTCGTATTGAGATTTCGGGTTCTGCCTCACATCGGTCGAACGATGCCCTTGGGCGGTAGACCGATCGTGCATAGGAGGCAAGCCTGGTGGTTTTCGGTCGAACGGGTCCCCTTCGCTGTTCGACCGTGTGCACTGTCGTAGATTGGTTGACGGCGTTGACCATCTAAACGGTCGACCGCTCATTGACTTCGTCCGACCGTGACTTAAGTTGGAATAGTGGTTAGTTCAACCGAAGGTGGTTTCGGTCGACCAGACTTGTTGAGGAGCGTGGGGGAATGCTCTGGACGAATTCGGTCGACCGAGAGTGCTCGGGGGTTCGACCAGATTTGTGGTGAGAGTTGGGGGAATTTGACGGTGGAATTTGGTTGACCGAGAGTGCTCGGGGGTTCGACCGGATTCGTTGTGGAGATTCTGGGATTTGTCCCTAGTGACTTTCGGTCGAACGGGACTCATTCGCCGTTCGACCGATTGGTCGTTTTGTTCGTTGAACCTAGGAGTTGACCATCTAAATGGTCGACCGTTCCTAGATTTGGGTTCGACCGAACGAGTGCAGTTGGTGGGAATCGATCGACCGAGGGAGTGTCGGTCGAGGTGTTTGCCCTGTGTTTTCGTGATTCGGTCGACCAGGACTTTTGGTTTGGTCGACCGTTTGTGTCCAGTTTTGCACTATGGAGGTGCGGTTGTTGTGGTCGTCCGTGTGAGGCGAGTTGTGTGCCGAGGTCCTTCCGGCGAGTGTGCTAGGATGCACGAGAGTTGCGGTGGTTGGGTGAAAGAGAGCTCTGGAGCCTTGTAACTATGTGAGAGCTTGGGTTGGCTGAAAAAGGCATGAGGCGCAACTTAGAATTTGTGGCGTTGCGGTGGTTGGGTGAAGAGCCCTGGAGCCCCGTAACTTTGTGAGCGTTGTGGTTGGTTGAAAAAGACCTGGAACCCAGCTAGTCTGTGCGGGGTTGGTTGAAAAAGACCTAGAGTCCTGTAACTGTATGAGAGCTGTGGTTGGTTGAAAAAGACTTGAAGCCCAGCTAGTCTGTGCGGGATTGATTGAAAAAGACTTGGAGCTCCGTAGTGCGTTCAAGTTGGCTGAAAAAGGCCTGAAGCCTGAGCAGGGACCGTGTGTTAAGGGTTGGTTGAAAAAACTTGGAGCCCTTGGACGTTTGGGTTGATTGAAAAAGACCTGGAGCCCTTGGTCGTGTCGTGGTAGTTGTGGTTGGCTGAAAAATGCCTGGAGCGTAGCTTGGCGACGAGTGTGTGTTGCGGTGGTTGGGTGAAAGAGCCCTGGAGCCCCGTGACGGTGGTGTGTGTTGTGGTTGGGTGAAATAGCCCTGAAGTCCAGCTTGTTTGAGATGCTTTTCTTGTTAGTAGAACTGCATGCTAGGGTGCTTTCATTTCCTGCATTATAGAGTTTGGCATACGGGGTTTCCTTCTGGAAACTCAGGCATTATTGCACGTTTACTTTTCAGGCCGTGATCGGCGATAGGGGTGGTGACCGAGGAGAGGAGCACCGCTACCGGATCCAGCTTTCTCTCAGTTGAGTCGGGTGATTACTGTATTCGTGTATATCCTTTTGATGTAATCACAACTTTTGAAATACTCTGATGTACATATATATATGAGATATGTTGGTGCACATGTTTCCCTTATTTGAATAATATCCTATGTTGATTGTGTGTTATTTAAAATTTTAAATTCTTCTGCTGTTTGAAGATGTTACAATATTAGTCCCCACCTTAGGCATTATGTTATATATTTTCTAATGTCCTCTATTTTCTAATAGTAAGCTATTGTCTTGATAATCTGATACTCCGGGCTGTGCTGACCTGAAAATAGTAGTTCTGATCTTGATGAACCATCAATGGATTGGGCATGAGTGCTGTATTGTAGTGTAAGGTGCAGTATCAGGTTTGAAGCTTTATGGAATTGTTTTCTTATCATAGGCAGGCAATTCCTTTGCACACTTACGTAACTGAGTGAGTGAGTGGTTAGTTTAACCATGCCTGAACAACGGAAAAGAAAACAAGCACATCAAGTCTGACCCCAAATCGATCTCATGTCTGTCTTTCAAGTTAATGTTTAGAAAACTAGGCCTGATCGGCTAGTTCAAAGGGTGAGGCCGTGAGCCAGTGGTAAAAACTATTGAACCCTCTAAAAAATCCTGCCTATATGATGTAACATCCAACATCGGATCAAACCGGTATATTGAAGAAACCATAGCAAAGTGGTCGCATGAAAACTTTATTAATTTTTTTACCATCAAGTATTTAGACCTAGGTAACGGGACGAGCACCCCACCCCAGGCCGTCTCGACGTGACGTGCCATGCCAGGTCGGGCCTGGGGTCTGCTTATCGTGCCATTCCGGGCCGGGCAGGATAACAAACATTAATTTAGAGTTGATGAAGATTCATATGCTGTGACAAATTGATGTCAGTACATGCCAGAAGCCGCAAGTTTCAGGGTAGTTCTATTTCACAACATCCAGTCTTCATAGTTCAGAAAAGCAACAAAAAAATTTATTATCCCTAAAAAATATTCCAACAATTGAATCCGAAATCTTCAAAACGAAACATTCTGTTCCTTTTGGTGAAACATGCATATCTAATGCTTTCATACGTCTTGAAGTCACGAGGTTGGACAACTGCTGTTATCCTCCCCTGAACTATATATAGGGATGGTTGTTATCTGTCATTACCGCCTCATCCATTGGTTCTGATCTTGATTAACCGCCAACAGATGAGGCACATTGGTGCTGTGTAAGATTCCGTATCTGGTTTCAAGTCCTATCGAACTGTTTCTTGACCTTTGATAGACACTACCTGTCTACAGGTTTTGCTTGATGGAAAACAAGCTTCCTTAATTAGTTTCAGCACTTTAGTGAAATTGATGTCCACGAACTTTTGATTCTATAGTTATATTTTAAATTAGTTGAAATTATCTATCAGCTTTCTCTGTAGTTACTGCCATAAACTGTTATTATTGATGATCAGACCCTATCCTTCTTATTTGCAAACAAGCTGATTTCATACCATAATTAACAGGATAATACGTTTATGTGGTTTGAATACTTGTATAGTTAGTTTTGATACTCTTTATATTAGAATAGTAAATTCTATTTAAGATAGACTAAACTTATTGAATGATTAATTAGGTTAATTGAGTGGTTAAGTGAATTTATGGTATTTATCTTTTGGTTTGGAAATAGGTGACTGGTGGATGCATGGAAGATGAGGGATGACCTGGGGGGATGGTGTTGGAATATGGTTGGAGGCTGAAGAGGTGAATGTATATATAAGGAGAGAGATGAATTGTGAGAGATGGTTTTGCAGAAGAAGAGAAGAGAGAAGTTGGCAGGAGAAAAGAGACGGAGAAGAGGTTGGGTGAGGTAAGGTAGATGGATTTTTATTTAATTAGTTGGATTTAATTTTGGTATGATTAATAATTTATGATGTTGATTATTAGTTCTTAGGTTTCTGTTGTGCAAGATGAGATAAAAGAAAGAAAGAAATAAGAAACCTGGACATTTGATTTGGGTTGCGAATCACGGTTGTGGTTGCGAGACAGACAAATATTGATTCGTTATTTTTCAGTTTTATATCATGTATGTCTCTTCTGATATTCGTAGTTACATGCAAGCACTTGTCCGGACTCGAGACGTTAGAAATAGTATCAGAGCATTAACGATCCTCGGAATTAGTCAGAATTATATTTGAAATAGAAATTTGATTGAATAGAAATTTGTGAATTTGGATTTAGAAGTATCGATTATGGATTTGAATATGAATTTAAAGTTATTCAGACTTGGGTTCAAAATATGAATTGAACTTGGTTGGATTTGTTATCCAAATTATAGGCGATATGAATGAATGTTATATTCCGTATCAGTTTCCACATGATTATGATTCTATTTGATTGATGGTTGGTACTTGCAAGCTGTCAAGTTCACAATTTGTTGATTATATTGTTCAGATTATTTATGGACCTATCAGATAAATATAAATATCAGAGTGTGCAGCAGTCAGGATCGTAGATCGTATCTTAACACACCGAGTTCAGACATGTAAGCACTTGTCCGGCAAGAGCCGTTACACTTTACCCAGGCAATTATTAAAGACTTCTAATGTTTTCATTAAAAGATTATTGATGGTTGCTTTCATTAAAACATTATTGACGGTTGCTTACACGATACTCATCAATGTCTTTGACATGCATTTGATTGCCAAGTTACAATGCAAGCTCTACAGACTTAAGGATTCAAAAGGTTGAGGAGTTTGAGGTGTAGAAGGAAGACGGGTCAGGCGGGATTGGAACTTCGGCTGCACCTTCTAGCATCTGCACTACCTTCTTCATGGAAGGCCTAAGTGCAGGATCATCTTGAATGCACCAAAGAGCCACCATCACATATCTCTCCAATCTCCTTATATCTTCTTCTATTGGCTCATCGTTGTGGTCCAAGAGCACATCCAACTTCCCCTCGCTAAAGCAATCGTAAGCCCAGTCGGTGAGTATCGCTTCCTCTCCTTCACCGAATTCAAGTTCTACATTTCTCCTAGAACATATGATCTCCAACAACATCACCCCAAAACTGTAAATATCAACTTTCGCCGTGATTGCCACCCTCTTGAACCACTCCGGTGCAACATACCCTCTTGTTCCTCTGATCCCAGTGATCCCCGTGCTCATCTTTGACTGCTCAGTCCTTAGAAGTTTTGCCAAACCGAAGTCGGAAATTTTTGGAACAAAGTGCTCATCGAGAAGCACATTTTGAGGCTTTATATCGCAGTGGACGATCGGCGTGGCACACTCCTCATGCAAGTAGAGAAGACCACTTGCGATCCCGTTAGCGATGTTCATTCTTTTGTTCCAATCTGGTTTAGGTACACCAAATAGAAGAGTCGTCAATGAACAGTTGCTCATGAACTCGTACACCAGGAGCCTGTGTTGTCCTTCGTTGCAAAAACCTAGCAAACGAACAAGATTTTTATGGTAGGTTTGTCCAATTGCTTTCAACTCGTTCGCAAACTCCTTCTCTTTTCCTTTTTCTAGAATGCTAAGCTTTTTCACTGCAATAGCGATAGGTTTATCCAATGACAATGTTCCTTTGTAGACGACACCAAATGCTCCCCTTCCAAGCTCATGTTCGAATCCACTTGTAGCTTCTGTGAGCTCTTCATACGTGAAGGTCTGAAGGCTTGACCCTCGCAAGTTGGGATCAACAGATGGCTGGCGATTAGATATCTTTCTGCCACAACCTTTATACACAAAGATAATTATAATAGCCACTAGGAGGAAGTTGATGGTGGTTGAGCTCCCAAAGAGTAACCAACTTACTAGGGATCCCTTTCTTTTTGTTTGTACGTCCTGTTGGCCGAAATCAGAGGTATTAAATTTGGAGACTTTCAGTAGAAGAACAGAGGCCTTATTAGGGTCACGCCATCCATTAGACAACGGTTGTTGCTTCATCCAACAATTTGGAGCATTGTAGACGACAACGTGGCAGAAGCAATCTTTCATACATTCGGTCTTGCAAGTGTCTTCGTTGTTCGCTCCCATGTACTGCTCATAGTCGCCCCACTGGAAGTCTGTGTTGGGCAATGCTACCATCTCGTATCGAGCCGAAGTCGGGTCTGTCGTGCTATCCTTGGTGCACACTGGGATATCAGTATTGGGTTTGCATCCTTTGTATTTCCTCTTTGGGTCTAAGAAGGAGTAGCTCGGTGGACATTCGCAATTTCGCATGCCGTTGTTGCCCATGGTGCAATATGAGTTGAAGCCACATGCCCCACTACCAAGGTAGGTTGTTACACTCTTGCAGATGTTGGACGGGATACCACGCCCATCGATGTTCCAGCCATTAATCGACGACGTCCCTGATCTAGTATTGTTTCTAGAATAGACATAATGTCGTAGAACACCATCAACGTCGAGCGTCAACCTCTGGTATAATAAGCCACCACTTGACAGTGGCCGAGGCATAATTTCAACTGGGGTTGCATTTCTTAGAACAACATTGACATTTCCCAACTTGTCAAAGACGAGGTTAGGGTCGTTACCTGTGGTGTTACTTCCCCAATAAGGCGGGTCATATTTCGCTCCAGTGAGGGAGACGAGGTAAGCAGTAACGTTGCCATTTTCCTCCATGGAGAACTGGAATCTTCCATCAGAGTAGTTAATGTCTTCATCGTCTAACAGAGCCACTAGATTTATGCCTGGTTTAAGCCCCTGTGTTAGCAATAAGGTGTCTGTCGGATTCTCGAAGCTTTGCCATGAGAAGCGATTTGTTGTTGCATCCACAAGCACAAAATTTCCGTTGTCGAGCATCCTTGCATGGGTATTGCCATTGTTGGTGGTATTGATTGCATTCCATAACTCATCGCCACTAGGATCGCTTAGCACGAGCCTCCCGTCTCTCTTTAGCTCCACCTTCGAGCCACTCTTCACCAAACGGTTGGATGGATTCGTCGGCTTCGCGAACCACACAACCGTCTTTTCTTCAATCTTATCGAACCATATTGCGAGCAAGAAAAGGTTGTCATCATATGGGACCGGTTGGAAGCCGAAGGCGAAGTCACCAGAGGGAGAGCTCCAAGAGGTGGAGTTTGTACCGGCCGTCAGAGATGAGCCCAAGGTAATGTTCTGGGCGGGCATGAGCATTGGCAGCATAAAGAGACACAAGACCACTAAAATGTGATGTAGGTTCGAGCAAGGATGAGTAGTAGCCATCTTTCTCATTCTCAAGAATGGTGCATTTGCTCGTCCAATTCTCACTCTTTCTTATAGGCAATTGGTTGGTGGTGGTGCATTATTATATCCATTTTTTAGCTTGACTTGGGGTCGTGGGTTGTGTTGATATTTATATCATTATTGAGTTTGTCTATTATTGACCCAAGAAGTGTATTCTCTATGTTGAAGGACACTAGTGGGAAGAAATTTTAGTTTGGCCTAAACCATGTGATTGACTCGTCGTCTGTCGACGTTAGTTGTACGTTGTTTGCTGGTGGAGACACCTTTGGGAATTGCGTAACACGTACGGAATTAGACTAAGGGCACCCTTAACGGGGGTGCCCCGCCCGGGCGCCCTGGTCGGGCGCCCGGGCGCACCCCCGTTAATGGGCGGGGCGCCCGTGGGGCGCCCGCCCGGGCCACCCGCCCGGGCGCTTGCCCGGGCGGTGGGCGTCCCGGGCAGACGCCCGGGCGCCCATGGGAGGGGGACACGTGTCCCCCTCCCATTGGTTAAAAAAAAAAAATTTTTTTGAATTTTTTTTTTGTTTTGGTTTTGTTATTAATGGATTGGGTGTTTGTTATAAATGTGGGGTAATAATTTTTTGTAAGTGATTAAAATTAAGAAATTTCCAGAACCAACAATTTCAAGTTAAATAGAAAAAAAATTAATACAACAATACCATAACAACAATACATTAATAATACTAAAATACGAAATACAACCACGGGAAATACAAACCATACGAAATACGGACTACTACAACCCGAAATACAAACATATGTTAAAGGGAAATACAAACCATACGGACTACTACAACCCGAAATACAAGCTAAGGGAAATACAAACCATACGAAATACAGACTACATCAAACTACACGTACCCATTCTCTTCTGCCCAGGCGAGAAGTTTATCGATTACTTTTTGATCCTTCTCCGTCGGGTTATCCTTCCTCATTAGAGAGTGAAGCATGTCCAACTTATTTTTTATTAAATGCCTCTGGAAATTCCTTTCCGCTAACTCCTCTTGCTTAGAGAAACCATCTTCTCTGACTTGGGCGGTGTATCGCATCTGTTGTGCAAGTTCTCTAACATCGGTGTCTCTTTCGGGGCGTAATGCACTCTTAGCCTTTTTCTTAGCCTTCTTCACACCTTCTGGGCGTGTAGACGACTCCGGCATCGACTCTTCTGCATCCGAGGGTGATTGCGTCCTCGAGCCGTCCGTGCTCTTTCTTTTCCCAAGGCTTCCTGACTGGGGACTATTTTCATCGTGCAACTCCGGGGACTCCCAGTCAACACGCACGGCATTAGCTCCGGAGATCACACTCTCCCATTTTGGGTACCTACGCAACATAACCCAAGCATCAAAATAAAGAAATTTACTAGGCCCATGATTTCGCTCGTAGATCACGTGCGCTTGTCGGACAACATCGTCGTCATTCTGGCCGCTCCTTTTCCGTCGGAATGCCTGATCGAAGCACCCGACCCACTTGTTCACAGCAGGTATGATTCTCCTCCACCGTCCTTTTAAGGACTCTGCGTTCCTTTCGGGTAGGCCTGTGCCTTCCACGGAGATGTCGTACACACGTTTCACCCTAGTCCACAATGAAGTAGACTTCTGGTTTGTCCCTGTCACCGCATCGCAACTGACTTCCATATATGCAGAGACAAGTCTCTCGTCCTCAGCTGTGGTCCACAACTTCGGATTGGCTTTGGCAGTTTGGACTTGCTTGCGGTGACGACGCTGTGGAGGTGGGGATGGTGGTGTGGGGGTGTGTCGTGGTGGGGACTCATCGTCGTCGTTACCCTCATCTTCAGTGTTCGCCATACTATGACGGCTATTTTGAGACAAGGGTCGGCCAAACATCTGGAACTGCGGTTGATTATAAGGGAATGGTGGTGCATATTGTGAGTATTGTGGGAATGGTAAGTTTTGATCTGGGGATGCGTAGTGGGAGAATTGTGGGAATGATGAGTTTTGGTCAGGTGGTGGGAATGGTGGTGCGTACTGGGAGAAGTCGGGTTGTTGGAATGGTTGTTGGTAAAATGGACGTGAGGGATATGGTTGTGGATAGCGTGGATGCGGATTTGATTGTGGAGGAGGGGGGGAACGATTGTACTCCGGAGAAGACATTGTGGGAGAAATATGGGATGTAAGTTGAGTTTTGAGTTTTGTGGAAGAGATATGGGGTGTAAGGTGATTTTTGTGTAGGGTATATATAGAGAAAAAATTAGACACTGTGCAATCACGCGGATTACTTTTCTTTCACGCGTATACTGTACATTCACGCGGACTATTTTGTTTTCACGCGTATACTGTAGATTCACGCGGACTACTTTTGATTCACGCGTATACTGTGCAATCACGCGTATACTGTGCAGTCACGCGCGTTTCGAAATTCAAATATTCAAATTTCAAATATTCAAATTTCAAATATTCAAAATTTTGTGTTTAATAGTGATTAATATTGTTAATTAATTAATAGTAATAATAAGTATATCGCGAATTAAAATTATAATGTAATTAGAATTAGATTTATATATAATGTATTTTGTTAAATGTTGTGTGAGAATTAAATTTGTTTAATTAAGAAATGATGTGGATGAAAGAGAGTGTAGGGTGGGTGGGGGTAGCCTGGGCATGGATAAGGGGGTTTTTTGGGTGGGTTGGGTGAGCTGACGTGGCAGAGAGAGAAGCTGACGTGGCAGAGAGAGAGTGCAGGGCGCCCGGGGGTAGCCCGGGCGCTGTTAAATATGCTCTAAGAGCATCTTAAGCTGTTAGTTCACGTAGGCTAAAATCTGAATTTTCTAGTGAAAATTCAGGATGGGGGACGTGTCCCCCACAGATGGTTACTTTTTTTTTTGGTTTTTTTTTTGAGTTTTTTGTTTCAGAAAATATTTTAAAAATTATTTAAAATTGGTTTTATAAAACAAAAATATGAAAATATGTTTTTTATGTTTATATTTTCCAAAAATTTTGACAATTTTTGTGTTTTACTTAAAATTGATCCCAAAATGATGTGTAAGAGAGAGAATGTGGGTGGTTAATAAAATTTTACTTAAAATTGATCCCAAAATGATGTTTTACTTAGATTGAGTCAATTCTGGGTGTGGTTAATAAAATTTTAGGGAGATTGATTTGAGCTGACATGACTGAGAGAGAAAATTGGACGCCCAAAAACTACCTGGGCGCTGTTAATAGTACTCTAAGATTGCATTGGGTTAGTTTTGCCTTCCCCGACGTGGTTAAAGTAGTTTATAAAGCACTGCTTCAGACGACGTTTCAGTTGATATCTTCGTTCCGTGTTTGAATATTCTCTTCCGCAGTCTACACGCTGATTATTGTGAAAAAGTTGGGATGGAGACCGTTTGCAATCGAATTATGGAAGCCAAGTTATATGAAGATTCATTCAGCATCTTCGGGTGGTGGAGAACTCTACGAATGGGGGAACCAAATTAACAACATGCCTTTCGCTCCAGAAATTCCTTTTGTTGGTCTGTATTCATAGGAAAATATAATGTATTTCAAACTACTCATCTTCATTCTGTATCATAAAAAAATTCAAAATGCAGAACGATATACATGAGGTGATCACCTCTATCTGATTATAATATGTTCGTGCAAGTTTGACTGTGTTAAAAACAACAACTGGCTCAGACTAACGGTCATCCTTGCCCACAAGGAAACATATCTCCGTCCGCAAACAAGACAACATTTATCTGCACGTATCAAGCAAATCTATGTAATAGGAAACAACTCAAACGGTTATCTCCAAAGCCATATAAATGTACTGATGTTTTTGTAATATATAATAGAATAAAACAAACATTCAAACCACGAACCTCAATCTAGTATCAGAGCGTCCATCTCAGACGTAAAAGAGTTGCATCATCGACGACAATCTCTCAGACCACCGCCTCAAACCACCCAAGTCATCATTGACTACCCACAAAAAATCCCAAAACGCAAACCACCAAAATCAAACCATCATCGGTCGACCGACCTTAGGGAGAAATTCAAACATCATTGGTCGATTGACCTCAGTTTCAAAGCACTCGACGAGGGGGGTTGAAGCAGAAGCCACATCCTACCCCATGACAACAGACGGAGCAACGCCTCAAAGACTGACCACCCAAGTGCTCAATGGTACAAATTACCTTTCATGGGCCCGGTCGGTCACCTTGTCCCTCAGCGGGAAGGGAAAACTCGGTCATATCACTGGCCACACGAAGAAACCAACCACCGACGATGCCAAGATCGAAGAGTGGCAGACCACCGATCACCTCACGATGACCTGGGTGATCAACTCCATACAACCGCAGATCGCCAAATTATTCATCTACTCCGACTCGGCCAAGGAGCTCTGGGACGCCATCCACGATCTATATGGTAAACAACAGAACTTTGCTCATTTATTTAAAGTTAAACAAGAACTCTCTCAAACCAGGCAAGGGCAAAGGACAGTCACCGAGTACCTCGGTGCACTAAAAGGTCGGTGGGATGAACAAAGAATCTATGAACCGCCGACAACATACCCTAAAATCATCAAAGAACGGGTCGAGCAAAATCGGTTCTACCAATTCCTACTAGGACTCGACTCTAGCTACGAGACCCTAAATCACAAGTACTGCTATCATCGGAGCTACCGCCCCTCAGTCAGATCGTCTCTATGGTTCAACGAGAGGAAACAAGGAGACATGCCACGCAACAAACTACCAATCAAGAAAATCAAGCATTCGCAGCCGCACACAACCGAAATCAAAACACAAAAGCAAAGACCTAGTTCGGGAAACGAAAAGATGAACACTGTGATAACTGCAAGAAATCGGTGTTGGTTTCTCTACTCGCACCTCCGGCCACCAAAGGATGGCACCGGAGAAAGAAGGGGGGACGACAGAGGACGACCAAGTGGCGGACTCGACTCAGGTTTTCTCTAAACCTTAACCCTAATTTTTCTGATGGAAAGCAAAAATGGTCGCAGATCGGGTCCGCTACCGATAGCCGGGGTTATATATCTAAGTCTTTCGCGGATTCGCCCACACCCGACAACCGACCACTGCTAAACGGGCGGGTCGACGCACACCCGAGTACACATGATTATGTCGTGCACGCCTCCAATAACCGACCAGATGTGTACGCTAATACGAGAGGAATTTCTGGGAGCAGGCCGGAGTCAGCCCACAAGGAGATGGGCCTCGTTCTGGTGCACCTCAACAATCTGCTTAACAAAAATCACAGCCAACAAGGTGATGGGTCAGGTATAACTCAATTGTTTGCTCATCAAAGTATTAATCAGTCTTTTGCTAATCAAACCTTTACTCCTAATTCCTGGATTATAGACACGGGTGCCACTGATCGTATGACTGATAATAAAGACCTTATACGTGATATCCAATATAACCCGGACTTAAATAAATTCGTGACTGTGGCTAATGGTAATTAAATAAAAATTAGCGGCACGGGACAATCAACATTACTCAATAACACCTTTGAACATGTCTTATATATCCCAGAATTTGCATCTAGTCTACTATATGTAGCAAGGATAACAACAAAATTAAATTGTAATGTTATTTTCTCACTATTTGATGTGTTATTTCAGGACCGAACATCAGGGAAGATGATTGGTAGAAGATTTCTCATAAATGGTTTGTATGTGCTAGATTCAAATAACCATATGTTTGCTAATAATGTGTCACAATTTAACTCTAACTTGTGGCACAAACGCATGGGACATCCATCTTTGCTAGTTTTAAAACAATTATTTCCTACTTTAAATTTAAATACTGAATTATGTTGTGAGACATGTCAATTTGCAAAACAAACCATGTTACCTTTTCATGCATCTATTTCTAAGACAGAAAAGCCACTGGAGATGATACACTCTGACATCTGGGTCCAACCCCGGTTGAATCTTAGGATGGTTTTAAGTATTTTATTATCTTTATTGACGATTTCTCTCGCACAACTTGGCTTTATTTGCTTAGATCAAAATATGATGTTTTCCCTATTTTTGCGAATACGTTGCCTTGGTAGAAAATTTGTATGATACGAAAATAAAAACTCTTAGATCTGATAATGGCACTGAATACACTAGTAATGTTTTTCAAAACTTCCTAAAAGAAAATGGGGTTTTTCATCAAACTACATGTGTTAACACCCCTGAACAAAATGAGATATCTGAAAGAAAAATAGGCACCTCTTGAATGTCACTAGAGCACTTTTGTTTCAAACTCACGTACCTAAAGTTTTTTGGTCTGAAGTCATCTTAACTGATGTTTACCTGATTAATCGTCTGCCCAGTCCCATAATCCAAAATAAACAACCCTTAGAAATTATGAATGGTAGGCGAATGACCTTTGATCATCTTAGGATTTTTGGTTGCACCTGCTATGCTCACAAAAATGCCCTGATAAACTTGATTTTCGTTCTGTGAAAATCGTTTTCCTTGGGTACTCTTTTCAAAGGAAATGGTACAAATGTTACGATCCATCTGAATGCAAACTTTATATTTCACGTAATGTGTCCTTCTTCGAACATGAATCCTATTTTGAATCTACAAAAACTAATCCTACAGGTGAGACATCTCCTCTCCCTATCGTTGATATGTTTGATATCTCTCCTCCTGAGAAAACTCCCATTACTCAAGATGGGGGAGACGAATATACAGGAAATACAGGAGAGCAAAATGACGAACAAGTAGAACCGCAAGAAGGGATTACGACAATGAGGTCCATGAGACCCACTTGTACTCCATCCCACCTCCAAGATTTTGTGACTTACAAAGTCACATACCCCATCCAAAATTATATCTCGTACAATGCTATATCTGCATCCCATCCTAATTTGTTGAATGTAATCGATCAAGTTAGTGAACGTACCTCCTACCATGATGCATTTAATCATCCTCATTGGGTACAAGCTATGCAAGATGAGGTAGATGCCCTAGAAAAACCTGGACCATTGTCTCTTCCAAACCTGGAATAAAACCTGTAGGATGTAAATGGGTATATAAGATTAAGTATAATAGCGATGGTTCTATTGATCGGTACAAGGCTAGATTAATCGCTAAGGGATACACTCAAACCTACGACCTTGATTATCTCGAAACTTTCGCTCCAGTAGAAAAAATGAACACTGTTAGAGTCCTTCTTTATATAGCCGTCAACTATGGTTGGAATCTGTATCAGATGGATGTCCGGAACGCATTTCTACAAGGGACCCTGGAAGAAGAAGTCTATATGACTCCCCTTCCAGGGTACAACTCGGCTCATAATCAGGTTTGCAGACTCCACAAATCCATTTACGGATTAAAACAATCTCTCAGAACATGGTATGCAAAACTCAGCTTCTCTCTTCTCCAATTTGGTTTTACTAAATGTTCCGCTGATGCATCTATGTTTACCAAACACCATAACAAAATCACCACAATTATTCTTGTTTATGTAGATGACATCATAATCACAGGAAATAGTGACAATGAAATCAACCTCGTAAAATCATATTTAAAATCCAAGTTTGACATCAAGGACCTAGGATTCATGAAATATTTTTTGGGCATTGAACTTGCATATTCTAATAAAGGTCCTTTTTTATCTCAACGAAAGTATGTCATAGTTCTTCTAAAACAAACTTGTAAAATAGGATCCAAACATGCTAACACCCACATTGAGACAAACCGGAAGGTAAGTCCCAACGATGGAGAACCACTACATAATATAGGACAATTTCAAAGATTAGTTGGTAAGCTCATTTACCTCACTGTCACTAGACCCGTCATCACTTATGCGGTAAGTGTAATTAGTCATTTCATGCATGCTCCAAACACACAACACCTCGATATAGTAGACAGAATCCTCAGGTATCTAAAGAAAACCCCAGGGCAAGGTATATGGATGAAAAGAAATAATTCTAATTCAATAAGTGGTTATTCTGATGCAGAATGGGCGGGTAGTCATGATCGCAAATCCACTATAGGTTTTGGCACATTTGTTGGTGGAAATCTCGTCACATGGAGAAGCAAAAAGTAAAATGTTGTCGCACGATTCAGTGCAGATCAAGCAGAGTACCGAGCCATGGCATCTACCACCAGTGAACTAGTTTGACTCAAACAACTCCTCAAGGATATGAATATCCCTTATCAAAAGCCTATGCAAATGTGTTGTGATAACAATGCAGTTGTCGGACTCCTCAAGGATATGACGACACATTGCCTCCGATCTCCATGAACGGACTAAGCATATAGAAGTCGGTTGCCACTTTATCAGGAAAAAAAATCCAAGCTAAAGAAATAGATGTTCCATATATCCAAAGCAAGGATCAGCTCGCAGATATCTTCACCAAACCACTGGATCGAAAACAATTTCATAACATTCTCAACAAATTGGGATTCTTCAACCTCTTCCAGACCCAACTTGAGGGGGAGTGTTAAAAACAACAACTGACTCAGACTAACGGTCATCCTTGCCCACAAGGAAACATATCTCCGTCCGCATACAAGGCAACATTTATCTCCAAGTATCAAGCAAATCTATGTAACATGGAAACAACTCAAACGGTTATCTCCAAAGGCATATAAATGTACTGATGTTTTTTTGTAATATGTAATAGAATAAAACAAACATTCAAACCACGAACCTCAATTACTGTTTCCGTTAATTTGGTTGGTTGGTCAAAGTTGATGTACAGATAGAAAGAAGTGTCTTGACAAAGTAAAAGCGAAAGCAAAATATGGTAGTTGTCATATTCTTGATGAAGACTATTATATCAAGTACTGATTACTTGCAAGTTGCAACTGCCACTGCCACTGTAACTGCCACTGCTTAGTGATGGTGAGTAGTTACTGTTGGTGCTACTTGTAGATCTTTAGTATTGGATTAACTAGGATCAAGATCTGTACCCAACATTGGGGATTATATATCGAGAAAAAGTTTCTCTTGTGGATGTAAGAGATTTGGTTTTGGAATGGAGTTAAGGAACGAAGATTAGGGGTTTCTTGCGTAGTGTATATATTATTCATTCTAAACCATATGTTAGACCATGGGTTACACACATATTTTGATCCGATAGGAACTGATGAGTTACAATCAATAGATCTTGTGATTTGTATTAATCATGTTCTTTCAGGACTAGATATCGAACCAAACAACTAACCCCAACAAAATTTTCGAACCATGGAATCCAAAATCTTCAAAATGAAAGCCACTCTCTTTCAGTTCCTTTTGGCGAAACATTTTATTTCACCATTTTTGTTAAGACACAAAGAATGTTGTTTGCAGAAAAGATTGCAGTCCACACGTCTCAAACCTCAACTAAGGTTGATGGTTGGAGGCCTGACTTTGACCGGTAAGGAATGATTAATGATGCCAGCTTAGGTCCTCTGTTCAAGAGGAGCAAAGCAACCCTGTTCGTGCTGACTTGACCACCTCCAAACCTACTTCACAGTTTAAACAACTTTAGTGTCGGTTAAATATTAGGGTTAATTACAGTTTATCCCTCTGAACTATACCTTAGTATCACTTTGTCCTTTTGAACTTTCAAAGTTAACAGTTACCTCCCTTATACTTTAATTTTGTAACAATTTGCCCCCTTAAACTTCAAAAACTCATTGTTTAACACACATTCGACGTTTTTTCCTGATTTTTTTTGTTGTATCCTAATACACTCCTAAACTTATATTTACGTGAAAGTTTGGATCGAAACGGAGGTCGGATATGGTTGGAATTTGGGTCGGATTGAGTGTCAAACCCAGATGAGTTAGTCAGTGGCGGAGCCACGTAGGCCCCACCCAGATTTTCCAACAAAATAATATCCCCAATTTTTTATATTCAATTCTATAGATTTAAGTGTAGTATCTTGAAGTTTCCAATTTTGTTATTCAATGCTATAAATTTTAGTGTAGTATCTTGAAGTTGGTGGTATAATTGTTTAACTGTGGTTTAATTTGAGATTTGGGAGGAGTTAAGATAATATTTTGACAAAAGTTAAGTTTAGAGCCAATTTGATTCAGATTGTGGACTTTGAAGCTCCCTTGAACAATTATATTTGGAAAATAAGCTATAATCTTGGATTTGCATTGTCGTGTAAGTTTGATGAATTTTTAGTCGAAAAATGAACATTGTATAGATTTTAGTTAGGTGGTGGATGTTTGAGATTTGATTTTTTTTAAATTATGATGTGTAATCTTACTTTTCTAGTGCCATTATGTTTATTGACATGTTGTATCTCACTTTGATACTGTCGTTTGTTCACTAAAAATGGAATGAAAACTTAAAATAAACTAGTATTTATTGGAAACGTATTCATTAAAATTATTCACACATAAGAGTCGTAAAATGAATAATAAATCTAAAGCTTGTAATAATAATAGCCGATAAATCTTCCCAAACCACCGACTTTGTTTTTGGATATTGGAATTTGAGTTTTAATAATCAAATCAATTTAACTGATAGTGTTTTATGGTTATAAAAAAATATTTTGGATGTTTGAATTTTAATATATTCAAGTTTGAAAAATATAAAAAATAGGAATGATATTTTCAATTTTTTAATTAAATAATTTATTTAAAATATCATCTTTTCAAACCATCTGTTTTGTGTTTGGATATTGGAATTTGAGTGGTAAGAATAAAATCAATTTAAGTGATATGTGGTGTTTTATGGTTGTAATTTTTTTAGGATGTTTAAATTTTAATGTATTTAAGTTTGGAAAATTGTTAAAAATAAGAATAATTAAATAATTTATTTAAAATATAATTTTAAAATTGTGGATCCTCAAAAAAATTCGAATTCTGCCCCCACCCAAAAACAAATCTGCATCCGCCCCTGCTTGTAGTGGAGTAAGAGAGTAGAAAACAAACATATGGTCCTGTTTTACGTCGTTTTTAAATTTCTTTCTTGTGAGTCTTGCTGCCTTTTGAGATTTAGGTTGCAGCCATTTTATCTTAATTGTAGCCAAGACAGGTGAGGGAGCACCTAACAACAGTCACCTTAACTTCTTATATTCATCTTTGAATTCATTTCTGCTTTGCTTTTCTGTGTGGTTGGAGTAGGCAATCTGTCCTTGATTTCTTCCACCATGCAGTTAAACTAACAATTTTATTCTTCATCCAAAAAGACAAACAAAATGATCAATAGAAGTTTCAGAATTCGGTTGCTGGACATTTGGGTATAAGTTAAAATAATAGACACTGTGCAATTTTATTTTCTGAGGATATTTAATTGCTTAAATGGAAACAACCACTACTACAGAAAATGTCATATATGTCGGATGTTAAGGCCTATACACGTCGGATATGAACACCCTCACATCCGACGTGTATTCGCACGACGTCTATTCTTAGACGTCGGACGTATAGACATCCGACGTCTATTGTCCAAGGAATAGACGTCGGATATTCAAGACATCCGACGTCTATTCCTAAACATTAACAAAAAAATAGCATCCTGCACAAACACAAACATACAAACATATATAGACAATCATTCATTCATTCATTACAAAGAAATGTACAACACAAAGAAATGTACAAGACAAGTCTTCAGTTTCCTCCATGTATCTCATCATGTAGTGTGGGCTGAAAGGAAAGGAAAAGGAAAAGGAAAAGGAAAAAATTGTTAGTTAGTGTATTAATTAGGATTTTAGCTAGGTAAGGAGGAGACACCTTGAGGAGTTTGTTGACAATTTTGCAGACCAAGGTCTTGGGGAAACCAAGCGGACGCATGGCGTCGACGACGACGTCAATCCTCTTTAAATCTACCTGCAAACAGAGGAAGGTAGGTTTAAAGATGATTGACGCCGCCGTCGACGCCATACAATTACTTGTACATCATTGTTCGGCCATATCGATGTAAATAAAATGCTAAGCAGACCGTATCGCCTTCACATACGCCGTGTGAATGTTTTTATCTATCTAATTATTCAAACATAATTAGAAAAGTGAACACATCATTGTTAGAGAAAATAAACTACAAATGAACAAAAATAAAGCTTTACTTACATGGAATCTGACGTCCCCATAGTGGAACTGTAGTGGCGGAGGAGATCGCGGGATGGATCGGAGAAATCAGACGGGATGGATCGGAGGAATCAGACGGGATGGATCGAGGAATCGGATCGCGGCGGCTAGGGTTTCGTATTTTCTGTCTGGAAAGAGTGAAAGAAAACGCAACTGTCTGATTTCTTTTAAAGACATATAGACGTCGGATATTGCATATCTCCGACGTCTATTCCCTGACGTCACCAATAGACGTCGGCTTCTGTGAAGTCCGACGTCTATTCCCCGACGTCTATTGGGTATAGACGTCGGAGTTATATGCGGCCGACGTCTATTCGATCTTCTCTATATTAGACGTCGGCCTTTGTAACAACCGACGTCTATTAGGCGATGAGTATTCCCAATTCTGCAGTAGTGAGCTAGGTGTAAACAGATACTATGTAATGGTTCAACTCACAGTTCTCTTTTTCTTTTGATAATCTCAGTTCTCTTCTTAATGACCTTCACCATTCAGTAATCCGTACTATGTTAAGAAAAAAAGAAAGTGGAGTTACAATCATCGGAAAGCCACCTATATCACTGTCCACCTATTCAAGTGGTCCAATGGCACAAAAGACATGATCAACTTATTCTGGACATTCATAACATAGATGTGCATTTTCAGTTGTGAACACATTGGAGGCAAAATAAACCGGTTACAAGTACTTACAACCAACATTAATTTGACGGGGAGTGCTTGTGTGTGACACAATGTGACATCCATGCACAATGCATCTGAGCGAAAGTGAAGAATATACTTAGGTTTTTTCCCTTGAAACTTACGTAGAAGAATTGAAAATAGAAGTAGGCACATTTCTTATTGTTAGGGAATAAAATCAATTCCAAATACGCAACGGATCGAAACACAGCAAATCCAATGGAAGAAATAAAGAACACATGCAAATCCAAACATCAAATCACGCAAACGCGCAAGATTTAACGTGGAAACTCAATGCGGGGAAAATCACGGACGACACAACTCCAATCTACTATAGAGAAAACGAATTACAAATAGAGGCTTAACGAACACACGAACAACCGACGAGAATACTCAGTTAAATTTACTCTCACCGAATCCACAAGGATGCTCTCTCTCTCTCTCTCTCTCTCTCTTTTCTCTCAAGAATGCAAAAGTAGACAATAACAATAGTTCTAATTGTTCTTAGACAAAGTGTGACGAAATTGTCTTTACATAGTAGGCCAAAACAAGTATTAATTGCACCAAAATCGTATGGAGAAATGGCAGAACGTGGGCAAAACTGTCTCGAACGGTCGATCAAACGGTGGCTTCTCCGGTTAGGACATGTAAATTTGCTCCTCTAATTCTCCATGTAAGAAAGCAATATTCACATTCAGTTTCTCTAACTCTAAATCATGAATTGCAACCAAACTCAACAAAGCACGAATAAAAGTATGCTTCACAACGGGTGAGGAAATATCGTTATAATCCACACATTCCACCTGACTAAAACCACGAGCAACTAATCGAGCTTTGTATCTCACTTCTGAGAGACCCTCGATTTTCTTCTTGAAGACTCATTTGCAGCTAACAATCATTTTTCCTTTTGGAAGTTATACCAGCTTCCAAGTTTGGTTCTTATGAAGAGACTTCATCTCTTCATTCATTGCACCCACCCAAGCAGCTGAATCGGGTGCCAAAATTGCCTCTGAATACTTGCTCGGCTCACCAGAGATTCCAATGTCTTCAGCTGCACTAAGAGCACATGCAAGGTCTGATTCGACGTATCTACGAGGTTTCTTCACTACTGCAGAATTGGGAATACTCGTCGCCTAATAGACGTCGGCTGTTACAAAGGCCGACGTCTAATATAGAGAAGATCGAATAGACGTCAGCCGCATATAACTCCGACGTCTATACCCAATAAATGTCGGGGAATAGACGTCGTCTGTTATAATACGTCGTCTATATTCAATAGACGTCGGGGAATAGACGTCGGACTTCACAGAAGCCAGCGTCTATTGGTGACGTCGGGGAATAGACGTCGGAGATATGCAATATCCGACGTCTATATGTCTTTAAAAGAAATCAGACAGTTGTGTTTTCTTTCACTCTTTCCAGACAGAAAATACGAAACCCTAGCCGCCGCGATCTGATTCCTCGATCCATCCCGTCTGATTCCTCCGATCCATCCCGTCGGATTTCTCCGATCCATCGCGCGATCTCCTCCGCCACTACAGTTCCACTATGGGGACGTCAGATTCCATGTAAGTAAGGCTTTATTTTTGTTCATTTATAGTTTATTTCCTCTTACAATGATGTGTTCACTTTTCTAATTATGTTTGAATAATTATATAGATAAAAACATTCACACGGCGTATGTGAAGGCGATACGGTCTGCTCAGTATTTTATTTACATCGATATGGCCGAACAATGATGTACAAGTAATTGTATGGCGTCGACGGCGGCGTCAATCATCTTTAAAACTACCTTCCTCTATCTGCATGTAGATTTAAAGAGGATTAACGTCGTCGTCGACGCCATGCGTCCGCTTGGTTTCCCCAAGACCTTGGTCTGCAAAATTGTCAACAAACTCCTCAAGGTGTCTCCTCCTTACCTAGCTAAAATCCTAATTAATACACTAACTAACAACTTTTTCCTTCTCCTTTTCCTTTCCTTTCAGCCCACACTACGTGATGAGATACATGGAGGAAATTCTCGACGTGGCAATTGAAGACTTGTGTTGTACATTTCTTTGTAATGAATGAATGAATGATTGTCTATATATGTTTGTATGTTTGTGTTTGTGCAGGATGCTATTTATTTTTGTTGTCAATGTTTAGGAATAGACGTCGGATGTCTTGAATATCCAACGTCTATTCCTTGGACAATAGACGTCGGATGTCTATACGTCCGACGTCTAAGAATAGACGTTGTGCGAATACACGTCGGATGTGAGGGTGCTAATATCCGACTTGTATAGGCCTTAACATCCGACGTATATGACATTTTCTGTAGTAGTGCTTGGTCAACCGCCTTTCTTTGTCCCTTGCCAACAAATACTCTTCATTTTCCTCAGATTTCGAACTCTCTCATTGTGTCACACCGAAATCATTATCAACAGTCACTACCGGTGGCTCTACCTGAATCAGAGTCCCACTTGACACAGAAGTAGAAATAACAGTATATTTCCTGGAATGTAACATAGCAAACTCATTAAAGACAATATTTCTTTCAACCATGAGCTTCTGAGATTCCGTGCACCACAGGCGATAACCCTTCACACCCAATTAGTCAAGGAATATACACTTCAACAACCGAGCATTCAATTTTCCTTGATCTACATGTACGTACGCTGGACAACCGAAGACTCTCAACTTGGACAGATCTGAAGCTCCACCTGACCAAACTTCTCCGGTGTTCTCATATCCAAAACGGTGTGAGGAGAACATTTCACTAAATAACAAGCGGTACACACTGCTTCTGCCCAAAAAACCTTAGTCAGGTCAGCATTCAGAAGCATACATCTAGCTCTCTCCAAGAGAGTTCGATTCAGATGTTCCATTACTCCGTTCTGTTGTGGTGTCTGACGTACGGTTCAGTGTCTCACGATTCCTTCATCCTTGCAGAAATCGTTAAACTCTAAGGAACAAAACTCCAAACCATTATCCATCCTTAGAACCTTAATTTTCTTTCATGTTTGATTTTCAATCATAACCTTCCAGTGACTACAGAGAAAGCTGATAGATAATTTCAACTAATTTAAAATATAACTATAGAATCAAAAGTTCGTGGACATCAATTTCACTAAAGTGCTGAAACTAATTGAGGAAGCTTGTTTTCCATCAAGCATGGATAAACTAAAAGTCAGAAACATGTACACAGGTAGTGTCTATCAAAGGTCAAGAAACAGTTCGATAGGACTTGAAACCAGATACGAAATCTTACACAGCACCAATGTGCCTCTTCTGTTGGCGGTTATGAAGGATTTCATGTTTAATTGTACATATTTATTTTCGAATCCCAGCGAATCAACAAGGATGCTCTCTCTCTTTTCTCTCAAGAATGCAAAGTGGACAATAACAATCAATCTAATTGTTCTCCTATAACAAAGGGGACGAAATTGCATTTATATATTAGGCCAAAACAAGTATAAGTTGCACCAAAATCGCGTGGAGAAATATGCAAAATGTGGGCAGAAACTGAGTCAAACGGTCAACCAAACGGGTCCGTCGGTCGACCGAAACTGGAGCAGCGGTCGACCGAAAATGGACAGACACTTTGCTATTTGCTCGAGTGCATACTCGATCGACCGAATCACTTAAGTTCCGGTCGACCGAATCCTTCGGTCAATCGAAAACCGACAGGCACTTTTGCCCAGCTCCTCTTGTGTGTACGGTCGACCGAAAAACGACATGCACTTTTGCTGGACAATTCAACACACATCCGGCGACCGAACCACTCCTTTCGGTCGACCGAATGTCTGTTTTCCTGCACGAATACTTTAAACATATATTCAAGGTAAACAACAACAATCTCCACCTTTACCTTGAATAGCCCCCCAAAATCTTTGAAGGAACACTTCCTTCCTCATTGTGTCGTCGTCTTAGCTCCACCTACTCGGAACTCAAACCAACCAAGTTCACGCATACCATGAACTTAGTTGAAATAACTGGCTTCGTCAACATATCAGTCAGATTATCTTCAGTGCCCACCTTCCTCACCACCACACTTCCTTCACCACTGTATTCTGACCTGGACTAAGCTCTCCAAATAAACCTTTCAGCCAAAGAGCTTCCTTTATACCCTCAGTCGCTGCCATATACTCTGCCTCCGTTATAGACAAAGCAACAGTGTGTTGCAACGTCGCTTTCCAGCTAATAGTTGTGCTCCCAACAGTGAACACATAACCAGTCATAGATCTTCGTCTATCGTGGTCTCCCGCGTAATTGGCATCAACAAACCTCATTAACAAATACGAAGATCGACCAAATTTCAGAGATAGCTTAGTTGTACCTTTTAGATACCGGAGAATCCACTTCAAAGCTGACCAATGCTCCTTTCGTGGATTCGACGTATAGCGACTCACAACGCTGACCGCCTGAGCTATATCTGGACGAGTGCATATCATAGCATACATCAATCTGCCAACTGCACTAGTATAAGGCACACGTGACATGTATGCCTTATCCTCCTCCTTCTTGGGACACAAGTCTACCGAGAGCTTAAAATACGTGGTGAGATGAATTCTTTCCGACTTGGCATCTTCCATGCCAAAACGATGCAAGACTTTCTCAATATATTGCTGCTAGGAGAGAAACAAACTCTTGCATGTACGATCGCGACGTATCTCCATACCTAGAATCCTCTTCGTTGAACCAAGATCCTTCATCTTGAACTCAACCTTTAACAATTCTTTAAGCTCAAAAACTTTAGACTTGTCCTTAGCTGCTACCAACATATCATCTACATAGAGTAATAACAAAACAAGAGAGCCATCTGGAAATACCTTTTGGTAAACGCAGCAGTCATACTGGGACCTGTTGTACCCATGTCCAACTATAAAAGAATTAAATCTTTGATACCATTGTCGAGGCGACTGCTTTAACCCTTAAAGTGTCTTCTTCCGCAAACAGACCTGATTCTCTTTACCCTCGACCACAAAGCCCTCCGGCTGGGACATGTAAATTTGCTCCTCTAATTCTCCATTTAGGAAAGCGGTCTTCACATCTAGTTGCTCTAACTCTAAATCATGAATTGCAACCAAACTCAACAAAACACGAATAGAAGTATGCTTCACAACGGGTGAGAAAATATCGCTATAATCCACACCATCTACCTGACTAAAACCACAAGCAACTAATCGAGTTTTGTATCTCACATCTGAGAGACCCTCGATTTTCTTCTTGAAGACCCATTTGCAGTTAACGGCCATTTTTCCTTTTGGAAGTTCTACCAGCTTCCAAGTTTGGTTCTTATAGCAATAACAGTGTAGAAATAACAGTATCTTTCCTGGAAGGTAATATAGCAAGCTCATTTAAGACAACATTTCTTTCAACCATGAGCTTCTGAGATTCCTTGCACCACAGACGATAACCCTTCACACCCAAATCATAGCCAAGGAATATACACTTCAACGACCGAGCATTCAATTTTCCTTGATCTACATGTGCGTACGCTGGACAACCGAAGACTCTCAACTTTGACAAATCTGAAGCTCCACCTGTCCAAACTTTTTCCGGCATTCTCATATCCAAAACAGTGTGAGGTGAACGATTCACTAAATAACAAGCGGTACACACTGCTTCTGCCCAAAAATCCTTAGTCAGGTCAGCATTCAGAAGCATACATCTAGCTCTCTCCAAGACAGTTCGATTCAGACGTTCTGCTACTCTGTTCCGTTGTGGTGTGTGACGTACGGTTTGGTGTCTCACGATTCCTTCATCCTTGCAGAAATCGTTGAACTCCGAGGAACAAAACTCCAAACCATTATCCGTCCTTATAACCTTAATTTTCTTTCCTGTTTGATTTTCAATCATAACCTTCCAGTGCTGAAAATTCTGAAACACATTGCTCTTTTGTTTCAGAATAGAAACTCAAGTCTTCCTGGAGAAATCATCAATAAATGTGAGCATGTAGCGAGCTCCACGTTTTGATGGAACCTGAGAGGATCCCCATAAATCATAGTGAACATAATCTAAAGTGGCATCGGTGGTGTGCTTTGTCTGGGGTCGTGTGGGTTATGGGTTCACTAATCACTTTTTAATCTAATCACCTACTTGTTTTAGCAATCGAGTAAATGCAGCGGAATAAAAAACAAAACAAGCAAGTGTAGGAAATAATGCAAACCACAAGAAGTCGGGTCGATTTTTATAGAGGTTCGGCACCCCACCCGGGTCCTAATCCTCTCTTGCAAGCTCCGCTCGGATCACCGAGCTCCGCCTACGACTTCACTATCCGCTCCCCGTTCCGGGCCGGGAGACAACGCCTTACAACCGTCAAACTCGCGAACAACCCTCGCCGAGCTTGGAATCTTCCTCTCACAATCCGAGAGGGACACTTCGGGCTTTCACCGAAGTCCTTGCTTCCTTTTACAACAATTGAGAACTTGAGTGGAACAACACTCTCTAAACTTTGAGCACACTTGAGTAGGATGAAGAAATGATCACAAAGTGTGGAAGGTTTGTAGCTTTGAGTGTTTTTGGATTCTCTCTAAAGTTTGGGACAAGTTTGTAGTGGGAGAGTTGTGTTAAAATGTGTTTTACAACTCTATTTATAAGCATTAGAGAGAATAGATCCGTTGGGACAAGATTTGGTTGGATATTGTGCAAAGAACACAAAGCAGAAAATCGGGTTGCAAATCTGTCCAGAAACGGTCGACCGAAAAGGTGCAACGGTCGACCGAACGCTTGGGTTCGATAGGGATACGGTCGACCGAAATATGAATCGGTCGACTGAACACTTAAGTCAATTAATAAAACGGTCGACCGAACAAGATTACCGGTCGACCGAACAAGCGTTTCGGTAGAGGGAAAAATGGACCGGTCGACCGAAATTGTGTTGACCGATAGCAGGGGATTTTGACAAGGTTAAACGGTCGACCGAAACTGGTTTTGGCGGTCGACCGATTTAAGACAGGCACTTTGGATTTGTCAAGTGATGAAACAACGGTCGACCGATCGTGGTCCTCGGTCGACCGATACATGAAATACATTTGGGGTATTTTTGGTTTAATACGAATACGACCGTTGGGTATATACGACAAAAGTAACGGTCGAGAAAATATGATCTGACGGTCGACCGAAAGATATGGTGCGGTCGACCGAAACTAGACAGGGAAACACAACCAGGATTAATTGATCATCCGGTCGACCGAACGGCCTGTTGCGGTCGACCGAATGTGGGCAGACAGTTAAGTTTAGTGTTTTTCAGTCTAGGTTTGGGTGATCTATTGAAGTCCAAATTAAGTGAAATTTCGTGTGTGACTTCTATGAGGAACCTAGTGTGTGATTAAGTTGATTTTAGCTCAAGTATGCTCAAATACACTTTGTTCCTAAGACTCAAAAGAAATCAAGATTACATGTCTTCGATTTAGCTTTAATTACATGTCTTGACTTTATTTCCATCTTTCTTGAGTCTTGATCACCTGTAGAGGTTAGCACAATACAATATATATGCAATGCATAGTGTGTGCTACTCTAATTAAGATTCGGTTGATTAAATCATCAAAACATAAGATTAAGGCCAAAAAGCCAACACTTTGCTGCGGAGAAGCTAACCCTCTTCTGCTTCCCCAAAACACAATATTCACAGAAGTTCAGAGTGTCGATTTTCTGACTTCCAAACAAACCACGTTTGCTCAACACCGCCATGTCTTTCTCGCTTGTGCCCCAACCTCATATGCCAAAGTTGGGCATTCTCCTCACCAGACAATGATGACGCTACAGCTGCGTCACCCACCACAATTTCTCCTTTAAGCATATAAAGCTTACCGGGTCCAAGCTTCTTTCCCTTCATCAGAATAAGTGATCCTTTGGTGATGGATATGCAGTTATCCTCACCACTAAATTTGTAGCCGTTTGCAGTCAGACTACCTACTGAAATCAGATTCTTGCTCGCCTTTGGAACATGTCACACATCTGGCAAAATCTTGACTAGGCCATTCTTGGTTTCCCAATCTGACAGAGTCAATTCCTGCAACCTCGTACCTGTCACCATTGCCCATCACAACTATTCCACCTCACATTGGTTCATAGGATGAAAATCACTGCTTGTTTGGAGTTAAGTGGAATGTACTGCATGTGTCAATCACCCAACCATCGGAAGCTTCAGGAGAACCTGTAGCTGCCAACACAAAATCAGAATTGGACTCGGCAACATTCGAACTTGACTGATCACCACTACTAGACCTCCTATGTTTCTCTCTGTTTTGTAGCTTAAAACATTCTGATATCTTGTGACCATTCTTCTTGCAGTAATGACAAATAATATCTTTGTCCTTCGACTTGGTCTTAGAGGTGTTCTTTGAGAAACTCCTCTCTTTTCCCTTACCACGAGCAACAAGTGATTCACTTTTGCTCGACTCGGAACCATCAGACCTCTTCTCCATATCAGATTTGGAGGAGAGTGCATTTTTGACATCCGCAAGAGAGATGTCGGTCATGTTATACATCATTGTCTCCACGAAGTGATCATATGAAGAACTCAACGAGCAAAGTAAAAGGATCACCTGATCCTCATCAGAAAACCTTGCTTCCACCTTCTCCAAATCCATGATAATTGCATTGAAATAATGCAAGTGTTGATGAAGGGAAATACCCAACTTCATCTTGAATAAGAACAATTTCTTCTTCAAGATAATCCGGCTCGCAAGTGACTTCTTCATGTAGACTTCCTCTAATTTCTTCCACATACTTGCAACTGTATTCTCCTTTAACACTTTTCTCAGAACTTCGTCAGACAGAGACAACTTAATGATTGACATCGCCTTTCGATCAAACTTCAACTTATCTTGATCGAACATTTTCTTTTGGCAATTTTTTCATGCCCTCAAGAACGTCCTTCACCTCTTGCTGCACCAGGATTGCGTGCATCTTGACTTACCACAAGCCAAAATTCACATCTCGGCTCAACTTCTCAATCTTCCATTGATTTGCCATGTTTATTTGCTAGAAAGATCGATGAAAAACCCCCCAAATTCGGACCAAATGCTCAGATACCAGTTGTTAGGGAATAAAATCAATCCCAAATACGTAACGGATCGAAAAACAACAAATCCAATGGAATAAATAAAGAACACATGCAAATCCAAACACCAAATCACGCAAACACGCAAGATTTAACGTGGAAACTCAATACGGAAAAACCACGAACGACACAACCCCAATCTACTATAGAGAAAACGAATTACAAAGAGAGGCTTACAGAACAAACGGACAACCGACGAGAATACCCGGTTAAATTTTCTCCCACCGAATCCACAATGATGCTCTCTCTTTTCTCTCTCAAGAATACCAAAGTAGACAATAACAATAGTTCTAATTGTTCTTAGACAAAGGGGGATGAAATTGCCTTTATATAGTAGGACAAAACAAGTATTAATAGCACCAAAATCGCGTGGAGAAAAGTATAGAACGTGGGCAAAACTGTCTCGAACGGTCGACCGAACGGTTGGTTCGGTCCACCGAACTTAAGACCGTAGCACAATCCAGGCTCCATCGGTTGACCGGAACTTAAGTATCGTTCGACCGAAAATCGGCAGACACTTTGCTGTTTATTTGAGTGCATACTCGGTCAACCAAAAACTTAAGTTCCGGTCGACCGAAAAACGACATACACTTTTGCACAACTCCGAGTGGGTGCCCGGTCGACCGAACTCATTTCAGTCAACCGAACGTCTGTTTTCTCCCACAAATACTTTAATCACATATTCAAAGGTAAACTACAACACTTACTTTGGTAACTTCAATTATGATCGGAAAAAATCGATTTGATTTGATTTTTTTGAGAGCATCAATCTAGTATTGTAAAATATAAAATTTGAAACTAAAACCCCGATGACGGTAATCAATTGTCTAATGATCCCTTATTCTAATATGCTTTCCTTTCTTCTTCATCCTCCACTTCAGCCACCATTCTTGCCTCGTCCCTAAGGCGGCATTTTCCCTTCTCGTTCTCCACTATGTATGCTTCATTATGTCGTCATGTGCCTAAATCTTTAGTTCTCTGATGCAAAACTTTCTTCAAAAACATGTTTCATTTTTTAAGGGAACATTAGTAGTAGGTAGTAGCATTGCTAAATCCTTGTAGAAGTTCATCTTTTTTCGAAATTATATATAATTATCAGTCAATATGCACACTCACAAGTCACAAGAAGGGAAACACTAAGAGAGAGAAGAAAAGAGCGCTGCACACAAGAGGTGTAAACCCTATCTTCGCAAGTTAGGTTTCTCTTGTTGATAAGATATATATATATATACAAGAATTCTCTAGTGAGCATATGGCTTAATTTTTCTAAATTAAGCCCCCACAATATTCACCACTCATTTCAAATTCTAAGGTAGATTAAGAGAAAAATGGTTATGCTAATGAATGGTGAGATTAACTGTAAATAAGATCCAATTGTGATATTGTAGGGGGCTTAAATTAAATCAAATAAGCTCTGAGCTCACTAGAGCTTGACATATATATATATATATATATATATATATATATATATATATAGGGCGGTATTAGAATGATACCAGGTCTCAATTTAATATAATGAGACCACAAACATGCACCATCAAGATCAAATCTAACGGTGAAGATGAAAAGGGTAATTTCGTAATCACTTCGTCCTCCTTTTACCTCCCCTCTCCTTTCTTCCCATACGCACCCACTCACTCGTTCTTCCTCCCTCCTCCCCTCTCCTTCCTTCCCATACGCACCCACCCCCTCCTTCTTCCTCCCGCCTTCGTTCCTTCCCATCTCACCTATTCTCAAGTTTGTTTTCTTCTATTCACACTTATTTTACACACAATTTGATTGGGGATTTTTATTTAGGATTTTAGGTTCTAGAATGTTTTCTTTGTGTTTCCTGGTGAGGTTGATTACGTTGTCTCAAATCCCCATTTCTCGCCACCCAATTCCGAAAATGGTGATACTTTAATTTATTTCTGTTTTCTTTTTAGATTTAACAATCTGTGACTTTTCTCTCTCGAAATAAATAAGAAAGATTTTTCTGCTTGTTTTGGTGTGTAGACGTGAATTAAAGGGAAATAGTAGAATTGTGTCTTGTTTCATAGTACAATCTAAAAACTTTGCTTCCCATAATCGCTTCTATACCTTCTCATTTGTTTATTTAGCATCACTAAGTCGTTTCCTTACTTTTTTCTCATCGAAGACAAGAATTGTTGCAATGAGTGCGTCTAAGATTTCACATGTGATTCTCGTCTTGCAATGAGTGCGTCTGAGTTGCAGCAAGAATTGTTGCAACTGTATTTGTGTATTAAACGTATTATGTTGTGTATTGAACGCATATAGATGTGTATTCACTGGAGGTTTTATTTACGAGAATGATGCAGTTGTGTATTTTAATGATGTAATTGTATATTAAACTTTTAGAGTTGTGTATATTAAAGTTATAATGCAGTTGTGTATTTTAATAATGATTTTTCAAAAAATGTTCTCTAACCAAAATATCCAATACGAAAAATATATTGTTTGAGTAAATGCAATCAATAAGGGATGAATTCATTCATTAAACATAATGTAAATAGAAAAAAATACATTGTTTGAGTTCATATGCAGGTATAAATTACATTAATAGTATCATTTTTTTGTTTAATGAACTTATATGTTTACTACTGCTATTGTTGTGTAACAATTTGATATAGTTGTGTATTAAACCAATAGAGTTTTGCATTAAACCAGTAAGATATAGTAATATAAGATAGTGATATAGAATAAACTTGGGTATTAAAATAGTAAGATATAGTAGTGTAATACTAATATGGTTGTGTAAAATAATGATAGTTGTGTATTAAAATAACACAGTTCTGCATTAAACCAATAGAGTTGTATCTTAAAATGATATAATTGTGTATTTAACTGATAAAGTAGTGTAAGAATCTGATAAAATTGTGTATTTACTACATGTTTGAAAAAACATTGACATTCCAAAGAGAGAGAAAAATAGATGAGACTTTGATAGTAGAAAAACAATACCTCACTTCATCACAAGATGGGCAATGGAGAAACTAACGGTCAATGTTTATACATTGAATATCTTCAAGTTCTTCCAAAATCAATTGGATAAATATTTGTCGTGTAACGTCAAGATTGGAAGGTCAGAAAATAATTCAGTTATTTACTTTGTAACAAATATAGATGATGATTTGAGTTCTATTAGAGATGTAATATATTATAATGAAGAAAAAAGGCTTCGTGTGAATGTTGTTTGTTATTTATACATTGATGTATCAACTAAATATTTCATATGATATCTTATTTACTTAGAAATTGCTTATATGTGTAGACTTGTATGGTTTGATAATGATAGATTGTGTGACATGTTTTTACAAATGCTTTTGTTGTTTGACAGATTTTGTGAATGAGTTTTATGAAGGAATTACAGAACTTGTGTAATAAAATGATATCGTTGTGTATTTAAATGATATATTGGTGTATTAAACATATACTGTTGTGTATTAAACGCATATAGATGTGTATTCACTGTAAGTTTTATTTAAGAAAGTGATGCAGTTTTGTAAAGTGTTTTATGTCATTTCTATCTCCAACATTTCTCTTTCTCTCTCTCTCTCTCTCTCTCTCTCCTATAGAAAAATATGCAACACATCTCTCTCACCTAGTCACCCCCTACTATAGTAATTTAGTCTTATGTGAGACCGTTAACATCTATGGAGGGGATGTTTACAAGCTCCGTAAGTTGACTTCAATTAATCATTTATATGTCTGATTACAAAAATATACAAAAATCAAACATTTCCCCTATTCCCAACACCAATTAATGTTTTAACTCTCATACCATGTACAACAACATGAACCCTCCATCTACTTCCTTTCCTCCACAAGGATCAACAATTCATGTTTATGTACGTATCTCTTTTAGAATCATATATGTTGTTCGTTTCTTCTTTTCCGGCGACAACCAATTGTATTTGTGTATTAAACATATTCTATTGTGTATTGAACGCATATAGATGTGTATTCGCTGGAAGTTTTATTTAAGAAAGTAATGCAGATTTGTAGAGTTGATCCATGTCATTTCTATTCATATAGAAAAATATGTCATACTACAATAATTGAGTCTTATGTGAGTCCGTTAGCATCTATGGTAGACTTAACTGTGGATGTCCACAAGCTCCCTAAGTTGACTTCAATTAATCATTTATATGTATGATCACAAAAATATACAAAATCAAACATTTCTCATCTCCCCAACACCAACCAATGTCTTAACTCTCATACCATGTACAACAACATGAACCCTCCATCTACATCCTTTCCTCCACAAGGATCAACAATTCATGTTTATGTACGTATCTCTTTTAGAATCATATGTTCCTCACTTCTTCCTCTCCGCCTGAAACCAACTGTATTTGTGTATTAAACATATTCTGTTATGTATTGAACGCATATAGATGTGTATTCACTGGAAGCTTTATTTACGAAAGTGATGCGGTTGTGTATTTTAACGATATAATTGTATATTAAACTTTTAGAGTTGTGTATATTAAACTTATAGTGCAGTTGTGTATTTAATAATATTTTTTCCAAAATGTTCTTTAACCAAAATATACAATAGACAAACTAAATCATACTAAACAACATTATATTCAACTTATAATGCAATTGTGTATTTTAATAATGAATTTTATGAATTAAAGAGTTCTTGAACTTGTGTAATAAAAGTATACAATTGTGTATTAAAATGATATAGTTATGTATTAAACTTATAATGTTGTGTATTGAATGTATATATATATATTATATGCTTCACTGGAAGCATATGATTTCATTTTGGTGGACATTTCATCTTCATTTCATGTTGTTTGTCCAAAGAAAAAGAAAAACTATATGTAATCTTGTTCATCACTAGTTTAGTACACAAACATAATCGTATATTACACAACAATCAATTCTAATACACAAATACCTTGTTCAATACACAAGCATAAAAGTTTATCAAACCACTATATAATCATAATACACAAGCATAACAGCAAATACATTACTTTATATATCATAGCAGCAAATACAATTACAAATATCATACTAAACCAATTCCTGCCAAGAGGATGGGTTGAATTATTATTTTTCTCAATTTAGGTTTTCTCTGTTTTCTGCAAAAAGAATTCATAGTTAGAAGTGAGAATGATAATTTAAGCACGAACCATTATTTGTGAAAAAGTTTATAAACCTTTGTGGAGGAAGAACATTTTGTTTTTAAAGCTTTTGTGCTATTTTTTTATTCAATTTCTTCTGCCAAACAACATATTAGCGCACAAAATAACAAAAATCCCACAAATGCACCACATTTCAACACTCAAAACACCGAAAACAACATCAACATTAGCAGATTCATTTCCGAAATCCCCAAAACCATCCAAATCCGCACCAAAACGAATTCTTCTTGCTTAATTCTTTCTGGGGTATTTTGTGAAATATATAAAAATTTACATAATAAAGACAAGCTAACTGCAGAAGGATGTCAAACCTAAGAGAGAAATTAAATAAAGTAAAGAAAATCCATCATTGTCCTCCTTGCTAATCCTTGTTTTGTAAAGTAATTTTTTTTATTCCTTTAATCCTATCGTCACACTAGGACTTGTTTACTGGGTCTTTTCCCCATTTGATGGTAAAACATTGACTATAAGACCGTCTCTTCTGACAGCACTTAAAAAAATTCAGGCTTCTTTTGATTGAAATGGAGTTTAAGCTCAAAATTCAGTGAAAAACTCAAGATGCTTTCTAGCCACCAGATTTGATTGTCATGTATGCATGGATCACGTTACGCAAAATCCACCAAAAATATATATGAACAAGAGCCATAAAAAACAAGATAACAGTCAAATATAGATGATCACCTTATCATTCATTGAAATGGAATACAACATATTCAATTCCCCATTACAGCAAGATTTTCTTTTTCAAACACCAGCACAACAAACCACCAACTAAAACCAAAATCCACCAAAACGAGAATAAGTCAAAATCAGCAACTACAGCAGCAGTGAGTGGTTGAAGAACATACTTGTTCTACTTTTGTGGAAATGGAGGAACACAACAATTTCCCGACACCCAAACCCCATTCAGAACTTCTCCTTTTCAAAAGAACAAAACCCACAAAAACCAAAATCCCGACCTACAAAATAAAATCCAAATCAAAGAACATCTCCAGACCTTTTCAAAAGAACAAAACCCACAAAAACCAAAATCCCGACCTACAAAATAAAATCCAAATCAAAGAACATCTCCAGACCTTTTCAAAAGAACAAAACCCACAAAAACCAAAATCCCGACCTACAAAATAAAATCCAAATCAAAGAACATCTCCAGAAGCACTGACGACGTCAACCTGTGGAACTACCCTCGTAGCTTCCACAGTGCCTCCCCGCACTGCTTCATCGACGGCCTCGATCGCCTTGTCGGAGCAAGGCACCATTTCGCCACTGCAAGCATCCCCTCCGCCACCGCCGTCGTCGCCTTGTTCCGCACCAGCTTCCGGTCCATCCCCACTTCGATCTCCCTGCCATTGTACTTCTTCAATGCCTGACGGACATGAGTGGAATGGAATCGTTTGTATGATTACCATATTACCCTTTAGTTGAATAAATTGAATGTTGGGTAAACCAACCATTGGATCTAGATCCAAGGGAGGAAAATATGGGGTCTCATTTTTTTACAATGAGACTTGGTCTCATTGTAAAATTTCTGTATATATATATATATATATATATATATGTTGGATTACAAGTTTACAACTATATATATATATATATATATATATGTTGGATTACAAGTTTACAACTAGCTTTGCATAAAATCTGGGACTACTAATGTTGACTAAGCTTAATGTGAACCTATACACCGTAGGCCCGATGAGCTGCATTATTACATACATTAGTCCATAGTACAACAAAATAACAAATGAGTACACGAAAAACTACAATTATAAAACTACAATTACAAAATAATAAATGAGTGTCGCATACTTGTAATTCTGACTTATGTGTTGACATTTGTCAATTAATTAGTAAAATTCTGTTTGCCTTCAAAAAACAAATTAGTACATGAAATAAAATTATCCAGGAGCAGACATGTGACTGGAAGGTAGGGGTGCAACTCAGATAATTTGACTCGGATACCTACTCTATCCGAATTCGAATCCGAATACCATATTCCATTATCGAATTCGAATTCAGTAGAACTATCTGAATCCGAATCTGAAACTTCAAAATTTTCGAATACTAATTGGTATTCGGATATTATCCGAAATTGAATAGATATATATATTGTAATTAATTTTCGAATCGAAATTTTCGAATACTAAATTTTCGTATTAAATTTTCGAATACTAAATTTTCGAATACTAATTTGTGTATTTGAACATGTATTCGAATAATTCGGATAATTCGAATTTTAAATAGCTTGTATCCGAATTCGTATCCGAATTCTAATTGGTAATTTTTTTAAACCAAATTCGTATCCGAAATTAAATTGGTAACATTGAACTTACCAAATACCAAATAAATAGAAATTTTCGAATCGAATACTCAGATAGTTGGTAACCATTTGCATCCCTAGTGGCATGACTGTATGGCTTAACACCTTAGCTTAGTGTATTGCTTCTCCACAAGTTAACTTCAACACCATGTTTGCGTGTTAAGAGTTGATCTACCGATTGTCGAAATTACATTGTTTATTATGTAGTTGTTTTACGCCATTCGTTTTTTAAAGGCATTAGTTCGGTGTAAACTGTCAAGGACAGACATTAGGTACGGTCGATTATAATTTGGTTTCATAAGGTTATATTCTAACAAAGTCGTATTGTGTTTGAAGGTTTTAGAAGAGTAAACAAGCGAAACAAACCAATAGGTTTGGTTGCCCCATGCATACGTCACAAGAATGTCACTATGTATATGTCATTATAAGCAACGTGTTTCAAGTTTTCAACTAAACATGTTTCTCTTGTTACATTAATTACTCTTGTTGTATGGTTAGAGAATCAAGGTGCAGTTGGCTGAGATATCCCAAGATTTTATACATAGATATGATCGATACGCAAACTTGTATTTCAAGAAAAGTTTTCATAAATTTGTTTCCATGACTAGCCTTCTTCTAGCTTAGTCAGAGACAAATGTTGCAAAAGGAATGGACGCAGAGGTCATGTCTCCAATCTTACAGAGTGACTTACAGGATCTCATGTACAGCTTATAAAGCTGTCATCAGTTAAGTTGCTGTCAGTCACCGAACCTCCAAAACCATCACCATGACCAAATTCATAATATAGTTTCCATAATATATCAATGTGTATGTCACGTTAGATTAACATTGCTCAAAAGTCAAAAATATACCATTCTAATTTGATATGATTATATTAATTAAACTATGAAGATCCAAAATACTTTTCACTCATGATAACATACAATGCTTTTCATCTTTTGACCAACATAGTTACCTAATTACATACTCCAAGACGTATATTTTATGCCATGTAAATATGCAATCCACTAGTTGAAGTGCACGAGGTTAATTGGTTCACCCACCCAAGATTTGCAGTGGTACCCATGCAAGTTTGGGTTACCCTGTTTGTTTGCTCTTTATGCATGAAATCGCTATGATTTGGTCATACGTCTTCTTTAGTAGTCTTGAGGTCGAAACTCGAAAGGGGTGTCTGTCATGTCACATAGGGAGGGGCACCCAATGATAGGGATATGACAACCTTTCACAGTGGTAACTTTCGTCAATAATTCCAAAACAAGGGGTATATTCCAAGCTCCTTCCCGTTTATAAAGGCCTGTGCCTTGCCCGATTCTCTCACATGACACCTCAAAAACCAAAGACATCTATGTTCCAAACCCTAATAGCTAGTATATATCTTCTCTCCACCTCCATGAAGATTAAGACCCTTGTGCAAAACCACATCCTTCCACATTTTAGTCATGTTGTCCAAGTCTTAGGCAAGGCCAAGTCCATGATCATGGAGCTCATCAAGTCCAATAGAAAAGAACTCGACTTCTTCGACGTAATTAAAAGGCAGAAGCAGAAGCAACAAAAGAAGTTGTTTTGCGCATCGATGAGAATGTATTATACTTGGCCTTCTTCTCATGTCCTCCCGATGCCAGAGGATAAGAGCATCGAAGAGTACGATGGAGAAAGTCATGTATACTACGACGCGACGTGGGATTCCATCATTTCTATGGAAGAAGGTGGAGAAGATGAGGTTGAACCCCAACTCTCTGGATACTTGCAGTGGCTTGAAGAGAAGAAGGTGGTGGAGGAGTGCGATGAGGCTTATGAGATTGATCGTCTAGCGGAAAAGTTCATCGCGAAATGCCATGAGAAGTTTAGGTTGGAGAAGGAAGAGTCTTACAGGTTGTACCAGGAGATGCTTGCTAGAAGCATGTGAAATTAATTTGTTGATTTGGTTGTTTATGGTTCATGGCAAATCAAGGTGGGGGTGGGTGAGTGAAAATTCAGATAAGAGATTTGGATTATGTCTTTTTTTTTCTTGTTCTTGTTTATTCCACCACATCTTCTTTCCCTAGCTGCAAGAATAAGATCGGATCTCTTTCGAAAAAAAGTTAATCGTCTGTAATTAACTGTCTCTCTTACTATTGACATATCCTTGCTAAAATTTCATTGATATTAAGCAACTAATTAGGGTGTTGATTAATGATCCATTTTTATTTTTTTCCTAGTTTTCTTCATAGGTCTATAGCTGCCAGTGCCTTTTGAGTTCTGACGCTTAAGTAGTAGATGTGGCAAAACAATACATGAGAGCTAGTAAAACAAACCATGTGGAAGCCAAAAGTAATTTAATTATCACACATCGTCATCCATTTTTATTATTTCCATATCAGCCTGAGATCAGAACCATCCGGTTTGAAGGGATTTCAGGTTCTAAGAAGGTTCTGCGTCAGACTAAAAACGCAATACTGATCAAATTACGAAAAATTATAAAGTATACTAAGGTCAATTTAATTTTTTTAGAGTACACTGCAATGAATCTGCTCTTGTATTTAAGCGTGTACATATGATGATCTTCTAAGTTCTAAAAGAGTCCTCTTGGTTTTCGAATGACTTGTTCAACACCATGGTGTAGAGTGGAGAGATCTAGTTGGTGATAAAACTAGCTTAATTAATTTAGACGTGACATTTGAAGTTAAGATATCATTTGTCATTGTTAAGAAATGTCTTGAATATGATGCAAGGAAAACGAAACAATTGTGATGTGGGCCTGCTTGCACCACATGAATGTTGACCAGGTCTGTAACTGGGGTCCACCTAGACTTGTTTAATTATTAGATCGGATCATATAAATAGTTAGGAAGAAATAAAACATGAAATGCTTAATTAATATATAATTAACACGATTGAGATATGAATTCCAACAATTCCAAGCTAAGTGAGTTTCAAAAGAGACATCCATGGTCCATATATGGATGTTCATGAATCAAAATGCTATTCATGCATTGATTAATTTATCAATCTCTTTCTCTAGAGCACCAAGACGTCTACCAAATTATTTCTTTTAAGTTTTGATTAGCCCTTCTTTATTTGGGAACTTCTAATCTCCCAAAACAACTGTTTGAAGAATATATTTTACATTAGATCTAGTTAGGTTAAGTCACAAAGAGCGAAGCATGTTTATTAGAAGCACTGCATGTGGATACCCAAAGGGCCGGCAGTATTTCCAAAGAAGATATGTTTGAGTGATTGGGTTATTGACTTATATCGAACCATATGATTGATGTTAATAGAATCTTCAAAGGTCCAAGCTTGATACAATTCATGCTTTTATTCACTATACTTTATAGACTACTCTTGTGATTGATGTAAATACATTTATGAACACTAAGGATAATCAACATGATAACGAAACACTAAAACACCAATTCATGTTACAGAAGGGCTTAATGGGCTTTGTGGAAAACTTATGTGCGAAATCGCGTTGCATAATATGAACAAAGCATGCGTAATTAAAACGGAAAAAGGTGTAAAAAGTCTCAACTTAAAATATTGGTGTTAGTTACTTGTTTATAGCTAATCACATAACATATTACATGTGTGCGCAAGTGCAACTAATGGGTAAGGTAGTCAACCAAGTGAGCATTGCATGAATTGGTGTTGAGTTTTTCATCACTAGTAACAGTGGATTAGTGGAGGAAGGGGAATTAAACATGTAAGAGCGGGAGTAAAGAGGAAACATCAAGAGTTCTCTTTTTACGCAACTCTTTCTTTATTCTTTGTTGGAATCTTATCTGGCTTTTGATGCGTGAAATTGGAACTTTGGCACAACTCTGTCGGGTTCCTTGATTTTGCTTTTATGCTTTTAATGAAAAGAAAAAGGAGAGAAAATCATACGATCGTTTTTTTTTCATTTTGGCCATCTTTCTGATGACAAATAGAAAATTTTAAAATTATCCTTGTCGGCATCTTTCTTAACTTAATTATAAATAAACAATTTTGGAAGGATATTTTTATGCTCCATAAATTATCATGAGTTCACAACGTGGTGTTGTGACACTGACGCTATTGATTATCGTCGCCGGTGAGGAAATATGAGAGGCAGGACAGAGAGAGGAAAAGAGTTAGGGAGAGGAGGTAGCTTTTTGTAAAGTTTTACTCATTTATCTATATGATTTTGAGAAATGTACCACTCCCATGCAATGAACATTTCTAAGTTATTCTGTAAGGGATTTTGACACATTATATACTAGTATACCAACTCCAATAATAATTAATGTTGCGTTTTTATTTGCTACTATGTTAAAGCACAAATTATAAGAGCATATTCCTTAAATTATTTACAGGAATCAGGCCATAAAAATGACCGAAGTCTTTTGTAATTTTTTTCTTTATACTCATTCTACTGTAGCATGTAGGTCAGTGTTTTTCTTTGGAAATACTTCCAATCTTACATGTATATATATTAAAATTTGTGAGAATTGATTTGGACCCACAGATTGACTCAAATCATCATCAAGACTGAGCCCAATCAATTAGTTTATTAGCCCAAGCGTATGATGAAGAGGAACCAAATGAAAGTCAAAATGTTGACTCGTGCGCAAGTACATCCGAGCACAATACTTGAGAGTTGAGACTAGGTGATGAGTAAATACTCAATGCCATATCAAAATGGTTAGGGTGCACCACATGCCGAGCCAATATTACCATGATTGAGTCCAACCTGAGGCTAAGTATCAAAGTAGGTGGCTAAGACCAATTGGGCTCAGTAATATTGTTGTGTATGTAATTGTTTGGGGGGGGCAAATTCATTATATGTAGTTAAGTACCTTGTAACAAATAGATCCATTTACTTGCCGAATCTAGACTTGAGCATCAGGTTGGGCTTGGGTATCGCTTTGGGTCCGACGGCCTAAACGGGCCGGATTGGGGGCCCGGTATTTATATATATATATTTATTTAATATTTTAAATATTTTTGAAAGTATTTAAAAATATTTAACGGGCCGTACCGGATCCACCTATGCCCGTGTCTATTAACCGGTCGAGCTTGGAGAGGACCGGCTCAGTACTCAAGTTTAGCCCAAATCCACCCAATCCAATTACCAGATGCACCTGTATAAATTTCATGTAATTCTCCAAAATCAAATGCAAGAAAAACCCTACTCTCTCTTCTTCTTCTTCTTCCTTACAAAATCCTAACCATAATCCACTCGACACTCGACCCAAGTTTCTTGTCTGAGATCTTGAGCTACATTTTGTTTCCACGCGAAATTAAAGTAAAAAGTAAAACACAATTATTACCTGGAGTAGTGGTTTGGTTAAATGCTTGAAGCACGCGTTAGCACTTTGTCGTCATACACTCATACCTGCTCGTGTTTGACGTCAACTGACGCAGCATTCCGAAATATAATATCCATTTACACATATCTTTTCTGCAAATTTAGTTCAGCACTGCAAAGTTGCTAGAACTGAATTAGGTTATCTAAAACACTGGATACGCAAAAATAAAACACTTGATATGCATGTAACAAACCCCTTTGTAGACCACCAAAGAGATAAGATAGTGTTTCTATTGTTTTTTTAATCAGATAACTTTAGTGCCAGCCGAGGCTAATGAATGATTGTGTCGGAATAAAATAAATAAATAAATAAGGCATTTGAATTTTAATAATCATAAGAAAATTTCTTACGCTCTCTGCATCTTATAATCACTATTCCATTTAAGCGTGGTATGTATACATAGGAATCGTGAAACGAACATAATATATAAATATTTATATTACCAAGGATAATTGTTTAAGTTTCATGTTAACTATTCTTGGATATTAAGGATATACTGCTTTAATTACTAATATCATGAATAACAATGATCCTAAAACGACTATAGAATTATTGAAGGTGCCATTTAATGGAGAAAACCACAACAACAACAATAACTAGCAATGGTATATCTTAGAAAAGAAAAAACAAGGTAATAGGGTTTCAATTCACACATGTTTGTTTTAACTTCACTTGTTAGATATTGTTTTAGAAAAAATGATTATCTATGCTCCAAATGGTCAAACATATGGAAAAGCAAACATTTACTTTGACTCTTGCTGAAAAATATGATTATATTTATCGTTCTACCCAAAATATTCATATCTTTAAAAAAAACCAAAAACCTATATCTGTCATGCATCTTCTCTCTCTCTTTCACGCAACCATTCTCTGTCGTAGTCGAACCCAGATGTATTCGGGAGGGGTGAGGGATGTTGGGATTGACTCATACTCCTTATGTTCACTCCAACGGGTCGAACAACACAATGTATTTTTTGGCTTCTAACATTTTGAATACAAAAAAACGGACGATCTTCTGCGTTTCCAAGAAAGCTCGATAGGAACACGGTTGTTGTGCTTGATATACTCGATTACTTTTGCATGTGAGCGAAAGATTAGACTGGGTGTTTTGTGAAGTGTATTTAATATTTGAAAGTCGGACCAATCTTTTGTGTTTCCAACAAAACTCGACGAACTCGATAGATGTTCGATAGGAACACGATTGTTGTGCTTGATATGCTCGATTCCTGTTGCATGTGAGCTTGATAAGACTCAACAATAGTTTGTTGAGTTTGAAAGTCGGAGGTCGATGTCGTTTTCATCGCACGATTTTTGATGATGTTTTATGACGAACAAAATTCGAATCGTTTGAGTGTGGAGAACTATAAATTCGATACACTCGATAATATAGTTTTTTTTTTGAAAAAATACTACTTTTCACTACACGTTTTTTGAGGACGTTTTATGACGAATGTAATTCAAATCGTTTGGCTGTGGAGAATTGTAAACTCGATGAGTTTGACGCGCTCAATATGTGCACGATATGACATTGATAATTCAGTTTTTTTGAAAAAAATGCCACTTTTAACTGCACAATTTCTTATGACGAATGGAATTCGAATCGTTTGAGTGTGGAGAACTGTAAACCTCGATGGACTCGATATGACATCGATAATTTAATTTTTTTGAAAAAATACTACTTTTAACCGTACGATTTTTTATGATATTTTATGACGAACGAAATTCGAATCGTTTAGGTGTGAAGAACTGTAGACCTCACGATTTTTGAGGTTGAAAGAGAGAGAAAGAAAGAAAAAGAAAGAGAGAAAGAAAGAACGAGAAAGGGAATGACCACACAGTTTAAGCATATGTATTTTGGGGAAAAGTGTAAAGATAAACATATTTTTCAGAAATTTTTAAAGTAGAAGTTTTTCCAGAGGTAATGTCATTTTGAGCATAGATAGTCAATTTTTAATTGTATTATTTTATGTACAACAAGTCTTTTTCCACGATAAAGTAACAAATATAAATAAATAACTCACATTGCAAGTAAAACCGATCAAAGCTCCATCAAGGAGTGAAAACAACATCGAGCTCCATCGAGCCTACGTCGAGCTTTAACTTCATAGTTTTTTTGTGTAAATTGTATTTTTTCCCGTGCAACTATGTTTTCTTATACAACTTCATAGCTAACCTAAGCAATCTTACAAAAGAACTTTGTACTTTATGCTATTATCATTTTGTGTCGTTTCTGTTATCGTGGGATATTGACAAGCTTAGTTGCATTAAAGAAAATGAACCAATCAAATATAATTTAATTAAAAATATCTAGCATATCCGAACATTTTTTTTTTGATTTTATCTACTGTATTATTTGTCCATTTTAAATCTGATCAAACATTGGGAGTTTGGGACGCTCCGAACCATTCACTCGAGGGCCGCAGCGAAGGAAACGAACCCCGCTTTCCCAACTCCACTATAAAAGCCACATCCACTTTCACGAACAAAGCGTGGGCGAAAGGCGAAGAAGCGTCCATCACTCCCAACTCTCCCTTTCCCATCTCCTCCCCCACAAAGCCCCACCTTTCCACCTGATCGCCGCGGATCTCCGCTTCCGTCCGATTGCCGACGCGCAGATCCCATCCCATCCCATCGCTTAGATCCGTTCGAAAGGTGACGCATTCCACTCTCTCCCACTCGTTTGTCGTTCTCGTGTTCGCCTTTCGATTTGCGTTAGGAACATTGTTGATTTGCTGCGGGATAATTGTGTTTGTGGACTTGGAATTGTTTGTTGTAGAGCGGACGCTCGTTCGTCTATTCGTTTAGATGGAAATGGAAGTTAGAAGCTTAGGATCTTGCTTTTGTATGGTTTTGATGCAAACATCGCATTGTTTAAGATTGGAGTTTCTATGTAAGTGAGCAGTGTGAATGTTGCATTTAGCGTCTCCACTTGTTGATTTTGACGTAGTTCCTGCACATTCGAAGATGATTCAGTTTTTACTGTAGTAGGATATTCTCATTTTTTGTTGTTGTCGATTAATGCTAGGTATTCGAGAGCGCAATCCGTAACTTATGTAAACTGCCTTTTGAGGTGAATTTTGTACTAACGCTACGCAAAAAAATTAGATTTTCAGGTTTTTTTCCTGATAGATTGGATTCGTGTAATTGGTTGCTCGTCTAAGAATTTGGGTTGAAGTACTTGAGTCATGTGGAAATTTAAGCCTTTTATGCCGAAAGAAAATGCTGGTCTTGGGGGCCGGACCATTGACGTTGGTAATCTGAAAGTACATGTACGTAATGCAATAGCCGAAGGTGGATTCTCCTGTGTTTACCTTGGTCGTGATGCTATACATCCATCGAAGCAGTATGCATTGAAACACATGATATGTAATGACAAAGAGTCTCTCAGTGTGGTTATGAAGGAGATTTCTGTGATGAAGCGGCTGAAAGGACACCCCAATGTTGTGGTACTTGCTGCAAGTGATATTTTTGATATGGGGAGGACGAAGGAGGCTATAATCGTGATGGATTTCTATGAAAAATCATTAGTCAGCGTGCTTGAAAGCAGAGGGGCTATGTATTATGAGGAGAAGCAGGTTCTTCTTATTTTCAGAGACGTCTGCAACGCAGTATTTGCAATGCATTGCCAGTCACCACCAATTGCTCATAGGTATCATCTTTCAAAAACATATCTGATATCTGATGTTTAACCAACATCTTTTTTTATTAATGTAAGTACTATATGAACGGTGACTCTTGATGAGTTTCATTTCTGGCCTACACAATTAGTTTGGGATTAAAGACTTTGTTGTCGTGATAATAGACAGACACCTTTGTACTTAGCTTTATCTTAGAAATCCAATAGAAGGCAAATGTTAACTTGCTTTCTTTTTCTAAACTAAACATTATATTTCTTTCATCACGATATTTTCGAATCTTAGTATTGAGGCCTACAAATTAACTCCCAAGCTGCTAACAATAACTTTCTGTGATAACAGTAACTTATTTATCTTCCTTTGTACAAGTGGTAGTTCATATTCAATTTCAGGGTTGATTCTTATTTATGAATCTGGAATTTTTATTCTTCCTCCTATATTATTTTCAAGATGACATAATGTGATATCCCTTAATATGCCTTTGCCCTTTTATTGGCTTCTGACTACTTGAGTCTGTTGACAACTGTCTGAATTATGTTTCCATAGAGACTTGAAAGCCGAAAATGTTCTACTTGGATCCGATGGAACATGGAAATTGTGTGATTTTGGTAGCACTTCAACCAACCACAAGCGTTTTGACAAGCCTGGAGAGATGGGCATTGAAGAGGACAACATCAGGAAACATACAACACCTGCATATAGGGCTCCTGAGGTCCAAAATTTTATGTTTTAATTCACTATTATTAACTGATCTTTTTCATGATTACATTTTGTCTTCTTGAAATATTTGTTGTTGATCTCGTGTCTCCCTATGTTAAGTGCAGATGTGGGATCTGCTGAGAAGAGACATCGTCAGTGAAAAAGTAGATATCTGGGTAAGACCGCTTAATGATATATTCCCAACATATTTCTACTAAGAACACTTCAATGTTTGTGATCTAGGATCTGAGACCTCTTTAGACACTTTGATGGTATGGTATGCACAAGTCACAGGAAGAATGGAAGTAAATTTCATCCTTAGGAGGATAGTGAATCTCTCTAATTATTTGCAGTTTCAATATATAACAGAACACCAGACGGTTTCAAACTTATCATAACTAACCTAAGTAAGCTATGACCTTGTAAGCTGTAACATCTATCCATTTTTTGTGTTATAAAACATGACATATATGGATCATGCAAATGTGATTGCGCACAACTAATTATAAAAAAAAACCTACCACTTATATCGTAACGTACTCTTTCACCTAGATGCTGATATTACTTAGTAAGGTGATTAATGCAATTGAAATATGGTAGTGCATGACTCAAGATAAAATTAAATTGTACACCAACATTTAGAATGCATGTCAAGTAAGGTTTATGCAGGTTGCTGTGTGAGTTTAGATAGCTCCGTAAAGACCTCTTAGGTCTTCAATTGCATTTGTATTTCCTGAAGTGTAATATCGATTAGTTGAAAAGTTTGGAGAATACAAAAATCGTTACTTTTGTGCAGGCTCTTGGTTGTCTTCTCTACCGGATTTGCTTCTTCAAATCTGCTTTTGATGGTGAATCAAAGTTACAAGTCCTGAATGGGAACTACCGTATCCCAGAGATGCCAAAATACAATTCTTCCATCACAAATTTGATCAAAGATATGCTCCAAATGTCTCCTGATTCCAGACCAGATATAACCCAGGCAAGGGCTTTGCCTGATTGGCCATTCATCTCCATGAAACTAGGTTGGTTTCTGATTGTTGCATATGCAATAATCATCGGTCTTGAGAATGTTTCTTGATGCTAATGTTGATAACTTGGTACAGGTATGGTTTCAGGTTAATCTATTACTTCCTCTGGACTTGCAAAAGGAGACACCTAATGGATCTTTTTCAAGGACAACTACTGACGTTCACATGCCTGCAATAAATGCTTATGATGAAGGTGAGATCTTCAGTTTCCGTCTGAAATTTGATAATAACATATTCTTAAAAATCCTTAATTCAAGGCATTACCTTCCAACACACATTAAGAGTTTCGAGGGGTATTTACGAATACAAGTCACATGGATAAGTTTTGGCACAGCATTTTTTTATAAAAATTATACAACTTTATTCTGATTCATTTGAAGCTGTCCATTGTGTTCCTTAGTTACCACAAAGATGTCGCCAGTGATGCCCCAAAAAATCGCTCCATATTCATCGTCTACAAAAGGACAAGTCCGGAGTATGTCAGCAAGATATGTGGAGGAACGACCTAGAACGTCACTGCGTGATCCAAAGACAACTGGTGATGGTCCACTAGGCATGTTCTGGACTAATCATCAATCAAGTACGCTGGTTACGGAGAATAAGATTCCAGAATCTGATAAAGAGTTATCAAGTCAAAGTGTTTCAAAGCACAATGAGCAGAAAATTGGAAAGAGATCTAGTCCGTCGAGGGAAAAGATAACCAAAGAGCCTCTTAGGACAGTTAGGGGGGATTCCGTAATAAAATCTGATGATGTCCCTAGTGCAGACTTTGAGATTAGATTTGAAAGTGGTAGGGGTATAGGAAAAACAAAGATTTCATATGCTGGTAATCAGAAAACTGCAGTACTAAATTCTGAGAATAGAACTCCATTTCCAAATGAGACGTTTAATACTTTTGTTGCTGAGTTTGACTCAAGTAAACTCGGTACTGACAGTGGATCTAGAAAGGACTTACAGGGTGAATTGGAGAGTTTGAAGAAACAACTAAAGCAATCTAATCTCGAGAAAACTGACATGACATCAAAATTTGAAAAATTATCTGCCATTTGCCGCTCTCAGCGACAGGAGATTCAGGAACTAAAACGTGCCCTTGCTGCGGTGAACCAGCCACCATCAAATAAGGTTAATCTAAAGAGCCAGAGTACTCCTTGCAGTGGGCAATCTTCTTTTCAGGTATTTCTTGTGATGCTTCAGAGCCAATCAAATCTACTTTTGCATTATTAGTTTTATACCCTATTACCTTATATTTTCATGACCATTCCGTTTTTTGTTTGTTCCACAGCAAAGGGAAAAAATTGAAGGATCCCTTTTAGAATTGCAGGAAGGAGTGTTTGCAAATGCCTCTTCATCAAGAGGCAAGGATTCCAGAGCCTGGCAGCCTTTTGCCAAGGAGCCAAAACCACTGGCTACGTCAAAGAGTAACAACTCTAAATCAGTTAGAACTAGTGATTGCTGCCAAAGTAAATCAAACTCTGCTAGCATTGCAACTGGATCATGGAGCTTCGACCAGGATGGTTTCACAGCTGCAGTGTCATCCTCACAGACATCTAGAACATCTTTTCAGAGTAACAGTTCTCAACAATACAGTACTTCCAATGTAAAGAAGGTACAGACTACTAAGCCTGCTGGATGGGCTGGTTTTTAGAGAGATGATAAATGTTAGTTGCCATATACAGAAAGAGCGTTAAGGTAACCGAGCACTAGAGCCGAGGCTTGAAAGAGCTGTGCATCACCATTACAGCATTACTGGTTGGTTATTCTCGTGCCTTCTGCTGCTTATGCCTGCCTACACAGGTTTGAGCCAGTGAAGAGCCTGAGGAATAGTTTACAGATCGTCTATGAGCTGCTCATGTTGGTGAATTTGGGCTGCTTCCTAAATTTTGCTTTCATACTAGCAATACAGATGTGTTATTAACATAATGTTGAATTGTTGATACTTGTAAGCTAGTGTTCCTAATACATTTTCACCCTAAATAATCCGTAAGCAACAGGTCTTGTGCTTGGCAGGCTGCAGCTTCATCTTTTATAGCCAGACAATCTCATTTTATGATGAGAGCCTTTTGTTTTATGGTTCCCTTTTTTTGATATGGCTATCTGAAATCAACTTGCTGTTGAGACTCTGGCAAACCATGTACTGTTATGAATTTATGATCTCAATTGACTTTAATGAGAGCGGATTCTCATGTAAACGCCTGGAATCGGTTGTTCATATCTGGAAACAGGAGTTTATAAAAAAAATTACGAAGTCTCATGCGAACACCACTTAATCAGTTGATTTTCACGCTCACCACAATTTCAAGGTGATTTACGACTTTTAGATATAGATAACATAGAAGCACTTCTTTTTGTACACAAAAAGAGCACACGAAGTGTTGTTGTTTATCTTGAATAAGTGTTTAAAGTATACGTGCAGAAAAATAGACAATCGGTCGACCGGACGGTGTGGTTCGGTCGACCGGACGTGTGTTGATTTACCCAGCAAAAGTGTCTGTCGTTTTTCGGTCGACCGAAGTCTAGGATTCGGTCGACCGGACACACGTTTGGAGCTGGGCAAAAAGTTACTGTTGTTTTTCGGTCGACCGGAAACGTTCGAGGAGCTGTGAGAAAAGTGTCTGTTGAATTTCGGTCGACCGGAACTTAAGTGTACGGTCGACCGATTATGCACTCTCGCAAGCCAGAAAAAGTCACTGTCGATTTTCGGTCGAACGAGACTCCAATTTCGGTCGACCGTTGGAATACGGTTATTGGACCGGTCGACCGATGCACCCGATCGGTCGACCGTTTGGACCCAGTTCTGCCCGCGTTTTGCACATTACTCCACCCGATTTTGGTGCAACTTATACTTGTTTTGGCCTCATATATAAAGGCAATTTTGTCCCCTTTGTATTATCAGTTATTTTCTATTGTCCACTTTTATGTTCTTGAGAGAAGAGAGAGAGAGAGCATCCTTGTGATTCGGTAGGAGAGATTTGAGCCGGGTTCTTCGTCGGTTCGTTCACGTCACCTGTAAGCATCTCTTGTAATACGTTTCTCTATAGTGGATTTGAGTTGTGTCGTCCGTGGTTTTTCCCGCATTGGGTTTCCACGTTAAATCTTGCGTGTTTTGTGTGGTTTGGATTTCGGATTTGCATTTTGTTCTCAAGTTTAGCCGATTGGATTCGTTAATTTTGTTCCGCTGCGTATTTGAGATTGGTTTTAATTCCTAACAACTGGTATCAGAGCTTTTGGGTCCGAATTTGGGGATTATTTCTTCAACTTTTGTCAAATACTTATGGCGAATAATTGGAAAATTAAGAAGTTGAGCAGAGATGTTAATTTCGGCTTGTGGCAAGCCAAGATGCACGCAATTCTGGTGCAGCAAGAGGTGGATGACGTTCTTGAGGGCTTGGATAAGTTGCCAAAAGAAATGTCCATCAAGATAGGCAGAAACTTGATCGAAAGGCGATGTCAACCATCAAGTTGTCGTTGTCCGACGAAGTTCTGAGAGAAGTGTTGAAGGAAAAGACGGCTGCAAGTATGTGGAAGAAATTAGAAGAGGTCTACATGAAGAAGTCACTTGCTAGCCGGATTATCTTGAAGAAGAAGTTGTTCCTATTCAAGATGAAGTCGGGTATCTCCCTTCAGCAACACTTGGATGATTTCAATGTAATCATCATGGACTTGGAGAAGGTTGAAGCAAGGTTTTCTGATGAGGATCAAGCGATCCTTTTACTTTGCTCGTTGAGTTCTTCATATGATCACTTCGTGGAGACGATGATGTATAGCAGGACCGACATCTCTCTTGCGGATGTCAAAAACGCACTCTCCTCCAAATCTGATATGGAGAAGAGGTCTGATGGTTCTGATTCGAGCAAAAGTGAGGCACTTGTTGCTCGTGGTAAGGGAAAGGAGAGGAGTTTCTCAAAGAACACCTATAAGACCAAGTCGAAGGACAAAGATATTATTTGTCATTACTGCAAGAAGAAGGGTCACAAGATATCAGAATGTTTTAAGCTACAGAACAGAGAGAAGAAAAGAGGTTCTAGTAGTGGTGATCAGTTAGGTTCGAATGTCGCGGAGTCCGATTCTGATTTTGTGTTGGCAGCTACAGGTTCTTCTGAAGCTTCCGACGGTTGGGTGATTGACACGGGCAGTACATTCCACTTAACTCCGAATAAACACTGGTTTTCATCTTATGAAACAATGTCAGGTGGAATGGTTGTGATGGGCAATGGTGACAGGTGCGAGGTTGAAGGAATTGGTTCTGTCAGATTGAGGACCCATGATGGCCTAGTCAAGATTTTATCGGATGTGCGACATGTTCCGAAGGCGAGCAAGAATCTGATTTCAGTAGGTAGCCTGACTGCAAAGGGCTACAAATTCAGTGGTGAGGATGACTGCATATCCATCACCAAAGGATCACTTATTCTGATGAAGGGGAAGAAGCTTGGGTCCGGCAAGCTTTATATGCTTAAAGGAGAAATTGTTGTGGGTGACGCAGCTGTAGCGTCATCATTGTCTAGTGAGGAAAATGCCCAACTTTGACATATGAGGTTGGGGCACATGAGCGAGAAAGGCATGACGGTGTTGAACAAACGTGGTTTGTTTGGAAGTCAGAAAATCGGCAGTCTGGACTTCTGTGAATTTTGTGTTTTTGGGAAGCAGAAGAGGGTTAGCTTCTCAGCAGCTAAGCACACCACCAATGCTACTTTAGATTATGTCCACTCTGATTTATGGGGACCTTCTCAGGTTCCATCAAAAGGTGGAGCTCGCTACATGCTCACGTTTATTGATGATTTCTCCAGGAAGACTTGGGTTTATATTCTGAAACAGAAGAGCGATGTGTTTTAGAATTTTCAGCACTGGAAGGCTATGATTGAGAATCAAACAGGAAAGAAAATCAAGGTTCTAAGGACGGATAATGGTTTGGAGTTTTGTTCCTCAGAGTTTAACGATTTCTGCAAGGATGAAGGAATCGTGAGACACCGAACCGTACGTCACACACCACAACAGAACGGAGTAGCGGAACGTCTGAATCGAACTCTCTTGGAGAGAGCTCGATGTATGCTTCTGAATGCGGACCTGACTAAGGATTTTTGGGTAGAAGCAGTGTGTACCGCTTGTTATTTAGTGAACCGTTCGCCTCACACCGTTTTGGATATGAGAACACCGGAAGAAGTTTGGACAGGTGGAGCTTCAGATTTGTCCAAGTTGAGAGTCTTCGGTTGTCCAGCGTACGCACATGTAGATCAAGGAAAGTTGAATGCTCGGTCTTTGAAGTGTATATTCCTTGGCTACGATTTGGGTGTGAAGGGTTATCGTCTGTGGTGCAAGGAATCTCAGAAGCTCATGGTTGAAAGAAATGTTGTCTTTAATGAGCTTGTTATGTTACCTTCCAGGAAAGACACTGTTATTTCTACTCCCGTGTCAAGTGGGACTCCAGTTCAGGTGGAGCCACCGGTAGTGACAGCTGATGAGGATACCGGTATGACACAAGGAGAGAGTTCGAAACCTGAGGAAGATGAAGAGTATTTGTTGGCAAGGGACAGAGAGAGGCGGCTGACCAAGAAACCCCGTAGATATGCCGAATCAGTCCTTGCATATGCTCTTAGTGCAGCTGAAGATATTGGAGCCTCTGGTGAGCCGAGCAAGTATTCAGAGGCAATTTCGGCACCCGATTCAGCTGCTTGGGTGGGTGCAATGAATGAAGAGATGGAGTCTCTTCATAAGAACCAAACTTGGAAGTTGGTAGCACTTCCAAAAGGAAAAAGGCCGTTAGCTGCAAATGGGTCTTCAAGAAGAAAATCGAGGGTATTTCAGATGTGAGGTACAAAGCTCGATTGGTTGCTCGTGGTTTTAGTCAGGTGGAGGGTGTGGATTATAGCGATATTTTCTCACCCGTTGTGAAGCATACTTTTATTCGTGTTTTGTTGAGTTTGGTTGTAATACATGATTTAGAGTTAGAGCAACTAGATGTGAAGACCGCTTTCCTACATGGAGAATTAAAGGAGCAAATTTACATGTCTCAGCCGGAGGGCTTTGTGGTCGAGGGTAAGGAGAATCAGTTCTGTTTGCTGAAGAAGTCGTTTTATGGGTTAAAGCAGTCGCCTCGATAATGGTATAAAAGATTTAATTCTTTTATGGTTGGACATGGGTACAGCAGGTCCAAGTATGACTGCTGCGTTTACCGAAAGGTATTTTCAGATGGCTCTCTTGTTTTATTATTACTCTATGTAGATGATATGTTGATAGCAGCTAAGGACAAGTCTAAAATTTCTGAGCTTAAGGAGTTGTTGAAGGCTGAGTTTGAGATGAAGGATCTTGGATCAGCAAAGAGGATTCTAGGTATGGAGATATGTCGTGATCGTACATGCAAGAGTTTGTTTCTCTCCCAGCAGCAATACATTGAGAAAGTCTTGCATCGTTTTGGCATGGAGAATGCCAAGTCTGAAAGAATTCCTCTCGCTGCGCACTTTAAGCTTTCGGTAGACTTGTGTCCCAAGAAGGAGGAGGATAAGGCATACATGTCACATGTGCCTTATACTAGTGGAGTTGGCAGTTTGATGTATGCTATGATATGCACTCGTCCAGATATAGCTCAGGCGGTCAGTGTGGTGAGCCGCTATATGTCGAATCCATGGAAGGAGCATTGGTCAGTTGTGAAGTGGATTCTCCGGTATCTAAAAGGTACAACTAAGCTATCTCTGAAATTTGGTCGATCTTCGTATTCATTAATGGGGTTTGTTGATGCCGACTACGCGGGAGACCGCGATAGACGAAGATCTATGACTGGTTATGTGTTTACTTTTGGGAGCACGACTATTAGCTGGAAAGCGACGTTGCAACACACTGTTGCTTTGTCTACAACGGAGGCAGAGTATATGGCAGCGACCGAGGGTATTAAGGAAGCTCTTTGGCTGAAAGGTTTATTTGGAGAGCTTATTCCAGGTCAGAACACAGTGGTTGTTTATTGTGATAGTCAGAGTGTCATTCATCTGACTAAGGATCAGATGTACCACGAAAGGACGAAGCATATCGACGTCCGTTATCACTTCATTCGGGAAGTTGTTGCTGAAGGAGGTGTGGTGGTGAAGAAGGTGGGCACTGAAGATAATCTGACTGATATGTTGACGAAGTCAGTTATTTCGACTAAGTTCATGGTATGCGTGAACTTGGTTGGTTTGAGTTCCGATTAGGTGGAGCTAAGACGACGACACAATGAGGAAGGAAGTGTTTCCTTCAAAGAGTTACAGGGGTTATTCAAGGTAAATGTGGAGATTGTTGTTGTTTACCTTGAATAAGTGTTTAAAGTATACGTGCAGAAAAACAGACAACCGGTCGACCGGACGGTGTGGTTCGGTCGACCGGACGTGTGTTGATTTACCCAGCAAAAGTGTCTGTCGTTTTTCGGTCGACCGAAGTCTAGGATTCGGTCGACCGGGCACACGTTTGGAGCTGGGCAAAAAGTTACTGTTGTTTTTTGGTCGACCGGAACCTTGGATTCGGTCGACCGGAAACGTTCGAGGAGCTGGGAGAAAAGTGCCTGTTGAATTTCGGTCGACCGGAACTTAAGTGTACGGTCGACCGATTATGCACTCGCGCAAGCCAGAAAAAGTTACTGTCGATTTTCGGTCGAACGAGACTCCAATTTTGGTCGACCGTTGGAATACGGTTATTGGACCGGTCGACCGATGCACCCGATCGATCGACCGTTTGGACCCAGTTCTGCCCACGTTTTGCACATTACTCCACCCGATTTTGGTGCAACTTATACTTGTTTTGGCCTCATATATAAAGGCAATTTTGTCCCCTTTGTATTATCAGTTATTTTCTATTGTCCACTTTTATGTTCTTGAGAGAAAAGAGAGAGAGAGCATCCTTGTGATTCGGTAGGAGAGATTTGAGCTGGGTTTTTCGTCGGTTCGTTCGCGTCTCCTGTAAGCATCTCTTGTAATACGTTTCTCTATAGTGGATTTGAGTTGTGTCGTCCGTGGTTTTTCCCGCATTGGGTTTCCACGTTAAATCTTGCGTGTTTTGTGTGGTTTGGATTTCGGATTTGCATTTTGTTCTCAAGTTTAGCCGATTGGATTCGTTAATTTTGTTTCGCTGCGTATTTGGGATTGGTTTTAATTCCTAACACGGCACACTCAACAAAGGGGGTAGACACCAAAACTTGCAGAGCGTCCTATCGAGCTCAGTACAAAACAAAAGATCCTAAAGAAAATTAGAAACTAAACAATTTCTCATGACAGAAGAGACACGAAGTACAAATATCTGCCTTGGGGACTAATAAGAAGGAAGAAAATATCAGATTTGGGGATCACACAAACCGAACCCAGACAACAATTCCTGAGAATTCGACAACCTCGACCACCACAAAATCTACAATAACCACAACCACAACAAGAAAAGCCCAATTAACAAGTTAATCTCCCAAATTCCAGTTCATTAATTCCCAAATCCCAAACCCAATACGGAAACACCAAGTTCCGAAGTACAAACTCCAAACCGAACCGGTTAGACACTCACGTGTGGAAAACAACATCGACTCTTTCCTTTTTCTCCCTCACAAATTCCCCAATTATTATTTTTCCCTCCCTTCTGGTCCCCTTCGCCTTCTCCCCACCAAAATCCCAACTCTCCAACCCGATCACGCTCCAATTCGCTCCTTCTCCCTTCCATCTCCTTTCAGATTACGCGACGTGGAAGAAATCTCCCCTCCATCGCCTTTTTATTCTCCCCAGAAGCCTTGTTGTGGATCTCCGGAGGCTGAATTGGGAGAAACCTGAGCTTTTGTAGAGGATTTCGCCATGGAGTATAATCCCTCCGATAGTAGCGGTTAGTTGTGGTGTTTCTCGTGGATGCGCGTTGATTTGGTCGTTTTGGAGGTGGTTTGTGGCTTAGGGTTTCGGGCATTTGCTTGGACTTCAGTTTTTTGGTGGTTTTGGAGATGGTTTTGGGGTGGATCGAGGAGATGGGGTTGGGAGTGGAGTTGAGGGTTTAGTGTTGGATGCTCCTATTTTAGGGTTTTGTGTGGTTTTGCTGGTTCAGTTTTCTGATTTGGACTGGAATTTGTGATCTTCGCATCAATGCTTCTGCTTTGTTTTTGTGTTGGGGATTAGGGTTGTATGTGGATTTTTTTTGTTCTGCAACCAGCATTGTGATGAGAAATATAGGATCAGATGCCCTGAGCATCTCGATTTTTTATTTTTATTTTATTTTTTGATGCTAGAAATTTTGTTTGGGGGATTTATGTTGCAGAGTACTCACTTAATTACCACTAACTGGGAGTTAACCAAATTGAGTAGTTCCTTTAAGTGTGAACTTGTAACTTCTGTTCTTCCATAAGTGTGCGTCCATTTACGTTGGATTGTACATAAAACTTGAAATTTATAGACATGTCAATTATCATTTATGAGTGGTTATTTGCAATTATTATTTCAATACGTAATTTTAATTCCCAGAGTTGGACTGTTGGAGTTTTGATGATTTCACGCACGGTGTTTTATATCAAGCGTGAAGTTTCAGCAGTTTGGCGTCTGTGATGTGTCCTTTGATTGAATGGAAGACCTTACAAGTAGTTATGTTTTTTACCTTTTCCTATTACATGGAAACCTTCAGATTTATCATAAAGTTCTCTTATCAGGACATGCTTCATATTGCCTTTCCTGCAGAAATTAACTTTTGTTGCCTCTAAACTTGATGAATGCGAACTGAAATGGTTTTTTCTGCCTCTTTTTATCTGCTGGAATGAAACATTTAGACAGCTTTAAATGTTTTCGACAAACTAATCAATTTGTAGCATACTGTTCTGCTACAGAAGCTACACTGTTCCTAGGAGGAGACACTTGTGTAGTAATAACACTTAACAAAATGCTGGGAGTTTCTTGGTGGAGTTGACCTCAAGCTGCAAAGATGCAGTGGAATGTAGATAGTTCTTGTGCTCTCTGTAGTCTCCATGATTTATGATCAATTTTACATTTTAGATTGTTTTTCGTTTGTTCTTTTGCAATTTGGCATTTGTTTCTGTTAGTTGAAGCTTTACTCATTTATCTCTATATAAAAATTCAATTCTGGGAATTGTTTGAAGTCATCATTTTAAGTATCAACAACTACAGGGACAGATGATGATCTCCCACCTACCCATCACAATCGAGGCATGGCAGGGCAAATCAGTGGCAACGGAAGAACTGCTGTGCTGGGTGGTCTAACGTACCCAAGGGTACATAATGACATGGAAACTCAAATTCATCGAATTGAACAAGAAGCGTACAGTTCGGTTCTTCGAGCATTCAAGGCTCAGTCAGATGCTATTACCTGGGTATGTACATTGTTATTTCAATATTCTCATCAGATATATTTGTATTCTTTGTCGCAAGAAAGTGTCTTATTTCTAATTGTTAAAAAATACAGGAAAAAGAAAGCTTAATAACTGAGCTTAGGAAAGAGCTCCGAGTGTCGGATGAGGAGCATAGAGAACTTCTTGCCAAGGTCAATGCAGATGATGTGATTCGGAGCATAAGGTCTCTTGTTGGCAAAATCCTCTTCGTTGTTCTTGAATGTTTCTTGTCATAACTATTTGATCGTTTTACTAGAGACTGGAGAAAAGCAGGTGGTGTCCAATCTGGCTTGCTCAATGTGCAACCTGTGCACGACACAGTTCCTAGCCCTACAGTTTCAGCATCTCGCAAGAAACAGAGGACAGCCCAATCAATACCACCAATGTCTTCAGGTTTGCCATCACCTGCATTGCAATCTCAGGCTATTGCCACTCCTGTGCAACCAACATCATCTGCTATGAAACGTGGAGCTCCACCAGAAGGGGTCAGAGGCAAAAAACATAAACCAGTATGTATTTTTGTTGATTTTGCAATTTTTCTAGTCTATAAAGTAGACTGATATGGCAGTTCTGAGTTAATTAAGAGTCTGCCGTTTTCAGGGTCAGACTCTGCATCGTGTATCTTCGACAAAATCCGTGCAGTATTCTTCAGCTGGTCCAAATGAAAGAGGCCAATCAGCAAACCAAAGTACCTCTGCTCTCATTCCTGCCCCCCCCTCAAAAGCAGCAAATCCCTTAATTGGTAGAAGAGTCATGACAAGGTGGCCAGAAGATAACAATTTTTATGAAGCTGTCATTACAGATTATAACCCTGATGAGGTTTGTTACTCCCATTGTATTGTGCTTCTCAATGGACAATGCTGTAGTTGAAAAAGCTATTCAAATATCATCCTTACCCTCTTACTAAACTGTCAGGGTCTACATGCACTCGTTTATGACATGAACACCAAACACGAGACATGGGAATGGGTTAATCTGAAAGAGGTTAGTGTACAAAACCCTTTCTTTTGCTGCTGTTGCTGTATCAATCCAAGTATTTATGTGCTTTAGCTACATTCTCACATTGGTTGAGTATTCTCAATTTCTCATAGTCATTGCTATGTCAATGAATAATTTCTTGGCATTTATTTCTGTACTTCTGACAGGTATATGTTCTATGTGACCTTCTGGATTGTTTAGACTATTGTCTATTTAGAATTACCTAGATAATAGTTAGGGATCCAAAGTGTTTTTGAAAACGTGAGGTGGGATATCTTTTAAATGAAAACATAAAAGCTTCTTTTGTTGTTTATCTTTTGAAAATTCTGTGCTTTATTTTTCTCTATGAAATTTAGTTTCTCTGCGATCCATATAACTCTAGATGAGATAGTCAAAACTCAGGTTTTTAGTTCGTTTGACTACCTAATTGGTGGTGAACCAAGTTGTTACTTTCGCAGAGTTCGGTGGGCCCAAACTCATTTGAAGTCGACCTTGATTAAAATGCCTATCTAGACAACTTTAACAAAGACTATCTACCACCTATACTGACCACCTTGAATTCATTTGTGTGCCTTGCAGTTATGTTGTCCTCTTTAGCATTCTGTATGGACTATGGAATGAATGGGGTGTGTTACTTGCTATGTCTCTTGATAAGTTATGACAAGATTACCATTTTACCTGATAAAAAATGCCTTAATGGTTTCTACAACATGATCAGTTTTGGTTCTAACAAATTTCTCTTATATAACAGAGTAAAATATCTTGGTAGTCTTGTATTTACTTGTTATTTTTTGTCTTTCTGATACGCTTCATCTGACATAACACGTACTTCGTGATCTAATTCAGTGGAGATTGGAGAGGACTTCGTCTTTTTCCTTGATTTCTTGGTTGAATGGCTGCTCAGTTGATATTTCACTCAGCTGTTCTATCTATGGCTTTCTAATGTGAATACGCCAACCAATGACCTTTTCGCTTTTCGGATTGTGGTTATGATATTGCATAGCTGCGAAAGTCAGTTGTTTTCTTCTAGCACTGTAAATTTTATTCCTTGTTTGAAATTTCTACAAATTTTTATAGGATATACTTTCACAGCCTTACTGCTCCTATCACAAATAGGATATGCGTCATGAAGCCAAATTGAGTTTCTTCTGAATGACAATTCTTTCATTATTTCGTTTTTTACAAATGACAGGACTCAAAAACCAGCACTTAGCAAGCATTTCTGATGTTTTTATTATCCTCAACATTTTGTTTCCAAATTTACAAACAAGTACCTTAAAGTGGCTATTCAGTGTTTATTAAATATCAAGTCGTCACAGTTATATCTGACTATATGCATTGCTGAAATACTGTCATCTGCCAATGATTAAAACTGATGCATCGGTTTGGCACTTTAAGGACTTCTTTTCATATCTAACTAGCGAAAAGCTATTTCATACCTTCTAATTCCATCTGCTATTATGACCATCAAGTATCCTTTTGTTTAATGCTTTGTTATGAATGATAGATTTCTCCAAGTGACATCCGGTGGGATGGAGAAGATCCTGGCCTCTCTCATCAAGTGAGCCTTGGTGGACCTGGTCGTGGAGTTAAGAAGCCTGCGGGGCAAGTTGGTCCATTTGCAGGTGCTGGTTCAGGAAGAGAAAACCCGAGGAGTCGTCTCAAAAAAGATATTCCTCCATCGCTAAATGGAACGCGAAAGAAGCACCCTGATAATATTGAGATACTTAACACAGAAGTATTGATTAAGGAGGTCTGTTCATGAATATTTAAATCACATGGAATTTCAATTGTTTTGATACTGTTATTCAACATTTTCCCCTTTCTTTTGTATAATGATGCCCACCAGGTTGAACGGGTCTTCAGCTCAAGGCACCCTGATCCACGTGAAGTTGAGAAAGCGAAGGGTCTGTTGAAAGTACGGAGCTTCTAGCTGAAAGTCATCCTGTCTTTATTATTTTCAATGCATGTATGGGATCCTTACGAACCTTTTTGCAGGATCATGAACAATCTCTCATTAATGCTCTTGCAAAACTTGCTGACATGTCTGATGGTATAACTGGTAAGTCTACTTGGCGAGTCATTTCAACGATCTGATTCTTGCGATGACTCTCTGATAAGCATAGAAAATTGTTATGTGTAACAGGGTTTTTCCCCCCTTGCGGGTTCTTAGTCAGAGGATATAACAAATCCTTGAAATTATCATGATAAATGAAAATACAGTATAAGTTGCAATTATGGGGTCTGAAATTTTGTTCCACTTTACAAGAAGGGAACACGAGTTCATCCCCTTTCTCGGTGTATTGATTACTCGCCATCCCCTGTAGGACAAACTGATTGCTGATAATCCCTTTCTCCAATAGTCACCGTTATTTATCTTTATCCTTATTTTCTTCTAATTATCTGGAAATAAACAAATAACAGATTTCTTTGTTATCTACACTTGTTATGAATCATGAAAATCTTAACTACGATTTCATCTCCATTGACAGAAGAAAGAGAGCATCATTTCTAAGGCTGACGTGGAAGGGAATGTAGAAGGATGCATAGGCATTTCAATTTGAATATTGGCAGATTGAATCTCAAGAGGACGTTGAAGATGATGTTTGAACTATCAGGCCCTTCGAACACAGTTGATAATTCGATACATCTTTTCTTTTGTTGCTAACAGGACAGAAGTATTGGGGTTTAATTCTGAAGGAAAGTGTAGCTCTTCTCGTATTTCAGTTTTATTAACCGGTAGAGCCATTGAGTTTGAATCTGAGATTCCTGTACATTTCTTAGGTGGTAAAATTCTGTAACCTGTAAATTTATTTTAACGACCTCTAATCAGGTCTAGTAGCTTAAACAGTAATTTATTTTGCTCTTAGTTCTTAGCGCCGGCGGAAGTTGTATATATTGAAAGGGTGGAGTTTTGTTTTGTCAGACCAATAAAAAATACTAATCTTCATGCTTGAATTTTATCTCCCTTACGATTTTAAATGTCTAGGATAAGTTTATAAACTTTTTAGCTATCAATGAGCACCACCATCAAACTAATGTTGAGCAAAGTCGCACAAGCTTCTAATTTAAAACCATTACTAGTCTTGATATTGTTAGAATTGATATAACCTTTTTGAACTCAGATTTGGCACTACAGCCAGAGTTTGTGGTTTGTAGGTCTTCACCATTCATTCATCAATTGTGATTTTATTTCTTTTTATCTATCCAGGATATCATAATATTTTTGTTTTTAGATGTTAAACACTAATTACCGGCATGACCGTTATCCTTGTATCAGTTTGGCGTAAAGAAGATTAAATGGGCAAACCTTAAAAAATGGATAAATTTTACTTGATCTATGGCTGATACTAATGATGAAATCTAACGATCAGTTAATTTGAGTTTTCAATCGTGATTATCGAAGCGATCGAATCATGATAGTTCTCAAGACCCAAGTTACTACCGTCCCATTCAAGGAGATGGAAGATCGCTTCATAAACAATGTTACTTAAGAAATGGACAAATATTCTGAAAGACCATCACATATCTTTTCAATTCATGCATGCGAACTATTCGTTCAAGTACGTAATATATAGGATCTTGGTTTATTTGCAGAGCTTTTTATTCATTTATCGGGACACGAGACTTGTAGTAGAATACACCGACACAATGCCATGCACCTTACCTATATTACGGATACATCATACAGTTGCTAGTACAAACGCATATAGCAAAGCTCTTTCACCGATCATAGTTATCATGCAACTCATTACACCTCTGGCTCTTCCTGTGCACGACCACCACGATGGCCACCTCGACCGCCACCATGACCTCCACCATAACCTCCATGACCGTATCCACCGTGACCGTAGCCACCATGGCCATACCCTCCATGACCATAGTAGCCTTGCTCTTCCATTTGCTTGCCACTGTGGCCGCCATGGTAGCCACCATGTCCGCCGTGGTAGCCCCCATGCCCGTGACCACCATGACCATGGTAGCCTTGCTCTTCTACGCCACCATGGTAGCCACCATGACCGCCATGATGTCCATGACCATATCCTCCATGATAGCCCTCTTCTTCCACTTTATCCTCTGAAGCTAAACAACCATAATATATATACTTATAAAAACAAAAATCCACATATATATCTTTCAAGATGTACACGAAATAATAATAAGCTACAAGAATGTGCGCTTCAAATGGAGTGAATTTGTTTGAGAGTATTATAAAATGAAAAACCACACAGTTACATTCTTTAAGTTGTAGGCGAAAAAAATGTTTGGTGGAGTATTATGTTTGGGAAATTTTTTCAAAATAATCAAAAAAAAAAAATTGAAAAAATATGCACTTTAGAAACTTAATTGGCAAAATATGCACATTGAAAAACGGCACCACAGGTGCCGTTTTCATTAAGTAAAAACGGCACTGTAGATGCCGTTTTTACCCTTAATGAAAACGGCATCAGTGATGCCGTTTTTACTTGGGCAAATTTTTTCTTGGTTTCGAGATGTCGTTTTTATTTAATACATGTTGAACTAGAAACGGGTCGGTCGGGGGCAGCGCCCCATGAAATTTTTTTGGATCTTCAAATTGTTTGATCTGGAAATTTTTGAATCTTCGTCACTTGCCAAAAACTCATTGTAATCCAACCCGTTACCACGATAATACAAATTTATCACACCACATTACTTATCAAAAAATTACCAGTTGGATCTTCGAACCAATTTTTGATAATGGATAATATGTCACAACTCCAAAGTGATCTGACCAATGTGTTGGAGTTGCAACCCCCCCCCCCCCCCCCCCCCCCCCCCCCCCACACACACACACAATAATTACAATGAGGTTTTTGACAAGTGACGAAGATTCAAAAATTTCCAGATCAAACAATTTGAAGATCCAAAAAATTTCCATGGGGCGCTGCCCCCTTGCAATCCCCGCCACCTCACCGGCGAGGTAGAACGCCGCTCGCTCACCGGGGAGCGAGACCCTCGACCGACCCGTTTCTAGTTCAACATGTATTAAATAAAAACGACATTTCGAAACCAAGAAAAAATTTGCCCAAGTAAAAACGGCATCACTGATGCCGTTTTCATTAAGGGTAAAAACGGCATCTACAGTGCCGTTTTTACTTAATGGAAACGGCACCTGTGGTGCTGTTTTTCAATGTGCATATTTTGCCAATTAAGTTTCTGAAGTGCATATTTTTCCAATTTTTTATTTTTTTTTGATTATTTTGAAATTTTTTCCTTATGTTTGTCTATGTGGACCATGTGGTTATGTACATAGTATAATGACAAAAGGTAAAAATTATATATTAAAGCCTCAATGGAAGAACTGCATTCAAAAATTATATATGATAATGAAAGTTTGCTTGAGAATCGCTTTTAGGCTATATATGAAAATTGTATACGCAGACTTATGGTAATACAATCATATAATTTGAAACGATAGCTGCTTATAACAAAAAAAAGTATCATAAAAGGTTTAAAAATAATTATATCCTACTTAGTACAAAATTTATGTAACTGAAATATTCAAAGTCTTGCACTCAAACACTACAACAAAATTCGACGTTGCGAAAAAGAGAAAAAACATTGTCTATCGTGGTATTGTAAAGGATGCTTCTAATTTTTTTTCCTATTGTGCACGTGGCCTTTAAGATTTGTTGTAATGAATTTTTTTTTCAAGTTTTGTTGTTTCTACGTTCTTTAATAAACACAACATCTCATGTTTTGCACTCATCCGTACTTTAAAAGTAATTACCTTGTACGCATGGGTACGTGTCATATGTATAATGTAGTATTAGTAACACTTTGGAAAAACCCATAACAACAGATTTTGACATAGCGACAACTTTTAATACATAAAATGAAAACCATGACCGTAGTCACCTATGGGTAGGTGGGTATAACCAAATTTTTAATCTTATTACCAAATCTAAATTAACCAAAACATTATGTATTACAATTTAAATAAAAAACTACACGAACATTTCCCTGTATGCATGACTTAATTTATTTTCTAGAATAAATGGGTAGCATACCCATCCATGGTGGATAATTCACTGATTCAGGGAGGTCTTCTTCTTCAGGGACGCCTCTTGCTGAGACCTCCGAGGTGATGCGAACCACAGCTGCAAAAAGGAAGCACAACAACACAACCACAGACTTGGAGCAACCCATCTCCACTATTCTATTATATGCACCTTGTTTTGGTGGTGGAGTCTATGGACTCGGAACTCCCTATTTATAGATACCAGAGACGTGCATGGAAGGCTTTGTTGCACTACTTTGTCTTGCATCCCATATGCTTTTAACGGTTTCGTCGTGAGAATTTCAACTTGGATGTGGAAATTATTCTTCTAAAGTGACAACTTTTATCATTACGATCGTTTTTTTTTCGGCTCCAAATTGCCACCCTTTATGTGTAGGATGAGGCATTTAGTATAGTGGTCGCTTTCTCCAGCTAGTAATGCGAGTGTGATTTAACCGAGATTGAAATCCCACATAGATTTTGTTGGACTTGTTAATGTGGAAATCTGGGAAAGACATCGGAAAACAATGTTCACTAACAACACTTGGTATTATTAAATTATATCCGTTGCGGTGGTATATTCGTCCATCCGAGCATCGTTAACGAGTCAGGCGCGCCCACCCGCCTGACTTGAGCGCCCGGGCACCCTCCCGTTAACAGGTTGGGCGACCTTCAAGCGGCCGCCCGGGGCGCCCACCCGGGTGTCTGTTCGGGCAGTGGGCGTCTTGATTGGACATATGGGGTGCCCTCGAGTGGGGGGGGGGGGGGGTACGTGTTGTCCCCCCATTGGTCCATTTTTTTTATTTTAGTAGAGGATTTGTTATTAGAAGTAATTGATAATGTATTGGGTATTTTTTATTAATGTGGGGTGGTAATTTTGATTATTGTTGGATCACTATTCAATCGCACGTGCACCGTGTAATCACGCTTCTACTATTAAATCATGCGTGCACTATGTAGTCATGCTTGCATTGTGCATTTACGCGTGTACTGTGCATTCACACGTGTACTGTGCAACAGATACCTCTATCTACTCCCAACTATAAATACATCTACCTATCTCCTTAACTCCTCATATCTTAAATTCTCCACTCTTATTAGCTTCTTATCTCAATGTCGGATAATAGTTCAAACCTCGCTCAATCCGGCGATGACAACTGCAGTGAGACATTCGATTTGATGGACCATGCTATTGATTTGACCCCTCGGGCTGTGTACGAACAGAGTACACGTCCTAGGCATCGTCGAAGGAGAACGACGAACTCAGATAAAGATCGTGAACTTGGTTACAGACGCCTTATAAACGATTATTTTTCTGACAACCCCTGTGTATTATGATATTCTTTTCAGAAGAAGATTTTGGATGCGCAAAACATGTCTTTCGGCACATTCACAATGTTGTTGAAGCATATGATGCATTCTTCCAACGAACACCGGATGCAACTGGTAGAATGAGCATTTTCGGATTACAAAAACAACAATAGCAATGTGAATGCTAGCCTATGACGTGGCAACTGATGGGATTGATGAGTACTTACGAATGAGTGCAACAACATCCAGAAATGTCGTCCTCAGATTCTGCGAAGGTGTTATTAATATTTTCGGCCCCGAGTATTTACGTCGACCAACTGCAAATGACTTGGATTGACTACTTTACGTTGGTGAGCAACATGAGTTCCCATGTATGATGGGGAGTATCGATTATATGCACTTGGTTTGGAAAAACTGTCCAGCTGCTTGGAAGGGACAACATCAAGGACGTTCTGGGAGAGCAACCATGATCCTTGAGGGGTGTAATCGTACGACTTATGGACATGACATTCCTTTTTCGGAATACCGGGTTTGGTCAATGACTTGAACGTCCTGCAACAATCTCTGGCTTTCGACGACATACTGGAAGGCCGAGCTCCACATATAAATTATGAGGTAAATGATGTTCAATATGATATGTGATATTATATTACTGATGATATTTATCCACAGTGGGCCGCCTTCATCCAATCTATCATTCACCCTCAAACCCCAAAGCACAGGTTGTTTGCTGAAGTACAGGAGGGAACACGTAAAGATGTAAAACGCGCTTTCGGAGTGTTACAAGCAAGGTGGGCGATCATCAAAAATCCGGCTCTTGCCTGGAGTAAGGACGTACTATCCAAAATAATGACAGATTGCATCATGACAGCTTGCAACATCCTGCATAACGTGATTGTGGAGGATGAACGCGACTCTTACACCAATTTTGAAGATATTCGCGAATTTATGGAAGATCGACCTGGAATTTCAGCTGAGGAAATACCAAATTCGACCGATTGTATAACGGATATTCATGAGTTTTTTGCCAATCAAGATCGGGTGCGTGACATGAATCAACATTTGGATCTGAAAGATGATTTAATCGAGCATATATGGCAACGATACGGACGGGGAGCAATTTAAAAATAGGTTAACGCAATTTTTTATGTACTATTTCGAAGTACAGTTTATGTAATATGTATTGTCGTTTCTTAAATTTGAATGTAATATTTCCGCTTTCAGTTTATGTAATATGTAATGAGGTTTTGTAATATTTAATAATAATTTCATGATTTAATTGTAAAAGTTAAATATTTTCAAGTTAAAGTAATTAGAATTAGAATTATATAAAATGTAATTTGTTAAATGTTGTGTAAGAATTAAAATTGTTTCATTAAGAAATGATGTTGAAAGAAAGTGTAGGGTTGGTGGGGTAGTCTGGACGTGGTTAAATGTTTTTTCAGGTGGGTGGGGTAAGATGAAGTGGATGAGAGAGAAAACATGACGCCCAGAAGTAGTCCGATCAGACACGCCAACGGTATCACTTATCACTCTACAATTGGGAAATAAGTTTCTAGACAACGAAGATTAGTACAGTACTATCTCCGAGGTTTGTGTCGGAAACTAAATTTACAGCACCATTTAAATGAAACAGTTTGTTCCAAGTAAATAGTGTCAAATTGGCTAAAAAAGGAGATGCTCACTACCAAGTACCAAACATGAAACTACAGCTTGAAATGTTGTCCCTACATATCTTGAGAAGGAAGAAAGTGTACGATTAAAATATACAAGAATAAAGCATCATTTACTAGTTCAAAATAAAAAGAAAGTGATAGATTATTGGTACTTTTGTTTGCACTACCGAGTAGAAATCTACTTTTACAATATCATAAATTTTATTTACAGAAAAAAATGGAAACACTTCGAGTACACAGACATTCTTAATCACATTAACCAAACAATAAATACTATTCAAAATACAAACCAGTAAACTATTAAAAATATCCACAAGTATCACTAAATAAGGAATAAGATGTCCTAAAAAGGTCACATGTTTTCATTCGAATCAGAAGTGCGGTTGCCTTTTTCCTTCCAATAAAGATCATCAAACTAAACATTTACGCTCTTACGTATTGGGCCTTGTTGATAATCGCTCTGACATCATTTTACGACCTCGATTGGACTGGGCCTTACTTTACCGCCAGAAAAACATTTTAATAGATTTGTTTGGGCTGGGCTCGGCTGTATAGAAGCCCATAAAGTCAATGGCTTGAGCTTGGGTTGATTTGTTTAGTTTAAATTCGAATCGGAACCACAATTAGTCCTTTGATTAATAAAACATAAGTTGACTTGACTCCACTTAGCTGTCTTGTGCTAAGATGCATTAAGCATATGTGATTAATAACCTAAGATCAGTGTGACGTTTATTATGGTGACGTATTTGAGATCGTGGGTGCTTAAAATGTCACAAGTCCCAACAACTGCCAGCTCGGCAAAGAGGACGAGAGGATCACAACTTATTTAGATTCTATATGATTATACAACAATTCTTGTTTTGATCACGATATAACATCCAATTTCAGCTCAGAAGAGAGAATCCAACGTCGTGCAGCAGCTGCGGGGTGTTTTGTGCGGTGGGAAAAGAAAATAAATTCATTTTGACTAGAACGTTTCATGGTGGTTGTGTTAATCTTGGAAAAGAAAATATTTTCTTTTTGTTTTCCTCTAACATTAAGAATGTACTGAAATATTTTATTTCAGTTTCTCACACTCCCACAAGACCACAAGAACCAACGGCAGGAAATTTGTAAAAATGAAGATATTTTTAAACTTATTTAATAATTATTTTTATTATATAAAAACTTAACTACAAAAATATTAAAATCATATTTTTAAAATTAAATTATCTTTACAAAATCACGACAATATGTTACAAAATTATACCATAAGCTAGATAATAAAAATTATGAATACATCTTGAACTTCATATTGTCTTGTTAAAATAAAATTCTAAAATATATAATTTTATTCTTCAACGAGAGAGATATGTATATAATATATAATTCAAACATCACTTTTTTTTAGTTGAATTAAACTATAATGTGCAATATTTATTTAAATCTTAATGTACAACATACTCTTCATAATAAAATTATACATTTATATATACAACATTCATAGATAATATCAATTCCCGAAAATATCAGTTGATGATTTCAATTTTTTTTATTTTCCAGTGAATTTCAGTAGATTTCACAAAAAAACAGAATCTTGGTTAAAGAGAAACTAATTTCCTCTGATTTTTATTTTCTATTATTTTTCCTTTGACTACAGAATCAATTTTCAATAGTTTCCTGTACACAAACACCCCTTAGAAGCATACGAGTGAAGTGTCTCTTGTTACTTCAAATCTGACTTATGCGAGGATACAAATGTTTGTTGCTCCTCCCAAGAGAGAAGAAAGGATGTTGGGACTCTAATTATATCCTCAAGTTTGGAGTGGCTCAACTATCCCAAAAATAAAGGTAAGTCTAGATGATTTTCCAATTATAAATTTTTTGACCAATATGCATTGGGAGAAAAGCAAAAGAGAGAAGATTTATGAAGTCAGCTGTGACCTTCTCGGCTACCGTGGAAATTAAGTGGAGGTTTTAAAAACAGTGACAATTGATTTACCTCTGCTAGTCAAAAAATTCATCCGTATTTTACAAAAAATGCTTTCAATACATTCCAACGAAAGAGAGTGCTATTTATATCCTTTAATTTCCAATATACATTTATCGTTATCCCTTTAACGTAAACTTTTTTTAATTTCAACTATTCTAATCTCATTTTAAATATCAACCTCCGAACATTAGAATAAGACTCTTCTGATTTGATTTATGATATTGACTATTCCTTTAACTTAAACTTAAGTTAACCTTTAATATTGAAATAAATTATTTACTCTTACTAGATTTATAAATCTTAAATATAAGATAACTCGAAGTTAGGATGAGGGGATTGAGAGAAGGGCAGCGGAAGAGTCCAAGAATGCTTCAAATTGAAGTAACATTTTAATCGGAGAGTATTGTCGTATTGGGTTAACTTCAAGCCCCGTACCTAGAGTACAGAATATATCTAATGCAAGATTACAACTTCAATAAGTCAAATGCAAGATTAGGTTGTGGTCGGGGTCCACAAGAAAACTTGTCATGATTAGTCTATGATCTTGTATTAATTGACGTAACATCTATTAGATCAACAATGGGAGAAAGAATACGCGAAACACTAATGCGAGGGCACAAATAGTACTTCTGAATATTGTGGAGGGGAAAACAGGAACTATAAGGATCAGTCATGTTTATCGGATATTATTGGGGAATATCCAATTTTAATTGAGATAGTATAAATCATTTTCTTTTCAGTAGGAAGAAAAGTCTACAATCCTAATTACAACTTCCAATCCAATTAGTTATGATTAGACCCAAAAAAATAATTGCAATATGTGTGCAAATTTTATGCCCCAAGGCCCAAACCAATGTAAAACGAAATTCCATGACCTCAAAGGGGGCAAAACCATATACTAGATTCCTTACATCTACAATTATGTACAGTGTAAACAAACATGTCATAGAAATGCAGATACCCCCACAAGAGGGAAAAACACCTAATTGTCCCAAATCCAACATAAAATCTACACCACCACAACACATATAACTAGCCATCCTCATGTGAACCTAAATAACAAGAGCTGGAAACAAGAAAAAAGGGTTGACCGATCTTCAACCTCCAAATTGCACAAACAATTAAACATGAATCAACTCTTCTCCGGCACCTCGCCAGATAACTCACTTATAGTACTAGAAGTAGAATTGGAAGGGAGTTGAGGGCATTGCTGGAAAATGCTCTGAAAGAAGACATCCATGTCACCAACATCACCTAAACACATCGATCCATAATCTTCTTCTTTAATCCATTCCTCCAGCCCAAAACTACCTTCTGGAAGCTCAATTTTAGGGGGCGGAGATGGCCCCACTTTTTTGGTCTTTGTCCGAGATACGTTTTTCGTCTTTGCGTTTTTCCCCGTGAGGCTCTGGACAAGCTCTCGGAAGTTGATGGCGTCAATCTTTATGATCTCCGGTGCGACAACATGTACAATTCTAATCTTTTGTTTCTCCTTTGTTATTGCGTGCGAGTCTCCAGCAATTGAGAGGGCTCGAGGGACGTCCGAAGAGGATGCATTTTCTTGGAATGCAAATGATTTGGTCATCATGAATTCTTTTTTATAGGGAATAGATAGATAGATATAGGAGAGAGAAAGATAGAGATTGATCAAAATTGGATGAAAGAGAAGGTGGTGTTGGTGGTGAAGTGCATATGGGAGAGGAGGAGGGAGGATGGTGTGAGATATAAATAGTGGTGATGGGTAATTGTGAATAGAATAGAAGGATGCAACTGGGGGCTTCCTACCACTTTCCCACATGCTTCTTCAAGACAAACAAAAAGGATAGAAAAGGCGTTCCTTGTAAACAAATGGGTATCTTCTCCATCGGGTGATGCGTGCATCTCCCTTGAATATGTATATGTTAATTATTGATGCAAGACTTTTTAACCTTCGTGTATCCACACTTGCAAATGATATCAATTTCCTTGTCCCTGACCCCACCAAAGAAAAATCTATGTCAAACTTCTTTAGCTTTTGGTTAAGCACAGAATAAGCTAGTTATATTCATGGATCGCATCAATAGTTGCAAATGGGAAATTCAAAACATGCATGTGTTCTTAGCTTGGATCTCTTCGACTTTATTTATATAAAGCTAGCCATTTAATTGACTTTCTCATGTTGTTGTCAGTTGTCAATTCACTGCCTGATATCCCTTTCCTTGGCTGGCGTAGCTTTTCAAAATTTTATGGGAAGTACTAATTGCCTTCGCTAAAAGAAATCATGGATAGTAACAAGTTTTTGTCTTTTCACTATTGTTTCGTCTCCCAACCAATAATAAAATTAGCAAGTTTAATTTGATGACACCGTGTCACCGTGTCTTTTATATTTTAACTTGATCAGCTTTTAGGGTACATAATTTGACCACAGAAGATATGTGGGAATACCATTCCATTAAGTGGTTGAATTAAGGCTGCTATCAATTTTCAAGAAAAATGTCTGTAGTAGGGAATTAGAGCCCCCAAAGTAACTTGTATATGAATTATGAAAAGTTTGTTGGCAATTTTGAAATTTGATTTTCCAATTTAAAATTTCATATATAATATGGCTTACTCTTCTTCCTTTTAATCCCCTAGAAGTAATGGAAAACTTCAACTGAAGGAGGAGGGAAGGTGAGTTCCCCCACTAGCTTCCGACAAATAACCAATCACACACATTCCCGAATACCATGGTAAAAGATTAATTAGCTCATCATCATTTAGGATTTTCAACCGATAAAAGTATTCCACTACATCATTTGGTGAAGGGAATCGCCAGCCTTTTCTAACATCGTCAAAATTTTATATCTTTTAAGCAACACAATAAAAAATCAACTGCGCCCATTAGTTGTTGAGGACAAACTTTCATTAGATATTATTTTCAACATCAATAACAAAGAAAATTAATAATAAGAATTAAGAACCGTAATACTATTTAGTATTCATTTGAAGTATAACATTCCATTTGAAAATAAGGTGTCAGCGGACCGCCAAGAAATTTCATGACATAAAAAACTACATGGCCCTCCTGCCGGCTGCCGCTTTGAGCCAATGTTTTTTTTTTTAAATTATTTTGATAAGGTTCGATTGATGTTTACTTTTCCAATTTGGGACCTTACAATCATCAAGAGGACATAGTGGCGAACGTATGTTATTGTCTTCCAACCACTCTATCTAATAGATATCTATCGTACCATTTAAATCATTTGTCCATCTTTTCCGAGCAAACTACCGAGATACCATTAATTATTTTGTTCTATATATCTCAAACCCAGGCCATACCCAGCCTTAGGGTGCTCTTGCTACTCTGACGTTTGTGATATTTGCAGTTTCTTTCCGGATGCCAAGAAAGACATCCAGACAGTTTTAAATTTAATACGTGTCAACGTCTAGATTGTGCGTTTGAATTTTGTTTACAAAATTTATGATTGAAAGAAGCACACTGCTTGCAGCTTCTTAGCAACGTCTGAGAATTTTCTAGTTCACCTCAGATGCCGCCAGACGTTACAAACCAAATTCTTGTCCAAAACCATGTGTCTCACTTAGACGTTGACCCATGTTGTGTGAACCAAACACAGCCTTAGAAGTTAGAAGTTAGGAACAAGATTCCAAATTCCGTTTTCAATTCACCAAATTCTTACCATAGTAAAAGTTAGCTGTAACAACGATATAATGTTTCTGCTATGAACAAGATTTGTTAGACTTGCTAAGACTTTTACGACCATTTGATCGGTCTTGACGATTAATTCAGAGTCACACAAGCTGAGATCAGACTATAGTTGTAAGGGCATTTCAATTATTAGATATATATTATCTCCATTGTTAATTTCTTACGATAATTCAAGGCGGAGAGAAGGTCAATATCGAAATTAATTGTATTTTAAGGAAAATAAATCTCAACTTAGTTTTATGTTAGTGAGGGGCATTGGGCATATACTTCTGGTTGGAACTCTGCATTCAACTTGTTATGAACTTTTTAAAAAAGAAATCTCAACTTTCAGAAAGGTTCTGTCAATATTAAAAAAGCGCACACGCAAACAATTTCAACAAGAAATTAGTTTTAAGTTATTAAAATACTTTCTTATATATGTATGTAATATGAACTTTTTATGTAATGTTCATCTTTGTACCTAATTATTGATATTGTGAAACCCATCAATCCTTGATTAATTATAAGTATCATTTCCGTGAGAACCAGGAGAATATATAACTAATATTAGATTTTAGAATTTCTTGCGGATTACTTTGTTGTGATGTATTGTTTAAGTGGATGATATGTAACCAAAAACCTTTTAAAATGGTCTTGTGTGGAAACTAGTTTATAAGAGATCACAATCAAACGAAGTTTTTTTTTGGCTTTATATATTTGTACTGCCAGAGTTAAAATATCCACTAATATTCTAAAACGTCAACTGAAATTTCCAAATATTGATATGGTTTTAATACTCATGCTCTATACCTTTTTTCCCCTTTTGACTTTCATATCTCAATCACCTCCGTATGTATCACAACTACCTTTAACTTCCGACAAAGATGTACCACTTATTAATAATTTCGTCTTTACCCACATGCTTAAATGAAAACATCAGCAGCATAACTTTAGTAGAACTGTTTATCCGAAACATGTATTCTGATTTCTCCCCTCTTCCACACACCTTCAAATATGACGTGTGTGTACGTATTTCGTGTAAGACAAAGCCGTGACTATAATAGTAGATGAGAAAATAGTCAAATTTGTGATGTAAATGTGTAGCCCAACTACTTCCAACCCACTTCCTTAAACCTAAACTTTTGAGTTGAGGTGAACCCCAAACATAATCTTATATATAAGTAAATATTTAAGATCTTCGAATGCTACCAGACAAGTTAAGAGATATACATGGATAGGAAAAAAATTATTTTTGGAAAGCTCCATGGCATAGGATAACGATCAAGAGAAAAAATGTCATTATCTTGGAATGGGACCAAAATATTAATTTTATAATAACGTCAGTGTTGCCAACAGATGCTTCAAAAGAAAGCTTTTGCCAGCAGATGATTTTTCACTTCAACCTTTTGTTTTCGTGTTAAAAACAATATTCTACTAATGACGACAGAATTGGGACGTAAGCCCTAAAATTTCCGTTTAGTTTTTGCCATGTGCCAAGAGATAAAACTGTGTATCGTGCGTCAAAGTGGAGGTATAATATATAGTCTTAACTGGCAGAATTGGGTTAATAAACGCATGTGTGACTAAATAAATATCTCTCCACTTGAAGTGCTTATATATGCACAAGAATAATACTATATATATACATAATATATATATTTTTATGATAAAAATCACTAGTGGGTATACAGAAGAATAATACCCTAGATTTTATTTTTCAAAACTGAATCCTCTCGCCTTTTTTGTCATACAGCCGTTGTATGGCGGGTTCGATCCTCAAATCACATTTACCACGGTACCATTTGTGAGTTTTCAGGTATATATCCATATTTCAGATCCGAAATTAGCGATTCCTATAATATGATACGGTATTTTGACGAATATGACTCAAAGTACAACGAAATAGGAAAGTTAATGTTCATTTGAGGGCATAGCATTACAATTAATACGACACATGTATCATATTATTGATTAAAAATGTTATTACCGATAAAACTAGTATACATCAAATGCTCTCATTTTTTTTGTTGCTAAAACTTATCAAAGTTATAATTGCTTTCAGAAGAAGAAGAAATTGAGTTGCACTTAGTGCCTTTCCTTCTTTTCTCCCTATAGACTACATTTGCTAGCTGGTGGACAAAATACCTGTAAAAACTTACAAGAAAGGACACAAAATGAATACGAATATACTTGACCAAGCTGTTCTTTGAGTCTTGAGCCACAATGGGACCAAAAGATAAATGCCTTATAGACAACCTGTGCTGAAATCGCTTTATAAATCCAAGTGGGAGTTGGATGTCAATTAATTGGAACATGCAAGTGTGCAACATGGTGTAGGTTTGTAGTTTTAAAACACAATAATTTGCGTCGGAGGGGATAAACTCATAAGCATCACTAGGTAGTAGTGGGAATGTTCTAGGTGATGCAACTTGTACGCCAGATGTCAAAATCAATAATGATATGTTTAATTCATGTCTTTGGATTGTACTTTTTTGTTTGTTTTAGGGAAGCACATACTACTTCCGGGAACGAAGTGTGGTTGGACGGTGATTCAAAAGCAGTTCGGTAGGATGAAGGACGTCGAAAAGGAGGTCTTCCGGGGGACCGCTTTCGGTCACTCCTTTAGGTATGAGTCAAATTCGGCACTTAAGTACTCACCTCCACGATCCGTTCGTAGAGACTTGATTTTCTTGTCGAGTTGGTTCTCTACTTCATTCTTGAATTCTTTGAACTTGTCAAAAGATTCACTTTTGTTTCTCATTAGATAAATATAGCCATAACGACTATAATCATCCGTGAACATAATGAAGTACCTGAAACCATCTCGTGCACTAGTACTCATTGGACCACATACATCGGAATGTATCAAATCCAACAAGCCACTCGCCCTTGAGCTTTTCTTCTTGAAAGGCTTTTTAGTCATTTTTCCCATTAGACATGGTTGGCACGTCTCCAATGATTTAAAATCAAGTAGACCAAGAAGGTTAGCTTCTTGCAATTTCTTGATGCGTTTTTCATTTATGTGACCAAGACGATAGTGCCACAAGAGAGTATCATTCTCGTGAGTGGTCTTAAGTCTTTTGTATTGATATTAAAGATTTGTTTATTATTCAATTCAAGCAAATAGAGATCAATCCTTATGAATGCATTTGCATAGAAAACACCATTCTTCGATATAGACAAACAAGAATTTGAAACATTTATATTGAAATTATCCATATCCAAACATGATACAGAAATAATATTCTTGCTAATCGAAGGTACATAATAAACATTCTTTAGACATAAATTTAAACCACTACACAATTGAAGCACCACAGAACCTTGTGCAACCGCAGACACGTTCGCACCATTACCGACCTTCAATTCAATCTCGTTCCGTACAAGTTCCTTCCTATCCATGAGTAGTTGCACATTAGAAACTATGTGAGCACAAGATCCAGTATCAATTACCCAATCCTGGACAGAGGTGGCTAAATTTATTTCAATAACAAATATACCTTTGGCCTTTTTGGGGCGTCGACGTTCAATCACTCAGTTGTCAAGGTCTTCCTTGTACTTGGGGCAATTTAGCCGGATGTGTCCTTTTTCACCGCAGTGAAAGCACTCCGTATTGGGAGTTGAAGATTTCTGAGATTTCCCTCTCGAGGCACTCTTATGAGCACCTCCTACTCCCTTGCTCTTGATTGAACCACTTTTGGTAGATTTGCCATTTCCTTTACCAATCTTTTGGCTCCTTCCATGGATGACAAGGACTTGCTTGTCCCTACCCTTGCCCATATCAACTTCAACAGTTTTGAGAGCGTTGTGAAGCTCCTCAAGACTCACCCATTTTTCACGCACGTGGTAGTGCATCACAAAGTCCTTAAAGGACGGGGCTAGAGAGCCAAGAATCATATCTTCAGCAATGTCCCCGGGCATTGGTGAAGAGAGCTTTGCCAACTTCTCAAGGTATCCTTGCATCGTGAGAAAATGCACAGATACTGATGCTCCCTCCGCCATATGACACCTTGTGAGTGCGATGGTGGTCTTATAGCGCTCCTTTCGGGCACTATCCATGAACATCTTTGATAGAGCCTCCATGGTCTTCTTGGGTTTTGAATCCAAGTATTTCGCTTGAAGCGAGTCACCCATGGATGCTAGCATAAGACCGTGAACTTGGTTCTCTTGGTCTTCCCACTTTGCTTTAGCCTCTTTCTCTTCATCGGTTAATCTCTCATTCCACTTTGGGATTGGACCTTCCAAAATGTGAGATAGTTTCTCAAACTTTAACACGATGTTGAGTTTGAGTTGCCAACTAATGAAGTTTGAGCCATCATTTGCTAAAGGGTGTTTTTCTATCATGGATCGTACGATAGGTTGGATGTTCGACATTTTTCTACAAAATAAATCATACAGGATTTTAATGCCAATTTTATGTTTTAATACACATGCATACATATATCGAATATATAAATGTAAATGTTGCAAATTAAAAAAATTCCCCATAAATGCAACAATCCAAGATCCTATCAATTGTAATATAGACTAGCTAAGGGCTATCGAATACATTACAATATCAAGGTAAGAAAACATTTTCTAATCACAACCTTTTTGAATTTTAGCAATATTAGCATCTTCAAACTTTTGTGATTCTTGTCGTTTTAATTATGAGGGAATGCGACCTATCCTCGTAAGAAAAACTTTTTTCCCAAAACCGAGCGAGGGCTTTAGGTAATGTTAAGAAAACTTATTTTCATTTGATACGAGATATGTTTATCCATTGTATTCACAACTAAACATACTCGGGGTTCACTAGGGTGAATCACACCTCATACATTTAATTGTGGCACAACAACAGACAACCATTATATCTCCCACTATTCCCAAAGATGGAGAGAGCTATCTCCCGCTAAGGGCGAGCAGAGTATCCCTCGATCAATGGCTGCTAGTGTATGAAATAAGAAGGAAATTATTCTTAATTTTTGTTGGACAATTTCATATATTTACATGTGATTTGGAATTTTAGGTTATCATGCATATTAATATTCATACACATCCTAACATTCACCACATTCATCACATGCATAGCAGAAATTAAAAAAACAGAAATTAAACATTCACACAATCCATATCGTGTGAGTTTATATGTTCCCTTCGATCCTTGATCCTCGATTCCTGATCCTTGATCCTCGATCGATGCGTTACAGTGGCGACTTCTTCTTGCACCGGAGATGTAGATTTTACAGAAAATAAGCATGCTCCTCACATTCGATAAAAACCGACTAGTGCAAGTCCTATGTAAAAACCTCTCATATGCATATGCAATTTATCCAAAAGATGGAAATAGAGAATTTGGCTTTTACATATATAAGCCCCTGTATTATAACAATTATAAACATTCATAGTTGCTGATCCGGAACATATAAACTCACAATTCCTGCAAAAACAACTCGAGCAACGCATACACGCATGTCCAATCTAAACTATTTAATCTAGATTATCAAGCATCTAAAATCAAACAATTCTAGAAAAATCATTTGAAATCCATTAAAATGATTTTCATGCATCCATAATTCAAAATTAATTATTTTGAACCGCCGTTCATCCAATTTCCAAAAGGAAAGATGAACATTAGTCCTTTTCGACTTTGTTGATTCCTTTATAAAATAATCATTTAAAATAAAACGAAAATTCTATAAATTAGACAAATGTCTAAATTTCAATTCTAACAATCATGTGTGATGTTTTAAAACATATAAAACCATCAAAACGAATTTATTAGAATTTTATCACCAAAACATCGAAAAACTCGAAAAAGACACAAAACCGAATTGTTTTGATTCTAGATGGTAGCCTAGATTGATTTTATAGTATAAATCAAAGATAATATGAATCAAAAGCTCTGATACCACTGTTGGATTTCGTGCCCTATAGTATGTATATATTTTTCGAAATTTTATAAACATATAGGATCGAAACATTCATATTTTCTTCGATTTTCATATAGACATGCATTTGTTTGTCCTAATTATTTAACATGCATTAGAACAAACAAACAATTGCAATTAGAATCATACCTAGAGGTTCTCTAAAACCTCTTGAAGAGCCGGAGTCGCGTTGCCGGTCGAATCGCCCGGTGGATTGCCTCCGAGTGTTCACCAAACTCTAAACAAGGTTGGAGAGAAAGGAGCTAGCCAATCAATCTCCAAACGGGTTTAGAATCTAGCTAATAACCCCATTTTTCTTTCCTGAGATTTTACTCTCCAAAAACTCAAATTAACTAAGGAATTTCGGATGGATTAATTGGGGTGGTTTGAGAGAGAGAGAATTTTGCATATATTTTTTTTAATGAAGGAAATTAGGCCTATTTATAGGCTCCTTTAATTTCCACATCATGGGCTATGCATTGACCCATTCTTCCATTTTTTTCTCTCTTAAGACCAATTCTCAATATTAAATTTATTAATCCACATCCAAATTTAATCATAATTGACCAAGTCAAAACCATGATCAATAATTCCTTAATTAATTTGCCTTTATCGAATTTTGGATTAATTCCCAACAAAATTCGTTTTTTTTTGTTTTAGGAAATTTAATTAATTTGCCTTTATCGAATTTTGGTTTAATTCCCAACAAAATTCGTATTTGGGGTTTTAGCAAATTTAATTAATTAATTTGCCTTATCGAATTTTAGATTAATTCCCAACAAAATTCGATCTTTGGTGTTATAGCTAATTTATATATCCTATGCAATATATCATCATATGTAATATCCAACAATCACACCCCATGATATATTTACATCTCATATATAAATTCATGATTCTAAATATGTCATTTTCATGACATAATGATTTTATCGATTCACCACATGTATACGAAACTCGATACATCATATGAACATAAATTCACCTTCTTGTTTCCCAGTTTTATGGTGTGACCTATGGGAGGATCTAAGCTAAATTGGCAGTGATATTAATAGCTTAACATCACAAATTATAAGCGGTATCTAGCTACACATTATAGTTCTCAATTAGCTAGATGTCTAAATTCAACTCGAACCAAAACCCGATCCAATTAGTGATGGAGTGCACCACTTGTGTCCGTCCCTTGCCTCATGATATTAAGAATACATACAAAGTAGTATTGTGTCATCTTTGTATATTAGTATTCATTTCTTGATCTCTTTAAGCTAGTTATAAATATGTGACTTAACTCAAATCACATTGTGCACATTATAACTTTGCTTTATCAAGGGGCCCATTAATATCATTACTCAATTAAGAGGGGCAATGATAATCTTTTGACTAGATATCTTCTCCAATAAAAGTTGTACTTAACCAACTAATGTCTTTACACTACACTCATCGATAGCTCAAGACACTAGTCTAATTAAGAACTCCTTAAGCGATCGGATATAAGTCTCATATCAAAGGACCAAGGACACAGTAAAATATTAATGACACAAAAACACATTTCTATAATATTTTACTTATTAGGTCTATTCAGTATACAAAAGTAATATTTTCCTCTTTTGCATACCCGTGTTGTCACTCACTTGTAGAGCTACAATGATCTATGACCAACACGACAATCTTAACCCGGTAATTAATGTCCCATGTTAATTACCATAATTGCGAATATCTTTTGTTTTATGTAAACCAATATCTTTTAGAGCTCTACGGTTAAGGACCAAGAGCCTCTTCCTTAACACTTCAAAAAGACGAATAACATAAACAAGGAACAAAACGATTTTCTCATTCAATTCATAATAATTGACATTTAAAAGTAAAACTTTTAGAACACATTCCCTTCACCCCTTACAACTGAAGACGTTGCCCTAATTCTGGGGCTAAGAGTGCGTGGGAAGACAGTTGTTATGGAACTGACTGACGTACAGAAGCGAGATGGGGTGAACTTTGACAACTCTCAACTATTAGGGCATCTGAATGCAACCAGTGTGATGAGCGACCCCGAGGAGTACGTTCGACTCCTTATTTGTTTCATCTTCAACCATTTTTTGTTCTTCGATGGAACACTTCAAACCAAAATGTGGTTCATGAAGCATTTGAGGGACTTCAAATGCATCAACAGATATGCATGGGCACGTGCAGTTCACGCCGCACTAGTTCGGGGTCTGGAGGAAGCCAGCTTAGAACTGCAGGAAAGGAGATCGGCCGGGAACTTCATTATGAAGCAGGGTTGCGTCGATGATTGTGTATCAGTACTACAAGTAAGCAATTTTGTCCGAAATACGTTGCGTGTCTGTCCAGAATCAGTGTTGTGTATGTCTGGAATACGATGTCTGTCTGTCCGGAATAAGTAGTTTGATTTGTCGGGAATAAGATATATGTCTGTCCAGAATACGTTATGTTGCTATCTGGAATCAGGAGTAGGTCTGTCCGGAATATGATGTCTGTTTGTCTGAAATAAGTAGTTCAGCCTGTCGGGAATAAGATTTTTGTCTGTCTGGAATACGTTGTTTGGTTGTCCGGAATCAGGCGTAGGTCTGTCCGGAATACGATGTCTGTCTGTCCGGAATAGTATGATCTTTTGTCCGGAATAAGATTTTTGTCTCTTCGGAATACATTGTTTGGTTGTCCGGAATCAGGAGTAGGTCTGTCCGGACTACGATGTCTTTCTGTTCGGAATAGTAAGATATTTTGTCCGGAATACGTTGTGTAGTTGTCCAGAATCAGGCGTAGGTCTGTCCGGAATACGAAGATTGTGTATCGGGATACATCTTATTTCAGACAGAGAATGACCTTATTCCGGACAGACAAACAACTTTATCGGGATAGAACCATAACTTATTGTGGACACACTCAAAACTTAAACCGGACATACATACATCTTATTCCGGACAGAGCATGACCTTATTCCGGACAGACAAGCAACTTCGTCTGGATAGAAGTTGCCCAAACCTTAAACCGGACAAACATATTACTTATTCTGGACAGAAACACAACTTATTCCGGGCATACATACAACTTAAACCAGACAGACACGGGACTTAAATCGGACCGACTCTAAGTATATACGTATTGTTCATGCACGACAACCAAGTTTGGAACAACCAGATGTAATTTTCAATGGTCTCAGAAGACAGCAAAACGCAACCGAGCAAAACCGATTCGAAATGATGATTTACTCCTACAAATGGGGCAAAATGCATGTCGTATTTGTTGGTAATGTAGGTTGTGTCGAAACATATTGCGTCTCCAAAGTATGAGTACGCAGCTCTAGAACGACAGTCAGCCCAGAACACGTTTCGTAGTCTACCTTCGTCATCCATATCCATTATATAAAAAACATAGAATCAATTTTTTGCATCCTGATGAAATAATTCTGAAGAGCTTGTGTATCGCCCGATCCCATCTTCAAATTTCTGACTTCGTTTACAACGTTCCTGCACAAAGCAATGTTTAAGACCGGGCAAAATGTTAAACTTCAATTAAATTACGCAGAAAATAACACACACCTTAGGTCCCGCTCGTTGAAAGTCAATTTGTCATGACCTCCGGCCTCGACCACAAAAGATTGCATGGTCTTAGCAGCCGATATCCCAGCAGTATCATTACACGATATGCGTGCTCTGGCGACATCAGGGACGGATCATTTTTTGTCGGAGGAAACACATTTGATCGTCCTCAAGCATGACGTGGTTATGTTGAAGATAAACATAGTTAATGTGGTACCCTCTTGCTGGGTTTCCAGAGACCCTGATCCGAGCAGTGCACTGGACCCTACCGGATAATCTATGCTTTAGTTTCCCTTCTCATTGGTTTGCTGGAGCGTGACCCTCCTTGGAGCAAGTCAGTGTGACACGTATCACAACACCACGATCGTAATGAGATTGTCTTATCTTAACACCAAAAGTACATTAATCGGCATAGGCAACGTAAAATGTTTTGGCGTCTTCGAAAGAACGAAAAAATATCTGCTGCTTCGGAACGTTTGAGGTCTCCTCCATTTGAGTACAAAGAACGAAGGAAAATGGTTGATATTGCGCCAAAAGGGAGACAAAAGGAGGAAGAAAATCCATGGGATGTGTATCCTGCGTAGGAGTGCCAAAACGAGGGAGGACGGACTGATTTGAGACGTATTTAATGTGATTGGAAACGTATCGGGAAGAGAAAATAAAAAATAAGAAAAAAATTAAGTTTTACTGACATGGATGACTCCAACTCAGCATCGTCCTCAACGAGTGTCCTAAACAGCGATCACTAATCATTTATATCCTTAGAACTCCATCCAATTGTTTTGGACATGATTGAGTTGCAGATAATCTTCGTGCTGAAAACACCTTATGATCGACTTAAAATTCTAGTTATTATCTAACACTTATTCTAGACAAGTGATTTACAGCGTCCCTTTTCCAGCGTCCATAGTGGGGTCCCCAATTTTGCCACGTTTTTTTGCACTTGCCCTCCTAAATTCCTATTTTCACGTGCAAGCAAGTCATTAAGTTTCTTTTAATGATGATACAATACTTTCCAATTTTATTTTTCTTATGACCTGCTAATGCTTTATTGTTTGGAAAACGATTAGTGGACGCTAGCGTTCGGGACGCGCGCTTATGTGGTCAGCCCAGTCAGCAGACGCGTTTGAGTTGGCAGTCTCCACAGAAAAAGTTTATTTTTTATTTTATTCATCGTTTCGTACAAATGTCTACATCCCTCCATCCCTCATTAATGCGTCTCAAATCACTCATTTTCCATGAACATTTTGGCTCTCCTACACAGCACAGGAGACTTGTTATAAATCTCAACATGCGTCTTTCTTTTTCTTCATTTCTCTTCTGTGGTCCTACCTCTATGCTTTGATGGAAATCGTTCATGTGTCTTTCCAAGTGGAGCAGCCGACAAACGTTCCTAAGGAGGGGATGTTTTTCCCCTCTTTCGAAGAAGCCCAAACATTTTACGTTGCTTATGCCGATTCTTGTGGTTTTTGTGTTAAGAAAAGGCATCACACCCGTTTGTTTGCTACCTCTGGGTCAAGTGTTAATGTGCTGGAACGAGATGCAATGGTGTCAAAGCTTCCGAGGATTTTGGCGTGATGTTCTACTGTTAAAAGTTCAATCAGAAAGTTCAATGTTTTTGCGTATAATTCCACATATACAACAAACAAGACCAAAGTCATCCTTAAGAATGTAGGAATGATCACATTCTTCTTCATTTTCTTCATGTACAGCAGTTGTATGTCTGTTCGGAATAAGAAGTCAGTCTGTTCGGAATATGTTGTGTGTCTGTTCGGAATAAGAAGTCTGTGTGTTCGGATTAAGTGGTGTATATGTTCGGAATACTTTCTGTTCCATTTCTGCACAAATTTTCAACATAATCTGGACAAACATTTTACATAAACTGGACAAACTTTTTACATAAACAAGACAAATTTTCTACATAAACAAGACAATCTTTCTACATAAATAATACAAACTTTCTGTTCCGTTTCTAGACACACTTTCTATGCTTTTGCGTGTAATTCCACATATACAACAAACAAGACCAAAGTCATCCTTACAAATGTAGGAATGATCACATTCTTCTTCATTTTCTTCATGTATAACAGTTGTATGTCAGTTTGGAATAAGAAGTCTATCTGTTCGGAATATGTTGTGTGTCTGTTCGGATTAAGTTGTGCGTCTGTTTGGAATAAGAAGTCTGTCTGTTCGGAATATGTTGTGTGTCTGTTTGGAATAAGAAGTCTGTCTGTTCGGAATAAGAAGTCTGTCTGTTTGGATTAAGTTGTGCGTCTGTTCGGAATAAGAAGTCTGTCTTTTCGGAATATGTTGTGTGTCTGTTCGGATTAAGTTGTGCGTCTGTTCGGAATAAGAAGTCTGTCTGTTCGGAATATGCTGTTTGTCTGTTCGGAATATGTTGTGTGTCTGTTCGGAATAAGAAGTCTGTCTGTTCGGAATAAGAAGTCTTTCTGTTCGGAATAAGAAGTATGTCTGTTCGGAATAAGTAGTCTGTCTGTTCGGAATAAGTAGTCTGTCTGTTCGGATTAAGTTATGTGTCTGTTCGGATTAAGTTGTGTGTCTGTTCGGAATAAGTTGTGTGTCTGTTTGGAATATGTTGTGTGTCTGTTCGGATTAAGTTGTGTGTCTGTTCGGAATAAGAAGTCTGTCTGTTCGGATTAAGTTGTGCGTCTGTTCGGAATAAGAAGACTGTCTGTTCGGAATATGTTGTGTGTCTGTTTGGATTAAGTTGATCCAACCTAAAAGTTAAAAACAATATTTTATTATGATAAGTCTGGACTCTGCACGAATAAAGGGTCTGCACGCTGTCCTAGGGTCTGCACGCTGTCCTAGGGTCTGCACTATCTGTGTATTGGGAAAAGAATCGTTCAACCTAAAGAACCGGCGTTTTTAAGAAGACCAAAGCACGTGAAGAGAAATTTTGCTAACTGGACGCTGACTCAACACGTCCACGTAAGACGCGTCCGTGACGCCCGCGTCCGTGTATAAGGACTCTTATTGTTTGATGTGTTTGTGCCATGCAAACTGTAGTAACCATTTAATGCTGCAACTTTATTGACTTTCTGTTCTCAATTGAATGTTAGTAACTTGTCTTTTGGTTTAATCATCTCCTCTATTATCCACCTCTTCCCCTTACCATGCATATTTTCCCTCCCTAAACCATTTTCGAATAAGTTTTCTAGATCGTCCTATGTTTCTTAATGGAAGATTTAAGTACTTCTTCCAAAAAAAAATTAGTCCACTTTTTTTACATTCAGCATTTCTGTTTATGTATCCTAGCTAGTAGGGGTGTACATGGGTCGGGTTGGGTCAGGTTTGGACCTCAACCCGACCCAACCCGAAATTTTCGGATTGAACCGGTTTAGGTTCAACCCAACCCAACCCGAAATTTTCGGGTTGGATCGGGTTGAACCCGAATTCGAATTTTTTTTCCCAAACTTGGTCGGGTTCGGTCGACCGGTGGCTTGAACACCCGAAATTTTCGGGTTGGAAACGGTCGACCGAGTGATGTTCAATCGACCGTTTATTTGGGAATAAATAAATAAAATAAAATAAAAATAAAAATCGAGTTCGGGCACGGTCAACCCGACCCCCTCAATCCGAACCCGACCCGAAAATTCGGGTTTTTGATTTTCCCAACCTGACCTGACCCCAACCCCTCTCCAACCCGACCCAACCCGACCCGACCAGTCGGATTCGGGTTGAGTTTCGGGTTGAACCCAACCCATGCACCCCTGCTAGCTAGACTCGCGCAAGTTATCCTCGGTTATCTCCTCTGCTCAACCATCGTACTAGTGTAACAAACAAAAATAAATCCAACCATTAATTCTCCAAATATATACTGAACTGCTAAACATCGCCCCAAAATTACTTAAATCGCCCCTTGAAATTACCAAATTGCCCTTCCTCCTATTTTTGCTTATATATCTCACAATTTCACTCTTTTTTCAAAACTTTCTCTTCCTATACCTACTACACAAGATTACGAATGTCTCGGAGGCCAGGGAAGCAGCCAGCAGTTCCCCCGGTGTACCCGTATGAGGTAACATTACGTTATTTATTTGTTTTAAAAAAAAAAAAAAAAAAAAAAAAAGTCGTCGGCGTCCGAGGGAGACGCCCCCCGCATGGGGCGGGCGTCCGAGGAAGCCGCTCCCCCTATGGGGGGAGCGGCTTCCGAGGACGCCCGACCCATGCGGGGGGCGTCTCCCTCGGACGCCGACCCGAAGCGGGAGACGTCTGCGGAAGACGTCTCCCCGATGGGGGAGACGTCTTCCGCAGACGTCTCCCCGTAGGAGGAGGCGTCTCCGAAAGACGCCTCCACCTTGCGGGAGGCGTCTCTCGCAGACGCCTCCGCCTTTTTTGTTTTTTTAATTAATAAATATCATAATTACTTTAATAAATAGTGATAAATCAAAAAAATTAATTTAACAAATTCTTTTTAAGTTTAACATTTGTGATATTTAGTTTTAACAAATTTTGATTTAGTTTATATATTGTTTTAATTTAGTTTAACAAATTTTGATTTAGTTTAACAATTTTGATAATTAAGTTTAACAAATTTTGATTTAGTTTAACAATTTTGATAAATATGATAATTTAGTTTAACAAATTTAACAAATTTGTATTTAAAATTTCAATAAATAGTCATCGGGTCACAGTGGAGGGAGAGGCAAGTCGATACCATTACACGCCTTCCGTTCTTTAGAGGATGATTCAGCACCGCGTCATCCACGTAGACGGGGGATATCTGCTTCGGTCAGGAGGGAGAGGGAGGCATTACGTCGTCGTGAGGAGGAGGATGATTCCTTCGATGATGAGCATGTAGATAGTTTCGACGACGAGAGCGACGATGATGGCCCGTATGATGTGCGGCCGGAGGTGGAGAGGCAGGGGGATTATAGCGGAGGACGTGGTCGAGCGGGTACTTCTACTTCCGCCGGATGGATGGTGCGGAAGGGTAGGGGTGGGAGGTTTACGGCCGGGGATTCGAGCTCGTGCACTGTTGATCCCCGCGCTCAGAAGAAGAAGAGGGTCCAGGACGATTCTTGGATCGTGAGCAGTATGACGCCTGGTGGTCCTTTAGATGGGAGCGTCATTCCTAGTTTCTGGGGTCACATTGCTAGACGGATCTGGGACGGAGAGGATCGGAAGGTTCTGAAGTGCCAGAATCGGCACAGAGCCTGTACAGCACTACAGGGTTGGCGGTCTACACTGAGTGCTGATATCAGAGAGGAGATTAGTGCCACGCATTTGGGGCACTTACCGTACAGCATGTTCCCTTATCTCGACATGCCTTTGATTTCGGCGTTTGTGGAGCGGTGGCAGCCTGACACCAACACTTTCCACATGCCTTTCGGAGAGATGACGATCATGCTTCACGATGTTTTCCAGATCCTGCGACTTCCTGTGGATGGTCGTCTGGTTAGTGCTCAGGGGTCGACGTCTGAGCTGAGGTGTTATGTGGCAGAGTTGCTTGGTGTCACACCTGATGGTCTGGCGAGAGATACAGCTTTATGGAGTGGTGGTGGTGTCGGCATCGACTCCCTTGAGGACCTATGCAGACGGGCACGACCTCCGCGGGCCGATGATACACAGTTGACGGCGTACCTATTCTTGATGCTCGGAGCCGTCTTGTTTGTCGACAAGAGTGGTTGTCGGATCAGACCACGCGATCTACTGGAGGCTAGGGACCCGGAGACCGTTCGTGAGTACTCGTGGGGGTCAGCGACGTTGGCATACCTGTACCGGCAGCTTGGGATAGCTAGCCGTGCGGATTGTTCTGGGATTGCAGGTTGTCTTACGCTGCTGCAGGCGTGGATATACGAGTACTTTCCTGCATTCCGCCCGCATCGTGAGCGGAAGATTATCGACGAGGGTCATCCACGTTCGGGTATGTGGGTTGTCCGGAGCGAGGACAAGAGCGATGGACGATTGCGTTCCATCCGCGCACGGCTAGATCATATGACTGCATCAGAGGTATCAAACTTTACACCATTTATTTAATTTTAAGATGTATTATTATTAATGTGTTAAACTTTAGGTGGGGTGGTTACCCTATGGTCCTGACCCAGCAGCGGATGTCCCGAGGACTTTATTGATGGGTCTTATTCGTTATCGGGATATCATAGAGCCTTATATGCCCGATCGGGTCTTGCGTCAGTTAGGATATGTTCAGGTGATCCCGGTTGACATCCCGACACCAGAGCATGCGGTGCGGTCTGCGACAGCAGCGACGTACGACGTCAGGTTCCCCGCTTCTACAGCGGAATCGACTTGGCGGACATTTCCGAGATCATGCCGATTGTTCCTTGGCGACTTCAGACGTAGTCGCGACCCCTCCGAGTGTGATGCACGTTATCTTGATTGGTTCGGTACTTACTCACATCCTATCATCGTCCGTGGTGCCTCCCGGAGAGCAGATCGACCACCAGATAGGACGTGTGGCGATCTGGTAATTTTTTCATTTTATCTAAATTTATTTGTACCGTATAATTTGTTAATGTACGCTAATGTTAATGTTATGTGCAGTGGATGGGTAAGATGATACGGGCTGTAGACCCAATCTTGCAGATGAGGGATGAGCTGCCAGACGATGCCAGAGCTGCATGCGGAGATGTGGATCAGATCATACAGTCATGGCATACTCAGTTAGGCATCTCCGACCATGATTCGGATGATGAGTAGGCTGATCTGTTGTACCGTACTCTTAGTATTTGTATTTATATTTGTTTATCTGTTGTACGCTTAGTATTTGTGTTTGCTTATCTGTGGTACGCTTAGTATTTGCATTTATATTTGTTTATCTGTTGTACGCTTATTATTTATTATTTGTGTTTGTGTTTGCGAACATGTCGTACGCTTATTGTTTGTATTTGTGTTTTGCTTATCTGTTGTACCCTTATTATTTGTATTTGTGTTTGATAACCTTTCGTACTATTATATATAATGCAAATAAAGCAAACATATCAAAAACATATTACATAATAAAGCAACACTATATAATGTACAAACATATCAAAACATATTACATAATTATACAAACATATCAAAACATATTACATAATTGTTGCCAATATGCTATCCTATGTTGGTACTCCAGCTCCCATCCAATAACACTCTCATCTCGTATTTGATACCACAGAGTCGCTATAGGAGGTACGGGGAATCCCTCATTCAATTCCAAACGAATGTAATGAGCGTAACTCCCTAAATGAGCAATAATCAACTCTCTGCACGGTCTCGTCACGGTAGGCGGACTCTCCCAAGGTAGAACTGTAAGACATGGGTACAACGAACCATCATTTCCGAGAGAGAAGAACATAACTGCACACTTGTAAAAATTTGCAATGGGAAACAAGTCCGTCCACGTCTCCATATAGTGATTCTCGCCACAAGGTCCCCCGCCCCAATTAATCCGGTGACGAGCCTCCGCCACACCGTCGTAGTATACGTGCTCATAAAAAGATGGGTTCGCAGCTATCTCATTTGAAATCGAACGACGGGCGAGTTGCCAATTGTCTTCACCACCGTGGAAAACATCGGCGACACATCGAAATCCACAGTTTCCATCAGCACGTACATCATTCCACTGGTGTAGGAATGGCATAATGATTCCTGGAATTCTATCTCCATATGGGAAGTCGTCTACGTCAGCCCGCCCAGTCACTACAATATGAACAAAAAATACAGTTAGATATAATAACAAAAGATACATATTTACTGAAATAAATAACAAAATTATAATAATAATAAATGTAAGGATGGTATACCTGATCCTCCTCTCACTGACGAAGAACCAGAAGATCGACCACGACCTTTGCTTCCACTACCGGAAGAACGACCACGACCTCTACTCCCACTACCTGAAGATCGACCACTACCTCGCTCTGCATACTCAAACGCACTAGGGTCCCGTCGTGTCGACTTTCCCCTTGGTCGACCTCGTAGCTTTGTTTTTACTGCAGGCTCTTTCAAATTCGAATGTTCGGGGTGTAGCTGCTCGAATAAAACCCGAGAGGCAGATCGAATTACGGTAGGGTCACTTCCTGCAATCTCATCAACCAGACTGCGAAAATGTTCGGCGTCTTGAGCTGCCTGAGACACAAACTCTGCGTTCCCGGCTCCTTCCCCAATGACAAGTGTCCTCCAGAACGAATGAATCTGCTCTAAGTAAATTCCGTTTTCTGATTCAAGACATCCACGGATGGTACATGCGCAAGGTATCCCATGAGAAGTCAGAAAAGCGCACTCGCAACGATATTCAACTTCATCATCTAACTGTTGCATTCTCTTCACCTCCTGACTCAGCAACTGCAAACAGTGATGCGAAACTCTACCATTTATGTGACGATATAGAGAATGTCCGAAATTAGTCAAATTTCGCCGTCTCGAGTCTTCAAGAAAGTTTCGAATATTCGTCAGCTGCATTTCAGTAGCCGCGTTGACGCGCTCGAAAAGAGTGTCCAGAGCTGCAGTCGATGTAGAAATCCACTCTTTTAGAGCCGAATGAGCACTTTCGACCCTACAATTCGTGGTGTTCCCAAAATGAAGGACTTTGTTCGTCCAATTCAGCACAAACTTTTCTTTATGCACTAACCACGTGGTGTCCAGATACTCCGTGATAGCCGGCCACGATCTATACAAATCTTTCAGAGCATACACAGCTCTATCATACTCGGCTTCTGAAGTAGAAAGCATGATCTTCCTCCATCTTCCACGCCTCAAAGTCTCTGCCATCTCCTTATTCTTGCCGAATACGTGGTACGCGTAATTCAATACGTCTTTGTTGATGTGCCATGTGCAGAGTAAATGAGCAGAGTCTGGAAAAACCTCTCTCACTGGTCGCATAAGGCCTAACTCCCGGTCTGTTATTATTGCAGTCGGGCTGACAGTCCCCAATAACAGATCTCTCAACTTCTCCATCACCCACAAATAACTGGAGTAAGATTCATCCATCAAAATCGCATATCCAATAAGGAAATTCATGTTTGCTGGTGTGACCCCAATCATTTCGAACAAAGGCATCTTATACTTGTTCGTCTTGTAAGTCGAATCCATGCAGATAACGAAAGGATATGTCCGCAACAACTGGACTGACGTCGGATGTGCCAAAAAAGCGTGAGTGACGACATCAGTTTCTGGATCCGCCATAATCCAATGTAAGTACTCACACTGCACTGCTTGGTAGAGAAACTGCTGGACGGGATTCCGATCTTCAGATTTTGTCCTCCTCATGTAATCTCTGAAATTATAAATATGCCTTTGATTTGGATTGTCCTCCGGGAATTTTTCTTTTACTGCCTTCAAGATGTTCCGTGGTTTTGCTTGCGCCTCTGTCATATCACGAACAATCTTCTTCGCCCCAGAACTTAGACCACTAATTTGACGATGACCCTCTGGATAAACTGCCAGTCTGTGGTTGTGATGTCCGTGAGCACTATTAAAAACCAAAACCCATCCATCACGATCTCGTCGCTCCACCACTTTTATTAAGAAACGGCAACCGCAACCCTTTCTTTTGGTGTTTCTTCGAAGTGCAGTATCCATATCCCGAGACTCCATTTGATTTCGCCGGTCGCATCTCAAATAACAATCCATCCGACTATCTGATCTTGTTTTGTACGACGACACGACCAAAAAAAACCCAGCTCCGATAGCTACTTGTTTGGCCCATTTACATGCTTCATCGATTGTTGCAAAGATTTGTGTAGTTTGAAATAACTCACTGTAATCCACTCCATCACCACCGAAATCTGGAACCTACAAAAATAAAATCAAAATTAAAAAAAATTAAAAAATAAATTAGAAATTAAAAAATTTCAAAAATAATGTCGAAAATAAAAAAACAAAATCAAAATCAAAAAAAAAAAAAAATAGGCGTCTGTGTTACGCGCCTGCCCCATGGATGGGGCGTCTGTGTTAAACGCCTTCCCCAACGGTAAGGCGTCTGCGTAGGACGCCTGACCGAAGGGAAGGGCGTCTACTACAGACGCCTTACCCATGGGGAGGACGTCTACATAAGACGCCTATCCCATGGGGGAGGCGTCTGCGTTAGACGCCTAGTCCATGGGGAGGGCGTCCTACGCAGACGCCCTCACCATGGGGGAGGCGTCTAATGCAGACGCTCGGCCCAAAATTTGCCCCGCGCCAGGCTTACCTCACCCGATGCATCACCCTCGTTAGACATTTTCGTGGTGTTTTTACTGATAAATTATGAATATACAAGACCATATGCCTTATTTATAGACACGGGACGATATGGGTATTAAATATATTGTTAAGGGCAATTTGGTAATTTCAAGGGGCGATTTAAGTAGTTTTGGGGCGACGTTTAGTAGTTCCCAATATATATTCACGAAAAACAAACTCTGCATTATATTAATATTCGTTATGTGAATCTCCAAACATTAAGTAAAGACACGTTACGCACCCCCTGACGTAAAGACACGTTAGCTTTACATAACGAAACTTTACGATTATGAGAAAACACTTCCCTCACAAACTTCCCAACAACATGAGAAATCCTATTTAATTTACATTAAAAGCCTATAACATCAAGCATCTGTGAAACCCTTAACGTTCCCCTACTCAGAATTCAGAAATATCAATATTGTGATATTCCATGTGCCTGTAATAAAAAATCTAAACCAAGATCTTATTTAAGCACTTAGGGACACTTAAGCTTAACATAATGAAACTTCAGGATTATGAGAAAGCCATTTCCTCACAATATCTACAAAACCAGAGAAATCATATTCATTTTTCATTACACCCTATAATATCTAGCATTTGTTAAATCACATAAACCCCGAAAAAAAATTATCACCATATTACCAATGACAGGAAAAATCAATACTAATTCCGACACCGGAACATAATCCCCACCTAAGGAACAACTACACCGAACACATATAATGTTATACAAACCTAAAAATAATGTACCTTAAAAAACTATAAATCAGAGCAAATATGTCCATTGCATATAGGAAGCCATCTTCCATAAAACAAAGAAAACAAATTACAAAACCAAAAGGCATTATCCACCAAACAAATTTTAATACACCGACAAAATAAAATCATCATCCATCGACAAATATTTAATAGACAACCAAAAAAATCAAAAAATCATCGGGAACCACTTGCGGAGGAGATATTAGCCGGCGACGTGGCAAGAGAGGGACATTTGGTTTTCTTGGTTTGAAGAAACTAGGGTTTTCTAATATTTGAATTTTCATTTTAAAACAGTAAATGGAAGGTGAAAACACTGGCAGAATTAAGGAGTGAATTCTAATTTCTGTGTGACTTCTCGTATCCCATGTGAAAGCAAAAGGGGACAGATTTTCGTTAAACAAGAATTTTTTATTACAATAATGAGATTTCTTTCCCAAGAGTCCAAGACTGGACTCAACTACGGACGCCATAGAAGGGACGCCCTCTACTACTTCTCTTTCTTCTAATAAGAAAAATGATTAGTGAAAGCCTACGTGACGGACGCTATCTTCGTGGCAGCTATGTTATTGAACCAATCTAAAAACTCTTCTTTTATTGTTACCGACGGTTTTCGAAGACATAAGCTTGTCTTGTTCTAATAGCAATGCCCAACAAGGCAAGTCTGATCTTGAGTTTAAGAACTATCTTTAGCGTAGACAAAAGGTCAATTATTAGATCGATCAGATATTGGAGGAGGCGGTCTATTTTGCAAGTAGTTAAGCAATCGTGTACGTAATAAATCAAGGTGGGAAACTGCGCGCGATAATTAGATGATAATAAGAGCATCTAAACTAAAGCAATTGTGTTTCTCTTGAAGGCGATTCTTGGGTCTGACTTGTGAGATATATATAACCCACATGTTACAGCTAACCTTGTTGGACTTTTAAGGTGTAAACTTGCTTTAACATTTTGACTTATAAAAAGTCAGACGATCTAGTCAATAGTAAAGGTTCAAACTAATTCTTAATTAGAAACTAATTAAAGATACATTGACCAATATTGCAGGCGTGATACATAAGTTTAGCGTTGAGTTCCAATAATGTTTACTTTAAGTGGGTTTTCAATTAGTTTTTTCACCTGTAACTCTAAGTCTTCTTCAATTTCTCCTTAAAGATTTTATTTTCACACTATTGTGAAATGTCACATACAAATCCCAGTTAGAAAAAGAAGCATTTTATTTTAATTCTACTCCCCGTTCTTCTTCATTCAAGTTTGGATGTTGGGATCGGAAATTAAGTACTGGCATGATTGGTGATGATGTGCTTGGAAAGTAGCATGTCAGCTGATCATGGAATTGTCAATCTTTATTGGTGATTATTGACATGTTTTTTTGTTTAACAGTTGTTAGGTAGTAAGATAATTTTAAATTCAAATGTATGCATATAATATGTTTCATAGCCGACGCGCGGAGAAAAGCAACCACCACCCGCCCATGATCTCACATCTCAGAGGCACAGCTGGAGAAAGACTACAGAATGCCAGCATTACCAATACAAGCATCTCACTATTGGAGTACCGTTACATACCTATACTAAAAAATAAGTTCATGTAGCGCATTTGCAGTTAATCGTATCATTTTAAGATTAAGTTGACATGTGTATGCTAGATTTTTGGCTTTTATGAATCGACCATTTTGTGTTTCATGGCATTACCTCCAAGATCCAATTGACATTTCTAGGCTTCTAAAAAATATATTTTTAGATTCAACCGAGGAATCAGACTAAAGCAACGTGTACTGATTTATCAAAATAATTTTAGTTGGGTTGGGTCGTAACAAGAATCCAACACAACTTTGTTTGGATCCAATGAGCTGCTCAAGTAAAATTCGATTTTAACCGACTTGGAATGAAATATTAAGGGTCGTTATACACGGACGCGGGCGTCCGTGACACGCCTTACGTGGCACCCAAAAAGTTGTCGAGTCAGCGTCTAGTCGGATTGTCATGTCACCATTTCGAAACGCGTCTTAAATTGTCTTTTAAATTTTTTTTGACGGTTTTCGAAAAACGACGGTTGCTTTCCTGATAAGACAGCGGCAGACACCCCACGAACGACGATTTCGATACCGAGGTAGATACCAAATATCCAGACCGAAAAAGAGAGAGTCTCGCTTTCTTTCTCGTTGGATTACCTGTGAATGGAGGAAGCGTACCTGTGAACCTGTAATATCCTTAATCCTTTTTAAGACTAATCTTGTTTTGGGCCTTGATTAGGTGCTTAAGTGGTGATTTGGAGTGGAGGGTTGAGATTGGTTTGGTTTGGATGGGATGAGATGAAGGGTGGAGATTTGGGGAGAAGGGTTAAAAGGTGGGTGTTGACTCTCTCTCTCCCTCTCGTGTTTTCTCTCTCTCTCACCGCTCAAACTCTCTCTCTCTCTCTGATCGTGTCTCCGGCGTGTGAAGGTGCTCGTGGGGCGGATCTCGGAAGGCGAGGTGAAGCTCGGACGCTCGCCGGAGAGGAGTAGATCGTTGATCGTTTGGTTTTCACCGGAGGAGGTGATTTGCGAGGAAAAGCTCGTCGTCGAGTCTTCGAAGGCTTCTTCAAGTCTTCAAGGTATGTCAAGCTTTACTTTGATGCTCACTTATGCTTTGGTGGGTGTTGGGGTGGTCGACGGTAGGCCGGAGGGCTCGTCGGACCCTTGCAGCAGCGTTCTGCACTATAATCGGTCGACCGGTGGCATGGTTCGGTCGACCGGTTGTAGAGGAATTTGGGCGGAAAACCTTTGCACCGGTCGAACGATACTCTTCGAGTGGTCGACCGGTGGTACGTTTGATCAAGGGAGAAAAGGCTCTGTGTGTTTTCGGTCGAACGGGACCCCTTTGCCGGTCGACCGAAAGCACTGTTGTAAGTCGGTTGGGGGCGTTGACCATCCAAACGGTCGACCGCCTTGTTGACTTGTTCGACCGGCGATTAAAAATAACTTAAGTTGGTTCGACCGTGAGATGTTCCGGTCGACCGGTGCACTATTCGGATTTTGGAGTTTGGTACTTGTCGTTTTCAGTCGACCGGTGAGTTTGGGTCGTTCGACCGTTGGTGCAGATTACTGTCGCACAAGTTTTACTGGTCGAATTCGGTCGAACGGGACCCCTTTGCCGTTCGACCGATTGACAGTTTTGTTGGTTGGGCCAGTCCTGCTGAGAGGATTCGGTCGACCGGTTGGGACATTTTGTTCGACCGTTTGGTACGGTTTTTGTGTGTTCTTGTGTTGTGAAGCCAGCTCGAGATGGCAACGGATCTCCGGCCCTAGTGGGGTGACCGGTGCCGGCCTGAGAGTGGTTCACGGGTGTTGTCGGGCCAGCCCAAGAAGGCAACGGATCTCCGGCCCTAGTGGGGTGACCGGTGCCGGCCTGAGGGTGGTTCGCGTGTGGGGCCAGCTCAAGATGGCAACGGATCTCCGGCCCTATAGGGGTGACGGTGTCGACCTGAGAGTGGTCTTCTGGACAGCTCAAGATGGCAGCTGTACAGAGGATACCGACCTGAGAGTAATCCGGCGGTGCCTGGGGCACATGTGTGTGTTGACCGAGGATATTTCCGGTCGTGGTGCCTGGGGCACGTGTGTTGTCGCCGAGGGAGTTCCGGCTGAGGTGCCTGGGGCACGTGTGTGAGGGTTGGGCTAGAGGACCCGTGGGACCCGTCATTGTTTGGTGTCTATACTGTGGTAGGGAGAGAGTTCCCGAGGACCCAGTGAGACGTTGTTGATCTATCGCATTTCATATCATACATGCTTTAGATATCTAGTCATTTATTGTTATAGAGGTTTGGCATACGGGGTTTCCTCTCGGGAAACTCAGGCATATTCATGTTTTATGTCAGGTCGTAGGCAGCATTAGGAGGTGGTGACCGCGGAGGAGCGTCTTCGGGACCAGATCCTGCTTTCCCTGTTTTGGAGGTCCGAGTGATTACATGTATATTTTCCTTATCTTTTGTTGTAATCACACTTTTGTAAACTCTCAGATATATATATTGTATATATGTTGGTGCACCAGTTGGCCTTTTTCGTCGGTAACATCCTCGTGTTGTGTTTTATTAAAAATTTAATTTCTTCCGCTTTTGAGGATGTTACAAATTGGTATCAGAGCGGTCTGTTCCGACGCACTTGTCCAAAGAAGCCACCTTAGATGTCTTTTAGTTAGTTGCATTTTAGAGCATACATCCATAATCATCTGATTTCCAGTTTTGTTGTCTCGTGTGTAGATGCCTCCGAGACGCAAGAGACTTCCCCCACGTGGCCCGAGTACCAGTGAGGAGACTGGCGCCATGGATTGGGCGGAAGAGCGCCGGATGCTCTTCGACACTGTGCAGAGGCTGGGCGTTCTTTTAGATCGTCAGTCTGGCAGAGAGGAGACGACAGGGGTAGGGGCGGTGCACGACCGGTTTATGCGCCAGCACCCACCTACTTTTGATGGCAGAGGAGATGCTGAGGCTGCCGAGGACTGGGTTTTTAAGATCCAGGAGATCTTCCAGGCGATTGGGAGTCCACCAGAGAGGATGGTGGGGTTGGCTACGTACGTGTTGGGCGGTGAGGCGTCCAACTGGTGGAGAACCACGGTTGCAGTGGTGTTCCCGGGCAGGACAGATGTCAGCTGGGATGAGTTCCTTGGGGAATTCAATGAGCAGTACTTCCCAGAGCATGTCAGGAACGGGAAGAGAGAGGAGTTCATGAGCCTCGAGCAGGGTGAAATGGCACTGGCGGATTACGTCCGGAAGTTCAACGCTTTGGAGCGTTATTGTCCGGAGTTCTGTGTGACCCCGATTCAGAGGGCGAGGAAGTTTATACGGGGGCTTCGGAAGCAGCTCCGTACCCGCGTGACTTACAGCATGCCTCAGACCTTAGCAGATGCTGTGAAGTTCGCGACTCTCATTGACCAGGACTATCAGGAAAACTATGCAGAGTCCAGGAGGCCTCAGGGGAAGAGTAGTGGACGTCCAGGAGCTCCACTGGCAGGAAATCCGGGCAAGAGGCCCCGGATTGAGGGGAGTGGTGCACGCCAGCCTGAGCCGTGCAGGAAATGTGGCAGAGCCCACCCAGGTCGTGAGTGTGGGAGCCGTCCTGGTGTTTGTTTCAGTTGCGGCCAGCCAGGCCATTATGCCAGAGGCTGCAGGAGCGGACCAGGCGAGTCCAGTTCTCGAGTGAGACCTCCGGTAGCAGGCAGAGGCGGAGGCCGTCATCCTTGTTCACCACCTCAGCAGGGACAGAGGACCGGACGGGTATTCACCATTCAGGCAGAGGAGGCGAAGGATGCCAGCACTGTGGTGGAAGGTACGCTCTTAGTTTCTGGGTTGGTAGCCAGAGTGTTGTTTGATTGTGGGGTCACGCATTCGTTCATTTCTGAGAGATTTGCGAGTGTGTTGGGCCGTACCCCTGCGATGTTGACTGCCACGTTGGAAGTCAGCACACCCTTGGGTTTGGTGGGCACTGTGGGGAGCTTCCTCCCCGGCGCCACGATTGTTTCGGAAGATCAGGAGTTTCCTGTTGACCTGATCTTGTTGCCGATGGAGGATTTCGATGTTATACTGGGGATGGATTGGCTATCCCAGTATGATGTTCGAGTGTTGTGCCGGGAGAAGAGGATACTGATCCCGAGGAATGGGCTACCCGATTTGCTAATCAGGGGAAGGAAGGATCGTGGTGGTCGGGTCGTAGTGTCAGCAGTGAGGGCACGGAAGCTGCTTGAGCAGGGCTGCAGAGCTTTCGTGGCTACCTTGGTTGTTCCAGATCCAGAGATGAGATCGTTGGAGGACATAGAGATTGTCCAGGAGTTTGCTGATGTGTTTTCAGATGTTTCTGGGTTGCCGCCTCACAGAGAGTTGGAGTTCGGTATTGATTTGGTGGCTGGGACCACTCCACAGTCGAAGGCTCCTTATAGGATGGCACCGGCTGAGTTAGTTGAGCTGAAGAAGCAGCTGCAGGATTTGTTAGATACTGGGTTTATCCGCCCCAGTGTCTCGCCTTGGGGAGCTCCGGTACTCTTTGTGAAGAAGAAAGATGGTTCTTTGAGGATGTGCATCGACTACAGGATGCTGAACAAAGTTACTGTGAGGAATCAGTATCCTTTACCCAGGATTGAGGATCTGTTTGACCAGCTGCAGTCAGCGAAGATATTTTCGAAGATTGATCTGCGATCCGGGTATCATCAGTTGAGGATCAGAGAGGCAGATGTTCAGAAGACAGCTTTTCGGACGAGGTACGGGCACTTTGAGTTTCTGGTGATGCCGTTCGGGTTGACGAACGCGCCTGCAGCTTTCATGGATCTGATGAACAGGACGTTCAGTCAGTACCTCGACCGATTCGTGGTGGTCTTTGTAGACGACATCCTGATTTATTCACCGGACATAGAGCAGCACAGGGAGCACTTACGGATCGTGCTTGGCATTCTGAGAGATCATCAGCTGTTCGCCAAGTTTTCGAAGTGCGAGTTCTGGTTGGACAGTGTCGCTTTTCTTGGTCACATTGTATCTGGGGCTGGGATATCAGTGGATCCAGCGAAGGTGGAGGCAGTGACTCAGTGGAGAGCACCGACTAGTGTGACGGAGATCAGGAGCTTTGTTGGATTGGCAGGTTATTATCGTCGATTCATCAAGGACTTCTCGAGGCTTGCTTCACCTTTGACGGCACTGACGCAGAAGGGAGTGAAGTTTGTTTGGTCCCAGAAGTGCGAGGACAGTTTTCAGGAACTGAAGAGTCGGTTGACGACTGCTCCAGTTCTGACTCTTCCCAGTGGCAGTGGAGGTTTTGTGATTTATAGTGACGCATCTGGTGTGGGGTTGGGTTGTGTACTGATGCAGCACGGTCAGGTGGTTGCTTATGCTTCGAGGCAGTTGAAAGTACACGAGAGGAACTACCCCACTCACGATTTGGAGTTGGCGGCAGTGGTTCACGCTCTGAAGACCTGGCGTCATTATCTGTATGGGGAGAAGTTCGAGGTTTTCACGGACCATCAGAGTCTGAAGTATCTGTTTTCGCAGAAGGAGCTGAATATGAGGCAGCGTAGGTGGCTTGAGCTGATTAAGGACTATGATTTCACTATCTCCTACCATCCGGTGAAGGCGAATACAGTCGCAGATGCTTTGAGTAGGAAAGTGGAAATTTCAGCTGCTGGTTTGTGTGTTCAGGAGTGGAAGCTGCTTGAGTCTTTGTCAGAGTGGAAGCCATTCTCCACGGACTCTGAGGGCGCAGTGATAGCTGGACTGAGAGTGGAGCCTCAGATGGTCACGAGTATTGTCCAGGCTCAGAGGGCTGACGAAGATTTAGCTGGGTTGTTGCAGTTAGTTGCCAGAGACGGATCAGATTTCAGTATAGGGGTTGACGGAGGTCTGAGATTCAGAGGCCGAGTCTGGGTACCCAATGGGGGAGAGCTAAAGAAGGAAATCTTGGAGGAGGCACACAGGTCCCGTTATTCCATCCACCCGGGTAGCACGAAGATGTACAAGGACCTTCAGAGGAATTTCTGGTGGAAGGGGATGAAGACTGAGATAACGGAGTTTGTTGGCAGATGTCTGGTTTGTCAGCAGGTGAAGATTGAGCACCAGAGACCTGCGGGACCGATGCAGAGGATAGATTTGCCAGAGTGGAAATGGGAGCACGTGACGATGGATTTCGTCACCGGGTTGCCGAGGACGAAGAGATCTCATGACGCGATTTGGGTGATAGTTGATCGACTGACCAAGTCGTCGCATTTTCTGGCAATCCGGACCACTTTACCCTTGGAGGACCTGGCTAGGCTGTACATTGATGAGATAGTTCGTTTGCACGGAGTGCCAGTCAGTATTATATCTGATCGAGACACCAGGTTTACTTCCAGATTTTGGGGAAGTCTGCAGCAGGCTCTGGGGACACGGTTGAAGTTTAGTACAGCATTCCACCCGCAGACAGACGGGCAGTCAGAGAGGACGATCCAGACTCTGGAGGATATGCTGAGAGCTTGTGCGCTGGATTGGACAGGGCACTGGGATGAGCATCTACCCCTGATAGAGTTCGCCTACAACAACAGTTACCATTCGAGTATCGGAATGGCACCGTACGAGGCTTTGTACGGGTGACCTTGTAGATCGCCAGTGTGCTGGAGCGATGTAGGCGAGAGACAGCTGATCGGGCCTGAGATTGTGCAGATGTATGCCGAGAAAGTTGATGTGATCAGGCAGAGATTAGCGACAACGCAGAGCAGGCAGAAGAGCTACGCGGATCAGCGTAGGCGAGTGTTGATGTTTGAGGTCGGCGATCACGTTTTCCTGAAGATTTCACCATCTCGAGGAGTGATGAGGTTCGGGAAGAAAGGGAAGCTCAGTCCGAGGTACGTCGGGCCGTTTGAGATTCTCGATCGGATCGGAGAGGTTGCCTACAGGATTGCGTTGCCGCCGCAGTTTTCAGGTCTTCACGACGTCTTCCATGTGTCTATGTTGAGGAAGTACGTGGCGGATCCTTCTCACGTGATTCAGTTAGAGGTTCCGGAGATCCGTCAGGATTTGTCTCTCGAGGAGAGACCTGTGGAGATTGTGGATCGGATGGACCACCAGCTCAGGAGGAGGACCATTCCAATGGTGAAGGTCAGGTGGCAGCACCATAGTGAGCGAGAGGCTACTTGGGAAGTTGAAGAAGAGGTCTGGAAGGAGTTCCCGGAATTGTTTGGTGAGTTTCGGTCCTAATTTCGTGGACGAAATTCTTTTAAGGAGGGTGGATTGTAATATCCTTAATCCTTTTTAAGACTAATCTTGTTTTGGGCCTTGATTAGGTGCTTAAGTGGTGATTTGGAGTGGAGGGCTGAGATTGGTTTGGTTTGGATGGGATGAGATGAAGGGTGGAGATTTGGGGAGAAGGGTTAAAAGGTGGGTGTTGACTCTCTCTCTCCCTCTCGTGTTCTCTCTCTCTCTCACCGCTCAAACTCTCTCTCTCTCTCTCTCTGATCGTGTCTCCGGCGTGTGAAGGTGCTCGTGGGGCGGATCTCGGAAGGCGAGGTGAAGCTCGGACGCTCACCGGAGAGGAGTAGATCGTTGATCGTTTGGTTTTCACCGGAGGAGGTGATTTGCGAGGAAAAGCTCGTCGTCGAGTCTTCGAAGGCTTCTTCAAGTCTTCAAGGTATGTCAAGCTTTACTTTGATGCTCACTTATGCTTTGGTGGGTGTTGGGGTGGTCGACGGTAGGCCGGAGGGCTCGTCGGACCCTTGCAGCAGCGTTCTGCACTATAATCGGTCGACCGGTGGCATGGTTCGGTCGACCGGTTGTAGAGGAATTTGGGCGGAAAACCTTTGCACCAGTCGAACGATACTCTTCGAGTGGTCGACCGGTGGTACGTTTGATCAAGGGAGAAAAGGCTCTGTGTGTTTTCGGTCGAACGGGACCCCTTTGCCGGTCGACCGAAAGCACTGTTGTAAGTCGGTTGGGGGCGTTGATCATCCAAACGGTCGACCGCCTTGTTGACTTGTTCGACCGGCGATTAAAAATAACTTAAGTTGGTTCGACCGTGAGATGTTCCGGTCGACCGGTGCACTATTCGGATTTTGGAGTTTGGTACTTGTCGTTTTCAGTCGACCGGTGAGTTTGGGTCGTTCGACCGTTGGTGCAGATTACTGTCGCACAAGTTTTACTGGTCGAATTCGGTCGAACGGGACCCCTTTGCCGTTCGACCGATTGACAGTTTTGTTGGTTGGGCCAGTCCTGCTGAGAGGATTCGGTCGACCGGTTAGGACATTTTGTTCGACCGTTTGGTACGGTTTTTGTGTGTTCTTGTGTTGTGAAGCCAGCTCGAGATGGCAACGGATCTCCGGCCCTAGTGGGGTGACCGGTGCCGGCCTGAGAGTGGTTCACGGGTGTTGTCGGGCCAGCCCAAGAAGGCAACGGATCTCCGGCCCTAGTGGGGTGACCGGTGCCGGCCTGAGGGTGGTTCGCGTGTGGGGCCAGCTCAAGATGGCAACGGATCTCCGGCCCTAGAGGGGTGACGGTGCCGGCCTGAGAGTGGTCTTCTGGACAGCTCAAGATGGCAGCGGTACAGAGGATACCGACCTGAGAGTAATCCGGCGGTGCCTGGGGCACATGTGTGTGTTGACCGAGGATATTTCCGGTCGTGGTGCCTGGGGCACGTGTGTTGTCGCCGAGGGAGTTCCGGCTGAGGTGCCTGGGGCACGTGTGTGAGGGTTGGGCTAGAGGACCCGTGGGACCCGTCACTGTTTGGTGTCTACTGTGGTAGGGAGAGAGTTCCCGAGGACCCAGTGAGACGTTGTTGATCTATCGCATTTCATATCATACATGCTTTAGATATCTAGTCATTTATTATTATAGAGGTTTGGCATACGGGGTTTCCTCTCGGGAAACTCAGGCATATTCATGTTTTATGTCAGGTCGTAGGCAGCATTAGGAGGTGGTGACCGCGGAGGAGCGTCTTCGGGACCAGATCCTGCTTTCCCTGTTTTGGAGGTCCGAGTGATTACATGTATATTTTCCTTATCTTTTGTTGTAATCACACTTTTGTAAACTCTCAGATATATATATTGTATATATGTTGGTGCACCAGTTGGCCTTTTTCGTCGGTAACATCCTCGTGTTGTGTTTTATTAAAAAATTAATTTCTTCCGCTTTTGAGGATGTTACAGAACCTATTCCGGCTTTCTTTCTTCCCCTCTAAACCATAATGGATTCTTCGACTCCTGTCGTCGATAGCGCACATGTCCCAGAACCGGTGGGTCTATATTTTTTTCTTCCCTTGGTCGTTCTTTTTTAGATGAACTTTCGTTTTTTCAATTTTTTATTTTAGGGAACCACCTACTACTTCCGGGAATCCCGGTGCTCCTGGACGGCCATCCGAAAGCAGTTTGACAGGATGAAGAAGGTTGAGAATGAGGTTTTCCGGAGCACCCCTTTCGGTCACTTCTTAGACCTTCCTAACATTACTACGGACAACGAAATAGTCGGTTGGTTCGTCGAACACTACGATGCGGAGGAGGTGGGGCTGAGAATAGGATCAAGGGTAGTTCCCCTTACACCGGAAGACGTTGCCCTAATTTTGGGGTTACGTATGCATGGGACGACCGTGGTGATGGAACCATTGGGTGTACAGAGGCGAGAAGGGGTGAACCTTGAAAACACACAACTTTTAGGTCATCTACTGGCAATCAGTACCATGGGCGACACGGAGGAGTACGTTCGTCTCCTGATTTCTTTCATCTTCAACCATTTTTTGTTCTATGATGGAACACTTCGACCGAGGCAATGGTTCATGCACCATTTGAGGAACATCAGACGCATAAACAGATACGCATGGGCAAGTGCAGTTCACGAAGCCCTGGTTGGGGGCCTGGAGAAAGCCAGCTTAGAACAGCAGGAGAGAAGAAAGGCAGGGAACCTCATTATGAGGCAGGGGAACGTCGACGGTTGTGTGGCAATACTACAAGTAAGTGTTATTTGGTTTTTTTGTCTGTTCGGATTAAGTGTTGTGTCTGTTCGGATTAAGTTGTGTGTCTGTTCGGAATAAGTTGTCTGTCTGTTCGGATTAAGTGGTGTGTCTGTTCGGAATATGTTGTGTGTCTGTTCGGAATATGTTGTGTGTATGTTCGGTTTAAGTTGTGTGTCTGTTCGGAATATGTTGTGTGTCTGTTCGGATTAAGTTAGGTGTCTGTTCGGATTAAGTTGTGTCTGTTCGGAATATGTTGTGTGTCTGTTCGGTTTAAGTTGTGTGTCTGTTCGGAATATGGTGTGTGTCTGTTCGGATTAAGTTGTGTGTCTGTTCGGAATAAGTGGTGTGTCTGTTCGGAATATGTTGTGTGTCTGTTCGGAATATGTTGTGTGTATGTTCGGTTTAAGTTGTGTGTCTGTTCGGAATATGTTGTGTGTCTGTTCGGATTAAGTTAGGTGTCTGTTCGGATTAAGTTGTGTCTGTTCGGAATATGTTGTGTGTCTGTTCGGTTTAAGTTGTGTGTCTGTTCGGAATATGGTGTGTGTCTGTTCGGATTAAGTTGTGTGTCTGTTCGGAATAAGTGGTGTGTCTGTTCGGAATATGTTGTGTGTCTGTTCGGAATATGTTGTGTGTATGTTCGGTTTAAGTTGTGTGTCTGTTCGGATTAAGTTAGGTGTCTGTTCGGATTAAGTTGTGTGTCTGTTAGGAATAAGTTGTGGGTCTGTTCGGAATAAGTTGTGTGTCTGTTCGGAATAAGTTGAATGTCTGTTCGGATTAAGTGTTGTGTCTGTTCGGATTAAGTGGTGTGTCTGTTCGGAATATGTTGTGGGTCTGTTCGGAATAAGTGGTGTGTCTGTTCGGATTAAGTGTTGTGTCTGTTCGGATTAAGTGGTGTGTCTGTTCGGATTAAATTGTGTCTGTTCGGATTAAGTTAGATGTCTGTTCGGATTAAGTTAGGTGTCTGTTCGGATTAAGTTGTGTCTGTTAAGAATATGAACGTATGTCTGTTGAGTCGTTCTAAACAGTTGATTTTTTCCATTTGAAGGTGTGGCTTTGTGAGAAATTCAAATTGGGGGAGACCAGAACTGGAGTTTTTCCACGAATGAGAAGTTGGACGGAAATGTTTGGGAAACGATTAACCCTGAGGAAATGGGAGGAACGTGGAATTACCCTACCTAAGATTTACAACGGCGAGTTTGACCTGATGGGGGCTCCATCAATGAGTGAAAGGGAGCTGGAACTTATTAGTTCTGTTCGAACTCTTGTTCGAAAGGGCTCAGCTTCAACTAGCAGTTTGCCAAGGCTACAACTGACTGACTGCAACATTCCATGTGACCCGTTGCTCCAAGAGTTGGAGCTGAGTGAGGTGAAGACGAACTGGCTTAGGGCCGAAGCTGCCCTAAAGAAGGCGACAGAAGAGGTTAACGACCTGAAGGAAGAACTGAGGATGACCAAGGAAGAGTGTGGGAGGCTGAGGGAAGAAATTATATATCTTCGAGGGACAGGGACCGGTGAAAATACTGGTGGGGAGAAAGACGAGAGCGAGGAGGAGGAAGAAGAAGAGAGGAAGAGGGAGGAAGAGAAGGAAGAAGAGAGAAAGAGAAAGGAGGAGAAGAAGAGGGAGGAGGACAGGAAGAAGGAAGAAGAGAGAAAGAGAGTAGAGAAGGAGGAAGAGAAGAAGAGGGAGGAGGAGAGGATGAAGAAAGAAGAGAGAAAGAGAGTGGAGAAGGAGGACGAGAAGAAGAGGGAGGAGGAGAGTAAGAAGGAGGAAAAAAGAAAGAGAGTGGAGAAGGAGGAAGAGAAAAAGAGGGAGGAGGAGAGGAAGAGGGAGGAGGAGAGAAGGAGAGTGGAGAAGGAGGAAGAGAAAAAGAGGGAGGAGGAGAGAAGGAGAGTGGAGAAGGAGGAAGAGAAAAAGAGGGAGGAGGAGAGAAGGAGAGTGGAGAAGGAGGAAGAGAAAAAGAGGGAGGAGGAGAAGAAGAGGGAGGAGGAGAGAAAGAGAGTGGATAAGGAGGAGGAGAAGAAGAAGGAAGAAGAGAGAAAGAGAGTGGAGAAGGAGGAAAAGAGGGAGGAGGAGAAGAAGAGGGAGGAGGAGAGGAAGAGGGAGGAGAAGGAGGAAGAGAAGAAGAGGGAGGAGGATAGGAAGAAGGAAGAAGAGAGAAAGAGATTGGAGAAGGAGGAAAAGGAAAAGAGGGAAGAAGAGAGCAAGGCACGGAAACCAAACCGGGACGTGAAAAGACAACGCTCGACGACCATCGTGGAGCAGCAGATGACGGAAGATGAACATCGGGGCAAGAAGAAGAAGGGTGGAAGAAGAGCAAAAGGGAAAAGAGAGAGCGGCTCAAAGGAGCCTAAAGAAAAAAAGGGAAAAAAATAGAGGATAATTATAGGTTGATTGTCCACTTAGGAGGGGCAAGGCCTGATGTTGACATGGCTGCAATAGGAAGTTAGTCAGCTGATGAGGTCAACATGATATTGAACGTGACGGCAGCCAACAAGGACAATAGGTCATCTGGAGAGGCGATATATGCAGCTTAACACGCACCGACCTGAAGGAACTTATAACGCCTGTGATGAATATTACCGACCAAACTATCGACGCTATGCTTTCGGTTCTCGAAGAAAGACGCCCAACCCAAAAAGTTTTATGCATATCAATATTCGAGTCCGGGCAAATTTTGGGTGGCCAAGGCAGAGAAATTGAAGATTTTATCCTCCCTAAAATTGAAGGTGTGTCTCCAACATAGTCCGTAATCGCACAACCATGTTGGTCTGCAGGTCATTGGACTATGGTGGTTGTCCACGGCCCGTCCAAGGAGATTTTGGCGTTCAACAGTATCTCTAGGGAGCTAGAGAAAGGTGAAGATCCAAAGCAAACCATAGGCGTACATGAGTGCGCAGCAGCGGATGCGGCTGAATACTGGAGGGATCTACTAAAGGTCGACTGGACCTTGAGAATCCTCAGGAAAAATAGCCAACGACAACCACCGGGGAGCAACGATTGCGGGGCCTATGTTATATACTGGATAAGGTGTCTAAAACTTGACCCGACGAAGGAGAAGGACCACAATAACATGCACTGTATCAGGGGTGAATTGACGGTCATGTTACTTAGGGACCGACGATCGTGTGTGCAGATCTGAAGTCCATATTTTTTAGTGATTATTTGTTTACGTGTACAAATTACAAACTTTTTTTTGTGTTTATTTTTTAAAAGATGTACAAATTACAAAGTCTTCCCAGACAACGAATTCCAAACAGACACTCAACGTATTCCGAACAGACACACAACTTATTCCGAACGGACACAGAACTTATTCCGAACAGACACTAAACGTATTCCGAACAGACAGACAACTTAATCCGAACAGACACACAACATATTCCGAACAGACATACAACTTAAACGGAACAGACACAACATATTCCGAATAGACACACAACTTATTCCGAACGGACACACAACTTATTCCGAACAGACACTCAATGTATTCCTAACAGACACTCAACTTAATCCGAACAGACACACAACATATTCCGAACAGACACACAACATATTCCGAACAGACGCAGAACTTATTCCGAACAGACACTCAACGTATTCCGAACAGACACACAACTTAAACCGAACATACACACATCATATTCCAAACAGACACACAACTTAAACCGAACATACACACAACTTATTCCGAACAGACACACAACTTAAACGGAATAGGCACACAACTTATTCCGAACGGACACACAACTTATTCCGAACAGACACTCAACGTATTCCGAACAGACATGCAACTTAATCCGAACAGACACACAACATATTCCGAACAGACAGACAACATATTCCCAACAGACACAAAACTTATTCCCAACAGACACTCAACGTATTCCGAACAGACACACAACTTAAACCGAACATACACACATCATATTCCGAATAGACACACAACTTAAACCGAACAGACACACAACTTATTCCGAAAAACACACAACTTAAACGGAACAGACACACAACATATTCCGAACAGACACAGAACTTATTCCGAACAGACACTCAACGTATTCCGAACAAACACACAACTTAAACCGAACATACACACATCATATTCCAAACAGACAAACAACTTAAACCAAAAAGACACACAACTTATTCCGAACTAACCCACAACATATTACGAACAGACAAACAACATATTATGAACAGACAACATATTCCGAACAGACTCACATCATATTCCGAACAGACCCACAACATATTCCGAACAAGGACACAGTTTTATACGAACTGAACGTGTATAACAACCATTTACAGATCCAAACAGATCAACAATTAGAAGTTTCTTGGTTTTACAAGAACTGAAAATAACAAGAAATATTAAATTAAGGAGGAAGTTCCTCGTAATACAAATTCATGTCTCAATCAGAGAAATCAGGATCCCGGGTTTTGGTGCGGCTTCGTGAAGCGACGATTTAACCTTCATCTTGAACTTTCTCTTCTCTTGTTGGGCGTGCTTTTTATGGGTTTTTTAATTATCTTCTCAGCTAAAGACACTCGACGTCTAGTCGGCGGTCTTCCTACACGTCTGACATTATGTGGATTAAGAACCGATGTACCCGCAGACTCAGGTTCATCAAGTCGAACCAAGAACTGGGTAGTGTGCATATGTGCCTTAAGCATTTCAATACACTTTACGACCTCAATATACCCTTCGTGGGAAATGAAGGCTTCCTGTTCTATCCAAACGGCACGACCCATGATGTCGTCGTGACGACGAAGCGCATCCTTCTCCATTACGCCATCGTCTGGGTACATCTTATCTCGATAGCTCCTTCGAATATCCTTCCACCATCGATTAACGATGTAAGAGTCTGGGAGCAATGTATTAGGATTTAAGCGTCCAAGTACCACAAAAATGTGGCAGCATAGAAGGCCAACGTGCTGAAACATTCTACAATCACATGTGAAGTTCATGGATATGTTTTGTACTAGGAAATGTTTCGACAGTAGCTGCTCACCAGCCAAAACACGTTCAGATACCTTGTACTGAAATGTGTCATTCGTATTGTACTCCTCCGTTATATCGCAGTATATTATCTTCCCAATTTCTAACTGCACTTTCTTGAAGACCCCTACCGTATACAACTCGCTCATCTGTCTCTCGAATGGATAAATTGAAACCAACTGGGGTCTCTTATGAAGACAATCAAAATCTGATTGAGCTTCCTTCTCGTACTTATGGCGGAGCGCAAGTTCGTATTGTTGAACAAACTGCTTAAGGGTGGTCTTCGAAGTAAGATACTTGTCGAAAAAGGTGTTCATACTCTCGTTTCTCTGAGTAGATGTCATTCCCGCGAAAAAACTATCACCAACAAATGCAGGTATCCACGACTCTCGGATTGCATAAATCGATTTGAGCCAGCTATGGTTATGCAGGTCAAAATCAAGAAGGAAACCATACCAATTACGATCAAATTCTACTGGGGTTTTGGAATCATATACAATCAATTTCAGATCAAATAACATGTGCTTCCGATACTGCGTCGGCAACTTCAATGGAGCTTTGTTCATTATGTGCCATATACAGAATCTGTGTCTTGAATCTGGGAAGACATTCCTTACAGCAGCAGTAATGGCACCACATTGATATGTTATTATGGCTGGGGGGTATATCTGCATAAGGGGGAAATTTAAAAGGAGTGAGTCATATATTGAAAGGTACAAAATCCTACTTTGAAAACTTTAACCGAACAGACCCACAACTTAATCCGAACAGACAGACCACTTAAACCGAACAGACCCACAGCTTAAACCGAACAGACCGACCACTTAAACCGAACAGACCCACAGCTTAAACCGAACAGACCGACCACTTAAACCGAACAGACCGACCACTTAAACCGAACAGACAGACAACTTAATCCGAACAGACAGACAACTTAATCCGAACAGACCCACAACTTAAACCGAACAGTCAAACCACTTAAACCGAACAGTCAAACCACTTAAACCGAACAGTCAAACCACTTAAACTGAACCGTTCCACAACTTAAACCGAATAGTCAAACCACTTAAACCGAACAGACCCACAACTTAATCCGAACAGACCCACATCTTAATCCGAACAGACAGTCAACTTATTCCGAACAGACAGAACACTTAATCCGAACAGACCCACAACTTAAACCAAACAGTCACACCACTTAAACCGAACAGTCAACCCACTTAAACCGAACAGTCAAACCACTTAAACCGAACAGTTCCACCACTTAAACCGAACAGTTCCCCACTTAAACCGAACAGTTCCACCACTCAAACCGAACAGTTCCACCACTTAAACCCAACAGTTCCACCACTTAAACCGAACACATAAATAGCTTAAACTGAACAGTCACACCTTACCGTTCATGCACGACAACCATGTTTGGAACAACCATATGTAATTTTCAGTGGTCTCAGAAGACAGCAAAGCGTAACCGAGCAAAACTGACTCGAAATTGTGATTAACTTCTACAAATGGGGCAAAAGGCATGTCGTATTTGTTTGTAATGTAGGTGGTGTCGAAACATATTGCGTCTCCAAAGTATGAATATGCAGCTCTAGAACTACAGTCAGCCCAAAACACGTTCCGTTGTCTTCCTTCGTCATCCATGTCCATTACATAGAAAAACATGGAATCAATCTTCTGCATCCTAATGAAATAGTTCTGAAGAGCTTGTACATCACCAGGTCCCATCTTTAAATTTCTGACTTCGTTTACAACATTCCTGCACACAAAAATGACTAAAACCAGGCGTAAAATGTTGAACTTCAATTATGTTAGGCAGAAAGAACACAAACCTTAAATCCCTTTCGTTGAAAGTCAATTTGTCATGACCTCCAGCCTCGACCACAAAAGATTGCATGGTCTTAGCAGCCGATATCCCAGCACTATCATTGCACGATATGCGTGCTGTGGCGGCCTCAGGGACGGTTCGTTTTTGTCTGAGAAAACGCATTTGCTCCTGTTCAAGCATGACGTTGTTATGTTTAAGATCCACAAAGTTAATGTGGTAACCACGTGCTGGGTTTCCGGAGACCCTTATCCGAGCAGTGCATTGGACTCTATTGGATAACCTAGGCTTCAATTTTCCTTGCCCTTGGTTTGGTGGTGTCGTGCCCTCCTTGGAGCAAGTCAGTGTGGCCCGTATAACAACACCACGATCGTAATGAGATTGCTTTGTCTTAACACCAAAACCACAAGAATCGGCATAGGCCACGTAAAATGTTTTGGCTTCTTCGAAAAAAGGAAAAAAACATTTCCTCCTTAGGAACGTTTGCCGGCTGCTCAACTTGGGAAGGCACATGAACGATTTCCATTGGAGTACAGAGGAAGGACCACGGAAGAGAAGGGAAGAAAAATGAAGACGCATCTTGAGATGAATAACAAGTCTTCTGCTGTGTAGGAGCGTCAAAATGATGAAGGAATGGAGTGATTTGAGACGCATTAATGAGGGATGGAGAGATGTAGACATTTGTACATATAACCAAAGAATTGAGGAATAAAATAAAAATGAGGAAACTTTTTTCTGTGCTGACATGGATAGTGTCAACTCAGCCGCGTCACCGAAGGAGCGTCCTAAAGAGTGGTCATCTATCATTTTCCAAATATTAACGGTATGTATATACCCAACAGCAGATGGATACGTCCAATTTTTAGTAAATTAAAGAAGTATACAAGAAAAACCACAAAACATGAGAGAACACGTGCAATTATCGTTGGAAGCACACGCCAGCAAAAAGACCCAATAGAAAACTACTTGAGTACATGTTTGAAAATGAACACAAGCATGAAACTTTTCAGTTTTCATCGGATCAGGAACTACATACAAACAACAAACTAAATAAAAAAAACAAAATAACAACATGCAATTGCAGGTATCATTTAAACTTACAACAATTATGGAATGCACTTTCTCCTACTTAAATTTGACAAAAGTCTATAATTTAATCATAAAATCTTTTTTTACAGATAATGAACTCTTCATAAATGCAAAGCAACATAAACAGAAAGTAATTAATAAAAATCACACATGTCATTATGTATTGATCAAACTTGATCTTTCCTTTTGATCTCCTTCCCTTTCAGTGCACGTACGAAACTCACTCGTTATGGACTCGTCGCTCGAGCTTCGCTTCTCCTTCGCGACAGTGGCCTTCTCGGGAGAATCCATCTTCCCTACCTCTGTTGTTGTCCCATCCAAAGCTTTTGATTTCTCTTTGCTTGATTCCATTTCAGGACCAAGAGAAGGAATAGCTTCCACTACAGCATTTTCTTCATTTTGCACTTCTTGCTCTACCACTTTGTCTTCATCATCTTTCACTCCAGCATCTTTGTCATCAACAACAATAACCTTCTTACTCTCACATTCTTGGTTGTTCGTTGTCGTTGGATGGAATTCAACATTCGAAGAACATGTCTTTGGTCTCTTGGATGAGTCGGCAACCGTCTCCATGAGCCGTTCCCTTGACCTCTTGGACTTGCTGTGGGAGCTCATGTGGCCACCGAATGCTTGAGCATTTGGGAACTCCAATGAACATTTATTACACTTAAAAATCTTCCAATTAATTTGATCTCTCATTGCTTGAAGATTAGATTGACCCACTTCAATATCGGTCTGAGGACAGGAAATATTCAACATTTTCTCGTACACATATCGGTAATTTGAACTCGAGGAAGGGTGTCGAATTTGTGATCCATAGTGTTGGAAAACATGAGGGTTTACCGTGGAATTATAACGAAAACAATGATGTGGAATCGGCATCATACCTCGAGCCCTCGACAAGTTAAAATTGGGTGGTAGTGGAGAAATGGGGACAAAATAGTTTGGAATTATGGCATTCCTGAGAGGCTGAAATGGGCCATAACTTGGGTGAGGGAACCCAGGCACCAACATATTGTGACATGATGAAGAGAACTGATGATTTGACATGAATCTGAACAAACTACCAGGATTTACGTTTGGGAAACCATTCATAGGCCCATTCCCCTCACCAAGGTGACCGTGGGCGATGTTAGGAAGAATGAATGGAGGAGGTCTAACACTAGAAGAGGGGTGATGTTGTGGTTGGTATGAAGAGTAGAAGTTTATGACACTGGTCGGCTCTATGAGAGAAATAGGTAAGCTTCCACTTGAGAGATCCCTTGAATCTTGTTGTGCCTTCCACTTCGTTTAAAGAGCTTGTCTAGATGCACAACATATGGTAGAGGCATGAGGTATTGGTCTACAAATTTCTTGGTTTGCTCACTTGGTTCTTTTCGTGCAATGCCCTTGCCTTTGTCCTCCTTGGTGATGCACTTTGGACAAGGGTTTGAGGTCTCTCCCATCTGTTCAGCCATAAAGAAGAAGAAAAAACACCAAAATTAAAGAGAAGATAGGATAGAAAGAAGATAGAGGAAGGATTTGGGATTCACCTTGAGAAAATGGAGGGCATGAGCTGTTGGGCTTTTTAAATGTAGAAAGAGAGTAAAAGAGCGGGAGCGTGTGTTGTGCTGTCCATGATTTCGGAGGGAAAGGGGCGACACGTGTGATGAGTGGAGAAATTCTAGGGTTTGCATGCATATCCTACGTCAAAACGGCACGTGAGATGTAGCATGTGGCTGCGTGCCCTACGTGAAATATATTAGACTCAATATATTACTATGTTAATGGGAACGAGATATCTAAAACCCGATTTTATTCTTCTTTATATATATATTTATTTAGTATGTGCCAACGAGGACCAACATAAAACTTCTCATTGCGGGCAATGAACTTAGTAACTTATCGGGAAACTTCTTCTCACTAATTGTGGCCTTATCATCCCCTTCTGTATTAATCCTCTATAAAGGATAAGTTACTAAGTTCATTGCCCGCAATGAGAGGGCATTTAGTAACTTACAACATTTAGCTACCAAAATCATAAATGGCACACCTGCTGTAAGTCATTCTCTGAAATTCGTTAGACCCACAAAAAGTCAAAAGTCAAAAGTCCAAAGTGAAAAGTCAACCCTCACCAAACACCTGCAAGATAAGCCAATATAACTTCAAAGACATCGTAAGCGTGCTTCTTAGAAGAATGGATTGCACGTGAAGAGAAACCTCTGTCAGCATTATACGGGGAAAAATGTCGGCAACAAACTAAAGAGTTGTCATATTAGGAAAAGGTATTATAGTGATGGACAACTAAACATTGTCTTCCAAGAAAATCGAAGGTATCGACAAAACTTGCCCCTCGGACAATTAGCAGAAAATTCAACTTGGAACAAAACGATGAACATATATGTACGGGTTATGTAAAGCGTAACCCTGGTTCGCAACTTAGCATTAAAAAAAAGGTCTCACGGTTGAAATCGGAATGATACAAATGTATACCAATATATGTGGCCCGGACCATTAAGAAAAGTAGCCCAACTATACAAGTTATACAACGTTATGCTTCTATAGTTGATAACTGATAACACCATTCCCAAATCCAAAAGGAATTAAAACTTAATTCAAATTAGACAAATGACCGATTGATCGCCATCCAGTGAAGCAGGTTGCATCGTAAGTGGTTTTCAATTAGAATGAGATGGGATCGAAAAGATTTCAAGGGAAGGAAAAAAAAATATGGGAGTGATATAGTCATATATCACTCCTTGATTTTGTTTCATGAATACAATTTGGCCAACAAGATTTCTTTCTTTGCCAAGACGGTCGTTTCCGCTAGATTGTCCTGTTGGGACTTTAAAAGCAAATATATTTTTGCAGTCAGGCATGTATGTACGTAGGTTCGTATGTATGTGTATGTGTACGTGTACGTGTACGTGTACGTGTATGTATGTAAGTTCATCCACCCAACTTGGATCATGCACATCCATACCCATCCATCAAACCTGGACCATGCAGTATTATACATTTTCCTCCTTAAATATAGTGTAGGATAATGTATGGGTACAAAATTCTTTAATGCATACATTTAAATTTTATCTTTATTCAAGGTGAACTAGCACGAAATATAAATATACACATGACGTACAAAATTATATAATACATCACAATCATGCTTCAATCTCTCCGGAAAGGTTTTTCATCTGCTCTTAGCAACATCCAATGTTTTGCTTTCGCCAACAAATTCAGAATTTGGGGCGTTTTTATATGGTTTTTTGCTTACCACTCGAAAATAATTAAATTATAAGAATGTCATCGTTCTTTCATATTTCATTATGTGTCACTATAAAAACAATTTTTGTGCATAAGTGACATTATTTTTTCGGAGATGTCACATCGTTAACATTTTCTGTTAACTACAGTAAATTGTAAATTTAATTGTAAATTTTATATAAAAAACTTAAATCTATAAAAAAAGTATTGTTATTCGTCGTTCGTAAATTACTTAAATCGTCGACGCCAATTACCATTTTGTCATTCGCATTCCATTTAATAATCATTTCGTTTCATCTCCTAATTACCCCACTCTCTCAATTACTCTTAATTTCAGTATCAACACTAAGAAAATGTCTGGCTAACCGTCTGAATCCAGCGTGATAAGTTTAAAAAAGAATTCGACCAGGGCAACTGGATAGGACGCACCCTTCCTTTTTTTTAAATTTTTCGATTTGATATGGTGTGTTATTTCAAATTATTTCAGATTCTGTTGCAAAATCTCTGTGGTGACGGAGTGGGGAAAAACACAAACGTAAATAAACGTCTAAACGGTTCACTATCCGGAGTACAATAATAGAGTGTCGAAACAAAAAAGTCCTCCGCAGGAGTTGTCGCCCCCTTCCATCGCCGCATTCATATTCGGATTTTATTTTTAATTGTTATTTTTGTTGTAGTATGAACATAGGAGAGCATATTGGAAGTAGAAATACATAAAAATGAGATAATGACTAAATGGTAAGTGGCCCATGCGATTTAAGTAATTCGCGGACAACGTTTAGCCGTTCAGAAAAAAATAAGTTAGTCTCTCCTTACTTTCTCTCTACTCTCGTCTCTATATCTCCTCTCTCTTTTTCTCTTTACTCTCTCACCTTTCTCGCTTTTTTTTCTCCTCTTTCGGTCCACTCTCTATTTTCTTTTTACTTTTTCTCCTCTCTCTACTCAGACGTTGTCACCTCCCTCCACACTGACCTCTCAAGCAAGTCGATCCACCACACGTGAGAGGAGAGTGAAAGAGGAGAGCAAGAGAATAGAGAGAATACAAAAAGAAAGAGTTGAGAGACGAGAGAGGAGAGAAAATAGAGAGAAAAGAGAGAGGAGAGTGAAACACGAGAGCAAGAGAATACAGAGAATAGAGAGAAGAGAGAGGAAAAATAGGTGAAGAAAGAAAAGAGATAATAAATATTAATTTTTAAGATACGTTATTTTTTTTGTAAAATTTATAATTAAATATTAATATATTTAATACCATTAATTTTAGTTAACAGAAAATATTAAGTGGCATCATTGGAAAAGTAATTATACTTATGCGTAAAAATTATTTTTATATTGACACACAATGAAATACATTTTTTTAAATATTCTTATGATTTAACTGTGTTTAGGGTGACTTCTCTTTTAGCTTACAAGAAGATCCACCGTTGCCCCCGTGGAGGTAGCCATTTTTAAAGCTTTTTCCCCTCCAACGATAATCTCAAATTTTCCGTTTACTCGTGCCAAATAACACAACCACGTAATGTAGAACCACACCATAATATCTAGAGATTACAAAAGTCAACGGGTAGAGTTAACATTTTAAACTATTTCACCCACTTGCAACCCATCTTTTCACCGTCACAATCACAAACCTACAACACACTACTGTCTCGAGCTCGTGTTAAAAGAGACACTGGTTCTCCCAACCCCGAGTGCCACAAAGATATCATCCCTGTCGCCTTTCACGCATGCATGCATACGTCCAACCACAAATCCATCCATCAATCACAAGTACGTACCCCATGCAAAGGTGACGACCCGATTTGATCGCATCACGTCTACATCTACACAAATAACAACATTTAACGTAGAATATACATAAGTCGTTTTTAATTACGTGCGTACGCACGCCATACATATTTTTGATTTGATTGATAAAATCAATATTAAGAAACAAGGCTACATAAGAAGCGATTCCCCCTGAAGAGGGAGCATCAAAGGAGTGTCATAAACAGCACCACATGAGAAAGAAGAATCGAAGAGACCCACGTCAAATCCAAAAGGGTTAGGGTTGGAGTTCTCGACCCAGTTAAGGAACTGGTCTTGGACATGTGTTGGTGGGACGTTGCACTGTTGGGGAACAGGGATGGTTTCCATGAGAGGGAAGTGATTGGATTGGGATTTGAGATCTGATGTGATGTGGGCAGGTGAAGTGGGTTCATGCAGAGTTGTATTAACGGACGAAAGATGGTCATGGCTGATGTTGTTGTTGTTGTTGAAGTGGTAGGTGTAGTAATTGCTTTGCTGTAAGAAGGTTTGGATTGGAGATGTTTGGAAAGAGATGGAGGAAGAAGATGCTTCTGCCGGGAAGTAGTTATCTTGGATAAATGTGTTCTTCTTCTTTTCCATCCCCTCCTTGTGAATTACTCTGCATATCACCCATTCCTCCTGTGAATCACCAAAAGAAGATGTTTAGACCAATAAGAATTTATTTGTACATGTTATTCTAGTTACTTCAAAGAAATATATGGTAACGTTTAAATTTTGAAGGCAAGTCATGGAGTACAATTTCAACAGGGAATTGGTACAAAGACACCTAAATTAAATTGAAGTCAACTTACATAGCTAGCTTACAATAGCTTTTCACTCAATTCTGAAAACAACTAATCATTTTCAACTCTTACTTGTTGCTAATCATGCAGATATTATGATTTCCGAGTTGATGACCTACTAGCTAGCGCACGAAAACCATAGCATATTACTCACTTGTTTTTATTTACTTATATTTCAATATTCGGAACAACGGATCGTTTAATTAACGATTTATGCTCACCATTTACAACCTTCTGATCTGTTTTTTTGGTAACCAAATTAATAATGTAAATTTACTTGATCATTATTAAGACATCATTAGTTAGTTGCATGTGGGTTTGGTTATACCTTGAAAGTGTATCGACTAGAGAAGTCCCCATCAAGGCGGTACTCATGAAGAATCCACTTGGTCTTCTCTCCGCGAGGGGCTCTTCCTCTGTAGAAAACCAAGGTTTTCTTCAGTCCCACAAGAGAGCCATTGAAGGCACTGTACACCTCCCTGTCTTTGCCTGTTGCCTTCCAATACCCAGCAACCGTGGCCCTATTAGTCCTCAACCCCGTCGGGTACTTCCTGTCCTTGAGGGTGTAGAAGTACCACTCTCTTTCTCCCATCTTAGCTCTATCTGTACATGTCATGTTCCAAACACACACAAATTACTCGAAAAGTGGCAAAGATTGCTTGCAACTAACTTCAGAAGCATGTTGTGCACCACTAATTTGAATCTCATGTAATCAATAGAGACGAGTGTGATGGTTAATTGTATCTTCTCTACTTATGCAAATAGTTGGACCTTATATATACCTTAACTATATATGATAGTTAATCAAAACACATTCAAGATTGAAAAAACCCTAATGCATGATGTTGCGAGCATATGTGTATATGTCTTACTTTAATTTAGGGTTTAAGTACGGGATCGATTAAGTACGGGACACAAATTAAGAAGAGCAAACATCGCAGAACTTTGAAGAGTCATCCCCCATAACTTAAGGGACAACAAATTGCTTAATGTTCCAAAACATCAAGAGTTCAACTTGAAAATCCTTGACAACATGAAAGCCATACTTATATCCTTCATAAAGCATAAGGTCGTGAGCTTATGTATGCAACTTGTCACGAGTTTAACGGAAAAAAGGAAGACTAATGTATTGGGGAAATAATTATAGAACTAAAAACTTCAATATGGAACACTAGCTCATATACATAAATACGATGTTTTGAGGAGTTTTCACAAGTGCAAAGGTGTATAGCTACATGGGTTTCCTCCCATTATACTCTGACTAAAATACGTCACAACCTCAACTTTAAAAAGCCCATAAATCCAAGAAGAAGAAAAATATGCATCCATAATCACTTCATAAACAAAACAGTACCCCCCCAAAAAACCCTAACTAGTTGTGTGAAGTGTTGACCATATATAACATGAACACTAGTTTGTTTACCTGGAAGTTCCCAAGGCTCGCATCTGTTTAGATCAACCTCAACAATGTCCACCCCACACCCACCTCCATTGTAAACCTTAGAGGCCAAGTAAAAGGTGACCAGCTCCTCATCAGTAGGGTGGAATCGGAAGCCTGGAGGAAGGCCATACTCATTGGTGTCGTCAAACATTAAATCCCACAACATCTCCCCCATGACAGGCACTCAAAGTCTTGCAAAAAAAAGATGGATGCATGGATGAGGTTTATTCACACTCAAGCCAATCATATAATGGGCAGTTTGGATTCACATTGAATGGCTCAACTCGTGCCGTACGTGAGACACCTGGTAGGGTTCTAAACAGGAAGCGCTAGCTTTTGGAGAAAGTGGAAAGAGGAATTTAATGCTCCTTTGGCTGCACACTGCTTTAGAGGAGTTGTACATAGAATGATATAGGGTCATTTGCTTGGGTAGACCTCAAAATGTGCACAATTGGTTAAATACCCCTGAGTTTTTACTATTCACTTGGGTACACCTCGTTGCACTGCATATTGCTTGCATGCCCTCGGACCGTTTGTGGGGCCCATTTCGTTAAATTTTCTGTTGGTTTATTTACAAAACACACCCTCTAAATTTCAAATATCCTTAATATTAAATATAAAAACACAAAACAAATATTTTCTTTACAAACACACCCCTTCTTCTTATTCTCTCTCTTTTATTCTCTCTCTCTCTCCACTCTCTCTTGTTTTCTCTCTCCTCTCTTCTCATTCTCTCATTCTCTCTCTCTCGCTACTCTCTCTATTGTTCTCTCTCTCTCCTCTCTCTACTCTCTCTCTCTCTCTCTTCGGTTATCTCTCCTCTCTCTACTCTCTCTCTCTCTCTTCGGTTCTCTCTCCTCTCTCTACTCTCTCTCTCTCTCTCTTCGGTTCTCTCTCCTCTCTCTCTACTCTCTCTCCTCTCTCTACTCTCTCTCTCTCTCTCTTCGGTTCTCTCTCTCTACTCTCTCATTACCAATTCCACGATTGCATCAGGTGATAATTAAACCCATGGTTATATAAATAGTCACTTATGAATTTATATAAACTAAACCAATATTTGTTTTTTAAATTGGTGCAGGAGATGGCTGCATTGCTGTTGGAAGGGGATCTTCAAATATCAATATTACCAAAATAACATGTGGTCCTGGGCATGGCATCAGGTACGCTACATCTAAGTTTGGAAGAGAGAGAGGACAGGAGAGAGAGTAGAGAGAGGAGAGAGAGTAGAGAGAGAGAGGAGAGAGAACCGAAGAGAGAGAGAGAGGAGAGAGAATGAGAAGAGAGAACCGAAGAGAGAGAGAGAGAGAGTAGAGAGTAGAGAGAGGAGAGAGAGTAGAGAGAGAGGAGAGAGAGAGAACAATAGAGAGAGTAGCGAGAGAGAGAGAGAGAATGAGAGAATGAGAAGAGAGAACCGAAGAGAATGAGAGAATGAGAAGAGAGAACCGAAGAGAGAGAGAGAGAGTAGAGAGAGGAGAGAGAGTAGAGAGAGAGGAGAGAGAGAGAACAATAGAGAGAGTAGCGAGAGAGAGAAAAGAGAAAACAAGAGAGAGATTGGAGAGTAGAGAGAGAAAGAGAGGGGAGAGAGAGTAGAGAGAGAATAAAAGAGAGAGTAGCGAGATGGAGGAGAGAGAAAACAAGAGAGAGTGGAGAGAGAGAGAGTAGAGAGAGAATAAAAGAGAGAGAATAAGAAGAAGGGGTGTGTTTGTAAAAAAAATATTTGTTTTGTGTTTTTATATTTAATATTAAGGATATTTGAAATTTAGAGGGTGTGTTTTGTAAATAAACCAACAGAAAATTTAACGGAATGGGCCCCACAAACGGTCCGAGGGCATGCAAGCAATATGCAGTGCAACGAGGTGTACCCAAGTGAATAGTAAAAACTCAGGGGTATTTAACCAATTGTGCACCTTTTGAGGTCTACCCAAGCAAATGACCCCGTTTATCACATACATATATGGTTTCAAAAATCTCTATGCTTTTTTTCAAAATAATATTTTTTTTAAAAAAAATTCTCAAAATAAACCTCAAACAAAAGTATTTCTCAAACTAGACCCGCTGCCACCACGTGGTGACACGTGGCGGCGGCGGGTTTTGTTTTTTTGTGCATAGAGAACTCGGCATCACCAGTGCCGAGTTCTCCCAGAGAGAACTCGGCACTGGTGATGCCGAGTTCTCCCAGAGAACTCGTCACTGGTGATGCCGAGTTTTCTTTGGACGAACTCGGCACTGGTGATGCCGAGTTCTACTTGATTTTTTATTGCCCAACACTTGACGTTTTCTGAGGTGATTCAAATAGAACTCGGCACTGGTGATGCCGAGTTCTCCCAGATAGAACTCGGCACGGGTGATACCGAGTTCGCTTTGGAAGAACTCGGCACTGGTGATACCGAGTTCGATTTGATTTTTTATCGCCCAACACTTGACATTCCAGTCGAATTGAGTTGCCAGGAGAACAGTGATTCAGATAGAACTCGACATTGGGGATGCCGAGTTCTATTTGGTCCTGTTCTCCTGGCACTCAAATCTTGTGTGAAAATGGGTGACGGCCAGGTGGCCCATGTCTACAATAGAACTCGGCATTCTAGATGCCGAGTTTCATAGGCAGAAGTCCAATTCAATAGGCTTAAGTAGGCAAATTTGCGGTCCTAAAAAATACATTACATTCATTCGTCTTACAATTATCGTCTTACAATTGATCAACTCTTAAAAAGGATTTAAGTCGTACATTCATTCAAGTCATAACAAAATACATTACAAATACATTACAAGTCTCACTAAATAGTTACATACAAAATATTTTGCTATATAGGTTCCTTGCATCGCTTTCGGTTATGCCCTATACCGCCGCATCTCCCACACCTTACCTTTCTTCCAGAGTGTTCGTCCATCTCGTTTCGGATTCGCGTTGATTTAGGCCGACCGGGAGGTCTTTTGGTTTGGGGAGGCTTCATTGTGATGGTGCCTCGATCTGGCCAATACCTCACATCAGGAATTGGGATAAATATCGGTTTGTACGCCTCCTTGTACATTTGAACCTCATAATACGGGGACACCAAATGTGAAGTGTTGACATTTGCATGTCTGCCACTGCAAACTGCTAGTACATGTGAACATGGGACGTGCATTGCAATTATGTATCCACAAGTGCAAGTAATAACTCCTTCTTCAAATTTCACGAGGTATTTTTTCTGGTCATTGGCTTCAACCTGGTACATCAGCTGATGGTACCGAGTTACTGTATGTGTTCTGGCCAGATTGCTGTTTGCCATCACCACGGTGTGGACTGTCGGTACATATGTTTCATTCCACGACTCGGCGACGTCCCTTCTTTTAACAAAGAATTTGTTCAAGCGGAGAAAGGTCATCAAAATCATGGTTGTAATTGGCATACCGCGTGCCCCTCGTAAGACATTGTTGAAGCTTTCTGACATGTTAGTTGTCATACATCCGAAACGTCGACCCCCGTCGTGACAACAAGTCCATCTTTCCAAAGGACCTTGATGTTGAATCCACTCGTATATCGGCTTATGTTCCTCTGCAATAGCCTTCATTAACTCTTCAAATTTCATAAATGAATGAGTTTTACCCGCTTCATAAAACTTGATTTGTCCCAATCTTTCCTTGCAATTTCGATGTTTAGCAAGATTTGCTTTCATGTGTCGAAGACAGAATCGATGTACATGGCCCTCCGAAGGTGGAAATGCGGCTCGCACACAAGCATTTATTCCCGAAAATCTGTCGGTGATAATACACAAATCGGGTCGCCTTGTAACTCTACTTGCCAGCAAATGAAGGAACCACGTCCACGACTCTGTATTCTCGCTCTCTACAACAGCAAATGCCAAAGGAAAAATTCCGTTGTTTGCATCTGTGCCCACAGCAATTAGCAATAAATCTCTATATTTGCTATAGAGGTGCGTTCCATCCACACTGACAACGGGTCTACAATAATGAAACCCACTAATTGAAGGCCCGAACGCCCAAAATACACGCTTAAACATCTCCTCGTCTGAATTTATCTGGACAGACTCTATTTCGACAACAGATCCTTCATTATTCTGACAGAGAACTGTGACGAACCTTCGCAAATCTTTAAAACTGTCTTCTTCGGCACCATATATTCGGTTCAACGCTTTTTGCCTAGCATGCCATGCTTTAGCGTAACCGATTTCAAGTGAGTATTTGGTCTTCACCCTTTCCATTATTTCAGCAGGAGTAATTGTGAACTTAGTTCTAACAGATGGCATTATCAAGTCGCATACAAAATTAGCACTACATTGTTTGTTGTCGTTTAACAATATCGGATTGGAACAAGTGTGCTCGGCGTCGTATGTTTTAACTTGAAAATATCTGCAGCCTTTTGGAACAGACGCATGTAGACGCCATTTGCAGTTATCTTCATCACGACGAATACAATGAACAGTATACCGTTTCGTTGAAGAAACCACAACTGAATACTGAACAAACTTTTTAATGTGCCACGATTGCAGAGCATGAACCAAATCATCTTTGGTTGGGAAAATTCGTTTATCCCAGAAAGAACGACCATCTTGCGTATGCCAATCACTCTGTTCAAAATTGTTCGCAGCATCGAAGAATGAGTGTTCAATTACCGAATTCTCTATCCAGTTGTCGTTCTCGAAGAAATCGGGAAGTTCATTAAGAGTTGGAATCATATCGTTGTTAGCAACTGCATCATCAACAACGTCGTCGTCTTCACGGTTTATGGATTGACCCATCGCATATATGACATCCTGCGTCTCCGGAACGACTTCATTAGCAGAAACACCTTCAGGTTCATCTTCTACAGCGAAAGGTGTGCTGTAATCCCCTAATTCCTCAGTGTCATCGTCTTCAACGCTATGCATCTGTTCCCGGCCTTCTGGTCGACTAAAATGAATTGGTTCAACAGGTGACAAACCAAGCCCAAGGTAAGGATATGAGGTAGATGGTCCAGCCCCTCCAGCAAACTCATCATGACTGTAATGTGAAGGTTCAAATTGCGACAGACCAGGATAAGGATTTGCACTGCTAGAAGGAATGTCACACACATTTTCTGACCATTCGTTGCCTGTTTGGAAGTTATGCGATTGGAAAAATGGAATTTGCTGGTATGCTGGAACTTCGGCTGTAGGATTTAGACTTATATTCAAATCTATTCCACAGTCCCAACCGGTCGACCTTACTGTACCATACTCCGGCGAATGAGTGTTCGTTGTCAGCGTAGGGTCGGGCACTTTAGGTTCAGCTTCCACATACACTCCAACCACAGACATTCGTTTAAACAAACGCATCAATCCATAAACCGACCTATCATTGGTTAATGGAACGTAAGTCCAATCATTGTTTAATGGCAATTTCGCCGTCAACTTGACATCAAACATACTGTGTGGATAACAACATTCAGATCTTATAACATCAATTAAATCCTCATATTTGATGTTCAACGGAACAACTACCAATTTGCGGTCAGATCCTGTGTATTCTGCCACATCTCCGTCACATTCTAATTTCCCGTTATACATAACCAACAAAGATCCTTCATCATCTTTATCCATACCTAAATATTTGAAAATGTGTTCAAGTGAGATGATCGAATTTAAATGTAAAATACTTACAAAATCTTTGAACAAGTCTGACTTGTGGTTGGCCTGCAAAACCAACACTGATCTGTCTACCGGACCCTGTGAAGCGTAGCTACCTCTAACTGAACCAGTACTGGAACCACCAACCTCCATCTGTACATAACACGTTAAAAAATGAGATGGTTGTTCTTCATTACTTACTACTTAAAAAGTTGAGAATGCCGAGTTTAAATGACTTTAAAAGTTGAGAATTACCTCAATCGAGTGTAGAAGCAAATGACTGTAAACGTCGAACAATCTCTCCAATAAAATCAACTACAATAAACAACGTTACGAATCATGTCAGAGAATTTTTAAAAAATTTGACAGAACATCCCCTATATTTTTCATATTGGTAAATTGGGAAAACTAACAAGACTACAAACTTCAATACTCACATACATTCAAAGTCACATACATTTAAACACAAATAAAGCACTTTTAGGTTTACATTCATTCAATTTAACATACATTCAAACATAAATAACAACAAAAAATCTAATTTTAATCACAATAATCATACTTAATTTGAACTTTTTTTAAGATGACTACCGTAGAACTATGATCAACAAAACTAAATTCAATAATCAACTAAAAAAGAAAAAATAAAACGTTTTGCCTAAAAACCCAAATTCGATTTCGATTTTGCACCAAAACGGGTTCCTAAACCAACAAAAACACCACAATCATACCTAAAACAACAATGTATATCATCCTAATACATAAAAAATGCAAGAAAACGGTGAAAAACGAAAAAAATTCGAAACCCTAACCTCAAAACTCGAGAACTCGGCGGAAGGGGAGAGTTGGGGGCGTCGGGCTGCTTTTATAGCCCGACGGAACTCGGCGTTGGAAACGCCGAGTTCACTTTTTTTTAAGTGAACTCGGCGTTAGTAACGACGAGTTTTGCCTTTAGAACTCGGCACTCTCAGTGCCGAGTTCTATTTAAGTAACTGTTCTCCTGGCGCGTCAATCGTCTCATGCACGATCTGAGCGCCAGGAGAACAGTTTCTTATATAGAACTCGGCACTCTCAGTGCCGAGTTCTATTTGAATCACATCAGTAAAAATTGTCAAGTGTTGGCCAATAAAAAACCAAGTTGAACTCGGCATCACCAGTGCCGAGTTCGTCTTGTAATAACTCGGCACTGGTGATGCCGAGTTTGATCTGGGAACTAGCCCGGAATTCCCAGAATGAACTCGGCATCACCAGTGCCGAGTTATTCCAAGAAGAACTCGGCACTGGTGATGCCGAGTTCTTTATGCACAAAAAAACAAAACCCGCCGCCGCCACGTGTCACCACGTGGTGGCAGCGGGTCTAGTTTGATAATTATTTTTAGTGGAGGTTTATTTTGGCAAATTTTTTTAAAAAAAATATTATTTTGAAAAAATTTCCTATTCAGTTATCATGTGCGAACACCCAAAATAATCATTGATTGATTAATCATAATTGTGATGGAAGGACTAGTGGTGCAAATGATTACGGTGCTTGAGAAAGATATATAAGATTTCATTGTTTGTTTTTCTTAGGTAGTAGATGAAAGAGATGAAGCATCGGTTAGTGGAGCAAAACCACTGTATTAGTATTTTAAATTTGTCGCATTTGGTTGGATGAACATTGTCGAGACTAGCTTAGTAGGTAAATCTTTAATCTTAGGGCATTCCTTAACGGGGGGGAAAATCCCCCCCACGCCCGGTCATCACAGGATGACCGGGTCATCTCCCCCTTAACGGGGGAGATGACCCGGTCATCCCTGACTGGGTCGATGACCCGGGCGTTGAAACGCCCGGGTCGTCGACCCGGTCAAACAATAAAAAAATAATTTTTTGATTTTTTTTTTTGTTTTGATTTTTGTTTTGATTTTTTTAATTTTTTGGTTTGAGTTTTTTTTTTATTTTTTTTTTTGAAAATACGTTTTATAATTGTTTTGATTTTTTAGAATTTTTTTTAAATTTTTTTAAATTTTTACCAAGATGGACCCCGAAATGATGTGGAGGAGAGAGATAGGTTGTTGTGGGTTGTGTTGGGTTGTGGTTAAGATGTGAATAGTATAGTAAAGAGAAGAAAGTTGGTTGAGGAAAGAGAAAGCTGATGTGGAAGAGAGAGAAAGCTGATTTTGAAGAGAGAGAGAGCTGATGACCGGGTCGTCCAGGTCATGGTTAGTGATGGCCTTAAATCAACCAACACCTGTCTGATAATGTAAGTTTGTAGGCACCTTTTCAAACACGAAGGTTTAACTAATTAATATGCATGCATTATTAGGCTAAGAAGGTGCAACAAGATTAGAGTGCACTTTGAGGTGGAGGGTTAAACAGTGTGGTGCAGTGAAGAAAGTTGGTTGTGCAGAGTGCATTGAATGGAAGAGGACAGCAAAGATTAGGGTTTTATTGGGGGGGGGGGGGAGGTGTGTATCACCAGAAGGGAAAACAGAAATTTTGGTATCCGTACAAAATGTTGCAGGGAAGGACCGGCCTTTCTGACATACAATCTAAGACATAGTGATGGGAATGGGAGTCCCTAAATGCCCTCCATGGTAATTATTGGACTCTTCCCCCTCCCGTGACCTCCAAAGTTACCATATAGAGTTAGAATGTGGGTTTCATTATTTTGGGTGTGATTATGAATGGATTCTCTGAGGGCATTTTGTCTTAGAGGGTGAAAGATGCTCTTGAGAAGACCGAAATGGTTTGGACACCGAAGTCCAAGAATGATACATATATGCATGTTGATTGTTATTGTTTTCTCCAAAAAGTTTTCATTTATGTTCTTTCTGATTGGAAATCATCACATAATGTGATTACACCAAAATAAATGAACAACCAACGGATGTTTGACGTACTGATAAAAGAATAATTTCGCAGCATAATGAATAACATCTCTAACCTACAAGAACAAGTTGCACTACTAACATCACTACCTCCCCGGCAGTCTTAATAATTAGCACCTGTCAAACAAAGAAATAATTAACCAATTATCTGATGTTGGAAAAACAGTAGAGATGTGGAAGTGAAGAGACGGAGGGACAAGAGAAGTGAAAAGTGCACGTGCAGAGAGCAGAGGCGAAGGGACGAGACGGTGTTGGTATGGGCGGCCAAGGGCCCCGCGCACACGCTTTCTTTGCCAGACCTGACCTGCCTGACCTCTGTCTATATGCATATATGACTTTACAAGTTACTACTACCACTTTTTTCCAAGAAAGAATATCAAAGTGGAGTAGTGTGGGACCCAACCACTCATACCTGCACAGAACACACACTTCTCTGGGAGTTGTGGTGGTTCTCTCTTTTCTTCTCAAGTCTGTCTCACCCACCCATATTATGAAATGGAAACACTGTTGTGTCCAGAGTCCTTCACATTTCCTGCAATCTCCCATCTTTCTCTGTTTCTCCCTGCCTCCTATGCCTACCTAGTTGGCGATGGTGTTGTAGGCCGGCAAAACTATGTAGACTGTGCTAGCTAGGCCTTTTGGCAACTAACACTTCGCCTCACCCATCCCAACCCGACCCCATCAATGAATGCTCAATCACACACCTCTTCTCATTCTGTAGTAGTAATTAATCACATTAGTTCAACGCATGTAGCATGCATTAACTTGCTTAAATTAATATATTTTTTGAAAGCATCCTCTTACATGTTTTCTTATTGTAATCTCGAAATATAAATAATCCGATTAGATTCTTGAACTAGGTTAATATAATACTAGTAAAGATCTATCAGGGGTCAACTTAGCTTCTAGTTGAAAGCTTAAAGCTGAGAAGGATATCGTTCCCTGTAATAATTAATCAACCAGTCTGAAAGCTTTAATTTAAACGATTATTCAAACTTCGTTTCGTCATTCATATTTGACAAAAAAATTATAGAATCGCTACAGAATTTATAACATTGTCATGGTTACCAGATGCAAATAGAAGCACAATAAAATTCCTGCCTGAAGTAGGAGATATCATCTTCCTGTCTTTCCAGGAGAGCGAAGTACATCAAAGTATAGTTTAGCTTCCCAAACATGGCGGGAAACTAAACGATGTACGGTAGTTCTAACTTCTACGACATCTTTTAATCATGTAGTATCGAATTCCTTGTAATGGAGAGAAAAGTTGTACAGGTTATACACCTAAATCACTAGGCAAATCCCTGCTTCCTCAGCATTTGTAGCTCTTGTTGCAACCAAAACGGTTCAAAAACTTCTGTAACATCTATCCATTGAAGGTTTTGCCATACCATGTCAAACACTCGGGTGATGGAGTCCCAAACGATACATGTTAGTTAGAATTTGACAGATAAGGACACCAGACTTCGATCCTGTGCCTGCACTTCCTTAAAAAAGATACTGGTTTGGGGAAACATTTCCCATACCTAAAGCATTTGATTTTATAAAAGCGCATTTGCTGCCCTCACCAAGGTTTTTGGAAAAGCCACAGGTTTATGGCCCTAAAAAACAATTGGAAGAATATGCAAAAAATTCTGCTAAAAACATAATCTTTCCACAAAATCAACACATTCTAAAAGACAAAAGTCGAAGGGGAAACATTGCTGCATGCTACAAAATTGTAAACATTAACTGCAACAGTAGTATCATTTTTGGAGCTATATGTACAAATTTTATGTAGACACAAGTTGCAATCCAGAACTAGACTACACACCTTTACAGATAACCGAAGTTTGGTCTCTGAGACCAGCTATTTCCAACTAGAATGTTAGATATACAAGGAATAAAGATGCAAAACCACACTAATTACAGAAAGACAAGAGCAACAACTCAGTACTCTTTGTTAAGAAATTTTGCTACGCACAACCCATCAAACTCTGAAATTCGTACCTTTTTTTCTATTGTTGGCTTTTTGGAAAGATATTGCCTAACGGAAGTTTGATTTACCTCAAATATAAATGACATTCCTTTAACCTGCGAAAACAATAGAACCCAACTTCACTTTCTAGCAACAAACCTCCAAGTAATACTTCCAAAAAGTTTTGATATCATGCACAGGTCATTTTAACAAATGACCAGTCTTTACAGGAAAGTATACCCAAAAATAACAACCAGAAGAATAATCACAGTAAAACATACCTCGATCAGACACCCCGACCTCAGAGTGCAGCATTGACCCCTAAAGACTTCCTTGTCCTTAACTTTCAAAGGAAACCTACCCACATTACGTAGGGAGAAGATCCCATTTTCATCCATCTGTATAATTGCCTGTCCTCAAAATATAAAAGATCAGATGGGTGAGGCTGGCACATTTGAAGTTCATATGCATCTAATATAAAGCAAATAACAACGTCAAAGCAATACAACTCATGAGTCGTGACAAATAGGTGATGTATCAAACAAGAACGCAGATGATACAATCAAGTACTCGTCTAACTAAATAAGATGTACATTAAATCGATCTAATTATTCCTTACAAAGAACATGGCATCTTGGAAGGAATAATAGTCCAAATATGGAAGCATCCGAAGGTGCAGAAAATGCAACCCCCTTTCCATATTTAAATGAGCATGTCAATATTTGTGAATGGAAACAAGTTGATCTTGGTATTGTATTTGAATTATAAAGTCAGTAGGTCTCAAAAGTTATTAATTAAACATGCATAAAATAATAAATAGACAGCTATAGTTCTACAGGGCATAAAGAAGAAGAATCAGGTCATGTATTTTCTTGTAAACATTATGTAAACTACGTTTAGTTTTATCAAGAGAAGAATCTAAATTTCAGACATTATGCACATAGCGACAGTGTACAATTACCTTTGTCTCTTCATGATTAAAAGTGTTTCTGTATTGGTTAATGTCCAAAGGGAAAAAATGGGAATATGTGAAAAGTTGCAATTCAACGTCAACATTTCAATTCTAACACTGGATCTATATGAACAGAAGCACACACTCCACCTTGCCAAACAATAACAGTATAATACTAATAAACAAGCATGTGAGATCCAATAATTGCATTGGTGTATATAATTTTAAATTAAAGTTATTGTATCACCAAGACGTGACTACAATATTCTGGTCATAGTAGTAACTGGCATATGATTCTTTAACGAAGAAACAAGCACATCATATCAAGAATAGTACTTGATCCATAATATTGCAACAATTTTTCGTAAGGGTATCCATGTAGGATGAAATCCAATTTATAATAAGAAATATCGCACCTGTCGTCGAGAGATTTTGTTTGCCCGCCCTTCTCTTTGTAAGTCTATGTCAACATATGATTCCCTTGTGCCTCTCCCAAGTAATACCTATAGAGCTCATAGTTCAGAAACTGGAAAAGATCCAGGACTACAACATGTACAAGAAAATTTATTTGAGCAACAATTAAATCAGCTCATTAAGAGATGAAATGGAAGGGTTGAACTATGATCAACAAAAGTGTAAGTTAAATACCTGACATTTATTTATGTAACACTTTAAATAACGCCCATAAATGACTGCAAAGGCTCCATTTGACGCAATAGATCTTTGTATGTATGAAGACACACCTTGTTCTAATCTTATAATTGCTTTCTTGGTAACCAAGTGCTGATACCTCAATGCTGAACATTTGTTTCAGAAATATTAAAATCATGAAGTCACATTGTATTGATAGAGCCATTTTTTTTGTAAAACAATTACCTTCTCTGGAATAGAAATATGATTCCTGATCATCTGAGGACAGGTCCATGTCGAGTATCTAGAAAAAAATGAACACGTGCATTATCAGCATGAAAGAGTAAAATTAGCAGAAAAAACATATGTAGAATGGGTGACAGAAAAATAAGGAGTGCTGATAACACACCATTGCTTCAACATCAGAAACATTTGGCAGCTCATTTTCACTATCAGAATATTTCTCTTCGATATCTGATGTTGAAGTGATTTCCACTTGATCTGGAAATAAAATCTCTGAGGAATTCCCATATACGTGACATATAGGATGGAATTCATTTGTTAATACCATTTCTTCATCAGCCATGTGTGACTTAGCATGTAAGGAGGTTTGAACTCCCTTCTCTTCATTTCCATCCTGGCACATGTTATAATTTCTATGTTCTGCCACACCATGAGTTACCATATCATCCTCAAGTAAAATAGCTGTCGCAGAAAATGTGGCACCAACAACAGAGGTATCAGATGGTTTTGCACTGTAATATCCTTTGTTGTATGTTCCGGGTAAGGAAACACCATCTAATGGCTCAGATCTTGCCCTTGGAAATGGTTGCATTGTACCTTCTTGTCCAATCAAAGGTATTAGGTTGTTTTGAGATGTTTCCCTGTCTCCCCTTTCTCCATTTAAACTATTGACCTTTCTGTCCACAAAATTCTTGCTTGGGGAAACTGATAAATCCTCAGACTTGTGATTCAAATTTATCAAGAATAATGCAGCACGACCCTTGGTAAGTGGAATTAAGTGATTATTACAAGGGATTTCAGGATCCTCTGTGTTCAATGTGCAGACAACAGGTCCTTGAAGTGGTCCATAAGCGCTTATGACTTCTGTAGGTGCTTTTGTCGCATGAGATGCCAATCCACTGCCATTACCTCCACCGACATTGACAAGCACTTCGCTAGCAGTTTTCTGGGATTCACCTGTAGAGGAAACATCAGCTATCACATGACACTTCTCAACGGTATCTACATTGATAGAGTGATTTTTCACATGATCTTGTTGATCACCAGTAGAACTCATCAAAAAGTTGTTCAGACCATCAAAGCAGGATTTATCAATTATTGCTTTCTCATCTAAATCAATAAAAAATGACCCTTCAGTGTTTGTCAAGTTCATAGAAATCCCTGCAAAATCATCTTCATTTGAGGGAAAACAAAGTTCATCACATATATTTGGTTCAGAGAGTTCACAATTGGGACGATGCACTTCCCTAGGAACATCAGCAGAAGGCATACCTGGAGCACATACTCCATGGTCTAAATCGTTGAAGTCTTCTACAGTTGATGCCGCAAGTTTAACGGTTTGAACACTTGGAACACAGATGTGTGTTTCTGATACTGGAGAAGCATATTCTTGGTGGTGAGAAGCACCATTGCAAACTACTGATTCCGACTCTAGAACTTTACAAACATCAAAACCAGCACACTTATTTATCGGATGATGATTTTCTTGTTTCATGTCAAGAGTCGACTTATTCTGCATATTGGGTTCGTCAAAGTGACTACTTAGTGGCAACATTGGAGGTGCAACTTTTTCCTGAGACAACGAAAGTCTTTTGAAGTTACAAGTATTCTCCATAAAAACATGATCATGTCCATGCATTATATCCCTACAACAACTGCCTCCAGAAAGTCTGTTATCAAGTGATTCCACTACAAGATGGCCTTCTTGAATAGAAGTGAGACTTTCATAAGAACCTAAAGCTCCAGAGTCAACATCAGATGTACGAAGAGTAACAGAAGCTCCATCAGCAGATGAAGCACTGGAGCACTTCCTATGCATCCCCAGGAAATTATTCCGTGTACCACATTTTGCTTCTGGAACGTCATAAATGGAAGCTTGAATTTCAGGGCCATTCTCCAGTAAATATTCAGGTTGTCGTGCAATCAGGTGCTCGTCAACATCACCATTTGTGGTATACTCAGATGCAGCGACCGGCATGCTAAACTCATGATCTCCATAAAGACTTGGCACATTGCAAACTCTTTTTCGTTTGGCATGATAGTGGCTGCGTAAACTTTGATGCTTCCTTTTGAAAGAAACAGATTCTTTCCCTTTGAAACTGCAAAACTTATTGGACCGATGACTGTTAGGATTATGATTCCCAATATCAATCTCAAGGAATTTAGCTGATGCCTGTGTGGAAATATTCTCGTCAAATAGAAGGGAATGCCATCGCTTCTGCAATTCTTCAAGCTTATATTTCCTTGAAAAGCTTACGGCACCTTTAGCCAGACATTCCAGGGACGCACCAGCCTGCCACATAAACGAAGTTCAAAATCATATATCAAACATAATCTAAGCATTGATATTGAACATAAAACCAAAACCATGGGAACCCGGTTAACAAGAATTACACGTCAGTAAAAATCACCAATAAACTCCACTCTCACGTGCATTTTGTTATTTATAAAATTTAGAATCATCACAAAACTCCAAGACATCTATGGTTATACAGTTTGAGAGATAAATCATGCTCAATATGAACTTAATATCATCACCACTTCAAGAAGATAGGTAAAGCATCAAGCAAGAATTCCTTGCAGGGGTTGACACAACATCTACACGTTTGATCAAACATATAGAATTGCCACTTAAGATTGGAGTGCCTCATTGCCTAAGCATATTACAAGACAATGTTGAAGACGACACCTTGGTTTCCCTTCACAGTATGCTTTTCAATCCATCCCTTGCTCAAACATGCTGACTGAGTGCCTTGATCACAGGCTCCATCCAAGCACTTATGCTGGTAAAAAATTCTTCAATGGGCATTCAATTAACACACTCACATGGGTAGCTACTTAAGACAGTGAAGACTAGGTTTCTTTTAAAGTCAGAATGAGGAACACCTGGATCAGACAAAATCAACGTAGACAACAATCATTTCATAGTCAAGTTGATAGAATCACAGCCTACTGAAGTACTAACAAGACAAACCAAACACATCCAAATAGTTAATTTCTACATCTTGTATTAACTTCATGGAAAATCGACCTATCATTCTCGTTCAACACGACGACAAACCCCAACTACTGTCTCGTTTATTATCAATAAAAAAAATCAACAAAAAAAATCCTCCCCAGTACTATGCCTGCCCCGATAATTCTAATGCAAAGGAAGGCAACCAAACGGGAAAGGAAATAGGTGGATTGAGGCCATATTCCCTTAACAACCACACGGAACTAATACAAATTTGAACTCGTAAATTGGGGTTTACGTGTTTATCCTATTGCGCCCCCCACAACTCAACACCAAACCACATGATTCCAACAACGCCGCAATAATCGAGAAAATGAAAAAAAACGATTTCGACTTCGGGATTTCTCTAAACCTCCAAAGAAAGCCCGTTGGTACCTCGACGGCGTTGCGCAGGAGAAGATCGTCCTCCGGAGGCCACGGAGAAGGGTCGGGCCTGAGTTCTCCCATGCTCGCAGGCGGAGGGGTAATGGAGTAGGGCGATTTAGGGTTTTGAAGGGGTTCTGGGGTTTAGGGGGGAGACGAGGAAGGAGAGGAGAACCAGAATATGGCAGTTTCCTTCCGACGAGAACTCTGCTGTGGGTTCGTTCGCTTAAACAATAATTCGGGGTTGTTTCTGTAAATTTTGCAGTTGTTTTGTTTATAAATTGTTCCCCTAATTATATCTTAATCACAAGTACGATTTCACACATGATTGTCTGTTTATTCGGATTCTTTCATACAGCCTAATAATACAAATCTAATCAATTGAATTTTCACACACAATTGACAAACTTGAAAGATGTCAATGCAATTCTCTCCATTTTATTCGGCGTCAATATTGGGGCCTTAGTGAAATTCCGTATTCACACCCAAAGGGCAAGGAATGATTAATTTAAATCTCCACTTTCCGTATAAGTAACAATGTGGGACTCAAGGTCAATTAGTTAATGAGTTTAGAATATCACAAAAGTGTTAAATCTCAAATTAAGTAACAGTAACTATAGAGCATGACAGATGTAACTAATATGCACATTGTCAAATTAAGTTTTTTCTACTTTGTTTTATTTCTGTACTTTGACATGTGTGTCACCACTTCTTTCGACGTTAATTAGTTTCCAGCCAACCGCAGGTCTAGTAATTGCCACAGAGAAATAGGAGAACACAAGAGCAAACAATATGCACATTGGCAATAACCGAAGTTACAAAACCAAATAATTTCGACCATGGGCTTTTGAAAGAGAAAACTGGTATCACTATAACGATGAGAAAAAACTGGTGGCACTACATTTTTTCTTCTTCTTCGAGGTGCAACTAATATTTTTTGTAGATGAAACCTGAACTCTTTTTGTGGAGGGATCAAGTTTCTCTTATGTGAAAAGATAAGAAAAGTACATTAACTTTCCAAAAAAAAAACTCAACTTTCATAAATAAAAAAAGATAAGAAAAAAACATTAGAGAACTTGGACGTCAAATTGGGATAGTCTTGGGCTGGGTCTCGAAATTGGGCTAAGTTGGACATGCATTATTGTTATTAGGCTGTCTTTCAATTACGAGATATTATCTAAAGGGCCGGTTGAGTTGGGAAATTACTGGTATGGTAAAAAAAAATTCAAAAAGCATACATACTTATATAAAGTCACGCCCATGCACAAATGCATTTTGGTATTATTGCATAAACATTTCCTTTTTTCATCTAGATAGGCCCACTAAGTGTAACTTAACATTTTCTAACCTCCAAATTTACAGAATCACAACAAAATATACCAAAAAACCTTTTACTTTCCATTTGTAACTTCTCTTGTGGTTGCAAATTTGCAATCATATATAGTACACTTTCATTTGCGTATCTATGTGCTAAGTGCTAACTGTACCTTATATTAGCATGCAAATTTCCTGTATTTTATGAACCCGAATTGGCTGCGGCTTTTTTGCATTTGAGGCCTAGTCTTCATCACCCAACAAACCGACAAACAAGTAGCTTTCAAAAAAGAAAGAGAATAACACATTAACTAATGCAATTAATCATGAAGAAAGCACCATCAAGCTAGTTGTGAAGTCGCAATGATGCACAATTAAATGATTAATACCAACTAAAAAAACTTTAAATTGCCAGTCGATAGCCGATGGATTCAGTCCACAAACTTTTGTATACGATGGAATCACCCCCACCAAACATCCATGTGAGCCCACATTTACAACTTATCACCAACATCAACCACTATTACTTGTAAACAAAACAAAACAACTCCTGCTACCGTGATTGCCCACCTCCAGCAAAGCTTCTCTTGTCATCACATAAATACATATATTACTTATCAAAAATTAATAAATAACTTGTAAGTGAATCCACTGAAGCACCACCGACACAGATCCACCCGACAAGTGGGCCAAAGACCCACGTTTTAATACCCCCAAATTAATAACACTGATCACAGCAAATCAAACGAACCTCTTAAACAAGCAGAATTAGATTACCTCGTCCCTCTAATTACCACAACAAATCAAACTCTCGTCCGCATTAAGTTAACTCTCCATAAAATAAACCTCAACTGCAAATTGTAACTTCAAACGGCAGCAACCTCAAATGCAAGTTTACATTTGTCAAAGACAGAATAAAAAATAATTACATACGTTTTGTGCTCCAACTGGCCGAATAACCAGTTCAAAGGAGCAAGACGTGAATCCTACCAATCCCCACTCGTAACAACCTAATAATTGTAATTAAAATTAATTTTAATAATTCGGTAGATTGCAGATATGTAATCTACGTAATAATTAAAATTAATTCTACCGCTTATAAATAAAAAAGCATCTCGCCTTAAAATAAATTTTAATCGTTACAACCAAAAAAAATGAACATATAGACTCTCTAAAAATTTACATTACAAACAAAGCGAAGGAATAAGTTTGATAGTTGCATTAAGTTGGTGATAAATCCATCCACATGTACACGTAGCAACAAATCCAGCCGTCAATCCACATCTACAAACTTTCATCTCACACAACCCCAAACAGATCCAGAACCGAATAAACTAAAACAAAACCAAAAAAAATCACGAACGAATTTAATCGGATCTACACATGTACTGATTATATGACGTGGCCTCATCCGACGACTTTGACGGGGAGTCGGGGCTCGCCGGAGACGACGCGGCGGAGCTCAGAGCGGATCTTGAAGAGCAAATGGCGGAGGCTGCCCTTGTTGTGGAAACCGAGCAACGCGGACTCCTCGTCGTTCATCTCCAGGTCGCGGGCGAAGGTGAGTTTCCGGGAGAGGATCCAGGATACGGCGCCGTTCCACCAGCGGAGAATAGGGCCGGCGGAAAGGTCGCCGGTGGACCCAGAGCGGCGGAAGGAGGCGGAGAAAGAGGAGACGGGTTTGGTCCGGGGTCGGGTGGTTTGGGACACGGGGAGGTCGTCGGAGAGGGGGCGGGTCGGGAGGAAGGTTAGGGTTCGCTTGTGGAAGTTGTTGAGGAGGGTCGCCATGATAAGGAGGAGGAGATCTGTTAAGTTGGAATGGACGGGTATGGGAAAGTGAGGGTTATATCGGTGTGTGAATGTTTTTTTTATTTGAAATCTTATTCGTAGCCGGAAACTATTTAGATCGTCAGTATATACTATCATTCTCTCATTTCTATTGCTATAACACGATATTTTACCTTCCTATCACACATCTCTCTTCATCTTCATCTTCCTCTTATAATCATTAAAAATAATATTTTGGAGGTCAGTAATGAACCAACGGACGCTCCGGTTTACTCGAATCTGGTAAATATCCAACATCTTTTTAATAAAAAAATAAAAAATAGCGGACATTCGCCAGATCCGCCCCTCCCGTGGGGGCGGCGTCTGGCTAAGACGCCTCCCCATGGGGGCGTTTTACCCAAACGCCCCGCCCATAGGAGGGGCGTATGTCTAAGTCGTCTCCCCTACATGGGGCGGCTCCGTCGGACCCTCGTAATTTTTTATATTTTTTTATTAAAAAGATAATTAATTATAAATTTAAATAATTGCTAAATTAATTAATTAATAATTTAATAATTACTATATTTGGATGACCGATACTCATTCGGTACACTGAATATAGATTTCCAGAGAAATATTGAAGCTACTGAGGATAAATATTTGGATGACCGGGTAGGGATCGGTAAACCGACTCAATGATTCTAGGAAGATCAAAAACTTACTGTCTTTACGATCACGGTGGACCGATGGAAACTCGGTCATCCGCATGGAACATGTTCGGTAGACCGAGAAGCAAACGGTCGACCGTCCGACAACTCACCTTACAACGGGTTTTTGCAAGTGATGAAAATTCAAAAATTTCCAGATCCAACCATTTCAAAATCCAAAAAAAATCCAGGAGGCACTGCCCCCTTGCTACCCCTGCCACCTCACGATGAGACCCCCGAACGACATGTCGATGATGTTTTACTTTCGGGGGATTTTGGATCTTAAAAATTGTTGGATCTAGAAAAAATTTGATTAGCTATCACTTGCAAAAAAACTCATTGTAATCCGACCCGTTACCACCGAAAACTTGCAAATGAACGTCAAATAATTTGAGATAACACCGTATAATTTTAAGATTTTTTTGGATTTTTTAGGATGGGACGTCTTAACCAGACGCCCCCCTTGGGTGAAACGTCTTAGACAGACGCCTCCGCCTTGGGGGTGGTGTCTGGCTAAGATGCCTCCCCCATGGGGGGTGTTACCTAGACGCCCGACTCAATTTTGTTTTGCTGGGCTTACTTCACCGAATTTAGGCGCTTCACCAGACATTTTCGTGGTGTTTGTACTGGGAAAATGAGGAAAACGTAGGTAGAAACCTTATTTTAAGAGACGGAACGAAATGTGTATTAAATGAATTGTTAAGGGCAAAATGTTAATTGTTGGGACGATTTAAGTAATTTTTCGGCAACAAAATATAACCCCTTTTTTTCCTTCTTTTTCTGTTGCGACTCGTATGGTTTATTGAGCTGGTGAAAGTAGGAAGGGTAGAAGCCTAGAAGGTTACATACTGTATTAGTATATTAATTAGGGACCAGTGGAGGAGTTAATTTGCTCACGTTGTATTTATGTAGAGGATCGATCATAATTTGGTGTAGCAAAATGTAGTTGGGATTCAACTGACTAGTTCACTTCAGAGATTTATTATCTTAATACATGAATTGAATGGTCTCGTTGAGATTAAAAATAAGACATGTAAAATCCTTCCGTATAGTCAAAGTATTAACTATGTCGTCTCGTTTGCACGTTTGAGATTAAAAATAAGACATGTAAAATCCTTCCGTATAGTCAAAGTATTAACTATATATCATAGTTAATACTTTGACTATACGGAAGGACAAACGTGCGAACGAGACGACTAACCGCATGTCTTAGACATGTAAGACATGTATGACCCATTTCTAAACACACGTACTAGATATCATTCATATAACAACGGAAGGGATGTTTATTTATGTGTTATTTATATACACCTATACTTATAAGTTATAATATGTACTTTTGTAGAATTTGAACTCGTAAATTCAAATGAAGACAATAATGAATTGTCATTCATATAAGACAATTTTTCGAATTTACTGCACCACCTATTGACTGAAATAACAGAGTGCAATAGTTTAACTCGAATTTTCAAATGTCATTTATTAAAAAAACTAATGGTCTTGACGAATTTAGCTCAATCCCTGAGTAAGTTGCCGTCTAAGTGCCACCTCACACACTAAGAACATGGTCCACAATTCAACATGCTAAAATGATATTATTAACAACTAAAGCTACCACTACAAGGCTGTCAACATATTTGTAAGCATAACCATAACCATAACCATGATTAATATTACTATCCGTATAAAGTAAATCACATTTTGGCTTCAATAAGAAAAAATGACATAAGAGGTTGGAGGACTAGTAAGAAAGTGATATTCAATCCAACTCCCCTGATGTAGATTATATTTTCCAAGAGAGAATGAGAGAAAAAGATGAATAGGTGTCGTGTTGATGTTGTTGTACATGTGAAGATGATGAGTTGGCGTGTTTCATGTGGGTGTCTATGATTAGTGATTGACAGAAGGATTAGCTTCTGAGGTGGAGGATCGCCGAAAAGCGCGTTTGAGGAAGAAACGGAATGGAATCCCGGAACAGGTGTCTTATGCTGCTTCTGAGGTGGTCACTACACATCGCACATGTTGTGGATCATCTAACTCACTGATAATCACAGTTGATTTTTCGTTTAAGGCCCGTTAATATGAGGATTCCGGCCCATTTGAGAGACCCATGACTTACTGCGAAAATGGTTTTACTTATTAAATTTGTAGTCATTGTGTTTAGAAATGGGTCATTTTGCTTGGGTGTACTTACAAAGTGGTGATATTAGATCTATGTATTTGAGTTTTTGAATTTTACTTGAATGCACTTATATGAAAATAATATTGATTTGGTGCACTCCAAATTTATGACGTTCCACTCCGCCATGTTATTGTTCTCAAATATCGTTATTCCATCCGTCATGTTATGGTCCCAACCACCTTCTCCCGTAAAAAAAAAAAACCATCTTGGACTCAAACTTCCCTTAGTTACAACCCTCTCATCGACTCCTCCATCTTCCATCAATCAGTCGGTCCACCGCACAATCTCCTTCGTCCTTGAGGTCACTGAGAGGGTCGTCGGTGTGGTGATATGTTACCAGAATAAGCTCAGGGCTTTTGGTGTCGTAAATTTGGAGTGTACAAAATCAATATTTTTTATGCAGATTCAACTAAGTAAAATCCGAAAAGACAAATGTATAGATTAAATATCACCACTTTGCAAGTGCACCAAAGCAAATGACCCTTTAGAAATGAAGTTGTTTTTATAAAGAAATTTTATAAAATTTTATGATTGTTGTAATTGATGATTAACATTGTAAAATTTCATTATGCTTAATGTAACTAACATGTATAATAATGAACTAACATGTATATTTATGAAAAATAAAAGATGAAAAATTTAACATTATAATATTATATATCGAACTCGTGGTCCATTTTGATTCAAGAGTTATTAGAATATAATATTATATGTTTCTAATATATATAATATTAGAATTAAACAAAAATATGTAATTCCTAACAAAACTAATATTAAAATGGGCATTACATAAAAAATGGCAAATCATATTCTCTTTTAAAGACTAAAGACTGGCTGTGCCAAGCATGCGTGAAAGGAAGGGTAACATATCCATCAAATACATAAATTGCAAGTTGAAGGCTTCTAAAAGAATTTTTTTTTCAGTCTTACAAAAAACATGTTAATATTGAAACGAAATACCATTATCTACCTAATTAGTAATTGAGCTCATCACTATATATTGTGGATAAGTTAGAGAATACATATTGATGTGTGATTATAAGTTTATAACATTCTATAAGATAATGGTGTCCACTACTTTACTCTTACAAATTTGTATCCCAGGCAACTAATTCAGAAAGAAACATAGAAATTTGACATTAAGAGTTAATACTTAATACGATAAGTATCTAGTTCCGAAATGAGAAGCTTCTCTTGGATTTCGTTATGACAATTAACAAGGTATCACAGAAGGAGCCTCTCTAGAATTGAACGTGTACTCACAACTTTCATATTGCAATGAGGTTCATTCTTATTTCTTAGTATCTTTTACGTTTTAAATTCGCATAAACGGTGACCTTTTGACCACATTATATATAGAAGAAGATGACATTGTTTGTTAAACAAGTAGAATTTAAAAAAAATCGTGATCTCGATTTTGATGTTAGTTATATCGGAGCACGAAAAACAATACAAATGATTTCGAAATAAATATGGAAGAGTAAAATAGTAAATACAAAATATATGCAATCGCTGATCTGTTTGGGAAATTGCGAAAGAAATCTTGGTTTGTTGGCCGCCACCATGTTTACCAGCGGCAAGTGTGGGCTGGAATGGCTGGAATTGTAAAACGCTGGAATTAGAAGGGGTTTTTTCGGAATCTGAAAGAGAAGGAACAATCTACTATCTCTTTTTAAAGAGGTAGTATATAGGACGTGGGATTATTATTATTATTATTATTATTATTATTATTATTATTATTATTATTATTGTCAATGGAATATGGGACGTATAAGCTGATTTTAATTATATAATTAATTCTACAAACTAAGAAAAACTAATGTTTACAAGACGTGAACAAGAATTGCATTAGATCATACTTACAAGTTACAACACAAAATCTCTGATTTAGCAAAAACAAAAAAAATCAACATTTTTACAAACACCTCCAGAAATTACATGAACCAACGGAGACCAACCCACACTTTTGACCAAACTAAGTAAAAAAAACACCAAAACCACACGATCTTCCTATTTGGAGTCGTCGATTCAAAATCAAACCCATGTTTCAAATACGTTGACTAAGTAAAACCATAACTGCGACCCACAGGTTTTGGTCTTTAGAAGCTCTCCAAAGGCAACACACCAAAACCCCTAGATTGGCCTACCACATAAGCAGTCGATCGACTTCTCTTGTATTCCTCCTCCCCCTCCTCTTGCCGTCGACAATCGTCGAAATTCATCCGATAACTGAAAGAGTCGTAATTCAACATTACGCGACGAGCCACTTTTGATTTCCCCCACAAATTGTCCCATAAAGTCTTAATGCCAACGTATCGAGTTCGCCTTTGACCAACATAGGACCCGAAAGCCTTAATGACAACCCCTTTAACGACCACCCACGCTCTTCTTCCTAGAAAAATCGGTCTACGCCTCCTCCGGTGACCTCTGGCCAGCTTCTGGTAGCCGGAGGGCCTCATATGGAAGCCACAAGTAACACCACTCACCTCCATTTTGCTAATTTATATTGATCACAACGTTTAAGTGAGTCACATTTGTGACCCTCTCAATTTATAGGTGGTGGGAAGAAGCTGGGAATGGTCTTTGGTTGAAAATTTTGACTTGAACAAAGACGAAAATGACCTGAGGTTTAAAGGGTCGGTGAGCGTGTTTTGGTAATTTAAGTGGTTGGTAAGATGGTGGATTGGACCAGGTGCGCTTTGGGTGGGTTTGCTGCGCCGGCCTGGAAGGACTCATACAAAATCTCAATCATTTCTTATCAGTATTTGAATTGGAAAGCAGCTGTCAAATCGGATCATGACACGAAATTCAAACACGAATCCGACCCGAAATTTTCGTGTTCGGGTTGATATATTTCGGGTTTCGTGTAATTCGTGTCGACACGAACTACCCAAATCGTATTTCGGGTCGTGTTCGGGTTTAACTAATTCGGGTTTCGTGTAATTCGGGTCAACACGAATTACACGAAATACCCACCTATATATATATATGTTTTAAAAAAAAACCTAACAATCCCCATCTATCTTCTGCCGACACACATCTCCTCCACTCCAGATCTTCCCCTCCGACACCAACATCTCTGGATCTCCCCCTCCAACACCGACATATCCTCCTCCGACACCAACATCTCCCCCTCCAACACTGGCATCTCCTCCTCCGACACCACCATCTCCCCCTCCAACACCAACCACGACACCCATCTCCTCCTCCGCGTCGACAACCCAACCCCGACAGCACCGTCTCCCTCTCTAACACCGACACACATCTCCTCCTTCTAGCCGCTGCGCCATCTCCTCCTCCGTGTCGACAACCCAACACCCATCTCTCCGGCCTATCTTGGGTGGGTTTCACTATTCTCTTCCAAACTTTACCCAAACTTTTGGTGTTTGATCTGGTGTTTGATTCGGTGCTTGATTTGGTTTTCAATTTGGTGTTTGATTCGGTGCTTGATTGGTTATGTAGATAAAGTATGACGAAGGGATTTTATTATAGATTTCTATTTGGCTATTTTGAAAGTGCATTTAATCTTTATGATGACTAATGAGGTTTGAAATTTTGTTGGTGAAATTTTGTTCTTTTTCCTGAACAAAGATGTCATTTTTATGGGTATTTTGAAATCTTTTGATGGACGTTGGATGGGTCTTTGTGGTCTGGTTGGTGCCTTGGTGGTTTGAGTTTATGGGTATGTGGATCTTTTGTGGTATTTTGAGCTTGAAGTTGGGTTTTTGATGGGTTTCTAACGTTTTCTGATCGGTGATTTGGATTTTCTATTTCATTCCCACTTGTCTACAAATTTGAGACTGTCCTACTGCTGAATTCTATACTACAGTTGTCATTCAGCAATTAGAAAACTACTGCTACAGTTATAAATACATGGATACTACAGTTGTCATTAAGAGGATACATGGAATCAATATAAAGTCTCAAATTCTACTGCCGAATTCTATACTACAGTTCTTTTTTAATAGTTTCGTTACTTGAATAAGTTTTACAGACACCAGAATATAGTACCATCAAAATCACACCATGTTAAATCTAACTTCTGCCACCAATCACCATGTTCAAAAATATATTTAAATATTTTTTAATTTAGTTGACTAGTTTCAGATATATTCTTAAATTGCAGTGGCCCTTCCCATTTCTAATATGAATGTCGATGAAAATGACCTAGTGGATTGTAATGTGAAACAAGTACCCCAAGGAGATACAAGTAATAGAAGTTCAAATACCACAAAAAAAGAGAAATGGAAATTTTCTAAGAGATCACATGTTTGGAATTTTTTTGAGGACCTACCTAACCAGCCTGACAGAGTAGAAAGGTCTAGATGCAAAGCTTGCGGGGCGACTTACATTAGTAGTGGTAAATTTGGGATAGGAAACATGACTCGTCATATTAAAGTTAATGTTTTATGAACGCAGCGCGTCACGGACGCGCTCTACGTGGATATCCATGTCAGCCCTTACGTGGCCAAAACATGAATGTTTTTTTGTTTTTTCTTCCTGATGTCCACTCAAATCACATTAAATGCGTTTCAACTCAACACGTTCTCTCTCTCCACCCAAATACAAATATGATGACACTCTTTCTTTCTTCTTCATTCTTTCTCTCCAGAATAAATCACCATTTCTAGCAAGATATTATGTCGAAGAAGCGTCTGATGCCGACTCCCAGGATTCTTCACAACGTAAGCAGCGTGAATGGGACGGTGCGAAGACTTCCCGATGTTCTTGTCAGCGTTAGCATCGTGAATGTGACGATCCGATGGTGAAGACTTCGCACCACAACATTTTTGCTGCATTGTTGGAGTGTCCATGACAGAAAAAGAAGGAAGAAGAAAGAAAGAGTGTCATCGACCGCCCCATTCACGCTTCTTACGTTGTGAAGAACCCTGGGAGTCGGCATCAGACGCTTCTTCGAAATAATATCTTGCTCGAAATGGTGATTTATTCCGGAGAGAGATACAATGCTCCGTGGTGAAGACTTGCGTCTATTCGGTTTATGTCGTACATCTCTCTGTAATAAATCACCATTTCGAGTAACATATTACGTCGAAGAAGCATCTGATGTCGACTCTCAAGGTTCTTCACAACGTAAGCAGCGTGAATGAGACGATCATGTTTAAGTCTTACATCTTCTTTCCGATTTACTGGGAAAATATATATTATCTTTGTAATTTGTGTGTGTTTGTATTGTTTGTTTGTGTGTGATTTACTGGGAGAAGATATATTATTTTTGTAATTTTTGTGTGTTTGTGTTTGTGCTTGTATTGTTTGTTTGTCTTTGTGCTCTCATTGTATCTTATTGTGTAATAGTTATCATCAATAATATGTACCATCAATATCTCATTGTGCTCTCATTGTATCTACATAAACAGGACAAACTTTCTACATAAATTGGAGAAACATTCTACATAAACAAGACAAACTTTCTACATAAACAGGACAAACTTTGTACATAAACAGTACAAATTTTCTACATAAACTGGACAAACATTCTACATAAACAGGACAAACTTTCTACATAAACATGACAAAACAGGACAAACTTTCTACATAAACAGGACAAACTTTCTACATAAACAGGACAAAACAGGACAAACTTTTTACATAAACAGGACAAACTTTCTACATAAACAGGACAAAACAGGACAAGCTTTCTACATAAACAGCACAAAACAGGACAATCTTTCTACATAAACAGGACAAACTTTCTTCCTAAACCGGACATGAACTACACTTATTCCGGACAAACTTTCTCTTCCGTTTCTGAACAAACTTTCTTCTTATTCTGGACAACTACACTTATTCCGGACTGCAAATACACTTATTCCGGACAACAAATACACTTATTCCGATTTCGGACAGCAAATACACTTATTCCGGACAAACTTTATATTCCGTTTCTGGACACACTTTATTCTTAAACCGGACAACAAATACACTTATTTCGGACAACAAATACACTTATTCCGGACTGCAAATACACTTATTCCGGACAACAAATACACTTATTCCGGACAAACTTTATGTTCCGTTTCTGGACACACTTTATTCTTAAACCGGACAACAAATACACTTATTCCGGACAACAAATACACTTATTCCGGACTGCAAATACAGTTATTCCGGACAGCAAATACACTTATTCCGGACAAACTTTATGTTCTGTTTCTAAACACACTTTATTCTTAAACCGGACAACAAATACACTTATTCCAGACAACAAATACATTTATTCCGGACTGCAAATACACTTATTCCGGACAGACACATAATGTAAACTGCACACACACATAAAGTAAGTTAGACAAATTAAGTTGATTTAACGTAAAACTTAAAAACAAATATTTTATTATGATATGTGTGGGCTCTGCACGAATAATGAGACTGCACGATGTCCTAGGGTCTGCACACTGTCTTATCTGTGTATTGGGAAATGAATCGTTCAACATAAAGAACCGGCGTTTTTTAAAAAGACCAAGACGCGCGAAGAGGAATTTCGCTGACTGGACGCTGACTCAAAGAAAATATCTGAGCTGTACAGATCCACGTAAGGCGCGTCCGTGACGCCTGCGTCCGTCTATCACGGTTTGTCCTAGGATGAGTTCTCGTGACTGTGGGCAAATGTTGTTCACCGGTACCGGTAGTAGTGATTCAAAATCATTGGGGATGCATAACAGTAAATTTGATTCGGGAAAATTCACTGAGTTGTTTGTGTCGGCCATTGTGATGCATGATTTGTCATTCCAGTTTGTTGAATATGAGGGAATTAGGGCAATTTTCCGATACTTGAGGCCTGAAACACATGTTATTAGTAGAAATACTGCAAAATCTAATTGCATGAAAATGTATATGCGAGAAATTTGATAAAAGTTTCTCCAAGCATTGTAATGCGAGACGGGTTTTTTTTTTATATTTTTTGATAAAATTCAAGACGGTTTATGAAACCAGTTCAATCTTCAGGTAATTTATGAGGAATGTTCAATTTTCAGTCGCCTGGAAGCTCAAGAAACAATCGGTTTTGGAAATTGCTAACCCGTTTATCTTTGTATTCCACATAGTCAACTCCTTGCGAACTTATAAGAATCTACATATCATCCTAATGACCTGCTTTTTCTTGTCAACGGAAAATAACATCATTTTTATGTTTTTAAATGAGTGATGTATGTTTGTGGAAGAGGAAAACGTCTACAAGCAAGCAAGTAGTTGAGATATTTGTTTTCAGTTTTAAAGGGGCCCAAAGAGTATAATGCATGACCAAGTAATGATTGAAGTTACTTCACTTTAGAACGAAGATCCATCTAAAGGTTAATGACTCTCTGCAAATAACATAGATGAGAATATGCCCCTTCAGACACCTCATTATAAAGACAAATAACGCTAACACTAAGATTAGTTAACCCACATATTTTAGCTGTATATTCAACTCGTAAATGCGAATATTTTAACGCTAACACTAAGGGGTTGTGCATCCGGAACGCACCGAAGCAGACCTAAATGCGGATATTTTAAAAACGTTGCACTAAGTATATGCTGATCAAATGATTTATTGTTCAATCTTAAAAATACAATATAGTTTCTTAGTGAAAAATTCCAAATAATTAACAACTGTAATGACTTGAAGATTTAGATTTAACAAATTAAATTGAAGCACTCATCCAAATTTTGGTCCAGTTTTTTGGGAAATTATGTGTTAGACCGTCATTACCGGCGCATCATTAACGAGCACATTATTGTTTTAAAAAATTATTTTTTTATTTTTTGTTTTCAAACATGTTTTAAAAATTATTTTTTCAATTATTATTTATTTATTTATATTTTAAATAAAAAATTGACAATTTTTTTTACCTATAATTGATTCCCAAATAATGTAGAAACGAGAAGATGTAAGACAGTTTGAATTATTTTTAAGAAAGAAAACCATGCACTAAAAGTTTCCGGACCGTTAATAATGGTCTAAAGGGTGCTCTTACATAGCTTAAATAAATTCCAGTTCGCTATGAACCACAACACTTGAGCACAAATCAAGGACTCTTCGGTTCCACAAGGAGTCATTTCAGATTCCGACCTTTCAGTTCGAACCAGCACATTTTTTAATGACAAAATAAAAAAATTCATAAATTCAGATTTAAGTCCAATTCGATTAGAGGTAAGACCAGGAACCAGAACGTTCGATACCAGACCAAACCCAGCAGCCAATCCGGTTCTGTCATTTACGTTAATACCAAAGGAAAATGAATTTAAGTTTTTAACGGGAGTACCGGACCAATTCAAAATGCCCAAAAAAATGTGAAAAGCAATAAAGTAACTGGAAGCCCATGATAGAGAGCAACCAGTGTCGCAAGGTCTGTTCACTATTTCTATCTGCCATGTAAACGAGATACCGAGACAATCACAATAGTCATAGCATCAGATACCAATGGCACCATTTCCTTCCTAATTCTAACCAAACAAACATCATTATGAGACGTGCAATCTCAGCCGAAAGATGGTGATAAGTTTATAGGATAATCATCAGCTTCAGTTATTTGGGTACTTATTCATCATTGATTGCACGCACATAATCAACCAAATTTCAATTAGCATTCCCAGACAAGATCAGAACCAATAAACCAGGGCAGAGATCAGATGGTAGTGCATGTGAATGTTTCATCACCAAGGATGCAGAAATTTCTATGGTTAAAGACATCGTCATATCTCCACTTAAAAAATAGACCAAAACAATAAATCATAATAGACGCATGGAATCAGATAAAATAGTCAATCAGCACAAGCCTAGGCTTAAGACTGGGGCGACATAAGAAATCATCACAGTCCATACCAAATCAGAATAAATAAATAAAATAAATATAGAACTCAAATGGAACACATCTAGACACAAAACGAAACAAGACGTGAAACGATGAGCACACTCCTTATCCCAGGCTTGTAACTGCGCCCCGACATCGGTGCAACCACCGGCAGACCACATGACTAAACCTGGATTTTCGAGAACCAAATCAACGGTCGAGCTTTAACAAAACAAAACCAACGGTACAGATTCAAACAAAGAGTTGTGGCACCCAGGACAGAGGCGATGAAGGAAATTAGGCTAGAATCGCCTGATAGGGTGTGGGATCCTGAGAAATCGGGATTTCGGGTTGGTGTTGCTGGATTTGGGAGGTGTGGAGGAAGGAAACCTAGAGGTCGTCCAACACACTACATCTCCAGCGAAGAAAGGGAGAGATGGATTTGGATGTTTCGATCAAGACAAGAGCGGGGTCTGGGAGAGGCTTAGATCCGCTCAGTCAGAAGATCGGAATTCGATTTCGCTGGTCTCAGGAAGCGATCGGTAATGGGGGGATACCGGCGCCGCTTTTCCAGCTTGAGATGATGGAGATTGATGGATGGATGGGATTTTGGAAGGGAATGGGAAATTAGGGTTTTGGTTTTGGACGGCGATGGGATTTGAATGGTGAGAGCCTGAGAGGGGTTCTGTTCTGTATTTATTTACGTGGTTTAGGGTTTCGAGGAAATTGTAGTTTAGTCCACACAAGGTTTTCAAAACCAAACACGTGATGGAACTGATAAAGCTTTGATTTTGGTATAATGTTTTTACGGGTGTAAACGGGACGGATACGGGTCGGGTATGCCCCTACTCGTACCCGTACCTGGCTAAATTAGCGGGTACGGGTACGGGTATATACCTGGCAAAAAACATATATACCCGTACCCGTTAAGTTAGCGGGTACGGGGCGGGTAAACGAGTATAGCGGGTATAATATATAATATATAAAAATATAATATATATTATATAAAATATATATTATATATAAAAAAAATATAATATATAACATATAATATCTTAAAAATATATTATATATATAATATAATATATCTTAACGGGTATACGGGTAAACGGGTATGGGTAATGCGTATACCCGTACCTGACCCTTTTATTAAGCGGGTAAACGAGTACGGGTATACGGGTTTGAATTTTTAAACGGGTATGGATTTTTGTACGGGTGACCGGGTATACGGGTATTACCCGCCCCATTTACACCCCTAAATGTGGTTTAACCGTGGTCGAATCACGGTTCAACCATGGTCGGACCGTTGCTGATGTTAGCATTTTTAGACCTGAAGATGGATCAGACCCAATAACTATTAACGGTCAGACTTTTTTGAACCGATTTCTGTAAATATTAACTAAAGGTTCTAACCGTCCATCGGTTTAGCTGGACCAACCGTTGGACCATCGGTTCCCGGCCCAACCAGGTCAAACCGTTCGGTCCGGTACGGTTTTTAAAACATTGGTCCACACATCACACATGCGAAGCCTTGAAGGATATTGAGTTAACTTTAGTAGTTTAATAAGGGGCATCTTATGACCTAGGACATCCTGATGATCAAGGTCATGCACACACCCTTTTTTTTTCTTCCACCAATCTTTCTTTTTTTCCTTCACTATTCAACAATTTACCATGACATAAGTCATCACACACTCTTTCCTCCACATAATTAATATCTTTATCAACTTTTATGATTTTCCAAAATCATTTATATTTATCAAAAACATTAATAAACTATTTGGAAAAATCAAAATATCAATCAATCTCGTATTTCCAAATTGCATATTTTTTTTATTTAACCATCAATGATTAGCAAATACTAATAAAGTAAATACTAATAATTAATATTATTAATATTAATAAAGTAAATATTTCATTAAATTAAACAAACGTAAGCTTACATTACTCAATACGATAAACCAAATACACGACATAAACCAAATAACACACGACATAAATCAAATATTAAACGACACAAATCACAAAATACCTACGATACATACTAATAAAACACACTTAAGCGTCACTACATCAGAATCACTGCCAGATGTTCTCGATCAAATCCGTCAAAGGCATCGTCAGAGTAGGAGGAGTAGATAGGTGAGTTTCTTAAATTAGTGTTCATTGAATTAGCTGTGTTTTACAAGATACATCTTACCCATTCCTTTTTTTATAATGTCAGCCGAGATATGACGAGATATCTGACGAGATATGTCGCCCTGAAAATCTACAGTATGAGCGTGATGCCTTATCTTGTCAGACTAACAAGCTACAGTACGCGCGTGATGTCTTATCTTGTCGGACTAACAAGCTACAGTGTCTGCGTGATGCCTACTCTGATCAATATGTGAATATATCTATTTATCAAAATATAAACCCCAAATTATTAAAATAAATACCAATAAATCTTGTATTGTTATTTTTTATCATTTTAATCTATTTTTAAATCATATATTTTTAAAATATGTTTTCTAATTGTTTTTATTTTTTAATTTTTAAATGTTCTCACCGATTTGCATAGAAAATATTTCATATTTATGCATGAGGAGACTTATCCTAGTTTCTTTGGTTTTGCTATCACCCTCATGATGCATTTGTAACCTATGCCATATTTCATTGGCACTTTCACATCCCCTAATTCTATTGTATTCTCCCTCATTAAGGCCACAATAAAGAATATTCATAATTTTTGAATTCATTTCAATTTCTTTCATTTGAGGCCTAGATAAAGAATCTAACTCATTTTCATTTGGGGGGATGTATGGAGTTTGAATAAACTTCCAATACTTAAGGTCATTTGATATTAAAAAGATTTTCATTCTATTTTTCCAATAATCATAATTTGACCCATTAAGCAAAGGAGGCCTTGTGGTGCATAAACCCTCTAAGTGATTAGATGTTGAAGCCATGCTAAAATTACGGTAAAGTAATGAAATTTAGCTAACAAGGCTCTGATACCAAATGAAGGATCGTGTGGGTTATGGGTCCACTAATCACTTTTAAGCTAATCACCTATTGAACCCTAATTAACTACTTGGTTGATCGATCAAAGAAATGCAGCGGAAATTAAACTAAATCAAACACAAGTAGAAAGTAATGCAAACCACAAAGAAGACACGTCGGTTTTTATAGAGGTTCGGCCGCGCCTACGTCCTCTCTTGCAAGCCCCTCTCGAAACTCCGTTCGAGCCCCTCTTGCGTCTTCACTATGCCTCCCCGTTCCGGGCCGGGAGCAACGCCTTTTACAAGTCTTCAAGCTCGCGAACAACCCTCGCCGAGCTTGGCACCACCTCTCACAATCCGAGAGGAACACTTCGGGCTTTCACCGAAATCCTTGCTTCTTGTCTTGGGCTTTCACCAAGACCCTTGCTCTCTTTACAACAAATGTAACCTTGAGTGGGATTCACTCTCTAATTGAGCACACTTTGAGTTGGATGAGTATATGATCAAATGTGTGAAGTTTAGGCTTAAAGAGTGTAGAATTGGGAGCTTTGAGGATTGAGGTTTCTCTCTAATGTATTGGGACAATTGGAGTTGGAGAGTTGTGTTAACAACAAGTCTTGATCCTCTATTTATAAGCTCCTAAGGTTTTCTAGCCGTTGGGGATAGATTTGATTGGGTTTTGTGCAAGATACACAAAGCAGAAAATCGGGCTGCAAATCTGTCCAGAACCGGTCGACCGAAACTACTAAACCGGTCGACCGTTCACTTGATTTCAAGGAGAACGGTCGAACAAAAGAATATTCGGTCGGACAAACGATCTAGAACTTAACTCTACTTAAGTGAATCGGTCGAACCAAAGTATGGAGCGGTCGACCGAAAAGGGGATTCGGTTGAGACAAAGGTCAATCGGTCGAACGAGAAATGTGTCGACCGATAGCAGGGAATTTGGTTTCTGAAAATGTGTTCAACCGGTCGACCGAAACAAGGTCTTCGTTCGACCGGTTACCGAATGTATTTTGGGGTTAAGTTTGTTTTATACGAATACGACCGTTATAGGAATACGACAAGAAAAACGGCCATATTAAAATCCGGGATCGGTCGACCGAAAAGGTAGAACCGGTCGACCGGTAGAGTTCGGTAAAATCACTGTGGAGAGTCTGTTATAAACCGGTCGAACTGAGAACTGGTTCGGTCGACCGGTTCACACATGAAATCTGGGTTTAAGTTTATAAGTGATTTCCGACTAAGGTTTGGGTGATCTAATGAAGTCCAAATAATGTGAAATTTCGTGTGTGACTTCTATAGGGAACCTATTGTGTATGTGATTGGTTTTTAACTCTTGTATGCTCAATTTACACATGTTCCTAAGACTCAAAATAAAATCAAGATTACAAGTCTTCATTTAGCTTTATTACAAATCTTGACTTGATTTCCTTCCTTCCATGAGTCTTGATCACCTGTAGAGGTTAGCACAATACTATATATATGCAATGCAATATGTGTGCTACTCTACATCATCATAATTAAGATTAGGTTAATTAAATAATCAAAACCTAGATTAAGGCCAAAAAGCCAACAATTTAAACATGCTTGAACTTGATATTAACCTGAGTTCCACAATCAAATGCGTTTTGTTTGCACCAGAATCATCTGAATCATGGTCTAGGGTGTAAACCGGTCCGGTATGGGGTGGGTATGGTCATACCCGTTTAAATATTGTTGTACTCGTACTCGTACCCATCTTATATAATAAATAGGTATGAGACGGGTATAATTATTGCTAATAAAATAAGTATTTTTGCTAACAAAACTCAACTTTGAAAAACTTAATCATTGGATGATAATGATTTTAGTTAAACATATGATAAATTTACGATTTTTGAGATTAAGAATTAAACCAAAATGATGAGAAATTACAAAAAAAATCACAAACAAACCTCGAAATAGTCATTTTTGCCATCAAAAACCTCACTTTTTATTATTTTAACTATATATTATATATTAATTAAATAATCAAACATGTGAATAGATAAATGAGAATACCCGTATCCATCCCATTTATCAAACAAGTATACGTAAACGGGTATAATTTTCTAAATTGGTACAAAAACGGTCCTCGTATATTAAATGAGACAGATAAAAGGATAATACGCACGTCAGTCACACCCCTTCAATCACCCGTCAAGTTTACTCAAGCAACACACTTTGTGTGTTGGTTCCACAAATTAGTTGGAAATTATTGACGATTTCTATTATGTTTCAAAAAAAGTTCGAAGTCCTCTGAGTACGCATGCTGTCGTTCAAATTATCCTCTCTAGAACTAGTACACAAAAGGAAGATAACTACATCCCGAAACCAACTTGAATAAACATATTCATTCCAAAAGAACCATTAGATTGATAACTAAAAGAACCCTGGCAAATTGAGAAATCGAATCAACATTTTCCATTCAGCTCTCCCCAAACTCCTCAAAACGTCAATACAAGGGGCAATGCAGACACTTCAGCAACCAAAGAATATAACTGTACAAGAAAAACATTCCTAGCCACTGTCTTGACTGATCTTATAAAAGAATTGCTACAACTTGTCGAGATATTAAAACAAGATGCTGCGCATTAGGACTAAAGATCACCGCGAATCAGTTTATCAGCTGATAACTAATATCAGCACTTCCTCAAAGGCAAGCCCTTCTGTTCATTTCACACAATTTAGTGATGTCCTACTTCTTTGCCTTGGAGAATCTAAGACATCGATACTTCTCACCACTGACAGTAATTTCAAGTGCACCGTCCTGATTGTCCTGATTTGAAGCAGTGCCCATTAGAACACTTTTTTCTTTTTCCAGATTTTCCTTCTCAATTTTCAACCTTGCTTCCTGACGAGCAATTTCAGCCTATAAAACAAAAAAAGTTATTAGGCAGGTCCTAAACTGCATTTTTTCCTCCAACAAAGATTATGGCACGAAGATGAAACGTAAAAGCACATCACCGAAAATGAAGGGTCACATATCAGCACACATCAGGCTAGAATTCTAGAGGAAAAAAGAAGAAAAAAACAAGGATCAGGTCCTCCGAGTGATGGTAGAAAGCTGCGAAATTCACAAGCACCACCATTTCAGAGATATTACTGCATTTTGTTTCCTGCCCACAGAAATCTAAAATTCTGTGCTTCAGAGAACATAATAACACCTAAAACACACCTATCCACCTAGTATTGGAAAGACAAATAGTCTGAATTCATGGTATCATAATGATTGCTGATCATTATTAGCAACAAAGGGAGCCACCCAAAGAATAAGAAAGTGAAGCTTCAGAGTTCAGAAACAAGATTTCTTACGCTTGAGTAACAAAGACCCTAGCTGCCTCAAATCCATTCTGTAATTTATTGCCTATTGGAAGAAAATTTGTAGAATACCCTATCCGTAATCCAACATAAATTGAATTTTAAATATTGGTCCGTAGCATAAAGTTTTCCTAACTGAGAGTGGAAGTTCATCAAGGATGAAAACCCAAATGAAAAGTTCTTCCGTATTCATTTACATGATCTCAAGAACGGGGCATGTATTTAAAAATGAAAGCTCAAGTGCTTAACACTGAATATCCAACCAGTCAACCCACGAATAACTCATGTCCATATTTCTTAAAGTTGGAAATCATAATACTATGACCACACGACATAATTGCAATGCCACCATCTAAACCAAGTAAGCAGAGACTCAACCATACATCCAACGAATTTCTAATTTAATATGTCCATAAAAATTGGTGTGCATATAAGCCACAAAAATTAATTCGAGCATAGCTCGTCAGTCTAGTGCATCTACATAAAATCCAAACATATTCCCTGAGAAAAGACTAGTAAGGGCAATATTTCATTCAGGGAGGCTAAGTGTGACTCCTTCAGCAGAAATTGTTAGAGCATGTTAGCGAGTTTTACTTTTCCTATATGTTTACTGGCAGTTCACCTGTGAAAAATTGATAGCATTCGGTCGGAAACAGTGTTCGGTCCGTTTCTCATGCATGTCAAGTGAACGGATTTAAATCAGAATAATTTCATTTACATCTACAGCATTAGAACGAAACAAAAACCTATCCTAATTTGAGCGATTTCAAAACAAAGCGAAGATGGCACAAAACAAACATTTTCGTTAACGGTACCTCTCGACGAGAGAGCTCGGCCTTCCAGGCGGCTTCCCTCTCGGCGACCTCCCGCTCGCGCTCCTCGATGTAGCTCTGCATCTCCCTCTCCTTCATGATCCGGTCCTGGATGTCCGCGTCCAGCGCCTCCTGCAGCTCCTTCACGAACTTCGCCACCACCGCCTTGATCCGGAGCGACATCTCTCGTCCAACACCCGATTCGGGGCCTCATCTCGTCATGCCGCCCTCCTCCGTTAGGGTTCGGGTGGAAGACGAAGGGGAAGGGGAAGGGGAGAGGGAAGGTTCTGGTGGATTTGATGGAGGAGGACATCGTAAGCGCCCTCTTTTTTGTGGGAAATTACGAAAGTGCCACTAAACGTGTTGCTGCAAGTGTTGACCACAAATTAAAGCCTCTTCATAGCATAGATTGGGTCCAACTCACGAACAAAAGCTAGACGTATAATGAAGCGAAAGTCCACAGCCACGAGTTCTTGCCATTTGTAACAATCTCACAAGTCACAACTAATTAGGATTCGTACTTTCTTAGAAATTAGGATTAGTACTGGGGACTACGACTGGATCGACTACCTCTTCTGTTACAATACCTAACTTCTAGTTTTCGATACGGAAATTGGACGGGAACAAGTGCTTTTCGGAGTAACCCATGCGTGCACGCCCTGATGCAGCGATTATTACAGCCCCGTAGACCGGGACAACATAATTACCAAAGATCAGAACGAAGGTTACGGATAACATTCCTGGGAGAGTTTCATACAATAATCATATAACATTCCTAGCCTCCTAGGAATGAACGCCAATACACCAAGGCAACCCAATAGCATCCATGTTGTCTGGAGTTATTTATTACATATGAATCCAAACAATCCGTGGAGGAAGGGGACCGGCTCTTTTGTCAAAAGCTGGCCACTCTCTCAAACATATATCTACCTGATTCAGCAGCATCCCAGGCTTCATAAGTCATATACTGCATATTCTTCATTAAAAACATTGATTCAACTTTCCGATCACAAGTCTTCAACGATGGAAAACGAAAAGTAATCCACCACCAATGCAGCATCTCCTAGAGCTCATCTTTGGCATCTCTCGTCTCTGGCTCCTCGGTGTAGGAGGCAAATGCTTTGATGATTGACTCATATATCTCAATTCCCCTGAGATACTCATCTTGGTTTAAAAACTGCAAAACAGTCGGATGTTAAAATTTGAATCACATGTCTAACTCATAAAAGATAATGATATCCAAAGAGCATCAGCATACACAAGAACAGCAGTTTACATTTTTGTAAATGTGAGTTCCATATTGGTTCTTTTCTACATATACTTGCTAAGCTTCTCTTATTAAAGGAAAATGTAGTTCCGTGATGCAACAAAGGAATATAATAGATGGAAATGGCTGGGCTGAACCATAGCCATGTGTCACAACTCACACTAAAGTGGTGAACGCTGAATTAAGATTTTTTTTCTTCTTTTAATCGAAAGACGAAAGGCCATTTAAGATTGATGAAGCATGTTTGTGTAAGGAACGGTAGCATATAAAAGATCCCACTTTGTTCATCAAGTCTTGGGTGATCGTTGTCCAGTAACATAACATGTATCCTATAAAATGTATAATACTACATTTCCATTCAATTGTGAATTGTGATATGAATTGAAAAAAGAAGCGGCGACAAACCTCATTATGATCATGCAACAAGATAGGGGTATTTGCCATAGGAGAAAAGCCAAAAGCTGGTATTCCTCTTTCACGGAAGAAACGGGCATCAGTTGATGCAGGGAAGATCTCTGGCTTACTGAGTTTTCCGTTAGCTTTCTTTACAGCCTCCTCTAGCAGAGTCCACCAGGGATTGGAGCTGTCAGCAGCAGAAATGGCTGGCTTCCCAAGCATATCATATACAGGAACCTTGTGCTTGAACTGCCATGTGGATAATACACTTTCCACTTAAACTTGGTATTAAAAAAGACATGTTTCTTTTTTTGAAAGATTCAGCAAAACAATTTCAGTCAATCACAGAGACCTTGCAGATTCTAAATCCTTACGGTTACGGCTGTGTTTGGATGTGATGCTTTAACTTGGGATTTCACTTTGACTTGGGCTTTCAAAGCGAATCATTTATGTGATTTGTTTTGATGAATTCCTTAATGTCTTTAGGATTTATAAATCTTTCAGGTAGTTTGAATTAATACCATCTCTATAATAATATAGTTCTCAAAAGCAAATCAAAAAATTGAAAAGTGGACTTCGAAAATTTTAATATAACTTCAGTCATTTCAATTAATTGAAAAAACTATATTATACCACAATGGTGATCAAATGTACGATTTCATGTGTTCTTGCATACTCCATGTGAGTTGGAAAAGAAATATTAACAATAACTACCATATGCGAGTTTTACTTACTATCATTTGAAATGCCATGCTGATTGACAAGGTTGAACAAAATCACATCTTTTACAGGTCTTGGATTTCTAAATCCCATCATACCTTTGTATGATGGGGTTTACAAATAATGCATGAACAGTCCAAACACACCCTAAGTGAACAAGTAGGTTTCTTTAGGATTAGCAACAGAAGTGGAATATTAGCTGCATTAACTTAAACTACAGTTTACCCATTAACATACATAGCAGCTCTTCATAAATCCATAGACACCAAAGTGGTTTGGTATCAAAAATTAATAAAAGGTTGCAGATTATTTACAGATTGGTAGAGTCGAGCAGAAGAATATATATAATACAAATTACAATGATCAACTAGAAATGTTTGGGTCAGCATTTACCTCGACGGTCATATTTCTTGAAGAAGGTGCCCATTCTTCAGCAATACGCCTTTCTAAAGCTTCAACATTGACGTTTGGAGGGACCCTGATATCAAAACCTGCCTCTGCTTCTGAAGGTTGTAAATTCATTACAAAACCCTGCAAGAGCAATTTCCATAACATAACATATCACACTTGAAGGTGATTCCAAAATGGTGAAATCTGAAATAGCTCTATCCTATTCCTATGTTTCCCATAATTAATGATTCTACTCTAAAATCATAAACTTCATATTCACTGAGTTCACCATGACCAGAATTAGTCAACAATATTTACACCAAAACAAGAGAAGCCATGGTAACCACAGATCACGCTACAACTACAGCTACCAAAACAAACACACACACACAAAACCAGTAACAGAAACTCACATCATTAGAAGGCGTTCCAGCTTTCAAATAAACCATATTCACGGAAACGACCTCTCCTTCCGCCCTCTCCCCGGCCTTGACCAAATCGAACTGCGCCTTCCTAAACCGTCTCACAACCTCAACACTCCTCATCAAATTCTCCATGGCGCTCCCATCGAACAACTTCGCGCCATGCCCGGGCGACCCAGTCGCCCTAACGACCGTCCACCACGGACTCCTCTCCCCATTGAAAACCCTATATTCCTCCCCAGGCGAAGCCAACCCCTCATCCAACACCACCCCAACCCCCAACCCCCTAAACACCTCCGACGCCGCGAACTTCCCCGCCCCATCCTCCCCTCCGATCTCCTCGTCCGGCACAAACGACAAGTAAACCGTCCTCTCGGGTTCAAACCCCTCCTCCTTGAGGCGTCGGATGGCCTCCAAGTACTGCATCGAGACGCACTTCATGTCCTGTGCCCCACGCGCGAGGACGTTGGAGGAGGTGTCGATGTCGGCGGCGAAGGGCGGGGAGGACCATTTGTGGGGCTCAGCGGGGACGACGTCGGTGTGGGAGTTGAGGAGGATGGAGGGGAGGGAGGGGTTGCGGCCCGGCCAGCGGAGGAGGAGGAGGGGCTTGTTGGGGGCGAAGGAGAGGAGTTGGGAATGGAAGTTGAGGTCGTGGGACTGGGAGAGGAGGAAGTCGACGGCCGCGGCGTAGTCGGGGGAAGGGTGGGAGGTGTTGATGCGGAGGTAGGTTTGGAAGCGAGCGATGGCGGGGTTGGGAGTGGCGGAGAAGGGTGCGACGAGCAGAAGGAGCAGGAGAAGGGTGTTTCGGGTTGTTTGTCCCATTCCTTGGGATTGGTGTTCAGCTCTCATGCTCTGGTTCAACCAAACCTCATTTGGAATTTAGGTTGCGCTGGTAGTCCAAAGTAAAATTCACTGTGATAATTTTTATAAGGGCATCTCTTGGACCATCACTAACCATGACCTAGACGATCCGGTCATCAACTCTCTCTCTTTTCAAAATCAGCTTTCTCTCTCTTCCACATCAGCTTTCTCTTTCCTCAACTCACTTTCTTCTCTTTCCTACACTATTCACATTTTAACCACAACCCAACGACAACCTATTTCTCTCCTCCACATCATTTCGGGGTCCATCTTGGTAAAAATTTAAAAAAAAATAAAAAAAATTCTAAAAAATCAAGATAATTATAAAACGCATTTTCATTAAAAAAAATCTCTAACAAAAAATTCAAAACAAAAACAAAACAAAAAATCAAAAAAAAAAAATCAACCCGGATGCGCCATGTGGCGCGACCGGTTTGGATGACCCGGACAACCGGGTCGACGACCCGGTCTTCTTCGACCGAAGATTTCCGCGGTTAACAAAAAAAAATCTCGGTCGTCTATGACCGACCTGGGCACGACCGCAAAAAACCCCACGTTAAGGGATGCCCTTAGCGAGGGAAAACCTGGGCCATCCCAGGTCGGTCGAATGACGCGGAGATTGGGTTTAATTTTTATTTGGTTTAAATATGTTGGAGTATTATTTATTTGTTGGAGATGTTGGATTTTATTTTTATTTGGTTTAAATACGTGGGGTATTATTTCGTAAATAATTTGGTATTAAAACTATATTGAGGTAATGTAATATTTTATTGTATTACGCTACGTATAGTGGTTTAAATAAATATGTATTTTGTTTTTTATTGATAAAAATAATTATTTGCTTATTAATAAATATTTGTTTGAATTATTAATATTTCGGGTAAATATAATTAATTTTGGAATATAATAAAAGTTAGTGGAAATAAAAGATGACGCGGAGGAGAGAGTTAGGTTGTTGTGGGTTGTGGTTAAGAGGTGAATAATGTAGGAAAGAGAAGAATGTGAGTTGAGGAAAGAGAAAGCTGATGTGGAAGAGAGATAAAGTTGATTTTGAAGAAAGGGAGAGAGAGATGATGATCAGGTCGTCGAGGTCATGGTTAGTGATAGTCTAAGTGTGCATGTCATGCAAAAGAGAGAAACAATTCTCTTAGATTTTTAATGATAAAAAATTATTACACCTTTCATTCCTTCGAGGAAACGAGAGAAAACTCAATTTTTGCAACTTTCGTCACATTTCAACTTCTCCAACTACACCTTTCACCCTCTTTACCTCCTCCAATGACTTCTTTTTCAACCACATCTCACAACACCTCTCAAGACACCTTCGGTGTTTGTTCACAAAAATAGTTGCCCAAAGGGACGTAGACAGAGGTGGTCGAAAAATACGTCGCGAGACATGACAATTCCGTACCTCTGAGCCCTCCGAGGGAGGTTGGGTCCCTGTACAGGACTAGACTTAACTAACATTCACAAATAACAGAATTTGAATTTCATCGTATTACAGTTACAAACAGGGGTGTCCACTCTTATTTTTCGCAAGATGATGTCCACCATTTGATTTTTAGGTCGTCCTTAACAGCATTATACTTTCTCTCTATGTTCACTCTTAACCGTGCCCTAAAATCTCTCGAACACCTTACATTCTCTCACATCCACTTCATTTGAGGATCAATCATAGGTAAAAAAATTAAAAAATTGTAAAAAATAAAAACAAATAAAAACATATTTTCAAATGAAAAAAATGAAAAAAAGATTTAAAGTAAATATATTGCCATTATTAACTATTAACAAAATAAATAAAAATAAAAATGGAGGACGTGCCACCCACCTGCCGGTCAGCACGCCCCTCCTGGGGATGCAAATGTATATTTTTGAATTCGATATAACTTGTATCCGAATTCGAATCTGAATTCCAAATAAACATATCAAATCCAAATTCAATTGAAATTTTTATAGCTTACCAATTTCATATCCAAATTTGAGATCTTTTCCAATTCGGATAATGTTCAAATTCCTATAACATATTTTTATATATCTTTTGTTGTATTATTTAAATATTTTGGAAAGTTTAAGAGAATTATATTATAATTTATTTTTTGTATTTCTATTATGTTTATATTTACATAAGAAAAAACTTTATTTCTTATTAACTCACAATACAAATATTAATAACCACGTATATTGAATGTCAAAATTGGTTTTTCGGATATTCGGATATTGTTTGACTTATAACCGAATTCGTATTCGAATTTGAAAATGATAAAAAAATTAAATCAATTTCAATTTCAAATTGTATTCGGTAAAATCTTATTTACCAAATATCAACCAAATTGTAATTTTCGAATCAGATACTCCGATAATTAGTTAGCATTTGCATCCATAGTCCCTCCCGCTAGAGGGATGTCCGCCCAGACGTCCGATAAAAGAGTCTCATTAAAGATATTCTTAAAGATTAGGTGTTCATCCTTCGATTACAAATACAAACAACAAAATTTTAAATCTCTCTGTTCTGTTTTGACTCATGTAATCCACTTTTCACCTGCATTTTTTGCACAAACACCCACTTTAAGAAAAAAGAAATAGAACTGATCCCATTTGCACTATTGCACCCCTTGTTTCGGTTTCACCACGACCACGACCACGACCACGACCACGGAGTTGGTAAGCGCATTGACTTGAGTTCTCCTCCACGTCGCACGGTCAACCACAACCAACCACAAAAGCAATCACAAATGTTTCGAGCATCAAACATCACAAAACAACAAGAACCAATTTCCCCCAACACACTGACACAGCAAATATGGGTTCACCTTATCAACAAACACAAAACCTTGGAACACCGGTATAAACACAATACCACATCAATGTTTGTTCAAAAACCTCCAGGGGGCTGCCGATAGTACCCTTCATGATTATCTGCATGGCAAAGATGACAGTAAGATGCAAATATTTCATGTTTACATTTCTTTTGTATTTCTAGAAGTCAAAGTCAACCAAAAATTACACGTTTATGTAACTATGTCAGTTAAACTTACTTGGTTGATTCCAATTTGGTGGCGGAGGTTGCGGAGGGTGTCGATATAATTCATGTGGAGGGTTCTGTGGAGCATAAGGAGGTTGTTCACGATATGACCCATGTGAACGGTTCAATGGAGTATTGTGAGTGTAGCCTTGAGGTGGACCGTGATGACGAGGGTATTGATGTGATCGGTAAAAATTGATTTGAGGGGCACAGCAAGGGTACTCTGGTGAAGCATGAGAGGATTCATATGATCCACACGAAGGGTTTGGAGGCATATAGTTAGTGTAAGTTGGAACGTAGCTGTACGGAGGAGGTGGTGAATGTTCTGGTGTAAAATAAATATATGGTGGCGATGGTGCTGAAGGCGCAATGATTTGTGGTGTAACTGGTGTTGAACTGCACTCTCCAACCTGCACAATCGATGGACACAATTACCAAATCATTGATGGGAATAACAACCTATGTTGTAGATTGTGCAAGTGGAACATTTTGGGGGTTCAAACTTATGCTGTATAGGAAATTAGGAATTTGGTGTTTGTAAATTTTATAAAAATTTAGATGAAAGGACCGGTTCCCACGATATAAATCACTTTCAGAAAAAGCCTGCAAAGAAGTACAGGTTAAGTTATAAGGTTCGCAATTGATCTAGACAACCTTATTTTTTAAAACAGGGTAATATTATTTACTTCCTACTTAAATATGGCTTCTTGAGATACATTGGTGCTATGTGTCCATTCTCTTCAATTATGCCATGATTGTTTGAAATTCAAGTGGCTACATCTTGTTGAACAATCACAAGTTTTCCCTTGCCCCTGGGGTTCCCTACTAGAGCATCTGAGCAAGTCACGACATTATGTACTAACATTGTGTATGGGTGTGGAAGTTTAGGGCTTAAATGACATTGGGGTGTCAATGGTAACTGAACCAAATCCGGTGGCGCCGAACCGAGATAAAATGTATATGGATTGGATATGGTTATTCGATTTTAAAACCGACTATGTTCCGATTCTAACTACTTGAACTAGATCTAAATATGGGGTATTATTAAAATAAAAAAATTCTAAAAAGTTGTAAAAATTATATAAATGTCTGTGTACGTAAAAATCGAAAAATTTATAGATTTGGTACCAGATCTAGTTCCAAATGATCCGATTCTGGATATTGAAGTTGGAAACCGATCTGTTATCTTCCCTACTTGCATCACTATTAAACGAAAACCTTTTTGTCTAAGGTAAGCGATAAAGCAACTTCTAGAGCAATTTAAAAACATATTTTGTCTACATGCTAACAATCTCATTAGAGACCACCAAAGATAACAGTTTGAAATGCTTAGTCTAGATGTAATGATGTTGTTTTGGTGGTAGAAGTTTATCCTGACAGGTCCCTCCCATTGGTGAGAATTTGTTACTGTTTTTTTGTGTGTTTTTGTTTTAAAAAATATTTTAAAATCGTTTTTTCAATTTTTTTTATGAAAATAAGTTTTTTATTTGTTTATATTTTCTAGAATTTTTTGATAATTTTTCGTGTTTTGCCTAGAATTGATCCCGAAATGACGTGTAGGGGAGAGAATGTAGGGCGTTTGAGGTGTTTTTGGGTGTGGTTAAGAAAAATTTAGGGGGTTAGTTTGAGTTGACGTGGTGGAAAGAAAAACTGATGTGGCGGAGAGAGAAATCAGGACGCCCGGGAACTGCCCCGTCGCTGTTAATCCGAGTATTTCGATTACTTAGGCGAAATAAGCATGACTCCGTCTTAGATAATAGATTGAGTGTGCCTAATTATCACGAGCTAGAGTCTAGAGGGGACAAACTATTCTCGATTTCGTAATTCAAGAACATAACTTGTAATTTAACATCTTTCCGTGGTCAATTGTGCCTAGAACTACCACTATTAACATCTTTTATATTTTTTGTCCTAGAACTACCACTATGCATATAATCATATATAGCCATGTGAGACTGTTACCCCAGTATTTCGATTACTAAGACCATCACTAATCATGATCTGGACGACCTGATCATCAGCTCTCTCTTCAAAATCAGCTTTCTCTCTCTTCCACATCAGTTTTCTCTTTCCTCAACCCACATTCTTCTATTTCTTATACTATTCACCTCTTAACCACAACCCAACATAACCCACAATAACCTATCTCTCTCATCCATGTCATTTCGGGGTCCATCTTGGTAAAACTTTAAAAAAAAATTAAAAAAATTCTAAACAATTATAAAACGTATTTTCAAAAAAAAATTAAAAAAACTAAAACAAAAAATTCTAAAAAAAATAATAAATAAAAAACAAAATTTAATATTTTTTTATTGGACGACCGGGTCGTCGACCGAGGCGTTTCAACGCCCAGTGACCTGGGATGCTCTTAGGCGAAAAAATCACGACTCGGTCTTAGATAATAGATTGAGTGTGCCTAATTATCACGAGCTAGAGTCTAGAGGGGAAAAACTATTCTCGATTTCGTAATTCAAGAACATAACTTGTAATTTAACATCTTTCCATTGTCAATTGTGCCCATCTTTTATATTTTTTGTCCTAGAACTACCACTATGCATATAATGATATTTAGCATATAATATCAGGGTGTTTTTATCAATTTGAATCCCGCCAAAAGGAATTCCTTCACGTACACATGTACTCAAAGAGTTTTCCTTAATTTATTCTCTATAACTAAGGTATGGACAAACAATAATGAAATGAAATTAACAGGTAAAACAGAAATGAAGACTGATAAGAGGTCCGTGGTGTTCGATCTCTTGTCTTGGTTATTACACGACTAAGATTTACCAATTGGACTGACTAGCATAGTTGGAAGGACTAACTGTGATTAGCTTTGTTTGTTGTCGGCGGTGTTTGATCTCTAATTTAATCTATTCTAAGACTGATTCGACTAACTACCAACGGAGAAGAGGAATGTCTATGTTAACGAACAAACTAAGACTTTACCTCCCGCCTTTGGTAATACATCATGACATTCACTTCCCCGGTATATCTGTTGTTCAGAAGTCAAATAAAATAGAGCCATTATTCACAAAGAAATAGAGAAAAAGGAAGACATGCATATCAAAATGAACAAGTAGTTTGATCTTATTTCCATTACTTGTGATCCTTATCGTAGATCTTCGAAATATTGTCGTCAATCCTGGAAGATAAAACCTTATGCAGTGAAATCCTACACATCAACAACAAAGGCATATGGTTGGTACAAATTCGTTGACCGGAAACTAGAGAAACTTAATTGACGAGAACAACATCAGCTGAAAACTAAATAATCTTTGGATTTTTTCGTACCCAAAGAAAGCAATTTCCACAAACATATATAAATCTATACATAAATATTCTTGTAGGAATGTCGGCTTACTTGCCCTTGCCAATGATGGCATCTGAAGAGAAAATATTACTATTGTAGACAATGAGATCAATATAGCCCAGACCTTCCTTCAAAGAAAAGGTGACTTTGTCTCCGAAACGAGGATTCTTGTTCCCATTAATGTTGGATGTTTTTGATCTAAACGTCTCAGTTGCATATTCAAGGCATACATAAGCATCATTTGTCTTCCTCAAGTTCGAGCATCCCAAAACTTATATTTGTATCAGCAAATTAAACAAACACAAATTAATAAGCACAAAATTATTCAAAAATCATAGCCCCACAAGATTATTTTTTCTTCTAAAAATGAAAAAATATATATGAGAAAGTGGAAAATCCACGAGAATGTAAGTTCCAAGTTAACAAAAGAGAGACACAATTTCTATGATTTAAAACTACTGTTTAAGTCCACAAGAATGGAAATGAGGGCGATCAAATAAGTATGATTGCTTACCAATGATGTGAAGAGGTAGACCTTCAATCCTAGAGCCGGTCATTGTGCCATGCTTAATAAGAAGCATATAACGACATATATATAGTGGTGATTCGGAAAGGCTTCCTTTTTTAAATTGTTTGAGGTGCTAAAAATAATTTTATATTCTAACCATAACTTTACCTTGACTAATTTATGTTCCTTGCGTTGCTTGGTCATGTTTTTGTTGGAATTCAATTTCTGATTCTGTGCACCAAGCAAAAACATTTAAAAACTGTGGTTTGTTAATAATTGAAAGACAGAAACAAATCTATAATTGAATTTCTTGTTGGCCCTAATTAGGTGGTTTGTCAGTTCAGTGTGCTTTCCAATATTTAAAAGGGTTAATTACAGTTTGTCATTCTGAATTATGCATTGGTATAATTTTACCACATTAAAGTTTCAAAGTTAACAGTTACCTCCCCTGAGCTTCAACACTTTGCACACTTGAACTTCAAAAACTCATTATTTAACACACATTCGACGTTTTTTTTCCTAATTTTTTGTTGTATCCCTAATACACTCCTAAACCTATATTTATGTGAAAGTTTGGATCGAAACGGAGGTCGGATATGGTTGGAATTTGGGTCAGATTGACACTCAATCCGACCCAATTCATCCGAATTTTTTGTTTGTTTGTTTGTTTTTTATTTTAAAGATAAAAATTATTTATATATAATTAGGATAATATATTAATTAGGTAAATTGAATTAAATTAATTAGGTATTGAAAAATAATTGAAAAAATATTTTATGATTAATTAACTTTTTTTGACTTTTTTAGATAAAAATAAAATTAAAAAAATCATAAACAAATTAAGAAATAGTAGTACAGTACTCATACATTTCGGAAATAAAATACAATACAAATACAGAATACGAAATACAACAGAAATAAGGAAAGGAAAGACAATCATCCAACGGATATTGAATTTAAACAACCAGAATACTGATAAACTACCACAGACATATTGAAAACATAAGCACCTACATATATCCTTGTACTTTAGTCCACTCCTTGAGTTCAGCAAGTGTTTCTTTATCGAATTCGTCATTGTTTTCCTTCTTCATTGGAGCGAATAGGACATCAAGTTTCTTGCTGCTCAGTTCTCTTTTGAAATTCACCCCAGCTTCGATGCGTTTCCACTCCATCCGTTCTTCGTAACGCAAATATTTTAATTTCTTTCACTTTTGCGTTATATTTAATTTGTTTTCCCAGTTCTAACATATCAGGATCAAGTTGTGTCTGAAATGGTTGTTTCCCCTTCTTTTTTTGGCTTTTTTAACACCTTTAGGACGATGACATGTTTCGAACACCATTTCATCTGCTGACGGTGTTGCGTTACTCCCATCATCGTTAGTGATTTTTCTTTTCTCGCTGCTAAAACTCTCCGGACTTTCTGCAGTGACGTTTCCGGTGGGAAGTCCAAGCGCAACAGACTCCCATTTAGGGTACCTGCATAACAAATGCCAAACATGCATGAACTGAAATTTGGCGTTGTGTGTTCGTTCGTAGATGATGTGCGCTTCATGAATGACATCGTACTCGTTGTAACCGCTTGGATATATATATTGAAGTAGTCACGCGCGTACTGTAGGTCCTCGATCCAATCGTCTCGTCTTTTGTGAGTCACGCGCATACTGTAGCTCCTCGATGCCTGAGAAGTCCAAGCCTCGATCCAATCGTCTCGTCGTTTGTGAGTCACGCGCATACTGTAGGTCCTCGATGCCTGAGAAGTCCAAGCCTCGATCCAATCGTCTCGTCTTTTGTGAGTCACGCGCATACTGTAGGTCCTCGATGCCTGAGAAGTCCAAGTCTCGATCCCATCGTCTCGTCTTTTTTGAGTCACACGCATACTGTAGGTCCTAAATTTTAAATTTATTAATTTGTGGTTTTCTAAATTTTAATAATATTTTCGTATTTATTAATTAAATGTTAATTAAAAACGAATGAATTGTTGATATTAAATAATTACGATAATGATTATTAATATATTTTGTTGATTGTTGAAAGAGTTTTGGAGAGAAGAATAAAAATAATGACGTGACAACAAATACTGTAACGTGACTGGGTGGATTGGGTAATGGTTAAAGATTTTGTAGGGGGGTTGATTTGTGTTGACGTGGCAGAGAGAGAAGCTGACGTGACTGAGAGAGAAAACAGGACGCCCGGGAACTACCCGACGCTGTTAAGGAAGCTCTAAGGTTTTTATCTCCAACGTACGAAATAAAGTGTGGTCAACAGAACTACGTCTTCTTTTTCTTAGAAAAATATATACAAAGTCAACAGAGTTACGAAGTCTTTCTTTTTCTAAAAATGAGAACTATAGTTCTTCGTCCGATTTTTACTTATATTGTTTATCGCAATTACTCTTTTGTCATTTACGATCTATTTAATACACATTTATTGATGTCTCTTAAATCAAGATTTTTGTCTCAATTTTTCTCACTCTACTAGTACCAACACCACAAAAATGTCTGACGAAATGTTTAAATCCGATAAAGTAAGTCCAGAAAAAAATAATCACCATGGGTGTCTTGTTAGGACGCCCTCCCCTTGAGGGGCGTCCTATCCGGGCGCCCCCCGTGGAGGAGGTTGCCCTACACTATATTATTGCATGTTAGATTACAATTGTTTTAGGGAACTATTATTCGTCGCCGGAAAACTACTTAAATCGCCCCAAAAATTACTTTTTTGCCCTTAACAAATCAATTAATACCCATTTCATCCAGTGTCTTTAAACAAGGTATTTGACTCAGTTTTACTCACATTCCTAGTACCAACACCACGAAAATGTCTGGCGAAACACCTGAATCCGGCTAGGTAATGGAGGCGGATTTTTTTTTTCCGACTCAGGCGTCTGGCTAAGACGCCTCCACCTAGGTGGAGGCGTCTGGATACGACGCCTACACCATGGTGTCTTAGAGAGGCGCCTCCACGAACGTGGAGGCGTCTGGCTAAGACGCATATGTGGAGGCGTCATAGCCAGACGCCCGTATTTTTTAATAATAAAAATAAAAAATAAAATATAAATAAATTCTTAAAATTATACGGTGTGTTATCTCAAATTATTTGAGGTTCTGTTGCAAGATTTTTGGTGGTAACGGAGTCAAATTACAATGAGTTTTTTTGCAAGTGATTAATATTCATAAAATTTAAGATCCAAAATCCCCGGTGGTAAAACTTCCCGACTTACAAATACCACATCGACATGTCGTTCGAGAGTCTCGCTTAAAAACTTCCCGACTTACAAATACCACATCGACTTGCAACATTGAAGTTTATCATTTTCCCTTAAAAATTCAATTATACTTTAAGTTGCCTTAAATTAATTATGGAGCCATTTGGAATTTGATTTTGGAAGAAATCACTTCATTACATACAAAAGAAACTAACCAAGATGTTGCAACGTGCACTCATTATTTATATTCATTTCGCACCTTACAAGATTATTCTTTAATTTTTAGTAATGACAACCACACCGCAAACCAACTTTTAACTCTTCAACCAAACAAAATACGAATTCAAACTCATTGCCAAACACAAAACCGTATATGCAGTTGATTGAACCCTTCTTAATTGTACACCAATTCAAACACGCAACAGACACACATATGGTCCATCACTCATAAAATACCACACCTCACCAGTTCTTCATCAATATCCTGGACGCGGTGGATAGAACCATGGACAATGATTATCTGCACGTACGAAAAAAAGGGACTCAGATGCAAATCGTTCTTGTTCGCATATTTATAGGAGTCTTACCTAGTGGACTATAATAAGAATGAAATACATACATTGTTGGTACCAATACGATTGCTGATGATCAGTCTGAGGATTATACTGATACGATCCATATGGAGGGTTTTGCGTCGGATAGTGAGGGTAGGCAACTGGGGGTTGAGCAATACGAGGAGGCTCAGGAGGGTGTTGATTCAATCCTCCAATCTGTAGATATTAATATGGACACAAACACTAATTAACTAGATCAGTAATGCTACAAAAAAAGAAGTCAACATAGGATTAGGACGACCGATCGATATTATGCTCCACATCTGAAGTGGTTGTTGAATTTTCGCCATAATGTATCTAAGGGTGTACTTTCTTAATCTGCGTCTTCTTTTACAATCCAACTTTGTACATTTTACTTCTAGCAGCTAAATTAACTTAACGAGAAAGATCGAGTTTGAGTAGTATTTTGAGTGTCTTATATATCCTTATGGACGCATGCATGGTAGATGTAGAACATGATCAAGTATGACATCTACAGAAAGATGAATGCATGAAAGTGCATCAACAATATCTGTATGTAAAATATAAAAAATCTTTTTAATTAGTGGTATATATGTTTGTGTACCGAATGATGTTTTAATTAATCGAGCGTTTTTTCTTCAGATAAATATACTCTTATAACTGCAAATGGAATTAAGAATCTGGATGAGCTTTAATGTGCAATGTGTCATTTCTTAAGAAACATACATGAAGTTTGGAATAAATTTTATTACGATTGAACATGAGGTTCAAGTTTTGCCTGGCTTTTAGTTGAGCAATGTACCTATTAAATTGGAATCTAAGTCTTATGTGAACTAGAAACCAAAACCATCAATAACGATCTTATATAAAGGTAACATAGAATGATTAATGATTATAATATGCCAAAGTTGTACTGCTCGATCTACTTTCATTTCTCGAAAGAATTTTGGGTCAATTATGCAATTGAACCATGACACGAATTTTGTCAAATAAACATCATGAACAATATGATTCTTTGATTAAACATTTTCTCAAACTTCAAAATAAATCTGAATTTGAAAATGTAAATGTAAATTTTCTTTCTAAAAATACCCGAAATTAGTCTGAAATACTTGATTCTCTATGGCCGACTATAGATACCTATACATACATCTGCATAAAAACATAATGAAACTAATGGAGGAACATATAAGTTGATATATAGTCATTGTTTGTTAAATTATTGTCGAACTAGAATTTTACCTGATTCCTTTCATAATGCATTATGACTTTCACTTCTCCTGCATAACTGCTCGATCAGAAAATGAAATTATCAAAATTTACAATTATCTAAAAGCAGTAATAAGAGAAATAGGAAAACATGTACATAAAAGATTCCATTACCTGCCACTATCGTAGATTGTCGAAACGTTGTCGTCAAATCCAGAGGATAAAACCCTCTCCAGTTGAATCCTGTATATCAACACCAAAAACATAAGGTTAGTACATACATCATCTAAACATAAAGAGTTGAATAATCAGCGACGAGCCGACGACTATTAATGCATCAGCTGAAAATTTTAGAAAAATCTCAAAACCCATATATATAGTATGCACATTTTCTCTCGAAGGAATATGAAGTACACTGTATGAAAACAATATATTTCAGCGTATATATGCTTACATGCCACTGCCGATGACAGTGTTACTATTCCAGACATAGACCTTGATGGCGCCGAGGCCTTCGACCAAATAAAAGGTGGCCTTGTCTCCAAATTTAGGACTCCTGTGCCCATCCTTACTTGTTTTTGTTCTAAACTTCTCACTTCCGTATTCAAGGTATACGTAGAAATCTTGCTTTGTGAACAACTTCGTCTTCTTCAATTTGTTTCCTTCCACAACTTTTCATCGATTGATCGTATCCACATGGACAACACAAACAAGCGTAAAGTAGACTTCAAAACGATAATATGTTGTTACTTTTTTTTAACCTAGAAATTTACACAAAATGCAACTTGTATGAGCATGTAATTTAAAATTCAAAATAAAAAATGATAAGCACCATATATATTGTGATCTAGGTTATGCCTTTACTACAACTTTGGATTGACGATGCAAAATCTATCAAATGCATAAGATTGCTTACTCGTCATGTGGAGAGGTTTGCCTTGTATGCCAAAGGTGGTCATCGTAACACGAAATTGAGATGGACACAAAGAGAACTAATGTTGATAAACTTATGAGATGGAAGACAACGAGTACATATCATGCGTGAATATCTGGCAAGGGTGGAATTTCCTCTTCTTTTGACACCGTCAAAATAATTATTGTCTGATTTATTGTTGGCCGGTGGTTTTTAGTGCAGTTTGTGTGCTCTTGAAGTAATATTGATTGAATATGATGAAATAGCGCTCAAGTAATTCAATTAATTAGTCAATTGGAAACATAAATATATTAAATTTGTGGAGGCATATTATATGCTACGCAGAATTTCATTTTGGTAAAAATATCTAATATGCTCTCAATTATTGCAAACGTGAAACGGACGTTGTAACGAACATCCAACAATAGGTTTAGACTTTAGACCACCGACTACATTCAACGAAAATTCGATCGTGACATAATCATATCATAATCAGTCTATTACTCGTTTGCAGAAAAAAAGTATTTCTCATGAATGATTGAAATATTTAGATATCTTCAAACCTATCTTAGTCAGAAACATTCAACCGAACTTCGATAATAAAGAAACCACAATAAAGAAACCAGCTCTATATTCGTTTTTTTCACATACTTACTCAGACCTTCAAAATCACAATTGGCATCAATATATAAGCTAAATTGACCTATCATGTTTTTCAGTTTGTCCACTAACAATTGTCTCACGTGAAATGTACTTAACATTTTGATGTTTGAACCGCCTCTAGTCGGCTATCTGTATAATTTTATTTTATTTTTATTTTATTTTATTTTTTTTGGGTGGATGCAGAAGTGGATTCAGAATAAAAAAAATCTGGTGGGGCAGATTGTTTTTCCATTGGTCGGATTTTTTACATAGGACCTACAGCTTTAAGATGATATTTTAATTGAATTAATTAAAAAAATAAAAATTGAAAATATCTTTCCTATTTTTAACATTTTTTCAAACCGGAATACATTAAAATTCAAAGGTTAGTTACAGTTTGCCCTCATGAACTATGTCTTGGTATCACTTTGCACTCCTGAACTTTCAAAGTTAACAGTTACCTCCCCTGAAATTTCATTTTGTAACACTTTACCCCCATAAACTTCAAAAATTCATTATTTAACGCACACTCGACGTTTTTTCCCAATTTTTTTGTTGACTCAATCTGACCCAAATTCCAACCATATCCGACCTCCATTTCGATCCAAACTTTCACGTAAATATAGGTTTACGAGTGTATTAGGGATACAACAAAAACAATTGGGAAAAAAACGTCGACTGTGTGTTAAATAATGAAAATTTGAAGTTCAAGGAGCAAAATGTTACAAAATGAAAGTTTATGAGAGGTAACTGTTAACTTTGAAAGTTCAGGGGTGCAAAGTGATATCAATGCATAGTTCAGAGGAGTAAACTGTAATTAACCCAAAATTAAAACATTCAAAAGAATTTTTTACAACTATAAAACACGACACAGTTAAATTGATTTTATTCTTACAACTGAAATTCCAATATCTAAACATAAAACATATGATTTGGTAAGATTAATTGTTTATGTTCGTTCTTAAGTTTAAAATCGATAAAATTTAGACAAATAGATGGAGTAATATAGTATATAAGTATAACATAAAATTATAATAAAAGAATTTTGTAATAATTATTACTATTTATGCTCTTTGCTATTTTCGTTCGTGGAATTGCAGACTTTGGATTTATTATTCATTTTACGACTCTTATGTATAGAATGACCTTAATGAATAAGTTTCCTATAAATGCTAGTTTATTTTAAATTCCCATTCCATTTTCCGCCAACCAACAAACTCGACAGTGTCAAAGTGAGATATAATATGTCAATAAGCATAACTGTACTAGAAAAGTAAGATTGCACATCATAATCAAAAAAAGTCAAATCCCAAACATCCACAATACTTAACTAAAATCTATACAATGTTCATTTTTCAACTAAAAATTTATCAAACTTACACAACAATGTAAGTCCAAAAAATTATAGTTTATCTTCCAAATTTAGTTGTTCAAAATAACTTGTAAGTCCCAAATCTAAATCAAATCGACTCTAAAACCAATTTTTGTCAAAAAATTATTTTAACTTCTCCCAAATTCTAAATTAAACAACAGTTCAACAATTATACTGCAAACTTCAAGATACTGTACTAAAATATATGGGATTGAATAACAAAAAACTAAAAAAAATTGGGAATTTTTTTGGGAGGGAAATCTGGAGGGGGCACCTGCCCATAACGTGGCTCCGCCACTGCGTGGATGGATGGTGGATACCCTTTGAAGAAGTTCCATACTGAACCTTTGCTCACGTATTTTTTAGATTTGCTTGGCGTACTTGCTGCACTTCAAAATCAGCCTCGCAAACTTGGAAAATTATGGGCTTCACTCCACATCAATACGTACTATTACCTACCAAGTCCGTTAGTTTTATAACCATTTTAATAGGAATTTGCCGATAAGTAATTAAGTTTGTTGGGTATTACAAATTCGGACTTCTTTGAAGATTTTTTTATATATTCATGGATTAGACCATAATTATGTAATTATTTAAATCTTAAGTACTACATAAACCACTATCATCTGTTGATCCCACAAATAACTAGATCGAATAAATTATTAAAATTATAGTAAAATTATGTTGTTAATGTAATCTGCGAAATATTTTATTAAGATGGTGGGAAGTGCATCCCACATTTTTTTCCAAGTGTACGAAAACAATTTTGGAGAGTAGCGAGTAGTTTTTAGAAACAACCGTGGTAGTTTCAATAATAACTTTTCGAACAGTTCCCGTATGCATCCAAATAAAATAAAAAAAGGCTTCCTAACCAAAAAAACCTAAATGGTGGATGATGCTGGTGTTGATGTGATCGAGGGTCTTGAGGGGTATAGTGAGTGTAGGCTTCAGGTTGATATGTCCATCCATATTGAGGGTTTGGAGGACCACCGTGAGTATAGACTTCAGGTGGAACGTTGTTATATGGTGGTGGTGGTGGTGTGAAATAGTGATATGTTGGTGTTAGTGGTGGTGTAACGTAATGATGTGGTGGCGTTTGGGGTACCTGTTGAATAATGGAAACAAATATCAAATCATGAGTACGTTGTTTATTGCATGCTTTTGTAAAATTCTAATTTGAATGTTTTCACATTCAAAATTTAACATTTAACATGGAATGAAATATAAATTTTCTTTTTTGTGTCTTTATTAATTAATGATATATTTAATTATTGTTTAATCTTTTTGGGTAAAAATAGCATCCACCATTCATTAAATGATTTGTTAGGTGAGAATTCGGATCCCTTGGCTCTAGGTTGGTGCTAGCCATTTTCGAGGGGTGAACTTCAAAAGGTGTGACATGTTAAGAATCTAACCCTAACCTAGATCTAATCTCAAGTCCAACAATTGTATCAGAGTCGTGTTCGTTGTGACTGTCCGTCGGAAATCACATAATCGAAGCGCTACCAGAGGAGTTGAAGATCACACTGAAGGTGTTGGTTCGATTAATTCAAAATGAAGATGTGATTATGGATTTGTCAAACACATGCGACGGAATTGAGAGATTCGATGGCGAAAACTATAGGTACTGATGTTTATACTTTGACTCATATCTACAGGGGGGATGAAACTACACCACCTCCTCTAAAGAATGCTGATGCAAATAAAAAGTGGAAGATTAAGGCGAGAAAGACCATACATGTGCTCAGGACAATCGTTAAAAGGGATTTACTTGAGCATGTACATGAGGCCGCAACACCTAAGTAGGCCAGAGTATAGTTGTTTCATAACAGTATAAGGTTGACTGACTCCACCAACCATCTCAGAGTTAAAGAGTTTACTTGTCAATCAAGAAACTCTCACAATGAAAATGAGAGAAGTTTTTGCAAAGAGTGAAAATCAAGCACTCATTAGCAAGAGACAAAATTATGGATCGAGAAAACAAACAAAAAGTTCACAATAAAGGGAAGCTTAAAAACATCGGGAGAAGCATCACACGCAAGAGTTAATCTTCACCACTACAAAGAGAGAGACTTATAATTATGTTAGCTAGAGAGTGTATATTATAATAGAATGTCTTGTATAAGAGTGAGTATAATAGTAGGAAGAGTAGTTACGAGTGTGTCTCACAAAGTAGATAACGTGTAAGTGTAAGTTGTAGTATTGTAACATTAGTTATAAATGATTGCTTACATTTCATCTATTTTTGAGTCTCTTCTACTCAACATCGCTCTCCTAAGGTGATGTTTAGGCATAGGTGTGTGTTCGTATTGTGGTATGGTGTGTCCTCCTTGATTACCTTTGCCACCCATCATCTTCTTCCTTTCATTTTCCTTTAGGAAGGAAAAGGTAAGGAAGAAGGTTGAAGGTGGCATCGATGTTCTCTAAGTGGAGTTGGGTGGATGAAGGTCGTGAGTCACCTTTCACACTCCACGCGACAACCCATCTCCTTCTCACCATTTTTCCCTTGGTCGAGACTAGCCACATCAGGTGTGCCTCTTCCTTGTGGAAGCAAAGCGGTGGTATATTTTGTGAGGTGGTTGTGCCACCGCAGTTCTCTACCTCTTGCCATTCTTGTTCTTTGGAGTGGTTGGGTACGTACCATTCTTTTATAGTGCTTTATGAAGCTTTATCACACCCATAATAAATGATAGTGTTAGGATGCTGTTGCATGAAGGTGGTTGTGGGCATGTGATGGAGAGGTTGGCGGAGACAACAACATAAGAAATCATCTAGGGAGGGAGGAGGATGACGAGGTTTTAGTGTTAATCACTTGTCAGCGCTAAGCCAAGTCCAAGAAGAGTGTGAGGCCGAGTTTGGTTTCTCCTAGAGGGCTCCGAAAATTTGACGCCGGAGGATTAACAGTCAGTGACTGTGAGAATGTTGCAGTTCCACAATGAGGAGTGGGGAGCCACAAAAGCAGAAGCTGGAAGTCGACTAGAAGGAAGAAGAAGAATACAAAGAAAGAAAGGGAAGTCGTCCCGCGCAAGGGTGACGCACTTCTCCTGTCTTGTATGCATACGAGTAGAATAGGGTTATGACTCATGTTAAACTAGCACAAGTTGATGCAATGCTTTATTTTTCACGTAAACGAGTTGCTTAGTGCAAAGTCACTTGTGTGCTTAAATGAATACATTTTGCATTGTATTTTACTGATTTATCAATAAAATATTGTATTTTTCTTTACAAAAAAATAAATCTAGATCCCTTAGTTGGCCAATCACTTATACAACAAATTTCTACAATAGAGTGTTGACTGATATATATGTAGACATATAAAAGCACAAAAAAATGAAAATAATTAAGTATTGGATAGAAAGTTAAAGGATCAAACTCGACTTTACCTGATGATTTTCACAATGCAATATGATATTCACTTCTCCTATATATCTGCTTGGGGATCAAACGAGACACGACCATAATTTACACATATCCATGAAAAAATGAGAAGAAGAAAAAATGCATAGGTAATAGTAATTAGTAGTAAATTCCCATTACTTTCCAGTGTTATCGTTGATCTTCCAAACACTGTCATCGTATCCGCAAGACAAAACCTTCTGCAGTTGAATCCTTCACATCAGAAATACCAATATATGGTTGGTAAGCACTCATCAACTAGAATTTTTTAATGTGGACAGCATTATGCGACTATTATAACTAACAAACTCAAAAGATTTTATTTTCAAACCCATTGTCATCATAATTAAATAAATAAACATAGAATTTGGTGAATATGCTTACGTGCCACTGCCAATGAAGGCATCTGAAGAGAAATGTTTAGAATTGAAGACATAGAGCTTGATGAAGCCGAGACCTTCCTTCAAAAAAAAGTTGACCTTGTGCCAACTATTACTTAATTTTGCTCTAAATGTCTGATCACTTCCATATTCAAGGGATATGTAAGGATCCTTTGTCTTCCTCAACGACGAGCCTCCCAAAACTTATGTTCGTAACAATAACACAATAACACAAATAAGCATTGCGATGTATATAAATCGAGCCACGCCAACGTTTTTTTTCTTTAATAACGAAAATAAGTGGATGTTGTGATTTAGTTTGAGGTTTAAGACCCCAAAGATGAAGATGCAAGGCCATCAAACACATGTGATTTGCTTACCAACGATGTCGAGATTTCGGCCGTCAATCATCCAGGTCGTCATTGTTCCATCCAAATTAAAATTGAAATGTTAATACATATGTAGCAGGATACCAAAAGGGTATAATATTTCTTGTTTGACAGAGACACATAGTCAAAATAGATTTATATTATAATTTCATCTTGGCCTTGAGGTGGTTTTCAATTCAGAGTGCTGTTAAGAATATTGGCGAAGATGCATACATTGACGTTCAAGAGACTAAATTATGCATTCAATATATGAATCTGTGGGATTGTATTGATTCCATGAATACGAATACCTTATATTATTATCAATAATAGAAAGATTTAAATATTTGTGTCAAAATCGAAAATGACAACCTCAGTTTCAAAAACGGAGTTCAGATATCGATCTTTTGTCGACTGTTTTGCGCCAACGTTTATTAACAGAACAATAAAAAATGGCTAGGCATGATCCATTTTTATTAGTGGTCTTGTTGCATTGGGGTCTCCGATTTTTGTTTTTTTTATTAGTATTCTTGTTGCATCGTTGAAAAAACAGACGACGACTATTCTTTAAGTATAGACGTCGGTGTCTACATACAGCCGACGTCTATTCCTTTCTTCAGAGGAATAAACGTCGGTTAATACAAACATCCGACGTCTATTCCTAAACCTGGACAAAAAATAGCATCCTGCAAACTTGTATTTTGTCATCGTATTTGTGTACATACAACCTGCACCAAATTCGTTCAAATATGCTCACACTTTCATCCACATGTACATATAAGCACAAACACACAAGCATACATGCACAAACACAAACATACAAGCATACACATTGACATTCAACACACTTGCAATTAATTCATAAACAATTGACATTCATTCTAAAATTGAGGCGATTATATTAAGGTATAAATTATAAGTTTGTGATACAAGTGCACTTGTTATCTAAATTACAAAAAATGCTAGTGACAGGAGAACATCTTAGTTCATCAACATGTTTCTGATAAAATAGCGAGTTCATCGGTTGCGAGTTTCATCGAGCTCCTGTTGTGAGAAGGGATCACTACTTTTTGGGAAGACCTATCAAAAAAATACAAGTGTGTTGAATGTTAATAACTAAATATTGAAACTACAACTATACAATTGAATAACGATCTACATTACCTCGGATAGGCATACGTCTTGAGTTGCCAATTCGAGGATTTCTTCATCTCATCACGTAGTAACCACATTTCGTATTTCCAACCTGCTTCCGGTACTACAAACAAAGAAATTCGCTAAATTTATGTTCCTAACTTAATTAATAAAAAATAGAGAGAATGTACTCTCATTCCATGTCATGTTATTCCTGGTTTTGTGGTTATTCTTCTGCCACCCAAAGCTCTGTAAACCTTAATTGCCCTGAGTAGTACAAGTTAAAATTTCATTCAATAATACTAATAAAAATCCCCGAATTACTTTTCCCACGACTAAAACGAACTTACAAATTTAGAAGTTTCTTTATTGAGTCCCTTGATTTATTCGACCCCAACGGATCAAACCAATATGCCGAATTAGTCGTGGGGCATACAACGACAAACATCCAATGAGCCCTAATAAGATGAAATAAACAAGCAAACACAAACACACACCTAAAACAACCACGACACACGCGATTTACAAGGTTCGGCAACATGCCTACGTACTTAGGGGGTCTCCTGTGGGTTTCATTTTCCTCTTCCACTTCTCCAACAAGAGAAGCAACCGAGATTACAAGTATATGGAAGCAATATGTCCTTCAAAGCACTCTAGATCTATCTCTAGCCTTAATCTCTCAACTCACAATGAATGAAATATTACACTTGTACGTTATGTTAAAAACAAGAGCAAACAAGCCATTTTATAGACTAAAAAATGGAGCTACAATTAAGCAAAATCGAACTGAACAATTCGTGGAAAACGGTCGACCGGTGCTCATTCGGTCGACCTTCCTTGACTCAACAGGAGTGATTCCTGTTGCGATTCGGTTAACCGAATCCATCCCGGTTGACCGCGGGAACGCTTCTCGCGCGGCTCGGTAGACAGTGAGAACGCTTCTTCCACGAACTAACTAATTCTTCAACAACCCTTCGGTCGACCGAGAATCCCTCGGTAGACCGTGCCAAATTGGTCAGACACTTTTAGATTCTCGGAACACCGAAAATCTCTCCAACGGTTTACCGAACCTGTTGTTTCGAAGTATCTGTTACCCTCTGACTGTAGACTGATTCCAATTCGGTCGTCCGATCCCAGCTGCACCCGAAGTGCCTGGAATCCTCGGTTCGGTGGACCGAATTTCATTCGGTAGATCGAACCTTTCTTCGCCAAAATTCCTGGGTTGTGGATCGGTAGACCGGATCTCATCTGGCGACCGATTCTTCCTGGATTTGCTTCATTAACAAATATAAGTCAATATTCAACAACTTTTATAAAATATAAATATTTAGGTGAAAGGTAATAAATCTAACTCTGTTAAGTGTTGCTTATATTTTGTATTTAACAACGTGAACTATTTTTTCAACAGTAATTGACTGCACGACATGCATATAACCTCTGAATGTGTGACCATCTTTTATGATTTATTCTTGGTGTTTTTTTTGTTAGGCTCCACTCACATTAAAAAGTGCAATATTGCACCTCCTTCAATATTGGACAAATAACACATGTTTCCCTTGAATTGGATATTGCTTTGCCTATATGGGTCCTACTTTCGTTAGAAATTCGTTAAATTTACACAAGTTAAATTTATATTATATTTAGTGAAAATTCCACAACATGAAAATCGTAAATTATTTAGATTACAATTTGCCACCCGTTGTCATGCTAATTGCTTAGACAACAAGTCAACAGAAAAGCAGAAGTTCAAGTTTTATTTAACAGAACCACAAGCAAACAAGCAAATTTCCAGCATCACATATCAATAAACCCCGAAAGAAACAACTCTCTCGCCCCCTCCAACACAATACATATTAGTTCAACTTATTGCCAAACACAACGTCATGGAAATGTCAATCGCGTTGTATCATGTCAATCTTCATTCAGAATCTTGGTGACGGCGGATAGTATCCACCATGATTATCATAATCATCTGCATGAAAAATTGATGGTCATGAGGGATTTTTTAAAGCATAAGTATTATTTTAACGAAGAAAACGACAAACACACATCCATGTCGACACTGGAGTTTGAACCTTAAAAATTAACTCTAAACTGACTAGTCGACCCATCTCGTTATGTTATGGGTCACTGATCATGTTAATCATTCATTTTTCACGTTAGTGTCAATTGATAGGAGTCTTAGTAGAAAATAATTATGTTCGTACTCGTGTACGTAATACTTTTATTTTGATGAGCGATGCATATATATAATATGTAACACTCTACTCACTTGGTTGTGGAGCACGACGAGTACGTCGGGAATGTGCTTGTCCATATGGTCTATCTTGCGGGGTAGAGCTGGTGTTGGCATGTGGAGCATGATGTGGGAACCGTGAATCGTAGTGAGGTGAACCTGGTGCTGTATAATAGTGACGGGTTGGTGTTGATGGTTCTGCAGCTGCAACCTGAGGACTCATGGATAACAAATAGCAAGATAATATCGTGCAGATAATTCTTTCTTAAGAAACAAAGAATTATAAATGAAGATTGAGAGACTGATGGATTTGGTTCAGTATCTACCTCATTAATTTGAATTTTGCATCTGGTTTTTTATTCTCTCATTTCTTATCATTTCTCTTTAACTCTTTCCTCTTCTCTTGTTGAGCAAGCTTTAAGTTCAAGAAAAAGGGCAAGAATAGCTACATATGGTTGAGCACCCTAATGGCCTAATCAATGGAACCACAAATATGAAGAATGAAGGTGTGCATACTCATGATTAATTGAACATTTTTGGTTTGATTGTTTGTAAACTATCCACTTTGGACTACCTGTCAACGTAGTTGACCTACTAGATCAAGTTGCAAATTCATCGAAAATTATTTTGAAAGCTTCGACTTATGTATTGAGTTTACCACCTCACGTGAGGAGGTCTTTGCCTAGCGTTTGGAAGAACTGAGAGCTTTCCAACTTCTTCTTGTTTCCCTCTTTTGATGCAATCTCTAACATGTAGTAGTTTAATTCATAATGGGAGTTCTTCTCTCGACGTTCCACCGATAGTTCTCCATGTAAATCATGTGTTTTTTGTGGTATGCCTAGTTCGCCGACTGGACATTTTTTTATTTACAAAAAATGTCATATATATATATATATATATATATATATATATATATATATACAGGAATTCTCAAGTGAGCCCAGGGCTTAATTTTTCTAAATTAAGCCCCCACAATATCCACCACTCATTTCAAAATGTAAGGTAGATTAAGAAAAAAACGGTTATGCTAATGAATGGTGAGATTAACTGTAAATAAGATCCAATGGTGAGATTGAAGGGGGCTTAAACTAAATTTGATGAGCCCTGGGCTCACTAGAGCTTGACCCTATACAGGAATATATATATATATATATTATAATTCAGTTTGTACTATATAGTGTTGAAAAATATAACTTCTAGGCTCACATGAGAGGCTTATATTTTCTCAACAATATGATTTTAAGCTGAAAATCATCTCAAAGTTTTAATACGTACATCCAACTTGATAAATAATTCAATATAAAAAATTGAAGTTGTACCTCCTGCCTTTCACAATGCATTATCACATTCACTTCTCCAGCATATCTGTCGGAAGTCACACAAGACAAAGCCATTATCGACAAGATATATGAAAAGAATAGAGAGAAAAAAATTCAAGACATGCTAAAAACAGATTAAGCAAGATATGAATATTTGATAGGGTTTTTTGCTCTGTACATCTCTCAAGTGTCAAAATTGGCGATATGTACCCAGATTTTCGGTATTACTGCATATACACCTACAAGTCGATCATATTTGCGCATATGTCCGTTAGTAGACCACACTTTGTCACTGTTACCGTCCAACGGTGTTAGACAATTTGCAAATCAAACCTCGTAAAATCCAAATGTCTTTAATTGTAAAAACAAAAAACCTCATGAAAAATCAAATTGTCTAACACTCTTCACTATTTAACTTTAACTCTCTCTTGAATCTCTTTCTCTCCACTATTTCACTCCGACTCACTCTCATTCATCATTCTATATCTTTCTTGAATCTCTCTTGAATCTTTCTTTCTCTCTCTGGACAGAAGTCTGGAACAAGTCTGAAACCTGGATAAGTCTAACACAAGTCTGGAAGAAGTCTGAAACAAGTCTCCAGACTGGTCCAGACTTGTTCCAGACTTCGTCCAGACTTGTTCCAGAGAGAGAAAGAAAGATTCAAGAGAGAGAGAAAGAAAGATTCAAGAGAGATAGAGAATGAGGGATGAGAGAGAGTGAGAGTGAAAGAGTGGAGAAGGAGAAAGGAGAGAGAAAGATTCAAGAGAGAGTTAAAGTTAAAGAGTGATAGACAATTTGATTTTTCATGGGGTTTTTTGTTTTTACAATTAAAGACATTTGAATTTTACGAGGTTTGATTGCAAATTGTCTAACACCGTTGGACGGTAACGGTGAGAAATGAGAGTCCACTAACGGCAGAGGTGCATATACGCAAATATGATTGACTTGTAGGTGTATATGCGGTAATACCTAAAACCCAGGTGCATATCGCCAATTTTGACACTTGAGAGGTGTACCGTAGCAAAAACCTCCATTTGATATATTACCTCCCATTGTTCTCGTAAATTTTCCAAATGTTGTCATCATATCCAGAAGATAAAACATTCTGCAGTTCAATCCTACACATGAACACCAGAAACAGATAATTGGAGACATTCATCAATTACAAGAAAAGCTTAATAAGAACATCATCCGTTGAAATTAGTTTGCGATACTTTTAGAACATGAAGTAAATACAGTTTTTTGAGGTGAGAGGGAGTATGTGCTTACGTGCCACTGCCAATAAAGGCATCATCAGTGAAAGTGTTACTATTCCAGACATAGAACTGAATGGTGTGGAGGCCTTCAACCAAAGAAAAGGTGACCTTGTCTCCGAATTTAGGACTTGTGTGCCCATCCTTGCAAGTTTTTGTTCTGAACTTCTGATATCCATATTCAAGGTATTCGTATGGATCTTGCTTTGTGAACAACTCCGTCTTCTTCAATTTGTTTCCTTCCACAACTTATCATTGTATCAACAAAGACAAAGCAAAATTAATAGGCCTAAAAGTGTAAACGAAAATTACGTTATGAGCATGTAAAATAAATCAAATTTAACAAAGAGAAGCATTATCTTATCATATCATATAATTAGGTTGAACTACTAGGACAACATCATTGGATTATATATGGATGCAAAGTGATAAAATACTTGAATACAAGTGATTGCTTACTGACGATATGGAGATCCACCATGCTAATTAAGATGGCAGAGATGAGAGAAACAGTACCGCGGATCGAATCCTGTCTTAGAAGGAAGATAACATATACATAGAAGTTTTTTTGATACGGTCGAAATGAGTTCAATTTCTAGCCAACTTCTTTTAGGCCATTGAGACAGTATTTGATCCAGTACAATATTAATTGAAAAAATGGCAATATGCATTCATTGATGTTCCGTAAATGTAATTAGCCCATTGGAAGTATAAATCTGTGGGAGAACATAAACTAAGCGGGTATTCCATCTTTTTCAGAAGGAAAACGATTAGTGGACGCTAGCGTTCGGGACGCGCGCTTATGTGGCCAGCCCAGTCAGCAGACGCGTTTGAGTTGACAGTCTCCACAGAAAAAGTTTATTTTTTATTTTATTTCTCGTTTCGTACAAATGTCTACATCCCTCCATCCCTCATTAATGCGTCTCAAATCACTCATTTTCCATGAACATTTTGGCTCTCCTACACAGCACAGGAGACTTGTTATAAATCTCAACATGCGTCTTCCTTTTTCTTCATTTCTCTTCTGTGGTCCTACCTCTATGCTTTGATGGAAATCGTTCATGTGTCTTTCCAAGTGGAGCAGCCGACAAACGTTCCTAAGGAGGGGATGTTTTTCCCCTCTTTCGAAGAAGCCCAAACATTTTACGTTGCTTATGCCGATTCTTGTGGTTTTTGTGTTAAGAAAAGGCATCACACCCGTTTGTTTGCTACCTCTGGGTCAAGTGTTAATGTGCTGGAAAGAGATGCAATGGTGTCAAAGCTTCCGAGGATTTTGGCGTGATGTTCTACTGTTAAAAGTTCAATCAGAAAGTTCTATGCTTTTGCGTATAATTCCACATATACAACAAACAAGACCAAAGTCATCCTTAAGAATGTAGGAATGATCACATTCTTCTTCATTTTCTTCATGTACAACAGTTGTATGTCTGTTCGGAATAAGAAGTCAGTCTGTTCGGAATATGTTGTGTGTCTGTTCGGAATAAGAAGTCTGTCTGTTCGGATTAAGTGGTGTGTATGTTCGGAATACTTTCTGTTCCATTTCTGCACAAATTTTCAACATAATCTGGACAAACATTTTACATAAACTGGACAAACTTTTTACATAAACAAGACAAGTTTTCTACATAAACAAGACAATCTTTCTACATAAATAATACAAACTTTCTGTTCCGTTTCTAGACACACTTTCTATGATTTTGCGTGTAATTCCACATATACAACAAACAAGACCAAAGTCATCCTTACAAATGTAGGAATGATCACATTCTTCTTCATTTTCTTCATGTATAACAGTTGTATGTCAGTTTGGAATAAGAAGTCTATCTGTTCGGAATATGTTGTGTGTCTGTTCGGATTAAGTTGTGCGTCTGTTCGGAATAAGAAGTCTGTCTGTTCGGAATATGTTGTGTGTCTGTTCGGAATAAGAAGTCTGTCTGTTCGGAATAAGAAGTCTGTCTGTTTGGATTAAGTTGTGCGTCTGTTCGGAATAAGAAGTCTGTCTGTTCGGAATATGTTGTGTGTCTGTTCGGATTAAGTTGTGCGTCTGTTCGGAATAAGAAGTCTGTCTGTTCGGAATATGTTGTTTGTCTGTTCGGAATATGTTGTGTGTCTGTTCGGAATAAGAAGTCTGTCTGTTCGGAATAAGAAGTCTTTCTGTTCGGAATAAGAAGTATGTCTGTTCGGAATAAGTAGTCTGTCTGTTCGGAATATGTTGTGTGTCTGTTCGGATTAAGTTATGTGTCTGTTCGGATTAAGTTGTGTGTCTGTTCGGATTAAGTTGTGTGTCTGTTCGGAATATGTTGTGTGTCTGTTTGGAATATGTTGTGTGTCTGTTCGGATTAAGTTGTGTGTCTGTTCGGAATAAGAAGTCTGTCTGTTCGGATTAAGTTGTGCGTCTGTTCGGAATAAGAAGACTGTCTGTTCGGAATATGTTGTGTGTCTGTTTGGATTAAGTTGATCCAACCTAAAAGTTAAAAACAATATTTTATTATGATAAGTCTGGACTCTGCACGAATAAAGGGTCTGCACGCTGTCTTAGGGTCTGCACTATCTGTGTATTGGGAAAAGAATCGTTCAACCTAAAGAACCGGCGTTTTTAAGAAGACCAAAGCACGTGAAGAGAAATTTTGCTGACTGGACGCTGACTCAACACGTCCACGTAAGGCGCGTCCGTGACGCCCGCGTCCGTGTATAAGGACTCTTTTCAGAATATATTACCAAAAGTGGATAGGAATGTCAACAACAAGCCTGAAAGAGTCCTAGTCAAGAATGCTCCATAATACTTCTTTTTTGTATTTTTTTTAAAGATTCAATAATACATGTAGAGCAACAGATATCGTAAGCGAAATAAAAATATTGTCGTAATAGTATAGATGATCATGATCTTTCCACAATTAATTTGTTAATTTGCGTATCGTGGAACAAAGTACATACGAACAAGTAAATTATAAAAATATTTAGACATTCTGTTAGAATTTCAAGACCAAAACACACAAAATCCAGGATTAGATGAAGAGCAATCACCAAACACAAACACATGAATTTACCCAGGTTCACCCAATGTGGGTTATGTCCTGTCTTTCTCTTGTTGGTTTTCTATTTTTTTTTATAACCGTTCATACAAGATCAATTTATACAACAATTAGAAACCAATCATGAGCTTAAAACACATTAGGCCCAAAATACATTAGTAACCCAAAAACTCAGTACATAATTACTAATAAATCTCAAGTCCAAAATAAATATTGTGCTTGGCTTCTTGTGTATATAATAAATATTGTGCTTGACTTCCAGAGACTCCCGACCGACCCATCGAGGTGGCATAAAATGTAAATGTATGAGCCAATCCCAACCCATTCTAAATCGAAGTTGGAAAACGACAGCCTTTATTGGAATAACCAAGTTGAGGTGTAGATACCCTGTCTTAGACCAAATACAAGAGGCGCCGAAGTTTACAAGAAATTCTTCTTTCGAGCCCAAGAGAAGCCAAATATCACTTAAGCTTCCTGTGTATATAGGAGAGAGAAAGTGCAGAAATTTCCTACAATAACCATGTATTTAAGCATATCATTTTCTGATATTATTTATACGACACTCAAATGAATAAGTCTGCCATATTCAAATCACCATTTTGTATATAACAAATATTTGAAATAATAAAACACCAATTTTAACCATACATGGCTCGAATACAACCACCTATAATAAGAAACAAGAGGTGATCTTCTGTGTTTAGCTGAACAAGAAAAGGGAGGTCGAGAAGACGACTTTTGTTCCTTCTCTTTCTCGTTCGAGGAAGAGCGCCAACACTACTCAGCCCCGTCACTTAACGGGCTTACTTCAAGTCCAATTCTTATTTACTTTCCCCTATTTTTCTTGTACTGGGCTGGGCTCGTAGATATGGAACAATCTGTTGTGCGTTTTTTTTTCCTTTGAAAAACTTTATATTACCTTTTCGTTACATCTAATAAATAGCAAAGAAAAAACACTGCAGTATGAAACAACTCTGAGAACGACTAAATTTACAAAAATCGACCCAAAATCTCATCCCCAAGATTACTCCTTGATATATAATAATATCATTTTATTTTTTAAAATTCATTTTTAGATGCAATCTTGAATTGAACGACATTTGAAACATGACGATCTCTCATGATAGGTGGGTGGGATCTCCAAAAGATGAAATGAAACGTCTAAGGTCAAATTCACATGAAAACAAATTCTTTGTCAATTCTATTGGAGGCTAGCCTCCCTTTCTGTTTGCAGAAAGAATGAGATATTGGTTTGGCTAAATGTTTTGCAACCAAAGATGTAAACGATTGTTACGCAAATTGTCAACTTACTAAGTATACCCACGTAGTTTGATGAATTAAGACCAGTTTTTTGCCCTTTAGAAAGCATTTTAAACCAGAAGTCACAACACACATCTATAAGTTCACCTTAGTAGTTCCAACTTTTGTCTATCAGGACTAGCAGTGAACCACGTTTTATCCGTAGATAAATGGTCTTCAATAGGGTTGTAAAGTTTTGCTCTGGATTGACGGATCACTCGATGTTCATTCGATTTTGTTCGAATTGTGACTCAGAACATTTAATAACGAGCTGAGCACAAGTAAAAAAATCGCTCGTTGAACTAAACGAAATGGGCAAAAGTAGACCATGGTCACTTGATACTATAAAAGTGTATAGAACAACACCAAATTACTGTTAATTCAACTTATTGATCATGATTGTTAAATAATAATTACAAATATAAAAACATCAACAATAAAGACTTCTAATCACTATTTCCTCAATGCCCACCACAGACGCAAATTTAGTCAATATGATCCAAAAAACAGCACAGGATCTCCCAAAGCTGATTTAACAAAATCCTTGACATATTTTTGTGAATAGAGAATTGGACTGGACCCGAAATAATCTGTTGTGGTGTATATAGACCTAATGGGCCTACAGAAGATTGGACTGGACCTGAAATGTATATGCATAGACCTAGGCTTATATTATGGATGATTAAAACACCGAATCAGATATTTCAACCTATCGTTTTAGTCCCACATCTCCCGTTTCAAATAGATACTCACAGTTCACCGAGATAAATAAGAACACACCTCCACCCTTGTTATGGACTTACCATCTCCGCACGCGTGTTTATTTGACGCTATGTTTCATTCAAATTAAGTGTGTCGCATTGATCTTTGAGGTTCATTTAAAATAGAACTTTTTCTCCAGCTTTTTTATTATCAGAATTGCAAGTGAACAAGTAAACTTTCAACATCATACATCTTAAAATCGAAAATAGAAACACCGCTCTCTCTCCAATACGACATATATTAGTTAACTTAATGTCAAACCCACAGGGACAAGGTAATTCAACCACCCGTGGATTATCACGTTAATCTTCATCTGATACCCTTGAGGCGGTGGAAAGTAACCGTGATAATCATCTGCATCAAAAAAAGGGAGTCACATATATGTTAATCTAACGATTTCACATTGTTCTAACTATGACTATGCATATGCTCATATAGAGAACACTTTTATTTTGCAATACTCAATTGGTTGATTCCAAGATGGTTGTGAGGAATGGTCACGAGGCTTAAGGTCCACATGAAAGATCTATGGGGGATAGGGAGGGTTGGAATGTGGATAAAGATGTTCATATGAGTGATTAAGGATGGTTGTGTTGGATTGCAGATAGCATGTGTCTCAGATATCATAATCTCAATGATAACGAGTAGTTGTCAATTAATAACATTACCGGATGTTTTTCATAATGCATTATGAAATTCGCTTCCCCAGTAGTCAAGAAAGGCATGGGAAATATTTAGAACAACTACCACAAGGTCCACAATTGATCAAGTAAGAAAGGAAAAAAGTTTCATTACTTGCCACAATTATCATAGATTTTCCAAACATTGTTGTCAAATCCAGAAGATAAAATATTTTGCAGTTGGATCCTACACATCAGCACCAAAATATATCATATATTTATCTATTATAATAAAATCTTAATTAAGATAATAACATTACCCAGTAAACGTACATGTTACTGCCAATGAACGTATCAAAACAACCAAATTGTTTTTTATTTCAGCTATAGAACTTAATAGAGTCGAGGCCTTCAATCACAAAAAATGTGACCCGATCTCCAAATTCAGCTATAGAACTTATACTTCCGCTTCCATACTCGAGGCATACTTATAGATATACTTCTTTCGATCTTGCTTGGTTAGCCACCTTATCTTCCTTAATTTTGGTGCCTCCCACAACTTTTCAATGTATAAACGAAAACAAAGCCACGAAATAAGCCTAAAATTCATTACCTTCGCATCTATAAACTAAACAAGTGACAGTTGTATGAGTTTAAAACTTCGATGGAATACAAATACAAGCACTTTGTAATGATGAGGGATTAAGAGAAATAGTATTGCTTACTAATCATGTCGGGTTTCCGACCTTGGAGCTAAGATGGAGATTAAGAGAATCAGTGTTAATAAATCCTCAAAGGGAAGAAAACATATATGTAGTATTTCTTGTTTGACATTACCAAAAACATAGGTGGTTTCTGACTCGAGTTTTCTTTGAAATTTTAACAGAAAAGGATGCATATGTTGGAATTAGTTTGTAGAATTGTTAAGTACAGGAAAACATGCAGAATTGGTCGACCGAAATTTTTGTCACGATCGACCAAATAAGTCCAGGAGCGTCCAGGATTCGGTCGACCGGTGTGGGACACGTGTTTACACAATCGAATAGAAGTTCAATGATTAAATGACGATTTGGTGGTTTATATTGGGGGGAAAAACTTGGTAAAGTTAATGATAAGACTATCGGGTACTATTTTCAAAATATGAAAATCTATTGAGGTCAATTTTAATTTTTCTAGAAATACAATATGTTCTGCCACTGCTTGTATCCATAAAAGAACGCGAATGATAAAATAGATATGGATTGCCTTCATATATTAATCAAAACATGAATACAAATTCAAATATCTGATAGATCCAAACAGAATATAGATAATATATACATGCATCAGTAGTGAAATTAGGACAGTGCATTCGGTCCGGACCGGACCGGATTTTTATCCGGCGTCCGGACCGAAGATCGGACCGGACCGAACTAGTATGGACCGAAAACCGGATCGGACCGGTTGGATTCTGTCGGGTCCGGTTCAAGACCGATTTTTAACCTTAAAAATTAAAAAAACAAAAACTGGACCGGTCCGAAACCGAATTTTCAAAATGTCCGGACCGGAACCCGGACCGGTTGGTTCCGGTCCGGACCGACCCGGTTTCTGCACAACCCTAAGTGAAATTGTTGCACGATATAAATACTTTTTTGTTGAAACCTTTAATTTTATTTCCAATAGTCACCATGTTCGAGTTTTAATTTTATTTTTTTTAACTTAGAAAGGGATTTTACTTAGGTCATCACTAATCATAACCTCAGACGACCTGATCACGAGCATTCTCTCTCTTATCTATCTCTTCCACATCAGTTGCTCTCTCCCCAACTCACTTTCTTCTGTTTCCTACACTATTCACATATTAACCACAACCCACAACTTATCTTTCTCCGCCACATCATTTCGGGGTCCATCTTAGAAAAAAATCAAAACAATTATAAAACGTATTTTCAAAAAAAATATCAAACAAAAAATTCAAAACTTCAAAACAAAAACCAAAAAAAAAAATTAATTATATATTTAACGACCAGGTCGACAACCCAATCATCTGACCCATCGACCGGGTCGTGGGTGCATTTTAAGCACCGTTAGTGGTGCTCTTAACGTTTGAAACTAACAAAACATTAAGTGTTTAATTAAGTATGGATTTGATTAAGATATTGAACAAGCAGTATCTATAGTGAGCAGTAAACCAGAAATTAGTTCGTATAAGTTGACCTGATCATCGACGTCGAGAATGACGCCTTGGTGGAGACCTAGACCGTGAGATGAAGAAGGCTTCCGGTTCTTCACCCATCTCGCTTTTTCTTGGGATGATGGGAGGGCAAGAGCGCGAACAGTAGACTAGACATCACAAGCCACTGGGTCGATCCGTGAGTGGGCTACTTCCAGTCCACTTCCTATTGACTTCCTGTACTCGGCTGTGCCCATGGATAACGTTGTTGTTTGTTTATTTTTGTGATGATCGGGAAACTCATCGGACCACTCTCTGAGGGCATCGGTCGAGTTACAAACTCCGAGGTTGTCCCTGCTATTTATCCGAGGCGTTTGACATGCGGAAACAGGGAGATAACGTCAATATACATGCTCATGGATAACATTGTTACTTATTTTCGGTCGATTTTAAAACTGTATGTATGGTTATGGTAAAATTCTGATATTAAGGTTTGGTACAAACTTAGCATCCAAGTGTAGTAATCATTTGTATGGTTTAACCTATAGATAAATTTGTTGTCTAGTATTCAACAAAACTGTGATTAAGAGCACTATTAACTCCAACTCAAAATTCCTCATCCAATCTAGTTTCTCTTTCCACCACATCTGCGAAAAATACTATGCAACTCACCCTCAACCCAACCCATTTTGCACTCCTTAACCCCAACCTAACTTTCAACTCTCTCTCTCTCATCCACATCATTTTTATTACCCTATTTTCTATTCTATCACAAAAATACACAAACTACTAAATATATTATTTTCACAGTAACTTAATTTAATTAAATTACGCTAATTGCAATATAATTTCGAAACTTTAGATTTAATAATGACCACTCCAAAGGGTCGATCGGGGGTCTCGTTCCCCGGTGAGCGAGCGTCTCCTGAAGATTTTTTATTTTTGGGATTTATTAGTAATTCTCTGTCGATTTTTTGGGTTACTAATACGTTTTTGGGTGAACCTGAGTAAATTCATGTGTTCTATTTTGCTAGATAATTTTCTTTAATTGTATACATTTACAATTATCTTATTAATTTTCTTTAATTACGTACATTTATTTTTACTATTTTTAATTAATTATTTACATTTATCTTATTAATTTTCATTAATTATTTTATTTATTTTAATTTTCACGAATGAATTCTAATTATATAAATTACTATACTTATATCATTTATATATTAAATAACAAATAAAAAAACCAAAATAAAATAAAATAAATAAAGCCAACCCGGGTTGCCGTGTGGCCAACCCGGTCGCCCCCCAGGTCGGGTCGCCGACCCAGGTCGGGACCTGACCTGGGTCCGCCCCCATTAAGGGGGCAGGGTCGGGTCCCCCTCAGACCCGACCCCAAATCGCACCCGTTAAGGGTTCTTTAAGAGCATCATTAACAACACCTGGACAATTTCCGGACGCCCTGGTTTATTTCTCAGCCACGTCAGATTATCTCTCCGTCACGTCAGCTCAAACCAACCCCCTAAATTTTTCTTAAACACACCAAGAAAAAACTTAAGCGTCATACATTCTCCCCCTTACACGTCATTTCGGGATCAATTTTAGGAAAACACACGAAAAATTAACAAAAAATTCTAAAAAATATAAACAAATAAAAAACTTATTTTCATATTTTTTTTTTGAAAAAATGATTTTAAATGATTTTTAAACTATTTTTGAAAACAAAAACACAAAAAAGACACATTGGGGGCCACGTCCCCCCCCCCCCACACACGCACACACACCCGGGCACCCAGGCACATTGACCGTCCGAAACTGCACCCGCGACGCCCTGCCCTGGGCGCGCCCTCCAGTTAAGGGAACAGGAAAGCAACTCGGGCGCCCATAACGGGTAGGGTTGTAAGCGCGGCGGGGCGGGTTTTCGCCCCACCACTACCCGTCCCGCCAAAGTTAAGCGGGTAGGCGGGGCGGAGCGGGGCGGGTTCCAAAAAAAAATTCCGCTACCCGCCCCGCGTAAGGATGGACTAGGCTATGCGGGGCGGGTTGGCGGGTTTAATCTTTTTATTAAAACTAAATACAAAAATCAATTTATTTTCATTAATATTATCTATTTTAATCAAAGTTAAGTACAAAAATGAAGGAAAAAATCAATCAATGTATGTTTTTAAAGCTATATATAAAAGAATTAAAGCTAAATACAAACTAAATCATAACAAAATACAAAAAAATCAAAAACATGTAAAGCTTATGCGGGTTGTGGGTTATGCGGGGCGGGTTGGGAGAAAACCGCAACCCGCCCCGCTTATTATGCGGGTTGTGCGGGTGGCGGGTAAGCGGGTAGCAATTTTTTGTCCGCAAACCACGTTAGACGAGACGGGACGGGACGGGTTGCGGGTAAATTTCAACCCATTTACAACCGTATTAACGGGTGAGAACCCAAGCGCCACGTTTGGGTACGTAGCAAATAACCCCCAGCTATATCATGATTAATTAATTAATTAATCTATTTATATACTACCATCTAGTGAGTGCTATTCTTCTGCTTCCTCTGCAAAACACAAACACCCACCCACCCTTAAGCTAATTAAGATGGACATTTTCATTGTCCTCTTAACATCTCTATCCCTCCTTGCAGCAATTTTCACCTTCCTCCGAACCCATGGTCACAAGAACGTCAACAAACACCTCAACACCCCACCTGGATCCACAGGTTGGCCTATTATCGGTGAGACCATCCAGTTTGGCGCACCACATCCCTCCACTTCTCTTGGGGACTTCATGGAGACAAGAATCAAAAGGTAACAACCAACACTTCATTTTCGATCACCTCCTCATCTCACATCCAAATCTCAACTAACCCAGTGTTTTAAATCACCATCCGATGGTAAGTTGAGGTGTGATTTAAGTTTCATAAGATCTCTGAATAAAAATCGAATTTATCTTCAATCAAAACACAGACAAAATACTTTTAACCGATTCAGAGCTGACATTTTTCTCCTCCATTATTAACTACATACTCATGTTATGTTACGCGCGCGCGCTGAATGGTAAGAGTAGGTATGGGAAGGTGTTCAAGACGAACGTGTTGGGGAACCCGACGATCATGTCGGCTGATCTGGAGTTCAACAAGTTCGTGTTACAGAACGACGGGAAGTTGTTCGAGCACAACTGGCCGACAACGTTCCAGTGGTTGTTGGGAAACACACTCCCTGCGTTGAGTGTGGGAGAAACGCACCGTTGTTTGAAGAACATCTTCCATTTCTTCCTCGGAATCCCGAACCTACAGAAGATTTTCCTTGGGACTTTTGAGAGATACACCTTGGGCGCCATTGGAGGGTGGAAAGTAGATGCGCCATTCCCTCTTGAAGAAGTTGCAAAGAAGGTGATTTCTGATATCGCAATTGTGTTTGAATTTTATTTTTCATTTTTCCTATCCTTATTAAATTCTGATATGACATAAAGTCAAATTAATCGTGGACTTGCGGTGTAAAAAAAAACTCAAGTTACTTTTTAGTTTTCTTTACTAATTTACTATATTTTTTGAATGAGAGCATACGTACATATACAAGCTAGTTACTGCCTGAACCTTGAAGTTTACTTATTTGAGTGTGATTAATTGCAACTGATCAGAAGAGAACAACTAAGATGGTTTTATTTTCTAGTGGATACGTTCGGGGTTTAATTTGATCGATGCTACTTGCATGTTGCAGATCACCTTTTACATGATATTAGGGAGTATGCTGAGCTTGAAACCAGGAGAGCGAAACATGGAGGAGCTTTGGAGAGCCTACCATGTTTTATCAGAAGGGTTTGGAGCTGTGCCCTTATATCTACCTGGAACTAATTTTAGCAAAGCTATCAAGGTATGACACTAATTTCCTATCTAAACCAGCTTGATTGGTTAATTAACAAAAGGTTGTGGAAGTTAACAAAAGTTGTTGGAAATTAGCAAAGCAAAAAAGTCTTTTTACAATTTTCTTCCCTGGCCTTTCCCGCACTTTCGGTTTGTGATTCTTCAACTTAAAAAACAATGCACTCCCCAGTCCCCATTCACTTTTACATTTTGTAACAAATACCTCTTTTTCAATAATTCATGATAATCACTCTCGAAGTTAAGCAAAGAAATGAAATTACTCTCATCTTTTCATAATGTGTCACAATGTTTGTTTTTGAATTTTTACATTTTTTATTCTTTTAACGAAACAAATGTACACACATAAGTCCCGAGAATAAAGAAAAAAGAAAATTCCAACCACAATGGATCGGTAATATTTGAACCTACAACCTTTTGATTGAGGAAACTTCAAGGTGATCCCAATATTTCTTTGTAAGAACTTAGAAAGAAGAAATATTACGACTAGAGTTTAAAGAAGATGTGGTAGGCCAGTGGGTTCAAAAAGTTTGAAAAGGTGGAGCAAGAAGGGGAGCTAGAAATTTTTGATGATTAAAAGGTAGGCATATAATATTCTTTTACCATACTTCAAGAGTAGTTATTACATGAGGAGGACGGATCCCCTTCTTGGTAAATCCCTCCTCTTAAATGAATTACTCAAAGAAAGATGTTCTTTGCTGCCGCATGCAATTGAAACGAGAAAATGTGTTAGTTAATTAGCATTCCAAACATACAAGTTGAGATTCAATTTCTGGTGTTTACTATTTTAGAACGACTTCCAGTTGAACTAGCTAGCTTTAGTTGGTAATATTGACAAAATTATATGGCAATCGAACTAATTTAGTCTAGTTTTTATATGTTTTAACGCTCAAAGTCCAACACACACATGCTTAACTGATTAACTCTTACTGCATCATGAACTGATGACTCTTGATCACAAATAACGTAGCCATTGCTCCAATATCCAACGATCAAATTAACGAAAAACAAACATCCTTTGTCCATCTCCATTTTTATCTAACCTAACAATCTACAAATTTACCGACAAGAAAAGTCGAGGAAGGTGATCGTAAAAATAATAGGAAGCTTAGCAGAAGAGAGGAATAAGAAAAGGTTGATAGGATGCGACGAGGTGGGAGAATCAGATTACTTGGGTCTGCTTCTTGAAAGATCAGATTTGGACATGGAACACTTGGTGAATCATATCATAGGCATGTTGTTTGCTGGATATGCAACATCCTCAACGGCCTTGTCTATGGCCATCTACTTCCTTGGAGGATGTCCCAAAGCTATTCAACAACTGAAGGTACATATTCAAGACACCCTTTTTTTTGTTTATATACGTGATAGTTGAATATATATCATTGTTATTTTCAAACTACAAGTAATATCAATTGAATTATTTGTGCCAATAAAAATAAACTTATTTCTAATATATGGTGTCCATGAGTAGGAAGAACATCAAAAGATTGCAAAGACAAAGAAAAATAGAGGGGAATCAAGACTGACATGGGAGGATATCAAATGTATGGAATTCACCCACTGCGTAAGTTAATATCCACATATACGCGTATAAGGTTGAATTTTGCATCTGACAATTTTGTACAATTTTAACAATTTTTCTTGCACTCTGTTCAAGGTTATAAATGAGACACTCCGACTTGGCAACGTATCAAGCCAGATATATCGAAAAGCAAAGGTTGACACCCAATTCAAAGGTAAATGATTTGATTCTACAATTTGAAGCGGAAAAAAATATATATTCAAAACCACACATCTTGTGTACCCTAACTTATTCAAATACTGGTTAGTTGGATAATTGGATTCATGTGTTCTTATGGTGAGACGCGGATTGTCGAATGTAATTGCTTAAATTAACCCTCCCATTTATAATTATTAGTGACGAGAGAGGGGAAAACCCCCCGAAAAGAGAATCTACTTTACCTGAATCTTTATTCGATCTCCACATCAAGTCCCCTGATCTAGTACTCCACATATAACGATGAAGGATACGATATCCCGCGAGGGTGGAGCGTGATCCCTGTCATGGCAGCGTCGCATTTGGACACCACCACGTTCGAAGGGGCCCACACCTTCAACCCATGGAGATGGCAGCAGCAGCATCAGGTCGCTATCGTTTGATTGAATCAACACTTTAGGACACGAGCTGTTCCGAATCTAATCCTAATAAACATCTTATATTCTCATGTTGATGGACAGGACACGTCCACGTCGACAAGAATGGCGCAAGGTTTCATGCCCTTCAGCCAGGGCGTGCACAAGTGCGCGGGGGTGGACTTGACCAAGATGGAGTTGGCCGTTTTCATGCACCACTTGGCAGTTCGGTTCGACTGGGAGGTCGTCGACGGTGGGAACCCCATGTGGTGCTTCGGGTCGCACCGCTTCCCCAAAGGGTTGCTTCTTAAGGTTCGGCGTGTGTCGGACGATTAATTAGTGGTGTTTTTTTGGGGGGGAGGAGTAATTAGTGGTGGTGTTGGACTTGGAGTTGGACTCTGCCTTTTCGTGCATTTATGATGGAATAAGGAATCGTATTTCTAGAACTGATCGGTGCACGTGTTTAAAGTTGGGAATTGATTGGGTAGTGCACAAATCTAATGCTGTCTGACGAATGCATTTATATGGTTGGTTTAATATTCGTGTTAGCATGTGATTAATTACTATTGAAGGTTAGGTGCTCCGTTCACGAACCACATGAGTCGGTGAGAGTTAATTTCCGTTACCATTTAGGGTTATGTTAATTCAATTAGAAGTTTCTTTGTCTTGGGAAAGTCAAACTTAAAGATGGAATCGTAGCAGTTCTATTTTAATGTTTCAAAGATTGAGACCCAAAATAGCATTGCAGTATAGTAGATAAATTTTTTAAAAAAACGTCATGCAACATGCAATAAAAGTTCTTTTTGTCAAAAATTTAGATGTTAAAATGTTAAAATCGGATATTTTGTGAGTGGCGTTAAGATACAATTTAATTTTTTTTGGAAAATTTTACCCTTAAATTAGACCTAACAATCGTGTCGTGTTCGTGTATTATCGTGTCAGACAGTTCTGTAATCGTGTCAGGATTTCATGTTATTTTGTTAAGCACAATTTAAAGAAATTTCATCATGTTTAGATTGAAAAATAGTTGAGTGACATGTTATATTGATATTTTCCTTTTTAATTAACATATTAATTGACCATTATTAGGTAAAATATAATTGATTACCAAACAAAAGATGTTATTCGTGTCAGTTTCGTGTAAAAAAACTAAAATACCATGTAATCGTGTCGTGTTCGTGTCAAATCGTATACTAATTATTTTAAGTTTATATCTTCATAAATCATCATAATAAATCATTTCAAAAACCTACACAATTTTTTGTGTGTCATGTCGTGTAAAAATTGTATCACCATATCGTGTCGTGTCATCGTGTTGTGTCGTAAATTGTCAGACCTACTTTAAATCACAAATACCCATAGGTCAAAAGTTCGATAAATTATTTTATAAACGAGTACTTTGTTATATGAATTTTTGTAAAGCAGTAAGGTCGAATCGACATAAATATGTGTCTACAAACAAATTCAAAAATTGAAGCAAATCTATTAGGAAAACTTGACTTTCTATCCATCAAGTAACCCAACATCTGAAAAAAAATGCTATATTATGACATTATCTGACAAATATACTTATGTTTCCCATTCTACCCAAAATACCATGCCTAAACATGAGAATTTCATTTCTCCATCTTTCTATATTTTCTTTCTCTTTGTCTTTTAACCCTCAAAAATCGTGCAATGAACAATTCTCTACACCTAAACGATTCGAATTCCGTTTGTCATAAAACGTTCTCAAAAATCGTGCGGTGAAAAGTAATATTTTTTCAAAAAAACTAAATTATCGAGGTCATATCACACACATATCTAGCACATCGAGTTTACAGTTCTCCACACCTAAACGATTTGAATTCCTTTCGTCATAAAACGTCCTCGGAAATCGTGCGGTGAAAACGACATCGAACTTCATCGAGTCTTATCGAGCACAACAATCGCGTCCTTATCGAGATTATATTGAGTTCATCGAGCTTCATTGGAAACACAAAAAATCGGTCAGACTACCATCGATTCAATACACTCTACAAAACATTCAGTCTAATCCTATCGAGCTCACATGCAAAAGCAATCGAGTCTATCGAGTACAACAATCACGTTTTTATTGAACTCATATCGAGTCCATCGAGTTTTATTGGAAACACAGAAGATCGACCGTTTTTTGTATCCAAACTGTTAGAATTCCTAATAAATCCCCAAGTTAAAAAAATAATTGTGTTTGACTTCCAGGGGGCGCTACCTCCTTGCAACCCCTACCAGAGTGGGCAGAATGAGTATGAGTCAATCCCAACACAAAACCCCAAAGTCACTTTTCGAACATGCACAAACAACCTCCCGCCCTGAATTATATCTGGGTTCGACTACGACATGGAATAGTTGCATGAAAGAGAGAGAAGATGTGCGACAAATAGGAGGTTTTGGTGTTTTTAAAGACGTGGATATTTTGGGTTGAACGGAAAATATAAACATATTTTTCAGAAGATATCAAAGTATAACTTATTTTCCAGAAGTTGAGTCATTTGGAGTATAGAGAGTCAAATTTCTCATCTATTAGATGTGTATGTTGGAATTTAAAAATCCAACAGGGCTGATGGCAATTTCAAAATATCATCGATACTTTCTAATTTTTGCAGTACCTTAATTACCTACCCTTTTACTCTGACTTTAATTTTGATTTAAAATATATTAAAATTCACATGGGATCAACCTTAAAGTTTCACTTCACCATGTAGCTCATATTGAACACAGAGGAGTGTTTGAACTCTAAAATTTGTTAAGTTTAGGGTATAAATTAAAATTAACTACAAATTATATGTGCTTTAAGATTTACTAAAAAATTGAAGGACATTGGTGAAATTTTAAGTTTCTGAGAAGGTATTTACGAAATTAATTTTATACTAATGTAATGTAATAAAGGAACACCAAGATTGACGGGCCGAAACTTTTTAAATACAGACCCAGTAGAAGTGTCCGCTGACTTGTTAATGTTTATAATAACCTTATAATTGGTCCTTGCTATTCAAAAATTTAAGAAGAACAAATCTGCAAATAAGTTATATTGTATTGAAACTATAATATCCAAAAAAAATTAATACAATTGTAAGATAAATAAATAAAATCATAGTCATGTATATCGTCGTGGAAATCGTGATGACTACTACCACTGACCTCAAAGCAACCTGTAAATTTGATATGACCGTTGAAACTGTAGACATGTAATTTATTTATTTTAATTCAAACTAACGACGATAGTTGTATAATAAACTTAGAAATTACGTATGCATATGCCTCACGAGAGAATCGTTGGTATATTTGATTGTATTAGCATACTACTTGTGCGATAATTGAGGTGTGATTAATTCCATAGTCAAATTGAGTGTCATTCAATGATTATGTAGATGGCAGGAAAGTCTAGGGTACAAATTATCTTGATCTCTACATTAATTAGAGAGTTGAATATTGTAATCTACAACAAATTCCAAGCCAATATTAAACAAAAGAACTGCCAAACTACAGAGAATAATCAGGGAATGATGGTTGAAGTTAGCAGTCTGTGAGATCTGTACGTAAGAAGTTCCAACATTCTTAAGAAAACACGTGTCATTTTGACGTATAATTACTTACATTCATGCTCAAGAAGTTAACGTTTTCACCAAATCTAAGATAACAAATGGAGGTCTCGAACTATAACATGTTGCCTTCTCCTGTTCTCCATATATAATGGAATTATATACTGTTATGTCCAAGTTTGTAACGACGTAGAAGTAGTTATCATATATGTTCGCAGGTACGCGTCTTCGATTATGACCAATGAACCACCACTTATTATATGGAGTTAACTCTTAAATCTTGTTTTCCAATTTATTTCCCACGCTTCTTTAAATTTTCGCATAACATGTGCCCATCAGACGAAAGGCAATATCAAATGGGATTTTTGCTTGTGTACATTTGTAAAGACCTCTTATTGGACCTTTGCTCCTCTGTAATTTTATATTGGCCATGTGCATGTGCAAATCCCAGATATTGCGTTTATACACTTCCCACATCTTCTCGTTATTACTGTAGTCACGCTGTAACTTGAAGTTGAAATCCCGTTGGGTTTAGGTGTTACCAAAGAAAAATTAGTCTGGTAATCTGATTCAAATGCTACAGTACATCAGACTCAAATTCATCCCCAATTTCTAACATTCTTCCCAAATCGATCCGACCCACCCTTTCTCCCCCAAATCCTCTCCCCCTCTCCCAAAACCCCCAAATCCAACCAACCCCCTAAATCCTTCGTTCTCTTCGCGGATCACCCACGTCCTCCTCGTGATCTCTCAATCCCCATCCCAAACCCGATCTCTCAATCCAGAATCGACCATCCTCTTCCCGAAGCTTGGATGTCGTCTTCCACCAACCGCCTGTCAATTCCTCTCTCCGACATTCCCACCTGCAAATGTGGACTTCCAGCGAAGATCCAGGCGTCGAACAATGCTATCTCATTCGGTCGTCGCTTCTGGGTGTGCCCTAGGTATTTCAAGGCATGCCTTCAACATCATTTGTATATTTTTTTATCAATATTGGTGCTTCTTAGATAAATGTTGGATTGGATTTAGACATTTTGTTGTTTGGTTTGTTGAGTTTGCAATAGTATGCATTGTTGCTTATTTTATTAGATCAAATTTAATTTAGTTTAAAAGATCTATGATTAAAAAACAAAAGTTATGTTAACAGACTTTGTTTGGGGGGATCATGTGGTGGTGGTGGATTATAGGATTTGAATTTTTTTTAGTTGATTTTGTTGTTGTGGTTGATTGGTTAGTGTTCGTGCAGTACTTATTGTGGTTTTAGGATCCAATTTTTGGAAAGTTTGGTTTGGATGTTAGTTTTGGTTGTGGATATTGGAGATAGGGATTGTTTAACCTACATTATTGAAATAATCTTAAATTTTGATCACCTGTTGGCCATGTTTTCCTTGATGTTGTTGATTTGTTTGTTCTTTACTTGTCCAAAGAAAAAATAACATATTTATCCTTCTAATTTTTCGAAGGCATTACATGTTCGTGGCAAGTTGTTGGTGGGTGTTTTTATTTTTCTTTTAACACATAAATTTCTTAAACTTTAGATGAATGCTCAGGGAATTAAATTTGAGGATCTGAAAAATTAGGAATCTGAAATTTGAGATTCCTTAGTGACTTGCGAGCAAGATCTGAATTTTTTTTCAACACTACCGAAACCCTTTAAATGTCCATGTGAAATTGTGAATTAACATTATATAATCAAATTCATTGTATTCATACCATTGTCAGTAGCACTTTCCAAAATAATCATCCTTCTCCTTTGTCAGAACTCATAAGTCCAAAAGTGAAGAGTCACTACTGCAAAATAGGTTTTACTCGTCGCCAAATAGACGTCGGCCTTTATGACCACCGACGTCTAGTGGGGAGGGGACATAATAGACGTCGGCCTTTAGGGAGACCGACGTCTATATTGTACTATAGACGTCGGGTGTAAGAATACCAAGTTTGGCCGACGTCTATGGTGTATAGACGTCGACCTATAGACGTCGGGTGTGATAGTATCTTATGTATCCGACGTCTATAGGGTATAGACGTCGACCGATAGACGTCGGATGGTATAGTAGACAGACGTCTATACGCCATGCATATAGACGTCGAGGTATAGACGTCGGCGTTATATAATATCTGACGTCTATAGGTCTTAAAGAAATCTAACAGGCGCATTTTCTCTCATTCTTTTCAGACGAAACCCACCCAAACCCTAGCCGTCCCGCGACCCAACGCTCCTCCGCGACCGATCTTCGACCCATCTGCACCGTCTCCGGCACCGCAGCGAGCTCCCAAGCTCTCCTTCACTTCTCCGGCCCTCTTCTCCTTCTTCCTCCGTCTTCCTCCGGCTTTCTCCACATGTAAGTTTTAAGTTCGTTTTTGTTGTTTAAGTTCGTCTTCCTCCGTCCTCCGTTTTTCTCCACATAGTCTATCTAAGTTAGCCTTCATCTCGTGTCGTTTGCAGCCGTCACCGCACCATCTCGTGTCTCCGAACGACAAAGAGCTCCTCCGGCATCACATCTTGTTTAAGTTCGTCTTCTTCCGTCCTCCTCTGGTTCGTCACCGCATCATCTCTGTAAAAAAATTAATAAGTGAAAAATATAGGTGGAACGAGTCAAATGTAGTTTGAAATCATATCAAAACAGATCTTAACATGCATATTTGGTATTGATTCCGACTGAAAGTGTATTATCGAGGTTGCATTGAAGTCTAATTAAGATTTATCTTTGTTCATCGGCATATTCGAATCAATGCAATATTAAAATTTCGAGGTTTTACGATAGGTCCATCTAAATGAGAACTTAAATGTTGCAAACTGGACTTAGATTGGTTTGGTTTTCTAGCTTAGATTTGTAATGTGAATGTGAATGTGAATGTGATGTAATGACTTGGATTGGATTGGTTTGGTTTGATTTCAGGATTTGAAGAATTAATTGCAGAATGAATTAATTGCAAGTGTGTTGAATGTCAATTGTGTATGCTTTGTATGTTTGTGCATGTATGGTTGTATGTTTGTGCATGTATGCTTGTGTGTTTGTGCTTGTATGTATATGTGGATGAAATTTTGAGTATTTGTGAACAAATTTATAGGTGAACGAATTTGGTGCAGTTGTATGTACACGAATACGACGAATAAAAACAATTTCGTCGGATACTATTTATTTTTTTGTCCAGGTTTAGGAATACACGACGGCTGTTTATATTACCCGACATGTATTCCTGTAAAGAAAGGAATAGACATCGGCCTTATGTTGAATCAGACGTATATACTTTAAGGATAGACGTCGTATGTTATTACACTGACGTCTATCCCTAACGAATAGACGTCGCATGTTATTGCACCGACGTCTATACCTAAAGCATAGACGTCGGGTGTTGTATAGGCCGACGTCTATACGTTAACGAATATACGTCGGCTTCTAATTACAGCCGACGTTTATTCGTCAGGTATAGACGTCGGTTATACCATAGCCGACGTCTATGTATAGACGACGCACACATAGAGGTGGCGATAGGAGGATTGGTCCAAGTTCTTCAACAACTCGTGCAACTACTTCTGAAGCACCAACAACATTTAGTACAGCAACTCCACCACCTATAATGACTGCTTGCGGACCAATGATGGACTTGCTTGGACAAGTTAGCGGTGGATGTCTCCCCTGATCCAAGTTTATTTCAGTTTTTATAAATTTAGTTGTGATGTAGACACATGTGTTGAGAAGTTTAGGGATGCCAACCATAATGGATTTGCTGGTTCAATTTTTCTACAGTTTTTGATGATGAATTGACAATTTGGTGGTTCAATTTTTCTACGGTTTTTAATGATGGATTTGAGATGGTCGGAGCAGTAGAAAATGGAGCAGCGGAAAATGGATGCAAGTGTAGGTCACAACTCTTGAGTGGATGTTTGTCGATAGAATTCTTTTCATCTCAATTTGATTTATTTTATTTAAAAAACTGAATAGCAGGATTGGAAAAGTTCCTCTAATAAAAACCAAGTCTGTTAGCCAGAACAGAACAATCATGCAGAAAAATAGCACCTGTTCAATCTGTTTCCTCTAATTGTTACCTCTAATTAATCTTTGATCTATTGTTGTTCCAACATCTGCAAGTACGACGGTAATCAAATTGACAAACCAAATATTTAATTCAGCGACAACCATTTCATCAATGTTGATTCAATGTCACATTCGCACAACGTCGCATTTAGTTCAACTAAACCAAAATATTTAACACATAACAAACATCTTAACACACATACCAAACATTAATGAGACACACATTGACTTTCATTCTAAACAACCAACTTAACAAATAGAGCAAGGACTACAACACCAAACACCAAGAAAAACATGTCGGCCTTCTTCACGATAACATTAACCTCGTCCACATTTTGCTTCACTTCACAAAGCAATGCATGCATCTCCCCGACCTGAACATTGACATTGAGAAGCTCGTCCAAGCAATGCTTCATCTTATCATTAATCAAACTAAACTTTTCCATCATCGGTTTCTTCATGTTGTCGTCAAACCACCTAAAAAAGTCGCACAAATCTGAACTCTACAAAAATAAATAACAATTATTTGTAGGATAACCACATGCTTAAAATTATTGAGTAAACTCATGAAATACCCTATAAGACAAATTAGGGATTTAAGAGGGTGTATACTGAATTCAGACAGAATAATCTATACTTCTTTATTTACTTTTCAGTCAACAGAAGACCAAGATGACACTAAAGTGGAGAACTTCCAAAGAAGTTAACAATAAAATTCACACACTTAAACTCAACCTTGTTCAATTCGTGTTGAAAAGGTAGGTAAAGCTCACTTGTACAGATGTACTATCAAAAAAATAAAATGTCATCTGCCAAACAAGTCAACAATAAAACTCAAACTTTAACATTAAATTGTTTTAGATATAAAATGATTAAAAACAACAGAAGATAACCAATGAGCATTTGTTTTAGATATAAACTTTAAGATATAAACTTTAAGATCACTGGTAAAAATTGGTAACCAATGAGCATTTGTTTTAGATATAAAACAAAAAGATCACTGGTAACCAATGAGCATTTGTTTTAGATATAAACTTTAACATATAAACTTGGTAACCAATGAGCATTTGTTTTAGATATAAACTTTAAGATCACTAGTAAAAATTGGTCAAAGCCTAAAACACTTCCAACCATCTTGCATTGGGGAAAATTAAAAATGATTAAAAACAACAGAAGATAAAGGTGTGAAAAAATAACACGATGTCGTTGATTCCCATTTTAAACACAGACATCCTTCAAATCCAAACTTCCAAGAACTTGTTGGCCTTATTCAACATCACCAGTCAAATTCAGAAAACAAGAAACATAATAGTGCTGGATAGATGGGAGAAGCTTTAGTAGTCCAACTATGTTAGATGTAATGCCAAAAGTTGGCCGAAAATAGACATTCAAGGAGATTATTAAAAAGCAAAAAACACCATCTTTAACTTTGCATAAGTACTGCACGAACACTAACCAATCAACCACAACAACAAAATCAACTAAAAAAAATTCAAATCCTATAATCCACCACCACCACATGATCCCCCCAAACAAAGTCTGTTAACATAACTTTTGTTTTTTAATCATAGATCTTTTAAACTAAATTAAATTTGATCTAATAAAATAAGCAACAATGCATACTATTGCAAACTCAACAAACCAAACAACAAAATGTCTAAATCCAATCCAACATTTATCTAAGAAGCACCAATATTGATAAAAAATATACAAATGATGTTGAAGGCATGCCTTGAAATACCTAGGGCACACCCAGAAGCGACGACCGAATGAGATAGCATTGTTCGACGCCTGTATCTTCGCTGGAAGTCCACATTTGCAGGTGGGAATGTCGGAGAGAGGAATTGACAGGCGGTTGGTGGAAGACGACATCCAAGCTTCGGGAAGAGGATGGTCGATTCTGGATTGAGAGATCGGGTTTGGGATGGGGATTGAGAGATCACGAGGAGGACGTGGGTGATCCGCGAAGAGAACGAAGGATTTAGGGGGTTGGTTGGATTTGGGGGTTTTGGGAGAGGGGGAGAGGATTTGGGGGAGAAAGGGTGGGTCGGATCGATTTGGGAAGAATGTTAGAAATTGGGGATGAATTTGAGTCTGATGTACTGTAGCATTTGAATCAAATTACCAGACTAATTTTTCTTTGGTAACACCTAAACCCAACGGGATTTCAACTTCAAGTTACAGCGTGACTTCAGTAATAACGGGAAGATGTGGGAAGTGTATAAACGCAATATCTGGGATTTGCACATGCACATGGCCAATATAAAATTACAGAGGAGCAAAGGTCCAATAAGAGGTCTTTACAAGTGTACACAAGCAAAAATCCCAATATCAAATATAATGCGCCCATCAACACACGTGTGCCCATCAACCATTCTATCGCCATATACCCTTGAACTAATGCATCCTAAAGTAAAAGGACAAGATCGGATCAAAAGCTGAAATTCTTTGCAAGTGTCCATTCCAATCCAAAGAGCATCATGCATGTTCAACTTTACAGCAAATCAAAATCGAATAGTGATGAGGACTGGTCGGAATTATTAATGATGTGCGACATATATCGTCTTCGTATTTTGATATTTTCCCCTCCATAACTGTGGATACAATCTTTGAATAGAGAAAAAAATGTAAGATTTTCTGGCTAAATAATCAATTTAGACTGTATCGTCTGAGCAAATACGTGGCCATGTATAGTACATATATAGTAAAGGTTCTTACGTGCAACTTTTTAGGAATAGGAAGTGTTAAAGTGGGTTTTAATTTTTTTTATCTGAAAAGCTAATTTGGGTTTTATCGAAGTGGAGAATGCATGCATGGCAAGCTTTCTTCTTAATTTGGCATGGTGTAAACAATGAGATCAACAAGTTACTGCAAATCATTGAATTCATAAATATCTTCTTAGAATCGTAATGAAACAAGATTTTTTAAAAACCAAAGAAGAGGGAAAATGAGATAATTATTTCATCTTCAAATTTAACTAAAATTTATTAATATCTTTCGAATATTCACAATATTTAAGTACCTTTTAATTTGATTAAAACTTAGAATTTTACCATTTTAGCTTTAACGTGACTTAGATTATATATCTTGTAATGTTTCATGTGTAGTTGAATTTTAAAGTTTCAGATCGGCATTTTAAGATCTCATTGATCATGATAAAAAAAACTATGCATTTAAAGTTATACAGTTGAACATAATGTACAATTAAAATTTTCTATTTAACTAAATGGTGTCTGAGATGTCATAAAATACCAAAACATATCTGATTTTAAGAAAATGCATCGACGATTCTTAATTATTTACATTGTTTAAGCAATTGTTCCGAAACAAAATTCAAAACCAACTTTAACATAAAACACACATTTAGACACTCGTCAAAGTCAAACGTGCCAAAACTTTTCTAACGCGTTGATTACGTTACAAATGCAGTACAGGATTTCCACCAACAGTCCAAATAGCAGTATCGAGGATAGAGACTGGACCTTGATGATCCATCGCTATCCAAGGGTACCTCGTCCGGCATCATGAATGGCGCTCAGTCTGAACGTCCTGGTTTCTCTTTGTCCCACGTCAGCTTCTCTTTCCGCCATGTCAGTTCAAATCAATCTTCCTAAATTTTTCTTAATCACACCCAAAAACACCTGAAGCCCCTACATTCTCTCCCATGCACGTCGTTTCGAGATCATTTCTAAACAAAACACGAAAAATTGTCAAAAAAATCTAGAAAATATAAACAAATAAAAAACTTATTTTCATAAAATAATATTTGAAAAAATAATTTTAAATTATGTTTAAAACATAACTGAAAATAAAACAAAACAAAAAACGTGACCCCCTCCCAGGCGCACCCTCCCGCTAAGGGAGGGCATTTCGGGCGCAAAAGCGTGCCTCTCTTAGATATGTGTTTGGAAACATGGAAACCTTCTTTAGATATCCAAACAAAAGCGTGCCATAAAATAACAATCATCCCACGTGAAATTAACCACTCACCATCTTCAATCTATTTAAGGTGTCTTCTTCCAATCAAACATAGAAGACAAACGCCAAACAAGCACACACATGTATCCTATTGCACCTCCCACCTTCCCTCTTTTCCATACACTTCTATGCTTGGTTGCGGCATGGCTTGTCCTAACCATAATCCAAGCAAACAAGAGGAAGAGGAAGAGGAAGAATCAGCTTAACACTCCGCCTGGAAGCTTCGGTTTGCCATTTGTAGGAGAGACCTTCCAATTTGCGAAATCCCATCCTAGCAACTCGCTTGGAGAATTCATTCAAACTAGAATCAAAAGGTAATAGTGCACATTTTCCCTCTAAAGTCGGTCTCCAAGGTTGTAAATCTGACAAATGTTTGTTGGTACTATATGCATGCTAGCTACTGCTTTATTCGTAATCTTCTGACATGAAACTATTGATGTGGAATCAGGTACGGTAAAATCTACAAGACCCACGTGATGGGGAATCCAACCATCATGTCTGGGGATCTTGAGTTCAACCAGTTTGTGCTAAGAAACGATGGGAAGCTGTTCGAGCACAATTGGCCAAGAGTGTACGAGAAGATGTTGGGAACAACAATCCGAGGGTATAATACTGAGGAGATGCACAAATGTTTGAAGAATGTCTACCATTACTTCCTCGGTATTCCAAGGTTGCAATCGCATTTCTTCCGTAAGTTTGAGCTCTACTCCTTGGAAGCTCTCAAGTCATGGGAGGAAAATACAACTTTCTCGGCAATTGAGGAAACTAAAAAGGTGCTCACAATTGTCCAAATTCTAGTTCAAGTATAAGCTTTAGGGTGGTAAAACCTCAAGACATTATTTGCATTCGCAAAAGCATGTCTGATCGAATCAAAATTCTCATCGTGTTATGATCTTTTTGGTAGGTTACGTTCCATATGATAATGAACAGCATCCTGAGCTTAAATCCAGAAGACAGAGAACTGGAAGAGCTAATGAGATTATACGAGTTGTTCACAAAAGGGTTCGGATGCGTTCCTGTTGGTCTCCCAGGAACAAGTTTCAGAAAGGCGTTAAAGGTACAAAAGACACCACCCTTTTCTGCCGATGTTCTTAAATGGTTGAATAATACCATTCCATAAGTTAAAGAAAGGGAATGTATGCAGTTGCACATGTGGTGTCCTTGATGTGTTATTTTAAACGGGTCAGAAAAACGACCCGGAATTGGAAGATTAGGTATTCGATCATATGGCTTCACATTCTAACTCGGAATAGGTTCATATATGTGGTCCCATCCATCCTCACATGACGAATATAGTTAACATGCTTTCATGTTTTTCCTTAAATCATTCATGTAATTAACGTGCAGGTTGAAAGGGTTTAGGTTGGTAATATCGTTGTGGGGTTTGGCAAATATTTCGAAGATGTTTGCTCAATTTTTTTCTGACGTATGTATTTTTATTAGTTATATATATTTAGTCACATTGCTCCAACTTTTCTTAAAATATAAGCACATTATCCTTGGACCTTGGTGTATCTCTATTCTCTAATTGTTGAAGTATCACGAATTCTTCTAAATATCAAACCAAAAATGGAATCTTTTTGAAATGATGGGTTACCTTAAAAACTAACCAAACCAAAAAAGGTTGTTTTGTAATTTATAATTTATATACGTCTTGGGCCTTTGTGGGCCTTCAAAACACTTCGTATAAATATGGGCCTTTAATGGGCCTTCAAATACTTTATATACCTTGGGCCTTGTGGGCCTGAACTTCATGCCCAAAGCAATGTTTCATTACATACATCAATAGATGTGAGGCAGAATGCAGATGCATTAGTAGTTGTTACTAGTTAGTACGTGATTATGCTCAATTGTGTTCTTCCTTGATTAAACATTTACTGTTATTAACACAAAGGCAAGAGGAGCTATTCTAAAAATCATTGAAGGCATAAGGAATGAGAGGACGAAAAAGAGAAGAGATGGACAAAGAGAGTCGTTAGATTTTCTCGACATTCTCCTTGATCAGTCGAAGCTTACCGTTGAGGAACTTCTCAATCTCATAGTGGGCATGCTCTTAGCCGGCTATGAGACATCGTCAACCGCCTTAGCAATGTCCATGAGCTTCCTTGCAGGCTGTCCAAAAGCCATCCAACAATTAAGGGTATATATTCTTTCTTTATTCCTTACATTTTATTATTTTACCCACCCTCCAGTTTAACTGAAATTTGTGTTTCACCTACGATAAAATTTAGAAGCTTTGGTTTACTATTCCATACATTTCATAATTTATTATTTGAATAAAGTGATCAAAGTGCATGTTCTTTATTTTACATATTACCTATAGTGTCTGTAACATCTCCGAACAACGGAAAATTTAAACTTTTAAAATCAAAGAAAACACGAGGATAAAAACCATCAAGAGTGGAGATATTACTTGAAGAATACCCAAAATAGTGATTACATCTGAATACTACATGTGATCACGACAACCTAAAATAGGTAGACGACAGGATCCAGTCCCAAAGTGCAATCTCCCTCGGTCACCACCCGTCGGAACCTAACGCGGTCATGAAAATAAACATAACAACAATGCCTGAGTTTCCATAAGAAAATCCTGTATGACAAGCTCACTTATATGCCCTATCATACTAGTATAGCATGACATGAAAACAAGCAATAAAATAACATTCTCACTAAGGGCAAAACCGGGCATCCGTCCCATGATCGTTCCCGCTGCCACACAGGCCCAGCGGTCTACAACCGCCACCGCTGCCACACAGGCCTAACGTTTCACAGCATCGCCTCCGCCACACAGGTTGCATGGTCCACAACCACCGGTACCACACAGGGCACATGGTTCACAACATCACCGCTGCCACACACGCCGCACGGTCCACAACAACCGGTACCACACAGGTCACACGGTCCAATCATCGGGTCTCTGTGGAGACCTACCGTAGTCCACACAAGTGTCCACACTCTTCCACACGGCGGTCCCTGGGCAGGCACGCGCAACGTACCCACCGTCACCTCCCGGCTCACGCTCCAAGCGAGGACACGGGTTTTCGTGGACATAGCTGACACTTCACTAGGACCAGGATTCAGTTCTGGGCTCAAACGGTCGACCAAAAAAGGTACACCGGTCGACCGCTTCCGCAAGAGAATCGGTCGACCGAATGCCTACAACGGTCGAACTCTGTGCTCAAAACTCAATCCTCAACGATCGAACAGAGGTCTAAAACCGGTCGACCGAACGTGGTCAAAATCTGGAGTCTAGTCAAAATCACACAAGTCTATTCGATCAACCGACTCAGGGATCCCGGTCGACCGAAAACTACCAGGGTCAACCTAATAGTCTAAGTCATCTACCGGTCGAACAAGATCATAAAATCGGTCGAACATCATACAATCCAATTTAGTTCACTTAAGTTCCGGTCGGACTAAAGGTTTAGAACGGTCGACCGTTTGGATGATCAACGTTCGGTCCAAGCGAAACTCGAAGCAATTGGTCGAACGACTCAAGGGTCTCGTTCGACCGAAAACTCCCAGACAACCCCGACCCACCAGCACAAGCACGACCGGTCGACCGCCACACGACATCGTTCGACCGGTGATGGTTAAAGTCGGGCAAAAACACTAAACCGGTCGACCGCCCGAAGGAAACCGGTCGACCGTTGGTCGACAACAATCTTGCGTCAGCCAAGGATTTTACGTCGTTTATTCGTCGCCGGCGAGGCCTCCGACCTCCCGCGACCGACCACAACTCCACCCCAACTTGGGTGAGCAATAAGGCCTCTAATGCAAGAACTTGGCATACCTCTTCGCGAAGAACAACGTACTTCACCGGAGCTCCAACGACAATGCCTCCGGACCGCAACCTCACGCACACTCTCCTTCTTGTGCCGCACCAAACACGGCACGCCTTGCCTCACGTGCACCTTCTTCCCACCTGCTCGAGCATCAGAGGGAGAGGAGGAGATGGGTGGAGAGGAGAAAGGTTTGAAGGAGAAGAAGAAACGGAGAGGAGAAGGAAACGTTGGTTTTCCTCCTAAAAACCAACAATCCCACCTCAACTCAACTCATGCCTCCCATCCCTTCAGCCTCACCCCTACACCCCAGCCCATCACTTCCACCACCTCCCATGTCTCCCAACACATCACCAACAGCACACCTCCTATTCCTTCCCCCAACTCCCATGCAAACACCATCATTAACCCACCTAAACACCCATTAATCCTTAAACAAGTTAGGGTCATTACGGTGTCAAATCTGTTCTTGTTAGAACTAAGTATGTTCGCTAAAGATGGAGATCATACAGGAAGAACACATGGATATTGTAAAGAAGAAGAAAGAAAGAGAGGAAATTGAGCTCAAATGGGAGGACTTGAGACAGATGAATTTCACCAAATGTGTAAGTTCGTTACCATGTTTGACTTTTCATTGACATTTCTCACTATTAGTTTGAGCATGCACGTATTTATGTCCATATCTTGTCTTTTTAAAATTAATTAAGGTTATAAACGAGACTATGCGCTTGGGGAATGTGACCAAACTCTTGCACAGAAGAGCCCGAACTGATATCCAATTCCAAGGTAAAAGTAAAACATATGTATCCGTCATGAAAGTTGGCATCATTGATGTTATTTCCCTGATTTCTCTATAATTTTCAAATTACTATAGGATACGTTATTCCAAGTGGGTGGAATGTGATTCCGATATTCGCTGCAACACATTTGGATGGAGATGTGTACAAACAATCCCAATGTTTTGATCCTTGGAGATGGCAGGTTTACAACCACCACCAACCTATTAGCACTAAGGATTATATTTTTATAATTCACCATCATTAAGATTTATTTCAGGGGCATTTTTGGAATTCAAAAAAATATTATTAAAAGGCAATATCTGAAATTCACCCTGAAAGGCAGTTATTTACTTCTAATCTAATTTTCTTCAAACTTCTCAATCCTGACTTTTTCTAAATATTTATAGGACATAAACATGACAAAGGAGATGATGCAGAACTACATGCCATTTAGCCAAGGGCTTCATAAGTGTGCTGGAATGGATTTAGCCAAGATGGAGATGAGCATATTTCTCCATCACCTTGTGCTAAACTATGAGTGGGAGATGGTAGAGCCAGACCAACTCATATGGCAACCTGGATTTCCTGAGTTCCCAAAAGGATTGCCCATCAAGGTCCACAAATGGTGCTTGCAATAATGTCCCAGAAGTATGTAACTAGTTATATTATGTTTGGTGTACATATATGTCCATCATCAAGCATAACAATTATTAGGTAGCCATCTTACTTTTCTATATATGTTCTCATGAGTACTGTTAAGTGTAGTAGAAATTAAGCTCCTATTCTGATATGTGAATTTGTGATTGAAATTTGTGAATTTGTGATATGTGAATTTGTGATTGAAATTAATTAATTAATTTTATGCAGATATACATGGTTGAAACCTTCTTGGAGATTTACTCATACTTTCGGTGATAATAATATAATATCATCGATAATATATCCAACTTATCACAAGGTGTAACACATTTTTTGTGTTTGGCATTGTGCAGCTGTCTTTTTTTAACATACGATATCGTATATATTTTCTAACTTGACTACTTTCATTATCTTCTTTTTTTAAATCTTACTTGCAATATTATCCTTCATAATCACCTTTTTTTTTACCGTTATTGTCCTGACCAAGTGTAGATTCAACTTAGTCATGGAACCTCAATAGAAGCGCTTTAGTGTAATCCGAAGACATCCAAGATATTATGACAAATTCAAGAATAGCAACAAGATGCCGTATTATCTCAAGTCATGCATCAATGAAATTACACCCAAACCTTTATTTCCTCGGTGGACTATTAACATTTCTGGCAATATAATGGTCCAGTTTTTAAGTCCCAGATTAAAATCACAATGGCATCATTTGCTATTCTGGCACTAACAGGTACAACATGACTGTGTAAAGGGTCCTCCGATGGCCCAACACCAATTGCACCTGTACGAGTGAGCTTGATGTTTATGACTCGCTGACAATGCAAGTGATAGGATTCTATGAAGACCCACCTTGGAATCTGGAATATCTTGGACTCCCAATTTGAAGGGAGATCCTGTTATATTTTGGAATCCATGCCACCTTTTTAGCAATTCTAGACTGAAATCTTCTGTCAATCCTTGTCTGTGCAGAGGCTTACGATAAGCATGCACTTCAGTTGTCCTCATTTTGTTATTGGGAAATGAGATCCAATCTAGTGGTAGAGCTCTAAGATCAATGCTGAAGCCTCGAGTCTTCTTCACTTTAAGGGGTTCATTGTCTTTCTACTCCAACCAATATCAGTCACATTACATTTGATGCTACTGTCTGAGAGTTTAATCAAATGGATTCAATATTAAAAGGATTAAAAGTCCAAAGAGGTCGAAAATATTAAGGACCCTTTCAAGATAGGCGAAATCTCAAAAATAAAAATAAAAATTGAATCCTCAAAGGACCTTGCAGATTAGGTGAAATCCCCTCACAGCCTCACTATACTTGGCACCACCTTTGCTACCAATGAAAACATCCTTCAAAGAAAATATAATCTCAATATTATATAAACGCCAAAGGGCGTAGCTGTGCTATTCTACATATATCTAAATTTCAAACTCTCGAAGAGTACAGAATATAATCTCCCCAACCCCAACCCCAGCAAAGCAATCCCAAGTCCAAGGAATTCCAAACTTGCATCTTGGTCTATTTCTTTTTCTTTTTGAAACACCCCTTTCACTTTCTTTTTTACCATGTTGCCTGCAACTCCCAGACATTCTTTGATTTGTCCCCCCTTCCCCACCCCAAAAGAATAACTTAGACCAGACACATCTATTTTGCTTTTGTTCAGGCTTATTACTATTTGGTCATCCAACACTGAGCCTCATCCATGACTCAGTCCTCACACCTCGATCCACTCACTCCCTTGTTCGTTATTACGGCCATCTTTGCTAAAAGCATGAAAAAGAACTCCAAACCTTCAATTCTGTTAGACCCATCACTTTTTAATGTTTCCTTTCCTTGTGTGCTATATATACACCAACATCCTTCCTTATGCTCAAACCCCATTCTCCTGTATTATATTGTCTTTGTGTGTTCTGTTCTCTATTTACATTAGTAGCATACAACATATATCTTGCAGCAATATAAGGATTTCACATGGAGGTATTGTTTCTTGCTAGCATGTTTGTTTTATTGTTTCAATCATGCACATGACTTTTATAATTGTGTTGCATTTGTATTTTCCTTTCGGCAACAAGCTAATTTCAAATGAGTAGATCTTCTAGATGGCATCTTACATAGTTACATTTGTATATTGGCAATATGTCATTGGTATTTTGTTTTATATTTTAGAAATGATTACAACATAAAGGGACATCATCTATGTTGGTTCTATAGTAGAAGACAAAAGGACATGGTTGTTCTTTTATGCATTCTAATTTCAATTCAAGCAGCATAAACCTGAAAAATAGAACTATATGTAGTGATGTATGATTGATTATGTTGTATGTTCTAATGGTAATTTGCAACTTATAGTGTTCTGATGATGCAATTAGACCTCAACACTTAATATGAGCTCATGACCCAAGTAATAATGAAATCTGAACATATTGATTCTACCTTTCCTTTGTATTTTTTGAATCATCCTTTTCATTTTATTCCTATTAGTAAAATTTCCCATTCTTGCATTTTGTATGTCTTTGATCAAGAAAAAGCCTCTGCCCTGTTTCCTTATTTTGCATCTGGCTATTTGTTGTTTAACGTTTTATTGTTCTTAAAACCCAAACAGGCTATTGAGCTGAAGGTGGAGATGGTAGCAATACATGAGAAGAGGCTGAGGAAATGTCTGTCCAAATTAAAGGGTATGCTTTGAGATTGTCTCAAAACTAATTGAGGAATTAAACTATTATATGGGTATATTTTATTTTACCAGGATGTCTTTTTTGCCTTAATGACGCAGTGTTAATATTCATTAGTGGACGGGACCGTATATATAATTTTACCTTGTAGGTTAGTCTTGCTTCCTGTAGAAAGTAAAACATGCTAAGACCACTTAACATAACTAAATTCCTAACTATTATTATTTATCTTGGAACGTCAGGTTGTCCCAAAAGTATCATACCAGTCGGATTTAGACTGTCAAGTTTGATGCTAAATGTAGACGACAAGCGACTTCATTAATCTAAGAAAAAGCAAAGTTGTTTAACATAACTAATTGCTCATAACTGCTTCCTGTTAAAGCGGAAGGTGAGTATAGATTATGCCAAATATAATCTAAATTCAATTTTTATATGTGTGGCAGGAATTGAGAAGGTTGAAGTGGAAGTTAGCACACAAAAGGTGGTGATAAGTGGGTATGTGCACAAGAACAAAATCTTAAAGGCAGTGAGAAGAAGTGGTTTGAAAGCTGATTTCTGGTCTGCCCAAAATGAGATTCTTCTAAACGCATATGGAAGTGGAAGCTTGAGAATCCATAATTTCAGCTTCTTCTGATGTTCAATACATAGAACAAATACCCAACAAGTTCTAGCTAAAATGAATCTCCTTCAACCATACGCTTATAAGTTTTGTGAGAGAGAGCATTGAAGAATCTCTCTTTTTCTTAATCTAAGTTTTTTTTTAAACTTTTGTAAGTTGTAAGTTTCTATGTGAAGAATCATGAGAAGAGGGTTTTTTGGGGCTGTCTTTAGCATTTCGAAGTTTATCCCTATGCAAATCATATAAGCATCATGACTGTGTTCTTATTGTTGGAACTGGTTTATAGAAGTGTTAAGTACAGGAAATCTAGGATAATCGGTCGACCGGTGCGGGGCATTCGGTCAACCGAATAACTCCAGGAGTCATTGGGCTCGGATCAGATCAGGATCGGTCGACCGGTTCTGGGAATTCGGTCGACCGAAAAATGCCAGGAGATTTTGGGTTCAAGATTGATCGAGATTCGGTCGACCGGTGTTGGGCACACGGTCCACCGAAAAGTGACAGGAGCTGCAAGATGGAAATCAACATGCAGATCGGTCGACCGATGTTGGACACGCGGTTGACCGAAAAAGTCTAGGAGCTTCAGGCGCTGCACAGAAGCGCGGAACGGTCGACCGGCTCGGGGTGAGCGGTCGACCGACCCATGGCAGTTACGCGAACTAACCGAAAACCGGTCGACCGATGGGGCATTTCGGTCGACCGTTTTTCAGACAGTTATGCACGATCTGAATGATTCTTTGTACGGTTTTAGCCCATTATAAATAGGATTTTTGTCATAATCTTGTAACATAACATACAATACTTATTTTCTTGAGAGAGATTAGGTTAGAGAGAGATCTAGAATGCTTTGGGAGACATATTGCTTCCAATCGTTTGTAATGTCGGAGACTTCTCTTGTTGGAGAAGAACTTCAAGGAAATGAAACTCGCAGGAGACCCCCCAATGACGTAGGCATCTTGCTGAACCTTGTAAAATCGCGTGTGTCTTGGTTTGATTCATGTGTGTTGTGTGATTGCTTGTTATTTACATCTTATTCGTGTTTACTTGTTGTACAAATTTTGGAAGAAGGTCAGAAGTTAATTTCCACAATCAATATTCTCTATAATTTGTGGTGCGTGTAATCCGTGTCGTGTTAGTGCATACTAGATCTCTCGCAACCCTTACGTGGTTTGTTTTACTTCAATTCAAACAAATAAAAAGGTTGTCACTAAGCTTGAGGCCAATGAGGTGCCACTTATTTCTCTGATTAAAATCTATAGTTGCATTTGCTCCAATGGTCAAACACAACAAATGAGTTACTAGATTATTTAGGTTACTTACTATCACGTGAAAACAAGTAAATGTCTACTGGAATTATAAAGTTACAACCTAGGGAAAATCAACGAAAAATCTAAAGATTACAAGGTTACGTTACTTATACGGATCCAGAGTCAGGAACAGATGTCTTGGAGGCCCACACGACAATAGTTATAAAATTATTTCTTAATTCTTCACCACTTGCAGCATAAGAATCGTTTTCTCGTCAAACAAAACAATCACATCCAGACAGATTCAATTTTTTATATTACAAAGGGATTGTAATCATTAAGCTTATTAAAACATATGCGTCTTTCCTTAATTTCCGTTCATGTCGTAATCAATACTCCAATTAATGTTGTTATGTGAAATTTTCTTCGAAGCAATTCAAAAAGTGTAGCGTAATATCCTAACTGGTTGAATGACCAGTCGAGTGAAGTGAAAACTTGAGTTTGATTATAAATGGAATGTTATTACAGAATCTACTTTGATTAAAAAAATCTTCACAAGTTGAGTACTCGCTCGGCTCCATCTTCTACTAAAAACGAGCGGAAGACGTATATTTAGAGCTTCCCTTAACGCTGAATAGTGGAAAAGAGAGAAAATTAATTTTGAATTTGAAGAGGGAGAACTGATCGCGTTAAAATCTAACTACTCGCTCCATCTTGTACGGTCGTCGGTCGAACCATTTTTTTGCGGGTAAAAACTAAAACCCACCCATCCCAATCGAGTCAAAAAAACCAAATTTATATCAGCCTCAGCTGGACGGAGTTTAGTGTTATCTAAACAGCAATATTTAGAGAGAGAGAGAAGGAGAGAGAGAGATGCACGTGAGCGAGAACGAGGGAATCGAGGGCAGCATCTTCGCGGTGACGGGAGGCCTCGGCTTCGTCGGCTCCGCCCTATGCCTCGACCTAATCCGCCGAGGCGCACGCGAGGTCCGATCCCTCGACGTCCGCCCCTCCTCGCTTTTCTCCGACTCCCTCCTCGCCGCCGGCGTCCGCTGCCTCCAAGGTCTCCCCATTTCTCATTTATTTTTGCTGTCAGAAATCGAATCCCAAGGGCGGATATTAGTATAATTGAATTAGTTAAAAATGTATAATACTTTTTTAAATTAAAAAAAAGACTTTTTCATGTCCAGCACAACCTTAATTAGATATCCCGCCCATTGTGATTTTCTTGCTTGATTTATGATGGACAAGTACCGCTTCGATGTGTCCTAATGGTGTGCTTGAATAGCAACCTAAGCAAAGAAAACAATTGAGAAAATTTTAAATTTTCTCTTGCTTGGTATTTGGTAACAATGCTTAAGGAGACAAAGTTGCTAGTCAAATTGATATCCCAATTTACTCTTTGTAAATGGAGTTAAATGAAGAGAAAGTTGTCCACCCACTCCTCCCTCGCCCCATCTATTGTTTTCTTAGTTTTATTTACTTGATTTGGACTTTTTTTAATGTTCTGTGGCTTGTCTACTGGTATATGTGGTATTATTACATCTTTCTGAGTTTTTTGTGATGATAAAGTTATTCTATGGTAATGTTTTTGTTAGTATGATACGTTGAAATGATATTAGTGTTACTAATACATAAAAGGTAATTTGGTTAATTCAGCATGTTTCATTTATGTTCTCTTTTCTCCTCCTGTTTATCCAATCGATAGACTTAATTAATTTTATTTTCTCTACAATTCTCTTCTTTTCTCTCCTACTATCCGAACTTATATACAAAGTGGTACCTTCATTAGCTCTGTCAAAATTTCAATGTGATTCCATCTGAGGCTTTTGTGTACATGTTGGGATTCTAAATTTTGCAATAGCTATCTTCTGCAGGAGACGTGACTAACAAGAAAGATGTGAAAAAGGCACTAACTGGGGTGGACTGTGTTTTTCATCTCGCCTCATTCGGCATGTCAGGGAAGGAAATGCTCCAACCGGGGCGTATTGATTTGGTTAACATACAAGGAACCTGCATTCTGTTGGATGTGTGCCATGAATTGGGAGTTAGAAGGCTTGTGTACACTAGTACGTATAATGTTGTGTTTGGTGGAAAGGAGATTGTGAATGGCAACGAATTATTGCCATATTTTCCTATAGATGACCATATCGACTCGTATGGATGCAGCAAATCTGTTGCAGAACAACTTGTTCTGAAAAGCAATGGACGTCCACACAAGTAAGTGTTTTGCTTCCAATGCCTATCAGAGAGACTTTCTCGCCTGTATATTGTGTAGATGCTAGAAACGGGTTGTGAATTGAAATTACATGCTTCACTTCTTTGTGAAAAAGAGCTGGTATTTTTCTGATGTTTATGCTTGCTTTATCTTTCAGGAATAATGCAGGGGGGCGTCTATATACATGTGCAGTCAGACCTTCTGCTATTTATGGTCCAGGTGAGGAAAGGCATCTACCAAGGATTGTTTCCCTTGCAAAGATGGGTCTATTGATCTTCAAAGTGGGCAGTGAAAATGTGAAGAATGACTGGGTTTACGTGGATAACCTTGTGTTTGCCTTGATCTTAGCAAGTATAGGTCTTTTAGATGACATCCCTGGCCGGAAAGGGCCTCCTGTTGCTGCAGGACAACCTTATTTCATATCTGATGGTATTTATTATAGCTATATCCCCTACTTTGTTGATTTTTAACTTTTTGTTTGTTGTTGCTCCTCATATTGAAAGCATGTGATTTTCAGTCAGGCTTGCTGATTATAACTGCAGAATTGTGAAGTGCCCCTATCTTTCGCAGATAACTAGATTGGACAGTCATTTTTTATTCTGAATTTTTAATATGATTTCCATGTTAGATCCTCCGGAATTTGTTGCAAACTTTAGTATGCATAAAATGCATTGGAAGACCACATAAATTATATAATCAGTACCAGTACTAAGGCTCACTTATGATTCCTAGCGTTTCAACCGAAGAGGACTAAAAATGGCCAAAAAAAGTTATCCTTGACTAGCATGTTGCTCTTTAAGCATCACTCATTTTGTCCTCTTGAACCAAATCAGTTACGGGCCTGGACGTGGTAAGCAGAAACTACTTATTTGAAAGGTTGTAACTTAGTGTGAACTCTTTTCTTTCTTTTTTGACATGGGATTTGGAGAGGCTTCAGGTCCAGTGATGCTTCTTATTGTAACACCTGTTAGTCGGTATAGTTTGGGAAAATAACCCACACTATTTCCAGGGATCTGTAATTATCCTAATTCCTGACAGAGATATGTGACAAATTAAGGTCACCTAAGGTATCTTTTGGTATCATTTATGCTTTTCACCATGACCTTATTGCTTCTCATTCTCTCAGACTTCATAGAGATGGTTATTGAGATTTATTAGCTTCTCAAAGAACACCTCAATTATTGTTTTTTTACCATCTTTCTACTTCACAGGGTTCCCTGTCAACTCCATGGAATTCATGAAGTCACTAATCCAGAGCCTGGGATATGATATGCCAAAACATTCTCTAGGTGTGCAAGGGGCACTTAAGTTGGCGCAGTTTATTCAGTTTTTCTACACCATGTTATATCCCTGGTTGAATAGCTCGTGGCTACCTCAGCCTCTTTTTCTTCCGTCCGAAATTCACAAGGTTAGTTACTTGAGACCTCGCTCAAAAGAATTAGTATCTTATATGTTATGTTCCTAAAACAGAAGAATTAGGGGATGGCAAATGGACTAAACTATTTTTCATGTTATTTTTGTTGGTTGTGATGCATTTGTAAGACAATGACATGGAAGTGGTTTGTAAGACAATGACATGGAAGCAGGGAGGTGGAGTCCATGAGTGACTCTCGATCAGTTTGGTTTTAAGTTATCTAGCTGAAATTCCTTCAGTCTAAGAAGATGTTGTTTAATATGATTTCCACCACTTTGCTTTAAACCCAAGATGGGAACATTTTTAAGCACATCATCCACCTTTAACGTAAATGTGAATGGTGAACTAATCATAAGAAATTGAACTCCACCTTTCATGTCACTCCAGTGAAAAGATAAACCTTTTAAACTGATCAAACTCTTAACAAAATAATGGTTGTTAGGATTTTGTGTGAAGAATTATCATTTTATGCTTTTGGCAGGTTGGTGTTACACACTATTTTTCATACTTAAAAGCTAGGGATGAGCTTGGATATGTTCCCATTGTGAGTCCAAGGGAGGGTTTGGCTGCAACAATTTCCTACTGGCAAGAAAGAAAGAGCAAAGAATTGGATGGACCAACCATATATGCATGGTTGTTTGCTATTGGTGGCATGACCGCAATGTTTTGTGCTGCATGCCTGCCTCCATATGGACCTCTTAAACTTGTCCAAGAAATCCATCTCTTTGTCTTTCGATCGTTGTGGGTGATCCGTCTCGTCTTTGCTATCGCCATGATTCTTCATGTCGGTGAAGGTATCTATGCCTGGAAGCTGTCGAAAAGGGTGGATCCTGCAAACTCAACAGGGTGGTTTTGGCAGACTACAATGCTTGGATTTTTCTCCCTTCGCTATCTGCTGAAGAGGGCTCGAGACTCTGAACTGAGGTGATCTTCATTGTTCTATGAGTGTGCAGTTTGTATCTTTCATGTTCCAATGATTCCCTTTCAAGTGGAAAGCTTCGCCGAAATCAAGCAGGCGATGAGGTCCGTAGAACTTATGCGAGGACAAAAGTGGAAGAGTTCATCACTCACGTAGAACATAATTTCACCCGTTATGTATCATGAGATTTCTTTTGATGATTGATAGCTCCATCAAAGTAAAATCATGGTTTTGAATGACAACTATACTCGTTTAACATTACAGAATGGCAGTACCTGAAGCTAAAAAACTACAAAAAGAGGCAGCAGCCTATATGATAGCTAAGACCTGCTTTTTAACAGATTAACAGCCTGATCCTTCAACTAGGAAGGATAGCAAGAGCACCCAACTTGTCTTAAATATTCCGATGATGTAGGGGTGCTCCACCATATGATTTTTTTTAGTATAAGTGGCAAGGGTTGATTTTAATTGTTTTTTTAAAATTTGGTCGATTATAATTGATAAAATAGGTTATGGATACACATCCCACTAACCACGAGTGTAGGATGGAATTTGAGTATCATCCCTATACCGGCTGGGATATACAATGGGTGTTGCCATAAAGTTGTCAGCTGAGTCAATACAACTGGACTTGGTTGAACTGGGAATTTCCGTAATGAAACATGCTTTATAGCTCTTGAGAACTTGTGTTGCCTAAACAGTGTAAACTGTAAAATGTTAATATGTTCCCTAAACAATGTCCACTGTAATATGTTAACGACTAAAACTAATTTAATATTACATTTGCTACGGTGAATAAAGTCAAAGAGCACGTCGAATCATGTGTTTTACAAACATCATATCTGGGCACCCTTAACGGGGGTGCCCCGCCCGGGCGCCCTGGTCGGGCGCCCGGGCGCACCCCCGTTAACGGGCGGGGCGCTTGCCCGGGCGGTGGGCGTCCCGGGCAGACGCCCGGGCGCCCATGGGAGGGGGACACGTGTCCCCCTCCCATTGGTTAATAATTTTTTTTTTGAATTTTTTTTTAGTTTTGGTTTTGTTATTAATGGATTGGGTATTTGTTATAAATGTGGGGTAATAATTTTTTGTAGGTGATTAAAATTAAGAAATTTCCAGAACCAATACACTGCTTAATCACGGGTGCAATATTTAATCACGGGTGCACTATTTTCAATCACGCGTGCACTGTTTGCAATCACGCGTGCACTATTTGCAATCACGCGTACACTATGTGCAATCACGCGTGAACAGTGCAACAAATACATCCAAACCCTCCCAACTATAAATACATCTATATTATCTCCTGATAAATCACATTTCCTTAACTTCTCAACTTGTTAGCTTCTTCTCTCATCAATGTCGGATAATAGTTTAAACTCCGGTCAATCCGACGATGATAACTGGAATGAGACATTAAATCTAATGGACCGTGCTATTGAATTAGCCGGACATGTTGTTTACGAAAGGACTACACGTCCTAAGCAGCGTCGAAGGAGAACGACGAACCCAGATAGAGATCGTGAACTAGGTTACAGACGCCTTGTAGACGATTATTTCTCTGACAACCCTGTGTATTCTGATACTCTTTTCAGGACAAGATTTCGGATGAGAAAGCATGTCTTCCTGCACATCCACAATGCCATCGAAGCATCTGATGTCTTCTTCCAACGAACACCGGACGCAACTGGTATGCTGAGCATCTCCGGTCTACAAAAAAGTACGGCAGCAATGCGAATGCTAGCATATGGCGTTGCCGCTGATGGGATCGATGAGTACCTACGAATGAGTGCGGCAACATCCAGAAATGCTCTCCTCAAATTCTGTGAAGGTGTTATTTGCATCTTCGGCCCTGAGTATTTACGTCGGCCAACTGCAAATGACTTGGCACGCCTACTTTACGTTGGTGAGCAACGTGGGTTTCCAGGTATGATGGGGAGTATCGATTGTATGCACTGGGAGTGGAAAAACTGCCCAGCTGCTTGGAAGGGACAACATCAAGGACGTGCTGGGAAAGCAACTCTGATCCTTGAGGCGGTGGCATCGTACGACTTATGGATATGGCACTACTTCTTCGGAATACCGGGTTCATGCAATGACTTGAACGTCCTGCAACAATCTCCGGTTTTCGACGACATACTAGAAGGTCGAGCACCACCTGTTAATTATGAGGTAAATGGTGTTCAATATGATATGGGATACTATCTTACTGATGGTATTTATCCACAGTGGGCGGCCTTCATCCAATCCATCCTTCACCCTCACACCCCGAAGCACAGATTGTTTGCTGAAGTGCAGGAGGCAACGCGTAAAGATGTTGAACGCGCTTTCGGAGTGTTGCAAGCGAGGTTCGCGATCATCAGAAACCCGGCTCTTGCCTGGAGCAAGGACGTTCTGTCCAAAATAATGACAGCTTGTATCATCATGCATAACATGATAGTGGAGGACGAACGCGACTGCTATGCTAATTTTGGAGATATTCGCGAATTTATGGAAGATCGTCCTGGAACTTCAGCTGAGGCAACGTCGTATTCGACCGATCGTATAGCGGATATTCACGAGTTTTTTGTCAATCAAGATCGAGTGCGTGACAGGAACCAACATTTGGATCTGAAAGGCGATTTAATTGAGCATATATGGCAACGCTACGGACGAGGAGCAGTTTGAAAATCGGTTAACGTAGTTTGTCATGTAGTATTTAAAAGTTTAGTTTATGTAATATGTACTGTTGTTTCTTAACTTTGATTGTAATATTTCCTATTTCAGTTTGTCTTAAATGTAACGTGGCTCCGTAATATTTAATAATAATTTCGTGATTTACCAGTAATTATTAACAATATTTCGAGTTAAAATATAATTATAATGTAATTAAAATTATATTTATATAAAATGTAATTTGTTAAATGTTGTGTGAGAATTAAATTTGTTTAATTAAGAAATGATGTGGATGAAAGAGAGTGTAGGGTGGGTAGGGGTAGCCTGGGCATGGGTAAGGGGTTTTTTTGGGTGGGTTGGGTGAGCTGACGTGGCAGAGAGAGAGTGCAGGGCGCCCGGGGTAGCCCGGGCGCTGTTAAATATGCTCTTACGAGCTCGGGTAAGTAACTTAAGGTGGAATTTGACTCGTAAACTCTCGGTCGTTTTGAAATTGCAAGACAGGAGGGTACGAGAAAAGTGATGCAATAAAAAATAGTTTGAAGTGGGCTTTGCCGCTTCGGCTTGTACTTGTTGTAGTGAAAATGTTTTTTTAAGAGATGGTAAGTATTTAATTAAAAATTGATTGAGATTCACGTTCTACCCAAAACATTAGGCAATCTTGGCAGGATTCGAAGCCTAGTCCCATGAGTATCATCCCACAACTTGGACTAGTAGGTCAAGACCTCATTGGCATAGTAAACACGTTAAGTGATCAACATGTTATGTGATGGAGTTTGTTATCAGTTACTAGCGTTCTTAAGATAAACTTGGGTTGTTATTTCAATGCACTCCTTGCATGGAGTGATGATAGCACAATACTCGGGGTATATAATGTAATGCCTTAGGAGCTACTGTCGTACTTGTCTTCCGCACTCCCTACTACGAGATTAAAAAACAAAGCAAGGATTTATCGAAAAAACTCAAACTAAATTAATATAAATGTACTACAAAGAAATAACAGCAGTACAAATTGTTACATCAATTCTACACTAATGCAGAGTGAAAGGGCGATTAGAGATATTACAGGATGAAGCTTATCCCAAGAGCAGGAAGCTGAGGTTTCTGCTCAACTTAGAATGACTACTGGTACAGGTAGAAGCTGACAGGATACTCGTGGGGTGGGTTATACATGGCAGTATGCACTACAAACTGCAACCTATGACTAAGACAAATTCCATGGCATGTTGGGGATGCCCTGCTGGTTTCCATTACTACAACCGCCTTTGTTTTGGTTGAGTGGGCTGCCTGGTCCACCTGATGATTCGCTCATTGTGCCACGGGAGGTCGGACTACCAGCTCCACCCATTGCCCCTGCTGACAATAAATTGGCACCGGAAACAGTCTCCAATTGGGTTAGGGCTTTGGATTCTTTCGGCCCATCTGCAAGGAAACTTCCAACTACCACCTGAATAGTGCAGAATGGCAAGCTTGTTAGAGAGGTGAACAGAGAAGCTTAGTGCTTAATCTGATGTCTGGGAACAACTGGTAAGGCTAAATTAGTAATTAATATAAATTTTATGTACAAATCATATTGGTTAAACATATTATTAGATGATTGCTCGGTTACATAATGGTTTACCATCAAGTGATCTGGAAAGAAAAAGGGAAAAGTCCGAGACTCTTTTCCATGAAAGGCTAACCCACACCCAGTATTAGAATTATATATGATCTTCAATATGAAGTCCACCAAATGGTAAAATCTACTCCGGAATACCAAGCACAAGCTAATACTGATCAACATTTCATTAAGATTTAAAACATATTTAAACATCTCGAAGAAAGATAAATAATAGACAGAGGACATCGGCACAAGGCAACAACAACAAAGCTTTTTATCCCAAACTAGTTGGGGTAGGCTAGAAATGAAACTCTAAGGAATTACGGTTCAGACACGTGAATCGTCTTCTTCTACGCGTTTCTATCAAATACAAATTCTCGATGAACATTCCTATCTTTTAAATCTCTTTTGACCGCTTCCTCCCAAGTCAATCGTGGTCTGTCTCTTCTTCTTTTTATGTCTTCGATCTGATTCAATACCCATCTTCTTATAGGTGTCTTCATAGGTCTTCTTTGTACATGTCCATACCATCTCAAGTCTGTATTGGATAATTTTCTCTTCCATTGAAGCAACTCCAACTCTCTCACGAATGTCTTCATTTCTAATCTGATCCATTCGTGTATGTTCACACATCCACCTCAACATTCTCATTTCAGAAACATTCATTTTTTGTATATGTTGTCTTTTAGTGACCCAACATTCCGCACCATATAACATTGCATGTCTTATTGTGGTTCTATAAAACTTTCTTTTTAACTTAAGTGAAATTTTCTTGTCACATAAGACACTTGACGTTTGTCGTCATTTCATCCATTCTGCTCTAATCCTATGGTTAACATCTTCATCAATCTCCCAATCTTTTTGAAGTATTGATCCAAGATATCTAAAAATATCTTTTCTACGTATCACTTGCCCATCTAATATAATCTCTTATTCCTTGATATTAACAGTACTGAAACAACATTTCATATATTCAATTTTAGACATACTTAGTTTAAAACTTTTTGTTTCTAAAGTATTTCTCCACAACTCTAGTCTTCTCTACATCGGTACAAGGCATTGCACCATAATTTTGTCCGGAGAAAAATTAAGATATGATGTGAAAGACGCACCTGTACAGGTGATGCTGCTGTTAAAAGTCCAGCTACTCCGCCACCTAAAACACGACCATCTGAACTTGCCAGTGACACACTCAGTCCACCTGTTCGGCTACGCTGACCACTGCTTTCAGATAAATGAAATGAACCAGATAGTGCCAAGATTTCAAAGCGACCCTGCATGAAATGATGAAAATTTAAAGTTTGGTGAACCAACTCATCTAGAACCATAAACTAGAGAGACGCGATTCAATCTATCATGAAAGAGTTTCATAAAATTTCAAAAAGTTCAAGATAGGTATATCGATAACAACAAACAAGAATTCACACAGTCAAAGAGCACAGACATTAGAAGATTCAACCCTTCAACGGTAACCAAAAGGTTTTAAGCATTAATTGTAAGTGTTGTAAATTTCCAACCAAAATAAAGCAGAAGAATAGCTAGATCTAAAACCATAACAAGGCTACTGAATCACATGACAGAAGGTTGCAAGCAAGGATGCCATTGTATGTGTGTAACATCTTAATCTCTTCTTCTTTGAGGCAACTTGAGCAACAAAAACCATCTGATAGAGCAGAAACCGTAATGCAAGCACATTATCCCAAGAAAATAGGGATGTCGTCCACACAATATTTTAGCCTCATCTTTTTGAACAGGTGATAAATGGAAAAATTGGAACATTGAACCACGAGAGGAAAATTTGACTTATGATGGCAATTTGGAATTTACTTTGTAACACCACTAAAATCAAGAACTAAACGAGGGAAGCACTAGAGTAATTATATTTGTGGGATATGATCCACCATACCTCTGCTCTAAATCGTCTACAGTTTCAATCCAAGGTCTCTTCTTAAGAAAGACATCATCAGATTATATAAAAATTGACATGTCTAAAAACTTGCTGGCGCGTATAACAAGTGCATATATACAAGGTAAGTACTACCAGGAAATGGCTCACTCAACTAACTTACAAACTCGAAAAGCAAATGTAATTGATTCAGTCCAATGGTAGATTTTTTTTTGGATTGGTGGTCCAATGGTATAAACTGATGAGTATAAGGAAAGCTAGATTGCATTTTGACAAAATCATCAATTGCAGATAAGGATGACCGAGTTCTTAAGAATACAAACCTCATAAGTTACTGTTCCACTTGATATTGTTGACTGACGTAATGTAACATTAGACACTGCACCATTGGCAGACAAAATACAAACTGTCCGAGGTCCATTTTGTAAGAAGGACATGATCTTCGAAGATATATCCTGAAAATAAGACAAATATCAGGATAATAGCAATAATAAATTACTAGTAATATTACAAATATATGACGCACAATAGAAAGTTGAAAGATGTGGAAATACGACATTTACTTTTTTTCCAGTAACAGACCATACCACACTATGCAGAAAATTGAACATTACAACAACTATAACATATAACGAAATAGTTAGCTTAGTAATGCCAGATGTGTGCCACCTTGAATGAACGCACCTATATATCTTGAAATTTGAAAATACATGTTCAATATACATTGAAGCAATACAATTCTTGTAATACCAGAATGTTGATTAGTCTGCATTAGCTATACAAACATATTCGGGCGAAATTAACTACCGGACATTTTGCAAGAGAAAGAACATACTTCTCCAGTTTTGACAATAACAACATGTGGCACAAATCCAGTTCCTGCTGAGCCTGCAAATAACGCCCTTTATGATGAGTACGCATGGAGCCAAAACGCAACAAAATGACAGACTGGAAAAACATGCAGCCACAAATTTCTGCACAGGAATACCTGATAAGGACACCTATATATACAATTCCATACTAAACAAAATATAGAAAAATAATAGAAGACAAAATGCAGTAAAACAAGCAAACAGACCACCATAAAAGACCAGGAATAAAAGCAGGAACAAAACACAATTCCAGATAGAAAGCGTACTGATACCAATATGCCCAGTACCATCGGCACAAGCTGGTAATTTTTATTCCATAAAAAAGGCTCAATGTATTACAGGAAAACACAAACATCATATCCCAGACTCGGATTACTAAAGTAACTAGACATAATTCCAGGGGTATAGGCAACTCCTCCCAGATCTCTCCACAAAATCAACAGCTACGTCAGCAGCAAGGGGGTATAAAGGTCATTTCACTACATTCTCTGATGTCAGATTGCTCCATTGGTTTAATCTCCCCTTTTTTTGTTTAACTTTGTGATTTGTGATTTCTCCCTTCCACTCCCAATTCACCATATATTTTAGACGATATACAAAAGATATAATTCTGATTTTAAGAATCTACACACTGAACAGGAAAATTACCATATAAATACGTACACACACTACCATGGAAGGTGAGAATCTACCTAGACCAGACATCTGCTGCTTCTTCCTGGACCCCGGGGGACGGCCTCTCCCCTTCTTCAACCCGCCCACATCCGATCCACCTGGTGAAGATGCTGAATTCACCCCGACGGGAGAAGAGAACCCGCCGGACACCTGTGGTGCCACTAAGGGAGACAATCCAACATTCACGGCACCGTCAGGACCGTACTTTCTCGGTCGGCCTCGCTTCCGCTTGACGGCTTCTCCGGTGGTCACGTTGCTAGCATTGAGCCCACGCGAACCGACCGGCTGTGGCTCAGCAGGGAAGGACGGCGGAGGCGACACGTGTTTGTAGATGGCGGTGCCATCGGGCGTGAAGGCGAGGCGCATGCTTTGCATGGACGGCTGGGATTGGGTGAAGGGCTCTCTGCTCGCCATCATTCCCGTCTCCGATCCCACTTCCATTGTTAGAATCAGAATCAAACTAGCAAATTTCACCAAAATCTTTTTTTAAAAAGGCTTTTTATGGGGGTATTTTTGGCGATTGTAAGACTGTCGTGAGTCGCAAAGATTCGATCTTGTTTTTGGTTCGTCGCGATTTGGAGGTCGAAATCGTGGTTTTTGGCGGAATCGAAGTGGGAGTTTTGAAAGAAGAAAAAACCCAATAAATGGGCGGAAATTTCTAAAACCCTAGCTTCGCAGTAAGAAAAAATCGGAAAAAACGGTTAAAACCACAGATCCAGTACAAAACTAAGGGAAATATCCCGAACCTCGACGGCCGCTAAATTTCCTCTTTTTCCCTATTTTCGTAGGTCATGAGCTTTTTAAAGAAAAATGGGGGAAAATCTCCGGAAAAAAGGAGAAAAGATGGGAAATTTGGAGGTTGGAGGAAAAAGGGAAAATGGGCAAACCCTAGAGGAGAAAATAGTTTGGGAAACACTCCATGTGAACCCAACACTGTGAAGAAATAGGGATTTCCGCTGCAGCTTTTTTTTTTTTTCACACCCGAAAAAGGAGAAATTGGAGAAAACTATAAAACTCCGAGCCTGAGAATAATGATTGGAGTAAGGAATTTTTTGTTATAGTCGTAAAGTATTGTTTATGACTTTAGTCTTTCTCGTGAATTTGAGGATCTCATACTAATTTGTAAGAAACTTTAGAGTCAACTGTTATATGAAAAACTTTGGAATTAATAGGTGGGTCAGTGTGTTTAATTATTGACATTGAAGATTATGTCTTATGCGGAAAACTTTATTATTTTAATATCTTGCCACAATAAGATAGCCAAGTGGTTGTAACGTTGCTAATTTAAACTCATCCAGATTTGTATCCTTTCTTTATTTCAAACCATGATTGCAATGCGTTGTTACGTTCTTGTCTCTTAGATAGAAGAGAGTTGTTAGATGTGGAATTTTTTGTTGTTTTTGTTGACACAATCGGTATGGAATGTAGTTAATTATTTTAGTCATTAGCAGGGAAGGATAAATTTGGGCAAACAAACTTTGAATTATTGACCAACAAGGCTGCCTTTTTCCCCCTAGAGCGTGACCAGCTGTGGACCCTCACTTTCTCCAGTGGTGTAATATTGATTTGAATCCAATAAGAAGACAGGAGTTGTTGGACGGCTGTCAATCTACAGAGAAGTTCGGCAGAAGATATTTTTTTTGACGGACTAAATAATGCAAGTCACTATTAAAAAATAATAATAACGCAAAGTCTCCTCGCCTGCTCCCTTCTGTATCAATCAGGGACGTCTCTTGTTCATGCACCAAGTCATCCATCCAATCTTGCATATGACCGGAAGTCGTCCACTTCTCTCTGAGGGTTCTGCAGTGGGGATATGCGGGGTGGTAATTAAAGCTTAACAGTGTAGAGAAATGATCAACGCGAGCTCATTTTATATGGGGTTTTGAGAGCTACCGGCTCTTCTTTTTCGTGATCACGTCCAAAGTAACAGAATATTAAAACAATCATCCACCATATCTAAGAAATAATTTGAAGATTATCGAAAAACCCGATTATTACGTTCATTCTAAATTACCCCCAACAAAAATAATTTACAAAATTGTTCCATTCTACATACGTAAAATTGAGTTGGTTTGCTATAGTTAAATTCAGATTTCACGCAACTCCAATGTCTTAACACTAGATTTGAGAGGGTTGTCTGAACACTAGATTTGATTGTACAATGGGTGTCAGATGTTTTGCCCATTCAAGTGACCATACAAACTTTTCACTGTGAACGTTCCTTTTTGGTTAGGTTCCGAAGTCCTTTTTTGGTTAGGGTCAAGTGATCATATCCTTTGAGGTGCTTGGTGTAAAAGCCAAGTATAACGAATATAAAAGATTGATTTGTTAGTCTGTTAAGGAGTTGTTGAATCTGCATTGAAACCAGTACGAAGAGAATAGTTCGTTCTCCAAAAAATGTTTAAGAGAAATCAAGTTTTGCTTAGCTATGCGAAACATATTTGTATGACTTTCTGCTAATAGTGCGTTATTTGATGTCATAAGAGTAATCAGTGAATTAATCACGGTGATTCTACCTCCGATTGATAAGTAATTTGTAGCCCAATTTCCGATTATCTGTTCCATCTATTGCAAAATCCGACAACCAATATAGCAATGGTGAAAGAAACAATCCTTTCTTTTTTCGTCTTCTCCATTTCAACAGGTCAACGCAGGCGACGTGGTTTGGACGAGGAACCGACACGGTTTGGACGTGGAAACGACGCGATTTGGCTGCCGGATTGACGGGGTTTGCACGCAGAATCGACGCGATTGGGACGTGGGGTCGACGTCGTTGGGACTTGGGAGGCAGAAACGACACGATTGGGACTCGGAAACGATGCGGTTTCGACGTTGTTTCGACGCGATTCTGACGCGAATTTGACTCGGTTTTCGATGTGGCATAGCGTTTGAGTAGAGTTGGAGGACACCTTTTGACTCGGTTTTTCCTAAATTGACACCTTTTGTCCTTAAATCCACGTAATTTGGACTCGGATTGAGGATTTGGCAGGTCGGTGAGGTCGATGTGGCATAGCGTTTGAGTAGAGTTGGAGGACGGCGTCGGGGATGGACATGAATGGCCTTCTGGAGGAGAGAGCGGAGGCGGACGCGGGGGATGTGGGGTCTGGTGGAGTTGAGGTGGAGAAGAGGAGTTTGGAGATCAAAACAAAATGTTTTGAGGAAGGAAAATGATAGATGACCGCTCTTTAGGACACTCCTTCAGGGACGCGGCTGAGTTGACACTCTCCATGTCAGCACAAAAAAAGTTTCTTTTTTTATTTTATTCCTCAATTCTTTGGTTATACGTACAAATGTCTACATCTCTCCATCACTCCCTTCATCTCTCATTAATGTCTCTCAAATCACTTCATTCCATCATCATTTTAGCGCTCCTACACAGCAGAAGACTTGTTATTCATCTCAAGATGCGTCTTCCTTTTTTCTTCCTTTCTCTTCTGTGGTCCTTCCTCTGTACTCCAATGGAAATCGTTCATGTGTCTTCCCAAGTGGAGCAGCCGGCAAACGTTCCTAAGGAGGAGATATTTTTTCCTTCTTTCGAAATAGCCAAAACATTTTACGTGGCATATGCCGATTCTTGTGGTTTTGGTGTTAAGATAAGACAATCTCATTACGATCGTGGTGTTGTTATACGGGTCACGCTGACTTGCTCCAAGGAGGGCACCGCACCAACAAACCAAGGGCAAGGAAAATTGAAGCTAGGTTATCCAGTAGAGTCCAATGCACTGCTCGGATAAGGGTCTCCGGAAACCCAGCAAGAGGTTACCACATTAACTTTGTGGATCTTAAACATAATCACGTCATGCTTGAACAGGAGCAAATGTGTTTTCTCAGACAAAAACAAACCGTCTCTGAGGCCGCCAAAGCACGCATCTCGTGCAATGATACTTCTGGGATATCGGCTGCTAAGACCATGCAATCTTTTGTGGTCGAGGCTGGAGGTCATGATAAATTGACTTTCAACGAAAGGGATTTAAGGTTTGTGTTCTTTCTGCCTAACATAATTGAAGTTGAACATTTTGCGCCTGGTCTTAGTGGTTCCTGTGTGCATGAATGTTGTAAACGAAGTCAGAAATTTAAAGATGGGACCTGGTGATGCACAAGCTCTTCAGAACTATTTCATTAGGATACAGAAGATTGATTTCATGTTTTTCTATGTAATGGATATGGATGACGAAGGAAGACTACGAAACGTATTTTGGGCTGACTGTCGTTCTAGAGCTGCATATTCATGTAGAATTTCTAGTTTAATTGTACATATATGTTTTCGAATTTTTTATGCACAATAAGGATCAATTACAAATTTTCTATGATTTGTTTCATGCATGCATCAGTTTGTTTCAATAACTAGTTTTAAAACTTTATTAAAACAAACATGGGACTCCGAAATTCATACCTAGAAGTTCTCTAAAACTTCTTGAAGATCCGGAGATGTTGAGGATGCTTGTCGTTGCGTCGGATGCCTCCGAGAATTCACCAAACTCTAAACAAGATTGGAGAGAGAAGAGATAGTCTCTCAATCTCCAATAGGATTTAGAATCTAATTACTAACCCCTCTTTAGTTCCCTTGAGAAGAAGATCTCTGAAAACTAAAACTAAACTCAAGAATTAATGGAATTTCGTGGAGAATTATGGAGAGAGAAGTTTGCACAAGAAAATAATGAATTAATTAATGAGGTAATGAGATAAACTTGTATTTATAAGTTCTCTCCAAATTACCTATTCCTGTGCAACCTCTTGCCCATGATTTCATGCAAACTTCCATCTAACCATCCATTATTTGCTAACAAATAATCTTAGCCATGAATTAAATCAGTTATGGACCAATTACATGCATGATCTAATTAATTCTTAAATTAATTCTGCAGAAAACCGTCTGGACCGGTCGACCGTTTGGAGGTTCGGTTGACTGTTCGAACCAAGTTTCGGTCGACCGTTCGACATTCGGTCGACCGTTCGCAACAATAAAATATTTCATCGCAATGTTCTGTCGACCGACCGATAAATTCGGTCGATCGTTCCGAACAGATGAAAATTTCCTGTTATCGGTCGAGACGTGTCCGGTCGACCGTGCACAGACCGGTCGACCGTTTACTGTTGTTCGGTCGACCGATGAGCATTGTTCTGCTAATTTGTCAAATTTCAGTTTTACCCCTACAAAATTTGACATTTCGGGATTAGTAGTAAATTCACAACTTATGTAACATATTATCCTATGTAACGATAAATCATTACACCCCATAATATTTACATCACGTATGAATTTAATTTAGATTCTAATTATGTTATTAATCACAACATGATTTTGATTTTGCTTGTTCACCCTATATGTCATATTTTCTACATGAAACCCGACACATCTTATGAACTCAAAATCCTCACTTCTTGTTTCCCAGTTTTGTGGTGTGACCTATAGGAGGATCTAAACTAAGTTGGCAGTGATATTAAGAGCTTAATATGACAAGATATAAGCGGTATCTAGCTACACATTATATCTCCCAATTAATTAGATGTCTTAATTCCACTCGAACCAAAACCCGATCCATCTAGTGATGGAGTGCACCACTTGTGTTCGTTCATTGCCTCATGATATTAAGAATACACACAAAGTAGTATTGTGTCATCTTTGTATTAGTGTGTATTTCTTGATCTTTTTAAGCTAGTTATAAATATGTGACTTAACTCAAATCACATTGTGCACATTATAATTTTGCTTTATCAAGGGGCCCACTAATATCATCACTCAATTAAAAGGGACAATGATAATCTTTTGACTAACTATCTTCTCCAACAAAAGTCAAACTTAACCAACTAATGCATTTACACTACACTCATCGATAGCTCAAGACACTAGTTTAATTAAGCAATTCTTAAGTGATCGGATATATGTCTCATATTAAAGGACCAAAGACGTAGTAAAACATTAATGACACAGAAAACACAATTCTATAATGTTTTACTTATTAGGTCTATTCAGTATACAAAAGTACTATTTTCTCTTTTGTGTACCCATGTTGTCACTCACCTGTAGAGCTACAATGATCTATGACCAACACGACAATCTTAACTCGGTAATTAATGTCCCATGTTAATTACCATGATTGCGAATATCTTTTGTTTTATGTAAACCAATATCTTTTAGAGCTCTACGGTTAAGGACCAAGAGTCTCTTCTTTAACACTTCTAAGAGACGAATAACATAAACAAGGAATAAAATGATTTCTCATTCAATTCATAATAATTGACATTTAAAAGTAAAACTTTTAGAACACATTCCCTTCAATTCATACTTTGGAGACGCAATATGTTTCGACACCACCTACATTACAAACAAATACGACATGCATTTTGCCCCATTTGTAGGAGTTAATCATCATTTCGAGTCAGTTTTACTCGGTTGCGCTTTGCTGTCTTTTGATACCACTGAAAATTACATATAGTTGTTCCAAACATGGTTCTCGTGCATGAACGGTAAGGTGTGGCTATGTCCAGTTAAAGGTCTGTGACTGTTCAGTTTAAGTTGTGTATGTGTTTGGTTTAAGTGGTGGAACTGTTTGGTTTAAGTGGTGGAACTGTTCGGTTTAAGTGGTGTGATTGTTCGGTTTAAGGTGTGAATCCGTTCGGTTTAAGTGGTGTGACTGTTCGGTTTAAGTTGTGAATCTGTTCGGTTTAAGGTATGAATCCGTTCGGTTTAAGTGGTGTGACTGTTCGGTTTAAGTGGTGTGATTGTTCGGTTTAAGGTGTGACTGTTCGGTTTAAGTGGTGGAACGGTTCGGTTTAAGTGGTGTGACTGTTCGGTTTAAGGTGTGTATGTGTTCGGTTTAAGTGGTTGAACTGTTCGGTTTAAGTGGTGGAATTGTTCGGTTTAAGCGGTGTGACTGTTCGATTTAAGGTGTGAATCCGTTCGGTTTAAGTTGTATGTCTGTTCGGATTAAGTTGTCTGTTTGGAATAAACTGTCTGTCTGTTCGGAATATGTTGTGTGTCTGTTCGGTTTAAGTTGTATGTCTGTTCGAATTAAATTGTCGGTCTGTTCGGAATGAGATGTTTGTCTGTTCGGAATATGTTGTGTGTTTGTTCGGAATAAGTTGTGGGTCTGTTCGGATTATGTTGTGTGTCTGTTCGGATTAAGTTGTTTGTCTGTTCGGATTAAGTTGTGGGTCTGCTCGGATTAAGTTGTGTGACTGTTCGGTTTAATGTGTGAATCCATTTGGTTTAAGTTGTGTGTCTGTTTGGTTTTAGGTGTGTGACTGTTCTATTAAAGTTTTCAAAGTAGGATTTTGTACCTTTCAATATGTGACTCAGTCCTTTTAAATTGCCCCTTATGCAGATATAACCCCCCCAGCCATAATAACAGATCAATGTGGTGTCATTACTGCTGCTGTAAGGAATGTCTTCACAGATTCAAGACACAGATTCTGTATATGACACATAATGAACAAAGCTCCCGTGAAGTTGCCGATGCAGTATCGGAAGCACATGTTATTTGATCTGAAATTGATTGTATATGATTCCAAAACCCCAGCAGAATTTGATCATAATTGGCAGGGTTTCCTTCTTGATTTTGACCTGCAGAACCATAGCTGGCTCAAATCGATTTATGCAATCCGAGAGTCGTGGATAACTGCATTTGTTGGTGATATTTTTTTCGCGGGAATGACATCTACTCAGAGAAACGAGAGTATGAATGTCTTTTTCGACAAGTATCTTACTTCGAAGACCACCCTTAAGCAGTTTGTTCAACAATACGAACTTTCGTTCCGCCATAAGTACAAGAAGGAAGCTCAATTAGATTTTGATTGTCTTCATAAGAGACTCTAGTTGGTTTCAATTTATCCATTCGAGAGACAGATGAGTGAGTTGTATACGGTAGGGGTCTTCAAGAAAGTGTAGTTAGAAATTGGGAAGATGATATATTGCGATAAAACGGAGGAGTTCAATACGAATGACACATTTCAGTACAAGGTATTTGAATGTGTTTTGGCTGGTGAGCAGCTACTGTCGAAACGTTTCCTAGTACAAAACATATCTATGAACTTCACATGTGATTGTAGAATGTTTCAGCACGTTGGCCTTCTATGTTGCCACGTTTTTGTTGTACTTGGACGCTTAAATCCTAATGCATTGCTCCCAGACTCTTACATCGTTAATCGATGCCGGAAGGATATTCGAAGGAGCTATCGAGATAAGATGTACCCAGACGATGGCTTAATGGAGAAGAATGCGCTTCGTCGTCATGACGACATCATGGGTCGTGCCGTTTGGATCGCACAGGAAGCCTTCATTTCCCACGAAAGGTATATTGAGGTCGTGAAGTGTATTGAAATGCTTAAGGTACATATGCACACTACCCATTTCTTGGTTCGACTTGATGAACCTGAGTTTGCGGGTACATCGGTTCTTAATCCAGATAATGTGAGACATATAGGAAGATCGCCGACTAGACGTCGAGTGTCTTTAGCTGAGAAGATAATTAAAAAACCCATAAAAACACGCCCAACAAGAGAAGAGAAAGTTCAAGATGAAGGTTACATCGTCGTTTCACGAAGTCGCACCAAAACCCGGGGATCCTGATTTCTCTGATTGGGACATGAATTTGTATTACGAGGAATTTCCTCATTAATTTAATATTTCTTGTTATTTTCAGTTCTTGTAAAACCAAGAAACTTCTAATTGTTGATCTGTTTGGATCTGTAAATGGTTGTTATACACGTTCAGTTCGTATTAAACTGTTTAAGTTGTGTGTCTGTTCGGTTTATGGTGTGCATCTATTCAGAATAAGTTGTGTGTCTGTTCGGATTAAGTTGTGGGTCTGTTCGGAATAAGTTGTGTGCCTGTTCGGATTAAGTTGTGTTTCTGTTCGGAATATGTTGTGGGTCTGTTCGGAATAAGTTGTGTCTTTTCGGATTAAATTGTGTTTCTGTTCGGAATATGTTGTGGGTCTGTTCGGATTAAGTTGTGTGTCTGTTCGGAATATGTTGTGTGTCTGTTCGGATTAAGTTGTGTGTCTGTTCGGAATATGTTGTGTGTCTGTTCGGAATATGTTGTGTGTCTATTCGGAATAAGTTGTGTGTCTGTTCGGATTAAGTTGTGTGTCTGTTCGGATTAAGTTGACTGTCTGTTCGGAATATGTTGTGGGTCTATTCGAAATAAGTTGTGTGTCTGTTCGGATTAAGTTGTATGTCTGTTCGGAATATATTGTGTGTCTGTTCGAAATATGTTGAGGGTCTGTTCGGAATAAGTTGTGTGTCTGTTCGGATTAAGTTGTCTGTCTGTTCGGTTTAAGTTGTGTGTCTGTTCGGATTAAGTTGTCTGTCTGTTCGGTTTAAGTTGTGTGTTTGTAATTTGTACATTTAAAAAACACAAGACTAAAAAAATAACCAACATAAAGAGTTTGTAATTTGTACATGTAAACAAATAAACACTAAAACTTGTGTGTCTGTTCAGATCTGCACACACGATCGATGGTCCCTAAGTAACATGACCGCCAATTCACCCCTGATATAGTGGATGTTATTGGGGTCCTTCTCCTTCGTCGGGTCAAGTTTTAGCATTAGGCACATTATCCAGTATAAAACATAGGCACCGCAATCGTTGCTCCTCGGTCAAACATATCCAGTATAAAACATAGGATTCTCAAGGGTCAGTCGACCTTTAATAGATCCCTTCAGTATTCAACCACATCCGTTGTTGCGCATTCATGTACGCTTATGGTATGCTCTGGATCTTCACCTTGCTCTAGCTCCCTAGAGATACTGTTGAACGCCAAAATCTCCTTGGACGGGCCGTGGACAACCACCAGAGTCCAATGACCTGCAGACCAGCATGGTTGTGCGATTACGGACTCTGTTGGAGACGCACCTTCTATTTTAGGGAGGATAAAATCATCAATTGCTCTGCCTTGGCCACCCAAAATTTGCCCTGACTCGAATGTTGATATACATATAACTTTTTGTGTTCGGCGTCTTTCTTCGAGAACCGAAAGCATAGCGTCGATAGTTTGGTCGGTAATATCCATCCCAGGCGTTATAAGTTCATTCAGGTCAGTGCGTGTTAAACTGCACATATCGCCTCTCCAGATGACTTCTCTAGTGTCCTTGTTGGCTGCGGTGAAGTTCAATATCATGTTGACATCATCAGCTGACAACGTTCCCATTGCAGCCATGTCAACATCAGGCATTTTCCCTCCCCTCCTAAGTGGACAGCCAACCTATAATTCTCCTCTCTTTTCCCTTTTTTCTTTAGGCTCCTTTGAACCGCTCTCTCTTTTCTCTTTTGCTCTTCTTCCACCTTCTTCTTCTTGCCCTACTGTTCATCTTCCTTCATCTGCTGCTCCACGATGGTCGTCGAGCGTTGTCTTTTCACGCCCCAGTTTGGTTTCTGGGCCTTGCTCTCTTGTTCCTTTTCCTCTTCTTTATTCTTCTCTTCCTTCTTCTCCTCCTCCCTCTTCTTCTCTTCCTCCTTCTCCACTTTCTTTCTCTCTTCTTCCTTCTTCCTCTCCTCCTCCCTCTTCTTCTCCTCCTCTTCCCTCTTCTTCTCCTCCTCATTCTTCTTCTCTTCCTCCTTCTCCACTTTCTTTCTCTCTTCTTCCTTCTTCCTCTCCTCCTCCCTTTTTGTCTCCTCCTCCCTCTTCTTCTCTTCCTCCTTCTCCACTCTCTTTCTATCTTCTTCCTTCTTGCTCTCCTCCTCCCTTTTTTCTCTTCCTCCTTCTCCACTCTCTTTCTCTCTTCTTCTTTCTCCTCTTCTTCCTTCTTCCTCTCCTCCTCCCTTTTTCTCTCTTTCTCCTTCTCCTCCTCTCTCTTTCTCTCTTCTTCCTTCTCCTCCTCCCTCTTCCTCTCTTCTTCTTCCTCCTCCCTCTTCCTCTCTTCTTCTTCTTCCTCCTCTTTATTTAGATATTCGTCTTTCTCCCCACCAGTATTTTCACATGTCTCTGTCCCTCGAAGATATATAATTTCTTCCCTCAGCCTCTCACACTCTTCCTGGGTCATCCTCAGTTCTTCCTTCAGGTCGTTAACCTCTTCTCTCGACTTCTTAAGGGCAGCTTCGGCCCTCAACCATTTCATCTTCACCTCACTCAGCTCCAACTCTTGGAGCAGCGGGTCACATGGAATGTTACAGTCTGTCAGTTGGAGCCTTGACAAACTGCATGTTGAAGCTGAGCCCTTTCGAACAGGAGTTCCAACAGAACTAATAAGTTCCAACTCCCTTTCACTCATTGATGGAGCCCCCATCAAGTCGAACTTGTCGTTGTAAATCTGAGGTAAGGTAATTCCACGTTCCTCCCATTTCCTCAGGGTTAAACGTTTCCCAAACATTTTCGTCCAACTTTTCATTCATGGAAAAATTACAGTTCTGGGCTCCCCCAATTTGAATTTCTCACAAAGTCACACCTTCAAATGGAAAAAATCATCTGTTTAGAACGACTCAACAGACATACGTTCATATTCTAAACAGACACAACTTAATCCGAACAGACACACAACTTATTCCGAACAGACCTACAACATATTCTGAACAGAAACACAACTTAATTCGAAAAGACACACAACTTATTCCGAACAGACAGACAACTTAATCCGAACAGTCAGACAACTTATTCCGAACAAACACACAACTTAATCCGAACAGACTCACAACTGATTCCGAACAGAAACACAACTTAATCCGAACAGACCCACAATATATTCCGAACAGACACACAACTTAAACCGAACAGACACACAACTTAATCCGAACAGACACACAACTTATTCCGGACAGACCCACAACATATTCTGAACAGACACACAACTTAAACCGAACATACACACAACTTAATCCGAACAGACACACAACTTATTCCGAACAGACACACAACTTATTCCGAACAGACACACAACATATTCCGAACAGAAACACAACTTAATCCGAAAAGACACACAACTTATTCCGAACAGACCCACAATATATTCCAAACAGAAACACAAGTTAATCCGAACATACACACAACATATTCCGAACAGACACACAACATATTCCGAACAAACACACAACTTAAACCGAATAGACACACAACTTAATCTGAACAGACACACAACTTAATCCGAACAAACACACAACATATTCCGAACAGACACACAACTTAAACCGAACAGACACACAACATATTCCGAACACACAGAAAACTTAATCCGAACAAACACACCACTTAATCCGAACAGACACAAAAAAAACCAAAAAACGCTTACTTGTAGTATTGTCACACAACCGTCGACGTTCCCCTGCCTCATAATGAGGTTCCCTGTCTTTCTTCTCTCCTGCAGTTCTAAGCTGGTTTTCTCCAGGCCCCCAACCAGGACTTCGTGAACTGCACTTGCCCATGCATATTTGTTTATGTGTCTGATGTTCCTCAAATGGTGCATGAATCATTGCTTCGGTCGAAGTGTTCCATCATAGAACAAAAAATGGTTGAAGATGAAAAAAATCAGGAGACGAACGTACTCCTCTGTGTCGCCCATGGCACTGCTTGCCAGCAGATGACCTAAAAGTTGTGTGTTGTCAAGGTTCACCCCTTCTCGCCTCTGTACACCCAATGGTTCCATCACCACGGCCTTCACATGCATACGTAACCCCAAAATTAGGGCAATGTCTTCCGGTGTAAGGGGAACTACCCCTGATCCTATTCTCAGCCCCACCTCCTCCGCATCGTAGTGTTCGACGAACCAACCGACTATTTCGTCGTCCGTAGTAATGTTAAGAAGGTCTAGAAAGTGACCGAAAGGGGTGCTCCGGAAAACCTCCTTCTCAACCTTCTTCATCCTGTCAAACTGATTTCGGATGGCCGTCCAAGAGCACCGGGATTCCCGGAAGTAGTAGGTTTCCCTAAAACAAAAAATTGAAGAAACGAAAGTTCATCAAAAAAATAACGACGCAGGGGAAAAAAGTTAGAAACCCACCGGTTCTGGGACAGGTTCGCTATCGACGGCAGGAGTCGAAGAATCCATTATCGTTTAATCGGGAAGAAAGAAAGCCGGAAAAGGTTCACAAGTACGCTTCCTCTGTTCACACATAATACAACGAGAAAGAAAGCGAGACTCTTCCTTTCGGTCTGGATATTTTTTTATCTTCCTCGGTATCCGAACCTTCGTTCGTAAGGTGTCTACCGCTGACTTATCTGGAAAGCAACCGTCGTTTTTCAAAAACCGTCAAAAAAAAATTAAAAACAATTTAAGGCGCGTTTGGAAATGGTGACATGACAATCCCAGTAGATGCTGACTCGCCAACTTGTAGGTGTCACGGACGCCAGCGTCCGTGTATAACGACACCTGAGGAATTTACAACTCCAAGGAAGATGATTAAAATCCCTTCGATTCAGCTGATTACATAATCCTTTAACTTTTAATTTTAATAAAACTGACGAAGAGGTTTTACACATTCAAGATAAAGATATATATTCACGAGGGTAGGATTGGAAGATATATTTTTTCAAAAAAAATAAAAATATACAATCACATCTAAATAATTCCAATGAACATTACTTTGAACTTGAAATTTTTTGCATAGTAGACTGGTAGTAATGTGGGGGTGACTCCCAAAAAAAATTAACGTTTTTTTTGTTTGATTTATGTATTCTACCCCCATCGTATTCAATTTTTTTTATTCCCAAAAATAATTCTTTTGTTCTTTCTCTTATTATTTTACAGAAAACACTTGTAAAACCTCTCATTTGCTCGGATTCATTTTGAACTTCCTATCCTATTAGTACAGTGTGAGAAAGTGAAAAGATCATTAATCCGTAGGAATCACTTGGGTTCCAAAGACAGAAGAATGAAGTTCATGAAGTAAAAAACTAGTATTGAAAAATAAAGATTTTAGTAGAATTTTTTCCTAGAATTTTTACCATTTCATTACCCCAATCCAAAGGTACCTTACAATGGATGCAACTAAAAACTCAAAAATAAATCACAAATCAACCAACACAATACTGTTAAAAGTAGCGCATGACACTGATGCATGCAGACAACCCCATCACTAATCAACAATTCAACATGCAGTCATTCACAATATGACAATCGAGCATGAACCAAGCAACATAGATTCAATGTTCAAACATATCCTTAATCATCACAAATACCCCAGCGCAAAACCCATCAGGTTGGACCGACAGCTACCCAACCTAAACAAAGTATGAAATGATGGCAATTCATAAAAATTATGGAGTTCAAATAAGCTAGAACTAGTATTTAATAAGAAACAAGTCGGGTTATCTCAGATCATAGACCCTTAACCTTAAATTAGATAACTATAACATGCTAATAAAATGGATTGTTTAGTTACAAATTTAGAATGGATTCGATAGACCAAAATTCAACTACAAATGGTATAACTTGTTCAGTTAAGCAATCAAGGGTTTTTTCATGTGGATCTACAACTGCTGTTAGGTTTTTTCCTGTACATTTATTGCAGAGCATCCGGCATTTACAACAGCCTAATTAAATCACACACGAGCTTCTAGAAAAGCTACAGTTAGTTAAAGGTTGCAAATCCTCATTTCATACTTATAATCCTGTCGGATCTACCTTCTGTCGATTGCTGATGAGCCTTCTGTTGTAGCAGGCTCAGCTGTTCCGAGAAAAGTAAGTCTCTCATGTGCCTCAGCTGCGACCATTCCTTCTCCAACAATAACTCCAGTTCCTCAAAATGAACTATTTTCTCTTGAACTTCTTTCATCTGATTTAAGAAAAAATATACAATTTTTCCAAGTCAATACCATTTTTTCATGTATAAAGCAAGATGAAATGCATACGGACCTGAATCTCAGCAATTTCAGAGATTGATTGCTCCAACTCCTTATGTTCCTCCTTCAGCTGTGTGTGTGCTTCTTCTAAAGGTGATTTTCCAATAGCATTACCATTTTCTTTAGCAAATTCTAAGTCAAGAATTGCAAATGTCAATCAATTTTTCAGAATAAGGGTATGACAGCAGAATAGGAAGAAATAAATGTGGACATGATGTGTCTAAAACACTAGAGCGGCATTTTTTAAATAAAAAAAACTCTGCATCAACGAGAAATAAAAAAGTTCAAAAAGGACCTCAGGCATCTTTACCATATCACAACCAACACATACATAAGCCCCTCAGATTAAGATGCCCAACCAAGAGTGGATCTTCCAAAACATGAAAAGTGCATTACAGGTTTTGTCTGGTAACGTGTTTTAGGTTTTTCCAGCATTCAGATAAAATTTATTTACAGCAAACAGCAGTGATCTTACAATACAATACTGACATATAATGATCGTAGATAAGATAAATTCAGAAAAACTAAGCAATGCAGCACAACCTTGACCTCCTTCCACTTTGGAGAACGAATTCTTCCTATCATTAGTTGCAGCACCTACATCAAATGCAGCCTTCACTGCAGCCTGTGCCGCAGCTTGTGCAACATCTGAGCCCACCATGGCCGACAAGAAAGATACCTGAAGACATCAACAATAATGCCTAAATGACTCGATATTTTTTTTGGATCGGTGTCTAAAAATGACTAGATCTAAACTTTAGCCCATAAACATTTCCTTTGAAAGACCTCAGCAAGCAGCGTAAATATACCTGAGCCATGATAGGATTGGTAGTATCAGCTAGAGGGGTTAAATGAATCCGCTTAGCTGGAGGCAATTCTCCATCATAATTCTCCTCTTCAACCTCGGAATCACCTAAATCACTCTTCCAACGTTCTCCATTTGCCTGCCCCCCATCAAAAGATCCCATGAACTGCTCTCCGAAAGGCAGTTTGATAAACCGAGCAACGCAATCCCGCTGAGACCTCCCATTGCCCACATGTTCTGCCACCTTCTTCCAATCATCTCCATGATGCAGTACCGCCTCCAAAAGAAGAAGTGTCTCTTTATCAGACCATTCTGACTTTGCTGGCGCACCACCCCCATCCCCAATATCAACGCGCTTGAAGTCTCCAGAGGTCAAACCTGCCTTGTAGTTCCCCCGAACAAAGCACCTTGCGCAGAGCACAACCTCGGCCTGCTGTAAAATCAAAATGCATTCAAACACAAAACCATTAAAATCTTGATTTTTGAAATAGACAATGACTGTGACCCTGAAAATACAACTTACTCCAGCCAACCTTAGAAATCAAAATTCACATAATTTCACACAAGCAATCAAATCATGAAAATTCAGGGGAGATCTCCGCACAGCCTACACCAACTAGAACCTAATTGTGCAGTTCACTACACTTGGGAACCTAAAGGTGAGGAGGGGCCGCCAATCCTCAGAGTGCATTGCCAACAACAACCAAAAACCAATAGCACGATACAGGGGAAAGCCAAAACCATCAAAGTTTCAAAAAAATTTATGAAAAAACAATCAATCACAATAAAATCAAGCTCCAGAAGCCAATAACCTCCAATCTTTTAGCAAAAAACCCGAAGACCACGCTTAAATCCATCCCAAAACCATTAAAGCTACAATCTTTCACAAATCACAACAAACAAAATTCCAACTTCCAAAAACAAGCACATCACCAAAAACCTTATCTGGCGCAAAGCACGCCTGACTGCAAACTGCGCCACAACCAGTACAGATCTTAACAGCACTCTCCTCCTTCCTCTCCCCACCTTCCTCCTCCCCTTTCCTCTCCTCTACACCCTTTCCCACCTCCTTCTTCACACCTCCACTGCTCGGCACGTAATTAATCAAACCCCAACACTCGAGAAAATCGAACACTCTCCGCACCGACCCGACGTCAGCGACGAGCCCCCGCCTCGCATCCGTGAACGTGATCCTCCGCGCTGGGCTCTGGTAGTAGAGACGGATTATGGAGTCCCGGAGGTACTTGTAGTTGGTGGAGTTCCGGAAGGAGGATGCGCCGTCGAAGAAGTCCGGGACGAGGCGCCGCTCGGTGTCGTGGATGGAGGACCAGGAGAACCAGCCTGCGAGGAAAAAGAAGGGTTAGGATCGGAGGAGGGGGAAGTTAGGATTAGGGTTTGGAGGCTACGGGAGTAGGTGGGAATGGTGATGGGGACGAGGTGAGAGGCGGGAGGTTGCTTTGGTTGTTCTGGGTTTTCGGGTTCGAGGGCGGTTGGGGTGGGGGTGACGGCGACGGGGGGAGGAGGGGTGGTGATGGGAGTCTCCGGCATCGGTGACGGCGAAGGGATGTCCATGTGATTTGGGAAGGTGGGTTTGGTTTCTGGGGTTTGCGAACCGGATTTAGTCATTTGGCCCGTGGGTGAAGCTCGACCGGTGAAGGGAACGATTTTGTACCAATGAGGTCTTTGGAACGAATTCCAAGACCAACAGTGATCTTTAATTTAGAATCACAACCGGTATGTTTCCAAATGAGATGATACGCGTACAATTCCGAGTCATCGAAAAAAATAAAAAAATATTTAGTCTTGAGTCTATATACCAGTGTTCACGTAGGCGACCGTTCGTCGGCGTGGTCGCCTGGGTGACCACCGTCTTTCGTCCAGCAAAGCTAGGGTTAGGATCAGAGGAGGGGGAAGTTAGGGTTAGGGTTTGGAGGCTACGGGAGTAGGTGGGAATGGTGATGGTGACAAGGTGAGAGGCGGGAGGTTGCTTTGGTTGGTGATGGGGACGAGGTGAGAGACAGGAGGTTGCTTTGGACGAGGTGATGGGGATCTTTAATTGAGAATCACAACTTCCGGCCTCTCACCTCGTCCCCATCACCAACAAAGTTGGGCGAAATGGGCGGTCGCTTCGCCTATGCGATAGCCGTTGGAGGCAATCCAACGACTGTCATCTTTTTTATTTTTTTCCAAAAATTACAAGTTTGCCACTACCCCAAATTCTATATAAACCCCTCCAAACCTTTTCATTTTTCACACATCTCTCATTTTATTCGTCTTCATAATTCTATTCTAATTATCAAGTTTCCTAATCATCAAGTTTTCGCGATTAAGTCTCCGGTCTGATGCTTAGTCTTGAAGTTGGGAAGCGAAGTCTCTGATCCGGTTCTTCATTCTTCAATCGCCAAAATCAAGTACATTCTTTCTAACTTCTCTTTAGAATTAAATTAATTAGTATTTCATTTTCATATTAGTCTAATTTTTTATATTAGTCTAGTTAGCTTGTAATTCTAATTTCTCTCTTATCTACTATTGTATGAACTCTAAGTTAGTTAACTACCTTTGTAATCGTACTACTAAGCAATAAATTGTATACCTAAGTGTTTAAGTGGGTAAAGGGAGTGCCTAGTGAGACATTGATCGAGGAACTATGTGTCTTTTTGAAGCCTAAAGATGTATGGTATTTTTAGATAATATTTGTGCATTTTTCCTATTTTTCCGATTTTTCCTGATTTTTTTATCTATTTTATCAAATTTAATGGAATTAAAATTAAAAAAAAACCGCCCAGAATTGGGTGGTCGCACAAACGCCTAGGCTCGCCCAGGCGTTGCGTGAACATTGCTATATACAAAATTTTGAACCGAATCGGTAGTACCTATTTAAATCCAATGCGGGCGGGAATTGTTATTTCGCATGCGTGAGTTTGACCGCAATGTACACATTGGTAGTGGAGGAAGAGCCACATCCTTGTTGGAGATGCAAACCCAACCTACATTAGCCAAATATAGTTTCAAAGAGCTCCGAAGTCCCAAGATGCGTCCACAAAGTGTCAAAGTATGGTTAGTTGTACCGTCAGGATTTGTTATTTCTCCTAGGCAAAAAATTATATCATCTTAGGCCGAATAAAGTTAATAGGTTATTGTTCTTGGTTGGCTACAACATTGCTGTTTCTCGTAGAGCGGAGCATGGGTCTGAATTGACGCTCAAAATGAGCCAAAAACTAACCTTCCCTGCTCATGGTTTTCTGTAGCCTGTAGGTGTTGTTTCGGGTACTTAAATTTGGACGTTAGATGCGAAACATTAAAGACATTCCAGAACAACTTCAAAGCTACTAAAAATCCCCGACACTACAGAGATGGAAATAAGAGATATCTCTTCATCGGATTTTTATCGCGATAGTCAGTTGATTGTACAAAAGAAGGCATCCGATGCTATTCACTATGAAGGGTACAAATCAAACATGTAAAAATAATCAATCCCACAAGGCCACGCCCAACAAAAGAGATACCGAGGTTATTTCGGCCTTCAGTGGGAGAAATAAAAGAAACAAAATCATTGGAAAGATGCCGAAGATTCACCACATTTACTTGATAAAAAAGTGATGTACATAGACTTGTACAATTGCTGCATAATACTTAAACCACTGCACAACGGGTATTTTAAACCAACAGCAAGTTCTTTAAGGTATAATAATTCTGACTTTTCATTCATTTTGAAAACAAATCGTGGACCATCGTGATGTAATGCTTCTGGCAGCAAAGGTGCAGTGGCCACTTCAGGATGCTCCAAGCAAGTTCTAACCTCAAAAAAAGTATAAAACCTGAAGTTAAGCTTCTGCTGTTTGTGGGCCACCTCAAACTCGACTCATGTGGTGCTAAGTTCAGCAGGTCTCTGCACTGATACTATATTTACTTCCTCCAAATTAAAATGAGGTTCAGAGGGGAAAACAAAAATTGTAGATGCTGCCATAGAAGACCGGAATGCCGCTGAATATTTCATTGACGATATGGCAAATTTTGGCAGCTGTTGGTGACCAGAACTCAATGGTACAAGCTTATAAAGAATAACATGTTCAGATTTCGGCAGAACAAAGGCAGCACTGCTATGAGGCCCTGAAAAAACGAAACTCTGGGAATCAACGAGGGAGTACTTGATCTCCTGCAGAAAGCTTGTGACATTCTGGACCTTCACATAAGCCATGAATGGCATGCCGAGAACTGCATGAGGAGGGCAGTCTAAGCTCACAACTAGAGGTGACCTTTCGACAGAAACATCGGGCAACTTATGTTCCATGGTCACATCAGATTCAGTCTCTTGGTTAAGCTTTGAAACTCTTTTCCATTTAAGATGAACTGAACCAACCTTCATTTCTGTGGTATGAACATGTGGAATGATTGAAAATACCTGTTTGAACTCGTCACCTGGTGCAAGAAGAAGGTGCCCAGAAAAACAGCCACCTATGCAATTTACTGAGCACTGGTTTGCAGCCTCACTACTATCTGACTCAATGCACATGCTAATTAAATGCAGTGGAACCTCACTAGAATTTTTTGTACTCACTGTGAGGATGCTCGTTTCACCTAGAGCTAGTGATACCATCTGATCAGAGTCAAGCTCTGACTTGATCTTGGAAAGCAACAATGGTTCACGACGAAATGGTAACATGAAGCGATGATTCACAACAAGGGGGATTTTTCCTTCGATCTGCAAGCTTTTGTGCACATTGACTTTTTGCGGTGCAGTTTCTGTATTGTTTGCGGAATAACCTAGTGAGACATAAAGCATTACTGATTTTGGTCTGTGCCACATAATTTCTAATCTACCAGACCATGATTCCCCAACTCCCAAAAATGGGACAGGAACCACACCAAAGGTCTTCGTTAGTTTTTTTATGCTCTCACCATCCCTTTGAGATTCATCTTCTTCAATAATGCCAGAAATACTGAGAAGCTCAACCTGATGATTGTCATAGGAGGACATCTCTATTTCTCTTGGACTCATTAATCCGCCACCTCTAGCATCTACAATATTAATTTTAATTTCACCAGAATGAACTGCATGACCTCTGGAAACTACTGAAACTGGAACAGTGAATGTCTCCCCAACAAGTGCAGGACCAGCAGAATTCAGGATGAGGTCAATTAGAGGCTCAGGCTCTTCAACCTGGATAACTTTCTGGCCAGAAAATGACAACTCAGCATCCTTGGTAGGGAATGTTTCAGCTCGGTCCTCAAATTTCCAGAGTGGCAAATTTTCCATAGAAGCAGGACTTTCTGCTCGGCAGCACAGTGTTAAGTGAGGACCAACCTTCGCAGTTATTGATAAGCATTCAAGCTTCCCACTTTGTGCTGCAAATGAAGGGGGAAAACAGCAACATGAAATATCGGAGTTGAACAAATATACAAAACTTCCGTTGGGCATCAGGAACAGACTAAAACATAAATAAAAACTAATAGTTTGTGCACACGACTAAAAATCATATTCTATTGCCTATCTCGTTGAGCATTGCGTCCAAGCAAGCTACATTATCAATAAGATGCCTATTTGGTTGAAAATTGCATCCCAGCAAGCTAGACTATGAATACGATAAAAGGAAAGAACCACATCGTACCAGGTCTGATTTCATACGTCAGCCGCATCCAATTGTTGGTTTCCAGCGTAAGACCTCGAGCCATCTCTATTCTTGGACATGTTTCCTCCACAAAAGCATTCACTGGGGAGAGCTTTCTCTCTTCATTACTTACAACAAAGTTACATCCAGGTTGGCTAAACTGAAGTTCTAGCTGATCAACCTCAAAAGACATCGGTAGTTGCGACAGAAGTGCCAATGTGAATAATGTGGATGCTCCTGGCTTGACAGATTGGTCGTGGAAAGCAACACATGCAAGAAGTACAGCTCTCAGTGGGCTTACAAGATCAATCTCAAGTTGGATGCTTTCATCTTCTCCTGAAGTGGTTGATTCATGAGCATCACCTGGAATTGAAGATTTTGTTTCCAGACCTAAAACCTCCTTTTGTACCACCTGTCTTCGTGAAAGACTAGGCGCACCTCCAGGTCCATATTCAAGGTTATCATTGGAGATGTCCAAATTATTTGCAGAAAAGATTGGCAATGAAGCCATTTCCAGAGAACATTCCATAAACTCTTTATGTGAACCTAATTCACGGAAGCACTCTCGGAGGTAACCCAGGGTCTCCCAAAGCAATGCTACCCAGCCCTCCTGTCGATACAGACTTGAAGCTCCAATAAAAAGCTGCTTTGCATTACCAAACTCCTTTGAAGCAAAATATTCTCTTGCCACTCGAATACTACAGTAAGATGCCATTCTCATAGCTTTAAGGCTACTGAAAGATTCTACAGATCTTCGAAACAGGGCTATAATCTCAAAGGTATCCTGAAATCTTTTGCCTTCAGCAAGACTATAGCATGCATATTCTGCGTCATTAAGACTGAAAAGTTGCAATTAGAGGTCATAACATGGAAAAGAGACATTGTGAAAGCTGTGTACTGGATTTTGACTTACGGTAGCATTGATAACTCATCACCTTGGTCAAGTAACCGTGAAGATTGTCCAACAAATGCAGAGGGTATAACAGAGTCTGGATTGGTACCCATGGTGTCTGCTATATCGGAAAACCCTGATGCTGTCAGAGCGCGGTTCAAAGAATCCTTTTTCTTCCTCAGATAAGCAGCTGATAGCTAAAACAAATAAGAAATCAGTGTAAGGTGGTGTCCTAGGTAGCAAGACAGAATAGTAAGTCGCTAAGTCTAACCTACTTCAACAGCACTCAGAACTAAAAAGCATAATGAAAACAAAGGCGATGAGGAGAACAAAGAGGAGAACGGAGGCATGCATGGTTTCATAGATAGAAGGAAAAAATGTCGGACTGACCTGATAATAGTAAGCAGGTTGAAATTGCCACTCAGTTAATGAGTTGTCAGGCATGCCAAAATGAGGTGAAGCAGTGGTCGGGTTAGAAGCTGAGCTTGTTTCAAGTAACTCAGCAAAGACTAGGTACTGTCTGCTCATCCATTTCCAATGAAGATATTCAACTTCAGGTAAACCAACAACTCTTTCATAATTTTCTGAATGTTTCTGGAACCATGTAATTGCTTCGGGAACTTTTCCTCCATGCAGTAACAAAGTAGACACCTTGAAGTGAAATTGCTCTGCCACAGCTTTTATCTCAACCAACCGTTGTATGGGTGGCAACCTTGTCGTGAGTTTGATCTGAGATGAAAAATTGATATCATAAACATCCAAATTCATCTATCCAGTTATAGTAATTGGCATTTTCTGACGAGTTACAAAAATATGGAACTTAAACAAATTATGAGAAAAGAAAATAATATGATACGGAATTACACCTTTTTATAATTTCAGGGCTTAATCCAATAACGACCACATTAACACGAGAAGGAAGTACCCTTTAATGAATCGGGAAACCCCTCCCAAGAAGTTTAACAACTCACAAGTCAAGGAGAATTTGTAATGTATACATTCTTTCCACCTTAGCAACTGTGGTTACAAAGAAATTAATTTGATATCCTTCCTCCTTATGAATCCTAATGCGTACCAGTATACCACCCTGCGTTGAATATTACGTGAATCATTTTGAAAGTTTACAGTAAGAGGAGCACAATATCTTATCATCTCAATACATTCTATTTGACAAACGTGAAACATGATATTCTATTTCACCTCAAAAAAGACCACAGATCAGTAGGCAACGTGGATGCAGTTGCAGTTGAAGACAAGATCAAAGGTTCTGCATCTAGGGTGATGGATTGAAGAATAAACCTCCAGTTTAGAGGACATTAATTTGTAATAAATACTTAAATGTCGGCGAAGAATCTTTTTTGAGATACTAAATGATCGTCACAAAGCTAATGAATAACTCATACAGGCTGAAACGTCAAAAAATATCAGGGGTGAAATAACAAATGCACTGCATATGGTCTTACAGATCTATAATCTATTCCACATCCACAATGTATTTAACACAACTATTATGGTGGCTAACATCACAAGTGCTATTAATTCTGATTAAAACAAATCTGCCATGGAAGAAGTAACCAACTCAAGGAAAATGAAGAAATAAAGCAAATAATCAAAACCTGCAGTCAACATATCACTCTTACCTCTTGCAAAGCATGGTATCCATCCTCATAGAACCTCAGAGCTTCTGCCCAATCTCTCCTGAACTCCGCATATACACCAACCTAGTATTTAAAAAAAAACACAACAAAATCAAGAGAGAAAGAGAGAGGGAGAATAAAAGCACAATTTTGCGTACCAATAGAATTTCAAATTTGTCTATAATGCACCCTATAAGAAGTTTAAAAAAGGGGCGAATGAATATGAGTTTGCCAATGGGTTAATAACAGCAGAGAACTAGCAATGGCTATTTCAACATGGTTAGTTTCACCTTGCAATGCCACGACTACACTAAAGGTCCGAAAAATAATTTCTAGGAGCAGTTCAATTAAGGATCTTGCTTGGTGTAGGGCTAGAGACCACCATATTAGTTACGCAATAGACTAGGTTAAAGAATTTCAATTGGTACTACAAATTTTAAATGATTAAGGAATCCATTTATAATTAAACAAAAGTCATGGAACGAATTATTTATAAGTTCCAAACCAAAGTAAGCAGGATCACATTTCAAGGTTTCACCCGACAAGTAGGATAAAGCTCCCCGAAGAGAAATTTTCAGGTCAGAAGGCGATCTCAAGACATGACACCTAGCAGTCAAGTCAACAATTACAAATAGACATCTTATGTTTAGTTACTCAAAAAACACAGAAATAACATAAATGTCATTCAAGGCCCACAAGTAAACTACAAAGGTGCGGTCCTAGTGTGCCTTGGATGGATGGATGGACTCTACTCGCAGGTAAATAAATGATAAGAAAGTGGTGCAGTGAATGACTTATAGGACCACGTGATTCATATAAAACCAAAAAAAATACTAGTCCACATTGTTGTTATTTTGTTTTAGAGAGCATGAAATTGTATGAAGTCTGAACTCTGAAGACACTATCACGGAAGCAGGAATTGTTTGGTTAAGAAACGCAGTATCATATTGTATTATGAAAAAAAGGGATTTATTATATTAGTAGAAACAGAAGGCAGAAATTTGCCTTAAAATAGTATCGTATATTCAACTCCAAGGAACTTATATTCTTCTTCTCTATGCGGGCTTTAATCCTCCGCCCTTCGTCTCTATAATATGTGTTTGATAATTCTGCAAATAAACCAGCTAGCCTGCAACATGATTGAACGGGTTAGAAAGCTAAAAGATTTGGTCCCTATTCCAAGGACTGGAAACAATGTACCAACTCATATCATCAAATTATCAAAATCTAAGAATCAATAACTCATATCATGCAATGCAAATAATGTTTAAATGAAAGTCTATCTAAAAAAAGTAAGTATTTGAGGTTGTGGTAGCCTTGTGTTCAGCATACCTGGTGAGAGATTGTCGCTGTTCTGAAGGATTCCGCTGACCAAATACAATAAGGTGCTTGGCATCTATTTCTGCACACTTTCTCAAGGCAATCATGAGATCTTCATTCACATCATCTATAACACAAAGCTAACCTTGTATCATATTTCTAGAAACAGTACAAAACCAAAATTTTAGAAGATAGTGAAAACGTGGTTTTGAAAACAATATGCTCCCATAGGCATGTAATGAAATAGCATCCTGTAGACAGCACAGAGTAAGACATCTCCATGTTGCTGTTGTCTCAGATATTTTAATATTCCAAAAGATTGATGTCAAGGCAAATATTAGTCCCTGAGTGCTGAAAAGAATATTATAATTACAGGAGCAAATGGGTCATTTACCTTTCATAGACATTTGTACAAGCACCACGATAAATTTGATATTCCTTCCACGAACCACAGCTCTGCCAAACAATAAATGTGTAAGGAAAGAAAAAAAGAGAATCTCTCATTTTCTGCGGCAATAAATCAATTTTCCGAGGAAAAAAGATACATGTGTGCCATATAACTGGATGAATGACTTCTGTTGTGATCTCAAAATTGTCATTTGCTCAGGAATAAGAACAAAATCTGGTTTTTCAAATACAACCATACCAAGCAGAATCACTTGGAAGACATCAGAAAGGACTAAGGATGCTCTCAAAGCAAGGCCCATAAGCCAGTATTGATTCTGTCCACATGGGTGTATAATGTTCAAGTTTGTGGAATGCAGTCGTGCAGATCCCTCGTGGAGGTTGGCGGCATGTTTTTCATTGCTAAGTAGCAAGTAGGCAGCAAGAAAACCAACAATAATTTTGTTTTTGCGTCCCATTCTATTGAATGCTAATGAGGACATATTACATTGCAACAGAGAAACATGTGGACATGAATCCTTGCGAAAAAAAGTGGCTATGAGAGGTTTTAACATATATAAAGTTATAGACCTATGCCCTAGCTGGTTAGCATTATAGCCTATTTTCTCCCTGTAAGTTCTGACGATATGCCCCTATGTTTTGTCTTGACAGTCTTCGGATTTAAAACAATTATATCCCTCTTCCGATTTGTTATTGCTTTACGTGAATTTGGCAATGTCATTTCTTAAATCGAAAACATCGTGTGAAGGACCACCTTCATAATTTTCACAGGTAACAAAAATCTACACTCAAATAGTCAAATGCTTATACTTAGTTGGAAATGCAGCCATTTGAACACAACATCTTATTGTAATTCGCAAACCGCAATCCGTCAAATTTTCAGCACAGAATCACCTAAACCGCCGAAATCAATCAAACCACAAAACCAAACAACATCCACAGAAGAAGAAGGAACCGTACTTCACGTTGTCAATATCGGTGCAGACCTGTTGCCACTGAGCCGGATCCCCACTAACACTATCCACACTAAACACGGCGGCAACCACCGCCGGCACCTTCGTCCGGTGCTTGAGTAGCCAGTCCCTCTTCAGGATCCCGGCCGCCGACGGCGCGCCGGCGTCGTCGCGCTGCTTGCGGACCAAAAGCGAGATCTTGGAGAAATCCGGCAGCGCAAGGGTGTTGACTGGGGGCTGCTGGGAGTGGAGGAAGGAGGAGACGGTGTGATGGATCTCCGGGAGCCCTACGAGAGACACGAGAGTCACCGGCGGCGTCCGGAGCTCCTCCGGATACTCTTCCATGGCGGATTGAGGTGGGATTCGGTTAGGGTTTGGGGATCGGAGGTCGTGGGAGGGATTGGTGGGGGGAGGAGGTGTTGGTGGGTGGCCGTTGGATGGGGAGTGGACGGTGGATGGATGAAGGAGTTTGGTCGGAGAAGATGGAACCTGGATGTGATGTCCCCCAACAGATGGGGGTCTAATTGGAGGTAGATCTGGTTGTTGACTTTGTTGTTAAATTTTCGGATTAAGGATCGTCGTTGTTGTTTACTTTGTCTAAAGTAACTTGTCGTTACGAAGTATAGTATGGTTAGGACTTAATGACATCAACAAGCATCCTTTGCAGCGCAATGTTTAAGGATTTTCGTGCTTTTTTTTAAGAGACGCAGTGGGTTTTCTTTTCTTCCAATGGACGTGGTCATTATTGTGATTATAATGGTACATTGTGTTATTTTTGTTAATAAGACTCTTCGCTAAAGATTTATAATGATGTATCATAACGATAAGATGACTTGCAATGTCCTGAGAGAATATTAAATTATTCTGGAATATAATATAGCACCTAACTTTCCAAACATAACACCATTGATATGCTAGGAAACTCAAATATCCAAGGCATTTGACGTTAACAAATTACCTTCAAATCTTGGAGCCATGCACCAACAGTTGCAGCACAAGTCTCTTGAGTATAGGACATTCAATAAATAAATGATGAATATCCTCCGTATTACTGCACCCACACGGGCATCTGGGGTGATAATTTTGTAGATATTTAATCGTCTCCCCAAAGTTACTTGCAAATAAATTCGTGGTTAATTAACCATGAGCTCGAAGAGTAAAATGTTCATACCCTTTTGCACAGATTGGCACTTCCAAACTAACCTAGAATGTGTTCATGTAAAGTTTTTTAGTTGGATTTTGGACTTATAATTGCATCAACACTATCGAATTGTGCGTGTTTATATAATCATTTATTTCGTCTTTGGTTTCTTTCTATATTTTATTTAATTTTATTTTTCTCGTATATACTAAATAAATATCACCACAACATCTACTAAGTTGATACATGGTTCAGTGTTTTTAACATTCAATGGTCAATTTTTCAGAATAACCTATCAATCCATAATTCATACAATGTCAACTAAATTCATTTCTTTTATGATTTGTAGCTTTGTTATGAGAAATTAAAACATTACATTTACACATAACTCAGCACTTTGCCGTGCAACAATTAACATCGTGGAACGAGTATGCTAGTCTTTCAACTTCTTCGGCTCATGGTTTTCTACTTGCACACCACATTTGCTATGTCCAACAACTCCCAACTCCACAAAAAACAATAAAGTTAAAAATCAATTTTCAAAAATTAAGATCGCAATAACACACGTCGTTACCCTCTATAGATATCTAAGTGTCCTTAACTAGTTGAATTAACCCAACTAATTAGTTAGAGAATCCAACAAGTTATTGTTGAATATTGGCTTATATTTGTTAAGGAAATAAATCCAGGAAAATCGGTCGACCGAATTGGATTCGGTCTACCGACGTACAACCCAGAAAATTTCGGCGAAGACGGGTCAGTCTATCGAATTGGATTCGGTTCACCAAACCGATGATTCTAGGCACTCCGTGTGCAGCTGGGATCGGACGACCGAATTGGATTCGGTCCACCGTCAGAAGATAACAAGCACTTCGGAATAACGAGTTCGGTAAACCGGTGGGGAGATTTTTGGTGTTCCGAGAATCTGGAAAGTATATGTCTAATTTGACACGGTCCACCGAGGGGTGCTCGGTCGACCGTGGGGTTGTTGAAGAATTCGTTAGTTCGTGGAAGAATCGTTCTCGCGGTTTACCAAGCCGCGTAAGAAGCGTTCCCGCGGTCAACCGGGAAGGATCCGGTTAACCGAATCGGAACAAGAATCACTCATGTTGAAGCACGCACGGTTAACCGAACGAGCATCGGTTAATCGTGTCCCCATGAATAGTTTTGTTCGGTTTTGCTTAATTGTAGCTTGGTTTTTAAGTCTATAAAAGAGCTTGTTTGCTCTTACTTTCGATATACAATTGCATACAACATAGTTTCATTCATTGTGAGTTGAGAGATTAAGGTCAGAGATAGATCTAAAGTAATTTGGAGGCTTATTGCCTCCATATACTTGTAATCTCGGTTGCTTCTCTTGTTGGAGAAGCGGAAGAAGGAAAGGAAACCCGCAGGAGACCCCCCAAGGACGTAGGCACGTTGCTGAACATTGTAAATGTGTGTCGTGGTTGTTTCATGTATGCATTTGTGTTTGCCTGTTTATCTCCATCTTATTAGTGTTCTTGTTGCAATTGAGTTTGGGAGAAAGTCAGAAATTGATTCCGTAATCAATATTTAGTATTTCGTGGTGCGTTTAATCCGTGTCGAGTTAGTGCATTGTTAGATCTCCCTCCCAACAGTTCTTAGAGTACCCAAGTAAAAGTCTCATCTCCCATTTCACTCTTTATTTTTTGATAACTGGTAATATTAATTTTAATTGCTGTGAATTGCATAATTTTAGTCTACAAATAACGGACCGTTATGAGAATATGGATTAAATCTGTCTTCATTCGACCAGTCATTAAATCAGTTGGGCGGCGAGAGGCTTATTGAGAGCACCCTTAACGGGTGCTCTTTGCTCGGGTGCCCGTGCGGGGGCCATGTGCCCCCCCCCCCCCCATTGGTCTCTTTTTTGTTTGTTTTAAAGATAAAGATTATTTATATATAATTAGGATAATGTATTAATTAGGTAAATTGAATTAAATTAATTAGGTATTGAAAAATAAGGGAACTACTAAACGTCGCCCCAAAACTACTTAAATCGCCCCTTGAAATTACCAAAGTGCCCTTAACAATATATTTAATACCCATATCGTCCCGTGTCTATAAATTAGGCATACGGTCTTGTATATTCATAATTTATCAGTAAAAATACCACGAAAATGTCTGGCGAAGGTGATGCATCCGGTGAGGTAAGTCTGTCGCGGGGCAAATTTTGGGCCGGGCGTCTGCATTAGACGTCTCCCCCAAGGTAAGGGCGTCTGCGTAGGACATCCTCCCCTTGGCCGAGGCGTCTAACGCAGACGCCTACGCAATGGGAGAGACGTCTTATGTAGACGTCCTCCCCTTGGGGTAAGGCGTCTGTAGTAGACGCCCTTCCCTAGGGTCAGGCGTCCTACGCAGACGCCTCACCCTTAGGAAGGGCGTTTAACTCAGACGCCCCTCCCATGGGGTAGGCGTTTAATACAGACGCCCGAATTTTTTTTGATTTTTTTAATTTCGATTTTATTTTTGTAGGTTTCGTTGGAAGATTTCGGTGGTGATGGAGTGGATTACAGTGAGTTATTTCAAACTACACAAATCTTTGAAACAATCGATGAAGCATGTAAATGGGTCAAACAAGTAGCTATCGGAGCTGGGTTTTTTTTGGTCGTGTCGTCGTACAAAACAAGATCAGATAGTCGGATGGATTGTTATTTGAGATGCGACCAGCGAAATCAAATGGAGTCTCGGGATATGGATACTGCACTTCGAAGAAACACCAAAAGAAAGGGTTGCGGTTGCCGTTTCTTAATAAAAGTGGTGGAGCGACGAGATCGTGATGGATGGGTTGTGGTTTTTAATAGTGCTCACGGACATCACAACCACAGACTGGCAGTTTATCCAGATGGTCATCGTCAAATTAGTGGTCTATGTTCTGGGGCGAAGAAGATTGTTCGTGATATGACTGAGGCGCAAGCAAAACCACGGAACATCTTGAAGGCAGTAAAAGAAAAATTCCCGGAGGACAATCCAAATTAAAGGCATATTTATAATTTCAGAGATTACATGAGGAGGACAAAATCTGAAGACCGGAATCCCGTCCAGCAGTTTCTCTATCAAGCAGTGCAGTGTGAGTACTTACATTGGATTATGGCGGATCCAGAAACTGATGTCGTCACTCACGCTTTTTTGGCACATCCGACGTCAGTCCAGTTGTTGCGGACATATCCTTTCGTTATCTGCATGGATTCGACTTACAAGACGAACAAGTATAAGATGTCTTTGTTCGAAATGATTGGGGTCACACCAACAAACATGAATTTCCTTATTGGATATGCGATTTTGATGGATGAAACTTACTCCAGTTATCTGTGGGTGATGGAGAAGTTGCGAGATCTGTTATTGGGGATTGTCAGCCCGACTGCAATAATAACAGACCGGGAGTTAGGCCTTATGCGACCAGTGAGAGAGGTATTTCCTGACTCTGCTCATTTACTCTGCACATGGCACATCAACAAAGACGTATTGAACTACGCATACCACGTATTCGGGAAAAATAAGCAGATGGCAGAGACTTTGAGGCGTGGAAGATGGAGGAAAATCATGCTTTCTACTTCAGAAGCCGAGTATGATAGAGTTGTGTATGCTCTGAAAGATTTGTATATATCGTGGCCGACTATCACGGAGTATCTGGACACCACGTGGTTGGTGCATAAAGAAAAGTTTGTGCTGAATTGGACGAACAAAGTCCTTCATTTTGGGAACACCACGAATTGTAGGGTCGAAAGTGCTCATTCGGCTCTAAAAGGGTGGATTTCTACATCGACTGCAGCTCTGGACACTCTTTTCGAGCGCGTCAACGCGACTATTGAAATGCAGCTGACGAATATTCGAAACGCTCTTGAAGACTCGAGACGGCGAAATTTGACTAATTTCGGACATGCTCTATATCGTCACATAAATGGTCGAGTTTCGCATCACTGCTTGCAATTGCTGAGTCAGGAGGTGAAAAGAATGCAAGAGTTAGATGATGAAGTTGAATATCGTTGTGAGTGCGCTTTTCTGACTTCTCATGGGATACCTTGCGCATATACCATCCGCGGATGTCTTGAATCAGACAACGGAATTTACTTAGAGCAGATTCATTCGTTCTGGAGGACACTTGTCATTGGGGAAGGAGCCGGGAACGCAGAGTTTGTGTCTCAGGCAGCTCAAGACGCCGAACATTTTCGCAGCCTGGTTGATGAGATTGCAGGAAGTGGCCCCACCGTAATTCGATCTGCCTCTCGGGTTTTATTCGAGCAGCTACACCCCGAACATGCGAATTTGAGAGAGTCTGCAGAAAAAACAAAGCTACGAGGTCGACCAAGGAGAAAGTCGACACGACGGGACCCTAGTGCGTTTGAGTATGCAGAGCGAGGTAGTGGTCGATCTTCAGGTAGTGGGAGTAGAGGTCGTGGTCGTTCTTCCGGTAGTGGAAGCAAAGGTCGTGGTCGATCTTCTGGTTCTTCGTCTGTGAGGGGAGGATCAGGTATACCATCCCTATATTTATTGTTATTATAATTTTGTTATTTATTTCAGTAAATATGTATCTTTTGTTATTATATGTAACTGTATTTTTTGTTTATATTGTAGTGACTGGGCGGGCTGACGTAGACGACTTTCTATATGCGGATAGGATTCCAGGAATCATTATGTCATTCCTACACCAGTGGAATGATGTACGTGCTGATGGAAACTGTGGATTTCGATGTGTCGCTGATGTTTTTCACGGTGGTGAAGACAATTGGCAACTCGCCCGTCGTTCGATTTCAAATGAGCTAGCTGCGAACCCATCTTTTTATGAGCACGTATACTACGACGGTGTGGCGCAGGCTCGTCACCGGATTAATTGGGGCGGGGGACCTTGTGGCGAGAATCACTACATGGAGACGTGGACGGACTTGTTTCCCATTGCAAATTTTTACAAGTGTGCAGTTATGTTCTTCTTGTTGGCTTTTTGGCCTTAATCTAGGTTTTGATGATTTAATTAACCTAATCTTAATTATGATGATGTAGAGTAGCACACATATTGCATTGCACATATATAGTATTATGCTAACCTCTACAGGTGATCAAGACTCGTGGAAGGAAGGAAATCAAGTCAAGATTTGTAATAAAGCTAAATGAAGACTTGTAATCTTGATTTTATTTTGAGTCTTAGGAACATGTGTAAATTGAGCATACAAGAGTTAAAAACATATCACATACACACTAGGTTCCTTAGAGAAGTCACACACAAATCTCACCTTATTTGGACTTCATTAGATCACCCAAACCTTAGTCGGAAATCACTTATAAACTTAAACCCAGATTTCCTGTGTGAACCGGTCGACCGAACCAGTTCTCAGTTCGACCGGTTTATAACAGACTCTCCACAGTGATTTTACCGAACTCTACCGGTCGACCGGTTCTACCTTTTCGGTCGACCGATCCCGGATTTTAATATGGCCGTTTTTCTTGTCGTATTCCTATAACGGTCGTATTCGTATAAAACAAAACTTAACCCCAAAATACATTCGGTAACCGGTCGAACGACGACCTTGATTCGGTCGACCGGTTGAACATATTTTCAGAAACCAAATTCCCTGCTATCGGTCGACACATTTCTCGTTCGACCGATTGACCTTTGTCTCAACCGAATCCCCTTATCGGTCGACCGCCCCATAGTTTGGTTCGACCGATTCACTTAAGTAGAGTTAAGTTCTAGCTCGTTTGTCCGACCGAATATTCTTTTGTTCGACCGTTCTCTTTGAAATCATGTTAACGGTCGACCGGTCTACTTGTTTCGGTCGACCGGTTCTGGACAGATTTGCAGCCTGATTTTCTGCTTTGTGTATCTTGCACAAAACCCAATCAAATCTATCCCAAACGGCTAGAAATCTTTAGGAGCTTATAAATAGAGGATCAAGACTTGTTGTTAACACAACTCTCCAACTCCAATTGTCCCAATACATTAGAGAGAAACCTCAATCCTCAAAGCTCCCAATTCTACACTCTTTAAGCCAAAACTTCACACACTTGATCATATACTCATCCTACTCAAAGTGTGCTCAATTAGAGAGTGAATCCCACTCAGTTACAAGTGTTGTCAAAAGAAGCAAGGATTTCGGTGAAAGCCCGAAGTGTTCCTCTCGGATTGTGAGAGGTGGTGCCAAGCTCGGCGAGGGTTGTTCGCGAGCTTGAAGACTTGTAAAAGGCGTTGCTCCCGGCCTGGAACGGGGAGGCATAGTGAAGACGCAAGAGGAGCTCGAACGGGGATTCGAGAGGGGCTTGCAAGAGAGGACGTAGGCGCGGCCGAACCTCTGTAAATCCGGTGTCTTCTTTGTGGTTTGCATTACTTTCTACTTGTGTTTGATTGTGTTTAATTTCCGCTGCATTTCTTTGATCAATCAACCAAGTAGTTAATTAGGGTTCAATAGGTGATTAGCTTAAAAGTGATTAGTGGACCCATAACCCACACGATCCTACATTTGGTATCAGAGCCTTGTTAGCTAAATTTCATTACTTTACCGTAATTTTAGCATGGCTTCAACATCTAATCACTTAGAGGGTTTATGCACCACAAGGCCTCCTTTGCTTAATGGGTCAAATTATGATTATTGGAAAAATAGAATGAAAATCTTTTTAATATCAAATGACCTTAAGTACTGGAAGTTTATTCAAAATCCATACATACCCCCAAATGAAGATGATTTAGATTCTCTATCTAGGGCTCAAATGAAAGAAATTGAAATGAATTCAAAAATTATGAATATTCTTTATTGTGGCCTTAATGAGGGAGAATACAATAGAATTAGGGGATGTGAAAGTGCAAATGAAATATGGCATAGGTTACAAATGCATCATGAGGGTGATAGCAAAACCAAAGAAACTAGGATAAGTCTCCTCATGCATAAATATGAAATATTTTCTATGCAAATCGGTGAGAACATAAGCGACATGAACACTCGCTTCACCGATATCACTAACTCTCTTTTGATTCTTGGAAGAAGGATAAATGAAGGAGAGATGACTCGAAAATTCCTCCGGTCATTGAGCAACGATTGGGAAGACAAGGTCGTGGCAATCGAAGAATCGCACGATCTTTCAAAATTGAAGATGGAGGAACTCATTGGAAATCTCATGGCCTATGAGCTCCAATTGAGTCATCGAAGAGAGAAGGAAGCTTCAAAGAAAAGCTCCATGGTGGCATTGCATGCAAATTTTGATGAGCCAAGGAAGGTGGAAGAAGAGGACATTGAGGTCCTTGCCCAAGACTTCTTCAAATACCTCAAGAGGGATAAGGGAGAAAAGAATGAAAGAAGAGGTAGAAGAAGTGAGAAAAGAGAAAAAGAAAAAAAGAGGGAGGAGAGCGAAAATGAGAGAAAAGAGAGGGAGAAGAAAAATGAGAGAAGAGAGAGGAGAAGAGAAAAGGAGAAGAGTAAGAGGAAAGAAAGGAAGGAGGAAGCTCACAAAACCACTTGGGATGACTCTTCATCTCCATCATCATCATCCTCTTCCTTACAAAGTAGAAGAGAGGTTGCACATTCATGCTTCATGGCCATTGAAGATGAACAAAGTGAGGTAGCTTCTAACTCCTCTAAATCTTATTCCACTAGAAGTAATTCATGTTCAAGTAAATCATATTCTAGTGCTAGCTCTAACTCTAATGCTAATGATGAATCATATACACATGATGAGCTACAAAATGCATTTCATGATTTAGTTAAACAATATGAGATCATTTGTGAAAAGAACAAAAATGCTAGAAAAACTATAAATGATCTCAAATGCCAAATTGAATTAATCATGAATGAAAAGAATGAGGTGATTGCTAGACTTGAATCAAATGAATCATCACTTGCTAGTCTAAGTAAAACACCCATTATTGATGAACATGTAGATCTTAAAGCCTCAAATATGCAATTAAGAAAAGATCTTGAAATGTTCACTAAAGGAACAAAAATGCTTGATATGCTTTTGAGTAGTCAAAGACAATCATTAGCTAAACATGGTTTAAGATACAATGTGCATTTGAAAAACCATGTATCTCATACTACTTTAAATGGCAAGCATTTATTTGTTAAATCTAGTTCCTCAAGTGTATGGGCACCCAAAACCAAAATGGTTTGGATCCCAAAAGCTAATGTTCAAGGACCCAAAGTTGTTTGGGTACCTAAGTCTACACTTGTAGGAGCTTGAGGAGGAGATTGGTGGTGACCGGGTGAGCTCAAGAGTCAAATTCAAATCCGGTTGCATCACCAAATGAGATTGGAGCTAAATTCGAATTCAACATTGGTATAAATTCCTATCTATACAATTCATGTTAAATTAGCTCTAATCTAGCTTCACATGCTTAATTGACATATCATATAGTTCAATTCATTGAAAATCATTTATCCCTATTCATTGCAAATCATTTATCACATCCATTGATTCTAAATGTCATATTTTAAATGGATGTTAGAATAAGGCTTAAGTTGAAACTTAAATGAACTTAACTTGAATCATACTCATTGTTTCCATTTAGCCTTATTGATAGGGGGAGCTTAAATGTTATATCTTTTATTAGAGTAATGAAGTGCAAAATTTAGGGGGAGCAACTTCATTACAAGACATCCAAATTCTATGCTTAAAGTCTTAAATAATTATTATTTTTGATGGATGTCAAAGGGGGAGAGATAATTAAGGGGGTAACTTGGAATTTGGCATAAAATTAAACAAAAACTATGCACATCCATAGGGGGAGCATTAATATGCATAGTTTACATATACAAATTCCATGTATTTAGATAGAATTAAGATATAGGTTGCCATCATCAAAAAAGGGGAGATTGTTGGCTTTTTGGCCTTAATCTAGGTTTTGATGATTTAATTAACCTAATCTTAATTATGATGATGTAGAGTAGCACACATATTGCATTGCACATATATAGTATTATGCTAACCTCTACAGGTGATCAAGACTCGTGGAAGGAAGGAAATCAAGTCAAGATTTGTAATAAAGCTAAATGAAGACTTGTAATCTTGATTTTATTTTGAGTCTTAGGAACATGTGTAAATTGAGCATACAAGAGTTAAAAACATATCACATACACACTAGGTTCCTTAGAGAAGTCACACACAAATCTCACCTTATTTGGACTTCATTAGATCACCCAAACCTTAGTCGGAAATCACTTATAAACTTAAACCCAGATTTCCTGTGTGAACCGGTCGACCGAACCAGTTCTCAGTTCGACCGGTTTATAACAGACTCTCCACAGTGATTTTACCGAACTCTACCGGTCGACCGGTTCTACCTTTTCGGTCGACCGATCCCGGATTTTAATATGGCCGTTTTTCTTGTCGTATTCCTATAACGGTCGTATTCGTATAAAACAAAACTTAACCCCAAAATACATTCGGTAACCGGTCGAACGACGACCTTGATTCGGTCGACCGGTTGAACATATTTTCAGAAACCAAATTCCCTGCTATCGGTCGACACATTTCTCGTTCGACCGATTGACCTTTGTCTCAACCGAATCCCCTTATCGGTCGACCGCCCCATAGTTTGGTTCGACCGATTCACTTAAGTAGAGTTAAGTTCTAGCTCGTTTGTCCGACCGAATATTCTTTTGTTCGACCGTTCTCTTTGAAATCATGTTAACGGTCGACCGGTCTACTTGTTTCGGTCGACCGGTTCTGGACAGATTTGCAGCCTGATTTTCTGCTTTGTGTATCTTGCACAAAACCCAATCAAATCTATCCCAAACGGCTAGAAATCTTTAGGAGCTTATAAATAGAGGATCAAGACTTGTTGTTAACACAACTCTCCAACTTCAATTGTCCCAATACATTAGAGAGAAACCTCAATCCTCAAAGCTCCCAATTCTACACTCTTTAAGCCAAAACTTCACACACTTGATCATATACTCATCCTACTCAAAGTGTGCTCAATTAGAGAGTGAATCCCACTCAGTTACAAGTGTTGTCAAAAGAAGCAAGGATTTCGGTGAAAGCCCGAAGTGTTCCTCTCGGATTGTGAGAGGTGGTGCCAAGCTCGGCGAGGGTTGTTCGCGAGCTTGAAGACTTGTAAAAGGCGTTGCTCCCGGCCTGGAACGGGGAGGCATAGTGAAGACGCAAGAGGAGCTCGAACGGGGATTCGAGAGGGGCTTGCAAGAGAGGACGTAGGCGCGGCCGAACCTCTGTAAATCCGGTGTCTTCTTTGTGGTTTGCATTACTTTCTACTTGTGTTTGATTGTGTTTAATTTCCGCTGCATTTCTTTGATCAATCAACCAAGTAGTTAATTAGGGTTCAATAGGTGATTAGCTTAAAAGTGATTAGTGGACCCATAACCCACACGATCCTACACTTCTCTCTCGGAAATGATGGTTCGTTGTACCCATGTCTTACAGTTCTACCTTGGGAGAGTCCACCTACCGTGACGAGACCGTGCAGAGAGTTGATTATTGCTCATTTAGGGAGTTACGCTCATTACATTCGTTTGGATTTGAATGAGGGATTCCCCGTATGGTTATCACAATTGTTAAACTAAATCAAAATTTGTTAAACTAAATTAAAACAATTGTTAAACTAAATCAAAAATTGTTAAAACTAAATATCACAAATGTTAAACTTAATAAGAATTTGTTAAATTAAATTTTCAGATTTATCACAATTTATTAAAGTAATTATCAGATTTAATAATTTTAAAAAAAAATTGTGGAGGCATCTGCGAGAGACGCCTCCCCTATGGTGGAGGCGTCTGCGAGAGACGCCTCCCCTATGGGGGAGACGTCTGCCGAAGACGTCTCCTCCATCGGGAAGACGTCTTCCCCAGACGTCTCCCGCTAGTGGCCGGCGTCCGAGGGAGACGCCCCCCGCATGGGGCGGGCGTCCGAGGAAGCCGCTCCCCCCATTTTTATTTTTATTTTATTTTTAAAAACAAATAAATAAAGTAAGGTTACCGTATACGGGTACACCGGGAGAACTGCTGGCTGCTTGCCTGGCCTCCGAGACATTCCTAATCTTCTGTAGTAGGTATAGGAAGAGAAAGTTTTGAAAAAAGAGTGAAATTGTAAGATATATAAGCAAAAATAGGATGAAGGACAATTTGGTAATTTCAAGGGGCGATTTAAGTAATTTTGGGGCGATGTTTAGCAGTTCAGAAAAATAATTGAATTTTTTTATGATTAATTATCTTTTTTTAGATAAAATTAAAAAAATCATAAACAAAATAAGAAATAGTAGTACAATACTCATACACTTCAGAAACAAAATACAATACAAAGACAGAATACGAAATACAACAGAAATAACGAAAGGAAAGACATTCCTCTTACGGATACGAAATTTAAACTACCAGAATACTGATAAACTACAACAAACATATTGATATTACAAATGAAAACATGAGCACCTACAGATATCATTGTGATTTGCTCACTCCTTGAGTTCAGCAAGTGTTTCTTTATCGAATTCGTCATTGTTTTCATTCTTCATCAGAGCAAATAGGACATCAAGTTTCTTGTTGTTGAGTTCCCTTTGGAAATTCACCTCAGCTTCGATGCATTTACTCTCCACCCGTTCTTCGTAATGCAAATATTTTTCCTCTTTCACTTTTGCGTTATATTAAATTTGTTTTCCCAGTTCTAACATATCAGGATCAAGTTGTGCATGAAATGGTTGTTTCCCCTTCTTTATTTTAGCTTTTTTAACACCTTCAGGACGATGACATGTTTTGAACATCATTTCATCTGTTGAAGGTGTTGCGTGACTCCCATCGTCGTCGGTGCTTTTTCTTTTCCCGCTGCTAAAACTCTCCAGACTTTCTACAACGACGTTTCCGGTGGGAAGTCCAAACGCAACAAACTTAAATGTCCTGCAACGATCTCTGGTTTTTGACGACGTAAAGGAATGACGAGATCCACCTGTGATTTTTGAGGTAAACGGTTCTCGATATAATATGAGATATTTTCTTATTGATGATATTTATCCAAAATTGGCAGCATTCATTCCGTCCATCGTTCATCCACAAACACCGAAGGACAGGTTATTTGCTGAACGACAAGAAGCAGCACAAAAGATGTAGAACGTGCATTTGGAGTCTTACAAGCGAGGTTCGCGATAGTGAAGAAGTCATCTCTTGCATGAAGTAATACTGTATTTAATAAAATAATGACAGCTTGCATTGTAATGCATAATATGATAGTGGAGGATGAACGTGATTCCTTCGGTAATTTTGGAGATTGAAACAAATTTGTCGTTACTGGGTGAATTGGGTAATGATTAAGGATTTTGTAGGGAGTTGGTTTGTGGTGACGTGATGGAAATAGAAGCCAACGTTGTTGAGAGAAACCAGGATATATACATGCGCCTTGTCATCTTCACCACATCCAACAGGCAACATGACCAACACGATATATATAAAGATAAAAGTGCTCTCCTCCGATCACTTCTAGCGCCAGCTTGAGACCAAGGAAGGACTCAAACGCCATGACGTCTCTCGTCGGCTACTCATGGCTACGAGTTAGGGTTTTCCCCGACCTCTCCCTCTCCTCTCACCTCTTCTCCGCCCGTCCAAACCATTCCCCAATCCGCCCCCGGAGTTTCGCCGCCTCCGCCGACGTCCGGGTCCGCTTCGCGCCTTCTCCCACCGGGAACCTGCACGTCGGCGGGGCCCGAACCGCCCTCTTCAACTACCTCTATGCCAGGTCCGGAAATTTGGTCGACTCTGAGAATTAGTGGTGGTTTTCGTGGTGGTTTATGTTGAATTCTTACTGCAATGGTGAGGGTTGTGTGGGTTTGGTTGGTTTCAGATCCAAAGGTGGGAAATTTATACTCCGGATCGAGGACACTGATTTGGAGAGGTCCACGAAAAAGTCCGAGGAGACTGTGTTGAACGATCTTTCCTGGCTTGGCCTTGAATGGGACGAAGGTATCTTTTCCTGTAATTATCTTGATGTTTTGTTAATCTGGAAAAAATGAACATTTTTAGCTTGTTTGGAAATCTATTGGGTTTAACATCTCCAGTTACTGCTTCTTCTGCAGGTCCTGGTGTTGGAGGGGAGTTTGGTCCCTATCGTCAGTCAGAACGGAACGCATTGTACAAGCAGTATGCTGAGAAGTTGCTAGAGTCTGGGAATGTTTACAGATGTTTTTGTTCTGGTGAGGTATACACATTCATTAAAACCTCCATTTTGCTAATCACGGGAATGTAAATATGCATGGCTCAAGTACTCTTTAGGCAAATTTCAGAATACCCACTGATCAAAGCTCAAATACTCAAGCGAATTTCAGAATATTCCCTGATAAAAAGAATCAGAATATCCAGTCAAACACCAATCGGAACAAAAATCTGGTCAAACCATGGCTTGGTTTGGAAGAACTCAAACATTAGCATATTTCATCAATAAGAAGTCATCTTAGGACGAGACAAACTTGTCAATTGATGTGGTGAAGGGGAAAATATCACCATGAATTATAAACATCATGCATGATAGTTGTACTACTATGTCCACTTACTTTTATAGTTTTATTCAAGGTTTTCAGAACCGAACCGAACGTCGAACCGGCAACATCAAAGGTTCAAAGGTTCAGAGGTTCGACCGGAATCGAACCGGTTGAACCGGTGACGTCAGCATGACGTCATAAATATATATTATAGATATAATAATAATATTTAATTATTTATTAAGCAAAAATATATTCAAAACATCTTCAATATGAACATTTTTAGGGTTTGGGTATAGATTTGGGTTTGGTTTTTTTGGATACGTAGTAATCTGAATCACTAAATACATAATCGGGTACCGATATATAAAAAAACAAAAAAACAGGTTTTTTTGTTGAACCGGCGGTTCAACCCGGTTCAGCCCTGTTCATGCCAAAAACGGTTTTGGACAGTGAATCGGACCGGACAGGCCTCCGGTTCACGGTTCAACCGGTTGAACCAGCCGGTCCGGTTTTAGGAACACTGGTTTTATTGTACTTCAAGAGCTATTTTGGTTGTAAACGTGGGAGCTATGTGTGACCAATTATGAGTTTAGGATCATATATTTGCACCAATTCTGTAAATAATATGATCATTAATAATAACTCAAGCTAAGTAGAAATCGGGCATTTATGTAAATACTGGTAAGGAAGTATCGATCAGTGAAAAGTGAAGCATTGCCATCTTTGTGACAGAAAGATTTTCTATTTTATATTTCAGGAGCTAGAACAAATGAAAGAAATAGCAAAGCAAAAGCAATTGCCACCAGTATATACAGGAAAGTGGGCTACTGCAACCGAAAAAGTACAGGCAGAACTGGAAAAGGGAACACCATACACATACCGTTTCCGTGTGCCAAAAGAAGGGTCTTTGCAAATTGATGATCTCATTCGCGGCGAAGTACGACATCCATGAAACCCTCTTCCCACTCCTTCAGGCACTCTTATAAGCATGTAGATTATTTCAAAACATTTATGAAGTTGGTTCCAGTTTGTTCTATGTCATCTTAATTACTATCTTATTAGGCTAATTGAGGATCCTTTAGTAATTTTTTGCTGGTTTCTGAAGGTTAAGTGGAACTTGGACACACTTGGAGATTTTGTAATCTTGAGGAGCAACGGTCAACCTGTTTACAACTTCTGTGTCACCGTTGATGATGCAACTATGCAAATATCTCATGTTATAAGGTACATAAATCATCAAGTATTTTTTTACAATCAGATTCATGTCAATTGTGGTTACAAATCTCCTATTCATTTGGCAATCAGTAAGTTTTGAGAAAATCAATTGTTGGGGTACAAAAATACTAGCCAAAGATCAATCATTGTCTGTTCTGTCAAGAATAAGAGCACATTTGCTTTGCTTTCACGTTACAATCCACAACCGCCAATTATAAAAAGGGAATTTGTTGGATGCCTTACATTGGGAATGCATGAACATGTCTAAAGTATTTTTTGTCTTGTAAATACCACAGAGCCGAGGAGCACTTGCCAAATACTCTCAGACAGGCTCTAATTTATAAAGTAATTTCTTATCTTTTGCCTTTTCCCTTGTATCTCCTACCAGAATACCCCCTTTTTCTGTATAATTCCGTTCTCTTTTTGGTAATATAATTCGTTGTTGTCTGACCACAGGCTTTGGGTTTTTCGATGCCTTCGTTTGCACATGTTTCTCTAATTCTTGCTCCCGATAGGAGTAAATTGTCAAAACGACATGGAGCAACCTCAGTGGGACAGGTTACTTCAATATGGCATTAGTCTTTGAAATATTTTTTGATGCTCTTACTTTTTATAAGCATGTCATAGTTGTTTCTGGGATCTTGAGCTAGTTTCCCCGATTCAGTTCATGCATGTACCTTTTTTTACATATATTTGTTATGACTGATTCTTGAAAGTTGAGCTACTTCCCCCCTTTCTATTGGTGTATTGACTGCATTCAACTGATTCTCTCAGTTCAAGGAGATGGGATATCTGCCCCAGGCTATGGTCAACTACCTTGCATTGTTGGGTTGGGGTGATGGCACTGAAAAGGAGTTCTTTACAATGGAGGAACTTGGTTGGTGCTTGTGTTACACCTATTTCTTTCTGTAGTTTTTTTTCATTATTTAACCACGTAAGTTGTAAAAATTGTGGAACCTACTTATGTCATCATTTTCTTATGTTTAGTTCAAACATTTTCAATTGAACGTGTCAACAAAAGTGGAGCTATCTTTGACTCAGTAAAGTTGAGGTAATGATTTGGAACCGAAGGATGACAATTTTCATTTTCAAGTTATTGTTATCGGGTTTCTAAGTCTCTTCTATCAGTTGTTTCTTGGTGACAAGCAGGATTTTTTATTTTTTTCCTTATTGTTCTTCTCTATGATTAGTTAATTTGCACATCATACTATCATGGATGGAAGATGAGTTTTACATCTCTTTACTACTACAGAACTACGACGCTATAATAAGATTTCTTTTCGATTCTCTGGTTGACTTGTTCTGACAGCTATTCTCCCTAAATGTCTTTCTCATGGTCGCTTTTCTCATTGCTCTTTGATGAAATCCTGATTTTTTTAACCATGTTGTTTTTGGTTTATTTAAAAATTGTTAGTTGCCTCCTTTTACTCTGGAAAAATGGCATTTAATTTATTGATTATTATAATCATATTTTCTCTTTGATTTTCAGCTGGATGAATGGCCAGCATTTGAGAGTGCTTCCATCAGATGAATTGACTGGATTATTTAGTGAAGAGTGGAAGAATGCTAACCTTCTGCTAGAATCTGATGGGTTGTTTGCGAAGGTAACATGATGTATGTGGGTCATGTCATTCTTTGCTATAATCTCTTGAGGTTGTCACAATTTTGTGATTCCGCTGGTCATGACTCGCATGGCACTTGTCTTATTATTTTCATATAAAATAAAAAATGGAGATCATTGTTTTGACTGATTCCAAGTAAATTGCAACGTGGACAACTCTAGCTCCTTAGCACTTTGTAATAGTTTTTGTTTTGAGATAATTTCTTATATCTTATGGATGTGCAGGAAGCCACTGAGTTGCTCAAGGATGGCATTGATTTGATAACTGATGCAAATGCAGCACTGACTAAACTGCTATCATATCCACTTCATTCTACTATTTCAAGGTACAAGATCTTTTAGATTGTGTTATACTAATCTTTGAGTTGACTTTCCATGGTAAAGCAGTACAACACCGTGCATTATATATATTTTTAAAACTAACAATACAAAATAATTTGCCTTATTGGTTATTCAACAGCGAAGAAGCTAAACCTGTTGTCGAAGACAAACTTTCTGAGGTCTCTTCCAGTTTGCTCAGTGCTTATGACAGTGGGGAGCTACAGAAGGCTCTTGAGGACGGTCACCCTGGATGGAAGAAGTGGGTGAAGGATTTTGGTAAAGATCAGAAACGCAAGGTGATTGCCAATTTTGTATATTGACATGCTTAGCTAGAATGAAATGTTAAAAATGAGACATGCATAGCTGGATACAGCTTAGTTTGGTGCAGCAACAGTTGGCCAGTTTAGTTTCAAAGTAGCAAACATACTTCCCACCCTAAGATAACAGTGCTACAAATAATGATTTGTTTTTATGTTCTGTAATGTATGCAACTAGAATGTAAGAGCGGAATTGTCTATCATTGCTTCCCACTCCCAGAGACTTCCATCCTTCAGTAAACCATATTCTTGTGCGCGTAAAGTTAGGTCTATATCGGGGACTATTCTGCATGCATGAATCTCAATTTCACTATTGGCATGCATCACTTAACTTAAAATTTTCTGGCTGTATTCTGCACTTTGAAAGCTTCATTAGTTTATGTTAATCTGCATGATTATCTAAGAATATTGTTTCCCCATATTTAATCTGCTACTTTGGATGAGAAAGAGAACTCTTCTGGAGACAACCTTAAGCAAGGTCATTGACTCATTTAAATTGACTTTCAATTTTTGTAGAGCTGCATGAGTTCCTGATTCACCTGTGTCCACATCTTGACATCTATATCTGAAAACTGCACCATTTCACAGTGTCATCGGGTTTTCCTTTTCGGCCATTCAATTTACTCAATCCAAAGCATTGTACCCATTTTATTCCTCTCATTTGATTTGCCCCACTGTAACTGGTATTTGTTTCATCTGTTTAATTTCCCCCCTGATTTTATGCGGCTTCACAGGGCAAATCGTTGTTTATGCCTCTGCGTTTGTTGTTGACTGGCAAGCTCCATGGGCCTGATATGGGAGCCAGCATCATTTTGATATTTAAGGCTGGCAAAGGTGGAATTGTTAATCCTGAAGCTGGTTTTGTGACACTAGAGGAAAGGTTCAAAATATTGAGGGAGTTGGACTGGGAAGCACCGAAGCAGGAGCCAGGAACACCATTAGAACCTCTTACTACGACGGCTTAAATGCTATGAAAGTTTTGTAAAAGCCATTCATTTATTTGATAAGCAATTAGGATGTTTACTTGTGGTGGTGTTTGTAAGGAAGAGTTCATAAAATTTTAAAATGAGATTGGGTTGACGATATTGTTTGTATATTATGTTTCAAGGTGAATTATTATTGTTATCAACTTATCATTAATTCATTATGATGTTTAAATCATGCATTATGTGCATTACAAATATCTTTTGGTTGAAAGATTTCATTCCTTACCAGGAAATGTTGCTCATAGTGGTGACTTTTTTGTTCGGTTGTGGAAGCTTTGTCGCTCTTCTTCTTCCAGTCCGAATTAATGACGTACATGTCATGTAGTCACGCAAATTTGAGATCCATCATAATGAAATTTTCAACCATATGCAATTATGGATTGAAGGTACGGACCTTAACTGCTGGTTCTAAATACTCTCAACTCACCTTGTGATGGGGTCAGGTTCTCAGGTTCAAAATTAGGATGGGGTCAGGTTCAAAATTAAATTGTGCCAATGGAATAAGTTCTCAGGCCATGTTCAACGGGACCTAAAACAAAATGGGCGCCTGGTTTGCCCACCTGGGTGGAGGCTACTGGTGGGTTTTTTTTTCGTTTTAAAGTTAGTTTAAATTTTATATTTATTAGTTTAATTAGTGTAAATAGTTTAGAATTAGTTTATTTTGTAAGTTAATATTTAATAAAAAATATTTTCAATTATCCTTAAATACTCATATTTTATTATAATAATTTATGATAAATAAATTATATGATGTAATTAATTGAAATTGTGGAAAATTAAAATGAAGAGAAAATAAATGAGACGGAAGTGTGAGAGTGTTGATATGATTACGAGTAAATTGTGGTTGAGAGATGATTAGATTGAATGTACGTCAACTTTCTAACGTGCACGAGAATCAGTTAAATTTTAACTATCTTGCATTTAGTTAAAAAAAGATACAGAAAGACATATTACTTCGAGTCTAAAGATATACATGAAATTTGTTGCAACCCTCTTAAAAAACTAATCCAACAAAACAGAATCAAGCCCAAGTTCAAATTCAAAAACCCAACCAGATAGCCGTTCCAAGTTATTTCCTCACTCGGCATCGAACCTCCAACGGCTATTTCCCCAATTCCAAGCATAAAACCCCCTCAACCGCTCCCCTCCCAACATTTCACATCTCCTCCATCTTCTCCTCCAAACCCAAGTCATAACCGAGACCTCGAAGCGAAGCGAGAGAGAAAGGGAGAGAACGAGATGGGGCAGCAGAGAGCGATGGATCTGTACGAGAAACTGGAGAAGGTCGGGGAAGGCACGTACGGGAAGGTCTACAGAGCCAAGGAGAAGGCCACTGGAAAGATCGTCGCGATCAAGAAGACTCGTCTCCCCGAGGACGACGAAGGGGTTCCTCCTACCACGCTTAGGGAGGTCTCTCTCCTTCGCATGCTCTCCGCCGACCCTCACGTCGTCAGGTATCTCTCCTTTTGGTGCCCATTACTTGTTTTGTTTAAAGATCCGTTCCTTATGACCGATTCCAAAAAATCGCCGTTTTGACGATTTACGAAAGGTTTTTGTTTTCCTCTGTGTGGTCAATTTTGATAGGGTTTGTGTGTTTTCGGTGTTCGTTAAGGTTTGCGATGGGATTGATATCCTCTGATGAGAAAATTGGTTGATTTGGGATTTTTTTTTCGGTGAAATTTTAGGGTTTGCGTGCTTTTCAATGTCCCCTTGTATATTCTTTGGTGATCATGTTTTAGAAATTTAACTGATTTGGCTTTGCAATAAAAAATCACTGATTTGGATTTCTTGTACTGCTCAGTCTTTTTTTATTACTCTTGTGAAAATCAAATTCACGAGAATTTTAGTGGGTCGTTAAGTTCTTATGATCTGTTCTAATTGAATGAATCGCAGGTTGTTGGATCTGAAGCAAGGCCAAAACAAAGAGGGCAAGACTGTTCTGTACTTGGTGTTTGAGTACATGGATGCTGACCTCAAGAAGTACATCAGAAGCTTTCGTGCTTCCGGGCAGATGATTCCTTCAAAAACCGTCAAGGTATTCACCTATCATTCAATTCTTTTAATTTGAACCTTTTCGTGTTGCTAAGTTTCTCATGATTTGAATATGTTATGTATTGTAGATATTGATGTACCAACTCTGCAAGGGGCTGGCCTTTGTCCATGGCCATGGTGTCATCCACAGGTCTGCATTTCATGTCATGATTCAGTTCGTGTTGCACTGTGAAGTTGTGTTCTCATTTTTGTTGATGATGTGATCAGGGATCTCAAACCCCACAACCTGCTGATGGATAAGAACACACTGATGCTTAAAATTGCTGATCTTGGGCTTAGTCGAGCGTTCACTGTTCCCTTAAAGAAATACACTCATGAGGTATCATTTGTTCAATCTACCAACTTCTGTGGATTAGGTGAATGTGCATTTACACCTGTTTCTATTTGTATCAGATCCTGACCCTCTGGTATAGAGCTCCTGAGGTGCTACTTGGTGCAACCCATTACTCATTGCCGGTCGATATTTGGTCTGTTGGTTGCATCTTTGGTATGTTTGGTTATGATTTATATTTCCTCCGGTGAGTCCGACATGCAAACAACCAATCACCAAATATTTATTGTTGATCTTAATGTAGCCGAGTTGATTACTAAACAAGCACTCTTCCCTGGAGACTCTGAAGTTCAACAACTGATGCTCATATTCAGGCAAGGAGTTCATCAATTGAAGATAAACTTTTTTTGTCCTTGCAATCAAACTCTGAATGGGATTTTTTATGTTAATTATTATACATACCAATGTAGGTTGTTGGGCACCCCCAACAATGAAATATGGCCTGCTGCGAGCAAATTGGCGAACTGGCACGAGTACCCTCAGTGGAGACCACTGAAGCTCTCCACTGCAGTTCCCGGGCTAGACGACCAGGGTCTTGATCTGCTTGCGGTCAGTATGGTAACCTTTTGTTTATGTGTTAGTAAACAAATTTTCCTCTCATGCTGAAAATAAGGTTTTTGCTGCAGAAAATGTTGATTTATGAACCTTCTAGGAGGATTTCTGCAAAGAAGGCGATGGATCACCCCTACTTTGATGATGTGGAGAAGGAACTTTACTGACTTGCATCGTAGTTTCTGTTGTGTCTGCTTCACTCAAGCAGTTTCCGAGGGTTGTTGTGTTTGGATATGAATGGTTGTGTGACTTGAGCTATCTTTAGTGAGTGTGTACTGTGTATGAATGGTTGTGTGACTTAAGCAATCTGTAGTGAGTGTGCATGAATGGTTGTGTGACTTAACCAATCTGTAGTGAGTTGAGTGTGAGTCACTTCTGTTACTGTTGTGCCTTGACATGATTTGATCTTCAGAACCTTTGGAATGAAAAGTTTGAATTTCTGTTGTGTAGACCTTTATGACTCTGCTCGTGTTTATTTCTCGATGTGATCTTTTACAGGCTGCAACTGCAGTCTTGTTGTTGTTGTCTTCACCTTATTGGAATTGTATGTGAATGTTTGTTTGAAGTGGGGGAACTGATTTTGGACGAAAGAACTACGGTAAACTGGCGACACTGTGTGTGGACAGTAAAAACTGGCAATACAATTCAAGTCTGATGTTGAGAAGGGAATTTCCTTGTGAGATAAGGAAAAGGTACAACCATCACTGTTAACAAAAACATTGCTACACAATAATTTGTTTGATTAACATCCGACCTTGTGATCCACAAGACCAAAAGGTTGTCAACTAGAGGCTCAAGTTCAGCTTACAATAACCAGAAAAAAATTCTCATGACCTGTGAAGCTACCTATTTTGTGTCTGCTCAAACTCGTAATGACACAAACTGGTTCGGACATTCTCCAATGCCAGAAACGCAAAATATTACTATTGAGTGATTTCTAATCTTTCATCACAATCTGAATTTTTTTCTCGACTTATTGGATATGAGTCCTTATACACGGACACGGGCGTCCGTGACGCGCCCTACGTGGCTTCAAAAAGTGGAGGAGTCAGCGTCTACTCGGATTGCCATGTCACGCTTTCCTTCCGAACGCGCCTTAAATTGTTTTAATTTTTTTTGACGGTTTTCGAAGAAGGACGGTTCGTTTCCAGATTAGACAGCGGCAGACACCCTACGAACGACGGTTCGGATACCGAGGAAGATAACATATCCAGAACTAAAGGGAGACTCTCGCTTTCTTTCTTTCTTACCTGTGAACGTAGGAAGCGCACCTGTGAAGCTTTCCCGACTTTCTTTCCCTGTGAAGCGCACCTTGTAAACGATAATGAATTCTTCAACTCCGGCCGTCGATATCGAACACGTCCCAGAACCGGTGGGTCTCTAATTTTTTCTTTCCCTGGGTCGTTATGTTTTTTGATGAACTTCCGTTTATTAAATTATTGGTTTTAGAGAACCACGTACTACTTCCGGGAATCACGATGCTCCTGGAAGGCCATCCGAAAGCAGTTTGACCGGATGAATAAGGTGGAGAAGGAGGCTTTCCGTAGCACCCCATTCGGTCACTTCCTAAACCTTCCTAACATTACGACGGACAACGAAATAGTCGGTTGGTTCGTCGAGCACTACGATACGGAGGAGGTGGGGCTGAGAATAGGATCAGGGGTAGTTCCCCTTACACCGGAAGACATCGCCCTAATTTTGGGGTTACGTACGCATGAGAAGGCCGTGGTGATGGAACCATTGCGCGTCCAGAAGCGAGACGGGGTGAACCTTGACAACACCCAACTTTTAGTTCATCTGATGGCAAACAGTACCATGGGCGAGACGGAGGAGTACGTTCGTCTCCTGATTTCTTTCATCTTCAACAATTTTTTGTTCTATGATGGAACGCTGCGACCGAAGGAATGGTTCATGCACCCTCTGAGGAACATCAAACGCCTAAGCAGCTACGCATGGGCAAGTGCAGTTCACAAAACCCTGGTTGGAGGCCTCGAGAAAGCAAGTTTAGAACTGCAGGAGAGGAAAAAGGCAGGGAATTTCATAATGAGGCAGGGGAACGTCGAAGGTTGTGTTGCCATACTACACGTAAGTTTTTGTTCCTGCTTCACACTTCCTCTCTTCCTCTTTTTTTGTTTTTGTTCTTTTCGGAAGACGATGTGTGTCTGTTCGGATTAAGTGGTGGGTCTGTTCGGATTAAGTGGTGGGTCTGTTCGGGTTAAGTGGTGGGTCTGTTCGGATTAAGTGGTGGGTCTGTTCGGATTAAGTGGTGAGTCTGTTCGGAATAAGTGGTGCGTCTGTTCGGATTAAGTTGGGTGTCTGTTCGGATTAAGTGGTGGGTCTGTTCGGATTAAGTGGTGAGTCTGTTCGGAATAAGTGTTGCGTCTGTTCGGATTAAGTTGGGTGTCTGTTCGGATTAAGTGGTGCGTTTGTTCGGATTAAGTGGTGCGTCTGTTCGGATTAAGTTGGGTGTCTGTTCGGATTAAGTGGTGCGTCTGTTCGGATTAAGTGGTGCGTCTGTTCGGGTGAGGTGGTGCGTCTGTTCGGATTAAGTGGTGGGTCTGTTCGGAATACGTTGTGAGTCTGTTCGGAATACGTTGTGGGTCTATTCGGATTAAGTGGTGGGGCTGTTCGGAATATGTGGTGGGGTTGTTCGGATTAAGTGTTGGGTCAGTTCGGAATACATTGTGAGTCAGTTCGGAATACATTGTGAGTCTGTTCGCATTAAGGGGTGGGTCTGTTCGGATTAAGTGGTGGGTCTGTTCGGAATAAGACGTGTGTCTGTTCGGAATAAGAAGTCCGTCTGTTCGGATTAAGTTGGGTGTCTGTTCGGTTTACGTTTAATGTATGTTCGGATTCAGTTGTCTTTCGAATATGAAGGTACGTTGGTATAGTAGTTCTCATTTTTTTCCTTTCCATTTGAAGGTGTGGCTTTGTGAGAAATTTAAATTGGGGGAGCCCAGAACTGGAGTTTTCCCACGGATGAAAAGATGGACGGAGCTGTTTGGGAAACGATTAACCCTGAGGAAATGGGAGGAACGTGGAATTACCTTACATCGGATTTACGACGGCACGTTCGACCTGATGGGGGCTCCAACAATGAGTGAAAGGGAGCTGCAACTTATTGGTCATGTTCGAAAGAGCTCAACTTCAACCGTCAGTTTGCCAAGGCTCCAACTGGCAGACTGCAGCATTCCATGCGACCCGCTGCTCCAAGAATTGGAGCTGAGTGAGGTGAAGACAAAATGGCTGAGGGCCGAAACTGCCCTTAAGAAGGCCACAGAACAGGTACACGACCTCAGGGAAGAACTGAGGATTTCCCAGGAAGAGTGTGGGAGGCTCAGGAAAGATATTATATATCTTCGAGGGACAGGGACAACTGGAGTCCCTGGTGGGGAGAACGAGCGAGAGCAAGAGGAGGAGAATAGGAAGAAGAGGGAGGCGGAGGAAGAAGAGAATAGGAAGAGGAAGGAGGATGAAGAAGAAGAAGAAAAGAGGAGGGAGGAGGAGGAAGAAGAAAAGAGGAGGGAGGAGGAAGAAGAAGAGAAGAAGAGGAAGGAGGAGGAGGAACGAGAAAAGAAGAAGAGGAAGGAGGAGGAGGAACGAGAAAAGAGGAAGAGGGAGGAGGAGGAATGTGAGAGAAAAAGGGAGGAAAGGACAAAGGAAGAAGAGGAGAAGAAGAGGAAGGAGGAGGAGGAACGAGAAAAGAGGAAGAGGGAGGAGGAGGAATGTGAGAGAAAAAGGGAGGAAAGGACAAAGGAAGAAGAGGAGAAGAAGAGGAAGGAGGAGGAGGAACGAGAAAAGAGGAAGAGGGAGGAGGAGGAATGTGAGAGAAAAAGGGAGGAGGAAAGGAAGAAGGAAGAAGAGGAGAAGAGGGAGGAGGAGAGGAAGATGGGAGAAAAGAGGAAAATAGTGGAGAAGGAGGAAGAGAAGAAGGAGAAGGAGAAGGAAGAAGAAAGCAAGGCCCAGATAGCAAACTGGGTCGCGAAAAGAAAACGCTCGACGGCCACCGTTGAGCAGCAGCTGAAGGAAGGCGAACATCTGGCCAAGAAGAATAAGAAGGAAGAAGAGCAAAACAGAAAAGATAGAGCGGATCAAAGGAGCCTGAAGAAAAAAAGGCCGGATGTTGACATGCCTGCATTGGGCACGTTGTCAGTTGATGAGGTCAAAATGCTACTGAACCTGACCGAACCCAACAAGGACAATAGGAAGGTCATATGGAGAGGCGATATGTGCAGTTTAAAACGCTCCGACCTAAAGGAGCTTATAACGCCTAGGATGGATATTAGCGATGAAACTATCGACGCTATGCTATCGGTGCTCGAAGAAAGATGTCACCCAGAAAAAGTTATATGCATATCCACATTCGAGTCGGGGCGAATTCTTGGAGGGCAAGGCAGAGAAGTTGATGATTTTATCCTCCCTAAAATCGTAGGTGTGTCTCCAACACAGACCGTGATCGCACAACCATGCTGGTCTTCAGGTCATTGGACACTGGTGGTTGTCTATGGCCCGTCCAAAGAGATTTTGGCATTCAACAGTCTCTCTAGGGAGCTAGGCGAAGGTGATGATCCGGAGCAGACTGTAGGCCTACATGAATGTGCAGCAGCGGATGCGGCTGTATACTGGAGGGATCTACTCAAGGTCGACTGGCCCCTGAGAATCCTGAGGAAAGAGAGCCAACAACAACCACCGGGGAGCAACGATTGCGGCGCCTTCGTTTTATACTGGATAAGGTGCCTAATGTTCAATCTTGACCCTACGAAGGAGAAGGACCCCAATACCATCCACTCTATCAGGGGTGAATTGGCGGTCATGTTACTTAGGGATCGTCGGTCGTGTGTGCAGGTCTAAACAGACAAAGATATTTTAAGTTTTATTTATTTTTTGGTTTACATGTACAAAATGTTTACATATTCAGTTCACAAACTATTTACATGTAAAAATACAAACATTACCAATGTCATTCTTAAGCTAACTTTATTCCGAACAGACAGTCTTCTTATTCCGAACAGACCAACCACTTATTCCGAACAGACTCACAACTTAATCCGAACAGACGCAACACTTAATCCGAACAGACTCACAACTTAATCCGAACAAACGCAACATTTAATCCAAACAGGCTCACAACTTATTCCGAACAGACAGTCTTCTTATTCCGAACAGACCCAACACTTAATCCGAACAGACGCAACACTTAATCCGAACAGACTCACAACTTAATCCGAACAAACGCAACATTTAATCCAAACAGACTCACAACTTATTCCGAACAGACAGTCTTCTTATTCCGAACAGACCCAACACTTAATCCGAACAGACGCAACACTTAATCCGAACAGACTCACAACTTAATCCGAACAACCGCAACATTTAATCCAAACATGCTCACAAATTATTCCGAACACAGTCTTCTTATTCCGAACAGACCCACCACTTATTCCGAACAGACCCAACACTTAATCCGAACAGACTCACAACTTAATCCGAACAAACGCAACATTTAATCCAAACAGGCTCACAACTTATTCCGAACAGACAGTCTTCTTATTCCGAACAGACCCAACACTTAATCCGAACAGACCCAGCACTTAATCCGAACAGACGCAACACTTAATCCGAACAGACTCACAACTTAATCCGAACAAACGCAACATTTAATCCGAACAGGCTCACAACTTATTCCGAACACAGTCTTCTTAATCCGAACAGACCCAACACTTAATCCGAACAGACTCACAACTTAATCGGAACAGAACCACCACTTATTCCGAACAGACCGAACACTTAATCCGAACAGACTCACAACTTAATCCGAACAGAACCACCACTTATTCCGAACAGACCGAACACTTAATCAGAACAAACCCAACACTTAATCCGAACAGACTCACAACTTAATCGGAACAGAACCACCACTTATTCCGAACAGACTCACAACTTATTCCGAACAGACACACCACTTAATCCGAACACACACAACTTATTCCCAACACACCCACAACATATTCCGAACAGGAAAAACTTATTTCGATCAGACACAAGTAAATCTGAACTGAACTTGTATAACAACCATTTACAGATCAAAACAGATCAACAATTACAAGTTTCTTGGTTTTACAAGAACGGAAAAAAACAAAAAAATGTAAATTAAGGAGGAAATTCCTCGTAATACAAACTCATGTCCCAATCGGAGAAATCAGGATCCGCGGGTTTTGGTGCTACTTCGTGAAGCGGCGAAGTAACATTCATCTTCCACTTTCCCTTCTCTTGTTGGGCATGTTTTTTATGGCTCTTTTTAATTATCTTCTCAGCTAAAAACACTCGACGTCTAGTCGGCGATCTTCCTATACGTCTGACCTTTTCCGGATTAAGGACCGATGTACCCGAAGACTCAGGTTCATCAGGTCGAACCAAGTTTTGTGTAGTGTGCATACGTGCCTTAAGCATTTCAATACACTTCACGGCCTCAATATACCTTTTGTGGGAGATGAAGGCTTCCTGTGCGATCCAAACGGCACGACGCATGATGTCGTCGTGGCGACGTAGCGCATCCTTCGCCATTACACCATCGTCTGGGTACGTCTTATCTCGATAGCTCCTTCGAATATCCTTCCGCCATCGATTAAGGATGTAAGAGTCTGGAAGCAATGCATTAGGATTCAAGCGTGCAAGTACAACAAAAACGTGGCAGTATAGAAGCCCAACGTGCTGAAATATTCTGCAATCACATGTAAAATTCATGGATGTGTTTTGTACTAGGAAACGTTTCGACAGTAGCTGCTCACCAGCCAAAACACGTTCAGATACCTTGTACTGGAATGTTTCATTCGTATTGAACTCCTCCGTTATATCGCAGTATATCATCTTCCCAATTTGTAACTGTACTTTTTTGAAGACCCCTACGGTATACAACTCGCTCAACTGACTCTCGAATGGATAAATTGAAACCAACTGGGGTTTTTTATGAAGACAATCAAATTCTGATTGAGCTTCCTTCTCGTACTTGTGGCGGAGCGCAAGTTCGTATTGTTGAACAAACTGCTTAAGGGTGGTCTTCGAAGTAAGATACTTGTCGAAGAAGGCGTTCATACTCTCGCTCCTCTGAGTAGATGCCATTCCCGCGAAAAAAAATCACCAACAAATGCAGGGATCCACGACTCTCGGATTGCATAAATGGATTTGAGCCAGCTGTGGTTCTGCAGGTCAAAATCAAGAAGGAAACCCTGCCAATTACGATCAAATTCTGCTGGGGTTTTGGAATCATATACAATCAATTTCAGATCAAATAATATGTGATCCCGATACTGCGTCGGCAACTTCACGGGAGCTTTGTTCATTATGTGTCATATACAGAATCTGTGTCTTGAATCTGGGAAGACATTCCTTACAGCAGCAGTAATGGCACCACATTGATCTGTTATTATAGCTGGGGGGGTATATCTGCATAAAGGACCCATTTCGAAAGGAGTGAGACATTATTCTGAACAGTCAGACTTCTTAATCCAAACAGACAGTCTTCTTATTCCGAACAGACACAACACTTAATCCGAACAGTCAGGCCACTTATTCCGAACAGACACAACACTTAATCCGAACAGTCAGACTTCTTATTCCGAACAGACAGACTACTTATTCCGAACAGCCAGACTTCTCATTCTGAACAGACACAACACTTAATCCGAACAGTCAGACCACTTATTCCGAACAGACTCACAACTTATTCCGAACAGACACAACACTTAATCCGAACAGTCAGACCACTTATTCCGAACAGACACAACACTTAATCCGAACAGTCAAACTTCTTATTCCGAACAGACACAACACTTAATCCGAACAATCCGACTTCTTATTCCGAACAAACACAACACTTAATCCGAACAGAGAGACTTCTTAATACGAACAGACAGACTTCTTATTCCGAACATACACTCTTTTTATTCCGAACAGACAGACTTTTTATTACGAATAGACAAACAAAAAAGAGGAAGATATGAAGAGGGAAGAAGGAAAAAAAACTTACCGTTCATGCACGACAACCAGGTTTGGAACAACCATATGTAATTTTGAGTAGTCTCATAGGACAGCAAAGCGCAACCGAGCAAAACTGATTCGAAATAGTGATTGACTCCTACAAATGGGGCGAATGGCATGTCGTATTTGTTGGTAATGTAGGTTGTGTCGAAACATATTGCGTCTCCAAAGTATGAATATGCAGCTCTAGAACGACTGTCAGCCCAAAAAACGTTGCGTAGTCTTCCTTCGTCATCCATATCTATTACATAAAAAAACATGGAATCAATCTTCTGCATCCTAATGAAATAGTCCTGAAGAGCTTGTGCATCACCAGGTCCCATCTTCAAATTTCTGACTTGGTTTACAACATTCCTGCAAACAGGAACCAGTAAGACCAGGCGCAAAATGTTCAACTTCAATTATGTTAGACGGAAAGAACACAAACCTTAAATCCCTTTCGTTGAAAGTCAATTTGTCATAACCTCCAACCTCGACCACAAGAGATTGCATGGTCTTAGCAGCTGATATCCCAGCTTCATCATTAATCGATATCCGTGCTACGACGGCCTCAGGGACGGTTCGTTTTTGCCTGAGAAATCGCATTTGCTCCGGGTCAAGCATGGGATGGTTATGGTTAAGATCCACAAAGTTAATGTTGTAACCCCTTGCTGTGTTTCCGGATACCCTTATCCGAGCAGTGCATTGTACTATGCTGGATAACCTAGGCTTCAATTTTCCTTGCCCTTGGTCCGTTGGTGCGGTGCCCTCCTTGGAGCAAGTCAGCGTGGCCCGTATAACAACACCACGATCGTAATGAGATTGTCTTGTCTTAACGCCAAAACCACAATAATCGGCATAGGCCACGTAAAATGCTTTGGCTTCTTCGAAAGAGGGGAAAAACATCCCCTCATGGGGAACGTTTGATGACTGCTCCACTAGGGAAGGCACGTGAACGATTTCCATTTGAGTACAGAGGAATGACCACAGAAGAGAAGGGAAGGAAAAGGAAGAGGCATCTTGAGATTGATAACAAGTCTTCTGTGCCGTGTAGGAGCGCCGAGCGCCAAAATGATGAAGGAAGAGAGTGATTTGAGTCGCATTAATGAGGGATGGAGGGAAGGATGATGGAAATGATGAAGGTACGAAAATAGAGGAATAAAAAAACCAAAAACATTTCATATCCCTTCGCGCCAACAAAGCAGCGTCTGCTGAGTGGACTGGCCACATCAGCGCGCGTCCCGGACGCGCGCGTCCACTAAACATTTTCCATTGGATATATCTAATGTCTATCCAACGTAAACTCCAGTAGTCCGCCGAAACACTAACCGGGTCGGATCCACCAGTCATTGCAACTGACAATCTCTTACAGCACCGGAACCTTCCAGAAGCAAGATCCGCGTAAGGATCCGAGTTGGCCCTTGAATAGCCTTAAGGCTCAAGTCGAGCGACAGGATCCCACTCCGGGCGAAATCTATAGTGAAACCCTAACCCCGTTCTCTTCCTCAGCTTTCTCCGATCGCCAAATCAGGTCAGTTTTCTCCGATCACGGCCATTACTCCGTTAGGTTTCTTCTCTTTAGCGTGACATCAAAGGCGTCGTCTGTTTGAAACGGGTTTCCTCGAAAAGGGAACGATCTGTGGTAGTGGTTTTGGTTGTTTTTTTAGAAGTAATCTTCAGGGGATTAGACTAAAAAATGTCTGCTTTTATGGTATGTATTAGATCCATGTTCAATCGAAGGGTCTACTTCCCGAATTCTATACAATCACATTCACACCTTTAGAGGTCTATTTGGGAAGTTTCAAAACTCTTGTTTTACTGTGATTTGTTTTATAGGATTTGTCTTCCGGTTGAGTTTAGTAGCGATGGCGGAGCACTTGGCTTCGATATTTGGTACGGAGAAGGATAGGGTGAACTGCCCTTTTTACTTCAAGATTGGGGCTTGTCGCCATGGCGATCGCTGCTCCCGTCTGCACAACAAGCCCACCATCTCGCCTACGCTCCTCCTCTCCAACATGTATCAGCGGCCGGATATGATCACTCCTGGTGTGGATGCCCAGGGGAATCCAATTGATCCCAGACAGATCCAGGAACACTTTGAGGACTTCTACGAGGATATCTTTGAGGAGCTCAGTAAGTATGGAGAGATTGAAAGCCTGCATATCTGCGATAATCTTGCGGATCACATGGTTGGGAATGTGTACGTCCAGTTCAAGGAGGAGGAGCAGGCTGAAGCTGCTTTACGATCTCTTCAGGGAAGGTTCTATTCTGGGTGTCCAATCATTGTTGATTTCTCTCCGGTTACGGATTTCCGTGAAGCCACTTGCCGCCAATTCGAGGAGAACAGCTGCAACAGAGGAGGGTACTGCAATTTCATGCATGCGAAGCAGATTGGTCGTGAGCTTAGGAGGAAACTTTTTGGACGGTACCGAAGGTCTAGAGGCAGTCATAGTCGTAGTCCAAGTCCACCCCACCGGAGGGAGCACCGCAACCACAGAGATTACCATGATCGTGATTATTATCGTGACAATGGAAGGCGCAGTGGTGATAGGCATGGGAGATACGACAGTGATGATGGGCGGCGGCGGCATGGCAGTCCTAAACGTGCAAGGAGTCCTATTAGAGAAGGAAGTGAGGAGCGGCGAGCTAGGATTGAGCAGTGGAACAGGGAGAGAGAAGAAAAACACTGATGGGGCATTGTCTTGTACCTCCAAACTCTATATGAGCGACTTGGTGGTGTCAGATGTGTTATGGACCTGCTGGTTGAATTTCATCATCCTGATGGTAACTATGATCCTAATTTCCTTAAATGTTTTCCGCGATCTTGAGTTTGAGGTCTTAATATTCCTTTCTGTATTGGGGTCTAGTATTTGACCATATTTCTTGTTTTAGTAGGGTTTCCAGGACATGTTGAAAGTGCAGTGATGTTAGACAATCCATTTCGTTGTGCTAATTATTTGGATCGTTGCTAGTTCTCCTCATGAGCCATGAATATTTCCTTCACCTGATGAAGCATCTCATTGATCTTGCTTATGTTTTATTTTGGGTATTCGCAAGAAGAGAGTAAGCATTTTCTTCTGCAAAGTATTTTAGCAGTCGAAAATCCACTTTAGTTGTCTCTCTGATTTTTTTTCTCTCCTTTGGTGTGAAAGCAAAGGGGAAGAAGTTCTCGAGGAAGATTAGAAAGTTCATAAAGACCATGATATATTTATATGGTTTACAACTTTACATTCTTTTGGCAAACAAGACTGCTGGTTACATCATGTGACTCTTCTTTGGAGCACTGTCTGCTATCATCCTTCGAAAGTTACAGATGGTCTTATCCCTTGGGTTACATGAAATATGCATTAATTTTGTGAAGATTAGATGTTAAGTTGTTGCACACATTGAGAAGTTGTGGAAGGTGCAGTGCAGTTTTATATTTGTCTACATGGCAGCATAAATCTGGCCCAATAAATTTACTAGTTCAGAAGTTAAATCACAGGTCTTAAATTGTTCGGATGGTTCGTTGTTTGTTGGATTTTCATATATGATCAAAGTTCTTTAACATTTGCCTTTTCTTATGGTTTTCGTGTTGTCGTTGTCTTTTGAATTTGTGATGTTAATGTATTTTCCATGAGCTATACCTGCCGCTTAGGTATTTACAGAAGTATCTCTGTCTGGACGTGAGGTGGGTTTAACCCGTCAATTCGTTAAAGGTTGAAAGTTAACCCAACCTATTAACCCGTCAAATAATATTTAAATGTATAAATAATTATAAATATATTATTTAAAAGTTTAAGATTGTAATTATAATGAAATAAATGTGTATCTTTATTTTTTTACATTCTTGGTTTTACATGTTTGATTTTGTATGATTTTTATAAGTTTTGAATTTTAATTTTGTTTTTGTGTTCAAATTAAATTAGCATGTCCCGTCGCCTCTTACTTACCTGTCGAATTTTGAAGGGCAGGTAACAATCGGTGCGAAATCCACTAAAGTCCTGTTTACAACCCTAAGAGCACCATTAACGGCGTTCGGGTAGTTTCCGGGTGGTTTTCTCTTTCAGCCACGTCAGTTTAAACTAACTCTCCTAAATCTTTTTTAACACCTAGAAGTAACTCAAACACTTTGCATTCTCTCTCTTATATGTCATTTTGAGATCAATTTTAGACAAAACATAAAAAAAATCAAAACATTCTGGAAAATATAAACAAATAAAAAACATGTTTTTATAAAAAAAATTATAATTTTTTTTAAATATTTTCTAAACAAAAATACTCAAAAATAATAATAATAAAATAAGAAGTGACCGGCACGTGCCCAACCACTCAGGCGATGAGTTGGAAAAAAATTTAATAAAAAAAATGATGTGTCGGTTAATCCGGGCGACGGTTAAGGATGGCCTAATCTCTAGGCAACATTAGCCCTCGGTTCTGAAATTGTTTAAGCACGTGGGCTCCCGAAATAGAATCATATATATGGACCCAAAGTTTGAGAACTTGTAACTGGGCGTAGTGCGTGCCAAGAGCTTGAAATGAACGTTTGTAATTGTTGGATTGCGAGGAATAATATCCTCTGTTGGTGAAATGTGTGGTAAAATAATACCATTACTGTGCCCATCAATAATGACATCATCACATGCCGTATTACTTTAATCGACTTTTATACAATTTAGCGAGGCTTGCGTAGGAAAGAGTGCTGCTGGTGAGATTCGGGACATCAGCACATCAACGTATTAAGGTCTTCTCCACTTTCATATTTCTTTGGCTTCGTGTATTTGCATTCACCACGGAACTGTAAGTATTCCTCAAGAATTTATGTTGGATCGTTCAACCTTCGAATCTTGCGTTTCTTTCGATTCCTTCGGAAAAAATCGGAACTTTTAACAAAATTATCCCTTGCGTATCCTGTTTGGCTATTTCCAGTACTTCTTAGATTTTACTGGTCCTAAATAATCTCGTTGGATGAATTCCCCACGTGGTGGTGTTTCACTGGTGGTGTGACGGCAATCGAGTGTAATTTCTCTGCAAAACCTTTAAGTAACGGTCGTTCTATTACTGAATTGTTGTTTATCGTCGAAAAATTACTTAAATCGTCTATATCAATTATTATTTTATCATTCTTTCATTTCTACTTATATATCTCTTCATTTCACTCTCCTACCACGGCTGTCTCTTCATCTTCCTCTTATAATCATCAGGAAGAATGTCAGGAAAGGAGTCAACGAACGTCTCAGTGTACTCGAATCTGGTAAAATGTTCCATTTATTTTAAGTTTTTTTTAATTTGGGGTGGGCGTCTGCGGGGCGTCCTAGCCAGACGACGCCAATCCCATAGGAGAGGCACCCTACCCAGACGTCCCATCCATAGGAGCGGTGGCTTACACAGACGTCCGACACGATTTTTTTTTTTGCTAGACTTACTTCACCAGATTCAGACGATTCACCAGACATTTTCGTGGTGTTGATACTGGTAAAGTGGGAAAACGTAAACATAATCCTTAGTTTAAGAGACAAGACGAATTTGATATTAAATGAAGGAATTTTTTTCAAAATAATCAAAAAAAAAAATAAAAAATTGGAAAAATATGCACTTCAGAAACTTAATTGGCAAAGTATGCACATTGAAAAACGGCACCACAGGTGCCGTTTTCATTAAGTAAAAACGGCACTGTAGATGTCGTTTTTACCCTTAATGAAAACGACATCAGTGATGTCGTTTTTACTTGGGCAAATTTTTTCTTGGTTTCGCGATGTCGTTTTTATTTAATACATGTTGAACTAGAAACGTGTCGGTCGGGGGTCTCGCATGTATTAAATAAAAACGACATCGCGAAACCAAGAAAAAAATTGCCCAAGTAAAAACGGCATCACTGATGCCGTTTTCAGTAAGGGTAAAAACGACATCTACAGTGTCGTTTTACTTAATGAAAACGACACATGTGGTGCCTTTTTTAATGTGCATACTTTGTCAATTAAGTTTCTGAAGTGCATATTTTTCCAATTTTTTATTTTTTTGATTATTTTGAAAAAATTTCCTTAAATGAATTGTGAATGACAAAATAGTAATTAAACAAACGATTTAAGTAATTTTGGAACGATAAATTGTAGTTCCCTAAATACTCCGTGATTGTTGTAATGCCAAACACTCGATCCCAGACGACAATAACATTCAATTCCTATAATAAATATATATATTATAAAACGTATAAACTCCAAGAACTATAAAATGAGATGAATTACAGAGGATTAATTACGGGTCAATTCTGCAATTTTTTCTTCTTCCACTAATTAACAAGTTACGTCTCATTTCTTTCGAGAAATAGATTAAACTCCGGGTTTTCGATGCAAAACCACCTCTTCGGTCTTTTCCTTCGTCCCCACGTAATGGCGCCTTCGCCCTTCTCTTCCTCCCTCTCTCCTATATAAAACCCATCAACACCAGACTCCCCCAACCTGTCCTTTTTTATTTTTATTTTCATTTATTCCCTGAAACCCTAATTTCCCTCCCAAATCATGGCCGAATCCGAATCGAACCCTTTCGAGATCCCCAGCGGCGACTTCGACCTCGACTTCGATCTCGATCTCCTCTTCGACTCCGTCCCCGTTGACCTCGCCCTCGAAGAGATCCCCGCGAACGGGAATCCTCCGGAGGATCCGGCGTCGTCGTGGTCGAACGATCTCGAGAAGTTCCTCCTCGAGGAGGGAGGGGAGAGGGAGGAGGTTGTGGGGGATCCGAACGGTGTTCCCGAGGATTTTTTCGCGGATTTCTTCGCTGATGCTTCGGATGATGGATCGCCGAAGTCTGTGGTGTCGAGTGGCGACGCGAAGACTCCGGAGTCGGGTGTGGAGGAGAAGATCGAGGGGTTGGATGGGAAGAGTGGGGGAGAGGAGGGGATTAGCAGGAAGAAAAGAAGGTACTTTTAGTCTCTTTTGGCTTCTCCTTTTATAATTAGTGATAAAGTTGTGATTTTCATATTTGCTTATGATATCGTACTTTGGTGGTGAATTGATTGGTGTTTGTGATGTGAATTTGTATATTGGATTTCGCCATATGTATGCAGATGAAAGGAACAAGTTTGTTTTTGTTATTCTTATTACTTTGTACAACTTGTAAGTTATTGTCAATTACAATGCTAATTACAATCTTAAGACTTTTTTTAATGTCGAATTTGCAGTCTTACTCTGGCAATAGGTGAGATTATTGTTAGAAGCTAAAATGTAATTCCTGTATCGATATGAATTATGTTCTCTTATTGCAAGTTACAACAGTGCTGTTTCTTGTTGGTTTTATCTCATACCCTTTTGAATACTTGAAATGATGACTCGTTTTCTGCCAGTCAAGCTGAAACCTTCCATTGTAGTGTATTTAGGATGTCAAATGGTTAACTTCTTTCTGTTTGTTTATCGTGAAGAATAATTATGAACAAGATGTTACCGATAGATATAAAAAAAAGAACGAGATGTTTGTTTTCCCTACTTCTTACTGTGGATTATGGGAGGCTTTTCATTCCTGTAACTCATGTGGTATATCAGGCAATTGAGGAACAGAGATTCTGCTATGAAATCAAGAGAAAGGAGAAAGATGTATGTTAAGGACCTTGAAATGAAAAGCAAATATTTGGAAGCAGAATGCAAGCGTCTTGAGCATGTAGTTCGCTGCTTTGCAGCTGAAAATATTGCTCTGAGGCATCGCATGCAGAATGATAGGACCTCTGGTGTTTCACAAGCCAAACAGGAGTCTGCCGTACTCATTATGGGTAAGAGAACCACTAATGATACTTTATTACTTATACTGTTTATTTTTAATCCCATGCTATGTCTGTAGAAGAATGTCGGCTAATTGTCTGCACTATAATTAAATCAAGTGTGCATCAATTAGGTTTTTGTTTGAATTTTATTGGAATATTTATCTTACAATTTCAAGAATGGTTGTTGAAGTGTGTTGTTATTTAGTTTTGGGTGTTTCAAACAATATTAGGTTGGTTTTAGTTATACACTACAATTTAAGTTGATATAGCCTGGAACTTAAACCAATTTCCCTTGATTGGTGTTACCTATTGAATTATTTCAATGCCTGCTTGTAGATTGTAGGATTTAGGAGTGTAGGTGTTGTGAGTTAAGACTTAAGAGTGTAACTACGTTTCCCTTATGCTCATCCAGTTCAGTCTTCTGCTGTTAAGGATGTGCATGATCATTCTCCAAACCTTGCACAGTTTCATGCTTTCAAATTCCTGTTGTGCATGTAACATAAGAGATATATGGATTGACACCATGAAATTGACAATCATTTTTCTCAATTAATGCTCTCTGGGTGTATCGTTAATTAAAAGAGTTAAAAAACATAGTTTTGGTTACAAAGACCACTTCGAGGTGAAATATGTACACTTTTCCAACAAGTTATCACATTCATATACCAGATCAGAAAAACTCCTCGCTTCTATGAACGGCCATAGGTTGGCATGAAGAGAGAACTACAAGGAATCAAAATAAGATTCTTTTGGTTTGTGCCGTTGAATTATGAAAGCTTGTCATATGAAACTGTTAATATTGGTAGCTTAATATAATTAATTGCATGATATCTTATGCCCCTATCCCATAATATATTATGCTCCCACTCGATTTGGTGAAGTTCTATTGACAGATATATACAGTTTGGGATATTAACAATTCGAAAGCTGAAGCTATATATATTCAGTCTTAATGCTAGCAAGTCAAATCTGAACCCCCTCAGCTCTTTTTTTCATTCATTTCAAACTTTTGATAGTTTTTGAGATTCGAGGCAGATGTTGTAGAGAACTTCCCTTCCATCTGAGACACTGTTATGAGATGTGTTGCTGCTATGGGTCTAAGTTATGCTTTTGTTCTTTGTCTAACCTGCAGAATCCCTGCTGTTGGGTTCCCTGTTCTGGCTCATGATAACCGTCTTCCTATTCCTCGCACCCGGCTTGTCAGCCTGGAAAGTGCCGGTCGAGGCCATAGAAGAGGCAAAAGGTCTGCGGGAAACTCAGAACCAAGTAACCGTGGGAACAAGAAGATCAAGAAGTGAAAGACGAAGTTTAGGTTTAGGATCCGAGTCTATTTTTATGGGAAGGAGATGCAAAGCTTTGAAGCCAAAAATGAGGAATTTAATAGCGTATTGTGCTTGATGTCAGCGTTCACATTGGGCAGTTCTTTGTCGTCCTGGGTGTTATTAGCTGTAAATTGTGGTGGTCTTTTCTCTCGGTTTGTCCCTTAAACTTTTCAGGATCATGGACTATTATCAAACTTACACTGCGTTTGGCACCAACTCTTTTGGTAGATTCTGCGAAGCCCCGGTTTACCTAGTCCCGTTCACCTTTTTCTTGTGTTAAAAGGTGTAGAACACCACTCATCTTTCGTTTTTTTGGCTAGCCAAGTTCTATATTTCTCGTTGTTCCTCAGTTAGCTTAGTGATGAAGGGGAGCAACTTTCACCGGTGAAACCATCAACCTAAGAAATAAGCAGATGTATGCCGTTGTCGGACAACTAACAACTTCCAAGTGAATTAACAAGGATACCGAGAGTTTAAGAAGGATCCTGATTCCTGACAATTGATAATTACTGATTAACTGTTTGTTTGGCATGAAGAGATCTACCAGAAGTCCACCTTTTCAGGCGGCATGAGCTGCATCGAGATATGAATACAGGTCCTTTTAGATGACAAAAGTTCCGCTGGTTCGACGAATTTATTGATTGGATGGAATCTCATTTTTGACACTGTTGACATATAGTTCAGACATCATCAGACGACTCTGACATCACCTGATACAAACCTAAGAGACAAACTACATCAGCTCGTCATAGTTATCTGAGAAAAAATCTCATAAAGACTGTCAATAAAAGATAACCGCAAACTCTACCATGACGAAACAGATCTTCCTGTTTTCCATTGGTAAGAGCCTCAAATCGTGTTCAACTAATGAGCAGAGTATAAGTTCTCGTCATTTAACTAGATACTCATGGGAACTGCCAATTCTTCCTCAGACGTGCATGCCATTTCAATTCTCTTCCCAATTAATGCCATCACTGACAAGTAGAAGCAAATGTGAAAAAATAGAGAAACATAAAATGCCAATTCAGAAAGAAATCATCAAAAATCAATGCAGTTGGATAAGGAGTTTCAGAATAAACTATGAAATTGAACTGCAATAATTCACCAATTCATTCAATTATCTCAACATCTTCAGATATTAAATCACTCCGGTGCACATCTGCTCACATTAGATCTAGTGTTCTTTCGGGATTTTGAGAACTGAGAACATTACTTAGGGCAAAATTGAAGACTTGGAAGCCAAATCTATCCTCAAAATCTTGCAGGCTCAGAGCTGGTTCGGTGTGATCATTATTCCGATCCTGTAGCATATGGGGGAAGTGAAAAATTCCAGTTGTGAAGCATCCTCTTGCTCAGAAACGGGAGGAGATGGTCGAAAGATACTGCAAATGCCTCTTCTCTCAAGATTGGATCGGCTCGATCGCTTGGTATGTGCATATTCCCTGCAGATAGATGATCAAGGTGCAAACTGTGTGAGTAGTTCTCGGAAGGAAGACAATCGAGCAGAAAAAGAAAAACAATAATAGTAACATTCAATGATGGAGCACACTGCATGTCAGATTCAAATCTTCAATATACCAAAATAGATTAACTCCCTTGGGATTCATTTCATAGTGCTGGGTAATCATGATTTAGATACCTGACAAAAATAAAACAAAATTCAAATGATTATAATCATAAACTATTTTCCCATGAAAGAGGATTTATATCAGGCGGGCAGTTAATTGCTAGGAAAATATTTAAGGCATTAGCATTTCAAGGTTAGTAGGAAAATTATTCAAAGTAGCCTCAAGACATTTTACATACGCATGAATTCTGGCAGAAAATAGACAAGTGTTTTGACAACCCAGACAATGATGATTTGAATACCATAATAGTCAAATAGAAGTCATGGAAGACAATTTTCTAAGTGAAGAAAGTTGAAAATGGATAATAATCACTTTCCTTTTGGGCTAAAGATTGATTGGATTAGTCAGTATCATAGCTAAAGCTTATTTGGTCTGCCTGCAAATATCTGCTTCTTTGGCTGCATATTGCTACTGGTTTTGGCAGGTTTACTACCTTGAGGAAAAGCAAAGCTCATCACAGAGGTACTTCAACAATGATCATTCACAGCCACAAACAGAACTTGACCAAGAACACAAACCTCTAGCCTCTGTGCTTGAAGAAGTTAATTTCAGGGGAACCCTCATGAATCGAGTAGCAACACTGGAGACCAGACTATTACAGGTAACCAAAAGAAAGCACCTCAAACATTATGTCAGTGTTTACTTAAGCAACACATAGGCATAGGTCACACAAGGAGTGTATTTGGCATATGGGATGTACATTGCGCACTTGTAACACATTTTGCATCAGCACAACTTTGCATTTGTAAAACTAAATCCACATCCATATTTGCCCGTTCTATTATTTATAGTGTGTAATACATATGCTAAATTATTTAAGCATTTGCCTTTTCTATTACTTGGTATTCAAGTGCACAAAGATTGACGCACTTAATAAGTGATGGGTTTTATGCTAGGCACATGTGATGGGTTTTATGCTAGGCACATAAGTTAAAATTGGCCAAATGGTTTTATGGAGTATTGATATATTATTTGTTTTTATGTGAAGTATGATTTTATACTTTATAGTGGAGTAAATTCGAAGCACATGTACCTAACATTCATTTCATGTTTGATTTTCAGTTAAGTTTAGACATTGAGGAAGCCTCTAGACATAGCTCACTCCTTGGAACGAGGAATATGCATGATTTGATCACCAAAAGTGATGGTGGCCATGTCAACAAATTAAGTGTAATGGATGCTGAAATCGCATGTAACCACTACAAAGGAAATATCGGTTCTGCTTTTAACAACCAAGGAAGAATGGTAATTCAATAAGTCCCAAGTAAAATTGGATAAGTTCCGAGAAACAGTAGAAGGTTCTGACTTGATCTCTGATGTTTTGTCAGGATGATCAATCTCAGGAAAAGAGGACACATACACAAAATGTTCCGAAGAAAAGTAAGAGACGCATGGCACCTTCAGTTGCACGTCGTAGGAAATGGCTAGCGTGGATTCATTTGGAGTGTTGACAGACCTAACATTCTTTTACACATATATGGTAAAATATTTAGTAATTGTACTCCAGAGTCCAGATGGAGATAATAAAAAGAAGATATATCACTGGAATTAATTTTTACTACTGGTGACCCAATAAACAGCTCCATGTTGTTGAAAATGATGAGTTGTCCAAAGTGATAGAATTGAAGCATGTAAGGTAATTTTCAACACTGAAGTAAAATGTAATTTGTCCTTCATTTAAGCCACTGATTATAAATTAGCCTTTTACTTGCTAGAAGGCTATGTGTCTGTGTTTAGTATATTAACAAAAAGAAAAAGGGCTGAAACTCTGAATAACAGGAACGACTATCATGAATTGTTTAACTGCACCTTAGACATCCAATGCATGCCAATTTGAATGAAAAGCATAAAACATTTCATAATGGGTTATGGACTAAGTACTAACGATGTCTTTGATGTCAATTAACAACGTAAAGGTGATATTAGTATTTTCCTTCCACACACTGAACAAATAGACCAAACTACCATGCATGAATGAAAGAGACTATGGAACATTGAACTGTATTGCTAAGCGTCAAAGGTGCAATATTTTGTCAGTTAAAGCAATACAGTACAATCTTGAATTACCTAGCATTTTTCCTGCTTAAAAGTTTGCTAGTCTGTATCAGCGACGCTTCTTGCTCCAAGCCAATCATTCCATAAATAGAGCATATATGACATTTTAGATTACCATATCACATGGAGCCAAGTCCCAAGTGCCAATCTAGATCAACTTTGACACCCATCAGTTCTCTCAGTCACACAAAGGCTCCTTGCTTAAAAGATTCATTTTCTCTATAAGAAATTTCAATACGTCGTCTCTCTTTTCTTTCAAAAGCAACTGCCTCAGCTTTCCAAAAGTATATCCTGAAGGTCGGATTCCCTTTTCAATCATATCCTCCAAAAAAATACATGCCTGACGCACTTCGCCCTTATCACACAATCTGTTGATAAGTAAGGAGAACATATGCATGGTCGGCACAAACTGTTTCAGATGCATATACTTCCACACCTTTAAAGCCTTGTCCAACCTATCACTATCACAAAACATTTTTATCATCACTGTATAGGTATCCGAATCAGGTTCGCTGCACTTCAGCATCCGCCTGAAAAACTTAAATGCATCATCCTTCCTGCCCATTGTTATGAGGCAATTTAAAACGACATTACATGTCCTTGAGTTTGGCTGGATGCCCTTCTGTTCCATCTCTCCCAAAACCTTGAAAGCATTCTCCAACCTATTCACCTTACAAAACGCATTAATGAGTGCATTATAAGACACAAGATCGGCCGCTGTCCCATTTCTCTCCATCTCCAAGAATGTGTCCACCGCATCCTTAATTAGTTTCTCAGTCCCATAAGTATGAATCAAAACACTATAAATATAAGTGGTCGGTCGACAACCTTTACTCTCCATATCCCTAACAACATCAACCGCTTCTTCCACCCGTCCCGCCTTGCAAAGCACATCAACCATGATCCCATAAGTAACAATATCCGGCTCACAACCACCATCCACCATTTCCTTAAAAACCTCCCTAGCCTTGGGCAAATTCGGCTCCCTCCCCCAACCTTCGATCAAAATACTATAACTCTTCGAGTCCGGCTCGAACTTATCCTTCATCTGGTAGAAAATCTCCTGAGCCTTCCTAACATTCCTCGATTTACAAAACGCGCTAAGAATACTATTGAAAGCCGCCAAGTTCGGCTCGACGCCGAACTTATCCATGACATTGAACGCGTAAACGGCCTCTTCGACCTTCTTCGCCCTGGCGTACTTCCTCATAATAACCGCGAAGGTCTCGACGTTCAAAACCCCCTTCCGGCGCATGAGGTTGACGACATCCCACATCAACGGAAACTGCCTGACCTTAGCGAGGGAGGAGATGACCGTGTGGTAGGCGATGACGGTGTGGTCGAAGCCGCGGTGTTTCCGGCACCATTCGAAGAAGCGATAGGAGAGCATGCCGGCGTTGTGGAAGCGGGCGAGGACGGCCTCGGCGACGTCCGGGGTGACGCGAACGCCGCTCTGGTCGAGGGCGGTCTCGAGGTTGGGTTTGGGGGAGGAGAGGAGGATTTTGGAGAGTTTTGTGGAAGGATTTGGGGGTGCGGTTGAGCAGAACGGTCTGAGAGGGGTGGTCGGGACGAAAGAGGGAATTTGGCGGATGCGGCGGATTAGGGTCAGCATTTGGTTGGGTTCGGATTGGATGGGGAGACCACCGAGGGGAGTCCAGTGGAGAAGAGGAGGATGGAGGGGGCAGGAATTATTGGTAATTTCTAACACGATACGGTAACACACACAAAATTACTGTTTTTTTCGCGTGTTACTTTGTTACAATGATCCGTACGTACAAATATAAAATAATTAATATATAACGATTATATGTTGATTTTCACGTGAAACTGAAACTAATATAAATTGTATTTTTTTTAGATTATCTATTGTTTTTTACTTGATAATGGTTAATTAAGATTTTAGTTGCACTGAAAAATATCAATATAACATGTTATTTGACTATTTTCAATTTTAACAAGATGAATCTTCTTCAAATTGTGTTTAACAAGATAACACGAAATATTATACGAATACATAATTATTTGACACGATGGTAGACAAACACAACACGATTTTCAAGTTTCGTTCATCTATTTTTTCATTGACATATTTGAAGGAAACATATTGTAACTCATATTTACGTTTGTTTACAACTAATAAATTCGTCCATTATAAAACCGAATAATGGATTATTATAGTCAACGGAAAAATAGTGGAAAGTGAAAATAAGAAAATATATTTTCCTTTTGTTCGACTCGACTAACGAGCGAACATGAGAAAAACCTTAACGAGTCGAGCATGCTTGCTCAAAATGGTATCATTTACAACCTTATATCTACACATAGAATATACACAAATTTAGAGCATATCAAATCACATTTAAATTTGGTAATACAATGTGAATGTTGGTGATATTTATTGAGTTGCATTAGACACCTATTATGTTTACAACGTTTCAATCATATATTGTAACAAAAAACTTACTTGTGTAATTCTATTCGTGTTGTCTCTTCAGATCTAAAAGAAATCATTATTTATTTGTAGGTTTGAACCCTAATATGGTATCAGAGTCATGAGTTTTATGTTTCTTCTTGGGTCCACTTGTTATCCTTTTTTGTTTATAATTTTGGTTGATTTTCTCCCTTGACAAAGATGTTGTCTTCAACTTTAGAGGGGGTTGTCTGATTGGTGTCAGCTAGGAGTGCATCATTATCCTAAGTTTTGACCTCAAGAATGTTGAGTATAAGAGACTTGAAGTAGATGAAATATAAACTTGTATTTATAACAATTAATGTTACAATGCTACAACTTACACTTACACACAATCTACCTTGTGAGACGCAATCACAATTATTATTGCTACTGCTATAATCACTCTTATACAAAACTCTCTGTGTTACAATACACACTTTCTAGCTAACACAATTACAAAACTCTTTTTTTAGTGGTGGGGACTGACTCTTACTTAAGATGCTATGGAATGGAGGTTGAGACATCTATTTACAACGGTGGATGAAAGTGTGTGAAGATAGTGAATTTTTTTAGAATTGAAGTTTCTAAAATTCTCTTAAGTGATGGATAAAATAGAAACTTATAGAGTATAAAATATCTAGAGATTAAGACTATTGGATTTGACTCATAATTATTTGTCTTGTTGGGCTTCAACTTGGATCTGGTTGGTGTTGAATTCTTAACAAAGAATCCATTATGCATATCGTGTGAGCTCACGTCGACCAACTATCAATGGCGCCACGTACAGGACAGGTGTCACCCAGATTTAACTTCCAAAAAAATTCCAATTTATTATTATTATTCAATCTCATAGATTTAAGTGTAGTATCTTGAAGTTGGTGGTATAATTATTTAAGTGTGGTTTAATTTGAGATTTGGGAGAAGTTAAGATAATATTTTGACAAAAATTGATTTTTGAATCAAATTAGATTGGGGACTTTGAAGTTCTTTTGAACAATTACATTTGGAAGATAAACTATAATCTATGAGTTTTGACTTTTTTGATTATGAATTGCAATCTTATTTTTGTAGTATAGTTATGTTTATTGACATGTTATATCTCATTTTGATACAGTCGAGTTCGTTTGTTGGCTGAAAATAGAATGAAAACTTAAAATAAACTAATATTTATAGGAAATTTATTCATCAATGACATTCTATACATAAAAGTCGTAAAATGAATAATAAATCTAAAGCCTGCAATTCCATGAACGAAAATAGCAATAAGTATAAATAGTAACAATTATTACATAAATTTTTTATTATAATTTTAGGTCATACACTTATAATTATACACTATTTTACTCTCTATTTGTCTAGATTTTATTGATTTTAAACTTAAGAACGAGCATAATCCATAAATCTTCTCAAACCACTTGTTTTGTGTTTGGATATTGAAATTTGAGTTGTAAGAATAAAATCAATTTAACTAATGTGTCGTGTTTTATGATAGTAAAATTTTCTTTTAGATGTTTGAATTTTAATGTATTCAGGTTTGGAAAATGTTAAAACGAGGAAGTATATTTTTTAATTAATTAATTAATTAATTTAAAATATAATCTTAAAGTTGTGTGTCTTCTAAAAAATATTCGACCAACGTGGAATGTTTGTCCCACCCAATTAATTTTTTAGGATCCGCATTGCCACCTATCAATTGGTATCCACTTCATCCAAATTTGAAACCAACATGTGAATGCATTAGGTCCGCTTGCGCTACGTTTAATCTTTGGTTTCATCATGCTTTCGAAACCAACATGCATGTCATTAGGCCGTTGGTTTCAAAGGCCGTTTGGATGGTAGGATGCCAAAAACATTTTCCAATTCCTTATCAACTTCGGGTTTTTATTTTACTACATAAATGTCTATTTCGGATTTTGTATGAGCAATGTACTCAACAACGATACTATCGTATGCGTGACAGAATCCACAGTATTGGTCCTATTGGAGTAGGAGTAATTGCATTCATCCTCCTAAACATACTTTTTTAGATAATTACACATTAAACCTTTTTCTTTCACAAGAAGCAGTTAAGAACTCGTGAATTTCGTACTTGTAAGTTGTAATTGTAATTGTAATTATATATACTCATGTAGGTTTGTCGTCAGTCCTCACATGAGTATATGACAGATATCATACATTTGTTAAGGCCGAAGCGCTTATATATTATACAAATTAGGAGAAGAAAGAATAGCTATCAAAAGAAAATTACTAGGTTATAATGTCTTTGGGTCTAAAAAATGATCCGGGTCGTCTTTGGGAAGCTAAATCGATGGTTTCCTGGAAAATTAGTGAGGCAACTGAAATAGATAATAAAGCAAATATTTGAAGAATTTGTGGAAAGAAAATAAAATAATTTTATTGTTTTTGTAATTTTGTTGAGTAGGGGAGTTATATTAATCACTACGAACAAATAAAACCTTGTGCCGGCACCTGACTTCCCAACAATGAAAGTTCAACTTTGCATATATTTTTCTCTCCTAAAAAAATTGTTGCACGCATGACATTTGTGAATATTCTTATCCTAAAAGAAAATCCTCTGAAAAAAACCCTTAAGGCATTAAACTCACATTATTATAAGCCCACTGTTACATCATGCTTAGATGTTGCTACAACACTCACAAAATAAACAATCTAACGTATGAATAATGGAATTTTCAAAAAAAAAAAAAACTTATGAATATTGGAAATTTGGAATATTAATTCGACATCATGGAAGCAAACCTCCATTTCTGGATTGTCAAAAACAGTGCAAAGGCTAGAAACTGCTTACTGCTCCCATGATATGCGGCTTTTCGACGTGACAAGGTGTCAATAACCAATCCCATGGCATTCTAAGTAATATATACCAACAACGGTGGCAATCTTGAAGCAAAGAGTCCTCCCGCGCCTATTGAAATAGATTCGCCAATGCCTCCTTTCGAAGGTAGAGAAGACACAAGAACAAAAATAGAAACACAAACGAGAACAGAGTGAGAGAGAGAGAGAGAATGGATTCAGACTATGGTGTTAAGAGAGACTTGTCTGATCTGCAGAAGAGGAGGACCCAATACCAACCTGAGCTTCCCCCTTGTATCCAGGTAACAAATGGTCAACTGCTCCTTAGACAATCTTGTTTCATGTCTTTGGTCTGGTATGATTGACACTGTAAGTGAATTTGAGGTGTTCTATTGCTACTATTTGTGTTAATAACTTCAAAGATTGTAAGAATTTATGAAGTATGTAACATCACATATTCACATGCATGATGTTTGTTGAGATTGTAGTTTTGGAAACCAAATGTTGAATTAGCCTTTGATATTTGATTGTCATATGAGCTTCTTCATTCAACAGCCAACACCAATTGATTAGGAGTTAAAAGTTAATATCTTAATATTGTGTCATTGCATAATTGAACCAACCAAGTTAAATCATCCATATTTAGACATACAAATGTTACATCTACGAGATGCTATATGTACAGAGGAATGTTGAAAATAATTGAATGTTAGACAATTGCTACTATTTTTTTTGGTAACCAATGGCCTACCGTATAAGAACCTGGGTACCTCCCCTAATACCCATAGGTTTAACTTATTGGTTGAATTATACTTGGAATTTAACTACATGTAGTTGAATGAAGGAGGGAATGAATGTTTTTTCCCACACAAAACCTTTTCTTTTGAGAATTTATAACTTGCTCGGAATGAAGATGCTCCTCAATTAAGAGCTTTAGTATCAAGAATTGCATCGCTACTAATGATTTCACAGTAAGAAAGGTGGGCAAGAAAGGATGAAGATAGTTGAACCCTTTCATTAGTAGACTTCAAGAATCGTGTCTAATCGTTACTATGCAAGCCTAACTAATAGCATATTTGCAATTTGCGATACCTCTGTACAAGTTCTTCGGAAAGTCAATTTGAAAATTTTGAGTTTCGACATGGTGCAGGGCACAACTGTGACTGTGAAGCTTGGGGATGCAACAACAAGTGCAGATTCATCTACTGAAACTTTAGTCAGCCAGTGCTTCCCTCACATTTATGGACAACCATTGGCTCAATTCTCAGGAGATTCAGATGGCAATGCCACAAAAGAACATCCAGTGATAAAGTATGTGTAGTAGATCACAACTTCTAGATCCAACTTAATTTGTTACAACTGTTTTTGTAAAAGGGTAGACTTGGAATTTGATGATGCTCGGTTTCAGGGTTGGGATTGTGTTGTGTGGAAGGCAATCTCCTGGTGGTCATAATGTGGTGTGGGGGCTATACAATGCTCTTAAGATCCACAATCCTGAAAATGTGTTGGTTGGATTTGTTGGTAAGGCACTTAAACATAACTTACTGTTGTTTTTGGTTTTTGTTTGTCACTATCAAGGATGAAATGGAACATACAAACTGAGATACAACAATTTCCAGAGATTCTAATGCCTTATTTTATTTTTTGCAATTTCATTCTTCATCTCTTCTCATGATGTTATATTCCATCCATCCCACATCAAATTCTGATGTTACTTTCAGAAAGAAACCATATGTCAAGCTAAGAAAGTGTAATGAAAGTCCTTCATTTGAGAACTGGTATTTTAACCAAACTGAGATGATTTACCAGCTTGATGCTTCTTGTCTATTTTTCCTACCAATTACCAGGTGGTACCGAGGGCTTATTCGCACAAAAGACATTGAATATTACCGAAGAGATTCTTGCCACCTACAAAAATCAAGGTAAGAGAGAATACCAATTAAAGAACTCCGTGGAATTAGAAATTTGAATTGCATTCTTAGCAAATCATGTTCGTACTTACACATATCAGGAGGATATGATATGTTGGGCCGAACGAAAGACCAAATAAGAACACCTGAGCAAATCAATGCTGCACTGGCCTCGTGCCAAGCCTTGAACTTGGATGGTCTAGTCATTGTCGGAGGTAAGCGAGGAATTTGTTGCATTTTGAAACCATACTATTTTAGATTGAGATGCTCCTTATTTTCATCTGATTTTGTGTTATAGGAGTCACTTCCAATACAGATGCTGCTCAACTTGCTGAAAAATTTGCTGAACAGAATTGCAAGACAAAGGTACTTACCCTGCTTCATGTTTTTCCTACAATAAAATTGCCGTCGCCCTACCATTCATACACTTTTATTTTATGTTTGGACAAATAGCTAATATTTAATTCCATAGGTTGTTGGTGTTCCTGTTACTCTGGATGGAGACCTGAAGAATCAGTTTGTAGAGACTGATGTTGGTTTTGATACAATCTGCAAGGTACTTAAAACTTTTTGCAGAGCATTCCAGTTCGTCTTAAGTAAATTCTGGTTTGAAATGTGTTCTTGAGAGCTAATGTCACCAATACAAAATTTTCATGTAGTTTTATACAGCATGGTATTTGTTTTGAAGGAATTGGACATTGAAAGGATTTTAATTTTTAATTATTTCAGGCCAATTCTCAACTCATTAGCAATATTTGCGCTGATGCTCTCTCAGCTGAGAAGGTAAGTGATCTGGTAGAATCTACAACCTAACTGTGGATTCGGAGTCGGCTTTCTTCATTTCCATTTTGTTTGGCAGTATTACTATTTTATCCGAGTGATGGGTCGGAAGGCATCTAACGTTGCACTGGAATGCACTCTTCAATCAAATCCAAACATGGTATATTTTCCAATGACATCTTTACAACTTTCATATTCATGCCATGACTTGTTTAATGTAGCTTAAACATTCATAATTATCCAATTTCAGGTACTCCTAGGCGAGGAGGTATCTTCACTGAAGCCAACTCTTCTTAGTATCACAAATCAAATTGCTGATGCTGTTCAAGAAAGAGCCCAGAAAGGTTCGAGATGATATATTGTTTTTTGTACATTTTCATTTTATATACCGTGGCAATAAAATTTGGCATGTTGCTGCTATGGAGTGTTTCTGTAGATAAGTACCATGGTGTCATTGTTATGCCTGAAGGACTTGTTGAGAGCATACCAGAACTGAATGCTTTATTGAAGGTAAACAATTCTATTGTGCAACTTATGAAGATATTGAAATTCATGATTATGAGTTGGAAGATTTTAATTTGTCCCTTCGGTTTTGTAGGAAATCCACCTTCTGCTTAACGAAGGTGTATCTTCTGACAAAATACCTTCTCAACTCTCTCCTTCAGCTTTGGCTTTGTTCGAGATTCTACCTCCATATATGAAGAGACAGGTTATTACATTCCCTGAAGTGGGCATTTTCTTGCTAATGTTAGTTTATATATAGTTACTGTTTTTTTCCTCTACTGTATTTGTAGATGTTGCTCCCCCCAGAATCTGATGGATCAGCACAAAGATCACAGGTAAAGATCAGTAATAATTACCTGATGTTTAAATTTAGTAAGGATAATGTAGTTATGGCGAAAAGAGTTGTTTAACTTCATATCATATGTTGCTTAATTGCAGATTGAGGTGGAGAAATGTCTTGCTCAGTTGGTGGAGACAGAAGTCAATAAGCGTCTGGTAAGTACAAAATATAAGCAAATAACTCACAGTTGATGTACATTTTTTAGAGACCCATCCTTTTAAATTTGAATTACTCACCTTATAACAAATTTCTCACTTCTCCTTGAAATATGTTGTTAGTGCCTTCACTTGGCGTGCACATACTATTTTCATTAGTACCAATTTATTTCTAATAGTGTATTTGGTCACAAATCATGCGGTTGATAATAAGGCCTAAAAAATCTAAACATTTTATGGATGTTTGCAGAAAGAAGGCGTTTACAAAGGAAAGAAGTTCAGTGCCATTTGCCATTTCTTCGGCTACCAAACTCGTGGATCCTTACCTTCGAAATTTGACTGCGATTATGCCTATGTAAGTTCTAAAAAATTACTTGTCTTTAAATCTATAATTCTTCCACTTTCATATTCTACTGGAACTAAAGCTTATATTTTTTTGAGCAGGCTCTGGGAAACGTTTGTTATCATGTTGTAGCAGCTGGTTTGAATGGCTACATGGCAATCGTTAATAACCTGCAAAATCCCGTGAAAGAGTGGCAATGTGGTGCAGCTCCGATTACGGTATGCCTATCCCCCGAGTGTTAATTGTTGGTAAACCACAATGGATTCATCTTAAACTTCATTAAATGAGAAGCTTCATTTCTATGACTTCGATGATAACATTTTTCAGATGTTTACCTTATGGATATTACTTTTGTGAAATATGAGAATCATGAGAAAGAAAAATTCCCCTCTATCAATAGGCAATGATGGCTGTCAAGCAAGATGAAGGGATCAGCCCAATCGAGAAACCTGTAATTCATCCTACCACTGTCGACTTAAATGGGAAACCGTATGGGTGAGTTTTGAACTGTCTTCATCCATTTCAAATTCAAGCTTTTGCAACTTCTCCTTGATTTTGAATTTAAATTTTAAAAGCTAATCCCTTACAGTTCCTTGTTGCTTTTCTGATTTCAAATTTCTTGATTGAGTGACGCAATTGGATTACAGGATGTATAAAGAGAAAGCTGCGCACTTCATGATGGAAGATGACTACAGAAACCCAGGTCCTATCCAGTATGATGGACCGGGATCTGATGCAAAGCCAATCACCGTATGCGTCTAAGACCAAGATTACTTGAGTCGGATTAAGAAACTTGCAGAAATACTTGGTAAGGCCATATTCTGTACAGTTTTCATTATCTGCTTGTTTTAGTTGCATATCACTGGTTTCTCAGTTGGACTTGGTGGCACCAAAACAACGAGTTTCTACATCACCATCTATTCATTTTTCTTCTCTTGTTCCAAACTTCCTTCATTCTGCTTACGTTGTTTTCCTTCTTTTCATTCTTACTACCACCTTTTCATGTTTGTTTTAAGCCATGAATGCCTTTTTCCTCTATCGTAGCCTCTAGTACAGTCGATCGTTATGGAATAAATATTGTAGTATATATGCAACAAATTCTTGTATTCTGTTATGATTTCAATTTTTTCTTCAGGTGTAATGATTTGAATTTTTTACTCATGGTAATGGTTTCTATTGCAGATTTGCACTCCGTTCTTCTCAGAAAATTCCTACATATGAGTTCAGATCCTCCAATCATTATGGAGATCCACTCCAGCACAGTTTCTTTAATAATGTTTTGGTCATTCTCATCATTTGCATGCTTCATTGAGTTTTGTTGTTGGCGTATGTGGTCAGTCTTGTTATACATGTGAATTGTCTATTGCACATTTGAGATGTTAGTAAGAACCATACTGAGGAACTTATGGTGTTTTGTGATTGTGAAATGGTGAATCCCTGTGTAGAAAGTGACTGTTTTGGATGTCCTTTTTGGTAATAAATTTGAGTTGTGTTTTTGTTGTTTATTTTATGCAGATGCAACTTGGTATTTGGTACCGCATTGTAAAATTTCACATCCAGTTGTTTACTGAACAATGGAGAATGTTATTGAACTTGAGTTTCCATTAGAAAACATGTTATGCTGAATGCAGTTAAACAAGATCCTGTGAAATCACACATTAGTTTTCCTTGGAACTTAGGAGTATATCATGTATAACTGACTTGTTTGCAAGATTTCCTTTGAGAGCTTGTAAATTCTCTGGAACTAGAAACAACATCTCTATATAAAAAGGTTGTCAAAAGCAAATTCAAACGAAGAGCTGGAATTATGAACACGTCCCATGCGGATGACCGAGTTTCCATTGGTGCACCGTAATCGTAGAGACAGTAAGTTTTTGATCTTCCTGGAATCATTGTGTCGGTTTACCGACCTCTATCCGGTCATCCGATTATTAACTAATTTAACTAATTATTAACTTAATAATCAATTTATTTAGCAATTATCACAATTTCAAAAAAAAAAATCAAAAATTCAAAAAAAAAACACAGGGGCGTCTCCTGGGGGGGTGTCTGATTGAGCTGCCTCCAGACGCCACCCCCTACGGGCGGGTGTTCGAGGGAGCCACCCGACCCGGGGGGGGGGGGGGGGGGGGGGGGGGGGGGGGTACTCCCGCGGCGCCCGCCCGTTGGGTCTGACGTCTCCCTCGAACGCCCGACCTAAATTTTTTTAAATTAAAAAAACTAAATAAGACATTTTACCAGATTCGAGTAGTCTGAGGTGTCCGCTGACTTTTTTCCTGGCCTCCGAGACATTATTTCTAATGAATATAAGAGTAATATGAAGAGAGAGTTGTGTTAGAAGAGTGAAATGAAGAGTTATATAAGTAGAAATGACAGAATAGCAAAATAGTAATTCACACGGACAATTTAAGTAATTTTCTGACAATGAATAGCAGTTCAGAAATTCTATTAGGATATTAAAACTTACCTAGGTTGTGGCCCTTGTGGATAGCCAAGTGTGTGATAATTTTTTTTATGAATTATAAATTAAGAGGGTAAACTAGGAAACCAACTATTTTTCTCCTGCGTTTTGCAAGCAGTAAGGTCAGGGTAGAGTTTTGGTTCCAAGAAAAAATGTGCTTCATACATTTTGCAAACCTCAAAATCTCAACCTACCCAAAATATTGTTCAGGAGTACAAACTTGAGATTTGACGTCACCAGTGGTTAAACCTCGAAACGCCACCGCAAACCAATGATCCAAGACAGATCCTTGGTAAGTTTTGATTTTGGATCAATCAGACCAGGGATGGGTTTATTAAATATATAATCTTTTTCTAAAAAAATAATTAGTTCGTCGTTGTCCTTGTAATTGCCAATAGTTTCAAAATATACTTGACTCGTCTAACACACATTAATTTGTACCAATGAAGCCTAGACTAGAGTACCAGGCTTGCCTAATCTGCGGGCTTGGTATTTTTATTTATTTTGAGTTTTTTTTAAAGTTTTTGGAAGCATTTTAAGTATATTTTTTAAAATAGAGGGTATTTTAAAAAAATAATAAGTTGGGTCGGCTGTCGGCAACCCCCCGTGTCCATTAGGGCATAATCAACGAGAGAGTGTAGTCTTGGGCGCCCGGGCAACGTCCTCCCGTCCTCTCCTTGCCCAGATGCGAAGTTGGGCGATGGGCATCGCGATTGCACGCCTGGGCGAGCACGTTGGGTATGGGTTGGGTGGGAGCACGTGTTCCCCACCCATTAGTTTTTTTAATTTCTTAAAAATGTTAAAAAATCATTTTAAAATCATATAAAATTATTTTTCTGAAAATATGTTATTTATTTTTATTTTTTATAATTTTTATTTTTATTTTACCCAAGACGTGGAATAGAGGAAATGTAGGGTGTTTCAGGAAAATTTAGGAATATGTAAGGTGAGCTAACATGCCAGAGTAAAAAAATAGACGCCCAAGGGTCGATTAGGAGCCGTTATTTATGGCCTTAGGGCCAATCTGGACCGGCCCGACTACCGGTTAGACGCGTCAAATATCAAAAGAAAAGTACCAATCAAATATACCATAAAATAGTAAAACCCTCCATCAAAATTGGGAGAAAAAAGATCTGAAACTGAACGGTCCAGATCATCTCTCCTAAACCCAAATGCCTACATACACCACCAGTACGCTTCAACGCCTTCAAAACCAAAACCCTAAACCCTAACCCTAATTTCGTCCTTCTGCGATGGCTTCCACTCTAATCCGAAGGACTTTCCGCCTCTCCCTCACATCCCCTCTCTTCCGCCGCCGTCAACCCCTCGCCGTCTGCTCCTCTTTCTCCACCTCCTCCTGCCGCTGCCCCAACTGCTGCCCCGTTCGTTTGAACAGAACCACCCGTTCGGCTCTCATTTCGGTGCCGTCCGTGAGGTTCTTCTCCTCCAAGGTCGGAGCCGACGAGAACCTTAAGAAGGTTCTGGAGGCGGAGATCCAGCAGGCCAAGGACGACGCCGAGGAGCATGAGCAGGTTCGTGGAGGACTTGAAACTAAGCAAGTTTGATTCTTTTTGCTTTTCCAATTTTTTCTTCTTGTGTGTGGTCTGTTTTCCTTTTTGTTTTTTTTGATCCGGAGTTTGGAAGTCGGAATTTGATTTGTTCTTTATGTTTTTATAAAGTTGGTTTAGGTTACTGATTTATTAGTCTTTTGATATTTGACTTCATGCATGCTTAAGTTTAAGTTATATGCGTGTAGCAGATGATAGATTAAGTTGAAGTTGAATAATACTATATTGCAGTATTGTTGTCTGGTTTTAAGTCAACCTGTATTGCAATTGAGATAGTAAAAAATACCTTACTGCAATTAGAAAAGATGAATGGACTGTCTTGTAAGTTGTTTTAAAAAAAAGTGTTTACAACTCCTATATGCACTCTAAATCAAATTTGTAGCTCAATTTCGATAATGCAGGTGTGATTTCCTACTTCAAGTCCACTAGTTGTTCACTCTCTTAAACCATCCTCTGTACATGGTTGCACTACGTCATTATTATTGGAGAGGTTCACTCCCTCTCTCATTAATATGCTGTCTTATATAACAAATAAAGCTCATTTGAGGGATAGCATGGAACAAATAACTATTTGTTGCCTTGTCATTTCTTTACATTGTGTACTTGTCGTAACTACCTGCATTTAGAAAGTAAAATGGGTTTTATGACCTACATTTTGCCCATGTAATTCTTTTTCAATGATTAAGTTCAAAATTGATATTGTTACTACATTTTATCCCAAAAAAAAGAGGGGTGCTATTGCATCTTATTTCGTTGTGTACGACTTTCTTTTAGAATCTTTATATTTGATTGACATGTTTTGATTTTAGGAGGCATTGCCAAGTGGCTTTCCGTTTGTGATTGAAGATAATCCTGGAGACCAGACGATCACTTTAGAGAGGGTCTATTCTGGTGAGAAAATCCGAGCTACAGTCTACCTGAACCTTGATCCTGATGAAAGTCTGGAAGATGAGGATGACAATGATCAAAGTGGTGATGACGAGGAAAAAGGATCTATACAATCAAACATTTCCATGGTCGTGACGATAGATAAGGGAGAGGATTCTTTCCTTGAGTTTTGTTGCATTCTTGGTCCTGAAGAGATCCAGATTGATAGCATGACTACGAAAAAACATGATGCTTCCGATAGTCAGGAACAATATGAGGGTCCTCCATTTTCGTAAGTTCCAATTTTTTTTTTCATGACTTGTGTGTTTGCAGAAACATCTACAAAAATATTGTTTGTCATGATGCTGTTCTATATGCACTGAAATTTGTACTCCCCAGTAAGACTACTCATGTGTAATATGATAAACCATCGTTCATGTTTCCTTTTCCTTTCTTTGTGCCGCAGCGATTTGGATGAGAACTTGCAGAGCGAATTTTACAAATACTTGGAAGTGAGAGGGATCAAGAGCTCCCTGTTTGACTTCTTGCAAGATTACATGGTCAGGAAGGATGAAAGGGAATACCTTACCTGGCTTAAGAATATGAAGAAATTTGTTGAAGTTTGAGCAGTTTCTTTTCTTGTTCCGGCATTCCATGACAAATTCACCAGGCGGAGATCACATTCTGTTATTCACAGAGGATGGTGCCTGTCAACACAATTTTCGTTTGCCATTCAGTTCGAATTATAAAATCATGTGCTGTCATGTAATCACAGCGTTTGTTGAAGACTGACTATTTTGAAAGCACTAACTTCATGTATGTTTTTCTTTCGTAGAGAGAATTGCATACTTGTGAGTGCCTGAGTGGTGATTTACATCTAACGTGCTGAATCTTGATGTGTTTTTTCTAGTGTACTTTCACAGTCAATGTTGGTATTCTCTTTTACAGTCCTAATAAGCAATTCCTTAAGAGACTTTGACCATATGTTTGAATTTTGGAAAAGAACCGTATACCACAGTGATGTAAGCTTATACATTATGTTTTGCTGGTTGGTTAGTTAAACAGGAAAAGGGTTAGACTTAGGGAGATTTGCCACCAAAGAGATGTCCCCACTTGATTTACTAACCAACAAACAAAACCTCCTGTTTCTTCTGTATGTTCAAGTGGGTGTTTTTAGAATGCTTGCAACCATCTTGTCCCATCCAAACACTTAAAAGATCATTCGTAATCATGACCTGATCATGAGTTTTCTTTCTCTTTTATCCATCTTCCAAATTAACTTTTTCTTTCTTCCACATCAGATTTCTTTTTTTCTAACTCATTTTCTTTTCTTTCTTACACTATTCACTTAACCATAATTAATCTTTCCCCTCCACATCATTTCGGGATCGAATTTGGAAAAAAATCTACAAAATCAAAAAAAATAGTAAATATATTTTCAAAAAAAAAACAAAAATAAAAAAAGATTAAAACTAATTTTAAAAAAATGAAAACAAAAAAAAACGAAAAAAAATCACTTTAAAAAACGTGCTGGTACAAACTACCAGGTCATCCCCGTTACAGATGCTCTTAAGCGTATAATTAGTGGCTTGGTGTTGTGTGCATGTGAGGTTCTGGTGCAACTCTAGTTACATACTTCATCTAAAACGTCAAAATATTTTAATATTATCAAAATTAGGAAACAATGAAACATGTACTGAGCAATTAAAAAGAAAACGACATTACTAGTTTACTACGCACCTTACTATACTTTAGTACTGTAAACTCTGACGACGAGTTGGTGAGATACCATATTTTAGTGTATAACGCATTGATGTCCGTCATAAAGAAACCATCAATGATGAAACCTTTTGAAGCTTTGGTTTGGATGGGCTTACACTGAGGGCACCCTTAACGGGGGTGCCCCGCCCGGGCGCCCTGGTCGGGCGCCCGGGCGCACCCCCGTTAACGGGCAGGGCGCCCGTGGGGCGCCCGCCCGGGCGCTTGCCCGGGCGGTGGGCGTCCCGGGCAGACGCCCGGGCGCCCATGGGAGGGGGACACGTGTCCCCCTCCCATTGGTTATTATTTTTTTTTTGATTTTTTTTTGATTTGGTTTTGTTATTAGTGGATTGGGTATTTTTGTTATAAATGTGGGGTAATAATTTTTTGTAAGTAATTAAAATTAAGAAATTTCCAGAACCAATACACTGTTTAATCACGGGTGCAATATTTAATCACGGGTGCACTATTTTCAATCACGCGTGCACTGTTTGCAATCACGCGTGCACTATTTGCAATCACGCGTACACTATGTGCAATCACGCGTGAACAGTGCAACAAATACATCCAAACACTCCCAACTATAAATACATCTATTTATCTCCTGATTCCTCACATTTCCTTAACTTCTCAACTTGTAGCTTCTTCTCTCATCAATGTCGGATAATAGTTTAAACTCCGGTCAATCGGACGATGATAACTGGAATGAGACATTAAATCTAATGGACCGTGCTATTGAATTAGCCGGACAGACTGTTTACGAAAGGACTACACGTCCTAAGCAACGTCGAAGGAGAACGACGAACCCAGATAGAGATCGTGAACTAGGTTACAGACGCCTTGTAGACGATTATTTCTCTGACAACCCTGTGTATTCTGATAGTCTTTTCAGGACAAGATTTCGGATGAGAAAGCATGTCTTCCTGCGCATCCACAATGCCATCGAAGCATCTGATGTCTTCTTCCAACGAACACCGGACGCAACTGGTAGGATGAGCATCTCCGGTCTACAAAAAAGTACGGCAGAAATGCGAATGCTAGCATATGGCGTTGCCGCTGATGGGATCGATGAGTACCTACGAATGAGTGCGGCAACATCCAGAAATGCTCTCCTCAAATTCTGTGAAGGTGTTATTCGCATCTTCGGCCCTGAGTATTTACGTCGGCCAACTGCAAATGACTTGGCACGCCTACTTTACGTTGGTGAGCAACGTGGGTTTCCAGGTATGATGGGGAGTATCGATTGTATGCACTGGGAGTGGAAAAACTGCCCAGCTGCTTGGAAGGGACAACATCAAGGACGTGCTGGGAAAGCAACTCTGATCCTTGAGGCGGTGGCATCGTACGACTTATGGATCTGGCACTCCTTCTTCGGAATACCGGGTTCATTCAATGACTTGAACGTCCTGCAACAATCTCCGGTTTTCGACGACATACTAGAAGGCCGAGCACCACCTGTTAATTATGAGGTAAACGATGTTCAATACGATATGGGATACTATCTTACTGATGATATTTATCCACAGTGGGCGGCCTTCATCCAATCCATCCTTCACCCTCACACCCCGAAGCACAGATTGTTTGCTGAAGTGCAGGAGGCAACGCGTAAAGATGTTGAACGCGCTTTCGGAGTGTTGCAAGCGAGGTTCGCGATCATCAGAAACCCGGCTCTTGCCTGGAGCAAGGACGTTTTGTCCAAAATAATGACAGCTTGTATCATCATGCATAACATGATAGTGGAGGACGAACGCGACTGCTATGCTAATTTTGGAGATATTCGCGAATTTATGGAAGATCGTCCTGGAACTTCAGCTGAGGCAACGTCGTATTCAACCGATCGTATAGCGGATATTCACGAGTTTTTTGTCAATCAAGATCGAGTGCGTGACAGGAACCAACATTTGGATCTGAAAGGCGATTTAATTGAGCATATATGGCAACGCTACGGACGAGGAGCGATTTGAAAATCGGTTAACGTAGTTGGTCATGTAGTCTTTAAAAGTTGAGTTTATGTAATATGTACTGTTGTTTCTTAACTTTGATTGTAATATTTCCTATTTCAGTTTGTCTTAAATGTAACGTGGCTCCGTAATATTTAATAATAATTTCGTGATTTACCAGTAATTATTAACAATATTTCGAGTTAAAATATAATTATAATGTAATTAAAATTAGATTTATATAAAATGTAATTTGTTAAATGTTGTGTGAGAATTAAATTTGTTTAATTAAGAAATGATGTGGATGAAAGAGAGTGTAGGGTGGGTGGGGGTAGCCTGTGCATGGGTAAGGGTTTTTTTTGGGTGGGTTGGGTGAGCTGACGTGGCAGAGAGAGAAGCTGACGTGACAGAGAGAGAGTGCAGGGCGCCCAGGGGTAGCCTGGGCGCTGTTAAATATGCTCTGAATGCCATAACCATCACTTATTAGGCGGAGTTCAATAAAGGCTCCGGAGAGTATCTGAGCCGTAATTTTTTTATATAATAATAAAAATAAAAAAATTCGAAATTTAGGAAAAAAAATTTTTTTTTCCAAAAGTACTCCGATCGCGGGTGTAACCGTGTTCCCGCCAATTTTTTTTTTTTTTTTGATTTTCGGTTTTTTTTTTATTTTTTTTTTTATTTTTTATTATAATTATTTCTAATCTTTTTTTAAATCTTTTTTTTTCAAAATAAGTTTTCTAATTTATATTATTTTTCTAAATTTTTCAAAATTATTTTTAATTTTTCCAATAATCTACCTCCAAATCACGTCGATAACCCGGCGTATTGAAATGTTAGGGTATTTTATACAATATAAAAACAAAATTTCTTAGTCAGAATAATAAATTATTTACAACTGAATATTAAACAAACCATAAAACTAATTAAAACAAAAAATTGGTAACGTTGTCAAAAATTCGTAGGGTGTACACACATTACAAACAATTTGGAGGTCGATACAGCAAAAAATTAAAAACACAATTAAAAAATTTAAAAAATTAATAACAATTACAAAACATATTTTGAAAGCAAATATGATAAAAAACATAGTTAAAACGATTTTAAAAAAATCAAAACATCAAAACACTACGACTAAAATCCGGGACTTTTTTTATTTTCTTTTATTGTTTTTGTTTTTTTCGGTTTTCTGTTTTGGTTTTTTTTCTTCTGTTTTTTTTTTAATTATTTGTAATCTTTTTTGAAATCTTTTTTTTTCAAAATATGTTTTCTAATTTATATTATTTATTTAAAAATTTTAATTTTGTTTTTAATTTTTTCAAGAAACGACCTCCAAATCACGTCGATAACTCGGTGTGTATTGAATTGTTAGGGTATTTTATACAATATAAAAACAAAAAATTCTTAGTTAAAATAATAAATTATTTACAACTGAATATTAAACAAACCATAAAACTAATTAAAACAAAAAATTGGTAACGTTGTCAAAAATTCGTAGGGTGTACACACATTACAAACATTTTGGAGGTCGATACAGCAAAAAATTAAAAACACAATTAAAATTTTTTAAAAATTAATAACAATTACAAAACTTATTTTCAAATATATATATATATAAAACATAGTTAAAATGATTTGTAAAAAAACAAAACATAAAAACAAACAGAAAACCGAAAAAAACAAAAACAATAAAAGAAAATAAAAAAAGTCCCGAATTTTAGTCGTAGTGTTTTGATGTTTTGATTTTTTTAAAATCGTTTTAACTATGTTTTTTATCATATTTGCTTTCAAAATATGTTTTGTAATTGTTATTAATTTTTTAAATTTTTTAATTGTGTTTTTAATTTTTTGCTGTATCGACCTCCAAAATGTTTGTAATGTGTGTACACCCTACGAATTTTTGACAACGTTACCAATTTTTTGTTTTAATTAGTTTTATGGTTTGTTTAATATTCAGTTGTAAATAATTTATTATTCTGACTAAGAAATTTTGTTTTTATATTGTATAAAATACCCTAATATTTCAATACGCCGGGTTATCGACGTGATTTGGAGGTAGATTATTGGAAAAATTAAAAATAATTTTGAAAAATTTAGAAAAATAATATAAATTAGAAAACTTATTTTGAAAAAAAAAGATTTAAAAAAAGATTACAAATAATTATAATAAAAAAAAAAAACAAAAAAAAAACAAAAAAAAAACCGAAAATCAAAAAAAAAAAAAAAATTTTTGGCGGGATCACGGATCGCAGGTGTGACCCGCGATCCGTGCTCCACGGATCGCAGGTGTGACCCGCGATCCGTGCCTCCACGGATCGCGGGTTACACCCGCGATCGGAGTACTTTTGGAAAAAAAAATTTTTTTTTCCTAAATTTCGAAATTTTTTTATTTTTATTATTATATAAAAAAATTACGGGTATCTGAGTTTATTTTCGAATGGATAGAATTATTTCGCTGATGTGATCTACAAACTACAAACTAAACCAGCCTCAGTTGGTAATCTATGGTCACGACAATGTGCCAACCTCACGTATCTTAATCTTCTATTTAAGTGGATGTCGGTGTGACTTAAACCGGTGGTGAAGAGAAGAAAAATTGAAAATGGCTGAAGAAGCCGAAGCCGAAGGTGGTGGTGGTGTGGACTCCATTGTGGCCCTCTCTCTTATGTTGGGAGGGTTCCACTTCAACGCAGCACTATTGCTCCTCGCGCTCTTCTCCTTTCCTTCTCGTTTTGCCTTAGTGTATGTACCACTTGACTTCCCTGCTTTTGTGTTCTATTCCTTGTGTTTGTGTTTTGTTCGATGGTGGTTTGTTTGCAGTGTGATGGGAGTAATGTTGTTGTTTATGGTGGTGCCTTTGGATTATGACAGCAGCTGGGGAAAGAAGTTCTCCAGGTAACGTTCTAAAGTTGCACTTCCATCGTGTTGGTGTGTGTTTTCTCGGAAAACATTTGTTGCAACTTGCAAGGTAGTTTCTTGTTTGTGTGTTTGCCTTTTATGTTTTGTAAGATCTACGTCTCTCATTGATTTCATGATTGTACATTAGGATCATAAATTTTGGCTCGACTGATTAGTTCGACTCGAAAAACGTTTGACTCTAGTTTAACTTGAAAATGAAAGATTTTGATGAAAAATAAAAAATATTCCGACTTGTTTCGGTAAACAAGTCGTTCGAATTCGACTCGATAGTTCAGTTAAATTTTTTTTTATAATTTTTTTTAATATTTAGTAATAACATAAGATTATACTTTTAATTCAAAATTTCACTCCAACTCGATTTGTTTACACCATGTAGTGCACATGACTTCAGATTCCAAATTTTAGCGTTGAAAAGCAATTTTCTGCGTGCATTGCATGCGAAAAATTGCATGTTTCGATTCATTCTTACTTTTCTTGAGGGTGATTGGTTTGCGGGTAGACTTTAAGAAAGTGAAAAAAATTAACTTTTAGACTGTCGTTTCAGAGATTGTTCTAAAGGAAAAGTTTTAAAAAAAAACTTAGAACTAAAATTTCAAATTAAGTTCTATAACTTTCAAAATTGTACTTACATATTAGGATGTGATCGATTAGCAGAGGGTGGAGGAAGGCCTAGATCTAGTCGTCGGATTGTAATTCTTCAAGCTTCAGTTACTTACAACCGGTACCAATACATATTTTATGATTAAACGAAGGAAGAGCATATATTTCTATGTTACAATGATAATTGAAACTTTCAGAGAAAATACCGGTTATTGAACTTCCTTTTGTATTAAAGTGTAGTTTTTGAAAGTCAAGAAAGTGGTCTCAGAATTCTAAAATTTCCTACAAATCAGTGATTCTAAAATCATCTACAAAATTCAACCCTACTCCCTTAAATTAATCCCACGAATTAATCACTCCTAATATCAAACACACCATCACGATGTACATCAGCATAACCGTGGATTTCGACAAGTACAATGATTCGGAATCCATGTGTATAACTATCGAAAAAAATAAGAATACACTTCCCTTCATTTTTAACGCAAAAGTCACCTCCAGCAAAGTTATTCTAGAAATCACCAACTGAAGCATAGTTTACGAAGCAGATACGTACGCAAACATGCACGAGAATATTTTCCAGTCACTCTCCATGCCGAGGACGCAGAGGCTTTTGATCCAAAACAAGCGTATGGTAAGAAATCTAAACGTATTAACTTCCATAAAAAAATATATTACTGACTTTTATTTGACTACATTTTTTCCGGTTGCATGGCATGCCAGTGATTGGCTATGAACCACATTCAGCAATGTCAGTCGGTTTATTTCTCCTGACTGATCTTAGAGATTTATTACATCTCCCAAAGATCAAACTTCTTGCAAGTAGTGCTGTAAGTGGTTTCTCTGACTGAAGTCCAGCTTTTGATTCAGATTTCTCTAGTTCTTTTCCTTTTCATTGTCAAAATTTACCTGTTTCAATATAAACCTGTTTTCCCAATAAGTTGGCACAGTGCCAACCCTGAAACTATTATAATAACTACTTAAAGTGCAACAAGTTTTTTTTTACAATGAAAGAAATAAAATGGATGATCGAAAGCAAAAGAAAACTCAAGTTGACACAGTCAAGTTAAGGATAGTAACTAAGGTTTCAATTTAAACAGTTTGTATGGGCTAAACTTGTGATATTCCTTTTAATTGTTCAGGTGTTCTGGATACCAATCTTAAGACAGATATGGACATGGCTTGGTCTCATACCAGCAACCAAGAAGAACTTCTGCTCTTACTTGGATGCTGGTTGCAGTTGTGCCATAATTCCTGGGGGTACGAGGGAAATGCTTTATTTGGACGACGATTATGAGGTCTGTTTGTCCCATCAATACCACCCATCTTTTCCAAAATTAACTACATGTTCTCTTGCCTCCTAGTGAAACTCATAGATAATATAGAGAGAGTTGAAATGAATTTCAATTTGGTATTCTATAACCACGTTGATTTCTAAATGCAAACTAGAACTTGACACAGTATACCATCTTGTCACAATTAAAATTTTAAGTATCAGAAAGAGTGGGGCTAAAACTTCTGTTCTAAGGTCTAAGAACCACTTATTTTATTATGAAAAAAAAGAACACGTCTATAAATCGAAATCAAATCTCAGTCAATATATATGTGGTTACTGTAGGTTGTGATTTTGAAACGAAGGAAAGGGTTTGTTCGAGTAGCTATCAAGATGGGTACGCCCCTTGTTCCTGTTTTCTGCTTCGGTCAGGTAGTTTCGATGTTCAGCAATTTTTCCCCGTAAACTAACTTCTTATTTTGGGGATCTACACATAAACAAGAAGGAAAATAAATTTATATTGTTTCTAAATTTCCTCATTATGTGTTTTTAGACTCGTGTTTATAAGTGGGCAAAACTTGGAGGAGGCTGGCTTGACAACATCATCACCAAACTTAAGCTTGCACCAGTAGCTTTTTGGGGAGTCTATGGGTACCAACTTAGAAATTCTGTTTCTTTTATCCTTAGTGACCTAATGACCTATAGAGGTGAAATCTAGAACTTTAAAATTGAACAAATGAAAATTTCATTCCTATTAATTCAATCATGTTTTCATCAGATCACCCATACCCTACAGCCTACCAATGCATATGGTCATTGGCAAGCCGATTGAGATTATGAAAAATCCAAAGCCCACAACAGAGGAGGTATTAAGTGTGTGTCACACTAATTCTCAATTAAGTGTGATGTTTCTGAGTTAAGTCTCATGGTCGAATGTTTTAGGTTGATCGAGTACATGGCAACTTTATCTTTGCACTTGAAGAGCTCTTTGAGAAGTACAAAGAAAGGGCCGGTTATCCAGACCTCCAGTTGAAAGTACTTTGAGGAGCTTTACAACTCCACCAAAAATGCACTTATAATTATAATCTTGCTGGCAGATTATAACTGTACCTAGTTAGATAAGCTCTCTTAGATTCCTATATTAATTTCCATGAGATCTTGTTGTTGGATTTTCTTGTAAAAGTGTAGAGCATGCATAAAAAATCAATTTATCAGAGCTAGATCAAACATGATCTTAGATCATATAAGAGCAAGCTATGATGCCTGACTGGCTTGAAAGAAAAAAAATGAAAATGTTGAGGAACAACATATATCATACCTGAAGAATATTGAAGGCAAGCCTTAAATTGCTTGACTTTACCATAACCTATCACAGGGTGTAGAGATACAAAAATTATAAGGCTGAAATTGCTCAACTTCACCATAATTTATGATAAGGTGTAGAGGTACAAAAATGATTCATAATTATTAATGACATCTGAGCTCAAAGTGTAGTTTTATTTGCATGTACCTTTCGATTGCCCTTCCACCATCCTCCTTGATTCCTTGCGGAAGGTCATACTGATCTGCTCTGTACCATTCACATACTACATGGAATAATAAATGTATTAATGTGCATGATCCATTTGGGTTGTCAAACCCCATCTTTATCATTCATCATTCACATTTCGGTTATCACAGCATGTCTTCCTGAACAAGTTTTCATTTGTAGCAAATGAGGCATAAACAGAGTTAGATTACTATTATGCCGAGAACAAGAGGATGCTACACCAGACAGCCGTAAGTTCTGGTCTTAATAGACCAACTACTTCATACAAAATAGATTTACATACTAAATTAGTATTATGAAACGGAACATAAATGCAAGTAGTTGTCACCACTGGTAACTGTGAATTTCAGAGGAAAATTTATTCAGCAAAACCAACTTAAAATGTCTTGCCACCACTGTTTGACATGAGTGAAGCTGCTGCCGCTGCCGCAGTGGGAACAATTCCAGTTGCAACTTCTGGTTTTGACAGATGCAGAAGCCTAAAACAAATCCAGTTAAAAATTATTGGATGTGTTCTTAAATAATTCATCTCTTATGAGATCAAGATGATAGAACTTTCAAATAAGAGATGGCAAAATTGGTTAATAACTGAACAAAAAACTTACGGAGCTAGATGTTCGCAGAAGGATGTTATAGCAGCTGCAACATCAGTGTAATTATCTGCAGTGGCAGGTGCAGTAACCTCAACCAATTGTATGCTTGGAGTGACAGGTACGGCTTCATCGGTGGCATGAAGCTTCAAGATTTTATGAGCTGAACTAACAGTTATATTGATCCGTGCTACTCCTCTTTGAGTATGGAAGGCAAATCCAACCTTCAGGACCTCGTGATCTAGTTTGTAACCAAGAGAATGAAAGAAACGCAGCACATTCTTGCTGACTTTGCTTTCTACCATTGTCCGGACCAATACTGATATTTATTTGGCACCTGCACCCCTCATGTCACCCCCAATATGTCGAACAGTCCTAGACACTAATTAGAATCAGGTTTGTGTAATTTCACAAGAACGAGAGTCCATGCAGAGTGACAGTATAAGCATTACCATGTTGGTGTGGACCGTCCTAAGTCACACAACAGCCTCACCTCGGAGGGAACTGCTCCTAAATGAAAAGCAGCAGCGCTTGGTCGGAGGCACACGAATAGCAGTACAATTACATATAAGAGCTAAGACAATTACATATAAGAGCTAAGACAATGCCTCATACTAAGTACTAACCCAAGTTTGGTCCACTTTTCAAGCACAGCTCATGCACCCTGAGACGTTCTTTGGGAACACCACATAAGCCCTCAAGCAGAGTCTCCAAAGCCTCTACGTGCTGACATATAGAGAATTAAGGCATGAAAGAAGGTGTAGAAGTATAAGACAACAAGATAAGGGCACTGAAAAAACTTTTGACTATGGAATTAGTTTGCACTTGTAACTTCTTTTTTTTAAGATTCTGTCTATAGTAATCAAAGAACAGTTAGAAATAACTAAACATTCCACACAGTGGCTAACATATAGACAGGATAGTAACATGATAACATGATGCTTCAATGTTATTGGAATTGAAGTTGGGAGATCAAAAACAAATCCTCTATTTTAATCTCAGATGCTAAAAGAGATTGCGAGGAGGAAGAAGAAGAAGATTCTTATTATTTCTATTGTATGTATTACATGTTTTGTAATGTATTTATACAAAGTATAATAGATACGTTGGAGTATAATAAATATGTATTTATTGTTTGTGGAGAAGCGGAAACGGCGGAAGAAGCTGGACCGGTGGTGCCAACGGTAAGGTAATTTTAACACGCCCCCTCAAGTTGGATCTGGAAGGGATTGATAGATCCTAACTTGTGAAGAAGTGTAGAGAACGATTTGTGATCAAGAGCTTTAGTGAATATGTCCGCAAGTTGTTCTTTGCTGGGAACGTAGGGAACTTCTATTTCTTTTGACTGAATCTTTTCTCGGATGAAGTGGCAATCAACTTCGATATGTTTAGTTCTTTCATGAAAGACAGGGTTTGTTGCGATGTGACGAGCTGCGTTATTGTCACAAAACATTTTCATCGGGCCTTGGGTTGTGATATTCATGTCTTTGAGAAGCTGACTGAGCCAGATTAATTCGCTGGTAGTGGATGCCATTCCACGATATTCTGCTTCTGCACTGGAGCGAGCAACGACATTTTGTTTCTTAGATCGCCAGGTAACAAGGTTTCCTCCAACAAATGTGCAGAAGCCAGTGGTAGATTTCCGATCGTGACTTCCAGCCCAATCTGCATCAGAATAACCAATAATTGAATTAGACTTGTTAGGTTTCATCCAAAGTCCTTGCCCGGGTGAGCCTTTTAGGTAACATAAGATTCTGTTAACCAAGTCTAAGTGATGTGTGTGGGGAGCATGCATAAATTGACTTATAAGACTTACAGCGTAGGTGATATCTGGTCGAGTAACTGTGAGGTAGATTAGTTTTCCTACCAATCTTTGGAATTGTCCAATATTGGTTAATGGCGTGCCATCTGTGGGTCCTATCTTCCTATTAGTTTCTATTGGTGTGGTGGTAGGTTTTGATCCTATTTTCCCGGTTTCCTTAAGGAGGTCTAGGGTGTATTTACGTTGTGAAAGGAATAACCCTTTCTTGGAATGAGCAATTTCTATACCTAAGAAATATTTCATAATTCCTAAGTCTTTTATATCAAATTTAGATTTTAGGTAGCCCTTGACTAAATTTATTTGGTGATTATTATTACCGGTTATTATAATATCATCGACATAAATGAGAATAATGGTAGTGTTTTTATGATCATGTTTTGTAAACATGGAGGCATCAGCAGAGCTTTTAATAAAACCATACCTAAGAAGAGAGTGACTGAGTTTGGCATACCAGGCACGAGGCGATTGTTTTAGTCCATATATAGCTTTGTGAAGCTTGCATACCTGGTCAGGATGAGAGGTGTATCCAGGGGGTGGAGTCATATAAACTTCTTCTTCCAGATTTTCCTGTAGAAAGGCATTTTTGACATCCATTTGGAATAGACTCCATCCATGGTTGACGGCGACAGATAGAAGAACACGAACAATGTTCATTTTTGCTACAGGGGCAAAGGTCTCAAGATAATCAAGCCCATAGGTTTGGGTATATCCCTTAGCAACGAGTCGAGCTTTGTATCTTTCTATTTTTCCATTGCTATGGTACTTGATTTTGTAAACCCACTTACAACCAACTGGTTTTATGCCAGGTCGGAGAGGGACTATAGTCCAGGTGTGGTTGGTTTCGAGGGCCTGTATTTCTTCATTCATGGCTTTGATCCAATATTTGTTTTTTGTGGCTTCATCATAGGAAATGGGTTCTTTGGTTTTTTCTAATTCTCCTAAGAAGGCTTGGTGTTTTTGTGAAAAAAGATGATAGGATATGTGATCTTGAATAGGGTAAGTGGTGTGAGAGAGAAAATAATCATTAAATCTAGGTGGAGGCCGACTTTGACGAGAGGACCTTCTTGGAATCTCTTGTTGATTGTCTCCTTCTTCAGTGTTGTCTTCGTTTTGGGTATTATCTTGGTCATCTCCTCCTCCTTGGTCATCTCCTCCTCCTTGGTGTGTGGTTTGAGGAAGGGAGTTTGGTAATGGAACGGAAGCGTCTTGAGTGGGGTGTTTAAAAAATGGTTCAGTCTCAAAGAAGGTGACATCTCTTGAGACAAGCATTTTGTTATTTTGGGGATCATAACATTTATATCCCTTTTTTCGAAAAGAATATCCTAAAAAAACACATTTAATGGAGTTGTAGTCGAGTTTGTCATTACGTTTTTTGTGAACAAAACAGGTGCACCCAAAAACCCTAAGGTGGTCAAGGCTAATTTCTTTATTATATAGAATTTCGAGAGGTTTTTTATTGTTAATCGTAGGACTAGGGAGACGATTGATGATGTAAGTAGCAGTAAGAACAGCATCAGACCAAAAATGTTTTGGGACATTGTTTTGAAACAGAAGTGATCGTGTGACATTTAAAAGATGTTGATTTTTCCTTTCTGAAAGGCCATTTTGTTGCGGAGTATTAACACACGAAGTTTGATGAAAAATTCCCTTTTGTTTTAACAAATTTTGAAACAAAGTGCTTGTGTATTCAGAACCGTTGTCAGAACGAAAGATACGAATTTTAGCATCAAACATATTTTCAATAAATCGTAAAAATTCGCAAAAAACTGAGTAAGTATCAGATTTATTTTTTAGCAAGTAAATCCAAGTTGTTCGAGAAAAATCATCAATGAAACTGAGAAAGTATCGAAAACCATTATGAGATTCAATAGGGGCAGGTCCCCAAATATCAGAATGAATTATCTCAAATGGAATATAAGTTTTTGTGCTAGATTTTGAAAAAGGCAATCGAGTTTGTTTAGCAAAACGACATACATCACATAGTAAATCAGAAGTAAAAACAGGAAATAAAGTTTTCAATACATTCGAAGATGGATGACCCATTCTTCGATGCCAAAGGTTATGATCAATTTTGATGTGATATGCCTTTTGATTTGTTTCCAGAACATAAAGACCATTTTGGAGGATGCCTTTACCAATCATCCTCCCGGAAATACGATCCTGAAATAAAACGTTGTTAGGAGTGAATACAACATTACAATTCAAATTTCTAGTAATTTTGGCTACTGATATTAGATTAGCATCAAGATTAGGTATGTATAAAATATTGTCACTAGTGTTATTGACTAATTTTGTTTTTCCTATTCCTTCAATTTGTATTTTATTTCCATTAGCAACAGTAACAAATTTATTTAATAGTTGCAGATTGTGAGAAATGTTATCAAGTAAAGTCGGATCTCCGGTCATATGATCTGTGGCTCCGGTATCAATAATCCAAGGTTTATTTGTAGATTTACTAGATAATCCAGAAAAACTGACAATTTCAGACAATTTGTTATTACCTGCATAATTACCTGTTGCAGGGGGTGTAGTCTGCAAATATCCATTCAAGTGGTCCACTAACCGCCGAATCGGATCCGGGTCGGGTGCTTCACCATTTGATCCGAGAAAAACGGATCCAGCCGAGTCGGGTAACGCGGATCTTCTGGATCCGACTTGGGTTCGGATATCTGGATCGGGATACCTGGGTTTGCTGGAGCTATTTAACCCTGCATTTTTCGCAAACAGGAGAAGATTAGGGTTTGCGTTGTCGATTCGGCTGCCGCCGCTCCCGTTTCTTCCGGGCTGCTGGCTGGCGCTGCTGCCGGCGATGCTTTCCACCATGTTTGCTTGTCTGTGTTTGTTGTTTCTTTGAGGTCGGAGGTGTGGGTGAAGGAACCAGCAGTTGCTGGAGTTGTGTCCGATCTTCTTGCAGTTTTCGCAATGTTCTTCTTTGTGTTTTCCGAAGGTTTTTGTGTTGTTTTGGCTTCGGTTTTGGTTTTTTCCGACGAAAAAGGCTTGATTCTCATTCTCGTCCTTTTGCTGATGAGTCATGGTTAATCTTCGGGATTCTTCCCGGAGAACCATTGCGGTGATGGCGGCGAAAGAAGGAAGTTCTGGTGATAATAACACCTGACTCCTGATGTTTTCAAAGGAAGGGTTCAGTCCTGCTAGGAACTGATAGATGCGATTTTGTTCAGTCCTTTGTTGAATGATGTCCGCGTTGGTTGTTGGAGGCTCATATACTCCTAACTCATCCCATGCCCGTCTGAGAGTACCAAGGTACTCAGTGATGCTCCGGGCGTTCTGTTGGTTTTGTGCGATTTGTTGCTTGATTCGGAAGATGTGTGCAAAGTTCTGATTTTTTCCGAAATGTTCTTGGATGGCTTCCCAGAGCTCCTTTGCACTGTCTTTGTAGATGAATATGTCTGCGATTTTTGGCTCCATAGACGCGATGATCCAGGACATGACCTGGTGATCGGCGATTTGCCATTCATCCAGGGTTTTGTTATCAGAATTTTCTTCTGGTTTTGATGTTCTCCCGGTGATGTGGCCGATCCTCCCTCGACCGCTGAGGGAAAGAGTAACGGCACGCGCCCAGGTGAGGTAGTTTGCCTCGTTCAGCGGGGTGGAGACCAGGCGCTGCATAGCTCCTTCAAGGTGGCTTTTTTCGGACATGCTTTATTTTTTCTTCTCTTCTTTTTGGGTATGGATGTGGGGTATCGACCTGCAACCCCCTAGATGAGGTGCAACCGATGAGGACAGAGGGAGGTCTGAGGTTTTTGTGCGGATTACCGCTCTGATACCATGCTAAAAGAGATTGCGAGGAGGAAGAAGAAGAAGATTCTTATTATTTCTATTGTATGTATTACATGTTTTGTAATGTATTTATACAAAGTATAATAGATACGTTGGAGTATAATAAATATGTATTTATTGTTTGTGGAGAAGCGGAAACGGCGGAAGAAGCTGGACCGGTGGTGCCAACGGTAAGGTAATTTTAACATCAGATAAGTTTGCTACCCACTAATGGGAGATCGAAGGCTGAGAAATGAAAGAAAAAAAGGCTAGCCCGCCAACTTTAAAACTTGGTTAAGTTCGAGTAGACTACAAGAGTAACAAGACTACAACATATCATTTACGTAGGAAGCACCTGAGTCTCTATGATTCCTTGCACCACGCACTCCATCTACGCAGCGGGGGGAGGTGTTAGGGTTTGGATGGGATTTTAACAGGTCGAAATAGTGAAAGTAAAAAATTAAAATAAATAAATAAATAACCTTTGGAGTTTGGAGCAGGAAAAGATGGAAAAATGGAACAGAATGGAATCGTGAGTGCAGTTGCAGGTTTTCGTCACGGAGAACCCTTTACTTTCCTGTTTTGTTTAAACGCTCTTATAAACTTCGTCTCATCAAATAAATAGAATCATGATATGTTGGACTCTTTGACCAGCAAGTAGACGAAGTCACAATGCAACAAGTTCCCATAACCAAGTTGGCCCAAGAGGAATTTTCTACTTGAATATAAGGAGAACGTGATTTTTTCTGCAATTTTGCTTCTTGGCATTGACCCAAGTGGCTATCCAACAAATTTCGTGTTACACAAAATTCCTCTAATTTTGTCATGCTATCGCTGCTGACAATGGTGTTTCTTATTTATTTGCTCTCACACATGTTGTTGAGTTTCAATTCTTATGTTTTTTCCTACATGAAATTCATGTAACCAAGTTGGATCAATAACTACACTTGATGATTAAACTTTAACAAGTACATAAGTTGTGATTGATTTTTAAAAGAAAACTTAACATGTGAGATGTGAGAAAATGAGCTCTAAAACGACTCATGAGTGATTAATTGATTTGCAAAAAATTAACAATCCTTGAATTTAAAATCAATGGCTTTCATAGTTTCATGATTTCCAAAGATTGTATGAGATAGGGGTTCCATCACCACTTTCATTCGAAACCAAAAGACTTTTAGTTCTCTATATTTTATATAACTTCATAACTCTACTTGTCAGGCTCTGCAAGTTGATTATTTTTATTTACGTCATGGTAAGATACATTTTTACATCGATTATTAGAATTTGAAGTTTAAGAACTAGAATTTTAGAATCAGTGTTCTAGATATCAAATTCCTATTAACTGATCAAGCGATCACACCTTTAAACGACTAAGTAGTTATGAATAGGGCTGCAACTCGGATAATATAACTCGGATACCTGTTGTATCCGAATTCGAATCCGAATACCATATTCCATTACCAAATTCGAATTCGAATCCGAATTCAGTAGAACTATCCGAATCCGAATCCGAATCCGAATTCAGTAAAACTATCCGAATCCGAATTCGAATCCGAATTCAGTAGAACTATCCGAATCCGAATACTAAATTTTCGTATTAAAATTTTGGAATACTAAATTTTGGAATACTAATTTGTGTATTTGACCATGTATTCGAATAATTCGGATAATTCGGATAATTCGAATGTTAAATAGCTTGTATCCGAATTCGTATCCGAATTCTAATTGGTAAATTTTTTTAAACCATATTCGTATCCGAAATTAAATTGGTAACATTGAACTTACCAAATACCAACTAAATAGAAATTTTCGAATCGGATACTCGGATACTTGGTAACCATTTGCACTCCTAGTTATGAAGTGTATATATATACACACACATTGAACCAATCCTTTTTTATAGTTTTTTTATTGGTAATAAAAGGTTTTGGATGCAATAAAATGTTAAAACGAGTGTCAGTAATAAGTAAAAACAATAACAAGAAAATTAAAAAGAAAAACAGTTGATCAGGTGTCAACCTCTGGTCCGTAGTGCAAAGCGCAGTTCCTCTCTCTCTCTCTCTCTCTCTCTCTCCGCGTCCGTCGTCCACAGCAGAACCAGAAGTCAGCAAACCCAAGAGGACGACGACGACTCAGATCCCACCTCCATGGCCTCCGCCCCTCCCCTCGGCGGCACCTCCCGCGCCGGTCGCGTCCTCGGCCCGTCCCTCGACAAGATCATCAAGAACGCCGCCTGGAGGAAGCACTCCCACCTCGTCTCCGCCTGCAAGGCCGCCCTCGACAAGCTCGAAACCCTAACAGACTCCCCCCACCCCTCCTCTCCTCTCTCCGGCCTCTCCCCCTCCGACGCCGACGCCGTCGTGTCCCCTCTCGTCCTCACCCTCGACTCCGCCTCCGTCAAGGTAGTCGAGCCCGCTCTCGAGTGCGCGCAGAAGCTCTTCTCCCATGGCATCGTCGCGGGCGAGATCTTCCACCGCTCCGAGGACGCCGGCGGCGGAATCGCCTCGAGGCTGCTGGAGAGCGTTTGCAGGTGCGGGGGACTTGGGGATGACGGGATCGAGATCGGGGTTATGCGGGTGCTCGTTGCCGCAGCTAGATCTCCGACCGTCATGCTTAGAGGGGAGTGTTTGGTGGATGTGGTTAAGAGTTTGTATAATGTTTATCTTAGTAGTCAGAGTGGGGCCAATCAGGTCTGTGCTAAGGCGGTTCTTGTTCAGATTTTGCTGATAGTGTTTGCAAGGATGGAGGCCGATTCCATGGAGGTTAAGGTTCGGTCGGTTTCCATTGCTGATATTATGGATCTGTCAGATAGGAATTTGAACGACTCGCATCTGGTTCAGTTCGCTCAGAATTTCGTGAATGAGGTCATGGATGGGAGTGAGGTTGGGAGTCCTGTTTCTGATTCGAAGGAAGCCGATGTGGCGGTTGGGAGTGTCGATGGAAAGAGTGATGGTGTCACGAATGGAGAGTCTACTGATCATGGTGGTTCCGAGGGTGGGAGTAAGATCAGGGACGATGGACTTTTTCTTTTCCGGAATTTGTGCAAGTTCTCGATGAAATTCTCCACTCAGGAAAATCCCGAAGATCATCTATTGCTGCGGGGGAAATTGTTGTCTCTGGAGCTGCTGAAGATCGTGATTGATAATGCTGGTCAACTTTGGAGGACAAATGAGAAGTAAGTGTGTCTTGCTTGCTTATTGCTTAGTTTGGATCTGTCTGAGTGTTAGTGCCTTTTATAGTAATAAACTAGATCTTATTTAGTCAGTAGCTACTAGAGAAACATTCCTAAAACACATTTGCTAATGGTTTTTTGTTTTTTTACAACTTCTGTTACTTTGACTGGTTTGTTTATCGAGAAAGTAGAGGAAATGAGAAGGATTTTTGCTTGATTGAGTAAAACCTCTGCAGGTCCACTTCCTCGCAGTCCATCAGTATAAACTTATGAGCACATATTCATCGCTGTGCTGCACAACTTTCTCACTGATAGAAGATTGGCTGTTAGAATAAGTAACTTGGGTTGTAATTAGACCATTCCATCTCTATCCCTTGGTATCTTTTAAGTGGCACAGCAGATATATTGAATGTAGTGAATTTTAACTGAAAAACACAAGCCTTTGATGTGAAATTGTCGCTCATGCTCAATATATATAAAAAGAATGTGCCTGGGTGTTCATTAATTCGTTGTACTAAGTTCCCTAAATTTGTCGTTGGATAAGATGTGACGTACTGATGTGTTAGTGTGGGCCTTCTTTATGCTTTTGTTATCTTCTGAGCTGCCTTGCTTATGTGTGGAAGATCAATCATCAACTTGGTGTGATACAACTTCATTCTGCTTTAATACCTATGCTTGTCACTGTTTGTCATGCAGATTTCTTGGTACCATTAAGCAATACCTATGCTTGTCACTGTTGAAGAATAGTGCACTCTCTGTTATGAGCATTTTTCAACTTCTTTGCTTGATTTTCATGAGCTTGCTCACGAGGTTCAGGTCTGGGCTGAAAGGAGAGATAGGGATCTTCTTTCCCATGCTTGTTCTTCGTGTTCTTGAAAATGTCTCCCAACCCAGTTTCCAGCAGAAACTTACTGTTCTCAACTTGTTGGAGAAGATTTTTAAGGATGCACAGATTATTATCGACATCTTTGTGAACTATGACTGTGACGTGGAGGCACCTAATATTTTTGAGAGGTATTTGACTGGTTTTCCTCACCATCTGTGTCAAAGTTCTATTTGTCTAGAAAAATCAAATTTAGCTACATAATCCAGTTTAAAATTAAACTAGTATAGGGCCTCCTGACTTTATTTCACCATTTGGTCCCACTGGAGTATCGGGAGAACAGTCTATAAATTTTATAAAACTCTTCTTTAATTTCATCAGATATTTGCAGGACTGTCAATGGACTTGTAAAAACCGCACTTGGTGTACCTCCTGGCTCTGCCACAACTTTATCTCCTGCCCAAGATGTTACATTCCGCAACGAATCAGTCAAATGCTTAGCTTGTATAATGAAGTCAATGGGAAGTTGGATGGACCAACAGTTGCATATTGGGGAGTACCTTCCTAAAGTTCCTGAAATTGATATACCCACTGGGGGCTCATTTTCTGTAGAAGATGGAGCTGGGCTTGATTTTGAGTTGCAACCTGATGTAAATTCAGAACAGTCTGATGCTATTACCCTTGAGCAGCGGAGGGCCTATAAAATGGAATTTCAGGTGAGCATATTATCTATGTGAATCCATTTTCCCTTTGCCCTTTTCGCTGGATATGTGATGGTTCAACCTTATAACGTGCAGAAAGGTATCTCTCTCTTCAATAGAAAACCATCAAAAGGCATTGAATTTTTTATCAGCACCAAAAAGATTGGCAATTCTCCTGAAGAAGTGGCTTATTTTTTGAGGAATGCTTCTGGACTAAATGAAGCTATGATTGGAGACTATTTGGGTGATAGAGAGGAATTTCCATTGAAGGTTATGCATGCATATGTGGACTTATTGAATTTTGAAGGAATGGATTTTGGTGAAGCAATCAGATTTTTCCTACGCGGATTCAGGTTGCCTGGAGAAGCTCAGAAGATTGATCGGATAATGGAAAAATTTGCAGAGCGCTACTGTAAATGCAACCCTAGTGCTTTTACAAGTGCAGATACTGCTTATGTGCTGGCTTATTCTGTCATAATGCTTAATACAGATGCACATAATAGCATGGTTAAAGATAAGGTGAGTTATCTTTGGGTGTTGTTGTTCCAATCTTCAAGTCTGTCGCATGCAGATGTCACACACATTGATTATGTGTCATGTGACCATAATATATGCAAAGAATGGTATACCCCAGTGCGGTCACATGCATTTCTTGCATTACTTTTGTACATAGTGGTGCTATTCACACAATTTTTATTATTATCATTATATCTTTCACACATGGTCTTCTCCTGTGCCTTGCACTGCCATACGGCCTCAGCTTGTTTAGTATCCATTATTCAAAAGTTTAGTTGCTCGGAATTACTTATTATATAAATTGTTCTCCTTGTGATAACTGTTCCAGATGTCGAAGGCTGATTTCATTCGTAATAACAGAGGAATAGATGATGGAAAGGATTTACCTGATGAATATTTGGGTTCTTTATATGACAACATTGTGCGAAATGAAATTAAAATGAAAGCCAATTCTTCAGCACCGCAGCACAGACAAACCAATGGCATCAACAGGATTTTAGGTTTAGATAACATCTTGAACCTGGTAACAGGAAAGCAGGCTGAAGAGAAAGCATTAGGTGCCAATGACCAACTTATTAAGCATATTCAAGATCAGTTCAAAGCTAAAGCAGGCAAATCTGAGTAAGAAGCATATTTCATACCCAAGACATGTTAGTCATAATGCATTGCTTAAGAGCCTTTTTTTCATTTCCGCTGATGGCAGGCCTATGTTTTATGCTGTAACGGATGCTACAATACTGAGATTTATGATTGAAGCTTGCTGGGCGCCCATGATGGCTGCATTTAGTGTTACTCTTGATCAGAGTGATGATAAGACTGCTACTTCACAGTGTTTGCAGGGCTTCCGTTGTGCTGTTCATGTTACTTCAGTATTGTGTATGGAGACACAAAGGGATGCTTTTGTTACCTCTGTTGCCAAGTTTACTTACCTGCACAATGCTGCTGATATGAAGCAAAAAAACATTGATGCTGTGAAAGTAAGATATACATCTTATCTTGCATATCTCAACGATTACTAATCAGTCAAGGATCTTCAAACTTTTCTAATGTCTGAAATGAAATTATAAATATTAGTAGAAAAAGTAAATGTTGGTTCATGCATTTGATTTGATTGGAAATTGCAGTAGTTATCAATTGCACTCTCGGCTTCAAGCATGCATTTAGTGTTGTCCAACACCCAATCCCGTTCCATTTATCGTATTGTTGAAAAAATCACTGATAATATAATATTGGACACCCATTAACAGTAAACATGTCAGAGGTTTTCCCCTAAACCCATGTTATCCTAATAAAATTTGGATATGCATATGTAATGTCGCTATCCAGAAATTTGATTTTATGTTTGACTTTTGAGCATTTCATAACAACTTAATTTTCCAGGATACAATCTCACACCTTTCTGAACTGTTTTTTATTGGTTTTTTCCCTCGACTGTATGATTGTGTGTGCATGGCATGGCGATACTTTTGGGAAATGGTTGTCACAACATAGAGATAATGCTCTGAGCTTTTTTGGTCTTTTTGAGCCCTTGCACCATAGCTGAAATTTGAAGAAAAACGTGTATGTGTTTCATAAGCCTCAATGATAAATGGCTAAATAAGTGAGCGTGTCTCGATGAAGCTGACCTCAGTTTTATATTTCCATTCTTGTGAATTCTGTGATGAAAGTCCATTTTGTTACCTGTCATGACCTACAGTTTTGTTTGCCTAGATTTTATTTTATTTTACCAACACTTGTTCCATATTCATATTTGTAGGCTATTATATCCATCGCCATTGAAGATGGTAACTATTTGCATGAAGCTTGGGAACATGTATTGACATGTTTATCTCGATTTGAGCATTTGCAACTCCTGGGGGAGGGTGCACCAACAGATGCTTCATTTCTTACATTTCCTTCTAGTGAAACAGAAGATAAATCACAAAAGTCACCAGCTCATGCTTTAAAGAAGAAAACAAATGCTCTTCAGAATCCTGCGGTAATGGCTGTTGTTCGAGGGGGTTCCTATGACAGTACTGGGCTCGGTATTAATGCTTCAGGGCTTGTTACTCCTGAGCAGATAAATAACTTCATCTCTAATTTAAATTTGTTGGATCAGATTGGAAATTTTGAGCTCAATCACATTTTTGCTCATAGCCAGAGGTTGAACAGTGAAGCCATAGTGGCTTTTGTCAGGGCGCTTTGCAAGGTCTCCACTGCAGAGCTGCAGTCTCCAACAGATCCTCGTGTTTTTTGCCTCACAAAAATAGTTGAAATCACGTAAGACTTCGCCTGAGGACCCAGTTCACTTGGATAATGCTGGTTGCTTATTTTTCTAAACATGATGTAAAATAGGATCCAATATTCACTAAAGTATGCATGTTGTTTTCAGGCACTACAATATGAATCGTATCAGACTGGTATGGTCTCGCATATGGAGTGTTCTTTCAGATTTCTTTGTCTCTGTTGGGATATCAGAGAATCTATCTGTTGCTATATTTGTGATGGATTCATTGAGGCAGCTGGCAATGAAATTTTTGGAACGTGAAGAGTTGGCAAATTACAATTTTCAAAATGAATTTTTGCGACCTTTTTGCATTGTCATGCAAAAAAGCAACTCCGCAGAAATAAGGGAACTGATAGTTAGGTGTATTTCTCAGATGGTTCTTAGTCGAGTTAGTAATGTAAAATCTGGCTGGAAAAGTGTATTTATGGTATGTTGAAGCTTTATGATTTCCTTGATTCTTTGATTTTCTATTTTCAATATTTTTTCTCACATGGGAAAACTTCATTGTGTTTGCTAGGTTTTCACTACAGCCGCCGCCGATGAGAGGAAGAACATTGTCCTTTTGGCATTTGAGACCATGGAGAAAATAGTTAGGGATTACTTTCCATACATAACAGAGACTGAGACTACAACCTTCACAGACTGTGTCAGGTGTCTTACTACATTCACCAACAGCAAATCTAACAGTGATGTCAGTCTTAATGCCATTGCATTTCTTCGATTTTGTGCTGTCAAACTTGCAGAAGGAGGATTAGTTTGTTATGATCAGAATACGGAATGCAATTCCGTCAATAAAGACTCACTAGGTGGAGATACTTCTGCAGATAAAGATGACCATGTGCATTACTGGGTTCCTCTGCTCTCTGGTATGTCTCACTCCTGTTTCTGCAAGGTAATCTAGCAAAGTTGGATTTTACCATGCAGTATTGACAAACACCCTGTTTCTTCATTAACAGGTTTATCAAGATTAACAGCTGATTCTCGTTCAGCTATCCGGAAGAGTGCTTTGGAAATGCTTTTTAACATCTTGAAGGATCATGGTCACCTTTTCTCACATCCCTTCTGGATATGTGTCTTCAAGTCTGTAATTTTCCCAATATTTAGTGATTCACGCCTTATTTGTAGTGTTTATGAGGTCTCTCAATGGGAGGACTCTGCTGATCATGATCAAGATAAGTGGACTTCTGAGACCCAGCCAGTGGCAGCACAGTGTTTAGTAGACTTGTATGTCTATTTCTTTAATGTGGTTCGAACTCTGCTGCCAGATATCATTTTGATCCTAACAAGTTTTATGAGGAGCCCATACCACAGCTCTACAAGTACTGGTGTTGCATCTTTGTTGCGATTGACCGCAAGCCTGAGCAATCAACTATCTGAGAAGGAATGGAGTGAGATTTTGCTGTCATTTAAGGAGGCAGCCAATTCGACCTTGCCCGAGTTCTTAGGAATTACCAGGACCATGGACAAAATTGAGATTCCAGATGATGCCCAAGTTAATTCTGATGCAGAAAATTATTCAGAACACGAACTCAATGATAGTGATTTGGAAGAAAGCAATATGGAGACAGCATCGTATTCCATCATCAGAATGAAGGGTCATATTGCTGTTCAGCTCCTTCTAGTACAGGTATCACAACAGTAGGTTCCCCCATAAATATGATTGAGCACTTTTTTTTAGATTTATTTGCAAATATCAGCCTATTATGAGCATCACCTCATACTAATTTTATTAATTTACTAAAAATTTAAAATTGTTCTCTCGGATTTTTCTCAAAACATTCAAGTATTGTTTTATCTTTGGACGTTGAAGTCTTTTCGACAGATCAGATAGCTTATCTGGCCCTGTGCACTACATTTGGTTTCATTCTTCTGTCGCTTGAACTGCTTTTTGCTCGATATCATTTCTTTGATCGAGTCTCTGGGCTCTCTGCATCCTTTTTTTTTTGCTTCACAGTTTGATAATATAAATCCAGGAGAACTGATAAAAAAGTTTTTATCACCAGGCTGTGACAAGGTTGTATGAAGCTCACTCCAAGTGTTTGTCATCTTCTCACATCACTATGCTCTTGGAAATACTTTCGTCAATCACTTCTCATTCCAGTGAAGTGAGCATTAACAAGTCCCTGCTACAGAAACTTCAAAGAGCATGCATTCATTTAGACATGTCTGATCCGCCTGTGGTCCATTTCGAAAATGAGTCTCACCAAACTTATCTCAGATTACTACAAACTATACTTGCCGGTGACACATCTATATCGATAGAGGTTGGTGCAGAAGCTCGTCTTGTCACCATTAGCGAGGTTGTAATTTGTATCTACCTGAACTGTGCTGGACATCAACCAGCGGAACATGTATTAGATATGCGGCCAAACCCTGTGCACTGGGTACTTCCATTGGGCACGGCAAAGAAGGAAGAATTGGCAGCTCGAACATCCTTAGTAGTACATGCAATGCGGGCTCTGAGGTGTTTGACAAGAGATTCATTTAGGAGGTATGTTCCGCGCATCTTTCCCTTGCTAATTGCTCTTACAAGGTCCGAGCATAGTTCAGGAGAAGTTCAGCTTGTCCTTGGTGAGATTTTCCAGTCATCCATAGGCCCAATAATATTGAATTCTTGATGTACATCGTCATGTTTACTTCGTCATTTTTCCATAATATAATAATCTATAAATTTTGTTTCATTTTTCATACAGGAAATGTTATAGTTTTTGTAATCTGATCCTTGTGTTTAATTTTTTAATCTTCCTTGTAGTTGGCACTCCTTTGAGATATGGAAAAGTTGTTTCTCTATACTTGTCTTGTTTACGCATGTGGGTGATACATTGTCTCAAAGTTCATTGCAAAGTCAATCAAAACATTTAAAGAAATTTATCAGAGCATTCGTATTTATTTGTTGCGCCATAGTTAGACCTGCAAATCTGTAATGATCCAAATGATGACAGGAAAACAAAGGTGTTCATTATACACATTATACGGAGCCATATCTTAGTAGCGGAGTCACAAGATGTAGGTAAAACATAATTCACATGGTGCGACCTTTTTCCGGCCCCGAGAAAACAACTTAAATGGTTTCAACAACTTGAAAAGTGGGTTATCCAGAGTTTCTAAATCATTTGCCCTTGTGAGTTGTGAATTGTGATATCCACATCAGTTAAAGCCGAAGTAATACGCTTTATCAGAAAACCAACTTATTTCTTGCTAAAGAGGTAGAGCCGCAGAGGAATTATTTTCGAAAAGAGTGTAGACTGTGTAGTCAACTGAAAGGGTTTAATCCTCTTTACACCACCCATTGCAAGTTGCAACACATGATTAAAGCCTTTAAGCAATACATTGCAACTTGATAAAATCATTTCAACATATCGTATAAATAAAGGTATATATCCCTAACAGTGTTACACAACGGCTTCTTATATTCTAAATACAACTTAAAACAAAAACTCCATATATATATATACAGGAATTCTCAAGTGAGCTCAGGGCTTAATCAAACTAAATTAAGCCCCCACAATATCCACCACTCATTTCAAAATGTAAGGTAGATTAAGAAAAAAACGGTTATGGTAATGAATGGTGAGATTAACTGTAAATAAGATCCAATGGTGAGATTGTAGGGGGCTTAAACTAAATTTGATGAGCCCTGAACTCACTAGAGCTTGACTTTATATATATATATATATATATATATATATATATATATATATATATATATATATATATATATCTGAAACCAAGAAGTTAACAAGGTCTTCCTTCTCCAGTAGACCCTTCCTTCCTATCTGTAATCATTCTCCCTCCTTAGCCTCCCATGCATTCCCTTGCAAGGTCTCCTCTTCCTCCGCCTCCCGCCACCGCCAACGGGCACCGGCAATGCCTCCAACCCCATCAGCTTCGGCACCACGCCGGGCTTGCACCACACTACCCTCTCCCCGCCCACTATTGCGGGCAACTCCAATACCACCCTCCTTCCCATCTTGACCTCCCGGAAGGAGGAGCGGTACATGGCGTCTCTCCCGTCCAATGAGAAACGCGGGTACTGGTCGAGCGCATTCCTTGCGCACCTTAGTATGTCCGACCGGTTCACGCATGACATCCTTCTTTGCACCTCCACCTCCTCCTGCGCAGAATTCTTGTCTTAATTAACAAATATGCAAACATGCATTTTCATTCCATCAAAAAGATGGGATGTTAACAATGATATGTATATATATATATATCCTATCTTTGAACGCGATACGACTTGTGAATGTGATTCGATGTTATAACCGACTATCACTTTATTCATTAGGTGACACATTACCATACGTAGAAAATGTTGTGTCTCGAAAATGAGACAAGTGAACACACAAAGGATGATGTGATTCACTCAGAAGGTAAAGATGATTAAATATTATAATTTGAAACCTACGGCTTCTTCCTCTATGTCTAGTTGCAGTATCATCTCCTCCAACGTGAGAGGACTCCTACGACACTCATCATCTTGGTCAACATCATCTTCATCCTCGGCAACACCATTGGTGGTGGAGGTAGCCACAAGAGAGGGAGTGGTGGTGGGCTTGTTTCTCTGGTTTAGAGTGGAAGTGGAGACAACGTTGTTGCAGAAGGTCCGGATGCCTCTCTTCATCGTGGCGGCGACGGAGTTTTTGAGGAGGTGGAGAGAAAGGTCTCTCATGGTGTGGAGTTGCTGGAGTGGAGTTTGACGTACTTGACTGCTGGTGGAGATAAAATCAAGAGAAGGAGCGGTGGAAATTAATTATAGTGTTGTGGGCGTGAAGGAAGTTAAGAGGGTGGAGGTGATCATATTCATATGCTTGCTTAATATATGTCACAGGAGTCTTATGCGGCTGTCATTCGCTTGTGAATAGGATCCCATAACCATGCATGGATTTTGCGTTTTAGTATCAGGATGAGGAAACAGTGTGGTATGTATCTATCACATGAGTCATGACTTTAATTAGAAAGCTTCATGCAGCTGATTGGAAACATCAAGTTAGCTGTATTTCGGGTAGACCCGAAATGAAAATGGACCGGGACAAAACTAATTTGAGGTTGTATTGCATTACTGCTTCCGTTGATCAAAAGTTTGAAAATTAACTATGTACTCATGGTTAGACACAGATTGGACTGGTGACTATCAAATACGTTGATAATTGACCTCGTACCTATCTATCACTGTGCGTTTCACAATTTGTGTTAACCAAATTCCAATCCGATGACGCACCCTACCCTGAAGCGACGGCTAGCACGGATCGGCCTAATTGGGGAGCTCTGCTAGAAGTTGTGCGACCTCGATTTCCTCGTTCTCGATCGTGCTGGGACCGACAATCTGATCCGCGGAAGGCGACTCCCGACGGTTCTTCCCTTAGCATTTGTCGCATGTGAAGGACTCGACGCTCTTGATGCAGCGGGTGTGGACCCAAACGTCGCAGTCAATCATCTCTTACCCGTCATCGAATGTGACGTCGCAAGAGCGATCGACGGTCCATAACCCATCCTTCCAGTGCTCCTTCGACATTGCGGGGACGGGAGGGCGGTGGGATCAACTCTTCAACGCTTCCACCACCCGTAACCCCTCATCAACCCCCGACTCTTGCCCTAATTTTACTCCCAATTTCAAGAACCAAATTGGGATTTGGTAGGGTGCATCGTCAGGTCAAATTGCGGTTTTAAGTCGTGTTAGGAGGATAACAAGGAAAATAACGCCTTAATGGGATACGTTAACAGACTCATAGGGACGAATATGTTTTTCACTAATTACCAATATATTTAATAGGTAACTGTTCAATTTGTGTCGAACCATGGGTACGTAATTAATGTCATGGACGATATTTGACTTTAAAATTTATGACTTAAAAGTTAATGATCTATTAGTTGTTGGGGGGGGGGTTCTGAAACTGAGGGAAAGGAAATGAATCTAGATTCCAGATGAATCTAGATTCCGATTGACTCTGATTTTGAGGTTGTTTGTGCACGTAAATGAATTTTCCATCAGATTTCCATTGTAAGTATAAAATTTTATTTGAGTTTTCCATCCGTTTGAGGTTGAAAATCAAAGGAAATCGGGTTTTGGTCAACCGAAATGATCTTTTCGGTCCCTTAAACACATTTTGGCCAACCGAAAGTAGTTCAAACACCCACGAAATCACGTTTCCAAACATGAACAAATAACAAAATCCAGTCAAAGGGAAAATACTTTATATTAGATTATGTTTTAATCTACTTTCCTGTTGGCTCCAAAATTCAATTTCTGTTATTTTCCGCACCACTAACACCCCTTAGTGTAATTTTTCATTCCAATTGTTTGATGAACTGCATATATACTTCCTACTTCATAATGCTGTAACTTGTAACCTTACGGTTCAAAAGCTAAAATCATTCGAAGGACCGCATAAATATGACAGTCAAATACTCTATTTCTCACTGAAAAGACCTGCCTCGAGGAAGCACTCCACGGAATCTTTGATGGTCTCTTCGACCACTCTGCTCTTCCAACCTAATTGCTTCAATTTCTCTGATGTTATGAGACCTCCTCTGTTGGCGACATCGATGTAACTAGCGCACAAAAAAATCAACAAACAAAAACAGATAACTCGCCAGTGAACAAAACCACATCGTAAACTAATTGTAGTTCCACTTTGTACCTTGTAGGATAGTTATACTTGGGGTACATGTTCCTCATTTTGTCAATGAGCTCGCGTACCGTCATAGACTGGTGGGAGCAAATGTACCTACCAGCTGCCTTGGGTGTCTCATACACCAACAACAAAGCCTCGGCTACATCTCGAACATCGACAAAGTGTCGAAGGCGGTTCTCCAATAGCTCAGTTGATCCTTGTTCAAATTCAACACATACACTTCAGTCGACCACTTAGTAAAAGATTAGTGTATCAACCAAATTGTGTCTTTTTATATCAAATCTAATATGCCACTTCGAATTATTTGAAGGATGTTAACGAAATGATCCCATGTTTTTTACCTTTGAAAAGGTTTAGGAGGTACATGCTGCTAGTGTTGACTGTTGACTGAAGCAATGGTCCAATGACAAGAGATGGCAAAACATTGACAACATGAAAACCATTTGCCTCTCCATAACTCAGTGTTTCTTCCTCAGCCATTGTCTTGGCAAGGCAGTACCAGTTCTGCACACACTACAGATCAATCACACGACTGTGGCATTTTTCAGTAGAGATGAGAAAGCAAAAGTTTGTGTTTTTATGTTAACCTCTATTGTCTTGCAGTGTTCTTTGTCTGACCAGCAGGTTTCGTCCATTGGCACATGTTGTGGCCAATTTGGATTCATATAAACAGCACCAACAGATGACACAAACACAAGTCTTCTTACATGAGCCTCTTTGCATGCCTTCACTACGTTCTTGGTCCCTATTATTGCAGGTGCCAACATTTCTGCCTGTAGCATGTCGAAGACATTTACTCTCTTTTTCAAAGAAATTTTTACCTGACTAAACCTGAAGATGTAATCTCACAATCGTTGGAGTTCAATTCTTAATTTTGACTATTGAATGATTTTTTATTAACTCATTACTTACTCTTGAAAATTGATCATGCTTGATAAACAGAAACCCAGAGATATAGCTAAGGGAATGATAGAAGCACAAAATATTTCAAAAAAATATCTCTGGTTAGTATTTTCAAAAATAAATAAATAAATAAACCTCTGGACTAGCCAGCTTGCATGAATAAGGAACAGGACATGCTGTATGGAAAAGTCCTTCACAGCCCTCCATGGCCGCAAGCAATGAACCATGATCGAGAAGGTCAGCTTTGAAAATCTCTAGATTCTCTGTGGCCTTTTCCAATTTCATCAGATGACCATTTTTCTCACTACCTGCATACCACTTAAATCACGAATTTTCTCAACAAGAAAGGTTCTTGACTACAAAACTTTGAAATAGATGCTGACCAGTTCTTGTTTTCAATAGTTCCAGTAACAAAAGCACTACATAAACATCAATATTTGTTTTTGTTTTTTTAAGGCACCTATATTTGTTATTGTAATAGCTAAATTCTACAGAAAAAATAACACCCCAAATACATAAATTTGAAATAGAAATTAGCTTTATTATCAGGTTCAGTTCATGGAACCAAACAGGTTGTGTTGGGCATTTTCATCCAACAAAAAACAACAAAAATTGTGATCAAAAGTTTGAAATATAGAAGTGAGAGAGTAGGTAGAGTTACTTGGATCTCTTAGAGTTGCATGGACTTTGTAATCCTTGGAGAGGAGAAGCCTCACCAACCATGATGCAACATATCCACCACCACCAGTCACACACACAAGCCTCTTCTGTACCATTTTATCTGTATGAGATCAAAAGATTGTAATCTCTTTTTGGAGCCTTAAATAAGTTCCCATACAAGAATAGGAATGAAATCTATCAATAAAGTAATTTAAATGCGTTATAATTTTCATTTGGCCCCTCTACTTTAGAGAAGTATCTTTCATTATTTTAACACAACTTGTGTTTATTTTGCTACGCAACTCATACATCCAAAGAGATAAAGAACCTAACACCATCGAGGCAGTGACATGAAACAAATTTTGGAACCCCAAAATGAACCAGTGGAGATTATATATATGGTAAGATGATGAAAGGATTAGTGTAGGCTGTTTTTGCTACATTTAGTTATAGTTGGGAATGTACGACAACATCAAATGATTTTATTTTATTTTATTTGAAATTGGTATAGTAAATTGAAATTAAACATACACCGACGTCCTCTCTAAAATTCGAATTTCACTTAAAGACCACAATCGAGCTACATCACTTATGTATCGATCGAAGTTGTTGGTCATTAAAACTATTGAAAGATTATGTATCGCATATATAACTCGCGTTTTTCTGTTTTGATTATACTTCAACTTTAGTTAAAAAATACAAGGAAAGCTTGAGTGCGGAATCTAAATCTCGTTTACTGCACCTAATTGCACGTCTAGTCATAAAAAAGTTAATATAAGAGTGGTTTTGTCATTTTGTGTAAGTAATGTGTTTATAATCGACTCATATACGACTTGAAAAGCCAACTTACATTTATCAAACAAAACTGGATATTATTATTCTTTTAGTTACAACCTTTTCTAATAAAACTATTTAGCTTGCGCGAAGTTATTGGTGGGGCGAAATTATTATTTCTCCCATTATTCGAATACAGTATTAAAAATATAGATTGCTTTGGAAGGAATAGGATACAGTAACCTATTAACTTAGCTAACCTTGGTGTCCAAATTATTGACAACAGCGGCCAGGAGGAGGAGGCAAGGAGTGGCGACGGCGAGGTGGAGGCAACGACGAGAAGGGCCAACGGAGAGGAGGAGGTAGGGTTTGGTTTGGTGAGGAGATGTAGGATGAAGGGAACGTTTGGTATTTGGGTTATTGAGTTTTGTTTGTTAAATGAGATATTAGGTTTGGTAAATGTGTAATTGGATTGAGTATTCGGGATAAACGGGTAATTGGATAAGTGTTAATCAAATCTCAAGCGAGCATTATCCGACCATCCAAGTAAAATCGAGCGATATACCGATCATAAGCTTACAACCTAATTTAACATACAATTTGTGATTTAAAAAAGAAGTTGCAACAATTTTAGTAATATAACATGCAGTTATAAGTGAGCCGTATCTCATGCCTATTTCGGCCCAGAGGAATTATTGCAAATAAACTTTAGTGGGCGTGAAAGAATATTGTAAATAGCCCGTCAATGATAAACTAAAGACTCATTGGGCTAATTTTAATCCACTTATGTATAACACACAGGCATCCGAGATACCCAACCCTAACATGAAACCCCAACTCCAAAGCCTTTTTGTCAACATTTTGGCATTTTACGAACTCAATAACAAAGTCAAGTGTTGATAGATTTTAATGTAAGAAAAATACGAACCATGTGATATTGGGACTCACATCACATATAAGGAAGAAACAGCCAAATTAATATGATTTATCATATGAACAGATCTCCCTAACTACTAATTCAAGTCCAACGAAGTGCTTCGATCCGAAAATATATCGGGCAAGTGAACCTTTTAGAAAATTAGAAATGATGAATTTAGACTCGAGCCCTTCCTTGACTAGAAATCATGCCCCAACCATTACCAAGGTTCTTTGAAAAACTAAACGGGGTTCAGAATTTCAAGAAGAGGCACTTTAACCTTACCTCCATTACATAACCTTAATTAGGCTGAGTTTGTCTCAGAGTTCAATCCAAAAAGATGCTAATCAAATAAACTAATCCCACAACTTGACAAAGACTCCATTAGCATAATAGAGAAAGTAGTAAACTAAATCCAAAGCTGCATCATCCGACCCTTTTTTCAACATTGGTATTAAACAACTGGATTTGTTTAATACAAAGAGGTTAAGACTAATGTCGGTTGAATTAAAGGTATCGACTTTGTACATGTTTGTTTGGATCGAAGCAGTGAGATGGAGCAAAACGACAATGTTAACGCCGGAGGAGGCACATGTGGTTCCACCTTTTAGTGAGGCAGTGCGCCGTCTGCTTAATAGAATATTAAACCTCCACTTATTTTTTAATCCTCCAAAAACCATTACTAATATACTACGGTTTTAATTCTTTGAAAGTGTTGTCCCCTTGTTTTTAACTTCGTTTAAAGTGATTACGGAAGAAAAAATTATTCTCATTAAGTAATGATCTTGTTCCAAGATAATTTTTTTGTTTTCAACGACTATTATTAGTTTATTACCAACCGGAGCTAGTTTAGCTGAGCTACACTTAGGTCTAAGGTACAATAAAGTAGATAAAATAATTATTACGAATCACAGAAGACTATGCATCCATTTTCATCTCATAAGAATCCTCCTTTCGTGAAGTCACTCGTATATAATGATAAGCTATGATCACAGCTATCTATAAGAATAATCAAACAAATTAGTAAACTAATTTCTTTTACCCGTGTTATGGCCACAATCAACTTTTGAACACATCAAATCGAACATCTCCTTAGAAAAAAGGGTCGCTACTCGCTAATGGACAAGGTTTGTGAGGTCATCTAGGAGAACATGGTGCATGATTATTAAAGGAAACTGTTGTGGGAGAGGAATGTTTTTTGCATTAGTGACTTGCACATGCATTAGCTTTGTGCTTAGTGCTAAATAAGCTTTTGCTTTAGGGTTTAGTGCGAACCTGTGAAGATATGCCTGGTTTCTAGTTAAAGCAACGTTAGGAGTTAGGACCGATGACATCAACTAAATTTGATGTAATGTTAGGTAAATTTACACTTCGGAGTATCTAAAAAATATTTCTTGAATTAAAAAATTATTTAGACAGTGAAACAATTGTCTTCACAGGCGAGTGAAGTGTTATATACAATTTGCATCGTATATACCATTATCGAGGATTTAATATAAGCATTCCCCATATTTGAATTCAAGCATTCGCATTTTATATTCATTAATCCAAGATTGAGAATTTGGTGTGGTTAACCTGAAACTGAAGCCAAATTTGCGATCACAACAAGGGATCAACGTACTAGGGACTTACTCGAAACCAAGATAAGATATTTCAATGCAGTTTGGGCTTAACAATTGAGTTTAACTGAAATTAAGATATGGACCATGTGGTAGTCTTGTTTTCTATTATAATTTCAACCTAAGACCATTCCACCGTACTCCGGAGGACAAGTGTATTCGAATAACAAATTAAGTTTAACTTAGTACCATGTCAAATATTGAACTATCAAAGTAATCGATGCACAAAAGGAATTGAGCACACATAAAAATAACGAAGAACGCGCGACATCTACCCGTTACGACTTGCGAGAAGTGCAAAGACCATACAACCTATACAAAAAGATAGCACTTTGAGAATAAGATTAGTAATTAAGTAATAATCCTTCTTATGTGGAAAGTAAAGTCTAGTGACTAGACGCGGTTGGGTTGTGATGTTTTAAGCAGAAATTTCAATTTGACCTTTCCTTTTACTATTAGGAAATTGAACTTTGCCAAACAAAAAAAATGTATGTACCTTCTCAAGTTCATGTCGTTCCAAAAGGAGAAAAAAAAAACTCAAACTTCATGACTACATGTCTACATCCCTAAATATTTCAGACAATGTAATATTGCAGTACGCCGACTGGCAAGGAGGAGACAGAACTACATGTAACTGACACCATCACGTAACATTCTTGTACATAAATATATTTTTCAATATAACACCGTGTATATATATACATATACACGTATAAACATATATATACGTATTTATATTAATTATTTACAGCGGTGGAGTTGGCTGGCAAATGTGTGGCACATCCATTGGACTGCGTGCCATCTTTGACTGACTTGTTTCTAATCTTGACACCACAGCAGAGTTGTAAGTCCCAACATCTTCACGTGTCCAAACCCTACTCGTTGCCCCCCCCTCGATTGTGGGTCCCACGAGGGACAAGATTAAGCTGGGCGTTGTGGAAACAGAAACATGATTGACGGTAGGTCATAAGATTGACCAAGTTCCAACGCCTTTGATCGTGTCCACGTGTCGCTACGCTCCCCACCTCACGTGCTACCCACGTCATTAGAGTAATAATTAGCATCTCGATTGGTTTTAGTTGAATTTAAATTTGCAAGTTGACGTTACCCATTTCTCATAGCATTTTCCATCTTATTAGTACAGCCCTAAAAGAACATCAAACTCACTTGACGCATGAGATTAATTGATTCTTTTTTCAAACAAACGCACGACTGTCTAACAACTGAATTAGTCCGAGATGGTATGCATTTATCATAAAAATGTAATTTAATGTCTAATGTTGCCTTTAAAATTAGTAATGAACTTATAAATTTAAATGTTTTTTGATAAGCGGGATGAAGTAATTTTAATTATAAACTTATGAGTTTGCAAATGCACCTCTTATCCCCCACCAAATTGGTCTTAAAGATTACTTAGGGACAGAGAGGGTGTAATAATTTACTCGTAAACGGTATGTTTTGCTGATCTAAAAAATACATTTTTTATTAGATTTAACTACAAGTTGCACGTATGGACCGTAATTTTTTTACTTAATAAAAAAAAATCCAAAATTCGAAATTTAGGAAGAAAAAAAATCCAAAACTACTCGGATCGCGGGTGTGACCGTGGTCCGTGGTCGCGGGTCACACCCGCGATCCGTTCCCCGCCAATTTTTTTTTTCTTTTTGATTTTCTGTTCTTGCTTTTTCTTTTCCGTTTTTATTTTTTATTGTAATTATTTGTAATCTTTTTCTAAATCTTTTTTTTTCAAAATATGTTTTCTAATTTATATTATTTTTTAAAAAATTTTAAAATTATTTTTAATTTTTCCAATAATCGACCTCCAAATCACGTCGATAACCCGGCGTATTGAAATGTTAGGGTATTTTATACAACAAAAAAACAAATTTTTTTAACCAGATTAATAAATTATTTACAACTGAATATTAAACAAACACTAAAACTAATTAAAACAAAAAATTGGAAACGTTATCAAAAATTAGTAGGGTGTACACACATTGCAAATATTTTTGGAGGTGTATACAACAAAAAATTAAAAACACAATTAAAAAGTTTTAAAAAATAATAACAATTACAAAATATATTTTGAAAACAAATATAATAAAAAACATAGTTAAAATGATTTTTAAAAAATCAAAACATAAAACACTACGACTAAAATCGACCTCTTTTAAATTTTCTTTTATTGTTTTTTATTTTATGTTTTTGATATTTTAAAAAAAATATTAATCTGTTTTTTAATATATTTATTTTTGAAAATAAGTCTTCTAATTCTTATTATTTTTTAAAATGTTTTTATTTATTCAAAAAATTTAATTTTGTTTTTAATTTTTTCAATAATCGACCTCCAAATCACGTCGATACCCGGCGTGTATTGAATTGTTAGGGTATTTTATACAATATAAAAACAAAATTTCTTAGTCAGAATAATAAATTATTTACAACTGAATATTAAACAAACCATAAAACTAATTAAAACAAAAAATTGGTAACGTTGTCAAAAATTCGTAGGGTGTACACACATTACAAACATTTTGGAGGTCGATACAGCAAAAAATTAAAAACACAATTAAAAATTTTTTAAAAATTAATAAGAATTACAAAACATATTTTGAAAGATATATATATATATATAAAACATAGTTAAAATGATTTGTAAAAAACAAAACATAAAATCAAAAATAATAAAAGAAAATAAAAAAGTCCCAGATTTTAGTCGTAGTGTTTTATGTTTTGATTTTTTTAAAATCGTTTTAACTATGTTTTTTATTATATTTGTTTTCATAATATGTTTTGTAATTGTTATTATTTTTTAAAATTTTTTAATTGTGTTTTTAATGTTTTGCTGTATCGACTTCCAAAAATATTTGCAATGTGTGTACACCCTACTAATTTTTGATAAAGTTTCCAATTTTTTGTTTTAATTAGTTTTAGTGTTTGTTTAATATTCAGTCGTAAATAATTTATTAATCTGGCTAAAAAAATTGTTTTTTTATTGTATAAAATACCCTAACATTTCAATACGCCGGGTTATTGACGTGATTTGGAGGTCGATTATTGGAAAAATTAAAAATAATTTTAAAAATTTAGAAAAATAATATAAATTAGAAAACATATTTTGAAAAAAAAGATTTAAAAAAAGATTACAAATAATTACAATAAAAAATAAAAACAGAAAATCAAAATAGAAAATCAAAAAAAAAATTGGCGGGAAACGGATCGCGTGTGTGACTCACACACCCGCGATCCAAGTAGTTTTGGAAAAAGAAAAAAAAATCCTAAACTTCGAATTTTGATTTTTTTTATTAAATAAAAAAATTACGGCGTATGGACATTTTTTTCCTAAAAATACGTTGTTTGTACTTGGATTTAAAAATGGGTCCTTATACACGACCGCTCGCGTCCCGGATGCGGCTAACGTGGTCAGTTGAGTCAGCAATCCAGTAAGTAGAGAAAATCATTTAATAACATGTTGGTGTCACATACAACATTTAGTTTCACAATACAACATTACTTTCTCACTGCAACGTTTGGTTTCCACATGCAACTTTTACTTTCTCAGTGGAACGTTTGGTTTCCCATGCAACTTTTACTTTTCCAACGTAACTTTTGGTTTTCCCCAAAAAACAACTTAAAAAAGCAAAACATGTTCCTTTTTAACATCACGTCTATCCTTTTTAAGTTTGTAGTTCACATTTTTAACTGTGAGTTCTACCTTTTTAAGTGATGTTTGTTCTTTTTTAAGAATTTGTGTTCCCTTTTATGTTTGAGGTTCTCCATTTTAACTGCGAGTTGTACATTTTTAAGTGTAGTCTGTTCTTTTTTAAGTGAGTGTACATTTTTAAGTGTAAGTTTTCTTTTTTAGTGTTTTTTGTTCATTTTTAAGCTTGCGGTTCTCGTTTTTAACTGTGAGTTGTACCTTTTTAAGTGATGTTTGTTTCTTTTTAAGAATTTCTTGTTCCTTTTTATGTTTGAGATTCACCTTTTTAACTGTGAGTTGTACATTTTTAACATTTAGTTTATCAATGCAACATTACTTTCTCACTGCAACGCTTGGTTTCCCCATGCAACTTTTACTTTCTCACTGCAACGTTTGGGTTTCCCCAGGCAACTTTTATTTTTCCCAACGCATCTTTTGGTTTCCGCAAACAACAACTTAAAAAGACAAAACATATTCCTTTTTAACATCTACGTCTATCATTTTTAAGTTTGCGGCTCACCTTTTTAACTGTGAGTTGTACCTTTTTAAGTGATGTCAGTTCTCTTTTAAAAATTATTTGTTCCTTTTTATGTTTTAGGTTCTCCTTTTTAACTGTGAGTTGTACTTTTTTAAGTGTAGTCTGTTTCTCTTTAAGTGAGTGTACATTTTAAGTGTAAAGTTTTCTTTTTTAGTGTTTTTTGTTCGTTTTTAAGTTTGTGTTTCTCCTTTTTTAACGTGAGTTGCACGTTTTTAAGTGATGTCTGTTCATTTTTAAGATTTGATTGTTCCTTTTTATGTTTGAGGTTCACCTTTTTAACTGTGAGTTGTACATTTTTAAGTGTAGTTTGTTTCTTTTTAAGTGAGGTTTATTCCTTTTTATGTTTGAGGTTCTCTTTTATAACTGTGAGTTGTACCTTTTTAATTGTAGTCTGTTCCTTTTTAAGTGAGTGTACATTTTTAAGTGTGAAGTTTTTTTTAATGTTTGTTTCCTCCTTTTTAAGATATGTTGTTTCTTTTTAGGTATTACTTCATCCTTTTTAAGTTCCTGTTTTTCCTTTTTAAGTATTGCTTCATCCTTTTTAATTTTTTGTTGTTTCTTTTTAAGTTGATGTTTTCCTGTTTAATTTTCTATTTTTCCTTTTTAATTTTCTGTTGTTCATTTTTAAGTTATGTTTGTTCCTTTTTAAGTTGTTTTTCCTTTTTAACAAAACCAAAAACTTTAAATCAACCACAAAGAAACAAACTTTTCCTCAAAAACTTAACAAAAAAAAATCCAAATCAGCTACAAAGAACCACACTTCCAATAAAAATGAAGACCAATCAATCATAGAACAACACCAAAAACTTCAAATCAGTAACGAAAACCAAACTTTCCCCAAAAACCATCACACAAAAAACTCAAATTAGTTACAAAAAACCACATTTCTCCTCATCCGCAAAAACTCAACACAAAAAAACTTAAATCAGCTACAAAACAACCATGTTTCCGAAGAGCCCAAGATCAATCCATCACATAACAAAACCCCAAAACTTCAAATCAGCCACGAAAACCAAACTTTCCCCCAAAAACAACATACAAAAAACTAAAATCAGTTACAAAAAATCACAATCCTCCTCTTCCTCGCCGACCAACTACATCGTGACGTCCTAACCAACGACGTCGGTGTCCCAACCTCCTTAAGACTCATTCCCGCGTCATCTTCTCGGCATCCCTCTTACCGATCTCGTCTTCCATCGAGAGAAAATGATGGAAAATGAACGATTTAGGGGGATAATGGAAGATTTTGAGAATATATGTATGTTGGAAACCAAAGGTCACATATTTCCACGTGCGTGTGATGTGACACAAAATAAATAAATAATATGTGATTTAGTTAATCTTTGGTTTTTGCTGACTGTATTGTCTACGTCAGATGACGTCCTGGACGCACCACGGTCATAAAACATTTTCCTTAAAAAATGTTTTTGGGTTTCTGAAAATCTCAGTCGCTCCGAAATTTAGCCGAACGACGCCTGGTTTCCGGCTCGGGTGGGGTCACTAGACCTTTTTTGTTTTTTTAAAGTTAATTAAAATTTAATATTAATTAGTGTAATTAGTTTAATTTGTAAATTCTTTAGTTTAAATAGTTTAATTTCTAAATTAATTAGTTTACTTAGTTTAAAATCAGTTTAATTTGAATTTTATTAGTTTAATTTGTAAATTAAAGCAACAAGTTATAATAATTATTTTTCTTGATTTTTATTATATTTATTAGATAAACATGTAAAATAAATTATAATGATTTAGATAAATAAATTGTGATATAATTATTTGGAAATGTGAAAAATGTAGGAAAATAAATGAGCTAGAATTGTGAGAATTTTTATATGATTAAGTTGATATTTTTAGGTGGGTTGCGATTGAACGGTGAATAGTAAAAAGAGAAATGAGAAAAGGCATGTGACTAAGGGAGAAGATGTTGATTTGACTAGGTTTATATTTAGAAACGATTTCTAATGACATTGATCATCACAAGATCCATGCATATAATAGTAATGAGAGAGACATGAGTGTGATAGTTTATATCTTTGTTGTGTGTCTTTCCTTTCGGAAGAACTGATGACGGAGAATCTCAAATGTGATTCTTATACTTGGAATACACGAATCACATGCTAAACTACCATCGAGAATGTTAGCTCGAACAAGATTGATGGAAGAACAAACTTCTTCCTTGGTGGTGGAAGGGAGGGGACAAGTAGGGTTTCGGAGAGAAAAAAATAGTTTGATTCCTTTTTTTCTCTCTCCTTGCTAAAAACCATAATTCTCATATATTTATAGATATCTCTTAAGCTAACCATGATCTAATTAGTTCAGTAAGCTTAATGGGGCCCTAGCCATCTATTTGCTTAGTCTATATATTCAACGTTGTAATTCTTATAGGACCTGATTATATTAGTAACACACAACAATTGACACATAGACCGTAATTAGTTTCTACCTAAACGTTGAGCGCCTAATACAATCGGATTAATAAATTTCGTTTTAACTATTTATTCGTTGTTCCCTTAATCAAATAGCAACTCCTTCGATTCATAAATAAACTTTAAAACAGTGCAGGTTTATAAGATCAACTTCCTTGCATTTTTTTTGCAAACAACGACTACAATGATTCTCTAATTATCTAAAAACGATTGTTGATTTGAGACGAGGGAACTTATCTTATCAAAGTATCAACTATCAAACAGCTTTAAAAATTATAATTCAATGGTTGAATTGGTCAAATCAGTCAAATCAAACATCCAATCCGACACAATGCCACAGGTGGGTCCTTCTTATGGCGCTTTGTATATTGTACTGCACTCTATAGTGTGTTTCTGTGCATTGATTAGGTAATTGATTTGACAAATTTTGCCAGTACTATTCGCTCGTGGCATTCAGGTGCATCACTCAAAGGCCAAAGCATTGCGACTGCGGTGTCAATTTAACACGTAACATAATTTAATGACACAAAAAATTAAAAACAATTAATAAATAAGTTGAATATAGCTACACAATTATTAATGCGTTGAATATTGATTTCTACTCTAAAAACGATTAACAATTAATAAAAATGATTAACATGATTAAAACACAATAAAATACGATAAGTAATCGGGTAATTAGACACACGATTAAGAATACTATATGACTAATACTGACAAGTCTACTAATAATATATAAGTTATAATTAACAAATTTTACGAACTGAATGACATACTTGTAATATTACCAATTATATAAACCATGAAGTATTAACTATTAAGTTCTTGATTGTCAACTATGTGTTTTATGTTTACTATTGCATTAAGCAATCAGTTACTACTATTTCATTTGCACGTGGTTTCTAATAATGTTATTGTGATTGTCTAGCACTTTTAGTTATTGATATTTGTTTGATACCAAACTTTAACATGTAATAATCATGTGTTAAACGGGTGACGTGCAATCATGCAATCCGGTATTTGTGTAATAAATAGAACTAATTGTGTGTGAATTATTATTTAATAGTGCAAATGGTAGTCGTATTAAATGTGTACACGAAATAACCCGTTTAATAATCAAGTATAAATAGATTGGATTTGTCAACACGATTATAAACAGATTGTATACGATAGAAGTTTAGCAACACGATTATTAAATGAATCAAATACAACCTAGCACATAGAGTTTATATATACAAGTTGACACGACACGATTGACAGTCCTAATTGACACCGTTTCACCTAGCATAATCTCTCGGTTAATGTTCTACTTAACTAAGATCTACTCCAAATATGAACTAAACACTTTTTAAAAACTCAACGTATGCCTTCTGACAATTGATGTTTGTTTTACAAATCCAAGCTTGTTGTTTGACATAATTAACGTGTGGATATAAAAATGTCTTCGACAAATACGACTTCAGGATACAAGTGACGATATAAACACGGAATTTTGTAGCTTCTCCCCTTCATGTTACCAATTCTTCCCCCTACGACAGTCATTAAGCATTTGACTAAAACTTCGATGTTTTGCTCTAACTTATGAGTAAATTACTGTATTTATAAATGAACTTTTCCTGCGAGGTAAACATCAGTAATGATCACAAATTCACTTTTTTGCATGTCAAAGTCCAATTTCATTCGAACACTAATGCAATTCAACTAAAGGGAGTCCAAATAGTAAATGTACGGACGCCGACGAAGCTATTTATAGTTTGGGTACGAAAAGGAATCCCACAAATACGATCTTGCGAAGTGAGGGTATTATCACTTGAAATCCTTATAAGAAATGTGCATTGTATTATTTGTATAGTATAATCTACCAGTTCGAGACCAAACGTTTGTTTTCAATAAGTATACCACTGCCGCACACACTTAGCCACCCTTAAAACTCCACGTAATTCAGCCCCTTGGCCCCAACAATCTAACATGCTTGAACTTGGAATCAACAAGAAACGTGAGAATGTTTATAAATGTAATGCATGAACATATATATGAAACATTATTTTTCTTAATACTTATTTCTATTGCATTACATGAAACCAAAATTGGAAGTTAGGCACATAGTTTTTGAAGTGTTGGACTTCCTTTAATGCAGCTTGAAGTTCATGAACTTTGTTGAGTTATAATTATTTTGAGGTCAAGGTGTAGGGTGTAGCATATTTCGTCTATTAGGCTTGGGATCTCTTTTAATTGGTTGTCCGGTCCAAATGCAGTGATAAACATAAATTATTTTGGCTATTTCTTCAACTACCTCATATTTTAAGCAAAAGAAAACAAATGTCGAAATCGAAAAGGGACTACATGCATCCTACCGACCTCCAATGGCATCATTCAGCAGAATTATCAATGAATTCTTTTGCACATATCAGGCGATCAACCATCTTAAAAACCACTAAAATAAGAACCACCACAGTTTATTTTATGCACAAAAGTCCTTGGTCCCTCCTATCTTATTATTTATCCAAAGTTTTAATAATTAATAACCCCGTCAAACTACTAGATAACCTGTTAATGACAAGGTGCACCTCAATTCAATATTCCTCCTACACACCTACAGTAATAATAATATTTTCCAAGACCCTGTACAGTGCACTCACAAATTTTCTACCCACCTCATAAAATAACAAAATAATGCATGATGCATGCACCAATTATTAATTAATCATAAATAAACAAATTAATCACCCATCTCTCCTTACTCCTCAAAGTCTCAAACTCACATCCCCATTTAACCACAATTTAGAACCTCCCCTCTCTACTCCATAACTCACCTTCATATTATCATATATCTCCCACACCATCAAACAAAGCAAACCCTAATTTTTTCCTTTGAAGTACATATACCATCCTCAAACCCTAAGCTTGTGTTTGGTTTTACTAAAGCTGGCGAGCAAGTGGTGGGAGAGAGTGGAAGACCCGGCGATGCCTGGAATGGACTCCGGCGCCGGACCAGCCACCGTCGGAGACGGATCCCGCTACCTCCACCACCTCCTCCGACCCCCCCAACCCGACGCCCCCCCTCCCAAACCCTCCCAGGAGACCCCTTCGAAACCGGAGACGGAGCAGGACACTCCGTCCACCTCCGCCGCCGCCCACCGGCGCCCCCGAGGACGTCCGGCGGGGTCAAAGAACAAACCTAAGCCTCCCATCATAATCACCCGCGACAGCCCCAACTCGCTCCGGTCCCACGTGCTCGAGGTCGGCGGCGGATCCGACATCGTTGAGTGCGTGTCGGAGTACGCTCGCCGGAGAGGGAGGGGTGTTAGTGTTCTTAGTGGGGGTGGGGTGGTCACCAACGTTTCGTTGAAGCAGCCGGGGTCGGGGCCGGCGGTGGCGACTTTAAGGGGACGGTTCGAGATTCTGTCGCTGACCGGGACGGTTCTGCCCCCGCCGGCCCCGCCCGGGGCAGGCGGGCTGACTGTATTTTTGGCGGGCGGGCAAGGGCAGGTGATCGGGGGAAGTGTGGTGCCGCCGCTGGTGGCGGCGGGGCCGGTGGTGTTGATGGCGGCCACGTTTGCTAACGCCGTTTACGAGAGGTTGCCGTTGGAAGGGGAGGAGGAGGCTGTGGCGGCCCACGGAGGGCCGCAGACTGCCGCTTCGCAGAGTTCGGGGGTTACCGAAGGCGGTGGCGGAGGGGTTTCGCTTTATAATCTGGGTGGTGGTGGAGGTGGTGGTGTGGGGAATTTTCCATTTCCCGGGGATAACAACTTCGGATGGGGCGGAAGCGGTGGCGGTGTTAGACCGCCGTTTTGAGTTTGGATCGTGTCGGCTTGAATCCGATTCACTACATTGGCTGATGCAATTATTGCCAGGATTGAGCTAACTGTGATTGTTGAAGTGGAAATTCACTATGGTGTTACTATTGGATTGGATTGGATGAGATGTTTTGGTGCAATTGGAGTCGTGCATAGAAGATGGTTTTCACTTCAATCATTCCGGGTCTAGCTAGGGTTTTGGAAGAAGCAGCTACAGACAGTCTCACTTACCATTTTACTAGAGGTCAGTAGATTCTAAGTTGTAGTATATTTTGGGTTTTGTTTTGTTTTGTTTCCGTCCTATTTTTGTCTACTTCTTTGCTTCTGTCTCATGTACTGGTCTCCTTTTTTTCTTTTGAAATTTATGTACTGGTCTTTGTGGACGTGATTAATGTAGAGAATATGCTGGTCAAGGTGCATGTATTCCTTCACTGTTCTCCTGGATCCTCTTGGTTGGTCCAGGCCTACTTCCCACATGTTTGTGTTTTGTTGTCTAACTATGCATGCTACTAAGCGCTAAGAAGTAAGACTTTGTTTTTGAATCTGCATTTTTTTCTTGATTTCTAAATATATACATCTGAAGTCCCTGAACTTCGGCGGTGTACTTGTTTCATAAGTACATCCTTTTTATCTGAGCATTCCTGACCAAGTGTTAGAGAGAGAAAATGCAACGAAGAATTAATGTAGAGGAGAAGTGATGATGATGGTGTCAGGAGTGGAAGAGGGAGAGAAGTGGCCATAAGATTCTCAGTATTTATATAATATATTGCTTAATTTCTTTGGAAGTACATTTTTCCTTTTTCTTTCCACAAGGAATGCCTCGTCAGATCTTGGAAGGGCAGAAACACAGTTGTGTGTGTGAACGTACATAAAAAGACTCGCACTTCGGTACTTTTGAAATGCCCGGCTTTTGTGCCTTACCCTTTTTCCTCTAGAAAACACAGCATGCATGCGGATCTGCACTGCGAATCTCGCATGCCTTATTCTTTTTGGTCCCTCACACACACTCTCACTCTCACTCTCACTGCTCTAATGGATTTTCTAGTTTTGTGTAATCTTCTTATGATAATTGCAATTTAATATCGGGTTGACATGATATTTGATTATGATGAAGTTTATTTTGAACTGGAAAGATTAGAAAGAAGATAGTTTCTCTTGTTCTATGTCAAATCCGAGTTTATGGATTTAAAGGAGCAACGAGAAAAGTAGTGCTACGTATAAATTAGTTAAAAGAACTTGAGTTGTAAAACTTTAGTTATATGTAGATTTTTTTCCGGGCGTTGGAAAGGAGATAGTTTTATATTTGTATTCGCGCATTTTTATTTTTGTTTTTTTTCTGGATTGTAGTGATACCCCTAGTGAATTCATTACCAAGATGTTTATAGTCATACCCCTAGTTACACCTCATGCTAATTCCACTTGCTTGCATATCTTGTAGAAGGAAAATACTCATAAGGAAAATTTGAAGTTTAATTTATATATTACACATGCAGTGCTCGACTTGAAATGACTAATTTTAGATTTTTAGTTCTCAACCCGAAGACTTCAAGTTTTTGTAAAATCTAACTTTTTAGTTCTTTTTTCGATTTTATGTCCTCTAATCCATTGCATAGTTCACTGTATCAGTGAATACTTACTCTAACATGGTAACATTGAAGTACATTCTAATGTTACACTTTGCGGGGTTCTATCTTGGTCATTTTGATATTAAAGTAGTCTTAGTATGAGTCAATCTCAACAATAACGTTATAATTAAAGTACGAAAATTATATTGAAAAACACAAATTTCTCTAAAATAAGGAATATTATACTAAATTTAAAGTAGAAAATAAATATAATTAAACTGTAATATTGAAAACAATAATTAAACTGAAATATAAATATTTTTTCAAATAGTTTTTTTTGGGTAAATATACATTATTTCGGATTAGAACTAAAATTGAGAAGGAAATTAATGACGTGGAGTAAAGATAGTGGGATGGCCTAGTAATGGTTAATGAGTGAATAGTGATGGAGAAAGTTGAGGTTGAGTCACGATAACGTGGTAGGTCATTTGGAGTAGAGAGAGAGAGTGTATGACCTAGTTCATACTGGTCATTGTTATTGACTATCCTTAACAGGGTCATCACGTTCGGTTGTTGGACCGATCCGGTTGTTCCAGGGGTTTTTTATTTTTGTTTTTGTTTTTTTGTTTTAGTAATTAGGGGTTTATATTTTGATAAATAGTTAGGATTTAAGTAGTTTTAGTTTATATTTTGATAATAATTATGTTTATGGTTTATTATATTTTCATAACTTTATAATTAAAGTACAAAAATTATACTGAAATACACCAACTTCTCTGATTTAACTTATCTTCGTAAATAGTTTTTTTATTAGTTTCCCCAAGATAGTTAAATAAATAAGGTATATGTAATTTGAAAATATGAGATTTATTGGTATTTTGATTTTTTTTCCAAAATAGATTATTAATGTTTTCGGTAAATATAAATGATTTTGAAATATATAATAAAAGTTCAGAATAAAATTAATGACGTGGAAGAAAGAGAGTGGGATGACCTAGGTCACAGTTAATAGGTAAAATCAGTAAATAGTAAAGGAGAAAGATGAGGTTGGGTCATGATTGTAGGATTTTTAGTTTAATTGCACATATATATTTTCGGAATTTTTATGCACAATAAGAATCAATTACAATTTTTCTATGATTTGTTCATGCATGCATCAGTTTGTTTTAATAAATAGTTTCAAAACTTTATTAAAACAAACATGGGCTTCGAAATTTATACCTAGAAATTCTCTAAAACTTCTTGATGATCCGGAGACGTGGAGGATTACAATCTTCGCTTCTCGTTGCGCCGGATGCCTCCGAGTGTTCACCAAAACCCTAAACAATGTTGGAGAGAAAAGAGCTAGTCAATTAATCTCCAAACTAGCTTAGAATCTAGCTACAAACCATTTCCTTAATCTTTAAGATTTCTCCTTCCAAAGACTTAGAAAACTAAGAGAATTTTCGTGACTTTTTGTGGTGAATTAGGAGAGAAAATAATTAGAAAAACATCTTACATAATTAAGAAGAATAATGACCAATTTGTAGGCTCCAATCTTACTCTCAATCATGGTTATTCTTAAGCCATGTTTTTTTGACATTTTCTCTCACAAACTAATTTCATAATGCATTACATGCATCCACAAAACGTTTGACCAAATTTGGAGCTAATCCAACCATTAATCAATTTAATCTCTTAATTATTAAAGACAGAAAATCGATCGGGCTGCGGTTTACCGAGACATACTCGGTTAACCGAATATTACCGTGCACTAGACGGATGAACGATTCTTAAGGAGAAAAATTCTCCTTAACCGATCGGACGAATTCTCGTCTAAAACCGTGTGTCATTCGGTTAACCAAAAATAACGGAACTGGACATCGTTCGGTCGACCGTTTCTGGTTTGGTATACCGTACCAGAACTTCAGGCACTTTAGTCAAGTTCGGTCAATTAAATCTGACCATTCGTTCCACGTTCGGTTGACCGATCCATAAACGGATTACCGAACTTTTACCCGATTTTGTCTTTTCAAATTTTGGATTTATTTCCAACAAAATTTGAACTTTAGGGGTTTTAGCAAATTCATAACTTATGCAATATATTATCCTATGCAACAATAATTTATTGCACCCCATAATATATGCATCTCATATGAATTTATCATGATTCTAATTATGTTATATATCACAACATAATTGATTTTACTTGTTCACCACATGTGTCATATTTTCTATGAGAAACCCGACACATCATATGAACCAAAAATCAAGCTTCTTGTTTCCCCGTTTCTGCGGTGTGACCTATGTGAGGATTTATACTAAGTTGTCAGTGATATTAAAAGCTTAATATCACAAACTATAAGCGGTATCTAGCTACACATTATAGCTCCCAATTAGTTAAATGTCTTAATTCCACTCGAACCAAAACCCGATCCATTTAGTGATGGAGTGCACCACTTGTGTCCGTCTCTTGCCTCATGATATTTAGAATACACACAAAGTCGTATTTTTCATCTTTGTATTAGTATTCATTTCTTGATATTTTTAAGCTATTTATAAATATGTGACTTAACTCAAATCACATTGTGCACATTATAACTTTGCTTTATCGAGGGTCCACTAATATCATCACTCAATTAAGAGAGGCAATGAGAATCTTTTGACTATCTTCTCTAACAAAAGTCATATTTAACCAACTAATGTCTTTGCACTATACTCATTGATAGCTTAAGACACTAATCTAATTAAGCACTCCTTCAATGATGACATGGCATATCATTCGAAGGAAAAAGAAAAAGTCGATAACCTAGGTCATCTGGATCATTATTGTGAATGCTACAAGCAAACACACTAGTTCCCAGATTTGGGTCATTACAACATACCGATACACATGCGTTTTGGCATGTAACTCATTTCGCAATTGTTCATATTCATATTGAATAAAGGAGAAATCGGTTCGTGTCTTATATGGTTTTTTATTTATTATTTACCTGTCCAACCATCAACATGATTTTTTTTTTTTGTCACTACCGCAATTTTTTCCTTGGTTTTGAAGTTGTGATTTTTTATGACTTAACACTGTCTTTATAGTAAAGATTTGTGTTTCTTTGATCCCGAAGAAAAGTGTTAGGAATTAAAATCAATCTTAAATACGTAGCGGAATAAAAATAGCAAATCCAATTGGTTAAACTTGAGAATAAAACGCAAATCCATAATTCAAACCACACAAAACACGCAAGATTTAACGTGGAAACCCAATGTGGGAAAAATCACGGACGACACAACTCTAAATCCGCTATAGAGAAACGTATTACAAAGAGATGCTTACAGGAGACGCGAACGAACCGACGAAACACCAAGCTCAAATTCTCCCACCGAATCACAAGGATGCTCTCTCTCTCTCTTTTCTCTCAAGAATGCAAGGTGGTCAATCACAAACAATCTAATTGTTCTCTTATTACAAGGGGACGAACTTGCCTTTATATATGAGGTCAAAACAAGTATAAGTTGCACCAAAAACGCGTGGAGAAATGTGCAAATCGTGGGAAGAAACTGGGTTAAACGGTCGACCGAACGGGTGCTTCGGTCGACCAATCCTCTAACACTATCGCAAATCAGCTTTTACCGGTCGACCGAAACTAAAGTACCGGTCGACCGAAAAATGACAGTAACTTTTCTGGCTTGCTCGAGTGCATACTCGGTCGACCGAAAATCGACATAGATTTTTGCCTAGCTCCTCGTGTATCCGGTCGACCGAATCCTAGATTCCTGTCGACCGAAAATGGACAGACACATTTGCTGGACAATTCAACACACCCGGTCGACCGAACCACTCTTTTCGGTCGACCGAAAGTCTTTTTTTCTGCACGAATACTCTAAATACATATTCAAGGTAAACGACAACAAAAAGTTACGTGGCTTGGAGCTCTAGTTCTAGAAACTTAAGTATATATATCTTGTTGAGATTTTAGTATTGATTTAAAGGTGGTCATAAGCTAAAATAAGTAAATACGTCGTACTTATAAATTGGTCATGATTTAATTTTTGTGATTTGAATGGGAGAGCAAGGAAAGACACCATGTGTGGACGTATTTTATTTGCTTCTAAACTATCGTCTAATTCCCTAATTTAGTCATGTTTATGGTACCTAGTCAAATTTTAGTAAGAATTATTGGAGTGATGAAAACTGTTCTTATTACCGTGTTACAGCTCAAAATAACTTGTGAAACCATTAATAATGATCCGGCTGTATCTAATACTAAATTCAAGGACATATCACATATCCTTCTCACTAATTAAGTCCCATGGTGCTAGTTAAGGGTTTGCATGGTAATCTATTTTCCTCATTTAAATACCGACACACACACATACAAGCCCAGACCTTTGAAATGGAAAGAAAATACGTTTATGTTACATTTTCTGTTTCCAATTCTATGAATAATTTAATTCTATCTCATTCTTAATTTTTTTTACCTTAACACAATAGATGTACTTTCCATATTTTGACGCGCTTATCCTCCAAGCCTTGAGCCTGTGATTTTATGTACTAGTTTTCTTCACTAGTATTATGTATAATTTTTAGATGCAGTACAATTAATGCTTTGTAATAGGGTTTGTTGTCGCAGACTCGCAGTACGATTCTTAAGTTTTACTCACTTAAATATTATCATTAAGCGACCATCGCCTTAGATATATACTCATCTTACGTACACAATTTTACTTTAATACTCTTTAATTTCGCCTTAGTTCCTGTGGTCTATCGATTAATTAGTGAAATTGACTTGAGTAAAGAGAAATTTCAGTCCATGGTTGAAGTAATGAATGATAAATAGGATATATTTTACATCTTGAGTGAACAAAATGTAAGAATTTCATGAAGTTGAATTAGCAGAAGAGGACAAAAGTAAGAAAAAATTTAGACTCGTTATACTCAGCCTATTTATGTTTCACGCCAACACGAGCTAGACCATTGTCGTGGAAACTAAACGGCAAGGCTACATATCGACCCAGAGACGTGTACACAAGTCTAAATGACGGGGGTCTACGTTACCCTCTTTAGTCTTTACTCTAGGATTTGGGAATTCGATTGTCCACCCAAAATCAGGGCTTTCAACTGGTTGGTGTTTGAAACCAAATTGCTAACCAAGGATAGGATGATTCGACGAGGAATCAACATCAACCCCCTATGCGTAACGTGTTGGGAAAACCCATAATACACTCAACGTCTCTTTTTTGAATGTCCTTTCGCGGATAAGACGGGAATTCTGGATCTTAATTTAATTACGGGCAACAATAATAGCATCAGCTTCTAAGCCAGGTACACACTCTCACTTTCTTTTCTTTTTTTCCTTCCTTGTTCACAAATTTACCACGATATAAGGCATCACACATTCTTTCCTCCACATTATTAATTTCCTTATCAACTTTTATTCTATTCCAAAATCATTTATATTTACCAAAAATATTAATAATTTATTTGGAAAAACCAAAATACCAATAAATCTCGTATTTCCGAATTATATATAAATTTTTTATTTAACCATCAATGATTAGCAAATAATACATTAAATTATACAAATGTAACCTTACATTACCTGAAACGAGATATGATGAGATATGTCGGACTTACAAGCTACAGTACGCTCGTGATGCATTATCTTGTCGGACTGACAAACTACAGTCCGCAGGTGATGCCTACTCTGATTGATTTGAAATATTGTCTGCGAATATAATTATCTTAAAACCATCTTGGGGAAACTAATAAAATGAGAATCTTGTTCAGGGAGTTAAGTTAAATCAGAATAAGTTCTCTATAAATATCATCAACTCCACATTAGTCATCACACACAACTTCATTTCACTTGACTTTCCAAACTCTCCTAAACACATCTTCTCCTGACCACAACAGTGAGGCTCATGAAACACCCAAGGATTTGTCTCCTCGTCGTCTTTTTAAACCTCAAAGATTTGCCACCTACTCCCAACAACAATAATACTCTATATTTCCACACGACATAGGAAGTAGTACACAATCACCTTCCGAACAATACTTCGAACAACCACCATCGCACCAAAACTAAGGGTATTTCCAACAATACTTCGAGCAACCACCACCGCTCCAGAACTGGGGGTATTCCCAACAATACTATGAGCATCCACCATCGCACGCTTACAGACTCTTCAGGTCGCGAGCTTGGTAAAACAAGATGAAATTACATTGCCGCGAGAGAAGATAACGTTGGAAAGGGAGAAAGAAGAAACTCGTCGAGCTTCTATGAAATACGACATTTATATTTCACTTCTGAAAGCCAAGGAAAAATGCATCCTGACCCCGCAAGATGAAATTAATTTGGAGAATATCAGTGACCAAATATTTAAGTAGAATTATGTAGTTTTAATTTTTCCCATTTATAACTTTCCTTAATTTGTAGTTGTGGTTTTTATTTCAGTTTAAGACTTATCTTCCCAATTTTGATTAGTTTTAATTGTTGTTTCAGTTTAATTGTTGTTTTCTACTTTAAATTTAGTACAATGTTTCCTATTTCAGAAAAGTTGGTGTGTTTCGGTATAAATTTGGTACTTAAATCCTAACTATTTATCTTGTATAAATCCCTAATTATTATAACGAATACCAATAAATCTTGTATTGTTATTATTTTATCATTTTTAATCTGTTTTTATATCTTATTTTCTTAAAATATGTTTTCTAATTATTTTTTATTTCCGTAATTTTTTAATTATGTCCTAAATCGACCCCAACTCTTCAATATTGTTCCATCGTACACATCATTTGGAGGTTGGTTTTGCAAATAATTTTAAAAAATTAAACAACTATAAAACGTATTTTAAAAAAAAGAATTAAAAATAATTTCAAAAAAACAAAATAAAACCAAAAACATAAACAAAACATTTTAAAAAATCACCAACCGACCTACCCATGACGAGGTCGACCGGAGCGACCTGGTGACCGGGTCATCCTCCCCATGACCAGATCAGCCATGGGGATGACCGACCTATGGGGAGGACACTTGCGGATGACCTCTCCACAATGGATGGTCTAACGACTTCCATCTCCATATTCGAAATGGTCTTGGTTTGAATAATAAGGATTGGAATGGCCTACAAAACACTTTGTTGTGGATGACTTGGTTGGAAAGCAATAATCGTGTTTTAAGAAATTACTTCTAAAATTTCTGACTACTGATGGATAAATGTTTTGAGCTAATCGTTCAATGGGCAGGTGGTTCACGTGAGGGATCAAGCGTGCGAAAGTTGAGTTCATGCAAATTGACCAACAAGTACCACCACCGGCAGACCAAACAACAACAGTGCTGCAGGCTGGCCCCATGAGGTTGCAACGCTGATCTCCGACCGATCTTCCGAGACGAGAGCGAGATAGCTCGTATTGATGCTTTGGCTTGGGCTGAAGAAGAAGAAGAGGCCACAGCTGCTCGTCTGGAGGAAGAGCAGCGTTATGAAGAAGACGTACGCCGGAGGGAGTTCATGGCGTTTGGGATTGTTCGTCCAGACCCCTCGATCGTCTGCAGATGCTTGATTCTAGGGTCAACTCCTTTCTCTAGTTTATGTATTTGCATTTTGTTTGAGGCTAAACTCAATTTACTCCAACCTATGGTTGTATTCCATGGGTGGTGGTAGCACAGCCCATGATTTTTATCTTTTAACGATATCAAACTATTCTCAGGAAAAGATCTGCAGTAGAACATTACAAGAAAGTGAAATTATCAACCAAAAAAAGTAACCAGAAAGTGAATAAATACTGATATTTCCGCATTGCACTTTCGAAATTATATTGATGAAACACAACCTGGATACGAGGTTGGGCGACTTAAACATATATAAGTACATAAGATAGTGGATACAACATTTTAGCATCAAAACAACGCATAAAGGTATGGTATTTAGGATGGCTAATGGCGACTTGGCGAGGTTCAACAATTTCCAAAACTAGTGCACCTTCCTGCACGGATCATAAACTGCTAAGTGATTTTTCGAAAGTACACATCATCCATCATTAACTCTAGTATTGGTCACGACACTACATAATATAAAATCGTATGCTGCCTACATTGTATGATATGTTCAAAAGATAGTCAGCCCACCGAATGTTAGGAGGGAGCGCAAACACTTGCTTATCATGAAAAGACGATGGCGTGTAAGACGGGAGCTAATGCGAGAAGAACAAGAAAATCATGCGTCATTTCATTCACGTCGACACATGCGTGTTAGGATAGAAATTTCTATTCCTCTATTGTTTGTCTCGTTCCCTTTCTTCTTTTTTTTGGAGTAGATTCCATTTTATCCTGATGTAATAGTAGATAAGAGCGGTTGAAATGGTCTTATCCATTTAGGAATTGATATTATCCATATCAAGAGAATCTTATCTATGTAATCAACTATTTTATTTAAAGAAGATCATCTCATGAATGAAGGAATCAACTGACTCTAAAAAATTAATATTGCTTTGTTGGTGGATTCCAACTCTTTTCAATATCTTGGTGTATTTCAAATTGTATTTCTCGATGGATTCTGAGACTTTCTTCCGTAGATTCCAAATTTATCTCGTAAACCGAAATGTTATTCGGCAAGCTATCAGTGTGTCTAAACCAATGTTGAGGTAGGCCACCACCTAAGCGGTAGGCGATCGCCACTTGGTGGTCGCCTGGGTGGTCTCCTAGCTTAGACGATCACGTAGGCGATAGTCGTTGGAGACTCTTTTTTTATTTTAAAAAAATTATAATATTGTCACTACCCCAAATCCTATATAAACCCCTGCAAACTTATTTATTTTTCACACATCTCTCATTCTCTTCTTCTTCATCATTCTATTATAATCTTCTAGTTCTTAATCTTCAAGTTTTCGCGATTAAGTCTCCGGTCTGGTGTTTAGTTTTGAAGTTGGAAAGTGAAGTCTCTGATCCGATTCTTCATTTTTCAACCGCCAAAATCAAGTGCACTCTTTCTAACTTCTCTTTTAGGTGGAAAGTTAACTACTTTTGTAATCGTACTACTGAACAATAAATTGTATACCTAAGTGGATAGAGAGTGACACCTTGATCGAGGAACTCGGTGTCTTTTTGAAGCCTAAACATCTATGATATTTTTAGATAATATTTGTATATTTTTTTCCTATTTTTCCCGATTTTTCTTGATTTTTTAACTATTTTATCAAATTTAATTGATTAAAAAATATCAAAAAATGACCGCCCAGAACTGGGCGGTCGCACAATCGACTAGGCGACGGGACGCACCTGGTCGCCCAGGCGGTGCGTGAACATTGGTCTAAACAACGTCAAACAAAATAATTTCCATTAAGTCGTAATTTTAAAAAACTGTGGCCAAGCCATCAAACAGAAGCCCCTTTAGCACTTCAGCAGCCACCAAGAGAGTAGATAACAGGTGCAAATTTTAAGGAATGTCCGTAACATTCTCTACCGGGAACAATCGAACTCACAGCTCAAAAGGCACAGGATAAGACAAAAAAAAACTCCCATCCGCGAACGGAATTTCATTATGGATTCATTCCGAATATGTAGCAGTAGCATTTCGGATGATCTCTTCGCGAAAGGCAAACCACTCTTAATTTTAATCGAAACAGAAGTGAAATGCTTAAAAAAGAAAAAGGATGAAAACCCAACAGAACCTGATAAAAGCATAACCGGCTCATAGCATTAGGAATCATAAATTCAATAAGCAAATCTTTGAAATTTGAGTCAACCAATATTTGAATATTAATATTAAAAAACAAATCAGGTTTAAATGCATGATGCAGACCATCACTAGCGCTGGTAGTTGCAGTTTTTGGATAGCACCACGGATTAAGCAATCAGACAATCTTATAACTTCGACTTCTCAAATGCTGGGGTGCTCATCTGCTGCATCGAAGGGTCAACAGATAGTCAATCTGACTTCCCTTCCTGAGAACCGATTTCCTGCAGATAGTGTTCAGCTTCGAGGGCAGCCATGCATCCTGCACCGCAAGAATTTTGACATCAAAGGCATTGCAATAATTACTGTATTACCATAAGTTTGAGTTTGTTAAGAAAAAAATCATATATTATCTTTGTTAAATATTCGGGAACATAAAAGAAGGCTTCTATTCCTGGATTCCAATGAACCCCAGATAACAAAGGTGAATGGGCAAACAAGCTCAACGTATCAGATATACAACACTGCAACAAATTATGGATGCTTCAAGAAGAGTATGGATTCTAGCATGACTCCAAGCACATTTACATAGTCATCTTTTCTTTGCTAGGTAGAATTTGCATGTATTAACTTCTGAATGTCAACACAGTGTTTAAAAAAATAATAGAAATAAGTCGCTTGAAGCAAACTGCTAACCAGTTATAAACAATTATATACTCCAATACCATAAAAATTATGTCATTCCATACCCACCCAGTCCACCACAAGGGTTTATATGTGTGGATTTTGGATGCAGACATATTACAGTGATTGGTTCCGAAGGATGGTTTTCTCGATGGCTATCACTGCCATCGGTAGTAAGACCATATAGTTGAATCAGAAATGGTAGTGCAAGGTGACATCGGCAACACAATGGATGAACCACACTCTACACTGAATGACTATGACCAAATAGGACTACTGGTCGATTATATTGACAGTAGGGAGAAGTCAAAACCTTGAAATTGTTAAATTGTGTCTAGGAATGGACTTTTTGGCTTTTGTCTCACCAATTCCAGTCCAATGGGGGAGATTGCATTAATTAAAAATTCAACTTAGGCAGAATACAAAAATGTGGAGGACCATGACAGGTCTTTATTTACCAAATAAAAACTAGAAGTTCAGGGCCATGACTATGCCTTTGTTGTTTTAGAAGCCAGGTAGCATATGTTCTTGCAGAGCGCGTGGTACCAATGTAACAAAAATTCAATCCATTCACTCAACTCACTTTGACACATAACGATAATGTCAAGATGTAAGATACTATTACAAAATCCCGTTATGATATCCGAGAGGTAGCTGAATACAGAAAGAGATAACTTAGCAACAAACATTTGTCTTAAGATCGGCAGATGAACAATTGCCTCTATGACACTTGATCTATTATCCTGGTATTGCAGTGCAAGACTGCCCAAAGATTATGTTGTTTTTACATTGAATATGTGAATTAAGTATTTTTGCGGGGAAACAGTAAAAACGGTCGACCTGGCCGGGCCATAAGTTTGGTCAACCGGTAGCGTAGCCTATCGTCCAGGAAAAGTGTCAGAAGTTTCCGGTCGACCGTGTATGCGTTTTGTTCGTCCAGGAAAAGTGTCTAGAAGTTTTTGGTCGACCGATAGGACCTATTCGGTCGACCGGTTGCGCATTTGGAGATCTAGGAAAAGTACCTGAAAATTTCTGGTAGACCGATGCAAGTTCAAGATGGTGCTACAACTTAAGTTCTGGTCGACCGTTTTTCCCGACCGGTCGATCGTTTGTCCCGATCGGTCGACCGTTCTGGTTTATTTTTCCCACGTTCTGCACTTTTCTTCACCATATTCAGGTGCAAATAATACTTGTTTTGACCTAGTATATAAAGACAATTTCGTATCCTTTTGTAATTCTTCTTACAATACATTACTTAAACCTTAATTACTGTTGTCTACTTTGCATTCTTGAGAGAAAGAGAGAGAGAGAGAAAGTTATTTGTGGATTTGGTATGAGCAAATTCAACCGGGAATTCTTCGTCGGTTGGTCGTGTGTTCTGTGAGTCTCTCTTGTAATACATTTTCTCTATAGTAGATTGAGGTTGTGTCGTCCGTGAGTTTTTCCGCATTGAGTTTCCACGTTAAATCTTACGTTCTTGCGTGTTTTGCGTGATTTGGTGTTTGTGGATTTGCAATTGTGGTTTCTTTTTCCATTGGATTTGTTATTTTCGTTCCGCTGCGTATTTTGGGATCGATTCTATTCCGTAATAGATTATTTATTCTGAAGGTTTTTTAAATCTTTGTAGAGCAACCACATTTTTTTTTGATAAATTAAAGTTTCAAAATGCTGTTATAAATCCACAAGTGCCAACAACTCAATTAGATTGTTGGTGTCGTGGTGGCTAATCTGGTTTTACTATTCTAGTGTGCCGAAGTAATTGTCCGGAATTAATGATTTATAAGCAAAATCAAAATACAACACACTGCTTTTATATGTGGTTTTTGGGTTCTTCAGATTTTGATAGTTTCTAGGTCCTCTAAACCACATGGTCTTATAAACCCTCAAAAAACAATCTTGTTAGTTCTGGAAGTACCTAAATGGTTGTGTCAGATTCTACCAGGATTCCCACTGTCTTAATTTCAGGAGTTTGCTGCTTAGAACATTCATAAACTACTCAAGTATATTAGGATATTTTACCACAAAATGTCTCATTAAAACCATCAACTATAAAAGGCTCTACGGAGGCTAGCCTGACAATAGTACTCAAGGGATGACTAAAAGCTTCGGAACATTAAATGACTCGCTAGCATCCTTTAATCAAAACCCCAGACAGTGTATCTAAAATTCATACAAATTGCATCCACATTAGAACTGATCCAAAGGGCTTCGATGTATGTACTTAAAGGGTCATATTAATACCTCATGATCAAAAGGACTGAACTATCAAACATATCCAAGCACAGCCAATAACAATCATAACAAACAAGTACTCTTGAGTTGTTGACATTTTTTTTCCTTCTGCAAAGGATTTCATAGTATGATACACAAAGTATGCTACTTTCTAGGTGAATTGTGTTACTGTTGAATATTGGCTTATATTTGTTAAGGAGGCAAATCCAAGAAGATTCGGTCGACCGGATTGGATTCGGTCTACCGACGCATAACTCAGGAAATTTTGGCGAAAACAGGTTGGTCTACCGAATTGGATTCGGTCCACCGAACCGAAGATTTCAGGCACTCCGTGCGCAGTTGGGATCGGACGACCGAATTGGATTCGGTCTACCGTCAGAGAGCAAGTGACACTTCGGAACAACGAGTTCGGTAAACCGTTGAGGAGATTTTTGGTGTTCCGAGAATCTAAAAGTGTCTGGACAATTTGACACGGTCCACTGAGGGTTTCTCGGTCGACCGAAAGGTTGTTGGAGAATTCGTTAGTTCGTGGAAGAATCGTTCTCGCGGTCTACCGAGCCACGTGAGAAGTGTCCCTCGGTCAACCGGAAAGGATTCGGTTAACCGAATTGGAACATGAATCACTCATGTTGAAGCACGCACGGTTAACCAAACGAGCATCGGTTAACCGTGTCCCCACGAATAGTTCTGTTCGGTTTTGCTTAATTGTAGTTCGATTTTTAAGTCTATAAAAGGATTTGTTTGTTCTTACTTTCGATACACAATTGCATATAACATAGTTTCCTTCATTGTGAGTTGAGATTTTAAGGCTAGAGATAGATCTAGAGTGATTTGGATGACATATTGCCTCAATATACTTGTAATCTCGGTTGCTTCTCTTGTTGGAGAAGCGGAAGAAGGAAAGGAAACCCGCAGAAGACCCCCAAGGACGTAGTCACGTTGCCGAACCTTGTAAATCGCGTGTGTCGTGGTTGTTTCAGGTGTGCATTTGTGTTTGCTTGTTTATTTTCATCTTATTAGTGTTCTTGTTGCAATTGAGTTTGGGAGAGGATCCGAAGTTAATTCCGCAATCAATATTTGGTATTACATGGTGTGTTTAATCCGTGTTTCGTATAAGTACATTGTTAGATCCCCTCCCAACAGTTACTTCATCCATAAAAGTGTCGACTTCCTCCGTACAAGTTTAGTAGCCAAAACATATTGCACTCTGATGCCTCCGAAAATTAAACCCACAATTTTGTATGCCAAACACATTAGGTACTGAGGTAAAGAAAACCCCCCACTAGCATACTAGAACTTCAACTAACCGTACCTATACTTTTCTATCAAGGAATTCAGCAAAGATTGCTTAGAGAAATAAGGTTTTCAAGAGTTGTTTTAAATCAACAATTTACAAGTCAAAGCAACAAAGCAGATAGCTGAAGCTAATAAACCCAAACGAACCATCAAATATGTAGACAAGAAGAAAAAACATAACATTTTGCTCATTGAACAAAGATGACTACATTGAAAAATGAATACCTACTGGAACATTCTACTATTATAACCACTCCATCAAATTAATCACTTGAAAATGATGAAATATTAACGATTACCTGATCCAGCAGCAGTGATAGCCTGTCTATACTTCTTATCCTGCACATCGCCAGCAGCAAACACCCCCTTGACGCTAGTCTGCGTAGTCCCGGGCTTGGTCAAAACATAGCCATCAGAATCCAGCTCCAGCTGCCCATCCAAAAAATTGGTAGCCGGCTCATGACCAATAGCAAAGAACAGCCCGTACACAGGCAAGTCGGAGACCTTCCCGTCCACCAAATTCTTCAACTTCAACCCACCCAACGCTCCCTTCGCCCCTCCATACGCCTCCACCACCGTCGAGTTCCACACGACCTCGATCTTCGGGTTCTCCAGCGCCCTCGCCTGCATAATCTTCGACGCCCGGAACGCATCCCTCCTATGCACGATGTAAACTTTCGATCCGTACTTCGTCAAGAAGTTCGCCTCCTCCATCGCCGAGTCCCCGCCCCCAACCACCGCAATCGGCCGGTTCCGGAAGATCGGAGCGGCGCCATCGCACACCGCGCAAGCTGAGATCCCGCGGTTCCAGAACGTATCCGATCCGGGGAAGGTAAGCCGTCTGGCAACCGCTCCAGTGGCAACAACAACCGCATCGGCCTTGACGGTGGTGTTCTCGGACACGACCGTGAAAGGCCGGGAGCCGAAATCGACTTTGGTAACGGTCTCGGTGAGAATATTGGTCCCGAATCTGACCGACTGCGCCCGAAACTTATCCGTGAGCTCCAGCCCACCGATGCCGTCGGGGAAGCCGGGGAAGTTCTCGACCTCGGAGGTGGTGGTGAGTTGGCCGCCGGCGGCGATGTCGTTGGCGAGAAAGCCCTCGAAGAGTATGGGGCTGAGCTCGGCGCGCGCGGCGTAGATAGCGGCGGTGTGGGCGGCGGGGCCGCTGCCGATGATGCAGATGCGGGTGGAGAGAGTTTTGGGGGATTCGTCCATTGAGGCGGAGACGGGGGTTGTGGCGAAGGCGGCGGTGGAGAGGGCGGTGGCGGTCGGGAGTTTGCGGCGGATGAGGGATGTGAGCTTCGAGAGGAAGCCGGTCATGGACGTTTTTATTTATAAGGTGGAGTGAGTTGGACTAGAGACGATGGGAGTTCTCCAATGGGGTTAGTTTAGTTGAGGTTTGATCGGAATTGACTACAATGACCTTTGGGTTGAAGAATAAATAGGGGAAATGTGGATAATGAAAGATTGGTTTATTGGGGAGGGATTGAATCTATTCTTTGCTTGTGGTGTGAAAATAATTATATGCCGAATAAATTTATGATGTGAATGTGATTTGATTTGATAATGATTGTAGTGGCCCAAATCGGGATGGCCGAGGTGCAAGATCTCGACAACCACTCGGAGATTAAGGGGGCGACCAGTTAGATGGCTTAGTGGTATCGTAATCTAAGTGAGTCGAAATTCCAAATAGTAGAATCCGAGAAGTCTTAACATATTGGGTGAAATTCTAAAATATAAGAGAATCAACCGATTCCTTCTTTATCTGTACTATCAAGACTTTTGTTGATGGGAATGACACATACAATTGCAGTCCTCAGCAGCAAGAGGAATGATGAGTAAAATTTAGCTAATCGAGTAATTGGGGATAGATCATAGATGTATCTCAAAATTATAGAATAAATATGGATTGTTTAAATAATTCATTAAGGATAGTTTCGTCTTCGTCATGATACTGGACGTCTGTCCGTATTAATTCATATCTATAGGTATCTTTTGCTTTCCCACCTCTGTATACAAGTAGACTCATAATAAAGTTTAAATAATCACATATGAGTGAAAGAATGACGTGGGATTTTCTTTGTATACATTTTCCGTATTAATTTTTAAAGCTACGTATAAATATTTTATAAATATATAATATCACTAACCACCTAAGTTAAGTGAATAAACATGATGGGGCCAAAGAAAAGACTACCCATCGTATCTAAGTGTGGACTAAACGGGACATGCCGGGTTACTTTTTGGAAAATGTTTAGTGGACGCGCGCGTCCGGGACGCGCGCTGATGTGGCCAGTCCACTCAGCAGACGCTGCTTAGTTGGCGCGATGGGATATGAAATTTTTTTTGTTTTTTTATTCCTCTATTTTCGTACCTTCATCATTTCCACCATCCTTCCCTCCATCCCTCATTAATGCGACTCAAATCACTCTCTTCCTTCATCATTTTGGCGCTCGGCGCTCCTACACGGCACAGAAGACTTGTTATCAATCTCAATATGTCTCTTCCTTTTCCTTCCCTTCTCTTCTGTGGTCATTCCTCTGTACCAAATGGAAATCGTTCCCGTGCCTTCCCTAGTGGAGCAGCCATCAAACGTTCCCCATGAGGGGATGTTTTTTCCCTCTTTCGAAGAAGCCAAAGCATTTTACGTGGCCTATGCCGATTATTGTGGTTTTGGCGTTAAGACAAGACAATCTCATTACGATCGTGGTGTTGTTATACGGGCCACGCTGACTTGCTCCAAGGAGGGCACCGCACCAACGGACCAAGGGCAAGGAAAATTGAAGCCTAGGTTATCCAGCAGAGTACAATGCACTGCTCGGATAAGGGTATCCGGAAACACAGCAAGGGGTTACAACGTTAACTTTGTGGATCTTAACCATAACCATCCCATGCTTGACCCGGAGCAAATGCGATTTCTCAGGCAAAAACGAACCGTCCCTGAGGCCGTCGTAGCACGGATATCGGTTAATGATGAAGCTGGGATATCGGGTGCTAAGACCATGCAATCTCTTGTGGTCGAGGCTGGAGGTTATGACAAATTGACTTTCAACGAAAGGGATTTAAGGTTTGTGTTCTTTCCGTCTAACATAATTGAAGTTGAACATTTTGCGCCTGGTCTTACTGGTTCCTGTTTGCAGGAATGTTGTAAACCAAGTCAGAAATTTGAAGATGGGACCTGGTGATGCACAAGCTCTTCAGGACTATTTCATTAGGATGCAGAAGATTGATTCCATGTTTTTTTATATAATAGATATGGATGACGAAGGAAGACTACGCAACGTTTTTTGGGCTGACAGTCGTTCTAGAGCTGCATATTCATACTTTGGAGACGCAATATGTTTCGACACAACCTACATTACCAACAAATACGACATGCCATTCGCCCCATTTGTAGGAGTCAATCACTATTTCGAATCAGTTTTGCTCGGTTGCGCTTTGCTGTCCTATGAGACTACTGAAAATTACATATGGTTGTTCCAAACCTGGTTGTCGTGCATGAACGGTAAGTTTTTTTCCTTCTTCCCTCTTCATATCTTCCTCTTTTTTGTTTGTCTATTCGTAATAAAAAGTCTGTCTGTTCGGAATAAGAAGAGTGTATGTTCGGAATAAGAAGTCTGTCTGTTCGTATTAAGAAGTCTCTCTGTTCGGATTAAGTGTTGTGTTTGTTCGGAATAAGAAGTCGGATTGTTCGGATTAAGTGTTGTGTCTGTTCGGATTAAGTGTTGTGTCTGTTCGGAATAAGAAGTTTGACTGTTCGGATTAAGTGTTGTGTCTGTTCGGAATAAGTGGTCTGACTGTTCGGATTAAGTGTTGTGTCTGTTCGGAATAAGTGGTCTGACTGTTCGGATTAAGTGTTGTGTCTGTTCGGAATAAGTTGTGAGTCTGTTCGGAATAAGTGGTGGGTCTGTTCGGATTAAGTGTTGGGTCTGTTCTGATTAAGTGTTCGGTCTGTTCGGAATAAGTGGTGGTTCTGTTCGGATTAAGTGTTGTGTCTGTTCGGAATAAGAAGTCGGACTGTTCGGATTAAGTGTTGTGTCTGTTCGGAATAAGAAGTCTGATTGTTCGGATTAAGTGTTGTGTCTGTTCGGAATAAGTGGTCTGACTGTTCGGATTAAGTGTTGTGTCTGTTCGGAATAAGAAGTCTGGTTGTTCGGAATAAGTAGTCTGTCTGTTCGGAATAAGAAGTCTGACTGTTCGGATTAAGTGTTGTGTCTGTTCGGAATAAGTGGCCTGACTGTTCGGATTAAGTGTTGTGTCTGTTCGGAATAAGAAGACTGTCTGTTTGGATTAAGAAGTCTGACTGTTCGGAATAATGTCTCACTCCTTTCGAATTGGGTCCCTTATGCAGATATACCCCCCCAGCTATAATAACAGATCAATGTGGTGCCATTACTGCTGCTGTAAGGAATGTCTTCCCAGATTCAAGACACAGATTCTGTATATGGCACATAATGAACAAAGCTCCCGTGAAGTTGCCGACGCAGTATCGGGATCACATATTATTTGATCTGAAATTGATTGTATATGATTCCAAAACCCCAGCAGAATTTGATCGTAATTGGCAGGGTTTCCTTCTTGATTTTGACCTGCAGAACCACAGCTGGCTCAAATCCATTTATGCAATCCGAGAGTCGTGGATCCCTGCATTTGTTGGTGATTTTTTTTCGCGGGAATGGCATCTACTCAGAGGAGCGAGAGTATGAACGGCTTCTTCGACAAGTATCTTACTTCGAAGACCACCCTTAAGCAGTTTGTTCAACAATACGAACTTGCGCTCCGCCACAAGTACGAGAAGGATGCTCAATCAGAATTTGATTGTCTTCATAAAAAACCCCAGTTGGTTTCAATTTATCCATTCGAGAGTCAGTTGAGCGAGTTGTATACCGTAGGGGTCTTCAAAAAAGTGCAGTTACAAATTGGGAAGATGATATACTGCGATATAACGGAGGAGTTCAATACGAATGAAACATTCCAGTACAAGGTATCTGAACGTGTTTTGGCTGGTGAGCAGCTACTGTCGAAACGTTTCCTAGTACAAAACACATCCATGAATTTTACATGTGATTGCAGAATGTTTCAGCACGTTGGGCTTCTATGCTGCCACGTTTTTGTTGTACTTGCACGCTTGAATCCTAATGCATTGCTTCCAGACTCTTACATCCTTAATCGATGGCGGAAGGATATTCGAAGGAGCTATCGAGATAAGACGTACCCAGACGATGGTGTAATGGCGAAGGATGCGCTACGTCGTCACGACGACATCATGGGTCGTGCCGTTTGGATCGCACAGGAAGCCTTCATCTCCCACAAAAGGTATATTGAGGCCGTGAAGTGTATTGAAATGCTTAAGGCACGTATGCACACTACACAAAACTTGGTTCGACCTGATGAACCTGAATCTTCGGGTACATCGGTCCTTAATCCGGAAAAGGTCAGACGTATAGGAAGACCGCCGACTAGACGTCGAGTGTCTTTAGCTGAGAAGATAATTAAAAAGAGCCATAAAAAACACGCCCAACAAGAGAAGGGAAAGTGGAAGATGAAGGTTACTTCGCCGCTTCACGAAGTAGCACCAAAACCCGCGGATCCTGATTTCTCCGATTGGGACATGAGTTTGTATTACGAGGAATTTCCTCCTTAATTTACATTTTTTTGTTTTTTCCCGTTCTTGTAAAACCAAGAAACTTGTAATTGTTGATCTGTTTTGATCTGTAAATGGTTGTTATACAAGTTCAGTTCAGATTTACTTGTGTCTGATCGAAATAAGTTTTTCCTGTTCGGAATATGTTGTGGGTGTGTTGGGAATAAGTTGTGTGTGTTCGGATTAAGTGGTGTGTCTGTTCGGAATAAGTTGTGAGTCTGTTCGGAATAAGTGGTGGTTCTGTTCCGATTAAGTTGTGAGTCTGTTCGGATTAAGTGTTGGGTCTGTTCTGATTAAGTGTTCGGTCTGTTCGGAATAAGTGGTGGTTCTGTTCGGATTAAGTTGTGAGTCTGTTCGGATTAAGTGTTCGGTCTGTTCGGAATAAGTGGTGGTTCTGTTCCGATTAAGTTGTGAGTCTGTTCGGATTAAGTGTTGGGTCTGTTCTGATTAAGTGTTCGGTCTGTTCGGAATAAGTGGTGGTTCTGTTCGGATTAAATGTTGCGTTTGTTCGGATTAAGTTGTGAGTCTGTTCGGATTAAGTGTTGCGTCTGTTCGGATTAAGTGTTGGGTCTGTTCGGAATAAGTGGTGGGTCTGTTCGGAATAAGAAGACTGTGTTCGGAATAAGTTATGAGCATGTTCGGATTAAATGTTGCGTTTGTTCGGATTAAGTTGTGAGTCTGTTCGGATTAAGTGTTGCGTCTGTTCGGATTAAGTGTTGGGTCTGTTCGGAATAAGTGGTGGGTCTGTTCGGAATAAGAAGACTGTGTTCGAAATAAGTTGTGAGCCTGTTCGGATTAAATGTTGCGGTTGTTCGGATTAAGTTGTGAGTCTGTTCGGATTAAGTGTTGCGTCTGTTCGGATTAAGTGTTGGGTCTGTTCGGAATAAGAAGACTGTCTGTTCGGAATAAGTTGTGAGCCTGTTTGGATTAAATGTTGCGTTTGTTCGGATTAAGTTGTGAGTCTGTTCGGATTAAGTGTTGCGTCTGTTCGGATTAAGTGTTGGGTCTGTTCGGAATAAGTGGTGGGTCTGTTCGGAATAAGAAGACTGTGTTCGGAATAAGTTGTGAGCCTGTTCGGATTAAATGTTGCGGTTGTTCGGATTAAGTTGTGAGTCTGTTCGGATTAAGTGTTGCGTCTGTTCGGATTAAGTGTTGCGTCTGTTCGGATTAAGTGTTGGGTCTGTTCGGAATAAAGTTAGCTTAAGAATGACATTGGTAATGTTTGTATTTTTACATGTAAATAGTTTGTGAACTGAATATGTAAACATTTTGTACATGTAAACCAAAAAATAAACAAAACTTAAAATATCTTTGTCTGTTTAGACCTGCACACACGACCGACGATCCCTAAGTAACATGACCGCCAATTCACCCCTGATAGAGTGGATGGTATTGGGGTCCTTCTCCTTCGTAGGGTCAAGATTGAACATTAGGCACATTATCCAGTATAAAACGAAAGCGCCGCAATCGTTGCTCCCCGGTGGTTGTTGTTGGCTCTCTTTCCTCAGGATTCTCAGGGGCCAGTCGACCTTGAGTAGATCCCTCCAGTATACAGCCGCATCCGCTGCTGCACATTCATGTAGGCCTACAGTCTGCTCCGGATCATCACCTTCGCCTAGCTCCCTAGAGAGACTGTTGAATGCCAAAATCTCTTTGGACGGGCCATAGACAACCACCAGTGTCCAATGACCTGAAGACCAGCATGGTTGTGCGATCACGGTCTGTGTTGGAGACGCACCTACGATTTTAGGGAGGATAAAATCATCAACTTCTCTGCCTTGCCCTCCAAGAATTCGCCCCGACTCGAATGTGGATATGCATATAACTTTTTCTGGGTGGCGTCTTTCTTCGAGCACCGATAGCATAGCGTCGATAGTTTCATCGCTAATATCCATCCTAGGCGTTATAAGCTCCTTCAGGTCGGAGCGTTTTAAACTGCACATATCGCCTCTCCAGATGACCTCCCTATTGTCCTTGTTGGGTTCGGTCAGGTTCAGTAGCATTTTGACCTCATCAACTGACAACGTGCCCAATGCAGGCATGTCAACATCCGGCCTTTTTTTCTTCAGGCTCCTTTGAGCCGCTCTATCTTTTCTTTTTTGCTCTTCTTCCTTCTTATTCTTCTTGGCCAGATGTTCGCCTTCCTTCAGCTGCTGCTCAACGGTGGCCGTCGAGCGTTTTCTTTTCGCGACCCAGTTTGCTATCTGGGCCTTGCTTTCTTCTTCCTTCTCCTTCTTCTTCTTCTCTTCCCTCTTCTTCTCTTCCTCCTTCTCCACTATTTTCCTCTTTTCTCCCATCTTCCTCTCCTCCTCCCTCTTCTCCTCTTCTTCCTTCTTCCTTTCCTCCTCCCTTTTTCTCTCACATTCCTCCTCCCTCTTCCTCTTTTCTCGTTCCTCCTCCTCCTTCCTCTTCTTCTCCTCTTCTTCCTTTGTCCTTTCCTCCCTTTTTCTCTCACATTCCTCCTCCTCCCTCTTCCTCTTTTCTCATTCCTCCTCCTCCTTCCTCTTCTTCTTTTCTCGTTCCTCCTCCTCCTTCCTCTTCTTCTCTTCTTCTTCCTCCTCCCTCCTCTTTTCTTCTTCCTCCTCCTTCCTCTTTTTTTTTCTTCTTCTTCATCCTCCTTCCTCTTCCTATTCTCTTCTTCCTCCGCCTCCCTCTTCTTCCTATTCTCCTCCTCTTGCTCTCGCTCGTTCTCCCCACCAGGGACTCCAGTTGTCCCTGTCCCTCGAAGATATATAATATCTTTCCTGAGCCTCCCACACTCTTCCTGGGAAATCCTCAGTTCTTCCCTGAGGTCGTGTACCTGTTCTGTGGCCTTCTTAAGGGCAGCTTCGGCCCTCAGCCATTTTGTCTTCACCTCACTCAGCTCCAATTCTTGGAGCAACGGGTCGCATGGAATGCTGCAGTCTGCCAGTTGGAGCCTTGGCAAACTGACGGTTGAAGTTGAGCTCTTTCGAACAGGACCAATAAGTTGCAGCTCCCTTTCACTCATTGATGGAGCCCCCATCAGGTCGAACGTGCCGTCGTAAATCCGATGTAAGGTAATTCCACGTTCCTCCCATTTCCTCAGGGTTAATCGTTTCCCAAACATCTCCGTCCATCTTTTCATCCGTGGGAAAACTCCAGTTCTGGGCTCCCCCAATTTAAATTTCTCACAAAGCCACACCTTCAAATGGAAAGGAAAAAAATGAGAACTACTATACCAACGTACCTTCATATTCGAAAGACAACTGAATCCGAACATACATTAAACGTAAACCGAACAGACACCCAACTTAATCCGAACAGACGGACTTCTTATTCCGAACAGACACACGTCTTATTCCGAACAGACCCACCACTTAATCCGAACAGACCGACCCCTTAATGCGAACAGACTCACAATGTATTTCGAACAGACTCACAATGTATTCCGAACTGACTCACAATGTATTCCGAACAGACCCAACACTTAATCCGAACAACCCCACCACATATTCCGAACAGCCCCACCACTTAATCCGAACAGACCCACAACGTATTCCGAACAGACTCACAACGTATTCCGAACAGACCCACCACTTAATCCGAACAGACGCACCACCTCACCCGAACAGACGCACCACTTAATCCGAACAGACGCACCACTTAATCCGAACAGACGCACCACTTAATCCGAACAGACACCCAACTTAATCCAAACAGACGCACCACTTAATCCGAACAAACGCACCACTTAATCCGAACAGACACCCAACTTAATCCGAACAGACGCAACACTTATTCCGAACAGACTCACCACTTAATCCGAACAGACCCACCACTTAATCCGAACAGACACCCAACTTAATCCGAACAGACGCACCACTTATTCCGAACAGACTCACCACTTAATCCGAACAGACCCACCACTTAACCCGAACAGACCCACCACTTAATCCGAACAGACCCACCACTTAACCCGAACAGACCCACCATTTAATCCGAACAGACCCACCACTTAATCCGAACAGACTCACAACGTATTCCGAACAGACACACATCGTCTTCCGAAAAGAACAAAAACAAAAAAAGAGGAAGAGAGGAAGTGTGAAGCAGGAACAAAAACTTACGTGTAGTATGGCAACACAACCTTCGACGTTCCCCTGCCTCATTATGAAATTCCCTGCCTTTTTCCTCTCCTGCAGTTCTAAACTTGCTTTCTCGAGGCCTCCAACCAGGGTTTTGTGAACTGCACTTGCCCATGCGTAGCTGCTTAGGCGTTTGATGTTCCTCAGAGGGTGCATGAACCATTCCTTCGGTCGCAGCGTTCCATCATAGAACAAAAAATTGTTGAAGATGAAAGAAATCAGGAGACGAACGTACTCCTCCGTCTCGCCCATGGTACTATTTGCCATGAGATGAACTAAAAGTTGGGTGTTGTCAAGGTTCACCCCGTCTCGCTTCTGGACGCGCAATGGTTCCATCCCCACGGCCTTCCCATGCGTACGTAACCCCAAAATTAGGGCGATGTCTTCCGGTGTAAGGGGAACTACCCCTGATCCTATTCTCAGCCCCACCTCCTCCGTATCGTAGTGCTCGACGAACCAACCGACTATTTCGTTGTCCGTCGTAATGTTAGGAAGGTTTAGGAAGTGACCGAATGGGGTGCTACGGAAAGCCTCCTTCTCCACCTTATTCATCCGGTCAAACTGCTTTCGGATGGCCTTCCAGGAGCATCGTGATTCCCGGAAGTAGTACGTGGTTCCCTAAAACCAATAATTTAATAAACGGAAGTTCATCAAAAAAAATAACGACCCAGGGAAAGAAAAAATTAGAGACCCACCGGTTCTGGGACGTGTTCGATATCGACGGCCGGAGTTGAAGATTCCATTATCGTTTAGAAGGTGCGCTTCACAGGGAAAGAAAGTCGGGAAAGCTTCACATGTGCGCTTCCTACGTTCACAGGTAAGAAAGAAAGAAAGCGAGAGTCTCCCTTTAGTTCTGGATATGTTATCTTCCTCGGTATCCGAACCGTCGTTCGTAGGGTGTCTGCCGCTGTCTAATCTGGAAACGAACCGTCCTTCTTCGAAAACCGTCAAAAAAATTTTAAAACAATTTAAGGCGCGTTCGGAAGGAAAGTGTGACATGGCAATCCGAGTAGACGCTAACTCCTCCACTTTTTGAAGCCACGTAGGGCGCGTCCGTGACGCCCGCGTCCGTGTATAAGGACTCTACTTTTTGATCAAAGCTAAATATAAAAAATTCATTCATTTTTTTTAACATTTTACATCATGATCAAAACTAGATACAAAAAAAATCAAGAAAATAATAATTGATGTATGTTTTTAAAGTTACATACAAAAAAACAAAACTAAATACAAGACAAACACAAGTATGAGTTATTGGGTTATGCGGATTGCGAGAAAATCACAACTCACCCTACTTATTGTGCGGATAGTTGGTCGGCAGGTAGACTTTTTTGTCTGTAACCCACATTAAATGGTGTGGGGCGGAGGATCAAACATGCCTCCTTTACAGCCACACGGAGATATATTGGCTCAAACGTGCACGGTTGGAGTTCACACTATTAAAACTATTGGTTAGATCAAGATTTTAAAAACCGGACCGGACGGTTCGACCTGGTTGGACTGGGAACCGAGGGGTCAGCGGTCGGTTCAGCTAAACTGATGGACGGTTCGAACATCTAGTTAATATTTACAGAAATCGGTTCAAATCGATCTGAACGTTAATATTCATTCGGTATGATCCAACTTCGGGTCTAAAAATGCTAACGTCATCAACGGTCCGACCGTGAACGACCACATTGAACCAAAATCAATGTTTTATCGGTCCGGTTCTTTGGGTTAGACTTGGCTAATGTATAGGTTTTTTAAGATAATGTATTGGTAAAAACATATCATATCGATACCTATTGCATCAGTGAGACTTGAGGATAGCATTTTTGTGGAGTCGTATGTAGTGCTATTACATTTGTTATGGTTAGTTGTGTTGAGAGGGGATCTAACAATGCACTTATACGAAACACGGATTAAGCGCACTACGTATACCAAATATTGATTGCGGAATTAACTTCGGACCCTCTCCCAAACTCAATTGCAACAAAAACACTAATAAGATGGAAATAAACAAGCAAACACAAATGCATACCTGAAACAACCACGACACACGCGATTTACAAGGTTTGGCAACGTGCCTACGTCCTTGGGGGTCTCCTGCGGGTTTCCTTTCCTTCTTCCGTTTCTCCAACAAGAGAAGCAACCGAGATTACAAGTATATGAAGACAATAGGTCCTCCAAACCACTCTAGATCTATCTTTAGCCTTAATCTCTCAACTCACAATGAAGGAAACCATGTTGTATGCAATATGATATAAGACTAAGAGCAAACAATCCCTTTTATAGACTCAAAAACCGAGCTACAATTAATCAAAACCGAACAGAACTATTTGTGGGGACACGGTTAACCGATGCTCGTTCGGTTAACTGTGCGTGCTTCAACATGAGCGATTCTTGTTCCGATTCGGTTAACAGAATCCTTCCCGGTTGACCGAGGGAACGCTTCTCACGCGGCTCGGTAGACCGCGAGAATGATTCTTCCACGAACTAATGAATTTTTCAACAACCCTTCGGTCGACCGAGAACCCCTCGATGGACAATGCCAAATTGTCCAGACACTTTTAGATTCTCGGAACACCAAAAATTTCCTCAACGGTTTACCGAACTCATTGTTCTGAAGTGTCACTTGCTCTCTGACGGTAGACCGAATCCAATTCGGTCGTCCGATCTCAGGTGCACACAAAGTGCCTGGAATCCTCGGTTCGGTGGACCGAATCCAATTCGGTAGACCGACCCGTCTTCGCCGAAATTTCCTGGGTTGTGCGTCGGTAGACCAAATCCAATCTGGTTGACCGACTCTTCCTGTATTTGATTCCTTTACAAATATAAGCCAAACTCACTTGTCATTTCGTAACTCAATTGCAACAAGTTGGACTTTTTAAGAAAAATGGGAAATTTAGGAAGATAATATAGGGATTGGTTGTACAAATTCATTGATCAATCAAACAACACATGTCATTTCGTAAACGAATAATTTTATTTTTAAAATCACTTGTCTAATAAAAATTACTTTATTAGCCTAAAAATATGTTAAACATATCAGGTCAAAATTCAATTATTCATGTGCAATCGTGATGTTTTCAAGTCAATTTGTATCTTAATTATTTTCTTGTGTTTACCCTCACGGATCATCACAGTTAAACTTAAAAACCACCAAATCATCTTTCATGTCTATAAGTTATTTGAATTCGTCTTGATCGTAAGTTTGTACCATGTCGTGTAATTGTGTTACATTTCGTGCTACAAAATGTTCAATCTAGCCAAATGAGATCCTTTTGTAAGATCTTAAACAAAAGTTTTTATAGGTAAAGAAGATTTGATCAGTGCAAGAAGGCTCTACATCTACGATAACAAGAAAGAATAGGACAACACCAATTTATTTGCATACATAAGTAGTATAAATAGGGATACACAAAAAATCGGTTTGAACCGAAAACAGATCTGACTAAACCGATTAAGTCAGGTCAAGTCCGATTTTATCAAGTCGCTGGCCGAGTTTGATTTCAGAGAGGTCCAGACCTGAGAACTAACCACATTCTTAACTTCATAAACAATTGAAATATATTTTAATTTATATATTTGTGTTTGTATAAAGTATAAACAACAACCTTTTTAATTCTCATAGCCTTTTTGGTTAGTGTGTGTTGGGCATATTTCAATGGTCAGTTCCAACCCAACATGGAGAACCCATCCATGCACATCAATGCACATATAGATATACACAATGGTAAGAAATTAAGTACTAAATGGCTAGTCCACCGGTTCAGCCGAACATAAACGGATTCCAAACTTCTAAAGTGGACCACTAGTTTGTCTATTCCCCAAAACATAAATATATGTATCAAACTTGGACTCTAGTATATCGCGCATCATTTGTGAGGAATATATAAATATATATCCACCCGGGTCAAAACTCGAATATATATATATATATATGCACAGTAGTCGTCAGATGAGAACGTCAAAAGTCGAACAAGATAGAACCAACACAAGCAAATTATGTGCAGGTGCAATTTAATTAGATTCTGAATTAAGTAATATATCTTCAACAGAATGTATATATATGTACCAGAGAAGCTTCAGTACTTCAAGTGGAACAGCAAATGATGATCGATCAGCTGGCCGAGGCCGACAATAAAACTTCCAACATGAGCTTCAATAGGATCAGAACCAAAGAAAAAGGAACAAAGATTGCTATATATAACGAGTTTAACTTATAAACAACAAATTCAAACTAAAAATTAGTACATTTGCCTTTGACAAGATAAATTAAGAGACCCATAATAACTAGAAGTCCACTCTATCATCCAGCCGATCACACACAGGCATCATCAATGTCTGCTCTGGTCTCATCTGAAACTGACGACTGTTTGATGAACTCCAGGCAATCCGCAATGGCCTCGGCGTAGAACGAATTCGAGGATCCCGAAAACTTTGAATTCTGCCTTCCGATGGCAGCTCTTCTATTAATCTTCTTTCTCCGGCGAGTCTTATCACCATTCTCATGATCCGATCTCACATACTTGGTTAGGACAGCGAGGAGGCCAAACAACCGGAGACGTAACCGGAAAATGTAGAAGCGAGCGGAGCTGAACCTGAAACACCTGACTCGGCGCCATCTCCGACCAACCCGAGTGTGGCTCACGTGGTAACCCATGTCCAATCTGATTTGCATTTGCAGAGATTTGTGTTGGTCTCCATCTCTTATAGTGATATGCCTTAGGGGACAACACTGGGACATGGAAGCTGGTCCAGTTGTAGGTGGGGTCTCGACCAACCTATCAAGAAAATTAATAAACACTTGAGATGTTTAAATTATTACTCATGCTGATCTGAGAGCAAAGGTAAGCCAAGTAACCACTTTTACGTACTGTGCCAGATCAACTTGGATATGGAATTACCTAACTTTGAGGATTTGGCCAATAGTTTAGTTTGTTGGATTGTAGATTGAAATATTTCTAGATCAGTAATCTTTCTACCCATAATTAATCCCCATATGGGTGTCACTATTTAATTAAGCATGGTATATTTTTCCTCAATATTACTTTAGACGTTTCTAGTGATTAACTACTATAGAATTGCATGGTTTACTTAAAATTTGTACTTACAATTATGTTTATAGTGTTGCAAAATGATACATGTGGTGCGACGATGAAATATGTTTTCAATACGTAACCAAATTAATTTAAAGGTATTTCTTTGAAGTCCACGTGTACAAAAACTTAGTTGAGCTGTTGATCTACTGTTCCACTGTCAGCATTAGTAGGACCAACTGGGCAACTACCAGGCGATGACCTTGTTCAAATTTCTCCAGAGAGACTACTGTTTTCTGACCTACTGAGCGAGGAAGAGTTTCGAGTTTGACTACAATTTTGATGCGGAGCACGTAAGTCTTCCTGTAGGATGTTTAGAGCATCCCTTGACGGGAAAAAACTTCGGTCATCCGAAGGTCGTGACCGGGTCATAAATGACCTCATCTCTTAACCGTGAATTTTTACGGTCGTGGATGACCGGGTCATCGACCTGGGCGTTGAAACGCCCGGGTCGACGACCCGGTCGTCCATTAAAAAATATTAAATTTTGTTTTTTGATTTTTAAAATTTTTTGATTTTTAAAATTTTTTGTTTTAGTTTTTTTAATTTTTTTTTGAAAATACGTTTTACAATTGTTTAGAATTTTTAAAATTTTTTTAATTTTTTTTAAAGTTTTACCAAGATGGCCCCCGAAATGATGTGGAGGAGAGAGGTACGTTGTTGTGGGTTGTGGTTAAGAGGTGAATAGTGTAGGAAAGAGAAAACTGATGTGGAAGAGAGAGAAAACTGATTTTGAAGAGAGAGAGAGTTGATGACCGGATCGTCCAGGTCATGGTTAGTGATGGCTTAGTGTGGTTGGAGCTGACAACAAGTTGATGCATCATGATTATAAAGTTTCGTACCTGGTTAGGTCAAAATTCTAGGACCAACGGGAAACAACTAAAACCACGTATAAATCCCAACGGCCACTAAAATGATTCCACATTATGCTTCCTCTGTGATAATAATGTATACTACAACTGTGTACCGGAGAAGATTTTGTTGAGCTCTCAGCATGATTTGGAAGGTAGGAAGTAGGTTGCGTTACGTGGATAAAAAATGAACATCGTCATGCTAATTTTGGACATTATTTTGAAATTGAAGGATTAATATATGGGATTTAGGTGATGATATTTGTAACATTTGGGAACGGCAAAAAAATTGTAATTTTAACAATAAAAAGATCTCAAGATAATGATTATCAAAACGAGAATGTTACTCATAAAAATAATCAGTCAGTACACCATTTACAACGGAGTTTGCCAAAATACATGATTACATTAATGCAACGAAAAAATACAGGTAATCATGACGATCTCAAATAGTCCGAAAAAGATCCTGCCCCCAAAATATGTGCGCCTACTATCACTACCCAACCAAACCTACTACGATCATGAAATGTAAATGGAACAATGATGTCTGAGTTTCCAGAAGGAAATCTCGTATGTCAAGCTCACCTATATGAATGCAACAATACAATAAAATGAACATATCATACTAGTGACATGTTATGTCATCAACAATAAGGAAAATAGTTTCCCCTCCAAGGATAAATCTGGACATCAGTCCCACAATCATCATCAGGTCTCCCTCGGAGACCTACCATAGGCACATACAGTCTTACGGAGAGTACGCAACGCACCCCACACGCGGGTACACTAATCATGATGTTCAGTGGGAAACGTTCGCACTTCCGTTTCATAGGGATCAGATTTGAATCATCGTGGTCAAAACCACACCGACGGAGTCGTCGCTCAGCTCGGTCCATCAATCACTCAGTAAGTGCTCAACTGAGGTATCATAGTCGGAACAACATCGACGACATCACCAGAACAACATCGACGATACAACATATGTCCAGCACAACATTGGATGATTACGGACCGAACCGCAAGGTCATTATGCTCCGTGAGCCAAACATCATCATGCATTGGGATCTGTGATCCCTCAGGTCTACTAGTCTAGTGAGAGTCAATAATAGCATTTCATCATGCCCCAATCTATCAAAAGAGGTGACTCATCCCAAGTACTCACACTCTTCTACTCACCGGTCCCTGGGTAGGTACGACCAACACACCCACCGTCACCTCTTGGCTCACGCACTAGGCAAGGATAGAGGTTTCCGTGAACAGAGCTGACACTTCACTAGGACAGGGAATTCAGTTCTGAGCACAAACGGTCAACCAAAATAGGCCATCCGGTCGACCGATCCCAAGGGGGTCGGTCGAACAAATGCCTGCAATGTAAACTCTCTGCTCACAACCTAAACCCAAACGGTCAAACAATCATATAAAACCGGTCGACCGATACGTGGTCAAAAATCCGGACTCAGGTCAAAATCATACAAGTCAAACGGTCGACCGACTCAGGGGTCCGGTCGACCGAACACTACTAGGGGCAACCTAGCAGTTCTAGTCATATATCGATCGAACTATCAATCAATCGGTCGAACAATCATCAAGTACATAAGTTACCGGTCTGACAAGGTTACGAGCGGTCGACCATTTAGATAGTCCATGCTCTGTCCAGAAAGAAACGGTCGACCGACTCAGGGGTCCCAGTCGACCGAAAACAATAAGCATTCCTCCGACCCACCAGCATAAGCACAATCGGTCGACAACCACAAGGCAACATTTGACTGATGTTGGTTAAAGAATGGAATTTACACTATATTTGTCGACCACCCGAAGGCATCGGTCGATTGTTGGCCGACAACTATCTAGCCGAGCTAGGTCTAACTCGTTGCACGCTCAACGTCGGTGAGGTCTCCAACCTCTGCCGACCAGCCAACTCCTCACACCGCAAGTGCGAGCAAAACGAAAAGTCAGCATACCTTTCTTTCGAGACGGAGCTCGCCGAAGAACGCTCACACCGGAAGCCTCAACGTTGTCACCCCTCGAAGCCGCTTCCGAGCACATCGTCAAGTCACGCTTCTCCTCCACCACATTGTTGTTGCCGATGGTCGGAGCTCAACTCGCCGGAGGACGTGAACACTAAAGGAGAGGGGAGAATGAGTGAGAGGGAGAGAAAAATGGATGGTGTGTTGGTTTCTCCTCTAAAACAACACAAGACTCAATCCATAACCCCCACCATCACCCTACACCCCTATACCCATCACACAACCACGCCTCCCACTATTCACCAACACCTCTTCCCCATGCAAAACCTCACATTAACCTCCATTACCACCCTAAAAAGGGTTAGGGTATAACAATATTTCTCAAATAATTATGAAACTTCCCGTTCATTTAGTTTGGGCAATTTCCTTTGAAATAGGCCTTTCTTTTATATGAAGACTCGACATGATTGAATATTGATGTATCGCTTGGCCAAGCTTAAACAAATATTCATTTGTTTTATATGTGATTTTTTGGGTGCAAATTCGCATTTTTATTACATCTACGGCAAAATTGAAATTTGCACGAATTCACATTATATGTAATTTTGCACGAATTATTCATGCATGCTAAATTGAAATTCGTCACTCTTGCATTGTAACTAACTAAGAGCATGTGTTGAATTCTATTGTTTCAGTCATTATTTCTTCTTCTTCTTCTTCTTTACCTTTTGTAAAGAAGTGTTAACAGGTAGGAGAACTTCGAACGCTTACAGAAATTTAACTTGTGACTTTTGCAATATATGTGAATTATTCAAACTATATAAAAAAAGCTCCCCAACCGTGTAATTAACCAGAGATGACTGCATTTATGGTGAATACATCTCCTAAGGTGATCAAACTCACCCAAACTTGTTGCTGATAAGATGAAAGTAATCGTTCTTAGGCACATGATACAGTGACATGCCACTGAGATTTGCTGCCTGATCAGTAGACAAGATAGTTTATGTCACTCTACAAGTTTATTTCCTCGGAGGTTTCTCTACTCTACATGGTAAGCTGTTGAGGAGACAAGTTTGTTAAGGAGTTGCAATCAAAACACCAAGACAGCAGACAAACAGTACAGCTATGTTCCATGGGCATTGGCATGAAATGACGACCGTGGGTGTTTTCATGCAAAGTTTGTGTTTTAAATCAAGTGAACCCAATTGATCTGAATTACGGGTCATCAACATCATCCTAAGAGGCAAAGATATATACTGGAGGTTACGAGGAATGAGCTTGAGAGGTGGGGTCTTGCTTAAAAACATTACACATGTCCGGTTTGCCTTCTGTTCTGGGACTGTTTGTGTTCGTACAAACCACCGGGGCGGACATGGGCCTCGAGTTGTCTGACTGGTCGATGCATGGAGTAATTGCACCACTGTTTTTTTCCCCTTGAGGATGTGGTAGGAAAATTAATTAATTTAAGGACACTAAAAGTTGAAATTTGCGTCACAATTAATTATTCGATACTACAAATTATAGTTGATGATAATCCCGAGTGACCGTTTGCGTTACTCTGGGAAAAATCATCATGATATTTGGATTCTATGAAGTCGACAATTTAATCATCTATTGCAAACAAAAAATTAACACGACAAACAGAATAAGAAAATAATGTTAAGATTCAAAAGTGGTAGTTAATGACATTCCCTTCTTCGAGTAAGTACATTACATTATTTCTTCGTAACAAAGTTGGTATCACAATCATTTTTGATCGACAAAAATACTCTTAAAACTCCCAAAGAATACTTGTTGTAGACACAAAGAAAAGACAACAATTCATTATCTAACACAACTTCGAAATATATAACCGATCCACATGAACCTCCCACGAAATCATAGGTACGGTCAACTTCCCTAATCAAGTTGTATATGTGATAAGAGGTCTGGAGTAATTAACAAGATCTAAACTTGTCTCGTAATTAAACATATAACATTAAAGTGTTGTCGCTAATACAATCAAATATTTGAAACATCTAATTAATGTGATATCAAAATACTTAGTTGGTTTTTTTGAAATCTATTGGCAGGTCATGTACACTATAATACCGTATAGTAATCATTCCTAATTCATTGTTACTAGATTCATTTAATTAGAACATTAAGACATTATTGTAATCTTATATGTGTACGTCAAATCACGACTAATTCCAAAGGGGTAAATGTGTTGGTACTAAAAATACCATCACAATAGATAATAAATGTAAACCACAAATGACAAATACCAAACAAGAGATACATAGGTTAGATCACCAACATGATATGATTTTCATCTCAAGTTCCACTCAATCAGTTTGTTAGTCATTAAATTAGGATTAATGAAACAAAAAAGGTAATAATATGTTCGTGCCCGTATACCCGCATTGTGTTGTTTAAAGAAGAGAAGGGTAGCATGTTCATTCGGGTAAACGGATCCGTATCGAAACAAGTAACTTACTCCACTCCACCCTGAATCAAACACCTCACCCTCCTCCTCCATTATGGACGAGACCACACCGGAGATCCCGATCTGTTGGCCTCAATCTAGGGTTCCGACGCCGGACTGGATCCAAACCCTCACCACCACCTTCGATTGGTCCTCTAGGTGCCTCCCTCCGTCCGCCTTTCCCACCGTCTTCCCCGTCGACGCCCTCCTCCCCCTCGTCCTCGCCGCCTCCGACCTGCTCCATAAGGAGCCCAACCTCGTCGAGGTTGACCCCGACGGCTCCGACGTCGTCGTCGTCGGGGACGTCCACGGCCAGTTCCATGATGTCATCAGTCTGTTCGACCTCGCCGGGAGGCCCGGGGAGGGACGCCTTTTTGTTTTCAATGGAGATTATGTCGATAGAGGCGCCTGGGGGCTCGAGACGTTTCTGCTCTTGCTTGCTTGGAAGGTTAGGGTTTTCGTTTTTTGGAGCTCTTTTTTTATTATCTTAATTAATGAAAGGATGCTTGTGTGATTGGGTCGAACGAGGTACTTTCTGTTTGTTGGAATTAGTGGAATTAGGTTAGAGTTGACTGTTGGAATTAGTAGATTCCTTAAACGCAAATGACTTATACAAGGAATGAGCACAAATTCCTATGTTTTACTGTAGGAATCTTTGGTGTGATCCATGTTATCACACATCCTAAAAGTTGAAACAAAATACCGTCTTGTCATGAGTTGATTTTTTTGTAGGAATGGGTCATGATGTGGATCTGAAACTGGATCCAAGCCTTCTTGACGTTTAACTACAATAGTGAGTTAGTGACCACTAAAGATCACTTCTCATTAGTTGGTTCTGTATAGTAAGAAGGCAAGAAGCCGTGGTATTGATCTGAAACTAATGCCAAATGCACCTGCTTTTTAATTATTGAAAGCTTCTTATATCAATTGGTCCAAGACTGCTAGTGGAGTAGTAGTTTTCATTTTCAAAATACGATCTTCTCTATACATTTGAATGTTTGTTTCAGTGTGTGTTAGTACTTTCTTTTGATCTGGGAAAACTACAGTTCTTATAACCAAAAAGTATTAGTTAGAGGATAATATGATTGAGCTTGGGGTTGTTATCACAACCTATGAAGGTGTCAATGGGAATGAGGTCACCACTTCCTTGAATTAGTAACATGAGATCAGCCATTATGTCATGTGAGAATGATTTTTTATATGGGAATTGTTGAAAATTGGTTCATATTTGTTAAGGAAGCAAATCCAGGAAGATTCGGTCGACCGGATTGGATCCGGTCGACCGACACACAACCCAGGAAATTTCGTCGAGCACGGGTCGGTCTACCGAATTGGATTCGGTCCACCAAACCGAGGATTCCAGGCACTCCGTGTGCAGCTGGGATCGGATGACCGAATTGGATTTGGTCTACCGTCAGAGGGTAACAAACACTTCGGAACAACGGGTTCGGTAAACCGTTAGAAAGATTTTTGGTGTTCCGAGAATCTGGAAAGTGTCTGTCCAATTTGGAACGGTTCACTGAGGGGTTCTCGGTCAACCGAAGGGTTGTTGAAGACTTTGTTAGTTCGTGGAAAAATCGTTCTCGCGGTCTACCGAGTCGCGTGAGAATCGTTCCCTCGGTCAACCGAGAAGGATTCGGTTAACCGAATCGGAACAGGAATCACTCCTGTTGAAGCATGCACGGTTAACCGAACGAGCATCGGTTAACCGTGTCCCCATGAATAGTTCTGTTTGGTTTTGCTTAATTGTAGCTCGATTTTTTGAGTCTATAAAAGGACTTGTTTGCTTTTCAATGTAACACACACGAAAATATCAATAGTTTCCTTCATTGTGAGTTGATAGATTAAGGCTAGAGATAGATATAGAGTGCTTTGGGAGACACATTGCTTTCAATCATTTGTAATCTCGGTTGCTTCTCTTGTTGGAGAAGCGGAAGAAGGAAAGGAAACCCGCAGGAGACCCCAAGGACGTAGACACGTTGTCGAACCTTGTAAATTGCGTGTATCGTGGTTGTTTAAGGTGTGCATTTGTGTTTGCTTGTTTATTTCCATCTTATTAGTGTTCTTGTTGCAATTGAGTTTGGGAGATGGTCAGAAGTTATTATTCCGCAATCAATATTCTATCATATGTGGTGCGTTTAATCCGTGTCGTGTTAGTGCATTTTAAGATCCCCCTCCCAACAAGAATATGACAATTCTTGGTTTTTATATTGTCGTTGAGACACCTTAGTTGACTACAATACTACATTCTAATGGGGGAGCACAGAATTGAACATTCACGTTCTAGCTTTTGTAGTCCGTAATCATTGCAACGTTAACCTCTTGGTCAGACATTGAATTTTTTTTAGGGCTATAAATTGCATGCAATAACATTTACTAAACTTAAAACCCTGTTGCTTTTCTCATTCATATTCTGTATAATTAGGTCCTTAGATTTTTGTCCTTTCTTTATTCCAATGTTAAGCTTCTTCCATATATGTAGGTATGTTTGCCTAGTCGAGTGTTTCTTCTTCGTGGAAACCACGAGTCCAAGTACTGCACATCTGTTTATGGTTTTGAACAAGAGGTAATGGCCAAGTATGGAAACCAAGGGCCGCAAGTCTATCGGAAGTGTTTAAGATGTTTTGAAGGGCTTCCTTTGGCTACCATGATTGCTGGGTGTGTTTATACTGCTCATGGAGGAATTTTTCGTAGTGAGATGTCGCCGCCATCAAAAAGGTCAAAGAAAAAAAAGGGGCGCAAGGTGATTCTTAATGCAGACACAAAAGCTATAACACTTGGTTCATTGGAGGAATTGGCGAAAGCAAGGCGAACTGTTCTTGATCCCCCTTGGGAAGGTAGGAATCTGATACCTGGAGATGTTTTGTGGTCTGATCCTTCATTGAGCCTTGGAATGTCTCCTAATAGTGAGAGGGGAATTGGTTTGTTATGGGGTCCGGATATTACAGAGGAATTCTTAAAGAAATATAACTTAAAGGTGAGGTCTAAATTCTACTGATGCACCTCATGTTGAATATTGTGCATATATGGTGTGTCGAATTAGTTTATTTTTATTTCAAGTGATATTTTTCACATCAACTGGCTGTTATACTGTTGACAACAATTTTGTCAAAGAAAAATATAATAAAAAATAAGACATGCGGGCAAAAACCCACATTAAACATATGCATACATTATTTTTTTAAATATATTTGTCACTCTACTTTGCCATTGTGTCATTTTATCTAATAAAGCATGCAATTTCTGTGTTGCAGTGTCCTTATCTTTAGGTAAAATCTTACAAAAATAGTAGATATATTCATAAGTGGAGATATATTAAACCAATCATAGTATCATACTATTTAAAATACTTTTGTTTATTTCTGATTTTTTTATTCAAATCTTAAAATGAAAAATATGGATTCAGCTTGGCTCTTGATTAATGTATTGCGTGTCTTGTTTATATACATAGTGATGCATGTCGAGAATTTTGAGATGTCTTCTTGATATATTTTCTTTTGTGTCTCTTAACAGAAATAAAAGCTGCAGAAGTTTATTCTCAACTTGATGTCGATGTCAATTCTGTTTTTCCCTTAGTTTATCAAATTAATAAGATTTTTCTCTCTAAAAATGGTCTCTTTTTTGTCTGCATACAAATGTTTTTTCTTGACCTTTGCTTATGAAAATTGCTAATCTATCTTATAAGTTCCTATTTTCTCACTTCAATTGCAGTTGATTATTAGGTCACATGAAGGCCCTGATGCAAGAGATAAAAGAGAAGATATGATGGGTATGCAAAATGGATATACCATTGATCATGACGTAGAGTCAGGAAAACTTATTACGCTTTTTAGTGCACCAGACTATCCCCAGTTTCAGGTAAGCTCCATTACTTGTCATTTTCCCTATATTTTATCTTAAAAGTCTTTTGTTAGAAACAATCATTTGTCTTGCTTGTTCGCTGTTAATTTTACTTCAATTTTGCATCGTAATCAGAGAAACATATTTCCTATTTATATTTTGAGCTTTAAGTTTCAGCAATTCCCTGGTAATTATTAAATTAGCAATGACTAGACTCCTTTTTCGCATGAACTGCTAAAGCTATCATAGTTTCTGATACGGAGACTCTTTGTGCAGGCTGAGGGAACAAGATTTAGGAATCGTGGTGCATATATTTTGTTACAGCCTCCCAATTACTCGATTCCAAATTTCCATAGTTTCGACGCCGTGTTGCCCAGACCACAAGTAAATATATTTTCATTGCTTATATTTTTTATATCTATATTCGTTTTCAGGCTTGACTTCAATCCTCGGTTGTAGTTTGGATAATGTGTGGGATCTTTTTATTAGTGCCTCCTGTAGTTTTTATTAGTTCAAAAATTTACATATTGATGTTCTTACTCAAAAATTGAACATTGCATACGTACAGGTTACGGCTTACTATAATTATGAAGAGGTTATTGACTCTGATGAAGAGTTGGATTTCAAATCCATACCGACTGAGGGGGAAGGGCTAGTGGTGCAGAGCTGAAGTCGTAATGTTTCTTTCTTTCTTGGATGCATGACTTACTTATTTCCCCTCCAGCACCATCATTAGTAACTGTAGAAAGAAAAGAGACTCCAGTGTGGGAGAAATGTTGAAAAGAAGAAAAGTTTTTATCTTTGTTTTCGCTGCTTAAGATATGACGTCCACGTCTTCTGGTCTCTATTTATTTTTGTGAATATGTTACATCAGGCAGCAGTGGAGGTGTAGTACTTCTAGAGTCCCGGCCGCGCGCGTCCCGGACGTAGCTGACGTGGTCAGTTGAGTCAGCAATTCAGTTAGCAGAGAAATTCATTTAATAAAATGTTGGTGTTACATGCAACCTTTAATTTTCCAATGCAACATTATTTTCTCACTGCAACGTTTGGTTTCCCCAAGCAACTTTTACTTTTCTCACTGCAACGTTTGGTTTCGCAATGCAACTTTTACTTTTCCCAACGCAACTTTTAGTTTTCCCAAACCACAACTTAAAAAGACAAAACATGTTCCTTTTTAACATCTACGTCTATCCTTTTTAAGTTTGCGGTTCGTCTTTTTAATTGTGAGTTATACCTTTTTAAGTGATGTTTGTTCTTTTTTAAGAATTGCTTGTTCCTTTTTTATTTTTGAGGTTCTCCTTTTTAACTGTGAGTTGTACCTTTTTAAGTGTAGTCTGTTCCTTTTTAAGTGAGGCTTATTCCTTTTTATATTTGAGGTTCTCCTTTCTCACTGCAACGTTTGTTTCCCAATGCAACTTTTACTTTTCCCAACGTAACTTTTGGTTTCCCCAAACAACAACTTAAAAAGGCAAAACATATTCCTTTTTAATATCTACGTCTATCCTTTTTAAGTTTGTGGTTCACCTTTTTAACTGTAAGTTATACCTTTTTAAGTGATGTTTGTTCCCTTTTAAGAATTGTTTGTTTCTTTTTATTTTTGAGGTTCTTCTTTTTAACCGTGAGTTGTACCTTTTTAAGTGTAGTCTGTTCCTTTTTAAGTGAGACTTATTCCTTTTTATATTGAAGTTCTCCTTTCTCACTGTAACGTTTGGTTTCCCAATACAACTTTTACTTTTCCAACGCAACTTTTGGTTTCCCCAAACAACAACTTAAAAAGGCAAAACATATTCCTTTTTAATATCTACGTCTATCCTTTTTAAGTTTGTGATTCACATTTTTAACTGTGAGTTGTACTTTTTTAAGTGATGTATGTTCATTTTTAAGAATTGATTGTTCCTTTTTATGTTTGAGGTTTTCCTTTTTAACTGTGAGTTGTACCTTTTTAAGTGTAGTATGATCCTTTTTAAGTGAGTGTACATTTTTAAGTGTGAAGTTTTCCTTTTTAGTGTTTTTTGTTCATTTTTAAGTTTGCGGTTCTCCTTTTTAACTGTGAGTTGTAACCTTTTAAATGATGTCTGTTCATTTTTAAGAATTGATTGTTCTTTTTTATGTTTGAGGTTCTCCTTTTTAACTGTGACTTGTACCTTTTTAAGTTTAATATGTTCTTTTTTAAGTGAGGCTTGTTCCTTTTTATATTTGAGGTTCTCCTTTTTAACTGTGACTTGTACCTTTTTAAGTGTAATCTTTTCCTTTTTAAGTGAGGCTTGTTCCTTTTTAACTGTGAGTTGTACCTTTTTAAGTGTAGTAGGTTCCTTTTTAAGTGGGTGTACCTTTTTAAGTGTGAAGTTTTTCTTTTTGATTTTTGTTTCGTCCTTCTTAAGATATGTTGTTCATTTTTAGGTACTACTTCATCATTTTTAAGTCCCTGTTTTTCCTTTTTAAGTATTGCTTCATTCTTTTTAATTTTCTGTTGTTCTTTTTTAAGTTATGTTTGTTTTTTTTAAGTTGTTGTTTTTCCTTTTTAACAAAACCAAAAACTTTAAATCAACCACAAAGAAACAAACTTTTCCTCAAAAACTCAACACAAAAAAACTCAAATCGGCTACAAAGAACCACATTTCCAAAAAAATCAAGATCAATCAATTATAGAACAAAACCAAAAACTCAAATCAGCCACGAAAACCAAACTTTCCCCAAAAACCACCACAAAAAAAACTCAAATCAGTCATAAAAAATCACATTCCTCCTCATCCGTGAAAACTCAACACAAAAAAACTCAAATCAGCTACAAAAACCACGTTTCCGAAAAATTCAAGACTAATCCATCACATAACAAAACCCCAAACTTCAAATCAGCCACGAAAACCAAAATTTTCCCCAAAAACATCATACAAAAAACTAAAATCAGCTACAAAAAATCATATTCCTCCTCCTCCTCGCCTCGAGAAAGATTCCAACGCCGACCATTTCCTCCTCTTCCTCGCCGACCAACTACATCGTGACGTCCTTACCAACGACGTCGGCGTCCCAACCTCCTTAAGACTCACTCCCGCGTCATCTCCTCAGCATCTCTCTTACCGATCTCGTCTTCCATCGGGAGAAAATGACGGAGAATAAAAGGTTTGGGGGGATAATGGAATGTTTTGAGAATATATGTACGTTGGAAACCATAGGTCACATAGTTCCGCGTGCGCGTGATGTGACACAAAATAAATAAATAGTATGTGATTTAATTAATCTTTGGTTTTTGCTGACTGGATTTTCCACATCAGACGACGTCTCAGACGCACCGCGGCCCTAAAACATTTTCCGTACTTCTACCCTCTTTGTTGAAATTGTAACGAGCCATTCTTTTAAAAGAACACCATGTGTTGAGATCAATGTACGATGAGAGTAATTATTGATGATGTTTCTCGAATTGCTAGTTAGTGGTAAAATGTGCAGTCACTGCCAGTGTTTGAAGTTGAGCAAGTGAAGCATGAATCATAATTCTCGTAACTGTATTTGTAGCAGTAACTGGACATGATTTCCTTGATGCACCTCCAAGTCAAGAAATCTGAAGGGCGCAATGGAGTTCTACCCAAAATGTATCATAACTCCAACCAAACAGCTTTAGTCGTAAGCCGTTACTAGTGATTTTGATTTTAGTCAGTACTATAAGATCTGCAAAAATAATCTGATATGATTTCTACTTTTAAGTACATGTTTTATTTTCTCGAAAACAGAGTTAGCAATCTGATTCAACGCCCTTTCGGTACATGTTAGAAATCAAGTGTTCATCTAGTTAGATTTGAACCTAATATTTCAAGTAGATAAAGAAACAAAAGGATTCATCGAAGAAAACGTACGGGCTACATAACTCATTCACGACCATTAAACTGGAATAAGTAACTAAATTAAACGTAGGATATTCGTTACATGATTGTCGTACACATCACAAGCAGTACACTTCACAACAATACCTCACAAACCTTAAAACGGCTTCACGTAGAATATAAATAAGCTACAACAACGTACATGCAAGCACAGCTCTATGCTGCATAACACACTTCTGATCTAAAGACAACACTAGATGGTTGCCGTGGAAATATTAAATCATCTATCTAGGAAGACTGCTGGAAGGAAAGTTTCTCAATGGATTTTCTTTAAGATTCTCCGTGTCCCTGAAACAAAAGCAAGAAAGATACAATCAGTAAGAGTACTCGAAGGAAATCCGAAAACGGTTACTTTGTAGGACTTCTTACTTCTTGAGGTTTCGGCCGTTCAATTGCCTAAGCCTCAATACAGAAGGTTTTATCCTTTGAACTGCCACCTCAGCTCTTGGTCTAAAATAAGAAGTTTCAAGTGTTAATGTAAACATCCTTCCTGTTTACAACAAAACCTCTGCGATGTTAAGATCTGGTTAAAGGTTTTCAACTTACTCAGCACAGTCTTCATCGACAAAAATTGGAATAATAGCACTTGGAGGTGGTGCTGGCGGTGCAGAAAGTCCGGTCCACTGAGGGATCTATGAGGGAGCTTGTCAGTAGGAGTTTGTTTATAGTCAAAGATGATTGAAACTTGAAAGCAAAGTTACGTTATGTAATTTCCACACACCTTATGAGATGTCCATTTAGAGGGGACGGGATTATTTTCCTTGTTTCTTTCAGTCCGGGTACCAAGCATGCGCCAGGACTTGGAATGTTCCTTGGGTTGTGTTTGATGTTGCGATTCAGCTTTTGAGTCGTCGTAGATAGAAAATAAAATGTTTTCATTGGACCTGTGCAAATGGAAGTATAGGGTAAAAAATATTAGCTCAATAATCACATCTAAGAGACAAGCATAGCAGAATTTCGGGAAAAAATTAAAACAACAAACAAGAAAAGCAGGTCTAATGAATTTTTTAATTGATATGAACTAAAAAATATCTAATGCAGTATGGTTGATTTGATGATGGTAAGAGTAAAAAGTCAATCCTATAATTCAAATCAGACTTTTAAGAAATAACTCGAGGGTCTTTTGACAGTAGCTGTTGTAATCACAAAGCAAATGAATTTTAAGTGAAATTAACCAAATTTTAGAGAAGTAGAAATATGGGTTTCAGTTTACCTTTCTTTTAATGGCTTAGATCTTCGGATTTCCACTCTACCATTTGTTTGTGTTCCTGTAAGAAAAATAACAATTTATGTTTCTAAGCGTTTGCATCAGTTAGAAGCATGTCAGTGTCTCAGTAATAGCTTACTGTTTTCCTCTCTACCTAAGATGGTACCAAAATTTCGGTTAGGTAAATCCCCAATGGAGGGCTCTTCCTGTAATAAAAAGGGATTACTAAACGATTAAGTTGTAATCATTACATAATGATTGTAGGACGATGAAGTACGATCAATGCTAATAAAAATTGAATCACTGCAACTTACTTCAACACCATTGTTTCTTCGTGTTGATCTCGATAGAAATTTCCGATATGCAGACTCCAACTTATCAACAGGATTTGCTTTCCTATATAGGGAAAAAGTAACTAAGCTCAAAAGACATCATACGGAAAGGGTTGTTTTTTCTTGTCCTAACAAATAAATCTTTAACTGGCTTCACTAAAAGTTAATCAGGATTTGCCTGATCAGAGCATTTTCTCAAAGATATTTCATTCCCAAGAACCAAATTTAATATTAGAAACACGAAGACTTATAAATGTTTGTCTATGGAATAAGTTCACAATATGTTTAGTATATAGCCTACCGATTAAATGTGGAACTAGAACTTGCCTGGCAATACCAATGTTGAAAATTTCATCCGCCTTTCGGAGCTTATTTTCTGATTCCATGTGAAAAGCATAAGAAATGTAAAAGTTTGCCTTGGTTTGTCCAATCTGATTTGCCTCCAAGAATCTAAATATTACTTCAGCATCTGAACAGCTTTCAGCCTACGAAACAGACCAGGAAATAAAATTACAAAGACGAAAGGGCAAGAATATAACAGAACTACTGAAATCAGAATCGACTTACATATTCCAACCATAGTTTAAGGTATCGCAAGTCTTCCTTGTAACGATCGTCATGCCAAAAGGTGCGAACACATTGTTCATAAATAACAACTAATCCTGAGCACTCACCTCCAGACGGAAAGCACTCCTGAACCCATTTGATGCACCTTCAAGTTTTCAGGAAAAGAAAACAATACCAAATGTCACGGGTCGATTCAATTTGTATCGACAGCCACCGAGAAAAGGAAACAAAACAATCCTTGAAGACAAATTCACTTGCTGAAATTCGAATAGTTCCTAAACTAGAAGGTGATGTCAAACTCGTAAGTGAGTGGTATGTGGAGTTCACAATGTGATTAGTTCTTAACAAATCTGCAACATAGTTCCATTTGATCTGCATGTAGACGAAGGATGACTCCGTATTTTCAATTCAAAATCACTTCGAAATCAATCGTCAAAAAATACTTCTCCAACCGTACATGATATAGTTCAAGTTAAAGCATCACACTTGTCAAAATCAACAATCTCAAAAGGAAGAATAAACATGCCATACTCAAGCTGAACATTTTAACCGATCATCAAACAACCTAAAGCATTCAAAAAACAAAGAAAGAAAAACACTTCCATTGGAACACCAATTTGTCGTCAGAGAAATCCAACTTGAAGGATTTTCACATCCTCAAAATCCAATCAACCGAAAAGGCAATAAAACAGAAAAGCAAAGGAAACGTACTGGATCCACGGGGAAAGTGGGTCCTCCCCTTTGTACTCAACGATAGCCTCAATCAACCCCCTGCGCGCAAACCACATCAGAACCAACAACAAAATCCCCATTTGGGCAAAAGAAAAGAAACGCACTTTCGCTCCTTGAAGAGCGCTTTGGTGCGGGCGAGGTGGGCGTCGGGCTTCAGGGATTCATTTAGAAGGGCGACTTTGCGGCCTCTCTTGAGGGGTCTGACGTTCTCCTTGAACAGCTCCCACTCGTTCCCGGTCGTCTGGTCCGATAATAGGAAGGCGGTCTCGGGGTCTAGGGTTTGGGTCTCCATTGGTCTGTCTGGTATGAACTTGCTCTAAAGCCTCTAATTAGATTCCACAACTGCGTATCTACTTTACTTGAATAAATATATGGGATATGATTTGTTGGTGTTTTGACCGTTAGAATTTTGAATTGGGAGGATAGAGGGAAAGGGCGGGACGGGGAGAGGAATGGGTTGGACTGGACTGGACTGGTGATGGGTTACGGCTTCTGGGCATCATAAATGAAATGATTAAAATAATTAAAGTATCGATAAGGCATTAATCACTAAATATTCTCCGTGGTACAACAAAAGATCATTCTAATTATTTGACTTATCTTGTTCTTTTAAAATTGTTAAGATTTCATCATTAAAGTGAAACTAATGTAAAACCACGTTAGTTTCTGTGAAATGCACAAGCTAAGTGCATTTGCACTATAGTTCTGTACATCAAAATTAGTTGCAATTGAAAGCAATATTTGGCTTAGATATCAAATAGTGTATCGAGGAGGATCTGATTAAGCTGTAGACAAGCTCTTTGATAACACTGTTTAAGCCGGACATAGCAATTAAGGAAGAATATGCTTGTATAAATGGTCATTAGGAATCGAAAAGATTCAAACTGCATCCCCTCTCCTTCGTTAATACTTGATGGTGCGGTTTGCATTACGTTTAGTGTGTTTGGTTCAGAGTATTCATCTAACGGTAAGAGAATGAACTGACATGATTCACTTTGATGTTGTTTGTTTGACCTATTTTATCATTTACTTTTATATTTTTTTCTTTTTTACTTCACCTCAAGTCTTCTAGGTTGATTTCCCACATTCTATTAGGTATTTCTATTCACTTTCCTCACTTCTATACTCTCTAATATCTATCTTTAATCTTTTATTTCTTTTTTTTTCTCTCACTAAAATTGATGACTTGGTTACTAAACTAATCAACTTCGACAATATTTATATTTTAAAATTTTAAAATTTTAAAAACAATTATTTTTGTAATAAATATTTATTTGTTATATATTGTTTTCATAAAAAATCTTACTTTATATGTTTCTTTGAATAAACTCATATTTTTTTATAAAAGAAAAACATATAAATTAGTTTGGTAGCCACTATATTTAAATCTTATATAAGATCATGTTTACGTATATTTAACACGTAACGTAGAATACTTCTTTTGACATTGTAATGCCTATATCGGCTATCGGAACTGCGGTTGGCTTTAATCCGATAGCGTACTAAGGGCATTCCTTAACGGGGGGGAAAATCCCCCCCACGCCCGGTCATCACAGGATGACCGGGTCATCTCCCCCTTAACGGGGGAGATGACCCGGTCATCCCTGACTGGGTCGATGACCCGGGCGTTGAAACGCCCGGGTCGTCGACCCGGTCAAACAATAAAAAAATAATTTTTTGATTTTTTTTTTTGTTTTGATTTTTGTTTTGATTTTTTTAATTTTTTGGTTTGAGTTTTTTTTTTATTTTTTTTTTGAAAATACGTTTTATAATTGTTTTGATTTTTTAGAATTTTTTTTAATTTTTTTTAAATTTTTACCAAGATGGACCCCGAAATGATGTGGAGGAGAGAGATAGGTTGTTGTGGGTTGTGTTGGGTTGTGGTTAAGATGTGAATAGTATAGGAAAGAGAAGAAAGTTGGTTGAGGAAAGAGAAAGCTGATGTGGAAGAGAGAGAAAGCTGATTTTGAAGAGAGAGAGAGCTGATGACCGGGTCGTCCAGGTCATGGTTAGTGATGGCCTAAACGTTGGGAGCAAAACTCCCGCCTAGCATGGAAAATTCCGGAACCAATTTTGGACTTTTGAGCCAACAGTTGACAATATCTCCCAACAAAAATGATAAAATTCGTAACAAGAAGACTTCTACGTAGAATTGGCTTTCACATATGTTTCACTTGGGTGTTGACCTAGACCTCCCACTGCACATATGCATAAAATTTCCATCAATAAGTACGTAATTTTAAAATCAACGGCTACCACATTAACATGGAGGCTGAGGCCATGTTAATTTCAAAGATATAAGACAGACTCAACCCTCAGAAAATGAAACATTTTGCACTCATTAGCTAGAAAACTAGCATAAGTCTTCTACCTAGAAAGAGGAACGTGACCATATAATATGGCTCCCAAAGGAAGTGATCCCCTCCCCCCCCCAATTTGTTATACTTATAAACCATAATGTTACATGACTAGGGGATGGTACTTAAAATTTTGGTTTGCTATTTTATCAAACTATGAGCATCTAAGGAAACAAAGGTACTCCAAGGACCAATCTATAGAATCCTCAAGGTCCAGTCATCAGCCACACGGACATTTGGTTTCCGTACCACAATGGCGTTGAAAGTTGATCCTGCTCGAAGAGTGAGTGGTCCAGACTCCACTGCGACTTCATCATTTGTAGGTTCAATCAATGCTCTTCTAGATCCTGTTGGTAGTCCTAGTAGTACAATTCTCTCGATGACACAGTCGGACAAAAATTTCATGCCTGATTTTGCAGGTGCAACGCTTACGGACGTCAACTTGTTGTCTGCGAAGGTGAAGCGGCGGTGGATATATGCTCCTTGAGCAAAGTCATAGCTCTTGCCATCATCTATATATAGCTCACCTTCAGCTGCTAATGACTTATTCAATGCAATCACCTGTCACATGCATAGCAATTTATGATTGGAAATTGAAATTGCAAAACAAGGCTTAAGCTTTGCCCATATGTGGCAACATGTATTTCGATTTTTCAGCTTCACTGAGTTTAATAATTTGTGTCAGAGTACCAGATTGACAGATTCCATAATAATAAAAACAAATATTATGTTTGATCGTAGAAAACTTTAAATTTAAACCACTTCTAATAGTGAGTAGTATGTTACTTTTGCTTTTGGACAGTATTATTCAACTTAAGCATCTACACGAGTTTAAGACCTGCAATGAGAGAGCAATAATGAAGCATACATCCATAACAAGGACTTACCAGAGTAAAAGGATCGCCTGCCATTTGAGTGGAACTTCTTCTAAACCGCTCTTTTCTAGGTATTATAGTACCTGCCTTCTGGAAACTGGGGATGCTGTCTTCCAAAACATCCAGCTTGTGAGACACACCCCCAGCACATGCGACTCCACTTCTCAAGTCATACCATGGCTGTCCTTTAGGTAAGTAAACTGAAACATGCTTTTGCCCCTGAATTACGAAAATAAAGACATTATATGATAATCAACACATCATAGCAGTGAAGGATAAAGGAAAACGTAACAAATAAGTAATATGTACAAAAAACATACCTTACTGTAAATGCCTTGAGCTAACAAGCTGCTTCCGACCATGAAAGCATCACCATTATTGAAGGTTTCTTTATCACTAGGGAATTCATACCACAGTGGTCGCATGACAGGGTTTCCGGTAGTCGTTGCCTCTCTAAATACCGTGTAAAAATATGGTAGTAACGCATAACGAAGATGTAATGCTTCCCTCATCAAGGCGGTATTTCTTTCTCTGTATATTTTAAAGTAAACAGTTATGAGGTCATTTTTTTCAAAAGGATTTTTTTAAAAGAAATCATCCAATGTTATCAACCTCGATAACACTATACAGTATAAACTATTAAACTGACATCTTAATCTCATAGTCCTTGGTTTGTAAATTGTAATGCATCCATATAGCTTAAGTTACCCTTAATTTAATTTACTTCAGTGAATGAGAGTTGTTAGAATAAAACTGAGTACGTAATGTTAGGCCCACAGTCTCCCCCTAACGAATCAACTTTTGGGTGTAGCGCTCCTTGTGGGACATGTTCTAACAAGATGTAGAGCATGTTCCCTGTCGGCCTGTCCTATTGTTCCGATGTATTTTCATGTGCAGATTAATTGAACATGGCAGGTAGTAGTCCCACAGTGGGTAAAACTGAGTGTTGCTACGAGGGGTTCAAGGTCTCACCCCCAACAAGTCGACTTTGGGGGTGCAGAAGTCCTTCTGGGAACTGTTCTAACATTTGATAACAAAATAATTAACTAATTACTTAGGTATGTGGGTAAAATCATGTAAACGTGTAGAAACCGATAGACACTGGCTCATACCGCTCAAACCATGGATCTCACTTTCATAATCAGCTTTTATTCAATACATGTAAGTGATGAACACCAAAAAGACTAACTAGTGCATAGAATAAGTAACCTAATCATATGCAAAAAAAAATACGAGCACACAAAATTGGTTAACATAAAAATTATTACAGCAAAATTTTACTAAATAAATAGAAATCCTAAACGTTGTTTTGCCTAGGATCTTTTGAAGCATGTTATTCAAATTTTAGTTGTATTGAATTGAGTGAATAATATATTACCCAAATAGCCAAGGTTCCCTCCTCCTAGTGTCATGATGAGCATGACCTCTAAAAAAGGGATAGTAGGCACCAAGTTGGTACCAACGCACTAATAATTCAGGTTCCGGATTTCCAAAAAATCCACCAATGTCAGCACCTGTATCGAAAGCATATACCAAGGTCAACAAAAGTAAACAAAGTTTCTCCAGAATTGTGAGCTTGATATACCAGAAAATCCCATGCCAGCAAGGCTCATGGTCAAAATCATTGGAACCGAGGCTTTAAGATGATCCCAATCAGCTGAATTATCTCCTGTCCAAACTGCACCATACTTTTGGCTGCCAGCAAAGAATGCTCTTGACAAAACAAATGGACGATCTTTACCACCACCTCTCTTCAGAAGCCCATTAGAAGTAGCCATGTGAAAAAAGTATCCATAAACATTATGGACCTCTCGGTGTTCCATGTCCCCATAGTGTAGAGCATCCCTTGGCATGGTTACCTAATAAAATAAGATGATTACATATTTGGTGCAAAATGGCATGTACTTGTTCTTTTTTGAACATAAAAACATCACAACATTATATTCCAGCAGTGTACTTAATTAGAAAATTTTGACCAAACTAACAAGGTGGGAAAGTTTTCGATTCTATTTTCACAAGAACAAATCCAAAGATTATAGAGGCATGGATCATAGTAACATTGGCCCACCTTTTGCTACTGCTGTTGAAGGTAATGACTTCAATGCAAGATGCATGTAATTTGTCTGGTTCCTAATAATCCTCGCTAATGGTATATTACTAATTATAATTCTTAGTCTTGAAAATTTTGAAACTAAGAAGCTAAGAATTCCTACTTTCCTGCAACGTAAGCATAGAAACAAGCAAAAGAAATACCTCGGGTCCATTGAAGACGGACGGTTCATTCATATCATTCCACACGTACAACGATGGAGTAGAACCAACATAATTCTTGAAGGAAAACCTCTCAGAAAACCAATTTCGGATCTCTGGGTTCAGCACATCGAGGTAAGAAGAAGAACCAGGCCAGCACCATCCATCATAATCATTCCCAGAAGCATCTTTGGTGTAGTACCCCTTCTCGGCAGCCTCAACATGCAAAGGGAATGACGAATCCCGCTTAATGTGAGGGTCGATAATCGTCACCATTTGCCTTCCCTTGGCAGCGAGCTGGTTCTGCATCTCTGCTGGATTCGGGAACAACGAACTGTCCCAAGTGAAGTACTTCTTCTGATCCGTATGCTCGATATCCAACCACAGAACATCGTAAGGAATGTCGTGCTCGTCAAATCCAGCATCAACAGCAGCAACATCCTCCTCGTCCCTGTAATTCCACCTACACTGGTGGTACGCAATCGCAAAATGCTGAGGCATTGCGGGATAACCAGTAACACTGGCATACTGCCTAGCGACATCTTTCGGTTGTGGACCTACAAAGAAGAATGCGTCCACAACACCAGCCTCACTCATCCAAAATGTGTCGATCCTGTCCTTTTGACTGCCCAAAGCGTCTCCACCCCACCCAGGGGCGAGCACGTCAATCTGCATTTCGGCAGCATTGAGCCAGAAGAATCCAGACGAGCCACGGGCACCGTGCGACAACATAAACGGAATTGATCCGTAAATCCCGAAAGGCGACTCATGCTCATACTCAAACACATCCAAGTTGAAAAGCCGGTAAGGCTCGGAGTGATCCACACCCGGACCCCGCGTCGGCTTCAAGGCAAGCTCAGTCGAAGCATGCTCCGGAATCCCGTAAACGAACTCCGCCCCGTGGAACGACACGTCAAAGCTAATCGACTGCGGGCCGTAAGGGCGAGAGTCGGTGTGGCTCCGGAACCTCTCCTCCCAATCCTCCCCCTCTTTCTTCGTCCTCAGCTGCTCGAAGTCAAACAAACCGTTAGAATTCAACGAGAGAACCCGATCGCTGTCGGATCCCGTCCTGCGGACGAAAAGCTCGAACGGATCGTGCCGGAGAACGGCCTCGAGGCCATCGGCGAGGTAAACGACCGAGGAATCCTTATCGACAGAGGAGATTCGAGGGAGCCAGAGCTTCCGGTCGGGGAGATCAGGGAGGACGACGTCGGGGACGTGGAAGCGCTTCTTCTTGGGGAGGTCGGAGTCGGGAGGGGGATCGGCCTCGTCGATTTGGAGCCGTAGGATGCCAGAGTGGTAGACGGTGAGGTCGAGGACGAGGGGGCGGATCTGGTCGGAGGAGGTGAGGAGGGCGGTGAGCTTACCGTCGGTTAGGGTGACGTGGGAGGCGGCGAGGGTGGTGGAGTGGGGTGTGAGGGCACGTGCGCGCTTGCAGAATGGGGTTTGGTCGCACGTGCGGAATTCGTCCTTTTTCCAGGCGTGGACGGGGGAGAGGAGGAGGAGAAGGAAGAGTGAGATCGTCGGAGCCATTGCTGGCGACGGTGGTGGAACGGATGGGGAGTTTGAGTTTAGTTACTTCACATTGTGTGGGTTTGTTTTTTGATGGGCCGTGGGCCGGGCTATTGGGTTTCTTACTTGGACCTTTTTTTGGGATGATAATGGCTTTTGGTCCGTCTGATGGATACGTGGGCCGCCGTTCATGTGGACTTTGCACAGTAGCGGCCTATTATTCTGACAGCATTTTAAGATTATTATTTTTTTAGATTGTTAATTGTGTTTGACTTCTGTCTTTTTACTTATTTGCACTTCATCGATTTGATTTTTTCAATGTGACGGTTTGTCCTTTTTGTGCTTTCACCGGTTGACACTTGCATTTTTCGTCTAATTTCCACTTTTGTCATACTTTTCCGTCCAGAAAAAAAATACCAACTTTCTCTCAACACAAATATATAACCCACATCCAAACCAAATACCAAATTAATTAAGTCACGACATAAGATCTACTAACTAAACTAACAACGTACTGAAACGTATTACCTATGAATCTGGTGTTACAATAACATGTTTATATGAATTTAATCAAACGTTTTGGATGGCTAGTTTCGTTTGTGGTGATGACATTGTCTTACTTCATTCATTCTTGTATCTCATTTGAAATAAAATTGCATGACTCTGTGTATCTCAGTATCTCTCATTTTTTTGTTATAATATGCCAACAACTTCAGAAACTTCAATCTCAGTTACTCCAAGAATGAATGCTTAAGGTTGGTGGATGCTTCTTTATCTTTCATTTCGTAATTTTCATTCTTTCAATTATTTTATTCCAACCAATACCTTAGATCTATTCATGAGTTTACACTATTGGATTTGGAATCTCAACTATAATTAAGTAAATATTTGAAAGAAAGAAAGAAAGAAAGAAAAGCTGGTAACAATTTACCTTTTTTTATTCTATAAGTGGCAATACACGGCCATTCTTACATCCTCAACCTTTTACCAAAATTGGTAAAGTCGATAGAATTAAGTGCATTTGAGTAATAAAGCACCATTGCCAGTTAAACTGTTTAACAACACGTTTTAACACATGACGCATATATGGAAAAAAGCTGCATGATTGGGAACACACTCCCAATCCGAATCCCCCAAACATCAAATCAAACCTTCTTTGCTCGATCTCTCGTGAATCGTACGCTCAAATTCCACAAAGAGCCACATATTTATTTATATAAAAATCAGAAGATGACAAATCACCTCTTGTTTGTCCCATTGACACGCCAACAAACCTTTGCTTGCCCCAATCGTGTCATCACAAGAAGCGGAATTCCCGGTTCAAAGCAGGAACACCTTTCACGATGCGGATGCCCAATCTGCCAATCGGCGATCAATCACACACTCCTTCCTCTACTTGGAATGAAAGGATCACTATTCCATTCTTTACGTTAATGGGCTAAACTTTCCAATGGGCCCTGCCATCCAATCATAAAAGCCCACCATAAGCATCCGACATGTGTAATGTTATGGGCCCTCACACTCTTTGCTTGGATTGGAGGAACGGCTTGTGAATTACAGGTGAATCCTTAGGTCAGCCCTTTGCAATCTTTGCTTTTGAGAGAGGGACCCATTTGCACCACAAACTGCAACCTATAACTAAACATACATAAAAGGCATGTCTAATAATGTTCTCAAAGAGGTTTCTGATTAAGACTTCCAACACAGCTTTCTTTTCCTGGATGAATGGCCCCCTGGGATCCGTATTTTATTAGTTTATTTGTTTTCCGGAGAAAGTAGTAGAAGCGCGCCACCAGCAAAACCAATGTCATTTAGTTGTGGGACCGTCTAGGTGGATCATAATTGACGGAATGTGCCCCTCTTCTTTGGACAAACCGTCAGGATGACATGGCATTTTAGATGAGATGGGATCTGCTAATATTGTTTGAATTTATATATAAGCTCAACATTTCACACCGAAAGTATGCTATTAATGTCACCTGTTAATTTTGGAAGCGTTGAAGCCCCAAAATTTTAAGAGGTGACAACTACCACACTTCAAACACACTCTGCATGTCAAACACGAACACGTAAATTCAAATCTCGTTCCACATGTCAAACGTTCCAGTGAAAAACGATGTGTACCACTTTCAGTTTTGAACTACAATCAAGTGTGAGCGGGTGTCGAAAAATTCCGAATCATCAAAACAAAAAAATACCACGGTTCAAACACACTGGCATTTCCAAAGACAATACAAACAGTCTACCACAGAAATTTGAAGGGTATAAGAACAACCACTGGGGTTTCTCTAAAGCGATTTGCTGTCATCAGAAATCACAGTAGAGAATCCGGATGGAGATCATGTATCCCCAGTTTTGTTGTGTTGCTGAACAAACTCTGGCAACATATTTTAATTGATGTATTGTCAAGGAAGGGCCGTGGTTTATGGCAAATTGAAACTTAACTACTACTATTTCTTCGAAAAAAGAAAACAGAAGTGATATCATAGGACCGTCATACCATATAAAAACCCAATTGATTGGTATGCACTGAGGTATCAACTCCACTTACCTCTTAATAACAGCCCATGGGCCCGACCAAATCTCATCCGTACGATTGCTTGATCTAGCCGATACAGTGTTCCTGCACTGGATCTCGTAGGGTGGTCCTTATAAACAAGGGATATTATCAAATAACATAAGGCACATGATATAGAAGATCTAGGGCTCGTTAAAAGGTTTGTGGGCCTGGAATTGGAGGCCCACATCAATATATACTCAGGACCCAAACAGAATCGAATAATCTTTTCCTAATGCTTCCGTAGAGTGGAGTATAAGAGTCCACGTTAAATTTCCCCAAAAGATGGTGGACAAAGAGCATCTATGTTATGATCCATACTTCTATCCTTTTCCAGTTCATGTCACCCGTCTGTTATAAATTATTCTGAGTTTTTTTACTAATTTTTTTTGGAGATCTTTGTGTGTAACTTAGTAGACGTGGACTAATGTGATGCATTGAATTAAATGATTCCTATACTTGGGATTTTTCTTTTAGTGGGTGACAAGTGCACATCGGGACGGACGGTGATTGGAGATGAGTTATACTTGGTATCCGAGGACTTCTTGTACTCGGGTTCGATATTTATGGTTAAGGATAAGCACCGTGATGTCGAATTCTGTTGGAAATTAATCCTAAGCTGGAAAAAGACTTTACAAGATCAGGAATCACTTTGTAGTGCTCGTAGTGTTGGGTTTAGTTTGAGCAACTAGAATTTTATTTATGTTTGATAGAAGCTACCATTACTATTACTGTAACTAAATTTAACAATAATACAACGAGTCTGATACAGTACTAAGATGATAATAAAAAAAGTAGACTAATCAAACTTGTAGGAAAAAAATGATCGTATTTGAATTTTAAAGTGAATTTTTTTAAAGGTATCTGGTACCTGCTTAATTGATTATTCAAACTCGATAAATTGGCATAGCTAAACTGGAAAACAAGGGTTATCTCAACCAAAGGTTGAGTTTAATTTGCTGATTCCCTGTAACTGTACATTAGAATTTCTCCTCATTCTTTTGACTTTAGAGTTGATGTGTTTTGACATTTACCCCCGCTAACTAATACAATTTAAAAAAAAAAGACTGATCAGACTATGAGAAGGTCACTCGACGTGGTATGCCCTCAGCTAGCATATATATAATATATCCACTGGATAAGTGGAAGATTCAAAAGGAAAAACTCTAACTGAGTTAGCAAAACAAAATTACTAAAAAAATCAAAGTTGAGATCTCACCTACAAAGTGGGGGTTAGGACGTTTTCTTTTGAAAGTAATGATGCACTTAAAAGCACAAGACCTCACACCAATTATTACTAAACAAAAGAAACTTCAGGGTGAAGGTTTGGTTCCATTGGATTTGGAAAGAAGAGAGGGTGATGAGTGTGTAGTGCTTGTAATGCTGGAGCAGGGCAAATTGGAATCATAGGGCAACGTCAAAGTGCATCTCCCATTAACAACTAGAACCCAATTCCTTTCATCCTTGCTTTCCTTTCCTCTTTGCTTTGTCTTCCTTTGTGCTTCCTAACTGGCATAATATATGGCATTGATTGATTAATTAATCTTGTCCTCTTCCCTCCACACTTGCATCATTTTTTAAATCATTTCATACTTACCCTTAAGAAACAACAATATTATTATTGTTTAACTTGAATATGTGATTAAAGTATTCGTAGAATAAAACAGATGTTCGGTCGACCGGAATGAGTGTTTCGGTCGACCGGATGTGTGTTTTGATTTGTCCAGCAAAAGTGCATGTCCATATTCGGTCGACCGGAACATAGGATTCGATCGACCGAACACACACAATGAGCTGGGCAAAAGTGTCTGTCCATTTTCGGTCGACCGGAACTTAGGATTCGGTCGACCGGGCACACACGAGGAGCTTGACAAAAGTGCATGTTGGTTTTCGGTCGACCGGAACTTAAGTGATCCGGTCGACCGAGTATGCACTTTGAGCAAGCAAGAAAAGTTATTGTCGCTTTTCGGTCGACCGATACTTTAGTTTCGGTCGACAGGTAAAAGCTGGTTTGCGATACGGTTAGAGGATCGGTCGACCGTTTGACCTAGTTTCTGCCCACGTTTTGCACATTTCTCCACGCGATTTTGGTGCAACTTGTACTTGTTTTTGACCTACTATATAAAGACAATTTCGTCCCATTTTGTTTAGATGAGAGATTAAGATTAATTTATATTGTCTACTTTGTGTTCTTGAGAGAAGAGTGAGAGAGCATCCTTGTTGATTCGGTGTGAGCAATTTAGTCGGGTATTCTCGCCGGTTGTTTGTGTCTCTTGTAAGTTTCTCCTTGTAATATGTTACTCTATAGTAGATTTGGAGTTGTGTCGTCCGTGGTTTTTCCCGCATTTGGTTTCCACGTTAAATCATGCGTGTTTTGTGTGGTTTGGTTTTGGATTTGCATTTGTTCTTAATTTCCGTTAATTGGATTTGCTATTTCGATTCCGCTGCGTATTTGAGATTGGTTTTAATCCTTAACAATTATTAACGTGAATATATTATCATAAGAACAAATATTGTCATTAACTGAATAATTCTTGACCGATGCAATTAATTTAAAAAAATTAAAAAACTTTCTCTTGTAATATTATGTTGAACTAAATATAAAAGATATTTGAACCAAATTGTGACACGTTAATATATTTACAATCATTAACATGCAATCAACCATTTATTCCACGTTATCAATGTTAAGACAGATTAGAAGAAATCACGGTATTCTAATGTGGAAAAGTAGAAGAATTTTCGTGGTCAATTATAAAGTCATTGCTTATTCCATTCGTACAAATGGATTTCGAGTAAAAAATCTTGCTATGGTATGTATCAAAGCCCAGATCATCTACTAAATAAATACCACGCGAATTAGAATGTTGAGATGTGAGTGTAGTCGCACACCAAAAGACCAAGAACTAGAAACATTATCATCATTTATATATAAGATTATGAGCTACTCCTGAATTGCAAGGGGTTGTATGCAAGTAACCGAATATAGTTAATTTTGTTTAATCATTACATCATCTTTCTACTACCTTTTGCAGTGGCGTCTAACTAATAGTCAGCTAATAACGGGGCTCTCCGTGTGTTCCACATATAGAAAGGTCGAAAAGAGATGTTGGGTTAATGTACGGTGGATGGGAGGTGGTTAGACAAAGAATCTAAGGCTAAGGATTACGAGTGTCTCATGTCCATCTCTCTCATTCTTTTCTGGGCCACTTTGGTTTGTTTTGTTTTGATTTGATTACTTTTCATGCCCACTGTCTACAGCCTGAGGGTGACGTCTTCAGTGTGTTTATTCTTAACTCACTCTATTGAAAGCCACAAAAAATACTACTGGGGAGAGGCAACACTTAGCCTTGTCAGCTTCGTTAGGATCGTTTTGTGTTAATATTAGGTCGTGCGTGGTTGGTGTTATCCGAATTCGTCACTCAAAAGCGATTACGTGGTCGAAACACAACATATAATAACGATAATAATAGACTCTTAACTTTACAACCATTATTAGGTAGGACAAGTGTGGTGCTTTAAGTCTTGGCAAGAAAACTATGAGTGCCGTTGTACAGTTTATGTACCTTTAAAACAACTCGATTAATTTGTACAATAATATAATTGTGAAGTCATGTAGCAATCATTTTCAGGTTTTTTGGTTTTAATTTTATTGGTAATAGCTAGTACAATAATTAGAGTAGATTAGTTTTGAGACTCTGAATAAACTATAAAAGTGATCCGGATCAAATTCGAGACTATTCATTAATTAGATAAGCTACAAATATTCATTAATTAGTAATGCATTGTTAGTTTTGCTCGTACAAGACAAGACATTCATTTTGCTGAATTTGGAAACTTTATTTGATAGCTGTAGCTTTTGACCTATTTTTCTTCATTAATTAAACATGGACGCCGCTTCAGTATGGCACATTTTATTGGCTATATTAAGTTTTAAAAAGTCATATATTCTTTATTTTATCCTTTTCATAATGTTAAAAAGTGATTTTTAGGGCTGCGATTTATTGGGGTGTGATGTTACCAACCACTTCAATAATTCCATTTATAGCTTGTAAGCTAGAAACTGTTTGACTTAGATAATCGTTAACAACGTCCGGACAGATTTTGGACATCTTGATTTCTTTCTTAGCCACGTCAGCTTTTTTCTCCGCCACGTCAGCACAAACCAACACTCCTAAATTTTTCTTAACCACAACTCTACATTCTCTCTCCTACACGTCATTTCGGGGTCAATTCTAGGTAAAATACAAAAAATTGTCAAAAAAATTTAGAAAATATAAACAAATAAAAAACATATTTTCATTTTTTTAAAACGATTTTAAATAGTTTTTAAAATATTTTTGAAAAAAAAACTCAAAATAATAATAATCTAATCCGGAAGTGCCACGTAATCCCAAATTGGGCGTCCGAATGGATTTCGTGACGGATCCACCCTCCCATTAAAGGAGAGCAGGCGCCCAAAAAAGAATTTCCTTCCCGTTAACGGGTGCTCTTATCTAATTAAGTGCTAGCTACAACTAATTTCCCTCCCGTTAACGGGTGCTCTTATCTGTGATGTCAAAAATTCAAAATTGCTCGAATTCTCTCGATCCGAGTGAAATGCATCTATGTGGAGGGAACTGATACTTGATCCCAAGGACAAAACAAGGCCTTAGTGTTTTTAAATAAAATCTACGGGAGCAACATGAGTGCATCAGATGATGAGAAAAGTACAAGTGTTTTTTATACTATTTTAGTAATACCTTTTTCTTCATTATTTTGATGCAGAAAATATACGACACAGATGTCTGGTATTTTGCTCTGGAGATTCCTCTCATATAGTGTAAAGGGGTAGTTGGACAGTAGCCAATCATGTAGAGTCTTGAAAGGCTTAGCCATCTCTCATCTCTGCTTTAAAACTAAGCTGTATCTTATCAATTAATTTCATATTTATTTTTGTTTTTGCTGCCAGTGAAACCATATGTGGTGATATGGGTAAGTAAAATCGACAGATCACATGATTGCCCGGAGGAAAATTAGTCAATGTAGATGGTCATAAAAAAACCAGACACCTTCATAATTACAAGTGCTAATAATCACAACCATTTAAGCATGTTTTTCTCTCTTTTGTTGATGTACACTAGTGAGAAGTATATTTTTAATTGACGTACTTGTTTAGCAAGAGGGAATTAATAATAAAACAAGGTGGAAAGCAAAAGTTGCTCTCAATGTGGGGGAAGGGGAGTGGTGGTGGAGGTGAAGGTGAAGGTGGGGTGGAGGGCCCTTCTGTACCATAAGCATGCAAGCAAGGAAGGGTGTGACGATCGAGTAACAAAGAGAGAATGTGGTGAGGTAACAGTAGCAGTACTACTTATTATTAACTTAATTAATTTGTTGCCTTTTAGCACCTATAAATAGCACCACTCCCTCCCATCTCTTCTCATCACCCATCGTTCAAATCCAATCTCAATTTCCAAACCAACAACTTGAAGGCTCGTTGCTCACAAGTCTTGGATATACTCCACATCACTTGTTAATGTAAATTCCAAAACTCACCTCAAAAAACCTATCTTCTTTTGTTTCTATTCATAGTAAGTGCTAGCTACAACTGCATTCATGGGTACAAATTGGCCAATTCTACCCTAATCTATCTAATTCTATTTCTATTTTGAGATCAAAACTATCTAACTGGTGTTTGTTCTATTTCTATGAACTTGTAATAACGATATTTGTGCATGTTGTGTGTTTTGCAGTGAAACTGGTGTTTCTTGTTTGAAGCACACATACAATGGCAATTTGCGAAGGATACATGCCACATGCACGGTTTTCACCGGAAGCAAGAGTGTCAAGGCTGACGTGCGCCAGCGTGGCCTTCTCCGACCAAAAACCGATACGAAACGAACCCGATAAAAATGACAATTTCGACATATGGGCATCAATTAAGGCCTCCAAGGTCACCACTGCCGCCGCCATCGGAAGCCTCCCGCCTCCCTACGTACACCCTCTTGTCCGGCGATCGTCAAACTCTTTAAGCCAAAAAAGTCTCGAGATTTGCACCGAAAACCTCGGTTCTGAGACCGGCTCAGACGGGTTCTCCGACGAATGCTACTTCGACTCGTACTCCTCCACCGTCACTTCCGACAACGAAGAAGAAGAGAATTTGATGGAAGAAAACGAAGGCGTCGAAGCGAAGAAGACGCTGGCGGTGGTGAATTACCACTGCTCCATCGGGCGGAGATCTCCGGTAAGGTCGTTCCCACCTCCGCTCCCTTCCATCTCCCGCCGCGACGGGCCTTGCGTCCACATGAGGCCTCACCGGAAAGAGGGGCGACTCGTGGTCGAGGCCGTCCCCGTCCCGTCCCAGAATTACCTCCATTGCCATCGCGAAGGAGGACGCCTCCTTCTCTCCTTCATAGACACCTCCTTCGAGCAAATCTACCCCGACATCGAGCACTTGCACCAACACGACCACCTACAATCTGAAGAAGCCGAGAGCGATAACGTCCCCGACGAGGAGGACGAAGCGGTGGAAGACGAGGAAGAGGAAGAAGAGGAAGGAGAGGAAGTGGAAGTGTTAGATAGAGGAATAGTAGTGGAAGTGAAGGTAAGTAGAGGCATGAAGGTTCACAAGTCATCACTTGTGATCAACAAGTTCGTGAGTGGTGTGTTACCAATCGAACACAACAAAATTGGGGTCGAAAAACCGGAATATAACACGACTAATGTTATCACGACCGCGACCACGACAACGGCCATAGAGGAAGTAAGCGAGTGGGGTAGTGGAGGTAAATCACATGCACAAAACCAGGCTCATGACAACAAGTTGAGATTCACTTCTAAGAAGCTCATGAACCGGCAAGACTTGCTGCATCAAGTTAGGAGGTGTAGTTACCACCACAGACCACTCTTCATTTGGGAGCCATGTTGCATAGCCACCACATGAGCTAATTTATCGGATCCGATCCGAACAGGCATCAGCACGATCACGGGCCCGAATTCTGGACTCTATCCTTTATTATGCATGATCTTGATTAATTATTATTGTTATTGATGTCGGGGTGCTAGAATAGGGTTGCTTTCACACACAAAAACATTGTTGGACTCCTTTTTTTCCCTTCTTCTAGTTAGAATTTTTCCCCAGCTGTTGATGTCACTTTGTAGCCGGCTTAGCCCGATCGAGGTGATAAACTGGGATGTTGAAGGGGATGTAAGAGAGTGTGAGACATGTTAGCTATCTGTTTTCTGCTTCTTATTAAGGAGCAGTTTGTGTTGATTCTATTTTTCCCAAAGCCTCGCTGGATGCCTAGCTATAAGTTATTAATTGTTTGTCGCTCTCTTTCTTGTCATAGCACACAATTTTTGACTTTTCTTTGAGCAAGTTAATTTATCTCAGTGCATGCTAAAAATGTTTATAATTAAATATAATGCAAATATTTTCCCCTTTTTGCTAAAAAATATGCTCCCTTTCATTTGCTCACGTGTATGTCCTCTCATTTTCAACAATGTGACCCTTTTGTTGTCTATGCTCATGGTAATTTTCAACAATATGCTTTATTATAGCCATTTTGCTTATGATGCTTCATTTTAAATGAACTTTTGTGGATCACATTTATAATATGTATCATGTGTGTTACATATGGTAACAAGATTTAGATAAAATGGATCATTATAGATATTGATCTAACCACTTTAATTCATTAAAGTGTAGTTGTTCAATTTTTGACATTTTAGATGAATAATAAAATTAATTATATTAACTTAAAATTTTAGTATCTTGCGATTACTATATAAGAATGAACGTGGTTAAGTTTGATTCAAAACATATATAGGACTTTTAAATTACAAATAAAAAAATGAAACAGTATAGCTAAGATGAGTATAAGTGGCTGACATTGGATTCTTTTATTTAATGGGTTCCATCTATTGGTATATACTTTGAGTAAAAATTAACAAAGAAGATCATCGTTAGGGGGGGTCGTGGGTTCCACTCGGTCGGATATTGAATATTTTTATTCATTGAAGTATTGAACCCCAAGAAAATCAAAAGTATTAACAAAAATCCTCTTTTTTCCCCTCTCCCTCTATTTTACTCTTTCTACTTTGCCCTTTCGTCCACTACTACAAGTCCACAATGCTGGCTTCACATCAACAACCTTCTAAATTCAACTTTATCAACAGAAAAAAGGAAAATGATATATGGAGGCGCACGTCAGGGACACTGTTAAGTTGATTGATGATGTGGTTGTATTAATGTAATAGTTTCAATATTTTATTATCACGTGGGTGTGGGTGTGCATGACAATCTATGTGACGGTTCAATTACAAATACATATATAAATGTTTTTTCTTCCATCATTCATCTACGATTTTTATCATCTCCCTAAACTTTCATATTCCGTCTTCCTTATCCCGAAGGTGTCCAGAATGTAATTCTAGAATGTGTCCATAATGTTTCCAAAATATGTCCAAAATCAATCCATAATGTATCCAGAATGTGTCAGAATTAGTCCATAAAGAATGTGTTCAGAATCATTCCAGAATGTGTCCATAAGGATTTGTCAGTTCAATGCTTATTTTGCTCACGTGTTTGCTAAATGGATACTGACGTGTAGCGCGTCACGGATGCTACACGTCCGTGTATCAGCTTCCAAAAAAAACTGAATTCCCAAGACATTTGGCACACTTATGCTACAATCCAACCAAATGACACCTTTGTTCTGACACTTTTTGCCATTTTTGTGGTTTGGTAGGGCGAAGTAGAGCAGCATAGCTGCAATTTGTTTGAACAGATTTGGATCTGGTATGCATAGTCTAAAAGATTCGTACATTTACATGACCATTTTATCAGTAATCATCCTTTTTCTCCAATTCTCCATCAGATTATTCATATACGCGATTAGCACGTGGGCCTAACACGGAATCGGTCAATAGTAAAATAAAAACACAATTAAAGCATGCAAGCCACACTGTGGGTGCAATGCCACAAGATATGCATGCAAGACATCTTGATCCTTGAACTCTTAATTATTGGGATGATGAGGACAAATGGAGGATGAGGTCATGATCTCGGAAACTTTACACGAAATGGACTAGCAGTAGTATGTAACTGTGAATTAGTTTGGAACTATGTGCTATAATTTATTCATTCATGTATTTGATCCAGAGGATTTCTAAATTAAGTTTGGGACAGTAATTAAATAGCTCTAGCTTGGTTATAATTATATTTGCCAACATTTCACCATCAAAGCCATTGTCCTTTTTATATATAACAGTTAGGCATTTGCCAATATTTTGGATGTTGATAACTTCCAAAGTAGACGCACTTGCTGTCTACTTTTATTTTCTGCCCTTACCATTGTCAAAAATATATAAAAATAAATGCACATGTGGGTTAACAATATTTGAGAACAAATGACAAATGGAGCTGCAGTGGTTATTACGTAAGTCGAGGAGAAAACTTACAAATAATGACTGGGACGGTAATCATGCAAAATAATATTAAGTCAAAATATTTTTTGCACAAATGAAAGTATTTGCAAAGCTGTGTACATGACGTTAAAAAAAAGATTAAAATTTTTACTCGTATACTAGAATTTAAGAGTAATGACGCGTAACAAAATGCACTTCAGTCAGTTTGCACAGAAGAATGAAGTACTTTAAATGATGACTGGCCGAAGCAGGATAGTAGTTCTTTCACATGCATAGTAGATGTTAAATGATATAAAACGACTTGCATATAATCTTCAAGAGATTTTCATCGATTTGCATGCAATGTACGGAAACAAGAGAAGTAGATGACGCATTCCAACCATTTTTACCACATGGTGTACATGTTTTTGACTAAAAGTTCGGCTTCTAGCTTTTGGTGAAGTTATAACAAATATATATTGCATTAATTTAAGTCCTTAGAGGTATTAGTAATCTCTTGAGAGTAATCATTATACCAATATATGAGTTATAATATGTATATATTTATATGACACTGTGAATACATTATATAACTGCTAGTGATAGATATGTTACAATATGGTTCATCTTAGCAAGGAATGCTCATGTACACAAAACAAGTACCTTATCTTGATATCACATTCATGTTCATGGTTACGAAGACAATAGTTTTTCAATTTTGACCACTATTTAATGAATTATGATCTACAAACTAGATTAGTTCGGCTTCATTAACTGCTGTAACAGTGATATGCATGTAAACGGTCCCAAGAGAGGGTGAGAGACATGGGCTACAGATAAGAGTGCTCAATTATTGCTACTAACAAGAAGTCGTATATGGTTATTGTCTATTTGAATTTCTTTCCAATTGATGTGTGACACTCATGTGTCTTCACCTCCCTAAATTCAAGAAGTATGCTGTTGGAATCCAACCTAACAAGCAAAACAACAACCAAACCTTACACTGCTAGTTTTTACCCATAATGACACTAATGTGATTTTCTCTCCGTATTGTAACAAACATTTCCATCACTATTGCTGTTTTGGCTGACCAAAATATCAAATTGCATGATGGTCTATCACCTTCATGTCTCTAATAAGAATTTTAAATTACTGACATGACAAATTGACAATGAGATTGTTAGTGTAGTATTCCATAAGAAAACATTACACACGTATCATATGGTATGAGAAAAATCTTAAACCATGTTAATTTGATCATTTTATTTGTAAGGTACATATATATAACCACCTTCAATATGTGGGGTTAAATAAGCAGACAACCTGTTACAATATGGAGAGAAAATCTAATATTGCGACCATACTTAGAGCACCCTTAACAGGTGCTCTGAATCGGGTGCCCGAACAGTACGCCCGATTTGCCCTCCCTTAACGGGAGGGCACGCACGGGGCGGTAGGCCGCCCAGAAAAGCGCCCAGGCACCCTAGTGGGGGGCCACGTGCCCCCCCATTGGTTGAATCTTTATTTGTTTTAAAGAAAAAGATAAGTTATATATAATTAGGTTAATGTATTGATTAGTTGAATTGTAATTAAATTAATTAGGTTTTGAAAATTAATTAATTTTTTATGATTAATTAAATTGTTTTTGATTAATTTAGATAAAAGTAAATTAAAAAAATCTCATTCGAAACAGTAGTACACTACTCATAAGCTTCGGAAACAAAATACAATGCAAATACAGAAACGAAATACAATACATAGACTACGAATTATAAACTACCAGAATACTGATAAACTGCGAAATTTAAACTACCACAATATTGATAAACTACGAAACATGCACTAGGTCTGGTTGCTTGGATTGGCCAATATCAAGGGCGTAGTGGTAATGTCACTCTTGTCCTTGAGGCAGTGGCGTCAGTTGACTTGTGGATATTACTCTCGTTTTTTGGCACACCAGGTTCATGCAATGGCTTAAATGTCGTGCAACGATCTCCGGTTTTTGACGACGTAATAGAAGGACGAGCTTCACCTTTGACTTTTGAGGTAAACGATTCTCGATATAATATGAGATGTTATCTTACAGATGATATTTATCCAAAATGGGCAGTATTCATTCCGCCTATCGTTCATCCACAAACACCGAATGACTGGTCATTTGCTGAACGACAAGAAGCAAGACACAAAGATGTAGAACCTGCATTTGGAGTCTTGCAAACACGATTTGCGATAGTGAAGAAATCATCTCTTGCATGGTGTAAGATTGTGCTTAACAAAATAATGACAACTTGCATTGTAATTCATAATATGATAGTTGATGATGAATGTGATTTCTTCGGTAATTTTGGAGATTAGAATGAATTTGTTGAGGACCAACCTAAAAATTCCGTGAACGAGTCGGTTCGGTATTTCACTTACCGTGTAGTGGATATTACCAGGTACTTGATAAGGAGAAATCAATTGCGTGATCGCACCACACATTTGAACCTTCAAGCTGATTTGATCGACAATATATGACAACGATTTGGAGGAAATTCGACTTGATGTATTTTAAGTTTCGTATTTTAGTTTAGCATTTAATGATATTAAATAATTACGATAATGATTATTAAAAGATTTTATTGATTATTAAAAGAGTTTTAGATAAAAGAATAAAAATAATGACGTGACAACAAATACTGTAGCGTGACTGTGTGGATTGGATAATGGTTAAGGATTTTGTTAGGGGTTGATTTGTATTGACGTAGTAGAGAGAGAAGTTGACGTAGCTGAGTGAGAAACATGACACCGAAAATTCTGTTAACTATGGTCTTATAGTTGTCTTGAAACACGTGTTCGTCAATTGTCATGTCATTACAGTAACAAGATCGAAAAACAATTAAAAGTGGACAAGTTGCAGTGGAGCTGTGGAGGGTGTGGTTTGAATTCATACCATATCATTACCATAGAGATTGAGTGCTTTGTTACCACAAGTACTACAACAATTCTTTAAGGGCACCCTTAACGGGGGTGCCCCGCCTGGGCGCCCTGGTCGGGCGCCCGGGCGCACCCCCGTTAACGGGCGGGGCGCCCGCCCGGGAGTGTGGCCGGGCGGTGGGCGTCCCGGGCAGATGCCCGGGCGCCCAAGGGGGGGGGGGGGGGGGGACACGTGTCCCCCTCCTATTGGTTAATTTGTTTTTAAATTTATTTATTGGATGTTTTGTTATTAATGGATTGGGTATTTGTTATAAATGTGGGGTAATAATTTTTTGTAAGTGATTAGAATTAAGAAATTGATAGAACCAACAATTTCAAGTTAAATAGAAAAAATATTAATACAACAATACCATAAGAACAATACATTAATAATACGAAATACAACCAACCACATGAAACATAAAGGAAAATACAAACCATACAGACTACTACAACCCGAAATATAAACTAAGGGATATAGAAACCATACGAAATACGGACTACAACAAACTACACGTACCCATTCTCTTCCGCCCAGGCAAGAAGTTTATCGATTATTTTTTTATCCTTCTCCGTCGGGTTGTCCTTCCTCATCAGAGAGTGAAGCATGTCCAACTTATTTTTTATTAAATGCCTCTGGAAATTCCTTTCCGCTAACTCCTCTTGCTTGGAGAAATCATCTTCTCTGACTTGGGCGGTGTATCGCATCTGTTGTGCAAGTTCTCTAACATCGGTGTCTCTTTCGAGGCGTAATGCACTCTTAGCCTTTTTCTTAGCCTTCTTCACACCTTCTGGGCGTGTAGACGACTCCGGCATCAGCTCTTCTGTATCCGAGGGTGATTGCGTCCTCGAGCCGTCCGTGCTCTTTCTTTTCCCAAGGCTTCCTGACTGGGGACTATTTTCATCGTGCAACTCCGGACTCCCAGGCAACACGCACGGCATTAGCTCCGGAGATCACACTCTCCCATTTTGGGTACCTACGCAACATAACCCAAGCATCAAAATAAAGAAATTTACTAGGCCCATGAGTTCGCTCGTAGATCACGTGCGCTTGTCGGACAACATCGTCGTCATTCTGGCCGCTCCTTTTCCGTCGGAATGCCTGATCGAAGCACCCGACCCACTTGTTCACAACAGGTATAATTCTCCTCCACCGTCCTTTTAAGGACTCTGCGTTCCTTTCGGGTAGGCCAGTGTCTTCCACGGAGATGTCGTATACACGTTTCACTCTAGCCCACAATGAAGTAGACTTCTGGTCAGTCTTTGTCGCCGCATCGCAACTGACTTCCATATATGCAGAGACAAGTCTCTCGTCCTCAGCTGTGGTCCACAACTTCGGATTGACTTTGGCAGTTTGGACTTGCTTGCGGTGACGACGCTGTGGAGGTGGGGATCGTGGTGGGGACTCATCGTCGTCGTTACCATCATCTTCAGTGTTCGCCATACTGTGACTACTTTTTTGAGACATGGGTCGGCCAAACATCTGGAACTGCGGTTGATTATAAGGGAATGGTGGTGCATATTGAGAGTATTGTGGGAATGGTAAGTTTTGATCTGGGGATGCGTAGTGGGAGAATTGTGGGAATGATGAGTTTTGGTCAGGTGGTGGGAATGGTGGTGCGTACTGGGAGAAGTCTGGTTGTTGGTAAAATGGACGTGAGGGATATGTTTGTGGATAGCGTGGATGCGGATTTGATTGTGGACGAGGGGGGGAACGAGGGGGGGAACGATGGTACTTCGGAGAAGACATTGTGGAAGTGATATGGGATGTAAGTTGAGTTTTGTGTTTTGTGGAAGAGACATGGGGTGTAAGTTGAGTTTTGTGTAGGGTATATATAGAGAAAAAATTAGATACTGTGCAATCACGCGGATTATTTTTCTTACATGCGTATACTGTACATTCACGCGGACTACTTTTCTTTCACGCGTGTACTGTACATTCACGCGGACTACTTTTCTTTCACGCGTATACTGTGCAATCACGCGGATTACTTTTCACGCACGCGTATACTGTGCATTCACGCGCGTTTCGATATTCAAATATTCAAATTTCAAATATTCAAATAACAAATATTCAAAATTTTGTGGTTTAATAGTGATTAATATTGTTAATTAATTAATAGTAATAATAAGTATATCGTGAATTAGAATTATAATGTAATTAGAATTAGATTTATATAAAATGTATTTTGTTAAATGTTGTGTGAGAATTAAATTTGTTTAATTAAGAAATGATGTGGATGAAAGAGAGTGTAGGGTGGGTGGGGGTAGCCTGGGCATGGATAAGGTTTTTTTTTGGGTCGGTTGGGTGAGCTGACGTGGCAGAGAGAGAAGCTGACGTGGCAGAGAGAGAGTGCAGGACGCCCAGAGGTAGCCCGTGCGCTGTTATTTATGCTCTAAGAGCTAAAATCTACTAAACATCTTTGTCAAATTTGAAGAAACATTTTATGAATTATTTACGTCATTGATGTACACTGCCAAACAGGATAAACAATACCTAAAGGCTAAAGCCTTGCCTATAATGCATTCAAACTGTTTTAAAAATATATATATTTATGTCAGTCATGGAAGTGGAATGGATGAAGCTGCTTGGCATCGCACACTTGTAGTTTGTATAGTGGCCATGATGTGTCTGGCCATCTGTGGTTGCTGCTACAACGTGAAGGTTGAGCTTTTCGAACAGTATTTTATTCCATAGATCTTTAAATGAAATTGACTCCTACTTTGTGAGCATACTATTATGTAAATCTCAAAACCATTAAAATCGTAAAATCATAAGTTGACCATTTCATATTTAAAATTTCAATATAAACAATAAAATAAAAGGAGAAATCTAATCAGTCATTACTCTTTTTACGGCCGATATTTTTTATTCGTCCTAACTTCACATAGTCATATTCCTTCTTTTAGTGTAATGGTTTACTAAAATTAGCAGTGCTGGAGCTAAGAAACTGAGAATTTGTGAAAATTATAGTAGCTAGTGAAAATTATAGATTATCTACCACTACTAACCACATGCTGTTTGAAACAGCAATGTAAAAAATTAGATTTAATCTGTACAGAATAATACATAAATACAGTTATATAGTTCTAAAATTTAAGAGAATACCCTCCATTTCCAATTGATCTATTACTAGCAGTGAATAGATATTTTCAATGCTATCGTAATCTATTGAATGATCGATAATACTTCTCCACAAGATGAATATTAATGGTTATCAAATCAATCGAGAAAAGTTCATAAAAGTCAAAATGGAGACATTAACAAGTGAACTATACAACAAGAATAATTAGAAACGGACCATGGATTTCCACCATGTAGGTCCTGTGCACATCTGAAGTGGAAACTCTAATCTGAGATGAAATCACGTCTACAAAATCTATGTGTATCTCACTTTGGGAATTATGACAACTAATGTCAAATGCTGTTTCGCTAAGCAGCTGCAAGATCTTTCTGGTTTCAACTCTGCAATCCACCATCACGACAGCGTTCATCCGATCCAACAGTAGCTGGATATGGATTGCAATTGGGAAGTGGTGGTCAACAAAGATGGCATACCAAATGAAGATCAAATTTATTCGTGGTTGGTGTTTTTTGGTTGTTTGGATCTCAAATCTAACATGTAATGATGTATGTACCATAATATCATTATTAATATGATTATATGAGGTAAAGAATGTTTGGGTTGGAATAATCAAGTGAACGACTGCACGAGTGATGCACAAAGACCAACAACAAACATGTTTGTATAAAGTGGTCAACTATGAGTTGGAAAACACTACATGTCCGTTTTTGGGCCTTGTGGAAATCAAACATCAAATCTTGTGCTTTATATGTTTCAAATAATGTAGTTCCTGCCTGTTGACTTCTTTAAGTGATTATGATTAGTCTATTGCTGGAAAAGTTTTATATTAATATAGCAAGTACAAATCCTAACGTGGATAAAAGAAAGAATGACAGTGGGACATCTCCAAATGAATTTACTTGATAAAACAAGGGTTTTTCACTTCCACCTACTAAGATGTTTCTGTTCTAATACTCGTGACAATCTCAATTCTCAACTCAACTAAAAAAGGAACACCAACGACCCTTAGAGCCTTAAAACAGCGACACGCTTATTATAATCCCATATGGGCTGTGAGCAATCTAAACTGGACCAACAAAACGGGCAAGTGAAGGAATGGACCACAGCCCACTAGAGAGAGAGAGAGTGGTTTTTAGGACTCAAAAGCTAGCAATTTTCGTAACGGAGAAAACGGATTCCAGAAACCAACCAAACGAAACATGCATGCATGCGCTCAGAATGAAAAGGACATCTCACGATCTCAATCACACAACACTTTCTCCTCATCGCGCCCGACTAAAAACTAGACAAAATTAAAACATCTCGACTGTTTTCGATCCAGTCATTCAAACGAATCGGAAAACAAGCAGAAAAATAAAAATGGACCATCAGAACGCGATGGATCGGTTCAGTGATCTCGCCACCGTGAGTTGGGAATATGTCAGTCGAAAATATATGCTGAAAATAAAATAAATGAAGGTTTTTGCTTGCCGCCGCTCTAAGGTTTGTGTGGTGGTGTGGTTAGGATTTTCGTGTTTGTCGCCTATTTATGTGTTTTTTTATAAATCTTCTATTGGGCTTGTTTGGGCTCTTCCGTCCATGTCAAAGCCCAGTCCATTCCGTTGTTTGTTGTTGGGTCATTTACAATTGCATGCAATAAATATGTTTGTAAATTCTAAAAAGGAATATACTAACCTGGTTAGTTTTGTGGGCAGGAAAATTAGCGGGATACATTTTAGCTTAGCACTTGTTTGGCAGAATTTAGATGAGATGTAATAATACAAAAGTTAACAAATCATTTTATGTTTTTAGAAAATATTATGATAGTTCTTTACTTTCAAGATAACGGAACAAGTTTAAGTTTCTATTTATCTAGTTATCATCCACTCAATTTGGCAAACAGTTTTTCCATCAACAGTATCACTCAAGTGATCAAATTAAGGCTAGCTTAATTGGACGATCCGTAATCTTCAAAGATTTAAGATTGGGAATCAAATCCTAATAGCCACATTCTATGGTTTGATGTTTTAAAAGAGAGAGATGGTTTAGGAAGAAAAAAACAACTCAACTTTTATAAATTAGTTATTGGAAGGCATCCAAGTATCATCGGCACACTAATGATGTTGACAAATGACAGCAATGTAAAACTCATTTTCAAAAAGTGAGACTGAAGAGAAGGGTAGATGGAAAGTCAAACATGAAGACATAGAACAAATATTATCATTTTGTTAAGTTTAGGGTAATTTGATCCAATGATGTTATAATTGGGTAACAATAAAGATGTGACGTCTTGAGAGAAAAAAACTCGATAACATTATGACATTAACAATAAACAAGTAATGCCTTACGAAAAAATAAGTTACAATGTCAGATTAATAATAAACATGTAATGTCGTACAAAAATCTAAATTACAATGTAAGATGTACTTAACCTTTGGACACCCTCTAAGCCATCCCCACCTACATTGCCCAAGTCAGAACATGATTAATTATTTTGGACCATCTCCAGACACAACGCGGAACAGCTGTTTAACTCTGACAACAAACAAACAGTTACAAACACATCTAATTGTTTGGAGTTTATAAGTTTCCTTGGATGTGTTGTGGAAGTTTGACACCTTCAAGATCTAGATGAAGTATCAGACATGGACCTTCATGTTGGTTTACATTTGTAGTGGCGACACGACAGCTAAGCTCCGGCCTTTTGCTTTCTTCCCTTTGAAATATGGCACGCTGGACAACTGTAAGGCACCATATGGTGATGATAAAATTAAAATCTCAACTACTTCGGTTGAACTCTTGGATCGCAAAGTATATTCTTAAAACAATGCTCCAACTAATTATCATAAGGAATAGGAAAAGATATAGACTTCAAACAATGCTGAGGTCGATCCACGCCATCCAGATCTACAATTGTGTTATGATTATGGTGGAGCAAAATTTTACGTGGCAAGCTAGGTTTATTAAAGCGGACAAATTACAGATTTTCTATGATAGCTTGTCATATTTTTAACATGGTGCATGTTACATGGCCAATATTTTGAATTGGGTAAAATTATAATGAACAGTTGACTCTTATGCGTAAGTGACGATATCAATAATCACTGTAATCATGTAATAAAAAAAATTAACTGTTCGTGTACAATTACAAACATAAGTAGTCTATTTTTTTGTTTGGATGCTTTTTATTAATACACAAACCATGTGGAATAACAACTTCCCTGCGCAAATGGTAATAACAACATTGACAACATTACCTATTATCTGAAACTACCAATGTCAGGTAGTTTGAAACTATGTGCAATAACACTAAATCAGGCCGACAGGTAGCATTGAGCACATAGAATCCTCTTTGAAAAGCTCCAGTTTGTGGACCTTGTGAAGAAGTAAAAGCTCATAAGCAATTTTCAAAAAAACTATATATGCAAAGTGGAGTTGTGGACCCTAACTAACACTTCGGAAATTATAGGTGGGAAATTCACATGGTGGTTTTTACCAATCTTGGTACTCAACCCACGTTAAATGTAAATTAATGTTCATCTGTTTATACTTAGGTGTTTGCTATTAATTGATTCCACGTGAATAACTTCCCAAATAGAGAAGTTTGATAACATTGCCACATCCAAATTAATCCATCTGCTGTAGCTAAAATAGGTTGTTTTCTGGTATTGCTGTATTTCATAAGCTGAGACTCAACATGGATGCGTGTAATATTAAAATTGTATTAATTCAGGGAATCTAGGATCGAAACAGTTTCACTTAAAAGTTAAACCAATAAGTCAACCAGCAATTATTTCAAACAATAGGAAACTTGTGATTCACACACAATTACATCAATTAGAAGTTACCCTGGAATCACATCAATTTATATCTTCAGGCAACCCAGGACATATCTGATCCATTTTACCATTTTTTTACAAATTTTGCGAGACCGGGCCAACAAACTATGGAATTGGATTGGTATACTAACTTTACAAAAACCTAAGTACTTGGGTTTTGTAGAGGTGATAGATCAATCAAATTTCACACGACATCAAAGCCAAAAAGATCTAACGGGTTTGTTAACACATCCATCATTGTTGTTGCCCATGCGTAGACATGTAAAAAAATAATTTCGGTCACGCGTGCGATGAAGTGAGAGAGAACAGCTTTACATTGGTTAATTTTGGGACTTTTTCCTCGATTATGAGTTGAAGAGTCTTTTTAGTCATCACTAATTGTTTTGAATTAGATAGTCTCATTTCTATATGGTATTAGAGTCTAAAATGCCCAACGACTGACTTGATATATCCAATCATATTCTTGTAATTCAAGCGTAGACATTGAGAATTTATGGATTTTCTTCTGGGTAATTATAAGTTGAAGGGTCCCTCTACTCAATACCAATTGATTTTGAATTGGATACTCACACTTTAATAGCTAACATAACTAAAAATGTCTAATGGACCGGTTAACACATTCAACATTGTTGTTGTCCACGTGTAAATACGAAAAATAATAATGTGTGGCGGAGTGATAGAGAATAGTCCAACATCGATTAATTTGGGAACTTTTTCCTGAGTTATAAGTTAAATGATCTTTTTACTCATCACCAAAGGATTTTGAGTTGAATACTCATATTTCAATAGAAACTCACTGGCATATCAAGAACTCCAATTTTACTATAACAAATTTCTCCAACACAGAAAGATTAAAATTTACATTAGTATCATAATTCCCCACATTAATAAGTTAAGAATATCATACCTAACGAGTATCTCAACCTGTCCAAAGATTAACCAGGCGGGGTGACGTATGGATTCAATTCTCACATTTGTAATAACTTGTGGGTTGTAATATGCGGTTATACATTCCACCTTAATACTTAAAATAGATCCTATAATTTATTAGGAAAATCAGAATCTCTCAGTGAAAAAGACAACCACCCAAAAATTAAGTTGAGATTAGTTGGTCACTTAAGAATATTATATATATATATATATATATATATATGTTCCAATTGCAGCGGTTGATTCACAGCTAATATTTTTCATTCTCTTCTCTTACCACACCTAGAAAAATTGAGAACCATACATTACACATTCAGTGTCCTATGATGAAGGGTTCCCCTTTATTAAGTTCAGAAGCTCGTTTACTCTATATAGACTACATTGGACATGTTATGGTGACATCTAACTAATTAATAGTCTAATAACCTATGCATTGATAATAATTTGGGTCACTTTCAGAAGAAGAAAAAAGTATTTGGGGGATTGGCTTAAGTCAAAGAGAAAGTGAGGGGATACACTACTTCAGCTCGTGGTCAATTGGATGGTTCGGACGATTTCTTAAATGCAAAGATGATATATAGAACCACGAGGGATTCTTTTGTTGTCTTTCAAGGAACCAAACAGTTCAGAACAGTTGTTGTGACTTGTGATTGAGTTATCTTAACTTTAAACTCCATGGTGCACGTGCCAAGATAAATCACTGGATCTTATGTCCGTAACTTTTTTATATAATAAAAAATAAATTTAAATTTCGAAATTCAGTTTGACACTCAATCCGACTTCCGTTTGGATCCAAAGTTTCACGTAAATATAAGTTTATGAGTGTATTAGGGATACAACAAAAAAATTAGGAAAAAAACGTCGAATGTGTGTTAAGTAATGAGTTTTTGAAGTTCAGATGGACAAAGTATTACAAAATTAAAATTCAGAAGAGATAACTGTTAACTTTGAAAGTTAATGGGGGCAAAGTGATATCAATGCATAATTCAGAAGGTCAAACTGTAATTAACCCTAATATATATTGCAAACAAGCTTAAGATCACTTCAGCTTCCGCATAACAAAAGGTGTCGTAGTTGAAGGTTTCATTCGCTTAACGACAACATTTTGAACGAGGGTGTTGTTAGGGTTTTGGTACCCCAAACTTCCTCAAAGATCAACAAAGGGATAAGAAGCATATTAACAAATAGAACACAAATCATGTAAGAAGAGAGAGCACACATGATCCCATTCCCACGTTACACATAAAATGAGGGGGATCCACTGTTTGAAAAATTATTAGAAGGGATCCCCCTAATTTTCCGAGGACTCCTCTCTAGCTCAATTTCTTAACCACGAATCATAATCATCACAAACGTTTGCCATACTACTTTGTGCTCCTAACAACATAAGGTTTCCAATTAAATAATTATATAGATACAAAATCCAAACTAGTCGCCCTCGCTGAAACTAACACGTTTGGTTGTCAACCATAGGAAATCACAAATCGGAAATCTATTTGGACAACCGATCAAGCAAACTACATGTCGGCACATGAACTTGATCTGTCTATGATTTGAGAGATAATCTAGCAAACGTAACCATGAATAGAAATAAAATTCATGTTGGGCTGATCCGAGCAATTTAAGTTCAGGAGGTCAGAATTTGTAGGGACATTCCAAGAAGACAAAAAAACTTACATATCTAACTTTTTGATTTTTTTTTATAGGGGCAAAACCTAAAAAGACAAATTTCACAGACAGGAAGTCCAAAAAAATCAACAATATGAATGTTTAGAATGGAGTCCAAAAAATCAACATTACGAGTGTTGGAATCTAAAAAAATAAATAAATCAGGTCAAATTCTAACATTGAAGGGGGTCACACAGACCCCCTGGATGCATGCGGCATCACCCTTGGTGAAATTTTATTATTAACTCAGTAATAATATGTGATAGCTTGATAGTAAAAATTAACCTGCCATTTATCAAAAAAAGTTCCTCAATTTCGTCTAATGCACTATATTTAGTCATAGTATCTATCAAAGTTATCTCAATTCTACGGGGACTTAAACGTAAACCCGAAACATAAGCAAACTAACATGTGGACGATCGAGGACAAGAGTGACACAAAGGATGGAACAAAGCGTGATGACAAAAAACGAAAACGAGAAGAATCGTCTCAAAGACTTTTCGGCACGTCACTCAAAACTGAAACACATGAAATTGAGGACCCAAAATTCACGGATCAAAACCACTCTAGGCTCCGCATGACCATGCGTGCTTCATGCAGTACTGAAGTAGAAAAGCAAACAATGTTTTTGATAAAGAATAATACACGCACACATGCCCAGTCCAAAATATCTCATGCCACTGCAAGAAACATGTTCATGCTTGGTGTCGTATCTCGCAATAACATTATTTCAGCAACACCGACAGAGTTTGCTTAATTTAACAGCCAAATAACATGAGCTCATACTTTCCCATGATCCCATTTCTTCAATTAGCTTAGCAAAATAACGCTTGCGATTCACTTAACCACTTTTCTCTCCCATCTGCTGGAGATTGTTGTGCTCTACCGTGTAAATTATTTGAAACAAAAGTCCCTCGTACAAATTGTTACTTATTGGTAAGATGCAAATTTACAATCTACATAATAATTAAAATTATAAAAAAGAAATAAAAGACAAAATCTTAAAATGGATAGAACTCATTTGAAATCGTAAACCTCCAGGAGTTAAGAGTGACCATCGACTTATTAAGGAAATAATATATTTTAGCTCAAAATAAGAATTATCATCAAACCCAAGGGATAAAAGATCCTGACCTTTTGACCAATTTAAGTAATCCAAAGGATAAAAAAGGAAAAAACGATCCTTCCTATCAACAGATGAGGACAGATACACACACCACCGACTCTGATGCGTAACCGCAACCTCCACTATCTCCTCCCACTGTTACGCGAATCCAGCCGTCCAGTCAAAATCCAACGGCTGAGATCCCTCCACAATGCTCGCGGAACGCGAAGGAATTATTACCGCGGGCCCCACGCTGATGATCTTTTACGAACCTTGACTCTTATCCGTACATAAATAGTAGAAAACAGTTTCAGCAAAAATTGCAAGATCAAACCCCTAGATGTTATAGAATTCCCATATGCCCCCTATGTCTCCGCTTAAAACGAAATGCTCACTCGAGATCTCTCTCTCTCTCCGTCTCTCTCTTCCAACTCCACTCCCCGCCATTGCCGTCTTCAAACCCTAACCTCGCGGTGTATCTCGCCCTCGATTTGCTGCCGGGAGGGCTCGATTGCGGCATTTCCAGATCCCAATTACGGTTCTCGTGGAGCCAAACGAGGTATTTTATTTATTTATTTTTTGAATTTTTTCCGGAGCTGAAGTTCGTAGATCTGGAATTCGGCTCGAGCTTTCTGGCTTGGTTGTTCATAACGTTGCAATTGTCGTGGTGTAGTGGTTTGATCTGTGATTTAGTGGAGGAGTGTGGTTGTTGTTGTTGTTCTGTTTGAGCAATGGCGGAGGTGAGAGAGCTCGACGGAGCGGGGGAGGTGGAGGTGAAGGGGACGGGGAGTGGGGTCGTGGAGGAGTCTAAGAGAGATCTCGAGAAGGTTGCAAGTGGTGTAGAGGGGAGGGACGATGTGGATGGTTCTTATGTGTTTGTTGATGGTGGCGAGTCGGACGAGGTTGTGGTTGAGGTTGGGGATCATGGGGGTTCTGAAGGGAATGACTTCGGCGAGGAGGAGGAAGAGGAGAATTGTGTTGTGGTGGATAATGCTGGGGTTGAAGTGGAGGAGAATGAAGGGGCTGGTGAGTCGTGTAAAGAGAGTAGGGGTGAAGTGGTTGTTCCGGATGTGTCTTCTTCGGAGACTGTGGATGGAGAAGCTAGAGAGGGAGAATTGGGCATTAAGGATGCGGATCGTGGTGAATCCTGTGGTGTGGAAGGGGAAGAGAAGGTGATTTCCATGGAAAATGTATGTGATCGCGATGACGGTGTTGTTCGGGAGGAGAACGTTGAGTTGCCCACAGAGCATGATCGTGAAGTAATTTATCAGGGTTCTCCTACGGAGATTTCAACTGCAAATGTTGAGGCTGGGCTGAAAGGATTGGCTGGTAATGTCGCGGCTGATGGTGATTTGCATGGCGAGGAAGTAAAACATAAGGTGGTTTCTGGGGACAATGTACAAGATCATGGAGGTGATGCTTTGGAAGAGGAGAATGGTAAGTTGTGGACAGAGCATGGTGGTGAGAGCATTATTCCAGCTTCTGAGGTCCAGCCTTGCGAGACTGAGGTCCAGCCTTCAGTAAATCTGGTTGTTAGTAATGATGAGGTTGATAGCAATTTAAGTGGTGTACAGTTGGGAGATGAGGCGGTTTCTGTTGAAAATGTGCATGTCATAGAAGCTGCTCCTGTGGATTCGTGCTGTGAAACTCCCGAGGGAGGTAAACTGGAAGTTCAACAAATTTCTGTGGTACTTGGCGGCACAGAGGAGTCTATACAAATTCAGGAGAAGCAATGTGAAACTGAGAATTCAGCTGTTGACCATAATCAAGCGAATGGCAGTAACAAGGACACAGTGCTGTTGAGTGGGGACCTTTGTGAAACCAAGGAGGTTAAAGAAATGCAGGGCCATGGTGAAGCAGCAAATGACGTAGAAGTGGTTGCCAATGTTAATAATGAAGAACAAACAGAAAATATTGATGCTGATGTTGTTCAGGAGTTTACCAATAGAGGGAGCAAAGAGAAAGTGGCTGCTGTTGTTAATGAATCTGAAGAAGGAACAACTGCTTTGATGGAGGGAGAACCATCGATAAAAACAATTGAGGAGGTTAAAGGAGCATCAGAATTGTATGATGACCAAGAGCTGAACGTATCTCGGAATGATGATCTAGAGGAGGTTCAGAGATCATCAAAAGCACCAGAAGACAGAGACGAGAACCAATCACAGACTCGTGCTTTAGAAGATCTTAGTGAGAAACCAACTGACACCATTGACGGTCAAGCTGGCTCTGAACTGGATCAAGTGACTGTGAAAGTAGAAGACAGCAAAGACGATGGTGCTACCAATGAGGCTGAGGTGGCCAAGACTTCGGCTCCTGAAAATGAGGAAAAGATTCCAGATGCAGATGGAGTTTCTCCTGAACAAGGAGTTTCAAAAGACCTTCACCTCATTCAGGAATTTAGTTCTCAGAAAGAATTGGAAGATGAAAAAAGTGCAAGTGACGGACACTCCGAAGCAAATTTGGCATGCATTGCCAATGATGTGGAAGTGGTAGCTGAAGGTAGTAATATTCCTTCCAAACATTCTGATTATCCCCCTTCTCTAAGTAATGGTGAAGTAAATGGACCTGGCCATGGAAATCAGCCTGCCGATTCTGTTGAGGGTGTTGAATTGGCAACTGAAGTTTCTTCCTCCCAGTTGCACCATGGTCTTTGCGAGGAGCCTACCCTGACTGTGAACAGTAACAACCTTAGCTCATGCCCTTTGACGGATATAGTCTCAGAAAATAATGAAATCAAGAGTGTTGTTGACTGCGATCGACCTGTGAAAAAAGACTTATCGGATGAGAAGGAATTAAAATGTGAGCCTGGGTCCGAGATTCTTGGGGTTGAAACTTGTAAAACTTGCAATGCTGTTGATACTGACGTAGGAAGAGTGGCAGAAAATGATTCTAGAGAAGACAACGCTCCAGTCTCTGTAGAAGAGGCGGAGAGAAAATTCTTAACCACTCAAGCATTGATAGTACAATGGGAAGGTGATTCTGTTTCTGATACAGTTGAACCGGGTGCAGTTGAGGGTGCAACTATATCCTCTTGTACTCCTGAAACCCTAGAAAATAAAGAAATAAATGAAACTAGCTTGGAGAATACAAAAGAAGTCAGTAACAAGAACGACAGCTGGGGTGATCAAGCTGATGAGAAAGAGATTGTGCCATCTTCCACAAAAGAAGCTAGCAATATAGCTTCACAAGAGCAGACCGCAGAGCCTGACTCTAAACACCTCCCATGTTATATAGTTCGAGTCCCGAAGTTTTTTGATGATAATCTAATGGCACAGAAGGAAGTCCTTGAGCTGCAAGTTGATGAAAAGACCAGAAGTCGAGACTCGATAAAATCAATACTACAAAGCAAAAAGGTAACTTCAGCATATATCCTAAGTATAAAGATTATCTTAATCAATTTCCTATACATGTGTTCTCGAGTTTAACATCTTCACTAGTAAGCATTTATTCAAATTTCTGAATACCGTCTATAGGCTACTACAGATGACAGTTCAAGAAAATTAGATGCTGCAAGAAAGGAAGAGAAGGCGGCTCGCAGTCTTTTCAATGCCAAACGTAGTGAAATAGAAGCCATCCAGCTGTCAATCGGTAAGATGAAGAATGCTACTTCTGTTGATGAAATTGAAGATAAGGTACAAACCAGAAGCCTGGAAACTAATTTCCGAATTTATCTTCAGCTGTTACTCCATTAATCTGTTCTTTTGTACAGATAAGAAACTTAGAACACAGGATTCAGCATGAAACCATACCACTCAGAGAAGAAAAGCAGTTGATACGAGAAATAAAATCTTTAAAGCAGAGTCGTGAACAACTTCTGTCAAGTTTGGGGTCACAAGCAGAAATCCAGCATGCATTTGACCAGAAGGACAAGATTGACGAACAGTTTGAGGTACACATTGATCCACCGCTAGTCATATGCTTGTTTACCTTTCAACAAATTAAATATTTTTGCCATGTCTTTCTAGCGTTTGAAGCAAGAACTGAATTCCCTTAGAGGAGAAATGATACGAGCTGAGACTAATGCGAAAGCCATTAAGAAGAAATATGATGATGAATGGCAGTCCATCAGGGATCTTAATGCACAGCGTGATGCTGCGAATATTCTCCGTCAGGAAACTTACTCAAGTCTATGGAATATTAAGAAAGAGTATTTTGATAAGGTGCGCAGTTTCTCAATTCTTGTTCGTTCATCCATTCACCAACAGATTGGTACACCTGACATTGATTTATTTAAATGATTCATGAACACGGAAGTGAGATAGTTGATATGTTTTTTTAACTAATCTTTAAGACTTCTTAACCACAACATAGGGGTCAGTTAATTACCAGATCCAATATTTTTCTTAGCTTTTCAACTATAGTTCATTGGAGATACTAATTTCATGTGACATTTTGGTACAGATGCAAAAGGCATTCCTTGATATTAATTGTAGAAATATAGAACAACTCTTGTTTAGTACAAAAATGCTTCTGGTGCAATCACATGGGGAACAATGTAAAGATTAAGCCTTCATGCTTCAAGTACACCAAAGGAGATGATCCACAAATATAATATGTATACTATTCCATACCGTGCTTCGCGGGATCATCACTCATTTTTTTGACTTGCTCCTTGGTTCTTATTCTGACACTACCCAAGTTAAACTCTATTGCTGTTTAAATGACTTTTTACTTTGCCTTATCACCACAGGCTATAGCACACAATAGATGTGCTCCCAATGCATTTTCCCATGATGGTCTTCTACTCATTAGCGTCAATATCCTGTCGACTTGTGAGAAATCATTGTATCTTATGGTTAATTGGCTATTTAGTTTTCTATCTTTTTTTGCAATTTAATTGTATGAATCTCTATTCTAGGAAAACAACTAGGTTTCATGTTAGAAACTAAATGTATAGAGTTTTTTATTATAAATCTCTCATTTTAGTGCCTGCTTACTGCAGAACGTTCATTTTTACCACTACAAAGATGACAGAAGAACTGCTGAAAATTTAGCATCTTCAGGAGACAAAGATGCACTTCGACTCCACTGCTCTAATCAGGTAGACATCTTATGCACTTAATTTCTATAATATTCCATTTTCTGTAGTGTCAGCCATTTGATATTTTTGAGCAACTCATTTTTGCAGGTTGAGAAAATTATGGAGTTGTGGAACACAAATGAAGAATTCCGCAAGCAGTACATAAAATTCAACATGGTTAGCACAGTACGAAGATTTAAGACTTTGGATGGACGATCACTTGGTCCAGATGAAGAACCAGTTGTTCTTCCACCCATCAGAAGTGTCAAACAAAGAGGTGTTCCTCTGCCTTCACCAAAAATTGACATGGTTGTTCCTTCGAAGACAAAAGAAGAGGAGCCAAAAAAACCAGTTACACCTGAAAAGGCTGATAAACAGCCTGCAAGCAAGGCCGCCCAACGAAATCACGTGGAACGACCAAAGAAACAATCAAAAATAATTCCTGAAGATTCTGCTGCTGTTACAGCTTCTGCAGAAGTACTCGCTGAGGATAATGAAGTCAATAAAGAAAAAGAGAAAAAAAGAATAGAGGAGGAAGAGCACATAAAGAAGGCTAATGAGTTGGCCCGACAAGAGAAGTTGAGAAAGGAAAAGGCTGCTGCAGAAGAGAGGGAAAGGAATCGATTAGAACAAATAGTCAAAGCCAAGGAAGCCGAGGAAAGAAAAAGGCGGCAATCTGAGAAGGCCAAAGCCAAAGCAGAATACAAAGCTCAAAAAGAAGCTGAATTGAAGGAGAAGGTATCACCTTTTCTCTTTCCTTTTGTGCAGGATATCCATTACCATTCTATGGTAGGGTTGAAGTACTATCATTACCTGTTTTGTGATTATTCTCCCTAATACATGCATTTTCATCTTCAGAAAAAGGCCATGAAAGAAAGTCGAAAGCAGAAGTTGGCAGACAGCACAGACACAGCAAATGATGGAAGTGAAGTACAATCACTTCCTGAGACAAACACCTCCATTCCTGAAACGGTGCAGGAAACTGAGATCAAGAACACTACCACAAAAAGGTCTTCTAGAAGTATTGCAGCACCAAAGCAGAACAATAAGCTGAAACCTCTTCCCCTGCCTCTGCGCAACAGAGGCAAGAGGAAGATGCAAACGTGGATGTGGGTGCTGCTTTCTGCTGCTGTTGTGCTTCTCTTGTTCTTGGGAGGAAACTACATCTCTTTTGGCAAATTCAGTCCGCCAAATACAGGGTTTTGAAGATTACACACACAGATATATGATTTAGAACAATATGGTTTTTCATCTTACTGGGTATTTATCATTCATTGAATCATTGTGTTTTATTTATTTCTTCCTTACCTCAACTGTGTGCCCCCCCCCCCCCCCCCCCCCCCCCCCCAATCATTCAGTACATGTTTTCTACAACTCCGTCTGGTTTGCAAGGGCTCTAGACGAGACGAGAATGGCTTAGGAAGGCTTGTTTTTTACGCGAGATGTTGTATGTTGTTCTGTTGCATATTTATGAATATATTATTAGTAATAAAAAAGCCTCGCTAGGTTACATATGGTGTAATGATGCAATTCAGTATATTATTTATTAAGCTGCAGTATCTAATCTTGAATTTCAACATCATAACGCTTTTACTGTCAGATGTGGTTACATATGGGGTGATGATAACACAAGGTTTCACATAGAAACAGGGCGGACTCACAAGGGGCCCACTGGGGGTCATGGATCCTATTGAGTTTTAAAATTCTATTAATCATAATCAATAAATAGTTGGTATCATTTTAGTATTGTGTATTTTTTGAAGATTGTGCCTCACTCAAGTCAAGATAGTAAGAAATTTGGATCCTATTACATAAAAAATTCTATTGGGTTTGTGAGTTTCAATTGAGTTTTATTCATGTAGTTTTTTTTCGTTAGACAAACGGAAAAATCTAAAATTTAAGGAAAATTCTGTCTAAAAAATAAAATCTATTTTGAACCACTGAACATTTTTCAGCTTCCGCCACTGCGCATAGAAATATATGCCTTCGTCTTGAGCAGCATAAAGAGCTTATCATTATAAAGATGACGAGTCTCCTGTTAACCAGTGTTAAGCTGTCAGCTGCCTGCCCGCAGACCTGTCAGTTACTGCTGCAGCGTAATTAGCAGTATGGGAAATTGGAAGATCGCACATGATTCTAAAAGCGAACAAAAATGTGAAAGACGTAACTGTAAGGGGGAAAAAACATAAATACGTGGAATATCGACAAACAAGCAGAATAAGTTTTTTTTAGATAACGAAGCAGCAGCGTAAGATGCAACCCTGTGAGACTGAACAACAGTTTGGCATAATTTCGATGGGATGTTTATATTAGAAGTATAGAACAGGCCAGCCAACTCAGCAAATGCAACAGACCAACCACCACAGGTAATATATTGTGATGTCGAAGAAATCAGAATCACCAAGCAGGGGGAAAATGGAAACTAAATGTGTGATTCCAACTGCACATATTCATGATCTTGTATCCTTTTACAGCAAACAACAGTACCTCAAGCAAAATACTAGATGAGAACAAAGAAAAATTAAAGAGACGGATAACAATAGAAAAGCCTTCTCTATTTACGAAAAAGATTCAAAGAAATACAAGAACAGGTTCAGATTTGACCAAGCACAAGTTAGCACCGGTTAGGCGGGATCTCTGAAGGGTCAATAAGACCTTCTAGCACAACAAGTTTGTCCAGCAAGGCAACCTTTTCATCCTCTAGTGTTTTAACCTCGGTTTCAATATCAACTAGTTCTTTTCCCAATTCAGTGCTTTCTTCTTCTAGCATCAGATATTTATGCCTTAAGATGCGATAATCTGAGTTGGATCTCAAGGAATCTTGAAGGGTGTAAAGACTTGGCCTATTAAGATGTTGGAAGGATGGGGAAGGGTCATTTTTCATGCTTTTTCTTGAGACCTTTGACGGCTTCTTTGATGGAAGAGGCATTTTCAGGCCCAGATCATCTCCGTTCAATGGAGAAAGAGCATGAGTTTGAGACATTTTTTTCTTTTTCCGTGACTGTTTGGGGGCTTCTTGATGCAGCGGGGGTGGAGCTTTCTCCCCTTCCATTTCTTTCTACATAAACACGGCACATCAAAATAAATTTATTTCAAAGAATCGTGGGAGAAAGAATAAAACATGAAACACAATGAAGTGTAGATAGAAGATGCAAATGAAAAGAAATAGATATTGCAAAAATCAAGTATTGTATGGTAGGGAGTAGTAAGTATTACAATATAATTGTTTAGAACTTAGTGATTCAAACCATGGTTTTCAGAACCGAACCGATATCGAACCGGAATTCTCAAAGGTCGAACCGGTTGAACCGGTGACGTCATAAATAATTAATATATATATATAAGTATCTAGAAGCTTAGATACATAAGAATGAGCTCATGGTGGTACTTAAATATACATATATATATAAGTATCCGGATAAGAATCATTGAACCAACGACCTTTTGTCAGAACCTTTTGTCTGGTATTCATCAGAACCTTTTGTCTGGTTTTCATAACAGTGATGCAAACATTTGATCCAGCCCACAAAGTTAATTGATAGCTATAAGTTATCTAAGTATCAAGGAAGCTACACAACTGTATCACTTAGTATGCTCAAAAACTTAAATGGTATCGTATTCATGGACCCAAATTTATCTCTTATCAATGATTTAAAAAAATCATCGACCCAAATTCATTGAAATGAAGGGAACCATGACTAGTTCTTTATAAAGTCCAATTCACCCATACAAGTCTATTTGCATACTACGGTGAAACCAATTCACAAACGTAATATATAGGTCTTAAAAGCTGATAGGCAGTCGTAAGCAATAAAATTTTGATTTTTCAAAGACGGAAATTACAATGTAATTTAATGGTAACAGGCTGGCTGAGTTTCAACGCCACTCGGCAGTGTTTAAAGCAACATAGAACTAATTAATATCATGATTGTGAAAAAAGGCAACAAACTTCAAATGATTTCAGGAGAGTACATAAAGGAATGACTTCAAGTGTGGCATTGACACAATAGGTACAATTGCTCTGAGCAACAAGTGTTGTCAAGAGTATTAATACTTTCTTGGTTTTCCAAAAGTAATCAAGGACTCAAGGCACATGAAGTTTGCGTTAAATTAGAACTCCAAGAAAGTGAAACGAATTGGAAAGGACAAAAATATAACATTCCTGAACTATAAACCACAAACATTTATGCAGAACTAAGCCAATGATAAAAATCTTTAACGGAATGGTTCCGACATAAGACAACAACTGCTCTCAACCAACAATCAAAAGGATCTCACCCTAATCACCCCATCAATCCTTTCTAGGAGAAGTTTGGCTTCAAACTCCTTCTTGAATAGAAGGGATCCATCTGCCCTTCCAATGGGCGTAGGATGAGTAAGTGAAAATCAGAATTTACATTGGGATATATTCTAATGTGACTGTTTTAAGTAAATTACGAAATTCAAGTTCTGCAAAGATGATTGCTCCTTTACCACACCACAAACGATCGATCGATTGGAATTTGGAACAACCAACAACGTCGAAGCAAGATTCTAATCAATTTCAGTAGGTTTTCCCTTTGAAGTCACTATTATTTAGGGGGTATCGAAAATTTGTTAGAAGGAATAGGTGCGATCGTACATTTGGTTCTACAAATCATATCGAAAATTCAAACAGAAGTAACAAACAATTACCATGGCAAATCTGAAGAAAAAAGGACGAGCTTTAATTGGAGAGGGCAAAAACCACAGATATCACCCAACGTCTCGATCTACAACCAAAAGTGGTTTATTTGACAACTTTAAGGGGTTTACGTTAGGGCGAGATTCAACGTCAAAAGGACGAGGCAAGGAAGGACGCGAAGAAGAAATTACCTTGGAAGAGGAAAGAAGGTTCGCGGGGAGGTCGGAGGACAGGTGGGGCTTCCGCCCGGGTCGGCCGGCGAGGTGGTGGTTAGGGTTCGGTTTCTTCGGAACCAAACCTTTCCTTTTTCCTTTTTTGTGGTAGGGGAAGAAGGCTAGGGAAGAAAGGGTCTTTTTTGTGATTTATACTTATTTATTATTATTATTTACATAAGCTCGCTAATGTTCAAGTACAACTGTCTCTTTAAAAGTATGTATTTGTGCAAATCCTCCCAACTTTAGCTATTATATTAAGTACGTCTAAATTTATTAATTAATTTCTTGGCTAATCTATCAAATTGACAGTAATTTTGTGTGAATGAGTTGTCAATTTAAGTCGATAAAAAAGTTCTTAAAATTATTCCTTCAAGTTGGTTTTATTTAATGTGAATGTGGTTGAAAATGGACACACCGGCTTTGGTCCGGTCAGTGTCGGAGAGAAAGGAGGAGAGCAACCTCGTAATGTACTTCGCTAAATAGCAAAGAGGTCGAGGAGTTCGTGGACGATGATTTAGTTGGTGAAGTGGATGTCGGGGAATTGAAGGCGAGAAAGTGTTTGTTGTTGAGAAGGGAGAAGAGGCCTAGTATGAAGGAAGTGGCGCAAGAACTGTGTTGGGGAGGTGGAGGAAGAATATTATGATGTTAGGAATAGATCTTTGGTGATTCTGGTTAACAACATTACAGGGAAGTTGACACTAATGTTGACTTGACTTTGGCAAGGTAGGTTGGATTATTTTCTCTTGATAAATTATTTCGACCCATTGTTTTTTCATCTTCAGGCCTGAGACCCATTCCAATGAAATATTATGATTCGTGGGCTGTTGTTTGTAAACATTGGTTTTTTCACGTCACACCTTTTTCATCAAACCCTTTTATTTATGTGATGACTCGTACTAAAAAGAATCTCATTTCGTTTTTCACCACAGATAAGTTCGTTAATTTGTTTTGCAACTGAAATGTTAGTTTTGGAATCGAATATTTTAATTAGGAAAGACAATCGTCTTTCTACCTTTTAAAATAAAATATAGTAACACGGGAATGATTCTATAAATCAACGGTTGTGAATTATACGGATCTTCTACTGATTTGTTCAGTAAGAATGGAAGATAAGTTCGAACGCGTAGATTTAAGTTAACATTTCCTTTCCATGAAAAATTCTAGATGAGGGAGTCAGTCCTCCAAATGAACGTAAAAGGAAGTAAAGTTTTTTACTAAAAAAATGTAAGTGTATCTTTTATGTTCTCAAAATCCTGAAACAAAAGGTACGAGGCAAACCATATCACAGTAGAGTATTAGTTTACTAGCTGTTACCTATATATTAAAACTACATGACCAACAAATTACATTTACTTCATGAATATTAGACAATGCCGTAAGCGTAAATGGAGTCCTAAACCACCTATTTCCGTAGACAAGAAGAGAAGAACCCGATTCCACCATCACACGTGCCAGAAACTTATTCTTCCACCCAACATTCCAACAACGAAGAAGATATTCATCTTCTGAAAGTTGCAACTCTTTCCACTCCATTTCTCCAAATGCAAACATGTTTCCTATCATAACCAACAAACATAACTAATTCAGTGGCTTATGGACACAACACCAGTGCACATTTCCAACTTAACCAAGCTACACAATCATATATTGATCGTTCAAAATTCGAACAAGTAGACCAACATATATTGGATTCCATTAAGCACATATTCCGTTCTTGCTTTCTGTCCAACCAACCAATTGCAACCACATGACTACTTTCCAAACGATTCTCTCTCATCTCCTCGTAACTATTAAAGGAGGCCACATTCTTAGCCTTTAAACCACCAAGCATAAGTACTCCGATCCATATCTAATCAACCAACCACATTTGTGATCGATCAATTCATCATGAAGTTAGACAAGGAGATTTTTCACCCCATTCATCCACAGCATAAGCTGAAACTTGAGTTCACCGAGACGCCTTATAGGTGTGACGGGTGCAAGGAGGCTGGTGTTGGGCTCAAGTACACTTGCACGATATGTGACTTTGATTTGCACAAGGTTTGTGCTCTGGCCTCGACTCCTATTAGTCTTCACTTCTATCCTAAGTGTGACTTCAGGTTCCACTACAGACCGCCCGGTAATGTGGAGCGGTTGTGTGACGCTTGCCGGAAGGATGTCACGGGGTTCGTCTACCATTGCAGGTAATTAATTTTCTGGATATATTAGCAAGTAATTAAGTACGTGTGCTGATGAAGTTTGGTTAGTAACTAACATGATATGTCTTGTTCTCTGTTCTTGTATGTAATTTGTGACGCAATCACACTGTGATGATTTCTATTGATCAATTTGTGCTATATATACAAACATAGTTGTTTAACAATTTTTTAGAGCGATTCATAACAAACCTCAATGAATTCAAGAGAGTCGACATCAAAGACATGTATATACATGAGACATGTAGAGAAATATATATTAGACTAGGAGCGGAATCAAATCAACTCAAAGACCGATGAAATGATATATATTTTCGAACAATTTGGTTAATTGACGTATATATGAATTTGCACTTGAAATTATTAAGTTACTGTTTAAATTCCATTTTAAATTCTAGGAAATAGGAAAAGTGGAAAACCCATGTCAAATACAAACTTAGATTCCCTCTAGTTACTGGAGGGTCCAGTTCATATGATATGGACCAATTTACAGTTTTGATGTAACACAATCCTTGTTTTAACTCCCATCCCATGTCGGGAGATATTTAGTTTCCATTTGCGCGCATCCCTCCTAACGAATCAATAACTAGCCAAAGACTATAGTAATTAGCATTGCATGATTTTGGTTATCATGAGAAATTAAATTCCACATGAAAAAAATCCACAGGCTATGCGGGTTCGACTTGCACCCCTGCTGCGCGGGTCTCCCAGCGCGTCTGGACGACGGCAAGAAGACTTTTTTCCTCAACATGAAGCTCGCCGGCCCATGCCACCGGTGCGGCAGCAAAGGCCCTGGATGGTCATACAGATCGCAGTGCCGGAGCTACAATCTCCACGTTGGGTGTGTCAAGGAAATGCTGGTAGAAAGGTGGCAAGCGATGTACCTCAACATCGACAAGAACAAGATGACCGACATGTTCACTAGAATTCCCAGCGTAAAGGGTGACCCTTTTTCTAAGAGTAAGCCTAGCAATATCAAAAGGTGCTGCGAGATCGCCGGAGGGGCGGTGAGAGTAGTCGTTTCGGCCATTCTTGGCGACCCCACGGCGATGATTGCCGCCGTGGTGGATGGTTTGGTTAGATAGAGTTAGGATTTGATCAGAATAATGACGTTGCAAGAGCAACATGTGTAACATGATTTGGTGTACATGAATTTCATTTGAAGTAACAGTGCTTAAAACCAATGAGAAAACAAGATAAGTATCATCACCCTGTGAGCCACGAAATGAAATCGAAAGAAAATGAGAAGTAATATTCCGACTTAAATGAAAAGTTATAATCAATTAACAAAAATCTTATACGATTAGAATTCTTAGTTTAAACCAGCCACATGGTAGATCAACAGTTCAAATCATACCATTTATTATTATTATTCAGTCTACATCCCGAACTATGGTCCAGATGCCACACAAATTAATGGGCCGGAGTAATATTGCTAATCTTGCAAGTCTTTTTGTTACAAATCACACCGATTAAGCCCAGTCCTGCTATTCTATGATTTGATTATTAGAAAGGTTTGTGTACCAACATAAAAGGGAGGTCCCTTGTTTCTAGAAACAAGAAACAACTTCAAATAAAACAATAAATAAGGGGGACAAAACAGAAGAATTGAATAAAACAACACTCTACCCGAACTAACGTGAAAAACATGACATTACATGTGTTATCCAAGCTGATACCTTAGCAGCTATCATAATATTATTAGAAGCAATTAAGTTACATCCCATTTGAGGTGGCAAATCTTAGCAACTATCATTATATATAACAAACAACAAGCAATTAAGCTATATCCCATGCGAGGTGGCAGATATGTTTCGAAAGAATCGGGATAGAATTTGTCAAGATAACCTCGCCAACACCACACATATGTCTAAATAAATAAACACAATATTTGGATATTATTTCTGCTACTTGGAGTAGTGTGACAAAGATATGATGTCAAACACTACCAGAAGATCTAAAATGTACAACTGCCCACCACTGGCCGCTGGTTCTCTTGGCTGGTAATCGTTGAATGGGAGACACCTCCTAACCATGTCTTGTTGCCTATAAAATCATACACTGGTCAAAATAGTAAATAAATCATAATATATATACGAGAATCTTAATTAATAAACATAGTTGTGCTGGTGCTAGTTCTACCGATTGTTCAGTAAGATCCGATAATTTGAACACATGGATCAAAAACATATTACCGGCCGGATTAGTTTCCCAAAGTGGATAAAGATCAGACGGGTTCATGTGTTAGCTGACTCCTAAAGTAAATGTCTGGTCGTAATAAACTAAAGGCTAGTGGGCTTAGCTTAATCACAAAAACCGCTATTGCATGTGCCTAACTAATAATTTATTGATCCGCCTTTATCAAAAAGATTGTGTCCATCAGTCTTATCATCTTATGTGGTGTTGAAGTGGCAAACTTCCTGGCTTGGAGAACAGCTTAACATGTTTACATTATTATATTTGATAACCACATCACGTCCCTTTTCTTGTCTGATATAAACAAACTAAAAATCTTCTCGGATTTTTCGGTAGTGGGCGAGGTTAGGCTACGAGAATCTATAGTCAAAGGTCGGCTACCTGTCGACTTTTCATACCTTTCGCATAGGAGTTACAAGTTAAAACTCACAAAAGTTCGTTCAACACAAGTACACTGACCCGAAAAGGCTAAATACTATCGGATGGACTTCATATTTTCATTTGAACGATGAGAAATAGGTGGAGAGAGAAAAACAAATCTATTGAATACTAATCTATTGAATACCAGTCCAATTTCGCGGTTACATTAATCTAATTTTCCCTCAAAGTTATATATATATATATATATATACATACATATATAGGATCAAGTTTTATTAAGCTCAAGACTCGTCTGATTTAGTTTAAACATCTTACAATCTCATCATTTGATTTTATTACAGTTAATCTTATTTTTCATTAGCATAATTATTTTTTTCTTAATCTACCTTACAATTTGCAATGAATGGTGGATATTTTAAGGACTTAATTTAGAAAAATTAAGTCATGAACTCACTAGAGAATTCTTGTGTGTGTATATATATATTCGTATTGGTTCTCAAAATATGAAGTGATACGTTGCAATATCATCTTGATCTCTTTTTTTCTTGAAAACTATCATCTCAATCTCTTTGCATTCACGATGAAATGGATGTTTTTGTCAGACACTTGTTAACTTCCATATATAACCTCCATTAATATATGAATAGGACCTCCATTCGCATTCGTAATGCCAAAATTATGTCATATTTTTGTCTACTACGGCAATTTTATCTGTACCAATCTTGACAAAGAAAGTGTCATGCATCCTTCGTAAAGGATGAACTCCCAGGAAAGACTAATACTGTGGGAACGAGAAATTTAAAGACAAATTTGTAACCGAGACATTGAAATGTGCATTCATGCATCCCCACAACTTTTTGCACTGACTTATAGCTGATATGGTTCCAAATATCTTCGTAGTAACTTCTAGAGTTATATATTAATTATTTGAAAACCCCGTTGCTCCATAGTCCATACTATGCAAAAGGCACGTTGTGTTACAATTATTTATTTATTCCCTAACGGTGTTTACTGTGAGTGTTCAGTAAGTCAGTGACAGTAATACACGTTGGCACAACACATTAATATACATGCATGATATATGTAAGCATTTCGCCAATACTTTTCTCTGCGATAATCTTCTGACAATTTTCTATTGGTTTTGTATGTCGTCAAAAACGTATTAATACTGGTAATGTGCAGGCTCAGAATCGATCAGTCGCCTTCATTTCTGCACATGCAGTATGACCATTCCATATTCGAAACGTGAAACAGAATTTCCGCAAAAAAAAAAATAATCAAAACATACTACTTAAACAGAATTTTCATAAATGTCAAGCATAGCAAGCAAAATTGATTTTCTTTAAAGTTTTATCAAAATAACAATCTGGACTTGCGTTCTATTTCTGGTACTAAACTTCCTGTTAAACCTTTATTTTGGCTGTGATGGGGTGGCGACCTGGTGTTACACCATCGCTTCTTGTTTGATGAAAATGTTACTATTCTAAAAATATTTTTTTATAGAAAAGAAAGTACAATAACGTTGACTTTTATGGTACGTCACGAGTACTTTACCTCCCTCAGTTACTATCTCCACGTCATCTAACAGTCAGACAGAAAAGTATTACTGGATTTCTTATTCTGTAACACTTCATTCCTTGAAATCTTAATTGAGCCAACGAACAAACATATATAATCTAGGGGCGAAATATAGTACTCAAATTGTACTGTAAGTCTGCTACCATATCAATCTGGCGTATACATCCAACCACAATCCCATATATATGTCACAAATATGTGAAACTTGATTGCATTTTTTGTTTTGTTTTTAGTAACACGAGACTATATTTTAACATATTTACTCATATTAAAATTTACACATAAGAATAAGATCGATCCTGTAGCAATGCAACCAAAACGAACGAATCATTTCATATATAATTATAAGAAGAAGAACAACAACTCTGAGCCCTTCGTAACAATTAATACGTACGGTACAAGTATATACATACACAGACACGAACATCCACAAACGTGCATGCACATACAAAAACGAAACCAAAATCACGGTTAAGTAATTAACAATGAACTAATTAATTCCTTAACCCAATCGACGATCACTCTTAAAATTCCCTTGATTATTCGTGTATAGTAGTCAACCTCAGCTTAAAGGAATTCCCTCTAAATCTCCCAAACACAGACCTACTCCTCGGCAAGCTCTTCTTCACGATCACCGGCGCGGCCGAAACCGTGATGACATCACTCTCATCCGCATCTCCGAACATCGCGACCGGCGCCACCTTCCCCTTCTTCCCTTTCTTATTCCTCGTCCCCATGGCCGAGGTGGCCCTGACGGCCATCTCGGCCATCTCCTCCCCGGTCAACTTCCCTTCCTGCTTCTGAAGGGGAAGCAGGAAGTAGAGGTGGCCGGGGAGGAGGAGCTCCTCGGGTTTCAACGCAGGGATGTTGTGGTCGAAGAGGAGAGCGTCGGAGTCGCAGAGGAAGCAGTTGGAGGAGGGGAGGACTATGGAGGCTTTGATTGGGGAGGAGAATTCAAGAAGGTCGCCGGAGACGGTGACGACCTTGGACGTGGGTTGGGGAGACGGCGGTGTTGTTGTTGTGGAGAAGCAAACTCCCATATAAACAGCTACAGGATTCCGAAATTGGTTTGTTGGTGTGACTACTTGTGGGGGTTTGGGTTGGTGATATAATATCATATATAGAAGAGATAGAGGCCGGAAAGCGCGTATGGGACTGAGGTGAGGGATTACGTGGGAAGTGGGGTTTGTTTGTGGAACACAACACGGTGGGAATTGTAAGTCAACCATTCACCAATGTGTACGGGTGGTCTCCCACTCTCGTGTTTACCGCACGTGGTTTTCACCCGCTTTTCTGGGTTCCATCGGCGCTCAAATTAGTCATGCTTTCTAAGAGAAATAACTAAAGTGACGTATATTGGACCATCGTTAACAGTACCTGACGTTCAATTTTATTTACGAGTCAGGTTAATTTTTCTATCTACCACGAAATTACAATCCAAGTATTTTACAAAATCTCTAATCATTATCCAATCTACCTAAAGACCATTATCCTAAAAAACAAAAAAATTTAAAAAAATCATTATCTAAAAAACAAAAATTAATAAAAAACCCCACCAATCCGGGAAGGCCACGTGCCCCCCCCCCCCCCCCCCCCCCCGATTTGGCACCCTCGGGAGGGACGGGTGGGCAAATTGGGAGCCCGATTTTTGGGCTCTCGTTAAGGGAGCCCTTAGTACACTCTGTTTTAAAAACCGGACTGAACCGACGGTCGGACAGGGTTGGACCGTGAACCGGTAGCAATCCGGTCGGTTCGGTCAAAAAACCGATTTCTCCCGTGAACCGGAGCGAACCGAAAAAACCGATCGAACCGATCGGTTTTTTCGGTTTGGTCGAACCGAAAAAACCGGTTTTTTCAATTTAAACAAAATCTGGTTTTTATTGTTTTATTTTTTGTTTAATTTTGACCCAAATTCTAAGGTTTTACTTTTTACTACTCATTTCCCAACCCCTCACCATACCTCCAACTGATTGGTTTTTTCAATTTAAACAAATTTTGGTTTTTATTGTTTTATTTTTTGTGTAATTTTGACCCAAATTCTAAGGTTTTTACTTTTTACTACTCTTTCCCAACCCCTCACCACACCTCCAACCGATTGGTTTTTTTGATTTGGTCGAACTGAAAAAACCGTTTTTTTTTTCAATTTAAACAAATTTTGGTTTCTATTGTTTTATTTTTTGTTCAATTTTGACCCAAATTCTAAGGTTTTTACTTTTTACTACTCATTCCCCAACCTCTCACCACACCTCCACCCTCGTGATCTCCACCGGTCCACCCCTCATCGCGCCGCTTGCGATCTCCACCAAGGCTGGCAGACCGGCGGATCTCTAGGACAATCCACTACCCCTGCTGCTTTAGATGTTGAAGTAAATGTTTGTTCATTTTTTAGAAAAAGACTAATATTACTTAGTTACATGTTTGTTCATTATTTTTACTGGTTTTAATTAAGTTATTTTACAAATGGATAATTTTTGTTGAATTGTTCATATTTTAGGTATTTTGTTATTACTTATTATGTTAAAAAATAATAAGAAAAATCGGTTCAATCGGTCGGACCGTCGGTTGGACCGCCGCTACGGAGTCGGTTCGGTTCAACCTTCGGTTCACAAAATGCTGATGTCATGCTGACGTCATCATCGGTTGGACCAGGTTGAACCATCGGTTCGACCACTTTGAACCAAACCGAGTTGTTTTCCGTTCACTCTTCGGTTCGATTTTTAAAACATTGTACATACATGTTTGGCGTGCATATTGATTTCATTCGTAGAATTTGAATTGTTTATGTGATCTTATTAGGTCTTTAGGTGCTTCTACTTTTCTCTTGGCTCGTTTTTTTTTTTTGATTTTATCTACTTTATTTTTCATTCATGTTTTAAAATACCAACATCTTAAACGTTTCAAGGATAGTTGATATTTTTGGTCTTTTGTTTTATAAAGAGATTAAGAGATAATGCAGAGACTTTTATGGTTTTATATAGTAAGTATGCAATCAAAAATTACTATGAGATGAAACACTTAGAATGTGAAAACATTTGCATACACATGAAGTAGGAAATGTGTTGCACATTTCATTAAGCACACAAGATTAGATTTTATAAGTATGACTTCAAGTGATTAGATTATCAGATTATCAAACAACAACTAACCTAGATTTAATTTCCACTTCACAAACGCTTGCAAGCAAATTGAAGCGACGATATAATTCTCAACATAGATTAAGAAACTTACAAGTAAAATTAACCTATCAAATAATTCTAAATCATCAACTCTTTCCAAGTGAATTAGCAAAATTATAACAAATCAAAATATTAATACGATGACAACTTTAATTCTTAACTCATCCTAGCTTATGTATCCACCTCCCAAGAGATGGATTAAATCATACAAGAAGAAAAATGAAACATGAAAGGAAAAGATGAATTTATTTAGCTAAACATAACAATACAAACTAAGTACATGCAACACGAGACTCTCTTCCCGTAGAAATAAAAGAAAATTAAGATAAATGGGAAGAACTCCTTTGATTAGAGAATATAAGACTTTAAATAGAATTTTGTCTCTCTCGGGTTAACTGTCATGTATGTATCGTTTGATCCCATAGATGTCTGAATTTAAAATATCTTGTGAGATAAGAAATCATGTGCCTTCCAATTAGCTTTCCAATGCCGCTTAAATCACTTGATTTGGATACGGGCTGCGAGGGTTATTGCATAATTAGTGAGGGTATGTATGGAGATCGAGTTTCGAGGTTCAACTAGACTTCATCCTAATATTTGACCTTTTGCTATTTGATTTTGAAATTTCATACCAGGTACGAAATCTTCTTTGTCCAATTAAATTTTCAATGAATCTAAAATCATCAAAATTTACATTAATGCGTAGAAGTTATGAATAAAACAATTTAGACTTTTCTTATCCAAACTTTGCTAATCGACGTTGATTGCATAATCTGAATTTGCACTTATAATTTGACTATTTTTCCTTCAATTTACAGCATGATAGAGAACATAAACATGTCGAGTGAGTATCTTGCATCACGTTCTTCGATTTTCACATTATATATCAGATTTTGCATTTAAGTTCTTTCACTTTTTCAATATTTTCGATAATTTTATATATTTTCTTGTAATCTACAAAATGAAAATAAAATACTTTGCCCTCCTGAACTTTAATTTTGTAACACTTTGCCCATCTGAACTTCAAAAACTCATTATTTAACACACATTCGACGTTTTTTTCCTAATTTTTTTGTTGTATCCCTAATACACTCATAAAGCTATATTTACGTGAAAATTTGGATCCAAACGGAAGTCAGATATGGTTGGAATTACACTAGTTTAATAAAAAGTGTAATTAATAAAAAGTGTAATTTGTGGTGCCTTGATATATTTTAACCCAAAATCATACTTAAACTGTTGTCGAACTTACATCAGATTAACCTGATGACATTAATTTCCTTTATGTGCTTCTGGCACTGGAAGACATGGGTACGTGGCTCCATTTACATATGAACTTTTTTGTTTTGAAATTAACATCGAAATTGAATAATATATTGATGCCCTCTAGTCCTCTACCTTAAGATAAGAATACACTCTGCCAATTCTAAAGCGCGTATGATAATGACTCCCAGTAAATATCGAGCATTTAGAATCATAATTTTCACATTAAATCAATCACAATGTTCATAGAATACTAAAACGGCGTTACGATATAATATTACTCATTCCTAAATATCAGGATTCGAGACACCAATGGTTCATTAGAAATATTTCACTAATTGTCAGACTATATATATGATAAACGCCAAAAGTGTAATAAGATGATAGGCTTCGATAGAGGTGAAAACGGAGCAGATACGAAACAAATATTTCTGTATCCGAATTTGAATCTGTTTTTTACTCGAATCCGAATCCGATCAGATTTATGAGGGAGAGATCCGAATTCGAATCCGTCGGATTCGGATCCGAATTCAAATAAATTCGCATCCGAACAATGTTCAAAATTTATTCCGAATTAAAATATCCGAATTTGTTAAAAAAATCCGAATAGACTTGAAAATGTTTTTTGATTGAACCTTATTTTCAGGTAATACTACTAAACAAGAATAAATCTCAACCATTTATTTTTTGCCTACGTGAAAAAATATTAAACATAATACAAATAAGACAATTTAATTCATATATGCTTTATATATTATTATTATTATTATTATTTATATGTGCATATAAAATACGAAGCAAATATTATTCGAATCGGATGTACTAATATCTATATTCACTTCATTTTTCTACGGATGTTTATATCCGAATACAAATTTGGTTGCGAATTTTTATTCTAGGATAAATCTTTTGATTTCGAATACGGAGTCGGTCGGATTGACGAATTTCGGACACAAAGTTTCACCCCTAGGCTTTGACCGGGACGAGCTGCATTTTAAACAACAATACTACAATTTGCTTTCTTTAATTAATGCAAGCAACTATTAAAAAAATACAATTTGCTTTCTTTTATTAGGTGTAACATTTTTTTTATATTTGCGGTGGAGAATCTTTTATATCCCAATTATCAGAAAACGAAATCAAGATGGTCATAAGTTGGCATGTACCTTTTGAACTCATCTTGTTTAATTGAATCAGGCTGTGGCTTTTCTACGACATTCATATGGTTCTCATTTATTGGTTCCTTCCTTAGAAAGCATTATTATCGTATAATACAACGTAGAAAAAGGGTATAAAAAGGAGAGAGAGAATTTTTTTTCCTTTAATTGCTACTGAATTTGACGTGCAATCTTCATTGATATTACTTGGAATACATGTTAAATTACAGTGACACGTTAATTATATTTAACACCACTAAATCTATTTTTTCAAGTAAATGTCAAATTAAAAAAAATTAACAATATTTTCACACTTTTAGGCTCAATTTGGACGTCCAGTTTTGTAAATCAAAATTATGCAATACTCTCATTTTTCTCTCTTCAACATCCAAAATCTCTAAACTTATACCCAAGTTCTTAAAAAGTTCAATTTTTTTCCTTTCAGAATTTGAGTATTTACGATTTGAAATATTAATCTATTTAAAATTGACATGTCTTACATTAGGGCATCCCTTAACGGGGAAAAACCTGGGTCATCCCAGGTGGGTCGGTCATCCTAGGTCGGTCAACATCCAAAATCTCTAAATTTATACCCAAGTTCTTCGTCTTCACGCGAAGATGACCTCGATCATCTTCGCCCGAGCCGACGACCCGGTTGTCCGTTTTTTTTAAAGTTTTAAGTTTTATTTATTTGTTAAATATTTTGGTTAAATATTTGTTTTAGATGTTAGGTTGATTTATTTGTTGGAGATGTTGGGTTTAATTTTTATTTGGTTTAAATATGTTGGGGTATTATTTATTTGTTGGAGAGGTTGGATTTTATTTTTATTTGGTTTAAATACGTGGGGGTATTTTTTCGTAAATAATTTGGTATTAAAACTATATTAGCACACTTTGATTGGAATGAAGCTACAATACACCGCTTAATTGAAATTAAACCAGATTTACAAAGTTTAAACGGAAAATGACATCAACTCCTTACGGACATTTGCTTAGGTGGCATATCAACTCTGAGTTCGAATTAGTTCTCCACCGGTCGTGTTGTCAATCTTGATACGTACATGGATACCAGAGAACGTATTCGTGAAAAAAACAGACATCTCGCCCTGAGATATGACTTGATCGAGCACATATGACAACGATTGGGGGAACCTCAAATTAATTTTTTTTATAGTATGCATTTTCATTTTAATGAAATTGAGGTAATGTAATATTTTATTGTATTACGCTACGTATAATGGTTTAAATAAATATGTATTTTGTTTTTTATTGATAAAAATAATTATTTGCTTATTAATAAATATTTATTTGAATTATTAATGATTTGGGTAAATATAATTGATTTTGGAATATAATAAAGTCAGTGGAAATAAAAGATGACGTGGAGGAGAGGTAGGTTGTTGTGAGTTGTGTTGGGTTGTGGTTAAGAGGTGAATAGTGTAGGAAAGAGATGAACGTGGGTTGAGGAAAAAGAAAGCTGATGTGGAAGAGAGAGAAAACCGATTTTGAAGAGAAAGAGCTGATAACGAGGTCGTCCAGATCATGGTTAATTAGTAATAAAATAATTATCCAGATTCCAGAACACTATTCCAAACATAAAACCGGCAAATGCAAACTCTGCCGTAAGTAACGCAAATGGGAGTCCAGATTCTCTACTAAATCATCTCTCTTTCCTCACAAGATTACGACATGACGTGTTGAGACGTCAGATGTGAAGAAACGATGAGGATTCGTTGATCCAGGGGTCCCCCGACTTTACCATTTCTAGCTTGTGCCTCAAGAACATCGATATTCCAAGCATCTCGTTATGAGTGACGTTAATGATGTGAGGGTAATCCATATCAACAACTGTTATCATTTCTGTGGTCTTAAAATGATTTTAATCTTTTGAGTCTTGACTAACTAACAACCGCATACTTTTCGTCGGTGCATAATTGCAATCCTAAATCATTAAAAGTGTGAAAGAGATAACACCAGAAAGGAGGGTCATTCTTTCTGTTATTATGAAAGCAAAACGACTGTCGACTGGTCCAAAGCTACAACATGTTTTACGTGTATATCGTGCAATACATTATACGTACATCAACAGAGTAATCATATGAAGTCATGCATGGATGATGGATGGACCAAAGTACATTGGTGATCGACTAGCTAAACGTGTTTAATTGTTTATACTTTATGAGAGCAAAATTAAGTTTAAGATCCTTAGAAATATCCTCATCTTCCAAAATTCATTATTGTTTTCTCTTGTATTGAAGTGTACGTGCTTTGTCACCACGTTTGACAACCAAGACGAGCCGCCATTGGCAGAACACTCGAACATATTACATATATATGCTATTAATTTCAAAAGAAGCTTAATTAAATATCCTTTTTATAGCGAAATAAACACAATGGTACACACAAAGACAAGGTGGACCGACGAAATCCATGTGCTTGGATTGACTTCAAATTATCGGAAGCTTCAAATTCAAATCCTGGAATATGCCCGTACTCTAGCAGTCTAGCTTATGGTCAATTTCGTCCAAACGCCTACTGTTTTGACAGTTGAATTTCTATTGTTGAAATGATGTAATATACGTGACACACCAACGTAATTGTGGTTGAGATCTTGGACCCAATATCGATATGGGTTCATTTTCATAACCACATAAGTTTGTTTTTTGTAAGTGCGGTTTCGAAATCCTCTGCTTTATTCTATTTTAAAATATATATGCAACAAATCAAGAAAGGGGAGCTGCACTTGTTATATTAACCCTATTATGATTTCAAACTTAATTGTTCAACTTTCAGACTCCTTGACGTGGTTACAAGTTACAACTCCTTCAACGAACAACGTATTTATCCATTATTCAACCGGCTTAATACAAGGAAATGGCATTTTGCTTCCGAGGCTATTTTTTTCTTTCTAGCATTTATATTTTAATGTGATATTCATTTGACTGTTCAAATACTACAACATTCGACCGTGAACAATACACCTCCTTTGAACAACCGTGTACAGTATGTGAGAATCGTTGATACGAAGTAGACGGTGGTCAGAGGTGGACGGAGGTGCAAGGCGGTAGGAGCAACTCGAGGGAGAAGGAGAAGAAGTCTGAGGTGGTTGAGTTTGTTATTGCGATTGAAATTTATTAGGAGAAGAAAAAAATGAATCTGTGTTTACAATGGTTATGAGCCCACTTATATAGGCTCAGATATGGGTCAGATCTTCACCCGATAAGTGAGACCCAATTAGCTCAACAAAAATAATTTCTATTATATGATTCTCTCTAATAAGTCAGAATAAGCTAAGCTATGAATTCCTACACAGTTTATGATGAAAGAGATTGCGAGGAAGAGGGAGAAGAATTTCTTTATTATATTCTGTATGTATTACATGATCTTGTGATGTATTTATACAAAGTGTAATAGATACGTTGGGGTCTAATAAATACGTATTTATTGTTTGTGGAGAACGAAGAAGCTGGAGAAGCTGGACCGGCGATGCTAACGGTAAGGTGATTTCAACACGCCCCCTCAAGTTGGATCTGGAAGGGATTGATAGATCCTAACTTGTGAAGAAGTGTAGTGAATGATTTGTGATCGAGAGCTTTAGTGAATATGTCCGCAAGTTGTTCTTTGCTGGGAACGTAGGGAACTTCTATTTTTTTTGACTGAATCTTTTCTCGGATGAAGTTGCAATCAACTTCGATATGTTTAGTTCGTTCATGAAAGACAGGGTTTGTTGCGATGTGACGGGCTGCGTTATTGTCACAAAACATTTTCATCGGGCCTTGGGTTGTGATATTCATGTCTTTGAGAAGCTGACTGAGCCAGATTAATTCGCTGGTAGTGGATGCCATTCCGCGATATTCTGCTTCTGCACTGGAGCGAGCAACGACATTTTGTTTCTTAGATCGCTAGGTAACAAGGTTTCCTCCAACAAATGTGCAGAAGCCAGTGGTAGATTTCCGATCGTGACTTCCAGCCCAATCTGCATCAGAATAACCAACAATTGAGTTAGATTTGTTAGGTTTCATCCAAAGTCCTTGCCCAGGTGTGCCTTTTAGGTAACATAAGATTCTGTTAACCAAGTCCAAGTGATGTGTGTGGGGAGCATGCATAAATTGACTTATAAGGCTTACAGCATAGGTGATATCTGGTCGAGTAACTGTGAGGTAGATTAGTTTTCCTACCAATCTTTGGAATTGCCCAATATTGGTTAATGGCGTGCCATCTTTGGGTCCTATCTTCCTATTAGTTTCTATTGGTGTGGTGATAGGTTTTGATCCTAATTTTCCAGTTTCCTTAAGAAGATCTAGAGTGTATTTCCGTTGTGAAAGGAATAACCCTTTCTTGGAATGAGCAATTTCTATACCTAAGAAATATTTCATGATTCCTAAGTCTTTTATATCAAATTTAGATTTTAGGTAGTCCTTAACTAAATTTATTTGGTGATTATTATTACCGGTTATTATAATATCATCGACATAAATGAGAATAATGGTAGTGTTTTTATGATCATGTTTTGTAAACATGGAGGCATCTGCAGAACTCTTAATAAAGCCATACTTAAGAAGAGAGTGACTGAGTTTGGCATACCAGGCACGAGGCGATTGTTTTAGTCCATATATAGCTTTGTGAAGCTTGCATACCTGGTCAGGATGAGTGGTGTATCCAGGAGGTGGGGTCATATAGACTTCTTCTTCCAGAGTTCCCTGTAGAAAGGCATTTTTGACATTCATTTGGAATAGATCCCATCCATGGTCAATGGCGACAGACAGAAGAACACGAACAATGTTCATTTTTGCTACAGGGGCAAAGGTTTCAAGATAATCAATCCCATAGGTTTGGGTATATCCTTTAGCAACGAGTCGAGCTTTGTACCTTTCTATTTTTCCATTGCTATGATACTTGATTTTGTAAACCCACCTACAACCAACTGGTTTTATGCCAGGTCGGAGAGGGACTATAGTCCAGGTGTGGTTGGTTTCTAGGGCCTGTATTTCTTCATCCATGGCTTGGATCCAATATTTGTTTTGTGTGGCTTCATTAAAGGAAATGGGTTCTTTAGTTTTTTCTAATTCTCCTAAGAAGGCTTGGTGTTTTTTGTGAAAAACGGTGATAGGAGAGGTGGTTTTGGATAGGGTAAGTGGTGTGAGAGAGAAAATAATCATTAAATCTAGGCGGAGGTCGACTTGGACGAGAGGATCTTCTTGGGAGCTCTTGTTGATTGTCCCCATCTTCAGTGTGGTCTTCGTTTTGGGTATTATCCGTATCATCTCCTCCTCCTTGGTCTTCTCCTCATTCTTGGTGTGGGGTTGGAGAAAGGGAGTTTGGTATTGGAACAGAAGCGTCTTGAGTTGAAATTTTTAAAAAAGGTTCAGTCTCAAAGAAGGTGACATCTCTTGAGACAAACATTTTGTTATTTTGGGGATCATAACATTTATATCCATTTTTTCGAAAAGAATATCCTAAAAAGATACATTTAATGGAGTTGTAGTCGAGTTTGTTACTACGTTTTTTGTGAACAAAACAGGTGCACCCAAAAACTCTAAGGTGGTCGAGGCTAATTTCTTTATTATATAAAATTTCGAGAGGTTTTTGATTGTTAATCGTAGGACTAGGAAGACGATTGATGATGTAAGTAGCAGTTAGAACAGCATCAGACCAAAAATATTTTGGGACATTGTTTTGAAAAAGGAGTGATCGTGTGACATTTAGAAGATGCTGATTTTTCCTTTCTGAAAGACCATTTTGTTGCGGAGTATTAACACACGAAGTTTGATGAAAAATTCCTTTTTGTTTTAATTAATTTTGAAACAAGGTGCTCATGTATTCAGAACCGTTGTCGGATCGAAAGATACGAATTTTAGCATCAAACATATTTTCAATAAACCGTAAAAAATCGCAAAAAACTGAGTAAGCATCAGATTTATTTTTTAGTAAGTAAATCCAAGTTGTTCGAGAAAAATCATCAATGAAGCTGATAAAGTATCGAAAACCATTATGAGATTCAACAGGGGCAGGTCCCCAAATGTCAGAGTGGATTATCTCGAATGGAATATAAGTTTTTGTGCTAGATTTTGAAAAAGGCAATCGAGTTTGTTTAGCAAAACGACATACATCACATAGTAAATCAGAAGTAAAAATAGGAAATAAAGTTTTCAACACATTTGAAGATGGATGACCCATTCTTCGATGCCAAAGGTTATGATCAATTTTGATGTGATATGCTTTTTGATTTGTTTCCAGAATATAAAGACCATTTTGGAGGATGCCTCTACCAATCATCCTCCTGGAAATACGATCCTGAAACAAAACGTTGTTAGGAGTGAATACAACATTACAATTCAGATTTCTAGTAATTTTGGCTACTGAAATTAGGTTAGCATCAAGATTAGGAATATATAAAATATCATCACTAGTATTATTTACTAATTTTGTTTTTCCTATCTCTTCAATTTGTATTTTATTTCCATTAGCAACAGTAACAAATTGATTTAATAGTTGTAGATTGTGAGAAATGTTATCTAGTAAAGACGGGTCTCCTGTCATATGATCTGTGGCTCCGGTATCAATAATCCATGGTTTATTTGTAGATTTACTAGATAATTCAGAAAAACTAGCAATTTCAGATAGTATTTTATTACCTGCATAATTACCTGTTGCAGGAGGGGTGGTCTGCAAATATTCATTCAGGTGGTCCACTAACCGGCGAACCGGATCCAGGTCGGGTGCTCCACCATTTGATCCGAGAAAAGCTGACCCGTTGGATTCGGGTAACTCGGATCTTTTGGATCCGTCTTGGACTCGGATATCTCCTCCCGGAAACTGATACCCGTCTTGGACTCGGATATTCGGATCGTGATATCTGGGTTTGCTGGAGCTATTTAACCCTGTGTTTTTTGCAAACAGAAGAAAGTTAGGGTTATGGTTGTCGTTTCGGCTGCCGCCGCTCCCGCTTCTTCCGGGCTGCTGGCTGGCGCTGTTGCCGGCGATGCTTTCCACCATGTTTGCTTGCCTGTTTTTGTTGTTTCTTTGAGGTCGGAGGTGTGGGTGAAGAAACCAGCAGTTGCTGGAGTTGTGTCCGATCTTCTTGCAGTTTTCACAGTGTTCTTCTTTGTGTTTTCCGAAGATTTTTGTGTTGTTTTGGCTTCGGTTTTGATTTTTTCCGACGAAAAAGGCTTGGTTCTCATTTTCGTCCTTTTGCTGATGAGTCATGGTTAATCTTCGGGATTCTTCCCGGAGAACCATTGCAGTGATAGCGGTGAAAGAGGGAAGTTCTGGTGACAATAGCACCTGACTCCTTATGTTTTCAAAAGAAGGATTCAGTCTAGCTAGAAATTGATAGATGTGATTTTGTTCTATCCTTTGTTGAATGATGTCCGCGTTGGTTGTTGGAGGTTCATACACGCTTAACTCATCCCATGCCCGTCTGAGAGTACCGAGGTACTCAGTGATGCTCCGGGCATTCTGTTGGTTCTGAGCGATTTGTTGCTTGATTCGGAAGATGTGTGCAAAGTTCTGGTTTTTTCCGAAATGCTCTTGGATGGCTTCCCAGAGCTCCTTTGCACTGTCTTTGTAGATGAATATCTCTGCGATTTTTGGTTCCATAGACGCGATGATCCAGGACATGACCTGGTGATCGGCGATTTGCCATTCATCCAGGGCTTTGCTATCAGTCTCCTCTTCTGGTTTTGATGTTCTCCCGGTGATGTGGCCGATCCTCCCTCGACCGCTGAGGGAAAGAGTGACAACACGAGCCCAGGAGAGATAGTTCGCCTCATTCAGTGGGGTGGAAACCAGGCGCTGCATAACTCCTTCGAGGTGATTTCTTTCGGACATGCTTTATTTTTCCTTCTCCTTGTTTTGGGTATGGATGTGGGTGAACGACCTGCAACCCCCTAGATGAGGTGCGACCGATGAGGACAGACGGGGAGGTCTGAGGTTTTTTTTCCGCGGATTACCGCTCTGATACCATGATGAAAGAGATTGCGAGGAAGAGGGAGAAGAATTTCTTTATTATATTCTGTATGTATTACATGATCTTGTGATGTATTTATACAAAGTATAATAGATACGTTGAGGTCTAATAAATACGTATTTATTGTTTGTGGAGAACGAAGAAGCTGCAGAAGCTGGACCGGCGATGCTAACGGTAAGGTGATTTCAACAGTTTATGTGAAGATGCATGATTTCTTTCATAGAAAAGAGTCAAACTTGACAACATGTTTTCCTTTTCCGACTGCAGAAAGTATAACGGGAGTTGTGACTGCATAAATTCTAGAAATATTCGATTTTGGTGAATAAATATACAATCACATTGCCAACTAATCCGAATTTTGCATTCTAGATCTTATTTAGGACGAAGAAAAATAAAATAAATTGGGGTATAAGATGAGAACCGAAGAAAGGATGTACCGCAATTAATTTACAATTTCATATCCTTGATATTATCAGTCAAAAAGAGAGAAGTGCTTGCAGCTCAAACATAGGTCGTATAATATTCCTCGTTTCTTTTTTGTAATTTATATTCCAAGATATAAATATTGTGGTGTCTCATATAGTCATATATATTCGTAATTCGTATTGCGGATTTCTGGACTCACAACTAAAGCACTGGGCCTACGGCCCATAAGTTAAATACTCTGATTAGTAATTATTTTCTAGAAAAACAGTTTACATAAGAGTTAAGACTTAAGAGTAACTTATTTTACTCGAAAAACAGATTCTGTTACTGACTTCTTTTTCATTCTAAGGTGTTACAACTTATTTCTATTTTATTTTCCCTTTTCGTTTGAGTTTATTTACTATCTTATCAATTTAACCATGTTGGCTGTTTTAGATAGTGGTGGTGCCAATGATTTTTAAAATTTGATTGTTTTGTAATATTTCAAGAGAATCTAACTCTAGAGAGAAGCCGTAAATTTTACACTAACTAGTCTCCACAGTAACACAATTATATATTTATCATCACGAGTTCTGTTCTCGAAATTTTGTATTGTCTTCCACAGTAGGGAAATAATTGTTGTCGGACGTCGTTGGATCGTACTCTTGGTAACCTTATTGTTAGATTAATAAGATAAATTAGCTCAGATTTGGGCAAATACATTACATGGAATAGGCATTTGCTATTACGTCCTGTTTATAGCCATATAAAGTCAATATAGCCATGGACTTATTATGTTATATATTGCACAAGAGGATGGGAGAGGTTGGGTAGTAGAGGAAGCCATCGAACTATTCCACCAGTTTATTCGGTTTCCTTTCTCTATACAAAATTCCATTCTCGTGAATGTCCATATTTATGTCAATTTGCATCAAGATTCTGCATTTGTAACGTGTATTGTCTCGTGTTCATGCATGTTTTATTAGAATATTATATCATGCACATTTTTTCTGGATTTAACTGTACGTCCATCTTAATCATCTGATGTTCGCTCAAACAATATCCTAACTAGAAATTTTTGATCGTGATGTTGATCTGACAAATGGGTCCTTCAGGCTTGCTTTACCTATACTGATAAACTTAACATTAGTAGGAAGAATCACTTGCTAATGTCTTGACTGATAACACCTTAAAAATATTGAGACCACTGCTGATCCACAGTTGCATTTCCTGGTGGGTAGGCCATTTTTAAAGAATATTGGAAGTCGCACAAATGTTCGGCACTAATTTATTTCTTTTATATTTCTTATTAAAACACTTGCTAGTGGATGTCCCTCTCTATAGGTTTGGGAGGATTAGTTCCATGATAGTGATCTGGGAGTAGCGACCTTGTGATAATCGCATATCAGTCCAACACCAACATGGCAACATGGAGCTAAGTAGTAGCTCATCAGGCAGTCGAGCCCTTTTAATTAAATTTGGTGTTGCCAATTTGCCATTCTAACTTGGGTTACATCATGGTTTTGGAGGTTTTGTTTGTGAGCCGTCAAGATTACTATGGGAGAGATTTAGATCGAGAGAACAATGAGCAGTCTGGAACGTGAAAAATGATTTGGAAGGGTCTGTGCACAATGAAAATAAGGCAAATAAAAACAATTTCTCTTTAACCAAATCGTTTTCTTGTTGTTGAACTTTGGAAAAAGAAAATATATTTTTCTATGTGTTAATTTTTACCATCCTGAATATATAGGATTGTTTACCTTCTGTTTCTCATGTCTCCCTCGGAAAACTAATGGAAAATACAGAAATTATTCTCATGTCGTGGTCATTTATACTTTTGGAATTTGACAATGTATGATTACTTTTTTCAACACTCTCATATGGTGACATCATTGACCGTGACTATTTTTTGTGTGTCTACACGTTAACAAATATGGATCGGAATGAGCAGCCTAGGTCCATCTAATCACACTTATATCATGTGAAATTTAGTTGATTTATTATTTTAGCAACTTATGATAGAGTGTTAACATACTTCTAGTATTTAGCAATGTAGAACCGTTTTCCCCAACAATATTAACACCTTCAGCTTGAACCTCACCAAAAGATTGCTATTTGGACTTTCAAAATATCACCCGACGCCTGAGGAATACAATTAGCCATCTGTGAGGAATTGTCTTCAAGACCAATCCATCAAGCAAATCAACTTTTGAAAAGATACAACTGTTCTTAGCTCTTCAATAAAATATTTAACCGAGTGTGGTTCAAAATCAATAGTTTTACTGAGACAACTAATTAGAATGCATATCATAGATGTCCAAGGAACATCAACAAGAGATCAGACTAATCCTTTGAGTGAGAGAACACCGGTGATGCTAATTGATTTTACGAGAGGGCTAGCGGAAAGTTTTGTTGTAATCAAGTCCTTAATGAAAATCTTTTGCGACAACTTTTCCTTAAAAACATACGAATACTACATATTATTAGGTTTCCTTGATTTAGACGAGAAAAACTCATATACATCTATTGAAATGTGGGTATTCAACTCAAAGCTAATTAGTAATAAGTAGAATGATTTTAAAACATATAACACAGAAGAAAATCTTCATTTTACCTACGAGACTATTCTCTAACAACAAACCAAATTCTGAGCCTAGAGCGAGAGAAAAAGAGATCATGTACAGCAACTGCAAACATGTTACCTCAACCCTAGATTTAAAGGAGCTCCTGCCTAAACGGGGAAGGGGTGTTGGATGTCCACAAGCATACACCAACAAAAAATAGGGTACGTTATTAAATATTTTATTGATGGGACATTATTAATTTTTTTATCGATGCGTAATGCAATAGACTGACTGCTATTTCATAACAAATACAAAATACTAACAATTTGAAAGGCGTTCCATCGTGACCATCTAAATGTGAGAAGACAATTTAATCTTTGACACTCGAATGGGCACAAATAGGGTTGTAAATGAGTGGTTCATGGGCAGTTATATGGCTTATCTATGATCCTACCCATCTAATTAAACGATTCGGTTAGAAACCCTACCCGTTTACTTTTACCTCTACCCATAACCCTACCCGTTTAATTTAATTTAACGGTTTTGAACGGTTAAATGGTTAAAACTTAATTAATACTAAAATCGATATAAAAATAGGATAAATGGATAAAAAGTGTTTAAAATATCAAACCTCCATAAATTTGTAATCAAAACTTCCAAATATCCATAATCTAAATTCCACAAATGCATATAAAACAACATCAAACATCCACACATAACGACAATAATTGTACAAAAAAATATATGTATATAGTATATATAACAAAATTATATATATATATATATTCATTATGTTTCGCAGTTGAACGGTTAAACATACGGGTTAAATCATGTAACACTATCCGCTCATTGATTAAACGGTTATGATTTTTACAACACGTGACCCTACCTGTTGGTTCGGTTAATGCGATTAAACAGTTTTGACCCTACTTATTTACAACCCTAGGCACAGAGAAATATCAGAATATTACTGGCGTTGTATCCATCAAATACGGCATGCCGCCTCACTAGTTCCCAACAATAGAAGAATATGTATAAAAACCTCTGCAACAAATACTGAATGTAATATGTATTACTTTTCAAGGCCTTTTCGCAAATATACGATATATATAAATCCTTGCGTAGGCTTATTCAGTTATTTGCGATTGGGATACAACTTGGACTCCCTTAATTCGTTACATATTTGCGTAGTATTTCTCTGATGTTGGAATCCCTCCTCTCTCTGTAGCTTTCTCTCTCTCTCTATGTATATATATAGCCATGAGTGGACCCAAGCGTGGGCCCACTTAGGCAAGTTCCCGCACCTGAATTTTTATGTCAATAATATTATGTTTTCGTTTTTTTGAGTTGTATCTGCTCTTATTTTTCACAAGAGGGTGTCCAAATTTTGATTCTTAGGTCATCTTTAATAACGCTCTGATTTCTCTATATGTCCATCCTTAATAGTGCCATGAACCCTTCAAACATCATACATTCTCCCAATTCACGTAGATCAATTCTGGGTAAAAAATAAATAAATAATTATAAAAAATAAAACCAAATAAAAAATATATTTTCAGAAAAAAAGATTTAAAATAAGTTTAAAATAAATATATTACCATTATTAACTATTAACAAAATAAATAAAAATAAAAATGGGGGGACTTGTCACCCACCCGCTCTTGCGGCATGCCTCTCCTAGGGATGCAAATAGATATTTTTGAATTTGATATAACTTGTATCCGAATTCGAATCTAAATTCCAAATAAACATACCAAATCCGAATTCAAATTCAAATTTTTATAGCTTACCAATTTCATATTCGGATTTGAGAACTTTTCGGATTCGAATTCAGATAATGTTTAAATTCCTATAATATATTTTTATATATCTTTTGTTGTATAATCTAACTTTTTTGGAAAGTTATTTTAAGAGAGTTATATTATAATTTGTTTTTGTATTTCTATTATGCTTATATTTACATAAGAAATAATTTTATTTTTTATTAACTCACAATACAAATATTAATAACCACATATATTGAATGTCAAAATTAATATTTTCGGATTTGGATATGGTTTGACCTATATCCGAATTTGTATTTGAATTTAAAAACGGTAAAAAAAAATTAAATCAATTTCAATTCCAAATTGTATTCGGTAAAAACTTCTTTACCAAATATCAATTAAATTGTAATTTTCGAATCGAATACTCGTATAATTGGTTAGCATTTGCATCCTTAGCCCCTCATGTTAGGTTTTTTTTTTGCCTGAACGTTCGATAAAAGAATCTCATTAAGAATACTCTTAAAGACCGTTTCACCCTTAAATTATGTCCTAAGTCTGCCCTGTATACAGCGTAACCCAACATCATAGGTTGCCTACATTGATGCCACTAGGAAAGGCAACCAAGAGCTTCTATTCCTTCGACGACCTTTTTGAAGCTTCCATGTGTCAAATGACGTATGCCACGTTGACTAATACAATTAGGTTACTTTCAAAATAAATAAGTAAATAAATACAAACTTAAAAATCTTTCTTCCCTTTGTCAGCAAACTGTAATGCGCTTATAAAGATATCCATGCATGGCTCGTGACTGCAAGATTTGTTTAGAAACGTCATGGACACGCGGGCAGTGACACCTTAGGAAAGGGCAGGTCTGGTGAAATGCCCTGAATTTTTTATCCTTTTCTAATGCAATCTGAATTTTCAGTATTTTGATTATATTTAAAAGATTTCTGAACCCGTTGGAATAACGTACGAATCCCAACCTTGTGACTTAATTTTCTCGCACCGTGGACACAAAGAGGATTAAATTGCTAGGAACGAATTAGAATATGAGTGACTTCTAAATGGAATTTATGTCACACTGTAAAATGAAAATGAACTATTTATTTGGGTGCACTTTCGAAGTATAGATATTGGAGTAAAATCCACAAATTATCTTGTTGCACTTAGATCTGATGTCCTTGGACACTGTTAGCCATCGAAACATGTCTTACTGCAAAAAAAAAGAGTAAAGATATAAAAAAATGGAACAAAAAGGTTGTCATTGCAAATGTCTTAAATTCAAACCATGAAGAAGAAGAAAAAGAAAAAGAAAAAGAAAAAGAAAAAGAAGAGACTTACTACATTCTAGTTTCATTCGTGCCGATCAGATGTGCATCTTCATCACCAATGTTGCACCTTGTTTGGTTAAAAATTAAGGTCATAAACCACCTATAACTTCTTTAATTTTAATTGTTTAAGGTCAAATATATATAATTAACTTTTCAGACAACCAAAGAACATTAAGTAACGATTATTTATGTGAGGTCAAGCAGGGCCGTCTCGGAAATTTTTGAGGCCCTGTGCGAAAATCAACAATGAGACTCCTAAATTTGAAAAAAAATTATCCTCCTAATTTAAATAATAAAAAATTTACTAACTTAATGCAATATTAATTGAATTTTTTTGTCCTCTTAGCAATATTTGAGACAAATTTATCAATGTTTAAGTGTTATTTATGTGTTAACACTAATTTTTTTTGCAACTCAATAAGATCATGTACAATTTTTATTTTTTTTGAGGCCCCCTCAAAGTGAGACCCGGAATGAGACCGGAGCAGGAGCTCACCCTGCTCCTGCTATTGGGTCGGGCCTGAGGTCAAGCCATACATCGTCACAAAACCTCATAGACACAAAAGTCAAGTGTGACCTACCGTTTAACAAGTGCACCATGACAATTTTGAATTTTACAAGTGTATCAAAATATAATCGACAAACTCAACTGTATTGCTCCAATATTGATACTTTGTAAGTTTAACCAAGCAAATAACCCGGTAAAAGTGCTTGGTTTATTTACATGTTTTGCAATACAATGAATGTCTTTTTCTTCTTTTTTTCGAATGTTGCAATATAATAAGTTAATTAGAGGCCACATTGCATAAGAGGTCAGTCTAAAAGAAGTATGAAAATGTAGACCACAAACATTATATCTACTGCAGTACCCTATAGAGGCTAAGAGCGATGAGAAATGTTTAAAATCTTGCTTGCTTTGGGGCAATGCCTTTGTGGAGATCATCAACATATATAATATGCAAGCATAATGACACCACATGCGTGGTTCATGAAGCTTATCTACACAAGCCATGCTTATGAGTTATGACCCCTTTCCTAGTGCTGAATACCTTTCTTCTCCAATTGAATTGAGTTGATTAACTTTCTAATGTGTTTTTTCTTCTTTTCATGCCTATCATTCTTTTACTTATAGGATCATCCGTGGCATCGGTGACACACGGTTAAATTTTGTGGTGGGACTTCTCATGAAATCATGTAACTTCAACCTTTTTGATGCGTTTTATGTTGGAGTAGCCTATCGATCTGATGCTTATAATACATTGCTTACTGGGAAGCATTGTTCAACCTATGGTGGATGATATTACATGGGCAAATTTAAGGAATCAAGAGGTATCACCCTTTTAGTCCTTGCTGCTCTATGCTCGATGGAGTTTTCTATTACACCTGTGATTGGTTGGTTCTCATCCTTGGGTAAATTACCCTAAACTATGTGATGGCACAAGTTTTCTACTTCATTATTCTTCTTCAAATGGGGATCTTCTATTTCACATGTGATGTGGGTTTAATGTTGGGGATACTCTATGAAGAAAATGTTGATTTGTTTAAAATAGAATATCAAAATAGAAAACGTATACAATTCCACGCTACATTTGTTGCGTTACCATTATTTCTCATGCGTGGATCAAAATATTGCAAGTATAAGCTCAAATTACTCAAAAAAGAAACTGTATAACACTGATATAAGTAATGTCATATATATTGTTTTAGTTTACCTTTGAATATGTGAATTAAAGTATTTGTGGGAGAAAACAGACGTTCCGTCGACCGGAATTTTGTTTTTAATTGTCCAGAAAAGTGTCTGGAAGTTTCCGGTCGACCGATGAGACTTATTCGGTTGACCGGGCGCGCATTCGGAGCGAAGCAGAAGGGTCTGGAAATTTTTGGTTGACCGGAACTTAAGTGACCGAGTATGCATTTGGACGTTCAGAACTTAAGTTACGGTCGACCAACACTTAACTCACGGTCGACCGGTTGGAGAATTGTGACTCTGTTTGGGAAATTTCGGTCGACCGAAGGGCTTGACGGTTGACCGATGAAGTTCTGGATTGCGCTACGGTTTTAGGTTCGGTCGCCGAATGCACCCGTTTGATCGACCGGTCGAGATAGTTTTGCCCATGTTCTGCACTTTTCTCCACGCAATTTTGGTGCAATTAATATTTATTTTGGCTTACTATATAAAGGCAATTTCATCCCCTTTGTATCAACAATTAGAACAATTGCTATTGTCTACTTTTGCATTCTTGAGAGAAAAGAGAGAAAACATCCTTTGGGATTCAGTGTGAGCAAATTCAAACGAGTATTCTCATCAGTTGGTCGTGTGTTCTGTAAGTTTCTCTCTGTAATTCGTTTTCTCTATAGTAGATTGAGGTTGTGTCGTCCGTGGTTTTTTCCATATTGTGTTTCCACGTTAAATCTCGTGTTCTTGCGTGTTTTGCGTGATGTATTGTTTGTGGTTTGCAATTGTGATTTCGTTTCTCCATTGGATTTGTTATTTTACGTTCCGCTGCATATTTGCTGATTGATTTTATTCCATAACATATGTAATAATAAAATTATCTCGAGCGCCTTCAACTTAAATGTTTAGACCTTCGACGAACGATGGACAACTCAAATTTCATATCAATCATATAGCTATATAAATTTAAAGCCACATGTTTCCACATTCATCGTATATAAAAGATACGAAAAGAAAGCAAAAGAACGATTTTTTAAAATCCATTAGCCATGCCTTAAAGAAAGCACCATCCTTAAATATAATTAAGGGGTTTGCATCAACCCAAAAGCAAAGTAGATTACACCAAATTCCTCCTCAACTTGCTTGCCGTCCTTAATTATGAGCTTCCTAACACCACTAGCTAATTATTTAATTACACCACATAATCAGCAACCCTCGTTATGATGCATGGTTTGAAAGAGAGAGAGCAATAATGAAAAGCATCTCAGAGTTTCCAGATTCCACACGTCTCCTCTTAATAACCACACAATTTTCAAACCCCAAAACCCAACAGACAAGGAGAGAAAAAGAGAGGTGCCTGAAAGGTAAAGGCAGCTGCTAAGATGGACTATTAAGGAGTCCACACAAGCAAAACACAATGGAATGGATGATGAACATGTTGCCATCAGCTGATCTCTACACTAACGTGATCCATAGGGCTCTTCTGACTTGTGCATGTTGGTTGAAGTACTAGAAAGTAGAAACCCATCCATTGGAATTGGAACACCCCAACACCAAAGATTTAACGCCAAAAAAAAGTTTTTGTATTGTCCAAAGGTAGCAAGATAATATCTGCATTGGTCAACTTTCCTATATGTGCCACATTTTTGGAGGGAAACCTTGTACCCTCCCTGGCCTACACCACATGCATGAAACCAAATCACAAATAGAAGTACGTGCACAATATAGAAATAAATTAGAAAACTTGCCCATTTTCATATATTACTACTCATCAATATGTACATAAAGAGGGAGAAATATGAAATTAAACTATGAGTTAGGGTTTACCTTTCCTCCTAACACTTGCAACCTACATATTTGCTTCTCCTTAACACATATATTAAATGATATCTTTCCACAGTTATTCACTACTATATATCTGTATATCTAAACACTTTCCTGCATTACTTGTACAAACTATTTATATGCAAACTAAGATACTAGCTAGTGAATACTGTGTTTAGAAGGGTGCACGGTGAGGTATGCCCTTTCTTCGGGAAGTCCGGTAATTGATGATCGGAGGGGTGCTTGGAGAAATGCTGCTACTTGTGTTCCCATCTTCACCGGAGTTGGTTTGTTTGTGAAATCCATCTGATGAGGTTGGGGAGATACCTGTCGTCCGGATTGTGTGGTTGAAGGCTGACGTTCTCCGGAGCTTCTTTGGGGTGGTTGAGTCATCGGACTCGGAACCATTAATGTTAGGCTTGTGGCGGAGGATGAAGGTGAGGTCTGGGTCTAGCTTCATTCCATTGAGCTGTGCAAGACAACAACAAAAAAGAAGTATTTTTATTTAAATTCGAATAAAAATAATGAATTGGGTGGGAAGATTAGATAAGGATTGAATTTGGGTATTGAAAATCTGAAGTGGAAGGTGCTTACATTTGTTATTCACATTGTGGAGAATACATATGAATCCATTACAAACTATAGTGGGAGTTAGATGGTCACAATAAAACGCCAATTTGTGTTCCATTATATATCCTTTCCATAATACCATTTTGAAATGTGAGTTTCTTACGTTGAAAAGCAAAGATGTCACTATATATTAAAAGGAAGAAGAAACAGAACAATTCTATGTGCGCAAGCAAACCTTTGGACTTCAGCTTAGGAATAGGGTCAATCTGTACTTGTTCTAAAATAAATATTCATTCAGACAGCACCAACTGGCTGAATACCTTTCTGATTAGAAATAAAAAAATTAGAAAAACGAAAATCATATTTTACAGAAGCATTTTGAAGACCTAATTAAACAAAATCAATGAAAAGTTTTAATGCAACAACAAAAAGAATTCCAAGAAGAAGAAGGAAAGAAAAAAAAAACAGAGAGAAAAGAAGGAACACACCTTACACCCAAGAGAGCAGAATCTATAAGAATCCAGCAAACTCCGGCAGCAAATCTCACAGGTATTGGTGACTCCCTTGCCAGGCCTCGGCTGAGGCCTCTCGTTAAGAAACACAATCTTAGCACTATTAATAATGTAGGTCTGAACAGAAGAAATATCTATGAACTTAGAAACCTCCGATACCCTTATGACATTGTGATAAGATGACCTCCTTATCTGCACAAACCAAAACGTACCCAAATCAGACAGACATTCCAAAAGACGTGTTTATTGAATGAATGTAAAAAACCAAGAATTAGTTGACCTGAACAATGTGGTGATCTTTGTGGTGGACAAGGCAATAAGAACAGAGAGCATCTCCGACGCAATCCAAGCAGAAAAAGTTGCACTCGCTCTTGCTGGAGCTGAAGTGGTGCTGGCAAGGGGCAAAGTAGTTGGACTTCAGCAGCGGTTTAAGCCATGGAGGCACCAAGTCCACCTTCCCCAATCGAACCATCGGACTCACCTGCTTCCAATCCCCAATCAACACATACCCAAAACCCAAAATATCAATCTAAACCAATAAAACCCCGAATAGAAGGCATCTGTGAGTATAAAAATCGAATCTTTACCATTGCTTTGTTCTGTTTTGTGGCCACTTCTCCAAAGGAATGCCGGTCTTCTACCGCCAGCTCTCAACTGAGTTGAAACGAATGTGAGATTGGTGGAGGTTTCCAAGGAAGAGAGGGGTTTGGGGTTTGGAGAATTGGAGTTGGTGAGATAAATCTCTCTCTTCGATAGCAGAGAAAACAGAGAGAGGGGTTGAGAGTTCCAGAAAATATGAGGCGGTTTGCTGAAAGAAAGGAAACGTGACGTAGATTTGCACCAGCTATTTGCTCCATGCCGAATCCGATTCCCGTTCGCCAACCGTGGCCGTTGGATCTTCGATGAATGGACACGATGTTTGTGAACGGGATATCTGTTGTTTTGCGGTAAGTTGGTTTTTAAGTGGCTTTGATGATGTCGTTAAATGCTAATGCTATAGGATAAAGTTTTTTGGGAGGAAAAAGGCTGCTCGGTTGTGGATTCTTGTGTCCGTAATTTTTTAATATAATAAAAAAAAATTAAAAATTCGAAATTTAGGAAAAAATTTTTTTTTTTCCAAAACTAGGTGGATCGCCGGTGACCCGCGATCCGTGTTCCCTTCAATTTTTTTTTTTTTGATTTTCTATTTTTGTTTTTTCTTTTCTGTTTTTATTTTTTATTGTAATTATTTGTAATCTTTTTTTAATTTTTTTTTTCAAAATAAGTTTTCTAATTTATATTATTTTTCTAAATTTTTTAAAATTATTTTTAATTTTTCCAATAATCGACCTCTAAATCACGTCGATAACCCGACGTATTGAAATGTTAGGGTATTTTATACAATAAAAAACAATTTTTTTTAGCCAGCTTAATAAATTATTTACAACTGAATATTAAACAAACACTAAAACTAATTAAAACAAAAAATTCGAAACGTTATCAAAAATTAGTAGGGTGTACACACATTGTAAAAATTTTTGGAGGTCGATACAGCAAAAAATTAAAAACACAATTAAAAAATTTTAAAAAATAATAACAATTACAAAACATATTTTGAAAATAAATATAATAAAAAACATAGTTAAAAAGATTTTAAAAAAATCAAAATCCGTGACTTTTTTATTTTCTTTTATTTTTTTTGATTTTATGTTTTGTTTTTTTACAAATCATTTTAACTATGTTTTATATATATATATATATTTCAAAATATGTTTTGTAATTGTTATTAATTTTTAAAAATTTTGAATTTTGTTTTTAATTTTTTGCTGTATCGACCTCCAAAATGTTTGTAATGTGTGTACACCCTACGAATTTTTGACAACGTTACCAATTTTTTGTTTTAATTAGTTTTATGGTTTGTTTAATATTCAGTTGTAAATAATTTATTATTCTAACTAAGAAATTTTGTTTTTATATTGTATAAAATACCCTAACTATTCAATACACGCCGAGTTATCGACGTGATTTGGAGGTCGTTTCTTGAAAAAATTAAAAACAAAATTAATTTTTTTTAATAAATAATATCAATTAGAAAACATATTTTGAAAAAAAAAGATTTTAAAAAAGATTATAAATAATTAAAATAAAAAAGAAAAACAGAAGAAAAAAAAAACTAAAACAGAAAACCGAAAAAATCAAAAACAATAAAAGAAAATAAATAAAATCACGGATTTTAGTCGTAGTGTTTTATGTTTTGAATTTTTTTAAAATCATTTTAACTAAGTTTTTTTATTATATTTCTTTCCAAAATATGTTTTGTAATTGTTCTTATTTTTTAAAAAAAATTAATTGTGTTTTTAATTTTTTGCTGTATCGACCTCCAAATCTGTTTGTAATGTGTGTATACACCCTACGAATTTTCGAAAACGTTACCAATTTTTTGTTTTAATTAGTTTTAGTGTTTGTTTAATTTTTAGTTGCAAATAATTCATTATTCTGACAAATAAATTTTGTTTTTTTATTGTATAAAATACCCTAACAATTCAATACGTCGGGTTATCGACGTGATTTGGAGGTCGATTTTTTGAAAAAATTAAAAACAAATTTTTAAATTTTTAAAAAATAATATAAATTAGAAAACATATTTTGAAAAAAAAAGATTTTAAAAAAGATTAAAAATAATTATAATAAAAAAGAAAAACAGAAATTAAAAAATTAAAAAAAAAATTAAAAAAAATTTTCAAAAAAAAAAAAAATTTGGCGGGAGGGACGGATCGCGGGTGGGAACCGCGATCCGTGCCCCCACGGATTGCGGGTCACACCCGCGATCCATTTAGTTTTGGAAAAAAAAAAAAAAATTCCTAAATTTCGAATTTTTAATTTTTTTTTTATTATATTAAAAAATTACGGTCTTGTGTCTTATTTAACTTTGGATATTATTTGCATGATGGTCCTGTGTTTTTGTGTAAATGGAGATAAGGTTTTGTGGAGAAATTTATATCAATGTTTTTCTAGTTTAATGGAAAGGCTTTTTGCTTTCGTGCATGGAAAAGTGTTGTTTTAGCTTTCGGTCATTGACTCATTGTTATTTATGTTCGTATCTTTACCTTTTCAAACTATACTACTTTGTTGACTTTTCCATTAATATTAATTATTTTTAATTATAAAATTTGTAAATTTTCCCTTTACCAATTCAGTAATTAGAATTTTTTTTTGTGATTAATACTAAATAATGTAATTTTCCTAAAAATCATGGTATTTTAGACTTCCGGAACTGAGTGTAAGTTGCAAAGAAGTAACGACATTTCTACACCAAATATGATCTTCCAGTCGCACCAAAGGAAATAGGTGTACAGAGATGACAAAATCATAATTTAGCTACTTTGAGGTGGCACACAAGCAAAAAATGCTTAATGAAAATGTTGGTTTTAGTTAGTCTCTAAAATAGCAAATACCTACTTAGAAATATCACGCTATTCTTTTTGCTTGAAAATCCACAGGACAGAACCAAACAGCACCTATGCCATATTAATGCCACTAAACTTTCCATAAACTACATGATACGTCTTCGTTGGCGTGGGTCCTACCTTTGTTAAGTAATATGTTACAACACCGTTATATATAAGTTTATTTAAAAATTAATTTATTCTTAATATTCAAATCAATTTTATCATATGGTTTTTCTTTTTGTGTTTTGCTAATCTGACCGTGTTGAAGTTCATATTCTTTCCACGCTCTTTTTCTTAAGGTATGCTGAGTTTGCAAGAAATGAAGGGAAGCTTACCAGAAATGTAATTTCTTATGATGAATACGCATTGTAGTTTTGTGTCTTGAAAACCTATATGGAACCATCAACCTATTGGCAAATGGTCGACCAATTATTTAGCGACAGTAAGTTATGGTTTTTCTGGACAGGTAAAAAGTAGTAGACCAATGTCAATTCGGTCGATCGATTTTTTCTAGGCAAAGTCAACTTGGATTTTACCGTTCTCACCTATTTGGTCGACTATTTAGCTTTTGGTCGACTGAAATCCCAGTTTTCGGTGACCGAATGCTATTCGGTTGTCAGATTCTTAGATTCCAAAGTCATTTCATCATTTATTGGAATTTCAACTTAGATTTACCGATAAGCAAACGGTCAAATGTTTTTAAGCGACGACAAAACTTACTGATGACTATTTTGGACATTCATTCTCGACCATTTGTGTGCCATAAGTTCTACTGTTCTAGTGTATATATCCATTTATCCTCTAGGTTTCGCTGTGTAGAAAACACAACCCAAAGGTGTGTGCGTGCCTCCAGCAAGTGTGTAAAGACAACCACCAAATATGGTATCATTTCTCCTACCACCTCCATAGATCCTCCAAAGGTGGATTCCTATCTCACGAAGCATCTCCTTCATAGTGTGGATTGCATAGCTCAATGAGCCATAAAGTTAAGAAAGTTGGAGTCATAAAAAAAATGAGTTTTGAGATTTAATAAGGCCAATGGAGGTCAGATTTTTTTTCTTATACTTAACATCTGTGATCTCTATGTTGCTTGAAAATTAGAGATTCGAGAGGAATTGGTTTAAGTATCTACCGGTCCTTATTGGAGATTTATTCTCCTCCATGTTCTCTTATTTCATTAAATTATTGACATTGAAGTACAAGAATTCTTTGTTTCCATGATATGACTTTGTTATTTAATTGAAGATCTGGTTTTGCTTGTTGATTCTGATGTTGCTTGAAGGCTATTTGTACTCATATTCATTTAAAGGTTACATTATATTCAAAGCTCTATAACGTAATGTACTTATTTAATTGGATCAAACTACATATATTACATGCATGCTTGCGTTCCAAGTTTCAACAATTTTATTAATTATACAAAGCCTTCCAGCATGTCATACCAACTGATCGAAGGCCTTAGAGGCTAATCTAACGACATATCGTCTATTCTGTGGAAAGTCGGCCAACAATAATACTAATCCATACACCTCGTGATGGGGTGCAGAAGTCAAATTTGAAACCGATCGATATCGTGGAACCTGAGTCGATTCCATTAGTGTTATAAATTCAAACATAATATGTGTAACAACTAATACGTACCGCCATTTCTTGATAACTATTTTTTTTAGCATTGATAAGTCAAATGTTTTCTACAAATTCTTAAAATACACGAGGCAAATAAATCAATACGATTGGAAGACAATAACGCAAACTTAGACCGTACAAAGACACGGATAACTAATCTAGCATACATACATGAATATATTTCTGATTACGGAGTCTGAATGATCCCCTGAAAGTATTAGACATGAATTACATTTTGCACACATAATGTTACCGAAACAACTCAAATTTTAAGCTTTCCTACAATTTTACAATTGCCGAGGTTTTGTTTACATAATCTAAATGGCCGTTCTTAAAAAAACATTCACACATATCTAAAACGATTCTAAATATGAGCATGTATAAGATATCAAAAAAATTATGATTATTTTAGAGACAAAATTAGCAGGTCGTTTAATCTAAATATAAGATTATTTGTGATAGTGACCCTGAGAGTATGACACGAAATAAAACAAAATGGTTTAATCAAGTGATGTTGGACTTCACGCTAATCCTTTCTAGTTTCTATTATTGGCATTCAAAATTGGCAACGCGACAGTCAGATGGATATTATCGTTTCACATTTCACAACGTCATGGGGTCCAAAAGAACAGTTTTACGGAAAAGAAAATAATTTGAACATCTAATTTTGATAAGAACCACGAAGATACAACATTCAATATAGTAATAATACACAATCAACTTCTATAACAAAATTAAAAATCTTTCTTTTCTCTTCGAAGATTAAGTCAAACAACTTACCCCATGAAAAAAATAATAATAATCCTTGTTGGCACTTTGCACTCCTCACCTACGAGACGTCGCAGATTTGCCCCTAAAAATTCTAAAATCCAAAATTACAATCATCTTTTAAAAGAAAAATATTAAAATAACCCCACAAACTATCTTGCATATTTTGAACATAATTTTTTCCCCAAAAATACAAAAAAGGATGCTAATTTTAGATTTTCATGTTAAGAGCGGTTTGATTATTTTCAGGTCAAAACTAACACAATGGATCCAACTACCAAGGGTAAAATGACAGTAGGGCAAACGGCAATGTTTTAAAGATAATGAGTACAAAATGCCAACCAAGAAAAAAATTAAAGGTGCAAACTGCAATTCACCTGATAACTAAAACTAGAGGTAATCTGAAACCGAAAGTCTGAAAGTAGTAATTCAATGATGGAGTTAAGGGCAAGAAGGAGTTTTAATGCACCAGTAATAGAGGTGATTTATCTAAAAGCATTTTTTTGGTTTTGTTTATGAGCTCCATCAGTTTTGTACAAAGCGATGGGGTTGGGAAAATAAAAAAATGTTAATTTAGATATCTCATTTCCCAATTGATAATTTTTCAAAATTCCGCTCCAAAATAGTTTACTATAAAAATATTTTGCAATCACCCATAGTTACCAAATAAATAAATAAATTCGGATTCTCACTCTCCTTGTTCCTCCTTAGAATTTTAAAAACAACATTTTTATTCGGTTCACGAGTTTAGTTGGGGTGGAGATCTATTGTTATGAGTTTCCTTAAATTTTACTGAGACTACCTTTTACACGTGACACGTATAGGATATTGTGTTTATTAAAAAAATAAAAACAACAAAACTTATTAAAACCTATAACAACATATCCTACTAGGATGTTTAGACAGCAAGTGAACGAGTTGATTAATGAGTCTGGTAGGTGGTGATTTGTTGAATGAAGGTTTCTCGACTAGAAACAATAAACGAGAGTTACGTGGTTGCATCGACTAGAACTACGCCCTTTTAATTAGTGAGGTGTAGGCGTAAACTCATTAATAGATTCTCAAAGAGCTGTTTAATTTAAAGATTGTGAATGTGTTAAAATTTAGATCCGTAATATCGATAGGACTGTTTATAACGTACCCTATTATTTTATTCAATAAAAATGCTTGAGCTTGAGCGTTCCAATTTTGTCAAAATTATATCTATTCTGGACTCCAACATCTTCGAATTCTTATTGGGGGCATTTATTACAAAACAAATTACAGATGTTAAAGACCATTACAGAGCTGGCCCTCTTTATGCCATTATCAGTTAATGGGATTTAATGGACTTCTGCAGCCCAAAAACGCGACTTCACAATGATTTTAACATATGTTTAAAAACGGCTATGCGGATTGTTCCTCCAATTCACTTAACTACAATAAATTTATAACATAATCCTATTATTTATCTTACAATAGTTTTTTTTTGCATCATTTTTAAATATTACCTCTTACTACTATCTCTATGACAAAGTTATTTTTAGATTTGTGTCGATTTTGGTTCAAATTTAGTATCAAAGGTTATACAAATTTTGTGTAAATGAGATACAAATTAGATGTGTATCTAAACCTAAACTTACGATAAATTTGGTGTTCTGATTGTTTTTTGTAAACAATGGAAAATCTCACAAAATAATGATAGATACGTTGAGAAATAACACAACGTCGATGGAAGAAAGAATGGAGGCAAGATGTTTACAAAATGAAATGTTATCAGACAGGGGCTGACCCAGGACAGAATTGAAGAGTGGACATCATATAACTGTAAACAGTCTCTAAGAGCACTCTTAATAGGACTCTTTTATCTGACTCCCGGGTGAAACCCCCTTAACGGGAGGGGCTAGGGTTGCAAATGCTAACCAATTATCCGACTATTTGATTCGAAAATTACAATTTGGTTAATATTTGGTAAAAAAATATTACCGAATACATTTGGAATTGAAATTGATTTTTTTACCGTTTTCTAATTCGGATACGAATTTGGATATAGGTCGAACCATATCCAAATATCCGGAAATATCAATTTTGACATCCAATATAGGTCTGATAATCATGTCGTTTCGTGTAATTTCGTGTCGTGTAATTTCGTGTCGTGTAATTTCGTGTGTATTAGACGTTTTTGGGGAACACGAACATGACACGGTTAGATTTCGTGTCTCGTTTTGGAGACATGAACACGATAAGGTTGTAACCATGTCGACACAACACGTCACGGTTTGTACACGATTTTTTTGTGTGTATATATCGTGTACCGACGACACGACATGATATACGATTATACATGAAGTTACACGAAACTTGTACACAAAATATTGTACACGAAAATACACGATTTCCCTGAATTGTTAATAGGATAATTGTTAATTTGGTATTTGGGTAATTAGATAGCTTGGTATTTGGGTAATTGGATACTTGGGTAATCAGATAGTCAAGTAATCCGTAATCGGGTAATCTGTTTTCTTGTACTTTCGGGTACCCGACTAGTCAAACACGAACACAACACGAAGAAAATTTCGTGTACCGCTGACACGACACGAAACACGAAATCAGTAAACCCAGACACGGATTTTTCGTGTCTTGCTCGTGTCATGTTATCGTGTTTCGTGTCAAATTGTCAGGCCTAATCCAATATATGTGGTTATTAATATTTGTATTGTGAGTTAATAAAAAATAAAGTTAGTTCTTATGTAAATATAAACATAATAGAAATGCAAAAACAAATTATAAAATTAATCTCTTAAAACAACTTTCCAATTATTTTTAGATTATACAACAAAAGATGTATAAAAATATGTTATTGGAATTTGAACATTATCCGAATTCGAAAAGTTCTCAAATTCGGATATGAATTGGTAAGCTATAAAAAATTGAATTTGGATTTGGTATATTTAGAATTCAGATTCAAATTTGCATACAAATTATATCAGATTCAAAAAAAATTATTTGCATCTATGGGAGGGGTGTGCCGACAAGACGGGTGGGTGACACCCCCTAAATTTTGTTAATAGTTGGTAATTGTAATATATTTATTTTAAAGTTTTTTCAAACGTTTTTCTTTTCTTCTGGAAGTCTATTTTTTATTTTATTTTATTTTTTTACAATTTTTTATTTATTTTACGTAGAATTGATCTCCAAATGATGTGGAGGGGAGACGTATGGTGTTTGGGGGTTTCAAGTGACGGTTAAAAGTGAACATAAAGAAAGATTAGAGTACTTTTAAAGATTACATAAGAATCGAAAGGGAACACTCTATTGTGAAAAATAATGATAGACACACTTTCAAGAGAAGAATCCATAGTATTATTAAAGTAAAAATTCAGAATATTTTTTACATAATATTATGGGTTCCCACGGGTCCGCCCAGTTCACAGGGAATAAATGTTAATAAGAATTCGATCACTTTGGTCTCATCTTGCTCTTCTAGATGTTAGCGACAGGATGATTTTGTTATTGTTATATTAAACCAAGAAAAACACATAATAATTTATCTTGACAAATTTTCGTAATATACGAGCGAGACGCCCATTCTCTGACAAGTTTTTTTTTAAAAACAAAAAAACTGACATCTGTTATTGAATCTATAATCATTTTCCCAAATAGTTTCATACGTGCTGCTCATTAATCATGATAATGCATGAAATGGTCCCCGATGTCGACGTGAACAGCGACACATGCTCGTGACTCATCACTGCATTCTCTCCCAAATGTCGATCAGGGACTCCCTTCCTTCAACAATACGTACAATTATACAAAACATATATCATCATCAGTCATCACAACCACAACCCAAGAAATTGTTTGCTCATGCCACGTTGTTACTAGTTAGGTCTAAAATATAATTTAATCGAAACTATTCCATGCTGATAGAGTAAGAGTTGCCGACGAGGAAGTAAACGAGACGGTCGATAGAATGTTCAGGACGAGGTTAAGGTGAATGAGATTTTAACATGATCCAATGGATTTCCCTACGACCGTTTGGAGGGAGAGTTGCAATTGTAACCAATCTTGTCATAGATAGTTGAAATATGCTTGGGTGTTATGAAATCAAAATGTCATATGGATGATTCACATTCCTTAATCTCCAACATTCAAATAGATTTTTACTCTTATTAATATACTGTAATTCTATTTATTTGGTTGTAACTCATACTACATCCTCATCCTACATATAAGTGACTATTGTATACATTTGTAGATACAAGAAAATATAATACATATATCTCCACTCCCCAATCTTTTCATCTTTAGATTGTTTGTTTTATAACACGTTATCAGCACGACGTTCTAAGCCACTGAAAAATTGATGGAGCATGAGTCTGATAGTGTCTTCCTCCCTAAACGAGGTAGAACTACAAAATGAGTCATGATGGGTGAGAGTCTAACACGTTTTCATATTGCATGCACATAGATTAACAAATTTTCATATTAGAGAGAGTAGTCCTCGTGTAAGTAATTTTAGTTCTTTCTCTATCACCTCAATGGATTTAATTCTTTCTCTATCACCTTGGTATAAGTTTTCTTCGATGGAAAATATGTTGTCTTGAGATTTTCGATTTTCTGGGATGGTGGTTTCCAAAGGGTGTTCTGTTTCGGTCCAAACTGTTGATTATATGATCTTGTTTTCCAATAGATTATTAGATTAATTATTTGCTAGATCATCTCATGTAAATCTTAATTTTATATCACATACTTGCATATTACGTGTTCAAGCTGATATTTGATGCATGTATTCAATTCATACTTTAATATAAGATAAATGCGTCTATGCATCACGTTGCTAGAGCTATTCTAGACTTTGCTTATCAAAAACTATGTTCATATCGGTTTTGAATAAATTACCCATAAGAATACTATTTGTACCCTATCGTGATTTCCACAAATAATATGTTGACAAAGATCTACCGTATTGGTGCCATAATTTTGAGAATCTTAATATTATCTGATGCATTTGGTTCTTAATATATTGGTAGTATATAAGAGAAAATATTTTGAGTTCTTAGTTAATATATTACAAAAGAAAGCTTTAAGAGACTTGCTTCTGTTGATATTACTCCTTCCTTGGAATGCATTGATAAAATTATTTGAGACTTATTTGGAAACAAATGTTTATTTTGCAGAATTCGATATTTAAGAGTTGAGATATTGAGCAAAAAAGGTCCTTAAAAATTAAATTTAAGTTTATATGGAACTTTTTGATTATCTAAATTGATTTTATAATTTAGTTCTCACTTTTGATGAAAATGTTATCGCAATATTACATACTTTTTACTTTCCATTGTTCTCTAAAGAGAGTGTAATGTTTTATTCATTTACTAAGATAATTGATATTCAATGACACAAGAGTTTGATAATTATTATGCATTACATGTGGACATTGACAAACAATAATCGTAGATTGAATTGGCTATAATTTCTTTCGTACCAAAATGACATAATACTATTCATGGTTGAGATTGATTATTTACGATCTATGTGTGTGGCATATGATTTATTTATGCTTATATATATGATATAATGTGGTATATTGCAACAAAATTTGGGTTTTCATACGATGAAAGTAGTTATTTGCTATATGTCATGCTATTATTGAAAAAGAAACACTTCAGCCCCGAAAGCAAAAATTATAATCATGAGGTGCAAGTATATATTGATATCAAGATTGTATATTCATGTGAAAAATGTTATGAAAATGCATAGCAATCCCTGAAGGATTCTTGTAAGCATCAAAAGGATGTGCAAATGCCAAAGTTTCATAAACCCATCAAATTTCATTCCGTAAAACTAGTTTTATGCATGCCAAATGACCATAGAGAGTTGAGATAGGAAAATCTTCTATCCATTTCACAAGTTAATGACCCGATACTCCAGTAGTAGTACGGGAACAAAATAAATATCAAGATAAGATGAAAGTTTTGTTTTTCCTTCGTAATCATTTTTCAAGAAAATGACTTCCCAAATATCACGATCTATTCTCGTGTCTGAGTGTGAAATCGCGAAATCTGTCCAATTCATTTGCTCCATTCCCTAAAGTGAATGTATGAGCGCGTGAAAAGTCTTACAAAAGCCCAATATATTCATGCGATCATGGGATGAGATAAACAACAAAAATAATTCATGTCCTTATGGTATATAAATTTGACAATCAAGAAGAGTTTATCTGTTGTTATGTGTGTTTTATTTGATAAGTAATATATACTCTATCTAGTAGATATACATGACAATATACCTCTGTTTTAAAAACCAGACCGAACCGGCGGTCGGACCGGGTTGGACCGTGAACCGGTAGCAAACCGGTCGGTTCGGTCAAAAAACTGGTTTATCTGGTGAACCAGAGCAAACCGAAGAAAACCGAAAAAACTGATCGAACCGATCGGTTTTTTACGTTTGGTCGAACCGAAAAAACCGCTTTTTTCAATTTAAACAAAATTTGGTTTTTATTGTTTTATTTTTTGTTCAATTTTGACCAAAATTCTAAGATTTTTACTTTTTACTACTCCTTCCCCAACCCCTCACCATACCTCTACCCTCGCGATCTCCACCGGTCCACCCTTCATCGCACCGCCACCGCTCGCGATCTCTACCAAGGCCGGCAAACCGGCGGATCTCTAGGACAGTCTACCACCCCTACTGCTTTAGATGTTGAAGTAAATGTTTGTTCATTTCTTAGAAGAAAGACTAATATTACTTAGTTACATGTTTGTTCATTTTTTTACTGATTTTAATTAAGTTATTTTACAAATGGATAATTTTTGTTGAATTGTTCATAGTTTAGGTACTTGGTTATTACTTATTATATTAAAAAATAATAAGAAAAATCGGTTCAATCGGTCGGACCATCGGTTGGACCACCGCTACGGAGTCTGTTCTGTTCAACCCTCGGTTCACAAAATGTTGATGTCATGCTGACGTCATCATCGGTTGGACCAGGTTGAACCATCGGTTCGACCACTTTGAACCAAACCGAGATGTTTTCGGTTCACTCTTCGGTTCGGTTTTTAAAACATTGCAATATACTGGAATATCAATATGACAAATGACATTATATACCATGATACAAATATTTTGGTTTGTATTCTTGAGGTTCATTCGATAATCATATTTTCATAATTATTATCTTTAAGCTTTTGATTTAGTTGTTTTTTCTGTTGAAACTATATAATTTATATTGGTTAGTGCTCTCATTATTCCAATTTCCATGTTTGTGATTTTTATTCACTCGCGATGAGATTTTTTTAGATATTAATAATACACATGCATATGGTAATATGTTGGTATGCATAATTTCTATTTGAAACACTTATACCTAGTTACATTGAAATTAATTGACGTTGATATGATTTAATGCATGATTCTTATTTTGATTATATTATGTCATTGGAAGAACATTGTCATTTATTTTGTAATAGTTGCATAAATAATTTATCTGCAACAAATAGTTTATTTGACTTGAAATGAAGAGTATGGATACTTTCCGGTCTCATATTTGACTTAAGATCATGAAAGATGATTTATGGATCATGTACAGTGTTGTTACGCACACTATATTAAGAGATAAATATTTCTCTAATTTGATATTAATGAGAATAGCCAAAACCACTACTTTACATGGACGTACGAGATTAATAGAAGAGGCTCCAGAAGAGTCATATCTTTTTACTGCAACATGTTGAATTATCTTGACTTTAAATGATGTATTTTATTTATTATGTTTCAAGAACCTTTTTGAGTTTCAAATAGCCAGAATGGCTTATGTTGAGACTATAGTTTAAGTAAAGAAAAACAATTTTATATTACTATAATCATGTCACGCAGGAAAATTGATATTGAGAAAATTACCTGACCTTTTGAACGATGTGTCATTGCAGACATAGTGGCTTGGCCAAAAGACCTGCTCTACTGAATCAAATGAATATTGATTCTAATAACATATGGTATACCTTTTTGGGTCAATGAGGATAAGATATGATGACAAATTTTGCTGAAATTTCATATGAGCATTCACTTAAGAATGAGAATATATTCTTCAACAAAGTGAGTATCTATGAACTCTATCTTTTAGTGGAATATGATTACTATGTGTCATCGTATTTTTCATCATGTGCCTGAAGCACACGTTGCGAAACATCGTGAAAGAAAAGAGCATACACGGTGGAATTTTTTTGTGTGCAAATATGAAGTAATAAGATATTCAAATGACTCTCAAACTAGTTAACTAGAGATATCAGCCCAGAAGTGCCTAAATGAAATTATCATTTGTATTCATTATGGGTATCAGTAATGATCCTGTAATTTTGCTAACCTACTTGACATTTACTAGTTAAACAAAAATGAGGTCATTTTTGTCAGTCGATTTGCACAATAAAATGAGGTCATTTTTGTCGGACATTTTTGTCTGTTGATAAAATGTCACTTAAGATGGATCATTTTTGGATCATATCTACCAATATTTTTCTTAGATCAAGTTCATATTATAAATACTCCTTTATTTTATATACTTGTACGATATTGAATGAAATGTTTCTCATCTGCGATTTCTTTTACATTACCACCTCCACAATTTAATGACCTCAAATTGACTTGGACATTTCAGCAGGATTCATATGTCTGATAATATTAAATTTTTTGAAGCCCCTGTAAGCCTATAATTGTACTCTTTTTTTCTTTTCCAAGTTTTTGTCCCACAGAGTTTTTCTTGACAATGTTTTTTAACGAGACAGATTGTAAAATTGTGTTAGCGTATGTCATGCACTCTTTTTCCCTTAACTATTTGCCGTTGGATTTTGTAGCAAGGTTTTTAACGAGACATTAACATAATGTCATATTATTTAAGAGAGTTTGTAAATGTATATTAAACCAATGTGAGAGTTATACGATGCACTCTTTTTTCTTTCACCAAGTTTTTGTCCTACAAGGTTTTACTTGGTAAGGTTTTTAATGAGGCAGATCAATCAAGTGACAACTAATCAAATCCAATCAAGCGAGAATTTTGCGGATTTATTTACAAAGTCATTGCCCATCAAAGTCTTTAAGAAGCTTGTCTTCAAAATTGGTATTCGTTGTTTGAAGAATGTATGTTGAAGTGAGGGGAGCATCATACGCGCTGCACTCTTTTTTCCTTCACCAAGTTTTTATCTCATCGGGTTTTTCTTGGTAAAGATTTTAACGAGGCAACATTACTAGCTTATAAATGTGATCATCCAAAGGGAAGTGTTATGAAATCCAAATGTCTTATGGATGATTCACATTCTAATAACCCTCATCATTCAAGTAGTTTTTTACTCTTATTAATATAGTGTAATTCCATTTATTTGGTTGTAACATTTACTACCTCCCCATCCTATATACAGAGGTTGGGGCTATGGTACACATTTGTAAACACGGGAAGAAAAAAAATACATATCTCTCCCCTCCCCCATTTTTTTCTTTAAATTGTTTGTTCTACAACATTGGGAATATAGTTTCGCATCATTAAACATTAAAAACTTGTAAGACTGTATAGCAGAATTCATTAGTGTTTGTGCTTTATTAAGATGATGGACCAACAAATTTTCATAATAAGAAAAACAGAAGTGTTAAAATACAAAAGATCGATGATCTAAGAGGGTCAAGAAATGAGGGAATAAAAAATAATTCATGATAAGCAGATAACCCATGCATACAACCATATGAACCCCAAATCCAGATGGATCACTTGACCAAACCCTTATCAAAAGATAAGCTTCTGTTTTTGTGGTCTAAATCATGCAACTACAAAGGGCTAGTTTGAATAACCGGAAACAATAATATTCGGAAGAAATACGAATTTTTCAGCCAATAAGATTTTCAAAACTACAATAGTATTTGAATCACCCTCCAAATAATGCATTATATATTCGTATTATTTGCTACGAATATATTTTGCAAGAACAAAAAGACACATTTTATTCTTCTCAAATATGTTATCATCATTTTTCTCTTATTTGTTGTGAAACCCATGATGTGTGTCATTTATCCAAATACATTAGTACATACAAAATGGGTTTTTAGAATACAATATTTGAATTAGATTTCAAATTGAAAAAATATATATTTGGAATCGAAATTCCAAACCTTTAATTACCCAAACGGTAACTAAATGGTGAACCTTTGCCTGAAGTAATCAGAAAAGAGAGAGAATTAATTTTGAGAAACAAGATTCAATCCTGCCATCATGCGAACAACCGAGCAAAATACGCCAAGATGATCAGCTAAATTAGATCAACTTTGCATCCAAGGTTGGACTTACGATCTAACTATTTAGGCCATTCTATGGTCTCATCCTCGAGACTACATCAGTCTCGAGTCTGATGACAACCAATGAGTCTACTAACCTACAATATCCCTTTGGATTGTCATAATATCTAAGTTGATTGATATTATGGTATTAGACTGGTGTCTATATAATTACACGACGAAACACTATTGAAGGGACGGTTAGACATAAATGTCCAAAGCAAAGATAAAACACAATTTAACACCTATGTGTGGTGTAGGAAACTCGGTTGCTACAGGGCACAAGTTGTCCTTGTTGAGCAAAAAAGTCTTACGTTGTAAACACAAGTTGTGTGCAACAATCTATAATAGAGTCCACTACTCTTCACCTAAGTGTTTAGGTTTTGTTGAGGTGGTTGATCAACCAAATTTAACACGGTATCAGAGTCTGTTAAGACCCAACAGTCGGCTTAACACTTCACCCTTTGTTCTCACGCGTAACACGGAAGAAATTACCCGGTTACGCGTGCAGGGGAATGTTAGAGATAGTCTCACATCGCTTAAACGTGGACTCTCTCCTGGGCATATAAGTTGAAAGGTTCATCCACTCATTGTCAATTGGTTTTGAGTTGGATACCCAGTTCTATTATGGTGGGGTAATGGATTCAACTCTATTATAGAGTGTTGCACACAATTTGTGTTTAGAAATGTAGGACTATTTTCTCAACACCCCCCCCCCCCCCCCCCCCCCCCCACGCGTGACCGGGATTATTTTTTCTGTGTCTACGTGTGGACAATATAGGTTGGAGTGAGCCCCACAGGTCAATCGACCCGCTCTGATACCATGTTAAATTTGATAGGTCTACCACCTAAACAAAACTTAAACACTTAGGTAAAAGTTAATGGATTCAACTCTATTATAGAGTGTTACACACAATTTGTGTTTAGCAACGTAAGACTATTTTGTCAACCGCTATCAGCAAGAAAATGACCCCACAACCACCGGTCCAGGCTCTTCCTCCCAATCATGAAATGCGAAGACCACATACCAGCCTCAAACAGCGAAGCGTTGGCAAAACAATAAGAAAACAGTTGTGATGAAAACCAACAATCAATGGTAGGGCAAGACCATGGTCCTAGTACGCATGCTATGATGCTAGCAGAGACAACAAATCTATCTCCCCCCACAAAAATGAATTTTTTCTTATTGCCCAGAGCCTATAATAATATGGACCTCAGAAAATTACCCTTTTATGAAAGGTAATGTTGTGGTTACAGATCAGTAGTGAGGTAAGCAGACATATGTATATATATATATATAACTATGTATCTGAAAGTAAAAATAATAATTAAACAGCAAAAAGAACACTTGCATACGTAGATCAAATGAATGGAAGTCGACTAAAGCACAATGTACATGAAAAATGTTTTCAAAGCGGGTATGCTAATGACCTTCTTTATGTACTCCCACTGGTATTAGACAAGGCACCTCACATTTGAAGAAAATGCAGTAGATTTTTCATTGAATGATCAAAGAATACGACTAGACGTCAGCAACAATATGGAGGTTGCTCCCAACCGCACACACTATTGAATGGGTCCAATGGTTTGTCTTTCAAATTGTTTGATCGAATTGGCAACCTGTTTCATGTTGTCGTCGTATACGTAAGGTATTTTTTCAAACCAAGTCATGTTACCCTTTTTTGTTGGCTTAGGCACTATCTTCCGACAAGGTTCGCCTAGCACATTGATGGAGTCATGGTAATGGTAGTACCTAATCTTGTTCTCGGTTTTGTGGAGGGTCTTGCCAACAACATTTTCGGACATGTGGACACCAGTGGCGAAGGCATTCCTTGCCTGAATGGCATACTTCCTGTCCCGTCTCAATCCGGTAATTGAGTTACGGAAGACTAGCTTCTCGAATCCCCATTGCCTGCAAATTAACCATTCACCGGCAAGTATTGTTAATAACACCAAGAGTATTATTGAAAGAAAGGATTCTTTAATCTTGTTGCTTCAACTAAAATAATGTGGATGGTTTAGATATATGATATAAAGGACAAGGTTGAGGCTTTTGTGCCAGATGATTAATTATTTCTTCTTTGATTTGAGAGAATTAAAGTCTATTATGGAGTAGTATATGTTAACAGGACAATCTCCAGCCAATGGAGCCTCATCACCAATATATCAATCTTAATAAACAAGCATAATCTAATGCAACATATATTTGATTAACAAGACATAGAATCTTTTGCCATTGTTAAATATTCTCAAACACCTGTTTTACTCCAACTAGAACAGACATGTACTGATTAGTCTGAACCGCAAAAGGAATCACATTTAATTTTCAATCAAAGATGAATAAAGAATAGCAATCATAAAACCCCTCCAACCCTGTCTACCAAAAGCAAAAGACATTATTCAACGCATGTTCAAAATCATTAAAACCATTTCAGATCCACCACCTAAAAGACATTCCTTCACATGTTTTGAGTAGAAAAAATTAAATTGGATCCACTAATTTGACAATGCACATAAATATATACATCTTCAAAAGACACAAGGAACAAACTAAAATATCCAACAAAACAAATGCTCAAAATTCTCACCTGGAGTGGTCCTCCTTCTCCACACAGAGTTTACTCGACATCGGATTCTGCTCGATCGTAAACTGCGTGTAAGGCTCAAACCCCTTAAGAACCACAGCAAGCGACTCCCGACCGGGCAAATAAAGATACTCATCGACATCGAAAAAGAAGGTCCAATTGGCGGCGTGCCGGTAGCGATGCAAGCAATCGTTAACAATCAAGAACTGATTATAGTAGTATCCATCGTACTCAGCCTGTCCCCTTATGTCCTGCACCGTGACCCGACCCGCCCTCTCCCAGGGCTCCATCGCCTTCCTGACCTCCGGCGACACCCCACCCGCGTCATGGAATACGAAATGTGACTTCGCTCCCAAGAAGTAAGCATGGTAAGCAATCCACTCTCGAATTCTCGCTGCGCTTATGTCTCCATACAACGACGAACCGCAATAAAGATAATCGTACTTGAACGGCGGTCGGAAATCCGACTCGTTGAACGAACCGGCCTCTTCCACGAGCGCTTCGAACCGTTCGTACCGCCTCGGGGAGGAATCGTAGTAGGCATTCACAAACAAAGTCCCGCCGGAGTCGACCGGAGAAGGGAACGTGCAGTTAACGACGACGACGGTGTATACGCGTCCGTACCCCCAGTCCGGGAGGATACGGTACGCCTTGGTACGCGTCGAGGGGACGGAGCGGTCGTGTGGGACCCACTCGCACTTGAACCACGGCTTCCTGAAGACGTGGGTGGGTTTGGAAGCCAGCCCGACGACGGCGAACGTGGTGGGACCCCCCCGGTAGGCGCCCATTCTAACGAACAGGGCCGCGGCGGAGCCGTACGGGACGAAGACGCGCTTGTTGGGGTCGGAGAGCTTTTGGGTCGTCGAAATATTCGACTTTGGAAGTGGGTTTTGGACGGTGGTTGTCGGAGGTGGTGGTCGGACGGGGCAAAGACGGGACGAGAGGATGGTTTCGTAGGGTTGGAGTTGCCAGAAGGCGATGAGGAGGGTGAGGGTTATAAGGGTTGCAACGAAGGGTCTTAGGTCGAGGCAGGAGAGGTGGAGATGGCCGCTGGCGGTGGTGGAGGTGTCTTTTCTCATCTCCGGCGGTGGTGGAGAGGAAAGTTGCGGTGAGGGGTGTGTGGAAGGTGATGGGATTTTGTTGAGTGAGATGTTACGGAATTGCCACTGTGGTTGGCTTAAATCACAGTGGCACTAACGAGTAACGACTAACGACTACTTTGCATGTTGAGTGGCAGTTGTGTAGTATGAATGTTCAGTGGGGTGTGAGGGTGTCTGTCTATTTGGATAACACGAAAACTGCGAGTTTTGTTTTGGTTTAAATGAGTTTGAGTTATACTCACTTTGACTCGATTAATCTCATGATTAAATGGATTGGATTTGAGTTTAGATGATATATAAATGTTTTTATATTTACAATAATACATATATTTACAAAATTAGCAAGTATCTCTACGATTTCCATTTTTCATGTCAGTCAAGCAATGTTCAGGTACCGCCTAGATGAGCCTAGGCGACCGGAGGCGTCCGGTCGCCTAGGCGGTTGTGCGACCGCCCAGGAATGGGCGGTAAATTTTTTTTATTTTTAATTCAATTAATTTTTATAAAATAGATAAAAAATCAGGAAAAATCGGGAAAAATAGGAAAAAATGCACAAATATTTTCTAAAAATACCATACATGTTTAGGCTTCGAAAAGACACCTAGTTCCTCGACCAAGGCCTCACTTACCCACCTAAACACTTAGGTATACAATTTATTGCTTAGTAGTACGATTACAAAGGTAACTCAGAGTTCATATAATAGCAGATAAGAGAGAAATTAGAATTACAAGCTAACTAACTAATTCCATTGGACACATTGATCTAATGTCCAACTGGGAACCATATCATATCCTCCACCACCATCATCAGAGTCGTCAGAGTCGTTCTCGTTCGGATTGTCGACGTAGACATCATCTTCTTCAGTTTCTTCATCGTCGGATGAGACATATTGCTCGTCGATGTCCATCGGTGGTTGAGAACTCAATGCACCTGGATCTCTAGAACTGATGTGAACGATGACATCATCCATGCCACGACCTAATAATGGCGCGTCAGATGCAGTAGAACACCGCGTGTCAGATGCAGTGGACATGGATCGAGCAAAGCGTCTCCGTGAAGAAGAATGTCCCAAAGCTGCTTCCTCGGCATCGGCCCATGTAAGCTCCTCTCCAGCGAAGACCGGATCTTCAGTTTCTACCAACCATGGATGCTCGTCGAAGAGATCGTAGTCCACACTGATGGGGTCTTAAAATCCAGGCTTCTCCATCCTTTGCTGAAACATTTGCCTTAACTTTTGGTTGTAGTTCACATACACCAAGTCATTCATCTTCTTCACAGCCAACCTGTTCCTTCTCGTTGAGTGCAACTGCTCGAAGACACTCCAATTCCGCTCACAACCTAATGCCGAGCATGTCAATCCCAACACCCTCAGGGCCAACCTCTGTAATGTGGTCTCCCCCATGTCTGCGCCATACGATTACCACCAATCTATAGGTCTTCTTTCCGACCTTTGTCTGACGACCATATCCCTCGAGAATATTCCAAGGGAGTTCCTGTAACGATCAAGTAGACCGAAATCTTGTCTTGTTCTGCAGGAGTGGGAACGAGCTGCTCTACGATATCCATGAATCCAGGCATATGCTCATTGAAAGCTACATTTCGATCCTGAGGCGGGATGGAGAAGAAGGTACCATGGTTGAGTAAGAAATCAGCTGAGTGTAGCGGTGAGGACATCATCTTCCCTGGACCCCACCTGGTGTCGATAAGGTCGATGACTTGCTTGTACAACCTCGGGTTTCCGTCAAAGTTCCTCATGATTTGTTCTTTGGCTTTCTCCATTGCGTCACACAGATATCCCATCGGTGGTTTCTCATCGCCGTCAACAAGTCTAAGAACCTGGACCATAGGTTGTGAGGCCTTCAGTACCTTCACGACGTTGGTCCAGAAACCACTTTGTAGAATGGTCTCGGCAACTTCAATAGAGATCTCATTCTTTTTCTTGTTCTTTATCCAACTTGCATTAGGATCGTTGTACTCCAGGGAAACAACAAAGGCTCGGAGTTTGTCTTTCTTCAGAAACAACCTTTGCAAACTCAGAAAGGTGGTGACAAATCTCGTGACAGCAAGGCGTAGCAGGTTCCCTTCAATGACAATTCGCATTCTCTTCAACAACATGGCAGAGCTGTTAAAATGTTTGATGATCTTACGAGCTAAAACAATAGTCTTCAAAAACAGCTTGCCAATATCCTCCAAGATGAGATCGATGCAATGCGTTGCACAGGGAGTCTAAAACAATCTCATTCTTTTTTGCTGCAACATCCTACCGGCAAGTACGTACGCGGCGGCGTTGTCAGTGACCACCTGAACAACGTGTTCTTCGCCAATCTCGCCAACTACCTTGTCCATCAGCTTGTACAGGTAGTCTGCGGTGTGAGAATGACCAGAAGCATCTACAGACCTCATGAACATGGTACATGTCAGACAATTTACTAGAAAATTGATTATATTCCTACCGGACCAATCAGTCCAGCCATCTGTCATCAACGTGCACCCGTATGTTGCCCAATCTTGTCTGTACGACTCTAGTATACCTTTAGTGTAGTCAATTTCCTGTTTAAGGCACAAGTCACTAACTTCATGATACATCATGGGTTTAAGTCCGGATATTGCTTCCTTCCACTCAGGCGTCCTTACAGTGTTGAATGATATACCACATCTATAGAAAAGCCTAGACCATTTTTGATTAATTGTTTTCCTATCTTCTTTTCTAAAGGTTCTTTCGATGGTTGTTTGTTGGGGCCGGAAACCACGTCATTCCCACGTCCGCAAAATGGTGCCCACAAACGTTGTTTTTGTCTCTTTCAACCAGGAACGGGGCGAAAACGGGAGGTTGGGGTCCGAGCAGAACCGAAACCCGACCCGGTTTCCAGACCAAATTCTATGTTTTCTCGGTCTACATAATCATCAAGACATACATTTTCGTTTGTAATGTCCTACTGTTTCTAATCATGTATGCAGTTATGTCTTGTTTAATAGAGTCAGGAACTTTATCACAAGGTCTAGTATTGCTACCGGGTGTGTGTGCAAGATGCTGTTTGTGACGGGCTATACCACCTCTAGTTTCCTTACCACATAACTCACAGACAATGCAGTTTTTATCATTAGCACTAATGTAATGGGCAGTATTCCAACCGGGGTCATTTGTACGGGTAAGTCTTAGGTCATCGTAACTCTCGTGATGCATAGGGATACTAGTGCCGGGTACGTAAGCCATATCTTAAAACTAGACTAATATAAAAATTTAGACTAATATGAAAATACAATACTAATTAATTTAATTCTAAAGAGAAGTTAGAAAGAGCGCACTTGATTTTGGGGTTGAAGAATGAAGAACTGGATCAGAGACTTTACTTTCCAACTTCAAAACTAAGCACCAGACCGGAGACTTAATCGCAAAAACTTGGTGATTAGGAAACTTGATGATGAGAATAGAATTATGAAGAAGAAGAAGAGAATGAGAGATGTGTGAAAAATGAAGAGGTTTGGAGGGGTTTATATAGGATTTGGGGTAGTGACAAACTTATAATTTTTGAAAAAAATAAAAATAAAAAATAAAAAAGTTGAGAGTTGTTGGAGAGCCTCCAACGGCTCTCTCCTAGGCGATCGCCTATTTTGCCCAGCTCTGCTGGGCGAAAAGCGGTGGTCGCCCAAGCGACCACTGCGAGGGGTGACCGCCTAGGTCATTGCCTACCGATACATTGTGTCAGTGTATTTTTATAACCACCTTTAAATTAAATTGTAATTATTGTTAAATTTTTGTCATAAATAACTATAATACGAGTGAGTATAAGTCATACACGAACATGACCCATTTAATAAAACGGGTTAAATGGGTTGGGTTTTCATAATTTTAGATGAATCGAATTTGAGTTTCTTTTTTCAATCCGTACGATAAACCAGTCGATTTTAAGTTTCTGCCCATCTGATCGGGTTGGGAATGAGTCTGACATGATAATCTCTATTGCCGCCTCTATATATATTCTTTTGTGAAAGAGAAGGGTATTTTAGTAATTATAAGAAGGATGGGACCGAAGTGAAAAAGGATAGAAAGCGATGTCGGTGAAACGACACGTTGATTTAGTTACTACATTTGCGGTGTGATGAGTTGGATTTCGTAGGATTATTAAGCAATTAACGAACTTCAGAAAAATAATTGTTTAGCCTTTTGACTGCGAAATAATGCGATGAGAAAGTCATCCTTTTTAACAGGAATTGTCTGCCTTTTCTTGTCTGGAACTGCCTTTTTTTGTCGGCAGAGATCTACCAACCTCTTTAAACTCAAGCCTGTAAAAACTACAGCATCCTGTGGTTCAAACCTTCCACGTTTGTAAATATTGGTCTATTATATGAAACTACAAAGGACTACTAGATCCCCATTTAAACCACTCTGATGCAAGTGATCTAGACTAGAGTTTCAAAAATGCATTAAAAATAATTTTTCTTCTCTTTTTAACCAACAAAACGCACGATCTTGACTAGAGTTTGATTTCCAAGATGCGGTGTGGTTGAGAGTAGGTCTTGTTAGGATAATTATCTCTTTTCAAATAACATATCATTTCCGGGGAGATAAAAATATGGAAAGAAGACAAATACAATTTCAAAAGGAAACGAACTTCATTAATTCTCCCTAAATTAATTATTACAACACACTCAATAAGTCAATATACCGATGATTAACATGACTACCCACACTAATGTACGAGACACAACTACTCAATCCTATCCACTAACACATACAGTTCACTAACAATACATATTAATAAACACACAAGGTACATATTAATATAACATGCATGTACACACAACATGTGTGCTCAGCTTGAGATGTTGGTTGGAAACTTACATGGGCCATGTACATAATTGTGTATTATTGGTGTGAGAAGGAGAGAGGGGTTGGTGTCGTTAAGATGTCATGAATGGGGAGGAGTAATGGCTGAGGTGGGATGTGGATGTGGCTGCTGCTTGATGTTGTTGTAATTAGCATGTGTGGTGCAACGAAATCCTAAAGATTTCACATGCAATTAGTGTTGGGAGAAGGTTGTCGTTTTGCAGTGTTTTTTATTCTGCTACACACTGACGTTCCTATGGAGTACGTATACCCTACCTCAGAAATCAGGGTCGTCTCGGAAAATTTTGAGGTCCTGTGTGTAAATCAACAACGAGACTCCTAAATTTGAAAAAAAAATTGTCCTCCTAGTTTAAATAATAAAAATTTCACCTACCTAATGCAATATTAATAGTTTTTTTGTCCTCTTAGCAATATTTGAGACAAATTTATCAATGTTTATGTGTTATTTATGTGTTAACACTAATTTTCTTTGCAACCCAATAAGTCTATGTACATAATTTTTTTTTGAGACCCCTTTAAAATGAAACCCAGAATGAGGCCCAGAGCAGGAGCTCACCCTGCTCCTGCTATTGGGCCGGGCCTGCTCAGAATTCAGGAGAGATGCTCGTCTTCCCATACCATGATAGTATTGTTGGGTTTTTTTATAACCAAAAAATTTTCGGATATTTATCTCTATTTTAGTACTTATTATACGAAAGATTGTGGTTCTAAACAATAAGTGACTAGATCGATTTCCATTCAACATGTTTTACTTAGTTTAACCTGAAGCTCTAATCCATAACCTGGTACTTGTGAAACTGCCTGCTCTTATCACCAAAAGCTACACGTGAGAGGAATTTGTTAGTAAAATTTGACCGTAATTTCTATTTTCTACCAAGTTTTAGTTTTATGGGTCCTCTTGGACACTTGCATTAAGCCCAATAAGTTTAATCTGTGGAGCTCTCTTGTTTTAGGCGTCACATAAAAATTGGACATTGGACTCACGTTGTTGACAAACATAGATATATTTGAAACTGGAATCCACAAATTTAAGCTTTGATGCAACAATGGGTCATTAGTCAGCCCGTTGTTGTTGGCGGCGGACCTGACTTCAATATTATAGAAAAGCTAAAAAATATATTGGGCCTCATTATTTCCATAAAATTCTTATTAAAATATTTTTACCAATAAATATCTGAAAAGCATTATCTTTTTCATTTGCAATTTTACTTTATGTGACTTCGAAAAGATAAAATCAAATTATTGGTAAGTTCTTCAAATATTTTTATTATTGGGTAATCAGTATATTTTGTGATGGCATCGTGCCGTACCAGTTGGGTTTACGAATTATAGGAGTGTCTTTCTAATTTCATTGAAATAATGGTACATTTTGCGTCTCATTCATTTGATCCATGCATGAATATATTCACATACTCCTCGTTATAAGGATTGGTTTTTTATATAATTATGGGGATTGATTATGAACTTTTTCATAACTATATCCCAATGCAAAGTCATTAATCATTATGACGTTTTTTCTTAGGGTCAAAACCCAAACACACCATCAACTGGAAAACACCAAGAAATATCCTAACATGAAAATTGCTTATAAAGGTTCGACCGTGGAGTTATTAGCTTCCGATGATAACAACTAACACAATCCTAAATATGTGTGAAATATATTGTGTTCGTGCTGATATAATCCTTATGCTTTCTAAAAACGGATTGCACCGACCTGTTGGATTTTTATACGTACCATAAGTCATAATCACATACGTATAGTATATGAATAATCTAATAGACTGCTACCGGTAGTAGTACTTATAACTATTAGCAAATTAAAGAGCTATGAATCCGTCAAGGCAAGTACTTGTAATGGAACTTTGAAGATTCCCAGTGTGAAATCAAAACTCCTTTTCTATTCTCTTCAAGCTTTGGGATATAATCATCTAACATACCAATGATAAACAAAGATGCCATAATGTATCCGGGCAATTCTTTTTATTCTCTTCCGAGCTAAGCACAAAGATAACTTAAACAAATATTGTAAATAATATTGTTGACTATTATGAACCCCATACGTGCTTAATGTCGTTTCTTCATCCCTTATCCTTTGAAGACGCGTTAATACTAATTTAATTACGCCCTGGCCTTCTGCTAACTTTATTTAGAAACACTTTATCACGAACACACACAACATTTTTTTCTTTAAAGATTTTTCAATTGCACGTCAATTATATTGAATGATCTAACTCATTTTCTTTGGAAGGTATGATCTTGACTGTGCTACTTTTAGATATTTGTTGACAATGCAAACCCCAATTGATGATGATAAAATAATAAATTGACTTATTATATCTGGTTCATCTTTAATAATTAAAATCTAATGTGATGCAATTAAGCGAAATACTCGCAGATATAATCTCATTCTACATTTTGGTTGTAACGATTAACGTGTTCACTTACGTAAGACCACGAGATGCCAATGAAAGTTAGTCTACCTATGTTAGGCGCATAACATTGAGTTAGTCTAAAATAATCAGAAGAAAAAATTATACTGGATTCTTGCTTCAGTGAGAAAAGAGGAAATAATTAAGGCGGACAACATGAACTCCAGACAAAAAGTAACCCATTCTTTCCGTATCATCAAATACAATTTATTTACAAAACCATTCTCAACTTATTCCAAATATTCACCAGAACTTGTTTTCAACCATAGTGTTCAACACCATAACAAAACCATAATACGAATTTAAACAAAATTTACACGGTATGAATGTGTGCCACTTTAGCTCCCTCGGACCCCACACTGTTGAACGTCGACGTCGCCACCGAACTGAAGGTGCCACGGCTGTAACAATTGCCGACGGTGCTCGAGGTCTCGTCACTAGAGATGTCCAAGCTAACAAACTCCTGCCAAACGAATGGTGGCTGCACTAACGGAACTGCTGGTGGCGCCACAGACTTGTTTAAAATTTGGACAATTTGTGGCATCTTTGGCCTTTCGGCGGCGGTCGGGTGGCTGCAAGCCAACCCCAACAGCAGTAGTCTTTCCGCCTCGTCCTCCACGTAAGAAACTGTTATTTTAAACACGACAAATTAAATTATATGTTATGAAAAAAATATATAATGAGAAATGAAATCAACAAACAAATTAATTAAATTGAAATTGGACTTACCACCCAAATTACTGTCAACGGCTTGGAGGATTTTGCCTTCCCGGTAAAGAGACCAGACCCAGTCTCTGAGAAGCCGGGAGCCGTTGACTTGTAGACCCGGCCGACGACCGCAGACCACCTCTAGCACGACTGCTCCAAACCCGAACACATCAGATTCGAACGTGGCTCTGCCTGTATGAAGGCATTCGGGGGCAATGTAGCCCCAAGTGCCGGGCATGCCTTCTCCCTTCTCTGTGTAGGAGGTCCGTTCCTTCTCGATGGCACGGGCGAGACCGAAGTCCCCAAGGCGGGCATTGAAGGCGGAGTCGAGCATTATGTTGCTGGCTTTGAGGTCCCGGTGGATCACCTTCTCATCGTACTCGTTGTGGAGGTAGTGAAGGGCTGAGACCACGCCGGAGACGATGTTGTAGCGCCGGAACCAGGGGAGTGGGGCGGTCCCAGCCGAGGGGTTGAAGAGGTGTTTGTCCAAACTCCCATTAGGCATGTAATCATAAACTAGCAATAGTTTTCCGTTCTTGTAACACCAACCTATTGGAACGATTCATTTTATTTAGTGATCTCCAATGTACGTAAAAGGTGTACCATTCACTTGGATTTTCTATTTATTACTTAATAGTTACACATTTAAGAACTAGAAAAACTCTTTTCTTATAAGATGTTTACACGTTGAAGAAATTAAAGACATTTAATTGATTTTGAGTCGGTTAATCACATTTCAACGGTTTTATGTCAAGGAAAGGGATATAACTGAAATATTTATTTGAACCGTAGAGTACGTAAGATATTGTGAGACCTACGACTACAAGGATATTATGAAGTAATTAGAGGGTAGTTATTGACATATTCCAAAAAGGACGTGCTTGCAAATAGTGCTACAACATTGTATAGGATTTCTCGGAACATTTCTTAAGTGTGCATTTATATTTTAAACTGCACATAAAATTAAGACTTCAAATATCTTGGAAGGAAATAACAGAATTATTTTTATATGAATCATCCTTCAAAATAGTACTTCTGTGGATCGAGGACAAAATAATAACGTGTATGTCGGTGTATGTATGCAATTAAGCAATGATTATGTTACGGGGAAAGGTACTAACATCTGCAAGCAATAGTGTTAAGAATGTCAAAGTATAGTGTATACGTTGTTGGCTCACGCCAAGTCAATTGTATATATATAATCCCTTGTTATAATCAATAGTATAACAGAATTATTGAGAATGCTCTTACGTTTACTTACCAGCTAATCCCTTGTTATTGTAAAAAAAAACAAAAACAAAATATTGCTTAATTACGTACCGAGAAGACGGACGAGGTTTTTGTGGCGTAGGCGGTTGATGATGGTGAGTTCGGCGAGGAAATCCTCCCCCTGATTGTCATCTTTGAACATCTTGACGGCGATCTCGGTCTCGTCCTCCTGCAATTTCCCCTTGAAAACAACCCCAAACCCACCCTGCCCGAGCTGGTTCCCATCACCGAAGTTGCCGGTGGCGGTCCTCAACTCCCGGTAGTCGAACTCCCTCGCCATCCCAGGCAAGCTCTTGAGCTTACTCCCGAGCCCTCCTTCCCTCCTCCTCCTTTCCCACCTCCGCGACATCACCCACCACACCACCCCCACAACGACCGCGATTGCCACCACCACCATCACCGGCACCCCCGCCTTCAGGAGCCACCCTTTGACGTCCTTTACAGGGTCCTCCGGTAGGAGGTCGACCGTCATCGACCATGCCAGGACGCAGTTCAGCTCGAACTTGTCCCCCGTTGATCCCGCGAAGCCGAAGTACGACTTCTGAGCCACGTGGCTGCTGAGATCGAGGGCGGCGCTCAGCGCCGGCTTCCCCGGCTTCGCCTGCTTCTCCTCCGCTATGTACACCATCACATGGCGTTTGGTCCCGCTGTAGTCCACCCAAATTCTGTACTTGGTGGCGTTGACCGGGGCGAGATCGACGGTTAGGTTGGCGGTGACGGTGGACTTGACGCTGTTGATGTTCAACCCGACGTGGTTGTCGTTGGGGTCGTCGGATTGTTTTAAGGTGTCAAACTCGATGGCGACGAGCTGGTTTTTTGGGTCGCCGTCGGTGGTGGAGTTGGTGAGGCCAAGGAAGCCACCCTCACTCCCCGGGGGAGGAGGTTGGTCTGGGTCAGGGACAATTACAAAGGCGAGGCCTTCTCCAACAACTTTGACATTCACATCCCGGAAGATGTTTATCAGGAAAGTGGTGTTGAAGGAGGCGATGAGGGTGTCAGAGGAGTTAGAGTTAGAACTGTGGTCCCAAAGCTTGAAGGGCGTGAGGTGGATGGCGCGGCCGGACTTGTTCTGGAGGAAGGGAATGTTGTTGCGCGTGTCGGGAGTGAGTTGGATGGCGTTCTGGCTGTAGTCGGCGTCTTTCAGGTAATTAAAGAAGACTTTGTTGGTGTCGTTGAAGAAGTCAAAGGAGAAGCTGGTACTGTTGGGGAGGGGTTGGGAGAGAGGTGTGGATGGGAGGAGGAGGAGGAGGAGGAGGAGGAGAGGGAGGAGGAGAGCGATGGTGTAGGTCGCCGGTGCAATTACCATTTCAGGGTCGCCGGAGGTTGTGGTTGGGAGGTGGTTTTAGGGGGAGGATGTTGGGAGGAATGTGTTGATTTATAGTGGAAATGAAGCTCGAGTGTGAGGGTCTTGCATGGCGGCTTCCTTTGGTCAAACTGCGTCGGTATTATTGTTTTATCTTACAAGGACGAGCAAGTGAATGATAAAAAGTGATGCATATATTATATATGTTAATATATAACAGAAATTATCAAATGAGCTCGGACTTTAATTTTTTCTAAAATGAGCCTAAAGTTTAATTTTTTCTAAATTAAGTTCCCACAATATCTACCACTCATTTCAAATTGTAAGGTATATTAAGAAAAAACGGTTATGCTAATGAATGGTGAGATTAACTATAAATAAGATTCAATGATGAGATTCTGGGATCTTAAACTAAATTTGATAAGCCTTTGACTTACTAGAGCTTGACTCTAATATATATTTATTCAGTTTTTGTCTCAATATTCATGAAATCAAAGAACAACATTCTCTTTGTTTATATTATACAGTGTAAATTATAGTTTGGTCCTTCAATTAGGATCGAGTAACATTTTGACCGCTTTAATTTTAAAACACTACACATACATCTTCTAAACTTGATTTGTGTAACACTTTGATCTCATTACCATCAAAAAATTATTATTTATTAACATTTTTTGTCAAAATATTTCGTGTGTGTGTTTGCTAAACATACTTCTACTCTATCTTTATGGTACAGTCCAATCAAATTGGATGTCAAATTTACTTCAAATTTGGGACGTATTTTCAACCAATCAGTCACAAATTCGAGTAAAATGTGACTTCCGATTTGAATCTAATTTTACCATAAGATAACTTCGAAGTATGCTTAGCAAACAATATGATATTTAAATAAAAATGAATATGTTGAAAAATAATAATTTTTTGATACATAAAGATCAAAATGTTACATAAATCCATGTTTTAGGAGTGTAAGTGTGACGTTTTAAAGTTCAGAAAGTCAAAGTATTACTCAACTATTATTGAGGGGGGAAACTATAATTTACCCTATTATTTTAAGTACAAGTGTATGCAACGTAAGTAGAATCTTTCATTATTCGTATTATTTTAATGTGTGCAACCTCGACTTCCTTATCTTAAAATTTTTACATGGTATCACTTCGATTGTGGATGATAGGAAGTTAAAAAAATATGAGAAAGTTTTTGCTTTGTAAAGTTTGTTCAACACAAAAATCTTAATCTCTTTGATTACTCCCAATTCAAATACCTATTATATCATAGTCAAAAGGACCAACATATTCACTTGTACTTATGCATGCATAGGTTAGACTTGCGAGATATTTATGTGCGAATAAGAGTACCGAGAATAGTCTCACTCAGGTAAATCTAAGGACATTTCGATAGATATATATGACCAGATGTTTCAGATCTCACGTTCTTCCACTTAGTACCAATAAAGTTTACGTCGGTTAATTACAGTTTGTCCATTTGAATTATGTATTAATATGATCATTTTGCATCATTGAACTTTCAAAGTTGACAATTACTCATCATGAACTTTCCTTTTATAATATTTACTCTCTTAAACTTTAAAATTCTATTATTTAAACTTATATTCACATTTTTTTTAATTTTTTATGTTGTATCTCTAGTACACTCTTAAAACTATATTTACGTGAAAATTCGGATCGAAACGGAAGTGCAATAGAGTTAGATTGGGTACGTACTAGGAATGCAACAAAAAAACACAAAAAAACCAATATGAGTTTAAATAATGAAAATTTAAAGTTTGGGATTGTAAAATGTTACAAAAAGAAAATTCAGAGAGAATAACTGTCAACGTTGAAAGTTTAAGAATGCAAAATGATATCAAAACATAATTTAGAGAGACATACCGTAATTAATCCATTTTACATTGGACATCGACTAATTTAAAGGTATGTTAAACAAAGAGATAGAATTTGGTGAACAAGTTGTTGGGGTCGATCCCCACCTTTGAAGTTTGAAGTTTAGGAGAGCACATTATGCTTAATTGTATACAGAAGGACGACCCGTTCAAATCTTAATTTCCTTCGAAAGAAATTTTATTTTTCAATTTGGTGTCATCTGGAGAGAGGGTATCTTGTAAGGCTGTACTAGTGATCGAATTGCCCAGTTACCTCCAAAGTCCAAATAATTTGGTAGAATATGAGGGTTTTTCTAAAGCGATTGAATGGAAGTTATATTCGTTTATATCTATTTGTAAGTTGTCTCTAATGTTAACAATTCCATCTTATGTCAATCCTCAAAGTCTAATAACGTGAAAAAAGTGTAAATCTTGCTGGGCGGCATATAAAGTCCACCAAATGAACTTCATCAACGATCACATCTGCACCTGTAGATGAAATTGTTTTGACAAGTCAAAACTTGATAAAGAGAAAATATAGGACTTCAGGATACGTGTATTCCTTTTTTTTTCTTGGTAAATCTCTTTCTCATAATACCTTACGTAGATTACCTTCTATGTGGGAGAATCCGTACAAGACGAATAATCAAGATTACCTTACGTAGATTTTCTTGGTAAATCTCTTTCACACGTAAGCGCGTGTCGCAAAATACTTAACCAGGCACTTCATTTACAAATCGTTGCTTGAATTTCCGAGAATTCTCCTAGAAAATGCCTACAATATAGAAGTCCTTCGACCACGTACAACCTCTTTTCTGTTGAAATATCAACAAATATTTGCTTATGTCGATTTCAACTTCAAACTTCACATTGACCACGAGTTGTAGATTTATAGCCTAAAGTAAGTATTTTATATAAAGAAATATGATCAAGATCTAGTGAGTTCAATGTTTATCATATATATCTGTTTAAGTTCCTTACAATCCCACTATTAAATTTAATTACGGTTCATCTACAGTTAATATCTACCGTTAAATCATTTTATTAGCATAACTGTCATACTTTTAATCTACCTTACGATTTAAGATGAATGATAAATATAGTAGATGCTTAAATAATTAGATTTAATCTCAGACTCCTTTCTAATAACCTTTCTGCTCCTCAACGGTCCATCCACTGTCTTGTGAAGGTAACTAAAAAACCACAACATCAATTTTTCGTTGGCGTGCTCCATAAATCGAAGTTGATTTCGTTATCATCACAATGTTTCAACCCGACGACAATCGTTAAGATCCTAATGGGGGATGTAAAAAGTCAAACTATACTGTTTGAGGTGATGGAATATATATATATATATATATAATTGGTAAGTTTCTCTCCAATTGCACTTGACTTCTATCATTTTGTTAAAGAAATGAAAAACGGTCTTTTCGACTCCTCATTAGTCATTAGCGTTTAATCAGATTCAGAGATCTATGAATCACAATTTCAACTTCTTATATTAAATAAAAAACTGATAATTAGAAAGCAAAGATTTGAGGTGCGTAGGTGTTTAATTGGCTGCTAAGATTAGTATAGTTACATGATTGGTATAAATATAAAATTCAGAAACACACTTGGTTAGGCCTAAAGAGTGTGAAAAGGACATCTGGATTCCATACTTCCATGTGCTTCCAAAGTGTAGGCGTCCCTTCTTTTGACCAACTTGGTCTACTTTTTTTTTGTTCCAGCTACTGTCCTCCTATCCTCCTTTTTCTTGACTTATATTATATATAACTCGCATGATAATCATTTGGACAAAATCTATTAAGGATATATCTTACATAACAACTATATATGTTTTTCCTTCTAAAAGAAAAGAGATTTTTGCACCACAGTGTAGTTTCAATTTTGGGTCCCTCAAATTGAAAAGTTTGCTAGCTTTGAAGTGCATGTTTGCTCGAGATCCTTACAGTTCAAAGTTAAACTTACAACTACTGGATGTATGACCCTTTTCTTCTCCCTCATTTCAAACTTACCCTAACTTGAGTCAAATTGGATATATTTTTTCACATGTTAGTTTAAGCCATGTCCTTATTAAACTTGTTAACTTTGAAAAATCTTTCCAGCTCCGTTGTTGTAACTTTGGCCAGATATCCCTCCATTATTTATGGATATTTATTCTTACTAATTAAACTAGGTCAAATGGGGCCGGTCAAGCTCCGAGCAATATGTGGGTCTACCTAACAAGATTTAGTTTTGGTCGGAGTCCTTTTATCAGTTAGGTAGTGTCAAGTGTGTGACCTTCCTAGCTGTGATTCCTCGAGCAGCGTCACCAAAAGTATCAATAGATCATGACCATGTGCAGTCCACTGATGACCTTCTTATGACATTAATGAACATGGTTGTAATCAATTACCTGAAAACGTTGAAGAATCTATTTCCTCAAGGACAACACCCAAGTAGACAAATCGAGGAAGAAATGATGTATGTAAGACATTTGGAAAGTGCAAATCCAGTTCAGAGGGTCCATGTCCTTCTCAAGCACCAGCAAACAAATTAATGAAGTTGATAGTTGAAGGTTCCAAGTTATAATCCTTCCGTGAAATTTCCATTTCCTCTCCCAAGTTCCTCAACTTCATCATAGGCGGCGCAAAACCTTGTAGTTGTTATGAAGATATAGCGTTAGCTTCCCAGCAAATTAAGAGTATATATATTTTGGAAGGATCCGTACAATAATGTATCTTCTTACTTCTTGGTCATTCATGCATGCATCCCAACAAAGATCTTCTACGTTGACCAATCGTTTTTCTTTGTTTCCAACTAACTCCCATGGCAATAACTCTCCTTATACTTTTTTTCTACAAAAAAACATTTTATATGATTTTAATGAAACGCATTTTTCAGATTCGATCCGTAGTTAATTAAAAGGCTAATCCAAGACTAGATATCTATTGAGTTTACCGACTAAACTAACCTCAATTGATTAAATATAGTTAATTTCAATTTTTCAAGAAAGGTACATTCCACTTGTTTAATTAGTTTCAACACCAGTCAACTTAGAGACTAGAGATGAGCTTCATATGTATACATCATAATGTACCTAATCTTGCTGAGAAGTGACACTAGTGCAGAATGCTCGATAGACGTCACCAAATAGACGTCGGATGTCCAAACAACCGACGTCTATAGGTATAGACATCGGATATTTGGATATCCGACGTCTATAGGTTTATAGAAACGTCGGTTGTTTAGTATAACCGACGTCTATACCTCCTGAAAGAAGAAAATATTTTTTGTTTATTTTTTTGGATTTATTTCGTATAAGAATTTATGTGGATTTCTTTTGTATCAGAAATAACGCAATTTTTTGGGATTTATTTCGTGTAAAAATTAACACATTTTTTTGGAATTTATTTTGTATATGAAATAACGCAATTTTTAGGATTTATTTCGTGTAAGAATTTATGTGGATTATTTTGTATAAGAATAATGTGGATTTAAAAATAATTACAATCACATGTGTGTTGTGTTGTACACATGTGTGTGTATGGTGACATGTTTAGTCCCACATTGGAGAAATTCTTTTATTGGTGGAGTTGAAGTACTCCACCACTCATTTACTTCGAAATGGTAGTTTGGTATCACACTACAAAATGCAAGTGAGATAGATATATATAATTAATTGTCAAAAGATTGGCACTTGGGGCTTAAAATGGTTGTAACATTTTTTTTACTATTAACCCATGTATAAACGTCGGTGGTATATGGTAGCCGACGTCTATAAGACGTATTTTTTTATTAATTGTTGTTATTTCAAAGTATAGACGTCGGATGTATAACATGCCCGACGTCTCTAGGTCATGTTGTATGAATAGACGTCTGTCGATGTATATATCCGACGTCTATTTGGTGTAATAGTTTAGTCCCACATCGGAGAATTTATTTTTGTTGGTGTGGTTGATGTACTCCACCACTCCTTTACTGCTGAACGCTAACGACGTGGAGCACCTGGGCATGTTGGACTTGATATTCATGGTTATTTGTTTAAAGTTTGGCACTTGGGGTTGATTAATGTGAGTGCAGAATGCCCGATATACGTTCCAATGTATTTTTTGTTAATTAACATATAATAGACGTCGGTCGTATATAGCCGACACCTATACACTGTATAGACATCGGTCGTATATAGCTGACGTCTATACAACAAGGAATAGACGACGGGGAAATAGACGTCGGTACTTGGACCATCGAAATCCGACGTCTATACCACTATATATCCGACGTATATGGATTTTTCTGCACTAGTGTAAGAACTCCATTTATTAATAGAACACCAAGTTTGGTTATTAAGTCATCCAAACATCATCATCAGCTGAGCAAGCATGTAACTTAATTGCCAAGTAGTGAGTTCTACATCACTGATTCACTACGCACCTTAAACAAACTTGTCCATACGTATTACAGTTGCATCACTGCATGAGTTCAACATCGCAACATGCATCGACGTAACTCGTATTTGGTGATTCAATGGTGTCAAAGAAGTTTGATACGTAATTTCCGTATAATAACAACCATGTAGACTTTAAAAAAGCATGCAGTATCAATCATTTGTGAGGCAAATCTTTGCATATAAGAGCGACGGTCAAAGAAGTGTTCTCAGGTTTGAAGTAGTTTTTCTGAGAACATGAAATAATTGTTATCTGAGATTGTCTTATGCTATTTGCTTCTTTGGAGAATGACTCCTTGACTAATGTTTTTCCATTACGTATAATGTCTAGTCATGAAATTTAGCAGAACAAGGAATGATTAGGGAAGATCGATCGGATAAAAAATGATTTGATTGATGTTAATGGGCCGGATTGGCCCATGGACTATGTAGTCATCTAGCCATTGAGCCTGCTCAAAACCAAGTCTGATAGAGACAACAAAAATGTTAGAAAAACTTTGATCAGACACGACTAAAGTGATATAACATTAAATAGTTTCATCCCAAAAGATAAACATACCTACGTCTGGTCCTGTAAAACTTTATTGGTATTCTTATTAGAACTTTAATGGTAAATTTAGTCCATACTAGGATCCGACTCATCACTTTGGGTGTTTGAACTATCATTAAGCTAGAGAAATACCGCGTTGATACCATATACTAAATTGTTTGGGATAATCTAAAAGAATAAAAATAGGTATATTCTCGCGAAGGACTGCTTTTATTAACTAATCAGATGTTAAGAGCTTTTTATGTATTAAAAATCACTATTGTTTGTAGGATCTCACCAAATTGTCCCTAAGATGTCACAATAACCAAAAGCTTGGATGATGGAGAAAAAAAGGGTGACTTCTCCACATGCTGAAGTACTCGAAATCATTAAAAAGCGAACTCCTTTATACAAATAGTATACACAACACACCAGTTCATGTAGGATAAGAGAGGATCTGCTTTAATTAATCTTTTGCTTTTGTCTAGGTGTAGCAAATTTTTGTCCACCAAATCCATTGCAAAGTATAATCACCACCGGCTTACATATTTGCCGGCAAGGCTCTTTTGGATTCCTATTCAAACCCATAAAATTTGTTGGAGAGTAAAATTGGGTCATATACACTTCTATATTTTAATACATTTAGATACCCATATATACAATTTTAACTTTAATTTTATTTTTAATAGTGGCACACTAGGTGGATCTTATGTAAGTGTTCCTCTCCACTTGGTGAGTGCTTTTAAATAAGCGGTTAATTGTCACTTTTATGATTGATTATTTAGTCAGTATCAAGTTGTTCACCCATTCCACTTTCACTCTGTCCTTTTGGTTTTTGACTTAACTCAAATTGTCTATCATTCCTTGAGTCACGATGAAAACAACCCCACAACTAATTTTTGGTTTCTTGATCATTTCATTTCTGAATATTCGAAGTGGTAGGAAGTTCGGATGGACTACCTTCACGTGTCACGAAGTATAAAATTAAATGTTACACTGTTAATTACAAACCTTTGTGTATGAAACATCACACAACTTGTGTTTATATAAAATAAAAACTATACGTTCTAAATTACGTATTGAGTATTATATATCACAGAAAATGACTTGAGTGGGCTCTAATTATTGTTAAATGTAATCGTGCTTTGCAACAAACCAACAGTATATGAATCATTGGAGAAACATCAAATTAAGAAGCCATGTTCAAATCAAAAGCTCTTACTCGAAAACGAAATGACAATCCAGTTTACTCTTATCATCAATATAGGATACTTCTAGAACAAGTAATTGGTGTTGTCCAGAAAAGGTATTTTAAGATTCGAATCATGAGAAATTCTTCTATTGAAATAATAGTCATAATAAATACACATTAAAATATAAAAACATTGTATGTAATAGTTAGAAGGAAACTCAGAGGCACTCAGCAGCATTGTTTGCATCATGTTAAACAACTTCCATAATCTTTTGGTTTTCTGTTTGCTTTGTTGGAAACTTATCACTGTAGAACCAAGACAGCTATTTCTTCAGTCATCATCAGATAAATAATAGTATCAAAATTAACAGCGAGTATATTCCTGTAGGCTGTAGCTGTAGACTGTAGGTGACCACACACCTAAACCAGATAATGTCTAGCTACCTTTACATACAAATGTTACAGCTTGGACTCCTGAATTAATTATTGGAGCCATCGACGTGCTTAGAAAAGATTCCTTCACTTAATAGCTAAAGTTCATTCTATTACATCGAGGGCAAGTGATGTGTGGGGCTTCTTCACAATAACATCTAACAAATCCAGACCAAAATCCAACATTTCAAGACGTTAAGTCAATATCAAGAAGTATATAGCAAAGAAAAAAACAAAATGTGTTTAGTCAATGTCGAGGAGTATATTGTTAAAATTACCTTACCGTTGGCACCACCGGTCCAGCTTCTTCCGCCGTTTCCGCTTCTCCACAAACAATAAATACATATTTATTATACTCCAACGTATCTATTATACTTTGTATAAATACATTACAAAACATGTAATACATACAATAGAAATAATAAGAATCTTCTTCTTCTTCCTCCTCGCAATCTCTTTTAGCATGGTATCAGAGCGGTAATCCGCACAAAAACCTCAGACCTCCCTCTGTCCTCATCGGTTGCACCTCATCTAGGGGGTTGCAGGTCGATACCCCACATCCATACCCAAAAAGAGGAGAAGAAAAAAAAAATAAAGCATGTCCGAAAAAGGCCACCTTGAAGGAGCTATGCAGCGCCTGGTCTCCACCCCGCTGAACGAGGCAAACTACCTCACCTGGGCGCGTGCCGTTACTCTTTCCCTCAGCGGTCGAGGGAGGATCGGCCACATCACCGGGAGAACATCAAAACCAGAAGAAAATTCTGATAACAAAACCCTGGATGAATGGCAAATCGCCGATCACCAGGTCATGTCCTGGATCATCGCGTCTATGGAGCCAAAAATCGCAGACATATTCATCTACAAAGACAGTGCAAAGGAGCTCTGGGATGCCATCCAAGAACATTTCGGAAAAAATCAGAACTTTGCACACATCTTCCGAATCAAGCAACAAATCGCACAAAACCAACAGAACGCCCGGAGCATCACTGAGTACCTTGGTACTCTCAGACGGGCATGGGATGAGTTAGGAGTATATGAGCCTCCAACAACCAACGCGGACATCATTCAACAAAGGACTGAACAAAATCGTATCTATCAGTTCCTAGCAGGACTGAACCCTTCCTTTGAAAACATCAGGAGTCAGGTGTTATTATCACCAGAACTTCCTTCTTTCGCCGCCATCACCGCAATGGTTCTCCGGGAAGAATCCCGAAGATTAACCATGACTCATCAGCAAAAGGACGAGAATGAGAATCAAGCCTTTTTCGTCGGAAAAAACCAAAACCGAAGCCAAAACAACACAAAAACCTTCGGAAAACACAAAGAAGAACATTGCGAAAACTGCAAGAAGATCGGACACAACTCCAGCAACTGCTGGTTCCTTCACCCACACCTCCGACCTCAAAGAAACAACAAACACAGACAAGCAAACATGGTGGAAAGCATCGCCGGCAGCAGCGCCAGCCAGCAGCCCGGAAGAAACGGGAGCGGCGGCAGCCGAATCGACAACGCAAACCCTAATCTTCTCCTGTTTGCGAAAAATGCAGGGTTAAATAGCTCCAGCAAACCCGGGTATCCCGATCCAGATATCAGAACCCAAGTCGGATCCAGAAGATCCGCGTTACCCGACTCGGCTGGATCCGTTTTTCTCGGATCAAATGGTGAAGCACCCGACCCGGATCCGATTCGGCGGTTAGTGGACCACTTGAATGGATATTTGCAGACTACACCCCCTGCAACAGGTAATTATGCAGGTAATAACAAATTGTCTGAAATTGTCAGTTTTTCTGGATTATCTAGTAAATCTACAAATAAACCTTGGATTATTGATACCGGAGCCACAAATCATATGACCGGAGATCCGACTTTACTTGATAACATTTCTCACAATCTGCAACTATTAAATAAATTTGTTACTGTTGCTAATGGAAATAAAATACAAATTGAAGGAATAGGAAAAACAAAATTAGTCAATAACACTAGTGACAATATTTTATACATACCTAATCTTGATGCTAATCTAATATCAGTAGCCAAAATTACTAGAAATCTGAATTGTAATGTTGTATTCACTCCTAACAACGTTTTATTTCAGGATCGTATTTCCGGGAGGATGATTGGTAAAGGCATCCTCCAAAATGGTCTTTATGTTCTGGAAACAAATCAAAAGGCATATCACATCAAAATTGATCATAACCTTTGGCATCGAAGAATGGGTCATCCATCTTCGAATGTATTGAAAACTTTATTTCCTATTTTTACTTCTGATTTACTATGTGATGTATGTCGTTTTGCTAAACAAACTCGATTGCCTTTTTCAAAATCTAGCACAAAAACTTATATTCCATTTGAGATAATTCATTCTAATATTTGGGGACCTGCCCCTATTGAATCTCATAATGGTTTTCGATACTTTGTCAGTTTCATTGATGATTTTTCTCGAACAACTTGGATTTACTTGCTAAAAAATAAATCTGATACTTACTCAGTTTTTTTGCGAATTTTTACGATTTATTGAAAATATGTTTGATGCTAAAATTCGTATCTTTCGTTCTGACAACGGTTCTGAATACACAAGCACTTTGTTTCAAAATTTGTTAAAACAAAAGGGAATTTTTCATCAAACTTCGTGTGTTAATACTCCGCAACAAAATGGCCTTTCAGAAAGGAAAAATCAACATCTTTTAAATGTCACACGATCACTTCTGTTTCAAAACAATGTCCCAAAACATTTTTGGTCTGATGCTGTTCTTACTGCTACTTACATCATCAATCGTCTCCCTAGTCCTACGATTAACAATAAAAAACCTCTCGAAATTCTATATAATAAAGAAATTAGCCTTGACCACCTTAGGGTTTTTGGGTGCACCTGTTTTGTTCACAAAAAACGTAATGACAAACTCGACTACAACTCCATTAAATGTGTTTTTTTAGGATATTCTTTTCGAAAAAAGGGATATAAATGTTATGATCCCCAAAATAACAAAATGCTTGTCTCAAGAGATGTCACCTTCTTTGAGACTGAACCATTTTTTAAACACCCCACTCAAGACGTTTCCGTTCCATTACCAAACTCCCTTCCTCAAACCACACACCAAGGAGGAGGAAATGACCAAGGAGGAGGAGATGACCAAGGAGGAGAAAATGACCAAGGAGGAGGAGATGACCAAGGAGGAGGAAATGACCAAGGAGGAGGAGATGACCAAGATAATACCCAAAACGAAGACAACACTGAAGAAGGAGACAATCAACAAGAGATTCCAAGAAGGTCCTCTCGTCAAAGTCGGCCTCCACCTAGATTTAATGATTATTTTCTCTCTCACACCACTTACCCTATTCAAGATCACATATCCTATCATCTTTTTTCACAAAAACACCAAGCCTTCTTAGGAGAATTAGAAAAAACCAAAGAACCCATTTCCTATGATGAAGCCACAAAAAACAAATATTGGATCAAAGCCATGAATGAAGAAATACAGGCCCTCGAAACCAACCACACCTGGACTATAGTCCCTCTCCGACCTGGCATAAAACCAGTTGGTTGCAAGTGGGTTTACAAAATCAAGTACCATAGCAATGGAAAAATAGAAAGATACAAAGCTCGACTCGTTGCTAAGGGATATACCCAAACCTATGGGCTTGATTATCTTGAGACCTTTGCCCCTGTAGCAAAAATGAACACTGTTCGTGTTCTTCTATCTGTCGCCGTCAACCATGGATGGAGTCTATTCCAAATGGATGTCAAAAATGCCTTTCTACAGGGAAATCTGGAAGAAGAAGTTTATATGACTCCACCCCCTGGATACACCTCTCATCCTGACCAGGTATGCAAGCTTCACAAAGCTATATATGGACTAAAACAATCGCCTCGTGCCTGGTATGCCAAACTCAGTCACTCTCTTCTTAGGTATGGTTTTATTAAAAGCTCTGCTGATGCCTCCATGTTTACAAAACATGATCATAAAAACACTACCATTATTCTCATTTATGTCGATGATATTATAATAACCGGTAATAATAATCACCAAATAAATTTAGTCAAGGGCTACCTAAAATCTAAATTTGATATAAAAGACTTAGGAATTATGAAATATTTCTTAGGTATAGAAATTGCTCATTCCAAGAAAGGGTTATTCCTTTCACAACGTAAATACACCCTAGACCTCCTTAAGGAAACCGGGAAAATAGGATCAAAACCTACCACCACACCAATAGAAACTAATAGGAAGATAGGACCCACAGATGGCACGCCATTAACCAATATTGGACAATTCCAAAGATTGGTAGGAAAACTAATCTACCTCACAGTTACTCGACCAGATATCACCTACGCTGTAAGTCTTATAAGTCAATTTATGCATGCTCCCCACACACATCACTTAGACTTGGTTAACAGAATCTTATGTTACCTAAAAGGCTCACCCGGGCAAGGACTTTGGATGAAACCTAACAAGTCTAATTCAATTATTGGTTATTCTGATGCAGATTGGGCTGGAAGTCACGATCGGAAATCTACCACTGGCTTCTGCACATTTGTTGGAGGAAACCTTGTTACCTGGCGATCTAAGAAACAAAATGTCGTTGCTCGCTCCAGTGCAGAAGCAGAATATCGTGGAATGGCATCCACTACCAGCGAATTAATCTGGCTCAGTCAGCTTCTCAAAGACATGAATATCACAACCCAAGGCCCGATGAAAATGTTTTGTGACAATAACGCAGCCCGTCACATCGCAACAAACCCTGTCTTTCATGAAAGAACTAAACATATCGAAGTTGATTGCCACTTCATCCGAGAAAAGATTCAGTCAAAAGAAATAGAAGTTCCCTACGTTCCCAGCAAAGGACAACTTGCGGACATATTCACTAAAGCTCTTGATCACAAATCGTTCTCTACACTTCTTCACAAGTTAGGATCTATCAATCCCTTCCAGATCCAACTTGAGGGGGCGTGTTAAAATTACCTTACCGTTGGCACCACCGGTCCAGCTTCTTCCGCCGTTTCCGCTTCTCCACAAACAATAAATACATATTTATTATACTCCAACGTATCTATTATACTTTGTATAAATACATTACAAAACATGTAATACATACAATAGAAATAATAAGAATCTTCTTCTTCTTCCTCCTCGCAATCTCTTTTAGCATATATAGCAAAGAAAAAAACAAAACAAAATGAAATATAATATAATATAATAGACCACATGCACGGTGCAATAATGTTAACATAAAATTATGTTCCCATTCCACTAAACACCAACTTACAGGACGATTTGGCAATCCAAACCCGGAATTTTCCTTTGTCGCAACTCCCACCCGTTCCCCGCCACCGACACTGCTTCAGCTGCTCCGCCTCCAGCGCCGAAACCTCCTGCGGTAAGATCACCGCCCTTACATTCCACCAATTACCGCTCCAAAACAAAACAAAACAAAACAAAACCTATTCGAAAAAAAAAGAATTACAAAAGACATAACCAAATCGTGGATTAGGAGATATTCACATTATTCTAATCGCATCTGGAATTGGGTTACCCTGTGATTGATGCACGAGTTTATGTGCCAATAATATCTCCACTCCTTACCATGTTCACTCAGACTACTGGACTTCACTTGTACCAAAATATACTGCTGTCAGATCTCCCTCTTCTTCTGGCATTCTAATTGTTTAGCACTTTCTTGTTAAGTATATTAATGCAATGCATGGATGGTAGGCAAACCTGCTCATGTGCGCATCTCTGATGTGCTCTCTCACTACAGTGGTACCAGTGTTAGCTGTTTCTTGGCAAATTCGTCAACTCCGATCGATCGATCTTCCAATAAATGCTGTTTTTAAGGGATGTTCGGGCATTTGCATCTTTCAAATCAAGTTTTATTTGCTACGGATTCGCTGGTCTGTTCTGACCTATTTTGCTCTGTTATGTTCGACCCATTTAAGATTTTTGACTTGTCAATTTCTAAATCCATTTTAAAGTGTGGGCGTGTGGCAAATATGGATCAGATCATGATTGCAATTAGGGGTGAACAATCGGTCCGACCTGGATCGGATCGAACTCGGACCAGACCAGAACCGGATCAAATCCGAACCTCGGACTGGTCCGGTCTAAATCCGGTTTTTTACCTTAAAAATAAAAAAAATAAAAATCAGATCAGTCCAAATCGAACCAGAACCGTATTGGCTCCGGATCCCGGACCGAACATCGTACCGACCGGGACCGGACCAATTGTTACTCACCCCTAATTGCAACTTTTCTACCTAGGAAATTTAGTTGCCAAAGCGAACCAATTATTGAAGGGTCAGGATTCCCTCCATTTCATCGATGGTCAAATTACTCGATATAATTCAGATTTTAAATATAATTGAAAATTTAGACTGTGCATTTTGATATATGAAACAAATTATCTTGCATGTTAAAAGTCATAAATTTATATATATACATTTTTAATGAGATCAAAACAAAAATAAAAATGAACATACTGTACTTGTAGATTTCTTGATCATATGTGAAATGATTATCAAAATTTACAAATTTCGACGTGCATGAATATATCGGATCATAAACCGAAATCTGCTGTTTGAATTTTCAATTATACAAAAAATAAAAAAATATATCGAAAGAACTTAATCCTCAAGTAACCGAAGAGAATTCATGTTCCTTATTGTTGGACTCGATGCAATTGAAGGTTGCCTATTGTTCATTTTTCTAAAAAAAACGTGAGAGTACCTTTGATGTTGAATGTTATTCGGGTAAACGCCAACTCACCTTGATGTTTGAACATGTCTTACGTAGAAGTCTATATTTTATATTTTTTTTCCAATTTCATTATTTGGACATGTTTTAACATGCCAAACAATGATTTACCACCTCATTTTGATATCTCCTATAGTCCTATTTTGACCTAGAAAGCCAGTTTGACATATAAACTGCATACTAACTCACTAGCCTAGTGGGGCATGTAATAGGTTATAAGTACCCATTTATATTACTCGTCTTGACCTAATCGTCGTTACAAGTTGGCAGACCAATTGTTGATATCTCGAACTAGGAACGTAAACGAGCTGAGTCGAGCGAAATTTCAAGCCATAAGTATTATCTTATGTTATTAACAAATACAAAAAAATAATTTTGAATTGAGCAATAAAAAATTCGAACGAGCTATCGAGCTGAGCATCAAATTTTTTCTAGTTCGAGCGGTTCGTTTACTGAATCAAGTTTGAAGATTTTTTGGTTTTTAATCAAGATTCTTCATTTTGAAGTTAAACTAGAGTCGAGTTCGAGTCGAACTATCGAGCCGAACCAAAGTTGACAGCCCTATCTCGAACCATATCGAGATAATTTTTTAATCGGAAGCCATTTCCAAATCATCTTAAACTTAAGAGGTTCAAATGCAAAAAATAAAAAATCCATCTTTAATTTACTTACCTTAAAGGGCAGCAGTTAGAAATCCTTTTCCTATCCATAGAAATGCTTGATACCCACTTCACTGCATGTTTGTGGGTCATCCATCCAGTCCAGAGTTCATTTCCCCGGTGGATGGGTGGGTTTATGATGTGGGTGGGTTTTGCATTATATCATATATTATTATTAAGATGCCTCCTATTTATTCTGGGCTTTGATATATGTCTTCGTTCCCAAGACGAAATTTTGCTTGAGGAGGACATGGAAGAAGCTTCTTGATGGCGTTCACGTGAAGAGCAAATCCACGATTTGGACTCATTAGGACGAGACGAGACGAGAATAACACACCCTTTTGTCCATGCATGTCTTGATGTTTAATTGTTTCCCACTTCTGCTCCCTCTTCCATTCCGTGTCTGTCTGACTCTTGGGTTTTGGTTGTGTTCTTTCATGTTGTGTAGCCATGGAGACCCGCAAAATGGGATATTTGGGGGGGAAAATGGGGCTTTGTGAGGATTTAAGACATGGGTCGTCCCCATCTTCCCATCGCAAGTGGTCGAGGTGAGTGAGTTTTTTTGGTTGCTTTTCATGATTATTAATGAATGGTTTGTTCCTGATCTACGGCTTTTCATGAAAATGACAACTGATGTTTGTTTGTGGGCAAATGTTTTTCTTCTTTTCTTTTATGTCTGTGCTCAAGTTTTTGATGATCCTACAAATGATTGTTCTGCAAACTACACTTGGTTCCACTTTCTGTCTTCTATGATTTGTTATCAACTTTTGACTTGTATGCATGCCATGTCTTATTCAGTACCATCGTTGTTGTTGTTGTGCAGTGCCTCTGAATCTGTTGCAGCATTTCATTCTTCTCATCATCCTAATACAGTAAGAATCTATACTTCATTCCACTTCACTTTTGTACAGCTTTCTTATCTTTCTTTGGTAATTTCATTAGCAAATTACCTAGCTTGGCTTTTCCTTTTGTTGCATGTATGTATTTTGTTTGCTATTTGTGATTTACTACTATTGTTATTTTTTGCCATCTGTGGTGCTGATCTTGCAATGTGAATTAGTTAAGCGAGTGCGTGAAGTAGATTCTCATATGCATTTCTATATTATTGGTCAACTTGTCTATACACTTCGGTCAACAAGGCTGTCAATTTTCATTGCATTCTTTTCCAAGTGGAGTTCAACGTTGGGAAACCAATCTTCATTGACATTCCCTTACATCATAAGCGACATTTGTTTGTTGAAAGACCAAACCAGATTCGCATCAGAATGGTTTCAGTACATATACCCTGACCCTTTTACCTTAAAAATTCCTCCTCAAAGAATGACGTCTCCTCCTTGTCATAAAATATGTGGAAACTATCGTGGTTGAGGCAGAGCAATTGTTGTCATTTATTCTCTGGTTTTATACGTCGTGCTCTTGTTATATCCTTGATTTGCACGCATATGCACTTAGCATCACGAAGATTATCATTCTTTTGATGCAGACACCAAAATTTCCTTTTTTTCTCAGTGAATTTTATGGTTTTATTTTCATTTGTGTTGCAGAAAGAAGCAGAATTGGTGAGAGAGATAGCTGCTCTAGAATTGGAAATAGTACATTTAGAGAAATACATTCTCTCACTATACAGGACGGCATTCGGGCGCTATCTGATAAAACATGCAGCCTCAATCCAGACCTCAAGTTCTGTTTTAAATGGTAACACTGAAATCTCATCGAAAGATGATCAAGACATGACTGAATGTCAGGAGAAACATATAAGCATTGATAAAGTAACTGCAGTCAGTGGTGCTCACCTTGATGAAACAGATCAAACTGGAAATGGAAGAACAGGTCATCAACAACTTCAGACGAATGGCACCAACTCAGATAGTTCAACTCATTCACTTCCCACCATTCCTGCAAAAGAAGAACCTACAACTGTAAGAAAATATTTACTTGACTTACTCAACTAAAGATTAATTTTTATGATTTTGTTGGTCGACCATCGACCATTTCTTTGAAATCCAAGTACTTAGATGAAAGCTAGGGGATGCATCTCTCTTGTAGTGTTATACGGTTATACAATTTAAATTTTGAGTAAGGAGGGACTATATGTCTCATACTCCCTGCACGTATGACCCTGGTTGTTTTTTGTTTCTGTCTGAACTATATGAGTTATCATGAGCTCCCACAGATTGATTAACTTAACTCTGTTACAATATGGAATTCGGTCTGTCCACTAACTCTTTAAAACTCAAGTAGGTTAGTAGGATTATAGCTGATACAACTCTTTTTGTGCTTATCTTTTTACGGTCTCAAGGGTCATGGCTTATTGGGCAAAGAAAAACTCAACTTGTAGTTGTAGTGTATTAATACACTTCCAATTTTGAGTAATTTGAGATTACATTTCCAACATACTCTCATGTTTCTGTAAAGAAACTATTAGGATTATATTTTTGCCGTAGTTATGTTAGTAGTTTTTTCTTCTTCTATTTAGTTCTTGTATTAATTATTGCAACATTCGAGTTCTCTTTGGAGATAAAATATGTAGCCTGCTAAAAAGCTGTGAATTTTGTGGTAATGTTTAATTACTTGAGGGTGTTTTTTCCATATTGGATATATGGAATTAATGCACTATCTACACATTCAAACTGTTTTGGTACATTAAAATGTTCCTCAATCAATATTATTGCAATTGTTATGGCGAATGAAGGATATCTTGGAGGGCCCTTCAGACCATAGCACCCTTGCCGATCATCTTTGCGCTTCTCTTAGGGAAAGTATATTTGGCAGACCTTGCAAACTCTCTGAAGATATCATCAGGTGCATTTCAGCTGTCTACTGCAAGCTTAACATCAATTTAACCACACAAACAGAGTTATCATCTTCACCAGTCTCATCGTTATCATCCTCAAGCACTTTTTCTCCCAAGGACCTGTCTGACAATTGGAGTCCAAGATACCAGTACGAAGTCACAGATAGTCCAAGTCAACTGGAATTGATAAAGGAAAAGATTTCCCCATATAGTGAAATGATACAAGTAATAAAAATATGTATAGACAAACAAAGGTTTCAATCTGCGGCAACTTTGTTGGAGAATCACAGGTATTCATCGTGAACATTTAACATGTTCAGTTTGATTCAATTTCCTTGTTCTTGGATTCCTTTTATATCTTGTAAAATTCTGCTAGGGGTTTTCTTAGAATTAAATATAGCGTAATAAAAACCACATAGAAGTGAAGAAGAAAGTAACATGACTCTTTTCTTTGCAATTTAGATTTTATTGTCAGTATTGTAAATAATGACATTTCAGTTCAAAATCAGTGTGAATTTTAAATATCCTTCAGAAATCAGAAGTATCAAATCAACAAGATTTGGGACATAATTTAAGTTATCATGTTTGGGTTGAGGGATAAAGTTATGATAGTGAAGCAACACTAGCAGCTTCCATGGAAGTGTGCATCGGAAGTCATACAAAGAATTGTTGCATTCAATCATGTAATAGGCTTGGTAAAATTTTGAAGGACAAAACAAAACAAAATCTAATCATCAGCAACATGAAGTATTTACGTCTAAGCAGGAGTTTGGTGCGTCGTCTTGAAACCGTGGACCCAAATATGTTGAATCATGAAGAGAAGCTTGCGTTTTGGATCAACATACATAATGCTATGGTTATGCATGTATGTTATTTTCTCACAATTTCTTTTCCCAATGCAATATATTTGTATTGTTCTGTAACTTGAGCAAATAAATCATTTGCAGGCATTTATAGCATATGGGCTTGAGAACAATCAGATCCGAAACACACCCTCAGTTCTTAAGGTAACAGAATTCCAATACTGTTTCAATTGTACGATACCATCATTATGGCAATTTCAGCAAATTTTTATTTTTCTTGGTACATGTAATTTGTCTTCAGAGATCATACAACGTGGGAGGAATGCATTTGAACGCATATGAAATACAAAGATTGATTTTGGGGTGCCGATCCCACTTCCCTGAAGCTGTAAGAATTTCATTTCTCTGTGCCTGCAAAGTGCAAACAAAAACTCGAGTTTGTTACAAGTTGATGTTTTGTCTATTGGTATTTCAGACTTTTTCGGTGTCATTTTTTTTCTTAGTGTCCCATATAAGTGACCGAATTATAGAAATGATCTTCAAATGCAGATTTTCCTTTTATGAAAGACATGAAAGGAGGGGACTAGTTGATTTTTTTCCTCTCGTGACCTTGGCTGAAATCTCTGCACGAATCACTTGAAAATGAGTTGTGGCATTCCTCACAAAGAGTTAGCAAACAATACTTTCCCATCTGATTTCTATCGAAGTTGCGCAAATAAAGTCCAAATACATGTTCTAGTGTAAAACCTCCAAGTTTAGTCTCACATTGCTTAACATGAGAATGTTGGGTGTGATATAAAGACACGAGCCCACTACCATAACACTTACCAACTTAAGTTTTGTGACAATAGGTGGGTGTTGTGGCCAGTGGGCACATGGGTGACGAACCGGGACCCGGGCTCGATGAGGGTTCGGGGACGGGACGTTACAGATGGTATCAGAGTCTAAACTAGCCGGAATTGTGGGAACTAAGTGTTACACCTAAAGGGTGGAATCCACCTCTAGAATCCCACAACGCCTGATGACTGAGTGACTTGACCCTGACGAGGACGTCGGGTGTTCAAGTGGGGTAGGTTGTAAAACCCCCAAGTTTAGTCTCACATTGCTTAACATGAGAATGTTGGGATGTGATATAAAGACATGAGCCCACTACCATAACACTTACCAACTTAAGTTTTGTGACAATAGGTGGGTGTTATGGGTCAGTGGGCACATGGGTGACAGACCGGGACCCGGGCTCGATGCGGGTTCGGGAACGGGACGTTACATCTAGCATGAGTTATCAACCATGGATTTACAGGATAGTATAGAAATTGGTTATTACTATGTCATTCACATAATATATACTTTTGTTGTAACAATTTTGTTAACTAAACTAACTAGACCAACTTTCTCTCCAGCACCAAATTAATTTTTCTTATCTTGTGCAGAGCATACGGTCCCTGGTGCCACCTCCAATCAAGTTCAAGACTATAAACAAGAAACATCCATATGCTCTTGACCGGTCCGAGCCGCTAGTGCATTTTGCTGTTTGCTTGGGAGCATTTTCCGATCCCGCGGTATGACCCTCACTTCTAGCCGTGCTTGGTCTCTCTTTGAAGTTAATAGTATCTACTAATTTTCCTATCTTTGTACAACTGTAATTGGATTACTTGAAACGACCATTCTCAGGTTCGAGTGTACACCTCGAAGAATGTGACTAATCAGCTCCAAGTCGCGAAACAGGAGTTCCTACAAGCCAACTTCTGTGTTCACAAGCAAACCAGAATCGTACTTCCGAGGATTCTGGAATTCTATGCGAAGGATGCATCTTTGAGTTCATCTGCTCTTCTTTTGGATGTCCAGGATTGCTTGTCGGAGAGCCAACAGAAAGCCATCCAACTGTGTTCCAAAGAGAAACGCGAGAGATGCATTCAGTGGTCCTCATACAAGACTTCTTTCAGATACATACTGCACAGAGATTTGGATTCAGATAAACAATAAGCTTATTCTTTATTCATTTTTCCTCCTGTAAATACAAGTTTTACCTCAACTCTACTGTTGGCAATGTTTTATCTACTGCATGTTCTGTTGTTAATAAAGCTTAGATGGCGCTCTTTTCCCATTATAGGCCACAGTTTGAGCTTGTTGCTTATTGTTTAAATTTTGATGATATTATTTACACTTCGAAAATTCTTTATTAGTTTTGGCATAATTCTTCATCATATAATCTACAATCATTACACAAAATTACAATTTACTACTGTCTCTATAAATACTTATAATTTACAATTACTGCCATTGTTTTGATAATTTGTGATTGGTTTGTAATTTGCTTTACTGCCACTTGTTTGATAATTTGTGATCGATACTGCTATCATTACGGGTGAGACTGATTTTTTAATCATATGAAAAGTTAATTATCCTTTCTTTGCCATTTTCTTCCCCTAATCAATTGTTATTTAATTCTGGACATTTGTTTAACTGTATTGTTTGTTCAGACTGATTTGCTAGCTGAACGTTGTTGCTAATCAGACTGCACAATCGAAAAGCTCTCAAGTTACTCAAGAAAGATGATATTCAACTGCTGAATAGAGAACCATAACCAAACTTTGAAAGGTCGCAATCTTTAACTATATGGTTAGTAACCGTGCAATCAAATTGTGCTACAGATACAACTTGCTCGTACTCGATCCACGCCAATGAAACAGAAATATCAAAACTTACAAGATACACACCAAAACATATAGATGAAAGCAGACATCTTATGTGTGCCTACAAGGAAGAATAAACAGGAAAATAACCACACTAGAACTGTAAAAACTCCAGTACCAAATCTTCAACTCTTTCTGTCTAAAGTAAATTGATTTCCACCAAAATGATGACAACAGGAACTGAGGATCCCATGTTATTGTCTTCAAAACTTGGTGATCAACAAAACTTGAGAAGTTTGCAAGTGTAACAGTTGATTGTTGCTGCAGAGTTTTTCCTGTCCTCAAAAATATACCTTCATGTCACAAAAGAAACTGACTTGAGAAGTTGGGCTTAAGTTAGATATGGAAAGTTGAACTTCATAAAGAGTATGGTATATTGAGAAGCTTACATGATCATTAGCTTTCATTTACCAAGGGAACAGTGGCAGAGTCTTCCCAAGTTAAAACTCTCTCTTCTGCCAGTTTTGCCTGGTACACAGATTATAATATATAGTTAATGTGCTGACCATATTCATGTTGATTAAATATTCACAAATTTCAATATGCTAATTGACAAAAAAGTTCAAACTACATATGAACATCTGGAGAAGAACACACCTCTCTATTCCAATCAGTTCGTAGAGTAATGACTATCAAGATGATGGTTTGCAGCAAAATTCCAAGAAGTACACCAGACCAAAGTCCCTGAAAACAGAAATGGTAATAAAAAATATATCATATATTCAAAAATGCGATTCATTAAAGATAAGTGGCTTGAGAAAACATTTAAAAACAAGCTTATGTGCACCAAATCACAAGAAGCAATGACAAATCTCACAATAGATCATTGTTTTTCACGGTGGATGTACTTTTCTCTCAAATATAAACATTTAGGAAGACATAAATTCAGAGGAGAAAAATATTTGTTCTTTGCATACCTCCAAGCCGAAGTCAAATTTGAAACCCAGAACAACAGCAAGAACCAATCCAAACAGGTAATAGCAACCAATATTTATGTATGCAATGGTGGCTTGCCAACCTGCTCCAACAGCGACACCTAAAAAAGGGAAAACAGTTAAGTAGAATCTTTGAGGACTGAAATAAACATTAATGTAAGCCAATTGTGATGATCCAAATTATAAGGTCAAGCAAGGCATGTATTTCCAACAATTCCCCAAGTACAATCTCGTCGCAACCAATTTCATCCATGTAAACCAAAATTTAACACACACACCTGAGAGAACTGGTTGTATGCTGCCGAGGAAAATTGAAATGCACAGATAAATAGTTAGTTCGCGGACTCTGTCCATTACTACTTTATCTTCTGTGAAGAGAACTGGGTAGTCATTCCTTGTGAACCAAACTAAAATTGTAAATGTAGTTTGTATGGCCACAGACATTAACACCACGACAATTACGGAGAACTTGGCAGCTTTTGGACGGCCAGCTCCAAGCTCATTTGATACCCTAACACTGTTAAAAAGTACAGAAAACTGAATCAGGAATAACTCTTCCAGTGAATACTTTTGCTATCATATCAATGATATGCATTGCAGCTTACAAATATCTTTGAAATTTGAACAAGTTGCAAAAGACCTGGGCTTTACCTTATAGCTGCAATAAATCCAAGTGGAATCATGAAACACCATCCTTCTATATTCATGCTGTAAACAAAACAAAACAGAACAAAGCAAAGCAAATTAATATATTCTGTGTGATGATAGGAGAGAACCAACATAAAAGCTTCATAAAGAGATAAAATTTCGAAAATGGAAAGGTAGTTTGACTGACCAAATTGAAGCAGCATCAACTGCTATTTGTGGGTCTTTCAGAAGGCCAGCTAACACAATCAATATCATATAAGCCCAATATTCCAAACTGCAAGGGAAGACGAACATTTATTTGCCAATAGCACGAAAAAGACACTAAATAGAAGTGGGAAGACAAGTAGTGTAGAGAATGTTGCAGAAAATTATGATAGAGCAATGAAGGAGAATATACATCCAGGTATCACTTGGCATGAAGGTAACAGGAGGAGAATAGTGAAAGGGTAATGTTTTTGAATAGGAAAACACATTTTTTAATTAAGATAATATGCGTGCCTTAAGGGGAAATTTTTATCCCCTTAATCATTCTCCCTCATTCTCTCATTCTAGCCGATACCTTAACGTAAGAAACAAGCTATTATGCGCACTAACACACACAATTCATAAACTTCGAGAATATTATGAGAAACTTTTACCATTATTGATCATTAACTTTTACCATTACTTTTTGACACCTAGAGAAATTCTCACAAGGAGACTACTAAACCCTAGTTCTGTTAATTGAATTTGCATGGGCAAAATACAATGTTACTTACCATCTGAAGAATAATTATGATTAATGAAAACAACCACATTATATCAATGTCGTCGTCATTATTAGTAAGAGCAATATTGGAGTGGGGAAAAAAAATCATATGATCAAAATACGATATGCCATCTGATGATAATAAACAAGAAACTGGAAAAATGCAAAAATCAGGAGGAACAGATAGAAGACAAACCAGAGCATAACAGCTGAAGCCAAGGATATTCCAATGAAAGAAGTCAGATCAGAGAAGGCCATCCATGAGAAACCTGTCCAAGATTCTTTGCAGCTCCCGGACAAAATATAGGCCAATTGGCCACCAACTGAAACTACCCAAGAAATATTCAAAGTAACTGCAGCCCCAACCAATCCCCATCCCAACTTGATGATGCATAGCCAGCTCAAGAACAAATGCAAAACCAAAGCCACCGCAGAAATCCATGTCATGGCAATGACCTTACTCTGAGCCTGAAGAAACTTCTGAATTGGGAAGTTTATTGCGAAAGCAAACAGCTCTGGTATCATCCATAATGAGAACTTCCCTGCCAGGTCTGCGATCTCATCACTTTGGCCCAGGAATTTGAGTATTGGAGCAGCAAAAATATAGGGAATGCAGAGAAAACTAGCTGTGACTAAGAGAATAATCCACGATCTCTGCATGTAAATTCCTAACATGTTCATTTTTCCAGCCCCATATGCTTGCCCACAAAGAGTTTCCAATGCACTTCCCATTCCCAACTGTGAGAGTACACCATGCAATAAAAATCAGCTTCCCATGATCACAAGACCTCATATTATTATCACAAACAAATAAATATATGTTTACTACAACCAAAAAAAGTTTCAGTTTCTCTAAACTTTACACAAAATCCAAACAATTGTATGGTGGTAACAACCGCTAAACTAAAACTTACTACAATGTTGTAAGAGTAAGATTATATTTGACACACACCAAAAAATCCTTGACATCAACAGCAGAGTGAACATGTTTTGAGCAGATCTTATAACACAGGCTCACTCTTAAATTCCCCCTTTACCATCAACTCTACATGTGTCATGAAAAAAAACTAGTATGTCATTATTTAATAAAACCTAGACAATAAGATACACTAGGCAATTAGAGAAACACGTTTTCACTCCACATGACAACCACTAGTCAAGACAGCAGTGGTACCAGGCATAATTCTGATCAAATCGGTCAAATATTCTTAGCGAAAAATTCCAAATAGTCACGTCACGATCCACTAATTGAAACTGCATTTAATATTTTCCCCGATATTAACCAAGCTCCTATTTTCCGAAAAAGGATCACTTGAACCTCTTCCACCGCTCTCCAACATCATATATACTCAGTGAAATCATTCAAATGCAACACAAACACCACAATTCATATATATATATATATAATCAAAAAAAATCAATAAAAAAACATATTAACCAACTGAGGTTTGGTACATCATTTGTCTTGAATTGCATGTATGGACAGCAAGTGAGTTGGGATTTCATTTTTAACCAAAAAGTAATTTTTATTTTTTGCAAAAAACACAGATAGGAATGAAAGGAAAGGAGAAAGTAATAGCTAGTAACCATGACGCCGAAGCCGATGCCGGAGACGACTAGGTTCTGGATACCGACGGCGGCGAGCTCGAGGGTGCCGATGTGACCGACAAGGGCTTGGGTGACGGAGCCCATGGAGTACTGCATGATGGACGTCAATATAGCTGGTCCGGCGATGTACCAAAGCATGCCCATCTCCGCCCACGTCTTCTCCCACAAACTCTCAGGCAACGTAACCCCATCATAATCTATCTTGTTGTTGTTGTTGTTGTTGTTGTTGTGTTCTTCTTCCTCTTCTGCTCTGGTCTTGAGGAGCGCAACGGTTGTGGAGGTGGACTTCATGCTGGGAAGGAACAAAATGAAACAGATATTTTGCTCCATCGGTGGGTGTACATACATTAAATATTTATAAGCTCGCTCGCTCGCTCGATCGATAGGTGGGTATTTTGCTCTTTGCGCCCTCTCTTTTTTGGTTTTCGTGCTTTCTGCCTTTTAGCATGCGGCGCAAGCGTGACAAGGGTTTTCTAAAGGGTTATTTGCTTGGGTGTCACCAAAAAACAACTAAATTGACTTTATGCCACTTGATTTTGACTATTTGGCCTAATGTCATAGAAAAATCAAACTATTTATCTTAATGCCATAAGAAAACAAAAAAATTACCTTTATGTTAAACGTTAACTTTTCTGTTAACGTCCGTTAAGTATATTAGTATTTAATGGAAATTTTGCAGATTCACCTTCAATAAACCAAAAATTCATAAAATTCATTATATGTGTTGTAAAAATTACAAAAAAATATTCAAAAAATTTATCTATACACTCTCTCATCTCTATATTTCAACTTTCATTTCTTTTTTTCTCTCACTAAACTTATTGACTCGATTACTAAACTAATGAAATTCGATAATTTTTTAATTTTAAAAATACAAAATAAATAATTATTTTTTATTAAAAAATTCATTTGTCTAATAAAAATTTATTTTTTATATAAAATGTGTTTTTCCAAAAATATTATTTTTTTATATAAAAAATCTTTTATCAAGTTAACGGGTGAATCTGCAAAATTTTCATTAAATATTAATATACTTAACAGACGTTAACAGAAAAGTTAACGGTCCGACGGAATGTCATAAAGGTAATTTTTTTGTTTTCTTATGGCATTAAGATAAATAGTTTGATTTTTCTATGGCATTAGGCCAAATAGTAGAAATCAGGTGGTATAAAGTCAATTTAGTTGTTTCTTGGTGGCACCCAAGCAAATAACTCGTTTTCTAAAAGTGTTAGGACTTAAGAGTACTTACTTGTTATGTCAGACGAAGTCAATGAAAACAACTATAAACTACAAACAATATATTATAAAAAAAGGATGAGAGATTAAAACATGCTTACGTCACTTTAATTACGTCACTTTAAAACAATATATGTTTTGTAACTGTAACATTTTTTTTTGGGGTGAAGGGATCGTTGAATTTTGGTCATATGATAATGATCGGTAAATTGTATTTAATTGCAAAGTGCTTAGTCAATGTGTTGGTTGTATATAATTTCGTGCAAACTTCAATGTGCACATGCTACACAGTTTCTTTGTTATCCTCATTTTACTCTGGTTCCCGAGTATTCAGTCTTGACTTTTGAGGTGGTGTTTTTTACTTTTTAGTTGTTTTGAGTGGATACTTTTAAGATTTCTTCTCCTTCTTCTTAAACACTGACATACATAATATTTTCTGAGAAGTTAGATATGAGGGTGGTTGGACTATCTTCAGCAATGTTGTACAACAGCCCGTGAATATTTAGTACCAAAAAGACATCAAACACGGAAAGTAATATACATATCCAGCTACCATTCTATAAATTAAGAAGAGGATAATAATGAACACAGGCCAGAAGGTGATTATTTACAACAACACATCTACTGACTGATCTACCCATACAAGTTTTAACAAATTAAAAAGTGTTTATGCATGATTGATAAAAGAAAGACCGAAAACAGTGTCACTTGTGGTCCTGTTGGTGCGTGAAGGTGGCGGCTAAACTCAAACAGATGATGGGATGAGTTTGTCTCCATGCATGGATGGGTGTGTTTGGGAAAACTCCACGATGGATATTGTTTGGTCCTGGGTTTTCTCGTCCCATTTAAAACTCCACACGCATGCATCCGAATATGCCATCGATAGATCATCTTTTTGATTAAAAGAAACATTATATGTCGCTCAGACACACTGTTAAACCAAAAGCATGACGTTGGTCAGTTGGTGGTGGAACAAACAGATATGCAAATTCCAAAAAGGTAATTATTACGGTGGATCAATTATTCAATTGGTGAAACTAGTGGGCGTTATTTTGTCCGTACAAAGAGCCAACGGGACTGGAGAGTGGAGTGAAATTGTTGGCTCTTTTCATTTGATGTTTGTCTATTGGATTGTATTTTGAATAATAATTTCTCGCAAAAATGTTTGTGAATTGTGATACGATCGGGGTAGTATAAGTTTAGTTCTTGATGATCGAAGAAGTTGATCACAAACACTCACCTTAGGAATGAGTACTTAATTGCCCCTTTGGATAGTCAATTACATGAGTTATTTTTTTCAACTAAGAAGTACCAGTACGTACGTCAAAGAAACCTAATTTAATAGAGTTAACCATGATAAAATCCTGTGGGGACGTATAGGACGTATTCATCTTGACTTTAGCAAGTAACTAAAATCAAATGATACGTACATAACAATCTACATCGTTCAAGTAGGAACTATGTTTTGCACTCGCCCAATATATTCGTGAAGTGCTTTTTTTATTCGAGTGCACCAATTTTGACGGACCAACCAAACTAACCAAAAGAGTCAAGCTTGGACGGACAAATTCCGATCAAATATATAGGCGATTATCTCATGTTGTATGTTTTATATCTTAAATACATTTTAAGATATGGAATGAAGCTTCATAGTTTGAAATACATCACATTCTCATAATAATACAGAATGATACCTACCGCAATTATCACACCTACCATCTAAGAGTCGAGACCAACTTTTCTTAATAAGACGGTAGTTATGTATATCTTTTTTATATTCAAGACCAGCCTTTTTGGAACCAAATTCTAGACCAACCCACTAATGAAGACATTACGACAATAACCCCAAGTCATGCGGAAGTTTGAAAGTTGACGCACTGCGAAAAACTATCAAATATATCATACTTTCATCTTATAGGTCATATTTAATATGTTTCAATTCACATAGCTTTACGCATTGACAAAGACCACGCATCGTCTTGGGAGGAATTGTGAAAGTTTTGAACTAGGCTAGAATAGTAGAAGTGTAAGTACGATGTTAGAAAAATCGTCCATGAAGATCAATGTCATTGTTGAAGATCAATGCTAGAATAGTAGAAGTGTAAGTACGATGTTAGAAAAATCGTGTGATGCATATTTTGTAAACCTTTTTATGATATTCAGATTGGTAACAGGCAAAGAAGATCAATGTCATTGTTGACGATCAATTAAAACTCTAAAACCTATTTTTCCTCGTCAATAAAACACCAATTAACTTAGAAAGAAGATTTTAATTTGGTCAAGCCTTCATTCAAAAGCTTGCAACAAGATATGACAAATTGGGATCCGACAAAGTGTATCATGCTTTTGACATAATTATTTCATTCACATTCTTTGTTAGGTGGTCATAATTAATAAGCCTACGATCATCAAATAATTGTAAAATGTTTTTGGTGTCAAATTATATCGTGGCACCGTGCTGAACATTATTGTGGTCAAACCGTGTGAGCGGTCCTCAAATATTGGGGCCATGTTTGTTATTTTTAATTAAAAATAATAATGATAATGATTTCTGCTGAACATGGTTAGGCCCTTCAATCTTCATCATAGCTGGCTAAGAAGACTACATGTTCAAATTTGATAAAGCATCATTAAACTAATTGCTGCAGTCTCATTGTTAGCTAAAGCCCCCATAGTAGCAGTCGCCTCCTCTCTATCACACTTATTAAGAATTAAGATCCCTCCAAATTCCATTAATGCTACAGGCATCTTGCTATGTCCCACATATATATCATCTTCTAATAACCCATTTAATTTCCTCCCTGCCTAAATGATATGGTTTTCCTATAACCACGGGGTTTGACCATACCCTCCTCCAATTTAGATTTTTAGTGATACATCAATCCATATTCTTTAATTTCAACCAAGTATTATCACAAATATTTCTCAATTGGATAATGTAATGCCAACAACACCTTTCCGTTCAATTATGTTATTATGCATCTTACTTCCAAGTTGGTCGAATTTGTTTTGATACCCTCCAATCTGATGTGTTAGGTTAATAAAATATGTATATGTTAACTTCCCAGTTACATCTTGATGTTTTTTGCACCAACAGTAAGTTCATTACCAAAACTTTAAATACAAGCATACGAGTTCCACGTCCTAACATCAAAACCTAGACGTATGATGTATTTAGGACGAATGTAAGAGATAATTGATATAATAGAATGAGATGAAAATGTATAGCCAATTATTATTTAATACGGAGGTTTAGAATGTAAAAGTGTCAGTTAGTCAACTTTTTTATTTATTTATCAGTCAGTTAGTCAACTTGGAGGGAAGTGATGTAAATATGCTTTGGTACAATGAAAATGGTTAGTATTACAGATGCAAAATACACAATTACTAATTATATATGTGATGCCTTCCTATTGAGACATGAGATTATGAGAAAATTAAAATATAACCCAGTCAGTAGTTATCTTACTTTTAAACATCGTAACACATGCAAGTTTCAAAAGTTCTTCAAGTTTCTGTTCCAGTATTGAAAAGTAAAATTCATTGGTGTATGCAACATATGTATATGTATGAAAAACGTATACAAAATATTTTCTGTTAGAGTTATGTGCATAGGTGAGATTATTTTTCATTTATCCTGTTATTTCACCCCAAGTATGGACCAAATGAAGATGGACCGGATCAGAAACTGAACTGGGCCACGTTCACCTCAGCTGGAGCCCAGATTTTGGATGATCGGTCGTGTCTTCATGTCCTAGTTCTTGAACACCTATATATGAAGCTAGTGTTGCTTGCATCTCTATATAAACCTCATTAGATCCAATCTTCCTTCTTCCACTTAGTTTCTCTCACCAACAGAGATTAGCCAAGCCATTCTCCTGCTTACAATTTCTTTCCCTTCTAGTTTCCTGTTCTTAAACTACTTTCTTCTTACGTTGGTGCAATTGTTCCATTTCTTCACTTCATTTTCTTGTTTTTTCCTCCTTCACTCTTAATAATCTTGGTGATAGAGTTTATCTCTGGGATTAACTAAACTTTGTAGTAGGATGATGATGGATTAAGAAGAGACGAAAAAGTTTAGAGATCGACCATATTTGTGTCTAATGACACCATTGTTTAGTGTAGTACAGTTATTAATGGCTTTGAAATAGGATTTGTTACATTAGCGTTAGAACTAGAGTTTTTGAGCATATGCTTGTGTTTACGGTTCATTTTCGTGTTTGATAGGAGTCATTCTTGCTTAGTATGAGTTTTTTTAAAAATTCATTTCTCTTAGATCTAAGTAGGATTACCTTTGTTTAATCATTGTCGGAGAATGTTTTCATAGGTATTCTTGGGTCTAGCTACTAGAACCATGTTTCTTCTGATGGTTCTATTCGGATTGTGATACCCAAGTCAAGTGATTCTTATATTGTGTATTTCAACATGTATTTCATACGAAATCTAGAGGTCCGATGCATTACTTCATCACCATTGTTCTTCCATTTGAATCACTAACTTGCATAGCTATTCCTCCTCTGACGATGAAGACCCTTCCTTTACCAGTGCTACTAGGCAACTTCATCACCATTGTTCTTCCATACTGATTGCGCTAACTTGGGTAGATTTTTTTTAAATTTTAAACTTGGGTAGATTATGACTCCCAATCTCCTGTGAAGACCTTTTCTTTACCAGCAGATTTTAAAGTCAAACGTTATGTATGGGTCATCTTACTGTAATTAACTAATGGAGTTTAAGGCTTATTTTAAAGGATCTCTTATTAAGAAAGCTATCTGATATTGGTTCTTCTCTCAATCATGCCATATCATCATAAGCTTCAAGAATAAACATTTTACGTTTTAGTGGAAATGAAACTCTTCTAAATACAATAGACATAGTTGTAGAGTTTCCATACCTTTACCTATTTTATGGTGTTTTAGAACTCCCAAACATCCCAAGGATGGGTGAAGTTAAACCCTGCTCGCTTAACGATATGTAATTTCCCAGGTCATCTCGTGTGTGTTAGTATAGTATAACTCTACCAATCCAGTGCTTAAGCTTCACTTCTGAATCATTCAGCTCAATACGTAACTATCATTAAATATAAAACGCTTACGACTATTAAACAAAGTACATTTTTGCAGGTGAAAACCTCAAAATCCACATATCAAGTTCCAAATAAGAAAGTAAGCATAATAGTAAACACAACAACAACAACAACAACAACAACAAAGAAAAAAAAAACTCAGGAAAGGAGAGGAATCAAACCGAATTTAAGGGCAAACTTCTTGTGGTTTCCGTCCAGCATGTCAGTCAAACTGCAGTTAATATTCCTCTGCATGAGCTGCCTCTGCCTCACCTCCAGACTCTTCTTGAGACCATGCCTGAAGAAGTCCGGGCAATCAACAACTTCCCCAATCCCTCTCCCCATCACCTCCTTCAGAAACCTCATCCGCGGCTCCAGCGAATTCCGAACACTCTTGATCAAAACCGGCGGATAACCGGCAACCAAAACGGCAATCTCCTTCTCCTTGAACCCGCATTGCCTCAGAAACTCCAAATTGGGTCTAAGCACTTTTTCCACATCCCTACACAGAACCTCCGGGTGGTTCACCGCCACCTTCCTTAACTCCTTCTCACTCAGTCCGACGGCGGATCTCAAAAACTCCGCCGTCGGACGGAGACGCTTCTCCACGCTGTATCCCATGATGGAGGGATTCTTCACCAAAATTCGTCCGATCGAGGTGCTGTCGTTGTTTGGATTTGGATTTGGAAGGGCGATGATGTCGGCGAGGAAGGAGACGACGAGGGAGAGCTTGGTGTCGATGCTGTAGCTGACGAGCCTCGGGTTGAGGAGGAGGAGTTTGGCGGCGTGGTGGTGGGAGATTCCTAGGGTTTGGAAGAAGGCGAGGAGAGGGCAGAGCTTGAGGTCGACACTGTGGGAGAGGAGGTGGGGGAACTTGAGGATGGCGTGGGGGAGATGGGAGGGGTTGGAGGAGAGAGTGGAGAGGCAGTGGACGGTGGGGATGAGCTTGGAGTGGAGGTTTAGGGTTAGGATTTTCGGGCACTTCTGGACCACGTGGGGGAGTTTCCGAGGAGCGATGCCGATGCTCTCCAGGTAGGTCCAGATGGCGGAGGCGGAGTCGGAGGTGGTGTGGGTGAGGGCTGGGCATTTCGACACGAGTGTTTCGATGGTTGGGCCGTCCAACCCTTTCGATTTTAGGAACGTCGTTATGGTGGCGTTTGCATTTTTTGATTCTTCCATTCTTCTTCTTCTTCTGATATTCTCTTATCCCAACTCAGCAGCTTCTACCTGTTCCAACTTCTCCACGCCTTATCTTCACCTCGTGTCCAACTTCTCGTGCTTTTGTATCTTTCGTTTACTGATAATAATATAGGAAGAAATTTCAAAATAATGGAAAAAAATAAAAATTGGAAAAATATGCACACCAGAAACTTATTTGGTAAAATATGCACGTTGAAAAACGTCACCTCATGTACCGTTTTTATTAAGTGAAAATGAGACCATTGGTGTCATTTTATCTAGGATGAAAACGACATCCAAGATGTCGTTTTTAGCCTAGGGTTAAAAACGACACTAATGTTTCCTTTTCTCCAATCTTCCCAATCTGTGTTGTGTTTTTTCCTCTCCCTCTCTCCTGCGATTTCAGTTATTTTTAGATATTTTTTGTTAAAGTTTTGCTTTATTAGTTTGTATTTATATGCATTTGATTGGTTTTATTTGGTTAGGATTTGTGTGGATTGTTTGATTTGGATTGTATTGTATTGGATTCGATTGATTGATATTTGGTTGATGAGTTTACCTTACTTTGTTTAATTAATCTTGTGTAGATGATGTTATATTGTTATGATTATTAATCTTGTGCAGATTTGATGATTTGATTAATGGATCAATTAATCTCCGAAGTCCCAATTTAATAAGTTTACATTGTTTGGTGAGTTTTGCATTGTGTGGATTTGTGTTAAACCGATTAAATTTAATGATCAATGTTGTAGTTGTTGAAATTAGATTGATTGTAGATAATGTATGAAATTTGTTTGGATTGTATTATTTAAACTGAATAATATGTAATTATTATTTTTTGTTAATTATGTTTCACAGTTTCCAAAATGTCGACTTCACACGATTGTCACGGTCATGTTGACTCTTCAGTGTTAGTACTACAGAAAGATCATAGATCATCTTCGATTCTTGAAAATGTAAGTGTTTTGATTTTAATTTCTAATTTTTGTGTATCGGTATTGGTTTTTATTTGACGTAAAATAATTAATTTTATTTTTCAGGAGCCTTTGACGGATATTAAATGCGTTGAGCACGTCATTCAGTTCAACATGTGAAATGTGCAAGATGAAAGGATGTGAGATTTGTTAGTGATTGCGGGATTGGACACTGTGTCTCAATTGCAACTGGATTAGAATCTGATCTGTGCTGTTGTGGAGAGGTGGAGGCTTGAGACACACACCTTCCATTTTAGACACTGGAATATGATCATCGCGCTACAAGACGTAGCTATGCTTAGTGGTCTTCGTGTTGACGGTTTGGCGGTGTGTGCAACATTAGATGGACTCAGGTTTGCATGAATCTGTTGGGTGCTGAAGAAGAAGCCACAACTGCAGTGAAATGTGGATACGTGTCGTTGCAGTGGTTGCAACAAAATTATCAGGTTGTTGAGCCAGATGCAACAGATGAGCATGTTATGCAGCACATGAGAGCGTACATTTTGTTTCAGTTAGGATCTGGGATAGTAGGCGATAAGAGTGGAAACAAAGTCCACCTTAGATATTTACTATTGGAAAACATATTTGAACGTGGAAACTACAGTTGCGGAGCTGCATCCTTAGCTGTTTTGTATCAATATTTGGATCAGACATGTCTGAAAAAAAGGGAAACAATTAGCTGGCTTCCTTACATGTTACAGATATGGTGTTGGGAACATCTTCATGTCGGACGACCATCTAGAATTCCCGGTGTGCAACTTCCATTGTGTCCTTTAGGTTCACGTTAGCGGACTCCTAGGTCGTGGGCGAACAATGTGAAAACAACTCATATTGAATTTTACAGAAATTAGTTCGACATTCAAGACGAAAGTCAAGTTTGTTGGAACTCATACGAAGAAGTAGATCTGATGGCGTTACCTGCTGATTGCCGCCAAAGACATGAGGTTTGGATGAGCAAACATGGATTATTTTGTTTCGGAGTTGCCGCAATGCACATTCCAGACAGGGTGATGCGTCAGTTTGGATTGCGGCAACATATTCCAGAAATAATGGAGATTTGCAAGATGAAGAAGGCTCAGGAGAAGCCCAGAGTAAACTGGTTGCAAGAGCAACAGTTATACATTCAAGCATGGTCACGTCGGCGAGAATTTGTGCAGATCGAGGCACTGTCACTGTCAGAAGATTTTGCTGCTTGTAGACATATTTACATGGAGTAATATTGGCAGATTACGATTCGATGGTTGACGAGAAAAATTGACGATGCTGAATTACCGAATTATAGGCCTCCAGCTGCTAGAGATCGATACTTGGTAAGAAATGATCAGAAAATTATAATTTTGATTAAGCTTTTAATTTGCATTTTCTAATCATAAATGCATTTTTATGACAGTTGCATGGGTTACACATCGTACATGAAAATATTTATCATCTTGAAGGGATGCATTCTTCATACAGGCTCACTCAGTCATTAACGGCGAAATTAAAGAAAAAGATCAAGGAAATGATGACGTGCTTTAAGAGTGTAGACCCGTCATTGAAACTGTCAGAAGATGTTTGCTCTCAACCACATCGTACAGATTCTGAGGAACATCTTCCAGAAATAGGAGCGTCACTTGACGAGGAGGACAATTTCATTTTCACCGGAGTGTCTGCCAATGATGGAGGGATTCTGACTCAAGAATCGCGCGGTACTACGTTCTTTCAAGGCGAGGGTTCTTCATTTCACGTAGGCGAGGGTTCAGGATTTCAAGGTGCTGAAGTCGAAAGAGGTGGGGTTGTTGAAGACGATGCTGGTGTGATAACCCAAGTTTACCGTCGTCGGTACGATACTAGTGTGATTGAACTGCGCCTGCTTCATAATTACCAATATTCATCGGTGTGCTCATACGGTTCAAAATAGGACTGAGGAATTGCCGACGACGGACATGCTTCATATTGGCTATATGTTTGTGTCATTTGTTGATAATCCTCATTCAACGGACTGTGGTGGACAATAGTATAGTGCTTGGGTTGTTTCTGAACAAACAATACAACCGTATTCATGAAGTTAAATAAAGATAACATTGTAGCCGTGCTCTGATCATCAAAAACTTCAACATATGTATACTTTTCATACGACGATCATTTGCAGGTTAACTTTAGATCAAACTCTCTTTCTTGGAAACCACAAACTCGACAAACTGTTTCACAGAGATTATCATATCGCATTTGTGTATTAACATTAAGCATTCGTCTGTAACCACCTTCATATTCTGGTACCCCATCTACGAATGTAACAATTCCATCGAAAAAACCCATAACCAATCCGGTACCGGAGCTCATTACTTCGAGTGTAGAAAATCTACATTTCATACATGAACATAATAACAAATACATTAACTATACATGCATTGTATTTCATGTCAAAATAAAAAAAATAAAATAAAAATAAAAACCAAATCTCAACGGTGTTGGTCGTCGGAGAGAGGGAGTAATGGGGAGTGGAGAAAAATTTGAGAGTGAGAGAATGAAGATGGTGGCTGACCAGACCATTTAAACCCTAAGTAAAAAATGACATCTCGAATGTCAGTTAAAAACGACACCACTTATGACGTTTTTGACTTAGGTTAAAAGTGGTATCAGTGGTGCCATTTTTTAATTAAGGTTAAAAACGACACCTCAGGTGCTGTTTTACCTTAATAAAAACGATACCTGATGTGCCATTTTTCAATGTGTATATTTTGCCAAATAAGTTTCTAATGTGCATATTTTTCCAATTTTTATTTTTTTGATTATTTTGAAAAAAAATCCTATAATATGTGTCTTTAATCTTCGATTGGTCGAGAAAATTAATAGAATCCCGACATCGCTGAAATTTGACGTGAAAAATATGAAATGCTTTCATAAAAAAACTATATGTTGTTTACGGATAGTCAACCCTGTTAGTTTTCTACAAAAAGTCAACCTAAAAGCCATTGTTGAACTTCAATTCTTATCAATGTATGATTTGCCAACCCACTACACTTTAACGTATATTTCTTAGGTGTTTTTACCGCAAGAAATATATCATGCATTTTCTTAATAGTGCGAGTAGATAAACAGAGCGGAATCTAGGAAGCTATCCAAATTCTGTGTCATATCCATTTGTGGTTAAAAAACACGGTACGAGCAAGTTGCCGATTTATCTACTTTAGAGTGGCTTATCGCCAAGGCAGCGAAACTTCTTTACGCACTCATTCATGAAAACTCGAAAACTAATACATCTAACTATGTGAGAGCCACATATTAATCTGTTGGACTCTTCTCCGAAGGGTTTTTTTTTTGTTGAAAACATTCTCGGAAGAAATTTATTAGAAGGAAACCATCTGCTAATATTACTTGGGGATCTTCTGAAGAAGATCAGAAGAAAACTGAGAAGAAAGTACATAGTGATGGAAGTGAGGTATTTCTGGCATCATGAATTGTTAGAACGTACTATTATTAGAACAGTTAAAACATCAGAACCAAAACCATAGGATACGCTATAAGAATCATGGTAACATGTTGAAGTTTTTGCTACCCAGATCATGAGAATCTATATCGAAAAGGTTGACGGGTGGCATCGACCATTTGGATAATAAATACATAACGCCTGAAAGTTGAGGGCAACATGACCGTGTAATTCTCATCTCTACCATTGATGCTTCAGGTCTCTACGACAGTGAACACCTCATTCTTAAAATGAGAAGAGACTCGTACAGAGTAACAACTAAGTGATAATTCTGTAGATTATTTACATACTCATCTATTTACATGCTGCTACATTTTCTCTCCTTAATTATTCTCCCAGGATTTTAGGAATGGAGAGGGGATTTGTTGCTAAATCTAAAACTGCTCACAGAACTTAGCAATTGAGACCTGCAACAATAACAAGCATTCAGAAAAATTAAAATGTTTGTCTTTGTCAATAAGACACGGTGAAGTTAATTTCCAAACGTAAAAAAAACAAAGCATGACAAATCTACCATGCTATTGTTGGATCATGGTGACTCAGTAAGCAAGATCTTTGCTTGACAAAGAGAAGCCAACTGACTAGAATAGATGAACACTGAAATCCATAATGATGTCATTTAAGTCTGTCGTTGAATGAGCATGATCGATTAGCATACAATGCCCTACAGTCCACACGAAAAGCCTCTAACTTTGCATGATAGACCATTGATTCTATAAGTCAGGACAGAAGATATTTGGAACCAAAATTATCTCTGTATTATTTACTATAATTTTTGGTGTCACTCGAAACTATTAAAAAGAGAATCGAACGAAATATGAAACCAAATACTAATTTTCAAGAAAAAATAACTTCATTGAATGCAACCTGACCATGTGATAAGTTACTCTAATTCTATGTATAAAACACAATCAGAAGGTTTCGTGTCCAGACCTTAAATTTCAAGAGTTGGAAAGATTTCCTCCTCATCATTACCCCTTTGTATTTTGAAGCTTGAGTCTGTCCCAGTCAACTCGACAGGCACATCCAGTGGAGGAGGTATCTGCACATATCTTATTGTATATAATCATAAATATCACCCCCAAAAGTTGAAGATTTCATATTTAACATTTAAAACATGGACAGGATCAGGAAGGAGTGAAGAAGGTGATATACAAAAACACTAAATTGATCGAATAAGAGTGACCTAGTATTAATAAAATGAACCTTCTGTGCTTTCCTATCGTCCAACCGTAGAATGATGAATGTGACTTTTGGATGCTATCTAAAATTAGTTATACTTACAAATAAACAAAATAGAATTGTTGTAGCGCTTTGTTGATCGAGACTGAATTAAGTAAAACCACATTTGTAGTATAAATCTCTGTTTGAACTTTGTAATGTTGACAGTAACATGAGTCAAACAAGCATATAATTTAAATGTGAGCCTCATAGAATATAGACGGAATCGAACTTCGGTCTAACAGTTCATATGGGTACACATAAATGGCTAAAAACAAAAGATTTGTGGAAACATGAACATCCTTACCACTACGTAGGCAAAATAAGCATCCTGAATCAGTATGTCCCATTTCACTTGATCAAAGTTTTTCAAGTTGTTAAACAATACAAATTCGAACTTCTCATCATTACTTTTAACAATGTGATTATAATTTTACATTGTGTTCACTTCTATAATGAGAACATGGGAATAAGTGACATTTGGATCTTTCTAAAATCGGGACGTAAAGGAAAGTGACTCGACTGTACAATAAAACAATTTAAATTAGACATGAAACATTGACGATGTTACTTTATTTTTTCAAGGATTATGGCAGCAGTGCACTACTATTCTTGGCATGCCAAGCGAAAACACTTGCAAGATTGTCTAGGTGGTGAAGGCCATTGAAATTGGAAAACACACACTACTCACCTTGCAGCGGATGAGAGGCCAATTTATTTCATGGAAGAAAGGATGTTGCTTTATCTCATTTGCTCCAGTATTTGACCCTAAACGGTTACTGGGATCCCTCTGCAGCAATCCATGAATTAATTGCCTAGCTGCAAGGCTCACCTGTCAATTCATCAGCAGCAAATGGAGCACAATGAGAGGCCATTTATTTTCAGAAGTACCATTCCACCATCTTGTACAGATTACTGTGCTTCCAGTTCCGAAATTCTAAAAAAAATGAAAAAATGACTCTTATACCTCAATACTGCTTGGAAATGTGAGGTCTTTCTGCAGAATATTGGAAAATGTCCTTCGTCTATTTTTTCCTCTGAAAGGTGTCCGTCCATATATCATCTCATATAGCAGAATTCCTGATTTTTTTGAGATAAATGTATTTTAATAATAATAAAAATATTCCACAAAGGATTTGCCAAGCCTTACATGTCACTACTCGAACAAGTTATTGGTATCAAGCAAAGTTTTCCAGAGTTTGTCAGAATTGTCCTTGGCATACTTATACTTAAGGTGATAATTCAACTACATGCAACTAAAAGTTTAAATTAAAGACCTGAAGACCACAAGCTGCTAGTATACATGTTTATAAAAACATGGTACCTATAATGGCCTGGTACATTAAGTAACCAACTAATCATGGCAGATGTTTCTAGAGTAATGTGTCAGTTAAACAAGGCAAAGCTTCCTTTCGTGTTGTTTACTCTTAAAATCAATTTTTTAGAACTTCAATTGCATGGGAAAAATATACCAAAGATAAGGTAAGAATGCATACCGAGAGCCCACCAATCAACAGCACTGGTATGGCTTGCTCCAGTAATTGTTTCCTGCAAAATATATAATGAATAAACCAACAGTCTTTTTGTAATGCCTTGGACGTGGTATGTCCTGTCCCACTCAACCATATACGTGCCTTTCTCTTCAACATATTTGAAAGTATTATCATCTTTATTCCAAGAAATATATATAGGGTTTTTCCCCCAATGAGAAGCACAATGCATTTATATTTCTCTACACTGATCAGTAGACAGGTGTGTACTTATGTAATGGGTGTCTATAGCACTTTCAAAATTACACTCTACGAGTTAGATATGGTCTCAGATATCAGAAACAATGTCATACCGGGGCAATATATTCTTCAGTTCCAACAAATGAGTTTGACTGAGTGCTAGGTTCTGCAACAAAGATAGGTGGTTGTAGATCCTTAGATTGTCTTCTCTTTTTTAACTGTGCATGTTTGACTACCTGTCAGATAGAATGCTAATATGTTTCAGAAAGGGAATAACAAAAACAAGACACTTAGTTTCAAGCCTGTGCCTATGCTGCTATGCCTATTCAAAAGATAAAAGAGGAAATTTACAACAAAATTTTGAAATCATTGCCTGATGATTGTTTAACTTCCAATGAACTTATGAATGTTTCCAACTTCCCAAGATACTATACCTGAGGTTTGCAGGATGTTAAGAAGGACAAGTCAAAGTCAGCTAGCACTATATGCCCATCTTTCTGGAGCAAAATATTTTCAGGCTTCAAGTCACGGTAAACAATTCCTGTTGTAGAAAGCAATGAAGCAATACCATATCATTAGTGTTGAGAAATTAGTCTCACATTACTAATTGCAAAAAAAACATATAACATTCTCTAATAGAGTTGGATCCACTCATCCATCACTTAAATGCTTAGGTTTTTGAGGTTGTGGATCAACCAACTACCCAACCAAATTTCACATGGGGAGCATATTGATTGGCTTGTGGAGACCACTCCCAGCCGTAATATCCACGTGGAGACATGGAGAAAATAATATCAATCATGTGTGCGGGGGAGTGTTAAGAAATATGTGCAACACTATGATAAAGTTGGATTCACTATCCATCATTAAGTGTTTGGGTTTTGTAGAAGTTGTGGACTAACAAATTCACAATTAGTATGAGCATATGATTGTGACGCTTTGAAGCCCTTAGAGCTTCTCTTATAGCTAGCAGTATTTCTCATCATAAACGCAATTTTCTATGACGGCAATATCACCTACCAATTAAGACAGAAAATAGAGTTTCAAAAGAAATTTAAGCAATAGATTGGCACCTAGACAGTGAAGGTATTCTAAGCCCACCAGAACCTCTGCTGCATAGAACCTGTAAATTAAAAAGAGTAATTTGAACTGTGTAAGATCATATGATTTGGGATGCATGATAAGAAGTATAAATAATATGTAAGAAACATATTAGATATTAAACCTTACAAAATGTCAGAGAGAACTAGTTCTTGCTATTGTTCGTTCTTCATGTAAATTTAAACAAGCAAGAAACAAGGGTTTCAGCAATAAAAGATTAAGGCATCCTGAAATTGATACTAATCCCACCAGTACTAGTTCCAGGAATAAATTTTACACGTTTGAGCTATGGACTTTGCAAGCATAATTCAATATTGTGTATTTATTGTGGACCGGACTTGTTATTGTATTCAAGAATATTAATTTGTTAGTTTGGCTTGAATTACAGTTGGAGGTTCAAGTTCTAGTAAAACTTGAGGAAATAGGGACATGAGGGCATGTTAATTTTGATTGTCCATATAATGCATATTATGGAGTTCTCCCTAAAACGAAGATTTAACTCCACGATGAATAACCATAGTCCACAGATTTATCATATGAACTCAAGAGTCAGCGACAATATCATCCAGATCTCCTGACTGGAGGGAATGTAACCAGTAGATGCACATCTACTCTACATTATTGTGGTCCCAACCAAACTCACAACTACAAAGCAGAACGTTGATAATAGTAGTTAACTTGTCCATGAACCAATAAAAGCATGAAATCGATGAACAAATAACAAAATAAACAACAGTGAGCAGAGAAACCATCCAAAAACCAAAATCAAATCACCTATTTGGTTTAACTACATTAAAGGGACGCCCCCAAAGTCTCACCAACTTGTCTACTTATGGTTAAACTTTTTTAGACTAAACCAAGTATTTCATTGAAAACAAATAATCAGTTTTATTAGTTGGCCTCAGGCTCTCAGCTAACCAGTGCGCATTTCCTGGGGGAGTGGCTACTTAGAAGAATTCCTTATTTAATAATTCCAACCAAGATTAAACGTTAGGAACTCAAAGAAATAATATTCAACAGAAAGTACTTCAAACTGATTCAGTACACAAGTTTGGTTGACAACTTGATATGCTGTTTATCATTTACTAGATATGTAAAGATCAAGCACTCAAGCATGATACATAGAATATGATGCACAGAGTTAATAAACATTACAAACTGAATAATCAACACGAGTAGAATTCTGATTACAAAACCTTGCAGCATCCTCTTTCAGTATCTTCATAGGCTGTTTATCCATCAAGGCAAATAACTCCCCACCAGGATAGAAGTCGGTTATCAGACAAACATGTGTAGCAGTCTGAGGGAAAAGCACATCCAAAATAACAATGTCTAAATCAATAGGATGTTGCATTTAACTTACATAGTATAAATATTCTTGTCCGTTGCAAATTAGGATTACTGAGGCAGGAATTCTAAAATGTGTTATAGCGTCAAAGATATGAATGCTTTTGTTAACATGTTTTCACCATTACAATGCATCGTCAGAGTATGTGAAGCTTCTAATACCTTTTAGTTTTCCGAAATCCAGCCATTTGAGTCAACATCATGAATATGACATTCTCCTTGGACCATATTTATCTGACATGCTAACATACACAACCAGAATTTTCCTCAAATGTTCAAGCAAACTATGTACATAGTTTAGGATTGAGAAACTATGAGGTTGGGAATGTATCAAATTCAATAGAGGAAAGGTCATTACCTAGTCCAGTAATTACATGTTAATCACAACAGTGGGAGGTATATGAAAGAGATCTAACTTACACATTATGGGTTTCTTCACAGCATTAATCGATGTGTTTGTGGCTTTGTACGTGATATTTCAAGGCTTTAACAGATCAATCTATAATAAAAAACAGACTTCGAATATAGACTGGGGATCTGTTTTTGGTTGTTCTAACATTCAGTTCAGTTCTTATCTTCAACGATGAAAAATATTGTGTAACAATAGGAACACCTCAAAACAGTCCATGGGATATGGACATCGAATCTGCAATCATGTAAAGAAATATGAAAGTTCATTATGACTGGAATTTTCAGTTTCTTATAGATTTTTTGATAGTGGCATGAATAAACATTTGAATTCTGCTTCTAGTCAAATTTCTACAACATCTGAAGAAAGTAAATGGAATATTAACTTAACAGCTGCAAACCTCAAAAGAAGCATAAAGTGTAGGAAGAAAAGGATGATCTAGAAGCGAGATTATCTCCCTTTCCAGGCATGCACGGTGAACCTGCATTGACAAGGAAATTTAAAGCCTTCATTTTGTCAAAGTCTATAGAACTGCAGGGCAAGCCACCATTTCTCCAAAGTCTACAGAAATAATGAGAAAACGATGTGTCCAATATTGAGCTCAGAAATAAACTAACAAATAATACCAGATGAATAAGACTTTATACAAGGATTGTAATTTCAAGCAAAAAATGTTACTACTTGGGTAATTTCTACAACCATTTTTTTTCAACCATAAGGGAGTCAGTCAGATGACAAAAAAATTGTCCATTTTGCAAGCAAATATGGAGAGGTGGAATTAGAAAGAAAGGTGTAGAAACAGTTTGTCACTCCTATACATTCATGGTTATTTTGCAACTCCAAGTGATACTGTAATGGCAGTGTCAAGCTAAAGTGCATAAGATAGCCGTGACAAGGAAATTGCTTCAACTTTCAACAAATGCAGAAATGCATGCTTTTCGCAGGGTTTGCATCATGCTAATTCGTTGCCTAGACATGCAGGTGATAAACAACAAAACATCAAAATGAAAATTTCAGAAGATTGGGTCGAACATTAACTTGCAAGGTAACGATACAACTTCAGTATATAAAGTTATTCTCTTTAGCGACAACGAATTGTGGTCTCTATTATATATACTTCATTCATTGCCGACAAAAAAACAGAACTTACAAATCAATGAGAAGAAAATGTTTTGGACACCTGAAAGCAAGGAAACAATCTGAAGCCGTGAGAAAAGGAACACCAAAAATGCAAGTCAGGAATCAGGATGTGAGAATCCAACTAAAATGATTAATCCACTTTAGGTACACTTGCTAACTATTTTTTCTACTCCAAACATACACTGTTAACTTGACAACATCCAGGTCTCTAGTCACAGTGAGAAACCCCTTGAATGGGAAAATTCTTGTCAATATAATGCTAAAAAATCAAAGAAATAAAATAAAATAACCATACATAAATATCCATGCATCTTCAACATAAGAACTGAAAGGGAAATTTTTCAGTGATTTAGAAAGAAAAAAAATTGATGATTGACAAATGAAACTAGTTCAACTAAGATTCCAATCATCACCATTTCAAGAAGATGACTTGAAAATTGTAGAGAAGACAACTTGGTCAAGAAATTGTTCAAGTATTCACCTTGTTACGATTCAGCATTACAGATTTGTCCATTGCCTTCATAGCAAATAATTCACCAGTACCTTGCAGTTCCACCAAATGAACGCTGAAAAGGTGAATAACACCATAAAGACCACTAAAATTGACTAGTTTTGAAAAGATAGTGGTAACAATGGTTTCCCCGCTATATCATAGTATAATTTGGTAAATGGAAAAAACCAGTATATCTCTTGCTTGCAGAGATATATAACCCCATAACAACTACTATAGCAGCAGACAAGCATAGATGTTAGAATAGATATTGATCTATCAAAATAAATGCCAGGAATTATAGAGGACTAAGCTCCAGTCTTTCTAGATCACAATTCAGTCATCTTGTTCGTCAATTATAGAGCACATCATCATGTACACATGCATGATTCATTTATAAAATTTAACAGAGAACATCAGAACCTAACAAGCATGCTTCAATGCAACTGATTTGTAACAAAATAATATATTCTCTGGATGCCCGATGTCTTACTGTATGCTTGACAACTTTCTAAAATGCAGACTGTGTACTAACAAATAGGAGTCTGAATAGCAAAGACTGGTACAAACAGTGCTATGATAACTAAGAATAAGACCCAAAAGTACCCATCTTTGCTTTGTTTAATATTCAAGAAGTCTTGGCAAATCTTGACAGTATTTCAGCAATACAAGATTCAAAATGAGGAAAGTGGTCAGCGAGTTATGCTAATCACATGATGTACAAATTCAGAAAGCCTGCTTATTTAGTAAGATACCGACTAGTATTAACTATTATTAACTAGTATTAACTATTAGCATGCCTTTTAAAGAAAACAAGGATAAATGCCTTCAGTATTTCTAACTATGTTTTTTATTATGATTTTGGACTCCCATAGTTCAAGTGCAAAAATTATGATAGGCAAAGTTTTTTACCAGATAATGTTAATATACATGACTAAGAAAGAGAAATAGATCACTTGGTCTTGAAAGTTAATTGCTACAGGCAAATTGGTTTTGAATTAGAAGGCAAAATTGTAAAATTTTCGTTCCTTTCAAAAGCTGTATCACTAGTATAAACATCTAGCATGGTGACAGTGTTACCTCCCAGTATCTCCACAGCCCAAGGGCTTAATAGGCATGAAGTGCTTTAGACCAATCTGCTCCCTGACAGTAATCTAAAAAAAAAGATTATAAGAACTATAAGGTCAAAGAAACTCATCAAAAAAAGTTGAAAATTGTGAAATTAACTTGTTGTGGAAAATTTGCACAAAGAGGGGAAAATTTCAAGGGGTGGTGCTTGGACGAGAGATTACAAATTTACAGTGTCCCACCTCATCCAGGTGAAATTTCACCTTATTAGTGTCTATTGATAAGAGTGTTTGACTGGTACAGGTCACCAAATAAACCTACGTTTCATAGGACACAAAATAGCTTATATCTGGTGGGGTTTCTTTTAGTATTCTTTCTCTTGGTGATTCACCTACTGGAACTGTCTCTCAAACATTCTAAATAGCCAAGAAAGTAATGGTCAAATACAAGACACATAACACCCTGAACTACAAGTCAATGTAAAGAAATTATGATCTTAATCACATTGCTAGCCATCCATATAAGCAAAGGACAATAAATCAATCATCTAGCTTAAAATAATCTAGCTCAGTAATTGATGATGATGGATGCTCATAAAATAATTAGTCCTTTGGAGATGAATGCCATCCAGGTTGACAAGGGAGAAATGTGACAACATGTATAAATTTTATACATTTTGTCACATTAACAATAACAATAATTGAAAAAAAATAACACATCAACCAATAATTGAAAAACAATAACACGTCATCCAATAATTGAAAAACAATAACACATCATTCCCAGTTGCATTACTTTCACATGTATATTATATGGCATTTCAGAAAACACTACCCTCTGAATTGCTGCCCATGAAGATGTATTTTTCTTGTGAGGCCTTGGAAAGACAGGCTTTGAATGGATTGCCCACAAATCTTCAGGACTCTGCATAATGGGCCAGAGTACTATAAGATGAAAGAGAAGATTGTATTATAAAAATAACTTATTATTCCTTTTAAATGGAAGTCCAATCTAAATAACAATAGAGGCATGTTTTTAATAGGAAACCTTTTGATATGATAACTGGAAAAAAACCTTTGATATAATCATCCTCCACTATAAACGTACAATAAGCAATGAGGGTAATATTGTATCATTAAACCCTAAATCTTTTTATGTGCAAAATCATGTCAAACTAGACCCATAACCAGGTACATGGTTCTAGAAATAAATTAAGGTGGTTTAATGTTGAGACATCCAATAGAATACGTCATGGTGATGAAGTGCAGCATACCAAGTTGGCATCAGGAAGCTCCCGAACAGCTTCATTAACATTATCGGCAGTAGCTTTAACCTGAAAAAAATATGTGAATTCCTAAGCATGCAGAAAATTAAACATGAGCTTTTTGGGGTTCTTCTCAAGACAAACTTTTGGCTTATCTTTGTGCAAAGCAAAATATTGTGTTATTCATGAAAAGGTATAAATTTTAGCTATTCATGGGTCGAATATATATGACGCGTGTCCCAAACATAGACTACAGCTGATAGCCTGATACAGGATATATTAATCAACTAATAGATAACTGAGGTATATCAATAAGTAAATGACTGGATATAATCTACAAACACTTCTATATTCTGTCTTCCGAAAGAAAAATTACAGGACAGGAACTGGATCAGTACGATGGCTCTTTACCTTGTCAATGACTAAAAACACTTAATTTTATCCATTTATTCATAACACCAACTTTATTTTATAAGAGGGAGTGACATGCTTCTGATTAGAAGGCATGTCCTTAAGTGCAAAAACAGCATTTGACCCTCGCATGTTTACTATGTTTATGTGGGAAATAATCCATGCATATCAAAAGATCAGACAGGTGTGTATCCTGTGATGTGCTGTTGCTAAGGGCCTAGGTCAGTGAATTGTTTATATATGAATATCATTTTCTCTATTTTGATCATGAGCATGAGACAATTCAAATTTATTGGAAGGTGATGAATAGTGGACGAATTTGATAGGAACGTGACTATAGGCATATAAACTTCTAGGAGTAATGGCAACGCTAGGCATAATTATGAAGCCCAACAGCATAGAATGAATCAGAATAAGATCTGTAACACATATTGATACTCTACTGGACAATAAAGAAGAAGAAAAACTCATACACGTGATAATTAAGAGCGCTTACAATAGTGAGAATGCTTTATGACTTATAGTGATCACAAAAAACTTTCAAATATGAAAACCCTATACAGGAGCAAATACAACAGTTTTGCAATAAGATATGCATCCCAACCACAATGGAATTGGAATTAATGGTCAAAGAGAGTTGTACTCCAGTGTCCAACTCAGAAAAGGTAACACAAGAGCAAAGCGCTCAGGCTGAGAGTGCAAGATGTTATCCTTCAAGCACTTGTTCAGACAAGTACACTACTAAAACATGGACAGAGAAGCAGTTGCTTATATGGTGTAGCATAATGTTAAACGTGTTATTGATTTACAAAAGCTGCAGTCAGACACAAAACCTGTCGAGAAGAATAAGTAGAATATTCTATGCCATACGCATTAGGAATTACAATTTGCCTTTTATCAGAATGCAAGAAATGATGTACCAATTTAGCACTTTGAAGCTCTGTCTTTTCCGAAAGGCGGTTGCGAAGAGGCTCAACATGATCACTTCCATCTAATTGCACGCCAATGAAGTATTGGAGTTCACCCTGACAAAACATATCATCACTAGTTAAAATCTAAAAACCTCACAATACACCTTTTGATTAGTTAGATAATTTTCAAAACTAGGAATAAGGAAATGTTCTACCTTTTGGTCACGCATAGGTTGCAAGTGGAATAAATTCCAAAACTTCTTTCCTGCAAGTCAAATCATATATGGAGACCTTAACTTTATTATAAAAAAATCATTATAGTAGAGCAACAAAATCATGAGGTCAAACAAGAGACAATTTGAGTTCACAACCAAGTGTAAATAGCACAAATATTTTTCTTTAATACTTAGCAGGACCTTACGGAAATAGGGTGCAGATAATATCAACAATTTACCACTCTTTGTGTAGTTGACTAATTGGACAGTAATTTCTTTTTGCTCTCTAATTGCATCTCTGATTTTTGAAACGGTTGCAGGGTCCGTGTCTGGACCTTGAAGAAACCTAATAACAAGAAATTTCCATGTAAGACTGTTTCCACATAACATATGTTCTTGCAGAATGCAGACAACTTTTAACTCTAATTTCTTCTAGCATTCACCGGATATCAAATTTTAGGATTCAACAATATACGATGACATTTACAGGAATCAAGTGAATAACATTACAAAGACTAAAGGAGTCTAAGAAACAGTTCATGGAGACTTGATTTCCAAAAACAATACAATGGAGAAGAACTAGTAAATCCATTACTTCATATTGCAGCAGAAGACCATAAGATGAAAGATCATACAAGTTCATGTTTGTGCGTATATCTTGACAACCCACGCTAAGTATTTGCTTTGCGACAATTTTTGCACTAAAGCATGATCAGTCCTGATCCATTTGGTGTAAAGATGGACCGATACTCTAAATTAAGGATATTAGAGCTGAAAAATTTATGACTGCATTAAATACTAAAATTGATAGTTAATAGTTGGTGTAGACAAGCGTGAAAGTGAAAGTTGGCCACTTCATTTAACTCTATAGCATTTCAGAATTTTATCATTCCAATTCAGTACTATAAGTCCAAGGAACCTTTTTTGTCCTTTACGGATTACATGTGAAGTAATAAATAACTCTTATAATGCAGCTAACCAGCTGTACAACATAAATATTTTAGTTTGGAGGTAAACTGAATTGATTGTCTTTAAAACTGACAGAATCCAAATAAATTTATTTACAGAGATGAAAAAGATATCTTGTTTTACTGGTACTCTTGCACGCTAAATGGGGTTCAGAATTAAACTACCCAACTAAAAATGCAAATTAATAACTACCCATCAAATTTAAACCCAAATTAATAGTCGTTTGGTGTAAAATAATTGATCAAAGACTCCAACCTACTCAGGAAAAGGAGAAAGCTCTGCAATATTATTTGAAGATCAGTTACAAGTTACAACTACATAATATTTGTTTTTAACTTATATATCAGTAAATCCTATAAGAAAATAAGTTTGGATTACTTACCGGCAATTTCTTCCAATAATTTCTTCACGTGAATACTCAGTCAATTCAAGGAAACTGTCAGATGCATATATCTGTCAAAATCAATAAAGAATCTTGATCACGGCAAGGTTCAAAACTCGCTGGTGATTTTGATACAGTAGCAAGAATTCTGTGGCGGTAAAAGCAAAAGGTAACTGGCAAAGAAAATTATATGTTTTCATGGTCAATTGGTCATTGATCAATTATGATTTGTGATTCCTGACACTACGACACATTTCCCATGATTCATGGAATCAAATTAGGTGGTTTGATTGTATTGATAATGGTGATAACTACTCCAGTCTCCAACAGCAATCATGGCCTGGGGAGTTGGCTTCACCAGATAACAAAGTAAGAACTTTCATAAATTGATGGAGTCTGTATGAAAGTTTAGAAGTAAATAAACAGAGTTTGTTAAAAGTTTAGAACACCAACATGGAAACAACGGACAGCAAGATCACAATAATATATATATGAGCCAATTTGCATAAATGTGCAGATAATGATTATCAAAATTGACATCCAAATCTAATCCATAACAAAAATGTACTTCAGTCACTCCATATTTGTGTGCATACATATGATCATATGATTTCAATAATTATCTCATGGATGCTATATTGATCCTGACTGTTACAATCAATTCATTATTTTGGAGGTCATCATCTGTGTCCAGCTCCTACACAATGTTTCCATAAAGAAACAACTGGAGGTAGAACAACAAATATGTACTTCTATAGTATGGAATTTATGAGTAAGAAATCAGCTTTGAACAAAAAGGCAATTATTGCCATCTATATTAGTGATACTGCAGTTTCTGTTAGAACCCTAACCCGGGTTTAGGGTTAACTCGGGTTTAAGGTGTGGTTTGCATGGGGAAGGTAAATGTGCAGGAGTTGCATGGGAAGGTGAAGGGACGTGCACTGTAGCAAGGAGGGGTTGTGTGGGTTATAAATATAATGTGTTCTCTCTCTCTCTCATTTTTCTCTCCATTCACTCACTTGCTCTCTCTCTCGTTTCTTCTCTTCCCGGCGTCCAGAGGAGGCAGCAGACGTGGAGGCTTAGGCGTGAGGAGGACGTTGCGAGGAGGGGGTCGCGCGTGAGGAGGTGACGGAGGCGTGAGCGTTGCTCCGGCGTCTCTCCGTTTTCGTTGAGGTATGCCGCTCCTTAGTGTGGTTTGTTTGTTAACCCCCATGTGAGGGATGCGTTGGTCGAGTCGGGGGAGGTCGGAGACCTCTCCGGCGACGCTTTTCTTCGTAAAACCTCGGCTGGCGCGAGGTTGAAGACGACCAACGGTCGACCGGATCTTGCGGGCGGTCGACCGTTTTAGCACTGTTTGCCCGACTTTAACCTTCACCGGTCGAACGACGCCTTGTGGCGGTCGACCGGTAGTACATTATTGCTGTTGAGTTGGGACTGCCTGTTGTGTTTCGGTCGACCAGGGTCTTGTGTTCGGTCGACCGGAACTTAAGTGTACTGGTTATTATTGCATGTTTGTTCGACCGATTGTATGTTGCGTTCGACCGTTATATGACGTAGAAATGTAGGTTGACCCTAACTGTTATCGGTCGATCGGGACCCCCTGAGTCGGTCGACCGATGGATTAAAAGATTGAAAATGGTGTACTGTTAGTTTTCGGTCGACCGGGACCCTGAGTCGGTCGACCGATAGGATGAATTGAATGTTGACCAGACTCCAGATTTTGACCTCGTTCGGTCGACCGGTTTTAGACCTTTGTTCGACCGTTGGGGGTTCTGTTTTGAGCGCAGCGGTAGACCGTTTTAGGAGTACGGTCGACCGATTCCTTTCTGGAACCGGTCGACCGAATCACCTCTTCCGGTCGACCGTTTGGGTCCAGGACAGAATTCCTGGTTCCCTTTTTGAACGCCAACTTTGTCTACGGAAACCCGTGTCCTCGCCTTGTGCGTGAGCCGGGAGGTGACGGTGGGTGCGTGATACGTGCCTGCCCAGGGACCGCCGTTGGGAAGAGTGTGGGTGTTCGAGACGCGTCACCTCCTTGTATGGACCGTGACTTGTGTTGGATTGTTGGCACTTTGTAGTATAGCAGGCCTGAGGGATCACGGATCTCAGTGTTGATGTTGTGCGGGCACGCAACTGGCGTTGGGTGAGGTGACTACCGGCCCACGGGCTACGGAGGTCGCTGCCCTGCTTTTATAGCGGCGCGGTTGGTGTTTGCGGCTCGAGGAGCCCGATGACCTGGCAGACTTCGGTCTGGATTTGTCCGATGCTGTGCCGGACTGTTGTGATGGACCACCGATGCTGTGCCGGTGATGCCGCCGAGGTTGTGCCGGCGATGGTGATTGTTGAGCCGAGGCTGTTCCGGCTATGTTGTTTTCCTCGGTTGGGCACCTACCGAGATGTTGTTGTTATACCTTCCGGGCGACGGCCCCGTCGGTCCCTGTGGCTCCGACCACTGAGATTTGCAGATCTGTATTCTATCGGCCCGCAGGCGTGACAGAGGCTCCCTGCCGAACCCTTGAGTAGTGTAGCTGCGTGTGGGGGTGCGATGTCGCGTGCTGTAAGACTGCATGTGCCTGCAGTAGGTCTCCTCGGGAGACTCGTTGTTGATTGTCGGACTGATGTCCTGTTTTACCCTTCGGGAGAACTGTTTTCCATTTCTGTCGATGTCATGACATGCTACTAGTATGATAGGTTCATTGTGTAATGCATGCATATATAGGTGAGTTGGCATACAGGGTTTCCTTCTGGAAACTCAGGCATTGTTGTTATATATTTTCAGGACCGCAGTAGGTCCAGTGGGGTGGTGATCGGCGGGCGCGCGCGTTTGGAGTCGGATCCTCTAGTCAGACCACTGAGGTCCACATGATTACGTTTATCTTCCCTTGTCGTTTTGTTGTAATCATGTATTCATTTTGGCAAACTCTGATGTATTATGGTGCACCGTTTTATTGTTTATGAGAAGTAACAGTCCCGCCTTGATTATTGTGCTCTTTGTCTTGATTATGAATTTTTAAATTTTCCGTTGTTTCGGGATGTTACAATTCATCCTATAGATTGGGGAGAAAAAAAGAACAGTGTTTCGAGTCAAATTCCTACATCCTAATTTTCAAGATTCACGTCTAATTGGACTTCCTAAGGTTGGACCCTAGTTCATTTTGTTTGTATCATCTAAAGGCTTTGTTCATAGTGTGATTGTTTGCTTTGTTTTGCAAGCTAGGTTAAGAAAACAAATTCCTATGAACTCTTCTAAGAATAGAAGCTGACTTACTATTGGATTGTCAGGAAGCCTAGGATCTGTTATAACAAAGTTTTTTTCAATCCGCTCCAGCGTAGTAGCTAAGTCAATTCCTTGACGAACATCCTTTTCTCTCTCTGCACGATCCCAGCTTTCAGTTCGTTGAACCTCTTTTGTCATTAGAATCACTTGCTCAACCATGGGTTCAGGTTTTCCAGATAAACTTTGACCCTTCCCTTTTGACCTGAAAACGAAAAGATCGCACCCCTGCTTAAATGCAAGTTGGAATGATAGTGGAATTGTTCTTCATCATTTAAAAATGGAAGTTACTATCATATCTTCAACCAACAAGACAAACTGAAGGGAGAAAAATATTACACGTCATGTTGGTAAAAAGCACTATAAGCAGCATTTACATTTCTGTTTTAGCTGTTATATTGTTTCACTTTCACCTAGGACTAGTATTAGGTAAATTTTTAAATGAACAAAAGAGAGTAAGTTCCTTTAAATTGTGAATAATTACCACCGATCAACACATTATTTCCTGAAGAATCATAGATAAGAGGACATGAATGCATGACTAAGAGTTGAATATCGTTGACATATAACTATTCATAAAAGTCAAATCAGTCTTATTTTCGCACAAAAGGTGGACTTTGTTTGAAAAGAAAAGGTGTTCCAAGAAGAAGAAGAAAGAATGGTTTTTCTAACTACTAAGAGAGAAATAATAGCTGACATTTACAAACAAACAAAAAAATAAGAGGAGAATTATAGATAAACTTCAGTAAGACATTGTTTTGACAACAATCCTATATTAAAAAGTCAAGGGCATTTTGTGACTTGTAAGATCCTGAATACTTTCACTCACACTAATTTGTTTTGATATGGAAATCCACATTTTAATATGGTATCAAAACTCAATGGCTAACAGCCAGCTTAACATGTTTTATATGCAGGGAACTCATATAAACTTGCATGGGAAAACCTAGGCATTCCTGTGAGTTGAGATATATAAGATTTGGGGTAGGCTACCCTGGATTGCTTTAATTGACACCATCACTTTTGAAATGGAAGTCAAAACTTAAGTAAATAGGCAGTGTACTAGAGGCATGTCCAGCTGAACTTAAACGAAGTCATTAACTGAAATTAAAAATTTATTCTCATTTTCGTCTTCAGGCCATTAGTAAATTCTTCTGCTTATATCAGTTGAAAAGATATTCTGCTTTTCTGAAGTAAAAATCAGGAAATTCAAACGCCTATTAGATGACTGATCCTTATTGTTGGAGGACCATTACTGCATTACATGAATCTTGTAAGATACAACTTGTACTAATGGATGTACTACCCACAAAGGCAAAACAATAGAAGTTAATTGATCATTTGGACTAACTTCTTGGAATACAGACTACTTGATTAAGAGATCGAATGGATGAGAAATGCTTCTTGAAAAGATGAAACAGTAATATGCTTACCCTGCTAAAGATGTCCGAGCTGATCGGAGCAAGGAAAAACGTTTAGATTTTCTAGTGACCCTGCTGCGATCAGGAGTAACAGCTGATATGCTTCGAGCATCACAAGGAGTTTGTAAACTAGGTGATTTAAGGTATTCAAATTCATCATTTCGTTGAAGTGGAGACTCAATGCTTATTCTTACATCAGCAACAACCTCTTGAGAAGGTGCTTTAGTGTGAGAGCGTGGTTGCCTCATAGTCTGAACAACCTCAGTGATGGAAGACTTAGCTCTATCCTTCTGCCGAGCTAAGATAAAATGAGCATCAGCATTCTATGACCATTATTTCATTGTAATAGATGTCATTTAATGCTCTAAAATTCCTTACCATCATATCGTATAAGTGACACAGGTAATGCATTGGGCCTCAATGATTTGTCGTTCAAACCTTCCGTGTACTTACTGACCTCAACCTGCATTCTGCACCACAAACAGGAGACCAAACACAGGGATGAGAACGAGATCATCTTGAGTCTGGCACTTTTCATTCCATATCTGCTTAGTCCTCAAATTTGTGGGTTGGTTACCCTCACTGAGTTCTGGAAAAATTGCAAAAAGAAGAAAAAAAACATGTTAAAACTTTACAAACAAAACTCACCCAATAAATTTGAGAAGCTTCCCACTATCATCTCGAATAGGAGTAACAGTGAGAAGATTCCAGAACGGTGTAGCATTTTTTTTGTAATTTAACAATCTTCCGCAGTAGCTTTTTCCAGTTTTTACAGCTTCTCTTATCTTTGCAACTTGATTTTGATCTGTATCTGGACCTTGAAGAAAACGGCTGGAGACAAAAAACGTTATGAACACCAATATCTTAAAAATGGAACCACAAGTCCCAATAAGCACCAGTAAATTTACAAAGTTTTCTATCGTTCTACGGATAATATGAAAAACCAACAATTTATTCACGTAATTTCCGAAACAGAAACCACTATTGTGGTAGTCCAAAGAAGCTAATAAATACTTCCAATTACTTTTTTAGTATTATTTTGTAACATCAATTGTGGCTTTCTGCTATTGAAAAAGCATAGGCATTAGCGACCTTGAGGGACTAGGTCTAGTGCATTGATACAAAACAGGATAACAGGCGAATGCTATGTATCGAGAGAGGTTTTAATTGCAGTGTTGATGTGTCTATACTTGGAGAATAGAATTGGAAGGTACTAAAATAAAGAGAAGAGGGCCTTTAAAATGAAAATGCTGTTACCAATTTCTTCCAATGACTTCCTTCGAGGAATAACCAGTCATACTAAAAAAGCCAGCACTGGCATATACAATAGGACAATCGGGAAGGGTAGCGTCAGAGACAACAAAAGTCTGCTGTAGAGTAGATAATGCATCTTTTAACTCCTGAGACACCCTAGGCAAGCCGGATCTTAAGCTGGAATCATCAGACGTTCTTTGTGCTTCAGATGGTCTTTCTTGTGATGTCTTACTTCCATCCCCCGATGACCTAACACCTACAGTTTGACCGTGACTAGCTCCATCGTCTGACTTTACAATAAGCCCCCATTCTGCCGCCCTTTCCTCGACGTTTACTGGAGCAATGATCTGGTTAGCCAAACCATCTCTTGTATTTTGTGAATCCTCTGATATTGCATTGATGTGGTCTCTTGCTTTCTTATCACCACCTGTTGTAGATACTTCTGCATGGATTAGAAATGCCTCCAAGTTTTCAGCATTTGAGTATGCCATTGCCTTATTTCTCTGAGAAAGAACTTGGGCTTCCATGTTACAATTACTATTCTACATCCATGAAAATGCTTCTTCACATGAAGTCCTCATAATTCCGTTGCAGAATGAAATAGCATAAAGACTTGAACTGCAGAAACTCAATGCTTTGACCTCATGCAACTGAGTTGTTTGCAAACTTGTGGACATCTTCAACGTAACAATAACTACCAATAACCCATTGCATCAAATAGCCAGCATCCGTATGGTATTTGGCACTCTGCTCCTGAAAAGAGAACTCTGGAACATTAAAAAGAAGTGTTTTAGCTTCTATTACCTCAGATTCAGCAAACATTCAAGACGTCTCCAGAAAACTAAACCATTAAGAACGGGAAAGAAAGAAAAAAACTAATACTCGTTAAATGGTTGCCTGCTTGTTTACATTTTCTGGAGTTAAACAAAAGCAGGACAAAAGGCAACAAAATTAAACACTTCAACCTATAAATGCATTAAGACCACTCAAACGCATCATAAAAACTCTACTTAATTGAACCTTACCAATTAAAACAATAATTCATTACACTAAGAACACCATAAAATTCCCACCAAAGATTCAATTTCGACATGTCTCACAGTAATTCTCACTAACTAAAATGAAAAGGAAAAAAAATCTTACTAGAAGAACCCTGCTGCCTTCTACAACCAAAGAAGAATGACCAAAAGAACAACCAAATCAGCACAACAACATAAGCATCCCTACCATTTAAACACATATTGTAGACCACTCATTCGGAATACGTCCCCACACACCAATTGTAGTTAATCTAGTTAGTAGATACCTAGTCTTGGGATAGCCAAACGAAAAGTCGAGTTCCAGATAATGTGGGTCGCACCCTTGTTTTAATTAGAATGAAGTAGGGAAAGACTTTGAAAAGAAACAAAGCTTTCCACACTCTAAACAGCAACAGAAACAAACTACAGACTCTTAAAGTAAGTCCCCACAACAGCCCTCTAAGGGTCCATTTGGAAGCATATTTAATAATCAAAAATTCTAAAATTTGATCAAATCACAGAATCGGTTCACCATTTTGATCTTTAAATTTTCTAAAATCTGACCAATCACAGAATCAATTCCCAAAAGTCGGGTATCAACAATAAATCACATTTGAGTCTTGATTTTTTGTGAATCAAAAGCCGATTATCAAAATGTGATTCCAAACGAACCCTTAGTACAAAATTCTAAGTTTTCAGATGTCAACTGTAAACCACATTCGAGTCTTGATTTTTAGGAACCAGAATCTGATTATCAAATTGTAATTCCAAACGTGCCCTGAAACAGAAAGTTATCGTACAAGTAGACTCGCAGACCTTTCTTGTTTAAGCAACGTGAGACTATCATTAGTAGGTAACTTACACTTACTACACGTAAATAAAAATAAATAAATAAAATTTGTATTGAAATTTGTCCACAAACCAATGTTTACGTAGGCGACTGCCTAGGCGTTAGGCGGTCGCCTAGGCGGTCGCCGGTGGCGGTGGTCGCCTGGGCGACCACCGCCTTTCGCCCAGCAGAGCTGGGCGAAATAGGCGATCGCCTAGGCGATCATTTCGCCTAGGCGATCGCCTAGGCGAGAGCCGTTGGAGGCTCTCCAACGGCTCTCTCCTTTTAATTTTTTTATTATTTTTTTTTTCAAAAATTACAACTTTGCCACTAGCTCCAAATCCTATATAAACCCCTCCAAACCTCTTCATTTTTCACACATCTCTCATTCTCTTCTTCTTCATAATCCTATTCTCATCATCAACCTTCCTAATCACCAAGTTTTGCGATTAAGTCTCCGGTCTGGTGCTTAGTTTTGAAGTTGGAAAGTGAAGTCTCCGATCCGTTTCTTCATTCTTCAACCGTCAAATTGTATACCTAAGTGTTTAGGTGGGTAGAGGGGGTGCCTAGTGAGGCCTTGGTCGAGGAACTAGGTGTCTTTTCGAAGCCTAAACATGTATGGTAGTTTTAGAAAATATTTGTGTATTTTTTTCTATTTTTCCCGATTTTTCCTGATTTTTTTATCTATTTTATGAAAATTAATTGAATTTAAAAAAACAAAAAATTACCGCCCAGCCCTGGGCGGTCGCACAACCGCCTAGGCTCGCCTAGGCGGTGCCTGAACCGAGCCAACCTCTTATTCCCCACGGAAACAGAAGTCCACGGCGGGGCTTCGGTCGACCCCACAGAGACGAGGACGGATCCGAACACGTCATGGAAAAGAGGTGGAATCGAGCCCTCCATGTTGGACGCCGTTATCCCGATTTAGGGGTGGTGTCACCTCCGCCACTCCTTCTCGCCTTCGTTGGATTCGGTTCGGATGTGATTGGCGGAGGGTTTGGGTACACAACTCGACTTGGGGTGGGACCACCACTGATGGTCACCACAAATCGGAAGGGTTTTGGTTTTGGAGAATTTTTGGGGAATTTTGAGTGTGTGTGAGAGAGAGAGAGAGGATGGCGGGTAAATGGGATGGGCCTTTTTGCATTGGACTCCGTGCTTACAACAATACTTTAGATTTCGGCAACTCGAATGGACTTATTTAGCTTACCGGTTTGACTTACAATTTTTTTCTGTTAACTTAAAACTCAACCCCCAAAAAAGAATCTTTAGATGGAAAAATATGAATTATGAGGTTTGTAAAACTCAAAAACTCATCCGAACCTTGACACTCAAGTAATTTAAATATGCCCACCCAATATGTTAGAATTTTGCATCTTATCAATGCACTAGTGTGGAGAATATTATATTGGACCTGACAAGAGTTTTCAAAAGATACAGGTATATGCCTATATGGTGAATATATGTGTGGTTAATTGTAATGAAAAGAAAAGTAGCAAGTAGTAACCACAATGAGTGCTCAGAGAGGCAAGTTGATGTGATTAATGTAAAAGAATTTTAACTTACACGGCATGGATTGATCGAGTTTTAAGATAAATCGAGCTTTCATCGGTTTCAACTCAACTTACAACACAAAGCTCGAGCTAAAGTGACATCTCACATTAAAAATAACCGTTCTATTGGAATAGATAGCTCCAATAATTGTCCAAACAATAAACAAACGATTTCCACGAGTTTTTGCATGTCTTCGATCCACACTTACATCAATAATAGCTAAGGAATATTATAATAATATTCTTGCGCAACCCACATGGGGCATGGACCTCTAGTAATCAAGTAATGCTTGGAACGAGACAATTAAGATCTCGAGCATGACAAGATTTAACGTGCACGAATATGCTTTACATTGGATGACATAACCCAAATTGGTAACCTGTCTCCGACCTCGACGGTAACGACCGTCCCACCTAGGCCTGTCAAAATCAGACACGACACGATAACACGACACGGACACGACACGATAATTTAGTGTATGGGTACAGAAACCTGGACACGAATACACGATAAGCATACACGACACGATACACGAACTCTTATCGGGTCGGGTTCGTGTACAAGGGTCCATACACGAAATACACGATAACATACACGATAAGGATATCGTGTATATCGGGTATACACGAGACACGATTAAGACACGATACACGGTAGACACGACGGACACGTTAGGATACGATACACGATAGAACCTGATACATGATAGAACCTGATACGGTAGAACCTGATACACGGTAAAAACCAATTAACCGATTAACCATATAACAAAAAACCCCACCCACCCAAAACCCAAAAATCCTGAATCCCTAACCCTATTCCTTTCTCTCGCCGCCGCTCAATCCCACCCAGCGTCCCAGCCTCTCATCTCTCCACAACCCCTCATCTCGAAGCCTCTCACCACCGGACCCAACCTCTCCTCTCGCCACCGGACCTCCTCTCACTGCCTCCCTTCCACTCCCCACTGCAACCCCTCTTCTCGCTGTTGTCCCTCCACTTCTTCATTTTGGTAAGATGTAGATTTAGGTGGTTTCGTTTTGGTTTTTGTTGAAGTTCTTTGTTTCTTTGGTTCCAATCAATGGGTCTGAGAACTTAAATAGGTGGATTCAGATTTAGGAATTTAGGGTTTGAGGTTTGGATTTCGGGGAAAGGTGTGGGTTTTGGGGTTTGGAATCGATGGGTCTGAGAACTATAATTGCAGGTCGTGACCTTGTCTTTACATCTGAAATCTTCCAACTATATTCCTTCCAGTAGAATGTGTTGACAAATCGATTATGGGATCTTCCAACTATATTCCTTCCAGTAGAATCAAAATAGAAAATGTAGCGGTGATTTTTGCTGATTTGAGTGGTGATTTTTGGATGGACTTGGTGAAAACAGAAACAAAACAGAAAATGTAGAGTTGAAATGGATTTATTTCTGTTGTTTTCATGATATTAGCTCGAAGAAATTACTAATACATGTATTTATTTCTGTTGTTTTCCTGATATTAGCTTGAAGAGTCAAGAATCGAGATGGACATACACAACCAAGCTGGAGCTGATGCTATGGTATGCCTAGTTGAATTCAGTGATTTTTTGATGAATTTAGTCGATTCCTTTGTTATTTCTTTATTTTGCAGCTTCCAGTAGTGATTTAGTTGGTAGCATTATTTGTTTCTAATTTATCGTTTGATTTCTACTGATGTAATGACCTATAATTCTGTTGTTTGTAGTATTCTATATTAGTAGTGGTTCATTGGTTGTGTATATTTATAAATCCTATAATTCTTAAAGGTTGAGAGACAATCTACGGAAGAAGAACATACTATACCTGTAACTCAAGAATCCTTGTCACCTAGTAATGATCGTGGTGAACCGAAAAAGAAGAGGCAGAGGAGATCGAAAGTTTGGAATAGTTTTGATGTTTTGTCTCATGCACCTGGTGAACTTGAACATGCAAAATGTAAGAAATGTGGATCAGTAATTATATCTGATAGCAAATTTGGGACATGTAACCTTCAAAAACATATAACCAGATGTTATAAGAACAATGACATAAAACAATACATGACATGAAGAAACAAAGTTGACAGTAGGAGTGTTGGAAGGAAAATGAACTTGAAGTCTTGAACTATTATGTTTTTTGCGTATATTATTGGACCATTATTTGTTGTGAAACTATTTATTTGAAGTTTTGAACTAGAGTAAACTAGTATTATACTATAATGTCATTGTATTTGTTTGGTTTATTTGGTATTTTCCAGAAATTCTACAGGTTCGTGTTTCTCGTGTAATCGTGTCTTTATCGTGTCTATTATTATACAGGTATCATCATGGTTATTCGTGTATACATATATTATCGTGTATGTAGGTTGTTATCGTGTATGTAGGTACTTATCGTGTGTACATGTACTACTCGTGTTCATTCGGGTATTATCGTGTATCGTGTTACACGACCCGATTAGAATTCGTGTACAAATCGTGTCGTGTCCGTGTATACACGACAATTACCGTGTCGTGTCCGGGTCCGGGTTCGTGTACACGATTTCTTATCGTGTCGGGTTCGTGTATACCCAATACCTGTTAGCATCCTATCATACATGACACGATAAGACACATACACGACCCGATTGACAGGCCTAGTCCCACCTCAGTAGTTACCAACACCAAATTTTGACTGAAATGTGTCACATTTAGTTTGCCTGTTGACCTTCAAAAGGCGAGATTTCAGAGATCCACCGACTTGCAAGACTTAAGGAAGCTGACGGAAATGGGAGGAAACGCGTAAACTGGACACCCCCGTTGATACAACGGATCCCTAGGGTGCGATGATCAAAGAAGTTGGTGTTGGTTTATCCTTAGAGAGTTAGAGTTGATTTGTCTGTGCCTTGAATGTAAGGCTAGAGTCCCCTTGTAAGAAAGTAATTTTGTAAACATTATTATAAAGGCGGTGAACCACCCGTAATTTTTTTATATAAAAAAAATAGATTCAATTTTTGAATTTTAGGAAGAATTTTTTTTCTCGAAAAGTACTCCGATCGCGGCACGCGATCCGTGGAGGCACGGATCGCGGGTGCACCGCGATCCGTCCCCCAAAAAAAAAATTGACAGATCACGGGTGTGAATCGCGATCCGTCAAAAAAAAATATTTTTTTTTCAACGGATCGTGGTTCACACCTGCGATCCGTGGGGAAAAAATTGCAGCAAATTTCCCGATGTGAACCACGATCCGTCCTCAAAAAAAAATGGATCCCGACTACTTTTAGAGAAAAAAAAATACTCATGGGTCATGGACGACTAAGAACCACATGTTTGAGAATCCAAGTGACAGGATTGTCTCATACCTACTAACTCGAACCTGTTTTACCAGATATATCTACGAAATCGGAATGCGCGGGACAAAGAGGTCCACGTCTGTATGATGATTTAGATGTGATACCTAAGTATTAATTAATCAGATGTGATGCCTACGTTGGTATGTGGAGAAGGATTTTGATGGTTGATTGCACTGGAGAGTTTCAAAACAAATGTAAACATTGGCTTGGGATTTGGGAATAGTTGGATGGTGATGGAAGAGTCAAGAGAATAGGACATCCAGAGAGCTCATGTCTTCTGTTTCTTCATCTTCAAGGACCATTGATTGATTTTGATTGATGTAATAGATGTACCTTTTCTTATGCAAACAGCTTCAAATTAGTGAAGATAAATTGGTGAGCATTCAGATCCAGAGAAATGCCCGGTCCATGGTAGATACAGTATCTCGAACAATTGCTTCGAATTTTAATCCAGAAATTGTTGTTCAACCATAGAAATTTACCGAACATTATATGCACTATAGAGACAGAAAATAAAGACCTGCAAACTGCAGATTAACTCAAACTATAGTATTTATGGTGCAGATAAACCAAGTATAAACTGCAAAAATACGCTCCACTATTCAGAGGGTAAGACTTAACATTGACAGTGTAGATTAGCAAAATTTGTTGTTACATCAATTAATTTATGCCTCAGGATCTTCACAACACATCAACAGTGTATGGAATCCCTGGGTAAAGGCACATAGTCCTTTCCTGTACAAGATTGGATGGTGCAGTTTTTTCCAAGGCTAATGGACATCGTCCAGCTAACAAGAACTTGCCTTTCATAAGCATAATAATTGCTCTATACAAACAAATATTAAACATAAACGTTAGATCCGAGACACCTACGGAAAAAGTCTACCATCAGTTTGATCTCTTAGAAATCGTTCTTCTTGAATCTCTTCTAATTCATCATCTTCGCCCCTTTTCCCAGCTTGTTCCTTCCAATAAGCTACTAGTTTCTTTAATCTGGCAATCTCCTTTGAGAACACATTCTTACTTGGATCATTGACAATGGACCGCACTCGTGATGCGTACCTGATTAAAGTAAATAATTTCGTTACGTTTTACTAAAGAAAATCAGATAACATGGTTCAAGCCAATCCTCCCATATTGGGATCTAAAGCATCATGTATCAGAATAATCTCAAAGCATCAGTGAACAAAACACACATAAGTGTCTCAAGAAATCAGTAAAACATATGATAGATAAAGATTTAGAAAAAATGGAACCTCCTAACCAATATAGCATGGAAATTCATATTTTCTGTCCACGATTGTGAGGCCTGGGATTGGCACAAGAAAAATAAAATGCTTGGTGTTTTAAGTTAAAAGATGAAGGTCTCCATTCCAGGTAAACTAACATCACAATAATACACAGTGCAGGTAACTAATAGGAAATAGGAAATTAATATTGATGGTCTTAATGAAGTGATAAAGTCATTTCCTGCAATATTCCAGTAAGCCTATCTTTAGCACATACTTCCAACTAATAACACATGAACATCAACAATTACAACATAAACATTCACAATAAATAAAAAATTTAAAAGAGAAAATGCAATGCCTTGCAAGAATGAGCTCCGACAAAATAAATAAATGAAACAAAATGCACATGCTAATACAAAATCAAATAAATATAGACAGGTACTTACGTGAGGGAATTGTGAGTTTCATCCAGGTTTGATTTGGCAGGAGAAACATTTACAAACATAAGTGTTTTTGCATTGCCTCCAAGCGAATCACTCATGAGCATTGTTAACTTATGATTTCTGTAAGGTATATGTTGACCATCAGATGATAATGCACTGATAACATCCCCAAGCGCAGAAAGTGACTTGTTAATACTCTGAGTTTCCTTTAGTTGACAGCCTGAAGAACCTGATTTCTTTACCCTTTCTGAACCAGCCAGGTCCACAAAACTAAGCTGCAATAATATATTTAAGATTTTTTTCAATCTCTAATCCAATTAATCTACATAATCAAACAAATCCAATAAAAGACTACATCATTAACAGTTAGACTTAGTTTCGTTAATCTATAAGGTCTTAAGACATATTTGCATAACTTCGTAACAGCAATAAAACTTCTTTTTCTGATAATATGGAAAAAGCAGAGTACGACACTCTTGTGAATACTAGATGGACACTTCAAATTTTATTCAAGGCTATATAGGTTGTCCTTGTGAAAAAATTAGTGGAATACCAAACCTTTCCTCTGGCAACAGATTGGGTTTGCAGATTGGTACTTTCAATGATGATAGAAAGTATCAAGTGTGATCTTGAACTTTCTTCATTCATAAATGTCCCAGCTGTATGCCGTTGCTCAGACCCTCTCAAAATGATCGCCTTCAAATCATCCAGGGTTGAAAACGGAATGGTAGTTACATTTTCTATGAAGACCATACCCTACAAAAAGAATGTAAATGCCGCTCAACTAGCCACTAGTAAGTTCATAGTAAAAATAAGTATCAAAAGCCTACAGATCATTCCATGTATAATATCTTGATTCTTGACTAAGCACTTACCTTCATGTGTAATATCTTGACTTGCAATTACTTCATGTTAAAAAAAATCATTCAGCATTTACAGCAATGTAAATATACAATATGATTATCGACATCAAATCACCAAATATTAAATAATATTGATTTTATTTTCAGTTGCTTCACTTAAAACTTTTAAAAAATGTGTAGTTTTAAGAAATCCATTTATAACTATCTTGAGAAGTATATGCAATGCTAAAATAGTATATACTCATGGTAAAAAGGTCTCCTTGCCAGGAAGAAATTCTGAATTATAAAAGCAAAAGATTATACTACCTTTGGGTCCTTCTTAATCTCTAGCTTTAAGCGCTTTGAATTCTTTGGTAATAATAAATCTACCACAGTGTCTTGATACAGTTCCACCATGTATACCTATGCAAAATATATGTACATAGTAGTGAGCAAGACTACAAGAGAGAAATACCTTATCGTAAAACAAGGATAATATATTCAACAAATAGTTATTTAAAGGTAACCTTATTTCATTATTTCTTGAAACAACAATCACAGAAATTAAGATATAATTAAACACTTGCCAAAATGCTATGAAGTCACTTTACTTTAACCAATTACATAGGTAGGAGATGTGGAGCTTTTCATGTATTTTAACTTGTTTTACGACAATACATGCCCAAATTACCCATCATACAGACACCATAACAGCAAACTCTACTTATCTGTAAAGATACATAACTTATAGCTACGAAGTTACTATTCACAATCTTTAAAGTCAGAAAAATTCATAAAGTAGTCAAATACATGGCTCTGTCTTTCACGCACATAAATTGAAAGCCAAAATCAACTTTCATTCTGCTATTCCACGATTTTCATGGCAATTTTGGGTGAAACATAAAAAAGGAGGGGGGAGCGGTCCAATTTAGAGCTCCTCGTGAAGGCAACACAATTTTGGTTTTGATATGTTGCACGCCCACGACGGTTTTCTCCACTAAGATTAAGATATCAAAAACATATTGTGTTGTACACCTATTGCTAACAGGACTAAAACAAAATCTTGGGCTTGGAATTTGACAGGTGCTATACAGTCAAGCAGGTCGGGACTTACCACGTGAGGAATTTTACATACTTAGAAGTGATTTTACATGTCTGGCCTGGTGACTCCTTTATATCAGTGAACACTCACATATGCAGGTAAAATGTTGTGCCAGTAATGTCATATAGATTGCACAATACTTCACTTGAAACTAATACAACCACATACTTGCCCTTCCGCACATACTTCAAGAAAATTTAATTCAATAAATTTCTTATTGTACTATGACAAAATCATGAGCTGTGCAACACATACAACCAACCACCGACGTGGTGTGAAGAATGCAACCACTGATAGCAAACTCATAGAAACCATATGGTTGCCCATTTTGCTAATAGAAAGCCCTAAACATTTAGTGGAAGTTTATCATTCAACAGGCATAATAAAGACCAGCATTGGTGGTACACTACACGTCATTATCCATAAAGACCTTAATCTATAGTAGACATGGTACCCTGCTTCTTATTTAAAGAGGCAACTGCTAGTGAATAAATGAGGCAACAATAAACATACTTCGAGACTGTAATTCAAGATATAGATTCAGAAGATATACCTTCAACGAAAACAAGTACTTATGACCGTCATGCTTCATAACCTTAAACAGTTCAGATATTGCCCTTGGGGTCAAGCCTGGTTTACTCTCCGTACCATATATTGTAAATGTCTTTCCAGAACCAGTTTGGCCGTATGCAAATATGCAGACATTGTAACCATCAATTGCTGATTGCACAAGATACTGCAGAACAAAAACCAATGGAAATAATTTGGCAAGAATAATAGAAATACGAATGTCTAGCACTCTATCTACAATAAAACTAGTGTTTTGTACATGCTTATCAATGATACCTTTGTATCTTCAAAAACATCATCTTGAGAAGCTGTATCATCGAAAACACGATCATAAAGTCGTTGTTTAAATTTATCCTCCCTCCAAAGGTGTTCAACTGTAAACTCATCAATAGTTCTGACCGCACCGCTTTCCTTGTCAGCAATTTCTTTATCGCTAAGAGGACGGACACGACAAAAAACTCTGATCTTGCCTTTCATATCTACAGTTTTAAGAATGGAAAAAATAAGTTCACAACATGCAAGTGACAATTGTATTCATACAACCTTCAAAATGGTAACTTCTCTTTTACAAACATTATGAGAGGAACTAGGAACACCACACCTTCAATTGTATTAAAATATCGCTTCCGCAAAACTTGTTCTTCCTTATAAAGTTGTTCTAGTTCAACTATTTGCTCAACTTGTCTTTTCAGAATTGCAGCAGTTTGCTCATTTTTCCTGTCAATATCCTGTAATTTTCACATGCAAAAGTTAAGAATAAAGAAAAAGATAAATATCAGTCTCATAATCTTTATCAGAAAGAAGATTATCACCTCTTTCATTTCTCTTAACTCTTCTAATTCCCTCAAGTTTTGCTGCACTGCATCCAACTCTGCATTCTTCATTCTAATAGAAGATTCAGCCAAGCCCAAGTCCTTTGCCATTTTTTCCACCTTATTTTCTAATTCCGAAATGTGCATTCTAGATGCTTTACACTCATACTGAAAATCAATCTTTAACCTATTTATCTGTATAATAAAAAAAGGAAAATAAGTAAAAACATGATCAATAAACCTAATTATATCAAATGATTACTTCAAAAATATGAAATGATCAGAACAAGAATCAGTTGTTTATGTCATGTTGTATACCTCCTCTTCTTTCTCTCGTTCAAGCTCAAAAATCCTCTTTTCCAATATTGCCTTCTCATTATTTAATCTTTCAATAACTTCGGCAGGCATTCGTAGCTCCTCAGCTTGTGAATCAAATTTCTTTTCAATCTTTATTTTCTACAGAAGTTAAAAGATACTATTTATTCGAGCTACAAGAGATTAGGCTTTTCATTGATTTTAATTTGGAGCATACAAGTGTGACAAAATAAAGATGGAATAAATAGTGATCACCTTGCAATCAGCTTGATAAATTTGAAGTGCAACTGAATTTACAGGATTGGAAAAAATGAAGGAATTGATTTAAAACCGATGAATCAACAACTTGACCATAACGCACCTGTAAAGCAACATCCTTTTCACCACATAAGCTTTTAAATTTGTCACGTTCGCTCATCATTTCTTTTAAGTTCTTTTTTTCAAGTTTTAGGGAATCCTTGAGCAATTCCAGTTCCTTCAAAATTTCGTCTTCTTTTTTCTGCTTCTCATGCAATTCTTCCAACAACTGTGACAAACAATTTCCATCATAACAGGTAGAAATTTCCATTCCCAATCAGTAAGAGAGATAACTGCAGGTCACTTGTAAACATTTCATGTAAATAGAGGCAGTAAAAATATAAATCATATCACACATGTATGTCATCATCATGTATATAGTACAAAATAACAAATAAATATATGTTCTCACAAAAAAATGTGCATTATGGAATCAAAGCTTATTCTGAAGTACTGATCAACACTGAAATTGCATCAATTTTAGAATAGTAAACTGTTTCATTTTCAGTGCTGATAATTTTCAATTAAAAAAACTAAAAATAGAGAATGATTGATAAGTAAATCGTAATAGTCTAAATGTCTAGTAGGCAATGCTGGGTGAAAAGATACAGTTTCGATGGTTCAGTTGGCACCTGATCTGCATTTTTCTGAGATTCTTCAACAACTTTGGATAGCTCGTTTAAACGTCTTTCATAGATATCCAAACTTGGAGACTTGGCAATGTGAGGGGACTTCCCTTGAGTTGATCCATTAGCCATTGATTGAGCTTTTGAGTATCTACGCAGCATTACATCATTTATATGTGTTTGAAGAGCAACACATATTTCCTCTCCCTACAAAATTTAGAAATGAGAATATCCACCATCAATTTTATGACTAGATGGTTACAGAGAGAATAAATCAACTAAAATAAATGAATTAAAACTTGTGACAAATTATTCTAGTCCAAATACCTGCTTTGTTTCGAACTGGAAGACATGTAGAACCCCCGCAACTCTCATCTTAAAGAAAACAGCAGAATTACTACTACCAAACTGCATAATATCTCTCAGTTCAGCAGAATGTAGGTACTCTTTTGGAACGGGGCGGAAAAAATGAACCTAAAAAGGGCAAAACTCGGTAATCTTGAATTGAAAGTGTCAGTTCATGATGACATATCAACAAACAAAATTACCCCACGCTTATTAATTCCCAATATAATTCGACCAGGTAGAAGTCCAATAGGGTCGTCAATTTTTCGGACGCTAAAGAAAGTTGAATTTCCATAAGGAAGAGATTTCAAAATCCGAAGAAATTGTTGTCTCGCATCGTCCTTCGACATGTTTTCCTGTCAGTATCAAATTCAAGAAAAAGGTAGGGAAAATGATAAGCGCAATATAACGAAATCCCACGTTCGTAGATAAATAGCAATTCAAAAGCTTGATGAAAAAACCACAATAAACCATTGATTTGTGAAGAAAGGAAACGATGATTATAAACTATAAGCATTATCCTTACCATTGCACGATAACGAGAAATTATATCCAATTCCCACTCACGCTTTGCTCTTGTTATTGAAATTTGCCTAGGCAGAAACCTCTCAAGAAGTGAAGCCCATTCACTGAAAATAGGTTTAATGACAGAAACAAAAGAGAAATTATGTTTAACTAATCCCCAGAAATGTTGTAAATAATTATATGATTAAGGCCACATGCTCACGTTCTTGATTCAGGACTTCCGACAACTCCAATCTCAACCAAAATCTGCAATGCTGAAAGTTGAGCAGCATCATCCCTACCAACAGGGTAATTTCCGGAAATATAATCATGTTGGAGCTGTAGAAAGCATCAAATTTTACACAAATGAGGTATGGTTCTATTGACATTGAATGCATCAAAATGATCTGATTTTATGTTGAAAATACAGTGGGATTACACACTTGAACATAAGATAACTGCACAAACATAGGATCAGCTATGGCTTCATCTGATTCTCTGAATAACCGCTTCTTGAATGTTAATTTGCAATGTAGAATTTCTCCTTTACTGCGATCTTTTGCTGTCCTAAAGTCTGACAATAAATCTCCAATATACTTATTGTCATCTAGCCCAATATATTCCTCTGCAAAAACAAAATAATAATTGTAAGGACGTTTTTGAATATGTTGATAGTACGAACTGTCACAAGAAAACATTTTGAAGGATACATGAAACAATACCACTACCAACATCAGAGCATTTAGAACCATTCACAACCTTTCTGCACTCAAATAAACTGAAGCTGGAATATACAGAGAGCTTAATTATCCCTGCAAGTTCCTGGAAAGGTTATTTGGGTTACTAAAAGCAGCAAGTCAGATATAAGATGAACTTCATAATATTTCCACACTTGGGATTCTCTAAAAGGACTAAAAAGAGACCTCAAACCATAAATTCTTTTCTGCACAAACACAGTTTAAGCTTTTCTCTGCATGATCATTGGCATTATTGTTGCTAAGTTGTTTTACAAAGTATAAATGTTCAAACTCATCAAAAGGGATGACAGTACATCATTTATATGTATTTTATGTTACTTTATTGTGCTACATTTTGTGTATCAAGTGACAGAGATTCAAACCTGCAGCTCAAGGAGAAGATATCAGACACTCCTTTTTTTGATACAGAGAATTCATTGAAGGTACATAGTATATACATCTCATTGCAGTCTAGTTACAAAAATACTACGATTAATACTTCTTGATCTTCATTTTCTTGTATTTTTGTGCTATTAGTTATTACAAAAAAAGACTAATGACAAAAGCAAACTTCGGAGATATAACATATAGATTCTTCTATTTTCTCTACTGAAAGAAAAGGTCTAACCGATTTATCCATCGGTATCCAAATTGGAACTGGACCTAGAAATAAATGGCACGAAAAAGGGAGCCTGTCGCTTTGCACTTTTCTGCAAGACATTATAAAACTGACGTACTGCTGGCAACATCTGGAACAACACCACCAAACACTTCTTGTTGATTTATTTCTTCTATGGCATTTATATGCTTTTATTTACAAAGAGCGATGACAAAAGCAAACTATTGGTGATGGAACATATTTCTCCTATTTTATCATCTTTCTGAAAACTAAAAGGATTAAGCAATTCTTCCATCGAAATATCCAGATTAGAACTAGACTTACCAATATATGGCAGAGAAAGGGGAACCTTGTCACTTTAAGTTTTTTTTGCAAGAGATTATAAAACAGATGACATGTTTGCAAAGCAATTCAACTTCTCCAAAACAACAATCAAATCAGAAATGAGAGACACAACAGGTACGCAGATGCAAATTCAGCATTTTGGGAACAACTTTTAACAAAATATGTCTTTGTCACACTTTCGAAGGAAGAGAATCTATTACATTGGGTGTGGTTAGAATACCAAGGCCATTGAATTGTAAATAACCACCCAGAAAAACTATAATTTTTGGCTAAATTCTCAGGTCCTTAAGATCTTCATTCCATATGTACGCAAACAGAATTTGCTCAGTAAATATATGATGGTATACCAGAAAAACAGTGATCAAACGACAAAAAAAAATGATGATAGATATGCCATATACCTCTACAGCATCGGAGACTGTTGTTGTCATGTCATATGTGATTTCCTCGAAAGTCTCATCCAAAAAGAACACTATAGTTGTTAACTTCTTTCCTGTCAAAAGTGCTTCAATCTCTTCACGGCCTGGAATTATAAGCCTTGGTCCAGCCTTAACTGTACGTTTCAAAGCATTTAATGTGTTCAATGCAAGGACTTGAACATCCGGGTCAGAATTTGCACCATGGGTGACACAGTGAACATACTCAGATAAGTACCCTCCTATATCCTTACTAGGGGGCATGGAGGATGCACATATATACATGAGTTCCCATGCCTTAATTAACCAATCCCTGCGGCCATTAACAAACATTCTCAAATTAGAGATCAGATGGAATCAATATCAGCAACTGTGAAGATGAAATCATCCAAAACAAAACTATTATCAAAGATTACTTGTCAGGGTTATTGCGTGTTTGCTTTGATATTTGTGCAAAGACTTCATCTCGCAATTCTGAACGCTTAAGAGTGTGCTTGTAAATTTTCCCAACAATATCAATACGGTCCTCTAGGCTCAGTGGTGTGACATTATCAGATGAATCAACTCCCATGTATTTCAGAATGATCTGAAACAACTTCACCGAACGACCAACTAAATCACTACCTATCTTAAGCAAGGAGGTTGGTATTGGATCCTGGAAAAGAGGGAAGATTCTATAATTTCCATCCATCAAGTGCCATGAGCTTGCAAAATGAAAGGAAAATAGCATTAAAAAAGATAAAAGGAAAGTTTCATCCCGTTCCCTCAATTTTCTTTCCATTCTAAAAGCATATGGAAATGGATTGAAATGTTATTAAGCAGAAAGCTACATTCCTTTTGCTCAATTTTTTGCAATTCCTAGATTAAATGAAATTTTCACCTTCTATGAAATTAACATTGGTTAATAAGAATGAACTACCTTTTGGAAGGACAGCATATCTTCTAATGTAAACTTTTCTCGAACTTGGGGTCCCACTGCTCTTTTTGAAAAAAATCCCCGCTTCCCAGCTGCTTTGAGTTGCTTCTGCATGGATCTTAAAAATCCCTCAACCTACAGAATATGAACGGATAAGAAAATGAAAACGAGAACCATTTTGGTGGTGGATATCCATGAGAAAGTGATGCTAACGATTAGGGTGAGCTTCGGTCCGGGACCGGACCGGACCGAAGACCGAACTTTTCGGAAGATCGGACCGAACCGAACCGGACCGGACCGAAGACCAAATTCCCATGGTCCTCCGGACCGAAGACCGGACCGAAAAAGTTCGGTTCGGTCCGGACACCCGGACCGAACCAAATTTTGCTCACCCCTACTAACGATCGCAGATTGTATCGTGGGAAAAAGACTTTATACTAGTATTGTTAGTTTGTCACCATGAAAACATATTCTAAAGAGAAATTTGGGGGTTGTGGGAGGCCTGCAGCCATGTTTGTGTAAGAATTTCTTATTCAGGTGAATCAGATCGATTGACGTTTCTTCCGGCAGTAATATTTAGTCAAGTATAGTTCACTGATGAAGGAAGTAACATCCGACTGCCTAGGATTTACTTCAAATTGGAGTTTACACATAGAGATGTACAATAATACAATTGAGGTGAAAATATAGCACGAATTCATTAAATAGGATAGATCTGACACCTAAAATTTTCTGACAATATATTTACCAACTACAAGGAACTGGGGTGCCACGGTCATGTTGTATGTGCCACTCCTGCAGCCCCACAAACCTATGCTAAGAAACTTCTGTACATGACATTTGCTATCATACCTGGAACCTATCAATCAGTGGTATCACATTGGCCATATCTGTTGGTATAGACATTGATAGGGTTGACGGGGTCCTGCAAAAATAGAATAAATCATTATAATCTACTTGATAACCCACATATTAGAAGACATGATCCAACGTTGCACATTCATGAAATTCACCCAAATGCAGCATCTAGACATGTGTTTATTAATCACTTTATGACATTGATTGAAAATGCAGAAATCAAGATAGTTAAACCACTATGGTAGCAAACTTGTTAACGAATGAAACTGCCTAATATTACAGGTGAATAGACTTACGGAGGTGCAAAGTAGGAACCATCGCTATCGTAGTCATCCCCATTAGAAGTGGCGGAGAAACTATACAATGGAGTCGAAGCAGCATTGTTCGAGCCCAAGGAAGAGCGGCTCATATTGGCAGTCTGCGGTCACAAAGGTGGTGAATGTGTATCAACAGTCATTGAGCAACACGATGCATGATCTCCAAAAATCCGATGGCAGTCTCACTCTGCCAACCAAAACAGAGTTCCACCAAAATAATTAAATAACACGTCATCCATCAGAACTAGAGGAGCAAATGAACTTGCACTATTAATTATGGGTCTATTTTTTCTTGAGAAGAAAGAAATCCCGTTTTTCATGCATATACAACACCAATATCAGTTCCAATCACAGAAATAGCCAATCACTAGTAACGAAACTGAAAGGCACGACCAGAAAAGCTTCAAACTCAAGTTGAGAAAAAAAAGTACCAAAATCCAAAAAGATTAAACCCGAAAAGGAAACCAAACCAATGCCCCCCAACTGCAACAAGTTAGGAATTTTTCAGCAACAAACTCCACCCAAAAAAATTAAAACAAAAATAACCAAAACAATGCAAAAAATTAGGGACTTCTCACTATTATTAGAAAACTCCAGTAAAACAATCAAACCTTTATAATAAAAAAGCGCACATTTTAGTAACGAAAAAAATGTTAAAAAAATGCCACCATACCACTAAAACTCTCTTTTTAGTAACAAAACCGTAAAAAGAAATCCCAAAACACTCATAGTAGATCCACTAAATATCTTATTTTCAACAACAAAACGCTAAAAATGCACGAAACCCCCCACACTACAAGTTCAAAAAAGCCAACCGAAGACGGCATTCCTCAAAGAACGATTCCTCACACGGCAAAGCTCGACGGCGTAGCGACAAGCACGCAGATTGGGATCCCCAATGCACCCCCACCACGGACTAGTATACTACTTAGGGATCGAGATCTAGGGTTCGAACTGGAATCGGCGACGGGAGGAGAAGAGGAGGAAGAAGACAGAGGAGTTATTCTCACGAGAAAAAAGAGAGGAGAAATCGAGAGGGGAAGGGAGAGTTGGAGTGCGAGAGACGGAAATGCCCCTGGGATTGAGACGATTATCGAACCTGCCATGCGTTGTTTCCACCCGCTTTTTTACGCTTCTTCTTGTTTGGGGTTTTTTGTGACTTTTTGGTTGGTTTTGTTTGTTGGGGAATAGTTAAAGTGGAGTTCTTTGATTTCAGGAGTTTGGTTGGGTTGGCTTGATGTTGTTGTTGTTAGTGTAATAGGTAAGAAATAAATGATCTGATCCGAAAAAGTATTTCTAGTGTGGGGTTGTTTTTTCTCATTTTGGGGTTATTTGCAAGTAGTAACTTATTCATTGTTGATTTTTTTTCTTCCGGATGAAACTATGAGTTTATGCTAATTCTTACTTCTAGGAAGGAAACACAGATGGTTATGCGTCGTTTTACATGGAAATTAACATGTACTATGATTTTGTGTCAACGTTAGATTGTAATTTAGCAATAACCACTTTATTCTTCGGAATCGTCTTAACGAAAACACTCACACAACACTATGAAATGGAACTCAAAATAATAAAAAATTAAGTGCAACAAATAGAAAATGCTATAACATTTAAGTTTGATATATAAATTATTGTTTTTAGAAGAAAAATAATATTTTTTCCTTAACTCCTTGGCTATCCCAACTGCCTTGAAATTGGAAACTTGGAAGTTCAAATTACTTCAAAGTTGGTGGCAGAAGTCTGAAAATTCATATTGAAGCAGGGGCAAAAAATTTCAAATACGTAAACTTTGCAGAATAGCCCCTGAATCTTTCAAAAGCGCACCTCCAACCAAATTCTGGATTGAAGTGTTGTCTACATGTGCGCTTCCCTGCAACATTTGGTTTTCATTTCGCCTTTTGGGCCACATGATCACATATGGTATAACGTCCATTTCAAATTTATTTCCTCGGCATTAAAAATGTCATGTACCATGAAGTCTCAACCACTAAAATGCACTCTTGCTGCTTCATAATTGGAGTTTAGTAAGTCGGCAAGATCTTTTGCTTGCATGACAAAAATTTGCGTAGTGGATTCCGAGAATAATCGTTTGATCAATATATTTACTGAATTGTTAAACATTGTCCCAAAATTACTTAAATCGTCCCTTAAAATTACCATTTTGTTTTTCTCTCATTTCTACTGCTATAACGCGACATTTTACCCTCCTATCACACATCTCTCTTCATATTCCTTTTATAATCATAAAAAATAATGTTTTGGAGGTCAGTAATGAACCAACGGACGCCCCAGTGTACTCGAATCTGGTAAAATATCTAACATCTTTTTAATAAAAAAATAATAAAAAATTACGAGCGTCCGACGGAGCCGCCCCCACGTAGGAGGGGGCGTCTGGCTAAGACGCCTTCCCCATGGGGGCGGCGTTTTACCCAGACGCCTTACCCATCGGGGAGGCGTTTTACCCAGATGCTCCGCCCATGGGACAAGCATCTGTGTAAGACGCCTCCCCATGGGAGAGGCTGTTAGGATCTATGACCCTCTAATCGATAGAAAAATGCGGAATTAAAAATATTAATCGAAGGATTAAGGAAGAGACAATTGCAAACCATAAATTCGTCGACACCGGAGTTTAGAGAGGTTCGACACCCACACCCGGGTCCTAGTCCTCCTCGCAAGCCTCGCTCGAACCCCCGAGCCTCGCTTACGGTTCCACTAACCGATCTCCGTTCCGGGCCGAGACCAACGTCGTTTACAACACCGAGCCTCGCGAACAACCTCGCCTCACTCGTGTCTCCTCTCACAACCCGAGAGGGAGCTTCCTCGAAGCTTTACAACTTGGTGATTATTGAATAAGGAATTGGAATCACAATCTAACTAACACTCTATACTTGAGCACACTTGGATATGATATGGAATTGGATATGCAAGTGGTGAAGTTTAGGCTTGAGTGTTGTGGATTGAGAGCTTGAAGATGGAGAGGATTTGGCTTTGAGTATTGGATAGATAGGAAGTGTTCAAGATGTCCAAAGCAACCAAATGAGGTCCTATTTATAAACCTTCAAGCTCATCTAGCCGTTTGGGAGTTGGTGGGGAATGGACCAATGAGAAAGCAAGATGTGACTTAAGCTCGGCCAGAAATCGAGACAGATTCGGTCGACCGTTATCCACACGGTAGTCCGAAACATTGGTCTGAACAAAGAACTCGGTTGACCGATTGTGTATCGGATCACCGTTCACCAACCTCCAGTAGCTTTTATCTATTTAGCCCTAATTAAATTCGGTTCACCGAAGTCCATTTGGTTCAACGTTCCAAGGTGGACAGTAGAATTGATTGGGCTCTGATCTACTCAAGTTCGGTTGACCGTGTATACTTCGGTAGACCGAAGTAGCGCGGGAATTGCGCTGACAAAGCGTGGGAGATTGGTTTACCAATAACGGTCAAGTTAAATAGTCGTTGGTCTCCTAAAGCAATATGATTCGGTTGACCGAATAAAGTTCGGTGTACCGAATATGGATAAGTCAATTTGGCTTTAGGTCAAGATTTAAATACGACCGTTGGAGCAAAGTCCAAAACCGGTCCAGGCTAATTCGGTCTACCGAAGGCGGTTCGGTATACCGAGGTGGTTATTCCAGGGAACACCTAAAGGATTCTACACGGTTGACCGCAAGATGTTCGGTGGACCGAACTCTACAAGATTCGGTTTACCGAGAAGGGGTCGGTTAACCGTGGGGATACGGGGCAGAATCCTAATGTGCTCAAGTTTACATTAATCCTTAGGACTCAAATTATACTATATTACATATTGGTCCAAAGCTTGATTACATGTCTTGAGTCTTTATCTTCTTGTCCACAAGCTCCTTAGCTTGATTCTTCATCAACCTATTAAGAATATCGCAAGTACACGAATATATATGCAATGCATGTATTCATGTTTGCTTACTTTGATTGTCTAGGTTGATTGATTAAATATAGATTAAGATTAGATTACTTAATCATCAAAACTAAATAAAGATTAAGGTTAAAAAGCCAACAGAGGCGTCTTAGCCAGACGTCCCCTCCTACGTGGGGGCGGCTCCGTCGGACGCCCGTAATTTTTTTTATTTTTTATTATTTTTTTAAAAAGATAATTGATTATAAATTTAGATAATTGTTAAATTAATTAATAAGTTAATAATTACTATATTCGGATGACCGATACCTCTTCGGTACACTGAAAATTCAAAAATTTCCAGATCCAACAATTTCAAAATCCAAAAAAATTCCAGGGGGCGCTGCCCCCTTGCCACCCCCGCCACCTCACCGGTGAGCGAGACCCCCGAACGACCTGTCGAGGTGGTATTTGTAAGTCAAGATGTTTTACCATCGGGGGATTTAGAACTTAAAAAATGTTGGATCTGGAATTTTTTTGAATCTTCATCACTTGCAAAAAAACTCATTGTAATCCGACCGGTTACCACTGAAAACTTGCAAAGAAACGTCAAATAATTTGAGATAACACACCGTATAATTTTAATTTGACAAAAAAATTAAAAAAATGGGACATCTGGCTAAGACGTCTGTACCATCGTGGCGGCGTCCGGCTAAGACGCCTCCACCATGGTTGGGGCGTCTTAGCGAGACGCTTACACCATGGTAGAGGCGTCTGGCTAAGACACCTGTACCCTCAACCATGGTGCAGGCGTCTTAGTCAGACGCCTCCACGATGGTGCAGGCGTCTTAGTCAGACGCCTCCACGATGGTGCAGGCGTCTTAGCCAGACGCCCGAGTCGGAAAAAAAATCTGTCTCCGTTACTTCGCCTGATTTAGGTGTTTCGCCAGACATTTTCGTGGTGTTGGTACTAGGAATGTTAATAAAACTGAGTCAAAAACCTTATTTAAAGACACGGGACGGTATGTGTATTAAATATATTGTTAAGGGCAATTTGGCAATTTCAAGTGGCAATTTAAGTAGTTTTGGGACGACGTTTAGTAGTTCCCTGTATTTAAGGTTCACAACTTAGATTAGTTCGGTTTGTCACCAAATAGCCCTGACTTAATTCTTTAAGATAGATGATTGGAATCTAATGACACTTCCACCTTACTATTATCCCCTCCTCCTCTTTAGGTCTCTTTTAAAACTCTAAGGAAATCAGGAACTGAACATCTAAAGTGATATTTGGGGGATTTGTAATCTTCTTCTTTTTTAATTATGGAACGTATGTTCAAAAAAGAGTTCTACGACTTAAAGATATGTATTTACAATTATTTCTCCTACTTTTACTCTAAATGAAGTCTGGAAAATAAATTCTAGATTTCCCCTTAATTTTTGGATACCAATTCTAAATGACGTGTATTTGTATTTACTTCGCCAATATAATAGTAAAACAACATATAAACACATAAGATATAAAAATTACAATTTTCAAGACTTGAAATTTAATTCAGCACGAGAGAAAAAGATGCCGGAGACTCAAACTACAATTCATTAGAAACATACATGAGCATTAAAGACTATTTTTGAACTTCAAGTGAATTAGAAACTTTAAAATAAAAAAAATCAGAAAATTTCATGAAACTACCAAATCCTATCGACGCACTCGCAACTGGACATGCGGACGTAAATTAGATAAAGAAAACAGTTCGAAAGTCAAATTTGTCTCGTGAGGTCCATTAATGGATGCAGAAGTTAATGTGGTGGAGATGAAGTGGACCCTGTGGCCTTGGAGGAAACAAAAGAAGAAAATAAAGTTATCGGAAACGGAATCACGGGGTGTCATCTTTGTTGCACCCAAATATTCTGTGCACACTTCACATGACTTCTTCAAATCTTTTACATAAATCTGCAAGTTTGTTATACTAATTCACACTCAACACATAGCCTCATAAAGGAAGATTCCTATGTCTCTATTTATTTATTTTTGTTTATCTATTGCTTGAAAGGTCATGCAAGAAGGTAGAGATAATGATCTGAAACTCGACTGAAAGTGATCTATAACCAGAATTGTATAAGCTTTTCCTGATGGGTACTTTCTCCTAACAACTATCATTAATGAGATAAATGTGTTTGTCTCACCTCGTGTGACTTGTGATGCAATCATTACCTTATAATGTCCCAATGTAGTGTGCTTAAATTTTATAATCTCACGATGAATTCCTCGTGATTAAATCCAGGATATAAAAAATAACACGTTTCACAGCACGAGCAAGAAAGGAGGACAAGCCCAAATACTGAAATTAAAGAAATGGAATAAATTACGTTGAAGTATCAAATGCCAATATGTAAAGTTATGATACAAGTAGACCACATATCTACTAGTGTGAAAGTTATAATATTGTCACTGCACACAATGTTCCATTGATGATTTTTTAGTACAGGTGTTTATTCATTCATGAGTATGTTTGGTCCAAACTGAAAGATGGACAAGTAACTATCTTTTTAGAAGAGGTTAATCTTAATATAAAGGTACAAAGATCATACGTAATTGTGAGACTATAAGTCTATAAGACTATAACCACGTGTAAAACCTTAATGCTTCGAAATATTATCATCGTGATGCCTTTTTTTTGTGAATTTCCAGTCAATTGACAAATCATTGTAGCCTAATTTCCATTCCCTATTTCACATGCAGAGACAAACATTGGTTGTTATATGTAGTGGCGTAATGAGGAGAAAACATTTTTGTCTGTATAGGTAATCATCAACCTCATCCATATCAATTACCGAACAAATGACTACATGCATGTAAAACATGCAACTGGTCGCCCACTCTCTTGGCTACCTTAGCTTTTAAGTGACTCTCCTAACTGATAGCACTCACGAGGCTTGGATGAGAGTCAATCAAAAGAGAGACAGGTGGGGAGTTGTTCATCACTTCATCATTGAAAGAGAGAGACATCACATTCATAATTTGACGTCAACTATTACAATTCAAGTTGCAGAGAGAGAGAAATACCAACGTTTCCAGGGGATTTTGTAATTTAGTTAGTGTCACTTTGAAGTTCAAGGTTAAGATGACCTTGCTCCTTCAGTGATTTGATGCAGTCATCGAACATCTCCTCGAGCCCTCTGAACTTGAATCCCATGTTCTCCAACTTCGAAGTGTTGAGTTTGTAGAAAGGCTGAGGAACCATGCTCTTCACACTGCATGGCCAACCAAAACAAACTCATTCAACCATATTAACTCAAAGACAATTTTTAATTTGAATTAGTCGTGAACCAAACAGACTGCAAATACAGGGGAATTGAATGTCAAACTTGTAATTCTAAGTAATAAAATGGGGCCTTGGTCTCCCCAAAGTTGAGGAAGCGAAAGCAATAGAAGACCTCTTTGGAATGGGTAGGGATGGGTAGCGCTGAGCAAGCAAGCACGCCAACTCGTGGTTATCTAGGACGGTAGAGCTACAAAGATATCTTCCCTGAGCTTTGGCATTTTCATAGACCATTATATGGCAGCTTGCAACATCATCTATATGAACATAACCCATTCTGCCATGCCATGAGAACTTTTCCGCGTTTCCTGCAACAATTAATCTGAGTGCAAGTACCATCGAAGGATCAAGCGAAACAAACAAAGAAAGAATAACTACAGAGCAGCTTCTGAATGAGTTAAATAAATTGCAGGTAGTTACTCCATGAACATGTTATTGGTACAATGGAATTTACATCTATATGCAGAAGTCCGATTAAAATGAGAGGTCACCTTTGAATAACTCAACAATGTCCAATGCAGTATAGCTCAGATCTTTTGGCAAACTTGGTCCAACAATGAACGATGGCACAACTGATACCATGTCAATCTCATTCTCTTCTGCAAACTTCCAGGCTGTCTTCTCAGCCAAAATTTTTGCTAGAGCGTACCAAACCTTGAAGAAATGGCCAGCCAAAGAAAACCATAGGACCTTAGTCCACGGTCAAAATACATTGATGCTTTTGTAGGGGGTGGTTTGGATTGTTAGGGGACGGGCATAATTCTGTGGAGACATTTTCTCAAATGAAATGGTTTTAAGATTAAAAAGACAAATATAATAATAGATTTGAAATCATTTTCACTTGGGATGGTTTGAGTTGAACACTTGAACTTGTTATAAAATAGGCTTTTATCACTTTTGAGTCATCTTCAATCGACAGAACTGATTTTAAAATTGCAGAGACAAAAAATAATCACAAATTCATTTTCGGCTCACCTGAAGCTTTTCACAAAACTGCTCAGAGCTCCAAAACGTTTCATCAAATGGTAAATTAGGGTCGATATCCTCCCTAATTCTGACTGTCGAGGAGGACGATGTGAGAACCACTCGTCTGAGCGACGGATTCTTTTTACAGGACCTGAACACATTTAGTGTGCCTCTGATAGCAGGATCCAGGATTTCAGCCTGTGCAAATTTCACAAAAATAATTATAAGAATAAAAATATATATTAATCTGCATCTTTTTTAAGACAAACAACACAGATGCCAATTTACATACAACTGTGAATGTAATCCAAAACGTAACTGAACCTTTGAACTGGGCATTGTTATAAACAACATTTGCTTAAAACAGCAAGGATGATCTATGTACATAGGATGGAAAACCTAAACATCACAAGGAGGTGCTAAAGGCTGAAGAGTACTGGGGTTAACAGAGAGACATGGCATGATGGACATTTAATGCATTATTGTGAGTTCAGCATACGTTTCTAGAAAGTTAAATAACCAATTAAACAGATTCACTTTTCCATAGGTTGCTTATTTTAAGCGACAATGTCAACACCAAACAATCCTCATAAATTCATGTTGTATGATCTAGCACCAACACAAATAAGGATAATCCGAAGGTCATGACTGCTGGTACAGTAAATAAGCATATATTTTTTGTAGCATGCCAGAGTCAGCAGAGCTATATATCCGAATAAAGGGAAAGTTTGCTTGCCTTTGGATCCATTTTCACCGTGGTGACGGGCGATGCAGTGTGGAAGACTCCTTCACATCCCATAATAGCATTATCGAAGCTTCCTTCTTCCATGAGATCAGCTTTCACCAACTGGAGTCTTTCCTTTGCTCCTTCTAGTTCCCAGAGATGTGCAACTTTCTCATGGTTTCCTGTGAAATAAAAAAAAAAGGGAACATGCACGCATTTAAGAGTCCAAATTTATATGTTTGACCAAGAATACATATTTTGAAACATTTCAAATTTCCAGTTTGTAAGTGGCAGCTTCACAGCATGAAAGAAAGAAGAAGCCACCTGGGTCTCTAACAGTTCCCTTGACATGGTAGCCTGACTCAAGGAGTCTCTTCACAAGCCAAGAGGCGACAAAGCCAGAAGCTCCTGTCACACATACTATGCCTTTGGACCTAGCGTTGCTTTCCATTTCTTAAAACAAGTGAAAACAGTAAGCACTTCAAACTGTAACCATCTATCCTAGGAAACATGAAGATGGCCTTTAAATACCAGTTCAAGATCAAATTCTAGGACAAAAGAAGCTTGGGAGAGGGTAGATCATTCAATGTTCATGACGATCTCCATGATCACGTGTAAAACTGGTCAATAGGTAGATGCAACATGACAACTGAATGATACTATCTTAGGTTAGAGACATCTCATGGACTTGGATGAGAAAAGAGATGCATATGGTTGACCTTAAATAGAAATCACCCTGAAGGGGCTGACTTAGGTGAGGGTGCAAGGCCGAATTGATTTCTACTGCACTACTCCTGAGCGAGTAAAGCAACTTCGACCATATCTTTCAAAAATGCTGAATCATTGATTGATATAAGACAACAAACCAAGCTGCTAAAAATCATTTCAATTTTTAAACACAAAGTTTGGGAACAAATGCGGCAAAAATATTTGACAAATAAATGGCATGGAGATTGAAGCCAGTGCAAGCAATCACTTCTGCATAAAACAATATGGGCTCTTGTTTTATGTATACATACGCTCAAAGACTAAAATCTGCCACTCATCATTCTCCAAAATTTTCCTTTTGCCCCCCTTTAGTAGGGAATAACCTCAAATATCTTATTATTAAATGAAAATTGCAAGACAACCTATTAAGACAAGTCCCAATCAGCTGTGCAAAAACAGGGAAGACCCTTCCTGGTGACAAAAGAAAGCCTAGTAAGTTTTGTAAATACAAATGTCAAGAAGATACATAAGACGCACTGGAGCCCCCCCCATCTTGCGAGTATCATCACGGAAGCAGTGGACATAACTTTCTTCCCTTCTTGCTTCCCACCTTAGAGAACAAGCTGAGCTTCTAAATATAGCAATTGAGGCCCGAGGCAGACCACCAGCTATGGATGGGCTAAATCTCCCCAATGTGCAATAATATTTGAATAGTTATATACGGACGCGAGCGTCCGTGACGCGTCCTACGTGGAATAACACGTCAGCTGCCAGTTCAGCGTCCAGTCAACCAAAAATTGTGCGCGGGGAAATGTAAATTACGAATTGTTGGGTGCGACGGTTCATTACCCTAAATCACGATTTCTTGGGTGCGACGGTTCATTTCCGTGCGACGGTTCATTTCCCTAAATCACGATTAGACGGTTCGACTTCACGTACGTCAGTAGCGGCGGTACAACATTCGAGTAACTTTTCCCATTTCACCCGGAGTTCCTTTCCATACGCTCATCCAAAACCTTCATTGCTCCAAAACCTTTCCATTCCAGTAACGAAAACCAAGACAAGGCGAAAATGGATCCTTCTCTACCTGAAACCTCCATTGCTCCTGAAATTGTAGCCGCGCAGGTGTTTTGTCAACCATGTTCTTTCTGGTTCATTTTAAGGTTCATTATTGGCCTCTAACAATTTTTTTGTGTGGTTTAAGGGAAGCACGTACTACTTCCGCGAAACCAAGTGCGGTTTCGCGGCCCTTCACAAGCAGTTCGACCGGATGAAGGAGGAGGAGAAAAATGTCTTCCAACGGACGCCTTTCGGTCATTTCCTCAGCTTTCCTCACGTCACAACTGACAACGAGATACTGGGTTGGTTCGTCGAACACTTCGACGCCAAAGAAGTCGGTCTGAGAATAGCCACTGGGGTGGTCCCATTTACGGTAGAAGACGTCGCCCTTCTACTTGGACTAAGAGTACATGGGCAGAGAGTGGATATGGATGCCACGTACGTAGAGAAACGTGACGGGGTTAACCTCGACAACACCCAGCTACTGGGTCATCTTACCGCCACGAGCAAGATGGGCGAGGGGGAGGAGCACGTCCGACTCCTTATTTCTATGATTTTCAATCATTTTTTGTTCTTCGATGGATCACTGCGAACTAAAGCGTGGTACACGAAACACCTTAAGAACCTCAAGCGCCTCAAGAGATATGCGTGGGCAAATGCGGTTCACACTTTCTTGGTTGAAGGCCTGGAGGAAGCCCAACGGGAACTCTCGAGGAGGAGATCGTCAGCGAACTTCTCTATGAAGCAGGGCTACGTGTCTGGTTGCGTTGCCGTATTACAAGTAAGCATCTTGGTCCGGAATGAGTGTTGTGTCAGTCCGGAGTAGTGTCGGTCAGTCCGGAGTAGTGTCGGATTATGTCCGGAATAGTCCGGAATAGTCCGGAGTAGTGTCGGTTTATGTCCGGAATAAGTGTGTTGCCTGTCCGGAATAGTCCTGTATGTGTCCGGAATGACTGTCTTGCTTGTCCGGAATACGTCTGGAGTCTGTCCGGAATACGTCTTGTGTCTGTCCTGAATAGTGTTGTCTCTGTCCGGAATAAGTCTTGTGTCTGTCCGGGATAAGTTTTGTGTCTGTCCTCAATAGTGTTGTCTCTGTCCGGAATAAGTGTCTTGAGGTTGTCCGGAATGAGTGTTGTCTCTGTCCGGAATAAGTGTCTTGAGGTTGTCCGGAATGAGTGTTGTCTCTGTCCGGAATAAGTGTGTTGCCTGTCCGGAATAGTCCTGTATGTGTCCGGAATGAATGTCTTGTCTGTCCGGAATACGTCTTGTGTCTGTCCGGAATAAGTAATTTGTATGTCCGGAATAAGAGTTGTGTCTGTCCGGAATTAGTGTTTGGTCTTTCTGAATAACGTTATGAGACTGTCCTGGGGATGTTATGTTTCTGTTTTTTAACTCATTCCTGTTTTCAGGTGTGGCTTTGCGAGAAGTTCAAATTGGGGGATCCCCGGTCAGCATTTCCACGGTTCAAGTGTTGGACCGAAATGTTTGGCAGACGCCAAATCCTTAGAAAATGGGAAGATCGAGGCATCAACTTGTCCCGGATATACTCGGGCCAATTTGAGTTGAAGGGCACCCCAAAACTCAGTGCACGGGAGCATTCACTGTTGTCAGAGGATCAATTTCCTCCTGAAGCATCAACTCCCGCAGCGAAGGAAACAACTTCAACTCCTGCAGAAGCAACGGTCGCCTCGAAGGAAACACCTTCAACATCCACTCTACCAAGGATACAACTCAGTGAATGCAGCATTCCATGTGACCCACTGCTACAAGAATTGGAACTTAGTGAGGTGAAGACGAAATGGCTGCGAGCCGAAGCAGCACTTAGGGAGGCGACCGTTAAAATTAACAACCTGGAGGAAGAACTCCGGATCTCTCAAGAAGAGTGTCGTGAGCTGAGAGTCCGTGGGGAGGAGGAAGAGAGGGAAAAGAGGGAGGAGGAAGAGAGAAATAAGAGGGAGGCGGAGGAGAGGGAAGAGAGGGAGGAGGAAGAGAGAAATAAGAGGGAGGCGGAGGAGAGGGAAAATAGGGAGGAGGAAGAGAGAAGTAAGAGGGAGGCGGAGGAGAGGGAGAAGAGAGAGGAGGAAGAGAGGGAGAAGAGAGAGGAGGAAGAAAGGAAGAAGAGGAACGAGGAAGAGAGGGAAAAGATGGAGGAGGAAGAGAAGAAGAAGAGGGAGGAGAATGAGAGGAATAAGAGGGAGGAGGATGAGAAGAAGAAGAGGGAGGAGGATGAGAAGCATAAGAGGGAGGAGGAAGAGAGGAAGAGGAGGGAGGAGGAAGAGAGGAAGAGAAGGGAGGAGGAGGATGAGAAGAAGAGGAGGGAGGAGGATGAGAGGAATAAGAGGGAGGAGGAAGAGAGGAGGAAGAGGAAGGAGGAAGAGAGAAAAAAGAGGAGGGAGGAGGAGGATGAGAGGAATAAGAGAGAGGAGGAAGAGAGGAAGACGAGGAAGGAGGAAGAGAGAAAAAGGCGGAGGGAGGAAGAGAGGAAGAAGAGGGAGGACGAAAACAGGAAGAAGAGGAAGGAGGAAGAGGGGGAAAAGAGGGAGGAAGAAGAGAGAAAAAGGCGGAGGGAGGAAGAGGGAGAGAAGAGGAAGGAGGAAGAAAGGAAGGAGGAAGTTATGAGGAGACAGGAGGAAAGAAAGAGGAAGGCTGGGGTTGCGCTTCCGATTTTGCACCCTCAAAAAATGCGGACTATTAAACCACGCTTGCGCACAGAACACATAGACGAAGCGCAAAGCAAATCTGGCCAAGATGAGGCACAGAAGATTTCCGCAGAAAAACAAGAAGAAATAAAGGAGGCCGAAGAAGCCACCACAAAAACAAAAGGGCCCGAAGAAGCCAGTGAAGAAACAGCGAAAGATGAACTGGCCGCCCATGTTTCGTCCACGAGGCCCGATGTGGATGAGACCGCCTTGAGAACGCTGACGAATGATGAGGTACATCGTTTATTGAATGCAACGGCTCCCGAGCGAGAAGCAAAAGATATTATCTGGAGGGGGGTTCTCAGCATTATCAGCAGGGGTGATCTCAAGGAAATAATTTCGCGAGGCACAGAAATCACCAACGAAACTCTTGACGGCCTAATTGAGGTACTCGTCAGAAGAGGAGGGCAAAAAAAGGTGGTCTGCTTATCAACCTTCGAATCGGAAATGATTGTGGAGGGACAGGGAGAAGATATAAAGAAAGATTATTTACTCCCAAAAATTGAAGGACTTAATGTGGAGGAAGTCGTCATCGCACAGCCATGCTGTTTGTCCGGTCACTGGACTCTGTTCGTTGCCCACGGACCTCGATCAGAGTTCATTCAGTACAACAGCATCTCCCGCACGCTTAAAAGAGGTGAAAATCCTAACCGTTTAGTCGGAACTCATGAATGCACCGCGTCTAAGATAGCGGGATTCTGGAGAGGGTTTTTGGCGGTCGAATGGCCACTGAGAGTTGACAGGAAGGGTAGCCAACGACAGCTACCGGGGAGTAACGACTGCGGGCCATACGTTTTGTACTGGATCAAGCGTTTGATGGAGAATGCTGATCCGACTCAGCCCAAGCAGAGCAAGGTTCTTCACCGTTTTAGAGGCGATTTGGCCAATTTCTTACTCGAAGACTCTGGGATGTGCGATCAACAATAAACGACTCTGGATGTTTTAAATTTTTTTTACAAAGTTATACATGTATACATATTAAAATTACATAGACTATTTGAATGATTTATCAATACAATGACATTTGGTGTTCGGTTAAATTATCAATACAAGGACATGTATAAATGATCAATACTCTTAAACCGGACAACAAATACACTTATTCCGGACAGCAAGTACACTTATTCCGGACAGCAAGTACACTAATTCCGGACACACTTTATTCTTAAACCGGACAACAAATACGCTTATTCCGGAAAACAAATACACTTATTCCGGACAGCAAATACACTTATTCCGGACAACAAATACACTTATTCCGGACAAGTATTCTTATTCCGGACACACTATATTCTTAAACCGGACAACAAATACGCTTATTCCGGACAACAAATACACTTATTCCGGACAGCAAATACACTTTAGTCTTAAACCGGACAACAAATACACTTATTCCGGACAGCAAATACACTTATTCCGGACAGCAAGTATTCTTATTCCGGACACACTATATTCTTAAACCGGACAACAAATACACTTATTCCGGACATCAAATACACTTATTCCGGACAGCAAATACACTTTAGTCCGGACAGCAAGTATTCTTATTCCGGACACACTATATTCTTAAACCGGACAACAACTACACTTATTCCGGACAGCAAATACACTTATTCCGGACAGCAAATACACTTTAGTCTTAAACCGGACACACTTTAGTCTTAAACCGGACAACAAATACACTTATTCCGGACAGCAAATACACTTATTCCGGACAGCAAGTATTCTTATTCCGGACACACTATAATCTTAAACCGGACAACAAATACACTTATTCCGGACAGCAAATACACTTATTCCGGACAGCAAATACTCTTATTCCGGACAGCAAGTACACTTATTCCGGACAGCAAATACACTTATTCCGGACAGCAAATACACTTATTCCGGACAGCAAGTATTCTTATTCCGGACACACTATATTCTTAAACCGGACAACAAATACACTTATTCCGGACAGCAAATGCACTTATTCCGGACAGCAAATACACTTTAGTCCGGACAGCAAGTATTCTTATTCCGGACACACTATATTCTTAAACCGGACAACAACTACACTTATTCCGGACAGCAAATACACTTATTCCGGACAGCAAATACTCTTATTCCGGACATCAAGTACACTTATTCCGGATAGCAAATACACTTATTCCGGACAGCAAATACACTTATTCCGGACAGCAAGTATTCTTATTCCGGACACACTATATTCTTAAACCGGACAACAAATACACTTATTCCGGACAGCAAATACACTTATTCCGGACAGAAAATACACTTTAGTCCGGACAGCAAGTATTCTTATTCCAGACACACTATATTCTTAAACCGGACAACAACTACACTTATTCCGGACAGCAAATACACTTATTCCGGACAGCAAATACACTTTAGTCCGGACAGCAAGTATTCTTATTCCAGACACACTATAGTCTTAAACCGGACACACTTTAGTCTTAAACCGGACAACAAATACACTTATTCCGGACAACAAATACACTTTAGTCTTAAACCGGACAACAAATACACTTATTCCGGACAGCAAATACACTTATTCCGGACAGCAAGTATTCTTATTCCGGACACACTATATTCTTAAACCGGACAACAACTACACTTATTCCGGACAGCAAATACACTTATTCCGGACAGCAAATACTCTTATTCCGGACAGCAAGTACACTAATTCCGGACAGCAAATACACTTATTCCGGACAGCAAATACACTTATTCCGGACAGCAAGTATTCTTATTCCGGACACACTATATTCTTAAACCGGACAGCAAATACACTTATTCCGGACAGCAAATACACTTTAGTCTTAAACCGGACACACTTTAGTCTTAAACCGGACAACAAATGCACTTATTCCGGACAGCAAATACACTTATTCCGGACAGCAAGTATTCTTATTCCGGACACACTATAATCTTAAACTGGACAACAAATACACTTATTCCGGACAGCAAATACACTTATTCCGGACAGCAAATACTCTTATTCCGGACAGCAAGTACACTTATTCCGGACAGCAAATACACTTATTCCGGACAGCAAGTATTCTTATTCCGGACACACTATAATCTTAAACCGGACAGCAAATACACTTATTCCGGACAGCAAATACATTTATTCCGGACAACAAATACGCTTATTCCGGACAACAAATACACTTACTGTTAAAATACTGGACATACTGGTCACTTAATATATTTGTCGCCGTGAGAAATTAATTCACAAACGATGAAGCAAAGAAAGGGTTGAATCTTATGCAATAATACAATGACTTTCAACAAAATTACATACAATGACTTTCAACAAAATTACATACAATGACTTTCAACAAAATTACATACAATGACTTTCAACAAAATTACATAGGAATAATTCCAACCAAGGACAAATACAATAATCAAGGAGGAACTCCCTCGTAATGCAAATTCATGTCTCAGTCATCGAAATCGTGATCCCCCGGTTTGGGTGCTGCAGGGTGTAACGGAGGTAGAACCTTCTTCCTGTTGATTTTCTTAACGTTACTTTTAATTAATTTCTCAGACAAAGAAATCCGTCGTTTGCTCGGTGGTCTGCCTTTCCGTATTGTCTTATCCGGATTGAGAACGGACGTACCAGCGAACACAGGATCAGGTCGTTGCATACGTTCCTTAAGCAACTCAAGTGCCTCTACCGCCTGAAGATATCTGTCGTTTGAGTCGAAAGCGGCCTCGGCGATCCAAAGCGCACGACCCATTATGTCGTCGTGGCGACGAAGCGCATCGTTCCCCGTTATGCCGCTTCGAAGAGGAAACTTGACTCCATAGCTCCTTCGGATGTCCTTCCTCCATCGGTGGACGATGTAAGACTCGGGGAGCAACGCGTTTGGACGTATTCGGGCAATAACAACATAAACGTGACAACATAGGATACCGACGTGATCAAACATTCTGCAATCGCATACCCACTTCTCATCTCTAATTTGCACTGTGAACCGTTTCGACAATGGGAGCATATGTGTCAATACTTGTTCGGTCACGTTGAAGTGCAATGTGTCGTCCTCGTTGAACTCATCCTTGATGTCGCAGTACATCATCTTCCCAATTTCTAACTGCACCTTCTTGAAGACACCCACCGTATACAACTCGCTCAATTGCCTCTCGAATGGATATTTCGAAATCAATTGCGGAGCCTTATGCTGACAATCGAAATCAGACTGAGCTTCCTTCTCATACTTGTGGCGTAGTGCGAGTTCGTATTGTTGAACGAACTGCTTAAGTGTCGTCCTTGATGTGAGGTACTTATCGAAGAAGGCGTTCATACCCTCACTTCTCTGGGTTGATGTCATTCCGGCGAAAAAACAATCCCGCGAAAATGCAGGTACCCAGTGCTCTCGAATTGCATAAATGGATCGGAGCCAATTATTGTCGTGCAACTCGAAATCATCTAGAAATCCCTGCCAATTCCGCTCGAATTCTGCCGGAGTCTTCGAATCGAATACACAGTTGTTGAGGTCAAACAACGTATGCTCCCGGTACTTCTTGGGCAGCTTCACAGGGGCCTTATTCATTATATGCCATATACAAAATCTGTGTCGCGCTTCAGGGAACACAATCCTCACAGCCGAAGCTATGACGCCACATTGGTCTGTTATGATCGCCGGGGGACTTGTATCTGCACACAACGCGATCAAGATAAAAACAGATGTTAATCCGGACAGAAATAACGTAAACCGGACAGACGTAAGGGATAAACCGGACAAGCAAAAGACGTAAACCGGACAGACGTAAGGGATAAAACGGACGAGCAAAAGACGTAAACCGGACAGACGTAAGGGATAAACAGGACGAGCAAAAGACGTAAACAGGACAGACGTAAGGGATAAACCGGACGAGCAAAATACGTAAACCGGACAGACGTAAAGGATAAACCGGACGAGCAAAAGACGTAAAACGGACAGACGTAAGGGAGTAACCGGACAGGCACACAACGTAAAATGGAAAAAGCCGGACAAAATAAAACACGTACCGTTCATGCACGTCAACCATGTTTGGAACAACCAAATGTAATTTTGTGTCGTCTCGGAAGAGAGGAGTGCGCAACCGAGTAGGACGGACTGGTAGTGGTGATTTACCCCCACAAATGGGGCAAAAGGCATGTCATACTTGTTTGTTATGTATGTTGTGTCGAAACATATTGCATCTCCAAAGTAAGAGTAAGCAGCTCGAGAACGACTGTCGGCCCAGAACACATTTCGTAGTCTGCCTTCGTCGTCCATATCCATTACGTAAAAGAAGCGGGAATCATTCTTCTGCATCCTGATGAAATAATCTTGGATAGCTTGCGCATCTCCTGGTCCCATTTTGAGGTTTCTAACCTCGTTCACAACATTCCTGCGAAACATAATTTTTATGACAAAGCTAAATGCGTAACTTCAACCAGGTTAAGTGGAGAATAAATAACCTTAGGTCCCGCTCGTTGAAAGACAATTTATCGTGACCTCCAGCTTCGACCACAAAAGATTGCATGGTCTTGGCGGCAGATATACCGACAGCATCATTGCACGAAATGCGTGCTCTGGCGGACTCCGGGACGGATCGTTTCTGTCGGAGGAAGCGCATCTGGTCTTCCGACAGCATGGCGTGATTATGTTCGAGATCTACGTAATTAATTACGTAGCCTCTGGATGGATTACCGGAGACCCTAATCCGCGCAGTGCATTCGACCCTACCGGATAACCTATGTTTCGGTCTACCTTCACCTTGGTTTCCGGGAGCATTACCTTCCTTTGAGCAAGTAAGAGTGGCCCGTATTACAACACCATGACCGTAATGAGATTGCCTTATCTTCACACCAAAACCACAGGAATCGGCGTATGAAACGTAAAATGCTTTGGCTTCTTCGAAGGAAGGAAAATTCATCATCACTTGAGGGACGTTGGAGGCATGAGCCGGCTGTGAGGACACATTTACGAGTGCCATTACAGTACAACAAAAATGGAGGAAGGAGAGAAGAAGGAATGGTTCGTAGGATCGGAATAACCTAGACACTCATATTTGTATCTCCGTGACGCGCCAAACAATAAGAAAGAAGACGGAGGACGTGCTGATTTGAAAAACATTAAATGCGATGGTGGACGCATCGGGAAAATAAAACAACAGCAACAAAAAACAGGAGTAAGTAGTTCGTCTGTCCGAAATAAGTGTTCCGTCTGTCCGGAATAAGTATTCCAACTGTCCGGAATAAATAGTAACTTTGTCCGGAATAAGTTACGTGCTTGTCCAGAAACTAAAGAAAATGAATGATGTGTGTGTCCGGAAAAAAATGAATTTAATAAAGAGAAGGGAAGAAATAGGAGGACGAATGTTGAGTGTAGGAGCGCCAACATGATGAAAGAATGGAGTGATTTGAGACGCATTAATGAGGGATGGCGAGGGATGACGAAATTTGTACGAAACGAGGAATAAACTAAACAAAGAAATTGTTTCTGGGGAGAGAGCGAACTCAGCCGCGTCTGCTGACTGGGTTGCCCACATCAGCCATTCTGCTGACTAGGTTTGCAGCGTCCGTGACGCGAAGCGTTCAACAAACATTTTCCATAATATTTACTTCTGCTTCATTGAGTTTGAGAGGCCAAACTAAACCATACAGAAAGTAGTAGAGTAGGTAGGGGACTGCTCGATTCACTCAATCACTCTCTGTCCTCACAGAAACAGAAGCATCTCAATTCAAAGCTAGTGTCCCTGAGTCGAGATGAGATACAGTGAGTGTGACTGTATGAATGGTCCTTGTAAACACATCTACCAAGCACAAAGTGAGGTTCGGGGAACAGCACCACTGGACAGCAAAAATTCAGACCAGAGGACTACAGAATTCCTATGTACGATGTGCTAAGTGAAAGACATTGTAAAGATTCCAGAACAGTTACCCCTCTAACTGGCAAAATGGTAAATCCTGCTATGTCGATGACCAATGACATTGACCATGAGAGGCAAAGTTCTATTAAACATCCACCAATCTTCAGTTAACAGCGAAGCTAATTAAACCTCAAACATCAACCCCCTGCCAAAATTTGTAAAAAGAAATGCACTAGAACTCAAACATCGACACCAATACTTGATTTGTCAGAAGTTGACCATCAGATCAACCATCATTAGAAGAATAAACACAAACATCTTACCATGCCCACGCTATTAATTATCATCAAGCCAACATGTGGAACCCAAACCAAGGAAAATATCATTATTACAATTGATTTTCACAATGATATCTCCAAGAACATGAAAAACAAATTGAGCGTGTATTTTTTTAATACATCTTCAAGCATATCACAGCAAACAAATTTCTAACAAAATTCCCATTCAAATGGCACATGCTAACAAGCAAATTGTATAGACAATAGTGAAAAACCTGATCATCGTTAGTCTACACCACCACTCTCATCTGCCAACATCAACCACTCCATCTCAATTCCAAAGCTTCCAGAACCCCATCAAAACTTCCAAACCTCTTTCCAACAACATCCACCTCAACCCCCAACCTCTCCGCCCCGTCAGCCGTTACCGGCCCATGCGCCGCAACCACCATCTCTGGCCACCTCTCTCTAACCCTCCCCCAATCCCACCCCACAGCCTCCAACCCCTTAAGCAACCCCTCCACTTCCGCCGAGCTTGTGAACACCACAGCATCCAAAGCCCCATCCAAACCAACCAATCCCTCCGCACACCTTAACCCCGCCCACCTCGTCTCGTACGCCGGAACCCTAACCGGTACCCAACCCCTCCCCGCCAAATCCCTCACGAAATCCGGCACCACCGGCGGCTCCGTCAGACCAACCACCTCCGGCACTGGACACAGCACCTTCCTCCCCACTCCATCCCCGAGCGCCTCCACCATTCCCCCCGGGGACGCGACCTCCGGCACCAAAACGCTAACTCTCCCAAGCCTTCCACAAAGTCTCGACACCAAACCCAATTCCAAGAGCAGATCCGCGTCTTTCCCGAGCGCGGAGACGGTGAAGACCTCCCCGGCGTCGCGGAGAGGAGGTTCGCCAGAGGGGAGGGCGAGGGAGAAGGCGGCGATGGCGGTGCGGGAGGTGAAGGCGAGAGCGGAGAAAGAGTTGAGGGTTTGGGAGACGTAGGGTTTGAGGGCGGCGAGGGTGGAGGGGGTGGGATCCACGATGACGGTGGGGAAGTGGAGGGGGGTGGCGTGGTGGAGGGAGAGGAGGTGGGAGAGTCTTGGGGCGTAGTTGGGAGGGGTGGTGAAGGCGACGCGTTTGTTGGAGAGGTGGGGAAGTGGAGGAGATGGAGGTTGCCGAACGGCGCCGGAAAGTGGTGGTCGGACAGTGGAGGAGGAAATTAGCGGCATTGGATTGGATCGGAGGGAACAGAGTAGACGGGAACGATTTGGTTTTGTTTGGTAATTAAACCCCGCAGTTTTAACATTTAACAGTTATGTGCATTTTGCATTTCAGCCCTCGGAATTAATAAAACAATCATCGTCTTTCTGTTGACGTGAAGTTGATGACATGCAGCATGTTAAGCATTCGTTATAATACCAAAATTATCGACTTTGAAGTTTCCATACAAACACCGGCACACCGCGACGAAACAATAAGAGAGTAGGTTTCACGGAAATTTGGTATAATGAAATAAGATGACTCAAAATGATGACATCACGTTGAGATATTGTAAATGGTAAGCAATTTTATTAAGGGTTTTTTGATTGATTATGTACGTATCAAAAATAATTTAATTGCCCTCGTACCCGTCCATTACGGTGGGACCCTATTCATTAACGTTTTCCGTAACGTTCCGTGATTTATCAACGAGGTTTTTGCTTTTGTACCGATCAAAACATTGTTAATTGGTGGCGTGCCCATGATTCAGGAAAAATTGACCTTGTACGTATCAAAACAATGTTATTGACCTCGTACCTCCGTTATGGTGCGACCCACATTCGTCTAACATTGTTTACGTTTTCTCTGACGCCGTGGGATTTCTCAACCTTTACCTCTTATCAACACCTTAAAACTCTAATTAGTATCCCGACCCGACCCCAATTACAACTTAAAATCCTGACCTGGTGTTGCACCCAACCTGACCCCAATTAGAACTACAAATCTTGACCAAGTGGTGCACCCAACCCGACCTCAATTCTCCCACCGGGTTGGGTATGAGCATCTTTGTTGGAGAATTTGGGTCGGGTTGGGTGCACCACCGGGTTGAGATTTTAAGTTGTAATTGAGGTCAGCTCGGGATACTAATTAGAGTTTTAAGGTGTTGATAGGAGATAAATGTTGATAAATCACGGGACACCACGGAACACGTAAACGGTGCTAGACGAAAGTGGTCCCACCGTAACGGATGGGTACGAGGACAATTATATTGTTTTTTGATACGTACATGACCAATTTTCTCCGAACCATGGGTACGTCGCCAATTAACGATGTTTTGATCGGTACAGAGTATAAAACACGTTCATAAATCACGGGACGTTACAGAAACGTTAACGAACGTGGGTCCCACCGTAACAGATGGGTATGCAACTAATTACATTGTTTTTTATACGTACGAAATCAATTTTCTCCGAACCATGGGTACATCGTCAATTAACAATGTTTTGATCGGTACGGAAGCAAAAAAAAAACGTTTTATTAAGGACGAAGACCAAATAATTAAAATCTGGAGTCCACATGGACACTAAGAGCATACTTAACGGGGTCGTCCCAGCAGGACGACGCGATCGTTTGAAGGACCTAGTCGATGACCGGGTCGTGGCAGGGACGTGCCTTATTGGGTTTTTTTTGTTTTTTGTTGTTGTGTATATAATTGGGTTTAAATGATTTGGGGGTATTATTTTGTAAATAGTTGGGTATTTATTAAGATATATTTAAAGTAACGATTCAGACGAAGCGAAAATGAATTGTGTTTTTATTAATTGTAATTTTCATTTTAATGAAATTTAGGTAATTATTTTTTTCAAAATAATCAGCAAAACGGGTAACAAAGGTAAACGAAACTATATCTGGAATACAATAATAGAGTGTCAAAACAAAAAAGGTCTTTTGCAGGGAGTTGTCACCCTCGTGCTCCTAATCAAACTCATAAACCCCACAAATCTCTCACTATGTGTTTTACCCCCACAAAAAGTATTAATAGACCCTCAATCGACCCGTAGCTAGTTCAATATATAAAAATGAGTAGTAACGAGGAGTAGGAAGTGATTTGGAGGTGGGAGGTGGGAGAGGGGTCGGTCGGGAGGAAGAAGTGTATTGTGCTAAGTACAATTGTTTAAATAAATATGTATTTTGTTTTATTAATATTAATAATTATTTGATAATTAATGTTTGAATTATTAATTTTTTGAGTAAAAATAATTGATTTTGGAATATAATAAAAGTGAGTTGAAATATAAAAATGACGTGGACGAGAGAAATGAATAATGTTAGAATGAGAAGAAAGTGAGTTGGAAAGAAAGAAAGTTGACGTGGATGATAAAGAAAACTCATGATTGGGTTGACCATGGTCATGGTTACGGGTGACCTAATAAGATCGAATTGTTTAAGACGTAGTGTGAAAATTCAGAATAGACGGTACGTCAACCATGAAGAGATGTTAGTTTACAAGGGACTCATGCTCCAAAGTCCTAATTACATCTTTGGTTATATTCTCATGTTAGAGTAAAAACCAAGGTTTTAAAAATCAGACCAGACCAGACGGGTCGACCCGGTTAGATCGGGAACCGAGAGGCAGTGGTTGGTTCAACTAAACCGACGGATGGTTCGAAACTCTAGTTAATATTTACCGAAATCGGTTCAAATCGGTCTGATCGTTAATATTTATTCGGTCTAGTCAAATTTCGGGTCTAAAAATGCTGACATCATCTATTGTCCGACCACATTAAACCAAAACTAAAGCTATATCGGTTTGATGACCGATTCAGTTTTGAAAGCATTGGTATAAGACCATGTTTAACCATGCCCGGGCTACCCCCGGGCGCCCTGCTTCTTCTCTCTGTCACGTCAGCTTACCCAACCCATCCAAAAAAACTTCTTACCTGTGTCCGGGCTACCCCCACCCACCCTACACTCTCTTTCTTCCACATCATTTATTAATTAAACAATTTTAATTCTTACACCATATTTTAACAATTTACATTTGTATTAATTGAAATTACTAAATTATCAATTAATACTCAATACATTATCAAATAACATTAACCATGTGTGTTTAGACCATGAATTAATCATCTTAAACCATACTATTAGATCATCTTAAATCATCCATGAAATTTTTTGGATCTGAAATTTTTTGGATCTGAATCACTTGCAAAATTACTTATTATAATCCAACTCGTTATCACAATAATAAAAAATTATCACCACACATCACTAAAAAACACTCAATACATTATCAATTAACTCTAATAACAAAACTACTAAAATATATAAAAACAAAAAAATAATTCGACAAGGGGCACGTGTGCCCCCAATTCGGGCCACCGGTTAAGGGTGGCCTAAACACTAAAGAACCACCCCCCCCCCCCCCAAAACGACATGTTTGTAGCGTACCTTCTATTATTCCTCGTAACTTAAAGTGCCCCGTCCGCAACCGCCTTCCACATGACAACTTTAAAGGAACACTTATACTTGGGTCCCACAACATAAGCAAGAAGATACTCCAGAACTACGCACCACTTGACAGGATTTGTTCCCACATGCTGGATGGAATGTGTGAAAATCACACTTTCTTATCTTCCAGATTCAATAGGTTTAAACTTTCCCGAAACATATCAGAAATTTGAACTTCCCTGCCAGTCAAGAACTTCGTAGCAAAGTTTCGTTTACGAATTGAAGTTCTTGTCGAAATTTTGATGGTATATTTCAGGAAAGTTTAAATCCTTAGCTAAGCTAAAGAGAAATTTGGCTTCTCCAATCTATATCTGAACGAAAGCAGAAACTAACCAGGACAGGTGGTGCAGCACAGTACTGTTCAGAATTGTAACGTTACGGAGTTTCTGCGAAAAGGAAAAGCTTTCAATTTCCAATTTTCTAAACGTCCACTTCAATTGCATGAGAATTCCCCCAAATTCCTGGGAGGCACAGCTCGTGTGACAACCCAAAACAACACTCAATTATCCCAAACAACTCAAATAAAATTTACCAACAATCAAATTATCTCAAACACTAAAACAACACCAAATAATGTCCTGGAATAATAAATAAAAAAACGAACTCAGAGATTATTCCCCAACAAAAACAGAGGATACTCATCACAAACCAAAGTCTCAGACCTTCACGCTTCCACTCCTACTATTTACAAAACCCAAACCCTAACTAACGGTGACGCCATGGTCCCCTCCGTCGGCGACGCAGAACCGGCTGGGCTTCGGCTTGAAATTCCGCCTCCGGCAGAGATTATGCCTCGACGGCCCGATGATCATCAGCAGCAGCAACGACCTCACGCTCTTCTCCTTCAGCCCGGACGCCTTGGCCTCCGACCGAGCCGGGGAGGACGCCTTCCGGCGGGGATTGCGGTGGAGGCTGCAGCGGAAGGAACCCGGGTGGGTCGTCGGGGAGCAGAGGCAGGTCCGGGACGGACCGCTCTTGGTGGAGGAGGAGGAGGAGGAGGAGGAGGGGGAGGCCATCGGGGGTCACCGGAAGAGTGGGGATCGGGTGGAAGTGGGATCGGGAGTGGTCGTCGGGGGTATTTATAGACGGGGGTCGGTTTGTGGACGGTTTTGCCCTTGGGTTGTTGGGGTTATTACGAGGGAGGTGTGGTGGAGCGTGACGGTCGCGGCGGCACATCGGACCGTCAGTGGGTCCAGCGATTTTGTAGACGGTTGGATTTGAAATTGGGTTATTTTTACCGATGCCCTTGGATTCTGTTAAATGTTGTAAATTACTTTTCATGTTTGGTGATGTTGAGGTGGGAAGTTAAATCTATGTATATCACAAAACCAATAGAAACACATGCTTGCTATAAGAAATGTAAGAATCTCTTATATATGTCGAAGATATAGTTATGTTATAATATATAAAAATTAACTTGTGAAACCACTACCTTAGATAATATGTACGGTTTGGTGCTCGATAGAAGGAGCCCATCAAATAAGTAATCAGTCACAAGTTAAGCAATATAGTCTACAAATTAAAGTTATCAAGATATCAATTTTGAAGTGCATAAGAAGTACACATGCGGAAATATGTCCACTTGTAGAAAGATAGATCAGAGATTCTTGTTAAAAATAATGTGTTTTGTGCAAAGAGCAACATGCTCAACCTCTTCTTCCTCTTTAACGACTATGACATTCCAAAGATTGTTTACTTCTAACATCTTCCAATATTTTTAATAAGCTCCTTGTCATTAGGTGTTAATAAGAACATTTTGTGGAAGGCTCTTGATCCTGCATTTTTTTGGATTTTAGTGGTGTTTGTATTTGCGTTACGTGATGTTCAGCAAATTGTTTGGCAGCGTTACGTGATGTTTGTATGTTTGATTTTATCTTAGATCTGAATTTGTTATTCAATTACTGACTTACTTGATTAAAGAATTTTCCTTATAGTTGGAAAGATGGAGTTACTTCTGATTCATTAGACTTAAACACACAAAAAACCTACCTTCGGTATCAGTTAAGAATAAAGATTTGAGGTAATTAAGCAAATTCTTATAAGAGTAATCTACTCTATTCTACCTAAACACAAAATGTAAAATGTAATCAAAAGTTTGATTTCTGATCTTAACTATTATTTGATTAAGAACTTATCAACTGATCCGGTCTCATGCGATTTTATGTAAATGTATCTTGGTTGTTAGTTGTTACCTGCTTTTCTCTTTTTCCTGCAAAGAGAGACGACAGCTGGAAACCCACATGTAACCTACTTGTTGATGGATGCAGTATTGGTCCCACGATCGAACTCCACCTTATCTCTTTACAAATATACGATATATATCCTAATATCCATATATACTTTCCACGGTTTCACTTTTGAGTTGTCTGTTTTTGTTTCCATTAGACCATACCTTACCGTGACCTAGACGCGGTCATCAGCTCTCTCTCTGTTCAAAATCAACTTTCTCTCTCTTCCACGTCAGCTTTCTCTTTCCTCAACCCACTCTTTCCTCTTTCCTACACTATTCACTTCTTAATCACAATCAACACAACCCACCATAACAACCTATCTATCTCATTCACATCATTTCGGGGTCCATTTTGGTAAAAAAATAAAAAAAATTCTAAAAAATCAAAACAATTATAAAACGTATTTTCATCAAAATAAAAAATAAAAAAAACAAACAAAGAATTTTAAAAAATCAAAACTCAAACAAAACTTAAAAAAAAAACTAATCTCGTGAGTGAATGCAGGAATAGACTTACGTACGCGCTTGAGTTTGAGCAATTAAAACTGGTGGTTGAAACCAAAAGCATATGATATGGGTATGTAACTTGTTGACGAGATCATGAGATCACACACTGTTGAGACCAATTAATGACCGTTGCTTCTGGAAATGATGATGTGTTCGTTATTTGCCTTTGGGACGAGCAGAGTTAGACCGTTAACCCATATATCATATATTTTCTTTCTTCGGGATTGTATTTGTTTTTTCGTTGCGCATGTCACCCCCTTCTCAATTAGTTCATCACTAACCACAATTCCGAATGACCTGATCATAAGCATTCTCTCTCTTCTACATCAGTTTTCTCTCTCCCCAACTCACTTTCTTCTCTTTCCTACACTATTTACATCTTAACCACAATCCACCACAACAACAAATCTCTTTCCTCTACATCATTTCAAGGTCCATCGTGGAATTTTGGATTAAGACATGTTCCACTCGTGACAAGATGCAAGCCATAAGACATTCATATGATTGAATTGTTACTTTCGAAAAATCAGACAATTAACCTAGATGATTTTTTATGCTCGTGAAAATTTTGATTTTTCTTATAATGTTACCATCAAAACTTATCCTAGTTCTCTCTCTGTGTTACGTCAATTTTTCCACCACATGACATTTAGTCATAATTTTTTTTTCTTTCATCTTCTCAATCATGATATATATTCTTACTGTCCTCGGCAACGGAGACAGGCAAATACCGATTCGTTATTCTTCAGTTTCATGACATTTAGTTGCATGCATGCTGAGTATCAATATTGATTTTATGGATATGCATATGATTGTATGGTGGTGTTTCAGTTGACATGTCTCGTGGTTGCATGTATGTTTCTAACTGAGTCACTTAGGAAAGAGCTACCTAACGAGCAATGTTGAGTCACTCGAGAGACGAAAGGGCTACATGTTGTTAGTGTGGAGCTATCAGGTGTGTGTCTGACTGATTGATAAATTCAGAAACACATGATGTAGTCGAATCCGAATGAGAGTTATAGATTGTTATGCGTGCATATTATTTGTGATTATCTATTGATTACGCCCATTGATTGAACATCCTATTCTGTATTTTCCACATGTTTATAATTTCGATCGATTGACGATTGGAACTTACGGGCTGTCGAGCTCACAAATTATGATTATATTTTTCAGATTATTTATAGGCTTATCAAGATGGATTAAATATCAGAGTGCGTAGTAGTCAACACCGTGGATCTTATTAACGCACCGGGTTCGAGTGGGTAAGCACTTGTCCGAGCTCGAGACGTTACAAATGGAGCGTTACGATCCTCAGAATTAGTCAGAATCGGATTTTGGTTGAATGTAGATTATAAAAATTGTAGGAATATCAGAAATATGTACAATCAGATTTGAAATAGAAGATTTTGACTGGATTAGAATTTGAGAATTTGGATTTAAAACTATCGACTATTGATTTAAATATGAATTTAGAGCTATTCAAACTTGGGTTCAAAATGTGAATTTCGACTTGGTTGGAGTTGTTATCTAAATTGTGAATAAATAGTTGGAGATGAATTTTAGATTTAATGAAAGTTGGATTGAAAGTTTTGTTTTGATTTGGACAAAATTGAATTTAAATTTGGGAATCAATCTTGACATGATTGAATTTGAATCAAACTGTTTTAGATGTGTGAGAGTTTGTTTTAATATGGATATGTGAATTTCAAATGATATGATGTTCAATTCAAATTTCGAGGATAATTTTTTAAAGAGGGTGGATTGATAGGACCTTAATCCTACACCCTACTTAAGAGGCTAATCATGTTGGATGATTAATTAGGTAAATGAATTGGTTAGTGATTTACGTGGTATTTATCTTTTGGGCTCGGAGAGAGGTGACGTGTGAGATGGTTAGAGAGGGAGATGAAAGTTGTTGGTTGGAGGATACGGAGGTGAAATTAAAAGGTGTATATATATATAGTGAGATGATGCCATCTTAGGAGATGTTTTGCTGGATTATGAGGAAAGCGTTGGGTGAGAGTGAATTGAGAGGGAGGGGTCCGAGTGGAGAGAAGAGTAAGCAGCAAGATGTTGAGAGGAGAAGGAAAATAAGTTGAAAGAGGGAGGTGAGGTTTTTGGGTTGGCTTTGAGTTAAGCAAGTGCAAGTCCTAGTTAAAGAGTTAATCCATTTTTTTTTGTGTTAGAATTTCACTACTTTGGTTAAGAATACCATAGACAATTATTTAAATGATGATCTATATATTTGATTAGGTTTTTTGGTGCAAGAGATATAAAGGAAATTGATGGAGTTTGGATGTGATTTGTGAAATTAAGGTTGTGATTGCGAGACAAACAAATATTGATTCATTATTCTTTAGTTTAATGTCATGTCTATCTCTCTTGATATTCGTAGTTGCATGCATGCTGAGTATCGATATTTAATATTGATATGCATATGATTGCATGGTAGTGTTTCGGTCGACATGTCATGTGGTTGTGTGTATGTTTCAGACCGAGTCACTTAGGAAAGAGCTACCTAGTAGGCAGCGTGGAGCCACCTGAGAGGAAATGACTACATGTCGTTAGTGTGGAGCTACTAGTTGTGCGTCTAACTGATTGATAGATTCAGAAACACATAAATGTGGTCGAATCCGAATGTGGGTTCTAGATTGTTATGCATGCATATTGTTTGTAATACATGTCTCTTGATTGTGCTCATTGACTTAATGTTATATTTTGTATTTTTTCCATATGTTTATGATTCTGGTTGATTGACGGTTGATACTTGCAGATTGTCGAACTCACAAATTATTGATTATATTTTTCAGATTATTTATGAGCCTATCAGATTATTTATGATCGTATCAACGCACTAGGTTTGGGTAGGTAGGCACCTGTCCAAGCCCGGGACGTTATACAAATCAACTATTCTATTTCATCTAACTCATTTCTTACCATATATTTTTACTTACGAATTATTATCAAATTTTGCTATTACATTTCTATTTTAAAATATTTATGAATTTGTTTTTGAAAATGTAAATTTGAAAAAGTGGAAGCCGAGACATTTCAAGTTGGGTAATTGTCCAATTTGAGTTAAGTCAATTAACCACTGAGAATCTAATATTTCGAAATTAAAACATTTATATAGCAATACGTGTTTGTGTATAGAACATGAAAAGATAAAAAAAATTGATTATTTTTTATTCTTAAGATATCTTTATCGAATAAAATGAACCTTTTATTTACTGAATTGCTAAACATCGCCCTAAAATTACTTAAATCGCCCCTTGAAATTACCATTTTGCCCTTCTCTCATTTCTACTGCTATAACGCGACATTTTACCCTCCTATCACACATCTCTCTTCATATTCCTCTTATAATCATAAAAAATAATGTTTTGAAGGTCAGTAATGAACTAACGGACGCCCCAGTGTACTCGAATCTGGTAAAACATCTAACATCTTTTTAATAAAAAAATAATAAAAAATAATAAAAAATTACGGGCGTCTGACGGAGCCGCCCCCACGTAGGAGGGGGCGTCTGGCTAAGACGCCTTCCCCATGGGGGCGGCGTTTTACCCAGACGCCTTACCCATCGGGGAGGCGTTTTACCCAGACGCTCCGCCCATGGGACAGGCGTCTGTGTAAGACGCCTCCTCCATGGGGAAGGCGTCTTAGCCAGACGCCCCCTCCTACGTGGGGGCGGCTCCGTCAGACGCCCGTAATTTTTTATTATTTTTTATTATTTTTTTAAAAAGATAAATGATTATAAATTTAGATAATTGTTAAATTAATTAATAAGTTAATAATTACTATATTCGGATGACCGATACCTCTTCGGTACACCGAAAATTCAAAAATTTCCAGATCCAACAATTTCAAAATCCAAAAAATTTCCAGGGGGCGCTGCCCCCTTGCCACCCCCGCCACCTCACCGGCGAGGTGGAATGCCGCTCGCTCACCGGGGAGCGAGACCCCCGAACGACCTGTCGAGGTGGTATTTGTAAGTCATGATGTTTTACCACCGGGGGATTTGGAACTTAAAAAATGTTGGATCTGGAATTTTTTTGAATCTTTATCACTTGCAAAAAAACTCATTGTAATCCGACCGGTTACCACCGAAAACTTGCAAAGAAACGTCAAATAATTTGAGATAACACACCGTATAATTTTAATTTGAAAAAAAAAATTAAAAAAAATGGGACGTCTCGCTAAGACGCCTGTACCATCGTGGAGGCGTCTGGCTAAGACGCCTCCACCATGGTCGAGGCGTCTTAACCAGACGCCTAGACAATGGTATAGGCGTCTGGCTAAGACGCCTGCACCATCGTGGAGGCGTCTGGCTAAGACGCCTCAACGATGGTGGAGGCGTCTTAGCCAGACGCCTCCACGATGGTACAGGCGTCTTAGCCAGACGCTCGTGTCGGAAAAAAAAATCCGCCTCCGTTACTTCGCCTGGTCTAGGTGTTTCGCCAGACATTTTCGTGGTGTTGGTACTAGGAATGTTAGTAAAACTGAGTCAATAACCTTGTTTAAAGACACGGGACGATATGGGTATTAAATATATTGTTAAGGGCAATTTGGTAATTTCAAGGGGCGATTTAAGTAGTTTTGGGGCGACGTTTAGTAGTTCCCTTTTATTTACTCTCATTTTTTCTCGCTTGTTTACTCTTTTCACAATTCTTGAAATGGACCCCACATCAATAAATAAAAAATGCTCCAAGTTCCATTTGGTGCGTCTACGCGCACCATCCGCCGGAGATGGTGGGTGATGTGGATGATTATTAATTTTTGTTTTATGCAACGATTTTCGTTAAAACTTTTTTTCCTTGCCGTTGCTGGAGCTCTTACAAACAGTGCGCTATCTGGAAGTTTAAGAAAATGACTTGTGAAGCCGTTGAGAGTGTTGACTACACAAAAGCTGTTTTCTACACATCACAATCAACTTCATTAATTGCCTTCACAGATTTGATCTTTTTGTCATCTTTTCTGAACCGATTAGCCAGTCCAACACGGTTTTTAGATGACAACATGATTAGGGCACATCTCTTTTGTTTACTTTTTTGCACAATTTCTTTGTTTTATTATAAACACTCTTTGTACTTACGTGAGCCAAAAAATTATACCAGTGCTAGATGAAAATATTTCTTTTTACGCTGCTGGACTTGTCACTGATCATTTAATCACGCTTTGGTCAACTTAGTTATTAGTTAAGTTATTTTTAAATTGAATAAATTTAGAGTGAGCTTTGAGAAAATAACGACGGGGAGGATTTTTAAGCCTTCTAAACAAGAAAAACGGAAGAGAAAGCAACCGGACATATAGGATATGATTGCTGATTTATTTGACAATGAACGTTGTCACTAATTACTACTAGTGTGTTCTAAACAATCTATCACATAATCAGGGTAGTGGGTTTAGGAAATTAATCAGCAAAGCAATGGAACTGCATCTGAAATTTACATGATCAAATCGACACACAAGAAACATACTAGAAATTCACAAGATTTATATCATTAAATGTATACGCAACTAAATTTTATTTTGCTGCCACTTCAATTCTTCAAGGAAGGAGACCGATTGGTTCCAAGAATATATGTCTGAGGGTATATATGAGATTAACCACTATCACAAGCTACATATGAAACATATAATCACATCGACCCAAGTGTTTTAAACGACAAATCATACGAAGTTAAGGAAGATGTAAAATGGGTGAGTCGAAATCGCTATTTCAGTTTAAGTCAGTCTACCATACGTACAGATCGAGATACTAGTGAAGTTGTAATTAAACCATACTAACAACTTAATTCTAAGCTCTTTGATTTGGAACATGCATGTACACCAAATGTGGTACCGATCGAAATATAATCTCATATTGGACGTGAAAGTTAAGAAACGATTGCATGCCTTACATCCGATGCATGGAGTAACCGCGCGCGGTTGGTTTTAAATTTAAGACTGTTCGATCCCAACTCTCTCTACATCTACGTCAGTTGCCTGAGAGGAATGGTGGAAGCGCTAGCAGTTTTACCAAACTTGCGATGCCGTCTCTCTCGGGAGTAGACCAGCCAGAGAATGAGGGACAGCATGACGGCGGCGGAGACCATGGCCAGCCCAGTGTAGACCCACCGGCTATACCGGGAGAGGCCGGGGCAGTCATTCTGACCGATGGCGATGAAGGTCTCTCTCGCGAAAGTGCAGTCTTGTAGTTTGGTGAGGAATGGGGCGTAAGTGTACAATCCGAAACACACACTTGCAGCCGCCGTGATTTGACCATACACGCTGGGAGTGAACCGGCCAGCCGACGTACACACTTGAAATTCCGATGGTCCGCTGGCTTGGCAGATGTAGTGCTTCCATTCCTGAACCAATCAACTCAAATTGAACTACTATATATATATATTAGTTTTTATGATTACATAACAAATGATGTACGTAATTATATATATATTACCTGTCCAGCATCAACAAGAGTGACTTCCTCTAGAGTGCAGTTCCTCAAACTCATATCGGGATTGAAAGGATTGCAGAGAAGAGGAGCAATAGGTCCAGACTGGTTGTAGTAAGCAGGGGCCAGTGCTGGAGGGAAGTTGCCATTTGAAATGTTACCAATGACAGTGTTCACAACGTTAACCAGCTGGAACGTGACTTCCCTCGTCCGGTACATCGATTCGTTTGCTGTTGCTGCGTCGACACAGGGAAGGATGTCGTCCAGAGCGGTATGGGAGTGAGGATGCTGCACCCATTCTTCCATTGCAACGCACGAGTCCGTCATTACGCTGCATGCATGGTTAAGTCATTGCAACCAATCAAATACTAAGGTCAACAACTCGGGCCGGGAATGATATATATAATTCAGATACAATTATACTAAAGATTGTCTCACATGAGTTCAACTTTCCCTCATTCAAAGTTTAAGGCTAAAACTAAAATAGAAACTTGTTTTGATATGTAAGCGTAATTACAGAGCAAGGATATAACATCCCGAAGTTCGTAAACCGTTTTGGTTTTGATTGCTTTTTTGTTATCCGATGTCAAGTGCTCAAGACAGGACTATGTTTAAAATATTTTTTAAAAAACACTTCTAGTATCTTGAATACATCTCAACAACTTCGTAAGAAAGCAAAATCATTGCCAAAAGCAAGAATGAAGAAATCTAAAGCAAAAGCAACATCACAAATAAATAAATAATTTAAAAGCACCTAACTTCCTAAGATGCCACTGAAAGGTTTGTCTAAAGTTCTATTGTCAGAGTAGAAGTGTAGAACCACAGATCTTTCTTTGAATTTGGTCTAGTCTAGTGACTGTAGTCAGGTAGTGATGATAATGACATATATTAGGCTACTTTAGTATTATATTTTTCTTCTGCAAAGAATCCATAGAATATTCAACGCTTTTACCAGAGCGATGAACCCGTCATGATTCTTGGTCAGAAAGCAACTTGAAGATTACTGCATCAGCTCCATCCAAACGAGTGCAACTAAAATAACAATAAATAAAGTCCAAATGGCTTCCAAGTGAACAATTCCAACTGTATAAGCAATCAAAATTTTATAGTTACACGGCTCCCACTTCACACACAGATTGTTTTTTTTACTTCATGTTATCATAGTTGCAAAGAAATGGACAAAACAAAATTTGTAACCTTTTTTAAATTAAAATTACAGAACATGTAGTGTGAAGATGAATACGACAACAACCTTATCCTATCAACTCAATTAACTAAATGGAGGGGTCCGAAAAAATCAAACTTGATTTGGACATTGCTTACTTGTGTAAGAGAAGAAAAACACCACTTAATATGAAAGTCCCAGCAACAAGAATCCACCCAATGAGCACCAGGCTGCAAAGATTCGTAGATATATATATAAGTCTAAAATCTTAACATTTTAGTATTTATTCGATAAAAAAACAATTTTAGAATTTATTGTGATACGTGCAACTCACATTGTGACAAAGAATTGCAAGCCAAGTATCGAAAACACTGCACAATGGAACACATGAGAATTAAAAACTTCAAACATCAAGTTCTATCCAACCTGGATGATACAGTTTTAAGAGTGAAATGCTCACAAAATCCAAGAAATGCCAAGAACAGCATCACAGCTGCTACCACAACAAGCTGCAATCCTCTACAAAACAAAACAAAACAAAATCATAAGATAAAGAAAACAATATAAACAAGGACAAACTAGCAGGCAAAGTCTGCTGTGTTTACACATTGTCCAGCAAATTTTGAATTTTCTTCGAGTTATCATTTGTCCGGACGGCAAGCACATCAGCTGTGGCCTTGAGCTTGGTTTGAATGTCATCTATCCTGGTCTGGACGTCAGGGGAAAGGAAGAACTGCTCCACTTTGACCCTTTTAGCCGAAGCCAAGTAATCAGACAGGTTCCTCATGTTCTCCACCGTATAATTAGCCTGACCCACAACATAATCCAATGTAGTTGAGGTGCTATGGTGAAAATGTCCCTGACCATTGTACAGAATCACACAACCAAAGCTGAAATCCAAAAATGAAAAAGAACGAAGTATTACAAATTAAGCAGACTGTTATCAACAGATAGATGTGTTGTGCATAGTGAACTAAACTTACATGGCAGCAAGAGTGAACAAAATGAGACAGAGGAGAGACATTGCGTAGGCAAACTTGGAATAGGAATATGTCCTTGTTGGGCAGCAGCAGTAACTGAAACAGATGAGAAGCATGGCAATTCCAAAGCCCAAGAACCATACAGCGGCGATGAGAAAAAGCGGAACAGCAGTGAAACCAACAGACTGCATCAAATCAATTTTTTTATTTTAAAAAATCAAAAACAAAAGTGATGCATTGAAGTTTAGCAATGGATGACTCACAGCCCAATAATGCTGGTTGCTGATGTTCCACCCTCCACTATAACGGTTGTAGCCATCCAGAGGATCTTTTCTACTTGTTCTGTTTGCTGCCAATATAAAAGAGCTATTCTCCAATGGAGGAGCATCAGGCAAAGACGAATTCGCTTTCTCGGAAGCAAATCTCCTTAGTGGTACTAATCCAATATATCCTTCTCCATCTACAACACATTATTGGCAAGCGAAATTTTTTTTTAAAAAGAAAACAAAACCCCATGTGTGATATGAGAATTTCAACATGAAAATGACATAAAATCTGAAAATAAGAACGACCCAATTCTCAAAACATGTAGAAAACAAATGGGTAAAGCAGCATTTGATTGGTTCCTACGTATAACACAAACAACCCATTCGCAAAAAACTCACAATCCTATTTTTAGAAGAAGAAGAAGAAGAATAAAAGAAGAAAAAAACTCACCTTCTAAGAGAGAACCCTCTACGTCTGAAGCGAAAGACAAACAACCGGAATAAATCAGAACAATAGCATGGAGGAGGAGGAGACAGTCTCTGGTTCTGATCGGACGAGCCATTGGTCCTCTGTTCCTCACCATCTTCGTACCACACTAGGCTATATATTGTATGAATATATCTACAATGATAATAATATATTAAAAAAAGTGTTGTGATGTGTTGTGTCTGTGTCTGTGTCTGTGTCTGTGTCTGTGTTGTTAGAAGGAAGAGAGAAGAACCTTGTGACGTTGGGAATACGGAAGGTTTTGAGGAGGGGTTGGGATGTGTTGTTGTTGTGATGGTGGTGTTCCCTGTCCTTGGGAAGAGGCTGAAATGGCGGGGGTGGGAAATGGAAGGTCGTGGGAGAGGGAGTGGTGGTTGGAGTTTGGAGCGACCAATCAAATCTTCCTTCCTCCTTAAAACAGTAACGTATTAACGGACTAACACCATTTTTATTTTGGTTTGATTTAATGACCAGCATGGGAATGGAATGGACAGTTACACATTGGACGCGCACAAGGGATGGAATGAATGAATGAATGTCTTACTGCTCTACGTGCTACCGAATCCAATATTCTTCTGCGTTGACCCATCCAATTTCGGTCTTTTTCACGTCAAAACATGGTCGATACATTATGTTTTTTGCACAATTTTTTTTCATACTTCAGCGTAGTCAATATAGCTAGAAAAAAGTAGTAACCTTACTAACCAGTCGAGGATCTTAGCTGACCCTTATATAATAGGAATATGTTAGAGAAATATTTTACTAATGGGGATTAATTTATTCTTGTTATATAATAGGAATATGTTAGAGAAATATTGTACTAATGGGGATTAATTTCTTCTTGTTATATAATAGGAATATGTTAGAGAAATATTGTACTAATGGGGATTAATTTCTTCTTGTTATATAATAGGAATATGTTAGAGAAATATTGTACTAATGGGGATTAATTTCTTCTTGTTATATAATAGGAATATGTTAGAGAAATATTTTACTAATGGGGATTAATTTGGAAGAAGGGATCTTGTTCATACTATATCGAGAAAACGGTCTGCTTTAATTTGACCATTGTATTTTTAGAGAGAGGATTAGCAAACCTATTCCAAAGGAAAGTCAAATTCCCAACTGCAGCAATTTTGTTACCTAATCAAAGTGGAGGTGAAGCTAATATGTTGTGGGGGAATACTTTAAACTTCTAAATGATACGCAGATGTTTGACCATGGCTTTTAATGTTTTGTTGTTCCACTGATGTTTGATCATGGCTTTTAATGTTTTGTTGTTCCACTGATGTTTGTACTATGTACTATTAAACTAAACGAGTCGTTATACACGGACGCGCGCGTCCGTGACGCTTCCTACGTGGACTACCAGTCAGCTGCCAGTTCAGCGTCCAGTCAGCCAAAACTTCTGCGCGGGGAAAAGTAAATTACGAATTATTGGGTGCGACGGTTCATTTCCCGAAATCACGATTAGACGGTTAAACTTCACGTACATCAGTAGCGGCGGTACAACATTCGAGTAACTTTCCTCCCAAGTCTTCTCCTTTTCCATTCCCCATTTCACCCGGAGTTCCTTTCCATACGCTCATCCAAAACCTTCATTCCTGTTTTAGTCGAACGAAAATTATAACCAGGCGAAAATAGATCATTCTCTACCTGAAACCTCCATCGCTCTTGAAATTGTAGCCGCGCAGGTGTTGTGTCAACCACGTTCTTTCTGGTTCATTTTAAGGTTCATTATTGGCCTCTAACAATTTTTTTTGGTGGTTTAAGGGAAGCACGTACTACTTCCGCGAAACCAAGTGCGGTTTCACGACCCTTCACAAGCAGTTCGACCGGATGAAGGAGGAGGAGAAAAATGTCTTCCAACGGACGCCTTTCGGTCACTTCCTCTCATTTCCTCACGTCACAACAGACAACGAGATACTGGGTTGGTTCGTCGAACACTTCGACGCCAATGAAGTCGGTCTGAGAATAGCCACTGGGGTGGTCCCATTTACGGTAGAAGACGTCGCCCTTCTACTTGGACTAAGAGCACATGGGCAGAGAGTGGATATGGAAGCCATGTACGTAGAGAAACGTGACGGGGTTAACCTCGACAACACCCAACTACTGGGTCATCTTACCGTCACGAGCAAGATGGGCGAGGAGGAGGAGCACGTCCGATTCCTTATTTCTATGATTTTCAATCATTTTTTGTTCTTCGATGGATCACTGCGAAGTAAAGCGTGGTACACGAAGCACCTTAAGAACCTCAAGCGCCTGAAGAGATATGCGTGGGCAAATGCGGTTCACACTTTCTTGGTTGAAGGCCTGGAGGAAGCCCAACGGGACCTCTCGAGGAGGAGATTGTCAGCGAACTTCTCTATGAAGCAGGGCTACGTGTATGGTTGTGTTGCCGTATTACAAGTAAGCATCTTGGTCCGGAATGAGAGTTGTGTCAGTCCGGAGTAGTGTTGGTTTATGTCTGGAATAAGTGTTTTATCTGTCCGGGATAAGTCTTGTGTCTGTCCGGAATAGTGTTGTCTCTGTCCGGAATAAGAGTCTTGAGGTTATCCGGGAAAAGTATTACGTATGTCCGGAATAATATTTTGTCTGTCCGGAATAAGTGTGTTGCCTGTCCGGAATAGTCCTGTATATGTCCAGAATGATTGTCTTGTATGTCCGGAATACGTATTGTGTCTGTCCGGAATAAGTATTTTGTCTGTCCGGAATAAGAGTTTTGTCTGTCCGGAATAAGAGTTGCGTCTGTCCGGAATAAGAGTTTGTCTGTCCGGAATAGTCCTGTATATGTCCGGAATGAATGTCCTGTCTGTCCGGAATACGTATTGTGTCTGTCCGGAATATGTATTTTGTTTGTCCGGGATAGTGTTGCGTCTGTCCGGAATAAGAGTTTTGTCTGCCCGGAATAGTGTTGCGTCTGTCCGGAATAAGAGTTGTGTCTGTCCTGGGGAAGTTATGTTTCTGGTTTTTAACTCATTCCTGTTTTCAGGTGTGGCTTTGCGAGAAGTTCAAATTGGGGGATCCCCGGTCAGCATTTCCACGGTTCAAGTGTTGGACGGAAATGTTTAGCAGACGCCAAATCCTTAGAAAATGGGAAGATCGAGACATCAACTTGTCCCGGATTTACTCGTGTCAATTTGAGTTGAAGGGCACCCCAAAACTCAGTGAACGGGAGCATTCACTGTTGTCAGAGGATCAATTTCCTACTGCAGAAGCAACTCCCGCAGAAAAGGTTGTGATGCATTGCATACATTGCATCATATGTCTTTCATTTAGATTACTTTTACATCAATAAATGCTACTAAGGTATGTGTTTAGTCTTATTTACAGAATACAGGGACCTGAATGCAATTTACCAACATTCCGAGCATAAACGTGTGCAAAAGATGCACTTCTATCATAAAGACTGAATTCAAGTTTATCGGGTTTCAATTGGAAATGCATCCAAGCATAAAAGCATTCAAGGAGCTAATCACAAAAAGGTCAAGGACTTAATTGCAAAATGCCAAGGACCTAATTGCAAAAGAAAAGGATCAAGTTATTTTGTTGGAAAAGTCAAAAGAAAAATCAACTATAAATCTCCAACAATGGAAGGAATTAATCCGGAGCTCAAGACAATGGAAAGAAATCATCCAGACACGCAAATAAAGATCAAATCATACCATAAACGCGTGATAAAAATCCTGATTAAATCCGACCAACGTGGGAGGCGAATCCGCCGCACAATACACATGATGTGCGGCGATTCCGCCGCCCATTGGTCGATCCGTATGTCCCAATTTCGTCCACTCGTGTATGTACACGTGTACTATCCAATTCTATACCTAAGTCCCTTGTAGCAACTATAAATAGACCCGAGAACGATGTAAATAGGGTCCTTGGTTGTTGTTCTTATTTGTGTACCTTAGTTTTATTAATAAAATTCTGTTCTTTTAATTCTTGTTTTAGTTTTCTTTTAATGTCTCAAGGACCTCTTCTTCTTCCTCCCTCCATGAGTTTCTAACTCTCTCCAAAGGGTGGAGGTGATGGAATTAGGGTTAGAGAATGATGAATGCATGTTATTATTTTAAGTTCATGATTAGTGTATTTTGATTACTTGAGTTTATGTTAAGTCATTTATCTTGTAATGCTTCATAACTAACATGATTTACAATAAGTTTCAGTAATTCTCTACTCTAAACCTAAGTCTAAACCTCCACCCCACGGATTTCTCTCTTTGTTCTTGTTTTAATTTTAATTGCTTTTGTTTCGTACTTTAGTTAATTAAACCAAAAACCCCAAAAACCCAAATTAATTCTTCTCTCCCTTCTTCCCCTAAATCGAAATCACACTAACAACGAAATCTCTCCCTCCTTGTGTTCGACCCGTATTTGCCACGTCTCCATTGACGCCGTGCACTTGCGGTATAAATTTAAATTCTCATCAAGTTTTTGGCGCCGTTGCCGGGGAGGCGACGAAGATTTCGTTAGTTTTTGTGTTTTCGATTTTTCCTGTCTACCTTGTGCGCGATCTAAGTATTTGAATTTGTGTAGCAGGAGACAACAGAGCGCGCGGCGAAATCCGGGAGCGTTCTGAGACACTTGGGCGGCGGAATCGTCGCATCTACAAGGTGACTTGCGGCGGAATCGCCGCACCAGTGTGGGTTCTGGTCTTCGAATTTCTGGGGCATCGTCGGCATCTCTGGGTGGTCGCATTAAGCTACTGGAATCTCCGAGAGCGGGCGGCGAACCCGACTGAGCATTGCGGAGGTAACTTTTCTTGCCTTTCTCGTAAAATCTGAATAGTTGAAAAGTTTCCTTTCGTAGAATTGCACGTGTTAGGGTTACAATTCCATAATTGGCAATAATTCAACTCTGACCTAAAATTGGCAAAATTAGAAAGACCTTAGTGCATGCATCATATAATGTTTTGCTTGCATTATTCTTGCTAAATTCTTGCAAATTAATACTTGTTGAAGATTGCTGGAGGCAAGGTACGTATCGAGGTTTTTATCGATTGCATTAGAGCATATAATTTAGTTGCATACAACCTTGCAATTGCCCCCATTAAAAAGACCATTGTTTGACTATCTTTGCTAGATTTAAGTTAAACTATCTTAAGGGCAACTCCGTAGGAAAAGATACGGTGGGGATTTCATCACCCTCCCGTAGCCCACAAACCACAATCCTGAAGTGTCGCCTAAGCCTAAAATTTAAAATCAATTAGACATTGGCCCCTAAGGACTCGGACTCAATTAAGGAGGAGATTGGTTTGACTTGCTATGACCTGAAGCTAATTGAATTCAATTTGGTGTCTAGAAAGTGTTTTTGTGTCGACGAAAGTCTTCCAAGCGACGTGGTTGTCTAATTGGCACCGACTCTGTCGGAAGCGCCCCCACTAGCTATACACTAACTGGCCAACTTGGTTTGATTGGTGAGGGAGGTGAATCAAGCAAATCAATTCGACTCAACCAGTTAGGAGTCGTCTAGATCTAAGTGACACTAGGTCTAGGATTGTTTTGACCGTGCTTGTTCAGGAAATTTCTGACCAACCCTAATTTTTATCCTTTAGAGTTAAGTTTCCCTTCTCGTCTGAGTCTTCTTTCCCTTCTCATCCTTACCTTTCTATTGTTTGTTTCCTTTAAAAAAAAAAATTAAAAAAAATATATATATTTCTAAAATTCAAAAATTCAAAAAAAAAAAAAAGAGTAATTGATTCTTGGAATTGAATTTGAAATTTAAATTTCGAATTCAAATTCAAAAATTAATTCAAACCGGTGCACTCAGATTTGGGTGCGGGATTTAAGCAATCGACTCTCACGAGTTCATCTGGATTCCAGTCTAGAGCTTAACCCCAACCCATCTGTTGCACCACCTCACCCGGATCTAATGGGTGAGAACGTAGTGGACCCGCCTGTTGCGCAACCTATAACTTTGAGGGATCGGTGCTACCCAACGATGGCTGCTCAGCCATCGTGCATCGTCATGCCCACCATACCGGGTCGCGACTTCGAACTTAAGGCACAATACATGAGTATGCTGCCTAAGTTCACCTCTAGGGAAGATCCATATCTCTTCCTTAGAGAATTTGAGGAAATCTGCTCTCTTATGCAATACCAGCATATCCTTGAAGAGGCAGTGCGTCTGAAATTCGTGCCTCTAGCACTGAAAGACGACGCTAAGAAATGGCTATATAGTCTAGCCGAAAGATCTGTTAGAAGTTGGGCCGAATTTGTTCAAGTTTTCTTAAAAAAAATATTTCCCCAACCATAAGACTATGAAGATTAGGAATGAAATTGTTGCATTCGTTCAGTCTGAGAGCGAGCCGTTCTATTCCTATCTTGAGAGATTTAAGAGTGTCTTGACCCAATGCCCTCATCACGGAGTACCGAAGTGGCAATTATGCCAAATTATTTATGAGGGATTGACACCCACATCTAGAGTTATGCTAGAATCTGTGAGCCAAGGGAATTTCATGTCCAAAAATGAAAATGATGCCTGGACTTTTCTTGAGGATTTAGATGAAAATAGTATGCAATGAGACAATGCTAGAACACCCATCAACCCGAGTATTGGATCTAGGATAGCGAGTCAACCCCGACCAGGTGTCTTAGCTGTAGACTCCAACATAGCGGCTGAGGCAAAACTAGCTACCCTAATGCGTAGAATGGAAAGTCTAGAGCTACAAAATCAATCCCGAATGAATCAACAATTATCTATCCCCTGCTCTAGATGTGGTCAGACTGGTCATTTAATGGAGGACTGTGTGGACCTGGAACATGTTAATGCCACATTTAACAATTCTAGAAATGATCCTTACGCATCAACCTATAACCCAGGTTGGCGTAATCATCCCAATTTTTCGTGGACCCAACAAGGACAACCTCCTAGACAACAACAAACCCCATATAACCAAAATAATACATCATCTGGGGGTAATAACAATGGAAATCATGAGGTTAGGTTGACAAAATTAGAAACTTTAATGACAACTTTTATACAAACAACCAACCAATCATTCCAAAGGCTAGAGACACAGGTCAGCCAATTAGCACAGATAATAGGTGAAAGAGAAAAGGGTCAATTTCCAAGTCAACCTGAGGTGAACCCAAGAACTAATAATCAATATCAATCTTATCAACCACCTGCAGGAAATAACAACCCTAGACCGGTTCAAATGGTTAATGAGGAAGGACCGTTCCAACAAATCAATGCTGTAGTATCATTACGGTCCGGAAGACAAATTGACAATAATGTGGTAAACCCTAGAATGACTAATCAATCTAGCCATCAAGCACCCACATATGACTTGACCATTGAACCCGACGTCCAAATTGAAAAGCCCAATCCACCTACCCAACCTGAACCTGTAGCTCAACCTGAACCTGAGCGAGTCTATGTGCCTAAAGCCCCATTTCCCAATAGACTCAAAAAGAACTCTAGTGCACAAATAGAGAAAATCTTGGAAGTATTTAAGCAAGTTAAGGTAAACATTCCACTCTTAGACATGATTCAACAAATACCTGCTTATGCTAAATTCTTAAAAGATTTGTGCACTAAGAAGAGAAAAACGAATGTACCAAAGAAGGCGTTCTTAACTGCAAACATATGCTCAATTCTTTCCAACACATCTCCTATAAAATATAAGGACCCGGGGTGCCCCACAATTTCATGTTCAATAGGAGATACGTTTATCAATAAAGCCCTTCTAGACCTTGGTGCAAGCGTTAACTTGCTCCCATTTTCTGTCTACGAGCAACTCAACCTTGGTCCGCTGAAACCCTCTAGGACAACCCTCCAATTCGCTGATTGTTCTGTTAAGAAACCGAGAGGTATAGTAGAGGACGTTTTGATTAAGGTTGGTGACTTCATTTATCCAGTGGATTTTGTCGTACTTGATACTGAACCTATTGTAAACCCTAATCGACAAATCCCTGTAATTCTAGGTAGACCCTTTTTAGCCACTTCGGAAGCATTAATAAACTGTCGAAATGGGCTCATGCAATTATCTTTCGGGAAATTAAAAGCAGAATTTAATATCTTCCATATTGATAATGAGCCAGAAATAATATGCAACCCAAGTGATGTTGTGATGAGAGCACGTATTTATCAAATTTCTGAAACAAATAAATCATCACAAAAGAAAAAAGGAAGTAAGAAAAAGGGGAGTGATTCATTTACTCAACCACCGTCACTCGAGCAAATAAGCGAACCAATTCAAGTGAGAAGAGTGGAATCTTTTCCTCAAGTCAACATGGGGAACAATTCAACTGGATACATGCACCAATATGGTGTCATTCAATCCAGTTCTGATTACGGTTGACTCTGAGCAAATTCAACCCCTCTACCGCAAGCCGACTCAGGTAATAAGTGCATTTATTTTATCTATGCATACATTGAGGACAATGCATGATTTAGGTGTGGGGGGGTGTTTATCTATGTATATATCTATTTGTTTGTTTTCTTCTTTAAAAAAAAATAAAAATAAAAAATAAATCAATGTTTCATGACATAGCTTAAGATTGAACTACCAAAACCCGAGTACAAATTGCATTGAGTTTTTGTTTCTTATTATATAGTTCTGCTTGTAGAAATTGTGACATAAATCTAAGTTCCAAAGAAATAACACATTGCCCTGTAAGACATGTATGCACTTAAATTGGATGAATCAAATCCTTGAAGTGGTTGATAAAAAGCAGAGGTTGAGGAAAATACACCGGGAAGTGTGGACTTCTAATAGCAATTAAGCCTTGAGGAAAATAAAAGTAAAAATAAAGGAATAAAGTGAGGAAAGCACATTTTGCAAAATGATTACAAAAGCCCAAGCCTTTGAGTCACTGGTCCGTAGGGGTATCTTGAAACCCGGTAACTTGAGTCTGCCAGCTCGGGATTATCGATCAAACTCGCTACACGAATGCAAAAAGGGTATAAGTGTTAAAAAGAAAAGCAAATGTGTTGAATCACGGAAAAAGAAAAAAATAAATAAATACTTTAAGATACTCAAGGCCCAAAGCTAAAAGAATGATCCATGCCATGGTTGATCCAAATGATACTTCACCACCAGAGGAGGCGTGCAAAATAATTTAAGTAATAACATGTTTAGAAGGGTTAGTAGTGTGAATGTTGGAGGAATAAAGACCAAGTCATATTTTTAATGAGTTAGATTTATATAATGAGCATGCAAAAAAATTCTTAGTGAGATGTATAAAGTTGAGGTAGGGATATTGAGAGCTATTAATGAAATGTTGATTCAGGATTTTGTGGGTATATCCGCTGAAAACCCTCAGGAGACAACACTCCTCCTCCTTGGCAACAAAGAGGTTTAAAGGCTTGTTGCACATGCTAAGTGCAACCGTGATTCCTACGAAAGTGAGTTAGGATTTCCCTGTTTTTATTTTTCTTATATTCTGTTTTGCTAGGGACTAGCAAAATCTAGGTGTGGGGGTATTTGATGCATTGCATACATTGCATCATATGTCTTTCATTTAGATTACTTTTACATCAATAAATGCTACTAAGGTATGTGTTTAGTCTTATTTACAGAATACAGGGACCTGAATGCAATTTACCAACATTCCGAGCATAAACGTGTGCAAAAGATGCACTTCTATCATAAAGACTGAATTCAAGTTTATCGGGTTTCAATTGGAAATGCATCCAACCATAAAAGCATTCAAGGAGCTAATCACAAAAAGGTCAAGGACTTAATTGCAAAATGCCAAGGACCTAATTGCAAAAGAAAAGGATCAAGTTATTTTGTTGGAAAAGTCAAAAGAAAAATCAACTATAAATCTCCAACAATGGAAGGAATTAATCCGGAGCTCAAGACAATGGAAAGAAATCATCCAGACACGCAAATAAAGATCAAATCATACCATAAACGCGTGATAAAAATCCTGATTAAATCCGACCAACGTGGGAGGCGAATCCGCCGCACAATACACATGATGTGCGGCGATTCCGCCGCCCATTGGTCGATCCGTGTGTCCCAATTTCGTCCACTCGTGTATGTACACGTGTACTATCCAATTCTATACCTAAGTCCCTTGTAGCAACTATAAATAGACCCGAGAACGATGTAAATAGGGTCCTTGGTTGTTGTTCTTATTTGTGTACCTTAGTTTTATTAATAAAATTCTGTTCTTTTAATTCTTGTTTTAGTTTTCTTTTAATGTCTCAAGGACCTCTTCTTCTTCCTCCCTCCATGAGTTTCTAACTCTCTCCAAAGGGTGGAGGTGATGGAATTAGGGTTAGAGAATGATGAATGCATGTTATTATTTTAAGTTCATGATTAGTGTATTTTGATTACTTGAGTTTATGTTAAGTCATTTATCTTGTAATGCTTCATAACTAACATGATTTACAATAAGTTTCAGTAATTCTCTACTCTAAACCTAAGTCTAAACCTCCACCCCACGGATTTCTCTCTTTGTTCTTGTTTTAATTTTAATTGCTTTTGTTTCGTACTTTAGTTAATTAAACCAAAAACCCCAAAAACCCAAATTAATTCTTCTCTCCCTTCTTCCCCTAAATCGAAATCACACTAACAACGAAATCTCTCCCTCCTTGTGTTCGACCCGTATTTGCCACGTCTCCATTGACGCCGTGCACTTGCGGTATAAATTTAAATTCTCATCAGGTTGCCTCGAAGGAAACACCTTCAACATCCACTCTACCAATGGTACAACTCAGTGAATGCAGCATTCCATGTGACTCACTACTACAAGAGTTGGAACTTAGTGAGGTGAAGACGAATTGGCTGCGAGCCGAAGCAGCACTTAGGGAGGCGACCGTTAAAATTAACAACCTGGAGGAAGAACTCCGGATCTCTCAAGAAGAGTGTCGTAGGCTGAGAGTCCGTGGGGAGGAGGAAAAGAGGGAAAAGAGGGAGGAAGAAGAGAGAAATAAGAGGGAGGCGGAGGAGAGGGAAAAGAGGGAGGAAGAGAGAAATAAGAGGGAGGCGGAGGAGAGGAAGAAGACAGAGGAGGAAGAGGGGGAGAAGAGAGAGGCGGAGGAGAGGGAAAAGAGGGAGGAAGAGAGAAATAAGAGGGAGGCAGAGGAGAAGAAGAAGACAGAGGAGGAAGAGAGGGAGAAGAGAGAGGAGGAAGAAATGAAGAAGAGGGAGGAGCAAGAGAAGAAGAAGAGGGAGGATGATGAGAAGAAGATGAGGGAGGAGGATGAGAGGAATAAGAGGGAGGAGGATGAGAAGAAGAGGAGGGAGGAGGATGAGAGGAATAAGAGGGAGAAGGATGCGAGGAAGAGGAGGGAGGAGGATGACAAGAAGAGGAGGATGAGGAGGGAGGAGGAAGAGAGAAAAAAACGGAGGGAGGAAGAGAGGAAGAAGAGGGAGGAGGAAGAGAGGAAGAAGAGGGAGGAGGAAGAGAAGAAGAGGAGGATGAGGAGGGAGGAGGAAGAGAGAAAAAAGTGGATGGAGGAAGAGAGGAAGTAGAGGGAGGAGGAAGAGAGGAAGAAGAGGGAGGAGCAAGAGAAGAAGAAGATGGAGGAGGATGAGAGGAATAAGAGGGAGGAGGAAGAGAAGAAGAGGAGGGAGGAGGATGAGACGAAGAGGAGGGAGGAGGATGAGAGGAAGAAGAGGGAGGAGGAAGAGAGGAAGAAGAGGAAGGAGGAAGAGGGAGAGAAGAGGAAGGAGGATGAGAAGAAGGAGGAAGATATGAGGAGATAGCAGGAAAGAAAGAGGAAGGTTGTGGTATCTCTACCGTTTTTGCACCCTCAAAAAATACGGACCATTAAACCACGTTTGCGCACAGAACATATAGACGAAGCGCAAAGAAAATCTGGCCAAGATGAGGCACAGAAGAATGCCGCAGAAAAACAAGAAGAAATAAAGGAGGCCGAAGAAGCCACCACAAAAACAAAAGGGGCCGAAGAAATATACGAGGCCGACGAAACAGCGAAAGATGAACTGGCTGCCCATGTTTCGTCCACGAGGCCCGATGTGGATGCGACCGCCTTGAGAACGCTGACCAATGATGAGGTACGTCGTTTATTTAATGCAACGGCTCCCGAGCGAGAAGCCAAAGATATTATCTGGAGGGGGGGCTGAGTAATATCACCAGGGGTGATCTCAAGGAAATAATTTCGCCAAAAACAGAAATCACCAACGAAACTCTGGACGGCCTAATTGAGGTACTCCTCAGAAGAGAAGGGCAACAAAAGGTGATCTGCTTATCATCCTTCGAATCGGAAATGATTGTGGAGGGACAGGGAGAAGATATAAGGAAAGATTATTTACTCCCAAAAATTGAAGGAATAAATGTGGATGAAGTAATCATCGCACAACCATGCTGTTTGGCCGGCCACTGGACTCTGTTCGTTGCCCACGGACCTCGATCAGAGTTCATTCAGTACAACAGCATCTCCCGCACACTTAAAAAAGGTGAAAATCCTTAACGTTTGGTCGGAACTCACGAATGCACCGCGTCTAAGATAGCGGGATTCTGGCGAGGGTTGTTGAAGGTCGAGTGGCCGCTAAGAGTTGAGAGGAAGGGTAGCCAACGACAGCAACCGGGGAGTAACGACTGCGGGCCATACGTTTTGTACTGGATGAAGCGTTTGATGGAGAATGCTGATCCGACTCAGCCGAAGCAGAGCAAGGTTATTCACCGTTTTAGAGGTGATTTGGCCAATTTCTTACTCGAAGACTCTGGGATGTGCGATCAACAATAAACGACTCTGGATGTTTTAATTTTTTTTTCCAAAGTTATACATGTATACATGTTAAAATTACATAGACTATTTGAATGATTTATCAATACAAAGACATTTGGTGTTGGTTTTTTATAAAATTATTTTCTTGTTTCCGGACATACATGATACGTAATCCGGACGTTATTTGCAGTCTTATTCCGGACTGCAAATACACTTATTCCGGACAACAAATACACTTATTCCGGTCAACAAATACACTTATTCCGGACAACAAATACACTTATTCCGGACAAACTTTATGTTCCGTTTCGGGACACACTTTATTCTTAAACCAGACAACAAATACACTAATTCCGGAGAACAAATACACTTTTTCCGGACAACAAATACACTTATTCCGGACAGCAAATACACTTATTCCGGACAAACTTTATGTTCCGTTTCTGGACACACTTTATTCTTAAACCGGACAGCAAGTATACTTTTTGCGGACAACAAATACACTTATTCCGGACTGCAAATACACTTATTCCGGACAGCAAATACACTTATTCCGGACTGCAAATACACGTAATCCGGACAGACAAACATTGTAATCCGGACAGCCTAAGTACGTCTTCCGGACATACTGGTCACTTAATCCGGAGAAAAATAAAACGTAATCCGGACATTGATGAATCGTAATCCGGACGGACTTATAACGTAATCCGGACATACTGGTAACTTAATCCGGACATAAATATAACTTATTCCGGACAGACATACAACAAACCAAAATTACTTAAATATATTTGTCGCCATCAGAAATTAATTCACAAACGAACAAGCAAAGAAATGGTTGAATCTTATGCAATAATACGGACAGACATACAATGACTTTCAACAAAATTACATAGGAATAATTCCAACCAAGGACAAATACAATAATCAAGGAGGAACTCCCTCGTAATGCAAATTCATGTCCCAGTCATCGAAATCGTGATCCCCCGGTTTGGGTGCTGCAGGGTGTAACGGGGGTAGAACCTTATTCCTGATGATTTTCTTAACTAACGTTACTTTTAATTATTTTCTCAGACAAAGAAATCTGTCGTCTGCTCGGCGGTCTGCCTTTCCGTCTTGTCTTATCCGGATTGAGAACGGATATACCATCGAACACAGGATCAGGTCGTTGCATACGTTCCTTAAGCAACTCAAGTGCCTCTACCGCCTGAAGATATCTGTCGTTTGAGTCGAAAGCGGCCTCGGCGATCCAAACAGCACGACCCATTATGTCGTCGTGGCGACGAAGCGCATCGTTCCCCGTTATGCCACTTTGAAGGGGAAACTTGACTCCATAGCTCATTCGGATATCTTTCCTCCATCGGTGGACGATGTAAGACTCGGGGAGCAACGCGTTTGGACGTATTCGGGCAATAACAACATAAATGTGACAACATAGGATACCGACGTGATCAAACATTCTGCAATCGCATACCCACTTCTCATCTCTAATTTGCACTGTGAATCGTTTCGACAATGGGAGGATATGTGTCAATACATGTTCAATCACGTTGAAGTGCAATGTGTCGTCCTCGTTGAACTCATTCTTGATGTCGCAGTACATCATCTTCCCAATTTCTAACTGCACCTTCTTGAAGACACCCACCGTATACAACTCGCTCAATTGCCTCTCGAATGCATATTTCGAAATCAATTGCGGAGCCTTATGCTGACAATCGAAATCAGACTGAGCTTCCTTCTCATACTTGTGGCGTACTGCGAGTTCGTATTGTTTCACGAACTGCTTAAGTGTCGTCCTTGATGTGAGGTACTTATCGAAGAAGGCGTTCATACCCTCACTTCTCTGGGTTGATGTCATTCCTGCGGAAAAACAATCCCGCCAAAATGCAGGTACCCAGCGCTCTCGAATTGCATAAATGGATCAGAGCCAATTATTGTCGTGGAACTCGAAATCATCTAGAAAACCCTGCCAATTCCGCTCGAATTCTGCCGGAGTCTTGGAATCGAATACACAGTTGTTGAGGTCAAACAACGTATGCTCCCGGTACTTCGTGGGCAGCTTCACAGGGGCCTTATTCATTATGTGCCATATACAAAATCTGTGCCGCGCTTCAGGGAACACAGTCCTCACAGCCGCAGCTATGACGCCACATTGGTCTGTTATGATCGCCGGGGGGCTTATATCTGCACACAACGCGATCAAGATAAATGTATACATGTTAAAATTACATAGACTATTTGAATGATTTATCAATACAAGGACATTTGGTGTTGTTTTTTATAAAATTATTTTCTTGTTTCCGGACATACATGATACGTAATCCGGATGTTATTTGCAGTCTTATTCCGGACTGCAAATACACTTATTCCGGACAGAAAATACACTTATTCCGGACAGCAAAATACACTTATTCCGGACAAACTTTAGGTTCCGTTTCTGGACTCACTTTATTCTTAAACCGGACAACAAATACACTTATTCCGGACAACAAATACACTTATTCCGGACAACAAAATACACTTATTCCGGACAACAAATACACTTATTCCGGACAACAAATCCACTTATTCCGGACAAACTTTATGTTCCGTTTCGGGACACTTTATTCTTAAACCGGACAACAAATACACTAATTCCGGACAACAAATACACTTTTTCCGGACGAGCAAAAGACGTAAACCGGACAGACGTAAAGGGTAACCGGACAGCCACATAACGTAAAACGGACAAAGCCGGACAAAATAAAACACGTACCGTTCATGCACGTCAACCATGTTTGGAACAACTAAATGTAATTTTGTGTCGTCTCGGAAGAGAGGAGTGCGCAACCGAGTAGGACGGACTGGTAGTGGTGATTTACCCCCACAAATGGGGCAAAAGGCATGTCATACTTGTTTGTTATGTATGTTGTGTCGAAACATATTGCATCTCCAAAGTAAGAGTAAGCAGCTCGAGAACGACTGTCGGCCCAGAACACATTTCGTAGTCTGCCTTCGTCGTCCATATCCATTACGTAAAAGAAGCGGGAATCATTCTTCTGCATCCTGATGAAATAATCTTGGATAGCTTGCGCATCTCCTGGTCCCATTTTGAGGTTTCTAACATCGTTCACAACATTCCTGCGAAACATAATTTTTATGACAAAGCTAAATGCGTAACTTCAACCAGGTTAAGTGGAGAATAAATAACCTTAGGTCCCGTTCGTTGAAAGACAATTTATCGTGACCTCCAGCTTCGACCACAAAAGATTGCATGGTCTTGACGGCAGATATACCGGCAGCATAATTGCACGAAATGCGTGCTCTGGTGGACTCCGGGACTGATCGTTTTTGTCGGAGGGAGCGCATCTGGTCTTCCGACAGCATGACGTGATTATGTTCGAGATCTACGTTGTTAATTACGTAGCCTCTGGATGGATTACCGGAGACCCTAATCCGAGCAGTGCATTCGACCCTACTGGATAACCTATGTTTCGGTCTACCTTCACCTTGGTTTCCGGGAGTATTACCCTCCTTTGAGCAAGTAAGAGTGACCCGTATTACAACACCATGATCGTAATGAGATTGCATTATCTTCACACCAAAACAACAGAAATCAGCGTATGAAACGTAAAATGCTTTGGCTTCTTCGAAGGAAGGAAAATTCATCATCACTTGAGGGACGTTGGAGGCATGAGCCGACTGTGAGGACACATTTACGAGTGTCATTACAGTACAACAAAAATGGAGGAAGGAGAGAAGAAAGAATGATTCGTAGGATCGGAATAACCAAGACACTCATATTTGTATCTCCGTGAAGCACCAAAGAATAACAAAGAAGACGGAAGACGTGCTGATTTGAAAAGCATTAAATGCGATGGTGGACGCATCGGGAAAATAAAACAACAGCAAAAAAATTCAGCAGTAAGTAGTATGTCTGTCCGGAATAAGTGTTCTAACCGTCCGGCATAAATAGTAACTATGTCCGGAATAAGTTATGCGTTTGTCCAGAAACTAAAGAAAATGACTGATGTGTGTGTCCGGAAAAAAATGAATTTATTAATAAAGAGAAGGGAAAACAATAGGAGGACGGATGTTGAGTAACTAATCTTCAGTCTGTGTTGGAGCGGCAAAATGAAGTGAGTGATTTAAGATACATTAATGAGGGATGGAGAAATTTGTACGAAACGAGGAATAAACTAAACAATAAAAGGAAAATTATTTCTGGGGAGAGTGCACACTCAACCGCGTCTGCTGACTGGGTTGCCCACATCAGCCAGTGTGCTGACTCGGTTAGCAGCGTCCGTGACGCGAGCGTTCACCAAACATTTTCCTAAACTAAAACAAATAATTGGACAATAGCACGTGTTACTAGTGCAGGTGACCCCGCCTTACCCTACAATCAGACACCATTCTGGATACTCACGACCGGTCCGACGGGTTTTTTTGACCGGACTGATCAGTTTGGATTCGGTCCAGACCAAATCCGACCAGTCCGGGTTCAATCCGGAGCTTGGAATGGGATCGGGTTTCAGTTCGAACCTGGTCCAAAACCCAATTTACTTCAAAAAATCCGGTCCACACCGAATATGACCGGTCCGATCTTCGGTCTGAACCCCGGACACCATCCGGGTCCGGACCGATTCTCAACCCTACTCTCCCTTTATCCTGCAAAGAAATAGAAAACACAATCAAGTTGACCCACAAATAAATAAGCTTGATATAGCAGGGCCCTTTTCCCTTACAATAGCACTTTAACGACTAAGCATGTCACATTGTCAACACCACCAAAAAATGACATTTTCTTTGGACGGTTTTACCAAAATAAATAGAGGGAGACAGACAGTGGGAGAGAGAGACCCCTCCAACCAAAGCGAATCTGAATACTCCAACCCATAATGGTTGAACTTCGGTTTCTGGAAAGGATGCAGCTAATACTGCCTGAATTCTGGCTAAAATCCTTGCCTGACTTCCCCTCCAAATATATCACTCGATATAATTAAGTAGTAGGACCAAAACCATAGTGTAAAACAAACCTCTAATCGAAATGAGGTTTCGTCTGATCTCCTAACACTGCTCATTTTATTGTGACAAACACTGTTGTATTGCAGCTCGTGGTCTTCTCAATGAGTTCTGACCGTCAAAATATTACCTTCTCCTGTAAAAAAAGTACATATATATCCATCTAAGAGCAAAACTACATATTCAAAATCCAAGTACATTAGGACTCCAGCTGTTTTTCAAACGATAACACATTTTCACACGTGATCGGAGTCTATCTGGAACAACATTAGACAAATTTCCCGGTCTGTGGATGCTCTAACCACCAAATCCAATTCCAAGCAAGTTAACAAGAATTGCAAGCATGACAGACATCTGCTTTTACAAAAGCTATAAACATTCAACTCCTTCACATAACCATCAGGAAGTAAGAACAAGCATTGCCTTTCGTTGGTCCATTAAGTTGTCGTTATCAGTATATGACACTAGCTTTGTTACTGCTGCAGATGTGCAGAAAGTGCCACATTGTTATGCTTGCAGAAGTCATGGGAACAGAACCAGGCTATTAACCACCCAGCAATTTAAGTGTCTAATCCACAGTTCTCACAAACAAATCTGAGAGAACCTGTAATGGTTCTAGCATCTAATTGGAAAGACTATTGTGCCCAATCATGTATGATACTTTCCTTATTCATATTACCATTCTAGTCTTCACAATGCTATGGGAAATTAAATCTACCAGTACTTGAATATTAAGCTTTTAGTGTGGATTCCACTTGAAGGCCTCCGATATATATCAATTAATGACTGCCAAAACCATCTATGCATTCCAGTCATTGTTTCAACATGGAGAATTCGAACCATGGCTATGTCACACTGTGGTTTTCCGCTGTAAAACATAAACAATATTCATTAGTTAATTTTGAAAACATCTAACAAATTCACACCAAATAATCAAAACTTTTCATAAGAAAATGTTAGTGGGAGAATACCACTTCAAAAGTATAAAAGATCGACAACCTTGGATCTTACACAATATGAACGCTATTACTCTAGATGCAACAACCAATGTGCATGTTCTTTATCTAGCACTGCCATCTCCGTGAGTTTCTAATGAAGCTTATGTTAAAGTGGCCTGATATTGAGTAGAAAATCATTTTGGTTGCTGAATTCCCTGAACTTACCCGTTACATTAGTCCACCTTTTTCTCTAACACGCTATTTGATGTGGTTGTAGCAAGTGACTGCCAATATTGAATATCTCATGTTTCCAGCTATGTGTAAAAAAGAACAGAAGGAAGGAGAAGAAGAAAAACAACAATGTCACTAATATCCTCATGATAAGACAGTAAATGCAAGGGCACGTGAGGTGCACGTTTCTGTTCATTATGCATGAACTAATTGTTAATGTTTCAATAGGAGCAGATACGAATCCAAGGCATTTAAATTCATACATATCCTCTTACCGTTATTATCAGAGAAATTAGGGTTTTGACTTTTGAGGATCCACAAGTGGCGATGGAGTGAGATCATCTGAAAGATAGATTCCATAAGGAAGTTGACATTCACAAGAGAATACGTCTCATAGAGTTCTTCCAAGCATGAGGTAAATATTTACATTTCCACCTACAAGAAAGGAAATTCATGTAATTTATCTCAATGAAATCTTGCTTAATATATATAAGGAATAAGGAAATATACCGATGGAATGTTGATTTTCATGGGTTTTCGTATTTATGTATTACCATTAGTAAAACAAAATATTGCAGGTGTTTATCATTAAAAAGTTAGGTGTAGATTTACTTACTGGCTTATTGCCTATTAAGAATTTCGTAGATTAACATTTTTCTCATCGTCTCATGTCCAAACTCCAAAGTATTATGACACAAAAGCTTCTAAAAATAAACCATTACTTAAAAATCATTCCATGTTATGTCCACTCCATTGTGTCCAAGATTAAGTTATTTTTTGGCATGTGAAGCATCATGAACTATATCAAATGACTATTTAAACGATTTGCGTTTCTTATCTATTGTGAAATCACAGATGGTAAGTTGCACATTGCATCATTGGGTCAATTGAAAACAACCTTATTGTTTTACAGTTGTATGGTTGTGTATTCCCGACCCCCTTTACCTCGCTTAGCCTCTTTTGAGGCACTGGGGTAATGTTGTTGTTAGTTGTTACAGATCATTCCATGTTGAAGATTGTAATTTTGTTGTTTATTTCTTCTTCTTTTTCTGCTAAAGATGAAGCCTCTGAATTAAGACAAAACAATAAATTAGATTAAATATTTGGCTAATCAAGGAGTTAAAGGTCACCAATTGTGACCTCTTCAGATTAATTAACAATCTTCCATTGAACTTGCCATGATGAAATGTCATTGTTACATAAAAAAATTCAGACAATCAACTTCTTGTTATAGCCATGTAGCTTTTCACGTAATATTTGCATAATTGGACTATAACAAGACTAATTGCAAGTTAAGCTGAGTAATCATAAAATGGAATTGATTTTTTTATCAGTGTAAAATGGATGAGAATCCTTAAATGAATTAAAGAACCCAAACTTTATACAGAAAAGGAAGCCTCAGACAAATATGCTTGAATATGAACGAGCCCTACCAATGCAAGAGGATGAAGAGGGAGGATGTTACAATGTCAGATGGCGACCCTTTCATTTACCATGACTATGAACCAGAAGAAGATGAAGATAATGTCAATTATTCTGATAATTTAATAGACGATTCTGGTTCAGAAGTACATCTACACATTGTAGATTTATTAGGAGAAGAAGAATACCCATCACAAGAAGGTGAAAAAGACAGTAAACCAGGATTTGCTTATGTCAATGAAGAGTATTTTAGAATGCAGAATTCCTGTATATTGGATGTACAAATTATCCGCGCAAAAAATGCTGACTCTTACCCGATTGACCCCAGTCAGAGGAGGTTCCTGCCCATTCAGTTGTTTGTCGTGGTGTGGCTGCCCAACGGCATTGTGAAGAAGACATCCAAGAGAGCAGGAAAAGTCCCCACATGGGACCAATGTTTCAATTTCCCTGTGAATGGACATGAACTAGGTGACGATGATGAGGACGAACTTGTCTGCTTCCAGGTAGTGATGAAGGGAGTGGCTAGAGAACCAGGGACCTCCAATGGGGAAATGGTGATAGGTAGAACAAGAACAAAGATATCAACAATGGCAGAACAGAATGTATTGCTACCACTGTTATTGGAGGCATCACCTACTTTTGGCGGGCGGTTGACTGGAGGAGAACTACACGTGTCGATGTGCATGAGAAGAAAGTGAACGCCACCTTAAGAAGAGGGATTAAACTTCAAAGGATAAAACAAAAACGCATGGAAAGCAAATCTACATTTCCTAATATATCTTTTCAAAGGCATGCTTTAGTGTAATTGATAATGTGTCGTGCTTTGTTCACCTCAAGACTTACTTATTTAATGATTGCAAAAGTGTATGCCCTCATTGACTGATATTATATTCCCTTTAGGAAAATGTCTTATTTGTCAAAATCTATGGTCAAAAGTAACGGTAATGGTCATGTTGTGTATTATGTGATGTGATGGCATACTTAATTTGCATGTGTGATGCCATGATTCTCAAGTTAAAAACACTTTTCACTTAAAATAAATAAAATTCAGGAAAATCACAAAAAATAACAAAAAATTGTAGAAAGTTCTTTTAATAAAACACGTACATGTAGATTCTTAGATATTGAAGGGTTAAAGGTTCAGAAAAACCAATTGCTCCAAAGTCCTGACGCTACTATTGAAGTTAGATGGTCGAATAACTCCACTGTGCAATGTATAATCGCACTTGCATACTAGAACTGCATAACCTGCCAATTAAATTATATTGTGTCATTATAATTTGGTCCCTTAGGCAGAAGAAATTTCCAAAGTTGCTTAAGCATATATCGATGCATATATCAACATGATAATAGGATGACAACTCATCACAAGAGTATCAATATATTAGCTGATTTGAGCTTCAACATTCTGAATGAATCAATTATTATGAAAGTAGAAACTAATGTTATGCATAAGCTGAAATTGAATTGAAATATCTCTCGGCATAAAAGGAAATTTATTAAGAAAATCTTATGGTTACAGGAAAAAAACAAAAAAATAGTTATAATAATATAAACCTAATCTACTATCTGGCCTAGAGATGGGCATAGCAGGAGCTTGTCTGTGGACAATCTTAAGTTAAGAAGACACGGCATTCGAATTTTGAAAGATATCAAATGAAATGATCAAATTGGCTTCTTACCTACAACATTTTTTTCACCATTACTTATAATGTGGAGTTTAATCCTTAAAAGAGCCTTCATATGAGTAAAATACTAAAAGCTCAGCACTTACATATGACAGATAGAAAGGTAGTGAAAAATGGAATTAATGTTGAAAGTTGTGATTTTGATAATTAAGTTGATTGATTGCTTTTGCTAGTAAAGGTCTAGGACCCGTGTTACACTTCAGTGAGTCAAATATGGTTGTAGCATTGCGCAAATATGAGTTGCATCACGTTATGCTTGTGCTGACTGATGACTTTGTACTTATTTTCACTTTTTTTGCGATATAAATTGGAGGCTCAAATGAGGCCTTCTGTTTTCTTGTAAAAAAAGTCTTAAACACCAAAAAACAAAAATTCATGACTAGTTTGTTGAATAGAAGCTTATATAATAAGGTCCTTCGAGCGCAAGAAGTGGCTTCTTGCTACTAAATACTGTGTCTAGGCCACCCAAAAAACAAATGGTAGGACAAAGTTTATACTCTCCGACTTCCATCATACATCCTCAGGTGCATTTACAAAGATATCATGTTTCAAGTAAGTAACAGCAACAGAAAGAATTATACACTTGAAATTTGATCTTCATAGTGGGAATTAGTCACCTAAAATTCTAACAGCAGTCTAGGAACACTTCCTTGTCTTTCAGGAATTTCTTTGCACCATAAAATTGAGACCAAAACATTGTTCATGCTAAAAGGGGGAGAACATTAAGATGGGTGCTTGATCCTGAAATAGAAACGTATGGACTACAGCACTTGGTGGTTAATTTGAATAGCAAGGGAAAGTATGTATATACTAACCTTGATGCTCAAATCTGTTGCAGAAGACCATGAAGAAAATGGCATAACATATCGGCTGATATATATGGGAAAATAATTGACCGGCAAATGTTCACCAATAACCCATGCAAGAACAAACTCCACCTTTAAAACAATGAAATCGGTATCGATCCCTTAGAAGAATCTCCCTGTCATAAAGGCTAGAAGTGAGTCTGGCCACTTCATGGCAATCCTCACAAACACGAAGATTCTTCATTATTCTTATGGGAACTTGAGGTTCGGTGCTTATGAGACCAAAAGCAATGGCTAGTTTTTCACTGTGCAGATTCAATGCCTGTTCTTTCACTTTCTCATCCTCTACCTGCTGCAAAACCTGTGATGTCTTCGGTATGTACTTCTTCTCAAACTTCAGTCGCATTGCCATTTCTTCTAATTTATTGTATATATCTTCTGACAGTGAGTGTGTAGTATCACCAACCAAGAACTCATGCACAACACCTTCAACCTCTATAGAACTACAACCTGGTTCCTTCTTCATCCCTGCATCCTTCATCATCTTCCTTAATCTCCCAACACCATCCCATCTCTCTGTTTTTGCATACAAGTTGGATAACAGAACATATGCTCCATCATTTGTGGGCTGCAACTTCACAAGCTGAGAGAAAGCATATTCTCCAAGCTCCATATTTCGATGAATAAGACATGATCCAAGCATAGCTCCCCACACTGACGCACTAGGAGACATGGGCATCTTCCCTATCAACTTTGTAGCTTCTTGCAAGCAACCAGCACGCCCAAGAATGTCGACCATCGAAGCATAGTGTTCAACCTTAGGCTCTACTCCGAACACTGGAAGCATTTTGTTCAAACAATCCCAAGCTTCATCCACCAAACCGGCATGGCTACATGCTGACAAGACGTTGGTAAATGTAACTCCATTAGGCATGACATTTGCCTCCTGCATCTTTTCAAATAAGTCCAGAGCAGATCTCCCATGCCCATGCATCGCCATAGCTGCAATCATTGCACTCCACACAAACACATCCCCATCAACCTTGGCAGACTCAAACACCCCAATCGCCTTCTCAAGGTCCCCACATTTGGAGTACATATCAATAAGTGAGGTCTTCAAGTGGTTGTTCAGCTTCATACCATTCCTCCGAGCGTACTCATGTATCCAACACCCCATCTCCAAAGCCCCAATCTCGGCACAAGCTGACAATGCCGATACAAGTGTGATCTCATCTGGCCTCACCTTCACAACCAACAATTCCCGGAAGAAATCCAACGCTTCCCTCGGCCTTCCAGCCCTTTCATACCCCGAAACAAGTGCATTCCAACTTTCAATCCCCTTATCCCCAATCGAATCAAACGCCTGCCTCGCATCCTGAAACCTCCCCTCCTTAGCATACCCAACCACCATTGTAGTCCACGAGAAAGAATCCCTCTCCGGCATTCCCTCAAACACCCTTTCAGCATCCACAAAGCTCCCACATTTCACATATACATCCAACAAAGCATTCCTCAAAATCAAATCCTTCCTCACCCCACCCCTATCCACATACCCCTCAATCCACCGCCCCAATCCCAACCCCAACTCCCCCATCCTCCCGCACGCCGACAGAAACCCAACCAACGTCACCCCATTCGGCCTAACCTCCCCTTCCCTCACCATCCTCTCGAAAAATCTCACCGCCTCCTCACACTTCCCCGTACGCGCCAACCCGTTCACAACCGTATTCCACGACACAACATCCCTGACCGGCATTCTCTCGAACATCTTGACCGCACCACCGCAATCCCCAACGGAAACATAAAACCCCACCAACGAGTTCAACACATAAAGATCGGACCCAAACACGGTTTTCGCAACAAACCCGTGAAGCGCGAGGGCGAGCGAGGGGGCGATCGCCGCGGCGGCCTTGACGGAGGGGGGGAAGGAGAATCTATCAGGGACCATATCGGGGTTGCGGAGGAGGGAGAGGAAGATGGAGAGAGAAAGAGAGGGGTGGGAGGAGGCGAAGGCGCGGACGAGAAGATTGTGAGAGTAGAGGGAGGGGGAGGGGTGGTGGTGGAAGAGGGAAAGGGCGTGGGGGAGGGTGGAGGGGGAGGAGGCGAGGGCGGTGAGGAGACGGGAGAAGGGGAAGGGGGAGGAGAGGAGGTCGAGGCGGAGCATGCGGGCGTGAAGGGGTTTGAGGAGGGAGGGGGAGGGTTTGGTTGAGAGCTGGTGGAGGAGGGGGTGGTCGGTCGGACGACAGTCGACGGCGAGGGTCGCGCCGGCAAGCGCCATGAGAAGGGGAGGGAGTGTGGATGAGTCGCGGGAAATTGAGGTTATTGGGGATGGATGATGATGGGTGAATTGCAGGTTGCACCTTTTGGTTTTCGGTTCCGAAAATAAGTATTTGGGCCTCTGCGATGGGCCTATGGGCTGGAAAATTAACTCATTTCACTTTGGGGGTAAATTACAGACAGCCTTCTCAACTATGGTCTTAATTTACTTAACCGTCGTGAACTTTAAAATGTTACATTTAGCCTCCTTTAACTTTTAGTTTTCTTACAATTTGTCATCCTTTCTACCAATAATGCAATATTTTCAACATATTTGCCATTTTTTTGTGATTTGTTTTGCATTTTTTTCGAATATACATTAATATGCATCGAATTCATATCATATTTGCATGAAATGCGTTATAGAGTTCGTGCTAAAGGTAATTTATGTAAACAATGTAATTTTTTAAAAATAATGATAAATATATTTAAAAAATAACATATTTAATGGGAAAAGGGGAGAGGATACAATGTTAAAAAACTAAAAATCCGAAAACAACGTTAAATTAGCTTGACTTATATAGTCCGAAGACAATGTTCTAGTTGAGCCTACATACTATTGTCAAGTTAATTCGAAATATGGTTACATAACTAAATTTTAGATTTGTAACCATTAATCCAAACACCACCACAATAGTTAATTAGAGTAAGTCTATGGTTAACCACTTTTGTTAGCTACCCTGACACGTGCAGATCAATATTGAGGTCCATATCCTCTTGTGAACAATCCATGTGTGTCTGGGGGGGGGGGGGGGGGGGGATCGAGAGCCATTTGATCGAGATTGAGTAACTATAAGCTGCTATAGCATATCCATTTAGAGATCAAAGCACGTTCCAAGTACACCTATTTTTTAGTAGCAACCACCCGATAGATCAAGTTCAAAAATCCAATTTAGTTTTGTGTGGTTATGTGAGCCGTTGGTCCATCAACTGAGCTCAAACAAGATCTTGATATGAGAAATGAGCTTATCTCGATGACTACTTGTAAAAAAAATATTTTTATATATTCGTTATTGATAACTAAACATTAAACTTCAAGTTATGTTGAACACACATAAGTTTAGTAAATATGTCAAACCAATCAAATAGAGTGAGATATGCCATTCACAAGTGACACAAACCAAAACTCCTTTCTCCTTACCGAGCCATAACTTCGTGGCCACACAAAGCCCCATCATGGTTAGTCTTCTGCCACAAAAGGTCAGTGGGTCAAAATCCACCATGATTCGACCCATCGTATATTTACAACGATTTCTAAACACACAGCACAGCACACACATTCATACAAAACTCCGATAGTGCAGTTCATTATTTCACACCTATATTTCTACAAAATAAATCAATTGATAGATTTCTCTGTGATAATCAATTGCCTTCATGTTTGGCAGTCTAGTTAAGCGAAACTCATGTCATACATCTTGCAAACCAATCTGACTCACCCCTCACGTAACTTAGAGCACCGTTGACGGCGCCCGGGTAGTTCATGGGTTTCCGATTTTTTCTCTCAGTCACGTCAGTTTCTCTCTCCACCACATCAGCTCAAACCAAACCCATAAAGTTTTCTTAACCACACCCAGAAACAACTCAAGCGCCCTACATTCTCTCCCCTACAAGTCATTTCGGGATCAATTCTAGCAAAACACAAAAATGTCAAAAAATTCAAGAAAATATAAACAAATAAAAAAAAATTATAATTTTTTTTAAATAAAAACGATTTAAAATAAATTTTAAAATATTTTCTAAACACAAAAACTCAAAAAAACACATACCCACGCCCACCCAACCAACCGAGCGGATAGCGTGGCAAGTTAATTTGTGGTTTATGTGTACGTAACCGTTAAAATGCTCTTAGCCATGCCGCATGCAAGTGCGCGCAATAATAAGGGCGGCTAACATTAGCATGGGAGGATATGCATGTGGTGACATCAGAGAGTAATTAATATCACATGACATGCTCAACCGTATTTCACTTGGATTTCCTCCATTCATCGATCTATGGAGCTTGTGCCTGCACTTATGGTTCGTTTGAACATTATGAGGAAATAGATCGGGATTCAGGACATGTATGGCTGCCGATCACGTGCCATTCTGTGATTTAATGTCATGTGTTCTTCTTGTCATTTGCCTTCTCCAATGTCTAAATGCGTAGGTAGACATGGTACTAAGGTGACCCAAACACACTCAAGTATAATATATAAGAATTTTTTGAATCACCTATACTTCAAAATAGGTTTTTTATCCGAAGTTGCCACCAACGGGGAAGACGTGGGATCTAAAGCCATCGGAGTTCGCAAACCTTTCCACCTTTGACCAAGAACACGTACAAGCAAAGTGGTACGATCTACCACAATTTGTTCTCTTTTCTCGAAAAGAAAAACAAACAAACATACGCACGAAAACTCTCTCTATATACTTACCAAACCATCACCACTAATCACGTACGTCAAACCAACAATATATCCACCTTTCAAACAACAATTCTCTTGGGATAAACAAGGATCAAGACATGGAAGCAACACGATTTGTAAGTAGGGGACCGGGAGCTTCAATCTCTTATGTTTTGGACCCATTCTGTCGGTTTACATGGTTTAAGACAAATTTGGATGGGCCAGCCCCTCTTTATTGTATGTTTCCCACAGGACATCCGCATCAAACCATTGACATCTAGTATTAGTTTGTTGAGACATCTTAGTTTTGGAGATGGTGAAAAGTTCACATCTTATGGAACTCACCGTAGAAAGTTGTAGCAATGGTTGCATGGTGTTTACTTTGCGCATGCACCTCAAAATAGCTAGCGACCAACCAACAACCTTATCTTTATTGACATTATTTTGTGTGTTTGGATTGTCACCGTATGTGGAATTTCCTTATGAACACCGACTTGGAGTGAAATATTTTAGTTACGTGTTTGAACTTTGAACCCTAGTGTCAAAAGGATTATCGTAATTATTGGGTGGAATGAAACGTTCGAAAGAATATGTGCTTTTTAAGAAGATATGGAACAAACGTCCATGGAAGATGCCCTCGTGAACGCCAAAACATGGTGCATATGGACATCTCTCACATGTAAATTTCTTCCATGCATGCAATCCATTACTTATATTTTTGGATATATATAGAGAGAAAGGATAGAATGAGCCCTCAGCTCATTTTGTTAAATGAGTCACTCAAGATCTAACCATTCATCTTAATCTGAATGGTTGTTAGTATTTTACTTTAAGTGAGGGTAATAAAGTAAATGTGATGGTCTTCCCAAACCTTTTAATCCACGTTACAAAAAAGAAATCCAATATTCTTCCTTCTATTTTCGTCATCCCTTTCTCCTCACCCTCCAAACCGTAATTGTCATTCACTACCACGGATACTGCGATACATCTTGCTTTTGTTTGGTTAGTTTTTGCAAGTGATTTCGTTTTTGTTTTGTTTTTTGATCTTGATTTCGGTTCTGATTGGTTTTAGTTTTTTGCAGCAAATTTCGTTTTTGCTTGGGTTTTTTGATGCTGATTTCGTTTTTGTTTTGTTGTTTGCTCCTAATTTCGGTTTTGTTTTGTTTTAGGTTTTGTTGTTGAATTCGATTTTGCTTGGTTTTTCTTGCTTATTTCGTTTTTTGTTTGGTTTTTGCCTCCTGATTTTTGTTTTGTTTTTTAGTTTTTTGCCGCTGATTCGATTTTGCTTGGTTTTTGGCTGCTGGTTTTCGTTTTTATTTTGTGGATCTTTAATCTTGCGGTTTATTTGGGATCTATATATTTTTTGGTAGAACATTGGGTTTAACTTTATATTACGAATTGTGGGTTTGGAATTCATTTTGATTTGTATTTGTTTAATAAAATCAATTAATTGGGTATTGGATGTGCTTTTTTTTTTCTTAGTTTCCTTTTATTTGTAGTGGTGAAAATTTTGTTTCTTTAACTTGGAGTTTATTCAGTTGAACTACTAATTGTTTTCAGAGGGCAAAATTCCAAATTATGGAGATTGTAGAACGAAATCCAACCTCTTGTAAGTCTGGCCAAATCCAATCAGGTCTACTGGAAAATGTGGTAAGTTTGATTTTTAATTACTTTTGAAAGCGGATTTTCACATTGAAAACTGTGATATTAACATATTAAGTAAAATCGAAAATAATTTTCGGTTTGTAACCAGAAAATCGTAATGGTAGCCTCAATATAAATATGAGTACTGTAATATAATATTGAAAACTGTAATATGGATGTTTCAAACCGTAATATAAAATTGATACCTGTAATATTGACCGTTTTAGTTGTAACTAGAATATCTCTTTTGCGACAGAGGTGGAAGATCGAAATTTAGTAGTAATTGTATTCAATCAAATCTTGAGAAAAAAAGCAAAAGTCATAGACAATGTAAAATGTGCATGCAATATTCGAACCACGACTCGAGAACTTGTTCTATTAGGAAGGATAAGAAAACGCGAGTAGTTAATCTTCTTTGTCAAAATGCATTTAACTTGATAATTGTCTTATGTCGTCTTTGGGATTTTGCAGGGTTACAACTGAAGATACATGTAAATTGCAGGAATAAGTTGCAACCGAGATTAATATACGTGGACAAGATAATACATGCAACTGAAGCAAGGAAGAATAAAAAAACTATTACAATCTCCTACATGAATACACATCATTTTTTTATTTTTTATTTTTTATTGAAACATTCTATATAGTCTTATTTTTGTTGAATATGTTAGGTTTTGTCTCACACAATGGTGAATGAGTGCATGTTATGTAACTTGTATGACTGTATCTATTAGCAGTAGTATTATGGTTACAACCGTAATATCAAAAAGATGATGTAATATTATTTTGTAAAACGTAATATTAAAAAGGTATTACATTCACAAAACGTAATATCAAGATGTTGTAATATTAATTTGTTAGACGTAAGATAAAATTATTTTTACTCCTTCCCAAAATTAAAAAAATGGATGGCTAATAATGTGTAAAATGTAATACGGTTCTTGATATAATGTGAGGTTAGTAAGTGATCGAAGATTATAACATGTGTTAAAAAACTTTTACAATCTCCTACAGGAATACACATCATTTTTTAATTGAAATATTCTATATAGTTTTATTTTTGTAGAATATGTTAGGCTTTGTCCAACACAATAGTGAATGAGTACAGGTTATGTAACTTGTATGATTGTTTCTATTAGCAGTAATATTACGTAACAACCGTAATATCAACAAGATGTTGTAATATTAATTTGTTAGACATAAGATAAAATGTTTTTAGTGATGCGCAAAATGAGATGGATGACCAACTCATGTTAAAATAAAATATTGATCATATAAAAATCAGCAACTTGTATGACTGTATCTATTAGCAGTGGTATTACGGTAACAACCGTACAATCAACAAGATGTTGTAATATTATTTTGTAAAATGTAATATTAAAAAGGTATTACATTCGCAATACGTACAATCAACGAGATGCTGTAATATTAATTTGTTAGACGTAAGATATAATATTTTTAGTGATGCGCAAAAAGAGATGGATGACTAACTCATGTTAAAATAAAATCATGATCCTATAAAAATCAGCAACTTGTATGATTGTATCTATTAGTAGTAGTATTACGGTAACAACCGTAATATAAACAAGATGTTGTAATATTATTTTGTAAAACGTAATATTAACAAAGTATTACATTAACACAACGTAATATCAAGATGTTGTAATCATCCTGCTCCTTCAAACTAACTATTTTAGATACTTCACATTATTAAAAATTGCAAAAGTTTATGTAAGAGTAACATTGAATAGGAGATAGTAATCATAATCTGTAATATTAGTTTTTCAACATTCGAGATCTCTATAAAAATCAGCAACTTTAAAGATCCAGTCATACATACAACAGTTACATGAAAATTGTAATAATGTATCGTTCAAAAACACAAAACTCCAAAAAAATCCACTGAACTATTTGGAACTTGTTTCACGAAGTATCATAGCAACGTATTCAGCACGAATCCGAGTCATATCTTCTTCTCCAAAATCAATTATATTTTTTCCTTCATAGAGATATTCTGCAAATTTCAATACATACAATCCACAATTCAAACTTGTGGCTGATTGCTGGGGGACAAGAAACATGTTTTATTTCTCAGCTCTTCATATTCTCAAAAATATGCGTCATTTCGAAGTACTTAGCCACTCACTTAGACTGCAAAAAAAATAACATTTAAACTCATAAGAACAAAACATACCCATGAAAATTGAAAATAATAAACTTTAAATCACTGCTTAATAGAAACCAAAAACAGGAACAATAGTGAATAGGAAGCAACAACTGAATCATTTAATTAATAAAAACATTGTGTGAAAATAGTTCAGAACAATTTGGTTCAGTCAAATTCTAAATTTGTTTAGAAAACAACAACCAAATCCAATTATTAATCCATAACAGTGTTTAGGCATCAAACAACTGAACAAGTATCCAAACCGATTTCTGATTTTTTTAAGGAATATGCGGCCCAAACATAATCAAAACATTAATGTCCATGCAGGCACAACAAAAACTCAGATATAATCAAATAAAAATAACTGCATATTGAAAACGATTTGGGAAAGCGAAAAGGAATTAAAAAAAGGAAAAGCAAAAAGGAATCTAATTCTTTTATAGAAAACAAAATGCATAGAAGCTTATATCCTATTACCTATCAAAGTTATAAAAAAATCAATCATTGGATAATTCGACTTTGACGAGTGACTTTGATGGCATGATACGTGGAATGAATTATTATACATATTATTCGTAATTTAAATTTGTGATTTTATTTTCATTCTTAATTATATCGAAATCACTTTAATTTCACAAACTGAAAAATCCATCAATTAAATCTTTCAAAATGCTATAAATCGTATCGTATGACACAACAGTGTGTCAAACCTTTTTAATGTATATTACTTGTTCTACCCAACTCATCTTATATGAGAACACACAGAAGAACAAAAATCACCGAAGTAAAATTCAGTCACTGAAGAGAAGGAAAGGTCTGCAATACCAAAACAAGACAATAACACATTAACACATGACAAAAAAATTCTCCTGGCAAAAGAAAAAGACAAGGGTGTATGTAACATAGAAACTACCAACATCAAACCCTAACCTCCTCCCCAGAAGTGATTAGAGATCGTACCAGTCGAACGGCCTGGGGATTTGTGAGTTCTAGCACCGGATTCGTCCATTTCGGCTTGAGGATTGGGAATGTCAATAGACGTTTGCGAACTGCGACAACTCACCTCGCTTGAAACTGCAATTGATTTGTAGGATTAGGGAGCCGATTTAAGCCCACTAGGGTTGGGGGTTTGGCGATGTAGAGGAAGGAGAGGGGTGGGAAAGGAAGGAGACAGTGGGGTTTAGGTAGGGCGTTCAAGGGAGAGAAAGATGTGTGGAGGTGTGAGTTGTGTTTGGTAATGGTGAAGGGTTTTAAATTAACACTAATACCAATATTACCCTTATGTTTGTAATTTTAATAAGATCTTATGTCCACTGTTGGATTTGAATTGGATGGTGGATGTTTAAGGGGCTCACTTAAGTTTAAATGAGCCCTGGGCTCATTCTATAATTTCTGTATATATATATATATATAGAGAGGGTCAAGCTCTAGTGAGCCCAATGCTCATCAAATTTAGTTTAAGCCCCCTACAATTTCACCATTGGATCTTATTTATAGTTAATCCCACCATTCATTAGTATAATCGTTTTTTTCTTAATCTACCTTACAATTTGAAATGAGTAGTGGATATTGTGGGGCCTTAATTTAAAAAAATTAAACCCTAGGCTCACTAGAGAATTCCTATATATATATTAATATATACACACTGTGTGTGTGAATTTAATTAGCTTTTGGTTAATTTTGCTTTCCATTCGAACTATACAACAGCTAATATTTTCTATGTACATATTCTTAAGCAGTACTGCTTGCCAACCATGTAAGAAGTCAATTAGCAAAGTTGTGGACAAATATGTTTTGAAACTATATCACTCCTATTTTGTTTATTGCCACTTCATTCCAACACTGGGATTTAAGTATGCACTTTTTAAAGTGGAGATGTAGTTTGAAGTCCAATGATTGAGAACAATTAATATATAATAGTTCAACACCAACCTTTCAGTATCAAGAAATAAGGACGAATGCCGCTGATCCTGGACAAAACAAGCAAACACCACCGCCGAACAGCTTAAATAACAAACAAACCCGAGCGCTGAACAATTATAAAAATAACTCCACCATTAATATACCCAATGTCATTAGATAATTACATTGTTGATTGGATAGAAGGGCAATCAAATCCAAGAATTCTTACACCAAACAAAGTTGTTTTTAGCTAGACTTGTAGAGAGAGAGAGCTACGCAAATGGGACACCACCTAAGTAGATTAATGGGGCTTTTGGATTTTCATATAGAGCAGAGAGAGAGAGAGATGTCGTTATAAGTGGAGGTTAACAGCCACTTTCAGAGTCTGTTCCGTTGCCGGTCAAAGGCCAGACATGTCTCGTGGGTTGGCCGGTGACACGTGTCGTCGTCTTATCTGGTGTCTTCCACCATGACGTGGCGTTGAGCTAAATTGCGGAAAACACTCTCTCTCTTTTATCTCTTTTCTAAGGAATTAGGATCAGAAAATTAACCATTGTATCTTCTTGTAACTGACCGAAAGACTTCTCCACGGGAGGATATATGGAATGATTTAAGGTGAGATCTAATATAGATCTAACTTTTTATTCACTCATGGGTTATGGGCGGTCTGGAGTGGACCACAGCGGCTCCATAGTGTAGCCCCACTTTTCTCATTATATAGTCGTAATAATGATGGTTAAATCATTCCCTACTCTAGAGAAGTAGGAAGGCCATGCTATTATGTAGTTTAGGATATCAAACATCTTCATGAGCGGCAAAATCTAGCATGTGGACCAATAAGGCATAACTATGGTCATTGGTCACCAACTTAGACTAGTGGTGTAACGTCCCGAAACAGCGGAAGAAATTTTTCAAATTTAAAACATACAACATACGACCGTCAACGGTCAACAAGGACACGTTACTGGAAGTCAACTGAATACATATATATAAAATATCTCCACGTGGAAGTCATAATACAGAGTGTCAAAAGAGTTATTACACGTCTACTACATAACTACTGTAATCACTACCTCTACAAAAAAGATACGAAGACAGGACCCGATCCCGGAGGTACTCCCCTCGGTCACCACCAACCTACGACTGCCTGCTCCCTGAAAATAAAACATAAAATCTGCCTGAGTTCCCGCAAGGAACCCCGTATGCCAACATCTCCTATCATAAACAGAAATACAGACGAAAATGCCAAATAATGCTCATGCAATGCAAATCCGCCTCGGGCCCACTGACTACCTCCGCCCTCCAACACAAGGAAAGTGCATCCCCTCCCTACACAAGGAAGAAAGTGTCTCTCGGCCGCACAGGCACAAGTGACCTCGCTCTCCGACACACGGAAAGTGCAACCCCTCCCTACACAAGGAAGAAGGCATCTACTACCCGCACAGGCATGGAAGGCATCCATCTGCCGCACAGGCTCAAGGGGTCCAACTGAAATACGCTATCGTCGTAGGTGAAATCCGTAGCTCCGAGGTCCGGTGATCGACCGTGGGCTCGGCAGCCGGTAGTCGCCTATGCTCGACGTCCCGCGTGTGGATAAATCCACCAAGGAAAATAGTTCGACCCACTAGTCGAACAAGGTCAAATCTAGCGTTCGACCGTTTGGAAGGTCTACGCTATACATTTTATATACATATATATCCTGTCGGTCGAACCAGGGTCCGTTCAACCGATAAGAAAGTCTGCCTGAATCCTGCCCACTGTATTCGGTCGACCGAAACTCTTTCGGTTGACCGGATCAGCAGACACTTCACTACAGGAAAACTGCACGCGGTCGGTCGACCGGATCCAGAGCGGTCGACCGTTTAGATGGTCAACGCTCTTGACCAACTTTGTGCAGTTCGGTCGACCGAGACACACACTCGGTCGGCCGAAGGTCTGTTTAAACTATCTACAGGGATTCGGTCAACCGAAACAATACCGGTCGACCGACTAATGTAACCCTTAGATTCCCGCTAAAATTTGGCATAAACGGTCGACCGTCACACAGACGTCGTTCGACCGTTTTCGGGCAGTAAGTTAATATTCACTGATATCGGTCGACCGAACCTCACACGGTCGACCGAACAATACATAATCGCCACTGAACAGACATCATTTAGATGATGTTCGGTCGACCGAGACACACAACGGTCGACCGAACCAGTCGTCTTCAACCTTGGTTTAGTGGGTTTTCGCCGGGGAAACGGCACCAACGCCGCCCCCTACACTCCCACACCACTTGGGGAGTTATTATGAAGACTTGGCATACCTTTCACCGTGGTCGGGACGTGCGCGGCGAGCTCCTCCTCCTTCGGCGTCACTTCTAGCTTCGACTCCCTCTTTCCTCTGTTCTCGTCGCTCCTCCTTCGCTTGCGCCTCCACCACGTCGCCGGAGCTCCTCCTCTGGTCGCCGGGATGCAAGGGAAATGGTAAGGTTTGGGTGGAAACAAGAAATGAGCAACAAGAATGCAAATGGGTGAGTTTTTTTTGTTTTTAAACAAAACCTAAACACTGCTACAGTATCCGTCCCCCACCTATCACCCTAAACCCATCATCAAACTTCTCTTCCCCATGCAAGGCACACCAAAACCCCATGCATCAACCCTAATTTCGTGGTTTTTTCCTAAACAAGAATTAGGTCTTAACAGTTGGTTCTTAGACTAATAAGTTTGAATACATCTTTTATCATAACAAATCATATTAGAAGCTCGGTTGGAAGATGGAAGTTGGAACCATGCACGATAGGACCCCACAGTATAGAGACCGCAGTTTGAGAAGGTCATTTTAAGAATACAGGAAATACAAATTTGAATCAAGTCCACTGTCCACGTACACAACTTGATGATTAATATACTGGAGGAGTCGCCACTTAATCAAACAAACGGACATTAATTTGTTTTCTAGATTATAATTAGAATTAAGTAGGACATACGTATAATGGGGTATATAGCTAGAGTTGAGTAAAGTAATATAATTATGAGTTGAAATAAATGGTCCAAGCAAGAAATGGCATGAACAACAAACAAGAAGTCGTTGTTACACCAAATGGAGTTAGTTCAGTTGGAAGATTCATCAACTTGAGATAGTTAAGATGAGAGTTTGAAATATCATCAGTCTCATTCACATGATTGGGATGTGAGATTTAAAATGGAATCGGCAGAGTAGATAAATTCAAGAAAAAAAATTCTTCGGTGGGAGTTAATATTGTTGCGAATGAAAACTTTTTGAAAAAACCACATAAGACTACAAAGTATTTATTTTATTTATTTCCCTGCAGAAAGTCTCCACTTGTTAATGTGTGGACACTGGAATGGTGTGGGAAGATCATATAAATATGATGGAGGGGTCTCACCAACTTATCATTGCTCTTCATATCTTCAACTTCTTTTCTCCAGTTCTTTGCCGCAGCATGAGTGGCATGCATGCTCTTTCTCTATTACTGCTACTCCTTGCGGTTGTCACCACCCAAGGTATGTGGTTGTTCTATATTCTTGTAGCCCTTCTTATATTTGTACAAGTCTATATAATATACGCTTCATAAATATATAACATTTCAAACTTTTTTGTTGGTTATTTCGTTAGGTATACGTCTAGAAAAAGAATCGGCTGGTGCGTTTCAGAAGAAACTAAAGGTCTGTACTTCCCCACAAAGGATCTAGAGAAATTGTACATGCATCTGTTTTTTTCCATTTTCTTTTTTAAAAATTTGTTCTTCTATATATAGTTATATACTCTCCTGATATGAACCTTATAATTGGTACACGACTTTTGGTTTTGGTTACTCCATATATATATATATATATATATATATATATATATATATATATATAGGGTCAAGCTTTAGTGAGCCCAGGGCTCATCAAATTTAGTTTAAGCCTCATACAATCTCATCATTGGATCTTATTTACATATATATATATTGTATCTTATATATAATCTCATCAATATATATATATATATATATTGGATCTTATTTACAGTTAATCTCACCATTCATTAGCATAACCGTTTTTTCTTAATCTACCTTACATTTTGAAATGAGTGGTAGATATTGTAGGGGCTTAATTTAATTTGATTAAGCCCTGGGCTCACTTGAGAATTCCCCTATATATATATACTTCTTTTCCTTTTCGAAAACATATATAATGCCTCATAATTAAGTGTATGTGCTTGATTGTGTTTTAGGTGGAACAAGAGAGTTTGCCACAAGGAGGAGAGAAGCCTACAGTTGTTGAAAGAGCTGTAGTGTGCAAGCAAAGTGGCCATTGCTCAGGTACCAAGAAGAAGGGGTATAATAGAAGAGCCAGTGGTTCACACCTTCAACAACCAGAAATGATTCATGAGGATTACTATGAACCTAGAGACCACAACTCTAAACACCACTGACCCATGTCTCCTTTTGTCATTACTTTTCTTTGTGTTCTACAGTTTTGACTCATGCATGCAATTTCAGCTTTGAAGGGGAAGAAGTATTCATGTACCGATCACTGATCAACAAGCATGAACTAGACTTTGCTCATTTTTTATCTTCCTGACTAGTTAAAATTTTCAAGTGCTTTCACCATTTGGTCTTATTTTAACCACAAATGAATTGATATTAAAATGATTGACCTTGGATATTTGTACTAGTATGCATGATATTTGAATTGGTTGAAACAATACCCGACTAGTCCTACCTTGTACCATGAGAACCCTGCACTGCAATTTTCCGGTTATACCATTATTATTTAAGAGCATTGCTGAATTGTTACCTGTAGTAATCAATGTGTCACATAGTATGAAAGTCTAACCACGAAAACTGGGTATCACTGAGATGGTTGCACTCATGTGTTGTGCAGGAAGCAAAACTAGAAAACTAATCAACAACAAGGAGGGTCCCTCCATGCCGCCATCGCCTTCAACGGAGATCGAAATAAAGCCGCAGAAGGCAGAGAAATACCCTGACCTCTTGGACTTGGCAGGGATGGACTACTCCCCAGCAAAGAGAAAGACTCCCATCCACAACTAAATCAGCTTAACTTAGCCCAAACAGTAGTTAATTAATCACACAAACGAGTGCTCAGCGTAGCTGGAGAGGTCACCAAACATCATCACAGAAAATCGTGCAGTTTTTAGGGTGAAAACCACCAGTTCAACTACAAGAATCACAAGTTAACATATTTTATATTTTTAATCATATTCTTTCCCTTGTTGGGTCATACATTGTATTGCCAATATGCTGTGCATGATTTGGTAAACAATTGTTTACTGCTTTTGTTCAATGGTCTAATAACTAATATTGTCGAGTGGGTCCAAGCAGTTGGAAGATTGAAATGAGATGCGTAGTTGTCTGAATCGATGTGGACATGTTCTTATAATGTTGATTGGAATCGGGGCAATGTAGTTGGGATGTGTTGGCATGTTATGTGTGTGAGTTTAGTGGGGATGGGCATATATATATGGGACCTACTTCAGTTTGTCATATTATTGTTGTGAAGGCAAACAAACAATTCATGCCATGCCAATATTCTTGACAACTATCTACGTGGGATATCTGAGATAGGATGAATACGTTATAGTGTGAATATATTGTTGAGAAAATAGTCTCACATTGCTAAACACAAATTGTGTTCAACACTCTATAATAGAGTTGGGTTTCCGGTCATATGGTCGGTGGCACCCGAGTCAATAATCTATTTTTATTGCTAGAGTTATTTCCACAAAATAAAGAAGTGTAATTATCTAAAGAGTTTATTATACATGCATAATTATCTGAAGGCTGAGGGGAGTTTTGTAAAAAACTGGTTAAGTGTGCTACAAGTTGGTTAAGTTGTTCTGGGTTCTCATTTGGTATGTCTCTGTTGCCTAAGCCCAAGCCCAAGTTACTCGAGCCCACGAAGCCCGCGTGTGTATCGGTCGGATCCGGGTTTAAGTTCGGATCTCCCACAGTATAAAGGCTACGCGATCTGCCTCCATTGTTTCCATGTGTGATATGCAAGAAAAAAAGGGTTAGGGTTAAGGTTAGTCTGGTGGTCTCCGCTTCCCATGGTGGTGTTGTATCCGCCGATGCCCGATGATCTCATGTTGTTTCTCCCGTCCCCTCCTCTTCTGTCGCCATCTTTTGGTGGTCGGAGGTGTGGATAGAGAACCCAGCAGTTGTTCTTATTATGTACAGATTTTTTACAGTTTTCGCAATGCTCGTCCTTTCGATTTTCGTATCTTTTTTTGTTGCTGAGGTTTAAGTTCTGGTTCTGATGTTTTCCGACGAGAAATGCATGGTTTTCACCTTCGGTTTCAGTTTGGATATGTCCTTGCAGATGAGTGGTGGTCCTCCGTCGAGTTTCCTCGCGTTGGATCATTGCAGTGACTACAGCAAGGGACGGGAGATCAAGTGCCATGAGCACTTGGCTTCGTATAGTTTCGTAGCTTGCATCTAGCCCCACCAGGAATTGGTAGATGCGGTCTTGTTCCGTGCGTTGTTGGATCACCTTAGCGTCGGTAGTCGGGGGTTCATACACCCCTAACTCGTCCCACGCTTTTCTTAGAGTCCCGAGATACTCCGTGATGCCTCTTTGATTTTGACGAGTCTGTGCTATTTCTTGCTTGATTTTGAAGACATGCGCGAAGTTTTGTGCCTTCCCGTAGTGCTCATGGATGGCCTCCCACAACTCCTGTGCACTGTCTTTGTAGAGGAAGATCTCCCCGATGTTGGGTTGCATGGATCTGATCACCCATGACATGACCAGGTGATCCATGTTTTGTCATTCCTCTTGCTTGCTTTCTGTCCCAATGCCTTCAGGTTTTTTGTTTTCCCCGTGATGTGGCCTACTCTCCCCCTGCCGCTGAGGGAGAGCGTGACCGTGCGAGCCCATGAGAGGTAGTTTGTGCCATTGAAGAGTGTTGAGACGAGACGCGAGGAATAATTCGCGTCGGTTTGGTTTTTGTCTGTCATGGTTTTGTTTCTAGGGTTTGGATGTCGGCTATAGTGGCCTTCAACCCCCTTATGTGAGGTGAAGATCGGTGATGAACTCCGGGGGAGTCTGAGGTCGGGTTTATTGCTCTGAGAATTTCAACAAATCACAACATATATCACTCTTATATAAATGACTGAAATACATAGAATGATATGACTTATATTCAACTTAGAATAGTCTGGTGATTTGAAACCACGTGCGGTGGCAAGTAGAGCGATGGAGTTGAGATTTCACCTGGTTAATTTGTACAGACTATTGTGGTTCTGATAAGGGATGATAATGAGTATCCAGAATCGGTCAAACTGAACTAGATCTGGTGGTATCAAATGGGATAAAACGGATATGGGTCGGATATGATTACCTAATTTCAAAACCAATCCAATTCCGATTCGGTTCCGATTCTGATCAGATATGGATTAGGACCAGGGTATTATTAAAATAAAAAAATATCCTAAAAAGATATTGTAAAAAATGAAAAAAAATTACAAAGAAAAATTTAAAATTTTACGGATTTTGTACCAAATCCGGTTCTGGGTACTCAAGTTAGGAACCGACTCGGATCCGATTCGGTTCTGAGTACTCAAATAAAAAATAAATCTAGTTCTGATTCTTCCAATACCCAAACTAGAATCGAACCGTTGTCATCCTTAATTTTGACCTACAAATTCGAGACTAGCGCCCTTCTTGTTTAAAACCATTTATGATATGTACAAAATATGGAGTGGGTTAAAACGTGAGAAACCTGGCTATCCAGATGTATCAAGTTTTGGTCCCATGGAAGTTTTTAATAGCATTCACTATGACTACGGATTTCTTTTTCAGAATGGTGTTTAGACATGGGGCTTAGTTGATTTTTTAGCCTATTGTCCGTTGCTGAGAAACATGGACATGTGAAATTGTAGAAGGGGGAAGGGAGGCGGTCGGGAATGCTATTAAGATGTTTTGTCCACAGCTCTAACAACGAGGGTGTTCGATCCCCAACCCATTGATGGTGGTGAGCCAAGTGGAGATGGTGGGCATGTGAATGTCCACTGGAGGAAGGAGCAGGACCATACCTGCATGATAATGTATCCTGACATGCATGGCGCGCGTATGTTGACTACCGCATTACAATGGTATAGTAAATGATCAACATTCGATAATTATCATTTAACAGAAAATTGTTGGACAAATTTATTTATGCAATATCATGCATAATGGTCATAATTGAGTTGCCTCGATTCCATTTCCAGACCAAGGGAATCTGAGAAATGATAAGAGGGAAGAGGGGGGAAATCATCGATAAATTGCCACTTTTAGGAGTTCAATATGAAATTTCTCGCATAAGAAACACCGTGGTTCCGAGACAAACTGCAGATTTTGGCTTAACAGAGAATCCTATACTACCCTTCTAATTAGGACGACAACTAGGCTCTACAAGTCTTAATTCTTCACTCAAAACGGTTAATGTTAGTCCAGTGCCTGGGTTTTTCATGATCAAGTTACAATTATGAAACCATTACGGAACATAAAATACCATCATACAGAATCACCATATCAACAATAAAAATACAGTAAATAGAGTTAAGAAGTGACGCCATCTTCTACATTTATTTGGAAATCTAACTGAATTTATGAAAAAAAAGCCAAAATCAGCTAGAAGCCTAGAAGCAACATTAATGATTCTCATCATCCTCTTCTATGTTGTAGGCAATATTAGTATATTAACAAAGACAGATGCTAAAAACTTAACAACATTTATGCCGAGAACATGTTTACAGAGACATGACAGAACCTGATCACGAGATTCTATACATGTCGGTCTAGCATTTCAGTGAATACGCATATAAGTTCAATGAAATAGGACTTGATTGTTAGTGTAACAGTTTTTTTTTCTCATTCTTAACCCATTTAACCATTACTACGGAAAGCAGCTTAGGAGAGATTCGTCGAAAATGCATCAGCAAGGATATTTCTTACTCCTTATTTGCCCATAAATCTTTTCAACTGACAGTTTCTGCCCAAGGAATGCTCTTGAATGGAGATCCTCAGTTGAACCATTCAACCACAAGTTTCAGTGGTAGTTTTTGCTCCAACAGCTCGAATCTTACTCTACTGAAGTTGCTGATGAAGGTATTCATTTTGCATCAATCAAATCAAATAGCTGGTCTCCCACACCAAATCCTAACATCCTAGCCATGTCACTTGTCTTCAGTTTGGGTTTTGGGATGTTTTGTTCCTTCAACCAAGCATACACAATGAAGACTTTGTTCATTGCAAATAACTCTAGTGCTTCAGGGTTGAACACTATACCCATTCGCAAACTCATCTGCAAAAGAGGGTGGTTGCTTACTTGCTTTACATTATCCTGGTCTAAAATTTCGAAGTAGAACTTTGTATGCTAGAAACAAGCAATAAAACACCACAAAGTTTACATATATCATTTTTCAAAAAGGGAATTGGTAAAAGAAAACTGGTATCACGAAATATGAAGTCCCAAACATATCACGCGTCACAGTGGAAATTTACCTGGTGAGGAACCAACATTGCAGAGTACCTTGCTAGCTCTCCTGCCCTCCAATCAAGTACAACAGGTAGCCAGGGATAGTATGCATCAAGTCTAACGAACCATAGCCGTATATCAGGGAATTCTGATAGTTCACGATTATCACGAGGATCTTCCCTTTCATAATTGATTGTAAAACCAACTGTTTGTTCCAACAATTTTTTAACATCACTTGATTTGCCATCTGACCAAAATTTAAAAGATCGTGACTCAATAGGAAGCTCAAGGACAAGTGCAAGCACTAAAATTGCCTTCTGCAAAAATTCTTACCATGTGAACTTCCAAGCACAGAATGAGCAGGAGACAGGTCCAAGTTACGAATAATGTCGTTATCGATAACTATTTCTAGACGTCCTTCAGTTGGTGGCAGTGGGGGATCCACTTTTGGAGCATCTGTGATCAAAGAAAAAAGTCTATATGAGACAATTAGTCAGGGATCAATGTGTTCAAACTCTGCAAAAGGCGAGTATCTTTGAACACATCGATCACTATTTCTTGTACTATAATGCTAAATAGAGACAAACAGAAAATGACATTAAGGCTACTATACCAGGATTAAATTGACTCATCCATATTTTCTCTGAAAGCATACAATCAGAATCAGGTTACAAAAGAAAGGCAGCTAACTACCAAACTACTGAAGGTTTCAAGCATGAAAAATGACAACTTATATATACTGATATAGATGATCTTATCAGCTGAAAGCAAATATCATAAGGAGACATGAATGGTGAATATTTGATCAATGGAATTTGACAATATCACTCAAACAAAAAAACATTTGGCAGGTCTACAAAGAGTATAACACATATAGTAATATCAAGTTCAAGACTCTAGAGCAACTAATCTTTACGGCACTTTTAAGCAAAAGTCATACAGAATGGATAGTATATCCACGAAAGTTGTTTGCCAAATTGCTCCACTTCAAAGACAATTGTTGATATAGTTATAGTCATGAAACCTAATATGTTTCATATTTTTATAACAGCACTTTTAGTCTATACCCACGACACTATGGTTCTCTTGTATTTTGGCATTTTAACATCTGATATTTGGAAGTTTCAGGGTATTTAGGTCATCACCATCTAATGAGAGTGGGGCACTGTTCATACCTTAACGATAATTTTAAAAAAAGACAGATTCGATGACATTTTCATTTTCTGAAAAAAATATAAATTTACACAAATCCTGTTGGAACTTGGAAATTTGTCTTGAATCCAGTAGTTTACAAGCATTACGAAATAATTAAGATTTTTATTTTCGGAGTCAATTGATTTATCTGTAATCAAGGGATTATGGAAGTTATAAGTAATCAATAAAATGACATCCTACAATTTGAGTGTTCAAAGGTAATTGCTTTGTAGGGGATTAAGAAAAGTTGTTGGAGTAAAATTTATCCTCAGCAGTGAAACCTATAGAGATTGTGATGGTTTCTCCTCTCAAAGGAGGACAATTTTTCCAGTAAATCTTTGTCTTTCGTGGTTTGTTCTTTTATTTGCACGTCTTTTTTTGGGTCTTCTGTGGGTTTTCCAGAGGCAACGGATAGCAAACTAACATTTCCATTGTCCGATTATAAGAAGACGATGGGTTGGCTACCATGCATACAATGGTACAACCCCAACTTTAAAAAAAAATAGACGTAATAAAATCACTTTGATATTAAGAAGCACCAGATATAAAAAGTTAGGTAGTACATGTACACTGAGCATTTAAAAGGGTATTGCCAACAAAAAACAAGAAATCCAAGACACTGTGTAGAAAGTGTTCGATCATAGCCTAATTAACTCGACATTGTCCTCCAAAATTCTTGTTACATAAGGAAGAACGTAAGCCACAAGATTAGCAATAGACCCCTGTACCGTACTCCAAAAATACAATTTAGACTACGCCTTACATTTACCCTCAACCATATAGTTACGCAATTCAAATTTCTAACTCAACTGCAATCACTCCAGCCCAAAGTGTCTAAGAATTAGTAAGTACTTCATGAATCAAATCAAGCCCCACCACGCTCTACGTGGGATTTGGATAATAAATTTACAGACCAGAGTCTTCTTCATGTGTTGGTTTTGCAGCAGACAGAATTTTAACCATTTCAGAACAAAATAGGTCGAGCTCACAATTGGTTCCCCACTCAGATTCAGTGAAATATAACTCACAGAAAAGCTTACAAGCATAGGTACCATGACAATTTGGCATTTACTATGTTTAAGCATTTTGATAAGCAATGGGTAACCATCATGACTAATCATCAAAATTGAACAACACATCTTCCAAATATAAGCATTTCTATATTTACGATAATGAGTTCAAACGCAATTTACTTTAAACTTTACAATACATATTCATATTAGGATAAACAACTAGATATAGATTGGATGCAAATACAAACAGGATATTTATAATTCGAATTGCAAAAAATCAAATCGAAGACACCAATCCGATATGAAAACAAGTTGGATATTATGATCCATATCTTTAGCACCACCGATTACGATAAGAAACACTGAATTCGTCGAAACAGATTCACAAATTGTAAAGGAAGGTAGTGAAATCGTACCGTCCTCGTCGTAGTCCAGCATGGAGAGGTCGAAGTTCCCGGAGGGATTGAAGGAGACGGAGGCAGAAACGTCTCCCCCGAGACCTCGTCGTCGCCGGTTCTCTCCGGAGGAATCGGAATTGGGGGGATTCCGTGGTGGGAAGCATCGGGATGGGTTAGGGTTTGGCCTCGGCGAAGGGAGTAGAATGAGTAGAGCAGTGGCCGCGAGAGCCATCGAGAGGTTTATCGCGTTTGGATTTGCCGCGAGTGGCCTCCGTGTGCGTCTTCGTTTGGACTATCCGAACCCGATAGATGGGCTGGAAACTCATCAGCCCGTTAAGGCCCCGTTTGGACAATCCAAGGTTTTAAACCTTGAGTTTCAAAAGTGAAAATTTGACCATTTATACTCAATCTTTGGGGGGAAAAGTCACATTTTGCCACTTTCTGAAAAAATATGTTTATGTTTCGCGTTCTACCCAAAATACCATTGTCTTAAAAAACACAAAAAACTCATCTATGCCATCTATATTCTGTCTCTCTTTCACGCAACTCTTCCTTGTGGTCGTCAAACTCAAATGTATTTTGGAGGGGTTGTTTGTGTATGTTTAGAAAGTGATTTGAGATTTTTTTGTGTTGAGATTGATTCATACTCCTTATACCAAAAAAGACATTTTCTGTGTTTCCAACGAATCTCGATCAACTCGATATGAGTTCGATATGAACGCGATTGTTATGTTCGATAGACTCGATTATTTTTGCATATGAGCTCGATAGGATTAGACTGAGTGTTTTGTGGAGTGGATTGAATCGATGAAAGTCGGACTGATCTTCTATGTCTCCAACGAAACTCGATGGACTCAATATGAGTTCAATAGGATTAGACTGAGTATTTTGTGGAGTGGATTGAATCGATGGAAGTTGGACTGATCTTCTGTGTTTCCAACGAAGCTCGATATGATTTCGGTAGAAACTCGATTGTTGTGCTTGATAAACTCAATTCTTTTTACATGTGAGCTCGATAAAGCTCCGACAACAGTTTGTTTTAATTTAATGTTGAGTTTGTTTTTATGTGCTCGATAGAGGTTCGATGGAGCTCGATAGAATGTGCTTGATTTTTACAGCGTCTTATGACGAACGAAATTCAAATCGTTTGGGCGTGGAAAATTGTAAACTCGACGGGTTTGATGTACTCGATATGTGCGTAATATGAACTGTTCACTGCACGATTTTTGAGAGCCGAAAGAGAGAGATAGAAAGAAAATGATTGGATGGAAATGATCTCACACGGTTTAGGCAAGAGTATTTTGGGAAGAAATGGAAAGATAAACATATTTTTCAGAGAGAGTCAAAATGTGGACTTTTTTTCCAGAGATTGGGTAGCTTAGAACATAAATGGTCAAATTTTCCTTTCAAAAGTGTATTTTTTTAAAGTTGGCATTCGTTTCGAATAATGTATTTAAAAACATATTATCGTGCATATTAATGTGTTTGGAAAAAAACGTATTTTTGGTAATTTCATGAGAAATTAGAAGGGAAAAGAAAACACATTTGACAAGAAAAAAGAGGTCTTACCTCTCTTTTTTGAAAAATGTATTTTAAGAAGAAATAAACACACGGAATTATAATGTATCATTTTGGGGTGATCCAAACAAACATGTAAGTTTGAAAATCATATTTTTTCTGAAAATGTAAGAAAATCATGTTATTTTGGGTTATCCAAACATGATCTAAGTAAATTGAGTTAGAACCCATCTATTTTTCATTAGATGTCTCCTTGGTTTTACTGTTAAGTCAAACAGTAACACAATCATGATGCCTTTTCATTTTGGAGATTTGTTCTCTTTTTACTATAATATGAGGAACTCTTGGATCCACGTGCAATGTTTAAGATTAATTACACTGAAAACTTGTCTGACTTTCTAACTAAAATTGTTTAGAAACGCTTGATATCTGATTTTAATCTACAAGACATGATCTTCTGATAAGTAGTATTACACGAAGTTTGAATATTTTACATAAAATTGGGCAAATTATGCCACGAATGGATAATATATACCCGTTCTTGTTTTTAAAACAGTCTGTATCTACTCTTACTCCTAATACCTCAAAACATCCAAGTAATATGCCTGAGAGTATAAAATGGAACGTATTACCAAATTATCCCCAACCATACGAAATATCATTTGGATTAATTCCCAGCTAATATACCCATCACTTAAAACCTCTAAAGTCTAAACTTATAGCAGGAAATTAAATCTAACTAACCATTCTAATCAGAAAGCGCGCTGTAACGGTAACTGTTACATTCAAACAAGATCCAACCTCAAGTCAAAGTCAAGCGAATCCACATCTCACATAATATAAGCCCCATGATGTCCCGGACCCAAAGATTTCGCTATGGCCACCTTAGATAAGTCCTAAGCATGGCAATAATTAATCCCTTAAATAATAAATATTAGAAGAAATTAGACCCTACAAACCTACAAACAATACGCACGAGTGCACCTCCCAAGTAAAAGCTTTTGTTTTCTTGTGGACATGGAGTCACTTGCAACATACGAAGAAATTTACCCACTCCTCTGCTGGCATACATATGTGGCTCCACTGGTTTTTCTTCACTTCCTCTCTGATCTCGAGAACACATTTGACCACCACAGTGCACTGCTTAAGACGGCATTGGAATGCTCGTGGATTAGTTTTAATACTCGAGGGTCGGGTAATGGGCTGTGGTGGGTTTTGTTTGTGTCACCAGCCCGTGCTAATCAACTCCTTCACCATCTTGTGTTTTTTTCCTAAGTTTTTATACTTCAATCGAATTCAAGAAGCGACCAAGTCATGATTTAGTTCTCGGTGGTCATAGTTATTTAAAAAACTACCAACTGACTTATCCTAATTCATTTTATACATTTGCATTGTTAAACTCATGAATGTAGTTTCTTTGTTTATTTGGGCACTCCAATCAAGTTTTATATGTACTTACTTCAAGCTTGTTGATGTATATCTTACCAGCCTATTGATTTTGTTGTTATACTATTTCATTGAGATCCAAAAGAGATGGGAAAACATCTTACAAGAAAGCCCTTTATAAGCTTAGTATTTATATTTTTTCAACCAGCATAATGTTTTCTATATTTAATATATCCATTATCCATTGCATTCATATGTTTTAAGAAAGTGGCAAAAGAATTGATTGACCATTTATGCTAACAAGTTGAATTGCCATTTTATTAAAACTAAGCAAACACACAACGATGATTTTTTGTTCTATTTATATAAAAAATCCTACTTAACTCTAGCTATACGTATTTTCAAGAGAAAATAATATTTAACTGCAACTAAATCTCAGGATGCATTATAGTCAATCTCAAATTTTGATTATTCCAAAACGGGGATATAACAATCTTTAGTCGTAGCCGAGTAAGTCTGAGTGTGATTAATTTCTTTGCCCTATTGTTACGGAATTTACTTTCGTCATGATTACTCATTTGCTTGCAGAAATGCACACTATTAGAAAACGAAGGCAGTGTTGTTACCGATTTTACTAATTATTAAACGTAACATTCAAGGGCTGGTTACGTGCATTGAAGTCTAAATCCTAAAAAACATCGGATCTTCTACCAAAAAAGACATCACACATGTTAATAGTCGTTAGTTGCAACATATATAAGAATACCATTGTTCCTGGCGCCGTTGCCATTTGCTAAACTTCGGGTTCTGAGAGAAAATTAGTTTTGCAAGCTTGTGTACACCATCCTGATGCCTTATTTGTTTTAGTTTAGAATCTCAAAGACAAGTCTGCATAAGTTGGATTATTCTAGTAGAGTAGGTTAGTTGTGCACAATAAAGTAGCTAGGGAGGAGTAGGCTTTCCACTAATGCATGTTTAGTGCTGGAATGGTAGAGACAACGGGAATTAAACTGCACTACAGTTTACACAGCCACTTTCTTCTGTCTCATCAGGTTTTTTAAAATCCTTTAAATTGTACCAAGTAAATTGTGCCTATGTGGGGGACAAATTGAAGAATCAGCTAAACTGGTTACTTGAAGCTTCATGTTACTTCTTTCAAAGGTTTAAAAGTAATTAAGTTATAGGCTTGAATTTCCAACAACTAGTAGCGATTTACAACTAAGATTTTTTTTCTCTATTTTCCTTATACTTCTATATTTTTTAGGATTTATGTGTTTGTATTCATCTCAATAATAATAATAATAATAATAGTAATAATAATGTTTTTCAGACAAAAGTCTATGCGGGGGAGAATATAACTCTTTCAAAGAAAATATATAATGAACAACATCAACATCGTACAACTTTTATATATGGACTTAACCGATTATATAATTGGATTCTTCTTCTCTCCCATGCTCTTTTGATAATAGAAAAAGTGCAATTTGCAAGTATACCGGCAAAGATTAATTAAGAGCCAACAAATTGAGGAACAATAAGAATAAGTGCTTAATGTGATTGTGTTTGTTACTATTTTTCCCCCAACAGCCCCAGACAACCCATAAAACATGTGAAAAGAGAATCGTGATTGATTCCTTGTACAAAAACAGCTGATAGGGGGAAAACATCTGAAGGTACAATGTGGCATGTTGAAATCTATTAAAAAAACTAATCAGAATTATGGGAAAAGTTGGTGAGATAGACGCTGAGAGAGTAATCTACTAATTTGTAGATTCTAATTAGGTATATATGTTTGCATTTTAATAATATAAAAGGTAAAAACAAATAATGAAAGTCTCGCATTTGTTGAATATTGACTTATATTTGTTAAGGAAGCAAATTCAGGAAGATTCGGTCGACCGACACACAACCCAGGAAATTTCGACGAAGACGGGTCGGTCTACCGAATTGGATTCGGTCCACCGAACCGAGGATTCCAGGCACTCCGTGTGCAGCTGGGATCGGACGACCGAATTGGATTCGGTCCACCGTCAGAAGGTAACAAACACTTCGGAACAACGGGTTCGGTAAACCGTTGGGGAGATTTTTTGTGTTCCGAGAATCTGGAAAGTGTCTCTCCAATTTGGCACGGTCCACCGAGGGGTGCTCGGTCGACCGTGGGGTTGTTGAAGAATTCGTTAGTTCGTGGAAGAATCGTTCTCGCGGTAAACCGAGCCGCGTAAGAAGCGTTCCCGCGGTCAACCGGGAAGGATTCGGTTAACCGAATCGGAACAAGAATCACTCCTGTTGAAGCACGAACGGGCGACCGAATGAGCATCGGTCGACCGTTCCCCATGAATAACTCCGCTCGGTTTTACTTAATTCTAGCTCGATTTTTGAGTCTATAAAAGAACTTGTTTGTTCTTACTTTCAAAAATACATTTGCATACAACATAATTTCCTTCATTGTGAGTTGAGAGATTAAGGCTAGAGATAGATCTAGAGTGATTGGAGGACCTATTGCGTTCATATACTTGTAATCTCGGTTGCTTCTCTTGTTGGAGAAGCAGAAGAAGGAAATGAAACCCGCAGGAGACCCCCCCAATGACGTAGGTACGTTGCCGAACCTTGTAAATCGCGTGTGTCGTGGTTGTTTCAGGTGTGCATATGTTTTTGCTTGTTTATTTCCATCTTATTAGTGTTCTTGTTACAATTGAGTTTGAGAGAGGGTCTGAAGTTAATTCTGCAATTAATATTTAATATTTCGTGATGCGTTTAATCCGTGTCGAGTTAATGCATTGTTAGTTCCCCTCCCAACAACATTATGTCTCCGTCGATCTTCTGCAATCTGCACATTTTCATGTTAGCTGAACGTCATACGTAGTTTGTTGTATTTGTGAAAGATATGTGGAGTTTTATGAACATTTTCATGTTAAGCCCATTGCTTCTCTTTGTTATTATAAGGTTACAGATCGAATTAAGAAAAAAACAAATTCTATAGATCCTACTAGAGTACATAATAATGTTATTGTCTTTCAAGCCTCCATGATTTTGGATTTGGCCGATCAAATGAATATTAATCAGGATTATGTATCATTTGGATTTTAAATTTCACGTAGTTAAGTGTATATATACTATATAGATTATTTTACCAAGTTAAGTATACTCATACTGTATTCTCGAACTTCTTAAATTATTTTCAGGATGTCATACAAATTGTATACTGGATTCTCAAACTCCTTAAATTTTTTTAGGATGTCATACAAATTGTGCCTCCTACTTGAAATCCGGTTACCACCCCTACTTTCAAAGCTAGATGATCTTTGATAAATTTACTAATTATACAAACTAGAGTTCTGATAATTAGATGGGTAAACTCCTGAAGGTCCAACGATCTCAAATTCTATTGTTAAAGATTTACCGATAACACTAATTTTTAATAATACACATATAGACACATGAACTGGCACGTCCTTGTGTATATTGTTGCATCAGGATGTGTGTGGCTACAACAAACTTGAGAATTTTTTGATAACCCCAGAATTTCCAACAAAAAATGCTGTTTGTGTGAGATAGATATCTCATATCTCTAAATTTAATGCATATATTTGTTAACACGTAACTTGGCATGTTGATGCAGAAATGCAGAGAATGATGAACAAACTATATGACTTCTTTTATGACCCCTTTCACTGTTCTTGTCTGAGACAGTCATGTCCACTCTACTTTTTTCAGTTCGTGCTGCTGCCTTCGTGGTTCTGTTTAAAGGAATATAAACCTCATGTTGGGTGTTCCTTTATACTTTGGTTGTGAGTAGACTCATCCAATTCCAACATGCACGTGGAAGGGAAGGAGGTGGAAAGTGAAGTATAGAAATGACCATTCATTGTGAGAATTTCACTTATGCAGTAAATTTATCTCTTCCTATGATCATGTTGGTGGATCAGCAAATCGATCTTGCCAACAAGTTGGACTACTGTTTTTAAGATCAAATAGTGTATTTGAACAGTTATATGTGTATTATTATTACTAGACATCCACAAAAGAAATATTATATGTAATTCTTGATAAGCATCGACACCAAAGTCAAACATTCGAGAGTAGATCAACAGGCAGAAAACATCAACATATTGATGTCATGGTAATTACTTTGAAAATTGCACATTAGAAGTTTGAAGTTGGAACGCATTATATAATTAACACTAGACAATAGCATTAAATGAAAACATAACCTCACAACATTGATTAGTACCATGGATGATAGTTATATATCATATATAATAGAGAGTAGAGAAGAAAGAAGCAAGAATTGGAATTATTACACTAACTCATTTATTTAATTAACAAAGAGGTGATCTATGGGGAATCCCTTTCCTCTTGCTCATGTTGGGGGCCATGAAGTCCACATTAGAAACTCCAGTGTCAACGGATCTCGAGTAGACATAGACACCACTTCTCTTCTTCCTAACGTACGGAGTGGTGCATGGCATGCTCAAGTTCTCTGAATCCGATGAGCCCATTGGCTCATCGCCCTCTACGACAGTCGAATTGTTAGTCTCATCGTCCTCCCGGTCGTTAGTCGTTAGCAAGTCTGAGCTGAGCTGCAAAGTCTCACATGTTCTCAAGTAGGGCTTGATGTCCTTTTTCTGCTTCAAGACATAATCCACCTACAAATAAATCAATTAACCAACACAATTAGTGTCATCAGAAATGTTTCTTCATGTTGGAAATATACTCTCAAGTTGTTTAAGAGCAAACAAATATAATTATATGTATTGTAGAGGAGAATTATATCTATTATCTTCCACCTATTTAAGTACTTCAGCTTCAGCTTTAAGAAAGTAGCTAGTCAATTAAATGAATTTAACAAATTAAGCAAAAAACTGCTTGGCTTCATTTCTTTGAAATATAAACCAAATGAGGTAGAAAAAAATCATTATTCCGTGAATCAATTGACATGCATGCATGAAATAATGGTATTTGAGAAAGTTGTACCTTGCATCCAAGAGAGCAATGGATGTAGGGCTCTTGGAGGCACCTATCACAAGATGTGCAAAAGTTGCCAGACCCCTTGAATTGCCTACTTTGTGGTCTCTTCTTGATGAACACAACTTTGGAACTGTTGATAGTGTAAGACTGCAAAAAACACCAAACCCAACGGTCATATATATCAACTTTCTAATTGGCTTAAAGTTGAAATTTATGCAACCCCAACTTTTATTTACTAACCTGAACATTAGAGCAATCTATAAGCTTCTCTATGTCCTCCAGTCGGACGACGTCATGGTACACGTAGCGCCGAACCTGGACTACTCGATGGAAGCGATGCGAGGGCAGGCAATGGGGGCAGATGCTGGTACAACAATCCAAGCAACAAATGTTCTTCTCGTTTTTCTTCGCCGTCTCGTGTGTCGAGCAACCAACGAAGAATTTTTGCGTGTTCAATGCCTCGAGCCACGCCGGTTTATAGAAACCCTACACTCAAACCAGACCACAAAATTTAGTTCAACAACGTGCACTCAAAATTCACCAGCAAAAGACACATAATTATATGCTTATCTTCTACAAACCAAACCCCAAGCTTAATTAATTTGTTCATTCAGAGTCATTCTACTTTGATAATTCACTAGTCACTAATTCTACCTACCTGTGTTAAGAAAACTAAAAATACTATCAATTTACTAGTGAAAACACATATGACATCAATCTACTATGTTGCTAATTCACAAATTCTAATCCAAACTGCTTTGGGAATTCACTTGTAATTTCATCCAAAACAGAAGAAAATAATTGCAGTACTAAAATTTTTAGTTTCATCGATTTTACTAAAAAGACACATATATAAACATATTATATGTTTAAACCCTACTATCCAAATCACCCCAACAAACTGCAATTCGAGCCACCTTAAAGACCCACAACTTGATTTGACTCCAAAAGAACAAGAAAACACATAAGAAGAGAGAAGGAAGACCCACCATGGGGGATTGGGAGGACGGGAGCGATGATATGATTTCTGGGATGAGGGTAGCAAGCAAGGGACTGCAAGAGTAGTGATGGAGGAGAGAGAGGTGTGTTAGGGTTCGTGGGGTATTTAAGGATGATCACAAGAAGTGAGAGGTTTGATATATTATATGGATACGGGTATAGTAATGTAGACTATTTTAAAACTAGATAGGATCAATCGTTTCAGTTTGTAGATTTTTAATCTTAGATTAGTCAAGATCAAATATCAATTCTCAGTAGTAGGATAAATTCAATTGGTAAATCTTTAATCTTGTATTAGTCGGACTAGATATCAATCTTGCAGTACTTGGAAGTTCGGTCGGTAAATCTTTAATCTTAGATTAGTCAGTATTAGATATTGATTCTTAATATGTAATTACATGTTTGCGATTAGGCTAAAAATACGAAAAAAATGCAAGCTAGTTTTTGCATGGTGCATGTGAACCAGCAAGCTAGAGACATATACATCAAACCGGCCATATGTGTTGAGAGGTGTGGTGCAATAAAGAATGGTTATGGGAGTAAGATATGAGGAGAACGTGGGAGCTGTTCTTGTGTCCCCCACCTCTCTCTCTCCTCTCTTTCTCTCTCTAGATGGTTTGGAGTGGTCTTGGCTGGGGAGCTTTGGGAAGCCTAAACTAATGGCGGGGAGTGGAGGACCCCGAGGAGGAGGGTGGTGGGGGTGTCTGTGTTTTTTTACTAGTTTATGGAAAATTATTACAAAAGTGTGTAACTTTTGATCATTTGAATTGATTTTATAACTTTGAGATAGGTTTTTTTTTTGCTTTCCTAAAGAGTTCAATTATTATCTTTGATTTGATAAACACTCTATTTGTACCAAACTGTTGACATTTCTTGGCATACTAGTATACCATCGTCCCATAGGAAAGATTGTGGCAAATGAATTTGGGTTTTGAGAAATTATGTAATTAAATTATGTTTAACTTGAGTTCTCTCTCTCTTCTTTCTCTCTCTCTAGGATTGGTTCATTTCCTAGTATGGCTATTTTACAAATAAATTAGTTTGTATACATGGTAACAAAGCTACTCGAAGAAAGATGAGAGAAAAAACATGAGCATTGAAGGACTTTATATAGGAAGAAAAATAACAAGAGGAAAACAAAATTGCTAATATTGATTGTGTAAACAAAAACATGTACATTGCGGTATGATATGGATCCTGGCTTTAGTTGGCAAAAAGACCAAAGACCATACCCCCATGTAAAAGGCTCACACCGTGGATTTAAATTAGAATATTTAATTGAAAAAATATCAAAAGAAGCATGTCAAAGTACTACAGTTGAAGTTTTGAAGTTATGCACATATAATTTTAGAAAAATACATTGAAGTCATGGATATATTGTTTGGTCTGTCTTCAGCCTGCATAATTGCTCAATGGATACATAATTTCAGAAAATTTGCATAATTGAAAGAAAAAAATGCAAGTTATACATGAAATTTTGTTGCATTTTTTCTTTGAATTATTGGTTTGTGTTGTAGCTTTGCTTCCTTCCATGAATGTGGTGGGTGCATGGGCCTTTTAAGATTGTAATTTTCTTTTCTTTTTCTTGGGTTTTGTCCATGTATCGGGGTATGAATTGTAGGGAAGTGTAGAGTAGATTTTATATTGTCCGGTCTTGTTTTATTGGACAAATCGAGACGACCATTTACCTTTGTTAGGATAGATGCTTGATTAGGTTCCTTATGAGTTCCTCTATGCATACTTTAGGGTTTTTTAATGAAGTAGGTATGAAAGTCTTCGATCATTAGGTTCATCAAGCTCTTGCATGTTGATAGAAATAGGTCTTAAATTGAAGAAATATTTCAATTATAAAAAAAATATCATGTCATTATCAAAAAATACCTCTTCAATTTATAAGAATAGCTCACTGATAGAAAGTGTTTTAACTATCATAACACTCTAATACAGTCAAATTCACCCTAACCATTTGGCAGTAGTAAAATGTGATGATTTCATAGGTACCGTTCAAATTAATAATTCAATCGTCACCACTCACCAATATTTCATATTTGTAGTATTTTCATAATATCATGGATATCCTCCAATTTGAACAATACTTAAGTTGCATCACCCCTGCGTTGAACCATATCTTGAGTTTGGCGCTCCTTGGAGGAGTACTGATTACGTTGCTAGGAGCCAAATAAAGATTGAAAACATGAGTTTAGATGAAGTCAAATATATTTTATGTAAAATTTAAGATCAAACTCGATACAATTGAAAATTCTAGCATGTATGCATAAATAACATTGCAAAGTATTTAAGTTATTGATGGCATTTCTATTATTCAGGGAGGTATATATTCATGAAAAGTTTTTAAAAAATGTGCTCCTTGTTATGTAAATAAAAGTTTTTCGGTTTTCCTATTCCCTAGCAAGAGCGATCGCAGTCAATCAAATAGGGAAATATAATTAATTCAACCTTCACATAAAAGAACTAACTTTTTTTGTAACATATAACCTTCATTTCTAATTTTCTACACGTTAGTTCCAAACTAAATTGTAAGATTGTTAGATCTTAAATATTGCTTAAGAAAATAACGTTTTGGCTTGGTTAATTGGTGTTTAGGAGGGTAATGGTTGTTTGAGGAGAGAAGGGTGAGGGGTGAGGTGGAGGGTTTGAATTGGTGGATGGGTTTGGGTGGAGTACTTAAAGGTAAAATCTTTTTCTTTTCTCACTTCACTCTTTCACTCATCTCTCTCTCAAATCCGTCTCTCCCTGTCAGCTCTGAAGTTTGTAGGTGTGGTTGGAGAAGAAGAGAAGGAAGAGTTCATCACGAGTTGGCGTGATTGTCGCTCGCTCGGGGAATCACCGGAGAAGAGTTTTTGCGAGGAGGTGATCGTCGTGGTACTTCAAAGGTTTCTTCAAACATTCAAGGTATGTCAAGCTTCTTGTTAAGACTCATCAAATGTGCGTGAGTGGTGAATTTAGTTGACGGTAGCCGTTAGACTCGTCAGAGGTAAACATGCAGCAGAGTTTCTGCTGAGAACAGTCGACCGGCTGGTGTAGTGGTCGACCGATGTTACTGTCATTGCAGAAGTTTTGCCTTACATCGGTCGAACGATTCCCTTAGGTGGTCGGTCAATTAAGCATTTTGGGTGAACTTTGATATTTTCGGTCGAACGAGTCCCCTTTGTTGTTCGACCGATGACACTGTGGTAAGTCAGTTGGGGACTTAGACTAACTAAACAGTCGACCACATTTTGATATGTTCGACTGATTGTATCTGTAGCTAAGTCGGTTGGGACCTACACCTTGAAAACGGTTGACCGCCTACATGATTGTTCGACCCATGATTTCTGGACTTGTCTGGACAGAGCGTGGACCATCCAAACGGTTGACCGCTCATGACTATGTTCCGATCGTTCACTTAAGTTAACTTAATGTTTGTTCGACCAATGCGAGTTTCGTTCCACCGGTGTGATTTAAAGAAACGAAGGAAGTGCCTAGAGAATTATGGTCGACCGTGACCCCTTTGTCGTTCGACCGTTGGGTTTGAAATGTTGTTGGTGTTGTGGCGTAGACCTTCTAAACGGTCGACAACTTGTGACCTGTGTTCGACCGGTTGGTTGTTTTGCTAGTTGGTCCTTGGAGTTGACCATTTTAGCGGTCGATCGTCTCTGACTTGGTTCGACCGTTTTCGTTTGTTCTGTTCGACCGTTGGTGTGACGGTTGAGATACTTTTCTGGTTCTGGAGAGAATCGGTCGACCAAATGTTTGGTTTCGGTCGACCGTTGTTACTCTGTTTGCACTTGTGGGGGCTTTTGAGTTGTCGTCCTTGTGAGGCAAGTTGTTTAGTCGACATTTTTCCAGCAATGGTGCATTGTGTGCACGTGTGTTACGACGGTTGGGTGAAAGAGCCCTAGAACATCGTAGCTGTTTGTGTGTAGTTGTGGTCGAGTGAAAAAGGCGTGGAGCCCAGCTTGTGTGGTACGGTGGTTGGGTGAAAAAGCCCCGGGGCCCCGTAGAGCGTTCGGGTTGGGTGAAAGAGTTCTGGTGCCTGGACATGGACCATGTGATGGGGAGTTGGGTAAAAAGCCTTGGAACCCTGGTCTTAGGTCGTGGTAGTTGTGGTTGGGTGAAAGAGTCATGAAACCCAGTTTGACGACGATGTTGTGTTCACTGTTGAGTGTTGTTGTGGTTGGATGAAAGAGCCTGGAGCCCAACCTTGTGATAGTACGTCTTCTACTATGGATAGAATTGCATGTTATGTGATTATATCTTGTTCATATATATGTTAAGGCTTTGGCATATGAAGTTTCCTTCTGGAAACTCATGCATAATTGCATGTTTACCTTTCAGACCAGGAGCAGCGTTAAAGGTGGTGGCTGCGGAGGAGCATCCGGGACGTGATCATGTTTTTCATTTTGAAGGTTGTAATGATTACATGTATATTTCTTTATAGTCTTTTGATGTTAATCAGAGTTTTGAAACAAATGGATATATTTGATATATATATGTTGGTGCATCTGGTGTAATCTTTCCTAATGTCCTTAGTGTGTGATTTGACTCTGTTGATAGATCTTGGTGCATATGGTGTAAAATTTGATGTGGGAATGTTACAAAGATAGCACCTATAATTTTCGTATAAACTATTTCAAGGCCAGAACCATACCAACCTCTACTCCTACCGGAAAACCTTGTAACTTTATGTCGCAACTTATATACATCGGAAAAAATATCATATTTACATCAGAAGCAAACTTGCTGAATAGATATCCCATGTTTAAAGACTTGAAGAAACAAAGACATTTACAGCTTAAATCACGAGAGAGAGAAAACGGCGAAGAGAACCCAGTTTTGTCTAGGACTTTGAAAATGTTACCACATGCCTGATGCCTCTCAATTAATTTCAAATGCATTATTAGTGTATTGCTATAATATTGAATAAAAAAAGAAGGTGAAAATTTTAAATTATTTTTTCTACTTAGAACATTGTGCAACAAAGATTGTCGAGAACGAGAGACCCGGGGGAGTTGAATCCCTAGCCTTTGACCTCCAAATTGTCTCAAGTTGACTTCAAAATGTTAATTGGATTCATCCGATCATGCACACAAGTGTTGTCAAAAATAACTTCTTTCAAGCTTTGAGCAGGAAAAATATAGGTGTGATTGTACCATCTGCACTCCCAACTGTAAAACGTAAACCACTGGATCTAATAAGAGTGACCAGAAAATATAAGAAGCCAACACTTAATATAATATTCTTAAATTAAAAGGTTAATATAATATTACGTGTGAACAAGTGTATTTACTTGTGCACAGTGCACAGCATAGTTAGGTTTTTTTATAAGTGTAGTAATTGATTGTAATAATTCACTCCTACATTCAGTTGATGAAAGTGACAATATAAATTACCAAATAACATAATATTTTATTTAGTATTTTTAACCCCAAAAATCATATAATCCCACTAATCTTGAAGTGAGCATGAAATGGTTGTGGAAAACCATGTAGAAGTAGTTATTCGCCAATCTCACCTCCCCTCAACATTTCTTTTAACTTCTGCAGTACTTATTCTCAGTCTCAGTATCGCACATTCGCACGTAATGAATTCTTAACTAACAATTCATTAAAAAAACACAATAACCCATTAAGTATTTCCCATAAACATCAACACCAGTGCTTACTGCAATCTTAAGAACAAACAAAAGCATAAACACAATAGAGTACTGTCAAACCAAAAGAACAAAAGATTAAACCCTACGGTATATTATTAGGTCTGATCGTCTGAATTAACAATGAAACACCATGTTTGGGCTACTATTACTGGACCTGTCACTGCAGTCATTAGTGCACCATGTGTGCACACGTATGAATCACTAATTTGCAAGTACGTATCCGCCAGCGATGCATGCATGGCTTCGCATGTTTAAAAGTTAATGTTGTTGTTAGGCTAGAAACATTAATTAATGGATGAGTATAATATCTGCTTATGAGTTATATTATATTGTTTTACGTGTTGTTCTTATTTAAGAAGTTCACGTGCATGGTCTTTCTTTCTTAGATATATCCCCCCAATGAATGCGGTTCTGTAATAACACATGACCCTTCTACAAACATCTAAAAGACCGGGGATAAGCATATATGGAGGTCATTGGTTAAAAAATGTTTCTTTACAAGTTTGTTACTATGCCTGAGAGACTGCGAGGAACTTTTTTTTGCATGTAAGAGTACACACGGCAAAGTTAGAAAAATTATTTGTTGTATTTATAAATGTTTATGTATTAGCTCAACTTACTAGGTTAATTACAGTTTGTACTTTTAAATTATATCTTAACATTACTTTGTGCTTTTATACTTTAAAAGGTAACATGTACTTTTCCATGAACTTTCGTTTCGTAACACTTTAACTTTTTGAATCTTAAAAATCTATTATTTAAACACACATTTATAATTTTTTGTAATTTTTTGATATTGTATCCCTAATACACTCATAAATCTAATTTTACGTGAAAGTTTTGATCGAATCGAATGCTAGATATTGTTGAAATTTGGGTCAGATTTAGTACCAATCCGACCCAAATTTTATATCTGATCTCCGATTCAATCTGAAATTTCATATAAAACTAGGTTTAGGGATGCAACGCAAAAAATTGCAAAATATCTACAAATATATGTTTAAATAGTTGATTTTTAAAGTTCAGGTGACAAAATGTTACCAAACGAGAGTTAATGGGAGGTAACTGTAACGTCCCGAAACAGCGGAAGAAATTTTTCAAAATAAACATACAACATACGACCGTCAACGGTCAACAAGGGCACGTTACTGAAAGTCAACTGAATACAAATATATAAATATATCTCCACGTGTAAGTCATAATACAGAGTGTCAAAAGAGCGATTACAAGTCTACTACATAACTACTGTAATCGCTACCTCTACAAAAAGATACGAAGACAGGATCCGATCCCGGAGGTACTCCCCTCGGTCACCACCAACCTACGGCTGTCTGCTCCCTGAAAATGAAACATAAAATCTGCCCGAGTTCCCGCAAGGAACCCCGTATGCCAACATCTCCTAACATAAATAGAAACAAATACGAAAAGCCATGAATGCACATGCAATGCAAATCCGCCTCGGGCCCACTGACTGCCTCCGCTCTCCAACACAATGAAAGTGCATCCCCTCCCTACACAAGGAAGAAGGCGTCTCTTGGCCGCACAGGCACAAGTGACCTCACTCTCCGACACACGGAAAGTGCAACCCCTCCCTACACAAGGAAAAAGACATCTATCACTCGCACAGGCATGAAAGGCATCCCTCTGCCGCACAGGCTCAAGGGGTCCAACAGAAAAACGCTCCCGTCGAAGGTGAAATTCGTAGCTCCGAGGTCCGGTGAACGACCGTGGGCTCGGCAGCCGGTAGTCGCCTAAACTCGATGGCTCGCGTGAAGATAAATCCACCAATGCTTAGTTCAACCCACCGGTCGAACAAGATCAAATCTAGCGGTCGACCGTTTGGAAGGTCTACGCTATACATTTTATATACATATATATCCAATCGGTCAAACCAGGGTCCGTTCAACCGATAAGGAAAACTGCCTGAATCCTGCCTACAACATTCGGTCGACCGAAACCTCTCTTCCGGTCGACCAATCTACAGGCACTTCACCAGACCCAGGGGTGTGCTGACCTCCAAAGCGGCAGTCAACATCGCAAGGGTACAGCCCAACACACCCGCAAATCGCTCTGAGATGAACGAGTGTGTCGCGCCACAGTCAAAAAACACTCTAGCCTCTAAACCTGCCACAAGAAGTGTACCTTCCACGACAGTGCTGGCGTCTCTCGCCTCCTCCGCCTGGATAGTGAAGACTCGTCCAGTGCGCTAACCCTGCTGAGGTGCTGCAGGTCTCCTAGCTCCGCCTCCACTGGCAATCGGAGGTCCCGGAGGTCTGCTCGGTCCAGCGCCCTTGCTAGGGCAATTCCTGACGAAGTGGCCCGGCTGACCACAACCATGACAAGTACCCGGCCCAAAGCAACGCCCAGTATGCACTCTGCCACAACTCCTGCACGCCTCTGGCTGCGGCGCCCCTGCTCCCTCGATCCGGGGCCTCTTGCCCTGGTTCCCCAAACTCTGCCCTCCTGGCCTCCCTGAGGATCTCCCGACTGGCCTCCTCTCATCCTGGTAGTTCTCCCAGTAGTCTTTATCCATAATAGTGGCACTCCTCACAGCATCCGCCAAGGTGCGCGGCATGCTCGACAGCACTCGGGTCCTCAGCTGCTTCCGGAGTCCCCTGACAAACATTATCGACCTCTGTGCCTGGGTGACGAAGATCTATGGACAGTAACGCTCAAGGGCGTTAAACTTCCCAATGTATTCCTCCGGTGTCATGCCCCTCTGCTCCAGGGCCAGGAACTCCTCCATATTCCGGTCTCGCACGTGCTCCGGAAAGTACTGCTCGTTGAGCTCCTCCCACGATACATCCTCTCGACCGGTGAACACAACTGCAGCAGTCGACCTCCATCAGTTCGCTGCGGCTCCCCTCAGCACATAGGTGGCCAGGTCCACCTTCTTCTCCGGAGTACAGTCGATAGCCCTGAAGATCGTCTGCATAGTGAGGATCCACTCCTAAGCTACCTCTGCATCCATCTGCCCAGCAAAAGTCAGAGGGTGCTGCCTCATGAACCAGTCGTGCATCACACCGGCCCCCGTCTGCGCACTCTGCGCTGCCTGGCGCTCCAACATCCCGCTCAACCGCTCTACGGTATCGAACAGGACCCTGCGCCCTGCCTCCCGGGCTTCCTATCTGCCAGTCTCACTCGAATCGCGAGTCTTAACCCCATGCACAACCTGCCTCGGAGGCATCACTCTACAGGACAAAAAAGCTCACGTCAGAATGATCAATGAATGCATGTCATGGACCTCTAGACTCTAATCCTAACTCGATGGTGGTTTCTTTGGGAAGGTATGCCGAAATCAAAGCTCTGATACCAAGTTGTAAAGTCCCGAAACAGCGGAAGAATTTTTTTCAAAATAAACATACAACATACGACCGTCAACGGTCAACAAGGGCACGTTACTGAAAGTCAACTGAATACAAATATATAAATATATCTCCACGTGGAAGTTATAATACAGAGTGTCAAAAGAGCGATTACAAGTCTACTACATAACTACTGTAATCGCTACCTCTACAAAAAGATACGAAGACAAGATCCGATCCCGGAGGTACTCCCCTCGGTCACCACCAACCTACGACTGCCTGCTCCCTGAAAATGAAACATAAAATCTGCCTGAGTTCCCGTAAGGAACCCCGTATGCCAACATCTCCTAACATAAATAGAAACAAATACGAAAAGCCATGAATGCACATGCAATGCAAATCCGCCTCGGGCCCACTGACTGCCTCCGCTCTCCAACACAAGGAAAGTGCATCCCCTCCCTACACAAGGAAGAAGGCGTCTCTCGGCCGCACAGGCACAAGTGACCTCGCTCTCCGACACACGGAAAGTGCAACCCCTCCCTACACAAGGAAAAAGGCATCTACCACCCGCACAGGCATGGAAGGCATCCCTCAGCCGTACAGGCTCAAGGGGTCCAACATAAAAATGCTCCCGTCGAAGGTGAAATCCGTAGCTCCGAGGTCCGGTGAACGGCCGTGGGCTCGGCAGCCGGTAGTCGCCTAAACTCGATGGCTCGCGTGAAGATAAATCCACCAATGCTTAGTTCAACCCACCGGTCGAACAAGGTCAAATCTAGCGGTCGACCGTTTGGAAGGTTTACGCTATACATTTTATATACATATATATCCAATCGGTCAAACCAGGGTCCGTTCAACCGATAAGGAAAACTGCCTGAATCCTGCCTACAACATTCGGTCGACCGAAACCTCTCTTCCGGTGGACCGATCTACAAGCACTTCACTGCAGAAAACTGCACGCGGTCGGTCGACCGGATCACAACGAGCGGTCGACCGTTTAGATGGTCAACGCTCTTGACCGACTTTGTGCAGTTCAGTTGACCGAGACACACACTCGGTCGGCCGAAGGTCTGTCTACCCTATCTACTGGGTTCGGTCGACCGACACAACCACCGGTCGACCGGACTAATATAACCCTTATAAAATATTCCCGCTTAAATTTGGCATAAATGGTCGACCGTCACACAGACGTCGTTCGACCGTTTTCGGGCAGTAAGCAAATATATACTAAACTCGGTCGACCAAGACCAACTACCGGTCGACCGAACATACATTTTCCTCCTGAACAGGCATCACACAGACCTCGTTCGGTCGACCGAACCACACTTCCGGTCGACCGAACAGAGCGTCTTCAACCTCTGTCCAGTTGGGTTCGCCGGGGAAACGGCACCAACGCCGCCCCCTACACTCCTACACCTCTTGGGGAGTTACTATGAAGACTTGGCATATCTTTCACTGTGAAGAAGACGTGTGCGGCGAGCTCCTCCTCTTTCGGCGTCGTTTCTAGCTTCTTCTTATCGAGCTCCCTCCTACGGTGCCTCTTCTCCGCGTCGCCGGTGCTCCAGCTCTCCTCCTGGTCCGCCGGAAGCAAGGGAATGGTGAGGTTTTGGTGGAAATCGCGAATGGGCGGCAAACCAAACAAAAGAGTGAGTTTTTGGTTTTATAAGCAAAACCGAAACATTGCTACACACCTAAAACCCTAAACCCATCCTTCTCTCCCCTCTTCCCCATGCATGCACACCTCAACCCATGCCTCTTCCCTAATTTCATGGGTTTAACCTTAAAAGAGGGATTAGGTCTTAACAGTAACTGTTATATTTTAAAATTCAGAGGTACAAAGTGATATCAATGCATAGTTCAAAAGAACAAACGGTAATTAACCCAACTTACTGTATTGGTAACATAGTCTGTACCATGTAAATTCAGTACAAGTAACCCAACTTCTGGTGCTTAGCATTTTTACTTGGTTAACTGAATTATATATATATTGGAAAAAAGTGTTTGATTTTACCTGATCTAATCAAGCAACACTCTAATCTGAGTGCGGAAAGATGATTTTGGCTTCCGAGTGAGGTGTCCACTTGTCTTTACTCCTTTCCTTGGATGTACATAAGATTGGTACGGGAATGGGATGCGTGCACGGGTATGGATACACTGTATACACTGGTATAATCTGTAATTGAGATATTTGGCATTCATATTCGCCTTGACATGCTTGTTGTGTTTCAAGTCAACGTACACAAACATGAAACATAACATGATCTTTGAAGGCTTGCATGTTGGTGCCCATTTGTTCATGCTAGGAGAAAGAGATGATGAATGAAAAATGAGTCGGTGGAAATAGCTCTAATAAGATCAATACACTCCAATGGACAAGCTTTAGTGTCGAAGAATAAAAAGAGCAATAGATCTGGAGTGGTAGCAGTCGAGGATTTCAAAACAAATTTGTGGATAAATTAACAGTATATTATTAGTTCAACTACCGGACACTCTATAGTAGTGGAAGGAATCCTAGGCCATGACGATGAATGGGGAAATTTATTAAATATTGCGTTTCTTTGATCAGAAACACTTAGAAGAGGAATGAACGAATGATATGCTGTTTGTTATGGTTTTTGTCCAAGTTTTGTTGCTACTATTTTAAACATACGACACATACCCATCCCATGTGTATAATGCAGTAACCTTTATGGTAAGGATGAGTACAAAACATGTGTTTCTAGTGATATTAATTTATCAGGTCACCGCATTTATGGTCACCGTGTTTATTAGTTCCTAATAGGCCACGCTGTTTATTATTAGTGTAGAAACCAATACACACGGTGACCATAAACTCCCAACTGCACCACTAAAAGGATTTTGATGATGTTCCTAATAGGCTGGATGCATGCATTTGAAGGAGCGTTGAAAATAATCGACCCACAGATTCTTCGCTAAAGCAACAAAGGGCGCTTCCATAGTTCCATGCAAGGCAATTAGATACCTTCTGCTGTCGAGAGCCAAATAATCAGGGGAAGTAGATAAATATCTAAACCAACCAATATAGCTACACACCTTGTTGAACTGATTGTGATAGGAAAAAAAATCCAACTGCAAACAATTTTCCATGGTTTAAAAACATTATTATTTTATAGGTGTTATGAATTATCCCTAATATAACATATAACACTTAATATCAAATCAATCACCTTTACCTTCACCTTCAATCAGTAAAACTGCACAAACATAGGATTTTTTAATGAAGGCAGGGGTGAGGATGGTGCTGCACGAGTAAAATATCAATTCAGACCAAGGAGGTCCGGGTTTCAAACTTGGTATATAGCGCTGATTAATTTGGCATTTTTCTAAATATAGTACTGAGACATTACATGACTTAAAAGCAACAAAAAATAAATGAAATCATAATTTGAGGGAACTAAAATGTTTAGTTTGGCGCTTAGCTATAAGATATCCAATGTTGATATAAAAAATACTCAAACTAATCAGAATTCCAATTATTACAATCTTAAAACTTATCCACAATGCACCTAGGACTAACTTGAGACACAAATGACATATCGGTGAAATAATACATATCAAATTCATCGTACAAAAAACTCAAATTCTATATTAATGGTATCCACAACCATACCAATATTTTCCGAGTTCAATAAGTTCCCTTTGTAATTAGTGGTTAAAAAAAAATCCCAGTGCAACAAAAGCTTGTTCTCTGTGACTTGGAATTGACAGATTGCTAAATCCAATCTTTGAGACGACATCACAAAATTGATTGTCAATGTTGAACTGATATATAAAGACTAACTATTTTACAAAGTTGATTTGGTTTATCATTTAGTATATTTTCTAACACATTTCTCCATAGTCGAAAAGATGTGGACTCTAGATTTAACAATTTATGAGAACGTACGACTAACCACTGTCATCCAGAGGAACTCATTTATCTAGGAAAACGAATTGCTAATTTGTAAATAGCAAGTACTAGTCTACAATACATTGACACAATGAAAATTAAACCCGTATACTGACTCTCATGACACCCAAACATGATGTCAAAGAGTTTAGGCACCCATTCAAGGGATCATTGGTTCGACTGGTCGAGTTACCACTTGAACAAAAATTAGCATGACATGTGGGTATAATTATTTTAGATTTTTTATTTATCTAAAATTATTGCGGCTGAACAAAATTGAACCAACCGATATGGTTCACAACCATAGGGTGATCGAATTAGACGAATTTTTTAACTTATTTTGGAAACTGATTTCCTAGAATAAGGTGATTCCTACAATTGGTGTTTTCTGTCGTCATGGCAACTTATATTTTGAGTGATTTTTCCTTTTCAAAGCAAGTAGTGATTTTTTCCTTGTATTTTGGGTGGAATCGTCTCCACCCCAACTTCGGAAAAATTCTCTGAAACTTTTGCCTTCCTATATAGACCTGGGTGTCAGGCCGGACCTCACCTCAGCTAAGGCCCGGCTCGTTAAGGGACATGGGCCCAGGTGGGGTCGTGTGTTGCCGGGCCAGGTCAGCATGTTTAATTTTTAATATTTAATTTTTTATTTTAAAATATCTCAAAAAACTTAAAAAATAACTACAATAACATCAAAATTTACAAAAATACTTTATAAAATAATACAGGGCCCGCGGGCCGGGCCTACCCCGACCACTGGGAACCAGGTCAGGTCAGGTCAGCCCGGTACCCATGTCTAATAATATATGCCCTTTTCTTCCTGGGATTTATTGACTAGTCATAAGATCTTGATTCTTTCTTCCCAAAACCCTAAGAAATGTGAACCACTCAATCAGTCCTAATCAGCATTTGACATAATTTCAGGTTTTACAATTCCTCCCGATGAATGGCATTGTTGGTGGTGGGGAGGGAAAGTTAAGTCAGGAACATTAAGTCAGGAACATTGGCACCCAAGTCGACTTTGGTGGGTGAAGTCCTTGTAGCCGTGAGAATGTCAAGTGTGTTACTTGCTCTTCTAACTGTTCAAGTTTGGTGGTTTCAGATAATTGACAGGTGGTTGACTGGTTGTACTGTTGGATTGACACTGCTTGCTAATTGACAGGTTATGGAATACAATTTTATTTTTATTTTTGATAAGCTTCTCGAACATAATCTTATAGTCGGAAGTGGGTCCAAAGTCAGCAAAAAAAGTCACTTTTTAAGAGCAGGCTCAAACTCAAGATTTTTCTTAAAATCACCATTCAAATCAAGTTAATAAACTACGAAACAAATCATTAATCTGATACAAGTGGCATATAAGGCACTTCCATGGTCATCGTGTTGTTGATATTTAGCATATAAAGTTTAATTTGGAATTTCAAACATATAGAGTTACAAGCTGTGAGGTACACTTTCAATAGGGAACTAATATTTTTCAGAACTTCAATATGTAAGTATTAAAGCATACATGAGTTATTTTTTATTACACTTAGAAGTTGTTGAGATTCTTGAGAAATGTTAAGGACTTTCGCCACTCTTTAAGTCTTATCTGCTCAGGGATTGCAAATTATATATGATCATCATCTCAGAGAAAAGAAAATGTAGGAGACAATCTTGCTCACCTAAAGGGAGGTTAGTGGGCCAAGTAGGCATCTCCTACCACCCCTCTGAAAACTGTTTCAGGTATGTCAATCAGTATGTGAATATGAGCTACAAGCCTCCCACAAAATGTTCTCCGAGGCTAGAGAGAAACAAGATGCAGCATCCAAAGAATTCAATAGGTAGTGGCCGATTTAGTAAAAATGGAAACAATAAAATTGGAACCACATTATGGTTTGCACCAACTCAAAATGAAGTAGCATTTTTATATCATGATGGTTAGTTAGTGCACGGGAGGGCGCGCCCAGGGCGCCCGGGCGGGGGGCCACGTGCCCCCCCCCCTCCCCAATTCGTCTGTTTTATTTTTTTTTGTTTTTTTTGTTTTTTTAAAGATAAAAATTATTTATATATAATTAGGATAATGTATTAATTAGGTAAATTGAATTTAATTAATTAGGTATAGAAAAATAATTGTAAAAATATTTTATGATTAATTTATTTTTTTGACTTATTTAGATTAAAATAAAATTAAAAAAATCATAAACAAATTAAGAAATAGTAGTACAATACTCATACACTTCGAAAACAAAATACAATACAAATACAAAATACAAAATACAACTGAAATAAGGAAAGGAAAGACAATCATCCTATGGATACGGAATTTAAAATACCAAAATATTGATAAAGTACCACAGATATTAAAAACATAAGCACCTACAGATATCCTTGTGCTTTAGCCCACACCTTGAGTTCAACAAGTGTTTCTTTATCGAACTCGTCCTTGTTTTCCTTCTTCATTATAGCGAAGAGGACATCAAGTTTCTTGCTGTTCAGTTCCCTTTGGAAATTCGCCTCAGCTTCGATGTGTTTCCTCTCCATCCGTTCTTCGTAACGCAAATACTTTTCCTCTTTCACTTTTGCGCTATATTCAATTTGTTTCCCCAGTTCTAACATATCAGGATCAAGTTGTGCCTGAAATTGTTGTTTCCCCTTCTTTTTTTTTGGCTTTTTTAACACCTTTAGGACGAGGACATGTTTCGAACACCATTTCATCTGCTGACGGTGTTGCGTTACTCCCATCGTCGTCGGTGCTTTTTCTTTCCCGCTGGTAAAACTCTCCGGACTTTCTGCAGCGACGTTTCCGGTGGGAAGTCCAAGCGCAACAGACTCCTATTTAGGGTACCTGCGTAACAAAAGCTAAACATGCATAACTAAAATTTGGCGTTGTGTGTTCGTTCGTAGATGATGTGCGCTTTATGGATGACATCGTCCTCGTTGTAACCGCTTCTCTTCCTCTGCACCGCCTGGTCGAAGCAACTGACCCATTGGTTCACAGATGACAATGTACGCCAACATCGCCCCTTCAAAGATTCATCGTTACGCTCTACTACACCTGGCTCGCCTGAGTCATTGTAGATGCACTCGACACGTTTCCAGAAGAACTTCATTTTTTGGTTTGTCCCAACCACAACATCGCCACTGACAGCCATGTAAGCCGAGACGAGTCGTTGATCCTCTTGTGCGGACCACGATTTTTGTGACCTCATCGTCGCGGTTTTGCGTGTTCCCTCGGTCGCGGTTTCGTCATTCACATCAGCTGTATAGCGGCTTGCATTTCCACTACTTTCGCCACTTAGGAGGCGAGTATACATACCCATTGGGAATTGGGTTTGTCATTCTTCTTGAGTTGGCGGTTGGTATTGATTGTGTGAGTATAACCCTGGGTGTGGTAAAAATTGGCTTTGGTGGGACGGGTGGAATCCTGGTTGTGTGGTAAATTGGCTTTGGTATAACGGGTGGAATCCTGGTTGTGGAACATTTTGGTAAGGGAAAAAGTGTTGGCTTGGGGATGGACGACGTGGAGATCGTCGGTAATCTGGTGAACCATTGTCTTCTGAAGATGACATTGTGAGTAGAGAGTAGAGGTGTGTAGAGAATTATTGTGGAAGAAGTAAGATTGGAATAGATGTGAGTCGAGAATATATATTGAAGTAGTCACGCGCGTACTGTAGGTCCTCGATTCAATCGTCTCGTCTTTTGTTAGTCACGCGCATATTGTAGCTCCTCGATACCATAGAAGTCCAAACCTCGATCCACTCGTCTCGTCTTTTGTGAGTCACGTGCATACTGTAGCTCCTCTATGCCATAGAAGTCCAAGCATCGATCCACTCGTCTCGTCTTTTGTGAGTCACGCGCATACTGTAGGTCCTAAATTTGAAATTTGAAATTTATTAATTTGTGGTTTTCTAAATTTTAATAATATTTTCGTATTTATTAATTATATGTTATTTAAAAACTAATGAATTGTTGATATTAAATTATTACGATAATGATTATTAATATATTTTGTTGATTGTTGAAAGAGTTTTGGAGAGAAGAATAAAAATAATGACGTGACAACAAATACTGTAGCGTGACTGGGTGGATTGGGTAATGGTTAAGAATTTTGTAAGGAGGTTGGTTTGTGCTGACGTGACAGCGCCCGGGCCAAGATGCTCTAAGGTGTTCGGAACAAACTACAACCAGGTCGACAGCAATCACCAAGTGAATCACCTTCAAGCCATCACTTCATTGTGAAAAATAGTTAAAGACTTAACTACAGAGCTTCAAAAAGCATGATCATGTGAATCTTCTGACTCGGTGACAAGGGATTTTGTTCCCAACTCCTTCCTCGGCTTAGGTGAAAGCCCTTTCACCAACATCTCCTCATCACACTTACGTGCCATTTCAATCATCCCATTCTGCATAAGTGCATCAATCAGTGCCATTATAAGCAAACGAATCGGGACTATCCTCATGCTCCTCCATCACTTTCCAAACACGAAAAACCTCCGGCACACAACCCCATCTCCCAAACTTCTTAAGCAACATAACATACGTATCCATAACAGGTCGACACCCACTCGCCAACATCCTATCAAACAGCCAAAGAACCTCCTTCGGCCTAAGAAGATACTGAAAAAAACAATGAAAAGTAATAACATTGGGTTCACAGCCCATCTCCCTCATCCGATCAAGGAAACCATAAACCTCTGCAAACCTCCGAGCCTCACACAAGAGCTTCAAAACCGTATTATACGTGACCACATTCGGTCTACACCCCAACTCCATCATCTCCCTATACATCCTAATCGAGTAATCGACCCCATTCGCCAAACCGACCGCATGCACCACGACATTATAAGCAACAACATCCAAAACAATTCCCTTTTTCCTAATCTCTTTGTAAACCCTAACCGCCCGCCAAGGCTTCCCCGCCTTGGAAAGTATATTCATATTAATCGAGTACGAATGCAAGTCCTTTTCGACGCCGTCACTATCCATCTTCTCCCAGAACTCCCAGCACCGCCTCCACCACCGCATCTTGTACCACCCCCTCAGCACCATGTTGTACGTCTTGGTGGTCGGCGGAAAAGGCGGGTTCTTCCCGAAGCAAATGTCGACAGCCTCGACGAGGTGGTGGAAGCAGACCTCGTCTCTGAGGCCATAATCAGCGGATGTTTCGAAGGCTCTGAGGGCGTCGGGGACGAGGCGGGCGGCGGCGTAGCGGTTGAAGAGGGCGCGGAAGGAGGAGTGGTGGGGTCGGGGCATGCGGCGGAGGAGGGCCCACGCGCGGTCGAACTCGAAGGCCTTGCCGAGGATGGAGATGGCGAGGTCGAAGGTGGCGACGGTGTGGTGGAAGTCGGGGTGGGCTTCGGCCCAGTGGAAGAAGTCCAGGGCGCCGGCCCAGTCGTTGGAGTAGGTGGACAGGGTCGACAGGGCCGTCGTCGGATCCAGCCGGGGGTGGGGGTCAGTGTTGATGCGCCGGTGGTGGATTAGGGTTTGGACTCGACGGAGCATTTTGGGGTTTTAGGGTTTTCTCTTGGAGGTGGACTTCGTCTTCTGTTGATCTATTTTTGGCGCGATCATGTTTTGTTCCCTCAAAGTGGTGTGAACTGCGTCGACTGAATTAGCTGTGCGTGATTTTGGTTTCAGAAATTCGTATATTTTCGGTTCAATTAGATTTTTATTTTTATTTCCTCGTTTCAAGTTCCAACTTCCAACTTCCAACCTCTCAATAATTAAAATAAAAATGCTAAGATTCGATTGACTATTTCAAAATAAGAGTTGTGATAAGACAGACATTTCCCAACTAACTTGAGTTGGTGATGGATTGGATTTATCAAACTTTAAAAGAAAGTACATTATTGACTTATTTTTGATATTGTTCTTATCAAATATAATGAAAAGGCATTACTTTTACGCTCGGAGACATCGATTTCACGTAAATAGTATGGTTTTTATTCATGTTGTACTTGTACGAATTATGATAACTAAACTAAGCAACTGTACAAGAAAAAATATATGCAATCGTGTTACTCTTTCATGTCGTCTTATTGTTTTGTATCATATGTTGACAGGCTAACGATTAATTCGTATCCATTTACACCATAAAAATATATAAATTCTGCCAAGAGTTACATAAAACAAAGAAAACTGCTTATTGACTCTGCCTGCTAAAACCATTTCTTCCCGGGCCTCATGACATAATAAACTTAAAGACTTGTACGACAAAGATTTGGATTGGAATCTCCCCAACATAGTCTCAGTTAAAGTGAGAGGTCAGAGCCTGAGAGGGAATTACAATAAAACATATAAGGGGGCAGCTTACAATGTAATCAAAGCAAAAACTGATGCACAAAATTTGAATGTGACTGGTTGAAGCCAAAGTTGAGCTCTGACTGTAATTATTGGCACTGGATTAGTTGTGGCATGCAACACTGAATGCAATTCACAATGTACGGGCATGACCACATTTATTTTTTTTGTAAAAAATGACAGCAAATCCAACTATACAGTTAGATGCCCAATTTTGTACACTGTATTCCTCTGTAATATCAGTTATTCTGGCTCTCCAAGACACGTTTGAGGCAGTCTAGCCCTTCCGCCGATATGCTCCGCCGCACTTTCGGTCTGACAATTGGAACAGAAATAGGAGGATTGGAATGGAAGCAGACCAGAACAGCAGTGAGATTATCAAAAGCCCCCCTCGTCTTCGCCTCCTCCACCAATTCTCTACAACAAGTTTCTGCGTCATTGTGTTTTTGGAGCTTCCTTCGAACGAAGTCCACTGCATTTTGGTTCGAGAACACGTCCCAAATCCCATCGCTGCCTATTATCATGAACTCGTCTTCATTGGTAAGGATTATAGATTTGAGTTCTGGTTCAGAAGTTAGAGGTCCACCAGGTTGACCAGTTTCTTTCATTCCATCGAGGTGCCAGTCTCCTATAGCTCTAGTGATTCCCAGTTGCCCGTTCAGGTAACCATCGAAAATGTGGCCACCTAAGGACTCCACACGTTTTCTCTCTTTTGTGCAACAAGGCCTGTGATCTTTAGACATTTCCGTTGCGAAGCCAAATCGTGAGAGCACAGCTCGGCAATCCCCAGCATTTGCAACCAACAAAGATCTATTACAACACAATATGTACTTAGAACAGGCATGTCACTTTATCAAAAACGAGAGAGAAGGATTATAATTGTTAGGGAGAAAGAGAACCTACCTTCCAGATATCATAGCAGTTAGCGCTGTTGTGCCTGAAGATAAAGAAGATTCAACTGTGCATTCATGTGCAAACTGAGAATCAATTGCCATGAACGACCTTGTTATCACCTTTTCTAATTCTGAAGGAAAGTCTGCATCCTCGGCAACAATCTTGGGCAAATTATCACGAACAAAATGAGCTGCATCCTTTCCTCCATGCCCATCAAATACCTGAAGTTAGCATTTCGAATGTAAGTACGACAATAGAAACGAACTCAACTGGTCAAAGTCAAACAAAACAAAACTAATGAATGATGTTATGCCTACAGCCTACCCCTAATTTCATCGATACAGAGTGCAGGAACTTGTCTTTTATTGTTCTAAAATAAATGACAATAACATTATTGCTATTTTGTGAGATTTTGTGACTTAGTACTTTCAGGGTCAGAAATCAGAACACAATAACATCGGTGGAGGTGGGTGAAAGTACATGGCTACGTCTACCACTTGCACACAAATGTCAATATCTCGAGTTTCATAGATATAGTACTTCTAGAAAAAAGCTTACTGGGATCAGTGAATTAGATCGAGTTTTATTTGGATAAACATGAATTGTCATTTCTTAGCTCATGTTTAAGCACTAGCAAACTAATAGTTCTATGCCAAACTATTCACAAACATAGCAAATTCATCCGAAAGTTACTGAAATTAGAAACATCAAACACGTAGAATGAATCATCCCACACTGCATGTTTATTAAAAGCTTCAAATGCTAGAGAGCTCGTTACAGCATATTAATGCTCTTCAGTCTTCACCAATCACATCTATATTTTGACTTATATAAATGCGACATTGAATAATTAAAGATGAGTTTGACTTACTCCGTAAAAGGAAACAGAACAATTGTCAGGTGAATGGCAGCCAAATTTTTGTGCTAGATCTGAAATGCACACATGTGTATCTTCCATTCTCTCACGGGCGCCAATATCAGACCACTCTCCAGACCGGAGCACAGGCACAAAGTCCACTGCTAGTTTCTGTTTCGCATCCATTACCACCGTATTCTCACAAATGCTCTCCAGCTACCACAAGACAAATGTTTATGTTAAGAAGGATCATAATGAACTGTAATTGCATCCGTATTCAGGTAACTTGAAGTGTTTCTCTAGAGAATTTCATCATGAAATCAAAAGATTAGAGACTAATAAGAATGTAAAGCACCTGAAACAAAAGTAGAGACTGGTGATATCAAACACTGGTGAGATTTCAAACACATCAATGGGAGTTCCCTACCTTTGATGTGTTTGAAATCTCACCTCTTGAGGAAACTCTCATTCCCCAAGACGGGGGAGATGAATATACTATAGGTACAGCAGAGGAACAACATGACGAACAGGTCGAACCAGAAAGAGAGACTACTGAAAGAAGGTCCACAAGACCTACACACACCCCGCCTTACCTTCAAGATTTTATTACTTACAACGTCACTTACCCTATCCAAGATTATATTTCCTACAACACTATCTCTTCCTCTCATCGTAATTTCTTGAATGTAATTGATAAAAATAGTGAACCTACCTCCTACCAAGACGCCCTTAATTATCCCCATTGGGTACAAGCCATGAAAGATGAGTTAAACGCCTAAGAGAAAAATCAAACCTGGACCCTAGTTCCCTCAAAACCCGAAATAAAACCTGTAGGATGTAAATGGGTATATAAAACTAAATACAATAGTGATGGATCTATTGACCGATACAAGGCCAGATTAGTTGCTAAGGGGTATACCCAGACCTATGGCCTTGACTATCTAGAAACTTTTGCACTTGTAGCTAAAATGAACACTGTCAGAGTTCTCCTATCTGTAGCCGTCAACTATGGATGAAACCTCTATCAAATGGATGTTCGAAATGTCTTTCTTCAAGGAACTCTGGAAGAAGAAGTCTATATGACTCCACCTCCAGGATACAACTCTTCCCACAATCAGGTTTGCAAACTCTACAAATCAATCTACGGATTGAAACAATCTCCCAGAGCATGGTATGCAAAACTCAGTCTCTCTCTTCTTCAATTTGGTTTTACTAAATGTTCCACTGATGCATCTATGTTTACCAAACATCATAACAACATCACCACAATTGTTCTTGTTTATGTAGATGACATTGTAATCACAGGAAGCAACGATAATGAAATTCACCTCGTAAAATCATACTTAAAATCCAAATTTGATATCAAGGATTTAGGATTCATGAAATATTTTTGGACATTGAAATCGCATACTCTAAGAAAGGGTTATTCTTGTCTCAACGTAAGTATGTCTTAGACCTTCTAAAAGAGACCGGTAAATTAGGAGCTAAACCTGCTAATACCCCCATCGAGACAAACCGGAAGGTGAGTCCCACCGAGGGGGAGCCCTTACACAACATAGTACAATTTCAAAGACTAGTAGGAAAACTCATCTATCTTACTGTCACCAGACCCGACATCACATATGCGGTTAGCACTGTTAGTCAATTCATGCATGCTCCACATACACACCACCTTGACATCATAGATAGAATCCTTAGATATTTAAAGAGGACTCCAGGTCAAGGGATATGGATGAAAAGAAACAATTCTAATTCAATAATCGGTTATTCTGATGCAGATTGGGCTGGTAGTCACGATCGCAAGTCCACCACGGGTTTTTGCACATTTGTTGGCGGAAATCTCGTCACATGGAGAAGCAAAAAGCAAAATGTGGTTGCACGGTCCAGTGCAGAAGCCGAATACCGAGTCATGGCATCCACTACTAGCGAACTAGTTTGCCTCAAACAGCTCCTCAAAGACATGAAACTTCCTTATCACGAGTCTATGCAAATGTACTGTGATAATCATGCAGCTCGACACATTGCCACCAACCCTGTTTTTCACGAACAGACTAAACATATAGAAGTCGATTGCCACTTTATCAGATAAAAAATTCAAGCGAAGGAAATTGAAGTACCCTATGTCCAAAGCAAAGACCAGCTAGCAGACATCTTCACCAAGTCATTAGACCAAAGACAATTTCATAACATTCTCGACAAGTTGGGATCCTTCAACCTCTTTCGGACCCAACTTGAGGGGGAGTGTTAAAACTAACGGCTCAGCCCCAACGGTCATCATCGCCAAATCCGGTCTCAAATCGTACACAATCCAAATCCGTATCACCTTACAAAAGGAAACAAGAATCACGCACTTAAACGAGTCATAGTATCTTCTGTATTAGGAAATAATATCATTCACCAACGGCTCTATCACGAGCCCATATATGTATACGCAAGTGTAATCTTTCATTCATAATAATCAGAAATATACAAACACAAAATTTGATACCCAGAAAGTAAATAAAACTACAATTCACTTAAAACCCAGAAGAAACATAATTACAAAAACAACCAAACCAGAAGGCAAAAAACCCCCAAAAGATGGCAACTTTGAACCCCAAAACCATAAAAAACGCCACTTGAAATCAAACCCAGAAAGTAATCATCAAACAATATTAAAAAAAACAAATCACAAGGCAAAAAGAGCCAAAGGTTCGAACTTTGACAACCCAAAACCACCAAAAAGGCCACTTTGAACCCAAACCTTGGAAGAGGCATCGGGATCAGGAGCCGCCATGGTGGTTCCTTCCTTTCACAGCATTTCAGCCGGGAGTTGCGGAGGTTTGGCGTTGGCGTGGTTTTTGGTGGGGGTGGAGAGGAAGGAAAGGGAGAAGAAAAGGGAGATTTATTTTATTTTTTGGGTTGGATATTTGGTGGGGGAGTGAGAGAGTGTGGGTGTGGGCAGTCAGCGGCACCAAAAGTGACAGCACCGAAAAAGATGCGGTCTCAATGCTACCACCTCTTCTCACTTTTATTTTAATTTTTTGGAGGTAAGTTAGTTTTCATTGAAAATAAAGACCTTTGCTGTAAACCACAGCAAAGGTGAAGTCAAGTTACAAAAGGAACATGCATAGAGTGCTTAATACAACCAGTCTTTAATACGGTTGAATTGCATGATTATCAAGGATTGTTGGCATTAGTATCCAACCACAGCAGTAGCAGCTAAACAAGGGGCCACTGCTCATGGGATGAGGCCAAAGAAGTTGATGCCAATGCCTGACCTTGGAGACCAACTGCATCCTGACTCCTCACTTGAGAAGTTCCAGCTCGTGGAGTTGTGGGCTTGCTGAGGAGAGAAAAACAAAAAGGTTTGATAGAGACGGAATGATTGTTTAACATCCAAATATCCTCTAAAGCGACGCTTAAACAAGGCTTGCTGTTGAAACCATTGCACCACGCCATCTCAATCTCATTCGTTCATTCCTTCTTCTTTTTAATTAGTAGGATTAATTTTAATTGTTAGAGTAAATTGCGTAACTGCATATTACCAGCCGCAAGTACATTTTCACCTCACTAACTACTCCTCCGTTAGTTGGGATATACTTACTTTTTGTGTATCATCCACGAAATGTGGCATGAAGATATTAGATTTGTGATATTTGGTCGAAGATTTTGTGATATTTGAAATGGATGCTGGGACAAGATACTCCCTATCCAAAATCAGCTGCTATCCCGTAAAGGTCCACTTATTTTCTTCACTACTCAACATCATAAAAAAATATGTAATTTTCAAAATAATTTTTTTAATTTTTTTTTACCAAAATAGACATCCATCAAAAGTATTTCTCAAACTAGACTCGCTGCCACCACGTGGTGACACGTAGCGACGACGGGTTTTGTTTTTTCGTGCATAGAGAACTCGGCACGGGTGATGACGAGTTCTCTCGAGGATAAAAAAATATTGCCAAAATAGACATCCATCAAAAGTATTTCTCAAACTAGACTCACTGCCACCACATGGTGACACGTGGCAGCGGCGGGTTTTGTTTTTTTGTGCATAGAGAACTCGACACGGGTGATGACGAGTTCTCTCGAGGATAACTCGGCACTGGTGATGCCGAATTCTACCAAGAAAAACTCGGCATCACCAGTGTCGAATTCTCTCTGAGAGAATATTGCCCAACACTTCATATTCCACTCGACGCGAGTTGTCAGGAGAATAGTGATTCAAACAGAACTCAGCATTGAGGATGCCGAGTTCTATGTGGACTTGTTCTCCTGACACTCAGATCGTGTATGAAATGGTTGGACGACCAAGTCTACAATAGAACTTGGCATCTATAATGCCGAGTTTAATAGGCATAAGTCGGAGTTTAATAGGCAGAAGTAGGCAAATTTGTGGTCCTAAAAAATACGTTACATTAATTCAAGTCTTACAATTAATCAACTCTGAAAAAAGATTTAAGTCGTACATTCATTCAAGTCATAACAAAATACATTACATTAATTCAAATCTTGCAATTAATCAACTCTTACATTCATTCGTCTCACTAATTAGTTACATACAAAATATTCAAACTATTTTGCTATATAGATTCTTTGCATCGCTTTCGGTTATGCCCTATACCGCCGCATCTCCCACACCTTACCCTTCTTCCAGAGTGTTCGTTCATCTCGTTTCGGATTTGCGTTGATTTAGGCCGACCGGGAGGTCTTTTGGTTTGGGGAGGCTTCATTGTGATGTTGTCTCGATCTGGCCAATACATCACATCAGGAATTGGGATAAATATCGGTTTGTACGTCTCCCTGTACATTTGAACCTCATAATACGGGGACACCAAATGTAAAGTGTTGACATTTGCATATCTGTCACTGCAAACTGCTAGTACATGTGAACATGGGACATGCATTGCAATTATGTATTCATAAGTGCAAATAATAATTTCTTCTTCAAATTTCACGAGGTATTTTTTCTGGTCATTGGCTTCAACCTGGTACATCAGCTGGTGGTACCGAGTTACTGTATGTGTTCTGGCCAGATTGTTATTTGTCATCACCACGGTGTGGACTGTCGGTACATATGTTTCATTTCACGACTCGGCGACGTCCCTTCTTTTAACAAATAATTTGTTCAAGCGAAGAAATGTCATCAAAATCATGGTTGTAATTGGCATACCGCGTGCGCCTCGTAAGACATTGTTGAAATTTTCTGACATGTTTGTTGTCATACATCCAAAACGTCGACCCCCGTTGTGATAACAAGTCCATCTTTCCAAAGGACCTTGATGCTGAATCCACTCATATATCGGTTTATGTTCCTCTGCAATAGTCTTCATTAACTCTTCAAATTTCATAAATGAATGAGTTTTACCCGCTTCGTAAAACTTGATTTGTCACAATCTTTCTTTGCAATTTCGATATTTAGCAATATTTGATTTCATGTGTCGAAGACAGAATCGATGTACATGCCCCTCCGAAGGTGGAAATGCGGCTCGTACACAAGTATTTATTCCCGAAAATCAGTCGGATAATACACAAATTGGGTCGCCTTGTAACTCTACTTGCCAGCAAATGATGAAACCACACCCACATCAATTAGCAACAGCAAATGCCAAAAGGAAAATTCCATTGTTTGCATCCGTGCCCACATCAATTAGCAATAAACCTCTATTTCGCAAATCTTTAAAACTGTCTTCTTCGGCACCATATATTCGGTTCAGCGTTTTTTGCCTAGCATGTCATGTTTTAGCGTAACCGATTTCAAGTGAGTATTTGGTTTTCACCCTTTCCATTATTTCAGCAGGAGTAATTTGCTGGATTGTGTGGGTTATGGGTCCACTAATCACTTTTACGCTAATCACCTACTCGTTTTATCGATCGAGTTATATGCAGGAGAATTTAAACAACAAAACGAGCAAGTAAGAAATAAGCAAACCACAATGGACACTAGCAGTTTTTACAGAGGTTCGGCCATCGCCTACGTCCTCTCTTGCAAGCTCCGCTCGACACTTCGAGCTCCGCTCGCGTCTTCACTAACCACTCCTCGTTCCGGGCCGGGAGAGAACGCCTTTTACAAAACAAACTCCGCGAACAACCTCGCGAGCTTGACTTTCTTCTCTCACAATCCGAGAGGAACACTTTGAGCTTTCACTGAAGTCCTTGCTTCTTGAACAAACGAAATCTTGAGTGAAACACACTCTCTAACCTTGAGCACACTTGAATGAGATTGAAATTGATTCTAAGTGTGGAAATTTGAGGCTTTGAGTGTTTGGGATTCTCTCTAATGTTTGGGACAAGTTTGTAGTGGGAGAGTTGTGTTAAAATGTGTTTTACAACTCCTTATATAAGCATTAGAGATAATAAAGTCATTGGGATTAATTGGGTATGAGTTGATATGTGATTGCACAAAACAGAACCTGCAGGACCCAATTCTGGAAGAAATCGGTCGACCGGATCGGGATGAACGATCGACCATTAGGCAGTTTTGCACTAAGTTCGGTCGACCGGTTAAGCAACGGTCGACCGCCCAACGCTACGACTTAGGTACACTTAAGTGATCGGTCGAACACCTAAAGGGCAATGGTCGACCGATTTGTACCATGCACTTTGGGGTTGACAAACAATAGATATTCGGTCGATCGAAACATGTCTAGCGGTCGACCGTTTTTCAACAGGAGATTCGGGTTTGTCAAGAGATGGACAAACGGTCGACCGATCATGGTTCTCGGTCGACCGATACAAGAAATGTATTTGGGGTATTTTTGGTTTAATACGAATACGACCGTTGGGTACATACGACAAAAGTAACAGTCGAAAAATTAAGTTCAAACGGTCGACCGAATGTGGGCAGACAGTTAGGGTTCAGGTTTAGTGTTTTCCGATCTAAGTTTGGGTGATCTATTGAAGTCCAAATTATGTGAAATTTCGTGTGTGACTTCTATGAGGAACCTAGTGTGTGTTTAAGTTGATTTTAGCTCAAGTATTCTCAAAATACACAAGTTCCTAAAGACTCAAAGAAATACAAAATACATGTCTTCAAATTGAGCTTGATTACATGTCTTGACTTGATTTCCTTTCTTCCTTGAGTCTTGATCACCTGTAGAGGTTAGCACAAAGCAATATATATGCAATGCAATATGTGTGCTACTCTACATTGATCATAATTAAGATTAGGTTAATTAAATCATCAAAACATAGATTAAGGTCAAAAAACCAACATAATTATGAACTTAGTTCTAACAGATGACATTATCAAGTCGCATACAAAATTAGCACTGCATTGTTTGTTGTCCTTTAGCAACATTGGATTGGAACAAGTGTGCTCGGCGTCGTATGTTTTAACTTGAAAATATCTGCAGTCTTTTGGAACAGACGCATGTAGACGTCATTTGCAGTTATTTTGATCACGACGAAATAAAACGTTTTGCCTAAAAAACCAAAATCGAATTCGAGTTTGCACCAAAACGGATTCCTAAACCAACAAAAACACTACAATCATACATAAAACAACAATGTATATCATCCTAATACATAAAAAGGCAAGAAAACGGTGGAAAACGAAAAAAGAACATGTCGAGTTCTATTTAAGAAGTTGTTCTCCTAGTGCGTCAACCATCTCATGCACGATCTGAGCGAAAAATTATATCCCAATATCGGATTGGAACAAGTGTGCTCGGCGTCGTATGTTTTAACTTGAGAATATCTGCAGCCTTTTGGAACAGACGCATGTAGACGTCATTTGCAGTTATTTTCATCACGACGAAATAAAACGTTTTGCCTAAAAACCCAAAAAATCGTATTCGAGTTTGTCCCAAAACGAGTTCCTAAACCAACAAAACACTACAATCATACATAAAACAACAATGTATATCGTCCTAATACATAAAAAGGCAAGAAAATGATGGAAAACGAAAAAAGAACATGCCGAGTTCTATTTAAGAAACTGTTCTCCTGGTGCGTCAACCGTCTCATGCACGATCTGAGTTCTATTTAAGAAAATGTTCTCTCAGTGTCGAGTTCTATTTGAATCACCTCCAGAGTGAAAATTTTAAGTGTTGACCAATAAATAACCAAAAAGAACTCGATATCACTCGTGCCGAGTTCTCCCAAGAAGAACTCGACATCACCAGTGTCGAGTTCTTCTTGGAACAACTCGGCACTGGTGATGTCGAGTTCTCTATGCACTAAAAAACAAAACCTGTCGCCGCCACGTGTCACCACGTGGTGACAGGGAATCTAGTTTGAGAAATACTTTTGATAAAGACTTATTTTGGTAATTTTAAAAATGAAAATTATTTTGAATTTTTTTCCTACAAAAATAGGTTAACATAAATCCGATATGTCCACTCTGTGGATCACATTTTCTTTAATTGAGAGATAACTGCCCGATTTTAGAATACCGAAGGCTAATTCGAAATCCTCTAGATATTGACAATGATACTTGGAATTGTTTCCTTCCGAGGGCATATCTTACTCCTTTGATCATTTAATGAATAAGTGTTTTAATATGCTTGAATTATGGACAAATTCACTTAAACACGACATAAAGCCACTATAGCACTCTGTCCAAAAAGAGAGTGAGATTGATATTTGCACCAACTCACGATGGAATCACTTTACAACTTCCGTATTTTAGCCAGACAACGATATACATGATATCGATGCTCATATAGGCACACCTAGTTGATGGACAACTCACATGTGACTATACCCATCCATCAGAGGAGGAAATAATAGAGATACATGTTGGGAAGGCTAGAAGACGAAGCCTGATAGTAGTGAGAAATGGAGAAGGAACATCGATCAAAGAGCTTAGGAGTGTATACGATACGCTACTTCAAAGAGCTCGACGTACTGCTGCAAGTCTTGACTTCAGTCTTGACTGATGACACCTAGTCAGTTTCGGTTTTAGGGGCGTTAGGTTGCGGTTTTAAGGCAATAGGTTGTTAATGTGTGTGGGTTTTGGCGTTTTAGTCGGGAATTGGGGTGCTTCTTGCTTGTCCAAGAGTCGCAATAATGTTTTAAACTTTTATTGCTCGTCATCTAAATTGAACACATAAACCTGAAAAATGTAGGATTGATTCATGGTCGAGATATTTTCCCATCCTCTCTACCCTTTCTGGATGTACCAACATAGTTGGTCCATCTCTACTGAGTGGAATGAGTCGTTGTAGTGCTGAAAGATGAAACTAGATAAAGATAAAATTTTGGTCATTCTCTTTAAAAGCTAATACAAGATCAGATAAACACAAGAAATTTATAATAAAGAGTATTTAAAGTGAAATATACAACAGAAAGATATAGGATGATAGTGGGACATCAAGGATATTTAGAAGTGCATGCCATGGATATTATTATAAAAACGTATAAATAAATATTGACACCTCTAAATAATCACAAGCAAACAAATAAACACAATATATCCATATTTTTATTTATTTTATCTGCACTACTTATCTCATTTTGAATCTCCAAATTCCAGAATATGCAAATAAGATTGAACATGCAAATAAGATTGTTGCTATTCGATTATTAATATGTATTTTTTTATTTTTTGTAACCAAGGAAATCACCGTACCACCGTCTTTTGAACGCCGACTAGACTACCAATTCTGGGACACTAACCCACTCCCTTTATTATCCTCACCCGAATAAGAATCTCATTAACCAAAAGAAATGTGTTGAGACACTTGGATTCGAACTAGCGACCCTCAAGCGGAGGGTCCTCAGTTCCTCACCACTCAAAACACCAGATGGGGGGTCGATTGTTAATATTCACCACCTTAAAATATTTCTCTCGTCTGAGCCACCACCACTTGGATCTTCAGATTACAACCGAACACCGAAAAGTCTTGATTTCTCTTCTTTTTACCAAAAACATCGTTGTCGCACATTACTTTAAGTGGAAAATATCTGCGGCTTGTGTTTTTTTCCAGCCACCTAAACATATGGGGTGACATAAGCAAATGGTGGAATGCGACCATTCAATGCACGTGGAACATTCTTCACCCAACTATATTCCACTGATGTTGATTAATAATTATGTAGATGCTTAGGTTGTTAATGTGCACCGCAAATTTCTCTTCAACTTGCTGAGCTAGGCCTACATGGTTTGGTTCGTGGCGGATTGTGTGAGAATAAGTTTGAAGGTCGTAAGTTTTAACTTGACTACGTAAATTCAGCATATGAAATTGTTCTTTTATAAGTGATAGATATTAAATTATCAAGTGCTGCGATTCGTATCCCACCAATTTGTTGTTGTTGTTGTCAAGTGTTGCAATTCGTATCCCACAGAAGAGAGAGGGAAATACACATTGTTGTTGTTGAGATATTCAATTTGTCGATTTATATAGTTGAGACGGTAGGTTTCTTTCTATGCTATTCGCCGTATGCTAGTTGTAAATTATGTCATTCACTATGCATACAGCAAATATAGATGCATGTATGTCTAAAGCAATCCATGGAAACAACACCCAAAGTGAAAATTTAAAACGTGCGCGTGGTTAATGCAGGAGAAAATTAATTGTGTTTATATTTTGCATGTGGTTATGCTGTGATGTGCTGATGAACAACCAGATTTTTATTATCTAATTTAATACGTGTTGTTTTTATATCGTCATCCAATTGCCAAAAAAAAATGAAATTATTCGTTGTGTTTGAGGGGTTTGACTTGTCTTCACTGGTTTTCTAAGTTTAGGTTATAAGTTTCAATATTTTCTTTAAATAACATGGTGATATTAATTTCGTAAAAAAAAAATATCATGCAAGCGCAAACTATAGCACAAAAAAATAGGAAACTTGTCTAATGTTAATATTAGGAATAATCATTAAAAAACCGAAAGTTGGGGGTGGGGGGTTCTAAGTGACACGTCATGAAGTTCATGGGTTAAGTGGATTGGATCAATAGTTTAGGAGAGTTATATATAATTTTCCATATTGTTAATTTGTTATAGACACTCGGATATGCTATTTATTTACCCTTGGGCTGTGGTATTTGGGCCGTGTAAGAGTCCATGGTCGTTTTAGTGGAGGAAACGATATGGTCAACTTTGAGCATTGAAAGCTTCCAAGTGGAGTTAGTTAGGGTCAAGTCTTCAGCTCTGTTTTTTTCTAAAATCACTTTCAATCACCTTCTTATAACCCACTTTGTGCAATAGATCTATATTGCTTATGAATAAATTTCCAACCGGTGTTGTTATGACCTACGAGCGTGAATGAGAAAGAAGTCTGAGAAGTAAATAATAATAATAAGAAGAAGAAAAAGCAAAGCAGTCATGACATGATCCAGACTCCAGACTTTAACCAAGCGTATAGTGTTTAATAGGGGAAAGAAATCGCTGTAAATTATTCGTGAAACATAATATTTCTTTTGCGATCATGAATAATTCGTTAAAAAATGCTATTCCTGCCTTGCTGGTCGTTGGTCGACCAAACATATTAAACACGGGAGCTTCATTAACGTCAACAAAACATACACGCAAGGAAAATCATAAACAAGTACCAACAACTTCAGTTGGAACTCTCAGACTACGCCCTCTCACCCAACAAAATAAATCAGTCTTTGATAGTTCAGGTCATCAATACCAATCCCAAACTCAGCCATCAAAGAGAAAAGAATGTCTAAACATAATTTTGACCAATCACCCTCACTTACCACTCCCTCAAGACTTCCTAAATATGTCATTTCTACCGTTCTTTTCAAGTTTGGATTGCATCCTTCATATTTATACGGTTCAAAAGAGCATCCTGACGATGAGGATGCCAATTGCCAGGTCCTCTTATCTCTTTCAGTATGCTGGTGACATATTTCGTAATATATAATTCAAATTCAACCGCCCACAAATAAACATACTTCTGAATTATAATAATATATTAAATGTCCAAATATTCTCGGTATATTCAACGTACACACTACACAGCCATCGCATTCCATTTAAAGGAGAGACCCAAAAATGAATATGAAAGTAGTGCTTGCAAAAAAAAATGATGATTTCCAACACAAATGGACAAATATACGAGCAAAACCAGTAAACCACACATCAACAACAAAAAATCGAGGTTCGTGACAATCATATTTAACTCATTTCTAGTATTATAAGTTTTCTAAACAAAAATCACGAATTAGCAAAACTCGGTAAAAAAGAAAACTTACATTCATTTGTCTTAGGTATGTATAGAAGATGTATTTAATTAAGAATGAAACAGACAAGTACGAGAAACATTAAACCATAATCTTGAAACAAATCCGTGTCTAGACCCGACCACGGCAGAGAGGGCAAGAGCAGTCTCTGACCAGCCAAGCCGAGATGCAATCGGAATGGTACACGTGGCAGCAGGGCATCAACTTGCCAACCTCGCACACCTCCATGCAAACCATGCACGTACCTCCGTCGGAAACCGTAGGCATGACCGACACCTTCGCCTCCACCTCCGGTTGGTCGGTGGCAACGGGGACGAGCGGTGCCAGCACCGTGTCGAGGTCGAAGCACAAGTCGAGGGGAACCTCGACTTCGAAGGATGGGGTGGACGCCATAGTTGGTGCTGGAAGTTGGTGGGGGAGTGTTTGAGGATTAATTCTTTCTTATAGAGCTTTTGGGACACGGCGTTGCTTGTTTTACTTGACCTTCCTCTTACTGGGGTTGGGAGGTGTTTTATTGGGAGATTTGGAGAAAGTGATTGGAAGATTAGAGACTTTTACGCCCCAAAACTTTCCTCGTGTAGTCAGTCATGTGTTCCTCAGACTTCCTCTCACGGGAAAAATATTTTCCGTCAACACAATAGTAGATTAGTAGTTTGCGACAATAGATGAAAATATAAAACTAATGGCTGATTTAAACTACACTAATCTATTATATTGGAACTTAAGATTTTCAGGCCCACAAACTATATACCCAACAACCAAAAAAATATTTTTTTTAAGCATGTGATTGTTGGAACTTGAACATCTTCAGTTGTCTCGCTATGAATATGATTACCATTTACCACTGGAGATTTTTTTTTCTTGGAACATAAATATATGAACATAGATACAATTGTTTGAGACAAGTGGAGAAATATACACTTTAATTTTCATAAGACTCATAAAATAAATGAAGTTCGAAGATGCAGTAATACATATCAGGGAATTTGAGGAGATATTTGCAATTTCTAATCGACATAAAGTTCAAATATATATATTTCAAGTTTACAAGGGCACAAGATTAAAAAAAATCAATGTTAGGGTAGACAATTTTATTACACTTATATGTTAAATCCTTATCCAGGCTTGAATTTAAGCAATTTTATATACGATGCCAGTACCAAGGTGTAACCTTCGTAACCAATAAATTCGGTGGTGACATTTTCTATGATTTTAGCATCCTGAATAACATTTGGAAACCCATGTAAAAAAATTTGATCAATAATATACTCATACTGCACCAAACTAATCTTCATGCTTAAGGGTCCCCGTTTATGAAAACGTTTCCGAAAAAAATTGTCTGCAAAAATAGGGTTAATTAATTCATTTTTCACCTAAATTATGTTTTGATTTTTCTTTGTGCGTTGTTTGCCTAGCACATTCTAATTGTATGTCAAACTTGGTCTAAATTTGGATATGATTGATCGTCATTCTGACCTAATTCAATTTAGATCTGATTTCTGATTTAATTCAAAATTTGATATAAATTAAACTTGAATTATGAGTGTATTGGGCAGATGATGTAAAAAAAGAAAAAGAAAATAGCGGTTCAAAATAATGATTTCTTAAAGTGAAATGGTGAAAATACAAGAAGACTGATTATCGCATTTTAAAGTGAAATTGTACAAAATGAAAACGAACTATATGTATATTCCCGTTTCCAAATTAATTTCCCCTAACATTAATTGATGTACGTAGCCAATTAAAACTCTGGTAGCTAGTCCCCTGAAACCAGACATCATTCCACTTCCCATCTACACAATCGATTCCCAACTTAATTCAACTTCTTTCAAAACAGAAATGCCAATTCAACTACCACTCAAACGTACGACACCATACATGCAACTCACAAGTCACAACACGTCCTAATCACCCGAAGGTTCCATGCGTTTGTAACTAATCAATATTTGTGGCCAACAACTGTCAAACATTAGGAATTTAAAATGAACGGTGATAAATCAGTCGTATAAAACTAGTCCGAGTATGGAAGTCAAGATAGTGAACATGGAAGCCACGAAAGCTAATATTGGACGCCGCCGAACACCGCATTCACCACCTACCCGACACCAGGATTTGGATTATTATCCAAATTCTACTCGGTCTTGTCTCATCTTTGAACAGTGACATTAATCCACTTGGTTTCGAACACGGGAAGAGTTTGTTGGAGGAGGACATCTGTTGCTCCATCAAATTGTTTGGAGTCGACAATAAATAATCCGGACACGAGGACGTACGTAAAATTTTCATGGTAGGATTAGGCTTCCACGTAGAAGGAAATAAGATATATATGCTTCCTTTATTTAATGAAGATTTGGTCTGGCAACGGCTTTGTCAACTTCGAGGAGTCAAACATGTCGGCACTATTTTTGTTATTTCCTGTAATCAGTTACATGCTTCCAAAGAAAAATCCAATAATTGCATGCATGGTGAGTTCCAGAAATATCTGGACTGTTTTTTTTTGTGTGTGTGTGGGAGGGGGGGACCTTTCAAAATTCTTGTGAAATACAAAAATATAACGGTTGTTTGAATTTAACAAAAATTAGATTCTTCCGTTGATCATTACATGTAGATTATCATTTATCAGTCTCATGCATTTGTGAGAAGATCCCTGGGATTAGGGGTGAGCTTCGGTCTAGGACTGGACCGAATACCGAATTTTTCAGAAGACCGGACCGAAGACCGGACCGAAAAATTCAGTTTGGTCTGGTTCGGTCCAAAACCCGAATTTAACCCTTAAAATTTCGGTCTTTGACCGGACCGAACCGAACCGGACCGGACCGAAGACCGAATTCCCATGGTCCTCCGGACCGAAGACCGAACTGAATTTTGCTCACCCCTACCTGGGTAGTGAGATAAGCATGAGTGAGCATCTGAAAGAGGCACAAGAGTGTAATGTTAGTGTTGAAGAATTATAAACCAAATTCTGTAAGCCATTTTGGTTAAAAATTATAAGTCATACTAAAGTACTATTAATTACACAATGAAGTTACTTCCTTTCTTCAAAAAAAATTCATTTATATTGTTCTGCTGCTTCCAATGGACTTTTAATCGATCATAGGCTGATTAAACTTCAAACTTACATTAAAAATAGTACATATGCCTTAGTCGGCAAGTTTTAATGTGTTATTCATATCAGAATGGAATCGGTAGTAGTAAATTAGTGAAGTGTCTGTGGTATTATAACGACACCGAAACTCATCGGAAATAAATAAATAAGCTAGTGTGAATATAAATACATATCGGAAGGTATGTACGTATTATAACAAAACTATATGTTACCAAATAAAGAATCACTGGAACTATCAACATGATGAATAGTTATGGAACCATTGCGGAATATAATACAGAAGCCCTACGAATATCTATCGAGAATGTATTGTGTGAGTGGAATGATTGTGACCTGGTAATCTCCATCCATGTGCGGAAACTGGGGATTGCACTGGACCAATCACCAGACGACCTTTAATTAGGCGGCAAAAGTAACTTGCTAATCAGTAATCAGATGTGTATCTTTGATCAAATGTCCGGACAATTCTACACGTACAAACATATCAAATTTGAACGTTTCGCGTAAACTATGCTTCTTCCCTTAATTGGAATATTAATTAATTCAACCAAGCTAGCTTACTTGCGCCAGACGTGAGACCCAAATCTGACTGTCACGAATCACGAAATCATTGTCAAACCTTGAAAAAATATGTGCGAAAAAAACCCATTCAAAAGTTCAATCCACTTTAAGTCTTCTTAAATGCAGTGCTGATCTTCTTGATTTCTCTCAATACTCGTCCCAACGATTATAACAAATAAATCATATGACTAATTAAAACCTAGTAGTAGAAGACGATGGAACACAATTTTATCAGATTTGTAAACGCGTGTTACAAGTCCTTCTTAACTATAAGTCTAAATATATTTTTTGAAAGAAAAATAATTGTGAAAATTCGGTTGGTCCTATAGCTGCTTTGTATTGTACCATTATCTCCACTTGCTAATCTAACAGGATGGGAAAGGCATATAATAACTACTCCATTGGTATGTAGTATGTACAGCTCAAAAGTGCAGAGAACACTCATTCCTCCCTCCATCTACTACCCAAGAAAGCATGTCAATAGTCAATTCGTATAATATAAATAAATAATCCAATCAATATCACCTTTTCGTCCTTTCCAACAAGTAATTCAATAAAAATCTTCGGTCAAACTACGGCTTATTCTCGGTCGCATCATGCCACCTCTAATCTCATACTCTTCCTCTGTATGACTGTATATAAGGAAACTTGCGAAACTCCGATCGATCACAAAAACATCTAATCAATTCCATTGAAATCCACTCTTGCGAACTAGTCTAGATAGGATACTTAACGCGTCAGCTACACATATCAAGAAAACAAACGTAATAACCTTATTGTGCAGCAGCGTCAGGTCAAATGGATTCAGGAGGTTTTGCTTGGGAGCAACAATTCGACCTCGACATGGCCCTCACACCACCTATTGGTGTTGTTGCAACACTACTGGAGTCGTTAGATGCACCGGTGGCGGAATGGGTTGTATTGGCCATGCCAATTGTGCCTGAGGCAGGACAATGCTCGGTTTGCATGGAGGAGTTCGACGTCGGGAAGAGGTTGCCATGCCAGCACGTTTATCATCCGGATTGCATATCGTCGTGGTTGTCACAGCACAACTCGTGCCCCATGTGTCGGGCTCGGATATTCGTAGGTGGGGATGGAGCTCGTTGAAAGAGAGATCTAATTGATGTGCGAGTATCGATGATTGATGAAGTGTTTTGTTCATTTTTTGTTTGTTTTTGTTTTGCTTGAATATTGTGTCAATTTTGTTGCAGATTTCCAAAAAAACTGAGGATCGATATTGAATTCTATTGATCCAAGATAATGTGTTTTTGATGTTGATGGAATGCGTTCTTTAGTTTTATTCCCGTACCAAACTGTCAATATTATTTGGTGCTCAGCTACTCTCTTTTTTCTTAATAGCTGGTGCTTAACTATTCTACACTAAGTAGTTTTTTTAAGTAGTTGACTAAACTAATGCACAATTATGTTACTGGAATGTCTAGTATATAACTATATGCTGGGGGCTGACAGCCTAACCAAACGGCGGTGTTGGTGCAACTAATGGTGCTGCTGGTTTGGTTTATAAGACCTTTTAATAGATCAACAACTACAGCACCACAATGCTGATTGTTATTCTGGTTGACTTTGCTCATTTATTGGGTTTGACTGATTGCATTATCTTGAGAGCTATGGTTGCGCCTCCAAATTCTTTTGGGATAAAACATTCAACGTGTAAGAGAATAACCTTGTATTAGTGAATTTGTAGGTATTCTTCTGATTTATAGGAATCTAACAATTTATTGGTTTTGGATGGATATCGGCACTTGAATACAGGAATCTCTAATACTCCAAGGTTTTCTTTATTTTATTTTTTCTCAAAAAGAAAATATTTACTTTTTTTTCTCCCTTTGTGTGTCATCATTGCAGATGAGTCGTGCTATTAAGTTCCACCAGTTTTGCCACCACATAAACTACTACTTCATGAATCTTGTGGCATGTCAAAATAGTCAAGTCATATTTTAATGTATGGGCTTCCAGATCAAAAGAATTATATCAAATTGACATGGGCTTGCAGGCCCAATAGACTCAAAAACGCCGAACAATACACATTAATGTACATTTGTTACGTTGATACTTAGGCTTGAGCATGAGAACAAAATTCAGTGTTGCTAAACACACTACAATTATTTTTTATTCTGCAAAATGTAACAACTAAATTTTAAATATTCTTTGAAGATATTCGATCACGTATATTTCTACGAGGCTCGGAAAGAAATAAAAAAAAAGACACCTAAGGTGGATGTTCATCGACTCAGTCAAGGCAGATGGATAGTCAATCTTAGGTCTCCCTCAACGAGTGGCATTTGGCTGGGCGCCCAGGTGGGGGCCACGTGCTCCACCACTCACTGGTCCCAAACAAATAAAAAAATATTGAGCGTTGAATTCCTAAGTTGGTATTGGCATTATTAAAAGAGAAGTTTTGAGTAACTAAGAGTTTTTGGGTAGGTATGACATGACCGAGTGAAAAATTGATTTGAAAGAGAGAGAATCTCGTGTTGAAACAGAGTGTCTGGGTAGTCCAGACATCACTACTGGTGCTCTTATTAGTGAGTTATCAATTGCCCAGAGAACCTGAGGATCATTGGTCCCAAGACCCCAACCATGACATCAAAATAAAAGTGCCGGTTGAAACACTATTACTCAATTAATTAATACAAAACCACCTTTCGAAAGAGAAAAAAGGTCAATGTTAACTAAACGTGGGTAACGAGTCGTGTCAGCCCGACCCACAAAGCACGACACGCCAGGCCAGTCGGGTTGGGCCTTGGCCAACCCGTCCCGTGGCCAACACGGTACTGTAGCCCAACGGTTATAATAGACGCTAGGTTTTTTTATTTACCAAAATACCTTCTCATTTCTTTATAAACCCCCCACCACTCTCACTTTTTTCGCACCAAATTCCTACTCCTTTTCAAAATCTCTCAAAATCTTCTCTACTATTTCTCTAATTTTATTGGAAACATGTCGAATTTGAGCTAAAACATAAAGCCTAAAACTACAAGCAGACCGTTGACCGTCGATTTCGCGACTCCTCTACTCTTCGTTTTCATGTTTTTTTAATCATTTTTAGTGGTTGATTTTAGTTCATCAATTATCATCACGACTTTCTTATTTATGAAAAAATCATTTTTTGTTTGCATGTTTACTAATTTCTATGGCGTTAACATCTGATTCTGAAGATATAATAATTTTTATCCCCGTCATGTTAATCTACCTAGACTTAAGGGTAGAAGTAAAAAAACTATCAAAGTACGTGATGATATTGAAGAATGACACTGCTGAGGAAGAATCAACGGCTACTTGTATACACTTTGGTAACGTATATTCGACTAAGTCAAGTGTAGGACTCGGTCATCTAGGTAGACATGCAGTTTCATGTAAAGTTAAGAATGCATCATCAGTACCAGATTCACGTGAATCAGTTTTAGACAAAACTATTGGAACTTTAAATTTTAGAAGATATTGTCCAATTAAAGGTTGAGAGATAATTGTTGATCTCATAATTAATGATTAACTACCATTTAGCATATGCGAATTTCATGGCCTCACGAAAGAAATTCTCTACTAAAATCAGCAATTTAAACCATTTTCTAGAAAACACTTAAAATGTCATAATTAGTTGTTTTTATCAATGAACAATAATGTAGCATTAACGAGTGATGTTTGAACCGGTCCAAATAATTATCCTTATTGTTGTCTAACTTCTCATTATCTAGATGATTTATGGTGTTTAAATAAAAAAATATATTTCGTTTTCACCTATTTTGCATCAACACACTACCGAGGATATTAAAGATGTCACGGTAGCTAATTATAATCTTGAAAATAAATTTTGTGCAATTGCATTTGATAATGCTACTAATAACAATTAATCAATAAAAATGCTCAGAAATTATTGACATCCACCTATTGATGATTTACTTTTTCGTATCAGATGTGTATGTCATAATTTGAACTTGGTAGAACAAGATGGACTAGAAATAATTAAATTTTACTTAGAAAATGATAGAAATGCAATTGCCTATGTATGTTGCTGCAGTAAATTTAGAGAATTTTATATATATTATCATATTAAACATAGGAAGTTTAAATTAGATGTCTCTCATAGATTGAATTCTACAAATGAAATGTTTAAATATTGTTATCCTTATAATCTTGTGATTAGAACCTTTTATACTGAAAAACAAGATGAGTATGCGTTGACCCTGTAGATTCAGATAATTGTAAAATTATGTTAGATTTTTTAAAATATTTTTTCACATTCACTGCTAGATTGAGTGAACAATATTACCTCACCTCTAACATATCTATCTATGAATTACTTATAAGTATTTACAAAATATATGCCAAATGCTGGTTTTGTTGAAATTTAAAATGTAATGGATCTTAAGTTTAATAAATATTGGAATAATCATTTATTTAGTTTTTTTTAGTTTTTATTATGGATCATAGATTTAAAATTAGTGATTTATAAGTTTTCTTGGAAGAGTTTTTTGCAAATATGAATTATGAAAATTTTAAAAAACACGTAGATAATTGTAAGTATTTGTTAAACAAATATTTTTGAAGAATATGAAATACTACATAGTATAAATCAAATGAGTTCAAATGTTACTAGTTCATCATCACAAACACCTGCAACTGCAATGGATCTAGATGATGACGACTCTCAATGGAATTATTTTGGTAAAAAAATAATTAGTGTAAAATGAATTAACTGGATATTTAAATACTTAAATATACTTAACTATTGTTGAGTTAAAAAATGATGTTTTACACTGGTGGAGAAAGAACTCAAGTAGATTCCACTGTTCTTCTTAATGACACAATACTTATTATGTCCTTCGTCGTCAATTGTGGCGTCGGAATTTGCATTTAGCACAAGTAAACGTGGCTTGAGTGACAAGAGACAAAGCTTGTCCAATAAGTCAATTTAGATGAGCGTATACCTAAAGAATTGGATAAACGTTGCAGATAGAATATAAAACATGAATTTTAACGACAACAACAACGACAATGATGATTGAAGACAAATTAACTAAATCATTATGTTTAAGGAGTTTTTTCTTCCTTATACACTTAGGTTTTTTCATTACTTCTTAGGTTTAGCTAGCCTCTGGACTTTTTTATATGTAATCAATTATGTATTTCTATTGTTTTTCGATTTGAGTCAATAATTATTAATAAATAAATTGGTTAATTTAGGAAAAAATAAATTGTGTTTGTGTTTGTTAATTCAATTGTGATTGTATACTTACTCAAATTTCATAAAATGACCGAAAAATCAAAACCCAACCCGTCCTGAACCAAAAAAATCTGACCCGACACCCCGGACTCGGCACGGATCCGGCCTGGCCCCAGCACGGCACGAGTTGTGCTGTGCGGAGGTCTAATGTTAACACATAGCTAAGTTATATTTCTTCGAAAATAATAATAATTAATTTATCATGTAATTCCTGATGGTTGGACGTGAACGGCTAGAGGCTTGAAAGAATAAAGGTTGTACGAATGGTAGATACCTTTGCAAGGGAAAGGAATCCACGCCCACCACTGCTTGTTGGTCAATAATTTCTTGACTTAAACAAAACACACGAGAACCAGAAGATCATAAATCTGAATTATCGCCTTCAAATTGCCGTGATTCCGGAGTGGTGACAACTTGGTCGCCATTCAACTCAATTGTTACACGTTTTGAATTCGTACTGCAAATAACACTGGAGGAAAGCGATCCAATTGGACTTAACATTCATGTTGACTTGGTTAGATCTCAACTTTCTAAATTTAGTTATGTAGAATTTTTTTTCATATTTTATCTTGGGCTTAAGAGTCCAAAATAGATTACCCATATTTCACTGGACACGGCTAGTGTTATCTTGATAAGGTGATTCTCATACGTTGCAAAATTCTCAGATTTAATCTTCAATCTCAAGCGTCCATGACATCCAACAGCATGTAATTATTGGATTGGAAGGGGAAGTTTTCACACCAAACGAACCCCACAAGGCACAAGTCAAGAACTTGTTATTCACCAACCACGTGTACGTCGTCAAGACTTCCACTCAACCCTGGTGGCCAATTCCTCTCTTTCCTCAGTCACTGCAATGGAAAGTGCACACTTATTACAACCCCTACCAGTGTTGGGATGCTTTCAATTTGGATGAGAACTCGCCTCGTAAAGTGTGGTGGGCCTAGAAAAATTCTAGGTTCATAATAAAAACACACAAAACTTAAATTTTGTTATTTAATAAGAAGTTCGAACATAAAAAAAAACATCTTTAGAATTAGAACATAAAAATTAGAATAACGACGTCGACTACCTCTAATTTGAAGCTAGAGGTTATCAATCTTAAAATGGGATGGTCGTTGAAGAACTTTGGATTATTGGAAAAAAACTAAAAACCTGATCAAGTTGGATTTGGAAGAGGAGAACAAGATTCCATCATGTTTATTTATACATAATTTTCTATTACCCATACCTACTTTAAGACAAATGAATTGTGGTTTCGAAAGATCACATGTATCATTTTTACCGACATAATTTTATTTAATGTTATCGTTGTGAATCGAACTAGTGAACTCATGTCATCGAAATCCTTTTCTACACTGGCACAGACAGTGGCCCGGAAACGCAAGATTCTGTTATGTTTGTTAGAGAATAAAGATAAAGATTCCGTTATGTTGGAAAACAAAGACAGGATCCGGACACTACGTGCGCAATCAAACCAACCGTTTGCCTCCCACGTGGGATCACTGTCGTCGATCACGCGAGGGTTATATTTTTCCTTGAATAATCAAAGATCCAAAATCCAAATCCATTTGTGGCCAACATCACAACCTACCTTCTGGTTTGTCGTTTTGCAGTCAAACATCCACTAATTAAACATCTAATGGGATCTTAATTTGCTTCCAATCATATTCCTTTTTGGATTAAACTTAAACCAATTAGGGAGATCCCACGATTCCCACGCCCGTAATGCATCTAAATCTGGAGGCCTAAGCTGGGCAATCTGTTACGGCAACAAGATTAGATTTAACCACATATTTTATCCAATTATCACCTAGGGTTGTCAGTTGTCACCGTCTCGCTTTCATCCGACCAGAAAATTCCAAGTGTGATTTTGCTTGTTTGATGAAAAAAATCAGAAAATCCCAAAACAATAAATATTTTGAGGAATCTGAGAAGAAAAACAAAAGAATATCCAAACCAAATAGAAAGAGCCTTTTCTGATTATCTTAAAAAATGCATTCTAATTCTAATGTTAAAAAACCACAATATCTTATAAAAATATGAGATTTATCAAAGCATATATCTTTTATATTTATATCTTTCAGAAAATAAAAATACTATCAGTAGTGTCTTATCTGATAGGTTTAAAACCAGTAATTGGGCATTAAATATTTAAATACACAAGCACAACCAAGAAAGCACGTGACATAACGTAACGAGACCGGAGACCTGAATTAACAAAAAATTACCGAAAAAAACAAATAATTGGTGCACCAACATATATACAATATATATATATATATATATATATATATATATATATCTAAGAGTTTCAAAAGTGTGATTACAACAAAAGATAAGGAAAATATACATGTAATCACTCGGACCTCAAAATAAGAAAAGCAGGATCTGACCCCGAACGTGCTCCTCCTCAGTCACCACCTCGTAGTGTCGCTCACAATCTGAAATAGAACACGTCTATTCCTGAGTTTCCCATAAGGAAATCTCGTATGCCAAACTTCTATCACAATAAATGAACTAGATATCTAAAACATGTATGATATGAAATGCAATAAACAATCATCGTCTCACTGGCCCCCCGGGAACTCTCTTCTTACCACAGTAGACACCAAGCAGTGGCGGGTCTCATCTAGCCCAACCCTCACACGTGCCCCAGACACCACAGCCGGAAACACCCTCGACTACAATACAACGTTGGATCACTCTCAGGTCGGTAATGTCTGTATTGTTGCCCCTCTAGGGCTGGAGACCCGATGTCATCTTGAGCTGCTCCGGTAAACAATTCTCAGGCTGACAATGTTTGTACTGTTGCCCCTCTAGGGCCGGAGACTCGTTTCCATCTTGAGCTGACACCACACACACGAATCACCCTCAGGCCGAAAATGTCTGTACCATTGCCCCAAAAAGCCCGGAGACCCGTTGTCATCTTGGGCTGACTCCACAACACTAAAACCACACAAAACCGCACCAACGGTCGATCAAAACCACCAAACCGGTCGACTGAATCCTCTCCATAGGACTGGTCCAACCGAAAAAAAACATGTCAATCGGTCGAACGACAAATGGGGTCCGTTCGACCGAATTCGACCTGTAAAAACTCCATGCCGCAATAAAAAAACACAAACGGTCGAACCACACGCGATCATCGGTCGACCGAAAACGGGCAGTAGAAAATCCAAATCAAACATAATACTCCGGGCGACCGAACCATCACGCGGTCGGACAAACTTTAAGTTATTTAAATCGTCGATCGAACGAGTCAACTAGGCGGTCGACCGTTTGGATGTTCAACACCCCAACCGACCTACAACAGTGCTTTCGGTCGATCGGCAAAGGGGTCCCGTTCGACCGAAATCACCCAGAGTCTCCATCTCTCGAATTTGCAATACCGGTCGACCACATCCAAGGTATCGTTCGACCGGTACAGGAGATTTCGCCGAATTTACACTACGACCGGTCAACCGAACCATGCCACCGGTCGACCGTTAACAGTGCAGAAACTGCTGCACAGGTCACTCACAAAAGCATAAGTGAGCATCAAAGTAAAGCTTAACATACCATGAAGGCTTGAACAAACCTTTGAAGACCCAACAACGAGCTTTTCATCACGAACCCAACCTCCGGCAAACCCAACCGAGCAACGATTAACACAACTCCAACAACGCGCCCCCACTCCGCATGATCTTCTCCCGGCCACGCCGAAGCTCTTGGAATCCTTCTCGAAGGTCTGGAGAGAAAGTGAATAAAAGTTGAGAGACGAATGAGAGAGAGAAACTCACCTTATATACAAAACCCTCCTTTCAATCTCAACCGTCCATCTCACCAACTCTTAAACCTCCTTAAACAGTCCATAATCAAGTCCAAAACATGATTAGTGCAAAGCAAGGATTTAGGATATTACATAAAACCTTACCCAATAATTAATTATCCAAATATTCGTGGATCATGTCACGACAAAGAGACTTATTAATAAAACCAATCCAAGATATTTATTTAGAAAACCCCAAAACCAAAAAAGATATCCAAACAAAGAAGCAGAGGTGCGGTGACGGGATCCGATTATTCCCGGTAATATTCCCCTCCAAATCTCCTCCGCCGGTGGTGTGGCCGGCGGAGATGACGCGGCGGTGCTCCCATTGCAGCGCCAACGGCCACAACTCCCGCACGTGCCCGACGCGGTCGGGGACGGGAGGTGGAGGTGGGGTGAGGCTGTTCGGGGTCCGACTCACCGACGCCGGGTCCATCAAGAAGAGCGCCAGCATGGGGTGTCTCTCCCACTTCGCGTCTTCCTCCTCGCCGTTGAATAATCGGGTCGACGGGTCCCCCGATCCGCCCAGTGGGGGCGATGCCGCCGGGTACGCGTCGGATGATCCTAACCGGGCGTCGTGCTCCGCCAACCGGCGTGGGGAGCGCAAGAAAGGTGCGAGTTTTAGGGTTTGATTTGATTTTTTGGTTTTGGAGAATCCCCCCCAATTATGTTGGGTTTTAGGAGGTCTGTGGTAATTCGACTTCTCTATGCGTGCTTCGGTTATTGCGCTTGATGTGTTTGTTGTGAGCTTTTTTAAGTGTAGAAGGAAAAGAGTACGTTGGTGGCTTTTGGATTTCGGAGAGGCTACGAACAGCGGATATTTTGATTTTGAAGACAAAAGTAATATTTGAAAATTGCTAATTTAAAAATTAAAATCAACTAGGACTTGTCTCATTTCTTTATATTATAAGTATTTTTGATATTCATGTTACTTCTTATAATAATAAAAAATTATTGGGTCAAACATCAAATAAAACAATGAAAGGGAAACAAATTATATTTATAGTCACAAGACATGCAAGCAAAAAATATTACTTTAGTTAAATACCTAAGTTGTAAACTCCTATTTTTTTCATTAGGGTTTGGGTTTGATTTATTGTTATTGACATTTTTTAATTTGCAATTCTTGTGGGGGAATGTATCTTGTCGGAATTGAATTATGACGTGAATGTGGATAAGAACTTAAAAGCCACCATCACTGATCATTACCAACACACTGTGTCAATTATAAAATTCAAAAACATTCCATTAAATGCAAAATAAGAAGTAACATTGTTGGAAATTGAACCTTGGTTCGAATGTCACGAGAACTTAAAACTTACGTGGGCGTGCACACGCACATATACACATACAAATATACATACATGTGTGGGAATTTCTCATTTCCAACTAAACGACGAAACTTTGTTTTTTTTAAGGATCAACGAATCAAATGATATTTTTGTTCCAATTTCTTCCTCTTCATTTCCCTCTCAATTAACTTTTTCTTGGCATAATGTTCAATTCCTACTATTATCTATGATGCAGTTCAAATCCTAGATGTAGAAATATGAGAATGTGGACCCATTTTTTTCATCGAAATAAATGAAATTCTTGTGGATGCAGCACAAAAAAGGGGCAATAAGGTAAGCTGCATAAGTGAATATATAACTTACAAAAAAGTGGCCTAATCCAACTAATCCAACCAACCGTGCTTGCACAATGGAAAGAGTCACTGGCTTATCTCTCCGTCGAATTAAATTAGCCAAAGGTGTGCGTTCTTGAGCCCATGCTATATATATACCCAATTTGCATGGGCACAAACCTATCAATTTAAAGGAAATCTACGACGGTGGATCCGCCAATGGCTATGAAGGGTCTATTTGGAATCATATATTGATAATCAATTTTGATTCCCAAAAATCACCAATCAAATGTGATTTACAATTGACATCTAAAAAACTTAGAATTTTCATGCTAAACCTAGTGTATGTTTGGGACTGATTTTAGGATTTGATTGAATTTAAAAAAAATTGATTATCAAAATTTGATTCCAGATGGACCACGGAAATCTTTTAGCTTGCTTTGTATCGAAAGACTTAACCCATTAGATGTGTGTAGATATGTTCTTTTTTTTTGGTGCTACTCTTGAATTCACTTATGTTTTCTACATCATATACCTCGGAAATTTTAGTTGGTCATGTAACTACAAATTTTCTGACGTGGCCATACTTTCGAACCTACTTATAGCTGAACTGTTGAAAATTGTGTGTTTTTTAGTCCATTCAATATATCATTGTAGGTTTCCGTGTGCTTGACTAACTAGGTCATTCCTAGTTGCCAAAAGCATACGTAGTTACTCAATTTTGGATAGCAGTTGGTACATTTCATATCTTCATCTCTAGTTTTGGAATAAACAAGATCGGATATTGAATTCCTGCTACAACGAGTTGTATCCTGGAGTTTAATTCGAATATATTTTTTCCAAAAACTTTACACACTTTGTTGCTGACAATCTGACTCCTTGTTTGAGGTGATTTGGGAAAATCCGAGGAGATTGAGAAATGTCCAGGTGGATAGAATTTTTACATGTGGCCAACAAATATCATTTTATAAATGAAGTGATTTGTGAAGTATACTATTATGGATATCACTTCCACAAATCAGCTTTTACGTATTGCCTTAAGCATGCACATATCTTCCATTCTTTCAAGCTTTGATAAAAGAATGGGTTTTTTTGTTGCTCACTAAATAGTAAATATATGTTTCATTTATATGTGGCCATATGCCCACTATATCCATCTAATTAAGTTGAGGCTTTGTGATTCAAAAACAAATGTTTGTTTTTCTACATGATATTTTAGTTCTCTCAAAACAGAATTGGAATGTATTTTGTGTTCAACTTCATTCTGCACTACATTGAATGTATTAATGCAGCTTTTTATCTCTAATCTCTTAATAATATAGTTAAATCTCCTGCTTCTGAGCTAGACTAAATTGTTCATTCCAACTCAATTGACTGTCAAGGAAAGACAGTTTTATCCAATAGCTTTATTTTGATTTAAACTTTGCCGTCAAGCTTGTTTGTTTCTTTATCGTAAAAAAAGTTTATGCTGATTATGTCACTTTTAAAATAAAAAACTTGAGTTCTCATATCAACAAAAAAGATTTGCATGATGGAATTTCTTTATTTGTCATATATGTTAATCATGTTAACAGTCCTCTAGGGGCTTGTGCACAGCACAATCTGTAAGGTATTTAGGGCGTCTACTTTAATCAGAGGGGATTGATATACTCTATTTTTGCTACCTCTTTGCTGTTCCAAATGATTAGTCATATTGTTAAAATCCTCTTCCATGGGGGCTACTGACAAATCGTTGAAGTGTGTTAAGACATTAATTTTGTGTATAAAATTATTAAATAAACGTAGAACTGTGGAAACTGTTGGAAGAAAGCCAGCAACTCATTCTGTTTTCAAAGTTAATCATGTACTGTAGCTGTTGGATTTTAGTTGGTAATAAAATGTGAAACTGGATTTCATGGATAATGACCTTGTTTCTATTTATGTTGCTCTTAGGCACACCTTGGACAGAAGAAGAGCACAGGATGTTTCTAGTTGGTCTGCAGAAGTTGGGTAAAGGTGATTGGCGTGGTATAGCTCGGAACTATGTTCTGTCTAGAACACCAACCCAAGTTGCTAGCCATGCCCAGAAGTATTTTATTCGACAGACAAATGCATCAAGAAGGAAGAGAAGATCTAGCTTGTTTGATATGATTCCCGATATGGTTTGCCATCTAACTTCTAGAACCACTTCATTGTTTGCTATATTTTTGAAATCTTTTGTAGAGAAAGCTTTTCATATTAATTAGGTTTCTCAGGCCTTTCTCCTGAAATACAGTACCATAATAAGCACTCATCTCCATTTGTCATTTTTCTGTCATATCGTAATTTTAGATACTAATGCTTTAATATGCTGCTCTTTTACGTCTTCAACTATTTTAAATGCCGCATGATTAGTTGTATGTAAGCCAATATGGTCTAATGTCGATTTCCCTATAGCAGTCTTAAGCTGTTCTAGCCAACCAACTATTTTGCTAATATTATGAATAATTTTGTAACTGTTTGTTCCTAACTGATGTTGTTTTAGCCTATGGATCAGACCCCACTTGTTGAAGAGCAGCTGCTTCATTATCCTCCGGGATCAGAAAACACCAGTCAGGTTCCATCCTTGGATCTTACTCTGGAAAGGGAATCGATCTATGAAGACTCTGAAAAAGAGAAACAGTCCTCGCAATCCAAAGAGAATGTATATACAAGCACAAGCACTCCACCTCTGATTCCAGCTTTCTATCCAGCGTATATCCCCATGCCCCATCAGTTTTGGCCTCCTACCATGACCATGCCTTCAAAGGAAGCTGTTGCTGGTGAGATGCATGAGGTGCTGAAGCCAACTCCCGTGCTACTAAAAGATTCAGCTCCTCCTGACGAACTTGTGGGAATGTCTAAGCTTAGCCTTGTGGAATCTAATAGTGGTCGTCTGGAGCCGTCTGCACTCTCCTCAAAACTACTTAGCCCTTCTGCATCTCGACAATCTGCATTTCATATAAATCCTGCAGTTGCTAGCTCAGATATAAGCCAGAGCAACAAAAACAGTGCAATCCATGCTCTGTGAAGGTGAAGCTGCGAAAATGGTCCCATGCATTGTTACCCCGACCTGAGTGTGATGCTAATGTAAGATATATGGGCACTCATGCCTGTAGCATAGTAGGATTGTGTTACAAATTTGTTTCAGGTTCTCTGTTGAACAGGAACAATACTAAATCATCTCTGATATGTGATATTCTGCAGCAAATGCTGTTGCTCAGGTTATATCTTTTATTGTAACAATAAATTTGATGTGATGTTTATTCGTTGGCAACTATGTTAAGAAAGTTTTTCATTTACTTTAACTCCCAAACAATTTATTCTGGAGCTTCCTTTCACTGCTCAGATATGGTCTACAATAATTGAATCTTTCAGGTTGCATATGTATTACCCATTTACACTATTCCTTAAATTTGAATGGAAACAAGATTGAAGAAGCTTCCTCTTTTTCTCATGAGCTGTGAATAGCTTCCTCGTTCAGCAACTTTTCCTTCCACCATAACAGCAATGGAGTTGAGCATCTTCACGGTGTTCAAGCGATGGGCTACAACAATGGTGGTTCTTCCGACCATGATTCTATCAAGAGCTTCTTGCACAACCAGCTCTGATTGCACATCAAGAGCGCTGGTGGCCTCATCAAGCATCAAAATGGTTGGACTCCGTATGATTGCTCGTGCTATTGCTATCCTCTGCTTCTGCCCTCCAGAAAGTTGAACGCCGTGGTCTCCGCAATCTGTCTGGTAACCATTCTTCAACGATCTGATGCAAGATAAATTCTCGTCAGCAATTATTAAATGTGAATAGTTACTTAAGTAGAATGAACCTTCAACGGCTGGTAGCTTACGATATGAATTCATGTGCATTAGCAGCCTTGGCAGCCTCCACAACTTCATCCTCACTTGCTTCAGGGTTTCCAAATGTGATATTCTGATGTATGCTTCCTGAAAATATCACTGGGTCTTGGCTAACAAGTGCAGTGAACCTCCTGAACCAACTAGCATCAAGTTCCCTTATGTTGGTGTCATCTATCCTGACAGATCCTCTATCCACATCATAGAACCTCTGGATCAAATTCACCACCGTTGACTTACCGCAACCACTGCCACCAACGAGGCCGATGCTCTCTCCTGGTTTAACTTCTAGGCTGAAATCATGGAGAACTAGAGAAGATGGTCTACTTGGGTATGCAAAATCTACCCTCACCATTTCAACTTTGCCTTGTAACCTCTCCATTCTTCTCAAAGCATGCTGTCAAACAAACATTTATTGTTGTTATCGGGATTTTTCCATTCCGATTTTGAAGTGATAGCACCTTGTTTATACTTTTCACAGGAAGTACCAACAGAAGAATAACATATCATAGTAAAGATGACATATAACTTACATTTTTTGGAGCTGTGATGAGAGATTGCCTATCAAGTATGTGAAAAACAGACGCTATAGCCGTTGCACCCTTGGCCAAGTCAGACGTCATGCTACCTGCTTCCGCGATTGCTTTCCCAGTGCTTACCAAAATGAAGAAAGTCTTAAACACGGCAGCTGCTGATATCTCCCCGGCTTTGATCAGTTTTCCTCCATACCAGAAAGCCAAAGCCCATGTCAAGAAAGACAGGCAAGGAGAGCATCCCATTGTAATCCCAGCCACCCATGCCTTCCGTTGTGTTGCCTTCCTTGGCTCTTCTTGGGCATCATCAAAGAGCTTAAGAATTTTACTACCACAACCAAACGATGTAACGATCATATGGTTGAACACCGCTTCGTTGGCAACTTGAGTGCTACGAGTTTGGGCCCTAGCAAACTCCCTTGACATGCTCGAAAATGCCACTTTCTTAGTGTAATAGCAGAGGATCACTAGGGGTTGAAGCGCGATCATGAGCAAAGCAAGCTTCCAAGTGATCATCAAGCCCATTGCCATGGCAATTACCACACTGGAGGCAGTTTGGATGAAGAGAGAGGCTCTATCGGCCACAATGGTCTTGACCATTGTGGTATCAAGGTTCAAGCGGGAGCATAATTGCCCGCTCGAATTGCTCTCCTCATCAAACCAAGCAGGTTCAAAGGAGAGCATTTTCTCAAGCATTTTCACACGAATTCGCCTCATGAGCATCTCTCCCAGGTACGCAAAATTGTAGTGTTGTACGAGGTCAAAGATGATGGAAATCACCGAAAGAGAGGAGAAAACAAGTGTGTAGCGCTGTATAATTTCTTGCATCACTTTGTGGTCACTTACAAAGAAAGCTGCAATTGTACCACCTATTGAGAAAGCATATGTGGGACGAAGAGAGCCACATACAACACCCGAGACACAGCCGAGCAATGCTTGCTTCCATTCAGACGAACACATGGAGACGAGTCTTGAGAAAGATGGTGGAATAGTGGTAGAAGAGTATGGTTCAGGAGACTTGGAAGGTAAGATGAAAGGACTGCACTTGGCCAAAGCCAAACCTGGCCTTCCTACGCTGCTTCGTGCAGTCGAAGGAGGCAGACTTGGAACACTTTCTTCTTCTCCGACTTCATGCTGGTTAAGTTTAGCTAACTTGGTGTACTGTCCACCATCCTTTGAAATGAGGTCGACGTGGGAACCAACCTCGACAATCTTCCCACCATCCATCACAGCAATCTGGTCTGCATTTCTTACTGTGGAGAGTTTGTGAGCTATCACCTGTAAGGGATTAAGAGTAAGATCTAATTATATTAATTATTTGGTTATACAGATAAATTAAGATTTGTCTAATTGCTACTGCATTCAGGACTATTACTTAGAAGTTGTGATTTTTTAGCTCTTAATGAAATTGTTAAAACGTATTGACAGAAGATGATTGGCACACCCTTGAGTCACTGTGTTTTGATTTTGCACTTTGCCTACTAATCGGTTAAAATGTGCGTAAAATGATGATTATCTTTTATAATTTACCAATGTGGTTCTCCCTAATGACGCTTGATCGAGGGCGATCTGCACAATTTTCTCCGATTCAGAGTCGAGTGCGCTGGTGGCCTCGTCGAGGAGGAGAATTGTTGGATTTTTTATGATGGCTCTCGCAATAGCAATGCGTTGTTTCTGTCCACCGGATAGAAGTGACCCCTTCTCTCCAATCTACAGAGTAAGATCAGTTCAAACTTCAAACAATGAGTACCCGCCAATTATATTTGAAATTCAGTTAAATCTCCAAACCCCTTACGTTTGTTTCGTATCCTTCTGGCAGCTGCCTAACGAAATCATGGGCGTTGGCGGCCATGGCTGCCGTCATAACCTCCTCCGTTGTCGCATCCGCCTTCCCCATCATTATGTTTTCTCTAATCGATACCCCGAAAAGCGCTTGATCTTGACTCACGAGCCCCATTCTCCCTCTCAACCATTCAAGTTGAAGCTTCTTGATGTCAACACCATCGATCCTCACCATCCCTTCGTTAGCATCGTAGAAACGTTGGAGTAAATTGACGATCGTTGATTTTCCGCTCCCGCTGCTTCCAACCACAGCAACCGTCTTTCCAGCAGGAATTGAAAGACTGAAGTTCTTGAGAATGATTGAGTCTGGTCTGGATGGGTAAGCGAATTCAACGCCCTTGAATTCGATTTCTCCATGAAAATTGTCTAATATCATACCAGTTTGATCTTCCGTATTGATATATGGAACCCGTTCGACCCATTCGAGGATCCGTGCCGCCGCGACTGAAGCTTCTGAGAAGTGCTTGAGTTCAGGGACAGCCATCCCCAGAGATCTGGGGTACAATTATTTATACATGTAATTAAATGTTAATTTACAAGTATATATTAATATGTTTATAATTAACGCACTTGGAAATAATTTAGAATGCATGTGAGTGTAAAATTAGTTATTGTCAAGTATAATTTTCAAATGAGAATCTCTAACTTCAACAAGTTGCATAATCTTCTGCTGATATTCTCAGTATTTTCCTTACAACATTTAAATAGACTAGTACGTTGTGTGTTTCTAAAAAAACTACAGCTGCATGTCTGAAATCTGTAAATACTTATATTTTAATTTTAGAAGACAAACAAGAGCTAGCTTGATAAAGATACAGCACCAACACCTCCATGCATGCAGAACGTAGATATGTAGTTTACATATATATATATATATATATATATATATATATATATAAGTAACTCAGACGTCTTAACTATATATATTACATGTATGTATGTATGATCAACACGTACGTTTCATGTAGATTACAATACTGAAATCATAGAACTACAGCATTTTCCATCAAGCTCATGATCGACTTCAGAAATCATATATATCATGTAAAAACGTAAGTTGCAACTTGTGATGGAAAAAAAAATTAATTAGTGGACTTGTATTGTAATGATAATTAGGCAGTTATATAATCAAGGTTACACGACTACTTACAAGCCACCCAACACAAAGGAAATCCCTGAAGCATAGACCCTTCCTCCACTCTCCCCATGGTGCATCACAAGCTTGCTACCATACCAAGCAAGAACAGCCCAAGTCGCGTAAGAGAGACCCGCGCTTCCGACCGCCAGCCCTTTCGCGATCCCTTGCCTTATTCCTAGCCTCACCGTGACCCCCAACAAGGTCTCATACTTCTCCACCACCGTCTTCTCGGCGGTGAAGGAGTAGATGGTCTTGATGGAGCTAAAGGCTTGCTCCACCACCGCGCTTGCTTTCGCGTATTCGCGGTGGGACTCGTGGGAGATTCGGAGGAGGTACTTGCCGTAGATGAGGCCCGGAATGACTAGCAAGAGAAGCAACGGGAGGGCTACGAGGGAGAGTCTCCATGAGAAGTATGTGGAGAATATTATGCCTGAGATGAACACTGATGAATGCATGATGAATATGGGCACCTGTACGTACGTACGTACGTGGAGGATTAGTGGAAAAACTTGGTTATTAATTGCATGTGAGGATTGTATTGGTAAAATATTTTCAACGGAAACTTTTCATATTTTGCAAATTTTTATTACTGTACTGCATAATTTTAGTGACATAAGACCATTTTTTTTTTAATTTGATAGGTATCAAATTATCAAATAGCAAGGCATCCATTTATGAATTTATCTTCAATGCAACTCTTTGAATTGCACATTTTTATCGTGTTATACGAATAGTAAACCAATAAAGAAAATTTATGGTCTCATTCCATCACATATGTTTTCAAAAAGAGAATGTTAGGGAAGAATAACAATGTATATTGGATCTATAATCCCACAAGTAAAATATTAAATCCGGAAAACATCCCACCCAAAAACTTCTCGTAGTTAATTACCATAACTTTTACAGTTATAAAAATGAAATAAAAAACCGAAGTATCCATAAAAGTTTATGTCTTCAAGCCATAAAATACAATATTAATGCATGCATCAAACTTATTGCTGCTCGTGATCTTCGTGCAAATTAAACCTTACTGAACCCTTGAAATTAAATTACCTTCTCACTTAGGACATCTTGTATTGTAGAAGCATCCTTTGATATGGCGTTGATGATTTCCGAAGTGGTCGACCCTTTCGACTCAAAATAACCAACGTCTTGCTTGAGAACAGCTTCCAAGTATTTGTAACGAAGCCGAAGAATCTGCCTTTCACTCGTCCTACTCCAACAGTAACCTTCTACAAAACCTCGATGCCAACACAACATCAGTTCAAAATTCCAAAACAAAAACAAATCATTTGTATTATACTTGTAATTTTTTTTAATCTTTACCCAGAAAAGCCACTGTCAAGATTGCCACTCCCAGGTAGATAAAATAAAGACAATACTGCAAAAAATCAACAAACATCCATCATTAAAATGAGTTGTATAGAAAATTTAACAAAAATAATAATTTGTTTTTGGTTGAGATGGTTTATTCGTACCTTTTCCACATCATGCATGAACGTGGACCTGTTGCCTTGGCCTAAGTTGTTCATTATGTTGCTAGCGAATAACAAGAGGCAGTTGGTTGAGCAACCATCTCCAATGGCTCCTAGTGTTCCGAACACCATCAACAAAATATCATTTGAATCTGCGAATTTGAATATCCCACTTATTGATGACTTCTTAATCTCTTCTCCGACATTCCTCTTCACTTCTCTTCTAGAGTCCATCTTTGTTCTTGATAAATCACTCCACCGAGCTTAAAGCATATATATAGTAATTGTTTTGGTTCTTAGGGATATCTAGGGCAAATCTTAGTGGATTTGAATTGTCTTTAAAAAATATAATATTTGCCTAATTAAAGGAAACATGAATCTCAATTTTTGACTATTTTGTTGTTCTTATTCACACATGCACACAAACTCTCTTTTTTTAGAATTTAGAAACCTTAATTGCGATTGTGGGATAGCCAGCTTAAAATCGTTTAGATTTGAAATTTGGTCACGAGCATACCAAGACCATTCTTTCTTGGTGTGAAAATTGAGCATGTGTGTGGACACTATATAGCACGTGAAGAAACCACACATATTCATGGAAGTGATAGTTGACCAAATCACTCACCATCTACGGCAGTGAATTAGTGGGACTAGTGTTTCCATAATTCCATGCTTTCATTAGTGCAATTACCTTTTTGTAATCTATTGATAGAAGTTCATTTTTTGTGAGCATATATCTTTTAATTGGCCTTTTGGATGGTATTTTATTTGACCATCGGTAGAGCGAGTTTATAACTAAGCAATACGAAATTACGAGCACACGACAAAATTATGGATACAATTGCGTACCAAACGTAACTTTATGTCAACAATAAATTGTAATAACAACCAGTGTTTTTAAGACGCTAATATATTACTGGACAATATGAGAGCATATTCTGGGATGATCAATTTGTGACAACACTTTATTAGGTGGGTTGGATTTAATTTCCGGTGCTTGTCAGCGGATCAGAACAAATTTAGATTTATGTAAATATTATAGAGTTGTTGACAAATATTTCAATTCCTACTCCTATATAACTGGAAAAGATAAATAATGGCTCTGAATGCATCATTTTGCCTTTGTAACGAATTTGCTTATAGCAACATGATGCAGGTGTTTAATGACTTTTCTTCTATTGAAAGGCTTTTTAATGGTCATTATAATATGGTACCTTTTCACTTTATCGTCGGAAAATCCTTTTGTTTTACCCATCATTCCAGCAATATTATCGGGACAAAACACAAGTTCTAGAACAATTATGATGTGATTTCTTGGTTGGTTGTCATCCACCACACCGTCAGGAGATGGCGATTAAACCGAATCCATTACATCTTTAGAGATTTTAGATATTTAATTAGTGAGATTTGTTCCAATAACCGAAGTTAATTAACTATTATTATGTTTGTGAATTTGATATGATATCAGCAAAACAAAGAATCCAAATTATCCAATCAAATGTAGAATACTGGGCTCTAGAACGTAATTTTTCCATAAAACTGTTTGTAGTTCAAACACTTCCGACTCCCAAGCCCAATCCAATAGATGTCAAATACATGAATTTCGATTTTCGAGCGAGAAAAATAAAAAATTAACACCAACTTCTTCAGCTCATTCTGACATCTGATGAAACGAAATTAATGCAGGATAAATAATATTGGGACATCTGTTTGAACATTTTAATTTAAAAAAAAACAAAATGTACTAATAAATCTATTACGTTGGTGATACAAAGCCTAGGTTAATTCAGTTGACAAATTGTATATTGTATAAATAAGAAATTAATATGGACGAGTTTTCTTTTTATATTGCTACTGGTAGATACTTAAAGTTACGAAACATTAAAGATTAACTAAATTGAACGATGCATGCTATAGATTGGTTAGACAAACCTAATATACTACCAAAGTTCTATAAACTTTGCACTTATGCGTGTAACTGTTGCGACATGATCTCAGGGATGTCTTTTTTTAGCAAAGCTATAGACTTTTAATAGGATAATAAAAAATAATTTTCAGTGAGAAACTGATAATAAAGAGGAAATAGTTTCTCTTCTGGAATGCTTTCTCTAAAGACATTATGCACGATACGATCGAGCACTTTAAGCACAATAATTAAAACCCAGGTGTTGCTTTTACCAAAAGAAGCAATTGTGGATCTTTGTTGCTTTATTAATTGCCAATTCAAAGCATTAGTAGATTTTCTGATTCCAAAAAAACGAAAGCCATTAGTAGATTTAGGTGTACACATGGGATCAAATTGGTACGGTTTTGGGGTTGAACTTAACCTAGCTCGATTGCCGGTTGGAAAATATCCAACCTGACCTAGTAAATTTGGTTCGAATTCAATTGGGTCGGTTTTTAGTTTAAACCGACTCATGTGCACCGATAAATTAGTTCCAACGGAACATTTGTTCGTTAATGTAAACAATTTACCCTCTTAAGTGCACTCCTTCACTCGAGTTCCAGGGTTCGTTTTATACGCACCAAATACTGATTTTTTTTAATCGGATAAGGAAATTAGAAAGATAGCTTAAGAATTTTTTCTATACTCTACCACTCTAACTAAACTGCAGGATCAACCAAAAGTAGTGAAAAATATATGCTCATATGATATATAATATAATAGTTTTATACTTGTGATGTATCTCCATTCTAAATCTTTTAAGGCTTTCTATAAAGTTAGAAAACGATTATTTTGAATGTTTCTTAAGTAGATCAAATGATTCAGTCGGCATGTAATGTTAGTTGGGCCGAATAAAGGTTGTTCTCACAAAAAAGTTGAAAGTTCGATTTCTTTTTTTTTCTAAGCCCAGGCTGCGCCATCCATGCCCAAATTCAGACATCCAGTTGACTTGTTGGTCAGTTTTCGCTTCCGGATAAATTGAAGGGTATTTTCGGATTCAATAGTTTTCCGAAAGCAGTTTGATATAATAGATTACCTTGTGATTTGGTAGTATGGCTTGCTGAAAATTCTTAAAATTTTGGTATTATTTTGAAATAATACATCTACAAACATCTGTTAGAAGTAAATCTCAAACAGAAAGCCTGATAAAATGCTAATATTCTATTCAATATGTGATCCTTATATTGCTATACATTTTGTGTTATCAGAATATTTTTAAACTCCATTTCTGGTTAAGACGGGAATAAGTGCCACCAACCTTAAATGGTGGCATATCATGCGTATTTTGCCAACCTTAAATTGATGTCATAAACCCACATAAAAAACACAACTAAAAGCAGATATTAAAATGATAGACATGTGAGATATTAAAAGGATCATTGTAAATTGTCTAAAGTGTCCTTTTTTATCATTGGATTCTTGTTTTATCTGAGAAAAATATGGATAATTAGTAATGAAACTACAAATTTTCTTCCATTTCTCTACAATTTTCAACAAAAAAAAAGTTATTTGTGAACATCTTTCTCTTCATTTCTCTTAATTTCTCTCATAATGTTGTGCAAACCAGAGAAACTTCATTTTCTTTCCTTATCTTTTCTTTTTCCATCTTAAAATATTATCCAAACACATAAGGAACATGTTTGAAGGTTCTTATATTTGCACTCTTTCACCACTTTTCCTGAAAAGGAAAGAAACTTCAGGAAAAGGTAAACGAAAATCCACTGGCCAAGATCACAAATCAAATTTTCCAACAATGCAAGTTGTATCCTAAGATGTAAAAGTTAAAATAAATTCTAAGGGAAATTAATTTAAGGTCATAAAACCTCATTCACTACAATTATGGAAGTAATTTGTCTTATGTACTTGGTTGTTAATCGATTTAAGTTAATTTAATTTTTTTTATTTGGATTACAATTTGCTCGTACTTATGATTTTCACTCCAAGAGATAAGTCAGGGAAACCAAATGCAATGTATTTTTGACATGGGGATTTTCCATTAATTTTGTACTAGTATACTTAATTTAATTATTTTACTAATTTTCATTAATTATTTTCATTTATTTTAATTTTTAGAAATTAATTCTAATTATATAAAAATATATACATACCAATAAAAATTATTTAATAAATATAAATAATTGATTTTTAATTACTGAACAACTATTCATCGCCGAAAACTACTTAATCGCCCGTACGAATTACCATTGATTTCTACTTATATAACTCTTCATTTCACTCTCCTAACACCACTCTCTTCATAATATTCTCATATTCATCAAAAAGAATGTCTCAAATGCCAGGAAAAAAGCCAGCGAACACCCCATACTACTCGAATTTGATAAAATGTCTTATTTAGTTTTTTAAATTAAAAAAACAATTGAGTCGGGTGTTCGAGGGGGTCGGGCGACTCCCTCGAACGCCCTCCCGTAGGGGTAGCGTCTGAAGGAGTCGCTCCCCCGATGGGGGAGGCGGCTCAATCAGACGCCCCCCATACGTAGGGGTGTCTCCGGCAGACGCACCTATTTATTGTTTAATTTTTTTTAATTTGATTAAAAATTGTGATAATTGCTAAATATTCGGATGACCGGATAGAGGTTGGTAAACCAACCCAAGGATTCCAGGAAGATCAAAAACTTACTGTCTTTACGATCACGGTGCACCGATGAAAACTCAGTCATCCGCATAGAACATGTTCGGTAGACCGTGAAGCAAACGGTCGACCGTCTGAGACCTCACCAGATCCTGCGCCCAAGGGACATGTTCGGTAGACCGTGAAGCAAACAGTCATCCGCATGGAACATATTAGATTACAACGAATTTTTGCAATGCATGAAGATTCAAAATTTTCAAAATCCAACAATTTCAAATTTTCACAATCCGAGACCTCACCAACTCACAAGATACTGCGTCCGAACGACCTGTCGAAGGTGGTATTTGTAAGTTCTTAAAGTTTTACCACCGGGAAATTTGGATCCTGAAATTATTGGATATGGAAAATTTTGAATATTAATTACTTGCAAAAAAACTCATTGTAAGCCGACCCGATACCACCGAAATCTTGCAACGGAACCTCTAATGTCTCGCTAAGACGCCCCCACCATAGGGGATACATCTGCCTAAGACGCCTCCCCCATGGGGGGCGTTTTACACAGACGTACGACCCGAATTTTTTTTTGCCGAACTTAATTCATCGAATCCAAGCGCTTCGTCAGACATTTTCGTGGTGTTTGTACTGGGAAAATGAGGAAAACGTAGGCAGAAACCTTATTATAAGAGACTGGACGAAATTAGTATTAAATAAATTATGAAGGGTAAAATGGTAATTTTTAGGGTGATTTAAGTAGTTTTCCGGCGATGAATAGTAGTTCCCTTTAATTATTTCTTAAAAAATCAAAAAAATTGGGCCGACCTGGGCCATCCATGGTTAAGGGGCCTGAGGTTACGTCCCTCCCCGACGTGACCCCATTTGAGCACCCGTTACAGGTGCTCTTAGAGCATCCTTACCGGTTACCAAAATATCGGGCGCCCGGGACACGTAACCAAGAAAAACATCCCGAGCACTCCACGTATTCGGCCCGGGCGGGTGGGGGTGGGGTGAATGGAATGTGTTCTAAAAGTTTTACTTTTAAATGTCAATTATTATGAATTGAATGACAAATCGTTTTGTTCCTTATTTATGTTATTCGTCTTTTAGAAGAGTTAAGGAAGATGCTCTTGGTCCTTAACTGTAGAGCTCTAAAAGATATTGGTTTACATAAAACAAAAGATATTCGCAATCATGGTAATTAACATGGGACATTAATTACCGAGTTAAGATTGTCATGTTGGTCATAGATCATTGTAGCTCTACAAGTGAGTGACAACACGGGTACACAAAAGAGGAAAATAGTACTTTTGTATGCTGAATTGACCTAACATGTAAGATATTATAGAAATGTGTTTCTGTGTCATTAATATTTTATTGTGTCCTTGGTCCTTTGATATGAGACTTATATCCGATCGCTTAAGGAATGCTTAATTAGACTAGTGTCTTAAGCTATCAATAAGAGTAGTGTAAAGGCGTTAGTTGGTTAAGTATGACTTTTGTTGGAGAAGATAGCTAGTCGAAAGATTATCATTGTCCCTCTTAATTGAGTGATGATAGTAGTGGGCACATTGATAAAGCAAAGTTATAATGTGCACAATGTGATTTGAGTCAAGTCACATATTTATAACTAGCTTGAAGAGATCAAGAAATGAATACTAATACAAAGATGACAGAATACTACTTTGTGTGTATTCTTAATATCATGTGGCAAGGGACGGACACAAGTGGTGCACTCCATCACTAAATGGATCGGGTTTTGGTTCGAGTGGAATTAAGACATCTAACTAATTGGGAGCTATAATGTGTAGCTAGATACCGTTTATATCTTGTGATATTAAGTTCTTAATATCACTGCCAACTTAGTTTAGATCCTCCCATAGGTCACACCACAAAACTGAGAAACAAGAAATGAGGATTTTGAGTTCATAAGATGTGTCGGATTTCATGTAGAAAATATGACACATGAGGTGAACAAGCAAAATCAAAATTATGTTGTGATTAATAATATAATTAGAATCTAAATTAAATTCATATGTGATGTAAATATTATAGGGTATAATGATTGATCATTGCATAGGATAATATGTTACATAAGTTGTGAATTTACTATTAATCCCGAAATGTCAAATTTTGTAGGGGTTAAACCGAAATTTGACAAGTCTGCAGTACAGCGCACAAACGGTCGACCGGTTAACCGTAAACGGTCGACCGAACGTACACGGTCGGCCGGACACGTCTCGACCAATAACAGTGAATTTTCGTCTGTTCGGAACGGTTGACCGAATCTATCGGTCGGTCGACCGAACATTGCGATGAAATATTTTATTGTTACGAGCGGTCGACCGAATGTTGAACGGTCGACTGAAACATGGTTCGAGCAGTCGACCGAACCTCCAAACGGTCGACCGGTGCAGACGGTTTTATGCAGAATTAATTAGATCACGCGTGGAATTGGTCCATAATTGATTTAATTCGTGGCTGAGATTATTTATTAGTAAATAATGGATGGTTAGATGGAAGTTTGCATGAAATCATGGGCAAGAGGTTGCACATGAATAGGTAATTTGGAGAGAACTTATAAATACAAGTTTATCTCATTACCTCATTTATTAATTCATTGTTTTTCTCATGCAAAAACTCTCTCCATAATTCTCCACGAAATTCCCTTAATGCTTAAGTTTAGTTTTAGTTTTTAAGATATCATATTCTCAAGGGAACTAAAGAGAGGTTAGTAATTAGATTCTAAACCCTATTGGAGATTGAGAGGCTAACTCTTCTCACTCCAATCTTGTTTAGAGTTTGGTGAAATCTCGGAGGCATCCGGCGCAGCAACAAGCATCCTCAACGTCTCCGAATCTTCAAGAAGTTTTAGAGAACTTCTAGGTATGAATTTCGGAGTCCCATGTTTGTTTTAATAAAAGTTTTAAAACTAGTTATTGAAACAAACCAATCCATGCATGAAATAAATCATAGAAAATTGTAATAGATCCTTATTACGCATAAAAATTCCGAAAATATATATGTGTAATTAAACATGAAATCCTACAGGGGGCACGTCCCCCCATTGGTTGTTGCTTTGTTTTTTAATATTAAAATATTTTAATAATTAATTGAAAAATTATTTGAACCGTTTTTTATATTATGTTTTTATGAAAATTTGTTTTTTATTTGTTTGTATTTTATTTTATTTTTATGTTTTACCCAAAATTGATCCTCAAATGATATTGAGGGGAGAGAATGTAGGGCGCTTGGATTGTTTCTGGTGTAGTTTTGGAAAATTTGGGGTTGGTTTGTACTGACGTGACGGAGAGAAAAACTGATGTTGATGAGAAAGAAAACAATGCGTCAGGGAAGTGCCCGGGCGCGGTTAATGGTGATCTTAGTGGACAAGTCGATCTTTGTCAATTGTGCAATTTTCGATCTTTGTCAATTGTGCAATCATCGATGTAGGGGAGAGCAACTTTCGGTCCGGTCCGGGTTTTTGGACCGGACCGATCGGTCTGGGTTCGGTCCGTACCGAAACCAACCGGTCCGGGTTTCGGTCCGGCCCTCGGAAGGGATTCAGGTTTCGGTCTGGTCCGGTCCCGGACCAAAACCCAAAAAACCCACAAATTCGGTCTGGTCCGGGTTTTTGGACCAGACCAATCGGTCCGAACCAATCCGGGTCCGGACCGAAGCTCTCCCCTACATCGATGCATTGGCCATTGGAATACAAAAGAGAAAGTAGGTAGTTGAGAAGAACGAGACATTTAGTGATCCACATGTGGAGTGTGTTAATGTATTGCGCAACGAGCACTTCACTAATCATAAGCCCTCCTATGGCATGTGAAGTGTATGACTAGAAAAATAAACTTGTGCCATGGTTATCAGTTTTCATGGGCAAAACTAATCCATACGCTCAACTACATGGCATAACTCTGGGAAAGATAATACGGTGTACGATCGGACGTTGTACGTCAAACTTGATGACATGACAATCTACTTTCTTGGTTTGCGTATCTCTACTCTTCTTTACATTACTGATTCTACATTTTAGTCGTATTAATCGAAGTAGGAGTGGCATTGGAATGTTAAAAAATGTTGCTATTTTCCAAAGTTTATAGCAAATGTCTGCTTGTCCTTGTGCTGAGTGTAGAATTTCGTATACTCATGTATGTATATATTTTAAAAAAATATATATAAACATACAAGATTGATTTTATATTTTCATTGATTTTACGTATATGTATTTGTTTATTCTAATATCATGCATTCCTACACATATTAAAATAAACAAAGAATAGATGATGATACCCAAAAGTTCTCTAAAATTTTTCAGAAGATCCGGAGTTCCATTGCTCATCGAATTGTCTGCCGATTCGCCTCTAAGTGTTCACCAAACTCTAAATAAGATTAAAGAGAAAAGAGCTAGTCAATCAATCTCTAATTAAGCTTAGAATCTAGCTAATAACAATCTTTAAGCTTCTGAGATTTCTCTCCCCAAAACTTAAAACTAAAGAGATTTTCGTGGTGATTAAGGGAGAGATTAATAAGAGAGAGTTTATGCATTAACATAAACAAGTAGGATGATGTGTCCTTTTATACGCTCCCAAAACATCCTTATCAAGAATTATTCTTTAGTCATGATATCTTGCTTATTCTCTCCCAATATTAATCTCAAATTGTCACATAAACATCCTAAAAAACGTTTGATTAAATCTGGAAATAATCCAACACATGATTTAATTATTCTCTTAATAATTCAGGCAAAAATCGTGTTGTTCGGTTGATCGAGAATTCTTCTCGGTTAACAGAATCATTCGGTTTTAACACATGTTCGGTGGACCGTGAGCTAGACGATCGACCGAATATGCATGAGAAAAATTCTCTGAAAAAATTCGGACGATCCGTGTCTTGCTCTGGTCGACTGTTGACATACCAAAATTTCTCCTGGCGAATATTCATCAGACGACCGTGTCACCTTCGGTCTACCGAAAATATCCCAAGATATCTTCTGGATATTTTCTCTCGGTTGACCGAACCCAATTGTACAGGCACTCCAGACAATTTCGGTCAACCAATTGTGTTTACCCGTTCCCCGTTCGGTTGACTGTTCTGAAGACACCTCGGTTGACCGAACCCTAAACGGTTTATTGTGTTTGATCCCGATTTTGCCTTTGTCAGATTTTGGATTTATTTCCAACAAAATTTGATCTTTTGGGGTTTTTAGCAAATTCATATCTTATGTAATATATTATCTTATGTAATATTAAATTATTACACCCCATAATATATACACCTCATATGAATTTATTATGATTCTAATTAATGTCAATTCTCATGACATATTGATTTTATTCATTCACCACACGTGTCTTTTTTTCACATAAAACCCGACACATCATATGAACTCAAAATCAAACTTCTTGTTTCCCAGTTTTGTTGTGTGACCTATAGGAGAATGTAAGCCAAATTGACAACGATATTAAACACTTAATATGCCAAACTATAAACGTTATCTAGCTACACATTATAGTTACCCAATTAGCATAGATGTCTTTGTTCCACTTGAACTAAAACACGATCCATTTAGTGATGTAAGTGCAACACTTGTGTCCGTCCCTTGGCTCAGGATATTAAAGAATATATACAAAGTAAAAATGTGTCATCTTTGTATTATATTCATTTCTTGATCTATTTAAGCTAATTATAAATATGTAACTTAACTCAAGTTACATTGTGCACATTATATTTTTTTTTATCAAGGGACTTACTAATATCATCACTCAATAAAGAGGGCAATGATAATCGTTTGACTAACTATCTTTTCCAGCACAAGTCATGTTCAACCAAATATTGTCTTTATCATTTTACTCATTGATAGCTTTTGACAATAATCAAATTAAGCACTTCTTGAGTGAAAATATATAAGTCTCATATCTTATGATCCAAGACACAGTAAAACATTAATGACAGGAAACACAATTCCATAAATTTTTTACTTGTTAGGTCTATTCAATATATAAAAGTAATTTTTTCCTCTTTTATATACTCGTGTCGTCAATTATTTGTAGAGCTACAACAATCGATGACCAACACGACAATTTTATCTCGATGATTAATATTCCATGTTAATTACCATGATTGTGAATAACTTTTGATTTATGTAAACCATTATCTTTTAGAGCTCTACGGTTAAGGACCAAACGCCTTTTTTTAACTCTTCCAAACGATGAATACCATAATCAAGGAACAAAATGTTTGCAAATCCAATTCATAATAATGACATATAAAAGTAAAACTTTTCGAACACGTTCATTTCATTGAGGTGGGTAATAGGTCGGGCTGGCCTGAGCCCGACGTCCTTGAAATGGGTCTGGCCGGTCAAACGGGTCTGTCCGGGCCCAGTGGCGGACCTGTCGGTCGGGTCGGGTTCGACTGGGTTCATGTTTTATCAGTCGGATTTGCATATACTCATATTCCCGTAACTTATAAAGTTTTAATTAAAAATACTATCAAAATAGGATTTCAACAAAATAATCGGTTCATCGACGTCATCGCCTCACCGACTACCTCGTCTACTTACTCCAACCGATAGTGAATTTTTTATTAAGTACAATAAATTTACAAATTACATACAATGATACAATTTCTAATGTATTAAGTATTACAATTATAAATAGTTTATTCGTTTTCGTCACTGATCTCATTGATCTGCATGTTCTACGTTCTCTCTTCTGTGTCCAACCAATCTTTTAAGCAAACATTTGTCTCTACTGATTTAGCAGATGTATTGCGACTTTTGTCGGTCAAAACTCGTTTACCTGCGTTAAATGCAGCCTTAGACGCCACAGTTGACGCCGAATGAGTTAGTAAATCACGTGCTAATAAAGAAGCTATGGGAAATCTAGCATGGTTAGATTTCCACCAGTTTTAAAACATCAAAAGATTTGCAATCTGCGGTAGTTAAGTACATATCCATATTTAAATATGCAGTTAATTTGTTATGTCAATCATTTTGTTCTAATCTTATTCTTTTTTATTTAACCAATTTCAATGAAAGTTTTAATCATCATCATATTCATCCAAAAGTAGGTGGTGTTGGGATGATGAACTAGCAATGTTTGAGCTCATTTGATTAACATTATGTCTATACTAAAAAATCTATTAAGGTGTGTTATAATTTGTTTTAAGTAATATTCACACTCTTCACAATTCATGTTTTCAAAAATAATTTCTAAGTAAATTTGTAAACCGATCAGAATAAATCTAGGATTCATGACAAAAGCTAAACAAAAATTTAAAGGTGGAAGTTTCCAATATTTATTAAACTTAGCCTCCATATTTCTACAAAACTACCATTATTCCTATATTTCTTAAATATTTTAGTAATTGAAAGTAATTCAGATATAAAAAAGTTAGCAGTTATATAATATGTTCCACTTAATGTGTTAGTGAAGTTAAAAAATGTTTAAGAAAGTTTAACATAATTTTACAATTTTCCCGATCAAGATTAGTAAAAATTCTTTCATTTTGTTTTTCATTATAAATTTCTGTAATTAAAGATTTATTAGAAAAACAACATTTCAACATTTCATAAGTAGAGTTGCATCTACGAGGGGCGTCTAATTTAAATTTGTATAGGTTTATCATTATTACTAGAGCACAATTGTCTAAATTCTTGATATCTATACGTACTATTACTACCTAAATAGCTGATAACATCTCTAACATTTTGCAAATAAAATTTTATTATTTCAAGTCCGTCTTGTACAACTAAGTTTAAAATATGACAAACACATCTAATATGAAAAAAAAACATTTAAGTGTGGATTACATAATGTTAAAACTAATTGTACTGCTCCAGAGTTATTACTAGCATTGTCAAAAGAAATTGCACAAATATTATTTGTAATTGAATATTCATGCAGTACATCTCTTATTTGGTTATATATAATCATAGTAGTATGTGGGTGCAAAATCGATGGATAAGATATAATGTTTTTATGTAAAACTCACGAATTATCTAAAAAATGAGCAGTTGTACAACAAAATGGAAGGTCAGATTCTGAGGTTCAAATATCACTTGTTAATGCTATCTTATAAGGCATTGATGCAAATGTATTAATTAGGTCTATTTTTTCCTTATCATATTTTGTATTTGCAGAACCCATAATGTGCAAAATCGGTGCATAAGATATAATGTTTTTATGTAAAACTCATGAATTATCTAAAAAATGAGCAGTTATACAACAAAATGAAAGCCAGATTCTGAGGTCCAAATATTATTTGTTTATGCTATCCTATAAGGCATTGATGTAAATGTATTAATTAAGTTTTTTTTTTCTTATCATATTTTTGTATTTGTAGCAACTCCTAATGTGCGTCTGGAAAATGATTGAAATTGCGGATTATGGTAACTAAATGCTTTTCTAAGAATTGGAGATTCAACTTGGTTAAACGGTAATTCATCTCTAATTATATAATCAACAATTACATCTCTACCTTCAATTAAATCGTATTTTCTAGTTTTAATGTTCCAGAACTATAGTCTAAAATAAATTGTTGTGAAGTAGATACTCCAACATTCTTAAGTTTACATTTTGTTGCATGTGTTGTTAGATGAGTTGTTTCTTTACTACCAGGTTCAGCACCACAAATTTTACATATAAACTCATTCTTTTCCATTTTTTATCTTGTGATAACTCTAAATCATTACAAACCTTACTATTTCTTTTTCTAGTATTTTTGTCTTTACTTGATGCACTAATAGGTGTATTACTACCCCCCCCCCCCCCCCGTTCAACGACGAATTAATTTATGGGTCAAATGCCATTGAAATTAAAAAAATAGGGAAATACAAATCTAAATTTTCTAACCAACGAGAAATTCATGATAATTAACTCAAATAAAAAAATTATACTAAATAAACTAAAAAGGTAAAAAATACAAACTAGGAGGCGAGAAATGTAGAAGATTGTGTTAGTGTGTTGCGAAATTGGACGAATAGGACATGAGATTTAGACTTTTGCTCAAACTCGACATCTCGACTCACTTGTAGCACAACGAGAACACTTATGGAAATATTAAGAAGATTGGAATTTTGAAGATAAGAAGAATTAATGTAAAAAATGAATGAAATGAGATGTTTATATAGATTTTTGTAATGATATTTTCGTAAATAATGAATAATATTTAACAAATTAAAAAAATAAAATTAAAACCAACGGTGTGCAGTGCTGACGTCAGCAACACGTGCTCGATGGGCCAGGCCGGATTGGATCCGTTTGGCCCGACCCATTAGTTTTCTCCAGGATCGGCCCGCAGACGTGGTGGTACGTAGCCCGATCCGGCCCGGTAAGATTATAAATGTTGGTGTTAATTGTTGAATGTTGAGTATCAGAAGTGTGGTACGGCAAGGTTTTGGACTACCGACAATATATATTTTTTTCTTTCTTGGGCCACTACAAAGTCCTTTGATCCAAATGTACAAACTTAGCGTTGAATTCGGTTATCTGGGATTCGAGCTCGAGTGATAAAGATCATAGCCTAAAAAAACCATTGTCAGAGCATATTTAACAGCGCCCGGGCTACCCCCGGGCGCCCTGCACTCTCTCTCTGCCACGTCAGCTCACCCAACCCACCCAAAAAATCCCATTATCCATGCCCAGGCTACCCCCACCCACCCTACACTCTCTTTCATCCACATCATTTCTTAATTAAACAAATTTAATTCTCACACAACATTTAACAAATTACGTTTTTTTGTTTCGACATCATATTATTGCATTCCATATATTGATTCGTTTACCCGTATTTACCTACATTACGAAATATAAACGGGTAAATACGTTTACATTCCGGCATTCGTTTACCCACATTAATAACAAATACCCAATCCATTAATAACAAAACATCCACTAAAAATTAAAAAATTTTAAAAAAAAATTTCGACGAATGGGGGGGGGACACGTGCCCCCCACCCGATGGGCGCCCGGGCGCCAAATCGGGTGCTCCGGCACCCGATTGCGCACCCGGGCGGGCGCCTGGGGCGCCCGCCCGACAGGCGCCCGGGTCGGGCGCGAGGGCGCGCCCGACCCATTATGGGTGCCCTCACACTTGTCAGAGATATCCTTGGATTTACACTACAACCATTGGCCTACCCTTTGATAGGCTATCGCCTATCAGCGTGTCACAATAATCAAGTTACTTTATGGTGGTGGTTTTTTTTGTATACTTTCAAATCAAACAAAGGAACAATGCAAATGGGAGACAAATGAGTCCATTGCTAGTTTGTACCTATGCTATAAAAATGGAACCGAATCGGAGGTCGAATCAGATGAATCAGATTGGATCGAAAATCAGAAGTTAATTAGTCGATTCTTTTTGGAAAAAATTGAATTCCACATCAATCCGGATCAAACCAGAAAAAAAATGAAAAGACTGATCAGTTTGATCACTGGTTGAACTGTGGTCTGACCAGAAGAGATTAAATTGTGTTTTGCACCATAAACTAGAAAAAGAAACAATTTATCCTCAAAAATAATTATTTTGTTACAATTTAGCCAAAAGACATTGATTTGTTTCAATCGTAAAACTTTTTACATATAAGATGTATTTTTGGTTTGTGAAAATGTAGATTATGATAATGAATAAAATTAATTAACATTATGTATCCTTAAAATTCATTTTTTTTCCTTTTAGTTGATGGTTGACGATCATTATATAATAATTAATGTGTTTCAGTGTTTTTGTAAACTTCATTATTAATTTTAATCATATGTTGTATAAAGACTTTAAGAACTTAAATATTTGGTAAAATACATGTAAAATTTGGTTCAATCGGTCAGAACACCGGTTGAATTGTTATCTTGGAGTCGGTTTGGTTCACAAAATGATGACGTTATCATTACGTCATAATCAGTTGTACCAGTTTGAACCATTCTGAATGAAACGAAACATTATCGGTTTACTTTTCGGTTCGATTTCAAAAATCTTGGTTTGTACTCGTGTACGTGTTTGACAATAATAATGAAGTTACAGCAATTATCTCAATCGGGAAAACTATTCCATTCTCTTTTGGAGATAAGGGACACTGAACTTGCATTATGGGCTTGAAGATTGGGTTAGGAAATAATTTGCAATTGCGTTCGTTAAGGTTATGGTCTTAGATCTAAGCGTCAAAAGTGATGAAATTAAATCATTTTCAATTCGAAAGTAATACCATTTTCCAATTCGACACTTTTAAAGTTGATGAAATATATTTGGTGAAGCATGGAAACCGAGAAACCAAGACCCACCATGCTCGAAGTGGTTCTACTCTATGGTTTGAACGAAATATTTGCAATTTCACACTTCAAAATTGTTGCTTTGTTAGAAGGAAACAACATATCAAGAAATTAAAGTTCCCTATTAATGTGTTTAAGAATTTAAAATATCTTATAGGACCCACATCGCTCCTGCAGAATATCTAACTTCCTTTATCTAACAAACACACAAAGGTTTGATTGGATAGAATAAGTGGATGGAAAAGAGAAAAGAAACCCAGCTCAAGCACATAGTTTGGCATTTGAGCAAATATACTCAAGTAGTTTCTTTGACACCACTCCATTCTCTAGTTCTTCACCTACCAAAGCATTTCAGGGTAAGAAATCTTCACGTTGTGTATGAACAATACAAATGAGTAAATGACCCACATATATACACCTGGTATCCAACTGGATTTGTTAGTTCACCACGATGGTCCCCCCCACCAGACACACATACGCGTGCGCACGCGCGTTTGGATAGCACAAAAAACCTCGATTTACAAAAAATGTAGTCTTAAAATTTTAATTTGTTGTTCGGATAGCAAAGTAAAAGAGAGTTTTGAAAATCAAATTTTGATCTAAAGTAAGCTTTTGAAAACGCAAGTGAGGCTTCTTTTTTCCACTCAAAATTGTTATTATTTACCTTGAATATGTGAATTAAGTAATTCTTTGGGAAAAACAAGCAAACGGTCGACCGATAGGAGTTCGGTCGACTGGTATTGCAGTTTGATGTGCAGTACAAAGTGTTTGGATATTTTCGGTTGACCGGTCGTTCTGAATCGCTCGACCGTTTCTATTTCTGAACTTCTTGGACAAAGTGTCTGGACACGTCCCGTCGACCGGTAATTCTCAACCGGTCGACCGTGTTTGCATTCAAAGGTTTCTAAACATTGCCTAGAGTTTTTCGGTCGAACAAAGGCGCACGACGGTCGACCGATGGAGCCCAAAGTCAATTACAAGTCTAAATCGGTCGACCGATTGAAACGGTTATGCCCACGATCTACACATTCTTTACTCCATTTTTTGGTGCAACTAATACTTGTTTTGACCTAGTATATAAAGGCAATTTCGTCCCATTTTGTTAGAACATCTTTCTTATTATCTACTTTGCATTCTTAAGAGAAAGAGAGAGCATCATTGTAGATTCGGTAGGAGCAATTTCAACTGGGATTCTCGTCGATTGGTTCATGCGTTCTATAAGTCTCTTTTGTAATTCGTTTCACTATAGTAGATTGGGGTTGTGTCGTCCGTGGTTTTCCCGCATTGAGTTTCCACGTTAAATTCTTTGTGTCTTGCATGTTTGCGTGGTTTGGTGTTTGTGATTTACGTTATTTGTGTTTATTTTCTTCCATCGGATACATTATTTTGTCGTGTTGTGTATTTTGAGAGTGATCTTATTCCCTAACAAAAACCATGTTTACGTTTCATCCCCTATCACCCTCAAACCACACACTATTCTTTCCTCTTTACCTTTTGCCATTCTAAGGTTTCCTTTCCCACCTTTCCTCAACTCTCTCTCTCTCTCTCTTAAACGTCGAGGTCTTTGTTGGCTTTTTGGTCTTAATCTATATTTTGATTATTCAATCAACCTAATCTTAATTATGATCATGTAGAGTAGCACACATGTTGCATTGCACATATATTGTTTTGAGCTAACCTCTACAGGTGATCAAGACTCAAGGAAGAAAGGAAAATCAAGTCAAGTCATGTAATCAAGCTCTTTTGAAGACATGTATTTTGTATTTTCTTTGAGTCTTAGGAACTTGTGTAAATTAAGCATACTTAAACACACACTAGGTTCCTTATAGAAGCCACACACGAAATTTCACACAATTTGGACTTCAATAGATCACCAAACTTAAACCGGAAAACACTAAACCTGAATCCTAACAGTTTGCCCACATTCGGTCGACCGTAACAGACCGTTCGGTCAATCGAGTGATCAATTATCCTGTTTGTGTTTTCACTGCCCGATTTCGGTCGACCGTATATGCCCTTTCGGTTGACCGTACGAACTTATTTTTCCGACCGTTTATTTTGTCGTATTATACCCAACGGTCGTATTCGTATTAACCAAATATACCCCAAATACATTTCTTGTATCGGTCGACTGAGGATTGTGAAGTCGTGAGCGGAGCTCGGTGATCCGAGCGGAGCTTGCAAGAGAGGACTAGGACCCGGGTGGGGTGTCGAACCTCTATAAAAATCACTCGTCTCATTGTGGTTTGCTTATTCCTTCCCTACTTACTTGTTTAGTTTAATTTCCGCTGCACATATCTTTGTTTGTTAAACGAGTAGGTAATTAGCGTAAAATTGTGATTAGTATTGTGGACCCATAACTCACACGATCCAACCGTCTCAAGCTCCACCAGCAACCCTATTCTCGGAAAATGCTACCTCCAATTTTATCACCACCACCATCACCACCTTCTACTTAGATATCAACAATGACTAAAGTTGTGCACACCATTGTGTGAAGAGAGGTGTTTGTCATGGTGCTTCAAGGTTGTGGTTAGGGATATGGAAGTGGAACAATTAATTCTAGCAAGATTTTTGATTGATATGGTTTTGTTGCTTTTGCTCTGTTGATCATATGATTTGGTCAAGAGACTACAAGACATGATGGATGGAGGCACGAAGGTGTTCTGTTAAAATGCCCATGTTGTTTTTACCTTGAATATGAATTAAGTGTTTCTACGGGAAACAGTAAAAACAGTCGAACGGAACTTAAGTTTCGGTCGACGTTGCATTTCGTCCAGGAGGAGTGCCTGGAAGTTTCCGATCGACCGGGTAGTCTCAATCGGCTGACCGAGTAAGCGCTCTGTCTCGCCCAGGAAAAATGCATGGAAGTTTCTGGTCGACCGATTGGACATATTCGATCGACAGGTTGTGCAGTCGAAGATCTTGGAAAAGTGTCTGAAAATTTTTGGTCGACCAGGGATCTCGACGGTCAACCAAATGCAGTTCCAGATCGTGCTACAACTTAAGTTCCGGTCGACCGTTCGGTTAATTTTCCCATGCTATGCACTTTTCTCCATGCTATTCTGGTGCAAATAATACTTGTTTTGACCTATTATATAAAGTCAATTTCATACACTTTTGTAATACCTCACAATATCTTACCATAATCTTCTTATTGTCATTCTACTTTTGCATTCTTGAGAGAAAATAGATAGAGAGCATCATTGTGGATTCGGTATGAGCAAATATAGTCGGGAATATTCGTCGGTTAGTCGTGTGTTCTGTAAGTGTTTCCTATAATACGTTTCTCTATAGTAGATTGATGTTGTGTCGTCCGTAGTTTTTTTCGTATTGTGTTTCCACGTTAAATCGTGTGTTCTTGCGTGTTTTGTGTGGTGTATTGTTTGTGGATTTGCATTATTTGTTTTTTCTCCAGTGGATTTTCTATTTTCGTTCCACTATGTATTTTGGGATTGATTATATTTCATAACAACCCAAATGGAGTAAAACCACAGAAGTGGGGCGTGGAGCATATTTCTTCTTTTTTATCTATTCTAAAAATACATTAAGGTATCTTATCCAAACATATTTTTTTTGAAAACTCTGATTTAGTAACATAGTATTTGAAATGGTTGCGATGCAGGAAATAGAACAACAGAAACTTAGATTTGAATTACAGTTTCTATCCAAACGGGCCCTTAACTTTTACATGTTGTTGCGCAAGAGTTTGGATGGTGACAAAGTTGGTGGCAACTTGACTTTCGCGCACTGGATTTTCTGGTGGGGGAGTGGAGTTCCCAATAGCTTCTCAATCGACCAAACAAAAACTAATCACTTCACACAACCGACAGATCGTCGTTAATTCTGATCATTATCTAATAATTAGCACGACCTTCTCCCGTTCTCCGTATGGAGTATGGACTACGGTCTACGGTTTAATTACATTCGTTGTTTTCTTTCTTTGCCTGACTTGATTTTCGACACCACTAAGTAAGTGAGTAATATTAAATGAAGTACACCAAAAATCAACTCCAACGGCACTCAATTACACAAGACGTCATTTTTTACTTCTTGCAAAGATTCCTTCAACTTTTGAAACATTACTTTTTAACTGGTAATTACTAAAGTATCATTAACATAAAAACTATACATATAAATACCAAAAGGAGCCAAAGAATTAAGGGTGATTTTGGAATATTCTCGTAGTCACTGTACACAAGTTCCATCCATATCCAAGGGGAAGAAAATCAATTGAGGAGAATGTGAAACGATAAGATCATTGGGTCCAAGTGTTTTTATTACAAGAATACTAACACGCAATATCAGATGACACTAGACAATTACGTACCGTGGGAGATGTTTCAGTTTTTGTTTGTTAGTTTTTTTTTCAATATACTTTCTCGGATCTGCAACCCACCTGAATAGACGGGAGACACATCATCGGTCAAACTTTGCCCAACTAAAAAACACTCCAAATTAAGTCTCTAGAAAATGGACCTTTTCCGCAAAATTTCAAAGGTTGAGGGTGAATACGCAAAACCTATTTCTTCGCACCCTCATTCTTTATGGTAACAAAATCCAAGACCCACTTCACAACCTTGACGTGCAAGTGCGATCCTCCACTCCACACACTTTAAAACAACCATCCCACCACCACACTCTCCTAACCTCCCTTCCTCTCTCCAAAGAAGATGTCGGGCAGCTGGGGCGGCCCCGACGACGTATTTTCCCTCTCCTCGGCGTCAAGAAGAAGCACCGACGACGAGGAGGCCCTCAGATGGGCGGCGTTGGAGAGACTACCGACGTACGACAGGCTCCGCACGAGCATATTGAAGTCTGTTGTTGAGGAGGAGATGGAGGAGGTGGGCCATGCAGATGGTGGGAAGAGGTACGTCCACCGGGCGGTCGACGTAAGAAGGCTCGGGGTTGGTGAGAAGCATGAGTTTATCGAGAGGACGTTTAGGGTGGCCGAGGAGGATAACGGCCGGTTCTTGGAGAAAGTCCGGCGTCGGATTGATAGGTATGTTTGTTGATCGTAATTAACGTATAACTGACATACTCAGATGGAAAATGCAAGTTAATCTTAACAGTTGTTTGTCATCTAGGATTTTCTTGTACCCGTAATTTATTCTTGCATTTCTATTATCAAGAGTTTATATATATATATATATATATATATATATATATATATATATAAGAACCTATTCCAAGGGAAAGCACTCTAATGTATTCGAATGTTATGATTAGAAGTACGGTTGAATTCAAAGATAGTGGAGTGTGAATTGAAGTCGGAGGTGGACGTCCCCTAATTGGAATTATATATGGGAACTCATTGGGTTTTGTTACATGTTTCTTGAGTTTAATTATTGTGGATTTTCTCTTATCTTATTTCTTGCTCTCAAAAGATAAGGATTTTGTTGCTTTAGGCAAAAGATAAGAGTTTTGTTGTTGGTGGGGAATTTGGTCGTATTGGTGAACTGACCAAAAGCAAAGTTTTAGCTTAATTTTTAAGTGCCACGCGTGGAGACAATATTTTTAGAAGTTTGGTGGGAAGTACAGTAGAACAAAGTGCTTTCTTTTTGCTGGTCCAGATTCAGTATTATTTAAGTCAAATTACAGTTTAAAGACTGGCTATGAATTGCTTACATGCAGAAGTCAGTTGCTTACGTCTCCTTTGGTCAGCATTCAGTTCCTATTTCATTGTACCACAAGGTTGGTTAGTAGGTAGTTGGTGGAAGGGTTTGGTGAGTGTGATTATCACATAACAAAAATATATTGAAAGAAACTACACATAATAAAAATTCTCAATAAGGTTACTGGAACCAGTTACATCCAATTGTTATTATTGTCATTACTCACTAATCCATCACTTTCTGGTAGGTAAACAGAGCCCTTCAAGTTGGTTTTCTTAATTATCTCTCTTCGTTCGTGTTCGTTGGATTTCCATCACAGCTTTGCTATTTTATTCCCGCAGGGTTGGCATCACGCTTCCAACAGTGGAAGTGAGATTCCAGAACCTGAACGTCGAGGCGAAATGCCACGTAGGCAACAGAGCCCTTCCAACGCTGGTCAACACTGCAAGGAACATTGCCGAGTCAGGGCTCGGCTTGTTTGGCATAAGGCTTGGCAAGAGGGCCACTCTCACCATCTTAAAAGATGCTTCTGGGATTATAAATCCGTCGAGGTAAATTCAAATTCAACTTAATTAACAACGTTAAAGGTAATTGTAATTAGTTTAACTGATTGGTAGTTTGTAATTCAGAATGACACTGCTCCTGGGTCCTCCATCCTCTGGGAAAACAACTTTGCTCCTTGCGCTTGCCGGAAAGCTCGACAAGAGTCTCAAGGTAGGGTGATTAACAAGGTGCGGTTGAGACTATGATCTTATTGTTTGATAAACATTTCTAATGTTACCAATCATGCTTAGGTTAATGGAAATGTGAGTTACAATGGTTACCGTCTCAATGAGTTCGTGCCGCAGAAGACTGCGGCTTACATTAGCCAGAATGACATGCATGTCGGCGAGATGACGGTTAAGGAGACTCTTGATTTCTCAGCAAGATGTCAAGGAATCGGAACCCGATATGGTGTGTAGTGTGTACACCTCTTGCACTTAAACTGCTGAATCTAATATGATATTGTTGAACGTTGATGGTATATAACAATATTATGGATTGCAGAATTGTTAACTGAGTTGGCGAGAAGAGAGAAAGAGGCAGGGATAGTCCCAGATCCTGAGGTCGATCTGTTCATGAAGGTCAGAGATTGAGAATTGGAGGATTATGACTAAATATACTAGATTTTTGTTTAGTCGCTAACAAGGTTTTAATTATTATCTTCAGGCAACGGCAGTGGAAGGAGTGAAGAGCAGCCTTCAGACAGACTACACTCTCAGAGTACGTTCGAAAATTAATGATTGGCGCCATAATCAGTTACACTTAAAATATCTTTAAAAAATACAGCAACACATTACCATCATACTCAATTTTCTTTAACATTGGTTCATGTAATGAGTTACAGATTCTGGGACTCGACATCTGCAGCGACACCATCGTCGGTGATGAGATGCAGCGAGGCATCTCCGGCGGACAGAAGAAACGTGTCACCACAGGTTCAAATAATTCAGTCAATCACGACTTTGCACAACTTGTACATTTGTAAAACATACATATATATTGAGTTGATTATTATTAAATTAAGGTGAGATGATAGTTGGGCCGACGAAGACGTTGTTCATGGACGAGATATCGACGGGGTTGGACAGCTCGACGACGTACACAATAGTGAAGTGTCTCCAGCAGATAGTTCATCTCGGAGAGGCCACCGTGCTGATGTCGCTGCTGCAGCCGGCGCCGGAGACGTTCGAGTTGTTCGACGACATCATATTGCTGTCGGAGGGGCAGATCGTGTACCAAGGCCCACGTGAGGACGTGCTCGGCTTCTTCGAGTCTTGTGGCTTCAAGTGCCCTGAGCGCAAGGGAACCGCTGACTTTCTCCAAGAGGTAAATCGATTTCAGTCATTTTTTACATCAACACTCTCCTTCTTTAGCATATATACACTTATTTTTAACTATCCCCTTTTTGCTCCCAAATTATGCTATTGTCTTAAAAATACACTTACATTAAGTTATTTCAAGCAATGTTAGATATTTATCCTTTAATAAATTAAGTGATAGTCATGTTGATCGAAACACTAAACCAACAAAACTATCAACTTTAGTTGCAATACACGTGGATGCAAGTATCAAAAGGCAAGACACAATAAAACCAATACAATGATCCCTAACCTATTGTTTTATAAGTATATTCACCAAAGCATAGGTTCTGCCAAACAACAATTAGTTACTTTATATTAAACTCTCAACGCCAAACGACAATGAAGTAGCAAACTTTGAAACAAATACTTTTGGAAAGTGTACAACATAGACTTTTTTTAAAGATATAATATAATATAGGTAGAACTGATTTGTAAGGTGTCCCCGATATTTTGAATATTTGAAAGGTGGCCCAAATATTTTGCAGGTGACCTCCCGGAAAGACCAAGCCCAGTACTGGGCCCACCCAACGACCCCCTACACCTACACCTCCGTGACCACCTTCGCTCGGCGCTTCCGCATCTCCCGCGCCGGCCGTCGCCTCCACTCCACCCTCTCGATCCCGTTCCCCAAGTCCACCTCCCACGGCGCCGCGCTCGTCCGGTCCCCCAACTCTGTCCCGACCCTGACCCTCCTCCGGGCCTCCTTCGCCAAGGAATGGCTCCTCATGAAGCGCAACGCCTTCGTCTACGTCTTCAAGTCCGTCCAGATCGTGCTCGTCTCCTTCGCCTCCTCCACCGTATTCCTCCGCTCCCGCTTCAGCGCCAAGGATCAGGACGACGCCGCCCTCCGCGTCGGCGCGCTGGTCTTCGCGCTCGTTATTAACATGTTCAACGGCTTTACGGAGCTCCCGCTTGTCATACAGAGGCTTCCGGTTTTCTACAAGCACCGGGATTTGTTGTTTTATCCGACATGGGTGTTCACGCTCCCCACGTTCCTGCTCAAGGTTCCCATCTCCGTCGTCGAGTCGGTTATTTGGGTCGGGATGACGTACTACACCATCGGATTCACGCCCGAGCCGAGCAGGTTAGGAATTTGTGGTTTATGTTGTGTTGTGTTGTTGATTAAGTAAGTTTTTAAGATGTGAAATCCGATCGTAATCATGTCTAATACTCAATGGTGATAGTCGAGATTTTGGGATAATCAAGAGGAACTATGATTTTTATCGTGACTGCAATTAAAGAGAGATTATTCAAAACTAGTAACTTGCAAGAGCGTATTTAATTATAGTTGCGGCTAGGTTTTGCTAAATGAAGCAAATTAATTTCTGGAAAATTGGTTTGCTTCTAATTAAATTTAAGTTTACGTACATTTGATGTCCTTATCTCTTGATTGATTTGAAAGTTTCAGAAGCAGCAAGCAATCAAAATTATGAATGAAGTTGGATATCAAAATGATATTTTCTTCTGCTATACCTCTAGTGACAAAATCCATAGATGATAGGTTGTTGGTTTAGTTTTTATGTTGAATATTGTATTGCATTCATGTGGGTATGAGTCATTAATATTGTGTAATGATGATAAGCAAGTAGTTTAAGATAGTCAAGAAGTCTTATTAGCCATCAACTACCCAGCAAGAAATGAAACCATATTTCTGTCTGACGATGATAAAACATACGAAAATATCATCAAATTATGCAGAATGTGAAACAAATTTGCAATGTTTTGTCCAACTATATAAACATATGATGATCACATTATGAAGAACATGAAATGAAATTGCAATATTTTGTCTAACAATGTAAATGTATGATCATCAAATTATGCACAAACATGATAAACTAGCAATAAATATGAATTTTGCTCTTGATTACTCTCATGTGATATTGTACTTGTGTTGTAGGTTTTTTAAGCAGCTGCTTTTGATATTCTTGGTCCAGCAGATGGCAGCAGGGCTCTTCCGGGTCACTGCTGGAGTGTCTCGATCTATGGTTATTGCTAGTACGGGCGGAGCGCTTATGCTTCTCATTTTGTTCATTCTTGGTGGTTTCATTCTTCCAAAAGGTGGTTTTTCTTGTTTGCTTATAGATGATGCTTGTAATTTGTAATGCAAGTCCATTGTACTGATCTTGACATTTTTTTGTTTATAACAGCAATAATTCCAAGGTGGTGGATATGGGGATACTGGGTCTCTCCACTGAGCTATGGCTACAATGCTTTGGCTGTCAATGAATTGTTGTCCCCGAGATGGATGGATATATCTGTGAGTTCCTTCTCTGCAACCGTGTTCCAAGTAACTTTGAAGTTCGGTTTCCGTTGTGAGAATTTGAAGCTGATACGGAATGTTACAGGTGCCCGATGGTCGAAGTGTTGGGGTCGCAGTGCTTGAAAATTTTGGCATTGTTCCCAAGAGTTACTGGTATTGGATTGGCACAGGTGCCCTTCTGGGGTTCACCATTGTTTTCAATCTCCTTTTCAACTTTGCTCTCACCTACCTAGACCGTAAGTAACATCAAAGTTAAGTTCTATTTTTTATTCACAAAACACAACTTTATTCTTTTATCGTGGGCCACAGCTTTAGGAAAGCCACAAGCTGTCATATCTAAAGAAGCTGCCACTGAAATGGAGACTAAGAAAGATGATACAAAAGGATTACCTTGGCTGAGAACTGCAAGATCAAACAAAGAATTGTTCAGCAGATCTATATCATCTTCTGATGGAAATAATGCAAGTAAGTGATCCTTTCTTGCAGTACATTTGGCAAAATGATGCTTGAAGATGAGTGAATGATTTATCATGATTCTCATTTTCTACAGGGGAAACATTGTTCAGAAAAATGAGTCGACGTGTCAATGGTCTTGATGAAGGTGCAGATATCTCACTGGAATTTCTCGACCAAGTTACCCCAAGGAGGGGAATGGTGCTGCCTTTCACTCCCTTGTCCATGTCTTTTGATGAAGTAAACTACTATGTTGATATGCCCCCAGTAAGTTTTTTATCGTTCCGCTTTCTAGCTATTATATTTGGAATTTCAAAACTGTTTTGTTGGCATGCACATACCCTCTTGTTTAAATTAGGTGCATCTGAATTTTTTATCTGCTTGTCAGGAAATGAAAGCACAAGGTGTAACAGAGAATAGGCTCCAATTACTACGCGGGGTAACTGGTGCTTTCCGACCTGGAGTTTTGACAGCACTAATGGGTGTCAGTGGAGCTGGAAAGACGACTCTGATGGATGTTTTAGCTGGAAGAAAAACTGGTGGATATATTGAAGGAGATATAAGGATCTCTGGTTACCCCAAAAATCAGGCCACATTTGCAAGGATTTCTGGTTACTGTGAACAAACAGATATTCACTCACCCCAACTGACAATCAGGGAATCACTGGTTTATTCTGCATTGCTTCGTCTCCCAAAGGAAATCAATGATGATGAAAAATTGGTAACTTTCTTCGTTCTAGTTCCGTTTCAAAATGCTTATGCTCTATTACCAAGTCTTAACTTTTGTGGTCATATATTCTTTTTTATTATTATCACACAACTTAATTGAGATTTTAGAGCTGATACACTTTTCACTTTTATTTTGCTTCCCAGTTATTTGTCGATGAGGTGATGGAACTAGTGGAGCTTGAAAATCTCAAGGATGTTTTAGTGGGGCTTCCGGGTGTTACGGGGTTGTCGACAGAGCAAAGGAAAAGATTAACTATAGCCGTAGAATTGGTGGCCAATCCTTCAATCATATTCATGGATGAGCCTACATCTGGTCTTGATGCAAGGGCTGCAGCTATTGTCATGAGAACTGTCAGAAACACCGTAGATACAGGAAGGACAGTTGTGTGCACAATTCATCAACCAAGTACCGATATTTTTGAGGCTTTTGATGAGGTAATTAACTAATTACATACTTGTTTTCCAATTTAATGTGTTCATATTTAATTGCCCCTTTCAACATTGTTGAATTTATTCCCTCTTCCATCCTGTTTGATGGTGACTATAACGCAACTTAAGTATAACTTTCACCCAAGCTCTATCAAGGACTCCACCACGTTGATTTGTTTTCCTTAGCTTGGACCTATTTAGAGCATCTTTCTGCTTCTATCTATTCTACAAAAGAAGCTAGTAATTCCCATCTCTTATTTATTTTTTGAAGCATAGTAGACCCTAGAAATTTTATATACAAGCTACCGAATTTTATTTCATGCACCCAATTACCCTAAGTGCTTTTTGTTCCTTTTTATTTTTCTGATCTTATATAAGCAAGTTTATATTTTTCTTTTACTCCTTTATGCCCTCCAGTTCATGTTTGAATTACAATAAGTTCTAAGTTTCACTTCAATTATTAAATTATTGTATTTCCTATTTAAATTACAGTTGTTGCTACTGAAAAGAGGAGGGCAAGTTATCTATTCTGGACCTTTAGGTCGGCTTTCTAGCAAGGTCATTGAATATTTTGAGGTAATATTCTTCTCTCTTAATTTGATATTGCTAATTGATTAAATTCTTATACATGTATCCAGACATAAGAATAGTTAAGGAACTTATTGTTGTCAAGTTCATTATACAACATTCTTGTCGTGGGAAATTTCTGAAAGATAAGAACTAGTAGTAGCATTTTCTCTACAATTAATACATCTTTTGCATTTCAGTCGGTTCCTGGAGTTACAAAAATCAAAGATAAATACAACCCTGCCACTTGGATGCTAGAGGCAAGTTCTATTGCGACTGAAGTTCGACTAGGCATTGATTTTGCTGAACACTACAAAATTACAAGTTTATATCAGTACGTATAAGACTTCTCTCATTCAATCTTACAATCTCCGACATTATCCCTTTATTTTGTTTTGATCCTTAAGCTGGTATTAACCGATTATATATTTAGTTCATTCTTTGATGATAGGATAAAATTGTGTTTTATGGACGGTATTTATACTTTCCTTTCTACTTCTCTAGGAGGAACAAGGCACTTGTTAAGGAGCTGAGCAACCCTCCCCCGGGTTCATGCAATCTTTTTTTCCCAACCCGGTACTCTCAGTCTTCGTTTAGACAATTTAGATCTTGCCTGTGGAAGCAATGGTGGACTTATTGGAGGAGTCCGGACTACAATCTAGTCAGATTTTTCTTCACCTTAGCTTGTGCACTAATGCTTGGTAGTATCTTCTGGAGAATTGGCCGTAAGAGGTGATCATATGAATGAGTTGCTGATGTACTTTCTTACTCTATTAGACTGAGTGGCTAGTAAGTAGTAACTAACTTGTAAAAATGATGTTTGCATTTATGGTTATCCAGGGATAATGCAAATGAGCTAACCACCATCATTGGAGCTATGTATGCTTCGGTCCTATTTGTGGGCATCAACAACTGCTCCACTGTCCAGCCAGTTGTCTCAACAGAGAGAACGGTCTTCTACCGAGAGAGGGCTGCTGGCATGTATTCTGCCTTGCCATATGCTCTTGCACAGGTGAAATATGGGTTCTAATTTGTTTTATTGAATTACTCGTAGATGAATTAACTAATCCGGGAGGGCCATACCGGATTATTTTTCATGAATCTTTTGTTCTTTTATATCTTGAAAAAATGTTTCAAAATCACGTCTTGTTTAATGCAGGTGAGTGTGGAAATTCCATACGTATTTCTCCAAACAACTTACTACACTGTTATTGTCTATGCCATGCTGAGTTTTGAGTGGAGCGTGGTAAAATTTTTGTGGTTCTTCTACATTACCTTCTTCTCCTTTCTCTACTTCACATACTATGGAATGATGACGGTATCTATATCTCCCAACCATCAAGTGGCATCCATCCTTGCGTCAACTTTCTATTCCTTGTTCAACCTCTTCTCTGGCTTCTTCATTCCCAGGCCTGTAAGTATTTGTTCCTGATCATTCAAATATCAGCTCTATGCCTCTATATGTGTGAGAATTGGTAGCTGATAATAGTCCACCTAATATTTATGCACGTGTTATGTGTAAATGATTTTATTTCTGGTACTATGGTAGAGTGGTGTAGTTCTTCGAACGGGCAGCAGGTTATATGAAATAAAAGGTTAAATTCATGCTTCTTTTACTTGTCTAATGTGTTTGGCTTTAATCATGTTGTTTTCAGAAAATCCCGAAGTGGTGGGTTTGGTACTATTGGATATGTCCTGTGGCCTGGACAGTTTACGGGCTCATAACTACACAATATGGAGATTTGGAAGACATTATCAAGGTGCCTGGCCAGAATGATCAGTCTATCAAGTTCTATGTGAAGAACCACTTTGGATATGATACAGATTTCATGGGAACTGTTGCTGCTGTTCTAGTTGGATTCACCGTCTTCTTTGCCTTCATGTTTGCGTATTGCATTAGAACTCTTAACTTCCAGAATAGATAGGGCAGATTCCAAGGATAACTAGTCCTAAAGAAGAGTTGGAGATTGCTGGTTGCTCCTGGATCTTTGTTCTTGCTGATGATATAAAATGTTGTGAAATTTGTTAAGTGTAAATAACCACATAATGTCTTTTATGAAGCTCATAAGCTTAATTTGTAAAAATATTGATCCTATCATTAGGCAAACCACTTTGTACCTATTGCTTTTTGACTGACCAGAAGTTTAACTGAATTTGCCAGCTACTGCAAAACAAATGCAGGAAGACTTTTTACTGAATGTTTGATGTCGATGGACTGGTGGTCTTGTAGTTTACATGTGGTTTTACAAGGGTTTTTTTCGACGATAGTTTTACATGGGTTTTTTGGATAATGTTTTACAAGATTACTCTTGCCTTGCGTAGTTACTTTTGTGTCGCCTCTGGACCGTGAGGCGTGAGTGGGATGGGTTTGTTATACAGAACACACGTGACATTAAAGAAAAAATGATGATAAAATTAGGGAACTACTAAACGTCGCCCCAAAACTACTTAAATCGCCCCTTGAAATTATCAAATTGCCCTTAACAATATATTTAATACCCAAATCGTCCCGTGTCTATAAATAAGGCCTATGGTCTTGTATATTCATAATTTATCAGTAAAAACACCACGAAAATGTCTGGCGAGGGTGATGCATCGGGTGAGGTAAGCCTGGCGCGGGGAAATTTTTGGGCCGAGCGTCTGCATTAGACGCCTCCCCCATGGGGAGGGCGTCTGCGTAGGACGCCCTCCCCATGGCCGAGGCGTCTAACTCAGACGCCTACACAATGGGAGAGGCGTCTTATGTAGACGTCCTCCCCATGGGTAAGGCGTCTGTAGTAGACGCCCTTCCCTTCGGTCAGGCGTCCTACGCAGACGCCTTACCGTTGGGGAAGGCGTTTAACACAGACGCCCCATCCATGGGGCAGGCGTCTAACACAGACGCCTTTTTTTTTTGATTTTGATTTTGTTTGCATTATATATAATAGTATGAAAGGTTATCAAACACAAATACAAATAATAAGGGTACAACAGATAAGCAAAACACAAATACAAACAATAAGCGTACGACATGTTCGCAAACACAAACACAAATAATAAATAATAAGCGTACAACAGATAAACAAATATAAATGCAAATACTAAGCGTACCACAGATAAGCAAACACAAATACTAAGCGTACAACAGATAAACAAATATAAATGCAAATACTAAGAGTACGGTACAACAGATCAGCCTACTCATCATCCGAATCATGGTCGGAGATGCCTAACTGAGTATGCCATGACTGTATGATCTGATCCACATCTCCGCATGCAGCTCTGGCATCGTCTGGCAGCTCATCCCTCATCTGCAAGATTGGGTCTACAGCCCGTATCATCTTACCCATCCACTGCACATAACATTAACATTAGCGTACATTAACAAATTATACGGTACAAATAAATTTAGATAAAATGAAAAAATTACCAGATCGCCACACGTCCTATCTGGTGGTCGATCTGCTCTCCGGGAGGCACCACGGACGATGATAGGATGTGAGTAACTACCGAACCAATCAAGATAACGTGCATCACACTCGGAGGGGTCGCGACTACGTCTGAAGTCGCCAAGGAACAATCGGCATGATCTCGGAAATGTCCGCCAAGTCGATTCCGCTGTAGAAGCGGGGAACCTGACGTCGTACGTCGCTGCTGTCGCAGACCGCACCGCATGCTCTGGTGTCGGAATGTCAACCGGGATCACCTGAACATATCCTAACTGACGCAAGACCCGATCGGGCATATAAGGCTCTATGATATCCCGATAACGAATAAGACCCATCAATAAAGTCCTCGGGACATCCGCTGCTGGGTCAGGACCATAGGGTAACCACTCCACCTAAAGTTTAACACATTAATAATAATACATCTTAAAATTAAATAAATGGTGTAAAGTTTGATACCTCTGATGCAGTCATCTGATCTAGCCGTGCGCGGATGGAACGCAATCGTCCATCGCTCTTGTCCTCGCTCCGGACAACCCACATACCCGAACGTGGATGACCCTCGTCGATAATCTTCCGCTCACGATGCGGGCGGAATGCAGGAAAGTACTCGTATATCCACGCCTGCAGCAGCGTAAGACAACCTGCAATCCCAGAACAATCCGCACGGCTAGCTATCCCAAGCTGCCGGTACAGGTATGCCAACGTCGCTGACCCCCACGAGTACTCACGAACGGTCTCCGGGTCCTTAGCCTCCAGTAGATCGCGTGGTCTGATCCGACAACCACTCTTGTCGACAAACAAGACGGCTCCGAGCATCAAGAATAGGTACGCCGTCAACTGTGTATCATCGGCCCGCGGAGGTCGTGCCCGTCTGCATAGGTCCTCAAGGGAGTCGATGCCGACACCACCACCACTCCATAAAGCTGTATCTCTCGCCAGACCATCAGGTGTGACACCAAGCAACTCTGCCACATAACACCTCAGCTCAGACGTCGACCCCTGAGCACTAACCAGACGACCATCCACAGGAAGTCGCAGGATCTGGAAAACATCGTGAAGCATGATCGTCATCTCTCCGAAAGGCATGTGGAAAGTGTTGGTGTCAGGCTGCCACCGCTCCACAAACGCCGAAATCAAAGACATGTCGAGATAAGGGAACATGCTGTACGGTAAGTGCCCCAAATGCGTGGCACTAATCTCCTCTCTGATATCAGCACTCAGTGTAGACCGCCAACCCTGTAGTGCTGTACAGGCTCTGTGCCGATTATGGCACTTCAGAACCTTCCGATCCTCTCCGTCCCAGATCCGTCTAGCAATGTGACCCCAGAAACTAGGAATGACGCTCCCATCTAAAGGACCACCAGGCGTCATACTGCTCACGATCCAAGAATCGTCCTGGACCCTCTTCTTCTTCTGAGCGCGGGGATCAACAGTGCACGAGCTCGAATCCCCGGTCGTAAACCTCCCACCCCTACCCTTCCGCACCATCCATCCGGCGGAAGTAGAAGTACCCGCTCGACCACGTCCTCCGCTATAATCCCCCTGCCTCTCCACCTCCGGCCGCACATCATACGGGCCATCATCGTCGCTCTCGTCGTCAAAACTATCCACATGCTCATCATCGAAGGAATCACCCTCCTCCTCACGACGACGTAATGCCTCCCTCTCCCTCCTGACCGAAGCAGATATCCCCCGTCTACGTGGATGACGCGGTGCTGAATCATCCTCTAAAGAACGGAAGGCGTGTAATGGTATCGACTTGCCTCTCCCTCCACTGTGACCCGATGACTATTTATTGAAATTTTAAATACAAATTTGTTAAATTTGTTAAACTAAATTATCATATTTATCAAAATTGTTAAACTAAATCAAAATTTGTTAAACTTAATTATCAAAATTGTTAAACTAAATCAAAATTTGTTAAACTAAATTAAAACAATTGTTAAACTAAATCAAAATTTGTTAAAACTAAATATCACAAATGTTAAACTTAATAAGAATTTGTTAAATTAATTTTTTTGATTTATCACTATTTATTAAAGTAATTATGATATTTATTAATTAAAAAAACAAAAAAGGAGGAGGCGTCTGCGACAGACGCCTCCCGCAAGGTGGAGGCGTCTGGCGGAGACGCCTCCTCCTACGGGGAGACGTCTTCGGAAGACGTCTCCCCCATCGGGGAGACGTCTTCCGCAGACGTCTCCCGCTTCGGGTCGGCGTCCGAGGGAGACGCCCCCCGCATGGGGCGGGCGTCCGAGGAAGCCGCTCCCCCCATAGGGGGAGCGGCTTCCGAGGACGCCCGACCCATGCGGGGGGCGTCTCCCTCGGACGCTGACGCATTTTTTTTTTTTTTTTTTAAAAACAAATAAATAACGTAATGTTACCTCATACGGGTACACCGGGGGAACTGCTGGCTGCTTCCCTGGCCTCCGAGACATTCGTAATCTTGTGTAGTAGGTATAGGAAGAGAAAGTTTTGAAAAAAGAGTGAAATTGTGAGATATATAAGCAAAAATAGGAGGAAGGGCAATTTGGTAATTTCAAGGGGCGATTTAAGTAATTTTGGGGCGATGTTTAGCAGTTCAGTAAAATTAGGGAACTAAACTTCGTTCCAAAATTACTTAAATCGCACCTTCAAATTATCAAATTACCCTTAACAATTTATTTAATACACATATTGTCCCGTGTCTTTAAACAAGATTTTTGACTCAGTTTTACTAACATTCATAGTACCAACACCACGAAAATGTCTGGTGAAACACCTGGATCAGGCGAAGTAACGGAGATGGATTTTTTTTTCCGATTCGGGCGTCTGGCTAAGACGTCTGCACCATCGTGGAGGCGTCTGGCTAAGACGCCTCTACGATGGTCCAGGCGTCTTAGCCAGACGCCTATACCATGGTCTCAGCGTCTAGCTAAGACGTCTCCACGATGGTGAGCGAGCGGCATTTCCACCTCGCCGGTGAGGTGGCAAGGGGGCAGCGCCTCCTGGAATTTTTTTGGATTTTGAAATTGTTGGATCTGGAAATTTTTGAATTTTCGGTGTACCGAAGGGGTATCAGTCATCCGAATATAGTAATTATTAACTTATTAATTAATTTAACAATTATCTAAATTTATAATCAATTATCTTTTTAAAAAAATAATAATAAATTACGGACGTCCGACGGAGCCACCCCACGTAAGAGGGGGCGTCTGGCTAAGACGCCTCCCCCATGGGGGAGGCGTCTTATACAGACGTCTGTCCCACGGGCGGAGCATCTGGGTAACACGCATCGCCGATGGGTAAGGCGTCTGGGTAAAACGCCTCCCCCATGGGGGATGCGTCTTATCCAGACGCTCCCTCCTACGTGGGGGCGACTCCGTCGGGCGCCCGTAATTTTTTATTATTTATTATTATTATTTTATTAAAAAGATGTTAGATATTTTACCAGATTCGAGTACACTGGGGCGTTCGTTGGTTCATTACTGACCTCAAAAACATTATTTTTTATGATTATAAGAGGAATATGAAGAGAGATGTGTGATAGGAGGGTAAAATGTCGCGTTATAGCAGTAGAAATGAGAGAATGACAAAATGGTAATTTCAAGGGACGATTTAAGTAATTTTGGAGCGATGTTTAGCAATTCAGTAAAATTAGGGTCGTAAATGGGATGGGTTTGAAAAAATCGTACCTGCCACCTACATAATCCACCTACTAAGTAATCTGTCTCGCAACCCGTCCCGCATAACCTGCAATATTTTCAATATTTTTATTATTTGATGTTGGAATTTGTTATATTATAATATATTTTCATTATAATGAGTGTTATTAATATTCGTTGAAGTTTCTTACATAATGTGTGTTGTTTTTAAAATCTTATAATGAATGTTTGATGTTAGAATTTGTAATTATTATTTAGTTTGTGTTTTCAATGTTTTTATAATGAATGTTATTAGGAAAAAATGTGGTGATTGATAATTATTTCTCAAGTTTTGTAATCTTTTCTTAGGAAAAATCTCAAAAATATAAAAAATCCTGCCAAACCCGTATAACCCGCACAATATAGTATAACCATAGGCGAAACGGATAGTGGTGGACCAAAAATCTGTCCGTTTTTATTATTTTAATCTGAAAAAATATGACACAACTTGAGTCGAACTTTCGTATAAACGGGGAATAACTTGCAACGTAACATCCCACCAACCCACGTTACACACATACACATCATCCTGCGTTCTGTTAAATATATTACATTTTTTACTAGATTAAGGTGCGTGAAAACTTTAGTCGCCGTCAAATAAAGTCAGAATTCTCCTTCCATTCCAGATTATAAAACCTCACACCAAAGATAGTTCCAACGTATTACTCATTTGGCATGGGTTTCTCTTCGTGAAATTGGGCATTGGTTAATATTGTTCTAGCATGTAAAAATTATCACGTGGTCAATGTGATTGATACACATAAAAAAATACGACACAAATTAATAAGTCACCACACAATTTCCAAGCCTAAGGACAACGTACACAAAAAATAGTAGGATACATACAACATTTCGTTATACTTAGGGTGCGTTTGGATTTGATTCTTGTGATAAGATTCCTGTGAGAATTCAGATTCTAAGTAAAAATGTAAGAATCCTGAATCCTAAAAGAATCAAAATTCGTTTGGATGGAAAAAATCATTCCTCGCGATTCTAAATGTCAAATGACCAGTATGCTCATATATTTAAATTTATATTATTATTAGATTATTATTGTAAGATATGATATGATTTTTTTACTAAGTTAGAAATATTTATGTTATTTTTTAATATTAAAAATTATCATAAAATAAAATGTATATGGAATTTATCTAATAAATATCGAAAAACATGAAAATATTTTTGGATTAAAATATATATCGTAAATTCATCAAGTTTATTAAATAAGTATCATAAATTCATCAAGTTTATTAAAATATAATATATATATATATATTTGACATTTATAGTTTCTAATTAGAAATTTATAATATATATATATGAATAAAAATATTAAAATACGAGGGTATTATGATAAATACAACTGAGGGTAATATGGTAAATGTGACTTTAAAATTTAGATTTTTGTAAGAAGTTATAAAAATTCACCATCTTCTTTTTTTACAATTTTCGTTATTAAAAATCAGAGAATTTATAGAATTTGGAAGTTGATTTTCTATTTGTGAAGCACATTTTATTGTATTCTTGTTGGAATACAACTAAGAATCCGTTGTCAAACGCACCTTTACAAGACCACCGTGCAATTATCTAAAAAATCAAAGGGTGTCGTGTTGATTCTCAAGAATCTATCCTTACAATCAGTTTAACCCAAATATCATCACCGAAATCGTTTTTGACATGCAGAATCAGAATCTAACGGTTAGAATTTGCTCTAGTTTTTAATTATTATCACATAACACTGTTCATAATTTTGGGAACATTTGTTTATATTAGCCTCGTCAACCTAAAATATTTACCAAACACCACTAATTATTTTGAATTTTGCCACTTTTGATTAGGTGCTACTATCGTCGGAAAATTACTTAAATTACTCCAAAATTTACCTTTTTACCCTTAACAATTTATTTAATACCCATTTCGTACCGTCTCTTAAAACAAGATTTCTACCTACGTTTTTCTCATTTTCCCAGTACAAACACCACGAAAATGTCTGATGAAGCGTCTGGATTCGGTGAAGTAAGACCAACAAAAAAAAATCGAGTCGAACGTTTAGGTAAAACGCCCCCTCATGGAGGAGGCGTCTTAGCCAGACGCCTCACTAAGACGCCTCACCCAAGGGGGGATGTCTGGATAAGACGTTCCGTCCTAAAAAAATCTTAAATTACTTAATTTACTATCGACTAAGATTCTGTTGTTTGTGCAAACTTCTGAAATACATTGGAAAATAAAAAAAATCGTATTTATTTACTATGATTTCCAAAATTTGATATTATCTATAGATATTGTATATATAAATATATAATTTTATTGTGAAGTGAGTTGTATAATAAGATTTAAATAGATATTGTATATTTTAGTTTAATTTAACGTGAAAAACTAAAAGAAAAAAATTCGATATATTTTAGTTGGTATTTTTTGGGAACTACTAAACGTCGTCCCAAAACTACTTAAATCGTCTCTTGAAATTACCAAATTGCCCTTAACAATATATTTAATACACATATCGTCCCGTGTCTTTAAACAAGGTTTTTGACTCAGTTTTACTAACATTCCTAGTACCAACACCACGAAAATGTCTGGCGAAGCACCTAGATCAGGCGAAGTAACGGAGGTGGATTTTTTTTTCCGACTCGGGCGTCTAGCTAAGACGCCTGTACATCGTGAAGACGTCTCGCTAAGACGTTTGTACCATCGTGGAGGCGTCTCGCTAAGAAGCTTGTACCATCGTGGAGGCGTCTGGCGAAGACGCCTCCACCATGGTTGCGACGTCTTAGCCAGACGCCTACACGATGGTACAAGCGTCTTAACCAGACACCTCTACCATGGTCTAGGCGTCTGGGTAAGACGCCTCCACGATGGTACAATCGTCTTAACCAGACACCTCGACCATGGTCTAGGCGTCTGGCTAAGACGCCTCAACCATGGTGGAGGCGTCTTAGCCAGACGCCTCCAGGATGGTACAGGCGTCTTAGCCAGACGTTCCGTTTTTGTTGTCAAATAAAAATTATACGGTGTGTTATCTCAAATTATTTGACGTTTCTTTGCAAGTTTTCGGTGGGACCGGTCGGATTACAATTAGTTTTTTGCAAGTGATGAAGATTCAAAAAATTTCCAGATCCAACATTTTTTAAGATACAAAATCCCCCGGCGGTAAAACATCCTGACTTACAAATACCATCTCGACAGGTCGTTCAGGGGTCTCGGTCATCCGAATATAGTAATTATTAACTTATTAATTAATTAATTTAAAAATTATCTAAATTTATAATCAATTATCTTTTTTAAAAAATAATAAAAAATTACAGGCGTCCGACGGAGCCGCCCCACGTAGGAGGGGGGCGTCTGGGTATGACGCCTCCCCAATGGGCGGACGCCCGTAATTTTTTTTTTTATTTTTATTTTTTATTAAAAAGATGTTAGATATTTTACCAGATTCGAGTACACTGGGGCGTCCGTTGACTCATTACTGACCTCCAAAACATTATTTTTTATGATCATAAGAGGAAGATGAAGAGAGATGTGGGATAGGAGGGTAAAATGTCACGTTATAGGTGTAGAAATGTGAGAAGAGCAAAATGGTAATTTCAAGCAACGATTTAAGTAATGTTGGGACGATGTTAAGCAATATTTGTTTTTTTTTTTTCAATTTACCCGATACGATACGACTGATTGAAAATTAATTGTTTAGAATCGATATCCAAAAGGTGCAAAAATTTGAAATCGGCCTACACTGTACGACAACTTCATAGTCATAGGTACTGCAAATGCTATGATGCTAGGGGCACGCCTCTGGCACTGCATCCATTTTACCGCATATAAAACAAATCCCAAATCCTCCGAAGTCCAAACCAAACCGGAAACTACCACCACCACCACCTTCCATGGCTTCCTCCCCTTCTCCCTCCATTCCCCTCCCTGACGCCGTCGAGCACCTCCTCCACGACCTCTGCGCCGACCGCTCCCTCTCCCCTCCCGACCCCGGCGCCCGGTCCGACCTCGCCCGGCTCGGGGCGGCCGCCGCGGTGGATATACTCCAGAAGATTCGTTCCACTCCTAGTGATATCAGGACGTTGAGCGGTTACATCAAGCACATGTCCAAGCGGAAGTTGGACGCCGACCGGCCTCTGCCTCCGTCGCCTTCCCGATTAGGTACCTGACTGACTTTTGTGGTCGCAGTTTTGAGGTTTCTGTTGTTTGTTGATTGTGTTTCGCAGAGGAATTTTGTTTCCGTTTGATTTCTAAATGTGGAAATACCTGACCTTCGTGGTCGCCGTTTTGAGCTTTCTGTTGTTTGTTTGTTTGCGAGTTTTGCGGAGGAACTCAGTTTTTGGTTTCTTTTGGTTGTTTTCTGAGTTCGCAAATGAGCTCTTCTGAGGTGGTAACGTGTAGTGGTTGATATTGCTTTCAGTGACTTTGAGTTTGCATGTTGTGAATTAGAGATGGTTTGTTATTGATGTGTGGATTTAGATTGCTTCTTCAGATGATTTCGTGCAGTTTGCTTACTTATAGAATGTATTTGGTAGGTAGAAAGTGCAGGGAAACCTAAAATTCTACTTCCATATCTTAAAATTGAAACCGGAGGAACTCGAACACTCTTATCTCCAAATTTTTTTTTAGTTTTTCCTGTCCATCACTCGAAAGTCATTTCAGAACTTTAGTTCTCCACTTAAAAGTTTTCCTACGTACCGGTCATTCCATACTTGGGGTTTTTACTATTCCGCAGGGTTATGTGATAATTGCTTGTTATTAGGCCAGAGTCCAATGCATGAAATCTGTTACCTTGTGTTAATGGTCACTTTAGCTGGTAGGTTGTGAGAAATTTAGTTACTCCTCAACCTCTCTAAAGCCTAAAGCTTAAAAGCCTGACGAGTTAAGCGGAAAATAGTAGTCAAAACTTCACCACAGAACACTGATAAATTCTGAATGCTCCCTTCCTATGTCTTACTAAATTATTCTTCATGCCTACAGACAGACTATAGGTTGTAAGCTTTGTGTCCCAAAGCTTCCAGATTAGGTACCTTTTTGTTGTGTCTCCTTCTTCCAGATTTTGAGCTTTCCATTTGATGTTCGGAATGCTGGGTTCTTTGAGCTTACTGCAGCTTTTGGAATTCTAGAGAGTTATGTTTTTCTTTTGTTTCCGTTGTTTTTTAAGTGCACCAAGACCCACTTTTTAATTGGTAGTGTATGGTGGTGGATCTTGCGTTTGCTAACTGTGTGTTTGCATGTTGTCAAATGTAGAGATGAGTTTTTGTTCTTGTCGCTTCAGTTGATTTCATGCAGTTTTTCTTGCTTATAGAGTTAGCAATTTTGGGTTTTTTAATGTTCCACAAAGTTGTAGATTGTTGCCTACCTGTTAATCTGTTATTACTCCAGAAATTATTGTTTTTTGTCCACACGTAGACACCTGATAGTATGGGTTGTAGGTTTTGTGTCCCATTGTTCAAAAAATTTCATCTAATGCCCTTTGAACTTTGGTTGGGTCATCATGACTTTAAAACTCATATGTTTAATTAATACAATAATACTTTTAAGCATCCTATGTTTTGTTTTTAAACTTCGGATGCCTGACCATGTTTGCAGTTCTGTCGTGCCCACACAGCGATGATTGTTTTTGGTATATTTGGCATGGATGATTTGTTAGTGGACCCTACAGCCCTGTTGATATATTTGGCACATTTAAAATTTGTTATTTGATTAAAGGCTTTGTTGTTATTTGATTCGATTGTTTTTTATTGGTGATTCAATTTCATTGTAATTTATCTATTTAAGTAACTTTGTCAAAACCTAAGGCAAGTGACAGTTAGTACGACATTAATGTAGCATAATCGTATCACATCAAGTAAACTTGCTTTCATATTTTGTGAATTTTGGATTCTACTAACTCTTTGATATCCAGTATCCAGGCGATAGATCGTCGAAACACAATGTCAAAAAAACTCGTTGCGCACTCTGATCAATAAAATCAAAAACTTCCAATTCTCATTGAATACATATGGTGCACACCAAAATAATCAAACTTTCTGTATTCACATCAAAGTCACACCTTAAATATTTGTTCAAAATATATTAATTCCATATAACCTCGATGGTAGTTCAGCAACTCCTTGATCTTCAATATTAAACCACTTCCAATTATTCGGGTCTAAATCTGAAAAATTATCAACAACGATTTTGAGCTCGAATGCTTGCAAGTTCCAACAGGAGACAATACGATCTATCACTCACCCATCGAGATCAAAGAGACCAAAACCCATGAAAAACAATAATGACTATGACAAAGTCGATAGCATAAATAAAGATCATAGCTATAATGTGAATAATAGCAATGATAAAAAAACAATATCAATAACAATAACAATGATGTTAACCATAATTTCCACTAAGTTGTGCATCTCATAAATACTATTTGTCATCAATCTTATTTTCAAATTGTCGTATATTTGTAACGAATCAATTTACCGTCATAGTAAATAGAAGCGTCAACCATATAAATCCAATAACACAAAACAATATATTAAAGCAAGAGAATTATTAATTTGAAATCAATGTTAAAACAACCTTTAACATATCACATAATGTGATCTTCAAAATTTTACTCGATATACTGTGTGTACAATTCCATTAATTTAAAAACCTTTAACCTTATAATATTGTCATCAGTAAATCCTTCGTCCCATTTGTCAATATAATTCTTAAGTAAATCCCATTGGACCACCCCTCCAAGCACATGCCTTCCATTCACTACATGACTCGTCCCCACTCGAAGCTTTAACACTATAAAACAATTTCTTTATAGTGGACACGTGAGAATTTCATATACCGTCTGTCATTGTAGAATTCAGATTTGAATCTCGTGGTCTTATTGCCCTGCCACCCCCTCCACAGAGGTCATTAGGCTTGGAAGGGCTCATAGTGCCATGACCATCAGTTAGTTTTCTTCCTTAACTCATTATAGTTCCATTTGTTTAAATCAATGTTCAGGTGGGCGGTCGCCTAGGTGGCCGGGCGGCCGTCCCAGGTGGGGGTCGCCTGGGCGACCATCTGCCTACCACCCAGTAGGTTGGGCGACCAGGTGAGTCGCCTGGGCCTAGGCGACCGTCCCAATAGGTTGGGCGTCCAGTAGGCGGGGCATACCAGAATGACGAGACATTGCAGAGATTGACACTAAATGTTCTTGGCCTAACTTGTTCGGCTTCAGCTTGCGAGCGTAATTGGAGTGTGTTCGAGCAAATACACATGAAGAAAAGAAACAGATTAACAACGAAGAAGTTGAATGATTTGGTCTTCGTAAACTACAACCAGAAGTTGCAGCAAAGATTTCAAACAAGAATGAAACGTCCCGGTTTCTTCGATCCAATTCGTGTGGACTACGGCATGTTGGAGGAACACTCTTGGTTAGCCGAATCTGACGATCCGGTCTTCACTGGGGAGGATCTGACGTGGACTCAGGTGGAAGAAGCTGACTTAGGACCTCCATCTTCACGAAGACGGACCCGTCGATCCACAACGTCCTCAACTACACCTTTCATAAGCGAGGGATTAGATGAAGACATCAACATAATTTCTTATGGTTATGAAGATTCTGGTGCATCGAGTTCTGAAGCTCCCCGGGATGTCGATGAAGAGTTCATTGCGACTGATGATGAAGAAACGAACGAGGATGACGTCTATGTTGACGATCCAAACGACTCGGAGGAAGATGACGATAATGAAGTTCCTAACTGGACTTTAGAACAAGGTGTCCAATTGGAATGACTAAGAGTCTAGGAAACTTGTATTGTGATTGTTTTGTCTTCTAAATTGAATTACAAACTCTAGCATTAATAATATAAAACGCCTAAGTGTTTAGGTGGGTAGAGGGGATACCTAGTGATGTTTCTATAATTTTTGGCATTTTTCTTATTTTTTTCCTGATTTTTTAAGATTAAAACAGAAAAAAATTAATTAAAAAAAAGGTCGCCCAGCCTTGGGCGACTGCACAAACGCCTGGGCGACTGGACAATCCCAATCGTCTAGGGTCGCCTAGGCATCCCCTGAACATTGGTTTAAATAGAACACCACCAAAATACATTCTCAATCATCCAAACTACAACGGTGAAACTTTTACTAGAAACCGATCCTCGTATGTTATCAAAATGATATTGAACCACTTAAACAATGTTCTATTCTTTCCAATTTATCCAATATTTCCATCTTTCACAAGTGTTTATGGCAAACATCAACATTTTCTAATAAAACATGTTTGAATGTTTATAAGTTACAATACCAATATGAAAGGTATTGAGTATGCAAAATAACTTTCTTCACCTTTTCAACAATGAGTAACTTCACAGGAATCATGCCAAATCTCATTATATATGTTACATAACTCTATGAAATGAACTTAGAAATAATGTAAAATGAGTTGCATGAAATCCGTGCAAACAAACTTGATGATGGATTTGAAAATCGTAGCTCATTTTTGATGATATGGTAAGCTTGTCTTCTATGAAGAATAAAGACGTACTAATGGTAGAGATTGGTTCATCGTTACGGGCTAAATCCAATCAGTCTTGATTTATATCGATTTAAACCAACCATGTTAATCACGTGTTCGTACTTAGGTCTCTTAAAATTTCAATGAATGACACCGTAAACAATTTTCCAAGTATGATGACATTTTAGACCTTTGAAGCTAAAAGCAATAGACGTCATGTGCAAATTAAAAATCTCTTAATAAATGACCAAGTTTACATCAAGTAGTGACAAACTAACATTCCACCATATGTTCCTGCCAAGATATTGTTTATTCTTTCTAAATATGTAACTGTAAATTCATATTATACTAAATCAATCAAGCTAATAAAACAGGAACTCCAAATATCCATCTACATACATACACAAAACAATTAGACTTTAAGAAATAAATTCCATCACAATCCTGCTTGACATCCAATATCCTCGTGTAAACCCAAAATGGTGGCCTATAGATCTTTCTAACCACTCTACTTGACCAATTATCTGACACAAACATACATATGAGACCCACATTTGTCCCACGCGGGACACACAGATCTCTCTTGGGACACCAGCCCTGCGAGAGACACCACTCCCGCAAGTGACACACATGTATGCATCTTGGAATATCAACAGTCACGTGCATTGAGAAACCAACGAATGCCTATTAAATATAGGATAAATGGTCCCACGTGCATGCAACGTGCATGTTGAAGAAATCGTGTCCCTCCACGTTACGAGCGTTATAAATGTGTGTTAAAAGGAATTCATAAATCATTTCCTTATTATTTTAATGAAAACCAGTCAACAAGGTATCCAATTATTTGACCAATTGACAATTAGAGATCACTTTCTCACCTACTCCAGATAATGAATGTGAACTATTTAGTTTGTTCAAATGATATTACAATATTGTTTTGTGTTTGTTCCTTTAAAATATATGCTTCTGTTGTGATGCAATGTTGATATGTCCTTTCTTGAAGTAATTGGCTCATTATTAGTTGGGGGGGGGGGGGGGTTATTTACGGCCGAGTCATCTGTAAGGTGTTCTTAAGTGATGGGTAATGTGCTAATGTCACATGCATCCTACCAAAATTTGGATGTTCATGTCCTACAAAATGTCTTGCAAGCAGCTTTGGCCTTGGAGTTCTGAATTTGGATTTTGTAGTCCTTATATTACAGACTGTAAGATTGTGACGTGCTGTAGATTTGGATATTGGCATCACATTCACCTTTTGTTGATGAATTTGTATTGATGGACTATGTATTGTGTTCTTAGTTCGGTGGGCCATGACAGTTTCTTTTTCTGCAGATATAGTGGCATTGCCACCACACTGCAGAGGACCAGCTGTTGTGGCTGAAGCCCATTTGGCTGCACTCAGAGAGCTCGAGTTTAAAAAAGCCTTTTTGATACTCAGCTACATAGGGAAGTAAGTTGTTTTATGGGTTTTAGTTAACTTGTTTTGTTTCTTGTCTTGTCCGACTGCAATGCATTGTCCTAGGTAGGCATCGTATGATAAATGCATGGTCCTTTTTCTATTGCAGGAGTAAACTTGAGGATGTCATTACTGTGGAAACAATTAAAAGCATTAACGATCTTGATATGGTGTCTTTCGAGGTTGCAGCTTGGAATGCTGTTGGGCGTCAATGCATCAAAGAATCAGATAGAATAAAGGTCTCTGCTTTATTTTGCGGTTAATCTGATTTGCCAATGAATGTTCTCATTTACTCCGTGCTGATTTCTTGTAGGGGGTGAGCACCAACCAAACATGAATCAACCAAATCTATTAGTTAAAAATGATAAAAATGTTTAAATCTTATATCATTATTTTCACCTCCCAACATGTAGGATTGGGGATCGTGTTCTCATTTATGCATATCATTGTTTCAGAATCTTGTTTGGAAGTCAGGAAGAAGTCATGTTTATCATTGCCATGTTGAGTGCGATGGGACCACTACTTTCAAGGTTTGTTTTACCAGTCATACTTTTAACAGTAATGGTAGGTTGGTTCTTTATTGTCATTTTTACAAGCATGGCCTGTGTATGTCATAGCGTTCTGTAATCGACTAATCGTGTGCAATATCAAGTATACAACACGATCACTTAGAACGACTGTACATCTTCCATAGGCTCCTTTTCTTACTTAACAATTATATACTAGAGAATGCCAGTGTCCCTGGGAAATCCTTGTTACGTGGAAACTGGAAAATAAAAGAAGAGTACATTGGTTCCTTTTAAGTTTGACCTTTTGGTCTCCGAAACGTAGTCGTAGTCACTCAAAACCTCACTTTTTTTTCTCTTTCGAACCTTGATAAGCACTAAAACAATTCATCAACACCTCTTTAATCCCGCCTTACTACCTTTCTCTAACCCTCTGCAACATCTCAATGCATCCTCATCATTATCTTTGTAACATATCTTTCAACCCTAAGAATGCAACCATCACCTCCCTTTTCTATATAAAGATAATCTCACAAGACAATTTGTAGACACTTTATCACAGAGTATATGTATATTTTTTTAGAATTTTCATTTTTAACATTTTAAATTATTCTTTGTTACTAATATATTTCAATCATGATATCATATTCATTCTCTATTATACTTCGTTATTTATATAATATAGCTTCTTAATGTAATTTTTTTGCCTGTTCAAGCGTTAGTTGGAAAATCATTTTGTCTACTCAAGAAACGTTTCTACGTTTGTTTTTCTTTTCTTCTGGTGAACACTGTAAATAATTTGTTTCTTGAATGAGTTGAATCTTATGCCTTTTGATGCTTAGATTCTACTTAGTACTTGAATATACTACATATTGAGAAGATAAACCACAGAACTTGCCAAGATCTAAAGTTATCACAATGTGTACTTCAACTTTTTATCATTTTGTAGGAGATAGTGATAGTTTCCATTAAATTTATTTTACATTTTTTATGTAATATATCGTTATCTTATAATTAATTTAGATAATTCTCTTTTGAAAGAATTTCACTAATTTCATATAATTTGCAAATATTCTTTTGTACAAACCACATAGTTGTTGGTAGTTTAGGAGGCTAATTTTTCTCTCGATTTTATTAGTATTTGGTGTGGGGTATATAAAAATTCCAGTGTACTACCAAAAACATAGCATGGTGATGTTAAAGCTCCTTTCAAGTTTTTTTATCATTTCTTCCAGGTTGGCATATTTTGAAATAACTTATATTTTTATCGTTTTCCCAACATTTGTGATGGCAATCATTCTAATGAGAAATATGTCATGCAACTAAAATGCCAGGGCCCATTTCTACAACCCACACAAACTCATTTGCAAAGGGTATTGGGGGATGACAATGTGTTGAATGTGAAGTTTGAAGAGGGATCAAAAGCAGGAAGTGGAGCAAAATTTGGTTTTGGTAATTCTAGTTTTAGTATATACCACAATATTGCCAGGCAAGGCATTCATGTTGGTTTGCGACGCTATCAATTTTTTGGTGAGCTTTCGAAATGTCTTACACTGATTTGAAAATAATTTCTAGCAATAGACTGTACCGCCTACGCATGGAATTTGTAATTTCGTGTAATTTCTTCAGAAATTGGTTACATATTATATGAATAATAGCACTTAATATGTTAATGTAAAATGTTTTAGTTTGCATGAGAATACGTCTTAACATCATGTAAAAATCCAATCCTTCATACAGAATGGCTTCAAATTAAATTAAATATTTTAAAAGTTGTTCAAAATCCCTTTTTGGTCTTGTGAATTAGTTGTCAGTTAATAAATACTGTTAAGGCTTGAACATGAAGAAGTCTAAACCTCAGTAAAATATCCTAAGCTTATTAAAATATTCCCAAGTTCATGTAAGATTTCCTATGCTTGTGTAAAATTGGCTGAATTTCATGTAAAATATTCTTAAAGTTGTGTAAAATCTCCGGTTCTTGTGTAATTGTTAAATGCTAAATGTTAGCAATTTTCATGTTAAAATTCTGCTGTTATTAAAAAATGTGTAAGAAGATGAAAAAGGTCTTGGTTTTGATTGGTTTTTAAAGTTCTGAGGACTTTTTAGGATCACATATGTTAGAATAATAGATATTAGGAAATAATTAGATTTAGATATTATAGTTGATTGGATTTTTCTTATTTGATGTTTTCTTATTAATGTTTCCTATTTCATCCTTGTAACCATATATATAAAGGACCTATCTAAGTAATAAGATATATCCCCATAACCCCATTTAATTTCTTCTTCAACAACTTAAATATACATGTATGCCATTTATCATATATTTGTGTTTATAAGTGAAGCATAAGGGTTTATTTGGGTATAAATTTTCAAAATTGACCAATATGTCAAATTAATCAAAATAGTCCACATGTGTTAATAACCATTCTAAGTTGAATTATAAGGAAGAGTTGGTCTGGATTATACCAGTTGATTGTCTCTCTCCACACGAAGTGGAAACCATTTTATTGTGGAAATCATGATCTCTGGACTTGTAATGTTTTACTTTAGCTGTGTTAGATAGTCTTATCATGGTTGATCTTTGTGTTTCACTCTGCAATCATTAATATAAAAATTTGTGACTAATAAATATAATTTTCTTCAGTTTATAAAGATGGGGGCAAAGAAGAAAAGCAAAAAAGTTCTACTTCATCGTCTGTGAAATGTTATTTTGTTTGTACGGGGTCTCGTTGTACTGCAGATAGCAAAAACCCCATTTTAGCTGCCAAATCCATCAGTGAGGCTAGATGTTTATTTATGCATATCCACATGGTCCCGACTCCGGTCAAATACATGCCCAGGTTTGTCAGAGACCTTTTAGCTTCATTGAATTTTTCGAGTTAATATATCGACAAAGAATAAGTATAGCATGCCTACCGTTAGATCGAATTGTCACCAACCATATGTTCCTAAATACATTTGTATTTCCTCTGACCTCTGGGTTTGTATTATTGGATATGATGCAATGTCATTGTTACATGCAAGATTAGAAGGTTTTTTTCTTTCTTTGTTATATATAATGACAGATCTGTTAAGAATCACAAACAGATATCCAGCTTCAAGAAAATAATATATCTCAAAATACCTTGACAGCGTTAATTCTCTTATTCGGTGAAACAACCTTGTCTAATTATCATTTTCATGTATGCTCACAAATTCCTGACCTTGACTATAAATATGAACATGTATACAGATTGTGTTTACTAAAACGACAGTTGTTTGGATATATTTGGAACTTCGACATCAAGTAAGGAAGTCCCTGTAATTTTATCTTTCTTTGCTTCTCCTGTCAGGTTTTCTTTGATTTTATCCAAGACTATGAAGCTAGAGATTAATCTTGATTCTGTTGATGTAAAGTGCATACCTGACATACCTTGCGTGGTAGGTATATTTTTTTTTTTCCGAATCAAATTTTGAAATGACAATCCCCTTTCAGAACCTACTCATTATTGATACTGAACCTTTTGGGTTTGAAGGGCGACGATGAATGCATAGTTTACGATGGAAAGGGAGACCTGACCATTCATACCGACGGAACTGGGTTTATATCTGAAAATTTGGCTATGCAATGCCCAGAAAATATTTTTAAAGGACAAAAACAATGTAATGTTGTCTTTGAGGTAAAGCATGTCTTATCTATTTACACTTTTAGCAAATCTAATTATAGAAATTAATGCGGTTGGTTTGTTAATTAGAAAGGGATAGATGACATGTTCTTGTAAATCAAGACAACCATTTTTTTTGGAACATGAAAGTCCATAGTTTCGTGGTGCTGCTACATAACAACCTCTTAAACTCCACGCCAATAATTATCATTCTTTCTTCTTCAATGATTGAATTACATATTGAACGTAATGAAGTATAATTTCCTTTGAACTAAATTCTTCAACTGGTGCAAATCCATTTGATTCTTATGAAATCATGTTGTCTTGGGCATATTTAAGATGTGTTGTCATTATCAGATATTGGTGACAGATATCATGCATTTGTGGTATGTATTCCTGTTTCTGTGAGGACAATGCCACCGGGCCTTACTTGATTTGGCTCCTTTGAGCACATGATTTCACATCTCTATTAACTAGTGCAAGACTATACCATTGGGCCTTATTTTATTCGGTGCTTTTGAGCATATGACTAGTGCAGGACTATGTAGTTAATGAAACATTTTGTGAAATAATGTCAGTTTTTTTGCTTGCGTACCACTACAAAATATTTGTAATTATTAATATACCATTGTGTTTTTTTTCTATTTGTGCTCATGCCTCTTTAAACTTTGCACGCTTAGCTTAGTGTCATTACTTTTTTTCCCCGTCATGTCATCTCTGTTAAATCACACTAAACTCTGTAATTTTAAAATTAATTAAGAACTATCTCCCTTCTTGTGTGGGACTAATCTTGTTTACCCTTTTTTTACCTCTCTCCTTTCTCTTCTCTGTCCCTCCCTTCTCTCTTATCTCATTTTGTCTCACGTGAGAGAGGGAAGAGGTTTGAGAGGAGAGTGAGAGTGAGCCTGACAATGTTTAGAGAGATAAGTAAGAGAGATGTGGGCGAGTCGGAGAGAGCTGAGAGACGTGTTGGATTTATCAGTTTTTACTGAAATACGAAGTAATTAATTGACACATAATAGTTGTAATATTTTTGGTCACCCAAAAGAAAAGGTTAATGTAGTGACATGATGAAAAAAAATCGTTTTTCATTATGCCATGAAACGATCTAAAAGATTTTTTTTCCAAATCGGTATTATGACCATCATAATCATGAGCCATTGTAAAACCCATATGCATTTGTGAGATTGACTATGGAATCTGGACAAATATGCGAGCATACGGTTCCTGAAACATAAAGTTTTAGAGTGACTTGATGTCTCAAACATAAATAGAAAAAAACGACACCCCCTATAGAAAACCTATATATGCCTATTTTAGTAATACTTGTGGAGTAGTCTATTGAACTTTGTAGAAGAACTTGCTTTGCACCTTTTCTTTTGAGCAATGTCTGATTATTTTTCCAGCACACACCTGCATGCTGTTGGAATTTCTTTCTGTCCACACATGAACAATATGTAGGTTGAAAGAAACTCCGTCAAGTTAATGAACTTACTCTGATACCATGTACAACTTGTGTAGATGTGGGTTAACACTAGTAACTATTGGTTAATAATACCTTCAATGCTGCTTAAGTCCAACTTGACGTTAATATGTAACCAAACTCTTCGATTCAAGTAATGGTATTGGCCTTGTACTCAATGTAAATTTGTTCTAAATGGAACCATAATTGGACATAGAAAGACTTATAGAAGGGCATAAATAATATCCAAATCAAGGATTGAATTGTTGAGGGAAGGGTACCTTGGTGCCCATTTCACCTAGACGGGCCGCCTAGGTTCGCTTGGGTGGACACACCATTTACTTTTGCTAAAAATGCGTATCATGACTTACATGACATGCTATGAGACAAAATGAACCTGAAATTAAGAGAATATGCAATACATTCAAATAAAATATGATCTTTGCTTGTTTATTATAAGTTCAAAAGCAAGACAAATATACGTCAGAGGGCTGACGGAGGGTCGCCGGACGTCTGAGAGGTGTCCCGTTGTGGTGGGAATCGGGTTCGAGGCAGCTGGGTAGTTGAAGTAAGGAGACAAGTTGTGGGGTTTGTGTAGGATTTTTTATTCTCTTACTAGGTAGTTGGTTCTTCTAACATGATTACCTGCTTTTGTAGTGGCTGAGTTATTAACCCATTGGCAAAAGGGCTTTAGGCGCTCAGGGGGTGCCTTTTCAATCCTTGATGCAAATAAATTAGACGTTTGACACTGGTAGAAAAAAATGTTCGACATTAATACACCTATCTGGAGAGTTTTCGTACAAAATTCTCAAACGAAAAGAAAATGGTAAGTCCAGTTAATTGATTGGCTATATAGTGCATGAGGATTTAAATAATGGTAGATCAAGTTGGTCACGTCAAATCTTAATTAATGGTAAAACACAATTGACAAAAGGAAACCAAACTTGAACTTGAACTCATGCTCAACCAGTGGACTGGTGAGTTTATGTTAGAAATATCAGTGTTCACGTAGGCGACCGCCCGTCGGCGTGGTCACCTGGGCGACCACCTAGGCGATAGCCGTTGGAGGCATTCCAACGGCTATCTCTTTTTACATTTTTTTTAATTTTTATTTTTCAAAAATTACAAGTTTGCCACTACCCCAAATCCTATATGAACTCCTCTAAATATCTTCATTTTTCACACATCTCTCATTCTCTTCTTCTTCATAATTCTATTCTCATCATCAAGTTTCGTAATCACCAAGTTTTTGCGATTAAGTCTCCGGTCTGGTGTTTAGTTTTGAAGTTGGAAGTGAAGTCTCCGATCCAATTCTTCATTCTTCAACCGCAAAAATCAAGTGCACTCTTTCTAATTTCTCTTTAGAATTAAATTAATTAGTATTTCATTTTCATATTAGTCTAATTTTTATATTAGTCTAGTTTTAAGATATGGCCTACGTACCCGGCACTAGTCTACGCATGCATCACGATAGTTACGATTACCTAAGACCTACCCGTACAAATGACCCCAGTTGGAAGACTGCCCATTACATTAGTGTTAACGATAAAAACTGCATTGTTTGTGAGTTATGTGGTAAGAAAATTAGAAGTGGTATATCCCGTCACAAACATCTTGCACACACCCGGTAGCAATGGTAGACCTTATGATAAAGTTTCTGACTGTCTTAAACAAGACATAACTGCATACATGATTAGAAACAGTAGGACATTACAAAACTAAAATGTATGTTTTGATTATGTAGACAGAGAAAACATAGAATTTGATCTGGAAACCGGGTAAGGTACCGGTTCTGCTCGGACCCAAACCTCCCGTCCTCACCCCGTTCCTGGTCGAAAAAGACAAAAACAACGTTTGTGGGAACCTTTTTGCGGACGTGAGAATGACGTGGTTTTCGGCGCCCTACAAACAACCATCGAAAGAACATTTTAAAAAGAAGATAAGAAAACGATTAATAAAAAATGGTCTAGGCTTTTCTATAGATGTGGTATATCATTCAACACTGTAAGAACGCGTGAGTGGAATGAAACAATATCAGCTATTTAAACTTACGGACCCGGACTTAAACCTATGACGTATTATGAAGTTAGTGACTCGTGCCTTAAACAGGAAATTGACTACACTAGAAGTTTACTATAGTCGTACAGACAAGATTGGGCAACATACGGGTGCACGTTGATTACAGATTGTTAGACTGATAAGTCCGGTAAGAATAAAATCAATTTTCTAGTAAATTGTCCAACTGGTACCATGTTCATGAGGTCTGTAGATGCTTCCGGTTACTCTCACACCGCGGACTACCTGTACAAGTTGATGAACAAGGTAGTTGACGAGATTGACTAAGAACACATTGTTCAGTTGATCACCGACAACGCCGCCGCGTACGTACTTGCCGGTAGGAAGTTGCAGCAAAAAAGAAGATTGTTTTGGACTCCCTTTGCTGCGCATTGTATCGATCTCATCTTGGAGGATATTGAGAAGTTTTTGAAGACTATTGCTTTAGCTCGTAAGATCATTAAGCATTTTAACAACTCTGCTATGTTGTTGAAGAGGATGCGAATTGCCATTGAACGGAACCTGCTACGCCCTGCTGTCACGTGATTTGCCACCGCCTTTCCACTGCATCTGATGCTTGGTGTTCAACTGCATCTGATGCGCCATTATTAGATGTTGTTATGGATGATGTCATCATTTACATTAGTTCTAGAGATCCAGGTGTATCGAGTTCTCAACTAGCGATGGACATCGACGAGCAATATGTCAAATCCGACGATAAAGAAACTAAAGAAGATGATGTCTACGTCGACAATCCGAACGAGAACAACTCCAACGACTCTGATGGTGGTGGAGGATATGATATGGTTTCCAGTTGGACGTTAGATTAATGTGTCCAATGAAATTAGTTAGTTAGCTTTGTAATCGTACTACTAAGCAAAAAATTGTATACCTAAGTGTTTAGGTGGGTAGAGGGGATGTCTAGTGAGACCTTAGTCGAGAAACTAGATGTCTTTTTGATGCCTAAACATGTATGATATTTTTAGATATTATTTGTGCATTTTTTCCTATTTTTCCCGATTTTTTTAATCTATTTTATCAAATTTAATTTAATTAAATTAAATAGAATACTGCCCAGAGTTGGGCGGTCGCACTAACGCCTAGGCGATCGCCCAGGCGATCGCCCAGGCGACCGGACGCACCCGGTCGTCTAGGCTCGTTCCCTGAACACTGTGAAATATTACGTCGATACGTATTTGATGTATTATATTATCAACTCAAGCATGAACTCATAACTCAGTTATACACATTGATTGTAGTTTGAATGAGTTTAAATTCTAATTTTGAGTTTCTAGAAATTTCGCTTGTTATGACAATGAATATCAACTTTAGGCAAGCTCAAGAAATGACTTTTCTGACAAAAAATTGTATAAGATGGTTTTTATATTTGTAGTAATATTGAACTAGAAGATGTGGTGTCATAAAGGTGATGTTGGGGAGAGGTATGTAAATATCCAAAGTCCAAACAATGGAAATAAAAAAAAACTGGAAGCCTAAACACCAATTCCGTGTCACTTACTAATAGATACTGGATATGTGGATATCCCTTTTTTTGACAGAGTTGAGTCGGAGTAGCTTTTCTATTTTTCTCGAGTTACTTGGTGGGCGATTGTGTGACTGAGCTTGGTTCTTTATTGTATTATTCTTCTTAATTATTGCTTTGTGTTGACTGGAGTTGTTTTAATTATCTAGATTCATGAATTGTAGTTTATGTAAGTGGACACATTTGAGTGGTATTATATGAGACAGTTTCCATAAAAATAGGATGCAATAAGGCTAGTATATAGAAAACTACAAAAATGACATACCTAAAATGTGGGCAATTTTCGTTGAAGTGGAACAATATCTAATGATATATTTTATCTATATATTCGATTGGGTTGAAAATCCTTAAAATATATTCTGAAGAAGCTGTGCTATGGTCCCTTTCCTGTCTTGTACCTTAAGGTGTTCTATAGAAATATTCTTGTGATGTCCCTTATACGGTTATACCAATACTCTAATTGGAAACGCCTTATATGCAAGTAGTAGGTTCTATGGTCATATATATTATCAGCATGTGGAATAGCCATGTTTGTATTTGAGTCCTAGTGATACTCTCATATGTTTTCTTTCATAATAAGATCCTCGAATGCAGGTTCCTTTTATTATTTTGGCGAATGACCGTTTAACCGGTCCGTTTTAAATTTGCCAGGGAGGTATGGATGAGACTCCAGTGGCTGAGGAAATTCCTAGCTTCAAACGACCGAAATTTCCTGTGTGCATCAGCTTCTTGTGTTTGCTGAACTTGTTTTCCACACTTCCTGATTGACCTATAATCGAGTCTTGTATATTTTTCAGCCATTGCTGATCCAATGCCGTTTATTCCACAAGGGTTCTGCTGTCAAAGGAACTTTACTCGTAAACAAGAAGGTATGCATTTTATACTCGCATCTTGCCGATTTGGACACTCATTTGGAACTGTTGATACCATGTTAATAATAGTTTGGAAAGTCGTATGCTGGAAGAACGTTGTGATTTAAGAGTGATCAAATGACATTATGATCTCTGTTTATTTGATATCTTTAAAGCTAATGAAAATGACACTTTTTATGATAATGGGATCTCTACAAGCCAAGGCGTTGTTCTTACTTGGGTTTTCAATTAAGTTTACAATCGTCAAGTAGATGGGCACAAAGACTATACATTGGTTTTAAAACAAAAGCAGGACGAACGAAAAAGTGAGAATGCTACTTTAGTTTGATATTTTTAGCTTCAGTAGTTTTTGCGTCAATAAAAGCGGACTGCTGAGGTGAATTTGAAATTTGTTATAGGCATGAAACTATTGTGACTTTTTTTTGTATGTATTGTCATTACGTTATGTGGGTTTAGAATTGCAGCATGTTTTTTTTTTTGATTTTATCGTTACCATTGCTGAATTATTATAGCTTCCGCCGGACACGATTCACATAAGGCCATCGATGATAAAAGTTAAGACAGACCCAAAATTATATAATAGTCGATGTGCTAATTCTCTTGAAGTTGTCAAAACCAGGTATGTTAGGAGATTGAACTCCATTTCCTATTTTGATGACTTTCATTTATTTAAAAGATAGGAGATAATATCTGATCTGTATTTATACCCAACTGTTACCTTTATTTGTTTATACAATTTGAGTAAAATTCGTATCCGTATTTGTGTACTCTATGTGTATATGATACTAAAATAGGACTGCTAGTATCCGTTCTTGCCCTAACAATAATGAGCCTAAACCATCTTACAATTGTTTAAACTCCCATTCAAAGTGCTCTGAGAATAATTTTAGTTTTTTTAGAAAATTCTTTAGTCTATAACTGCAATATGATTTGTGAGTGTATCTGTTGTTCACCCTCAGGTATTTACAAATTACGCGATCAATCCATTCTAAACAACACGTCTGGGGTTATCAAGGAATTTTTTTGGAGTACCCTCTGCGTATATGTTATAGAAAAAGTTTCTGGGTTTTCCTTTATGTTCTCTATCCATAGATTTACATACATATAGATAGTAGAGTAATGAAGAACGGAAACTCCACAATTTTGTCAGAGATTGTGTTGCTGAGATGCCTAATCTTTGAATTTTTAGGAGGATGAACTTTTTGTTCGGCTAATTATTAGAGGGCAATCATTTCTTTGATATAGGTTTGGAATATACGAAGGTATTTTTTTATGGAGGGATTGTATGAAGGTATTAATTTTGGAGCTGGGCACAAGCCTTCACCTAAGAAATCTGCAATTGACCCACACAATTGTTTCGGTTGGGGAAGTTTTTTGTTTCCATCAACCCGGTATGCGCCCCAACCTAGATAAGTGAGAGGAGAAGAAAAGAAAAACGAATTATTCCTCTAAACTATAAGTTTATAACTGTTAGGGGGTAATGATAAAAAAACCCAGGGGCTAGGAGGCTATTGGATTACCCTTTCAAGAGGTAATGGTTCTCCAACAAATTATTCTCTCCTATCCAAATACTCTTGAATGAGTCCCAACGATTGCCTCCATAATTTTTTCCTTCCCATTACCTGCATTTCAAGCATGCTCTATGACCTAATAAGTTAAGTCTTTTGACCACGTTTGCCAACTAATGAGGAGCTAGCCGTTGCAGATTAATCAATCTTTGTGAAGAATAAAGATCCATGTTAACTCAATAGTGACACATGACATGACCTTTGCTCAATACTTGATTTGGGAATGTTGAATTGCTTCTTTGTTTTCCATGAGATATAATTCGAAGTCAAGAATGTCAAAACACTTATAGATCACCTAGTTGTAAGACGCCCACCCCAATCTAATATAAATCAGAAAAAGTCATATATGGGTCTTAATATGTATACTGTATAGGTCTATATTTATAAATTTTTTTAGAATCAGCAATTTCATTGATATTTCACGCCCCTTCAGTAGGCACACACACGACACACCATGTACGTGCGTACGCTCGCACAGAATTTAGAGTAAGCCCCGTATAACTCACATGGTAGATGAAATCCAACTATCGGATTTTGAGAACCACAAGGGGGCTTACTTTTGTTTTAATAAGCCCCAAGCTTCCTTTAAACTGTATATATAAACGTGGGATGCAATACCCTTAGAAATTGTTAACATAAATTCAGGCTGTAGCTCTTGTTTTGTACGATTATATCACAATATAAGCAGCATGAAAAAAAATCACAAATTGTAATGTTTTAATAAACGATGTTGAGTTTGGAACAAATCTCAGGCATTGATTTTTTTTATCATTAATATATAAAAGTGACTTCCAAATTTTTTACTATCAATGTGCTTGTGTATATCATGTTATAACACAAGATGTGTGGTTTTAATTTTTCATGTGAATTTCATATTTGATGTTACTAACAAAGGTAATTTTTTATTGACACGACATTTTATGGGTAGTGAATCTCTCATATATGTAGTTGTACCAAACATATTCTCAAAATTCTTTTAGCCACCTTAAATCTGACTATGAAGGACACAGAATAATAAGCTATATTCTCTACCTATAAGATATCTAGTCTGGTTGAGGATGTCTATCAATCGTATGATGGTGGTCGAATGATGTAAGTGGAGGATGTCTATCAATCGTATGATAGTGGTCGAATGATAGTGTTATGTAAAGCATTAATGTTATTGCTGCTTTTAGTGTGTTGTAACCTTTAGTGGAAGAAATGTTTCAAAGTGATTTTATTTAGATTTTGGACTATTCTTATATTTATCTCCTTCATTTCCTTCTATCCATATTGTTACAGGAAGGTTGAAAATTGCTTGGATTCAAAGAGAGTTATGAATACATCGAGATAAAGCAATACATTCATTTTTTTTCTATTCTTGCAGCAACGAACCAAAGAAGACATATTTATCAAAATATTTGATTGCACTGCTTCATTATGGTGGCGTGCCGTGTGATTTTTTTCTCAATCTTCTGAACGATGCTTTATATGAATTACAAAACATGCGGCTAAACAAGAAAACAGCATTGCACGGTATATTTTCTCTCCACATATATTTACTACTTGTCATGGAAAAAGTCTTAAAAGCGTTGCAGGAGCAGGCACATGCATTTGGTTTGTGCCCAAACATGCACAGATATATGTTGTCATTCAACGTACTTGGGAAATTTTGATTCATGTCTTTGATATACTGAATGCTAGTTTTGTTAACGCTTTACCTGTTTTTTATGTTTTTCTGTCTCTGCAGTTGCAACACGTCATCAAAATATTGGAGGATTACTTGTACGTGACATGATTCTAAGTGGGATACCACTTGATGAACCCTACCTTGAACGTCGTCTGTCAGTCTTCATGAATGAAGATCTAAAGGGGCTTGGAGGTGGAAAGTTACCTGTGAATGAATCTTATTACTTAATGGGGACAGCAGACCCCACAGGAACCCTGATGTCTAATGAAGTTTGCGTTATACTGTATGCAATCATTCTGATGTTCTTATCCTTTCCTCAAGTTTTTATGAATTAGGAAGGTGTCATTCATGTATCATTAATAATTGATACTTTCATGCTACTTGTTTTACATTTAACATTTACAATACTCCTGATTTCTGCATAAACTGTTGCGCTCATTTCTATTATCTGCCCACTACCTAAATGCTTACTTTTCCCCTTGTCAATGTCTACAGTAAAAATGGGCAAATTTCTGGAGATGTTCTTGTGTACAGAAACCCGGGGCTGCATTTTGGGGATGTCCATATCTTAAAGGCAACATATATCAAAAGTTTGGAGGACTATGTTGGCCACTCAAAATATGCTGTCTTTTTCTCAACCAAGGGATCTCGATCAGTTACTGATGAAATTGCGGGTGGTGATTTAGATGGTGACATGTATTGGGTCTCAAGTAACCCAGAGGTTTGTTTTCTGATGTATCTTTATCTTTCGCCACACGATAATTCATATAAAGGCATGTGCTGATCTTTAACTACCTTTTCCCATAATTTCTGTCTGAAAATTATTTAATGGTGTTTCACCGGTTGTATATTAGGCAACCAACAATTTTATTATGCAACTTAATTGGCATTGGTCCCTTTGTTATTCTATCTGCGGAGTTTCTTTATGCCTCGTGCTAATATAGTTATGCGAAGGATCTTATTAGATGCTTTATTTTTCTAGGAAGATCTTTTGAATCCCTTGAGGATAAGTTTCAGAAGTTGGGATGCTTATATGTTTTTGATATTTTATCTGATTTGCTAAACATCGCCCCAAAATTACTTAAATCGCCCCTTGAAATTACCAAATTGCCTTCTCTCATGTCTACTGCTATAACGCGATATTTTACCCTCCTATCACACATCTCTCTTCATCTTCCTCTTATAATCATAAAAAATAATGTTTTGGAGGTCAATAATAAGCCAACGGACGCCCCAGTGTACTTGAATCTGGTAAAATATCTAACATCTTTTTAATAAAAAAATTACGGGCGTCCGACGGAGCCGCCCCCACGTAGGAGGGGGCGTCTGGGTAAGACGCCTCCCCCATAGGGAGGCGTCTTACCCAGACGTCCCGCCCATGGGACGGGCGTCTGTGTAAGACGCCTCCCCCATGGGACGAGCGTCTTACCCAGACGCCCCTCCTACGTGGGGGCGGATCCGTCGAACGCCCGTAATTTTTTATTATTTTTTAAAAAGATAATTGATTATAAATTTAGATAATTGTTAAATTAATTAATAAGTTAATAATTACTATATTCGGATAACCGATATCCTTCGGTACACCGAAAATTCAAAAATTTCCAGATCCAACAACCTGTCGACCCCCGTACGATCTGTCGAGGTGGTATTTTTGTAAGTCATGATGTTTTACCACTGGGGGATTTAGAAATTATTTGAATCTTCATCACTTGCAAAAAATTCATTGTAATCCGACCGGTTACCACAAAAAACTTGCAAAAAAACGTCAAATAATTTGAGATAACACACCGTATAATTTTAATTTTACAAAAAAACAAAAAAAAAACGGAGCGTCTGGCTAAGACGCCTCCACCATGGTTGGGGCGTCTTAGCCATTCGCCTCGACCATGGTACAAGCGTCTGGCTAAGACCCCTGTATGATGGTGGAGGCGTCTGGCTAAGACGCCTGTACCATGGTACAAGCGTCTTAGCCAGACGTCCGAGTCGGAAAAAAAAATCCACCTCCATTATTTCTCCTGATTTAGGTGCTTCGTCAGACATTTTCGTGGTGTTGGTAATAGGAATGTTAGTAAAACTGAGTCAAAAACCTTGTTTAGAGACACGAGACGATATGAGTATTAAATATATTGTTAAGGGCAATTTGGTAATTTCAAGGGCCGATTTAAGTAGTTTTGGGGTGACGTTTAGTAGTTCCCTATTTTATTGCTTATTGTTGTGATTGGTTGCCTTTTTTGTTAAGTTTTACCGGTGATCTTGATTTAATGATCATCCATATAAAGTTAAAAGCTGACCAAATTGGAATCTTGAGTTACTTTTGGGCTGTGTTGGGATTTCCTTCTTAGTAAATAGTTTGTTGGGTTTCCTGGATAAATTCATAAGTATAGCTGTGTGGCAGTTTCTGTAAGTGAAATTTATGGTTTAGGGCAACACAAGTACATATATAATTTACGGCCCTGTCTTCTATAAACTAAAAGAACGCACGGAGTCATAGATTACGTTCCATTTTTGCACATGCTAATCTATTTGGAATCTTCTTATTTTTCAGAACTTTTGAGTTCTATGCTTTAGCTCATTTGTAAGTTGTTTGATCATATATAGTTCTACGTTTTTGGTAAACATACCATCTATGTGATATTTTCCTTGCTTCAGCTTTTACATTACTTTAAAGCAAGCCAACCGTGGGTGTGTAATTTATCCCAAGAAAGAGAGGCAAGCTCAAAGCCTGTAACTCTGACGGATGTTGACTTCGAGAGTCAACTATTTGAGCAGTATCTTGATTATCGATTTGGGCCACGGTATTGCTGATTCTTTAACTCTAAATTGTTTATTTGGAGGTTTATTTTGTTTTTGATCACCGTGTTACCCTTTTTAAAGTTAAACCTTTTCATTTGGAATTGTTATTTGTTCCCAGTGGTGCTGTGGGTATAGCTGCAGATTCTTGGATGTCTTACATGGATCGGTTGCTAACACTGAATGATGCATGTAATGCCGAGAAAGAGTGTCTGAGGGCTAAAATGCTTCAGTTGGCTGACATTTATTATGATGCGTTAGATGCACCGAAATCTGGAAAACAGGTTATTTTCTGCATCTACATATAATATTTTAGCTGTTTTTGCCAGTTCGTTCATTTCAGAAAATGAATAAGGTCATTATCTGCAACTACATACAAGATTTGAGGAGCTCTTTTCCTTATGTTTCTTTAGAAATAAAATAAAAATGAATATACAATATTTAAATGTACTTAATGGCGCCTTCTATACTTTGTTTGATTTAAATTCTGATGTCTTGAATGAGCATGAAGCTTCACAGTTTGGAATACTTAATCCTTATCCATGTACTTCTTTCAACGTTGTGGTGATGTGTTTCTTCATAATTGGATGGAGATATATAGCAAATATTTATCACTAGAGCAGTTTTCTTACTACTGCAGGAGAAACTAGAGTTGCAATCTTAAAATGATCCCTGGTTCATTCATCTTTGGATATATATTCTTTCTCGTTTGCAAATTTCATGTTGTTGATGAAGAATGTAATCTGAAAAACTGAAATTATTGGCTTTTCTTTATTCATATTGAGAATCATAGATATGTACGATTAAACAATAGAAGACAATACACCTTGGTATAAAATCTAAGTCAATAGTTAAGAGAATGTCCAGGACATGTTTAATATGTAATTTGTAGCTAAAAGATCACAAACAAAATAAAGGTTATTGTTGGCATATACTCCTAAAGTTAAATTCTGTTAAAGTCAATTGTTCGAACAAAGCAGGGTGATTCTAATTATTGATTAGAAGAATTATCTATATATAAAGAGACACGTGGATATATATTCGGACATCAACGGAAATCTTAATCAAGGAAAGTCCCATCATATAGTTATCTAATATCAAATTATATCCTAATATCAGTTTCCTTTTGTTGTAACACTTAACACTCGTCAAGCTGAAGTGGACACAGCAATTCTACTCACCTTGTTGTAAAGAGATTAATATTAGGAATTAGTTCAGACAATGAAGTTTATAAAGTACCAATTGTCTCAGCAACAGTGACAGAAGCAGTGGTAGGAGCAGTAGCATCAACAACATCAGTAGTTGTAGCCAGAAGGATTAAAACAGCCAAGCCAAGCCTATAAACCATGACCTAGAATTCGAAGTTACACATGACATATGCAGACCCAGAATTAGTATGGTTTTGATGAGATGCTGCCTGATTGGTTGCCAATCTATACTGAAACAAATTTCTGTGGTAGTTGATGGAACTCAGAATTGAGTTTTTAGCAGATTAACTATGGTAATTTATTAAAGACAACTACGGTAATTTAGTTTAGGGTAAGCTAACAACTTTCACTCCAAGGTTGGAGAGAATGTTGAGAGAAAAATTTGTATGGACAACTTGCAGGGTCAGTGACAAAAAGAGAGAGGGAGAGTAGAGTAAAGAAAATTTGTTTCGCTTTTTCTCCTGCTTTGTTAGACGCAGGAGAATTATGCTAAATTGACAATAATAGAGTTCTTTGTATAGTTTGGCTGTTTGTTTACTTATTAAAGACAACTAAGGTAATTTAGTTTTGGGTAAACTAACTACTTACTCTCCAAAACTGGAGTGTTGAGAGAAAATTGTAGATTACTTTCTCTCCATTTCTCTTCTTTTGATCTCCTTAAAAGATGTTATCCAAGCAACAGGAGTTCTACAACTTTCTCTCCTTAAGTCGCTATTCAAGCATGGGCCAGTGAGTAGGACACAGAATGAGACACAGCAGCAACGAGTGACCAGGGTGGGAGGTCAATTCTAATTTAGAGTACAATGCTAGAGTCTCTCTACAGTACTCTTGTTTTTAATACCACGTCTAGTAATATGATATTCTATTGGCCAGGTTTAGTTAGGACCACAAACACTATCTTGCTCTTAGCTGTTCTTTCTTGGTGAGTTGGTGTAAACCTCGTACTCAAAGTTTGGGTGTTGCAATGTTGCATGGACAACATTGTGTCCCTCACTGATTTCTTTATTCTAAAGTTCTTATCTGCGTCTTTTTTTTTTTACTAGGTTGAAGTTCCTCTCCACCTGAAGGCTGAAAGATTCCCACATTACATGGGTAATAAGAAAAATTATCTAACATATTCTTCTAAATCTGTACTTGGGTTAATTTTTGACAGGGTGGCCTTTACGGATGAAGCTTCGCCAGCAAAAGGTGAGGAACAAATTTCTTGTTGTCGTGAGAACAAATTCCAACTGATATTGTTGTTGGTGCTCTTTGATGTGAGGCTTCACATATTATGTTGGTTTCTAACATGTCATTATTTTGGTGCTTTTAATGTTAGTGCAAGGATAACTGTTTTTCTGGTTTACTTCTAATTTTCTATTTATGCAAAGAGGTGTGGAAGCTTCCCTGTTTCCTTGAGCAACCAGCCTCGGCTTTCATGGATCTTTGGAGGGATCATTATCGTCAGTACAGGTCAGACATGAAAGCAGCATTGGCATTGGATAGAGAGTTTTCCGACCATGCTGCAACCGAAGTCCGAGAGAAATATAAACAAGTATGTTTTTCTACTTCGCCTTCGTTACATTAGTCTAATGAAAAACTATTATAGTTTGTATAATTGCTGTGAGATTAGCAGGCCTTATATGGGGCTGCTGATTTTCATCTGAGTGAGAAACCAAAGGAAAAAATCTTTGGGGAGGCGTTAGCTATCTATCATGTTGCTTATGACTATGCAAAGAACAATGATGACCCGGGAAAATGCTGCTTCCCATGGGAGGTTGCAGCAAGTGCACTTACCGAATTGCATGCTGTCAAGAAAGGGCAAGGTTCCACCATGGTTTGCCAGTCTGTGCTCGATGAGCTTTTTGGATGACAAAACAGATAAAGTGGTCTGATGCTGGCTCTATATCATCTCATGGACATGGCCAATTACTCTAATGGTAATGCATTTGATAACTAGTAGGGATAACGTACTTATGGCACATCATTTGTATCTCTAGGTGTTATGATGTTGCTTGGTTTAACTAGTTTGCGTTCACATGAATTTATAACCGTTGGTACTATGTTTAACAAGTATGATATGAAAGATAACGATCTGAAAATATCCAATCCTAATCATGTTGTTAGAGCAACGATGTTTTGTTTGTGAAACAAGTTCAAAACTGATACTCAGAAACAATTAAGGTCGACTTCAAATGATTTATCATTTTCGTAATGTACTCAGATCAATTTGTAACAACATTAAAATGCATGAAAAATTATTCAAGACAAACGATTCCTTGTAGCTTCAAATTATTTCCAGGCTCGATTGTTAACAGGTTAGTTTCGTGTTAGTAGTTGAATATTTGTAAAACAGCCTAAAAATTGTTAGTTAAAGAGTGGTTGCAACTCGGCTCGGCATTGTTAGCATGTCATCCTTAGAGGTCGGTAGCGGCATCATCTCTTCAAACCCCTATTGCTTAATCAGGCGGGTCAACACTTTTCAGTGTTTGCTCTATATGTCCGTGCATTTTAGAATTTTCAATGCTGATTAGGATGTGTTTGATATGTATTTTTCAATGTAATGCTGTATTGTTGCTTTTATATGTGTTATGTATATTGTTGGTTTCCCCCCCTAATGTTAAGCTGATTCCTTGAGCAACGTTCAAACGTTCTGAGGTTTTTTGGTTTGTGTAGTTGTGTTTGGTTATTTGTTTTGATACGAACATTTTCTTTGTTTTGGAGTTCTCTAATGCTATTTTTCTAAGGAAAAGTTTGATCCGAGTTGATATAAAGAAAACAACCATGTGATCCCGGCTGCCTAGCTTAAATACAATAAGTCGAATGCCGAATGGTTCGCCAGCGACGTAAGTACGTAACTATCCAACCGCAGGTGGCCGACCAAAACTGATAAGCGAACACTAAAATCTAAGCAAGTGAGTTTGCTGTCTCCCCACCTGCACCTTGGCTTCCACATCTTCCCCCCAAGCTGACGTCACTGGGAGACCTCATTCCACGCGACGAAAATCGCTTGGCACCGTTGCTCGTTGTGGCTCTTATTTCTCAGACTCAGGTGTTAGGTTTGGAGAATCCAGCCCTTGCCGGTCCTGTATAATGATGTAAGGGTATGTATGCATACCTCTAGGCTTCATGGCTGGCCCTCTGTGTTTGGTCTCTGTCGAGTTGAGTTGTGGTGAGCGACAACTTGCTTTGAGTCGAATTCGGGTTTGCTATTTCGTCCTGGTTCAATTTTGAGCTGAGTTCGAGTAGGTCTGGCTTGCTCAAACTTAGCTTGATTACACCCCTAGGTAAAGACAATTATAACAAAAAATGTTGTGTTCTAAACTGCTAATACCATCTTTTATGCCGCCGTCATGCACAATGACTTGTAAAATATTTCACTAGTAATGATGAGCTGTCTAACTTTTATCCTTTTCATTTTGACTTGTCTAGTGATTTTGTTAGGAAAATGATTAAACAATGGGTTTGAGAATGCGGAAGTGGTGAGTACTTAAATCTCAGTGGAAGTTAAGCTAGGCAATTGCTCAAATACTTAGCATGCAATTATCAAGCAACTAATTGTAGCAAACCAACAGACAAGCAACTATCAAATTAAGCAAGTGATTGAAGCAAATCACAACTCCAAGAAATACGTGGAAATTCAAATCAGAAAAACCATGGTGGGAGATTGCGGAGCTTTACAATGAAGAAATCAGTGTTACAAAGGAGACGGACGGTGCAACGTAGATAAAAGCTCTGAAGACAAGATTGGGCTTGGATTGGTTCACCTTCAAGACACATGAAATTCCCAATCTCTAAACCTTAAGTAAACATGGTGGTTAAATGTAATCTCCAATATAGAATGATAGAGGATAAAAGAGAACTAACAACCTGTCGTAAGAGTTTTGGGGCTTGGATGGTTGATTAACTCCAAGAACAAGAGGACCTCCAGTCTTCATGAAACCCAAGGTTACATGATTCTACATCTTGATTCTCCTCTCATAAACTTCCTCATTCAAAGAGAGAGAGTCTTCTCTAAACCTTAAAAAGTAGAAGGGTATCTATACTAGAGCTAAGACAGCCATAAGATGACTTAGAAATCCCTAAATAGTCTTAAAGAAGTTACAATCTGCCAGTAGAAATAAGACGTTCGACTGTGGCCAGTCCGGAAAACCCAGAAAGTTACTGTTGAAACAGAAGCAGACGTCCAATTGCCAAGCAGACGCCCGATCCAAAATTGTATATTTCAAGGCACAAAATAACAAATTTTATGGACTTTTGTAAAAACACTTGGATTTTTATTCCGAACACCACTGAAGCTAAATCAATAGACTCAATTAGTTAAATCAACTTCCTACTTTAAGATATGGTTTTGACATTTCATGCACTCTATAGGAGGTTTCATATTCAATCTTTTTAGATTGGTAGTTATATCTTGGAATATTGGAGGAATTGGTACTAGTACAAAGCGCAGGACAAGTATGAAACTTGTCAAGAAAATCTCACATTACTGTGATTCAAGGGACCAAAACTAAAATTTTCATGGATTCTCACTTAAAAACCAGGGGTGGTGTCTCAATAGCTTACTCTACCCTGCAATTGAGGACTGTAGGGGTATCCTTGGCATCTTGTACGACGGAGTTCCAATTTATTCTTCAACTGCATGTCCTAATGATTTTGTATAATACATGAGAGTTTAAAAATCTGTATTATTGTCGTGTTTGTAATGTTTCACAGAAAAAACAAAACAAATATATGAATACTGATGAGAACGAAAAACTACAAGGACCTCCTACAAATGTACGTGTGTGGTATCTTTTGATAATTTCAAGATTGAAGCGTTTGTTTGCATGTTATGAGGACTCGAATAACCTAACACGACATGCAAATCGAGAGACACTGAATGGTTAGTTGCTTCGGCATCTTGCAGATTCTTCCTAGTGGAAGAAAATTGATTCTGACTTCCCGTTATTTGGTGAAGAATCTAGAAATCTAAGATTTGATCTGTGTACCGATGGAATGAATCATTATGATAGTTTGAGTAACCTTCATAGTTCTATAGGAGGTGTACAACCGTAATGTCTCTGAGAATTTTGAAGTGATTGACCTATATGCATAATCCTATTATCGCATCTTATAGTGGTTACGATATCAATGAATACTCTTTCTACACCGAAATGAAAGACGATAAAAGTACAATGCAGAACAACAGGGTCAGTTTAGTTGTTGAATCATTGCACATCTCTAGTTCCAAAGATAAAAATCATATATATGCGAAGATGTCAAATTAACGTCAAATCGAAGAAATATGAAATTGATCTTCACCAAATTCGATGTTATAGTATTTAAATGCATGTGAGTGGGCAATAACAATGAGTTGCAAGTGGATGAGTTGAGATTTACTTTGGTGAACCTTAATTCAGGGAAGATCCTTTTATTTGGGCATCTCAAGCCATACAATGAGTAGCAAATCCTTGTAATAAACAATGGTCGGTAGTTTTAGAAGGAAAACATCAGATTATTTCTCTAGAAAATGTCAATGATATTAAAGAAATTCCACCATTTTCACAGGGAGTACCTGAAATCAAGTCAGTCGACGATGATAGATATGTTAATAATTTACTTATTCGCGATGATCATCGTCAAGCAATATGGATCAATGATCACAACATAAAAACGAAAAAACAAAAAAACATAAATGTTAAGTTGGTATATTATTAGTTTATGTTAAGGTCTTGTGAGTTTATTGTTTTTTCGAACTTAATTACCATTACAATTCAGTTTGCGTTAACTTCGTATTTTGTTTGTCAAAGATTGACAAAATTTGTTGTTGCACATAACATTTGTTGTTGATACATTTATTGCTGTACATTACTGTTTAACGTGGGGTTTTTGTTCTTTTGTATTATTTGTATATTTTGGTATTGCGAAGACCTCTCAATAATTCGTAATGGAATTCCGCTCGTTACAACTTCGTATAGAAGAATACCTCTCTATTGTCACGATCATGCCACCATTTGTAATGCTAAGTAAAGAAAATACAAATGACAACAAAATGATATAAGTTCAATATTCCATTTCGTTGGATATAGGAATACATGAACTTTGACACAATTAAATGGTGCACAAAAAATGAATACATGATACATATTTCACAAACTATTATCATATATCAAATAACTTGAAGTACGTGGCCGTTGAGTTCATGCCAGAGATGATACATTTGTATAGAGTCTCGTTTGGAGTTGGAGCTTGACAACTTATTCCTTCTTATATTTTAAGAGACCGTATTGCTGCGACAATTTGAGTTTTGAGTTTTTGGGGCTTGATGGTTTGCTCTTTTTCATATTTAAAGGGTCCATCTTGTTATGATTAGCTTTAATCTCAACCAAGGAAATCATTTGACTTATATATTTTCATATGTGGTTTGACGATTCGTTCCCTTATTTATTCGAAGGGGGCCGTTGTGTATAGCAGTTTAGTTTGTCTGCTTAGATTTGGTTTGGTGATTGTCTTTATTGTGATCACCGCGATTTAGTCAGTTTTAGCCTCATGACATGGAGGAAATACATATGTTGTTATATTAACGATAATGGTTTTGTTGTAATATCGCCCCACGGTTATTTTAGCCTCGTAACCCAGGAGGAATTTTGTATATGTATTTTGTTATATCGATGATAATTCTTGTATTAGAATATCACCAAATAGTTAGTTTGACCTCATAACTAGGAGAATACTTTTGTATATAGTTTGTTAAATGTCAACTTTGTCTTTATGATGAAGACTGTCGGGTTTTAGGTAGTTTAGCCTCATAACAAGGAGGTTTCATATATGTATGATGTAGTCTCGTATTTAGGAGACATTTATATGTATGATGTAATCTCATAACAACTGCGTTGAATGTAGAAACATAGTTTATAACACCACATTCACCTAAACAACCTTACAACTTCAATTTTTTGTGCAAGTGTATGCATGTTTTAGTTGGATGTACATATTCAAACTTTTGATATTATTTTCAACTTAACGATCATTGTGGTTTCTAAATTATTTATATGACATTTTTTATATACATTTGCAGAACTGAAATTGAATGTGGTGCAATTTATTTTCCTATTGCACGGAATTTTATGTGAAATTAAAAATAAAATCAGAATTTCCCCCAAAAAATATAGTCATATCATGTCGGTTACTTGTTTGAAACCGACGTGGTATATCATTTTATTTGATTTTTTGACAAATTTTTAATTTTATTGAAAGTACATACCACATCGGATTTTAAGTAAAAACCGACATGGTGTTTCTATATACGACGTCAGTGGTTTGGCTAAAAACCGATGTTGTATGTTTTTTATTTGATTTTTGGCAAAAAATTGACTGAAGGGCATACCTCGTCGAATTTTAAGTTGAACGAACATGATATTTATACAGACCATGTCAGTGGATTGGCTGACAACCGACGTGGTATGTCTTTTTATTTGATTTTTTGTCGAAATTATGTTTTTAATAAAAAGACATACTACGTCGGATTTTAGTTGGTAACCGACGTGTTATATCTTATATACGATGTCAGATTCATTGTTAAAAACCGACGTTGTATACTTATATATCACGTCGGATTTTCGGCCAACGTAAAATCTCCTCCCTTAGCACATTCCCCGTAGCACGTCGGTCACCGGAGGTGGTCAACCCGACATTATAAGTCAAAAAATCCGACGTAATAACATTGTTTTGCACCGGTGAGAGTTTTGTATTTCTTCTTTTGAGTTTTCCTAAAAGATGACATCTGAAAGATCACAAAAAAACCCAACATATAAGATTAAGAAACATGTTCTAATCTATTTCCTACCCCAACGCCTACACGCCTATGTTAACAATGAACGTTGCTGGCTTGCTTCGCACAGCTACACGACTTCATGAACAACCAAGGAAATCGAATGACTCTTTCTTTTGTGTAGATCTCTTAAAGGGTCATTAATGACCTATCCCTGTTGGAAAAAAAGATGATGGGCGTCACTCCCCTTTCTCCGCGGTGAGGAATTACTAGTTCCGATTTTATATGACATCTAAAAAATCACAAAAAAACCAATATGAAAGATTGAGAAACATGTTCTCATATATTTTCCTAAAAAATAACACACACTGATTTCCGATTTTATTTTGCATCCGAAATGCTTTGTTTTTCTTGGGAATAAACATAAATGCTTTGCACATCCTCAATGCAGTTTTTTTCTAGTCAATTGGATTTTCTTAACCACGGTTGCTAGTCACGAGCCGGTGTTTTTCCACCTAAAATTATCACTGCGCGCGTTTATCTTAAAATATCGTGCTTAGCCACTCCTATCTTAATTTCTTGTGTCCAAGTTTGAAATTAGGATATGTGAGTAATCACATGATAACAGAAACCAGAAATCAACAAACACTGAATGTTGGTAACATCTTTCAACCTTTTATATACCAAAAGAAATCCCAATTGATGGAATACTAGAAATTTCAATTTTGAACCTTCAGATTAGCAAACATTCTTGATAAAGTTTACATTAGCAAACTGAGACATCTAGAACCTCATCCAGCTTTCAAAATAAAAATGCCCAATGAACCTTAGCAGTCAATACGAGCGTTGTGAAGACGCTAACTACCAAATTAAAGAATAAGCCACTATAACCATGATTAACCTCTTGTTATAATCTTTTATGTTTTAACTAAAACTTTTGTTTTAATATTTAATGTCTGAAAGCTTAACCTCTTATTATAATCCCTACTAGGATACTCAATTAATGGAGTCAGAAGTCAGATTAGTATATTATTCGAGGAATCTTGACGACGACGACGATGATGACGGTGAAAGTGTAAACTCATCAATTTTAAATCATTGTTAAACTAAAATAAGTATCGTTAATTGGTCTTATTAAACCATTTAAAAAGATTTTGTTTTTTTAAGCTCTCATTATTTACCTTCATATTTGTTGAATTTTGTCACATATTCTTTCACTTGATTTGTCACGTCGTCCTCCGAAGATCATTATTTAGATCACCAAGCATATCTCCGAATCAAATAGGAAAGTTTTTTTTTCCTGATGGATTATGAAGAGAGAGGTCTATAAGTCGAAGTTCGTTTACTTCTGCGCCATCAGCCATGACGTAACTAAGACTTTGATTTTTTTTGTTTGTTGAGATTTTAGATGTTGGAATTTTTCTATGATTATGGTGTTTAAATGAAGATGAACATGAATGCTGGATCTTATTTGTGATTGATCTTAGATTGATATTTCATATTAAGTTTGATATTGAAAATTAATTTTAGTCTTGGAGTCTTATATGGTATGAAATTATCTATTTTAGATGACGACTTAGGTACTGGAAGTCATTAAACAATAGGTTACGCATGTTTTATATTCTAATAAATTGTGTCGATGTAACTGTCGTGCTTAATTAAACCTGTAATTTTCAAGTGATATATATAATAATTGCACAGTTCTTACTTGTAATAGTTTCTCTGTTGACATGTATGATTCTTACAAACGTCCTTATGTCAAGCCTAACCAACGTTCTGGGATCGCCTAGGCGGTTGTGCGACCGTCAAAGTCTGGGCGGTTTTTTTTAATTCAATTAAATTTTATAAAATAGATAAAAAATCAGGAAAATTGGGAAAAATAGGAAAAAATGCACAAATATTATCTAAAAATACCACACATGTTTAGGCTTCGAAAAAACACTTAATTCCTCGACCAAGGGCTCACTAGGCACCCCCTCTACCCACCTAAACACTTAGGTATACAATTTGTTGCTTAGTAGTACGATTACAAAGGTAACTCAGAGTTCATACAATAGCAGATAAGAGAGAAATTAGAATTACAAGGTAACTAACAAATTCCATTGGACACATTGATCTAATGTCTAACTGGGAACCATATCATATCCTCCACCACCATCAGAGTCGTCGGAGTGGTTCTCGTTCGGATTGTCGACGTAGACATTGTCTTCTTCAATTTCTTCATCGTTGGATTGGACATATTGCTCGTCGATGTCCATCGGTGGTTGAGAACTCGATGCACATGGATCTCTAGAACTAATGTGAACGAAGACATCATCCATGCCAACACCTAATAATGGCGCGTCAGATGCAGTGGAACACCACGTGTCAGATGCAGTGGACATGGATCGAGCAAAGCGTCTCCGTGAAGAAGAATGTCCTAAAGCTGCTTCCTCGGCATCGGCCCATGTAAGCTCCTCTCCAGCGAAGACCGGATCTTCAGTTTCTACCAACCACGGATGCTCGTCGAAGAGATCGTAGTCCACACTGATGGGGTCATAAAATCCGGGCTTCTCCATCCTTTGCTGAAACCTTTGCCTTAACTTTTGGTTGTAGTTCACATACACCAAGTCATTCATCTTCTTCACAACCAACCTGTTCCTTCTCGTTGAGTGCAACTGCTCGAAGACATTCCAGTTCCGCTCACAACCTGATGTCGAGCATGTCAATCCCAACACCCTCAGGGCCAACCTCTGTAATGCGGTCTCTCTCATGTCTGCGCCATAAGATTGCCACCAATATATAGGTCTTCTTTCCGACCTTTGTCTGACGATCATATCCCTCGAGAATATTCCGAGGGAGTTCTTGTAACGATCAAGTAGACCGCAAATCTTGTCTTGTTCTGCAGGAGTGGGGACGAGCCGCTCTACGACATCCATGAATCCAGGCATATGCTCATTGAAAGCTACATTTCGATCCTGAGGTGAGACGAAGAAGAAGGTACCAGGGTTGAGTAAGAAACCAGCTGAGTGTAGAGGTGAGGACATCATCTTCCCTGGACCCCACCTGGTGTCGATGAGGTCGATGACTTGCTTGTACCACCTCGGGTTTCCGTCAAAGTTCCTCATGATTTGTTCTTTGGTTTTCTCCATTACGTCACACAAATATCCCATCGGTGGTTTCCCATCGCCGTCAACAAGTCTAAGAACCTGAACCATAGGTTGTGAGGCCTTCAGTGCCTTCACGACGTTGGTCCAGAAACCACTTTGTAGAATGGTCTCGACAACTTCAGTAGAGATCTCCTTCTTTTTCTTGTTCTTTATCCAACTTGCATTAGGATCGTTGTACTCCGGGGAAACAACAAATGATCAGAGTTTGTCTTTCTTCAGAAACAACATTTGCAAACTCAGAAAGACGGTGACAAATCTCGTGACAGCAAGGCGTAACAGGTTCCCTTCAATGGCAATTCGCATCCTCTAGTTTCCTTACCACATAACTCACAGAGAATGCAGTTTTTATCATTAGCACTAATGTAATGGGCAGTATTCCAACCAGGGTCATTTGTACGGGTAGGTCTTAGGTCATCGTAACTCTCGTGATGCATAGGGAGACTAGTGCCGGGTACGTAAGTCATATCTTAAAACTAGACTAATATAAAAATTTAGACTAATATGAAAATCAAATACTAATTAATTTAATTCTAAAGAGAAGTTAGAAAGAGTGCACTTGATTTTGGCAGTTGAAGAATGAAGAACCAGATCGAAGACTTCACTTTCCAACTTCAAAACTAAGCACGAGACCGGAGGCTTAATCGCAAAAACTTGGTGATTAGGAAACTTGATGATGAGAATAGAATTATGAAGAAGAAGAGAATGAGAGATGTGTGAAAAATGAAGAGGTTTGGAGGGATTTATATAGAATTTGGGGTAGTGGCAAACTTGTAATTTTTTTGAAAAAAAAGAAAAAAAAAGAGAGCCGTTGGAGAGCCTCCAACGACTCTCGCCTAGGCGAAGCAATCGCCTATTTCGCCCAGCTTAGCTGGGCGAAAGGCGGTGGGCGACCACCATGACGGGCGGTCGCCTACCGCCTACCAAACACCGAGCCTAACCATATTTAGATACGTGTAATAAGATTTGTCCATCTCCATAAGCTTTTTCATAGTCATAATGCAACAAACTTGTGTGAGAGGATTGAGGGTTCTTGTTTTACAACAAGCTGGCTAGTTTCACTAAAGATGATCCTTAGGCTTATATGCACACAAATTGCATTGTACTTTTTGGCGCATGTCAAATTTTAATTGCACGAACTTCATAAAAAAGAATGCATACATACACACACATACATACATATAAACAAAGATGAATTATTACAAGTCTTATAAGAATCATATGTGTAGACATGATCCTTGTACTGCTCTCACGATCTTACCGACATCACAAAACCAACAGTTGGAATTAACCTAATATGTAATAGGAAATAGTCTGGCTATGAGTTATATTCATCTTGGCTATGATACTACACTTTAAAGTTATATTTAATAAAACTAAATCGCATGCATTCTTATCTACTACAGGCATACTTAATTTTTAGCTCATCCAAGTAATTTTTATCGTTGATCTAAAATGGCCAAAATTGACTACAATTTATTGAATTTGAAGTGGTTAGATCACTGTCTATCACGATTCATTTGAAGTGATTTTTTTTTTACAATATGCTACTTAAACATTGAAGATGTAATTTACGAAATTTCATTGAAAATTGTTCACAACAACTACCTAAACGTTAAGTACCATAGCCAGATGGCTATAAGTGGCCCATAGCGATATGATGCCCTATGTAATATGTACCTACAAATAAAAGGAGCATAAAATAAGTGCTGTGTAGAAATTTTCACTTATTTCAACTTATTCCAACATGTCATATTATACAACACCAATGCACATTATATTACTTATTAAAGTTTTACATTAGAGCTTAAGCTTCTTAACAACGTATTTATGTCTTGCTATAGGGGACTCACAAACAGTAAATTTACTTCAGGATTCAATATATTTTGACTCGATAAAAAACCCATAGAATAAGACTAGTGCTATCTACACACACACATATATATAATTTGGTGCATTAATTTCAACTTTGATGGTTTATTCAAAGTAATATATTCAAAAACAAATAGTCGAATCAAGTTATTTTATCGAAAGATAACTTTCAAATGTGTATACCCTATAAAATTAAGTTTAATTTCTGTAAAATTATTGTTAAGGTGTCAATTGTCACGATATATAATAAGACAGATGCCTAAATGTGATATTTCTAGTGATAAATATATGGTATGTGGAGTTTTGATAATACGTTACCTTTTTTTGGATCACTAATAATACCAGAACTGTTGACATATAATACAGAACAATTTCATAAGTGTCCAGATCATTATATTATAAAGATACATGCTATCAAAATGACTTGTATATATAAAATATGTGATGTGATGTGCGTCCATCCTATTAATAAATTGTAATACTACCTCAATGATTTTTGGGGCTTTTACATCAAAGCCCTTGACGACTTGTTTTGTAATAAATTATATTGATTTGTATTCGAGTTTTGTAAAAACTGATTATTATTTTCTTTTACATCATTCACTTTTTATAGGATAACTGATAAGTTAAAAATGTAGAGTAAAATTGTTAAAGTCCAAAGAAAACGGGTCACATACCGGTTTTGTTACACATTCTAGTTATTGATAAGCTAATAAAATAACGTTTACCTTACCCGTTTATACCTTGAGCCTAATCTATCCACATCCGGGGGATTTTGTTGTTGTTGCAGTTAATGGGATCGAGAGAACTTGTCAAATTCGGAGATCGAGTGAATTAATTTAAATTTTAAAATCAGAAAAAAAAAAAAAATCTATATAGACTACACTACAGCTACCCAATTTTCAAAGGATGTGTTTGCGAGATATCTCAATATATACCGAAACGTTGTCACCAGCAAAGTCTTCTTCTTGTTTTGTTTTTTTTTCTATTTCAAGTTCAACCGACAAAGATTTATAACAACAAATGACAACCACTTCTGCTACAAGAAAGTGGTAGCAGTGACCTAAGCATCGGATTCGGAAGGAGCAACATAATTGATGACCAAAGGTCTTTCGGGGGAAAAAATCCCTACATGTTAAAATACCAAACCTGAATGTTAAAGCCAGAAAGATCAAGGAAAAATATTTTTGCATAAAATATTTACGTGCTCTAGATCATGTTGCACGTTGTTACTTGTTAAGGTTGCACGGTGAATGTCGTCATTCGCAACGTCACATCTTCGATCATAATTGATTTGACTTCAAATGTAATTAGATGAGGAAGATTAAAATGGGATATGGATTGTGCATTGTAGTGATTTAAATTATAGATTTGATGTAGAATTAGTGGAGCACACGTATGGTGAAGTTACGGGTGGAAAAGTTAGGATGAATAAAAAACAAAATTGTGAGGGAAAATTAGAGCACTCAGTAACGGGGCGGATGTGCCCGGGCGTCCCCCGTTAACTGGGCGGGCGGGTGCCGGGTGTGCCCACCTGAGCGTGTTTTTGTGCGCCGGGCATCTAGATTGGACACCCAGGACGCACTCGGGTGGGGGCACGTGTTGCTTCCCCGTTGGACTTTTTTTTTCAATTTTAGTAGAACATTTGTTATTAGAATTAATTGATAATGTATTGAGTGTTTTTGATTAATGTGGGGTGATAATTATGACAGTAAAACTTACATATTTTTGAGTTGAATAATTAAAAGTAGTAATTACGATTAGAATTATGTAAAATGTAATTTGTTAAATGTTGTATAAGAATTAAAATTGTTAAATTAAGAAATGACGTGGAGGAAAGAGAGTGTAGAGTGGGTGGAAGTAGTTCAGACATGGTTAAAGTTTTTTTGGGTGGGTGAGGTGAACTGACATGACAGGGGAAAAACTGACGTGACGGAGAGAGGGAGCAGAACGCTCGAGGTAGCCCGGATGTTATTTATGGTCTTGGAAACTAAAGGAGCATGAACGAGCAAGTACATTTTCTTTTTCGTGATTTTTTTAAAAAAAATTGACATATTTGAATGTGTGGCAGTTCTTTACCGCCAATGCAGAATTGGATCTCTAAATTTGATTTAGTATTATTCTTATTTAAGTAGTGAACTACTCGATTTGGTCCGTAGTCCTAGTTTTTACAACCTTTTTGTTCTAGTTTTAGTATTGGTTCAGCAGCTGGTTGTTATCTGTGAAATTTTCGACCAGTTCAACACCAGTTTGCAATATTATGGGTACAAAATTAAGAAAATACAAACCCAAAATAATCAATTGATATCAAAACAATCGATCACCGGATTCTGAGAAGTCGAACTTGAGTGAGGATTCTGGGAAGATCTTGCAAATGTTTGCTGGATTGAAGCAGTGGAATAAACAAGTACAAGAACACGCTAGGAGGTGGAAGAAGAAATTAGGATTAGGGTTTTCTCATTAGGGTTTGGTGCGGCGGTACCTTATATTTATATATCCATTCATCACATTCTGTTGAAAACGTTACTTAATTTGGACATGACCGTTGGGCTAAGTTTCATCCTCGCCATTTCTTCATCTAGGGCAACAACCTCATAAGGAAAAAATTCATATGTACATCTCCCACCAACGACTATGTAATTCAAGCATTCATATATATACACTTGTATCAATCGTGTAAAGATAATAACAAAAATTTATATAAATTGTTTCCTTCTTCCTCTACAATACTCGTACCAAATTTAATATAGTATCAGAGCATTGATCCACAAAATCTCCCAATCTCAGATCCCCTCCCAAAGGTCATCATCGGTGTCACCTCATACAAGGGGGTTGAAGGCCGACTACAATCAACAGTAGCCACAACCAACATCCAGACCTAAAGGAAAGGAAAAAAAAATCAGAACATGTCGGACGACAGTGAAATCAACCACCCCGAGGTGGCTACATCCCAGCGCCTCGTCTTGACTCTCCTGAACGAGCCCAACTACCTCTCTTGGACCCGGGGGTGAACCTTTCCCTCAACGGCCGAGGGAGGGTTGGCCACATTACGGGGAGGACCGCAAGACCTGAAGGGGCAGGGACTGGAACCAAGCAAGAAGAGTGGCAAACAATGGACCATCATGTCATGTCATGGCTTATTGCGTCCATGCAACCCAACATCGGTGAGATTTTTATATACAAAGAAAGCACAAAAGAACTATGTCGTGGCACTATGGGATGACGGAAAACTTTGTGCATGTCTTCAAAATCAAACAAGAAATCTCCCAGACACGCCAGAATGAAACTTCCATCACTGAGTACCTTGGTGCTCTCAAAAGACAATGGGATGAGTTGAGGATCTATGAACCCCCAACTACATACGCCAAAACCATATAAATCAGACAATAACAAAACCAAATCTACCAGTTTTTTGGTAGGATTGGACCCCAGCTATGAAGTCATCCGATCTCAGATCCTCATGGCACCTGAGCTACCGAGCTTCGCGACCATCACAAGCCTCATTCAGCGCGAGGAAACACGAAGAAAAACCACGACTAACAACAACATCAGCACAACCTTCGACAACCAGGCCTTCATCGTCGGCCGCAACCAAGCTCAGGGCAACAACAACAACACAAAAAGGAGATTCGGCAACAAAACAAACGAACATTGCGAAAACTATAAGAAACAATACCACAATAAAAACTCATGTTAGTTCCTTTTTCCTCATCTCAGGTCACCCAAGAACGGAGAAAGAAATGCAAGAGGAAATATGGTGGACGAGATCGTCGGTGGCAAAGCTTGCCAACCTAGAGGCGGCGACGGCCACTCAGACAACCAAAACCCTAACACAAGTGACGAATATGGAAATAACAGGTATACCCAACCCAACTTCGCACACACCTGGAACGTCTTAAATGGACCGACGCACAAATCAAGTCTAAATGGGCTGGCGGGTGGAGTACCCGATCCAAACCAGATAAGTGCTCTGGTGGGCCACCTAAATGGCTATTTGCAAAAGAATACCCCCAAAAAAGGTAATTTCTCAGGTATGGAAAATAATCTTGATTCTCATATTCATGCCCTTTCAGCAGTTAAAACTAAAATGAAACATTGGTTTATCGATTCTGGAGCTACTGATCACATGACTGGGGATCCTACTATGCTAAATAATATAAAAGATAATCTAAGACTATTAAATAAATTTGTTACTGTTGCAAATGGTAATCAAGTTGAGATTAAAGGCACCGGAGATGCGGACTTAATTAACACTTTACATGATAAAATCTTGTATGTTCCTAATTTTGACACAAACTTGCTATTTGTCACCAAGATCACTAGAACACTTAACTGTAATGTTATATTTACTCCTCTTGATGTCATCTTTCATAATCGTACCATAGGGAGGATGATTGGTAGGGACATTTTCTCAAATGGGTTGTATGTCTTTGAACCGTTGAATAAAGCTTTGCAAGTTGGGTCCTCAAACAATCACGAACTTTGGCACAAAAGGATGAGTCACCCATCTTCTAGTGTGTTAAAATGCTTATTTCCTTTTAATTAATTCCGATTTTTTATGTGACATTTGTCGTTTATCAAAACAAACTCGTTTACCTTTTTCTAATTCTACTACTAAAGCTCAAATTCCCTTTGAATTAGTTCAGATATTCGGGAACATGATCCCGTAGAATCTCATAATGGGTTTCAGTATTTCATTAGTTTTATCAACGATTTCTCCCGGACTACATGAATTTATTTATTGAAAATAAAATCGAATGATTATACGGTTTTTTGTGAATTTCTTGCCTTTGTTGAGAACATGTATAATGCAAAAATTCGTGTTTTTAGATCTGACAATGACTCAGAATATATGAGTAATATTTTTCAAACCTTGTTAAAACAGAAAGAAATTTTCATCAAACCATGTGTATTAATACTCCTAAACAAAATGAGATTTCTGAACGGAAAAATAGACATCTTTTAAATGTTACGTTCTTTGCCTTTTCAAAATAATGTTCCCAATTTTTTTTGGTCTGATGCTATTCTCATTGCAACTTATATCATAAATCGTCTTCCTAGTCCCACAATTGGTAATAAACAACCCTTAGAAACTTTACTCAATAAGAAAATCACCATTGACCATCTTAAAATCTCTGGATGCATTTGCTTTGTTCACAGGAAACGGGAGAACAAGCTTGATCTCTATCAAATGTATGTTTTTGGGGATATTTTTTAGGAAAAAAGGGTACAAGTGTTATGACCTCAAAAATTGTAAAATGTATGTTTCAAGAGATGTCTTCTTTTTTGAGAATGAACCTTTCTTTACAACTGACAAAACGAAAGAACCTTCCGTTGTGACCTTGCTTCTCACCATGGACCTGCTCGACATAACTTTGATTCCTCCACACATTCTGCAAGTCGAAGTTATTCCACATGTTGAAGATGCTCCGCAAGATCCTCCTCACACACCACAAGATGCTCCTGCTGGCGACGAAGGGGGAGAGCAAGATGAACCTCCACTGAGAAGGTCCACTCGTCCAACTCACCCTCCTGCCAGATTTAACGATTATGTTTGTCACAGGTTACCTACCCCATTTTGGACTACTTGTCCTATAACCAAGTGTCTCATAAATTTCAAACCCTCGTAACTTAAATAGACAACAATAAGGAACCCACCTCATACCATGAAGCTATAGGAAATTCAAATTGGGTTAATGCCATGAATGAAGAACCATGAGCTTTAAAAAACAGCAAAACATGGTCCCTAGTGCCATTACAACCCGACATAAAACCCGTTGGTTGTAAATGGGTCTATAAAATCAAATACCATAGTAATGAGGAAATTGAGAGATATAAGGCCCGCCTTGTAGCAAAATGGTATACACAAACTTATGGCCTTGACTACATAGAAACTTTCGCACCTGTAGCTAAAATGAACATTAATCGTATTCTCTTATCTGTAGCTATAAAGAAAGGATGAAATCTTTTCCAAATGGATGTCAAAAATATCTTCTTATAGGGAAACCTTGAAGAAGAAGTCTACATGAGTCCACCTCCAGGTTACAGCACCACACCGCACTAGTTATGCAAGCTTCATAAGTCTATTTATGGACTGAAGCAGTCACCACGAGCATTGTATGCCAAGCTTAGCCACTCTCTCATTCTTTACGGTTTTTTGAAAAGTTCCGTTGATACATTCATGTTCACTAAACATAGCTATTAAATTACAACCATAGTACTTATATATGTAGACGACATCATGATAACATGAGACAGTGATCACGAAATAAATATAGTAAAAAATTACTTAAAATCCAAATTTGACATAAAATATTTAGGATACATGAAATATTTTCTCGAAATAGAAATTGCCTACTCAAAAAAGGCATCTTTCTCTCACAAAGAAAATACATTCTAGACCTCCTCAAAGAAACAGGTAAAATAGGTGCTAAACTCGTTAACATACCTATCGAAACCAACAAAAAAATAAGACTTACTAATGGTACACCCCTGAGTGACGTGTCATTTCAAAGACTTGTTGGGAAACTAATCTATCTTATTGTCACCCGTCCGGACATTACCTATGTTGTAAGTATAGTTAGTCAATTCATGTACTCCCCTCAAACTCATCACTTAGACATCGTAAATAGAATCATTTGCTACCTTAAAAATACTCCAAGACAAGGATTTTAGATGAAAAATAATAACTCTAATTCCATAATTGGTTACTCTGATGCAGATTGGACAGGAAGTCACGATCGAAAATCCACCACTGGTTTTTGCACTTTTATGGGAGGCAACCTGGTAACTTGGAGAAGCAAAAAATAAAATGTCTTAGCCAGATCTAGTGCAAAAGCAGAATATCGTGTTATGACTTCCACCACCAGCGAACTAATGTAGCTCAACCAATTGCTCAAAGACATGAACATCAACACCCAGGAACCAATGAATATGTTCTGTGATAACAATGCATCACGACACATCGCTTCAAATCCGGTCTTTCGTGAAAGGACCAAACACATAAAGGTTGACTGCAATTTCATCAGAGAGAAAATTCAGTCAAAGCAAATAGAAGTTTCATACGTATCTAGCAATGATCAAATCAAAGACATCTTCACAAATGCCCTTGACCACAAGAGTTTTTCAAACATTCTTCACAAGTTGGGATCCATCAACTTATTTCAGATCCAACTTGAGGTGACGTGTTGAAAATGTTACCTAATTTGGACATGACCGTTGGGCTCAACTTCATCCTCGCCCCATTTTCATCTATGGCAACAACCTCATAAGGAAAGAAATCATACATACATCTCCCACCAACGGCTATGTAATTCAAGCATTCATATATATATATATATATATACACTTGTATCCATCGTGTAAAGATGATAACAAAAATATATTCAAATTGTTTTCTTCTTCCTTTACAATACCCGTGCCAAATTTAATACAATCGAACATGCCTGATACCATCAACAGTTTGGATCCAATCGTGGTTTTTGGAGCCCAAATCCCTTAGATCTTGAACCAACTTTGATGTGAATTTTATTTATACCGCAAGTGCACGGTGTCAATGAAGACGTGACAAGTACGGGTCGAACACAAGGAGGGAGAGATTTCGTTATTTTTGTTATTTTCGATTAGGGGAAGAAGAAATAAATTGGGTTTTTGGGATTTTTGGTTTAATTATCTAAAGTACGAAATAAGAACAATTAGAACTAAGACAAGAAATAAGAAGAGAATTCCGTTTGGTGGAGGTTTAGATTTAAGGTTTAGATTAGAGAATTTAGAAACTTATAATAAATCATGTTTAGTTATGAAGCATTACAAGATAAATGATTTAACATAAACTCAAGTAATCAAAATACTAATCACGAACTTAGAATAATAACATTCATTCATCTTCTCTAACCCTAAATCCGTCACCTCCACCCTTCGGAAAGAGTTAGAAACTCATGGAGGGAGGAAGAAGAAGGGATCCTAGAGACATTAAAAGAAAAGAGAGACAAAACGAAATAAAACAGAAATTTATTACTAATGATCCAAGACCAAAGGTTCAAAGATGTGTTATATTCGTCCTACAGGGCTATTTATAGCCGATACAGGGGATACCAATACATAAAAGGATAGTACACGCGTCGACCCGACACTGGACGAAAATCGGGCACACAGATCACCTCTGGTGCGGCGAAATCGCCGCACAATGCATGGGAGGTGCGGCTAATTCGCCGCCCAGGTTGATGGGATCGGGTCCGGATTTCTGCGGTGCGTTTATGGCATGATTTGATCTTTATTTGCGCGTGTGGATGATTTCTTTCCATTGTCTTGAGCTCCGGATTAATTCCTTCCATTGTTGGGGATTTATTTTTGACTTTTCTTTTGACTTTTCCAACAACATAACTTGATCCTTTTCTTTTGCAATCAGGTCCTTGGCATTTTGCAATTAAGCCCTTGACCTTTTTGTGATTAGCTCCTTGAATGTTTTTATGCTTGGATGCATTTCCAATTGAAACCCGATAAACTTGAATTCGGTCTTTATGATAGAAATGAATCTTTTGCACACGTTTATGCTCAGAATGTGGGTAATTTGCATTCAGGTCCCTGTATTCTGTAAATACGACTAAACACATACCTTAGTAGCATTTATTGATATAAAAGTAATCTAAATGAAAGACATATGATGCAATGTATGCAATGCATCAAATACCCCCACACCTAGATTTTGCTAGTCCCTAGCAAAGCAGAATATAAGAAAATGAAAGCAGGGAAATCCTAACTCACTTTCGTAGGAATCACGGTTGCACTTAGCATGTGCAACGAGCCTTTAAACCTCCAGGTTGCCTTAGAGGACGAGTTTTGTCTCGTGAGGGTTTTCAGTTGACACACCCACAAAGTCTTAATTCAACATTCTATTAATAGCTCTTAATATTTCTGCCTTAACCTTATACATCTCACTTAAAGTTCTCGCATGCTCATTATACAGTTCTAACTTATAAAAAGTTTGACTTGGTCTTTATTCCTCCAACATTCACACCACTAACCCCTCTACACATGTTATCACATAAATTATTTTGCACGCCTCCTCTGGTGGTGAAGTATCATTTGGATCAACCATGACATGAATCATTCCTTTAGCTTTGGGCCTTGAGTATCTTAAAGTATTTATTTATTTTTTTCCTTTTTCCGTGATTCAACACATTTGCTTTTCTTTTTGACACTTATACCCTTTTTGCATTCGTGTAGCGAGTTTGGTCGATAATCCCGAGCTGGCAGACTCAAGTTACCGGGTTTCAAGATACCCCTACGGACCAGTGACTCGAAGGCTTGGGCTTTTGTAATCATTTTGCAAAATGTGTTTTCCTCACTTTATTTTTATTTTATTTTACTTTTATTTTCCTCAAGGCTTAATTGCTATTAGAAGTCCACACTTCCCGGTATATTTTCCTCAACTTCTGCTTTTTATCAACCACTTCAAAGATTTGATTCATCCAATTTAAGTGCATACATGTCTTACAAGGGTCATGGGTTATTTCTTTGGAACTTAGATTTATGTCATAATTTCTACAAGCAGAACTATATAATAAGGAACAAAAACTTAATGCAATTTGTACACGGGTTTTGGCAGTTCAATCTTAAGCTATGTCATAGAATATTGATTTTTTTTCTATTTTTTTTTCTATTTTTTTTTTAAAATAAAGGAGAACAGAAAATCAAATAGATAGATATGTACATATATAAACACCCCCCCACACCTAAATCATGCATTGTCCTCAATGTATGCACAGATACAATAAATGCACTTATTACCTGCGTCGGCTTGCGGTAGAGGGGTTGAGTTTGCTCAAAGTCAACCATAATCAGAACTGGATTGAATGACACCATGTTGGTGCATGTATCCAGTTGAATTGTTCCCCATGTTGACTTGAGGAAAAGATTCCACTCTTCTCACTTGAATTGGTTCGCTTATTTGCTCGAGTGATGGTGGTTGAGTAAATGAATCACTCCCTTTTTTCTTACATCCTTTTTGCTTATGTGATGATTTATTTGATTCAGAAGTCTGATAAATACGTGCTCTCATCACAACATCACTTGGGTTGCATATTATTTCTGGCTCATTATCAATATGGAAGATATTAAATTCTGCTTTTAAGTTCCCGAAAGATAATTGCATGAGCCCATTTCGACAGTTTATTAATGCTTCCGAAGTGGCTAAAAAGGGTCTACCTAGAATTACAGGGATTTGTCGATTAGGATTTACAACAGGTTCAGTATCAAGTACGACAAAATCCACTGGATAAATGAAGTCACCAACCTTAATCAAAACGTCCTCTACTATACCTCTCGGTTTCTTAACAGAACAATCAGCGAATTGGAGGGTTGTCCTAGAGGGTTTCAGTGGACCAAGGTTGAGTTGCTCGTAGACAGAAAATGGGAGCAAGTTAACGCTTGCACCAAGGTCTAGAAGGGCTTTATTGATAAACGTATCTCCTATTGAACATGAAATTGTGGGACACCCCGGGTCCTTATATTTTATAGGAGATGTGTTGGAAAGAATTGAGCATATGTTTGCAGTTAAGAATGCCTTCTTTGGTACATTCGTTTTTCTCTTCTTAGTGCACAAATCTTTTAAGAATTTAGCATAAGCAGGTATTTGTTGAATCATGTCTAAGAGTGGAATGTTTACCTTAACTTGCTTAAATACTTCCAAGATTTTCTCTATTTGTACACTAGAGTTCTTTTTGAGTCTATTGGGAAATGGGGCTTTAGGCACATAGACTCGCTCAGGTTCAGGTTGAGCTACAGGTTCAGGTTGGGTAGGTGGATTGGGCTTTTCAATTTGGACGTCGGGTTCAATGGTCAAGTCATATGTGGGTGCTTGATGACTAGATTGATTAGTCATTCTAGGGTTTACCACATTATTGTCAATTTGTCTACCGGACCGTAATGATACTACAGCATTGATTTGTTGGAACGGTCCTTCCTCATTAACCATTTGAACCGGTCTAGGGTTGTTATTTCCTGAAGGTGGTTGATAAGATTGATATTGATTATTAGTTCTTGGGTTCACCTCAGGTTGACTTGGAAATTGGTCATTTTCTCTTTCACCTATTATCTGTGCTAATTGGCTGACCTGTGTCTCTAGCCTTTGGAATGATTGGTTGGTTGTTTGTATAAAAGTTGTCATTAAATTTTCTAATTTTGTCAACCTAACCTCATGATTTCCATTGTTATTACCCCCAGATGATGTATTATTTTGGTTATATGGGGTTGGTTATTGTCTAGGAGGTTGTCCTTGTTGGGTCCACGAAAAATTGGGATGATTACGCCAACCTGGGTTATAGGTTGATGCGTAAGGATCATTTCTAGAATTGTTAAATGTGGCATTAACATGTTCCAGGTCCACACAGTCCTCCATTAAATGACCAGTCTGACCACATCTAGAGCAGGGGATAGACAAGGGTTGATTCATTCGGGGTTGATTTTGTAGCTCTAGAATTTCCATTCTACGCATTAGGGTAGCTAGTTTTGCCTCAGCCGCTATGTTGGAGTCTACAGCTAAGACACCTGGTCGGGGTTGACTCGCTATTCTAGATCCAATACTCGGGTTGATGGGTGTTCTAGCATTGTCCCATTGCATACTATTTTCAGCTAAATCCTCAAGAAAAGTCCAGGCATCATTTTCATTTTTGGACATGAAGTTCCCTTGGCTCACAGATTCTAGCATAACTCTAGATGTGGGTGTCAATCCCTCATAAATATTTGGCATAATTGCCACTTCGGAATTCCGTGATGAGGGCATTGGGTCAAGACACTCTTAAATCTCTCAAGATAGGAATAGAACGGCTCGCTCTCAGACTGAACGAATACAACAATTTCATTCCTAATCTTCATAGTCTTATGGTTGGGGAAATATTTTTTTAGGAAAACTTGAACAAATTCGGTCCAACTTCTAATAGATCTTTCGGCTAGACTATATAGCCATTTCTTAGCGTCGTCTTTCAGTGCTAGAGGCACGAATTTCAGACGCACTGCCTCTTCAGGGATATGCTGGTATTGCATAAGAGAGCAGATTTCCTCAAATTCTCTAAGGAAGAGATATGGATCTTCCCTAGAGGTGAACTTAGGCAGCATACTCATGTATTGTGCCTTAAGTTCGAAGTCGCGACCCGGTATGGTGGGCATGACGATGCACGATGGCTGAGCAGCCATCGTTGGGTAGCACCGATCCCTCAGAGTCATAGGCGGGTTCACAACATTCTCACCCATTAGATCCGGGTGAGGTGGTGCAACAGGTGGATTGGGGTTAAGTTCCAGACTGGAATCTAGATGAACTCGTGAGAGTCGATTACTCAAGTCCCGAATCCAAATCTGAGTGCACCGGGCTGAATCAATTTTTGAATTCAAATTCGAAATTTAAATTCCAAATTTAATTTCAAGAATTAATTACAATTTGTTCTTTGTTTTTTTTTAATTTTCGTTTTTTTTATGTTTTTTTTTTTCAAAAGGGAAACAAACAATAGAAAGGTAAAGATGAGAAGGGAAAGAAGACTCAGACGAGAAGGGAAACTTAACTCTAAAGGTAAATTTAAGGGTTGGCCAGAAATTTCCTGAACAAGCACGGTCAAAACAATCCTAGACCTAGTGTCACTTAGATCTAGACGACTCCTAACTGGTTGAGTCGAATTGATTTGCTTGATTCACCTCCCTCACCAATCAAACCAAGTTGGCCAGTTAGTGTATAGCTAGTGGGGGCGCTTCCGACAGAGTCGGTGCCAATTAGACAACCACGTCGCTTGGAAGACTTTCGTCGACACAAAAACACTTTCTAGACACCAAATTGAATTCAATTAGCTTCAGGTCGTAGCAAGTCAAACCAATCTCCTCCTTAATTGAGTCCGAGTCCTTAGGGGCCAATGTCTAATTGATTTTAAATTTTAGGCTTAGGCGACACTTCAGGATTGTGGTTTGTGGGCTACGGGAGGGTGATGAAATCCCCACCGTATCTTTTCCTACGGAGTTGCCCTTAAGATAGTTTAACATAAATCTAGCAAAGATAGTCAAACAATGGTCCTTTTTAATGGGGGCAATTGCAAGGTTGTATGCAACTAAATTATATGCTCTAATGCAATCGATAAAAACCTCGATACGTACCTTGCCTCCAACAATCTTCAACAAGTATTAATTTGCAAGAATTTAGCAAGAATAATGCAAGCAAAACATTATATGATGCATGCACTAAGGTCTTTCTAATTTTGCCAATTTTAGGTCAGAGTTGAATTATTGCCAATTATGGAATTGTAACCCTAACACGTGCAATTCTACGAAAGGAAACTTTTCAACTATTCAGATTTGACGAGAAAGGCAAGAAAAGTTACCTCCGCAATGCTCAGTCGGGTTCGCCGCCCGCTCTCGGAGATTCCAGTAGCTCAATGCGACCACCCAGAGATGCCGACGACGCCCTCAAAATTTGAAGACCGGAAGACCAACCTGTGCGGCGATTTCGCCGCAAATGCTTCTTATGGGGCGGCGGATTCGCCGCTCTTTAAGCTCAGAATGCGCTCGTATTTCGCCGCGCGCTCTGTTGTCGCCTGAAACACAAATCCAAATACTTAGATCGCGCACAAGATAAACAGGAAAAATCGAAAACACAAAAACAACAAAAATCTGCGTCGCCTCCCCGGCAACGGCGCCAAAAACTTGATGTGAATTTTATTTATACCGCAAGTGCACGGTGTCAATGAAGACGTGGCAAGTACGGGTCGAACACAAGGAGGGAGAGATTTCGTTATTTTTGTTATTTTCGATTAGGGGAAGAAGAAATAAATTGGGTTTTTGGGATTTTTGATTTAATTATCTAAAGTACGAAATAAGAACAATTAGAACTAAAACAAGAAATAAGAAGAGAATTCCGTTTGGTGGAGGTTTAGATTTAAGGTTTAGATTAGAGAATTTAGAAACTTATAATAAATCATGTTTAGTTATGAAGCATTACAAGATAAATGATTTAACATAAACTCAAGTAATCAAAATACTAATCACGAACTTAGAATAATAACATTCATTCATCTTCTCTAACCCTAAATCCGTCACCTCCACCCTTCGGAAAGAGTTAGAAACTCATGGAGGGAGGAAGAAGAAGGGATCCTAGAGACATTAAAAGAAAAGAGAGACAAAACGAAATAAAACAGAAATTTATTACTAATGATCCAAGACCAAAGGTTCAAAGATGTGTTATATTCGTCCTACAGGGCTATTTATAGCCGATACAGGGGATACCAATACATAAAAGGATAGTACACGCGTCGACCCGACACTGGACGAAAATCGGGCACACAGATCACCTCTGGTGCGGCGAAATCGCCGCACAATGCATGGGAGGTGCGGCTAATTCGCCGCCCAGGTTGATGGGATCAGGTCCGGATTTCTGCGGTGCGTTTATGGCATGATTTGATCTTTATTTGCGCGTGTGGATGATTTCTTTCCATTGTCTTGAGCTCCGGATTAATTCCTTCCATTGTTGGGGATTTATTTTTGACTTTTCTTTTGACTTTTCCAACAACATAACTTGATCCTTTTCTTTTGCAATCAGGTCCTTGGCATTTTGCAATTAAGCCCTTGACCTTTTTGTGATTAGCTCCTTGAATGCTTTTATGCTTAGATGCATTTCCAATTGAAACCCGATAAACTTGAATTCGGTCTTTATGATAGAAATGAATCTTTTGCACACGTTTATGCTCGGAATGTGGGTAATTTGCATTCAGGTCCATGTATTCTGTAAATACGACTAAACACATACCTTAGTAGCATTTATTGATATAAAAGAAATCTAAATGAAAGACATATGATGCAATGTATGCAATGCATCAAACTTCAACACATATTGGATCTAGTCCGCGTTAAATGGGTTGAGTGCAATCTTTTGCTTCCAGCACTGGACGAATTTGTCAATTACCAAGGTTCCCAAATTCATGCATAACATACATCCAGCATCTTTCCGGATTAATCATGTGTTTAGTTAGAGTTAGTAACCAATTATTAGAGTATCTGATTCGAAATTTTTACCGTATCATAGGCGAAATTGAATCACCTGGGTCTAAGGGTGGAAATAGCTGTAGGATCGTGTGGGTTATGAGTCCACAATTAAGACTAATCACGATTAAGCCCTAATTTACTACTTGGTTGATCGATCAAAGAAATACAGCGGAAATTTAAATTAAATCAAACACAAGTAGAATGGTAATGCAAACCACAAGAAGACACGTCGGTTTTATAGAGGTTCGGCCGCGCCTACGTCCTCTCTTGCAAGCCCCTCTCGAATCTTCGTTCGAGCCCCTCTTGCGTCTTCACTATGCCTCCCCGTTCCGGGCCGGGAGCAACGCCTTTTACAAGTCTTCAAGCTCGCGAACAACCCTCGCCGAGTTTGACACCACCTCTCACAAACCGAGAGAATCACTTCGGGCTTTCACCGAAGTCCTTGCTTCTTTGTCTTGGACTTTCACCAAGACCTTTGCTCACTTTACAACAGTGGTAACTTGAGTGGAACTCACTCTCTAATTGAGCACAACAATTGCTAGATGATTGTATGATGAATGATGTGAAAATTAGGCTTTGGATGACTAATTTGGAGCTTGGAGGTTGTGGAAAATCTCACTATAGGTTTGACACTTTGGAGTTCTGAAATCTTGTGGAAAACTAAGTGTGAACCTCTATTTATAAGCTCCAAAAGATTTCTAGCCGTTTGGACAAGATTTGATTGGGTTTTGTGCAAGATACACAAAGCAGAAAATCGGGCTGCAAATCTGTCCAGAAACGGTCGACCGAAAGGTGTATCGGTCGACCGAACCCTTGAGTAAGTTAATGGATCGGTTGACCGAACATAGGTACTGGTCGACCTAACACTTAAGTTCTATAAGTCAACGGTCGACCAAACAGGTACCGGTCGACCGAACTACAGGGTTCGGTAGAGGGAAAACTCAATCGGTTGAACTAAACTTGTGTCGATCGATAGCAGGTAGATTTTACCTAATAGAACGGTCGACCGAACAAGGTATTTTGTTCGACCGGTTCAAAAGTATTTGGGGTGTATTAAGAGAAAAATGTATATACGACCGTTGTATAATACGACAATGATAACGGTCGTATTTTTACAAGAAATAGCAAACGAAACGGTCGACCGAAGGTCTACCGGTCGACCGAACAGGTCTGGGTAAGCGGTTAACAGAAGTGTGATCGGTTGAACTGATTGGTCTGGTATAACAAATATTGTGTATAACCGGTCGACAGAAAGGTGAACGGTCGACCGAACTCAGGCAGACTGACGACCAATGTTTTAGGTGTTTAGGTGATTTAATGAAGTCCAAATGATATGATATTTTGTGTGTGACTCCTACAAGGAACCTAGTGTGGGAATGCATGCATATTAGCTTAAGTTATGCTCAATTCACATAAGTTCCTAATACTCAAAGAAAGGTAAAATTACATGTCTTCAATCCTAGCTTGATTACATGTCTTGACTTGATTTTTCTTCTTTCTTGAGTCTTGATCACCTGTAGAGGTTAGCACAAAACAATATATATGCAATGCAATATGTGTGCTACTCTACATGTTCATAATTAAGATTAGGTTAATTAAATCATCAAAACATAGATTAAGGCCAAAAAGCCAACAATAGTAAGTTAGTAACCAATTATTAGAGTATCCCATTCGAAATTTAAATTTGGTTGGTATTTGGTAAAGAAATTTTTACCGAATACAATTTGAAATTGATACCTGTAACATCCCGAAACAGCGGAAATTTTGAAAATTCACAATCACGACGATAAAGGACAATAATCAAGACGGGACTGTTACTTCTCATAAAACAAGTAACGGTGCACCAAAATACATCAGAGTTTGTCAAAATGATACATGATTACAACAGAACAACAAAAGAGGATAAAACGTGATCATGTTGACCTCAGTGGTCCGAGTAGAGGGTCCGACTCCAAAATGCACGTGCCCGCTGATCACCCCCAACTGGACCTACTATGGTCCGGAAAAATATATAACAACGATGCATGAGTTTCCAGAAGGAACCCCCGTATGCCAACTCACCTATATGCGTGCATTACACAAATGAACCTATCATACTAGTAGCATGTCATGACATCCACAGAAAGGAAGACAGTTCCCCCGAAGGGTAAAACAGGACATCAGTCCGACAGTCAACATCGGGTCTCCCGAGGAGACCTACCGCATGCACATGCGGTCTAACAGCACGCGACATCGCACCCCCCACACGCGGCTACACTACTCAAGGGTTCAGCAGGGAGCCTCTGTCACGCCTGCGGGCCGATAGAAAACAGATCTGCAAATCTCTGTGGTCGGTGCCACTGGGGACCAACGGGGCCGTCGCCCGGAAGGTATAACAACATCATCTCGATAGGTGCCCAGTCGAGGATCAACATAGCCGGAACATCCTCGACCCACCAATCATCATCGCTGGCACAACCTCGGCGGCATCACCGGCACAACAACGGTGGTCCATCATAAACGTCCGGCACAACATCGGACGGGTCCAGACCAAAGTCTGCCAGGTCATCAGTCTCCACGAGCCGCAAACACCAACTGCGCCGCCATAAAAGCAGGGCAGCGACCTCCGTAGCCCCATAGGCCGGTAGTAACCTCACCCATTGCCAGTTGCGTGCCCGCACAAACATCAAACATTGGGATCAGCGATCCCTCAGGCCTGCTATACTACAATGAGTCCAATCAATCCATAATCTTAGTTACGGTCCATACATGGAAGTGACGCGTCCCGAACACCCACACTTTTCCACACGACGGTCCCTAGGCAGGCACGCGGAACGCGCCCACCGTCACTTCCCGGCTCACGCACAAGGCGAGGACACGGGTTTCCGTGGACAAAGTTGGCATTCAAAAAGGGAACCACAAGGGAAATCGGTCGACCAAAAGTGACAGCTCGGTCGACCGCTTCCACAAGGGAATCGGTCGACCGAAACGTCTGCAAACGGTCGAACTATTTGCGCAACACAAAAATCCTAACGGTCTACCGAAGGTCTAAAACCGGTCGACCAAATGAGGTCAAAATCCGGAGTCTGGTCAACATCAAAATCAACTTTATCGGTCGACCGACTCAGGGGTCTCGGTCGACCGAAAACTAACAGGGTCAACCTAGTATTTCTACGTCATATAACGATCAACCAAACGAAAACCAACATCCGAACATTGTGCATAAAAATCCAATAAACCTAAGTTCCGGTCGACCAAAAGACGACAGACAGACAAAATACATGCATTCGGTCGACCGCCCGAAGGGCCTGGTCGACCGTTTGTCGTCTTCAACCCGTGCTAGCCGAGGTTTCTACGAAGAATCTCGCCGCAGGAGAGGTCTCCGACCTCTCCCGGCCGACCAACACCTCCCCCACACTTGGGTGAGCAACCAAACCACACTAATAAGTCGACATACCTTAACGAAGATGACGAACCGCCAGAGCCCGCTCACGCACGTCGTCACCTCCTCACACGCGACCTTCTCACGCCGGAGCCTCCGAGTCCTCTGGTGTCGCTGGAAGAGAAAGAGTGAGAGAGGGAAACGAATGGGAGAGAGAGAGAGATTTTGCTATAAAAACCCACCATCTCTCACCTCACCATCACCCTACATCATCACCCTACACCATACCTCCCACGACCTTACTGTTCACGCACATCTTCCCCATGCAAAACCCCTCTTAATCTCCATTAACCCCTATAACCTAGGTTTGGGTTCTAACAATACCGATTGCAAATTCGAATACGAATTCGGATATAGGTAAAACAATATTTGAAAATCCGAAAATACAAATTTTTCATTTAATATGTGGTGAATTAATATTTATATAATAATATAACAAAAAATATTAATATAGCAAAAAAAATCTAAAGGCATTTATCAAAAAAATTAAGATAATATAACAAAAAATATAAATAATATGTTACAAGAATTTAAACACTATCTGAATCTGAATCTGAAAAAGTAATCAAGATTAAATTCACGTTCTTATAAAACACCTTTTCATTCCAATCATACAGTCACACACACAAATTTGTCCATTACGTACCAAGTAGGGGTGTCAATGGATGTTCGAAATTCGAAAATTTGTTTGCGTCCGGTTCGAAAAATATTCGGTCCGAACAATATCTGATCTGAATAGTATTTGATTCGTGTAATATTCGGGACATGCGAATGCGAATGTGGATATTGATTCATCCGATCCGAATAACATCCGATTCGAGATTAAATATTTGTATCATAAGTTCTGTATCCATATTTGTACCATATACTTATGCAATACATCATTATACCTAGAAGTATTCATATTTCAACCTTGTGTGATTATATTTTGAATATATAATTTAAATTTATTTATTCAAATAAAAATACATCTACTGGTCACATTTATTCAAGCATTGAATATCATTATCATTTTTTAGAATATGGAGTTAGAAGTTAAGATGAAGTAAATTAATATTTGAAACGAAATAAAGTTATAAATATGACTATTTATAAGAATTTGTCTAAGTGAAAATGAAAAATGTTATAAGGTGGGGAATTACGTTTACGGATGCGGATATTAGCCGTATCTGCTCCGAATCCGTCAAATATCCGAACAGATATAAACTTTTCATATCCGCAAACAATCTGTATCCATATCCAAATCCGTAAATTTCATGCGAATATGAATATGTATATACTTATATCTGATTCGTTGACACCCCTAGTACAAGGGTTCCCGAATTCATGCTTAACATCCAACATCTTTCTTGATTAATCACGTGTTTAGTTATAGTTATAAGTGTATGATCACAGGTGAACCTGAATCATCTGGGTGTAAGGATGCAAATGGTAACTGAGTATCTGATTCGAAAATTTGGTTAGTATTTGGTAAAAAGTTCTTACCGAATACAATTTGGAATTGAAAATGTTAAAAAAACTTCATCGATTCAAATTCGCTTACGAATTCGGATATAGGTAAAACCATATCCGAAAATTCGAAAATACAAATTTTTGCGTTCAATATATGTGGTAATTAATATTTATATGATGTACTAATAGAAAATTAAGTTATTTTTTTATAAATAGAAACATAATAGAATGCAAAAAAAATTAGAACTTAATTTTCTTAAGGCATTTTTTCAAAATATTTAATATAATATAACAAAAAATATATAAATAATATGTTACAAGAATTTGAACACCATGTCCGTTTGGCTAGAGATTCTAGTATATGATTATAACAGGAATTCAAATTCTTAAAATTTGCTTTTCCAAACAAGAATATGGATTTTGATTCTCGTGGAATCCTTAAGAATCCCAAGATAAGTTTTCTATACTAGTTGGAAGCTGGAAAATAGTAGTTTCTTATAGGAATTTAGAATTTTTAGGTTGTATTTACTATAATACCCTCGTATCTTTCTATTTTATTAGATAATTTTTTAGATTAGAATCTAATATTTTATGATATTTATTAGATAAATCTCATATACATTGTATTTTATGATAATCTTTAATATTAGAAACTAATATTAAAGACATAATATTCTACCTTAGTATTTTTTTCTACCATATCTTATAATAATAATCTAACAATATAAATTTGAATCGTGGGGGTATACTAGTCATTTAATGTTTAGAATCATGAACAATAATCCATTTCATCCAAACAAATTTTGTTTATCTTAGGAATCATGATTCCAAAGAATTCTATCCAGGAATCTGTTGCGAAATGGACCTTGTCTGAATCGAATTTGAAAAAGTAATCAAAGATTAAATTCACGTTCTTATAATAACACCTTTTGATTCCAATCATACAGTTACTCATGTTAATGATTGCATTCTAATCATCTAAAAAATTATCTACGTGATGCTCGAGTAATTGTTATGTATCTCATGCACACGAAAATCAAATACTATACAGCTCAAATCTACTTTAACGAGAATTGGCCTTAATTCAACATTGTTTGTTGTTACATTAACGTGCTAGATATCGTTACGTTTACACAGTGTGTGTATATATATATCTTAAGAATAACTGGCGGAGTGGTTTCATTTATACTAATTCTTTTGTTCAATGACTAAGTGAGCATGTATACTCAAGCAAAATCTAACCAAAGATGCAATAAAAGGAGTTTGGTGATAGTTGTAAGAGATTCATGAAGGATAAATGCGTATAATTGGAAATATAGGATATTTCGGCAATCGGACTAAAATGATGCATGGTGTTGATGTAAAAACCTCTCTAATTTATCATGTATAATTCTTTCAAATATATAACCAAGACAAGCCAGGAATTAACTAGTAATAGCGCGCCGACACAAACACGTGTATATACATATATAGATGATCGGGTATCATATATAAATACTTGTATACAAGTATAAACATAGGATGGCTGACAGAGTGCATTAGGAGTGGACGTGCATATACGTACCCCTCTGGCATCTTTCCCACACAAAGATCAGTTGCACTTCCCCTCTTGAAATCAATTAATATTCTTTTTTGAGGAAAAATTAAGTAATATTCTCAAACTACATATAATGTCAATCGTCAACCCATGATTTAATTGCAAGTACGTATCATTTAACTTGTATATCATTTAGGTCTTAAACAATCCAAAGGCCTGATGAACAAACTCAGATCCCAAGTTAACATATATATATATATATATAATAACATGAATTAAAACAAGAAAATTATAATTCGTACATAAAGACTAACAACGAAAGAAAGAACTTAAATCCCTTCAATTAACTCCAGAAGACATGCCTATACCACATTATTTTTATAAGGCATGTCTTCCCACAGCTCTCAAAATAAATAAATAAATAAATAAAATGTTCTCCTACCCATGTAACACCTTGTATTTGATGTTGTTTCCCGATATGAAACTGATAAATTGATTTTGAAAAGACGATACAAACATCCCATCTAATAATTCCAGAGCAAGAAGTCAAACTCCAACCCTCCATCCAAATGATCTCCACCACAACTCCCGATCTCCATCAAATTATTCAAAGAGTTGATCACCCCAGCATGACACACGAAGTGATCATCATAAACGCATGAGTGGAAGACACCAACATCGCGCGAGTTAATGCACCCTTCGCTAATTGTTTGATTCGACGTATCCGTACATGTATCCGCATTAGAACTAAAAACGCAAGTTTGATCCTCGTTGACATCCATGGCCGCAGCAGCCAATGCTGCGGCCTTGATGTCAATTGGGGAGAGAGACGCTGGTCGAGGGAGAGTCCCGGCCAGCTCGGGGAAATTAAGAGCTGAGGGTCCACTGCTTTTGATGCTTAGAGCTGCCACGTCGTGGGCACGTGCGGCTTTTTCTGGGGTGGCGAATGTACCGAGCCAAATCCTTGACTTCTTTCTAGGCTCGCGGATCTCAGACACCCACTTGCCCCAACTCCGCATGCGTACACCTCGATACGTCGGGTGTTTCGTGTCCTGTCGTCTTCGTTTGGACGTAGTTGTGGTGGTGGTTGTGGTCGTAGAATGAGGAGAGGAGGAGTTCGACGTTGAATTGGTGTTTGAATCCATTAGAGAATGACTAAGAGAGAAAGTAAATAAAAGAGAGAGAGGCAGTAAGAGGAATGCAGGATTGTAATTTGGACGGTATGGGAATAGGAGTTGTGACTTGTGATATATATATATAGGGAAACAAGGGAGCATGAGTGGGCTTGCATCAGAAAAGCGACGTACGACCAAACTGGGCGCCCAGATATCAAGAGAGAGAATGTAGTATGAAAAAAGAGAATGACAAACCTAAAGAGAAGTCTTAGGATTGTTTTTTGGTAGATTTTTAATCTTTAATGTTTTAAGTTCTCAACAAAAAATGATGATTGCATTTTACGACTTAACTAACAATATTTTCGATAAAAACCATTGACTAACAAAAGATCTTTGGTAGTTGGCAACTATTTCAAGAATTTTTTTACCTGCATTTAGAGAGAGAATGTAGTATGCATTATCCCTCATTTTAAGTAATTAAGTTTTAAAGATGTGGTACATTTGAACAAATTTCACATGATATCTCGTAGTAATACAATCTCAAGTTAGTTAAGCAAGAAATGCTAAAAAAACTTTATAATAGATCTAGTTGAATTTGCTATATATTCTCTATTTAAGTGCTTGAAAGTTGAAATCTACAAAGTTGCATGCATTAATCAAGATATATGATACCAGAGCAAATCAATTAACCCATAGTAGACTTCAATCCATATTATCGACAAGTAAACGTCAACAATAGTCCTAATTACACCGTACAGAGTTGGGGAGTTTTGAGATACTTATATATATATATAATTGATACATTATCCTCTATTTAAGGGCCAAAATTCTATATAGGTGTTGTAATAAACGTATTTCGCATGTTATCATAACAAGTTCATCGATCTACACAGACCCACTTCAACACATATGATACGTAGATGTAGACATCAAAAATAATCTCAGACATATATTCGTATTGGGAAATATTAGGACATTATAATAAAGTTACATCTACCATCCTCTGCAAAATGTTTTGAGATTTGTAAAGATATATAGTAGATCAATACATCATCCCTCAACTTTTTCCTAAATACGCACAAATTATTGATCATGTTTCTTCTTTTCCATCCACTTCTGAAAAAAATAAAATGTTACACAGTTGTGCTGAGTGAGAAATGATAAAGGTGGGGTAGATGGGAATTTTGTTGTTAAACTGTTTCACTCATTTCTATAATTTCAATTAGTTTTCTTTGAATAGATTACAAGTTGTGTGTACTTCAACTTGCTATTGGCCATGAGATTTTTGAAATAATGTCACTTCAGATCCAGGGATTAGATGACGGTTTTGTGTAAAGCAATCAAACAAAAACTTCGGCGCTGATAGTTTTGTGGGTATTTTCTCCATTTTCACATTCAGGTAATTAGGATATAAAATTAAGGGCGCACACACCTTTAATTTTTCTTCTATAATTTAGATTTTTTAAAACCGGTGCAAATTATATAACCAAATTCGTACAATTATATGAGTAATGCACTATTAATAAGTTATGTAGTTGCTTTCGGAAAAAAAGGTAATTGCATTTCATACCTCTATAATTATCTTATTGCGTTAAGGTTATTTAATTTTGTGTAGTTATACGAAGGAGGTTTGGCACTCCTACACAATTTTTAAAAGGGTTATTTGTTTGGATACATTTGCAAAGTTGTGATATTAGACCCGTGCACTGGAATTATTGAATTTTACTTGAGTGCACTTGCATAAAAATCATATTGATTTTGTACACTCCAAATTGATATCCAATTTTGCCGGAGCAACGTTGGATGACGGGAAATGTCTAGGAATTTTGTTAGATTTTTGGAAAGAGGGTAAATGTAAAGTAAAATGTAAAAAAGATAGGTAAAGATGCATGGCTGGTTAATGTTAACGTCATACAACTAACTAATGAGACTCAACGAAAAAATAAAACACCATCAATTTGGAGGACACAAAAGCAATATGATTTTTATACAAGTGCATCAAAGTAAAATATGAAAAACTTTGCAAGAACATCTAATATCAATACTTTGCAAGATCTTTTGTATGAAAAATCTTCCGAAAAGCTAAAAATGTATTATTCATTGAAACAAAAAAATTATAAAAAAAATTGAAACTTAAATACTTGACTTACAAGTACATTGAAAATTTTTACGAAACAATCTTCAAACCCAATCCATACCCGATTCGAAACATAATCCCATCAAAAGATGATATTATATTGTTCAATTTAGAGAATACTCACCAAGATAGATATAAAAAATCCAAAATAAATGGCTATGTTGGAGAAGCGGAAGTGTGTAATAAAAAAGGAGCAACAAAGAGACTAGTTTGATATAAACCTACATATTGACTAAAGGGGGCATAACCATCCGAACCCGAAATGATGCTGAGGATATCACGTGAATTCCACTTTTCTTGCGGGTCTTGGTTTCTTAGTGAAACTCGCGGTCAAGATAGAATTCCAAGGGTGATTTGTTTGCGTACTACTAACAACTTGTAAAATTGAAAAATAATTATTTAGTTTAGCGCCAAAGAAAAAGTTGACATTTGCTCTTATGTCATTACTTTTATTGTCATGTAACTTGTTGATTTCGGTAAGTTATATTAATATTTAATAAAAAATCTGTAAGAATCACCATTCAATAAACCTAGAATTCATAAATTCATTTTTTCTCTTGTGAATTTTACAAAAAAATACTTGAATAATTTATTAGATATTCTATCTACTCTCTCTCACTTCTCACTCTCTCTCATATCTCTCGCCTAAAGCTTTGTTTCGCGTAAGCATTATTTTGATACTTAACTGTAACTAAATGTCGAGTGTTGTTCATTAGCTTAAAAAACGTGGAAGACGAGGACTGTATTTCAACTTCGGTCCGTTTGGTAAAAAGTTCGGGAAATTTGCTTGCAATACGAATAATATATTATTCCTATCTTATTCCTTTGAGGTAAATATTCAATTGCGAGACATAAATACAAGTAGAAGGTGAAAGAATTTGATAAATTAAAGTGCCCGATCCCCGATTAACACCATATTGTTAAAGGTGAAAATCGATTTCATAACGACAGGTGAGATTGAGAGCAAATGTTGCATTCGTTACTTGTTCAAAAATAGATACAGATGTGGTAGTAGCAAGAATATCCACATCAAATTTATCACAGTGAAATGTATACCACATGAAAGCATGCATTACCAACAAGATGAGGACATGATTTATCACAGTGAAAACCTGATTTAGGTCATATGTCTCCAATACACATGTTAAAATATCAGTTGATGACCATAAGCAAATTCCAAACACCTGTAGACTTCTCCAACCAAACGTAAACATCAATTGCAAATATGGCAATAAAAATTGTCACATGAAACTGGGCCCATACACGAAGCGTTTTTTTATTAATTTGGAGAATCAACTCATTATGGAGTCCAATAGAAATCACGCCACGTATATATTCCGTAATTTTTTTATATAATAAACAAAAATTAAAATTTCGAAATTTAGGAAATTTTTTTTCTTCGAAAACTACGTGGATCGCGGGTGGGAACCGCGATCCGTGCCCCACCCGCGATCCGTGCTTCCCGCCAAAAAAAAAAAATTTAATTTTTTTTAAAACTTTTCTGTTTTATTTTTTTTATTTCTGTTTTTATTTTTTATTATATTTATTTTTAATTTTTTTTGAAATATTTTTTTTTCAAAATATGTTTTCTAATTTATATTATTTTTTAAAAAAATTAAAAATTATTTTTAATTTTTTCAAAAATCGACCTCCAAATCACGTCGATAACCCGGCGTATTGAATTGTTAGGGTATTTTATACAATAAAAAAACAAAATTTCTTTATCAGAATAATAAATTATGTACAACTAAATATTAAACAAATACTAAAATTAATTAAAACAAAAAATTGGAAACGTTGTCAAAAATTCGTAGGATGTACACACATTACAAACATGTTTAGAAGTCGATACAGTAAAAATTTTAAAACACAATTAATTTTTTTTAAAAAATATTAAAAATTACAAAACATATTTTGAAATCAAATATGATAAAAAACATAGTTAAAACGATTTTAAAAAAATCAAAACATCAAAACACTATGACTAAAATCCGGGATTTTTTTTTATTTTCTTCTGTTTTTTGTTTTTTTCGGTTTTCTGTTTTAGTTTTTTTTCCTTCTGTTTTTTCTTTTTTATTTTAATTATTTGTAATCTTTTTTAAAATCTTTTTTTTTCAAAATATGTTTTTCTAATTGATATTATTTATTAAAAAATTTAATTTTGTTTTTAATTTTTTCAAGAAACGACCTCCAAATCCTGTCGATAACTCGACGTGTATTGAATTGTTTGGGTATTTTATACAATATAAAAACAAAATTTCTTAGTCAGAATAATAAATTATTTACAACTGAATATTAAACAAACCATAAAACTAATTAAAACAAAAAATTGGTAACGTTGTCAAAAATTCGTAGGGTGTACACACATTACAAACATTTTGGAGGTCGATACAGCAAAAAACTAAAAACACAATTAAATTTTTTAAAAAAATATTAAAAATTACAAAATATATTTTGAAATCAAATATAATAAAAAACATAGTTAAAATGATTTGTAAAAAAACAAAACATAAAATCAAAAACAATAAAAGAAAATAAAAAAAGTCACGGATTTTAGTTGTAGTGTTTGATGTTTTGATTTTTTTAAAATCGTTTTAACTATGTTTTTTATCATATTTGTTTCAAAATATGTTTTGTAATTTTTAATATTTTTTAAAAAAATTTAATTGTGTTTTAAATTTTTGGTGTATCGACCTCCAAACATGTTTGTAATGTGTGTACACCTTACGAATTTTTGACAATGTTTCCAATTTTTTGTTTTAATTAGTTTTATGGTTTGTTTAATATTCAGTTGTAAATAATTTATTATTCTGATAAAGAAATTTTGTTTTTTTATTGTATAAAATACCCTAACAATTCAATACGCCGGGTTATCGACGTGATTTGGAGGTCGATTTTTGAAAAAAATTTAAACAATTTTTAAATTTTTTAAAAAATAATATAAATTAGAAAACATATTTTGAAAAAAAAATATTTCAAAAAAGATTAAAAATAAATATAATAAAAAATAAAAACAGAAATAAAGAAAATAAAACAGAAAAGTTTTAAAAAAAATTAAAAAAAAATTAAATTTTTTTTTTTTGGCGGGAAGCACGGATCGCTGCTCCCACCCGCGATACACCTAATTTTCGAAATTTTTTTTTCTTCCTAAATTTCGAATTTTTAATTTTTTTTTATTATATAAAAAATTACGGTATATATTAGTTCATAATTTTTAAATGGCAAAACATCCGAGTGATTACTAAAGATATCACCAGTCAAAATATTCATTTAGAAGCTCGTCATCACTCTACTTTTGACCCAGCTAAAGAGATGATGTGAAAATAGAATACATGATGACTTAAATTTCTGTTACTTTTCAGCTTGTTCACTAGCACACGATGTATCAAGTTCAACACCTTTAGGCTAGAAATCTAGAATAACAATTTATCTAGAATTGTCTTTGTAAAAAAAGCTAATTAAGGTTGTATCTTCCTATTCCGTTTGCAAAAGAAAAGGTCCCGTCATTAACCTATGGCAAACATCTTTCTAGGTTATTCTCATTTGCCAAATGAAACTTACAAGACAGCTTCCAAGGAAAAATAACATTTACAAAGAATGGTGAAAATTCCTACAATAGATCTCCACTAGATGAATTCCTGAGGAGCTTTGAACGACTGCAAAATGCCTCTGAGCAAATTATCATGTAGCCACATATCCAACAATTATTTCACATTATATAACAGCAAAAAAAGTTAAAATGTTGGAAGAGACCCTGAAGGGAGAGAATCGAGCACTTTGCTTTTTATTAGCAAAGACCTATTTGAATTTTCAATTCCTTTTGAGTTCAAAGAATGTTATTCTTTCCTGGCATATTTCTACGTCATGTATCTTATTTTCTGCGAAGTCTTCAGCCTGGTTGTCTTTGCTCCTTAGCGCTTGCTTTAGATGCCCCAGTATCTGGCAATCCCTGCCTTTGCATAGCAACAACAGGTTCGTTGCACCGAGCACAACGAAAAGAGGAAACCACGGTGCATCTTGTCCTAAGGCAATAGTAGCAATACCTGTAGCGGCAGAGTCGTTTCAGCAGACTAACAATAACAAAGCATTTATCATTATAGGCTTGCAAAAATAGCTCTATAAGTAATTGAAGATGGCAATCTGGTGTTTATTGCAAATGAACATGGTAACGAGTCACATAACATAAATGACTACTATGTCGAACTCATCCCTTCCATTAAAAGAATTTGTAAGACTCATGGTATTGTTGCAGGAGAATCATTGACACACCAATCCAACATGAGGAAAAACTGTTGTTTAAACCACAAAAATGTAGAATGGCGTTAATCAAACACAGCATCAAAGACTTGTGTCCTTATAAAGGCATTTCAAGAAGATTGTCCAAAACAGGTTCCAAATAACAAAACCTGAGCCATCTTTTCAATGCCCGTAAGTGCACCATCTACAAGATCGTGATGACCTTAACAATATCTTCTATGGCATAAAACAAGTTTTAAATTCTATTGAGTATATTTGTATGTCATCTACACTATGAAATTTCGTGAGTCATTAGAAATTGATTTGGTTTAATTCCATAGTCAGACCAATAAAGTCACAGATGCAAAACAGCAAAAGAAAAATCATTAAGCATTTAAATAAAGAATTAACCAAATTATGTTTTAGCGCATTTGATAGAAATAAACTTCTCTGATGGTTACTAAAAAAAACCCCTCCTCCGATAATGATTTTGATGAAGTTTCGACTACAATATTATTTACTACTTTTTCCATGTAACCAATGACCATATATGACCATTGTTAACATCTAGAAAAATATAACTCGTGTTAAGACCTCATATTCTCCAGCAGGTAGGATTAGAAAGAATTATCATGTCAACAATTTAGCATCATATGGGAAAAATCACATCTATGTATATGTTTTCATGTATTCTCGTCTGCGTCACTAAAAATGACAACACTATTATCTTACTAAATGTTTAATGTTGAGAATTTATCTTGCATTGTCAAAATAAGAACTGCTACCAGTGTTAGTGAAAAAGAGGGAAGGATTAGTCCAGCAGCTGGTATAACTCCATCCCAAAATTGCCTCTTTTAGAAGTAGAATGGTTATTATCGGTACTCGGTAAAGATACAACCGTTGGTATGAAGTGTACGACTTTGCAAATAAGCTTGTTCCTACTTTGTTCAGGAAAAAAAATGCATTGTAGGTGTACAGGTTTAGGACGCAATTAACCACTTTAGAGGAGTAAAGCAACCATAAGCGGACATATTCTGATGGTTCAGATTGCGACAACTATGGTTTCATTGAAGATTTGCATGTGATTGATTCAAAGAAATAAAAATGTGGACTTCAACTATGCTGGTGAGTGGTGAGCAAGAAACTTCAATATGTTGAATTTTTAAAACATTAATGAAATACTAGGTAAAACAATTTAAGGAAAAATAGCTGAAAATGTGAAAAATGAATGCACCACAATATAACCAGTAATGATGTGTCACTAAGAAGAAGTGATACCTGTGTTGGCAAGGAAGCGCCACATAAGGGATGGTGGGGTTTGCTTGGCATATAGGGCACACTATGACATCGCTAGAAGAGTCAGATGTTTTATTTTTAGAAAATGGGAGAAGGATATTTTTAACAGGCGAGGAGTTAAGAAGCGGTAGAAGCACCAATAACATCTCCTGCACAATGAAAAATAATGAAACAGAAGTCAGCTGAAAGCTACCCTCAATGTTAATAATATGTCACGTGTGACAATATTGGTTTTCGATAATAAAAGTTGGCCATTAATGTCTCTCCTCAATGATAACAATAAAAAAACTCCATCCTCTCTTATTATTGTACCTTTCGAGATTAACCTATTCTCGTATTAAGAAAATGTATTAATTAATATTTATACATCCAAACAGTAGGATCTATCATAAAATGCAGCCTGGACACGTTACTTTATTTTAAGGCTAATAAAGTAGTAATCTTGAATAAGAATGCAATTACATATTTCGTCATGCCTTTGAGGTTTTTTCTTCCTGATTATTAGATATCATCGAAGACTATGAAATGGGTGGTCAATCGATTAGGTCGCCCAATGGAAAATCTCATATAATAAATAGCATGTAGAAGTCCCAAGGTAAATATCTTGTAATTACCAAGATAGTCCTCGAGTCCTTGACCACCGAAGTTCCCAAAAATAAAATGATCGTTTGAAGATTGTAAGATAATAACTAATAACGATTTTCAGAGTTATTAATTATAGTTATTAACTAAAAAGAAGTATGAATTAACATTTAGTGTGCAAAAAAGCTACTAGTAGGATACCGACACTATAAAAATACATGTAAGAAACAATTTCCTGTAAGATGACAAGTCTGTTACAGTGAATTTCACATAGAAAGCTAAAACAAACATAGAAAGAGAAACTCACTGAGAACTCATTCCATACTAGCTGTCGATTCATGTATTCAAAACTAACAGACCGATTCATGTGAGGGCTTCCATACACAAGCCTTGCTTTTAAAGCCCTTTCAATGATAGTGCGGTACCTGCACAACCAAACTAAAAAATGACAAATATAACTAGATCACATAGAAAACTCCAAGATACATTTTGCTTTGGTTCCAATGAGGCACAATAGTTACAGATTTACATCACATAAACTTCACATGAATGAACAAAAAACAATCAGTAATGGAATTCAAGGTGGTCATGTAAGTCTGCATTCACACAATAATGCCTGTACTAAAAATGATGTTATGTTGCGAATCTTCGAACATGCAACATAATGTTCACATTGTATAGGTTTGTAGTATTAGTGAAGTATTTACAAGCGGTTAATAACTTCATGAGATGGGAGAAAGAGCACCTTCCAGAAAACAAGAATATCAACAAATTGCCGAAAGAAACAGCTTTATATAATCCTTCAATTCGCTGCAATAACACCCAAGCTCGACGTGCAATTGATCTCTAAGGAAAAGAAAATTTTCAACTGATTGAGAACCATTGATATCGAACAATATCACTCAACATACTGGAAGATGATTCGAAAATATTCAAGCCCTAAATTGAACAAATACCTGGTCAGAATCGCCCCATCTCCGGAATGCTGAGAATGACTGTAGACGTGCCCACATATATTGACCGCCAACTGTGGCCAGACAGTACCAAATCTTTTGAGATGTTGAGAGACCAGGTCCTTCTAGTCCTGTCCTCACTACAAGACAAAAAAGAAGTCTTGGACATGGTGGCAAATTTGATGTTGCATCCACACTTGATTCCCTTATGAGTAAAAGTTACATACTCGTGTACTAATTGTTGCACTAATGCATCTCAAAATGGAAGAATCAATATGCTCATTCAATGAGTTTCTTCTAAAATCTAATTTTGCCAAGTTTATGTTCATGCAAACTATGTAAACTATTGTAGGAAGGTTGGACCTGTAAATTTATGGAAATCTCAGATATGAGGAAAAGTAATCAAAAGCACACGTTGTTTAATGGATCATAAATAGGTTATTACTTCTAATTTTTGACTTCTGGCTATTGATCCAACCATCCAAGAGTATATGTAAAAAATGCAAATTTCTCTAAAATACACTCTCTTTAATGAACAAAGAGTTACATTTGAGGAAGAGGAAAAGAAAGAGAGTGTGCAGGCTTATGAAAGAAAAGGGCCAATTGAAACGGACAAGTCATGTTTGACACAAAAAATTAATAATCTAGCTACTAGCAGAATAACATTTATCAACCAAATCAAAGTAAGGAAGATAGATCTTCAGCAAGATCTAACTTCAAGGACAACTAGTTTCATGTTGAATTTTAGGTTAACAAAGGTACTTGGTGCAAAATGGGAAGATGAGGACGAAAAGAAAAATAAATGTCAAGAGCAAGAAAGGCGGAAATAATAGACTTGTAGAAAGCACAAGTACGTCATCAAAAGCCTAACCACAAGAGAAATTGGGATCTTGAACTGAAACATGAAGAATATGTAATAAAATTGAAAAACCTTTAGCTAACCATAGTGAGTTTGAGACATCACATGGTCATAAAGTTTATATGCCTTCTGAATGTTAACAAAAGTTTCAACTGCAAACTACAGTTACAATCATTTCCTACAGTGAGAAATAAAACTATAAAAGTACTTCCTTAATCCTTCCACATCACATCATTAATCACTGAAACGATTTTAATCACTTAGAACTACATATACTAACCTCCTTTCCCCAGTGCAGGTGCGACTCTCTCGTCCCTGTACCTGAGATTCATAAGTGCATTTCCAGGGGTCGGTTTGTCCACCCAAATGGAGAACCTCCAAATTAGAAACTCCAGGAAGGTGTCGAGCTCCGCTTCATATTGAAATAAGAATCCTGGCTAATCCAACAAATGAAGCAACTGAAGCTTTTACCCAACCGCAAAGGCAGGACAACAAAAGGTCTCGTTAATACAATCTTAATACCTTCATCAAGGAGAAAACCTTAACCAACTGTTCCTTCAGCATGGCCGACATTTCCACATCCAATCTCGCGGCATCAAATTGATTTACTCTTGATATAAAGATCGGTATTGGTGTCTGCTTTCAATAACAAGGGTCAATCATGGGACTTTCTCCATGCCCATCCAAAATCATAAATTTTCTAAAAAAGCAGGTTAGATCTATTACATTTTGGATTCAAGAGCAACCGACTAGAATTTCTACCATGCACTTAATTATTTGTGGAACAAACAACATATTTGCCAATTGCAAAATAACATAATCAACAAAAACAAGCTAATGTGCATTCTACAAAAATTATGTCTACAAACCAAAATAATATTTACAGTGCAAACATGCCCTAAAGTACCGAAAGTTTCTACAGAATATAAACTTTTCACACTAAACCACTTTACAAGTGACATTTTTTAGCTCAAAACAATCACTTCCACAAATTCCAACTTACAGAACTCCCTAATAAACCACACTACAAGTAACCAACCAATCAAAGCCTATTCCCAACCAATTCACCCACCAAAGTACATCACCAAAAACCAAAATTCAGACTAGAACGGTACTCGACGAAACCCTAGACGAGCGGGGAGACGGCAGACCTGGGAGGAGCGCGTGAGGGATTCCCACCGCGGGAGCAGCTTCTGGTAGGCGTCGATCCAGGCGTGCTCCGGCGGGGGATCCATCGGAATCGACGAGGAGAAGGGATTAGGGTTTGGTTTTTGCTACCGTAGTTGTTCGTCTTGCGGTGTTGTTGTGCGGTGTTATCGGTTTGTTTAGCTTTTGTTTCCTTTTTTTCTTTTTTTTTTGTTTGGGAGGGGAAGAGATGATGGAGGCCGTGGAAGAGTCGGGTGGTGGTTTGCTTCGTTTTGTTTGGGCGAAAATTGTATGTACTGGATAAATAGAGGGCACCAGAAAACCAAAATGGGAGTTTAAGGTAGTGATTTTATGTTCCAACTTTTTTTTATTTATAATTTTGAATCCCGCTGACTGGATTTAGTTTGGTTTAGTCTTCGGGAAAAAAAAACGATATCAGAAATTGAATTCCGACAGATTTTTTGCATGTTTGTGCTTTAAGATGAGCTAAGGTGGTAGATTACATAAAATTAATTAAATAATAAAATCTAATTCATGATATTATTTATAGTTATTTACTTTTTTTTCAATTAAAAATTCATTATTACAATCTTGGTAGGATTCTTTGCACACGTTATTTACACAATGCTTCTATATGAGAAACAAGAGAAATATACACTTTAAAATGCAAGCGATATCACATTATAACGGTACAAATGCAAGCCAATTTGTAAAACAATTCACTTTAAAATGGTATATTTACATGTTGTCATCAATGACCGGTATCACATTTTCTTAAAACTAAAATCACTAGTAAAAATACATAGTGAAAGCATGTCAATTCCATGTGCCATTTTGGCCAAATATTTGCAAAAAGTCTATTAAACTTATTGAAATCACGATTCAATTTTCCATGAAAAACATCACATATTATATCTAACTTTTGTTTTCTTTAGTTATTAGTTAAAGAAAATTTAAAAAAATGAAATAAACTGTTTTTGAAAGTAATTAGAAGTGGGCACTCACTCAAGTAGTAGCCATGGAAGTTCAGTTCCATTTCTTCACCCCCGCGCTTACCACTCCATCCACCAATGCCCCCAAAACCTCCAAAAAAACCATCCTTCTGCCGTCTCCGCCACCCCACCGCCGCCTCCAACTCCGACGTCCTTTCCCCTTCCTCCGACATCACCACCATCACCTCCCTCGTCCTCTCCCACACCGGCCCCGCCCGCACCCTCACGCCCCTCCTCCCCCACCCCATCCCCCCACCACTCACCAACCTCGTCCTCAAACGCCTCTGGAACGACGCCCCCAAGGCCCTCCTCTTCTTCCACGCCCTCCCATCCCCTCCCCCCTCCTCCCTCCCCCTCGCCCTCTCCCTCGCCGCCCGCCTCCGCGACGCCGCCACCGTCTCCCGCCTCCTCTCCCTCCACCGCCCTTTCCCTTCCCCCCTCCCCTTCGCCGTCCTCATGGAGCGCCACGCCGCCCACGGGAAGCCCGACCAAGCTGTCCGCGTCTTCCTCTCCATGCACCGCCATGGATGCGGACAAGACCTGTCGTCATTTAACACTCTCCTTGATGTTCTCTGCAAGTCCGGGTGTGTGCGGAAGGCGTGCGGGCTTTTGAAGGTCTTCCGGAGGCGGTTCCGGCCGGATGTTGTCACTTATAATGTGATTGCTGACGGGTGGTGTAGGGTTAAGGAGACCGGGAAGGCTCTTGGAGTGCTTAAGGAGATGGTGGAGAGTGGGGTTGAGCCCACGATTGTTAGTTATAATATCGTGTTGAAGGGGTACTTTCGCGCCGGGCAGGTTAACGAGGCGTGGCGGTTTTTCAAGGAGATGAAGAGGAGGGGGAGGGAGAATAAGATGGGCTGCGCTCCGGATGTTGTTTCGTATACAACCGTTGTGCATGGGTTGGGTGTTGCAGGAGAGATTGAGAGGGCACGCAAGGTGTTTGATGAAATGCCGGACCGGACAGTTCCCGCTTATAATGCGTTCATACAGGTGCTCTGTAAGAAGGATTGTGTTAGGAATGCAGTTGGTGTTTTTGAGGAGATGGTTGCGAGATGCCTTGTGCCGAATGTTGTTACGTATAATATTGTTGTGAGGGGGTTGTGCCATTCGGGTGATATGGAAGGAGCTGTGGCGTTCATTGGAAGGATGAGGCAGGCTGGGTGTGGGCTGAATGTGCAGACTTATAATATTTTGATTAAGTATTGGTCAGAGAACGGGGAGATCGGTAAGTGTATGGATTTGTTGAATGAGATGGTGAAGGCTGGGGATTGTTTGCCCAATATGGATACTTATGATGTCTTGATTAAAGCTATGTTTGTGAGGAAGAGACCGGAGGATATGCTGATGGCTGGGAATTTAGTGGTAGAAATGCTAGGGAGAGGGCATGTGCCACGAAGATTCGTTTTTAACCGTGTTTTGAACGGGCTTTTGATCACTGGTAACCAGGAGGTTGCACGGGATCTTTTGCGAGCTCAGGATAGTTGTCGACGGTTGCGACGGGAGATCAAATTGTGAAGTTTATTGGCAGTCGCTAAAGTTCTACCTACCTTTGCGCTGGTCATATGGGTGGTGAAGTGCCTGTTAGCACCTTTATTGCCATCTCTACATAAAGGAGGCTTCATGCTTTGATTGTGATTACTAATTGCTGGATGTCATTTGGCCAAGTATCTGCTTCATTTCATAACATATCTACTATTTGTTCTCTATGAATGATAGTAAATCTTTTATCCCCTTCTAAATAAAAATTGCTGATCTATTGAGATGGAGAGAGAGATTAATACAAAAACATGAACTTTTTGTGTTGCAATTAGATTACCAAAACTTGGTCCAAAGGTGCTTCCTAGAAGACGAAATCCATTTTCAGGTGTATTACTGAGTAGTAATATGAAATGACCATTGTTTGCTAATATTGATGATTCTTTTGTTCTTGGATTTAGTACAGCACGGACCACATGAATGCACCTTTTATACATGTTTGTTCAGAGTATTACTGAGTTACACATAATTTTCTTTGATAGGTCGAAGTTCCTTTCCAACTGAGAGCCGCACAATTTCCTCTTTGTATGGATGCCAAAGAGATGGGCGCATTGGTTTTCTATCAGCTGGCCTTGTAAGGACGAAAATCCTCCAACAGAACTTGAGGACATTTTAATCACATATACAAGATGCTTATGGTAGCTTTCCACGTAAGCAAATCCCAACCAATTTTGTTCTCTTTATTCTTGTACACATTGCATATTATGTTGTTTCGTCTATTATTCGTTATACAAGTATGGTAGTGGTCTTATTTACTAGTTGTCTGTAGAAAATTTCCATATTTTCTTAAGGAACCCGAGTCAGCTCTGGCAGATCATTGCAGGAGTTTTTTTAAACTTATATGGTGGAAGTTTCGCAAATGCAACAAAAAGTCCAACCGATAGAAACTTATATGGTTTCTAAACTATCGCAGACAAACTTGGTGACAATTAGTCTTCTAAATGAGTTTGTTGCTAGCTGATCTCATATGGTGCTTGCTGCTGACTGTGGTACAGCTTCGCATGGGAAACTGCTGCCTTGCCACTTGCGTGCTACCAAGCAAGAGCAAGCAAGATCTTTGGGGGTGAAGGAAAGGTCAACTGGGCTAACCTTACGGCCTTACCTTTCCTGGTGAAAAACCATTGTGTATTATAATGCCATTGGTGTGTGACATCATTGTCGTCAGCCCTCGATTTCCAGTATATATACATGTGAGAGAATAATCAGAAAAGAAGCTAAACAATAGCACTTTGTATTACAAAGCAATAGATGACTGTTTATGTCACATTATAAATCAGGCAATGAAATAATCGGATAATTCAGCCAAAAAAAACCAAAGAAAAACAAACAAACAGTACAGGTTCATTTCTCATTACTACATCTCCGAAAAGATTTGGCGCACTCTGTCGATATCATCTAAAACCCACCTTAACACTCACTCTTCTTCCCCACTTCCTCACACAAAAAATGCTCCTCTAACGCATCCCAACCCGACCATGTCGACCTTCCCCTTCCACTCCACCTTCCTCCCCTCTCCTCTCCTCTCCTCCCCAAAAACCCCTCCTTCCCACCCCCAAACTCACATCACCTGCTCCACCCCAGACCCCGACCCCAAAAATACCCCCACTCCCCTCCTCATCGCCATCCCTGCCACCCTCACCATCCTCTCCACCGCCCTCCCCGCCTCCGCCCGCGTCCGGTCCAAGAAACCCTCCGAGGCCCTCTCCCCGGAGGCCCTCCGCGCCTGGTGCGATAAGCTCCCCACCGTCTCCGATCGCATCCCCTACTCCCACCTCCCCGACCTCGCCCGCCGCGGCGCCCTCAAGCACATCGTCAAGCTCCCCTCCTCCGACCCTAAGCTCACCGCCGACGCCGTCCTCATTGTGCTTGACGACTCCCGCGTCGTCCGCTCCACACTCCCCTCCGCCGACGGTGACGCCCGGTTCTGGAACGCTTGGGACGACCTAGGGCTTGGTTCGAAATGCGTGAACGCGCACACGCCCCCGCTGAAGCCCCCCGAGCTCCCGCGCTCGTACCTTTGGTTCGTCACTAGATTCCCCGTTTGGATGTTCTCGCTTCTGCTGAGGAAGCCGCCGAAGAAGAAGGGGAGGGTGAAGGAGCTCGAGGGGGAGAGGAGGCGGAAGGAGATATTGGAGAGAAGGCGGATGGAGCTTGCCAGGGTGGAGGAGGAGAAGCAAAGGGCCGAGAGGGCCGCAAGGACGAAGCAGAGGGTGGAAGAGAGGAGCCGGAGGATTGCGGTGAAGAAGCTTAAGAGAGTGCAGTACTTCGAATCGTTGAAACAGGCACGGCAGAATTATCGGGACATGGCATTCTTCTGGGGTGACCTTGCGAGTGACCAAAATTTTATCACATTGGTCGGGGTGTTGTTCTTTTTCCTGTTTTATAGAGTTGTTGTGCTTAGTTATAGGAAGCAGAAGAAGGATTATGAGGATAGACTGAAGATTGAGGAGGCTGAGAAGGAGGAGAAGAAGAGAATGAAGCAGTTGGAGAGGGAGATGGTTGGGCTCGAGGGGTCGGGTGATGATGCAGAAGGTGACAGGGAACAAAATCCGTACATGAAGATGGCAATGCAATTTATGCAGTCGGGAGCTCGCGTTCGTCGTGCTCAAGGGAAGAAGTTGCCTCAGTATATGGAGAGGGGTAACGACGTGAAGTTCTCGGATGTTGCTGGTCTTGGGAAAATTAGGCTTGAACTTGAGGAAATTGTGAAGTTTTTTACTCACGGGGAGATTTATCGTAGACGAGGAGTCAAAATACCAGGTTACCATTTTGTTTTTCATTTTCTTACAATCTCACATAGCACTTGAAATGAGAGAGATGATAAATAGCCTGGTACAATTTTATCATTGCTTCCATTCCAATTTAATCTTGCATTGTATTATACTCTAGTAATCTCACTTTGGAATCCATACAGGAACACGGGAGTTAGAGTAATGTCTATATGTGCGGGTTGCTCTATGTCAATTCTATTAAAAATGACAAACATCTAACCTTAAGATGGAAAGGAGATCAAACCTTGTTGGTGTAGAATCTCTAAGTGGCATCTAATATTACCTTGAAGCAAACCACAAATTTCTGCAGAACATAAAATGACGAAATAATGTTGTAAGATGGTAAAGACTAACTCATTATGAAGGGTTGTGCATTTTCACTAATCTAAGTTTCATTGGTGGCCCTAGGTAGGTTGCATTTATTGCATACATATGGATCACATCTTTGATTTTCTTTTTAAGTATGGATATCTGAACTGTTAGTTTGTTGCATCAATAGGCTTATTTTTGTGCTGGCCCTTCATGTTAAGGAAAGAGATAATTATTGACCCTCCTTTATCAACTTGTAGGTGGTATACTTCTTTGTGGACCTCCAGGTGTAGGAAAGACATTACTAGCAAAGGCCGTTGCTGGTGAGGCAGGTGTCAATTTTTTTTCCATCTCTGCCTCCCAATTTGTTGAGATATATGTGGGTGTCGGGGCTTCACGTGTCCGAGCTCTTTATCAAGAAGCAAGGGAGAATGTGAGTTTGATTCATTTCCAAATTTAACTTCTTTACTTTATGCATGTAATATTTTATTTTCCTTAGCTATATACCTTTCCTTATCTTTCCCATGCATTCTAATTTTTTGTTCGAATATGTTTATTTTGTTTCTGCATAACTTATTTCTCTCCCCTGTCTTATTAATGTTGTTTTTCAATACTATTGACATTTCTAGTTATTGCGGAGTGTATATTTTTAGATAGTTGCAATTTTTTCCTTCTAACGTGCTAATTTTTGTGTTTTTATGATTGAGCTCCATAGGCGCCTTCCGTGGTCTTCATTGATGAGTTGGATGCTGTTGGTAGGGAGCGTGGACTGATAAAAGGTTCGGGTGGGCAAGAGCGTGATGCTACTCTTAATCAGGTCCTGTTGACATGCATGATCTATGAGTTCATGGATCTCCTGGCCTTACTGTCTATCTGAACGACTTCTTTTTCTTTCTGAAGCTCCTTGTCTGTTTGGACGGGTTCGAAGGAAGAGGGGATGTGATTACTATTGCAGCTACAAACAGACCAGATATTCTTGATCCAGCACTTGTGAGGCCTGGTCGCTTCGACAGAAAAATCTTCATCCCAAAGCCTGGAGTTATTGGTCGCATTGAGATCCTGAAGGTACCACCATCAAAGTAGTTTGAATATTAAATTCGTATGTTAGGCACCAACATCATGTTGTTTGACGTATTAAATTTCGATGTTTTGAATTTTTTTATGTTATAAGTGATCTTGATGGACTTCCAGTACAGACAAATTAATGAATGTGTACAAAGTACAGAACAAATAATAATAAATACTTCTTTCTAGGGGATGCAAATTGGACATCTTTAACTAGCTGTAGTAGTTTAGCTGACTTGCACCTCAAGAAGAACTGACTCCTATTGGATGCATAGTGCTGCACTAGACTGAATATAGGTCCCCACCAACTTTCTTTAGAATGCAGTGCAAGTACTGAAAAACTAGAATCACAAAACCCACCTTCCATATGGCTTTGTTATCAAACATCAGTTTATATCTATTTTGACAATCTGACTTTTTTTCTTCTGTTTGGCCTATGCATATGGTATCTGACTTATGTCATCCACATGGACCACAACTTTATTTTCTTGTCTTTATTTCTGTGTTCAGGTGCATGCTCGCAAGAAACCTATGGCGGAGGATATTGATTATGAGGCTGTTGCTAGCATGACAGATGGAATGGTCGGTGCAGAGTTAGCCAATATAATTGAAGTTGCTGCCATTAACATGTTGCGAGAAGGAAGAGCCGAGGTGCTAGTTCTGTTGTATGTCATTAATATAGTCTGTCATCTGGGATTCTGGGGTTCCCATTCTTATTATAAGTACCTTGTCTTTAGCTTAAGTAGGAGGTATCATTTCAGTTCTTGAGTTTGAATGTTGTTTTTTATGGCAAAAGATGGTTTGCTAATTGTAGGTAATATCAACCTTTTACTGTTTCAGATAACAACAGATGATCTGCTCCAAGCTGCTCAAATAGAAGAACGAGGAATGCTTGATAAGAAGGAAAGAAGCTTAGATATGTGGAAACGACTGGCTCTTAACGAAGCAGCTATGGCTGTTGCAGCTGTGAATTTTCCTGAATTAAGGAATATTGAATTTGTATGTGTACCATTCTTTCTGGCTCTTTCCTTCGAGTAACTTTGTCATCTCATTTTAGATACATGTTGTCGTTCAGGTGAAGGTCAATTGCAAACAACCTCTCTGTTATGCAGGGGTAAGGTTGCATCCGCTTGACTCCTTACTCCCCTCTATACCAGTATGGTATGAGTGGGCTAACTTGACGTTGACGTATTTTAATGATGGTGGCATTTGTAATGTAGTTCACCATATTAGCTTTACAATTATTTGTTCTACAGAAGACATCTAACCGTTCCTTTAGCAATTATTTGTGATATTCTTCATGAAGTCTTTTTGTGTTGAACCTCTTTCTAAGTGGCACTAATTGAAGGGGCATGTTCAGCATCATGTTAATCTTAGTAGTCACCCATTTCTTATTATAGTTACATTTGCTTAGATTACTATATCACCTCGTGCTGGTCGAGAATTGGGATATGTTCGAGTGAAGATGGACCACATGAAATTCATGGAGGGGATGCTTAGGTATGTCTCCTTTAGAGCCAGATACCTTATATCATTTATTAGGGTGTACTATTTACTTGACATTTTTTGTGGTTTCAATTGGTGAGTTCATACTTCACATTTGTTATAAATAGTTTCATAGACATCTATTTCTGCACATGGTCTTTTCCAGAAGAGGCTCTTGGGCCACTCTTTTTGTTTGCTCATATTTATCCCTTTTTAATTGAAATCTAAGATACAATTAAAATGTTTGCTCATATTTATCTAGAAGCACACAGCACACTCCTTGAACTGTACCTCTGCACTTTGTCTTTAGCTGCAAATATCCCGGATCCAAGAAAACTGCCTTTAAGCTTGATTACATGAAACTCTTTGTGGGTAATCTTGTCTTTCTAGTCCTTGTGGATCATCACGCACATCCAACAAGGTCTGATGAATGGAACATTTATGACCATGAATTTTAATATCATTGGCATGTTGATTCCATTTTGATCATATGAAAAACGTATAAGAAATGTCTACCTTGTGAATTTCAGCCGAAAGTCTCTTCTCGATCTCATCACTGTGCAAGTGGCACCTCGTGCTGCTGATGAAATCTGGCATGGTGAGGATCAGGTGAGTGGAACTTGTCAGTTTTCAGTTAATTGATAGCTATATCTGTTTCAGGGACGGCATTAAAGTTACCTTAATTTCCCTCTAGCCAGTAGGAAGTTGGTGGACTTTGTTTCCAAGTGGATCATCTTGAAAGTTTTTATGCTTTTCTTTAATTTTTGGAGAATTTTGTATGTGCCCGTGGCCCCATGACTGGCAGCTACATAGATGCTAATGTTGTGAAATGCATTACAGTTGAGCACAATTTGGGCTGAAACTACAGACAATGCAAGATCAGCTGCAAGGTGCTTTGTTCTTGGTGGCCTATCAGAAAAATATCACGGGCGGTCAGACTTTTGGGTTACAGATCGGATAAATGTAGACATTTCTTCCTATGGTATTTAAGAACTTATTTATTACTTGATAAGTGCTTCTCACGTGTAGCAACATCTCTTTATCAGGATATTGATCAGGAAGCGCTGAGAATACTTAACATGTGCTACAAGAATGCAAAAGAGGTGTGTTTGAAGTACCAGTCTTAAGCATTCTCCAAAAAATCAGGACGCTGTTTAGTTATTTACCATTCATCTGTGATGCATTTTCCAGATTTTAAAACGCAATCAGATACTCATAGATGCCGTGGTGGATAGACTTATCCAAAAGAAAAGCCTGGGCAAAAGTGAGTTTTTTCGACTGGTTGAGGAGCATGGGCAACTAGAACCCTCGACTCCCAGTATTCTAGATATCAGGATCAACAAGCGAGCACAATTTCAGGAAATGTTGGCTGCTTCCAGGAAAGCTACACATGACAGCGGTCTTTAGTGATCTAATGAATGATCCTAAAGCACTCCTGGAAGGTATGACTTTTTTTTTTAAGTTCAGATTAGCAATTATCACTAATTCCAGTGCAGTGGAGGATACTGTGCCTGGTGAGCAAAACTAGCATACAGTCCTTGCTGCCCAATTTTTCTAAATGAAATAGCTGCTTATGTTGGAACAATTAAGAATGAATTCAGTAAAACTTGACAAATGTTTTATCTTTTTATTTATTTTGCTGTTGCTTATTTGGCCTTCTTGAAGAAATGGGACAATAATACCTCAAAAAAAAGGACAATAAAAACGGAATACAACGGCATCTTCAAGCAAGAAACAGCTATAAAGTTGCTTCACTCCTTTTCTGATGCTTTTTTTAGTTCATCAAAACCTAGGAAACAGAGTTATCTCTGTATCTGATTCTAGCTTTTTTTTCGTTTTTCAATGCAAAATGAGTATGATTAGTCAAATATTGATTTTTACATGATTGAAAATAATTGATCACTAGTATTTCAAAAGTTGCCATATATTTGTAATTTTTAAAATTATTATTGGAGAGTGATAAAGTGCATGTGTTATGTATATTTATGTCAACTCTTAATTGGTTAGACCCACGGAAATCCTTTAGGTCCGACCTACAGAATAATTTCTCCTTTCAGAGGTGGTCCCAATTGCTCATATGGCTTATGAACTCTTCATTGTGAGGTTGCCAAATAGGTTAACAAGTGACCCCCATTTCTTATGGTTTCTGCAGGTGGTCTGGAGAGGCAAATTGTTCCAGTCTAGCCAGCAGGTTGAACTTCGTGATAGAGGCGCTTTTTCCACATGAAGCATTTGTTTTTGTTGACAGCAGCGAGCCAGCGGCTTTTGTAGTTTTCTTGTTGAAGAATGGCATGTGGGAAGAGAATTCTGCTCCAAAGACTGATCGGTGCAATCGAAGGGTAAAGGAGAGCTGCAGACAGTAGACAGATGATGCGCTTGAGGTTTTTATTTTTCAATTTTTGTAATATAATTTTTATATACCCTTGGGTTGAAGCTAGCTTTACGAAGAATCAAATTACTTCATTATTTGAGTTTCTATTTCTTCGGTTATAGAATTTACTTGGGTTCCAGTTCTGAAAAAAGATATTGAAGTGGTTCTGTTTTTTTGGGTGAAATTGAGCAAGGGTTGAATCACTGGTGCAAGTGTTTTCTGTTCACTACATTCGGTACACTGTAGGTTGTGATTTAAGATCATATCCTTTATTTTAATGAATAAACCAACTATTTCAAAAGGAGCATTCAGTTCAGTGCTCTGCAGGACTTTGTGGAATTGCTGAAGTTACAAAATTGTTTACCATATCTTATTTTAGAACACTTGCATTTTCATTTTTAAAGACGAACATATAAAACATCGTAAAGATTCAACACCTTCCCGTCCAAGAGCAAATATATATCATATTCTAGCATTATGGATAGGCACTAGGCAGGCCGTGGAGTGGGCTGTAGATGTACTTTTAGAAGAGTTCAACCACCTCGTAGCCCACCAGGCCTGAAGGCTAAAATAGGTTGGGTGTAGATTGATCTCGAGCTGTCCCTGTTCTAACCCATTTACTTATTTACTACTGCTATCCCTGCTAAGACTAGTGATACAATACAAGTACACAACATACAATAATTAAGAGAGGACAAGGGGTGATGGTAATAAGCCGATAGTTTTGACCTTCCGTCACTAGTAACTATAAATTTGTATTTAAGTGCGAGTGTTTGACTCAAAATTAAAGGGTAATAAGTAAAAGATTTAGAATCTTATAACTCAAGAGAATTCAATTTTTCCAACGATCACATGGGATTATATTCTAACATTTCCTCGTGCACTAGTATTATTCATCGTGTACATATTGATATGTTAAAAGTGTTTAGTCTGTCGTAACGTCCACTTTTGTCTTTGATACCATATTAAGGTAGACAAACTAGAATCTTAAAACTCAAGAGAATGTTCTTCGCTTTCTTAACATGGATTATCTCTATCATGTGATGTTATCAACTTTGCTCTATCATGTGGCATTTGGAAGTTGAAGATTGCTTGTGGAATGATCTCTGTTATCCTTTGTGAAATGTTTAATTCAGGAGGACAAGAGAGAAGTGATTAAATGGAAGACTTATGTACAATAAATACGTACAGGAAATCCAATATGACAAATTACAGAGGTACTTTAGAAGAATTGATTTCAAGAATCAACGTAAACCATTTTACAGATCACAAGAGGCTGGAAGTAAAGAGAGAGAGTAATAAAACATATGCAATATTACCAAAAATTAAAAACTACTTGTCGTAAAATTGACAAAAAAATGTAGATGTAAAACTCTTTTTCTTTTTCGAAACATAACTTTTTTTCTTTTTAAAAGTATGGAGCTTGCAATGAAATAGTTCTTTCCCTTCGGTGTACGCACCCAACCAGACAGCATAAAACTTTGTGGACCATTAATTTCGTCTCCAAGTTATCTATTATTGATGTTGATCCTACATCTCAATCAATGACAGCGGAAAATTTAAAAATTCATAATCAAGACAAAGAGCACAATAATCAAAGGCGAGACTATTACTTCTCATAAACAAATAACGATGCACCAAAATACATCAGAGTTTGCCAAAATGAATACATGATTACAACAAAACGACAAAGGAAGATAAACGTAATCATGTTGACCTCAGTGGTCAGACTAGAGGATCCGACTCCAAATGCGCGCGCCCGCCGAACACCACCCCACTGGACCTACTGCGGTCCTGAAAAAGATGCAACAATAATGCCTGAGTTTCCAGAAGGAAATCCCGTATGCCAACTCACCTATATGCATGCATTACACAAATGAACCTATCATACTAGTAGCGTGTCATGACATCGACAGAAATGGAAAACAGTTCCCCCGAAGGGTAAAACAGGACATCAGTCCGACAGTCAACAACGAGTCTCCCGAGGAGACCTACTGCAGGCACATGCAGCCTTACAGCACGCGATATCGCACCCCCCACACGCGGCTACACTACTCAAGGGTTCGGCAGGGAGCCTCTGTCACGCCTGCGCGCCGATAGAATACAGATCTGCAAATCTCAGTGGTCGGAGCCACAGGGACCAACGGGGCCGTCGCCCGGAAGGTATAACAACAACATCTCGATAGGTGCCCAGTCGAGGAATCAACATAGCCGGAACAGCCTCGGCCCAACAATCATCATCGCCGGCACAACCTCGGCGGCATCACCGGCACAGCATCAGTGGTCCATCACAACGTCCGGCACAACATCGGACGGGTCCAGACCGAAGTCTGCCAGGTCATCAGGCTCCTCGAGCCGCAAACACCAACCGCGCCGCTATAAAAGTAGGGCAGCGACCTCCGTAGCCCGTGGGCCGGTAGTCACCTCACCCAACGCCAGTTGCGTGCCCGCACAAACATCAACACTGAGATCCGCGATCCCTCAGGCCTGCTATACTACAAAGTGCCCAATCATCCATCTCAAGTCACGGTCCATACACGGACGTGACGCGTCCCGAACACCCACACTCTTCCCAACGGCGGTCCCTGGGCAGGCACGCATCACGCGCCCACCGTCACCTCCTGGCTCACGCACAAGGCGAGGACACGGGTTTCCGTGGACAAAGTTGGCGTTCAAAATGGGAACCAGGAATTCTGTTCTGGGCCCAAACGGTCGACCGGAAGAGGTGATTCGGTTGACCGTTTCCAGAAAGGAATCGGTCGACCGTACACCTAAAACGGTCTACCGCTGCGCACAAAACACAATCTCCAACGGTCGAACAAAGGTCTAAAACCGGTCGACCGAACGAGGTCAAAATCCGGAGTCTGGTCAACATAAAATCGAATCTAACGGTCGAACGACCCAAGGAACCGGTCGACCGAAAACAGACAACAGGCAGAAATGTCCCAACTCACCAGCAATATGCACTACCGGTCGACCGCCACCAGGCATCGTTCGACCGGTGAAGGTTAAAGTTGGGTAAAAACACTACATTCGGTCGACCACCCAAAGGGACCGGTCGACCGTTGGTCGTCTTCCACCTCACGCCAGCCGAGATTTCTCACGGAAGCAACGCCGAAGAGGTCTCCGACCTCCCCGTCCGACCAACACAACCCTACCACGAGGGTTAGGAACCACAAAATCACACTATTAAGTCGACATACCTCAACGAAGACAACGCAACCGCCGGAGCTCCGCTCGCGCGCGTCGCCTCTGGTGACCTCCTTGCGCGCGTCCCCCGCACGCGCACAGTGCGCGCCTCACCTCCTCTTCCCCATGTACACCACTTCCCCATGCAAAGCAAGCCCTAATCCTCCACTAAACCGAGATTAACCCTAAACAAGGGTTTGGGTTCTAACAGCCAATGTCACCATCATCCATTATCAAATGATTAGCTTCGTAATGACCCCCAAAGAAACCCATAACAAAAGTTAAATTTGTATACCATCAAAATACCACGTTCTAATGTTAAATTTGTATACCATCAAAATACAAACTATATATACGATAGTTTTTCTTTTACATTTACACCAACTATAATTCCATGTGTGTTACCTGTCGGCAATGTTTGAGTACGAAATTAAAAGCACATGCTAATGTTGTGCAAAACGCCAAACATGCAAAAATAATTTCACTCTGCAATTAGTCAGAGGCGCTGAAATCTGAATGCTTGGAAAAGTTCCAAAAGGAATATTTAGCATAGTTGTCCATCCCCGATTCCCCCACTAGAGGTAAGTATTACTTGTTGAATATGATGATGCAATGACCCCAAACGGAAAACTAGCACTGAATATTAACTTCATCATTCGTGGACAGGCATGAACATGTTGTCGTGCTATAAGAATAATACCAGATACAGTTAACCAGATACACAATACCAATCATAGTCTGGTCACCATATGAAGGATAATATATATAAATTTATTAGTCATGTAGAAGAGTATGGAAGGGTTATCGTCAGTTTGTTTTAGGATTATTACTAAGAAAAACATTTAAGCTGCCGTATATGATGTCCCATCCTTTTCTCCGAACCTGCCATCAATGTTTATAGAATAACAAGCCAAGCACAACAGAAAGTTAGATTAGATGTCATGTTTCTAAACCAATAAAAAGAGGTTGTCTGTGGTCACGTACGCGTATTCTCGAACAATATGGATGAAATATTCTTTGTGCACCTACCAAATTAAGCACCTAACAATATAAGATCAAGACAAATTAATGAACACCTAACGCTTCATTGATGGATTATATGTAAGAGATTTAGAATAATTAACTGATATGCTTTTGTATCTTCCTTGATTTATTTTATCGTTTTTACGTAGGGAGTTCAATTATATTTCTAAAGAGCCTGCAAACCAAGAACTTTGAAAATTTTCAACATATAAGGATTACATGAACATAAAAATAAAAATAAAAATGCAGTGACCCTTTATGCGTATGTTGCCAAATATTATTGAAAACAATTCAAGGAAGATATGCTAGACGCACGTCAAGAACAAAAAAAATGAACACAACTCCTATACATGTCGATTGTCGAGTATGAGCCCATGACTTTTTAATATTGACAAGAAATGCACAAGAAAGACATTATGAATCGTGTTTAATTGGTCTACATAAAGACATAATCCATAGTCAGCCGTGTTATGATATTGTCAAAAGCGTATTATGTCTCTACTTTGATTGTTATATATGCGCGGTTGATCAGTTGTAATATATGATTCAGGTCTCTTCCCTCTTCGAGCAAACGACCGCATGCAACGTCCGTCTCGCTATCGGCAACCAAACCCTCCTCAGATTTTCATTCGTCCCACCGTCGTCTGTGGTTGTGTATGTCAGTCCACCACTCCTGGAGAGAACCGTGATCTCCGAAAACGATCTTCTCTCGGATGATATAGATGGAGTGGACACCACCTGATTTGGATTCCCACTAGTAGATGTAGATGTAGATGTAGATGGCGCAGTCACAATATTGATGCTTTTGTTTATCATACGACTCTCACTCCACTCCATCTCCAATTTGACGGTCGAAATAGCATCGGTTTCCGGCGACCAAACGGCGAACCTTTGGCTCGACATAACGTTGAGCATGTCGGAGTTGAGCGACGTTAGGTCGGAGGAATTGAGATCGCTCCATCTGTTCCGAAACACGACATCCGGGACGACGATCTTGTGCTTCACTTTGTGCATTAACTGCCTCTCGCTTCCCGTCTCCGGCAGCAAAGACTCCACCTTTTTCTGGGAACTCCCACGTCGTCGCTCGCTGTCGTTGTCCAATTCCCTTTCCACGAAAAGCTCGAATTCATTTTCGACTACGAAAGACGAGTCTCGGATCAAGAATCTAGAGCTGTTGGAGTAGTTAAAGACGGCGACGTCTTCCGCCTTGACTTCGCACCGGCACAGAGGGCAACTGGAGTGGTTCTCGAGCCACCGGTCAACACAGTCGATGTGGAAACCGTGGCCGCACTTCGGAAGCAGCCGGAGCGTGTCCTCGTCTTCGAATTTGGACAAACACATTGTAATGTCGTGAAGTGAGAGAGAGAAGGTGGGGTGGTATGATTGGGGTGTGAGAGTATGGTGGGAGGTATGGAGGGGTGTATGGGGTAGATATTAGGTTTTGTTATAAAAACCAAAAAGCTAACCATTTTGCACCTTTGGTTGCCCATTTCGATTTCCACCCAAACCTCACCCTTCCCTTGCTTCTGGCGGACCAGGAGGAGAGTGGGAGCACCGGCGACGCGGAGAAGAGGCGCCGTAGGAGGGAGCTCGAGAAGAAGAAGCTAGAAGCGACGCCGGAGGAGGAGGAGCTCGCCGCACACGTCTTCTTCACGGTGAAAGGTATGCCAAGTCTTCATAGTAACTCCCCAAGAGGTGTGGGAGTGTAGGGGGCGGCGTTGGTGCCGTTTCCCCGGCGAAAACCCCACTGAACCAAGGTTGAAGACGACTGGTTCGGTCGACCGTTGTGTGTCTCGGTCGACCGAACAACGTCTAAATGATGCCTGTTCAGTGGCGATATTGTAGTGTTTCGGTCGACCGTGTGAGGTTCGGTCGACCGATATTTTATAAAAATAACTTGCTGCCCGAAAACGGTCGAACGACGTCTGTGTGACGGTCGACCGTTTATGCCAAATTTTAGCGGGAATATTTTATAAGGGTTATATTAGTCCGGTCGACCGGTGGTTGTTCGGTCGACCGGTGGTTGTTCGGTCGACCGATCCCAGTAGATAGGGTAGACAGACCTTCGGTCGACCGAGTGTGTGTCTCGGTCGACTGAACTGCGCAAAGTCGGTCAAGAGCGTTGACCATCTAAACGGTCGACCGCTCTGGATCCGGTCGACCGACCGCGTGCAGTTTTCCTGTAGTGAAGTGCCTGTTGATCCGGTTGATCGAAAGAGTTTCGGTCGACCGAATGCAGTGGGCAGGATTCATGCAGTTTTCCTTATCGGTTGAATGGACCCTGGTTCGACCGATAGGATATATATGTATATAAAACGTATAGCGTAGACCTTCCAAACGGTCGACCGCTAGATTTGACCTTGTTCGACTGGTGGGTCGAATTATCTTTCCTTGGTGGATTTATCCACATACGTGACGTCGAGCAGAGGCGACTACCGGCTGCCGAGCCCACGGTCGATCACCGGACCTCGGAGCTACGGATTTCACCTACGACGAGAGCGTATTTCTGTTGGACCCCTCATGGATGCCGGTGCGGCAGAGGGATGTCTGCCATGCCTGTGTGGGTGGTAGATGCCTTCTTCCCTGGTGGGGGAAGGGGATGCACTTTCCCTGTGGAGGAGAGCCGAGACCTCCTCGTGTGGGCCTGGATTGGCAGGGGGGATGCCTCCCATTGCCCCTGTGTGCGGCTGGGAGATGAGTGCGGCGACCCCCCTCGTGTGGGCCTGGATTGGCAGGGTGGGGGATGTTTCCCATGCCCCTGTGCGCGGCTGGGAGATGGACCGTGGCGGTTGGGGCATTCATTGGGCCCGAGGCGGATTGCATTGCATGAACATTCTTGGCATTTTCATCTGTTTTTCTTTATATGTTAGGAGATGTTGGCATACGGAGTTCCTTTCGGGAACTCAGGCAGATTTTATGTTTCATTTTCAGGGAGCAGACGGTCTTAGGTTGGTGGTGACCGAGGGGAGTGCCTCCGGGATCGGGTCCTGTCTCTTTATCTTTTTGTAGAGGTAGTGATTACTGTAGTTATGTTTAGACATGTAATCACTCTTTTGACACTCTGTATTATGACTTCCACGTGGAGATATTTTATATATATATTCTGTTGACTTTTCCAGTAACGTGCCCCGATTGACCGTTGACGGTCGTACGTTTATGTTTTAAATTTGAAAAATTTCTTCCGCTGTTTCGGGACGTTACAACTTGGTATCAGATCCTTGATCCCGGCGTATTTTCCAAAGAAACCACCATCGAGTTAGGATTAGAGTCTAGAGGTCCATTGCATGCATTCATGATTATTCTGATGTGAGTCTTTTTGTTCTGTAGAGTGATGCCTCCGAGACGGGTTGTGCCTGCGGTTGAGACTCGCAGTTCGAGCGAGACCGAGAGAGAGGAGGCCCGGGAGGCAGAGCGCAGAGTCATGTTCGACACCGTGGAGCGGTTGAGCGGGATGTTGGAGCGCCAGGCAGCGCAGAGTGCGCAGGCGGGGGCCGGTGCGATGCACGACCGGTTCATGAGGCAGCACCCTCTGACATTTGCTGGGCAGATGGATGCAGAGGCAGCTGAGGAGTGGATCCTCACTATGCAGACGATCTTCAGGGCTATCGACTGTACCCCGGAGAAGAAGGTGGACCTGGCCACCTATGTGCTGAGAGGAGCTGCAGCGAACTGGTGGAGGTCGACTTCAGCAGTTGTGTTCACCGGTCGAGAGGATGTGTCATGGGAGGAGTTCGTTGAGGAGTTCAACGAGCAGTACTTTCCGGAGCATGTGCGAGACGGGAAGCGGGTGGAGTTCCTGGCCCTAGAGCAGGGGAGCATGACACTGGAGGAGTACATTGGGAAGTTTAACGCCCTTCAGCGTTACTGTCCGGAGATTTTCGTCACTCAGGCGCAGAGGTCGATGAAGTTTGTCGGGGGACTCCGGAAGCATCTGAGGACCCGAGTGTTGTCGAGCATGCCGCGCACCTTGGCGGACGCAGTGAGAAGTGCCACTATCATGGAGAGGGACTACCGGGAGAATTATCAGGATGATAGGAGGTCGGTAGGGAGATCCTCAGGGAGGCCAGGAGGGCAGAGTTCGGGGAAGTCGGGCAAGAGGCCCCGGATCGAGGCAGCAGGGGCGCCGCAGCCAGAGGCGTGCAGGAGCTGTGGCAGGGTGCACACTGGGCGCTGCTTGGGGTCGATTACTTGTCATGGTTGTGGTCAGCAGGGCCACTTCGTCAGGAACTGCCCTAGCAAGGGCGCTGGACCGAGCAGACCTCTGGGACTTCCGAGTGTCAGTGGAGGCGGAGCTAGGAGACCTGCAGCACCGCAGCAGAGTCAGCGTACTGGACGAGTCTTCACTATCCAGGCAGAGGAGGCGAGGGACGCCAGCACCGTCGTGGAAGGTACACTTCTTGTGGCAGGTTTAGAGGCTAGAGTGCTTTTTGATTGTGGCGCGACACACTCGTTCATCTCGGAGCGATTTGCGGGAGTGTTGGGTTGTACCCTTGCGATGTTGACTGCCACTTTGGAGGTCAGCACACCCCTGGGTCTGGTGGGCACTGTGGAGAGCTTCGTCCCCGGCGCCACGGTTGTTTCGGGAGACCAAGATTTTCCGGCAGATCTGGTCTTGCTACCGATGGAGGACTTCGACATTATTCTTGGGATGGACTGGCTGTCCCGGCATGACGTGCGTGTCCTTTGCCGTGAGAGGAAGGTTTTGATTCCGAGGATGGGGTTGCCTGATATCATGATTAGAGGAGTCAGGAACAGAGGAGGCCGCATTGTGGTGTCAGCTTTGAGGGCTCAGAAGTTGATGCAGCAGGGTTGCAGAGCGTTTCTGGCGACACTGGTTGTTCCAGAGGCTGAGTCTCCGAGGCTGGACGAGATAGATGTGGTACGGGAGTTTACAGAGGTGTTTCCAGATGATATTCCAGGATTGCCACCTCCGCGAGAGATGGAGTTTTGCATTGAGCTGGCAGCAAACACCTCACCGCAGTCGAAGGCCCCGTACAGGATGGCGCCCGCGGAGTTGGCAGAGTTGAAGAAGCAGCTACAGGAGCTGATGGAGGCTGGATTCATCAGACCGAGTGTCTCACCTTGGGGCGCGCTAGTGCTGTTTGTGAAGAAGAAGGACGGGTCTTTGCGGATGTGCATTGACTATAGGATGCTGAACAAGGTCACCATCAAGAATAGGTATCCCCTACCTAGGATTGAGGACATGTTCGATCAGTTGCAGTCAGCGAAGGTCTTCTCTAAGATAGACCTACGCTCAGGATACCATCAGCTGAGGATCCGAGAGGAGGATGTCCAGAAGACAGCATTCAGGACCAGATATGGGCACTATGAGTTTTTGGTGATGCCTTTTGGGTTGACGAACGCTCCGGCAGCTTTCATGGATCTGATGAACCGAACGTTCAGGCAGTACTTGGATAGTTGTGTCGTTGTCTTTGTGGATGATATCCTGATTTACTCACCCGATGTGGAGCAGCACAGAGAGCACCTGCGGATCGTACTTAGCATTTTGAGAGACCAGAGGTTGTATGCTAAGTTTTCGAAGTGCGAATTCTGGCTGGTAAGAGTCGCATTTCTGGGTCACATTGTTTCTGCAGAGGGTATTTCGGTGGATCCGGTGAAGGTAGAGGCAGTGACTGAGTGGAGAGCCCCTACGAGCGTGACGGAGATCAGAAGCTTTGTTGGGTTGGTGGGCTATTACCGTCGCTTCATCAAAGACTTCTCGAGGTTAGCTGCACCTCTGACTGCCCTGACGCAGAAGGGAGTCACTTTTGTTTGGTTCCAGAAGTGCGAGGACAGCTTTCAGGAGCTGAAGAGACGATTGACGACAGCCCCAGTTTTGACGCTGCCGAGCGGCACAGGAGGTTTTGTGGTCTACAGTGATGCGTCTGGCATTGGTTTGGGTTGCGTGTTGATGCAGCACGGGAGGGTGATTGCATACGCTTCGAGGCAGCTGAAGACTCATGAGAGGAATTACCCGACGCATGACTTGGAGTTGGCAGCCGTTGTGCACGCACTGAAGACCTAGAGACACTACCTGTATGGAGAGCAGTTCGAGGTATTCACCGACCACCAGAGTCTGAAGTACCTCTTCTCCCAGAAGGAGTTGAATATGAGACAGCGCCGTTGGTTGGAGTTTATTAAGGACTACGATTTCACCATCTCCTACCACCCGGGGAAAGCAAATTCAGTTGCAGACGCCTTGAGTAGGAGAGTGGAGCTGTCAGTTGCTGGCATGTGCCTTCAGGAGTGGAGACTGCTTGAGTCATTGGCAGAGTGGAGGCCGTTCACTGGGGACTCAGAGGGAGCGGTGTTAGCTGGGTTGCGGGTAGAGCCACAGACCGTTTCACAAGTAGTACAGGCGCAACATGAGGATGATGAGTTGGCCAGTTTGCTGGAGTTGACTGCCAGAGAGGGGTCAGATTTCAGTGTTGGGGTCGATGGAGGTCTGAGATTCAGAGGACGGATCTGGGTGCCGAGGGTTGATGAGATGAGAGATGACATCATGGAGGAGGCACACAGAGCGAAGTACACCATCCATCCAGGGAGCACGAAGATGTATAAGGACCTGCAGCGGAACTTCTGGTGGAGAGGCATGAAGAAGGACATTGCAGAGTTCGTGAGTTGGTGTTTGGTCTGTCAGCAGGTGAAGATCGAGCACCAGAGGCCAGCTGGGCCTATGCAGAGTATCGAGCTTCCAGAGTGGAAGTGGGAGCACGTGACGATGGACTTCGTTACGGGGCTATCGAAGACGAGGCGGTTCCATGACACGATTTGGGTGATAGTCGATAGACTGACCAAGTCGGCGCACTTTCTGGCCATCAGGACCACCTTGCCTTTGGAGAGTCTGGCGAAGCTGTATGTAGAGGAGATCGTCAGATTGCACGGTGTACCGGTGAGCATCATCTCTGACAGAGATCCGAGGTTCACATCCAGATTTTGGGGGAGTCTGCAGCAGGCACTGGGGACACGTCTGAGGTTCAGTACAGCTTTTCACCTACAGACAGACGGTCAGTCAGAGAGGACTATCCAGAATTTGGAGGATATGCTGAGGGCTTGCACGCTGGACTGGGCTGGACACTGGGATGAGCATCTACCTCTGATCGAGTTCGCCTACAACAACAGCTACCATGCTAGTATTGGGATGGCACCGTATGAGGCGTTGTACGGGAGGCCGTGCAGATCGCCGGTATGCTGGAGTGACGTAGGCGAGAGGTAGTTAGTGGGTCCAGAGCTTGTGCAGATGTACGCAGAGAAGGTTGACCTGATCAGGAGGAGGTTGGCTACAGCACAGAGCAGACAGAAGAGTTATGCTGACCGACGCAGACGGACTTTGAGCTTCGAGGTTGGAGATCACGTCTTCCTGAAGATTTCACTAGCTCGGGGAGTGATGAGGTTCGGGAAGAAGGGGAAGCTCAGTCCGAGGTATGTCGGACCTTTTGAGATCTTGGACCGTGTCGGGGAGGTCGCCTACAGAGTTGCTTTGCCACCACAATTCTCTGGCCTTCACAACGTCTTCCATGTTTCTATGTTGAGGAAGTACGTTGCAGACCCGACACATGTGATAGAGATTGCAGTGCCTGAGATCCGGCAGGACTTGTCACTTGAGGAGAGGCCAGTTGAGATCATCGATCGGATGGACCATCAGCTCAGGAGGAGGACCATTCCGATGGTTAAGGTCAGATGGCAGCATCACAGTGAGCGCGAGGCCACCTGGGAGATCGAGAAGGAAGTTCGGAAGCAGTATCCGGAGCTTTTCGGTGAGTTACCTTTCTGATTTCGAGGCGAAATCCTTTTAAGGAGGGTGGATTGTAAAGTCGTGAAGTGAGAGAGAGAGAGAAGGTGGGGTGGTATGGTTGGGGTGTGAGAGTATGGTGGGAGGTATGGAGGGGTGTATGGGGTAGATATTAGGTTTTGTTATAAAAACCAAAAAGCTAACCATTTTGCTCCTTTGGTTGCCCATTTCGATTTCCACCCAAACCTCACCCTTCCCTTGCTTATGGCGGACCAGGAGGAGAGTGGGAGCACCGGCGACGCGGAGAAGAGGCGCCGTAGGAGGGAGCTCGAGAAGAAGAAGCTAGAAGCGACGCCGGAGGAGGAGGAGCTCGCCGCACACGTCTTCTTCACGGTGAAAGGTATGCCAAGTCTTCATAGTAACTCCCCAAGAGGTGTGGGAGTGTAGGGGGCGGCGTTGGTGCCGTTTCCCCGGCGAAAACCCCACTGAACCAAGGTTGAAGACGACTGGTTCGGTCGACCGTTGTGTGTCTCGGTCGACCGAACAACGTCTAAATGATGCCTGTTCAGTGGCGATATTGTAGTGTTTCGGTCGACCGTGTGAGGTTCGGTCGACCGATATTTTATAAAAATAACTTGCTGCCCGAAAACGGTCGAACGACGTCTGTGTGACGGTCGACCGTTTATGCCAAATTTTAGCGGGAATATTTTATAAGGGTTATATTAGTCCGGTCGACCGGTGGTTGTTCGGTCGACCGATCCCAGTAGATAGGGTAGACAGACCTTCGGCCGACCGAGTGTGTGTCTCGGTCGACCGAACTGCGCAAAGTCGGTCAAGAGCGTTGACCATCTAAACGGTCGACCGCTCTGGATCCGGTCGACCGACCGCGTGCAGTTTTCCTGTAGTGAAGTGCCTGTTGATCCGGTTGACCGAAAGAGTTCCGGTCGACCGAATGCAGTGGGCAGGATTCATGCAGTTTTCCTTATCGGTTGAACGGACCCTGGTTCGACCGATAGGATATATATGTATATAAAACGTATAGCGTAGACCTTCCAAACGGTCGACCGCTAGATTTGACCTTGTTCGACTGGTGGGTCGAATTATCTTTCCTTGGTGGATTTATCCACATACGTGACGTCGAGCAGAGGCGACTACCGGCTGCCGAGCCCACGGTCGATCACCGGACCTCGGAGCTACGGATTTCACCTACGACGAGAGCGTATTTCTGTTGGACCCCTCATGGATGCCGGTGCGGCAGAGGGATGTTTGCCATGCCTGTGTGGGTGGTAGATGCCTTCTTCCCTGGTGGGGGAAGGGGATGCACTTTCCCTGTGGAGGAGAGCCGAGACCTCCTCGTGTGGGCCTGGATTGGCAGGGGGGATGCCTCCCATTGCCCCTGTGTGCGGCTGGGAGATGAGTGCGGCGACCCCCCTCGTGTGGGCCTGGATTGGCAGGGTGGGGGATGTTTCCCATGCCCCTGTGCGCGGCTGGGAGATGGACCGTGGCGGTTGGGGCATTCATTGGGCCCGAGGCGGATTGCATTGCATGAGCATTCTTGGCATTTTCATCTGTTTTTCTTTATATGTTAGGAGATGTTGGCATACGGAGTTCCTTTCGGGAACTCAGGCAGATTTTATGTTTCATTTTCAGGGAGCAGACGGTCTTAGGTTGGTGGTGACCGAGGGGAGTGCCTCCGGGATCGGGTCCTGTCTCTTTATCTTTTTGTAGAGGTAGTGATTACTGTAGTTATGTTTAGACATGTAATCACTCTTTTGACACTCTGTATTATGACTTCCACGTGGAGATATTTTATATATATATTCTGTTGACTTTTCCAGTAACGTGCCCCGGTTGACCGTTGACGGTCGTACGTTTATGTTTTAAATTTGAAAAATTTCTTCCGCCGTTTCGGGACGTTACACCGAGCATTCGAGTCCATCCTTGGATCCTTTGAGGGTCGCAAATCGGAAGAAGGGGAGGGATTGGATGACGGACTTGTTAATGCCGGAGGATCTTCTAGCATCGGTCTGAGGATTTCCGGCGTCGTGGCCAAAGATGTCCGATGCCGAGTGACTGCAAAATTTGACGTAAATGAGGAGGAGAAATGTGAGGGAGAATGTGATGGAGAATATTCGGATGACAATGGCGATGCTTGGGCGCACCGATACTGCGATTTCCGGTTGCGATTTCGCCGCATTGTCTTCGATGGTCTGAGCTCCAGCGTAAGAAGAAGTTAGAAGCGCAAAGGTGCATAACATGATTAATGCACTGGTTTGGTTCATGGCCTGGATGTGAACTTAATTTCTTGGGTTTGGTGATCATATATAATTAAGCCTTCGAGTTGGTTATTAATTTATATCATTGAATTGGCGTACTTAATTAACAACAACGTGTTATATTATGTTATGATATATTATTGTTTGTTGCTCGTCTTCGTTTTGGATTTCAGATCTGATGCGTGTTCGATTTGGTGATCCTCGAAGTGATTCTTGGTTGTCAATTTGTCGCATTATTTAAGTAGTTTATGCACAGATCCTGTTCAAGTGTTCGAAAATATATATGTTCAAGGATGTTTACCTTAAATTTTTTAGGGTATTTTTTGTTGGGGTTTTACTTTCCATTTTAGTCAACTACAATCATCATCCATTGGTTATACTACACGGATATTCTATCATTTTTATATTTGAATGAACAAGTTCTGTATTTCAGTTATTCTTATTCAATTGTACACTACTGCTGATATTAAGATATTGGTGAAATGTTATTCAGAGATATGAAAAGTATTACAAAATCAAACTATCACAATGTATCGTTGATGGTAGCTTAAATTAGAAGGCGTTGATGTAATTATGATCGAAATGGATTTTTTACAAAAAAAATTTATTCCTTTCTGACTAATAATTGTGTGAATGACGGTATTTAGCTTATTTTTATTATGATACAATTATGGTGATTTGGTTGTCTCGTGAGAAAAGAGTCTTGGCGCTTGCTCAATTACTATTTTTACCTTTTTTTAAAATTATTAGTATATATCACAATGAAGGGCAACCCTTGCTGTCGTCTTTTATTTGTCAACAGAAAAGTCATATCCGTGACTAACCTTTCTCTAAATTTATGTTATCGTTGTTGTGTTACTGTATTTATTTATTTTTTCTTGTTTATATTTATGGGAGCCAAAATAAATCCAATTAACCTTTCTGTTTGCAACCATAAAAAACTCCGCCTAACCTTGTTCATTTACTTTTAACATGTGTCTTTTTTTTCTAGAAATAATTCTCAAGTCGAAATCTGATTTCCAAAGCTATTATTAAGTAACAAATTTGGAAATTCTATTGCGTCACGATGAAATTTGCATTTACATTACTTTTCTTCTTATTAAATCCCAGGAAAACAAAAACTTAAAATCATGAATAAAATATAGTGTTGGTCCTTGGGGAGGGGAACCACGAAAGAAATTGATGTAAACGAATATTTTCGAACCGAATATATCATGTATCCGAATTCAAATAAGCATAGTAAATTCGAATTCGAATCCGAAATTTATAACTTACCAATTTCATATCTAAATTTGAAGAAAAAAATTAATTCTAATTCTAATTCGGATAATGATCAAATTCTTATAACATATTTATATGTATCTTTTGTCGTATAATTTGAAAATATGTTACGATATATATTACAATTTTCTTTTGCATTCCATTATGTTCATATTTACGTAGGAATAACTTAGTATTTTACTAAACTCGTCGTATAAATATTAATTATAACAACATATATTGGATGCAAAAAATTGTATTTTTGGATATTCAGATATAGTTTGAACTATATCCAAATTTGAAGTCAATACGTTTTTTAAATCAATTTCAATCCAAATTGTATTCGGAAAGAATTTTTTTTATTAAATATCAATCAAATTGTAATTTTCAAAACAGATACTCATATAATCGATTATCATTTGCATCTCTAGATTACTTACATAATCTTTTACCATTTGCACCTATAGATGCAATGCATTTGGAAGTTGGAAGCCAAGCTCCTATACTAAATTAACTAGAGAAGTGAACATCACATATGTAAGTGTTAGGACTATATGTTTAGCTACTATGGTGGTTAAGTTTGTTGCATGAGTTTGTTAGAGGTTGTACACGTGTCGCGTCATGATTGGTTGTATGTGGACCACTATAAATATTTAGTCTATATATATAGTGGTGATTCCCTCAAATTTGATTAAGGGGAAATCATTTTATTTACATCTATGTCTCATTCCATCATCGAGCCAAGAGTTTTCCACTCTTCTCCCACATTTCCCACCATTTCTTCCACCTTTCTCACCCTTTTAGGGTTTGCTCTTGGTTGTTTCCATTCATCTCACTCATCTTACTTGTGATCTTTGGTGGTTCTTGAGAGAGCGAAGTCAGTCTCGTCTGGATCACGAGGTGTGTCCTTGGTTGCGTCCTCTGGTGGCGGTGTTGCTCTTCCTCAACCACCCGCGTGTTTAAAATTGGTTTATATTTGTTAAGTACAGGAAAACAGGAAGATTCGGTCGACCAAAAATATCCAGAGCGTGCTAGGATTCGTCGAAGTGAGCGAATCGATCGACCGGTGCTGGGCACGCGGTTGACCACAATCTTCCAGAGTCTTCAGGGCTCGGACCGAATTAAGGTAGTTATGCAAAAAACCGTATACCGGTCGACCAAAGGAGAATCTGTCGACCGATGCAAACGGTTTTGCCCACGATATACATATTTTTTGTACCATTTTAGCCTATTATAAAAGGGGTTTTCTTCCTAATTTTGTAACACAACACACATACAACTTATTTCCTTGAGAGAGATCTAGAGTGCTTTGGGAGACATATTGCTTCCAAACGTTTGTAATCTCGATGACTTCTCTAGTTGGAGAAGCGAAAGAAAGGAAAGGAAACCCGCAGGAGACCCCCCAATGACGTAGACACATTGTCGAACCTTGTAAAATGCATGTGTCGTGGTTTGCTTCAAGTGTGTTTGTGATTTCCTTGTGATTTCCATCTTATTTGCGTGTATTTATTGCTTGACGTTTGGGAGACAACAGTAGTTTAATTCCGCATCAATATTCTTGTGTACCGCTTGTGTGTTTTGATATGTGTCTTGCTAGTAGTGTTGTTAGAATCCTCTCCCAACACTGTCGTTGTGCATCAGTTGGTTTCGTGCAAACATGGATATGGAAATTATCCTTTATGGAGATCTCAGATCATTCCTTTTCTTTGTGCATATGATCTATTCAGGTTTGTAAATGGATTGCGGACTGCTCCAACTAAAGAGATCATGGTCGAGGGTCAATGGTTACTAATCCTGAGTTCTTCGTGTGATATCGTTAAGATCAACTTGTTTTTAGCTCGATCGTGTCATTTGTGACCAAGCCAACGACGCTCAGTTGGTGAATCTTGAGATGTCGAGAGATGTCCTGAAGTTGTTGGAGAGATTTTGTGTCACCTAAACTCGGGCTTGGATTTTCAATTACAATGTAGAACTTAACAATCTCAAGAAAGGATATCTAAGCATTACGGATCTAGCACAAAAGGTGAAGACTATTGCTGCAAATCTTGCTTCCTATGGTAAACCGATCGATGACCTCATCACAGTTGTACTCAATAGCCTTCCTAGTGACTTTGATTCAGTGGTGTTCACTGTCATGAGAATGTTGATCATGCCCTCTTTTGATGAGATAATTGGTCTTCTCCTTAGTCATGAACTTCGTTTGGTGAGGAATGCCCATCTCGTCAAGAGCACGACCAACATAACATAGTAGGAGAACGCTCGTGGGAACAATCATGGTGATGGCAAATCTGGTCATGGATCATGTTCTTGCAAAGGTCGCTCAATCGTCAGAGTCGAATGCCAGATATATAAGCATATGAATCACTATATGGTCACATGCTACCAGTGCTATAATCACGTCACTCCGAGTCCAGAGGTGAATGTACCAGAGAACTCGATGCTTCAAGAAGACGACTGGTACGTCGACTCCGAGGCTACGTATAATGTAGGAGATAAACTAAAGACCGCCAAGGTATATGGTATTCCCATAACCCATGTTGGTCATTCTTTCTTGAAAAATAAGCATGCATGCTTTCAGTTTGTGAAAGATTCATCATGTTCCTTCTTTAGTTAAACGCCTTCTCTCTGTTCGATGATTTGCCAAAGACAATAATGTCTTCTTTGATCTTCCTCCTCATTGGTTTTCTGTTAAGGATACTTAGTCCATGGCAGTCCTTCAAGGAACAATTAGGAATGAGTTGTACCATCTTCCGTCAAGGGCGTCTTCAGATCTTCTTAAGCATCGAACACATTTTGGCAACCTTGTGGAGATGGTCTCTCTGAATACGTGGCACAGATGACCGTCTCATGCGAACTACCCTTTGATCCAGCATGTTCTTTCTCGTTCTAGTATTTCTTTTCATCCAAATAAGGAGTCTCATATATGTATGTAGGTGAAAAGCCACTGATTGTTGTTTGAAGCCCACACATTACATTAGTACTAAACCGTTTGAAATTGTGCATACCGACATCTGGTCATATCCTCTAATCTCCATTGGTGATTTCAAGTATTGTCGCTGATTGATGATTGTTCTAAGTATGTGTGGATTTTTCCTATAAGACATAAATCAAATGTGTTTCGAATCTTTGTGCAATTATGTGCTTTCATTAAGTGTCAATTTCAATGTGAAATCTGTAGTGTTCATTCATATTGAATGGATGCTTCAAAAATGTTGGCATCACACATCAAATATCACTCTCTACTACTGAGCAAAATGGGGTTGCCAAGCGTAAAAATCGACATGTGACCGAAGTAGGTTTAACCTTTTTAGCTCAAAGTGGTGTGCCTATGAAGTTCTGCCGTAGTGCCTTTCTAACGGCTATGAATACCATTAATGGTACATATCCCTTCAAATTATTGTACACGCGACCACCTAATCGTACACTTCTTCGTGTTTTTGGTACTTGTTGCTACCCTCACTTGCGAGCCTACAATAAACACAAGCTCAAATTTTATTCACGGGTTCATGTCAATTTGGGTTTAGCCCATTTCATGCATGTTATAGGTGTCTAGATCCTCTAACTAATAAAAACATCCTTGTCAATATGTTGTGTTTAATGAGCACAAGTACTACACTTTTTTGAGCGGACCACATTCGTACATGTCTGCAACTGAGCCAATATGAACTTCATTCCACCTCCACCCCTAAGAATTGTGCAACGCTCCTGTGGTGACCTCTCGTGAACTGAAACTTCCTCATGCTTTGGGTCCAATTGTTGAGCTCACACATGTGGATCCTAATGTTGGATTATTGAGTTTGGATTACGCTCATAAATAACTCAATTAAGTAAATCCAATGTTGAGTTGAAGATGAGAACTATTGCCCCATGTGTCATGTGTTCCCCTAACTTTTAGTCCCACATTGGTGAATCTAAAAAGTTGGAGGAAGTTGATAAACATACTCTTCACTTGACCATTTATAGGTGGAAAGATAAGATGAGAGAATTCTCCACAAACACGCGTGCCTACGCGCCCGTCCCGTCCGGTTTGGTGCGGGGTGAGGCGTGACGTGGCAGCGGGGTTTTGGGGGAAATTAGATGTTTTAGCCTCAGGGTGATGGGTGTATCTTTTTGGACCTTATGTTAATTGCTTTTTGCAATTAAGTCATTGACGGTTACAAAATTATATATATATATATATATATATATATATATATATATATCACAGTTAGTTTCTTTCTGTACACACACCTTTTTATTCTCATCCTCTTCCTACGAAAACCGTCCCTCTCCGACGATTTTCGATTTCCGAATCCAGAGTTCTTCTGTGATCAATTCTTGCGAGGTTCCGCGATGTTCTCATGGTCCGTCATCTCCGGTGTGCGCCTGATCGACGGTGAGACCGTTCTAACCTGCGAGAAAACCGGCAGACCATCAAACACACCGGTATGTGGGCCAATATTTTCTCTGAGGCAAGTCGTCTTCCGACGTCTCGGTCTTTGCGGTCGTCTATGATCACTGTTCATTCTTTTGTTGTTTTCTTATACATGTTTTTGTACATTGGCTTTATATGGATCCTTACGGAATATTTATTCGACGTATGTAACCCTTATATTACATGAATCTATTTGTAATTGTTTCGACAATCTCAGAGAAAATATTAATTATGTCGTCTAATAATTCGTTTGCACCAAAAGTGGACATGTCATGCATGCCAGAAAATTTTCCACGTAGAATATCAAACGTTGGCAACATCGTATGAAAATCTTGTTGACCGTTATTGGTTTGGTTGATGTAATTGAAAAGGTTTTCCCACTTTTTGAAACTGAAGATCCCAAAATCAAAGTAGCACAAGAGTTGTGGATAGTGAAGGACAAATTATGTCTAGGGTGCATTCGGTTGGCTCTATCCAACGTGCTCTTCGATGTATATAGTTCATCATCCTCTACTTATGTAACTACAAAGTATTTGTGGGATGAGTTGGATAAAAAAATATAATAAATGAGGACTTAGGTCATGAAAAGTATTATATTGGAAAATTCCTGAAGTTTCAAACAGTGGAAGGCAAGTCAGTTACTGAACATGCACATATGTTTATGATCCTAATTCATGGCTTAAAAGAGGCTGACATGAAGCTTCCTGAGAAGTTCCCTCGATCTTGGGTGGACTTCGGTATGTCTCTAAAACATAGGAGAGGAAAACTCACTATGGATGACCTCATGGTTGCTATTGCAATGGAGGAGGAACATTGGTGTGAAAAACCAGTGTTGCCTGTAAAGTTCCAACAAAAGGAAAACATTTTAATTGGATCCTCATCTAAGTCGCATTTTAAAGGAAAACCACAATCTTCTAATAAGATAAAACCTAAGGCCAAAATCCAGAAAAAGACAACAAACAAACCATGTTAGAATTGTGGACAGGTTGGGCACTGGGCTAAGGATTGTCCTTCCAAGAAAGGCAAATGCCAACAATGTACCACTGAATCGACTCCACAGGTCAATGTAATGATTGTGGTGGACAAGAGCAACAGTAAGTTTTTTTCTATTAATCCTCAAGTTTTTTTTTCCATTTATGAACCACGTGAGTGGTTGGTTGACACACTGGGGCTAATGTGCATGTATGTGTTGGTAAGTCCATATTTGTCTCTTACCAGCCTATTGATTGTAGATATGTGGCGATGACCAATGTGAATGTTGCAAATGTGCTTGGAATTGGACGTATCGACTAGAAGTTACCTTCAGGACGAGTTCTTTCCCTCAACATGATGCATCATGTGGCTGTTGTTAGTCGTAGTATTATTAGTGGTCCGTGTCTGGTAGTTGAGAGTTATGAAGTAACATTTTAATGTAACAGAGTTGTGATTACTCTTTCTGATACTTTTATTGGCAAGAGGTACTTGTCTTGTGATGCCTTTTTAATTCATGTTGAACATGTTTTTATAATCGCAACGTTATTTCTGTTAAAGACGTGTCTTCTCCTGTTGTTTATTCCATTGAATGTGGTGATGTGTGGCATAAACGTTTAGGACATGTGAATTATCATTGTTTGAAAAGAATGATGAATTTAAATATCATTCCTAAGTATGTTATTGAGAATAAAAATGTCAAGTGTGTGTACATGCTAAACAACTGAAAAAACGGTTTCATTATGTGACTAGAAATACTAGTATCTTAGATTTAGTACACACTGATACTTGTGAATTTAATGACATGTTAACTAAGGATAAAAGGAATATTTTCTCACTTTTATTGATGATAGTTCAAATTATTACTATGTTTATCTTTTGAAAAGTAAGAAAGAAGCGTTGTCTAAGTTCCTTATTTTTAAGAATGAAGTAGAGACACAAACTTAAAAGAAACTTAAGAGGTTGAGATCCGATAGAGGTGGTGAATATACGTCTAACCCGTTCGAATAAGTGTGTCAGGATTCTAGCATAGTTCATGAGGTGACGGCACTATATTCTCCACAATCTAATGGAATTGCTGAACGAAAAAATAGAACATTATCTGATATGATTAATGCATTATTGGAGAGTTTTGGATTACCTTAATATATGTGGGGAGAAGCTTTGAATACGGTTTGTCATATTCTGAATAAAGTTCCTCAGAAACATAAGGAGGATAGTCCATTCGAACTCTGGTGTGGTCGTAAACCTAGCCTTAAATATCTTAGAGTTTGGGGTTGTCTTGCAAAAGTGTTAATCCCTGAAAATAAGAGGAAAAAGCTTGGTCCCAAGACTGTTGATGCAATATTGATTGAATATGTGATTAATAGTTATGCGTATAAATTTATGGTAATCAAGTCCGAGATATTTGGCATAGATGTTAACACAATTGTTGAATTTTGGGATGTCACATTTTTTGAGGATGTATTTCCCATGAAATCTGGAGTTTCTCAACAAGTTTCTTCTTCAGTTGATCACTCTACGTCTGGTTTCATCCACGTGCATGTGGAAAGGATGACAAATGTGGGGGTAGATTTGTCCGTTGTGATTTTGAGTCTTCTCAAGCTCAAGTTGAAATTGAACCAAAGAAGAGCAAACGTTTCAGAATTGCCAAGGATTTGGGAAGTGATTTGATCACATACAACATTGAGGGTGATCCTAACACTTTCAAGGATGTTATGACTTCATCCGAAGCAAAGCTTTGGAAAGATGCAGCTAAGGTCAAAATGGACTATATTGTCTCTAATGGGACATGGGAGTTGGTAAATCTTCCTCCAGGTTGTTCAACAATCAGTTGTAAATGGATATTTAAAAAGAAATTAAACCAGATGGTTCCATCGATAAGTATAAAGTCAGATTAGTTGCCAAGGGATTTAAACAAAAGGAATGAATAGACTATTTCGATACATATTCTCTAGTGTCTCGTATGACTACTATCTGAGTGCTTTTAGCATTGACATCTGTATATGATTTTACGATCCATCAAATGGATGTAAAACCTGTCTTTCTTCATGGTGATCTTGAAGAAGAAATATATATGGATCAGCCTGAAGGATTTGTAGCTTCTACCATTGGGTTGCATTATCAGAAATTCTCAGTTGTACTAGAAGGGTACAGTGATGCAAGCTAGATAGATAGCTAAAAACTCTGGGAGTAACGATGTTACATGGTATGTTTTTACTCTGGGTGGTGGTGCAGTCTCGTGGACGTCTACAAAATAGACTATATTGTCTCGATCTACTTTTGAGGTTGAAATTTTGTGCTTTGGATACAAGTGGAATGGAAGCTGAATGGCTAAAATGACTCATTTCTGAATTGTCAATGAATAGCAAACCAGTTCCTGCAATTTATGTGCATTGTGATAGTATGACTACTATTGCAAAAATAAGAAGCTCAAAGTATAATCACAAACAAAGAAGACACATCCAAGTCAAACTGAAGTCTGAAAGGGAATTAGTCTCGGAAAGGGTGATAGTTGTTGATTTTGTAGAAACCAAAGACAATACAACAACTAATTGGTGATACATTGTAGATCATACATTGTATCTGTGTCAATACCCCAAAGAATGGATATGTTGCTGAAATTGCAAATTAGTAAGAGTGTAGACTCTGAATGGGTTCAAGTCTTTAGACAAGATATTAGCAGTGCATCTTTAGAGAAGTCCAACTATGTGAATGCAATTGTGTGGTCGCAATTAGAGGAATGGGGTCATTCCTTGAAAGCATTCATGAAATAAGATACAGATGAATGGTCATAAAACATCAACTCTGCAGATTGCAGCATAACCTGCTTAGTGTTGTTCTCAATAGACATCTCCACACAAAAGGTTCAAGTTCAAGACTTCATTTCACTTTGTTCATATGGGGGGTAAAGTTGAAGGACTCAGCAAACCCGAAAGGTAACATTACGGAAAGCACTAGGCTACACGATTTGGTCGCTCGATCAACAATGGAATTGTGGGGGATAGTTGGAGTATTGAGTTTGGGCTAGGCCCATGAATAACTCAATTGAGTAAATCCAATGTGTTGACTTTTTGGCATTAATCTATGTTTTGATGATTTAATCAACTTAATCTTAATTATAATCAATGTAGATTAGCATACATATTGCATTTCATATATATTGTTTTGTGTTAACTTCTACAGGTGATCAAGACTCAAGAAAGAAAAGATTCAAGTCAAGACATGTAATCAAGCTCAATTGAAGACATGTAATTTGCATTTCTTTTGAGTCTTGGGAACATTGTGTAAATTGAGCATACTTGAGATAAAACCTACTCAAACACACATTAGGTTCCTTATAGAAGTCACACACAAAATTTCATATAATTTGGACTTCAATAGATCACTCAAACTTAGACAGGACAACACCAAACCAAAACCACAACCAAAACTGTCTGCCCATGTTCGGTCGACCGAAACAGACCGTTCGGTCGACAAAGTGATTAATTACTCAGTTAGTGTTTTACTGCTTCGTTTCGGTCGACCGTCCAAACTTTTTCGGTTGACCGAGTTAACACAATTTTTCGACCGTTAGAATTGTCGTATTATACCAACGGTTGTATTCGTATTATTTCCAAATACCCCAAAACACAAATTGACTTTCGGTCGACCGAACTAAGATGTCTCGACAAACCCAAATTGCCTGTTGGTTTTCGGTCGACCGTGGACCTTGTTTCGGTCGACCGAATTTGATCTTGTTTGTCAACCCCAAATAGCTTGTTAGTTTTCGGTCGACCGAACCTTATTCGGTGTTCGACCGATAACTTAAGTGTACCTAAATTATAGTCTGATCCGGTCGACCGCACCTTTATCGGTCGACCGAACCGAGTTCAAATTTACCTAACCAGTCTCCCTCTGTCAAGATATTAAGGAGAGAAGAGGATAGTTCATTGATGTTCACATACTTTTGAGGACCAACGGCTAATGAACCAGATTGTCAACTTTGTAAATAGCATTGTAGATGTTTGTTGAAAGCTTGATGTAAAGAAGTCTTATCTACTTGTTTGCAGTAGGGATAATCTAAAATTGGTTTATCCAACTTTCTTCCACTAATGTATTGAAATTTGTAAGTGGACCAGTTGTTGTTTGAAATAATTATAACAAAAAATTGGGCTTTAGTCGGTGCATGTGACTCTTTATGTTTAGCTACTACAATGAAGTAGGGGATTTTCGGGAAAAAGTCAAATTCATTATTCATGAGCCAGAAATGCATGGTTGTGCCTGACAAATTTTGATATGACTGTATTCTTTTTTATTTTGATATAACTGGCCACTCATAAATGTATTTGATATGACTGTGTTCTTTTTAACAAAAAAAGGCTATACATTTTGCGTGATGTTCTATTTTGAAAAACAAGATAAAAATTTAAAAGTGTGGGAGTAGTTTAGCCCTTTAGGCATGAAAATACAAAATTGGTCTAAGAACAAAATTGTGTCATATAGAATTACTAGTGTAATTTAAGCATTAATTGGCCATTAATTAACTACAAAAATATTATTTGGGACTTTTAGTGGTTGAAATTTGGAGCAGCGCACTGGTCCATCAGTCCAACCCATTAAGAGCCCGGCTCAAGCATAGACAGATCTCAGGCTTGGGCTAGTTTGGGTGGACTCTTAAGTCCCTAAAGAAGCATGGCCCCACGGCTCTCACCTGGCGAACTTCTTGATTTAGGCTTGTAATAAGTAGAATGTAAGTCTTAAATGGATTTGACTTTGATGCCACCGCTAGCTTTTAGACATGAATTAGACATTGAAAATTTACAAAGACACTACGTGTAACGTGAATGCTAACATAAAAGCAGGTAGTGGATACATTACCGATGGGTTAGGACTTACAAATACACTCATTTATTACCAGAACAAAGACTCCTATGCGCCTAAAGCTAGTCTTGTGATGATTAATTGAGCATACCTTCCTACACTTAACTAAACATACATTCCTCGTCGTAATAACTCTTTGGGATTTGTAACACCAAATCACAAATATTAACCACGTCCTATTGTTAAACTATTAAGAACCGAAACAAAAATAAGCAGAAGCGTACCTGAATCCATTTCTATAGATTATGGTCCAAAATTGACCAAAATAAGCAGAAGCGTACCTGAATCCATTTATATAGATTGTCGTCCAGAAGTGAGATTTCGGTCTTCCAAATCAACACAACACCATGGACAAAACCTTTAGAATATATCTGGATCTCTCTCTTTAACGATGGGATGTAAGAAAGAGTGGAAGGTAGGGTTGTGTGATTTAGGAATCAAGACTCATTTATATGGTAACCTAGCAGTTAGCATTATCCTGGGTAAATTTCAGTCCAAACTATCACGAATTGAAAATTATCTCTACGCATTAATGGTTAATACCCTATGATCACATAATTATTTTACATATAAGTCCAACGTTGGATTTAGCCATCCAACATTATTGCATGGGACCATCCCTTAACGTCCACCTCTCAACCTTTATTTACATTATCACCATGCTTGTCCACCACCTACTATCTTCCGAATTTACTGAGCTTGCTTTACGTACTTAACAGTAGAGATCTTGAATGCCGTAATTTCCCTCGACGAGTTTTTGCGAAAGTTTTGTGGAGCGACAAAGTAGGTGTAGTTTTTCTCCCTGATCTGGTATCTTATGTTGTTGATTTTGGAAAAAAATTAAGAGAAAATTAATGTACAGTATCTTGCGTTATTAGGAATAAAAAATGTCAAGTAAGAAGTATGCTTAAAATTAGAGATAAATGAATGTAATGTCCTAATAAATAATCTTATGGTGATTTTGTTTAACTTAATAAATACCGAAAATAGTAATATATAAGTATATTATATAGTAATAATATATGAGTATGTTATTTTTTTCCAAATGTACGTAGGACATCAAGTATAGTACTTAAAATGTGTGGTCACCCTTGGATTTGCCACTGTATATATATGAATCGATGGATATTTCTGCTTGCAGTTTACCACCACAAGCGACCGCGTTACGATAAGTCACAGAACCAGAGTATTCAGTACTTCCGACTGTTCCATCGCAAGCAGCGCATTAGTTATCTCCACAACACATACAAGCATACAACGACGAATAAGTCCCGCTAGCTGCAGTACCTCCTATAACATGAAAATGTACCAACTCAATTTGAGTTCTAGGTGATTTCTTGTGATTAAACATATCAACAAAAATAGATACATAATCGACATATATATAACACAGCATACCAATAACATGTACAATAAACAACAAAAATTCAACCAGCATATATATGAACTAACCGCTTATGATAGCACAACTTCAACAACTATGCACAAATAAGACCAACATACATACAACCTACAACCCAAAAACTTTTATTTATGAATGAAAACCTAATTATCAAAAAATACATACAACCTACAACCACATATATATAATCATAACACAAATAGTGTAACCTTAAAATAGAAAACTTATTTTGCGAAGTAGGTTTTGGATTAAAAGCGATTATTGATGGTCAAACAGGGTTTAATTTCTTCCGGGATTCGGCCTGGTTTCCAATCATCATTGATATTTTTTCATCACATCATTGTCAGCTCATCACATGGCCGTGTCCCACCGCATCACCCACATTGGGCTCCATCCTTTTAAAAAAAACATAAATTTAATCCGCACGCACAACGCGCGGAGCATGTGAATTTTTATGGATCACTCGTATTTTGAATTGAATATAAAAAAATTATATTGTTTTAAAAATAAGATATTTAAAAAATAAAGGAATATTTAAAAAAAATCATCATATTTCTTACATTCTCATGTTCTAATGATAAACACTCACGTTGTTATATAAATATTAGATTTTTGATGACTAATTCAAACGGGACAAAAACCTACGTTCGTTGAACAATTATATTTGAAAAATTGATATCAAAGTTTAGTAATAATTCATACATAAACCGGATAAATTATGATTTTTTAATATTGAATTCAGAAGATGAAAGAGAAATAAATTGTAGATAAATACTATGCAGTTAAAAAAAATGACGTGACAGAATTTTTTTGTAATAATCTATTTTAAAAATCACGGGAACATATATGTGTTTATGTTACATCCCCTGACACATAATATTTACGTTATGTGACATTCATTTTCTGAACTACTATTCATCATCGAAAAACTACTTAAATCGCCAGTGCGAATTACCGTTTTGTCATTCACTCATTTCTACTTATATAATTCTTCATTTCACTCTCGTATCACCACTCTCTCTTCATGTTCCTCTCATAATCATCAAGAATAATGTCTCGGAGGCCACGAAAAGAGTCAACGGACGCCCCCAACACACTCAAATTTGGTAAAATGTCTCACCTACTTAAAAAAAATTAAATAAAAAAAATTGGGGTGACGAGTCCGAGGGAGCCCCCCCCCCCCCCCCCCCCCACACACCAACGGGTGGGCGTCTACTGAAGACGTCCCACCCAAGGGAGGGGTGTCCACCGCAGACGCCCATTCTTTAAAAAGATATAATTAGTTTTAATTGATAATTAGTTTAAAATAATTAATAAATTTGTTAATTTAGTAACTTAAATCCATTTAACAATATTTTATTCCTAAAATTTAATTAATAGTCATCGGGTTACCGTGGAGGAAGAGGAAAATTCATACATCTACGCGTTGTACATGCTTACGAAGATGATTCAGCACCTCGCCATCCACGAAGACGATGTATATTTGCTTTGATTAGGAGGGAGAGAGATAGTTTACGTCGTCGTCAGACACGTGAGGATTTTTTCGACGACGATGACAATTCGGATAAGGTGGAGAGCAACGATGGGGGTCGGTATGACTTGGAGCCGCAAGAGAAGACAAGACAGCAGTACGGTAGAGGACGGGGGTGACATGGTAGTTCTTCTTCTGCTGAGTGGGTCATTTGGAATGATAAAGGTGGTAGGTTTGTGACCGGTGATTCGAGTTCGTACATTGCAGACGCTCGAGCTCAGAAGAAGGAGATGGTTGATGACGATTCTTGGATCGTGACTGGTGTGATGCCCGGTGGTCCTTTAGATGACAACGTCATTCCGAGTTTCGGAGGCCATATCACCAGACGCATTTGGGAGGGCCTGGATCGGAAGGTTTTGAAGTGTCATAATCGGCACAGAGCCTGTACTACATTCCAGGCTTGACGTTCAGTGATGAGTGATGATATGACGGGGAACATTACTAATAGCGGATTGGGTTTGTTGCCTTACAACATGTTCCTTGCCTTACATGTCGTTGATTTCTGCGTTTGTACAGCTCTGCCACCAACTCTTTCCACTTGCCTTTCGGAGATATGACGATCATGTTGCAAGGCGTCTTCCAGATTATGCGCATTCGTGTTGAGAATCGTATGATCAGTGCTCAGGCATCGACACCTGAGCTGAAGAGTTATGTATCAGAGTTGTTTAGGGTCAGCGTCGATGGTCTTAGGATGGATAACTCATTTTGGAGTGGCGATGGTGGTAGCATCGACGCTGTTGACGACTGTTGCAGACGGGGACGACCACCACAGACTGAGGATACACAGTTGACTGCCTACATCTTCTTACTGCTCAGCTGCGTCTTGTTTGTCGACAAAAGTGGTTACAGAGTCAGACCACGTGACTTATTGGAGGTTAGGGACCCAGATACCATTGGTCAGTACTCATAGGGGTCGGCGACGTTGGCATATTTGTATCATCAGTTAGGGATAACGAGCCGTGTTGATTGTTCTGGTATTGCAGGTTGTCTTACGCTGCTGCAGGCTTGGATATATGAGTATTTTCCTCCTTTCTGCCCAAATCGGGAGTGGAAAATCATTGAGTTGACCCTTCCTCGTTCGCGTATGTGGGCTGTCCGGACCGTGGATATGTGCGAAGGGTGACTTCATTCCATTCGTAGACGGCTAGATCAGATGACTGCATCGGAGGTATAAAACTCTATATCATTCACATTTATTTAAATTGTATTTTTATTTTTATTAACGTGTAAACATTAAGGTGGAGATGGTCCTGAGTCCGCTGCAGTTGTGTCGAGGACTTTATTGATGGGCGTTATTCGTTATCGGGATATCAAGGAGCCATATTTGCCTGATCGCGTCTTGCATCAGTTAGGGTACGTTCAAGTGATCCCGGTTGACATGCCGACGCGAGAACATGTAGTGCAGTTTGTGATTGCGACGACGTACGACTCCAGGCACAACGTTTCGAGCGTGGAATCGGTTTGGAGGACATTTCCGAGAGGAGGCCGACTTCACCTGGCCGATCTCACACGTAGTCGTGACCCCTCCACTTGTCATGCAGATTATTTGGATTGGTTCGGTAGGTGCTCACATCTAGTTCTCGTGCGCAGAACCGTTTTGAGACATGAGAGACCACTGGATAGGACGTGTGGCGATGCGGTAGGTTTTTTAAATTAATTGTTATTTGTAATGTATTTTTTGCTTTTATTGTTAGTGTACACTAATCTTTATGTTACATACAATGGATGAGTAGGACGATACGGGGTTACACATTCTTTCTTGCGATACAGGGACCAGATGCCGAACGAGAAGACGAGATCTGCATGTGCAGATTTGGATGACCTCGTACATGAGTGGTACAGTCAATTGGGCATTTCTGACCATGATTCAGATGAGGAGTTGTAGTTGGCTTGTACATTATTTATTTTATTATATGTTGAACTATTACAACATTTATTGGTATTTGTTTATCTGTTGTGCTCTTATTATTTATTTCCGACGAACATATCTTCTTCCTATTTGTTTATCTGTTCTACTTTTATTTTTATTTCTGACAAGCATATCTTAAACTTGTTTGATATATATAATGTAATTTAAATTTAAAATCTGATAAAAAACAACACGATATAAGTACAAATACACGATATAATCGCGAATAGATTATACATTAAAAATACATCAACTTAACAAATATATTACAAATTACAATCAAAATGTACTATGTTACCGGTCCCAATATGCTCTCCTACTTTTGTACTCTTCCTCCCATCCAACAATACACTCATCTCGCATTTGAAACCACATGATCGCTATAGGAGGTACTGGGAATCCCTCAGCTAATTCTAAGCGAATGAAATGTTTGTAACTCCCTAAATGAGCAATGATCAACTCTCTGCATGACTTCGTCATGGTAGAGGGACTCTCCCAATGTAGCATTGTAATACATTGGTACAACGAACCATCCATTTCCACTGAGAAATACATAACTGCACACTTGTAAAAATTGACAATCGGGAACAAGTCGCACCAAACCTCCATATAGTGATTGCATTGATTCCTCCTCAGAAGTTCACGTCGATTTTCCATAAATTCGGGAATATCTACAAAATTAACGTAACAATCGTGTTCGTCCTCCACTATCATGTTATGCATGATGATGCAAACTGTCATTATTTTGGATAGTACATCATTTCTCCAGGCAAGAGTCGTGTTTCTGATGATTGCGAACCTCGCTTGCTACACTCCGAAAGCTCGTTCTTCATATTTATGCATTCCATCCTGGACTTCAGCAAACAACCTGTGCTTCAAGGTTTGAGGGGGAAAGATGGATTGGATGAAGGTGCCCATTGTGGACAAATATCATCTGTAAGATAGTATCTTATATCATATTGAACATCATTTATCTCATAATTTACAGGTATAGCTCGGCCCTCTAGTATGTCGTCGAAAACTGAAGATTGTTGCAGGACGTTCAAGTCATTGGATGAACCTGGTGTTTTGAAGAACGAGTGTTAGATCCATAAGTCGTACGATACCACCGCCTCAAGGATAAGGGTTGCTTTCCCAACACGCATTTGATGTTGTCCCTTCCAAGTAGCGGGGTAGTTTTTCCACTCCTAGTGTATACATTCGATAGTCCCCATCATACCTGGAAACTCACGTTGCTCACCAACATAAAGTAGTCGTGTCAAGTCATTTGTAGTTGTCCGCCATAAATACTGATCACTGAAGTTGTTAATAATACCTTCATAGAATTTGAGGAGGGCATTTTTGGATGTTACCGCACTCATTCGTAGATACTCATCGATCACATCAGCTGTCACGCCAAAGGCTAGCAGTTGTGTCCGGTGTTGTAGAACGAAAACATCAGATGCTTCAATGACATTGTGAATGCGCAGGAAGACATGCTTTCGCATCCGAAATCTTCTCCTGAAAAGAGTATCATAATACACAGGGTTTTCAGAAAAATAATCGTCCATAAGGCGTATGTAACCAAGTTCACGATCTCTATCTGCGTACGTCGTTGTCTTTCGACGCTGCCTAGGGTGTGTACTCCTTTCGTACACAACCCGAATGGCCATATCAACAACACGGTTCGTCAGATCGAATGTCATCGTCGGATTGAGCGAAATTTGAACTATTAGACAATATTGAGAGAAGAAGTTAATAAGGAGTGAAGAATTAAAGGAGATGTGAGGGAGTTAAGGAGATAGATGTATTTATAGTTGGAAGTAGATAGAGGTATTCGTTGCACAGTTCACACGTGAATGCACAGTGGAAGCGTGACTACATAGTGCAAACGTGATTGAACAACACAAATTTGATTACACAGTGCACGCGTGATTGATTACACAGTCCACTTCACAGTATTTATCAACAATATTTTTCTCTTTTATCTCCTCAACTATCATCTTTATAAAATATATTGCTGTCAAATCAATTATTCTCTTTCATCTAACTTATTTCTTATATTTTTTTATAATTAAATCATTATTTATCTCGTTTATGTATGAATTAATATTATTAAAATTATACCAATTTTTTTTCATTTAAAAAAAATATTCTGATAAATGTGAGAAAAAATAATTAATTTATTAACTGCAAAATGATAATAGTAGTATGATAACCAAACTTACAACTAATTCAATAACGATTATATATAACTAAACGAGTACAACAACTAAAAATAACTATAATTAATCTACTTCTAATTATTGTTCGTCTTAACATGCCCAAATGTTCTCAATTAAATTTGATTTAAGAGCATCCGTGTTTCTCTATCGTGAATTCAATCTTTATTGTCCAAGTAAACACTAATATCAACAACATGGTCGGTGGGTATCATGTTCGAGTTAACTAGGGTTGCATGTTTAGGTCTGGTCTGGTTTTTTGGACCAGACCGAATTCGACCAGTTCGGGTTCCAGTCCGGACCCCATGACAAGTTAGGTTTTCGATTCTGTCCGGTCCGAACCCGGTCCAAAATTTGATTTTCCCCTCAAAAACTTGGTCCAGTTTCGGGTTTTTTGACCAGTCCGGACCCCGAAGAGCATCCGGGTTCGATCCGGTACAATCCGGGTCTGGACCGATGCTTAGTCCTGGAGTTAACAATCGAAAAATTAGTTTTTGAAAATACAATAATTATATAATAGTACGAGTCTCTATGTAAAACTGGAGAAGATATGAATTATGATGATTTTTTTAAAATCATTACATTTATTTTCTAAGATATTTTAATTTTAAAACAATACAAACATTAAACACCACTCTTTCTTTTATTCAATTCACTATTAAAATAATAAACAAAAAAGTCCGCGCGTCCCACTCTCACAAGTCACAACGCGGATCGTGGGTCTGCCGCTAAAAAACCATTTTTTTTATATTACAAGATCAGTGCACGAACTTTAAAAAGTTACCATTGCAGAATGAAGCAGCCGTGTGTGATTTCTCTTGCGTGGCAGGACATCTTCATAGTCCACACTTCTACCGAATCCCGTCATCAATTCTTGTGGATTAATAACTTAGACAACTGGAGCTGCTATCAAAGTGGAAAAGTTTTTTTCCTGAAACTTTTCTTTAAAAGTCTGCCCCATGTCATGTTTCAGAGAAGAAAGAAAAAAAAAATTCTGCCCCATGATATATTAATCATGATTCTCGTTGTGTTTTATTTCTACACCTCAACTAGTTTGGAGAAAGAAAATTGTTGTTTCTGCTGTCGTATCTTCACATTATTTATAATCGATTAAACAATTTTTTTGATCCTACCAAAGCATCTAATTAACAAGACTTGAAGAAAACAAAAAATGAAAACCTATTAGTTTGTTGACAAGCGATGTCAGTGATGATCGGGCGATAGCGATATCCCTTGTTATAGAATATTGGTACTGAGCGATATCCCTTGTTATAAACAACGAATCTGAGGTTACCATATCTGAAAGTCTTGTATATGATATGTGTTAGTATCATATCATATGAATATTATCCTTTATAAATATTTGTACTTAGTAGATGTATTTGTATCTATATCCAGATTTTTTAATTCAATATCAACGGGAATACTATATATATATGATATGCTTGCACTCCTATTAAAAAATGAGTTTTTTTCTTTGAGTATTCGTCTGAAGGACCAAAATTGGCGTGATATCAATATATTAGCCTTATACTTATTCTCTACATTGAAAATTGATTTCTTGCACATCCAATAGTGTGGGCTCTACATCCATTTGGCTCCCGTGTCGACAACTCACGAGTGTAACAAATGTTGACCCTACACTAACGAATGTGCATGATAATAATTTTCAATGTAAGTTATAGGAACTATGTTAATATACTCAGCAAAGGTATCACGTCAATTTTGATATTTCGGATAGGTACACAAACCAAAAAATCATTAAGAAATCAATCAATGTAAAGATTGTCTTTCATATTAGAAAAATACGAATATGCATGTAAGTATAATTTAATAATATTTGAAGGATGTTAATGTAAATATACCTAGATGGTCCTTATTAAAGCCCCCCACCTATCCTTCTTCATCGTAAAACACATTACCAGTACGCACTTCTTACCTAACCTTGCTCATGGCAAAAATGAAGAGTCTTCTCCTTGTAGAGTTTCTAGTATTGGTCTCACTCTTTGCTAGTTGTCATGGAGCCATTCCTAAGAACCTCCTTAGAAAGATTGTGGAGATAAACAAGGAAGGACCATACTTGGGCCTTGTGGTGCCAAATGCCTTCGAGTTGGGTCCCCTCATTAGCTCTCCAAGCTACGTCCCCAATCACAAGCTACCTTACCTTGATTTTGGAGGTATAACACATATGCATAATTTTGAGATGGATGTTTTTCTTCTGCTAATTATAACAATTAAATTGTTGATGTATATATATTATGTAGGGAGAAGGTTCAGGTTTGCAACAATAGGAAGTAAGAAAGTCATTGTTGTAATGACTGGTCTTGCTATGGTACGTATGTATGTCCGGGCATATACATGATATTCATTTTATTTACACACACGTACAACATTCTTGATTTATGTATGATCATAATATGTTTTTATATATACAGATCAATGCAGGCACAACAACTCAACTGCTGTTGAATCTATTCCGAGTGGAAGGTGTTCTTCATCCTGGGGTTGCAGGGAATGCAGATCCAAGTCTCCAAATTGGAGATGTCACCATTGCAAAATCTTGGGCTCATCTTAGCCTTTGGAATTGGCAGGTTCATATACTGTTTATTACAGGGATGGTGCTTTTTGGGATTCCAATCTCACCGTAGTAACTTGCGAAGGCGAAATACACGGTTGAGAATCCACTTGTCAATTTAATTATAAAAGTAAATCGCAGTCTTTCAAAACACCCAAACTGCACAAATTTGCACGCAGAGAAGTCTTACCCATTGATTTCTTAAACTTACATGGTTAGCAGTATTGGAGAGGCTCCCAATCCCACACCAAGACATATATATGAGGTGTTATATTTGTGTTAGTTTAACGAGGCTTCTAGATAAATGTCTTAATTAAGTAAATATATTTATTTAATGTGCACATATACTTATTTTAATTATCAACTCACATACTTAATTCCTTATCAAAAATAAAAACTCACATACTTATTTAACAACTATTTGGAATTATGGTTAATTATTGGCTTACTAACAAGCATTATTTGGTATGTAGGTTTTGTCAGACGATTTGTTAATGATCAAACATAAATTTCATAAAAATGCAAGAGTTTACAAGATGGAGACCTTACCCTTACTAATTTTGTTGAAATCATGTCATGCAATAAATTTACATTTTATTATAAATGAATACAAGAAATAGTCAAATGAGTCCATCATGTTTCTCTTGATCCAACTATAGCATAATAGGACCCGACATGAACTACATCTTACATCTGAACTGACCCCCATATATAGCAAATGTTGAAATGATTTAGTAATTTATGCGAGATTAGACATGATGTTAATGAAAATGATTTAATTCAGAATCAAATGCCTGAACATTTAATTGTAGCTAGGATACAACTTAAACTATATGCGCTGATAATATTATTAACTATAAAAACCCATATTGGCAGGATACTATTACAGCTATGCCAAACATATTTCCGACTCATTTGCATTACATATACAGACAACAGTTGCATGACCCACACCATCTAATAATTCCACCTACTAAAAACAAAGGAATTGATTCATTCTAGCTAACTGGCTGTTATCTAGTCGGTAGGTCCCGGAACTTGTTTAGTTCAACCTTAGTAGAGCATTTCATATATATAACATTAATGAATGTTAAAAAAAAGTAATATTTTTTAATTTCTCTAATTTTTAATTTCTCTATATACAGAGACATGGTGATGGAGAAAATGACCTACTTCCACTGGAAGAAAATGGAGACTACACAAGGAAAATCGGATTCTTGAAATTTTCTGATTACAACAATGGTACAAGAAAAACAAAGATGGTGGTTGAAGGAGAGAACTTGTTGAACAGGGTTTGGTACCAACCAGAAGAAATATTTCCAGTCTATGGAGTGCCTGAACAGAGACAACATGCTTTTTGGGTCTCAGTTGATAGGAAGTATCTTCGACTTTCTGACCAATTGAAGGTGATTTTTCAGCTTTACAACTTCATTCATTTGAAAATTTCAATTTATATAAAAACCCTTTGTGATTGTGATATTGTATTGTCAACTCGATAGGACCTAAAACTCGAGATGTGTGCCAACGCGACTACATGCCTTCCCAGACGTCCAAAGGTGGTCGTGGTGGAGAAAGGATGCAGTTCCAATATCTTTGTCGACAATGCAGCTTATCGGCAATTCATTAGGGAAAAATTCAATGTCACGCCAGTTGATATGGAGTCGGCCGGTGTTGCTCTCATTTGTCTGCAACATTCTATTCCTTTCCTTGCATTTAGATCTTTGTCGGATCTCGCCGGTGGTGGCTCGGCCCAATCCAATGAGGCCTCTCTCTTTGCGGCCTTGGCGGCCCAAAATGCTGCTGAAACTCTTGTTCAGTTTGTTCTCTTGCTTGGGAATGGGAAGTAAGAGGCCGAATAAATGGGATCCGGTAGTATCTGAATAAAAATGTTGGGAGCTTTGTAATAATAGGAGAAAATTAACGGATCCCTAAGCAATTTGCTTTTCCAATAATTTTGTGCTGGCCAGCTTTCTGGACCTCCTGCACTAAACGAACAGAGCTCTACCTGAATTCATCAAATACCACATGACAATTTTGCATTCAGAAATTCATGAAAAACAACATGATTATACGTGAGTTGTACAACACCTATTGTATGAATTATCGAAGTGTTGGGGAAAATACCCACGACAAAGCAAGATAATGTCAACCAGATCTAAGAAAATAAGATACAAATAGAAAGTAATTTGATCATAGTTGTAGATCACAAACAAACTACCACACAAAGAGCTAACAATGATACACCAAAATCCACATGTCGAAACGTTTAGCTGAGTTTTTGTATCTGAACAGAACAAGTACCGACAAAAAGATGAATGAAGAGTAAAAAAAAAAAACAGATATACTCACATATGAACAGGGCTGTTTTTAAGTCACCACAATGAATCTAATTTGAGGTGTATGCTTATACATTACAGAGATACCGCATGTGTCGCTAAAAACCTTAGAGAAGGAGGAACTTTTGTTTCATTGTAACTTCATTTTCAGATACATTTTCTGGTTTGAATTTGTATTGCGCCTACACTGTCAAATATGATTGCTCCAAATAGACTGCATCTCTTCAATGTAACAATTACATTGATCCTCTTCAATGTAATCCACTTAAATTATTATGTATCATATCTTAACAAACACTAATAATGTAACTTCTCAATAAACATAGCTTCATCAGATTAGACATCAGAATGTAAGGTATTATTGAAGAATCAAATGATAAATCCGCACAGATCCCGAGTTACAAGATATAAATTGAAAGATAAAAGCCTTCTTTTTCAGTGTTCAGCAGTCAATTTTAGGGATACTAAAAGCACTAACTGATATTAACAGACACATGGTCTCATGGAGGCGCAAGAAAAGTATTATAAGTACTGGTGGATGCACTCAAGTTTCATGTGTAAACATATTACAACACATTCTACAGTTGATCTTGTTTCCACTTTTACAGGCTTCCCAAGGCTGTACAGATGAGAGGTTTTTTTTTATTAATCTCAAATCTTCTAATTCACCACTTCTTACAATTCTTACTCAGACTAGTCTTTAGAAAACCAATTTGTGAACAAAAGCAAATTAATATGAACCTTTGGAAACACATTGTATTGTCTCAACTCTCAAGCATCATAAACTCAGAATGAACAAATTCTGAAGCAACCTTAGCTTCTGAGAAGTCCTTTAAGAGCAGTAAGCTTCATTGCCTTTTGTTGTCTCCGATGGTTTGGATAAATAGGCGGAAGTCTGTTCTCTAAGGAGGTGTTTTTGCGCCAGAGATCTTCGTATCCGATCATGTACTCATTGTCATCATCTGGAATGCTGAAGTCAGCTGGATTCCTGTTCAGAACACACAACTCAACTTTACACCTTTTATTTGGACTTTCGACACCTTCATTGTTAATCTTATTGCCCATTTCTGCATTATTCTCATATCTCCATGGTACTTTGGGCTGACTTGTATAGCCAACGACAGACAAGATGTTTTCTTCAGGATCTCGGTTACGAAAGATGTGCTGTCTGTTTGCTCTCCCTTCATTTTCGGTTCCATGACCTTTGAAGTAATACTCTTGTTTGTGAATCCCATCTTTGAAAACTAAACTTGGAGCAAGGGTGTTACAATAGCTGGTAGCTTGATTCGCGAATAAGGGTCCATGCATAATATTATTAGGAACTGCATACGGTAGTCCTGGATTGCTCCTCGCATGATGGCTTGGAGAGTGACTTCCAAACACCATTGAATTAGTGGATGATTCACTGATTCTTGCACTACATTCTGCCCAAGGTATGAACTTCTTCTGTTTATAAGTATGGCAGAGGTCAGAGTGCTTAATTGCCTCCTTTCTGCCTTCAGCAACTGCAGAGCTCGAAGCTGAACTTGAACCAACTGCCGGGTCCATCAGCCTAAGCAAATGCATGGCTGAGAAACTGTCTTCGGCATATACATTCAAGTCTTGTATAGGCCGCACGTTTGGTGGGTAAGGCATTTCATTTGCATACATGGTCTCTTTGTTCTTCTTTAAATCAGATATTTTCCCCTTCTGAGTGTAGCTGACAACAGGATTAGTAGCGTTTGAGTAGCCAATTTCAGGAAGCAAGTTCACTAGTTTTTGTCTATGTAAAGCATCTTGTGAAGGCCTGGTTATGTGACTAAAATCCATAAAATGTTCGGGATGGTGCATCTCCTCATAAGTTGGACAGGACAAATGAGCTGACGGCCAGAAATCAAGATAACTTCTGCACGAGTTCTGTCCAGAGACATCTTTATCCTTACGAGAAGCCAGATTTTGCAGCATCATCTTGTGACTTTGAGGGCAAACCCTCCCACTGGAGTTCATGATAATAGGATGTTCAGATGTGATTCTCTGATGCTCTTGCCGATTAGAAGATTCGGTGAAATACGGAGAACTGTGAACCTGACCATCCTTTGTTGAATCGATGTAACTCTTGCACTTGTCATCGGAATAAGGGCCAAGATTCAATCTAAGAAAGGAATCATCTTTGCTCCTTGCAGCCTTCTTAACACGAGTCTCTGATTTTTCTAAGAGAAAACTCTGTTCTACCTGGTCTCTCAATGATGAAGATGATATCTCATGTCTCTTGCCATCAGGTTTTGAATGAGATTCATTCACCTTCCAATCAAGTACTCCACACGATTTCTCGTCACTTATGTTATTGCCAGAACCCACTGGATTTCCATCTTTGATATCCTCTACAGTTTTTGGCATATTTGACAACTCGACTGTACCTTGAATAGAACATGTGGCATTTACTATATGTCGTTTAAGCCAATTCTCTTGCAGGAGCTTGAGGATCTCAACTGGAACTCCATCTACAACTGTGGGGTCATAATTCTTTGATTTTCCCTCGTTAGATTTCTCAGGAACATTTTGACATGTCCTTAAATCTCTGTCCGCATTTGCATCGTTTGTTGAACAACGAGGATCCTGAAATTTTCGATAAACCAATACAAGTGAGTAACTGGCTTATCCAGAAAAAATGTCAAAATTGTGTTTGCACTATCACTATCCATGTGGAACCAAATATCAATTTTCCTGAAAGTGCCTATGTACTAACTTCATGGAAGATAATTATTTAGGGGAACATATTGCATTCATGTGCCAAATACCATCAAACTGTGAGAAACGTGAACTTGAATATGTACAATGTATTCAAACTTATTCATGTAGAAGTATAAAGTAACATCAAAATGACACCTAAGACTTCTCTCAGCATCACCCAAAACTTAAAATTCAAATTTAAGCAAAACGGACAAATACTAAAAAATTCAACTTCAGCACAGAAAAGGATGTTTCACTTCGCAGTAGCAGAGAATAGAAACCCAATACCTTTAAACCATGGCAATACGATTGTTCTTTGTCTTCGATTCGAAGGGAGCTAATTTTCTTCTTATCCTTTCTGGATTTCTTACGTTCTTTGTCAAGAAGGCTAAGTCGAGCATGTGTTTGTCTACCAAATATATCACTTGAAGAATTGTTATTACATCTGTCAGAATTGAGTTTTTTAAGACCAGATTTCAGCTCAAAGCAACCCTTTCCATCTGCACTCTGCTTGAATAGCTTCAGATTCTTTGGCGTAAGCACTTGTTTCAAGTTCTTATTGCTTTGCTTGCTACACTGTGTAATAAATCTACTATTTTTCTCAGTACTTCCACTGATTCTGGCAATAGAATCCTGACGTTTCACACAAGGTACTCCTGAAGATTTAAGATGCCGACGGTTCTCTTGCTTGAGAAGCTTTACTTTCTCCGGCATCCTATTAAGACAATGGGCTAGAGGAGCCTCCTCATCTTCAAATATACATATATCGTGTCTCTTGTTATTCTTTATCGTTTTTCTTTTTTCCCCTTGGACATTGACAAGTGCTTTGTCAATGCATCCCATTTTTTCCTCCTTTGCTGCTTCCTGTTTCACAACGTCACTGCGAGAAGCTGGAAGCTGTTTCTTGATTCCTGGTCCCTCGCTGTTCATTATGTCATTAAGCCTACGTGTTTTCTGTGCTTTCTTAGAGTGAGAATTTTTGCTTGAATATTCTAACTGATTTCTGAAATAAATGTCCTCTCTGTTTTCAGAAAATTTATTATTATCCAGAAATACTTCTGATGGTCCTCCATTTAGCCCCATTAATCTCGCCAAAGAAATGTTATCTGAATCAGACGTCTCAGCATCGTCATGCAAAAGGGTATGGCTTTTGCCAAGTGAAGAATATGGCTGAAATTCACTTTCACGAGCTCTCTTCTTCTTGTTGTTGGTCTTGTGCCATTCGTTGCTCCTCTTGCAGATAGGATGGACTATATTTAAGGGTGTTGGTCGATAAGTGTCCTTTTCGATATCATCTCGGTTAACAAGCATTTTAGTTCCCTTCAGGAAACCATTCCACTTTTCAGAAATCCCCTTGTGAGGCTGCACAATCACCGCTACATCAGCACTTCCAGAAACAGGTAATCTAGGAAAATAGCCATTTGCATTTGAAACACCTACAGTGGCCATGGTTTTTGTGATATGTGCTCCTTTTCTGCATTGCTCGCTTGCTCTAGCAGCATCAGCTAATAGTTTTTTCGACTGAATCTGGTCACCATGTTCGCCGCTTATGGAAGTCTGAGGAACTGCAAGAGAAAACCTTCTAAAAAATTGGATACAAGAAAATGGAGTAAATATGAAAACATAGCCCACCTTTGATATTCTCAGATTTGGTGACTTTGACAGGTTTCTCGGATTTGGTGACTTTTAGGTGACCACCAAAACCACATAATGTTTGATAAGTTTTGCAGTCTTTATTGATGATTACATTTTCATCAACTGGCCATCTCTTTGGAAGGGCCTCTCCACATACCTGTTGACGAGTAGATACTAGGCTTGGTCCGGCAGCAAAAGATGTGGTCATTGGATTCCCATTGTAGAAGTTCTCTTTGATTATGTCTCTGCAAGCAGAACTCTTTGTATCCCTTTTTCCTGCAATCATTTCAGCTTCATTTACCTTGTGCAGACAGCTCTTGCATTCCCACCATTTAAATTCAGCAACTGGCATGGGGGGAAGCAAGTCCTCATGCATATCCAGATTGTAATCATCATGGAACTTGAGGAAGGGCCAACAGATCTTTTGGTCTCTTTTACGAACCTCAGAAACATACCCACTACCCTTGACAAAAGGAAATAGTTAGGGCCCTATAGCTTCCAAAGTATCATCTTGCACTTGATAAACTAAAACAGGGATCAAGTTTGATCTGACAACTACAAACGATACTCAATAAGGATGCCAAATTGTCATGGGTACTCAGTAGAGGGATAAGATGAATATTCCTACGATGCAAAACATTGACAATTAAGAAACAACATCATCAAACTATGAGAGAGTAATATGCCTAATTGATCAAACTTTTGCTGTTTGCAAGATATGGATGGTGAAATCTACTAGAAATCGAATGCTTCAGAAGGTAAATGGGAATTTACAGATCATTCAGTGATGAACTTGAGAAAGGGAAAATTTACCGTATAGAGAAATGGCTGCATCCTGCTTTTTTCTCCAAAGAGCCTAACTCAGTAGCCCTAATTTCATTTTGAGAGCCACAAGCCTGTGAACGAAGAGGAGCTTCAGCTCTTTCACCACCACAGTACTCTAGTGGAAGACTTGCATCCATCTTGGGGAATAAATGTGTATATTCACAGGCTTCAGAAATTTATACACTACAAATTGATCAACGAAACAATCTCACCAGGTCCAGAAAGTATTCCGAAAAGCATATACTGAACTAAACCACAACTGACAATCCTGCATAGAAAAGTTCATTTTGTTTAGATATGTATCCTTGATAGGAACGACCGTTTAGATAAAGTGTTCCTTAGGATAAGCATGTTATTGGAACATTATTACAAGTTTCTAGTTGACTCCAGCAAACCTATATAACATAACGTATCAGAAGAGATTGGATCAATTGACACACGTATATCTAAAAATGAACATGACTAAGTAATAAAAGAGTTAGAAACATGGAATTCAAAAGATAAGATAACACATGACAAGCAACAATACACTAGCACTTGAAACAGTCAATAATAGTACGTAATTGTAGGAAATACTTAATATGAATAAGACTTCACAACATGCCATTACAAGGAACACCATGCCTGAATTTCAATAGACATCACCCTTTCTGTATAAGAATATCAATAGAAATGGTCATTAAGCATTTTTCAGACAACCAAATACGTTAGAAAAGCTTCTATCCATCACAATAAAGGAGCAGAAACCTGGGAAGGCTTCGCATTCATCTCAAAAGTGACTCATGAAATAACATTACAAAGTTCGGTAAGCGAAATGACACTAATGCTAACCAATTGTTTCTCACAACATCCAACATGAAATCATACCCACTGAGTACAAACCAGTCAACAAATCCAGCATCTACGTGGAAGCAACAGTACATGCCCTAAATGGGTCAAATTAACCTAAACGGAACAAAACGCGCAGCAAACTAACATGTAAAGCAAAAATTCTACAAAACCACTCACAACAAGCAAATAAAGGCATTTTATTACGCACGAGACGAAACAAATAAAGAAAGAAACTAATTACTTTCATTAACGACCTACCAATCAATGCATATATGCCAGCCAAAAATCTAATCCCAAACTGACAACTGAACTACAGCCAGAAAATTAAAAAGTTAAAATCGATCAAAATTAGGGTTTCAGCAGCAACAAACCACCACGGCACGAATCTCGAAACACTCCCACAAACCCAACTCCACACATGCAATGCGGAACCCGAACTCACCACTCCGGACCCAAATCACCGAGCCAAAGAAAAGGGGGGCAAAAACAAAAACAAAAAAATCCACCCAAAACCAAACCCTTGAAACCACCAAACCCACGCAATCCAAACCCAAACCCCACAATCACCGAAGCAAACCCCCGAATTCCACCGGAAAAAAACTCAGAATCGAAGCAAACCTCCGTTAACCCTAGCCAAATCGCCTCCCTGCAAGGCCAATCCAACCTCACCCGAGTTCCACACCCCACCTCTCCACAAACGGAGCTCGACCCATGACGCGGGGGGATCGAAACCCCGATAGGAGCCCCCAAAGGACCGGATCTTGGGGTGGTTGGGATCGAAGGCGAGGCCCCCCAAACCCCAGGGTGTGATATTTTTTTAGGGTTTGGGAGAAAGCGAGGTGGGAGGATTGGTTGGAGAGAGAAAGTGGGGTGTGGCAGTGGTGTCCATAACCCACCCATGTGACATGTCACCATCCCAACACGCACCTATTTTCGTGTGGGATTAAGACAAGGAGATGAGGTGTTGGCCAATCAGAGTATGCCACGGAGGAGGGAGGGTTCTGGTCACCGCCAGTCCACTTTGGTGCGTGCGAAATTCCAATAATGGCCATCCAGAATTCGTTGGGATGGGATGCCCTAACCCTAACTCCCAAGTGCTGCACAACTACACCAACCCTAGAATTGGAAAGTAACTACTTACTTCACTCTTAATTAAATGAAATGGAGGACCATTTTTATATGTATGTATGTGCTAGTGCTATTTTGGTGACCTTTGTTAATGAGTTTATGCTTTTTTGTTATACATATTTGTAAATAATTGATTCTCTTCTTCAAGAAATATATGTGTGTGTGTGTAAATATTTGACAGGAGTAACTATTCCAAATGTATATTTTGATTGTTCACTTTAATTTTATCATTTGTTTAGCTTTTGCTTTGTGGGTTTAAATTATCTTAAAAAGTTGAGGGAGCGTTACAAGTAAATTATGCGCAATTACAGCTTCCGGGGTCAAATGCGTGCCTCTCATGTTTTGTGTCTTACAAATTAGAAACTGAAGTGGGAAATGTGTGTTATGGTTCTGAAAGAGGAAACAACCAAATAATTTTTTCTGGCAAAAATGAGAATAACGCGATGCACCCCCACAGACCTTTTGTGGTTTAAATGCCAGTTGTTTCCTGACATACCCTAAATTATCTTCCGTTACAGGAAAATAGAATCATGCCAAAGAGTCATTTAAGTGTTATAATAGGATGAAAATGTTGTTAATGATTATAATTACTGTTCAAAAAATGTAAGATTAAAATTATTTGTTGGTGTTAGAATAAATGGAACTTGGGCTTGTGTTTGATGTTATTGATCATAGATCCTAGCTGGCTTATTGTTGTACGTCCAAACCTATGTGAGTCATGTTGGTTCCCTTAACATTAATATGGATTTACTCTTACCCGAAAAATTGTTGGGAAAAAAATCAAAAGTAAAATATGATAAGTACGACCGTAAGAAAGGACTAATATTCGAACCTCCCGTACTGGAGAGGAACTACCAGATCATAGTTTACTACCAATTCATGCATATAAGTATGAAGGTTGATGTAATGATTCTTTGAAATTATTTGCTATAAATATATCACATACTAATGTGTGATGTACTTATCTAAGTATCTTCTTATGTTGGTGATCTTATTGCGTCAGCTTTCTTTCTAACTTTATAAAGTTTCACCGACTATTTACGCTTTTTATATTAAGAGAAATTTTCCTATCCACATCTATATATCTCAACCTACGGAACCTTTTTTTCCAGTGAAATGTTGTCTATGTGTGCCTGCTGGAATCCTAAAGCATGAATCACTTTGTTTGACTGCATCAGCATCAGTAGAACATATTATAGTAAACATCCACAAGAACTTAATTTGCCATAAAGAAAAGACCATATATTATGGGTTAATGTAATTATTTACTTTTTTATATATTATTTTAACAATAGACGAGATGTGATTTGCTAATAACAAGAACTATAAAAGTCGCGGTTTCTAAGAAAATAAAAGCTGAACATCTATATCTTATGGTTTCATGTTATATTAGCCACTGGCATGTAGGATGCGTTAGTAAATTAAAACAATCTTTGACAAGTGTACAAAGTACAAGGTCGGAACTGTAGATCTTCTTAGAGAGAAAAGAAGAAACATTGATGCAAGTAGGTAACATGAATTAGAGTAGCTTAGTTAGTAGATTTAGCCTTAATTAATTTAATTTGGACCATGGAACAAGTCTCGGCGTGTCATTTACAAGTTCAGGTTTAAATAAGAAAGTTGAGTTCTCGAGAAAAAAATGATGTTGCAAGTTACACGGCGTTAGAGTTTGTATCTTGAGCTCTATCGAAGAGGATGCTTTCTAAAACATTTGACCATTGCCAGTGCTAAGCTTCACGTATCAATTTCAAGTTCGTAAATGTTTGGTTTGTGAAATAGTTATTACGATATATAACTTATAAATGGGGTTGCATCTTGAAATTCATTCATAATGATAAGAGAAACTTTGGAAAAAAAATGTATATGCTAAATCTATTATTCCAAAAAATACACCGTATAGTCAACTCCCAGTTCTGTTAAAATACATATTGTTTCTTATTTTAAAACTTTTACCAAATTACAATTTCTTCCATGGTTAGATTTTTAATATTAACTATTTTAAATCAAAATATCTTCCAATTGAACTAGTCTTGGGCGATGTTATACCCATCTTTGTAAGTTATATAGAATCAACTTTAAAGTTTGATTGTTCGTCTCAAACCAACTTGGATTTACTAAGCACATCGAGGAATTCTCTAATCAAGAGGTTTACGTGGTGGTAGTGTTGCTGTCCGTTAATCGTCATTTACTCCGAAAATACTATCCGGTGGAACGATTGGAACCTCTATTTGTAGAAAAGTTAGAGCATCGTTAACGGCGCCCAGGCAGTTCCCGGGCGTCCTGCTTTTTCTCTCAGCCACGTCAGGTTCTCTCTCAGTCACGTCAGCACAAACCAACCCCCCTACAAAATCCTTAACCATTACCCAATCCACCCAGTCACGCTACAGTATTTGTTGTCACGTCATTATTTTTATTCTTCTCTCCAAAACTCTTTCAACAATCAACAAAATATATTAATAATCGTTATCGTAATTATTTAACATCAACAATTCATTCGTTTTTAATTAACATTTAATTAAAAAATACGAAAATATTATTAAAATTAAGAAAACCACAAATTAATAAATTTAAAATCTAAAATTTAAAATTTAGAAGGTATAGTATGCGCGTGACTCAAAAAAGACGAGACGATTGGATCGAGGCTTGTACTTCTCAGGCCTCGAGGAGATACAGTATGCGCGTGACTCACAAAAGACGAGACGATTGGATCGAGGCTTGGACTTCTCAAGCATCGAGGAAATACAGTATGTGCGTGACTCACAAAAGACGAGACGATTGGATCGAGGCTTGGACTTCTCAAGCATCGAGGACCTACTGTATGCGCGTGACTCACAAAAGACGAAACGATTAGTTCGAGGACCTACAGTACGCGCGTGACTACTTCAATATATATACCCCAACCACCTCTATTCCAATCTTACTTCTTCCACCATAATTCTCTACTCACCTCTACTCTCTACTCACAATGTCATCTTCAGAAGGTAATGGTTCACCAGATTACCGACGATCTTCACGTCGTCCACCCCCAAGCCAACATTTTTTCCCTTACCAAAATGTTCCACAACCAGGATTCCACCCGTTATACCAAAGGCAATTTACCCCACAACCAGGATTCCACCCGTCCCACCAAAACCAATTCTTACCACACCCCGGGTTCTACCCATACAATCAATACCAACCGCCAACTCAGGAAAAAGGGCAAACCCAATTCCCAATGGGTATGTATACTCGCCTCCTAAGTGGCGAAAGTAGTGGAAATGCAAGCCGTTATATAACTGATGTGCATGACGAAACCGCGACCCAGGGAACACGCAAAACCGCGACGATGAGGTCGCAAAAACAGTGGCCCGCACAAGAGGATCAACGACTTGTCTCGGCTTACATGGTTGTTAGTGGCGATGTTGTGGTTGGGACAAACCAAAAAATGAAGTCCTTCTGGAAACGTGTGGAGCGCATCTACAATGACTCAAGCGAGCCAGGTGTAGTAGAGCGTAACGATGAATCATTGAAGGGGCGATGGAGGCGTACATTGCCATCTGTGAACCAATGGGTCGGTTGCTTCGACCAGGCAGTGCGGAGGAAGAGAAGCGGTTACAACGAGGACGATATCATCCATGAAGCGCACATCATCTACGAACGAACACACAACGCCAAATTTCAGTTCATGCATGTTTGGCTTTTGTTACGCAGGTACCCTAAATGAGAGTCTGTTGCGCTTGGAATTCCCACCGGAAACGTCGCTGCAGAAAGTCCGGAGAGTTTTACCAGCGGGAAAAGAAAAAACACTGACGACGATGGGAGTAACGCAACACCGTCAGCAGATGAAATGGTGTTTGAAACATGTGCTCGTCCTGAAGGTGTTAAAAAGCCAAAAAGAAGAAGGGGAAACAACCATTTCAGGCACAACTTGATCCTGAGATGTTAGAACTAGGGAAACAAATTGAATATAGCGCAAAAGTGAAAGAGGAAAAATATTTACGTTACGAAGAACGGCTGGAGAGGAAACACATCGAAGCTGAGGCGAATTTCCAAAGGGAACTGAACAGCAAGAAACTTGATGTCCTCTTCGCTATAATGAAGAAGGAAAACAAGGACGAATTCGAAAAAGAAACACTTGCTGAACTCAAAGAGTGGGCTAAAGCACAAGGATATCTGTAGGTGCTTATGTTTTCAATATGTTTGTGGTAGTTTATCAGTATTTCGTATTATGTATTTGTATTGTATTTTGTTTCCGAAATGTATGAGTATTGTACTATTATTTCTTAATTTGTTTATGATTTTTTTATTTTTAAGTAAGTCAAAAAAATTAATTAATTATAAAATATTTTTCTAATTATTTTATAATACCTAATTAATTAAATTTCATTTACCTATTTAATACATTATCCTAATTATATAAATAATCTTTATTTTTAAAATAAAAAAAAATAAAAAAAAATTGGACGAAGGGAGGACGTGGCCCCCCGCCCGGGCGCCCAGGACAGATTCCCGAGCGACCTGCAGCCCGAGAATCCACCCAGGACGCCCCGCCTTGGGTGCATCCTCTTAGAGAAGGCGGTAATTTAGAGACAAGTAGGTGAATCATGCTCATGAGTTGGCATACGCAGCAAAATAGTAGTATTAATAATAGTACCAACTTGTCTCATCATAGATTGTCTTAATATGCCACATGCACGTTGAATTTTCTCCTTAACTACATAAATCCCCCCCTTTCACTAAACTAGCAATCTCCCACTGTCCGTCATCTACTCGGCTACTTAAGTACATAACTTTCTTTGTTAATTTTTTTTTACTAATGACATACAATACATAGAAAAACTATACTAAAGTATACAGTTGAAGAAAGAAATACAAAATGGATAATAGACCATAAAGTTTATACGTAGATATCTTCATTCGGCTGATGCCCACAAAAATTTATGAAGTACCATCAACCCATTCCCTTACTACTTTTTCACCGAAGGAAACCAAATCCCTTTTTACTTATAAATTTTGAGGGAATTTCTTTTGTATCTGCTATATGCATTTTGATATCATTAATACTCTCCAGTTTCAAGAACGAGTATGGAATCCGAAGGAATTCTAAATGTTTAAATGGAGAAAGATGCTAAAGATTTTGTCAAATATGTAGTTTTTTTTGGGTTACTTGTTTGGGCACACATGCAAACATGTGAAATTGGAGTTTTACACATCGAAAGTAACTTATTACTTAAGTGCATATACTTTCAGTAGAAATTGACCTGATACATCTACGGTTTTAATATTATTTTAATAGTTATTTTATACTGCCAAAAGTTAATGTAATGGCGTAATGAGATTCTGATTACCAAAAGCTAAATTCCATACCTAAGATTAACCATGCATGTGGGACCACCGAACTGCCAATGATTCCTAAAGAGTACGTACGTACTCTTTTTATTTAGCAAAAAGATGAAATAAAGGGAGCATTAGAATCAAATCCAGCGTATTTTAGTAAATTTATCCCAGCATGCTCGATGCCTTGACTTCTGCAGCTCCTACCTACTTTTTACGTATCACTAGTTTCCGTTAATTTCAACTTTTAGAATGGAAAAAATGGACAAAATTATTGTAAAAGAAACCAATGAAATAACCTCAGTGTCCGTAAATTAATTTTTTGCTAGTAACGAGAGCAATATTGAGTTTTACGGTGCGACTAATGATGAAGACCTTAAGTCCATCAATAGTAGTAAGATGGAGCCCACATGTATCATTTTTCTCAACCATGAGCACGCAAGCAAAAACAGACCAGTAATGATTCCAATTTGAATGGAAAACTCTTAGGGGCTGTTTGGTTGGCTGGATTGGAATGGAATGGAATGGAATGAGAATCTCATATCAGGTTGGAATGGATTCTCATTTTATGGTAGGTAGGTAAGGTTCTAATTCCTAAGTATGGACTGGAATGGATTCTAATTCTGGACCCAAAATAAACAAACCAAACACCAGAATGGAATGAAATCCATTCCATTCCATTCCAGGTACCTCCAACCAAACACCCCCTTATACCTTGTCACTTTACCATTCGATCATACCTCTGTGGGATATCTACATGTCCTTTTGACTACACTAGTAGCTCCCTCTTTGGTAACAACTAACAAGGATCTACATCAACAATATAATGAGATATGATCAATCACCAACCTTTATCAAACCAGAGCTGGTTGTGTGATGTACAAACGAATCCTTGCATGCATGTTATACACATGCTTATTGTCCTACCGTGGGGAGCAACATATTATTATAACATATGCTTATAATATGTTTTTGCCCAAAAAAAAACCAAAAATGTCTATAATTAGGAAAGTATCAAAAAGCTGTTGATATAATTAGAAAAAAATATTTTCAATAAAATAAAAAACTACCTTACATTTTCCAAAAAACACTAATTTCACAGTTGAGCAAAACTAGAGATACAAATGGAACCAATGTGAAGATGTACATGTAGGATTTCATGTTTAATTATACATATATATTTTTCGAATTTTCATGTATAATAAGGATCTATAACAATTTTCTATGATTTATTTCATGCATGCATTGTTTGTTTCAATATCTAGTTTTAAAACTTTTATTAAAACAAACATGGGACTCTGAAATTCATACCTAGAAGTTCTCTAAAACTTCTTGAAGATTCGGAGACGTCGAGGATGCTTGTTGTTGCGCCGGATGCCTCCGAGATTTCACCAAACTCTAAACAAGATTGGAGAGAGACGAGCTAGCCTCTCAATCTCCAATAGGGTTTAGAATCTAATTACTAACCCCTCTTTAGTTCCCTTGAGAAGATGATCTCTGAAAACTAAAACTAATCTTAAGAATTAAGAAAAATTTCGTGGGGAATTATGGAGAGAGATTTTGCATGAGAAAAGTAATGAATTAATTAAGGAGGTAATGAGATAAACTTGTATTTATAAGTTCTCTCCATATTACATATTCATGTGCAACCTCTTGCCCATGATTTCATGTCAACTTCCATCTAACCATCCATTATTTGCTAACAAATAATCTCAGCCACGAATTAAATCAATTATGGAACAATTCCAAGCATAATCTAATTAATTCTTAAATTAATTCTGCATAAAACCGTCTGGACCGGTCGACCGTTTGGAGGTTCGGTCGACCACTCGAACCAAGTTTCGGTCGTCCGTTTGATATTCGGTCGACCGCTCGCAACATGAAAATATTTCATCACAATGTTCGGTCGACCGACCGATAGATTCGGTTGACCGTTCCGAACAGACGAAAATTCCCTGTTATCGGTCGAGACATGTCCGGTCGACCGTGCCCGATCGGTCGACCGTTTACTGTTGTTCGGTCGACCGGTTGAGCACAGTTTTGCAGACTTGTCAAATTTCGGTTTAACCCCTACAAAATTTGACATTTCGGGATTAGTAGTAAATTCACAACTTATGTAACATATTATCCTATGTAGTGATCAATCATTACACCCCATAATATTTACATCACATATGAATTTAATTTAGATTCTAATTATGTTATTAATCACAACATAATTTTGACTTTGCTTGTTCACCCCATGTGTCATATTTTCTACATGAAACCCGACACATCTTATGAACTCAAAATTCTCATTCCTTGTTTCTCAGTTTTGTGGTGTGACATATGGGAGGATCAAAACTAAGTTGGCAGTGATATTAAGAGCTTAATATCACAAGCTATAAGCGGTATCTAGCTACACATTACAGCTCCCAATTAGTTAGATGTCTTAATTCCACTTGAACCAAAACCCGATCCATTTAGTGATGGAGTGCACCACTTGTATCCGTCCCTTGCCTCATGATATTAAGAATACACACAAAGTAGTATTGTGTCATCTTTGTATTAGTATTCATTTTTGATCTCTTTAAGCTAGTTACAAATATGTGACTTAACTCAAATCACATTGTGCACATTATAACTTTGCTTTATCAAAGGGCCCACTAATATCATTACTCAATTAAGAGGGGCAATGATAATCTTTTGACTAACTATCTTCTCCAACGAAAGTCATACTTAACCAACTAATGTCATTACACTATGCTTATCGATAGCTTAAGACACTAGTCTAATTAAGCACCCCTTAAGCGATCGGATATAAGTCTCATATCAAAGGACCAATGACACACTAAAATATTAATGACACAGAAACACATTTCTATAATATTTCACTTGTTAGGTCAATTCGGTATACAAAAGTACTATTTTCCTCTTTTGTGTACCCGTGTTGTCACTCACTTGTAGAGCTACAATGATCTATGACCAACACGACAATCTTAACTCGGCAATTAATGTCCCATGTTAATTACCATGATTGTGAATATCTTTTGTTTTATGTAAACCAATATCTTTTAGAGCTCTACGGTTAAGGACCAAGAGTCTCTTCCTTAACTCTTCTAAAAGACGAATAACATAAACAAGGAACAAAACGATTTCTCATTCAATTCATAATAATTGATATTTAAAAGTAAAACTTTTAGAACACATTCCCTTCAGTACATATTAATGTTTCCACGAGCTATATGTCATCTTAGGTTACATGAGATGGTTGATCTTTTGAAAGTGGGTACAAGCAAGATACATCGTTATCTAACATTTTTTACATAAATATCCCCACGTTACATTATTGTAATATTAAATTTTAGTCTTAGAAAAAATCAGAGCAATTTTTAAAGTTAATTTTAAAATAAAATAAAATTTTCAATGTACTATTTTGAAGGATATACTTGCAAAGTTGCAATGTGATTATTTGTAAACATAAGTAGAAAATGATCGATGCAATGATATATGAGTTTTTAAGAACCTATATCACAAAATGATACAATCTTATACGTGCAAAGTAAATGTAACATCCCGAAATAGCGGAAAATTAAAAAATTATAATCAAAACAACAGAACTCAATAATCAAAGACGGGATTGTTACTTCTCATAAAACATAAAAGTGGTGCACCATATTACATCAAAGTTTATCAAAACGATACATGATTACAACAGAACAACAAAAGAAAATAAATGTAATCATGTCGACCTCAGTGATCCGAATAGAGGATCTGATCCCAAGATACGCGCGCCCGTTGATCACCACCCAACTGGACCTACTGCGGTCCTGAAAAAGATGCAACAACAATGCTTGAGTTTCCATAAGGAAACCCCGTATGCTAAGCTCACATATATGCATGCAGTTGTACAATGAACTTATCATACTAGTAGCATGTCATGTCATCAACAGTAAGGAAAACAGTTCCCCCAAAGGGTAACATGGGACATCAGTCCGACAATCATCATCGGGTCTCCCAAGGAGACCTACCGTAGGCACATACGGTCTAACGGAACAAGATGCGACACCCCCCACACGCGGCTACACTAAACATGGGGTTCGGCAGAGAGCATCTGCCAGGTCTGCGCCATAAGAAACAGATTTGTAACTTCGTGGTCGAAACCACACCAACGGAGTCGTCGCTCGGTCGGTCCATCAATCATCATCTCAGTAGGTGCTCATTTGAGGAACATAGCTGGAACATCATCATCGGCCCATCAATCATCATCGTCGGAACAACATCGGTGACATCACCGGCGCTGCAACGGTGGTCCATCAATACGTCTGGCACATCATCGGACGGGTCCAGACCGAAGTCTGCCAGGTCATCAGGCTCCACGAGCCGCAAACACCAACTACGACGCTATAAAAGCATGACAGCGACCTCCGTAGCCCCATGGGCCGGTAGTCACCTCACCCAACGACATTTGCGTGCCCGCACAATCATCATACATTGGGATCCGTGATCCCTCGGGCCTGCTACTCTACAATGAGTCCAAACAATACATCATATTAGTCACGATCCATACATGGAGGTGAGGCGTCCCGAACACCCACACTCTTCCACACGGTGGTCCCTGGGCAGGCACGCGTAACGCGCCCACCGTCACTTCCCGGCTCATGCACAAGGCGAGGACACGGGTTTCCGTGGACAGAGTTGGCATTCAAAAAGGAAACCAGGAATTCAGTTCTGTGCAAAAACGGTTGACCGAAAGAGTCATCTCGGTCGACCGTTTTCTCAAGGGAATAGGTCGAACTATTTGCGCAAAACTTAAGTCTCAACGGTCTATCGAAAGTCTAAAACCGGTCGACCAAAACGATGTCAAAATCCGGAGTCTGGTCAACATCAATTTAGAACTATCGGTCGACCGACTCAGGGGTCTCGGTCGACCAAAAACTAACAGGGCATCCTAGTATTTCTACGTCATATAACGGTTGACCGCAAACATGCATAATAATCAGTACACTTAAGTTCCGGTCGACCGAACACAAGGAACTGGTCGACCGAAACACAACAGACAGACAAAATACACTACATTCGGTCGACCGTTGGTCGTCTTCAACCTCACGCCGGCCGAGTTTTTTCACAAAAACTCTTCGTCGGAGAGGTCTCCGACCGACCAACACAACCCTCCCACGATGGTTAACAACAAAAACACACTAAGAAGCGGCATACCTCTAAAACGCAACGAATCCGCCGGAGCCTCGCTCGCGCCTCCGTTGCCTCTTCGACAGCAACCCCTTGCCTACGCCTCACGTCCTCTCCTTCGCGACTCCAAGTTCAACACCGCACGCCGGAGCAGCCGTAACGTCCTTTGGTCGAATGAAGAGAAGAGAGAAGAAAGTGAGAGAGAGATGGATGTATGCAATGGAATAAGAGGAAGGAAAGATGGACGGATTTTGGTTATAAAACCCAAAACCAAACCCCCAACAACAACTCAACACCACCCCTACAGCCCCCCAACCCATCACCTTCCTTTCCCTTCCCCGTGCAACCCACTGTTCATCACCCCTTCCCCATGCAAACCACTTCTTAACCACCCATTAACCCCTAATCGGGTTTAGGGTTGTAATAGTAAATATGCATATTTATTGAGCCAGAGCGAGTACGGTTTCAATATATAAGAAACTGTGAAGCATTTAGCATTATACGTACATCAAAAATGTTTGTGTGCGGTTATAATATCGATACAAAACAAATATTTAACGTGCATTTGCGCTCGATGTTGATAGTGTGGTGATTGATGAATCTCTGTATTGTACACTTCTATACCGTTTCTGTCAAGGTTGGAATTTGGCCTTTTTTTTCAAGTAATTTTTTTTTTTGCATTCCCAGCCCAAACGCTGGTGGGTGCACCATACAATGGGATTTCGTATGGCCAGTGAGAATGCAATATTCAAAAACTCATGCATCTACATCCTTTACCCTACACCACTTAGACGCATATTGAAGCAGAAAAAAGTAGAAAAACTAGTGCTACCCACCCACGTCTCCTGAGGCCCGACACCAGCACCCATTTGCAAGGGTTGTTAATATGTGAACGAGGCATAAAATGACAAACGTAACCAAAACCCCGACAAATCCATATCTTTTCTGCAAGGAAAAGGGTGATTCCTATTAATATAATGGAGCTCAAAATATAATGACAATTCATATAGTTAGTCATTGGTAGTCACAGTTGGACTATTAAATTTGAGTTGAACTCATGAACAATTTAATTAAAAAATCTAATGTTGTATATAATAGTTATTGATGCATGTCCTCACTGTTCTTTTAGTCACACATTGGGGACACATGAGATGTTGGAAAATGTTATGTAACATTCTCTTCCCACAATCCTTTAATGGAAGAAAGAGAGGATGAGATAATTCATCATATATGTGCATGTTTGGGGCCTGGCGGAGCGGGACAGAGGATTTGGGGAAAATTAGATGTTTTACTCTTATGGTGATAATATATCTTTTTGGTCATCGACTTAATTGAATATTATATTTAAGTCCTCAACGGTTACGCAGTTACATGTATAACTCAACGTATTATATTATTATATTTGTAATTGTTAAACATATCAGCATAGTGGCATAAATGCATATATACGTGCGAATTAAAACAACTTAATAAAAAAAACACTCATATTCATATTTACTTGTAAAAGGTAAGATGAGTACACGCATGATATGATGTGGGAGGGAACATATTCACAAAGGAAAGTCGGAAGGCATCGAACCCCTTGGATTCCCACTAAAACCAGTATTATAGTTGGCAAGGGAGCACAAGTCTTGTGTTGCAATGATATCAACATCGAATAGATTGCATGTGGAAAGAAGCGAACAAACAACAATAATTAGTGCAACTTAAAAGTCAAGAGACAAACATTTTGAAGTTTTGTTAGACCAATTATGACCTGAACGACCCGGTCATCAGCTCTCTCTTCAAAATCAGCTTTCTCTCTCTTCCACATCAGCTTTCTCTTTCCTCAACCCACTTTCTTCTATTTCCTATACTATTCACATCTTAACCACAACCCAACACAACCCAGAGTAACATATCTCTCTTCTCCACATCATTTCAGGGTCTATTTTGATAAAAATTTAAAAAAATTAAAAAAAAACTAAAAAATCAAAACATATTTTCGGAAAAAAAAAATTAAAAAAAACTCAAACAAAAAATTAAAAAAATCAAAACAAAAAAAATCAAAAAATCAAAAAATAATAAAATATTTGATGACCGGGTCGTCGACCCGGTCGTTCAAACGACCAGGTCATCTACGACCGAAGATTTTAACCAAAAAAAATAGTTTTTTACTCACGACGACCGAGTGCATGACCTGAGTTTTATCCCGATAAGGGATGCTCTTACAGGGTAAACTACAATTCGTACGTCTTCTTAAATTATGTCATTATTTCACTGATGAGGCCTCCAATTTTGCTGATGCCAGCTTGGCTCTGACATTGAGTTTCAACTATGCCAACAACTAGAACGCCCGAGTAACTAGCTACGTTATATATTTTTGTGGACCAACAATAAAATCAGGAAGATGATATTTTGTCTAATTAGTCTAGTACAATAGTATCTATTTAATTATTTTGAGTAAAATATCTAACCAAATTTCAAATGAAACACAATAAATTTCCAATTATATTTAAATCATCTTTACAAATTCCGAGCCTTAATTTGACCTCAATTTCCGATACACTCCTTGATCAAAAAGTCACAAAGCTTCTTTTGTTAGTGTCCCACGAATGCTTTGTTAGTTTTTTTTTTCTTCTGAAAAAAACCCTTACCCAAAGTCCATCTGAAACCATGACACAAAATGGGGACATTGATAGACCCAAATCTCAACTTTAGAAATCGATCAAATCTGAAAAACAAACTAGGTTACAACAGTAGACACTTAGATAACAAGGTTTCGAGGGGATTAATGTCAGGCACAAGGCTAAGATTTCACCATATCATAACACTAAATTCCTAAATCAGGAGGGGAAACGGCGAATTAGTACCAATTAGAAGAGGAATGAGAGGGGAAATGAAAGATCCAGATCTTGTGGAGCAGTGGGTTAGCAACTGGGCACGAAACTTTTTTGAGGAGCATATTGATCATTTTCCAACATATATAATTTGGGAGAGAGAACGAAGTAATATTTAACGCCTTGATCGCAAGTTAATGTTACCTTTGAAAATTCACAAGAAAAATAGTTACTTTTTTCTTATAAAAAGATACTTTTTTAAAGTTTTCGGGAGGACCAATTAGAAATAGTTCAGTTGCAAGATCTTATATTTTGAGATAGTCGAGATCAGATATTGAATCTCAACAATCTTATTCACATGCTTAGGAGATAGAGATTTATAATGTAAATGAGATAGTATGGTAGATAAAATATACAAACTGTAATTTACGCTTTTGATGATCTGACATCGACCCTCGCACAAGAACATGATCATGTGGTAACGGTCGATCTAGATACGCTCCGGCGGGCTACAGATCGGAGTTTCTTTGATGTGCAACCACAATTTGAAATTGAAACGGAATCATGTGGGAATAGTGACATAGATCTGGATGTGTCCCATATTTGCAGTCTTACTGACAGCGTGCGTACGTATGTGCCCACACAGTCAGATCTCCACGGCCTTTCATTCATGATTCGTCCATTAATGCATGCTGATGTCTTCGTCCAGAGAAGTCATTAATTTTTTCTGTTTAAAACCTTATTTTGATAGTAGTGATCTTGATCTTTATTTGGTTGATACTTCATTAATATCTGTTATAGTAGTTTTCTCAAAATTATGACCAGCAAACAACTGCAAAAGGTGGTGGTTTATATTAAAGGTAAATTTGCAAAATTTATTTAAAGACAACAATAGATGATATAAAAGCTTCCAACCTTAATTAGTAGAAGAGATTTGGTTGCAATATCATCAATTAATCAAGTGGAGAAATGGTTATAGACGTGTAGTTTCAAAGCCTGGCCAAACAGACTACTTTTGTTTGTTTGCTGCCGATGAGGTGCTAACATTTATCCAAAAGGTTATTTGAGTGGTCTGGCTTTCTTCAAGTGGTGATTTTTTTACATTGATATATTGCATAAAATGGTGTAGCAAATGTACGAAAAGTTAAGTGATCATGATTTTTTTAGTTGTTATATTACAGAAAAACAAATTATAACAAATTTGAGTCCTTACTTTGAAGGCACGATTTATTTTTTTGATAATTTGTAGGATTCATTCAGTTTTCGATGTGGTTAATTTGTGAAACCGCATTACGTAGACCATGGGTATAGTAATTATGGAAGTAAAACCGAGTTTGTGTTCCACGGTTACAACCTCACCCAACTAGTATAATACTTGCACCATCTCGGATACATATTAAAGACACAATTTCGACTGCCTACCATTTTCGCATGGGCAATTTGCATTTTCAGTCACAAGATCAGATGACGTGTTTGCTATCCACTAATATATTGCTTAGAGTACTAGTTAATACGTGTTATTTAATAGTGTTAATAATCTTCCGAATTAGTCTTAATAACCTTACCGAAATGCTTTTCTACTATTTCTTAGACTACTTTTCTGGATGTAAGGCATTTTGTTGGAGCACAATCCTTGATCTTACACTTATTGAAAGGATAAATATCTGGCAAATGGAGTAATGGACTAATCCCATTTGAGTAAAAAGAAAAGCACTTTAACGTTAACCCATTGGTTCATAGCTCTACTTAATGAATCCCTTTATTATCACTTATATTTGTCAGCGTTATCATTTCCATTTGGTTGTTAAACTCAATTAAGGGAACGAGCAGGAAAAGTCATCCATACATTGATACATACGCCAAAGGTTCGACCTTTTCTTTATTTCATCACTCTCTATCCACACACTTTTGTTATTTAGGTACTATTGTACTATGTTTTAGTTAATTAGTACAACTTTAGTTATGGATGGGACATAATTAATTTGAAGGAGCAAGTTCATGAATTCGAATCTAATTCAACCAACTCTATATATTTCACAAGAATGGTTGATATTATTGGCTTCAAATCAATCATAATTATGTCGGAAGTGGAAGAAATCATCTAATTTTGTATTGATTATTTTGAAGGTTTTCACGAATTCTGGTTATTTTTGTAGAAATTTAGGAAGTTATTTCATGCATAAGCTTTTAAGTTAAAAACCAAAATTTAATTCCCAAATTAAGCAAATTAATTGTACAAAAGCTTAAGTTCAGGATTTTTTTTACAACTATGCATTGATTTTACTTTACCCATTGAATTTTAAAACACGACAATCGTTCACCATGTACTTTCGTTTTGTAACGTTTTTTCTAAGAATCTATTATTTTTTCACATATTTATCATTTTTTATAAAAAAAATGATTGCACGCCTAATACATTCCTAATCATGACTTTAGATTAAAGTTTGGATCAAATCGAATGTCAAATATGTTTTGAAATTTATTTTGATTGACTACCGATCATACTCAAATTTCAATCGAATATAACATCTGATTTGTTCCGAACTTTAACATAAAGTATGAATTATGAGTGTGCTAAGCAAATATCACAAAAAATTAAAACATAACATAAAAGTAATGAATTCTTAAATTTAAAAGAGACAAAATGTTACAAAACGAAATGATAAACTACGTTTTAAAATTTAAGAGTCAAAGTGAAAAATGAGCATACTTGAGGAGCAAAGACAAATGAAAATGCAAGCCCGAGCACGTAAGTTTGTCTAACCCACAATGGTGGATACTTTTTAAGTTAGACTCCATGCAAACTGACCAGGCAAATATTAAAATCCCTCTTGTCGTAATACAATAATTAACTACAATGGCGTTTTTTATACAATATTTGCATGAAAAAAATTCCGGTTCGTTAGGAAATTATTTTTCATGATAAACCACAATCAGTTAATTAATATAGATGGCAGGTTCCTGTAATAATAACTACTAAATGATATATAGTAAGATGGCTCAGATGCTCCTCAAATTGATGATTGTTAGGTCTTCCAAGGTGAGCTGGTGATGGGTACATCAGGGTTTGAATTGGTCTAGTAGATGTACGTACTTTGTTCACCTTTTTGTTTGATGATGAAATGCTACCGAAAAAAAGAAATTAATGCTACGGAAGAAAATAGTCGACAATAAAGAAAGGAACAAAGTATAATTGTATTACCCACACAGGTATAGTGGAGTTAGATAAGACTTGTACGGTGCCCGCTTTTGTGGGAGGGACGATAAACATCTCGAGATTTTAACCTCCCTCTATGGTCACAAAGTAAATTCTTAGTTAAACAGCATTATCGTAGTCGGAGGAGGTTTCATATGATTCTAAAGATGACTGGTTAAAATTTTCATAATCTCATTATATATTATATTTATATGTTTTTTATCCTTTTGCGTTTACTTTTCATTTTCTTAACATATTATAAATAACTTAAGAGTAACTAGTTGACATTTAAAAAAACATAAAATAACAATGTTATAAAATGATGAATGATTATTGTCATTTTTTTTATATACTTTGGACTTACCTACACATACTGTGCTATTTATTAGAATATAAAACACTACTCTTTGGTACCAAAAGTGGAGGGATAATGCAGAAAAATCTTAGACACGATGAGTTGGAGGGGATTTGCCTATCAAATCTAATGTAAATCACAAAAGACAGAAGTTGGAATAATCCCCAACATCATATCAAAAAATCCACTTGAGATTCTTTACTAATATGAATAACCACGAACGTCATACGAACTGAAAACTACACCATGAAAATAATCAGTAGTTTGATTTGTTCTTGCGCCAAAGGAATGACGATTTTATTATTATTTCGTATTACGTTCTATTTTACCTATTAAAAACATATCAATATATCAGGAAGAGCTAGGAATCCTTTTTATTGCGTCTGGCACCGACACATGCATCGGTTGTGGCATAATGGATAATGGACTCCTTCTGACTTCTCTGTGTCGTGTCCAGAAAATATGCACTCACCAGTCACCATGCAAGCACATTATTGCTTTAGCTTGTTTCAGATTCTTACTTATCAAAAACCCTAGCACTCTTGGGTAATTCTTTCTTTCTTTTTTAGATAGATCTTTATGCTCGCGCGTCTGTCAACATTCTCCCCTATGGGGTATAAGAGAATGAAAGTAGATGTTTATAATTCGTCTAGTTTTGTATGTATTTGAAATTAAATTCTTTATATGATTTTTTATTATCCATAACTGTATTCGTATATGTGTATAAATATATTTGAAATTAAATTCTTAACCAGAGAAAAATATATATTTGCAACCACATTAGTATTCGTGTATAAACATTCGTGAACTTATGAAGCAAATACAGATATATCAATATCTAATCCATAATATTCTCTCCGGGAAAAACGATGAATCTAAATATGTATACATATTTCATATTTGTAAATATTATATAATATTTAGATATAAATATTTTTATTTACGTTTTGTTAATTATACTTATTTCCATTGATACTCATTATTATTTATAGTTATGTATCCATATTTGCAAAAACTATAATATCTATATCATATGTTATATATACACTATTCCTATTAATTTTTAATACTATAATTCATTTAATACCTATTAAACATTACCTATACAAATCTTAAATATGAGACCATGTTATTTGTGAATCAAACAGGATTACTTTTTTCATGCCGTAAGTAAATTCTTATCAAATACAAATTGTTGAAGTGGAAGTAATTTTTTATACCGAGCTTGCATATCTTCACTGCGAATGTAGATTTATTCACACACACCGACACCATTAATCATTTAACATTCGTACAGATATCTACTTCCCTCGTCAAACAATTTGTATTTATATTCGTATCCATATTTTTATACTTTTACACGAAAAGGTATACTACGACAATTCCGTATTCACTCCATTCTCACGTACATATCAAAAGTAGGAAGAAATACCGTTGCTCAAAACGATGAAAGAGAAGAAGAGGAAAACAAAGGAAGAAAGTTTCATCACTATCTAGTATCTACGGATCTACCCCTTCTCTTCCTACTACATTTGCATTCCAACATTCATTTGAGCATTGCATTTACGGCAACGGGCGAACATGTATACGTAGCAAAACATAGAAGAACAAACAGAATCACAGAAGTTAATAATACAATCGATCAATTTCACAGAGTTACATCATGATTTTAAATCATGCTACTATTTTATCGTATCTTGTTATATATATAAAATAAATATTCCATGGTTGGGGGAAGTGTGTTGATTGACGTAGGTTTGAAATTTCATGCTGTATGTCAAACATTTGGGTGAAAACAATGTGAATCATCTTAGGATTTGTAGTCTGATCGGCATCCGGTGTCCAAAGAGCAGTGACCCGGTAAGTTCCCAATTCATAAAAAAAACGAACATCCAAAAAGGTAGCGATAGCGACGAGACATTAAACATTCAAGTAATGACTATTGATTAGGGTTCAGATAACTATCTTGTGCGAATCCACAGTGAAAATTTTGTTAAGACATTCATGAGCGGCCGAAGCTAAAACTCAGTACACGCTAAGAAACTGCCGCACGCGCCTCACAGCATGTGATAAAAAACAGAAGGTAGCTCCCTCCTAAAATAATCAACTGTTACCGTTTGATGTGTGCAGATTCTAGATGATTTCCAAAATCAGAGTTTACATAGTTTTCTGATAACGACGGGGCAGGACTTCCATGAACTTTCCTGAGAACAATCAACATCATTTATATGACAGTAACAGACATTCAAGACCAGCTAGCGATTTCAATTATTAACAAACTATTGGAACTTAAGGCAACACCTCCAGCATCTCAAGTATCAAACATACTCACGGGGAAATCATACTAACACAGGATGAAGTTAAGAAGCATACCTTTACTCTTGTGGCAGGAGGGATATTTCGATTTCCAGTAATGACTTCCCTTTTGTTTCAATCACATTCCACTTAACAAATAATGCTGCTATCACACAGGAAACTGAAAACATGGAATACAGAACTTGAGGCCCTAATTTCTCCAGGAGTTGTAGAAACATCAATCCGATGAGAAAGTTCACAACCTGTTTTTTAAAGCAGTGTTAGATACTTCGAGATATGAAATTAGTGTGAATTTACAAAGTGATGCTTAGCATGGGAATACACATTCGTTTTCAAGCCATTTACTATAGTTTGCTTGTGTTACAAATTGCAGGGTCCTTAGGTGTAGGTCCTTAGAAGTTAGAACCCACTAACAAAATGTTAACCAGTGGTGAGGACACAATCAAGTGAAAAACTGTAAAACATGGTCTATATGAAATATAGTGGCATCGCATATTTATGCACATAACATCAGGGAACATGTTATGCCTTGCCCTTGATATTTATTGTGTAGATAAGGCATAACGCCATCCCAAGTGTGAAATCCATGACCAAGAAGGCGTGAATTTCTTCAAAATATATGAGCAAGCCTTACAGTTTGTGAACTACATAATCCTAGAGCAACTTTCAATTACTTGATAATATCTTCCTGGAAGTCTGAATACTGCATATCTAATATAAATATACACCTAGAATATTACACAAAGATCACTTACCCAATGAACAGACATACAAACAGCCATAGCCTTGGCCCGTATCCGGTTGGGAAAGATTTCAGGTAAGAGAAGTCCAGGAACTGGACCAGCTCCCAATGAAAATGCCAAGACAAACCTATGAAAAATACGAGAGCAGAGTTTAGCCATTTCGTTTAGGCAAAGAAGCACAAATATCTAGATCCAGTACCATAACAACTTACAGCTTAAACCTTTAATTATGATCACAAAGTTTTCGTCCTTAATGTGTCCTCTATAGGCTTGCAAATTGCAAGAAGGATGTAGAAATCACAATGACATGACCTCAAGCTTCAAATTTTATCATATGAATCTTTTGGAAAAATTTGATATCGGAAACTATTTAACAATTGAGACTCTTAAGAACCTTTTTAGGGTAAGTCACTCTTTAAATTGTTTGGGCAAAGGATATCTTAGCATGCTGCTTTGAAGTCCTCAGGTTAAAGTTTATATTTTATAATAAAGCCTTCACAAAAGAATGCTAAATCCACACCCATATTTGGTACTTACATTAGCATCCCACCAATAGAGAAATAGAAAGCCCAAGAACCAGCACCATGGAGCTCTGAAGAAGCAGCTTGGAGGCCCATGGCAACCGACTACAAAAATGCAGAACAGAAATTAAACTTCTTTTGAAGATAAGTCCACAGCAGAATTCTTAGATATACATGTTCATTCACCAGGCTATATTTACCATGCCAAGGAAACTCCCAGTTAGCAGAACCTTCCTTCCTAGTTTATCCATCATAAGCATGGCAACAACTGATCCTGAAAACCACAAAGCATGAAGCATCATATAAAGTCCGTAGAATCCCAAAACTGAAAAATACAGTTTCTCAAGTTTGTAATTACCTGATAAGTTTGTAACACCTACACAAATATTTCCGAAACCCGAGGGCACTCCAGCACTTCTGAAGACAGTTGAAGAAAAATAGAAGACAGCATTTATACCAGATAACTGTTGTAAAGCAAATAATGTTGATCCGATAAAAACAACTGTGACAAGAAAGAAAAGAATGTTTCAAATGAACAATGCAGAAACAATCTAAATAACATTTAATTTTAAATTAAGACAATAAATGGAGTGAGCACCACAATTTGGACCAGTGAAGTACCTTTGAAGTGCCGGCCATAGAATAAATCTGAGAGCCTTACACTTTCTGTGTCATCTCCTCTATCTGTTCTAGAGAGTTCAGCAATTGCTGTCTTTACATGCTGTCCTCCCAAAACCCTTTGAAATTCAACTTCAGCTTCATTAACTCGCCCACGCTTCAATAAGCATATAGATCACAAAAAACACTTAGTAATTTTTCATATGTTATGGCAATATTGCATTTATTCATAAATAATTTTAAGTAATATTGTAATATTCCAAAAGGTATTGACCAATGATATACTAAAAAAGTACATCAGTATACATGAAAAAATAAAAGATAGGCCAGGCCAAGATACTGCAACGATAAAAACCTTGTAAAGCCATTGGGGACTCTCAACGCAAAATTCCATGCCAAGTGCAAGTAATATTGCAGGAATGATAGATATCCAGAAGCAAACTCGCCACCTGCCATTATAAAAAAAACTTAAATTGTAATGCAAACTAATCAGAATTGGCCCCTCCCCAAGAAATAAGAAACTGTGGCACAGCATTTTCAGAATTATATATACAATCAGAGAAAGCCCCTTACCACCCCTCCACAGACTTAGCTGGAATTCCAACCAGAAGAGCTCCAATTATTCCAAGACATGTTGCAATTTGAATAAAACTTCCATATGTGCCCCTTATGAAAGAAGGTGATATCTGTAAATGAAAAGATTAAAACATAGTGAAATGAATACAATACCGCTGAAACATAAGGGGAGAAAAGCCATCTGAAATACCTCTGCCACGTATAGAGATGCAACTGGTGGACCTAGACCCATACCAGTTCCAACCAAGAATCTACCAAGGAGCATAGACCCCAAAGAATTTGCCATTGCACTGTAAATGAAATTGTTTTAAATTAAAAGATGCTACCACTCATGTAACCTTTGCTAATTTAGCGAACATACTTATAGAAGAAATGGAAGAAAAAGATTAGCCCTCAGAAATTACACCATCAGTACACTGAAGGTAAGCGTGAGATATTCCTCTTCTTACTAGATCAAATACAAGGTGATTATTAAAACAAAGGAAAATTGTACTTCTCATGAACCAGCTCCCATATCATGTTATCGTGTAAGATTGATATTTTTAAGGCGAGACAAAAAAAATCACACAATTAAAATACTTCCACATTGTGTGAAGTATCCAAGAACCAACTTACCCTATCACTAACATGAGGTCGTAAATTCAACTTGCCTAATTGCAATTACTGCAGACAACTTACTACTTTAAAGTTTAGACAATGTTATCAAGGGAAAAACATGCAAAACCAAAAGCTATCTAGACAAGGAGAGGAAATTTGTTATTAGAAAAATATTTAAATATTTGAGGAAAACAGATATTATTCCAAATCACCCTCCAAGGAAACAGCACTTTCTAAGAACGAATTCAGATAAACACACCACCATGAGCAACAGCCCACATAGATCCAAACATGGACGGCTAACTGAACGTAAAATCACTTACCTTATAGGTGCTCCAATAATCATGGGAACAGCACTAAGCTGAAATGCTCTACGACGTCCAATTCCATCTGCAACCAACCCACTAAACATGCATCCTATCAGTGCACCCCCCAGGCACATACTCACAACAAGACCTGCAATTTCTCCAAAATTAGAGAACACACACAAAGTTACAAACCTATCAATGGTTGATCTAGAGGGGGGATATATGCCTACATTACCTTCAGCCAGAGCATTTCTGCTAAAACCAAGGTCAAGAGAAATACTTTCAAGGGGTTCATTAACAACCCTGTAAAGCAAACAACCCAAAATACATAGTAAGCCTCAACTTTATAGCTTCAAGTTTTAACAAGGAAATTAGATAATTTAGTGGATAAAAGAACAAACCCAGTGTGGTATCCAAACAAGAAAGATGAGATAATTGCCACAAGTACATGTGGGAGAGAGCGACTCCATGATGGATTACTGTTTTCCTTACCCTCCTCGTCTAGCAAATGTTCTAGCAAAACCAATTTCCACAGCAATCTCACCAAAAGTTTCAAAAAATGGGCAATATACAAAAGAAAACAGTATAAGAATTGGAGTCGCAACACCTACAGGCAACCTTACACTTAGAGTAAACGACTAAGAAAATGCACATTATCAAACGAACAAACGCTACACCAATTCCTATGGATTCTTGAATTGCATGTGAAGCATGAAAACATAGGAAACCCGAAAATGCATTTATGGATACATGCAAAGTGGATAATTAAAATATTACACCAATTCAAGTGAAGTTTCCAACCGTTTGGTTTATTTTCATCAACCTGAGGCAATTTTGAAATTCCACTCCAAAATGAAAACCACACCTATTACACGCCTTATGAATGGAAAACTTCCAAATTTCAATCTAAACTAAAACATCAAGCTAAAGTACCACATCTCGACGCATTTATTTTTGAATTTCAAAGAATTCAAAATAATAGGATCTAATTTCCTAGGATTTGTAACTGACGACATTATCATTTCGCTTCTCCTCATACACTCAGTTGGAATTCCCAAATCACAGTGAGAATAACACATTTTCAAACAGCGAATTCAACCTCAAAAGGCATCTCATTAACGAAAACCAACACAAGTTGTGATAAAAGACGAACAAGAAGGAGGAAAAGGATACCTTTAGGGTCGTCGGAGACGACAGAGCAGAGGTTCCTGGAAGACATGCGGTTGTAAAGGGAAGAGGAGTTAAACTTCCACCCCATCGGGACCGGAAAGCATCGGCGACGCCGCCGGAACCAAATGGAAACGAGATCGTGGATTTTGGAAAGAAGAGATCGGAGCGGCACTGGAACGACGATGGCGTGAGGCAAAGTGAGGAGAAGGTGACGTGTGGATTTTGGTGCTTTTTTAGCGGTGGCGCTATCTTACGCTGCCGGGTTCGAGGATCCGATTGCTTGCTTAAATGCGGGTTTGGTGTTGTTTTCTTGCTAATGTACACTTTCAAAATAACACTTCATATAAGATCAGTGGTTGTCAAGTAAAAAATATAATGACGAATCACTATTTTCATATGTAAAAGCATTCACAATGATCTTTTTCAAGAAGACAAAACCGATTAGCTTGTGATCGATATTAAGCGTGTCTTTTCGTGTGAATCCAATAATGTAGTGTATCATGACATTTATCTTATATACGTATTCATACAAGATTTGTCATGCTAATTGCATCACTATCTCATGTCATGTTATTATTGCGTTGTAGATTCTCAATTTGTTTGTATTTCATATGTGTTGTAACTTTTAACTCCACTTATCCAAACATACTTTCATATGTGTTCAATATCAAACTTCGACATACTTTACGGTCTGTGTCCTATTAAGAAATTTTCCAGAGTTAAATCTTATGCCTTAAAGGTAATCGGGTAGTTCCCGGATCCGAATGAGAAGCGGTAGTTGCTAAAATACGCCGTCCAGAAACCATACGTCACCGTCCTTCAGAAACTTCCAGGACTCTTTTGAGTCTTGAAGCCAGGATCACGTGATTGACTGTGGTAAGTAATCAACGACTCGTGTTATTCTTCCGTCCGTTGAAGTTGTGAATCTGTGTTTATTCTTTAATTTAATTAAGTCGAGGGAAACATTGTTTAATGAAACAGAGCCACAGAGGTGTCGGTGATTAAGAGGTTCTATACTTCTAAGATCTAATGACGGATCCAATTAACATGGAGTAGTTTGAGCAAACAACTTGTTGGTTCTTCTGTTATTTTAAATTAGACGGGGTTATATATATTTTATTGTATTTAGAAAATTCAAACATGTCCGAGGCCACGGGATGATATTATTTAGCTAACGTGAGTTTAACCAAGGAAAACCACAGGATTGAAGTAAAAAAAAGTCTACGGAAGGAATGGCAGTTATTTTTTTGGACTATATAAAGGTTGAAAGGGAAAATTTATATATTTTTTCCTGGTCAGCAAACATTGTAAAAAATAAAGGAAAAAAAACTTTACCTTCCAAGAACCAAAGACATTGTTATGCAAAATAAAATAATTGTAATTAACTTAGATGTGTTTATGTCGCATTAACAAAAAAACCTTTTTTTTTTTTGCGAGGGAACGGTCAAATTTGGAATCAAACCAAGATATACATAAGTATAATTAGTAATGTGGACACATCCAACCTACAAATCATTTTGTCCTTTTGTTTTGTCAATTTTCATCTTTTGCGTTGCATTGCTTCCTAGCCTTTGTTGACAGTCTTGAGCCACAGCTTTTTACAAAGAAATGTGATGTTAGGTACATGTGCTAATAATTGACCATATATATTACCTAAATCATCCGTGCGGAAATGTTGGTTGCTGCTCTGCTTGGCAGATGTCCATTTCCTACCCAGCATTGTTTTGTTATGTTAACTCAATTGTGTTTTTTCAACCGATACATTCAGTACTAGTTACATTCTTTTGGTAAATTGATCACACACAACTTGCTCGACTTAAAATTCATATTAAACTTTGCATATATTAAACCAATTTTCAGTTTGTTTAGATCTGCAACCACCTTTAAAAAACAGTGGGATTTGAATTTGACATCTCCAATTATTGAAGAGAACCGACTTTTTCTATTTCCCATCAGTTGCTATTGATCCAACGAACCACGACATAGATAGTTACATACCAAATTCCCATGAAAACAATGGAGCACCTAAAAGGCTCAATGCCAGAAGGCTGCCAAAGGCACCAATAATTTATCAAATCTTCACATTACCAGAAACTTTTGAATAGGAACACCTTTCTGTTGTTGCCATTTGAGCACGCTAGACTAGATTTGGGTCTGAATTGTTTATGTGACAACACAGCTGAAAGACATATGACAAGTGCATCACACCTACAACAATTGGTATTAGTATTCATAAACCCAGGGCAAGACGTCCTGAATAGTAGTAATTGACGAAAGCATTATGCAGGTTGGTTGTTTACACGGTACCATCATTGGTTGTTTACACGGTACAAAATAAGCTCAAAAGGATTCAGATTTTCTTTGGCATTGCAGCAAGCCTCGTATACATTCTGGCCATGGATCGATAACCTCGCAGATCACCAGAACGAAGTAGATTCCCTGCATTAAGGAGACATTTTAATGGTTTTGCAGAAGAATTCGAGTATTTTAACTCAAAACACATTACAAAATCAGTGGTGTGTTCAATCATCAAGAAATTACATGTATTGGTTACTGGAATTTCTTTGGTGCATAGCAGTGTTAGCACTCGGTCTCAAAAGAATAATACTTCCTAAATGATATGGCTTTGACGGTATTCTAGTTGTATCCAGGTGTATGATTTTATCTAGGAAAGGGTTTCCTCATCAATCAAACATAAGGACCGAGTTGTCTGGACGCCAGATTCATTGACAAAAGAAAAATCAAACAAGTGCAGAGCATAAATAACCTGAATCACAGTTAAGAGGGCTATCAGCTTCAGGATGAGCCATCAAAGCAATTATTGCCCTACAAACAGACTGAAGTGTCCATGCTGGGCTCCAAGCATTCTTCAGAATGTCGAGGCAAATTTCTCCCGTCTGTAGACATGGAATAAGAAAAAGACATTAAGATTTCCTTTTTTTTCTTCTGGAAATCAAATTGTATTATTCAGTAAGTTCAGCCTTTGACAACATTCTTTGCCACATAACTTGGTTCAAAATCACTTAATCAAAACCAATTTTCTTGAAATCCAAGGAAGATCATTTAGTTCTGGTGAAATAGTGGATGCATTGAGATATAAAATAAGTCGTCTTTTTTATCAGTAAAATAAGTCACGTCCTCAGTCTCACCTAAAGCTGTTGATAGCTTTACGAGTTCAGATGGATAATTTCTATAAAAAAGGGAGCTATGATTTTACTCATGGTTTATCGTGATATGAAGAAGAGTCGCTGAAAGAACATAAACAAAGAAAAAGCTTTACAGTTTTCGTGTGGTGAGACAACCATGTTAACATAATTTTTTTCTACAGAGTTTAAAATGCAGAGGAACGAGGAATCAACAGAGGCAGTTGGAAGCTAAGACATTGCCAAGACAATGATGGACGGATTGTCACTACAATACTCATAACTAAATAAAAACCAAAATTCATAACCAGTAACAGATATTCATTCCTAACTGGCAACACTAGAACAATTTTAAATCCAACAGCCCAATTTTAAATCCAACAGCCATCTATATTACTCTCCATATAGGTAATTATTTTTATTTAAGGTCTCAGCAAACATGATTTTGCCTATGTGACAGAATAATGGTCTTATTAATCAAGAGTCAAGCAGAAGGACAAGGAGGTTGCATCTACACCCTAAATTTCACATTATCTCAACAAAAAAGTTCAGGGATATTACCATTACATGAGTAAAAGGTACCCAAAAGCTTCATTGTTACCTTAAAATGCACATTTGGATGAAATATCTTTGTAAGGAACCGCACTTGAGGAGGTAAGAGTGGATATTGCTCAGGGATTGTAAATGCTAACTGAAAAACACCACCTTCATAAGGTGTCTCTGAAGGACCCTGGACAGAGGAGACGGAGATGAGAAAAAAACATTTATATAATCACAAACAAAAGTTACAATTTGATTCTCCTAAAGAAGCCAACTCCACCTTGATGAGAGCTGTCCACTTAAAGATGTTGGAATCATCACAAGCCAACTGAATATCAGGATCAGCTACTTTCTCTCTCTGTACTTCTTTGTACTCCTTGAAAAGCCTAGCTCTAGATGCCTGTGTGGCAAGATTCATATTTGTTAAAAAAGGAGCAAATCTACAAGAGACATAAAACTGAAGGGAATTATTCAGAGGATTGGCAAAAACACACTTGGCGTGATGATTTTCAAATATGTTTTATTAGATAAGTATTTACCACTTCTGATTTACTGCACGCAAAAGGATTTGCAGAAAGACAATAACTAAACAACATGAAAGTTTCACAGACATCACCAAGTTACATATAAGTATATAACGGAAGGTCAGTTTGATAAACTATCTACACCAAGACTATCTCAACCTAAAGTACACAGACATGATATAAACTTTAACTATAGAAAATTCTCCTCCAATTTATCTTATATATTGTCAAATACAATAACACATCAATAAACGATATTCTGGTTTTTTCTTCCTATTGAACAATTTAAAAGAGCTTACTAACAGAAACCTCCTGAATGTATTATTGTCTATTTAAAGATAGTTCCAGAGCCACAAATAGACCTCGAAGAAACCCAACCCCGTAACCACAATTACAAGCAATGCTACAACCTAATTAAAAATGCAAAATAGAGGTCCTAAGTGATAGTTATTCTCAATCAAAATAGAGATGATTATAGTCGTGGAAAAATAAGTGGCTCTTCTTAAGGAAATAGAATTGCAATAGAGGAACAGATCAGCAAAGGTACTGGTCGAAACAGTTATGAGCAAACATATCGAGTATGGACCAAATTAAAAAAGGAAAAGGGAAAGAGAGAAACAACACCCAAGCCAAAGAGGTCAAGATAAGCTTGTTAAGGTACTTAGTTTTTATATGAATTTGCGACCTCGCACTCAGCTTGATAAGCAGCATATCTTTCAGAATTGAGATTTTAGAAAACCTTCCACGCAAACTTCATATCAAAATTACCAAAAAAAAATCATGAAACTTACCAGCTTTGTGTTTGAAAAAAATCATGATAATAAAAAAACACAACTTTATGTTTCTCAATTTCTGATAATAAGAATTGAAGATCTCAAAGATATAAGATTACAAGATTGTCTTTGACTGCTTTAACAAGTTGACCATGTAAGATCTAAGGATGTTCTAAATAAGCATATTAAGCTTCATAACTAGCTAAGCTATACCTGGGTTGGAGCTCTATTAAATTGAGGTTCTAGGTTGACGTGGTTTCTACGAATTTTTGTATTTTTTTTTTTGGTATTTAAAACAACAAAAAAAACTAGTACAAAGAAAAAGGGAATTTGAACCATTGGGCGCCGGCAAAGGCAAGAGGACGATGAGGAAGAGAATGCTGGTGACAGAGGGCGTAGGAGAACGTCGTGGAGGACGCCGGCGAGAGGGAGAGGAAAGAGGGCGAGGATTGGTCGATTAGGGTTGCGATGGGGAAAAGATGATAGGAGTTTCAACTTGAGCCTTATTTAATTAATATTTGCAAATATGCCCTCCTACCTTGACTTATATTGCTTTGTGCCTGGACGTGGTATAAGATACGTTTTAAGGTCGAGTGAAATGTATTTAAGACCATTCTTAACGGGTCGGGCGCGCCCTCGCGCGAATGGACACCCGGGCGTCACCCAAATGGACGCCCGGGCGCCCATCGGGCAGGGGGCACGTCCCCCCCTCGTCAAGTTTTTTTTTGTTTTTTATATATTTTAGTATAGGTTTTGTTATTAGAGTTAATTGATAATGTATTAGGTATTTTTTAGTAATGTGGGGTGATAATTTTTTATTATTGTTGCGACGGATTGGATTACAATGAGTTTCTTTGCAAGTGATGAAGATTCAAAATTTCCAGATCAAACAATTTTAAGATCCAAAAAAATTCCAGGAAGCGTCAACCCCGCCACCTCACCGACGAGGTGGAATGTCGCTCGCTCACCAGGGAGCGAGACCCCCGAACGACCTGTCGAGGTGGTTTAATAGTATGATCTAAGATGATTAACTCATGGTCTAAACACATGGTTAAGGTTAATTGATAATGTATTGGGTATTAATTGATAATGTAGTAATTTCAATTAATAAAAATGTAATTTGTTAAAATGTGGGGTAAGAATTAAAATTGTTTATTTAATAAATGATGTTGAGGAAAGAAAGTGTAGGATGGGTGTGGGTAGCCCGAACATGGTTAAGGGGGGTTTTGGGGTGGGTGGGGTGAGCTAACGTGGCGGAAAGATGGAGCAAGACGCCTGAGGTAGCTCGGACATGGTTAAACACGCTCCAGATGGCTTTTCATTTTTCAACGACCGCAAGATTTGAGGTTGGATGCGAACTGCGTTTGATAAGCCTGACACTATATGATATGATAGGTTTGGTTCTAGTTGCTTTTAGGGCCTCCTTAACGGAGGCCCTTTTCGGGTCGGGGCGAAATTCGCCCCGACCTGGCTCCCCTTAATCGGGAGCGGACCCGGGTCGGGTCGCGACCTGGGTCTGCGACCCGACCTAGGTCACGACCCAGGTCTGGCCACGTGGCCAGACCTGGTTGGTCGTTTTTTTTTTATGTTTTATTTTTTTGTTATTTATATTAGTTAAATAATATGTTAATAATATATATAAATAAAATAAATTGTAAATAAATATAATAATTAATAAAATAAATCAATTGCATTAACTATAATAATACAAAATTAATATTGAATTTAATATCGGATTTCAAATTGTGTTTACCTTTCAGGGGGCGCTGCCCCCTGAAACCCCCGCCAGCTCACCGGCGAGCTGGGCAGCCGTTCGTACGAGTTCAATATGTTTCAACCCAAGTTTTAAAAAAATTTACATTTTCTTGTGTTTTTGTTAAACAAATCAATTAAAGTGTATCACTTATTAATATTTATTAATAATATAGTAAACAAAAAAATTGAAACTCAAATAAATAAAATTAAATTAACTTCAAAACAAATTAACAACCAAACACATAACAGTTGGTGGATATAAACGAATTTATACATGAGCGCCCTCAAGAAATCGGTGAAAGTTCAAACCCGTCGGGTCTCCGGTATTCCACTGAGCGTATCGTGGATATTAACAAATATCTGCGTAACAGAGATCGAGTTCGCAACGCTCAAAAACATATGGCATTGCGAGCCGATTTGATCGAGAATATATGGCGACGTTTTGGACGGAATGAGAATTAATTATGTTTGTAATATGTATTGTAATATTTTATCTTTGAATTATTATAATATGTAATTGTCGAATTTTAATAAAATCTAATTATTATGTGGTGTTCGTAATTATTGTAAGTTAATTAGATTAAGTTATTATAAAAATAATAAATTTAATAGTTTGTGAATTATTATGTTGATATAGAAAATGAGGTAAAAAGAAATGACGTGGAGGAGAGAGAGTGTTGAAAGTGGGGTTGGGGTTAAGAAGAGAAAAATGGGTTGGGTTGTGGGTTGCATAGTGTTTTTTGCTGACGTGGCAGAGAGAGAAAGCTGAGGTGTAAAGATATTTGGGGTTGGGGTTAAAGATGACCTTAGATTTTAGGAATTTTTTTCAAAATAATTTTTTTTTAAAATTTACCAAAATAAACCTCCACTAAAAGTAATTTCCAAACTAGACATGCTGCCACCACGTGGTGACACCAGTGCCGAGTTCATCTTTTGAGAACTCGGCACTGGCGATGTCGAGTTCAACTGGTATAACTCGGCATGGGTGATGCCGAGTTCAACTTTGGTAGAACTCGGCATGGATGATGCCAAGTTCAACTTTGGTATAACTCGGGATGAGTGATGCCGAGTTCTACTTGGTTTTTTATTGGCCAACACTTGCGACATTTTTTCTTCGGTGATTGGCTCTAATAGAACTCGGCACTTAGAGTGCCGAGTTCTATTTAAGAAACTTCTCCTGGCGATCACATCGTGTATGAGATTGATTGCCAGGAGAACAGTTACTTAAATAGAACTCGGCACTCTAAGTGCCGAGTTCTAAAGGAAGAACTTCACGTTGCTAACGCCGAGTACGCCGATTTCACCTGAGAAAAAGTGAGTTTGCAAATTTGCGTCCTAAAAAATACATTACATTCATTCGTCTTACAATTAATCAACTCTTAAAAAGGATTTAAGTCTTCGTACATTCATTCAAGTCATAACAAAATACATTACAAGTCTTACAATTAATCAACTCTTACATTCATTCGTCTCACATACAAAATATTTTGCTATATAGGTTCTTTACATCGCTTTCGGTTATGTCATATACCGCCGCATCTCCCACACCTTACCTTTCTTCCAGAGTGTTCGTCCATCTCGTTTCGGATTCGCGTTGATTTAGGCCGACCGGGAGGTCTTTTGGTTTGGGGAGGCTTCATTGTGATGTTGCCTCGATCTGGCCAGTACCTCACATCAGGAATTGGGACAAATATCGGTTTGTACGCCTCCCTGTACATTTGAACCTCATAATACGGGGACACCAGATGTGAAGTGTTGACATTTGCATGTCTGCCACTGCAAACTGCTAGTACATGTGAACATGGGACGTGCATTGCAATTATGTATCCACAAGTGCAAGTAATAACTCCTTCTTCAAATTTCACGAGGTATTTTTTCTGGTCATTGGCTTCAACCTGATACATCAGCTGGTGGTACCGAGTTACTGTATGTGTTCTGGCCAGATTACTGTTTGCCATCACCACGGTGTGGACTGTCGGTACATATGTTTCATTCCACGACTCGGCGACGTCCCTTCTATTAACAAAGAATTTGTTCAAGCAGAGAAATGTCATCAAAATCATGGTTGTAATTGGCATACCGCGTGCCCCTCGTAAGACATTGTTGAAGCTTTCTGATATGTTTGTTGTCATACATCCGAAACGCCGACCCCCGTCGTGACAACAAGTCCATCTTTCCAAAGGACCTTGATGTTGAATCCACTCATATATTGGTTTATGTTCCTCTGCAATAGCCTTCATTAACTCTTCAAATTTCATAAATGAATGAGTTTTACCCGCTTCGTAAAACTTGATTTGTCCCAATCTTTCCTTACAATTTCGATGTTTAACAAGATTTGCTTTCATGTGTCGAAGACAGAATCGATGTACATGGCCCTCCGAAGGTGGAAATGCGGCTCGCACACAAGCATTTATTCTCGAAAATCTGTCGGTGATAATACACAAATCGGGTCGCCTTGTAACTCTACTTGCCAGCGAATGGTGTGCTGTAATCCCCTAATTCCTCAGTGTCATCGTCTTGAACGCTATGCATCTCTTCCAGGCCTTCTGGTGGAATATGAAGTTCAACATTTTAACATACATCCAAAAGTACCATATAAAAACAACCAAATAAGTTCACAACTAAATATCTATCCTAAGTGACCTCTCAATCTCTTCTTCCTTTTAGGACGTGCTTGAGCACGTCCTCTCCCCCTGTCGCGTCCCCCTCCTTGTGCTGCATTCTCAGTATCCTGAGTCAGACCGTCAGCGTCTTCTTGAGACTGTGAATCTTCTTCTTCAACCACGCGATCCTGACTCAAATGTAATGTGGGTTCTTCAGCACCAAAACACATCAACCAAGCCTTCATTTTTTTCTTTAATTTTCCAACCATCGAAGAGTCTGTCTTGTGATCTTTGATCACCTCGTGAATTTTATGGAGTTCTTCGTGAAACTCTTAAACTCCGTGCACCTACAGATAATTAAAAGTTAATGAAACACTAAACATAATTTTAAAACGTGATCATTGTTTCAATAAATATTTAAATCTTACCATCTCTCGCTCTCTACCCGCTCGAGGTCTGTATAAGGTATTAGTCGGAGCCAAGCAGTGATGAACTATCCAACGTACGGTGATGCTCCAGTACCATTCCATATACAATCGTGTGCTCTCTTCAGGAGTGGCACCTAGGAGTGGTCGCTCAAACAGTAGATAATCTCTTCTGTGCGACCAATTCTGAATGAACTGGTGATTTTCCGCCAACCAATTAACATCTGACCTCCCCTGAGCCGATTTCACTACATGTCTCTCCATCGGCTCTGGAATGTGCTGCTGTAGACCGAACTGTCTCATCACTCGGTCTGGACAATGCATAACCACCTCACCAAAATTTATAAGCCAAGTACGGCTCGTCCAGATCTCTGAACCTTCCGTACATAGTGGTGGTAACTGACTAAGATCCAAATTTGCATAAGGGTCCCAGATCACTTGATCGAATTCCTGCACATCCAGCTCATTCCGATAAAAATCAAGTGTCGTCGTCTTCGCACTACCCTTGAATGTTCTTGGTCGTCTCCAACGGGACCCTAATGGTGCTCTCTCGTCCTCCGGGTATAGTAATGGTCTTCTCTTCAAAGGTCTCCCAATATGTAGATGTTCCCAGCACCACAACTGCAGGAACGTAAGAAAACCACACAAATGTTTCGTCGGAATCAGTGAGGCTTCATCTAACATGTGATACAAGTGGGCCAGAGCTGCACTACCCCAACTGTACTCCGATGCGACTGCCAAATCTCCGAGCAAATACAGGTACTTCAAGTGAACCATCGTACCACTCTTATCTGCCAAAATACTACATCCCAGCTGGAAGAGAATGAAGGTTCTGGTGTGTCGTGTAACTGTCTCCTCGTCAACATCAAAAGGCAAGTGTTGAAACTGAGATTGCAACCAACCCAGAGTTACAGAACCCTTACGACCCAAGTCATCGGGGACCTGACCCAATAAATCCATGCAGACCTCTGACCAAACGTACTCCTGAGACTCACACACCGACAAACCATCTACCCGCAAGCCGGTAATCATCGAGATGTCACGCAAGGTGCACGTGATCTCACCATGTCGCAGGTGAAATGAATGAGTCTCCGGTCTCCAACGCTCGACCATCGCCCCCAGTAAGGTATGATCCAACTGAACTCGGCCCAACCGAGTGACTGTGTCAAACCCTGCCATATCTAGCAGAAACAACATTCTCTCATCAGTGATCTGCCATTCGTTGAGCTTCGATCCATGCTCAACGCATTTTACACCATCAACATCCTTCTGCATAAATTTAGAGAAATGTCAGAATATTGAAATTCACGTGCAAATATTTAACTTGAAAACGTAAAATACTTACAAAATCTTTGAACAAGTCAGGCTTGTGGTTGGCCTGCAAAACCAACACCGATCTGTCTACCGGACCCTGTGAAGCGTAGCTACCTCCAACTGAACTAGTACTAGAACCACCAAACTTCATCTGTACATAACACGTTAACAAGTGAGATGATCGAATTTCTTACTAAATACTTAAAAAGTTGAGAATACTCTAATGTTTTAGAAATTACCTCAATCGAGTGTAGTAGCAAACGGCTGTAAACGTCGAACAATCTCTCCAATAAAACCAACTACAATAAACAACATTACGAATCATGTCAGAATTTTTTTAAAATTTTTGACAGAACCTCTCCTATATTTCTTAAATTGGTAAATTTAAACCTGCACGGTAGAACAAACTAACAATACTACAAAATTCAATTCTAACATACATTCAAACTCACATACATTTAAACTCAAATAAATCACTTTTAAGTTTACATTCATTCAAATTAACATACATTCAAACCTAAATAACAACATAAAATCTATTTTTAATCACAGTAATAGTACTTAAATTCAACTATTTTTAAGATGACTACCGTAGACCTATAATCAACAAAACTAAATTCAATAATCAACTATCAAACAAGAAATAAAACGTTTTGCCTAAAAACCCAAAATCGAATTCGAGTTTCCACCAAAACGGGTTCCTAAATCAACAAAAACACTACAATCATACATAAAACAACAATGTATATCATCCTAATAGATAAAAAAGGCAAGAAAACGGTGGAAAATGAAAAAAAAATCGAAACCCTAACCTTATAAACTCGGAACTCGACGGAGGGGGAAGAGGGGGGGCGTCGGGCTGCTTTTATAGCCCGACGGAACTCGGCGTTTGTAACGCCGAGTTTACTTTTTTTTAAGTGAACTCGGCGTTACTAACGCCGAGTTATGCCTTTTGAACTCGGCGCTTAGAGTGCAGAGTTCTATTTAAGTAACTGTTCTCCTGGCGCGTCAATCGTCTCATGCACGATCTGAGCGCTAGGAGAACAGTTTCTTATATAGAACTCGGTACTCTCAGTGCCGAGTTCTACCAAAGTTGAACTCGGCATCATCCATGCCGATTTCTACCAAAGTTGAACTCGGCATCATCTATGCCGAGTTCTACCAAAGTTGAACTCGGTATCACCCATGCCGAGTTCTACCAAAGTTGAACTCGGCATCACCAGTGCCGAGTGGTGATGCCGAGTTCTATTTGAATCACATCAGTAAAAATTGTCAAGTGTGGCCAATAAAAAACAAAGTTGAACTCGGCATCGCCAGTGCCGAGTTCTCAAAAGATGAACTCGGCACTGGTGATGCCGAGTTCTCTATGCACAAAAAAACAAAACCCGCCGCCGCCACGTGTCAACACGTGGTGGCAGCGGGTCTAGTTTGGAAATTACTTTTAGTGGAGGTTTATTTTGGTAATTTTTTTTAAAAAAAAATTATTTTGAAATTTTTTCCTTATTTTTACCTGACAACGTTAAAAAAGTTTACTTGACAATGATCCATTAAGATATTATTTAGAAAGAAAAATATCAATATAACATGTCACTTAATTATTATTTTATCTAAACATGATGGATCAGTTTTCAAATTATGCTAAATACGATAATACAAAATCTTGACATAACTATAAAACTGTCAGAAACGAAATACACGAACACAACACAATTAAGAGATGCACTCAGAATCCACTTGTTTCTATTAAAATAGAACCATTAATAAAGGGAATTACTATTCGTCGTCCGATTTTTACTTAAATCGTCAGTCTCAAATATCATTTTGCCCTTCACAATCCATTTAATATCCATTTATGTCCCGTAAAAAATATAAAAAATTGGGGTGTCTGGTTAGGACACCCGTTTTTTTAAAATCTTGAATTTTATGGTGTGTTATTTCAAATTATTTCAAATTCCGTTGCAAGATTTTGGTGGTGATTGAGTGAGAAAAAACACACAAACGTAAAATAAACGGGTCAACGAATCAATATCTGGAGTACAATAATAGGGTGTCCAAACAAAAAACGTCTGCAAAGCACGCTCCATCTGCTCGCTCGCTCTCACAAGGGCTACCGCCCCCTGTCATTCCCGCATTTTTATTCTGATTTTATTTTTCATGGTTATTTTTTGTTGTAGTATGATAAAAGGAGAGCATATTAGGAGCAAAAATAAGTAAAAATGAAAGAAAGACAAAATGATAATTAACACATACGATATAGTAATTTACTGACTATGTTTAATAAACCATCAAACTTTGGAGGAGGGTGTTTATGGAATTATCCCAGAAGCCGGCTTCCCGAGGAATCCACGACAAAAAGCCGCTTCCGAGTTAGAACCAAAAGCCAAATCCGCTTTACTCCCAAAACCCAAATCTGAGACCAAAACCCTCTCACTCCCACGATGGCCTTGTCTCGCCTTCTTCTCATCCAATCTAGGGTTTCCACTCGATCCGTCTCCTCCCTCGTCAACCACCCGAAGAAGCCGGTCACGTCGCCGTTCCCGCAGGCATCATCGCCCAAGACCCGCATTTCCAGGTCCGTTTCCGAAACCCTACGATAGATCCGTAAAAATTTCGGCTTTCTCTCATTTCGTTGCTTACGGTGCCCGTTTGGTCAGGTTACCGGTGGAGTCGAGGTGCTTGGTGTCGATGATGCCGCTGCATAGTGCGATTGCGTCCGCTCGCTTGATATCGGTTCTCTCACCGGAGTCGCAGAGCTGGGGAAGAGTTCCGTTAGGTATGAAGCTGTTATGTTTGTTTGATTTCGTTGTTGCGTTTGTTTTGTTGCTGGATTCGTGCTTGTTTGCGGCTTCGCATGCTCTTTTTAGTTCGATTGAGTTCCGCATTGTAGGTGGTTTGATATTGATTGCCGTTTCTTTGGGTTGTTTTGTTAGGTTCTGTTAAGTTTGATCAAGCTGTTAAATAGAGTAAGATCCACTAATCTCTGGATGAATATTCAAATACAAAGGGTTCTGCCATTTGGTTGATACCTTCCATGATTATATTGTTTTTTTCTTTTGAAATCGTCTTCTACTCTTTTTTCAGTCAAACCACTTTCATCATCCATCTTCTATCTATGATGGTATGATCTCTTTACTTTTATCTGGTTTCATTTCTCTTTGGCCCTTATACTTATCAAGAAGTGAGCTTCCATGCACTGGATTTTAATGAAAAGTGAACTTCCATGCAGTGGATAATTCTTGTGTTTCTTCCTCTATTCTGCAGCCACTGGTCGATCTGTCTAATTTTAGAACAGTTCTTTTTGCTCAATCATTACAACACCTCACTGGTTTCTACTTGAGGTGTAAGTGCTGATATCGATTGAAGTGAATTTTTAAATTTTATATTTGAAGGAGGTCCTTCAAATGAGTCTCTATCATGTATGTATTCTAAATCTTGTATTTAATCGCATAAATCTGTGTATTCAAACGAGTCTAAATCTTGTATTCAAATGAGTCTCTATCATCATGTATGTTAGAATCTGTCCTTCAATCTGTCTAATCTGAAATTTTAAATTTTATGGAAACCAAAACTTTTAAATCATGTATGTTAGAATCTTAATCCAAACCTTTTATTTGATTGTTTATTTTTTATGTTATTGTAACCTAAAATTATCTATGATTTAGGTTTATCCATGCCTTTATAGCAGTTGCTATTGACGTCTAGATGGCCTTACACTCAGATGGATATGCGGAGTCGTCAAGTCCCAAAGACATGCATTTCGTTCCTGGTCTATGTGCCGAGCTCCAAATAATAGAGGAACAAACCAAAATTTTCCATTAGTTTGCTTCAAAGTTTTTAGTTGTCTTTTTGGACTATGTATTGTTTTCAGCATGGCACACTGCTGTGGTAGTCGCAAACTTCTTTTTAGGATTAGCCACAAGGGTGAGCAATGTATTGTCATGTGGGAGATCTTCCTTTGCAGACAATGTACATCCAATTTTGCGAGAGTTCAGCTCTTGTTTCTTTGACCGAGCAGATCTTAAGTTATTTTCAAATATACAGTTGGCACTTGTAAACATTTAGTTTGGAATTCCATACTCTTGTTTTATGTAATCTAATAATTAGGCATCACTCTTGCTGGTTTGGTTGTTTATTCGAAAGGATTGAGGATAATGATCTGTTGAGAAAACTGTAGGAGAAATTCTTTGACACAAGAAAAAGTAAGTTACGGGGAGTCGGGGACTAGCACTTAAAAATGTAACTGAAGTCATTGTTTTGCTATCTTAGTTGCTCATGCAAGCATGCAAGGGGTTCTTAACGTTTACTGCAACATCAAGAAACTGAAGAGATCGATCTGTCTTGTAGGACCTTCTATCCGGAACCTTGCTTTCAACCCACGACATTTTTATTTGCCAAGAACATCTGAAAGGGACGCCTTGACGTTCTTCACCAGTTCCTCTCTGAAAAAAGGTACCACGGCGTAAATGTCAGATGCTAAAACAAAATCAGTTGAACCCCATCAAAAAAACTGATAAATAAACTGTTAGTACAATCTGACAGTAAATCTTGGAGTGCAGGAATCAGTCCATTTGACAGCAAAATTGGAAAATAGGGAAAAAGTATATGGTAGTTTGTAGGCTAGAAGTGCAACAAGGAGATAATTCTCTGGTAAAATAAAAGAGAATCAAGCCTACTGGAGGATAGGATTCTTATTTTCACAGCAAATTGCAGTTGTACAAATCTCAAAAGATTTGCATCGGCAATGAATTTACTCCACTAATTGAAAGCTAAGCATATATTCAACGTGAAAAGGCCAGTAAGCAGATTATGCAACTCGGATGCAACGGACGTGAATATTACATTTCCAAAATAGAAGGTCTAGCTAGCAAGTGGCAAGATAAACCAAGAGGCAAGAATTCTACCTGTCGGGTTTGAATAGGAGATAACGATAAATAAACCACTGAAAATAACAGAAATTACAAAAGTCAGTGTATTTTTTATAAAAGAAACTAAAAACCACAGGAGTTACTTACCCAGGAAAATAAAATTCCAATGAACTCGAGGACACCAGGGACAACAGGAAGTTTGTCAATGGCCTGCAATAGGAATAGAAAAACAAAATAAGTTGTAGCAACTCAATTTCTGCAGCTAGACAAATCTTAACGATTACATTCATAAACAATAAAGCTTTATAGCTTAGTACAGTTTATAATCGTAAAAGAGAAAAGTTGGGGTACCCCAATAAGATTACTAGATGCCCACACTGCTGCAATGCCAGCAAATCCAAGACCAGCAAGAGCCAGTCGATCCTCATAGTTGCTCCACTATTTCAAGAAATATGTAAAAAACAATTAGCAGATGCTGATAGGGAGCGCATACAGTGCATCAGGCAGTAACATTTGACACTGACAGAAATTTTGGAATAAGTAGCAAGAATTTTTTAATGATCATAAAACGACAAATGACTAGCCCAGAAAATACAGAAACTATATTTGCCTAATCGTTGTATATAAGTCTGCTTTGACCAAGCCAACATTGGCACTAAGGTACATATTTGCTTTAGGAATTTCAAAATCATTTTACACATGATATGGTTTAACTCGTTCAGTAATAAACATTGAAATCCAACATACAGCACTTTGGAGATACTCAACAATGCTCTCAGAAGAAGAGTCTGAGCTCTCCACCGCCTTCACAACCAAATGGAGACCTCTCTGCTTACCTGAATAAAAAAAATCAAGTGACCAAATTCGATTAGCGGTCGAGAGTAAATTGAGAATCATGATAACATAACACTGATATAAATGACCTCCATCTCTATAAAATTATCTTAAATGACCAACATATTTCCAGGCAATTGAAATGCATAGTAACATTACATTTTGCTTACTATGCACATAAAAAAACATTTCAAACTATTTCCTTAACTACATATTTTCATCTCTTTGGTGAAATTACATCTCATTTTTTCATGATACCTCCGTTCCCATCTTTGCTTATGACTAACATCTCATGACCTGAGATGACATTTAGTCATTTAGATTATAGGTTTCATTATTGTAGAAATATATATTCCCATCTGTTGTACTTAGCATCGGTCCGTTAATTAGGAGATTCATTTTTAGAACTAATTGGGCCAATGCAACCCTATAGGTACAGTGTTGGTGTTTAATCCGATTCTTACCGATTACACCATCTAACCCATTTGTTTCCCTATAAAATGGGCCCCAATTGAGGTAACAAATAACGATTATAATAACAATTTTCTCTCATTCCCTCATCTCACGAGTTCATCTCCTCTCTCAATCCAGATCCGCTCCAATCTTAGATTTGATCATGGATTTCTACATTGTATCAGAGCAATCGATCGTCTTCACCTTCCGCAAATTCTGAAAAGATTGAAATCAAGAAATCATCCACCGGTCGAATCAAGAAGGGGCAGAAAGCGGGATCTGAGGGTTGCATGTTGTCAAGTACCTTAAAAGAGCTCCCAGTCAAGGATTATTCTTTGCGGAGCTACTGTGATGCTGACTGGGCAAGTTGCCCCCTCACTAGACGTTCAACCTCAGGTTTTGCTGTCTTCCTAGGGACTTCTCTCATATCATGGGAGACCAAGAACCATACAACAATATCCAGATATTCTGCCAAGGCTGAATATCGTTCGTTGGTCAATACCACTTGTGAGATCACTTGGTTGCTTTTAATTTGTTGAGTGATCTGGACATCCAGAATACAGCAGCTGCCATACTCTTCTGCAACAACAAATCAGCTTTCCACATAGCTGCCAGTTTTTCATGAAAGAACCAAGCACATTGAATAGATTGCATCTGGTTCGAGAGAAGATGAGCAAAGGCATCATGAAGATAGGCTTTGTGACCAGCAGGAATCAGATTTCTGACTTATTCACTAAGGCCCTACCTTTTGCTCATTTCCAAGATCATGTCTTCATGTTAGGAGTCTTTAACATTCACTCTCCAACTTGAGGGGGGGAATGTAGAAATATATATATATATATATATATATATATATATATATATATATATATATATATATATATATATATATATATATATACCCATCTGTTGTATGCAGGTTTCTTTTGAAGAAAAAAATCATGGATTTCTACAATTATGTCTCCCTCTTGGAATGTACTAAATATTGTTTTAAAAAATCTATTTTATATTTGGATTGTGGACACAATGTACCACTTACATGTAACCAACCAACAGTCAAACACTAAGATATTGTCTGAAACCAGTTAAGCAAAATCACAAAACAACTTTATCCATGATTTGAGACTAGTAAATACTCTCCTTCGCTACCTGCTTATGAGAAGGCTGAGGAGAAGTGCAATATGGAAATTTGTCGACAATCCGAGTTGTTTTGAATCCGTCCATCGCAGTGCCAGGAGTTCTAAACACGGGGTCTTTTTTTATTATTGAGATGTAATTTTGATGTGTACCTACATTATTATTTGTGTTGGGAAAATGCCAAAGTTTCAAACTAAAACCCAAGGGGATCAAAATCCATTAATTAATCTAAATATATAAACTGCCTACAAAATGTTCCTACCATACTAACTAGGTGATATCCTGATAGTCTAACTCATTGTCACTATATTCACACACTGCAACATATTCTGTAACCCACTAATCAGTAGAAACAGTAGAAACTGTGTTGTTTTATCTTGTCTTTGACTTTATTTTCCAGATTTAGGGTTGAAGCCTAAAATGATAGATATCTTTTTCTGATAAGTGGTAGGTTAATTTTCATTAAGGTGGCTTATAGAACCGTATCCCACCAACCATGGGTTTATTAGGGAGGTGGAAATCAAATCTACGACCTCTCCCCACCCTGTTGGTACTTGGACCAGTTGGGATACACTTGGATTAATTGCCCAAAAGTGGTAAAAATCGTGTTTGTAAATCTGAACTGGTAAAACGTTGGTTTCAGAACTTCCTGCGATCCAATACATTCGAATCCAATTCGGAACTTCAACTTCTCACTTACCTGATATTTATTTACTTATTAAGAAAAGAGAACTGACCACCGAAATGGCGAGGAGCAGAAGCGGAAGAGGTCGGGAGACTCCCGAAACGGGCGGCGGCGATGGGGAGTTGGGGTTTGATGTGGGGCCCCAGCGAAGGTAGTAGAGATAGCGAGGTGGAGGACGCCATTGCCTCGGAAGAACAGGTCGGGTTTCGGTTTCAGTTTCAGGATATGTGGTTGGGACTTGGGAGTGAGTGAGGGGAATGATTTGAATCGATCGAATCAGTTTTTTTAGTTTTGGCTGTGGTTTTGGTTTTGGTTTTGGTTAGTTGTGGATGGAGTGAGCCGACCCATCGTGGTCTCTGCAAGCCATATATCTCACTTGTCTTTTCTTTGTCTCGTGGATAAGTGTAATCAAATTAAGGATTTTTTTTAAATAATGTTTGATTTTTTTATTTGAAAGAATATGAATTTGGAAATTTTATTTAGTAAACTACCGTGATGTCATTTTCATTAAAAAAAATAACATTATTGATATTATTTTTATCCTAAATGACATTATTGTTCTCAAAATCAAGATGATTTGGGTTCCTAAAGTTGTTTGGGTACCTAAAATTACACTTGTAGGTGCTTAGAAGATGTGAGATTAATGATGACCAATCATACTTGTCAAAGTAAAAATCTCAAGCTGGTTGCACCATCGAAAAAAGATTTGAACCAATTCGAGAATCAAAAGTTGGGTAAAAATTTCAATTCTCTTCATTCATGTTAATTTGGTTCTAGTCTAAGACATTGGATGCTAAATTGTCATATCATGTATATCATTCATTGCATCTCTTAAAAATGGGAAGAAAAACATCACATGCTCATGTGACATATTTTTAAAATGGATGTCACAAAAGGGAGAAAATTGTGCTTAATAGACCAATCTATATTGATAGAAGGAGCTTAATGAAGATCTTTATCTAGAAAAAGGAATGATGTGCAAAATTAAGGGGAGCAACTTCATTACAAGGAAAAGACATCATAAATTCCACGATAATTTTTTATTTTTGATGGATGTCAAAGGGGGAGAGAATATTATGGGTAAGAACTTGAAATTTGTTTCAAATTGAACAAAAACTATGTCCACTCGTAGGGGGAGCATTTTTATGCATAGTTAAACTTTCAAATTTCAAGTATTAAGTTCATCATAAAAAATAGGGAGATGGTTGGCTTTTAGGCTTTAATTCATGTTTTGATGATTTAATCAACATAATCTTAATCTCAATCCAAAGTATAGTAGCACACATTATGCATAACATATATATTGTCTTATGCTAACTTCTATAGGTGATCAAGACTCAAGAAAGAAATGAATTCAAGTGGACATGTAATCAAGCTTTTGAAGACATAATTTTACTTTTAATTGAGACTTATGAACTTTGTGTACTTAAGCATACTAGAGTAAATATCTAATCACATACACACTAGGTTCCTTGTAGAAGTCACACGCAAAATCTTAGTTCAATTGGACTTCAATAGGTCACCAGAACTTAGACTGGAAAAACACTTAAACCTAAACTGCCTGTGTCAATTGGTCGACCGAACATGTCATCAGTTCGACCAATTGGATCAGTTATTTCTGTTAGCCTATAGTGTTGTACTGGTTGACCGTTTTTGTCATTTGTTTGACCGTCTACACATGTCATTTGACCGTTAGACTTGTTGTTTTATACAACGGTCGGATTTCCCAAAATCACAAAATACTTTGGCCACCAGTCGAACGATGTCTACTTTGGCGGTCGACCGTATGAAGCAATTCTGGTCATCCTGATCGTACAAGAAGTTTTCGGTTGACCATTCCCTAGACCCCGGTTAATCGAACACAGATTTCTCTTGAGCCCATAGTGCATGCCATTTTTCGGTCGAATAAGACCAATCCTTGAGTTCAACCGTTTATCTACTGCTTGGCCAAAACTCCCTGAACGGTCGACCGACCCACGATTTTGTTCGACCGTTCACTTAAGTGAACTTGAGTTATAGCCCAACCTGGTTCGACTGATTACTTGACTGTTCGAACGTTTTCTTAAACATAAGGAAACGGTCGACCGCTTTTCCCGATTCAGTCAACCGATTGTTCGCGAGTTCGTGGTGTAAAGGCTTGATCTCGGCCCGGAACGAGATCAGATAGTGAAGACGTAAGTGAAGCTCGAAGTGTGGAATAGAGCTTGCAAGAGATGATGTAGGCAGGTGACCGAACCTCTGTAAAAATCTCTCGTGCATTGTGTAGTTTGCATATTTCTAGTCTCTACTTGTCCTTATTGTTTCCACTACAAATCTTGTTAGACATTAACGTAAAATTGATTAGACAATTATGACAATATACGATCTTACACGACCGACCCGTCGCTAGTTCAATATGTTTTAGGTAAAAACAACATCTCGAAATAAAAAAAAACAAAAAACAAAATAAAATGAAAGGAAAACCAATGAACCGTCAGTTTGACCCCATAAGTATAAAGATTTACTCAAATCTTAAAATGAAAAAAATGAATTCAGTTTAGCTCTTGATTCATGTATTGTCTTGTTTATATACATAGTGAGTGATGCATGTCTTGCTCCCATAAGTTTAACACACCCATCGATATTTCACGTATGTCATTTTCATTTTGGCCTAAAAGCATCCGTGATGTCGTTCTTATCAGTTAAATCAGTTTTGTGTTGGTAGCTTAAACTTCAAAACCTAACATTTAACTAACCAAAATCTCCCACTCTTAAATAATCCTTAAAAAAGATATCCGCCCCTCATCTGAATAATCATTTTTCCCATGCCTCGGAAGCCCGGCAACACATCAATAAGAGATTGATCAACAGTAGCTTGACAGAATTTTATCTTAGTCAATAATTCTAATACTCATACGTCAAAAAAGCAAAGAAACACTTATCATGCTTGGTGGTTCTACAACCCGAACTATAAGGAATATATATTACATAAGCTATGAAGCTACATTTCCAGTATATCTCAAGGTCCAAACCATTTTGGATTACTACTTCAAACCAAAAATTAATAATGAATGAAGGGTAGCAAAACACGCCTCCCTCTTCTCTTTCCTATTTCCTCCCCAAGCAAAGTTAAATAATAATCACAAACTACTAAAAATGCTTATTAAGATAAAGAGGAAAATCAATGGAAAGAAGAATGTGATAAAATTTGCCTCCCACTCAAAAACAGAAAGTGTGAAGAATGTTTGATAGACACCCCAACTTTACAAGCTTCATCTTCACGTCGGTCAAGGTTTGCCCGGCTTTACTTTGGCAATATTCACAAGATCACCAAACAATTTGTCTTCTGGCTTTGTCGGCCTCATAGGCTGCTTCTGAAGAGGAATAGAAGACGATGAAGACATCTGATAAGAGGGGTTCATATTCACTTGCCCACCGTTGTCATACATGGACAACCCAGACATGCCATGAGAGATGCCGTTCGGGGTGACATAGGGGTATGCAGGTCTCTGGGTTTGGCCATAAAATTGAGCAGCCGATTGCTGCTGACTATAAGCATAACCACCAAACTGCCCACCCTGCATTGCTTGCTGTGGATGCATGCCCATTTGTTGTGGATACATACCTACCATTTGCCCACTTTGCATCTGCATCGCTTGAGGGTACATGTTTGTCATTTGTCCACCCTGCATGGCGTGTTGCGGATACATGCCTTGGCCACCCTGCATTGCTTGTTGTTGGTACATGCTGGCCATTTGCCCACTTTGTATTGCTGCTGGCTGCATGCCTGACATTTGCCTTGGCTGAGTAGCTTGCTGAGGATGGATGCTTTGCATTTGCCCTTCCTGCATAGCATATGGATATGCACCTGGCGCTTGACTGGGTTGCTGAGGCATCTGCATAGTTTGGGCGTAAAAACCACCTGGATTGATATTTTGAATTGCTTGGGGTTGGGAGATACCGAGTTGATTTTCTTGTGGTGCTTGGGTTTCCCAAGGGGGAAGGGGAAAATCTCCCTCACTTTGATCGTTCAAGCCTGTTGCAGAAAGATGACAGGTTTCATAAATAACAATCACCCATAGATGTGGTTACAAATGAGGATCAATGTTACCAAACATGATATTTGTTTTCGGATTCACTTAGGACTGCATTTCCAATTGGAGTGTTATCCCACAGATCCTGAAATAGTGAAATCTATTCCAAAGCCAGCTTGGAATTCGCAAAATCACTAATAGTCCTTTTCATTCAAATTTTCCATTGTTTACATTTTCTATTTTGTAACAGCGAATATTTCAAGAGAATCACTGATAATTAACTTACCTGCAGCTGATGGCTGCTGCAAGCTGAAGCCTTGAGCTTGACCATTAAGTACAGAGTTTGCATTAATTACTTGGGATCCTTGTGCGTAATGTGTTTGCTCCAATTGAGATGCTCCAGGTTCAGGAAGGTTACCATTAGAATGCAGCCCAAGTGGTGCTACCTGAAGGCCATTGATAGAGGGATATGTTTGCTGTTGGGGAAAAGATGAATGAGAATCCAAGGAACTGCTCGTGTTATCAGTGACCGAGGAAAACATGTCTGAGAGAGCCAGAACATTATTCTCCGAGGAAGAAGAAGCTAGAGTTTCAGTAACCGGAACAAGAGCAAGGTTGTCACTTGCTGGGGCATCATCCCAACTTAGAAGGTCAGGAGCACTCACTGCCGAACGATTTGCAGGACCACTTTTTTCATTGGATGAGGGTGGAGCTGGCAGCAGCAACTGATCAAAAGGATGCTGATTACTGGTGTCTGCACCTGCATCTGACCTGCATAACGAAAACAAAACCACGTTATAAGAAAAAATGGTTTCTGAACAAATATCGCAAAGCATAAGTACCCTTTAAAACATGTGTTCTACTAAAAAATGGCAACACGTGAGAAAAAGGTAACCAAATGCAAAGAGAAACAATAAATACTTACAAGGAGAAAAGGCAGCAGATGGTTGTTTTATTTATTTTTGTACATAGTTATTATTATATTTGGATTTATTTTAAGAAGCTAAATCTTTTCTATTATGATCACGTTCAAAAAAAGTCCCGTGAACAACATACACATCCATCTACGACAAGTTCCTACAGATGGTCTGTTCTTGCTGCTTCCACTGTAGAGAAATTGAGATTATTTGTTTGGACCATTCAAAGAGTACACCAAGCTATCAGAAATGGCTACCAACTTATCATGTCATTTTCATAATCTTATCGTCAAACTCCAACTAAAACAGTAGGCTAATAAACAGCTAAAACTTCAAAGGTCTCATAAACCAAACTATCACTAGTATTTCAATGAAACAAGTAGAACCTGCAGAGAGCACAAAGGATATAATTGTCTTCTATTTTTAGATATATCCTCAATACAGAACCATGCATGCCAAACTTGATGTAATTTCGTCCAAGGACTAGAGTGCAGAAAACCTATCATGTGCCCATCAAAAGGCAATTACTTAATTTCAATTGAACATTGAATTGTTTCCATAGATTCATAGAAAGAAGTATATTTTACCTTCCATTTCTTTCCTTGGAAGTGCCCTCTGTTTTACTGTCCGGTTCACCAATATCAACAAGGGCCGGGGGAGTTTTCGGTCTCTCCTCTCGAACAGCAATCCCAGCAGCAATAGCATCATGCTTGGCAAGCACACGTTGAAGATCATCATTTAGAGCTAAGCCTGCAGAAAGCAGTGCCTCGTCTCTACATGAAGGTAAATTTATTAGAAAACACCACACGTATAATATAGGAAAGGTGAACTAAAATTCAATATAAAATGATCGAGACAAGGGGAAAATGATTTTTTCCACTTAAGAGCACATTTTGAACATCTGGTGTGGAAATGCAGCTGGAATCATGAAAATGGGAAAAACGATTGAAAATTACCCTGGTTTGAAAAATAACAAAATAATAAACCTTGTTTCCTTCATGATTAGCAGCTGGAATATTTTTCCTATTAGCACATTAGATTAGAGTTCTTTGTTCGTAGCTCTCCTCGTTTACTACAACAAAATGGAGAAGTACTTTGTCTGGAAGCAACATCAACAGACGACATATTTTGCGACAGCCTGCAAGCACATATTCCTAATGTTTTAACTTTTATATTTGATTTTTCTGAAATATTAACATGGCCTAACCATCTTGGTTCTGGTCAGTAGTTCCAAAGGACTTTTAATGACGAATAGTGGTGTAACTTGTCATCTTTCCTTATTAAAGAAATGTTAAACAAGATCTTCGCTCATTAAAGAACACAAGTTTGACTTTATCTAGTATTGGCCAAGTTCCATGTACAAACTTCAATGTCTGGATCCTAATGAAAAAGCACAAGATACATAAAACTCACTTTTGGGCGTATTAATTTAGAGTAACTTGACCACAAGCACAATTAATTGCTTCATGCTATAAACTCTAGTCCTCTTACATACCAATTCAGGCAACATACAATATCTAATTATTCAATAGCTTCAGTAAACTCATCCACGTGAAAATAAGATAGATCTGACAAGATGATGTTATCCTGGCTCAAAAGCACCTGTGTAGTTTAAACAATATAGGTATCTTCCTTTGATGTTGCTAGCCCTAGCAGTTACTTACAAGGCCCTGACACTGTGGGGGTAATCCATCAGAAGATAACCATTTTTGGGCTTGAGTATTGGAGCCAAATTAAAGTTTTTCATTATGATACAGCTATATAGGTATTAGATAGAAGATAAAAATGCACAAGAAAATACAAGAATATAAAGGAAGCAAGCGAAGAACAAAGAAATGTAACCATAATGCAACTAAAGGGGATAATTTTTGTAAAGAGATTAGAGAATAAAAATGTAACTTGAATCGTCAACTTTTAAAAGGTCTTCTACAAGCAGTATTATCCGAGAGAGGACTTACGAGGTTGTGTTTACAAGGTGAAACACCCTTCTTTTGTAAGAACGACATTGTTCAACAAGATCAACAATAATCTCCTCTTTGAGTCCCTATATCAACATATATTATAGGGTAAGAGTGTTGCAGTATAAAAAGAAGTTAAGAGTTAAAACAAAACAACTTCAAAAAACTTAAGAGATCGCTTGCTAGCAGTCTTGAATTTATTTTCCTTTTAATCATAGGCTTACAGCTCTGTCAACAAAGCTTTAACTTAGATAGCCACAATTCTGATGGAAATCAACTAAAGAACGGCACTCTTGTGCACAAGTAAGAATTTAATTTTGCTACAGATGAAGAGCAATTAGTTTATAAGTCTATAACTCAACCGAACCAAAGTACCAGAACAACACTCTACTAGCGACTTCTTAACACTTAAAGACAATACCAATGAATATAACGAGATAAACCATTAATAGAAAGAGAAATTAATAGACCTTGAGACAATACATTTCGCAATGTAATAGTAAAATCTACCTCTTTGTTAGCCGGATCTAAAGCACTTAACATTTCTGCTAGAACATCCATTACCTCCCGAGCATTTTGAACTTCTGTTAGGCTGAAAACACAACTCTAAAAGTTGAGCACCATATAATAAAATAATTTAGGAAGAACACTGCTGAGATGCAACAAAATTAGAACATAGAACATCAAACTACAGCTGGTGGATATATAAGCACTATTTATAATGCTGAAGTATCTTTGAACTACAAGCTGAAAGCCTGAAACTGATAATGTTTTAGAAGATTAGTGTTTTTCTGCAAATTTACATAAAAGGTAAAAAGTAAAATGGGTACAAGTGTTATTGGTGTTCTTGCACTAGTGCACATTAAAATTCAATGGTCATGCCATTAGTTTCTTACTTTCTTAAACCCACTCCAGATAGCAAATAGCTCAGAAGTACTTGGAAACTATTTAAGTTTTTCATTTCATGAGAACTCCCCATCTCCAATTCACAAGTTTTTTTTTATTGATACTCCAATGCACAAGTTCAAATAACATACACTCTGTTAAGTTAAAAAAAATGCTCAGTGCATAGCTTGGTATTTTCTTCATGATCAAAGAGTTGCAGGAGAACATATATTTCAACTGTCCTTCATTTTCATAAACACTTAGCAAAATAGTGGACATTCAGAATATACAGGTATTAAACATACCGAAAAAGAAGTAAATGGTCCAGGAATACAGCAACACAAGCATGTCCTTGAATTATCAGTCCTGTGGAACTATATTTTCAAGTAATAGTGTCACCAAGATACCACTATCTATAGTCTTATGGAACTATGTGGTTTTCTACTATCGGAATTTTTTTTGCAAATGCCCGCGGCATTCTACTATCTGCAATAATCACTGTCCGCAAAAAGGTAAATGAACATCCCCATTAATATATGGCAGGCTTGCACCATTCTTTCCTATATAGAGTACAACAATAAACAAGTGCATGTCAACCTGAGACTTAAGTATCAATAGACGCATATCATATATATTTCAGTAGCAGCATAAGTAACGTAAGGAAAATAGTAAGAACCTGAAATTGGGTAAGTCAGGGACGCCAGACGATTCAGCTGCTTCTTCGTGATTGATCTCAGGTGTGTAACCAGGACGTGCACCTGCCTGAGGAAATATGGGTGCAGTCCTCTCTGTCCTCTGGGGAAATACAGCTCCAGCATGCTGATAACCAGGGTAGAACAATAAAAAAGTGAAAAGGGTGTAACATCTTACTGTATCCAACAATTTACTCGATTTTTTTCTAAATACAAGATGAAAAAAATACAAAATTTGGAACAGAAAAAAAATTATGACTCCTAACTAAACTTAAAATGTCTCCCATTCATTAACATGTAAAGCATTGTACAAGTTTCAGAAAAGTACCAACAACTCTTGGTATGCAGCATAATATTGAGGGTATCTTGCCCTAGGGCCGCCAAATGCTTCTTGCCAGGTATCTATCAGAACAAGTATCTTCTCCTTAACATGAAAATCAGGCTGTACATCGGATGCAAACATCATATAAATTATGCAGTTTGTGTAACTTACAATATAGCTTTAGTAGTATTCTGAGAGTAAGGAGCAAGAATTGCATAAAAACTAACCTTCTTTTTTACCATCTTTACCATTAGCTGGAGCACATTTTTCTCAGCAACATGCATATGCACAATATCACCACAGTTCTTTATCAATGTCTCTAAAAGCTGAAAAGTATAACAAGCACCAAGCGAGACTTAGGACAGGCACTCTTAATTTCTGTATAAGTGAGATGTCCAGTTGTTCACACAGACTAAAAGCATTTAGCCTAAACAGGGCCCAAGGAAAAAATGGCAAAACAAGCGTAAGTACCAAATTGTTTTGGTTTCATGCCAAGTGCCTGGAACTCAAGTTGGCTAGTTTGTGGCCACAGTGATGATAAAAATAGTGAAGCAAGAAACTTCTACATTGAAACCAACATGTCTTTTATTGGAACAAGTAACGGTAAACCAATCACGGCATTTTCACAGGGCGAACCCATTGCACAAATTTAGCATTTAAGGTAGATTAGCTGTTATGTACCCAGGCCAACAGCCTAACACCATGAAAGTTGAACAATTAGGCTACTCTGCGTTAAAAGATAAAGCACTTACCGTGAGAGTGAGGAGCTGAACCTTTGGATTCTTGCTCTTGAGACGCCTTTTGATGCTTTTCACTACATCCCTCGCTTGCCTGTCCACGCATAGCCAACACCAAAATTACAACCAGGACATGACGAGCACGTACAAAAATGGAGAGTCAAACCTCAACTAGCAATACAATCAGTTTGAACAAATAGACAACAGATTCCACATGAAAATGTTTGCAGCCATAATTCAATCAAATCGAAACTCATAAGTCCATAACATGTGCCCCAAATCAAACAGGCATTATCATAGAACAAAGCAACATCCTCAAATTCACTGCCAAAGAGAATCTCAACAGTTCACCAAACAAAAACGTACAAACACACAACAAGATCACAAACGAAACCTCACCGATCCAAATCTCCCCAAACCTAATCCTACCGGAGCCATCAATTCCCTTCAAAACCCCAGATTCAGATCCAGGAAGAGCAGTCAACATTAGGAAAGAAGGGATTTGGGTGCAAGATGGCATACCCGACGTCGCGGTTGAGGATTTCGCAGATCTCGGTGTTCATGGCCCAGTCGGAGCCGATGAGCATGCTGCTGGTGGCGCGATCCACCATGGAGCTCGCCATCGCTAGGAATCGAATCGGATTCGGGATCTGATCAAAATCGATGGAAGAAACCCAACCACTCCTCTCTCTCTCTCCTGTTTCTCTCTCCTATCGTCTTCAGATTTTTAGGAGACGAGAGGAAAGAAGGAGGGGGGTAGTTTGGGGCGGTTGGTGGTGATAATGTCAATGTAATTAAAGATTTTGCCTTAATAGAATAATAGCTTTGGCTTCCATTTCATTTCGCACCCGTTGCATGATTGCATCACAGCTGCGATACTTAAGCTGTCACTTTTTTATTTGACGTGTAAAATAGTAATATCGCAACACCAACTTTTGTGTTTTTTTTCCCAAAAAAATATATATACTGATTTATTAAAGAATCTAGTTGATTTGCATCGTTATCTTCAAAAAAATCTCAATGTATCTCTTCACCATCCGATTTGTTTCGGATCCCCACCGTCCCACTGTGTCAACTTCTTTCTTGTATTGCTGTTAAATATTTTGAAAATGTTTTATAAAGAAAAAAATCAAAATATTATATAAAAAAGAAATTAAAAGAATATAAGGTTGTAAAACTTATGAGGTAGATTAACAACTATTGTCTCGTTTGTTAAATGAAAACACAACATCACAAGTTCACAACCTTATATTCTTCTTTTTTTATAATTATTTTTAAAAAATTCTTTTATAAATTTTCACATTTTTAGTATAAATCATCTGGTCTCACGAAGACATAGTGGTCCACCAACCTAAAGATCAAGCTAAACATGCGCACATTGTCGATAGGATTATTGATTTCTTTGACTTATTATCGAATACTAACCTATGGAAATATATCTGAATATCAAAGGAAGATAGCAAAGCAAGATAAAACGAAGAGATAAACGTTAAAAAAGATATAAAAATAAGAGATGGATGGAAAAATGGAAACTTCTAAAATGTGAATTGTATATTTACCTTGCTAAGAAAAGGATGAGATGTACGACTACCATTAAAAAATTGAGACCATATACCGGCCTTTGAGCCCAATCATTCTCGTGTTACGGTGAGAAGAAAAGGACAAGTACGATTTTGTTTGGAGGATTCCTAACGTGAGAGCTTTTCGGGTCGGGGCGAAATTCGTCCCGACCTGGCTCTCCTTAATGGGGAGCGGATTCAGGTCGGGTCGTGACCTGGGTCTGCGACCCTTCCTGAGTCATGACCCAGGTCTGGCCATGTGGTCAGACATGGTTGGTCGGTTTTTTTATGTTTTATTTTTTGTTATTTATATTAGTTAAATAATATGTTAATAATATATATAAATAAAATAAATTGTAAATAAATATAATAATTAATAAAATAAATCAATTGTATTAACTATAATAATACAAAATTAATATTGAATTTAATATCGATTTTCAAATTGTGTTAACCTTTCAGGGGGCGTTGCCTCCTAAAACCCCCGCTAGCTCACTGGCGAGCTGGACAGTCGCTCGCTGACCGGGCAGCGAGATCCCCGCCAGTACGAGTTCAATATGTTTCAACCCAACTTTTAAAAAATATTACATTTTCTTGTGTTTTTGTTAAATAAATCAATTAAAGTGTATCACTTATTAATATTTGTTAATAATATAGTAAACAAAAAAATTGAAACTCAAATAAATAAAATTAAATTAACTTCAAAACAAATTAACAACCAAACACATAACATAGATTTCTACTACAAAAAGGAAATAACATGAAATTTTACTTAAACTAAACTTAACCGAAATCGATTAGCAACTAAATACGTAACTAAACTAATTTAAAGATGTCCATTTTTCTCAGCCCAATCCAGCAACTTTCCAAGTGTCTTTTCCTTCACTTCTGTGCGGTTCGATTTACCAAATAATGTGTTCATTAATGCTATCTTCTCAGTGGCCAGCTTCAACATTGCTTTTCGCTCCGATTTTTCACCTCTAACTTGCGAACAATATTCAAGTTTTAAACACAAGTCTACAACCCGATCGTCAAGTTGATTTGCTGCTCGAGCTTTTCCCTTCTTATTTGCCTTTTTAACCCCTTCCGGACGCTGAAAGGATTGTTCTGGAGTTTCATCTGGTGTTCTTTCGTTCGGTGGAGACGACCGGGTCGAAGAGCTTTCCGTGCTTTTCCTCTTACTCCCGCTTCCTGATGTTGGAGTAGTTTCTACTTCCTCTAGTTCAATTATGGGTGGGCGTGCAGGTGTTGCACTTCCCGAACCAGGTTTAACGAACGACTCCCACTTTGGGTACTTACGTAACATTTCCCATACATGAAGAAATGTGATCTCAATGTCCTCCAACGCTCTCGAGTTTTCGATGGAATGAGAATTAATTATGTTTGTAATATGTATTGTAATATTTTATCTTTGAATTATTATAATATGTAATTGTCGAATTTTAATAAAATCTAATTATTATGTGTTGTTCATAATTATTGTAAGTTAATTAGATTAAGTTATTATAAAAATAATAAATTTAATAGTTTGTGAATTATTATGTTGATATAGAAATTGAGGTAAAAAGAAATGATGTGGAGGAGAGAGAGTGTTGAAAGTGGGGTTGGGGTTAAGAAGAGAAAAATGGGTTGGGTTGGGTTGTGGGTTGCATAGTGTTTTTTGCTGACATGACAGAGAGAGAAAGTTGAGGTATAAAGATATTCGAGGTTGGGGTTAAAGATGACCTGAGGAGGATTGTGAGTTTTTGTGACGTGGAAACCCACTTCCTTTCTTTGCATGGAGGAAGTCCACTTACTTTCGGATTGTGGTAGTATATAATATTCTAATGTGATGGTGTATAATTGGTAGAGCGGTGACTCGTGTGGACGAGTCCCACCTCGCACCAATTGGAGCAGATTTCAATAAAAATTTCATAACCTATTAGAGCATTATCAACGGGGTCTTGTGGTGGGTTGTGGTTAAAATGTGAATAGTGTAGGAAAAAAATTGAGTTGGGAAGGTAGAAAGCTGATGTGGACGAGAGAAAAACCTGATTTAGAAGAGAAATAGCTCATAACCAGGTCATGGTTAGTGATGACTTAAGGATAAATTCTTTTTTGAGTGAGTAACTTCACCACCTAAAAAATGAGAATGACTAAACTACACTTTTGATAAACTTGAATTATTTTTTCTTGAAAAAAATTATATCGTTTATGTAGAAACGGATTGACTTAAAATAGAAATAACTAAGAAAATATAATAATGAAATAAGAAAATTATTTAATGATTTTTTTATATATTGATGCTACACATGTATTTAAATTAAAAATAGGAATAAATTGACTATGATATTGTATGACTTAATTGAATATTGCATATCTCATCTCATTAGTGGATTAGGGAGTAATCATATCACGTCGCCTGTCAACCACTTAAACCATCCCTTACGGGATTAAAAATCAAGGTCATCCGAGGTCGTTGGACGACCAACCTGGGATGACCAGGAGATGACCGGGTTGTGGACGAACGACCGGGTGGTCGACGACTCGGTCGTCCTTTTTTCTGTTTTTTTGTTTTGATTTTTGTTTTGATTTTTTTAATTTTTTTTGAAAATATGTTTTATAATTGTTTTGATTTTTTAGAATTTTTTTAATTTTTACCAAGATGGACCATGAAATTATGTGGAGGAGAGAGATAAGTTGTTGTGGGTTGGGTTGTGGTTAAGAGGTGAATAGTGTAGGAAAGAGAAGAAAGTGGATTAAGGAAAGAGAAAGCTAATGTGGAAGAGAGAGAAAACTGATTTTGAAGAGAAAAATAGCTGATTACCAGGTCATCCAGATCATAGTTAGTGATAACATTATACAAATGAGACACATTGCATTGGTCTCTTAACCCGCAAACCCGCTTTGCCAACTACCATCCTGCTAAATATATTATTATTTATTTAATAATATATTATGAATATAATATTTAGAGTTTTAAGATTAAAAAAAGAAGTGTACGATAATTAAAATTTGTTTTCCTGAATTATACTTTAATATCATTTTGCTGAATTTCCAAAGTTTACAGTTAACACACACATTCCATTGAACATTCGTTTTGTTTCATTTTATTCTCTTGAACTTTAAAAATCTATTATTTAAACCAACATTTGTCTTTTTTGCAATTTTTTATTGTATCCCTAGTACACTCCTAAACTTATATTTATGTGAAAGTTCGGATCGAAACATATGTCGTATATGGTTGGAATTTGGATCAGATTGATACTTAATCTGACCCAAATTTCAACCAAATTCGACTCACATTTTGATCCGAATTTTCACATAAATATAGGTTTAAGAGTGTACTAGGGATACAACAAAAAAATTGCAAAGAAAATATCAATATTAGTTTAAATAATGGAATTTTAAACTTCAATGGACAAAGTGTTACAAAACGAAAGTTGACGGGAGAGGAGGGGATATTGTCCACTTTGAAAGTTCAAATGGTGCAAAGTGATGTTAAGACATAGTTCAGAGAATCAAACTGTAATTAACATTTAAGTTTAACCAGGACAACTTAAGTATTAATCCTATAAGTAGGAATAATCCGCTTAATAAACTCACTAATCCACTTAAAAACCCAACAAACTCAATGGATAATAACAAATAATTCAAAATGTTTAACCTACCTTGCACCCGTCTAACTCACCTTTAAGTGGAGTGGGTAGCGTTGATGGGAAATTCGTACCGTTTACAACCCTCACTGTGGAGGGATGGGCATAACCCAATTTACACATCACATAAATGATAAATCATATAATCAAATTGCACATATATTGTGTATCTCAATCTTATATAGGTTCTCAAATTGAAGATAAATCAAGCTAAAGAATTCAAGATTTGTAACCAAAGCTAAATGAGAAGACCTGTAAAATAATTCTTTATGTGAGTCATACGATCTAAAATGTAAACTTGATGATTAAAATGAATTTCAATAGGATCAGACGACCGAAACTCTTTCGATCGATTAAACTTTAAGTATTTGTTCACATCCAAACCTCACTGAATTCTCCCCGTTTGGACAACTAAACCATACACAATCAATTGATTTTCCTTGGATCGGTTGATGGAGTTAAATCATAACGGCTACATTTTCTTACTTCCCTTGGAGATAGCATTAAACATATCAACTGTATGATGGAACACATTTTGGTCAACCATTCTTCTGGTCTCCTGGCGCACAACGAACTCTTCCACGTGGCCAAAAATAGCAGTTGGACTCTCAACTGATATATGAATTCGAGATGTTAGAGTAAAAGACAAATTTTGAAATCCGACCAACCGATTGGTCACCGCATGCTCGAATTCCTTTAAGATACTCGATTCAAAACCTTACTGAAAATTCTAGACCGGAGGGTCAAAATCTAGATCTTTACTGGAAGTTGAGGAATAGGATTTTCGATCATTTATTGGTTAACCGAAATCTTAATTTTGACCAGGTTTACTCCGGAATTCATATGATAGATTTATAAACGGACAACCAATTCTAAGAGTTTTTCTGCCCAAGCTTGTTGAATCCTTTTGACTTATTGTTGCTCCAACCCACAACAACTTTCCAAACGAATCTATTTGCTTTTAATTATATAAATGCATCATTCACTAGAGACAACCACATTTTTTACTTGTTCCAATCAATCTTATACTTGTGCTTCACTCTTTATCATTCAAAGCTCCACCCAACTCTCATTATCCATTGAATACACCCTAAAGCCAAAATCCAAATCATTTGAGTGCATTCAAGTTGGAGTTTTTACTGCTTTCAAATCAACGTGTTGTAAAACTTCGAGGAAGCTCTTTCACGTTGCGAGAGGTGGATCAAACAAGGCGAGGGTGTTTATCAAAGCTCGTGTCGTAAGGGTTTATCTTCGACTTGGAATGAGAAGGATAATAGATACTCGAGTAGCAATCAAAACTCGGGAGATGATTAGATCACGGTAGTAATAGGATCTCTATAAATTGTCGATCTTCTTGTGGTTTGCGATTTCTTTCACTTGTACTTTTAAATTCTACATTTTTAGTGTAAAACATCGCATAATATGTTCACCTCCTCTAGATTAGTGTAGACCCTACCACAACAACTGTCATGATAAACCTATCTATTGCCACATTGTTAAGACCTACCCGGTTGACTCTGGAACAATGAAGCTACTAGCAATTCAGGATTGCATCAAGGTGGCCACCTTAATTTGTCGTGAATCGTGATTGAGAGGCAATGGTGGAATCCGACGCTAAGGCATGTGTTGACTCTTCCTGGGTCGCACCAAAGGCGGACCAAAGAATCCCTCATTTTGGAGGGGTGAGCATCTCCTAGTAAAAAATCCTCCTATCAGCCTGCACCACATGCAAAGAGGTTGCAACACTGTCACGGACAAGCTCGCCAAAGAAGTCGTTAAGGACTCTGCAGTGGTTGCTGTAGATCAAAGTGAGGATTAACAAAGACTGATTTCCTGTGGAAAGAAAGAATAGGCGTCCAGATCCAATAAACCTCAAATTCCAAAACTGTATATGTAATAAGTTGTTGAGTAAATCCAAGGAGATTGATTGTTGAGATTTTGTTTCTCTTGTGAAGCATTAAATCCAATCTTTATATATATGACAATCCTCTACTTTGTTTCCTTACTAATTATCTGATTATTTAACTACCAACTTCAAGATAAACCATATCATTTAAACTTAATTTCTATTCCGTCTTTCAGCAAGCCGTACCCGCAAGCAATCACCACGACTAAAAAGGTTCAAACATTGGTATCCTAATTTATTGGAACGAGGGATAGAAACAGACAAGCATCGTCACAACAAAACAACCCACACTCGATCACTCATCCACAAACAGCAAACCTCAACCAACCACCCCTCTTCTCTTCTCTTCCACCACCAACCCCAAACCCTAACCCTAATGGAAACCCTAGGCGTCCTCCTCACCGTCCCCATGAACTCCTACCTAGAGCAAGAGCTCAGCAAGCGCTTCCCCCTCTTCCACCTCTGGGAGTCCCCTCCCGACCAGAGGCCCGCCTTCCTCCGCTCCAAAGCCCACGCCATCCGCGCCGTCGTCGGCAATGCCACCGCCGGCGCCGACGCCGCCACCATCGATCTGCTTCCCAACCTCGAGATCGTATCCTGCTTCAGCGTCGGCCTCGACAAGGTCGACCTCGGAAAGTGCCGCGAGAAGGGGATTAGGGTTACGAACACGCCCGATGTGCTTACTGATGATGTCGCGGATCTCGCGATTGGGCTCGCGATCGCGACGATGAGGCAGATTTGTGTTTCCGATCGGTATGTGAGGAGTGGGGCGTGGAAGAAGGGCGACTTCAGATTGACTTCCAAGGTACAGCCTACTTTTGTTTTTGCAAGTTTGATTTTATTTAATTTTTTTATTTATTATTGTTTTTAATCGCTACCTGTGGAGATAGCTTTTCAGAATTGGAGTTGGAATTGAAACCAAAGAAAATTGACACACACACACACACACACACAAGCGGAGCTCTGAAAACGCTAGTTTTCGATTTAAAATTCAGTTAGAATCCACTGTCATCATTTGAATTCAGTTACTTGAATCAATTGAGTTGAGTTGTAGTTAGTCTTATTTGTTGCCCTTGTTTGAAGAGAACTTTGATGCTGCATGGTGGGAGGCTATGAGTTGTGAATCTTGTGATGAGCATGTAGCTTCAGCAAACAGATTTTGTTGTTTAGGTGGTAAGGTGGCTTGACAAAAAATAGTCTTAGGCTACGATCCATTAAAAGACAATGAATGATGATTTTGTTAGGGGTGTCCAACTTAATGATTGTAGTTTTCTTATAATTGATTAACTTTTCTAGTGGCGTATGTCATTTTTATTTGAATTGATGAGAAAGTATTAACATGATCTGTCTGTGGGTGTTGAGTCCTGAATATTATCTTCTCTTTATCAAGCATTTATATCTTGCAGAGGAAACCTTTATTTATAAGTAGTAAATGCTTGTCATAACACCTGTTTTTTCTTAATTTGGTAGTTGCAGCTTAAAACAATTCTTAATTTCTAGGGCTGTTGCAGCTTAAAACAATTCTTAATTTCTTCAGCTGTTTTTTCGTAGTTATATTTAAGTGTTGCAGACTTGCAGTAGCTTATTTGGTAGCCCATGTTGACATATTGGAGTTCTTTTTACAAGCAAAATATACAAGATTACAACCAAGGTTCATTTTCATGTTGCAGTTCAGTGGCAAAACAGTAGGCATCATAGGTTTGGGCAGGATAGGAATGGCTATCGCCAAGAGAGCTGAAGCATTCAACTGCCCAATCATCTACTACTCTAGATCAGAGAAGTCCAACACAAACTACAAATACTACTCCAACGTTATCGACTTGGCAGCTAACAGTGATGTCCTCGTTGTTGCTTGCCCACTGGCAGAGGAAACCAGGCATATCATCAATCGTGATGTGCTCAACGCTTTGGGTCCAAAGGGTGTTCTCATCAACATTGGCCGAGGCCCCCACATTGACGAGCCAGAGCTGGTTGCTGCGTTGCTCGAAGGGCGACTGGGCGCAGCTGGACTGGATGTGTTTGAACATGAACCTGAGGTACCTGAGGAGCTGTTTGGGCTTGACAATGTGGTATTGGTACCTCACATTGGAAGTGGGACGGTGGAAACTCGGCAGGCGATGGCGGACTTGGTGATTGGGAATTTGGAGGCGCATGTTTTGAAGAAGCCTCTGCTGACTCCTGTGGTATGATCTCAACCCTGTTGTGCTTGAGTTGCCAAATTTGTGTTCAGTCGTTCTGCTGAATTCATGTACTTTGGGTTCAGAGATGAACATGATGTTATCATATTATTCAAAATTAATTGACACCAACTGCCTTACCCATAGTTTATTGGCTGGCATCAAATGGTTCAAATCAAACATCTGTGCTTTAGTCAAAATAAGCCATAAAAATTGCTTAATTTCCGGAGGGAAAACTCTGACACAATTACGACAAATAGTTTTTTTTTTTTTTGTCCTGGTAACATTCACATACACTTTGATATAAGGGAGAAAAAAAGGATCTTCATAGAACATGTCGTATCAGGCAACGGGAAGCGCGGGAAGCACCCCTTTGAAGACAAGGAAGTTGAGTGTTTCCACACAGTAGATGAAAGTGTCCTCTGCATGAGTAAAGTAGCATCCGAATTTGGCACCCACCACGCATTGCCAACCACATCCATAGCTCTTGTCGAACCCCTTCCTAATCAAATAAAACAAGAGCAAAATTCAAATTTCTGTAAGAAAAATAGTGTCTGGTTAAGCTAAAAGAGGAGATCAAGAATAGTAGTACCGTTTTGACGTGGGTGGCGATGCTCTTGCAATCTGTAACGTCGAAAAGGTTGAGGGCGTGAGAGGCAGAGGACACGGCCTTCATCTGCATTAATAAAGGCATGTCCGTTTCCTCTATCAATGCCTTCCCTTCCAACATGTTTTCCTTCTGTGTCGGTCCCGATCGCCTCAACAATTTAAGATTTCTCTCTCACTAAGTCTATCCTAACGTACAACAGATGGCTAATAGACTTAGGAAAGCGAATATTCGATATAATTTTTTTAGGATAAGAAATTGAAAATAATTCTCATTTTAATTGATATACATATAATAACATGTATGACCGCTAACGCCCAAGTGCATAAAAAGATAACGCCTATCCCATTAACGCAAATTTTAAAATAAAAACTACGAATATAATGTGTGTACACAGATACAATTCATAGTAATCAAATATTATATGATGCACTTATGTAGGTGCAGAAGCGAACGTATCAATATGGTTGTTATGTAACCTTCAATCAGATCAGGCTCCCAAGGTAATCTTCCCGGTACATTTGACTTTAAAGCACAAGCGTATAGGAAACCCACTCATCACCGGCACAAATGGAAGCAACGATGAATTCCAACGAGGGCAAATATATCTCTCGACAACTGCCTGCCCTAGCAAAGGACACTTCCTAATGACAGTGTAGGTGTAATAACCAAATAAGACAATTTACATGGACTGTAAATATCATAACTTCAAAAGCTATGACGGGTGGATATTCCTAGTGACCGGCCAGTGCTTCGATCAAGGTGAATAATGCAAATATAGAATGGAAAGATTGCAGGATCACATAATTAATTACATCGGCTGAGTCATAGTACAATGGTTTAAATGAATGTAGCAGCACGCATTCTGTCTATATATACAGAGAAATGAAAATCAAATAAGAAAATTACAATGGAACACGACTAAATCAAAATTGCTCCATCCTCTAGTTTTAAGAACTTACAAGAACCTGATAAATTAATTTTGCCAATTGATAATGGGAATCAATAACTTTACAAGGTTTAGCCTTTCTTTACTTCGGCTGATGCAGAAATCATGGCTACTTCCTTGTCAATGTAGTTCTCCTTCAGAATTGTGGTGCAAACATTTGCAGGTGGCCAATACTTGAAAACAGATCTACCTAATATGTTCTTGAATGGAAGAGGACCCCTACAAAGAACAGGCAATGGGGATCAGACACCAAAGTATATTACATGGTAGGCATGGTGACATTTGTAGGAGGAACAAAGGGAAAGGGAAAGGTAAAGCTCAAAAATCCACCCGTCTTCGTTGCGATCATGCCTGATTTGTTGGCTTACCATATGTGAGAATCATAACTGTTGTTGCGATTGTCGCCCATCACAAACACCGAGTCACTCGGCACGTGCTGGAATGATATGAAAGAGAGATGTCATTGAAATATACGATGCATATGCAATGCATTCACTGAGAATGCTCTACTGCAGAATTCACCAAAGGATGATCCAAATTGGCAAGATAAGTTATCATGTACATTCAAATGCAGACTAAAAATCTCCCTGCTTGAGAAAACTATTTAGCTTTAAAATCTAAGAAACCAAAAAAAAAAATCGACTGCAGAATGACAATTTTATTGCCCAAGTAAACTAACTATAGTATCCAAAGAAACCAAAAAAGTTACAGTGACAAATTGGACAGAAGGGAGCTTACAATTGGATTCATGTCAAAAGATGGAGGCTCAAGAATGAAATCTTCATCTCGGGCATCACCATTCACTATTAGTTTCCCATCATGTACCTGCAACAAATATATAAAACAGGCAGACCTGTGTTGAGCTTGCACGATTCTTAGTGGTGTGTACAGAGATGAATCAGATGTAGTTCTTTCAGAGTGTAATGAGATTTTCAATTAATATTGTGGTAGGTGTCCATGAAATATATCCCTAACCTCACCTCGACTACATCACCTGCTTTGGCTATAATCCTCTTGATAAAAACATCCTTATCGGTAAACCCTGATTCTTGCATGTCTATTAGCCGTAGTGAAAAATGAAACGCTTTATGATAAATTGGAAAACATCATTGCGCAAAGGTGGTTTGAAACACACCTGCAAAACTGGAGGGCTTTTGAAGATCACTATATCATTCACATAAGGCTTCCTAAAGTAGTAAGAAATCTGAGCGCAACATAAAAGTTACCCATCAACGAGGCTTCAAATTACAAACACAAAGAGAATGGATTCCATCGAATGGTAAAGACTATAAAGTAACAAGAGAAAGAGAAAAATTATGCTCCAAACTTAACATACCAGAGAAAGACAAAAGACACCAATCTCTACTACTCAGAGCAGCCAAGTGAAATGGAAAACAAAAGAGAGTTCCATAAGTTATCTTCAGAAAACTCAAGTCGCCCAGTGAACAGAATGCGTTACCAATTCTACTTCCATTTTGACAAAAATAACAACAATTAACTTGGCATCGGTTGGACTACTAATCCTACCAAATTTTAAAAAAAAGTACCAGCCGATGAAACTATCTAAATGGGCAGAAGCACTAAAAGTAAGGAAATAAAGTTGCTGAGCTTCAAAGATGTCATACTACCTTGCCTTTTTTATGTTTCCGAACTCAAGTTCAGGTCAGAAGCTAGTTTTGTAAAACTTGCCTAAGTTTAGAGTGTTGGTAATACACTGGGGTGCTATTGGTTTACGGGAAAACCTTTAGAAAGTGGTGAGGTAAACTTCCAAAGTGACTTTTTAAGAGCTAACTTCTTCAGAACTTGAATTGAAGTTCCATAGCCTAAAAGTTTGAATTTGGAAAGAATTCTCCCACTTCTACTACTCGAAAAACAAGGAAAACTAAATCTGTATGACACAGAAATGAACGACTTCCCTCAATTTTCAACATAAATATACATTTGTATCAATCACTAGTAAGCTGCACTTTTCAATTCTGCTCATTTGTATCAACTGCAGTTCTGCAAGGTGCAAGCTACACTTTTCACTAGTAAACTACATTGTACCAATTGAAGCTCGGAAAGCTACACTTTTAGCTTCAACACTATTGTCTACAAACCTATCGCACCCTTACAAGAAGCACTAATCTTAAAACTTGTTTAAGTTTGTGGTCTTTTGCACTCATTTGAACAATAATCATTTGAAGAAGAAGAAGAAGAAAAACTCTTCGCAACCAACAAACTATTAGGGGGATGTTAGGAGAGCTTATTCCAAAAGCTAGCTTGTAGGAGAAAGAACCAATGGGGTTATATTACACGTTGGGCATCCCATACTACCCGATGTGTGACTAAACCGACTCACTAGGATCATAACAGGGAAACATTATCTTTCGTGGAATAAAACATCATAGGAACCAATGCAAGTAAACCAAAAGAAGAAGAAACCAACTAAATACCTTCTCAGCAACAATTCTATCCCCCACATTATAAGTGGGATACATAGACATTATCCGCTACACAAGCCCTAAAAGCCAAACAAACGAAGATCGCCGTCACCACATTCCTCACGTCATTCCTGCTAACACCAACCCACTCCTCCAAACCTCCCTTCTTCGCCAAAGATCCCACCTTTCCCCCACCGTCCTCCTCCCCATTGCCGGAGGTGGGTGGGGAGGGTAGGGGTTTGGACCCGAAGAGGTGGATTTTTTTTTGGAATTTTTTTGATATAATATTGAAAAAAAGGGAAGAATATGAATCTGAAAAATTTATTTAACAAATTATATTTCTTGAAAACAACACCTGTGATGTCATTTTCATTAAACAAAAACAACATTACCAATGTTGTTTTTATTTAAATGAAAACGACATCACAGATGATTTTACCTATAGCAGAAAGGAGCCGCCCAACCTCATCTTCCTTCTCCCAACTCCAAATCACCCCCACACTTTGTTACTCCCTTTCTCCGACGACAAACAAAGTTTAGGTTGGTTTTCTTTTCTTTTTTGATTTTGAGATGTCGTTTTTACCTGTGACATGTTGAACTAGCGACGAGTTGACACCTCCTAGAAGTCAAACACAATGTATTTTTGGGTTTGAGGACTTATTAGTAATTTTATATTTAAAATAAATCATCGATACATAATTACTAATAAATTCTCAAGACCAAAAATACATTGTGCTTACTTCCAGGGGGCGCTGCTCCTTGCAACCCCTGACTGACATGTCGTTAGTTCAACATGTTTTAGGTAAAAACGACATCTCAAATCAAAAAAACCAAAAGAAAATGAAAATCGCGGACTTTGATCCCATAAGTATAAAATTTTATTCAAATCTCAAAATGAAAATAATGGATTCAGCTTAGCTCTTGTATTATGTGTCTTGTTTATATACATTGTGAGTGACGCATGTCTTGCTCCCATAAGTCAACACATCGACCATTTTAATATGATTGTTCAAGTGCAGCAGAATAAACCACTTTTGCTACCTTGTTTTGCAGCCACAATGGCACAACTGAATTAGTTCATGTAATGGTTATTACCAAATATATATTAATGCGATATGACATAGTTTTCAATCTACCTACTCTTAAAAGACGTGAAAGATAAGTAGATAATAAATACAACTACAATCAAACAAGTTCTGAAGAACCTGAACAATTTATAAATTAGTATGTTCGTAAGTGTAAATAAGTTAACACATCGACTGATATTTCTCTAAATAAAAAACAAATGTTGTTTTCATTTAGATCTAAAAACGACATATGTGAAGTCATTTTTGTTTAATGATGCCGTTTTCAAGAAATATAGTTTGTCAAATAAATTTTTCAGATTCATATTCTTCTAATTTTCTTTTTTTTCAACATTATTTAAAAAAAATTCTTTCTTTACGGGAAAAAAAGATTGAGGGATAGATGGAAAACGATAAAAAAATATAGATAGATATTGAGCTCGAGGGACCTTCAACTTCAGTATCGTTTGCATACCCTCCTATCGTTTCGTTCTATCGAAAGGGTATCTCAAATGTGAGGTATTTCAGGTATTGCGAGTTTTAATCTTATTTTGCATCTGGTGGCAAAATGAAAATTCATGGAGATGCTAAATGCTAGTGTTCTTATGCTTCTCAACCCATATATAAAAATATCCAAATCCAGAAACCAGACCTCTAGACCTCAAATAAAATAAGCATATATGTATATGATAAATATATATCAGTAGATGTATACATATTCATGATTGATAATTTGTCGTATAAGATACTATACTTCGCTATTTATACATTACAGAGACTTAATTAAAAATGACATTAGATTAAAAAAATGTCATTTGACGAGACGGTGTATAATAAACTGGCTGCAATAAGAGAATCAGAACCACCAAATACTTTAGAATACTAAAATAGCACATCATTATCTCCAAATTTCAACCTGGAAGAAATTAGTGCGTAAACTTTTCAATAAAATTAATGTGTAGTAGTCTAGTAGACAAAGAAAAATCACCTTCCTTACGCCAATCGAGATGCACAAAATCTACAAAGAACTAGTGTAACTATCTAAGGAAAGCAAAAGGAAGACATAAAAACCAACATGCGTTCTCACCTTCACCAATGCACCAGGCGAGGTAATTGCAGAGCCACATAATTGACCACTTTACAATGCATATTACGTCGTCTTCCAGAGAAACCCTCCAATACTACATTAGTTACGAAAACTAATGTGAGCCATAGCCACGGGCACTCTTCGAATAATAAACACAAAACATAACCATCAAGGGATCCTGTGAAGTGTGAACTGCACCACAACATCCAAAACCAGAGTAGACCCAGGATGCACATCCCATATCTGACAAGTTTGCGCGCCCACAGGGGTACATGATGTAAGCAGATTGAAAGGAACTGCAATGCAGCACGTCAACGATGCCCAAAGATTTCTCCATCTAGCAAGAGTGACTGACGCAGACACTACAATCGCTTTGATGGAATCATTGCAGTTATATGAGCACTCGGAACAGTAGCCCTTCTCTTCTCATGTCCAGATCAAATGTAAGAACTAAAACCACCTCCAAGAGGCACTCTTGGACTGAAGATGGCTTTCATTGATACGAAAGGACAATGCTGGAAACCTACACTCTGAAAGAGGCAAAGGTGGAAAAGAGTCAATGTTGTCATTTTGAAATAGAAAAAAGTTTGTCATATTTATTATATATATCTTTTGTTTGGTTAATATCATGCCTTCGTCAGACATATAGCGATGTCACCTACTACACGAAAGCAATACAGATCACTATCTTTTTCAATACTACAACAATGTTTGAGGTATCCAAATTAGATAAACTTAAAAAAATTGGAAACATATACATCCTACTGGAGACTGGAGAGGTCACATTCTAAAAGTTGAGATTGCCAAACACAGAATCAGCGAAACCATGTACATTACTTTCACGAGATATAGAATGTAACATTTTCATCGCTAGTGAACAAATATAATATAGATTAGGTATAAAAAAGAACAGAAACATACCGGAATGCTAAGAAGTAATCTGTCTGAATCAACCAGGACAGGGAGGGCCCTTCTAGCTGGAAGTGGAATGGGCTTTATGATACTCAAGGCTCTTTGAGCAGACAAACATGCATGTTGTAAACATAAGTTGCAGCTCGTGTCACAGTTTTGCACTGAAGAAGAGGTTCCCTGTTTCTTATATCCGTACATCTGACTCTTCGCAAGGTTTACGAGAAACAACCAATCAGCATCAACCATTGCACGTACAGAAGCTACCTTTTCCACTCCATATCTACAGGATTCACATGCAGATAGTGTATTTTCGTATTTCAAGTCACGTCTAGAAATGACAGCATCCACAGAGCAGCCATCATGGGTGACTTTTCTACTAAAATGCCACGATACCAAGAATCTGCTCATAAAATGACATGTCTGGCCAGAATGTAGTTCGATGCCTGAAATACTGGAAGAGAGAGATCTTGGCCTTCAAGCACAATCATTTTTCACATTTTCCTGTGTGTTGAAACGTTTTCTTTCTTCGAGTTGTAAGAGATTAATGCTTCTAAATGTTGACTTGCTAATAAGATTGTGCTTCCTTGATTCCTCCAGGACACCACTTGAGGTATTCACATTCAACAATGCTACAGTGGGCATATAGGCCAAGGAGTCATCAACACAGCGTTTTGCTCCCATGAGAACCTCATTTATCTCGCTTGATGTACGAGGATGACCTTTACAAGAGCATTTATTAGAGATATTGGTCATGGTCCTTGAGGGCTCTGGAATCGGGTGAAGCACAAACCAAGATTTTTGTGCCTTTGGATCCGGGGGTAGCACAAAGATAGCAACCAGCTGCAGTCAGAGCAGTCTGCATGATGCAATTCCGGAAGACTGAGCAACATAAGAACACATCATTTGTATTGTTAGCGTAGAAAGACATCAACAATAAAATACATATTAACCGTAATACAAGTGATGAAGCAATCGACCAGTTTCATAAGACAACAGTATTGATGAAATACATTACTAGGACCCAGCCGTTTAGTGTGACTAAACCTGGTGTGACAAATTTGTGTAGATCAACTTGACTACCAAAGAATACTCACTGTCGTATGATACTGGTGTATCTAATCTTCTAATAATTAGGAATGAATCTGTAAAGATTCTAGGTTTGACAGCAGCAGTGCTGCTAATGTTAGTACGTAGCCATGGCACTGCCATAGTATGTTAGCAGTAATGCTGCCAAGTATGACATAGAAAATTGTTGAAAGTAATCTTTTTGGGATTCGTTTCTTAAAAAAACTTCACTTCATTTATTACAAAGTAAACCTTCTTAACTTAATACAAGCACAACATATCAATAGACAAATTTCGACACGATAAAAAAATAGATTGAAATACCAATCTGGTGAAGCTGACTGAACCTTGCAAGGAGCCGTATGTATGTAATCCAACAGCAGTTGTGAAACGCCACCTCTAATTGGACGATGCCTTTGTGAGACGAACTGTTTAATATAGACTTCCTATTACAGTCAGACCAGTAGAAGTTCAAGAGTAAATGTTTTGACACGGCTATTAAATTAAGTTGCACATTACCATGCAGTTGACATTTAACTTAACATAAAAATACCTGCAGGACAGATGCAACAAATTTTGATAGGCATAGATCATCAACAACCGAAGGGTTAAGCTTTTTTCAGGTCTATAGTAGCATAGCCATGCTGCAAAAAATAAGGACAGTTGAACTACCAAATTAAACAAGATTTAAGGAAAACAGAGCAGTTTATGTGTCAGTCATAGACATGAGAATAGGCATCTCAATTGTGCCTAAGAAAACACATGAAGTTATACTCTTGCCAGTTGTGGGCCTGGAATATGACAATAGAAGCACCAAGTAGAACGGAACTTGTTCTCTCCTTTGGCAATGAAGTGGATCACAATAAAAAGTACTAATATCATCAATACTTAACATGAACACTTGGTGGAACTCACATGAATTCAGAATATAAGTGTAACATAAAATTTGCAGTTTGATCAACTAGAACAAATGATATTTATATAAATAGATTATTATTATATATTCCGAAGCCACCTCAAAACAATAATATCCTATTACACCTGGATAATGATTGCTGCATATTACAGATAAGAAATTCAAAATAAGGAAAGTTGCTAAAAAGTTGAACCATAAAAGTGATTTCATATTAATCCATATCACACAACAGAAATCTAGCAACAAATTTGCAAGTGGCTAGTGATATCCATTAGCCTGAAACAGTTAAATTCATTAAAATTACTAAAGTTAGAACCACTACCCTGAGATACCTACATTTGATATTGTAACATCCTCAACAGCGGAAGAAATTTAAAATTTTCAATATAACACAAGCACGATGATATTACTCAAGAAAACAGGCAACTGATGCACCAACATATATACAATATATATATATATATGAGAGTTTCAAGAGTGTGATTACAACGAAAGATAAAGGAAAATGTACATGTCATCACTAGGCCTTAAAAACAGGAAAGCAGGATCTGACTCCGAACACGCTCCTCCTCGGTCACTACCTCCTAGTGCCGCTCACGGCCTGAAATAAAACATGACTATGTCTGAGTTTCCCGTAAGGAGATCTCGTATGTCAAACTCCTATTAAAATAAATGGACTAGACATCTATAAGCATGTATGTTATGAGATGCAGTAAACAAATATCGTCTCATTGGGCCTCTGGGAACTCTCTTCCTACCACAGTAGACACAAAGCAGTAATGAGTCTCGTGGGTCCTCTAGCCCAACCCTCACACGTGCCCCAGGCACCACAGCCGGAACATCCTCGGCTACAACACAACTCTGGATCACTATCAGGCCGGCAATGTCTGTATTGTTGCCCCTCCAAGGTCGGGGACCTGTTGCCTTCACAGCTGATCCGGTGAATCGCTCTCCGGTCGGCAATGTCCGTACCGTGCCCCTCCAAGTTCGAGGACCCGTTGCCTTTGAGCTGGCTCCACAACACCAACGAACCACTCTCAGGCCGGCAATGTCTGTACCGTTGCCCTTGAGCTGACTCCACAACACCAAAATAACACAAAACTGCACCAAAAAGGTCGAACAAAACCACTAAACCGGTCGACCGAATCCTCTCCATAGGACTGGTCCAACCGAAAAACCCGCCAACCGGTCGAACGGCAAACGGGACCCGTTCGACCAAATTTCACCAAAAAAAAACTCCTTGCCGCATAAAAAGCACAAACGATCGAACAACACAAGATCGACGGTCGACCTAAAACGGGCAGTAAAATCCAATTCATGACAAAGTTCACCGGTTGACCGAACCATCAAGCGGTCGGACGAACATTAAGTTATTTTAAGTCGTCGGTCGAACGAGGTCTTAAGGCGGTTGACCGTTTTGTGGTATACACCCCTAACCAACTTAAAGCAATGTTTCGATCGAAAGGTAAAAGGGTCTCGTTCGACTGAAAGCCACCAGTAACGCCCTCTCTTCGCTTAACATGGACTACTAGTCGACCACCCAAGGGTATCGTTCGACCGGTGCGAGAGATAATGCCAAAATTACACTACAACCGGTTGACCAAACCAAACTACCGGTCGACCGTTACAGTGCAGAAAACTGCTGCACAGGTCCGACGAGCCATCTGACCTACCGTCGACCACTCAAATACTCACGAAAGCATAAGTGAGTATCAAAGTAAAGTTTGACATACCTTGAAGGTTTGAAGAAGCCTTTGAAAATCCAACGGCGAATTTTTCCCCCACTAACCCAAACTCCGGTGACAAGCCAACCGAGCCACGTCTACTCAACTCCGGAGAATGTCTGAGCTTCACCTCGCCTCACCGAAACCACCCTCTCCGCGCCTCCGATTGCTGCGGATTAGAGTAGAGAGAGAGAGAGAGAGAGAGAACCCACCAAACTATACTCTTCTCCTCTCATCTCCATCATCCACCTCATCTCCACCAACTCAATCCCAGCTCTCCATCCTAATCCACCAATTAGCTACCTAAATGGCAATTAACCCAATTAATAAGGGTTTAGGATATTACAGATATGATCACTGATCGTTCCAGCAAATGGGAGCATTGTCCTTCGATAAGAGAACGAGTGAGACGACGGGCAGAGATTGCTGCATACAGTTCTGAATTGAATTGACCTGAAAATAAGCAAAAATAGCTATTAAAATAGTGACATTGAAAGAAAAAAAAAAGCTTCGTAGTACACTGAATTTGAGAAGAACTGTATTTGAGAAGTTAATCTATGCTGAAAAGGATCAAAAGAGAAAATATCTCTAAGTTGTGGCCTGACTTCTAAAATGGTAGACCACATTAAGAAAAAGAATAACAAAGATGGCTGAAACATAACTATTGAATTGTGGGGTGGGTTCAGATATTGATTCCTAGGGAAGGTGAACTAAGAATCAGGGATTTACAAACCACTTATGCAATGAGTTGTCAATAGTGGGCACTCACTACCAATATGCACAACAAACTTCAACAATAAAAGTGCACAACATCTAACTAATAAATCAAACATCTAGCACTTTGAGATTAAGAAAGACAATAACAAAGATGGCTGAAAGACAAATCTTGCATTGTAGGGTAGCTTCAGATATTAATCCCTAGGAGAGATGAACTAAGAATCAAGGATCTAAAATCACTTTCGCAATGAGCTGTCGATAATGCTCACTAATTACCAATATGCACAACAAACTTAAACAATAAACAGTGCACAATACCTAACTAACCATATTGAAATTCTGGAAACAAACAGTCCAGCTATTGAAGCTCACCACCAAAAAGGTAAAATATTTCTTTAAATTATGCTTTGTAAAGTATTTATTTCTAAAAATGGAAAACAGAACATTGCAATCTAAAGTGCCAATTCACAACCATCTCCTGCAATCTGAACACAGAAAAGTCACGGAATGATATACTCGGCCTTTGTCAAACATTTAGAAGCAAATTCTTATGAAGGCAACCACTATTTCATATGGGGGAAAACATCAGAATTTTTTTTAAAATTCCAATTATATTCATAGCTATTTTATGAATACGGTGTGGTAAAAAAGGCCAAGGGAATCTCCTAAAAATTAAGAGAAAGAATCACTAACCACAATTCTACATTAATTTAACATATTTAGCGAAGTAGAGTAAGAAAGATAGAACATGCTTTCCAAGTTTGGATGGCATAACTTACATGAGGAATTTCTCAAGGACATGCGGATCCTATTTCGTGTAAACATTGAACTCTGATTAGTTGGATCTTCCACCAACTCTTGGTGGTTTGCTTGACAACACTATTGAGGAAAAATAGATAGATGAATGTCCGAAGTACATGACCACTGAAAAACAGAAAAACTGCAAGTACTCGTAATTGTGAATGCGGACCACACAAAACATAGGATAAGGTTAAATCTAAAAGAGAACCTTCTGATGAAATCAGGAGGATCTTTCTCGTATTAATAGCCTGATGAAAAACATTTTTCCAATTATATTGTCCATTTTTTTCAAAACCACCATGTTAATCGAAACATTTTGTCCAGCAAACAATATTGTCACTATTGAACTGATGTAGATTCTGACCGTGAAATTTTGAGATTGGTTTCTTTGGTAATGTTTACTGATAAAGGAATTGTATGAAAATATGTCATCAAGATATAACAAGCATGAGAAGGAAATAAAAACAGACAATGGTTTCTAACCTAGCAAAAGCAATAAAAATGCTACTAGGCTAAAAAACAATAGATACTGCTCCTGTAGCTTAAAAAAGTTTCACAAGTACATAAAGAAGGCACAGCTATAGCAGATAGGAAAAGACTAACTTTATACATGTCTTTTTTTGAAAAGTCCAGCATTGGCCGTATGAGTAGAATGCCATGATTCCTTGAATTCGATGGACAACAACCCAATGATGTCAGAAATAACTGAGAAACAAATGCCATACCAGCAAGGCCAAGAATGCCACTGTTGCGAGAGAGTCTGAGAATAAATAATTCAGCCTGCAATAAGTTACTGGTAATTCAAACATAATTCCTTCAAATAGAAACTATTGTTGTTAGTTTATGATTCAAACCTCATATAGATACGAGTTACGACATACTTGACAATATCATATGAAAATGCGAAACAAACACTGCAATTGGGCTATTAGTATATTACAATACTCAGATGAGATGGAGGCAAAATGTAGTCGAACAAGTGTAGCAGAATAAACCATTTTGGCTACCTTGTTTTGTAGCCACAATGACAACTCGATTAGTTCATGTGATGGTTATTACCAAATGTATATTAATGTGATATGACATTGTTTTCACTCTACCTACTCTTAAAAGACGCGAAAGATAACTAGACAATAAATATAACTACAATCAAACAAGTTCTGAAGAACCTGAACGCAGGTTATAAATCAGTACATTTTACTATAATCCGTTGACAAACCAAATTTATGTAGGCTAAAGAAAAAATAAATCAAGATGTCATTTCCCCAAAGACAAAAACAATTCCATGGACATCAGTATGACTCCAGACCTGATCATCTGAATGGTGCCCTATGAGCAAGGCACCAACCTGGTGATGTATACATACATCCTGAAAATTTTCATACCTGAAAATAAAAATTTATCAAGGCTTTAGAAAACAAACGGAGCAACCAAAAAGGAATGAAGATGGTACAACTTAAGTCAACATCTTGAAGCTAGAAGATGAAACTGACAGCAGGAAGGATTCAGATTGGTTGGAACAAATTAGAACCTTCCCAAGAGACAGAGTCTGAACATCGGGTCGACTTAACGTTTTGCTATTGTCCAATGACTCCAATTACTCACTTAAATGTATGTCTATCTGAGCAGTATTCCTAAATTTGAGAGAAGTGGCAGAGTCCCACTAAATTAGTTATTTTTACATTAGTTCATGAAACGCAATTCGAAATATAATTTTTTTTAAACTCCAATATAAAATTTTAAAATATATATTTACATTAGTTATTTTAAACTCCAGTTTTTCACTTCAAATTCATTTCTAAAGAATCCCATCCAGCCCAAACAGAAAAATCTTAACAACCAACCTCATGTCTCGAGCTGCTTCCTCCAAGTGCCCTTGCTTCGGCTTATTCTTCCATTCACAGGCCACAACCTCACATCGAATACCTACAGTGCAACATTCATTTCCAACTACTTTGTTAAGAACTGAATTTCGAAAACTTGATTTATGTCAGTAATCACGCTCCGACGTGAGCGGTGAACTGTTCATCATTCATATGATTGAACAGCAGTTTTCAAAATAGAATTGAATCAAATACTTTTGTAGGAAAATGATATGATAAATTAGCAAACTCATTCTAGCAAAAGTATGTTTCTCTAAACTCGAGCACAAAACGTTAGCTAAAAAAAAATCCGTTGTTTAAGTTCAAGCTCCACAGAACGCAATTCGAAATCAGTCCCACCACAAATCCAAAAGAGAATACATTACAAAAAAAATATTAAAAAAAATCACCCATGTCGCTGACTCTCCCGCACACGACCTTGGCCTCCTCGCTACTCTCCGGCCTCAACTTGTGATCCACAACAATCCCAAGAAGTCCACTAACGAAACCGGATCCATCGCCGCCACTCTCCAACCCCAAACCCTTCTTTTTCCACCCCGCCGTGAGAACGCAGAGCGCGACGCTGTCGGCGCCGCCGGAGACCCCAAGAGCTGCGATCGAACCGAACATCAGGAGAAGAAGGAATTAAAGGAGAAGAGGAAAGGGGGGGAGGGAGTGTTGCGGACCGATGCGGTGGTGGGGTTTGAGGCCCGCCATGACCATCCACTTGGCGAAGGCTTCGTGGTAGGCGTTTAGGTCCGGATTGGGAGTGGTGGAAGCTTTGCAGAGGAGGAGGCGGATGTGGAGGGATTGGGGGAGAGTTCGGACTCCGGCGAGCTTTGTTGAGGATGGTGATGGCGTGGGAAGAGGTGGGGGGTGTGGAGTTCGGGAAAAAGGTGAGGCAGGGGTTTATGGTGTCCCTAACTTATTAGGCCCTTCCAAAAAAACAGAAAAACAAAATCATTTCATTAGGCGCTGCCTCTTCTTCTTTTTTTTAATTATATTTTCTGATCTGCTCGATACATGACTACGTCCTAAATACTTGGCTGGTATAGATTTAATCCACGCTAAGAAAGCTCTGGTAACTAGATGGTACGTATCTTCTATTGTAATGTCCCGTTGACAAATCTTTATGAAATCTTCTTGAGTTCATCACCTATGGCTACGAGTCAACAATTCCATAACACCCTCCTAATTTGCATGTCCTGAGTCAGAAGAATAAGAAAAGGTAGACATCTTAACCCACCTCTACTCGTGAGTTGTGAGTTTGTGACTATCGAGATTACCAAAGAACTTAAGTTGAACGATGTCGTGGAAGTCAACTTACGTCGTTATATCTCACCTCCAACGATATCTTGTTAAACAATGTGGGAATATATTTGGAGAGTCATATGACTCGTCCTTAGTAACAAGTAGTTAATGTACATAAAAAAGGAGATTTAATTTGTGGCTCACAGGAAAATTGAAACCCATATCGACAAAGTTAAGAGCTGTGAATCCGAATAACACCAGCCAAGTCGTCGTAAGTGCTAAGTGCAGTACAAACTTCTGCTAGGTTTGTTCTTTGATCTAAGCAATTCTGATGTCGACAGTTAGAACACCAACCAAGTTCCTCTTATTTGGTTGTCCGCATGAAGGTGTTGAAATGGATAATAAAAAGAGCCACACAAAAATACATCTAAAAGTGTTATCATTATTTTTCTTTTCCCAAACCCACATACAAAAAAGTTATCCCATCAGAAAACCATATCAACAAGACAACTACTCCGCAAAAAGAAATTGGTTCAGATTTCTTGCAATTTAAATCAAAACGGACAATAATTAATCTAATAATTAATAAAGAAAACAAGATTGTACAACGCGGACAACATTTTCCAGGCATTTCATCTTAACCCAGTGCCGTCGTTGTCTTTGATTTTTATCTCATGACTCTGATTGCCTTCACTACTTGGTCCTGACGGGATTTGATCAGCCCTGGTGGTAGCAGTACTATTATCGGTAGTCACCTGCTCTTCACTAGAGAGAGCTAACTTCCTGAATCTCTTCATCTCTTCATTGTATTGGGATGAGTCAAAATCAGAACTACCATATGAGCCAAAGAGTGAGCTGTGACCAGGTCTCATGCCTTCGTTTAGGTTCTCCAAGGGTATAGCCCCTTCTAAAGCACGTACAATCTGATGGCATAATGAGAGGGAAAAATGAACCAAATATGTCAGAGAGCAACCAAACAGAGAGATTTAAATCATTGCAGAATTTATGTGATAAAAGAGCTCTCGGATAAAACATTTCCGAACTTGCATTTTGGTTCTACAAGTTCTATGAAAGAAACTTCAGACAACATAAGTACCCATTAAATGGAAACAGCAATAAAAGCACGACTGATTGCCAATCAACCAGGCCTGGTCATGCCCACAAGACAGTGTCTTCAGACAATAAAATGACTCTTACGGTCTTACCCTCCTACACCTTGACGTCTCAATAATTACATCATTTCAGTAAATATGAAATTACTATAGAGATTTTGAAGAAATATTAGTAAAAAAACATCTCAAATAATCACACCAGAAAGGTGTTATCAATTGTGGTGGCTCTATAAACGGACAAAACCAAACTTTAAGGAAAAGGCTCATATTACGATAACCAAGTGAATGACATACCTGACTCATTTGTGGGCGACGACGTGCAGAATGTCGCACACAAGCAGCAGCACAAGCAATCATGCAAGTCATCTCATTTTTGTTGTAGTTCTGTTGCAAACGTGGATCGGCAAGTATATCATAATTATTTTCCTCTAATGCTCGTGTAAGCAAAGGTCTAGCCTGCAACAGCGGAAAACTAGGTAATGTCAATAATCTGTAGCATTGGGATAAGATGACGCATGTAATGTAATATTTTTTGGAAAATCTAGACTAGTTGTTATCTGAGACTACCAAGAACATAACGTTATGCAAATTCTGGCATCTATTAATCAAAACCTAATCAACTAACTTCATGTGTTCCATATGTATAAGCATTATCAACTGATGATAGGAGATCCAAAAAATGGAAGTGACCATATTAAAATGTTACAATTAATCAACTATAGATAACATAAGCCAACTTCTCGATGATATACAAATCTAGAAATAACTGAACTATCACCAGATAAACAGAAAATAGCTAATAGGCAAGTACACAGTGTTAAGGAACTAACCCAGTCCACCAGGCTATCATCCATGAAGGTATGATTTGTGTCAACAGGTCGTCGACCACTAATCATCTCCAAGAGCATGACTCCAAATGAAAAAACATCAGATTTATCTGTCAGCTTGCCACTAGACGCATATTCTGGAGCAAGATATCTGAAACAGCAAATGAGGAAACTTATTGTTGTTTTCTCAAGCAAGGGAACAACAACAACCATGCATACAGTTGGAAGAATAGGTGCAGACTTCGGAGTTCTTATAACTAATGATCCTTGTTTATGACATTTGATGATTTGAATACAACAGCGTTTGACCAAAAATACCAACTTGATTGTGGGATACGTCTCAATGCTTTGAAATTTAGATGAGATAAACAACCCTATTTAACATTGAGGATAAACTAAAGGTTTCAAATGGGCTCTCGGGTCAAATAATGGAGGATGGAACTTACCCAAAAGTTCCCATAACTCGAGTTGACACATGAGTATTGTCATCAGAGAAAAATCTAGCCAGACCAAAATCAGCCACCTGCAAATAACAAGCAACTTTGGTATTACAGGACAGTTAAACAACTTTGCACTTATTAGTTCTACAGTGCATATATATCTTTTTATTTTTGAATAAGACCGCAGGATCTGCTAGAACCAGTTAAATATTTACAATTTCTGTTCCAAAGAATAATTCTAAAGACCGGAATTCACAATATAATGTGTACCTTTGCCTCAAATTTATAGTCAAGAAGAATATTTGATGCCTTTATATCACGGTGGATAATTTTGGGATGGCCTGCAAGACATTGCATAAGTGAAAAATATTTCATATACCATAAATATAAAGGATCACAAGGCATCTAACATATATCTCACAATCTTCGTGAAGATAAGCCAATCCTTTGGCAGAACCCAATGCTATTTTCAGTCTAGTAGACCATTCCATTGTAGGTCGATCTTGTCCTTCATGAAATAAATATTAACATGAGTTAGGACAACATAGGTAACGGGTAGCCAACTAACAGGAAGTGCACCTAACATTAGGAAAGGCATCATGTTGGAAAAGGTATGAACGAAGGCAATTTAATTTGGGTAAATTATGTAACCAACAATAAGTTAAATCTAATCAAATGAGAAATGTAAGAAATTTGCATTTGAAAAAAAGATGCTTATAATAGACTGAATGTTACCGTAGAATTACCACTTTGAATGTTAGCAATTTTGCACCCAAAAAGTACAATACCCCTGCCCCAGGACAGTGAATTTAAGAAAGTCTCTTCATTTTCCGACATAGCTCTTAAACCATCCCAAATGTACGTCAAATCAGGGTAAATGGGGTAACTTGAAAATTCTGGATTTTCGAAGAGTTCAAAACATTGTTGAAAATTGTGGGAAACATCTCTAAATTTATTGTTTAACAGGGCACTTCTGCAAGATACCCGTTTATTGTTTATCCACTGCTTCAACGTACTGCTGCCTAACTCATATATTAACAAAACAATTTAAAAGGACTGGTTGAGATACCATGCAAATGAAACTCCAGTGTGTTGTTAGGAACAAACTCATAAACCAGCAACATTTTATCCTCTGTCAAGCAGTATCCAACTAATGAAACCAGATGCTTGTGGTGAACACGACTAATGGTATCGATCTCAGCATGAAATTCACGTTCACCCTGCCTGCTATCAGATTTCAATTGCTTTACTGCAACCTCTTTTCCATTTGGAAGCATGCCCTTGTGCACATACCCAAAGCCTCCTTGGCCAAGGAGATTGGCATTGGAAAATCCATTTGTTGCAAGTGATAGTTCTTCGTAAGAGAAATTGCTCTTTGAGAAACCTAGAGTGATACTCTGTGATGGTGCATCCAATGGATTTTCAGAGCATGATGAACCAGAAACTCCACTATTACCAACAGATGAGGGTGGATAGCGGCTTGATGGAAGTGGTGGTCGTGGAGGAGGAACGTTCGGCTGAAGCGTCACAGCATGATTAGCAGCGGGAGCAGCAGCATATTGCCAATTTTGCGCTTGATCGACGTAATAGTTTCCTGGCACGTATAAAAAACAGAGGAGTACGTTTGATGATATTTCACAATACAAACACTTCAACGGTCTAGCAAAATTAACATTTCAAACAACACAAATACAGAAAAATGAAAACGTTTCTGATTGAGGATATTCCAAACTATTGCAATGAATCAAAATTTGTCTTGCAAACATCTTCCGCTCAGTGGACTTACACGTTAAAGATATTCTTTTGATAATAGTTCGAATGAACTTCGTTTCTTAGCTCAAACAGCAACACTCATTTCAAAATTCAAACTTCCTTTCATTGAAAATTTGCCTTCGAAAATCCCAATTGCATAGTCATTTGCTCCAACCTCCACATTTCACAATCAAGACAAAAACTTCACTAACTAAGTTGATATTCCGACAAGTAACCACACACACGCACAAAACATAAAAATAAAAATCTGTCACTGATTAATTTACTTTTTTTATAATATGAGATATAAACACCGGATCAAACAAACATCTAACCCGTCCCATGCGAGAACACACATTTCCGAAGCCAAAACTCTCACACAAACGCCAAAACGCATTTTTCAGGAAAAACAAAAACCAGAAGATCCCGAACTGGAAGAAGAAGAAAAAAGAGAAAAACTCGAGCACAGAAAGCAACCTTTCTGTGGTGGCGGAGGCATGGGAGGACCTCCTCCTCCATAAAATTCCTCCTCCCCACTCTGCCTCTTCTTCCACCTCCAGCACACGAACAACCCTGCGCAAAGCAACAGCACGACGGCTCCTCCCACGGAGATCCCCACCACGAACGACGTCGACACGGACGGTCCCCCTTCCGGCGCCGACCCCTGGTTCGTCGTCGGAGTAGGAGGAGGAGGGGAGAGGGCGACGCCAGGGGGTACGGGAGTGGGTGGGGCCGGAGGGGAAGGATCGGGGGTTGGGGACGACGGCGAAGGGGGTGGCGGGGAGGAAGGGGAAGAGGACGGAGGGGGAGAGAGGGAGGCCATTGGAGTGGAGTGGAGTGGAGAGGAAGGGTTGGGGTTTGCGGAGTGGGAGTAGTGGGGCCCGCGAAGGGGTTGGGTTGGGTGTTTTTTACTACTCTTTTTACTCTCGCGACTGGTGGCGAAGCTGTCGTTGGATGGGCGTCCACTTCCGGTAACTTTTTGGTCTTTTTCAACTTTCTTTTAGTTTTGCATGTGCACCCCTGTATAATAATAGGAAAATGTTTGTTGAACGCAGGGCGTCACGGACGCGCTCTACGTGGATATCCATGTAAGCCCTTACGTGGCCAAAGCATGAATGTTTTTTTGTTTTTTTCTTCCTGATGTCCACTCAAATCACATTAAATGCGTTTCAACTCAGCACTTTCTCTGTTTCCACCCAAATACAAATATGATGACACTCTTTCTTTCTTCTTCATTCTTTCTCTCCAGAATAAATCACCATTTCTAGGAAGATATTATGTCGAAGAAGCGTCTGATGCCGACTCCCAGGATTCTTCACAACGTAAGCAGCGTGAATGGGACAGTGCGAAGACTTCCCGATGTTCTTGTCAGCGTTAGCATCGTGAATGTGACGATCCGGTGGTGAAGACTTCGCACCACAACATCTTTGCTGCATTGTTGGGGTAAAATATACAGTGGGAGGTTTGTTGAGTTTGTGCGGGGTGGCAGGGGGCGGCAGCCCCTGCGGGGGACGTGAGGGAGCGCGTTTTGCGGACGTTTTTTTTGTTTTGACATCATATTATTGCATTCCATATATTGATTCGTTTATTCCGACAATAATGAAGCCATATATTATTCCGGACTGCAAATACACTTATTCCGGACTGCAAATACACTTATTCCGATTCCGGACAGCAAATACACTTATTCCGGACAGCAAATACACTTATTCCGGACAAACTTTATATTCCGTTTCTGGACACACTTTATTCTTAAACCGGACAACAAATACACTTATTCCAGACAACAAATACACTTATTCCGGACAGCAAATACACTTATTCCGGACAAACTTTCCGTTCCCTTTCTTGACAACTACACTTATTCCGGACTGCAAATACACTTATTCCGGACATCAAATACACTTATTCCGGACAACAAATCAACTTATTCCGGACAAACTTTATGTTCCGTTTCTGGACACACTTTATTCTTAAACCGGACAACAAATACACTTAGTCCGGACAACAAATACACTTAGTCCGGACAACAAATAGACTTATTCCGGACAAACTTTCTGTTCCGTTTCTGGACACACTTTCTCCTTATTCTGGACAACTACACTTATTCCGGACTGCAAATACACTTATTCCGGACAGCAAATACACTTATTCCGGACAACAAATCAACTTATTCCGGACAAACTTTATGTTCCGTTTCTGGACACACTTTATTCTTAAACCGGACAGCAAATACACTTATTCCGGACAGCAAATACACTTATTCCGTACAACAATATACACTTATTCCGGACAGACACATAACGTAAACAGGACAAACACATAATGTAAACTGCACACACACACATAAAGTAAGCTAGACAAATTAAGTTGATCCAACGTAAAACTTAAAAACAAATATTTTATTATGATAAGTGTGGGCTCTGCACGAATAATGAGACTGCACGATGTCCCAGGGTCTGCACACTGTCTTATCTGTGTATTGGGAAATGAATCGTTCAACTTAAAGAACCGGCGTTTTTTAAAAAGACCAAAACGCGCGAAGAGAAATTTCGCTGACTGGACGCTGACTCAAAGAAAAATATCTGAGCTGTACAGATCCACGTAAGACGCGTCCGTGACGCGCGCGTCCGTCTATCACGGCTCATAATAATAACGTTATGGCGTTCCTTGGAAGCTGACGGTAGTAAAATGAGGAAAATCTGGAGAGAGAAATCCTTCTAAGAAACTTTTAGAAGTTAATTCTAGGGAACTACTATTCGTCGCCGGAAAATTACTTAAATCGCCCCAAAAATGACCTTTTTGCCCTTAACAAATCAATTAATACCGATTTCGTCCCGTGTCTTTAAATAAGTTGTTTGACTCAGTTTTACTCACATTCCTAGTACCAACACCACGAAAATGTCTGGCGAAGCACCTGAATCCGGCGAGGTAACTGGGGTGGAATTTTTTTCACGATTCGGACGTCTGGCTAAACCGCCTCCACCAAGGTGGAGGCGTCTGCCTAACACGCCTCCACATAGGTGGAGGCGGTTTAGACAGACGCCTCCAACTTTGTGCAGGCGTTGGGTCGGGCGTCTCCCGCGACCGCCCGACTCAAAAAAAAAATTTAAAAAATTAATTGAAATAAATAAGGTAATTTACCAGATGTGAGTAGTCAGGGGTCTCCGCTGGCTCTTTCCCTGGCCTCCGAGACATTCTATTTGGCGAATAAAAGTGTGATATGAAGAGAAAGTTGTGTTAAAAGAGTGAAATGAGGAGTTATATTAGTAGAAAGGGCAGAGGGGCAAAATGGTAATCTTACGGGCGATTTAAGTAGTTTTACGGCGACGAATAGCAGTTCAGTAATTTTATCGGTATAGAAGTACAAATTATATTATAGTGTAGTTGTTTGAAAAATATGAGGACGAATTTATCATTTTCTACACGTGGTCAGCAGACAATGATAAAGACATTGCTCCCACAAAATCAAACTTGTATTTTTGAAGCGTCCTCAAGCAACTAAGTTGGAATTTAAATTTGTTACACCTCAAAATACTTCGTCGAACAAGGTTTTGTGCAAAAAATTCAAATATAACTATGAAAGCAAGAAGCATTTATGAATTCATCAAATAACTAGTACTATTTTTTTGCATGACGGTTATATTGGAGTCATCTACACTTTGTTGTTTGTTCTCTTTTTTATTAAATGACTTATTCAAGGTCTTGGTGCTGGTTGTTTTTCTCTCGAATATGGATTTTGAAAGTGAATCGTCCATACGCATAAGAGCATGAACAACAGCATCCAGGTGTAACCTGTGTATCATGCACTATCTGTCACGTCAGCTTCTATCTCTACCACGTCAACTCACCTCACCTACCCAAAAAAAAATATTAACAACGTCCAGGCTACCCCACCACCACCATACACTCTCTTTCCTCCACATCATTTCTTAATTTCACAATTTTAATTCTTCCACGACATTTAACAAATTACATTTTATATAATTCTAATTACATTATAATTCTAATTCACGAAATGATTAATATTAATAATTATTAATTAATATTAAAACACAAAAATATTTAATAATTAAAATTAGAAATGCACAGTACGTGTGTGATTACATAATGTACGCGTGAATGTACATTATAAGCGCGAATGCACAGTGTCCGATTTTTCCTCTATATATACCTTACACAAAACACATCTTACACTCCACACCTCTTCCACTTCCAACCTCATTGTTGTTAATTCTCACGTGCAACTTTGCAATGTCTTCTCCAGATTATAATTGTTCCCCCCGTCGTCCACAATCAAATTCACGTCCACTCTATCTACAAGGATATTAAACACGTCCATATTACCAACAATCATTCCAACGACCAGACTTCCCCTAATACGCACCACAATTCCCACAAAATCAACCCCAATTTGAGAAGTTTGGTCGATACATGTCCCAAGAAATTAATTCGAACATGGCAAACACTGAAGAAGATGACCACGACGACGATGAGTCCGCACCATGCCACACCAACATCCCTACGTCCACACCGACGCCGACGCAAGCAAGTCGAAGCCGTCACAAGCAATCTGAAGTTGTGGTCCACAACGGAGGACGAGAGACTCATCTCAGCATATATGGAAGTCAGTTGCGATGCGGTGGTGGGGACAAGCCAGAAGTCTACTTCCTTGTAGACCAGAGTAAAACGTGTTTACAACGACTCCGTCGAAGAAACAAACCTCCCCGAGAGGAATACGAAGTCCTTAAAAGGACGATGTAGGAGAATTGTACTTGTTGTCAACAAGTGGGTCGGATGCTTCGATCGGGCGTACCAACGGAAAAGGAGCGGCCAGAATGACGACGATGTCGTCCGGCAAGCTCACGCGATCTACAAGCAAACTCATAGGTCCAAATTTCTTTATTTTGTGTTTTGGTCATGTTGTGTAGGTACCCAAAATGGGAGTCTCTGATATCTAGAGCAAATGACGTGAGTGTTGGTCAAGAATCCCCGGAGTTCCACGATGAAAGTAGTTCCCATTCAGAAAGCCTTGGAAAAAGAAATAACACTAATGACTTTAGCACGCAATCACCATCAGAGGCAGAAGAAATGACGTCAGAATCGCCTGGATGTCCGAAAGGTGTGAAGAAGGCCAAAAAACAAGGCTAAAAGTTCATTAGGCCCCGAAGGCAACACATATGTTAGGTAACTTGCACAACAACTTGTATACACTGCCTAAGTGAGAGATGATGGTTTTTTCAAGCAGGAGGAATCAACGAAACACAATTTTCAAATACGTGTAAAAAAACTAAGCTCAACATGCTGTGGGGATCTAAAGGGGCCATCTAGTGATCGTAATTAAACAAGATGCGGAATTAAAAACTAATTACGAACTAACAACTAATCATGCAAGGGTTATTCTAAGAGATAGAGAACTTGCAAACCAACGTTGAAGTCGACGCCCGATTTAACGAGGTTCGGCACCCTCTCCGGGTCCTAGTCCTCACTCACAAGCCCCGCTCGTCCCTCGAGCCTCGCTTGTGGTTTCCACTATCCGATCTCCGTTACCGGGCCGAGATCAACGCCTTTACAAACCCGAGCCTCGCGAAAAACCTCGCCTCGCCCGTGTCTCCTCTCACAACCCGAGAGGGAGCTTCCTTGAAGCTATTACAACTCTTGTGATTTGGATGAAAGAATGGAATCACAACTCTTGCTAATGACACTCTAACTTTGAGCACACTTGGATTATGATATGGATCTAGGAATACAAGTGGTGAAGTTTTGGCTTGAGTGTATAGGATTTGAGCTTTGAAGGTTTGGGAAAGATAGCACAAGGATACTTGATGTTTGGAGAGTGTAGTGCTTGTGTTGTGCTTCTAATGAGGTCCTTATATAGGCTTCAAAGCTCTTAGAGTCGTTGGGGAGTGGGTGAGAAAGTTGACCCATGAAATGTGATGATGTGACAAAAGTTCGGGCAGAATTTGCACGCTCCTCGGTAGACCGTTAACCCAACGGATTACCGACGATGGTCATTTCAGTTTACCGAATCTTATTCGGTTAACCGCTCACTCAACTCCAGTAGCTCTCTAACTAGCAACCCTAATATAATTCGGTTTACCGAAACCTATTCGGTGAACCGTTCCAAACTGGACAGTAAGATTGGTAGGGTTCTGTTTATGCTAAGTTCGGTTGACCGTGTATACTTCGGTATACCGAAGTAGCGCGGGAATTGCGCTGACAAAGCGTGGGAGATTGGTTTACCAATAACGGTCAAGTTAAATAGCCGTTGGTCTCCTAAAGCAATATGATTCGGTTGACCGAATGAAGTTCGGTGTACCGAATATGGATAAGTCAATTTGGCTTTAGGTCAAGATATAAATACGACAGTTGGAGCAAAGTCCAAAACCGGTCCAGGCTAATTCGGTCTACCGAAGGCGGTTCGGTATACCGAGGTGGTTATTCCAGGGAACATCTAAAGGATTCTACACGGTTGACCGCAAGGTGTTCGGTGGACCGAACTCTACAAGATTCGGTGTACCGAGAAGGGGTCGGTTAACCGTGGGGATACGGGACAAAATCCTAATGTGCTCAAGTTTACATTAATCCTTAGGACTCAAATTATACTACATTACATATTGGTCCAAAGCTTGATTACATGTCTTGAGTCTTTATCTTCTTGTCCCCAAGCTCCTTAGCTTGATTCTTCATCAACCTATTAAGAATATCGCAAGTACACGAATATATATGCAATGCATGTATTCATGTTTGCTTACTTTGATTGTCTAGGTTGATTGATTAAATATAGATTAAGATTAGATTACTTAGTCATCAAAACTAAATAAAGATTAAGGCTAAAAAGCCAACACATGCTTCACTCTCTGATGAAAAAGGAGAACCCATCCGAGCAAGATCAAAAAATAATGGCGAAACTCATCAAGTGGGCGGAAGAGAATGATTTCATGTAGTTTGTTGGTTTTTTGTAGTTGGTATTTCGTGTAGTTTGTTGGTTATAGGTAGTTGGTATTTCGTACTGCAATGTATTGTTCGTATGATATTGTAGTATTAATATATATTCTAATTTAAGCATTAAATATGGATTTACGTTTGATTTATTTAATCTAAATATTTTAAATATTATTCAAATTAATCACATCAAAATTATCACTACGTGTTAATAAAAAATACTCAATACATTATCAATTATTTATAATAACAAATTCTTAATCCTCCACTAAATTTTTTTTGACCAATAAGGGGTCGGCACGTGCCCCCACCCCAGGGGCGCCCGGTCCGTTAATGGGAGAATCGCCCGGGTGCCCGGGTGACCACCCACCGTTAACTATGCTCTAATGACCCTGGTTGGATAACTTACAAATGTGCAACCTAATATATTGATCCTGTTTGACCTTCAGGTTGAAAGCATTGTGCATTTTCATTTTACAACAATAAATATATTTCACGAAAAGAAAAATAAAACTACCCTTCGACTGAAACTACGTATTAGACCGGAATATTTTGATCACAAGCACATAGAAAATTGATTGTTTAAGCAATTATAGCATAACAAATACAACAAAAAATCTCCCGAGAATATGCAAAGAATTTAAGATCGTGGATGGGATGAGTCATGAGATGCGTTGCTATATAAAAATCCACATAGATATGTATGAATTTAAGCACATATATGCAAAAGGCCCTTCTTATTTTAGAAACCAGACAAATAGAGAAACTAATCTTCGCTTCTAAGAAAGCGGAACCAGGTTCACACTTCGCTTGGTTTTGGCGGGACCGCACTGATCATCATTTGGATGTGATGATTAATTAATTAATTTAAGGGATTGATTAGCGGCATCATTGAATGACAAATCGGCAATCGACAACATTTATTGGTGAATTTAATATGCTTTCTTCGAGGGAGGGCGAGTTTAATACGTTGACGGAAGGAGTTGGAAAGAATAAGATAACGCGACAAAGGTTTTTTAATTTAATGAGCTTGCATGCCTGCGATTTGTCCATGTGAAAGCCGGATCAGCAAACCCAGATCAACAAGTCTCACGACATTCATGAAATCCGTAAAATCACGAGTAGAGGAGATATTGACCGGGACTCCACCACATTTTTCTGAAGGAGATAAAATTCAATTAAAACCTACAAGCATATACACCACGCACCATGATGCTCTTGCATGAATTGCAAGAGATTATGCCAGATAAGGTGACGACGACGCCGACATGGACTTCCATAAACACAAACTAAATACCAAGTGAGTGACGATAATTTAAATTAGTATGCGAAAATGTCACCGATGGGGGGACGTAAGTGCACTTACAACTTAAATTTGTGCGTTGAGCATATTTGTAAATCAATGTCCCTCTTAATCTTACTTGGTGGTGTAGCGTAGGAAAATACTTGTCATTCTTTAAACTTACTCGGTGTACGGAAGTAATTTGGCAGTGGAAGTAAACTCAAGACATGTGCAAATGTGCGATGATGGCATATTTATTCAACTTTTAGAAAGAGAGCACGATCCTTGGCTGTTTGGCACCTACGCAACGGCTTTATAAGCTATATAAAATTATAAATACATGTCACATTTGCTCCAGTGATTAAACAAGACAAAGTAAGGTAATCAAGTGTTAAGCTCATTGCCGCAAGACTAGTATTATGATTGTATCTGACCTACTTTGGTACGGTGTTATTTTTTGCAACACTCTATCTTAGAAATTTGAGATATAACTCCAAATATACAAGTAAACGAGTGAATTAATGTGGTGGACAACTAGACATATAGGATATGCTATATATACGTCTTCTATTTGCAACCATCAGTATTTTACCAACCAGATTAATATTTTAGTATATCGTTTCAAACAAAGAATTATAAGCTTCTAGCACTGTGTCAAAGAGTCAAAGACAATATTGAATTGTTCTTACCACCAGAGTAAATATTCTTAATAGCACTCCAGCGGTTGTAATAACCGGTAATCACTAGTAAGAATGGGTGAGTACTAAGTCAAAAAAATTAACAATTGTGTTTGTTTGTTAATGTTCAAAATTTAAGAGAAGCAGGACCGCACAAACTTTAGGCTGATTCGTGCACATGTGTGATTTTGAAAGTCGAATAGAATATTTTCAAAAAGAATTACGAAGTGAACTGAAGTCTGAAGCACATGGGAAGATATTTTTCTCTACTACTCGGCTCCAATACCTAAAAGCCATAAGTTCATGTGGAGTTGAAGATTCCATTATCGTTTACAAGGTGCGCTTCACAGGGAAAGAAAGTCGGGAATGCTTCACAGGTGCGCTTCCTACGTTCACAGGTAAGAAAGAAAGAAAGCGAGAGTCTCCCTTTTGTTCTGGATATGTTATCTTCCTCGGTATCCGAACCGTCGTTCGTAGGGTGTCTGCCGCTGTCTAATCTGGAAACGAACCGTCCTTCTTCGAAAACCGTCAAAAAAAATTTAAAACAATTTGAGGCGCGTTCGGAAGGAAAGCGTGACATGGCAATCCGAGTAGACGCTGACTCATCCACTTTTTGAAGCCACGTAGGGCGCGTCCGTGACGCCCGCGGATTAAGTGGTGGGTCTGTTCGGATTAAGTGGTGGGTCCGTTCGGATTAAATGGTGGGTCTGTTCGGGTTAAGTGGTGGGTCTGTCGGGGTTAAGTGGTGGGTCTGTTCGGATTAAGTGGTGAGTCTGTTCGGAATAAGTGGTGCGTCTGTTCGGATTAAGTTGGGTGTCTGTTCGGATTAAGTGGTGCGTTTGTTCGGATTAAGTGGTGAGTCTGTTCGGATTAAGTTGGGTGTATGTTCGGATTAAGTGGTGCGTCTGTTCGGATTAAGTGATGTGTCTGTTCGGATTAAGTGGTGCGTCTGTTCGGATTAAGTGGTGCGTCTGTTCGGGTGAGGTGGTGCGTCTGTTCGGATTAAGTGGTGGGTCTGTTCGGAATACGTTGTGAGTCTGTTCGGAATATGTTGTGAGTCTGTTCGGATTAAGTGGTGGGGCTGTTCGGAATATGTGGTGGGGTTGTTCGGATTAAGTGTTGGGTCTGTTCGGAATACATTGTGAGTCAGTTCGGAATACATTGTGAGTCTGTTCGAAATACATGGTGAGTCTGTTCGCATTAAGGGGTGGGTCTGTTCGGATTAAGTGGTGGGTCTGTTCGGAATAAGACGTGTGTCTGTTCGGAATAAGAAGTCCGTCTGTTCGGATTAAGTTGGGTGTCTGTTCGGTTTACGTTTAATGTATGTTCGGATTCAGTTGTCTTTCGAATATGAAGGTACGTTGGTATAGTAGTTCTCATTTTTTTCCTTTCCATTTGAAGGTGTGGCTTTGTGAGAAATTTAAATTGGGGGAGCCCAGAACTGGAGTTTTCCCACGGATGAAAAGATGGACGGAGATGTTTGGGAAACGATTAACCCTGAGGAAATGGGAGGAACGTGGAATTACCTTACATCGAATTTACGACGGCACGTTCGACCTGATGGGGGCTCCATCAATGAGTGAAAGGGAGCTGCAACTTATTGGTCCTGTTCGAAAGAGCTCAACTTCAACCGTCAGTTTGCCAAGGCTCCAACTGGCAGACTGCAGCATTCCATGCGACCCGCTGCTCCAAGAATTGGAGCTGAGTGAGGTGAAGACAAAATGGCTGAGGGCCGAAGCTGCCCTTAAGAAGGCCACAGAATAGGTACACGACCTCAGGGAAGAACTGAGGATTTCCCAGGAAGAGTGTGGGAGGCTCAGGAAAGATATTATATATCTTCGAGGGACAGGGACAACTGGAGTCCCTGGTGGGGAGAACGAGCTAGAGCAAGAGGAGGAGAATAGGAAGAAGAGGGAGGCGGAGGAAGAAGAGAATAGGAAGAGGAAGGAGGATGAAGAAGAAGAAAAGAGGAGGGAGGAGGAGGAAGAAGAAAAGAGGAGGGAGGAGGAAGAAGAGGAGAAGAGGAGGGAGGAGGAGGAAGAAGAAAAGAGGAGGGAGGAGGAAGAAGAAGAGAAGAAGAGGAAGGAGGAGGAGGAACGAGAAAAGAAGAAGAGGAAGGAGGAGGAGGAACGAGAAAAGAGGAAGAGGGAGGAGGAGGAATGTGAGAGAAAAAGGGAGGAGGAAAGGAAAAAGGAAGAAGAGGAGAAGAGGGAGGAGGAGAGGAAGATGGGAGAAAAGAGGAAAATGCTGGAGAAGGAGGAAGAGAAGAAGAAGAAGGAGAAGGAAGAAGAAAGAAAGGCCCAGATAGCAAACTGGGTCGCGAAAAGAAAACGCTCGACGGCCACCGTTGAGCAGCAGCTGAAGGAAGGCGAACATCTGGCCAAGAAGAATAAGCAGGAAGAAGAGCAAAAAAGAAAAGATAGAGCGGCTCAAAGGAGCCTGAAGAAAAAAAGGCCGGATGTTGACATGCCTGCATTGGGCACGTTGTCATTTGATGAGGTCAAAATGCTACTGAACCTGACCGAACCCAACAAGGACAATAGGGAGGTCATCTGGAGAGGCGATATGTGCAGTTTAAAACGCTCCGACCTGAAGGAGCTTATAACGCCTAGGATGGATATTAGCGATGAAACTATCGACGCTATGCTATCGGTGCTCGAAGAAAGACGCCACCCAGAAAAAGTTATATGCATATCCACATTCGAGTCGGGGCGAATTCTTGCAGGGCAAGGCAGAGAAGTTGATGATTTTATCCTCCCTAAAATCGTAGGTGCGTCTCCAACACAGACCGTGATCGCACAACCATGCTGGTCTTCAGGTCATTGGACACTGGTGGTTGTCTATGGCCCGTCCAAAGAGATTTTGGCATTCAACAGTCTCTCTAGGGAGCTAGGCGAAGGTGATGATCCGGAGCAGACTGTAGGCCAGCATGAATGTGCAGCAGCGGATGCGGCTGTATACTGGAGGGATCTACTCAAGGTCGACTGGCCCCTGAGAATCCTGAGGAAAGAGAGCCAACAACAACCACCGGGGAGCAACGATTGCGGCGCCTTCGTTTTATACTGGATAAGGTGCCTAATGTTGAATGTTGACCCTACGAAGGAGAAGGACCCCAATACCATCCACTCTATCAGGGGTGAATTGGCGGTCATGTTACTTAGGGATCGTCGGTCGTGTGTGCAGGTCTAAACAGACAAAGATATTTTTAGTTTTGTTTATTTTTTGGTTTACATGTACAAAATGTTTACATATTCAGTTCACAAACTATTTACATGTAAAAATACAAACATTACCAATGTCATTCTTAAGCTAACTTTATTCCGAACAGACAGTCTTCTTATTCCGAACAGACCCAACACTTAATCCGAACAGACGCAACACTTAATCCGAACAGACGCAACACTTAATCCGAATAGACTCACAAATTATTCCGAACAAACGCAACATTTAATCCGAACAGGCTCACTACTTATTCCGAACACAGTCTTCTTATTCCGAACAGACCCAACACTTAATCCGAACAAACGCAACACTAAATCCGAACAGACGCAACACTTAATCCGAACAGACTCACTACTTATTCCGAACAAACGCAACATTTAATCCGAACAGGCTCACTACTTATTCCGAACACAGTCTTCTTATTCCGAACAGACCCAACACTTAATCCGAACAAACGCAACACTTAATCCGAACAGACGCAACACTTAATCCGAACAACCGCAACATTTAATCCGAACAGGCTCACAACTTATTCCGAACACAGTCTTCTTATTCCGAACAGGCCCACCACTTATTCCGAACAGACCCAACACTTAATCCGAACAGACGCAACACTTAATCCGAACAGACGCAACACTTAACCCGAACAGACTCACAACTTATTCCGAACAAACGCAACATTTAATCCGAATAGGCTCACTACTTATTCCGAACACAGTCTTCTTATTCCGAACAGACCCAACACTTAATCCGAACAAACGCAACACTTAATCCGAACAGACGCAACACTTAATCCGAACAACCGCAACATTTAATCCGAACAGGCTCACAACTTATTCCGAACACAGTCTTCTTATTCCGAACAGACCCACCACTTAATCCGAACAAACGCAACACTTAATCCGAACAGACGCAACACTTAATCCGAACAACCGCAACATTTAATCCGAACAGGCTCACAACTTATTCCGAACAGACCCACCACTTATTCCGAACAGACCCAACACTTAATCCGAACAGACGCAACACTTAATCCGAACAGACTCACAACTTAATCCGAACAAACGCAACATTTAATCCGAACAGGCTCACTACTTATTCCGAACACAGTCTTCTTATTCCGAACAGACTCAACACTTAATCCGAACAGACTCACAACTTAATCCGAACAACAGCAACATTTAATCCGAACAGGCTCACAACTTATTCCGAACACAGTCTTCTATTTCCGAACAGACACAAGTAAATCTGAACTGAACTTGTATAACAACCATTTACAGATCACAACGTATCAACAATTACAAGTTTCTTGGTTTTACAAGAACGGGAAAAAACACAAAAATGTAAATTAAGGAGGAAATTCCTCGTAATACAAACTCATGTCCCAATCGGAGAAATCAGGATCCGCGGGTTTTGGTGCTACTTCGTGAAGCGGCGAAGTAACCTTCATCTTCCACTTTCCCTTCTCTTGTTGGGCGTGTTTTTTATGGCTCTTTTTAATTATCTTCTCAGCTAAAGACACTCGACGTCTAGTCGGCGGTCTTCCTATACGTCTGACCTTTTCCGGATTAAGGACCGATGTACCCGAAGACTCAGGTTCATCAGGTCGAACCAAGTTTTGTATAGTGTGCATACGTGCCTTAAGCATTTCAATACACTGCACGGCCTCAATATACCTTTTGTGGGAGATGAAGGCTTCCTGTGCGATCCAAACGGCACGACCCATGATGTCGTCGTGACGACGTAGCGCATCCTTCGCCATTACACCATCGTCTGGGTACGTCTTATCTCGATAGCTCCTTCGAATATCCTTCCGCCATCGATTAAGGATGTAAGAGTCTGGAAGCAATGCATTAGGATTCAAGCGTGCAAGTACAACAAAAACGTGGCAGCATAGAAGCCCAACGTGCTGAAACATTCTGCAATCACATGTAAAATTCATGGATGTGTTTTGTACTAGGAAACGTTTCGACAGTAGCTGCTCACCAGCCAAAACACGTTCAGATACCTTGTACTGGAATGTTTCATTCGTATTGAAATCCTCCGTTATATCGCAGTATATCATCTTCCCAATTTGTAACTGCACTTTTTTGAAGACCCCTACGGTATACAACTCGCTCAACTGACTCTCGAATGGATAAATTGAAACCAACTGGGGTTTTTATGAAGACAATCAAATTCTGATTGAGCTTCCTTCTCGTACTTGTGGCGGAGCGCAAGTTCGTATTGTTGAACAAACTGCTTAAGGGTGGTCTTCGAAGTAAGATACTTGTCGAAGAAGGCGTTCATACTCTCGCTCCTCTGAGTAGATGCCATTCCCGCGAAAAAAAAATCACCAATAAATGCAGGGATCCACGACTCTCGGATTGCATAAATGGATTTGAGCCAGCTGTGGTTCTGCAGGTCAAAATCAAGAAGGAAACCCTGCCAATTACGATCAAATTCTGCTGGGGTTTTGGAATCATATACAATCAATTTCAGATCAAATAATATGTGATCCCGATACTGCGTCGGCAACTTCACGGGAGCTTTGTTCATTATGTGCCATATACAGAATCTGTGTCTTGAATCTGGGAAGACATTCCTTACAGCAGCAGTAATGGCACCACATTGATCTGTTATTATAGCTGGGGGGGTATATCTGCAAAAGGGACCCAATTAGAAAGGAGTGAGACATTATACCGAACAGACAGACTTCTTAATCCAAAACAGACAGTCTTCTTATTCCGAACAGACACAACACTTAATCCGAACAGTCAGGCCACTTATTCCGAACAGACACAACACTTAATCCGAACAGTCAGACTACTTATTCCGAACAGTCAGACTTCTTATTCCGAACAGACACAACAAGTTAATCCGAACAGTCAGACCACTTATTCCGAACAGACACAACACTTAATCCGAACAGTCAGACTTCTTATTCCGAACAGACCCACCACTTATTCCGAGCAGACACAACACTTAATCCGAACAGACTCACAACTTATTCCGAACAGACACAACACTTAATCCGAACAGACACAACACTTAATCGGAACAGTCCGACCACTTATTCCGAACAGACACAACACTTAATCCGAACAGACTCACAACTTATTCCGAACAGACACAACACTTAATCCGAACAATCCGACTTCTTATTCCGAACAAACGCAACACTTAATCCGAACAGAGAGACTTCTTAATACGAACAGACAGACTTCTTATTCCGAACATACACTCTTCTTATTCCGAACAGACAGACTTTTTATTACGAATAGACAAACAAAAAAGAGGAAGATATGAAGAGGGAAGAAGGAAAAAAACTTACCGTTCATGCACGACAACCAGGTTTGGAACAACCATATGTAATTTTCAGTAGTCTCATAGGACAACAAAGCGCAACCGAGCAAAACTGATTCGAAATAGTGATTGACTCCTACAAATGGGGCGAATGGCATGTCGTATTTGTTGGTAATGTAGGTTGTGTCGAAACATATTGCGTCTCCAAAGTATGAATATGCAGCTCTAGAACGACTGTCAGCCCAAAAAACGTTGCGTAGTCTTCCTTCGTCATCCATATCTATTACATAAAAAAACATGGAATCAATCTTCTGCATCCTAATGAAATAGTCCTGAAGAGCTTGTGCATCACCAGGTCCCATCTTCAAATTTCTGACTTGGTTTACAACATTCCTGCAAACAGGAACCAGTAAGACCAGGCGCAAAATGTTCAACTTCAATTATGTTAGACGGAAAGAACACAAACCTTAAATCCCTTTCGTTGAAAGTCAATTTGTCATAACCTCCAGCCTCGACCACAAGAGATTGCATGGTCTTAGCAGCCGATATCCCAGCTTCATCATTAACCGATATCCGTGCTACGACGGATTCAGGGACGGTTCGTTTTTGCCTGAGAAATCGCATTTGCTCCGGGTCAAGCATGGGATGGTTATGGTTAAGATCCACAAAGTTAACGTTGTAACCCCTTGCTGTGTTTCCGGATACCCTTATCCGAGCAGTGCATTGTACTCTGCTGGATAACCTAGGCTTCAATTTTCCTTGCCCTTGGTCCGTTGGTGCGGTGCCCTCCTTGGAGCAAGTCAGCGTGGCCCGTATAACAACACCACGATCGTAATGAGATTGTCTTGTCTTAACGCCAAAACCACAATGATCGGCATAGGCCACGTAAAATGCTTTGGCTTCTTCGAATGAGGGGAAAAACATCCCCTCATGGGGAACGTTTGATGGCTGCTCCACTAGGGAAGGCACGGGAACGATTTCCATTTGAGTACAGAGGAATGACCACAGAAGAGAAGGGAAGGAAAAGGAAGAGGCATCTTGAGATTGATAACAAGTCTTCTGTGCCGTGTAGGAGCGCCGAGCGCCAAAATGATGAAGGAAGAGAGTGATTTGAGTCGCATTAATGAGGGATGGAGGGAAGGATGGTGGAAATGATGACGGTACGAAAATAGAGGAATAAAAAAACAAAAAACTTTTCATATCCCATCGCGCCAACTAAGCAGCGTCTGCTGAGTGGACTGGCCACATCAGCGCGCGTCCCGGACGCGCGCGTCCACTAAACATTTTCCTATTCTAAACGTCAATAAACTTCTTGGGTACCGATAATACCCATTGTTACGATCCATTACAACGAGGAGAAGTCTTGAAAGATATATCCTAAACGTCAATAAACTTCTTGGGAACCGATGATACTCCTAGTTTTGATCCAATACAACGAGGAGAAGTCTTGAAAGAGAGGTTCTAAACGTCAATAAACTTCTTGGGTACCGATGATACCCTGGTTTCGATCCACAGTGGACTTAGTGGCAGCCTTTAAGCCCATAAGCCCAGCAAGCGTTATCCAACCCGACCCGAGAAGTCCACCCACATAAACGACGATCCCGAAATCGGCCGAGAGAAAGAGAGAAGCAGAAAGGCAGAAGAGAAGAGAGGAAGGCATCATATTCATATCTACCATGGGTGGAGGAATGGAGGTGAACAAGAACAAGCACATCGAGGATTGGAACGCGGGGAGGGAGAATCTGGAGTTCAAGTTCCGCTGGACCCGCCGCAACTTCGCCCTCATCGGGATCTTCGGCATCGCTGTTCCCATCCTCCTCTACCGTGGCATCGTCAAGGAATTCGTTAGTTTCCCTTCTTCTTCTTCTCCCACATCTCTCATTTGAGGAGGATTTCCTTCGAGTTGACAAGAGGATCTCCCAAATTTGCCCTAAAAGGAATACCTAATTATGGGCCTTTTAAGTTTTTATGCGTTTCTCTGTGTTATTATTCTAAGGAATTTTTTTAATAGTATTGTCGATGTTTCGATGTCGAGTGGAATTACCCGATCTGGGGTAGGGCAATATTAGTTAAGTTTCGCAAACCTTGTAATCACAGTGTTTTTAGGTTGTTGTGCAGATTTTTTTGGCTGTCTTAGTTTAAGTTGGAATTATTTTCCGGGTAACCTTATAATCATAGTTTTGAATCACACTCTACACACTAGTGAATGGATTTAGCCACTTGGCTGATTTGGTGGTGGTGATGGGGGTATCAGGGACCTAGATAACATCTGGACTTCTAAAGCTAGGCGGATTTTTCTGCGTGCTGGTGGTCGTTCCAGTGTCTAATTGTGTTTGTGTTGGATTTGAAGATTGTTTTTAATGGACGTTAGTTTCACAGTCATAGTATTGATTGGTAATTACATGCAATTCAATGAAATCACGCAATCAGTGAATCTGGAGTGGAGTGTCTTGCTGGCACCTTTTTTTTGGTTTTGTAGAAACTGTTTAGTATTTTTCAATCACGACGTTCTTTTTGGTGACATGTAAATAGAATTAACTGACATGTTCTGCGGACATGCTTGTTTATGTCTACAAGTTGTAAAGATGGCATTATTTTTCCATGTTCATGGTTAATATATTATCTGTTTTTGTGTTGGACTTTATGGTTACCGTAAAGGAACTTACGAGTATCTCGTGATGATAGAATCAGTTGTCGAGTGCATGTTTGGAATTGTATTTCTGAATCTACAATGTCATCGGCACATTGCTGCTGCTCTCTTTCTATGTTCATGATTATTTGAAGTGCCATGGAGAAGACTGATTTTGTTTTGTTTTTCATTTTGATGGCAGCACATGCAAGATGAGGATGCGGGGAGACCTCCCAGGAAGTTCCTATAAGAACTAAAATATCAAGTGTCAACCAAGTCTTTCTTTTTGTGTTCTTATTTTGTTCGTTGTAATAGTCAACGATCGACATCGTGTTCAAAGCTTTAACTGCAGTAGGTAATTTCATTCAACACCTTTGAAATATTTGTTTCAACGATAACATTGCCATTGTGCTTCATCACTATTGACTATTATGGTCTCTTATTTTTGCTTGTTTGATGTACTTTGGTCTGTGTGGCCTATGTTCCTATCATCGTAAAGAAATTAGAAACTCAAGGCTTTTTCAGCTGCTTGTGTTGAACCTTCTACTTGTGTATGTTTCCTAGGCGCTGGACGTTTAATAACTTGCTGCCTGGTAAGAATGACTTCAATTATTCGTCTATTTCTGCTTTTGTCCTGGAATTTATTGTTTCTTTGTGGTTCTTTAGTAAAAAATCATGCTAATCAGATAAAGATGGTTATCTATGTCTTAAGGAAGTGAATGTGGATTTAGTCTAGTGATGCCTAACATGAATGCCATTTGTTGGGTTCTTCTGGTATGCTAATCTATCCTAGGTGTTTTCACATTAATTATAGCCTAACAATATGAGTTCAATTGTTGGTATGATGGAGGTTTGTGCAGCACAAGAAGCAATAGACTCATTAAGCCTTTTAATTCTTTGTATTATACTTTTAAATCGGCATCACACTGTGAACATCCTGTATTTAGCTTTCATAATCCTTACTAGCACTGAGATTCTTCCCAAATGCAATACTTAGATGTTACATGCTGCTAAACTACTCCACCATCATACGACTCATTTGAGAGGGAAGTGGCTTGTTGTCGTCCTAATTAATTCAAATGTTGCATGCTCTACAACCCTACAATGGACCCAACCAAGTTGGTACGTGGTTTCACACACTCTAGGTCACAAGATTGAATTCTAGTAACACTTTATTTAATGCAAATGTGTTCCGATGAAAATGGTATTGTACCACTCCCAGTTTGGAGTCACATGCTGTTTATCCCAAATGGGGGTGGGTGTCGGAGAATTCTGGGTCATCAAAAATAAATAAATAAAAATACAACCCTACCCATTTCTCATGATTCTATGCATTTCGTACTCCAAGCAAGCAATGGCAATGGTACGTTGTACTTATCTGATCTACTTCTGGTAGCCTGAACAAGTAACTAATTTGATTTAGACGTAAACATCAGAATCAGAGGTTCCAACTGGAATTAGGTGAATTTGTTGAAGTTCGAAAAACCACATGAAATCACATTCGGAGATATGAACTAACATAAAATTGCACGGTGCTTTCTACTGGGTAGTTCTCTCAAGTCGATGATCAAATGGAATACAAAAGCCAATACGGTGTTTGCGGAAAATGTTAGAGGAATGCGGAGAGCAGAAGTCAAAGTTATGACAAACTATAAAACAAGGAGAAGCATAAATATGACAATGAAGTGAAGTGTCAAACAATTAACCATGCGAATATGCGATATTGACAACAAAAAGAAGTCCGTGAAACGATACAATCACATAGCAAATCCAAATTCTAATTGATACTAGTCAGCATGACACCTGACATAACTGGATATATAAGAGCTGAAATCAACTGCTGGATATCACGACCGCATGGCTGCCACGCGCACCTTAGTGTTCTGGACCACGTGCATACGTGTGAGGTACCCAAAAAATCATGAACCCAAGTACAACTATAAGAACATGATGCATCAACTCGTTCATAATATGTATCAGCGCGAAGCATATGCAAACCTCTTGAAACATTTTGTTCACTCGTTGAGTGAAGAGAACCTCCAGGATCGTTCTTAGAAGAGCAACACATTGCAGGCCTTGAGTAGAAGTTGTTCGGCATGTAGACCCACATTGGTTGTAGTTCATCACTTGAACAGTGTAATCAGATTCACTAGTTCCCATCGATGCTCGAAAAGTAATTCACAAGTTCCCATCTAAGGAACCCTCGGTAGTTTACTAGTTCCCTTGATGCTCCAGCTCCAGGATCAGTAATCCTCAATAGTTCAACTTTTTAGTGAAGGTTGTATCTAAGGAACCATTAATGATGGATTATCAATTTGTCATCCACGGAAGCAGAAGAAGAATGTTATCCATCTATGACAATTCCTGTCTAGGTTAGCAGAATTACAAGAAAAAAGAACATAAGCTGGTTGCCCTGGTAAAGCTCTTTAACAGAGAACAGTAAAGAGTAGGCTGGAATAAATAGTTATATTGAGGCATGGGGATATTTCCTTACATCTATATGGTATAAGTCATAAGCGTGAGTAAAGAAAACAAGCAAATGTTACCTGGAAAAGAGGAGCTGGCAACTCTAAAAGAATTACAACTTAAAGCAGCAATAGAACTCTTATCCAACTCTTTCTTTCATGGCCCCTCTGTCCTGCCGAATGAATCCTGATAACAAGCGTTTTGATTTCGGAGATAACAGCCAAGAAACTCCTGTTTAAATGTATATATTTTAGAACCAAAATGTGGCTTTTTACTTGGTTTGCTGAGTTGCATAAAACCAACTAACTACACAATCAAAAAATTCAAGTGAAAAAGATAAAATTAAAAGGAATCATACCACATTCTTCATGAAGCAAAAGTGATGGTTTCTTCATCAATTTTTCCCACAGCTTCAAGGATTGATTTATATGTGATAACATCATATTGAAATCCATAGGAGTTCATCTCCTTCATTAGTTTGGCAGCCTCCTCAAACATACCACCATGACTAAGAGATCCAAGAACAGTGTTGTAAGATATGGCATCCGGATTAATGCTGGATTGTTTCATCCTTGAAAGCATCTCCATCGCTCGTATAGGACCAGCAGTTTTCGCAACTCCATTCAAAATAATATTATAGGAGTTTATATCTGGAGCACAACCTTGTTCCAGCATCTTCTGAAGCAAAGATTGGGCTTCATCTACCATGCCAGACCTCACCATCCCAGACATTAGGGCATTATATGCATAGACATCGGGTTTACATCCAAGATTCTTCATTTCCTCAAAGAGGCTGACCGCATCCTGAAGGTGTCCAGATTTGCCAAGATGCTTGATCATGACACCGTAGACTCGAGCACTGGAGGAACCACAGTTCTCCCTCAGTTCCTGAAACAATTCCCTTGCAGCCTCATGACGGCCAGCTTTCCCAAGCGCATTGATCAGACTACAGTATGCTGAAGGGCAAGGTGGGAAGCCCTTCTCGTCCATCTCCTCTAGAAGAATAAGTGCTTTCTCCACTCTATTGCTCTTGCAAAACCCATCAATGAGAATCGAGTAAGTAAACTCGCTAGGAGCAATGCCCTTCTCCTGCATTTTCTCAAACCAAACCAAAACCTCCGCGGTTGGAGTTCTCGACTCGAAAAGAGTCTTGATCACCGTATTAAACGTAACCACATTCGGCTCACAGCCCAAACCCTCCATCTGACCGAACACTTTCAAAACATCGTCGACCCGCCCAGCCTTCCCCAAGACATTAAGCAAATTATTCATGAGAACCACATCCGGCCTGCACCCCGCTCTCCGCATCTCGTCAAACAACCAAACCGCATCCTCCAACCTTCCCGCCTTCCCCAAACCCTTAATCAACTCCGTATATGTAAACACATTCGGAGCGCAACACTTATCCCTCATCTCCCGAAACAACCCCAATGCATTATCAACCTCTCTTTTCTCAAACCACATCCCGATCAAATTCGTGTACATCCTCGGCCTCGGCTGCATCCCATTCTCCTTCATCTCCTCAAACACACCAACCGCCGACTCCCCCATCCCCAACCTACAAAAAGCCGAGACCAACGCATCGTACGTGACGGTGTCCGGATAACAGCACCCCTCACTACACATCTCGTTGTAAAGCTCCCTCACCTTATCATAACACCCGTCGCGCATGAGCATGAGGATCATATCATTGTAGCATTTGGCGGTGGGACGACATTTGCGCGACTTGATGAGGTAAAACATCGAACACGCCTTGCGCACCATCTTCAACTCCCCAAGGATGGATATGATCTCGGAGAATTGGGAGGGGGTGATGGGGGAGTCGGAGTTGAGGAGGTCGTGGAGGGCGTTGGAGGCGTGGCCGGGGAGGCGGGCGTCGCGGAGGCAGCGGAGGAAGGCGAGGTGGGAGGTTGAGTCGTGGGAGAATCGCGGGCGAGTGGCGGCCCAGCGGAAGAAGGCGGATTTGGTGGGGAGATCGAGGGAGGGGGAGGAGAGGAGTCGGAGGACGAGGTGGCGGTCGAGGGGGAGGGAGAGGACGTGGAGGGCCCTCTCGGCGTCGGGGCCCCACTTGAAGATTTTGAGGATGCGGAGGAAGCGGTTGTAGGAAGCGCGTTGGGAGGAGGAAGCGGATTGTGAGGGTTGGGTTGTTGGGTTGGAGAGGCGGAACATTTGAACGATTTCGTTTTCGGTTTGGGGGATTCGTCTGAGGAGGGAAGGGGTCGAGGAGATTGCTCGTCTTGCTGTTGCTGATGCCATTTGGAAGGAGGTTGATGTCGGGGTTGAATTGAAGGACAGAATGTAGAGAGAGTGCGAGAGGGAGTTGGAAGTCGGAACTCAGGTGAATGGAATCTTGGACTGCTCTAGTTTTTGGCAATGGATATTCATGGACTCGAGGGTATTTGCCAATCCTAACATGTAACATCGGTTGGATTGATCAGATGTCGTAATAGTCGGGCTCGGGCTCCACATTTCCACTTCCTCGAAAGATTTTTTTTTTTTTTGATGTCCCAAAAGTTCACGGCATCTACCTCCAGTGTAACATAGCTGATTTGAGGGAGTGATCTTTCCCTCAAATTTTGGGATAAAATTCCTAGTTTGACACAAAAAAAACTTTTAATTTGGAATCACAGCTTCATCCATAAAATGAACTCTAACAATCTCATTCAGATCGAGCATACTGCCAGATGACTACAACGATAGTGACATTAACTCCCAACAATAGTGAAATCAACTCCCACATTCGTGTGTCTACAACATTTACTTTTTTCTTGCTTTTTAGTTAAAAAATCAATAGCAATCATCCTATCACTTTGCCATATATACAATATCCCGTGATATTTCATACTTGCCAAATTTACAAAGCACTGACAGCCGCCAGACTGCCTACAGGAAAAACATATAAATAATATGATTTCTTAACTACGATACAGTGAAGATCCCCGATTTGCCAATAGTTTGCCGAAGGGCGGGTGTTAGTTAATCTCCGAGGCTCCTTGTCGATGTTGATTTTCAGCATTACTATTTTTTCAGTCTGTGTAAGTGAAATGTTTGTGTAGCTTTCAGTTTAAAATTAAGTCCCCGGAGAGGCACCAGCTGAACTGGATAGGATTATGAAAGCACAGACAACAGAGAGCGAGAATACAGATATCCAAGTGTTCTCTGTGTACATTTCCATGGCATCTGTAAAGGAGAACCTTGCACGATTTTCAGCCCAATTCCGAATCCGGTCTGCCTCAGCTGCATACAATGCCCTCCCCTGAAAATAACAAGCATCGGCTTATCAGCAACAAAAAAGTCATAAGAAAAGATATGATAATTTTGAACTTGGCAACCAAAACAATTTTAGTCAGACAAATTTCAGGTTGAAGCTGGTTGGAAAATTATCTCAAGCATTGATCACAATAGTTTGGGATTAAAGGCTTTGTTGTTGTTGATTGATCACAATAAAGAAATCTATAGGCTCGCATATCAGCAGCAAGCGATTGCATGTTGCACAAAATATTAGAAACAAAATCTATAGGTTCACTAATCGATTGAATGCTCAAAGATGCAACTAAAAGCAGTCAAACGCTGAAGATACCTACCTGATCATCAAACCATCGACCTCGCCGAAGCCAAGCTGTTATTAAAGCAATCAAGATCCGAGGGGGCGTGAGGTAATTGACTGCCTTCCCACTCCCTTTCACAGCTCGCATTCTTGGAACCAATGCTCTGGCCACGGTCTCAGGGAGCTCACATATGATGTTAAACATCTGCTTATTTTGTAGAGTTGAACCACTGCAAGAGCAAAGTAAGTTCATTTGATAAAGTTAAACGAGCAAAACTGTATAATTGATTGTCAATAGCAAAGTGAGAAGACCAAATATGTAAACCTTTCCATGAGTTGATTTAGAAACATAGTGTTGTAGGTATTAATGATGTATATAGGTTACCTTAAAAGCAGATCAGTTAGAACCATTCCTGGAGATGCTGTATGCACTCCAACGTGGGACCTCTTGCATTCACTTAACAGTGACGCTTGAAACTGCCTCAGGCCACATTTTGTCGAACCATAGCTGCAAGGGCAGAAAAGTTGCTAGACATCTCAATATCTGAAATGGCAAACTTGTAAACACAATGGTTGTTGACCTGTTATAAACCAACCATTCATTTTCATATGCCAAACCATCCCTGACTTTGTAAAAAAGAGCATCAAACTTATTTCCAGTTGACAATATCACATAGAGCCATACACATAAGCAAATAAGAAGTTTCTTACACAGCTGTCAATGGGGTACTAGATCCACCTGAACCAGCTCCATCCATGTTAAATATATGACCTTTTTTCTGCAATCTCATAGCATGCATGGCTTCTTTTGTGCAGATTAAAGATCCAATAAGGTTTGTGGAGACAATCTATCCATAAAATAATAAATCTTAGAAAGCGGCTAGGCATCATGACACACATATAACTACAAGTAAAATATACATAGATATGTCAAGTGGCTCAAATCTGAATCTGACTTACAGAAAATGGAATTGGTCCTGCCCGTAATGATATCGAAGATGCATTATACCAAAATTGGTGAAACAACCAAGTGATTTACTATTATTTCAGTAATTCCTTTCTTTCCATGATAATATCAGAAACCCAATAGCCTATGTTCCAGGTTGAGTGGCTCAAATACCCAATTAGTTAGCTTTTGTCAAACTAAAATAAACTGTAAAGAACATTGGACCAATGTTCACAGATAACAAAAAAGTGGAAATTAAGGCCAAATTCTAATTGCATCTAAGAAATGATGCATAGACAAGGACACTAAAATCACCCTTTTGAACTATTAAGCCTAAGTATGTTACGAGAAGTTCGTAGCTGCACTGTTTCTTTATAGTTGTATTAAAATATATGAGATAATCACATAGAAAACCAGATAGTCAGTATGAACATTAGTAAATACTACATAGTAAAAGAAACCTATCACAAGACATACCTGTTCAATATCTTCATCCGTGAACTGCAGTAAAGGTCTAAAACCTTTATTCATGCCAGCATTGTTGATCTATAAGTCAACCACGTCCACGTGAGATCAAATAAGGCCTAAATATTTAAGCAGAAAAAAACTTTGTTTGTTCACATAAGCTAGAAGCAATCCAGGTTCCCACATGGTATGAAGTTGTTGCACATTTGGTAGTGGAAACAATATGCCCAGGCCTTACAAGCATATATGATATATTAACAGACTAATGTGGAACAAACTCCCTCATTCTCATCCAAGCATTCAACAAAAGAGACAAGGAGCAGGATCGGTAACAACAATAACTTACCCATATGTCTATGGAACCAAGTTCGTTAACTGCAAATTCAGTCAATTTCCTAACATCTTCAGGTTCACAAACATCACATGAAGTACCAACCACCTTAGCATAAGTCATATCTCTTTTAGGTTTAGTGGTTCGTCCTGTAATACTGTCCTTCAGGTTTTCCTTAAGCTCTAACACAGTTGTAGATACGGACTCAGGGCTGCCATAAGAAAACAAAACGGTGATCTAACAAGGCATCACAATAGACCGATATTACCATATAATTGGTTGATTTGCTTCAAACCAAAGCTCACAATTTTACCTACGGGATGCAATAACAACACGATCCCCAGAAAGAAGAAACTCCCTGGCAAGAGCTTTTCCTAAGCCTCTGGTGCTGAAGAGGAGTAAAATTGGTTATCAATAGGCATTAGGCAACAATTGAACCGACGAATCTCATATTGTAAACCACTTCACCAAAAAGACAGTATGCACACCTTCCAGTAACAATCTACAAAGGCTGATACTTATACGCTAAAGATCCTACCACTTAAATTGCAGTACAATTATGCAATTTCATGCTCTTGTATGGATGCAGCCACTTATGCAATATTAAGCACCATGGAAGACTTGTAAATCAAAGAACTGGAGTTTCCTAATTTCCAAATATTGTACAATAGAAGAGTTACTTTCCAACCAAGGTAAGTCAAATTTCTCTCTCGTAAAATAGTTAAACATAAACATAAAATAGTTTTAGCATCAGTCAGTCAATCACCATTCCCAAAGCGTGGATTAGGAGGACTATAGTTCTGATTCAGTAGTTTTAAACTTCCCTCTCCGCTTCCTGAAAACTAATCACACCCTATAAATGTAAGACGTTTATGAAGCCATTAGTACCTTCCCGTTATCACAACATTACGAGGTCCAGCTTTACAATGCTCATCCAAAACCATATTAGCACCAACCATTGTCCCAACAATAACACCTCCAAGCCAGCTATACCATATCAACTCATTCATCACAGGATCTCCACCTTCACAATCCCGGGCACAACAAGCAAATTAGCAACCAAAACAACCACACACATCACATATGAACAATATGAATCCCTGCACAAACCTGACAATTCGAAACCAATGGCAAGGATAACTCCAGTGCTCATCATCGTGACAAGGTATCTCCCCAAATGCATAGCAGCCTGTTGGAACAAAAATAGAACATAACATGAAAATGAGTTTCAATATGACATGTTCCACACTGTTATAGTTCAATGGTCAGGAACATGGGACAAAGTCCAAGGACAAGTGATTGAGAATCTGATCACAGGGTTACCGACTCTAGCAGGTTGGTCAGTCACCCCAAGGGTGTAATCGGTTGGGAGGAAGTGGAGGGAAGTCTAGAAATCTCCTTTTATGACTTCTCTTCTTTTTTCACTCATGGAAGGGCGAACTCACTCTAAGTAAAAGTTTTAAGTTATGGAACTCCTATTGCAACTCAAGTCTGGAGATTTTTTAAGTTTTCCTGCCTACCAAGTACCGGTCATCCGGAAGTCATTTCAGAGGTGCAATTCCCCACTTCCTAATTTTTCTACCTACCAATCACGGTATAGTTCCTCACTTAAAGTGTTTTGGCCAATCAATCATGCCCTAAGTTTGTACCTTCGTCCACCCTCGCAGTGCTATGAATTGGTGCAAGAGTGGGTCGCGATTCAAATACATAATGATATAATTATCGGAACCGCAAATCCGGACCAATCTAGAACATATAATTTACATCTGGTCTTGCTGCCATTGTAGTGAATTTGTTGAAATTGTGTCCTCTAAGCTTCACAAATATGTTCTTATAATTAGAAGCTCGAACACGATAAATTGTTGACAGATATTGTTCACGACGACTCACCGAGAAGAAGAAGGCCTCGGCTTTCTCGACCGCACTCTCGCACCTGACCTGCTGAGCCCCCAAAGCTTTGACCATCACCGATTTCAACGCGAACAGCCCGCCTTTCCGGGCCGACGGCCGCGACTCCTTCTCCTCAGCCTCGTTCCCGTTCTCCGACTTGAAGGACCGGCAGACGAGCTTCCGCCGCGGGATCGGACGGAGGGAGTTGGATCCGAGGCGGGCGGGGAAGTGAGGGGAGAGGTGGAGCGCGACCGCCGTGGCCGCCATGGTTTCGGAATGGGGAAATGAGTTGGGGGAGTCGGGAGGAGGAAAGAAAATGGGAGTGTGAGAAGTGTGAGAACCACACGATTGGTTAACGTGACGCGTGCACTGCTCTCTTCCACGTTGGCTGTAATATCGTTTTTGCGTCCGTATCACGTAAAGGGAAAGTAGAACCAGTCCACCAAGACTCTTGGAAGCCCATGGACCCGTAAACACAGTTTATGGGTGTGATTGGATTTGACTTTTGAAGACTAACTGTTTTTTGTGAAAATTCAAAGAAGTTATGAGAAGTTCAATTTCTAGAGTTCTACGTTTCTATAAAATTGTATTTGGATATGGTTTGGGCGGACAAGAAAAGTGTAACGATGGTGACAATGCATGTGATGACAGCAGTGGAAGAATGTGAGTAATTTTTTGCTTTCCAACGCATCGGTGGGAGGAGGTGAAATTAACAATTCAACTTCTCAATCATTCCTCCCATCAGAGTTTGATTTCTACATATAAATCTCCAACGAAAGTCAGCTACACGTAGCCGCCCTGCCATTTTTTCTGTTTGGAACAATAGATAAGTGATGAGGTTGCGATGGGGGTGAAATTGCAATTTTCTCCCATTGCCATCGCCCACCGCGGCATGTACACCAAACAGACCCTTGGTACAACTTTATCTATTTCTGCTTTAAGTTCTAAATAAGTCCTAAAACTGGGATGTTAGAGTTTCTTTGTTTCTTGCAAACCAATCACACTTCAAACCCAAAAAAGGTTAAATAATCTTGTGAGGTTCTGCATTTGAGTTTCTACGGTACACCTTTTCATCTTCGAATTCAGTACTGTTTAGGTGCCTAAGCATTGAGGCAGTGAGTAGCGGAGCCGTGAAATTTTTTGTGATTTTTACAAGGTAACCACCATTGCCAAGGCAGTTACACAAACAAAATTTGGCTTGTGCGTTGGGGTACCATTGCTGCCGCCAATGTTGGCATTTTTTTACACACACATAGAAATAAGAAGTAAGAAACTAGAAGGAATTAGAGTATTTTCCAAGTCGTAGAATATTGCAAGTTGTAATTAGCTGATATTTTGGTGTTTCGTTATGACAGGGATTTGAGTTTGGGATTTCGTATATGGTTTTTGAAATAGTTTTGGGCGAGGAAAAGAAGGAATAAAAGCATGGATTGAGTTGAGTGATTGATTGAACATTTGAAAGAAGAGTTGGTGAACAAAAAAGTCTTTGAAGGGTTAGAAATGGAAAAATCTATGCACTTTCTATTAGGAGTAACTACCCTTCGTTTGAATTTTGAATTTCCCCATGCTTTAGAGAGGAAAACCTTGTGTTATGATTAGATATTATTCCTCATCCACATAGTAAAGAACATCGGACAATGTTCTTTATCACATCCATGCAAATCAGATCAGAACACACGTAGTTCCACTTCGCCAACAACTTAACTACCCCCCACTTTTAAGTCTTGAACCAAACACAAAACCACAAAACTCCACCTCTAAGGGTTGATCATGGATTTTTGTGATTGTCTAAAAAACACATGAATCTAGAACGGACAAAGGACAAGCACATCGATCCTCAGATCTCTGTCCTCACCTTCCCAACTCCACTCCGAACCATTTCGAAATCAACTGGTGCACTCTCCTCAAAACCCCACCGCTAATGCAATGTGTTGTTGTGAATTGTGTTTTTAACTTATGTTGTTGTTCTCGTGCATGTCGTTATTAGTTATTATTGCATGGGGAAGCGAAAGCTGCTCTTTTGATGGTGGGCTGGAAAAGATGAGATGATGACGTATACTTGTTGATGTGGGAATTTAAACTTAATTATAATCACTTCGTAAAGAGCAAATGTTAGCTGTTCCGTGCCGGATATTATATATTCAAGTTTGTTTGAGTTGTTGCTACATGTAGAGAATAATTCCCAAATAAGAATCCGGACGAACTGTATATGAGTTTTTTTTCCTTCAAAAAATAATTATGGTACAAGTTCATTATTTTTCCATTAGTGCTTGTCATATGATTCTTGTTGCAAATTTGCAGCGTCTATAATTAAAAACTAAAAAAGTAAGAAAGTTAGAGAGAAACAAAAAAGTAAGTTGAACTTCCAAAAACTAAGAAAGTAAATTGATATGTTCCTGCATACATCTGTTTCACTTGCAAGAAATTAGAATTTGACATTCTTCTTGCCATCCTCTAGCACTTTACTAAAGTTGGAAAAGTATTGAAGGGCGGTCGTTTTCCATTGTGTACTCTATTGTTCATTGGTAAAGTTTTGTTATTGAAGGTGGCTGAGTATGATGTTGATTCCTATTATTATGGTAAAACATAGTGGCAAAACAGCTGTCAATTTCTATTGATGAAGTAGTTAAGTCTCCTCACTGTATAGTCTCTGTCTAGTTCCTTCTCCCCTCTGAGCGCATTTGAAATGTCCACCTAATTGAGTGGTTTTTTAGTGATTCTTTTGCACCGTTAGGTTCCCACTTTCTTCTGTAAAAATAGTGTGAATGTAGGACCACAGGACATGGTTTTCCGTGGGAGGGTGTAATTTTACACAACATGATCACCATTCAACAACATACCAAGTGGAGAAGGGACATTTCATTCCAATCACTAGTGCCACGTTCAAATCCAAATTCCAAATCCACATGTTTTGTGGCTTTCTGGTGGCCTGTCAACTTCCTTTTATTTATTGCTTCTTTTGTTTAATTTGCACCAAAAACGGCCTTTCGTAATCCCACTGTGGAAAGGTAAGCAATCACTTTATCAGAACAATCATCATAAACACATTTTTAGACCACATTAGTTGCATTATTATATTAACTTTAACATTGACTCTCTCTTTCGTTGTCCTAGCCAAATCACTTTACCAAACATGAGGAAAGCACTTAGCAAGTCGTTATCCCATTTTACTCTGATCTATACCAGAATAATGTGAACTGTAGTAACCAAGTATATCGACAATTAACGATAGAAAGCAAAACTCTATTGTACATTAAGCGTTTTATTTCGGGAATCGTAAACTATATTATATATTATATAATATCTCCAAGAATCCTTTGATCTGGCATGAGCTCCAAAAACAGCTGAACAAACTTATCAATGACTGATTTTTCTTGCCACTCAAGTTTGGAATAGGGTTCTCAAATCTTCCGTTGGAAGACTTAATACTATAATTAAGCTTAAACAAATTAGTTATATGTACCGCACAAATATCACGCGACGTAACATCCAATGCAGTAATACATAGCTCAAAGCACCAATTTTTTGTTTTTCCAAAGCATCAATCTTCAACGTGTTCTGGAGTTGAACCTTTGCGCCAAGCTAAGAGTTGTATTGGTGTTACCTCAACTGGATGTTGTTTAGTTTTATGGGTATTTTTGGGTGAAGCTGAGAACTTTAGTAGCGTTACCTCAAGTAAATGTTGTGGGTTCAAATCTTATCCGTCTGGTAGAATTATTTTGTTTTTTTTCCAGAACTTAGCTTGTCCTAGTACATTCTCTTGCGCTTAATGATATTTTTAAACTTTAAAAAATACTTTATTAAGTTTTTTTATAAAACTTATTGTTAAGTTTTTTTTAAATATTTATTAAGTTGCACCAGTTTATAGTTTATACCACCACCTTTGTAGTTGGCAAATGACCTATATATATTCAGCAAACCACCTCTTCCCAAAATCCAAACCTCTCTCTGCTTCGAAACCCAAACCCATGGAGAAGCCAAACCTGAAGACCAAACTCCGCTCCCTCTTCCTCTCCAAATCCACCTGCACACTCCCCCGACACACCCACCCTCCTCCAGCCGAAGAGCCCATCTTCCTCTCCTCCCGTCGCTACGACCCCAAAACCCTCCACCGCTCCCTCTCCCTCCCCTTCCCCCTTCACTCCCGCCACCCCACCTTCCCCAACGCCTACGGCTTCACCTCCGACTTTGACTCCTCCAACTCCCTCTTCTCCTCCGACTCCTCCGAGTACTACTCCAAGACAAAGACCCGCCGGAGAAGGCGACGTAAGCGAAGAAGGAGGGGTGGGGCCCGCCCGAGGGTGAGGGAGGTCGAAGGGTTCGCGGTGGAGAAAGAGACGTGGGATCCTTACGGGGACTTTAGGGTCTCCATGTTGGAGATGATTCTCGAGAAGCAAATCTTCGGGGAAGCAGAGTTGGAGAAGCTGCTTCGGTGTTATCTCGACCTGAACGCTGTGTCCAACCATTGCTTGATTCTGCAAGTGTTTGAGGATATCTGTGTGGTGCTGTTTGGGAGGTCTTGAGTTGTGTTTGTGGGAATTTCTGCTAATTTTTTGCTTGTTTAGGGAGTTGTGTTGTTTTTTGTTGTTGTGTAATTATGTAGGTTGTACGTCAATTATAGTGTGATCTTAATTATTAAAAGCCTCGTTTGATTTGATTTCTAGCTTCTGTCTTTGTTTATGTTTTTTTAGGAAACTACTAAACTTCGTCCCAAAACTACTTAAATCGTCCTTCAAATTACCAAATTTACATTAACAATATATTTAATACACATATCGTCACGTGTCTTTAAAAAGATTTTTGACTCAGTTTTACTAACATTCCTAGTACCCACACCACGAAAATGTCTAACGAAGCACCTAGATCAGGCGAATTAACAGAGGTGGATTTTTTTCCAACTCGGACGTCTGGCTAAGACGCTTGTACCACGGGACGATATGTGTACCAAAGACACAGTAAAATATTAATGACACAGAAACACATTTCTATAATATTTTACTTATTAGGTCTATTCAGTATACAAAAGTAATATTTTCCTCTTTTGCATACCCGTGTTGTCACTCACTTGTAGAGCTACAATGATCTATGACCAACACGACAATCTTAACTCGGTAATTAATGTTCCATGTTAATTACCATGATTGCGAATATCTTTTGTTTTATGTAAACCAATATCTTTTAGAGCTCTACGGTTAAGGACCAAGAGCCTCTTCCTTAACACTTCCAAAAGACGAATAACATAAACATGGAACAAAATGATATCTCATTCAATTCATAATAATTGGCATTTAAAAGTAAAACTTTCAAAACACATTCCCTTCAATCTCCCACTTGTTATTAAAGTTTTCTTTCACATACATACTCAATGCATAAAACAATAATACTAGGGTAAACCCTATTACTCATCAATCATCAAGCCAATCTACATGGTTCCTCAATCCCATGGACTCGAAATGCATTTCGCCCTTGGCTTGGGATAAGGGTTTTGTGAATGGATCAACTGTGTTGTTGTTGGTGTCCACCCATAACAGATTTATTTTGCCTTCGTCGATGAGGTCACGCGTCACGAAGTACTTACGATCCATGTACTTCACTTTGTGGTGTGATCTAGGATCCTTGATTTGCGAGATAGATGCACTATTTTCGCAAAATAGCTCAATGGGTCCCTCGCTCGTGGGAACTACTCCAAGCTCTTCAAGGAACTTCTTGATCCACACTCCTTCCTTGCTCGCTTCAGCGACAACCATTACTTCTGAAGCAGTGGTTGAGTCGGCCGTAGTGGTTTGCTTCCAGCTACGCCAACTCACAGCTCCACCATTCAGAAGAAAAACGTATCCTGATTGCGACCTTCTATCGTCTGGATCACTCATGAAACTCGCATCCAAGTAACCTTCAGCTATCAATTCCCTTTGTCCTCCATAAACAAGAATCTTATCCTTAGTCCGGTTAAGGTACTTCAGGATATTCTTGACCGCAGTCCAATACTCAGGACCTGCGTTGGATTGGTGACGACTTGTCACGCTTAGAGCATACGAGACATCGGGTCTTGTGCAAGTCATCGCGTACATGATCGACCCAATTGCCGAAGCATAAGGGACGTCCTTCATGTACTCCAAGTCCTTACGTGATTGCGCACGTTGAGACTTCTTGAGTTGCACACCCATACTCATTGGCACACTGCCCTTTTTGGAGTTGTTCATCTTGAACCTTTCCAAGACCTCGTCAATGTACGCACGTTGACTGAGGCCAACGAGTCTACGGGATCTATCTCGGTATATCTTGATTCCCAAGATGTATTGAGCCTCACCCATATCTTTCATCGAAAATGCAGATTTCAATGAACTTCTCGTTTCTTCAAGCAAAGGAATATGATTGCCCATAAGCAATATGTCATCGACATATAAGATTAGGAATACTACATGGCTCCCACTAACCTTCTTGTATACACAAGGTTCTTCCTTACTTTGAATGAAGTGAAGCTTCTTCACTTCCTCGTCAAAGCGTTTATTCCAACTCCTTGATGCTTGCTTCAATCCATAAATGGATCTTTGAAGCTTGCATACCTTCCCGCTATTCTTTGGATCTTCAAAACCTTGAGGTTGTACCATGTACACATCCTCCTCCAAGTTCTCATTAAGGAACGCCGTTTTGACATCCATTTGCCATATTTCATAATCATGAAATGCGGCAATAGCGAGCATTATCCGAATAGATTTGAACATAGCAACCGGTGAAAAAGTTTCATCATAGTCAATTCCTTGAACTTGAGTGAAACCTTTCGCAACAAGTCTTGCTTTGTAGGTTGTCAAGTTCCCATCCATGTCCATCTTCCTCTTAAAAACTCATTTATTATGAATGACCTTTTTACCTTGAGGAAGGTCAACCAAGTCCCATACTTGATTATCATACATGGATTCTATTTCGGATTCCATGGCCTTAAGCCATAGTTTGGAGTCTTCCCTTTCCATTGCCTCTTGGAAGGTTAAGGGATCATTGGTATCTAGTACCATGATTTCATGAAGTCCCAGATACAAATCAGGTTTCTTCCTTTCCCTTGTTGACCTTCTAAGTTCTTTTGGTTCTTCTCGTGTCTCTCCAACTTCTTCCACAATTTCTTGAGGAGTGGGTTCACGTTCAACTCTTGAACGTACACTTGGTGGGGATGATTGAGATTCTCTCAAAATTTCTTGTGATGGTCTCTCGCTCACGCTCCCACTAACCAAAGGAATCTCGGTTGGGCCTTCATGATCTTGAATGTCATCATTCATGTCATGATCTTGTAGAGTATATTGAGTTTCCTCAAGCACAACCCTACTCCCACTACTTTTTACTCTTTCTAGAAATTCCTTTTCCAGAAATGTGGCATCCCTCTCTACAATCACTCGATTGGAGGTGATATGCCAAAAGTAGTATCCTCTTGTCTCACGAGGATAACCAATGAAGAAGCACTTATCCGTTTTTGGTTGAAGTTTGGTCGACATCAATCTTTTGACGTAAGCCTCACAACCCCAAATCTTGAGAAAACTGAGCTTAGGTGTTTTACCACTCCATAGCTCATAAGGAGTTTTCTCCACGGATTTGGATGGAACATTATTTAGTGTGTAAGCCGCAGTTTGTAGTGCATAACTCCAAAAGTAAAGAGGTAATTCCGCATGACTCGTCATTGACCGAATCATGTCGAGCAATGTCATTTTCCTCCTTTCGGATACCCCATTCCACTGAGGTGTACCGGGAGGGGCGAGTTGAGGTACAATACCAAACTCCTTTAGGTATGAGTCAAATTCGGCACTTAAGTACTCACCTCCACGATCCGTTCGTAGAGACTTGATTTTCTTGTCGAGTTGATTCTCTACTTCATTTCTTAAATTCTTTGAACTTCTCAAAGGACTCACTTTTGTTTCTCATTAGATAAACATAGCCATAACGACTATAATCATCCGTGGACGTAATGAAGTACCTGAAACCATCTCGTGCACTAGTACTCATTGGACCACATACATCGGAATGTATCAAATCCAATAAGTCACTCGCCTTTGGGCCTTTCTTCTTGAAAGGCTTTTGGTCATTTTTCCCATTAAACATGATTGACACGTCTCCAATGATTTAAAATTAAGTAGACCAAGAAGACGGGGCGTCTGGGTAAGACGCCTCCCCCATGGGACGTCTTACCCAGACGCCCCCTCCGACGTGGGGGCGGCTCCGTCGGACGCCCGTAATTTTTTATTATTTTTTATTATTTTTTTATTAAAAAGATGCTAGATATTTTACCAGATTCGAGTACACTGGGGCGTCCGTTGGCTCATTACTGACCTCCAAAATATTATTTTTATGATTATAAGAGAAAGATGAAGAGAGATGTGTGATAGGAGGGTAAAATGTCGTGTTATAGCAGTAGAAATGAGAGAATGACATTTTGGTAATTTAAGGGACGATTTAAGTAATTTTGGGACGATGTTTAGCAATTCAGTTTTTTTTTTTGAAGTTAGTCTTTGTTTATGTTTTTTTTTGAAGTTAGTCTTTGTTTGTGCTGGTGAGCGTTAAAATGTGGTTGTGGACTTCGAAATTGGTTTTGCGTCTGCCTTCATACGTCCAGGTTTTTGTAGTGCAGTTCTTAAAGTAAAGCATCAGAGAGGCACAGACCGGTTAGTTGTGGTCTTTACATCTCAAAGTATCACGGACAGCATAAACCTCTTTCTTCCTTTTAATATATAAATAATAATATTCCACCTTGGTACGATGATGTACTTTTGTTCTCGCATCTTGAGCTAGTTTATAAGATGAAACTGTCTTGTGACATCTTCGATTTCCTCTGTGCAGAACCTAAGGATTAATGAAATAAGAACAAATATTGAGGGCAGATTGTTGTTAGTCCAGTCAAATATTTGTTTTTTTACTAACAAAGTTTTGAATGTAGGAATTCAAGTTTTTTCAAAAGTTTGTCTTGATGAAATAAGAGTGAAATTGGACTACGCAGATGAAAGTAGCGTCATGAAAACAGAAAAGATGGTACGCAAAAGTCACTGTATACTAATACAAAAGTGCAACGACGTGAAATTACGGGTTTATCAACGAGTGAGTTGCGGTTATCTCTTAACTCATTCCCACCTAATCTACGATATGTATAAAATATATTTATTTTTAATTAATTTGTTTTTTATATTTACGTTGGACGTGCATATTATTGTGTTTTGGACATAAAAGTGTTATATGTTATATTGTATGTATTTTGCTTCTCAATGTTTTTTGGTAATATATGCAAACTTGTTATGGTTGTACATATTCTTATTTATATAAATATAAATAATAATTTAAAGACTCATCACTCAACCCACTTAATTCGCTTAGCCAGCTCAACACTACCACCTAATTCACCTAAACATGCGGAACGGGTAGTGATTGTTAGATTTACCTTATACTGACTCGTTTACCCATTTAACTTAGATAGGGATAGTGGTGGACCAAAAATCTACCTCGCCCCATTATAACTCTGCATGCTACAAAGATCACACAATTACATGTTGATATTGAATTTTGTTTTGAAATTAATTTATATTTATTTAATCGAATCCCAACAAGTAATCACCTGTGATTTGATGTCCACTTTAACACTTATAAGACCACCATTAACAGTGTCTGGGCAGTTCCCAGACGTCCGGTTTTTTTCTCTTAGTCACATGAACTTCTCTCTCCGGCACGTCAGCTCAAACCAACTCTCCTGGAATTTTCTTAACCACACCCAGAAACAACTCAAACGCCTTATATTCTCCACTCCACGTCATTTGAGGATCAATTCTAAGTAAAACACAAAAAATATCATTTTTTTAAATATAAACAAATAAAAAACATATTTTCATTTTTTTTGAAAAAACGATTTTAAATGATTTTTAAAATATTTTTTAAAACAAAAAATCAAAAACAAAACAAAACAAAAAAATTAACCAAACCGGTGGTGCACGTGACCCCCTGGATTGGGCGCCCACGCGATTCCACCTGGGAACCGCACTCCTGTTAAGGGAGGGTATTTCGGGTGGCCGAAGAAGGGTGGTCTAACCCTGTTGGATTCAAATGTCTAAATCTGTCACCGGACACTCATTAATTAGAACATCATACGGTAGGATTACTAACTCAGCGGCCAAAACTTCCCACTTTCAGTTAATCTACAAGCCAACAGATTAACAGTAGCCATAAATAGAAACCATCCCCTTGCCTCCAACGTTGGCCTTCCCATCCATCACATTATTCTCCTTTCATTAGCTCTGCCACTGCAGCAGCCAGCATAAGTAAAGATCCAAACTGCATGGTGCCATACCAACACTCCGACACTTCTCCTCTCCCCTACAAGTATAGAATGGTCCAAACGGATCTTTGCCACCAAAATAGTAGTTAAGAATTCGGAACATGTCTTCTTCAATGAGGGATGGGGACAAGCAGCTTTTTTCTGATGCCATTGTTCGAATATGGTATGTACTCGGAAGAGGTAGGACTTTGAATAGGGGTGACATAAGTGGAGGCGTTTTAATGCAAGTTGATGGCTACGTACATGGCCGTCACTGTCCACGCTGCTATATTTGTGCGCGTCCGTTGGATATGTGTTCCGAAGTGTGCACTTTGTTAAATGCTCATCGGGAGAGATGTAGCACCGTTTTGGAGCAACGTTCCATGCAATTAGTTGTCCTATTTTCTGCAAGATTCCGGTGCGAAAGTATGGAATGGTTTTGGTTCTTCATTTGAAATTTACCTTTTGAAGACATTACCTACCTTAAAATCAATAATACCACTTATTAACGTATATACACAAAAATATTAGAATGAGACATAATCTTATTTGATAAAAGTGATGTCTCAAGCTTGCCTTTTACGATCCGACCATTAAATTGAAAATCCAACCCTGGATTGAATTTGCTATGTAAATAAAATCTATGTAGTAGTTATTAATTTGTATTTGAAAGTATCTATGGGTTGAAATCCAAAAGAATTAAAAGAAATCCTTAAAGGTCGGAAACACACAAGAGTTCAATTTGAGGCTTTTGCCTCTTAAGCGGACTACTTTAACAATCATTTTCCCTCCAACTTTCCTCTTCGATTTTGATATCTCCTCTATCTGATTTCCGAGCATCACGGTCATGATATCTTATACTATCACGAAACCCTCCTCTCACTCAATCTCCACTTCGAGCGAACCTTGCCACTCGAATAATAGGATTTCGGTCGTCCATCCCAAGTTAGCTGACTTGTGATCACCATGTATTTAGTCCGGCACATTTCTATGATTGTTTGAATAAAAGTGTGTGTTAGTAAAATTATAAAAAAAAAGGTGAGTGAATGACAATTGAAGATGAGAAGAGATATCAACCATTAAGCTTGTCAAAAAAAATCAAAACTTGATCAATTTTTTCACTTTAGTAATTACACTATTTTGGAGAAAACAAAACGGCAAAACAATCATTTTTATTTCACAAACTTAAAGTAGATTTTGAAAAATAACCTTTCAAATAAATACAAATATATGCATATGACACAATGATAATCAATTTTGACTGATTAACTTTAGAGGAGACAATCAAAAGAGATTTAAAGTAGTAGAACGTCCCCAAGGATTAGACATTGGATATGATTGTGTGGAGAAAGTGATTCACGTGTTGGAACCAAGATCCTCGATGAGTTTCATTTCTAACACACTCTTATTAGTTTGAGATTATTAGCCTTTTATTGTTATTGACACATAATTAATTACAACTTTGATTATTAAACGTCTAAATTGCAAAAATCGATAATTTTTTTTAAGTTTAAACATAAAAAATTGAATCTATCATAACCAATGAGGTTTACAAAATTAAAAAAGAGTTTTTGTTTTCTTGCGAATTAAGTAAGAGAAAATTGAAAAGTCATATGAAATTTCAAAAGTTAACGGTCTGGAGCATGTGCGGAATTGTATATTAATTTATGTATATATATGTTTTTTACAAAAATCAATGGTGTGAATAATCAAACAATCCAGATTAACAGAAATTAGTGAATACTCTAATCTGAAGCCTATACACTGCTACTACCCGAGCCACCGTCTCTGGTCGAGCTCCGTCGCCTCCAATCTCCTACCTAAGCACCATCGCCTTCGGCCGAAATCTGCCAGCTCTTACCCAAGCCATCATCTTTGGCCGAGCTTCGCTGACTCTTACTCAAGCTTTACGGTTTCCAAATCGAGCTCTGTCACGTGTGACTGAGTTCTCTACAGTTGACTAATCAAACGAGAAACATTTCTTTACATAAATATGGAGTCTAACATCACGGTCAATGTCTTTGATTCTGTTAAAAATTATGTTATTTGTAATCTCTATAATTATCTAGAGAATTCTAGAAACATATAGATAATTCTAGATGTTTTTTATAATATTTTAGAATAGAGTACAATACTCTTGAATCATAAATGGTGTTTGATCATGTATAGATTTTTAGAGAAAAGTATCCATAAATATCTAGATTTGTATATTCTAGAATTGGATATTCATATTCTTAGAATGGTTCCAATTTAGACTTTTCTATTGAGTCATATAAATAGGGGATATATCTCATTTGTAGGGCATTCATCCAACAGTAATCCAAGTCAAGTGTTGTATAAGTCCTTGTTTACTAAAGTCTTATAAGTTTTTCCAAATTTTTAATTAAAATCATTTATGTTCAAAATCTATTATTATTGTACAATCTCTTACGCTTGCCCAACAAATTTGGTATCAGATCCTTACCATCCACCATGTCATCCAACTCCCTTTTCAATTGCTTCCAAAACATTGTCCCCATATTTGATTGAGCAACCTACAAATATTGGAGTCTTCAAATGAAGACTTTTTTTTTGTCTCACAATACTTGTGGGAATTAGTTGAAGAAGGTTATGAGGAGTCCCAATATGCTGCCATATTATCAACTTGGAACTAAGTAAACAGAAGGAATACAAGGAGAACAAGAAGAATCGATGCTAATGCGCTTCTGTTCATCCAACATTAATGAGTAAGTAAACATATCTTTCCCCATATCTGGCAGGTGGTAAATTTACAGAAGTTTGGGAGATCTTGAAGAATCGGTTTCAAGAATCAAAAAAAATGTACTCTCTATCAAATTTCAATCCTCATGGAGAGAATTGATAATTTGTTAATGAAGGATTGTGAACAAGTCCTAGGATTTTTTTTCGAGAGTCTCTACTATAATTAATCAAATCCATAGTTATGGAAATGCTATCATGTATCATAAAAATTGTTGAGAAGAGTTTAAAAAGTTTGTCTGCAAAATTTGATCATACAGTGGTTGTTACAGAGGAGTCCAAAGATTTATCAAAATTGACTCATTATGAGCTAATGGGTTCTCTTGGGGCACATGAACAAAGAATGAATATGTTTTCGAGGCAACCTTTAACATAGTCATTCCAATAAAAAACTAGCTTTGGGGAAAGAAATGGAGAAAATAAAGCTTAAGTAAGGGGCCAACAAATACAAGACAACGGAGGGCAATAATTCAATAGACGATGGAAAAGAAAGGCTGGACACAACAACCAAAGGTTTGGTAAAGTAAACTTTGACCCACACTGTATTATTTGCAAAAAGACTAACCAAGAGAGTAAAGATTGGTGGTTAGTATATAGGAAGAAGAATGTGATGAGACTAAGAAGACTGTTGAAGCAGAAGATGCACCAATAGTTGCATTCGAAGAATCATATTTTGAAGGAGCTCTAAGACCATCAGACCACCACCAAGAAAGGTAAGCTCTCTTGACGAGACATATGAATCAATTAACTTCGTTTTATTTGCTAGTGAGCCTCAAAAGTACGAAGAACTAATAAAAGAAGAAGCACGGATAAAAACCATGGATGAGATCACAATGATCGAAAAGAATCGAACTTGGAAGTTTGTTGATCGTCCACCGGGAAAAGAAGTGATTTGGTCTCAAGTGGATCTACAAGTTCAAACACAATGAAGATGGTTCAATCAATAAGTACAATGTTTGACTGGTAGCAAAGAGATACTCTCGACAAGCGGTATTGGTTTTAATGAAAACTTTTCTCTTTTTGCTCATATAGAAATAATTCGAAATGTACTTGGAATGAGTGGTCAAATGAAGTTGCAAGCAGTTTGATGTCAAATCATTTTTTTCTTAATGGAGAGCTATAAGAAGAAGAAGAAATATATGTTATGTTTTCTCAATTAGTAGCGATGATATTTTGGAAGGTTTTCAAAATATGAAAACTCGTCGTGAATAATTGTAAATTTTGTTTTACAATTGATTTTCAGCTGGGATCTTAATTTTCTAAATTATTATTACATATATTATTATGTTGTATTTTTTAAATAGGTCATTTTATAAAGTTGTCTTTATAATTGGAGGAGAGGATGGTACGGTAAACAAAATTTGATTGGGGTTTTTGGTTGGATTCGAGTCAAAGAGAAGAGAAAGTGAGTCAATTAGAGTTGGAGAGAGTTTGATTTTGTTGGACTTTGTGGGTCAATGTGGAGTGGGTTGGGTTGATATGGGAAAATCGGTAAGCAAATTGCATAGTTTTATTAAAAATTTGTTTGGTTTTGTTGGGTATTTTACCTATAAGTGGGGTTTTACTGATTATTTTTAAAACTAGACTAAACGGATAAAATTTAATTTACTTAGTTTGTTATTATATTTAGAAAAAACCCGGATTGGAATTTACAATATTAAAAATTCCAAGAGGATCGAAATATCATGAAATCTCCACAAACTAAGGGAAATCTTAAAATGCAGAAGCCTCCCTTCTCCAACGGCCCACCTCCCTGACCTTGAATGCAACAACATAAAACGTGTGTTTAAGGCCTCCCTTAACATGAGGTGTTTTTTCGGGCGTCCAATTGGACGTCCAAATTTTCCTTTTATAACAGGAGGGCGATTTCCCCCGGGTTCTCGCCTAGTTTTCCTGCTTGGGCATCGAATGGGGGACATGGCCCCTATTGGTCTATTTTTTAAAAAATGTTTAAAATGTGTAAAAATATTTTAAATTATTTTTTCAAATTATTTTTCTAAAAATATGTTTTTTATTTGTTTATATTTTTTAAAATTTTAATATTTTTTTTTGTATGATTGATATCCAAATAACTTGGATAAGAAAGAATATATGACGTCTGAACTGTTTCTGGATATGATTAAGATAATTTTAGGGTGAATAAGTGACATGACATGACATGACATGACAGAAAGAGAAACTGATGCCCTGACCCCTGCGCCCCCCTCACGGCCTCACCCCGTTCCGAGGGCAAACAAGCAACCAAACAAACAAACCCCCGCCATCCGCCGCATGGCGCCACGACACCTTCTCCGCATCCTCTCCCTCCGAAACCTTTTCCACTCCTCCCCCTTCTCTCCCCGAACCTTCCACAGTCCCAACTGTTTCTCCACTATAAATACCCCTCACTCCCTCCCCTCCCTTCCTTCTGGACCTCCAAATCCCTCTCCACTTCCGCCTCTGATTCCGAAGTCCAGAGCGGAGATGATCGATCCGGAGATCACGATTCGGTCGATCCTCGCGTTTGGGCTCACAAGGTTAAGGTCGAGAGGAAGCGCGATCGGAGGAAGAACGCGAAGAGGAAGGAGAGGAAGAGGACGAAACCTTTGGTGGATTTCACCAAACTCGACGTCGATTTGCTTCCCACTGTGATCATCGTTGGGAGGCCGAATGTCGGGAAGTCTGCGCTCTTCAATCGGTGAATCTCTTTTTTCGATTGAGATGCGTTTCCGAACTAATCTTCTACAATTTAGTTGAATTACGATGTGAAATGTTATTTTGAAACTTTGTTTTGGAGAAAAAATGATCGTGTTTAGGAATTTAGTAACGTAATGTAGTGCTTGAGTGATTGTAGGATAAATTTGATTCCTCAAAGTCAAAGTTAGTCGAAAATCAGCTCCCTAGTGTTTTTTTGGTCTTAGTTTTGTTGTTGGAAAATTGAAGTTTGTACTTTTGTTGTTGTGGTAGTTTAGTTTGATAAGGAGGAGGGACGCTCTTGTTTACAACACTCCGGATGATCATGTTACTCGTGATATAAGAGAAGGTATCGCAAAGCTTGGAGATCTGAGGTTCCGTGTGTTGGATTATATTGGTTTGGAAACAGCAGTATCTTCGGGAAGTGTTCTTGGCAGAACAGCCGGAATGACTGCTGGAGTCCTGTCGAGGTCGCAATTCGCAATGTTCCTGATAGATGTGAGGTTGGTCTTATTGGTGATGATTCTTTCTGTGCAGCGTTGTTGAAAATTTTCATTAGGTAGTTAAATCGGTGTTTACTTTTAGGGCTGGATTGCAGCCACTCGATTTGGAAGTTGGAAAATGGCTCCGGAAGAATGCCCCTGGTATTTGCACTATCCTGGCCATGAACAAATCAGAGTCATTGGACGACCAAGGAATTCTTACTTCAGAGAGTGCTGAAGCTCATGCTCTGGGCTTCGGTGATCCGATTGCAATATCAGCAGAAACAGGGTTGGGGATGGCCGAACTTTGTGAAACCCTCAGTCCATTGTTTGAGGAATACATGCTTAAAACTCTAGCCGGTAAGTCATATTAAGTTTTCTATACTTTATTTCTGTGGTTTCAATTTCTGGTTTAGTCGTGTTTCATAGGTTTTGAGGACATTCTCTTAAGTAACAAGTACCTATTGTTTGTCCGAAGATTTTTTTTGGGTTCAATGCTTATCTAGCTCAACTTTTACGGGATTAAGATGTACTGACATTCATTTTACTTTTCTACATGGTTCATTTGATCCAACAGACCAGCATTGACTTCTTTTTCCTTAAATGACAACGGACAACCTATTCCAGAATGTTCCTCTTCATCTTTTCCCTAATTGACTGTCTCACTCCTTATCTTCCCTTAAATGTATACTCTGTGAGTATTCTATGATCAACTGCATTTCAGAATTCATTTCCTAATATGGAAGGGTGCAAACTTGTAGATGATCAAATTGATCATATATTTTCCTTCTTCCTGCACTTTGTTGATGAGCATTTTGTGTTTTCAGATAAACAGATTGAGAATGAGAGTTCCCAGGAGCTAGTGGATACCGGGTTACCTTTGCAATTGGCGATCGTCGGATGCCCAAATGTGGGGAAATCTACACTACTCAATACTCTGCTGCAAGAAGACCGGGTTCTGGTTGGACCAGAGTCTGGTCTTACAAGGGATGCAATCAGAGCTCAGTTTAAATTTGAAGACCACACTGTATATTTGGTAAAAAGTTGCACTGTCCTAATGTATGATACAATTTCAATTCAGTTTATCATGATACATACTTCTTAACTTCGCAACCTAAGGGATGTTTTAAAATATTCATACATCTAGTAGTGGTAGGATGGGATAATACTGGAATGTTTTCCAATCAACTAGCACGTTTCTTGTAGCTTTACTAATTGTAGTTGAAATTGTCCGTGCTTGGGTCTTTTGCTTGATCTAAATGGGATTGTTATTAACCATTAGGTGGATACTGCTGGATGGTTACAAAGATCAGGGCAAGAAAAAGGACCAGGATCCTTAAGCATCATGCAGACCAGGAAAAATCTTATGAGGGCTCATGTTGTGGCTTTGGTGCTTGACGGAGAGGAGGTTAGGAAATATGTGATTTTACAAACAAAAAAATTAATATCAAATCATTGGTTTTTCTTTGCAATATCAATAGAACTCCTGCAGTGTCTTAATGGTAATCTGCTATAGAAGCCTGTTCACTCTTTTTCTTATATCATAAATATCAAAATAGGGTGATGATCACAAAAGAGCAGTAAAGATTAAAGAATCATATTTCAGGTTTCATTTGGATAAGGACTCACAACAATCACATGCTGATGACTTGTGTTTACTCTTGGAAAGGGGGCAGGGCACAGACAAATGTTTTGTTTGGAGATGTTGTTAGCAAAAAACCAAAAAAATTGTTAGCTATGTAAAGATTGATATGGTTGCATTTAGTTTCAGCACAACGCTTAGATAGTATTATCATAGAGGGACTCAACAAACTTGCAGAAATTTTTATCTGAAAGAATTAGACATTCACAAGCTGGACATCCCATCAATATATCTTATTTTCTTCCCTCTTATCTTGATACCAAAAATGAGACATAAAATTTTAAGCTTTTTGCCATTTATTTTGTTTAGTTTCTGTAAAGGTAAATGTTTATGTTATGTATGTGCTAAGTTTTTCCCCTCCACTGCTCTAACTCCCTAAGCATGCAGATAGCAAGGGCCAGAAGTAGTATGAATCATGCTGAAGTTATTATAGCTCGACAAGCAGTTGAAGAAGGTCGTGGCCTTGTTGTAATTGTGAACAAGATGGATCTGCTAAGAGAAAAACAAAGATCAATTATGCAGGAGGTTATGGAGGTTGTCCCATTGGAAATTCAAACATTGATACCTCAGGTTTATCTACTTGTCCACTTGATTGGCATTTCACGTTTATAATTTCATTTGTTCTACTCAACATATTGGATTATCATTGTTCTTAATTTTTAGACGGAACACTGATTTCAAAGTCACGCCTTATAGCCATTTCAAATTTAATAAACTTAATTCATTGTTTTTCCCCAAACAATTCTTTGATTGTTTTAGTTGTGCTAAATTGTCCCATGCAAAAAGAAGTGCTGAATTGTTAAAATATTTGAAATACATAAAAGGACTGAAGTAGTTTACTCAGTTGGCTAAATCAGAAATCTACCGACACCAGTGTGGATCAACTAGGTCATTAGGTGTTTGAATTTTTGACGTGCAAACACATTCTGTTATTGAAGCACTGGGATATATGGGCGAACACAATTGCATTATTGGATTTTGACCATGTTGTATTACTTGTATTGGCAGATCTCCGGGATTCCTGTTGTCTTTGTTTCAGCTCTGGAAGGAGAGGGAAGGGAAACAGTTATGCGTACAGTTGTTGATACATATGAAAAGTGGTGCTCAAGGTTGTCAGCAGCACGACTCAACCGTTGGCTTCTGAAGGTATTGACAATGCCGACTTTTTTCCCTTTGAATACAAAGGGTAACATGAGAGGAACGTTTCCATGGTCTTTCTATTCCATCTGTTGTAGCGAAATCAGTGTTCCACCTTCTCTTTGAATGAGCCATACCTGAATCACATACTATTTCTGTTAGCTGCTTGATTGGATATCCGAGGTTATTAGATACTTCGTTAAATCTGTTCCTATTTTATTTGATCCGTTTCCACACAAAAATCTCGTCTGCATTCTTAAATTGATCAGTCATTTTTAACAAGTTTGGTTTCTTTGTCCTTTTCTCAGGTCATGAGTAGACATTCATGGAAAGATCAGGCAACACAACTAAGGATCAAATATTTTACTCAGGTTAAGGCTCAACCACCAACTTTTGTTGCCTTTGTAAGAGGGCAGAAACCACTTTCAGATACAGATATGAGATTCTTAATGAAGTCACTCAAGGATGACTTTGACTTAGGAGGAATCCCGATCCGCATCATGCAGAAATCAGCATCTAGGCATGCAGAACCTTCCAAAAATGACAAGAATACGCGAGTTAAATTGTGAATTAAAAATCCAACAGACAAAAGGAAGGATTTTTCTTAAGTTTCCTCTTAATCGACCATTAGTGGCCAGGTAAAAATATCTCTTATGATAAGATGATTCAGCAGAAAATATTTAAGCATGGGCATAACATAGGCCACAATCTGATGTTTAACTGGAACCTTATGAAGCATGAAAGGCTGAATATTTTCAGAATCCTTCCAGCCCATGGCAAAGGTGTCATTATCTCTTTTTCTGCAGGTCCTTGCCTTAGGTGGCTCACTCTGCTTTTAGAGTACTCCGTGGCTTACTTGTCGCAGCTCTTGACTCCTAGGTCTTGATAATTCAAACTTCCACATTCAAGTCATGATCTTGATGTTCTGAGAACAGACCAAGAGCAATCCCATGATTCAGCTAGTCTGGCACTTTATTTTGAGGTAATGTTCGGCTGGATTGCTTATATGTGGAATTTCTATTTCGGATTTGTATCTGCTTCCTATGCTCTTACAACAGTTTTTCGACGGCCAGTTGATGGAGTTGATGTTTGTCTACCAAAGCTTCGTGCTTGGTACAGGTAATTAGGAGCTGTATTCAGCTTTAGTACTTTACAAAATTGGTGGAGCAGGCAAATATTTGTTGGAGGGGATGGATTAATGTATTTCAGATGAAGATGTCCATCATTCTGTTGAAGTGCTTAAGATATAAACTGCCCTGTATATGTATTTTTTCAAATGCCTCTGTGCCAGTTTGTGTCTTTAATGTCACCGTCTATGTTAAGCTCGGCTTCATCTTTTATGCTGCTGCAGTTGTGACGACAGTCGGTCCTGATGGCCTCCTCATCTCGTTTTTTTATTGCAGTTTATAATTCAGTTGATCTGTGTTGGACTGTTGACATCCTTGGGGAAAAAATGGTAGAAAATGGAGCTGCCGGCTTCTTCTTGTTTCCCTTCGTAAATGGTGAATGGCGCCATATCGGGTGTTCTAGTGGCAGCTACGAACTTGTCATATACATAATCGTTGTGGCCAATTCGGCCAAGAAAAAAAATGTTAGCAATTGAACTGAGCGGACTAACAAGAGAGAAATTTCCCTCTCTAAACATCATGACCTAAGTACCATTTACGTTCTTGACGGCCGACACGGAATCCAGATCAATAAAGCTTTTTAGCTTTTCGACCTGACCAACAGCAGATAACCATTCGATCAGGACCTTCATTGCAAAGTAACCCGGTTTGGATCCCTGTTTTTTCATGCTGTTCAATACTTCAAATGCTTCATCAAGTAAATTCGACTCGTGTAGGCAACGAAACACCGTATTGTACGTAGAAGATTTGGGAGACAATCCTTGTGCTTGCATCTCATTCAAAAGGGTGAGCACGTCGCTAATCTTCTTCTCATTACCCAAATGACCAATGAGAGTATCATATATGATGTCGTTAGGCTGTATTCCAGAATCACTCATGCTCCTGAAAATCTTCTTCGCAGAATCAATTTTCCCAGCCTTGCAGTATCCGTAAATCAAAGCTCCATAAGTCACAACTGAAGGCTTATGCCCGCTCTCGATCATCTCCTTCAGCAACCGATTGGCAGAAACAAAGTCACGTTGCTTACTCACATAGGAGATAAGCGTATTGAACGTCACCTGATCAGGCTTAAGACCCACTCTGCTCATATCCTCAACCAAAACCCTCACTATCCTCATCTTCTTCCTCTTCAACAACCCACTGATCAAAATGTTATAACACTTAACATCAAGCTTAAACCCGTACTTCTTCATCCGGTATGCGACCGAACACGCCTCCTCCACCTGCCCGACCATCGCCAACCCAGACAACAAAGTGTAGTAAGCAACCGCATCGGGCATATACCCGGCCCTCACCATCTCATCAAACAACTCCATAGCCTTCTTAACATTACTAGCGTGAAGAAACCCCCCAATCAAGGACACATAAGTAGCAGCATTTCCATTAAGCCTTCCGTGCTCCAACTCCTGCTCTCTGAAAAACTCAAGCGCTTTCCCAACTCTCCCAACTCTACACATCCCGTCCACCATCGTGCTCACCGTCACCGCATTCCTCACCACACCACTCCCATCCATTAACTCCAGAACCCGACTCGCCTCCTCGATCTCCCCCACCTTACAAAACGCGTCGATCACCGGATTGTAACTGTAAGCATCCGGCTCGCATTCGTATTCCGATTTCATGATCTTGATAAGCTCCAAAGCCTCCTCCACACGCCCGTCCTTGCAGAGGCCGTTGATGACGGTGTTGAAGAGGACGGGGTTGGGGTTATGCTTCTGGAGCAATTTGTCGAGCAGCGTCCGGGCGTGGTCGACACGGCCGGACTTGCAGAGGTGGTGGAGGAGAATGGCGTGGGTGACGTCGTCGGGCTTGAGGCCCCACTGCTTCATGGAGGCGAAGAGGGCGTTCATGGAGGCGAAGTCGCCGGCGCGGTCTAGGCCGGCGAGGAGGGCGTTGCAGGCGGGCGTGTCGTGGGCGTCGGTGGCGTGGAGGAGGTCCCAGGCGCGGCGGAGGTTGCCGGAGTTGGCGAGGTTGTTGAGGACGCGGGGGAGGTCGAGAATTGGGAAGGAGGAGTGGCGGCGGAGAAGGGTGAGGATTGGGTTGGAGAGGGCGAAGCGGCGTAGCATGGTTGGAGATGAGGGAGTGTGGTTTTGACTTTTGACTTTTGATCTGCAGGCAATGGATTTGCAGCAAAATATGGGTTATTTGCTTGGCTCGGCGAGGTGCACCTGTGCCTGTGCGGATGCTTAATTTGAGCTTTGGGCCTGGATTTTGTCTATTTGATTTGATTTGATTTGAGTGCACCTACGTGTCGTTGCCAATTGACTTCTATCTCACTCCTTGCACACTGCACAGTTAAAAAAATTATCATCTCACACCTTATAAATTTAAAAAATTCCTTAATGTTAAATAAAAACCAAAAAAATAAAAATGAAAAACATCTCTGCATTTCTCTCTCCTGTCTCACCAAATCTCTCTCTTCTCTCTCTCCAATATCTCTCCTCTATCCAAATCTCTATCTTCTCTCTCTCTAGTCTCGCTTTCTCTATCCTCTCTCTTCTCTCTGATTCTCATCTCTAGAGAAAGAGAGACTAGAGAGAAATTTGGAGAGAGGAGAGAAGTTAGGAGAACAGAGACTAGAGAGAGAGAGAGAGATTTGGAGATAGGAGAGAGATTGGAGAGAAAAGAGAGAGGAGAGAGAAATGGAGATATGTTTTTCGTTATTATTTTTTATTTAACATTAAGGAGATTTTTAAAATTATAAGGTGTGAAGTTTAAAATTCCTAATTATGCGTTTACGGTGTTATAACAGAGTGTAGTCCATTAACGACAGAGGTGCATCCAAGCAAATAACATCGACATGTAAATGCACCCACACAAATAGATGAAATCCGAGTGCAAAACCCCAATTAAGCAATTACGCATCCGCAGAGTTACTCCCAAGCAAATAACTCACGAAAAAATTGGAATTTGAGGATTTCTAAGGTGAGTAGTTGTGCTTTCAACTTCCAAGTTCAAGTGGTTTGTTTTTTGTTCTTGCTTCAAGTGTTTTAAGAAGAATTCTTTTGCTTATGACTAGTGAGCTTAAAAATGGACAAATTTAATTTACCATATTACTTTTCATGTACAGAAAACTATTTCATAATTCTTTATTTACCATGCTAGCTGCAATTTCTAGTACTTGTTTTCTCTTTCATTAACTATGTATTAGAGCACAAATAACAGCGCCCGGGCTACCCCCGGGCGCCCTGCACTCTCTCTCTGCCACGTCAGCTTCTCTCTCTGGCACGTCAGCTCACCCAACCCACCCAAAAAAACCCCTTACCCATGCCCAGGCTACCCCCACCCACCCTACACTCTCTTTCATCCACATCATTTCTTAATTAAACAAATTTAATTCTCACACATCATTTAACAAAATACATTTTACATAAATCTAATTCTAATTACATTATAATTCTATTTTAACTCGAAATATTGTTAATAATTACTGGTAAATCACGAAATTATTATTAAATATTACGGAGTCACGTTACATTTAAGACAAACTGAAATAGGAAATATTACACTCAAAGTTAAGAAACAACAGTACATATTACATAAACTAAAATTTCAAATACTACATTACCAACTACGTTAACCGATTTTCAAACCGCTCCTCGTCCGTAGCGTTGCCATATATGCTCAATTAAATCGCCTTTCAGGCCCAAATGTTGGTTCCTGTCACGCACTCGATCTTGATTGACAAAAAACTCGTGAATATCCGCTATACGATCGGTCGAATACGACGTTTCCTCAGCTGAAGTTCCAGGACGATCTTCCATAAATTCGCGAATATCTCCAAAATTAGCATAGCAGTCGCGTTCGTCCTCCACTATCATGTTATGCATGATGATACAAGTTGTCATTATTTTGGACAGAACGTCCTTGCTCCAAGCAAGAGCCGGGTTTCTGATGATCGCGAACCTCGCTTGCAACACTCCGAAATCGCGTTCAACATCTTTACGCGTTGCCTCCTGCACTTCAGCAAACAATCTGTGCTTCGGGGTGTGAGGGTGAAGGATGGATTGGATGAAGGCCGCCCAGTGTGGATAAATACCATAAGTAAGATAGTATCCCATATCATATTGAACACCATTTACCTCATAATTAACAGGTGGTGCTCGGCCTTCTAGTATGTCGTCGAAAATCGGAGATTGTTGCAGGACGTTCAAGTCATTGCATGAACCCGGTATTCCGAAGAAGGAGTGCCAGATCCATAAGTCGTACGATGCCACCGCCTCAAGGATCAGAGTTGCTTTCCCAGCACGCCCTTGATGTTGTCCCTTCCAAGCAGCTGGGCAGTTTTTCCACTCCCAGTGCATACAATCGATACTCCCCATCATACCTGGAAACCCACGTTGCTCACCAACGTAAAGTAGGCGTGGCAAGTCATTTGCAGTTGGCCGACGTAAATACTCAGGGCCGAAGATGCGAATAACACCTTCACAGAATTTGAGGAGAGCATTTCTGGATGTTGCCGCACTCATTCGTAGGTACTCATCGATCCCATCAGCGGCAACGCCATATGCTAGCATTCGCATTGCTGCCGTACTTTTTTGTAGACCGGAGATGCTCATCCTACCAGTTGCGTCCGGTGTTCGTTGGAAGAAGACATCAGATGCTTCGATGGCATTGTGGATGCGCAGGAAGACATGCTTTCTCATCCGAAATCTTGTCCTGAAAAGAGTATCAGAATACACAGGGTTGTCAGAGAAATAATCGTCTACAAGGCGTCTGTAACCTAGTTCACGATCTCTATCTGGGTTCGTCGTTCTCCTTCGACGCTGCTTAGGACGTGTAGTCCTTTCGTAAACAGCTTGTCCGGCTAATTCAATAGCACGGTCCATTAGATTTAATGTCTCATTCCAGTTATCATCGTCGGATTGACCGGAGTTTAAATTATTATCCGACATTGATGAGAGAAGAAGTTAACAAGTTGAGAAGTTAAGGAAATGTGAGGAATCAGGAGATAGATAGATAGATGTATTTATAGTTGGGAGGGTTTGGATGTATTTGTTGCACGGTTCACGCGTGATTGCACAGTTTACTCTTTGGAAGCGTGATTAAAGTGCACGCGTTATTGCAAATAGTGCACGCGTGATTGAAACCAATGCACGCGTGATTGAAACAGTGCACCCGTGATTAAACAGTGTATTGGTTCTGGAAATTTCTTAATTTTAATCACTTACAAAAAATTATTACCCCACATTTTTAACAAATACCCAATCCATTAATAACAAAACCTAAACTAAATAAATTTTAAAAAAAAATAAACCAATCGGAGGGGGACATGTGTCCCCCTCCCTTGGGCGCCTGGGCGTCTGCCCGGGACGCCCAACACCCGAACACGCGCCCGGGCGGGGCACCCCCGTTAAGGGTGCCCTTACTTTTCACGAAGAAAACTACATCAAAATTCTTTATTTAAACCAGTTGGGACTAACTTAATGGGAGACCTTCATAGTCTTGGGACTGGGATAGCCAAGAAATTGAATTCTATTGAGATCATTCGTATATTTGGAATTTAAAAGGGAATTACTATTCATCGTCTGTCTCAATTATCTTTTTTCTCTTTACAATCCATTTAATATTCATTATGTTCCGTAAAAAATAAAATAAAATCAAGGTGTCTAAAAGGCAGACGCCTCGTTTTTTTATTTTAAAAATCTTGAATTTATACGATGTGTTATTTCAAATTATTTTAGTTTCCGTTGCAAGATTCCGGTGGTGATATGGTGGAAAAAAACAAACATAAATAAATGAGTAAACAGATCAATATCCGGAGTACAATAATACTGTGTCGAAACAAAAAAGTCCACCCCTGCCATCTCCGCATTTCATTTTGATTTTATTTTTCATGGTTATTTTTGTTGTAGTATGAAAAGAGAAAGGAATAAATAAAAAGGAGAGAAAGATAAAATGATAATTGACACGAACGATTTAAGTAATTTACCACTTATATAACACGAAGTAAGAAAGGGGGGAGAAAAAAAACTCATATAACGTGGATAGTGTTTATATTTTCTCTTCTACGCCGAATGTTTCTAGGCAGATTCCAATAGATAGGGATTCAGAGAGTCATGGGTTGACCAACCCAAAGAACTCTTTAACATACTATATATATACACGGGTACGGGTTTGATTTTTTAAACGGGTATGAGTTTTTATGTCCATACTTGTACCCGATCGAAACGGATGACCAGATATATGAGTACTATAATATCTTGGCTGTAAACGGGTTGGGTAATACTCGTATATCCGGTCATCCGTCTCAATCGGGTACAAGTATGGACATAAAAATTCATACCCGTTTAAAAACTCAATCCTATATCCGTTTACTAGGTTAATAAATGGATAATGTCTTGGCTGTAAACGGGTTGGGTAATACTCGTATATCCGGTCATCCGTCTCAATCGGGTACAAGTATGGACATAAAAATTCATACCCGTTTAAAAATTCAATCCTGTATCCGTTACTAGGTTAATAAATGGATAATGTATGGGTATAGGCATTACCTGTACCCGTTTACCCGTATATCAGTTAGATATATTATATATTTTTATGTAATATATTTTATATAATTAAGTTGTTTTTTGACCTTTGGAACATCATTGACTAAATCAAAAGACTATTTAAACGAACTGCATTTCTTTTATTGTGAAATCGCAGATGGTTAGTTGCATTTGCATCATTTGGGTCAATTGGAAACAACCTCACTGTTTTACAGTGGTAGGGTTGCGTACATCTGATCCTCCTTACCTCGCTTAGGCGGAAGCCCCCAACAGAAGCCCCTCTCCACCCCAACCCACCCAAGATCCGACGACCCAAACCCCCACTCCACTCCCAAACCACCCTCCACTAACCGCCTCACCACCTTCCTCCTCCTCGCCCTCCTCGCCCTTATCACTATTACAACCCTCTCCCTCGCCTTCACCATCTACAAGATCAAAGACCCCTCCTTGACCCTCAACTCCATCTCCCTCCTTCCCTCCCGCCTCTCCTCCAACTCCAACCTCACCCTCCTCGTCGACGTCTCCGTCCGCAACCCCAACGCCCTCACCTACTACTTTAAGCGCAGTGCAACTTCGTTTTACTACAAGCAAGTGCTCGTCGGGGTTGCAAGTGGGCCGCAGGGGCGAGCGGTAGCGAGAGGGGTTTGTCGGATGAACGTGACGGTGGAGGTGCTTGTTGGGAAGATGGCCGTGGCCGGGGTGGTGTCGAAGGAGGCCGTGGAGGTTGAGAGTTGGACTAGGGTTGGGGGGTACGTGAAGGTGTTGGGGTTGGTGAGGCACCATGTTGATGTCAAGATGGAGTGCCTGGTTTCGGTTGGGATTGCCAATCTCACTGTTTTGCATCAGGATTGTAGGTGGAGTTAAGATTCTCATTTGGAGTTTAGATTTCAATTAGTTGTTGTTATTCTTTTTAGTTATCCAAATGCACAATTCCATGTATTTTCAGGACATTATACTATATTAGTTTCCCTCTAATATGTCGCTTAGTTTATGATCGATTGTCCCCTCAATATTAGTTGCGGTTGCAATATATACTACTGACTTTCTCTATTATATATGAATATCCTATTTATTGGATAACCTACTCATCATTGATTCAACAACATTGAAACAACAATAGACGTTATATTGATGTAGATCCCATCTTAAGAATCTATAATCATGAACATCAAATTTGAGTCAATTGTTAAAAGAAAAAAACAAATTAAGAAGGTATATATAATTTGTTGTCAAATTAGAGAATACATATGTTAGTGGTATAAACATTGAACAGAGAATATTAAGAAAGCAGGTACGTACGTTACACATTTTAGTGGGTTTTTTTATATTTCGTTAAGTTTATATTAATTTTTTGTGGGATTTGTTGGATTTGCATGTGATACAATAGCAGAGGTTGGGCTTGAGTTGGTGGAATATTAGTTGAGACAGCGTTTTGCTGTGTTATTTGTTCGTTGAGTAGTTAGGTAGATGAAGCATAGTGTTTGTGTTAGGTTATTATCATTTCATTGGACTTTTGGATTACATATATAGGAGTCTTTTGCTCCATGCTTTGCAGATATAGTTTTTACTCAACCCGTTCTTAAAGTTTCCCCCCTTTTATTTAAACTTAGATATCTTGAAATGGTTCGTATTTCAACTGCTCTTGTCACGTTAATGATATTTATGGAGGCAATGGTTCATCTTTGAGTTGAAATTTCGTGACCTACGGCAAAAAAGTACTAGTCACATAAAAATGAAAAGATGATCTTTGAACCGTTCATTTAGACATTACAAATACAACCCAATAACACATAACAACAAAGCTATTAATCACCTTATTTTGACCAATGGCAATATAATTAACTTTGACTTTCCGATTAAATTGGAACATAACACTCGGGAGGGAACCCGTGTGGGAACCTTTTTGTAATAACCTAAACTAAACATCTTAATTAACTAAACCTAAACCTAATTAACCCTAATTAATCCTGCATGGAGAGGTGGAGGTGTTGGACATGTGGAGGTTGAGGTGGATGGCTTTGGTTGGTTGAGTTTTAGGTTAAGTGTGATTGGATGAGGTGTAGGTGGATTTGGCTATTTAAGGTGATGTTGTTAAGAGATAAGGGTTTGGTCGTTTCTTTCATCATTGCTTGTTATCAGAGAGTGAGAGGAGGTGAACGTCGGAGAAGAAGAAGGAGGTGAAGTAGAAGAAGAGGAGAAGAAGGAGAAGAAGGAAGAAGAAGAGGAGTGAAGTGACTCAAGCTTGGGAGGCTTCTTCAACCGTCAAAAAGGTATGCCAAATCTTCATTATAACTCACTTGTGCCTTGTGAGTGTTGGGGATCGACGTTGGTGTCGAATTCCCCGTCGGAATTCAACCAATTCAGAGGTTGAAGACGACGATCGGTCGACCGGTGCCTGTGGGCAGTCGACCGATCCTATTATTATATTGTTGTTTACCCGCGAACGGTCGAACGATGTCGTTAGACGGTCGACCGTTATGCCAGATTGTGCGGGAAAAAGGGGATTTTACTGTTATCGGTCGAACGGGACCACTTAGCCGGTCGACCGAATAACGATGAGAATGGGTCGGTTGGGGATTTTGACTTATTAAACGGTCGAACGTCCTTACCTTGTTCGACCGATCCATTCGATGCTAAGTCGGTTGGGAGCTTTGACCATCAAAACGGTCGACCGCTCTTTAACTCTCGGTCGACCGACTGAGCATTTAATTAAGCGGTAGAGTGCTTGTGTTGATTCGGTCGAACTGTATTTCAGTTCCGGTCGACCGAACGAGACTTGGGCAAAATATTGAAAGTCCTGTTATCGGTCGAACGGCCCCTTGGTTCGACCGGTCGGATATATATATTATATAAAATGGTATAGCGTAGACCTTCCAAACGGTCGACCGCTAGATGACTTTTGTTCGACCGATTGGTCGGTAATTCGGTTGGCGTGGTTCGACCGGTAGATTTGTTTGTACAGTACTGTGTACTGTGTGGGGGACCGGTCGACCGGTGTGCTTGTAGCGGTCGACCGATCTACCGCAGGTTGGTGGATTTATCCACACGCGATCCGTCGATGTCAGGTCGACTACCGGCTCCGAGGCGACGGTTGATTACCGGCTTTGAGAGCTACGGATTTCACCTTCGACGAAGGCGTATTATTGTTGTACCTTTTTCCTCTCTTACCGAGCGGGGTGTGAGGGATGTGTACCGTAAACCTTGGGCAGTTTGCGAGGGTTTAGCGGTAGGCCGAGGATGTTCCGGCAGGGTGCGCGCTAGGCGACTCTTGGGGGAGCAGTGGCTGTCGTCTGACCCGAGTTGTGTATTCGGCGGGCTGACTCGCTCCTTGGGTGCGGCGTGTACCAGGGGTTCCTTCCTGCACGATTTGGGGAGCAGTGGTGTCGACTGACCCTTGTGAGGCAGCGGTGGACTGACTTGACCCTAGTGGCAGGAGTGGTTCAGTGCCGCGGAGGCGGTGAGGGCATTATTGTGGGCCCGAGGCGGATGACCATGTGCATAGCATTGCATTGTCTTTAATTCCTTTTTATATTTTTAGGAGGTTTGGTATACGGGGTTCCTGTAGGGAACTCAGGCATGTTTGTTTGTTTGCATTTCAGGTAGCGAGCAGGGTTAGGGTTTGAGGTGGTGACTGAGGACGGTGCCCCCGAGATCAGATCCTGTGTCCTCTTTTATCTTCTTTTGTTGAGGTAGTGATTACATGTACATTCATTTTGTTGTAATCACAGTTGACTCTTATGTATAGTTTGACTTCCACGTGGGTCTGTACCTTATATATTAGATATATATGTTGGTTTGATTTCCAGTGACGTGCCCGTGTTGACCGTTGACGGTCTGTATTATTGTTTAAATTTTCCGCTGTTTTCGGGTACGTTACAATTTGGTATCAGAGCGTTGATCTCGGCGTACTTGTCCAAAGAAACCACCTTTGAGTTAGGAGTTAGGTCTAGAGGATCATGCATGCACAGATTATATTGATATTGTCTTGTTTCCTTTGGCAGATGCCTCCTAGACGGGGGAAGGCGGTTGCCCATACTCGCGGTGAGAGTGAGACTGCGAGGGATGAGGCTTGGGAGGATGAGCGTCGGACGTTGTTCGATACGGTCGGACGTCTGACAGAGATGCTACAGCAGCAGACGGCACAGACTGGGCAGACGGAGACTGGCGCTATGCATGACCGGTTTATGCGCCAGCATCCGCCTACCTTTCTGGGGCAGTACGACGCGGAGGCTGCGGAGGAGTGGATCTTCACGATGCAGAAGATATTCAGTGCTATTGGTTGTCCTCCAGAGGCGAGAGTGGGCCTGGCTACTTATGTTTTGGGCGGTGCTGCGTCCAACTGGTGGAGGTCTACATCTGCAGTGGTGTTTGCTGACAGAGATGATATAGCATGGGAGGAGTTCGTTGGCGAGTTCAACGAGCAGTATTTTCCACAGCATGTCCAGGATCAGAAGAGGGAGGAGTTTCTGAGTCTTCAGCAGGGAGACATGACCCTAGCAGGCTACATCGGGAAGTTCAACGCCCTTGAGCGTTACTGCCCCGAGATGTATGTTACACAGGAGCAGAGGGCAGGGAAGTTCGTCCGAGGGCTCCGGAAGCAGTTGAGGACGAAGGTGCTGACACATATGCCACGCACATTAGCTGATGCGGTGAAGAGTGCTACTGTTCTTGATCGTGACTACAGGGAGAACTACCAGGATGAGAGGAGGCCATCGGGTAGGTTCTCAGGGAGGCCAGGAGGTCAGACTGGAGGGAATCCGGGCAAGAGGCCCAGATACGAGGGAGCAGGAGTTGCGGTACCACGACCTGAGCCTTGTGGTACTTGTGGGAGGTTTCACTCCGGGCCGTGCTTCACCCCCGGAGCATGTCATGGTTGTGGCCAGATGGGTCACTTTATCAGGAGCTGTCCGAGCCGAGGAGCTGGGCCGAGCAGACCACCGGGTTTACCAGCACCAGGCAGAGGTGGAGGCGGAAGTAGACCACCTTTCAGACCACAGCAGGGGCAGCGCACCGGCAGAGTTTATACCATCCAGGCAGAGGAGGCTCGTGATGGAGGCGCTGTCGTGGAAGGTACACTTCTTGTCGCAGGTTCAGTAGCTAGGGTGTTATTTGATTGTGGCGCGACACACTCGTTCATCTCAGAGCGATTTGCGGGAGTGTTGGGCTGTACCCTTGCGATGTTGACTGCCACTTTGGAGGTCAGCACACCCCTGGGTCTGGTGGGCACTGTGGGGAGATTTGTCCCCGGCGCCACGGTTGTTTCGGGAGATCAGGAGTTTCCGGCAGACCTGGTCTTGCTACCGATGGAGGACTTTGATGTCATACTTGGGATGGATTGGCTGTCCCAATATGATGTTCGAGTCTTGTGCCGTGAGAAGAAGATTTTGATCCCGAGGAAGGGTTTGCCTGATATTCTGATTAGAGGGATCAGAAGCAGAGGGGGTCGCATTATTGTATCTGCTGTTAGAGCTCAGAGACTGTTACAGCAGGGATGTGCAGCATTTCTGGCGACGCTTGTGGTTGCGGAGGCAGAGTCCCAGAGGCTAGAGGACATTGAGGTGGTGCAGGAGTTCGCGGATGTTTTTCCAGCGGAGATTCCAGGTTTACCACCACACCGGGAGTTGGAGTTCGGCATTGAGTTGGTAGCTGGCACTACACCACAGTCGAAGGCTCCATACCGGATGGCACCTGCTGAGTTGACAGAGTTGAAGAAGCAGTTGCAGGAGTTGATGGACTCTGGATTTATCAGACCGAGCGTCTCGCCTTGGGGTGCACCAGTTCTGTTTGTGAAGAAGAAGGACGGATCCTTGAGGATGTGCATAGACTACAGGATGCTGAACCAGGTGACGGTGAAGAATAGGTATCCCTTACCTAGGATTGAGGACCTCTTTGACCAGCTGCAGTCATTGAAGGTTTTCTCGAAGATTGACCTGCGTTCAGGATATCACCAGTTGAGGATCCGAGATGAGGACATCCAGAAGACAGCCTTCAGGACGAGATATGGACACTATGAGTTCTTGGTGATGCCATTTGGATTGACGAATGCTCCGGCAGCATTCATGGATCTGATGCACCGGACGTTCAGGCAGTATATTGATATATTTGTGATTGTCTTCGTGGATGACATCTTGATCTATTCACCAGATGTGGAGCAGCACAGAGAGCATCTGAGGATTGTACTCAGCATCTTGAGGGCTCAGCAGTTATATGCTAAGTTCTCAAAGTGCGAGTTTTGGTTGGACAGAGTGGCATTCCTCGGACACATTGTATCGGCAGAGGGGATATCAGTGGATCCGGCGAAGGTAGAGGCGGTGACACAGTGGAGGACCCCTACGAGCGTGACGGAGATTAGGAGCTTTGTTGGACTGGCGGGTTATTACCGTCGCTTCATCAAGGACTTCTCGAGATTGGCAGCACCACTGACGGCTCTGACGCAGAAGGGAGTCACTTTTGTTTGGTCGCAGAAGTGCGAGGACAGCTTTCAGGAGCTGAAGAGACTGTTGACCACAGCACCAGTTTTATCATTGCCGAGTGGCACGGGTGGATTCGTGATTTATAGCGACGCTTCAGGTATTGGCTTAGGATGTGTACTTATGCAGCACGGGAGGGTGATCGCGTACGCATCCAGACAGCTGAAGGTCCATGAGAGGAATTACCCGACACATGATTTGGAGTTGGCAGCAGTGGTTCACGCACTGAAGACCTGGAGACACTATCTTTATGGCGAGCAGTTCGAGGTGTTTACAGATCATCAGAGTCTGAAGTACCTGTTCTCGCAGAAGGAGCTGAACATGAGGCAGCGCAGATGGCTTGAGTTCATTAAGGACTATGACTTCACTATCTCTTACCATCCGGGGAAGGCGAACACAGTTGCAGACGCTTTGAGCCGGAAGGTGGAGGTATCAGTAGCAGGCCTATGCATTCAGGAGTGGCGATTGCTGGAGTCTTTAGCAGAGTGGAGACCATTTGCAGATAGCTCTGAGGGTGCAGTGATTGCAGGATTGAGAGTAGAGCCTCAGACAGTGTCAGCAGTGATTCATGCTCAGACTACAGATGAGGAGTTGAGCAGTTTGTTACAGTTAGCTGCCAGAGATGGGTCAGACTTCAGAGTTGGAGTGGATGGAGGTCTGAGATTCAGAGACCGTATCTGGGTGCCGAAGACAGAGGACCTGAGACATGATATCATGGAGGAGGCACACAGATCGAGATATTCCATTCATCCAGGGACACCAAGATGTACAAAGACCTGCAGCGGAACTTCTGGTGGCGAGGTATGAAGAAGGACGTTGCAGACTTCGTGTCGAGGTGTTTGGTCTGTCAGCAGGTGAAGATCGAGCACCAGAGACCAGCAGGACAGATGCAGAGGATTGAGTTGCCCGAGTGGAAGTGGGAGCACGTGACGATGGATTTTGTTACGGGGCTACCGAAGACACGGAGATTCCACGATGCGATTTGGGTTATAGTCGATCGACTGACCAAGTCGGCGCATTTCTTAGCTATTAAGACCACTCTTGCTCTGGAGGGTCTAGCTAAGTTATATATTGAGGAGATTGTCAGACTTCATGGCGTACCAGTCAGTATTATTTCAGACAGAGATCCCAGATTCACTTCAAGATTTTGGGAGAGTCTACACAGAGCACTGGGGACACGTCTGAAGTTTAGCACAGCTTTCCACCCACAGACAGATGGCCAGTCAGAGAGGACGATACAGACATTGGAGGACATGCTGAGAGCGTGTACACTTGACTGGGCAGGACATTGGGATGAGCATTTGCCGTTGATCGAGTTCGCCTACAACAACAGCTACCACTCGAGTATTGGGATGGCACCCTATGAGGCATTATACGGGAGACCGTGTAGATCGCCGGTATGCTGGAGTGATGTGGGCGAGAGACAGCTAGTTGGACCTGACATTATCCAGTTGTATTCAGAGAAGGTCGACGTGATTCGGAGACGACTAGCTACGGCGCAGAGCAGGCAGAAGAGTTATGCTGATACGCGGAGACGTGAGCTGACTTTTGATGTAGGAGATCATGTCTTCCTGAAGATCTCGCCTTCCAGAGGGGTGATGAGATTCGGGAAGAAGGGGAAGCTGAGTCCGAGGTATGTCGGACCTTTTGAGATATTGGATCGGGTCGGTGAGGTGGCATATAGGATTGCACTACCACCACAGTTCGCAGGACTTCACAACGTCTTCCATGTTTCTATGTTGAGGAAGTACGTGGCCGATCCAGCTCATGTGATAGAGATATCAGTACCGGAGATCCAGCAGGATTTGTCATTAGATGAGAGACCAGTTGAGATCGTGGATCAGATGGTACATCAGCTCAGGAGGAGAGCGATTCCTATGGTGAAGGTCAGGTGGCAGCATCACAGTGTTAGAGAGGCTACCTGGGAGATCGAGGAGGATGTCAGGAAGCAGTATCCAGAGTTATTCCGGTAAGTCAGTTATTTCGAATTTCGCGGGCGAAATTCTTTTAAGGAGGGTAGATTGTAATAACCTAAACTAAACATCTTAATTAACTAAACCTAAACCTAATTAACCCTAATTAATCCTGCATGGAGAGGTGGAGGTGTTGGACATGTGGAGGTTGAGGTGGATGGCTTTGGTTGGTTGAGTTTTAGGTTAAGTGTGATTGGATGAGGTGTAGGTGGATTTGGCTATTTAAGGTGATGTTGTTAAGAGATAAGGGTTTGGTCGTTTCTTTCATCATTGCTTGTTATCAGAGAGTGAGAGGAGGTGAACGTCGGAGAAGAAGAAGGAGGTGAAGTAGAAGAAGAGGAGAAGAAGGAGAAGAAGGAAGAAGAAGAGGAGTGAAGTGACTCAAGCTTGGGAGGCTTCTTCAACCGTCAAAAAGGTATGCCAAATCTTCATTATAACTCACTTGTGCCTTGTGAGTGTTGGGGATCGACGTTGGTGTCGAATTCCCCGTCGGAATTCAACCAATTCAGAGGTTGAAGACGACGATCGGTCGACCGGTGCCTGTGGGCAGTCGACCGATCCTATTATTATATTGTTGTTTACCCGCGAACGGTCGAACGATGTCGTTAGACGGTCGACCGTTATGCCAGATTGTGCGGGAAAAAGGGGATTTTACTGTTATCGGTCGAACGGGACCACTTAGCCGGTCGACCGAATAACGATGAGAATGGGTCGGTTGGGGATTTTGACTTATTAAACGGTCGAACGTCCTTACCTTGTTCGACCGATCCATTCGATGCTAAGTCGGTTGGGAGCTTTGACCATCAAAACGGTCGACCGCTCTTTAACTCTCGGTCGACCGACTGAGCATTTAATTAAGCGGTAGAGTGCTTGTGTTGATTCGGTCGAACTGTATTTCAGTTCCGGTCGACCGAACGAGACTTGGGCAAAATATTGAAAGTCCTGTTATCGGTCGAACGGCCCCTTGGTTCGACCGGTCGGATATATATATTATATAAAATGGTATAGCGTAGACCTTCCAAACGGTCGACCGCTAGATGACTTTTGTTCGACCGATTGGTCGGTAATTCGGTTGGCGTGGTTCGACCGGTAGATTTGTTTGTACAGTACTGTGTACTGTGTGGGGGACCGGTCGACCGGTGTGCTTGTAGCGGTCGACCGATCTACCGCAGGTTGGTGGATTTATCCACACGCGATCCGTCGATGTCAGGTCGACTACCGGCTCCGAGGCGACGGTTGATTACCGGCTTTGAGAGCTACGGATTTCACCTTCGACGAAGGCGTATTATTGTTGTACCTTTTTCCTCTCTTACCGAGCGGGGTGTGAGGGATGTGTACCGTAAACCTTGGGCAGTTTGCGAGGGTTTAGCGGTAGGCCGAGGATGTTCCGGCAGGGTGCGCGCTAGGCGACTCTTGGGGGAGCAGTGGCTGTCGTCTGACCCGAGTTGTGTATTCGGCGGGCTGACTCGCTCCTTGGGTGCGGCGTGTACCAGGGGTTCCTTCCTGCACGATTTGGGGAGCAGTGGTGTCGACTGACCCTTGTGAGGCAGCGGTGGACTGACTTGACCCTAGTGGCAGGAGTGGTTCAGTGCCGCGGAGGCGGTGAGGGCATTATTGTGGGCCCGAGGCGGATGACCATGTGCATAGCATTGCATTGTCTTTAATTCCTTTTTATATTTTTAGGAGGTTTGGTATACGGGGTTCCTGTAGGGAACTCAGGCATGTTTGTTTGTTTGCATTTCAGGTAGCGAGCAGGGTTAGGGTTTGAGGTGGTGACTGAGGACGGTGCCCCCGAGATCAGATCCTGTGTCCTCTTTTATCTTCTTTTGTTGAGGTAGTGATTACATGTACATTCATTTTGTTGTAATCACAGTTGACTCTTATGTATAGTTTGACTTCCACGTGGGTCTGTACCTTATATATTAGATATATATGTTGGTTTGATTTCCAGTGACGTGCCCGTGTTGACCGTTGACGGTCTGTATTATTGTTTAAATTTTCCGCTGTTTTCGGGTACGTTACAATTTGGTATCAGAGCGTTGATCTCGGCGTACTTGTCCAAAGAAACCACCTTTGAGTTAGGAGTTAGGTCTAGAGGATCATGCATGCACAGATTATATTGATATTGTCTTGTTTCCTTTGGCAGATGCCTCCTAGACGGGGGAAGGCGGTTGCCCATACTCGCGGTGAGAGTGAGACTGCGAGGGATGAGGCTTGGGAGGATGAGCGTCGGACGTTGTTCGATACGGTCGGACGTCTGACAGAGATGCTACAGCAGCAGACGGCACAGACTGGGCAGACGGAGACTGGCGCTATGCATGACCGGTTTATGCGCCAGCATCCGCCTACCTTTCTGGGGCAGTACGACGCGGAGGCTGCGGAGGAGTGGATCTTCACGATGCAGAAGATATTCAGTGCTATTGGTTGTCCTCCAGAGGCGAGAGTGGGCCTGGCTACTTATGTTTTGGGCGGTGCTGCGTCCAACTGGTGGAGGTCTACATCTGCAGTGGTGTTTGCTGACAGAGATGATATAGCATGGGAGGAGTTCGTTGGCGAGTTCAACGAGCAGTATTTTCCACAGCATGTCCAGGATCAGAAGAGGGAGGAGTTTCTGAGTCTTCAGCAGGGAGACATGACCCTAGCAGGCTACATCGGGAAGTTCAACGCCCTTGAGCGTTACTGCCCCGAGATGTATGTTACACAGGAGCAGAGGGCAGGGAAGTTCGTCCGAGGGCTCCGGAAGCAGTTGAGGACGAAGGTGCTGACACATATGCCACGCACATTAGCTGATGCGGTGAAGAGTGCTACTGTTCTTGATCGTGACTACAGGGAGAACTACCAGGATGAGAGGAGGCCATCGGGTAGGTTCTCAGGGAGGCCAGGAGGTCAGACTGGAGGGAATCCGGGCAAGAGGCCCAGATACGAGGGAGCAGGAGTTGCGGTACCACGACCTGAGCCTTGTGGTACTTGTGGGAGGTTTCACTCCGGGCCGTGCTTCACCCCCGGAGCATGTCATGGTTGTGGCCAGATGGGTCACTTTATCAGGAGCTGTCCGAGCCGAGGAGCTGGGCCGAGCAGACCACCGGGTTTACCAGCACCAGGCAGAGGTGGAGGCGGAAGTAGACCACCTTTCAGACCACAGCAGGGGCAGCGCACCGGCAGAGTTTATACCATCCAGGCAGAGGAGGCTCGTGATGGAGGCGCTGTCGTGGAAGGTACACTTCTTGTCGCAGGTTCAGTAGCTAGGGTGTTATTTGATTGTGGCGCGACACACTCGTTCATCTCAGAGCGATTTGCGGGAGTGTTGGGCTGTACCCTTGCGATGTTGACTGCCACTTTGGAGGTCAGCACACCCCTGGGTCTGGTGGGCACTGTGGGGAGATTTGTCCCCGGCGCCACGGTTGTTTCGGGAGATCAGGAGTTTCCGGCAGACCTGGTCTTGCTACCGATGGAGGACTTTGATGTCATACTTGGGATGGATTGGCTGTCCCAATATGATGTTCGAGTCTTGTGCCGTGAGAAGAAGATTTTGATCCCGAGGAAGGGTTTGCCTGATATTCTGATTAGAGGGATCAGAAGCAGAGGGGGTCGCATTATTGTATCTGCTGTTAGAGCTCAGAGACTGTTACAGCAGGGATGTGCAGCATTTCTGGCGACGCTTGTGGTTGCGGAGGCAGAGTCCCAGAGGCTAGAGGACATTGAGGTGGTGCAGGAGTTCGCGGATGTTTTTCCAGCGGAGATTCCAGGTTTACCACCACACCGGGAGTTGGAGTTCGGCATTGAGTTGGTAGCTGGCACTACACCACAGTCGAAGGCTCCATACCGGATGGCACCTGCTGAGTTGACAGAGTTGAAGAAGCAGTTGCAGGAGTTGATGGACTCTGGATTTATCAGACCGAGCGTCTCGCCTTGGGGTGCACCAGTTCTGTTTGTGAAGAAGAAGGACGGATCCTTGAGGATGTGCATAGACTACAGGATGCTGAACCAGGTGACGGTGAAGAATAGGTATCCCTTACCTAGGATTGAGGACCTCTTTGACCAGCTGCAGTCATTGAAGGTTTTCTCGAAGATTGACCTGCGTTCAGGATATCACCAGTTGAGGATCCGAGATGAGGACATCCAGAAGACAGCCTTCAGGACGAGATATGGACACTATGAGTTCTTGGTGATGCCATTTGGATTGACGAATGCTCCGGCAGCATTCATGGATCTGATGCACCGGACGTTCAGGCAGTATATTGATATATTTGTGATTGTCTTCGTGGATGACATCTTGATCTATTCACCAGATGTGGAGCAGCACAGAGAGCATCTGAGGATTGTACTCAGCATCTTGAGGGCTCAGCAGTTATATGCTAAGTTCTCAAAGTGCGAGTTTTGGTTGGACAGAGTGGCATTCCTCGGACACATTGTATCGGCAGAGGGGATATCAGTGGATCCGGCGAAGGTAGAGGCGGTGACACAGTGGAGGACCCCTACGAGCGTGACGGAGATTAGGAGCTTTGTTGGACTGGCGGGTTATTACCGTCGCTTCATCAAGGACTTCTCGAGATTGGCAGCACCACTGACGGCTCTGACGCAGAAGGGAGTCACTTTTGTTTGGTCGCAGAAGTGCGAGGACAGCTTTCAGGAGCTGAAGAGACTGTTGACCACAGCACCAGTTTTATCATTGCCGAGTGGCACGGGTGGATTCGTGATTTATAGCGACGCTTCAGGTATTGGCTTAGGATGTGTACTTATGCAGCACGGGAGGGTGATCGCGTACGCATCCAGACAGCTGAAGGTCCATGAGAGGAATTACCCGACACATGATTTGGAGTTGGCAGCAGTGGTTCACGCACTGAAGACCTGGAGACACTATCTTTATGGCGAGCAGTTCGAGGTGTTTACAGATCATCAGAGTCTGAAGTACCTGTTCTCGCAGAAGGAGCTGAACATGAGGCAGCGCAGATGGCTTGAGTTCATTAAGGACTATGACTTCACTATCTCTTACCATCCGGGGAAGGCGAACACAGTTGCAGACGCTTTGAGCCGGAAGGTGGAGGTATCAGTAGCAGGCCTATGCATTCAGGAGTGGCGATTGCTGGAGTCTTTAGCAGAGTGGAGACCATTTGCAGATAGCTCTGAGGGTGCAGTGATTGCAGGATTGAGAGTAGAGCCTCAGACAGTGTCAGCAGTGATTCATGCTCAGACTACAGATGAGGAGTTGAGCAGTTTGTTACAGTTAGCTGCCAGAGATGGGTCAGACTTCAGAGTTGGAGTGGATGGAGGTCTGAGATTCAGAGACCGTATCTGGGTGCCGAAGACAGAGGACCTGAGACATGATATCATGGAGGAGGCACACAGATCGAGATATTCCATTCATCCAGGGACACCAAGATGTACAAAGACCTGCAGCGGAACTTCTGGTGGCGAGGTATGAAGAAGGACGTTGCAGACTTCGTGTCGAGGTGTTTGGTCTGTCAGCAGGTGAAGATCGAGCACCAGAGACCAGCAGGACAGATGCAGAGGATTGAGTTGCCCGAGTGGAAGTGGGAGCACGTGACGATGGATTTTGTTACGGGGCTACCGAAGACACGGAGATTCCACGATGCGATTTGGGTTATAGTCGATCGACTGACCAAGTCGGCGCATTTCTTAGCTATTAAGACCACTCTTGCTCTGGAGGGTCTAGCTAAGTTATATATTGAGGAGATTGTCAGACTTCATGACGTACCAGTCAGTATTATTTCAGACAGAGATCCCAGATTCACTTCAAGATTTTGGGAGAGTCTACACAGAGCACTGGGGACACGTCTGAAGTTTAGCACAGCTTTCCACCCACAGACAGATGGCCAGTCAGAGAGGACGATACAGACATTGGAGGACATGCTGAGAGCGTGTACACTTGACTGGGCAGGACATTGGGATGAGCATTTGCCGTTGATCGAGTTCGCCTACAACAACAGCTACCACTCGAGTATTGGGATGGCACCCTATGAGGCATTATACGGGAGACCGTGTAGATCGCCGGTATGCTGGAGTGATGTGGGCGAGAGACAGCTAGTTGGACCTGACATTATCCAGTTGTATTCAGAGAAGGTCGACGTGATTCGGAGACGACTAGCTACGGCGCAGAGCAGGCAGAAGAGTTATGCTGATACGCGGAGACGTGAGCTGACTTTTGATGTAGGAGATCATGTCTTCCTGAAGATCTCGCCTTCCAGAGGGGTGATGAGATTCGGGAAGAAGGGGAAGCTGAGTCCGAGGTATGTCGGACCTTTTGAGATATTGGATCGGGTCGGTGAGGTGGCATATAGGATTGCACTACCACCACAGTTCGCAGGACTTCACAACGTCTTCCATGTTTCTATGTTGAGGAAGTACGTGGCCGATCCAGCTCATGTGATAGAGATATCAGTACCGGAGATCCAGCAGGATTTGTCATTAGATGAGAGACCAGTTGAGATCGTGGATCAGATGGTACATCAGCTCAGGAGGAGAGCGATTCCTATGGTGAAGGTCAGGTGGCAGCATCACAGTGTTAGAGAGGCTACCTGGGAGATCGAGGAGGATGTCAGGAAGCAGTATCCAGAGTTATTCCGGTAAGTCAGTTATTTCGAATTTCGCGGGCGAAATTCTTTTAAGGAGGGTAGATTGTAATAACCTAAACTAAACATCTTAATTAACTAAACCTAAACCTAATTAACCCTAATTAATCCTGCATGGAGAGGTGGAGGTGTTGGACATGTGGAGGTTGAGGTGGATGGCTTTGGTTGGTTGAGTTTTAGGTTAAGTGTGATTGGATGAGGTGTAGGTGGATTTGGCTATTTAAGGTGATGTTGTTAAGAGATAAGGGTTTGGTCGTTTCTTTCATCATTGCTTGTTATCAGAGAGTGAGAGGAGGTGAACGTCGGAGAAGAAGAAGGAGGTGAAGTAGAAGAAGAGGAGAAGAAGGAGAAGAAGGAAGAAGAAGAGGAGTGAAGTGACTCAAGCTTGGGAGGCTTCTTCAACCGTCAAAAAGGTATGCCAAATCTTCATTATAACTCACTTGTGCCTTGTGAGTGTTGGGGATCGACGTTGGTGTCGAATTCCCCGTCGGAATTCAACCAATTCAGAGGTTGAAGACGACGATCGGTCGACCGGTGCCTGTGGGCAGTCGACCGATCCTATTATTATATTGTTGTTTACCCGCGAACGGTCGAACGATGTCGTTAGACGGTCGACCGTTATGCCAGATTGTGCGGGAAAAAGGGGATTTTACTGTTATCGGTCGAACGGGACCACTTAGCCGGTCGACCGAATAACGATGAGAATGGGTCGGTTGGGGATTTTGACTTATTAAACGGTCGAACGTCCTTACCTTGTTCGACCGATCCATTCGATGCTAAGTCGGTTGGGAGCTTTGACCATCAAAACGGTCGACCGCTCTTTAACTCTCGGTCGACCGACTGAGCATTTAATTAAGCGGTAGAGTGCTTGTGTTGATTCGGTCGAACTGTATTTCAGTTCCGGTCGACCGAACGAGACTTGGGCAAAATATTGAAAGTCCTGTTATCGGTCGAACGGCCCCTTGGTTCGACCGGTCGGATATATATATTATATAAAATGGTATAGCGTAGACCTTCCAAACGGTCGACCGCTAGATGACTTTTGTTCGACCGATTGGTCGGTAATTCGGTTGGCGTGGTTCGACCGGTAGATTTGTTTGTACAGTACTGTGTACTGTGTGGGGGACCGGTCGACCGGTGTGCTTGTAGCGGTCGACCGATCTACCGCAGGTTGGTGGATTTATCCACACGCGATCCGTCGATGTCAGGTCGACTACCGGCTCCGAGGCGACGGTTGATTACCGGCTTTGAGAGCTACGGATTTCACCTTCGACGAAGGCGTATTATTGTTGTACCTTTTTCCTCTCTTACCGAGCGGGGTGTGAGGGATGTGTACCGTAAACCTTGGGCAGTTTGCGAGGGTTTAGCGGTAGGCCGAGGATGTTCCGGCAGGGTGCGCGCTAGGCGACTCTTGGGGGAGCAGTGGCTGTCGTCTGACCCGAGTTGTGTATTCGGCGGGCTGACTCGCTCCTTGGGTGCGGCGTGTACCAGGGGTTCCTTCCTGCACGATTTGGGGAGCAGTGGTGTCGACTGACCCTTGTGAGGCAGCGGTGGACTGACTTGACCCTAGTGGCAGGAGTGGTTCAGTGCCGCGGAGGCGGTGAGGGCATTATTGTGGGCCCGAGGCGGATGACCATGTGCATAGCATTGCATTGTCTTTAATTCCTTTTTATATTTTTAGGAGGTTTGGTATACGGGGTTCCTGTAGGGAACTCAGGCATGTTTGTTTGTTTGCATTTCAGGTAGCGAGCAGGGTTAGGGTTTGAGGTGGTGACTGAGGACGGTGCCCCCGAGATCAGATCCTGTGTCCTCTTTTATCTTCTTTTGTTGAGGTAGTGATTACATGTACATTCATTTTGTTGTAATCACAGTTGACTCTTATGTATAGTTTGACTTCCACGTGGGTCTGTACCTTATATATTAGATATATATGTTGGTTTGATTTCCAGTGACGTGCCCGTGTTGACCGTTGACGGTCTGTATTATTGTTTAAATTTTCCGCTGTTTTCGGGTACGTTACACTTTTAGCGTCACGGCAGTAGTCATATATCATATTGTTCTGCCTTACCAATCTCAGCCTCTCTAGCTCAGCCGCGTTAAGGGTGGTCCTCCACCATGCCTCCCGATCGGACGGGCAAGTGATCGTTCCGCCCGAGATGACGCACGCATTTGCATTGAAATTGCGGTAGGAGGCGGTGAAAGGGGCCTGAGACCAATCCGTCTTGACAAGGCCGCCTCGTGTGGCCCAGTCGTCGGCGTTCCAAATGCTAGAATAGAGGCGTAGTGGTTGCATTCTCGGATATGGAACTCCGAGTTTAGACTCCAAATTTCGGAACACTCTTATGGGTGTGTTATCCACGTAGAAACTGCACAATTCTAGACTCAATATCAAGCAACAATAACAAGGTTATGTTACACATATCTGTTGGAGAATGACATATTGATCAGTTGGTATGACATTAAGGATGTATGTCCTTGTAAAAATTAGTTCGACATATTTATGTAATTCCAAACTAAGTAACTCAATACGTAGTCAAACCTTTTTAAGTTTTTCCAATACTCACATAAATCTTCTATTTGGATAAAATCTTTACAATAACCATTCCGTCACCTGTTTTAATTCATTGAAAGCTAATTTTTAGTTTAGTCGCAAATTTGAAAGGTAATTATCACCAAAAAAGTGTTCATTTTAACAATGGAATTCTGAGCATGCTTAATGGTAACTTATATATGCATGTATGTAAATCATTATATTAGCTGACAAATTTTATGGATCATCTCTGGCTTCCCGAGGGAATTTAATTTCCATAAAGAAAATATTGACACGTATTGAATAACCGAAGCGGTTCAGTACGAGTCGTGATGGAAGATAGTAAAGATTTACGTAAAATAAAAGATATATAGTATTAATACGAAAATAATTAAGTAGGATTGTAGGAAAATGTGAGGTAAACTAACATGATATTGATGGGATTCCATAGTATGGAGTAAGTATGAAAGTCGAGGCTTGGATCGAACCACAATTTGAACTGCTGCTCCCTGTTGTCCACGCCTTTGCTATACACAATGGTGTGCAGAGTGTAAGGCTCGCCGCTGCTGTTCCCTAAGAACTCGTAGTCTATCTCGTCGTGCACCCCGCCTTGCGACGACAACTTAATTCACGTACCAAAACAATTAATACTACTTTACGTGCTTACAACATCCCAATGATACAAATTAATAAAGACTTGTGAATTCACGTTGATAAACATTTACGTACATAGTAAGCTGTGACAGTTCCGGCAGAGTTACCGGGGACGACCTTGATCTGCATGTCGATCTTCCCGAATAAGTACTCTTGTATCGATTCGAATCCGGAACCGGAGGTCTTGTCCAAGGACAGCTGGAGGAAGTTGCCGTTGTCTAGGATTTGGGCTCGGTCGCCACCCCATCCCAGCTTCACTGTTTGGTAGAAATTGGCCGCCAAAGATGGCATCAAGTGGGCACATAGAAGTAGTAGCAGCATAAATAGGATTTGTTTAGCCATTGTTTGATTTGATGTGGTTTTGATCAGAGTTGGATGTGGTGTATTTGTAGGGATGGGAACGGACCATAAAATGCTTTTTCAACGTGGCGTTAGTTAGTGAGAGTGGAGTGCAACTTTGGAGATGGTTTGCTTAACTGCTTTGGGTTTTACTTTTTATCGCGAGATATAAAGATGAACTAAACAACTGTCAAATTACATGCTCGTGGTGTGGACGAATGAGCACGTGGAAAATTTTGATAGAAGTGAGGATAGTTCGGGATTCCGACAGCATGGGTTTCGGAATTTCATTTAGAAGATTGTAAAAACAATAGGAAATTTAGGTGTTCTTTAGATATTTTAACCGTTACAATTTTAACTACCTGAACAGTCATTGCAAAATCCAACACGTTAAATTCGTAGTATTCGCTCAAATACTTGCAAATGTGTAAAAAGTTACCAATGCACGCCTTCAGATAAATTCAACCATAGATTTCATATACTACCGTGTTTTTTATTATTTCAAATTTGATTTCTGATTAGATAATAAATTAGCATGAAGCTTGACATTGGTCAAAGTTCTCTTTTCCTTTCCCACGCATAAGGGGACACTTGTGGTCGTCTTATGGTTCGAGTTAATTGTGAGGGAAGAAAACTGTTTCTTTAAATACAGTCCAATGAGTTTGTGTCTAAGTTTAGATATCAATTTACTTAGGATAAAGTCTTGTAGATTAACGCCTCTCAGTTTTCTCCATGTCTAAATCCAACTTCATCTCTGCTCCAGTTTTTTGAACGATCAGTTGCATTGAATAAGGTAGTCGTAAAAGGCCGGCCCATGGGCCGAACCAAATCGGCCCATCACATCATCCCTATTCCCACCACAAAAACCCTATAAAGCCCACTATAGTTGTTCTTCCAGCAGCGGCGTGTTTCTTTCTAGGTTTTTGGAATGGTCCATTTCCAACCCTAATCAGGTACTAATCTCAACGCCATTCTCCCCTCTATTCTCTATTTTGCGATGAAGATGAACAATACACAGATCTGTGGATCCAATCGATCCACCGACGTGAAGTTAAACTAATGGTTCGTATTCCCTGAGCATAACAACTTCCAATTTTAGATCAAATTTCGTATTTCCCCCCAAATCGAGGGACCTATGGATGTATCGATCTCTAACCTTTGCGATACCATCCAAGTTTGCCTTCGAAAATTGAATCCAAAGTGAGATCCGGAAATTGCGTTGTCGTTTCGTTTCGGCATTTGCGTTTTTTCAACTTTAAGATTTCACAAAAAATGTTTTTTTTTTAAATTTTGTTTTGGGTATTGGGGTATGCGAAGGACCCAGCAGAGATGGTGACTCTCAGACGAGACTTCTCTAACACAGATCTTAAACCTTCGTAGATTGATAGTTTAACTCAGCCCTTTCGTAGGGATCCGTGATTTTTATCTGTTTTCGAGATCCTGAAACGGCGGCTACATTTCACTTTGGTTGTTTGAATCGTTGTGATAACTTGATAACAAAGGAGTGGTTAAGATATCTGTTACTGTGCTATTATTGTTAATAGTTCAGAGATTATATTTGATGGGCGGAAAGTGAATGTGATGCCGTCTGATCTTTAGTTTTGAGCGCTTATTTTTGGAGGGTTATTCGAAAATTTACCCTTCTGAAAACATAAAGAAAAAATTCACCTTTCAGATGATGGTACTCCAATGCCACACCATTTGCTCGGGCTTTTGGACTTTAGTCATTTTGGATTCATGTTATCAAGGCGCTTTGTGTTATGACAATTTTGTTTGTTTTCTTACCTATTTCTAGTTGATGATTTATTTGGTGTTCTACCTGATGATTTATTTATTTTATCTCTAGAACTGAAATCTGACCATCCGAGTTCAATGTGGTAAGCTGAGGTAATTTATGAATATGACCCGTTGAAACTGTATATGTGGATTCGGAAACTTTCGAAATGAATCAAACAATTGAAATTTCAATAATAATACTGACAACGTTGTAAATGAATTGAGTATTGGCGTAGGAACAATGGTTGTTGAGTAACACAAAATTAATTTAAAAAATGTATTTGCACAATCCAAAAAACAAATCACTAATAACTTCGTCAAACATAGAATGATTGCAAGGCCTTTTGTAATATCCAACTGGTGGAACTGTGTGGAAGTACATATAAATAACTCATGAGGGTAGTGCAGTTGCATTTCAAGGTATAAGCGTTGTTGATTGAATACTATAAAAAAATAGAGCTATTGATGTAAATTGAAATAATTCAACTTATTGGAGCAATAATTTCGACAAATGACAACCACCACCGTACAATAAATTATCAACAGCATACAGAACGGGATCGGTAATCTGACGGGTGACAAGCTAGTTTAATCGCTCACACTAATATTATGTTTTTTATTTGTTTATATTTTATAATAATTTTTGTGTTTTATTCAAAATTGATTCCCAAGTAACATGGAAGGTAGAAAATATACGACGTTTGAGTTGTTTCTAAGTGTGATTAAGAAAAATTTAGAAAATTAATTTGTACTTATGTGATAAAAATTGATGTGGTTGTGATGGAAAACATTACACCAGGAAAGTACCCAGGCAAAGATGCTCTAACTTAACGGTTAAGAGTCAGCAATCAACATTACTTCGGTAAGTATCATAATATTTTACCGTTCTAAATCATAAATACCAGGAGATACCTTTTATTTTTTTGACCATGGTACAAAATCACGCATTTCAAATTAGAAAGTGGATTAGTGTTTACGTTGAATTAGCAAGAGTTTCATCTAATAATTCGGCCTCTTTCCCAAAATGATACATCTCCCGAACAGCAAGAAGTTAGTGTATGAGTGAAGAACTGGCTTCCCGAAAGAGAGATGAAGAAACTAGAATAATAGGGTGGGGTTAACGAAAGCAATGTAACAGGAAGATTTCGATTTCATGTTTCCTTTCCTTTCACGTCAGCTTCACTTTCCCGGTGGTCGGTGGGTGTTATTGGGCTTTTCTCTCGCGGTCGACCGAATCTCTCCAGGACAGTGCCAATCAGTTTTATCACCGATTGTTTTTATTATTCTCCGCTACAGTGAGCTTGAAAGCTTTTGTTTGGATATCATTAGAAAACGTTATAATTTCTATAAATCCTCGGAAAACTAACATCATGTCTCCAATGCCATTAAAATTGCGGTCATGTATTGATGGATTTTCACGATGGCATCATATTTTCCGTCAATAACGTCATCAACTGAATAATAATTTTTAAATATAAAATTTATAGATAACAACCCAAAAAATATTATTAGACTATATTAGGTAGAATCTGTACATTTTATTGTTAAAAGTTATTTTTTATTCGATCAATGATGTTACGACGGAAAAGATGACGTTACCGTCGGAATTCGTAAAAGGAGTGATATGTCTGAAAATTTAATGACATTCAAGACACGGTATTGATTTTTCAATGTGGAGTGATAGCTTCTAAGAATTATAATGTTTTGTAATGATATCCAAGCAAAAAAGCAATTCTGTATTTATTTTCATTACTTTGATGTTGAAGGCGTTGGTATAGATTAGTAGATCATCGTAATTTCTTCAACTTCAGGAATTTAGACTTTGGGGTAAAATGGCTTTTGCTCAGATTCGATGGAAAGGTGTATATCCATCGTTAAGATGATTGCTTCGGGAACCTGTTTGGTTTTCGTGATTAAAACGAGGAAAACAACAGAAATTAAAGGAGGAAGGGAGCTCGTATTTTTCATACTTGCCTGACATATTATTAGAAAAAGACTCAGAAAAACTTGTGAGAAAACAACTGGTTTTAACTTCTTTTACCTCAAAATGTTACGGTTTACGGAGTGAACTAACTAAAGTGCTTCAAGCCTTTAACTTTTTAAGTATTATTGTAGACATGTTCGTTAGTTATGTTACCTTGAAGCCTCTAAAAAAATTGTAAATTTGAATGGGGGTAAGTCGTAATACAAAATTGTATGTAGGCATCGTTGGCCAAATGAGCTTCTATCATAATTTACTAATAATGTTCACCACAACTACAAAATAAACATATTTATCATTGTAACCGAACAAATTCTTATCCGAAAGGAAATAATAGCAAGATGAGAAAAGATAGGAAAAGAGAAAGGAAATAATAGAGAGAGAGAGTGAGCCTTTTCGTTTCTAGTTGTATCGTGCTTAGCCTCGTAATTTTATACCACGATTTTCTTTTTTGCGCTATCAATAAAATATCGTGGTCAAGCCGTCGAAGCGAAAAAAAGAGAAGAATCAGCTGATATACTCAAATAGTCGTATCTTGTAAGAAACTTAGAGTGTGTTTGGATTAACACGAACGGTAATACATGTTATTGTGTGTTCGTGTCAAACACATTTACAACCTAATCCGATTTACACAACTTCAAACAAGACTTGTTTATTATAATTGTTGAAAACGGAAACTCATACCCAATCCATTTAAAATTGTGTCAATCCGATCCGACCCGACCCATCTAACCTGTTTATTTATTGGGTGTGGTTGTGTACGAATTGATTCTTACTATATAATTGTTACTTTTGACAAAACTCAACAACAATTGTAATTTCATTTGAAGAAGATTGTGCAAACTACCATAAATAGCTATGTAATTGGTTGTTGATTGCTAATTAAAATACTTTGACATAAAAAAGATAGAAAGTATAGAGATTTGTATTGATTTTGTAACTTTATATAATATTATAAATACATAAATATATAGGGTTAATTACAGTTTGCTCATCTGAACTATGCATTGATATCACTTTGTACATTTGAACTTTCAAAAATTGACAGTAACTTCCTCCGAACTTTCGTTTTGTGATAATTTGCCCATCTGAACTTTAAAATTCATTATTTAAACCCACATTTTCCCCATGTTTTTGTAATTTTTGTTGTTGTATCTTTAGTGCACTCCTAAACCTATATTTACGTGAAAGTTCGAATCGAAACAGATGTCATATATGGTTGGAATTTTGGTCGAATTGGTATTGAATCATGCCCAAATTTCAACCAAATCCGAACTTCATTTTGATTCGAACTTTCACGTAAATATAAGTTTAGAATTGTACAAATGCTATAATAAACAATTGAAAAAAAATCGAATGTAATTTTAAATAATGATTTTTTTCAATGGGCAAAGTGAAACAAAACGAAAGTTATGAGGGAGGGTAATTGTCAACTTTGAAAATTCAAGGATGCAAAGTGATATCAAAGCAAAACTCATGAGGGCAAACTATAATTAATTATACATATTTCTATAATCGAGATGAACACGGGTTACATGTGCTAAATTCAAATTCAACTCATTTAACTACGGTGTTAATTGTGTCAACCTAATTATGACCGAAACCTATTTTTGTCTAACCCAAACCCATATTTTGTGTTGGGTTCATGTCGAGTTATGTTGTCATGAGTCAAATTGTCGTTCCTATATTAGCTTTTAGGAGTTGAATCTTCCTTATATAATTGATATCTGTGAAAAATAAGTATCTGATTTTTCATGTGATGAGTTTGATTACTACTTTGATTCTCTTATTTGTTAAAATGAGTTACATACAATTTGAATTATATTTTTTTAAATGAAATGTAATAATCCAATAAAGTTCATAACTCTAATAATTTGAGATAAAATTTAGTAGTTAAAAATTGCATGATATGTTATACTTTGAAGCTTCTCGTGGACTTTTGTACTTGTTGTGGTTAACGTATCGAGTAGTGATTATTTTTTTTTTGTTATTAATTTTAGGTTACATACTTGAAATATACGAAATAATATTTTAAAAAATAATTTCCATTTTTTTGAGGTAGTGGCAAACTAGAAGTTTTTATTTAGTAAGGAGTACAACCACCAAGAGCAATACAATAATCTGATATCAAAAATTCACGAAGAATTTGGAGTAGCGGTAAAAAAATGGATTATGAGAGAGAAGAGAGATTCGAGAGCATGAATTAAAACCGTAGAATTGATTCTGGAGAATCAATTTCTATTTGAATAACAAAATCTGATTATTTTTCTTCTTCTTTTGACATATTACGTTGAAATAAACCATAGAAGCAAATCTAAACGGTCTCTTAAAATGTTACTCCTAAAGAAATATCCATTTCTGTGTATGTGTATCGAGATCTTACTAAAATACGCTTGATGGAGACACCAATCCTGGCTAGGTTTTGGACCGCTAGAGTTAGTTTTAAGCCGAACCTCACTACCTTATCGCCGTGATATTACTACGTACTTCAGTAAAAAAAGAAAACATGATTGAGACAAACTTGTGCTCGCGATGTACGTGTTTGTTTTGTTGTTGATGGCCACGGTTTGGGAAATTCTACTGTTTTAGTGGTCCACCTAAGGGGTTACAATTACAAGTTTACAACAAAACACTTGATCATACATCAACAAAAGGGTCTGCTTTCATGAACGCAACAGCACGTTTGTCTTCTTGTTATTCCAAGGAGACATATATATAGTACAGAGGCACATTATTGGCTTTTACTTTAAATTGATCAGTAGGGGACGTATTTAACATTTGGGAATAATTGAACTAATATAGTTGAACTGAAAGTTGTAAAAGGTTTTTTTAAGTAAAGACTCAAAAGTATATATATCACATGTACATCACAAAATGGACAAGCGGGATTACAAACAACGATCATAGAGATATGAAAAAGGGACCAAACAAACCATATCATCAAGAAACAAGAAAAATTTGCAAAGTTTCCTTTCCACTTCACCCTGCAATCTTGGCCACTCCAAAAGTCCAGAATTCATAAGTCCTTTTTTTCTACAAAAATGAACGAAGAAAAATTTATTAATTTTTTTCTCTCACTAACAGCAAATTCAGTAAGAAACTACATTAACGTACAGAGAAGTTCAGTTGAAGCTTTGAAAAATTGCATATGCGTCCCTGTTACTTTAATGATTTGTGTAAGTTGTGGAACATATTACGTACCTATGGATTTCTTGCAATGGAGGACTGCCTCATGGATGGATTTCTCCAAATATTCGTCGGCCACCGCCGCCTTACCAACTCGCCGTCGATCACCCCCTTCATCTCGTCCCGGTGGGCCCATTCTATACCTCTTAACCTTTCTATACAAAGGAATAAAAAAATTCAAGTACCCAAAGAACTTCTTAGAAGAAAAGCCTCCAAAACATGGCCACTTTGGAGCCGCCTTCCGTTGCAACCCCTCTGGCGACGCTTTTTCCGATGCAAATCCGTCGCTAAAACCCCAAACTCCCTCCCTATCCTTCGTACCATACCTGGGGGACCCAGAGAAGGCCATGGTTTCCTCAGAATCCATCGGTGAGGTTATCGAGCTAGCGTCGGTGGGCGTTTGAGTTTGGAAGTCGTATTGGTGGAACCAACGCAGGGAGGCACGGGCAGGGTCGATGTCAATGAAAGACGGTGGCTCCACGTCAGTTGCGGTGGTGACGCCTATGAGCCAACGGAAGGAGAAGCTTTGCATGGGGAGAGGTTGGAGTGGTTCCATGGGGTTTGATGACATTTTTTTTAAGAAGGGGGTTTGATGACAATGTTTTGGATCGGAGTTACAACTTACATAACATATATATAGAAAGAGAGAGAGAGGGAGATGGGGGACATGAAGAGGTGGTGGGGGACACAGAATAGTTCTTGTTGGCTATGTGTTTCAAGCTAAGATATGGATTCCATTTACAAGATTGGGTTTGTTGGATCCAATGGTCATACGGACCGTATGGGACGCCATACGAACTGTATGCATTGGCAACAGAACAGATACAGTTCAGTATAATCTGTTCTGATTGTGGGCTTATGTGTTATACAATTATATATTAGTCATATGTCATTATATATATCCTTATTCAAGTGATCACCATAGTATATTTGATGTGGATATAAAGTGTTATAGGAATGGACCCTTAAATGTGTAGAACTTATAGTTATGGCAATTATTGTTTTATGATGGACTAAATCATAATTGTCACCCCTTTATAAAAGGGCTTCTGGTCCCCAAGGGACAATAGACCTCTCCCTCTCCTTCTTTCATAAGTTGACAGAGAGACCTTTGAGCATCCATTCCATCGGGTTGTCTAAAGGTGTTGCCGTGTAAGGGATTAAGGGTACCGGCAACAAGGTGCTTGTTCTCTTGGAAGATCTCGTAGCCGCCTTGGTGGTAAACCAAACAACGTGCATGGAACAAGGTAACGCTTCCGCTCTAGTTTTTATTCCGGTTCTCCAAAGTGGTCTTGGAAAGAGATTAAATTCTATCAATTGGTACCAGAGCCACCTTTTGTGAGAGCCATTCGTTTTTTTTTTTCCGGTTTTTCACATGCAAGTTGCAAAATTCTAAAGGATGTATCAATTCGTTTTACATATTCAGCAAGGTCTCCAATTTCCTGAAATTATGGTGAATTTTCCAGAATTTTTTTCGGAATTTATTTAATGGTGATATTTAGGCTTAAAGTGGGCTGATGACAAAAATAAATAAATATATAATAAAATTTCAGTAACCGTTGGAATCTGTCCATTGAGTTTTAATACGCCTTAACTCATGGTTTTATTAGGTCATTAAGGCATTGAATATTGCCATTGTAGTGTTAAATGCAATAAAGATTATAGTATATATTGCATTAAAGTGTGGTTAAGTATGGAATTCCAACAGTCTTAAGTTGCCAAAATTTATTAGGAATTCTAACAGTCTATTGATTGAGATTAAGTCTGGTTATGGCAATTGATTATGTATTAAAAATGATCATTAATGCCTTAATCTCGTAACTGAACACAGAACAGTCATACAGACCGTATAACATATAAACTGAAGTTTGTCTTAGAACCAAACTCATACAGACCGTATAAAGTTTTCATGCGGACCATATATGTTTATATACGGACCATACAATGTGTATACGGGACTGTACAATTGTCTGACTGAATCAGACCAGATGTTCTAAGTTGCAGTTTTAGTTTAAAGTACTGTGTTAAGGTATAATTTTAAATCATAATAGAATTGTTTAAAGTATAGACTTTAGTAAATAAATAGTTATGATATCATCTCGCCAAAGTGAGCTCTCATATCAATAATTATTTATTTTCTGATTTATAAAAGGTTGTGTACATGTGATATGTAAATATTGGATCGGCCCAAAGGAAGGACAATATTCATTGAATCATGTATACATAGTAGTAATAAATGAGTGATAATTACATGATTAATGTGTGATTAGTTTATCGGCCCAAAGGAAGGTGAGCTAATTGACGCATACAGAATTATCACGTTTATTTGCTGCACCTAATTATTGGACAATATTAACTGACTCCAAAGAGCACTTAATATTGAAAAATGATTAGTTGATGGAAATGTTCAGTTTATGATTTAACTTTATAATTAAAGTCTTATACATGTTATTTGTTCTTTGAAAATTCAGTCGCCATTGCAAGCATCAAGGATATTCCGACTCTCAATGGGTCAAACTATAAGGAATGGAGAGATCAATTGGAAATTGTTCTCGGTCTGGTTGATCTAGACATTGCGTTACAGAATGATAAACCAGCGGAACTGACTGCTCAAAGCACGGAAGATGCTAAGACAGATATGTCACGCTGGATAAGGTCGAATCGCATTTGTCTTAAGGTCATGCAAAAGACCATTCCTGAGTCTTTCAGGGGGACCGTTTCTGAGACCACAACGGCCAAGGAATTTTTGGCTGATATTGAGCAAAGATTTGTAAGAAATGAGAAGGCCGAACTTGGCATTCTCTTAAAGAAATTTTGCTCAAAACAGTATTCTGGTCATGGCAACATAAGGGAGTACATCCTTGAGATGACTCATATGGTTTCAAAGTTGAGGGCCATGAAACTGGACGTGTCAGATGACATGCTAGTTGTCATGATCCTCAACTCATTACCTCCTAAGTTTGGACACTTCTTGGTGAGCTATAACTGTCAGAAGGAAAAATGGACAGTAAATGAGCTCATTTCACATTGTGTCCAGGAGGAGGAAAGATTAAAGAATGAAACCGTTGAAAGTGCTAATGTTGCCACAAATTCCAAGAATAAGTGGAACAAGAAACGCAAGGCTGCGGATAAAGATAAAGGACAAAAGAAACAAAAGGATATTAAAAGAAAACAACCGATTACCGGATCGGAGTCGGATGTTCAGGAAAACGTATGTTACTTTTGCAAGGCTAAAGGACATTACAAGAAGCAATGTACCAATTACCATGCTTGGTTAGCCAAGAACAAGGATAAGAAAGGTACATTTTCTTCGTTTGTTTGTTCAGAAGTTAATACAGTTTCAGTACCAATAGACACTTGGTGGATCGATTCTGGTGCCACCACTCATGTTTCTGTGTCTATGCAGGGATGTCTGAGTCATCGAAGGCCAAGTGATGTTGAAAGATACATTTACTCAGGAGATGGCAATAAGGCAGAAGTTGAAGCTATCGGACATTTTAGGATTTTATTGAGAACTGGATTTTATTTGGATTTGTATGAAACTTTTGTTGTACCGTCTTTTAGACGGAACTTAATTTCTGTTTGCAGTTTAGACAAGAATGGTTTTTCTTGCAAGTTTGAAAACAGAAATTTCAGTTTGTTTCTTAAATCTAAATTAGTCGGTTTTGGAAAAATGTCTGATATTGATAAGCTTTATGCTTTAAGTAACATTGCTTCATTCAATGAATCCTTGCATTCAAGTACTCGAAATGTCAAACAGAAATTAACTCACGAGAATTCAAGTGCGTTATGGCATAGACGCTTAGGTCACATTTCTCGAAAGAGAATAGAACGTCTAGTGCAAAACGAAATTCTTGCGCATTTAGACATGTCGGATTTTGATCCGTGTGTTCAATGTGCTAAAGGAAAACAAACAAAGGTCCGAAAATATGAAGCCACACGTGCAATAGATACTTTGGAGCTGATACATACAGATATATGCGGACCATTTCATACGGCTACTCGAAATGGACACACATATTTTATTAGCTTCATTGATGATCATACACGTTATGGTTACATATTTTTAATTAAAGAAAAAGGGCAAGCTTTGGATATGTTCAAATCCTTTAAAACCGAAGTTGAGTTACAACTCAACAAAAGAATTAAACAAGTCAGATCGGATCGTGGAGGTGAATACTACGGTCGATATGACGGTTCAGGTGAACAATGTCCAGGGCCTTTTGCTAAATTCCTAGAGGAAAATGGGATAGTGCCACAGTATACCATGCCAGGTTCGCCTGCCATGAATGGGGTCGCTGAACGGCGCAATCGTACATTAATGGAAATGGTACGTAGTATGCTTAGTCACACTACTTTGCCATTATCTCTCTGGGGAGAAGCACTTAAAACCGCAGCTTACATTCTCAATCGTGTACCAACTAAGGCAACTACTAAAACTCCATATGAGTTGTGGACAGGGCGCAAGCCTAGTTTACAACATTTCAGAGTATGGGGTAGTCCAGCTGAGGCTAGGCCTTATAGGCCAAATGAGAAGAAACTGGATGAAAAGACATTAAGTTGTTATTTTGTTGGATATGCGGAACGGTCACGGGGGTATAAGTTTTATAATCCCACTAACAGAACTATATTCGAGACGAATACGGTAAAGTTCTTTGAGAATATTTCAGTTCCAGGGGAGAATAATATGCATCAATCTATTAATTTAGATGAAAATCATTCAGGTGTGACAAAGATGCAAATCGAACCAATTTTTGGTCCGGTAGCACAAGGTTCAGACACATCTGAGGATTTACTACAACATACAGTGAGTCCCATACGGGCCGTACAAGAAACTGTGCCGACCGTACAGGATGACATACGGACCGTACAAGATGCGCTGACAGACAATAATGATGCAATTGAGGAACCTTTAATATCTCAAGAACATGTGCCTTTAAGGCGATCCACTCGTGAACGAAGAAGAGCTATATCAGATGATTATGTAGTTTATCTTCAAGAACATGAATTTGACATTGGTATGATGGAAGAAGATCCTGAAAATATCCATCAAGCATTAAAAGGTCAAAATTCAGAAAAGTGGATTGAAGCTATGAATGATGAAATAAAGTCTATGCATGACAACAAAGTTTGGGATATTGTACCATTACCTGAAGGTGTGAAAGCCGTTGGTTGTAAATGGATATTTAAAACCAAACGGGATTCGAAAGGTAATGTGGAACGATACAAAGCACGGCTTGTTGCTAAGGGTTTTACCCAAAAGGATGGCATTGACTATAAAGAGACTTTCTCGCCTGTGTCGACGAAAGATTCCTTTCGGATCATCATGGCTCTTGTGGCACATTTAGATTTAGAGTTACATCAAATGGATGTTAAAACCGCTTTTCTGAACGGTGAACTTGATGAAACCATTTATATGGTTCAACCGCCTCAATTTGAGACGGGTGATCCAAAGAGTATGGTTTGTCAATTAAAGAAATCCATTTATGGACTTAAACAAGCGTCTCGACAGTGGTATTTTAAATTCGCTCAAGTTATTGTCTCATTTGGCTTTGAGGCAAATCAGATTGACGAATGTATATATCACAAGTTCAGTGGAAGTAAAGTTATGTTTCTGGTTTTATATGTTGATGACATATTGCTTGCTACAAACGATATAAATATGTTGCATGAGACCAAGAAATTTCTATACAGATATTTTGAGATGAAAAATCTTGGCGAAGCATCATATGTGTTAGGATTAAAGATACATCGAGATCGTTCTCAAGGTATCTTGGGCCTTTCACAACGACCATATATCGATAAAGTTCTCAAGCGATATGGCATGGAACAATGCAAACCAGGAGACACCCCAGTGGCAAAAGGAGACAAGTTTAGTCTCAATCAGTGCCCCAGGACAGAACTCGAGAAGTCGGAAATGCAAAATATTCCCTATGCTTCGGTAGTTGGGAGTATTATGTATGCTCAAGTATGTACGCGTCCGGATATTGCGTACATTACTGGAATGCTAGGCAGGTACCTAAGTAATCCTGGATTGGATCACTGGAAAGCAGCAAAAAGGGTACTACGGTATTTACAAAGAACGAAGAATCACATGCTGACATATCGGAGGTCTGACAGACTTGAGATCATTGGGTATTCTGACTCCGATTTTGCGGGATGCCAAGATAGCATGAAGTCCACTTCCGGTTACATTTTTATGTTAGCCGGAGGAGCTGTTTCATGGAAAAGTGCAAAGCAATCATTGGTTGCATCTTCTACCATGGAAGCAGAATTTATTGCATGCTTTCAAGCATCAAATCAGGCGATGTGGCTACGTAATTTTGTGACAGGGCTGCGGTTAGTGGAGACTATTCTGTCACCATTGAAGATTTATTGTGACAATAAATCTGCGGTGCTATATTCGAATAACAATAGGAGCTCGACCAAGTCAAAGCACATTGGCATTAAGTTCCTGGCTGTTAAAGAAAGAGTCCAGAATGGTCTGATTAGTATTGAGCACATAGGGACAGATTTCATGATAGCTGACCCGCTGACTAAAGGATTAATACCCAAAGTGTTTCGTGAACATGTTGCTCGTATGGGTATATTTTCAGCGGACGATGTTCAGTTTTAGTGGGAGTCTGATATGGTTGTTGTAGTGCTTGATAGATTATTTACATTTTATATGTATTGACAGTTCACAGGCATTAAGTTATATGATATCATGCACTTTACGGTTTAAAGTTTATAAAGATATATTGTGCATGGGTATCATTAAGTTTTAGTTTTCTTTCTGGATTTATTTCTCAAATAAAGTTTGGAGACCAAGTTGGAAATAGACACGTAGATCACATTTCGTGCAATTTCCACACTACACATCCATTTCATGATTCATGTCATTCAATTGTGTTGGCATTGTGATTTATGTTGGTCTAGTCACTCTTAAATGTGGCGAACGCTACTTAAGTCTTCTGTTAATACAGTTGATGGACGGAATTGTTTAATAACGCTTAAAGTGACATCCAGTTAAAGGAGATCTCTGTTAATATATAATTAAAGGTTGCACACATAGCCCAAGTGGGAGATTGTTGGATCCAATGGTCATACGGACCGTATGGGACGCCATACGAACTGTATGCATTGGCAACAGAACAGATACAGTTCAGTATAATCTGTTCTGATTGTGGGCTTATGTGTTATACAATTATATATTAGTCATATGTCATTATATATATCCTTATTCAAGTGATCACCATAGTATATTTGATGTGGATATAAAGTGTTATAGGAATGGACCCTTAAATGTGTAGAACTTATAGTTATGGCAATTATTGTTTTATGATGGACTAAATCATAATTGTCACCCCTTTATAAAAGGGCTTCTGGTCCCCAAGGGACAATAGACCTCTCCCTCTCCTTCTTTCATAAGTTGACAGAGAGACCTTTGAGCATCCATTCCATCGGGTTGTCTAAAGGTGTTGCCGTGTAAGGGATTAAGGGTACCGGCAACAAGGTGCTTGTTCTCTTGGAAGATCTCGTAGCCGCCTTGGTGGTAAACCAAACAACGTGCATGGAACAAGGTAACGCTTCCGCTCTAGTTTTTATTCCGGTTCTCCAAAGTGGTCTTGGAAAGAGATTAAATTCTATCAGGGTTCTCTTGACATCGAATTTATGTTGTCGGAAGACTGGGGTTTGGGCTTAACTAGTTGAATTGTCATATGATTCTCATTTCTTTTGCAAATAGGAAGGAAAGTATATAACTTTGCGGTTTCCGAATGAAAATTAAATAAGCTATCACTCCTTGTGAGTTGAATCTGTGATCTTTTGTCAGTGAACTGCTTACCAAAAGTCATGATAATTTTTACTGAACTACTGTTCGTCGCCGTAAAACTACTTAAATCGTCCGTAAGATTACCATTTTGCCCCTCTGCCATTTCTACTAATATAACTCCTCATTTCACTCTTTTAACACAACTTTCTCTTCATATCACACTTTTATTCACCAAATAGAATGTCTCGGAGGCCAGGGAAAGAGCCAGCGGAGACCCATGACTACTCACATTTGGTAAATTACCTTGTTTATTTCAATTAATTTTTTAAATTTTTTTTTTGAGTCGGGCGGTCGCGGGAGACGCCCGACCCAATGAACAAACGTCTGCGGGAGACGTCTCCCACGTACGGTAGGCGTCTCCGGCAGACGCCTACCACGTAGGGTAGGCGTCTCCCGCAGACGCCCGTTTTTTTTTAATTTTATTATAAATTGTGATAAATTTTAAATAAATTGAATATTATGTTAATAATGAGTTAAATTAGTTTAGTAAATCGTTTATTGATTATAAATTGTGATAATTAATAAATAAATCGCTAAATAAATTGATTATTATGTTAGTAATTAGTTGTGTACGATTTTAGTAAAGGATTATTGATTAATTGTGATAATTGCTAAATTAATAGATTATTCAGTTAATAATTAGTTTAATTAATTTAGTAAATTCATTAATAAATTTGTATTTTTAAAATTGAATTAATAGTCATCGGGTTACCGTGGAGGAAAAGGGAAATCAATTTCCTTACGCGCAGTACGTAGTATAGCAGACGAGTCAGGTCCTCGTCATCCACGTAGACGTGGTATTTCTGCTTCAGTTAAGAGAGAGAGAGAGATCTGTTACGTCGTCGTCCGACACCTGGAGAGTCTTTCGACGACGAGGATGATTCAGATGAGATGAGGAGTCACGACGACAGTGGGGGCCGATACGACTTGGGGCCACAGGAGGAGGCGGTACATCAGGCCGGTCGAGGACGGGGGCGACACGGTGGTCCTTCATCTGAGTGGGTCATTAGAAAGGATCGAGGTGGCCGGTTTGTGACCGGTGATTCGAGTTCGTGCACTGCAGACGCCCGAGCTCAGAAGAAGAAGAGGGGTGATGACGAGTCTTGGATCGTCACGGATATTATTCCCGGTGGTCCTGTAGATGGCAGCGTCATTCGGAGTTACGAAAATTTCTTCTTTACTGCCAACAAAATGTTACGGGGCCTTGCTTGTGCCTCTGTCATATCCCGAACAATTTGCTTTGCCCCAGCACTAAGTCCGCTGACCTGTCGGTGACCCTCTGAATAAACTGCCAATGGGTGGTTGTGCTGCCCAAACATGCTATTAGAAACAATAACCCATCCATCACGATCTCGTCGCTCCACCACTTTTACCAAAAACCGACAACAGCAACCTTTTCTTTTCGTATTCTTTCGCAGTGCAATACTCGTATCACGAGAACTCATCTCACGTCTGCGATCACATCTGAGGTAACAATCCATCCGGTTATCTGCTTTCGGTTTGTAGGATGATATAACCAAAAAAAATTCGGCTCCTATTGCAACTTGTTTCGCCCATTTACAACATTCCTCGATTGTTGTAAATATTTCTTTACTGTCAAAAAGCTCACTGTAATCTACTCCATCACCACCGAAATCTTGAAACGGAACCTGAAAAATTTGAATTTAACAAAAAATTAAAAAAAACACAAAAAAACGGGCGTCTGGCTAAACCGCCTCCACCAAGGTGGAGGCGTCTGTCTAACACGCCTCCACATAGGTGGAGGCGGTTTAGACAGACGCCCGAGTCGTGAAAACCGGGCGTCTGTCTAAACCGCCTCCACCTATGTGGAGGCGTGTTAGGCAGACGCCCGAGTCGTGAAAAAAATTCCGCCCCAGTTACCTCGCCGGATTCAGGTGCTTCGCCAGACATTTTCGTGGTGTTGGTACTAGGAATGTGAGTAAAACTGAGTCAAACACCTTATTTAAAGACACGGGACGAAATCGGTATTAATTGATTTGTTAAGAGCAAAAAGGTCATTTTTGGGGTGATTTAAGTAGTTTTCCGGCGACGAATAGTAGTTCCCAATTTTTATTGGCCATTTAGTTGAGAGGAGCGACTTAATGGGCTGCCTGCATGACAAATGAAATATTATAGAAGCAAAAGTTTATTGGAAACATACGGTTTTTCTTATACCTACACTTACAATTAGAAAGTAATTGTAGCGTACCAAGTAAACAAATTATCAGGTAATATATATGCTTGTTGACCATCAATTAGGGCAGAGTTTTAGAAAGATTTTATTTTTTGATTAGAAACTGACTTTCAGGAAGAAGAAAAAGTTATGAATTGCACTGAAATAAAATGGATTACAGGACCCCTACCCGAGATACCACGCGTGCACACCTTACTTTCCTCAAGGCTGCGATGCGAGCCATTCAACCCCGTCAAGTTCTAGAAGGAACTTGACTTGTTGTCTCATATATGGCTCATTCAACCCCGTTACAGGATTAAGTAAATAATTCATTTTTTGGTTTAAAGGGTAATCTAATTACTTTGCATTGAATTCAACATCTTAGGTCTGACATTGAAGAGGAAGGAATTAAGGATATGGTGTTATTATGCACACATTTCATGCCGAATTATATGCTGAATGCCGTGGCACATAAAGAAACATTCCGCAAAATTAATTCACAAACACCAATGGTTTCTGCAAGCCATTGTGGTGTTTGCAGACCAAAGCCTTGATACGTGCATGGCTGTTTCCTTCGTCTGAGCCCACGTAACCACGTGATTTTGTTTCTATTATCCTTTCTCTATTTATAAGATTGTTCCGTATATTGGAACATTCCTCTAGGCCATAGCCATAGCCATAGCCATAGCCCGTAGGTGCTAAGGTGGGTCTCTTTTTTGGAAGGGGAATGCCAATTCCAATACGGTCGTATTCTTGGAATGTACCCACAAGTTTAGTTGATAATTTAGCATGTTATGCTGATAATAATGGCTAGGACTCTATGAGTATCCAATAGTGAAAGTATATTTGAACACTAGAAGTTATTAAATAATACTAATTCTAGATTTATGTTTTGCCGGTTTTGCTTGGTTATTCACATAAGACACATTAACATGTGTTGGTTATATTACTTCTTTAAAGTGAAAAATGTTTGTCTAGTCTTTGAGACGACAAAGCTATCTTTAATGATACAAAACATTATGTTCAAATAAAGTGACGTTGCAGCCTGTGGTTATGGAATCATACCATTTGGTGAAGGGAGGCAACAAACACCTTCTTTTCTTTGAGTCTTCTTCAACCTCCCTACTTTCTTACGTGCCACAAAACATGCTTTCGTCTTTAAACTATAAGATCAATCAAATCATACCTTTTAACTATATTAAGAAGAATTCCTCTTTGTTAAGCAACCCTCGTGTTAATTAGTAGACAAATATTAGATAGTGATGCACAATGATGGTAAACTAATTATTAACATGATTATATATATTATATTGGTCAGTCTAACTGTTGAGGATTTTCTTTGGTCCGGATCCAATAGGAAGTGTATAAATAAACTTCTTACGAATACATGAGATCGACCAAATCAAATGAAGAAGATATATATAACATGACTTTAGCATTTGGCAACTCCTGTCGTCATATAGCAGTCAGCACACAAGGGATAATACATCAATAAGAGAGAGAAAAATCATAAAACAGCTCTCATGCATATGTCAAAACATAGAGTATTTATATAGAACACCACATAACAAAATCCTAAACAAACGTTTAAAAATATATATTATCGTCACTAATAAACTCAGCCCAACACTTAGGACTTAATTGAAACGTAATTCTAGCAATAGATAGACCATTGAATGTCATGACTATAATTGGAGCAACAAATCAAGGAATCACTTTGCCTTCATAAGAAGTGATTGTGTATCATGATATATAACCATGTTGTTGTTATTTGATATAATTATATATTTGGAACTCCATCTTAACAAGCAGGGATCCTGATTAGACAATTCATCACAAAATCAGATGCATCTTTAGATGACTAGCTTGAGATTTGATAGTATACTTTGTTGTGTGAGTGCAATTTTTGTATGATTCATGCATGGTCTCTGCTTTTAAAAGTAATAATGCTGAGCTCACTTACCTGCAACCTTTAGACTTTGTGTTCTCGTATTCGAAAGCTAAAGGTTTTACTTTGGTTGGTTTTGTTTCGTGAATACAATTAATTGGTAATGGGTGGCTTTTCCATGTTCTAAATGTTAAAATAATCTACCCATTTTCAACCCTAAAAAGAACCTTTCATATACGTCTAAAGGTACTTTTGAAATAATTTACAAGCTTCACATAAAGTAGTGTCTTAAGGTGACATTGAATTGAAGGAATAATACGTACAGTTTTAGGAATTATTTATTTGCTCTAAAATAAGTACACTCAGACTTTGATGTGGTTTTAGCTTGCATATGGGTTGAATCTCAAATAAGACATTTAATTTGGTAGTTATTTTAAATATTCATCATTTCAGCATATGGCAAAGTGAAACTGTCCAAAATATAAAGTTTTAGCCATAAAAAAAATTGAAGCTCCAAAAAATGTCCTCAAAATCTCCCCTTAAGAGTCAGATATATATCTTTTTTGAGCTTCGAGTACCCATTACCCAACTACTTATACTTTTACCGTATAAGTTTTACGGAATGTTCAATGCAAAAATTAAGGGAACTACTATTCGTCGCTAAAAAACTACGTAAATCGCCCCAAAAATGATATTTTGCCCTTAACAAATCAATTAATACCGATTTCATCCCGTGTCTTTAAACAAGGTGTTTGACACAGTTTTACTCACATTCCAAGTATCAACACCACGAAAATGTCTGGCGAAGCACTAGAATCCGGCGAGGTAACAGGGGCGGAATTTTTTCCCCGACTCGGGCGTCTGCCTAAGCCGCCTCCACCCAGGTGGAGGCGTCTGGCTAACACGCATCCACCTATGTGGAGGCGTGATTGGTAGACGCCTCCACCTTGGTGGAGGCGGCGTAGTCAGACACCCGTTTTTTTGTTTTTTTTAATTTTTTGTTAAATTCAAATTTTTCAGGTTCCGTTGCAAAATTTCGGTGGTGATGGAGTAGATTACAGTGAGCTTTTTGACAGTAAATAATTTTTTACAACAATCGAGGAAGGTTGTAAATGGGCGAAACAAATTGCAATAGGAGCCAGATTTTTTTGGTTATATCATCGTACAAACCAAAAGCAGATAACCGGATGGATTGTTACCTCAGATGTGATCGCAGACGTGAGATGAGTTCTCGTGATACGAATATTGCACTGCGAAAGAATACGAAAAGAAAAGGTTGCGGTTGTCGGTTTTTGGTAAAAGTGGTGGAGCGACGAGATCGTGATGGATGGGTTATTGTTTCTTGTAGCATGTATGGGCAGCACAACCACCCATTGGCAGTTTATTCAGAGGGTCACCGACAGGTCAGCGGACTTAGTGCTGGGGCAAAGCAAATTGTTCGTGATATGACAGAGGCACAAGCAAGACTCCGTAACATTTTGTTGGCGGTAAAGAAGAAATTTCCGGACGATAATCCGAATCAAAGACACATTTACAACTTCAAAGAGTACATGAGGAGGACGAAATCTGAAGACAGGAATCCCGCGCAGCAGTTTCTCAGAGAGGCAGTGCAACATAAGTATTTGCATTGGATTGTGGCAGATGAAGAAACTAATGTCTTGACTCACGCATTTTTGGCACATCCGACTTCAGTTCAATTGTTGCGTACATACCCATTCGTAATTTGTATGGATTCGACGTATAAGACGAACAAGTACAAGATGCCTTTGTTTGAGATGGTTGGAGTTACTCCAACAAACATAAATTTCCTCGTCGGATATGTGATCCTGCATGATGAGACCGAGTCTAGTTACCGGTGGGTGTTGGAGAGGTTGCGAGATCTGTTATTGGATATTGTTAGCCCGACAGCAATAATTACGGACCGGGAGATGAGTCTGATGCGACCAGTGACAGATGTTTTTCTTGAGTCAGCTCATTTACTATGCACCTGGCATATCAACAAAGACGTGCAACTACGCATACCACATATTCGGCAAGGACAAGCAGTCTGCAGAGATTTTCAGGCGTGGAAGGTGGAGGAAAGTCATGATTTCTGATTCACAGACGGATTATGATATAGCAGTCCGTAATCTGAAAGATTCTTTCAAGTCCTGGCCAGTGCTCACGGAGTATGTGGAAGACACGTGGTTGGTGCATAAAGAAAAATTCGTGTTGAATTGGACAAATAAAGTTTTTCATTTCGGCAACACTACGAACTGCAGGGTGGAAAGTGCACATTCGGCTCTGAAAGAGTGGATCACTACATCGACTGCCGCTCTCGACACTCTTTTCGACCGCGTCAACTCGTCTATTGAAATGCAGCTGACGAATATTCGGAACTTTCTTGAAGATTCGAGACGTCGAAATTTGGCACAGTACATAGGTCCTCTGTTTCAGCATATAAATGGTCGAATTTCGCATCACTCATTGTCGTTAATGACTCAGGAGTTGAAGAGAATGCAAGACTTAAGTGATGAAATTGAATATCGTTGTGGGTGTGCTTTCCTGACAACACATGAGATTCCTTGTGCCTGTACCATGTACGAGTGTTTGGCGTCAGGTGATGGAATTTATTTAGAGCAGATTCATCCATTCTGGAAAACACTTGTTATCGGAGAAAGGAGTCCAGATGTCAGAGTTTGTTGATCGGTCAGCACAAGACGCCGAGCATTTTCGGAAGCTAGTGGATGAGATCTCGGAGAGCGACTCTGCAGTAATTCGTAGTGTCTCTTGTATTTTATACGAACAGTTACACCCCGATCAGTCGAATTATGGAGAACCCGAAGAAAATACTAAGGTATGAGGTCGACCTAGGGGAAAGTCGACACGTCGGGACCCGAGTGCCTTCGAGTATGCTGAGCGAGTTCGTGGTCGGTCTGGCAGTAGTGGGAGCAGGGGTCGTGGTCGGTCTGGCAGTAGTGGGAGCAGGGGTCGTCGGTCTAATTCGTCTCGATCGTCCGTGAATACGGGCACATGATCTTCTGGTATGTCGATATCTTTGTTGTTATGTTATTTAATATATTTCAGTAATCTAAATGAGGTTGAATATATTATCTCCTAATTCTGTTGTTTTAATTAATTGTTATTTACCTATCTTACAGTGTCCGGACGGGTTGACGTGGACAACTTCCCATGTAATGATAGACTGTCAGGAATCATTTTACCATTTCTGGATAGGTGGAATGACATACGTGCTGATGGCAACTGTGGATTTCGATGTGTTGCCGATGTCTTTCATGGTGGTCAGGAGAACTGGTCGTACGCCCGTCGTGCGATTTCTAATGAGATAGGTGCACATCCTATATATGAAAGTGAATTTCGGCAATGTGAGAGAGGCTCGTCAACGAATTGATTGGGGCGGGGGAGTTTGTGGCTAGGATCATTATATGGAGGTTTGGTCCGACTTGTTTCCTATTGCTAATTTTTACAAGTGTGCGGTCATGTATTTCGCAGTGGGAACGAATGGTTCGTTGTTCCCATGTCTTACAGTTTTACAAGTGTGCAGAATCTGAAAGACGTCAGGCAACATGATCGTCATCTCTCCGAACGGCAAGTGGAAAGTGTTGGTGTCAGGCTGCCACCGCTCCACGAATGCCGAAATCAACGACATGTCGATGCAGGAAAACATGTTGTACGGCAAGTGACCCAATCCACTGTCAACCACGGTCGCCGTCATATCCTCAGTCATCACTGAACGCCATGCCTGCAATGTCGTACAGGCTCTGTGCCGATTATGGCACTTCAAAACCTTCCGCTCCTCGCCATCCTAGATGCGTCTGGCGACGTGGCCTCCGAAACTCGGAATGACGCTGCCATCTACAGGACCACCGGGAATAATATCCGTGACGATCCAAGACTCGTCATCACCCCTCTTCTTCTTCTGAGCTCGGCCGTCTGCAGTGCACGAACTCGAATCACCGGTCACAAACCGGCCACCTCGATCCTTCCTAATGACCCACTCAGCTGAAGGACCACCGTGTCGCCCCCGTCCTCGACCGGACTGATGTACCGCCTCCTCCTGCGGCCCCAAGTCGTATCGGCCCCCATCGTCACTGTCGTCGTGACTCCTCGCCTCATCTGAATCATCTTCGTCGTCGAAAAACTCTCCATGTGTCTGAAGACGACGTAACAAATCTCTCTCTCTCTCCTCACTGAAGCAGAAATACCACGTGTACGTGGATGACGAGGACCTGACTCGTCTGCTATACTACGTACCGCGCGTAAGGGAATTGATTTCCCTTTTCCTCCACGGTAACCTGATGACTATTAATTCAATTTAAAAATACAAATTTATTAATGATTTTACTAAAATAATTAAACTAATTAGTAACTTAATAATCAATTTATTTAGCAATTATCACAATTATTCAATAATCCTTTACTAAAATCGTACACAACTAATTACTAACATAATAATCAATTTATTTATTAATTATCACATTTTACAATTGATAAACGATTTAATAAAGTAATTTAACTCATTATTAACATAATATTCAATTTATTTCAATTTTATCACAATTTATAATCAATTTTAACAAAAAAAAAACCCGGGCGTCTGCGGGAGACGCCTACCTTACGTGGTAGGCGTCTGCCGGAGACGCCTACCCTACGTGGGAGACGTCTGCCGGAGACGCCTACCCTACGTGGGAGACGTCTCCCGTAGACGTCGGTTCCTTGGGTCGGGCGTCCGAGGGAGACGCCCGACCCAATGATCGGGCGGTCGCGGGAACCAGATGTGAGTAGTCAGGGGTCTCCGCTGGTTCTTTTCCTGTCCTCCGAGACATCTTATGTGGTGAATAGAAGAGTGATATGAAGAGAAAGTTGTGTTAAAAGAGTGAAATGAGGAGTTATATTAGTAGAAAGTGTAGAGGGACAAAATGATAATCTTACGGGCGATTTAAGCAGTTTTACGGCGACGAATAGCAGTTCAGAAAATTAAACAAGCACGGTGGAAGTGAGTTCGAAAACTCTTTTTATACAATTATTCGTTTCTCTACTAATATCGATTTTGGATGGAAACACAATTATTACTAGTGGTTTTTGTGTGAAGTGTGGCCGGTGACCTTGCTGGATCCAAAAGATATAATACTTAATAGGCTGGGCTTATGTCGGGCCGATGGTTATAACCTGGTCCAGTGTAATGACGTTCTTTCACTTCAAAGATAAACACATCCACGAAAATCAAATCCTATTGGATCATAAACTTATTTCTGTTATGATTTAAATTTCATTTTAGATTTTAGCACTAAAAGGCCTTTTTTTTAGTAAGTAATGTTAACACTGAATGACCTGGTGTCTGGTGACAACGGAAATATATACCTTTCCTTTTCGGTTTTCACTTCAAAATAAGTAAAAAACATATATCACGGTGGCAGTGCCAAGTACAAGAAGGGGAATTGGGTGTTTTTTTTAGAATCAATTTTTTATTTTTTTATTTTTTTAAAATCAAGGGGAATTGGGTGTTTGTGTTAAAATTTTGCTTAAATAATACAAGCACTTCTAGATTTCGAACACCTAGCTTTTACAATTGTTAGGATTCCGATCCTCCTCTTTTTTCTTTTTAACATCAATAGCAAAATAGATCAATATTTTTTTCGCGCACAAGAACGCATAATACCTATCAATTAATAGGTAAAAAATCAAATCAATCTTCAAACCAACCGCATACCAAGCCAACCAACTAATTTCTAATTTTTAAGATGACTTTGAAAATTCGGATCATTTGACTTGAATTCTTAACACCACCGTTTATCTTTTGATGGATTTAAGATTGAATATGAAACTCCAAAGACACGAGCTAATTGGAATAAAAGGGTAGGAAAAGAATTCAAATGTATGTCAATTTAGGTGGCAAACAGATTTTCACAAGTACGAATGTATCTAAGTAGGGTTGTTAATTCTGACTGGAGTTCAAAACTTAACTCGAAAAGCTTGAAAATGAAGCATCTTAATGAAAAACCAATCATTTAACTCGAAAAAATTGAGATTCGATTTAATTTTTTTATTATTCTATTTAAATTAATGTTTTGTATTTTACAAGGTTTTAAAAATCAGACCGATGGACGGTTCGGTTTCAGCTAAACCGATGGATGACTCGAACCTCTAATTAATATTTATAGAAATCGATTTCAAACATGTCTGGTCGTTAATATTTATTCGGTTTGGTCCAGTTTCGAGTCTAAAACTGCTGACGTCATCAACGGTTCGACCGTGTTTGGACCATGGTTCGACCACATTAAACCAAAATCAAAATTTTATCGGTTCGACGACCGGTTTGATTCTGAAAATCCTGTTATTTTATAATAATATATATTAATTCTATACCCCGAAATGGCACAACCAGAAGATTCTGGCTGGAAGATCAGAAGCGGACGGAACGGTCGCGTTTTCCCTTGCGTCGTCTGATCTCGCGATGGAATATTCCATATGCTTTTCGAAAATCTCCACAAAATGGAGATCCGACAACCCACACGAATGACGACACGTAATCATTTTTTGAATGCAATATAAAATTCAGGAGAAAAGCCATAAACAAATTCGGACAACACAGCTTTCCAAGAATCAAATCCACAGGTCACAGTGTAGACCACAGTAAAACAACAAACAAACACACACACACTGACACACGTTGCCTCTGCTAAACATAATATCTGCATGTTTGAGTGTTGGACAATCGCTAGTATGATTTCATTGTCTCACATTGATGTGCCCAACTGCCATCCATGGTGCATGTGATAACTTACTACTTTCTTTGCTTATTTTGGTTATATCCTACCTGTCATTTTTGTTATCTTAAAAAAACTGTAGTTATTATTATTGCAAAATCATTCTCCCAATTATCAATCATTTGAGTCCAAAGCCTAATCTTAACAATCTTCATGGATGAGAATGCTCTTTCAACGATTGCAATTGCTACCGGTAATGTTAATGCTAACTTAATAAGCAAATAAACTAAAGTATACACCACATCGAGTTTGTTTTCGACCACATTCCTTACAAAATTTGTAATGCTCTGCAAATCTAAAAGGTGAGAAGAATTCCTCACAAGAGCAAAATAATTATCAAGTTGAATTTCAAGCATCAGACGATCATTCCCATTAAACTCCACAGGATAAAAATCTACAAGTTCACATAATCTTTGTGTATGAAATGCTGAAAAGGTGTTACAAGGATTCAAACACGACATACATAAGAGCAACTCATTATTAACATCCGTAAAACAATCATTGAGCTCCTGAGTTGAGTGTCTACATGAGAAATCTCAACCTTGAAGTAATGAAGATGTGTAACTTTTCTATGCCCACATTTTTTTCATTCCTCGAAATGCTATTACACTTTCCATATCTGGAACATTTATCTGTTGATTTGCATAAAAATCACAAGTTTTCGCAAACAATGTATCCCACCCATTTTCTCTGAGTTGTTGTAAGTGATTTTTGATACATTAACAAACTCAATTGCATTCATCAAATATTAATCTTTTCTTTAAAGTGCTTGTGACAAATCATTTGTTATTCCCAACATTTTGAGCATTAAGTGTAAATGCAACACAAATTCGAAGGTTTGCATTCGAATTAAAAGACCACTTGTCTCCTTTTTTTCTGCATGTTTGTACCATCTTGTTCACAACACATCAATTACAAGATCGAACAAGATAAACAAACTTACAAGAGAACGATAGTGGGAACTGCAAGTGTTGAAGACTTATATCCTGTGGAGTTTAATGGGAATGATCGTCTGATGCTTGAAATTCAACTTGATAACTATTTTGCTCATGTGAGGAAGTCTTCATATTTTTTTAGATTTGCACAACACTTCAGGTCTTGCAAGGAAGTTATTAGTTTATTTGCTTATCAAGTTAGCCTTAACATTACCAGTAACAACTGCAACTGTTGAAAAAACATTCTCAGTCATGAAGATTATCAATATTAGGCTTCAAACTCAAATGAGTTATGATTGACTGAATAATTGTCTTGTCACGTACATAGAAAATGATATTTTTCAGTTTATTGAAGACGAAGAAATTATGAAGTAATTTCAAGACATGAAGTCGTGAAAAATGTTATTATAAAAAAAATATGTATGATTTTTGACCTCCCGCTCGAAAAATCCTGGATCCTCCGTGCTTGTTATAGTAGTAGGAGATGTCATTTTTTTTCAAGGAAAACAAACCTTTTGTTGCCAACGGAAACGTGTTGATCATGTAAAAAACGACTTATTATAGATTAAACAATGATAAGTGAATAACAAAATTCTTCTCTTCAACTTTGCCATGATAATTACTAAAAATAAGGAAAAACAACTTGTTTTGAAGCATTACAGGTACACATCCAACGGGATAAAACTAAGTCGAAATCTATCAAAATGAGGAGGTCAAAATATAACAGTTAAGAAATTTAAGGGAGTTCAAAATACAAAGATGGATTTTCAAAGGACCAAGTTGGTCAGAGTTCATGGAAAAAAATGTTGGTAATTTCCAAAAATTGAAGAAATTACTTGACCTCAGCAAATTGGAAGCACTATGCAGAAACATCACTTGAAGATGAGACATGTTGCTTGCTTGACTTTCTTTACATGAAGACGATAATAAGGAACAATTAGGACATATGCTCAACTCCAACGGTTTAACATAGAAGAAGTGTATTCGAATTGGTTTAAGCCCAATCATAGACCAACTGTGTGGACTGGGGATGCAGGTTCAATCTTTAAATTCTTTAACAATTTGTGATCGGTAAGATGTGATTATGCAACCGACATTAATAATTACATGTAATCTTGTCATTTTTATAGAAAACCTCCAACCGTATTACACATTAGTCAAAACTGAAAACAAAATATTAGTTTCAGTCGTACAATTAAGACGTGTTAATCTCCAAGACCCCAACAAATAAACAACCACTTCAAACCCCAAATTTAGCCGCACAAACAAAAAAACAAACCCACTTTCCCCCACCGCCAAAACCGAACACAAAATCCGGATCCGGATCCACCAAACCCGATTAAAGCCCATGTCCGCTTCGCCAACCAACCACATTCCTCCCTTCCTCACCCCACGTCTCCAAACACTTGAGATTCTTAACGAATCCACTTCTTCCAATGGCTCTCGGCGACGACGCCGGAACTCCAACCCCAACCGCCACCGCAACGGCCCCGAAGCGGTACATTACGACCGCCGAGCTCCGGCGCCACACCGACCAATCGGACCTCTGGATCTCGATCCAGGGCAAGGTCTACGACGTGACGACGTGGGCCAAGACCCACCCCGGCGGCGACCTCCCGCTCCTCCAGCTCGCCGGCCAGGACGCCACCGACCCCTTCATTGCTTACCACCCCGGCACCGTCTGGCGCCTCCTCGACCCCTTCTACGTCGGCCACCTCTACGACTACGCCGTCTCCGACGTGTCCCGCGACTACCGCCGCCTCGCCGCCGAGTTCGCCAAGCTAGGGTTCTTCGAGGAGAGGGGGAGGGTCGTGGAGACGTTGCTGGCCGTGATTGTGGTTTTGTTTGCGGTTGTGGTTTATGGGGTGGTTTGGATGGAGAGTGTGGCGGTGCATTTGGGGTGTGGGGTTTTGCTTGGGTTTCTTTGGATTCAGTCCGGGTGGATTGGCCATGATTCCGGACACCATCAGGTTATGCCTACTAAGGGCCTCACCAGATTCACGCAGGTAAAGTTTTTGTTTTTATTTATTTATTTAAGGTTTGGTTGGATTTAGGAGGAAATGTAGGTTCTTTGTAGATTCGCAATAGGATCTGTCGTGGTATGGGATTTCGAGTCAATAACGTTCTTTGGGTTCTGAAGATGATTTTTAATTTAGATTGCCTTTCGAAAAGGAAACACAGGTTTTTTTCTGTCGGACTTTTGCATATTGCCTAGCATTTGCAATGGAATATTCAATCTAAGCCACGATCTGGCTTCATGTAATAGATTGTCAAGGACAACTTTTAATAGTTGGTAGATTTTATGGATTTACAATCAACATTATTGGAATTGATAACAAAAAAGAGGTGTTCACGGAGTTATCATCTTATCTATCTTTTCTAGATGATCATGATCATCATTCTTTAGGGATCTACTTTTTGGTTGTTAAAGTAACTCTTTAGGGACATATACATCAACATCAACATAACCCCAATGCCTCAGAAGAGGCTCTCGCCTAAGTGAGGTAGGGGGGTCGGATGTACGCAACCCTACCACTGTAAAACAGTGAGGTTGTTTCCAATTGACCCAAATGATGCAAATGCAACTGATCATCTGCGATTCCACAATAAAAGAAATACAGATTGTTTAAATAGCCTTTTGATATAGTCCATGATGCTCCAAATGTCAAAAAACAACTTAATCTTTGACACAGTGGAAATGAATCTACAGTTAATTAATTGCACATCTACGTACTTCATTAAAGCTTGTTTCTTTGGGTATATAACGGCATTTGGTTTTTATCACAGGTTTTGTCAGGGAACTGTCTAGGAGGCATCTGCATTGCCTGGTGGAAGAGGATCCACAATGCCCACCACATTGCTTGCAACAGTCTTGACTACGACCCCGATACTCAATATGTTCCACTCTTCGCCATCCACACCCGCCTTTTTGACTCCATCAAGTCCGTCTTCCACGACCGCAAGATGGAGTTCAACGGCCTCGCAAGGTTCCTCGTCAGCTACCAGCATTGGACATTCTACCCGATTATGGCAATAGCCCGCATCAACCTCTTCGCGCAGTCAATTCTCCTATTACTATCCCCCATAAAAGTACCCAACCGCGCCCAAGAGGTTTTGGGGATAGCAATCTTCTGGATATGGTACTCTTTACTGATCTCCTTCCTTCCCACTTGGAGCCAAAGGCTGGGGTTCGTGCTCACTAGTTTTGCCGGCGTCGGAGTTCAACACATTCAATTCTGCCTTAACCATTTGTCATCATCAGTGTTTGAGGGTCCACCAAAGGGGACGGAATGGGTGCAGATGCAGCTTGCTGGAACTCTTAACATATTATGCCCACCTTGGATGGATTGGTTCCATGGTGGGCTCCAATTCCAGGTTGAGCATCACTTGTTTCCAAGGATGCCTCGTTGCCATTACCGAAAAATTGCGCCTCTTGTGAGGGACCTTTGCAAGAAGCATGGGTTGACTTACAATGCTGCAACATTCTGGGAGTCAAATTTGAAGATCGTTAGGACTCTCCGGAGTGCCGCCATGGAGGCCCGGGACCTCACAAAGCCTTTGCCAAAGAATTTGGTGTGGGAAGCGGTTAACACTCATGGATGAAGCGCCTGGGAGGAATTGTTTCTTAGTGCTCTTCTGTGAGTGTTATTTGTGCTTTATTTATTTGATTCTAAATTATTCTATGATTCCTTTTGATTCAGTTGCAATGTATTTATTTGTTTGATGTTGATTTTAGTGATGGTTATTTTCAAGAGCGAGGTATTTGGTTTGTTGTTTAGGAGCAAAGTAACAATAACTATCCTAATTTGTTATTGGATAACATAAGGTAAATAATGGACTTGCTGTTTATAGTAAAATGTTTATGTTTCTTGACCATACCCTGGGTGATAGGATGAACAGAAGAACAACCATGATTTGGTCCTTCGGAATTCAAACGTTCACCCCATTAAATAAGCTTCATAACTAGACATTCCTATTTTTCAACGAGTTAATGTTGAAAAAGAAATTAAAATCAATGTATAATATCTTCCGTCAAGCTCAATGAGTATTAACGATTTAGATGAAATGGTTTGTTTCCTCGAGAAATTTGCGCTTAGAACCTGTTTTCCCCCCTACCCTGTCAAGAGTTCAATCTTTCAAATATTGTTCTGTAGTGATTGAACTTGTGGTTTTAGATGGTGCCTTATCTAGGTACAGCTTTAAAATTCAAATAAAATCTATGATGAACGCAGGATTCAGGAACCTTGGCAATTCGCAAAGCATGCATACGATACGAGTTCGCTCCGATATGAGCCCATTAAGAATCTTAAATTCCGGAGATGAATCCATATGTTGTTATCATTCTCTTAAAATCAAATCCGTATTTTGAAACGAATGTTTTTAAAAAAAAATAACTTTTATATGTTTTTTATTATGAATTGAATGTATTGAACATTTTGTTTCTTGATTAATATATTCGTCTTTTGGAAGTGTTGAGAAAAATGCTTTTGGTCATTAACGGAATATCTCTAAAAGATAATGATTTACATAAATAAAAAGTAATTCACACTCATAGTGATTAAAATGAGATATTATTAATTATCGAAATAATATTGTCGTGTTGGTTAAAAAAGATATTGTAACTTTACAAATATTTAACAACGTGATTATATGAAATAGAAAATATTTCTTTCATATATTGAATTGACCTAACAAATAAAACATTATGGAATTGTGTTTGTATTATTAATGATTCATTGTGTCTTTGAATCCAGAGATATGAGATATCTTTTCACATAATGAGTATATGATTTGATTATTATCAAAAACTATCAATACGTATAATGATAAATGTATTATTGGGTTATACATAACTTGTGATATAAAATGTGATATGTTAAAAGATTATGATTGTCCTCTTGACTTGTTTGATATTAATCTAAAATTTGATAAATGCATAAATCGGTCGACTGTTCGACAAACTTTGTTCGACCGAAATCGAAATCAGTGACTTTACATGGTTGAGAATTGCTCTACCATTTGGTAAACATGGTTCGACTGAAATCAAAGATTTTTTTCTGATTGAGAGACAGTTGACCGTTTGGACGTGTCGCTCAACCGAAACCAGAGACTTGGTTGTGGTGAATTGGTTGACCGGTTGGACGTATGGTCTGACCGAAATTGATGATTTATAACCAATCGGTCGAACGATTGACTATTTCAGTCGACCATTTGCGTACGATTTTGTCTAAATTAATAAAAGAATTTCTTTGATAATGGGTTGAATTTGTTCAAATTCGGTTAGATGAGGTTAAAAGATGATTACGTGTCGAAATATGATTGTTGGTTTAGAGTAGCCAAAAACAAATGATAATGTGTAAGTGGATTACACATAATGTGGGATGGAGTAAATCCTATAAATAGGTCTCTCCTCTTTTTGTTTATATGAATACAAAAAATTCTTCTACCAATATTTCTCCACCAAATCCATCCAAAAATTCTTTTATTAGTTGAGTATTTTAGATATTAAATTCTCTAGAGTATTGAAGGGGTAATTAATTAGATTCTAGCTTTGAATTAGACATTAATTGGCTAGCTTCAGTCTCTCTAATCTTGTTTAGAGTCTGATGAACTCTTAGAAGACTTCTGATGCGATCCGGTGTGCAACTCATCTTCCTATTGGTAAAAAAAGATTCAATAATCTCCGAGATATGATCCAATCAATGTATTTCAATATTGAATAGTTATGAATTCGATAATCTCCGAGATATGATACAATCAATGTATTCAATATTAAATAGTTAATTACATATATTAAAATACAATATGAAATTCAATCCTAAATGTTTGTTAAATTTTAAAAAAATATGCACAAGTATAGAACACGAAATCCTACGTAATTTTCATTTGAGAATCAACGTCCATCCATTTTCAATCAGTGTAAGCGCTAACTAAGCACCTTCTAACACAAATTGACCAGCATATCTAAAATAGAAGTTTGGCCCCATCGTTCTCTGAAAATCAAGTCTATACTTTCTGTTTCAGATTCAACATCCATCCATTTGCAACCTAACTAAACTCATAACTCAAATTGACCAATATATCTTAAATAGAATTTTGATTTAAATGGAATAAAATTGATGAAAATATTCCAATATAGACAAACTATAATAATTTGCTTCCATTATCCAGCTATGTGATGATTTCTGAGAGGAGTCCAATATGATACTTCAGGAATTAAAATCACTTGCTGATGGTCTACAAATAATATCATACAGGAAATTATTTTATCATTATTGAGTTTTAGAATGAACTTCGGCCAGTGGCCACGGCCTGAAGAGGCTCATAGAAGTTACTGAGTGGACTGTGTACATGCAACACATATATAGTTATATACATTGTAGTGCCTCCTAAACGCGCACCCAATAAACATCAGAACTAAACCTTACCATTCAGACGCCAAAAGCTTCAACAGAAGTAGATTCGATTTGTAAGTACACGTTCAGGAGGGATTGTTAAGTAGATATGCCAGTGCTTTGTGAGCGTCGTTGTCATACATGGCTAATACTTCAGCAACATTTTTAGAAGTAAATCCCATTTCTCTCAGAAGATTGTACCCCTTCACAAACTCACAGACCTAAGCCAAAAATTATTTTACTTGATCATCCAATAGTAAAGAGGATTTTTTAATCTAATAAGAAAAACTTCTGTTTTATTAGTAAAAAAGTCATTCAAATAAAGATGGTTTCACAAATCACAACCCATACTTCCTAAATGGAGATGCAGATGTTTACCTTTACAGGGTTGTCGCCGTAATTTAGAAATGCGAACGACACAGCTTCACGACCAAGACCGGAAGCAACATATTTGTCAACAGCTGGGTCACTTGTTGCTGGTCCCTGCAAAAAAAGGATATCATGCAATATTATATTCCTAGGTAATCTGATATAGTTAAACTCCCATTGAGATGCATGTTTCCAATCTGCTACAGTGGATCATCAGTCATCAAAATCATGGATGAAAAACTAAATGTTTGGGCCACAACCATAATAACATGAACTCAGTGAAACCAAATAGAACATTTTTTTCACATTAGCGTCTTTGATATCATTTATAAAACTATGTCAAGTAGAACCGAGCGTTGAGCCTTTTGGTCTAAGTATAAAATTTATTCTCGAAATATCAGGGTAATGTGACACTTGTAATTGAAGAATAGATGCCAAGAAACATGAAACATACGGAAAAACTTGAAACTGAATTTTGACGAGGCTGGTTGTCTGCTGCAATTCTACTCCAATTCTGGAAGCCATCTTTCTCTGCCTCCGCTAGGAGTTTCTTTTCAAACCCAAAATCAAAACGGAATTGACTTCGAGGAACCTCTCCTCCTGGGGCAATCAACTGCGGCTGGAATTAATAAACGATATCAGCACTAAAACTATGGCGTCGAGAAGACATTAGCATGTGACAATAAATAACATATACTTCAGGCATCCTATCAGGCAGACCCAAGGTGACGAGCAGTAAGCAATGATACCTCCACTTTTTAAATCAAAGGAATATTTTTAAGCAACAATGAAACATTTACAGTACTCCTTTATGTTGAATTTCTAACAACATCACGGTTACATTCTCCGTAATTGAAATTTTCATGAAGAATGAAAAGCATAAGTTGTTAGGTCAACAATGGATTTTCAAAGGGTTAATTATGATAGCCAATGCATTAGTGAGAGAAAAGTAATAATTAAATCATCAAAATAATGACACCAAATACAAGGTTCTTCAACTATAATAGTAAAATTTCCCCATTTTCAATCTTTCTGATTCATCTAAAGACATTTAAGGTTTCTTTTGTCCATTCCTTGCGATTATGATGGACACCTGAGACCATATTTTTCCTCCTTATCTCAACTTCATTTTCTCATTAGCTTTTTATAGCCAAAAAAAGGAGAAAGTGAATTACGATCATGAGTCTCCCTTGCCCTGTTTCGATTACCATCATTCTTATATCATACGAACAAACTATTGCATTGCTAAAAACAATATATCAATGTAATCCTTTCTAATAACTATTTCTTTTTCATATTTTCAGAAAAAAAAATTACAAAATGAAGTAATGATATGGTTAACATGTAAATTCCATGCTTTCAACATCAATGTGAAAATAGAGAGTAAAAAACAAATGAATTTTAATAACTCCCCATTAATGAAGAATAGTGAAAGTACCACAAGGCTTGATGGTCAACAAAAAAGTTCTTCCCTAAACTAAAGATCCCAATGTAAATTAAAGGAAGACCTAGTTAGTAAACATATCTTACAGGAGGAGTGATATGATATTCTGGTTTCAACATGACCCTGATCCCAACGCCAACTGCAGAGCAAACAGTGAATTTGTTAGAAAGTTGTCTCGAAAACAACCTCGGGATTGTCGGCCGGACCCAGTTTGGTCGATTGGATCGCACTCAAACAAGATCAGACGGAAAGTTACTGGAGTATCCGTATCGGCTGACCAAATCCCAGTCGATCCACTGTTACCCATCGGACAAAGTCTTCCCAGAGAGTTACCGGAACACCAGGTTCATTCATCTGGCCAACGGTTGACCAAAACCAAATGGACAATAGCAGTTGAAGATTTACTGTTATCTAGAGAACAGTTGACCGCTCCCTAAACGATCAGCCAAAATCTGTGCACGAGCAATTTTCATTAAGGGCAATTTGAGAATTCTAAAGACAATTAGGCTTGCCCTAATCTTCTCCTATGAATACCCAAGTATGTTTAGAATTTTAATGTTGTTGAAATCTTGAGAGAAAAGATGGTCACTTAAGAGAGGTATGTTTAACCACCATAATGCTAAGAGCTTAATGATTATTGTGGGAAATCTTGTTGTTGGAGAATCATCGAACCTCCAATATGTTCCGAGCAAGTCATCTTTGGTTTCATTCTTCTTGTACTCCAATCATTCTCATAATGAAGTTCGACCATCTCCGTTGCTATATTTTTTTATTTGGGTTTTCACATAAATCCAGTGTTGTGTTTGCCTTTGTTTGATTGATTGCTTATGTATTTATTAGATGTTTGCTAGGTGATCGATAGATTGCATACCTTAAGTTCTATTGAGTTTATTCATCATTTCCGCATACGAATCAGTGACTAAAATCCTAACATAATGCAGTGAATCCATAGAAACTAAGAGTAGATGTAAGAATCATGATATAACTACTTCACATGAAATCCAACTCATAAGACATAAGCCCTAACACCCCATTTTTCATTATAACTAAATAAGATTCTTACAATTTTCCAATTAGATAAGTATTAAACCAAAACCATCATACAAGTGAATGAATCTCACACTAAACAAACTCTGAGCAAATACAATTCAACAAGTTGGAAAATGCACTAGACGGTACTTAATGCTATCCAAATATTCAAATGCTAATTTTGAGGATGATATTTTGTGGAGACAAAAAACACCACAATATGCACTTGAAAGCTGAAGAAACAAAATATGTACTTCAAAAGGTCAATAAAAAAACTGATTACAAAGTACAAACACATAAATAAATCAGTGACTAACAAACGAATGAAAGTTTCAAACTTTTGTGAGACCACATCCTACCAAAACATTAAATAAAAGGCGAAACTCATAACATTAACGACCACTACTTACGTCACACACACACTCCATCAGAAACCTAAAATCCAACCCCATATCAACAACCAAGAAAGAAGCATAGTTTCGAGAGAAAATTCTTACAGAGAGAAGATGGAGGATTTGGGTGCAGATATGGGGGTCGAACGCCGGTCGGCGACGACCCGGCCCACAGGTAGGAGGAGGAGGTAGAGGCGACCAGCGGGGTTCCGTATGGCGGAGGATAACGGTTACGGATGTCGTAACTCATAGAGGTCTCGCCGGCGGCAATCGATCGGAGTTATTGCGGTGGAGAAAAGGCTTTGGAGTGGGAAGAGCCGAAGAGAAAAGAAATTGTTTCGGTAAATATGTTTATCAACTTGTTAAATACTGTGTTGCCCTTTTTTAACTTTATATTTTCTAAGCGAATATTTTTTTAAGAAAGTTTTATTCGCTATGTGGGCATGTAGCCGAGTAGGAAAGGCGTCGTTTTCTATTTTTTATTAATTATATATATATATATATATATATATATATATATATATATATATCGTTGGAATTTGGAACCCATGTTTGGAAATTGGAATTGGAGTCCATGAATTGGAATTGGAATATTTTTAAAATTCCTAACTTGCTGCTGAAAAGAAGGCAAGCAAGACAATTTTTCTTAATTCCTTTTTATTAGTAGTAGGTGTAATTTTAATTAAGTGCAATTTTGCATCCCACCAATAACATATGTTATAAAGGTAGGAAACTAGGAATTGATGTGCATCAATTTGGGTCACCTGGGTATACGTTGGGTAATTTGGGCGAAAGCGAGATAAAATTATATTGAAGAACGTGAGATCTTGTGCACTTGAATAACTGAATTGAGGTCACACAACTAGAATCTAATATTGGTGACAACATGTTCTTACTAATTTTTCCTTTTCAAAAGTGAGTTCTTTTTTAAATTTAGTCACTTTGTTACTGGAGTCTCTGGAGCACCTTAAAAAAGACGGCTTCTTTAACTCAAAAAACAAATTTACAGGTTGCTGATTATAATTTTTGTTTTGGGAAGATAGTAAGATGGGGACACTGCAACAAACCGGTTTTGTCACGTATACACAAGAACACAGCTCACGTACCATCATGGTTGAGATGAGATCTATCCTGCGGTGGGATCATAAAATCCTAAGTTGACCATTGTAATGGTCCAAAAAGAAGAAGAAAACACCATTTTAAAGTCTTATGTTAATCTCATGAATATTGTGTTACTATTTTTTTTATAAACGTGGAGGTCTTGGATGTAATATACGTACCCTCTAGTATGTTGCCAACACACATCTTGTTGTGGTAAGAGGTGATTGGATACGTTGGTGGTGGGGTTGGGTACAAAAGGAGTTTTGTGGGAAGTGATGTTTGTAACTTTTTGTATTATTGTGAATGATCAGAATGAGAGAGTGGAAAATAGAGGAGTGAGAAAGAACATGGAGAATGGAAGAAAGAAGAAAGAAGAAAGAAGAAAGAAGAAAGAATCGGTGGAGGATGACGGGGTTAAGGTTTCTATTACATAAGAAGAAATGAACGATTTTAAGAAATGTTGGTAAAGAACGTAACAGATAAAAATGAGGATTCGAGGTAAGTCACGAAAGTACAGAGTCATTATTTTTCAATTTTATGACATGTCTTTCTATCTTGATATTGGTAGTTGTATGCATGCTTAATATCGATATTGAATTTATTGATATGCAAATGATTGCATAATGATGTTTCGACCAACATGTTCTGTGCGTATGTTTTCGACTGAGCAACTTAGGAAACAACTACCTGAGTAGCGTGAAACCATCTAAGAGAGAAAATGACTACATGTCGTTAGTGTGGAGCTACCAAGTGTGTGTTTAATTGATAGATTCAGAAGTACAGAATGTAGTCGAATCTGAATGTGGTTCCATGTTATTATGCATGTATATTTGTTGTATATATGTCACTTGATTAACTAAATATCATATTCTATATTTTTTTTCACATGGTGATGATTCTGGTTGATTGACGGTCGATACTTGCTGGTTGTCGAGCACACAAATTATTGATTATATTTTTCATATTACTTATGAGTCTATCAGATGAATTTAATATCAGAGTGCGCAGCGGTTAGGATTGTGGATCGTATTAACGCACTAAGTTCATACAAGTAAATATTTGTCCTAGTTCAGGACGTTACAACCATTACATGAGATTAAAAATGATATTACTTTATTTAGTTGGGGTCGCGGATGGAGGTAGAATTGATGTCGGTGTGCGAATGTCGATAAGCGCCTTGAAAGGTTCAGAGGGCTTCTCGACGCAGTTACTCTTTCCTCGTATTCCAAGCTCTAGCAGGCAGTTACAATTATAAAGAGGCAATCAGAGTGTATATATACTCGTGCTTAGGCTCCAAACCAAAATTCAGAGGAAAGGGTCTAAACATCAGTATAAGCTTCAGCACAGCACAGCACATTAGGCACAAGTAGAAGTTCTCAATACAAACACAACAACGCAGACACAAAAAAAGTTCGTAGAAAATAACTACAGTTATTACAGCCATTTCTTGCTATTTCTGTTTAATAAACATAATTAATTCTCTATTTGTTCCTAGTTTGACATGACACTAACATGGCATACATAATATTTTACGGGTCCATCAACTTCTCAAGGTACGAAACTAGTTCGATGTAGACTAAAGAACATGATATCGCACATCTATAAGCATAAATATGTCAAAACCCTGTAACTACTGAATTCAGAAATTAAGATTGATACTTTATTTTCTATCTGTAATACTGATACTATCTAGCCCCGACCTCGAAAGCCTTGTTTTAAAAAAAAAGTAAGATTGATATTATCTATTTTCGAAAGCCTTTTCTAAAAGAAGAAATTCTCTTGCAAAAGGAGTCAAAGAAGAAGAAACGCAAAAGAATCTACCTCAAGGAATTGGCTCTGGCATTTCTTGACCGAGGAATTTCGTTCCATCTGGTCGGACTAGACTTGATCGGAGAGCAAATCGAGCGAGCAGAGGAAAAATAAATCAATGTAGAAGAAAAACAGGGATCAAAGCACTACCATAGAAGGGAAATGCCTGTTCCCTCGGACCCTCCATCTTCTTCGCATTGGAGGGAGAATATAGCAGGGGAGTAGATAGGTTCTGCTGTGAGCCCCTCAGTTAGTATTCTTTCACATTCTACCTTCTTTTTTGTTTTGTAAATTTTGCTGTTAAGTGGAACTTCACTTTTACTTACATTTCAAGTTGAGTACATACAAACCCACCAGAAATTCAGAAAAATAAAGATTCGGTGAAGCAATAACAGGGATTTGTAATGTTCGCTCTTTTAGCAAAGAAATCCAATATTATTCATCTTAGGTTGATTATGTATGTCACGGGAAAGCGCAAAGACAGAATGTTGATATTTTCTTTTGTTTCATCTAGGTTCACTAGTAGCAAATTTTGTCTTTCTTGTATCTTGCACGTACTATACTACAAGAAAAATGTATGATTTGTTTCCCGTAATGTTAGAACTCCAGCATGGTTGTGTTCATCTTTATTAATTTATTTATTCCATCAAGTAGAAGACCAACAACAAAAATTCTAAGACATTAGGGAATAAGGAGTAAATGAGGCACGCTCGACTTTCCTTGTGTTGTGGACTTGTGGTCTTTGTATCATACGGTAAAAAATATCTTCCATAACGTAAACCTCAAGTATATGAGCGCCTCAAATGGTTATAAGATCACAAAAACAGATACCAGACACCTAACACAATAACACCAACCAATGATCGCATACGAGTTCTCAAGCGATGCATTCTAATTTATAAGGGATTTTCTAAGTTCTCCAATTATAGTTTGCATTCAAAGGCAAAAATATAGATGCGATTCACACAATCCTCAACAAAAATGAGAACATATTGCTCAATGAAACATTGCTCTCCATCTTTTCTTTCACATGAACGAGAACAGGATTCAGGTAAACCGCTCAATATTAAAGAGAATCAAGGCAATCTAAATTCAGGATAGAACCTGAACTACAGATCAAGATCTGTCAAGGCTTTCATATCCAAATTTAGCAATCTGAGTACTAAGACGGTATTAATAGAAGGGCCAATAAGGAAGATGGAAGATTGGCATGCATGGTCTGCTTTTTCTAATAATATTCATCTTCCCCTGAATTCCATGGTTTAGTTTCCCTCCCTGCTTCCATAGTCCGCCACTCAATATAAGGAAGGTCGTTTGGCTACATAATAACATATACAAGTTCTACCCAATTAGTATCCCTAGATTGCCTCACCTTTCCATCATGTAATTGTTAGAAATAAGTATGTTCTAATACATTAAGAACATGATAAACAACAAGATCTACTACTAAATTCTATATAAAATAACATTAATGAAAACACTTACAACTAGATGTCAAAGACATCTTGAAAAAACGTAAAGCGGAAGCGAAACTTTAGGGAAGTGATCTTCAATTGTTTTCCCTAGACTTGATGATGAATGATCCTCTTGAATTTTGGGAGAAAATTTAGAGAGAGGATGATGAAAATTAACAAGGCAACAATTGGGACCAAAAACCTTTATTTATAGAATTTTGTGTGTGGTAGTTTCTTCCATCAAAATAACTACCCACTAACACACTAAATGGATATGCATGACTTTAATTAATTACTTAATGGAATAATTCATAGGCCACATAATAATAACATTCTCTCACTTGGCCGTAACATTAATTATCATTAGTTCCATTTACAAAAGCACATACAAAAATTGACCAACATAAATTTCATTAAAACATATACCTCACTCAGTCAGAATCACCAAACCAAACCAATGTAGTCAAATAATTAACGTCATCATTTGACCCCCATCAATTATGGTATTTGGTAATTTTTCCAAATTCAGTCAACATAAGTCATTAGGTTCATAAATTTGTTTGCTTAAATAATAATATTGTGCACAAGAAATAAGAAGCAAACTTTTACAAATCAAAGTCAAACACATCATTGAAGCTTCAACATATAATATCATACACATTAGTCATTAACAACATTACATTACATTTACCAAACCTATGCCGGCAACATGCTCTCTAAAGAGACTGGGTGGTAGAGCCTTTGTTAGTGAATCAGCTAACATTGCTCGTGTTCTTATGTGTTGTATGACAATAGTACCATCTTTGACTTTGTCTCTAACAACAAGATATTCGATGTCAATCCACTTGGATGCACCACTTGATTTGTTGTTTTTAGAGAAGAAAACAGCAGCTTCATTATCACAAAATAATGTGAGTGGTCTCGAAATACTATCAACTATTTGAAGCCCAGGTACAAAATTCTTTAACCAAACGGCTTGAGCAGTAGCCTCGTAACATGCCACAAATTCTACTTGCATTGTGGAAGATGCTCGTAAAGACTGTTTGGCACTCTTCCATGATATTTGTCCCCCTGCAAGCATATATATGTAACCCGACGTGGATTTCTTACTGTCAATGCATCCAGAAAAGTCAGAATCAGAATAACCAATAACTTCAAGGTTATCTGACTTTCTGTAAGTAAGCATATAGTCTTTTGTCCATTGTAAATAACGTAAAACCTTTTTGGCAGCATTCCAATGATCCATCCCTGGATCTATTTGATATCGACCAAGCATACCAACTGCAAATGCCAAATCAGGACGTGTACAAACTGAGCATACATTAAACTTCCAACCACTGAGGCATAAGGAATTTGCTTCATTTGTGCACGTTTTAATTCATTTTTAGGACACTGCAATTTGCTAAATTTGTCACCCTTTATAATAGGAGCAACACTTGGGGAGCAGTTTTGCATGTTATATTTTTTAAGCATTTTCTCAATATATGCCTTTTGAGATAATCCTAAAATCCCACGAGACCGATCTCGATGAATTTCAATGCCAATAACATAAGTGGCTTCACCAAGATCCTTCATTTCAAACTTGTCTGAAAGAAATCGTTTGGTCTCATATAACATGTCTAAATCACTACTGGCTAGCAAAATATCATCCACATACAAGACGAGAATGATAAACTTACTCCCACTAACCTTAAGATATATGCCAAACCCGGGGTCACCACCTGAGGAGGGTGCCCCCAGGAACCCCGTATACCAAACCTCCTAAAATACAAAAAAGAATTAAAGACAATGCAATGCAATGCACATGATCATCCACCTCGGGCCCACAATAATGCCCTCACCGCCTCCGCGGCACTGAACCACTCCTGCCACTAGGGTCAAGTCAGTCCACCGCTGCCTCACAAGGGTCAGTCAACACCACTAATCCCCAAAAGTGCAGGAAGGAACCCCCGGCACACGCCGCCACCCCAGGAGCGAGTCAGCCCGCCGAATACACAACTCGGGTCAGACGACAGCCGCTGCTCCCCCAAGAGCCGCCAGACGCGCACCCTGCCGGAACATCCTCGGCCTACCGCTAAACCCTCGCAAACTGCCCAAGGTTTACGACACACATCCCTCACACCCCTTTCGGTAAGAGAGGCAACAGTAATACAACCGAGGAGGGTGCCCCCGGGATCAGATCCTGTCCTCTTGTATATCTTTCTTGTGTTGAGGTAGTGATTACATGTATATTCAGTTTTGTTGTAATCACAGTTGACTCATTTGTATAGTTTGACTTCCACGTGGATCTGTATATATATATATATATATATATATATATATATATATATATATATATATGTATATTTCGTTTTGTTGTCTCGTGACGTGCCCAGTGTTAACCGTTGACGGTCTTTATTATTGTTTTAATTTTCCACTGTTTTCGGGTACATTACAATGTTGGTAAGTATATTCATCTATATTCTTCTCCATTTGTGATTCTCATATTAATGTGTGGTTAACCCACCTCTTAGGATGTGGAGATGATAGTATGATAGGTTAATGGTGATTGTGTGTTGTTGTTTTCATATTCAATGTGGTGGTTGGGATTCTAACTTGTAGATATACTTCTTTACGGTACTGCTCACTAGGTGTTTGATGGAATATTGTTCCTTAAGTGAGTTCACATTTTATGCTTAGATATAAGTATATTGCCCTAAATGTTGATTAGATTACATGTTTGATCTTTATAATGAGTTATGTGAATGTTTGTCATAATCTTTAGATATTTTTCATGCTTTCATCACTAGTTAAAATTTAAATGGTAATGTTTGATGAATATTTGACATAATCCTTAGACACAAATAAACACTATCAGAGTTTCATGTCAACTACACACATTACCTTAGTCTGTGTCTAATCCATAATCCACATCTTCTAAATGTTTGTTAGGTTGCATGTAGTTAATTGTAGTGTAGTCATTGTAATATAATCAAATCTCTTTTACTATGACATTTTTGACGACTCGATTACGAATTTAGTTGTGAACTCAACAATCACGATCTCTATGGACCGACCCATATTTAACATGTGTTCATCGACGTCGTGCATTTGTTGTAACTAAAACTCTAAACTAACGTGGCAAAGAGGAAAAAAACATAATGAACTATATTAAAAGATCATGATCGTAATACTCTAACACGTAGGCGAAGGAAATCCAGCGAAAGTTGGTCAATAGCCAAACAGAAGATGGCAGATTCATTTGAATACGGAGAAGCCACACTTGTGTTGAGTTAAAAATACCTTTATCTCTCTCCAAAGACGACAAATGATAATCACCTTCTTCAACGTCTTTTGCCAAAAAATAGCTGAGTCGAAAGTCTTGGAACAAACCTGTTCAATTGGACAAGAGGAGTTCTCAAAGACACAAGAATTTCGTTACAACCATAAATTCCAAATGAATGGTTTGAACATGGTGTTCCAATCCAAATTATCTAGGTATAATAAATACAGGGGGTTACTCTTCGTCGTTGATAACAATTATTTTTTTACCATTAACAAATTACTTAATACTCATTTCGTCTCGTGTCTTTAAATAAGCTTTTTGACTCAGTTTTACTAACATTACCAGTACCATCACCGCGAAAATGTCTGACGAAACGTCTGGATCCGGTGAGGTAACAGAGACGGATTTTTTTCCTGACTCGGGCGTATGTCTAAGACGAATGCCCACTGGGTCGGGCGTCTCCCGCGAACGCCCGACCCAATTTTATTTTATTTTTTATAAAAAAACTAAACAAGACATTTTACCAGATTTGAGTAATCTGGGGAATCCGCTGGTTCTTTTCCCAACCTCCGAGACATTATTTCTGGTGAATATGAGAGTAATATGAAGAGAGAGAGAGTGGTGTTATGAGAGTGAAATGAAGAGTTATATAAGTAGAAATGGTAGAAGTGCAAAATGATAATTCGTACGGACGATTTAAGTAGTTTTCTGACGATGAATATCAGTTCAGTAAATATTAGTGGGGATAAGTATTCTCAGGAATTATAAAACTACGCGAATCCTTTAACCCAATAAGTGGTTTTTGGAAGTGCAATCTCAAACGACGGTGAAAGAATCTCGATAGTTTGTCCAACAATGGACGAGTCACGACACTTGCCGCACTACACGTGGTTTGAAACGTGACATCCAGAGAAACGAGACACGTGGATGTGGGTCCCACAAAAAAAGCTATGACCTCAACCGGCAAACGTGTTCCTATATGTTGTGCTTCGCGAGGGAGAAATGGAAGAATATCCTGACTTCGTTCTTTTATATAATCTTTTTGTGTTTCGTATTACATGTAAAAATCATTGCATACATGAATGATTTGCTAGAACTCGGCTATTCAATATTCTAACTAAAACTCTTCACTTCTATTCTAAATCAATTTCCACTGGGGCTAAACTTATTATATTTTTGCAGTATGATCACTTTTAAGGAAGGACGGGAATTACCAAAGTATAACTTTTATGTTAGGGAATAAAATCATTTTTTATCTGATGGTCGTTGGAAAATAACGAGGTGAAATTTGTAACCATTTATCCTCTAAAATAATCATTTTTGGTCGTTCATTCGCCAGACCACTCATGAGTTAACCAACATAATTTGTGGCGATAATTATCTAAAAGTCATCTCGTAAGTAAAGTAATTGTTCCAATAAAATCCATGGAAAATACATTAATTTGAAAGTAACTTTACGGAAATACGTTAATGTTTTTTTAAAGTAAAAAATTTAAAAACCGAAAAAGAAAATGAAAAAGCGTAAAATAGGAAATATTGTCATGGCGTATACCAACTTTTCCACTTTCAAGTCCACTATTTATTCCATTTTACCCACCAAACTAGGGCCGTAAATGGACGGTTCGTGGGCGATTATAAGGCTTATCCATGATCATATCCGCATAATTAAACAGTTCGTGGTTCGGTTTGAAACCCGTTTATTTTTACCTATACCCATGAACCTACCCATTTAATTTAATTAAACGGTTTTTGACGGTTAAATGGTTAAAACTTAATGTATACTAAAATTGATATAAGAATTGGGTAAATAGTTAAATGAATAAAAAATTGTCAAACTTGTTAAAAACATTGTAACATCCATAATTTTATAATCAAAACATCCATAATTCATAATCTAAACATCAACAAATTCATATAAAACAACATCAAACATCCATACAATACAAACAATTACATGTATATAGTATATATAACAAAATATTATATATATTCATTATGTTTCGCGGTTAAACGGAGAGGTTAAATCATGTAACATTATCCTCCAATTGATTAAACAGTTATGCTTTTTACGATCTTTATCTGTCATTTATTAAATAGTTAAGATTTTTACAACCAGTGACCTACTCGTAAATTCGATCGTAACGGTTAAACGATTTTTACCCGATTCATTTACAAACTCCTATCCACTCACTCCTCTTTCTCCCTCCAAACTCCAATCCGGTCTCCGAGAGAGAGAGACAGAGAGAGGAGGCAAAGAAGGAGGAATCGAACTCAAGGTAAAAGCGCGTCCTTCTCTCTACCCCAAACCCCTCGATCTACTCGCCTTTTCTGTTTCCTTCTGTTTCGGTCACCCCATCGATCTAGGGTTTGGTCGTGCCAGGTTCTGTGCGATGGCGTCGAAGAGGATCTTGAAGGAGCTCAAGGACCTCCAGAAGGATCCTCCCACGTCTTGCAGCGCAGGTGCGTCTTTGATGCCGTCATATACCCACTTAAATGTTATTCTCATTTCAGATCTGCTCGTTTCTGTTTGTTTTTTTGTATGTTTGTAGTTCAGAAACGCGTTGGAAGAGTGATTTGGCATTGTGTTTGGCCTGTAATGGATGAGAGTTATAGGTTAGAGAAAACTTAAGAACTGGCTCATAAACGGTGCGACTGAAAGTAATTTCTTCGAAAGGTGCGGTTAATTTTCTAGGAAACTGAGCAAATATACTTCTAGTAATAGAAAGTTTCCGGATGGGCGCAATCAGAAGAAAAAAAGGAATAATTTCTTCACATTTTCCAATCGACAGAACATAACAAAAAATTGCTAAAAGTATCTTTGATTTTTATAAAATGGTTAATTACAGTTTGATCTCCTGAACTATGACTTGGTATCACTTTGCCCCCCTGAACTTTCAAAGTTAACAGTTACCTCCCATGAACTTTAATTTTGTAACACTTTGCCCCCTGAACTTCAAAAGCTCATTAGTTAACACACATTCAACGTTTTTTTTCCTAATTTTTTTTGTTGTCACTCAAATCGACCCAAATTCCAACCATATCCGACATCCGTTTCGATCCAAACTTTCACGTAAATATAAGTTTAGGAGTGTATTAGGGATTCAACAAAAAAAATTAGGAAAAAAAACATCTAATGTGTGTTAAATAATGAGTTTTTGAAGTTTAGGGGGGCAAAGTGTTACAAAATTAAAGTTCAGAGGAGGTAACTGTTAACTTTGAAAGTTCAGGGGGCAAAGTGATACCAAGACATAGTTCAGGGGGTCAAACTGTAATTATTAAGTTTTTGTGTTGTTTTTTTGGAAACTTATGCACATTACACTTTTCCAGTATATAGTTGTCTTCCCCAAGAGCATCAGCATGAGTACTAGGGGTGCACATGGGTCGGGTTTGGGCCTCAACCCGACCCAACCCGAAATTTTCGGGTTTGGAAAAAACCCAACCCGAACCGGTTTAGGTTCAACCCAACCCGACTTGAAATTTTCGGGTTGGGTCGGGTTGAACCCGAATTCGGAAATTTTCTCCCAAACTTGGTCGGGTTCGATCGACCGGTGGCTTGAACACCTGAAATTTTCGGGTTGGAAACAGTCGTCCGAGTGATGTTCGGTCGACCGGTTTATTTGGGAAAAAATAAAAATAAAATAAAATCGGGTTCGGGTTGGGTTGGGTCAACCCGACCCCCTCAACCCGAACCCGACCCGAAAATTCGGGTTTTTGATTTTCCCAACCCGACCCGACCCGAACCCCTCCCCAACCCGACCCGACTAGTCGGGTTCGGGTTGGGTTTCGGGTTGAACCCAATCCATGTGCACCCCTAAGCATGACGATGACTTAGGTCACGCACACACTCTCTCTTCTTTTATCTTTCTCTGCCACGTAATCATGACCAACCTTCTCTTTTTCCTTCACTATTTACCATGACCTAAGATATCACATTCTCTTTCCTCACGTTATTAATTTCTCTATCAACTTTTATTTTATTCCAAAATCATTTATATTTACCAAAAACATTAATAATATATTCAAAAAAACCGAAATACCAATAAATCTCGTATTTTCAAAGTACATATAATTTTTTTATTTAACCATCAATGATTAGCAAATAGTAAATATCATTAATATTAATAAAGCAAATATTACATTAAATTAAACAAACATAAGCTTACATTACCCGAAATGATAAACCAAATACATGACATAAACAAAATAACACACGACATAAATCAAATATTAAACGACACAAATCACAAAACACATACAATACATTAATAAAACACTTAATTGTCACTATCGCCGAATCGCTGCCAGATGTTTTCGATCAAATCGGTCGATGTTGGGTTTTATCAGGAACGCGGTCTTTGTTCACCATGTAACTGGTAATGTCAAGAACTCATGCAGTGGAGTAAGGTGTTGGTCCCGGACTCGGTATGTCATGATCCTGCTCAAACTCAGTTGTATCATAAACCACGGTATTTTCCATATTTTCATGATTTGTTTCGGTTGTTGCTATTTCAGTTTAATTGTTTTTTTCTACTTTAAATTTAATATAATATTTTCTATTTCAGAAAAGTTGGTATATTTCAGTATAAATTTCGTACTTAAATCCTAACTATTTATAAAAATATAAACCCCTAATTATTATAACAAATACCAATAAATCTTGTATTGTTATTTTTTTATCATTTTAATCTGTTTTTTAAATCTTATTTTCTTAAAATATGTTTTCTAATTGTTTTTTATTTGCCAATTTTTTTAAATTATTTCCTGAATCGACCCCAATTTTTCAATACTGCTCCCTCACACATCGTTTGGAGGTCGGTTTTGCAAATAATCAAAAAAAAATTAATTTTAAAAAATAATATAAACAATTATAAAACATATTTTAAAAATAATTTAAAACAAACAAAATAAAACCAAAAGCAAAAACATAAACAAAAACATTTAAATAAAAAAAATTCCGATCGACCTGGAGCGACCTGGTCGATGGATGACCGGGTCATCCTCCCCATAGTGGATGGTCTAAGAAACCCCTATTTGTGCACTCGCTTCATAAGAATTACAAAGAAGTATGCAACTTGCGAATAGCCAAATAAAACAAATTGGGGTGAGAAGATTTGTTGCTCGGTGAGAGATGCATATTGATCACTTATCACTACACTCTGATCTCATGTATACATTCAACTTTACCGTCAAGAGGTTGGGAAATGGGTCGACAACGGGCGCACTAGACCAATCATGTGTATGAGTGGGTGTAGGGATTTGTATACTTGCCTAGTTGCCTACACCCTCAACGACTTGAGGCACCATTCTTGGGCTCTAGGCTGCTGCGGCCTTTGTTGTGATCACGTGGGGTATGTTGGTGCAGGTGTGCACGAGTAAGGGTCTTTTGGGTTTCGAGATGATTGATAGAGAATTCTAATTGTGCCTTTTCCTTTGTAGCTCTTGCATTTGCCTTGTATTAGATTAGTTTTTCCTCCTCCTAGACATTGATTTTGGTTGAGTGCAGGTAAACCGTATGACTTGCGTGTCATCCTCCTTCACATCTATGTACTGTTGAGTTGAAATTTGGGAAAAATCTACGAATGCTGAACTTATTGCAACATTTTTATTTTCTTTGCACAGTCGATCATTTTGTGTTGTTTGTTTGTGCAATCTGCTACAACAATGATTTGTTCAAGACATGTTAAAGCCAGCATGCTGCAAGTTCCCCAACTACATATTTTCCTTTACAAAATATTGTTAAACCATTAATGTAGAAATCAATATTTTTCATTATGTCTCTTGTTCTAGTTCTGATCCTTATGTTACATGTTGCAGGTCCTGTAGCTGAGGATATGTTCCATTGGCAGGCCACAATCATGGGTCCCCCAGATAGTCCTTACACTGGAGGAGTCTTTCTTGTTACCATCCATTTCCCTCCAGATTATCCGTTCAAGCCACCAAAGGTTTTTTCCTGTGATTTTTTAATTGTTGCAAACTTGCAGTTCTGCTACCTTTTTCTTCTTGTTTAAGTTATCCATTTTGGGTTGCATTGGTGTATCGATTCATTCTAATATATACCTTGTCACCTTGCGATTATGTATGTTAATTACCATATTCCATAAGTACATGGTTTCGCTCGTTGCTATTTAAATATGTGTTCTCATTTCATACAATCTCATGAGATGGGTTATTAGTTCCATAAGTTTGGGAAAATTTCTTCTCTGATCCTTTAGTCACCACTAGTGAAAAACAAATTCTGGGCACAAGTACAAGAAAATGCCATAAGAACAGTACATGTTTTCACTGTTCTTACAAACAACTAATGGTGATGTTATTTATGTATTTTACATTTCTCTTGTAGGTTGCCTTCAGGACAAAGGTCTTCCATCCAAATATCAACAGTAATGGTAGTATTTGCCTTGACATCTTGAAGGAGCAATGGAGCCCAGCATTGACCATTTCAAAGGTTCTTTATTCTCAGCCACCTTATTTCTTTCAAAGTTTCAAACAATTGCCAACTGTGTTATATCTCTGTAGTGGGTTTAGATTTTCCGTCTTCATCTTTTTCACTATCACCTGCATTGATTTATTAGAATTCATGATTTGTTGACAACAGTCTCATATTAGCCAGTTTGGACTATTATCCTGAACAATAACATCCTGGTCCTTTCACTCGATGTGACTTGGCTCTGAGACGGAGATTACAAATTCTTATGAATATTTTCAGAAAACATAATTTCAAAAGTCCACCCATCTTTAAACATGCACATGTGGGATTCAAAAGACTCCAGTCACTCCACAAGTGCGAAAGTGTGGAGAATAGTCTCACATACGAAATTTGAAGTCCCCCCCCCCCCCCCCCCCCCCCCCCCCCCCCAACGTACAAGAACCCAGTCCTAGGTATCTTTACATGGTATCAGTTGGTTTCGAGTTCCAGATACACTTTTGCACCCGTAAGTGGATGTGTTGGACCTGGTGTGGGTCATTTTTGGCTCTTGATACCACATCAAAGTGTGTTTCAACTCAACCTAGTTAATGTAAAGTGATGTGGATGTACCTAGGTTCTTATATATCACATGAACAATTTAAATTGTTTCATATGTGATTGTCTTCAACAATGACTATTGCTAACAAATAAGACAACTTTTGGGTAAAACCTGGTGTAGATGTAGCATCTTTATTTGCTAAGATTTCTTGTTTCGACATTCAGGTACTGCTTTCCATTTGCTCCTTGCTTACTGACCCAAATCCTGATGACCCCTTGGTCCCAGAAATTGCACACATGTATAAGACGGATCGAAGCAAGTATGAGACAACTGCTAGGAGCTGGACCCAGAAGTATGCCATGGGTTGATATTGCCTTTGTGGGTATCTTATGGTGCTGTCTTCCTGTGTGATCAACTGTGGGTGGGTATAATTCCTTAGTATGCATGACTTCTATACAATATCTAACATCTGTAAGGCTGTTTGTTCCGTTCCCTTACTGATCGACTTAGAAAGCAAGTTGACTGTCATACTGTAAGATATTGTCGCTTGTTTTGTTTGCTTGGTTATTTCATCATCAAATCTTCTGCAAAAAAAATGAAATCACCCGGTTATCCTAGCGGAGCAAATTAAAAGTGCACAATAGCAATCGTAAGGTTTCTATTCTCAGAGGTTTATGCATTTGTTCCGTTTTTGTCTTTTATTTTTTTCCTTCATTTTGTCATATGTCCTTTCTGGGGTGTATTTCACCATCCCGTAGCTCATTCACTTTTGATTTATGTAGTGTAGGAAGTTATATTTTTTCCATTGTCATTCGGTTTTATAGGTACCTTATAATGAGCTCGATGTTCCTTTAATAATCATCATTTTGATAATGTCAGTAGTCATTGCCCATTAGCTGCATTAGATCGTCAGTTCAAGGCCTCGGCTAATATTTTCCAAGAAAAGAAATCAAAGTCGTATCCATCTTCTATTCATCTTCTATGGTGATACTTTGCCTACATTGCCTTTCTCACACCTGAAGTGGCAGCTAGCTGATTGTTTAATATTTTGAAAGTTACCAACCGTTTGTTTTTTGTCATCGTCATCTTAAAACATATAATAGCAGTGGTCAAGTTATTCTGCTGTTTACTTATCAATTTCCTGAAGTTAATTTTCTGTTAGCGATCTGATTTCTGCTCTTGGTTGTTATCCAAGTTATATAGCTTACGAAATTCGCCATCAATGTCATTTCAGAGTGGCCATTGTTTGCCACTTCATCTTCAAGAAAACTAAATTAGACGATTTGTAAAATTCTAATGTGAGATCATAAAATTTACAAGATCGCACCCTGAACTGAACTGTAAATTCAATGGTTAACAACTACTACTTCAACCCCACAACTTCCACTCTTTCACAACCAGTCAAACATTCAGGAAAATGCTTACATTATAATTTAAGTTTTTCTATCGAATAACAACCCTTTCTGTTATGCATCAGGCTTGAAATTGATATGATTTGGCATTCGCTTTTGACATGAAAAAGAAATTGCCACCAAGATGAGATGAGAAAATCAGAAGTCAGAATAGCCTCGAAACAGGGGAGGCATCCATGGGGTGGATGAGGTAGGTTAGAATCAAAGCCAGCAGCATCAGAACGTAAGCAACTCCTTGGTCGATCAAGATTCCTGTAGAAGAAATGACAGTCCAAATTGGTTGATTTAATTGAAGTCGGTCTTAGTAATAGGAAGAATAGAGAAAATAACCACTTCCGAAACACAATTAGCATAAATCACAGAAATGAAACACCCCGTGCCTAAACATGTAGGATGTTAGTATGTTTTTGAGAAGACAAACAGAGAATTGGTAATATATTGTGTGAAAGTTGGAATTTGTTCTTCTCACTTCCTGTTGCACGAGGCAATGAATTTTCTCCATGTTACATCTCTAAAACCAAATTTTCCCATGACAGAGTCATTTAAACGAATTATGCAATTAAATCAAGAATCCAAACAACATGGGAAGAAAACAACAAAATCTAGAAAGAATTGAGAACATACCATCACTGGTCCGTGCAGGAGCCGGTGCTTGGCCATAAACTCCTGGCGTTCTGATTCCAAGCAATATAACTATAACCATCATAACTACCCCAACTCCAAATGTAGAACAACAAATCCCTGCCATCTCCAAACCCTTTTCTCTCTCACTCAAACTCTCTCTCCTCGGCTCGATATATAGAACCAGGGAGGGGAGAAGAGCGAGAGAGATTGACAAAAGCTTCCAATTCTATTCTTGTCAGTTTTATAAGAGGAATATATATGGTTTGGGCTTCAGTGGCATGTGCAGGCACGTACTCTTCTCTGTTAGAAGAAGTTGTACAACTGTTACTGTAATATGTATGTTGCTTTGGCTTGTGTATTTATATGGGAATATGCATGTTCATGTCTCGGACCAACATGTTCTGTTTCCAACGAAGATTAGCTGTCTTTGTGTTCGAATTATTTGTGCACATTAATCTTAATTAAACCCTTTTGGCTTTTGAACGTGATGGCCATGCACTGAATATTAGAATTGGTTTGTAATTTGGATGATGGAGACCCAGAAGAGATGGCGTCCACGAAAATCTTTGGCTGAGGTTTTTCTTCAATTCTAAGGAAATTGGAAAGTTTTCAATTTTCAAGCCAGACCTTCCATTTGACAGGGGATGATTACAATTCACCAATTTATTGGTTGTAATTCACCAAATCTGCACGTGGGAACGTGTAACTTAGATTTTAAAAAGCAGATATCTTTCTTTTAATTTTTTATTATAAGTGGAATGTTTACAGAAAAATTAATTTTGGTAAGTAGAATTCCAAAATTGCACTTGCATGGATGGCAAAAAACAAGAAAGATACAGGTAATTCTCAAATTTCATGCGAGAAAAATATAGAGGAATGTAACTCAAAACCTACCAAATATAAGAGTTTGGAGGATCTCTGTTTTTCATTTGTCCTATAAGTTGCCAAAAAAAACTACAATTTCATGAACAATATGGAGAAGATAAAAGTAGAACTCCATCAATACATATTATTCTCAACAAAAGTACCTTTTACAGCATATGCATACCTTGATGGGAGCAACCATAGTCATAGACCATGCATGATTATTAACATATAGATCATACATATTTAAAAAGATGACTAGCCATGCAAACTAACAAAATCCACCTTGCACCACCCTTTCTCCCCAACATCAAGAAGAAATACATGCTTGCATGCATAGATAGATAGAGCTTAACATCATGTTCACCCCTTAATCAATTGTTTGAAGGCCAAAGAAAGGCTCCCATGGCAAACTTCCTCTTGTGATCAACATCTCCATTCAATGGCAAGCCATACTCTTTAAGAAGGCAATCCAGCTTCCACTCGGGCATCTTCTCATAGTCCTCCTTGGTGTACCTTGGGTAGTGCAATGGCATTTGGAAGCTGGTGTTGCACCTCTCCTTCTTCATCATGACATGCCCATTGTTGCCAGCCCCATGCACACACTTTGGCACAGACATCACAATCGTGTACTCCATCTAATCACACAACTAATACAACTATATATATTGTAGTTTTGTTGGAGGCGGTGGTTACCTTGTTTTGTGTTTGAGTTGGTTGGCCAAAGTGGGGAGGTTAGAGGAGGTATTTGTAGTGGTGAGGAGTGCCAGAGGTGGGAGGGAATATGTGCATGGGTTGCTTCTAGTTATGATGTGATTGGTAAATTATATGGGGTTTGTGGGACATGCTTGGATTGGTAATTTTTTGGTTGGTGGTCAATTGGAAGGACGTGATTTGGTAGATTGGAATTGAGTGCATCTAAAATCAAAATTAACCATGGATCCATAGGGGTTGATTGTTGATGTGTTTACTGGGTTTGAAGACTAATTTGGAATGTGGACGTGAATCTAATTATTGGACTGTGGTTGGGAATTCAATTATGTGGTTGTTTAGTTGTCCTTGACGTGGACCCCAAGCCCAAGGGCTGATTAATATCTATTGCTCTAAAAACAGAAGGGAGGTGGTTACACTAATTTTGGTGAGGAGACTACAAAAGAATCCATGTAAAAGAGAAAAGTGTGAATGAAATTTGTCCAAAAGAATATAAAAGATTTCTATGATAGTATTTCTCGAAGAATTTAGAAGATTCCATTTTCAACCACATCTACCAGAAAACTTCTAAATTCATCTCGTTTTACGAGTGATGCTCTCCCTCTCTCTGTAGTTGTTGCCCAAAAACAACACGAGCTACAAAAATAGGAAGTGAGCACGTTCCAAGAACTTCTAAAAATTAAGATTTGTATTTGGCGTATATAATTGTGCATTGTGCGTGTGACTTGTGTTGCAGCAGTGTGTGTACTATAGTGTAACAATTTTTGTTTAATGCTCTTAATTAGTGGTTCGGTAAATCTTAGTTGTGTTGGCTGAGTTTGTAACAGATACATACTTCAGTTCACATTAATTTGTAATTTGTGTAAATTTGAATATATCAATCAACTCTAGTTATATGTTCAAATCATTAGATAGATGATGTTGATGTAGTCATGTAGATTGATGGCGGTGCTGAATTTAATCCATTAGCTACTAGAATGTTCCGTATGCATGAAACCTCCATTGTTTTTTTCCTCGAAAGCCTCCAATGGTCTGTTGGATGGTATATTTTCATCATTTTAAAAGCTTAATGTGTTAGGGGACTATATGAATTAGTCTAAACAGGGGGAAATCCTATTTATTTTAGTTAATCCACGACGTGTTGTTTGTCTAACCATTCCAGATAGGGTCCAGAAGCTAATAAGCTCGCTTCAATTGATAGACAAAATATAATTAAAGTAATTATAAATTGCACCCCAATTTGATGCTTCCTAGCTTCTGAAGGAAACAACCAATGATCCAACTACCACTTAGATCCAACGTATGCATGCACCTCCAAAATCATGATGTGTTATGGTTCTAGAGTTAGCTCGGAGTTAGGTTTAGTGTAGGTAATAGCTCATGTAAGTTGGCAACGAATCTCATGCACATATGTCCCCGTCTCAAATAGCACCTACCGTCTTAATTAACACGAGATAACATCTAGTAAGTACGTATAGTTGATGAAGTTAGGAGGAAATTTGTTGATCACATATGTAGTCTCATCAAGAAATTATCCCAAGGAAGGATTTGCATGTAGAGTTTTAACTTTTACATTGCTTTTTTTCTTTTTCTTTTCACTTGCCAAATACAACACTTCCTCTTAGACCATCCTATTTCATTCCCTCGTATTAAGGGAGTTGTTGCCTACTTCGCCTTCACAAACCCTATTATTGTTAATTCCCTCAGATTTAGGGAGTTTGCCAGTTGGGGTTGTTTCGTGCATTACAAGTTCTTAGAACAACATGTGTTATGCTGCTATCATGCATGCACCACGTATTGTTCTTGTTCCGAGCAATAAGTGTCTCCTTACTCTCCAATAATCGAGTTACGATCAGTTGTCTTTCTCTACGTGAAATTAATATTGCATTAGGATGTGTCATTTTCATTATTATAACAAATTGTAATTTACCTTTGAAAATACATGCAAAGTGCAAAACACATAATAATGTACATGCATTATCTAGAGCATAACATCGACATTTTGTATTAGTTTCAAATAACCGAAGTTAAAACAAGGTATGCGTAGTTTGAATTTCACTTTCTAACTTGAGATTTGTTTTTGAAAATTTGTTATAGAGATGATATTTTTATTTGTACTATGAAAGATGTAGCATGAAAGATTTACAAATTCTCTAAGTAAATCGTCAAAGCTATTCACAAGTGAAACACTTAAGTATCGAATTTTAAATGTAATACATTCATAAATCACAAGTGCTTACTTGGGGATGGCCTATTCGATACATATTTGACCTCGAATAACTGAAGTGAAATGTAATAATCGTGCGTTAAATTAACACATCCAATTGGCAAATGCAAGTTTGCAACACAAGTAGCCGTGAAATTATCATGATATCATCCATATCTCTGAAGATTCTGAACAAATTAATCTCTCCTCTTCTGGAAATTTCGGGTAGGTCTAAGTATTAATTTTTGCATTAGTGTTGCCCTGATATGCACGTTCTCCTACTTCTTTGTTTCTTACAAGTGGTTATCTTGGACTGGTTAAAGTTTATATTTCATTGCCTGCAGGTTGGGCTTAATTATAATACGATTAGGTGGTGGTGGTGGTGTGCTTTTTTTCCCATTAAAGAATTAGCTTCTAATTGTGAGACACAATTTTGAAATTAACAAATCCATAACTTGAAAATTGCCACCACAAGAAAGTGTGCATACAGGAGTTGGAAGTTGGAACACTGTATTTCCAACCACCATAGAAACACGTTTATCGCTTTACAGCCAACAAACAAATTATGCCGTATAATGAGGGCAAGCAAGACCAACTCATGATTAAGTAATTAAGGGAGGATAACAAACTTAGCACATCACCACATGATCAAATCGATCATCATTGCAACATAGACACATCAAACAATATTCATTCCCCAACACTCTTCCAATTAATATGCATCAATTGATTTTAAGTTGGACAACCAAAAGTCCACACACATTTTAACACGATTGCCAGAGAAAAGCACCGATGGCGAATCGCCTCTTCTCATCTACATCTCCTTGACTCGGTAGACCGTATTCGGCGAGTAGGCAGTCGAGCTCCGATTCCGACATCTCTTCCAACTCATCTTTGTTGTACTTGGGAAAGTGGAGAGGCATTTGGAAGGAAACACATCTTCCCCCCTCTCTCTCATGATTCTTAGAATTAGTAGTGTTCAAACCATTCTTGCCATTTTCTTTGATGCTTCTCCCCTCCATTGCTACTATCCCTCTAGGCTCCCAATACTTTTGCTTGGGCTATTTATAGGGAGGAAGGTGGGTGGTAGTTGATGGAGAATCCAATGTTGGGTTGAGATATTTGCATTGTGACGCAGCTTTGGCCTTTAATTAATCACTTTTGTTGGTCTATATATGATGTCTTTGTATGTTGGTATTTCCGCATAGCTGCATATCAGCTTTGACATCTATAAGTATAATCAATTTTGACAGTAATTGACACTAAAAAATCATATGAAAACTTGACAAATAATCTATTTTTAACATACAAAAACACAAACACACTTCTTAGATGAAATAGAAACTAGCACATCATGCAATATGTCTTAAAAGACAAACTAGTGATTGAACGACTAAGCATGTGAGAAGAAGTTAAAGGAGTAATATAAACTATATCTATATCTTATCCTGATATGCTCCGAGGTCATATTTAACTAGTACATAATGACCATTTATGTACCACTGTGTCATCTTATTAAAGTCTGAATATATAACTCCATACAAATTGGTGTCGAGTAAAGTAAATCAAGTCTTTATATATGGTGATAATATTATTTATCTCTCCAACGTTGTCTTATTCTCATAACTTCCCTGATATGTAGTTTCTATTAGTTTCAAAAAATACACATTTAACGTGGATGGACAAATTATTTGAATCACTAGACCATCGGATTTTGATAAACGTGAATATACAATTCAAAATCAATTGGTATTGAACATGCCTGTGTGATGAAATCAACTTAAATTTTTATTATGAGACAAATTATAATCAACAAGAGTGGTAAGCATATGCATACCAAAGAGAGATAAAGGATGTAGGTTGTTCATAAAGCCAACTAATAGAAGAAACAAGTGGCATCCATATGTATATATATGCTTGAAAAGGTAAAGATAGGGGGTGGTGTGAATGGTGTGGTGGTGTTTGTGCAGTGAGCTTTCCCCTTTTATGCACTAATCAAAGGATGTTTGTGCACATATGTACTATGTAGGTTGGTTGGACCCACATGTTCATGCCATTGCTATAATTTTAAGTATTTTATTTTATATTAGTGTTATGCAGTTTTATTTATGATCAGAAAATATTGTGACCAATCCTCGCATCATTTTGTCGCACTGTTACTTACATCGATGAAAATACAAAACTCAAGATGGTGTTTGGGCCGCACAACCAACTAGTTATATTTAAATCTAGTCTTATATCTTGGACCTGAGGGAAAAAATCAGACACCTGGGAAACCTTAACCAGTGCAAGTACGACTTTTAGTGTTATGTTGTTTCTTTAAAGAAAAATATATGTATTTTAGAGGAATTTTGTATCTAATAAAGAGGTGGAGTCAGGCCCAATCGGATTATGCTCGTATATTTGAATGCTATAGATTGAATTTATTATTTTCGTATATACCATACAAGTTACAACCTCTTATTATCAGACGTTTGAGTTTCTCGTGAATTTTCTGTTAATTTCCACATGCGCTTTTTAGAGTTTCTCTAGATAGCTAAAACTTATAAATAAGTTCGCTTGGATAAAACCAGCAGCGATTAGAAGTATCGTAGGTACAATACCTTCAATTTATTATGTACTTTCGTATGCATTATATTGTTGTTGTTGCTATTTCCACAAAGATAACAATTTGATCAGTCATATGGTCGTGATTATTCGAACATTCGAGAAATTTAATCCATGACAAACTATTAGAGTTAAAGAGTTTCTTTTTGCAATTTTACCAATATTAACACTTATTTGATTGTCTCCAATTTGCTTTCCTAAATAGGCAAGAAAAAAATCACGCTCCTAAATTCCCTCCCGGTAACAAAAAAGCTTATAATTTCATGGTAAAAGAATTAGGGTTAATTATAGTTTGCCTCTTAAACAAAACATTGATTTCACTTTGCATATTCGAACTTTTAAATGTGATAGTTGCATCTCCTGAATTTACATTTTGTAATACTTTGTCCCTCTCAATTTCAAAAATTCATTATTTAAACACTCATTTATCATTTTTTAACGTTGTATCTTTAATACACTGTTAATAGTAATTTTACTAGGAAGTTTGAATCGAATTGGATGTCAGATCTAGTTCGAATTTGCGTCTAATTGGTTCTAAATCTGACCCAAATTCCAACAAGATTTGACATACGATTCGATCTGAACTTTGACATAAAGTTAATTTTAAGAGTGTATTAAGGATACAACGTAAAAAAATACAAAAATATGAATGAATGTTTAAATAATAATTTTTTAAAGTTCAAAATGGTAAAATGTTACAAAACTTCGAAAACATTTTTTTTGGAGGTGGGGGGGACGGGAGACGTAATTAACCCAAAGAATTACTAAATAGTGAAAATGAGAAGAAATGTGATCCAAATCTTTGGGCGTTTTGAAATCACATATATTAGTATTTATTTCAAAAAATAAGTATGCATATCTCTATGCATGAAATAGAACATGGACGGAATAACCATGTTAATTTTGACACTAGCGTAACATAATCCAAAAACATTCATATCTGAATAAGAAGTAAACATATGCAATATATGATATATTATTATCTGATAAAGTGAAACTAATCGTGTTTTTACAATTCACCAGGAATTAGAGAGGATGTGGATCTTATTTTAGGAACCAATTTGCAATTATTATTTATCCCCTAAACTAAAATACATTAGAACTTGATCAACTTGGATCCTGTTCTCGTAATGAACAAGATAAAGCGAGAGAAAACGATGAATTAAAAGGAAATTAGGTTGTATTCCCCAACAGTTACTAAATTAATTAGGGATTAGTTGTGCTACGTGTTTTTTACCTATTTATAGGGAAGCGGTTAGCAGCCGTTGAGAGACGACCAAAACTCCCGGTATCTTCGGGAACAAACTGTCTCTTTTCACATTTTGACTTATAACGACCGTTTCCCGACATAAATCTGTCGAAACGCCCAAACGTCAGGTCGTTTCCTCCACCACCATCTCTTTCTTCCCCTCTCCTATTCCCCCATTTCAAACCTCCCTCCGAACCTCCATTGCCATCGCAAACCAGGAGGTATCTGCAATTTCCTCCTTTTTTTATAATCTTGAGGGTATTTTATTTTTCGATTTTTTAAATATAAATGCCAGCCAAGAATTGATTTTCTAATGGATTGTTGGTTTCTTTACAATTCAACTCCTAATGCATGCCCGAACCCTCAATTTTTATTATTGATGGTTGGAAGTTTGATAGGGGAGATTATTGCACGACTTACAAATTATGATGCTAGAAACCATCTTATACATTCCTGTTAAGACCTACCATTCTGAATTGTGTTATATTCATCGAGACAATCTCTAACAGGATGTTTCCCTTTGTTTCTTTGCGATGCTTTTGCGCCAATCATGAATTCTGATGAGATTGATTCTTGTACCATATGCTTGTTTGTATTGTCTGCATGTATGATGTATCATTATAAAGGGTAAGTTTTGTTGCCTGAAAAATTAAGCTTCTTTTCATTGCAGTAATCGAGAGGGTCTTCATAAATCCGACCCTCTTAGTAGCTTCTTCGGTGCTAATGGAGCAATTCCGTCAGATTGGAGAAGTTCTCGGGAGTCTTAAGGCCCTAATGGTGTTTCAGAATGATATTTTGATCAACAAGTGCCAATGTCTGTTGTTGGTTGATGCTCTCAATCTTGCTTTCGAGACGATCTCACAAGAGCTGAAAGAGAACTTGAAATTCGATGAGAAACAAACAAAATGGAAAGGGTTGGAACAACCTTTAAGGGAGCTCCTTAGGATCTTCAGAGAAGTGGAGTTATACATCAGGCAATGCATGGAAACAAAGAATTGGTGGGTGAAAGCAATGACTCTTAATCACAACAGTGACTGCATCGAGTTCCATCTACACAACCTGCTATGCTGCATACCAGTAGTAGTGGAAGCAATTGAAATGGCAGGCGAAGCATCCGTTACTGACCAGGAAGAGCTTCAGAGAAAGAAAATCATTTTGTCGAAGAAATACGATAAAGAATGGCTGGATCTAAAGCTCTACCAGGTACAATTTGGAAAGCAATACCTGGTCTCCAAGGAATTCTGCAACAGAATGGTATCTTCATGCAAAGAGGACAAATGGGTGATGTTAGATATGATTTCTTCGAAAAGGAAGTCGATGTCAAAGCATGAGAAACGGTTGGCAGATATGCTGGCCAGTCCAAAAGGAAACCTGTCTCCGACTTCAGTTCTCGTCGGATCAAAAGACTACCAAGTCAGACGAAGATTGGGATGTGGAAGCCAATACAAGGAGGTCCAGTGGATGGGTGAGAACTTTGCAGTTAGACATTTCTTTGGAGGTATCGAGCAATTAGCTGCTGAGATAAGCTTCTTATCCTCCCTTACCCATCCAAATATTTTGCATTACATGTCTGCCTTCTCTGATGATGAGAGGAAGGAGTGCTTTCTGGTCATGGAACTCATGAATAGAGATCTCAGTAATTACATAGGTGAAATGACTGGTCCGAGACGAAAAGTCCCATTTTCTCTACCTGTGGCTGTGGATATTATGTTACAAATTGCTAGAGGAATGGAATACCTGCACTCAAACAAGATTTGTCATGGTGATTTGAACCCTTCAAACATACTTGTCAAACCAAGAAATCAATCGTCAGATGGATACTTGCATGTGAAAATCTTCGGATTTGGCCTCTCTTCCCTAAAGAGCTTCAAGACAACAACAAATCAGACTACTACAACAAACCCTTGCATCTGGTGTGCTCCAGAAATATTGTGGGATCAAGAGCAAGCAGGGGACGCTAACAAGGGAAAACATACTGAGAAAGCAGATGTTTACAGCTTTGCCATGATATGTTTTGAGGTACTTACAGGAAAAGTCCCATTTGAGGATAGCCATCTCCAAGGAGAAAAGATGAGCAAAAACATAAGAATAGGTGAAAGACCATTGTTTCCGTTCCCATTGCCGAAGTACCTCACGAACTTGACAAAGAGATGTTGGCACACTGACCATTTACAGCGCCCAAATTTCTCATCAATATGCCGAATACTTCGTTACATCAAAAGGTACTTATTATTAAATCCTGATCCCAGCCAGCCTGATCCATCCACAGCATCAGTGGATTACTTGGAAATAGAAAACAACCTCTCAAGAAGATTTCCAACGTGGAAGGAAACAGAAACAATGCCTGTAATGCAGATTCCATTCCAGATGTTTGCTTATAAAGTAATGGAGAGAGATAAAAATAACACCAATTACAAAGACAGGAGTTCGGAGTCAGGAAGTGATGGAATGTCTGTGTGTGGAGATGAAAACTCATACAACATGATCCTTCTTGACGACCCCCTTCCACCAATATCAAGATCACCACCTCCAGTCTTCCCAATTGTCAAGAAAGCTCCAAACAAAAAGGTTGCAAATGGGAAGACAAATAAGCAAGCAGGTCATACTCAACTAAAATCTTTTTCTACTTTACATTGTAGGCGTTAATCACTACCTTGGTTTGACACTTGAATCAGCACACAAATCCAGAAAGATAAAGATTGTTGCATAGCATGACATGAAGATCAGCAAACATATCACCTGACTTAGTTGAGTTTAGATGGGCAAAAATATTCACACAAAAAAGTTCCATCAATTATATGTTATTTAAACTATATAGTAGTGCATCTTTAGTTGTAAATAAAGGTATAATTTTTCTCAGGTTTTTGTTCTTGACCCATGTGATGTAAAATACTATCTAGATCCTGGAAAATTCAACAGACATACCCGACATAATCACATCACGGTCCTAGCTTCTTAAATAGGTCCCAACATTGCATGGATCTATTCTCATCTTGCAGCCGTTGTGTCTCATGAATGAAACACAGCATCTATCAAACACCTCACATCACCGCTCTCAGCTAGTGATATCAGTAGTAGGTTCCAACAATGATTTCGTGTATCCAATTTCAATTTACAGTTGTGGCCCTTCATAACTCTAGTCCATGAGATGAGTAATAACTAATAACAACTTTTGTCCATGTTTGATTTGTGCATTGATTTAATACCAACTGCTTTCCTCTTTCAATTGAATCTCCCACGAAAAAAGGTTGTAAGAAGATCATACACTTCAATTTTGATTTTGCAGGTCAGCAACCTAAGGTGACGCCTTTGTCAATACCACGTGGACATAGTCTAAGGGCCAATTCAGAGTACCAAATACCTGTCAAAAAATTATTAAGGCGAAAAAGTTCAGGACACATTTCGGACTCCGAATTGCCATGATTAAATACTCTAGGTAAAGGATACTGCTCGATTTCGACTCAAAAACGGGGTGAGGGGGATGGACTTGTCCAACAACACGCCAATGGTGGATAATTTGGTTCAGTACAATCGAAGTTGATGTTTTGTCAGCGCAACAATGATATAGGAAATTGGAACTAGAGCTAGCCAGCTTATGTTTCAACTCGTAGTGAAAGCTACCTATGTGGATGTAAAGGTGTAGTAGTCCTTTTGCTGTTGCCGGTGACAATTCATTGCAATTGTTGTACATTCCAAATATTGAAGTAGTTTGATATTAACAGAGCATTACGTAAGTGCAGTTCCAAAACACTTCCACCCAATGTCACGCTTTGTTTCGGTCATTCAAATTCAGCTAACCCGATAAAATTGCGACACCAAGATTCGAGGACATGAAACATTGAGTGGAAGCGTATTTCTCATTCTGTTACCGTTTCTCACAGTGTGGTAGCAATGGATTGCACTAAAACGAATATATCGACGAAACAACCTGAGTTAGTGCAAGTTTGTAAAAGTGCAGACCTTAAACTAAAATTCTAGGAAAAGAAGCTCAACGCAGATTCTACATGTGGGCTGCAACCTTAAAAAAAATATTGAAAGTTAAATGTGAGGGCTATGCAGAAGTTCAAAATTGCAAAGTAATTACAAAATCCACAAATTTAAATTAAAAGGGTCGACATCAAAATCTCATTGAAATCCAAAAAGAATCATACTAAGGTCCAGATGAAAGGAAGGCAAAGGAGTTATTCAGAACCCTGGAAATAGAAGGCCGTAGCGAGAAATAGCACAAAATGAGCTATTCTTACCACGATCATTCGTATCCCTGTCCTGATTTCACCATCTGAGTCGAATGGTTGTCGCCTGTGAGACCAAGGTGGTGGCAAGATGTAAAGTAAAACATGGGGTTATCTGATTTTACACTAAAGAATCTGTCTTTAGACTATTGTTAGATGCAAACAAATTACTTGCCCATATTCACCACAAAACACAATTTTTGCAAATTCACTTCCCATGCCAAGTATCCATCATCAATACATATGGTTTTTGTAGAAATTAGAGAACCTTTTGTGGATGATGAATTTTATTTCCGAAAGTGTTTACAATAGAGATTTATGTGTATACATTATTATGATTCCTTGAAAATTCCTGTATATTTATTTCAATATTTTTAAGTAATATTACTTTAATTCTGATATTAAATATTATATTGAAAATTATGTGAGTTGTAACTATTTTATTGTCATTGTTTGAAAATCTTCAAGGATAATATAATACAGTAAAAACCGCATGAGTTCTAGTATAATTTCGTAGCTAATATCATCCAACAAGTAGCGTAGAAATTAGAAAAACCGGAGTTGGCAAGCCGCGTAATGTAGTCCCGGCCCAACCCCTCACCCCAACTCCCAACTCCGGCTCACATCCCTTCCTCTCCTCCCCCATGCGGCGGTCCCTCTTCCCTCTCCGCCGCCACCTCGCCGCCAAACCCCTCTTCCCCTCCCACCCCAGACCCCTCCGTCGCCTCTCCTCGGCGATGGGACGCCGGGACCGACTCCGGCGACGGTTTCGATCTCGGCAGAGTGCGGCGTCTCCTGCGCCGCCTCGGGGATCCGCACCTCGATTTCCAGGTTGTTTTGCCGTTTCCTTCGTCGGAAAAATGTGGGTTTGAAAAGATATTTGCCGTTTATGGTAGTTGACTGATGTTGACACAAAAAATTGTTTGTCTAAAAATATTAATTAGACTACTAAGATTGAAGAAGCATAGGTTGAAATTTATATAGATGAAATGATAAGGATATTAAGATTAAGATTATGATTCCATATAATTTTAAGTTTTAAATGGGAAAAAACTGAAAATGCCCATTAAAAAAATATATATATACAAAAAAAAGAGGAGAAGAAAAGTCAGGAGAGAAAGCCATGTTTAACGTGGCAAGCCATGCAATATTTCCCATCTCCACGTTATGTATTATTCAAGCTTTTCATCCCACGTTATGCCCATCTCCACGTTATGCATTATTCAAGTTTTTCACTCCACGTTAACCCACGATCACACATAACCACCCATGATGTTCATCCACTTCCTCATCTCAAATCACTATAAATACACAATCCTACGCCAACTCCAAAACGGCGACAAGAGACACAATTCCAAAGAGGATTCCGGTTACAACTCCATACACAACTCCATAAGGACAGATGCATAGAGACACCCACCAAGACTACACGTACAAAAAAAAAGAGGAGAGAAAAGAAAAAAAGAGAGAAGAGGATATACGTTCAACTCCAAACACAACACATAATTCCATACACAACACCAAACACACAATACACATACACAACTCCATACACATACAACTCTACACACACATCACAATCCCGACAACTCCTGCAGTGACTACAACGCTATCGCCCGCGAAGACTTCGACAGACTCCGGGTAACATACAACATCGACGACAACTTGACGGCTCCGGACATACGTCTTCGACAACTCCGGATAACATACAACGTCGACGACAACTTGACGGCTCCGGACATACGTCTTCGACAACTCCGGTTAACATATAACGTTGACAATAATTCGACAACTCCGGCTTCATCAACAATTCCGTTGCAACTCCGGCAAGTGCAACATTAGTACCGGCGTTTGCTTCATCAAAATAATAATAACAATAATAATTAAACTAAATGTGCACGGGTGGCCACACCCTTGGGGATTCGTACCCATCCGTGTACTTAACAACCGTTCCGGCCTCCTCCTTTTAAGGAATCGAACCCGGACGGTCGCCCGTTTGGTCAAACGGCCACCTCCCTTGGGGAATCGTACCCGTTTGGCTTGGGAAAAATACGTCATTCCGGCCTCTTCCTTTTTGAAGGATCGAACCCGGTTTGATCGACTATAATTTGACAAAAAAAAAGAGAACGCCGGAAGGCTGCCGAAATTTAGCCAGAACCAAATAAATACAATGGTTCTAAGTTTGCTAATAAAAAAAAAATAATAACCAAAAACCACATCAAATCAAATCGGCATATATCAACATATATAATAGGTCACTATTGCAATATTATGGTTCCATATGGACCCAATATGAACAGTAAAATTAAACAAAGTAACTGACCCAGGCAAGTTTTCAAGATCAAAACTTGTTACTCCCATAAACATAAATATTAATGGGAGGAAACCAAAAAAAATTAATGTTGAAACCTATATTCAATTGGATTTGGTTCACTCGACTAATGGAAAATTTGAGTAACCGAAAGAAACATGTGAAATGTTATTTTTAATTGGTGAATCAAGTCTGGAAGCTCATCAGACATAAATTAAAACACCACTTAGAAATCAACATCTTGGTTTCTTAAGATTCAAACACCATCATGTGTTCTGGAACATTGCATAATCCTGCCAATGTCGTTTATAAATATCAAGTTAAATACGATTATATTGTCAACATATGTGGGTTTACTTTATGTTGAAAGGTGAATTCTTCCATATCCTAAGTAACCTTCAAACTTGGAAGACATCCAGATCGGAATCTGAGATCGATTGAATTCCTCTTTGGATTTTGTTATAAGAATCAAGAGGATAATATAATATATACATATGTATATAAAATAATACAATGAGAAGAATTAAAATAGGACAGGAAACTAGTAGCATTTCCTTAACATACATATACGTGCATGGAGTCATGTATTTCAGCGTGCAAGTGGGATCCTTTTGCATATTTAGTCCAAGCCAGATTCAACTAAATGCAAATCTCCATGTAAGACAATCCATAGGAAAAGGACACCACCACAATAACACAATGATGAAATTACAAATAGTCCCTTAAATGGACGAATCACAAATCCACCCCTAAACGTGGATAATTTCAACAATATATGAGTTGTACCGATTGATTTGCAAATCAATCTTAAAATACAAAAAGTTCCCTTACATGGACAAAACTATAAATCCACCCCTAAATGTGGATAAATTGCAACAATATATAATTGGTACAAATTGATTTATAAAATCAATCCTAAAATATAAATAATCCACCTAAATGGACAAAATCATAGATCTACCTCTCGTGGTGGGTAAATTGCAAAATAAACCTTTAAAGTTATAAAATATGTCAACCAACCTAAAAATCGAAAACAAACATAAAACCTAAATATTGACTGCTCTAATAGTAAGAGAGGATGCACGCCAAGCATGATCTTGGGTTCCCTCTCTCTTATCGTTGGAGTAGTCAAAATTAAAATACAGACTACCTTAGTCGTAGGCGAGGATGCACGCCAAGCATGATCTTGGGTTCCCTCTCTCTTACAGGCGATGGAGTCTTCATTTAACAAACAAATGAACAAAACCAAAATAACATACATATATATAAAAACCCTCCGGGTTACGAGGCTAAACTGACCAAAACATTATAATATCTATATCAAAAATAATAATTATCCAAACCAGTCAAATACACATAAATATCACCTCCTAGGTTACGAGGCTAAACTAATCTAACCTTTAGCGATATTTAGTAATGAGATAAACTAAAGTCGTCATACTCAAACAAAGCATGTACACAATGTTGTCCCGAACAGGGGAATAAAATGCTTACGATGTCTCCGATAATACGAGACAACATCCCATATACACAAATCACCTCCTAGGTTATGAGGTTAAACTAACCGTTTGTACGATATTCTAATATAAGAATTATCGTTGACAAATCAAACATAAATTCCCTCCGGGTCACGAGGTTAAACTGTCCAACACACATAACAAATTATATACATAAAATATTCTCCCAGTTATGAGATTAAACTAACTATTCGATGATATTTATACATAAGAATCATCGACAATATAACAAAGATGCACACACAAATCCCTCCTAGGTTACGAGGCTAAACTGACCAAGATGTGACGATATCGATCAAAAGGATAATCGTCCAAATAAGTCAAATAATACAAACATAAAACCCTCCGGGTCACGAGGCTAAACTGTCCAAGACACTCAACAAATTGAGTATATAAAATATTCTACCAGTTATGAGATTAAACTAACTATTTGATGATATTTATACATAAGAATCATCGGCAATATAATAAAGATACATATACACAAATCACCTCCTAGGCTATGAGGTTAAACTAACCGTTTGTACGATATTCTAATATAAGAATCATCGTTGACAAATCAAACATAAATCTCCTCCAGGTTATGAGGCTAAATTGACCAAAACATTATGATATACGAATAATTCTCTAAATCTAATCATATACAACACCTCCTAGGTTATGAGGCTAAACTAACCGTTTTTACGATATTCTAATATCAGAATTATCGTTGATAAATTAACACGGTGTATTCATCATAAAGTTGAAGAACCTAAACATATACAAAACCCTCCTAGGTTACGAGGCTAAATTGATCATATTGTGACAATATATCACAACAAAAGGGAGATCATTATCGAATCGATCAAAGCACGAATCGATAAATCCCCGTCCCTAATATATCGAAATATAAAAACCCTATTAATAAAATATATATCTGAAATTGTTAAATATAACAACAATTTTGGTTTATAGTTCGCAAACGGATGCTTATATATCTTCCATTTGTGCAATGCATAAATATGTCAACTATTGTATTTCATATTCATTCATTCTATTTAATGAAATGAAAGAAAATGTTGCACTTATTTACTTTCTGCCAGTTCTTCACATGTATTTAATTTCCTGTACAAATGAATGATATGAGTATGACACGATGAGGCATTCTTCTATACGAAGTTGTAAGGTGCGGAATTCCACCATGAATTCTTGAGAGGTCTTCGCAACACCAAATATATATAAAAACAAAAAGAACAAAAAACCCACGTTAAACAGAATGGCACGCCCGGTGGGACCTCTCATCCTCGTAGTCATGTCTCGTGTCATTAATCTAACATAAAACCTTCCACGTTGTACCGGAACGAAAATTTGCGATGGAAACTAGCATGAAGGTGATATTTACGGCTCCCGTCTCTTTTGGCTCCTTCGAGCCAGCCTTGTTCAAGTATTCTTTTGAACACGGCCTCGTGACGGGTTATGAGATTGAAGTACCCATCAAGCCCTCAACTCCTAGTCCGGTGGGCAACATCGTGGTCGCTTCAGAAAAGGAACGATTGGAAAGGACGCATCCTGAGTTTGCAATTGCTGAAATTCCTGAAGCACATGCCAAAATTTCGAAGAAGAAAAGGAACAAGACACGCAAGCCAAAGGTGAAAGAAGCCAAATCATCGTCCAATCAGTCACCAAAGAGTCCTTGCATGCCTGGTTCACCAAGCAAACTAGTTAAGTGTCATGTACGACCCCAAAAGTCATTATTGGGAAATTTCAAGGCTCATAAAAGGGTTGGAGGGAACCCGAAGGCACTTAACGACAAACAAATGTCGCTCATCCTGAATAAAATTAATGATTATGAGATGGTGATTCTCTCTAGTAGAGACGTCTACCGTCTTACTGGAGTACACATGACCGAAAACATTTCGATGAATGATTGCTTCACAATTCCAGCTCGCGTGTTGGTATGTGCAATTAAACTGAGAATGAAAGCGCAAAAATTGGGTGTCAACTTAATATCTTCACCTGTTTTTAGCAGTTCTCTCATCCCAATGGAATGTATAGTTATCTCGTCCTCCCCACTTAACGGAAATCCTTTTAGGCCATATCCTAAGAGGATGAAAGTTTCCCGAAGTGGGAAATCAGTTTTGATCGATGGGAGTCGTTTCAGTCTAACAAGCGACGAGCTAGAAATAATGGAACCTGACTATTCTGTGAATATATCGACGAATAATCGATACGATATTCTGAGGAGAACAGACGAGGAAAAGCCTATGTTAAGAAGAAAGAAATATGCCCGGACTTCTGTTTGGGACAGGATCGGTAGCGGCACATCACGTACGTCCGTATTCGAACGCATTTCTCGTCATCCGAAGACAAGGTCTGAAACCCGGAGTATTAAAATGAAGTGGGACGGAAATCTCGAAATTGAAACAAATCCTGAGGTACGACGGAAAGAAAAGTCAAGTAAGTTGGAAATCAAACGGATTAATCTATCCAAAAGGCAGGTTCTAACAGTGTTAGTCAAATCCGATGATCGATTGGAGGGTACAGGGTCTACAGCTGATAGTGATACCCTTACTCACAGTTGTTATATGGTACAAATAACTGAAAATCCCTACAAAAAAACAAGGAGAGAAACAAATGATGACCTGCCGAACACTATAGAAGAACTCCAAGACATAGTCTCCCAACCAGGTGTGGACACAAGGAGGAAAGAACGGGCTAGGCAGAAGTTGAGAAGTCTAGAGAAGCAACCAATACCCGAAGAAGATTTTAGGAATTCAAGACAGGACGACACCCCAACTTTTGTGGATGAGCAAATATCGAAGGGGTATGCTAGCGGTGATGAAGAAGTACCAGTTCAGACTGTGTATACAACCGGAGAATCTTCAAGAGAAGAACATTTCAAAAAACAAATAGAAGACCTTCAACAAATGGTCTTGCAACTGTCTGCAACCATCGAGTCAATGAACTTGGAAAAAGAACGAGAAGTGGCCGGACAAAGGGACATGGTTGAACAAGCCGTGAACGCTCGATTCTCGGAGATGAGCAACACTGATCAGAGGCCGTTAAATCTCCTAAACCCTTACACAGTTCCATATCCAATAAAGCATTTGGAGACCAGATTACCTGTCGGGCATGTGCAACCAAAATTCACAAAATATAATGGGACGGGAGAACCGCGAGAACATCTAGCTCATTTTACAGCTCAGTGTGGAGACCTCGCAAACGACGAGTCATACTTGCTAAAGTTGTTCGTTCTTTCATTGAGTGGACCAGCTTTTGAATGGTATGGGACGTTAAAACCAAACTCTGTCCCCAATTGGAGTACCATGCAAACACTGTTTATTCAACGGTTTTTCACTACCGTTAGGAAAGTCTCAATCGCAGAATTGAGCATGCTTAAACAAAGAATCGGAGAATCATCCACCGATTTTATATTGCGATGGAGGAATACTTCGATGTATTGCTCACAGGAAATTGAACAGGCTGAAGCCGTTCGTCTTTGTCAAAGCAACTTTAGGCCTGAACTTGGGTGGAAATTGGTCGGAGAAGATATACGAACTTTCGAGCGTTTGAACACTAAAGCTCGAGATGTCGAATTATTCTTACAGCAATATCCGAACATTTTTCCTACCACTCCTTCATCTTCGGGGACTTCCAAAGTCAAAAAGGACGAAAAGAGAAAAGAGGTTAAGGAGAGTCACAACACATTCGCCCAAGGAAGGAGAATGGAAGGGAATCAGGAAACACCTCAACAAGCTCCAAGACCCAGAACCACCATAGAAGAGAGAAGAAACAAACCTTACTCTTTCCGAAGAGATAGAGTAAAGAAGCTCTTTCAACGCGCAATAGAAGTGGGAAAGCTTCGCCTCCCGGAACCAAAACGGCCAAGAGATGTCGACAAATCAAGTGAACCAAATTATTGCTTGTACCATAGGATGTTGGGTCACATAGTCGAAGATTGCTGGGTCTTTAAAGATATAATGCAGAATATGATAGAAAAGGGCGAAATTGAGCTCAATAACTCAATTAGGGTTGATCCACCGCAACCTCATCATCATCCTGGTGAAAAGGGAACTGCTCATGTTGTTGAATCTACTCACATTACTTTTCCACCATGCCATATTGAAGATTTAATATGCCAAATGATGAAATTCATGCCTTGGGTGACTGTTCAACAAGAAGAAGTAACTCCCACTAATCAAACGCCAGTGAAGGAAATCGTTCGGGATCCGAGGAAGGGTAAGGCTCCTATTGTCAAGGAACCAACCAACATCAAAGAAACAATTCATGTAATCCAGAAACTAAAAGATAGTATGGAAGATATTGTTAACGAGATGAAGGGGTGTGTTTGTACTAGTCTTGCTTCTACCTCATGTGGGGCAACATCAAAAGGTGACAACGACGAAGGTTGGCAAGTTGTGACACGTCGAAAGAAATCTTCTCAGCCTCAAGCACCGCCACTGCCGCCACAAAAGCAATATTCAAGACAACATCTTCGTCGAGCCCTTAAATACCTACAGAAAAGAAGTAAAGCAAAGAAGCCAGTGGAACCAAAGAAAACACCAAATGAGCTAAGCCCGTTGGAAAGATTGCAAAAACTAATTAACAAGTTGAAGGAGTATGAGCAGGGTACCCCGAAAAATATAACTTTGGAAGATTATATGCCATGGGAATTATTGCTGGAAAAGAGAAGGGACAAGCCCTCGGGTGAAGAACCCGAAGATAAGACGGAACCAATTGTACACGAGTGTCGAATGGTGGGTTCATCTCCAGTCAACAGTATCGGTTCACCTACCGGAATCAAGGAAATGTTTTCGTGGAGCGATGAACCCAGTGATGAAGATGGAGGAATAAATTTCATCCAACTAAGGAAGGGTAAAATCCTGTCATCTACTCCAAAACAACCCAAAAGTAAAGAAGTTAATTCGTCCAAGCAGTTGGTTGGTGAAACCGAAGGAAACAAAAATAATGATCAGGGAGCAGTTGAAGGAACGAAGCAATCTTCAAACAATGAACATAATGACACCAAATCGAAAGTCAATTACGATGTCATTGCTCATTTGAAGAAAATCCCCGCTCTCCTTAGTATATATGATGCTTTGCAACTGGCACCCGAATTGAAGGATGCTCTCATTCAAGCTTTGCAAAGATCAACAATATACGAAGCTCATCTGGCCGAGACCCAATCCGTATTCAAGCAAGGAATCACGCCAATCACCTTCAGCAAGGAAGATATGCTTCTGAAACATATAGATCATAATCGCCCTCTTTATTGCAAAGGAACCATGGAAGGTCATCCTGTGGGGCGCATACTCATTGATCCTGGTTCTTCAGTAAACCTCATACCGATGACCACACTAGCAAAGCTTTCCATCGCAAGGACAAATTTAAGCCCATCCAATATAGTCATACACGGGTTTGATCAACATTCACAAACTCCCATTGGCATGGTAGTGTTGAAACTCGTCTTTGGAGAATTTGAGACCGATGCAACATTCTATGTGCTGAATGTGGGGACATCATATAAAGCATTGTTGGGACGTCCTTGGCTTCATGAAAATTTTGTTGTTCCCTCTACCGTCCACCAATGCTTCAAATACATACACAATGGGAAGGAGCACAGATTCTTTGGAGAGCGCCAACCCTTTGAAGCACATGAAGTACATTTCTATGACGCTCGCTACTTTCTCGATGAACCTAAAGAAGGCAAAGCCCCCCCTCTCATACAAAAGTTCAATATGAGGAGTAATATACTCCCGGAAATAATAGAACTCGGTAATGACGATGAAGAACCTGCATTCAAAGTTGTTACACCTCCCAAGCGAATAGACGGAATGAGGCAGTCTCTAAACACCAAGAAGCAGGTTAAGATTTCATGTCCAACTATCAAATCAGATAGTAAGAAGGTGAAGGCAACATATACAATAGACTCTAATACGGTGATGACATTGCCACCATGCACTATAAAGGCACTCGAAAAGCGAGAAGTGGACGTAGTAAAGTCTTTGAAGACTTTCATTGTTCCGTCAAAGAAAAATAGTGGGAAGATAACTTTCTATAAAGGCGAACCACAACGTGTCGAGTCAAATACTCCCTTTGGCAAACAAATGAAATTGATGATGATGCTGATTTGGATGATTTCACCATCAATCCGAAGGTCTTGACAGCTTTCAGAAATAGAAGAGAGAATCGTCCCTATAAGAAGAAGGAACAACAAAAATATGAACAAATATGGCGTCCGAAAGATGACAAGGGACGTGATAGTACGCGGCAAGGGAAAGATCGCAGGAGTCTTGGTTGCTCAAACCACTTAAAGAAGCAAACAACATTACATATAACGGTAAGCTCTGCAGATATTGAGTCAAAGGATGTCGCGCAAGTCGAAGGATCTTTCGGTACTCAACAATCACAGGTCGATGAAAATCAGACTGATAGTGGATCGGAGGGTGAAGAGATATTGCTTCAAGGTCAGTCTGACGTCGAGGGTATTCTCCCAGCTCCACGAGAAATGGAAGAAGGGGGACAAGCGACGGTTGATGAACTTTTAGAAATAAACTTGGGATCTAATGATGACCCGGAACCAACATTTATCAGTGCTTCTCTTAGTCTTAAAGAAAGGGAAGAATACATAACTCTTCTCAAAGAAAATCATGATTGTTTCGCTTGGAATTATAAACAAATGCCAGGTGTAGACCGAAATGTCGCTGAGCACCGTTTATCCATCGATCCCAAACATCCAGGAGTAAAACAGGGGCCTCGCAGGATGCACCCGGATATTTGTGATTTAGTGATTGCAGAGATTGATAAGCTCATCAATGTTGGGTTCATCGAGCCCGTGATGTATACCAAGTGGTTATCAAATATTGTTCCAGTGCGAAAGAAAAATGGTCAGATTCGGGTTTGTGTAGATTTTCGTGATCTCAATAAAGCTTGTCCGAAAGATGATTTCCCCTTACCCATCACTGAACAGATGGTGGATGCTACAACTGGGTACGAAATCCTTAGTTTCATGGATGGATATTCTGGATATAATCAAATTATGATGGCCGAGGATGACAAAGTACATACAGCGTTCCGTACACCGAAGGGGGTTTTCTGTTATAAAGTCATGCCTTTTGGGTTGAGAAATGCTGGTGCGACATATCAACGAGCCATGACACAAATATTCAGCGATTTGCTGCATAAACAAGTTGAATGTTATGTAGATGATCTGGTAGTCAAATCTAAAAAGAAGATCGAACATCTATCCGATCTTAAACTGATATTTAAAAGAGTTCGGAAGTATAACCTCAAAATGAACCCATTGAAATGTGCCTTTGGAGTCACAAGTGGCAGATTCTTAGGTTTTGTGGTTAAACACCGGGGCATCGAAGTTGATCCAACAAAAATCAAGGCAATTCAAGAACTCCCTCCTCCAAAGAATTTGAAACAACTCAGATCACTTCAAGGACGTTTGGCGTATATAAGGCGCTTTATAGTAAATTTGTCTGGAAAATGCCAGCCTTTTTCTCGTCTCATGAAGAAAGGTGTAGCATTTGAATGGGATGAAGAATGTCAAAAAGCTTTTGAAGATATCAAAAAGTATCTCCTTAATCCTCCTGTGTTAAGGGCACCGCAGGTAGGCAGGCCACTCATATTATATATCGCCGCCCAAGATTGCTCATTAGGAGCATTGCTTGCTCAAAAAACTGATGATGATAAAGAGCAAGCTTTATACTATTTGAGTAGGAGGCTAGTTGGGGCGGAATTTAAATATTCTGCAATCGAAAAAATATGCTTAGCATTGGTCTTTGCAGCTAAAAAAATGCGTCATTATATGTTAGCTCATAAAGTCCATCTCATATCAAACGTGGACCCAATAAAATATATCATGACACGACCCACCTTGGCTGGACGTGTTGGCAAATGGACCCTTCTGTTGATGGAGTTTGACATTGAATATGTTCCGAGGAAGGCAGTGAAAGGACAAGCTTTAGCGGACTTTCTTGCGGCTCACCCTTTGTCTAGCGATTCCCCATTGGCAACAGATCTCCCGGATGAAGAAATAATGACTGTCAGAGCTAACAAAGAAGCTTGCTGGGAACTCTACTTTGATGGGGCTTGCCGTACTGAGATCACCGTTGATGGTCCGACGATTCGAGCTGGGGCAGGGATCGTGTTCTTCACTCCACAACGCGGTATAATTCATTTTTCGTGCGCACTTGTCGATGAGAAGTCCAACAATGAAGCCGAATACGAAGCTCTAATAGTTGGATTAGAAATGGCCCTCGATATGAACATCAAAACTCTTGAAGCATATGGTGATTCTCTACTTGTTGTTCGACAAGTTAACGGCGTATATGAAGTTCGAAAAGAAGAGCTGATACAATATCACGATGTGGCACTGCGTCTGATTCGAAGGTTCGATAGTTTGAAGATATCACACGTCCCAAGAAGCAATAACTCTCATGCGGATGCCCTTGCAAAGTTAGCAACTAGTCTGACCCTTCCACCCCAAGGAGAAATGGAAGTTGTTATAAAAGATCGTCGTCTTCTTCCAAGTATAGCGACGCTACGTGAAGACGAAGCAATAGAAGAAGTCAGCATTGTAAATGATGAACGAGATGATGATTGGAGACAAGTGTTTGTGGACTTCTTTAAGCATGGTCAACAACCTGTTAATAGAGCCGATCGAATGGAACTCAGAAGGCGGATTCCATCATTCGTGTTTGAAAATGACACACTTTATAGATTAGCGCCCGGTAACCACAACTCTGTGTATCTTCGATGTCTTTCAAAGGACGAAGCACGAAAGATTCTTCAAGAAATTCATTCAGGGGAATGTGGCGGCCATCAAGCAGGACCAAAAATGCGACATCGAATTAAGCTTATGGGCTATTATTGGCCCACTATGACTCAAGATTGCTTAGAGTATGCAAAGAAATGTGTCAAATGCCAAGAACATGGTAATCTATCTCACAGGCCGCCCTCAAAACTTCATCCAACAATTGCATCTTGGCCATTTGCGGAGTGGGGAACAGATGTCGTTGGACCCTTCACTCCTACATCCCGGGGTTACAAATTCATACTAGCTGCAACAGATTACTTCTCTAGATGGGCAGAATTGGTTCCTCTTCGCGAAGTCACAGCTGAGGCGGTCGTCAAGTTCTTCACCAACAATATTGTTCATCGATTTGGAGTCCCAAATAGAGTCCAATCTGATAATGGGACCAATTTCAAAAGTCAAAAAGTATATCGCTTTGCTAATAAATATAGTATTAATTGGAATTATTCCACTATATATAACCCATCTGCAAATGGGTTGGCAGAAGCCTTCAATAAAACTCTTTGTTCTATAATAGCTAAAACTGTAGAGTCAAATAAGCGAGATTGGCACGACCGTATGTATGAAGCACTCTGGGCCTACCGGACTACCTACAAAACTCCAACTGGTTGTACACCGTATTCCTTGGTATATGGGGCAGAAGCTGTATTACCGTTAGAAATTGAAATACCATCCCTCCGTGTAGCGTTGATGACTGACCTGACTAACGACCTCAACATCAAAGTAAGGCTCGAAGAGTTGTTAGACGCCGACGAAAGAAGACTTAAAGCACAACAAAGCCTTGAGCTATATCGAGCCCGAATGCAAAGAGCTTTTGATAAGAAAGTTCGCCCCCGAGCATTCAAGAAGGGTCAACTTGTTTGGGTAATGTCCAAAGATTGCATGGCTCAGGGTTATGGAAAGAAATTAGACCCAAAATGGAAAGGTCCATATATTGTTGAGCTAGCATATGACAATGGGGCATATCTCTTAACCGATCATGAAGGGAAAAGGCCATACCCCCCACTAAATGGAAAATTCCTCAAGCCATATTATTCATAAAAAAAAATAATAAAAATAAAAGGGTTAAAAAAAATGAGACCCTACGGACTTAGTGAAAACCCTAAAGGGCGCTAAGGGTAAAAAAAAAAAAAAAAAAAATCAAAAAAACTCGGCTGTCGACGACAGGCAAAATTGGGTACCCCTCTACAATAAAACCCGAAAGGGCTTGTAAAAAAAAACAAGTGGGGGTCAATTGTGGCGAAAACCCGAAAGGGCGGTGCAATTGATAAAAAAAAATCCTCCTGAATAAGAGGTGAAACTTTTCGATAATCCTCCTGAATAAGAGGTGAAACTTTTCAATATACCTCCTGAATAAGAGGTAAAACTTTTTGATAGAAATGTTCTACAAATCTATGAAGTACATCTGAGATTTGTAAGGATAATAATAATATAAAACTTTCGCCGACGATGGAATGTCCCTCGGGTCACTCTCCTACATATGAGAGTTCTTGAGGCGAAAGGGGTTATCAAAGTTCTACAAATCTATGAAGCATATCTGAGATTTGTAAGAACTTTCCAACCTTGTTGGGTGACATCCATATGAAGAGCGAGCATCCGGTACGATTTCAAAGATGAGATCCTTACTGTGGCTCCACAGCTGATGGTTGTCATGATGTAAAAAATCCTGTCCTCCTGAATAAGAGGTGAAACTTTTCAATATACCTCCTGAATAAGAGGTAAAACTTTTTGATAGAAATGTTCTACAAATCTATGAAGTACATCTGAGATTTGTAAGGATAATAATAATATATATAAAACTTTCGCCGACGATGGAACGTCCCTCGGGTCACTCTCCCACATATGAGAGTTCTTGAGGCGAAAGGGGTTATCAAAGTTCTACAAATCTATGAAGCATATCTGAGATTTGTAAGAACTTTCCAACCTTGTTGGGTGACATCCATATGAAGAGCGAGCATCCGGTACGATTTCAAAGATGAGATCCTTACTGTGGCTCCACAGCTGATGGTTGTCATGATGTAAAAAATCCTGTCCTCCTGAATAAGAGGTAAAACTTTTTGATAGAAATGTTCTACAAATCTATGAAGTACATCTGAGATTTGTAAGGATAATAATAATATAAAACTTTCGCCGACGATGGAACGTCCCTCGGGTCACTCTCCTACATATGAGAATTCTTGAGGCGAAAGGGGTTATCAAAGTTCTACAAATCTATGAAGCATATCTGAGATTTGTAAGAACTTTCCAACCTTGTTGGGTGACATCCATATGAAGAGCGAGCATCCGGTACGATTTCAAAGATGAGATCCTTACTGTGGCTCCACAGCTGATGGTTGTCATGATGTAAAAAATCTTGTCCTCCTGAATAAGAGGTGAAACTTTTCAATATACCTCCTGAATAAGAGGTAAAACTTTTTGATAGAAATGTTCTACAAATCTATGAAGTACATCTGAGATTTGTAAGGATAATAATAATATAAAACTTTCGCCGACGATGGAATGTCCCTCGGGTCACTCTCCTACATATGAGAGTTCTTGAGGCGAAAGGGGTTATCAAAGTTCTACAAATCTATGAAGCATATCTGAGATTTGTAAGAACTTTCCAACCTTGTTGGGTGACATCCATATGAAGAGCGAGCATCCGGTACGATTTCAAAGATGAGATCCTTACTGTGGCTCCACAGCTGATGGTTGTCATGATGTAAAAAATCCTGTCCTCCTGAATAAGAGGTGAAACTTTTCAATATACCTCCTGAATAAGAGGTAAAACTTTTTGATAGAAATGTTCTACAAATCTATGAAGTACATCTGAGATTTGTAAGGATAATAATAATATATATAAAACTTTCGCCGACGATGGAACGTCCCTCGGGTCACTCTCCCACATATGAGAGTTCTTGAGGCGAAAGGGGTTATCAAAGTTCTACAAATCTATGAAGCATATCTGAGATTTGTAAGAACTTTCCAACCTTGTTGGGTGACATCCATATGAAGAGCGAGCATCCGGTACGATTTCAAAGATGAGATCCTTACTGTGGCTCCACAGCTGATGGTTGTCATGATGTAAAAAATCATGTCCTCCTGAATAACGAGGCTAAACTTATTCATATATACATGCATAGCCCAATCTCTTTTGTAGCCATGATAGGTCTACACACATATCACCATCCTCCTAATAACGAGGCTAAACTTATTCATACATACATATATGTCCTAATCTCACGAGTAGCAATAATAAGTCTACTCACATATACCGTCATCACCCTAAATATCAAGTAAAAGGGTTGGTCACATTTGTTCCACAAATTTTACAAAACCATATAAAATTTGTATAAAAAAATATATGCCAATAAAATATATAATAATAATAATAAAAAAGAAAGAAATGCAAACAACTCTAATAATAAGAGAGGATGCACGCCAAGCTAGATCTTGGGTTCCCTCTCTCTCGTTGTTAGAGGAGCTTTGTAATGAACAAATAAACAAACAAACAAACAAAATTAAAAAAAAAATCAAATAAAAAAAGCCTCCTGGGTGACGAGGCTAAATTTATATGCATGCCCTAATCCTCGAGTAGCAATAATAAGTCTACTCATATATTTTATCCTCCTGGGTAACGAGGCCAAACTTATCCATGTGTGTTCTAATGTTCTGAGTAGTAACATGAGTCTACTCACCTCATATATTGTCCTCCCGAATAATGAGGTCAAACCTATTCATATATACATATATATATCATAATCTCGTGGGTAGCAACAATAAGTCTGCTTACATATATCGGCATTGCTCCAAATATTTGGTGAAGGTGTCTGCCACATTTGTTCTACAAATTTACAAATCATATAAAAAAATTTGTATTAAAAAAAACGTAGAAACAAAAAAAATATATACAAAAAAAACAGGATACGCAAACAACTCTAATAGTAAGAGAGGATGCACGCCAAGCTGGATCTTGGGTTCCCTCTCTCTTGTTGTTAGAGGAGTTTTGTAAAAAATAAATATATAAACCAACAAAAAAAATCAACAAAGTCCTCTCGAATAACGAGGCTGAACTTATTCGCATGTACATATATATCTCCATCTCGTAGGTGGCAATGTTAAGTCTACCCACACATATTGTCATCCTTCCAGCTAACTAGGCTAAAGTTATCCATATGCCCTAATTGTGCGAGTAGTAATCATAAGTCTGTTTGCCAAATATATTCAATCTCGAGAGTAATAATGATCAACTTACTCGCATAACAAAATCCTCCTGCATAACGAGGATAAACTTATCCAAATATATTCGATCTCGCGAGTCACGAGGATAATGCACTCAAAAAAAAAAATTCTAACCTCCTGAATAATAGGTAAAAGTTTTCGATAGAAATGTTCTACGAATCTACGAAGTACATCTGAGGTTTGTAAGGACAATAATAGTAATACAAGACTTTCGCCGACGATAGAACGTCCCTCGGGTCACTCTCCTATATGTGAGAGTTCTTGAGGCGAAATGGGTTATCAAAGTTCTACAGATTAATGAAGCATATCTGAAATTTGTAGAAACTTCCCAACTATGTTGGGTGACATCCATATGAAGAGCGAGCATCCGGTATGATTTCAAAGATGAAATCCTTACTGTGGCTCCACAGCTGATGGTTGTCACGGTGTAAAAAGATCTCGCCCTTCTAAATACAAGGCAAAACTATATGACAGACTTGTTCCAGGAATTTATGAAACATACCTAAAATTGGTACGGATAAAAAATCCCTAAAAAAAAAGAGTATAAAATTAACGTAAATCTCATAAGTCATATAAATACATGTCAACGAATCTAATAATAAGAGAGGATGCACGCCAAGCTGGATCTTGGGTTCCCTCTCTCTTGTCATTAGAGGAATTTGTAAATATGTAAAAAAAAAATCAAATATACAAAATCCTCCTGAAAGATTAACTTTTCATCAGAAACACTCTACAAATCTATGAAACATATATGAGGTTTGTAAGGGGCATGACTCAATTTCTTTTTACCTACGATGGAATAGCTTTCAAGTCACCTCTTTACTATAAGATGGTTCTTGAGGTATAGAGATGTTAAAATGAAATATTTACTAATCTACAAATCTATTGCACATATACGAGATTTGTAGGAACATATAAGTTGTTGATCAACGACCATATGGAATGCGGAGTACTCAATAAGATTCAAGATAAAAGAATCTTTATTGTCACCCCTACCTTGTTGGTGCTCCAACGTCAAATGTCTCATTGGTTTGAGTACATACCTTTCTACATACTAGCATATTGATATGTAGTAAGATGTGACTCATATAAGAGAACTCATTACCCTCATATACAAGTTAAAAAAAAACTTATTCAAGCCTTACGTCACATCGATGGCCATGTATACAAACAAATGTGTACTTCTGAAATATTGGAAGTATTTTTCTCAAGAAGTTATGATTCACAATATTCATCATCTCTTCTTGAGGGGGCATTCTGTTGACACAAAAAATTGTTTGTCTAAAAATATTAATTAGACTACTAAGATTGAAGAAGCATAGGTTGAAATTTATATAGATGAAATGATAAGGATATTAAGATTAAGATTATGATTCCATATAATTTTAAGTTTTAAATGGGAAAAAACTGAAAATGCCCATTAAAAAAATATATATATACAAAAAAAAGAGGAGAAGAAAAGTCAGGAGAGAAAGCCATGTTTAACGTGGCAAGCCATGCAATATTTCCCATCTCCACGTTATGTATTATTCAAGCTTTTCATCCCACGTTATGCCCATCTCCACGTTATGCATTATTCAAGTTTTTCACTCCACGTTAACCCACGATCACACATAACCACCCATGATGTTCATCCACTTCCTCATCTCAAATCACTATAAATACACAATCCTACGCCAACTCCAAAACGGCGACAAGAGACACAATTCCAAAGAGGATTCCGGTTACAACTCCATACACAACTCCATAAGGACAGATGCATAGAGACACCCACCAAGACTACACGTACAAAAAAAAAGAGGAGAGAAAAGAAAAAAAGAGAGAAGAGGATATACGTTCAACTCCAAACACAACACATAATTCCATACACAACACCAAACACACAATACACATACACAACTCCATACACATACAACTCTACACACACATCACAATCCCGACAACTCCTGCAGTGACTACAACGCTATCGCCCGCGAAGACTTCGACAGACTCCGGGTAACATACAACATCGACGACAACTTGACGGCTCCGGACATACGTCTTCGACAACTCCGGATAACATACAACGTCGACGACAACTTGACGGCTCCGGACATACGTCTTCGACAACTCCGGTTAACATATAACGTTGACAATAATTCGACAACTCCGGCTTCATCAACAATTCCGTTGCAACTCCGGCAAGTGCAACATTAGTACCGGCGTTTGCTTCATCAAAATAATAATAACAATAATAATTAAACTAAATGTGCACGGGTGGCCACACCCTTGGGGATTCGTACCCATCCGTGTACTTAACAACCGTTCCGGCCTCCTCCTTTTAAGGAATCGAACCCGGACGGTCGCCCGTTTGGTCAAACGGCCACCTCCCTTGGGGAATCGTACCCGTTTGGCTTGGGAAAAATACGTCATTCCGGCCTCTTCCTTTTTGAAGGATCGAACCCGGTTTGATCGACTATAATTTGACAAAAAAAAAGAGAACGCCGGAAGGCTGCCGAAATTTAGCCAGAACCAAATAAATACAATGGTTCTAAGTTTGCTAATAAAAAAAAAATAATAACCAAAAACCACATCAAATCAAATCGGCATATATCAACATATATAATAGGTCACTATTGCAATATTATGGTTCCATATGGACCCAATATGAACAGTAAAATTAAACAAAGTAACTGACCCAGGCAAGTTTTCAAGATCAAAACTTGTTACTCCCATAAACATAAATATTAATGGGAGGAAACCAAAAAAAATTAATGTTGAAACCTATATTCAATTGGATTTGGTTCACTCGACTAATGGAAAATTTGAGTAACCGAAAGAAACATGTGAAATGTTATTTTTAATTGGTGAATCAAGTCTGGAAGCTCATCAGACATAAATTAAAACACCACTTAGAAATCAACATCTTGGTTTCTTAAGATTCAAACACCATCATGTGTTCTGGAACATTGCATAATCCTGCCAATGTCGTTTATAAATATCAAGTTAAATACGATTATATTGTCAACATATGTGGGTTTACTTTATGTTGAAAGGTGAATTCTTCCATATCCTAAGTAACCTTCAAACTTGGAAGACATCCAGATCGGAATCTGAGATCGATTGAATTCCTCTTTGGATTTTGTTATAAGAATCAAGAGGATAATATAATATATACATATGTATATAAAATAATACAATGAGAAGAATTAAAATAGGACAGGAAACTAGTAGCATTTCCTTAACATACATATACGTGCATGGAGTCATGTATTTCAGCGTGCAAGTGGGATCCTTTTGCATATTTAGTCCAAGCCAGATTCAACTAAATGCAAATCTCCATGTAAGACAATCCATAGGAAAAGGACACCACCACAATAACACAATGATGAAATTACAAATAGTCCCTTAAATGGACGAATCACAAATCCACCCCTAAACGTGGATAATTTCAACAATATATGAGTTGTACCGATTGATTTGCAAATCAATCTTAAAATACAAAAAGTTCCCTTACATGGACAAAACTATAAATCCACCCCTAAATGTGGATAAATTGCAACAATATATAATTGGTACAAATTGATTTATAAAATCAATCCTAAAATATAAATAATCCACCTAAATGGACAAAATCATAGATCTACCTCTCGTGGTGGGTAAATTGCAAAATAAACCTTTAAAGTTATAAAATATGTCAACCAACCTAAAAATCGAAAACAAACATAAAACCTAAATATTGACTGCTCTAATAGTAAGAGAGGATGCACGCCAAGCATGATCTTGGGTTCCCTCTCTCTTATCGTTGGAGTAGTCAAAATTAAAATACAGACTACCTTAGTCGTAGGCGAGGATGCACGCCAAGCATGATCTTGGGTTCCCTCTCTCTTACAGGCGATGGAGTCTTCATTTAACAAACAAATGAACAAAACCAAAATAACATACATATATATAAAAACCCTCCGGGTTACGAGGCTAAACTGACCAAAACATTATAATATCTATATCAAAAATAATAATTATCCAAACCAGTCAAATACACATAAATATCACCTCCTAGGTTACGAGGCTAAACTAATCTAACCTTTAGCGATATTTAGTAATGAGATAAACTAAAGTCGTCATACTCAAACAAAGCATGTACACAATGTTGTCCCGAACAGGGGAATAAAATGCTTACGATGTCTCCGATAATACGAGACAACATCCCATATACACAAATCACCTCCTAGGTTATGAGGTTAAACTAACCGTTTGTACGATATTCTAATATAAGAATTATCGTTGACAAATCAAACATAAATTCCCTCCGGGTCACGAGGTTAAACTGTCCAACACACATAACAAATTATATACATAAAATATTCTCCCAGTTATGAGATTAAACTAACTATTCGATGATATTTATACATAAGAATCATCGACAATATAACAAAGATGCACACACAAATCCCTCCTAGGTTACGAGGCTAAACTGACCAAGATGTGACGATATCGATCAAAAGGATAATCGTCCAAATAAGTCAAATAATACAAACATAAAACCCTCCGGGTCACGAGGCTAAACTGTCCAAGACACTCAACAAATTGAGTATATAAAATATTCTACCAGTTATGAGATTAAACTAACTATTTGATGATATTTATACATAAGAATCATCGGCAATATAATAAAGATACATATACACAAATCACCTCCTAGGCTATGAGGTTAAACTAACCGTTTGTACGATATTCTAATATAAGAATCATCGTTGACAAATCAAACATAAATCTCCTCCAGGTTATGAGGCTAAATTGACCAAAACATTATGATATACGAATAATTCTCTAAATCTAATCATATACAACACCTCCTAGGTTATGAGGCTAAACTAACCGTTTTTACGATATTCTAATATCAGAATTATCGTTGATAAATTAACACGGTGTATTCATCATAAAGTTGAAGAACCTAAACATATACAAAACCCTCCTAGGTTACGAGGCTAAATTGATCATATTGTGACAATATATCACAACAAAAGGGAGATCATTATCGAATCGATCAAAGCACGAATCGATAAATCCCCGTCCCTAATATATCGAAATATAAAAACCCTATTAATAAAATATATATCTGAAATTGTTAAATATAACAACAATTTTGGTTTATAGTTCGCAAACGGATGCTTATATATCTTCCATTTGTGCAATGCATAAATATGTCAACTATTGTATTTCATATTCATTCATTCTATTTAATGAAATGAAAGAAAATGTTGCACTTATTTACTTTCTGCCAGTTCTTCACATGTATTTAATTTCCTGTACAAATGAATGATATGAGTATGACACGATGAGGCATTCTTCTATACGAAGTTGTAAGGTGCGGAATTCCACCATGAATTCTTGAGAGGTCTTCGCAACACCAAATATATATAAAAACAAAAAGAACAAAAAACCCACGTTAAACAACTGACCAACTCTATAAGTCTCTTACACCTTACAATCAGCAATGTCTGTTTGTTCTTAGAGTTTTGTAATATAATTTGGTTCATTGGTTGGTTGTCGGAGAACCACGTTCACAACCGTACTGTTGCAGTTTGTATGGTGATTTAGTTTGTAACATTAAAAATCGAAACGAATGCCAGTAAAGAGTGAAACTTGTGTATTAAGTATAAAAATTGTAACATCAGACTGACACTATTTGGACAAGAAAAGTTATGGAGTTTGAATTTCGGCACTGGGGTGCTATGCGCCTATGTGGTTGGATTAGGTTTTGTGTACTCATTGATATGTAACAAAGTGGATTGAGTTATGCGTGGGCTTTGAACAAATTCCAAACATTTAACTTGCTATAGAAACAGAGTTACAGAGCTGCATATATATAGGGCCAAATGATTGTTTTAAAATATCAAGTATATGTAGTTTGGTTTCATCTGATCTGAGCAATTTGATTTTGCTTCACCTAAATACATATTTTTGTTCCTTTAACCAATGCAGGCTGTGCATGTTGTTGGGACTAAAGGAAAAGGGTCGACTACGGCATTTTTGTCCAGTATATTACGGGAAGCAGGGTATTCTGTTGGATGCTATACAAGGTTAACATTGAAATGAGTACCCAAAGTACTATTAGAAATAATGTTCTTTGTGTTTACTTTGATTTGATTCGTAACCTTGCAGTATTGTAGTTTTAGATAGTAGTATGCATTAATATTAGTATTGTAGTTTTAGATAGTGGTATGTATCTATTTGTAATCTCACTCAAATATCAATATTTATCAATGCCACCGATAAGCAGTTTCCAGAACATAGAACCATGCAACACTGAGAGTTAATGATTTATTGCAGGCTGCAGCTGATGCCTGTTATTGATGTCTTGAATATTTGACTGATTCAGTAAAATTAACATTGTTTTTATGTATTCTTCTCCTTTTGCAGTCCACATCTTTTGACCATTCGTGAGCGAATTTCTGTAGGAAGACATGGGGAACCTGTACCAGCTGTGTCATTGGTAAATCTGTTACGTCAGATCAAGGACATCATTGATGAGTCTGTCGAACTTGAAAATGGAGCACTAACTCATTTTGAGGTATCACTTTATTTGCTACAAAGCCAGTGATGTTGTTTGAGTTTTTTTATGACAGTAAGGGCCAGTAATTCTGCCTTACAATGTCACTCTTATGTTATTCAAGAATTGTATATAATAGATTCCCCTGCCAAACTTTAGGTTTTGAATCTGCATTTTGTTTTTGAATAATTATATTGTATTAGGTTTTTACCTATTAAAAAAATCATTATATTGTGTTATGCAGTCCCTACCTTTTCCATGGTAGCCTACATTAAAGGCTAGAGCATTGGTTGTTACTCCACAACCTTTTGTCTTAATCTTGCGTGCAATATAACTAAAGTTAAGACTTGACTTGTTGATCTATGACCTCATGTCTTATGTGATCTTTACCTTTCTTTCAAGATAACTAAAGTGGCAAATAATGCTGGACTAAAATATTACCGATCAAAAAAATGCTGGACTAAGATATTATTATTGATCATCCTGCAGATTTATCCTTTTTGTGCTATCTTTAATTGAAGCATTTTGAAACCAGATTGTCTATGCTATTCCTTGCCAACTGTTGACTCAAACCCATGCCATTCAAGTCACAAACGTCATGTCCATACTCTAGCTAATATTAGTATCATCTAGGTCTTAGATTGGCAACCTTTTTTCTAGTTTCCTCTTTTGTGTTTTAGCTTTCAACTATAATTTTTCCATTTGACCTCTATGTTACATGCACTGTACATACTTACCAAGAACATTTTATGCAGGTTCTCACTGCTATAGCCTTAAAACTTTTCTCCCAAGAGAAGATTAATATAGCAATTATAGAAGTAAGCATTTGTTTCCCCTTACTTCAGTTTTCTATTTTTCTGACAATGGATGCTTATTTCTCAGTAGATTTGTTCTGCTGTCTTGTTTTGTTTCATGATAGGCATTTTATGCGAATTTCCCATGGGATTACAATTGCTGGTTCTGAAAATTCTTCCTTTGTAACAGGCAGGACTTGGAGGAGCTCGTGATGCTACAAATGTCTTAACAAACACAGGTTTAGCAGTGGCTGTCATAACAACAATAGCCGAGGAACATTTGGCTGCCCTTGGAGGCTCCTTGGAAAGCATTGCAGAGGCAAAAGCAGGGATTATCAAACAAGGCCGTCCAGTTAAGCATCAATTGCTTAATTTGTTTAGTATAGTTGATATTCATTATAAGTTTTATGGTGAACTCTGCTTATGATGCAACAATTGTAAAATACTGATTGAAGTTATATTGCTAGATCTTTCAGTGGTATTCCTATTAAAAAAGTATAATATCTCTGGTTGTGTTTCTTCTTGTATCTTTGTTCAGAGGGTTTGTTTCATTATGTATGGTTTTCAGGTGGTCATTGGTGGTCCATTTGAGAGTCATATAGAAAGTATTTTATATCGTAAAGCTTCCTCAATGAGTTCGCCTGTCATATCAGCAAGTGATCCTGGAATCAGAAGTACAATAAAAAAATTTCAGGGAGCAAGGTGGCAGACCCTTCCAGTCTTGTGATATACACATCAATGTAGCAGAGGGTCTACCATTGGTATATGCATGAACCTTCTTCAGCCTTTTTATATACTGTCAAAACTTAAATTCATTTTAATTGTTTTTGTGCATCCTAAATGCAGTTGTTTTGTCAGAAAAAAAACGATCAATTTTTTTTAATGCATATAAATTCCTTTCAGCTAATAGAACTGAAGGATGTGAAGTTGAGGATGCTTGGTGATCATCAACTTCGAAATGCCGTCACTGCAACTTGTACAGCACTTTGCCTCCGTGACCAAGGTAGTTATATATACAAACAAGTTTTCTCTCTCTCAGGACCGAGGTCATTATATATATTAATAAATATTAGAATAGTACAAATATATCTGTTTGCCAAAATGTTGCCATGATTGTCCCCAAATCCTCTCTACTGGGAATAAACTATTGTTGTGGAGTAGCGGTGTGCATGTTGATGATCTGTTCAACGACTTTTGATGTTGGTTGCAATGACTGGTTGAAAACAAGTTAGTTGATTTAAACAAATGTGTTAATGTTGAATTATAATGCAAAATATTCTGTTGTAGTTTAGCCTTGAAAAAAAGTTAATCTGGAAATGAGGCAGAACTTGGGAACCTTTTGCCTTGAGGTGCACACTTCGCTACTTATAGTGCGGCATCACTTAAGTAGCTTGAGGCCCTTAGCTTGTGGTGTGTTGATTCGATGTGCTCAGGCTTTGGTCTCCCTTCTAAGATGCAAATAAATAGTGTTATGCACAAGTAATGATGAATCCTTTGAAGTTGCTGTATGTCACATACCTGATGTAAACGAATATTTCCTACAAAACATCAGCCCTAGTATACCTTGAACTTCTAAATCTTCAAGGAGTGATAACACTACAGTTTGTTGACCAAATCCTATATTTCTCATATTTCTCCTACGTGCTTCTCTGTGAACCAGTAACATGTCTTTTCTTAAATTTCACGGGTCAATTAAGCGGATAGCATTTTGAAGTTCAATAATTAACTTTTCAGTAGACGGTAGCATGTCATTATTGTGTTTCCACATTCACTACTTTTACATAGCTAGATTATAAGGATCTCTCAGAAGGATAATCATTTCCAAGTTGGGCACTTAATAGGAATGCTAGTGTTCTTTGTTTATTAGTGTCTACATATAGTTTTCTGCGTCACCACTACTACCATACTCATTGTTGGGTATAGCTTACAGTAGAATCTTGATTGATAATATTAATATCTATTGTTATTTGCTTATGTTTGAATTATTGATGATGGCATTGCTATTTAATTATATGATCGTTAATTTTTATACAGAACTTTTTAGGCTTACTTGTGCCTCTTGGAAGTAGATTTGTCTTGTACGCAATTACGGCTTTTCAATCCTTGATTTTGTCTTCTTCTTCCTTTTAATCTAGCTCACAGGATAGTCATCGAGAAGAAAAAAGGTAACAAGATCTTCATTGTTTTGAGGATAGCCATCTGCCCATCTTTAATATTATATTATTATTATTAATATTCTACGCAGTGCAATGTGAATTGCAAATGATCTGGTGTTGCAAGTATATGATTAAATTACTAAAGACATGGAATCCAAGTCGCAATTGTTTTAACCTATATATGATTTTTTCCCTTCATTCCATCATGATGTCCTAACCAAAATCTTGAAATTTCAAGGGTGGAATATATCAGAAGGATCAATCCGTGCTGGTCTGGAGCAGGCAATGTTACCCGGAAGATGTCAAATCTTAACAGACCAGGAAGTAGAGACCATAGATTTATCTGGGGCCCATGTGATGATTGACGGACGTTGCCCTACTTCTTAACGCTATAGAATTCTCGGATTATAATATTTCGGCTGATGTTTTTGAAATGCTGACAGCGCACACTGAAGCATCAGCTAAAAGCTTAGCAGAAACTATTAGGAAGACATGTAAACATGAAGCAGTAGCACTTATAGTAGCAATGGCAATCGACAAAGATCATGTTGCATTTTCAAGGCAACTTCTATCAGGTATCTTCTTTTTTTAAATTTTTATGTCTGCCTTGTTTGCCTTCCAAAACAAGTTATTACTGTTTCTATGTTTATACTATAAGCTCATCTCCTTAAGGTGTATCTTTCTAAGAATATTTTGTATATGCAACTCTCATTTAGGCCAACTAATACTGTCTTGATGTTGCAATATATATGGTAGCCGGAGAATTTCTTGCAGTAGCTTTGTCTAATTCCATCTACTTCGATCTGTATTCCAGTGTGCATACCTTATATTAGATTTTTTCCCCTCTCAACAATCGAGCTGTAGTGCCCTTGCTTATTAATTTAAAGGAACTAGCTTCATAATTTATACCATATGCATGTCCATGCCAATATTTTTCTTTGAATGATAAAAAAATAAAAAATATTTTATACGCATATCTGTGCTTTCTAGTCATGGTAATGGTTATATTATTGTATTTTGCAATACATTGTATAAGCCTAGATGATACTTTTTTAAGTATATGTTTCAACTTTCGATACATAGGTTTGTAGGTGCTTTGCTGTTGATAAAGGCCTAGCATTTGTTTGTTATTTAAACAATCACTTGAAATGAAATAATTTTATCTTCAACTTCTGAAACTATTGTCCTTTTCATGTCCCACCGTAGTATGTAGAATCACCTAGTCACGGTTCATGATCTCAAATATGAAGATTTATCAGCGTGATCTTCTCATGAACATAGTGCTCATATAGCGTCTGCCATTTATAAACATGACTAAGATGTTTCAAATGTTCATATTCTTGTGTAGCATTTAGAAATTCTCAGGTGATACTTCTTAATTATGGCATGAATCTTTTAATATTTCTTTTGGCAGGTCTTAAGCCTGAAATTGTCTTGTTGTCAGAAGTAAATATTGCTGAGTCCAGATCCCGTATGACCCCAGCATCTTCACTTAAAAAATCTTGGCTCCGCTGTACCACTGATTTGGGTATTGGTGTTTTAGATATTGGTAATATTACATACAATGTTCCATCTTTGGCAAAGGACAAGAAATCCTTGTTAATTGGTTGTGAAACGGAGTCCGTAAAAAATTCACTTAAGGCTGCCAATCAGTTGCTTAGGTCCAGATGTGGTGAACGAGCTGGACTAATAGTGGTGACTGGCTCTCTTCATATTGTTTCTTCTGTACTGGCTGCTGTCTCCTGAAATGGGTGGCCTTTGATGTCACCACTGTGGTTGAAAAATGGTAAACTTTCATGTTACCATAACATCTCTGAGATCAAGATGTATCAACAAAATTTATTGTATTCCTCTTTCAAGTTTAAACTTTTTTATTTTCTTGAACATGAGGCCTTATCTTTTCTTTGCTTTCTTAAGCTTTAATTTGTTTACTTGAGCTGGCTTTGAGTGCAATTCCCAACTTGATACATTTGATTGCAATGTTCAGGTGGGCGGTCGCCTAGGCGAATAGGCGACGCCTAGGCAACCACCCCTGCTGGTGTGACCACCCGCACACCTTGTGTGCGGGTTGTGCTGTCGCCTAGGCGACCAGGCGAGCACCTAATCGCCTAGGCGACCATCTGTTGCAGCCCCTCTTCTCCTCCTTTCCATTCCTGCCGGTGAAGGTTTTGGTGCAGCCTTCTTCCCTCCTTTCTCATCTTGTCGGCTGGGTTAAGGTTTGGAGGAGAGATTAGAGAGGGTGAGGGATGGATTAGGGTTTGTGGGAGAGATTAGAGATGGTAGCCGTCACTTTTGTTTTGGGGTTAGGGTTATGGTTTGAGAAAATGAGTTATATATAGGGGTTGTGTTTGGTTAGATGAAATCTTGACCCTCTGTTTTTTTTTCTTTTTTTAAACACCCCTTCATATTTTCTAATTCTATCTAAGTGTTTTTTAAAGGCCAAACATAGAAGATTTTTTCTATAATTTTTTTTTGTATTTTCCTGTATTTTTTGTAATTTTCCCCTATTTTTTTTAATAAAAACAAAAATAATAATTAAAATAAAAAAATATCGCCTACAACTGGGCTATCGCCCAATTGCCTAGGCGTCAGGGCAAGCCCAGTCGCCTGGGATCGCCTAGGCGATCCCTGAACATTGTTTGATTGTGGCTCCCCAAGGTGTGGTTCACCAGTCAAGGCAGTGATTACATAGCCTTGGGACGATGATTCGAATCCCACGAGTGCACCTTAGTGAAAATGGTGTTAGGTCACCCCCAGTTTGAATCCACAACCCACATGTCTCAAAGTGTGTGTGTGTTTGCTGGGGATTTGTGGGTCATCAAAAAAAAAGATGCAATTGCTTGTGGATGTTTGACACTTACATTGGAAGAGTGATAACCTCAGTTCCCTAGTTTGAGTTCAAAAGAGCATGTGAATCTTTTTCACTGGGTGGTTACTCTAATGGTTGTAATTCTTAAATCAGCTGAATTTGCTTTGCTGTCTCCAGTTAGAAAAGATAAAGGTTTGAATTCAGAACTTTTTTTCATATACAACTGTGCAAACTAATCAATTTCTGCCTCCTGCTTGAATAGTTACCTGTTTTTGGGATTAACAAAAATATTAACCTTGGCATTCTATACCGTTTCTTGTCTGTATATCAATATCTTCATATATTCACCACCATTACCAGAAATATTTGTTCCATTATGTCTGTAACTGAGTTTTCTTCTGTAGTCAGTTGTTCACTGATCGTTTGTGCATCTCGTGCATGTTTACAAGTATTATGAATATGTTCATGTCAGAAATAAGAGACCTTTAATCACTTATGTTGCTATGTGAAGCATGATCCCAGAATTTATTGAATGTCAAAATAGCTACTCACGAGCATAACTATATTTCCCGTGTTGGTTAATATTTTGACAGAGTTGAAAAGGTAAGGCATGGAAACAGCATGTTGGTTCGTGGTCCAAGAATGTGAATCGAGCTTGTTGAGTTCAGCATTTGTTGCATGTGCATCTCTGGACGAGAAAAGGTGTTGCTTCTGTTCCATTCATAATACATAGGTAAGCATCAGTTGGCTTTCTAATCGCAAGATATGCAATTTTTTGTGAGAATTTTGATATGTTTTGTCCACTTTCATCCTGTTGATGTAGATCTTTAGTTGATAAACCAAATTAATTTGTGGTACTTTTGAAATTGGGTTCTTAACGGAGCACAAGTCAAGTTTGATTTTTGAAAGCACTATTTCAGTTTAACTGAAAGATACTCATGTCAATTAAAAACATATGGAATTGTGGAAACAAGTGATTGAAATAAATGGAGCACTAGTCAAGTTTGGGTTTCAATTTTGTTTCTCTTTTCTTTTGTTCAACAAGAATCAACTGACACCGGAACAATATTTCATTGTCGAGATTTTCAGTTTCATGGGTTTTGATGAATTCCTTTTTTCTGTTGACCATTTCATGTGCATATATTACATTAGCATGTGATACAGTTAGTGCCAGTGGGGTGTCCCACATGCGTCATTTATAGTAACTATTTCTAGATCCATTATTGACAAACCAGTCGTATATGAGAAGCTAGACTTGATTTTCGAGGGGATTCTCTGATCTCATTACACCGAAGCATCCTTCTTTAACTGACATTAGTACATATGGGGCTTCATTCTTTAAGCTCTTGCTTTCCTTGCACGTTCTCTCTCACAATAATATAGGGTCCTATTGTGGAAATGGTCAATCATCTCTACACATGATCCTCATGTTCTTGACTCTGCACCTGTAGTTGGAGATGCCATAGCTGCACAGCACCTTCACCATATTATTATGTTTGACTTTAGACATTGATATCCTATTTTAGTTTCAAACTATTCCGACTCTCTGACATGCCCATACTAGTATACCTAATCTTGATTGTGAACATAATGTTGTTTTTCATAATATAATATACGTATGAAGAAATTTAGCCAGATATGTGATTTGGTAAGTCTTTTTAATCTATTGACAAGATAAAAATGGTGTCTACGTGTTTAACCAATTCTTATCGTATGGTTATAATGTTTGGTCATTACATGATCTCATGTGAGCTTTTCCTCCCACCTGCTACTTTAGTTGTTACATGCTCGAGTCATGAACGCATTAAACTGTTCCGATAACTAGTCAATGCTATCATAGTTTATCTGTTATCTTTTTCCATGTAGATGGATCAGATGTTCTTCATATAAAAGAAAAGGGTTTTCTACTTATTATGCATGGCCACGTTAATCTCTTCCACTCAAGATTCACATGTCATGGGAGGGCACATCTTAATCTACGCACCAACCATATCTGTACATTAACTGCTGCATGTCTTTGTTAAGATATGGGCCCATCCTGGTGATACAAATTGTAGGCAATCAATGAACAAAGATATTAAGTAAACAACCTTTTCCCCCATAACTCCATAAGTACTAGACATGGAGTAAACCTGCCATTTTGTGGTGCTGGTGAAGCAGTCGTGAAACATTTGAACTTTCACTAAACCACCAGACTTTTTCATCTTAAAACCAACAATTCCAGCTATTCTTTCCAAAGCAACGACATCAGAGATGGAGAAGAAGAAAACCCATTATGATCCTCACCAGAGCATCACAAAGAAGGCGGCAGTTTGGGACTGTGATAGCTCGCTTTACGTCTCCTTTGAGCTCAAATCTTTCAAGCAGCAACTTGACTCGGCCATTGCCTCCCGCACTCAATCCATGCCAAGGATGTTGGAGCCGGTGGTGTCTGAGCATAAGAAGCCATTGAAAATTGCTAGATTGGTGCGAAAGTTTATCCGATCGGTCTTTCGAGGTAAACAAAGTGCAACTAGAGGTTCTGGAGATTATATCTATGTTGAGCACGACCATTACAGTGGATTCTGGGAGGGACGTGGGCTGGCAACAATACCAGAGATGTGCGAAAAGGGTTCGGAGTCACCGGAGCTGGGGTTAGCGGTTAGGAAGACAGTGTCGGAGAGGTTTCCCGGCCATGTTGGGGTTTTCCGGTGATAATTAAGTTTTTTAATTGTTTAATCAAATATATAGTGGAGCCTGTCTATTTAGTCAAGTACTCAAGTTTGTGTGTGATTGTATAACGTATGAAAGAATCGAACTTATTTCTTTTGTATCACAGGTTTTGCTTCTGGAATGTAGATTGGCTTGGGGTTTGTTTTGTTTCTTTGAGTGTAATGTGTTATTACGTGTACGTATATGCGTGACTCAATTGTACATAGCTCCTTAAAGCCTATGGTTGTAGTTGTGTTAGGTTGCCCAGTTCACATGCATGATCACACAAAAATGCACAAAGGGTCAACTGTTTAATAAGTGGATCAAATAATTCATCCACAAAATACAGGAACCATTCGATGCTCTCAATCAACTCATTAATGATTCAAGTTCTGAAACGACTCCAGAAATTGAATCTTCCATGATTTAACTTTTGAAAGTAAAGGACGAAATCTGTTGTTTTTCCGTGTTCAGTTCAGAACATGTGATAATCTGTAAATTCTCGAAATTCTAATTTTAGAATCTTTGGTTTTGAAAACTCTAGCTCAACAAACCGGATCGAAGTTCATGTTAGACTTTAAAATCATAAATCAGAAGTGAATTCACCTAATCCGCTCTTGTGTGTATGTTTTTCTTAAAAATAGGGACAAAAAGTCATCTCTTGCATAAACTTGCAACTAAAGAACTGAAATTTTAGAATGTCCATCAATTTCATCTTACATAGGTTAATTCAGCAATACTGCAAATCTAATCCTTCACTTGTGAAGTTTTAAACCATTTTTTAGCAAACTAATGCACGACATGCGACAGACCTTGATACTTCCTAATTAGTAAATTCGACCCAATAATACTTTTGAATTATCCAAATAACTATCCGTCGGCCCAATTACTAATTCCGGAGATCCGGATAAGATTCGAACACAACAGAACCATCTACCCGATTACCGAAACAAAATGTGATCGATGACAAAACATCGAGACGCTCAAAGCCTCGATTAGTCAAATGTATACTCTTAAAAAACAAAGCATTTCAATAATAAGGTGGTATATACTATATAGAAACGTACACACCCACTCGAAAATATAATACTTAATTTAGATAACTCTTAACACAAATCTAGTCCTTCAGACAACTCTTATATTTCCCAACACACAAGTCTCCACTTCTCCATCACAGTCGTCTTCAGTCCATAGCTGGTGGAATACTGCAACAACAAAAGAGTACAAACATATATGTTAGAATAGGACGTTATCATTACATTATTGCTTAATATTATAGGATGTCATTTGATATTTATCAAACCAAAAGATATATACTTTTTTTCCCGCATTGCAATATTTAACAGACCAACTATATATACCTGGAACAGTTGATGGAGGCGGAAATGGGCATGCTGACGTGAATACCGCACAAGGTCGGAAGCCGAACGGCCCGGGTTGAATCAAGCCCGATCAACTGGGCTCCCCAGCTCTTGATGCACTCACACACCGCTGCCCTATCATCGTCGGTAACGGATGCCATCCTCCTTGCAGCTGTGGCGCCCGCGCAGCAAAGCGGGGACGGGTGCATGACCCGGTCGGACAAGTACGGTGTGCAGGGTGTCAACACCCTGTCAACGTCGGCGCACGACGCTCGAGCTCCCACCGATGACTGAGCATCAAGGGTTGAGGACGTCGTGAGCAATACCACAAACACAAATTGGGCTGCCATTGCCATATTTTGTTTGGATTATCACCTAATTGGCTTGGGTACGTACGTTTGTTAGTTCTTGGAGTGAATGATGTTGGATGTGTAAGGGAGATACATATATTTATATATATAGAAGAGTTAGAGGAATATCATCATGCATAATTAATTATGGTAATTAGGATTGGCATGTTCATGGCGTGTTGTTAGAGTAGGTTGGAGTGGGAGATGTTGTGGGAGTGTAGTTATTTGAGTAGGAAGATCATAGTGTTGATGTGATGATATTGGATGGGCACTTAATGTTAATTAAGCATTTTTGCTGTATCATTTTTTGAAGTTTTTAGTTACACTATTCGAATTATGCCTCAGAATACGATCCCCTTACCTAGATTTCAAGTTAGCATGAGAGTTTTGGAATGCAAAAACTTGATTAATTAAACATATATAAGAACCAGTCACGTTCGTTAATTATATCAGATTAATTGGTTACAGGGAAGTGGATCTAATAATAATAAGTTGCACACTTTTATATTCTTAATTAGTATGTTTAGGTACTACATACATACGTACCGAGAAAGATTGTTTTTGTATATGTTATCTTTAACATATGCATGCGATCGATCATATATTCATACTATATAAAGTTGGATTAGACTACTGCCTTTTGCCATAACTAAGCAGGATGTTGTCCTACATTTTGATCACGAACGATGAAAGTCAACAAAAAATACATGGCAATGAAGAGCGGTCGCAGGAATTTCTACTCGTACTATATGTTCACATTTTTGAAAAAAATAATAAAATGTGAGAATTAAACCATGAAGAGCTGCAAGTAATCTTAAGAATACTTGAAGAAGCTATGATGCTTTGACTTGGACCTCTCCTAACCCAAATCTTGACGATGGTATCTACATGAATTGTAGGAACTCCAAGATTGACTTGTTTGAATACCATCCTAGGTTGACATGATCATTTAATCTGGTTTATAGTTATAGATATTGTGTTTCCTTTTAATCATCACCAATCTTAATTTCTCTTATGTCGACATATATGGGGCTGTACGTGCTTTGGTGTTGTGTACTTCTCTTCGTCGAAAGGTAAATTGTAGTTTGTCTTCTTCATCAATATATGTCTCTCGATCACTTTGTAGCTACCAACAATATTATCGATATTGAAGGTTTCTTGGGTCCTTCCATCTTGGAGATTGCCTTACTATTTAGACCTCCATGCACATGACAGGCCAATAATTCTTACCGTAACAAAATCTTGTATTCCTAATTTTCTCATCTCCTCCTCATTCATGGGACATATATTTAGTTGATCATAGGGAATTTAGTCTCTTAAATTTTTACCTTCATTCCAAGTGCCTAAAGGCCGAAGCCGTGTTATACTTGTATTCGTAATTTACAAATAATGCTGCATAGATTTTAATTTCTTTTGGCTGAAGTTTGCAAAAGAAAAAGAAAGAAATTGGGAAGAATTTATTAGAATGAACTCCGACCATGAGTTACTTCACACACAACCAAGTTTACAATTTTATTGCAAGTAAATGTTACAAGTTTAACCAAGTTGAGATAATTCAATTGGTTATCTTGAGATTTTCCCAACCAAAAGGTTGTAGGTTCAAACTCTATCAACCCATTAAAATTTTCTCATCTCCTCCTCATTCATGGGGCTTTTGTGTGTATCTATGTTCTGCAAAATAATAAAAATGTATTTTTTTATTAAAAAAGTTACATGTTTGACTTTTCGATACTCTTTCCGGTGATACGGCAGAAACCTGTGTGCACTTTATTATTGCCTTTTGATTTGTTGGGAAATCCAACTTAATGCTTATGTCACCTAAATACCATGAAAAATCTAAGAATCAAATGACAAAACGAACGGCCATACCAAACAAAACATACACACCAACTTATCGTGGTTTCAAGAACTCATAGCATGATTCAACATTGAAGTATAGGTGATAGCTCACCACCCTCTCAATCTCTATATCACCACCTCTCAATCTCTTAATCACTCAAACTTACACATATAACTAAACTTCGGTACTCCTAGCATCGAAGTTTAACAGCTTCCAATTTAAAACAATTCTTTGAATTTTGAACAAGGCTTTCAAAAAAATAATTTAAAAAGATGATAATTATCACCCTTGACTTTAAACCTTCCATTCTAAAGAAACATCATACCACATCAAATCATTTCACATACATGAAAGCAATTATTATTTTACCATCGGGCATCGGTGGAACTTAAATATAACGTACGTACATATATATAAACATTAGATGCATCTTGAACACTTCGATTTTAGTACAAATATACAAATTTACATATTTCATATCATGATGCATTTCCACTTCAAAAACTGAAAGGAATGCAGGGCATATATACGAGTTTGCTGCCAAAGCTTGAATTTCATCTAGGGTGGTGTCATGAGAGTGCTGAACATTCAATCCACCTCCTCACTAAAACAAAAACAAGAAACAAACAAAAACTCCAACCAACAACAACAAGTAAGAAGCAATTAGACCAAACTAGTGGTTTCAATACTTCAAACACACACTAAACTAGTTTTCACATAACCTCGGGAATGCTCTCAAGTGTTGGTCTCCACGAATCACTTGAGGATCTTCCACACACAGCACCAGTACGTTTGGTTCCAATCAAGTCCAGCTCCTTCACAAGTTGGTCGATTATCATCTCCTTGTTCCGAACACTCTTCGCTAACAACCTCACAGCCTCTGCCTTTGTTAAGAGAACCTTCAATCTCACAACCTTCTTCTCCACCACCTTCTCTTCCTCTTCTTCTATCTTTGTGGTGTTGCTTGTTTCATAAATTGGCTCGGTTGTATTGGTCAGGGTGTGCTTGGAAGACCAACTCTTCTTTGCACCACAAGCAAAGAAAAACACAAGGGAAAAGTTGCCCATGAGGGTGCAAGCAAGAGGTTTGGTGGAGCACATGGTTTTGTTCGTGTGTATATATATACTACTACAAGAGAATATGTGTGGGGGATATATCGTATAGGTTGGTAGTGAGGACTGTTTTTTGGCAAAATAAGTTAATAACTATTGGAATTCTAATAACTAACGTATAACAAGTTTGAATTTCTAAGTTTTATCGTAGACCATGAGTAGACTTGAAGTTGTATTGTGATGATATTAGTGACATGGAGCGGCAGACGTAGAAATCTCTTCTATTAGATAAGGAAGAAGAGAGGATGACACAAAAGTGCCTTTCCACGTGGTGGCTGTCAAACTAAAACTTTGACGGCTACTAAATATTGAACAAAGAAGAGAGAATATCGGAATATGATGTACGATAAACCAAGAAAAGAGGTCGTGTTTGGCGGCAGAATCAACGGTCAGGATCATTCTGCATCCATCGTGCCGTAGGAAGGGCCCACAAATTCGTAGGGAATGGATATATATGGTGGGCCACCTCGTGTCTGTGATGTGTTCAATGAAATGTGCTCGTGTGTTTGGAATTTCATATTACGATTTACGAACGAGTTATGGAAAATTGTTTATCCAAATTTCGGAAGGTAACTGTTGCCCATATATAGTACTGGTCTAATTAATTAAATACGAATTAGAATTGTTAGGTATGTTGAGAATCTGCAACTTTCATCAATCAGTTTGGTTAAAGAAAACACTTATGTTAGATATGATATAATGGAAATATAATTACACACTGTCTGAAAAAGAATCATATATACCATCTCATGATATGTTAAAGAAGATTTTAGGTCGAAGTACAAAACACGTGGGGTGAAAAACTTTGCCAATAAGCTTATGACCATTGTGAACTGTTATATGTTTCTAAGTAGCACATGTATAAAGATCAAGTATTCAATCTTGTGCAACTAAATGGTCCCATAAGTTTTGAAATGTCATTACCTACATCCTTATGAAAAGCCGAAGCTTCCCAAGATACATGAGAGGAGATATATGGTCTAAGAAATGAGACGGAAAATACGAGATTAAAGTCCAATAATTGTAACCACGTGGATAATTTGCTAACTTATTCACCATCCAAGAAGGTTCGAGGGGTCGCATCACATCTCGTGAGATGCTCTTTGGAAATTAACAGGACAAAACAAGCATGCCAACACAATATGACATCAAAAGAATTTGTTTATTATGGCTAATGAACCTTTTGTGAAATGATGCAATCTATAATGCCAAAAAGGAGGGTGATAGTCCAGAGTAGTTGACCAAAGTGCTACGTTACACTGTTGTTCCTACTGCAAACTAAGTCACTAATTAAGCACTATCGGACGTTGATCACGAGTTAGATTAGTTGGTAGAAAGGCATTACCTATGATATAAGTCTATTCCTACCACTATGGTCGTAAATGGGTTGGGTAAAAACCGTTTAACCGTCCTAACCGACGGGTAGGATCACAGACTCACGGGTTGTGAAAATCATAACCGTTTAATAAATGGACGGATAATGTTACATGATTTAACTCGTCCGTTTAACCGTTTAACCGTGAAACATAATGAATATATATAATATTTTATTATATATACTATATACATATAATTGTTTGTATTATGTGGATGTTTGATGTTGTATTATATGAATTTGTTGATGTTTAGATTATGAATTTTGGGAGTTTTTGATTATAAAATTATGGATGTTATGATGTCTTAAACAAGTTTGACAATTTTTTATCCATTTATCCAACTCTTATATCAATTTTAATATTCATTAAGTTTTAACCATATAACCATTTAACCGTGTAAAACCGTTTAGTTAAATTAAACGGGTAGGTTCATGAGTAGAGGTAAAAATAAACGGGTTTCAAATCGAACCGCGAACTGTTTAATTAGACGGATAGGGTCATGAGTAAGCTCTATAACGAGTCACGAACCGCCCATTTCCAGTCCTATCTACCACCTACGGGCTACGGATTAACATACTCAGGTTCTTAAAGACAACCGAATTTATAAAGTTCACGGAGGATTGGTCTGTTGAACACCTGCCAAGATGTTTGCCTTTTACGCTTTAAGCATCCTACGTGATAAGAACTAAGAAGATTTCAAGAACAATAAAAACTATTTACCGTCAAAAGGAAGACAACAAGGGCAAGTTACAAGTCACATATACTAATATCATGTAATATATACTACTAATGAAAAAGACAAGATTGATGTTTGTTGGTGGATGAATTCGTCAGTTTTCCTCTTGCCACTTGGGCGGATTGAGTTCCAATCAGTCCTTCGATCTACGTGGGATATTGGTAGCTTCTACCGGTACGAACGCACATGATAATCAATAAATCATTTAAGGAATTTATAGAAGCCACCGATATTGACTTCATTACATTCTCTTTGAAGTCCTTAACACCTTATCGATCTCTCTCTAGTAGCATTTAGTAAGCAACCATCCAGAAAGAAAGTTCAGCTTTATACTTCTCCTTCGCTAAGCAAAGACTAGTAGCAAGGTAGCATAGCAGACAACCAGGACCAATCTCATTTAAGAGGCTATCCAAGGCTTAAAAAATTACCTAAATGGGTCCTGAGATGGTCTCTGTCTCTTTCTATTTGGATGTTGCAGAGTCTATTAAGGAAGGGTTTATAATATGATTTATATTATGATTGCTATTTGACATATCTGCAGGTGCGTGGCTCCTGTTCTGTCCATGAAGACAAGGATGAAGGCACGAGCTCGAAGGGGCTGCCATATCTCTCCCGTGTAACTAATTTCGAGAATCATGTTCAATACATATCCACGGTCCACTGGATACTACAGAACATGGGCTGCAATGGAAGGAAGACTAGCCTTGTGTATGAAACCAAAAGGTGCGGAAAGTTTCATGTGAAGAATAGACGAAAATGGACAAATGCAAACTAACAAAAGCAAGGATGAGATGCAACAGATAATTGGGAACTGCGTCAAATTTTCTGGAAGATTTACATATGATATAATTCGAACGTGTCTGGGTGGAAAACACAAGTTGATCCACTGCTAAACACGTTGAACAGTCATTCTTCAAGATCTGCCGGCTGACCAGTCAGTGTATCATCAAATCGATGATGATATCAATATATTGCACATAAAAATATGGATAAGTTAGACTGAACACCAAATGTTAGAGCTTGAACTGAGACGTCAATAGAACACAACCCCATACAACACCAGAAAACTGGAACAGTATTATAGACGAGAAGTTGGCTTGTTTTAAAACTGAAAGGCAAAAAACAACACACACACAATAAACAGTCAGATCTTGATAATTTCACTTCTCACTCCAAAAAACAACAGAGTTAAAATAATAATAAAATGGTTTTTTTCTTGTGTATATATGTTGCTGAAAATGACAAGGGGGCAGCAAACAGCAAGAGCATTCAACAGAGCACTCAATCAGCATTCAGCAGAAGTATGTGGAGATGCTTCGTGGCCTCGAGTGCCCAAATAGATTTGGACAAGATTATATTTCAGTGTCACCACAACTTATGAGCAATTGTGAGACCATTCTTCGTGCAAAAGGCACATAACTCAAGCTGTACCTGAATATTTATTTCAACATATTAGTTCTCTGGTCTATGAATTTAGAGGTGAAATATTTCAGTTCCACGTAATCAGGTACTTTATTTTCCGGAATATAATAGCTATTTGAGATTAAAGTTCTTTTTTTTGTGATGAATAGAAAAATTTCACATCAGAAATGAGGATTTTGCATGTCATTGTTTAATCATCGTACCAATTCAAGAGTAAAAATTGTAGAAGGTTATATATCATGGCTATAATCCCCGCTTGTACACATACCCACGGCATACCCACAGTCCACCTTACACTACAGAACAAGGTTATCAATAGATAAAGAGCATAATACTTATTGAAGAACCTCTATAGTGGTAAAGAAAGACTTCTTAAAAAAACAGAACACCAAATTTTATTTGAACTCGCCGGTTACAAGAAAAATGGTGAGTTTAGTCATTCATAAATTATTCCATCTAAATAAAGCAACCCTCTACTACTAGAGAACAACACTCTTTTGTCTCAGGCTATGGATGATGACAAAACATGCCGCAGATTCCATTCTTGTCTAATATATTTGTGTGATTTCGAAAAGATGATTAAACTAAAGAGATGAGAACCATCAGAAGAAATATTGACAAAATTTATAGCAAAAAACTGAGCTATACATCAAAACTCAAAAGAGGAAGAGAGCTTCCATCGATCATATTCACAACTCATTGAAATGAACTAGACGATTCTCATGAATTCCATTCAAAAGAGATGAAGACGTACCATATAAGAGCGCATATCTCAGCAATCATAGCAAGAACTGTCAGAATCTTGTTATGTAACTGTTACATGAAAACAAGAATGTATAGTCTTTAAAAGACTATTAATTACGTGATAATCTTAAAATTTTAAAAACAAGTTAAAGGTTGCTAAATACCAAAAGAGCGCATATAAGTGCTAGAGTGATGCTTCCAACATAAATGCAAGTGGCATAAATTCTAACAGGATCGAACATCATCCTTGCTTGTTGACCTAGTCCAATGATGAAGACTGTGCTGCCAAAAAAAAGGTTCCAACTTCATTAAGTTCAAATAATTTAATAACAGGATAAAGAAACAATCTCCACAAAAATAATTTCAGTCTCTCCTAAAAATAGTGAGACGTGAGAACTAAACATCTGGCCCAAGAAACTTAGAAGCATTTGAAACCATAAACTTCCTTTGCTACTAAATTTGCTTGATCTACATAGTGGATCTCAAAATGTCCAAGCTCGTGAAGAAATATACATGTGATATCCTTTTTCTTTCTTGCTCTTTAATATTGTGCCTCGTAGAGCATAAACAACAGCATCCGGCCTACCCCGGGGCGTCCTGCTTCCTCTTTTTGCCACATCAGTTTCTCTCTCTGTCACATCAACTTCTCTCTCTGCCACGTAAGCTCACCCAACCCACCCAAAAATTTCCCTTAATCACGCCCAGAAACACCCTACATTCTCTTTCATCCACGTCATTTGGAAATCATTCTTAGGTATAAAAAAATCACAAAAAAAATCTACAAAATCAAAACAAATAAAAAAACATATTTTCAAAAAACAAATTGATGAAATAATTTAAAAGGAATTTAAAATGATTTTTTAAATATTTTTAACAAAAAATAAATAAATTTCAGCGAATTGGTAGGGGACACGTGCCCCCACCTAAAAAATTTCTCCTCCCGCCCGGGCGATTTCGCGCGACACCCATCGCCCGATCATCCGCACGGGTGGGTGTCGTGCACATGAGGTGGCAGAGTTTTTTAGGCGGGATTTCGGACGTGGCAAGCGGGGGTGATGGTGTGCCCGATGATTAACTCTGCTCTTATAAAGACAGCTGAAAAACTGAAATTTTACAAATACCTTAAAACCAAAAACTATAGGTACATTACATAAGACATGTAATTTACACATTAATTGGAGTACGTGTTGACCTTTTTGAGAACTGATGACTGTATTCAAGTCAAGAACCACAAATCTACAATTCATTTCATTGTAAAGATTTTATGAACAATAACATACAGGTGCACAACAAAAAACTGCTATTTATATCAAGTGCTCAATATATAAAACTTGTCAATTGTTAAGTAAGAATACATGACCATAATAACTCAGAATTCACTGGAATTACAGATATACCTTCCAACAGCCAACAGATTTCCCAGGCTGAATAACAATGCAAATTTGACTGGCCTGTACACAACAACTAGTGACTGCATACATAAAGCAACAAAAAGAATAAAAGATTATTTATAATAATTTTTTCAATACATTGTACTGATAAAAAAAGAGTTTCAATAAATTGTTCATTTAAGTTATCTTTCTCGAAGAATATGAAATACATTTCTGTCATATATTTGTGAATATTGTTGCCTTATTTTATCAAGTACCACAAGGAGTTACTCTGCTTTTAGAGTTGGAGAAGCACCAGTATCAAAAGAAAAGAAACATAAAACAAATCCTATTTTTCAGAAAAAAGATCATCATCAGAAAGTATTAGTACTAGTTTGAAGGAGAAAAGCAAAATCAACTTTTGCGAAATATCTAGTTTCGACTTCTATACTAACATTGCTTGGTACATGTAAATATTTTGAGACAAGTTGATTACATTCAGAGTTTTGAGTATTTCCAATTTAAATGCAAGCAAATTACTTGATTATTACATGAGACTAATGTTAATATTTTATACCAAAATTTCTTGACAGGCCATCACTTTTCTTTTGATAAAAAATGTATATACTTGAAGATGAAAAATGTACATATATAACTTGTAATTCAATGTTCTATTAAGCTAAATGAGCATGTAGGTGGAGAAAGTTTAAGGTTTCAAAACTCATGCTTTGCTCTAGATTATAACCATTTCAGCTAAAATTCAGATTTAAATGTTATAAGTAAATCCATGAAAGATATATGAAAGACTTAGATGTTTTGAGAAAACAACTAGCCTTTAAGTTCACCTGACACAGAGGATATCCTAAACTTTTTCTATATATTTACAAAGCTTTCATGATAAGAAGGGGCAGTAAGGAATTGGAGCAATCTCAACAGTGCCGGATTCTTAAATTTTCAAACAAATTATCACCTAAATATGTTGGCGTGTAAAGCCATATTTGTTATGTAATAGAGGTTCAACTAAGATGCATTGAAAAAATATACGTGTATTCATTAAAGTGTAAAGGGCAACATCATCACCTCAAAACCAAAATGAAGAACGAGTTATTGAATTCTCTAGAAATGGTGACGAGAAATTAAAAAGGACCTCAGATTAATATTCAAAATGCTATCATATGGAATGTACCTAATGTGTCCATGATTCCCAAATTTATCCTAGTTTTGTTTCTAACTTTTACTTTCTCATACATATACCGGGAAAAACGAAACTTGAGCAGTGTGTGGACAATAAAAGGCATATAAGCACATCATATAATTCTTAGAAGAAAAAACTATGCTTTGAAGTTTGCGCTATCTTTGTTTTCCAATTAGTTCGTACCTACACTAACATTCAAGAAATAGAGCACAAACCATGACTACTGCTGTAACAAGATATTTTATTTTCCACTTGAACCGAATTGCCAAATTCCATCAAAGAACCTAAATTTACAAAAGAAAATTATAGGAAAATTCATCCCAAAAGCTAGTACGTACATTGAAGAAACTTATTAAGCTATATACCATACCACCTAATGTGCAACTGAACTGACCAAATAGTTCCTAACAGTCATCCCAATAAAATGAGTTAATCCACATCATATCGTAACCAAAAATGAACATCAATGCCATCCATTTCCACCATCCGAGGCACAACCAAACCATCAAACAAAACTTTCCATCCAAACATCCCGACCTTCAAAGTTCTAACACAAACCTCCATATCCACTTATAGATAAGGCTTCAAATGGTTACCAAGTATCTAACTATCCGAGTCGAAATTCTATAGTCAATTGGTCTTCGGTTAGATATTTCTTAACAACTGGAATTCGAGCACGAACAACATACCAGAAGCAAGAAAGCCGATCCAACCAGCAAGAAAGTGGCGAAAGCGTAGATCCTCTAATCACAAAAACACATCAAGCAACAGAGCAGGAGAAACCACATTGCGCATTGGGGGATCGGCGTTACCTGCAAGGGCGAGAGCGAGCACAAGCCATCAGAGTCGGCCAGAAGGGGGTCGTCGCGATCGTCGTCTCCGGTTAGGGTTTGGTCGAGTCTTCCCATTGCGTAGCGCAGCGTCTCCATCACTCCAACTCGACGAAAGCGGAACGTGTCTGCCGCCAGGAATGAACAACCCCGACGTGAGACTCAATTGTCGGGTTCAGATGACCCGACCCGTTTAAGGCTTATATCGGATCCGATTCGTTGGTTCGATGGTGAATGACCCTGCGGCGAACACAACCCGGTCCGACCCAATTGTTTCGAGCCTGACAAATCTAATATGGGAAAAGTTATCCTCAAATTATATATATTATTCAAAAGAAATTATAGCACTTAACAATGTATCTAATTCTAGTTGTAGAGTTAAGTTTGTTAGTTTGGCTTCTTTGGGTTTTTCAGGAATCGATGGATCTACAGAATTTTACAGCTGGATCTACAGAACAGGCATGGGCCACTCGGTGTTGGTGTTGACTTACATATATGTGATAATCATATCACGATGGCAGCTTTTGCCAATACTGTTGTTGACTAAAGACTTCGTTCAACTAATTAGTTTGGTCAGCAGTTTGGCGTCTATTTTTGTATGTTTGAAACATGGGACTGCGCCTAACTGCGCTTATCTTGTGCCTAATCTAATGACATCTAATAGATCAATACGTGCAAATGTACAATTACAGTAAACCAATAGTTATATATTATTGACCGTTCTTTGTTATGTTATGTTTCTACTCCAAGTTAGAGAAACCTAGCTATCAATCTATAGCATACATGCACGTTCTTGATGCTTTCCAGACCCTTTTTTTGTTCACATATGATTGATTGTTCATGAATCATGACCAATGGTACGTTTCTATGGATTAGAGAGATCATACGGACCAGGAGACTAATAAGACATAATTATTTGTGTAAACTGTTTGAAGTATTGTAAATACTCTTCTACTTTTACGATTTAAAAGTTAACCTTCATTTTGTACCTTTAACAATCTATTGAAGATGTGGGAGGTGCGTTTTCAGAGCGGCTGATCCAACATTCAAGCAAAAAATATTTGAAATTTGGTTATTAATTAAATTGAAGATTAATATACCAACATTTTGAAGTTATTCGAAAGAAATTTAATGTTGGTGCATTGCCACTATAGAGCAATGAGAACCAAACAAACGCACTTCAACTCAAGAAGCCAAAGTCAAAATGAGCTCAAACAAATCCAAGAAAATTACAATTGAAGCGAACATTTAAAGGGCAAAGTGGCCGTTGCGGACTTAAAGGTGAAGTCTTCTTACTCACCTCACGACAAATCTACTACGTTCGTTTATGGCGCAAGAAACGCACTTTTCCCCCACCGAAACCGCACTTCCTCCACAACAAATATAATTCTCACTACGTCTGCCTAACCAACCAAATACAAAGACATCTTTTGGTACGTAGAGAATAGAAAAGGAGGGAACAATTCCCACAATAATAAACCATGAATTATAATCACTACTGCAAACCCAAGAAGACAATCACCATGCTGAACCTTACCTTTTTCAACATAATCTTCATCTGTCTCCTTGTTGTCACCGTTCCAACTCTTATCTTTCTCCATATCCCATCCGCTTCCATTTGCTCTTCCTCGTCTAATTCGTCTTTTACTACTGCTTCTGTATCTGCTTCTTCTGGTATGGTTAGTTCCAGCTGGTCCGGAGATCTCCGCGATGCGGGGTTTTCCTGGAACCATCTACAATTCGGGAAAGACAGTACTAATTCTTCCCCCGAGAAGCTCAAAATTGCGGTCTTTACGCGAAAATGGCCGGTCGGGTCAGCCCCAGGCGGCATGGAGAGGCACGCACAGACGCTCCACTCTTCCTTGGCGCAGCGAGGGCACGAAATCCACGTCTTCACCTCCTCCACCAACTCCTCTAGTGTGATCACACCCGGGATCAATACTCCGGTGATCCACTTCTTGAGTGCGCCCGAGGGGCAATGGCGGCCGGACGAGGCTTGGACATTGTTTTTGGAGGAGAACTCACGGAACCCGTTTGATGCCGTCCACTCCGAAAGCGTGGCTCTCCCCCATCGCCACGCGCTTGACCTCTCTAATCTCGTCGTCACTTGGCATGGGATTGAGTACGAAGTACTCCAATCGTTTATGTATGAAGATCTCGCTCGGTCGCCCGATGAGCCCATGTCGCCGTTATTTGCGCGGAGCTTCTCGGAGAGACCACTCAGGTTGCTCAATGAGATCAGGTTAATTAATTCGTCTATTTTTTGGATTTCACTCTTTTCACTTTGTTGGAAACTGAAGCATCTTCTAAAATAGTAGTCTTCAAATAACTCAAAATATCACTTACACCATCCACCGTTTTCACACACCATCTTAAACATACTCTAATTTGAAGCTACTTTTCAATTACAATACTCTATTATTAAATCTTCTTCTTTTTTGCCTTCAAAAAATCTAATTTAGAGCGTAGACACTCTTCTAGTGGTCAAATGGATTTTAAGAGGCTAAGTGGATTTTTTGATTGACTTCATACGACAAATAAGATATTCAGACAAATTTGTGTGATAAATTAAATAGGGGTATTAAGATGTTACGAAAAATTAGAAGGTATAAGTGATATTTTGAATTACTCTTGTTAATAAGAATATATTTTGAACTACCTTTAAGAACGAAATTTCTTCTTTTTTTTTCTTCGTTTTTGTGTGACTCAAATAATTTTCTAGCTCTAAGCAAAACCACTTTGTTACGTGAAACGATCGTTACGCTGTCCACTAGAGACAGTGAGGTTTACTAGTTTAAATTCAAAAGATCTATCATAAATCTTTTTTGAAGGTTTCCATCATAAGTCTTGAAGATAACGTTTCCCGCACTCCACATGTTTCGTCGGGCAAGGTTTTGCATCGATCTTTTTCTTGAAGTTAGCGGTAAAGATCAAAAAGAGCTACGGGGATAGTAACGTATAACTGAAAAATATTCTTATTCCTATCGGATAAACAAAAAGTATTATCGAATATTTTAAGGGTTTTGCATTAATTAATGTTTCGTAAAGTTTGTATTACGTAAATATTCTTTTCTCTTTCGATTTTGAGGCAATCCATATGGGCTTTATTTGCAAAACATTTCTTTTTTATACGTAAACTGCATTTATTTGCGTACATATGCATCTCGGTTTTTTATTACAAACAGAAGGGTAAAGTTTGTCCAAATAGAAGGGTAAAGTTTGTCGAGTTTTCTGTTAATCTAACTTTATTTCGTAATAACTTCTTTATTTTCCACTCAATTATTTCTTTTTGACATAAAAATATTATAAGAATATAAATGCAGAATGCCTGAATCGGTAATAAAAACACAAGTCATTGTAACATATATAATAGCATGTCTTGAAATGTAACCAAACTAAAATCTCTTATTTTTTTCATCAAAATCATACATAAAAAGTAGAAAACAGACACCAAGCCTGATAAACAGGGATTGAAACCCAATTATTTGTTTTTGAATGAGATAACGGTGTTGTTTTTACCAGTTTAAGTAGATAAAAGTATTGTTCTCTACCACGTTAGATCACCCCACATACATGAAATCTCAACAAACACCTTACATTATTCTCTACCACGATATTTGGATATCAATCCTAAATAAAAAACTAAAAATATTAAAAAGTTAAAAACATATTTTCAGAAAAACAAAATTCAAAATATGATTTAAAATAATGTTAAAATTAATATTTTAACATTTTTAATTTTTTTTAAAAAATAACAAATTAGGAGGACATGCACCCCACCCAACCCACACCTACTTGGGCGACCCGATGTCACGCCCAGGAGACCGCCCCCGCCACACCCCACCCCCATCACGGTTGTCACCCGGGCGCCGGAAAAAAATCATCCCGTTAAGAATGATCCTAGACAGATATCCCACGTAGACCAGTCGAGTTACTCACTTACACCAAATTGGTTAATTGTGCGTTATTAACTAATTATTTAGCATACGACTAATTAATATTGTTGCACACTCGCAGGTTCTTCCAAAACTATGCCCACCACATTGCCATAAGCGACAGCACCGGCGACGTCCTCCGGGACGTCTACCAACTCCCCAACCGCCGCGTCCACGTCATCCTAAACGGCGTCGACTCCCACCAATACCTCCCAGACTCCTCCCTCGGCCGCAAATTCCGCCGCGACATCGGCCTCCCATCCAACGCCACGCTCATCATGGGCGTGGCGGGCCGTCTCGTCCGCGACAAGGGCCACCCTCTCCTCCACGAGGCCTTCTCCCGCCTGACCGCCTCCCACCCCACCGTCCACCTCGTCGTCGCCGGCTCCGGTCCGTGGGCCAAGCGCTACGCCAACCTAGGCCCGCAAGTCTCCGTCCTCGGCGCCATGCCGCCGGAGAAGCTCACCGCGTTCTACAACTCCCTCGACGTGTTCCTCAACCCGACGTTGAGGCCGCAGGGACTGGACCTGACGCTGATGGAGGCGATGCAGTGCGCGAAGCCGGTGGTGGCCACGAGGTTTGCGAGTATTAAAGGGAGTGTGATTGTGGACGAGGAGTTCGGCCACATGTTTGGGCCTAACGTGGAGAGTTTGGTTGAGGCGCTGGAGAAGGTGGTGGCGGAGGGGGCGGTGCGGTTGGCCGAGCGAGGAAATGCGTGCCGCCGGTACGCTGCTGGGATGTTTTCGGCCGAGAAAATGATGGCGGCTTATGAGAGGTTGTTTCTTTGCGTGAAAAATGAAGTCTACTGTGACTATACAATGCCGAAGAAGTGATTCGTTTCGATTCGATTTATGGTGTTTCGTTTCGTTTAGTTTAGTTTGTGTTTGATGATTCTTTACTTGGTTTTGGAATTAAGAGTGGGATTAATTGGTTTGGGATTGGGATTATAGTGGGGGTTGGAGCAGGGTAGTTAGTTATTTAGTTACATGCATGAATAGGTTTTGCCGGATTAATTCATTTCCAGAATTCCAATTGGGCCTAAATTGGTCTATTGTGACCAATATTATTCATGATGAAAAATGTAAGCAAATTACTTGATTATTGCGTGAGACTAATGTCAATATTTTATACCAAAATTTCTTGAGAGACCATCACTTTTGTTTTGATGAAAAATGTATATACTTGCAGATGAAAAATGTACGTATATAACTTGTAATTGAATGTTCTATTGAGCTAAATGAGCATGTAGGTGGAGAAAGTTTAAGGTTTCAAAACTCATGCCTTGCTCTAGATTATAACCATTCCAGCTAAAATTCAGATTTAAATGTTATAAAGTAAACCCATGAAAGATATATGAAAGACTTAGATGTTTTGAGAAAACAACTAGCCTTTAAGTTCACCTGACACAGAGGATATCCTAAACTTTTTCTATATATTTACAAAGCTTTCAGGGGAAGAAGGGGCGTAAGGAATTGGAGCAATCTCAAGTTCTCAACAATGCTGGATTCTTATATTTTCAAAAAAATTATTACTTAAATATTTTGGCGTGTAAAGCCATATTTGTTATGTAATAGAGGTTCAACTAAGATGCATTGAAAAAATATACGTGTATTCATTAAAGTGTAAAGGGCAACATAATCACCTCAAAACCAAAATGAAGAACGAGTTATTGAATTCTCTAGAAATGGTGACGAGAAATTAAAAAGGACCTCAGATTAATATTCAAAATGCTATCATATGGAATGTACCTAATGTGTCCATGATTCCCAAATTTATCCTAGTTTTGTTTCTAACTTTTACTTTCTCATACATATACCGGGAAAAACGAAACTTGAGCAGTGTGTGGACAATAAAAGGCATATAAGCACATCATATAATTCTTAGAAAAAAAACTATGGTTTGAAGTTTGCGCTATCTTTGTTTTCCAATTAGTTCGTACCTACACTAACATTCAAGAAATAGAGCACAAACCATGACTACTGCTGTAACAAGATATTTTATTTTCCACTTGAACCGAATTGCCAAATTCCATCAAAGAACCTAAATTTACAAAAGAAAATTATAGGAAAATTCATCCCAAAAGCTAGTACGTACATTGAAGAAACTTATTAAGCTATATCTCATACCACCTAATGTGCAACTGAACTGACACAATAGATCCTAACAGTCATCCCAAAAAAATTAGTTATCTTTGCAGCGAAAGTCTTGCCCCCACAAAATAGCTAACCCTTTGGATCTCATTTGAAATTTTGGAGAAAATCAAAAAAGCAATATTTGAACTACCCCGGGGAAAGCCCCGGGTCCAAATGGGTTCAATCTGCGTTTTCTACAACAATACTGGCCTGAATTCAAAGAACAATTTTTCTGCCTATTCAACCAGTTACATGACAACCAAGTAACAAGAATTGAATTTGCAGGTTTCAATCATTGCTTCATTGCATTAATCCCCAAAAAATGGGACTTCAAAATGTTAAGGACTTCAGACCAATTTCACTATTACCAAGTGTCTACAAAGTTTGGGCAAAGACCCTAACCACTCGCTTATCATGAGCTATCAACTTGATAATACTTAATACCCAAACCTCCTTTCTGAAAAATAGGCAAATAAACGATACCTTTTGGGAGCACAAGAAATTGCTCACTACTTACACGATGCTAAGAAACCAGCAGTCTTAGTCAAGTTAGACTTCGAAAAAGCATTCAATAAAATCGAATGAGACTTTCTTCTTGCAAATCTGCAGGGATTGGGGTGCCCAAAGATTTGGTGTGATTGGATAGAACTTTGCATCTCCACACCTAACTAAGGCCTCCGTCTTGATCAACGGAAGGTTACTTCACTAGCAAAAATGGCTTAAGTCAAGGAGACCCACTATCTCCGCTCCTCTTTCTCGTAGTTGCAAACTTCATGGGTCACATGTTTTGACTCAGAATGTAAAACGAGATAATCCAAGGAGTGCAGCTGGGTGACAACCTTCAAGTCATGAATTTCCAATATACGGATGACACCATGCTCTTCCTACAACCTGAGGAACAAAATGTCATAAATATCAAACACATCCTTGTCATTTTTGAGTCGATTTCGGGATTTAAAATTAATTTCGAAAAATCTTGTATTAGCAATACAAACGTTGGCACAGAAAAGATTAAAAGATTCCAAGCAATTTTGGAATGTTCAGTGGGTCAACTACCTTTTAATTATTTAGGAATCCATTTATCTCCCTTACGAGGACCCAACACAATGTGGGCTTCACTTCTAGAAAAGATGAGGTCCAAACTGGACAGTTGGAAAAAAAAACTCTATCATTGGCAGGGCGAGCAACGATGAAAAATTCGGTTCTCATACCCATCACAATGTACTACCTAAGTTGCACTCCACCCCAAAAAAAAATATTTTAAAAAAATAACAAATAAGACGAAATTTCTTGTGGAACAATGCGGCAGAAAATTCGGCAATTAAAAATCTAGTTAGCTGGCAAAAAGTTTGCAAAGCAAAGAAATGGGGAGGATTGGGAATCCTGAATCTTCAAAATCACGCATTAAGCTTGCGACTGAAAAAATTGTGGGACCTAATGTCGGGTGAACCAAATCAATGCCAAAGAATTATACAATCGAAATATCAAAATTCAAATACAAACTTAGGTATTCTCCCGCGTAAGAAGAGCAAACTTGCTCCGTTCTGGAGAGACGTTGTCGATTACATCCCCTGGTTATGTAAAAATAGCAAAGTTGTCCTCGGCAACGGCAACACAACACTTTTCTGGTTTGACCGGTGGTTTGATGACCAAATCCTAAGTGAGGAGTGGAAATTACGCAACACAACATCCTCTTATTACGCTAAAGAACATGTGGGGAGATAACATCATGCAAGGAAATTGGCACCAACAACGATTTGTTGGACAACTCTCGCCTAATCAATGCTGAAAATATATAGTGTTTTCTTACGGTTCACCCCCACAATAAGCCTGCACAACTGGACTTGGAACCTCCAAAAGACTAGAAGGTTCACATCTCGTAGTGCCAACAAACTGCTAACTGATAACGACACTGTAGGATTTCGTGTCCCTATTTATGTATATATTTTAAATTTTTTAATACAACATACAAGATCGTTTTCATATTTTTAACAATTTATATGTACATTACTTTGTGTTTATTCTAATATCATGCAACCCTACATTTATTAAAATAAACTACAAATGTAGAATCATACCTAAAGGTTCTCTAAAACATTTTTGAAGATCAGGAGTCGCGTTGCCCGTTGCGTCGTCCACGGATTTGTCTCCGAGTGTTCACCAAACTCTAAACATGATTAAAGAGAAAAGAGATAGCCAATCAATCTCTAATAAGACTTAGAATCTAGCTAATAACCCATCTTTGAGCTCCTGAGATTTCTATCTCCCAAACTCAAAATTACTATGAGAATTTCGTGGTGATTAGAGGAGAGATTAATGAGAGAAATAATTTTTGCATTAGTATTAAACAAGTAGGAGTAGGTGCCCTTTTATAGGCTACCAAAACATCCTTATCAAGAGCTATTCTTTAGTCATGATCCATTGTTTATTCTCTCCTAAAATTAATCTTTAATTTCCACATAAGCACCCTAAAAACGTTTTAATTAAATCTGGAATTAATCCACCCATGATTTAATTAATCTCTTAATAATTCAGGCAGAATCGTTCTGTTCGGTGGACCAAGTATTACTCTGTCAACCGAACCGTTCGGTTTTAACACGTGTTCGGTGCACCGTGAGCGAGACGGTCGACCGATCCCGCATGAGAAAAATTCCCTGGAAAAATTCGGACGAACCACGTCTTTTACTCAGTCTACCGTTGACCTACCAGAATAACACCGTGTCACCTTCGGTCTACCAAAAATACTTCTTTTCGGTTGACCGTTTCCAATCGGTTAACCGAACCCGATTGTTCAGGCACTCTAGACAATCTCGGTTAGGGTTGTAAATGGGTTAGGTAAAAACCGTTTAACCGTCCTAACCGAACCGACGGGTAGGGTCACGGGTTGTAAAAATCATAACCGTTTAATAAACGGGCGGATAAGGGTCGTGAAAATCATAACCGTTTAATAAATGAGCGGATAAGGTTACATGAGTTAACTCGTCCGTTTAACCGCGAAACATAATGAATATATATAATATTTTGTTATATATATTATATACATATAATTGTTTGTATTGTGTGGATGTTTAATGTGGTTTTATATGAATTTGTTGATGTTTAGATTATGAATTTTGGGAGGTTTTGATTATAAAATTATGGATGTTATAATGTTTTTATCAAGTTTGACAAGTTTTTATCCATTTAACCATTACACAACTCTTATATCAATTTTAGTATCCATTAAGTTTTAACCATTTAACCGTCCAAAACCATTTAATTAAATTAAACGGGTTGGTTCATGGGTAGAGGTAAAAATAAACGAGTTTCAAACCGAACCGCGAACCGTTTAATTAGGCGGGTAAGGTGGTGGGTAAGCCCTATAACCTCCCATTTACAGCCCTAATCTCGGTCAATCAATTGTGTTTACCCGTTCTTCATTCGGTTAACCGATCCGAAGATACCTCGGTCGACCGAACCTTGAACGGTTCACCGTGTTTGACCCCGATTTTGCCTTTGTCAAATTTTGGATTTATTTCCAACAAAATTTGATTTTTTGGGGGTTTTAGCAAATTCACATCTTATATAATATATTATCATATGTAATATTTAATTATTACACCTCATAATATATATATACTTCATATGAATTTATTATGATTCTAATGATGTCAATTTTCATGACATATTGAATTTATTCATTCACCACATGTGTCATATTTTCACATGAAACCCGACACATCATATGAACTTAAAATCAAGCCTCTTGTTTCCAAGTTTTGTGGTGTGACCTATAAGAGGATCTAAACCAAATTGGCGGAGATATTAAACACTTAATATCTCAAATTATAAGCGGTATCTAGCTACACATTATAGTTACCCAATTAACATATATGTCTTTGTTCCACCCGAACCAAAACACGATCCATTTAGTGATGTAAATGCATCACTTGTGTCCGTCCCTTTGGCTCATGATATTAAGAATATATACAAAGTAGAAATGTGTCATCTTTGTATTATATTCATTTCTTGATCTTTCTAAGCTAATTATAACTATATAACTTAACTCAAGTTACATTGTTCAATTATAATTTTGCTTTATCAAGGGGCCCACTAATATCATCACTCAATTAAGAGGGGCAATGATAATCGTTTGACTATCTATATTTTCCAGCACAAGTCATGCTCAACCAACTATTATTTTTATCACTACACTCATTGATAGTTTTTGACAATAATCAAATTAAGCACTTCTTGAGTGAAAAGATATAAGTCTCATATCTTAGGATCCAAGACACAGTAAAAACATTAATGACATGAAACACAATTCTATAATGTTTTACTTGTTAGGTCTATTCAATATATAAAAGTAATCTTTTCCTCTTTTATATACTCGTGTCGTCAATTATTTGTAGAACTACAACAATCGATGACTAACACGACAATCTTATCTCGGTGATTATTGTTTCATGTTAATTATCATGATTGTGAATAACTTTTGATTTATATAAATCATTATCTTTTAGAGTTCTACGGTTAAGGACCAATCGTCTCTTCCTTAACACTTCCAAAAGGCGAATATCATAATCAAGGAACAAAAAGTTTGCACATTCAATTCAAAATAATTGACATATAAAAGTAGAACTTTTAGAACACATTCCTTTTAGACACGCGATATCGATTGGTTAAAGAATATTGGAAATCAAAGTGCTCGCCAAAGGTAAATATATTTGTTCGGCTTCTAGGAGAAAATAAACTTCTCATACGAGACAATTTAATTCAGAGGAACATCCCAATATCCCTGACTTGCCCGCATGGGGCTTGGAGGACGAATCTATAAATCACATTTTCTTTGATTGTGATTATGCAAGTAAATTTTGGTGCTTATGTGGACCGACTGGCCTAAATCTTTTGCCAAATAACATTATTAATTTCCGACGTGGCATCCGTAATCGTCTTTATTTAGATAATAAATTGTGGAATTGTCTAATAAATGCTTTTTGGTGGAGTATTTGGTCGGAACGTGATAATGGAATTTTTCAGGGATATGCCATCTCATTTGCCCAATTAATGATTAAATGTTTTGATCTTTAGGAACTCTGGACAGGGTCACACAAAAGAGGCGGCAATTTGCTCCAAAATGACCTTAAAAAGAGCTCGAGCCCAAATAATCGCCACTACTACTACAACCTTCGACATCAGCCCTGCTGCCCAACAGGGAACACTTTTGGCAGCCCAAGCTACACCTCCACCATCCTCTCCAGTTCAGGCCGAAGAACATGATGCAACCCAAGTTGCGCCTGTGCTCACACAACCTTTGGAAGGAGAGCTTGCTGAAATTGAGTGTCTTGCTCGTCTTGAAGAGGAGGCTCAAGCGCGGGCAGAAGTTGAGGGAGCGAGGTTTAGGGAGCTCGAAGAAAGACAACGCTACATTGAAGAATTCGGAATGCTCTCGTCGCCCTCCGATGACACACCGACTTATGAGACTTAGACCATGGTGTAGGCCGATAATCTGGATGGCTTCAATGTGGATTTGGTGTTAGCTTGGTTGTTAAGGCTACATATTATGTTTTTTGTGGTGATTAAACTCCCATTTTTAGACTCCTTATGGGTTTTTTGTACTTAGGGTGGGATGTTGTGTTGATAACATTCCTACTTTTTATTTATGCAATGAAATAACCAATTATCAAAACAAAACAAAAAGTTAGTCCACATCATATCATAACAAAAAAATGAACATCAATGCCATCCACTTCCGCCATCGAAGAACAACCAAACCATCAAACAAACTTTCCATCCAAACATCTCAACCTTCAAAGTTCTAACACAAACCTCGATATCCACTTATAGATAGGGATTCAAAAGGTTACCAAGTATCTAAGTGTAACGTCCCGAAACAGCGGAAGATTTTAAAATTTCAAAATAACCAACATAACAGACAACTCACGCAGGAACGTCACTAATATATAAATATATAAATCCGGGTGCACCCAAAATACAAGGAGTTTTCCAAAAGAAGTACAACTACAATACTGATACAATGGAATAGAATACAAGTAGTCGTACGGTCTAGCAACTGCCGAAGAGGATCCGACTCCAAAGCGCTCCGTCCTCGGTCACCACCCACCCGGACCTACTGTGATCCTGAAAAAGATGCAACAACAATGCCTGAGTTTCCAGAAGGAAACCTCATATGCCAACTCACCTATATACATGCATCACATAATGAACCTATCATACTAGTAGCATGTCATGGCATCAACAGAAATGGAAAACAGTTCCCCCGAAGGGTAAAACAGGACATCAGTCCGACAATCAATCATCGGGTCTCCCGAAGAGACCTACTGCAGGCACATGCAGTCTAGCAGCCCGCGACATCGCACCCCCCACACGCGGCTACACTACTCAAGGGTTCAGCAGGGAGCCTCTGTCACGTCTACGCGCCGATAGAAACAGATCTGTAAATCTCAGTGGTCGGGGCCACAGGGACCAACGGGGCCGTCGCCCGGAAGGTATAACAACATCATCTCGGTAGGTGCCCAGCCGAGGAAAACAACATAGCCGGCACAGCCTCGGCACAACAATCGTCATCGCCGGCACAACCTCGGCGGCATCACCGGCACAACATCGGTGGTCCATCACAACGTCCGGCACAGCATCGGACGGGTCCAGACCGAAGTCTACCAGTTCACCAGGCTCCTCGAGTCGCAAACACCAACCACGCCGCTATAAAAGCAGGGCAGCGACCTCCGTAGCCCGTGGGCCGGTAGTCACCTCACCCAACGCCAGTTGCGTGCCCGCACAACATCAACACTGGGATCCGCGATCCCTCAGGCCTGCTATACTACAAAGTGCCAACAATCATCTCAAAAGTCACGGTCCATACATGGAGGTGACGCGTCCCGAACACCCACACTCTTCCCAACGGCGGTCCTTGGGCAGGCACGCATCACGCGCCCACCGTCACCTCCCGGCTCACGCACAAGGCGAGGACACGGGTTTCCGTGGACAAAGTTGGCGTTCAAAAAGGGAACCAGGAATTCTGTCCTGGGCCCAAACGGTCGACCGGAAGAGGTGATTCGGTCGACCGGTTCCAGAAAGGAATCGGTCGACCGTACTCCTAAAACGGTCTACCGCTGCGCTCAAAACAGAACCCCCAACGGTCGAACAAAAGTCTAAAACCGGTCGACCGAACGAGGTCAAAATCCGGAGTCTGGTCAACATTGGAATCCACTCTATCGGTCGACTGACTCAGGGGTCCCGGTCGACCGAAAACTAACAGGGTCAACCTATCATTCTAAGTCATACAATCGGTCGAACGCAAACCTCCAACGGTCGAACAACAAACGATCGGTCGAACGCCACATGAAATCGGTCGAACAAATCATGCAAAACTAACAGGTACACTTAAGTTCCGGTCGAACACAACAAGGACCGGTCGACCACCCCATGGCATCGTTCGACCGGTGAAGGTTAAAGTCGGGCAAACAGTGCTAAAACGGTCGACCGCCCGAAGGATCCGGTCGAACGTTGGTCGTCTTCAACCTCGCGCCAGCCGAGGTTTTACGAAGAAACGCGTCGCCGAAGAGGTCTCCGACCTCCCCCGACTCGACCAACGCATCCCTCACATGAGGGTCAACAAACAAACCACACTAAGGAGCGGCATACCTCGAAAACGCAACGAACCCGCCGGAGCCTCGCTCGCGCCTCCGTTGCCTCCGGTGATCCTTCTCGCACGTCAACCTCCGCAAGCCTCACGCCAATGCAACCTCCTCCGCCTGAGCTCGAGCCACTGAGGAAGAAGATGGGTGCTTGGTGAGGATGAAGGAAAGGAAAGGAAAGGAAAGGAAAGGAGATGGTGTTGGTTGGTTTAAAAAGACCCAAAAACCCTACACCCCAAGCACTCCCCACCATACTTCCCTTACACCCCATGTTATTTATATAGAAATACAGTAATCTACTTATTTTCTAATTAAAACATGTCATTTCATTACTCTAAACATAAGACAATTGCATATTTTCTTGTTCAAGTAGGAAATTTTATCATTGCAAAAAGAGTTATTGCAATCTCAGGTGAACTTTATCAACAACATCTTAGAAGAAACAATGTTTAATTTGATTTCAGAGAATATCCATATTCCGATTCGAGACGAATTTGGTTTCAATAACAGGAATTGGATTTCGAATTCGAATTCAGATACGCCGTATATTCAATTCAAAGATATCCATTGGAATCACTACTTACAGAGCACATACACCATACCGGAAGCAAGAAAGCCGATTTAACCAGCAAAAAAGTGGTGAAAGCGTAGATCCTCTGATCACAAAAACACATCAAGCAACAGAGCTGGAGAAGCCACATTGCGCATTGGAGGATCGACGTTACCTGTAGGGGCGAGAGCGAGTACAAACCGTCAGAGTCAGTCAGAAGAGGGTTGTCGCGGTCGTCGTCTCCGGTTACGGTTTGGTCAAGTATTCCCATCGCGTTGTGCAACGTCTCCATCACTCCAACTTGACAGAAGCAGAACGTGTCTGCCACCAGGAATGAACAACCCCGATGTGAGCCTCAATTGTTAAGTTCAGATGACCCGATCCGTTCAAGGCTTAGAGCACCCTTAACGGGTGCTCTTTTTTGGGTGTCCATTTCGGGTGCCTGAAATGCCCTCCCGTTAGGTGGTTCCCGGTTCATAGGATGTTACCCAGAATTGATCTCCAAATGACGTGGAGCGGAGAGAATGTAGGATGTTTGGGTTGTTTCTGGGTGTGGTTAAGGAAAATTTAGGAGTTTGATTTGTGCTGACGTGACGGAGAGAGATGGTGACGTGACTGAAGGAGAAAACATAGCACCCAAGAAGTGCATGGGCGCTGATAAAGATGGTCTTATATAGGATTTGATTCGTTGGTTCATTAACGGTGAATGACCCTGCGGCGAACACAACCCGGTCTAACCTAATTTTTTGCAAAATGTTTAGTGGAAATGAGCGTCCTTGACGGCCGTAAAAATGGCATCCCCTCGTATTTAAAAATGATCGACCGTAAGTATAAAAAGGTACTCTCAGAAGTGATGAAATACATTGCAAATGATGTAATATTCCTTGTTTAAAAAAGAACAAGTTCTATATAAAAAGGAAAAATACAATGTTTAAAAAGATAACACGTCATTGACGTCCTGCGTCCGCCTACAAGGGTTCTAATTTTTTCGGACTTAGACAAATCTAATACGGGAAAAGTTAGCCTCAAATTGTATATATTATTCAAAAGAAATTATAGCACATAACAATGTATCTAATTCCAGTTGTAGAGTTAAGTTTGTTAGAGCACCATTATGTAGGATTTCTAGTTTAATTGTACATATATATTTTTGAAATTTTAATGCACAATAAGGATCAATTTACAATTTTCTATCATTTATTTCATGCATGCATCAATTTGTTTCAATATCTAGTTTCAAAACTTTATTAAAACAAATATGGGCTCCGAAATTTATACCTAGAAGTTCTCTAAAACTTCTTGAAGATTCGGAGACGTTGGGGATGTTTCTCGCTGCGCCGGATGCCTCCGAGTATTCACCAAACTTTAAACAAGATCGGAGAGAGGGAAGCTAGTCTCTCAATCTCCGATAGGGTTTATAATTTAATTACTAACCTCTCTTTAATTCCCTTGAGAAGATGATCTCTTAAGAACTAAAACTAAACTTAAGAATTCAGGAATTTTCGTGGAGAATTATGGAGAGAGAATTTTTGCACAAGAAAATAATGAATGAATTAATGAGGTAATGAGATAAACTTGTATTTATAAGTTCTCTCCAAATTACATATTCATGTGCAACCCCATGCCCATGATTTCATGCAAAATTCCATCTAACCATCCATTATTTATTAATAAATAATCTTAGCCACGAATTAAATCAATTATGGACCAATTTCATGCATGATCTAATTAATTCTTAAATTAATTCTGCATAAACCGCCTGGCCGGTCGACCGCTTAGACCGAGTTTCGGTCGACCGATCGATATACTCGGTCGACCGTTCGTAACAAAAAAATTCATCGCAATGTTCGGTCGATCGAAAATGAACAGATGAAATTCTCGTTACGATCGATAGACATCCGGTCGACCGCGCAACATTCGGTCGACCGTTTATGGTTTAACGGTCGACCGTTTTTGCACAGTGCTTGCAGACTTGTCAAATTTATGTTTAACCCCTACAAATTTTGACATTTCGGGATTAATAGTAAATTCACAACTTATGTAACATATTATCCTATGCAATGATCAATCATTACACCCCATAATATTTACATCACATATGAATTTAATTTAGATTCTAATTATGTTATTAACCACAACATAATTTTAATTTTTCTTGTTCACCCCATGTGTCATATTTTCCACATGAAACCCGACACATCCTATGAACTCAAAATCCCCATTTCTTGTTTCCCAGTTTTGTGGTGTGACCTATGGGAGGATCTAGACTAAGTTGGCAGTGATATTAAGAGCTTAATATCACAAGCTATAAGCGGTATCTAGCTACACATTATAGCTCCCAATTAGTTAGATGTCTTAATTCCACTCGAACCAAAACTCTATCAATTTAGTGATGAAGTGCACCACTTGTGTCCGTCCCTTGCCTCGTGATATTAAGAATACACACAAAGTAGTATTGTGTTATCTTTGAATTAGTATTCATTTATTGATCTCTTTAAGCTAGTTATAAATATGTGACTTAACTCAAATCACATTGTGCACATTATAACTTTGCTTTATCAAGGGGCCCACTAATATCATCACTCAATTAAGAGGGACAATGATAATCTTTTGACTAACTATCTTCTCCAACAAAAGTTGTACTTAACCAACCAATGTCTTTACACTACACTTATCGATAGTTCAAGACACTAATCTAATTAAGTATTCCTTAAGTGATCAGATATAAGTCTCATATCAAAGGACCAAAGACACGGTAAAATATTAATGACACAGAAACACATTTCTATAATATTTTACTTATTAGGTCTATTCAGTATACAAAAGCAATATTTTCATCTTTTGCATACTCGTGTCGTCACTCACTTGTAGAGCTACAATGATGTATGACCAACACGACAATCTTAACTCGGTAATTAATGTCACATGTTAATTACCATGATTGCGAATATCTTTTGTTTTATGTAAACCAATATCTTTTAGAGCTCTACAGTTAAGGACCAAGAGTCTCTTCCTTAACACTTCTAAAAGACGAATAACATAAAAAGGAACAAAATGATTTCTCATTCAATTCATAATAATTGGCATTTAAAAGTAAAACTTTTAGAACACATTCCCTTCACATTAACTGCGCCCGGGCAGTTTTCGGGCGCCCAATTTTCTCTTTCAGTCACGTCAGCTCAAACCAACCCCCTAAATTTTTTTTAACCACATCCAGAAACAACTCAAACGCCCTGCATTCTCTCCCTTACACGTCATTTCGGGATCAATTTTAGGCAAAACAAAAAAAAACAAAAAATTCAAGAAAATATAAATAAATAAAATATATATTTTCATAAAAAAAATATTAAATAATTTTTAAAATATTTTCTAAACAAAAATACTCAAAAAAAAGTGACCAATAGGGACACGTTCTCCCTCCCAACCGTCCCGTGGAAATTCGGACGGGAATCGATGGGTTGGAAAAAAAATTAATATAAAAAAATGATGTGTCTGCGATTGGTTAATCCGCCCGACGGTTAAGTCTGGCGTTAGTTTTGCTTCTTTGGGTTTTTCAGGAATCGATGGATCTACAAAATTTTACAGCTGGATTGCACGTCAACGAATTAACAAGGAACATACGTAGGCGGTAGACAACAGGCATGGGCCACTCGATGTTGACATGTGACTTATGTGATGATCACGATGGCAGCTTTTGCCAATACTGTTGACTATAGACTAGTTCAACTAAAATTAGTTTGGTCAGCACTCCGCAGTTTGGCGTCTATTTTTGTATGTTTGAAACATGGGACTGCGCCTCACTGCGATTATCTCATGTGCCTAATCTAATGACATCTAATACGTGCAAATGTGCAATTTCAGTAAACAAATAATTATATATTATTGCCCGTTCTTTGTTATGATATGTTTCTACTCCAAGTTAGAGAAACCTAGCTATCATGCATACATGCACGTTCTTGATGCTTTTTTGTGTGTGTAAGTCATTATGATTGATTGTTCATGACCAATTGTACGTTTCTATGGATTATTGAGATCATACGAACCGGGACACTAATAAGACATAATTAATTGTGTAAACTGTTTGAAGTATTGCAAATACCCTACAACTTTTACGATTTAAAAGTTTGCCTTCATTTTGCACCTTTAACAATCTATTGAAAATGTGGGAGGTGTGTTTTCACGGTGGCTGAACCAATATTCATGCACACAAAAAAATTGAAATTTGGTTATTAATTAAATTGAAAATTAATATACCAACATTTTGAAGTTATTCAAAAGAACTTTAAAGGTGTATTTGGATACGTCGCTCACACATGGAATATCAAATTTTGTGGAATTTCAAAACATGTTATTTGTAAATATCATGTTTGGTAGGTTGAAGATTGTAATTTTTAAATCCAAGTGGAATTTTGAAAATTCCAATCTCATACAAAAGCAACAAAACAAAATTCCACATTTTAGGTGAAATTTACAAATCTCCACCAAATTCCACCTCAAATCCCACTACCTCCTCTTGTCACCTCTACCCTTCCGCCACCGTCGACCTTCACCACCTCCGTCGAGTTCCACTGCCATCGAGATCCACCACCTTCCCGAGATTTGTCACATCTCATCTCGAAATGATATGTTTATCCAAACAATATGAAAACAAATAATGTCATTTAAATTTTTTCAGAATTTACAAAATCGGTCGTTTCAATATTACATGGAATTTACAAACGAGACATCCAAACTCACATTAATATTAGTACATTGCCACCTTATAGCAACGTGAACCAACCAAACAAACAAAGGCACTTCAACTCTAGAAAGCCAAAAGTCAAAATGAACTTAATTCAAACAAACCCAAGAAGATTACAATTGAATCGAATATTCAGAGGGCGAAGTGGCCGTTGCGGACTTAAAGGTTAAGTCTCACTCACCTCACGACGAATCTATTACGTACGTTTACGGCGCAGGAAACGCCCTCGAACATCTTTTCCCCCACCGAAACCGTACTTCCTCCACAACGTATATATAACTCCCACTACTGCTGCCTAACCAACCAAATACCAAGACATCTCTTTTTGTATGTAGTGTAGCTAGAGAAGAGAAAAGGAGGGAACAAGTCTCGCATTAAATCATTAATTGATAAACCATGAATTATAATCACTACTACAAACCCAAGAAGACAATCACCATGTTGAACCTTACCTTTTTCAACATAATCTTCATATGTCTCCTTGTTGTCACCGTTCCAACTCTTATCTTTCTCCATAACCCATCCGCTTCCAATTGCTCTTCCTCGTCTAATTCGTCTTTTACGTACCCTATCCCTACTTCTTCTGGTGTGGTTGGTTCCGGCTGGTCCGGAGATCTCCGCGATGCGGGGTTTTCCTGGAACCATCTACAATTCGGGAACGACAGTACTAATTCTTCCCCCGAGAAGCTCAAAATTGCGGTCTTTACGCGAAAATGGCCGGTCGGGTCAGCCCCAGGTGGCATGGAGAGGCACGCACAGACGCTGCACTCTTCCTTGGCTCAGCGAGGGCACGAAATCCACGTCTTCACCTCCTCCACCAACTCCTCTAGTGTGATCACACCCGGGACCAATACCCCGGTGATCCACTTCTTGAGTGCACCCGAGGGGCAATGGCGGCCGGACGAGGCTTGGGCATTGTTTTTGGAGGAGAACTCACGGAGCCCGTTTGATGCCGTCCACTCAGAAAGCGTAGCGCTCCCCTATCGCCACGCGCTTGTCCTCTCTAATCTCGTCGTCACTTGGCATGGGATTGCGTATGAAGCACACCAATCGTCTATATACGAAGATCTCGCTCGGTCGCCCGATGAGCCCATGTCGCCGTTATTTGCGCGGAGAATATCGGAGAGACCACTCAGGATGCTCAATGAGATCAGGTTGATTCGTCTAATTTTTTGATTTCACTCTTTTCACTTTGTTGGAAACTGGAGGATATGATAAAACCGATGTAGTTTTTAGTCGAATCTAAATTCCCGGTCTCTACTTTCTCGGATCAATTCGGTAAATAGTAGTCTTCAAATAACTCAAAATATTACTTACACCATCTTAACTGTAAATGTGCCGTTTGTGTGCGTTTATAAGACTTACCCATAACACTACCTGTCTAATTAAACGGCTTGTAGTTCGGTTAAAATCATGTTATTATCACATCTACTCATGATCATATCCGTTTTATTTAATTAAACGGTCTTTTGCGGTTAAATAATTATATGATTAAAAGTTAATGAATCCTAAAATCGATATAAAAATTATGTATATGGTTAAATTGATAAAAACTTGTTGAATGGATAAATGAATATCAAACTAAAGTTATAATACTTACAATATTTAACATCAAATTAACATCCATAAATTTATAATAAAACCTCCAAAAATCTATAATCTAACCATCCACAAATTCAAATCAAAGAACATCAAACATTCACACATAACGAGTATTGACTACCATCAAAAAATTATATGTATATAGTATATATAACAAAATATTATATATATTCATTACGTTTCGCGGATAAATGGACGGGTGAAATCATGTACCATTATCTGCTCATTTATTAAACGGTTATGATTTTCACAACCATTAACCGTCTATTTATTAAACAATTATGATTTTTACAACCCGTGACTCTACCTGTCCGTTCGGTCGGTTAAACGATTTTGACTATAACAATTTAGAGCCCTAATCTTAAGCATACTCTAATTTGAAGCTACTTTTCAATTACAATACTCTATTATATATATATATATATATATATATATATATATATATGCCTTAAAAAACTAATTTAGAGTCTAGACACTCTTTTAGTGGTCGTATGGATTTTAATTTTTAAGAGGCTAAGTGGATTTTTTTTGATTGAGTTCATACGACAAATAAGATATTCAGACAAAATTGTGTGATAAATTAAGTAGGGGTATTAAGATGTTACGAAAAATTAGAAGGTACAAGTGATATTTTGAATTACTCTTTTTGATAAGAATATATTTTGAACTACGTTTAAGAACAAAATTTCTTCTTTTTTTCTTAGTTTTTGTGTGACTCAAATAATTTTATGAAAACTAAGCAAAACCACTTGTTACGTGAAATGATCGTTACGCTGTCCACTGGAGACATGCAGTGAGGGTAAAGTTTGTCGAGTTTTCTGTTAATCTAACTTTATTTCGTAATAACTTCTTTATTTTCCACTCAATTATTTCTTTTAGACATAAAAATATTATAAGAATATAAATGCTGAATGCCTGAATCGATAATAAAAACACAAGTCATTGTAACATATGTAATAGCATGTCTTGAAATGTAACCAAACTAAAATCTCTTATTTTTTTCCATCAAAATCATACATAAAAAGGAGAAAACAGACACCAAGCCTGATAAATAGGGATTGAAGCCCAATTATTTGTTTTTGAATGAGATAAAGGTGTTGTTTTTACTAGTTTAAGTAGATTAAGGATTTGCATCTCACCCATTACAAGTTAATTAATAGAAAGACAAAGATTCAAACTCAACATCCTCCTCGGATTCTATTGGTTCTTGGGGTCTGTTTGTGTACCAAAATTTGTCAGTGTCACAGTGATGCATGGTTTTCTTTAAAAAACTTCAACACAAGCAGTCGCCCCGACGTCTCAACCCACCCAAACCTCTGAAGTAACAAATGTGTTTGGGAGCACAAACGTATCGAGTGTGATTGCAAAATTCCAATCCCCCGTACCGACGCATATGTGCTCAAAAACAGTTCCTTAGAGCAACAATAACCATGCCTAGGTTACCCAGCGATCCGTTTTTTTCTCTACCACGTTAATTCATCCTAATCAACTTCCAAATTTTCATTAACCGTGACATTGAAACCCCAACAAACACCTTACATTATTCTCTTCCACCATATTTAGATATCAATTCTAAATAAAAAACTAAAAAATTTAAAAAGTAACAAACATATTTTCAGAAAAACAAAATTCAAAATATGATTTAAAATAATGTTAAAATTAATATTTTAACATTTTTAAGAAATTTAAAAAGAAAACAAATTAGGAGGACATGTACCCAACCCACACCTACTTGGGCGACCCGATTTCACGCCCAGGTGGCCGCCCCTCACGGTTGTCACCCGGGCGCCGGAAAAAATCATCCCGTTAAGAATGATCCTAGACAGATATCCCACGTAGACCAGTCGTTACACACTTACACCTAATTGGTTAATTATGCGCTATTAACTATTTATTTAGCAAAAAACGACTAATTAATATTGTTGCACACTCGCAGGTTCTTCCAAAACTACGCCCACCACATTGCCATAAGCGACAGCACCGGCGACGTCCTCCGGGACGTCTACCAACTACCCAACCGCCGCGTCCACGTCATCCTAAACGGCGTCGACTCCCACCAATACCTCCCAGACTCCTCCCTCGGCCGCCAATTCCGCCGCGACATCGGCCTCCCATCCAACGCCACGCTCATCATGGGCGTGGCGGGCCGTCTCGTCCGCGACAAGGGCCACCCTCTCCTCCACGAGGCCTTCTCCCGCCTGACCGCCTCCCACCCCACCGTCCACCTCGTCGTCGCCGGCTCCGGCCCGTGGGCCAAGCGCTACGCCAACCTAGGCCCGCAAGTCTCCGTCCTCGGCGCCATGCCGCCGGAGAAGCTCACCGCGTTCTACAACTCCCTCGACGTGTTCCTCAACCCGACGTTGAGGCCGCAGGGGCTGGACCTGACGCTGATGGAGGCGATGCAGTGCGCGAAGCCGGTGGTGGCCACGAGGTTTGCGAGTATTAAAGGGAGTGTGATTGTGGACGAGGAGTTCGGCCACATGTTTGGGCCTAACGTGGAGAGTTTGGTTGAGGCGCTGGAGAAGGTGGTGGCGGAGGGGGCGGTGCGGTTGGCCGAGCGGGGAAAGGCGTGCCGCCGGTATGCTGCTGGGATGTTTTCGGCCGAGAAAATGATGGCGGCTTATGAGAGGTTGTTTCTTTGCGTGAAAAATGAAGTCTACTGTGACTATACAATGCCGAAGAAGTGATTCGTTTCGATTCGATTGATGTTGTTTCGTTTAAATTAGTTTGTGTTTGATGATTCTTTACTTGGTTTTGGAATTAAGAGTGGGATTAATTGGTTTGGGATTGGGATTATAGTGGGGGTTGGTTATTTAGTTAGGTAGTTAGTTATTTAGTTACATGCATGAATAGGTTTTGCCGGATTAATTCATTTCCAGAATTTTAGTTGAGCCTAAATTGGTCTATTGTGACCAATATTATTCATGATGAAAAATACTTAACTTATTTATTTACCATAAGAAGTTAGACCTGTTGTTAATGGACGTAAATTTTATTGGAGAAACGAAACCTGCGCACATAACTTGTTAATTCCTTTATGTGTAGACCTCAGTTCTCTTGAAATTGACTTACTAAATAACGTTTCACGACTTCATTTAGACATGCATTTTGTCGATTAATCAGTAATTATACCATGCGTGTAGGAATTTAAACCTTATGCTCTCAATCAAGGCAATAAATGCTGGTATGGAAAGAACCAGACGACTCACTTAGCTTTGTCAACCAACAATAACGCCCTTCGCCAAACGTTCCTCACAACATCACATGCAGCATTCGGAAGAATGAAGCACCGGAATCTCATGATCGTGCTCAACAACAAAGTTGAGAAAACTTAACAAACTGTCCACCAAACTAGCATCTCTACTCATTTCTTCATTTATCATATGATACTCCATAAGGAGATACAATGCAAAAGAATGATTCATTATTCGTTTAACCGTGTACAAAATTCAGGCTCTCTAGTCTCTGAAAGAAGTGAACTTCAAAGAATCAACAAATTTGGAACAAAACAATAAACAAACGAATAGAATCAGGAAAAATGAAGTAAAATTTCTGTGTGGCCTCCAGATCACAAATTAATGAACAAATGAGACCGATGCTAGACGTTATACTCCTCAACCGCGCGCTCAAACACATCCTTGCAGGGGCGGATAATCTCTTTAATTTTCGCACCATTTCTGTAGAACTTAACCGTGGGAGTTGTTATGATGCTCTCCGCCTTAGAGATCTCTTTGCTCTTATTCACATCCACCTGTTTAGATGATGCAGAGCAATTGGTTGTGTGAGTTTGAAAGTGCAAATACAGCTTTGATCATGTCTCAACTGATTTTGTAAATTACCTTGAGAAAGTTCAACATTGGATATTTGGCACACAGGTCATCTAGCAATGTAGATATCAAATCACACTGCTTTTTGTTTGGGCGCGCGAAGAGCAGAACTGTTAAACCTGAAGAAAATATTAAATTTTTTTCAGATACAACTCCTTATTACAGATAAGTTAAAAAATTCTTTAGCCTGATTTAACACAAACTGTTTGTCTTCTTGATCAATTTAACATTAATATAAAGCTTGAACAAAGTGGATTTTTTTTTTTGACCCATGCAAATCTCACCTGTAGTAGCTATTGCACTCAATAACTGCTCCACATTAGTGATTCTCTCAACTTCACCACCAAATTTCATGTTGGTGACATCCTCCCCAAGAGACACCCGTAGTCCAACTTTAGCATGGAACATATCTTCAGCAATGGACCTGTCTAAAGGAAATTTCTTCCTCAACACCTTATAATCTTCCACTGCCTCCAACCATTTCTCAAGCTGATGATGACAAACAGAGAACAAACAGCACAATGAGACCAAAATTCCAAACATGTAAGTCAAATAAGAAAAATGCACATCATTCAAGATTTGAACCTTCGCATAGGATGCCGCCCGATAGAGGAGAGCCTTCGAATAATTGGGTTGGAGTCTGAGGGCCTCATTGCATTCGTCAACGGACAAATTCCACACTCCGAGTTTCAAAAAACAAGCAGCCCTGTTGCCGTAAAGGGCGGGGTTCACCGGATCAAGTTTGATGCCCTCTTTGTAGGACAGCAAGGCCTCTTCGAATTGCCCAACATTGAAGAACTCGTTACCGCGAGCTTGGGCTTTTTCCACGGCTCTTAGTTTGCTAATAATCTCCTCGATGTCAGCGTTCAGAGGGTCCAATTCCTTCGCTTTCTCGGCAGCTGCCACTGCTTCCTCGAACCTAATCAAATTTTCTTGCTCGTTAGAGTGGATCGCTAACTTTGTGTAATTGGAGGAAGTCAAAATTATCTCACCTTCCTTGTGCCATTTCAATGTGGGACTTAACAATGTAGAGGTAGGAATTGGAGAGCATTCCGAGAAATTTCGATTCTGGACAACATGGCGATAGTGAGTCCAGATTGATGGCTTTGGCAAGCTCTGACTTGGCCTCATCGAGGCGGCAGAGCCGGAACAAGCACTCTGCTTTCAATGCAGTGAGCTGCGGTGCGGAATCCATCAATTCTCCACACTTACATCTGAACCTCGAAATATGGAACCAAAACATTATATTCAAATTGAACTAGAGTTAAGAAGTGGTCACCAGTGGGGAAGAGTCTGCAACTGCTTCAATCGCAGCGTCGCACTCCTTCAAAGCACGATTCCAGTCTTCGATTAACCGTGCTCTTTGGCATTCCTTCACAAGTTTGGTGAGGTTTTCCAGCTTGTTGAACTCTGTTGAGTCTGGCAGATCATCTGAGGCATATAGATGCTTCTTTGCATAGTCAACGTGACCCAATCTGCACAACCATCAACCAAGTAATATTGTAAATATTATAACTCTAGCAAGGTTAATTTTTAATCTTACATTACATATGCGCGTCCAGATTAGATAAACAAAAAGTTACAACAAATATGATCTCTCGTTCAACGCTTCATCTCAAAACAGAGAACGCAGGATCAATAATTCAAAGTATAATTACTTTCTTGAAGTAGTTCAATTACCAAAACATGACATCATACAAATTAGACCAGAATAAAAGATAAAAGACCACATCCACCAGATATTGCGAAATTGCATGCAACAAATCAACGATAACACAAAAACGCCAAGAATCATAGGTAGGCAACTAACAAAAAACACAAAAGATAAGATCATACCAATTACGGGTCACGAACACAATAAAAAAGAATCGATGCAACAAGAAAAATGGTTTCCGTTATATAACAACTTTTCAATGATTTCCGTTGGATCAAGAAATCACATTCTTACCTGAAAAACACTGAAGCAAGTCTCAGGTGAGCTCTGCCATAATACGGAGAAATCCGGAGCGCCACCTCGCAGTCATTAACGGCACCCGCCATCCTCCCGACGGCCGCCAAAGCTGCGGCACGGTTGCTCCTTGCCCCGGCCTCCCTCGGGGTCAACTTCACGAGAGAGTCATAAAGTTTCACGGCCTCTTCGAACCGCCCCTTCCGGAACTCCTCGTTCGCGGCCTTCCTAACGACATCCGGGCTCGAACTCTCCCCGGGAGGCCTCTTCGGTCCGGGGAAGATATTCCCGAACCCGTAGTTCGACACTTCGCCGTACGGCACGATCTTGCTCTCCACCTTCTTATGCTTCATTCCCGTCTTTATGATACCGGACGGCACGACGTTCCCCTTCGGAACGAACGTCCGGCCGGAGGGCTCCTGCCCGCCGTCAGTGGCGTTGGCGTCCGACAAAGCCGGCGACTCCGATCCAGAGGAAATGGAATCCGGGTTCTTGGGGACCGGCTTGGGGACGTCGTCGACGGAGATCGGGTCCACTGACGAGGTGGTCGTAGAGGCCGTTAAGGTGTCGGAGGACGCGGTGGGGGTGACAGAGGAGGTGAGCTCGCCGGAGGAGGTGATGACGGAGGAATACGGGTCCTCCTGGTCGGCCCATGTGACGGATTTATTGGTGTCGGGGCTGGAGTTGCTGGTGTTGGAGCTGGAGGAGACGGTGCCGGCGGCCTTGAGGGTGGACTTCGGGGAGGAGGAGTTGGAGCCGTTGGAGGGCAGTGGGGGCTTGTGGTGGTGTTTTGGGTCCTTGGTTGGGTTCGCCATTGGGGAAAGATGGGGTTGGGTGTGGGACTCGTGATCGGAATGAGGCGTGGTAGTGAGAGTGGGATGGAAGACGAGGGAGGGAACGTAGTAGGATTTGGAATGGAATGGAAGGAATGTGAACGCTTTCCGCTATTTATTCCTGGGTTTTTTGTACCCACGTCTTCTTTCTTTTCTTTATTTACTTTTCTATTATTTGTTATTTCTTTACACGATGCTCTCCTTGTACTAAAGGTGGTACTTATTTTGCTACAAGCACTCGCGATCAGTAGCTAGTGATGGATATTAAGATAGATAGTCTATATAACTGCAATGTCTAAATATTTCATAGTTAATGTCACTCTCAAAGATCAAACTTGTGACATTTAGGACATGAGGTACTTACTGAACTGTTCGCAAGTCTTATGTTTAGATATATTTTGTGTAACAAGGAACAAAAGAGGTAATGTATCATTCGTCTTACTTATGAGCTTAATTAGATTTAAAAAGTAATAATTGGCAAATAAATCTCACATTAAAATACAATAATGTTGTTGGGATAATAATAAGTTCTTTAGTATTGCTTAATATTCCAATATACGCACATTCTTAAGGATTGCATTAGCTTAACCTTTTAAATTAGTCCACACAAAACTAATTAATTTTGGTTTAAGAGATAAAATACCGTGATTTATTACATATGATGTAACTATAACGCAAAAGAGAATAAACGTTACATATTTATAACTTAAGTGTATACAATTATTAGTATTCTAAATTCCTAATTGAGATATGTATACAAACATTACAAATAAAGGATAAATGATGCAATATCACCAATATGCAATATTTTTCGTCTTTTCCCTCTATGAAAAGTAAAAAAACACGTATTGAGAGTTGAGACCCTTCACGAGAAACATCCCAGTTCACTTGTTGGTGGTGACGGGTGAGGTAACTTCTACAATCGGAAGTTCAATCCACTCCAAAGCCTTCGAACTTCACTTCAGTAACGCCACACATGAATTTTACGTAAAAGTCCTCCTGAAAAATAGGAAAATAATTATCCGGATCGCCATCCTACTTATTTGCATGTCAAAGTAGAGTCGAGTTTGAAGGCAAGGGTATTAGCGTAATTACGTCTGAGGTGGGGATGAGAGTGCAACAATTGGCGCAACAAGCAAAAGAGAAGCGGTGCTTTTGCAACGATGTTGACGCCGTCGTCGACCTCAATCGACTCCGCTGGGGTTTGACTTCTGGTGGATTTGAGATCCAAATTTATTGTGGAACTTAACACTTGTTTGGCAAGTGTTTAGATGCAATGATCCCATGATTGGTCGACATGTATACTTGAAACGACGTGGAAAGTGATTTGGATCTACTAATCTAATTATAGAGTTGAGGTGTTTACTAAACATAACAAGTAATCCTGATATGCATGCATGGGAAGGCAGCGTTAAAAACTTGCTATTTCCCACCAAAATAGAGTTCCACACCTTCGGCTGGTAATAGTCAGTCGCCTTCCACTTTTCCAAATAAGGAAATTATTATTTTTAAGAATAGGCAAACAAACTAAGGAAATGATAAATGCTTTTAAGAAAAAAAGCTTTTTGTTTGGGTACACCTCCGAAAGAGTGGTATTAGAATTTTATATCTGCATTTTGTATTTATAGATACATCTGAAAAGGTGAATTAGTTTTGCTCACTTCAAGTTTTGTGAGCAGTTTACGTATGCTTACATTGTTACTCTCTTTGTAATTATGAAGTAGCAATTGTTAGAGAATACTCCGTTGTCAGAGAATAGTCAAAATTTGGAAATTTTCTATTGTGTTTTAACTCGAAGGGTCATTCCACTAATCACCAATTGATTTTAAGTTAAATACTCACACTTCAATATGGTATCAGAACCTAAAAGACTTTACAAACGGCTTGACTTATTCACCATTGTTGTTGGTCACACGTAGACACAGAAAAAAAAAATTCTCATCACACGTGCAGAGGGTGTTAGATATTAGTTCCACATCGACTCCTCTATTCATCACTAAATGATTTTGAGTTAGATACTCAGACTTCAATAACAATGAGTAGTAATTTGTAGATAGATGTTATATATGTATTATTTCGACTACATGTTAAATGTAATCTAGATTGAGATAAAATATACCATCAAACTTTTGAATTCAAAGTTAACATTGACTTAAACATAGAGACGTGATTAGCAAAATCACAGAAAAATAAATGAAATTTAACACCACAAATGCCTCACTATGCCAAAACAACAACAGAGTCCAGGCTAACAAGGAAATAACTTGGTGAAAGAATGAAGTACTATATCAAATGCCAAAAGGGTATAATGGAACTATGAGTTACTTATAAGTTATAACCATGCTGGCCGTTCTACTTCACTTTTAGCTACTTTTGGTGAATTGTTTTAATGAAATTTTGTGGATTAATTTATCCCGTATTAGTAACTTACTGACATCTGGTAAAAATATTCAGATTAATTGGATCATCATAAACTTTGACCTAATCACTTCAAATTCTTTAATAAATTGTAGTCGTCAAGATTTGGACATTTTAGACCAACTATAAAATGAACTTATATCGACTTAAAATTTTAGTACGTTTGAGATTAATAATGCATGTGATTTAGTTTGATTAGGAAAAAAACATGACTTTAAACTTTAAAGTCGTTAAATGAATCATAGCTATATTATTTACTATATGAAATTAATAACAATAAATATCAAACACTGTCATAAGTGTCATTATGTCAAAATATGATGAAAAAAATGAAAAATGAAAAAGCCTGAAGTACAAATTTTCCATCCACCTCTAGGGTTTACCCACTCTCCGTCCTTTCGATGGCGCTCCGAACCCTCCTCTCGAAGTCCCCACTCCCCACCACCCTCTCCCTCCTCACCCTCCCCACGCGCTCCATCTCGACCCGGAGCCTCCCACTCCGCCCCCTCCTCGCCTTCCTCTTTCCGCCCCGCCCTCCGGTGCCTCTCCACCAGCAGCGCCGCGTCGTCCCTCAACGACCCCTCCCCCAACTGGAGCAATTGTCCGCCCAAAGAGACGATCTTTGAGCACTCGACGGGAGCGACTTCGAGCACTGGCTCGTCGTGGTCGAGCCCTCCGACGCGAGCCTCACTAGGGATGAGATCATCGGGAGCTATATCAAGACCTTGGCGCAGGTCGTTGGGAGGTATGGATAGGGTTTACGACCTCGTTTGTCTGACTTCTGCGTTGATTTGTTGTTTTTATGATGTGTTTGAAAAACTTTGGCTCGTTGAGGGAAGTTTCTGGAGATGAAGGCTTTTGTTATTTTGAAAAACAGGAGATTTGGATGTTACAATTTTGAAGTTGTTTGTGTTGCAGTGGTAAGTGTATTTCAGTATGTTCGATAGGTAAGCTGATCGTATTGACGTTGATGAAGTTATTTTTGATAAAATGTTTGTCCTTATATTTTGTTTGGGTGGTTTTACAAGTATTAACAATTGCATGGAGTTTGTTTTACGCATTGTTGGCATTCATGCAATTTAACCAGATTAGAGCAAACAGAACAATATTGATTGACTTGGTGAAGTTGTGTGACTGTTTATTGGATTTCCTACTGGCGACCCTTTTCTGGGTTGGTGAGATGTGGTGTGATTACTTCTAAGCGAACCTTCTGCAAGATAACAATATTTTGTGGAGTTTTTTTCTATTCTTCTGCTTATGTATATTCCTCATCTTGATTTTTAGCGAGGAAGAAGCAAGGTTTATGATATACTCGGTCTCGACTAAGCATTATTTTGCTTTTGGAGCTCTTGTTTCTGAGGAGCTTTCTTACAAGCTGAAAGGTAATTTCATACGACTTATTTTTTACAGCGTCATCTTTGTTAGAACCTCATTAAATATTTCTTTTGTTTGATAGAACTTCCTGGAGTTCGCTGGGTTCTTCCTGATTCTTACTTGGATGTTAAGAACAAAGATTATGGAGGTAACAAGATTCTACTACCACATTTGTCTTCATAATTTTATTTCGATAATTTTCATATTGACTCTTATATTATACTTGTATCCACTGGTTATCATTTCATCATCTACATCTTCTAGACAAGTTACAATTTGTATAAAATACTTATTTTCATGTACTAATGTCCATTCTATGCAATTCCATTCTGAAATAGAATAGGCGTTTATGACCTATATAAGTTACTGATATTTTCCGTCATGATTCATGAAGCTGCAAAAAAATAATTTCATGATGTTTTTCGCAGTTGTAACATTTTTTAACAGTTGATATGTTGGTTATGCTCATGCGAAATTATATTTCTCGTATTTCAATATCCGTAACCAGACTTGATGTGATTGTTACTATGCAGGAGAACCCTTCGTCAATCGAGAAGCTGTTACTTATGATCCCAAGTATCACGAGGAGTGGGTTCAAAACAATGCACGGGCAAATGAGAGAAATGGACGCAATGATAGACCTCACAATTCTGACAGATCAAGAAACTTCGAGAGACGAAGAGAGAACATGCAGAACTTTCAAAACAGACCTCCAATGCCACCACCTCCATTGTCTGGCCAGGACATGGGAGGGCAGGGTGGGCTGAATCCTTCCCCTGCCATGCCTAACACGATGCCTCCAAGGGATGGACCCAACACCGGTGTCCCTGTTGGAGGCAACCAGATGCAGACGCCAAACTACCAAAACCAAATGCCACCGAGAGATGGAGGTATGGCTGGCGGTTCATATCCACTAGGCAATAATGCTCATCAGGGTTCTCCTAATGCATTCCAGGGAGGTGCTGGTGGTTATCAGGGTCCTCCAAATGCTCATCAAGGAGGCCCTGGTGGTTATCAGGCACCCTTGAATCCTTACCAGGGGGACCTTCTTACCAGAATCCTCGAAATGCACTCCCTAATTCCCAGGGAACACCAAATTCACCTCAAGCTGGTCCTGCTGGCTATCAGGGAACACCAAATTCTGCTCAGGGTGGGCCGGTTGGTTTTGGTTATCAACGAAGTCCTTCAAATGCTTACCAGGGAGGTCCGGGTGCTTACCAAGGTAGTGCACCGGGCCTGTCAAATCCTTACCAGGGTGCGGTTGGCAATGCTTATGAAGGAGGTGGTGTCCCCCATGCCAGCAGTAATACTTACCAGGGTGGTGGTGGCCCTTATCAACAACCTCAGAATATATCTTGACTCCGAAGCATTCAATATTTGTAGGTTTACATGTTAGAAATTACAGTTGACTGCAAATTCTAATCTATTAACTATTTTGTTTGTAGTTTGTACCTATTTTTGTGCCCTCAAGACGCAAGTAACCATTGTCATTCCATTACGATTTCTTTTGTCATGTACAGTTGTAGTTTCTTACTTGTTAAAGCCTTTAGATCAGTTAAGTATTTATGGTATTTTTTGTTGTTTAAGTAGATTATGGTGATTGCAATATCTGCACGTGCTTTTAGCTCCTTCGGGCCATTAGGAAATCCTATCGCGCAGGTTGATACTGATTTATAGTTTCAACTGAAAATTTCAAAATACTTCTTTTGTTGGCTTTTCATCGAAGTATTGCCACCAGTACTTGTAGCTTAGCTCTTATCACAAATTGACCTAAAATAAAACGAAATTACCAAAAGCAGTAAAACTGGAATATAAATTTACTATTTCTCACTTATGAGAGTTTTAGTTTTAGCGTCCCCCAAAGATCTGGGGGTGTTGAAAAGGTCGTTTGATTTTGTATACCTATCAAGAATAAGCTTTGAATTCTTTATATGATAGGAAACACCTTCCACTTTGTTTGACATTATCGCAATTGTTAAATAACTTTACATTCTTTATTGATTGTTGAGTTACTAATAATCAAATACAATTTCTCCACATGACCCTCTATGTAATGATAAATGCAAACAAATATAAATCAATCATTTCCATGTTGACATGTTGTGCATCCACTATTTGCAATGATCTTTTGAATTCACTTAAGAAATTAACTTCTAGGCATATTAATTTTCCCAAAACATAAAGAATACAATCAAAATAAGCCTATCATTAAGAATTTCGAGAGTGCCTTCTTACCGGATAAAAAAACATTATTTTAAATATATACTTTTCAATTTTTTTTTTTGAAGATAGGGTAATTGCACTTCTCCCTCAAACTTGATTTCATGACAATTTGCACCACTGAACTTTGAAAAAAACACTTCACATCCCTCAAATTTTGATATTTTGTCAAGTTTCACTCATGTTAAAAGTGCATACCATTGAATATATTATTTAAATATCTTAGTACTAATAATAAAATAAAATAAAAATTAGAGAAACGCAGAGTGCGAATCGGAGAAGTGCGAATATAGCGTCGCACGACCCAATCTTTGTGCGGAACAATAGCACGAAGAAGTTGAAATAAAACAAAACCATATTATTCTTAAAACCCTCACTCTTGTTTCTTTCTCTTCTTCTTCTTCTCTGGGATTTTTTTTCCGCCTCTGCTTTCCAAAGGCACTCGTGGCCTTCTTCTGTTGGTTTCTGTTTTCAATCCTTTGTTTATTTTTCCTTCTCGTTGTTGTTGGATGTCTTTGATATGGGCATTGTGATCGTAGTGTCATGTGTTCTTCAACTTTTCTCTGGTAGAGTTTATGTTTATGTAATCATGTTTGCAAGGGCTTATCAAATTGTATGTTTTTCCAATTGGACTCGAATATTTTCTGAAGTTTTTAGGGCTTTTCTTAAGAAGTTGAATGCAAATATCCAATTGTTGCTAATGTCTGGAGACTTCTCTATACTAGTACGGTCTGATCGCTTGCCGAATTGCAATTTTGTTCTTTTTTTGACATATCTTGTTGTGGATTTGAGATGTGGTTGTCTGTTTCAACGTTTTTTATAGATGCGGTCGTGTTTGTTCTTCGGTATCCCTGCGGTAATAAACTATGTTTTGCCTTTTGTTTAATTGTCAGAGGGAGGCATATTCTTACGAGATGAGTAATTCGGATGAAGAGATCGTTAACTCGACCAACGGAGGCCTATCGGCGTTAGCTAGAGACATAGCATCATCCAAGGGGTCGTTGTTGGGAGACCAAATATGCAAGACATTGGAAAGTGTCACTCTGGATGACGTTATTGGTCAGGTTAGTAATTTAGACAGGTAACTGTGAGTTTCTTCAATGTTTTAAGGTTACTGAATAACTTGTAATTGTCAAGTTGAATTGGTGAAAATCATTGCCTCATTACCCCAAACCCAATTTCGCCTTTTGCTACTGTTTTCAATTTTTATATATATTCAATTTATTGTATAAACAATTTCTCGAATGGCCCCAGGCTTGGAGTGGGATTAGTTGCAAAGAAGTAATAAAATGCTTTATACTAGTTTCATGGAATACTTCTAAAGACATATAGATACCAATTTCAGACATGGTATAGATCAACATAAAAAAGAATTTAAAAGATATGAATTTGACCTCTCACGATATGCATGATGAATAATATTTCAGAAGCTTTTGAAATCAAGTTTCTTACTTTTCAGTAACCTATTTATAATTAATCAGGCAATGCCTAATATCACCACAGTTTGATGTTTCTGTGCTTATGGTGTGGTATATTATGTTTTTTTCTTCTTGTTTTAACTCTTGTTTCTCTTGGTAGCCCACAAATTATAATATGCTTGACTCTTGCTTTTTTTCTTGTCCTCACCAGAATCCATCCAATTATATCAAAACCTTTGGAGATCAATGCAAAAGGTTTCGTCAAGAAGCTGAAACTCGGTTGTTTGAAACTTTTGACCAAGGTTTATTTTCTAAGTTTCTTTTAGAGGATGATCAGAATAAGGTGCTTGATAACCAATCAACAGAAGAGGAAAATTCATCATCACTTAGTGATACGTCTGTCACGTCAGAGAAAGATACAATCTTCTCCTCCCAAGGTAGTAGTCAAAGTTTAATTCCCAATTTATCTTTGGAATATGAGAATGCAGAAAACTTTGAGAAATTCAAGACTGAGACGACAGTTGACGAGCATCATCAAAACAAAGAAATCCCATTACTGGATAATGATTCACAATTAGACTATTATGACTCAAACGAGAGGGAAACTAACATTTCTTCTTCAGTCAGTTGTCAATGTTCAAGGTCAAATTCAGTTTTTGAAGATAAAAACATAGAAAACATTGAAGAGCAAAAGGTTAGGATAACAATTTTAGAACATAGGCCTAATGAGAAAATTTCCTCACCCATTACTAGTTCTGAATGTGATAGCATTATAACATACGGGAATAATAACAACAGTTGTTCATCAAGAAATAATCAAGTTCCACTTTCTCAATCGTCATTGGAACATGACAACACAAAAAGTTTTGAGATATTCACAACCAAGATGATGTTTCATGAGAAGAAAATTCCGTCACCCACCAGCGATGCTGAATTAGATTGTTACACCTTTTCAGAGAATCATATAAATTCTTGTTCATCATTTGTTAGTCACGAAACGTTTTCAAACACACATTTAAAACATGAAAGTGTGGAATATTCTGAAAAATCCAACGATAAGTTCATACTTGACAAAAATGTCCCATCACCGGTTGTTGCTGAATCAGACTGTTGCACAAGTGGTAAACAAGATCAAAGAATTCGTAAGTACAATCTTTCTTTTTTATAAATATTTCATTTTCGAAAACTTTACACTATATTTATATAGCTAATATTTTTAATTTTTTGCATTTTTATATGAATAACTTGCAGAAGATTCCGACTGCTTTCAGCGAGTAATTGTAGACGAAGTGGTTGATGCAAATGGTGCATCATTAGATGAATTTGAAGATATAGACTTCCAAAATATAGAATTTGAATATTGTTGGGATAATACGGTTTTAGATAAAATTGTCTTAATCAATAATCGAGTATCTGCAAAACAAGCTTACAAGGTGAGCTTATTTTGCAAATAAAAAAACCATGTTTTTTTTGCAAACCTTATTAGTTTCGATTTCAATTTGTAATGACAAAAGTTTAAATATATAACTTTGTAAAGCATAAACATTAGTTGTTGAATCAACATAATAGATTTTACCTTATTCAACCATTTCTGTTTGTTTTCAACAATTTTTTTTTGCCATGTACCGTAATATCTAAAATCTAACTTAACTTTACAACTTAAAAAAAAAATAACTTTCTAATACATAAGTCCATATATTATTATTTTTCTCAGGACATAAGAAAATCATTGTTATCTTTATTGTGTATAGCTAAAAATATACTTTTTAGAAAAGATTTTGTTTGCATATTTTGGTTATTTTGACTTTGTTTATTGTTACATCATGAATTCTCACGATTTAATTAATGCAATGTATTTGACAGAAATATCTAATGAAAATGGTTGCATCCAAACTTCGTCTAATAAAGAATAAAAAGAATTACAAGGCAAACTTAAATATTGGCACTGAAATGAAAGCTATTTTCTCTTACCATGCAAATGAATTAGAACTCAATTGTTCAACAGACAAACATTCAGTCGAATCTGAATGAGAGCTCGTTTAAACTATTTTAGTGCGATGAATGATTTGTTTTATCTAAGACTTGTGATAACATAAAAAAAAAGTATTTATGCAGTCTTGTAATGACTTAGTTTACTACCATATACATATGATTTTTTTTAATTTATTATTTTATTTCTCAGAATAAAGTATAACATGCGAGTGTCGTCTCGTTTGTTATACAAAGCTACTAACTTTTTGATAATTTTATTTTACGATGTTAAGATATATTTTTATATGCTGATTTTTTTCTTCAAAAATTAAGATTTAATAATCTTAGTTGTATTTAATAGTGATACTTATTAATGTATGAACATATAACAAGTATAAAACACACAGATATATAAATATATATATAGACATATATATATTGAAATTAATAATATTATGCTAAATATATATATATATATAAACACGTAAAAAATTAAAAACAATTAAATAAAATTTTAACCTGATTTTGTTTGAGATTCTCGGCCTAGTTACGCATACATAATATTAAAATAGGCATTTTATTTTTAGTTATAACTTATTCATGATTTAATTTATCTCAATAAAATTCAATTTTACAGTAAAAAAGCAAAGTATGGGTTTTTTCCGTTTAAGTTTTAACTTGCCTCAACGGGTTTTGTTCTTTAGCGAGGCCCGACCTCGACACTCAGTTATAAATGGCATATGTGAAAATATAGTTCATTATTGTCATTGTAATTTTACCTTATTTTATTTAATAACAAGTTAATCGTATTTCCCGAGATAACAAGCAAAAAAAGTGACAAATTCAACTAAACTATTATTCAATTTCCCGAGTTTAAGCCGAAGTGAGTTAACTTGTTAATCTTAACAAATAGCTTTTAACTTTTTTTAAGCAAATAAATATGCTCGTTTATTACTAAGTTTTAAACATAATATGCTCGATTTGTTTATACTGAGTCGACAAAACCTGAAAATGGAGAAATGAAACTATTTTATTAATAATAACGAATGTTATAATACTATAACTCATAATCACACACTATCTTATATATGTAAAATAACTTACACTACATTTTCTACTATTACCCCCACTTTTACATAGAACAACTTATTACAAAACTAACGCTCTAACACTCATATACAAAATTCTTTTTTTTGTGTGGTAGAAACTAACTCTACTTGGGATAATTTGAAATGGAAGTAAAGACCTCTATTTATAGATTATAGAGGTGGATGAGTGTGTGTGAAGATAGTGAAAATTTCTAGAGTTGTACGTTACAAAAGAAGAGGTGTCTCACTCACTACTATTCGGACCGAGATCAAGGTAGAGACAGGCTGGTATTCGGTCCGAACGGGACCGAATTATGTAATGTAGACTCCTACTCAGCACATGTCATGCAACATGTAAACCGCCAGACGTCGAAAACCCTTGTGATCCCAATCTTGTATATATATATATATATATATATATATATATATATTTATATAACAAATTCCCCCACTCCGTCCTCCATTCCCAACAGCCAAGCGACAAATAACATGGCTTCTCCTTCTCCGCGACAGCAGCAAGAAAAAGACCAAACCAGCAACAAACACAAGCAGCAGCAGAGGGAGCAGATGTCCCACGACCACTATTTGAAGGCCAAAGAGTCGGCTTCGAAGGCGCTACGTGAAACCAAGGACAGCATCAGCCACGGCGTTAGTGCCGCCACCGCCTACGCTCGGCACGGGTACGAGAGCACTTCGGAGTACATCCACGAGAAGGCGTCCGAGGCCAAGGAAGCCAAGGTAGAGATGGGAGACGAGCATGAGGCCTCCACGCTTTCATATCTTGACATAGATCACATATATAGCAGGTAGATATATAACAGGGATAGGGTACGTTTAAGGATATGGACTCATTACCAATATATAAATTAATGAAGTTGTTTTGATGATTAGGTGAGATAGTAGAGTTGATTTGTGTGTGTTTGTTTTAGATGTTTCAGAGGTGTGTTGGGCATTTTTTTGTTTTACTTTTTTTTTCATATATAGACTATTTCACTTTGTAAATATCTTAATTTACTGTGTTTTGCATGGTAACATATATATTTTTCAGTCAATTTTCAATTCTGTCATTTTGTCACCTATTTTGACCCACGATCCAAAGTGGATTCAACGTGAATTTGGTTTAATTTAATTTCTGTTAGAATAGACATCACAATGAACAAACAAACAAACATGGTCTCTTATTTATGATGAATCCCAAACGCTCAAGAGTCAAGGCCTCTTATATGCTACAATCGTGTGTTCTAGTTTGCTTTGAGTTTGGATAATGTTCTTTTCTTTTCCCACCAAATTCAATTCTTTAATCAACACATATTGTTCGACGAATCAAATAATTTTAACTGCCTACTTATCATGGATGGGGCTTAGCACGATTTAAATTGGATCCGATTAAGGGTTTCTTCTTCTTCTTCTTCTTCTTCTTTTTTGAGAAAAAAGATTCGATTAAGGTTGAGGACACGTTTTCAAGGGGTAGAAAAATATTAATGAAATAAATAATTAAACGATCATACATTTATGCACCTCACTGATTTAATATTTATTACATTTGTGCTCTTCTTACTTTTTTTTAACAGAGATGAACTAAAAAAATAACCACCACTGACTTCATTTGGATGAAGTCTCCATTTTCATGCTTATGGTGATTCAGGAGCCCACGCGTGGGGGACTCCAGATTCCGGAGGATCTCACGTGGGTTGTATGACTTAAGAATCCTGAATTCGAGTGGATCGAGAACAAGGAGACGTCGTCGTACCTCTTCACCCTTTGAGGTGTGTTGCGGTTGGGGAGGTGGTGGCGGTCGACACAGAGGACTCTCCGTTCTTGAAGGAGGCGGCAAGGATACCGGAGGCTAGGCACGAGTTAGAGTGCTACTTGCATGGGGTGGCGGGAGTGAAGGGTTTAAGTTGGTGGAGGAGAGGGATGTCACTCTTGTGAACAAGCGGTCGTACATGTTGAAGCCTGGGAGGTGGTGGTTGGTTGAGAAGAACAAGGGGATGGTGTTTGGGGCTGATGGGCGTTGGAGGTTTGTGAAGAGGAGAATGTTTTTGGAATGAGCAAGTTGTGATGATTCTACATATCGCATGTGTCTGTGAGATTGGATTTAGTTCTGTTTTGAGTAATGTGTCATGACTACGAGGGATCAAATGATTATTTGCAGGAATGTGGATTTTTGAAGTCTGTTATAAGATCTTGACGACGTGGTGTGGAATACTTGGATTGGATTGCTTAATTATTTTCTAGGCTATGTGATCAACCCATGGGAATATGAAGTCTCCGTTTTCATGCTTATAGTGAATAGTTTTGGCTAACTCTGGAAATCAGTATACCTAGGATAGTTGTCTGGATGATGGATATGTACGAGGATGTTTGCCAAACATTGGAAACAATTGGCCATGTAAGTACTCTACAGATAAATATTATCCAATGAAACCACAAGATGTGTTTGGAACCCCAAAGGAGAATGTTGTAAATGATAATATTATCACCAAATTACAGAAAATCAGTACTCATAATGAAACTAATGTATGGGCATTCTCCACAGAAATGCTTTTGAAGACACTGCCTCAGATTACACAAGTAGTGGAATCATGTACAGGAACATATGCACGAAAATAAGTACAATCTTTCAAACAGACAACAGTAAGATTAGATATTCAGCAGGACACCGTAACACGATAACTCACAACTCAAGGGAAAATGACGGGAAAAAAAACCCAAGACCAATACTCACGTATTCGAAGCATTACCTATTGTGGTGTATTGATTGCCCGAAAACAATTCTATGACCATCCAAGAACATAGTCAAGAACATAGACCAGCACAAGCGAGAACGGATACAGGAAGTATGCTACGGAGCATGTCCAAAGAGGGAATACGGTTCGGAAGCTTGCAAAGAGTCCCATCACAACGCAAACAATGAGTATAATTAGCACCTCAGATGAGAAGTCCCAAGTCAGGTTTCTAGTATAAACTAGCCCGAGAAAAACAGCCAGGCAGAGTGTGTTGTTCATTGTTACGGCACCATAGATCTGCAAAACAAGACTTCTGTCACTTAATGTACCTTACTTGAGAAGTATGATTCCTAACCCTGTATGATGATGATTGCTAAAACTTGAAGGTTCTACGAGTAATTTGGGAATGGAATATTGATGGCCGAAGTGCAAAATGAAAAAGAAACCAACAAGATATGCTGTCAGTCATTGTGTTTTCCTCAATTATCACAGACAATCTCCAAAACATTGAAGGTCTCATAATTTAGGAACCATCACAACTTTCAGGGTAAGGTAAGATGGTCTTGTATTGGTTGAGAAAGACAAATTAGCTTCGTCCCCGCAGTAGATGGCTGACCCTCAAAGTCAAAGGTGAGAAAACCACGGTTATCTTTGTGCCCTATGTAGCAGCACCTTAAGTTTCAAGTGAGTACATTTAGTGAGTTGCCTCAGTAATATCTGGAATAATCATTTGATTACTAATACAGGTTCCATAGACCTATACTGAAATAATAATTTGAGTTACTAAAATAACCATTTGAGTTACTAATACAGCGTTCCAGACGTATATTGTACTATATACTTTAGATATATCAGATTCTATAAATACTATATCATGAATATTAATAATAAAGTTTGGGGAAATAACCTCGGAAAATGTCAAAGATGCAGTTTTCTTCTTCTTTCTGCTGGCAAATATAATTGCTGAGACAGCCTCGCTGGAGTTCGTTGCCAAAGGCATGGCAATAAATGATATGAAGAAAGAAGGTATGTGGGTGACAGTGGAAAAATCGTGCACAGCATCTACAAGAGGATCAGCAAATACAGCTGCAATAGCTGTCCCCAAAACCAAAAGTGCAACAGCCTTGAACATAACACGTCGACGATTTTCAACATTTTCGGTGGCTTCATCACCCTCATCGATCAGCATGTCATGCTCTTCATGGGTTCTCTGCATGGATCAAAATATAAACATGTTGTCTTGAATTTCAGATAAAAAAAGATACATCTGAAATAACTTACATCATGAAAATCGTGAATGACTTTTCCAGAGTCAGAACCAGATTGAGGAAGTAAACGCTTAGCCTCACGAATCCATTTTGATATCCCATTGATAAATTCCTCTTCATCAATGTTATCATCTTGAGATGTATCAAACTCCCTCATAACTTGTTCTACCACACCATCTTCATCTAAGTTATTGTTCCCAAATTGAAATCCTAGAAGAAATGCTTTCAACTCTGTACGAGACACAAGATTGTTCTCGTTCTGGTCAAGATGTTGGAACAATCTGCAATAAGAAAGTGAAAAGGTTATCCTTGCATATAAAAGAAGGCGGAGATCTTAAAATTAAACACACTTTTTTATAATAGGTATATTGGGTGAACCATCACTGTTGAGGAGGCGTCCAGTGGATTGCTTGTGAGCATGAACCAATATTCCTGCGATCACATGCTTAAGCTTTGCATATTCAAGTCTGCGTCTTTGAATTGATGGTTGATAGATCTGAAGCAATGTAATTGAAAGTGGTCAGCATTAAACCTAATAAAATGATAAATACGACCATCATATTTGAGAGGTGAGACCAAGTTTGCAGGCATTATTGCTTCACATGTTGGTAAGCATATACACATTTCTCACATTTGAAAACTTCCCTTGAAGAATATGGAGAATATGCTTTCAACAAAATGAAATAATGGTAATTCACATCCAGGACAATCACATTAAAGATCAGGTAAGTATTTTCACAAATGCAGGATCAAATTCCTACTTGTTTAACAAGAAGTGTTGTCTAACAATTTCCACTTGCACTGAGAAATTCGTAAGGGTTCAAAGTTGAAAATAATTACACATACTTTTACTTCAAGGGTTGAAGAGGTAAATAGAAGAAAAGAAATATCTTCTTTGGATGGCAAACATTCTTACAAATTACAATCGAAGAAGGATTCCGAAATGACCACATCAAATTACTAATTTTTACAAGATGCAAAAGGCCTAGATTTCATAATCTACAATGGGGCCTTCTTGAGGACAATAGAAAGTCAAAATTTGGATAAACTTTAATATTTACTAATGGATTATAAATATGGTACCTGATAGAAGCAATAAGAAAGTAACAGTACAACTGCAACAATGAACCCAACAAGGACCATTACACGACCAGCTGAATGTAATCTGAAAGCATTAGGCATCTGCACAATGATAAACGGAATAATAGATATAATCATGATCCTTGCAGCATGGCTAGTTGGCAAATCTGTTGCAATTCCAGAACCTGCACATGATATGTAAATAAAATGGAGATTCCAGGCAGCTCTTCAGGAGATATATGTAGTAATGGTAGAATGATCAGAAATCAGGAAAACATACCGAATAGGCTAAATCTTTTGGTGTCTTGTGAATCTATTGGAGTTGAGTTCTCAGAAAGATCACATTTGCCGATAACAACACAGGATCCCCACAACACTGTGAGAAGCATTACAGTCGAACCAGAAAGCAAGCCCATTCCTATCAAAACCTGACTTTGGGCAGTCTCTTTACTTCCAGAAAGACCAGATGCTGCAATCACATATACGAGAAGATTAAAATCATTTTTTGTGTGCAGACATAAGGAAGTGAGAATGCGCAGAAGGAGCAAAATCGTAATCTTCTATTTTCTTCCGAAATTTGGTTTTACACGAAAATTAGAAGTTATGCCGATCTAATTTAGGAATGAAGGAACTATAATGTAGATATTCGCCGATGTGCAGAGTAATAACAAACAGAGTACAGCACACAAGCACATCCTAAACTAAGGATGGCTCCTATCATGATCAGGTTGTCAGATTCTTTTTCTTCTATTGTTGCTCACTTTTTGCTTATTTATTGTACAAGATATACTATCTTCCTAATTCAACTGATGTGGATTCACAATTGGATATTACTTCGCTAGTTTTTCTAATCCATATTCAGATTACAAACCTTAATCTGAAACAATCTAACAAAAAAATGGGCTTCCAAGGATATTGGGTTGATAGTCGAACATCAGTAGGTAGAGATCAAACGGGGTTGTGTTTGGAGGGGCGAGGGCATCCAATGATCCAAACAAAAGATATGTAGTATAAAACCTTTAGAGGACAAGTTGGCCATAGTCAAGTTCAAAACACTAAATTCGTACTTAGCTACTATATTCCTTTGGGTTATTTTTCTTTTTCGCAAGCACTCTACTCCAAAAAAATCAACTGACCCGTGTGGTTTTAACTGCCATGATAAATAATAATCATATCAGTTTGATAGTTTCGAACATAACAAGTCTCTGGATTAACCATTTTATACAACACACAGGGGTTAGGAAAGAACAGTGTAGATTAATGGATATTAGTTTTGAATTGAATTTGGATAAGAAGGGTACTCCGGAGTTTTCTGCAGGAGTCAAATCAGCAGACAATCCACGTTCCTAAGAATTTAGGACACCCTTAATGGGGGTGTCCCGCCCGGGCGCACCCCGTTAACAGGGCGGGTGCCCCTTGGGTGCCCACCCGGGACGCCCACCCTGGCGCTTGCCCGGGCGTTGGGCGTCTCGGGCAGACGCTCGGGGCGCCATCGGGTGGGTGGCACGTGTCCTCCCATTCGTCCATTTTTTATTTTTTTTATTTTTAAGTATTTAGTAGAAGTTTTGTTATTAATTGATTGGGTATTTGATGAAGATTCAAAAAAATTCAGAATCAATAATTTCAAGATCCAAAAAAATTCCAGAGGGTGCTGCCCCTAGCCACCTCACCAGCTGACCGGCGATTTGGAATGTCACTCGCTCACCGGGGAGCGAGACCCCGAACGACCTGTCGAGGTGGTTTATAAGTAAAATTTTAAAAAAAAATCAAGTTAAAGTAATTAGAAGTAGTAATTACAATTAAATATTAAGTAATTACAATTAAATATTATGTAATTTGTTAAATGTGGTGTAAGAATTAAAATTATTTAATTAAAAAATGATGCGAAGGAAAGAAAGTGTAGGGTGGGTGGGGTAACTCGGGCATGGTTAAGGATTTTTTTTGGTAGATTGGGTGAACTGATGTGACAGATAGAAAAACTGACGTTATTTGTGCTCTTATCCTTCCAGACAAAACGTTTCAAAATGTCATTTCACGACCAAAGATAATCTTTCACCCAAACGGTAACAAAAATAACCCAACATAACCCCTTCTGAAACTAAACATGCTCGAATTGAAAAACCATGACATACTCCCAAATCAAGGATCATTGAAGATGGCTATACTAGGGCTGGCAATTTGGGTCATGACACGAAACCCGAACCCGACACTAAATATCACGATTCCGGTCGACACGAATGACACGAACTGTAATTCGGGTCGACACGAATGACACGAACTGTAATTCGGGTCGGGTTCGGGTTGGAGTATTTCGTGTTTCGTGTAATTCGGGTTGACACGAATAACACGAACTGTAATTCGGGTCGAGTTCGTGTTTCGTGTAATCAGTGTCAAACATGCTAGTTTGTGTTCGGGTTAATTCGTGTTTGTGTAAATTTGTGTCAAACATGTCGTACTTGGTGTCAAACATGTTATTTCGTGTTCAGATTAATTCGTGTTTGTAAAAATTCGTGTCAAACAAGTCAGTTCGAGTTATTCGGGTTAATTCGTGTTCGTGTCAACACGAAAAATGGATTCGTGTCAACGTGGGTCGTGTTCGGGTTACCAAATTCGTGTTCGGATTTAAGATTAGATTTTCGTGTTCGTGTTCGTGTCGACTATTTCTTATTAATTCGTGTTCGTGTTCGGCTCGAGGAAAAACAGTTCGTGTCAATTCGTGTTCGTGTCAAACACGACACGAAACACGAATTTGCCAGCCCTATGCTATAGGGTCAACAATTTCTTCCTTAACATAGCTCAACCAACAAATCAGCCAAGACAAGTACCCGACGAGCTTCCAAAAAACCGGTTGCAAGTCCAAATCACTGGTCTCGTTCTAAGTAAAATCCTTTTTTTTTTGAAAAAGAAGACCCCACAAACCTCAAAATTCTTGTACCTATTATTAAACAAACGACCTTAGGAATTAGGATAGAGTTTTCTCCATCTAACTGGAAAAAAAATCAAACCCTATACCGGTCCTCTAGATCTAATGTCCCGGTCGAATAATTAATCTTCTCCTTACCGTAGACCAAACCCTAGAAGAAAAAGAAGAAGAAGAAAAGTTTTTTTTAAACTGATAATCATAAAAAGAAAAGACCTAGAATGAGAATGGCGTCGGGAAGCGCTCCGAGAATGGGCAGGAAGAGTCCTCCGACGATGCCCGGGCCGAGAATCTCGAGCAGCAGCTCGCTGCCGTTGGAGAGGAAGGTGGCGGCGAGGAACATGAGGTAGCCGTAGACGGCCATGAGAAAGAGGTTCCCGACCACGGTGTGCGTGCAGGGGAGGACACCATACGTCTGCTCGCACGCCTCCGGGGTGGTGCCGTTGGGCTTCTCGCCGAGCCGGAGGAAGGGGGCATCGGCGTCGAGGAGGGTGGAGAGAAGGCGGGCTTGGGTTTGGGAGGAGAGGAGGAGGAGAAGGAGGAGGAAAGCGAACGGTGGTTTAACTTTAAGTGTCGGCATTAGAGAGAGAGGAAGAAGGAGAAGCGGAGGTTATTGTGATGGGTTGGTGTGATGGTTTTTTTTATAGTATTTATTGGGGGTGACGAAGCAGTTTTTTAACGAGGGAAGAGGGGTGGTGTCACCGTTTGGGATGTTTTCACGTCGCTTTCTGCCACGGTGCTTAATGTTTTTGTCTTGTCTTTCCATTGGTACACCTAGGGGAGAGCCTCTGGTCGGGCCCGGATTTTTATCCGAGATGTGGACTGAAGACCGGAATGGATGCTCATGGACCGAAGACCGGACCGGATCGGTCCAAATCGGTCTGATTCGGTCAAAACCTGAATTTTTTAAATTAAAAAATAAATCGGACCGGTGCAGACCGTATCGAACTCGAAATTTAAAAATCTCCCGGAACAAAACCTGGACTGGACCAAACCCACAACTTCCGGACCGAACCCGAACCGACCGGTCCAATCCGGTCCAAAAACCCGGTTTGGACCGAGTTTTGCTCTCCCCTGGTTACACGTACACCCCATCGATAGTGATTATTAGCTTTCCGTCCCTCGATGGAAGTACACTTACAATGTCGATCACTGTACTGTAGCCTGTAGGCGAGTCAGGACAAGATACTTGACTCTATCTTCGGATTCTAATTTGTACCAGATGTATTGTCCTGGCATACTGATATAAATTGTTGTTTATACATTAATTTGAAAGTGGAATATTGCAATCATGCCCCTCAACCATCCATGCATTATGATTTATGCATGTTTCATGATCGAATCGAAAGAATACGTTTCAGCTAATTGGTATGGATTATCCGGTTTTGATTTGTAGGTCTATGTCTCTCACGGTTGCACCATCGCGTGTGAGGTAGCTGAAATTTTGGAGGTTGGGTATTATTTTGGAGCTTTCATCGCTACTATTTACTTTAGTTATTATGAGGTATAGTAAACTCAAATATTACATCATGTGTTGTCTAGAAATCAGAAGACATTATCTTAGTCTAATATGTATAAGTTATTATGCATATTTATATTATTGATTACTAGGATTATATAGTATAATATAAGGATGAGCTTGCGAGAAATCCAACAAGAAAGTGGATGAACGGAGAACAAATCCTAAAGAGGATCGAGAACATGCACTGTGAGATCGGAGGAGGTGGAAGAATGACTAGGGTTAGGAACCCTAACGAGTTGCGGAAGAAGAAAACGTGTGTGGGTTGTTGTGTTGTTCGACTCTTTGTGTGTTATTATGTTTGTGTTAGCTTCATGAGTTTTTGGATGTAGTTCGTGTTGTTTGAAGCATGTCTAATTGTCTATAGGTCTCTTAGGGAAGCTCTAAGTAGTTTGAATTAATGATGACAACACTCGTTGATGTTGCCTTATTACCAGTGCGTTGGCTATTTCATCCATCTTGACCGTCATCGGTGTTGTGGGCTACTCCTTATTCTTGCTTGCATGCACATGCTACTTCCAACCTAGGCTATCTTTCTATTTGTTGTTGGATTTATGTTATATTTCAGTTAGATGAATCCAACCTAGGTTTTCTTTCTATTTGTTTGTTGGATTTCTGTTTTCAACCTTTTGTGAGAGTTTCATGCCCACCCATCATCTCTGTAATCACCGAGTCTTTCGACTCCATCGGATAAAGAAAACATGAGAGCGGTGGAAGACGAAGGAAAGAGCAAGTCAAACTTTTACAAATGGTTTGACTTACTAACGGTTCGTTTGGTACTGACTTTGCCCCCAAACTTATACACTAAATGTTAACTTAACTTGTGACCAAACTTATGTCTCAACAAACTGCTTTATAAGTTTCTCATTGCTTATATAGGTTCTATCTTCTCGCTTGTCACGAACTTGTCTTTCTTGCCATGCCTTTTTCGGTGGCATCACTCGTAATTCTAACGTTGTTGCATTATAATTCTGAAGAAATTTAAGATGATGTTAATAACGATTAGAACAAAAGTTAGCAAAATCACCACTTGTGTTGTTTTTTACATTGTACTTGTGACGAGGAAAACGCCAAATAGAAAAACATGTTTGGACTTTTAAAAGCTTGTTGGTAAATAAAGTAACTATAAATCACATTTTTACTCATAAACCACTAACAAAAGCCTTTACCCTAAGGGCACCCTTAACGGGGGTGCCCCGCCCGGGCGCCCTGGGCGGTGGGCGTCCCGGGCAGACGCCCGGGCGCCCATGGGAGGGGGACACGTGTCCCCCTCCCATTGGTGATTAATTTTTTTTTTTGAATTTTTTTTGTTTTGGTTTTGTTATTAGTGGATTGGGTATTTGTTATAAATGTGGGGTAATAATTTTTTGTAAGTAATTAAAATTAAGAAATTTCCAGAACCAATACACTGTTTAATCACGGGTGCAATATTTAATCACGGGTGCACTATTTTCAATCACGCGTGCACTGTTTGCAATCACGCGTGCACTATTTGCAATCACGCGTACACTATGTGCAATCACGCGTGAACAGTGCAACAAATACATCCAAACCATCCCAACTATAAATACATCTATTTATCTCCTGATTCCTCACATTTCCTTAACTTCTCAACTTGTAGCTTCTTCTCTCATCAATGTCGGATAATAGTTTAAACTCCGGTCAATCGGACGATGATAACTGGAATGAGACATTAAATCTAATGGATCGTGCTATTGAATTAGCCGGACATGCTGTTTACGAAAGGACTACACGTCCTAAGCAACGTCGAAGGAGAACGACGAACCCAGATAGAGATCGTGAACTAGGTTACAGACGCCTTGTAGACGATTATTTCTCTGACAACCCTGTGTATTCTGATAGTCTTTTCAGGACAAGATTTCGGATGAGAAAGCATGTCTTCCTGCGCATCCACAATGCCATCGAAGCATCTGATTTCTTCTTCCAACGAACACCGGACGCAACTGGTAGGATGAGCATCTCCGGTCTACAAAAAAGTACGGCAGCAATGCGAATGCTAGCATATGGCGTTGCCGCTGATGGGATCGATGAGTACCTACGAATGAGTGCGGCAACATCCAGAAATGCTCTCCTCAAATTCTGTGAAGGTGTTATTCGCATCTTCGGCCCTGAGTATTTACGTCGGCCAACTGCAAATGACTTGGCACGCCTACTTTACGTTGGTGAGCAACGTGGGTTTCCAGGTATGATGGGGAGTATCGATTGTATGCACTGGGAGTGGAAAAACTGCCCAGCTGCTTGGAAGGGACAACATCAAGGACGTGCTGGGAAAGCAACTCTGATCCTTGAGGCGGTGGCATCGTACGACTTATGGATCTGGCACTCCTTCTTCGGAATACCGGGTTCATGCAATGACTTAAACGTCCTGCAACAATCTCCGGTTTTCGACGACATACTAGAAGGCCGAGCACCACCTGTTAATTATGAGGTAAACGGTGTTCAATATGATATGGGATACTATCTTACTGATGGTATTTATCCACAGTGGGCGGCCTTCATCCAATCCATCCTTCACCCTCACACCCCAAAGCACAGATTGTTTGCTGAAGTGCAGGAGGCAACGCGTAAAGATGTTGAACGCGCTTTCGGAGTGTTGCAAGCGAGGTTCGCGATCATCAGAAACCCGGCTCTTGCCTGGAGCAAGGACGTTCTGTCCAAAATAATGACAGCTTGTATCATCATGCATAACATGATAGTGGAGGACGAACGCGACTGCTATGCTAATTTTGGAGATATTCGCGAATTTATGGAAGATCGTCCTGGAACTTCAGCTGAGGCAACGTCGTATTCAACCGATCGTATAGCGGATATTCACGAGTTTTTTGTCAATCAAGATCGAGTGCGTGACAGGAACCAACATTTGGATCTGAAAGGCGATTTAATTGAGCATATATGGCAACGCTACGGACGAGGAGCGGTTTGAAAATCGGTTAACGTAGTTGGTCATGTAGTATTTAAAAGTTGAGTTTATGTAATATGTACTGTTGTTTCTTAACTTTGATTGTAATATTTCCTATTTCAGTTTGTCTTAAATGTAACGTGGCTCCGTAATATTTAATAATAATTTCGTGATTTACCAGTAATTATTAACAATATTTCGAGTTAAAATATAATTATAATGTAATTAAACTTAGATTTATATAAAATGTATTTTGTTAAATGTTGTGTGAGAATTAAATTTGTTTAATTAAGAAATGATGTGGATGAAAGAGAGTGTAGGGTGGGTGGGGGTAGCCTGGGCATGGGTAAGGGGATTTTTTGGGTGGGTTGGGTGAGCTGACGTGGCAGAGAGAGAAGCTGACGTGGCAGAGAGAGAGTGCAGGGCGCCCGGGGGTAGCCCGGGCGCTGTTAAATATGCTCTAAGTCCCACCATAGCTAATGAGCCAATACATGGACTCGAACTCCTATTACATCAAAGAGAGCAGATTACACGGACTCGACTCAATTAAGACTCCTAATACACTACTAAGCTTAAAAAGTAGCGATCTTTAAGTTTGTACAGATATCAACTTAAAATTAGAGGATCAAATTTCCGTAAATAATGATCCAACATTTAAGATTTTACGGTAGTACATATTGCTAGTGTTTGTTTTTCTTCTCTTCTCTTCTCCTTTTGCATGGATGAATATTTCACAACTCACTGATACGAAGATGAAGTTTATGATGGACATCTAATTAATTTTGTATATAAAAGGAACCACAAGAAACATGCAACTGATGAACTGAATGTTGATGGTAACGCGAAAAGTTTTCCGACAGGTTCTTTAACATGGTCTGGGCCCACTATATGTTCTGCAAGTTATTAGCAGATGGTGGACTAAGAAATTAAAAATGGTCCAAACAAGAATATTTTGAAAGCTCATATTCCTTCAAAGGTTATCTATTTAATTGGTTAGTCCTAAATGGTCATAAGGTTCCTTAATACAAGATCTGGTCAATACATAACATTGGATTCATATATTTTACCATAAGGTTGAGGAAGGTAAAATTTCCTTGAATCATAACAATGGATTCAAATATTTTATTAATAACCGCCGTTTGAAATTTTTGAATGCAACCCATACGAGTTAGATGAACATGACCTTAAAGGAACTTAGAGAATAAAATAATAAGACCTTGCTAAACAAACAACACAGAACGCACTATGTAGCGAATCTGCACATGAAATACTGTAAGAAGAAGCAACTTATTCTAAGAAGAAGCAACTTATTCCCAAGTAACATCGAACCCAAATAATACACAAGACATGGCTGCGGATAGAATAAATTAAAATTAAACCATCCAATTGGCCCACTCCTTTCCACCATAGGATCCCAACAATAATACCCCCCCTCCCCATTTCTTTCTTCACGTCACAACATTTATGTTGTTTTATTGAACATAATTTTCATAGATTGATCTGACTAATTTTTTGTGGCCCTCCATCATACTTAATCCTCCGTATATACTTGCATATCCTCAAGTACAAGAGTTTATAAGTTAAACCATATATATCTTCCTGTAGCACTGCTTCATGTTACATGCACACGAATGAACAATTAGTTGAATATCAGTTGTCACTCCCCAAAATTCTCCTTTAGAATGGATAATATTCATGTAGGTTTACAGACTACAACTAGAATGTTTTTTTTTGGTTACACGAAATTAAATAACAGAAAACAACAACGTTTTCACATCTGAATATCTACAGAGAAGCTTTAATTAGTTCGGCAACATCGAGAGAAACATAATATTCATATACTGAAATATTAAAACAATGGACGCGAATATTAATTTATTTTACTCCACATGCGACCCAATGCAATTAAAGCTAGCAGTCATTACACTTTCCTCCTTCCCTTCTAGCTGTCCTTAGCTGTTACATATCCAAGAATGGAAATCAGTTATATACTCTAATACTCATATAGCAAGGTAGCACGCGATACACACAAAACCCACGGAAACAGAAGAAAATATAGGTATATCGAAGATGGATAATTTACAGATAGATACCCCATGCACGCATGGCCATTGGCCAATTCCCATTCCCATGAGTTGGTTGGACATCATCCCCTGAGCACCACCAATCACAGTTATTCCTTAATTAAGCACAACTTCTCCACTTACTATATATACCGACCAAATGGACCTGGAGGTCACCAACCAGGTCTAGTTACTACCACCATCACGTCCGTATTCCTTCTCTTCCGGCCATGCAGCCGTCGTGGGCAAACGAGTTCCTCCACTTCTCGTCCGCCCAACGTGGCACGCACCGCCGCTCTGCCAGCGACACTGTTGCCTTCTTGGAGTTGCCGGCAGCGGAGGATAAGGGGGCATTTGACTTCGATGACTACCAACTCATGTCCATATTCTCTGATGATGTTGGTGGAGAACCATTGCCAGAGATCATTGAGAAAGAGGTGTTGGACCAGAATAGTGTCGATGAGAAGAAGAAAGGTGAGATGACCGCAGAATCGCAAAGTAAGCGCGAGGCGGAGAAAAAGGCAACACCCGAGCTTGCTTTAGATCCTAAAAGGGTTAAGAGGTATCTTTATTCAAATCAATATGTGGTTTATATGTAGCTACCTTCAGTAATCCTCCTCCTTATTCCTGCCAAAAAGGACATCAATCTGACAATTAAAATAGGGATTACTAACAAGCGTGAGGTATATGGTTTTCAACTAGATATAAAATTCCAAAGTGATGTAACCTCAAACTAATTATGTTTTTTTGAAAGCAATGTTTAAAAGCACACACCTGATGGTATTAGAAAGAAATGTTGAATATCTAGAAAGATCTCCATCTTAGCAGGAGATGTTGCGTTGGTGGTAAGTTTATAATTCGTTCTGTTGTTTGTTGGTGTTGATATCAGGATATTGGCAAATAGGCAATCAGCACAGAGGTCTCGTGTAAGGAAGCTGCAGTACATATCGGAATTGGAAAGGAATGTGACATATTTGCAGGTGAGTTTCTTGATCAGAAGATCAGCAACAGAAAGCAACTAACTTGATTAAAGCTAGTTGTTCTGAGATTTCACAGGCATGACTAGCTATTGTGTTTAATTGACTTTGAATTGTAGACGGAAGTGTCTGCATTGTCTCCTCGAGTGGCCTTCCTTGACCACCAACGCTCTGCCCTCACCTTCAGCAATAGTGCTCTCCGGCAGCGCATTGCTGCCCTCGCCCAAGATAAAATCTTCAAAGACGGTAAAACTACATATAATTCAGATACTATGATGTTTACCTTAGAAATTCTGATTGACATCAATTTCAGTTGATGAAAATCCAATTTTGATAAGTAGCAGCCTGTACGTCCGACGGTTGTTATTTGGTCAATTCCTGCTTATATTTTATAAAATTGTTTTATAAGAACATCTTAACAGTGAAACATTTATTACCATATTAGGCTATTAGAATTGGAAGTTATGTCTAACTGTAATTAGTAAACAATTGATCTATTTATTTGACCTGTTTCCGGCAGTAGGTGTTGTTAAACGGGGATTCACACTTCTTACATTTTTTAACTCATTAGATTATTGTCAATTATCTGCAAGCACAATTTTGCACGTAATTGCTAAATTAACTGAAGGCATGCAACTATGCAAGCAATAACTTGGAATTTGGTTTCCCTAAACTGCAGCACATCAAGAGGCACTAAAGAAGGAGATAGAAAGGCTGAGCCAGATTTATCACCACCAAAGTCTCAAGATGATGGCTTCAAATGGCACAACACCTACTACCCTTACAATCACAGGAACAGCCCCGATTGATCCCGTCTCCTACATAGAAAAGGATCAGCTTGTCAGCTGAGATGGTTGCAAGCAGCAAGAGGTGTAAATAAACCACCTCTTGCGCTGATCTGATTGAACCCACTAGGCAGCACTGTGTGATTCAGAACAGCAGCAACCGCTGCATTGGACTTCTGCATTCAGATAGTCTTGCTCGTTATTTAGTTAGAAGGTGGTCTGTGAGGGTATAGATGTGATTGGGTTATTGTTGGTGTGTTTCTCTTAATGTCTTCGAAGTTTCAGTTCACCTTAAACCTTTACAAGGCAAGGTTGGAATTGGATTCTGAAAGTGGTCTGTAAAGGGGATCTTGAAGTGGAAAAGATAAGCGCAAGTAAATAACAAAAGTGGAGGGTGTCGTCAATTTGTGTGTTTATCTTTTCTGTTTATACTGTTTAAATCTGAAATTTCCCCCCGTCAATTGTCTTAATGGTACCTGAAAATGGTGACTAATCTATTAATGAAAAGCAGGTGCCTTAAATGGCAGCTGTCTTACAAGTTCGTTTGCATAATTCCATGTGAACATGTGCCTTGTCTGTGCAATAATACTTGTTTGCTCTTTTCTTAGCTGGACCTGGTATTTTGCTTAGTCTATATGTATGGTGGTGATTAAAAAAAGGCCACAGCAATCCAAGTGCTGGAGCAGACATGAATGGATGTTACTTTGTTCTTTTATTTTTGGATTAATTACAGTTTGTCTCCCTAAATTATATCTTTATTTCACTTTGCATCATTGAACTTTAAAATGTGATGGTTACCTCCCCTGAACTTTCGTTTGCAACAATTTGCCCCCTACATTTTAAAATTTCATTATTTAAACACTCATTTGTCTTTTCTGGATTTTTTTTTACGTTGTATTCTTAATACACTATTAATATTAACTTTACGTTAAAGTTCAGATCGAATTAGATGTCAGATCTCGTTTGAATTCGGGCCGAATTCAGTACCAAACCGATCCAAAGTCAAACCATCTCCAACTCCCGATTCGATTTGAATTTTCACGTAAAATTAGGTTTAGGAGTTTACTGGAGATACAATGCAAAAAATTGCAAAAAAACGGTGAATGAGTATTTCAATAATGATTTTTAAAGTTCATGGGGGTAACTATCACATTTTAAAGTTCAATGGGGCAGAGTGTAATTAACCCTTTATTTGTTTGAAGGTTGGAATCGTTGAACTGATTAATGTACTGGCATAGTAGTGGAACACCTGATATACGACTCCAAATGAACTACATATGGTGCGTATCATTCGAATCACCCTGGAAAAGGAGAAAAAGACGAGTAAGAAAGATCTTGTACCTGAGAAATGATATCACCACTGTCTTCCATGGTGTGCCTAGTGTTGTATACTTCACGTTCTTGTGGCGTGGGTGACTGGACAGTTGTGAATTCCTCGCTACGGCTTCTATGGGGTTTCAGTGTTAGACAAATCAGAAAGCCAGTGCAGTTCGCATAGATCTAAAAGGCAACAACATACAAATGAGTAAACAGTGAAATGGAGGTAAAAAATGTAGGTGATAGACAAATGAAAACTTAAGATTCAACTGGATGACTCTTATACCAAGATGTAGTCTCCATAGGCGTTGAAGATACAACAGCAGCATTCCACGATGGCTAGAATATCCACAGAAGGCTGGGGTTTTGGAGTACAATGGCTGGTAAGATGTTGAATATAGCGGCAAAGAAAAATGTTGAATATAATTGCTTCGTCCATTTAAACATTTTATGCATAATTACAAGAGGATTCAAGAAAGACAAAGTAAATATCTACTCTAATCATTGTGAGGACGTTGTAGCAAATTTGCCATCCAGTAGCTGCTTTCAGTTTCTCAGTGTTCTGTGAATATTTCATAAACTTGAAAACGTAAAATGTTTGTTGAAATTGAAAATATACATAAATCTAAACCTTGTAATCTTGTGTCCTTGTTGTGCAGTCACCTTGTTGATTTCCAAAATTATTTGGTTCATTTTTTCTCCTAGTAGCCTTAACTAGTTTCTGACAGCATCTTAACCTGCTTCATATCATATAAAATATCATCTTTTAGTTTCTCCAAAACATTGGTTTTCATTATCCTTATGGTAAATTTGCTTTCCCTTATTCTTGGAAATTCTTACTGTCATACGATTTGATTAGACCATTGCTCAACATCTCAGTCTCTCAGATGGATCTTTCTGGAGCGTTGTATACTTCATGAAGAGGTTGCATCACCGTCTCTCACTTGTGACTTTAACTGTAGCCCAACTGAATTCTCACTACTAAAGAGGGAAATTGATTGGCACTGCAGTAGGGCTCCAAGCAGCAACCTTTTCTTGGTTAACTATATCAATCACAGTAAAAACCTGTAGTTCTAAGATGGAATCAAAATAATGAATGTTGTACTAGTAAGTGTGCTTCATGCTCCAGGAAAAATAACTGTCTGATTCTATAAATTATATTTCTACATTGGCTGCAAAGATCAAGAAAATTGGTTTCAAGAATCAATGAAATATCAATTTAGCGTTGTTGGTGAATACAATCATGAGCAATATCTGCAGCGTAACAACAGATAACCATCATGATATCAGTTGTAAGTTTATCATAATTAATTAAATTTTAAAATGTCAGGACCATAATATAACCAATAATACAAACAAGATGACAAAAGAGGGTCTCACCTTTGAGTCAAATCTGTGTAGTTATGTGAAAAATCCTCCCCAAACCTATCAGATGGTCGTTCAGTCGTAATCTTATAGTCAGTATCTTATAGGAAATTCTAAAATACACCTGCGATGAGACGTTGATCCAGAACATGAGCAACTTTTGGGACAATTTTTAATATTTACTTGCAAAGAACAAGAATACCAAATATTGCTTGAAGTTGGGTCTACAGCAAGGCATGCACGCTTTTCAGCATAAAAACACTAATTTCCTTACAGAAGCATTAAGTTCATCTAGGAATTACCGTTAAAAAAGTTCCATCTAGGAATCTAATAATACTGGAGAGTACATGTTGCACTAGTGTCATAATGCACAAATAATTCCCTAACCATGTATCTTCTAGGAAGTAAAGAAGGTAATCCTAAATGCAACAATTACCCCTCAATACACATCAATTACAAAATTCCTCAAAACAAAAGAAAAAATAATTATCAAGCTCAAAAGGCAATAAGTATGATTAGATTATGAGCTCATAAACCACCCTTGACATGTTCAGCATCATATGAAGCAAATCTGTAACTGTGACACATATCCTAAAACTGAAAGTTTGAGTGTTGCTAAGGAATAGCTAAACCGTGAACTGCATCTGTCCTGATTATGTTTCTACTTGGAATAAATATTCTTTCACTTCGACTATGTTCCTGTTGTATTTCACTTTATTTCTTATATACTCAAGATCGGCATCTCGAAAGACAAATTGGTGTCTAATGACCTTGCGACTCACTGAAATGACCCTTAGTTCTTCAAAGTTACAATATCCTCAAAACTGCAAGACTCCGGGTAGTTAGTCGTGGGCTACCTAACAATTTACAGTGTTTTGGAAGTCACTCCAATCAACCTAACAGTATCAACTAAGGCATATTTTTGTATTCATGACTGCTAACATGTACTTGAAATTCAATTTTCGAAAGACAGAATGAACAATGAAATTCTCTATACTTATTTTTGAACAATTAAATACTAAAACAAAAAAGATTAGTTGGGATTTGGGAGTATTCGAAAGAAAAATGTACTGACAAGGTTAGTAAGATGATCTATATGAAATTATTCAAAAAGAAGTAACCAACTCCAATAAGAGAATGACCTCCTCTTGACTTCACCGTAATTGATCCGAAGCAAATGAGGATGTGCTTTGGAGCTGATACTCAAAATCATAACACTCAAATGGTAATTTCAAATTCAATCATCAACTAAGACGCTTAGAGAAACACAATCATGGTATCTGATAGTATTTAGGATGTATCGAATACACCCCCCCAAATTTTATTTTTTACCCAACTCCAACAACGAACCACACCAAAATCTACATTTATCAAGCTCGATCTCACAGAAAGGCCTTCCATCTCGATCAAAACAAACTGCGCGACGAGCTTTCCGTCCTGGCCGCTCGCCGCGTGGACTGCCGAAATGATCGCCCCATGCCCCTCTTGTGCTGCTTTGGGGATGCGGGACTGAGGTGGGAACTTTGGATGTGTCGTCGTCGACGGGATCGACTACCGCTTCCGCCGTCGTTGCGATGGAACTGGAAAGGGGAGGAACGAGAAGGGCGGGAGCAGAGGATTCGACACTGACTGGTATTTAATTGCGATTACAATTTATAGTCCTTGTCTGATGCCGAATTGCAGTTCGATCCTCGGCATGCCCTCTATTAAATGGATCTATATCATAAATCTTCCTTTTTCATTTTATGATTTTTATCTACTATATTCTAATACTATTTTTTATAAATTCAAGTGTTAATCAAAGTTGGTCCCGTGAACTATACTTTGCTTTGCACTCCTGAACTTTCAAAGTTCACAGTTATCTTTATGAACTTTCGTTTTGTAACATTTTGTCATTCTAAACTTTAAAAATTCATTATTTAAACTTATATTCATCTTTTTTTGCAATTTTTTTGTTGTATTTCTAGTACACACCTCAACTTATATTTACGTGAAAATTCGGATCGAAACAGATGTCGGATTTGATTGGAATTTGGATCAGATTGGTACTGAATCCCAACCCAAATTCTAACCAAATCCTACGTACGTTTCGATTCGAATTTTCACGTAAATATAGGTTTATGAGTGTACTAGGTATACAACAACAAAAATTGCAAAAAAATGATGAATGTAAGTTTAAATAATAGATTTTTAAAATTCATGATAACAAAATATTACAAAACGAAAGTTTACGACAAGTAATTGTCAACTTTAAAAGTTCAGGAATGCAAAATGATATCAATGTATAGTTCAGAGGAACAAATTGTAATTAACCCCTGAGTTCAAATATGTAAACGAGACTGCTGACGTTCGTTGTCTTATCTTGACTATTTTAAAACTAAGAATCTCTCGATTGAACTAGTCTCATCTGGTCTAATAAAACCGATGAAAGTCATTGTAAAGGCTAGAAATTATATATATATGTATATATATATGTATATGTGTATATATATGTATGTATATGTATGTATATATATATATATATATATATATATATATATATATATTTGCGTGTGTGTGTCTAAGAAAATACTCCATCCATCTCGACAACAAATATGCAAGACGTTGTGAGAATCTAAGTAGATGAAGTTTTTATTTGAAAAGTAGTTATATTGCACAACACAACCACCCCTATGGTCTAAAACAAGCCGCCGCTACAATAAACATAAATAAGTCGCCTGGGTTTCAATCATTATGATTTATGGTTGTTAGTTACAAAACAAAAAAAGTTTGTTTTGATAAACGACCATCCACAGGTCAGTAGAGTCAGCCTCCTCTTCAAGTATCTGGCCGGTGTGGAGTCGTGCGAGACTATCCACAACTCGAACCAGGACTTGTGGTTTGCAGAAATAATCATATATACTCAACCAAGGCACCACCATGGATCTAATTTAGTTGCAAAGTTACAGAATTTTAAATATTGTTTTGTAAATAATCATGTAATTATATTGTTTCAAGAAACTTCACGCATATCAATGAAATCATATACGGTTTTTGATATTTATGTGTTGATTGAACAAATTTCTTAGAATTTCAATAGAATCCTTGGTCACAAGCCTCACAATGGTAGTTCAAAGAAAGCAAAATTCAGTTGGGAATCACACAATCAAGTTTCTGTAAGTTTGGAGAAATTTTGTGAAGCTAAATTCACTAATCATAGATGAAAGTGTAATTATCTTACATGGAGTATATTCATGATTGTAGACGTCAATCCGACATAACTATATCATAGATCAGCAACTCCAACAACAGAAATCTTATTGTTTGGGGTCAACTTTTATTTATGTATGAGAAGGCAACGCCTTCCATCTGCACAGTCACTTGTTACTGCAATACGCCTACAACTTCCTGCCTGAAATTATATACAGGAAAGATGAGCATGATGGGTGCCACCAACAGCCATCATCGTGGCACAACTAGCTGCAGGTCTCAAAGTCAAAGAACTTGACCTTCTCAGCGTTGCCATCATCTGGGTTTGTCTCCCTGTCGTCACACGAAAAATGAGATCTCAAACCAATCCAGCACTGGTAATAGTCACGATCAAGACGTGGCGAGTCAAGAGCCCATTGGCAAACCCGAGGGATTAGGCAAGACTCAAACATGAAAGCCAAAGTGTTCGATATCTTAAAAGGTGGCACATCTTCACCCTTTGCAACCGTCGCCTGTTTCAGAAAGGACAAAGGCATGGTTGCAAACTTAAAAATAAAATCTTGTCGATTGAAACTCAAATGCATCATAATCAAAAGAATAGTACCTCGAACGTCTTTGTGTCAGGTCCATGAGGTGTCATGCAACTATGGAGGCTTGCTCCTCCAGGTAGAAATCCATCAGCTTTGGCCTAGAAACGATTTTAATATCGCATAAGTACATGGTTGTATATGAAGTGAAATGCAAGGAAATAACAATTGTTTGCTTTTGTGGGAACTAAGATGAAGCATGATAGGAAGTACCTCGTATTCACCATTTATCAGGCCCATAAATTCGCTCATGCAATTACGATGGTAATAAGGTGGACGGAATGTGTGCTCGGCAACTAACCATCGAGGTGGGAAGATCGCAAAATCAAGCAGTGCGATACCAGGCTTATCTGATGGGGCAGTAAGCACTATGTACAATACCAGGAATTAGTTCACTCAAGTTGATTCAGATCAAGCACATAAGACTTTTAATTACCATAGCAATTCTTAATTTAGAAAACAAAGAATCAGAATCTTCTACCTGTGTTAACTGAGGGGTCACCATGGTCAACTAGAACAGTGTTGAATGGGCAAAACTTACTGAGATCATACTGCAGAACTCGAAGAAATTCAGTTAACCATTGCAGTAGCTTAATTATAAGAAGGTCCACCAAAATTAGGCATTTGAAAACCGCACAGAATTGATTAACAGGAATACACACATCTATTGAAACCAGCAAACAAGATGAGTACGATAGCATGTACCTAGAAAATCCTAATCGAGTCCAAGAACAATAGTTCACAAGGCATTTAGCAGATAATAAATGACAGATCACATGTTTGCATTAGAATGAATAATGAAAAAAGGTCTTCCAGAAATTCCTTTCAGATATAGACTGGGTCATAGACACATGCTTAGCAGGAATCGTGACTACACCGATAAACATCAGATAGTGGTTCCCTGAAGATTCTCTGATAGCAGTTTTAACTTAAAACAATTGTATAAAGAAAGATTTTAACCTTGTATGGTACGTAATTTCCATGCCAAGCAACAACATTGAATGGTGAAAAATCTTGTTTCGCAGTAAACAATTCACCACCAAACTTTTGCACAACAATGTAACCTGGATGATTTTTGTTCTCAAAACAAGCAGTTGGAACCATAAAATCCCTTGCAGCAGCAAGCCCATTAGCACCTAGACACAAAATGCTTCAATAACAGAGAACACACAAAAAAATAAAAGAAAAGACATTAAAAAAGATGATGTTACATTTGTGTACCTATTGGACCAAGCTCAGGAAGCTGAAAATGAGTGCCAAATATTTCAGCAATGTAACCACGTGAGGGGCCATCAGGTAAGTCAACTGAGAAACGGAAACCTTGCGGAAGAACAATTATTTCACCAGGAGCAACTTCTAAGATTCCACATTCAGTTGTCACTAACAAACCTGCACTGGGGAACAATAATATGTAAGAAATGAGGGGAGAAGGGAGAAAAAATGAGAGAAAGAACAGTATACGGATGAGATTTTTCTTTCGTTGAAAGAACTATAAAAGTGGTTTGACAAATGAAACGAGTAATTTTCAGATTCAAAGTCCTGAACTTAATCTGATAATTAATTGCACATTTTCGTCCAAAACTCATATATCTTTGCATCATATTGATTACCAAGCTCTTAGAGAGTTGGATATGCAGTAGGGTGGAAGTCAGTTGGAGATGCCCATGGCGTAACCAAAAGATTGGGACTATAGGAAACAAAGGTGTTCGATTTAACATGTTTTAGTGTGCAACTTTTTTACGGTAATCTCAAAGACTAGCTTTTGGTTGGGCAAATCAAATGTACTTACTTCCTTGCTGCGGAACTATCAAAAAATCACCATCGGCATTGCAAAATGCGCAGCTAGTCATGGACTTGTTGGCGGCATACCTATAAGAAAACACATACTCAAATGAGGACAATGAAGCTGACAGCAAGTTACCCAAGAATGTGATGATTATAAAAGATAGTAATTAGTAAGAACAAAAATCTCTTGACTACATGGTTATGAGTAATTTTCCTGACATGTTAGATTGCGGTAGTGGCTAGTTACATCTTAAACAAAACAAAAAAGTAATTCAGCAAGCATAACTATCACCAATGCAAGGATGTTAAGAAGATGGTTTACATGTGAATGGCATAACCATGGCGAAGATAAGAGCTCCCTGCTCCACAAACAGTATAGATACCATCTATAAAATCTGTTGGATAATCGGGGACATTCGCAGGCTTCCAGCGCAGTTGAGTGGGATTAGCTGAGCTTGTGGAAGAATTGAACTCACTGACGAGATACTTGTGGGGCGGATCACGAGGCACAAAAGGCTCATGTGTTACGGAGGGCTTTATCCGATAGAACCAACTGCAACATGTTTGCAGTCCAACAAAAACGTCATCACAAAGAAGATATAAGCATAAAAAGAAAGGAAATACAATGGTCAGGACATTCTTCACTTCTAGAGTTTGTGAAATGAAAAAACATAATATGATTATATTGCAAATCAAGAATAGGATACTATTACTATGAAGCTAATATGGAACTATAACTTCATATTGGTTTACAAAAAAAAGGCAATCAATCTTAAACAAAAATTTGAGTCTCCTGCGTATCATCATGGTACTTCACTACTTCTGCAACTGAAAAAAAACCCTGAATGAGCTCACCATTACACCATTTTCACAGAAGAGACTTAGTGAAGGGAGGGGATGGGAAATAAATTCTTTTAGGAAGCATTTGGAGACTTTGATGCATCATTTACAAGTTTTGAAGTACTTTGGAAACAACAAGACTTAATATTCAATGATTTGCTGATGATATGATTGTGTTTTCATATAACTTTTCATTTGCAAGTCATGATAACTTAAAACTCCAAATTGATAGTAACTGGCGATTAGAACACCACTTCTCATGTCCTTTATCATATGTCAACAATGAAAGATATACAAATGCGGTCGCACTCAAACTTCCGTGCCACACTATTTTGAAATAGTTAGATAACTTTCACCCGTTTTAAGAATAAAAGCTCACTCCCCAACAACAAAATTTGTTTTAGACAACTCTAAACAAAGTAGTTGTTTTCAAAATTCCACAAATAACTTGTATGCAGTCAAACAAACAAGCCATCAAACATGCATGGCATAAAGTTTTGATTTTCCCTCTCTTATCCCCACTTCCCATAGCATGCATAACCGTTCCACTAAGTGTGATTGGTTTGAAGAAAGTGAACGGAAGTCTAGATTTCCACTTTCATGACTTCCTTTGATTTTAAAGTGGAAGTGAGGGAGCTGACTGCGAGTGTAAATTTTTAAGTCACGGAACTTCATTAAGAACTTCAGTTCTAGGATCTTTTTATGTTTTCTCACAAACCAATCACACCGGTGCACCGACTAGGATCAAATACAATGAAGCCCCAATCTTTCATTAGTTCTATTAGTCCTAATAGAACAAATTCTTATGCACAGTAGAATTGGGTCTCCAGTCCATTGATGCATACAGCCATACAGGAATGCAATATGAGGGAATCACAGTCTTCCACTGGTTCTACAGTCCACATACCAAAGTTGTAGAGCCGTTTTCACATTCTAACCAATTGAAACCCGTGTTTTCCAACACAACCGTCATGATTACCGTGAGTTAGTAAGGACGAGGATCAATTTGCAGTACGTGGGTTAGATGTTTGGGATTTTAACTAAAAACATAACGGTTACGGTTGGAATTGCAATTAAGCAAAGGAGGAGTAGATGGGGACCTTCTGAGGTTGTGTTTACGCGGGGCGGTGAAGGCCGTACCGGAGATCTGCTCGGCGTAGAGTCCGTAAGGGCAGCGAAGGGGGTTGTTCTGCCCGGCGGGCAGCGCGCCGGGCTTGGCCTCCGATGCGAAGTGGTTTCCGAAGCCGGACTCGTACCTCAGAGGCGGTCTGGGTCTCTCCGACTCCCGGATGGGATGAGACGGGGCGGTCTCCTTGGCCATGGAGGGTAGTGGAGGAGAGTGGGGCGGAGTTGGTGTTGAGGGAGGGAAAGACGTGTGAGGAAGTGCACGAGGTTGATGGCGGGTGGGGCCCGACCCTGCATTGCAACTTTATTTTATGTAATCGTCCGTTGTGAAGATATTTTGCAACGACTCTTATCGCATGTAAGAACAATGAATCATGTTTTCCTCAATTTTCCCCAAAAAAAACAAACAAACAAAAAATGATGGAAGATATTTGCTATAGTAATCTTGCACGCAGAAGATGTCATTTCCATCTTCTTTTGCTACAACTTCGAAACAAATGAATAAGCGGACATGGCCGAGGAACTTCCACATATTAGTGGATTCAGAGACTAGAAAATTACAGTCAGTAAGACATGGGCGTCCTCCTGGATGATAATGTCCACCTCGTGTTTTTCGAAATTCGGAAAAGTTAAAGAATAAAAAAATTGGACTCCAATAATGGGTCTTCCATATAATCATATACAGTTTGCTAAGCAATGACCGCTACTTCATATTTGACGAAAGAAAGCACGTGGCCAGAAGGTATATTATAGAACATAGATGTGTAGTGCAGAATCCGGAATAGAGTTTGTCGTAATAATGTGCCAAACTGCCAATCCAAATAGTTGGACTAATGGATGATAATAACATACATATAAACCAGTAAATGCAAACACAACCCAGTCTCACGCAATTTCCGCCACTTGGGAATTCAATATATTGTCATTGGGGGTAAATTGTAGTTTATCCTCCTGACCTTTAATCTGGTTGCACTTTAGATCTCTATTCTTTGGATAGGCAGTATCCATCTATTCTCTGTTATTTTGACAGTTTGTTTTTCTATCTGATATGTCTTCCCAAATCGTCCTTAATATTGCAAGATAATATTTCATTTTTATTTATTTATTTTCTTTTCATTTTATTTTTAAACATTTTTCTTTAATTTCTTACCCTTCTTTAAACAAAAGTAAAAATATTTTTTAAAATGATGAAAAATGAGATTTTTTTATAAAATTGGAGGTAATATGAGAAGAAACATTGAAGAAGTGGGCAAAGTGCCAAATTATCAAAAATTGGGATAAGTGCCTATTTACAAAATACAACTCGATCAAAGAACAGTCGTGCAAAATACAACTTCTAAGTTCAGAAAACGTCCTTCTAAGTTCTAACAGTCAGTGACACGTAAGTATCGTCTAGCACTACGACACTACCACAAAAGATAAGCACGATACTTGTGTCGATATCTTAACCTATATTTGCTCATTTTTATTTAGAAGAGCGCCAATATTATTTCTTCGAAATCAGCTACATCTGCACAACGTATAGAACAAATGTTCACCACCATCCATCTATTGTTGATCGAATGATCGGTATGGTTGCTAAGAAAAAACCGTAAAACAGGGGAAAACATAAATAGAGATATCAGATTATTAGGAAAACCAAGTCGATTCAACGCTATCCAGTACTACATCATACCAGGTTGCTTCATCGCTTATCAACATTAACTCTCCGTTTCGGTTCAACTCTATCTGGTGACTTCAAGCTAATGAAGTGCCTGTTGCATGAAACAACTGATCATATGGTAGGACACGCAAATAAGTCCTGCAAGTTTACAAGCTTGTCATCAACTAACTGCAAAGAGTATACTTTCCCATAATATGCATTCTAAAGAAATTGATAGAAATGACCATAGAAGCAATTGAGAAGGTTTGAACCTAGGATGAACAGACTTCAGCCTCAAACTAGAGTCAGAAAGTGGTCACTTGCAATCTCAACTTCAACCTAAAACAACACCACGTCAATAGATAATAGACACTGAACCATTTAAATGAAGACAACTAAGAAGTGAAGGAACCATAAAAATGCCCTTCGTTTATCAATTGTGAAATCATTTTCAATGGCATTTTAAGCTTTGGATTTTTTTTTATTTTGCAAGAAACATTTTCTCTATAATAAAACCATGATTACTAGAGCTACTGAACAGAAAGAAGAAACTCCGAGTTCTATAATACAAAAAATTTAAAGCAAAAGATTTGTTCTGGAGGGCCCTGGTCTACTCTGTTATGGAACAAGAAAAATGAATAACGAGAATACGATGTACAGATTTTGTTCTAGAATGTAAACAAAGGTCACATTTCTAACGAAATGCTCAATATAAAAGACTGCAAAATATGTATGGGTTTACCTGTTTGAGCTAAAGCATGAATACGTAGTTTGATGACTCCGAGAAAAGCTAGCTGCTTCGAGTTGGTTAGGCAAACAAAGCTATTCAAGCACGGCATATGAGGTTGCTGACCCGGAATGAGTTACACCATATGCATGTACTAAAACTAATACCAAATTCCAGATTGTTAGTTCAACAAAATGTGACCATGTTGTGGGATCACTGAAATGGTAACTTAATCATGCAACAACCTTGATATCATCAATCCATACAGTTTTAGCATTAAACATCAAGAAATTGTTTTATGGGTGAAGAGGAAGCATCGCATGGAAGATATACACATCAGTGAAGCAAAAGCTCCTTAAATGTGCACTACAGACTCCTCAAAAGCTATCGGCTATCACTGATGTTGAAAGAGTTTAAAATCATTTGACATATTGACTCCACAAGGCACGAAACTAACACCCAAGCAACCAAGATAAACATTCCAAGTGCATTGGTGATAAAATGATCAGTGAAAGCAACGTATTAGTTATGCATGCCTTCATGCCATTGATGTGTTAAGCAATAGTAGTAGTCCAGCACGCAGCCTTATCACAAGAAACAGAACCACAGAAACTTTGCAAGCACCAAACTTGTGCATTGGATTTCAAGGCTAGGTTTCATTGGCCCATAAAAACCAAGAAGCATTGTTCACTCCCATTTCACATTCTCATCATGGCTAATCTAAAATTTATTGTTTCAGGTCTGCAAGTGTTCTTCATGTTGGTCTTGTTGACAGGCATCGCATCGTCGGAATCAGCAGGTGCAACACAATCAATTGAAGAGAGGTACAACCAATGGGTACACAAGTATGCACGTTCCTACAAAAGTCAAGTAGAGAAGCAGAAACGCTTAAACATCTACAAAGCCAACATTGAGCGGATTGATGCCTTCAATTCACAAAACCATTCATTCAAACTTATCGATAACAAATTCGCAGACATGACAAATGAGGAGTTCAGAGAAAAGTACATGTGTTTGGGAAACCTAAAGCAGAGGGGAAGGGAGTCCAGAAAAGAGGTTGAAGTGTGTGAAAGAAAATCAGTCTCCATACCTGACTCTTGGGACTGGAGGAACAGGGGAGCTGTAGCACACGTAAAGGATCAAGGCCAATGTGGTAAGCTAGCTCCCTACGTCGAGCAGATACAAATCACAGAAAGCCCCACATTGATTATGTTCACCTTCTTTTTCAGGTTCATGCTGGGCTTTCTCGGCAGTGGCTGCAGTGGAGGGACTCAATAAAATCAGGACAGGGAAGCTGATCTCTTTGTCTGAACAAGAGCTTGTTGATTGCGATGTGCAAGGCGAGGACCAAGGATGTAATGGGGGATACATGAGTGGGGCCTTTGACTTTATTGTTCAAAAAGGTGGCCTTGTCACCGAAGCCAGCTACCCTTATACTGGAAAAGATGGAACTTGCAGTTTGGAACAAGTATCAAGTGATGCAGTAAAAATAAGTGGCTATGGAAATGTTACAGAGAATAGTGAAAGGGACTTACTGAGAGCTGCTTCTTACCAACCAATATCTGTTGCGATTGATGCTGGCGGCTTTACCTTTCAGATGTACCATGAAGGCATTTACAGTGGAAGCTGTGGACATGACCTCAACCATGGTGTCACACTGGTTGGATATGGAAGTGAAGATGACAAAAAGTACTGGACAGTTAAGAACTCCTGGGGTGCAGATTGGGGTGAAAAGGGCTACATAAGGATGCAACGCGACATTGATAATGAGGAAGGCATGTGCGGGATAGCAATGCAGGCCTCTTATCCTAAAATGGAGTGACAAAGAACAACAGGAATCGTATTTATTCTGTATTTCCAAAATAAGCAAGCACTCTAGTACAACTATTGCCTAGTATAGACCATCTGCACTACATGCATAAGGTAGGAATCATAAGGATTCTCGGCACTGAAACCCGACTCATTATGTTACTTGATACCACTATCACAATATAGTATGTAAAATTTGTATTTCTTTTAAGTTGTTTCACTTTCATCAAGCCACTTGAGATGATTTGTTGGTGCTGTTTCATTTAAATGTTAGGTCTGGTACTGGAAATGTTATGGGAAGATAAGTTAGTTGTTTAAGTGTTATTAAACACTCTTTATATCATTATAAGAAGAAACGCGGTTCTCTACTGAACAAAAACATTATATATGATATAATTATAAAACAAGGCAAGCCAGATTTAAATCAGCAAAACCATACAGCTCAAAAGATACTCATCTCTCCGAAACATTACGATCCTATATCCACCAGCTCTTGTCTAACAGCACTCGACAGCTCATGCTGTCCAATCCTCGCAAGCCCATCAACCACCTTCAACCGAACCTTAACATGAGGAATGAAACCCTTCCTAGCCATTTCAACGACCACCTTCCCCGCCATCACAAACTCCCTCCTCTCCAAACACCCCTCCGCCAACGCCTCATACACCTCAAACCCCACACCACACTCTTCCCTCTCCAAAAACCACACCACCTCGACCGCCCTCCTGACCTCCCCAACCTTCCTCATCGCCTCGACCACCCTCCAAACCATCCCTCTCCTCAGCAAAATCCTCTCCTTAACCACCATAACCCTCACCAACTCCTCCCCCAACTCCACCCTCACATTCCCAAACGCCGCCTCGATCACCAACGTGTAGCTCTCCGAGTCCGGCGAACATCCGGCAGCACGGATCCCCTTCAGCACCCGCACCGCCTCGTCAATCTCGCAACCCTCGCAGAGCGCGGAAATAAGAAAATTACATACATTAAGATCCAACCGGTACCCAAACCGGGCGCCGTTAATAACCTGACAAACAGGTATTCTATGGTGCCGCCGGCGGACGTGGGCCCACAACTGGGCGAGCGGAACTTTCGCAGTATCAGGCGGAGGGAGTCCGGAGTGAATTAAGGTCTGGAGAACGGCAAGGGAGAGAGGGAGGGTTGAGGAGGGGAAGTTGGGATTGGAAAGGGGGGAGGAGAGGTAGGGGGAGGCGTGGGAGCGGGGGCGGAGTCGGGAGAGGGAATGGAGGAGAGGGTGGCGACGGATAGAGGCGGAGGGAGGTAGAGGAGATCCGGAGGTGGAGTTTGGGTGGGGAATTTAGTCGAGCAGGTGCGGTGCAGGGCTGGGAGGAGGAGGCGGGGAGAGGAGAATGCCGTTCCCGCCATTCGGTTGTGGTTCGTTTTTCGATATTTGGTTTTATTCGGTTGCTAATTTGCTATCGTCAAATTCGATTGCTATGTTGTATTCGAATCCGATGGTGTGTGTTTTCTGTCCATAATGATGAAGCTTGGTTCAATTTGAGTCAACCAGTATTCGTTAGATTAAATGAAGTCCAAATTTCATGTGACCGTATTACATTCTTGAAATGAATTTCTTGCTATTATATTTCATCATTAAATACGAAGATGAATCCCAAAATAATTGGAAAATAAACTTATAAATTCAGTAGCTTCATTAGACTTTTGACATGATCAAGGTTAAGTTTCAACGGTACAATAATCTTTGAGTAATTTGAAATAATGTAATAATATTGTAATGTAATTGGATTTATGACCTCCGACGAAGGAGTTAATTTAACCTTGATTGTGGTGTAATTGGATCACAAAGTCGCGACAACCTTCGTTTTTTTGTAATCAAACTATACAATACAATCAGATTACATACATTACACCCTCGATCACTATGAAGTATGAATGGATCATCATCTTCGCGTGTGTGTCAACTAGCTGCATGCAAATTTTTATAGCATTCCATGTGAAGCAACCACAATATATTGGTATGTATGTATGTATTCATAATATTGCCTAAAATTGCAATTTCAACGAATGACACAATTTTATGGTAAAGTTAACGTAGAAGACAAAATGTCATGTATAATTTTGTGTCACTTGATGCAAAAATTCCTCATGGTTTGTAACATGTCAAGTAGTTTGTTATCAAAATATGTAGTAGATAGTGGAGGGTCAGGAATAATAACATGCAGAAATCAGAATACGTAAATCAACTGAAAATTTTACTTAAGAGGGTCTACCTAAATCACATCAAAACGATATCCATTGTAACATTGTAAATGCATGTAACCAAAATATTTGCCTAGAAACAAGCAAAATCATGAATGATACTTGTTAACTCGCCAACACTCTTAAGTAGAAGAAAGAAGAGAAAAGTAAGAACAACCTTATGTTTGGGAGAAAAAGGAGAAATGAAGAGTTGGAAGGTGGCTTTACAAAATCGTGTCTCGGAGAAGTTCATTGCAAAATGGTAAAAAATACAAGCAATTTATTTACGTATTCAATTAATTATCAAGTCACAAAAATAAATTAAAAGATAATGGTAGCTTGGTTAAAAACTTGAATTTTGCATATCCTTGTCCCATCAACGTGGTCTAAAATGACAAAGAAACTATGAATGTAATTTAAAATGATTATAAATTTACTACCATAATCCGATACACGTTTTCGTAATAATAGATTGTATATCCAAACTACGTTAATTTCATTAAGATGACACGTAACTTTACACGAAAATCCATTCAAAACAATGTTAATGAGCCCGAAATCCACCCTCTAATTACTAATTACCATTGTCTATCAAAGTGTGGAGAAACAAGGAAGGTGAGCGACACCAACTAATCCTTCTCGTTGATGTTATGTTATGTTATCACAGCTAGACTAGTGCTGGTCTGGTCTGGTCTGGTCAGCCCCAATCTTTTTCCTCAACAAACCAAAACATAATTTATCCAAAAAGAAAGAAAAAAAATCCACAAAACACAACCAAAACAAATCGAGACAGAACACGAAGGAGAAGAGCGAGGTCTCGCAAAGAGTTCAAATCCAAATCCAAATTCAAATTTCCGACGACAAATCACGTACGATTTCCACCTTCCGATCCTCCGTTTCCTGTTTTCACCTTGAAGTTTGAGATCTCCGTCAAAGGTGTTTTTGTTGTTGACATGTTGTTGTTGTGGTGGTTTTCAAACCCTAATCGTGGTTAGAGTGGAGATCTGGGTGGGGGAGGGCTTGATTTGGCCCCGGAAGCGAGAAAGACGATTGCTTTTTGCCAAAAGTCGGTCTTTTGGACGCCTTTTGTTGTTTTTCCGTCTGATTTTGGTTTGGATTTTCTCATGGCAGATGGGAGGAAGTAGGGATTAGCTTTTTTTTAATGGTCATGGCCAATAGAAAGGTTTCCAGGGGTTCTCTTCCGTTAATTCTAGACCTCGACGACTTCAAGGTAATCACTCGGAACAATTAGTAATAGATTCTGCTCTTAGTCTTATGTATGGTTGCGTATGGCTTAGCTTGAACGAGTCGAGTGTGCGTTTATAGGGGGACTTTTCGTTCGATAAGTTATTTGGGGATTTGGTGAATGAACTTCTTCCGACGTTTCAAGAGGAGAATGTGGATTCGCCGGAAGGAAATGGTGGACAGGATTCATTGCCAAATGGGCACGTGAGATCACCTTCTGACACGGTGAGGACGGCACAGGGATCCTCGGCTCCTCTGTTCCCAGAAGTGGATGCTCTTCTTTCTTTGTTCAAGGATTCTTGCAAGGAATTGGTTGATCTTAGACACCAGGTATGCATATAGTTGTTAAGTTGTACGAGTAATCACTTCATAGTCCTTGCGGTGATATGATGTTCCATTATGTTTGTATCACAATGATCAGATTGATGGGAGGCTACACAATCTCAAGAAGGAAGTTGCGGTCCAGGACTCAAAGCATCGGAAGACACTTGCCGAGGTTAGTAAAAAGCTACATATATTAAAACACCGGAGTAAACATTTTTTTGCACTAGTATATAGTCAAGTTCTTCAGTCCTAAATATGTTTTGTGTAGCTTGAGAAGGATCTGATTCTTAGGTTTTATAACCTTGAGTTCCACATTTGAATTTGCTCCAATAGTGACAACCACTTCATCCACTTTTGAAAAGCATCCAAAGTTTAGTGTTCACGATGTTAACAAGGAGTCAAGGACAGAATTTGAGTAGTCATGAAAGGGTTTTTGAAACAACGCTGAGATTTTATCTCTCTTCAGATCCCAATAATTAGCAATATGCATATGATAAATTAACAATTTTTAAAGAAGGGCTACTTGTTCAACGAATTCAAGTGAATATAGTTGAGGCCTTGTCTACTCCAAGATTTAGTTGGTGCAGAACACAAACTTTGACATGCTACTTCCAATGAAGTTTGTAAACTATGTAAACTTAAGAGTAAAGAGTGAGAGGAGAGGTAATGCGGAGATGAGTGTGGTTGAGAGAGAAATAAGAAAGCCCTAGAAATAGCTAAATGTAGAGTTTTATTGTAGCCTTGCTGGTGAACAAAAATATTAAGAGAGTAAATCCAATGCCATCTTGAAATATTCGAAAGGTATCTTTGCTTATGCTTCCACTATGGACTTCATTAAGACTTGAAACCAAGACATGCATACTTTTGGTGTACTTAAATATTTTGTGTTCTCACTTATGACCGAAAACTAGTTTGATGAGAGAATTCAGTCGTTTTGTGGGTATGTATGTCATCAACATCAACATTTCCCCAAAACCTCAAAAGAGGCTCCCACATTAAGCAAGGTAAATGTGGTCGGATGTACGCAACCATACTACCTCTGTCACCCTGTGGCAGAGAGGTTGTTTTTGGTTGACTCTTGATCTGATATCTAGACAATTTTCTTCTAATTCACTATAAGTAAAAATTGCAGACAACTTACACGTACAACGTTAATTTAGTCCATTGTAAACCAAAAGGCAAAAAAATATATCTTTGACTCCATTAGGAATGGACACATTTGTGAGTATGTACGTCATCGCCCTAAATTTAACATGTTTAATAGATGACCTCATTAAGGTTATAATGTTATACTTCTGTAGGTACAATACCTATATACCTTATGTGTAATTATTTCATTTTGGTCGCAAGCAAAATTTGTATTTGAGCCTAGTTTGTAGTTAAATGACACAACTAAAAAAATGCACATTCTTCTTTTTTTCTGGGGGGAGTGGGGGGAGTGGTGTTGGATTTGAACCAATTTCTTAGACTATTAAGCACTTCAGATTCCTTCCATCAACAAAAAAATCTGAATTCTCTTTGCTACGTGTATTTGCTTTGATCTGGAAAATTGTTTCAGAAGGAAATTATCGTTTTCTAACAGTTCTTAGCTGGCCTGGCCGTTTACTGTTATCTGAAAGAGTTTTCATGAAAACGTCCCTTTGGTGTTTGGTTATAATCATCTGAAATTTGGAAAAAATGACACGAGGATGATAAGTTGAAGCTTATGTAGCAAACATTGAGTGCTTGGCTAATATCTGAAGGAGATAACCCTTGCAATTGATGGATTGAAGCACAAATTTATGTATTCCTTGAAATGTAGGGCTAAAAAACAATTATGTTTATTTTGCAGCTTGAAAAGGGGGTTGATGGACTTTTCCAAAGCTTCGCTAGATTGGATTCACGGATTTCAAGTGTAGGACAGACTGCTGCAAAGATTGGGGATCATTTGCAGGTAAGTGGCTGTTTGCCCTATGTGATTGTAAATTCGCAAGCAAACAACTCTTATATCTGCCAGCATGATCTGCTGGTGTTTGTCAGCCCATGGTTCATTGTTTGGAAAGATTGCGTGCTAGTGGCTTGTGCACCCTAAACTTCCCCCCTCTTATACTACAGTTTTCTGATAAAATAGTAATGGCATTTTTCCCGACTGATACGTGTGCTAACGAGTTTTCCTTTTTGACAGAGTGCAGATTCCCAGAGAGAAACTGCTAGTCAAACAATTGAACTTATTAAGGTTGTATACTAAATCGCGTTGGACTTTTATTTTCTATCAGTTCAAGTTTAACGTTCTATAGTTTTAATCTTATTAGTTGAAGATTATTCATCTCCGTGTATTTTCTTTCTTGCAGTATTTAATGGAGTTCAATAGCAGTCCTGGTGACCTAATGGAACTTTCACCTCTATTTTCTGACGATAGTCGTGTTGCTGAGGCTGCTTCTGTTGCACAGAAATTGAGTAAGCTCACTTGCTTTTCTTCCAGATTGCACCCATTTTGATTTAGAAGCTTGCATAGTTTCTGCAATAGACTACCTCCATGTGCTTTTATTATTTTCCTTGAAATTGTTATGGTGAAAGTAGCACATAATTACGATTCCTGACAGACTTATATTCTCTTACTTAATGAACAATATATCTTCTCTCATGAAGGATCATTTGCCGAGGAGGATATTGGAAGGCATGGAGTGACTGTATCTACAGGAACTGCAAATGCCAGTAGGGGCTTAGAGGTCGCAGTAGCAAATCTTCAGGACTATTGCAATGGTTAGTTTGCCACGAGTGTACCATCTATTACTATAATATACGACAGACTATTTATGATATCCTCCCATTATCTCCCAGAATTGGAGAACAGGTTGCTATCAAGGTTTGATGTTGCTTCGCAGAGACGCGAACTATCAACAATGGCAGAATGTGCAAAAATTTTGTCTCAGGTTTTTCTCAAATTTTAAATTAATGCATGATTAAATGTTTAAGGCTTTTACTAAAAAAATGATGAATATAGAAGTGATGAGTGATCACTGGTTACTCTTCTTACTTAAACCCAGGAGCATTGATGTTGACAAAATTGAATCATATGAACACATTAAGCCTATAAGATTTCGTTACTTTTTTTCTTAGTCGCTGAACTAAAAAATTTTACGCAGTTGATTCTGTAGGAAGTCAGTCACCAAAACGGAAATAACTGAAGTTTAGACCATCTAACTCATAAGATCCCTACTCATTCAAACCAAATTCTACTCCTTCAAGCGATATTTTTTCCCCGTAAATGTATATGGCCATCAATAGTGATCCATAGTGCCCTACAGTAGCATCTTCCTTGCATTTTCTCTTCATTTTCCACTAACAATGAACATTGTTTATTTTAAAAAAAATCAGACAAAGGTTATAATTTCTTTATTTGTGATTCCATTGTGCTGCTATTGTCAATGACATTAAAAGAAAGAATTTTTTTGCTGCTATTGTCCTCTTACTTTAACATCTTATATTGGAGAGCTTGACCTATTCTTCAAATGCAAGCATCCACATGACCTCCAAAAATCAGTTTCAGTTTGTAAGTCTGAATCTTACAAGATTAAGAAAACAGTTAAACCAAATACCAACATAAAGCAAATGCTGTAGATCCTTAGCATTAAGTGGTTTCAACTTGGTTTCAGAAAAGCAACAGTTTGGTGTTGAAACTTGAAATTCATCATAATTGCATGACAATCACAAGATCTGCAGTATAGGACATTCTGCATTAGCTTTAGCAACAATGACTACAGAGTGAAAAGAGCTAAGTCTATTGCATTTTATTTATCCTGATATCATTAACCAGTTTTATTTATTTCAGTTTAACAGGGGAACTAGTGCGATGCAACATTATGTTGCTTCTCGGCCAATGTTTATTGACATTGAGATAATGAATTCAGATACAAACTTAGTTCTAGGTGATCAAGGTTTGCAAGCTGGATCAAGTAATATTGCACGAGGTCTTTCTTCTTTGTACAAAGAAATTACAGGTTCGTCTCTCATTCATTACTTTGTGATTTAAAATTGAATATGTACAAAATTAGAAATAATTTATGTTTCTGTTTTCATAAAATGCAGAGACTGTTAGAAAAGAAGCTTCAACTATAACGGCCGTATTTCCATCTCCTAATGAAGTCATGTCAATTCTTGTGCAGGTATCCAACTGGAAGTCATAATTTTATTTATTTAATAATGATTTACAAGTAACAGTTTTTTTTTGTGCTTAGCGAGTACTAGAGCAAAGAATAACAGCCCTTCTGGACAAGCTACTGCTAAAGCCTTCACTAGTAAATTTACCTCCACTTGAGGAAGGAGGGCTACTATTAGTGAGTATAAGTTAGGATATTTTCGGCTTTATATGCTATAAAGTATAAACATTTGGCATGGGTATTGACATTTCCTTTGTCGTGAATGGGACTGCAGTATCTTAGAATCTTGGCTGTGACATACGAAAAGACTCAGGAACTATCCAAAGATTTACGAGCTTTAGGCTGTGGTGACTTGGATATTGAAGGTATATAACATTCACTTTGTACATTACTTTCCAGTAGCATTTGGCTTCTATATAGTCCTTTTGGCATTGTATGCTTGTTTTATCACCACACTTGACAATTGCTAATCTGTTTAAATTTTGCTTTATTATTATTATTCCTTTTTGTTCCTTTTCCATAACTTGATCATGTCATGTTAGCATCCAACCAATTTACTTCCAACAAAAAGCTTCTCCTGATTGTTACTTCTCTCGTGAGATTGTTCTATCCTCACTATATCAATCTAGTGTTATTTTCCTGATGAAGATTAAGTTCTCAAGGCGTCAGAATTAAGGATAACAGCAATGCAGAAACCCAGTTGGCATTCAAGAACTCCATACTTTAATCATGTGATTCACAGCTTCAGTGCCAGCTTTATATCTTCAAGGAAGTAAGATATGATATTGTATTAGTTTCTCCCCCAAAACTCCCCTAGGTCGTCTCACGGCTGAAGAATTATTGGTATTGTAGACAATAATAGGAGCTGTAGTGAGATTATTTAATCACGAAGTTTATAGTTTAGGATCCAATACCTTTGAAACAATTTGTTTCCAATACGTGTTCTGGGAGTTCAGCTTTTCCGTTTCATTTATCACTTATACATTTATTGACAGTATTTTCTTTTATCTTTTTCTGGATCTCATTCTGCACTTAATGCGAGGGCTATCCAATAAAAGGCACAACAGTGACCTATAGGTCCATGCTAATGTCTTTTATTCTAGTGCTCATAGTCTAAGATCTCAAATTTGGTTGTCATTTATATTCTGTATTTTTAGCTGGTCCTATTACCACGTTCTTCTTAATTAACTGTTGTCATATTTCAGGGCTCACCGAATCACTCTTTCTTGCTCCCAAAGATGAATATCCTGAACATGAGCAAGCCTCATTAAGGCAGCTCTACCAAGCAAAGGTCCCCTTTTAGAATAATTTAAGGCGACATTTTGGTTACTTTTCTCCCTCAAATTTTCTTGATCTTTGCCTAACACCTAACTGCATCAGATGGAAGAATTACGTGCTGAGAGTATGCAACAGGCTGATTCATCTGGCTCACACTTGCGCTTAAAGGGAGCTTCAAATCCAGCATCACAGCAACAGATATCTGTCACCGTCATAACAGAGTTTGTTCGTTGGAATGAAGAAGCCATATCTAGATGCACTTTGCTTTCCTCACAGGTGGTGTTTAAGACTCTCAATGTTAAAATAAATTGCAGAAATGTTTTTATGGCCACATGCTTAGTCATGGACACTAACTTACCCCTTCTGCCCATCTTTGGCTTTGAACTAGGAATATGGTTTCTGTCATTTTATTCCCCTCTCTAGATCCTTATTAATAAAGGGGTTAATTACAATTTGTCCCGTTGAACTATGCATTGATTTCACTTTGTACCCTTAAACTTTAAAAGGTGATTGTTAATTCTCTTGAATTTTCGTTTTGTAACATTTTACTTCATTGAATTTTAAAAATTCATTATTTAAATATGTTTTGTCTTTTTTGGATTTTTTTTGCGTGGTATCCCTACTACACTATAAATACCAACTTTACATTAAAATTTAGATCAAATTGGATGTCATATTTGGTTGGAATTTGAGACGGATTCAGTACCAATTTGACCCAAATTCGAAACATATCTGACATCCGATTTGATCCAAACTTTGACGTAAAGTTAGGTTTAGAAGTGTATTAGGGATACAATGAAAAAAATTTGCAAAACAACGGTGAATGAGTGTTTAAATAATAATTTTTTAAAGTTCAATAGAGCAAAATATTACAAAACGAAAGTCTTTTAGGGGGGTAATTGTCACATTTTCAAGTGTAAGGGTGCAAAGTGAAATAAAGACAATTTAGGAGGGCAAATTGTAATTAACCCTTAATAAAAAAATGTTGTGCCTGCAGTAGATTTCAGCTTGCTTAATGTTTGATCCACCAAAACAATGCTTAGAAGTTATTTATTAATCTATTTTGACTTACTATCCATTTGCAATGCATGAACTTGGTAGTTTACATCATTTTTTTCCATTTTATGTCAATACTTTAAAGCAGTACGTGATTTGGATCATGCACCTTCATTTCTCCTTGTATAATTCTGAATTTGTAATTTTTTGCATGGTGTTCTTTTCTGTGCCTCTTTCATGCTATTGACTAAAATATTCTCTTTCTGGGGCACTATTAGAGAAGTGTGAATTTTTTGTGCCTCTTTGTAGTCTTGCCATGAAACTGACTCCATTTGTTTTTGTTGAACAGCCTGCTACGTTAGCAGCCAATGTCAAATTGGTATTCACTTGTTTGCTGGATCAAGTAAGTGTGTATATGTTTTTTTGCCCTACTGCCTGGTGTGTCCGAGTTAGCTGTCTCTATCAGCCTTCTCATGATCTTTTACTCTCATGATACCAGGTGAGCCAATATTTAACAGAGGGGCTTGAAAGGGTTAAAGAGAGTTTAAATGAAGCTGCAGCTTTGAGAGAGAAATTTGTAATTGGTACAAGTGTCAGTAGGAGGGTAGCCGCTGCCGCTGCTTCTGCTGTATGATACCTTGTCAGATCTTAATAATAATCGCAACTGGCTTACATAATGCATAGTAAATTGGTGATGAAGTTATAGGTCAATATGATTTATGGTAAATATTAATGATATTTTTAGGCAGAGGCTGCTGCTGCTGCTGGCGAAAACAGTTTCAGATTGTTTGTGGTGGCTGTGCAACGCTGTGCTAGCAGTGTTGCTATACTTCAACAGGTGTGATCCATCGTGGTATCTTGCAATTCTTTTGCTGGATATTTTGCTTATATGTGAAATAGTTGAAATAAATGGTTCTTTTTCCATTCAGTTTTTCTCAAATACTATTTCACGCCTTTTGCTGCCGGTTGATGGTGCACATGCTGCATGTTGTGAAGAAATGGGCACATCTGTTTCCACTGTAGAAAGTGCTGCTTACAAGGGCCTTTTACAATGTATTGATACTGTCATGGCTGAGGTACCATGTGACATCATATTTATCGTGCAAGCATATTTATCATACATTTTCTACTAAAGAAGAATCAATTGTTTTTTCAAAAATATGATTTGACCCCCAAATTGTTAATGGTACATAACTTTTAGTTTTGGTATGGTGCATCCTTATCAAAGGTTGCTCGTTGCCTTATACATGGAAGTGTATCTCATGGGCTAGTATTTAAGCAATCCTATGGTTTATGTATTATTTTGGGGCTTTATTATTATATTTATCCGCCCATTATATGTTTCTTAATAAATTTATTATGGGGGTCAACGCCCTTTACATGACCGTTAAAAAAACCCGCCCTTCACATGAGGTAGGAGCTGAAACCTTGAACTTTTGATGGTACTAGAATCTCACTAGACTGGATTCATTTCATCCAAAAATAATTTTTCATTCCTTGGTGAGGTGTTTCATTGAATGTCTGCCTGAATTTCGTAATGATAAGAATTTACATGTCCTTGATTCGTTTTAAATGTGAACATAAGTACCTAACATCATGAGATATTTTTCAAGTAGAGGAATGATTGTCAAATTTAGCATGTTTTCACATGCCCTTAATTCTTTTGTTTGCAGGTCGAACGGTTACTTTCATCAGAACAGAAACCTACTGATTATCGATCTCCTGATGACGGAAGTGCTCCTGATCATCGGGCAACAAATGCTTGCACGAGGTAGATTATGTTTCTCATTGTCTGCAAAATTTTGCTCCACACAACTAGAACTTTATACAAGGATTAATATTGATGGTTTATGTATGTATCAGGGTCGTTGCTTATCTCTCTCGTGTACTTGAGGTTGTATTCACTTCTCTTGAAGGTCTTAACAAGCAATCTTTTCTGACCGAACTTGTAAGTGATTCTTTATTGTATAACATGGTTGTTTGTGTACTATGACCATTTATCATCAACTTCCGTTAGCCGTAAATGACATTAATAGAAGAATATCGTAACAAAAAGGAGAAAACAGCAATGCTTCTACAGTGATGTGGATAGTTAAGAAGGGTTTATTTGTTTAACAACTTAAATTATACCAGGAATTATAAAGCATAGATATTAGATAGGACCATTTTTCTTCTCTTCTTGTATGGTCTAGATTGATAGTGCTTTATTTTGCTAGAGTCTGAAAGAAGAATAGTTCCTGTTAGGTCCTATGACAACTACACAGTAGGAGTTTAGGACAACTAAGATTATTTCATATATTTGGAAAAAATGGGACATTTTGATATGTTGAGTGATATTTTGTAAAAACCTCAACCTTTTCCAGTGTTAGTTCCAGCTTTTACTTATTATTGATTTATCGGAACTGACGTGCGATTTTGGAGAATGTCAGGGAAACCGCCTGCACAAAGGTTTGCTACTTCATTGGCAGAAGTACACCTTTAGCCCCAGGTATTAAGATGTCCTTGTTTCATTTGCATACAAGAATAGTGAATATGTATATGACACTAAAAGACCATAATTTTGCTGTAAGGAGTAAAAGTAAATGAATTTCATATTGTGGATGAATTTTGCAGTGGTGGGCTGCGGCTGAAACGTGACATAACTGAATATGGAGAGTATGTTCGTAGCTTCAACGCACCAACCGTGGATGAAAAGTTTGAACTGCTGGGCATGTAAGTTGTAAAGAAAGAAATTGCTCTGGTTGCATGAATGAGAAAATAGATGGTAAAATTCAAAAGTAACAAGTGTCTGATTGTCCTCTGCAGCATGGCAAATGTGTTTATTGTTGCTCCAGAAAGTCTTGCTTCTCTATTTGAGGGAACTCCAAGCATTAGGAAAGATGCTCTTAGGTACGTATTATGAATGCACAATATTCAACAGTTGTCTGATTCGTGACATGCCTGGATTATTATGCATTTAAGTCCCGCTTTTAACTGGTCAGCTGAAACATGTCTAATTCTTGATACAACAGTCTTGCTATTTATGGATGACGGTGTGTGATTGTTTTGTATCAAATACAGGTTTATTCAGCTTAGAGAAGATTTCAAATCTGCCAAGATTGCCTCCAGACTCAACTCTATAATGGCAGAGTCATAGATTGGTGGATTCACCGGTGGCCGAGCCTCTTTAGTGACATTTAATCTATCCTGTGTATTGTAGGAACTCTAGCTCGATGTCAAATTTCTGGTGGCCACATCTTTATTTTTCTAGCATGTTTGTTCAATAACGTTGCCCTGTAATTTATAGTTGTTTTCCCCTGTTTTCTGCCTCATAGGTGTCTTGAGAGTACTTACATTCTTCTAGGTTCTGTGCAAAGAAAATGTCTTTTTTGAGTGAAATATTTGTGATGTATTTGTTTTAAATATGCAAGTCCTGTTTAAGAGTGTGAGAAAACATACCGAACGGTCCGATTAAATATGAGTTTTCCAATGACAATTTTATCATAGCTCTTGATACTTCCAGTTTCAAAATAGAGATATTGGGAAATCCAAAAGTTTTATAGCAACAAAATTTGGGAAAAATCATAATAGCAGAACTCAGGAGATCATATGTCGGCTGTATGACACGTCCGGTGCAATTTCATAACCAGCTCTTCAGTTAAGAACTAGTCACCAAATTTTGCTCATGCGTTCAGAACCTTACGCCAATATTCAAATGAACGTCGAGGTGTTGCTAAATTTCAGATGGAATGGACGATTGCGTCCGGGACGCACACTGAGGTAGTCAGTCCAGACAGTAAGAGTCAAATGTCTTTTTATTTTTTTAAATTAATTAAATAACAGATTTATTTTGTGTCACATGCAACTTATACTTTCACAATGCAACATTATGTTCTTAATGTAACATTTCATTTTCTCATACAATATTTGTTTTTCCAATGCAACATTTACTTCCTTCACGTACAAACCAACAACTTAAAATGGATAGACTCATACCTTATTATGTCCAGATTAGGTTGTGTGTTTGCCCAGATTAGGTTGTGTGTCTGTCCAGAATAAGTTGTAGGTATGTTCAGAATAAGTTGCGAGCATGTCCAGAATAAGTTTTATTTGTCCAGAATAAGTTTTGTTTGTTCAGAATAAGTTATGTGTCTGTCCAGAATAAATTTGTGTTTATTCTGTCCAGAATAAGTTGTGTCTGTCAACAATAAGTTTTGTGTATGTCCAGATTAGGTTGTGTTTGTCCAGAATAAGTTGTGTGTTTGTCCAAATTAGGTTGTGTGTCTGTTGAGAATAAATTGTGTGTCTATCTTGTTTAAGGTGTGAGTATGCTCATTTTAAGTTGTGCATATGTCCATTTTAAGTCATGCATATTTCCATTTTAAGGTTTAATTCTGTCTATTTTAAGTTGTGAGTGTTCATTTTAAGGTGTGCGTATGTCCAGTTTAAAAGGTTTAGGTTTGTCAACAACTTAATCTGAACAGACACACAATTTATTCTGGACAAACACAAAACTTATTCTGAACTGACCCACAACTTATTCCGAACAGAGACAACTTATTCTGGACAGATACAAAACTTATTCTGGACAGACACACAACATAATCTGGACAGACACACAACTTATTCTGGACAGACACACAACCTAATCTGGACAAACAAAGGTGTGGGTCTGTCTATTTTAAGTTATGAGTCTGTCCGTGGGGAACAAAATGTTGCATGAGGAAACCAAATGTTGCATTGAGAAACGAAATATTGCATGTGAAAATGAAATGTTGCATTGGAAACATAATGTTGCACGAGGAAAGTAAAAGTTGCATGTGACACAAAATATGTTATTTAATTAATTTCAAATAATAAAAGATATTTGACTTTTGCTGACTAAACTGCTGACTGTACTGACAATGTCAGCGTGCGTCCGTGTATCACTACTCATTTCATATTGGCAAATAATTAATGGACGTTTACGTTTGGGACGTGCGCTGACGTAGTTAGTCCAGTCAGTAAAAGTCAAATGTCTTTTACATTTTTTTGAAATTAATTAAATAATAAATTTATTTTATGCCACATAGAACTTTTACTTTCCCACGCAACATTATGTTCCCAATGCAACCTTTAGTTCCCCCACGGACAGACCTACAACTTAAAATGGACACTCACACTTTATTCTGTCCAGATTATGTTGTGTGTCTGTCCAGAATAAGTTGTATGTCTGTCCAGACTCACACTTTAAAAGGAAACCAAATGTTGCATTGAGAAACCAAAATATTACATGAGAAAACGAAATGTTGCATTAGGAACATAATGTTGCATGATGAATGTAAAAGTTGCATGTGACACAAAATAAATATATTATTTAATTAATTTCAAAAGTTAAAAGACATTTGACTTTTGCTGACTAAACTGCTGACCGTATTGACCATGTCAGCGCACGCTCTTGACGGTTGCGTTCGTGTATCACCACGCTTACAGAAGTATTTACAAGTTCTCCAGGAAAATACGTTAGTCTCGCTAAAACAATCAGAGAGTTTCGACTTATCCTTTCCAGTGAATTAGGAAGTCTTCCCGGCCATTTATTTAGTGGATCACGTAAACAAATCAAATATAACGTTAGTATCACATTTACATCACTACGCTTACAAAAAAATTGCTATCAATAACATTAACGGCAATTTAATGATAAAACCACATGTTACATTTTGCTTTGATGATCGAGAATTCTCTAGTACCTGTCGTTACTTTGGGACAGGTAGAAACCATTTTTCATCGGAACACTATAGCATTCGAAGGAAATGAAACCACTCTTTGGACGGAAAGGACCAAAATACAAGTGACGTTGTCATCGAAGTTCGAGTCTACAAATCCTTTTTTCCTTTCCTTTTCCTCCAATTTTTAGTTTCGTTTCCTTTTCTTGTATCCCGTTTACACCCCCAAAGACCAAAGTCCTCCCGATCAACTACTGCTTAGGGCTTCCACTACCACTATAGCACAAAGCACAGGTTCTTCCCAATTTCCCATCTCTCTCGGACGTGTTGTTTTTGGTTTTGAGATGTCGATGGGGTCGTCGGCTCACCCCTCCGTCAACCCCGCCCTGTTGGAAGAGGTACGCACTCCTCTCTCTACCCCCAATATCCAAATACCCAAAACGGTTCAACGGTGAGAAATAAAATCGAGGTTGCAAAAACCAAACATGGTAGCTTTCATTTGCCAGGAATCCCTTAAAAGCATCAATATTATAGCTTTATGAGTGCTAAATGGAGGCTTTGTTTGGGCGACGAAGCGGCGAATGATATAATTCAAAGTTTTTTTTTGTTTGCAGTCGAGCGCATTAATTTTGGCTGTCTTATTTGAAATTGTATTCAAACCATAAAAAAAACATCCTATTGTGCATAAGCTTATATTTGGAACATAACTTCTTGTATTAATTCCAATGACCAAAGTTAAAATAAGTCACATGGAATTTGAGGACACAACTTAAAACATATGTAATTAGAGTGATTTCCCAACTTCCACTCTAAAATGAGGTTATGGAAGTGGAGTTCAAGACTTCCCTCCACTTCATAGGTACCGATCACACTCTTAGAGTAGAAGTGAGGGAACTCACTCTAATATACTTTTAAGTAATGTGACTCTTATTGTAACTGAAATTTCAAAAAAATTAAAGTTTTCCTAGCTACCAATTATCCGAAAGTCATTTTAGAATTTTAGTTCTCACTCCCTTGATGTTTTCCTTGCTACCAATCAAATTACACTCCCACCCAAAATATGTCCATTATGTTTTGTTAAATGTTGGATCCTTGGACTGAGAGTTTTAAGGGTTTGCTTCTTTGCAGCTTGTGAGAAACTTGGCAGAAGTAATCGAGAGTGGGCCTCGTGATCAGCACGCCGATGCACTGGTTAGCATCAAGTATCTCTGTGTTTTATATTCTTATTCTTTTGTTGAATAATCATGTATTTGGGAAGCCTTGGATTGAATAATTAACTTAGCTTACGGGTTTGGTTCTTACTATTTTCCATTTGTCAACTGAAGAAATGTAAGTGATACTGTTATCTGCAAAAAACAGATCAATGAATTGACCAACCAGTTTGACAAGTGCCAGCAACTCTCGAACTCCATCTCTGCATCCCTACCTGTAAAGAACATGGTAAGCAACAACGCATTTTTCCTTTTACGAACTGGGAACCGTACAATTTTTTTATGGCAGTGTTTGCTATCAGAAAGTTTAACTAGAACTTACTTTTACTGTCTTAAGTTTCTTTTTTTTCATGGTTGTCTTGACATCTAAGAGTTTCTATATGTAATGTTTTTCTGGTTTTTTCATTGTTCTGCACATATAGGTATGGTAGCTAACCATCTATATTGGCTGAATGACTGCTAAATTGCTAATGCTTAAAAATCAAATTTCTGCTTCATAAATGAATAGTTATATGAACATAAGTGCTTTTTAAAACCTTTCGTATGAAATTATTTGCAGCATTTAAGCATTTAAAGGCTAATCTGGAAGAAAAAAATCCTCGATTGCCGTGTTATTTTCATCAATAAGGTTGAACTAGCTTCTTTTAGATGATAGTGGTGCTCACATATTGTATTTAAATTTTCAACATGTATGCTCTAGATTAATTACTGAAAGTTTGACTGCCTGTCAATTTTTTAAGATTATGTAACCATGAAATAGCTCTATCAATCATGCTTGGCTAAGAAAATCATGTCTGCAGGCTTTTGGGGCTCCATGTAGTAAATAGATGAAGTCTCACGTCATTAAGGGTGGTATCATCCTCTTTTTGCTTCACTGGGCAGATGTCATACTGATGTTCCCTGTTCCCATGAATGCGGGAATTATTTGGACGCCCTCATTGTTGATAATTTGTCACTTCTACAAATAAATGCAGAACCATCTGTAATTAACCTGCTTTGAAGTACCACTTCTTCTCATTTCTCTTTGTTATGCTTCATCGACCTGCATTTGATGTTCAAAGATAATGGTCAAATCAAATGAAGTACTATACATGCCGAAATTACCTGACCGTGCCATTCTTGAAACAAAGCACTGGAGTGTCCTAAATCATTTTCGAATTATTCATCTTAGAGCAATAAATCTAGTCTTGTACATCACTGCATGCTGACATTGCTTAAGTATGTGACTATTGGTCTATTGCCAAGTAAAAATTATATTATCTATAATTTGCACTAAGCAATAATGGCGAGTTACTGGTGGAGATGCCAGGAGCCTTTTTCAATATATAGAATTTTGAAAACAAGAATCGAATAATTACTATACTTTCTGGATTTTGCTATCTTTCTGCATTTGTCAATCTATCTGGCTGTTTTCTCAGACAGTTGAAGGGCAGAAACAGAAACTTGAGGAAACTGAACAACTACTTAATCAAAGGAGGTCTGCATGTTTTTTCTTCCTGATGTCGAGAATTTACACTAAATTATTTACAGCAACTTGCTAAATCTGAGATAAGGATATGATTTTTTTCTCCTAATTTTTCACAAATGTCGCAGAGATCTGATTTCCAAATACAGAAGCTCTGTCCAACAGATTTTAGGTTCAGATGGTGCAGATAAACCCATGCATTTGTTGCCCTAATTGTGAGTCTCCCTTCATTTCTTTTCTTTCTTTTCTCCTGAAACAATTTTTATGATGTATTAACTGAATGTGTTCCTTCGTGATTTTTGTCCTTGTTCGTGTCAACATAGCATGCGAAGGTGAAGAAAAAATGGGTCATCAGCACCATGGCAAATTGCAGTCTGGATTTGTCATGTCTCAACAAATATGGCATACTAATAGGGGACAAGGATATCATCCATGAAAAATCTTCATCTTCTGTAATGAGAAATTGGATATAATTTGCAACATTTTCTGGTTTAGCACTCTCTATTACACATTTTGTTCATTGTAGCTCATATAACATGGCACATTGTTGGGTTCCGACCACATTCAGACATTTATTTATTACATTCCAATTGTGTTATTTCTTGTATTACGATATCTTCATTAGAGTTATTTTTCTTTATTGTTTTTACACTCTGGTAGACATTGTGCACTCCACATAATCACATTGCCCGTATATGTTAACATTGCGATTATTCTTCCTTGTTGGTGACATAAAATATCCTGCAAATAGCTAATTTCTCCTAACTTCAAACTGAAGTTACCTATTTTGGTCTAATAAGTGAAGTTCTTATTCTTTGATGCATGGCAAATTACTTTTGGTTTTGGAGGAATACACGTTAGAACACATAGAAATTGCCGTTTGTTTCTACGACATTCTGTTGGGGAAAATATTGTGATGTTGCAATCCGGTGTTCTTAAGAATCCATCAGCATGTATAAAACAAACACTAACTAAATCAACCTTTTGCATTATCCATGACTAGGTATTGTAGTTCTAACATACCTGGTCAGTTTTTTTTATCTTTTAATTAATAAGACAAGCAAACAAAATGTTCTGTAAGCAAAGCAACAATCACAAACTGAAATCTGAATAGAGAAATGCTCGTCTCAATTTCAGTTGGAATGATTGTTCTGTCTTGGTTTCAGATAGGCCTCCATTGGGCGAAGCTTGTGAGTAGTGAGCTGAACAGTGTCAGTTTTCTCCTCCTCTCCTTCTTTGAGTTCCCAGTGAAATTCCTGTATAAATCTAGCAATGGCAGCACATGAGATGAACATTGCCTGCAGGGTTCCGGCACAAGCCCTCTTTCCGCCTCCGAAAGCCATTGTCTTGAATAAATCTGCCGTTTTGTACTTCTCATCGAGGAATCTCTCCGGCATCCACTTTTCAGGTTTGGTCCATGTTTCTTTCTCAGAGTTGCACGCGTAAAGATTGATTGCGATCTGACAAGTTATTCTAAGATATTAGACGAAGAAAGGGCAGTTCTTTCAATGCAAGAGAATGGTGGTTTACTTTGGTCTGATAGGGAGATTTAGTACCTCGCTCCCAGCAGGAATGTGGTACCCTCCAAGTTCGGTGTTTTCATGGGCATATCTAAGTGGAACTATCGGAACAGGTGAATGCCGTCGTAGTGTTTCATGGAAAACAGCACTGAGATATGGCAGCTTAGGGAAGTGCTCTTCAGTGACCCTTTCGGACCCACAGATATCTCTGATTTCTTGGTAAAGACGGTTCTAGACATTTGAAGGGAACGTAACTGTATTAACTGCTGAATCTAATTTTTTTTATAAACTTCCAAAAGTTCAATAAAGATATGTATACCTGACAATCTGGATGCTTAGCAAGCTCAAACATTGCCCACTCGGTCGTCACCAGAGTTGTGTCGGAGGACTCAATTATCACCTCCCAAACTAACGATGTTAGCTGTTCTTCTGTCAGGAATTCCCCTTCAGACAGCAAATAGCCCATATAGCAGTCCGCTGCCTGCTCAGATAACATTTTTTAGCAAACTCATTATTTTGTCCAACATACAAGGGACTAGAAGATGGAAGGACTGATGAGAAATGAGTACCTCACCCGATTTGATTGTGTCTGCCTGCATTCGGATGAGGGCTTTTGTCACAGCGGTCTTCTGCATTGCTATCCGCTGGATTTTCGCCTCCAAAGAACGATTCGGAACCCAGCTTAGATAAGGGAAGAAATCTCTCCAGTCAACTTCAATGGCTCCCTCCATTGGACCGTTAACAAGTATGTTGAACATCTCTCTTTGAGTAATTTCAGTTCCCAGTTCTTCCACGTAAATAGATTCTATGTCCTTTCCAACGGCCTGCAAGATAGACTAGCAATCTTATTTATATCTTGATTACTATCTGTTTCATTTTTCTGGAAGTTAACGAAATCCTTATCAGTTAGGTATCATATGCATTGTAGGTATATATTCTAATTTGGTTAGGTATCACATGCAATGTAGACATATATACTAATTAATTTAGGTATCATATGCATTTTAGCTATGAGACTTGAATTACCTGTTTCAAAGACAAGCGGAACAGCTCATTCCTGAAGAACTCTCGAAGTTTCACTGCCTGAAATGGGTCATTCTTAATCTCAGCATGCAGGTGTCTGCAGATGTTGTCTACCATAGTGTCTCTATGACATCGATATCGCTTCTAGTATAGCGAACAACATGATATCATCAAATGCACATGACATGATGTTAGACTAAATGTGTTCATTGATCAACTCATAACACGTATTTGTCGAAGAAAAATGTTGTCAAATGTTCCAAACAGAAACCTGAGCATTTGGTCCCAATAGACTCGTAATCACGAGCCGTTTCACCGTCTTGTGGAACTGGTCGTAGTCACTCATTGCCACCATAGCCTTATTTGAGGTGAGGAGAGTTAGAGCTTTTGGAAGCTTCCTTGTTGAGATGGAATTGAATCTTTTGACCATAGCCTGAAACATTTCAGAATCACATACCATCTTATTTTGCTTGATGCTATTTGAATCAAATAATTTCACCATCTACCACCTATTTTTGTTTTGTTTTAGATATACCGTTTCAGAAAAATAGGTAATATTATGTAACAATGGGTGATGGAAGTCTTTTGAGAAACATGAGAACTGAGAAGCATATAAACAAAATTGTGGTTGGTATATTATGTTAAAAAGAAGTAAAAAAATAAAAAACACACTTAAAGAATCATCAGCTATTTTACCTCTTTGGCAAGTTCAGTAGAATTGAGGACAACCAGAGTGGATGCCCCTGTTCTAATGGAGTATATTGGTCCATAGATCTCCGCCCACCGCGAGAAGGTTTTATGTGGTTTCTTCTCCTTCAACTGGAGAAGGTTCCCTATCAGAGGAAGTCCTGGAACAGCTGAACACAACAAAAGCATACCAAAAAAATCCATTGAAGCTAGAACATTGGCTATAGAGAATAAAATCTAACCAAAATGAAATTTAATTAACAAGAATCACCTGGTGGAAGATTAAGATCTTTCTTGTGAAGCCCAAAAAAAGTTCTCCCAAAGAAGACCAGTGCAATGAAGATAGGAATCACAGATGAGAGGGTCAACCAATGGCCTTCCTCCATTGCCATTTTCTCAAGTATAAAACCTGCAATGGAACAGCACGAGAATCATAAGCTCACTCCATCTCTATATGTAGAAGTTAATTATTATCATAGCACTAACAATTACATATTTACAACCTTTTGTGGTAATTAATAAATGCAGAAGGGGAAGATACATCAACAAAACATAAAAACAGAAACTTTAATAGAAGTAAATTTGTATATCTTTCCACTTTATTCTGAACCGGTTAGTCGATAAAGTTGGAATTTGACAAATGGCAAAGAAACTTGGGAACTAGTACTAGGTGGAAGGTTGGTCTTATCTGTTCATGATAAATTGCAGAAACCGAAATTCAGGAAAAATGCTTGTTATAAATTCATGACAAGCATTGTCAGTCAAAAAACTGGATTTTAACGAAAATCAGAGGAGGTAATGGCAGGTGGGAGTTTGGTTTCTATCAAATCCGCTCACTTGGAAGCTTGCAAAGCACCAAGAATGTGAAGAGGCTCAGACCCAACATGGCAACAAGCATGGGAGAAGACAGGAGTTTGAGTTCCATGTGGACAGAGGCAAGGAATGGGCACTTTGAACTTTTCTGTTTATGTTTGGAATGGTGGGGAAGAACATGGTGAACGCACAAGATTTTAAAGTCATTACAAGAGTGTGATGTTGGAACTTGTGGATCACTTGTCGTGGTGTGGATAAGGAACAAGGAATCTTGGTTAGGAACTTAACATTGTGGTCACGTCACGAACTGAGAGTGTGATTTATACGGGTAATTCATTTTCTTCTCGCGTTTCAAACGTTCCATTTTCAAAGATTCTTTACACAGATGTATCGTACATGTAGGTGTTATTTATTTTAACAATATCTACCAAAAATCTTTACATTGTAAGGTAAAATATATCTACATATTCGCTTTGAATGTGTTACTTATGGTAAATTTGAAGTGTACGTTGAATGAATTTGTTTATTTTGAAATTTTGGATCAGATATATCTGGGGATTGTTTTATTTGTGAGTGAGAATATTTGATTTAGAGTAAAGATATACTTTAGTTTGATATATTGGCTTGATCATATTTATATCTTGGGCTCCGTCCAGGAAACGATTTCAAGGAATTGATTCCAATGAAAATCGCTTCCTACACACAACCCTATAAAATTTGATTCTGATAAAGAATCGTTTGTGCAAGTTATGTGTTTGGTAACATTGACTTCATGTGATCGTGGAAATGTCCAAAGTAACCTTCCTATTTGTCTTATCTTCCTTTAATCATCTTTAAGTATTAACCATCAGAATAATAAACTTGATAGTGACGTAAAGAAAGATTGAGAATGAAAAAAAGAACAAAGGGGAAGGTACGGTCCGAATAAAATAAATAATAGGGAGAGCTTCGGTTCGGACTCAGACCAGACCGAATTCGAACCGGATCAGACCTGGATTCTCTCCGGGGTCTGGACCGAAGACCGGATCGGTCTGGTCCGGGTTCCGAATATTTGTGAGGATTTTGGGTTTTTGACCGGGATCGGACCGGACCGAAACCCGAATCCCTCCTGAGGTCCGAACCGCAACCCAGACTGGTTGATTTCGGTCTGGACCGAACCCGGACCGGTCGGTTCGGTCCGAAAACCCAGACCAGACCGAATTCTGCTCTCCCCTGTAAGTAAGTTTTGGTATGGTTGGTAAATAATCGGCTTTTTGAGGATAACATTGTACTTTTCGCTCTGGAATCCATGAACAATGTTTGAAATCAGAAAAAAAATGGATTCTTGGATGTGAGAGAACTCTAAGAGCGTGTATTGCATAAGAGAATTGAGATTTTTAAAAATTGATTCTTTAGTTTATGTGTTTGTGAGAGAAATCAGATTATCTTCTGACAGAATTCTTGAAATCAACCCCAAAATCGGTTGCCAAACAGAACATTGATTTCTCCTGTCACATCAGAACACTGTAACATGGAAGTGGTAGATATGTATGGTCATAGAAATTTGCAGATACATCCGTAGATATATCTTTACCAAAGTCAATGCAGCAATATTCACTCTAAATTGTTTAGTAATAAAAATTGGGCACTGCTACGGAATGGAAAGGGGTTGTCCGCAAACGATGAATTAAATGTGCTAAAATCCATGAATTTGTCTGTATAGTATCCTCTTCTCTTTTGATAGCAGATTGATTTTGTTTTATCTAACGTATACCACGATGAATCGTGGGATAGTGATTAAAATGTTTTATCTAATGTATACCACGATGTATCCTGGGATAGTAATAAAAAAAGGTTTGGGAGGATGTTTCATTACTTACAATTTACCCAATTACGGTTAATAAACATCCCAAAAAAAATAGAGCAACATGTAAGTTTGGATGTTTTATGTACATCACAGTCCTATGCTTAATAGGAAAGGATCATTTGATTTGGTTAGGATGAACTTTGGACTGTTTTATGTGTATAATGTGAGAGTGAGGACTGAGACTGCTCTGTTTGTGGTTTTGAAAAGATAAAGAATTAAAGCTAACAGTGCTTTTATTTTGGTTCTTATCTTGTTGACGTTGGATGAGAATCATGATGATGCTTTGCATGCTTGTTGTTCAATGTTCGTGATCTTAACGAAAAAGACTAATATGTCAGAACCGAGGAAAAGGATATCAGATATGGTTCCCAATTTTGTCACTTAGTAGGTAAAGTAAATCAACGTTAACGTAATAATTATTGTAATTAAAACAAAAAATCATTAGCAGATTGCTGTTTCATCTTTCAGATAACCTGATGTGAGTGGTAAACTGGTAATAAATGGATAAAATCCAACTAATATGTAAACCAATTGAAGCTATCATATTTCAGATCAAGTCAACTTACGAGCTACTGAAAAGCCACGCGGAGATTCAACTTTGTATAACTCAAAAAGAATGTAAGATTCAAGTCGAAAAAGTTACAGTTACTTTGTAATGTTCTTAAAATGACATGAGCAAAACTTTGCCTTTTGATTTGTCAAGAAGGTTTTAGATGGTTATATTAACATTCCAGGATAATCATAGCTCTGATGCAACTTGCAATGGAATATTCGTGGTAAAATTGACATTGATTTTTATATCTGTAGGTAATTCCATATTGATATAACTAGAACTTAGAAGTTGGGAAGGAACACTTCAAGGAAAATGTAGCATTCATTGTAGTGTTTTGTGAAATGATGTTTCAGTTGTCACAAAGAATGAATAGTATTTTCTTGGTTCCTATCCGGTCGCCTTTTGCTTCCCAAGAACACGTCGGGTGCCTTTCATAATAGCCCACAAAGGCATAAAAGAGAATCACCAGCAAAGGTCTTGATAAAGTGAGTACAAATCTTATCTGAAGTTAAATAATTGAGTAGAGAGCGTCAAACTTGTGACCTTGGTTTTGATTCTCGACTTGACATTATTGCTTTATTGGGAAAAATGTAGAATGATGCCCGTGATTTACATTTGTGGTCTTGATAGGCGAACAAAAGGAAAAGGAACGTGAAAATTCATCCTCAATGACAAAAAAATGTCAACTCAAATTGAAAAAAAATCAAGAAAAATAAAATAAAAGATAACGGTCATTAAATATTCTATTTGACGCATAATGGAAGCGAGTGACCGGAATCGAACTCTGGGCGGCGATATATAATCAAGAATCCACCTGATAGAGATTTTGAAATTCACCAATAGAGTGTAAGAAATACTAAATTAGGACAAGTGAAAGTTATTTAACTTAACTCCCTAAAAACAATTGCAATAGAGTGAGATCTATTTACAACTCATTCCATACCCTAAGGCCAACCTTAACGGCCTACTGTAGCCCGAACGACACTATAGCACGCCTGGCCACATAGGCCGTTGGGGAAGACACATTCCCGCCCGGCGATTGGTGGGGGTTATTAATGGTTTTCATTTTTTTAAAAATATAAAAATAAGTTAAAATTTGTTAACAATTAGTTTTAAAATTATTAAAAATTGTTTTTTCAAATATATTTTCATGAAAATATGTTTTTTTATTTGTTTATATTTTCTAGAATTTTTTGATATTTTTTTGTATTTTGCTTAGAATTGATTCCGAAATGACGTGTAGGGGAGAGAATGTAGGACACTTAAGTTGTTTTTAGGTGTCATTAAGAAAAAATTAGGAAGGTTGATTTGAGCTGACATGACTAAAAAAGAAACCATGACGCCCAAAAACTGGCCGCTATTAATGATGCTCTGATAACAATAGTAGAAATAACCCTAAACTCAAGTAAATATACTCAAACTACATATTAAGTGTATAACTAAAATTACTCGAAACAAAAATATTCATTTTGATTTTTTTATTTGAGATTCATATCGTTTTTCTCCGCATCAGTCCCTCTCACTTACAAAAAAAACTCACTCTCGAGTTATAGTCAAAGTTGTATTCATGTATATATACATGCCACCTAATCCAATATTTATTAGGGAATTACAAGAAAACAATATACGTAAGGGTCCGATTGATTTGGAGAAAGTTAATGGATCTCCAAAAGTGAATTTCTAGGAACTAAGTTCTCAGAACGCAATTACTTTTTAGTAATTGCTATAGTCAAGTATTTCCGCGAACTCGAGTTCCTAGTGATTGGTTTGTCGGAACTATATGTTATGGAAAACAAAACATTGGAACACTAATATTAAAATTTTCATCAGATTAACATAGGCTTTATGTTGTATAAAAAACGTTTTGTAAACTTGATACCATACATAAGTTGGTTGATCTTTTAACTTGTTATGTATGACTTATGTCCAACATTTACAAAAAAAATTAATATCAAAGTTACAACCAAACCAAACACACCACCAAATAAGTTACAACCCTATTCAAGCATGATTAATTTCCTTTTGTGAAACTTTCCACCATTCTGCCTGGTGGATCGTATGGAAGGATCGGTGCGACAAGATTTTTCCGCCAAACAAAGACAAAAAAGACAGAAATCGTCACTCAAATAATCCACATGTACGCAGGTTGCTGTTTTTCTTTTGCATTCAGTACAACTTATGTAATGTATTATATTTATATATAGGTATAGGGTCAAGCTCTAGTGAGTCCAGGGGTCAGGGCTCATCAAATTTAGTTTAAGCCCCCTACAATCTCACCACTGGATCTTATTTACAGTTAATCTCACCATTCATTAGCATAACCGTTTTTTCTTAATGTACCGTACATTTTGAAATGAGTGGTGGATATTGTAGGAGCTTAATTTAAGTCCTGAGTTCACTAGAGAATTCCTATATAATTATAAATATAATGAATGACCAGTGACCAGTGGTCATTTTAAAAAAAAAAACAGACAAATGCTTTCATTGAGAGTCGAACTCAAGACCTCCCGCTTACTAAACGGGTGCTCTAACCAACTGAGCTATGAAAGCTCGACGTGAATGGTAGCATGACTCTATTACGTAACCCAAACTACAACCATTTGTATTTCTGGAGAACGGAAAAGAAAAGAAAAGAGAAGTAGAAGAAGGAATGGCGACTCCCGTCGTCTCTCTCCTCGGAGCCCGAGCTTCGTGGGACACCTCTCCGACCCCTAAACCACCTCCCCCTCCCAAACCCCTCCGCTCCCCTCCACCACCTTCCCAAACCCGAACCGCCGTCGCGCCGACGCCCAGAAAGGACCCGGCGCTGCCTTCAACCCTTCTCTGGAACAAATCCCGACAGAAACCACCCACAAAACACGGTACTCACCTAAAAAACCCTTCTGCTCGATAAGATAAGATAAGATTCGGAAAAAATAGTTTTTTAATAGAATTTGTGTCATTGTTGTTGTTGTGATTGGTGTTGAGTTCGATTTGTGGGAGGAAATCACGGAAAGTTTGCGGCTTGTGGTGGATAAGATTCGGTTGATGATGTGTCGGGGCCAAATTTCGGAAGCCATGGGCTTGGTGTTGTTTTTGTTGCTTATGAGTTATGGTTGTTTACTTGGTTGATGTAGTTTTAGTACGTTGTTTAGTTTTGTGGATGATTGGCTGTAGATATGTGTCTCAAGTCGGGTGTATTGTTTTTTTCGGGTCGAGCTTATTAATTTAGTTCAGTGTTTGTTATTGCTTTGTAAGATGGGTTTGAAGGGTTAAGGTTTATGTGTCTTTTGGCAATTTTGCTCACTTTATATGTGCAATGTTGTTTTAAATAGTAATATAATTGTGGGTTTGTGGATAGGAGGTAAATATTTGTGCATTTTGCGGTTAACTTTACGTGCTCTGTTTATTTTATTTAGTCTTAGTTCTGTGTTCATCTTTTGCTTTTGTATTATTATTGGCTAAAACTTATCATGTTGGTGTGCTTAGGGTCGTTAGTTTAGTCTTGCAATTGTGATAGGGAAAGGATCAAAGGAGTCTAGATCGAGCTACTTACAATTATACTTTTGTCTTATTTGAAAGTCACACTGTTAGAACCCAAAACCCGGATTAGGGTTAATTTGGGTTAGAAGAGGGGTTTGCATAGGGATGGAGGAAGGAGTGGTGATGTGATGGTGTAGGGTGAGGGGTGAGGTGATGGGGTGTAGGGTTATTTAAGTGGAAATCTCTCTCTCTCTCTCTCCCTTACTTGCACTCTCTCACTCTCTCTCCATTTTCTGTCCGGCGACCAGAGGAGGAAGAAGGCTCGGAGGTTCCGGCGTGAGGAGGTCGTCGCGGGGAGGAGGACACGCGTGAGGAGGACGGAGGCGTGAGCGTTGCTCCGGCGTTTCGTCGTCTTCATTTGAGGTATGCCGTCTCATTAGTGTGGTTTTCTTGCTCCCCAAGCGTGGGGGAGGTGTTGGTCGGTCGGGGAGGGGTCGGAGACCTCTCCGGCGACGTGTTTCTTCGTAAAACCTCGGCTGACACGAGTTTGAAGACGACCAACGGTCGACCGGTCCCTTCGGGCGGTCTACCGAGTGTACTGTTTTACCCGACTTTAACCTTCACCGGTCGGACGATGCCGTGTGGCGGTCGACCGGTAGTGCGTATTTGCTGGTGAGTTGGGACTGCCTGTTGTGTTTCGGTCGACCGGGGTCTTGTGTTCGGTCGACCGGAACTTAAGTGTACTGGATTTTATTGCATGCTTGTTCGACCGATTGTTGGTTGCGTTCGACCGTTTTATGACGTAGAATGCTAGGTTGACCCTGTAGGATTTCGGTCGACCGGGACCCCTGAGTCGGTCGACCGATAGATCCGATTTTGATGTTGACCTGACTCCGGATTTTGACCTCGTTCGGTCGACCGGTTTTAGACCTTTGTTCGACCGTTGGGGGTTCTGTTTTGAGCGCAGCGGTAGACCGTTTTAGGAGTACGGTCGACCGATTCCTTTCTGGAACTGGTCGACCGAATCACCTCTTCCGGTCGACCGTTTGGGCCCAGGACAGAATTCCTGGTTCCCTTTTTGAACGCCAACTTTGTCCACGGAAACCCGTGTCCTCGCCTTGTGCGTGAGCCGGGAGGTGACGGTGGGTGCGTGATGCGTGCCTGCCCAGGGACCGCCGTTGGGAAGAGTGTGGGTGTTCGGGACGCGTCACCTCCGTGTATGGACCGTGACTTGAGATGGATTGATTGGGCACTTTGTAGTATAGCAGGCCTGAGGGATCGCGGATCCCAGTGTTGATGTTTGTGCGGGCACGCAACTGGCGTTGGGTGATGTGACTACCGGCCCACGGGCTACGGAGGTCGCTGCCCTGCTTTTATAGCGGCGCGGTTGGTGTTTGCGGCTCGAGGAGCCTGATGACCTGGCAGACTTCGGTCTGGATACGTCTGATGTTGTGCCGGGCGTTTGTGTTGGACTCGTCCGATGTTGTGCCGGACATTGTGATAGACCACCGAGGCTGTGCCGGTGATGCCGCCGAGGTTGTGCCGACGATGATGATTGTTGGGCCGAGGCTGTTCCGGCTATGTTGTTTTCCTCGGCTGGGCACCTACCGAGATGTTGTTGTTATACCTTCCGGGCGACGGCCCCGTTGGTCCATGTGGCTCCGACCACTGAGATTTGCAGATCTGTATTCTATCGGCGCGCAGGCGTGAGAGAGGCTCCCTGCCGAACCCTTGAGTAGTGTAGCTGCGTGTGGGGGGTGCGATGTCGCGTGCTGTAAGGCTGCATGTGCCTGCAGTAGGTCTCCTCGGGAGACTCGTTGTTGACTGTCGGACTGATGTCCCGTTTTACCCTTCGGGGGAACTGTTTTCCATTTCTGTCGATGTCATGACATGCTACTAGTATGATAGGTTCATTGTGTAATGCATGCATATATAGGTGAGTTGGCATACGGGGTTTCCTTCTGGAAACTCAGACATTGTTGTTGCATCTTTTTCAGGACCGCAGTAGGTCCAGTGGGGTGGTGATCGGCGGGCGCGCACATTTGTAGTCGGATCTTCTAGTCGGACCACTGAGGTTAACATGATTACGTTTATCTTCTTTGTCGTTTTGTTGTAATCATGTATTCATTTTGGCAAACTCTGATGTATTCTGGTGCACCGCTATTTGTTTATGAGAAGTAACAGTCACGCCTTTGATTATTGTGCTCTTTGTCTTAATTATGAATTTTTAAATTTTCCGCTGTATCGGGATGTTACACACACTCCAATAGTTGCAAGCAATGCTTTTTTATAGCAACCGAAAAGATCTTTCCATTATAAGAGCATTTCATGATTTAATTATTGATTTTATGATTTTATCTTGTGGTTTCATGTTCAGGATGCATTGCTTTGGAAACTTTTAGCCTATTTGACCGAGGAAGAAAGGTAAAAATGTTACTTTTTGGCAATGCACGATCATTTAAGAATCTCCTCTAATTCCATTGTAGTTTGATATGATCCAGGTGGACCCAGCTTGTAACGTGTGTTTTGTGATAAAGATACGTAGATCTTCAAAATTTTGTGTTATGTTAATGGACTAGACCTGATGTAAAGTAACATTTTCTTGGTAGTCTATGGAACTCCATCCTTAGTTTTTTTGTCTATAGCCTATAGGGTTAAATTTTTTTAGGAAAAAAATCAGCTGCTGTTGACGAATCATAGCCTCTTATCGTATTGTTGATGGTTGCAATGATGCAGTAGCATTAGACATTAGTTGTCACTTTTTTCCTAGTAAAATGATTTTGCAGTTCTCTCTTAAACTCTGAAAAAAATTAAAATTGACTGTATTATGTCTTATACTCTTACTTGCAGGGGCGGACCCAGGACGATATTTAGGGGTGGGCACCCTTTAAAAATATATCAACCAACAAATAATATAATAATTTAAAAAGTTTTTATATTAACTTCAAATATGTTTGTTACAATGTAATCCTACGAGGTTTCATGCTTTGAAAATTTTTCATTATAACTTCATCACTAATCGTATCAAAAATCTCTCGTTCGATGTACGTAACAAGAGCATCATTAATCCATTCGTCTCCCATCCGGTTCCGCAATCTGTTTTTCACGACATTCATAGCCGAAAACACTCTCTCAACTGTTGCAGTTGCAACTGGCAAGACCAATGCCAAGGTAATCAACAAGAAAACAACCGGAAAAGTTAAAATTTTCTTCTTTTGAACCATCTTCTCTGCGAGTTCTGTTAAACTTTTCAAATCTCCAAATTCTGGATTGGATCTGACATCACGAACATAAGTCTCCAATTGACTCTCAAGAACAATGAGATCAAAATCAGAGAATTCTTTGGGATAAAATTTGGTCATTTGAAGCAATCTTGTCTTATCAAACTGAGAGAAAGATTTTGTAGGACTTAAACACGATACACACATTAATAACTCTGTGCTCCCCTCTGTGAAACGGTTGTTCAACTCTTGAAGTTGCATATCAATTATTGTGTTGAATATTTCAACACGATAATGATGCACATTAGAAAACTTCTCTACTCTTCGACGAGAACGCCCTCGAGGCCGATACAATTCAGACATTATAGGGACCATAATATCATGTTTTGTGCAGAACTGGGTAGTTTGCTCTAATATAGAATCCCATCCTTTTTCTCTCATTTCTTGTAGACTTTGTTTTGCCACTGCCACTAAATCCAAGACATTAATAATGTCCTGGTTTTTTCTTTGTGATGCCACTGAGAGATCATTAGTCAGTCCTAAGATATTTCTCATCAAATGTAAACAAAAGACAAATTCAAAGTCTTGCAAGTTGTCGAGTAGAATGATGGCTTCTCCTTTTTTCCCAGAATTTGAAGTTTCTTCGATAATCTCAAGTACATCAACAATAGAACCAAATATGAGACTCAAATTTATCAAAGCACCGTAATGAGAACCCCAACGCGTATCACCTGGCCTTTTGAGTGTAGTCTCTTGATACAATCCTCTCCCACTTTCAATTTCTCCCATTTCAACTCGACTCCGTTTTTCCGTTGGTTGTGCTTGTTTGGGTTTTTTAATCAAAAACTTATCCATTCCTGACAATGAAAAACAAAAATTGAATGGAGTTGTGATCAAACTCTATACTCTAAAACATTAAATTGGAGGAGCTATCTTATTCTTCAATCAAAATTCGTAATCGAAAATTAAATCTAGCAGGAGATGCAATTCAAAAAATAAGATAGAGACATTCATAGGAACCCCCAAGGATCAAAGGCGAGACTAAAGAGCAAACTCTCGCCGTCCCACACACCTTCAATCTCTGCTGGCGAGACGTGTATCGTCCCACACACCAGCAGAAGGGCCCACTAGGGACTTGGTTGGAGAGAGTACCTGACCGAAGAATCCGGAGAAGTTCACGTCAACTCGTCAAGTGGTTGTCAACTACAACAACAAAAAATACAAATTAAAGCAATGAAATACAATGGCATTTAAAAGCAACGACTTCCAATGTATGCTATGTGTGATGGCAATGCAGGAAGAATTATAACAGTAGATTATATGCAGTGTCTCTCAACAGCACTTAGAGATGAAAATTCGAATTTTTTGATGGCAGCGTCTGCATTTTGTCTACCATTTCAACCTTTCATGATTTCAGCTCTTCATACAGGATTAATGGAGGTAAGATTTTTACCTTTTTTGCTAGTGATTTTTTTCTCAATCTAATTCACATCCAGAACTTTAAACACCTTATGTTTGATTATAATTGAAATCAATAAAAGTCGCATGCAATAAGAACTCAGATTTTCATCGTCTTGTTGAGGTTCTATATCAATCCCTTATGCCCCTTAATTTTGTGTTTTCATCATTCAAAACACATATAAGTCTGTAACTCTTTTTTTGAAAGCATTATAGGTCTGTAACTTGTTAACAACTTATCTTTTAGCACAACATTAATTCATTTTCTTATGTAAAGCTCCAGAATGAACCTTTTGGTACAGCTTGTGATCTTTTTGGGGGTTTTATTTATTTATTTATTTCAGGTAGCATTTGCTAGGAGAGCTTTAACAAGACCAGAACTCAGACCAGCACATAATTTACACACAGTTTCTTCTTTACTAGGAGGTGCCCTTTTTATTGCTGATGATTGTTTCCCTCGGACACCGTACTGATCCATGCTACATGGCATCTTGGCGATAGCAAGAAACGGAATTGACAAGGGAGACAATACCTGATCGAAGAACTCGGAGAGGCGGAGGCGTGGAGAGGTGGAGGCGCGGTCCCGTGGACAGGGGCGTGGAGAGATGGGAAGGAATCGCTGGACTGTGATTTGTGAATTTGTGAGGGATTTTGGTGGTGGAGACGTGGAGTCTTGGTTGAGAAGGTGGAGGGTTTTTGGGGAAGGGTTTGTGATGGATTTTGGAGAAAATTTTAATTTTAGGGATTAAAGATACATCATACATGTAATTTAATTTTAATTTGTTTAAGTGTACAATAATTTTTGAATAGTCCCACATCGGAAATCATTAATTGTTGAATGGTCTTTATAAGTTTATAGCTCTCCACTCTATTGTGAGTTAATCACTCACAATGCATATTGTGCCTCATTGGAAGTGTGAGCACACATTAATTTTAATTAAGATCTTACATTAACTTCAAATTTCACGCGTAGGCAAGTGCCCATCTTGTTCAGAGATATACTTCGATGGGGGAAGAACATTGGCCCCCCGGATTGGTTTAATTAAAATTATTATTTTTTGTGTTTTTGTTTTAAAGAAAAAAGATTATTTATAAATAATTAGGTTAATGTATTAATTAGGTAAATTGAAATTAAATTAATTAGGTTTTGAAAATTAATTGAAAAAATATTTTATGATTAATTAAATTATTTTGGATTTATTTAGATAAAAGTAAGAAGTAAAATCAAAAAATTCATAAACAAAATAAAAAATAGTAGTGCAATACTCATACACTTCGGAAATAAAATACAATACAAATACAGAATAGGAAATACAATGGAAATACAAAAAGGAAATGCAGTCCTCCCAACAGAGATACGGAAAAGAAATTTTGAGATAAAACGGTTCTTGATATAATATGAGATATTATCTTACTGATGATATTTATCCAAAACGGGTAGCATTTATTCCGTGCATCGTTCATCCACAAACACCGAAGGACATGTTATTCGCTGAATGACAAGAAGCAGTACGTAAAGATATAAAACGTGCATTTGGAGTATTGCAAGCGTGGTTCGCGATAGTGAAGAAGTCATCTTTTGCATGGAGTAATGTTGTACTTAACAAAATAATGACAGTTTGTATTATAATGCATAATATGATAGTGGAAGATGAACACAATTCCTTCGGTAATTTTGGAGATTTGAACGAGTTTGTTGAGGATCAACCTGGAAATTCCGTGAACGATGCGGTTCGGTATTCCAGTGACCGTGTAGTGGATATTACCAAGTACTTGAGAATGAGAGATCAATTGCGTGATCGCACCACACATTTGAACTTTCAAGCCGATTTGATCGACAATATATGACGACGTTTTGGAGGAAATGCGTCTTGATGTATTTTAAGTTTAGTATTTAATGATGTATTTTTAGTTTTAGTTTTTAAATTTCCAGTTAATGTATTATGTAACGTGGTTTCCTAAATTTTAATAATATTTTTGTATTTATTAATTAAAAACGAATGAATGGTTGATATTAAATAATTACGATAATGATTATTAATATTTTTTGTTGATTGTTCAAAGACTTTTAGAGAGAAGAATAAAAATAATGACGTGACAAAAAATACTGTAGAGTGACCGAGTGGATTGTGTAATGGTTAAAGATTTTGTAGTGAGGTTGGTTTGTGATGACGTGGCGGAGAGAGAAGCTGACGTGGCTGAGAGAGAAACCATGGCGTCCGAAAACTGCCCGGGCGCTATTAATGGTGCTCTTAGAGCATCATTAACGGTTACTGTGCACCCGAGTGACACTGTTCACCGCCCGACCACGTACGTAGAAACCACAAATTCACTTGTCATGCCATCCGCCTGGGCGGAAATTCGCGCCCACCCGCCCGAATTTCCGCCCGGGCGGATGGGTTGGGTGGGTGGGGGGAACGTGTCCCCCATTGGTTGTTTTTTTTGTTTTTTTGTTGAGTTTTTGCGTTTAGAAAATGTTTTAAAAATTATTTTAAATCGTTTTTATTGAAAAAAATATGAAAAAATGTTTTTTATTTGTTTATATTTTCTTGAATTTTTTGACAATTTTTTAAGTTTTGCTTAGAATTGATCCTGAAATGACGTGTAAATGAGAGAATGTTTGAGTTGTTTCTGTGTGTGGGTAAGAAAATTTTAGGGAGTTAATTTGAGCTGATGTGGCGGAAAGAGAGAGAGAAAACCAGGTACCTTTGAACTGCCGGGTGCGGTTAACGGTGCTCTCATAGGTGTGGTAATATTTTATTGGAAAAGACAGTTTCACATCTAGAGCATCAATCAATCAGAAAGAAAAGTGATAACATGAGCTGTAACATTATTTCTGCTGCTTGCTTTGTGAGCTTTGCCCACATCTGCCGATCTGAGTGTCTTTTCTAATGTTGGATATGCCATTTTCTACTTCTAAGACTTGACGTTCAAGGAACTCCGTCGATGATCTACTATAATTTTCAGAGCGGCTATGTTTATAGCCACTCTTCATCTAATGCATTTGCCTGTTATTATAAAAAGTTTCTCGGTGTGTGTGTATATAGAGTGATCCGTTATCCTTAAAATTGACATCATTTTACATTTGATAATAACTTCAAATTTAAATTCCAAAGGAAGAATTCAAACCATAGATCTTATTTTGTATTGCAATATTAGTATACATGCCATAATGATAAAATTTAATGATCATTTCCTATAGGATCAAATGCTATCGAATTTGAAAGAATCTCGTGCGTTGATTTTTGGACCCTTGAAATGTCGAATAAAATAACTTTTCAATTTTATGACTTTTGGTGTGCATTATATTGTTATATGAAAAAGAATCTTTGGTTTAAATATTCAATTAGAAGTTTAAATTTGAAGTTATCCGTAGAGATGCTCAAATATTGTAATTTAGCAAAACCCCAACTTGAGTCAGACAACTCTATTTCAACTTGACCGATGTTTATTCTATAGCAAACTCAAACCCGTAATAAGTCAAACACCCAAAAAAATGTTTTATCATTGAAAAGTGTTTGAATCACAATTGGTTACTACTCATCAGTTGACAGTCTACTATGTATAAGAACTTTTTTTTCAAAAGATGTGTATTAGGTAAGGTTAGTCTAGATACCACAGATTGCGAGTGAGCAACCTAAAAGTTGTGATTATGAGTTGGATGAATTGTTACATGACTGCGGCTGATTGTCTACTTGTATTTTAATATGTGATCAAGACTCAAGAAGAAATTCCTTATGTTCAAAGAGATGAAATTATGTTGTCGGGCTTAAAACGAGACTTGAAAAAAATGCTCATAAGAACTAATTATCGCGTCTTTGAGTTTGGTGGAACACATAAGTAGATTTTTGGAGTCCGAAATAGGTCATAATGGAAAGAAAAAAAAACTTAACTTATCCAAACTCATTACTAGATTTGTCAATCGTACGACTATCATGTCAAAACATTGATTTTTTTATATTTTAAAATAACATATTAATTAACTATTATCAAGTAAAAAATTGATTTATCTAACAAAAAATTGTTATTTGGGTCAGAAAATAACAAATAACGTAATCGTGTCGTATTTAATAATAATAAAATATTTTAATCACACTTATTGTTTCGTGGAATATTGTATCTAAACTGTGTTGCAGCATCGTGTTTGTGTAAGGATCCTTATACACGGACGCGGGCGTTCGTGACGCGCACTGACATGGTCAGTACAGTCAGCAGTCCAGTCAGCAAAATTCAAATGTCTTTTACTTTTTGAACTTAACTAAGTATCATATTTATTTTGTGTCACATGTAATTTTTATTTTCCCGATACAACATTTTGATTCCCAATGCAACATTTCGATTCCCCGTGCAACCTTTTCCCAATGCAATTTTTTCTGAACAAACACAATTTAATCTGGAACGACACAAAACTTATTCTGGACAAACTTTGAACTTATTCTGGGAAAACTTTGAACTTATTCTGGACACACACAGAACTTATTCTGGACAAACTTTGAACTTATTCTGGACACACACATAACTTATTCTGGACAAATTTTGAACTTATTCTGGACACACACATAACTTATTCCGGACAAACTTTGAACTTATTCTGGACACACACATAACTTATTCTGGACAAACTTTGAACTTATTCTGGACACACACATAACTTATTCTGGACAAACTTTGAACTTATTCTGGACACACACATAACTTATTCTGGACAAACTTTGAACTTATTCTGAACAAACACAAAACTTATTATGGACAGACTTTGAACTTATTCTGGACAGACTTTGAACTTATTATGGACAAACACAAAACTAATTATAGACACACTTTGAACTTATTATGGATAGACACACAACTTATTCTGGAGAAACTTTGAACTTATTATGGACAGACACACAACCTATTCTGGACAAACTTTGAACTTATTATGGACAGACACAACCTATTCTGGACAAACTTTGAACTTATTATGAACAAACTTTGAACTTATTATGGACAAACACACAACCTATTATGGACAAACTTTGAACTTATTCTGGACAAACTTTGAACTTATTATGGACAGACACACAATCTATTCTGGACAGACAAACTTTGAACTTATTCTGGACAGACTTTGAACTTATTATGGACAGACTTTGAACTTATTCTGGACAAACACATAACTTATTATGGACAGATTTTGAACTTATTCTGGACAGACTCTGAACTTATTATGGACAAACACAGAACTTATTATGGACAAACTTTGAACTTATTCTCGACAGACTTTGAACTTATTATGGAAAGACACACAACCTATTTTGGACAGACTTTGAACTTATTCTGGACAGACACATAACCTTTTCTGGACAGACTTTGAACTTATTATGGACAATAAACAGAACTTATTTTGGACAGTCATACAACTTATTTTGGACAATCACAGAACTTATTCTGGACAGAATAAGGTGTTCGTCTGTCCATTTTATATTGTAGGTTTTTTCGTGGGGGAATCAAAAGTTGCATTGGGAAAATAAATGTTGCATGAGAAACGAAATGTTGCATTGAGAAACGTAATGTTGTATTGTGAGAGTATAAGTTGCACGTGACATAAAATAAATCTATTATTCAATTAATTTCAGAAAGGAAAAGACATTTGACTTTGATAACTTGATTATTGTTGCTGACTGGACTGATCACGTCAGCGCACGTCCCAGACGCAAACGTCTGTTAATCATTTTCGTTTGTTGTAATCAAAGTCGTTTTAAAAGTCAGACATGCTTACTCACGACCCACTAAAATTAAGTTGGAAGTTGGAAGTTGGAAACCAATTGGAGAAGGAAAGGTAAGGCCACCGCGATGTCACACACACACGCACACACCTCTACCGTGATTGTGGGCTGGTGTCACTCACATCACATTCATATCCGTTGTTTTTTTCACATGAATAAATATCCACTCCACCACAACACAAACCCCCTCTCCTCCTCCTCCGTCCTCCTCCCTAGGGTTTCCAGTTTCGACCAACCATGAGCGACGACAAGCCCCAGAACGACAACCTCAACCTCTCCGACGTCGCCGCCGCCCTCCCCTCCAACCCTCCCGGTACCAACCCCCTTTCAGCCTTCCTAGGGTTCTGCTTTTGCCGATTCTGATTTTCTTTTCTTTTTTCCAAGCTCTGAGCGCCAAGGACAGCGCGGCGCTGGTGAATGCCCTAAAGGTGCGATCTTTGTGGAGGGTTTGGGTTTTTTTTTGAGGGGGTTTGATTGATGTTGTGGTTTTTTGCAGAGTAAACTCCAGTCGTTGGCTGGAGCCAACTCCGGGATGCTGGAGAGCTTGTCGCCCAAGGTCAGGAAGCGCGTCGACTTCCTTAGGGAGATTCAGGTATTAGTTCTACTTGTTGTGATCCTACTTGTTTTCTTCTGGTGATGTGATTGTGGCGTAACTCCATTTTCGCTCATCACTTTGTTATATCGGAAATTCTACTACTTGAAAAGTTTTTTTAGGAATGTTATTGTTTTTACCTTGAGGTCAATAATGTTTTGGTTTATGTTATGAGATTTATACGATCGTTGTCATTATTTAGTGGGTTCTTTGTTTGCTCATTGATCCATATCATGCAGAGCCAACACGATGAGCTCGAAGCCAAATTTTTCCAGGAGAGAGCAGCGTTAGAAGCCAAGTATCAAAAGTTATATGAGCCATTGTACACCAAGGTACTATTCTTCATGCTTCATTTTGAATGTCATATAAAAGTGTCATGAACCGACACATGCAAAATTGAAGCTTTTCCTCGTTGATGTCAGACTATATACTTCCTTTGGAGTAACAATATCTCTAATTCATTTCAAATCACTGCTCCACATGCTATGTTTGTATACAACCTGTACACAATGAGTTTGTAAACTTCTATCAATTGCTCTTCCTGATCAGCGTTTTGAGATTGTAACCGGTGTGGTTGAAGTGGAGGGTGTCCAAAAGGAAGCACCTGGTGAAACTACCAATGATAAAGCCTCAGAAGGTAATAGTGCGACACATCTGGCATATTTAGGATAGTATATAAACCTACTTAAAATAATTAAGTGCAATATTTTGCTTATTCTGTGTCTAAACATCAGATAAAGGTGTGCCTGATTTCTGGCTTACGGCTATGAGAACCAATGAAGTATTGGCAGAGGAGGTAAGGAACATGTCACCATCTAAAGTGTATATGTTGCGATTCATGAACTGTGAATGTTTTCCCTATTTTGGCCTCTTCTCTCAGATACAAGAACGTGATGAAGGAGCTCTGAAGTTTCTTAAAGACATTAAGTGGTGCAAAATGGATGATCCTAAGGGTTTCAAACTTGAATTCTTTTTTGATCCTAACCCCTATTTCAAGAATTCTGTTTTGACGAAAACTTATCTCATGGTTGACGAGGAAGAGCCAATCTTAGAGAAAGCAATTGGGTATATTTCGATGCACGTAATGATTTTTGGGCTTGGACTATATGCTAATTTTTTCCAACTCTTATTTTAGGACGGAAATTGAGTGGTATCCTGGAAAGTGCTTGACCCAGAAGCTGTTGAAAAAGAAACCTAAGAAGGGCTCTAAAAACACCAAGCCTGTAACTAAAACTGAGAACTGTGAGAGCTTCTTTAATTTCTTTAATCCACCGAAAGTTCCCGAGGATGATGAAGATATTGATGAAGATGTGGTATGCCCCATTCTTAGTGACTTGAATGGTTAGATTAAAGCAACTAGGGGTTGGTTATATTTCAATTTGTTTATCTTGTTTTTTTCTTTGACAGGCTGAACAGTTGCAAAACCAAATGGAGCAAGATTATGACATTGGGTAAGTCTTTTAGTTGCTATTATAGTTTAAAATTTTAAAATTAATGCCGACATGTCAACAATTGTGGTGTCTCATAGTAGTTAACAGGGTATGCGCTATCAAGCATTTAAACCTAAAAGTGGTATCCTGTTTGTTTTGTAAAATATTTATGGGTTTCTTTCATCTTTTTTTGGGAACTCAATAGTAATAGAACGGAACATTGTCATTTTCTCAGATCTACTATCCGTGACAAGATCATTCCTCATGCTGTATCTTGGTTTACCGGAGAGGCTGTTGAAGATGAAGATTTTGAAGATTTGGGGGACAATGATGAAGAAGATGAGGAAGAAGAAGATGAAGACGAAGAGGACGAGGAAGACGACGATGACGAAGAAGTGGAAAGAAAGACAGAGAAGGTAAATATTGTTAATGTCATTTCTACTTGGTAATGTTTTACAAGTTTTCAGTATTCAATTGGTAAATGCTGATTTTGTTCTGTGTTTGCCCTCACTCCAGAAGTCTTCCGTTGGACAGAAGGTACATAGATCATTAATAATTTCTGATGCTTTAACTGGATTTTTTTTATACCTCTCACTAGGTGTAAATATTAGTAGTTTGTGTGAAATATTGCAGAATGTTGAAGCTCATACTGCTGAAGGTCAACCCGGCGATCGGCCAGCTGAGTGCAAGCAGCAGTAAATGTCATTCGAGCTTAAAATCTTCTATGGTTGTGTCAATGTGAAATATCTGTTCTAGTTTCGTCTGGGCCTTTGTAACTAGAGGTTTAGATGCTTGGGTTGATATGTTCTTTCAGTTGAACATTGGGAAAACGTTTGTTCGCTTATCATTTTTGCGCTGCATATCTGAGTTATTTTATTCTTGTTCTCTATGTTTCGGAAAGGAAATTATACCGCATTGGTACACTATTGCTGTTTTCGACTTTTCGTTTATGTTGATGGAATTCACCTAAAGTGCACATGGAGTATCGGGAATTATTGACGGTACCCGTACACTTCATGGTCACTGGTCAGAGTGCAGCTCGTTTTGGGTCTTCTTTGCAAGTCTTGATTAGATCTTAGTACTTCAGTGGTAAAACCGTAAAAGCGAACTGTGTTCCGAAGGTTGAAAGGTGTGGTCCTAGCTGTTACACGGCACGCGAGTGGTTCCGAATATTTTTAGATCATTTTGTGATCCAAAATTCCCTGCCATCCACCCAACTTTGTGAGCTGATTTGTCACTCCCTCAAACCGTAATTCACCTGGGGGGCGTATGATCTTCAAGTGGCAGTAAATAGCATCAGTCCGAATCTTTGTTTTCTTCTATGGTTTCTAAAATCTAACAGATATCTTTAAGGTACTTATTACTTGAGCCGGCGATTGATGTTGATTCGTTTTATATAAATAAGATGAAAGAAATTCACTCGTTTAAGCTGGATCTGAGGTGCAAATGATCACATTGCGAAGCTCTTTTGCCTCTTCTCAGAGTTCAAGATTTTTTACCATCTCAAACAAAATTTTGGTAGTATCACAATTGAGTATTCATTACCTCATGCTAAACTGAGAAGAGTCGAAATTCACATCAATTATACTAAAGACGAATGCACGATTACTTTTGCAACTTTCAGCATTTACAATCGGAACGGAATCCAGAGGAACCTGGAGGACCAAAAAATAGTCTCCAGTCGTTAATATCTAAGACAACTATATTTGGTCAACATCTAAGACAACTATCAACCACTGTCAAAACGGTAAAAGAATGTTATATGACGTGATCCTATCATAACCCACCCCAATTCATAACCTTCTTCACTTCGTCGTATAACACCAACACTGCAGCTGCACCAGTACTCCTAAACATGTTAGAGACTGCACCTCGGTAAAAAGAAGTGAATCCTTCCATCATGAATATTTTCCTCCAGCAATCCAATGTGTTCTTATACATTCTTTCCTCCAGACCTGATTGCATCATCATCCGCCTTCGGACAGTGTCAAGTGGGTACGATACTAGCCCAGCTGAAGTTGTGACAGCCTGTGCTACAAGCCAACGCTTCCATAGTGGCAACTGTAGTTTAGAATTCTCTTCCATCAGGGCTTCTTTTGCAGTGTCAAAGCCACCAAAATACAATCCCCGATGAACTATCATTCCATGGAGAGATGCAGGAAGCCCACGGTAGACACCTCTCATCCCATCCTTCCTATAAATAGTACGAAGGAAGTGGTAAATACCCTGGAATTGCCGAGAATCAGTCCTCCCGAGGTCAGCAGCAAGCCTGGTGTGAGCAATATCAAGTGGGTAGATGATGATGAGGGTGGTGCATCCAGCTGCAGATCCTGCAATAAAATTTGAGGCAGCACCGGACATAAGATCACCATCAGTATATGAATTTTTGCTCCTTAACATTGCCTTGTACAGATCCTGCAGGGAATTGTGTTAATTCTTAAGATGTGGTCAAGTGTAATTATAAATGATCCTCTAGGAAAATCAGTTTTTATAATCAAAAAATTGAAGACTGCTTGTCTTCGCAGATGCCAAAGGTCTGTTGAGTGATAAGGAATAACTAATTCTTAAGTATCAACAAAGGGAAATTAGGGAAAATCACGGATTAATTATAAAAAAATAACCCCTTAGTTTTAAAAAAGGTATTGTCATCCAGATAAACACAAGGTAAGCAATCTCATACACAGCTTGAGAAGCATGACAAACTTTCCCAAAGGAAATGAACGATGTAAAGATGACATTTCCCAGATTAACATAAAAGAATCAGTACGTACTTTAAATCACAGTCCCTTTAAGAAGACCATTCTTTTTACCTTCAAAGAATAAGTGCTGTCCACTAGGTACCTAGGTAGTAGCTTCATCTTAAGCCTTCATTTTCTACCACCTTTGTGCATCACTCGCGTGACAAACCAAAAGCTATAGCCCACTAATTGCTCTCCAAATTCAGAGCCATGTCTATTATACATTCTAATTTTCCAGCACTACTTCATCAAGAACAAATTAAAACAATCCCAGCTCCCACTTGAAGTACGGTTCCAGCTTCACAATCTTCACTTACCTTAAAGTCGAAACTACAAAGCTGAATCCTTTCTTACAAGTAATCACACTAAGTAGTCAATCTTAGACTTGGGTGCTGTCTTTTTAATCACTACTAAGATCAAAATATCGTAAGATTTTTTAATTATAACTACATAAACCCACGAACTCTAGAACCTCTAATGTAAAGATATAAATGCTCTATTGGAAGTACAAAGCTGAATTCTTTCTTATAAGTAATCTCATGATCAACCAAATAGATAGTAGTTTGTTACCTTACCAACAAATAAAATAACCTCAACAACTAACTAACTAATTACCAAACAAAGAAGAAGTGGAGGACCTTGAGGGAGAAATTGAGGGCGACGGAGGGGTAGTATCGCATGACGCTGGTCCCATTCCCCCTCCAGAGCGAGAGGACGCCTTCCTCTCTGACGGTTCTGGCGATGCAGTCGAGCATCCCTTCGAACCTCCTCCTCCCTCCGGAGACGATGGCGGCGTTGCTCTCCTGCGTCTGGAGGAGAAGCTTGGCCCGCTCCATTGGGGCCACCACCGTGTGCACCACCCCGCCCATCACCGCGCCCGCCGCCAGATCCCTCTGGAACTCCCACGCCCACCCCGTTCGGCTCCCCGACGACGACGATTTGTCCTCCTCCGTCTTCATGGGGGATTAGGGTTTAAGCTTCATGTGGGTTTGGTTGGGTTGGGGAAGCGCGCTTTGAGTTTGGGTTTCTTCGATTCCGGGATGGGGTGGCGTCGTTCGGTTGCTTACGAGTTAACAACTTTAGAGGAGTGGACGGCACGTGCGGTACACGTCGAGGAAAATGAGAGGACGATTTAGTTAGAGCCGTCATAGACGGACGCAGGCGTCACAGACGCGTCTTACGTTGATCTGTACAGCTCAGATATTTTCTTTGAGTCAGCGTCCAGTCAGCGAAATTTCTCTACGCGTTTTGGTCTTTTTAAAAAAACGCTGGTTCTTTAAGTTGAACGATTCATTTCCCAATACACAGATAAGACAGTGTGCAGACCCTACGACATCATGCAGTCTCATTATTCGTGCAGAGCCCACACTTATCACAATAAAATATTTGTTTTTAAGTTTTACGTTGGATCAACTTAATTTGTCTAGCTTACTTTATGTGTGTGCAATTTACATTATGTGTTTGTCCTGTTTACGTTATGTGTCTGTCCGGAATAAGTGTATTTGCAGTCCGGAATAAATGTATTTGTTGTCCGGAATAAGTGTATTTGTTGTCCGGTTTAAGAATAAAGTGTGTCCAGAAACGGAACATAAAATTTGTCCGGAATAAGTGTATTTGCTGTCCGGAATAAGTGTATTTGCAGTCCGGAATAAGTGTATTTGTTGTCCGGAATAAGTGTATTTGTTGTCCGGTTTAAGAATAAAGTGTGTCCAGAAACGAAACATAAAGTTTGTCCAGAATAAGTGTATTTGCTGTCCGGAATAAGTGTATTTGCAGTCCGGAATAAGTGTATTTGTTGTCCGGTTTAAGAATAAAGTGTGTCCAGAAACAGAACATAAAGTTGTCCGGAATAAGTGTATTTGCTGTCCGGAATCGGAATAAGTGTATTTGTTGTCCGGAATAAGTGTATTTGCAGTCCGGAATAAGTGTAGTTGTCCAGAATAAGAAGAAAGTGTGTTCAGAAACGGAACAAAAAGTTTGTCCGGAATAAGTGTATTTGCTGTCCGGAATAAGTGTAGTTCCTGTCCGGTTTAGGAAGAAAGTTTGTCCAGTTTATGTAGAAAGTTTGTCCTGTTTATGTAGAAAGTTTGTCCTGTTTATGTAGAAAGTTTGTCTTGTTTATGTAGAATGTTTGTCCAGTTTATGTAGAATGTTTGTCCTGTTTTGTCCTGTTTATGTAGAAAGTTTGTCATGTTTTGTCCTGTTTATGTAGAAAGTTTGTCCTGTTTATGTAAAAAGTTTGTCTTGTTTATGTAGAATGTTTGTCCAATTTATGTAGAAAGTTTGTACGGTTTATGTAGAAAGTTTGTCCAGTTTATGTAGAAAGTTTGTCCAGTTTATGTAGATACAATGAGAGCACAATGAGATATTGATGGTACATATTATTGATGATAACTATTACACAGTAAGATACAATGAGAGCACAAAGACAAACAAACAATACAAGCACAAACACAAACACACAAAAATTACAAAATTAATATATCTTCTCCCAGTAAATCACACACAAACAAACAATACAAACACACACAAATTACAAAGATAATATATATTTTCCCAGTAAATCGGAAAGAAGATGTAAGACTTAAACATGATCGTCTCATTCACGCTGCTTACGTTGTGAAAAACCTTGGGAGTCGACATCAGACGCTTCTTCGACGTAATATCTTACTCGAAATGGTGATTTATTACGGTGAGATGTACGACATAAACCGAACAGACGTAAGTCTTCACCACGGAGCGTTGTACCTCTCTCCGGAATAAATCACCATTTCGAGCAATATATTATTTCGAAGAAGCGTCTGATGTCGACTCCCAAGGTTCTTCACAACGTAAGCAGCGTGAATGGGATGGTCGATGACACTCTTTTTTTCTTCTTCCTTCTTTTTCTGTCATGGGCACTCCAACAATGCAGCAAAGATGTTGTGGTGCGAAGTCTTCACCACCGGATCGTCACATTCACGATGCTAACGCTGACAAGAACATCGGGAAGTCTTTGCACCGTCCCATTCACGCTGCTTACGTTGTGAAAATCCTGGGCGTCGGCATCAAACGCTTCTTCGACATAATATCTTGCTAGAAATGGTGATTTATTCTGGAGAGAAAGAATGAAGAAGAAAGAAAGAGTGTCATCATATTTGTATTTGGGTGGAGAGAGAGAACGTGCTGAGTTGAAACGCATTTAATGTGATTTGAGTGGACATCAGGAAGAAAAAACAAAAAAACATTCATGCTTTGGCCACGTAAGGGCTGATATGGATATCCACGTAGAGCGCGTCCGTGACGCGTTGCATTCATAAAACATTTTCCATTTAGTTATTAGTCGATCCTCAACCGTACAACATAGTCAAATCAGTATTTTAATTATTTTTTCTTAAACTTCACGTTAACATAATTTTTTTTTCTCGAACACAACTCACTGTCCAGTTATATCGACATTTTTTTAACTTACACCTTATTTATTTTTCTTCATTTTTAAATTTTCACTATTCCAATTAATTATATCACGTAATTTATTTATCATAAATTAGTATAATTAAATGTGAGTAATCACGGATAAATGAAAATAAATTTAATTAACACTAAATAGTAATTAACATTATTAAAGTAATTACAACTCTGTTTTTTTGTTTTAGAAAATCATTTTCAATCTGTTTTTTTAATTTTTTTGAAATATGTTTTGTTTTTTAAATATATTTTTATTTTTACTTTTACCTCGACCTTCAAATGATGTAGAGAATAAAGAGTATAGAAAAATTAGATTGTTTTATCCAATAAAAAATCAAGTTTCTCTATCTAACATAATAAATTATTTACAACTAAATATAAAACAAAACTAATTAAAATAAAAAAAAATAAAAAAATCCAACACCCTATTCTTCACGACCCAGAAGGTGGACCGCCATGTCTCACGCGAAACAACAACCTATCAATAAATGTTGACATTATGTCGGCATTTACATGAGCACCCCGTTGAGGGTGCCCTGAATGGATAAGATCATAAGAGCAATGAGCGGAAAATAGTCTTAAAAGTGATGATTTGGACGTTCACGATCAATTAGAAGGATTAATTTGTAGGAAAATTTATTGAAGTTCTAAAAAGTCTTGTTTTAAGAGTTTTACAACCATTTAATTTTGCATTTGGGACTAACCTTAACTTACCCCAAACCAATCACATCCTTCAATATAATCGTGAGTTCGTGACCTTCGAGTCATATTTTGCAAGTTCATTGTTTTAGATTAGTTTGCGTTTCGTGTGTTTTGATTAGTTATCTTTCAAAAATACTTATCGTGTTGTGATAATTGAGATTAAACTTACAACATTTGGTTGATGCAACATATTGATGCACGGTGTTGAAATCGTAGAGATTGATAATCTTATTCATCCAAAATATGATGTGTACAAAATAATTACATCATGTTGTTCGTATTTCTTATTCACTTCCGTTAAAATTGTGTAGTAGAACATATCCAATTATGGAATTACCTTCCAATCTAATATAAAAAGTACGAGGAGTACATGAAAACTAAGAGCTTTTCTGCAGATGTTTTTAGGTCAGAAGAAAAAAAGTGCAGCAAATTCAAATTTCAATATTCCCTTTGTTTCCTATTCGCAGTTCTTAGTTTTGAATGATAAAACCCCGAACCACACCCGTAATTTATATATATAATAATAATAATAATTCGAAATTTATGAATAAAAAATATATCGAAATCTACTCAGATCGCGGTTCACACTCGCGATCCGTCACATTTTAAAAATAAATTTTGTTTTCGCACGGATCGTGAGTGTTAACCGCGATACGTCAAATTTTTAATTCCCCCCCACCCCACCGATCGCGATCACACGCGCGATCCGTGGCATTTCTAAAAAATATATTCATGAATCGCGGGTGTGAACTGTGATCCATGAATATATATATATATACACACACACACACAAGAATTCTCTAGTAAGTTCAGGACTTAATTTTTCTAAATTAAGCCCCTATAATATCCATCACTCATTTCAAATTGTAAGGTAGATTAAGAAAAAATGGTTATGCTAATGAATGGTGAGATTAACTGCAAATAAGATCCGAGATTGTAGGGGGCTTCAATTAAATTTGATGTGCTCTGCGCTTACTAGAGCTTGACTATATATATATATATATATATATATATATATATATATATATATATATATATATATATTATGTTTTTTGTTTTTATTTTTTCGAAATCATTTTTATCTGTTTTTTAATTATTATTTTTCAAAATATGTTTTTAAATTTTATTATTTTCTAAAATATTAATTTTTTAAATTTTTTCCAAAATCAACTCTCAAATTACATTGATACCTCATCGTGTTGAAAAGATAGATTATTTTATATTTTATACAATAAAAAAATAAATTCTGGTATGAAGGGTAATAATTATTGACAACTAAATATTAAACAAACACTAAAACCAATTAAAACAAAAAAATTGATGACGTTGTAAAAAATCCGTAAGATGTACACATTTTAGGAGGTCGATACAGTAAAAATTTAAAAACAAAATTAATTTTTTTATAAATTAATAAAAATTAGACAACATATTTTGAGATATATATATAACATATTTAAATGATTTAGAAAAAATGAAAATACAAAATCTTAAAACTAAATAATTAATTTTAAAAAAAAAGTACACCAATCGTGGACCGGACTTTTTAAAACTAACCTAAAATTTAAACACTTTCAGTTATTCACGTAATTTGAAGGTCGATTTTGGAATAAAAAAAATAAAAATTTGTAAATACGTTTTGAAAGTTTTTTTTAAAAGATTAAAAATAATTTCAACAAAAATAGGAAAAAAAGAAAAAAAGTAAAATAAATTAAAAAAAGTGATTTTTTTTGGACTGATCGCGGTTCACACCTGAATGTCGGCGTGACTTTTTTTTATTTTTTATTTTACTTTTTTTTATAAATCATTCGGGCTTGAACCGCAATCCGTCCCAAAAAATCACCTTTTTTACTTCTTTTGTTGAAATGATCTTTAATCTTTTCTAATTAATTAATTTTTAAAATGTATTTTCTAATTGTTATTTTTTCCAGAATGGACCTCCAAATTACGTGAATAAGTGAATGTATTGAAAAACTAGGTTAGTTTTTAAAAAAATTAATTAATTATGTTTAAGGATTTTAGTTTTATAATTTTCTGTTTTGATTTTTTAAATCTTTTTAAAAATGTTTTATATATTTTTATTTTTTTCAAAATATGTTTTCTAATTTTTATTGATTTTTAAAAAAAATTAATTTTGTTTAATTTTTTTTAGTGTATCGACATACAAAAATGTATGTAATGAATGTACATCCTACGGATTTTTAACAACGTTATCATATTTTTAATTAGTTTTCGTGTTTATGTAATATTTAATTGTAAATAATTTTTTATTCTGGATATGAAAATTTATTTTTTTATTATATAAAATAACGTAACTTTTCAAAACGCTTAGGTATCAACGTAATTTGAGTGTCGATTGTCGAAAAAAAATTAATTTTTTAATTTTTTTAGAAAATAATGATAATTAAAAACATATTTTGAATAAAATAATAATTAAAAAACAGATAAAATTTGATTTCGAAAAAAACAGAAAACACACATATATATATTCACGGTTTGCACACGTGATCCGTGAAAAAAAATTATAATTTTATTTTTAAAAAATGAGAAGGATCGCTGGGTTGAACAATGATCGGTGGGAAAAAAATTATTTTAAATTTGACGCATCACGGTTTCGTGCAAAAATAAAAAAATGTCGGATCGTGGTTCAATTTTTTTTTATTTTCTAAAATGTGAACGGCAATCCAATTAGATTTCAAATTTTTTTTTTATTCTTAAATTTCGAAGTTTGATTTTTTTTATATATATAAAAATTACGGCACGACACTCTACTAACACTTACAGTACCAGAAATGACAAGTTTTAATGACCGTAGCATAAATAAAATATTTTTATAATGTTTCCTTAAAAAATTGACAATTGTATAAACGGTTGAAAAGAAGAGGGGCTGGGCTAATGACGGTGTTTTACGGTGACAAGCAAGTGAAAAAACATCTTCTGAATGCAAATGGTTAGAGCCAAATCAAATATCAAGAGTTCGAGCATAATATGGTTATTATGCCTATACATTGCATGCACAATTACACATGGATGAATGATTCAAAACTATAGGAAATGAAGAATGTTGATAATCATCAAGGCACTGCAAATGCCGTCTCACAAAACAAATTTCGCTTGGAAATCAATTCAATCACTAATGGCTAAAATTTGTAATGACTTGTAACTTTGATCACTGCATAGCGAAGATCCTTTTAACTTGTAAGCTTCATGTGGACCGCACATATCAACACTTCGCTAAAGTTCAGATAAATCTGCGACAGGAAGACTATTGGCAGATGGCTTCAACTGAGAGCTTCTTCATGGTACCAGGACATGGGTCCCCGCCAAAAACATTGGAGACGACATTGACTGAGCACCACTGCTGACCGATGCAATTCTGAACACACAATTCAGATATAGATATCAACAAGAACTATCACGGCAAAGCAGTGCTTGATGCACTGCTTGATGCAATTCTGAACACACAAGTACTTTCTGAAAGGTTAAAAAATGGTTTTGTCCCCTGCATTTGGAATAGCATGTGCTTGATGCATATTCCTGAAACACTTCACCTTGGTGGTGACTTAAAATTAAGTTTTTTTATAGAAATTAATATGAAGTCGAACTTAACTCTCCCAATGCATTTCCATATGAACCTTCACTATGTGCTCTCTTTAAGGAATAACAGGGAGAAAATTACCTGCTGAAGTGCATTATATGATTTGTGAGCATGACAACTACCCTCCGAGTAGTTCCCACACCCCCCTAGTGGAGTCCCGAAACTAGCAAATTTTATCTCAGACATCTTCTGCCCAGAGCCGCAGTGTAGGTGAGCTTTTGGTGGTTGTAGCATTTCAAATCCACCGTCAGTGATCCTAAATGATGGCTGCCATTCTGAAACATCAGCACAAATGCTTCCTATTTTTCTCTTCACCAAAGCAATCCCTTTAGGTTCACCTTTCCACTCCTCGAACACAACCAACAAGTTTGCGGTTGGGCTTAGCCATGATCGAGGTACATGGTACCTGAAATTAAAGTAAGAATTTCATAGGTGCGTTGAATTTTGAAAAGAACATATACTGAATTTCTGCTGCCATTTTTCTCGCTTACCATCTTTGTGTTGATTCACCACAGTTGGTACTGCATTTTTTCTCATTGTACTTTCCTGCATAATGGCAAACATCACAGAAACCAGATGCTACATAACCAGGCCAATACCGACCCATGCTTTGTCCATTTATCCATATCTGGCCTTTCCCCATACTTCCCATATCCAGTGCTAATGGTTCATCCCCATCTGGTGCATCAAATACACCCTAACCATAAAATGCCACATTAGCTGAGGATGCACATGATCTTAAGAATGCAAACAGAAATTCAAACACAGTTCTTCTACAAACCTTGTACCACGTCAGAGGTTGGTTTGTCAGTTCTTCACCCCACTCGAGAGAACTTCTATCGCTGAGCGAGTAGAGGTTCAACTCTTCACCTTTTAAGCCCACCTGCAATCATGTAAATCCTTCACGATTTTATCCAAATTCTTAAATCTAATGAGAAGCAAAGAAAAACATATATCTGCACCCTGTATGTCCAATTTTGCCAAGTCAGATCTCTTCTACCCTCATTTAGCCCATTTAGAACAATAGGACCAAGGACACCAGTGTTCCATGTCTCATAATGTCCGCCCACATTCTGCGGTCAATGTATGTAAATATATTTTAGCCTCAAATAAAAATGAAATACGTTTCAGTGTAAGGCATAAATGTAAAGTGAAGTGATAAGCGGTACTAACCGGAAGACCAACTGCAACACTTAAAATGGAAATCCTATTACTACCAGCCCAGAGCTTCACATTTCCTCTGTATGTGATCTTAGGATTTTCTATATTTGCATAGATGGTCCCTAGTAACACAGCATCAGTCAGTAACAAATGAATAGAACTTTTTAAGTTTTGACGATCTGAATCATTTGACAACTACCCACCTGATAGTTGTCCATTTACGAAAACATGCAAGGAGTGACCGGCTGACATCACAGTCAAAATGGGATATGAGCCACTTTTCAGAAATTTTTCGTCTTGTTCAATGTTGACACTAGACAAATGGAAAGATGCCAACTGTTCTATCAATGTCCAGAAAGAAAGAAAAAATCGCTGAGCAATCTCTGAAATACTCACTATGTTGTGTACCACAAATAATCTGTGGAATCTCTTGTTATGTTAATCTGCTCCAACAAGCCAACAACAGTGAACGATGGGTCATCATATGAGTTAGTCTCTCCATTGTATGATTTCCATGACAAATCTCCAACACTCTGCATTATCATCTTTGAGGTTTGAGCACCAACCTGGAACAACGAAAAGCAAATTTACAACTAAGATTTCGAGGTAGCTAACAAAATATATCCACTTAGATTTAGATTTGGTATGCTGCAATTGTAAATATAAGAAATGGACAACAACCAGTGCAAAATACCACAATTTTCTTCTTCAAATATAAGCATTTTCAAAGAGAGATTATCCAAATAATTTCTCACCCTGGCACTGTTGAATATAGAAATTTTACAGTCTGGAAGGATGCTAATGGACCAAGGCGGAAGATCATGGTGCATGCCATTAAAAAATACTTTGGCAAAGGATCCTGAATCATAGTTTGCAAGGAATGCAACACAAGCTCCATCTTTTGATCTGAAGATATGAGACTGGGACATGATTACCAAAATCAGCTGAAATTCTTGGAAGAATTTGGTCGAATAATGGAAGGAGCGAGTGAAAGTACAACCTCTTGGAGGTTTCCTAATGATGCCACTGTAGGATCTCCAACAACTAAAGTTGGTTCACAAATCTTGATGGCTTTATGTAGGTCCCTCAGATGGCCCCACTTTGGTTGTCTCAGTAGGCCTGCGGACACAGGCTGGATTTTACTACGAAAATGTAGGAGGATTTTTTTCTCTCTAGAAGTGAGTTGATATTTAGCCATCATAGCTACAAAGTAGTTCTAAAGAAATTATGTAACCAAAAGAGGCATTTACTAGCAAAAAGGTTTACCCAGAGTTCTTGGTTTTACCATATTCATCAATTGGAGCATCATAATCATAGCTGGTTGCTATAAAAGGACCACCTGCGGTTCGGCCAAAATTTGTCCCACCATGATACTGGTGACATAGGAAAATCAATTTAACTGTTAAGCACTGATACAAAGGGTTAAAATCTTAACAACCATCAAAGACAGGAAATTACCATGTAATAATTGACAAAAGAACCGCCTTGTTGAATGAATTTTAGAACAGAAAAGGCCATGTCTTCCACAGGCCTAGTTGGAACAGCATCCCCAAAAGCAGTGAACCACCCAGTCCAGGCTTCAGTCCACATTGTAGGCTTGTAAGGTTTATTGGGAGAAAAATAGTCACAGTAGAAACCATTGCAAGTATTGATCTGTTGCATGAAAGATAAAAGAAAACAGCAAAAGGTTTTATGGATAAGCTGAAGAAAATGAAATTACAAACTACAGATCCTTAAAATCCCTACATTCAGATATTAGTTATTTCAGTTATACATGTCCATTATATCTCTTAGATGTCAGCTTGTATATTCGTGGCCTATTAGGTTGCTTTGACCCATGATTGTAGGTAACGGGTAGTGGATGTCAAGTCCATGTTATTTGCACCCGAGTATCCGATTACGGGGAGACAATTAAGTGGGCTTTCCCCCCTCCGTCTCAAGTTGATTTGTTGAGATGGGATGGAGGGTTTCCCCCTAGATATCGTGTTCTTGGTTTGAATAGTTTGATGTTGTCAATTCAATCTCAGTTCTCAAGTTCTTACAGACAACTGTAAATTGTAAGATCATTTAATGAAGGCAAACTTAGAAAAACCCAAATCTCAAAAAGAAGAAACAAAACTATCCCAAACTAAGGAAATTGATAAAGCTACTAAAATAGGAATAAAAAACTATTGCTTGGGGCAGACTAAAAAAAGTCACACCAACATTTTCAGTGTAGTCTTAGCATGTCGAAGTGTTCCTTAGTAAACAAGATTTACGTCATTTGAGTTCACGTATAAGAAGGCATGAGCAAACTGAACTATTACCATAATCGGAACAAACCAAATTGTCTTTTAGTTCCTGAGGTTTCTTACAGATATTAAAATGGAACAAAAATAAGGCAAATGGCTAGATATCTTACAACTGGATCTGGGGCATCGTCTTGTTTGCACATGACCCAGGGGACCCCAGTGTTCAGGCCAATAGCCATGTCGGCGGCCCATGCTGCATAAGCCTTAGCAGGAGCTCCTCCGTCGTACTCCAGTGGCCCGTACTCATTTTCAATCTAAAAACGTCAACGGGTAAGACTGGGAAATGACAAGAATTAGCATTTCCTTCCATTAAGGTGTGAGATTAACGAGACCTGTGACAAGATGATAGGGCCGCCTTGAGACTCAAACAACTTCTCTGATTTCATCATGTCAACAATCTTTTTCGTGAATGACGCCATCGCGGCCTTTTCAATACGATTCATAAATTATCAGGAGAAGGAAGAGGAATCTTACACTTAAAAAAAACAAAAAACATTGGCTTCTAATTCTAACCTTGAAAGGTTCATTGTCAGTTCTAAATCTAACACCAGGGACATACTTGAGCCAGACAGGGATGCCACTGTCACAAAATACACAATACAAAATCGGGTAAACTCTACGAATATGACGAGTCAACGTCAAATCTCCATAAACCATTATCAACTTAATTGCTTAAAGGGTAATTACCCAAAGTTCCATTCAGCACAAACATAAGGACCAATGCGGAGATGAAGATACAGACCAGCCTCTTTCACCAGCTTGACAAACCGAACCAGATCGTATCTGTCTTCGAAATAATACTGCACATCAAACAAAATTCACAAAAAAAAACCCATAGGAATTAACAAACTACCAACAAAAAATACAAAAAAAGGAAAAAATCACAAACAAAAACAATAAAACATACATGGCCGGGAGAAGGTTCATGCCCATTCCAAAAGACATAAGTCTGGATTACATCCAGCCCTCCATCCTTGGCCTTCTGAATGAGATCAGGCCACATCTAAAAACCATCCAACAAACAAACACAACTCATCAAAACAAAACAAAAACAAAAAAAACCTCGAAAAGAGCAAAAACAGAGTGAGCATAAAAAATTAATCACCTCTGGAACACTCCTGGGGTAGTGTATTGAACCGGAAATAAGAATCCTCCGCTGCCCATTGACGAGCACCGCCTTGTGGTCGTACGTGACAGTGGAAAGCACTGCCGTAGCGAAGAATGCGGCAATAAGAACGACAACCACCTTCAGGAATCGGCGTGGAGAGGAGGAAAAACCCATCTTTTCCACTATCGAGTGGAAAAACGAGACGGGTCTTGCCTTGCTCCTCAGAGAGAGAGCTGGGAAGTGGAGAGAGAGCGAGAGAGAGAAGGTGGAATGAGAGAGCTTTTTAGTGTTTATTTGCGGGAAAAGTTGATTCCTTTATCTTTCTCGTGTTGGAGATTTTGGAGGAAGAAAACGAGTTTGGGTAGAGTGAGTGTGGGAATTGGAATAAAAATGGTGGAATGACAGAGCAGCGTTTTGGCAGTGGAAGCAGATATTATCCATTCTCATGTCTGATTGGGTTTGGAGCGTTTTCCATTTTGATTAGCTGTGTTTACAACTTTCAGCTTCTCACACTTGTCCAGTTATTGTAATTGGGGGGGTGGTTTAAATAATTTTTTAACGTTTTTTATCATTTATTATACAAACTTTGGGAGAAAGAAGAAACGGAATAAAATGCTAGTTGTCGGAGATTTTTACTTACAAAACTAAGCTGAAATAGCCTCACAATCACGGTGATCAGTTAAACCATTTGAACATGGAAAAATAAGATACGTGGAAATCAAAGGTAAGGATGCTTTCTATCCGACTAACATTCTCGTGTGTGTATGATGAAGGACGTGGTGAGGAACTCGTGCATGGAGAAGCTACTACAAGCTAATCACGAGGACTACGTGGTGATTCCTGAACACTATGGAGCCATGATGCAAGTTACCCAAGAAGATGAATAGCATGCCTGGAGTGTGTGAGTTACGTGATGTGTGATTTTAATCACTATAATGTGTACACATTATAGTGTGCGGTTACGTTAGTACATGGGTATTGAAGTGTTGTCAGTGTGGGGACTATTTAAGTTAACGTATGGTAAGGTGATGGACATCTTTTGGAATTCAATTTCAATATAAGTTCCCATTGTGTATCCTGGTTTGATCCTTGCTAGGTGGATTCCTTGCAAGTTATCATTGTTTTACCCTCAACGGCGAGCCTAACTTTCGACGCCACGATTCCGATTGCGTCAATATACTAACAAAAACACTGTTAACAAAAAGAAAACCATAAATGGCGTGCTCTAGAGATAAAATTAGTATATGAGGTAATATATGAATTTCTGTAAATACAAAAGTATCTTTTGTATTTGATATTTATCACTTTTTCTTTAGCTTTTCCTATCCAAACATGAGCTAGGTAGCTCAGGTCACAAGAGTAAGGATAGTGTCTACAAGTCTATTTTATGTTGGTTCAATTCTTGGCTTTCAAAATATCTGGAGAAGGAAAGAAATCACACGCTTGAGAGGAGATTGAAGATAGAAAAAAACTTACATGTGAATTTCTTCCAATCTGGTGAAAGGTTTTGGGAACTACTATTCGTCGCCGGAAAACTACTTAAATCGCCCCAAAAATGACCTTTTTGCCCCTAACAAATCAATTAATACCGATTTCGTCCCGTGTCTTTAAACAAGGTGTTTGACTCAGTTTTACTCACATTCCCAGTACAAACACCACGAAAATGTCCGTCAAAGCACCAGAATCCGGCGAGGTAACGGGGGCGGAATTTTTTTCCGACTCGGGCGTCTGGCTAGGCCGCCTCCACATAGGTGGAGGCGGCCTCCACCATGGTGGAGGCGGCCTAGCCAGCCGCCCGTTTTTTTTTTTAATTTTGTGTTAAATTCAAAATTTTCAGGTTCCGTTGCAAGATTTCGGTGGTGATGGAGTAGATTACAGTGAGCTTTTTGACAGAAAAGAAATATTTACAACAATCGAGGAAGGTTGTAAATGGGCGAAACAAATTGCGATAGGAGCCAGATTTTTTTTGGTTATATCATCGTACAAACCAAAAGCAGATAACCGGATGGATTGTTACCTCAGATGCGATCGCAGACGTGAGATGAGTTCTCGTGATACGAGTATTGCACTGCGAAAGAATACGAAAAGAAAAGGTTGCGGTTGTCGGTTTTTGGTAAAAGTGGTGGAGCGACGAGATCGTGATGGATGGGTTATTGTCTACGAATAGAAAGAAGTCGACTCTCGCTCTTATCCTCCGCCCGGACAGCCCACATACGCGAACGAGGATGGCCACGCTCAACAATCTTCCGCTCACGATGGGGGCGGAAAGCAGGAAAATACTCATATATCCAAGCCTGCAGCAGTGTAAGACAACCCGTAATCTGACCACAATCAGCGCGACTGGATATACCCAGCTGGCGATACAGATATGCCAACGTCGCCGACCCCCATGAGTAATCAGCAATGGTATCTGGGTCCCTCGCCTCCAATAAGTCGCGTGGTCTCAGTCTGGAACCGCTCTTGTCGAGAAACAATACGCAGCCTAGCAGTAAGAAGAAATAAGCAGTCATCTGCGTATCCTCAGTCCGTGGTGGTCGCCCCCGTCTGCAACACTCGTCCACAGCGTCGATACTAACACCACCGCCACTCCAGAATGAGCTATCCCGCCCAAGACCCTCCAGGCTGACACCCAGCAACTCAGATACATATAACTTCAGCTCAGATGTCGGCGCCTGCGCACTGACCATGGGACCCTCAACAGGAATGTGAAGAATCTGAAAGACGTCATGCAACATGATCGTCATCTCTCCGAACGGCAAGTGGAAAGTGTTGGTGTCAGGCTGCCACCGCTCCACGAATGCCGAAATCAACGGCATGTCGATGCAGGAAAACATGTTGTACGGCAAGTGACCCAATCCACTGTCGACCACGGTCGCCGTCATATCCTCAGTCATCACTGAGCGCTATGCCTGCAATGTCGTACAAACTCTGTGCCGATTATGGCACTTCAAAACCTTCCGCTCCTCGCCATCCCAGATGCGTCTGGCGACGTGGCCTCCGAAACTCTGAATGACGCTGCCATCTACAGGACCACCGGGAATAATATCCGTGACGATGCAAGACTCGTCATCACCCCTCTTCTTCTGAGCTCGGGCGTCTGCAGTGCACGAACTCGAATCACCGGTCACAAACCGGCCACCTCGATCATTCCTAATGACCCACTCAGCTGAAGGACCACCGTGTCGCCCCCGTCCTCGACCGGACTGATGTACCGCGTCCTCCTGTGGCCCCAAGTCGTATCGGCCCCCATCGTCACTGTCGTCGTGACTCCTCGCCTCATCTGAATCATCCTCGTCGTCGAAAGACTCTCCAGGTGTCTGACGACGACGTAACAGATCTCTCTCTCTCCTAACTGAAGCAGAAATACCACGTGTACGTGGATGACGAGGACCTGACTCGTCTGCTATACTACGTACCGGGCGTAAGGGAATTGATTTCCCTTTTCCTCCACGGTAACCCGATGACTATTAATTCAATTTAAAAATACAAATTTATTAATGATTTTACTAAAATAATTAAACTAATTATTAACTTAATAATCGATTTATTTAGCAATTATCACAATTAATCAATAATCCGTTACTAAAATCGTACACAACTAATTACTAACATAATAATCAATTTATTTATTAATTAAAACATTTTATAATTAATAAACGATTATCTAAACTAATTTAACTCATTATTAACATAATATTCAATTTATTTAAATTTTATCACAATTTATAATCAATTTAAAAAAAAATTAAAAAAAAAATCCAGGCGTCTGCGGGAGACGCCTACCCTACGTGGTAGGCGTCTGCCGGAGACGCCTGCCCTACATGGGAGACGTCTCCCACAGACGTCTGTGCCATGGGTCGGGCGACCGCGGGAGCCGCCCGACCCAACGATCGGGCGGTCGCGGGAACCGCCTCCCCCCCTGGCCTCCGAGACATCCTATTTGGTGAATAAAAGTGTGATATGAAGAGAAAGTTGTGTTAAAAGAGTGAAATGAGGAGTTATATTAGTAGAAAGTGTAGAGGGGCAAAATGGTAATCTTACGGGCGATTTAAGTAGTTTTACGACGACGAATAGCAGAAGGTTTTTTCATTTAAAATCAAGTAACTTTTTTTTATCCCTTTTAAAAGTTGTTCAGCACCAAATCCAGGTTGGCTAATGTCCATGGCCCGTTTTCATGACCTAGACATGTTCAACATACCATGTTTAATCCTTAATCTTGAGACAGCATTTCCACGTGGGCCACTCATAAGCTCACCACATGACGGGAACATTCGTCAAACCCAAGATGAAAGGCAACCTCGTGATGTCCAACAAAATGTTCATTATCATGTTGCAGATTGGCAGAGACGCCAGGTTTTTTATAGCCCCATCATGACCTATAATAATACTTCAGTTCAGATCCATCAACGTAGTAGTCTTTGATGTAAGTGTGAGCCTATTGATGAATGCTATCTATTTCAGGTCCCAACAATTATTGCTGTCGATGATGGCATGATGTGATGCAAGGAGGAGTATTTCATACGACGGAGATCACTTCTCACAGAAGCAGAGTTGTAGCAGACATCCATGTAAGTGGATATTGAAGTTAATCATGAGAAAGCTGGCATCATTATTGCAGCAGACTTTTCTGATTTTCTGACAATCCCCATTGGTAAAAGTCTATGATACACAGTTATGATGTTCGTACTTTCAACTCTTCAAGGATGAGGAAACATGATATGAACAGTTAGATTTAGCATAATTAGCTTGCAACTTGGAAGCTGGAACTGCTTACAAATTACAATTTCGGTTCAGTTAGCTGCAGCAACATTCTGCAATATTTAGAGTTTGAAGCTTTGGTAGACTTCTTCTTTCTTAATAAAATTTTAAACTAAATTACCATTAAATATAAGGTAAGTTGTACACCATCAAGCTAGTTACTAATCACTATTTTAATCAAATTATTATTATTATTCACCATCAAAAAGTGACTCCAACACACCATCTGCACTCAATTAGTCTAACATGTCGAGGTACACAAGCATTTGATCATTCGTGAGAGAGTTTTGAGGATTGTTCTCACCCAAGACAGATGTGCTTGTTGTTTTTCTAGGTGTGGACCACCTCAAATTTAGAATCGCAACGTGACGAATGCTGAGAAATTCTAGATAATAAATAATAATAAAAATCTTGGTTTGAACAGCAAAAAGACCATTGACATGTGCAAAGTTCAATTGCAGTTCGTCCTGAAAACAAGCGTTACTTCTGCTGCTCTTTCCACACAAATCAATTGTCACAGACTCACAGGTGACCAGAATCTCTGTACATAAAGAACCATTTAAAACTAGAATCTTATTTTCTGGTAAGCTAATGATCATGACTTACTGGGTTTTTTTTTCCTTCAACAAATAAATAAAGGAAAAAAAAGAGAATTACATAGTTCATGTATGGGTCATCCCAAAGAGGTTACGAGTTGGTATCGGATCAGCAGAATTGGTAAGGTGATAACATTCTACAGCTCTTCAAAGCTTTGGTTGGCTTACCAAGATCCTGCATGTCTGGAGCACCTGGAGTCCCATAGCCGGGCTCGGGAGTTTGAGAAGAACTTCCTGAGTTGACATCGCTTGAGATGAATTTCTTGTATCCATTTGAGGAACTCAAATCACTTCGGCTACGTCTGCATTGGGCTAGATCTGCTTTTTCCATGCCCTCAATGGTTTTTTCCCTGGATTGATTGGCGGTAGTGGTGAAGGAACAAATGCTGTCATAAGGTTCACTTGCTATCTTATATTGCATTGAAGAATTCAAGATTTGAGCAACAGACTGGGAGTCTTTGTGGCCTTTTGAAACTTGTTCAGGTAATGGAATCTTGTTTTTTGCGTTATCTTTTCGTGATACCAGTTTTTTGAGCCTACCCATAAACTTTGATTTGTTGTCAGACTTGTGAACGGTCATTGGTGTGGGGGTCGAATTCATGACATCTCTGAACGATGAACGTGAAGAAGATGAGAACTTTGGATCGATATCTACCGAACTTACTTCATTTTCGGAAAAAGTATACTCGATATCAGTGCATTGGGTGCTCAGAACTTGCTCTTGATCAATATCCTTGATTGACTCGTTGTCTAGTTGTTTGATATGGCTTTCTTCATTCATTTCACCATTTTCCTGTAGAACCACAAATTGGTTATAAAAGGAGTCACTTGTTAGCGAATTTTATTCATTTTCAGTTATTTTTGGCGGCAAATTGAATAATGACATACCTTTGGAAACTCAAAATTAGCATCAGCAAGCATCCGCGTCGATTCCAACTTCATCATCAAATCAGAATTTTCCTGCATCAATCTAGAAGTCTCCATTCTTAGATCAGCAATCTCATCTTCCAAATCCTTTATCCTATCGAAATTCCAATTTGCATCTTGAATTCTCATTTGATTTGCATGTTCTCGCTGGTGCAGTGCTGCAATCCTTTGATAGAGAGTAGCCATTTTCTCTTTTGCTCTCTGAGTATTAGACCTCAACTTCCTCTTCAGAACCTTAATTCTAGCTCGAGCAGACTCGAGATCAGCCAACACTCTTGAGTAATTCGATACTTTATCCTCCAGTCTTTTGTTATCGCTCTGCAATGATTCGATCTTAACTGTGTAGAGCTGAGCTTCGATCGCATGCATTTTCTGTAGGTTCTCCAGTTCTTTTGCAACATCCGCTTGGCCCTTAGAAGTACTGTACTCCATCATCTGCTCCTCCAGATTTTGTTCCCTCTCTTGCATGGATTTGACCACCTTTCTCAACTCATTAATCTCTTCTTCCATGCCTATTTCCTTGGTTTCTAGATTTGGAGAACATGTTTGGACATCTGTAAGGTTGTTGTACTCCACCATCTGTTTCTCGAGGTCTCTCTCCTTCTCCTGAAGGGCACGAACCGAGCACTTGAGCTCGGCGATCTCTAGCATAATGCCTATTTTTTCCTCGTTCTCTTTCTGCTTCGCACCGACTTCTGCATCTCTGAGGGTCTTGCAGTCCAACAATTGGACTGCAAGGTCTCTTTCCTTCTCATTTAGTGACTGGACCATCTCGCTAAGAGCAACAATTTCTTGCTTCATGCTGGCTAACTCCTTATGCTCCAGATTTGAAAGGGCTTTCGGTATATCTGCTTCTTTTCCTGTCAGTGCGAGCTCCCTGTGAACGATTTCGTTGAATTGCGTTACCGGGGAGCCCAAATCTTGTTGTGGGGCTTTGACTCTTTCAGGGATGATAGGGATAGAAGCTTTGGCAATGTTATGTGCAAGAAATGGTGAAGTTTCTTCCTGCAAAGATGAATATCAATCAAGAAACATCTTTCGACAGGACAATTAAACAACATATCTGTACAACGATGACTACTTAAATTCTTAATCCATTCACTTTCTAGTTTCCAAAATTCTTATTAGTTCTCTTTTATGAATTAACAACCAACACATATCTGGTTCTACTCTGTCTTGCCTTTGTGCTTAAAGTAACTAACAAAGTCAACAAACAAAATCTGTAGATCTTCCCATGAAAACTGAAAACACTAAGTCAAATTATGTGTGAAAACCAAATATTAACTCATCCTAAGAAAAGCAACAAGTAATACCTATAATCTGAAAACTATTCCATGATGCACCACATGTGGTGCTTCCTTACTATAGAAATCAAGAAAGAGATGCTGAAGATATTAAGTATCAGGAGACATAATTGATTTCAAAAGTTTTAAACGGAATACAATCTCAAGAAATTTGAGGGTGCTGATTAAGGAGCCGTCTTACAAGAAATTGATTTCATAAAAATGTTTACAGAAGCAGAACACTGAAACATTAGAAGAAGAAAAAATCAAAATCGAAAAGAAAAAAATCCTACAACATTTAGCCCTAGAACTAGTAGTTCAGTTAAAGACGGTTTCAGGGTACCAAACCAAACTTGAACTACCCAAGTTACAGTATTGAGCTTTTCACTTGAAAAGATAAACCTTTAGTTGAAGATTTTATCTAGAGGACAAAGTTTAAGAGACAAAGTTGAACAAATTACTAGTCTACTGCTAGTTATCAAGTATCTGAACACTGTTAAGAACGTGATTTGCTTATTCAATGGATTCCAAACCAAAGCCAAAACCAACACCCTTTCTGGTCCAAACTCCAGACTCAACAAAAGGTGGTCGATTTTATTGACTATCAATCAAGACATATCAATACTATGAATCGAAACCTAAACCTTTTCAATTCATCACCCAAACCAATCAAAACATACATGTTTCATGATCAACAATTCCTTCTTAAGCCCGCAATCCGGCTTCTTCTCCCCATCACTCTCATCTGCACACCAAAAACAAACACATTCACAATCAAAACCACACCCAGCACAAAAATAAAAAATAAAAAAAATCCATCCCACTAACTAACTAACTAACCATGGCAATCAAGAACGCCTTGCCTCGACCGGAGCTGCGACGTGAAGTAGCACGTGAAGTCACCCAACCTCTTCTCCTCCATCCAAAAGGCGGAAGTTTGAAAAGGCGAAGGTGAGAAGGGTGTGACGGCGACCCATTTAAAATGGGCGTTTGAGAAGCCCGAAAACGTAGAATTAATAACTGTGGGCACGGCGGTGTCCGTGGGTCGTTTGGGGAAATGAGTTTTGACGTTAGATTATCTTCTGTTTTTTGTTCCGGGATCGTTGGAAAAAGCACATGTTGGTGGGGGATTCGAACACACCCCCGACCAATGAGATCAATCAATGTCCGTGGTTTTGTCTAATTCTTGGGATTTTGGGGTTTTCTTGTAAATTTGCAAAGTTAAAATTTTGAAATTTTTGGTAAATTATATTAAAAAAATGTTTTTTGGTTAGTTAGGAAATTATTGGGGCTCTGCACATTGTTATGCACTATAGCCCTATAGGTGTACTATTTGTTTTTTAAGGTCTGTTTAAGACCCACAAGCTATGACCGGAAAATTTGTCTCTGTCAAAAGCTGATGTCCCAAACGAGCACTTAGATTATTACGTTACTAATAGAAGAAATGCAAAATAAAAAAGCAAAAATAATTAAAAAGTGACATTAAATACTGAAATTTATTTACAACCTCTAAGCTGTAGATATTTATTCACTAATACTACTGAAAATGTATTGCATATACCACGCCCAAGGATTATGTCTAGCAAATAATTACAAGATTTGTGCTGAATTGCTTTGTTATGGATTTGAGTTGACGTTGGAAAATGATTATGAAATGAGAATTCTTCGACCTCCTGTAGTCTTGCGTCTACAGGAAAACTGAAAGGACGATTTAAATATGATTAAGAATATAAAAGATCTTTTTCGCTCATTATCAAATAAAGTTGATCATGGAAAAATTAGAAGCTTTGATTCTCAAAGTCAAAAAGCAAGATAAAGAAGATACTATCGGATAGCGACAGAAAAACCTTTTAATCGCGAGAAGATTTTGGTTTGTTATCCACACGCTTGACTATTTAACATAAAGAAACAACTGCTCCAAAATAGATTAAGATCCAGGAGGCAATTCCAAATTTGCAATCAAACTACTAAAATAATCCATTTTAAATAAGTAACTCATACTATAATTAATTAATAAAAGAAATGGAAAACAAAATCTAGATTGATTACATTGAGACATACATAATCAATTTCTATCATCTATGAGATTTTTAAGTGGTATTGCTTGTAACATACATATACATATACACACACACTAGCGACAGTATCGTGCAATATTTCATTTTGTCCATCTTCTTACTCTTAACAACTACTATCATTGGACAACAAAACCATACACAATATAGAAACCAAAAGACATAGGAAACAATATTAATCAAAGGCAAACTTTTGCAAATAAACCTTGATTTTCTTCAGCATAAACTGAGACAGTCAGTGGGAGTAGAGATGCTGGAAGATACCAAAAGGGAAAAACAGTGAGATGAGCATGACATATTGACATTGTTGTATGTTTTGCAATGAGAGTATTACACCTTTTTTTTTGTAAGTTTTTAATGTTGATGATGGTTGTAACAATAGCTAAATATTTCTTTCTTGTAACACAATGTTTAGTCATTGACCCTGTCAAGCATAGAATGTTTTTAATTTAATTTTCTGAATAAGAAAGTGATTTTGTCTAGCTAGGTTAACGAACGTTCCAAACACAATGTTTTTCATTTGAATTTTCATAGTAAAAAAACATAATCCGTAGTTCACCATGTCAACCTTCTCTAATTATTACATTTAATTTTAGTGTGTTTCGAACGAATACTTAAGAGTGAAAAAGGAATAAAAGAGTATTAAAAATATAAATTAGGAAATAAACAACATTGGTCATAAAAACTTTTGGAATAAGAATGAATACTTAAAATGGAAAGAACCATCACCGAAAAGGACCAACTGGTACCAAACCACCTACAACTAATGTATTTTAGATTAGTTGTGAGCATGTTTTTGTAATGTTTAGAATTCCAGGTGTGATTGATCAATATTCAGAATCAACTTAAGTACGGTAATCCTTAATCAACGAACCCTAATTTCAAACTGTTTTTTTTTGAATTCCTAATTCAGATAGTGATCATGATGAACTTACACGTCATCATCATCATTTGGTTCTTCTAACGAAGTACACACATGACACGTGTGGCATGTTAAATTACCACCATGGTTTAATGGTTAGTCCATAGTTTCTAATTATCTTATGATTCTTTGATCATTGCAGCTTGGTTTTCTTTGCATATAATTATGCTTCTTCGAAAATCTGATTTTACGTCAAAACTCAAAACTCTTGTAAGTTCCAAAAGCGCAGCAATATTCTAGTAAAGGATAGGGATTGAAAGGATAATGCTGCCGACAATTCGATTCTCATAGAGTCAGAATCAGATCGATAAGGATTCTGTTTGAACTTTGAAGACATATACTGTGTTCCAAACAGTCTACTGCACACAGCTTTAAAAGTTATTATATACCGATGATTGTCAGGATGTATATTATACATAAACTTTCACATGAATAATGCTTAATTTCTTATTATTATACGTCAATCATGATTTAGTTTAAGATATAATTTGAAAGCATGCATTCAGCAGTCACATGTCGTGCATCAAGACGATCACTTGACCATGAGTTCGTAGTTACATCTGTGAGATAATTTTATAATATCTTCCAAATAATCTAAGATATCATAATATATTTTCATATTTCACAATGTATTATGATATTATTCATCCTTCATAATCAAAGTAAAGCTTTGATTTTATTTTTTTCTCATGTGAAACCAACCATATTTTAAAGCCTAAACATTTGTGTACCTTTATTGGATATTCAATATTCTCATGACAGCATCTATGGATACTGCATATGACCATATATTTCACGGCTGTAGGTTATCTGGTTATTTGTCATTAAGAATTAATCAACTGAAAACTGATTCTATATATGATAAATTACTACGGTTGTTGTTTATCTTGAATATGTGATTAAAGTATTCGTGGAATAAAACAGACGATCGGTCGACCAGAATGAATGTTTCGGTCGACCGGATATGTGTTTTGATTTGTCCAGTAAAAGTGCATGTCCATATTCGGTCGACCGGAACTTAAGATTTGGTCAACCGGGCACACACGAAATTTATGGATGAATACCACTAACAAGAAACAAACAGTTGAGAAGTGATTGATTATATATTTCATGGATAATGATCAGCTCAATGTCCTAGCTAGTTAGCATGGTCGTTCCAGTTAACTGATGAGGTCGAAGCCTTGGTCGATGAGCGAGTCAGCAAGCACTTGGTTGGCGGCCTCGGTTGGGTGAACGGAGTCCCAGAAGACATGGGTTGAGGCGTTGGTGCACGTCCCCGGTGAGATTGGATTGCACATTATAGAGGTTGTTTCCACTAGTCCACTCCCACAACACCCTTTCCTTGCCTCTGTGAACCCTGCAAACACAAATAATTAATAGCAAGACCATAAAATCATGTTCTCGGTGGACCGGAGTATGTGCAAAGGGCCATTGGAAGGAAAATTCTTGTATTAATTAAACACTAGTATATCATATATTGTCGCTAATGTGGTATTTAATTGATCTATCAGGCTCAGTTAGATAGTGTGGGATCGTATTTCTCACATTCCGAGCATATGCATGACTATATTACCTGTAGTATACATTCGGTTGGTGTAGATTCCCATGGTCGATCGATGATTTTTCCCGAAAACATTTAGATTTTTTCAATTGAACTCCAACATGTAACTAATTAACATGCTGAGATTCGATACATGATAAAAGTCAATCTACTTGACTGTGGTTTTACCGACCGAGCTATTCTCAATTGGTTATACGATTGGTGGTACTCTAAAATCCAAGCCAATGCCCTTTATTATGTAATAAATTCCAAATGTTTTTCAATTAGCCGAACTTGGGTTCCTAGATGAGATATCAAATACTACCAAATCCATAATTTCAACCATGATGTGTACTTGAAGTTGACGTAGTTATCATGTTTGAAAAATACTCTATACCAGTATACCACTAATTCACAATTTCATGGCCTAATTAGCTGAAGAGCATCGCCGGCTAAAACAAGGATCAAAACTAGTCAACGATTAAAACTAAGATATAATGTAAGTTTGAAGGTAGGTGGCTAGGTCAATGTTGCATGCAAATTAATTAGATACCTGATTTTGATGGCTGAGTGACGAGATCCAAGAAAGGCGTGTAGGTATCGAAAAGAACTAGCTTCAGTTTCGGGTATTGTTTGGAGAGAGACACAACAGTTGCGTTCATCTTTCCATTGAAGGATTTGGCGTCGTCGTTGATCTCCTCAACGCATGTCTTGTTACCTTTCCCGAATAGCGTCCTTGCCAACGGAAGGCATCCCAGCGGTGGCAAAGCCGTTACTCCGATCCTACGAGCTCCCAACGAATGCAAATCCTACCAAAACCAATTAACACGATCAGTACGTACACATGCAAATCCTATATTTTTTAGGTTTATCTTCGTGAAGTTTAAAACGTAACAATCACGTTCTTAATTAAGAAGTACGTGCTGACCACGACAAATTTGTTGAATGTTTGGACAAGGGTGTTGGAGAACTTGTCGACGGTCTGGAATTTGTTGAGGAAGGGATTGACGTAGTAGTTCATGACGAAGTCGCTGCTCCCGAAGCTCACCAGGTACACTGCTTCCGACAAGATTTCCTTGGACTTCTTGCTTCCGGCCACCGCTGCTAGCTTAGTTTGGTACTCCCTGTAGTTTTCTAGTTGCTTGCTCAATGGAATCGCACCCTTCACCAACATGTTTAATTTGTACGTAATTAATAAGTTGTATCATATCATAACAACTATATAAACGCCTAAAATTCAACGTGTTAACTGCTTTTTTAGGGTATATAATGATGTAAATGTGACATGATTTAATTAATGAGGGATCGATAATATTACTTTGTCCAATAACTATATATGCTCAAACTATTGGGCTTAGTTGTCATCTATTATTTTAGAACACCTATATATATACTTACAGATAATTCAGATGTATAATGATAAAAACCAGCTCCAGCAGAAGCAAAATTTGCACCAATGAGAAGGTTCTTCCCCTTAGCCAATGGGCTCGAATATGGCAATGGGTAACTATCAAAACCTAATGCTTCAGCTGCAACACCATTCAAGCAACAAACCCTTATCAACAAATTAACTCATCCACTTAGTGCTTAATGATCTGGTTGTAATTAAGTTAATTAATTACCAGTGATGTCGGTGGCGAGTTTTCCATTGCAAAACCTCCCTGTAGCTGTGTGGTTTATGAAATCCCTCCCATAAGGTGCAAAGTTGGCTCTTAAGAAAGTTGGCAGGTAGTCGTTGTTCCCGACATCCACTGCAGAGTCACCAAATGTTATTATTGCTGGCACTATTTGTGACGACCCGTCTTGACCTACGACGAACCCAAGAACCATCCACATCGTCGTCACCACCACCACCAATTTAACATGCTTGAAACCCATCTTAGACAATTAATCAAGTAATGTAAAATACTATTAGGCAAAGTAATGATAACGTTCAAATTTATAATATGCATGGTTGAGGCTATTTTTGTTTAGGTTGGTTAGAGACGAAGAAGGATGACTGGACGGTTAATTATAGTAAAGTAGAATCGGTTTCTGCTATAAGTAGAATTGGGGAAAGTGTAATGCTGATCTTGAAAAAGATGGACTAGATAGAGTTAAGGGTGGTTAGGAACGATATCCATAAGAATTGGTCTAAGCTAGGTTGTTGTGCTTATTTGCCAGTCCAGCTTGTTTCTTTCTTTTTTTCTCATGAACTTTAGTTACAAGTGTTATACCCAAGGAGCTAGTCTGCTTAACTAATATTTCAAAATTCTTATTAAGAAAAAAATCTGACTGATGTTTTGAAAAGAAAATAAAATTGCCTCATCACAATCACAATCGAGAGAAGTTTCATGTTTTATTTTTATTTTTGAAAAATATGGTAACTTGAGCAATTCCAAATTTGAAATCGCTTAATTGCTTCCTCATATATGTATGGACTATCTGCAACGTCAATTAGCTGGATAGAATTAAGTTGGCTAGTGTAAGACAATAGAGATTGAATGTAATGGTTAGCTTAGAGTTTATGTTGAAATGACGATTTACTCTAGCTTATAAGCTCAGAGAGATATCATTGTAATAGGCTATCATAATGAGTATGGGCTCAATGTAATGGTTTGACAAGGTCTAGTCTAGGACGCTCATCTTGTTAATATACTTGGCCTCATGTGGATCATACGCTTGTAACCACCTAATGACCCACAATATAAATACAGATATCTCTCCATTTTTCTGATGAGAGGGAGAACATTTCCATCCATCTTCTTCCTAAGTTATTTAGATCTTATTATGGTATCAGAGCTCCAAACTTCTTCACAAGATCCAACAATGGCGATTCTCATTAGCTCCACGAAGTATCCCTACTTGATCGCAGTCAACATTGTCAACTTCACCTCCCTCAAGCTCAATCAATCCAACTTCCTATATTGGGAGATGCATATCCGAACTCTAATCGAGAGTAATGACTTTGTCAGCTTCATCGCAGACACGAAAGCTCCATCACCGGAGACTTTGGAGGTAGAAAATGGTGATCCGTGACCGAATGAAGATTATGATGCTTGGATGAGGTCAAATGGCTGGTGAAACCATGGATTACAGGGACTCTTTCTAAAGAGGTTCTTGGAGTAATTGTTAGATTAGACACATATATTGAGGTATGGTTTGTGCTTGTTGAGAATTTCTCTCTAGCTAGCTTCTCAAGCTCGTGCATTCGAGTTATTTTCTCAATTACATTTCTTGGACAAAGGGGATAAACCATTAGAAGATTATCTTCGTCGGTTGAAATTGATTTTTGATCAGTTAAAGGCCAACAACAAACCTTGGGATGATGAAGATAAGGTGTTTGCGTTATTACAAGGCCTGGGAAGTGAAACAATTATACTCAAACCCCTAATTCCAACACTCAAAGATGCGATTCGGTTGCTCAGAAGTCATGAGATGATAAAAGAGAACAATAAGGAACTTCTGAACACTATATTGACATTCTACAGTCAGAAGAACAATCAAGATAACAAGCACAATGGTGGAGGTGAATGAACTTCTTACTTTAAATTTAATTCCATATATATACTTGTGGAATGATTGAAAACTTGTATATGCAATCACGATCTTATACTCATGTTTCTTATGTGTGAATTTATTGTATAAAACATGGTTGAAAAGGAAAACAAGAATAGGACTTGCAAGTTTACCGTTTAGTAACGGATAAAAACCGTCGCTAAATGGTCTATAAGAAGACAATCAGTGGAAAATCTTATCGTCGGTGTAACTACAATTTAGCTTGCAACGACAGATATTATCCATCAGTTGATAATCGTTACAATATCTGTGGTTGAATGTCTTCAGTAACCACTAAATCAGTGACGGTTGTTTTTCGTCGCTATTGTGGCGTTGCAGCGGATAACTACTGTGGTTAAATGGTAAAATTGTTGTAGTATTCCATTTGCGGAAGTGGTGCCTCCCAACCTTGCCATAGGTGAACTCTCTTCATATAATGATTGGATTTCTCCCAGTATTGAAGCAATTACAGGTGCAACCAATGACACCAATACTCATGATGCAAGAGAAGTGTCTAGGCTCTTTAGTGGACCTGTAAATGTTATTAGTAGTGATGAACATACTACTGATGTTGCACATTGTGAATTGGATGCCATTGATGAAGTCATCACTCACTAGGAGAAGAAAATGAGTAAGTACTAGCTAGTGCTTGTTGTAACTGAAAATGTTGTTGTTGAAGAAACATGTGAGCAACCACCACCCTCGTTACCCATTCTATGACAACAAGAAACAGGTCGATCTGGTGTCTATAAACCAAATTCAAAGTATGCTATTTAGGTTTCTACAATGCCCTTTACTCATAAATATTTGAAAACCGCTCTACAACATGAAGATTGGAGACTAACAATACAAGAAGTACACAATGCACTTGAAGCTAACAAGACATGCCCTTGTACCTCGTCTATGTAGATGATTTGATTCTTATTGGCACCAGTTCTCCCTTAATGCAATCATTTTTAGACTTGTTAGCCTCTTAATTCTGTACGAGGGATCTGGAATTGCTACACTATTTCTTGGGAATTGAAGTAGTGCATACCAGTTATAACATCTCCCTTAGTCAATTTAGATATGCATAAGAGATTCTAAGTAAAACTTCTATGGAAGCATGTAGATCTGACATTACATATGCAGTTAACATGGTTTGTCAACATATGTCTTCTCCAACAGCAAGAGCAATGGGATTGGTTAAAAGAATCTTGAGGTATTTACATGGTACTTTTGATCTTGGACTCATATTAATACTTGTAGATAGTAGTTTAGATTTATATGGCTTTAGTGATGCTGATTGGGCATGGTGTTCTATCACTTGAAGATCTATAAGTGGGTATTGCACTTTCTTAGGTGCTAATTGCATCTCATGGGGCACTAAGAAGCAATCGACAATTGCAATGTCAAGTGCAAAGGTTGAATACAAAGCCCTTGTTGTTACTGCATCAGAATTAACTTGGTTGACCGTTGTCTTAAAGGAATGGTAGATCTCTAAGTTATCTCCGTCAAATCTCTATTGTGATAATGTGAAGTGCTCTTTATATGAGCTTAAAAAATTCAATGTTCCATGGCCGCACTAAGCATGTGTAACTGAATTACTACTTTGTTAGAGAGAATGTGGTTGCAGGTAACATCATCACTAAATATGTCCCCTCTGGTAATCAGATAACCGACATCTTTAATTACCAAACCTCTCACAAAGAAGTCGTTTGCTGAGTTTTGAGACAAACTGGGTGTTTGGATTTCTCCAAAGCACCTGTTTGAGGGGGGAATGTGAGACATTAGAGATCAAATGTAATGGCTAGCTTAGAGTTTACGTTGAAATGATGATTTACACTAGCTTATATGCTCAGAGAGATATCATGTAATAGGGTTGTTATTGTAACGTCCCCAAAATACAGCAGAAATTTTAAAAAATTGAACATAAAGATTCAACTCAAACACCTGAGGACGATACTCATAAACATAACAAATGTGCACCATATACAGGAGTTTGTCAAGGGTATGATTACATTCAAAATGACAAGATGGACTATACACATGTAATCATAACAACCTCAAAATAAGATAGCAGGATTTGGTAACAGTGTGCTCGTCCTCAGTCCCCACCCAGTCACTGCTGCTCACGGCCTGAAAATAAACATGGAACTATTCCTGAGTTTCCATAAGGAAATCTCGTATGTCAAATTCACCTATATGCATATGATAACTGTATTCACAAAACTTAACATGCTAGTATACATGACATATAATATAATAACATACTTTTACTTAACATGAAAGAAAACATACATATCATAAATAACTGCGAGCCCTACAAGGTCATCCGTAACATTCACTTTGCCGGAATATATCATCGGCCACATACTTTGCTGGAATACTCATCAGCCAGATATTTTGCCGGAATATATCATCAGCCACATACTTTGCTGGAATATTCATCAGCCACATACTTTGCTGGAATATTCATCAGCCACATACTTTGCCGGAATATATCATCGGTCACATATAAATGAATACATAATCAACATAACATCCACCGAATGATAATGACCCGCTGGTCAACTCAGCCGCCGTAAAGGCTGGGCAACAACTTTACCTCACATAGTCCATCTACTCCGCCACCGTAAAGACTAGGCAGTTTATCCACGCCCCCACAGAGTTGAACAATAACAACAATATATATTACTGAAATAACAGCTTAAACGGTCGAACTACTTAACATAACCGGTCGAACAAACATATAACACCGGTCGACCGAAACTTCTGAATTTAATTGAATAATATAAACATAATTGGTCAATCACCCAACTTTAACGGTAGGACAAAATCACGTAATCGGTCGACCAACATAATTTAAACGGTCGAACAATATCACACATTCGGTCGACTACTTCAAAACTTAAAACACATTATAATATTCATTTTAACTGTCGAACGACAAAAGGGACTCGTTCGACCGAAATCTACCATGGGCAACCTAGAATTTCTAGTCATCAATCGGTTGCACGCACTTAATAATCAGTCGAACATTTCACTTAGTTATTTAAGTTATCGGTCGAACAGTACATTAATTCGGTCGACCGTGTCACAGTAGAAATTCAAACCGACTTATTTACATTCAAACGTTCGAACGGCAAAGGAGACTCGTTCGACCGAAAACCATCAGAGTCTTCATCTTCATCCCAACTCACGTGTAACCGGTTGACCTCTAAACGCGTCGTTCGACCGATGAGGGATATTTCTTAACTTTTACACTTCATTCGGTCGACCGAAACGCATACCGGTCGACCGTTCTGCCATGTATTTCAAACTTAACTTCGTACTGGTGAAGTTTCATACCTCCGGCGACCTATCTAAACCCTCACACACCTAGTGTGAGTCACTAATTGAACTTGACATGCCTTATAGCCTTAGTTGACGTTTAATTTGCTGATAGAAATCAGTCTCCTCAATTCCTTTGCCTAGTTCCACTCCCTCCGGTCAACCCAACTCCTGTCTTTGCTTCTTACACCTCCGGCCACATTCTTCTCGATACAACCTACTGACCACTTCTTACTCTCTTGAATATCCTGCCTTCTTGCTGAGTGGAATAGATAGGGAGGAAAAGAGTTGAGAGAGTAATGCACGTCCAACACATGAAAGGAGAAAGAGATACGTTTTTCACTTTATACCTCAACACCTCCCAAACCACCAACCACAGCAAGACACCTCATCCTTACCATTCTTATCTCCTCACTCTTATCTGCGTTTTCTTCATCTCCAATCCAAGGATATACATTAACTCACTTAACTATTCAATTAGCTTAATCAATCCTTCAGTATTTTTTTTTGTTTATCTTAATTAGAGTTTAGGATTCTCACAGTTATAGTGAGTATGTGCTTGATGTAATGGTCTGGCAAGCTCTGGTGTAGGAAGCTCAGCTTGTTATTGTACTGGACCCCATGGGGACCATACACTTGTAACTACCTAACGACCTACAATATAAATACAGATATCTCTCCATTTTACTGATGAGAGGGAGAGTCGTTTCCATCCATCTTCTTCCTTTGTTATTTAGATCTTCTTAGCTAGTTGCTTTCACGTCATGGAAGAATTAGAAGTCCTTCCTGCTTAATATTGCTGTTCAAATAAAAGGCAGTTCTCTATCCGTTTAGTCATTGTTATTCTTTTCGGTTTTGAGGAAATTTGTTAAATACTTTGGATTGTAAAGTTATATGTTAGTTTATTTCAAGAAGAATAATCATGTTGGCAAAGACCAAATAATTAAGTTGAACTTTAGATTTATAATGTCTCTCTAGATGGAGGAAGTCTAGATTTGTCTTCCACGTACAAGTTCGGTTATCTACTTTAGATATAAGCTGCAGGAAATCAACACATGTGTGGCTTCTGCAAATATAAAGAAGATGGCAAGGATAACACCCTCCAGTACTCCACCTTGGGGGGAGAACTAATTAATTAAAAGCAATTTTCCTGCTATTTACTTGGAGTTTTTTTTGTGTGTGTGGAGAAGTTAGTTTATATTGATAATATTGTATTGAAGCTATATATATGAACCACAGCTCCAAGATTGTACAGAACTTTAAAAGGTCATAAAATTGGATGATAAAAATTGGACAGTATCAAGTAGCAAGGAACACCTCCAAAACATCTTCAGTGAGAAAAATATATATATATTTTTTTGGAAGATGTTAGGCTATTTTAGTTATAGTTTGCACCAAACCTATATTTGTTTTATGATGTTTTGAATTTTGATTATTACGTACCCTTTCTACAATATGTATTCTTCTGATATCTGATGAACCTTTATATGCTCATTGTTGGAGAGATTAAGTATATCTTCATTTGCTCTCTATTCAGAAAGAAAAATATTAGTGGAGACTCAGATTTTAAGTAAAAGGAACCTTTGGGTTGTTACTTAATTAGGAGATTTTGGTTTTGCAGTTTGAAATTAAACACTGTGATTTTCATCAATGCCAATCATATTTGCAGTGAATCATTATGTTTCCGAGAAAAATGATTACAAACCACAAAATGAGTTCAATCATAAATTTGAGATTTCTAACTAAGAGTATCATGAGTATTATTATTTGGAGTGTGAAAATATTGGACTTTGGTCTTGATGTTTCTCGTAGAGATGAGTTTCTGCAATTTCTTTGTCCATGAATTTTCAAAATTTGCACCCATTAAGAGTTCAACAGTCCGAGTAGTTTTTCATCATTTGATCAAATAATTCTGCCAAAGATTTACATATTTTTCATTGTACGTACTTCTGTTACAGTGTTGGGTGATCATGTAGTAGCCGGGGAAAAAACACCACCACCACAATTTGAATTGTGATTAACCAGCAGCCCTAGCGGCCTAGTCTATCCCAACTAGTTTGGTATTAACGGCCAGCAGCCCTACAGTCTCCATCCGTTCCTCAACTGATTAACTTCAGTTGTGAATTCAATATATATTCCTTCTCTATGTGCTTCTCATGTTTTTCCATTACCCCTGCAAGTTTTTCAAGAAAAAAAGTTAGTCATAGAATCATACCTTATCCGATCAAACTTACAAAGTTAGACAACAGACTATATATAGACTCCTTCTATGACAAAAAGAAGATCAATTAGTTTCCTGTCAAAATATAAATGTGGAAACAAGGATTTACCTTCTCATCAGCACTGCACCATTGTACATGAAAGAGAGACTGCTTCTTTTTCGAAGATGAAGGATCGCTAGAGGGAAGCTTTGCATTCTTCTTTTCACATCAACGTACCTATTCTTCTGGCCTTCCACCGGATTTCCTTTCTTTTCTTTCCCTACCGGTGGCACGTCGGTTTCTGATCGATTCACTACTCATTCTCCCCTTTTGAGATGAGGGAGGCCCAACCTCATCTTTGGGGCATGCATGCCTTGTTGAGGTGGTGTAATTAGTGGACGCAGAACCGCATTTCTGCCATTCTTCTTCTTGACTGGAACAATGTTGGCCAACCAAACCAAGATTCAAAAGGTTTAGAAAGTCAGAATGCCTTGTTGTTTCCGTTTTATGAAGTATATATACTATTATACATGAACAAAGAGCAAACATATATAAGGAAGAAATTATATCAAGTAATATAAAGTTGTGAATTTAGATGGTCATCTGCACCACCACTTGAAACATATGGAAACGATTTTTTTTAAAACAATTCAGCATTGATAAATAATTTCCAAAAAAGGAAATTTAATACTCTCTATTGTCCTAGTAATATTTGGCATGGTGTAAGTTGAAAGAAGGTTTCTTTTTAGTGATAAAAAACCCATGAAAGAAGAAGAAGCTTTCAACAGGAAAACATTACTTTCCTTTTAAGTACAAGCACCTTTTGCCCTAGTAATATTTTTGCATGGTAACAGTTTAAAGAAGAAGCAAGAAGTTATATTGTCCACCATACACATGAAAGTAGATATTATCAACATTTCCTACAAGAACAAAAGAAGTATATAAAGTTGATTACTAGTTTATTGTCAAAGTAATATTATTTTCCATAGTGAAATCTGGAGACAGTAACTAAGGAAGAAAGTTATATAAATTGGTCAGGCTGTGAACAATAGATGACAGATAGAGAAGTGAGCACAAATAGCTTCAAGCATGGCTCATCCATGCAAGAAAACACCATCTGTGCTCACTCTCTTCTGTCACCTTCCAAACACAACCATCAACACAAAGAAATAGAGAGAGATGTATAACACTACTATACTAGCTACTAGTTACTACTACTGTGTTATTTTTGGAGGTGATGAGATTGCACAGTGTTGGAGGCTCTTATATAGGCAGGAGGAGGTTACACCCCACCCACATGATATCTAATCTATTCCCCCAATGTTTGACCACACCAGTCCAAATCCCACCTCTGGGCTGCCCAATCACAGGCACTCATGTAAAAGTATGAATACCTCTCCCACCGGCCACTACTGGTGAATCTTTTCTTTCATGCTTGCTTTCTTTAGGGTTATATATATATATATATATCTGGTACAGTAGGATGGTTATCATCCGCTACTGCCCATGCTTGACATCCATCACACGTCTACCCTACCCTGGTTTCTGTCTTTCCATTATTGGGGCTTTAAAATATAGGTGTTGGCATTAGATTCCAAAGGTTTCATTCCAAAACCCAAACCAAAGGTTATAGTATTGTATAGTGTATGGGTTGCGATCATTTTTGCATCTATTTTATATTGTTTGGTATATAATAAGGAGAATATTCGTGGGAGGATATGTTGGTATAATGTAAAAGTGAAAATGTGCTTAGTATATAATGAGTTGACCATCTTTTTAGTAGTGAGGTTTAATTAGTTAAAAAAAGGAACTAATCAAAAGTGGGAGAATATATGTATAGTAAGAAGTACAAGCAATTCAGAGTCGTTATTATATATTTGGTCACGATTCAAAATGTTAAGAAATTTTAATCCTTGATCCATTGCAAATGGATACAAGCTTCTGCACCTAGACACATTCGCTAGAACTCAAATAGTATCTTGTAATTTGAAAATATCAAGGAGTTGTATCAATAGTGTTCATTTTACTTCTGAAACCAGGGATATTGTAAAAATAAATGTTTACTTGCTCTATATTAATCATGATTAGTATATGCTCCATATTCATGCTTAGTTTGACTTGAAGATTTAGTGTACGTACGTCTTTTTGGTATTATTAGAGTACCTATGTTGAGTAACAAATTATTTTCCTTCTACTTATTCCTAGTTAAACATTATGTTAATTTCTTATTCTGGTTTGTTAATCCGTAATGTTTAATATCGAAAGTTAGATTCGGAAATGATATTGATAATATGTACTTGTAAAGAGAAGTTACAAGAAGCATAATCATGCACTACTTGAATAATTTAAGGAGTTCTCTACGAGTATATTGTTTTTGTAGTAGACACGTTAATAGCATTAAGGGCCAAGTTTTAAATTTATGGCAAGTATGCGTATTGTGACCTATAGGCACCTTTGTTGTGATTACAATATAATACCATTAACGGATGGAAAAAGTCTGCTAATACGTATTAGGGGTCGCCAAAGAAAATGTTAGTTTTGTTTTATAAAGGATAATGGGGTAAAGTACATGGACAAAAAAGAGTAAGGGATAAAAATACTTGTGAAATGATGCCACGCCGAATTATCTAAAGTTTTTTTTGTAGAAATACGGAGAATGAAATCTCTCATTTTTCTTTAAAAAAAATGCCTTTCACCTTACCTTTCTTCTCAAACTTCCATACATGATACAACGAATCTAAGTAATTTAATGAGGCATGTATCGTTGAAAGCAATTCTATAGATATGTATAAATGAATAAAATACTAAAACTTCAAAAAGTTACATACTCTTGAAAATTGAAATCCCTAATGTCTTGCATGTTTACCTTTTGATTTTCTAGATATGTAAAAAAGGATAATGAAACCTTTTTAGGGTTGAAAACCCCTTCAATTGAAAGACGACACTACTGTGAAAGAAGATTACAAAATTTTACTAGTTTGTTAAAAGAATATTGAAAAATAGGTGTACTTTTGTCAAATGACATTAAACTTAGTTACATAGATTTATAGATTTTGAGGGCTTATAATAAATATGTGAAAAACAGAGTCATAGGACCGTAATTTTTTTATATAATAAAAAAATGAAAATTTCGAATGTCAACAATTTTTTTCTTCCAAAAGTACTCGGATCGCGGGTAGGAACCGCGATCCGTCCCGAATATTTTTTATTTTTGACGGATCGCGGTTGACACCCGCGATCCGTGGAAATTTTAATGTTTTTTTAATGTTTTATGTTTTTCTGTTTTAGTTTTATTTTTTTATTTCTGTTTTTCTTTTTTATTGTAATTATTTGTAATCTTTTTTTAAATGTTTTTTTTTCAAAATTTGTTTTCTAATTCATATTATTTCTTAAAAAAATGTTAAATTTATTTTTAATTTTTTCAAAAATCGACCTCCAAATCAAGACGATAATTGGGGTATTGAAATGTTATGGTATTTTATACAATAAAAATAATAATAAATCTTAGCTAGAATAATAAATTATTTACAATTGAATATTAAACAAACACTGAAACTAATTAAAACAAAAAATTGGTAACGTTGTACCCACATTCGTAGAAAATTCGTAGGGTGTACCCACATTACAAACAATATTCAAGGTCGATACAGCAAAAAATTAAAAACACAATTTAAATTTTTTTAAAAATAATAAAAATTACAAAACATATTTTGAAAACAAATATAATAAAAATCATAGTTAAAACGATTTTAAAAAAATCAAAATATAAAACACTACAACTAAAAAAATCAAACAATTTATGTTTTACTTAGTTTTAACGTTTGTTTAATATTTTGTTGTAAATAATTTATTATTCTGCATAAGAAACATATTTTCAACCCGCTGTTATCCCTTTGAGGGTAGATTTTGGAAAAAAATCATTTTTTTTAAAAAAACTTAAAAAATAATAACAATTAGAAGACTTATTTTCAAAAACACATATATTAAAAAATAGATTAAAAATAAATTATAAAATATCAAAAAAAAAAATAAAAAAAAAATCACAGATTTTAGTTGTAGTGTTTTATGTTTTAATTTTTTTAAAATCATTTTTAATTTGTTGTTTAGTATATTTGTTTTCAAAATATGTTTCTTAATTGTTATTATTTTTTTTAAAAATTTAATTGTGTTTTTAATTTTTTGCTGTATCGACCTCCAAAAATGTTTGTAACGTGTGTACACCCTACGAATTTTTGATAACGCTACAACTTTTTTGTTTTAATTAGTTTTAGTTTAATATTTAGTTGTACATGATTTATTATTCTGGTTAAGAAATTTTGTTTTTTATTGTATAAAATAACAAAATTAAAAACAAATTTTAATTTTAAAAAACAAATTTACAAATTTTTGAAAAAATTAAAAACAAATTTTAATTTTTAAAAAAAATGATATTATTTACAAAAAAAATTGAAAAAAAAAGATTTAAAAAAAGATTACAAATAATTACAATAAAAAAGAAAAACAAAAAACAGAAAAAAAACTAAAACAAAAAACAGAAAAAAAATCTTTTCCACGGACGGTTCAGACCCGCGATCCGTGGAAATTTTCTTCAAATTTTTTATTTTAAAAATTTCCACGAATCGCGGGTGTGAATCGCGAGCCGTGGGAAAAAATTAAAAAAAATTGACGGATCGCGGTTCAGACCCGCGATCCGTCAATTTTTTTTTGGACGGCACCCGCGATCCGAGTACTTTTCAAAAAAATAAAAAATTCCCTAAAATTCGAAATTTGAATTTATTTTTTATTATATAAAAAAATTACGGCTCAACATCTCATATCCTTATATATTATGGATAATGTGGTGCTATATGGTGCTGGTTAAACAAGTTTTTTTATTATCAGCAAAAAATTCGGGAACTAAACAAATATCTACAGAAGCCGGACAAACTGACAACCACTTTTAAGATAACGAACTAACCAAGAAACCATCCAAAGGTCCTGTCAATAGCCAATGGATCTCCTTGTAAACAGAAGATTCCATCTCATGGTATGGAACAATAATACTAACTTATTTACGTTTCGCCATATTCATGGCATGGTGACTTTGTAAAGAGGAGAGATTAACTAGCTAGATGTTATCCTTAAGTATAGCGTCTTGTTAACAGATTAGAAATTTACAACATTCTTCACCAAGCATAAGAAAAAAACTGCATGCCCAATTAAGTACGAGGCGAATCATGTCTCATCCAAATCATACGCATTAGCAAACATGGTATTTAAAAGGGTTTAATTGCAGTTTGTCCCTCTGAATTATGTCTTGGTATCACTTTGCACTTTCAAAGTTAACTCCTCTGAACTTTCATTTTGTAACACTTTGTCTTATTGAATTTCAAAATTTCATTATTTAACACACACGGGATGTGTTTTCCTATTGTTTGCTGTTGTATCCCTAAAACACTTTTAAACCTATATTTACGTGAAAATTTGGATCAAAACGAATGTCGGATATGGTTGAAATTTGGGTCAGATTGACACTCAATTCGACCCAAATTCTAACCATATCCGACCTCCATTTCGATCCAAACTTTCATGTAAATATAAGTTTATGAGTGTATTAGGGATACAACAAAAAACGTCAAATATGTGTTAAATAATGAATTTTTGAAATTCAGATCGACAAAGTGTTACAAAATGAAAATTAAAGGGAGGTAATTGTTACTTTTAAAGTTCAGGAGTGCAAAGTGATACCAAAACATAATTCAAAGAGGCAAACTGTAATTAACCCATTTAAAAGCAATGTACATGATGAATCGATGGGTTGGTTACGAATTAGTTGAAAAATAAGGCTCAGTATAGCATTTGGTTATAACAATTTACAGTAATCCTCAACGAGCAACAAAGATAACCACTAATTAAGAGGACAAGAAGAGGAACAGACTTGAAAGGGTCAAGAGAGGATCTTGTGACAGGTGTCAAACCATATACCGTTGGAGAAGTGTAGGGAAGGGAACAATCTATAGTGAACAAAGGGAGGAACAAGAACGTACAAACTCTTTGCATGCTTTCAGGCAGAAAATAATAATATAGGTGAGAATACTCAGGACAATGGAGGGAGAAAAGAGTTAATGCAGAAGATAATTGAGAGCACCTCCTCGTCCTCTGTGGATCGTCGTATATGTCGGTTGAGTTTGGGCTTGACTTGTGCATCATTATATGAATGCATGTAAACATGCATGAAGATCACGGATGTGTACCCTTGACTGCGGTTGCCATAGACCGGGATAAGAACAGTCAGCAGGCCGTGAAATGGGCGGTCGACCACCTTCTAGCTAACAATCCAGTGATCGTTCTCATCCACGTCAGGACGTTGGCCGCCACTCCCCGTAGGTACCTTCCCCCTCTCTTTCAACACTGATAATATTTAATGTTGCATTGGCAAATGCATTGTGATGTCCATGCTGATATATAGTGATGATGTTTGGCAGATATCAATGAACCAAGCGAATGCAGCAGCAGTTCAGGACGTGGGGATTACCTGGATTCCGAAGTGGCAGACTTGTTTCGCTCCTACCGTCTGTATTGTGCTCGCAAAGGGGTAACTCACATTCTACTGTGTTTTGTCTGACATACGTTCAAATGATAATCTCAGAATCCAAATCGATGCACACAATTTAGGTGTCAGCATGTTCCTGAAACAGAGAAATCATTTCCAATTGAAGCCATGAAACAATATTGGAAACTCTAATGTTGCATCACGTTCGAGGGTGCAGCATAGGGGGAAAAGCATACAAATTCTATATACAAAGTTACAAACCTGTGGGAGGTGGTCAATGAATATATTCTCAAGATAATTGACTCAAGAAGTAAAACAAATGAAATCTCAAACCAACATCATGACAACAATTACGAATCCTCAATCAAAATATGCAAGATTTTGTTTTCCGAGTCTTCAGGTCTATCATGTCATGTTCAAGTATAGAATAAATGCATGGAACACTTCTAAGAAATTAACTACTGTAACTGATATTGGTCACATAAATTTAAATCGCTACACAATTCGATCGTTCAAAATGTAAAACTGCTTATTATGACAAAATCAAATTATTTAACCTAATTTTAGATTGTGTTGATGGTGAATTACCTGCGCAAATCGATGCAGATGAGGGTGATGGAAGTGATTTTGGATGAAACTGATGTGGCAAAAGCTCTTGCTGAATACATAAATAGAAACCATATAATGAACATGGTGGTTGGGGCCTCAAATAGGAACGCCATCACAAGGTCAGGTGTTCTCTTTTTCATCCATAAATACGTTTTCATCACTGTCCATGGTCTGCATCTCTTGAAGCAAATGGTGGTCTGATGTTGTTTGCAGGAAATTCCGGAACCCTGATGTACCGACTGCACTTCTGAAGATAGTCCCAGATTTCTGTACAGTTTATGTCATCTGGAAAGGGAAAACGTTGAGTGTTCGGACAGGAAAAAACCAATCATCACATGCAGCTGCCACTCCACGACATATGACGATCTCTGCGAGCCCACGCCATCCTTCCCTTGGTAGCATGGACTTAGAGGACTCAACCAGGTAAGTCCTAGCGTAACATATTAATCACATCCAATTAGTCACATTGGTTACTTAAACATTAATCTACTTGTAACTTTGTAAGGATGCAAATTGATAAATAATGCCAGAAAAATCAGGACAAAATGGAGTTACAGTTTAATCTATCAGGACTTTTGATCCAAAGGGACTGCGTTTTTTTATTTGTAAGGTGGAAAATAACAAAACCAAAGTAAAAGAATGACAAAACCTACATTTTCACTACTATGGTAATATGTAACAAACCTTGCATAAAGGCTCGGTAAAAAAATGGACTCCTGACATGTTAACTGGCAATTATTTTGTTGCTACATTAGGTATCATTTGATTTGGTTAAACATGCAGGGCAGGGAGAGGCGCATGGAGAGCCTCTGTTCCACCACCTTCTCCTCTGGACAGACGTGCATATGATAGGCACACAGATTATATAATGACACCTTCAAGGGAGAGACCTTTATCCAACGCCAAATTGGTTCCCGCTAATATGGTGCTTGAGCATCTAGATTCATCGCGCACTGGAAGATCATCTACATCCCGTGACTCATTTTCAGAGGACTTGGATTTCCAAGAAAATCCTGATTTTCAGTCTGACTTCGGCGACACTGATGATTTCATATCTTTTACAAATGATACTGCAAAGGATTCCCACCTGTCAAATAACGTGAGTAATTCCACTTGTATTTTGATTAAGTCTGCTTATTATTCATTAACAGATGAAGAGAACAAAAATAGAGGGAATACAAAATAAGGAATGTAGAAAAAAGTTGATTATTGTTTGCACCTGGTATTAACAGAGAGACCTTGAAGCTGAAATGAGGAGGTTGAAACTTGAGCTGAAGCAGACCATGGATATGTACAGCCAAGCCTGCAAAGAAGCAATAACAGCCAAAAAGAAGGTGAACTAAGACAATTACCAGTTCAAGAAGAAAAATATATGATCAAGATGAACTTGTTTTTATGCATCTGTTTTTGGTGGCTCATAATATAATTGTTTTCAAGAGACTCAACTGAATTCCATTTTTGTTTTTTGTTATCATTATACAGGCTAAAGAACTTCATCAGTGGAAACTAGAGGAAGCCCGTCGCTTTGAAGAGGCAAGGCAAGCAGAAGAAGCGGCCCTAGCCATTGCTGAGATGGAAAAATCTAAGTGCATGGCAGCCATGAAAGCAGCAACAACAGCACAGAAATTAGCAGAACTTGAAGCAAAGAAGAGACTAAATGCCGAGTTGGCTGTGAAACGTGAGAGCGAAGAAAAGAAACGAGCTTTGGATGCTTTGGCCCACATTGATGTTCGTTATAGAAAGTACAGCATCGATGAGATTGAAGCTGCCACAGATAATTTTGCCGAGTCACTGAAGATTGGAGAAGGTGGGTATGGTCCTGTCTACCATGCCATTCTTGATCACACGCCAGTCGCCATTAAGGTCCTTAGGCCAGATGCTGCACAAGGGAGGAAGCAATTCCAACAAGAGGTTAAGTGCTAATGTCCATAATTCGGTATATCTCATACATATTTCCAAGCATGATGCAACTATAGAGGTCACTAGTTAAAATAACCACAAAAAATGCCTTCAATACTTGGTAAACATGTGGAAATTTCTCTATCTATCTTGTCTTAAATTCAGGATGAACTTTAACTTGCTTTGCTAACATGGTCCATAAAATATGTATAGGTTGAGGTTCTGAGCTGTATACGTCATCCCAACATGGTCCTGCTGCTTGGAGCTTGCCCGGAGTATGGATGTTTGGTCTACGAGTACATGGACAATGGGAGCTTGGACGACCGACTTTTCCGAAGAGGTGGCACCCCACCGATTCCATGGAGTAGTAGATTCAAGATAGCTGCCGAAATAGCCACAGGGCTTCTTTTCCTCCACCAAACCAAGCCAGAACCCCTGGTTCACCGTGACCTCAAGCCCGGAAACATCCTACTTGACCGTAACTATGTGAGCAAGATCAGCGATGTGGGCTTGGCAAGGCTAGTCCCACCATCTGTTGCCGACACAGTAACACAATACAGGATGACATCAACAGCAGGGACATTTTGCTACATAGATCCCGAGTATCAGCAAACAGGGATGCTTGGGATCAAGTCCGACATATATTCCCTGGGAATATTACTGCTTCAAATGGTTACCGCAAAGCCCCCAATGGGTCTTACTCACCATGTAGAGAAAGCCATTGAAATGGGAACTTTTCAGGAGATGTTAGACCCCACAATTAAGAACTGGCCATTAGAGGAGACTCTCTTCTTTGCCAAACTTGCATTAAAATGTGCCGAGTTGAGGAGGAAAGACAGACCGGACCTTAAGCTGATTATTTTACCGGAACTCAATCGGCTACGAAAACTTGGGCTTGAATGGGAAGCAAGTAATAGTGGCAGTTGCAATGGCAGAGAATCTGCATCTGCTGTAACTACTCATTCAAGTATACCGCCACGACCGTGGTCAAACATTAACAAGGTTGATCTTGTAGGACCTTAAAGTCCAATTTGAAATTTTGTGCACCAACTTTAACATGTTTCTTCTACAATGACTACACAGGAACTCGTACGTACTAATCCACATTTAGGATTACAGTGGCCTAACGGTGATGCACATAATATCGGCAGAAGCTCAGGTGCAAGCTGAAGTAGGCAAACAAATGATGAAAAAAAATCAAGCTCATAATAGCTCCCTAGAAGACTTTCTTCTCCTCAATATCATAACGTAAGGAAATACTTTCTTGTTGGCAAGTGAGGATCCACCACCTCACACTTCGCAACCCAATCTGGTCTACTTTTGGACTTGTATAATTTTGTTTCATGTTTATGTTCAAAACAGGCATGCATATGAGCAGTTTCGAAACTTGTACCTTCTTTTCTTGATGTACTTGATTAGTTTAGTTCATTTACCATAAATTATTCAGCGCGACATTGCTTCCTATTGCAAATTGCAGGTGAAGCATCAAACCTTTTCCTTTTCCCTTCACGGGGGATGTCCGAGTACCAGACGTTTATATCACAAATTGCCACTTGAGTAAGATGAAGATGATTACCTATTTTTAGGATAAACTACAATCTTGATTTTATTTTATCAGCAATTGTTGTTTTACTTGACTAAATCGCAAACAAGATAGGGTTCTAAACGTTGTTGCTTGACTAAATCGCATACAAGATACGAGATTCCCAAACTCAAACTGTAGAGGCAAACATAATTAGAATCAAATTTTAGAAGATTGTTTTATTGATAGACGGTAAACTCAAACTCCATTTCACAATTGGGAATTTGTGGTATTTAAATCGTCAAATGGTGAAACTTCTATGTTATTTCTTATAACTGCAAGAAAATCCCTATCTACGCTCCTAGACACAACCTAAAATCCTTGAAATGCGTACACAAATCCGAATGCGCACACTCAGAACAAGGAAAACCAAGCGGAAAAGAACAATCGGCAAAATCAATTGAAGTACCATGAAAGCAAATCAATCCAAATTATCACTGGTATTGGGGTCTGTGGCCTCGGAGTCGTCATGGAATGTTGTGCGTTGTCGTGGGTCGCTGCCACCGACCACAGAATAAACATCCTGTTATAACTAATCTGACTTGCTGAATCCAAAAGGTACGCTAATTTAAGAACGAGTGTTCAAGTAGCGGAACTTGTTAGCTTAATGTAGACAAAAAAATCAAAGCTTGGGTTTACCTTGCACGCGCTCTTATAGGTGGGCGTGGCGTCCTGAGGTTTCAGCCTCCACCTGTGGTCACAGGTGGTATCAGGGCAAGGAGTTTGCTCTGTCAACAGAAAAAAGGAAGCAAGAAGTGGGTATAGTTTCATTACAAATCAAAGAAGCAAACCAACAAACACCTGGTAGGCATGATAACTCTAACCACAGAATACATGGAATATCTGCATTGAAATAAATGTAAGGTTGGCAAAGCCCTCTCAGATTCTGGGACTTCAGGTCTCTAGGATTGGCAAATGCACAACAAATCAAAACAAGAACAACAAGACGCAGATAACTACTTGTTTGTGATATGGCAAATGTTGGTTATTTAACGGGGTTTGGTTGACAAATTTGTCCCGTCAGGAAAGATCCATTGCTGTTTTCTTACCATCACTTACACTAAACGTATGTGCTTACCGCCGCTGACTCCGTCTGATTTTGATGAATATGAGATTGAAACGTAAAGCCAATGTTGAAAATGATGTGTCAGAATGTCAGATATAACTGCGTACATATATTACATATTTCAATACAATATAATGCGAGAGGATTTCAATAATCTCATAATTGATGTATTACTTACATATTAAATATCCACGGACCTAAAACCAGTATCCAAGAGAGGGTCGGTCGATCTCCTCAGATTTTGTAAGGACTCTTCGGAATTTTGACTCCGGATTTTTTTCATAGCATGGTAAGATAGCTTGACTAAAATTAACCAATTCGATATAGTTAACCAGCATCTTTTTTATATATTCTACTGATATAATACGAAATCAAACTTACCAACAAATTTCTAATTTTTTTTGCGTGACCCCTCGCAACTTCTCTTGTTAACGTCTCTCTTTTAATTAATCAATCCATAGAAGGGAGCGAAGGAAAACTGAAAATGTGTCCAAAACCGGTGGCAGAATTTCAGCCACAAACGCACATAAAAACACGAATATATTATTAGTCGTAGCAACAGCAAGAATTACACAATAACCTGAAAAATAATGATTTTGAATTACTTTTCTTGTTTAAAGAATAATACACTATCCAATCCAACTAGTAATAGTATGCACCGGCACAACTAAACAAAAACAACCGTCGGCCTATCAGTAAAAGAAATCCGAAAATCCAACTATTTAAAATAGCCCAACTCGCCCTCCATGCAAGAGCTCGTGCGCCACCCTCTCCCTCATCTGCACCGCCGCTACCGACCTCACCGGATTCTCGGTGGCGACATCGTCGTCGTCGACGACATCGCACCACGCCTCCTCCCACATCCCCTCCCCTCTTATCTCACAGATATTGTGCAAAACGCAGCACGCCCCCAACACCGTCGGCAAATCCTCCAGCTTCACCTCCGTTCGCTTCTGAAGGCACTTCCACCTTCCCTTCATCCTCCCGAAGGCGTCGAACGCCACCTTCCTCGCCTCCGCCGCCTTCTCGTTGAACATGTGCTGCGACCACGTGAGGTTGGTGTGCGTGAAGGGGACTAACACTCCGTCCGCCAACGGACATCCGATCCCTCCAACTACCCACCCTCCGTCGACGCGGCGTTGGACGCCGGAGTTGTCGAATACCTGCTCGTCGGTCATGCCTCCCGGCCAGCCAATGCACACGTCGCTGAAGACTCCGGTGGAGTCCACTACTCCTTGGATTGTTACTGAGTAGGTTGTTTTCTGGTTTCGCTCGGTTTGGCGTCGGTTGAGGTAATCGGAAGCCCGGGTTTTCGGCGCAACGATCGGAACGTGAGACGTGTACATTGCTCCCACCACGTCGGGGATACCGGAGAGAGTTTCGAACCCGGATTTGGTGGATTCGATGTTCGGCCAGTGGATGTACTTGGGCATTAGTACGGTCTTTATGGCGGCGCAGACCTCGAGAATGAGCTTGTGGCAGGTGGAGATGCCGAGGCCAAACCGGGTCGACACGACCCGGAGCGGCTCTCCGGTGGCGAGCCGCCATATACAGACAGCAACACGCTGCCGGACCGGTATGGCATTCCGGAGCGTGGTATCTTCCTTTGCGACCGCCGCAGATAATTCGTCGCATATCGAGTCGAACGTCGCACGGCTCATTCGGAATGCTGAGCGGAATTCGTGGTCGGAGACGTCCGGGTGGCTCATCCGGTCCCACCAGGCCTGGGACCGGTTCTTCACCCAAAGCCTCCGGTGCTGGGGTTGCGCCTGGGCTTGAGCCTGCATTTCTCGTTGTATCTGATTGTCGTGACGGAACGTCGGGTTCTCGAACTCCAGCGTGGTGGACGTGGAGGCGTGGTCGGCGGTTTTCCTCTTCTTGGTGGCGTGAGCAATTGGAGAGTTATTTGAGTACATACTACTGCCCTCTTCATTGCCAGGGGGAGTCATCGAGAAGGAGAAGTAAGAGGAGATGTCGGCCGGAGAGAGTGGGACGTTGTCGAGGTCGTTGAAGTAAGTTAGGAAGTCCATTGGGGTAGGAAAGATGGTTGGTTGGTTTGTGGATGGAGTGAGCCAGTGAGGGGGTTTATATAGGTAGTGGGAATGAGAACGCGGTTAGGAAGGTTCGACGTGAGGGGTAGTAAGGAAGGGATTTGTTTGACTGTGGGACCAGTACGCGGCCAACGCGGCTATAGGGAACGAGTATCGATTTTAATATTCGAATTGTTTGTCTGTAAACGTGGGATAATTCATAATTGATGAAACTTTAGGATTTAGATCGTGTGCCGTGGGGAATTTGCTCATGTAGTCCCTTTACGTTTTTGTTATGTCACGTCGGTGTCGGTTCATTGGGGATCGATTAAGGGTTGTGTTGTAGATATCGTGTTTGATGAGGGGTAGATTTCAAATGTTACGTTTTGTGTCTTCTGTCGTCATCTGTGACTGTTCTGTCTCTTTCTAAATTGCACGACAAATTTGTCAGGTCGACGTGAAAGTGATGTAAATGGTTTGCATCCTCTCGTGTTCGTGGCCTCGTGGGAGATGAAGGAATTTGTATTTGGCATGCGTGTCAAATATGTTCGAAGGAAATTTGCTAATTTACTAGCTAGATAACATAACCATTCTCAAGTAAAAAAAGTCAATTTGTTTTGAACCTCAACAAAACTTGTCTAATCAAATTGTGCTTTTTATTTAAGGGAACTACTAAACGTCGCCCCAAAACTACTTAAATCGCCCCTTGAAATTACCAAATTGCCCTTAACAATATATTTAATACCCATATCGTCCCGTGTCTTTAAACAAGGTTATTGACTCAGTTTTACTAACATTCCTAGTACCAACACCACGAAAATGTCTGGCGAAACACCTATATCAGGCGAAGTAACGGAGGCGGATTTTTTTTCCGACACGGGCGTCTGGCTAAGACGCCTGTACCATCGTGGAGGCGTCTGGCTAAGACGCCTCCACCATCGTTGAGGCGTCTTAGCCAGACGCCTCCACGATGGTACAGGCGTCTTAGCCAGACGTCCCGTTTTTTTTAATGTTTTTTGTCAAATTAAAATTATACGGTGTGTTATCTCAAATTATTTGACGTTTCTTTGCAAATTTTCGGTGGTAACCGGTCGGATTACAATGAGTTTTTTTGCAAGTGATGAAGATTCAAAAAAATTCCAGATCCAACATTTTTAAAGTTCCAAATCCCCCGGTGGTAAAACATCATGACTTACAAATACCACCTCGACAGGTCGTTCGGGGGTCTCGCTCCCCGGTGAGCGAGCGGCATTCCACCTCGCCGGTGAGGTAGCGGGGGTGGCAAGGGGGCAGCGCCCCCTGGAAATTTTTTGGATTTTGAAATTGTTGGATCTGGAAATTTTTGAATTTTCGGTGTACCGAAGAGGTATCGGTCATCCGAATATAGTAATTATTAACTTATTAATTAATTTAACAATTATCTAAATTTATAATCAATTATTTTTTTAAAAATTAATAAAAAATTACGGGCGTCTGACGGAGCCGCCCCCACGTAGGAGGGGGCGTCTGGCTAAGACGCCTCCCCCATGGAGGAGGCGTCTTACACAGACGCCTGTCCCAAGGGCGGAACGTCTGGGTAAAACGCCTCCCCGATGGGTAAGGCGTCTGGGTAAAATGCCGCCCCCATGGGGAAGGCGTCTTAGCCAGACGCCCCCTCCTACGTGGGGGCGGCTCCGTCAGACGCCCGTAATTTTTTATTATTTTTTATTATTTTTTTATTAAAAAGATGTTAGATGTTTTACCAGATTCGAGTACACTGGGGCGTCCGTTGGTTCATTACTGACCTCCAAAACATTATTTTTTATGATTATAAGAGGAATATGAAGAGAGATGTGTGATAGGAGGGTAAAATGTCGCGTTATAGCAGTAGAAATGAGAGAAGGGCAAAATGGTAATTTCAAGGGGCGATTTAAGTAATTTTGGGACGATGTTTAGCAATTCAGTTATTTAATTCATGTTGAATCTTAATAAGTAACCCACTCAACCATCAAATTTTTGTTAGTCAAAACTGACGAGCACAAAATAACTAATTTCATTTGTGTTGGGAGTCCAAAATGGTACCAACTTGTCAGCTTGTTTTGATAAATAAAATGTTTTTTTTTTTACTTAGATGTCACTCAAAAATACCTTATATCTCGATTTGTTATTCAGTCAAGTTTTTTTTAGATGCAACTCAAAAACTCTATTGACATCTATGATGTCATTATGTTTTTCCATGTGTCACTCCATTAGATTAGTGATAATTACTTTTTTAACACTTAACCCCCAACCCATTTGCCAACAGCAACCACTCCTTTTTTTTCACTTTTCTTTCTCTTCTGTCTTCATTCTATTATCGTCCTTATCCTACCTATCATGCCTCCTCCCCCACCGACTCCTCACCCACAACATCTTCTTTGTTTCCCACATCCCCCTCCAATCAATTCACAACCAAAAATTTGCCACCACAGAAAAAATAATCCTTATTTGTTTCCCACATACCTCGTCGTCACCTCATGCAACAACAAGTCAACAACACACTCTGCCAACAACAAAAACACATCAAACCACTTCGATTCCAATTAATACAACAATCCCCAATTTCCGAAACACCACCAAATTGACATTTCAAATCCAAATCTCAGTCGAACGTGACTTCAAAGTAATCCCAGAATACTATGTTGGACAAAGTACCTAGCAAACACCAATAACAACATAATGAATGCAAATCAAGCAAAGCGAAGACTCAAAAAAATCGATCGACCATCTCGTCCTAGGCTTCTCGCGCGCTAATCTAGTTATGAAGCACGTCGTAGAGTTCCAATTGTGCGTTTTGAGGGGGAATCAGTGTATCAAATGTTGAAGTGGGTGAAGGTGTCATTGTAGACCTCGTGATGGAGGTCCTCGAACTCGAGTATGACGTCATCACAGTCAAGGTGTAGAGGGTAGAGGAGTTGGGTGGTGGGGGAGGTGGAATAGAGGTGGGAGAAGGAGGGGTCATGGAGGTAGCGAGGTGAGTGGCGGTGGCCGGTGGTGGATGTCGGTTGACAGGATAAGGTCTTGTTAGATGATCAAGATTTAATCATGTTCTTAATTCAAGTATTAGGAGTTACTGTAATTATTTGAGAAAAATAAAAGTAAATTTTTTCAAAATAATCAAAAAAAAAAATAAAAAATTGGAAGAATATGCACTTTGAAAACTTAATTGGCAAAGTATGCATATTAAAAACGACACCACAGATGCCGTTTTCATTAACTAAAAACGGCATCACTAATGTCGTTTTTACACTTGATAAAAACGGCATCACTGATGCCGTTTTTACCTGGGAATTTTTTTTTTGGTTTCGAGCTGTTGTTTTTAGCTAAGTTATGTTGAACAAGCAACGGGTCGGTCGGGGGTCTCGCTCACCGGTGAACGAGCGGTGTTCCACCTCGCCGGTGAGGTGGCGGGGGTTGAAAGGGGGCAGTGCCCCCTGGATTTTTTTTGGATCTTTAAATTGTTTGATATATATATTTTTTAATCCAAAACATACTTGCATAAAACTCATTGCAAAAAAAATGATCTACAACCCTGCCACAATCCCCGGTGAGCGAGACCCCCGACTGATCCGTTGCTTGTTCAACATAACTTAGCTAAAAACAACAGCTCGAAACCAAGAAAAAAAATTCCCAGGTAAAAACGACATCAGTGATGCTGTTTTTATCAAGTGTAAAAACGGCATCAGTGATGCCGTTTTTAATGTGCATATTTTGCCAATTAAGTTTTCAAAGTGCATAATCTTCCAATTTTTTATTTTTTTTGATTATTTTGAAATTTTTTTCCAAAATAAAATACTTCAACCAAACCACAAAACGTCACGTGTTTACGGAGGGAATCGGAAAGAAGCGACATCCCAACGACAACAAAAAAAAAACAATAATACAAATATTCCAAAGGTATTAGATGATTCAACTCTCGTACATCAACCTCTCACGTTCTCATTTGTAAATTCTTGTAACATACATCCTTTCATTTGACTATTTTAGTCTATAAATAGGAGACCATTGTAATACTTTGTGGATGGAAAATACAAACATTTATTCTTCCTCGAATCATTACTTTCTTTGTTGTTTGTTCTATTATTTTATAACACATTATCAGCACGAAACTCTATTAGTCAAGAGAACTCAATCTCTTGTAATATAAGAATGACGTCTTATCATGAATTATGGATGTTGAACCTAACTCACTGTTTTTTAAAAGATCAATGACTAGAGAAAAAAACATCAAATGAAGATAAAATGAAGGTTGTGATTTTCTTTTGCTATCTTATTTTTTAAAATGATTTTAAAAGTATTATGATTTAATCTCATGTCTGTTTTGTGGTTGGACAAAACATGGACTTGTTGATCAAAATTTCATGATTTCTCGATCCAATGAAGCACGAAAGAAATATTTACATATTTAATAATACTTTTAAAATTAAATGTTGAAAAAATAGTCTCACATTGCTAAACACAAAAAGTGTAAACACTATATAATAAAGTTGGATCTACTACCCTTCACCTAAGTGCTTAGATTTTGTTGAGGTGGTGGATCAACCAAATTTAACATGGTATCAGAGCAGGTCGATTGACCTGTAGGGGCCCACTCCAACCTATATTGTTCACGCGTAGACACGGAGAAAAATTATCTCGGTCACGCGTGCGGGGGAGTGTTGAAAAAATAGTCTCACATTGCTAAACACAAAAAGCGTAAACACTATATAATAAAGTTGGATCTACTACCCTTCACCTAAGTGTTTAGGTTTTGTTTAGGTGGTGGACCAACCAAATTTAACATTAAATGATATACATCTCATGCTACTTTGGATCGATTCACTTCCTCAGTATAAGTTATATGAATTCTTAGCATCGTGTTCATTAAAAAAGTATCAGTAAATTGATTCGAGAAAAAAAAACCACAGTAATACAAATACAACCAGAAAAAACCCCCGAAGGCATACCATTTTGGACCTCATCCAACAGGCCGCAAACTACAAGCAGCTCAAGAAAGGGGCCAACGAAGGTGACATTGCATCGGAAGTTCGCATCTTTAGCTTAAAAGTCTTTTTTTCTTTTGTTTCTTTTGTTGTGAATTGTGGTTTGGTTGTGGGCAGCGACTAAGACGTTGAATAGGGAATATCGGAGTTTGTTGTTATGGCGGCGGACACGGAACCGCCGGAGACTCTTCTCCACCTACCGTTGCTTGCCGAGGATAAGGTAAAGTTACAGTTTTTAAACGTGTTGGGGTTTCGTATTATGTTTATTGGTCGGAATTTAGTTGTTAATGTAAACTTAGTGAAGGCTGTGTTTTGAACGCACCTTCGTAAGAATTCTTATAAGGATATATAATATTCCAAAATTATTTGTATTTGATTCTCATAGTATAAGTCTCTTAATATTTCTTGCTCTATCTTGTCAGTTTTATACCTATTGATGGTATCTAATGGATGTCTACCTTCTATGGTTGGCATCATAGTTCATCGTGGGAAGGTGTAGCTCTGCAATTCTTTTGGTAGAAATTGGTATGAAATGTCCTACTTATTGATGGCTTGTGTAATTTTTTCCTTGAAGTAATAATTTTATCAGTTCACTATGCGACCATCTTAATCAATTTTCTGTGATTGAAAGGCTTCTTTACTTGAGCCACATGTTTGGACATGAATATAATCATCACATCCTGAAAGATAGAACCTCCATTTGGTTTTTGCGAAAGATGGATTTTATTATTTGAAAGAGTACCAATGTAAAAGTATGAGAAATAAATGTGATTTTGCCTTTCCATGTTACATAAATTTCATTAACAAGATCAGCTTATCACATTGCTCAATGTATGTTGTTTGTCCACATTTGTTTGTTTTGGTGGAGACTCATATAATAATACTTCATATTCTATTGTTCCAAGACCAAGTTTTATCAATTGGAGAACAAATTAAACAACTGAATGAGTAGCAGTATGATGCAACTTATTGCTAGTTTGCCATACTTAAACCCTCGGTATTAACACTTATCTGTTGTGACAGAATGTCCCATATGTATTTGTCCCATCCAAGCAAGCGCTTGGGCAAGCATGTGGAGTTACAAGACCTGTGATTGCATGTTCGGTGACGAGCAATGAGGGAAGCCAATTGAAACAGCAAATTCAGGGTCTAAAGGTACCTCTCATGTTGCTCCCTATGCTGGTCTTCTTATAGCTATAACATTTTCAGCCAAACAGTTTCTCCTATTATAGACGGACGCAGGCGTCACGGACGCGCCTTACGTGGATCTGTACAGCTCAGATATTTTCTTTGAGTTAGCGTCCAGTCAGCGAAATTTCTTTTCGCGCGTTTTGGTCTTTTTAAAAAACGCCGGTTCTTTAAGTTGAACGATTCATTTCCCAATACACAGATAACACAGTGTGCAGACCCTAGGACATCGTGCAGTCTCATTATTCGTGCAGAGCCCACACTTATCATAATAAAATATTTGTTTTTAAGTTTTACGTTGGATCAACTTAATTTGTCTAGCTTACTTTATGTGTGTGTGCAGTTTACATTATGTGTTTGTCCTGTTTACGTTATGTGTCTGTCCGGAATAAGTGTATATTGTTGTACGGAATAAGTGTATTTGCAGTCCGGAATAAGTGTATTTGTTGTCCGGAATAAGTGTATTTGTTGTCCGGTTTAAGAATAAAGTGTGTCCAGAAACGGAACATAAAGTTTGTCCGGAATAAGTTGATTTGTTGTCCGGAATAAGTGTATTTGCAGTCCGGAATAAGTATATTTGTTGTCCGGAATAAGTGTATTTGTTGTCCGGTTTAAGAATAAAGTGTGTCCAGAAACGGAACATAAAGTTTGTCCGGAATAAGTGTATTTGTTGTCCGGAATAAGTGTATTTGCTGTCCGGAATAAGTTTATTTGCAGTCCGGAATAAGTGTAGTTGTCCAGAATAAGAAGAAAGTGTGTCCAGAAACGGAACAGAAAGTTTGTCCGGAATAAGTGTATTTGCTGTCCGGAATAAGTGTATTTGTTGTCCGGAATAAGTGTATTTGTTGTCCGGTTTAAGAATAAAGTGTGTCCAGAAACGGAACATAAAGTTTGTCCGGAATAAGTTGATTTGTTGTCCGGAATAAGTGTATTTGCTGTCCGGAATAAGAAGAAAATGTGACCAGAAACGGAACAGAAAGTTTGTCCGGAATAAGTGTATTTGCTGTCCGGAATAAGTGTATTTGTTGTCTGGAATAAGTGTATTTGTTGTCCGGTTTAAGAATAAAGTGTGTCCAGAAACGGAACATAAAGTTTGTACGGAATAAGTGTATTTGCAGTCCGGAATAAGTGTATTTGTTGTCCGGTTTAAGAATAAAGTGTGTCCAGAAACGGAACATAAAGTTTGTCCGGAATAAGTGGACTTGTTGTCCAGAATTAGTGTATTTGCTGTCCGGAATAAGTGTATTTGCAGTCCGGAATAAGTGTATTTGCAGTCCGGAATAATATATGACTTCATTATTGTCGGAATAAACGAATCAATATATGGAATGCAATAATATGATGTCGAAACAAAAATATGATTTCACGTCCCCCGCAGGGGCTGCCGCCCCCTGCCACCCCCGCACAAACTCAACAAATCTCCCACTGTATATTTTACCCCACAAGAATTACGTTTAGGACAAAAATAACATCTCAGATTTCCATTACAAACACAAACACACACAAATTACAAAAATAATATATATTTTCCCAGTAAATCGGAAAGAAGATGTAAGACTTAAACATGACTGTCTCATTCACGCTGCTTACGTTGTCAAGAACCTTCGGAGTCGGCATCAGACGCTTCTTCGACGTAATATCTTACTCGAAATGGTGATTTATTACGGAGAGATGTACAACATAAACCGAACAGACGTAAGTCTTCACCACGGAGCGTTGACAAGAACATCGGGAAGTCTTCGCACCGTCCCATTCACGCTGCTTACGTTGTAAAGAATCCTGGGAGTCGGCATCAGACGCTTCTTCGAAATGGTGATTTATTCTGGAGAGAAAGAATGAAGAAGAAAGAAAGAGTGTCATCATATTTGTATTTGTGTGGAGAGAGAGAACGTGCTGAGTTGAAACGCATTTAATGTGATTTGAGTGAACATCAAGAAGAAAAAACAAAAAAATATTCATGCTTTGGCCACGTAAGGGCTGACATGGATGTCCACGTAGAACGCGTCCGTGACGCGCTGCGTTCAACAAACATTTCCCTTCTCCTAATATACGCATTTATCTCTCTCTATCTCCCTGATTGTTGATTGTAGGATGCGATTGAGAAGCTCCTGATCTAACTGAGATGTTCACATGATGGGCTTTACCTAGTCTTGGAGTGATAATTTGTAATTATGAAAACAAACCAGCTACAACTCGATTACTGAAATTGCCATATGTACGTATATGAATAGTGAAGCCTGTGAAATCTAATGTTAGTTTGAAAAAATGTATCTATAGATCACCTTATATGATGCTCTGCTCGACGTATGCAAAAGGTTATCAAACAAATTTGTATCTAGGCGCTTGGAAACTCCACATATTATAATCTTGGATTTGTATCTCTGAACATCAAGCTCGATCCACTAAATCTACATCTCATGCAAAAAAGGAAAAAAAACTTGTTGGATACAGTGTCACGTTGTACCATTCAGATTATTCGAATGACTTATAAGATTCCGAGTCATTCTATTTATTACCAATTCCGAGTCATTTTATGATATCAAGATTAATGTATGTAGCCCAAGAATTGAATTGTAACGTCCTCACAGCGGAAAATTTCAAATTAAAATCATACAATCAACGAGGACATTACGAAAGAAATATACAAACTGGTGCACCAACATATAATATATATATGTGAACGAGTTTACAAAAGAATGTGATTACATCAAAAGATCATATACAGAGAATACACACAGTAATCACAACCACCTCAAAATGTAGGGAAGCAAGATCAGGTCTCGAGCGCTCCCTCCGCCGACGCCACCCACCTAACGTCGCTCTGGGCCTGAAAGCAGACAATGAATGCCTGAGTTTCCAGGAGGAAACTCAGTATGCCAAACCCTAACACATATATGGACAGAAATGAAATGAGCAAAGAAACGTAAAACACCACAAACAGAAACACTCGCTAAGTTCCCGGGACCTCTCTCCCGGCCATAGCCCAACAACACGGGTCTCAAGGGTCCTCTCACCCCAACCCACCAACACACGTGCACACAAAGCACCGCCGGTCCAAAACACGGCCACACAACCCCCTCATTGCCTCAGTGTTACCGGAGCCACGATTTTGCATCATTCGCCGGAGCCACGGCTTTGCCTCATTCGCCGGAGCCACGACCACAAATCACAACCCGTGTCACCACTAATCGCTATAGGGCCGGAATGTCTGTGTCGTCGCCCCAAAAGGGCCGGAGACCCGTTGCCTTCTAGCCAATCAATAGCAACACACACACAAAAACAGTGTAAAACGGTCGAACAAAACATGACTTCCGGTCGACCGATCCTCACCCAGAGAACTGACCCAACCGAAAAACCCGTCAAACGGTCGACCGACAAAGGGGTCCCGGTCGACCGAAAAGCACCAGTAGAAATCCATTTTCGCAATCAATAGTAAAACGGTCGAACAACCGAACCCTATCGGTCGACCGAAAACAACCAGTAGAACTCACCCAGAGTCCTCACATCACGGTCGAACGAAACCACACTTCCGGTCGACCGGCCATTAAGTTAACTTAAACGTCGGTCGAACGAGTCAAACAGGCGGTCGACCGTTTAGATGGTCAACGCCCCAACCGACCTACAACAGTACTTTCGGTCGAACGACAAAGGGGTCCCGTTCGACCGAAAATACCCAGGACGTTTTCTCTCACTAAAAATTGCACAACCGGTCGATCGCCCAAAAGGGCATCGTTCGACCGGTGTGAGGGATTCGCCCAAAATACACTATAACCGGTCGACCGAACCAAAACACCGGTCGACCGTTTATAGTTCAGAAACGGCTGTGCAGGTCTGACGAGCCCGAAACGACCTACCGTCGACCGCTTCCACTCCCACACTAACACTAGGTGAGCTTGAAAGCAAGTTTGACATACCTTAAGGCTTGAAGAAGTCTTTGAAGAAACAACGGCGAGCGCCTCCTCGCGAAACCTCACGCAACAACGATCCTCGCTCCTCCAGCGACTCCACAACAACACTCGAGCTCTCCGATCGCCACACGACGCCGACCTCCACTTGCTGCCGAGAGAGAGACGAGTCTAGAGAGAGAGAGAGTGAGTGAGAGAGAAGAGAACGCGAGAGAGAGAGTGAGGAGAGAGAGTAAAATCAACCTTTATATACTTTTCTCCCACTCGATCTCAGCCGTCCATCTCAATCCATCACTAATCCTCTCCTAAACACAATTAAGAATAGTAAGCAAGGTTAGGATCTAACATGAATGGTGTATGATGCACAGAATATGTTGAATACCAGTCTATTTTCTAACTGCAAAACAAACGCAGAGGAAACTTGTTGGAGCGAAGATTTCAGCCTGTATGAACTGTAATACCAAAAGCCACTAGTAAGAACAAATTTATACATCTCATGATGCCATGCATACAATAACAACTTCGAACATCATCAAGCTATGTACTGAGTTGTAAACTTGTAAATATGCAACTGATTGATCGTATCAAAGAACTTCAATTCTTTAACAAACACCACCAGTAATTCTTACATCGAATATGTATCAGGGGAATTTTACATTAACAAATGGCAAATTGTTCGCCATTTGAGCTTTAGACAATGCCATGCAGACGGAGGGTGAAACCCAAATATTTACAAAACCAAGCATCGTCCGACAACATCGAAAAACAGAAATAACACTAGCAGATCAAAAATAAATTCCCTTGGCCAGGTCATCCACTCCAGGCTTCGGCAAAAACAACGTGGTACATCAACAAAACAGCAAGACCAAAATGCTCTACGATAATTACTCTTCCCCTTGTACATTGCAGAGCTGAACTTCAATTTTTTTTCTGTCCGTCCCAAAAAGCTAAACACACCTATCTTCTTCTTGAACTTCCAAGTAATTAGCAGTATATCTGTACACAACACAGGAAATTGTAAAAGTATTTACGCATCCAACTTTTACCCTTTTTTCATCTTCCGCATCTGAGATGAAATGCTCCAGAGTGTATCACATTTAGGTACCGTTGGGTTCGATTGGGACTTTATTTTCAAAAAGGGATCCTTACTGTTCTTTCCCATTCCACTAGCAGTCAACCACCGCGAGCCGGACAGCTGCTGTGTTGGATTACCCCACACCTTTTTTTTACAAGGTCCCGATTTTATACCAGCAAGCTGTACTTCATTGATCTTAAACTGAGCAAGCGGCGTAACTTCCTCTTCTTCGTTATCTTTCTCATTGGATTTTGCCATTTTCTCGTTTCCTTCATCATACATATCCTCCTTCCCGTTCCTTTTTTCATAAATTCGGTATATTTTAGGCTTTGGAGGAATAAATACCCGCTCAACCTGAACTAGCGAAAGAAACGGGTTACCAACTGATTCATAATTTCGCATCGGATCACGAAGCTGCACCATTAGTGCTACAATGAAGTTGTCACCCAGCAAACCCCATCTCTTACTGGAACCCTGACCCTCCTTCCGATCTTTTTGACCACGACTAATCATGTCAGCTGGGGTAGCATGATGAGCAGCAAGGATCTTGGAAGTTCTGTCGCTGTTCCGATCCTCCTCATTCACTTTTCCGGAATCAAGCCTCATCCACTCATCTAGAGTAAGAGACAGACCCATCATTCCATCAACATCCTGCCCTTTATGTTTAACATCTAGCAGTTGCAATCCAGCGGCGCCCTTCAATCCAAGTGAGCCACCATTTTTGGCAGCTATACCTTCAAAAGCTGAGGTATTGCCAATGGATTTAGGACGATTGTTTGATGGTGAGTATATATTAGACATGTCAGATTGGATTCTCAAACCTTCAATGGCTAGGGCCTCAATCTTGTCTATGGCCAAGGGCGCAAGATCCTCTAAAGAAACAAATTCCGACCTGTTCTTCCCAGTTTCTGAAGAAAAAGATGGCATGTTGTTTCCAATCTCACTCCCACCAAGAGTATTTCCTTCGGTTCCTAATTCCGACTTCAGGAAAGTATCCTGCCTGCTATGAAACAGAAAATGTCTGCTTAAGACCAAGGTCTCTAAAGGCATTAAGTGATTTTCAAATAGTTTAGGCGGACAAAAAGTAAAACACCAGTCACTGGTACAAACATCTATATGAATGAACTGTTATAATGACTAAACATCAAAGCTTAGTTAGAGCTTGATTGAAATAAAGCCTACACATCTATCTTAGCAAGTAACAAACAATGAAGAATGGATATCTATGATTGATCTTTCATGATTTTCTTTTTTGCAAAGACATCTTTTGTGATTTAAATGTGATCTCAAACATCTCCTTTTTCCTTTGTGCAGGAAAATGCCATTCATGTTAAAACACAAGACAAAATAATTGCACTCAAAAACTACATCCTGCCAAGGCGTAAGTGCACTAAACATAATAATTGGAACTAAACAAAAAAAAATCTTGAAGGTCAAATTGAAAACAACAAACCTCTTATTTGCCTTGAAACAAGGAATAGTATCTGATGCTAGCTGCTGCATTGACTTCCCTGTAATATCTTCCAAAGGCATCAACCTGCTTGCATGCATCGAGAGTTTTTCGATCCCAATTGAAGCCATTCGCCGCAGTATGTCCTTGATTTCTGAACCCATCTCTGCTGGCACAACTACAGGGCTTGAAACCTGCATGACCAAGTGCCCGTTGTTCTTACAATTCCTGAAGAGTGAGGGGCTCATAGACCTCAGGAATCCTCCATCCTTTGTTCGAAGGTATGGACCTAAGTCCGCTCCAAGAGAGGGAGAACCTAGTGACTCCTCGCGGCCAAGATCTATCGTGCTGCCAAAACCATGCCTGCTTCCAGATGGCGAACTGCAAAAAGCCTTTTCATTCAAACCCCATTCACGCATTAAGGCTTCTGTCTCTGCATCTTCCAGTAACTTGGCTCGCTTTTTGCTCTTCATTTCCTGAGCTGCTTTCTTGTGTTCAGCTTCGGCAGCATCAACCATCGAAGCAAGGTCCAAATCATCCCCCCAATCATATTCCTCTGATATCTCAAATTCAGGATTCCTCCAAGAGTCCTTTTCAGACTGCCTCCATCTGGATTCACAGGAGTTATCATAAGCCTCCTTGGATAACTCAAATTCTTGCCAAACAAGCTCACAAGGGGATTCCGTACCACTCTCGGAGTTCACCTTGAACGACGGGCTATGTTCTAGACCAACCATTTTAAGGAACTCATTTGCAATGGATTCCGTATCCTCGTCGTCAAAATCAAGAGACCTACTCATTCTCCTGGTCTTGTAGCTGGCTTTGGTCCCAAAGTAATCAAAATTCTCGGCACTTTCCACTCTCCCCGCCACCGATTCCAAATCAACAGATTCAGAAACAGAAACACTACCAAACGCCAAATCCAGTTCGTCAATGATTTGCTCATCGAACACCAAACCATCATAAGGAGTACCACCGTCGGCACCCAACAACTCTTTCCCCTGACCAATCCCCTTACCACCGATAGCCGAATCGCAACCATCTACCAACACTTCCGTTCCTCGGTCGATCTCCACCACCTCCGAACCACCACCAACTTTCAGCTCCCCACCACCCGCCACAACCTTATCGACCGAAGAATCCTTCGTACTCCCAATTCCCCTCCACCCATCGCCCACCACCATCTCCTTAACGTCTGGCACCTTCACCACCACCTCCTCCATCCTAAAAGCCTCAATCTGAGGTCTAACCACATCCCCAACCTCCTCATGTTGCACCCTCACATCCTCGCAACCCCCCGAATCCAGCACGCTTCCGACCCGCCTCAACGAACCCGACCCCTTCTCCTTCCCCTTCCCAAGGACCAAATATCTAAAACTAACCTCAACCACCGCCCCCTTCCCCTTCCCTTCGAGCCCAAACCTAGTCTTCCACCACCCGCACCCGTCCTTCTCCAACTCCTCCAACCTCACCGGCAGAAACCTCGTCAGGTCCACCTGGTGCTTCCCGAGGTCCACCTCCGGTGCGCCGACGACGGCCGCGGAAACAACGAACAACCTCGACTCGTACTTCGCGGCGCCGTGAGGCCCGCTCCGGGAGCCGTAGACGGAACAGAAGTGGTGGAGCTCCTCGTCGAAGACGGCCTCGCCGGAGGAGACCCTGGCGGGGCCGGTGGAGGCATCGGGGGAGGGGGAGCCGGCGAGGCGGCGCCAGTGGAGGCGGAGGCTGAAGCCGTCGAAGCAGGAAGGGAGGCAGGATATGGAGTGGACGTGGAGGGTGAACCGGAGGTCGTGGCGCCGGCGATTGAGGCTGGAGAAGGATTTTAAGGTTTTCCAGAGGGAGTTGGAGGTGGTGGTCGGTTTCTTCTTTAGGGTCGGGAGGTCGCCGGAGAAGGAATGGGACCGGTTGTGGTCGGGGGAGGAGTAGGATTTCGGTTTCTGGGAGAGGGCCCGGGCTAGAGTTTGGACTTGCTTTTGGCCTGACGCCGGCGCCGTTGCCGGCTCCGGCTTACGATGCATGTGATGTGATGTTGGAAGATGTTTTGTTTTCTCACTTTATTGGAACACAAAAAAACAAAATTATGATTTTTTTACACATTTTCTTCTATACAAACTTTGTTTCACCTTGAAGGACTAGCTTGAAAGAAACTTCGATTCGAAATTGGAAACAAAAGTTTGTCTGGAAGAAATGCAATTTTCTAAGGAGATGGTTAAGGTTTACTGAGACGGACTTTGTTTTGATTTCTAATGGTGTTAGAACCAAAAGAAGTTGTAGAATTTGAAGTTTAGGAGGTTTTCTAACAAGACGATGATGAGTTTGTATAAATTGGGCAAATGATTTCGTTTCTTGGTGTAATCCGAAGAAGACCAGAACAGGGTTTGGACCAATGCGATAGTGATTGAATGCACTTTGGTGAGGTTTTACGTTTGGGGAAGATGGAGATTTGTGATTGCTAAAGTTAGGACTTAGGATGTGTGAGAGAGAGAGAGACACGCAGGAGAGAATTTCAAATGGACAATTACATGGGAGCTCAATGAGACATGGGACAGATTTGAAGTAACATTTTAGTGATTATTGTATTTTTTGTGTATAGTGAAGAAAAGGTTTTTATATTTTTTGTGTCCTCTGAGATTGGCATGGGCCAATTGTTAGACCTATTCTTTGTTGTTTCCTCTTTTTGATTTGCTCATTTGCGCGTGTGAAGGGTTAGCTTAAATATGATAATTAAGAGGTGTCCTTTGCCTTGTCGATCAAACCAACCAAAGACAGTTATGTGTCATTTGAATTCAAATAATGGAGCCCACGCCCTCTTGTTGGTAACGATCATATCTTCTCATTTCTCTAAAAAAAGGTAATAGCACATTAGATTAGTAGGATTGATACTACTTTTATAAGTTAGTAGTTCTATTTCGATGAGTAACGGAATCGATAAATTACATTCTAATTTATTACTTTAGCTTTCTCTTAAGTATTTTGTTAATATATTAGTTTACCTGTTAACGGATGAAGAAATGACGAAAGGGCAATTGTAGATTTTAAATAAATCTATATTAAATCAAAGGAGATACCTTTTCCTCTATGATATCATTATAATGTTTGAAATTTAATGTATGTCACGTAATTTCAAACATATTTGATCGAGATAGATACAAGCCTAATTGAATATTTTCCCTTGGCATAAAAAATAAAGAGAAATAAATTTGCTCTCCATCTAAATGAATGATAATGCGGGCCTGGTTTCAAATAGGTAAAGATTTCTTTTTGGCCACGAGTTTGCTTCTTCATGGCTAGTCTCTTCCCATAATAAGCAAAGCTAATTGATCGTTAAACTCAAATCGAAAAGGACAAACACTATAATAATAATCTCTCAAAGAATAAAAAAAACACAAGGCTAAAACAGGTTATTCTCACCATTAAAAAATTAAAATTTGAATTCCCAATTTGTATGATCATTTGGCTTCTGTGGTGTTCAGTACCAAATGGCGACACAAGTCAGGCCGAAATTAAATAATAGTCATTGGAGATTACACATACAACTTGAGCACCTAAGTTATAATGATTGGAAAAAGAAACAATAAACAAAGGAGCATTTCTCTCTCCTATTTTGTCAAGAGTACATAAATTTTGAGGAAAATTTGTCTCCTATTTTCTTCTTCTGATTCCCCCAAGCATTTTCAAGTGCAGCCAAACATGCATCTTGCATGGATGTCTGTACCGTAAACTTGTTTTCATCATCCGTCTTCCTTTACTAGACTTGATGGATGACGGTTTTTCAGATCTAATAGTTGTTTGAGAGTTTGGTGGTTCTGATTTAAGTGCAGCATTCTCTGTTTTTCTGACAAAAAGTGCAACAAAGAATCCCTCCATGCCATCTTCTTGCCTTGTTCTTAACAACCGTTCAGCTGACAAAGGATCAAGAATTACAGATGGTTAATGGTGCGGTAATAGCTTAGGAGAAGTAAATGAGTTGGTTGTAGTGCAGACTTACATCCTTCAAAAACTGGGAAGCCACGATGAGGCCACTCTGGGAAAGGAGCCACCAATTCGAAATTCAGGGAAGCGGCCAGTGGGAGGATGGAATTGACAACATCCTCATTCTCCATCTGGTGGATTGAACATGTGCTATACACAACTCTTTCAACTGCAGGAACTGCAACACAGATAAAATAATAAAAAGATTATCAAATGTTCTAAAGAAAGTTCATGCAATCGATCTTCTAAGAAAGTTCGTGCAATCGTGATTTTCTATCAGTAAAAAGATTGCTGAGAAAGAAGATAATGCTTGCATGCAAGCACTGCAATGTAAATACCACCACAAAATGTACATCATGACAAGCACGAGACAACTGACTTACAAGACAGTGCATGGGTGAGGGCCTTTCTCTGGAAAGCAGCAAGCTTATTTATTCTGTCACAGTCAACTGCTTCAGCATCATTATCTACATAGCGCAATAGGAGCTATCTTAAGGTCAAAGTGGTATAACAGGGAAAGGTTTACACTGAAAGCTAAACTTGTAGATGAGGCTTCATTAAGTATAATGAAAGTTTAAGAGTACCACCAAACAGAGAACATTATATGTCAAAAAAAAATTATTTTTATCTATCGATGACTACCCAAATATTGCATTTGCTTTTACAAAATGCCCACATTCCCTTTACTTTGAAATATTTAACATCAGTTTGGTGACAATGTATCCAAGGATAGATAAATATAAAACATTCATTCATATTTGTTTACCTCCAATCTGTTTACATGCATTCCCAAATGGCGTACCAGGGTGCTAATTACTTATAAAGGAAGATAATTATGAATCAACAAACAAATTTTTATTCAAATCACCTTCTATGTTTGAAGGAAGAAGATGATCTAATCTCTCTGTGGAAGTCCCCGACCCAGAGCAGGAAGGATCTAAGAGAATTGCCCTGACCTGCGTGTATAAATGTCACTGTGACATCTAACTTGATAGGCGAGGGCAAAGATAATGTTTTACCTCCGAGAATGGTGGTTCCATTGAATTTATGTCCAAAAAGTCACCTTGGAAAACACTAATATCTAGAATTGATGTTAAGGTGCAGCTCAGTGTTTGTCCATCAAACTGACAGGAGCTCATTTCAGCAAATATTATATCAGAGGAACAAAACTGGACCGGTGGTCTCCTTTCGTTGCATACAATGTTTTACATCATATATTTCAGACATCAAAGGATACTTGAAGCACCCGACCTTCTTATCGTATCTTGAAGGCGTCTGACCCTCTTTTCATTAAGCTCGCATGCTAAAATTGTCCCCTTCCCATTCATTAGTGCTGCAAGCTGAACAGTTTTGTTTCCTGGAGCTGCACATGCATCGAGGACCTTCAAAAGAAATGGCTCAGAATAACACATTTAAATAAAAGATATGAATAACTGGCTAGTGTATAACTTTTTCATCATCAGCCCAAGAGATCGGACATTGACTAGGTTAACTACCAAAGGGAAACCATAAGAACAAGAACAAGAAAGAGAGATTATGTGCACCTAGAAAGACAACTCTCTTGATAATATCCAGCAATAGTAATTAATTGAAGCATGACTTTAGATGGCTTCCATTACACTGCTAGTGCCAAATATAGCATCTGAAGTAATAACTGAAGAGAAAATTCTAGAGGGAAACATACCTGCCAACCAGGTTTTGGGCTAAGAGCGGATGCTGGCATTGAACTTCCTTTACCCTGATAGTAACAAAAAATAAGAAACAGATAATTCGATTACAGAAGCATTAGTTCACATATTTTTGGTACATTCTCTTATATCAATTATCAAATGATAAGTACTAACGTACACGTTAGAAGGGTCAAGACTCAAGAATCAATATGATCTCTTAAAGGAGTTATCATTATCCATCTATGATAAAGTCCGTGTTAAAATGACACGTATATATACATAAAGTATTTCAATAAAACCAAGTCACTTGTCCAACTCACTTGCAAGAAGAGGCTCCCATTCGCAACAAGTGGATGATCATGCAAATCAGTCCCAGCAGGCATCACCAACAAATGTGGTACAATATCATCCTTTTGAACCTATTTACCAAGTGTTGGTCAAACCGTAAGAAATACATGAAATTCTAAATATAGAGAAAATATATTTCATATGACATTATATTGATTAATATAATTAATTACATCTTTTAGTCCAAATAGCATATCCGGGGTAAGCATAGGCTAAGTAGGACCGGTCATAAATGGGTGAGCCCTCCCACCCCCAGGTTATGTGATTTGACATGTATAAATGCTTACACCTTGTTTAACATCATATATGTTCGTTTGTGATTCTAAAAGGGAACTTGTCAAGGGAAATCCCTGATTGGCCAATTAGCACGCTTTCTTGGATAAGCTATTTATCTGAGGTAAATTTCTAGGTTTCTTCCAAATAATTTTTCCAGTGTAATGCAGCTATTTAGTTGGATGCTAATTATAATTTGCAATTTTATGCGAAATGCTAGATGAAAGTGCACAAATTTTAATATGCATATGTGACACCACAGCAGTTGTCTTCCAGAGATAAATAGGTTAGTGATGGGTGACATGGGCCATAGATGGGTAAAATATATTCATCTAAACAGGTTTGGCCTTAAATGTCTCAACTAGAACACAATTCATTTAGGTGACTCTTCGACAAATTAATCATGACGGTATAGAGATGTAGGAAAACATAAGCAGTTAAAATCTAAATTAAGATGCAACATATACCAAATTAGGTCTATTAGAATTATAAATTAAATTACTATAGTATGATATATTGTTCAAAGATGTTGAAATAAATACAAAAGGTGACCTTGTATTGTTTCCTTAACTCTTGAATGGCAGAATCAACATCTAGTTTCAGTGCATTCACTCGAGCATATCTTGGCCTGGCAACAGCTACAAAAAGCAAATTTTAACAAACAATGATACCACAAGCTGAACTTAACAGTTCAAAAGCAACGCCTCAATCTAAGTACGAATTTGAGAAGTACTCAGTTCAAAATTCTCAGGTAAAAAATGTGTTAAGCATTTCACCTTGCGTAGGGAGCACTTTACACAAAATAAATATGGATAACAAAGCTTCATATGTCCAGCATATCATTAGTACTAAAAACTGTAGGAATAAGGATATCGATAATCAACTATTATTTTTTACATTGCAACACAGTTGGTATTTTGTACATACAATGATTTTTTTGTGGTGACAATAACTTTGTTATGATAAATCAAGACCAGCTTTAAGCAACCAATTGATAGTGGTTATCGAAGGTGGTGTATATGTCCTTGGGAGAGGAAAATGGTGCATTCCATGTGTTCAAACGCCTTTCAGCAGAAATGAATATTGCAAATTTGACAAGAAATAAATGTCCACTGATATAACGATAAGGTATTTGCACTACCAATAAAAAAGGGAACTTTGCACTATATCATGTAATGGTTTGAAGAAAGACCTGCAATTTGATGGTTTGACAGCAGATCATCAAGGCGCTTAACCTTTCTTCTTACAAGGAGCTGAGCTACTGATGTTTGAATGTCTTTCCTTTTGGCTGTAAGAAACTTTTCAACTGATGAACCTTCACCTTTCATGAGGGCAGACTACGAGGAAAACAACAGGAAAGTGGAACTGAAGTCTTGAGCGACAGTAAAAGTAGCTATATATATAAGAAGAACAAGAATACGAAAAGTTTCTTTAATGGAACAGTAGTGACTAGTATAAAATAAGCCACAAACAAAAAAAGCATATCACATCATTGTTAAGTCTGTATAATACGCTACCATGATTCTCCATTAGCAAAATTGTACTCAATTCCCACAAAGCACTTCATAATAGATTAATAAAAAATTGTGAATAGAGTGACAAATAGACCTCAGATTCAGCTGTAAAAAGCTTTCTTCAAGCTCTACCACAGTACCATGTACATTTTACAAATAAACTAGAAATAAAACTATCATAATTATGATTGGATATGATTTATATTATTACAGAAATTATCTAGTGAACCCAGAGCTTATTTTTCCTATTTTAAACCCCCACCATATTCATCACTCATCTGAAATTGTAAGGTAGATTAAGACTATGGGTGACTATGCTAATAAATAATTTAATGATGGATATTAACCGTAGAATAACTGTAATTTAGATCTAACGGTGAGATTGAAGGGAGCTTAAATTAGTAAGATGAGCCCTGGGCTCACTGGATCTTGACTCGTTATTATTAACACCAAACGTGATAAGAATATGTGTACCTATACAATCCTAAATCTAGGATGAGAGTTGGATAACAACTCTGTGTGTCCAAATAATCTAATTTCAGATGATCATATGTTGCGCATGTATAAACTATAACCAGATACTATCAATTGAATTTTTAATGAGAAAAGTTTCAGATAACTTGATTAATTGAACTTGACCAAACCTCAAAATCAATCTCACAAAACAAACACATGATCCATTCAACACAGCGAGAACGAGAACTGAACCAACCTTCTGCCCAAACAGCATATCATAAGTAGCCACATACACCAACTCCTGCTGTCTCTGCACAACCAAAACAAACTCAAATACTAAACAATCAACCAAACTCCAAATTCTAACCTCGAACCAAACCACCACCTTCCATTTCCCGGTCATCACACCAGCCTCCTCCAAGACCCCCTTCAAAACGGGAAGATCTACACAAACCACCAAACACAATCACAAACCGCGCAAGAAAAACCACAAAAGGCGCCACCTTTCTCACGTTTGAGGGTCTGCACGACAAGAGCGAACGTGGCCTTCTTGTTCCGGACGGAGGGAGCGTACACGAGGGACTTGATCGTCCCGACGGCTTTCCTCCGGGCGTCACCGGCGAGCACAGCGCGGAGCACCTTGGCGGCTTCTCGCCGGGCGAAGTAGGCCGACCGCGTCGCCGAGGTGCCGCCGGTGAAGCCCTTGTTTGGGGGTGGCGGCGGTCGAGGCATTGGTGGTGGTCGGTGGGAAGAGATGTGATTTGGGGGAGGGATTGGAGCCGTTGGATTCGGATTGGAGGCTGGATTGGGTCTAAATGGGGTTTAGGGGTTTGGAAATGGACATCCCCGGTGCTGTGCGGATTTCGGTCCGGGTTCGGTCTGGATCACGGGATAAATTCGATTTTTGGTGCGATCCGGTCCGATTCGGTCTAAACTCAGTCCAAAATCTAATTTTTTTCTCAAAATTTCGGTCCGATTTGGGTTTTTGGACTGGACCCCGGAGAGCATCCATGTCTGGACCGATGCTCACCCCTATACATCCCTCAGTCATAAAAAAAAGACTTCGGTGAGGCGTCGTTGGATTTGCGACGACAATGGTTTAGGGCTAGTGATTTTGGGTAGTGTGTGTATTATTCGTGTCCGATGATAGAACTACCAGAGTACTCGCCCCGTAATCATGTTTTATGAAAAAATCATTCTAATTTTTTCAATTTGACTCGTCAATTTTCCTACTTCACAATATTTAACCACAATTTTTTTATCTTTCAACTTCCCAACCATAAGACCTTATAAAAAATTGTGCATTCAAATCACTTTTTTTCTACCAAATCATTTCTTACATTTTATAATATATATCATTATTTATCTTTTTACGTGAAAATTATTAATAAAATTTACTATTAATTTTTTAATTTTTTCAAAAATAATTATTGGACCAACGTTTATGAAATGATCAATTAATTAACTGCAAGCAGATAGTAGTGATATGATAATTCAAACTTACTGAAATTGTCATATTTAAGTTAACCACTAAAAATCTAGTATTTCAAATATACAATATTTATATAACAATATAGGTGTATATTTGTAAAACATGAAAAGATAAAAATTTCGGTGCTTTTTTTATAATTTTTTTATTTATTTCTAACATATGTCCATCGAAAAAAGTAGACTTCATATTCTCTCTCTCATTTTCTCTCTTACAACTGTATTTTTAATAAAAAAGTTTCATTTTGAACGGTCAAACTAAAATGCACAATAAACTTTGGACTCCATGTTGCCCCAAAACGATCCGACATAATCCCAAAATGGTTAATCGTTGCTGACAGACCATCAATAGTCAACTCTGGACGGTAACACCTTTAGGTAGAGATGGGTACCAGGTCGGGGCAAAACTAATGGGTCGACCCGTTTGCTCACAGACTGTGCTGGGACTGTTTGATTCCGTGGAGGGAGGTTGTTTGTCGGATCCACTCCTGTGAATTCATACCCACTTCCTATCGACTTCCGTGGTATGTATAAAAAATATTTTGCGGTCTAAAAACAACGGAAAGTCATCGTATGCGGTCAACTGTACACATTTCGGTACATCAAAATGTTCTTAATGTTCGACTGAATAGTGAATACATTTTGATCCACCAAAGTCTTTAAAAAGAATTACTAGTTCGAATAACGGAACGATGCTAGCTTGGAGAAAAAAACTTAGTAAATGATTCTTAAACCATTGTCTCTGGTATGTAATTAAGGTAATATTTGTATAGCAACAAAAGAATGCATCTGTTCATTATTCATTTCATAGCACCATTGGTGGAAAAAATAGTGAGCAGTTAATTTAGGATGGTGGTTTTGACCTCCACTAAGGCCTCGGAACATGGACTTTCCATTGTTGTTTTCCCAAAATCAGAATAAGGCATTCATTCCTTAGATGGTCCCTTTTTGCATCTGTCATCGTTTTGTAATGTTACCGAATGGCATAGATGTATGACACTTGAAAACTGAATAGGTTGTAGTGATAAAAAGAAACTGAAAATGATCTTCTGTACAAGAAAACTATAAGAATACACGATGCCAAGGATTCATCATTCATGCCTGGGGTAAAATGAATCCTGTATCTAAAGCTCTTACTCCCATGTGTTTGTTATGTCATAATTTCATCTGAAACCAGGCAACCTTTCTTTGTCAAATGCAACTAAATTGTCCAGCTCAAAAGGCTCGGTCAAGAGAGACATAGATTAAACACAACTTCGTGTCATTCTATCTGTAGACTACTGTCCTTCGTTATTATTATTATCTCATAACCTGGTTTCTATGTAAATAGCTAGTGCACGTTGATCTAACCTACTGGTTTTCCACTGTAATGATCCATTATCTTGTGCTTTGAAGATTTCAACAGTAACGCTGACATGTTTCTGGCCTAATCTGTTGTTTTCTGATTCCTGCTCATCATTTTGGTTACAATATTTCATTTTCTTCACCTTGACCATCTGTGAAGTTTCCTGCTGGCTTCAATTTCTAGAGTTTAAAAAAAGGTCTGCTGCCAGATAATCATTTTGATTATCTTTTATCAGATATGGCTTCTATGATGAGCTAGTGTATAAGAAAATATGGAAATGCTAACGTGTAGGGGTATTTTACAGTCCTTTTTTATTTTCTCATTGGTGGTCTTGGTGAAACATTTAACATTGTTTTGGAGGGAATTTTCAGGTGGTCTTGTGTAAATATATAAATGTAACTTGCGGTTCTTCTCTTCCAACTATTTCTCGATGAAATATAATTCCAGATCGACTTGCAGTTATTGAACTCTAGCGTCACGGTGTTTAAGTACAATTGCGATTAGTGTGTTTAAAAAACTCCCATCACAAGAAACTCTTCACGACAAAATAGCATCTGAAAACTCTTGGGATCAAGAGGGCAAGCACGTTGACTATCTCAACCCGAACATGTGAGGAATCTAAAAGAATCCGCATTTACCCGCTGCAGTCAGAAATACTGTGGCCAATGAAAGTGAAATCATAGAAGAATCTGATTCTGTTGCCGGAGGGGAGGAGCATAATAAGTTTTGGATATAGGAAATTTGTAACCTCCGAAACAGCAGAAATTTTGAAAATTTACAATCACAACAATAAAGGTTAATAATCAAAGGCGGGACTGTTACTTCTCATAAAACAAATAGCGGTGCACCAAATTACATCAGAGTTTGTCAAAATGATACATGATTACAACAGAACAAAAGAAGATAAAACGTAATCATGTTGACCTCAGTGGTCCGAGTAGAGGATCCGACTCCAAAATGCGTGTGTCCGCCGATCACCACCACACTGGACCTACTGTGATCCTGAAAAATATATAACAACAATGCCTGAGTTTCCAGAAGGAAACCTCGTATGCCAACTCACCTATATGCATGCATTACGCAAATGAACCTATCATTCTAGTAGCATGTCATGACATCAACAGAAAGGAAAACAGTTCCCCCGAAGGGTAAAACAGGACATCAGTCCGACAGTCAACATCGGGTCTCCCGAGGAGACCTACTGCAGGCACATGCAGTCTTACAGCACGCGACATCGCACCCCCCACACGCGGCTACACTACTCAAGGGTTCGGTAGGGAGCCTCTGTCACGCCTACGGGCCGATAGAATACAGATCGGCAAATCTCTGTGGTCGGAGCCACGGGGACCAACGGGGCCGTCGCCCGGAAGGTATAACAACATCATCTCGATAGGTGCCCAGTCGAGGAATCAACATAGCCGGAACAGCCTCGGCCCAACAATCATCATCGCCGGCACAACCTCGGCGGCATCACCGACACAGCATCGGTGGTCCATCACAAACGTCTGGCACAACATCGGACGGGTCCATACCGAAGTCTGTCAGGTCATCAGGCTCCACGAGCCGCAAACACCTACCGCACCACTATAAAAGCAGGACAGCGACCTCCGTAGCCTGTAGGCCGGTAGTCACCTCACCCAACGCCAGTTGCGTGCCCGCACAAACATCAAACATTGGGATCCGCGATCCCTCAGGCTTGCTATACTACAATGAGTCCAATCAATCCATCACATTAGTCACGCTCCATACATGGAGGTGACGCGTCCCGAACACCCACACTTTCCCACACGACTGTCCCTGGGCAGGCACGCGGAACGCGCCTACCGTCACCTCCCGGCTCACGCACAAGGCGAGGACACGGGTTTCCGTGGACAAAGTTGTCATTCAAAAAGGGAACCAGGAATCTGTCCTGGGCCCAAACGGTCGACCGGAAGAGGTGATTCGGTCGACCGCTTCCAGAAAGGAAACGGTCGACCGTACGCCTAACACGGTCTACCGCTGCGCTCAAAACACAATCCCCAACGGTCTACCGAAGGTCTAAAACCGGTCGACCGAACGAGGTCAAAAATCCGGAGTCTGGTCAACATTAAATTCAAATCTATCGGTCGACCGACTCAGGGGTCTCGGTCGACCGAAAACAGACAGGGTCAACCTAATATTTCTACGTCATATAACAGTCGACCGAACGAAAACCAACGTCCGAACATCATGCATAATAATCCAATAAACTTAAGTTTCGGTCGACCGAACACAAGGACCCGGTCGACCGAAACACAACAGACAGGCAAAAACACTACATTCGGTCGACTTCCACCTCGCGCCAACCGAGGTTTCTTCACCAAAACCCAACGTCGGAGAGGTCTCCGACCTCCTCCGACCGACCAACACAACCCTCTCGTGAGGGTTAACAACCAAACCAAACTAAGGAGCGGCATACCTCAAAGAAGACGACGAAACGCCGGAGCAACGCTCACGCCTCCGTCACCTTGTCACGCGCGACCTCCTCTTCGCAACGACCTCCTCACGCCGGAGCCTCCGAGTCTGCTGGTGGCGCACAAGCAAAGGGAGAGAGTGAGTGAGAAAAACGCAAGGAAGGGAGAGAAAGTGATCAAAACCCACATTTAAACCCAACCCTCTCCTCGCTATAGTGCACTACACATCAACCCATCATCCTCCTCTCACGTCTACAGTACACGCCCCTCCTCTTCTCCAAGCGACCACTGTAGCACGCCTCTTTCCCATGCTAAATACATCCTTAATCTCCATTAACCCTCTAATCTAGGTTAGGGTTCTAACAAAATCTGTTTTTGTCGTTGATGCTTTTGTTTTGAGAGGTTGACGTGAGTGTTCATTGACTCGAAAAGTTTTTGCGTCTGTGTAGTAGGACTGATAAGTCCTCTTTAATTTTGTTGTAAACCCAGTAGGAGGAAACTATGGTGTAATTCGAAAACCATGCTGTGGATCAGTGATAACAGCATGGTTGGTTTAATTTCAATAGTAACTACCAACTTTTTTTTTTAAAGCACCTGAAAACATAAGGATGTTTTGGAAAATTAGAGTATGATATTTGGAACAACTGTCATGCATGCCACATTGGTCCCTCGCAGTAAAAAAGTTTCATGCGTATTCATCAAATCTAAACCATCATTGTCAAGAAGCACTTTAATTAGTCGCATTTCACACACTACCAGCTGGTAGACATGACATGTACGTATGATAACTTTACCCATCTGACGTCAAGATACTTTCCCAATTTATGATGAACTCTTCTAATGTCGACGTGGGTAAATTCACAACCACACCCATGCACAGAGCATGTACAGTAGCCACCATTATTGGAGAAAACTTCGTGATTTCCAAATCTAACTTGCTTGGTCAGATCTGAAACAGAAACGTCTTTTTGTAGTAGGTCTTCATGCCTCCGAGATGAACGTACATCTTGATAGGTTACAGGAGGTAAGACATATACCTGGTCCACTTTGTGTCTTAATTGATCTTCTTCGTAGTTCATATCGTTGTCCATTCCTGTGATAATATTACAACATAATTGTACTATATTGTCACATTATATGATTAAGATAGAACATGGTCGAATATATGAAAGGTTACTCCATTTTTTATTTATTTAGATACATACTATATTTTTGTAGCTTTGCACCATATTCTACAAGGGAAGTGTAATTTGGAATGAATGAATTCACTAGTACCGAATAGGCTTCCTCTGCAACATATATGCATCGTGCTCATTTTAGGACCATATATATTTCATGTCCTGTCATGTTGAGGTCTACTGCAACGACCAGTTCAAGTCAAACTTGAAGTATCTGTAGGTATGCATTAAAACATCAGCATATAACTTAGCTGAGGGCCTAAACTAACATCCTCAACAACGGAAGAAATTAAAAAAATTCAATATAACACAAACACGATGTTATTACATAAGAAAACAAACAATTGGTGTACCAACCTATATACTATATATATATATATATATATATTTGAGAATTTTAAGAGTGTGATTACAAACAAAAACTAAAGGGAAATGTACATGTAATCACTAAGACCTCAAAAACATGAAAACACATGATCTGACTCCGAACACGCTCCTCCTCAGTCACCACCTCCTAACGTCACTCATGGCCTGAAATAAAACATGAATATGCCTGAGTTTTCCATAAGAAAACCACATATGCCAAACTCATATCACAATAAATGAACTAAACAACTATAAGCATGTATGATATGAAATGCAGTAACCAAACATCAACGTCTCACTGGACCTCCGGGAACTCTCTCCCTACCACAGTAGACATAAAACAATAACGGGTCTCGTGAGTCCTCTAACCCAACCCTCACAAGTGTCCCAGGCACCACAACCGGAACATCCTCGGCTACAACACAACTCTGGATCACTGTCAGATCGACAATGCCCGTACCGTTGCCCCTCCAAGGTCGGGGACCCGTTGCTTCGAGCTAGCTCCATAACACCAACGAACCACTCTCAGACCGGCAATGTCTGTACCGTTGCCCCAAAAAGGCCGGAGACCAGTTTCCCTTGAGTTTGGTCCCACAATATCAGAATAATACAAAACTGCACCAAAACGGTCGAACAAAGCACCAAACTGGTCGACCGAATCCCTCTCCAGAGGACTGGTCCAACCGAAAAACCTGTCAACTGGTCGAACGACAAAGAGAACCCATTCGATCGAATTCCACCAGTAAAAACCTTTTACCGCATAAAAATCACAAACGGTCGAACAACACGAGATCGACAGTCGACCAAAAATGGACAGTTTAATCCAACTTATAACAAAATACATCGGTCGACCGAAACAACAAAAAAGGTCAAACGAACTTTAAGTTATTTTAAGTCATCGGTCGAACGAGGTCTTAGGACGGTCGACAGTTTTATGGTCTACACCCCAACCGACCTAAAACAGCGTTTCGGTCGAACGACAAAGGGGTCTCGTTCAACCGAAACCCACCAGTAGCGTCATCTTCTCGCTCAACATGCACCACCGGTCGACCAACCAAGGGTGTCGTTCGACTGGTGTGAGAGATAAACGCCAAAATTACATTACGATCGGTCGACCGAACCACTAAACAGTCGACTGATTCAGTGCTGAACTTGCTGCACTAGTCTGACGACCCATCCGGCCTACCGTCGACCACTCCAACACTCACTAAAGCATAAGTAAGTATCAAAGTAATGTTTGACATACCTTGAAGGCTTGTAGAAGCCCTTGAAGAACCACTGTGAGCGTCCCTTCAAGAAATCCATTCTCCTCCGGCAACTCTTTGAGCCCGATCACCTCTTCCGATCAAACACCATGATCCCTTCACTTCGCGCCAACAGAGCTGGGAGGGATTGAGATGGGAGTGAGAGACGCGAGAGAGAGCGAGAAATGAGTGAGTGAGTGAGAGAAGAGAGAAATAAACCCAACCTTTATACTCTTCTCCACTCCATCTCCACCATCCAAATCAATCTTCTCCAATCAATCTCAGTCATCCTATCCATAAACCTCCAATTAGCCCCCTAAAAGTCAATTAATCCAAATAATAAGGGTTTAAGATATTACAACCCGGTCATAAAAACGTCGTCGTACATGCTTTGACACATTTTAATATTGCTTGTCGAATGTCGTTGCCTTCCGGATCATCAGAGTGAGCTCAATCTTGGGTATCAAACTAATCAAGGAAAAATACAAGTGAGTGTTCAAAGCATCTTTACATCTTGCAAATTATTGTGACTATTGAAAACACAAGAGCTCAACATCACCCAAAAATTGTATTGCATACGTTTTTGATAGTGAAACGTCTTATGCTATGTTGTCGTAGACAAGGAAGCAACAGAGAAAGTTTATTGATCGGTCAGCCCCTTTGGTAAATCAAGTTTGTTGTTGTAATTCATTACCTCGAGAATCAATCAGGATCTTCTTACTTAAAAAATTACTAAAGGTAAAAGGGAAGAACTTAGGTACGTTCCTCTGATATAAATCATCTACTCTAAAATCTCTATATTTAGCTAAAAACATGAAAACTTCGATAAGGGCCGTGTAGGGTTTTTTGTTTGTTTGTTTGTGTGTGTGTGTGTGGTCAAAACCCTCCATCCTTTCACGTTGGAAAAAGTTATCTCTGGATGTTACGTTAGCATGTAACCCATCGGCTAGTGAACATATGTCAATGAGACCTATGATGGAAACTTAACTTGGCAGTAGCGAGGAAGTTTCAGAAGATCTTTGATTACTAAATGGAAGGTTCAAGGAAATCACAAACTCTACATCAAGACATTTAAATTTATGTTTTTAAAAAATATCCTTAAGCATCAAAAAAGATTTCATATATCCAAAATGCCCTTAAATTTGACATATATGGGAAGAATTAGAGATAAGTTTTTTCATTAATGCCAAGAAATTGGAAATTTTTGCAACTAGGTTTAGAGAATATTACTCAAATTAATGAGTATATATAGTTTTCTTATAATCTTCGAGTCTTCTTTACTTTTCCAGCAAGTTGGGGCTATATATGAGATTATGAGAGCAAGATTAATCCTTTTACTTCTTCTGTGTATCAAACACGACATGCATGATGAATTGATCACACCAGTTAAACTAAACACGCCTTTGGGCAATAAAAGTTCTGTAGTTGATTAGCTTAATTATGATAAATTATGAAGAAAATATAACATCAATATATCATGTTATATATATACCTACTATTAGTCCAAAAACATAACAAATCCGCTTCAAATCATACTAGACATAATATATCGAATTTTCTTGTCAGGAGTTCACGATCGTCTGACACTAAAAATACTCGGTACAACTAAAAGTTGGACCTACGAGCCAAAACAGAACAATACACAATATAAAGGATATATTTGGCAATAGCAAAATTAATGATGAGAAAACAAAAGGGGACCTCTTTGTCCATATATATATATATATCAAGTGGGATTACCACTTCTCCTACACAATATTATTTGCCACACAAGTGTAGGTTTCATGCCTACCACCATGCCTCCCACAAACAACAACAATACCTTTGACGTCCTTGATTTAGACTTTGGGAATTGCTTGCTCAACATCAACATGTTTGATGAGTCCCATGTTGATTATGAAGCATCAGATTTCCCACATGTAATTCCTCCAAGTGTTCACGAGAGTTGTGCGATCGATCAACAGACCTTTTTAGAAATGGCCACCACTACTACTACTATTGCTGCTACCACTATTAGGAAGACGTGAGATTCGATGTACCTTAACTATAGTTGTGTATTAATTGTTGTTAAGGTATTGTTTTGAGTACTTATATATGGTGATGTTTTTGTGATATTAGGCATCATAATAGAGTGAAGTTGGGTGTTGTGCAGAAGATTGGCTTCAAGATCATGTCGGAGGTGGATGTGTTGGATGACGGATATAATTGGAGGAAGTACGGGAAGAAAGTCATCAAAAACAGCCCATACCCAAGGTATCAATTAAATCTCCATTTCATAAATAAATAAATAAACCCCTTTTTTTTAAGCATCAGTATCATACTAACAAAACCAAGATAAACACATAAATTCTAAAGAAATGAGATATGAGGAAAGGCAGAAAAATCTAGTTGCCAAACAGTTCCTAGGATTCAAACCTGCAACATTTTAAGTTAAAAGAACATATTTTCCACGTATATACTTATGTTCATTTGTAAGAGCAAAGAACATATAAATCATATATGCATGCATCTAGTATTACTTCACTTAATGTTTTTTTTTGAAATATTTTGTTGTTATATATGGTGATACATGTTTGGTTTGTGGTGAAGGAACTATTACAAGTGTTATCATGTGGGATGTTTAGTGAAGAAGATAGTGGAGAGAGATTGTGAAGACCCAAGCTATGTGTTGACCATATATAATGGTGTTCATAACCACAGTATTCCAGTTCCTGGATCTGTTTGCCTCCACACACCACCAGATGATGGGAACAACTCCATGCCTTCATCCTCTGGGAGCTATGTGGATCCTCATTTCTGGAACACAATTTAATTAATTATTTTGGTTGGTGTAATCTTAACTATATGTTGCTTATGTTTTTATATAACATAAAAGGACATGTTAGATGTCACCATGTCTTCAGTGTTGGCATATCAATTTCAGTGTTGACATAGTGCATTCATTTGTGTATCTTTAATTTTACTGGTGAGGATATTTATAGGAGATAAATAGCATCTGTGGAGTACATGAACAAGCACGCGTGTTAAGTAGTTAGGGTGCTGTTCTTATAGCCATTAATATAAGCGTCGAATTGTGAAGGTCATTATCGAAAATGAATTGTATTACTACGAATTGTCAAAGCAAAATGAATGCACATATTGACAAGTTGTACTCTAAGAGTAGTACAGATCAGACTTACAAATTAATCTACATACTTTTCTAGAGAATCTCCTGATGTTTTTCTTCAATTTTTATTCTCTAATGACAGGATGTTGAAAGATATAGAATTGTATTGAATTATGTGTCATGTACGTAGGACCATAACCACCTTTATTTCTAAATGTAACTTCATGTTAGTTAGCTTAGTCCATCACAAATTCTACGTACGACACACTAGCTATTAAAGCCCAAATTTTCTGAACCTTAATAGATCACTTTTAACGCCCTTAATTAGGTTTATTAGACAGTCAGTCTACATTACAACCTTATATGGTACATACATAATTAGTTTGATGATGGATTGATGGGTTAAGATTTCAACTTTAGCTTCTTAATTCGATAATGGTTAAGTAGCATTGCAGCTATCAACAAAATATTGAGAATTAAGCATAAAGTAATAAACACGAGAGCAAATTAGCTTGCATACACGAATAATTAGTGCTTAGAATAGTTGTAATTAGTTAAGTTGGTTAATTGTCCAACACATGAAGCTATGTTTGGTTGTAAATTTGTAACTTGTAAGGAGTGAAAAAGATATATAGCACTTCGAGCTCTTTCAGTATTATCTCTTCTTCCTTATTATTCTTTCATTTTAACCACATCACCTTGAGAGTTCGACAACGAGTGTTTTGTTTTGTTGGAAGAAGGACACCTAAAAGTTTGTTGTTATGCAACAATTAGTTCGCAATCGAAGAGTCGTGTCACAAGTCACAACCCTACAAAGTGAAGCAAGTAGTTTTCATAGTAACAAGAAAATCTACGACCACCATTTTGTTGATAAAACGGTCAATCGACTCAATCCTACTGACAATCTAGTTGCCGAGCAAAGCATAGACTCTTCTTCGGTCCTGGTCACATTAACATTCTCTCTTTCGACACCAAATTTATTGGCTACCAATTATTGGTGATCATTCAACTGAGAACGTATATGACATCGAGGTGTTTATCAGTTTTCTTGTACTTCATATATTTAGTTTTTAAGTTGTTATATTCTAAGTTTCTAACTAAACTTCAAGATACAAATCCCTTTACTAAGATCACATTTTGAATCTTAATTAATTGAACGTCAAGAACCACCCAACGATTTAAGCTTACCTATTTGATTCCTTTGTTAGTTGTTTGTCTCGTTGAAAACCTGTGTATAATATTTCTTACTTGTGTACTTGTAAATTTTGACTCCTACGTAATGTCTTGCAAGTTGCTGATGTCTGTTGGTTGATGTCTGGGAGAGGTCAAAATCAGTTATGTACAGAATCTAAGTCGACAGCATTCTCACTTGTTGGTCCACTCTTCACTAGTCAGTCAAACAAAAAAAACTCACTTTTAAAACCAAATAAACAGATATTGCTGTTTCTTTCAAGTTTCGCAGTAGCTTATCAACAAGACCAGTAATATTCGTTTGTTTGGTGGAACTTTCCGTTTATTTTACTATTTACGTCTAAATTTCATGAAGCCATCTCTAGTTATGTCATCACTTGTCAGTCCTAAACTTCAGTTTCCATGCATAAATATCTCTGCAAATTGCAAGACATACATGCCATCAAAGTCCAGCATAATTACATTATTACTTTAGTGCTAGGGTCATGTATTTATAAGTTGCGCATGGAAAAGTTGCTGAATTGGAATGTAGTTCAACCTTGAAAGAACTCCTCGAACCACAAGTTGGAAAACAAAAAGGCCTTTTGTTTTCTCCAGAATTTAGATTCTCGTCTTACTATGACACATAATAATGTTGATGTAATTATCAACATAACATATATATTAAAATGCAATTTGTTACTCATAATCATATGACATCCACTCTCAAGACTTACACAGACATGATACATGGTCCACTTCGTGCAAGGATTTAGGTGCTCACAGTATAGAGAATAAGAAAAAATAATGGTTCCATTAACATAAACAGGAAAAGTACTACACCCAGCACATAACATCATTAGTGTTTAATCAATTTTACAACTCACAAATTAACATCTATCCAACTATAACCTGTATTTTTCTTGATACCCTTAGTAGACATGTTCTCTCTCAATCTGTTGACGTCATCCCACCTCCCCTGAGCAGCATATATATTGCCCAACACCACAAACGGGGTTGGATTGCAAGCCTCAACCTCCCGAATCTTTCTGGCCACCAAACCACAAATTTTAGCATCACAATAGTTCTGACAAGCACCCAAAAGTGAGAAGTAAGCAGAAGTTAACTTGTTTGGATCACAACTGCTATCTTCTAACAATTCCAATGCTTCCCTTAGCCTTCCTGACCTCCCAAGTAGATCAATCATGCAACCGTAATGCTCGGGTTTTGAGCTTAACCCGTAGACTCTGCCCATCATTTGGAAAATGTCTAATCCTTCGTGAACGTTACCTGAATGGGCACAAGCTGAAAGAATGGAGACGATAGTTGCGGAATTGGGCGCAACCTTGTTTTTAGTCATTTCTTTGAAAAGCTCAATAGCTGAATCATGATAACCATTCCCTCCGTACCCGGAAATCATCGCGTTCCAAAGAGCCGAATCGCCAGATTTATTGTCCACGCGGTCGAATACCCTGTGGGCCTGAATTGGACTTCCACATTTCATGTAAAAGTGGACAAGTGCAGTTTTGAAAATATTATCTCCAATGTCTATGTAAGTTCTTATGACATGTCCATGAATCTCTGTGCCATGTCTGAGATCAAATGTCGAAGCGCAACACTCCAAAGACTAGTGTTTGTATGCAAGCAGAAGACTCTTGATCCCAAAAATTGCATCGTTCTGAATGCCTCAGTTTTGTTCCCGTTATGCGAAAAACCGCTTACCATGATGTTCCATGTTGCAACATCAGGAACAAATCCTTCTGCTTCGAGGCGTTGGAACAATTCTGTTGCCGCATTCAGCTCACCGTGTGCGAAAAAAGCATTGAGGATGGTATTCCATGTGATTGAATTTCGCTCATGGGCAGTTGAAAAGGCGTTGTAGGCCCATCGAATTCTCCTGCTTTTCGCGTACATGTTGATTATAGAAGTCACAATTTTGACATTATAAACCAAATGCCGCTTGAGCAAATAGCAATGCAGTTCTCTCCCACTTAAAAGTGCGCAGATATTCGAACAACCAGAGACGATTGAAACAAAAGTAGAGGAATTGGGCGTTTCCGACGCCTCTAGCATCTCCCGAAAAATCTCAACACCCTCTCTTGGGCAAGCGTTTCGGATGAATCACGAGATCATGGCGTTATAGGTTACGACATTCATCGATGAAGCAAGGTGGAAAGCCATCTCGGCTGAGCCCAAATGGCCACAGTTGGAGTACATGGTTATGATGGCAGTCCGAACAAAGACATCGAACTCGTGCCCCAACTTCACCGAGAAGGCGTGCAGCTGCGAACCGGATAAAACCATGTGACAGGCGGAAAGTGCCTGGGCGAGAGTACCAGAATTTGGAGGGAAAGAGCGATGTTTGAAGGGAGAGGAGTGGTTATTGGAGAGTTTATTGCTGGAAATGCCACTGAGGCTTCTGATGGTAATTTGGTCGAATAGGTTGAGGGCTTTGGTTGGTGGGCTGAGTGATGCTCGGTTGGTAAGAATGAGTGTTGTGGTATGGGTGTTGAGGTTTTGTTGACTCTTTGGGAGAGTGAAGGAAAAGAGTTTCATGGTAAGTTTTTGTGAGGTAAATCTGTCATTAGAATGGTTTGATTTGTGATGTAACGGTTGTATTAGTGAAAGCAATCACAAGTACATATCCGCTTGGGACTTCTTATGGATGCAGTAGAATGAGATGACTTGTGATATTCAATACTTTACTTGGAAGCCAAAAGGTACATTTAGTTAATAATTTCTGTACAAAAATAAATGATACAATTGAATACGTAATTTTCCACTTGGAAAGCAATACAAAAACTTTAAAATCATTATTGTAATTATTGGCACTTCGATTTTCACTTGCTTTAAATGCAATTGTAAGAAAAGAAACGACCTTCAAGATTGACACTTGAATGAATTTGTGCATTATTATACCCAACAATATTCAATCAAATCTATCATCTTAGTATCCAAAACCAACTTAAACTGTGACATTGGACAATTGAAATCAGCTTTGCCCACACAAACTGTGAAAATCTCAAGAGAAAGCAATCACTAGGACTACAAAATAATGTTTTTGATCAACGGCAAAATTCAAATAGGCATTCTTAAAACCTCATTTCCATCAATGTGTAAAATACAACACAAATAAACCTTTGCATCATGTTTTCAGATTACAAAAGGCTTGGAGTCTAAATAAACAGAGGGAAGAAAAAAATAGAAGAAAAAGGTTTGTCAATGGATGGAACCACTCCTTCCTGAAATTTTGTTTCCCTTGTTGGCTCCTGTGTATTTACAGTGATGGCTCTCCAGCTGCTAGTGATAACTATTTTGTTTCTTTTTCATCGTCATAGTCAACACCAACTATCAATCAGCCACAATCTTTGGGCCCGTATATTTTGCACCCAACACATGGAAATCATCAGGTTTCTCCCTCGCTTCCAACCATTCGTACTCACCATCTGGTGGTGACTTATCCAATTCACCTGAAACACGTTGAATTTTGCTTAGCATTGACCATTTGGCATAAGCGGAAAACTAGAAAGCATGCTACTAGAAATTCCAGATGAACAACTTGAAAGAAGCCAAAAATTGATAGTCCACAATCCACATCATCAGACCTTAAAAAATCAAATCTAAAAGGGAAAGGAGGCGTAATATTAGTATTGTTTAACGATATTAACATTGAAAGATGTTATATCAAAACACATTGCATGATTAGTAACCATCATGGTATTTCTTAGGGAGGAAAACCCAAAATTAATGCAAACTCTGCATCTAAACCTGACCAAGTTTTATTACTACATTGCATAGGTATGTTTGAAAGAAATCATACCGGCAAAGCTTTCATACGGGTGGACGTTGTAATATGTACAATGCCTGCCTTCAGGATCAGAGTAAGGTGGCCCAAGCACATCTAACACAGCACATGCTGTGACTGCAGTGAACCTATGCATGTTGCCTCCAGCAGCAGGATAAAGTATCGAAGTGTTGCAAGGTGCTTTAAAAACAGCATCAGTATTTACCTTTGCCAGCCTCACTCCAGGGGGTCGTGCTGTCCCAGTAAAATAGTGACACCAGGAAATTTGGATACTATTTAGTAAAATAGATAGCAAAATCGAGCTACTTTTTTACAGCAAAGGATACAAATGATATCTAAGATGAACTGTGTTTTTCAGATAAGAATGTGGTATCAAACCAACACTTGAAATGAGTCAGATTGAAAGATCTTACAGTGAATAAAATTCTTAAAGTGGCACCAAAACCAAAAGATTTCAGAAGAACTTACAGTGGCTGGAATCATCGACAGAGTTCTCATGATCTTCAGGAACATCTGCCCAATCATAGGACTTGATGTGCATGGATCCAAACAATATCTTACTGAAAACTGTCATTCCAGGATGGTTATGAAGTGGAATGACACTAGAAGGAGGCAGGCAGAAGATGCCAATCTGAAAATGTAAAATAATATTTCAGCAATAATAGAAACTAGGAAATATATTCACCTTTAGTTTAAGAAAAATGTGGACTTACCGAGAACTTGTCGCACTCGTAGAGATGCAAGTATATAACTGAACTTTTTCCATTATGTGTTTCCACATTTTTAAAGTAGGGCATGTTAGGGGATAAGTTAACATCAGTTGGTTTTAGTTTATCTGCATGAACAGTTTTTTTATGGTTAGGAATCGAAAGAGGCTAACGCAGTAACAGCTAGGAATATCACATGCAATATTACAGTATGAGAGAAGAATAATGAGAAGAATGGTGTGAATTAAAAAAAATGTTAATCCTAAGGAAAACAAATATAAGCATACGACTCTACTCATTTCTACACAACTTAAGCTACTCATGCACCGAGAGGCGAGAGCATCATGTCACCCTCAAGACTCAAATAAATACTTGGATCTGTAAGGACTGAATCACAAACAGCTATAGTTTCAATATGTGAAAAAATAATTTATTAAATCATTTAAAATATTTTTCAGATACTCCAGCACATGGAATAGGAAATCAAGCAAAAGCGTTGTTTGAGAAAAATTGCCTGCATAACCTTTCAAACTTTTACTATTCAAGTTTAACAATTGCAAGCCATTGTCATGTAAAGAGATATCCCAGACAAGAGCAACACACATATACCTAATTTCAAGTCCCCATGTTGGTAAACCTTTTGATGAGAAGCAGTATATAGCTATCACTTCAAACATGCAACATAACCAGAACGGCTAAATATCAAAACCTTGAAACCTTTGAAAGAAGCACTTTCATCGCTGTTGCTTTAAAAAAAACTTGAAACTTAAAAAAAGTACGGGATTATACCAAATTGCACCATCCGAAAATGACTTAGATTCCAGCAAGCTAAATAGCCGAATAGGATGGCATTTTTGAAGTCATTCCACAACAAGATGACAAACTTCTACAAGAATGTTATCATGCACACGAAGGAACAGATACAGCAAGATGAATGTAAAAGTCCCAAGCCAAGAAGCAAATCGAAGAAAATCGACTTAAAACAACTCATGCATATAAAGGAAGAAAATTAAACTTCGAGGACCTAAAGTTACAGACTAAAAGAAAACAAGCAACAACATGATCACATCAATACAGTTATTTTCTGCAACAACAATAACAGACAAGATCATCCCAAACAACACAATTATTTTCTATTATGTAGAAAACAATTTCAGCAAACCACTGCAAACTTAAAACCAACTAAAAGGGCAACTTGCAAAACAGACAGGCAATATCATCGCTGGTCTACCTTATACGTTCAGTAATCCAAAATTCACCACTCACGTATCATAACAAAACATAACAACAAACAAAACCTACACTACATCTTACAATAATTAATTCACATCCAATTCAAATACCAAAGCAAAGCAAATACAAATGAGTAGAGCATCATACCTAGAACGGTCCGGATCCGATCGATCTCCTCGGGGGAGGGGACAATCCCAGCCCCGCCATTGGAGAAGACCTCCCTGCAAGCCCTAAACAGTCTCATGATCGCCGTGGGCATGGTGGACGACGGCTTCTTCTGCCGCCTTCTGCTCCTCCTCGACGGCGACTTAACCCCACCACCACTTCTCCCAACCGAATTCACCAATTCCGCATCACCTTTTCTATCCGCCAACCCTCTCTCCACCCTCATCAAGACGACGCCCCAAACGAGCACCAAACACGAATCCCTTCAGAACCCACAAAACTAACCCCAAACCAAACCCACCCAACTCGAAAAGATCGGTTCTTGGCGAGGTTGGTTCCTCCCGGCCGACCTGACCTGACCTGACCTGACCTATTCGAGGGTTTTCTCCAAAGGAATGGAATTATATGCTCTCGTGCTTCGGTGGAAAACAATTTTAATGTCTTGGGAGTGGCAAAAGAAAACCAGGGGCTGCGACAGAACCCAACTCTGGTATTCCTGTGGGCACTTCTTGTCCGCGTTGTGCGTGTTTTTTTCATGATCCAGAATTTCTTGATACCGGTCCTTATTTGTAGGGCTGTCAATTTTACACGAAACACGATAACACGACACGAAAACGACACGAAGTTAGCGGATATGGATTGAGAATTTGAACACGATTAATAAATGGGTTGGATACGGCAACACGATTATTAAATGGGTTGGATATGGATTTCTGCTGCAAAAACGATTAACACGATTAAGACACGATAAAACACGATAAGTAATTGGGTAATTAGGCACACGATTACGAATACGACACGATTAATACACGACTAATACCGACAAGTCTATAAGTAATATATAAGTTATAAATTATAATAAACAAATTCTAATAACTGAATGCCATATTTATAATTTTACCAATTATATATATAATTGGTTTGAAACTTTGAAGTTTGAACTCTGAACTATGAACGAGTGGATAATTGTGTGTTAAACGTGTGTTAAATGGTGTAAACGGTAGCGGTGTTAAACGTGTACACGAAGTAACCCGTTTAATAATTGGGTATAAACGGGTTGGATATGGCAACACGATTATAAATGGGTTGGATACGACAGAAATTTAGCAACACGATTATTAAATGGGTCGGATACGGTGCAACACCTAGAGCTTATATATAGGAGTTGACACGACACGATTAGCACACGACACGACACGATTGACAGCCCTACTTATTTGGGACAGACGGGCTTTGACTCCAAATTGGAAGTAATTCACCGTCATTTTTGTCATAACGTATTTGCATTAAATAAAGTGTCTAGTTGGAATTCGATCTTGTAACCTAAGATGTATGAAGTCACATATCCAACCAACTCAACTGCGTCCCAGAAACCGTGTTGTGTGCGTTACTATTGGATTTGTTTCTCTTTCATATTTTTTATTTTCGAAAATGAGTTTCTTTTTCATATCCTAATATTTGGTGTTGCTTTTGCGGACTATAAAGGTGGAGAATCACAAGATCGTTGGAGTGTTTCGACGTGTCGTCGGGACGGAATTAATGATTTTATGATGACATTGGAAAAAATGGTATTATGATAAACTTTTTTATTTTTCTATGATATTAGGTCAAATAATTACTTTCGGATGACATAAAGTCAATTTCGATGATTGTTAATTGCACTCAATCAATTTTACCTTTAATTTCATGTGTTTGGTATTTAATACTTTTTTATTGCACATTTGGACTTCTAATACCTTAAATGCCTAACTATTGATATACCATAATATTGATTTTTTTGGGGAATTGTAGATTATCTTCCAATTATGGGATTAATTTATAACATCAATCTTTAAAATGTAATAATTATCCCCCAAATTTTTTATTATAATAAAACAATTTACTGTCATCTTCAACGAAAATGTAATAGTTTTCAACATTTTTTGTTGTTATTTTTTATTCTTTTTTCATTGTTTTCAGAAATTATATCTAATATTAATTTGACAATAAGTTTGGATTGAGATATGTATCGAGTTTGTATCATATTTTCAACAAACGCATATAATGTGTTGATACTGAAATTGAACCAAACTAGACATGAAGGAACAATGAATATTTAGATCCATAATTCACAGGGACAATTTTCAATTTATCCTAATATTTAATATTAGATTCCCACGGAATATTTGTACATAGATACTAACGGTATATTTGAAATATTTTTTTTATGACTTGGCTATTCGAGACACCATAAAAAATAGCAACTAGTCTTCTCTACATGTCGCTTCTAACTCTAAAGCCAAATAGCCAATGCGCACCATCCTATGAGGTGATTTGATGAATATTTGCTAAATAAAATAATAATTTTATATTTCATAAATACTGCAAGTATTTTTCTATTGGACCACAACTTTTACCTTGTGCTTACTTAGTAGTCAATTGCATCTTTCGTTTATACACATTTAGTAGTCGTTTTAGTTTGCCTGGAAAAATTCAACGTTGTTCAACAAAACTGATCTTAAAAACCTCAGATATATGGTTCTGATATCATACGAGCACTAGCGTGCCACCAAACTTGAAATATGATATAAGATGACATAAAATTGTTTGTAAAATCAAAGGATAAATAAAGATATTAGAATACATTAGAGAGTTTCCGAGTTTGTTGAAAGTTTTGCTTGTTAGACGTACTATGGTAATTATCAGGCAGGAACTCGTGAAATTAAGTGAATATGATTTCTAAATTCTAATTCCGTATATCATATAATTAAATTTATTAACATATTATTTTTATCATATGATATACGTACCGGAGTCTAAGAGTCATACCCATTGGTATTTTAGCGTTGAAAAAGTACCTTGAAAACAAGTCTGTATGACCATTCTTGAGAGAAAGAGGGTCACCGTTTGAAGATGTATGTTTAACTTAGGGTTTTAGGTTTTTAGGATAATCTTGTTGTTGGGTTTCACCATCCAACTCTTAGTCCGCTCTCCGAGTTGTTCTTTGTGGTTTCATTCTCTTTTACTCCAATAATTCTAATTCTTTATAGTAAAACTTTAACTCGTCTTTGCCGTTGTTGTTTTTTCCACGAAAGTTTTCATGTAAATTCAATGTTGTTCTTGTACGTGTTTTTACGTGTGATTGTTTGCATGCCAGGTGTTTATGAAAGAGTTAAACTTGAGTTCGATTGAGATTTTTCGTTGCGCTACACGAACCCCCGCCAATGTTGCTAACATTTAGTTATACTAAAAATCACAGGTACTTCGCCTCCTGAAACATTATTATGTATTTTTTAAGTTTGTATTAATCCATCTGTTTCTGTTTCTGTTTCGACCACGAAATGTGAGAGGGAATAACGAGGTAATGGTGCGCATGCCCGAAAAATTATACAAAGTTAGAAACTTATTACTTGGCAAATCTTATGCGATTCTTGTTCCCCAGGACCCCAGCTTTTGTGTTGATTAATCAAACATGAAACATGCATGTGTTTTTTATGTTTTTTAATCTCCAAAAAGTATGCAACAACAGCACAAGCAACGCTGTCATGTGCGACTCTGTTGTCTACAGCCCATCACTGACTAATGACTAAGGCTTATTAATGCCTACAAAACATCTCTTATAATTTTGTATTTTTTAAGCAGTCGACACATCCAAAATATCTAGATTGTGCGATCTTCGTACAAATCATTTAGTCCGATCAATACAACTATTTGTAATGCGAGTAGTTATAGACGGACGCGCGCGTCACGGACGCAACTTACGTGGATCTGTACAGCTCAGATATTTTTCTTTGAGTCAGCGTCCAGTCAGCGAAATTTCTCTTCGCGCGTTTTTGTCTTTTTAAAAAACACCGGTTCTTTAAGTTGAACGATTCATTTCCCAATACACAGATAAGACAGTGTGCAGACCCTATGACATCGTGCAGTCTCATTATTCGTGCAGAGTCCACACTTATCATAATAAAATATTTGTTTTTAAGTTTTACGTTGAATCAACTTAATTTGTCTAGCTTACTTTATGTGTGTGTGCAGTTTACATTATGTGTTTGTCCTGTTAACGTTATGTGTCTGTCCGGAATAAGTGTATTTGCAGTCCGGAATAAGTGTATTTGTTGTCCGGTTTAAGAATAAAGTGTGTCCAGAAACGGAACATAATGTTTGTCCGGAATAAGTTGATTTGTTTTCCGGAATAAGTGTATTTGCTGTCCGGAATAAGTGTATTTGCAGTCCGGAATAAGTGTATTTGTTGTCCGGTTTAAGAATAAAGTGTGTCCAGAAATGGAACATAAAGTTTGTCCGGAATAAGTTGATTTGTTGTCCGGAATAAGTGTATTTGCTGTCCGGAATAAGTGTATTTGCAGTCCGGAATAAGTGTAGTTGTCCAGAATAAGAAGAAAGTGTGTCCAGAAACGGAATAGAAAGTTTGTCCGGAATAAGTGTATTTGCTGTCCGGAATAAGTGTATTTGTTGTCCGGAATAAGTGTATTTGTTGTCCGGTTTAAGAATAAAGTGTGTCCAGAAACGGAACATAAAATTTGTCCGGAATAAGTTGATTTGTTGTCCGGAATAAGTGTATTTGCTGTCCGGAATAAGTGTATTTGCAGTCCGGAATAAGTGTAGTTGTCCAGAATAAGAAGAAAATGTGTCCAGAAACGGAACAGAAAGTTTGTCCGGATTTAAGTGTATTTGCTGTCCGGAATCGGAATAAGTGTATTTGCAGTCCGGAATAAGTGTAGTTGTCCAGAATAAGAAGAAAGTGTGTCCAGAAACGGAACAGAAAGTTTGTCCGGAATAAGTTGATTTGTTGTCCGGAATAAGTGTATTTGTTGTCCGGAATAAGTGTATTTGTTGTCCGGTTTAAGAATAAAGTGTGTCCAGAAACGGAACATAAAGTTTGTCCGGAATAAGTGGATTTGCTGTCCGGAATAAGTGTATTTGCTGTCCGGAATAAGTGTATTTGCAGTCCGGAATAATATATGGCTTCATTATTGTCGGAATAAACGAATCAATATATGGAATGCAATAATATGATGTCGAAACAAAAAAACGTCCGCAAAGCGCGCTCCCTCTGTCCGCTCGCTTTGCGGGGGGGACTCACGTCCCCCGCAGGGGCTGCCGCCCCCTGCAACCCCCGCATAAACTCAACAAACCTCCCACTGTATATTTTACCCCACAAGAATTACGTTTAGGAAAAAAATAGCATCTCAGATTCCCTGTTTATGTAGAAAGTTTGTCATGTTTTGTCCTGTTTATGTAGAAAGATTGTCCTGTTTTGTCCTGTTTATGTAGAAAGTTTGTCCTGTTTATGTAGAAAGTTTGTCTTGTTTATGTAGAATGTTTGTCCAGTTTATGTAGAAAGTTTGTACTGTTTATGTACAAAGTTTGTCCTGTTTATGTAGAAAGTTTGTCCTGTTTATGTAGAATGTTTGTCCAGTTTATGTAGAAAATTTGTCCTGTTTATGTAGATACAATGAGAGCACAATGAGATATTGATGGTACATATTATTGATGGTAACTATTACACAATAAGATACAATGAGAGCACAAAGACAAACAAACAATACAAACACAAACACAAACACACAAAAATTACAAAAATAATATATCTTCTCCCAGTAAATCACACACAAACAAACAATACAAACACAAGCACACACAAATTACAAAGATAATATATATTTTCCCAGTAAATCGGAAAGAAGATGTAAGACTTAAAATGACCGTCTCATTCACGCTGCTTACGTTGTGAAGAACCTTGGGAGTCGGCATCAGACGCTTCTTCGACGTAATATCTTACTCGAAATGGTGATTTATTACGGAGAGATGTACAACATAAACCGAACAGACGTAAGTCTTCACCACGGAGCGTTGTACCTCTCTCCGGAATAAATCACCATTTCGAGCAAGATATTATTTCGAAGAAGCGTCTGATGCCGACTCTCAGGGTTCTTCACAACGTAAGTAACGTGAATGGGACGGTCGATGACACTCTTTCTTTCTTCTTCATTCTTTTTCTGTCACGGGCACTCCAACAGTGGAGCAAAGATGTTGTGGTACGAAGTCTTCACCACCGGATCGTCACATTCACGATGTTAACGCTGACAAGAACATCGGAAAGTCTTCGCACCGTCCCATTCACGCTGCTTACGTTGTGAAGAATCCTGGGAGTCGGCATCAGACGCTTCTTCGACCTAATATCTTGCTCGAAATGGTGATTTATTCTGGAGAGAAAGAATGAAGAAGAAAGAAAGAGTGTCATCATATTTGTATTTGGGTGGAGAGAGAGAACGTGCTGAGTTGAAACGCATTTAATGTGATTTGAGTGGACATCAGGAAGAAAAAACAAAAAAACATTCATGCTTTAGCCACGTAAGGGCTGACATGGATGTCCACGTAGAGCGCGTCTGTGACGCACTGCGTTCAACAAACATTTCCCTTGTAATGCACCGCAGGTTTGATGGAACACAATAACTCCCAACGAATTAATTTTCGAAGTTCACACCCTAGCTTATATGGTAACGTACAGGTGACATCATCACCGACCAAATATTAAATTGTCTAAATAAATTGCTCTTATGAGTTAAGACTCCTACGTCCTATGCTTCGGGAAAATGAAAATAATTTCAAATTTGGTCAACAAATTAACGTTGTTCGTTGAATCACGGATGCCAATCAGGAACTGGTGGAGGTGAGGTGACAGGACGTGAAGGCATAACGACCTTACTCTTTTGAGTTATTTTAGAAGTTTGATTTTCAATAGAAAGTGTTTTGGAGAAATAAAAAGAATATGCTGGTTGGCATCTACCTTATGGCAGCTCATGTTGTTGTTGTTCATAAAATAATAATATGTTATTATTACTTATTTTAGAATGTGGTTGCATAATATTAGGTTGTGTCCACGATCACCAAATAACATTATTTTATTAGGTTGCGACGGAACATCACATCAAAACACAAAAGCATTGAGACCACCTTTAACGGGTGGTCTTTTTGGGACGGGTTGAACGTCCGAAATGTCTTCCCATTAGGTGGATTTTCGGGCGGGTATTTGTCCGGAAATTCGTCTGGGCGTCCAATCCGGGGGGTCACGTGACCTCCCGGATTGGGTGAGAATTTTTTTTGTTTTTATTTTTGATTTATTGTTTTCAAAAATATTTTAAAAATTATTTAAAATCGTTTTTTTCCAAAAAAAATGAAAATATGTTTATATTTTTTAATTTTTTTGTCATTTTTGTGTTTTATCTAGAATTGATCCCCAAATGGATGAGAGAGAATGTATGGCGTTTAAGTTGTTTCTGGGTGTGGTTACGAAAAATTTAGGGATGTTAGTTTGAGCTGACGTGCGGAGAAAAAACTGACGTGACTGAGAGAGAAAATCAGTTCCCGAACGCTGTTAATGGTAGTCTAAGAGTAAAAGCAGTAGAATTTTGATGGAAATAACAAGCCTGAGAGTTTTATTGTTAGCGGAGTTTAGCAGGTGAGTCTAGAGAGTCAGCAAAGTTGAGATTAAGGGAAAGTGTGGATGGCAGAATGGAAGCCTCTTCTTAAACAATTTGAAACAGATCTCTTGTGATCTCCATAGTAAATTAATTATGTTCTGTGTCGTTGGCATCTTGAAATTAAGGTCACTTATGCTCTCTCTGGGACTTCTTCCTGAGGATATACTTACAGAAATAATTGAAGAGTTTCATGCAACTTGATAGTGGATACTACTGCGTGGCCCATTTTGCTTAGGTCAGCAAACATGGAAGAAATGGTTGAATTTTACGTTACGCCATGCTTCTGTCACATACATGTGAACGTGGTAGAGCAAAATCAGATGTATCTTGTGTGGCTTATGTGCCATTGGTTGGTAAAACAGTGCAAGTCATATAAACGTGGTGAGGAATTTTTTTCTCAACACGGGTGGGGCTATATTTTGTCCACTTAGATCTGTGGGTTCAGATTCTTGAAGTGGTTAGTGGAATTTGAGAGTGTTTGTTTAGAACTCCCCAGTACCTAGTTTCTCCTTGAATTCAACTTCTAGCGATAATGATGATAATGAAGCTGCTCTCCACCCCAGCCTATGGAGATGTTTGGCTGGGAGAAGAGTGGGTAAAGAAGATGATGTTCAATCCAAAAACAATACCTGAAATACCCCCGTACAAATTACTTCTATGTAATTTTTCTTCTTCCAAATCTTTTGCATGTTTATATTCATCATGTTAAATAATAAAATGACATATTAAAAAAACTATATATATTAAAAAAATCAATATCATGTTGAACTTTTGTAACTTCTCTCATTTGAACTACAACCTTGAAAACACACATGAATATTCTACATGCATAACTTTTCCAACAAAATTGTGGGACAAAATGAGGAATTACATCAAAAGATCAGGGGTAGCATGGTCCAAAAGTCGAAGTTATTACCACCACAGTAACCGGAGTTGCTCAAAGCACACCCACCCTAGCTTCAAAATTCCACATTGATATCCACGCTCTCCTCTGATTTCCTCAGAATCCGTCCCATTTGAATCGGTCTTCACTGGAGCTTTAGCTCCAGGGTGGTGGAGGAGATGTCTTCGCCTCCAACCAAAAAGACCTTAAGTACTTAGGTCATCTTCAACCATGACATTTATATAAATATCAACTTAATCAAATTAACATTCTCTCTCTTCGTCACATCAGCATGACATCTTTCTTCTTATTCTTTTCCCCAACCACAACTCAACCATATATGTCAACATAGTCACATCAACACTTACATATTATTTATTTTTCCACTTTTTTAATTTTCCAATATTCCAATTAATTATTTCACATAATTTATTTATCATAAATTATTATATTTAAATGTAAAATAATTACAGATAAATAAAAATAATTTTAATTAACACTAAATAGTAATTAATATTATTAAAGTAATTGCAACTCCGTTTTTTGTTTTGGTTTTTTAAATCATTTTCAATCTATTTTTTTAAATATATATTTTATTTTATTTTTTTCTACTTTTATCCAGGATCGGCCTCCAAATGATGTAGAAAATATTAAAAAATTAGATTGTTTTATCCAATAAAAAAACAAAATTTTCCAATAAATTATTTACAACTAAATATAAAACAAAAAACAAAACTAATTAAAATAAAAAAATAAAAAATCCAGCACCCTGGAAGTGAATTCTTCACGTTAAAATAAATAAAAAAACTAACACCCAGGTCGTGAATTCTTCACGGCCCGGAGGGTGGGACCTGGACGCCAAAACAGCAACCCCATTGACGGGTTGCTGGTAAATGCCGACATCATGGGCACCCCGTTGGGGGTGCCCTTAACGTGAGATATATTCCCCCTCAGGAATCGCTCACTGAATTATATATGCAGTTGAACGAAGCTTCGTCTGAGTTCCTAGTTGAAGTTCAGTTCCTTCATCGTGAAGATGGTATCACAAACTAGCAAATCTGAGGCAAGAACAAGATAAAGCAAGAAGCCTGCTTCTAAATTTTTATCTAGAAACTGTACTTTCCGTTTGTCGGTTTAATTCTTGGTTGGTTTGTCCACAGAGGGTCTTAATTTGGCTGGCGGTAACCTTGTTCTAACTTAACCGCGATAGCAAATGAAGATAGCCATCATATGATGAAACAAAACTCCAAATACGGAACATAACACATGCAAAATAGATTAACAATAGAGACAGTTGGATACTGAAAATGGAACAGTATAAATTGTACATGATGGCATAATCTATAAGGTTAAACTATATTTTCACTTTATATATTACAGAAATTCATGATCGGTAATGGTAACACCGGAGCAAACAAAGAACATGCAAATCTTCTTTAACCGAGGAGCAACCGCTTATTGAGCATAAACAAAATATAGGAAGATATATGAGAGGGAAGAAATGATCTTCAGTACCATGCACGGCGGACACCTAAAATATGAATACAACACTGTCGTGGACTCTGGATTTCTGATCCTGCGCAACACACTCCGAGATCCACATCAGGTTGCGTATTTCCTGCTCTCTTAACCTCATGTATGCAAAGAAAACAGCATAGTGGAACTGCAAAAGGTCAATAAGAAAAAGATAATAGAAAGAAGGAATGAATAAACAGTGAAAATTTACAAGGAAAGATAAGTTTCTAAGGTTTGCACTACTACAAATGAACCTGTTGTTCAAATGCCAAACATAGCCTTTTCACTTCCTCCTCGTAGAATGCCTTGTCAAGCAACTGGCTCTCCCCATAAGACAACCTAGAAAAAATCGATTGATATGCAGGGTATTTTTCCAATGCTCCACGAACCTGAAAATGTGTACAACGTGATAAAATTGCACAGTTCAACTAAAGCCCAAGAACAACAGATATCACAATCTAACCAAATCATTACATAGGAATTCAGAAGCGCCCAAGGGGTTCAAAAACACAAGGGTGAGAAGCTGAAAATAGAGATCCAATATGGATATGTTTTTTCTCAGCAAGGCTCTGGGTTCCTAGTTGACAAGGAGTAGATATACGAATCTAAACGAAGGCACTAATATTTAACTTACCTGATCAATATCCTCAGCGAGAGCAAGTTCTTCATGGCCATAGGGATACCTAGAAGGAAAATGAAACATAATTACAGGAGATGAAAACATATCTTAAAAAATATTCATATGAGCTACTAAACAAAATACTTACAATAAACCGAAATTCGAGTAAAGCCTTCGACGATCGTCCCGGGTCAGTTCAGTTCCAATACTGCATAATATAACCAACATAATAAATTTAATGCCTGCATTTTGAGGTGAACAATTATAATGAAAAACTGATGACTGGAATTATATCCAAATTGACCAGATTCCCAGAAAATGATTTGGTTAGTTTGACTATGATCCTGAAAAGAATAGGGTAAGGAAATATAAACTCTTATCACCTGTTTATTGTGATATTGACAGCTCTCCTATCAGCTTCAAAAGCAAGGAGGTCAGACATAATCTCTGCAGTTGCCCCACCTAGTTTCTGTTTCAAAATGATTATGTTGCAGTCAAAAGAGGAGCAGAAACAATTGAGGCTTCAACCCCACATTTCTACTTTGAGAAAGAGAAAATAATTATAAGTGAAGCAAATTAGTGGATATCCACATGACCACATTTATATTTCCAAAGAAAGCTTAACACTGAAATTCTATAAGTGAGAAGTTTACCTGACAGAACTTGTAAAAATCCTCAAGGTATGCTTTATAAAGAGTATTCCTCATTATCTCTACGTTCATGTCATCGAGATCCTAAAAAAATGAGAGCACCCAATAACTGTATAAATATAGAACAGCATTTTTACAAAACCAACTGAGAATCTCACACGAACTGAGATTGTAAACAAGTTAATTAAACATGATTGTAGAGAGTACGGTATGGAAATTGGAAATTTAAGTTGTGCAATAAGCAAATTTTGCATTTGGTATTTCAGTTATATTTTATCACGAAAGCACTGTTACAGTGCCACCTTATAACCCATTATTCAACTAGTCAAAGTGTCAATACAAACTATTGTCTTTAAACTTAAATCAAACTACAGATAGGCAAGCTAATACCTCTGAAGTGATGCAGTGCGAGAAGTATGGTGCCAATGGGGTGTCTACAAGAACCAATCGATAAAGTTCACGCATGTTTTGGGCTACCGCTAGGGTGGCAATGCTGAAGAAAAAAGTTAAGCATGTCAATATGCCCTTCAAATATAGCTAAAAATAGAGATAAAGAAACAGCAAGTACCTGTCAAACATACCCAAAGGGTGACATTTCTCTAAGAGCTCATGGACATCTCTCTCATGTAAAGTGCCAGTCACAATAAGGACAACATTGTCAATCATATGTCCATATCTGGAGGGGGGGAATGGCAACTTCATTCACTGGGCATAATTTGTTGCTTGAGGAAATTTATGATTTGAAATTTATCTGTACATACGTTATATACTCCAAAAAAGTAGATAATGGCTCTGTTGCTTGGCATAACATGTGCTTATATTCATCAACCAGTTTGAGAGTACACTTCTCCACAATGGTTGTTGTATGCAAAGGAGATGGCTCTGCAAATGATAATTCTCAATTTTAGGTATGTATATACAAATGAAATAGCAAACATTCAACAATGAGTAATATTACTATCTATAGTGCAAACGTTTTGTTAACTTAAAAGATAATTATAAGATAAGCATTTCTCATACAATCCACTGTCCTTCAACTTGTGTTAAGTTTGCAGTCCTTTTTCAAGATTAAATATCATATGTATCTCAAATCATCATGCTTAAGTTAAGAAAATCTAGGCTTCCAATGCTATGCTTAAATTATTCAAATTTAGATTGACATTTCCAATATTATCGCCAACTAAAACTATCATAATAAATTAATTAAAAGTCCCTATTGAATCTCAATGTTAAAAGACACAATAAAATCAAAATCCAGATGACCATTTAACAGAACCTCAGGCACGATAGTTACACCCAAATTGTTAATTCCCCAAATGAAGCCTTCACAGGTCTATGTCCTTAATTACTTGTAAAGCAGAAAACCATCACCCTTTCAATTCTAAAACAAAACCATTAAAGTTTAAAGTTCTTATTTCTGGAGCACAAGTACGAACAACTCACATATAGGGGTGTAATCGAGCCAAGTTCGAGCAAGTTAGGCCAGCTCGAACTCGGTTCGAGATAGAATTGAGCCTAAAACTAGGCTCGAGCTCGACTCGAACCGAGTTGTCGAGCAGCTCGGTCCGACTCGGTGGCTCGTTGGAGAGCACCTAGACAGACCAAGCATGGAACATTTCAAGACTAAGTAGCATCTCACCTCATTTTTATATAACCACAAAGGCATTGGAATTTCCCAACAACTGATGTGGGACTAAAAGTGAGCAGGTAAAAAAGGCTCATCAAGACTCCTAAAATAAATCCATGGACCAAATGATAATTATTCATAAAAAGGTACACCACCAGGATTCGATCTTGGGTGGGCAATGTAAGAATGGAGAGACCACCATTGCATCAGCTCATCAACTTTGAATGGGCATTGTTGTATAAATATAATATATTTTTAAACAAACATATTAAGAACTTCAAAAGACCTTTCCTTGTGTTTATAAGAAAGGTAAATTATATATGTTTATATACGTATATGTACGAGTTGTCGAGTCGAGCAAGCGAGCGAGTCTCGAGTGAGCAAGGCAATGCTTGTGCTCGGCTCGTTTATTTACCAAGCAGATTTTTTGGCTCGTGCTTGACTCGTTAACAATCGAGCCGAGCTACTGAGCGAGTGAAACCAAGCGAGTTAGCAAGCACGAGCAGAAGCTAACAACCCTACTCACATAACAAGTGGAATAAGGAATAGAGCGAGGAAGGATCTCTCTTTCTGTTTCCATCAAGAAAAGGTGTACTGTATACAAAAGGCAACACAAATGGCAGTATATGAATATAGCACCATAGGTATGACTACCCCTTCCTCCCTCCCTCAAGCCAAGCCACACAACTGCATCCAAGTAAGTAATCTGCCACTCAACCCAAACGAAACTACCGGACGTAGTTGTCCGAGTATCTTGAGACCAATCATGTAAACAAACACGAGCTTGTACAACCACCTAACAGGCTACAGTGCAATTCTGATACTTGGTTTGGCTTTGTGGTGGGAATGGAATGAGGCCATTTGTAATTGTAGCATTAAATTTATACTCCAAAAGGCATTAAATTGACACTAAACCCAGATACTCAGCGCAACAATTCACAAGATGTTCTCTTTCCTTTCAAAACCCAACTAAATTCAGTTCAAGCTACCTAAGAAGATGAAAAATTAAGAAGAAATAAAATCTTCACGTAGAAAATTCCATACTGAAATTCTCAAACCCTCCCACTCATAATCTCGAAAACATCTGTAAATCTAAAAAAATCATTTTCTCTTCCTTCACAACACGGAATCTGCGAAAAAAGATCGGATTTTCGGATCTCAAACAAACACGCCGAAACGAACAGAATCACACAATTGAAGGGATCACATGACCACCATAGCAACGCAAACTCGTCCAACGACCGAATCGACGAAAGGCGCCACCTTTCGGAACGGGATGAAGTAATAAACCAAGGGAAGTTGGGAATCCTGACCATTCTGGAGGTAAGGCCCATACTCGGTGGCGGAGAGGTGCATCTTGACGTCTTCGAGGGACTCGCACTGGCAGAGGTTGTTGTAGTCGGCGGCGGTGAGGAGGCCGCTGCGGTGGCCGCGGACGATCGCCTCCAAGTACCCGTCGTGGATGTTGAACGTCATCGCCTCGAACCCGTACATGGTGGAAGAGGGTTTGGATCTGGGAGGGATTCGGGTTTGGGGATTTTTTGACGGACCGGACCGGAGGAGAAACGTGTCGTGGCAGAGGTGACTTTTCTGCTGCCGGATTTGCGTTTTTAACCCTCCACTTTCTTGTTTTTGATTGTTAATGCTGTATTTTAAATTCTATCCACGTGCTACTTACTTGCACATCGTTTTCAAGTCTACAGTTGTGTGATTTCCGTGTATGTCGTGTACAATATACCTCCAACAAATTTATTTTTATTTTTATCTTGATAGTCAAATGATATTATTTATCAAGAATTTACATCACGAAAAATCTAAATGGATATTATAAATAATAGATTGTGCACACTAATTCATTTTAAAAGAAAAAATGAAAATAAAGCAAACCCTAGATATGTGAACTATTTGCAATCACGGGTGAGCACCAAAATATTGAGTTTCCCGATGAATACTGAGTTGTTAGTACTTCTCTTGTTTAAACAAGAGAATTACTATTTTTCGTCCCAAAATTACTTAAATCGTCCCGACAATTACCATTTTTCCTATCACAATCCATTTAATATTCATTTCGTCATGTCTCTTAAACTAAAACTTGTGTCTAAGTTTTCCTCTTTTACCAGTACCAACACTACAAAAATGTCTTGCGAAACGTCTCAATCATGTCAATTTCAAAAAAAAAATGGGTTGAGCGTCTGGGTAAAACTCCACCCATTAGATCTTAAATTTATACGATGTGTTATCTCAAATTATTTGAGTTTCCGTTGCAAGATTTCGGTAGTGATAAAGATTCCGTTACGTGTTGGATTACAATGAGTTTTTTTGCAAGTGATAAAGATTCAAAAAAATTCATATCTAAAAATTTTAAAATCCAAAAAAAATCCACCGGCGAGTGAGACCCCCGACTGACCTGTCGATGTGGTATTTGGTAAAACTTCCTGACTTACAAAAAACTCATTATAATCCACCACTTTGATATTAAAAATCTTGGAACGGAACTTGAAATAATTTAAGATAACACACCGTATAATTTTAAGATCTAATGGGTGGAGTTTTACCCAGACGCTCAACCCAATTTTTTTTTTGAAATTGACATGATTGAGACGTTTCGCAAGACATTTTTGTAGTCAGACGTCTCGAAAAAATATGGACGTCTAAGTCAGACGCCTCCCCCATGGAGGTGGCGTCTTAGCCAGACGCCCCCTAATTTTTTTTATTTTTTACTAAAAAGAAGTTAAACATTTTACCAGATTCAATTGCATCGGGGCGTCAAATGGCTCCTTTCCTGACATCCGAAACATTATTTTTGATGACCATAAGAGTAATACGAAGATATAGTGGTGGTAGGAGAGTGAAATGAAAAGATATATAATTAGAAATGAGAGAATAATAATCCGTACAAATAACAATTCAGTTAAATAACCGACACACTTACGTGAAACCTACACATGTTCATGTTTAGACCACCTACGGTCAAAAGCAAAAGTTCAACTTAATTTTTGTGGTCTGAGAGAATATTTTTACATGATTTCCCCCTCTTGATTGTAAGCAAATATATTGCCAATTTGTAACTAGCTGATCGCATTTAAGTCAATTTTTTAGATGACACATGAATATGAAATTGAATAGTTTCAATAGAATTTAATATCACATTTGGGTACGTTTATGAAGGTTATGAATCTTTTATTTTGAATACGATTTCAATTCTACATCCATTTCAAAAAATACATATTCGCATGTATGAATGTTTTTCCAAATAAACACCCCATAATTTTGAGAGGAAATTAGAAGTATTATGAAAAATGCATTCTTAACAAAGCAAAAACACAAGTTTATAATGCATTACAGAGGTAATCAGGTGACTCATTTGAAAACCTTATTTTCTAAAGAAATACACATTTTTCTCAATAAAAATGTTATTTAATGCTACCCAAACAAAAATATTACTAGGATAGTTAATAAGAAGATGGTTTGTGACACATTAGAAGCGTTCTCAACCACAACTACAAAGGAAGCAAACACAAAGTGATATTCGCATACACATTCTTAATCACAATCCCACCACTTGTGAGATATACATGATCTAGACTGAACTGGTTAACAAATGGAAAAACAAACCACAATACTAGTTCATCACATTTATTTAGTCCTATTCGTATCATTATCACAGATAGACCGAGAGCTCATGCTTCAGTGATAGTCTGATAGGATACTCAAAGATCACATCTTTTCCACAAAGTTTCTTGTGAACTCCAGAAAACGTCTCCACTTTGTACTTTGTGTTGTTCCTTTCCAATTCGGGTCCAGGAACACCTACGTACCAAAACCATATGCATATATCAAATAGACAAGCAGTTCTTGCTGTAATAATGTGGTAAACAAAAGTCAGACAAATGGAAACCTTGATTTTTTGAGTTGGTCAATTCATAAATATATGTGGTCATCCTATGAGTAGCGATCACAACAATGTCCTAGATACTTACATCAAATTTCATATCGGTAGACATGCCAAACTTCATTAATTAGGCAGAAAAAGGCTTTGTTTGCAATCTTGCCACTAAACCGTTCCTCAACCGACAAGGGATGATACAATCTAGCTAACAAGAATTTTGTGGAATCCGTTCCTCAACCGATAAGGGATGATGATCATGAGCATGATGGCCTTTCTCGCAACGACGTCGACTTGACTGCATGCGCCATTGTAAAAACTAGTTCCATATATAATATTCAACAACTTGTAGAAAAATGGGAACACAAGCCTAATGGCATGGAAAAGAAAGAAAATGAAAACTCAATGAACCCGCGCCACAGATTCCTCGAATTCTGTAGGTTCAACATTATTTTCCTTGTGGATCTTCCTCCTATGAACATCGCTGCAAATCAATAACCATCGACATCAGAATGACCGAAGTATACTTACAAAATCTTGGTTAATTTATTAGCAATGAAAAGGACAAGTCATCTACAAACAAAAATGCTTTTAAAAATCACTCTCGAGCACAAATTAAACCTAACCTACAAGATCGAGCATGATCACAAGACTATAGCAACAAGGCTTGATTGCAAGCTTAATTTGTTTAAATTGAAATGTATCTAATTTTTTTGAAGAAATGGATGATATTTCCCATTCATCATGCATGCAAAAGTTATTTTTTTCACAAAAATATATATGAAAGACTTAGTACATCAATCTTTAAACTTTAATTCGTAGCACTTGAACCTTATCCTTCCACAGTCGGACATTTTTTGTGTTACGGTTACAGTACAACTCAAATGTTCGGTCCTACAGAATTTCTCTCATAACTGATTTTAGAAGTTATACAGGTCTGGTTCTTATTCATGTAGAATCGTTTATACATACACAACCATAAATGGAACATCTAAACTTCAAATAATTAAGAAACAAAAACCAGAAGTTGGACTCTTGAGATTTTACTATTTGTAGTCCACTACTCACATAGTTTTTATGCAACACTTGATAAACATACACTTGAAAATGTCTATAAATCAATGATCCAAGAAAGTAGAAGCAACTTAAGTTCGAAAAAACATGAAATTTCATTTGGTCCATACCTTAAGTTGTATAATCACTACTACAGAAAAGAGAATATACGTCGGATGTACGGGGGTATATACGTCGGATATAAGCACTCACAGATCCGACGTCTATGTCTACGTCGTCTATACATAGACGTCGGCCGTGCTTTAGCCGACGTCTATTCGTAAAGAATATAGGTCAGTTATATGTATCAACCGACGTCTATACTTAAAGAATAGACGTCGGTCTTTCTATAGGACCGACGTCTATTCTTTAGGTATAGACGTCAGTGAACTAACAGACGACGTCTATTCCTAAAGAATAGACGTCGGATGATACATAAAGCCGACGTTTACTCCTTTCTTCAGAGGAATACACGTCGGCTAATACAAACAGCCGACGTATATTCCTAAATCTGGACACACAAAAAAGCATCTTGCAAACTTGTATTTAGTCATCATACTCGTGTACATACAACCTGCACCAAATTCGTTCACAAATGCTCACACTTTCATCAACATGTACATACAAGCACAAACACACAAGCATACATGCACAAACAGAAACATACAACCACACAAACATACAAGCATACACAATCATTCAACACACTTGCAATTAATTCATAAATAAACAATTGACATTCATTCTAAAATTGAGGCGATTATATTAAGACATAAATTGTAGGTTTGTAATACAAGTGAACTTGTCAACTAAATTACAAAAAAATGCTAGTGACAGGAGAACCTCTTAGTTCATCAACATGTTTCTCATAAAATAGCGAGTTCATCGGTCGCGAGTTTCATCGAGCTCCTGTTGCGAGAAATGATCACTACTTTTCGGGAAGACCTACCAAAAAAATACAAGTAAAATTTTTAATAACTAAATATTGAAACTACAACTATACAAGTGAATAACGATCTACATTACATCGGTTAGGCACACATCTTGAGTTGTCAATTCGAGTATTTCTTCAATGTATCTCATCACGTAGTAACCACATTCCATATTTCCAAGCTGTTTCCGGTACTACAAACATAGAAATTCGCTAAATATATGATTTTAACTTAATTAACAAAAATAGGAGAGAACGTACTCTCATTCCATATCATCTTATTCCTGCTTTTGTGGTTGTTCTCCTGCCACCTAAAGTTCTGTAAACCTTAATTGCCCTGAGTAGCAGAATTTAAACCTTCATTCAATAATACTAATAAAAATCCACGAATTACAAATACGATAACTAAAATGAACTTACAAATTTAGAAGTTTCTTTATTGAGTCTCTTGGTTTATTCGACCCCAATGGATCAAACCAATATGCCGAATTAGTCATGGGGCATACAACGACAAACATCAAATGAGACATGTTATATATATAATTAGAAGCTTATTAGAAAATAAATTCCACTTTGAATTACAAAGTTTACCTCTCATGATAAGTGAGCAGATAATATCTTTTGTCTTCTTCTTTCAAGAGAGTCTCAAGCTGACCCGATTTATCGTCATTCCCGTATATATATGTAAATGGACTGATAAATCCAAATATTTGATCGTCGGGAAAGACTGATCTTCTGGCGTCATAAAGATGTCTACAAGTATAAAAATTATACTTTATTACATTTTTGATAAAATTATTCAATACATTTCATTGTATAGCAAAGAAAATACTTACTTCACTTGTACGTCGATAATCATGATACACAATTAATCCATCGCCAAGAACTGCATGATATCCTCTTTGTGACGTACAAAGCCGGAGGCAACCCTTTATCCCCTCCTCCAACTCCCAACTACTTAAGGAATGTGTTTCCCTACCTACCATACATTGATTAATGTTGATCGGAGATTAGTAGTTTGACCATTTGCTCCACGGGCTTGACACCTTACACACACACACACATATATATATACAACCGTTAAAATACAAGTGTTAACAAATTTGAAGTTTAAAGTCTTTCAAACTTAAACTATACCTCATGTTTGTCATTTAGCTCTACTAAATAACTAGGTCACCTCACGAACCCACCGATAGCATTGCCGAGAGTAACAATCTCTTCTTCCGGAAATGACACAAAAGCATCAGCATCTAAGCAACTCTCAACTGCAACCTTCACTTCTCCCTCTCCCACCTCTGTGAAGTGGTGTCTGGAGATGTTATAATCTTTCCTGTGTCACACCAATCTTCGATCAGGGTCTTCGACAAATAAAGCACATCTAGATCCATCTGCGAACTTTCCAAACGAGAGACCGCCGACGATGGCCAATTCTCGAGAATGAGACACGAAATCATATTGTCGATCAGGGTGGAACACTGACTGCACTGGAGGAGGAGTCTCCGGGGAAGAATCGGTCCTACGACGGGTAGGAGAAGTAGGCAAATCACGATCCAATCTCTCCAAAACAAGTTGCAACGTATTCTTCGAATCTGCAATCTGTTGCTGACATTTGGTATGACCAGTCGATGAAGTAGACCGTTGAGTCTTTCCATAATATTGTCGCTGTCCAACTCTACTCCCTGCCAAAACAAGCCTAAAGTCCACTATATGTCCTTAGTAATAGATGACGCCTAACTTCGAGGTCCCACCGATGACCAATAGTCTGTAGGAAATCAAGAACCCGGAGGTCCCTAATATCTCAGGGAGACTAGATGGGAAACGACGTTCAGGTTGAAACGGTCTTAAACATCGAGGACCACTAATCTGTAGGAAATCAAGAACCCGAAGGTTCCTAAAATCTCAGGGAGACTAGATGGGCAACGATATTCAGGCCATAACGGTCTTAAACGGTTTCCTCTACTTAATGCGTCCGGAAATCCTAGGGGCCAACGTCTAATTGATTTTATCAAGACTCTTTTATTTAGTGTTTTTTTGGCCAAGGAAAGGGTGATGAAATTCCCCACCTCATCTCCTATAGGTGATTGTCCCCTAAGTGTTTTTCATATATTAATCTAACAAACAACACACCAAACAAACACTCACCTCACTCTTGTTCCAATGCAAGTCCTACTAACTAATTTGTGCTTTCTAATGAATGATAAATGAAAGATATTACGTAACTTACGCCAGCAATCTACGACAGAAATCATAAATAAATAATAAATACGATGAATGCAAATCCTATATAATGAATGACTTAGCAATATTGTCTAATCTTTTGTTTTAGGTTATTAAATGTCAAGTTGCTTAATGGGGGCAATGAGTTAACTAAACAAAATAAATTGTTGTAAGCATAAATAAACATAAAAAAATAAACTTTTAACTAAGCTAAACATTAAGAAACATAAATAAATGTATGAACTCACTAAACTAATTAAACATAATTTTTTTACATGATCTAAGTTATATTCCTTTTAATACAAAATATAAGTTATTAATTTAAAATATCATGTTATTAATAACAATTGAGATTATATTTTTTTTTAAAATGGCAGAACCTCTCCTAAATTTGCTATGTAAAAGTCTCCTAAAATTCTGGAATTAATAAGAAAAAATTGTAACATTACACGATATAAACTTCATCTCAATTCCACCTTATTCATCACAAACACACTACATCCAAACCCCTCAAACTTCAACACAACACATGTTTACATTAAGTCATATGTTCACATTTTCCACATAACAAAATTGATTTCTTGATTAAAGAATAAATAGCTAAAGGCTAGTCTTTAATACATGTTATCTCATAAGCAAGCTACCAACAAACTCCATTAACAACGATTATTAACAAATACATAACTGAGTGGACACAAACATACGATTTACTACTTATATATGTTTTAAACACACAACGAAAAAATTACTAACAATTCAAACTAAGAGACAAAATGAGTGGAATCACGAACCAGCAAACGCGCGTCCTCCTTTCTCTCGAGCGCGCGTCCTCCCTCGAATCTGCCAAATATAGATAGAATACAACCTAAATAACTGAATTTCTCTTATGATAAAACTTGACATTTTAATGCACATTTAATCCACGAGCTCTTAAAACAAAATTTAAGATTTAGTTACTTATTATTTTATACGACCCCTTAAGCTATGAACTTCACTAATATTTTGTTTAGGCCATTTATTGGTTTATATTTGGCTTTAACAAATGTTGTTAACATTTTAACCATTTTAACGAGCAAATACTTAGGAGACCAACTTCTAGCAAATTTTAACGAGCAAATAGTTAACAACCACAACCACCAACATCACAACCACAACCATCAATCCACAATTCCGAACAAAAAATCCAGAAAAACACAAACACAATCAATCATAAGCACCTAAATCCACAAACATCAAGACACACAAAAATTACCTCTTTGATGACGACGGAAAGGTTGCCGGTAACCTTGTTATTGACGACGGTGTTCTCGTCCCTATACAAAATACGAACAAAAATCGAAATGTTGGATTCGAACGAGAGGAGAAGATTACCAAGAAAGAAAAGAATCATTACTCCACCAAAAATCCAAAAATAAACCAACCAAAACTAACTTAACACTTACGGTGGTTAGGGATGTGGAGGAAGACAGAGGAAGAAGGAGGAGAAGGGGAGGAGAGGTTGGGATGTCGCTGCGGTTCCGTAGTATTTTTATTTTGATGTATTTTTATTTTAAATCTAATCAAATCCAGTCGAACTCACTAAAACAAAAAAAAAAAATTGTATTTTTTATTTTTTTTGCAAACCTTCAATTTTGAACTTGAACAAGTTGAAAGTAAACTGAATTCGAACTGAACTTGAACTAGGTTGACTCGCTTAGCAGCCCTTCCACTATAAACCGAGTATTTGAGGGTTTGTTTACTTGGAGTCTTGGAGATGATAGTAGAGTGATAAATACATGTAGATTGGTATTGAACTCATTTAATTACACAAGTATATATGGATATAATAACAACATATTCGCATTTCTATAATCATTTCACTTCAGCATCCTGGAGACATAATAGCAACAACGATAATCTTCTTGATCCTCTCCACTTTCCCCGCAATTAAGTACTGTCTCTGAATTCTCATCATCATCTCTTCCCTTGTACGTGCTTTGCGGCCTCTTTGTTGCACCATCCATGCAATGTCACGTGTAACACCCTCATTGAGAATAATGTTTACGGACTACCAATGGTTTGAAGTGGTGTTCGGACCAAAAGTGGGTAATTAACCAAAAAAGTAAAGAAGTGATAACCTTAGAAAAAATTAAGCACCCACCAACGGTCCTCCACTCTCTCTCATTCTCTCCCATATTATGTTATATTTATCATGCAATGACCAACACCATCTCCTACTATTCCTAGACCTCCTCCTTTGCCGAAGCAAACCCGGAGATTATCCCAGCTTTGGATTTGGTGTTCGAATCAACCACCTCTAATTATATTCATGGCATCACGTTGTGGTCTTTTCCTTTGCTTGTTCTTGGTGTTTTGCTCGGTTGCCGTGGCTCATATTGTTGATTTCGATGAGAGTTGGCAAAAGCGTGCTGCCGAGGCTGCCTCGGCTGCCGTTGATGCCTACCAAGTAGAACCTGAGGCTGTCGTTGACCACGTCAACGAGCATGTCACCGAGTAAGTTTTTTTATTGATTTAGAATGGTAATTAAGATTTTTGCTTGCAAATATCGTATAAGAAAGAATACATGGGATTTGAGTTGTGAATTGAACGCATATATGATGAGCAAATTTCTGAATGATTAAAATGTTATGAATTAAGACAACATGATACAATGTTTGATGGCATGCCTTGTGCATGTTCATACTTTATACATATTGGGTCTTTCCTACTATTTATTACCAATTATACCCGTATTTCAATATTTACCTGTCAAAATTAAATTCATCAATTTGAACTTTTTAATTATCTTCTTTGGATTCGACATGTTTTTGGGCAGGCAAACTTAAGCGAGCGGGTGCCAAGTTGGAGCTGGAGATTAAGCAATAAGCTGGTAAAACTTATAAGCATTTGTTAGGCCTTGGAGATTATTCCAACTGCAAATTCGACGGTTCCTGCCTCCTCCGCTCCATCAAGCGGTGCCACTGTCCCTCTCATTGGTGTTGCTGATGCTGAGAGCGACCTACCGGTTGGAGAGGATTGATTTTGATTTCTCGAATAGAAGATTTTTTTTTATTTTCCTGTATCTATGGTATTCTTGCTTGTCGGAGTTGAACTTAGGCTAGCAATTGATTTTTGTGTAATACCTTTTTTTTTATACTTATCCGACTTGTTTGGTCCAATTTTGTACGGTTATTTAGGTTGTCTTCATAGCCTGGATAAAACTTAAAAATTGTGAAATTTATCTACTTTTCGAAAAAGAAAAAATGGCATTCAGATGTGTGGAAATTATCCGTAGAGGTTGGAATTGTTTAGGATATATAGTTGAGAAAGAAGATGGTGATGGAGAAAGAAGATGGTGATGGTGATGCACCACCATCCATGCAAGGTGGTGCAGCTCCATTCTCTTCAACCTCTTTCTTCGGCATTATTAGTATCAGACGACCGTCATTAAGCTTTCCAATTATCTGATCTATGTTTGCGTCTTCCGGAATATCAAAAACTTGCTCAAGACGATGGTGTTTGTTGCCTATGGTTTTTGTTCTACCTTTCACTGTTGATTTGGTATGAACTTTAACTTGGAGGTCGTCCTTCTTGAATCCTATAGATTGTGTTTAAAGAAAGTTAAGAAACGGTGCACCAAATAAGCAGAATGATGTGAAAAATCGCAATGAGCAATCAATAAACCAACAAAAAATAAGCAAAGCAACAAATCGTACCACCAAATATACATGGAAACTCAAATTTAGAAAAACCATAGACAGAGATCGTTGAAGATTCATTATGGAGAACCAATGTTACAGCGAGAAAGATGACAAAATGTAGGATAAAATCTTTGAAGAAAAATTGGTCTTGGATGATTCTCACCTCCAAGAACAAGAAATCTTCAATAACCAAAACCCTAGGCTATTGGTAACTAATTTTAATCTTCACACTAAAAACATCCCCATGCGATAGAAGGGCAAATAAGGTTTATATATATACTAGTTGTTGATCCAATGTTTAGGTTAAGAACTTCTTGAATAGCAGTTGGCGCCTTTGTCGACCAGTTAAGACCATCGGTCGACGTCATCCCATTCCAAAGCATCTAGAGCAATCTAACTGGACTAGCAGTTGACCCGAGTCGAGCCCTTTTGGCATGTTCCAGAACTGTTAATCCTCGCACATTAACGCTCGACTTGTATGCCATATGGTTGACCACTTCAAATTGTTTTCAAGGCATAAACTCTACATATTACTACTTAGGAAATGGATTGATAATCTAAAATCAAAGAAGTCATTACTATGTTCTTTAGATTCTTGATGACATGACATTGGATTATCATTATTTTTGGAAGGTAAATAAGAAAAAGAAAATACTCACAAACTGATAACTTTCCAATATACATATATAGAAGGGTGTTAATAACATTTTCACACAAATTTGAATGATGGAAATGAAATTTCTCCATTTATTTTCGGGTTAAGTCAATTTTATTTGTTGATTTTTGAGGTTGGTGTATTTTTCTTTAGATAAATTACGCATCATTTAATACAGTATCAAATTAATTACAATAATATATTGAGCAAAAACGATTTTTTAGAATTGTTTTTGTTATAAATTGCATCGATAGCAAGAACATTTTAACCATTAAAATCCCTTTCATAATAAATAGGGTATATAAATAATCAACCCTTCATTGTAACTTAGTCACATGCTTTTATATATATCTTGAGATTCCAAACAACATGTTGAGAAAGAGAAGAGGTACCTGGAAGATCCAACTGGAGAACATTGCTGTTGGGGTAACGAGACCACAATATGAATGGTTGGAAATCAATATCATCATGTAGTTGGTTCATATGGATGGATTTAATTTGCAAGAATTTAAGTATAATATGAGCTATAGTCAAGAGATTAATGGTGCACCTTCATTAGCTTTAGCGGATCACACTAATTTATGGCTTTCGGCCACAAGAAGAGATGGTAACTTGAACAATCAAATTAGGTAACTTTTATTTGAGATTAATTCCAATATTTCTTCTAAGACACAAGGAAAGGTCTAACAATTTATGCCGTCAATATGTATGACTTCAACATATGGTTTTCTTCACTTAATTTCTTGAGAGGAAGTTCTCATTTATGCTACTATATATGTGACTTCGTATGTAGTTTACTTGTTGAAGAAAGAAAAGAATGCAAAATATATCCCAAAAAATTACCCCAAAAATTAAAGAACCAACTGAAAGAAGGGGTTCCAATTACTTTCTCTTCCCAAAAGCGTCTAGTGTGGATCCAGAACTTGAATGCCTGTACATGCATGTCGCATGTTTCTATTAACGTTTTCATAATTTCTGTCACGTATACGAGATACCTTCAAATTTAATACCATCGATCGATCGATCATGCAACTTTATATCAATAATGTATATATTATATATTTCCCGTTCGGAAACTTGTTTGATTTGGTGAAGTAGTTAATATTGTAACAGAAGTTATCTCATATATAGTGGCTGTTGAACTTAGCTAGATTGTGTTAATCCACAAACACTCGTTGTTAAAGGCAGACCGTCGACATTAATATACAGCACGCAAGTATACCGCCCAAGCCGCTCGTCCACACCCCACAAACCAGCACGCAAACTCCAACAATTAACCCACCGCAACCACTCTATGCATGCATGCATCCATCCACACTCACATCTTCCACTAATCTCAACCTAGCTAGCTAGCTCTAACATGGTATTGTCAACTTTTACGATTGGTGATGAATCAAACTGAAAAATCTATATCTATATGCTACGTTCTGATATGGTGCCATTCCCATCGCCTTTTCATCAATCAAGCTAATTTAAAGGTCCTATATATCTTTCCTTTAAATTTCATTAGCTTTCTTCATCTTATCTCACAATAAATAGTTGGTTACACACATTATTGGAGAGTCATTATCCAACTAAAATCAATATGTGATGAGTGAACACCTTACGACATCTTATAACAAAGGGGATTGTTCTTAAATTATCCAGTACGGAATTATTCTCTAACACACACACACATATATATAATGAGAGTATAATGGTTGAGCTGAGAAAAAGCTTTGAATTAACTAACATATTTTTACAATATAAAAATATTCAGGATCCACTTATTCCTCTCATTTCAAACAATACCTACAGAGAAAAAAATGCATTAGATTGGCTCTTATAGTACTATATATACATAGAATTTGATCTTGCAAATGGGCTGAGTGGGACTTGAGTTTGTGACGTTCGATCTAATTCACCGTCCATACACATTGATTTTTTAGCAAAAAATCTTGTGCTTGATTTGCAATCACAAATCAAAACAAAATCAAACATGTCTCTCCTCTACATTTTCTAACTATATATATCATTTACACACAAAGAGGATGACCAAAAAGAGTAAAGAAACGACAACCTTAAAACAAATTAAGCACCCCGGCCTGTCTCTCTTCTTAACCGTCAACGGTTTTCCCCTCTCCACTCTCTCTCATCCTCTCCCATATATTATATTTAACATAATCCTCCTCCTATGCAATGGCCAACACTATCTCCTACTCCTATTCCTAGACCTCCTCCTTCCCTCTCTCTCCTCCCTCGCCGAGGCAAAGCTGGTGATGATCCCAGCTTTGGTGGAGTTTAATTGCTTAGGGTAGTTGGATTTGGTGTTCATCAACCACAAGTATTTATATCGATCGATGGCCTTGCGTTGTGGTCTTTTCTTTTGCTTGTTCTTCTTCTTGGTGTTTTGCTCGTTCGCCGCAGCTCACATTGTCGATTTTGACGAGAGTTGGCAAAAGCGAGCCGCAGAGGCTGCTTCAGCTGCCGTTGACGCCTACCAAGTAGAACCGGAGGCGGTCGTTGACCATGTCAACGACAATGTCCACAAGTAAGTGGATTTTTACTTGCAAATATCATATAAGAAAAAAAATCCACTTCAACGACAATTCAGAATATTGTGTTTTAATTGGGATTTAAAGATTTTAGACACATTATTATAAACTTCTGAATTGAACATATGCAAATTACTGAAAAATTAAAAATGTTGTGAATAACGACACCATGATATACGTGTTTTCGACGACACACCTTATAATGTACGTCGTTCATATCTCATTTTTCATGTTTTGGAAGTTAATTTGCTAATCTAGTTATGAAATTTTTATTTACTTTTGTTGTTGTCATATACGTATATTTGGGTATAATTTCAAATGATATGAACATATGAAAGTTAATAATTTCCTTATGTTGTATCATATTTAAAACTTCAAATTATTTTGCGCTCAATATATTCTGCAAATCGGAATTTCTGAATTCAATTTCATACAAAATTGAGCTTACATTGGTTTGAGGTAAGGTTAAAATGTCAAGCTAAATGACACATTAATTTAAGGTATTTTTTCTCAAATTAAAGGTCATTTAAGATATTATGAAATATTAAAAATATTAATACTACCATAAATTATTTAGAATATATTAATAATATCATAAATCTTACAAACATACTGATAATATCACAAATACTAGAAGATATTTATCCAAGTCACATCCATTTAGCCCTTTGACGTCAAAAACTAATTGCACTGAAAAATATTAGGCTCACGCGATTACATTAACCTTAATTAATAAAACCTTGACTCTTACAAACAAATTGAAAACCAAATTCACTAATGCTTAGAGGTAAACTCTCCCATATAATCATTGAGCAAAACAAGTGGAATTGAAATTCATGAACGTAAATGTGGAGCTTTTGGTTACATTAATTAAGTTAACCATTAGTTTAATTCATGAATTTTGATGTTAATTAAGGGCGTACAAGCAAGTAAAAATCACAAACAGCACACGCCGCCAACTCCGGCACAAGAAGTACACCGGCCCATGCCTAGCCACCAACCCAATCGACCGGTGCTGGCGGTGCGACCGCCACTGGCAAGACCACCGCAAGCGCCTGACCAAGTGCGTCCTCGGTTTCGGTCGAAAAACCTTGGGTGGCAAGAAAGGACGTTACTACGTGGTAACGGACGCGTCGGACGACGACCTTGTCCACCCCAAACCAGGCACGCTCCGGCATGCGGTCACTCGTACGGAGCCCCTCTGGATCGTGTTCGACCGCGACATGGTTATCCGACTTAGCGAGGAGCTGATCGTGGCAAGCTTCAAGACGATCGACGGGCGAGGCCACCAGGTGCACATTGCCTATGGTGGGCAGATCACGTTGCAGTTTGTGAGACACGTTATTATTCATGGGCTTCACATACATGACATTAAGAGAGGGGGTGGGGGCATGATTAGGGACTCTGTGTCTCACTTTGGTCTCAGATCGGCTAGTGATGGTGATGGGATTTCCATCTATGGCTCTTCCAATGTTTGGATTGATCATGTGTCTATGTCTAATTGCATGGATGGGCTCATTGATGCTATTGAAGGCTCTACTGCTATTACCATTTCCAATAGCCATTTTACTCATCACGACGAGGTATATTATATATATAATATCTGTGTATGCAAGTGTTTCTTGAAATTATGTTTTTTCCTATGATCATTTGCTCTTGGTTATTCTAACGTGATAATTAATTGGAAAAAGTACAAAATAATATGCATGCTTATTAAGTAAAGGTAATATGATCGGACAAAATAGTTATCTTCCTGCAAATATTCCATGTGAACTACATATACTACTAAAGATATAATTAGCATTTCGTATGTGAGGTGTGAGGTGTGAACTGTTGCAGGTTATGTTGTTTGGTGCAAGGGACTCGAATCCAGGTGACAAGATCATGCAGATTACTTTGGCCTTCAATCACTTTGGTAGAGGACTTAAGCAGAGAATGCCAAGGTGAGAGCCTAGGAGAGCACCTATATATATGTTAGTAATATATTCATATCTTAATTTCAACGTCATTACTAACTAATTACATATGTAAACCGCCATTTTCTAATTGATGTGTGTGTGTGTATACTCGTGAAGGGGTCGATTCGGGTTCTTCCATGTTGTGAACAACGACTACACACATTGGGAGATGTATGCCATTGGAGGAAGCATGAACCCTACCATCATCAGCCAAGGCAACCGATACATTGCGCCTCCGGTTACAAATGTAGAACACAACGCCACCGAGGTAAATTAAATTTAGAAAACCAATATGCCATTATATTAAGCTTTACTTTTTTCGGGCAAATTTGTTATGTTTACCACTGTCACTTGTGCTTCGGGTTGATCACTTCCAAACCTTTTTCCTCTAAAGTCCATCATTCGCCTTAAATATTTCATTTTAGGGCCGCTTAGAATTGGTAGATCCTTCGTTTGGATTTAGTTTGACCAGATACCAATTCCCAGCGTTGACAACAATCATACGAACCCCAAAAGATGCAAGTTATTAATTTCTAAGTTTGAACAAATTTTTGCGATTTAAACTTAAAGAATGTGTTTGGTTAACAACTTAAGAAAAGAAATCTAGAGAAATAAAGAAAAAAATTTAAATTTTCTTTGGATGATAACTTAACGAGAAAAAAAGAAAAGAAAAAAGAAAGTGAGAGAAATCATCATGTACAAAATGAGTTTTCAACTTTCACTTCTAAAATAAAGAAAAATATAGAAAAAATTGAATTTTATCTATTCTTTCTAAAATATTCTAAAATGAAATAACATGATTAAAAGATTATGAGTATTTTGATAATATGATTCTACATTTTTATTTTTTCCCCTCTTTTAACTTATTTGTATCAAAACAAGAGAAAATAAACATAATTTTTTTTATATTTTCTACTTTTCTCTCTTTCTTTGTTATCCAAACACGTCGTAAACTGATGACAGCTAAGCCAACTAATCTAATCAATTAACTAAACAGGTGACAAAAAGGGAGTTCACCCCGGAAGACGTGTGGAAGAACTGGATGTGGAGATCGGAGGGCGACATGCTCCAGAACAACGCCTTCTTTATCCAATCCGGACCATCAAGAATCGACCCTAAGTTCACCAACAAGGACATCATCAAGGCCAAGCCAGGCCAGTACGTCACCAGACTCACTCGCTTCTCCGGCGCGCTCAACTGTCGGAAACACAAACCTTGCTGATCACCACCGGATTGTCGTGCTTCCTCGCTCACTCCATTACTGTATACTTGCTCCATATATTAATCTTTTGCTTTGATTTTTCTTCTTCTTTTTGTTTGATACGTGCGTGTATTCTTTGTACTGCTCGAACGGGAACTTATTTTGACTTCGATTGGTGTTCTCATGCGTGGTTTGTTGTAGAGTTAAATTTCTTTGTAATAACATTCTCTCTTTTTTTCTTCCAATTCATTCATGTCTGCTTTTGTGTTTGAGATTGTTAGAAAAATAGTTCCGGCGTTCTTTTTCAATTTTGTGTTTCTTTTTTATCTGTAAAATGAAGATCACTTTGTAGTTGCACGACACTCATAGATACTTTCTAGGAAAAGAAGAAGAAAAAAATCATATAGATAAGAAAATACGAGACCGAGAAGAAATATCTCTCAAAACACCATGTAATATAATCCCTTTGAATAAAGTAAGTAACAACAAAATTACATCTCAATGATCAATACAAAAGGACTTGATATGAGGGCTAGGGATGATCACGATAGTAGACAACTTTGGACAGGTAGATGAAAGAAAAAGATGCACTGCAAAAAGGAAACGCCTTCAAGGGAAGAGGAAAAAGAGGATGACACCCAAATGACAAAAAAACCTCAAGCCTTGATTCATCTGGCCAGCTGCTGCTCCATCATTTTCTTGTGAGTCTGGCTCTTGCTCCACGACTCTCACATGTTATTCATGCAAACAACTGAACAATTCAAATTTAATGCAGTAACTATTAAATTTCAAATGAAGACGGTCAGCTAAGAAAACAAATGGCATTTCTTCAAACAATTACCAATCTAAACTCAATAATCACTCTCAGCTTCAGGCTACTGAAAATATGAGATAGTGTGCATATGTTTTGAAGGACCACCCTGATAGATTACCATGGCAATATACTATTTCCACAGCCTTGGAAGTAAAGAGGTCAAGATATACAGTAAGAGGAAAGTCCTAAATAATTATCATCTAACCTGTTATAAGTTTATGACGTTCATGAGAAAAGAATCATGCCGAGTAAATCAAATGGGGAAGACCAAATCAGTGTTGATGCATCATGAATACATATTACGTAATTGAGAATTTCTAAGGTACTGCCAGACAGCGAAACAATAGCCAAACTGACAGACCAAAAGGCAAGATGCAATCACCTCAGGCATGTAGTGCATAAGCATGCTCTCGATGCCCAACTTCAAGGTGACAAACCAGCTGGGGCATCCAATGCAAGCTCCTTGCATTCTCAGCTTCACTACTCCAGTTGAACTGTAAAACGTATATATAATTGAGCTCTATAAAAATCAAGCTCCATAATCAAATAATACAAATTCTATATAAATATAAAGTTTAAGAAAATAGAAGCATACGGATCATATCCCCCTCTGTATTCAATATGTCCACCATCGTCTTGCACCGACGGGAGAATTCGAGTTTGGAGGAATTTTTTAATCATTGCTACGATCTCAGAGTCAGCCTATAAGAGTAATATAAATTTATAAAAAAAACACAAAATAATGAATTTCCATCAAGTATTGAGTGTATGTGATCCAATAGAATTAAGTATGAGCCTTTCGGTGTTTTTTTCCTCCATCCCTGAACCAAATCATTGGACTTCTTACTATTTGCCATAAACACAGAGCCCTAAAAAAACTGAAGCATAGTTAAAGAATGGCATTGCCTCTTATAGACTTTGAGCCTGGTTCAATCGAATTATCCACTCTAGACCATTAATTAGTGTCTGGTTGCAATCACCTCGGCAATCGCAGTGTTGGTGGAAACGGAAACATTAATTGAGTCGAAAAATAGGGGATTTCCAGAAGAGTAGAAATCCATGATGGCAGCGAAGATCTCGGGTTTGAGGAAATTCCAAGACGCATCATCAAACTTTCGAACGGTGACGAAGTCGGACCCGAAGAAGACTTGTAACGCCCCGAAACAGCGGAAAATTTAAAACTTTAAACAGATAAAAAATCAACACTGGGGTCGTCACCAAACCACGAGTACATATATATATATATATATATATATATATATATATATATATAATATGGGAAACTGTACAATACAAGAGTCAAGGATGATTACAACCCAACACAAAAGATATACAACACATGTACAAGGGAAAATCATCCACCTCGAAGAACCAAAAGAGACAGGATCTGCTCTGGGTGCTCCTGGTCGTAGTCACCACCTCCTACTGACGCGTACGACCTGACATAAAACATGAATATGCCTGAGTTTCCCGTGGGAAACCCCGTATGCCAAACCCCTAAAATATGAACATAATATGCGTAATGAAACATGAAATGAAAATGCAGTATAAGCACATCAATCTCCCGTGCACACCAGGCACCGTCGGAAAACATCGGCAACAACAACACCTGTGCACACAAGGCACCGCCGGTCAGAGTCTCGGCCACAACACGTGCACACAAGGCACCGCCGGAAAATCATCGGCCACGAATCTCAAGGGTCCTCTCACCCCAACCCCACAATCACACGTGCACACAAGGCACCTGCTCCTCAGAGCCACAACAACGACCACGTGCACACAAGGCACCCGCTCCTCAGAGCCACCACAATGACCACGTGCACACAAGGCACCCGCTCCTCAGAGCCACCACAACGACCCTCCTCTCGGGCCGGCAATGTCTGTACTGTCACCCCAACAAAGGCCGGAGACCCGTTGCCCTCGAGGCGGATCCAACAACTCACGGCACAAGCATCCATATGCAAAACAGTGCCCAAATGGTCGAACGGAAGAACTCAAACGATCGACCGAACACCACAACTATTCCTCAGAAAAACCGAATTAACGTCCAACCGGTCGACCGACTCTCAATCCACGGTCGACCGAAATCCAACAGGGAAAATCCTCTCTTGCTCAAAAAGCACCAACGGTCGAACGACCCTCAGATCACGGTCGACCGAACACCACCAGGGAAATCCCCCAACAAAACCGCACTACACGGTCGACCGAAACCACACTCCCGGTCGACCGGCCAATAAGTTGACTTAAACGTCGGTCGGACGAAGTCAACGAGCGGTCGACCGTTTAGATGGTCAACGCCCCCAACCGACCTACAAGAGTGCTTTCGGTCGACCGGCAAAGGGGACCCGTTCTACCGAAAACACCCAGAGCCTTATTCCCCTGGTAAAACGCACCACCGGTCGACCACTCGAAGAGTATCGTTCGACCGGTGCAAGGGTTTTCCGCCCAAATCACACTACGACCGGTCGACCGCGCCATCCCGCCGGTCGACCGTTGCAGAGCAGAAAAGCTGCTGCAATGTTCTCGACGAGCCTTCCGGCCTACCGTCGGCCACACCAACCCTCACAAAGGCTAAAAGGAGGATTACACTAAAGCTTGACATACCTTAAGGCTTGAAGAAGCATTTGAAGAATCCTGGCGAGCGCTTCCTCGCAAATCTCTTCTCCACCGACGAACTCCTCGAACGCGATCACCTCAACTCCGGCGATCACCTGAGCTCCTCCGCGTGCCGTCGATCTCACCTCACGGTCTTCCCCAAGCTGGATCAGAAAAATGTCGAGAGAGGGAGACGTGAGAGAGAAACGAGTGAGAGAGTGAGAGACAAGTGAGTGAGAGAGAAGAGTTATCCAACCTTTTATACATCTCCTCCTTCAATCTCCACCATCCACCACCTCAACTCCCAATCAATCTCAGCCCTCCATCTCCACCTCCTCTAATCCTCCACCTAAAACACAATCAACCCATTAATCAAGGGTTAGGATGTAACAAGACTCGCGTGAGTCCTTCGATGGAGAAGAGGACTTTGGCGAGCGGAGAGGCGCTGGCGGCGGGAGGGTCGGGGAAGTCGGAGGTTCCGACAGGCATGACGGGTTTGCCGGGGTAGAACATGAGGGACTGGGAGTTGGGGGTGGATTGGGTTTGGATGAACATCTTCTTCTGGTTCGCCCAACCTCTCCTTATCGTCGTCGTCGTCGTCTTCTGCTTCGCCCAAACTCTCCTCACCAACGACATTTGCTCTGATGCCGTCGGTGATGCCGTCCTAATAAATGTATGCCAAGCGTCGCGGGTGAAGAGGTGAGTTCCATGACGACGCTTGCCTGGAAGTAAGAAGTTAATTATTAATTAAGAAGCGATGCTCCGTTCTTGTACACTGCGTGCGCAGTGCGCTCTTTGGCCTGCCGGTCTGCTCTTTGTCCCTGTGCTGCCTGTGGTTATGAACTTATGATTTGCCAAGGGTTTGTTTATTTATTTATTATTGTTTACTATCTACCCGCTCTTTTTTTTAAATCAGCATCTAATCTCATTTTATTTTAAATCTAAAACATAACGTAATTAGATTTGCATCTTAATAAGAAAAAAAGTTATGTTTTTTTCTGGTCTGGATAACAAAACTTAACATGAGAAATATGTCTATATACAACTTATATTGTTTCTCTCTCTTTAAAATTTCATTCAAACATTATAAAAGGATCTTGAATTGAATGAGTAAGGACTCCGCCGGTGTGATCGAGTCATTTCGCACAGATCGAGGTCGGGACTCCGCCGGCAGGTCTAGATCGCGTGGTGGGGGTCGAGATCCAAACTCGAGGGATTTAGAGGAAGCGATTCCGGTCAGAAATAACGGCCATTGGGGTGGAGATGGGCATCGACCTCAGCGAGACGTAGATGAGTATCGGCTAAAGGTCGACATTCCCTTCTTTCACGGTAATCTTGACATCGAGTCCTTCTTGGAGTGGCTCTACGAGGTGGACAATTTTCTGGACATGATGGAAGTTCCCGAACACAAACAAGTCAAGATCGTCGCATATAAACTTCGAGGGGGCGTGACGTCATGGTGGGAGCAATCGCAGAACGCTCGCCGACGGTGAAGGAAGGCGTCAGTACGTGGGTGGTATAAGATGAAGAAATTGGTGCAAGCTCGATTTCCTCCGCCGGATTATCACCAACGATTGTTCCAACAATTTCATAACTGTATCCAAGGTAATCGCCCGGTCTCCACTTATACGGAGGAGTTCATGAGATTGTCGTCGCACTACGATCTAGCAGAGTCCGACAAACAGCAGGTGATCCGCTATGTCGTGCCGCCATGGGGCTCCACTCCTAAGGTGAACCCCTCGAACCCCTATACTCGTCTATCTATTGACCGCTGCTATAGATGTAACGAGATTGGCCATAAATCTAATGTTTGTCCCACTTGCAAACTGGTGGCATTGGCGGATTGTGGCAATGGTGACGTCGAAGAAGTTGAGAACGAGTTGCTGGATGCAGAAGTCGCGACCGAGGAAGGGCAGATAGTTTCTTTTATGGTACGAAAGCTGCTCCTCACCCCCCCCCCCCCCCCCCTCTGAGCGAGACAAGTCACAACGCCATCAAATCTTCCACGCTAGATGCACCATCATGAATAAAGTTTGTCACCTAATCGTGGACAATAGAAGCAGTTAGAACATCATATCCCGACGGTTGATTGATCACCTCAAATTGCAGGTTCACACCACACGAACATCCATACGACATTGGGTGGATTACACAAGGACCAGTTCGAGTGACTCACACATGCCACGCTCCAATCTCTCTCTGTAAATCCTACTTTGATTGGATTTGTTGTGACGTAATGGATATGAGTGCTTGCCATGTCTTGTTGGGGAGGCCGTGGCAGTACGATGTTGATGCGACCTATCGGGGGCGTCAAAATCTATACTACTTCTTGTGGAATTCCAAAAAGATAGTCATTCCCGCAATAGATCCACATGAAGGAGCAAACAAAGACATCGACCCCCCCAACAAAGTCAGTAATATCTCTAGCCACACGAGAAGAGTTTTTGGGCAGCGTCAAGGCTAGTCGGTTGATAGTAGCATTAGTGGTCAAAGGCAGCGATGACAGGTGTTATTCCCTCGGATGTGTAGCAAATTCTGCGAGACCTCTCCACCATAACAGGTCCTGAATTGCCATTGAGCCTCCCTCCAATGCGGGACATACAACATCATATCGACCTCATTCCTGGCGCCTCACTCCCAAACTTGCCGCATTATCGGATGAATCTGGTCGAAGCCCATGAGTTGGAGGCAAATTAAGGAACTACTTCAGAAGGGATTCATTCGCCATAGCCTAAGCTCGTGTGGAGTACCCGCACTACTCACACCAAAAAAGGATGGGTCGTGGAGACTTTGTATTGTCAGTCGGGCCATCAACAAAATTACTATTAGATACCGATATCTGATCCCTCGCCTCGATGACATGCTAGACCAGTTGGGAGGTGCAAAAGTGTTCTAAAAAATCGACCTCCGGAGTGGCTATCACCAAATACGGATTCGCCCCGGCAACGAGTGGAAAACTGCATTTAAAACTAAAGAATGATTGTATGAGTGGTTGGTTATTTCCTTTAGACTTTCAAATGCGCCGAGCACCTTTATGCGCCTCGTGAACCACATCTTGAAGCCGGTGATTGGGGTTTTCGTGGTCGTCTACTTCGATGAAATTTTAGTATATAGTGCCGGACACAATGAGCATATCGATCACCTTCGGCGTTTGTTTTCCACCCTAGGTGAACATCAACTCCATGTGAACATGGGAAAATGTCACTTCCTCACCACACAGTTGGTGTTCTTAGGTTTTGTGGTCAGCGTGGAAGGTATCCAAGTTGATGAGGAGAAGGTTCGTACAATCCGAGAGTGGCCAACGTCCAAATCAGCCACCGAAGTCCGGAGCTTTCACGGTCTTCCTACCTTTTATAGGTGTTTTGTACGCAATTTCAGCTCCCTTGTCACACCACTCACCAACTATTTGAAGAAATGTCCATTTATGTGGACTCAAGAGGCGGAGGATAGTTTCAATTTATTCAAAGAGAAGCTCACCAACGCACCGATCCTCGCTTTACCCAACTTTGATTTGCCCTTCGAGGTCGAAGTAGATGCATGTGGTGTCGGTATGGGTGGTGTCCTCTCGCAAGGCAGTCAGCCAATCACATTTTTTAGTGAGAAACTCAACGATGCTCGCAAGAAGTGGTCCACTTACGAACAAGAACTTTATGTCGTCTTTCGAGCACTAAAGACTTGAGAGTCGTTTCTTATCTCCGGGAAGTTTATTATCTTTAGAGACCACCAATCACTTTGGTTTTTTCGTGGCCAACGACATGTGAATAAAATGCATGCAAGGTGGGCTTTCTATTTGGAACAGTTTCCGTGTGTTCTCAAACATAAATCCGAAGTACAGAACGTGGTCGTTGATGCTTTAAGTCGTCGAGCAGTACTGCTGGTCTTGTAACGAGCTGAAATTGCAGGTTTTAAGGTGCTGGCCGAGATTTACAAGGACGACCTGAACTTTGTTGATGTGTGGGATCGTTGTTAAGGTCGTTTACATGTTACGAACTTCTATATTCTTGAAGGGTTTCTATTCAAGGGAAATATTTTGTGTCTCCCACGCACATCTCTTCGCGAACAAGTGCTTCGCGATGCTTATTCTGGCGATCTTGCTGGGCACTTGGGGCATGATAAAACAACTTGGGTTGTTGGGGAATGCTTTTATTGGCCTCAATTGAAGCGCGAGGTGGCTTCCCTCGTACGTGGATCCGGAATCTGCCAACAGGCCAAAGGCCACACTCAAATACCGGTCTTTACATGCCTCTCCCGACGCCATCCAACATCTAGGAAGATCTTAGCATGGACTTCGTGCTTGGTCTACCACGTACCCAGCGGGGGGTCGATTCGATTTTTGTGGTGGTCGATCGATTTTCCAAACTGTCTCACTTTCTTCCATGTAAGAAAATTGTAGATGCGGTTCACATAGCCCGTTTATTTTTTCAAGAGATCGTACGGCTCCACGGTATTCCGGTATCGATTGTTTCAGACCGTGAAACAAAATTCTTGGCAATTTTTGGACCACCTTGTGGTGCTGGTTTGATACCAGCCTCTAGTACAGCTCAACAGCACACCCTCAAAGCGATGGGCAGACTGAAGTTGTCAATCGCGCACTCGGTAATCTTCTTCGTAGCATCTGCATGGAAGAACCACGACAATGGGACAGGGCACTTCCTCAATCTGAGTTTGCATATAACAGTGCAGCTTGACCATGTTCGCCCCCTTCGCAGTTGTCTATCGTGCCACTCCACGACATGCCTTTGACTTGATTCATGTGCCAAAGTCCAAGGAATCAAACCAGTTGGCGGTATAAATGGCTGCTAATGTCAGGAGTGTTCAGGAAGAGGTCACCAAGCGATTGACTGTTACAAGGTTGCTGCTGACAATCATCAACGTGTGATGACGTTCAATGAAGGGGATTTGGTAATGATTTACTATCAAAAGGAGCGGCTCCCGACAGGATCCCACCACAAGCTTTCTCCGAAGAAATATAAGACATTCAAGGTTTTACACAAGATACTTGACAATGCTTATTTCATTGATCTACCATTCGAGTTTAGCATCTCAAAAACTTTTAATGTGGCAGATCTTTTCAAATACCATCCACCACCGGCACCTCGCTATGACTGTTGATCCTCGTTTCTTCTCTACATCACGATTGGTTAAAACCTTACCAAAATATAGATAGACACAAGCTATGGGTTGTGGCAATCTGGCCATTGACATTGCGAAAATGGTTGTGCAATTCCACAACCAAACAATCTCTCGATGTATCATCACGTCAATGGCGAAAATGGTGGTGCAAATAAATAAGTCGGAGACTCAAAGGTAATCTCTTTTTTACTTTCATGAAAACTAATGGTACAAATCCATAAAGATATACAAAGCAAACAAAAATGAGGTGATATCTACTATCTGTAAATTAATTTGTCATGAATTTATGTTTGATAATAACTTAAAATTTATACTTTGAATAGAAAATCAAAACGGTAGATGTTGATATATGAAGCATATTATCTTTGTTTAGCAAAAATTAAAACATTTGAGAATCATTTGATATAAGATAAGATAAACTTCCAATTTTTAAAATTTTTAACATAGGAAGATAATATGTATGATTCAAAGATAAGATCATCCATTCGGAGTTTCCATTTAAAGTTTGAATTTCAGGTTATTATCAAGATTAAATTGATGCACTCCTCACAAAAAATGGGATTTTTACTTTATGTCATTTGCACTAATATTTATCGTAATATTATTATGTTAAATCGTTATTTATACTAATGTCATTTTAACCGTGAGTTCCACACCAATTCAATTAGGGTGTGCACAATCCGGTCCGGACCGATCTGAACCTGAATTTGGAAATGAATCAGACCAAAATGGATTGGTCTGGACATGACCAGTTTATTCAGTTCCAGACTCCGGTCAATGGAAATGCTTGATTACGAGTTTCTGGTCTGATCCGAAAATTCGGAATACTGGTCCAGACCGGTAATTGGTTCTTTAAAATAATATAAAAAAAATCATGGAGACCTGACTCCTCATTCTGCGCTTAATCCGGGCTTGGGAGCTCGAGTTTCACTTTTTTTATTTTAAAAAACTAGGTCACCAGTCTGGACCGTAATATTATGGGTTTTGTCCGGACCGGAAACCCTGAATCAAGCATTTCCATTGACCGAGGACCAGACCTGAATCCACTGGTCAGGTTCAGACTGGTCCATTTCGGTCTGGTTCAGGTTCAGACCAGATTATGCACACCGTAGCTGGGTTGATGTGGGACTGTCAAAATGACATTAGTATAAATAATAATTTAACATAATGATATTACGATAAATATTAGTACACTAACGACCTAAAATTGAATTAGTAGTTTCGAGGTACCCAACAAAAACCTTAAAACAAATCCGACCCACTTATAATTTATCATTGTGCCCTAATTCGAAATTGGAATCCACATCCTTTCACACCCGCCTGGCACGAAGATAAAGTCAACTATTTAAATCTCATCTCTATCACGATCGTCAGCTTAGCTGTCATCAATCATTTCGGTATATTTCCCTACACCCGAAGCCCCAACGTCCACTTAACTACCACGCGTTCCGCTGCACCCGCGTGTTGCAGCGCCACCCACGATTCCCCTCCAAACGCCCCTTGACCCGGTCCGGCGTTCATACGGTCCCGCTTAACCTAACCCGTTCCGGTGGAACACCACACCGCTCTCGATCAGAACGATAAAACAAGCCTTCCCCTCACGGCCTCACGCCCGGAAAAGACATTTCTCCGGAAGAAACTTCTGAGAAGGTGATTTTGCTTTAGTTTTTTTAGAATTTTCTTTCGTTTCCGCGTCGCCATAAATTCGCCCATTTCGTTGTCGATTGGAATTTAAAAAAAAAACGGAACTATCGTCTGCTTGTTGTGGGAGGAGAAGGTGGGTGGGGGTTTCACCATCTTGGTGTCGACGTCTGTTTCGGGTTGGTTTGGGGAGATTAATGTTTTTTGTTCTCGAGAAATGTGAGAAATAAATATATATTTCTTGTTGATCTGATGGTTATTTTATTATTATTAATTAACTGGAGCTTATCCGTTTGCGTCTTTTAAAAATGTTGTGTTTACTTTGGGTTGCTTGGCGAAGCGAACTGTGTGGTCCACGAAAAGAACACGAAAGTTGCTGAGAAACCTAGAAAATGTATAAAAGAAAGTTGGTTTGGTTTGGGCCTGTGAATATTGGTGACTATCTTTTCTTGAAAAAAATCTCGTCGTATTGGGTCGTTTCTTTCGGTCGTAAGTATTTTGTTCCTCTTCTACTTCTTGGAGCTGTTTTTTTCACTCTGATATGTTTGTATGTTTGCAGGGAAGGTCTTGTTCTCTTCAAGTTTCATGTTTGTTACGTTTTTTATGGAGCGATTTCGTTAGGGTTTTAGTTCCATTAGAGTTTTTTTCTCTCGAAGTTGGATTAATTGTCAAGTGTGTTGTCCTGGCTATAATCGTTAACAATTGAAAAAAATTAGATAGTTCACCAGCACTCAAGTTGTCAGTAGTTGTTGTGGGCAATTCTACCATGATGGGGAAGCTGCATATGTAGATTTCCCTTCCCGTTGCCAAAATTGGTTGGTCATCTACAAGTATATTGCATGCTGATAGGTTGAATTGGCGACAAATTTATTTCTTATGTCTAATTGATGATATGACGAGCATGCCTTGTGTAAAAAGAAAAAAAATTGAACTTTGATACATGCTATTGCACTACCATGGATCTTCATGTTAAGCTTTAGAAACATGTGCAATTTTTACTTGTTTCATATGAGCTGGAATTCTTAAGTTTTACCCTTGTGATTGTTGATACAATTACAAACATGATCATGTAATACAGCGGGTTACATATGTCGAATAAATATTCGACATATGCAGCTTCCAAACAGTAAGTTTTACACTTGTGATTATTGAGTTTGGGCCTAGCACAAACTCAATAATCCAACAATGATTTCTGCTGAGACCTCTTACTTCGAAGAGTCATGCCATTACGTATATTTTTTTCTATGTTAGATATAAAGAATGGGGAATTTGTTTTGCTGCGTACAAGTTGACCAGTCCAAAGTAGCCATCAAGGAAACATTTGGGAAGTTTGATGATGTGCTTGAGCCTGGATGCCATTGCCTGCCATGGTTCCTTGGTAGTAGAATTGCTGGTCATCTCTCCCTCCGTTTGCAACAACTGGATGTCAAATGTGAAACAAAAACTAAGGTCCAAATCTCTGTTTCTTTTCCCAATACTCGATCTATTCTGTCATCTTGTTTCTGGATTGTTATACTACTTAGGAATATTGTCTTTTATGAGTTCTGGTAGTATTGTCCTGGTGAAATATCCCTACTATGCTCATGTCTCAATATCTCAAACTTTTTGACAAACTCATATAAGATGTTTTAGGCAGAAGCACTTTAATCACTATGTAGGGTTTTATGCTCTTATGATCACAATTCATCTGTGGCATAGTTTTCTGCAAAAGCCATATGAATTAGCTTCTTATTGATATTGAATGGGATTTTTTTTTTTGAACGAGAGGTGGAATCTAATTTAAGCAGATATAATGATTATTGGAATGTGTATAATTGTTTTACTCCCAAAACTGCTTTAGTAGGAGGAATCAACAATGGTTTTACTTTCTAAAATATAATAGGTTTAGAACTTTCATCACATTTATGATCAAGGAAACTCTGCCTTTCAACAAATGGGCTAAAGCAAAAACTAGCTCATGTGGCTTCGTCGAAACGGATTGAGTCTTGTAAACATGCAAAATTTTGACTAGTAAGGAACTGTTCACTGAAACTACAGAGATATTCATGGTTTTCCTTTTCAGTTCTTTCCTTTCCTTCAGTTGCTGATAGCCTGATATAGTGCTCTCCCTCTCTTTGCAGGATAATGTGTTTGTCAATGTTGTTGCTTCTGTGCAATATCGTGCCTTAGCTGACAAGGCCAATGATGCTTTCTATAAACTCAGCAACACAAGGGCTCAGATACAAGCCTACGTCTTTGATGGTATATATGATTTCTTGAAAACCATTGATTGTGTTATATCTGTTTACTGGTGGCACATCTTAGCATGTGTATGTCAAATGTCTTTTTTGTCTTAATTTTGTTGTTCATGACTGTACTACTACAACCAGCAACTTGATTTTCATTTTCTCGATCAGTGATCAGGGCTAGCGTCCCAAAACTCAACCTAGATGATGCGTTTGAACAAAAGAATGACATTGCCAGGGCTGTTGAGAACGAACTTGAGAAAGCTATGTCTGCTTATGGTTATGAGATTGTACAAACACTCATTGTTGACATAGAGCCAGATGCACGTGTTAAGCAAGCTATGAATGAAATTAACGCTGGTAAGAAGCTATTTTCTTTTTTACCTTCTTGACATCTTGTATACCTTCTTTTTGCATGTTTATCTCCTCTTTTCAGTACTAAAGCAGCCTGGCTATTCCTTTTGTACCAAGTGCTGTACTTAATTGCTTTGGGTATCTGAAATACCATCATCTGCTGATTTAAATATGATGTGAACTCAAACTATATACTTGATGTGCATTGAAATTTCAATGGATCGGATAAGCAAAATGCAGCTGTTACAATAAATAAATTTATATATTGGGTTTTGATTGCTGACTGCCTTTATATTTCTTGTATCTCAGCTGCAAGGATGAGGGTTGCTGCCAACGAGAAGGCAGAAGCTGAGAAAATCCTCCAGATCAAGCGTGCTGAGGGTGAGGCTGAATCGAAGTATCTATCCGGGCTTGGTATTGCACGCCAGCGTCAAGCGATCGTGGATGGTTTGAGGGACAGTGTCCTTGGCTTCTCCGTCAATGTCCCCGGGACCACTGCGAAGGATGTGATGGATATGGTTCTGGTGACCCAGTACTTCGACACCATGAAAGAAATCGGTGCTGCTTCGAAATCTTCTGCTGTTTTTATCCCTCATGGCCCTGGTGCTGTCCGGGATGTTGCGACTCAGATAAGAGAGGGACTCCTCCAAGCTTCGTCCACACAGCACTAGTTACAGATTATGAATAGCAGTAAAACTTACGGCTTGCTTGGGTTTCAATTTGGAATTTAATCTGTGTCGTTAGTGGTCTGTACATGACGTTAAAAATTTCTGATGCTTTTATTTCTGTTGGTAAAGATTTGTGTGGGGACTTCATTTTATGTGTCATAGTAATGGTAAGTAATAGTATACAATTTATCTGTGTCCTATTTCCTTTCATTACATATTTGCATGTTTTCAGTTTTCACTATTTTAGTGGTAATATTTGAAATATTTATAATTGCGTACAGAACTAGAAATTAATTTAGTCCATGAATCATTCAGTGTGTTATTTTGTGTACGATGCATTCCAGAACGTGGCCTGCTCATTCAATTCTACTCCAATAATATATTTAGAGGACCCGAGATTATAAGTGCTTACAATGTTCCATGTGAAAACAATATTTTCCGATTAAAATATCTTTACATGGTTGATATTTGATCATAATGTTTAGGTGGTAATTTTGCCGTCCTTGTAGCGCAAAGTAAGACGAGCGTACCTTGGGTCAGTTGGGTGACTTGGATAGTCAACATTATGAGTAATAATGAACACTATGATATTTTGTGAAAATTGCAAAACACAATAGATGCATTTGCATGGGGGTGATTCGCTGCACCGAGGAACAGCTACAGTAACTGAGGTCATCCAAATACTTTTGGGGAACCGGAATCTGAGCTTCTGGTGTGCATTCCGATATCATTTTTTATATTGATGTTCCTGGTGGTTCAAAAATTTGGATCATTCTGCTCCTGCTTAATTGAGGAAATTACATTTGATTTTGTTATTCATTATTCAAAAGTTTGATGTCGTCAATTTTTTATTATAAACATGTTCCTGATTTTGTTAAAAACCTTCAAGTAGTATTTTATTTTTTTTATTACTATTTTTTATTTTGTTGTGTAAAAGATGATTAAGCAAAATAGTTAAACAATATTCACAAAGTTATTTAATGAGCTAATATTCAAAAAAATAATTGATACATAATCATACAATTTTGAATAAGATATTTTACTTTGGATGACACTTTAAGGATTTGGTCGGACAAGACAACTAGGAATCTAGAGAACTTCTGAGTATCCAAACTCCAATTTTGACCGTAAAGAAACAACTTATGGATCCAAAATCCTTAGAGCTAGCTTCCCACAAAAAACTCACACCCCGAAGCTTCATCCAAACACACCCAATGAATTCACTCTATTAATCATCTTTCGTTTCAAGACATTTATGAGTAATAACGAACACTATGATCCTAGCCATTGATTTCTTTGGATGGCTGAGATCAACATAATTCCACCTCTCCAATTCACCTTGAATCGGAGAGGATCCCAGTCCTACCTTGAGTTTCTTTCAATCGTACATATTCTTTATGCATAATTATGACTCCTAGAGAATAAGAGTTCGAACAGTTAATCAACCTCAGGATCCAACAGACTCAAAAAAAATAAAAAGGGGAACCTAGCTTCAAAATTAATTACAGCCAAATGACATCTCAAGAATAATTTACCGAAAATTCCCAAGGGTCACAAGAATTCTTGCAATAAAAAAGAATTGAACGTAGATCGTACAAATCTATTCAGCAAACGTCAATAACAGAGGACGTTGGTGAAGTTGGCTTCAAAAAAGAAGCAAATAACTGGCTCGGGAAGTAAGCCCAGAATTATTTTACAGAAGTCAAGAGCAAAAGACACAGAACGTAATCGAAACGACCAAAAACCATCATTTGGATAAAACTCTCTTTTCCATCTGGGCACGGCATCTTCTCCTTCAAGGCTTCAGCGCCAAAGACAAACCAACCTTGGAGCTCTTCTCAATGGCTTTGGTGTCCACCTCACCTGACAAGGTGATGAGAGACTTTGGCCTCCATTCGTGCTGGATCAGTGCACTGGCCTTGCCAAAGTTGTTCACACGACCTTTGACAGTGGTGAGAGGATCCAATGCATGCTGCGTACCGAACATGAGGGTGTTCTCATGTGTAGATATGCTGTGGATAAGCTCAGCACCAACAACTGTGCTAGTCAATGGATTCACCATGTGATAGTAAGAGGCATTCAAGGAATCACCCTTGTTATTACTGCATCACATTTTGTACATCGGTTAGAACAGATTGTATGTTGGATCTGGAAACTTGATAATGATCGCAAAATAGAGAAACTTACAGTGTCAGGGACGCAATGAAGTCGGCACTGTTGTAGGAAATTCCCCCATTGTACTTGATAAAGTTCCCAGATGCAGAGTCAAATGCAACATCAGCACCAACAGACAGGGTGTTAGTCCCAAAGACACCAGAGAAATTGGCTATTGGGCTGGCCGTTAAGCCAATGCTCGTATTGATCCCAGCCTTTTCATGCAGGTATTGAAGTTCTAACTGCAACACAAGCGGCAACCGATTGTTAGATACAAAACAATTAGAATTGAACATATAAGACGGGCCCAAAATACCTTGCCAGACTTCTGGTCTGGAACAGCAAAGCTGAGGACTGTCTTGAACCCAGGACTAATTTCATTGGCTGTGATTGTGGCGAAGAGCTGAGAACGAATAATTAATCATAGAAGAAACTAGAACAATTAATCAAATGACTACTGTCATAGGAACACCATTAACAATATTATTGTATCCAAAGTGGTCTACTTCTAGATCTACAATACTATGAGACTACTATCAATAAATGATTCATTTTATCATTGGTGGGAACTGCCGCTGCCTTCATACAACATGGATATGCTGGAAGTTAAGTTAGGGCTTACATTGGAGTCTGAGTTAACTTTTAAATCAGTTGTGAACTGGTTGTGTTTTATCTGAGTTTGAATTTCACCAAAGATCGAATCATTCTTCTTTGTTCCTGAAGAAGTAACTGCCTGCAATGAAACAAAGGCAATCTCTCAGACAAGCAAAGGAATTCCCAGGGTGTAAATTTCAAGGAAGGTCCTAGCGGATCATTGACAGGGAAGGTTGTTTAGAATAATAGTTATATTTTTCCATAAATGCATATCTATCATCTAAGTGAATAAAAAGTTAGCACAACGAGTCATACATAACATACAACGTAGTGCTGAAATAACTGTTTAATTATCACAGATAGATTATAGATACCAAATATAATGTTGACATTTTCCCAGAATAAACAAATGAGAAAACTAACCCACCACTCGTAAAAGGAAACGCAACTCACAGACCACACAAGGTGATAAAGCAAGCAGTCACCAAATTGAATTCAATGATTATATAAGAACATAAGTAAACACATCAGCGTCGTGTGTACATAATTAAAACAAAACTAACTAACTTTAAATCCTATAAAGTATAAACCCCGAAATGAATCACAACCATAGGCAACGTCACACAACACCCATAAGCAGGATTGAGTTTAACACTGACCCTTAATTACGGGACAACCAATAGCCCGCCAACTCTACAACTAACTTCGACAAAACAATTATCAGTTCAGGACTTTAGGGTAGAACACCATCCTTTTCACATCTCCAACACCACGATTTCGGAACGAACTCTACCCATTCAGAACCAAATAATTCAAGCCAAATTAAAACCATTTATCGCAACGCTATTCCAGAATCATCCTTCCACACAAAATCACCCAAAAGAACTCTCTCATCAAAATACCTCTAAATGAACACTTCTCAGGCCCTTATCCTTATCTAATCCTCATCTCACCCTAAATCTAAATTACAATCAAACAAAGAGATAACAACAAACAAACAAAAAACAACTCACAACTCCATTTGCAGTGTAAGTAGTGATGGTAAACTTGTGGTCCGTCACATAATCCCTATACAAAAGATCTGCAAAAAAAATCCAAAAAATTAAAAAAAAGCAAAACCAAAACTTCGGAAACAAAAACACATGGAAACGGGCACCACCTCTGGCCTTCTTCCCGATGTCGGAGTAGAGACCCGGACCCATCGCTGCTAATCGATTTCGGACGCGAGGAAGGAGACGAGGACGAGAGAAGAAGAACCAACCCTAACGTGTTCCTCCTCTCCTCCACGATTTGGTGAGCTGTCGGGGTTTCTCGACCGTTGGATCGGAACACGTGGGGCTTGTCCCCCGTTGATTTGGATGGTCGGAATGAGACCAGAGTTGTTTTCGTGGGAATATTCGATTCGAAGTGCCCTTTTGCTCTCTTGGATTTGGACTCCAAGGTGGACGATAGGCTAAGCTTGTTATTGGGCCGGACTATTGGGTTGTTGGGCTTAGAGACTTGAGCTATCATTATTTCTTTTTGTTTGGGTTAATTACAGCTGGCCTACTAAATTATAACTTATATTACTATATTTTTTAATTTTAAAAGACTACGACCATTATCATTGACTTCCGTTTTGTAACGTTTTGTCTTCTTCCTTCTGCCCGAACGTTAAGACCTTATTATTTTAACACACATTCCTTTTTATAGTCTTATGTCCATCAATCTTTAACAAATCACATTTGCCCTTAAATCAAATGAATCACAAATTTAATATAAAATAATTCTCAAATATTATTGTTTAACATAAAATGTTTCTTTGTTCGTAATCTTCAGCCAAATTTTGCATAACATTCACAGATACAAGAAAATATGATATCCAAGATTCTTAGAATAACCAACTTTATAATATTTTCTTCTAATACTTTTTTTAGATTAAATCATTTAGACACGTAAACTTTATGAATTCAATTTATGGATATGGTTCAGGGGTCGATGCCCCCTTGTGTCTCGTGGGGCACGTGCCTCACCATTGGAAAAAATGAAGTTTTAATATATGTTTTTACATGGAAAAAGCCAATTCATTAATGACTAAATTAGACTAAGAGGTTTCGAATATAGAAGAAAAATATGTTGTCCTGGGAAGAATGATGTTTCAAGGTAATAGCCCACAAGTGACAAATCTTCGTTATTTTCGAGTTAAAGTTCTTCTAAGTGTCATTGCTCTACAATTGCAACAATTTGAAAATCGGTTCAAGGAGGTAAGCAAAGAATTACTTGTTTGTATGTCTTGCTTCAATTCTGCTAACCGATTTTCTTCTTTTGACGAAAGGAAAATGAAATTGTTCTGACTTGCTGAATTTTATCCTAATGAAATTTCAAGTACCCAATTGATATTCTTTGAATTCACTTACATTAATTTCATTGATGACATTCGAAATGACGAGAGATTTTGGAATGTGAAGAATCTTAATGAGCTTTCCGTGAAACCTTTTAAGACAAACAAGGATGAAACTTATTCAAATGTCTACTTACTATTGAAGTTGGTGTTGCTTCTGTTGGATTATTTAGTTTGGGTTAGACTCATGAATAACTCAATTGAAGAAATCAAATGTTGAGATGAAAATGAGAACTATTGTCATATGTGTCATGTGTTCACCTCACTTTTAGTCCAACATTGGTGAAGCTAACAAGTTGAAAGATGTTGATAAACATGCTATTCACTTGAACATTTATAGGTGGAAAGAGAGGAAGAGAGAATTCTCCACACACGCGCGCCCGCCCGTCCGGGGCGAGACGAGTCAGCGGGGGTTTTGGGGGAAATTAGAGGCTTTTAGCCTCTAATTTCCCCCCAAAATATGTGCCAACGATATGTGTTGAAAAATATTTTCCGGAATGACTCTAGTGAAATATAAATTGTGTAACATCATGGGAGATCAAATGTTGAATGATTATTTGGTTTATCTAGAGAATGATTTGTTTTTTGATATTAACATGAATACCATTATAAACCAGTTCCAAAATATGAAAACTCATCAAAAACAACTGTAATAATTTTAAAATACTATTAAGTTATAATTTAAATTATTTATAACATTTTGGTTCTAATTTTTTATGAAATATTAATATTTTTGCTTTGTATGTAATTTTTTAGTTGTCGATTGATGCATTAGTGCGTGGTGTCCTACCATACTTGGAATCCTGAATCCACCACTGATATGTTTGGTCCGATCTATATATTTATATATATATATATATATATATATATATATATATGATTACTAGATTATCATCTTTTGATATTGAAGTTAGTTTTATTGATGTTTCGTGTTTTATGTTTTTAATCATTCCATTGTAATAAACAAAATTAGATGTTTAAGTTTTTAATAGATTCATGTTTGGAAATATGTTAAAAACAAGGATATTTTGAACTTTTTTATTTTATATATATTTATTTTTAGTAGCGTCCGTAAGGTAAGAGTGTTAAAACAAATCTAATCGGTGTGGAACTGGTTTGTGTGCTCCACCCACCAAACTGTCCTGATCCGCCTCAGCTTTATTTTGGGATATGAGATCACAAAAAGGTAAAATAATATGTTTTAAAATATGAAATATGGAGCTTTTATGCTAGAGATAAGGCACGTTGATTTGTATGTGGTATGTGTTTTAACGTATTTGAATGTCTTCCCAGGGAACTAGCCCATAGGAGAATTGAGATAAGTCAAAATAAAAGACATGGGTTTGAAAATTACGCTAAATAATTGTTTTGGCGACCATTGTTTAGCTTATCCATCAAACAAGTTGAATTTCTCACGGTACACACAAAGTGAGATGGATAAGCTTGTCTTTTCTTGCATTAGTAGTATTAAATACATTAGATCACCCACTACGGGGTGGGAAAAAAATCATCCGGCAAGATCACGCATACTAATCTGCTGATCACGGTACATACAAAAGACTTGTGTTGTAGTTCTTCATTGTTTGGTGCTACTAAATAATCAAATCGAAGTTTAAGGAATCAAGTGGCAACCTCGTAAGCTAATGTTGGGTACCGGCCCGACCCGATAATGGAAACGGGCCCTGTCGGGCTAGCCCGCCAGACCCGTTTGTATGACGTAGAGTTGGGTATCAGGCTGGGCTGGGTCGGACCAGGGCAAAACTAACGGGTCGAGCTTCGGGCCCAACCTGTTTAGCCTCCCGTGGCTGGGCCGGTACCCAGCTCTATCGTAAGCTGGGCCGCGAAGAGAGAGAACAACGACAACTAATGGTGAAGGAGGAGGTCAGCCGCGGGAGAGAGATGTTGGTTGGTTGGGTTCGACACTTTGGCTGTTTGGTGGTGTAGTAGGGACTCAAGGTTTGGGTGGAGACCGGAGAGAGAGTCGGTGTTGGAGATTGCTACGTGCTGGATTGAGTTTGGGACTTTGGCATGTGGGTCACGTATGACGTGAGTTTGGTTATTTGAGGGAGAATTGTTAATTATTTTTTTATACGTGTGTAAGTACTATGTATGTTAATTATATTTTTATTATTTTAACTATATATTATATAGTCAGCATTGGAGATTGCTACGTGCTGGATTGAGTTTGGGACTTTGGCCTGTGGGTCACGTATGGCGTGAGTTTGGTTATTTGAGGGAGAATTGTTAATTATTTTTTTATACGTGTGTAAGTACTATATATGTTAATTATATTTTTATTATTTTAACTATATATTATATATTAATTTATATTCTAATTAAATAGTTAAACAACTAAATTTGTAAACATGTATGAGTAGATGTATACACATACACTTCTCGTTTATTAAATAGATAAAGCGAGTATAGGTAAACGAGTATAATTTTTTAAATTGGTACAAAAATCGTACTCGTACTCACTTATTAAATGAGACGGATAAACGGATAATAAACACCCCCGTTACACCCTAAATCCCTAATTCCCTGGGAGTTCTATTTGGAAGCTACAGTTACGGTCCTAATCTTATACACTCCTTTTCCTGTTTGCAAAAGAAATTGCCTGATGCCACTTTGAACCGCCAACTGAATTTTTGTTGTCAGTCATATAAGTCAAATGAAATGAATTTTCAATGAAAGGTTATGGTAAGAAAGTTTGAATATTTAAATCAATAGGATTAGAGCTCACAAATTTCAGAGTCAACTGGATAAAAACAGTGTAATAGCGACCAAAAGCATCATTTATGGAGGCGTAAAAAATGTCATGAGTAAAAATCACACCCCATGTCATTTATTTTCTCCAATTTGAACACAAAAGTTGGGGAGCGTGTGTGACCCAACGATAAAGCTGAGTGTTGGGCTCGATGGATTTTTTAATATTCTTTTGTGTAGGTTGGTGTGGATGGTGTGTGGATGAATTTAATTTTTGTCACGTGACATGTTATAAATTTTAAATTATTTTTTATCAATTAAAATTTCTAAAAAATAAATAACAATTACCAAACCACTAAATCTTGTTGTCCTCTATAAATAGACCCAAACATTGGCATACTTCCACACAAATCTCTTATCTCAAGTTTCTCACATTCCTCTCTCATTTTGCTAAAACTTTCCAATTATTTATTTTTGGAATTTAAATATTTGGGATGGATCCTCAAAATTTTAGTAATAATCATTGTAGTCCCAATTTTTCCACCCAATTCCAAATTCCCCACTCAAAATCCACAAAATTTTCAATTTTATCATTATAATCTATCCAACCACAATCATCGTTTATTCTTGCAAGGTTTTAACTTACAAAACCCAAACTTCCATCCATACCATCAAGTTCCATCGCAATTTCAACATGGAAATTATAGTGACTATGCAAATGCTGGGGGAAAATGGAAGTCGTCGTGAAGTTGAAAAGGTGTGAAGCATTAAGTAGTCGTGAGTTGGGGGCTTTGTGATTTCTAGCCTAAGCAAGTTGTTAAAGTTGATTTCTAGTGTTAGTAAATTGTTTCAGGAAGTTGTTTAGTTGGTTTCTAGATGGTTCAAGAAGTTGTTGTAGTTGGTTTCTAGTTGTTTTAGTAAGTTTTAGTAATTATTTTAGAAGTAATTTTAATTTAAATGTTCTTTTATGGTTTGTATTGAAAGCAAGTTTTGTGTTGTTAAATTCGTGATCAGCTTTTCAGAAAGTTAGAGGCGCACTTATTGTAGTCATTGTCAAATTTTTATGTATGTTTATGTTGAAAGTAAGTTTTGTGTTGTCAAAATCGTGATCAGCATTTCAGAAATTTAGATTCACTTTTGTGTTGTCAATTTCAAGTTAGATGAATGGTTTGTGTTGAAAGCAACTTCTATGTTGCTTATCTTATTCACCGTTGTCACTATATAAACTCTAACTTAGTCATTACATTCATTCAACCAATGACATCAAATCTCATCTATCCTCTTGTTAGTTTAACTAGTTCCTCTTCTTATTCTGATAATGAAGTAGAAGAAGTTGTTAGTTCTATGCCTCAAATATTACATGTAATACATTTTGTTGTCGCTTATGATAGTAGAGGGAAATGTCGAAATAGACGAGAAGAAGGTGATTAACATCGACCCAACAAAAAACATGAAGAATGCTACATTCGCTTATTTAGTGACTACTTCGATGCAATTTTTGTCTATAATGATAGAATTTTTTGACGTAGATTTAGAATGCAAAAATGTCTCCCTTCATATTGTGGAAGTTTTGCAGAGGGAAGATCGTTTCTTTCTACAACATCCTAATGTAGTCGGTCAACTCGGCAGATCTGGGTTGCAAAAAAGCATTGCAACTATGCGGATGTTAGCATACGACATGTTAGCTGATTGTGTTGATGAGTACACATGTATTGGTGAAAGTTGTGCAAGAGATTGCATCCAACACTTCATAAAGTTGTCATTGATGTATTTGGTAGTCAGTATTTAAGAAGGGTGACATCTAAAGACTTGACAATACTCCTGTACATTGGTGACTGATGTGGATTTCTTGAAATGATGGGAAGTATCGATTGTATGCATTGGGAATGAAAAAAATTATCTGTGTGCTTGGAAAGGAATGTTTCATGGACGTAGTGGGAAAACAACACTTGTCTTAAAGGTTATTGCATCACAAGACCTATGGATATGACATGCATTCTTTGCAATTGTTGGTTCATGCATTGACCTCAAACTATTGTATCATTCTCTTGTATTTGACGATATAATGAATGGACGAGCACCCCACTCAGGTATATCGTTAATGGAAACTATTATGAGATGGTTTACTATCTAACTGTTGATATCTATCCGAAGTGGGCTGCATTCATCCAGTCAATCACCCTACCGCAAACTCAAAAGGAGTAATTATTTGCTCAATGTCAAAAAGCAATACGTAAAGATGTCAAGTCTTCATTTGGAGTGCTTCAATTTCGATTTGTAATAGTTCGAAGGTCATCTCTTACATGGAACAAAGAAATATTATATACCATCATAATGACTTGGATAATATTGCATAATATGATTGTGGAAGACGAACGTGATACATATAAACATTATACTGATCCAACTTAATTCAACCAAGAGCAACCAAGTAACTGTGGAAGGAGAGTAGCATATGATGATAAACCTTTCCGGTATTTCTCGAATCAAATTGTGAATATTAATGAATACTTGCAAAATAGGAATCAAGTTCGTAACAAGAACATGCATCTGACACTAAAAGCAGATTTGGTAGAGAACATATAACAACGTTTTGGGGTCAAAAATTGTTCCCACGCCCATTTATTAATATATTTCAATTTATCATCGTGTTTTGTTCTCGTTTGTAATATTTAGTTTTCTAAAATAATCATTAGTTTGTAATGCTTCATTATAAATTAGAAAATAATGACAAATAATATTAATTATAAATATACACTGTTATAATTACATTTTATAATAATACTAAAAAAAGTCATAAATAGAAAAAAAGAACATGAAGCGGAAGAAAGAGAAAAAGTGAGTTAGTAAATGTTATGATAAGTTAAGTTTTGGGGATGTTTAGTGGGAAATTGTGGAAGAGAAAGAAGTACAAATTGATCCACTTGACATTTATGAAATGGGGATGTAAAAATATACGCTAATCGAGCAAGCAAATTGGCTTCAATAATTCACATAATTAAACGCCAAAAACTGTTGGCAATTTACAAAATGGAGTGCACATTTTTTCCAGATTTGATTGCATACCTACTAGAATTGTTTTAGGGGTGGGGTGGGGTTGGGTATGGCTATCAGCTATGGCCTATGGCAGAGTAGATGAGGAGCACTATGATTTATTTTTATTTTTGATAATTTGAGGAGCACTAGGATTGATGACACATATAACTCCTGCTGATCTCCCAGAAGTCTGTATGAACTATGAAGTCTAGCTACTACCATTTGTTTAACATGACCTTTTGGATTCCAATATCTTTGGAAATTATTTTGTTTTGGCTGTCAATAATGCATAAATTCTACTTGTTTTTATGGTCCCTTTTAAAATTTAAAATCCAATATTTACAGAAAACTCAAGATTATCATCATTATCCAATCTAAAACAAAAGTTAGAATGACACATCAGAAAAACTGTTGTAATCAACTCAGATCACGACGTGAGATGTGCAGTAAGAAGAATAAGTTGATTTTTTTTTTTTTTGAGAAACCTGAACCTTATGAACATGGACAACAATTATGGATACATTAATTTAGCAAAAAAACAATGCATACAACAATAAATTAGTGCTTGTTAGAAGACAAGTTTTTTTTTGAAGTTGGAAGACAACAATCGGTGGGCATAAAAAAAAAGAGTTTTCTATCCGAGCACTCCATTCTTTTCTTATAATTATTATTGCAGAAAAGACCCTTCCGAAGCAATTATCTTAAAACTCCCCTTAAGTCGATTCACTTAAGGAAATTTACAATCATAAACACATGAATCCCCAAAATATGAACGACCAAAAAACACCGATTTGAAATTATTTAGGTTTGTTTTTCATGTTTAACTAAAGAGATGATTGTAGGATTGTAGAGGACATACCTGAAAATAGTTGAAGAGGTAAAATTATTTCGACTAACACATCGAGAATGCAGGGTGTTTTTGTAAAAATTCAAAAATTGAAAATGCATGAGATTAGGAGTCTTAGCTTGGGGTTTGCCCAAAAAAAGCGCGGGAGGCAGAAAGAAAAAGAAAAAGAGGTAAAATTGAAGAATCGAAATTTGGAGATTGAAACAATACATTTTATGTTGCACTTCATAAACAAACACAGACTACATTTTCATGACAGCTTACGGTTGGCTAGAAAAAAGATATATATTAATCCAGTTTCGAAATGGATATTGCAAATTGCAATATTTTTTTAATAAAAAAAACCTCACGGTCACTTTTATTAATTGACCTCATCATGTCTGCTTAATCGAGGGATCCACTTGTCAAAAGCATGTCCGCTGCTTAAGTTGATGTTATATTAAAGAACGTTGGAATGTACTTATTTGAGGACCACATCAAGGCCTTATTATACAAAGTACATGAAAGACAAGTCACGATCCTTAATAAATATTTTAAAGTATATGTTCACATTAATATTTGATTTTACATAAATACGCTTCGTACATGTTATTGCTAATATGCCATATATATATAAAGACATTTTCCAAATGTAAAAAAATGATTCATGAATTTCTTTTAACAAGTTATTTATGACTTGTCTGAAACATGATTCCTTTGTACTGGCGAAACATTTCTCAACTATTTAGTTTATTTTCAAAAATGATAACGTGATAATTTAAACGTTTGTTGATTTTCCAACATACGTGACTATTGACATCCAAAATGCATAGATGTGTGTCTAAAGCGAAACTTGTATGTGTCCTTTACGGGACTAGTGTGTGCCCAACATGGGACCAGTGTGTGACACCTGCGGGACTGATATGAGTACCCCACGCAGGACAGATGTGTGTCATTTCTTCATATTTTAAGCGTCTACTAATGGGAAAATCAATTTTCTCTTACTTTATCAGAAATCTTATTTTTAAACAATAAAATAAAATAAACGCAAATAATAACATGGATAATAACGTGGAACGCGTCTGTGTATCGTTTTTCAAAATTTTCTTTAGAAAAATATGTGTTTGTTGGGGGTGGGGTTACATTTTCTAATGAAAATATCATCTTATAATAGGTTCAAATTTCCTTACCAGGTGACTTATTTAAATGAGTGCAACCATTTTTCTGCGTGAAAGATTTATTATTTTCAAGGTGAATGGCAAAACCGATCGGTAAATACTAATAGACTTTTAGCAAAAAATAAATACTAAATGAGTAGGCGTCACAATTTTTCTCTCTCCAAATGGACTATTCTCATTATTGTAAATAAATAAATATTTAATGTTTTACAAGATATAAGGTTGTAAAACGATTTTAGATGATATGCTTGTCGAGCTATGTCACTTGGGAATAAGTTTTGTTGCGAAATACAAAATCACAACATGTTTCCAAGACCGACCACCATACAAATGAGATCCGGAATTTGAAGAGTTGAGTAGACTGATTAGAAGTTCGTGAAACGACTGTCCAAGTAAAAGCGAGCAAAAATTGGGTCGAAGTGTATTTTTGGACAAAATCGACCCGAATTTATTTGGTTCGATCTTCGGTCCGCCGAATACTAAAAATTTGAGTCTCGATCTGGTCTCAGACAGATGCTCCATCCTATGTCCAGGGTTGTAAATGGAACGACTTTGACCCACCACCTTGACTCGTTGAATGCGGGTTGCGGACAAAAAAAACTCATCCCGCCAACCAACCACTCGCACAACTCATAACAACCTAACTCGTCTACTCACAACCTGTCATGCATAACCCGTAATCCGCATAATCCAATAATCCATACTTGTGTTTGCATTGTATTTAGATTTTATCTTTTTTGTATTTAGTTTTGATCTTTTTGTATCTAGCTTTAAAAACATACATCGCTTGTTTTTTTGTATCTAGTTTTAATCAGAAAATGTTAAGAAAAATAGATTGTTTTTTTATATATTTAACTTTGATAAAAAAGTAACCTGCCAAACTCACTATGTCTGGTCCACCATTAGGTGGGGTGGATAACATTTTTTTTGACTCCACCCCGCTTAATTGCTTAACTTAGACAATAGCAGGTAACAGTGAGCCAAAAACTCAATCCATCGCGCTTACACCCATCATGGTGAAGTCGTAAGCCCCCAACTTACTGTAAGAATAATGTCCACATATAGGTCTGGTCATTTTACCCACGTCTAATCTTGAGGGTGTATTTTTTCTCTCTCCACATGTTCGGGTTATACGACCACTAATTATGATGCAAACAAATCATTGTTTAACATATTTTGCCTTCTGTCAATGGTTTTTTCGTAGTTAAGGCTAGAGGAGAGCATTTTTCTGTTTAGATTTCGGTCCAAACCGGGACGGGTTCGGGTTTTGGTCCAGTTCGGTCCGAACTCGGTCCAAAACCCAAATTTTCCCACAAAAACCCGATCCGAGTTCAGCACGGACTAAATCTGAATGGTCCGGTCTTCGGTTCGGACCCCGGAGAGCATCCGGGTCCGGTCTGGTCCGAACCGATGCTCAACCCTACTTAAGGTGATGTCATTGTAAAAAAAACTTTACCAAAGTGTGGTTCAAGCGTTTTGCTCAATGTCACTGTTAATTTTGTTGAAAATTGTCTCCTCTACCAACAATGATATTGTATTATAAAAAAACAATGATATTATTGCAATTCTTGGTAAAATATACCTTAATAATAATTCAATAACCAATACCCACCTCTTTCTTGTTCCTTCCCAAACACCAACCTAAAGCCTTAACTCTAATCTAACCCAACTAAATCGTCCACCTCAACAAGGAGGTGGAAGTCGATGGGTGACAAATCTTGCCTATGGGGCCGTTATTACTATGGCTACTTGTGGTTGTTCCAAGATTTAATTTGATATGATTCGTTCTTATTTATAAATGGGCAAAGGAGCACTAATCTCTACGCTTTCCCCCTCATAGATTAGATTTACACTTATGTTCTAATTCTCCATTTTTACTTATGTCTCTACTCATTAGCTTAGGTTGTAATACTACTTTGTACCAATAAAATCTCCTTTTGAAGTTTCTTTGGGGTCTGATGCTTCTATAGTTCTACTAATGCTTACACACATTTGTTATGCAAAAGCCGAAGCATGGATCTTTAGTCGTAATAAAGCTAACCTTGAACTAACTCCATCTCTACAATTTGTTGCTTAGTTGAACGATGCAACGCAACCCTTCAAACATTTTAGATATCGCAACAATCAATCTTTTGCTCCTATTATGTCTATTAACGGCTTCTTTACAAACTTTGTAGACCATTACAATCTTCCAAAAGAAGAGAGACTCCTTAATTCAAAGGTCGAAAAAGATAAAATTTGAGAGAATCCATTTGAGTAAACAAAGTCAAACTATGACTCCGCAAGATGCAACATTTAAAAGGGTAATACAAGCAAAATTGCCAAATACAAAACCCTGAAAACAGATCCTCCAATTTTTTTACCACTCCACTTGACCACTTGACTTGACCAACCCGAAGGCTAATTCCGTCATTTCCCCAATCCCCACATCTACCCAATTTCACAAGAAACATCTCCTACACCACACGACTTTTCTAAAAACAACAAAAACAAAACAGAGACCAAAACACACACAAAATTCGTCCTCTATCTCCTCTTCTTTCTCCTCCAAACTCCAGATCACTTCTCCCAACCCTCTTCTACTGATCGAGATGGTGAGGTACCCCTGCTCTCTAGTATCCCAGGGACCCATCGAGATGGTCACAAGCTTCTTTCGCCATAGACAGTAGTTGCTGTTGAGATTCGCCTCCTCAATCTAACCAACCAACCAACCATGTCTCGCTAAAACTTAGATCTTCTCCTTTTTTCGCGCAAGAAGAGGAGACCCTTTGAAGGATTTGCTTTCTTTTGCTGTGAAAAGTGCTTTAGAGGACGAAAGGTGGGAACTTTTTTGTTGTGGGATGGCGGGTGGGAGAACCTATGGTGGTTCTTTCTTGGCTTCCACACTTCAGAACCGGGGGATCTCTCCAGAAGCCATTCAGGCTCTCATGGCTTCTGCCACTCCAACTGAATTCCATGGTAATAATTTGTCTTGGGTTTTAATTATTTTGGTTGGAAAAGTTGGTTCTTTGGGTGCGTTGACTTTGAGTTGGGGAGTTTGGTTGTGTTATGTGCTTAATTTTCTGGTAGATGTGGGTTTTAATTGGTGTGAGTTAGCTTGTTTTATTCCACTGTTTCAGTAGGGTATGTTTGATTGTTTGTGTTATCTTCTCATCTTTTTAGATCTTCTACTTTGTTGCTTTAAATAGAAACTTTTTATTCATTCCATGAAGAAAGAAAATCATTTGACTTGCTTGGTTGGGAGTTGAAACAGTATCTGTTGGTCCACAGTATTTATTTATATATTCTAGCATGTGATGTGATGAATAAGTTTGTGAAATCAACAACCATTACTACCTAAATAAGATTATCTGTCTACATCCAATCAAGGCGAATTCGAATCGACAAGAAATTTCTTGGTTCAAGATGTATCAGTTGATATAATTAAGTCAATGATCTAATAACCATGCGTGAAATATTAGGCGCTGTTTTACTTAATCGTTTGGAATTTATCTTGCTAAATTTGAACATAGTTATTACTGGATATCACTAGATTGGTAGAGAATGAACAATTCGAAACAACAAGACACCTTGTGTGATTTTGCATTAGAGATCTTAATCATATCTTTTTCTCAATTCAGGTTCGAGATCAATACTGAGTTTCAAGGATGCACGCGTAAGGACATCTGATCAGTCCTTTTACCTTGATATGGACGATGCTGGCGGTGACGACTATGACGATTGCCTTCAGCAGCCTGAGAAGAAAAGGCGTCTGACAGTCGAACAAGTTCGCCTTCTGGAGGAGAGCTTTGAGGCTGAAAATAAGCTGGAACCAGAGAGGAAAGTCAAGCTAGCCAAAGATCTCGGACTGCAGCCGAGGCAAATTGCAATTTGGTTCCAGAATCGCCGGGCAAGGTGGAAGACAAAGCAGCTCGAGAAGGACTACGATGCTCTGAAACTAAACTATGACCAGCTTAAGGGTAATCATGAGAACCTGCTTAAGGAAAAGGAAAAACTGAAGGCAAAGGTATGTCTCCGTTTCCTCATCATTAAAATTTAAGTCATTGCACTTTCATTTCTTGCTCATATGGATTCCTCCAATTTTAGTAATTTGGAGTTCATCGACTTGGGGTAAAATGTGATGTACTATTTTCAACAGACTATCATTGTGTTTTATACTCATCGTCAAATCTTGAAAGAGAAATAAATCAATAATAGGAGACTTTTGAAATAATCCAGCACAAAATTGTGACAAAACCACTTTCATGCTGACATGATTCTTTTTGAATCTCATGCTAATGGTGTGTTTTGGAGTTTGCCTTTCTGCCCCAGAAGTCTAACATTTTTTTCATTTATTCCTTATCGATCATTTGCAAAATCGCGTGTTTTATCCAACATGTTTTTTTTAAAATGTTTGTTTTAAACTGCTTTTAGTTAAGGAAAAAAATTATTTTGTAAAGCAACAAACTTTCAAATTGTACTGAGAAATATGTTGTAATATAGTCTCTCATTGTTCAAACTAATAAAAATATATAACGCCAAACCATCGGTGCATTCACTATTCCACGTACTAAGCACTTGGACTTATGTACCAAAATTGTGGTAGAGTTTGTTATAATACCATGATTTCTCTATCGTGAAATTGATCATAGTTGGTAGTCTTTAACAAAATAACTGTTACACTAAATAATATTCTGCTTTTGTTTGATAGGTTCAGCTCCTGAAAGACATGCTCCTCCAAAGAGAGGGTCAGAAATGCAACTCCAAATCTTCTGCAAACCAAAACCATGCACCACCTGACCAACTCGACTCCGATGCGGGTTCAGACCAAGAAAAAAACCCCGAACTGCCAAACCCCTCGAACAAACAAGAAGAGATCTACTCGGCCGACAGCGTCGTGTTCGACACAGATACTGCCGACGACGATGATGAAAAAGGTTGCTACTCCCCAAAGGCCAAAGGCAACACCTCCAGTTTCGGCCTTCAGGTTGGAGAAGAACACGCGATGTGGTTCTTGCCATACTAGGGTTAAAACCTGCAACCTTCGACCGGAGTTACATTTCAGGTGCAACTTAGCTAAATCAAGCTCGAGTGTAAATTTGTATTTGTACTTGCTTTTGTTTGCATGCACGTGTCACAATAAAGATTCACCATGTTATGTAGGTGAGACCCAGAACGTGGAATTAAATTCTTTGTCTGGTTAATGTTTTAAGCGTCATGATTTCTATGTTGTTGATAAACTCGCGGGGAATCGTGACCCATGCATGATTATGCTTGGGGAGGTGCTCTTGGATCTCTTTTCTTGGTTGTTGGATTCCATGCTTCTTTTGAACACTACAATTCAAGTTTTCAAACATGGGTGGGTGTGAATGACTCTTAATTCCCACTCTCAAGGGACACTATTTGTTTATTGAAAGGTAGCTGAGGTAGGTGTGTTTATTCCTTGATATGGGATCTATGTTACTATCTAAATATTGGTCAGGAATTTATTTGCGTTTGATTGCTTTCACTAAAAGTTAATTGCATGACCAAAGATACCCTACATGTTAATACTAACTCAGTTGGTAAATCTTAGTTTTAGAACAATCAAATTTAAGATTCACGTTGTAGCAAAACGGAACACATTATTATAGATCTAGCTGAAATGAAAAAAAAAAACATTCCGAAGGAAAAGTAGCGAGACGAGTAAAACAAAGTGCGCGGTGTGTAAGAGCATCGTTAACACTTAACACCGCCCAGGCAATTCCCAGGTGCTCTGGTTTCTCTCTCCGCCACGTCAGTTTCTCTCTCCGCCACATCAGCTTCTTTCTCCGCCACGTCAGCTCAAATCAATCCTTCTAAATTTTTCTTAAACACACCTAAAAACACCTCAAGTGTCCTATATTCTCTCTCCCTACACGTCATTTCGGGATCAATTCTAGACAAAACACGAAAAATTATCAAAAAATTCTAGAAAATATAAACAAATAAAAAACTTATTTTCATAAAAAAATTGAAAAAAAAATTAAATTATTTTAAAACATTTTTTAAAACAATAACACAAAAAATATTTGCACCAATGGGAGGGGGCCACGTGACCCCCGCCCGGGCGCCCAAGGCTAGCCCTCCCGTTAAGGTGCTCTGAGCGTGTATAATAATATAATATAATAGCAACGAAAATCAACCACAAACTCCAAAATTTAAATACCGTGGAAGGCGGTGGACTGAACAAACGCAAGGCTTGCACAATTATGCCAAACCGTCTGTCGTTGGATTTTTCTTGGTTGATAGGGAGACAGAAAATGCTATTGACTGGAAATAAGTTACGACTTGTCAAACAAGCTTTTATTGAAAGTGATTGATTTAAACATAAGCTTTGATTCTTGAACGATCAGTGGCTCTGAAAGCGATTCTTTCGATAATTTAATTATGATATGGAGCACTTTTAGATTCTAACCGCACTTGTGATTGTGCGTGCCATTGAAGGGTAAAATCCAAGTTGCAAAATATATTGATGAAAAACATTACCAGGATCGGTAATGAGTCAAGAAAATAGTCTACCATTTGTATGATATCTTCTTCGAAGGAAAATCTTTCTCAGACGACTAGTTCATAACCTCTTTTAATGTTTTTACATGTTATTTGAATATATTATAAATTGTAATACTTCAATATAGACTCACCAGCTGCACTACTTGAAGTACCAAAAAAACGAAAAAGATTATTTAACATAAGCTAGCCCATGCCAACAGCCAACATTACGCTATTTAAATTCCGCCGTTTATAATTCACTATACTAATCAAGTTATCTTCCAAACTATAATTAAACGGGTATGTTATATTTGCGCAAGAATAAATTTGCAAAAAATAAAATAAAAAATGATTAGAAGGTGGAAGAGAAATTAAAGGGTAAAAGAACACTTCTTTGAGAAGATTTATCTGTTGATCAATGGCTCACACTTGGTCTTGAAATGCACCCCAACTTTAGTTTTTGGTATACTCAATTACATCAACATAATAATGAACAAAAAAACATTTAATCTCTAAACATTCTTCAACTTCAAAAACACTTAAATTTACATGATATTGGAAAGATATATAAGACATATAAAAATATTGTAAAGAGTATTATTATATTTTGACTCATACGAGGGTTTCGAAAATAGTTGAATTTATTTTTCGACTCCTAATCCAAAACGACTCATTCCAACAACCATCACGATTCACGCATACAATTTTTTTGCTAAAACCATGTAACAATTCCATCAAAACCCAAAAAATATATACCACTACAAAATTAGAATAATCAGCGTATATATTACCCATGACCATACATACACGTTGAAGGGGTGTGGATAAGCGGATTGGCTTAATAACCTTAGAAACACCCAAAACACCCTAATCAATTCAAACCCAAAGCCATAATTAACCATGCGAGGATTGGAGAAGTCAAGGCAAGGCACGATCTTGAGTCCACGTCTCCCTACGCGTGAACGCAAGGAAAATATCGGCAGGTCGGGAGTGGGGAAGGCCTCATCCGGTGGCGGCACCATTCGACCAAAACAAAAGACAGTAAAAAGAAAAAGAAAAAAAGAGCGAAATGACGAAAACAGCCCCACGTGCGGAACAATTACGGAACCACCAATGATGTGTAAGTACGTGAAGCCACTGGTCTGTCGAGTGAGGACGCAACACGTGGGTGTCCATTCGTGTCGGGGGTTCGTTGGCTTCCACGAAAGCACGGTTTTCGTCGCCATAAATTTGGGGTGCCGCTTTTGTGGTGATCCGCGAGTCGTACTGTGGTTTGTTTGCTTGTTAAGTTTAAATAATAAATTTTTAAAATTTAAGGCGCAAAATGTTACGCAACCAATGAGAAGGGGAGTGGGGGTAACCGTCAATTTTGATTTTTCATTGGTGTAAAGTAATATCAAGATATAATTTAGAAGAATAAACTACAATTAACTAAAATGGGGGATTTCTTGTATTCATAATCTTTGTTGCAACACTTTTTTTTTGTTTCTAACTATTTGTGACCTTTATATAAGTACAGAGGGCGTTTGTACCTTTTCAAATTATACTTCCACCACTACAAAATCTGGTTCACAAAAGCCTAGTAGATATACATTGCGTGCAACATAGTATGCATGATGTTTGTATTCTGATACACGGATTAGAAAAGAATGTGTTGATAGGGGCTAATCGTATTAAGCAAAAAGGTTTTAGAATATCATTAGGCGAGCAAAAATCTGGAGGGATAACAATTCATCTACTATAGCTTTAGATGTTAAGGATAATAATTCATCTAGAAGAATAATTTTAAACTTGAAAAAACTCAATTCGATCAAACATATTTGTATTAATTGGACCAATAATTTTAAACTTGAAAAAACTCAATTCGATCAAACATATTTGTATTAATTGGATTGATTTTCGATATTAGTTGACCTACAATACATCTCTGATAAATAAAAGAGGAATAAGAGAGAAAAAAACTATAATTATTACAATAGTATGCAGGAGGGTAATGTATTACTCATGTAGAAGTAATAGATTCCGACCCCTAATCATTCCCCCCCCCCAATCCAAGACTTAACTAGTGCAAATTATAGATTGTAGCACACTTAAATTATTCTTAAGCCCGCATTTGCTTGTATATTAGACATGCATGTGGCTAGTTATAGACCTTTACAAGGTCATCAATCAAGCCCAAACTCAATGGGCCTAAACTTTTGAAGTTGAGCCGTTGGTGTGTGTTTGGGTTGAGAATTTGAAATTTTAGATTGCGTCCCTGCACTATACATGAGCAGTCCAAAAAAACTCTCATGATGCAGTTTCAATTGAAGACAATGCCAGCAACAAAGAACATGGATTAGTAACCATTTCAAAATCTTATATGCCAAAACTAGTAGAAAACCTGAGCAACAAAGAACATTGATTAGTAACAATTTCAAAATCTTATATGCCAAAATCAAGTGGTAGAAAACCTGAATTTGCATCTTACAATGGGAATCAATGATCCCATGAAGTATCATCATATATGAACACAAATGAATATATATATATATATATATATATATATATATATATATATATGTGTGTGTGTGTGTGTGTGTGAACACAATTAGGAAGAAAAATAGAAAGGATCGAGGCTACTCTTGAGACATAGCATCTGCGGGAGCTGCTGCCCTCTTCCTCCTAACTACAGCCCTCTTTCTGGTAACTCCACCAGTAGGCTTTGCTCCATTCGTGCTCGCTTGTTGCTCTCTCAACGGAGCTTTGCTCGACCCGCTCTCTCGTCTCATTCGTAGAATTTCTCCCTTCGCAGTCGCCAGTTCTTCTTCTAGTTTCTTAGCTCTGCTCTCTAACTTCTCCCTCTCCGTCCCAAGTTTAATTATAAGGTTTTGGGCATCTTCTATGTTTTCTTGAGCTTCTTTGGCAACATCCCTTTGCTCGACAAGTGACTTATATATCAACTCCTTCTCTTGCTCTAAATTGGCACTCGTGGAATTTGCAGACTCAAGTTCTTTTGAGAGTGATGTTGATCTCGTGTTCATCTCCTCAAGCGAATTATTTACTTCTGCCAGCTCTATTTTGAAGGTCTCTATGGTTTCTGAATCTTTCTCAATTTGTTGTTTCGATTCATCAAGCTCTTGCTTTAGCATCTCAACCACCTTCCTTTCTTCCGTTAGTGCATGAGCAGTCCCTTCTGCTTCATTATAGACTTCTACCAACTCTCTCTTTAAATTCTCTTGCAATTCAAGTGTAGTTTTTAGTTCGGATGAAGTAGTGGAGAGATCTTGTCTTGTTTCATCCAACACCTCTTTAACTGACGCAAGTTCGTCTGTTAGGAGCTTCAAAATCGCTTTCACCTCATTTAGGTTACTTTTCAGCTTTTCCTGCACTCCCAAAGACTCTTCTTGAATTCTTGAAGACTCCAACTTAAGTTTCTCGTATCTATCTTCGGATTCCTTCAATTGTTTTGAAAGATCATTAGCTTCAGCTTTGAACTCGTCCAGGCTTTGCTGGGCCACTTTGAGTTCATTCTGCAAGTCTGATGCTCTATTTTTCTCCACTTCCAGCATGACATTGAGACTCTCCTTCTCTTTGTTCAAGTTAGTGGCCAATGTTTGGCTCGTCTTTGATTCTTTCAAAGCTTGCCCAAGCTTTTCTTCGAGATCCATTACTTCGTCATTTTTCTTGGACAAGAGCTCAAAGTCCAACTTTGTTTTTTTTGCAGATGATGCTTTCAGATTGTCATAATCAGTTTGGAGAGTGTGGAACTTTTTGTTGGCATCATCTATTTCTGTCGTCAATGATTGAACCTTTCCACTCAACTCCTCGATCAAGGATAATTTTGAACCTATCTCTTCTGCCATTTGTGACATTTCATCTTCTAGTGCTTGCACAGCAGAATTTGCGTTTTCATGATCTCTTCTGATTTGCTCTATGATAGTAGCTAAGTGGTCGCACTCCTGTTCCTTCTTTGAGAGCGTGGAGCTCAATACTTCTATGTTAACTTCCTTCTCTTTTATCTCGAGTCCTAGGAGGGTTACTCTGTCCTCTAGAAATTTGATGGTGTCGGACTTATCCTTAACCTTTTCTTCAAGAGCCTTTTTATCTTCATTGGCTTGGGAGAGTCGAGAATGAAGTCCATCGAGCTCCACATTACAATCCTCAAGAATCTGCTTCTCATTTCGTAGTTCCTTCCCAAGTGCTGTTATAGTAAGATCTGCGGAAGCCAATTTGTTTAATAAAGTTTCTTTTTCTTTCTTTAGGCTTTTTAACTGCAATCTACGTTCTTCTTGTTCATTCAACAGTTTTTCCTCATAGTTCTTCTGCATCAACTTCATTGCAGCTTCTTTTTCATCCAATGTGGACTTTATCTACATTTACACAACTCTGACGAGTAAAATTTAAGTCCAATACAGCTATCCTACCATTCATTACCAACAGATGAAATTATATAGTACAAATATGATGTCTGATAAGGTACGTGAGATGCTCACCTAAAATATCAAAAAAGCGGAATACATGAAAAAGTTGCTTAAAAAATCGAAACGCACCGACTCCAGTGTTGATTCTACTGCATCTTTGTCCTGCAAAGAAATGGCATACAGAGCCCCAAGCACACCTGATGCAATTATTCCAACTGCATTTAGGAGAGACAGAAATAGGTTGCCTGATATTTCCTCTGGATGTACATTCTGCATCGAAATTTAGCACTTTTAGAATGTGGAGTACAACAGATTCCACAATTTTTGCCTAGTTCGAAAAACAAAAACTCAATACCTCAGTACTCACTGCAATTTGAGGACCTTGACTTGTAGCCATGGAATTTTGTACATCTGAAAACAGAAAATTACATCACAACATTTAAGTTTTGGATAACTTCTATGTTTGCATTTGTGCGACTCCAGATGTAGTCATGGAGGTGATCTTATGGTGTACATACTAAATAACCATCCACCAATCTACTACAACAACCTGAAGTCTATTTTGCAATATCATGTTGCACACCCCACAGTTATAACGGAGAATTTTTTAAAAAAAACTTTATTTACTCCAGGAATTTGATGTAACCCCCATCAACTATGCTTTTAGTTGCCCTTTTCATCTGAAAATTGATTAATTGTGTTTCTTTCAAAAAAGAATCAAATAGTCACTGAGAAAATTTTAGGCAGTAAACAACTGTATTACTGATGAATTCTCTCCAAAAAGCTTCACACTGAACATGCTTGGAGTAACAATAAGAGACCGAAAGCAGAGGCAGCAACACTCTTGCAGTAAGCAATAGATGATAAATGTGTATCTTCTAGAATGTTTATGATGTTTTCTTTACAGAACCCAACCTTAAATCAAGTAAATAACTATAATTTTACATTAACAATGTGAAATGTTCAACCTCATACGATTTGTTAGGAATGAAAAACCATCAAGAAGAACATAAAACAGCATTTTAGAAAAATAGACTACTTTTTCATAAGAGCATTCAATACAATTGCTCAATCAATGTGAGATACCCAGTAGTACTCATATTTGTAACCTCCGCAACAACATAACTCGTGAACTGGCGGGCCATCTTTCAGAACATAAAAATACCAATCCCAGACAACTTGGGGTGCTTTTCCACTAGCACTCAAGAGCCACCAAGTATTTGAATAACATGCTTTCACACTGTGAACATCACCAAATAAAACTCGACCAGCGAATATCGTCAAAAGTTTAAACATACTACTAAATTTCTAATATTTTTCTAACACGATGCTACTGACAATCAATATATGAAATTCAAATTTTGATTTACAAGAAATTACATAGATAAGTAACCTATGTCAAGCTGAACCCGATGTATTCACGTCGTGTGCCCAAAATTCAAAAATACTCGAGAAATCATCTCCTTGCTGCTGAGAATGGTCTCATATTGGTCAACTTAAGCATATTCTGGTGGGTTATAAGATATCAAATCACTCTACTAAACACCAATTGCTTTTGATATGAATACACACACTTCTATGGTATCGAAGTCAAATGGCCCAATGCTAACTAAGTTCTACATTCCGGATGCATGTGGGGCCCAAAAATAAACCTCATGCGGAGGGTGTAAAACTTATACATGCTCAAGATACTCTCACTATTCCACTCAACATCAATTGGTTTGAGACGAAAATTCGCACTCCAAAAACACCATCCCTGTAAATAATTGACATAAAAAAAATCCCAAATCCAGTATGAGTAATCCCATAAGCACCATTAACAAAACAATCTTCCATCTAATTATCTAAATTGATCCTCTCATCTCCAACAAACATCTCCACATCTCCAAACCACATAAACCAACAATACCCAAAGAAAGTTCTCACCTTTATCGCCCGCGATCGCTCCGAACGTATTCAAAAGCGGGAAAGCAGAAATACCCAAAACCAGGAGAGCCCTTCTCTGCGATAATACGGCGCTCTTCTCCCTCTCCCCCTCCACTTGAGCCATAGCTGAGGTCCTGGTCTTGGCTCTCTTCCTGTGGGAGCAAAGCAGAATGGGAGGGGAGAAGGATGGAGAAGTGTGCTGTTGGAGGAGAGTGTAACAACTTCCTCCCAGTAAAAAACCCATTTTTTTTTTGGGTTTTCTTCTTGTTCTCTCTCTTGTCTTTGGTTTTTGGATTTGGTTTTTGGATTTGGATTTGGGTTTGGGATAGAGGAGAAGTGGCGAGTTGTGGGTGGTGCAGGGAGCGAGAGCCTCTGTTTTGGCTTTGGAATTGCCCCCGTGTGTGCTGGATTTTACGGAGAATGCCACTTGACATGTCGAGTCTGAGGAAGTCTAACCGTTCAACTGGTTTGGAACTTTCAGTGTTTTGTTTATTTATTTATTTGCTTTCAAATTGTTCTAAGAATAAATGAAATTTTTCAAAATTTAGATATAATTTAATGAAAAAATTCTAAACTTTGCAAAACAACAGGAAGGGGTTACCATTAAGATATTTTAAATAGTTATTTTGATTTTTTTACTAAATCTATTACTTTCTTATCAATTTTTCAGTTGAGATATATTTGGTCTTGAGATAGTTAAAACTAAAAATCAAATCCAACACAAATTTCATGTCTGAAAATAAAGATTATATTTTATCATTAAGTTTATGTAACACGAATGGATACGACCTCTTTATGACTTTCTTTAGCTATGGATGAACATGTCTCCGTGTCTATCATTTTGTATGGTATCAAACAAAATAAAAGGGAAAGATCCAACTTAGGTTATTACCAACTATACCACTATATTCGTTTGTTTATGTTTCAAAACCAAATTATTTAATAAGAAAAAAATCTATAATTTAACTTGCCTTGAACTCATCTTTCCTTTAAAAAGACAAGTTGACCCAATGGGCCCATTCACAAAGACACAAGTATACACACAAAAACTGCGACACTAACACATCATTGTTATTGCCCCCCCAAATCTAAGTGCTCAACTACTTAAATGAAGCCCCCGAATACCGATCTTTAATTCACTAACGCAATGCTTTCGTTAGTGCGATAACCAATTGGGGTTACTTTGTTGTGGTTAGCCATATATTATGGTTGTTCTTTGTATTAAGGTTGGATACATTCCAAACCATATTTTGGCTAGCCATTGTGGTGGCAAATTATGTTACTTGTTTTAGTCTGATTTCAGCTATGATTCACACCCGATCCATGATTTACTTAATAAATGTGCCAATAAAAAAACAACCAATTGGAATTAGCTCGGTTGATAAATCTTAATCTTAAATAATTAGATTTAAAGATCTAATATCAGCATGTGAATTACATGTTTGGATTTAACTAACTTGTAACTTGGATTTAATCCTACCCAACTTGTTCCTAGTCAGACGAGTTGGAATACACGTCTTCGTGTGGCAAATTAGTGTTACAGAAATGGAATTTCGTTGGTTATGCAAATATAATAGTTAATGTTGACTCAAATTGGTGTTTATGGAAATGGACTTTTGTTTAGACTTTGGCGGCGCTTGCGTCATATCCTGGCGGGAATACTTGGCTTCCGTTTTTTTTTGTTTTTTTTTTCGTTTTTTGTAACGTCCGTCCTTTTTCTTCTTCTTCTTCCATCGCTTCCACACCACAACCACAAATTCACACCCAAACCCTAGTTTGGAATGGCGAATTCCTCCCGCGAACCGGCGGGCTTCTCTACGCAGGCCAACGCCTTGTTCCGGAAGAACCTCGCTTTCCAGGTCTCTTCTCTCACTTTCCCAATTCCATTCCCACGATTTCACGCGAATCTCGATTTTGTACGGGAATCGGCGTATTGTGTGAATTTTTAAGTGAATTCTTGCTGGTCGTGTCTTTAAGTAGGAAAAAGGAAGAAATTTGTAGTGATTTTGTATAGAACGACTTTGTTTCGTTGAGATTGGGAAATTTTCCACTAGAAGTTATCTGATGTTTGGTTTTCAATCTTACGGTGCAGCGTGTTTATGACGATCGATTTCATCGATATAGAAATATGCTATCTAGCTCTCATCAACATCCGAATATCTCTCAGTGACGATAGGCGATTAGATTTGTAAAAAAACTTTTTTTTTGGTCATACAGAAACGGAACTTCAAGACAAATCTTCATCTTGTGTGTTTTCCTGTGGGCATTTGCTTGCTGCTCCTTCTCTTGCAAAATTTAATTAGCCGTGAATTGAACACCAAGTATGGATGTGGTTGTTCGTGTGTGAACACCAACGGGAACGGAACCTGTGAGAATGTTTGTGGTATTCAGTATTCCACATTAGACCAAGCAGCTACTTGTGCTATACCTAGTCCGCCACAATGGCCTCCGCTGATGCAAGTTCCTCTTCCAGAATATCGCTCTGTGCTGACTGACTATCAATCATTTCTAAATTTGCCTGATATGTCATGTAGAAGAACACTGACATGCCCTGTCACTGTGCTTTTCACTGGGAAAAATCGCTCTTTTGCGGAAAGTATGTGACAATGCAATGATAAACTAAAGTTTTAGAATATTGTTCTCTTATATTCATGGCTTGTCGTTTGTTTTCAGGTGTGGCATCAAACTTCTTCACCACCTTTTCTGCTACAAACCTTTCAGATATCTTGAATGTATTACCTACTATCACCTTAGTGAGTGCTCTCTCAGCATGATTTTTTAGAAATTTATAAAAGACTTTTTTCACAAAGAGGGTCCTTTTTAACCAGATGCATCATTTAATATTATACAGGGGACAGACACCGGGACTACTTCTGCGAACTTCATTGAGCCCGCATTTTTTTCTGCACGACCTCTGTATACAATTCAACCTCAATGTAGACCTAACTCATCATTTGTTTTTCCAGTTCAGATAGGGACAATATCAACTCAACCAAAAGGTTTGTTGAAACTTGCTGTTGGTCAATGAAGTCACCCTTTGCTTGGTTCATGAAACTGCAGTCCTTTATGGATGTAATTATTCTTCATTTTTATGAACGTTTCCACAGAGATTCGTCTTCTTCAAAAACAATATAACACAATTCATGGATTTTCCAGGGCATATTTTTCAAATTCAGTTATTCCAACACCCCGCCCAGTAGTTCAGGAAGACTGATGAATCCATTTGTTATGCATTCTCAAAAATAATTTTGCAGTATTGTCTATTAAGAAATGTAAAGGGATTAGTTTGAATATTATGAATAGTTGTCTATTGGTGCTCTGGAGAAATGACAATGGATAGAAAAAACCATTTTTTTATGTTGATAGGTTAGCATCCATGCTTTGCACGTATTCGGGAACAGAGCATGTCTTCTTCCCCTTCTGGTTGTTGCCAAGTGCTGCACTAGCAACATCCGCATGAAATGATATATCTCAACTTACTTGCAACAAAGTACAAAAATGTGATTGTAGAAAATATTATCTGATTTTCCAATAGGTGCTGCATTGATTTAATATTGGAGTAATTGGACAAAGGCCTAAATTTATATTTTGTTCTGGAGGTATGGTATCAAGGTTTAGTATGGCACATCGTCAGTTCCATTTTTGTTTATACTAATATTATATGTCATTGTATCAGATGTAAAATGTGTTCAGGCATTAAACCTATGGCGCAATAGTTTGTCCTCCATAAAGAATGAATTGTACGAGGGACATGGACAAATGAATTCTGATAGGCTGCTTAATGAAATCATGGCAGGTAAGTTTATTCTGTAGCAAGCATCCTTGGAAATTCTGATCTTATTTTTAAGTAGTCTGTTGTAATATCATTTACATTTATTGTTTCCAATTTATTTTGCAGCATATGATTTCCTAAACAGCAACACAAATATTTTCATTGTCAACATCTGGTATAATTCAACATATCAGAGTGGCCCAACATCTGGTTTTGGTATTCCATTATTGCGTGTCGCTCGCTCAATCAATTTGGTATGCATTATTCCACTGAATTCACCATCTTGTATCCTTCATTTTTTTCTTTTACTAATTGGATTGTCCCTTGCTACCTAATTGCAGATGTTGACTGTTCCATTTTGAGCACGTAACATGTATTTTGAAAGTAGGCACTGATTGTGATGATCAAGCTACTTCTTTTGCAGATATCCAATGCTTTTCTTCGAACATTGAGAGGTTCTGCCACAAAGATGGAATTTGAATTCACCAAAGAAATGCCTAAACCTGCAACAAAACTGTCCATTGAGTTTTCTTCAATTCTTGGCCCACTTTTTTTCAAATGGGTCATTGAGCTGTTGTTCCCAGTAAGTGTTGAAACGTGTGAATTATTTCCAATGAAATGCAAGTCATAGCTTATTTGATCGAGTTATTGCCTTGCACAAGTTAGCTACATCTTTTGTCTTACCACACATTGTTTCCACTAAAATGCATTGTAGTTTGTTTCTTCGAGTCAAATTATATAGTTTTTTTGTTTTGCTACAGATGTCAGCTTCACATTGACCATGTTGATTATTTCCTATTTTAATTAAATCATGCATTTGATGTATTCAATTTTTTCTCTTTCAGGTTCTGTTGACTTATTTAGTCTATGAGAAGGAACATAAATTAAGGATCATGATGAAGATGCATGGGCTCGGAGATGCTCCCTATGTGGTTGTTTCTTATGCATATTTTCTTTTCATATCATCACTTTATGTAATCTTCTTGGTGGTATTTAGCTCTCTTATTGGTAATTGTGATTGATTTTTTTCGTACGATTTAGATAATGTTGTTTATTATCTCATCCCATGGTCTCCCTAAGCTTGCTATTTCCTTTTGCAGGGTTGAAATTCTTCACTGCAAATGACTATGGCATACTTTTTGTTTTCTTTTTTGCATACGTGAACCTGCAGATTGCACTTGCCTTTCTGATGGCCATGTTCTTTTCTAATGTCAAGACAGCTCAGGGTCCGCTAAGCTCTGTAAATTGTTTCAATATAATTGTTAAGCACAAGTGATTTCTCATCCATGAATTCCTTCATTTTTTTAATTGTAGCCATTGGATACATCTACATATTTGGATCAGGTCTTCTAGCATATCTTTTGCAGTCTTTTATTGAAGATGCAACTTTCTCTAGTAAGCTAAAATGACAGATTGTAGCAATTATTTGTTTTACTGCCGTTGCTTTAGATTCGTAACGTCAATCTTAAGGCTTTTATTATTTCATGCTCACCTTTGTTTTCTTATTTTTAGGACACTGGATTCAAGTCATGGAACTTGTCCCTGCATTTTCTTTATACCATGGGTTATATGAGTTTGGGCAATATTCTTTTGATGCAAGTTATATGGGAATGTCTGGAATGCTCTGGAGAAATTTGAATGATGAGATTAATGAAATGAAGCCAGTCTTGGTTATTATTATTGTGGAGTGGCTTGTTATGCTTCTTGTGGCATACTATTTGGATCAAAAGTCATCATTAGACAGCAGAATCAGAGGAAGGACTTTACTGCAATGCTTTCATAATATTCAAGTATCTTTAAGAAACAAAAATCTCCAGAAACAGGTCTCTAAAACTTCTGTTGATGTTGATAAGCCAGATGTTATCCTTGAAGTAAGTCAACATGCCATCTTTTTTGTATGCAACGCTGAGTAAATGAATTGCCAGATTGGTAGTTCTTTGTTTCAGTTTCAGCAGTTTGTATTTACTGTTTGTTAGAACTTCAGTGTGCATTTGCCTTTTCATTTCTCCTAAATGATAGACGTTTAGATAAATATTTTAAACTATGGCTATGTTTGTGAGCTATCACTTTGAAGACTTAAACTTAAGATGCTAGACAAAATGTCTAATGGTCTCTAGATCTAGAAAACGAGGGAATAATGCTATCATGTTCAGAATCTTGTGTCAGAATAAGTATGCAGACCCTTTCTTTTTCACTTCTAATCTTGGTTAGGTACTCATTCTGTCCACTTGTTTAGAGGGAGGTGGTTGAACAGTTTCTGGTTGAGCCTACCAAAAGTTATGCGATTGTATCTGATAATCTGAGGAAAATTTACCTTGGGAGGGATGGAAACCCTGATAAGATTGCAGTTCAAGGCCTGTCTCTTGCTTTGCCATATGGAGAATGCTTTGGTATGTTAGGCCCCAACGGTGCAGGAAAGACTTCATTCATTGACATGGTATGCAAATACAACCTTCTATTATTGAGATGGTATACGATCTAGATGTTCGATGTACCTTCCTCCAAATATGCAATGATTATTTTTAACTCAAAAATAAAAAAATAGATAAAAAAATAAACTAAAGGAGCTTTCCTAATTCATATATTTCACAATTACCTATAAATTTTACATGTTTAAAAGATTTTCAGTATATTGCATTGGATTCGTGATTTTCTTTCAAAGTGTCAGTTCGGAGGTTAAATTATGTGTTCCTTTCTTACAATATAAGTATATAACATATCCAAAGTCTTCCCTGACTTTGTGGTGGTTGTCCTACACAGAACGTATGTCACTATGCCGAAGTCTACCAATTAACTTCATTTTGTGTTTTACATTGGTTCCTTACAGATGATTGGACTTGTTAAACCGTCCTCTGGAAATGCATATGTTGACGGATTTAGCATACAAAGCGATATGGAAAATATTTACACACAAATGGGTGTTTGCCCCCAGCACGAGTACTGTAACCTGAAATTAAGCCTTTTACTACAAAACATACCAAGTTCTGACCATTACTTGTTGATTGTTTTCCATCTGTCATATAATGCAGCATGCTCTGGGAATCACTAACAGGTAGAGAGCACCTGCAATTTTATGGTCGGCTCAAGAACCTCAAAGGATCTGCTTTAATAAAGGTCACTTTACACTAACCCTACATTCCGATTGCATTCCATGACTAAGAACTATGCTGGTAGATAGGCTGAAGCACATTTACTTGGACAATGAGGCATGACACACAGTACTCATGCTGAGTTTTTTTTTGTTTGGTGGTGGGGGGACGAATTTTCTGAAACCAGATCCCCAACATACTAATTTCTTTGCATCTGTAGATCAAAACAAGCAGCTCTGATATGTACTCGTTGTTGAACCAAAACCTTTCTCATTGTTGGTTGCAGGCAGTAGAAGAATCTTTGAAAAGCATCAATCTATTCCATGGAGGTATTGGCGATAAGCAAGTTCAAAAATATAGCGGTGGTATGAAGAGAAGGCTAAGTGTTGCCATTTCATTAATAGGAGATCCCAAGGTTTTCTCACCCACCATGTTATTCTTCTCTGTGTTTAGCCCTCCGTGATCATAGATTACTACATTTGCACTTGGATTTGCTAGATTGTATACATGGATGAGCCTAGCTCAGGGTTAGATCCAGCTTCAAGAAACAATTTATGGAATGTTGTGAAGCAAGCAAAGCAAAACCGAGCTATTATTCTCACTAGTAAGTGCTTCTATTGTTTTCGCAGAGCAATAAAACCTCTTTCAAAACTATGAATGTCCCAGAAGATGGTAGAAGCCAGGATATGCCACTCATCACAGATTTTTTAGTGGTCGGTTTGTAATGTGTTATAAACTTTTCTTTCAGCTCATTCAATGGAAGAGGCAGAGGTCCTTTGTGATCGTCTCGGAATCTTCGTAGATGGGAGCCTGCAATGCATAGGAAATCCAAAGCAGGTAATATTTCCCCAAAACTAGGATGCATCATCAAATTTCTTAGACTTACTTTATGGGCACTTTATGTTTATTTTCAACTGAACATGTTCTTTTACTGGTATTTTAACCGATCTGTGATTACATTAGCTCTATTAAAAACACAGTAGCACAATATCTATGCAATAGATGCTCGTCTGGTTGATCCCTCAAAGGGCTCTCAATATCTAATGCATTTTATCGACCTGCTTTAGCATATCTGAGCCCATCAATTAAGTACCAACTTCGACAATCCAAGTCAGAATGGTAGTGAGCACATAGCATCTCATTAGTTGTCACTGACTCACTGTACTTGAACTTCCTTCAGATTGAAAAGCTTAATAGCAGTCATCCAATTCTTTTGCTATCACGATTCTACGTATTTATTGAACTAAAATCAAACTTTCTGGTGGAAAAGTTCGTGAAACACTAATTGTGTCTACAGCTAAAGGCTCGATATGGAGGATCCTATGTCTTGACGATGACCACGTCCTCTGAAGAAGAAAAATATGTTGAGAACTTAGTACACCAAATCTCTCCTAATGCCAAAGGGACGTATCACATGTCTGGAACACAAAAGTTTGAGATTCCTAAACAAGACGTCAACATCGCCGACATCTTCCAAGCAGTAGAGGATGCAAAGAGGAGGTTTCCTGTCAAAGCTTGGGGCTTGGCTGATACCACTTTGGAAGACGTCTTCATCAAAGTTGCTAGAGGTGCTGAATCTCCACATATGTCATCATGATTAATTAACACCACAACACCGCAGGCATAAGAAGCTGCTTCTGATAGTGATATAAAAGAAATTACATGTTTAATTTGCTGGGGCTAATTTTGTTGCATTATCTATTCAATATCTGTAACGTAATTGTTTATGACAAACTTTAATTTAAATTAGTCCTTTTCCAAGCTTGTTTACTTTCAGAAATAAATCTAGAAATAAATGTTAATTGTGCTGATTTAGCCGTTCAAATATATTAGGGTGTCCAGTTCGATTCACTTATAAATGGGATCAGCACCAAGAATAGCATGAAAGAAAATAATTTTATTAAGCTAATTCAAATAACTTTCACTTTTTTTGTTCACGATTCGAAGTGTAGCACTAATTCATATGTAAATATTATCAAAAGTGTTTCTTATGAAAACTGACATACTTTTCTTATGTTTACGGATCGTTTCCTTCAGAAAGAGAATTCTATAATTGTAGCTTCCTAAAAAAAAACCCAAGGAAATTGCTACACCTATGAATTGAACTAGTGCTCTTTACCACAGGGAGGTACTTTATGTGTCGTGAACTACCCAGAGTTGTCATCTGAGGGTGGGCTTTATCTTAAAAATGAACTTAATAATCACTCTAAATACGTAGACGTATTTTGTTTTGTTTTGGAGTGGGCAGCAATTTATATCAGTTCAAAGAGAATTTACATCATCATGTGGACACATGTCTACCCGTGCTCACATGTGGATCCGCCACTTGTCACGACTCTATTAACCATGTTTCTTTTATAGGAACTTCTTCATTCGTCCCTAATTTGTTGTTAATGGACACAGTTACAAATTCATAGAGGATAGCGAAGCTTACAATTACCTTCTCTAGGTATGTCAAGACCGAAAATCATTTTTCAGTCTCCAGAAGATTGAACTTGAGTGAGATACACAAGAAGTCATGCCCACCTACCATTCCCCAGACAGTGGTGTTCATTAACCACTATTTGAAATCATGCATGCTTCCTTCCAACACTCTTCCATTCCGTTCGGCCCACATTCCGTAAAAATACGGATAAATGGTTAATACGATCCGTGCCCAAGCCTTGGGCACAACAGAGACATGCTTTAAAAATTAAAACTGCTTCAATCTTCCAGGGGAAGTTGATTTAAGCATCGTAAGCTTCAGAACCTATTCAGAACTTCATTACTTTCCAAACTATCATTAAAACGAAGAAAACATCCATTTATGAGTTTATGTTGTTTCAGACGAGGTTGTCCTGAAACAGAAAGTGGCACCTGAAATGGTAACAAACAAAATTACCAAAGAGGGTTTGGTTTCCTTCTCTTTCTTACGTTCACTTCTAAAAAAAGTGAAAACTGTAATAAATCCAATCCACTGTGCATGAATAAAATAAAAAAAACGACAGTTCCCAAATCCAGCGCCAAAATTCAAACCCCACACCAACACCACCATCCCTTCCTCAACAAGCCAACCAAAACCAAACTTCCTCTATTTAAATTCCACTCCCTCTTCTCCCATTCCCTACCAAACGTTAACACAATGCAAGTCCTCAAGAGGGACGGCCACTGCCAGCCGGTTTGCTTAGACAAGATCACCGCGGCGCTTAAAAGCCTCGCGCTTGGCCTCAGTTGCGATCCCGTCCTTGTGTCGCGCAAGGTCTGCGCCGGCTTGTCTGAGGGAATTTCCACTGCCGAAATCTGCAAACTTGCTGCTGAAACTGCTGCCGCCATGACCACCACTCACTCTGATTATTCTCAGGTCTGTGGTTTGGATTGTTAGGATGTTAAATGTCGGAACGATATTGATTTGATTTGTGTTTATTTGTTTGAACAGCTTGCAGTGAGGATTGCAGTATCGGATCTGCACAAGACTACGAGTGATTTGTTTTCAGAGACGTGAGTTTCTGTTCTCTTCCTTGTGTTGGTTTTGGAAGTGTGTGGGTTTGTTGGTGTTGAATTGGTGGGGTTTTGGTTCAGGATCAAGTGTATGTATAACTCTTATGATGCGAAATCCGAGAGGTCGGCGTGTATGATTGCTGACGATGTTTATGCGATCATCATGGAGGTATGAATTCCGATTCCTCCAGCAGGAAAGTATAATGATCTAGTCATTTCCTAAACAGAATAATTGATTTATATGTGACGATTGTTCTTAATATTAAGCAAAAATAGATGCTAGGGATTTTTTTCCCTTCAAAAGGTGCTTCTATCTGTAACAATTTCTTGTCTCGGAGGATCTGTAATGGTACAACTTTCTTCATGTCAGAATGCTGCTCGTTTAGACAGTGAAATAGTCTACGACAGAGACTTCGACTATGATTTCTTTGGCTTCAAAACTCTTGAGAGGTCTTACCTTCTGAAAGTTTCGGGGAAGATTGTCGAGAGGCCCCAGCACATGCTCATGAGAGTTTCTGTCGGAATTCATAAAGACGATATCGACTCTGCTCTGGAAACATACCATTTGATGTCAGGGCGTTGGTTCACTCACGCTACACCCACACTCTTCAATGCTGGAACTCCGAAGCCTCAGGTACTTTCAGAATTTAAACTTCTTATGTAATGAAATGATTCGGCGTCGCCGATTTAGATATGAAATGTTGTGATGTGTTTCTTTTCCAGCTCAGTAGCTGTTTCCTTGTGTGCATTAAAGATGATAGTCTTGAGGGAATATATGCAACTCTGTCGGAGTGTGCTAATATTAGCAAATCTGCTGGAGGAATCGGCCTTTCCATACACAACATTCGTGCTACTGGTAGTTACATTCACGGGACTAATGGAAACTCAAATGGCATTGTCCCGATGCTGAGGATATTCAACGAGTCCGCTCGCTATGTTGATCAAGGTGGAGGGAAGAGAAAAGGTATAAAAAAAAACTTAAGAAACTTCCTAAATTGCCGGCATCCCATGCTTTGCTACTTAAGTAAGCATGTTTGTCTAGTCTACAAACTTTATCTTTTCTCTCCTGAACTTGTTTCCCAAACGAGAGAAAACCCAGATTTCTTTTATTTTATCTTTGTTTCTCTCGTTAAGTTGTTTCCGACAGAGCAAGGAAAAAAATGAATTTGAAGATCTTGGGATTTAAGTTCTACTACTTGACAATGCTAACTTAAGACACAGAGTTAAGATTTTTTATGCCTTCTGCTCAATATTATCATGCTTCTTAACTTATCCGTGTGTTCCTAAACCTATCAATCTTTCGCAACATCTAGGTGCATTTGCAATTTACCTGGAACCGTGGCATGCTGATATCTTTGAGTTTCTTGATCTGAGAAAGAACCATGGCGCGGTATGGTTATATTACTTTCTTGGAGTTATGTCCTAGATGATGCAAATTTAGTTGCAATTTTTTTCCAGTTTCTTACTTTTCAAATGACCTTCCGATGGTCAATTTGTTGATTTTGTTCAGGAATATGTTGGGTAGTATGTATCAATTAATTATTGATTTTGATTTTGCTAATTTTGTAGGAAGGGCACAGGACAAGGGATTTGTTTACTGCCGTTTGGATACCAGACCTTTTCATGGAAAGAGTCAAAAATAATGAGAACTGGTCTTTGTTTTGTCCAAACGAGTCACGAGGTTTAGCAGATTGTTGGGGTGAGGAGTTTGAACTGCTCTATGCAGAATATGAGAGAAAGGTAATGCTTCTACCACCTCCACAAGACAGATGTTAGAAATGAATTTGAAGTTTAGAGTCTCGCATTTTGCTAATTCCAGGGAAAGGCTAGGAAAGCTGTTCAAGCACGTGAGCTCTGGGTTAAAATTTTAGATTCTCAAATGGAAACAGGAACACCTTACATGCTCTTCAAGGTATGGCTCGGCTTAATTGTCTTCTTGTAGTCTTGCAGACGATTTGTCTTCATCTGTAATGTCATTTGCAGGATACTTGCAATAGGAAAAGCAACCAACAGAATCTTGGAACCATTAAGTCTTCAAACCTATGCACAGAGATCATCCAGTTTACTAGTCCTACTGAAACTGCAGTTTGCAACTTGGCATCCATAGCTTTACCTCGATTTGTTATGGAGAAGGTAAGCTTCATGTACGCCATACTTCAGTGTCAATGACAACTTGACAAATTATACTATCCAATTTTTTTTTGCTCCTAGGGAGTCCCCACACACTCACAACCATCTAAGCTTGTCGGCAGTTCAGGGTCTGACAATAGATATTTTGATTTTGACAAGTTAGCCGAGGTTTGTTAGGAATTGACTCTTCTGCAATCTTCATGGTATTTTCAAATTTGGTCCATTCAATAACCCACATCTGGTTTTGTCAGGTAACTTCCATAGTCACTAAAAATCTTAACAAGATAATTGATATCAATTACTACCCTACTGAAACTGCAAGGAGGTCCAACCTTCGACACAGACCAATTGGCATAGGTGTTCAGGGTCTTGCAGACACTTTTATCTTACTCGGCTTGCCCTTTGACTCACTAGAGGTGATTCTAGACGTCCAAATAAAAATTATTTTATTTTTACCTAATATCTAAGCAAGGCATCTCTAAGTAGCATCTAATCTCTATAGGCAAATCGCCTGAATAAAGACATATTTGAGACTATATATTATCATGCCACGAGGACTTCTTCTGGACTTGCAATAAAAGAGGGACCTTATGAATCTTATCCGGGGAGTCCTGTGAGCAAGGTAACTTCAACACTTGTTATTCAAAAACTTCTGGTTGAAGTGTCTCTTAGAAATTTATTGTAACCTGCACTTCAAAAGTATCTATTTTCTGTGGGCAAATTTAGGGAGTTCTTCAACCTGATATGTGGAATGCTGTTCCTTCTGATCTTTGGGACTGGTCTATTCTAAGAGAGATGGTATCTAAGAATGGAGTAAGAAACTCACTTCTAGTAGCTCCTATGCCCACTGCTTCCACCAGCCAAATTCTTGGTAACAATGAATGCTTTGAGCCATACACAGCAAACATCTACACCCGACGGGTCCTGAGGTTCATTATTTTATTTTATTTTATTTTATTTGGTTCTCTATTACCATTACTGTCTACTTTTTTTGAAGAGTTCCTCAGTTCTTTCAGACTTTAACTTGCTCTTTCAGTGGTGAATTTGTTGTAGTGAACAAGCACCTCTTGCATGATCTAACTGAGATGGGTCTCTGGTCACCTATACTAAAGAACCACATAATTCACTATGATGGCTCCATTGCAAAAATTCCAGGAATTCCAGACCAGCTCAAGGCAATATACAAGTAGGGTCCTCGTCTAGAAGTTTGTTTCACATACCATATCATATAGATTTGTATTAAGCAATACTTCAATAGGACTTCTTGGGAGATCAAGCAACGGACAATCCTTGACATGGCTATTGGTCGTGGCTGCTACATAGACCAAAGTCAGAGCTTGAACGTACACATGGTCCAGCCTACCTATGGAAAGTTAACCTCGTTACACTTTTATGCATGGTTGAAGGTATAGTAATAATGTCAGAGCTAAGTTCACGTTCTTATAAATTTTATTTTTCTATAACTAAAATATGTCAGGACATGAATACTTGGCTACTTGCTGATTACAGGGTCTAAAAACTGGAATGTATTATCTTCGCACCAGAGCAGCAGCTGATGCAATCAAATTCACAGTTGATACCTCTATTTTTGAGGTAAAACTTGAACCCAGACTATAAGTTATGAAAAGTCCTCATTTTCTGTTCTCAGAAACTGAACTAAGGCAATGCAGCAGAAGGCACCTGAAAAGGAGTTGGAAGCAAAAATGGCAGCAGTTTGCTCCTTAGGAAGTCGTGATGAATGCTTGGCTTGTGGAAGTTAAGAAATGTATGGAGAATAGTCTGGCATGTAGCGGTGATTGACATAATTCAATGTTGCAAGTGGAAGTTGCAAAGTTGAAGCCTCAAGGTAGCTGAATTTGAAGCGATGGCGTAGATTTGTAGAACTGAGTATGACAAAGAAGGGTGAAGGTTCCTAATAGCTTTCTAATTTCGCTTGAAACAATGCAAGTTATTTTAGCTTATAATATAATTTCTCTAAAATCTTAACTTTCCTTCATCTGACCTTGATAGTATTATTGCGCCAAGCCGTCAAACATTTTTGTGTTAGGCTGATAGATAAAGAATTTTGTGAAATACTGGCACACCTCGTTCATTAATTGATTAGTTATGCAGTGTCTGTTAAAAGTCAAGCTGCGAATGCAAAATGATAGGAGAAAATATCAATTAAATGGCAATGACTGCTATAAAAAAAAGTTGTAAGGAGGGCAATTTTTTTAAGCTTGATTGCTACATTCACTAGAATCAAATATTGTACTTTACATGGATACTTCTCACCAGTAGGTTTGGTAGTTTTGATTCTTGCTTTTCCCCTTTCCAATTACAATGGCCTTTCCATCCTGCCCTGGTGTAAGCCCAGGCCTTGAACTTCTTTACTAAATTGCAAGCAAGGGGGGAGTGAGTGTAAAAAATGGTGGGAGATCATTTGTGGTAAACCATCAATACATCTAATTTGCTCTTGCGCTCTATGACAACTCAGCTACACAATCTGAAAAGGAATTAGCCTTGTTTGATTGCAAAACCAGTCTGTCTATAGTGTCGTAGATCTCATCAGAGTTGGGATGCAACATGTCCCCAACCAGAAATTTATGCACCACACTATCCAATTCTATCCAACTATAAGCTGCTGTCTTTGAAACGTTTCTGTTTTTCATCATGTCTCTCATCTTCAGTGCATCCCTCCACCTTCCTGCACTCGCATATATGTTTGCTAAAACAACATAATTTGCAGAATTGTTTGGCTCTATAACCAGTAATTTCTCCATTGCATGCTCTGCAATCTCTACATTTGAATAGACCCTAGATGCACTCAACAATGTACCCCAGATTACAACATTAGGTTCTACTTCCATCTTAGAGATGAAGTTGTAGGCTTCCTCTAACCTGCCATTCTTACAAAGAAGGTCAACTATGCAAGCAGAATGTTCGACTTTTGGCAAAATCTTATGTGTTGACTTCATACTAACATAGAATCGAAGTCCCAAATCAACCAGACCAGCATGAGTGCAAGCTGTTAGCAGACCAATAAAAGTGAGATTAGTGGGTCTGACATTAGCTTCCATCATCTTATGATAGAGCCCGATTGCATCCCTCTCAAATCCGTTATATGCCAATCCACTAATCATCGAGTTCCAAGAAACAACATCCTTGTAAGGCATCTCGTTGAAGATCTTGTAGGCTTGCTTAATGTTCCCACACTTAGCATACATGTCTAATAGAGCCGAACTCACATAAACACTGGATGTGAAGTTTTGACTCTCTGCATAACTCCTTATGCGCTCTCCATCTTCCACAGAGCCCAGTTGTCCACAAGCTGAAAGAGCACTCACAAGTGTAATCTCATTAGGCTTAAAGCCTCCCGATATCATCTTCTTGAAAAGCTCAAGGGCCTCGCCCGGTCTTCCATTCTGTGCATACCCACCAATCATTGCACTCCATGCAATAATATCTCTTCGGTCCATTTGATCAAACTCTCGTCTTGCTTCATCAACATCTCCGCCTTTGACAAACATCTCTAACACTGCAGTCCTCACAATCAAATCCTTTCGCCTTTTGTGCCTATCGATCAATTCCTTGATCTTCAAACCTGCTTCCAAGTTCCCTAGCTTCGCGCACATCGACAAAACCGTCACAAGAGTTATCTCATTGGGCTCCACTTTCTCCTCTCCCATTCTCTCAAACAAATTCAAACCCTCCATAACATTGTCACTGTGAGCATAGCAAGATATCATGGAGTTCCAAGTAACCAAGGTCCTCTCACTCATTTCATCAAACAAGCTACGAGCAGCGACAACATCACCCGCCTTCGAAAAACCAGAGATCAAACAATTATAAGTAACTGGATCCTTCACCAAAACCGAATTAAAAACCATTGTAGCAGAGAACAAATCATCATTCTTTGAATAGAAATCAATCAACGCTGTATTAACGAAAGAATTCGAGCAGAATCCAAGTCTCAAAGCCAACGAGTGGACCTGCCTACCCTCCCAGAAAGCCGGTAGCAAAGCGCACGACTTGAGAATGGGTGGAATGGAGAAAAAAGCAAGTTGGGTCTTCTTGTTATGCGAAGAAAAGTACACGTGCAATGTTTCTTTCAGCATGGAAAGCTTAGAGCATGTCAATATGACGGAGTTCGTGAGAATGGGGTCTGGAAGGGGAATTGTGTCGAACACCTTGAGTGCGTAGTTGATATTGACTGGGGAGAGGAGTGCTTTGGTGAGAAGAGGAGTGATGTTTGGGTTGGTTTTGGTGAGTATGGCGTGGATGGGTTTGAGGTATATGGGGTGCAAAGTAGAGTTGAGGAGTTTGAGTAGTCTCTGTTCCATTCATTTGGGTGTAGAAGAATGTTGGATTTTAGCTTTCAAAACAAGGAGGGAAGTTGGAACCGTTTTAAATCTGCAAGGAATAAATAGAATGGAGTTTTGCATGTGTATCCTTCGATTTGGTAATATTCGAACATATATTGTGGGAAGCTTTATTTGTAGTGAGCCCCTTCTTATAAACTATAAAATGTATATTATTAAAAAATAATCTATTTAACGGATCCTCTGTGTTGTATAGGTCTGATTTAGCAATTAGGTTGGCTTTGGTCGAGTTGTTAGTTAGTTTTTTTTCTTTTTCAAAAATGTTGATTATTAATATTACTCACATTAGTAATCAATTTAACTTCATTTAGAGATAGCTTTTACAAGATTGCAATAGTACCTTTTCTTGGCTTACCAAAAGAATGTAGAATTATACCAACCAAAGTTCATCGTAAAGGAAAAAAAACGATCATAGACGGTGCCTAAGATACTTTAAGCCAATCAAACTTCGCCCAAGCAAATTGTAAAGTATTATAAACTCTAAAGCTCCCTTGACTAATTGAGTTTTGCTAATAGTTTTGCTCAATTAGTCAGAATAGTTTTGCTGAAGCCCCCTCGAGCAAAACTAGCCCTTTCAACTTGACCAAAATTGACAGAGTTGGATTGAACTCTACAAAATGACAAAACCCAACTAACACAATAAGTGAATCGTATTATGCTAATGCTCTCGTTTAGTATCACTCCAAACCCAATTGGGCAAGTCTTGCTCAAGGGCCCTACAATTCGATTAGGCGGGACAAATAGACTCCTAATTAATTAGTTGCATCTTGTTTTGTCTCACTTCCTTTGCATCCAAAAGCTAGGAACAGTGTCCACCCTCCGGTCACCATTCTTGGTCAAATCTTGGGAACATAATTTAACTCGCATCTATCTAAAGTCATTCAAAGCCATCGGACTCCTTCATTTGCAATCCAAAAGTAGATGCTACTCTACATATCCAAAAGATAATGGATTAATCTCACTATCCCATGTCAATTTGCCTCATTACCCGTCTAAGAATGTGTTTCCATCCTAAAATGCATCTTAAAAATAGGCACAGTCGTGATGTCCAATATCTCGTTTTGTTGGTTGGGATTAACGTGGGTGTGTTATTTGAAAAATTAGAGTAATAGTTGCTTCCCTCTGATTATGTCTTGTACGTACATGGTTTCGTGAAGGCCAAAACAAAAGTTCTTAAATATATAGCAACCGTGTTTTGCTCATTTTTATAAATTAGTTCTTCATGAGGGACGAAGTTTCCTAATTTTCTCTTGGAATCCACAGATAGTTTTAAATCCACATCACTCATGAAGGATCACTTCGTGTTGAAGTTACCACACAATAATATACCTAAAAAACCAACTAAAAAAAGGTTCATCGTTGATGAAATGCGTTGACATTATTAGTACTCAATGGATGACGATGAAGACTTAATTATACTTTGATTTGGGAAACACACATGATTATGTTCCAAAAACCGTGTCGAATTTGTTTAATGCTTAATACCTTGACGATCTGTTCTTTTTCTTGGCGACGAAGCACTTTAAGTTCTCACTAAAACCACGTCATAGAATCCTCCTCAGACATCCTGAAAGCAAGACTTCAAATTAAAATATTGCATACGAAATTACCTCATTGACTTATTGGTTTCTGCTTCGATAACATTTTTCGAATTAATAAAGAGATCAGAAGACTTAACCAACTTTAGTTCCAGATTTTCGAGGAAATATCCAACGGAAAACATGTCCAAAGAATTTAATACCAAATAAATCATTTTAGGATTCAAAAGTGTAACGAAATATCCAACAGAAAACATGTCTGAACATAATATGTTTCTTATAGGTTTGAAGTAAATTACCAAAGAAACTAATTGGTCTATTATACGAAGTTTTATTTCGTAAGTGGACTTCTGGACTCGAATTTTATATTCTAAAAACATACCAAAACACATGTTGGAGAATGAGACAAGATGCCACATCTTTGATCACAAGAAAATAATCAAGAAGTAAAGTTCTGTGTTCCCACTAATGTTTTTTTTCTTTCTTCTTCCACTAATAACGTGTAGAGTCTTTTCCCAAACCTTGACCAGCCCATGCCTGCTAGTTAGGCCTGTAAACGGGTCGGATCAGGTTTCGAATCCATCGTTACCCGACCCGTCTAAGGTAGGCAGGTTGGTAGGTCGGGTGAATTTTTTTTAAGCCGCTACCCGACCCGCCTAAGATCGGGTAAACGAGTTACGCGGGTGGGGCGGGTCGGGTAAACGGGTTATGCGGGGTGGGTAGATGGATAAATAAATTTTTATATGTTTTTTTTTCTTTCATCATAATACTATAAATTAAAAACACGACACATTAGCACTTTAAAAACATTACCAATGTGATGAACACCATAAAATTATAAATAACTTCAACTTTATAACACTATTAGTAAATTATAGATCAGAGAATATGTATATGTATATGGTATATAAGTGTATATATATATATATTAGTAAATTATGGATCAGAGAATATGTATATGTATATGGTATATAAGTGTATATATATAATATTTATTATTTAATTTATTAAATTCTTAGACGGGTAATTAGGTAAACGGGGCGGGTAGAAAATACAACCGCTACCCGCCCCATTTATTAGTCGGGTTGGCGGGTATTCGGGTAGACAGGTGGCAAGTTGAGTTTTTTACCCCGCTACCCGACTTAGGCGAGTCGGGTTGGCAGGTCGGGGTGGGTTTTACCTGCCCCATTTACAGCCCTACTGCTAGTTGCTTTACGTGCTAACTGAGCTACGAAAAACAGCGGGAAACAACACAAAATTGAAGGCAGTGATTTTGGTTTCTAAACGTTTTTTTATTTTCTAACTTTGACTTTGTGGAGGTGAGTGTAGGATACATCACTATATGCTTGTTTTAACAATTTAACACCACCATTTAAGCTTCTTGTGTGACCATAATGACTTATCATATATACAAACAATTCCAAAAATGGGTTCTATTATTGGATTTGTTACTTACGAAGAATATAATTTGTGTACGACAACTGCAATTCTTGATTAGTATCATTCATTGTCTCCTCCAACTGATGTGAGACTGAAGGTTTTGTCGTTGTTGGAATTTGTTATTTCTATATCTAAAGATGATTTTTCTCACCGACTATTTAAAACTTAATTAAAATCAATTGTCAAAAATGAAAATCCATTAATGCAGATGTAGACAACTTTTTTCAAACCAATCACATTACGGTATCCAAATTACTTTAAAAAGACCCAAAAAATCCAAATCCCCCTAACTCAAAGAACCAAGTTCAAACATTGTCGACTGATTTTAAATTCAATTTAAACCATTTAACTTCTTACCCATCCCATTCAATTAAAAAACCAACAAAAATCACCCCAACACCAAATTTAAACCTTCAAAAAAATCCCATTTTAAAATTTTCACACAGTTTTAAAAACTAGTCTATTTGTTTTAAATTTAATTTCAAATAGATAACCTTTTCATAAATCCTAGTTAAAAAAAATCTTAAACCAATAAAAACCACCCCAACTAACCTTGTCCTCACCCAAAGACCAAAGTCGAAACTTCACCCCCACTCGACTAACCTCACCGCCACTACCCTCACCCCCTCTTTCCCTCCCCGTATAAATACCCCCCAAAACCTGAAGTCCAACTAGACGACGACCAAACCAAATTCCCCAATGGAGCTCCAGAGCGGCTTCGCCCTCTTCCGGCAGCAACTCGCCGCCCTAAACCGGAAGAACGCGACCCTGACGTGGCGCAACAAGCGCTCCGCCTTCCTCCAGATCTTCTCCCCCTTCTTCTTCATCTTTCTCATCTTCTGCATCGACAAGGCCATCAAGTCCCGGATGTCGCACACCACCGCCTACCGCAACGTCTTAGACCCCCCCGCCTTCGTAGACCCCCCCATCCCCCCCTGCGAGGACAAGTTCTTCACCAAGCTGCCTTGCTATGACTTCGTCTGGAGCGGCAATGGGAGCGCCAAGGTCGACGGGATTGTTAAGGCTATCATGAGGAATAACCCCGGCCGCCCCATTCCCAAAGAGAAGGTAAAAAAGGGTATGGTTTGATTTTATTTGAGTAGGATTTTTATTTTTCCACGCGACAAAAGACTGACTCAGTGGATCGTGGTAGCAAGACCGCTCTGTCACTTGCAATACCAGTCATATATTTAAGTAGGATTGTCGTTGGAAACATTTTTTCCCAAATAGAACTCCATCAGTCGGCCATAAGCTCCCAAATTAGTTTGCGGGGTTTTGACTCTGTGTTTGATTTGAGTTGGGGTGTTGGTGGGGATCGCATTTTTTCAGTGATTTGAGTTGAATTGTTTTGTAATTTGACCTAGATTTGCCTCAACTTGACTTATATCATTTGTGATACTGTGAAGATGGACAGAAGCAACGAGCTGGGGTTTGTGCCCTTGTGTTTGATTTGAGTCGGGATGTTTGCGGGATTGCGTTTTTTGGGCGATTTTGAGTTGGAATTTGGTTACAAACTTAGAATTGTTTGAAACTTTGAAAATTATGAGACCCACCTACATAGGGATGTCATGTCATTTACCTAGTGAACCCATAGAAACCTTTGATTGCAACAACACCGCCTCCAGAATTTTCTTAGTCTATGCCTCTTTATATGAGATTGATGGGGTCAAATAAATTAAAAGGTGTTGTTGTAATGAAATCCTAGTGTTGCAGCACATCCCAAAATCTGTTAAGATTGCCTTTGATTACAACAATTCTTGATGAGTTCTAAAAATAGGCTTAGCTTATTGAGTAAATTAGGTCAGTCTATTGCATTGTGTTGGAAAGTAGGACTTAATTGAAGTTTTTTTCTTCGTTAGTGGGGAATGATGATGTAAAGTATTCATTTTTAGCACTTTCTTTAGATGTTAAGTCGGTTGGGGGTTTTCCGTTCTAGTCTTATTGTGACCCTTCAAATTAAAATAAGGAATCATGATTTCTAGGTTCACCTTCTTTAAATTGCCATCATTGTTGTCTGGAAAGGATGAAGTGGCCACATTTGAGTGTCTTGTAGGTCATGTCCTTTGGAACTCCTGCTGACGTAGACGCCTGGCTTGCTGCTGATCCCATGCGCTGTCCTGGAGCTCTGCATTTTGTAGAAAAAAGTCCAACTATCATAAGCTATGGAATTCAAACCAATTCAACTCCGGTCGCAAAGAGAGGGAACTTTGAGGATCCCACATTCAAGTTTCAGATTCCCCTTCAACTTGCGGCTGAGAGGGAGATTGCAAGGTTTCTCCTTGGAGGTAGTCATTATATATATATTAGAATTTTTGTCCATCAGTGATAGGGTTAGTGTTGTTCTTGTTCAAGAGTAAAGACTAAAGTTTTGTGGTGCAACGGAATATAAATCAGATTTTTTCCCTCCCTCATTGTGATTCAGAATATTTTCTAAAATGACACACTGTGGCCATCAACTTTTATATTTTTTAAATTGATTTTAGAATTGCCATATTGATGATATCTTATTTCTTATATTTAACTGTACTCATATTTGCAGATCCAAACTTCAGCTGGGTGGTTGGGCTTAAGGAATTTGCACACCCTGCACTGCAATCATTTTCTGCTGTAGCGTCAGCTGGACCAACATTTTTCCTTGCAATTGCCATGTTTGGCTTTGTTTTTCAAATTTCTTCTCTGGTTACTGAAAAAGAACTGAAACTTCGTCAGGTATAGATGTCTCAAACATTTTTTCCTTCGGCTCCATCAGTTTCTAATACATTTCCACTATGATTTGCTGCTTAAACCAAAATCCTTCTGTTATGCGCAGGCAATGTCTATTATGGGTCTATATGAATCGGCGTATTGGTTGTCCTGGATTGCATGGGAAGCTCTTCTTACGTTTTTTCCAGCACTTTTCTCTGTGCTGTTTGGAATGATGTTTCAGTTACCTTTTTTCTTAAACAACAGTTTTGGAGTTCTCTTCTTTGTATTCTTTCTATTCCAGTTGAATATGGTAAGTTTCTCACCAATGAACTCGTTATCTTTATCAGTTCATCTCTTGGTTTTGTTTTTAATATTGCCAATATGACATCCTTTTTCGAAAATGAATGATGGAATAAGACAACTCCAAAAGGAGCTGATTGTTAGTATTCCTGTGCACTTTGTTTGGTGGTGTCGTTAACTTCTCCATGATTTCTCTCAATTGATATCTCCTTTCACTATATAATATCATAAACTCTCAAGCAAGTGCAAACCATTTTCATTTATCAGGGAATTTACTTATTCATAACTCTTCCCGTCATTAGATTGAGTTGTTCAATACATGTTATGTTACCTGTCCAGCTTAATTTCTTCTAAATTTCCTTTGTCACGACGATTTACAGCTAGGATTTGCTTTCATGATATCGACCTTCATTGGCAAGTCGTCATCAGCCACGACCGTTGGGTTTTCCATATTCATTATTGGCTTTCTGACACAGGTAGGGCCTTGTAATCTTGTGCATGTAATTTGGTCATGCATTGTCTTTTTTTTTGAAGCCCTAAATTTTGGATCCTCATTGCAGCTTGTTACCACCTTTGGTTTTCCATATGATCTTGACTTTTCAAAAACCTATCGTGTTATTTGGTCCTTATTCCCTCCGAATCTCCTTGCACAAGCTCTTAATATTCTTGGAAAAGCAACAGCTACCTCTGAAGACCAGGGGATTAGTTGGGGTAGTCGTGGCGAATGTCCTCCCAAGAGCCCAGATTGCAAAATAACTCTGGTAAGCTATTAGGTCACATGTATCATAATTTGAAGCTTAGTTTACCTTTTACTCCTGCATGTGAAGGCATTTGCACAATTCACTTATTTGTGAACTACATTTCATGGTTTGATTTGTTATAATTTCAACAGGAAGACATTTTCAAGTGGCTCATCTCTACGTTCTTCTTATGGGTTTTATTGGCAATTTACTTGGACAATGTGTTAAAAAATGCAAATGGAGTTAGGAAACCTGTTTTTTATTTTTTGAAGCCATCTTACTGGACGGGAAAAGGAGGAAATAAGGTTGAGGGTATGTCTCCATGCTCTCAAAATGTTTCTTTCAGGACTTAAATTGTGGATGTGGAATGTAGTTTCAGATATTTGAGATCTTTGGATGTTTCGAGGACATACAACTGATAGGCATGCTTTCCACGATCTATTTCCCTTTGTGCAGAAGGAGGTATTTGTAGTTGCACAGGTTCTGTCCCACCATTGAATGATGTTACTCCAGATGATGAAGATGTCCTTGCAGAAGAAACATTGGTCAAACAGCAAGTAGCTGAGATGGAACAAAATCCTAATGTAGCTGTGCAACTTCGTGGTCTACGGAAAACATATCCTGGTACGCTGAATATTGGCTGCTGCAAATGTCAGAAAACCTCCCCTTATCATGCAATAAAGGTAAAAGTACTTTGAAGTTTTGACAAATTTAAGTTGCATAAGTTATTGGGTTAGTGAAAAACCATTTACCAAACCTCTAACTCCCTTTTTGGTTTCTATGTCTGGCTTGACTTTAGGGTGTTTGGTTGAACCTTGAAAAAGATCAACTCTTTTGCCTTCTTGGACCTAATGGAGCTGGCAAGACAACTACAATTAACTGTCTGACAGGCATTACACCAGTAACAAGCGGAGATGGTAAATTTATTGTCTCCTTTTTGTATCTTGATTGTTAGCTCCTTGGAGCAGAATCAAAACTCACAATATGAAATTTACCTCTCCAGCATTAATTTATGGGTACTCCATCCGAAGCCTCGTTGGTATGGCCAATATCCGCAGGATGATAGGAGTATGTCCCCAGGTATGCTTGCCGACATATTAGCAGAGTCATAGATTCAACTTTGGAATTTCATTCCTTCAACAGGAAACTCATGAAGAATAACATGCGTGCTGTGTAACAATGCAGTTTGATATTTTATGGGATGCTTTATCTGCACAAGAGCACTTGAACCTATTTGCTAGCATCAAAGGGTTGCCACCATCCACTATCAAGTCGGTAGGTATACATAAATCCTTGATGGAGACTCCTGTCTGTAAGAAAGCAAAAGCATTATCGACATCCTATGATCTTGAGTTAATGCTAAATACTCAAGTAAGATTGTTGCTGTAATAGATTTTTTTTTCTTTTCTTTTTTTTTGGAAATTCAGGTGACAGAAAAATCCTTAGCAGATGTGAAGTTGACGGAGGCAGCTAAAGTTAGGGCTGGGAGCTATAGTGGAGGAATGAAACGCCGGCTAAGTGTTGCAATTGCACTTATAGGAGATCCAAAATTGGTGTTTTTAGATGAACCGGTACATTTTCTATCTTTTCTTATATGAGATATTAAGGTTGAACCAAAAACAATTATCGGGTGTTTCACAAATTATCCAACAAATATATCTCATTGCTTATTGATTGCTTGCGTTATTGTGTTAAATAAGTGCAGGAAGATATCTTTTTTTTTCCAGATCGTGGAGGAAAAATTGTTTAACTAAATGCATTTATGACTCCATTATGTGCACCTTATAGCATAAAGTAGAAATTACAATGTAATCAGCTAAAAGTGTAACAATTTTGCTGTAGAAATTGAATTTCTCTATGTAGATCTATTTTCAACATATAATACAGTTGCAGCTGCAAAAAGAATTTGCAATGAATTTTACATAAGGATAAACAGGCCCTTGTCTGCATTGATAGATGGAACAAGAAATAAGTTCATTTATGATGGAAAATATAAATTTGTCCACCGGATGTTATCCTGAATCATGGGAGACAGCAGCTGTTACTTTATTGCCCTACATAATTGTTGAGCAGTTGTGTAAGTAAACAAACTTATTACATGTCAACGTGACACCTTTTCCTTTCATTTCTAGTTTTTTTATATGGTGATACTTCCCTTATTTTTTCTCGAGAAACATTGTATATATTCCTCCTGTTTTCTCAAATATAGACAACTGGTATGGACCCTATTACTAGAAGGCACGTTTGGGACATCATAGAAGATGCGAAGAAAGGACGGGCCATCATTTTGACCACCCACTCAATGGAGGAAGCTGATATCTTAAGTGACCGTATTGCAATTATGGCCAAGGGGAAACTTCGCTGTATTGGAACATCGATTAGATTGAAGTCAAGGTTTGGGACTGGATATGTTGCCAACGTCAGCTTTCTTGGTATATCTCCTGGTCAAACTCCAAACAATACAGATAATGACACCCCCCAGTCTCAAACTGAAGCTGTGAAGGAGTTTTTCAAATATGTATGTTCAACATAATTGTTTTGTAACCCACTTCAGATTATGGCCCATCTAATCAACTATATGATTTAATATTGACAGCACTTGGATGTTGAACCTAAAGAAGAAACCACTGGATTTCTTACTTTTGTCATCCCTCATGATAAAGAGAGTCTTTTAACGGTTAGTTATGATTTATCAGACATTCTTCTTGCTGTGCTTGAGTACACGTTAGCGGCTCATCTTACATTGAACATTTTGGAACTTATTTGTCGCAGAGGTTCTTTTCTGAGCTACAAGATAGAGAGAAGGAGTTTGGGATATCAGACATCCAGTTAGGTTTAACAACATTGGAAGAGGTTTTCTTGAACATTGCAAAGCAGGCAGAATTCGAAAGTGCAGCTGCAGAAGGAAGCATGGTGACTCTGAATTTGACATCTGGAAGTTCCATCCAGGTAATTTTCAGTACCCGTACTTCACAGAAATATTTGTTTGAGTTATGCATGTAAGTAACATAATGCATCATTATTTCGCTCTTCCATTCAACCAATTTGATCTTCTAAAAGTATGTAAGTCAAGCAGTAGGCTGTCTTCAACCTTCTATGCAAGATGTTTTGGTGTTTCCTATCTTTCATTTACTGTGGTTTCCTTTAAGAAGTTTTTCGTCATGAGAGTTTAGCCGTTGCCATTTATTAATACACGAAGTAACTTTTGTTGAAATATGCGGAATTTTGAAGTAGTCTCTTTTTTTTCCTTGAGGAGACGCGAACACAAGATCCAGTTTTACTGCCATCAAACATGATATTGTTCTGCCTGCTGAGAACAGCAAATTTTAGTTGCTCTCTTTGACCCCATCAGTTGTTGATCTTAACCCAACTTGTATTCCTTGACATCATCTTCAGATACCAAAAGGAGCAAGATTCGTTGGAATACCAGGAACAGAATCTCCAGAGAATCCTAGAGGCCTCATGGTTGAAGTCTTCTGGCAACAAGATGAATCTGGAAACCTCTGTATTTCTGGCCATTCACCCGAAACCCCAATTCCCGAGCATGTTCAGCCTACCGTAACTCGTGCCAGTTCCCGTAGAAGGCTATTTGGTGGAAATACACTTCCAGTTGGATCCGTCATTGATCAAAGTCAACTTCAGGCGCAATAAGATCTTGTATGCCCTTTTCGTTTTGCTCAGTTTGTCATACGTAAGTTATATATCCAGTTTGTTCGTAGACGCTTGTACAAAGGTTTGATTGGAAGTGTTGTGATTTGTATCGTGAGTGGTGGTGTTGGTTTTGTAAACAGAATTTTGCATGCGTTACTGTGTCATGCCTTTTATAAGAACATACCATTTATCTTCATGGTAACTGCATGTCGTAACGCATAAGATTCAAATGTATATTGTTGAAGCTGGAGAGCCCAAGACATGAAACCACTAGGAACAGATCAGATATGCAAAGTATCAACAAAAACAAAACAAATCAGATATGCAGCTGCGTTGCAGCTTTTGAGTACAAACTTTATGAAGGAATGAAGGATGGTTTTGTCATATTGTTAAGTATTAAAGTTGAAAAAGTAGAAGAGCTAATTTATCACATTCTCCATAATTCAAGAAGAAAAAAGTAATTTACCATTAGATTTGCTATATTCCACTTTAGAACGCATCAATCTGCTACCACAAATTTTTAAGAAAAGATTATTACTACTCTGTTTAATCTTTGGTGCATTCATCATTTTTAAATTTAGGAAACCGAAACCATAAAGTGGTAAAAGCAAAAGAATAACAGTCAAGAGAATTTAAAAACAATAACACGCACACATTAAAAAAAAGTAACAAAGAAGCAGATTAGCAAAAGTCCAAAAACGACATTCACGTAAAACGCCCCCTCCGCGCCTCCGCTGGTCCCCCCGCCACGTGTCCGGATCACACAAACCACACCACCACCAAAAAAACCGAAACGGCCACACTCACAACCAACTAATGATCACACCCAATCCTCAAAACATTAATTAATTTCCCAAACCAAAAAAAAAAAGAAAAAGAAAAGAATTTCCCGCCGGGAATAAATATAAAACCCCAAACAACTCACGCCTCGACGACTCCACGCCAACAATAGAACCCTCGCAACGGTTTCGTTCCCCATTTAGGTTTCGGATTTGGACGACTCCACTCCACTCTCGCCTTCAACACCCCACCGGTGACCTCTTCTTTCTATGTTTTGTTTTGTTTGGTTTGATTTTGAGGATTTCTTTTAATTCTTTTGTTTTGGTAGTGATGGAGACGAAGTCGAAGCTGCGGTACCCGCTGAGGTCCGGGAAGAAACTGTGCTCGTCGGAGAACACCTCCTCCTCCTCCTCTGCTACTGCTTCCAACAGGTATCATGGTTTTCTTTGCTTTTGGATTGGATTGGATTCTAGTGGTGTTGATATCACGTTTTTAATGTTATCATGTTTGTTGTTGATTTTGGGGATCTGAAGATATGAAGTCGAACAATTTATAGTAATGGCGATACTTGATTGAATCTACGTTTGATATAATGAATGAAAATCCGAGTCTCGGAAACTGTCCAGAATAGTCGCACGTTCGCCTTGCAGATGTTTTCGAATTGGGTTGGAACGGCTAGTTTGTTGTGTAGTTTGACCTGTGTTTGATAGGGACCTTGGATGCAACTGCTTGTCTGGGATTGAGCTGTGGAGTTCGAAATCCACTTAGGAATAGGGTTTTCGGTAATCTTTATCGTGGAGATTTGGCGGTCGTATTCCTTGGATATTCATATTGCTTCTTAGGTTACAATTTGTGGAGAGTTTATAGATAGATTGTAGTTGTGTTAGAAGAGAACCCGTCTAGTAATTTCAGTATTCGATATCCAGCCGGAATAATTGTATCAACAAAAAGAACGCTAACAAATTCACGCTAATAAGAGTATGTGTCCCATATTTGTATTGAGTAAAACCTCTTAATATTTGGAATGGTATATAAGTATATTAGCTGCAGAAATCGACAAGAGAATGAGAAAAACCATTTCAAATTCAGTATTTTGCCGTATGCAGGACGTGACTGCTTGATTAGAATAGATTGGTTTTCATTCCTCTTGTCGTTTCCTGGGATTTAGTTTGCAGTAACATTACATTGTGCATAGCTGTACATAAAGAGCCTCTGTCAAGAATTCTTGACATTGTGGTATTTTCTGTCCAAGTTGCCCGGAAGTGAATTTCAGTAGCAATCTGCATTTGGTTTGGTAGGGTGAAATATTGATATGCAACAAGTTTGGTGTTCGACGAATACAGAAACACTGAATGGCTAGAATGTACATTTTATTATTTGTAGGTTCGCATATATACAGCTATATCCTTTGCTTTTCTTCAATGTTTCCCAACTTTCACTTGTAGAATTCTAGCATTTTCATACCATGCATTATTAATTTACCCTCCATATCTTGAGATGTTACAGAGCTCCGCAATCTACTGTAAGAAAAAGCACGAGCACTATTGAGCTCTCTCGCAAAGAACGATCATCGGGTCCTCCTTCGAAAAGGCTCTCTGCCCCTACCAGCGCCAAATCAAGCCAACAGCTGCCATCAACCAAAAGTGTCACTCCATCATCAGAAACGACCCAAATGAAAACCGTCGCACCAACTTCCACGACACCAAAATCAGGTGACAGGAGGAGATTTTATGCGCTTTCGTCGGTTTCTTACTGGGTTTCTCAGGTGAAGTTGGCTGAAGCAGTTGGCAAGCACTCAATTTCACTAGGGTTCTTCAGGCTTGCTTTGGAATCTGGTTGTGAGGTGTGGCCTGCTTCCATTTACTGGTTTAAATTTCCCCTTGCATTGCCCATTAACATTTTGTACTCTTTTTGCATGGTGCTCTTTTAACTTTATCATATACCTTGGATTCTACAGCCTTTAGATCGACTCCGTGAAGAGCTCAAGTCATACACAGTTCGACATGATCTTTTATCAAAACTTGAAGAACCTGCGAAGGAGTTGCTTCAATTCTACCATATAGAAGAAGACTTAAAGGTCCTGCAGGTTTCGGAGTCACGTTCTTTTGCACCAGAAGATGGAAAAAACTCCGCCAAGAAAAACAGAAGTACTTCTCCTTCGGCTGCGAAAGCGGCACGCATGAAATCCAGTTCCAGCAATAAGAAAGAAGCACCTAAAGTTGCTGGAGCAAACAAAAAGGGGAATCACTGTATGCCTACTGCTGTGACCAGAACTTTTCTCAACAAGGTTCCAGCAAAATTACGTTCCTTCAATAAGACCAGCAAAACAAAAGCATTGGATTCTGATAAAGCTGATAAGGAGCTTGGGAGATCGACAAGCAAAACAAAGGATGATAATGGTAAGACACAAAGACGTGTTAAATCTGTCTGCATAATCGATGCCAACTGAGATTTTAAGATGTTACTAGTGTGCGGTGTTGACTTTTTTCGGTGTTGACTTTCTGTTTCGCGTTTGCCTTTGTAGCTCCAGTTGATTCCTACAAACCTGCTGAAGAGCCTCCAGAAGAAAACAAGAAGACTGAATCTATGTTTGTAGAGACTTCAGGAGAAAGTGGAGAGAACTCTGTTTGTCAATCTACAACTGAAGAGACTCCAGGATCAGGAGAAAATAGAGAGAACTCAATTTGTCAATCTATAGTTGAACAGACTCCAGGAAAAAGTCAGGTAAATTCAACGCCTCAATCAAAACCTTTGTATTAGTCCGTTCTTTAGTTTGATACATCCGTTATCTTTTTTGCTGCTACATTATTTTGTAAAGCAGAAAGTAAGATACAATTATTTGATTTGCAGGAGACTCAAGGGGATAAAGAAGCTCTGCCAAAGGAGGAAGTTCAAACAAGCTAATAAACCATATTGTTTGGCAGTATATTTTACTTTAACCTGTTTGATTTAGTGGATTGGTGGGACAGTTTGTGATGAAACGTTTTTTTTTTGTTCTTCATTCAATTCAAAGCTACACGTTGTGCCTCTCTTTTCTGTATAAACAGATGATACGTCGAAGGAACTTATAATACACACTTTGCTCAATTGATGGGATGAATGATTCTATATTGTAGATAGAACTTCTATGTTATTATTTCTGCGTGGGAATGTTGGAAGGTTCACAACAAGTGAGATCAAAAGCCCACTGTCCTTGTCTACGCTCAACATTACAGCAAGTCGGCAACACTTCCAAACAACGATTTCTAAAATGAGAATTATTATTATTTAATTATCAATAAATTTACCGAAAATTCACTTTTTGAATAATGTTAAGGTCATTTCTAAACATATGGCCGATTAATCACGGTGATATCGATATCACTATTGCAAATATAAGGTCATCGTTATAAAAAGATACACTTCATAAAGAATAAGTGCACGATACTGACACACGGCGAAATAGCAAACAAACATCTTCGTTAAGGGGAAAAATAACCAAAAACTGTAAAAATAGCATTGCAGTCCAATTAATTTGGTTCGCTGCTCCAATTATCATCGACATGATGTCTTTTTTTCTTCGACATGTACAAATAATACACACTCTCAGAAGCATTATCGATCTCAACCAGGCACGGAAAAGATAAACCAAACTTCATTTCCCCGCATGCACATCCCAGTTGCCATCTTCTCAAGGGGGTTTTCATGTTGGCACAGTTCGTGGGAAGGCATGCAGAGAACTCATGGCCCCAAAGGCAAACCCAGGACGGAGAGACCATTAGTACTGCATCAGTCGAGCGATGAGAGATGTATTATCAATCCGAAGTCTGTTATTCTGTTGGTCCGCTCCTGTTTCAATAAATCTACATTTCTCCATCTTCTTTCTCTTAGAGCTGGTAAAAAACCCCAAGTTCAAACCCCCCGGAAAACAAAAGTAACAACCAAGCACTTTGCCGAACCATGTATGTCGTATCTTCCTATAAGTATAGTACAAACCAATCGAAGAATGCAAACTGCAAAAAATCACCGTCGCCTCAACCATTCAGATTCAATGAAGCAACTTGATCAGTGGTATCTGAACCAGGTGTCTGAGACATCTGAAGAACTTCCAATGCTTCAGCCACTTTCTTCTTTAGAGCCTCAGGAGCTTCTAAAAGATGAAGAACCTCTGTTTGGTCCATCTCTAGTAACATTCCAGTTACTTTACCAGCATTATCTCGTTCTATCTGTTCAACTAACGGATACAGCTGCTCACCAAGCATCTGTGGATAAATAACATACAAAAAAGAAAATGACGGTTAGTGTCAATATACTGTGGATGTGTGCGTGCCAATAACGGGGGAAAAATAATATTTACAAGAGTTTCCAATATAGAAACTTACACAAACAACCATGATGTTAGGTGCAATTTTAAGTTTAATATATTTAGTTGCTAGATCTTTAGTAATTTTGAGTTCACAAATATCAACTTTTCATACATAGATCAATCAATCAAGTATTTGATTATGACGTAGATGAACTCCATTCTATTCTATTTTCAGTTCTTATATTATAGAACACAGAATATATCTAACAAACAACAGAAGAGAAAAATTCTAAGTGGGAAAAAAAGGAACACCTGATTTTGGAATGTTTCTATATATCTAAGGGTGCATAAGTGCTAGAAAGGAAAAAAAAAGGCTCTCATGTTTCTGAAAGAGCCTATTATCTCAACTTGATAATAAAAATATATATTTTATCACTGTAATTTTCCCAACAATATGTTATTATGTTGATAGATAACAGATGTCAAACCCAAAAAACAAAAATTGGTTGAAACTCCCAACTCTTACAAATATAAGATTCCTAAGAACCAATGCTCCAAGTTTTAGTTTCTTACTTGTAACAAGATCTCAAATTTCACAATTGATCATAGCTTGAATCAGAACCTCCAATTCAGAAGTACAACTGTTAATTGCGAGAAATAGAATTTTCTAAAAAGCTGAAAGCAATTTCTTCTCACATCAATTTTGTTTCACTTTTGGCTCGGTAGCTAACAATATGTCATTATCAAATGCAAAGATATTGCAGTGTAATTGCACAAGTATTGGAGCTTTAATTCCTGTTGGTAAAAACTCCTTAAAATCTAGTAGGGGTATTGGCTAAATTCCTAACATGGTATGCAGATTCTTTTTATTGGTAGCATGAAGAAAAATATTTTACACTGCTATGGAGAAAAAGGAAGATGGTCTCACCAGTCGCTGGTGCTCAGGACTTGCAGAAGCCAAAGCAGATGAAAGTGTTTCAATACTCACACTCGGGAGTCGAGAAGCAGACATTTGTCCCCCTGGAAATCCATTAGCATCCAGAGGAAGAGGCAACATTTGACCAGAAAGACCCAGAGCCATTGATGGGTCCACTCCAATCCGAGAATTTTGAGCATTATATCTTGGTCCATGGTTTCCATTGCGGTTAAAAAACTAAATTGCACCCAAGATGGAATGAGGAAAGAAGTTAGAATCAGAAGAAAGGAAGTTCTACATAATCAGAAAGTAGAAAATTCTTTGAGGCGATGGATGCCATCAACACGGCAACATGATGATAAGTTATGGTAATGCAGTGCAACATCTAATACTAATAACCAACAAACTAAAAAGGAGAATAAAAAACTGGACAATATCGGTTACTTACAAATTTAACTATTTAAAGTTATTTATCATTAATAGACTGCATATTAAAGTACAATGTGTTGCCTATAAGATAAAAACAAGAGTGCATCACAAATGTATTTTGGATATGCAATCACTAAAACATAATGAAAATTGTCAGCCTCTAATTCCGGGCCCAATAGCTCAAATCTTTTCTAACTAAAAAGTATTCTTTTTGGGGGGTTTAATGGGAACGCGGTTGTACTTGGTTAGAAACACATATACCTGTTGTTGTACATGCTGCAAGTTTCCGTTCCTTCTATTTCCCATCCTCTGAGCAGACTGTGCTTGCCTTTGAAGGTGGTAAGGCATAAAAATGCTTGGAGGAACTCCAGCACGAATACCTGGCATAAGTTGCTGTTGGAAACTAAAACCAGCAGGTTGAGGTGGAATCATACCAGCAGAACTTTGGCCAAGATACATTTGTGGGGCTCCTCTAGGTGCACCAGCATACCGTGGAAAGCCAGATGGTGGCATGGGAGACATAACCCCTCCTGGTGCTCTTACCGGAGCAAAATGAGCCTGTAAAAAAAACTTGTAGTCAACAAAAGTAGCTGGAGAACAAATGAAAAAGGAGTGGATGACACCAATGCTCATGCTTAGTAGAGTTGAATGAACATCAGATTGCCTTGAAGCCAGTTATATGCCAAGTCGTCATGCAATCTACCTCATAAAGAAATTAATCTCAACAATATTGTTTGTATTAAAATTTTACAAGCTCCTAAAATTGGTTAATACTACATCATTCACTGGTTTAGCTTATATCTGAAGTATCTCAGGATTATGCTTCGTACTGCTCTTTACTAATTATCAAACCCAAATGGTATTCCTTTTCATCACTTGCATGACTGATAGGGGATCAAATACCATAGGTTCAAATGCAATTTTATTTCTACTAGCAAGAACAACAAAATACGAGTTAGTAATCAGAGGACATAGGAAGCAGGAGATAGGCAAAGCAATCAAAGAGATGCTAGAAATCATAGTTAGGATATTGAACGTCATTTTTCCAGAACAATAAAGTAATTTAATGGTTTCTCTTTTTATCGGTTCAATTTGATGATTACCAATCGCATCAAACAAGTGCTTATGTCCTTGGTGAGCACAAACAACATGTTGGAGCTTCTACATGTTGGAGCCAACTAATTTTCATTGTGCATATGGATGAAAAATATAAAAAAAACCTCCAGTCTTTTCTTGGATATACACATTGCACACACATAAAAGAAGCCATGTAAGAAATTAAGGAGTGAGGGCCATGAATTCAAGCATACAATTGCACAGCGCATGATAATTTGTAAGAAACCAAACACAAGTAATTTCAAAATATAAAAGCATTTGCAATTAAAAGGGAATAAACTCACTAGCAGCTTGGCCCTTCTTTCCTCTTTTCGTTGAGCAACAGCGACATACAACGGCTTCTTACCAATCATTTTACCATTCATTTCAGTTATCTAGATGACAAGGATAGCTTTATCAGTAAATTGACAATTTGAAAAAGAAAACAATATAATATATATTGATAAACTTACAGCACGATTTGCTTCCTCGGGAGTGGAAAATGCAACAAAACCAGATCCCCTGCTCTGTCCTTGAGAATCAAGCATGACCTAATAAAAAAAGGACAAATAAATGTACATTAACACCTTTCAAACCTTCAAGAAGGAATATAGCAGCCAACTAGAATAATAAGCCAACCTTGCAAGATTCAATGGTGCCAAATTCTGAAAACAATTCTCTTAGTTTTTCATCATTGATGTTCTCGTCCAGATTCTTCAAGTACAAATTGGATCCTCGTAATTTTTCCATTCTTAAATTCCTCTCTTCTTCATACTTCAACCTCAACTCAGCCTCTCTTTCAGCTTTGGTTTGAGCCTTCCCAACATACCAGACTTTATCATCTTTGGTAAACCCGTTTAATTTCTCAATTGCCCTAGCAGCATCGTCTGGATTTTGAAAATTAACAAAACCAAAACATTTTGATTTTCCATTGCTATCCTTCATAACTAGATGACTTGTGATGACACCATACTGGCTAAAAATTAATTTGAGTTCTTCATCTGTAATTGTTTCGGATAAATTTTTCACATAAACATTAGTAAACTTCTGGCTTCCAGTGGATTGTTCTCTTCCTTGCTGGCGAACAAAAAGGCCAATGTAGACTTGTTTTCCATTAATTAGCATCCCATTAAGTTGCTTTATAGCTGTCTGAGCGGATTCTTCTTGCTCGAATTGTACAAATCCATGTCCCTTCGATATACCATTTCTATCGGTTGCAACCTTGCAAGAAAGAATGACTCCAAATGATGTAAAGATTTCATGTAATGACTTGTTATCGATACTTGGGTCTAGATTCTTAATGAATATATTTGCAAGTCCACTTTTTCGAACACTTGGATCCCTATTTGAGAACATAATTCTGATAGGTTTTCCCTTTATATGTGTAAAATTCAGTAATTCCATAGCTCGGGCAGCTGCATAAAAGGAAATAAATAGTTAAAATGTGCGCACTATGAAGGGTCACAAATATCATATTGTAACTGAAAATGTATTTTGAAGCTTTGCTATTTTGAAGAAGTTAAAAAAAAAATAGTTTCATTTTGAAATTAAATAGAAACATAAATAGAGTTTTGTATTAACTTCCAAGTCCTAAGTCCTAAGTCCTAACACTCCTAAAACTTAAACTTACTGTACAACTCAGAGAGCATTGCTCTTCAATTCAAAGAGAAACTTAAAATATTACTTACTTTTATTACCATTTGTTCCTTTTCTAATAGTTATTTTGCTACATATGCTCATTTTATTGTATTATATTCTCCATGTTCTGTCTTTCTATTAAAAATAGAATTCCTTTTCACCTATATGCACGACCTGACATCAGAATCGGAACTAGAAATAATAGTATTTCATCGCTTTGTAGATATAGTGTATAATGTCATTAAATACACAAGGTATTTAATGATTTGACCCTCAAAGAGTATGGCCGGGAAGGCAGATATAGATAAGCATGTAATATAAAACATGAGAGAGGGGAAGTAGTTTTATAACAGAGCATGTAGCCTGACACCAAAGACTTCCATAAATACATCGAGGATTTACTCTTCTTAGAAGCATTTTGACGTTGATCAGCCAGAATCCAAATACATACAGATCACAACCACTAACATAACAGACAACAGAAAGGTACCTACCGTTGTAACTCATATACATAAAAAAAAGACAAAACAGATCACAAAAGCCCGGAACACATTAACAAACAACACCAATTAAGAAATCGATCCAATCTACTAATCCTCCGGAACGAAACCAAACCAAAACCAATAGAATTTCCACATCAGATCAAAATCCCAATCTAGCTAAATACCAGATCACAAGAACAAATATAAATAAAAATCAAAAGCACCAACATCAGATCAAAATCCCATTCTAACTAAAAACCAATTCCCAAACTCACCCTAACCTTAGCACGAAGATCCTAACTTTTCAGATACCAATCATAAGTCACAATTCTATTCTCGATTTTCGGGAATCAAAACACGAATATCGAAACGCATAAACGACGATCGCCTGACCTTCCTGCTGGGAGCTATAATTGACATAAGCATATCCAAGAGAGACCCCGCGCACACTATCCTTGCAAACCCTAATGGACAGCACATTCCCGATCTGCACGAACACGTCGAAGAGATCGGACTCCGTGACGGACGCATCGAGGTCGCCGACGTAGAGCGACGCGTTGCTGATGAGCACGTCCTGGATCTGGGAGGGGGAGATCGGGGCCGGAGGGGTCGCCATCGCCGGGGTCTAGGGTTAGGGTTAGGGTTGGGTTTGAGTTCGAGGAGGGAGTGGGGAATGGGGAAGGGAAGGAAAAAAGGAAGAGGAGACGGGGTTTAAGGAGGACACCTGTTGGGATGGAGGGGACACCTGTTGGGATGGTCGAGGTGGAGGGAGGTCTGACGCTAGTTCTTGGTTTGACTTTGACCAGGGATTGGAAGGTTCGGAAGGTGGGGGACCACTGGATGTTTTGGGTTGCTTTTTTGTTGTTGGGCCCACTTGAATGGTGAATTAGATTCGTTTGTTTGTTACGATGTTGTTTTTTGGTCGGTCATGTGTGTATTGGAATGAATGTGGATTTTGTCCTTTAACTTGTCTTTCACGTGCAACTCATGTGGCGGTAAGTTTTGGCCTTTTTTTTAATAAATAAAAATGATCATATATGCTACTGAATTAAGGGTAAGTTTTGGCCTTTGGTGTGAGATTTTTTTCTGAATTGCTAAACATTTTTCTTTAAGTGTCGTACGCCCGTACTCTCAATTCGTTATTCAACGGTGATTAACTTGTATTTCACCAATCTACATGTGACTACCTAACTGCCTAGTAAGCATATGATCATGTTGACTTTTTCTAAGGTTGGGTTTGAACGTGGTATTTCTAAGTTCTATGAAATTTACAATTAATGGGATTTACAAATCTTAATATTTTTAAATGTGATTTATATTTACTATATTTCCATAAGCATGTAACTTTGAAATGACAATTTAAAATTATAAGATATTTTAGTTTTTTTTCAATTTCGAATATCCAAACCCTGTACTATTGTGCATAAAATCATATACCATAACGTAACAATAATACTTTGTATAAATTTAAATAGCTAAAGTTAAAATAAGTTACATGGAATTTTGAAATCTAACATGAAATTTGGGTTTAACAAATTTTACATAAAGGTGTAATTTCAAAATGTCACGAGAGATTTGCAAATTCTAGCACAATATTAGTCAAACATGGTATTTGCAAATGTGACGCTTTGAAATGTCATGTTCAAACGAAAATTCAAGTTGAAATGATGCATCCAAATGCACCCCTAAAAGATTTTTATCTAATTATGAGCTTTAAAGTGTAACTCCTTGTTGTCAGGGTTTAATTCTCGATTATAATTATTGTAAAATTAAGAATCTAACAACTCATGATATTGAAAATTTTAAAATAGACGTTGCAACAAAATATTGTATGACCTAATGTGCACAAGTTAGAGTTTGTAGGTAGATGAAAGGCTACTATATTTGTAGTTGGGAATGTTCATAATTATGTTACTTTTGAATTTTGATTCATGTTGGATTAGTCCTGAATAATTAGAAGGTAGACATATTCGAGAGAATGTTAAGAGAGAAATTAAAACACACTTGTTTGGGATGGCAATTTACTTAAGAGCAATAAGAGGCCGACAAAAAATTGTTTAATCCCTTCTTAAATTTGGCACATCTTGTTTATTACGTATGCAACAAATACTTCCACAATATTTTCGTAACAACAATCTTATGTATACCACAAAAATAATACCTTTGGACATGACGCCCCTGCAGCACAACAACTACATGAAACAAGGTGGGCGAGTTGATCTTAAGAGTATACTGCACACGTTGCTTGTTGGATTACCATGTCGTAAGCTCGCAATCAAGTATATCTCCCCCCTCCTTCACTAAAAAAATGGATTTTTTTTTGCTAATATGCTACTTAGAAACACTTGATTTTCTAAAAAAATGTCACCAAGTTACGACTACTTGGTCCAGGAGCAACTAAAAAAAAATTTTAACATCCAAAATGTCATTATAATCTTTTTTACGTCACTCCGTTAACTTTTCCGTTAACGGAATAATAATTGCTTTGACGACGTTAAAAATATTAATATTTAATTATAAATTTTACAATTTCACCCTAAAAACTTAATTAATTTTTTCTCGTCTCTTTCTTTTCCCCTCTCTCTTCTCTCTCTCTTCTCTTTCTCTCTCCTCTCTCTCTTCTAAGTTCCACCATATTCTAAGTTCCAACACTAGAACTAAAGTAATAAAGTAAAAGTGTAATTAATTACACTTTGTGTAATAGAGAGAGGAGAGAGAACAAAGAGGAGAGAGACTAGAGAGAGGAGAGAGAGGGAAAAAGAAAAAGATGAGAAAAAAATTAATTAAGTTTTTAAGGTAAAATTGTAAATTTTATAATTAAATATTAATATTTTTAACGTCGTGTTAACGGAAAAAGTTAATGACATAAAAAAATTATAATGACATTTTGGATGTTAAAAACTTATTTTATTTGCTTCTGGACAAATAGTCATAGCTCGATGACCCCATTTCAAGAAATCCATTTAGAAACCCCTCTAATTTATAAGAAGTTAATACAAATCCCACGGGAACAAAGGTCCCCCACACAAAAAAAAACCACCTCCATCAATATCCTTGTCGAGCAAAGATCCACCGTCCAATCCCGCCGTCCTCTCCATCCTTCTCCCAAACCAGGTCGTGGAGAGAGAGACGAAGACGACATGTTCTCCTCTACTACACTCACCACTCTCCTCCCACTCCACACCCCCACCAACCTCCACCTTCTTCCCAAAACCCTAACCTTCCCCCTCCCCCGCCTCACCCTCCCCCGCTGCAGCGCCTCGAACCACCTCAAGACCTGGGCGGAGCCGCTCGCCGTGCTGACCTTAGGGTCGGCCGTTCTGATCGGGACGCTCAGGTTCCGCGAGGGCTTCCGGGGGAAGCTGGAGGCGAGGGTCGGGGCGGCTCCGGTGGACATGGAGGGCCTGAAGATGGAGTTCTACGGGGAGATGAAGCGAGGGAGGACGCCCGAGGAGGTTGAGGTCGTGGAGAGGATGGTGTAGATGGACCCCGACGAGGTCGAGTGGAGGTTGCTGAGGGCGCTTTGCTATGAGCAGATGGGGAGGTTGGCCACGGCCAAGAGGCTGTTTAGGTTATCTTGGAGGAGAGGCCACTTCTTGTTAGAGCATTACTATGCAGGGGTTAACTCGGATAATTTAACTCGGATACTTGCTAAATTCGAATCCGAATACCATATTTCATTACTAAATTTGAATTCGATCCGAATTCAGTAAAACTATCCGAATCCGAAACTTCAAAAATTTTGAATACTAATTGGTATTCGGATATTATCCGAAATTGAATATATATATATATATATATATATATTGTAATTAATTTTCGAATCAAAATTTTTGAATACTAAATTTTCGTATTAAAATTTTTGAATACTAATTTGTGTATTTGACCGTGTATTCGAATAATTCGGATAATTCGAATTTTAAATAGCTTTTATCCAAATTCTAATTGGTAAATTTTTTTAAACCAAATTCATATCTGAAATTAAATTGGTAACATTGAACTTACCAAATACCAACTAAATAGAAATTTTCGAATCGAATACTCAGATAGTTGGTAATCATTTGCACCCCTAATTACATGTGAGTTTTTTATAAGAGTCAGTTTAGAATTTGATTGTTTGCTAACTGATGTTTGTCGACCAGTGGTTGGAGTGGATTTGGTATTGGTTACAACTTTGAGTGTGATCATGGAATGTATGTATGAACTACTTTGAAATGGTCGACGATTTAAGATGAACAATCTGATTGCTATATAAAAAGTGGTTTAGTTAGAGAAAAGAAGTGGCAAGCTCCCAATTACATGGTTCACTAGTGTAGATTGTTCAATGTTGGAAGTAATATGGTTTGACCCTTTAGTGTGCATTTTGTAATGATATTATGTTTTGGATTCAATGATTTTTTTTTGTTCAGTTGAATCGAGACACTATCACCAGTAGTTTGTATAATTCATACACATTTAGACGTGAAGTCTACTCAAACTTTCAAGTGGTGGAAGAATTTTAGTGGTTCTTTTTCAGATGGGAAAGTGAAATTTATCCTTTTTTTCTTTAAAAAGCTCATTCAGCTTTGTGATTGTGCTACGGTTTCATTTTTATAGACGGGTTTTGCCTTGGTTTTACCTGGTGGAAGTGACTTTTACTACTGCTTATTTTGACTTCGTCTGGTAAACTGGTTTGATCACAGTAGTTGACATGGATATGCTATTTAGTGACATAGTTGTGGGATACTTTTGTTCTTTGCCTCTCACTAAGTAGACATAAAAGTTGCTCTTCTTCTCATCTTTTTAACTTAGGATTTACATTTTTGTCACAGGGTCTAGCACTGGTGATGCACAAAAATCATGAAAGCCCAGGTGTTTTTGAGATGCTGGGCAAGGCTTTAGAGCTTGCTCGTCAGGAGGAAAGAGTCACAGAGGAACGTAATATCCAGATTTTGATAGCTCAAATGCATGTTGTTCAGGTAATGAATTGGTACCTCAAGTGTTTGATCAAACTGCACAACTGCATATTGAGAACATAAAAACAGCATCCTAGTTTTACATCATTTAGCTGCACATATTTTTTTGAAAACTAATTGTGGATTCACTAACTTGCAGGGTAACTTGGAAGAAGGGTTGAAGCGGTTTCAAGCTCTCGTCAACTTAGATCCAAGAGATTTTAGGCCATTTCTCTGCCAGGTATCCTTTCCTAAAATGATTTATCTTCATGTGCTCATGATCCTTTCCTGGTATATTCAATTCTAAGATTCTGAAGGCTCATCTTTTTTTCCTTTTTGAACAGTAACACCTTTAATTTGATTCACTAGTCTTTGAACATGATAGCAGGATGATGCCATTAAACTCACGAAGAAACAACTAACAACATGGGCAAATGTGTATATGGCTGACCTTATTCTTAGTTAAGGAAATTCAACAGACTTAAGTTTAGAATGAATAAAAGACATGTTTAGTGTTCTTAATAATGTATATGATAAAACTAGCCGCTATTATCCGGGCACTGGTTCAGTTGGTACGTTTAGTTCTAGTCTAGTCATACCAGAAAAGTGGTTTTTTGAGGTCCTCTACCAATCAAATGAGGGGAAAAAGAGGCCCTTCTCTCCTTGTACCAAATCGATTCTCTGTCAAGATCCTTGTGTTACTGATTGCGCCATTATTCTAATTATTGTTCTATCAATGACCTTCTAGCCCACTCATGGTTGTCATTTGCCAGTAGACTCTTAATATTATTACATGACGATTTTGCAGGGGATCATCTACAGCTTATTGGACAAGAAAGAAGAAGCTAATGAACAATTTGAGATGTATACTAAAGTGTAGTGTAGATGTATACTAAAGTGTTGAGCGAGTTATTATGCTGACCACTTCAACTTGTTGTAACTTATTAGAGTGGAATAGAGAAGTTTTCAGTGGCTTCGTGTATCTAATTTCCTCTTATGGCCCGAACTCACATAAAGTGATATTACCACGTAATGAACAATTTTGTTCCATTCTTGTAGTTCATACTTCAAGTGTGTTCTCTTTCTGAGAACCTCGTTTCTTTTTCCCTGTCAGTTACAGATCTTAATGAATTCTCAGCAACATCTGGGAAAAGTTGTAAGGAGTTAACACTCAAATTTAGGTCAAAGTTCGGATCAGATCAAAATGTCATATTTGGTTCCTAATTTGGATTATATTGATACTGAATCTGATCCAAATTCCAACAAGATATGTCTGATTCGATTTGAACTTTAACATAAAATTAATATTAATAATATATACTAGAGATACAACGAAAAGAATTGTAAAAAAATATACGGTAAATGTGTGTTTAAATAATAATTTTTTAAATTCGAAGAGGTGTAGTGTTATATAACGAAAGTTCAATTGTGTAAGTGTCATCTGTTAAAATTCAGTGGTGTAAAATGAAATCAAGACATAATTCAGATATAAAACTGTAATTAACATTTTATTTAAAATTAGATGATTACGTTAAGTCGCTCTAACCTCCCAAGTTCAGTCTCTAACCCCAGATATGTGTACATCATGATCTCTTCCAACGGCTAAAACCGCCAATTTCTCCAACCCGTCCTTCTTCCTTAGACCTCAACTTCACCAACAATGGCAGATCCTCAAGTTATCCACCTCTCCTCTCTCCTTCAATCCTGCATAACTTACAAAACCCTCCTCTCCGGGAGAACCCTCCATGCCCGTATCCTTCGTCTCTCCCTCTCCGCCAACACCTTCCTTTTCAATCGCCTCGTCGAGCTCTACTCTTCCTGCAACTCCCCGGTCCAAGCCGCCCACGTCTTCAAATCCACGCCCAACAAAACCATCTTCTCGTACAATGCCATTCTCTCTGCTCACCTCAAGGCCCAAGACTTAAGAGCTGCCAGGCAGTTGTTCGATGAAATGCCTGTGAGAAACGTCGTGTCGTGGAACATGGTTGTGAGCGCTTTGTCACGTGGCGGGTGGGAGGAGGAGGCGCTGGATGTGTGTCGGGAGATGGTGAGGGAGGGGTTTGGGATGACCCGGTTCACATTTGCTAGCGTTTTGAGCGCGTGCGGTGGGTTGAGGGATTTGGGGAGCGGGAGGAGGTTTCATGGCGTTGCGGTGAAGGTTGGGTTGGAGGGTAATTTGTTTGTGGAGAATGCATTGGTGGGTATGTATGCCAAGTGTGGTGGGATGGAGGAGGCGGTTAGGACTTTTGAGGGTATGGGTTGGGCTAATGAGGTGGCGTTCACGGCTTTGATGGGTGGGTTTGTGGAGAGTGGATGGGCTAACGATGCATTGGCATTGTTTGCTAGGATGCATCGTGGTGGAGTTCAGGCGGATCAAGTTGTAGTTTCGGCTGCATTGGGTGCTTGCGCTAGGATGGACGGGATCAATTCTTGTGGGGTTATGTTTGTTGAATTGGTGCATTGTTTGTTGGTGAAGTGTGGTTTTGATTGGGACGTTCATGTTGGTAATTCACTAATTGACGTGTACGCAAAGTGGGGTTACATGGAACAAGCGGAGTTCATCTTTTCAACATTGCCTGAAACCAATGTTGTTTCGTGGAATGTATTGATTAATGGGTATCTGCAGAGAGGCAATACAGGGAAAGCTATGGATTTGTTGCAACTGATGGATGAGCTTGGTTTCGAGCCGAATGATGTTACTTACATGGTTCAGCTCAGCACGTATGCAAAATCCAGAGATCTGGAAACTGCTCATAAGATTTTTGATAAGATAACTGAACCTCACTTAAACATATGGAACAACCTATTATCTGCTTATAGTCAGCAAGAAGAGTATGAGAAGACAGTAAAACTGTTCAGGGAAATGCAGTTTTCGGTTATAAAACCAGATCGAACAACTTTAGCTGTCACACTCAGTTCTTGTGCTGGAATGGGCCATCTGGAGTTTGGAAAACAGGTTCACGCAGCTTCGACAAGGCTAATGTTTCATTTTGATATGTTTGTCGCAAGTGGGCTTGTTGACTTGTATTCCAAGTGTGGATGTATTGAAGCTGCCAGAAATGTTTTCTGTAGGATGCCTAATTGGGATGTTGTGAACTGGAACTCGATGATGTCGGGTTTCACCCTTCATTCCATGAGCAAAGAAGCCTTTGCGTTATTCAAGGAAATGCGACAAAATGCTATTTATCCTACGCATTACACTTATGCTAGTGTTATCAGTTCTTGCAGTGGGTTAGCTTCATTAGCCCAAGGCAGAGAGGTGCACGCTCTAGCCGAGAAAGATGGATTTTGTAGTGATGTCTATGTGGGAAGCTCTCTAATTGACATGTATGCAAAATGCGGACGGATAGAAGAGGCGAGGAAATTTTTCAATGGCATGCCATCAAAGAACATCATCTCGTGGAACGAGATGATACATGGCTACGCTCAAAACGGTTTTGGTGCTGAGGCATTGCAGCTTTACAGAGACATGTTGAGAACAGAACAAAAACCCGACAGTGTAACCCTTATTGCTGCTCTAACTGCTTGTAGCCATTCCGGGCTTGTTGACGAGGGACTCAAAATCTTCAATTCCATGGAAGAAGAGCATGGAATCAAGCCATTGGCCGATCATTATACGTGCATAATCGATGCTTTGGGGCGTGCTGCTCGGTTTGAGGAAGTGAAAGTTCTAATTGACAAAATGCCATTTACCAACGACCCCATCATATGGGAGGTTTTGCTCAGTTCTTGCAGGGTTCATTCTAATGTTACTTTGGGAAAAGTGGCTGCAGAACATCTTTTCAATCTTGACTCTAAAAATTCCGCTACTTATGTGCTCTTGGCCAGCATATATGGCGCATTGGGTAGATGGGACGATGTGTCTAGTGTGCGAAAGTTGATGAGTGACCGAGGAGTGGTAAAAGATCGTGGGTATAGCTGGACTGATCATAATGATGGAGTTAAAGCTTTTATGGTTGGTGATGATCTACAGGGATCTGACAATTCATTTGCCATCTCGAATTGATGTAGATTCAACTCGAGTTGATGACAGGGATCTGACAATTCATTTGCCATCTCGAGTTTATGTATTTTTAAGGATTCTGATCTTTATGACGATGACTGAGCTACATCGTAGACAGAATTATGGCTCAGCAACTAACTACCAGAGCAAAACAAGTTTTACTGAGAAGTGCTTTTAAGTGGATAACCGAAGATTGAAGGAGCTTATGTGGAAATTTGTGACTGGAAACTTTGGAGTTAACAATTACCAAAACCACCAGATTGAGACGAGCTGTTGGGTTTGGAGGCCTGAGGAGACGTTGTACGTTGATTATGCTGATTGACTCACGAAGTTAAGAATATGGCAATGGCAAAAATCAAGATAATAAGCTGTCTGTTGATGCATCACATTACAAACCCAGAACAATGTACTTCTCCACCTCCAGGTGCATATCAGACAACATATCCAATGTTTTTATTACACCAAAAAATAAAGAAAATATCCTAGATAACAAAAAAAAAACGAAAAGAAGAAATATCATTACGTTCCATAAATTTCGAATTAATTATTTACTTCTGTAGTTGCATTTTCCAAGGTGAGTTGCAACAAAAAAATTAGTTCAGTTTTGTGTTGTCTCTAAAACTTATCAGTGTCACTTGGCAGGTTTTTATTCCATTTAAAGTCAGTTCCGAGAAAGTGGGAATGGCAGCTAAGAACATCCCCACGTCCTCATCACCATCCAATTCCAATCACATCATGTCCACGTCCACCTGTAAATCCCCTAACCACCAAAAACTAACCACAAAAACCTCCTTATTTTGCTCCCTCCCTCCCATCCATTCATCCCTCCTCCCACCATGCATTGCACTCCTCCGGCTGCCCCGGTGTCTCCCCACCACCCTCTCCCAACCATGCCCTCATCTTCCTCCTCCTCCACCGCCACCTCCACCACCCAAGCCTGTGCCGCCTGCAAGTACCAGCGCCGCAAGTGCCAGCCCAATTGCACCCTCGCCTCCTACTTCCCGGCTGACCAGCAACGCTCGTTTCTCAATGCGCATCGCCTGTTTGGCGTGAGTAACATCCTACGCACCCTCCGTAGCCTCGACCCGTCCCTCCATCCCTCGGCTATGCACTCCATTATTTTCCACTCCAACTCCCGTGCTCAGGACCCTGTCCTCGGGTGCTGCCGAATCATCCGGGATCTTCACCGTGCTGTTGCGATGACTGCCGCTGAACTGCAATTCGTGCTCCGACAGCTTGCGCTCTACCGTGGGGATGATGCTAGTGTTGTTTCGACCGGTGTGCTCCCTCCGCCGTTGCCTTTTTTTAACACACACGAAGACGCAGTTTTGCTGGAGCAGTGCTCAAATTACTTCGATCATAATGCTATCGTGGATGGTAACATCGTCGGAAATGGTAACGGAAGTGTTGTTGTTGGTAATGCGAATGGGGCTGGTAATGGTAATGGCTCGTCTGCTTCTTCCATTGGCGTGCTTGGGAGTAGTGGAGATTTGCTCGCGGCGGACGTGTTATACGACGTGGAGAGTCACCCACCATTCTTGGAAGAGGACAACAAGATCGCTGGAAACTCATTCCACTGCAGCAGCAGCAACAATTTCAACGTCATCAGCAACAATATCAACTCCAATGTGGAGCTCAAAGAAGAACCCGTGTCGATCGAGAACGAGCTCAGAGGTGCGGCTTCCTTGTTTACTCTGTCGTCGTGAGTTGTTGGACACTTTGTTTCATCCAACTCCATTTGTTATTTTTATGTAATAACCGGTTCCTCTCTTCAATAAGTATTTTTGTGGTTCACAAAAGGCGGAGAATTGCTCAAGTGAGGAATCAAGGGTGGAGCAAAAAGGCCCGAACAAATGGATTCTTATGGTGGAATGTACTGTTAGATTGCTTCAGAAGGTTTGTTCTATGTCGAGAAATGTTGATTCCTGTCAGTAATTTTTGGTATGTTAGTTATCGAATCGTTTTAATAGAGTCAGCTTCTCTTTGGTAAAACAGAAACAATTTTTCTTTCAGATCTTCTGTGAATTTTTACGTCAACCACTTCTTCAATCTTGATTTGATTGAGAGCTGGATCCGCTATGATACCATATGATAGAAATATGTTGGTGTTCAGATCAATTTCATCGGAGATAAATGGAATTCAATGTGATACACGTTGATACAATTACAAATATGATCATGTAATACAGTGGATTACATATGCCGAATAAATATTCCGTAAGGAACCAAATAAAGCCAACATACAAAAACATGTATAGGAAAACAAGAAACGAATGAATGGTGATTAGAGACGACCTCGAAGACCGAGCCGTCGGAAGTCGACTTGCCTCATAGAAAATATCGGCTCACATACCAGTGCGTTTGATGGTCTGCCGGTTTCCTCCCAGGATAGAACGGTCACACTGTCGATCAGGCGCACACCGGAGTCGACGGACCACGAAAACAGCGCGGAACCTCGCAAGAATCGGTCGCCGGAGAACTCTAGATTCGGAGACCTAAAATCGCCGAAGGACGGTTTTCGTAGAGAGAGGATGTGAATAAAACGTGTGTGTACAGGAGGAAATCGACTGTGATATATATGTGTATTTAATCTTGTAACCGTCAAGGACTTAATTACAAAAACAATTAACATGAGGTCCAAAAATTAAATACACCCATCACCCTAAGGCTAAAGCTTCTAATTTCCCCCAAAACCCCCGCTGCCTCTCCACAGACCGAGACGGGCGTGCGCGTGCACGTGTGTGGAGAATTCTCTCCTCATCTCTTTCCACCTACAAAGGGTCAAGTAAATAGGATGTTTATCAACATCCTTCAACTTGTTAGTTTCACCAATGTGGGACTAAAAGTGAGGTGAACACATGACACATGGGACAATAGTTCTCATCTTCATCTCAACATTGGATTTCTTCAATTGAGTTATTCATGGACCTAGTCCAAACTCAATAATCCAACAATACCAACATGCTTCAATGTCGCACAACCTCTGCTCTCCGCCATCACAAAAAAGAACCAAGTTTATCAAGTCACTTTCTTTTCTTTCATTTGCTTACATAGGCGCTATGAGTACAAGAAAGTAACTATAACAACAATACTTTTAATCACAAACTAGTTAAGATACGTTAGAAATGGAACTCAGCAAAAATCACGTTTGGACACTTGAGTCAGCCTTATTGTTTGTATTACTATGCAAATTCAAGTCCTTGGGAAAGTTGAAGGCAGGAGAAAGTAAAACGTCACAAAAAATCATGACATCCTAGTTTAAAAAAAAAGAAGGGAAAGTCTTTAAACTTATACGACCAACTCCAATAGTAGCTCGTAATACAACTCTAATAAAAATTTGAATCCCGACACTCCACGGTCATGGTTAAGCGGGTAGAGTAACAGAGGCAGCAATCCAACCATTAATATATATTGTGTGGGTTCCAAGCGTGGCCCAAACATTGGAACGCTCTGGACTCCAACCCAACGGTTGCGAGGGGCGAACCTATATGTAGTTGATTGTGCGGCTACGAAGTAAATTTGTAGAACAATTACTTATTGGAATTTTTGATGTTACAACAAAATTTGAGGAGCAAAGCTGTTTTACCAAAACTTCGAGATGAGTTTTATATATGTGGAAGCAAATCCTGAAAGGTAATTAAGCAGAAGAAGAGTTTACCATGATCTTTATGTTTCTGAACTCTGAATAAATTCCATAGGCCACATTTTTGTTTATATAACAGTATCTGATTAATCAAGACGTGTGAGCTCATGTGTATATGCTTGACTGAAGAAAGCTCAAAACTACAGACTTTTCTTTATATTACACTCTTCAAGGAGATGTAATATGAAACTCTAAGTGATGCTATCCAAGTTAATATTGTTCGTTTTCCATTCTCATTTTGTAGATGTTGTTGAGGTTTTAAATTTTTGTTACATTCCAATTAGCACAGTTCATCTAACCTCTGTTGCATATCTGAAATTGTGAAATGTATTTATGCCAATAAAGCTATACAAAATTAAATATCAATTTTGAGTTTTTTTTAGTTTGCCAAGTCACTTTGACTATTGAAGACATTTTTTCTCAAAAAAGTGAAATATTTAACAACTCATTTCTCAAGTCTTAACACACTCATACTTCTATTTCTGAATAAGAAAATTAATTCTTGAAATGATAATTATATATAACTCGAATTTACCAATTTTCCTACAATGTCACCAAGCAACTACTATATATCATCTTCTTACTTCATCACTTCATTATTCCATTAATTATATCGACTTTGCATCCAAGCGAAGTTTTATCCTCTTTTTGACCCCGCGCGCACTAGCAACAACCAACCTACCAACCATAGGGTTCACTTATTTGCATTGCATCATTACAACCTCGTTACAATTTGGTCAACTAGCATGACCATCATGAACCAACTTGAGTGCACCACACCTTGAACCACTTTGGATTCAAATAACTTTTATTTCGCACGTATAATGTGTATATACGTATTTATGTATCCAATCTCAAACTCAATATAGTTAATTCCATAAGTTGTTGAGCAACTTTGGGTTAATGTACGACCACCCTATCTAAACATAGGGTTGAGTTGATACATATATAAATGATGGTTACATGATGATAATATGGCTCTCCAATTCTTGGTTCATTCTTCATTGATTTTGGAGCTCCATTTCCTTCTACCGAGACGTAGCTCAAAATGTGGGTCAAATATACACTAAATTAGAACAGCGCGGCCATATGTACTCTTATGAGCAATCAAAACTTAGTTGAAGTGAACATGTGGAATTGTGAAACCTGATGGCAAAGAGAGAAGTTCGGATCTTGTTCTCGGAACTGCTAGCATTACGAAGATCGATTAGATTTACATTAATTAGAGTCATGGATATATATGATGAGATTAAAATAAATAAAAAACTTGGTGCGCTAGCTGAAGGAAAGTCGAGGTAAGTATGATATAATCTGTGTCTAATAGCTAGACTCGTGCAGTAACAACTAACAATATTGATGTATCTGTTTGTGTTAAAGTTAATTAATCATATCCATGAAAGAGATTAACAGTGACTATCATCATAATGTCTAAAGAACCACCATTCATCATGACGACCATAACGTAAAACTTTAACACATGTGTAATCCTAATCCGCATTATCTCTGGTTAATTAAGCCTGCCCCACGCCCATTATCCTTAATTAATTCAGAACATGCTAGCTAGCTATCATCTATAAAAACCAAAAATTAGCATTCTCTTCTTTCATATTATGGAGTTGAAGAAGGAAGAAATGGGTGAGGTAGTGGAGGAGCAAATGTACTTCGTCCAGAGCCCCTCTGCCGCCTCCACCAGTAGCCACCCTAAGACAACTTCTCTTTTCTCCAACTACTACTCTTCTCCTTCATGCATTAACATCAGCACCAAAACAGCTGCAGCATCAAAGTATTTCATCTTTGATGGCGATGGCGACGGCGACGGTGGAGATGATGATGACTTGGAGGGGAAGGGAGGGGTTTGGAGGTTCTTGTCTTTGGACCCTTCTTCTTCTTCTTGGTGTTGCATTGGCTTCCAAGTGCTTTGGAGGTTCCTTGCAAGCTTGGGTGTTGCACTTCTTGTTTTCTACCTCTCCACCAAACCACCACTTCCAAACATCTCCTTTCAGGTAAGTAGAAATTTAATCTTAAGAAATGAAATTTTCATGTATTGTTTTTTTCAAAATAGTAATATGTATTACCAACAAAGGTTAGTTGTTAATTCTTGTAGTTTTTTGGGATAATTAAGATCAAATATCAATCTGAGTTGGTTGAGATGTAGTTGTAATAAAAGTGAATGAAATGGGGGAGGGGGGAAATCGTGGACCAATAAATTGTTGGATACTTCGGTTGTGATAATCCTGGATTCTTCTCAAATCGTGTACTGATCACTTTCCGAACAAGATTATTCGACCCTATTACACTGCCCGGGTTGCACGAATACCTTGCGGGGATAATCCGAGAAGGAACAATCGAGTTCAGGCAACATGAACTTCGATCAGAAAAGTAGAGAAGGAGTATCAATTTTCGTAATGCTCTTTTTGAGTACCGAATCCCCCTTATATTAAGATAATCGAAACACCTTTTGGGTTGGGCGGTTACACAAATATCTTTTGGGTTGGTATTATCCACTCAAACGGAAATACATAACATCCAATAAAATTAATATGGATTTTCCGAAGACCCCAGCGGGACCCCAGCCAGGGGCTCCGCCCCTTGGACCCCGCGAGGGGGCTGCGCCCCCTCGACCCCTGCTTCATATTCGTGGTCGATAAAGCGTTAGCTCAACAAGCGTGCACTCCGCACTACCCAAACTCGTTTCCGAGCCTAACGATAAATCGCATCGGTCTCAAGTAAATCACATTACGACTAAAATAAATTGATGACACTAAAATCACCAACATAAATAACTTAAAAAATCCTTTTGTATGTTTTTGTTGTTGCTATTTTTCCTTCTTTTATTTGATAAAAATATGTGCAGGTGTCCGCACTTGATAGTTTTGTGCTCAGTGAAGGAGTTGATGCAACCAATGTTGCCACCAAAGTTCTTTCATTTAATTGCTCCATGAAGATGAAAATAGAGAATCACTCAAAGGTGTTCGGCCTTCATCTCCACCCAACAAACATCCAAGCCACCTTTGGCACCTTCCTGCTTGCAAAATCACAGGTAAAATAAATTCATTTAAAAAACTTTGTATCTTATAATTGGTTTTTGCCAAGATTTGTGAAATTTTCTTTGTAAGTATAGAGAGAAAACACACAAGATATACAAAGAAATAGTTAAATATTGATGGTATTTAAACATGAAACATAAGAAGGATATATAGCATCTCATAATATAAAATTAGGTTGATTTTCGATAAATCCAACTTGATATATATATGTTCCCTTTAATTATGATGGACTCTTATAGGTTGAAGCAACATATATCAGGGCTGATGACTTTCTAGTCTTACCACTCTTTGTCGGAACGCAAGAGAGAGCAGTCTATGGAGCAGGACGAGCCATGCAAGATTTGTTGGAGTCTAATAGAAGCTTGTCTCTCATTATTCGTGCTCGATTTACTTCCACCTATAGAGTCGTTGGTAACCTTATTCAGACAAGGTATCGACACAGTCTGAAGTGCATATTGACGTTGGATGAAACCGTTCAAAGCGAGCGACGCCAGATCTCTCCGATAGACCTCAACAGTGTCACATGTTCAGTTAAAGCACATAAAGTATGATTATGAACGGCAAATGTGTTATGTATATCGAGCGTATAAAACCAAATTATGTGTTTGCAATGGATAGTTTTGAATCATAAGATGGGGTTGCTTAAGTTCGGAAGAAAAATGAAGAGAATGGTTGATTTCTCTTGTTTAGATAAAAAAATTGAAGGAAAGAAAGAGAGAGCATTAATGAAGATCAATCTTATACATAAATTCGCCCATCAACTTTCTCATTAAATTAAAGGAATTTTTTTTTTCTTTTGATTTCTATCAAAGTTTGATTAATTTTCACAAAATGAACTTAAAGATACCGAGAGAGACTAATAACGGTCTCTTTGGAAAGCCTCAAGTATCATGTTCTTCGTAAGGAAACTAGATTATTCAAAAAATGGTGCTGATACACGGGCGCCTAGCATCACGGACGTGCACCATGTCACCGGTCATGTTAGCAAACGTGGGAGGTTTTCGATAAAAATATCATGATTTCTGGATTTTTTTAAATCATTAACAATTTGTGATTCCCAATAAAAGACAACAAAATGGATTTCCAAAAAAAAACTAGGCAGTCTTTAAATTGACTCGTGTCTAGAATTGTCCAGATTGTGTCAAGAATGTGTCCAGAGTGTCCAAACCCGGACACGAGCTAGTTCAAAGTGTGTCCAGCAACCTGTTCAGAGCATGTCAAGAGTGTATCCAGCAGTCAGTCCAATCCTGGACACGAGTTAGTTCAGTGTGTGTCCAAACTTGGACATGATTATCCAAATTGTGGATCGTGTCCATATTATGTCCATTCGTGTCCAGACTGTGTCTATTCGTGTCCAGAGTTTGCCCAGATCGTGTCAATTTGTGTCCAAACCCAGACACAAGCTAGTTCAAAGTGTGTCCATTTGTGTCCAAATTGTTTCCATTCGTGTCTAGAGTTCAAAGTTTGTTCATATCGTGTCCAGAGTTTATCCAGATTATGTCCATTCGTTCCAGATTGTGTCCATTTGTGTGTCCAAACTTGGACGTGATTATCCAGATTGTGTTCAGAGTTTCTCTAGATTGTGTCCATTCGTGTTCAAAATGTATCCAAAGTGTCCAAATTTGGACACAAACTAGTTCAAAGTGTGTCCAATAGCCTGTCAAGAGTGTGTCCAACGACCACCTCAATCCTGGACACGAGCTAGTTCAGTGTGTGTCGAGGGTGTGACAAACACATATCATTCATAACTCTTACTGGACACACATACGAATTAAATTTTCAGTTCAAAAACTTGTTCGTTCACACATCCACAATCCCAAACCTCCCGCATCCACACCACTCTCAAAACCCCCTCACCATCTCTGAGCTCGCCACCACCCATTCACGTCCTCCTTGTCCTCCCTTTCCTCTCATATCCATCACTGTCTACAACAACTACGACTACCGGAGATGCCCTCCCAAGTTTGATGTCGTCGTCGAAGGAACGCTTGTACTATCTTGGAGACGACCTTACCCTGGAGACTCCACCTGTGCAAGGATAGGGAAGAGAGAATAATCTAGTTTAGGGAGGAAGGAGGAACGAGAGAGGGTAGATTGGAAGTATTTAAAACTACATTTGGAATGAAATCGACGCATAGATCGTCACGTCATCCACGTGTGTGAGAAATCTTAAAAATAAATGTTGATAAGTTCCACATTAGCAACCACATCAGAAAAATACAATTTTTTATCATATGTGTTTGGATAACCCTGAATAATACATTATAAATCTACTCTCTCTTTTTTGTTGAAGTTGTGTTTTTCGAAAGATAGAACATTTTTTGTCTTCAAGATGTTGTGTCTCTTCTTTCTTTTTTGTTTCTTATTAAACATTTGATTTTACGAAAAACATTTTTCAGGTAAACACAATTATTTGAAGTGGATGTCGATCAAGTTGCAAACTACAATTTTGAAATCAATGATTTGAAATCGGTAGTTACCCAAACGAGATCTAAAGGTTTCAAATCTTTGATTTCAAAAATGTGTTTTTCAAGTTGGCATCCAATTCAAATAATGTGTTTTAAGAATACATTATCATACGTAATAATGTGTTTGGCTAAAAACTGTGTTTTTCGTAAAATCAAAAGTTTAATATGAAGAAACAAAGAAGAAAGAACATATTTAAAAAACATACTTTTAGAAGAAAAAAATAGATTTATAATATATTATTCAGGGTTATCCAAACACCCCTTAATAACTGTAGTTTCTGAATAATGTTTTTGAGGTTATCAAAATAGACCATAAACGGATCATGCGTATTTTAGAAAAATATACAATACATGTGTTTACCTTTCATTCTCGATTTATTATTTCCAAACAATAAAAAACATCATTTTGCTGTATATCGGAATCCATAAAATTAAAACTTTTATCCATCACCTAACTAAGATTTTCTTAGGTGGTAGACCAATCTAATTTCCCACACCACGACACCAACTATATCTATATCTACGATAAATGGGGCCGGTGACGGATTAATTTCGAAAACATTCAAGGACTAAGTGGCAAAACACCCGACCCGCGGCTTTCTTATCTCCACGACCACGACACTCCCTCCCTCCCTCCCCTGTTCGGGTCTCACTCGAAATATGCTACTCCAACCCTTCCAGACCACGTCGGTCTCCGCCCACGTGGACTCCCTTTTCCTCGACTCCTCCACCTGTCTCCGGCTATACTCCGGGAAGGCCACTTTACGGGTCCGCCCTCGGCGCCCTCCTCGTCTCGCACGTGCCGTTCGAAACCAGAGGGTGGGGGAGAGGAGAGGGAGGATGGTGGCCGTTGTTGGGGAGGGGAGCGTTAGGCCGCTCAAGTCTGCCACGTGGGAGGAGGTCATGATCCACACTGTAAGTGGGAACAAATTGTTTTTTTTGTTTTTTGATGTTTGGCTTCAGTTTTGTGTTACATACAGAAGTGACTCCTTTTTTTAGAAGTGGTAAATGTTAATTGTAATCATTAAGGCAGGTTGCAAATCTGCGCCCCACCATGTACTGGTTGTTCTTGACGTCCTACTATCGCTCACAGTTACTTGAACGAGTTGGGATACATAACGGAGGACTGATATGATTTCAGTTTTGTTTTAGTCGTTTGATATTAAATTGCATTATTTAGCAGATAGTTGATTTAAGTCGTCCGACAAGTCCGCAGTCGGTTTCTAATGAAGTAGTTGGGCTAGGCTAGCCCAAGATATCAGACTAGTCAGCCAGATTAGCTGGGCTAATTGCCGACTAGTTGATTTGGAGCCTTACGCTGACTAACGTCCGGGTAGTAGACTTGAAATCCTGAAGGGCACCAAAGTAAAGTGTTAATTCTGAAAGTTATGGTAGTTTCAAGGTAATGACATGATGCATTTCAAAAATAAAGGTCTACAAGGAAATCTGGCATGCTTAAGGGTTTCTGACTTGGTGATGTATACTAGTTGGAATGTGAAATTGAGGTTCTTACTTGTTACAGGCTTATAACTGCTAAGATTGATTTATAAGGGTGGTGTAGGGAGGAATAGGAGACCCCTGGTAAGTGTTGTGGCTTGGAGGCTTGGAGCCCTGGTCTGGCAGAATCTATGTTTTTCTTTATGATATCTGAATTAGCAATTTTTTCTACATTACATGCTGTTTTAGAATTAATTTGGATTAAGAGTTACTGACTCAAATAAATTTGTGTTAGACTCGTGATGCGAAGTGTGATTAATCCAACCTTGTCATGCTGGATTTGGAATGTCTTAGCAATTTTTCTTTCATGTTTGAATTTTCTTGGAATGTCTTAGCACATTTTTAACATGAAAATGACTTCTTATCAGGATTTCTAAGAGTTCCAAATTCATAACTTGGGAGTGGTGGTAAAGTATGGGCAACCCAACCTTGGTAAATCATCAATCTCAATCAGCATCATTTAGGTGTGGAGATATAAAAGTTGCTCTCACTTATGGTGGTATAGGGGAGCATGACCATGGTCTTTGTTGGACAAATATAGGGGACTGTAGTCTTAATGTGTTCCTCGGAACTGTGTGGATTCTATGCTCAGTCAAAAATTCAATATTCATAGTTTTCTACTTGGCCTACCACCTCCATTTTATCATGGTCAGAGAGTCGGTTAAATAGTGCTGTGTGGTTTTCCCATCTTCCTTTCGTTTCTGAAACTTTACATTCTATCCTACATAGATAAGAGAAATTCCATTCTTTGTTGTATATTTTCTTACTTTTAAGATCAAGCTTGCAATTAGCACTCTAATATTAAGGACCATATGACAAATTGACAATGAAAGAAGCAGGTTAGCAATTGATCTCTGGTAGTCAGGTCTTTGAAATCAACTTATGTAGGTCTTTGGAAGCATCCACGTTGACGCAAAGTAGGAGCTTTTAGCACCAAAAGAGGTCAAATCTGCTCGAGTTTACAAATGATCACATCGAAATAATGAGCTTTTCGACTCTTCCCTCAACCAGTTTGTTCTGAGCTATGCGTTCAAATTAAAATCATAATAAAAATGATCCTTAATCCTTTGTATTGGCATGACTACTCTTTTACATTGTTAATGTCTACACTTGAGGCCTAACTGGATAGTTTTCCTGTTTGTCTTTATTTTTCCCAGGCTGATAAAATGAAGTGGCTAGATGAAGGATATGAAATGCTTGTGGTTAGTGATGAATGCCTTCGGCAAGGCGACTCCAACGTTGAAGTTCTGAAAAGGGAACTAGCTGGAACAGATTTTTTGGTGGTTGTGGCTGTTAGTGACCAGGAGGCTATAACTTGGATAGAGAAAAATAGCAGACATATTCCGAATATCTTCTGTTTCGAATCATCTCAACATCTAAAAAACAAACTAGGAGGATCTGTTGTTCGGACAGAAGTTGAGGGTAATATATTCAGCAACTTATTGAGAATGTCAAAGAAGGGCAATGAATCTCTGCAGGTGGTTAAAACCGTATCCGATGCTTGGAAGCGTCATAACTCCGATGATATCAGATTTTGTCTGCTGGTAATCATCAACGCGTACGTAAAACCTGTAACTTCGTTGAAAAATCTGAGGTCGAAAGGATTTTCGACTTTAAGCTGCATGGTTGGAAACTGCGGGTCGCAGGTGCTGAATTGTTTGCTGGATCCCAACTGCAGGAAGGCCCTCCAATGTCTGAACAGTTGCTCCCCCACTGACCAGGTTTGTAGTTATCGCTGCATAGCTTCTTACGAGAGTCCATATCTGGAGGCTTTTTCACTTTGTGTACTAGAAAAGCACAATTGTCTTGAACTCGACGCTGAGATATCTGAGAAGCCATACGTACCACCTTTAACCACATTTCGAGGTGAGAATTTGACCCATGAGTTAGCAGAGGACTTGTTCGTTGGTTGGTTGGGTTGGGTGAACTGGAATGGAGCTGGAGGGTGATTGTGTTGATACAATTACAAATATGATTATGTAATACAGTGAGTTACATATGTCGAATAAATATTCCGTAAGAATTTAGATAAAGCCAACATACAAAAACATGTATAGGAAAACAAGAAACGTAGAAATAGTGATCAGAGACGACCTCGAAGACCGAGCCGTCGGAAGGCGACTTGCCTCAGAGAAAATATCGGCCAACATACCAGTGCGTTTGATGGTCTGCCGGTTTTCTCCCAAGATAGAACGGTCACACCGTCGATCAGGCGCACACCGGAGTCGACGGACCACGAAAGCAGCGCGAAACCTCGCAAGAATCGGTCGCCGGAGAACTCTGGATTCGGAGACCTAAAATCGCCGGAGAGGGACGATTTTCGTAGAGAGATGATGAGAATAAAAACGTGTGTTTGTAGGAGGAAACCGACTGATATATATATATATATATATATATATATATATATATATATATATATATATATATATAATCTTGTAACCGTCAAATACTTAATTGCAAAAACAATTAACATGAGGTCCAAAAATTAAATACACTCATCACCTTGAGGCTAAAGCCTCTAATTTCCCCCAAAACCCCCGCTTGGTTGGCAAGGATATGTACCGTCTTTAGGTAAGAAAATCTGGTAATATCTACTTAGTTGTTACGAGTCAAGTGTAAGAGAGGAGCTTGAGGCGTGCCATGTTAGCCTGCAACAATAAGCTAAACCATTGTCTTAAACATTTACTAATTGTGTAAGCTAAACAGTCATTTGCAGTGAATCCACCTGTAAATCTGAAACTACTCGTAGTAAAACGAGGGAAAGAAAATCGTCCATTTCCACTTTGTTGAAAATTAAATTGCTCTTCGACATTTAGATCATCGTGGACTATATTAAATCTAAGTTATCTGTATTTGTCCTTATATATTGTAAAATCTCAAATGATTAGTTGCACTTCACTCATTGGGTCAATTGAAAACATCTAAGTTTTTACAATGGTACGATTGTGTTATGTGTACCACCTACCTCGCTTACATTGCCCAGGTGGGAGTCTCTTTTGAGCCTCAAACTGTTCTGCAAGCTAGCAATGTTTTTTGATAAGTGCTTACAAAAAATTAGTATAAAACTAGTTGGTAGTTCTCCTGATAGTGGCTGTTTTGGGTTTTGTAGTAAAAAATTGTCGTATCATATAAATCACTCATTCAACCCAAACTTGGAAAACTCGCTTGCGATTTTGTTATGGTTTCCAAACACATTGGCAAGCGGCATGAGCTTAATAAATTATCAAAACGTGAAAGGGACTGGAAACACAGTAACAGAAAGTCAGATGACTTCATGCAAATATAACAGAACAGAAAGTCAGATGACGCAATGTTACTTTAGTAGACAGAAAGTCAGATGACTTAAAGTTAATTTAATCTACAAAAAAAATTGACACCCGAGTTATCACCGGGGAAACAATATTTTGATTATAAAAGCATGTTTGCATTAACAATTTTCTATGAATTAAATACCTAGATAAAGAAATCTGAAAGAAAAGTGGTATTGTGAATGGTCTTCACTTGCTTCTCTTAATAACACGATGTGTGAGATTCACTAGTGCACGTCTTGAAACTAGAACAGCCTCATCATCACTTTCAGGAAGAGAGTTAATTGCATTGGCAGCAAGGTTTGCATGCTGAGTTGCTAATTCCATTGTTCTCTGAATACCCTGACTTTTGCCAAGGTAGTCAAGAGCCTGAAGTTTCAAGATGGAAATGACAATTTAGAAAAGGAAAAGAAAACGCCAGCCTGAAAGGGAAAAGATCTTTTTTTGCAAGATTCATGGGTCTTAGTTGTATAACAGAATGAAAAATGAAGAGTTAACAATATTATGATTTAATGTGATGAACACACTTACAGCATCAACGTTTGAAGGATCTTCAAAACCTTTATCGATGATAGCACGCAGTTGAGGGTACTCTTCCATTGCAAATAATATGGGAGCTGTTACGATTCCCTGTATTGAAGAGAACAAAAAATCGACATATATACTACCATTAGCTAATGAAGAATTCATGAAATCAGATATGCATCTCAAGGGTTTCTTTTCTGAAATTATTATCAGGCTGAGAGGAAATTACATGACGAATATCCGACAAGGAACCCTTTCCAAGAGATGATGCACTCCCAGTAAAATCAAGAACATCATCAATCAATTGATAAGCTAATCCCTGTAAAACAGAAACAGATAATGTTATTTCAGCTGAAAGCAAGACGACAACGAACATAAATGTGCAATAACATTCAGACCAGATTCCTCCCATAGTCATAAGCAAGCTTTGAAACATCTGCAGTTTGGCCTGCGAGAAGAGCAACAGCCTGACAACTGTTCGATATCAAAGATGCTGTCTTATAGTATGTCTTTTGCAAATAATACTCCATGCTGCATAAAAATGAAAAGATTTGGTAGCAGCAATAGATGTGAACATTTCCTGGATAGCAATCTAGTATATAAACAAATAACATGATGATGAGCTACAAAATAAATAATGGATGTAAATGCAATAGATGGTATTCATAACAAAGGCAGAGTAAGGCAAGGATATGGAAGAGACAACAGGGTTTTAAGCACATCAAAATCCAAAATAACTAAAAGGCAGCTCCACTTTCCAACAATCCCAGAAGGCCTGAAGTCTAAGGATTAAAAAGGACTTCGGATTAACTAACATACCTACACTTTTTTTCTGTTGAGGTAGTCATTTGCATTGTTTCTCCAGTAACCAAATGTTCAACAACGGTAGCCAACAACGACACAACCTGCAGGGAACATAGCTGAGTAATGAGTACCCCAGGAACATTGATGACAAAAATATAGATAAATATAAAGATGGCCGAGAAAAATAGAAAATACAAGTTGTAATTCAAGATTCAATTTTCATAACTGGGTAGATGTATAAGTATAATCTTATACTTGTAGCATGTCAAGTATAAAGAACGGTTATACTGAACTTCAGGTAAGTTAATAGTTTTTTCTTCTTTAGCTAGGTATTAAGTTGGAAATCCTCAATGAAGCTTGAGCTTATTGTCAAAATAAACTGATAGTTATGTGGGTGACTCGTATATTCTTACACTTCTGCACAATTTGCACAAGGATCATTCTTAGGCTCTTAGCATATACTAGCTACATCTGTTTTAGCACATTCACATGATTTTTGTGTATGCAATCATTAATGATCAAACGTATGTATTATATTTCTTACATGTCAAGTAAAAGAACCATTTATACTGCGCTTCATAAATAAAATTTGCAAGTTGAGAGTCTTGGTTGGGCTTACAGTCAAATATAACCACTGCTTACAAGTGTAACATATATGCCTCACGCATAATCACACAGTTCACGCAAGGACCATGGTATATGAAACATGTGTTGTCACATACATATTTGGCATATCATAGCATAATTTGCAAAAACATAAAGGAAAAACAGCTTCTCAGGTCAATTTAGATTTCCAGTGCATTCGATGAGTAATATGTGCATCAGCATCATAGGTAGTTGTCTCATGATTCGTTAATGGTAATTCCTGGATAATAAAATGCACTAGTTGTATCTAATTGACCTCGAAATCTTAAGCGGACAAGAGAAATCCCTTACAAATGGGGAAAAGTTGAGATTAACTTGAACCCTTTTTACAAGTAAAATACATCTATTGTGGCAAAAATAAGCAAGGCATATCTATGTTTCCCACCAGTGAATGTCCAAAGCAAGTAAAATTTGAGTATCAGTAATCGCCAGATCCATCAAGATCCGAATTGATGAGAAAATTCTATCAGACACCAAGAATACAACCCAATATGGGCATCATGTCACAGGCACTTGCAACACCATTTGCTTACAGTAGGTAGTTCGTGAACATTGGAATACAATATCTGAACCACTGATCTTCATATTGTGAATGGACAAGAAAATCTTTACAAATTTGATAAACTTTAACTAATTTTGATCCTTTTTACAAGTTAAGACATAAGCAATGAGTGTCATAAGCAGTGACAAAAGCCAGCGAGATTCATAGGATACAATACCAATTCTGTCTGAACAATCAATATCCAATTTGATGAAAACACTTGCCAATAATACAACCAATATTTCTGACAAAATTCGTGGGTCATTCCATACAATGAATTTGGTATGCTCTATTCTCAACTTGAACACTAAAATCTGGAACAAAATTTAGCATTCACTATTCTGGATATTTCAACCAGACAAGCAATTTTTTAGGACACATAAAGAGGATTCAGTGGTATGTACCTCTGTGTTGTTCAACGCTGCAAGTGCAACACAAGCTCTAGATAACAGGAAGTCTCCAGCAAGCACGGCAAGCTGTATCAAAAGAATCTCAAATACATTATTTAGTGCGTATAAAACAAAAGGTCATGCCACTTACAGGCCTTCCTGATATCAGATTATGAGATTTTTATTTTTACAACTTACCTTATTCCCCATCATGAAGTTCAAGGAACCAATGCCACGCCTTGTTTCTGCATCATCAAGTACATCATCATGAAGAAGGCTTGCTACCTAGAAGCACATTAAAGAATGAAAACTCAATAACATATTTATGTACAAGTAAAACAAACAAAAATTTACAACAATAACATCTCCTGAAAGAGAAGTAAAAGATCAGATGGCATGTTGCTAGAAGGAAAGCAGCAAACATACTAACAATGAAGAATAATGTTTCAATCACAAACATGAATCATTTCTGTAATTTCTGCAATGGACTGCTGTCTTGTACGGAGCTCATTTGGTAAGCCAATAACACCATCAGCTGATGGAGATAGCGGCATATTCATTGCAGAGGCCATCAATAATAAGACCTGCACAAGTGAAACTAATTATGAGTGTGACTCAAAATTAACAAAAAAAAGGAATCTATGCAGTTAATAAGCGTATTTCAGATAGTTTAAAATCCAATACGAAATTGTTGTTCTGTAAAGAAGGAAATTATATTGCATATCAAATTTCCCGAGTACAAGACCAAATAAATAGCCTACAAGTTATGCAACAATTTTTTAGTACTTGGCCAATTACCAAATAAATAACTTGATAGGTAGTCCTGAGCGCATTAACAAGCTCAAATGTACCCAACATAGTGAGTGAGCTACGCAACTGATGAGATATTGGCAGGAGTTATTATATCCCACACAATACAACCCTATGAAGGTACCATTATTCCTTATGTCATAGGATGCTGCCTGGCAGTATAAAACTTACAGTGGGGCGAAATCTTTTTCCCTCGACCCCCATTTTGAAGAAATATTCTGCCGCTGACGCTAGCTTGGGCACCTGCTAGATTACAATTATAATGTAGTGTGTATTGATAAATGGCAAAACTGGAAACGAAGGATTTTGGACTTGAAGAAATGCATCACACGTTTAAATGTCCCTTCTACTTTCATATTTCAGATGTGGAAAAAGGATGGTTAAATAAAATATATATGATGATCAAGCATACCTCGGCAACAACCATTGCACGCAATCTATCTGCAAGTATAGACAACTCATCAGAGACAAGAGAAAATGGGTCTGGAGATTCCTGCACAAAGAAGTCTTAAATGATTTATGGTGGGCGAGATGAGATAAAAAAAAACAATGCATCTAACAACATAAACCGATAAGGCCTTCTGACTACACGTATCCATAACATGCAATTTAAGATGGTGTTAGATATTTTTACTTTTCTCCTTTTCTTTTAAATCACTTCTACAAAGAAAATATTTAACCATCATAAATGTAATATATCATCAGTGTATTCACTGTATGCATTCTAAGTGGCTGAAATATAATAATGTATAAAAAAATTAAGAAATTAATATGAAGTTATGAACATAGTCTGCTCTGCTTTCTCGTGTTAGAATTTTGGAGTAATAAAGATTTCTGCCCACAAGCATCATTATGTCTAAATAAGTCAAGGAATAAGTTGCTACTTCCCACCTCGTCTGAAAAACTCTTCTCGTCATGAATTTGATACCTTGCATCATGGTAATGACGGGAAACTACATGATAGGCATCGCCACAGCACAGAGTCTACGAAAAAAGGGAAAAAGTCCATAAGCAGTGACAGAATTGTCTCAAGACCATAAGATGACAGAATTCAGAACTTTAAAAACACTAGGTAAATACACTAACACTTACGTTTCACATAATTCAAAAGGCGAATGAAATCATTTCAGTATCTCATACAACCAAGCATCGTACAAGGAGGAGTCGCACAACAAGACAGAGCTACATCAGACTTACGGAAAAGGGGAAAAAGTAATGAGAAAAGTGCATGGTCACAAATGCACAATAGCAAGTACCTATTATGTCTATTGTTGAAGCTGAAATAAAAGTGAAAAGACTAAAATTTTAGGTGTCCTGCTTTTACAAAAGCAAAAGTCAAAAGATGTAGAGCCAACTAACTAGATTGTGTGAAAAATTGGATCGATCCACCACCTCAACAAAACTCAAGCACTTAGGTAGTGAACGGTAGATCCAACACTCTTATAGTGCGTTACACACTTTTAATAATTAGTCACGAAGGACCATCTTTCCAACAAATCAGAATAACATCTATAGATATTTTGGTGAAAATACCACCAATTCAAATATACAATAAGCGCATCACAAAACATAACAAAAAGTAATCCAACGACTTATTTAGCTGTTGTTAACGAAGAAAAGCCGAACTTAATAGGAAAATGAAGGCACACCTTTATTAAGTACATATTCGAAGGACTTCTACCATGTCCATGAGCAGAACTGGAGAGAGCTCTCGAGAGAAACCCGTGTAGCTCACTGGATCCTCTGCCGCAACTTCGTGTTCGCGATATCAAACTCCTCAGAGCCCATCTCACATACATCCTCTCCGCAATTCGTTAACCAACTAACTTGACAACAACCAAATCAGGATTCGAAACCATTAAGTAAACAAACGAATAGCGAATTCGAACCTGAGAAATACCTTCCGCTTCCTCGCCGATCTGGTCGTTTCCGAGGCAGTTGAGCAGCGAATTGCGGTCGAATACACAGCGGTTGTTTGAATAGTGCGGGATGGAGAGTAGGGATTGGTGGGAATGGCCGGCCGGTGGTAGGATTAGGGCTCGGAGAGGTTGAAATCTCGAGTCATGGAAGATGGAACTCTTACCCGACTTCGTGTAAACTTCACAGCCTTCGAACCTGAGTTCGTATTTCTCTCTTTCACCCTCGACTTTGTCCGTTTGTATTTATAGTCCTCTGGAGTTTTTGTTTTTATTGTTGGAGATGTGAGATGAAAATATCGTCCTACTTTTTTTTGGTTTTGGGCCTTTTGGCAAAGTCGTGGTTGCTGGCCATCGGGTCAACTTAAAACAAGAAATGTAAAAAAGGATTAATTACAGTTTGATCCTTTGAATTATAACTTAGTATCACTTTGCACCCTGAACTTTCAAAGTTAACAGTTACTTCCCCTGAACTTTCATTTTGTAACATTTTGCTCCCTTGAACTTCAAATTTTCATTATTTAACACACAAGTCAATCTGACTTAAATTCCAACCATATCCGACATCCATTTCGATCCAAATTTTCACGTAAATATAGATTTAGAAGTGTATTAGGGATACAACAACAAAAAATTAGGAAAAAACGTCGAGTGTGTTAAATAATGATTTTTTGAAGTTCAATGAGACAAAGTGTTACAAAATGAAAGTTCATGAGATGTAACTATTAACTTTGAAAGTTCAGGAGTGCAAAGTGATATCAATGTATAATTCAGGAAGACAAACTATAATTAATCCTAAAAAAATTATTTCTCGTGTCTAAGGTCGATACTTAACTTATATATTGCTCTAAAAATCTACTTCACACTCTTGGGAGCAAATCATCATTAACGGCGCTACTTCAACATTAATGGAACTTTGGTTTTGGTCATTGATGTGTCGGGTGGTATGTGAATGTATTTTTCTTAAGGTGGTTAAATACATTATCTAATTTAAGATGTGCCTCACGTTAATTTCAAGTTACAATTCTAATTGATGAAAAATAACACGAGTTAAGCAGCAATTAACATGGGTTACCGTGTAGTCAATCACACCCTTCATCGGTCACGATTTTGCTAAAATGTTATGTATTCTCATATTGGTAACGAAAGTATGATAATATTGCATTTTACTGTTAATGGAGGGGTAAAAATGCAAACTTAAAATAATATGAATCGTATATTCGCATAACCAAGATGTATGGGGGTATTTAAGCAGGAAAGACATTATTTATTACAATATACTATAGAATTCGTCTTTTTTCTATCATATCATTATTAAATACGTTCAATAACAAAATGATAAATACATAAAACAATTTAAACATATAAGTACACAAGTATTATAAATGAAAAGTGAACATCTAGAAATGTGTTGTGGCAACAACAACAACAACAAATCCCTCACCAAAAGTTCATTGGAACCAAGCTCACTTATCTCAACTAATGTCTAAATTCTAGGGTGTTGATTCAATCAAAGGTCGCATACTAGAATTCTGGATACACCACCCATATTACATTATTATCATCATTGGAATGAAAACAAATCAACAAACAACATTTAAAGCACATTTATTTGAGAAACTTTAAATTTCTGACAAGCCGATTATGTTTGTGGAAGGAGAGATCTAGTTTGGTTGACTTCACTTGGTCCTGTTGATGAGACGCTAAGCAAGGTTCACCAAAGCCAGTCTTGAAACCAGCACTTCCTCGTCTTCACTTTCAGGAAGCGACTTGATTGCTTCAGCAGCGAGGTTTGCATGCTTGATCGCTAACTCCATAGTCTTCTGAATACCTTCACTTTTTGCAAGGCACTCAAGAGCCTGCAGTTTTCAAGATAATTCAGAACCTACATATATTCAAAGAGAACATGACATTTTTTCAAGGTTCTCAAGCATTGATTGTGTCTCCGTCAACATAGGTAATGTAATCAATATTCACAGATGTTAGAGGGCGAAAAAGATGATGTAATCCAACACATTTACAATCATTTTATAATGATTGTGACAATTCTTTAACGAGGTAATGGGATCAATGGATAACTGACCGGATCATACTTTACAAGGGTTTTAAACTATATTGGCACCATATGTGTTCATATGTAAAAAAATCAATATATTTTGGAGTTAAACTTAAGAGTTACTAATATGCACGTGACAAGAAGATTTTTATGTGTTACCACTTAGAAATTAGAAATTGTTGAGACAATTCTTAGCTATTATTATTATTATTATATATGTTATATTTGTTAGATTCGCTCGAAAGGTCGACAGGAGAAGCGACAAGAAGTGCACTTACTGCTTCAACATTATTGAGATTACCAAAACCTTGGTCGATGATTGTACGCAACTGAGGATACTCTTCCAATGCAAAAAATCTTTTATGATCCCCTGAAATGAGAAGTTAACCACGTCAGTAGTTCATCGCTGCCTTGCTGGTAGACTATTTAGAGGATACCATAACTTAACAGTAATACTACATCTTAATTGTTTAAACAGAAAGCAATAATGTTAACAAAACTTCATACACTACATTTTTTTGTTATCCTGGAGGTGTGCGAATGCAAACACGGGTGAACCTATGCTAACTAAATCTAACTATAGCTTTTAAGTCCACAGATCCTAGTACCAATTCAAGTGATGTGTCCCTATGTATTGTTTCTTATTGAACCTAAGCTAAGCCACACATTTTCAAAAAAAAATAAAACTAGAAAATGCATGAAGATACTTATCTATTTGTTATAGTTATTTATAGCATGACTGATGCATTTATAGATTTCACAAAAAAAACTTACTTCAGTAAAATCCCAAGACCACAGAGGCAGATATTGCAATCTTTCTAATGGAAAATTTAAGAAAAACAAAGAAATTACATTTTGAATGTCGGAGAAGGGATCTTTTCCAAGAGAAGATGTGCTGCCAGTAAAATCTAGGACATCATCGATCAATTGATAAGCTAAACTCTGTAAAGGAGAATAAAAATGATCATTTGGAGGCTCATCTAGGAATTATCACCATAAATTTCAAGCTTTCAAGTGAAATATGCAATATAGGAAGATGCAAAATGTATTATTGTATTGTTGGCACTCAGCACACCAAATTTCACCCAAAGTCATAAGCAAGCTTTGAAACATCTTCAGGTTGGCCTGCAACAATAGCAACACTCTTGCAACCATTAGATATTAAAGCGGTCTTGCAGTATGTCTTTTGCAAATAATACTCCATACTGAACACAAATTACAAAAATAAAAGAACTTCATACGAGCAGTAGTTATAAAATAACTTTTGAGATCAAACTAACGCATTATTAAAAAAAGCATGACTAAGAAGTACAACAATAATATTTTCCAAACAATTTATGAATTCTTTCAAGCATACCCCTTTATGACATTGAAATAATGTAGTTAGGGGTATTATAACATTTGAATTAGAGTAATGCCAAATTCAAGTGTGTCCTCACATAAAGTAAAATGCCATATGCAAACAATAAAATGTTTAGTAACGCATATATGATTGTATTTCAGGCATAACATTACATTTAGTATTAATTTGCAAAAACTAAAGTTACCAAAGTCACGTGTAATTACAAAATTCAAACTCTTAGATGCAGGATTGTTGCATTGATAACTTCTAAGCGAAAGTAGAATTTGAAAGTACCACGAAAGATGTGTAAGTTTTACTATAAATAATCCAAATAAGTCATTATAAATGATTTTTTAAAATCTCAAGTGCTATTCCAAGTTAAACAACTTCATTCAATCACATTTAAAAAAAATGCAATTAGAAAATTCATAAGTTCACCAGATTATAAAGAATTTTTAACTGCATGTACATACCTAAAAATTTGTTCAGAGGATGCACTCATTTGCATTATTTCACCTTTGACCAGATCTTCCAGAGATATATGCAACAATTTCAAGACCTACGATAATAAGTATTCCAAAATGTTGAGTACATCGCATTCAAGTTGGTTGGTTCACCATTTCTATGAACTTAAGTGCTTAAAGTGGTCAATAGGGAATCCAATTTTATTATAGGGTGCTTTGCACTTCTTTGATTAAGCAGTGTGAGACATGTCCCACACGTGACTGAATTTATTTTCTGCATCAACGCATGTACAAGATAGGTTAGGGTGGACCCCCACAAGTCAATTGATCAAAGTGAGACTCATGTTGAAATTTATTTACAACAAATTAGAGAAACATTAAAAATATGGGAGTTGATATTCACCACCCAAAAGACACTACCTCAACAACAGAAATCATTATTAACATGAGAATGACATATGCAAGTGTAAACGAAGTGTTTTTAATGGATTTAATTTAAGAGATGCCATACCTCGATGTTATTTAAAGTTGTTAGTGCACGACTTGCTCTACATATCAAGAAATCCCCAGCAAGCACAGCCACCTGTACACAGATGACTTATTATTGAGTAGCTATTAACTATTCTGTCATTCAGTGTTTTCCGCAGATAATGTTGTACAACAACAACAACAAAGCCTTTTATCCCAATATAAGTAAACGAAATTATAACCAAAATATAATGAAACAAATCTAATACTTACAGGTGTTAATCATCATAAAAAAATTACTTTTCTGGAGGGTTATAAACCATAGTTTAATACATCTTAGTATTACGATTACAACTATATAGCTCTTGACACTAATCTAATGTAGTATCTGCACATTCTGCAATTAATTCAAAATGTAGTATAATTGTTGACCACAAATGAGGATTAAAATATCACCTTTATTTATGTTAAAGCATGTATGACAAAACAACTTTTGCAGAACTTGAGGTTGGAAAATTATTTTCTGAATATTACTATGTTGTACCTTGTTACCCATCACAGAATTCAATGAACCAATGCCACGTCTTGTTTCTGCTTGATCAATTACATCATCAAGAAGAAGACTTGCAACCTACAAACATGAAAGAGTGAAGACAAATCAAATATACTCATATTTAACAGAAACAGAGAGGGAATGTTTAATTTGTAGCACCTTAATCATTTCATAAGGTAAATTTATCTTCAGCTTACTATCTACTATCCAAATGCTGGAACCACATTCAACAGAGATATTGCTTTCAAATAAAAACGTCAAGTGAAGAACCATAGATTAATGAAAATCAAAACCATCTAATGATGACAGTGCATTGGATAGAAACGCGTGGAAGAAGACGATTTACGTGCCTGAACCGTGACTCCTTAGAGTTTCATTTCAAGTCTACCCCAACTAGTTTGGGATAAAAGGCTTTGTTATTGTTGTTCTTGCTGACCCAAAGTTAACACGTTGCACTGTCATCATCAGATGGTTTTGATTTTCAATAATCTATGATTCTTCACTTGACGTTTTTATTTGAAAGCAATATCTTTGTTGAATGTGGATCCAGTATTTGGATAGTAGATAGTAGGCTGAAGATAAATTTACCTTATGAAATGATTAAGGTGCTACAAATTAAACATTCCCTCTCTGTTTCTGTTAACTTTGGGTCAGCAAGAAGGTGTGTGAAAATTGTGGAAAAAGTCTAACACTGGAAATTCCAGGGACATTCTAATGAGATATGACATCTCGACTTGGGTGACTCCATTAAACACCAATTGATTTTAAGATGGAAACCAACTCTTCTTTGAGGGCCTGCTCCATTTGATTCATTCTATTTTACTAAAAACATGTTACAGTATGATGAGCTTGTTGACCACACTGCTTGGAAGAAAATTAAAAAAAATGCTAAGCTGGTAACAATATAATTGTTCCAATCACCAACATTAATCATTTCTGTTGTTTCGGCAACAATGTGCTGTCTTTCCCGGATCTCCTTTGAATCAAGCTTCTCACCACCCATGGCTGCTACTGGCATGTGTATAGCTGAGGCCATCAGCAACAAGATCTACACATCCAAAATAAATGTGAGTTGTGCACGATGGATAGCTTCTCAAGATATGCCTTCTTCTCCAATGCCCATCACCAGTTAATGATGGTTCTAACAATTTTAGTGATATGCAAACTTTAGGTAGAAGGGATCCGATGATGAAATGGAACACTAGAACATTGCAAATTTGCAATCCTTGAGTCATTTATCGGTTAGTGACCAAGTGATACAATGATAGAGTCAAACATAATTAAGTGATGCAGCTAGAGATGAGTTAATGGGCTCGACGAACAAACAATGACAGGAACAAGTGAACCAACAAATGGACACTTAAACAACAGTGATGTTGGGCCCAAGGATATGAACCAGGTGCTCTTAGGTATTGGAGTTGGTCTTGAATTTCGAGAACGAATCGACTTGTGTGGACTCACGGAGCAAGTCAAAATCGACTTGCGTGGAGTTGTTGGGCAAATTTAAATTGATTGATGTGGAGCAATAGTTGGTCCATAGTTAAAAAACTGCACGGCTTCCTAAGTACAAGGAAAACTCAAGTTACAAATATTATATCCCAGCAAGTGAAGATGGTTGTTATAGACAAAGTTTGCAATATGTGGATGTTCAGAGATTTTAAATATAAATCAGTATGCAATAAAGAACAAGAAAATTACAGTGGGTCGAATCCTTTTTCCCTAAACCCCCATCTTGAAGAAATACCCAGCTGCTGATGCTAATTTTGGTACCTGTTAATTTAATATTAACTTTATTATGTGTAGACAATTTTGCCGTAAAACCCTAATCAAAGACTATTTTATATTACCATCAAAATCAAGTACATGCGTCATGTCGGTTGAGTTATTGTCTTTTTGTCTACATTTGGAATACCAATACTCTTCTAGATGATTATATTTGATGGAATACATTTCCTCTTTTCTTTGATAATTCAATACCCTTTATGTTTACCTCATAATTACCCTTCACTACACATTAACAATTTACTATTAAGTCAAGAGGATAAGATAAAATGAGGTTACAAGTTTCTACGAAAGAAAATTATAGAAACTATGTCCATGGAGTCAAAATGAGGTATATTTCCGGAGGAAAAAAACTTTATATTTTGGAGGTCCTCAAGAGAAGACGCACAACAAAACCCAAATTATGGTGAACAGACATACCTTAGAGACTATAGCGGCACGCAATTTGTCTGTAAGTGTAGACAACTCATCAGAAGTAAGAGCAAATGGGTCTGGTGATTCCTGCTCAAAGATACTTGGTGATTCATGGGAGTAGGAGTGAAAACAATTAAGGATGCACAATGTTGTTGCAATTTTTATTTCTTTGGAATTATTTATTTTCAATGGAGAAGCAATTTAACCCAACATTTTCAAAGAAATATCTACTCATTGTCATTATTTCTCATGATGTAATTTGCTTAGCTAGACTTCAATTCTTTTCTTGGCATTTCAAATTAAAGTCCAAGAATCTACCCATTAGATTACAGCTGATTGGATAACACACAGCCAAAGTCATTTTGTGGCTTCTTGAGCTATTAAAAAAAGGAATGTTCAGCTCAGAACTAAAGATGCCACACCTCGATGTGAATATCTGAAGGATTTCTCTGAAGAAGGTAATCAGAGAGGGCTCCTGAAAATTACCCTTGGAACTCATTGCATCTAGATCTTCTGCTGCCACTTCCAATCCAAGTTAGAAAGTTCCTCCAAACCCATCTGATGTAGATCATCATAACCATCAACATCATTGTGGTCAACAACCTAGAAAAGTGACAATGATCCAAAAAATGCCAAAGTCAACTATTAATGAAAACAAAAACAAGGTTATATAACTTCATAAAATATTATAAATTGGTACTGCCTTAGTCTTGGAATCCTACACGAGTAACCAATATTTTTGTTGTCTGCTTATTGATCTTTATACCGTGAAAGGAGTGGACCCCGCAAGTTGATTAACTAAAGTTCCAATATTGTGAGGTAATGAGGTTCCACTAACACAAAAGTTAATTCATAGGTGCGAAAGCACATAGGTGTTGTACTTATAACCCCATGTTGTGAACTTCATCCTACCAACATGAAATTGTCATTAACAAAATGTCGATACTCAGTGGGATTATTGTGGAAGCTCGTAGCATATTGAAACATATTGGTACCCATTCAAACACACAAATTAATATCAAAGTACTAATCAACTTCAGTGATGATATCAAAATAGATCTGAGAGACTAAGTTCAAGTCTGGACCTACCATTTGTGATGGTTGTTTAGAGGATCGAGAATAAAAATTGACTAGCTCACACCAACACCATCAAAATCTCCCCTAAAAATAGCTGAACGTAATGACATATCAATAACATTTGCTTCGAAATCCAAATTTATCACAGGCAAATCAATCTCAAACAAAGACCCACCAAACCTTAAGGTTGTGTTTGGATGTGGCATTTGGGACGATTAGTTATTGGATGTGTTTGGTTGCGATCTTCCATTTAATGGGAATTTACATATCCAGAATTTATTAATAACATAATTTGTATTTATATTGTTTGTACAAACATATCACTAAAAGTGATGATTATTAAAGGTAAAATGATTTGTATTTTCATTGTTTGATTGTGTAAATATATTAATGTGCATACCATCGTATAGTATTAACATTTTGTATTAACTTGAATGACCATAGGTAAAGCAGGTCATGTGGAATTCCTAAATTTCACCTCAAAAGGTTGGGAGTTACTTATAACAAAATTTTGCATTGATGTGGTATTTCACAGTGTCTCTCAAGATTTCCGAAATCCTACAAGAATTCTTCCAAACAAGTTGTTTTGAGACGATACATTTTGAAATCTGAGCTCAAAGTGAAATCCTAAGTTAAAGCAACATTAAAAGACCCACTAACCCACGCAAACACCAAAAAGAACCAAACCACCAAAACTCAAAACATAACACATTCTAAGCAGAATCCAATTTTACCAAAAACAAATTAATCTCAAACCAAAGAAAAACCAAACACTACAGAAGAAAAAAAACCCACAAGTTTGATACTTCTAAACCCAGTAGCCGACACCGACACCATCAAAATTTGAGGCGGACAAATTTCGGCCCTCACCTTCCCCAGCCTCCTCAAGTTGGTCAACGTCTCGGCGGTCCCAACCCTGGGCGGGGAAACAGAAGAAGAAGCCATTGGAGACTGAACGAGACACGTCTTGCTGTTGGTGCTGGCAATGGTGGTGTGGAAGAAGAAGGAAGGAGGCGCTGTTGGGTGGGGCAAGTTTTTTCGGTTTGGAAATGCGTGTGGGAAAAAAAAAATTGAAATTGGTTTTTCGTGGGTATGATATTGGAAACTTTACATTGACACCCTCCAAATGTACCCGAATTGTTTTATTGTGTGAGAGATAAAAATAAGTTCCAATTGATTTATTCTTTCGATTGTTTGTCGTATCAAGGATACGAGAGTTCCGTATTAATTAAGGATTTACAAGAAGTCAAGTTCTTAAATACATGTCGATATTAGAGTTTCGTATTAATTAATGATTTACAAGAAGTCAAGTTCTCGATATTATACATGTCCTACGCTGCTACACATCACTATACAGTGGTGGGTTTTTGTAGAATTGAAAGAGTTTTCTTATGATATCTAATTCATATAGTCAATTTAAATTGATCCATTGAGGTACAACCTTACCTCTACCGAAATAGAATCCATTGAAGCTTAACGATGGACATGTATATTAACATCTAATTTGTATTTGTATCAATCCATTTTTTGCAATATTAAGATTTCTCATTATAAGAACAAAATAAGATGTGCATGTAATATGATTTTTATTCCCAACTAAACGCTATCCACATAATTTTATCCAAACTATGAAGGTGTTCCATAAAAATTGAAAATATTCATATTCGTTACGTAAATATTTGTAAATAATATATAGTAGAGATATAAGTATGTACACTTTGTATTCAATTCATTTTGTTGGCCCAAAATGACTTAAGATATTAAGAACCGAAAATCTCCATTCTTGTAGCATGAAATTTCACACTTTCCAATAACAAATAGAATAATTTTCTTGTAACGGAAAACATGAAAAACTGATTAACTTTGAATTTGCAAACATAAGTGGAAGTGACTTGGGTAACGGGTCGTGCTGGGTTGGGAAATCAGCTTAGCATGTTGTGCCGGCACGACACAACCAACTCGGTTGAAAGCAGTTCGTCCAACTAGGCCGGCACAACACCAAGGTCTAAGTGGAACTCGTAGAAAGATTACATGGTAGATTATATATATGCGATTTTTTTTGAAATAGATTTATTTAATTAGATAAAAAGCTAGTATACTAGGTCCCTACAAAAATACTTAGCAAACTATGTCTTGCTCCACCATGTTCTCGTTAGTGCCTTCTCTCCAAGTCCATGTGCTTTGCCTAGAGTTTCTAGCTCTCACATCGCCCCATGGGTTATGCAGTCAACACTACTAACTCACGTTGCTCATCGCTTGCCTGTTGATTGCTCACTGCTACACATTTTTCTCCATTTTCTCCTTAAAAATCAATTCAAACAAGAAATGTCATATTTTTCTGATTTTCGTTTGTTCTCTTATATCTGAACCTACCATTAGAGTTTTGTTATACTATGGGTCCGTTTGGTACACTGACTTGCGTTGGCATCTCACCCAGACGTATGGTTTTGGGGGTGCATTTGGGTGGATACGTCTGACAGCGTCTGGGGTGAATTTGAAAATTCTCAGACGTTGAGAAGCTGCAACGAGTTTGATTCTTGTTTTGTGAACAAAATCTTGACGCACAACCCAAACGTGGACGCGTATGAAAACTGTTTGGATGTCATTTTTCGCGTTTGGGAGAAAATTGCAAATATTCCAGACGCAGACGCCAAACATCAGTGTACCAAACGGACCCTATGTTGGCAACCTACATACTTTTGCATCCTCAAACAAAAAAAAACTATATTTAATTTTGCAAATTTTCCCTTCCACTCAAATGTACGCATTTTCAAATATCATTATTAATCGAAAGTCGAAACCACACAAAAAAAACGCAACGAACGACCGAGATGAAATCCCACAATCAGGCCTCGACACCCAACTCAAACCCAAAAAAAGCCCCAAAACTCCAAAATCCATAAGCCGTCTTCCCATTCCCATCCACCCCCCACCTCCGCCTCCCCAAACCACCCCCCCCCCACCAATTGCGAGAGCCCAACGATGAGCGGCACGACGAAGAAGGCGGCTGATTTGGCCAAGACCGCCGCGGGAAAGATCGACTGGGACGGCATGACTAAGATGATCGTCTCCGAGGAGGCCCGCCGGGAGTTCTTCAACCTCCGCCGCACCTTTGAGGACGTTAACCAGCAGCTCCGGACCAAGTTCAGCATGGTATTGCCTCTTTTTTTCCCCTTCGATGGCCCTCGTTTCTAGGGTTTCCGCCGTCCCGGATCTGGTGGAATCAGAATCCATTGGATCCGGTTTGGATTTGTTTAGGTTTGATGGTTTTGGTTTGTGATGGTTTGCAGGAGCCTCAGCCGATAGATTGGGAGAAGTACAGGAAGGGGATTGGCCCCAAGTTGGTGGACATGTACAAGGAGGCCTTCGATAGTATGTTTTCGTTCTATATCTTCCTTTTTTTGGATGATATAGAAGTTTTTGTGGTGTTTTTAGATGCAACGTTTGTTCGCTTTGTTATCTGAAAATGGTAGATGTGTTTTTTTTGGTATTGTAGATGCAGTGTCATCTGGTTATTTCTATTAGAAATTATCTGCAATATGAGAAGCTCAGATTGTGAAATGGCTCTCTAAACCGTCAGTATTTTTTATTGTGAAATGCTAGATAATCAACTACACGTCGAATCAACAGGTCAATCAAAAACAACCTCTCTAATCAGTAGGGGTGTGTCTTGACACCCCTACCTCGCTCATGCAGGAGCCTCTTTTGAGGCATTGGGGGTAATGTTGATGATGAACGACTCAGTTTGTGAATTTTTTATTTACGTAGAAAATTAGATGTTTTCAGTTAGCTGAGTTTATTTGTCCTTTTGTCATACACATTTCTGTCTGATTTAAAACAGACATGCCATTAGGATCCTTTATACGATTTATTGGGATTAAATGTTGATAACTACATTCATTTGATTTCTGAGACACTATTATGATATTACCCTTTCCAGGCTAGTGTTCGCCATGGTATTAGTGCACATTTTACGGTCCAACTTGTCCATTTTTCTGTTTTCCCCCTTGTTGAAAATAGACCTGTAATTAGCTTGTGTCTTCTGTCCAGCCTAGTGTTCTCTCTCTAAAGGCTTGAATATTTATACTCAGCTCTATGAAATCTAGAAACATGCTTATATATAAGTATATAACCTATGCAATTTCAATTCTCTTGGTCAGGTTTCTCTACCTCTAATATTGTCCAGTAGAAGTCTAAAAGTATATTTTAATATGATGGCAGTATGTTGGTTAAGTCATATACAAATCTAGAAACAGCTAACGGTTTGGGACATCGAGCAGTGTTAAAAAAAGAAACCATGTTTACTTTCAGAACTAAATGGAATAATGGATGAAGATTATATCTGTTTGTTAAAGAGTTATAAAGATGCTAATAAAACATTTTCCTTGGCAACTATCAGGCATGACAAAACCAATTATCCCCCTGTTCTCAGTTCTCTTGTGGCTTGTGGATGGATAACCAGAAATTCTTTCTTGCATCACATGAGAACCTAGCATTGGCATACACATATACCATCTAATTTTGCTACAACTGTAGCTATTATAGTGATGCGCCATGGGGCATTATAGTTTTGTTTTGTTGTCCTAGGGTGTTTCAACTTTCACCATATGCTGTAGGAACTCACGCTTTTAACTCATCATTTGGTGAATACTACATAGATAATGTATCAATGTATCAAGAGAGGGAGTGGCATCCCTATGATATGGTTGAAAATCATTACAACTATGTTGCATTAGATGCCCTTTTATTTTTTTGACTCTACTTTGGGTTCTCTTTGATACTGAAGAATGTTTACCATGTGATTGATGTGACTGAGCTCGACAATAAAAACCTTTTCTTTCATAAAATTCATATATAATGTTTCTGCATTTTATCATGGCTTTGCAGGCATAGAGATCCCCAAGTACGTTGACAATGTCACTCCTCAGTATAAGCCTAAGTTTGACGCACTGGTAAATGCTGGCAAATATCAATCTCTTCCTGGTCTGCATATTTATGTTGGATAACCTGCGTTGCTGGCTATCCTACCTTTTATATTTTTCGGTGAACTGTATATTCTGCTGCAAAAAGTTTCTTTTTCCTGGAAAATTGTACTAAAGTTTTAGTGATTCTAGCATTCCGAATCTATTTCCATCTCTTTAAATCTGGTTAGCTTGGTTTATCTTCATCCAGTTGTTTATAATTAATGGCAGTTGGTTGAGTTGAAAGAAGCTGAACAAATGTCTCTTAAAGAATCAGAAAGATTGGAGAAAGAAATTGTTGAAGTTAGAGAGATGAAGGTGAAGAGATAAACAACTCCATCTTATTTCATTTTCCCCTTCTAATTATGCCTTCTCTCATACATTATTTCCATGAAACAGAAAAAGATCAGCACTATGACCGCTGATGAGTATTTTGAGAAGCATCCTGAGCTGAGGAAGAAATTTGATGACGAGATGCGCAATGACTACTGGGGCTATTGATCCAGCTTGGTTGCTAAAATCATCAAGTTCAGCAACTGCTTGGCTTGCTTTATTGTTTATCACTTGGATTTAGAGTTTTTTTGTTTTTCTCTACTGAAATAATATGCGTACCTCTCATTTACCATAATTTACCACCACCTGTGAACTTTCAGCAACTTGTGGGGATTTGATTCGGAGTTGAATCAAACAAATATTAGCAAACTTTTCTTAGTTTTTTGAAGCCTGCTGATTTTTTCCTTGGATCTTTGTGAGCGTTCCCTCGACGATTGTAACTTTTTCTCTCCCAAAATGAGTATTCAAGGCACTTCTTATGGATCGTTCTTCATGTTCATGCATTTGTGGAAAGGCAAATTAATTTATCCTGATGTGTGGAAAAAAGTAGCAAGTAGTAACGTCGAAATAGATTTAAAAAAACTTCTGAAAAAGTTACGAAGATTGATTATATTATATTAACCTATTAGTACAACGAATATCTTATTTCTTGGTCAGAGTTAGAACTAATAGCAATAGGTATGCATTAGGATTTGCCAAGGACATATTTTATGTATTTAACTGGTACAAAGTCGAGATATCCTTGCAAATTTCCCATACATTTTCGATAGGTAACTATCACTTGTAAACCAGGATATGTTGGTGTAAAATGTAAATGTATTACAATGGGGTTCTCATATAAGGTATACAACTAACAACTAGGAAGCATGATTTGAAATCATAGTATCATTATATGATTACATCATAAGCAAAGGCTTTCTTAAAGTAGAATTTACATTAATTGTCCAATAACTAATAAATTTTATTGTAATAACAAGAAGCTTACTGTTTCGGTCAAAAATTTATGTTTTTGTAATCAACAAACATGGTTGTATTGTCTAGCGGTTAGGACATTGGACTCTGAATCTAGTAACCCGAGTTCAAATATCGGTAGGACCTTTAAGTAATTTTCCTCTTTTTAGCGCATTAGCACTTGAATTTCGTTCTTCCGCGCATAAAACAGTTATTTTTGCAATATTCTCAAGGCACTTCTTCCAACACTCGAAATTCTCGAATACAATTCAAATAGAAACTGTTGGTGGACTTAACATTTAGATGTCTACCTTTATTTCATATTATTCAAAACCTACTAGTAGTAAGAAGAGTGGACCACGTTTCCTGCAATGTAACGGAAAATTCCAGGTCCTCCCCCACTTCGTTCGACCCCAACGAACACTTGACAACACCAAACGTCCAAATTAATTAAACCGCCTCCTGCGGTCAAATTCCACAGTCAAACAAACGTGATCCATCACCAAATCCGGACCGGAGCACGTCAGACGTGACCAAACAAACTCCAACTTCCCTTCCTCGCACCACTCTTTATAAACCCAACCAAACACCAAACATCTCACTCACAATCACAACTACTTCTTCCTTTCCTGTCCTTGGAATCCAAATTCAATTCCAACATGTCTTACGCCCCGCTCGCCGTTGTCGCGTTCTTCCTGGCTCTTGTGCACCTCTCGCAAGCCCAAACAGTGGCGCCGTCTCCTGCCTTAGGTCCTTCGAGCGACGGACAAGCTGTTGACCAGGGAATTGCTTACGTGCTTCTGTTCATTGCTCTTGTCGTTACATATCTTGTTCACTAAAATTCTTCTTTGGTAGCATCAGTTTCTGTCTAGGTGTGGTTGTAATATCCCTAACCTTGTTTAGGTTGTAATTGTGTTTAGGGTGGATTAATGGTGGGGTTTGCTTGGGAATTGGAGAGAGAGGAGGGGTGATGTGAAGAGGGATGGGCTAGAGGTATGTGTGAATAGTGGGAGGTAAGGTGGAAGTGATGGGCTAGTGGTGTAGGGGGATGGGTTGGGTTGTTGTGTTGGGAGAAAACACCCATCTCATCTCCTTCCCCTCTCATTCCTTTCTTCCTTTTTTCTTCTCCTCTCCATTCATTCCTTCCCCTCCCCCCGAAGCTCAGACGGCGTGGTGCGGGTTGCGGAGCAAGGCAGAGGTGTGCGGGGTCTGTTGAGGCGCGAGGAGGAGAGTGCGCGGGAGGTTGCGGCCGGAGGCGTCGTTGGAGCTCCGGTGTTCTTCGTCGATCTTCAAAGAAGAGGTATGTCAAGTTCTTGCATTAGAGGCCTTAGTTGATCACCCAAGTTGGGGTGAGGTTGTGGTCGGTCGCGCGAGGTCGGAGGCCTCGCGCCAGCCGAGGTTTTGACGTCAAAACTCGTCGCCGGCGAGGCCTCCGACCTCGCGCGACCGACCACAACCTCACCCCAACTTGGGTGATCAACTAAGGCCTCTAATGCAAGAACTTGGCATACCTCTTCTTTGAAGATCGACGAAGAACACCGGAGCTCCAACGACGCCTCCGGCCGCAACCTCCCGCGCACTCTCCTCCTCGCGCCTCAACAGACCCCGCACACCTCTGCCTTGCTCCGCAACCCGCACCACGCCGTCTGAGCTTCGGGGGGAGGGGAAGGAATGAATGGAGAGGAGAAGAAAAAAGGAAGAAAGGAATGAGAGGGGAAGGAGATGAGATGGGTGTTTTCTCCCAACACAACAACCCAACCCATCCCCCTACACCACTAGCCCATCACTTCCACCTTACCTCCCACTATTCACACATACCTCTAGCCCATCCCTCTTCACATCACCCCTCCTCTCTCTCCAATTCCCAAGCAAACCCCACCATTAATCCACCCTAAACACAATTACAACCTAAACAAGGTTAGGGATATTACAATCCACCCTCCTTAAAAGGATTTCGTCCTCGAAATCGCAACAAGCTACTCCTCGAAGCTCCAAGTCCTCCTCCCGAACTCCTCCGAGAAGAGGGGAAACACCAAACAACCCAAACCATGCAAAAAAGCAGGGCCTAAAAACAGATAAAGTACCTCCCGTTCCAGTGCGAGCGCCGCTCGCCTCCTCAGCCTGGATGGTGAAGACCCGTCCAGCTCTCCGATCCTGCTCTGGTCGTGCAACAGATCTGTCTGCTCCGCCTCTCCCTGCATCCGGGGGTCCGGATCTCCTGCTGGGTCCTCCTCGCCTCTGAGGGCACTCTCGGACAAAGTGTCCCTGCTGACCGCATCCTCTGCAAACTCCATTACGGACGAAGCACTGCTGCCCTGGGTGGACTCCGCCACAAGCTCTGCATGCCTCAGGTCGGCCATAACTAACCTCCTCAGTGCGGGGCCTCTTGCCCGAACTACCTCCCGAACGATCATCTGCGCGACCCTCCCGGTCTCTCTGCTGCCTCTGAGGTTCCTGATAGTTCTCCTGAATGTCCTGGTCGATGATAGTGGCATGCTTCACCGCGTCTGCAAGGGTCCGCGGCATGCTGTTGATCACACGAGATCGGAGCGGCTGCCTCAGTCCCTTCACGAACTTCCTCGCCCGCTGCTCTGGAGTCACACAGATCTCTGGGCAGTAACGCTCCAAGGCGTTGAACCTGCTGATGTAGCTCGTCAGTGTCATGTCCTTCTGCTCCAGCGACATGAACTCCTCCCTCTTCTGATCCCTGACATGCTGGGGAAAGTACTGCTCGTGGAAAACCTCTAAGAACTCCTCCCAGCTCACATCCAGACGATCATCAAACAATACTGTGGACGTGGACCTCCACCAGTTGGCGGCCTCGCCATCAAACACATAGGTGGCCAGCTCCACCATCCTGCCAGGTGCTACTCCAATAGCGCGGAAGATCTTCTCCATCCTGAAGACCCAGTCCTCTGCAACCTCTGGGGCCCTCCTGCCATCAAAAGTCGGTGGGTGCTGACGCATGAACCGATCGTGCTCAGCTCCCACCCCGCTCTGAGCGCTCTGAGCAGCCTGACGCTCCAGAAACTCGCCCAGCCTGTCCCACTGAGCACCTGAAGTGTCGTCACTGGGATCACGATCGCGTGGAGAACTCCTCACGCGTCTAGGAGCCATCTGGAACATCAATAAAACTAATCAGCAATGCATGCATGATCTACTACAAAAAATGCCATAATCAAACAATACTACTCGCAAGGGTGGTTTCTTCGAGAGAATGCACAGGAACCGACCGCTCTGATACCAATTGTAACATCCCCGAACAGCGGAAAATTTAAACTTTTTAAATTAAGAGAAACACATGGACACAACCATCAAGAGTGGGGACATTACTGAAAGAAATACATAAATAAGTCTGGTGCACCAGAATACAATACGAGTTTGTCAAAAGAGTGATTACATCATAACGCAAAACACAAGATACATGTAATCACGACGACCTACAGTAGGCAGACGACAGGATCCAGTCCCAAAGTGCAAGCTCGGCTGGCGCGAGGTTGATGACGTCTGTCGGTCGACCGGGTCCCTTGGACGGTCGACCGAGCGTAGTGTTTTTGGCCTGTCTGTCGGGTTTCGGTCGACCGTGACCTTGTGTCGGTCGACCGTGACTTTAGTGTACCGGTAGGACGCGTAAGCTTCGGTCGACCGTTTGATGACATAGAAAATATTAGGTTGACCCTGTAAGTGTTCGGTCGACCGAGACCCCTGAGTCGGTCGACCGATAGTTTCGTTTTGAGCGTTGACCATACTCCGGATTTTGACCTCGTTCGGTCGACCGGTTTTAGACCTTCGGTAGACCGTTGGGATTTATGTGTTGCGCAAATAGTTCGACCGTGACAGATGCTTCGGTCGACCGATTCCCTTGTGGAAACGGTCGACCGAGTTGTCACTTTCGGTCGACCGATTCCCTGGTGGAAGCGGTCGACCGGTTGTCACTTCGGTTGACCGAATTCCCTTGAGGAAAACGGTCGACCGTGTCTCTTTCGGTCGACCGATTTGCACAGGACAGGATTCCTGGTTCCACTTAGGATGCCAACTCTGTCCACGGAAACCCGTGTCCTCGCCTTGTGCGTGAGCCGGGAGGTGACGGTGGGCGCGTTATGCGTGCCTGCCCAGGGACCGCCGCGTGGAAGAGTGTGGGTGTCCGGAACGCGTCACTTCCATGTATGGATCGTGACTTTATCTGGTGGATCGTTTGACTCACGTTAGAGTAGTGGCCTGAGGGATTACGGATCCCATTGCTTCAGCAACACGCAACTGCTGTCGGGTGCAGTGACTACCGGCCGATGGCTACGGAGGCACAGAGACTACCGGCCAGGATTGGCGACGGAGGTCCAGAGAGGTACCGGCCTATTGACGGCGACGGAGGTCGCGACCCTGCTTGTTGGAGCCGGAGTTGGTGTTGCACGTGGAGCTCGTTGACCCTGCGGACTTCGGTTCGGATCTGTCGATTGTCTGGCCTTGTCTGGCGGATATGTTCGACTGGCCTTGATGGCAGTTATTGCACGTGCCGTGCGGCCTGCGTGGCGGCGGTAGGGCCCCTGTGCGGTCTGTGTGGCGGCAGGGAGGATCGCGCGTAGCCTGTGTGGTTGCGGCGATGGACTGCCGATGATGTGTTCCGGCAGGTAGCTCGATTGGGCACCTATCGAGTGATATCCCGTGCGGTCTGTGTGGCGCCGGTTGATGGACCGACCTGAGCGACGGCTCCGTTGGTGTGGTGGTGGTGGACCACGATGTATTCAGATCTGATTTCTACCTTGCGCGGAAGTGCGAACGCATCCTCGCCGATCCCTTGGCTTGTGTAGTCGCGTGTGGGGATGTGTTGCGTATTGTCCGTTAGACCGTATGTGCCTACGGTAGGTCTCTACGGAGACCCGATGTTTGGACCGTGCGGCCTGTGTGGCGGCGGTGAGGTTGAACCGTGTGGCCTGTGTGGTACCGGTGTTTGTGGACCGTGCGGCCTGTGTGGCGACGGCGATGTTGCGGACCGTGAGGCCTGTGTGGCAGCGGTGGCGATTGTAGACCGCGGGGCCTGTGTGGCAGCGGAAACGATCGCGGGACGGATGTCAGGTTTGGCCCTTGGTGGCGTTGTTGTTTTACTGCTTTGTATTCCATGCCATGCTATACTAGTATGTTAGGGCATATAGGTGAGCTTGTCATACGGGGTTTCCTTATGGAAACTCAGGCATTGTTGTTGCATCTTTTTCAGGACCGCGTTAGGTTCCGGCGGGTGGTGACCGAGGGAGATTGCACTTTGGGACTGGATCCTGTCGTCTGCCTACTGTAGGTCGTCGTGATTACATGTATCTTGTGTTTTGCGTTATGATGTAATCACTCTTTTGACAAACTCGTATTGTATTCTGGTGCACCAGACTTATTTATGTATTTCTTTCAGTAATGTCCCCACTCTTGATGGTTGTGTCCATGTGTTTCTCTTAATTTAAAAAGTTTAAATTTTCCGCTGTTCGGGGATGTTACAGTGGTGGTGTTGGTGCATTTGTTTGTTCGTGTAATTTTTTGACGTTGTTGTTTTAGCTTAGTTAGTGTATTGAAAGATGCGATATATTGGGAATAATATGTGCCTGATGAGTTTGTTAATGTTCAGATGCGTGGTTGAGTTGAGTTGACTCTTTTTTTTTAATTGTTTTCCTCCAACAGAAAATTCGTATGTTCGATTAATAAACACCAATTCAATAGCTTACGGAACTACATCCAACAAAAGGTGGACTTTATTTTAAATCTACATACGTCCCTCGATACTATACGAGGGACCTCTTAGTTTAGTTTCATTATGAATGTTACAAATATTGAGCTTAAGTTTTTATTTTATTTTAAAACTTCACAAAAAAATATCTTTTCTTTTAATATTTCTTTCACTTCTTTTAGGCTGTTTCAGTAGAAAAAAATAAAATCAAGATAACGGAAGGTTTTGGTTCACCACATGGTAGTCATCTCCTCTAATAAGAGTGGAATCCATATTATGGCAACGCATGCACTTTGTGTGAACCCTCTAAAGCCAAGTTGCGCTGAGGAGCAAGCCCGAGCATGTGGTGAAGTCCTTTGCAAGCCATAGATGAGTGTCACTGAGGCACAAGGAAGGTTCGACGATCTCTAATATTTACCGTCAATAATTATCGATACGATTTAGGTGTTCTTGTGGAGTTTTGAATGTTACCACCATTAGCAGCTCGCTTTTGCCTTGCTATCAACTCCCATTATGTCTACATGCCCCTTACAGCCAATGAAAAAATGAGGTTATGTCCAATGGCATTAGAACTGAGACGGATGGTAATCACAATCTTATGGTAAGGGACAATTACAAAATCCCATATTACCCCTCTTTTTGTCTCGACTTAAAAACATTAAAAATCAAAATTATTTCAAAAATCAAAATCCAACTGCTCCATCCATCCTCCAACTTTCTTGTGCCACGTAAGCCGTAACGAACTTCAAAATGTCAAAGCCGATAACTGCAACCGCAATAACAAACTCCCGAAACCCAACGACGTCCCCAAATCCTTCTAGAAGCAACGATGCCACGTCACTCATTCCCCCTCCAACTCTCTCCCGCTTCCCTCCCCCTATTTAAACCCCTCACTCCCACTCTCCACCATTCCCACTGTCGCCGAGAAGAACAAACTTCGTCGTCAAGGTGCTTCCGAAACCCTAGTTTTATTCGTTCGTATTACCAAATCTGACTCGATCGTAGCGTTTTGGTTTTGATTGAATTCCCGTGTTTTGGAGCTTCTTTTGAAGGGTTTCTGAGGTTTTGGAGTGTGATTTTTTTTGTTGGATTTTTTTGCAGTTTTGTGCGTTGGATCTTAGTTTCTAGTGTTTCGGTGAACAAAACTAGAGATAATTGCCAAGTCTTCCGTAAACCTAGTTCTTCTCTACATGTTAGTTTCTTTGGTTGAAACTGATCTTGTGATGCACTTGATTAGGATTTGAGTCCATTCTAGTAGATCAAAGTGCAGAGTCGTCGTTAATGACCTTCTTTTGGAGGTTTCCGACCTTTATGGGGGAGGATAGTGTACGCTGTTGGTTTGTTCTAGTTGCAGTTTCGATTCCTCTATGTTTTGAACATTTTATTCCGAGATATTTTGATTTTGTTGTAGTAAGAAGTATGATGTGGCTTTCTTGAATATCTTGATTGGTTTGTGGTACCATTTTACACTTGATGTAGGCAGACAGCTACCTAAGTTTGAGAGATGATTCTGTTAGATTTAGCATTAAAAGTTGTATTTGTAGGTACAGTTTTTAGGCACCGATAGGGTGAATTTGTATTGATCTTTGTGCGACATGGGGTGCTCTGTTTGATTCAATTTTAGAATGTGGTTGAATGTCGAAACCAATATTGTGATGCACTTGATTAGGAGTTTGCGTCCATTTTTGTAGCGAATTGTGTGTGTTTGATCAAATTGCATGAGGATATTTGGCCGTTGTAGTGCGGATGGATACGTTGTTTGATACTCCTTTAGCTTGTAGGCTGGATGTTATCTTTATTTATCAGGATACATGAGGATAGGACTACCCTGTGCTTTCAACATTTTTTCAGATAATTTTGCTTGTGGGTTTTCTTGACTATCTTGCATCATTTTACACTAGATGTTATAGGGTTGAGAGATGATTCTGTTGGATTCAGTGGAAGTTATATTGGTAGGTAGGTCAGTTTTTTGGCACAGATAAGGAAAATTTCTTTGATCACCACGCGATATGGAGTGGTTGGTTTGATTCCCATTAACTAAAAGTATTCCATAGTCAATCCCAATCACTAAATTATAGGTCAAATCCTTCACATGATTATGTTCTCTGAGATATAAAACTTGAAAACCAATTTTAGTGATGATTTAATTTCACAACTTTATGGAATTAATGTTGAAAAATCCATTCCTAGATGCAATTTTAGATATGTTTTCCAAATGGCATGTGCAGCCGACATTGAAAATATTTTCTATTGGATGACCGTAATTCTGTAAGTATTCTATTCTGCCTTGGATGTGGTTTACGGATTAAGATACTTTAATGTTTTAGCAGACAAGTTTTCAGGATCTTTGTCTTGCAACAAAGTGGGCATTGATGAATGTTGCTGTGTCTAGGTTCTGGTGGTTCAAAAATTATAGAGAATGAGTGTTGTTGGGTTTGATATTGGCAATGAGAGCTGCAAAGTTGCAGTTTTCCGGGCAAGGGGCATTGAGGCTGCTCTTAATGATGAGTCCAAGCGTGAAACTCCTGCCATTGTATACTTTGGAGATAAGCAAAGGTACATTGGGACTGCTGGGGTATCTTCCTCTTTAATGAACCCCAAGAGTTCAGTGTCACAAATCATGCGCTTAATAGGCCTGAAGTTTTCTGATCCTGTGCTCCAAAATGACCTGAAATCCCAACCATTTTCAGTCACAGAGGGACCAAATGGATTCCCATTGATTCACACAAGCTATTTAGGTGAAAAGAAGACTTTTACTCCTATTCAAGTTCTGAGTATGATTTTTTCAGACCTGAAAAGCATCGCCGAGAAGAATCTCAAGACGCCGGTGTCAGACTGTTGTATTGGAGTACCAGTCTTTTTCACTTATCTCCAGAGAAGGGCTGTCTTAGATGCTGCAAAAATTGCAGGTTTAGATCCACTCTGCCTGTTCCATGAGACTACTGCCACAGCCCTGGGTTATGGAATCTATAAAACCGATTTGTTAGGGAATGACCATACTAATGTGGCTTTTGTTGACATTGGTCATGCAAACATGCAGGTCTGCATAACCAGATTCAAGAAGGGAGTGTTGAAAATATTGTCTCATGCTTTTGACCAATCTCTTGGTGGAAGAGATTTTGATGAGGCCCTTTTCCAACATTTTTCCGTGAAGTTTAAGGCTGAGCATAAAATTGATGTTTCCCAGAATTCTCGTGCCTCACTACGTCTAAGGGTAGAATGTGAAAAATTGAAGAAGGTACTGAGCGCAAATACCGATGCTCCTCTAAATATTGAATGCTTGATGGATGAGAAGGATGTCAGAGGATTCTTGAAGAGGGAGGAATTTGAAAAAATATGTGTCCCTGTGCTACAAAGGATTCGACAACCACTACAGAAGGCGCTTGATGATGCTGGAATTGGTATTGAAAGCATTCATGCAGTTGAGGTTGTAGGCTCTGGTTCTCGGGTTCCTGCAATTACTAAGATATTGGCTAAGTTTTTCCACAAGAAACCAAGGCGTACAATGAATGCAAGTGAATCTGTTGCTCGTGGTTGTGCCCTTCGATGTGCAATGCTTAGCCCCACCCTTCATGTGCGGAAGTTTCAGGTAAACTTCTTCTGCAATATTTGTTTATTTTGTTATTTTGCTCTAACAAATTGTGTTACTTATAATTTCATATTTTTATCAAGGCTTAGTTAATTGTTTTTTTCATTACATGGCTATAACGTTTTTATGACTCTGAACTGAAGTTGAACGAGATCCTCCCTTTCCCGACTGGTCTCTTATGTGAAAGTACTACTGAATCTCCATCCGCTGCAGCATGGAATCACAGAACTGTTGTATTTCCAAAGGGGAGTCCAATCCCTAGCACCCGGATCTTGACTTTTTCTAGATCAAGTACATTTTCAGTTGATGTTGTGTACACAGACATCGGCAATCTTCAATCTCAAGAAAAGATTAGCACATACACAGTATGTAAAGCAATCTAACATTTACTCATAATCATTTCATATCTATGATAAATGGTAACACAGTTCATGAATTGATTTAATAGATCGGCCCCTTAAGTCCAGCCAAAGCTGGACGGGCTAAGGTGAACGTAAAAGTGCGGTTAAATCTTCATGGGATTGTGTTGGTAGAGTCCGCAACTGTAAGTGTTTGCATCTTTCATGGAGCTTTTAGAATGAAGCAGTTGAGTAATCGATATAATATGTTTTACCAACCTTCAATCTTAATTGGTTGAAGATGTTAGAGGAGGAGGAAGCTGAAATTCCCGTAATCTCAAAAGGTGACCCTATGAAAGGAGATGTGAAATCAGGGTTGCTACAGCTAGGTCCTGTAGTCAATGAAGTAGCAGATGTGGAAAGTCAACCCGAAGAGCAGACAACAAGGATGGAAAGTGACACAAAGGTGCAACATTGCTATACTAATTTCAGTGTCCTTTATAATTCTTCTTTCTCTTGTTGAGTACTCCTGTCTGTAATATGGTCTGAAGATGCTTAGAATGCTGAATCTAAATCCTTTTAAAAAACATTAAGAACATATGCAGCCTTATTGGTGTAAACCCTTTTTCTAAGAACCTATGCCGTCTTATTAGCATGAACGTGCCTATGGGGTAAACTTTTAGCCCATCAGATTTGCTTCCATGTATTCATGGCACAAAATTCCTCACGGGTTAATTATTTCTTAGAAAAGCAATTCTCTCCAATAAAAAATATTGGAGTGCCACAACATATTTACTTCAACGTTCAATGTTAGAACTTGGTGATTCTTGATTTCTCTTGAATATGGGCAATTTTTTTACTGCTTTATGTGTTATACAATATGGAACTTGGTGCTTGTTTCGAACATCATTGGAAGTAGTTCAAAGTTGTTATGGTTTATGGTATGCAATTCATAGTTAAAGTTTTCAGACATATGGGAAACCATTAATATTTTGTCGTTTTTCCCTTTTAATGTGTCATGAACTCATCTTTACATCTGTGCTTTTCATATTAGTACTTGATATTTATCTTGTCTTGGGAGCTTTATTTATTGCTTGAGTTGAGCTAATTCAGTGACCATCATTTGATCTGCGTTTGTGTGATTTTGTAGGTTAAGCCTACAAACATGGAGGAGAAGAAAACAAATGTTACTGTTTTAGAGCAGGTTCATGGTGCACTTTCTTCAGATGAATTGCAGAAAGCAGTGGAGGAGGAAAGTAAAATGGCTTTTCAAGATAGAGTGATGGAAGAGACAAAGGACAAGAAAAATGAAGTCGAAGCTTACGTCTATGACATGAGAAACAAGGTGTGAAGATGGTTCACACAAAATTGTATTATTTGCTACTAGGCCAGATGAATGACATGTATCTAACATGCAAATTTACATTTATACAGCTTCACAACATATATCGGGAATTTGTAGAGGAATCTGAAAGAAAAGCATTCTCATCTAAACTTCAAGAAGTGGAAGGCTGGCTATATGAAGAGGGTGAGGATGAGACCAAAGAGGTTTACATTGCTAAACTTGAGGAGCTAAAAAAGGTCAGTTATTAACCTTACCCTATTTTCCTCGACTTCTAGCTACTAGCTAAGGGGTTATGATATGTGTGACAAAATTGGTTTTGCAGCAAGGGGGACCTATTGAAGAGCGTTACAAGGAAAATCAAGAAAGAGAGATTGCACTCGAAAGGCTAGTCAACTTTATCAATAGGCACAGGAATACAGCAGTGTCAAATCATCCAAGGCTGGATCATATCAACACAGCAGATAAGCGAAAGGTTTCTAAAACCTTATACTTAACATGGCTGTGTATATCATAATTTTGATATTTTATGCTTAGGGTGATGATTTTGCAATCCTTGCAGGTTGTTAGGGAGTGTGAACGAGCAGAGTTATGGTTGAAGGAGAAATGTCTACAACAGGATGCTTTGCCCAAGCATGCCAATCCAGTCCTCCTTTCGTCCGAGTTGAAGGACAGAACCACAGCCTTAGACCGGTACTGATTCTCCACCTCTTCAGAAACCACTTATCTGAAAAGAAATGCTCTTTCTCTGTTTAACCATGACACGTCTTTATGTCAAATCATTAACATGACTTACTGGGATTTGATGTTCCCGTTGGAATATAAATTACAAGTTTATCTTCCCATAAGTATGAGGAAAATTGCATGTCATTTTTCTTACAAGAAAAAGATAGTTGCCTATTTACTTCTTTTTAACAGTTGAAATATTTTGTGAGACAATAAATTTGTTTACTTAGAAGTGTCATCACTGCAGGTTTTGTAGAGCGATTATGAAAAAAACCAAACAGTCACCTAAAAAAGTGCAGACACCATCACCACAGAAATCAGAGACGGGTCGACAACAACAAGCAGCTGCTTTTGTTGATGGAAATTCAGGGTCAAATGTTGATTCACCATCTGCCACGCAGCCTATGGACACTGATGAGCTGAAACAGTTTTCTTCTCCTCCATCACCTTAATCTGGAGAGTTGAAGCAGGTTGCAGCAAACTACTCCTAACCAATTTATCTGAAATGTTATGGGTTGTTAAATACTTGGACTACGGGATGGTGTTTGACATCTGAGAGATCTTTGGTGGCATTCTTTGTTTGATTTTGGGAGAGTCTGTGCTGAAGGAGTTGGGTAATTCTTGTCTTCCAGGATCCTCTTTACTGCTCGTAAGATGTTGCAGAAAATTAGTCTTGCCTTTTGGTTTGAGTTTTCCCCTAAAGTTTCCTGCATTTCTCTGCCAGCTGGAAGTGTTGTTTCATCTGACTGTATGAGGTTGAGTCGGCTTGCCTATTTGGCAAATATAGTCTTTACACATTCTCTTAAGATCATACATCTTGACATGAAAATGTATAAATCCTTACAAGAGAGGATTGAAGTTCACCTTCCAATTTATATTGTCAGGAATTTCTGATAGTAACAGACTAATGTGCATTTTTCGATGGTTTTAAGCCGTTTGTCTACATGGTCTTTCGTAGGGGTGAGCAAAACCGGATATCCGAATTTTCGGATACCCGAAATCCGGATATCCGATTTTCCGGATCACCAAAATATCATTCCGGATCCGATCCGGATTAAACTGGATATCCGGATTTCGGGTATCCGAAAATTCGGATATCCGGTTTCCGGATATCCGATTATTGTTCTTATAAATACCTACATAAATTTTCACATTTTCTCTAAGCTTTCCAATACAAATTTTAGTCCAAAATACTAATAAAAATATTATATCAATAATTATGCAAGGATAAAGAAATCATAATCACCAAAAGATTCACAAAACTTATTCTCCACCATAAACACGAAAAGATCAAATGATTCGTAAGAAATAAAAATCACAAAGTCAAATTGGAATTCAGGAGTCCACTACAAAGTCAGTGTTCTTATAGTAATGCCGGAGTTGGAGAGGAATGAGACGATGGACTGGAGAGGCTAGGGTTCGGTCAGATGAAGAGGGATTTGTGAGAATCCGGTTATTCGGATTTGACAAGTATTCATAATTCGGATTCGGATATCCGAATTCTCCAAATGTTTGATCCGAATCCGATCCGAAAAGGAGGGTAGAAAATCGGATCGGATACCCGATCCGGATTATTAGGGTCGGATATCCGAATATTCGGATGTAACAAATCGGATACCGGATCGGAAAACCGGATATCCGAATTTTTCGGATTTTTCTGCTCACCCCTAGTCTTTCATGCACGTTTGTCAATGCTAGCTTCAATTTGTGGTGTCAATTGTGCTCACGTGAGATCTTGTTAATCTTAAGAATCATAAGAGCACCCTTAACGGGTGCTCTTTGCCCGGGCGCCCGGTAGGGCGCCCGGGCAGCCCTCCCTTAACGGGAGGGCGCGCCCAGGGCGGGGCGCCCTGGGCGCCCGAGCAGGGGGCCACGTGCCCCCCTCCATTCGTCCAGTTTTTTTTGTTTTTGTTTTAAAAATAAAAATTATTTTTATAATTAGGATAACGTATTAATTAGGTAAATGAAATTTAATTAATTAGGTATTACAAAATAATTGAAAAAATATTTTATGATTAATTAACAATTTTATGATTTACTTAGATATAAAAAAATTAAAAAAAACATAAATAATTTAAGAAATACAAAATACAAATACAATACATATACACTTCGGAAACAAAATACAATACAAGTACAGAATACGAAATACTGTAGGTCCTCGATGTTTGAGAAGTCCAAGCATCGATCAAATCGTCTCGTCTTTAGTGAGTCACGTGCGTACTGTAAGTCCTCGATGTTTGAGAAGTTCAAGCCTCGATCCAATCGTCTCGTCTTTAGTGAGTCACGCGCGTACTGTAGGTCCTCGATGTTTGAGAAGTTCAAGCCTCGATCCAATCGTCTCGTCTTTAGTGAGTCACGCGCGTACTGTAGGTCCTCGATGTTTGAGAAGTCCAAGCCTCGATCCAATCGTCTCGTCTTTAGTGAGTCACGCGCGTACTCTAGGTCCTCGATGCTTTAGAAGTCCAAGCCTTGATCCAATCGTCTCGTCTTTTGTGAGTCAAGCGCGTACTGTTGGTTACTTCTCACAACTATAAATGCACTCCTCCTGGTTGGTTCTCTTTCATTCATCTACGAACAATGTCTTCACCCGATAAGTCTTCCAGTTGGAAGTCTTCATCATCTTCAACATCCAATGACGAAGTTTACGACCAAGTGTTGAACTCCTTAACGGATTATATCTCCCAAGTATGGACCAACGTCCTAAGAGGCGTAGAATGCGAACTTCGAACCCAGATAGAGATATGGAGCTTGGTTACAACCGTTTGATTGCGGATTATTTTTCTAACGACCCTGTTTATCCTGACAACATTTTCAGGAGAAGATTTAGGATGTGAAAGCATGTATTTCTTCGCATTGTGAGTGTCATTGATGCGTCTGATGTCTTCTTCCAACGTAATCCAGACGCCACCGGTAGGATGAGCATCTCTGGCCTGCAAAAATGTACTGCGGCGATTCGTATGCTAGCGTACGGTGTTGCGGCTGATGAGGTGGACGAATACTTGAGGCTAAGCGAATCCACGGCAAGAAACGCACTTGAGAAATTCTGCGATGGTGTAATTAACAACTTCGACGGTGAGTACCTCCGAAGACCTAATGCAAATGACCTAGCACGACTACTTCACGTTGGTGAGCAGCGTGGGTTCCCAGGCATGATGGGAAGTATCGATTGCATGCACTAGGTGTGGAAAAATTGCCCGGTTGCTTGGAGGGGCCAATATCAAGGGCGTAGTGGCAATGCCACTCTTGTCCTCGAGGCAGTGGCGTCGGCTGACTTGTGGATATGGCACTCGTTTTTTGGCACACCAGGTTCATGCAATGACTTAAATGTCCTGCAACGATCTCCGGTTTTTGACGACGTAATGGAAGGACGAGCTTCACCTGTGAATTTTGAGGTAAACGGTTCTCGATATAATATGGGATATTATCTTACTGATGGTATTTATCCAAAATGGGCAGCATTCATTCCGTCCATCGTTCATCCACAAACACCGAAGGACAGGTTATTTGCTGAACGACAGGAAGCAGCACGCAAAGATGTAGAACGTGCATTTGGAGTCTTGCAAGCGCGATTCGCGATAGTGAAGAAGTCATCTCTTGCATAGAGTAAGATTGTACTTAACAAAATAATGACAGCTTGCATTGTAATGCATAATATGATAGTGGAGGATGAACGTGATTCCTTCGGTAATTTTGGAGATTGGAACGAATTTGTTCAGGATCAACCTGGAAAATCCGTGAACGACGCGGTTCGGTATTCCACTGACCGTGTATTGGATATTACTAAGTACTTGAGAATGAGAGATCAAGTTCGTGATCGCACCACACATTTGAACCTTCAAGCCGATTTGGTCGACAATATATGACAACGCTTTGGAGGAAATGCGTCTTGATGTATTTGAAGTTTAGTATTTAAGCATGTATTTTTAGTTTTAGTTTCTCAATTTCCGGTTAATGTACTATGTAATGTGGTTTTCTAAATTTTAATAATATTTTGTATTTATTAATTAAATGTTAATTAAAAACGAATGAATTGTTGATATTAAATAATTACGATAATGATTATTAATATATTTTGTTGATTGTTGAAAGAGTTATGGAGAGGAGAATAAAAATAATGACGTGACAACAAATACTGTAGCGTGACTGGGTGGATTGGGTAATGATTAAGGATTTTGTAGGGGGGTTGGTTTGTGCTGACGTGGCAGAGAGAGAAGCTGACGTGGCTGAGAGAGAAAGCAGGACGTTCGGGAACTGTCTGGGCGCCGTTAACGATGCTCTAACAACTAAGAGAGGCGAGTATCGGGATACATGAGAACAGGATAAGCCTGATGTGATGTGGCAATTAAGTATTGGTGCTTGGCTGATATATGTGTTAGCCAAGCTATGACAAGTTGTAGATTATTAACTCATCGATTTGTTTTTTCACAAAATTACCAAATTCCAGTCTTTAAAATTACAAAAAAGAACAACTAGTTCTATTTGGCAACTGGTCTTGTTGACTTTTAGTGGTGGTTTTAAATTCTACGATATCGATATCTTCTGCAAGAAACTCCAGAGCTGCAAAATTAATTGTATTTTCTTGACATCCTCTTCTTGATTGTAAGGAAATTTCCATTGATTAGGCTAAGAAGCTAAGGAATAAAAAGTTGGATGGTTGTACTTGGAGTTACTAATTAGACGCCAAGTGGCCCTTTCCGTAAAAAGGAGCAGACACGAGGGCAGTTCCCCACCAAAGCCAGTCGCCACCACTCTTAGCCACTCCACTCCACTCCACTCCCAAGTAAACTCTTATCACAAGTTCACAACCAAGAACCAATGGATGTTGGAACCATAAGCAACTCAATGTGTTTATCGATGGGAGGAAGCTCTTGTCTCTCACGCTACACTATGCTCCAACACATCCCACCATCTCTCTCCCTCTCTACTTCCGCTCTTCTATATGCCCACAGGAAACGAGCAAAGACCAAGACTTCTCCAACCGCTCAACACCAACTCGACGACAGACAAAGAAACGCTGGATTCGCCTACAAAAAGCCTTTTCTGGATCAGTTTAGAGCCACTCCCGTCCATGGGGGTGATAAAGGTGAGAGCTTTTCTGATTTTGTTTTATGAGGTACTGATATTCCCTTGTGTAATTGCTTAGGAGACTCGACCCTTAGGATTTCATAAGCATTAACCTGTTGGAATGTTTTCTTTGAAAAAAATTCTTCGATTTATACTCTTAATTATTTTGTTTGCAAGATCTTAATGAATCTATAAAGAAAACGAATATATTTTTTTACCAAGAATACACCGGATTTAGTTTGATTAAAAAAATTAACATTAAAATCGTCGAAAATGAAGTGTCACAATCTTCTTGGCTATAATGTCCCCCACAGCCACAATAAACCCATATATATATTTGTGTGTGTAGGTATATATAGGTATTAGGCAAGAAGTGGTATGGGCAATAAATAGCCCAAATTGGTTCTGTAATAGCGATGGTAATCTTTAGGAACTCATGCCTCGGATTGCTTTTCTCCCCACTTTAACAATTACCTGTAAGATCCTCCCAACCTTTTGCAATAAATCCAGAAAATGCACAATCATACAAATATGATCTGAAATTGCTGCAGGAAAGACCCTTTCAATAGATTTTGTTCATACTTGAAACCTCATGAAGACGGTGGAAACAACCCTTTGAGATGTGAGGTGGGTCGCATATCGTCCATTGTTGGAGAGTAAGGCTGTGAGATGAGAAACACCTAAATGACTCTTGTTGATTGATCACTTATAAGATTGGATCACTATATGATTGTGCATGTGATTTGTGTGAGCTACATCAACTTGTTTTCCATTTGCATTATATGGCATTGGCCACTTGCCAAATTATTGAGATATTTGAATGGAGCAAATGAATTGTTGATGGCAATTTCATCTAAAACTCGTCCAAACAAATTCTGCAATAGTCTTTTTAAGGCCCATTGCACCATCACTTTTCCCCCCTGAATATCTAGTGGCAATGTTGGTATGCAAGACACAAATGTTTACACATGCATCTTGTTTGGTTGGTTCTTGTTCGTTTTATCTTTCTTTTAGCATCCTTGATGTGTCATTGATATTATAGTGATACTTTTTTTTTGTAGAATTACGCATTTTTGTTTCTCTGAGTTATGTTTTTCACCCACTGGTAGTATTTTGTAACTGGTAGTATTTTTTCACCATATCCACCGGTATGGTCATTTTTAGTATCAAAGTGACCTCTGGCTTATCATGTGGCATTTCATTTCTGAGTGTTATGTTTATGTGCATTATACAGTCCTATGAGAGGAAACGAAATATATAGTGTCCAAGAACAACCAGAGATGCATCATTGATCCGTACATGACTATCTATATATTTTTTCCAAGCAGCATTGATTGGGCTTCGAGTAAAGTACCTTCCTGCAATCCATGCATATGATGGTCGAGGAGAAAATGTGGAATTGTTAGAATTGGATACTGCCCGATCAACATTCAACAGCATCTTGAGCCCTCCTTCGCTGGATGTGACTTCTGAAAAGATGAGCAGCATGATTAAAGAAGAGCAATCTGATTCATCATCAATATTACCAAATAACAGATCTTCAACAACAGCAAAGGAATTCTCAATGTTAAATAATCAAGTAAACCATTTAAATATCTCCTTATTAGCGATTGTGTATTACATCACTGTTTCCTTTTTTTGTACACGATAAAAGTTATTCCAACTTCAACTCTTGGAGATCCTTTTTCTCCTGATGGTTTCAGTGCTTGCTCCTTGATATACATGATGATTTGTCCAATGTACTAGTTTATTTTACTTATAGTTGGAGCCTAGTATCTGTAGTAGTTTCCCAACAGCATCTCCTTATCCTCCTTCGGTCCATATCATGGTGTTTTTTTAAAGATCTTTAGACAATGTCTTATCTTTGACCTTTTCTCTTGTGGCAGGAGATTGAAGGGAGCTTCTCCTCTACAAACAGAATCCTTGATTTCGAGGAAGCACTGTTCATACTAGATCAAGGACCGGATGCTGTTTCCACCATCCTCTACGTTCCGCTTCTACAGGAATGTGCAAACAAGAAATCTGTTATGGAAGCCCGTATGGTCCATGCTCACATCATCAAGACAGGAGCTCAACAGGACCTTTACTTGTCCACGTCGCTTGTCAATGTCTATGCTAAATGCGGCGTCATGGAAGATTCACGCAAGCTCTTTGACATGTTGCCCCATAGGAATATCGTTACCTGGACTGCCGTCATCACGGGCTATGCTCAAAACTCTCAACCACAAGAAGCTATGCACATATTCATTCAATCATTGGAATCGGGATCTTATCCCACCAACTATACATTAGGTGCTGCTCTCAACATCTGTCGCTCCTTGTTGGCACTTGAGGTGGGCAAGCAAATTCATGGCTATGCTATTAAGTACCAAGTTGTTACTGATTCAAGTGTGGGGAACTCACTTTCCAGCTTGTACTCCAAGTGCAGGAAGTTACAGTCTTGTATTAAAGTCTTCAACAAAGTGGTTGATAAAAATGTCATCTCATGGACTACAATCATATCTGCCTGCAGCGACAATGGTCGGGCTGACTTGGGCCTGAGTATATTCGTCGACATGCTTAGGGAGGATGCGAAACCCAACGAGTTCACACTGACCAGTGCGATGAGTCTCTGTTGTGCAGCGCAGGATGTGAGACTTGGAGAGCAGATTCACTCTTTGTGCATAAAGTATCCGTGCCAATCAAGCCTTCCTGTTGGGAACTCGATCATGTATATGTACCTGAAGTGTGGAAAGACTGACGAGGCAAAGAGAGCCATTCGAAATGTGGAGAGCCTCAATCTGATCACCTGGAATGCTATGATTGCAGGGTACGCCCAAATGATGGACCTAGAGAGCGATGACGTTGTCTCCCACTCTAGAGGCTTAGAGGCACTTGAGATTTTTGTACAGTTGAAAAGGTCAGATATGAGACCAGACCTTTTCAGTTTCTCAAGCGTCCTTGCAGTTTGCAGTGGCTTGACAGCATTGGAACAAGGGGAACAAATTCATGCTCAGGTTGTAAAAACTGGATGCTTATCTGATGTTGTTGTTGGCAGCGCCCTGGTTAACATGTACAACAAATGTGGAACCATAGAGCAGGCAAGCAAAGCCTTTGTGGAGATGCCTGCTAGGACGTTAATCTCATGGACTTCTATGATAGCAGGCTACTCTCAGCATGGACGATCCAAGGAAGCACTACTGCTTTTCGAGGATATGATATTGGCGGGGTTGAGGCCAAACCAAGTAACTTTTGTTGCGATTCTCTCTGCTTGTAGCCATGCAGGATTGGTTGATGAGGCACAACACTATTTCAGAATAATGAAGGAAGAGTACAAGATCAAACCTGTTATGGATCACTACGCGTGCTTGGTGGATATGTTTGTAAGGCAGGGACGTCTAGAAGAAGCATTTGAATTTATCAAGACAATGCCTTTCGAACCAAATGAGGTTTTGTGGTCTATTCTAGTGGCCGGTTGCAGAAGCCTTGGGAATATGAATTTGGCTTTTTATGCTGCTGAACGTTTACTTGAGCTGAGACCCAAGGTTGCTGAAACTTATATACTTTTGTTGAACATGTACATCTCTGCTGAAAGATGGCAGGATGTTTCAAAGGTGAGGAAGATTATGAAGGAGGAGAAGATTACAAGTGTGAAGGAGTGGAGCTGGATCAGTGTTAAGCAGAAACTTTATTCCTTTACAACAAATGATAGGTCACACTCGCAAACAACCGAGATGCATGGGTTGCTGGAGAGTTTGCTTGAGAAAGCAAAAGGTATGGGATATGATTGTCACAAGGGGTTGGAGATGATGGAAGAGACTGAGGAAGAAAAGACATTTTGCTTTGATGTTCATCACAGTGAGATGTTAGCCATTGCCTATGGATTGTTGAACACACCAGACGGTTCAGCAGTGAGAGTTGTGAAGAATGTTAGCATGCATAAAGATTGCCATAGTGCTGTGAAATACTTCTCCATGTTGACAGGCAGAGAAATCATTGTCCGGGACAGCAAACGGCTTCATAAATTCAGAGATGGACAGTGTTCATGTGGAGATTTCGCTGCATTCCTGTGAATCAATGATGATGATAATAAAGAAAAACAGAGAGAATTCTGCAAGATTAATGTTTTTGTGTCCCTGCAATTGACTGTTATGCAACATATTTGAAGAGAGAATCGGTAAGTTTTTCTTCTCAAATCTCATTCTTATTCAGTTCTTATGCTACATTCTTTGGTAAAGTTTCTTTTATTTGTTTCTTTTGCATTAAACATGTGTTACTAATATAGTGAACATGTGTAGTTTTCAACTTATTCTTCTCATTTTTCTCTATACATTTGTTGCTTTCAACTTAAATGAATATAAACTTAATGCATTATATGATCTCTCTTTTCTAACCACATTGCTCAAGCAAAACCCCGTGGCCAGTAACAAAGGTTCTTGATATATCCATTTTACTTGTGTAAAAAATTACAAAAAAAACAGTATTTATGTCACCTGAAAAACCATCATCCTCACCGAGTGAGTTTTAGCCTCTAGGAAGCCACCTCCTCGGTACATGTTGTTTCCCTTTTATGACTCAACAAACATTGAACTCACAGACAGAATGTTTCATTTCCGCAACAAGAATAAATGTGCCACTCTTAGAAAAATTTCCCACTTAGCTGTAATGATAAAGACTAGAGAGTAATTATGACTTGCTTTCAAAAGGTGATATGTCGTGGTGTTTGTTCTTTCTTTACTTTCAGTTTCAGATAAGCAATGTTGCATGAAATGTTCAACAGAAAGTCCTCAATAAGCAGCCACTACCCAGGTTTCAAGCTTATGTGTAAATAATTCATTTGAAATTTTGAATTTTGACTGCACATTCTGTTTTTGTCTTGCTGTAAGGCATCAGTAGGGCTTCCTATATCAGTTCTGTGCAGGATGGGGTTGCATTAGGATATGAGTCGTCAGTAATATAAATTTCTTTTAGACGAACTGTCTCGTGTTCTACGCAAGTTATACTTCTCATGTTTACAAAGTTCATCCCCAACCATCAACCTAATTCAGAAAAATATAGAACATCATTCTTGTAGAGTAATATCATTTACTACTCACAGAATAGTTATGTCGGAATCATATTTTGCTCACTTGACTTGTGTAAATGTAAATACAGACTGCATTAGGTTGAGAAAGGGAAGGATTTCAAGAGCACTTCAGAAGGCTAAAGTAAGAAGCTTTATCAAATTACTTGGCTTCCACCGATGTTGCTACAGAGGAACTACAAAGCGAAATGCCGATGCTGCGGGGAGCAAGATGGGATAGTGGAACCCTCCTAATTGGAATTCAGAAGGAAGCTAATATAGAAGCACCATGCTCCTTAATCTCAAAAGAAACATTTAATAGCAGTAGCTGGGTTGGTCCCAAAATGAGTTGACACCAGCTAAAAGTTGCACTCTTCAGTTAAACATGGCAATCTGAAAGCGTCAAGAAAAGCAATCTTATTCTGAACTCTTGCCGAAGAAATATGAGGTGTTGACTGTTGCCAATCGAGGTAAATATGCAATCGTGTATGGTTATGAAGAGGAGAAAGGGCCATCCAGTGGTTGTGACTTGTCTACACTTCTTCTCAGATTGGACGAGGTGAAGAGTTCTCTACAACATCCTGAACTGAAAGCTGCGTGTATGGAAATTGAGAGAGTTGCTGGAGTTCTAAAAACCAACTCAAGGCAAATGGATTATTAAAGGCAGAAAGTGGTTGAGAAACTGAAACACTAAACACATCAAGAGAAGGGTTGAGAAACCAAAGCAGACCCCAGAGGAGCTACGGGTGAAGCAAACGTATTACTTGTTGAGAGCCTCGAGACTACCTGAGATGTCAACCGTCGATATTACCTACCAAAGATATTTTTTTGCCCTCATACCACAAAAGTCAGATAAGGGGCATTCCCGCATGCGTTTTTTATATGAAAGATTTATGTTGCATTTTTTAAAGGACCTGTTGATGCCATATCTGTAGATAATAAAGCACAAAACAAGTGTAACATCATAACTATACAATTATCCATTCATTGTAATTTTTCTTTTGTACTTTTGATAAACTCCATTGCAATAGATTGTTGACACTACTTGCATATATTATCACAGATATATAACTTCTTTCGAAATTATTGCTCTTCCACGTTTCAGTGCGTTTTATACAGTTTCTTTCTTCCACCTTGCAGAACAACAAACCGAATGGTAGGTTCACAGAAATTGCTATTTTGCAAATTCAGTAGTTTGGCTATTGCAGAAACGTCGACAAAAACTGCAGTATAATATATAGTGACTTCTCAGTTCTCAAACAAGAAGCTGTACTTTTGTAGCCTCTCGGATCAAAATTGTAGACAAAACACGTAACAATATGTCAAACTCTGATGGTCAAAATTGTTTTTCTAACAGAGCCAATGTCATTGGTCGATTCACATCCAGGAGAATGCCCTGCTTTAAAAATGGCCACATCACAAGTTCACCCGCAATGTGCATTTTTCATTGCTGATAGAGACATCAGACATGGCTAAAACCTGTAAATGCTATTTCTCCAACAATGAATATCATGCTATTTCACCCTCTTCAAACAGGTCATCATAGGCAACTGGAACACGTATCCTGTTCATAACGGATACCCTCTCCTCGGCAAGCGGAACACCTATTCTGTTCATAACAGATACCCTCTCCTCAGCAAGTGGAACACCTATTCTGTTTATAACGGATACCCTCCCCTCTTTAGATTGCTCGGTAGGCACTTCCATGGCATGCTCTTCTTCCTCAACTTTATCTCCCAACCTACCAGTCAGAGGTAAACTTTCTGGAATAGTCCGCTTTTCATTTACCGCTGTAGGTTTTGTGGGTTTAGACTGTTTCTGGAACTGTTTCTGCATAAGATAACCATGGGACCATCAGAGATTCAGATATATGTACTGAAATAAGGTCACAAGTAATGCCTATTCGCTAGAGATGGTAATTATTGAGTTTTGTACTAATGTTGGATCAATCCTTGGGTAGAAAAGAAGTCGCAAAGCTGTAATTACTTATCTTACATTGTGAAGATGAAAATATATGACAATTGACATGGACAGCCCTTTGAGATGGTAGTTGGACGATTTATTATAGGCATAATGTACTATAGTTCATTTGAATGGCTAGTATAGATATGGTTATGTACATCAACAACCCCTCCATATATCTAATTGTCTTAAACTATATACTTATGAACTTGTGTTTCTGGCAGGAACAAAAATACAGCCAACTATTGGCTAAGTCAACACATTGACATGATCAATTTGATTATAACCTGAGAAACAATCAGGTTGATATCACAATCTCACGTGCCAACTTCGTATAAATTCATGTAAAAAGTCATGTCCCATGTTTCCATGATCCCGTCTATATCAAACCGGTATTATGAACGGTGTAATCTTAATCTGAATGACTAGTGCCTATAGCAAGACCATAAGACTTGCAAGATAAAAATAATGGTGATGGATGTCAATGTCTCAATGATACCTCAAATTCCCTCCCCTTGGCCATAATTTCTTTATAAGCTTTAGATTCACGTGTTTTGAGGATATTCCACAAAATACCACCAGCAGTGCGAGGCCGTCTTCCATCAGCAGTCTGCTGTCCACCACATGCTTGAATTGCTTCTACCTGCAACTTAAAAATTCAATAAGCTGTCCAAAATACAATGAAACTATCTATGCCATACCTTGCACCAACAAAAGCAAACAGAAACAAATAAAGTAAAATTTCAACACAATATTAAGCACAGCCTAATTAGGATTCAAGCCTACTGTGTTTAAACCGAAAGCATCCCATTATACCATAACTGAAAGAAGAGTCAAGTAACGTTTACTTGTTGCTTTAAGCAGAATTTAATTGCATTTTACTTGTGATATATAGGTTGTTCAACGAAGATTCAAAATTGAAACCACGCCTAACTTAAACATCTGAAACAATGGATACAAGCACACACATGCATTTACAGATGCAGTGGAAGCACGTGTATTCACTAGAACTGTGTGGTTTTTGAGAAGTTTGGTTACAAAACTAGAACTAAGTGGTTGATGTGCAGACTCAAACTAAATTGCTCAAATTATAGCTGCTTGATTTTCAGATAGTTAGGATGCAAATATTTACCTATTCAACTTCACTTTCTTTATTTGCAAGGATTAACCATTATCTTTCAAAGGTGTGATTCAAGTACCATAACTTAAATAGAATATGCAGCATGGAAACATCATACCTCTTTCACAAGATCACTGACTGCCGGTAAACCAAGGCAACCGACGGCATTCCAGACCAGGTAGGATTTCTTCTCCTTCAAACGCCTGCAAGTGTTTATCACAAACCTACAGAAAAGCATGTCAACAAAATCATAAGTGCACCTTCAAGTTGTTATTATGTTCTCTTGTAAAATTATAATGACAAGAAGTAGCAACCATAACCAAGGAAAAAGAGACAACCTTCATAATTGTGTCGTATAGTGCTCTAGTTCCACTAATATAAATAATCTTTTAACAATCAAATACAAATGACATTTTGAAAGTATGATAACTGACACGACATGGAAAAAACCTTCTAAGGTGAAAATCTGGCCCAACTTGTCATTTTAATTTCTACATGATGCCACAATGGTGAAGGTGTAGTGTAATAAGATATTTGCTACCTGAATGGGAATGTGAATTTATGCAACCAAAAGCTTTAACTTAGCAAATAGGTTGGACATAAAAACCACTTCGTTTCTCAGTTCTTCAACAACCTTGGACTTGAAGTTCTGGCATTCTCTCATTCTCCATTGTAAAGGATGCAATGCACTGCAGTGCACTGCAATTTTCAGCTAAATGACTTGTATATAACATGTGTGAATAATTTAATCACTTGACCACAAAAAATATTCTCTTAATCTGAATCATGTCAAAAGGTTGTAAATGTCTTACACGGTGAGTCGCGAAAGAGAAAAATGATGAAACAATTAAATGGTAAATAGTCTAACTTATAAGGATGTTCAATTTGTAAATCATAATTGCTCCATTGTAGAGTCAGTTATTTCATCAGAACAAAAAATATGAATAATGTCTTGAAAGATAAAACTTTAAATTTCAGTTCTTTTACACGGAAACCATGTTCAACTTAAGCACCATACAATAGATGCAGTTTGATTCCTTCCGGGTATAGAAGAATCAGATTATACACCGACCTGACCTCAACACGGCCATTCATTTTTTGTAGTTAACGTAACTAGATCGCCTACCCCGACTAATTTGAGACTAAAGGCATTGTTTGTTGTTGTAATACGTAAGTAGATCATAATTCATAACCTAATCCAAACTCTAATTAAACTTCCATTTCGTATTAAAAATCAATCAAGCTCTGATCTCAAACAACTTTCTCAATCACAAGTTCACAACCACAACAGTCTAACAAGAAAATACAAGGGGAAAAACGACATGAACACGAAGCACAACAATTCCAACAAAAACCAATTCCACTTTCCGTAATCTTCGCATCAAACATAAAGTAGAGGGGAAAACTTAAAAACCGTAAAAAATCAAATAATCCATTAAAAAAGCTTTCCGAATCGAAACGAACCTGTTAACGTCGGTTACGTTGTAATCCTCCGAACCCCTAATACTCCTCCTATTATTCTTCTTCTTCCTCCTTTTCTTCCCCTTCCTCTTAACGCTTCCTCCAGACTCCCGCCCCAAACCGTCTCCGCCGTCCACCGCCGCAGGCTCTCTCTCGGCGTCCGCGTCGGGCGACGCCTCGGCTTCGACCATCTCAACGTCGTCGAGGTACTCGCCTTCCTCCTCGAGGAGGAGGGCGTCGATGACGGATTCTGGTTCCTCCATTGCAGCCAACAAACAACCTGCGAGGAAGAGAGCGGTGTGGGTTTTGTGGTGTCGCAATGGGCCGGAATAGGATTGTGGGCTTTCATCGGCCTAATGGGCCTGAGAGTTTGAATTGGGCCCAGTTTGGTCCAAAGTGATCTTTGGTAGTGTTATGAATGGATCTTTATAATTTTCGTTACCTTCCTTATATACATAACCTTCTTTTTACCAAGGAGCGTGAACACTGCAGAGTTGTAAATGGGTTGGATATGAAACGATCGGATGTGATACCAATCCTCTTTAAGAAGCATAAACACTCGCGACTCGACTATGAATTCCTTGCACCATTAGGAATAATTAACTGGATTAACAAAATGCAGGAGTTATCGGCAGATTTACAACATTTTCTATTTGACCGGAGAATCTGACAATAACACAACAAAAAACCATCCTCAGGCCACAAGGTGTGGTTCAACAGTGAGGGAGTGGTTTCATTCCCTTGGGAGTTGGGATCATGATTTAGATCCCAACACAACAAGCATCTTGATAAAATAGTATTAGATCATTTTCGATTTAGAATCACAACTAACTTATGTTAAAATATAAATGATCGCAGAGTAATTATGTATCATTAAAAAAAATTCAAACTCCAGGTCGTTAAACCTCATAAGTCAGAACTAGGATCGTAAGAAGTGCAATAATTTATTTTCCTTTTTTATTACGTTGGTCACGGTGGTTGACTTTTTTTATTACATTTTCGGGCACCCGCGAAACCACATACCACCTCCAACCCCACCCAAACCTCCACTCCGAAACCCCAGCACCCTAAACCAGTCCCGCGGGACACCACACACCCTCCCTTCTCCGGATCCGAGAAGAAGAAAAAATCCAAATCCAAATCCAACACGGTCTCCGCCCTTCTCCTCCCCATTCCCCTCTCCATCCGCTCCCCTCAGATCCCTCGATCCTCCCGTTTCCGTCCGACCGCACCCTCCGCCGGCCGCAATGGTAGGTTTTCGTTCCATTATCAAGGTTTTACCGTCAGATCTGGTGCCGAAACTTGATTTTGGAGTTTGGGATGATGTGGATGTTCGGATTTGGTGTTTTTAGTTGGATATCTGAGCTGCATTTGATATGTTACTGATTTGTTTTTGTTTTTTTTTTGGTTTTGATTTTGTTGATTGTGCGTGCTTTGGATTGGTGGCGCAGCCTCTCAGACTCGAAATCAAGGTAATGTTGTTCGTTTGTTGATTTTATCTGTTTGTCAGTTATTTGCAAACTTTGCTTAATTGTTGCGATGTTAACTGAGTTTTGTTTCCGGGGAATCGTGGATCAGAGGAAACTAGCGCAGAGGTCGGAGAGAGTGAAATCTGTAGATCTGCATCCGACCGAGCCATGGTGTGTAATTTCCTACGGTTTCATTGTGTGTGATTGTATGTATTTGGGCCGGTACATTGGCTACGGAGACAGTGACGAAGAGTGTCGTTGCTGATTGTTTTGTTTTGTCGTTGGCAGGATTCTCGCCAGTTTGTACTCTGGAAGTGTCTGCATTTGGAACTATCAGTCTCAGGTAATGTTATACTTTTTGATACCTTTTACAAGGCCCGAGGATGTCATCACTAATAATATATTGGCGAGTCACTTATAGAAGTGTTAAGTTGACTCAGTAGTTAGTGAAGTATTACAAAGAAACATTACTGATCAATTTTTTTGACATGAAACATGTTTGTTGGAGCACATGATTACCTTTGAGGCTAGAATGAGAAATTAGATGATATTGTACAGGAATCTTCCCTTTAGGTCTAATCCATGTATCAGTACTTATATGGGTCAAAAACTAAGATAACAATGGTTTTGTTGTGTAGTTTCCTTTGCCACTTTTCCTACCAGGTTCGTTTGTGCCTAATAAACAAACGGAATGTGGATTATGAGGGTGAAATGTCAAGTATTGGAAAATCAAAACTGGTGGTCTTTATTTTACCTCCGACCGCATGAGGTTTTTTGTGCACATTGGTAGCTGGCACTGTCACTAAGTTTTGTGCTCTTTGGATGACATTCCCAGTCCCTTGTCACCTCACCAGCTCAGTGCCATGAAGGCCTTCATGTGTTTGGGAACCTTGAAGCCTCTAAATCTAAATTAGAAAATAGCATCTATGGACACCTATCATTGCCAAGCTCTTAATCACAACGTCTTTGCATTTCTTCCTCTTTCTTTGCCATCTTAATTGGAACCTTGTTTCTACTTGTGGTATTTTGGTCATGTCCCACGATATGGGTCATATTCTTCATTTATATTTGCTTTGTTTGATATGAGAACATGCTTTGACTTCTCTGTTGATTGGGGTAGGGATACCCTTTGGGCATTTTCAAGGTGTATTCCTTTGAAGGTGGGAGTACCTTTAGCAAGCTTAATTTCTATTCTTTATTTGGTTTCCTGTAACAAAACGGATTAACTAAGGGATGTCAACTTGCCATTACAAAATGAAATAGCTATTCAGTCTTCTGTTGCCAAGGGTTAGTTTTAGGTATAATTATTGCTATTTCCCCCATCTACTGTGGTTCCTAGTCAAAGCATCCAACTTATTTATTTGATATTTCAAACATTTAGTGAACTTATATCATGAGTCTACCTTATTAATATTCCTGCTTCTTGTTCCACCGCACAAACCACAGGATGTTAATTTATGTTGTTTGAATGTATTCTAGATGATTGTCAGAATAGAACTTTGCCTCACTTTGTCGCGAACCTCTATTTTTTTACCTATTAAGCTGTCTCTTGTGATTTACTATGTATAATCTCGACTTAGCACTTTAGCAGTGTGTCTGCATTTTGTATTAAAATTTCCCCTTTGACATCTTCTGACTGTTGGAATCTTTTTTCCAGACCATGGCAAAATCTTTTGAAGTCACAGAGTTACCAGGTAAATTCTTTGATACTAGTTGTTTTATCACTACATATTCTCATCGGGACCATTGAAAATAAATCAATTAATCATAAATGTGCATTGTGCAGTGCGCTCTGCGAAATTCATAGCACGCAAACAGTGGGTGGTCGCTGGGGCAGATGACATGTTTATCCGTGTTTATAATTATAATACCATGGACAAGGTTAAGGTGTTTGAGGCACATACAGACTACATAAGATGTGTGGCTGTTCATCCAACACTTCCTTACGTTCTATCGTCATCTGATGACATGTTGATAAAACTTTGGGATTGGGAGAAAGGCTGGATCTGTACTCAAATTTTTGAAGGGCATTCTCATTATGTAATGCAAGTCACGTTTAATCCAAAAGACACCAACACTTTTGCCAGTGCTTCTCTTGATCGCACAATAAAGGTTTTGCAATAGCTAATTCTGATTTTATGGTGGTATATACGTTATTTGGGAGGCCTCTGACTCTTTCTTTTGCCTCTTGCAGATTTGGAACCTTGGTTCTCCGGACCCAAACTTTACACTGGATGCACACTTGAAAGGAGTTAATTGTGTTGATTACTTCACTGGTGGTGACAGACCATACTTAATTACTGGCTCTGATGATCATACTGCTAAGGTTGAGTTCTCCTTCTTGAAGGTTTCTTTTATTATATATATTGTTTTGAAGTTCATTGGTGTAACATTCTTGTGGATTAGGTATGGGATTACCAAACTAAAAGCTGTGTACAAACTCTCGAAGGCCACACACACAATGTTTCCGCAGTATGTTTTCATCCAGAGCTTCCCATAATCATAACTGGTTCTGAAGATGGAACTGTCCGTATATGGCATGCAACAACATATAGGTGACATGTTTTGCTTTGTTCGTGTGATCAAATAATGTCTACTCTGTATGTAGCTACAATTCAAACTTGGTGGTTTTGTTTTTAATGAAGATGAGAAGCGAGTGATGATTGATTATTTTACTTTTTAAGGAAAAGTTAGTATGGAACGATCCAGATTGTTGGTTATATGCAGTTTTCATCCGATTCAATGCCCACTTAGGTGATCGAGGCAACCTAAGGGTAAAACATTGTTGCCTCAAGAGTCTAGGCACCTTCCTAGCTTGTTTTTTGTTTAAATTGTAGAAGGTTCTGGATGAATGTTTCCTTCTTTCTTTATATTGTTCAGCAGATATTGCCATGGTACTGTGCTCGAATTGAGTGTAAGTTCCTCTAATATGCTTGTATAATAGCATGTGAAAGGGGCTTATTAGTAATTTTAAAAAGAACAGATAATATCTACATTTAACCTTATATTTTCGTGTGTGATAATATTTTAGACATTATAAAATGTCAGCTGGTTTGATTATTTCTCCCTGATTTTGGCTTTACAGACTTGAAAATACATTAAATTATGGTCTTGAAAGAGTCTGGGCAATTGGCTACATAAAAGGATCACGAAGGTAAGTGAGATAGTTTGATACATCATCATCATTGTATGCACACCTTTTGAGATTCTTTTAGCACAGTTGGCCATGTCCTAACTCCCCTTTGGTGGAGCTTAAGCTCACAAGCTTCCATTTGCAATATCAGAATTGCTTGTTTTACTTCTTTGATGCCTTTTATACAGGGTTGTTTTTGGGTACGACGAAGGATCTATCATGATTAAAATTGGTAGAGAAGAACCTGTTGCCAGCATCGACAATAGTGGTAAAATCATATGGGCGAAACATAATGAGATTCAAACTGTCAACATCAGAACTGTTGGGCCGGATGTTGAGGTTACTTTACTGGAATGGTGTTAACAATAATCAGATTACGTGTTCTACAGGAAAAAATTAATTGTTTTTAATTTGTTCTACCAGGTTTCAGATGGAGAAAGATTACCTTTGGCTGTTAAGGAATTGGGAAGCTGTGATCTTTACCCTCAAGTACTATTTATAATTATCAGATACAACCTTTATATTCTTTAAGCTTTTACAAGTTGCTATTTTTTCTTTAATAATTTAAATTCCTGGTAGACTCATGTTGCAAAAACTAATTGTTATTTTTTCTTTAATAATTTAAATTCCTGGTAGACTCATGTTGCAAAAACTAATTGTTATTTTTTCTTTAATAATTTAAATTCCTGGTAGACTCATGTTGCAAAAACTAATCTTACAAGTACACATGCTTTTGCCAAACCTCTAGTTCTTAAGGATTGAATACGGACAGCCATGTCGGTCAGGCTTATATCCTTGCGATGATTATATGGCTATACAATCTTGGGGTTGCAAGGAAACTGCATTTAGCCGGTCATTTGTTTTGCATCACGTACCAGCCTCTCTTGTATGCGTGCAAGAATGTGATTTACGTGTTGGAACTGTGATTCTTGATGGGTTTATTTCTAGGCCTCTTAAACTAGTTTGGGATTAAAGACTTTGTCGTTATTGCATAGTAACTTCATTTACTCCATCCGAAATTGAAAGTTTACTGTAGAATAATGCTTCAGTATACAGTTGGACTGCTCTTTATATGTTTAACTTTATATGCTGGTTGTAATCAGCAATTGTGTGATTACCTTTATGCTTGGTGCTTATAGGAGGTATTGTGCTGTTGATCACATTACTTGTTTTCGTCAGTAGAAGGATTCACTATGGGGCCTAATGATTCTGTCATGGATAAAAGATCGAAGGGGCAAAATTCAGATGTACATCTAATTATTGTTTGATACTCATTTGGATTCAACAATTGATTACTTCCAAATGCATAGTTTGCTCAATGTGGAGTTAGCTAAATATTAAAGTTCATTACAGAAACTTCAATAAATCACCAAGGACTATCAGAAACCAAATAAATGTTTTCCTGTAACCCTAAAGGTCCTAAACTAAAAGAAAAAGAACTCTGTTATGGTTACTTTCAGATTGAGATGCCTGAGGCATATCTTGGTCAACAAATACAAGTTTGAATTGGGTTACTAGCCATTCTTATTTTCCAATACAAGTTTGGTAGTTGGTACTATCATATGATTTTGAGTTACTATTTACTTATCTTTGTTTCATTGTAGAGCTTAAAGCACAACCCGAACGGGAGGTTTGTTGTTGTCTGTGGCGATGGAGAATACATCATATATACAGCACTGGCATGGAGAAATAGATCTTTCGGATCTGCATTGGAATTTGTGTGGTCATCTGACGGTGAATATGCCGTTAGAGAGAGTACCTCAAAAATAAAGATTTTTACCAAGACTTTTCAGGTTTATCCCAGCTCATAACTTCATAGATGCTAAGATCATGAATATGATAGAGTATTTTTTTTCTTTGTGAATTTGGGCTTAGCTATTGGCATGACACTTCTGCAAGTTTCTCCCTTAATTCAGTGTTGGGTAGTATAATGTGATGCCCTTTCCATCATCTATTGTGACTTTTCTTAGTTATTAGGCCAAAGTAGGTACTGCAATTATTTTATTATGTTTATCCTCATGTTTTCAAAGTAATTTTTGATTGATTTGCCCAAAGAATAAAATAAGTTACTTCTACTAATAGAAACTCGCCGGGGACCTCGCCCAGAGATACCTAGACGGCTAAGTTAGAGTTATGTGGCCCCACCTTGCATGGGGTAACTTTTATATTAAATTCGTGATTATATAAGTAGCATGTGAATATGAATTATTTTACCTATTTATGTTTTGTCAGGTTCTTCAAATTTTCAATACCTAGAAAGTGCAAATTGTTGGGTGTTGCTGTCAATTAAATGTGCCCAGCTTTTTCTTTTTTTTTTTGGGAATACTGGAGAATCAATCTTGGGACATCATATAATTCTTATCATTGTAGGTTTGAATGTATTATATATTCTTGTAATGTAATAATCATTTGGCTAACTTGTTTTGTGCATTGTTACTGCTATTTCTATATCTTTGCATTGTTACTGCTATGTCTATATCTTTGTTCCTTTCTTCCCTTGTGAGTTTGCATTGCAAATAATAGTTTGTGAATGTTTAATCAGTCTTTCCTTCTTCCTCTCTTTTTTGCATTTTACAGGAGAAGAAAAGTATAAGGCCTACATTCTCTGCGGAACGCATTTTTGGTGGAAGTTTACTGGCAATGTGCTCAAATGATTTTATCTGCTTCTATGACTGGGCTGAGTGCAGACTTATTCGTCGTATCGATGTTATTGTCAAGGTATTTAGTAGTTTTTCCTTAAATAGCCTTTTTATGTTACCTTAATTTGTTCTATACAATATGGGACTCTGTAAACTCTGGTTCGAGCTCGAAACTCAAACTTGAAAACGCCCGACTCTAGTTTAGTTTGAAAATGAAGGATCTTGGTGAAAAACAAAAAATTCTTCCGACTTGGTTTGATAAACAAGTCACTCGAATTTGAAAAAATTGAGGCTCGACTCGAATTTTTTATTGCTCTATTTATAATTATTTTTTTGTATTTGGTAATAATATATGTTAATACCTGGGCTTGAAATTTTCATTCGACTCGATTTGTTTACTCCCCTATCTGGGACTGACAATGAATTTGCAACCTCCTTTTTGCAGAATCTATATTGGGCTGACAGTGGAGACTTGGTGGCAATAGCTAGTGATACCTCATTCTACATATTGAAATTTAATGTAAGTTCAGTGGTTTCTTGCAGCCTATTGCTTCCAGTTTTCTTCAGAATTATAAAAATTTTGGCCTTTTTCTAGCCACAAAAAGAGATAAAATACCAAAACTGAAGGTCTGTCTCAGATGTCCTCCTGGATTAATTACATATGCTGTAGTAAGAACTACAAACATGCATTCTGTGACAGGAACCTTGAAAAGAAAGGCATGTTTCACATACTGAAATTCAATGCAAGTTTAGTTGCTGCTTGCAAGCTGCAACTTTTACATAATGAGACAGCCTTGAGTAGTGTATAGTTTAGTAACAAAACTGTTAAAGCACATTCCTCAACAATAATGTATAGGAAGGTGTACTTTTCAATTCATATGTATAGACTTGATGTTTTCATTCTATTTGTTGGCAGAGAGAAGTTGTTTTTTCTTATCTGGAAAGTGGTAGACCAGCAGAAGAGGAAGGTGTCGAAGATGCATTTGAGCTTCTCAATGAGACAAATGAGAGAGTACGAACTGGGATATGGGTCGGGGACTGTTTCATCTACAATAACTCATCATGGAGGCTTAATTATTGTGTTGGCGGGGAGGTGCGTCTTTCAAATGCTAAAATATTAGAATTCAAGCTTCTGCAGGTTGTCTGCCTATTGGTAACATGTGCTTTCTCATGACAGGTGACTACTATGTTTCACTTGGATCGTCCAATGTATTTGTTAGGTTATCTTGCTAACCAAAGCAAGGTGTTCCTCATTGACAAGGAGTTCAAGTGAGTGATTTTTCACTGCTCAGGAGTTCTTTTCTTGCATTTGATTTTGTTCTTTTGACTAAATACTCATCTTTTCACAATGCAGTGTCATAGGTTATACCTTACTTCTAAGTCTAATAGAGTATAAAACTCTTGTTATGCGTGGGGATTTGGAACGTGCTAATGAAGTTTTGAATCTGATTCCTGTGGATCATCATAATAGGTACCTGCCTAATTTTTATCTTTGTAACTATTTCCATTTACTGTTTAGAATCTCAGTTGGGTACAACCATATAATGCCCATATGTTGTTTTACTCTCAATCTCACTGCTGTCAATTTCTCTGCACTAGTTGTCATAATATAAAATAATTATTATTCTTATATTGCCAGTGTGGCACGATTCTTGGAGTCCCGAGGCATGGTAGAAGAAGCATTAGAAGTTGCCACTGATCCTAATTACAGATTTGATCTTTCCATACAACTTGGGAAGTTAGAAGTTGCTAAGGTGCAGTTTTATTCAATTTCTTGTGTTGCATTCATTGAATATCCTCTCTGAAAGGTTGTCCACACTTTCTTCTTCTTCTATTAGGCAATTGCTACTGAAGTACAAAGTGAATCAAAATGGAAACAGTTGGGAAAATTAGCGATGTCAGCTGGAAAGGTAATTTTGTCAAAGGTTCTCATGTGCTTGTGCAATACATTGTCTGTTGGTAATGCATCTTTCATGCTGTTTATACTTATTCCTGAGCAATACAATGAGGTTTATATAAGATTTGAAGAACCATGTTGTTTGTTTTGCTAATGCAGTTTGAGATGGCAGAGGAGTGTTTGTTACAAGCCATGGACCTAAGTGGCTTGTTGCTCATATACTCTTCCTTTGGGGATGTTGAGGGAATAAAGAAACTTGCCTCTCTTGCAAGTGATCATGGGAAAAATAATGTTGCTTTCCTTTGTCTGTTTATGCTTGGTAAATTGGATAGTTGCCTTCAGCTTTTAGTAGAAAGGTGATAGTTTACATGTGTTGCATAACATAAATCTTCTGGTCTGGTGGTGTTCGTTTTGCTAGGAAACTGTGTTAAGTCTTCACGTTAGCACTCTTACATGTTTATGCATAATGTTTTGATGCAGCAATCGCATTCCTGAAGCTGCCTTGATGGCAAGGTCTTACCTCCCAAGCAAGGTTTCTGAGATAATTGCAATATGGAGAAACGATCTTAAGAAGGTTTGCTTTCTTATTCCATGTTTTGCCAACATTTTCTGTTACCTAAAACATATATGAAGTCTTGGGGGGCATTCTCATCCTATTAAGTTCAGGCTTGGTTGTAATTTTTTTATTCTGATTTTTATGGCAAACAAGTTTCTGATTACTGAAATTTCTGTCATTTGTGTTTTACAGATTAATCCAAAAGCTGCAGAGTCTCTTGCAGATCCAAATGAATATCCTAATTTGTTTGAGGATTGGCAGCTTGCTCTTGAAGTTGAAAGAACTGTTGCAGAGGAAAGGTAGTCTATTGTTATTCTTCGTCCCCGTAATTTAACTCAGTGAGGTTTCTGCTTTGTTCTTTTCCCAGTGTGTTCCATCATTAATTCGTGGATGTATGTCAACTGCCCTATATTTACTAGTTACTGCTATAAAAACAGCATTCTGACATCCATTTACTCTTTTTAAAAATCCAAAACAGGAGTCACTACCCTCCAGCCGAGGAGTATCTATCCTACAGAGAGAATGCCTGTGTCAATCTTATTGAGGCTTTTAGAAACATGCATGCTGATGAGGATGATCAAGAAGTGCTTGAGAACGGAGACATTGGTCATGAGGTGTTTATTGCAGTTTTCTTTTTCATTGAAATTTCCTTAGGGGAACTAAATGCAAGTTTCCGAGTCAATTTTTAGGTACCACGTTAGGCTCTAACTTTAGGTAAAAAATGTTTTTAATGTCATGCCTAATGAACCATAACTAAAGTAAAGCCTTACTTTCCTTTTCTTACACTTTCTAGTCTATTCTCATTAGTCATGATGTCTTCCGGTCTGGCAGTAACAACCTTTGTCTTACTGGTCCAGTGCAAACACACATCAAACATTTTCCTGAGCTTAGTTATCTGTTCTATGTAGATGGTTACTCAGCTGTGAGTTTGCTTCACTTAAAAATTATGAATCTTGTAGGCTGTAGGCGAAAACGGACAAGAAGCAGAACAAATAGAAGAGCAACAAAACAAGGGCCTTGATGTAGATGCTGAAGACTCAACGGATGGTGCTATTCTTGTCAATGGAAATGAGGGTGAAGAAGAGTGGGGTATGAAAGGATCTCCATCAGACTAAAAGCAATTGGTTGGGCGAGTGTATAGTTCCGAATTTTGTCCTGGTGATTAAATTGATTTCCTCTAAAATGCCTTTTTGACAAGTCTTCCTGCCCTACTTGTTTTTGTGTCATCAATTTAAATAAGCGTCATTCATTATTTAGCATATGAATAAGAACTTCAAAAGTACCATAAGGATGTCATCCTTGAACCACTGAACGTTATACTAAATGCCATATTTGCATTTGACTACTTGAGTTATTGATCAATACATCACTCAATTTAAGTTTCAGAATGGGTTTTTATTTTTGTAAATACAACAGTTGGGTAATGGGTTTTTTATGTACTTAAATCCTCCCATCTTTGTAGGGGAGGTGCTTCAGTCATGCAAGTAAAAAAGTAAATGATAGAAGCTGATCTTCCTTTTATTTTTAATGGTGTTAAGTGATGTGGAGAAATTGTTCTTTATTTAACATCATTACTCGAGTTCATTTTTCTCTGATATGTACTTACATTCTGTAAGGGCATCTTTTACTTTTCGAAAAATAAACTCAACTGCTGCAGGCTACATCTATAAGGTTACACCAGTTGCAAGATAATAGCTTCTGTTGTCTCATTGATGTCTTATAATGTGTGACTTTATATCTAGTTTATCATTGATCTGATTTGCCTTGTTCAAGGAATCCTAGATGGTATAAGACAAGTAGTAATATAAAAAAAAACTTGTTCGCTTTTTTTCATGCTATGTATAGATATAGTTAAGGATATTTTTTGGGATCATTAGCCTTTTCTTGGAACCTACATTACATCTGAAGGCAATGTTTTGTTATGTCAATTTCATTTTTCTGTTTCATGTGCTAAACCAGTAGACCATTTCGTAGAGGGCCATATTTAGTTCTCAATACCAGTCTGTGATCAGACTCCACTGCTGCTGGCTACTTATGCGATAGTATACTATCTGGAAGATAATGGGTTGGTAATTGGGAATCCCATCTGCCAAAGGCAATCTTTTATCTTTAATTTAATTCATTTTAATCTGTTTTCCAAAGAGACCTCGAGAGTACATGTTATGATAGTACATCTTTTTTAGTTGGTGGTCGTGACTACATCTGTATTCTGATATTTTGTTTTTCTTATTGGCAGTTCTTACACCGCATGATTAGAGGAGCAATTAGTCGAATCTGGTCTAGTGGTTTGCAGCTGCTTATTGGTGAGGATTCTTATGAAAAAACCCTCAGTTTTATTTTGCTATTTTATCTACAATCTGGTGTTAAATGTCTTTGTTTTATTGTCATAATGTCATTATCTATATATTTGATCTCTCAAATGCCTTGTAGTGCTGTCTCGCCTACCTTGTTTGTTGCTATTGTGTCTCTTATGGTCTTGTGGGTTATTTACTTATTTTCATATTTTATATATTTATGACGCCTCTACACATCCAGTTTAGAACATCTTGTGTCCATGATGTACATGATTTTATTTTGTTTGTTCAAATTTTCACCAATATTTTTTAAGGATGTAATTGTTACATTGCTTCACCTGACTCGTTTCCATGACCGGCTTCTCGTTGTTTAGTACCAATCCTGTTTTATTTTAGTCGGATCAACGTAGTTATGTAACTTAGCATGGCTATTGGTTTCTTTTCTCCACAGGTATCTCTGATCTTCCTCGTTTCCCAATTTTTCCAGCTGTAGCCAATTTAATTACAGAAATTGCTAGTGTGCAGACAAGTACCATAGTTTGATGGTTTTATTTTACCAGAATTTTTATCGTGAACAGTAGATAAAATGTATCAATATATATATATATATATATATATATTCATTAACGTGTAATTTTTTTTTCTCGGTAGACGTTTTCTTCGAATACTGTTCTGAATATTTTCTGTTTGCGAAAATTTGTAATTACCTTTGTGTTTGTGGTTTGCTTTGAGGACAGGATGGCACATTTGTTTTACCAGCATCCTGCCCATCACTTTTTGTTTGAATCCTGCCTGTAGACAAATTTGATTGGGTAGATCTTAATGTATACACATGCACCGTTTTTTGTCAGAAGGCTATCACCCTTTTTAATTATTGCTCCTGCTACCCGTGAGCATGCCGATACTTTTCGCATGTTGTATTTTAAGCTGATGGACATAATGCTTCTCTTTTGTTTTACAATTGAAATGTCATTTTATTTGAAAAACGAAATAATGCATTTAGAGATACCAATTTGAATGTACAACCGTCAACCAACATTCAAAACAGGTGTCCAAAAGTGGTTTTGGATCTGCATTGGTTGTAAACTGTGAAGCTCAACAAACTCTAATAAATAGGCCTCTGATGCGATCATCCATGTGTAGGGGGAAAGAGTTTCATATCTATTTGGCGTGCTGCTGCGGCAATGAAACAGGGAAGTGCTGCTTTGTACAACTGGCAGGTTGAAGTACCTGATCATAGTTTTTGCGATTTAAGAGATGGTTGAAACTAAAAAACACGTTTAGTCCAATCAGCATTTGATTTAAGATATGATAGATTTATTTTTAGGTACATCTTTCTCTGTATTCGTAATTCTCTTCCTGTGCAATGTTGATATTTTTTGGACGAAAGTCATAGGATATGCTCATATGCTAAATTAATTTAGAAGCAAAACGTATGTATGTATACTTTAAGTTACAGTTTGAAAGCTAAAATATGCCCTATTATAGGATGATTAGTCTTTGGTGGTGGAACTGGAATGCTATCGTAGTAGAATAAAATTATTGGGGAAAAAACCCCTGCTTCAACTTTAAACAGCAAGTCAGAAAAAGGAAAGAAAAAACAAGTTTTTTTCGGTTTGCATTGAATATGGTAGATCGTACATCCACATTTATATGAGGTAATGAACATACCGAATACGTAAACTTATCGCACCCAAACGAGATTAGACAATTTGATAAATCATTAATCTGGAATAGCCACATCAACAATAAAAACCCAGAGACACAACTTATCAAGACACAGATTGTATCATGAGTCATGACTCATGACGTTCGATAAAGTGCAGAGAAAGACTTCAAAATTATCACACCTAAATCGGCCCTGAAACCATTTGCATTCGTAAATGCAACCTCATTCAGTAGGAATAATAGGACCCTGACTTAGAGCACCCTTAACGGGTGCTCTTGCGTGGGCGCCCGGGCAGTCTTCCCTTCACGGGAGGGCGTGCCCAGGGCGGGGTGTCCTGGGCAGATTCCCGGACGGCAGGTCGCCTGGGAATCCGCCCTGAGCGTCCGGGCGGGAGGCCATGTGCCCTCCCAATCGGTCGAAATATTATTTTTTTGTGTTTTTGTTTTCAAATTTTTTTAAAAGTAATTTAAAATCGTTTTTTCAAAAAAAAAATTATGAAAACAAGTTTTTTATTTGTTTATATTTTTTAGAATTTTTTGATAATTTTTCGTGTTTTGTCTAAAATTAATCCCGAAATGACATGTAGGGGAGAGAATGTAAGGCGCTTGAGGTGTTTTTGGGTGTGGTTAAGAAAATTTTAGGGGGTTGTTTGAGCTGACGTGATCGAGAGAGAAGCTGCCGTTGCTGAGAGAGAAACCAGGACGCCCGAAAACTACTTAGAAACCGTTAACGATGATCTTACGAGCTCTGAACTTATTAACAAGGCATTAAAATAACAAACCTATGCCACCTTTATAACCACACGAGAGGACCCCATGAATCCAAGCCAGCCTGCTAGACATTGAATAGTGGGTATTCACGTGTCCACGTTAGACCCTTTCTAGTTTTTTCCATCTACCTAGAAAAAGATCACTTCGCTTTTGGCTCATTAGCATCTAAAGTGTCGCGATCAACAGATTACTAGTCAGACATCTCACACATATGATATGATGATGATATTGATATGAATGTTCTTATGGCCTACAGCCAACTCAAATTTAATTTTTTTGAAGTTAGTTAATAGCATTAGACAAAGGAGTTAGGCTGCAAACACAAGCACTCCGAGAGAACTACAAGGTACTTAAAAAAATGTAATTAACCGAATGTTTCCGAGACCTCTCAACGCCGAGAAACACCACTTCTTGGGTGTTGGCGGTAGAGGATGAGGGAATAGCACGAGGTAAAAACAACGTCTTTTCGAAGATCCTCACACGTTCTGCTGCCACGGCTGCCTCTTCCGAACTTAGGGTATGTTTGGTTAACAACTTGAGGAGAGAAAAAAAAAGAAAAGAAAGTTGGGTTTTCCCTAGTTTGGATAACGACTTAAGGAGAGAAAAGAAAAAAAATGGAGAAAATGTTATAATACGAAATCCAATTCAACTTTCTCTCCAATTTTGGAGAGAAACGGAGAGAAAGTGAATAAATAATTTTTAGTGACCAAAATACCCTTATTAAAAAACCTACCCAAAAATCCTAATTTGCTACATCTAAATACTCATTTCTCGTTCCATCTTCCGTCACCTAACCGTTCTACCTTCTTTTCTTCCCCACCTAAATATTTCATCATACTCATCTTCTCATTTCTCACTCCCATTTAAATTAGTCTACACCGATCGAGATGAGTTTTGTTAACACTATGATAGGAAAATTGTTGAAAATTTCTATCATGTTATAATCATTTGTAGTATTATTTTATAATCTTTCAATTGAAAATTTTGAGTTGGAATAGAATTTGTTTTTTTTAATTTATTACGAATTTTGAGAATTTAAATTTGATATATTCTTATTTATGGGTAAAGATCTATATTCAAATTAATTTTACATGAGAAATGTTTTTTTTTAATATTTTGCATATTACCTTGTTTGTAACATTTCTGAGTTTGTATGACTTCAAAATTTTAAGTTTGGTGAATATATTTTTATTTGTAATAATTTATATTTCTGAACATTATAAAATAATGTAGAAAGATGTAAGTCAAAAGTATAATACAAAATAAAGGGTATTTTGGTCTTTTAGAATGTTTTTTTTCTTTTCTCTCGTAAGATGTTAACCAAATAAAAAAAACGTATTTGTTATAATGATTATCCAAACAAGAGAAAAGAAAAGAAATACATTTCTTTTACATTCTCTTCTCTCCATTTCTCTCCTAAGTTGTTATCCAAACAGACCATCAAGTAAAGAGACGTTAGCTCACAAAATTATAAAGACACATTTTTAGGTAAAACATAAGGAATTTAATTTCTATTGATTTTAGGGTGTAGTTCGCAGGATGTAAAAAAAACATTAAAATTGTAGTTCCGTGACTTTTCTGAAATTTGGAGCGAAAGTGGAAATTCATTTCAAATAAAAATCCATAAGATTATACAACACTACGAATTGGACTTTTAGATATTTATGCAATTTTCTTGTAAAGTAGCTTAGAATTCATTTTAGAAATCAAATTCTCTCCCACAAGGAAATCTCTTAAGCATAAAACTTTGAGAGCACCCACAGCAATGACCTAGGTCATCCACTTTTTCTCTCTTCTTTCTTTCTCTCTCTCTCTCACACCATCATGACTCAACTTCGTATTTCTCTCTCAATATTCACCTTTTAACCATGACCTAGGTCATCCCATAGGTCATCTCACTCTCTTTCCTCCACATCATTATTTTATTCTCAACTTTTATTCTATTCCAAAATCATTTCTATTTACCAAAAACATTAATAATTTATTTATTGTCAAATTACATATACTTTATTTATTTAACGCATATAATTTTCGTACTTTAATTATAACGTTATCAAAATATAATCACCCTTAATCCTAATTATTAACAAACATAAGTTTACATTACAGGAGACGATAAACCAAGTACACGACATAAACCAAATAATACACAACATAATTCAAATATTACACGATATAAAACACACTTAACGGGTCGGTCGGGGTCTCGCTCAAAATATAATAAACCATAACCCTAATTATTGTCAAAATATAAACTACAACTACTTAAATCCTAATTATTTATCAAAATATAAACCCCTAATTATCAAAACAAAAACAAACAAAAAAACATGGTCAACCGGTCGTCCCACGACTGGGTCATCCCGGGGGACGACCTGGTCGTCGGGGGTTACCCAGGGAGGATGAGCTCGTTAAGGATGCTCTGAACTTCCAGGGGAACTTGAGTTCAGAGTTTCTTAAAATAATCATATGAACTAACCGCGGGTCGTCCGGGGGTCATACAGGAAGGATGATCCCGTTAAGGATGCTCTGCTTCCACGGGAACTTTAGTTCAGAATTTCTTAAAATAATCATATAAACTAACAAAAACTTAATTCCCACTTTTATGAGTACTTAAATTCCCATGTTTTTTATGAGTACTTTAATTCTTTTTTTTTTGATAAGTAGTTTAATTCTCATTTTTTGCTTGCAAATCAATCGCACTTTAAGAATGGGCGGGATTATTTTTTGGATAGAAATGTCTATTAAGACCATCACTAACCATGACCTGGACGACCCGGTCATCAGCTCTTTTTTTTTTTCAAAAGTAGCTTTCTCTCTCTTCCACATCAGCTTTCTCTTTCCTCAACCCATTTTATTCTCTTTCCTATACTATTCACATCTTAACCACAACCCAACACAACCCACAACAACCTATCTCTCTCCTCCACATCATTTCGGGGTCCATCTTCGTAAAAATTTAAAAAAAAATTAAAAAAATTTCTAAAAAGTCAAAACAATTATAAAAACGTATTTTCAAAAAAATAAAATAAAACTCAAACCAAAAAATTAAAAAAATCAAAACAAAAATCAAAACAAAAAAAAATCAAAAAAATATTTTTTTATTTAATGACCGGGTTTCAAATCAAAAAATCGACCCAATCAGGGATGACCGGGCGTGGGGATATTCCCCCGTTAAGGAATGCCCTAAGAACACACTACTGTCACTATCTGCATGCAGCCATGCATGCAGTAAAGGCAAGGGGATCCAAGCGGTCGATTTGAAACCCAAACCAAACCACCCTAAAACAGCTAATGGGAAAGGACAAATAATGTATCGAGAGAAGGCTTTAAAAAAAGGCACCACTCGCAGATCATTACTCAGTAGTCACAAGGCCAGTTTAATACAATACAGACCAAAGCATCTCCATCCATTTGATTACCACCACCAAAGCTAATTAAATAAACAAATAAATGGTATCTTACACCTTACAACACCTCACCCAACACACACACCCTCTCTCTCTCTAAAAAAACTCCTCTCCTCTCTCCGGTCTTCACTCCTCTCAAGTCTCATCTCACCACCACCCTAGAATGAGATGAGGAAAAACAAACAACCCCTTCTCCTCCTCTTCCTAACCTTCTTTATTCTTTTCTCTCTCGCCACCTCCCAAGACTTATTCGACGATGACCTCCAAATGGGCTCTTGCCGGCAGGTCCGGGTCGACCCGGGACTCACCTTCCCCAACCCGAGCCTCCGGAACGCCTACATTGCCCTCCAGTCCTGGAAACTCGCCATCCTCTCGGATCCACTTAACTTGACCGGTAACTGGGTCGGATCCGACGTGTGCGGTTACATGGGGGTCTTCTGCGCCGGATCTCTTTCCGATCCGAATATCACTGTTGTCGCCGGTGTGGATCTTAACCACGGCGACATTGCCGGCTACCTCCCCGATGAGCTTGGCCTCCTCGTCGATCTTGCGCTTTTCCATATCAACTCCAACCGCTTCTGTGGGACCATTCCGACGACTTTCCTCCGTCTCCGGCACCTCTTCGAGCTCGATGTCAGTAACAACCGCTTCGTAGGGAAGTTCCCCGACGTCGTCCTCCGCCTCCCGGCGCTCAAGTTCCTCGACCTTCGGTACAACGAGTTCGAGGGCGGCGTTCCTAGGGAGCTCTTTGACAGGCCTCTCGACGCGATTTTTATAAACAACAATAGGTTCGCCTTCGAGTTGCCGGACAACTTCGGGAACTCGCCGGTGTCGGTGATCGTTCTCGCCAACAACAAATTCCACGGATGCTTCCCGGCCAGCGTCGGGAGGATGGGGAGGACGCTGAACGAGATTATTCTGATGAACAACGACTTACATTCGTGCATTCCCGGGGAGATCGGACGGCTGGGGAAGGTCACCGTGTTCGATGTTAGCTTCAACAGGTTCGTCGGGCCTTTGCCGGAGAGTGTTGGAGGGATGGTGAGTGTGGAGCAGCTGAATGTGGCGCACAATTTGTTGTCCGGGAAGGTTCCGAGGAGTGTGTGTTTGCTGCCGCGATTGCAGAATTTCACGTTTTCGTATAACTTCTTCACCGGAGAGGCGCCGGAATGTTTGAGGGTACCGGCGTTTGATGATCGCCGGAATTGTTTGACGAGGAGACCAGCGCAGAGGTCGGTCAGGCAATGTAAGGCGTTCGCTTCGCTTCCGGTGGATTGTAATGCTGTGGGGTGTGTTGGGGATTCCGGTGGTGCTGTGTCGCCGGGAAGTCCATCCACGCCTGGGGTGGGGTTGCCGCCTTCGACGTCACCGTGGACGCCGTCTTTGCCTCCTAAGCTGTCTCCTTCGGTACCGTCACCGTCAGTGGCCCCACCATCGCCATCACCGCCGTTGATGTCCCCACCAGTTTATCCGTCGCCGTCACCATCACCGCCGTTGATGTCTCCACCAGTATATCCATCGCCGTCACCACCGTTGATGTCACCACCCGTGTATCCGTCTCCATCACCAACGCCGCCGTCGATGTCCCCACCATGGCCAACACCGCCGGTGTACTCACCGCCTCCAACACCGCCAGTTTACTCGCCGCCACCAACACATCCGTCTCTACCTACTCCGGGGTATTGTGCTCGTCCGCCGTCACCGCCAGTATACTGTAAGAGACCGCCTTCTCCACCCGTGTATTGTCCACGACCACCTCCCCCACCAGCAGTTTACTGCACGTACCCATCTCCACCTCCGCCGTCACCACCACCACCGGTACATTCACCACCACCTCCACCGGTATATTCACCACCACCACCTCCGCCAGTACATTCACCACCACCTACCCCGGTGTACTCACCGCCACCACCTCCGCCTGTATACTCACCGCCTCCACCAGTACATTCACCACCACCTCCGCCGGTACACTCACCACCGCCTCCACCCGTACACTCACCACCGCCTCCGCCATTGTATTCACCGCCACCACCACCGGTATACTCACCGCCACCACCACCGGTATACTCACCTCCACCACCACCACCACCGGTATACTCATCGCCACCACCACCGGTATACTCACCTCCACCACCACCGCCAATCTATTCTCCTCCACCGTCACCCCCACCACCAGTCTACTCTCCTCCGCCACCACCACCGGTATACTCACCTCCACCACCACCGCCAATCTATTCTCCTCCTCCACCGTCACCCCCACCACCAGTCTACTCTCCTCCGCCACCACCACCTGTTTACTCTCCACCACCGCCTCCGCCATGCATAGAACCCCCTCCACCCCCATGCATAGAACCTCCACCACCCCCATGCATCGAGCTCCCACCTCTCCCACCACCCCCATGCATCGAACCCCCACTTCCTCCGGTGGTGGGCCTCCCCTACTCCTCCCCACCACCACCTCCCTTTTATTAATTTTGTCCAATTCTATATTTAAAAGTATCAAAACTAAGAAACAGAGGAGAATGTGAACTGCCACAGCTTCTATTTCATTCATTTCCCCCCTTTCTCTGTTCCATTCTATCCCATCCTATCCTTCGGTTTTGTCTCATTTGTTCGGGAAACAAAAATAAGTATTGCTAAATGGAGGTCGGAGGAAGAGTGCTGTGCTGCGAGCTATTGCGATGTACAGAACAAGAGCTTAGAGCGTGGTGGTGTGGTGTGGTTACAAGCGAGGTTGGTCTTCGTTTCGTTCGTTTCTTAAGCACAAGTTACTTTACTTATCGACTACGGTGTTAAGTTACTCTTTGTAATACTTCCATTTGTTCCTTATTACTTCCTTGTGTTGTCATAAGTATGGATTGATATGGATTGCTTTTTGTTCATTTCCCTCTTGATTTAGCTTTCTTAACAGAGATGTGTTTGGTCAATTATTGTCTTCTCAATGCTCTGAGTTCTTTGTATGTGTTCCTTTGACTCATGCTCTGCTGTTTCAGTGATCAAAAGTTCAAAACCCAGTTCCAAGTCCTTTCTTTCTTGGGTTTTCTTGGTTACATATTTACTATCTTAGTTGTCTTCAGTTCCTGAAATTTAGCTTGTTATCTGCTATTCTGTTGTGCAGTACATTTTTCTTTTACCTTCAATCTGATAGAATTCCACCTCAAATAATGCAGCCCTGCGATCTTTCTTTTTCATTACATTTATTGAAGAATGTTGGTCTTCATGGGCTTAAATCTTGTTTTAATTCCTACTGTTTTGGTTACTTTTTTATTTAACCAATATGGCAGTGTTAACCTTAATAGTGTATGTATGTATGTAGATTTGGATATATTTCCACGTATTTTTCTACTATGTTCCTTGTAGATTTGGATCGTAAACTTCATCTTGAATTGTAAACATATTGTCCAACGTAGTAATGTGTAAGACGCTTGTACTACACTTCTGGACAGTTTTTGCCATCTTGATTGACTTCAAGTATGAATGCTAGCAAGTCAACAGCTCCATCTTATATTTCACGGAATGAGATCCATACAAGGTCTTGGAATTGCTTTTTTCAACGTAACTTTGGACCTTGTAATTGCCTTTGAGATTCACACCAAACAAGAAAAACATTTACAGTAGTAAGAAGAAGAAGAAGAAAAATCCAATTCCTCCTGGAATAAGTAGTAAACCCAATCAAACACAGCAATGCCATTTCAACTCCGAGCCCGAATGCTGTATCTGTCACTGCCAATGGGGACAAGTGTATCGTTTCTGAGGATCCGATAAGGTGAGCACTGCACTCTTTTGGTATTTACCAATCTTTATATTCTTTTCCTACCGTTCTTTCTGGTGATTGCTGGACTGTTTAGTTGACCTTTTCTATTCACAATATTTTAAATTAATAATTAATTAAAGCATATGGGGTCTTCTAGTCTAGTTGGTTCGTAGTTAGTAATAAATAATAAATAAAGGGTCTTCTCTTGTTTCATCCTTTGTGATGTGATGAATGCTACCCTCCTTCCGAGGGGGAGGCAAGTAAGGAAGCAACCAACTACACTCATCTCCCACGTTACGGTCTCACATGAGTTCCCAGCAGCACATGGCATTCCCCTTCAATTACTGCCTCTTGTCCTGCGCAGATCTCTAACTATTAAAATCGAGGGGTTGGTGTGGTGGTTGTAGTGTATTGATTGGATCCGTGACCCTGAAAACTTCGAAAAGATTTATGGTGGTGGCAATTCGTGTCATTTGGGTCTGAATCGTTGTGCGTTCCTATTTTGTTCAATCGAACCAATATTTATGACCCAAAATTTCAATTTACGTTTGTTATGTCTGTGGGTCGGCTTGATGTTTCAATCTAGTCGAGAAGCCAATACTAGTCTAGGGATCTGCCGAGCTAAGCTAACCTCAATTGATATTTCTAAGAGCATTCCTTACAGGGCATTTTTCTCAGTTCGTGGATGACCGGTTGAAGATGCCCGGGCATCACACCCTTAACCACAGGTCATCTGAGGTCGTGGATGACCGGGTCGTCGACCCGATCGTCCATTATTTTACTATTTTTTGAAGAAAAAAATTGGTTTTGTTTTGAATTTTTGAATTTTTTTGTTTGTGTGTTTTGTTTTGAAAATACGTTTTATAATTGTTTTGATTTTTTAGAAAAAAAAAAAAATTTAAATTTTTATCAAGATGGACCCCGAAATGATGTGAAGGAAAGAGATAGGTTGTTGTGGGTTGTGGTTAAGATGTGAATAGTGTAGGAAAGAAAAAAAAAAAGTAGGTTGAGGAAAGAAAAAGCTGACGTGGAAGATAGAGAAAGTTGATTTTGAAGAGAAAGAACTGATTACCATGTCGTCCAGGTGTAAGGTCAATGTCAATGACCTAAGAGCTTGCGAGGGTAGTTTAACGGTTGACGATCTATTCAAGTGTTGACGTCTACAAGAATTTCGACTTTGAAGTTATAAATTCTTAATATCTAACATTGAAGCTATATGATGTATCATCATTACGTGGCAACATTTCGTACTTCATGAGTTCTTTGTTCTTAATATCTGCGTTTAAAATACTTCTTGTTGAAAGAATGTCTAATCTAACCGGACCCTAGTTTGCAACTTGTTATAATCAGGTTCGATCCAACTACGCTATGGTCATTTAAGCTTTATAAGTGCAAGTGGTGGCACATACTCATCTGGTTGAATTAAAGTTTCATATTTAATTTTTCTCTGTATGAGGTAATTCAATATTTAACGTCGTGTTGTTACAACTTGCCGCCTTAATCACGGTGAAGCCGTGAAGGATCAATCCACAACGAATCCAAATATGGTGCCTACCTTAGCTACCCAAGCATCAATATGGTCATCAATATGAATTGATGCTTGAGTAATTGAGTTTGACTGATTTCACATTTAGTGTTTGTTTGATCCCGACTAGTACTAGAGCTCAGACTGAGTCTATTAAGCTCATCTTAAGTTTTTTATATTCCATTAAAACATAACTTCAACATACAAGCTGCTTTGCCGGAAGAATTCCTGATCATATGGTCAAATGAACAATTTTTTACTCAAGAGTTGAGACCAAATTATCAACCTCGCAGTTTGAGTTTAGTAAATAATCCTATCAAGAACTCTTCAGAATTTTATATTACGTAGCACTTTACATAAGACATGAGACCGTTCATGAATCATGATATAACGTCCATATTCATTTCTTACTTGCGTCGTTACAATTCAAAATTTTACCTTATTACATTCACTTTCTCCATCTCTCTCAAAACATATCCAACTAAGAATATTTTTCTAGCCAACCATGAGCTTCGCTTTATGAGTCAAAATTGATCTGTAAAACTGAAGTCTGAACTCTGAAGGCAGTTCAACTTCAAGTAAAGTAAATCAACGTAGCAGACAAACAGTCAACTTAGAAATTATTCTGAAATCACAGGTAAGTGATTTCTATAAATGCTAGTAGGGCCCAATAGCCTAATACGACCGGTTATCTGCCACACCAATGTGACGACAAACATGGCTAAAAAGAAAAGTAAGCTATAACAGTTACGGTTCAAGATGCATTGAAAACCATGTTCCCATTAGAATACAAAGTACGCTGAATACGAACTCATAAGATTACAGCAACATCTTCAAAAGGTGGAGGTCATAGCTAAACAATATACCAGTGGTACTACAAGAGGTAAAGAAAAGCTGCACAACCTATGCGGTAAAGGAAGAACATTTGGACAAAATCATACAAACAAAATGAGATGGACAAGCCAGCAACAACTGAAAAACTAGGTATGGAATATGGATCAATACCTCGTTCTCTACGGATCACGATTCACGTCAAATGGGACCGGCTTCTTTTGCATTTTTTACTCTTATTTAACACAATGATAATGAATCGTGGAAGTATAACAAGGCCATATGCGGAACTCGAAGCAATCTCAGCTGAACTGCCATAACGATACCTCACTCAGCAAACAAGGCCAAGATGCTGAAATCAATAACTTAAACACAAATGCTTGATCCAGTGTTCCTATCCAAACGGATTTCCACCACCAGAGGGAAAACTGCTGGCACTGGGTAGGGAATACTGGGCGTTCACATTCCAGTCCATGCCAGACACGCCATATGCAACTTTATTCCCGACGTCTCCGCCAACAGAATTTCTGCATCTTTAGTGTGTCAGCATGTGTATGAAGAAATAAGATACATCATACATACACCCTAGGCAACTACCTCTCTACAGAATATAACCGAAATTAACTTTCGTAATTAGATAGACAACCTTTTGCTACAAAACTAAATCAAAACGAAATAAGCCCCAAAAGGAAAAACTATAATTGGAAAGAATGTCTACCAATATATCTCTACGACATTAATGACATGTTTACGCTATGCCAGAAAGACACGACACAGCCATACTTAAGACAACCCTCAACGTCTATATGAAAAATTCAATGGTTATGGTACTTGCTAAAAACATATTTGGTTGCTATACAGATCAAGTCAATTTCAGACTCTTTAAAAAACATTCACATAATAAATAATGTAAGCATAATATTGCCAAATATAAGTACCTTCTAGCTACAGTGTAGGGAATCAAGACTATTTTATCCGAATAAATATCAGAAAATTTGTTGAGCGAATTCAGATATTGGTGATCCACTCCAAAAAAATGTCCTCATTGGGACTAAATGGTCTAGTCTATAACATTCAATCCATTAGACATACTTCATACTTGTAGTGCTTCATAATATTCAAAAACATGTTTATAACTTTATACCATCATAATACTTGGACTTGAAGACAATTGTAGTTTTAAATAATTACAAATCAATATAAATATTTTTCATTACATATTAATATTAGATATCATTACATCAAGGTTCATCAACATTACTTTAGGTTCTTATTTTTGCATCAAATTTGATTACTACAATGAGATGTAAAGAAAATCTTACCATACATTAAAAAAATAGGATCTGAAATCAAACATGGTAATTTCATGATTGAAATTTTCAAGCAAATACAAATGATTTTTTTTAGAGTCAGATGGTTTTATATGGACGCAGATTTTATCCGTATACGCTCTAAACCTATCGAATATGTATTACAGATATACACTTTTCCCACTTTTTTTTTTGATCGATGATACTTGGATGATATACACTTTTCCCACTCCCGAGCAGTTTGCATCTGTAGCCATATTTGCAGTTCAAATATGAATACGGTAAAAGCCATGTTCACTCCATATGCGATATGTTGACATCCTTAATAGCAGGCTCCACTATTTGCTATTTTTTACAACTTCTACGTTTTTTCCCCAAATCTTGCCAGAATCAGTGTGGAATGGATAAAAATCAATCACATTCATTGAGATTAAATATGCCAACATCATATTTTTTAATAAGTTTCACTTTTACATGATTAAACATTTAAACAGCTCAATATTGCAGTTGCATTTAGATGTCAAATCTAGATTTTAAACAACACATAAAATACATGACATTTTAAGATAAGGATATGGACTATATTTTTCCCATAAATGATCTATCATAGTATTGACCATCACTTAACATGCTAAATCAACTAGTTAATGCCAAAAACTATTCATCCATTCATGACTAATGGTTAACATTCCTAGAAATAGGTTAGTATTGAATAAAACATATTTCCAGCACTTCAACAGGAGCTATAGAAACATACCCCATGGGGAACACGTTGGCAGGTGACTGCTGGTTCATGTGACCTTGAATTTGCGGCATATATCCACCTACGATCACTTCAAAGTGTCATAAACATTGAAAAGAGTATGGGAGATGAACAGAAAATTTGGAAAATGAACCTGGAACTGGCAACATTGAATTTGGTGGTTGTGGTTGAGACGTCCATTGAGGGGAAGGGCTAGCTCCCATGCTGGAGCTTCGGAGTATGCCTGATGGGTCCATATTGTTTGATAGGGCTCCTGGTAAAGATGCCATAGATGGCATCTGCATCATTGAAACAAAAAAAGAGTTTTAATATATCAAGCCATCAAACCTTTACAACAGAGGTCAGATACTCAGCTTTTCCATATTAACGAAATTGTGCATAAGCAACTCAAGAAAAGTACTAAAACATTATATCAGGGGAAACCAGTTAACTATTTGTACAGCATACATTGTCAATTAGTGCATGCAAATCTCCTGATAATACAACAAAGACAAATTACAGCTATGATCTTGATGTGGATAGATGGGGTCTTGTGTCCTGTGAATTATAGTCATTTGACACTAGAGTATCACTAAACCGTAACCCGTCGGAATAGGGTGGCTTTAGGCACACGGCTGACCTAACATGATCATCATAACTGATATGTATTCCATTGTAACAGGTTGGCTACGGGCCTACGGTCGTGACCTATGAGGACAACAGTAAAGAGTAAAGACCCAATCAACAAAATATATAAATACCAATGCTCGAGAGTTGATTATGAGATAGTGATCAGAAACATAAATAGTGCACCACAATATGTGTAAGAATTATGACCAACTGACAGATATTGGTAGTGAACCTGAAGTTTTACTGTACGTACCAGAAAGTCTACTGACCGAGGAAAGACAGTTTCACGTAGAAATTGCAACGACTCCAAAATATATTACATTTCAATAGTGGGTGGTAGCAAGCAAATATAAAGAAATAGAAAAATGTTGCCAAAGAAAAGTGGAAAAAAACTTGTTGATGTTAAAGCCACCACTCTATGTTTTGACCAAACAACTTAAACAGAGAAAATTGAATGAAAAATCCAATCACCAAGCACAAACTTATACCTACCGTTGATGCATGGGCTAGAGTTGTTTCAGTAGAAACATCAAACGGATTAGCCGATCTTGATGGTTGGGGGAAAGGTGGTGGGACAGCTGCTGCCGCCGGCTGCAAGAGAAATTATTTATTTAATACGTAATCAAGACAATTAAAATAAATTTAAGAGAACTGCTTGCTTAATGCTTCATATCATAAACTGCCACTACCATCATTGTGGCAGGATACTGCATGCCATAACCCACTCCATATTGCGGTTGTGCTTGCCAACCTGGATAAGTGCTTCCGCCCATTGGATAAGTGAAAGTGAAAAGGTTCTGCATTTGTTCAATGCTAGGAAAATTACTATGAAAAGAAAAAATATGAAAGGAAACAGATCGCCATATGGCAACTTACAGCAGGCAGTTCTTTTCTTTCATTTGGTTTTGGCTCCACAGGTAGAGGCTGCAAGGGAACTCCAGGATTTGCTCCAGCAACAGGTGTTGACATAAACTGAGAAGCATTTCCAGATGCAGGAGGTCGACCAACACCTTGGCCAACAGATGACACCCATGACTGGAAGCATATACATAGACACGTTAGTTAACATGCATTACCTAATTCCAAATATTAATAAGGCATTTAATATACCTGATTGTTTGCACCAACAGTATGTGAAGTGGATTGTGGAAACATAGGCTGTGGAATAGTCATCTGACCAACACCAGGCGCACATGGAGTGGATTGTTGAACGATTGGCTGTAAAATGCTCTGACTGGTACCAGGAGCATGTGCAGTAGATTGTAGAGCAATAGACTGTGAACCCATTGTCTGACTGTTGGTAGCTGAAGCAGAAATAACCTCACCTTGTAGGGCAGAGGGCCATGCATCACCAGATTTAGGTGACGCATCAGTGTGGAAACTTTGCAAGTTCGATGCATTGCGAACAGGTTGTGTGTTTCCAGAAACATATAGTTGAGCTAAAGAAGACTCAAGGCTATTTGCATTTGCAGGTGGAGGTGGTGGGGTTGCAGTTTTTTGCTCTGGGCCAAGGTCAAATGAGGCCCAATTTCCACTATCAACTGGTGGAGCTGTATTTTGTTGTGAACTGGAGATTTCTGGAGCTGCAGCAGCTCGGGGTTCGGGATCTGCATCAAAATCGATCAAACTCACTGCACTCGCACTATTTACTTCAACTGGATTCCCATCAGAGGAGACAATGCTGTTTGAAGAGGCACTTCTCTGCACGAAAACAACAATAACAAAGAAAAATAAGAAAAGAGGGGCCAGAAACATTTGAAAGAAGGTGCTTAAATCCTTGTAATCAAATCATCACCGATTCATGCTAAACACAGATGAATAAAGGAACCAGGAAATGGGGTTCTCTACAGAACAGATTAATGAGCCTGAAAAACGGGTAGCTAAGATAATACGGAATTATTACTAAATAATCAACAGATGGGTAATATATTTCATTCACTTGCATTATCTTTTTGTACATGAAATTTAGACAACCTACAAAGTGAAAACAACACGTGACAAAAGTAATTGATTGACTTTAGACAACCACCACTTGTAAATGGAAAAAAGAAAAGCGTGGATTTTTAGAGCCACATAAGAAGAGACTGTAGGGTAAACTTCAAAATAGATCCAAAACATTAAAATCACGGTAGAAGAATCTGAAAAAAATAATGAGCTCAAAGTAAGTCCATATCACTATATTTGTATACTGCAGAAAATAATTTAAAGTAGAAATGAGCTAAGAATTACATGGAGACACCTTAGCATAAATAGAAACAAGTCCCAGAAGTTAGATTAGAACACATCTTAAATTCTGGAGTATCTACAAAATATAACACCAGCTCTCTTGAAAGGGGAGGAAAAAGATTAACCTGCTCATTTACGTTTAAAAATAAAATCAGTCCAATCAGGAGGATACAACAACAATAACAAAGTCTTTAATCCCAAACTAGTTGGGGTAGGCTAGAAATGAAACTCTAAGGTACATGAATCGCATTCTTCCACGCGTTTCTATCAGGAAGATAAACAAACAATAATAACACAATAACGACAAACTGAAAAATATTTTCCTGTAGCTAGCAACACTCAATCAGAATCCTTCTGGGCTGTTGTAATATTTGGTACTAATTTTCCATAACATACCCTAATTTAGCAATTCCACGTGGACTTTGAATTGTAAATCATAAAATTGTGATTTAACATTATATCTATGATCAAACTGGTCTTAAAATGTATACTACTAAACTAATCAATTACAAGGAGCTATTCAAAGTTGTGTTTCTGGATCACACAAAGTAAGAAAAAAACATATTAGAATCCCACTGTATAAGTAAAAAGAAGAAATTTAACCTGTGTCTGTACAGGAGTCTCGGCAACCCTGCTACCATTTGCTTTTGGAGGTTCCCCAACCCTAAGGGCGGGAGCATCTTCACCCAAGATTTCTCTGACAGGACGAACCGTTGGAGGACTAGAAACACCCACATCCTTTTGATGATTCGGAGATTTCACTCCAGTCTTGGATGATCCATCCGAAATCCTCCGGTCTTCAAATCTCAAATTTTGGTTACCTTTCCCAAGCCTATCATCACGAACTCTATCATCAACAACTTCAAAGTAGCTGGGGCTTCTCCTGTAGTCACTTTGATCGTATCCAGGGCTTCTTCTTTCTTCATAACTATGTCTACTATTTCTGTCATCACTGCTTCCGCCAGGACTACGTCTTTCACCGTAACGACGATCAGAAGCATCATCATATGATGGGCTCCGTGGACCCCTAAATGTTTCGGTCTTTCTATGTTCAGACACATCTTCCCTGTCTCCCTGGATGATAATATTTTATATTTACAAGAGATATCACATTACATATTTTATAGAAAGCATGAGTTTCAGTACCATCTGTTGAGATGTTGAAAAATCAGACAATAACCACAGCTAGTTTTAGGTCATGACAACTAAACCAATAAATTGCAAGAATTGGCACAGCATTTTTTTATAAATTATAGTTCCAGTGTCATGATTAATATGGTCAACTTTTAGAACAATTAAAGTTCTAGTCATCAAACTACGTCCACGGTATTTAGGTACAATCCACAAATATGGTTAACACCCATGCTTGAAGAGAAAAAAATCCTGGTTGTTGACTTTATGACATGTGATATAATCCACAATGAAGAGAGTTCAACAATGGCACTAAGATATAGCTGGGTACACAAACTCTTTAATTGATACAGAAACAAAAGGAATCAAGAATAGAGTAACCTTAGTTTTGAGATTGAGGCAACCCTAAATTCATGAATGCTCAATGAACATATGAGTGATGACCAATCTTCATGTTGTTATGTCCTTTTTCTTTTTAAAAATTAAAAGGACAATTTTATTAACTGGTTGTGGTTGTCATTCTTGATGAAGACACTAATTTCAATTTGCATTCACGAAACTGATTTAAAGAATGGCACCTTCATCCTTGGAGGCTTGTCAGTGCTTCTATCTCCACTGTATCTTCGATCCACATATACATGCTTGATGAAAGTTCTGAGTCTGTCAACATTACTGAAAGAATTTCTAAATTAGACATTATGGAGTGAAAAATTAAAATATTACAGTTGAAATGAGCAACATACCTGCTATCTGGAAATGAATGTCGTTGCAAATCCCAATCCTTAAAGAAAATTTCTTTGGCGCGCTGAGGAGAAGGTAATAACCCTTTAACATGCAGCCAGTAAAACTGAACATAAAGAAGCTAAATACCAAATTTCACAAGGTACCTCATTGCCACCTTCTTGGAGAGCAGTAACTTCTTGCGAAGTGAACTTCGCCATTGATACAGATTTTACACGGTGAGTGAACTCCCGACTGGAGCAAAAAATGGCAGTCAGGGCATTTGTTGTTAGAATGTAGTCTTATTTATAACAAAAAAAAATGTAGCCAAGGACTGGTATATTGTTCCTTCATTAATTTCCTTTGAACCATATCATATCATATACCAACAGAATAAATAGGCACAGCAGGGTAAGACAAATGTAACAAAACAAGGGGAAAATAACAACCAAGTATATGAACTTACTGTATCCCACTGCAGTTGGTGCAAATGAAGGTCCAGAAATTTGTGCACACATATTGAGGTCCCTGTTTGGAATATTTCAGTATGGAAAAGTGCCATAATTTTGTATTTATTTACTAACAGGTAACAAGTACAACTGTACAAGAGATAAATTTTTTGGATGAGATAATGTAACAACTGAATTCGCAATTGAAGAATGGTATTGTCCAACGCAATTTGAAATTATGTTGCAATAAAAGGACGGAAACGAGTCCCTTGCTCTCAGTTCCTCTGTGGCAGCATGGTCCAATAAATGCTAAATGTTTTCCAGACATTTTCCTTAACATCAATGCTTTATTCCCTTCAGCTTTCCTTAAACACAGACGAAAGTGAGAACAAATGCAAAAAAAATCATGTTGATTGTTTGTATTCGTTTGGTCTTCCTTGCCACTTTAGATGTGCTCATGACAATAATTCTTGGTCAGAAAAACTGGGATATCATCGTATCATTTAAGCAGGTCCCTTGCAAATATAAACAACTAATCGTGGATTTGACAGTCATGCATTATGCAGTTGACGCCACAAGGGGACCCATCAAAATGCAATATTTTTGTTCAGTGGTTTGTAAAGGCCTCGTAATTGCAAAGGCCTCGTAATTGAAACTAAAGTCGAGGATTCAAACCATTGATATCACTGTGCACTATAGAAATGATAAAGAAACAAGGTTGATGACACTACCAAGACTCCGCAGGGCAAGCCAAGAATTCATGTCAAGGGGGTTGGCATTTATAAGGACTAATATGCTTATCTAATTAGGTATTTGGACAAATCGTTAAATTCTAACAGGGTTAAAAATCCAAAGGGGTCAAAATCTATAAGGGTTTTCACCAAGACACCAACTAAGAAAAATTCCAGAATCCAAGGAACCCCCGTTCAGTATGCAGTGGCACCAGCACAGGCAACTCCTATCCGATAAAAAACGATTGCGGAATTGTCGGGGCTTACTTATTCCACTACAATGGGTTCAGGTAAAACCTCCGTCAACAGATTAACAGAGGATTAATTAAAATTTAAGACAATTCCAATTCCATTAGCAAACATATATGGAAACACGTACCAGACTGTTGCAATTGATGCATTTCTTATTAGCAGGAAGCTTGAGAAGACCTCGTATGATCTTTTCGTTCTTCTCGTCCTGCTTAATCCTGCTCGCCATTCTCCCCCACAATCTCCACTCACTTCAACAAAACCAAAAAACATCAGAACAAAAACAGATTCAACACACACAAAGCCAAAACCCGCAAATCCCCTCCCAAATCCCGAAATCCAGGCCAAATCCCAGGGATCCGAGTGAGGGAGCAAGAATCGAGAGGGGAAACCGAACCTGGTGAGGAAGCCGGCAAGGGGGAAGTGGAGATCTGGGGGATTTGAAGGGTGAAATCGGGTCCTGGTTTTTCTCCGCTGGGTGGTGGTGGGTTGGAGGTTTGTTGCGAGAGTTATTTGGTTACCACCTCTTCTCTCTCTCTCCTCTCTCTTTGCGTTTCTAAGTTTCTCTCTCTCTCTCTCTCTCCTCCGGTTTTATAGGGGGGAGATGACGCCGGTTCTGCCGGTGACGGACGGGAGTTTGCCGGTGGAGGGCGGGAGGACGGTTTTGCCCCTGGGAAAGGGGGAAATGACGGAAGGGTCCTGAAGTGGATTGGATTGGTAATTTGGTAAGTTCCGCGCGGGTACGTATCATCTACTTATCTTTGTGGGTTTTTTTTTGCTGAAATATCCTTTTAGAATTTTATATTAAGAGGGGGGTTTGTGTTTTTTGTTAACTCTATATCCATCTTGTCAAACTACTTGTGATTTTCATCCCATTGCACCTATTATTGGGTTTGTCGTGTTTGTAACGTGATTGAGAGTACCAATATTTCTAGGGGGGAAACGGTAACAAATGGAACACAATCTTGAATTTTGAGGTTTTTGAAACACAATTTTGAATTTTGAGGTTTTTGAAACACAATTTTGAATTTCAAGGTTTTTAAGTATAGTATAGATTGCTATCAACAGATATGGTAAATCATTGACCTTCTAGTAGTTAAAACTAAAGATGTTAATTTAGCAACGTGAGTTACATCATGCAATATTTACTTCAAAATGTAATGGAAAAAATAAAACTGTGAACATGCAAGATGTAGTTCTGGGCAATGATGGTGTGATTCGCAAAATGCATGGGCCCTCGGCAGTATAAAATGGAATAATGGTCATTACCTATATATTCCGTGGATTTATCAAAATTGGATATGCAATCATGAGCAAGTGCATATGATATATTCTTAAAATAGAAGCAAATAGAAAGTCTTATTGTCAATATCTATCTTATTCAAAACATTTTTTAACTGTTACAAATTAATGAATTATACTTCCATAGGCTCTTCTTGAGTTACCAAGTGAAGCATGGTTCAAGATGGTCAGAACAATTAATGTATGCGTACAAAGTTATTTAAATAGTCATGAAAAATGACTACCACGAAAAGGGAATAGTATATAATCATTCTCTCTTTTCCGTATTATTGGTTTTTATTTAGCCCGTTACAAAGTCAACATTTCAAAAAATAAAAAAATGTAACCCAAATCTGGTTACATTTTTTATTTTTTGAAAAAAAATAAAAAGTAATGACCATTAGTAATCTCAAGTGTAATCTTCGAGGCTGCCGTAAAACATCCTGCTTAGTTGTCGGCAGAAGACATGAAAGTATGAAACCAATTTCCTAGCATAAACGTCGTTATGAGAAAACAGTTGTCCACAATAACAACTTCAAATTGATGTGACGAAAGTCTACACGTAAGACAAGCCAAAAGTCCAAAACCAACATCTTCAATTAACCGGGAAGAAAAACACATAAACACCATGACACGCATAAAAAAATGTATAATTTCAGAACGACCACTTTGACCCAAGGGGGTATTATAATTTATAGGGATTATATTGCGGTTGGGTTAAGATCCGTCAGGATTATAACTTAAATAAATCGTTTAGTAGTTTGATCGCTAATGTAAATTTCTTTTGAATTCACAGGAAAGAAGAGAGAACCGTAACAACTACACATCCTGAGAAGATGTAGCAAATTGTTGGATTTGTCTAAAATTTAGGATTGAACGGGCCCAAGTAAAATGACTTTGGTGGGTAAAATAAAAGTTGACGGGGTACGAGTTGAGAATTTAGGGGACTGTTATTAAGTGTTTTACATTGTGGCTATTGGTCTATAAATAGAGTCCCACTTAATTATGAGGTTTATGATATCAACTTGCATTGTCAAATTAAGATTTTAATTAGCCACCTGGTTCGAGAGAGTTCTTTGGGCCTGAAATAGATGTATCATATACGTATGCTTTTGTGAGTTCTCAGTGCTTCCAAAGGATTTAACATTTCAGCCTCTAGTTCGAGAAGAAAGAGTGGAAATCACGTCGGAACCCTTAATCAGGATTAAACGAGGCTTAACGTTGGTAAACTTGCGATTATTTGGTTGGTTTCATTGGTTTTGTGTTATTGTATATTTTCTTCATCCAATGCACCTTCGTAATGAATAAAAAAACGTATCTGCATTCTGCACTACTTCAGTTGGCACTTTCATTTTGTTTTTGATGAGGTTGATCTATATGGAAACATAAATTAAAAATAACACACTTCAAAGCTAATACTTCAAGTTGAACGCGTTATCAGCAAAAATTTACAAACAATTAACGCATAAGAAGGAAGAAAATCAATTAGACCGATTGGAAAAAAGGGAAACTAATTCTAAATAAATTATCTTATGAATATAATTGTCTCAAAAATGTTTGTCGGTTGCACATTGATGACAGCTTAATTTCGCTATCTTACCAAGTGTCAACTTCTAATCACGTGATTGGGTCAAATTATTATACACTAACAAAACGTTGAAAGAATGAGTAGCGGGCGAGTTCGTTAGATGATTCAGTCAAAAAGGAGAAAAAGCACGAGAACGTGGGTAGTAGATAGAAGAAAAGCTGCACGTAGTAGTAGATAAAGGATGATTTTTCAGATTTTTTTTCACAAAGTTAATACACATTGTAGTGGTGGTGGACTCTATGTCGACAATCATGCACCACTGTTGCAACATTTAGCTATTTATCCTGATAATTTGGTACATTGATTCATTAATAATAATAAAGTTTTAGGTATTATAAGTTGCAACACCCATACAAAGCATGTGCCCACAAGAAGGGACAGCATAAACACTTAATTAAGTCTAAAACTGTAAAGTATTGATTTTACCTTTTTCTTTGGGGGTCTTTCTGATATTTTCCCCCATTAGCTTAATTAGATTAGGAGATTTTGGGGTGGGATCGTGATGTTTAGGGCTATGTTTTCTCTTCCTCCCATGCCAAATCCAGACTGAGATCTCTTCTCCTCCGGTTTTTCACCCAAATCCAAATGGGTTTCATCTTTCCCCAACCCCATCCTTCATCTTCCTCCTTTTCGAAGGTGCAGCAGCAGAGGAGAAGCTCCCACCGCTACACCGACGCCCTAAGCAAGGCCAAGGACAACTCCCAGTGCATGAGTGAGTACAAGGGGATCGTTGCGATGGTGCATAGCAGGAACAACAAGGCGAAGCAGCTGGCAGCGTAGTTCATTCCGAGATTCTTCAAGTTCTTCCCCAATTTCCTAGTTCGGTTGTGGATGCACACTTCGACCTCATTGAGCTCTCCGTGTGTGGTTGCCATCAAGGATGCGTGGTGGTTCGAAACTGAGACTCGATCGGTTAGACGGACTCGCAAACGCAGGTATGTCGTTGGATCTACTTACTCAAGCTTTTTATTAGTCATCTTAATCTTTGATAAAATCCTTGTGTTAATGTTTAATGATTTGTTTCGCACTTTAAAATGTGTTTAAACCCATCGAACATAATGGAGACCATACCACTCCAATTGGGCTGTCCTGGTTCATGTTTTTCAAGTGGGTAGTTTCATGCCTACAAGGTGTATGATGAAATGCTGGGTTGACTCTCTTGTTGTTTTATGGGATGTGTCTATGCATTGGTTTGCTTTATCATTTGAAGTTTTAAATAAGATTCCCCATGATCATCGCATAGCATTTGTGAATATTATGGTGCAACCTAGGAGCAAAATTGCAACCATAGGGTGTTAGATACTTATTCTTTCACATGGTAGTGAAGCAATTGAAATGTCATCACTATTGGTTTTCATGATATTCGAATAAAAGGTAGAATGATTGAATTGCTAAATCTACCTAATGACCTTGTTTTGGTTCGAGATAAGAGTCTACCTTACATGACCTTTGTCTTGGGTAATGAGAATATTTTGGGGTAAGCGATCGTAATTTTAGGAAGAATGGAGTCAAGCATATAGCGAGTGTAATCATCACTCTTGCAATTATAAGATTCATGTTAATGTCAAAGATTGAGAAGATACGTTAGTAACCAATAACTATCTCATGATTATGCAAATTCCTTTGTGTTCATGTTTTGGAGTCATTATGTGGCTTACTAAGATAATGTATATCTTAATGGTATAATTGGTTACTTACCGATTTCGTTAGACTTAATTGCCTTGACTGGTAGGATGACAGAAAGGAATTTGATCGTAGTTGCATATTGAATGGCATTGGGCATACAAATTAAATGATGGAATTTCAGGTCAATATTCATGACTCCATACTCATTTGTGGGCAATATAATTGCAATGATTATCAATTATTGTTACACATTTCGATGAACTCGGGAATTACCAAAGTTGTGGTCCATATGTACTAAGGAAGATGATTAATATAGGTTCTAACCTTATAGTGACTTGGTACGGCATTATTAATTGTTGGTATTGTGACTCTTAGTGAACTAGAATAATAAATTGGTGGTTGAATGCTTGGATTGTGTATTCCACACATGGTCATCAATAAGTAAGTGTCTAATGTCCTTAAAACCCAATCGTGTATAAGGTGACCAATCGATAACAACATTGCATTGTTTTATCATTTAAAGTCTGATTAACCATAGCTCTTAATGAAGTTTGAGTTCGTATTCTATTTAATCAGTTATCACTCCTTGCAACTAATCTTGGGTGATTTTGTGCATGTAGACAAACCTTTGGTTTGTCATGTGTGAGTGGTATTCAAACTTAGAACTCAACATATTGTTTCACTCGATGTTGGGCTTTCATAAATTTAATGTAGTGAGATACAATGATTTTGGACATTCATGTTCGACTTTTGTGCTTATTATACATTTGATGTGTTCGATCAAAGGGTTGCATAATATATTTAAATTGTATTTTTGTTAGGTATTGTGATGTATTGCTTTACATAGGTTATGTTAACCTTAATGTCATTTTGCAATCTTCATAGAGATAGAAATGGTAGTAGTCATGATAAATGTATTGCCTCATTATCTTGCATAACCAAATGGATGGTGGATTCGGATAGTATTTCCAAGATAAGGAAATAATGTGCACCTAAGAAATAGGTCTTGTTGGGTATCCATCGGTTTGTTGCCGGGTGTAAAATAATTGGAATCATAGTGAATATATATATATATATATATATATATATATCTTTGTTGTATTGAAGTTAAATGATCTCCAAGAGGAATGCATTAGTTCTACATAGTCTTTTCATCAGTTTGGATTTCCCATAAATTATGGTTATATTAGGTTAACTCTGCAAATTTTTGTTGTATGACTAAAGGAGTAGAATTTCTCATGTGTTGGAACTTATATTGTTTAACCTCATTAATAATTTATGTATTAGTCGATGATTATTATTAATGTCTCCAGTATTCTGTCAAATGCTTGTTTAATTGATGAATGTCATCTTTGGAAGTTGACTACATGACTTAGTAGTGTTTTAGAGTGCATGATCATCTTATTTGAGTACTACTTGGCCGATGGTTTCATGCAATTGCTTTATGTCTCATATGATTGTTTCTGAAAGAAAGTGTATCGAATTTAATATCTTAAATAGAATATGGTGGTCATCACTAGATCCAATGTAAATTTACCATTTATAGGGAATGGTTAATAATGATAAAGATCAATACCCAATTGGATATTGTGATTTTAAATTGCCGAGTTTGGCTAATGATAAATTGCATTGTTGGTCCCGAGTTTTTGCAGAGGACTTGGGCAACCACATCTGGATATTATTGCATCTGATTGTGTTTTACTGGCATTGATTTGATGTGATTTGAATCCATTAGCTAATGCATGCTAGCATCTTTGTTGCTTGTATAAACTAGTGAGTTCTAGTTAAATCACCATTCGGGGTGGGCAGTGAATGTTGAACTTTATATCATTGGTCTAGTTGCTCATAGTTTGAGTAAATTATGATTTATTTATTACCATAGTCATTTGAACTAACCATGAGTTAGTGATTATTAATAGACCTGATTGTGAGTTATTCTCAAGGAATAACTAGTGATGAATAACACACTACTGACTTAACACTGAAAAATAATTTGTGGGTTTGACACTATTGGCTCTTTAAGAGCATATTGGGCTCTACGGAGCATGACTCTTCGGAGTATTGGGCCCGACGGGGCACATCTCTTATGAGATTATTGGCGGCTGTAGGACCGCAGATACAAATATGTTATCTATCGTATTGACACAGGTTGGTGTATGGGACCCCACAATGAACTGAACTGAATGAAGATCGAAACTAAAAGTGTTTTAAAATGGTTATGATTACATAATGGGTGTGGGGATGGGCCATACACTAACTGGAAGACCGCACGTGCCAACGGTGGGTTTCCTTCGGGATCCCTGATACATGTATGTATCATTAATGAATTGACTGACTGAATTGAATTGGGAACCAAGACACTTGCTTGTTCTTTAGTTCATCTTGATATTGATTGTTACTGAATTGAAATGGGAACTAAGACACATGTTTGATCTTTAGTTCATAATACTTATTGATTGTTATTCTTTTTTTGAAATGGAAAATATAATGCAAGAATATGATCTAGATCATTATGTTTTGTCTATTGAAGCTCATATAGATGTGTGAACGATGATTCACTTTTAAATTCGAATTCTTTGAATTGTGGTACTTGATCATATTGGAAGTGGCTTTTGTGGAGCATTTATGCTCAAGTTCAACGTATTGTTAGACTTACACTTGTAAGAAAGTATGAACTAGAAATGTTACTCGTATGGTTTTGTCTTTGTTGGCATGTTATTTCTCTTGAACCATTAATGTATTGATTTATGTGTTTCAGCTTCGAGCTTATCATTTTTGGAAAATTGGCTATTGGATTGCATTTATTGATTGAGTTTGACTACTAAATTGCTTGTTTAAGTTTGATCCATTGACATACGAGTTTTCCCAAACTCATAACGTGGTGAATCTATATTTTGCAGGTAACCGTCTTGAAGTGGTGATACTAGCATGACATTCATGACATATAGTTGCATAAGAGGTGTTTAGTTTTCTTTTATGTCTCTATGCACCTAGAATTTGATTGGTGGTTATTATTGATTCTTTTAATACCTCTTGAACGTATTGATTTTCGGATTTGTACATTGTGTACATGTCTTATTCTTGAATCCTCAAACACATACATGTATTTGAACTAATGGAGCTCCTATTATCTTCTATTGTCTTCCCGTAACTATCTTCTTCCATTTATTTATTTTTATTTTCGTATTCCGCTTTGACCGTAAGGGGATGTTACAAAAACAATCGTCAAAAGACATCCTGAAACGGAGAGGAGGTCCGTCTAAGTTTTGTTCGACGGGAAGGACGCGGACGTGGGATGCGGAAGGATTCCGAAATCTTCAAAATAGTGCACCATCTCGTCGGCCTCGCGTTTTCTTTCCTTTTACGCTTCCAGACTCTTTTGGGCTTCTTCCTCTAGCTCCATCGGTCGCCATATTTCTTGGATTTCACTTTTAGATGTTCGTGAGTAGCTAGCTATAGGCGAGCGGGCCATTGACAAGCCCGACATGAGTGACCGGTGGTGATTGATCTGTCGGGAAAAAGTCTGATCCGATATGGTCGGAGGTTGCCCCGCCGTCGGTAGGTCAAATAGTTATAAGTGTGTGCTCTCTTTGAATCGACTATTGCAACGGTTTACAATCTCTTTTGAGTGATCATGTCCATGGACAAAGCAGATCAAAGCAAAATAATTCATAAGATGATTAAAATTTAGCTTCCTTTCTAAAGATTCTGTTGTTTCTTTCAAACCATAAGTACCAAAAAAAATGCATTGATAAAATAATCCTAGACAAGACATCCTTGTCAAAATCAAGTTGATTGCCAACTAGTTGTCGAAATTGAATGTTGTTGCTCTGCTGCAAGTTAAGGTCGATTTAGGTGCTAATGTTTCAAAATTGTATTGTGAATTCGCAAGAAAAAAAATAAATGGTCAATTGTCTCTTGTTCAATTTCACATGGTGGGCATATAGACTCGATAGGAATATCTTCTTTATAAGGTTGCCTCTTGTAAGTAACTTATTTTCGCTAAGCAAGCAAGCAACCAATAGAACGTCAATGCGCCTTCCAAATTTGATTATTTAGTGGATATTTAGGGTGCCCGTGAATCTAGAATGCATCCAATATGGGTAAGTGAGTTTGTGTCCCAGAAGCTGGCCACTGAGGCCCATTGGTGTTTGGTTTTTCTCAAAGATGTCAGACCATTCCGTACTAAGGATACTATTTTCGTGTCATCTATCAAACAAGAAAATTGTGTGTTTTTCCGTTATATTATATGGCACGTTACAAAGCGTTGGGATGAATTCCGTCAACTCTCGTAGCAGTGGAGATGCTTTTTGCCTGGCTTTTGGGAGAATACCCAGCTCAGAGTAGTCAGAGGTCGTGTTCTGATATTTACTTTTAATGATTTGTGTGCTCTTGGGTTGGGAATATGTATACCCAACTGAATGCAACATTTAGCTTTTGAACGTTAGGTTTGGAAGACTCACTGTCATTGAGCTTTCCTCCGCTCACAAAAGAGATTCTCTTTCGTTTCATGTCCATAGGATCTATTCAAGGAATCAGTAATGTGACATTAGGATATCTTTTTGGGGTTTTGCAAGATAATATTTTACGACATGCAAATATGCAATACAAAATAAGTGGCTTTCCAATAGTCAATAACCCGTGGATCTGCAAGTTGGTTTCATTTCATACTTAACTACTTTAACCCTGCATATAAGCCACTTATCCGTGTCCTTAATTTATATTTAACAAAAGTACTTATCACACATGGTATATGCTGAAATGCTGAATGAGAACTGAGTATGATTTCTAACTCATATATTAACATATTCCACTTCCAATCATATCAGCATTACCATTACTATACAATGCGAATTCCAACCTCACCTTAACTTCAGACCAGAAGAGTCTAGAAAACCCAAGAAAGCCCAGTCCACGGCCCAGCGTAACCGCCTCATCCCACACGTGTACCTCCCACGTGCGATGCCGCCAAGCAACAAAAAAAAACCATTTAAATCCCCTCTTTTTTCGCTTTTGACGGAAGCAAAATCCAAAAATCTCCTTTACTCGAGCTTTCTTCTCTTCTTCCCCTTCCAACAACTTCACTCCAAAGATCTCGACCTCCCAAACCCTAAATCCTATTCTCGCCCCGAATCTTGCATTCGATGATCGGTTCCAACCGTTCCGGCCGACGCGAGCCGTCGGGCGATCGTGGAATCTCTGCAGTGTGAGCATTTGTTTTCATGCTTTTCGGGTATTTTTGGCGTTTTCGATGTTAGATTCGGTTTTGGATGATTGGATCAAGTTTGGTGTACGGTTGGGAACGTGGATTAGTTAGGAGTAGGTGTTACCGCTAATTTTCTAATCCAACAGTGAGCGATTTCTAGCGTTTGTTGAGTTGTTTTTGTTGCTTTTTAATTATTTTATTCCGGTTTTTTTCGTAATGCAGGTTTTTTATTGGTAGTATTTGTGTTTGAGTTGCTCCCGTAGTAGAGATTCTGCGGATTTTTTGTTTAATTCTGCGGTTTGAGTGTGAATTGAGATCAGATGGAGGAAAGTGAGGATTTGCAGGGAAATGTGCTAAAGCTGAGCTCGGTATGCCTCGGTGGAGGCTTGAAATCCACTGCATCAGGGAGGTCAACTCCTCGGAGTTCACCTTCTTTTCGTAGGTTAAGAACTCCACGGAGAGAATTGAAAGGTGTTTGGGGGAAGGTGCAGTGGTTCTCGGGGAACCGTTTGCTTATCTGGCTTATGATAATTGTGGTCTGGGCTTATGCTGGATTCTACATTCAATCGAATTGGGCTCATAACGAGCGAAGTAAGGCTGATTTCATCGATTACACGAGTAAAGTTGGAGGCGTTGAGAAAGTGGAGGATGCAAGTAGAACAATTGACACTTTGGTAGATGATGTCACTAACTCTACTGGTCTGGATCCAGTAATCCTGAGAGGCAATGAAGAGAATGGATTGAATTTTGGTATCAATCTGTTTGGGAAACAAGGAAATGTGACCTCTTCTAAAAATGCAATTACAAGAAAGAGCAATAAAAGAATAGCACGAAGATTGAGGAGAAAACGTCGGTTTCGACCAAAGGTAGTCCCAGTAGAGAATGAAGGTGTTGAAGTGGATGAGGGAATACCAAGAAAAAACACTTCATATGGATTGTTCATTGGTCCTTTTAGGAAGATTGAGGATGATATCTTAGGTTGGAAAGGAAAGAAAAAAAGAGGTGCCTGTGATAGCCAAAGTGAGTTTGCTCAATGTGTTTCATCCAGAAAGTTTGTGTTGGTATTTCATGAGCTTTCAATGACCGGAGCCCCGCTTTCAATGATGGAATTGGCAACCGAAATTCTGAGTTGTGGAGGGACTGTTTCAGTTGTTGCACTTAGCCAGAGAGGTGGGCTGATGGGGGAGCTTACTCGTAGGGGAATCAAAGTGCTTAATGACAAGGCAGAACTCAGCTACAAGGTTGCCATTAAAGCAGATCTTGTTGTAGCCGGATCAGCTGTATGTTCGTTGTGGATAGGTCAGTATTATTTTTACCTTTTTAACAAGTATGTCACTATGAGTGTTACCTTTACATTTCTTGGATATAGTATTGAACAACAGCGTACAGAGAAAAGTATTGCAAAAGAAATTATTGTCATATAAATGTTGTACCATTTTGGGGGTTCATTTAGGAGTTTTTTTTATATAATTTTTTATAATCAGTCGGAGAACTGACGACAACTTGTATTTATTTTACCTATACTTTAATTCCGAGATATAATTGTGAATAAGATGCATTGATACAAGTCCTAGCATGGACAACATGAATCCATTAAGAACATGGAAAGTTATGTGGTTATAATGCTGAATCATGGTTTCCCTTAATTTTGTTCCTCATATCTGATTATTATACCCGTATGTCAGTCTAATCCACCTGTGCTTCCATTCAGAATTTTTCCCCTAACATGTAAATATATGGGTTTTTTCAGCCAGGTGAGCTAACTTTATCCTCTTTATTCTACTTTCAAATTAACCCCCAAACACAAGTTAACTGGGTATTTCGCTCTTCCCAACTTTTGCGGCCACTAAGATTTCAGACCTTTCTAAGATGCGTCTTGTGCATCAATCTCCCATATATATGCGACCCATCTTCATTTTTTACAGTTTAAGAAATAAACCCACTGCGCTTTTTTTACCATTTTGTACATGACCTTCATACTATTTAGCAATCTTTGGCCACTTCTATGTGTTACTTTACAAAAATATGATAGAAATATGCCAAGATGACTGGTAATATTAATATTATTTGGATCATGTTAGGCAGATTTTCCTAAAATATCTTATTTGCAATATGCTGTGTTTCCAGAGAAGTATCTCTCACATTACAATTCTGGTTCAAATCAAATACTATGGTGGATCATGGAGAATCGACGGGAATACTTTGATAGATCTAAGGATATGCTCGACAAAGTGAAGAGTGTGGCATTCCTTTCAGAATTGCAGTCTGAACAATGGCTAACTTGGTGCAAGGAAGAACACATCCAGTTGAAGACACAACCTACAATAGTCCCTCTTTCTGTTAATGATGAATTGGCTTTTGTTGCTGGAATCCCCTGCTCCCTCAATACACCTTCACTTACTGTCGAGAAAATGCTTGAAAAAAGGACTCTTCTTCGTGTCACAGTTAGAAAAGAGATGGGTCTGGCTGATGATGATATGCTTGTGATGTCCCTTAGCAGTATAAATCCTGGAAAAGGACAGCGGTTATTCCTTGAATCCGTTGTATTGATGTCTGAGCAAAAGGTTCCTTCAGTAGATTATAAAATCAACAATTTGAAAAACCTCTCAGACATTGGTCTGCAGGATGAAAAGGTATCACATGGACGACAACTACGTGGACAATTTCACCATGCTGACGAGTTGGGAAATGTAATTCCCCAATCTAATAAAAGCAGAGACGGTGATGTTAGGAAAAGAAGAGAATACCATTCTAGGTTGTCAAATATTGTTTCGTCAATTACCTCCCATAAATATCAGAGTCAAGATGCCCACACATCAAGGAAATTGCTTTCAGAAAGTAGAGGCAGGGAATACCCTACTCCAAAGGTTTTAATTGGTTCAATTGGATCAAAGAGTAATAAAGTACTTTATGTCAAAGAAATACTGAGATTTATGTCTCAGCATTCAAACATGTCAAAATCATTGCTGTGGACTCCAGCAACTACACGTGTTTCTTCACTCTATGCTGCTGCTGATGTTTATGTCATCAATGCACAGGTAATATTACCTGCAAAAATTCTAACTAAATGAGTTATTTTGACAAGAGATGATGTTGAACTGCTGATGTTCAATCTTTGAGTTTCATTTCAATCAATCCTTTTTTTCCCAAAATACTTTCCATTTACATATTAACTGTTCACAAATAAAAAAACTTATTCGATGCTATTGTCATGTGTTCCCTCATTATTGAAATTTCTGCACAGGGCCTTGGAGAAACATTTGGAAGAGTGACAATTGAAGCTATGGCATTTGGCTTACCGGTATTATTTCCTTGTTTTTATTTTCTCTGGTTGAAGTATGAAGTTTTCTATGGGGTTTGCTATTTCGGTGCAGTTCTTTATCTGCTGTAAATAAACCTTGGAGACTGTATCAGTAAATGTTAATAATAGGAGGTGCTCTCAATCAAACATTGATATAAATAATTACATTCTTTGTCTGATAAGATTGTTCGATTAACATTTCAAGACTCATTATTTAGTATCAATGATTTGCAATGATTTCTTCCACGCATACCAAGTCTCATAATAATTGATGTCAATTTTATAATTGGTCTTCACTCTCTTAAATCGGTTCGAAGGTTTATGATAATCGGTTCAAAGCATGCTATTAAGTTTAGATTCATTTAATTTTTGAAATTGTCAATCTCTAGGAAATTTTACATCCAATTGAAAACAACCGCTTGACAAATTCATACATGCTGACCCTTGTTTGGTTCAGGTACTGGGAACAGATGCTGGAGGCACAAAAGAGATAGTCAAGGACAAAGTAATGGGCCTTCTTCATCCAATTGGGAGAAATGGAATCCTGCCATTAGCTCAAAATCTCCATTTGTTGTTAAGCAATCCATCAGCAAGAAAGCAATTAGGGAAGAATGGAAGAATGAAAGTAGAGCAGACGTACCTGAAGCAACATATGTACAAAAAATTGGCAGAGATTTTTGCACAGTGCATGAAGATCAAGTAGGAAACATTGTTTTTTTAAATTCTTTTTTCCAATTCATTGACTGACCGAGAGAGGTGAGATTCACATCCCCTTGGAGGAAAGTTTCTGCAGATTAGCAGAATTCCGTGAAACACTTGTTCATAGTTGTGATCCATTAATCACTTCTGAAATGAAATGAAATGAAATGAAATGAAATGAAGCATTTTTTTCTTTTCAGTTGCATACTCTCGTTCACGATGGTAATATTGGCAATCCATGTGAGGCAGAATGATGGTGACTAGCACAAAACTTTAGATCATACTGTTGTCGGATTTCTTTTTTCATATGTATCACATCCACATGATTCCTTCGTCATAGTAGCTTGGATGAATATTGTGTAGGCAATGACAAACTAATTAGGCACTTCCCCGTGAATGGTTCTTTGCAGTTTCTGCTATGTAATGCTGTTTGGGTTCCTTTCCTTTAAAAGGTTCTTTGCCGTTTCACTCTTTGCGTAGTATTTGTGACAGACTGAGTGAGCAGTGAGAACCTTCTTCGGTGAAACAGACCTCTTTGCCAAGTAAGTTACATGGTTGATTAATGTTGTGGTTCAGGTTCACCTGTCCCATCTCCCGGAGACTGGCGTCGCTTGCAGTGCAGTTGGTTGCATTTTCCGTTCTTAAATCACCAAAGAATCAATATTTTCTCACATGGTTAGCTATCAATCTCTCATAACACCATGGTGGTGGTGGGAAGCTAAGCAAAGAGAGGCTTCCCATGGGATCAACGTCACAGCTCGCTGGCTTCAGGTAAGTCGGCTCTAGCAAAATGAGGCAAATAACTGGAGTAATGTTTCTAGTATATTACAATACTAATACCAAACCAAAAGATTAGCCGCCATCCAGCAGGCGAGGATGAGATGTTTAAAATATCAGTTATCATCATCAACTGACGGGGAGCCTGGCTGTCGGACCGTATTAATTTAGAAGTCTTAATCCAACTTGAAAGGTATCATAGAGTTAAACTACAAAACAAAAAAGTCAACTGTTAAAACAATTGGCCTGGAATAACTTTCAAGAAAAAACTATTGGTTTGGATCCGCATATTCTGGTAAGGTGTTGAGGGGCAGGCGGGCGGTAATAAGTAACGGTTAGGGCCAGAATTTACGCGCCTTTATAACTTCCAAACCTGGTAAAGTGGGCAAAAAATCTGCATATTATTTGCTTTTACTTTTCCAACAATTTCGCTATTTGTTCTGATTACCAGCTTGTGTGAATTGTTATCCTGCAGGATCGTGTAAGTAATACGCTTTGCATGCTTAGAAGTTAAGCATTCCTTTGGCAATGCATGACACCTTCACACGGAATAAGAGGGGAAAGGTTAATTTTCCTTTTTGATTACGTCCAACCATTGAAAAAATACTCGACACTTTACGAAATCATAATATTTAAAAATAAATAAAAAACTCCAAACCGCTCGATATTATTCTAACCGGGGCTGCTGCTTAAAAAGTCTAACCGCATATTTACGAGCAAAAAGCTTCTTATTAATTATGTGCCAGTGCGATTAGTTTTTCCAGTCATGCAAGCTTCTTATTGATCATCCCTCATTTCCATAGTTCTTTATGCACGACCTGCACGTCAGTAACGTAGTAGTGTCCAATTCTTTCCATAATTCCTGTTGCTTGAGGAACTCCATCAACTCCACTCTTCCAATCCTGGAAGATTCTCCAAATACCATCGAAGTGGATAGAGAAGGATTTCATCACCACGCACCTCATTCCCATTTAAAACCCGGCCAGCACCCTTTTTCTTGCGACGAAGAACTGAATCATATCTGAACTCATGGACTCTACGACCAACCAACTGATCCCCGGACTCCCGGACGACATCGCCCGGGACTGTCTAACTCGTGTTCCGTACACCCACTTCCCAAGTCTAAGATCGGTGTCAAGGCAATGGAGGGACGAGGTAGACTCGGCCGCTTTCCACACCACAAGGAAGACCAACTCCCTCACAACCAGACTCCTCCTCCTCACCCACTTCCAACGCAACTCGACCTCCACCTCTCTCTACGACCCGAAGACCTCCACCTTTTCGACCCTCCCGTCCCCGCCTCGCGGCCTCCCGCTCTTCTGCGGCCTCGTCTACGTCCAAAGGAAGCTGCTGGTGGTGGGAGGTTGGCATCCTGGCACTTGGGTCTCCTCCAACGAGGTGTGGGTGTTCAACATGTCGTCCTGGACGTGGAGCAAAGGTGCAACCATGCCTGGTCCACGGAGAACGTTGTTCTCTTGCGTGGCGGATTCAGACGGCACGGTGGTGGTCGCCGGAGGCCATGATGACGACAAGAACGCGCTGAGATCAGCCATGAAGTATGACGTGGTTGGAGATAAGTGGGAGAAGCTCCCATGCATGGGAGTGGAGAGGGACGAGTGCAAGGGCGTGTTCAGGAAAGGCGAGTTCGAGATCATCGGCGGGTATCCAACGGACGGTCAGGGGAAGTTCAAGAGATCATCCGAGAGGTTTAAGTTATCGGACGGCGGGTTGGATTGGAAAGTGGAGGAAAGGGCGGTGGAGGAGGGCCGGTGTTCGAGGTACATGGTTGTGGTAGGCGGAGAGAGGCTATATGGATGCTGGGATGGGAAGGTGGAGAGGAGGGAGGAGGAGGAGGAGGAGGGGAAGTGGGAGGTGGTGGCGGTGGTGCCGGAGAAGATGAAGAATGTGACTTTGATGGTGGAGGGATGGGGAGAGGAGGAGGATGAGGTGGTGGTGTTTGGGAATGGTGGGGATGGTGGGAAGCATGCTGGTTTTGTGCTGGAAGTGGAGGGGAGGAGGTGGAGGGAACTGGAGATGGTGGAGGGGTTTGCTAATTGGCCTGTTCAGTCTGGGTGTTGGCTTGAGATATGAACACATGATGATTGAGAAATTGTTGTTGGTGTTGTTTTTTTATGGAAAACGATTAGCGGACGCTAGCGTTCGGGACGCGCGCTTATGTGGTCAGCCCAGTCAGCAGACGCGTTTGAGTTGGCAGTCTCCACAGAAAAAGTTTATTTTTTATTTTATTCCTCGTTTCGTACAAATGTCTACATCCCTCCATCCCTCATTAATGCGTCTCAAATCACTCATTTTCCATGAACATTTTGGCTCTCCTACACAGCATAGGAGACTTGTTATAAATCTCAACATGCGTCTTCCTTTTTCTTCCCTTCTCTTCTGTGGTCCTACCTCTGTGCTTTGATGGAAATCGTTCATGTGTCTTTCCAAGTGGAGCAGCCGACAAACGTTCCTAAGGAGGGGATGTTTTTCCCCTCTTTCGAAGAAGCCCAAACATTTTACGTTGCTTATGCCGATTCTTGTGGTTTTTGTGTTAAGAAAAGGCATCACACCCGTTTGTTTGCTACCTCTGGGTCAGGTGTTAATGTGCTGGAACGAGATGCAATGGTGTCAAAGCTTCCGAGGATTTTGGCGTGATATTCTACTGTTAAAAGTTCAATCAGAAAGTTCTATGCTTTTGCGTATAATTCCACATATACAACAAACAAGACCAAAGTCATCCTTAAGAATGTAGGAATGATCACATTCTTCTTCATTTTCTTCATGTACAACAGTTGTATGTCTGTTCGGAATAAGAAGTCAGTCTGTTCGGAATATGTTGTGTGTCTGTTCGGAATAAGAAGTCTGTCTGTTCGGAATAAGAAGTCTTTCTGTTCGGAATAAGAAGTCTGTCTGTTTGGATTAAGTTGTGCGTCTGTTCGGAATAAGAAGTCTGTTTGTTCGGAATATGTTGTGTGTCTGTTCGGATTAAGTTGTGCGTCTGTTCGGAATAAGAAGTCTGTCTGTTCGGAATATGTTGTTTGTCTGTTCGGAATATGTTGTGTGTCTGTTCGGAATAAGAAGTCTGTCTGTTCGGAATAAGAAGTCTTTCTGTTCGGAATAAGAAGTATGTCTGTTCGGAATAAGAAGTCTTTCTGTTCGGAATAAGAAGTATGTCTGTTCGGAATAAGTAGTCTGTATGTTCGGAATATGTTGTGTGTCTGTTCGGATTAAGTTGTGTGTCTGTTCGGATTAAGTTGTGTGTCTGTTCGGATTAAGTTGTGTGTCTGTTCGGAATATGTTGTGTGTCTGTTTGGAATATGTTGTGTGTCTGTTCGGATTAAGTTGTGTGTCTGTTCGGAATAAGAAGTCTGTCTGTTCGGATTAAGTTGTGCGTCTGTTCGGAATAAGAAGACTGTCTGTTCGGAATATGTTGTGTGTCTGTTTGAATTAAGTTGATCCAACCTAAAAGTTAAAAATAATATTTTATTATGATAAGTCTGGACTCTGCACGAATAAAGGGTCTGCACGCTGTCCTAGGGTCTGCACTATCTGTGTATTGGGAAAAGAATCGTTCAACCTAAAGAACCGGCGTTTTTAAGAAGACCAAAGCACGTGAAGAGAAATTTTGCTGACTGGACGCTGACTCAACACGTCCACGTAAGGCGCGTCCGTGACGCCCGCGTCCGTGTATAAGCATCTTTTTTTATTTGTTTGACATTTTGTCAGAATTTTACATTTTGTATTTATAATTGTACACCTACGTGATTCTCCGGGCACTACTTTTAAGGTAAACTTACAAAGTCCTTTATGTTTAGTTATCAGAAATTCAGAAGTGCATAAGACCCAACAAACCATGGAGCAACGAGAATGTATCAACGAACGTTCAGTTATCAGAAGTACATCAACCCCTCTCCTTAAAATTGCTTCTAAATCCCAGAATCTGTAAAAATCTGCTGTCTGAAATATGATGAACAAAAAGGCACACCTAACTGTAACTATTTATAATCATTATAATCAGATTCATTGTATAGCTACCTACTAGTAAGTAGCAACCATTGAAGAAGGCATACATAAACGGATAAACCCGGAAAACAGACACTGTTTTTCCAAGAGAAAAGAGTCTGGTATATAGTTCGTTCGATATCAAGGGAACTCCAGTCTGTAACCACCAGCAAACTACTATGAACAAGTCGCAGTCCGTCACAAACAAATGATGTGACCGCCCTGTGACACCGTAAGGTTCTAGTATCCCGAAACAACACCAAACAAGACCATTTGTGCAATTGTACTTTCTTTTTGTCTAGTCAGTCACTCGTCAACAAATAAACACCAGATTCGCAACGTATCATTGCCCCAGAAAATATTTGGACTCAACGTTGCGGCTGCTGGTTGTAATGGTTCTTTTCTTTCTTCTTTGCTGCTGCTAACTTAGCGCTTCGAGCAGCTGCTTCTGTTGCTGCAGCTTTCGCAGCCACATCTAACTCCTTGTTCGATTTTTTCTTCTTTGCTGGAGTCTTCTTTTTTAGTCGCTCTTTTATATCTACTACAGGAGTTTCCTCATCAACTGGCTCACCTCTGGTTGTTTCATGGCCATTTGCTTGATCCTTTACAACAGCAGCAACCTCTTTGGAGGTCTTTTCTTTCTTTTTCTTTCTCTTTGATGTTTTACCCTCGCCAGAGGCATGGCCATTTTCCTTCCCAGCAGCTTCTTGTTGCAAATGTGAACCAATGCTCCCTAAAAGACAAGCAAGCATGTAGGAAGTCATTTCGATTGTGCTATGAGCCCAAAAATTGAAGGATTAAAGGAATTAGAAACAAGAATTATAGGGGTGTCATCAAACTAGATCACCTTAATTGCCCCTAAATTGGAGTTGGTGAGACAAATGATTTTCCCATTAAAGTTGAGTTGCATGCTTACTCTAGTCACAGTACATCGTAAGCTTTAACAAAAAAACAGGTCCTAAAAGAAGAAGAAAATAGAACCCTGACCTCCATTTGTTGCTTTGTCATTCTCCACAACACCAAACTCTGCCAAAACTGCTTCAAGTTCTTCAAGCTCCCTTTTCTTCAATTCCTTCTTAGATAATTGTTTCTCAGGTTCCTTTGGTGCTACCCTGGGTAGTGTGGTTGGCTTCTTTACAACAGGCTCAACTGGTTGTGGAACTTCATGTTCCGAATAAGGTTCATCATCAATTTCCTCGTCATCTTCACTTTCTATTTCCTGCTAATTTGAAAATACAAGGTGATCACTGGTGTTCCATGGAAATCTCAACATAGAAATGAAAGTAATGGATGAGACAGAGTTAGCATCACTGAACTCTTCAAGAATTGAAGAATAACCGGTTTCAGTTCATTTGACATCATGCAGGTCTATATTTGATTTACAATATGGAAGGCAATTTCATATTGAGAAGCCAACGCAGGTGAATGATTGATTTTGCTATTACCTGTAAGGTAATTTTATGAACTGAATAATTTCCACGCAAACAGAAGATCATTAGAGCAGATAATAGCAAAACCAATCATTCACCCCTTACAGGTTTAAAAGCCTCAAATTGTCATAGACAGTTCTCTACATACTCCTATATATTTTTTGTGAAGCGGGAACTTTGTTTCTGGTTTCTCCATATTGGGAAAAGGGGGAATTTGAATTTACCATCCTATAACTTTCCCCGTATTGCTTAATCATATCTATATAAGTTCTTTTCCGTGAAAAAGCTCTATTTTGGTTTTGAGACTTGCAGCACTTCGTTTTAAATGAAGTAACTCGTTTCATTTCCCAGAGGCCTTGACAGCAGACTATATTAGCTCAGTTATAGCTCAGCAGACTTATAGTTGTTTATGGTGTCTAGAGCCTAGACAGTGGTGATGAATCTTTATGGGATCTCAGCAACATGTATAGGTCAATATGCTTATCAGCTTCTAACCTAAGAAATGTTGATTGATTCTGAATCACAGGATACCATTTTGTTAATGACCCACCTTTTCTTTAGTTGGCCTAAAAGGATGATGGAAACATATCACAAATATATAGGCAACATTTGATGCCAAAATCCAAATTTGCCTTGGTTGTCAAAACTACATAGGAGCCTTTGCAATATTAAACGTTGAAGCGAGCTTAGCTTCTCTTATGGGTGGAGGGCCATTTAATCTCCTAGAGGCTTTCTCAGACAACCGGTAGAAATGGGATTTACAGGACAAAGTGAGGCCAATAGTTTGAAACACTCATAGGCTGATTTAAAAATATGAAATTATGACCGACTCCTAATCAGAAATGCACCAAGAATGCCAAACAGAGTAAAAGATGGTCTCTAAAATTTTCCTACCACATGATAAGTTTTCCTAGATGATAATTTGTTCTCACTCAAATGTGACAACACTTTCATAGTTATGGGAGCAACAAACTAAAGAAAAAAGGTGTATCTCCCACAAAAACCAATAGGTGTTGCTGCTGTTCATTATATAGAATAGTATTACAATAGTGGATAAGAGTTGGTACAAATGAGACAAATGTTTGGTAAACATGAAAGAAGAGTTGGTTAGAAAGAGGGTAAGGTTGTGAGAATATTCAGATCAGAGACAGTGGGACGGGGATGTCCAACAGTAATATAAGAATGGCAAGTATACTCAATTACAGTCTCATAGATGTGATCACGATTTACAAAATATGATTTAGGAATTGTGCAGCTTCGTACATTTTGTAATGATCAAAGAAATTTGCATATACCAAACAAATTCAAACTACAGTATAACACTCTTTATCGTTTTACTAACACCAGTTTGCGCAAGAATAAAAGAACATAAGCAGATCGGAGCACTAAGGTTTGCAAGTAAGACACCTTAGATTTTGTGTAACCTTCAAATAGAAGCATTTACCTCACCCTTCTTCGGAAAATTGTAACCTAAAATGCTGAAGTAGCTAGCTCAGTTTCTATAAGTTGTCGTCATTACGAATATTAAGGTTAGTAGCAAAGTCACATATAATACGAAGAAGGATCCATTTAGTAATATTTCTTTTGTTAAAAAACCAATACAGTATTGAAAAAAGTATTACCATAAATTGAACAAAAAATTATCCGTAGTTGGTACCAACCAACTGAATCTTATCTTAACTTTTATAACGAAACCCCAATTTTATTTCACAAGCCAACAACTTTCCACAAAATTCACACCTAAACAAAAAACATGCCTTCTGAAATCTGAATCAAAATCAATCGATGAAACAAAATAAAACATATTTCAACAAAACTAAAAAAAACAAACCTCCTCGATCATAGCGGAGGTCCCTTTCCCGTCCTCCGTCTCCCCAACCCAGAGAGCCATCGGCGGCGCGGTGGTGGCGAAATAGTCGTCATCATCGTCAACATCCGCCCAAGAAACGGACTGGAGCGGAGCGGGAGCCCAGAAAACCGGGTTCTCGGTGTCCTTCTCCTTCGTCTTGGAGGAAGCCTTGGTCTTGGACTGATCCGGCTTCTTCTTCTTCTTCCGGAGCGTATCCAGAGCCGCGAACACGTTGCTGTTGCTTATCATGAAGGCGCCGTCGTCCGCCTTCGTCCGGCTTCCGCCTCCCATAGGGTTTGAGGTTGGGATTGGAGGGGTTTGGGATGGGGATCGGAGGGAGGTTGTTAGGGTTTGGGATTGGGAGGCGAGGAGAGTTGCGTGTGGAGAAGAAGAGAAGGAGATAAAAGGGGAGACGGGGGGTGTTGGCGGCTATTTATATGGAAGGGTCGGGACAGCAACAGCTGGCAAAACCAAGGGGTTCTTGAATTATTATTTTTAATATAAAGTTGTAATTTCAATAATTATTTTTAATTTTTAAAGTGGGTTGTATCATTATTAAGGTTGTTTTTTGCATTTTGGTTTCTCAGTTCTTATGTATAACTGTAGAGTAATTACAAGTCCTGAAATGTAAGCTTTTCATAGAGATTTGGAATTTGATTCTTTCAGCGCGATGCACCAAGCAAGAGGAGTGGTTTCATTCATTTTGGAGATAAAGTGAACTTAATGATGTAATATAATAAAAAAAATGTCTCAATGAATCCTATCTTTGGTAACTCTTAGTTTAAAGATACAATCCACCTGTCTCAAAGTGAATGAAAGTGGACACTAAATAAATAATTTGGAGTCATCAAAGGAATGAGAATTTTCATCACGTCGTCAATCGACCATCTTATGTTTTGCAATTTCGTTTTTTGGAAGATTGTACATTGAAGTCAATTGTAGACAACTCAAAAGTATTTGGGATCAACAAAATAAAAAAGCATAATGTACAATTATAAATAGATGTAAGTTCATTCTAAGTATGATTGGTTAGTTAGCCTTAATGGTCACAGGAATGGGAAATAAAGATGTATTTTATATAAATTTATTAAAAATAGATAAGACAAAAATGCATACTGATCATTGATAGTGACCGCAACTGTAGCTCGTATACATCACAATATAAAGGTTAAGAGAAGTGATGAAAAGTCGAATAATTTTGCTTCGAATAGTTATCACGACACACAATTCATGTGGATTCATGATAACATGACTTCATGTTATAACGTACGGTACGTAGTCTTTTTAAATCTTGACGAAACAAGTTGGATCCTTTCTGTTTTGTCATAACCAACTACTCACAAATCACTAGAGTTCGGTTTCAACACGAATTCAGTAGCTGGTTTGTGGAAATCGTGAGATGTCAAGCATATAATTAAGATGCCAAATCAAAAGAGAAATGTTTGTTGATACGGAAAGAAAAATGTTTGTTGGACTTGGACGGTGATAACGACACAAGAACTGATGGATTAAAATAGTTCAACAAAACTAGGGGCCACATGACTTTGCGTTCTCGACTTGAATTCTTATTTCTTGCCATCATAGGTGGCACTTCAAAATCAGAACGGTTTGAGACTATATTATCCACAAATCTACAGGTTCAACGAATAAATCCAAACGAAACACGATTCTTCAAGACCCCTTCCCCTATCCGAATCTACAGTGGTAGGTAGAAATGTAAAAGCTGCATTTGCATTTTCGTTCTTAAAATTTATTAACCACTTCTCAATTATTCTCCCACAATTTGAGAGTTCGGGTTCCATAATCTCACAACAGGATGCATTTCAGCTCATGTGTTGCTTGTTTATAACTTTAAAGAGCTCACGCATGATTGATCATGATATATTTATATCAAGTTGTTGGATTACAAAATTACATTTAAGTAGTATGAGATTAATAAAATACAATGATGGATGTATGTAGACTATAAGGAAGACCTAATACATTGGGCTTTACGTGGATGTTCTAATAATTACGAATGGTTTATGTCCTACCAATTGTTGATGCTGAACTAATGGCTGTGTCTGACCCTTCAGGCCTCATCATCCATCTTCCTGATAAATGTTGGTAATCATATTTTTCAATACTGATGATTAAAGAATATAAGCACTCTGCACTATATATAGTACGGATCAAGCTTACACATCTAATGTGTCTGGTTCAATAAAAATGTCATCTATACATGAAATGAAAAACAACTTAGTGAACCAATTGGAACTAGCTCAGCTGGGACGTCCATAGTGTTGGAGTAATTAGAATCAGGAATTTAATCCTAGTGGATGCAAAAGTCAAGTCATGGGGTTTAAATTTGAAATGAGAGTCATCTCTAAGTCTCTTAAGTCGGGTATTGCAAATAGAGAGGCAGAGGCGTATCTAGGGTAGTGTCTGGTGGGCACGTACCTTACCATTAAAAAAATAAAGTTTCAAAAAAAAAATTACACGTAGAAAATCACTTCATTTATGGTTAAATTTGTCATGAAGATTCTGAATATGGAGGAAAATATGTTATCATGGGAAGAATGATGTTTCGAGGTAATAGTCCACAAGTAACAAATTTTCGTTATTTTTGAGTTGAAGAATTACGATTGCAAGAACTTGAAAATCGGTTAATGAGGTAAGTAATGAATTAATTGTTTGTACGTCTTGCTTCAATCCTACTAATCGGTTTTCTTCTTTTGACAAAAGAAAATTGGTCGGACTTGCACAATTATATCTTAATGAATTTTTCAAGTGTCCAATTGATATTCTTTGAATATTCACTTGATAATTTCATTGTTGACATTTGAAAATATGAGAGATTTTGGAATGTGAAGAACATTAATGAGCTTAAACTTGTTGAGACAAACAAGCATTAAATTCTTTCAAATGTCTACTTACTATTGAAGTTTGTGTTACTTCTTCTGTGGAAACGACAAGTGTTGAAAGAGTGTTTTCTGGAATGTCTCTAGTGGAAGATAAGTTGTGTAATAACATGAGAGATCAAATCTTGAATTATTGTTTGATTACTTATCTAGAAAAAAGATTTATTTTTGGGTATTAATATGAATGCTATTATAAACCGGTTCCAAAATATAAAAACTCGTAGATCGAGAACAATTGTAATAATTTTAAAGTACTATTATATTAGAATTTGAATTATTTACAACATTTTGTTTCTAACTTTTTATGAAATATTATTAATTTTAGTTTGTATGTTATTTTTTGGTCGTCGATTGATACACGCACTAGAGCGTGGTACCCTACCATACTTGAAATCTTAGATCCACCACTGTAGAGAGTTAAATATTGCAAATAAGTACCGCAAGTAAACACTTACAAGTCATATGAGCTACCAGGACAGAATGCACTTGGTTTTTGCAAGTAAGGAAACTAAGAAATAACACACGATTAACATTATTAACATTATCCCAATGCCTCAAAAGTGACTCGCTCATGAGCGAAGTAAGGGAGAGTAGAACATAAGTAACCATACCCCTTGCGAGAGAGTTTGTTTTCAATTGAATCGTTGATAACATGCACAATCAACCATCTAGCATTTCACAATAAATAAGAATTGCAAACGGTTTTTAGAGTTATTTTGATTTAGTCAATTCTACTCTAAAAATGTCACCAAATAGTTTGATTTTTGACTCCTTAGAAATTAGAACTAACATGCATTACTAAAGTTTCTCCAAAACAGTCGTCAATGCATACAAGGCAAGTAAAAATAAGATGTAATTGTTTTCTGAATGGACATCAAAACCTGTTTTCATGCACATTGAAGTGATCTGCTTGCCAGAAGTTTTTACATCTGTCTTGCTTATACAAAAAACAGATTCATGTTGTTGTGAGCCTTCATTTCTACATAAACTCCAGCAAAGTAAACTTAGCTCCAGGAAGTTGATAATGGGGCACCAAAATCTTGAGCATGATTTACCACTTGTACATTCCTTGGTCCTTATGCTGGAGATGTCCTCAAATTCTAATTAATTTACTGTTAAAATAAGAGATAAGTGGGAATCATCCCCCAAAAGCCAACTTGTAGGTGAGAGAGCTAACATATAACTTATAAGTATAAGCCCAAAATAGATTTCCAGATTAACTAATATGGGACCCTTACATCCACAACTATACTTGAGTTCATATCACAAGATATGTCCCCAAGCAAATAGTATGAATAGCAAACCAGTGTCTCAGGTTTTCTACTACAGCATTTACGCAGTAACTTAAAATGTCAGTGGGACGACACGTGTCCATGGTAAAACGTAACCAGATTTTGGTTGAAACCATACATCTCTGATTAGCGCTAACCGTACGTTAACGGCTTAACGACATCACGAAGTATAAGGTTCGGAGAAACATCTAGGAGAAGGATGCTTTTGACATGGGTCCTATGATTGATAACCGCAAAATATATAAAGTGCAAACTAAGCGTGCTGATGGGCTGGAGATCTCAATTCTCATGGTTAGTTGGGATCTTTTGTAACGTCCCGAAACAGCGGAAGAAATTTTTCAAATTTAAAACACAAACATACGACCGTCAACGGTCAACAAGGGCACGCTACTGGAAAAGTCAACAGAATATATATATAAAATATCTCCACGTGGAAGTCATAATACAGAGTGTCAAAAGAGCGATTACATGTCTAATACATAACTACTGTAATCACCACCTCTACAAAAAAGCTGAGAAGACAGGACCCGATCCCGGAGGCACTCCCCTCGGTCACCACCAACCTAAGACTGCATGCTCCCTGAAAATGAAACATAAAATCTGCCTGAGTTCCCGAAAGGAACCCCGTATGCCAACATCTCCTACATATACAAAAATACAGATGAAAATGCCAAGAATGCTCATGCAATGCAATCCGCCTCGGGCCCAATGAATGCCCCAACCGCTGCGGACCATCTCCCAGCCGCGCCAGGGGCATGGGAAACATCCCCCACCCTGCCAATCCAGGCCCACACGAGGGGGGTCGCCGCACTCATCTCCCAGCCGCACACAGGGGCAAAAGGGAGGCATCCCCCCTGCCAATCCAGGCCCACACGAGGAGGTCTCGGCTTTCCTCCACAGGGAAAGTGCATGCCCTTCCCCCACCAGGGAAGAAGGCATCTACCACCCACACAGGCATGGCAGGCATCCCTCTGCCGCACCGGCATCCACGAGGGGTCCAAAAGAAAATACGCTCTCGTCGTAGGTGAAATCCGTAGCTCCGAGGTCCGGTGATCGACCGTGGGCTCGGCAGCCGGTAGTCGCCTCTGCTCGACGTCACGTATGTGGATAAATCCACCAAGGAAAGATAATTCGACCCACCAGTCGAACAAGGTCAAATCTAGCGGTCGACCGTTTGGAAGGTCTACGCTATACGTTTTATATACATATATATCCTGTCGGTCGAACCAGGGTCCGTTCAACCGATAAGGAAAACTGCATGAATCCTGCCCACTGCATTCGGTCGACCGAAACTCTTTCGGTTGCCCGGATCAGCAGACACTTCACTACAGGAAAACCGCACGCGGTCGGTCGACCGGATCCAGAGCGGTCGACCGTTTAGATGGTCAACGCTCTTGACCGACTTTGTGCAGTTCGGTCAACCGAGACACACTCGGTCGGCCGAAGGTCTGTCTACCCTATCTACTGGAATCGGTCGACCGAACAACCACCGGTCGACCGGACTAATATAACCCTTATAAAATATTCCCGCTAAAATTTGGCATAAACGGTCGACCGTCACACAGACGTCGTTCGACCGTTTTCGGGCAATAAGCAAATATATACTAAACTCGGTCGACCGAGACCAACTACCGGTCGACCGAAACATGCATTTTTCCTCTGGACAGGCATCATCTAGACGCTGTTCGGTCGACCGAACACTCAATCGGTCGACCGAACAGAGCGTCTTCAACCTCTGTCCAGTCGGGTTTCTCGCCGGGAAACGGCACCAACGCCGCCCCCTGCACTCCCACACCTCTTGGGGAGTTACTATGAAGACTTGGCATACCTTTACAGACGATGAAGACCCGCCGGAGCCTCGCTCGCGCACCGCCGCCTCCTCACGCTCCTTCCTCGGGCTCGCCTCCACCACGCCGCCGGAGATCCTCTCCTTCCTCCTCTGGTCGCCGGGATGCAAGAAGAATGGGTGAGTTTTGGGGTGGAAACGAAATGGCAACAAAAGAGTAAAAAGGGGGGTGAGATTTTGGTTTTATAAACAAACCCTAACCTAACCCACACCCTCACCATACCTCCACCCATACTTCACCTCACTCCACTCCATACCTCCCTCACCCTCACTCTCTCTCTCAGACGTCTTTACATCTTTTGTTTAAACATTATCATGAGGATAAAGTTGCCTATGCTGACTCGGCAGAATTTTACTAAATTACATCGTGATTTAATCAGGAGGAAGTTGGAAATGACTGTATAGTGCAACATATCTCTGTTGAGTTTTAACAGCAAACAGACTAAACAGATGAGTTGAACTTGTACTTTTGAGCTCGATCTAACAGCAAATAGATGAGTTGAATTCTGAAATTGCATTACTATACAAATTTTTAGCTCATTTCCGAGTTGTACTCTACTGCTTAAAGAAAGTTTCTGCAATTTCAGAATTCTAGGATGAGTTGATTCCCAAGATCTTGTCCTTTTGTTTTTTATAATAGCTAGCAAGATTCCCAATAATATTAGTTTTACTTTTAGAGAGGCTCAAACACCAACACAAATTATGAAGTACCTACATGAGATTTTCATATTACATGTCCGGTGTTCATTTAATTCTTTCGAAGTAATTGGAATTAGATCATTTTTTTTGTTTGAGAATCCCTCCCTTCTTCCACATGCCTTGAAGAAACAAAGACTATTTCAGATCTAATTTTGATGTTTATATTATGCGTCGAAGACCATTTTAGTGTCACAAACCATTTTTCTTACACGTCAAAAAAAAAATCGAAACAAAAGCAAGGGGAGATATAAATATAATATATGAAATTACGTTGTGATTAGATAGCGTTTCTTAATCAATGATAACACTGTTGCTCCCTCAACAAATCTGAAAAGGAAAACCAATTGAGCTAACTGAATAACTACAAGTCTACAACTCAAATCCCATCTCTCTAATTCTAATTAACAAAAAGCGAACGGAACGTCTCCACCAATCGGAGCCGTCCACGTGTCTCAAGGGAGAAGGTGGAAACGAAGGGCGTGGGTCAGTCGGCGACGTTGTGCGCGTGCCAGCAGAGGAGCATCGAGACGCACTTCCCGAGGATGTAGAACCTCGTCTTCTGCTGCTTCGCCATCGCCAAGCACCGGCGCCGGAGGCTCGACTTGGTCCGGAGAAATCCCATCGGAGAAGATTTGGGGAATTTGAGGGACTTGCACGAGAGAAATTGGAGGGAGGGAGGTATGCTATTATATAGCTGGAGGCATGGGTAATTTAGGTTATAACCCTGTGAATTTGACAATTAATGCTACAATATCAACGAGGGGGGTTGGGTATTTCAATAATTTGTATTTTGAGGTTTTCCGTAACTTTTAAAAGATCTTTTGACATGAAAATTGATCTCCTTAAATTTCAATTCCCACTTGGTTTATCTCTTCAAATTCAATTTTCCTCCCTACTTGAGCCCTCGATACTACCTCTGCATGTCGTTTGTTTGAACTTTGCAATGGTCTTACTGTAGATTGTACATTTACCTTCTGAATGTTTGTTTAGACGGTGTTTAAAACTCTGCATCCTTAGCAAAAAAGAAGAAGAAATAAACGAAAATATGACTCAAACGAGTCTTCCCTTTTGCTTCTAGAAAAGGCTAAAACAAAGAAGTTAGAAGAATAATAAATTGGCATATCTACTGAAAGTTTGCCTTTTGGAATTTGATGTTTCAAGATTTGATCTATAAAATGGTGACATACACGATCATTTAAAATCAATCTTCGAATGATGTAATTGCATTGTAGACTTGTGATCTAGTCTAACCATTGGAGATGATTTTGGTGCGTACATTATATTCCTAAACTTCAAATCAAAGTAAATCGAAGTGCTTAATTTCTAGTGATAAAATAGTAGATAGTAAAATGAAGCGAGAAAAGTCGAGCCATTGTAACGATGGTTCACCCTTTTTTTTAACGTTTAATATTTTTCAATATTTATAGCTCATGATAGTCAGATAGTGGGATACATTCTTGATCTAACTAATCAAGTTTTAAATTTGGAATCTACCGAATGAAATGCTCACAGTTGGTTAGTAATGATAGTGTCATCGTAACATGCAGATATAGTACGTTTTTTTTTTTGGAAAACATATATAGTACATTCTTAATTAGTTTTGGAAAACTGGGAATTCACAGGTCATAGGCAATTAATCGAGCAATCGAAAAACTCCAAGTACTACGATAATACACATAATTTCAAGAGCATTAATCAAAATACAATTTTCCATACATAATATATGCGTGCCTCTCTTATGAGGGGTGACCGGATGAGAACAGACACGTTAAACTAAATTTCAAAAACAATACACAAACAGTAAACCAGGTGTGGTGCGCACGATTCAAGTGACCAGTTCTTCGACATCTCACTATTTATATTTCGTTCTTATCTGACAGTTTAGAAGATCAAAGTTCCCATTCACATCTGAGTTCTGAAATTTATTTTATGGGATAGAAGAGTCTCAAATAATGTGCAATTAAATAGCACAACCTTTGTTGCTGAGAAATATTCATGTGTTAAGGATAAGATAGTTTTTTGTTTAAAAATAGCTGTATGATATCATGGACATCTGGTCTGAACAACGCATTAGGTACATAAGATAAACATAGGATAATGTTCAGATAAATAAATTTATAGTTGCATTATACAATGAAAGTATACTAGTATAGGATTGCTATTTCTATATGATATTTCACAAATGATATCGGATTTTACAAGATTCAGCTTGTATAGTAAAACAATACATTGTTATGCTAAGCAAACCAGCTTAAAGTTGAAGGTTTGAGGTTGTAAATTGTAAAGTTGTAGTAATAGTCTAAATTTGAATTATTTAATTACTTAACATCTAAACTCCCAATACTCTTGGGCAAAACCAATTTAATGTCACCCATCCTCTATTTTCAAGATAGATTCTATACACTAGCTTCAACGGTCAGTATATATATATAAGTGTTTTTATAAGTGGTCTGGTTAACTTTTTATTATTAGGTGGGTTGCATAACAACACCTTTTCAATAACTACGAGTTGCTGTAGGAACGACCGAACTTGTATCTCAATCTCACCCAAATAATCATTGGATCAATTAAGATGCACATCTGTGTAGTTATACATAAGTGTTAAGTGTTGATTACCAAGACAGAAATCTCAATTGATAAAATTAAGCATGTAAAGCACCACATATGGGAAACACGTAGGAAGAGCCCTATCAACCTAAAATAATCATTGTTTCGAGTGTAACTAAGCACTTAACAAGCATGCTTGTAGCTAGAAACAAGATTACACGTAATGATTGACTCAGTTTACCAAAAACGTAATAAAATAAGATAATTGGTTAAAGTTTTGTGACGAGAGTTTCAATTCTACGTCGTTAAAAGATGGCAGTTGCATCAGCACTTTCCACTGTATATGGGAATCCGAACTCTGAAGGACAAAATCATGAGATCATAAAGCTAAAGACGTTAGCCATTATGGTTCGGCCAACTTATTATTTCTTATAACTTACATTAACAAAGTTACAACTTGTTGGCCAGATCATGTAAGACCAGAAAAGATAATAAAAATTTAGTCAGTTTGGTAGATCTCATCCACAATGGTAGCTAAATACGATAGTTTAAATTTTTGCTGGATATTCTTTGTGTCAGGGGATAAAATCAATCCCAAATGGCAACGGAATCGAAATAGCAAATTTAATCGACGGAATAAAGAACAAACGCAAATCCAAAATAAAATCACACAAAACACGTAAGATTTAACGTGGAAACTCAATGCGGGAAAAACCACGGACGATACAACTCTGAATCTACTATAGAGAAAATGTATTACAAATAGAGGCTTACAGGAGACATGAACAACCAACGAGAATACCCAGCTAAATTTGCTCACACCGAATCAACAAGGATGTCCTCTCTCTTTTCTCTCAAGAACGGAAAGTAGACAATAACAATTAATCTAATTGTTCTCTATTACAAAGTGGGACGAAATTGTCTTTATATAGTAGGTCAAAATAAGTATAAGTTACACTAAAACCGCGTGGAGAAATGTGTAAATCGTGGGCAGGACTGGGTCAAACGGCCGACCGATCTCCTAACCGTAACACAAACCAGGTTTTATCGGTCGACCGGAACTAAAGTATCGGTTGACCGAAAAGCGACAGTAACTTTTCCTGTTTGCTCGAGTGCATACTCGGTCGACCGAACACTTAAGTTCCGGTCGACCGAAAATCAACAGACACATTTTTCCCAGCTCCTCGTGTGTGCACGGTCGACCGAATCCTAAGTTCCGGTCGGCCGAAAATCGACATACACTTTTGCCCAGCTCCTCGTGTGTGCCCAATCGACCAAATCCTAAGTTCTGGTCAGACACTGAACACACATCCGGTCGACCGAACGCCTTCCGGTCGACCGAATGTCTATTTTATTCCACGAATACTTTAATCACATATTCAAGGTAAACAACAATACTTTGAAATGGGTTTTTCACATGAATGAATATTGTCTTGCAACCTATGGGTCACATTTATATTACACCCATTTAATTTTAGCTATTCTCACTTAAATCGTCCAGTTTAATTATACTATGCCAATTGCAAAACACACAATTAATTAGCTTAATTGCACTTTATATTCTTCCATATAATAAAATTACGACCTAAGCGTCCTTCGTAAACATTTCACACTTTATACATTCATGCTTTTGTTTCAATATTTTATCATTTGTGGTGATCAGGGGTAAATTTTAACCGTTGGAGTGTATCTACGATTAAGAAACCAATGCTGCTGCAAATATACGATTAGAAACAAGATATTTATTGATTGAAGTTGTTATTACATTGCGTACATTGAGGAGGGTGATGTGTTGTAGAAAGTAATGTCATTTTAACCTTATTAAGTATATTTATTTTCATTTTTTATAGTACATAAAATAAAGTAATAAACTATCAAAATTAGTGTTAGAAAAGAATAGATGCCTCAAAATAAGTCTGGAACGACCAACTGCCCCTCAACCAATCGACTGTTGATGGCAACACAAAGTCAGGTAAAAGCAACGGGAACGACTGAGCATTTGCCCATTGGTATGACCGGTGGCTTATACCGGTTGAACATTTTCAATCAAAGTTGTTCCAATTATTTAGAATTTTGAAGACTAGTAGATCGGTGCTATATCAGTTGTATGTTACTAAGCCCGAGCTTATTCCATCTAAGGGCATTTTGGGTATTCCTTCCTTGAGAGGTTTGACATAAACACCTATAATTTTTGTTATTGTGTTTAGAACCTTAAGAGTCATTCTTAAGAGAAAAGAAAGCCACAATTTGAAGAGGTAAGTTTAGTCTCACCAAAGCGTGGAATCGAACCTTCTAATTAGAGGTTTCACCATCCATCCTCCAATCCTTATACACGGACGCGGGCGTCACGGACGCGCCCTACGTGGCTTCAAAAAGTGGAGGAGTCAGCGTCTACTCGGATTGTCATGTCACGGTTTCCTTCCGAACGCGGCTTAAATTGTTTTCAAATTTTTTTGACGGTTTTCGAAGAAGGACGGTTCGTTTCCAGATTAGACAGCGGCAGACACCTTACGAACGACGGTTCGGATACCGAGGAAGATAACATATCCAGACCTAAAGGGAGACTCTCGCTTTCTTTCTTTCTTACCTGTGAACGTAGGAAGCGCACCTGTGAAGCTTTCCCGACTTTCTTTCCCTGTGAAGCGCACCTTCTAAACGATAATGGAATCTTCAACTCCGGCCGTCGATATCGAACACGTCCCAGAAGCGGTGGGTCTCTAATTTTTTCTTTCCCTGGGTCGTTATTTTTTCTTTCCCTGGGTCGTTTATTAAATTATTGGTTTTAGGGAACCACGTACTACTTCCGGGAATCACGATGCTCCTGGAAGGTCATCCGAAAGCAGTTTGACCGGATGAATAAGGTGGAGAAGGAGGCTTTCCGTAGCACCCCATTCGGTCACTTCCTAAACCTTCCTAACATTACGACGGACAACGAAATAGTCGGTTGGTTCGTCGAGCACTACGATACGGAGGAGGTGGGGCTGAGAATAGGATCAGGGGTAGTTCCCCTTACACCGGAAGACATCGCCCTAATTTTGGGGTTACGTACGCATGGGAAGGCCGTGGTGATGGAACCATTGCGCGTCCAGAAGCGAGACGGGGTGAACCTTGACAACACCCAACTTTTAGTTCATCTCATGGCAAACAGTACCATGGGCGAGACGGAGGAGTACGTTCGTCTCCTGATTTCTTTCATCTTCAACAATTTTTTGTTCTATGATGGAACGCTGCGACCGAAGGAATGGTTCATGCACCCTCTGAGGAACATCAAACGCCTAAGCAGCTACGCATGGGCAAGTGCAGTTCACAAAACCCTGGTTGGAGGCCTCGAGAAAGCAAGTTTAGAACTGCAGGAGAGGAAAAAGGCAGGGAATTTCATAATGAGGCAGGGGAACGTCGAAGGTTGTGTTGCCATACTACACGTAAGTTTTTGTTCCTGCTTCACACTTCCTCTCTTCCTCTTTTTTTGTTTTTGTTCTTTTCGGAAGACGATGTGTGTCTGTTCGGATTAAGTGGTGGGTCTGTTCGGATTAAGTGGTGCGTCTGTTCGGATTAAATGGTGGGTCTGTTCGGGTTAAGTGGTGGGTCTGTTCGGGTTAAGTGGTGGGTCTGTTCGGGTTAAGTGGTGGGTCTGTTCGGATTAAGTGGTGCGTCTGTTCGGATTAAGTTGGGTGTCTGTTCGGATTAAGTGGTGGGTCTGTTCGGATTAAGTGGTGAGTCTGTTCGGAATAAGTGTTGCGTCTGTTCGGATTAAGTTGGGTGTCTGTTCGGATTAAGTGGTGGGTCTGTTCGGATTAAGTGGTGAGTCTGTTCGGAATAAGTGTTGCGTCTGTTCGGATTAAGTTGGGTGTCTGTTCGGATTAAGTGGTGGGTCTGTTCGGATTAAGTGGTGAGTCTGTTCGGAATAAGTGTTGCGTCTGTTCGGATTAAGTTGGGTGTCTGTTCGGATTAAGTGGTGCGTCTGTTCGGATTAAGTTGGGTGTCTGTTCGGATTAAGTGGTGCGTCTGTTCGGATTAAGTGGTGCGTCTGTTCGGGTGAGGTGGTGCGTCTGTTCGGATTAAGTGGTGGGTCTGTTCGGAATAAGACGTGTGTCTGTTCGGAATAAGAAGTCCGTCTGTTCGGATTAAGTTGGGTGTCTGTTCGGTTTACGTTTAATGTATGTTCAGATTCAGTTGTCTTTCGAATATGAAGGTACGTTGGTATAGTAGTTCTCATTTTTTTCCTTTCCATTTGAAGGTGTGGCTTTGTGAGAAATTTAAATTGGGGGAGCCCAGAACTGGAGTTTTCCCACGGATGAAAAGATGGACGGAGATGTTTGGGAAACGATTAACCCTGAGGAAATGGGAGGAACGTGGAATTACCTTACATCGGATTTACGACGGCACGTTCGACCTGATGGGGGCTCCATCAATGAGTGAAAGGGAGCTGCAACTTATTGGTCCTGTTCGAAAGAGCTCAACTTCAACCGTCAGTTTGCCAAGGCTCCAACTGGCAGACTGCAGCATTCCATGCGACCCGCTGCTCCAAGAATTGGAGCTGAGTGAGGTGAAGACAAAATGGCTGAGGGCCGAAGCTGCCCTTAAGAAGGCCACAGAACAGGTACACGACCTCAGGGAAGAACTGAGGATTTCCCAGGAAGAGTGTGGGAGGCTCAGGAAAGATATTATATATCTTCGAGGGACAGGGACAACTGGAGTCCCTGGTGGGGAGAACGAGCGAGAGCAAGAGGAGGAGAATAGGAAGAAGAGGGAGGCGGAGGAAGAAGAGAATAGGAAGAGGAAGGAGGATGAAGAAGAAGAAGAAGAAAAAAAGAGGAAGGAGGAGGAAGAAGAAAAGAGGAGGGAGGAGGAGGAAGAAGAAAAGAGGATGGAGGAGGAAGAAGAAGAGAAGAAGAGGAAGGACGAGGAGGAACGAGAAAAGAAGAAGAGGAAGGAGGAGGAGGAACGAGAAAAGAGGAAGAGGGAGGAGGAGGAATGTGAGAGAAAAAGGGAGGAAAGGACAAAGGAAGAAGAAGAGAAGAAGAGGAAGGACGAGGAGGAACGAGAAAAGAAGAAGAGGAAGGAGGAGGAGGAACGAGAAAAGAGGAAGAGGGAGGATGAGGAATGTGAGAGAAAAAGGGAGGAGGAAAGGAAGAAGGAAGAAGAGGAGAAGAGGGAGGAGGAGAGGAAGATGGGAGAAAAGAGGAAAATAGTGGAGAAGGAGGAAGAGAAGAAGAGGGAAGAGAAGAAGAAGAAGGAGAAGGAAGAAGAAAGCAAGGCCCAGATAGCAAACTGGGTCGCGAAAAGAAAACGCTCGACGGCCACCGTTGAGCAGCAGCTGAAGGAAGGCGAACATCTGGCCAAGAAGAATAAGAAGGAAGAAGAGCAAAAAAGAAAAGATAGAGCGGCTCAAAGGAGCCTGAAGAAAAAAAGGCCGGATGTTGACATGCCTGCATTGGGCACGTTGTCAGTTGATGAGGTCAAAATGCTACTGAACCTGACCGAACCCAACAAGGACAATAGGGAGGTCATCTGGAGAGGCGATATGTGCAGTTTAAAACGCTCCGACCTGAAGGAGCTTATAACGCCTAGGATGGATATTAGCGATGAAACTATCGACGCTATGCTATCGGTGCTCGAAGAAAGACGCCACCCAGAAAAAGTTATATGCATATCCACATTCGAGTCGGGGCGAATTCTTGGAGGGCAAGGCAGAGAAGTTGATGATTTTATCCTCCCAAAAATCGTAGGTGCGTCTCCAACACAGACCGTGATCGCACAACCATGCTGGTCTTCAGGTCATTGGACACTGGTGGTTGTCTATGGCCCGTCCAAAGAGATTTTGGCATTCAACAGTCTCTCTAGGGAGCTAGGCGAAGGTGATGATCCGGAGCAGACTGTAGGCCTACATGAATGTGCAGCAGCGGATGCGGCTGTATACTGGAGGGATCTACTCAAGGTCGACTGGCCCCTGAGAATCCTGAGGAAAGAGAGCCAACAACAACCACCGGGGAGCAACGATTGCGGCGCCTTCGTTTTATACTGGATAAGGTGCCTAATGTTCAATCTTGACCCTACGAAGGAGAAGGACCCCAATACCATCCACTCTATCAGGGGTGAATTGGCGGTCATGTTACTTAGGGATCGTCGGTCGTGTGTGCAGGTCTAAACAGACAAAGATATTTTAAGTTTTGTTTATTTTTTGGTTTACATATTCAGTTCACAAACTATTTACATGTAAAAATACAAACATTACCAATGTCATTCTTAAGCTAACTTTATTCCGAACAGACAGTCTTCTTATTCCGAACAGACCCACCACTTATTCCGAACAGACCCAACACTTAATCCGAACAGACGCAACACTTAATCCGAACAGACTCACAACTTAATCCGAACAACCGCAACATTTAATCCGAACAGGCTCACAAATTATTTCGAACACAATCTTCTTATTCCGAACAGACCCAACACTTATTCCGAACAGACCCAACACTTAATCCGAACAGACTCACAACTTAATCCGAACAAACGCAACATTTAATCCAAACAGGCTCACCACTTATTCCCAACAGACCCAACACTTAATCCGAACAGACGCAACACTTAATCCGAACAGACTCACAACTTAATCCGAACAAACGCAACATTTAATCCGAACAGGCTCACAAATTATTCCGAACACAATCTTCTTATTCCGAACAGAACCACCACTTATTCCGAACAGACCGAACACTTAATCAGAACAGACCCAACACTTAATCCGAACAGACTCACAACTTAATCGGAACAGAACCACCACTTATTCCGAACAGACCGAACACTTAATCCGAACAGACCCAACACTTAATCCGAACAGACGCAACACTTAATCCGAACAAACTCACAACTTAATCCGAACAAACGCAACATTTAATCCGAACAGAACCACCACTTATTCCGAACAGACCGAACACTTAATCAGAACAGACCCAACACTTAATCCGAACAGACTCACAACTTAATCGGAACAGAACCACCACTTATTCCGAACAGACCGAACACTTAATCCGAACAGACCCAACACTTAATCCGAACAGACTCACAACTTAATCCGAACAAACGCAACATTTAATCCGAACAGAACCACCACTTATTCCGAACAGACCGAACACTTAATCAGAACAGACCCAACACTTAATCCGAACAGACTCACAACTTAATCGGAACAGAACCACCACTTATTCCGAACAGACCGAACACTTAATCCGAACGGACTCACAACTTATTCCCAACACACCCACAACATATTCCGAACAGGAAAAACTTATTTCGATCAGACACCAGTAAATCTGAACTGAACTTGTATAACAACCATTTACAGATCAAAACAGATCAACAATTACAAGTTTCTTGGTTTTACAAGAACGGGAAAAAACAAAAAAATGTAAATTAAGGAGGAAATTCCTCGTAATACAAACTCATGTCCCAATCGGAGAAATCAGGATCCGCGGGTTTTGGTGCTACTTCGTGAAGCGGCGAAGTAACCTTCATCTTCCACTTTCCCTTCTCTTGTTGGGCGTGTTTTTTATGGCTCTTTTTAATTATCTTCTCAGCTAAAGACACTCGACGTCTAGTCGGCGGTCTTCCTATACGTCTGACCTTTTCCGGATTAAGGACCGATGTACCCGAAGACTCAGGTTCATCAGGTCGAACCAAGTTTTGTGTAGTGTGCATACGTGCCTTAAGCATTTCAATACACTTCACGGCCTCAATATACCTTTTGTGGGAGATGAAGGCTTCCTGTGCGATCCAAACGGCACGACCCATGATGTCGTCGTGACGACGTAGCGCATCCTTCGCCATTACACCATCGTCTGGGTACGTCTTATCTCGATAGCTCCTTCGAATATCCTTCCGCCATCGATTAAGGATGTAAGAGTCTGGAAGCAATGCATTAGGATTCAAGCGTGCAAGTACAACAAAAATGTGGCAGCATAGAAGCCCAACGTGCTGAAACATTCTGCAATCACATGTAAAATTCATGGATGTGTTTTGTACTAGGAAACGTTTCGACAGTAGCTGCTCACCAGCCAAAACACGTTCAGATACCTTGTACTGGAATGTTTCATTCGTATTGAACTCCTCCGTTATATCGCAGTATATCATCTTCCCAATTTGTAACTGCACTTTTTTGAAGACCCCTACGGTATACAACTCGCTCAACTGACTCTCGAATGGATAAATTGAAACCAACTGGGGGTTTTTATGAAGACAATCAAATTCTGATTGAGCTTCCTTCTCGTACTTGTGGCGGAGCGCAAGTTCGTATTGTTGAACAAACTGCTTAAGGGTGGTCTTCGAAGTAAGATACTTGTCGAAGAAGGCGTTCATACTCTCGCTCCTCTGAGTAGATGTCATTCCCGCGAAAAAAAAATCACCAATAAATGCAGGGATCCACGACTCTCGGATTGCATAAATGGATTTGAGCCAGCTGTGGTTCTGCAGGTCAAAATCAAGAAGGAAACCCTGCCAATTACGATCAAATTCTGCTGGGGTTTTGGAATCATATACAATCAATTTCAGATCAAATAATATGTGATCCCGATACTGCGTCGGCAACTTCACGGGAGCTTTGTTCATTATGTGCCATATACAGAATCTGTGTCTTGAATCTGGGAAGACATTCCTTACAGCAGCAGTAATGGCACCACATTGATCTGTTATTATAGCTGGGGGGGGGGGGTATATCTGCATAAGGGACCCAATTCGAAAGGAGTGAGACATTATTCCGAACAGACAGACTTCTTAATCCAAACAGACAGTCTTCTTATTCCGAACAGACACAACACTTAATCCGAACAGTCAGGACACTTATTCCGAACAGACACAACACTTAATCCGAACAGTCAGACTTCTTATTCCGAACAGACAGACTACTTATTCCGAACAGTCAGACTTCTTATTCCGAACAGACACAACACTTAATCCGAACAGTCAGACCACTTATTCCGAACAGACACAACACTTAATCCGAACAGTCAGACTTCTTATTCCGAACAGACACAACACTTAATCCGAACAGTCCGACTTCTTATTCCGAACAGACACAACACTTAATCCGAACAGAACCACCACTTATTCCGAACAGACCGAACACTTAATCAGAACAGACCCAACACTTAATCCGAACAGACCCATCACTTATTCCGAACAGACTCACAACTTATTCCGAACAGACTCGCAACTTATTCCGAACAGACACAACACTTAATCCGAACAGTCAGACCACTTATTCCGAACAGACACAACACTTAATCCGAACAATCCGACTTCTTATTCCGAACAAACACAACACTTAATCCGAACAGAGAGACTTCTTAATACGAACAGACAGACTTCTTATTCCGAACATACACTCTTCTTATTCCGAACAGACAGACTTTTTATTACGAATAGACAAACAAAAAAGAGGAAGATATGAAGAGGGAAGAAGGAAAAAAACTTACCGTTCATGCACGACAACCAGGTTTGGAACAACCATATGTAATTTTCAGTAGTCTCATAGGACAGCAAAGCGCAACCGAGCAAAACTGATTCGAAATAGTGATTGACTCCTACAAATGGGGCGAATGGCATGTCGTATTTGTTGGTAATGTAGGTTGTGTCGAAACATATTGCGTCTCCAAAGTATGAATATGCAGCTCTAGAACGACTGTCAGCCCAAAAAACGTTGCGTAGTCTTCCTTCGTCATCCATATCTATTACATAAAAAAACATGGAATCAATCTTCTGCATCCTAATGAAATAGTCCTGAAGAGCTTGTGCATCACCAGGTCCCATCTTCAAATTTCTGACTTGGTTTACAACATTCCTGCAAACAGGAAACAGTAAGACCAGGCGCAAAATGTTCAACTTCAATTATGTTAGACGGAAAGAACACAAACCTTAAATCCCTTTCGTTGAAAGTCAATTTGTCATAACCTCCAGCCTCGACCACAAGAGATTGCATGGTCTTAGCAGCCGATATCCCAGCTTCATCATTAACCGATATCCGTGCTACGACGGCCTCAGGGACGGTTCGTTTTTGCCTGAGAAATCGCATTTGCTCCGGGTCAAGCATGGGATGGTTATGGTTAAGATCCACAAAGTTAACGTTGTAACCCCTTGCTGTGTTTCCGGATACCCTTATCCGAGCAGTGCATTGTACTCTGCTGGATAACCTAGGCTTCAATTTTCCTTGCCCTTGGTCCGTTGGTGCGGTGCCCTCCTTGGAGCAAGTCAGCGTGGCCCGTATAACAACACCACGATCGTAATGAGATTGTCTTGTCTTAACGCCAAAACCACAATAATCGGCATAGGCCACGTAAAATGCTTTGGCTTCTTCGAAAGAGGGGAAAAACATCCCCTCATGGGGAACGTTTGATGGCTGCTCCACTAGGGAAGGCACGGGAACGATTTCCATTTGGTACAGAGGAATGACCACAGAAGAGAAGGGAAGGAAAAGGAAGAGGCATCTTGAGATTGATAACAAGTCTTCTGTGCCGTGTAGGAGCGCCGAGCGCCAAAATGATGAAGGAAGAGAGTGATTTGAGTCGCATTAATGAGGGATGGAGGGAATGATGGTGGAAATGATGAAGGTACGAAAAAAGAGGAATAAAAAAACAAAAAACTTTTCATATCCCATCGCGCCAACTAAGCAGCGTCTGCTGAGTGGACTGGCCACATCAGCGCGCGTCCCGGACGCGCGCGTTCACTAAACATTTTCCATCCTCCAAACCTCGTTCCCAAGCTAGTATTCTTCAATTCCATTATTATTGTACTCTAATCATTCTTCGTAGCGAAGCTTGATCGTTTGCGTCGTCGTGGTTTTTCCTGAAAGGTTTCCACGTGAAATCTGGTTTTGTACTTGCCCTTTGTGATTGATTGATTGTTTGTGTTGTTTGTTAAGTACATTTTAGGTATTTGTGGAAAAACCTAATTTGAGTTCGATTGAAATTATTCATCATTTCGTTGGACTGACCGACCACTGCCAACTATCTTTACAATTAGAATGTTTTATTCACATCATCACATGTTTGTTATTGTAATGCACGACGATCTCACCCCTCAACGTTTCATGGGAAGCGTATGGCCATTCCTAGGACCCATTCGCTATGATTTTCCAAATGAGGTGTTGTTGGATCAGAGTCCCAATTGATTTGTGGGACAACTTAAAATTGAAGTTGGACCTCGTTTAGTAGATTTTGATGGCCCAAACTGAAAACCCATGTGGTATTGCCCAGAAAGTTGCACCAAGTGGTCACAACTGGATAACAAATTGCAAAATGCCATACAATCATGTTACCTCTTTAGTAAAGTATGATTATAGATTTATAGTCTGGTGAATTTATATGGTTAAATAATGTTATTCGAGATTTTGTTAAATCTTCAGTTCATGCCTGCCTCTCTTCACCACCCCAGATCTCATGAAGTATACAACTCGCGTGGATAACATTTTCAACCACCGAATGAACACGCGCTAATATTTTCAAATGAGAAATAATACTTTATTAAATTCTCAAGTAATCATTTTGCAACACCGACGTATGGTGGATGATAGCTTTTCTGTTGGAAGAAATGAAGATATTTTTGGCCTTTTGGGACATTTCTGGTAATACAGGATGTTGAAGGCAATTATTCGAAATTATGCGCGGGTTAAATCTGGGATATTTCTTGAACAAGGCCCGATAATATTGGAATAACACATAACCGTAGCATATTTGCACTTTGTATTAGCACTTTGAAAAATATGTTTTGCAGTGGTATTTTGTATTATAAAAATCCCAAACTAGAGTTGCAGAGAGTCTTATCTCTTATAAATGGATCTCCCGTTGACAAGTTACTTACCCATTCAAGAGCACTTAACGTGGATGGGCGTGCTTTTCTCATACGAAGACTTTGATTAGAGTAGAAACAGTATATTAAATCATAAAATACATGATGTCATACATTTTCAGACGTGCGATTGTTCTGTCATTACGTTGACATATTGGTTTTCATATCCTGAACTTTGCATCTTTGATGTAGATGAATATATATTACGGATATTAAGAAGAAATAACTCAGTTGCTTCGAAAAATATCAAAAGCTTCAGGCGTATTCTCCGGAGAAGATTATATAGGAAAGATCAAAGTCCGACGTCCAATGTAGCATTTAACAATAGGGATGTACACGAGGTGGGATGACCCCCTTAACCCACATCGATGGATCCAGTTTAAATTTTGGACCTGCTAATTGTTTCTTCAGTGGGTTGGGTTTGAGTTCGAACTCAAGACTGTATAATATTATATATGTGTGTCAGTGTGCGTGTATGAGTAATTCGTTAGTCAATTTAAAGTGATTGTCATTTGCAAATCATGTTTTTTTTGTTTTTAGAATAATTATGTGGTTAAAGAATCATGGTTAATTGTTTATAAATCATATCATTACTTTATCAATTGTGTTGCTTAAAAATCAATTATGATAATTTGTGTTGCTAAAAATTAACTTTTATATAAACAGCCAACAAGCCCCGGTACCTAACATGCTTCATAGGTAGGTTACGAGACGACTATTTTAACCTGTCCCGCAATCCACCGATAGTATAGCAGGATGGATTGGGGTTAATCCCACCCCACTCTAAAACAACTTGTTTACAACCCTGGTTAGGTGGGAGTTTGGACATGCCAGTATGGCAACTATTCTGTAAGATTGGATCTCTGTTATGTCCTTATAATTTATTTTCAATGAAAAAGTTAATCTAGATTTTTTTTCCCCCGCTACCGACGAGGAGAAAGTTACAATTGTAGTGTCTAAGAAGTTGTTAAATGAAGATTTAACTTTGTTACTATTTTTCATAGAAGCTCGTTGCGTGAAACTACCTAAAGATAATCTTTTATTTTAGGGTATTTATTGAAGACAGAGAAATCTCGATTTTAAAAAAATCAAATGTATTTTTATTGAAGTATTACTTGAACCAAGTTAACAAGATTGAGAGATGGACCTTTTTTATAATGAAAATCTTGCATTTTGAAGGAAAAAAACATTATTATTAAAATACTACCTTTTGTAAGTTTTTCTAATAGAAAATTATTAAAACAAAAGAAGTGAATTTGGGAAAACTCCAACTCCAGAATCCACACTTTCCGCTTTAGGGGGATCTTAAACGGATCCAGAACCGACACACCACTCGGATCCGAGCCGTTCAACGCGAAGGGTTTCTAATCTAATATATTGGAACCGAAGGAGCCGCGTGCAAAACAACCTTCCTTCTTCAATCCGTAGTCGGCGAGCGCTGGGCCATACCTTCCCCTCTCCGGAGATCGTCGGAGATTTGTCGGCGTCGAGGTAGATCTCTTCCCTTACTCTTCCGGAAACCCCGAAATACCCGACCTTTTCGTGTTTCCCCGTCGAAACCCTAACCCTAGACCTTCCGAACTAGGGTTTCTGTGGGGCGGTGGTTTCGTTCTTTGGGGTTTCGGTGCGGGTTTGGGTTTTCGGTTTGCTCGGGAATATGGTTGGCTGTGTTTATTTGGCGTGTTGATGTTTCCATTCGGTGCTGTTTGCGGATTTACTTTTTGTTTATTTTTTGTGATTTGTTTCGTATAAGAATTTGTTTTATTGATGCTTTGTAACTTTTGCGATGCAGTCAAAGGGGATGTTTCCCTGTTTGGTGGATTTCTTTTCGGTCTATGTGGTATTTGCTAAAAAGGTCGTATATTTTTGTTGTTTTCGTTAGTTAGATCGTGCTCTTGAAGACAATTTTAGTTCAGCATTTATATCGTGTAATTCTTTCACAACTTGAGGTATAAAAGATAATTGTTACCAAGTAGTTTATTTTCTGTTAGATTGATTTCCCTTCCTTGAGTAATATTTTCTTTTTCGTTGTTATTTTTGCGGATTTATAGTTTTCTTCAGTAGATTATGCAATTTTGTACTTTGTAGAAAGTAAGTTGAATTATTTTGATTGATTAAAAAAAAGGTTGAATTTTTTTGGATTTATTTTAACCTATTTTGAATTGGCTTTTCAAGTAGGGTTACAATTCAACCACAATCATGTTCCTTTTTCACGAGTTGCTAGTTTAGCAGGTTTGGCTGGCATAATGTCTGGAGGGCCCGTGGTCATTTGCCAGTATGGTGGCGAGTTTGTCTCCGGTAGCGATGGAACAATGTCATATAGTGGTGGAGAGGCTCATGTTGTAGATATTGATAGCAATTTCCTCTTCAACGATTTTAAGACAGAAATTATCAATGTGTTTAATATCGACTTCAGCACCATGTCCATCAAGTATTTTCTTCCCAACAATAAGAAGACTCTTATCACGGTATCTTGCGACAAGGACCTAAAGCGAATGATGGATCTCAATGCCAATTCTTCTACATTGGATGTATATATCTTGAACAAAGTTGATAATAGGTATTCGTTTCTTTCTTTCATCGGACTATGTCCTTACGAGTAGGATAGATTTTCCTGGACACTTGTACTCATTGGTTTTAGCAGGGAAACCAGGAGTGTAGTTGCTGATTCAGGGACCTCTACTGTCGCAACTGTTGGAAATAATCGAACAACTGGGCGGCAGAAACGAGCTGCTGCCAACTCAAATACTGGAAGGTAATGCTGTTTTTTGCTATTGTATTTTGAGACATTCGTGATCATGCTAAATGTCAGAATTTTGTGTTTTTATCTTCTCTGTTTTTTGTTTTGTTTTACAGAGCAACTAGAAGTAAGACGACTCCAGCTCCAGCTCCAGCTGAGCCAATTGCACTTGACAGTTCTGTCGTCCCAGCCACTGATGGTACTAGACAAAGGAGATCGGATGCAGCTGCTGATTTCAGGTATGTATCTTGGTGTTCTTTTGTTTGAGGGTTTCTCATAATCCATAATTAAGCCATGTGACTTAAGACTCCCAAGATATAAGAAAATTATTGGTTCTCATTTTCAAGCTAAGTTTGGATTTGATAGTGCTATTTGAAACCTGCATATTAGTATGTTAACCCTCCTAACCTACATATTGTGTGTCGTGGCATATACATATGAGCGTAAAATTTTTTGAACGTATTGTGACAATAGAGTACTGTAATTAAATATATCTTTTGACCTACAATGTACTTTGACGTCCTTGCCAAAATTTGTAGAGTTGTATTCTATTTGTGCGCATATTCCCTCCTAACCAATAAAATATATTGCATTCCATCACCTTTTCCTACATATCTTGGAGTTTAACATGTGTTTTTTCCCCAAAAGAGAATGATTTTGCATTTCCAAGAAACTTTTTTTTTGAAAAAGATGTAATCATTTACTCTGCATTGCATTTGAGCAAACTTTTATCATTAAAACATTTTAGTTGTTGTAACATCAGGGCAGTGGTGGATTACTTTTATAGCAACATGGATTTGTTATTATAGTTTTTGTTACTCTTGAAAAGTTATTGTCATTTGCTTAGTTGTACATCTAAACATCAAGGGAATTATTAGAAGTTCCCAACGAATTCATACCTTTTGACAATGGTTGCTCCTGTTCATCCTTGAGCAGAAATGCTGCAATCAACATGGACTTCTCCGTAGATGCTATTACAGCTGTCCCAGGAAATGTTGGTGAATTGGGCGCATGCATTGCTGGTGGTGTCGACGATAGGTTTGTCTTATTACTAGTTGATCATAATTGTTTAGTTGTGATGTATATTTTTATATAAACTAAACAATTATTCGGTTCTAGAGGAAATGGGATTGTCATGGCTGGCGTTGGTGATCCCAGTGCTGGAGCCTTAGCCACAGAGATGGGTCAGGCATACTTTCCTGCACTTTGTGATGATATCATTACAGGTGTTGGCCAGGAATTTGATAACGTGAAGGATTTCCGCGATAAGTTATCTGAGTATGCGATTAGTAAAGGCTTTGCATATAGATTTATCAAGAATGAAACCACTCGACTGACGGTTAAGTGCAGTGCTGAAAACTGTCCGTGGCGGGTGCACGCATCACAACTACCTCGGAGGAAAAAATTTATGATCAAGAGAATGAACAGTGTTCATACATGTGGTGGAGGTGTTGGTAGAGATATCCAGCCACGGATCACTAAGAAATTGCTGGTAAACATAATTAAAGACAAGCTACGTGAAACTCCAGAGTGCAAGCCAAAAGAGATTGCTGAAGAAATTTTCCGGAACTATGGTGTTAATGTGAACTACTTCAAAATTTGGAGGGCAAAAACAGAAGCGGAAAGAGAGCTTTTCAACACACATGTGGAGGCATGTAATCAGTTGCCATGGTTCTGTGAAAGGATTTTGGAATCCAACCCTGGCAGTGTCGTGACCTTAGCGACATCAGCTGATTTTAAGTTCCGTGTATTTGTATCTTTCCATGCTTCCCTTCATGGGTTCGAGCATGGCTGTCGCCCACTTCTTTTCCTTGACAGGATTCCCCTAAAGAAAAGTAGCCAGTTGAAGATACTTGCTGCAGCCGGAGTAGATGGTGATGATGGTATCTTCCCGGTTGCTTTTGCTGCCGTGGAAGATGAGACCTACGACAGTTGGCATTGGTTCTTAGAACAGTTGAAATACGCAGTCACAATGTCCCGTAACATAACGTTTGTGTCTAATAGGCAAAATGGTTTGGCTGAAGTTGTGCCTCAGGTTTTCGAGGAATGTTACCATAGCTATTGTTTAATTGATCTAGTAGAGGATTTTAGAACAGAATTGAAGAAGGGACCGTGGACCCAAGAGGCCAAAGATTCAATGATTAGTGATTTTGAATGTGCTGCCCAAGCATGCCTTGTTGAAGATTTCAATGCCTATATCGAAAGTATAAGTAATGTTTCTAAAGAAGCTGCTGACTGGGTATTAGCTACGAAGCCCGAACACTGGTCAAGTGCTCTTTTTAAAGGTGCAAGATATAATCACATCTCAGCAGATATTATAGAGTTCAGTGACTGGATTTCTGTCAAACAGGAATCATCTGTCCTATTAATGATTGACGCGATGCGTTCCAAGATGATGGAGGTTACACAAGCTCGGAGAGAAACCTGCGCTACATGGGATAGTGTTCTCACTCCTTCTGCAGAACAGAAGTTGAAGAAAGAAACATCAAAGGCCCACAAGTTCGAGGTATTGTGCTCGTCAGATACTGTGTTCGAGGTCCGTGGTACCTCCATAAACGTCATTGATATTGAAAGCTGGGAGTGCACGTGTAGAAGATGGCAGCTCACTGGTTTGCCGTGTGTGCACGCAATTGCCGTGGTTGAACACCTTGGCCGATCAATCTATGACTTTTGCTCGCGATACTTCACAGTCGATTACTATCGGTTAAGTTACTCGGAGTCTGTCCATCAGATACTTGACATGGAGAGGATAAGTGCTGTCCTCAGGGCAAACTTGTATCCTCCACCTACCCGCCAACTAAAATGGCCCCGACGTAAGCGTGATAGGCGAAAGAAGGGTGAAGTGAGAGCGCTTCACTGCAGCAGATGCAAGCAGGCTGGGCACAACAAAGCAACCTGTGAAGCCCTCATGTAACTTAAATGTGGTTTATTTTAATTTACTTGGTTTTGTTTCAAGTGAATGTCGTTGAGGAGTGAATGTCGTTGAGGATAAATGTGCTAGTATTTGTTGTGATTTTGAACTTCTATTAATGTTTTTCACTCGAGATTATGTATGGAAATGTTAGTTATTATTTAAGTTAGCTTTAGTATGTGCCCTGAAACCCCGTGGCCTCACCCCAATGTTTGTGGGATGTCTTTTGTTTATCTTTGCTTTGTTGTTGGCAAGCATATGGAATAACGTAGTATTGCAAAAGAACTTGCCACCATACACATGGCTTGTTTGGTTTTCACACCACCTTTATTACAAGATGAACATGAACAAGCGTCAACTGATTTTAAACGCAACACCATTTGTGAACAATTCAAAAGTCATTTACTAAACCGTCCATTTTACACGAAATTACATAAAACAAAAACTACACGAAATTAACACACATGGATTGTTAAATTGAACACGATTATGGATTGAATACGAAAACACTATTATTAAATGAGTTAAAAATGAGTTTTATGTGCAAAAAAAATTACCACGATTAAGTCACGATAAGTAATTATATACTTAGGTACTTAGGTATATGATTACGAATAATACACGTAATAATATATATAAGTAGGTTTTAATTTTAATTATTTATAATAACATATTAGAAGCAAATCATGTAATAAATGGTACCGACATGTATTGTTTTTTCATCTAAACATGTAAACAAGATCTTTTTTCCTTCTAAACATGTAAACAAGATCACATGTTTAACGTCTACGTGACATGACCTATTGATTAATTGTGCATAAAAGAGTCGGATTTACACGATAATAAATGAGTTGGATACGATTCAAAGTCCGACAACACAATTATTAAATAGTTGGATATAAATTGCAATATATAACTTGAACAATTGACAGTCCTACCATCTCGGTGTTTTAAAACCTCCATCAGCCGGGTGTTTTTAATCCCTTATCAGCTGCCGATTGGTGAACATACTGACTAGGGCTGTCAAGTTCTGCTCGGGATCGATAAATCGCTCGATGTTCGCTCGATTTTGTTCTGATTTTGCTCGAAATTGCTCGGATCGGTTAGTAACGAGCCGAGCACGAGCAGACCCCGTTCGCTCGATACTCGTTCAATTATCGCTCGAAACCTGATTACTATATCCAATTATTTGATTAACCTGAATATTCTATCCAATTACCCGATCGGTAAAGTGTTAAACTCATTAAATAAACTAATTTACCAAACCCAACAATTCATTTAACAAACCAAACCAAAATACTCATTAGAATCAAAACCATATTAGTACTAAACTTTTCATTTTTTCATTATTATTTTTTTTCTCATTCTTTTCTACACCAAAAGTTCAAATAAATTAAGGTTTGGGTCAGGTAGATGATCTTATTTATAAGATGTTGATGTTGTGAGTTGTCCTACAATTTAGAAGATTGTGTTTGATTTTAATATTGTGTTGATTTTGTTTGATCCAAGTGTATAATCTTATTTATAAGATGTTAATGTTGTCGTATAATTTATAAGATTGTGTTTTATTTTAGGTGTTAATTTTAAGATTGTGTTAGTAACTATTATTATATTTGTTTTAAGTAATTTTATAATTTACTTATTAAGACAACATTATTAGGAATTCAATACAAAAAAAAGGTTTAGGTTAACGAGCCGCTCGTGAGCAGATCGAATCGAGCACGACCAGAATTTTCCGCTCGAAACCCTTAACGAGCCGATCTTGAGCAGACTCGGATCGCTCGTTTAAAGATCGATTACACCCCTAATACTGACTTACCATTAGGAGAACTTTCTGGCTCTGAACCACACGATCTAATACACTAGTAGATGGCAAGATCCAATTCCCGGGCAGAACGTCCAGCTATGTTCCAAGAGTTCAGCAGTCTGAGCTTGCGGTACAACCAGTAGATCAACCCAAGATTCGATAGCACAAAAAAATAGATTAACCAAAGAAGCAAGATAACCCATATACTTTTAGATTTTACATTTACAACAGCAAGATGTAGTAGTTAAACAACCTCTCAACATACTAGAACGCAAAATACGGCCAGTATAAAATTTCATGCATCCACTATGACAGAGTACAAAGACATAAATAACAGAAAGCAAAGGGCAACGGAAAGATGAGAAAATCCTTGGTGCAGTTAAAATCCTTTGATGTTAGATATCTTGGAAGAGGTGGTAACAGCAACAACATAGCATGGCATCCTTATCGGCTACCAAGATTTCAAATGACATACTTTCAGGTGTGGGAGTAGTCTTCTCGCACATCACGAGTTAAGCACAAGGTTGATTACTTCCAAAGCTTCACAATCTTGTCATGACTAGCAGAAGCCACCAACCCATTTATATTTGATACGGCCAACGAAGCTATTAAACCATCGTGTGCAGATAAAGCCATAGTCTTGTTCTCAACCATATTCCACAGTTCTAGTGACTGCAAAAGGTTAAACCATCAGAATTTCAGAAAACTTAGAACAACACCCTCCCATTTTACTATTTTAGCATGACTACGAGACTAAAATAACTAATAGGAATGTATAGTTGCAGAATCCAGGGACCAAATCAGCTACGGGACCAGCAAGATGAAAGAAGACACTCGCTTGGCCTGGAATAATCACATTTAGGTCTATTCACAATTTTGAAATTAGATTCAAGTCCACTTTCAGAGCCCACTTCCGTAAAGTAACCATAAAAAAGTCTTGAACAAGTTCCAAGTGGAACTCTCGCAAGGAGTTTTCTCAGAAATTTATTTAATTTAAAAAGGGAGAGAAAATTCAAATAAAAACCCAAGAACAGACTTTTAGAAATCTAGCTACTTAATGATTTCAAATCCAGTTTAGTTTGCAAGGTTTGCCTTGAATGCCATCTCTAAACATGAAGAGTATGCAACGTATAATTTTTGACGTGACAAACACATAATAATACGACGGATTTAACAAACACATGCAAAGCCGGTGTTAATGCATCTCATGCACTCAATCAAAGATGAGTTTTTCTTCATGAAGAAATAAAGAATGGACATGTAACATGTCAATGGCAAAAGAACTTGCCTGATAACATCCAATGACCAACAGAGATGGATAGGATGGGTGGAAAACACAGGAATGGAATTTGTTCCCATTGCAGCTGAGGTCATGTACGCAATCGCCTTCACTACCAGAACGAAGTGACCACACCCTCACAGAATCTTCACTAACTGATGCTAAATAATCACCAGAAGTATCCCAACATACAGAATGGACCGGCTTGGTGTGTCCCTGAAAGATAATATCATGAGATACTATTTTTTTAAACCTTATCATGCTAAAAGAACAGTAAAAACCTTGAGGGAATGCCGGCAAGCTTGGGTTTCAACATCAAGCACAGATACAACATTTTCAGCTGCCGCTGCAAGATATCTGCCAATACGAGGCTGAAATCTCATCTGAGTTGTTCCACCCTGTACGTGCAAGACAGTATCATTAACAAGCTTCCAGACAACATTAGGCAGATGGATTTATAAACATTGTATCACATTAAATCACATCCATATTCAAAGGGCAGACACTTAAAGCTGATGTGCTTCCTCCCGACAACACCACAATACATTATACTAGAACTTAGTGGTTGAAGATTGTCAACACCACCAGACAATTACTTCAAGGCAATGAAATCAATATGCAGGTCGAAATCTTTCTTTCAGGCTATTAACTAGGATTTCTGGCTTGAGGTGGACTTTGATGGAATGCTCGAAGACACCAAAGTTGGTTCTAAAAGACATCTGTGTTTCTAGAAATTAGACGACAATCACAATTGATGAGACCGTCAGTGAGTTGCATACCTTGAAAACTCTAGTGCAGCTGCCATTGTTGATACTCCAGTAGCGGATCTCGCTATCACCATCACACGAACAAATGAGATCTTCTTTATTGGGGTGAAAATCCAGTGACATAACAGAAGCAGAATGTCCTATAAAGTTACGAAGTGAATAACCTGTCTGCATTCAGAAACAGATACAGAAAGTGGTCATTGAGATGAAATAAAAGACTTCAGAGAATTGAAGGAAAAAATACATTTAAAAAGAAAGTAAATAGCTAAATAACAAAAAAAAATCCGAAGGCTGGATAGATACGAATCTTACATTATCAGCATCCCAGACCCTCACAGTCTTATCAAAAGAGGATGTTGCCAGACGAGGCATGCTAGGGCTAAATCGAACATCAGTAATCAGCAACCCATGTTCCTCCAGTGTAGCCTTAGGTTTTAAAGTATCTGTATGCCACAACACAGCCTGCATTTAAGTTTAAAACAAGTGCAATTAGTGAGTGGAAAAAGACATGCTACTGAAGCCGGATTTTATAAGTTAACCAACAAGCTAACAAAACAAGATTTTCCATACCTTTTTATCATGGCCACCAGTTGCAAGGAGTTTCCCATCCGAAGAGAAGTGGCAGCAAACAACCTTACTTGTACTAGCTCGAATAAACCCAACCTCATTGAATGTGAACCCTGGAACGAATAGGAATGGTGCAAGGGGAAGCGTCAAAATGAAAAGCCTATGATGAATTTACCTTTACTGACATTAAGCAAAAGATGCAAAATTCCAGACGTGGCAAGTCAGCTTACCTTTACTAACATCCATACAGCGCCCAACTGCATCTCTGGGATCGTTATCATCAGGACTCAGAAACGATTCGACGTTATCTTCCAGAGAACCATCTTCCACTAGCAGTTCACCTTTATCATCCCACTGGAGAACAAACTTTATCAGTGCTTCATGTAAAGTGTAACGCGAATTTAGAGAATAGATTGGAAGATTGAATGAGGTATGTCTCATTTATCTCATTATATAATCAAATCCATAATATGATTAGATTATCTATAGGATTCGACACTGTTTTCCAGAGAACCAACTTCCACTAGCAATTCACTGATTAGATTATTTGAATTTGAGTTTCTAAAAATGCTGCTATGATGGAAATGATACCATAACTAGCAATTTCTAAGAGAGATAAGCTCATGATGTAATAAAGAATTGAGAATTTCAAGATTATCATTCGAATTGTATCATAAGCTTCCAAACAACATGTCCAAGGAACAATAAGGAAAATGAATTTTTAAGAATGTGATTGAGGAATTTTATTTTGCATCATAACTGTGATTGAGGATGTATCTAAAGATGTGTAGAAATAGTTCCGATTCATAAATGTATTGCATTCCCACAATATTAATTCCAGAAACAACACCACATACATGTAAATAAAGAATTTAGAATTTCAAGATTTTTTCAAAATTACTTACAATTTGATTTGAAGGTGATGTAAGAGTGCCAGTTCCCTCAGAACCAAACATGATCAAAGGTTTTGATGAGCTGACATTGTGCTGCAAATTTGGCATTGATATCACATCCCCCGGGGTGTGCGTAGATGGAGTTGATGGTGCAGAACTTGGGGAAGGCCCGGCAGTGTTCGCAGTTCCTGAACTATTAGCAGGCCCAGAAGAGGACACAGCTTGCTTTCTTTTGCGTCCAGTTTGACTTTTTGAAGCCTGAAATTTCACTTAGTAATCATGATATTTGACAAGTAAATATAGAAGAAACATCAATTACATTTAAGTAACATTGAATGGAATTTCATTAACAAATTTTAAAATTACTACTTTCCCTGGGAAAGACTGCTGACCACCAGACGACAGAATTCAGGAAAGTAACGGGTAAAATATGGTGAAATCATAGTTGGACCCAATGCACATGACAAATGGTGGAAACTCCTCATTAACATGGCATACCTGGTCATTTGCACGAAAGGAATTTGACATGTTTCCCATCATAGAAACATTTCCAGCACTAAGCTTATCTTGCTGGTGAAGAGATTGGTTTGAACTCTGTGACTGCTGACTTAGGATGGCATGCTGCTGTGGGTTGCTGGTTTGTGGTTGCTGTTGTTGTAACTGAGCTATTTTCTACTACACAGAAAACACGAGGAGCCATATTCATGAATAATAAAAATGAAATTTCAGTATTTATCATGTTGAAACACAAACAACTCACGCAGTTAAATCCAATACAAAGTACGATGAAAATAAGCACCTTAATCAACATGTCAGTTTCACCACGAGCTAAAACTGGAGACGCAGTTTGCATAGGAGAACCTACATTTTGAGGTACATCACCAGCCGAATTGGACTGATTATCCTTCCCAAGAATCATGCTCCTGTTGTTCAGGAACATCCTTAGTTTCCGGCTATCTATATCTCCACCTTGTGCGGACGTCATGTTCTGCTGGGCTTGGAATAGCTGCTGCTGTTGCTGTGGAGTCAACATCTGAAGTTGATGGAATGGCTGTGGAGGCTGCATAAATGGCTTCTGGTGAAGAATTCCAGAACGAAGCTGATCCAGACCCTGCAAGTAAAGGACAATCCAAATATCTAATCAATCTGAAGCAGATGGAATTGCTCTAAGGACTGCAGTTTTATATGTTCATTACACAAGACAAATAGTTGCATGTTACCACATATATGAAGAAATTAGAATCTATAATAGGTCCCTCTAACTAATATTTGAATATTCTCATTTTAAAAAGGAAGAAAGCAAGCCAGTAAGTAACTGTCAGAGAGTTACAGTTAGGGGCCATCCTTTCAGGGTCAAATTGTTTCCAGCTTGATTTGATCCTGTGAAAGAAACTAGGCATCAAGAATAATTGCATGATTTCTATTTTAAATAATAACTACAAGATGATATGGATTGGGATAATATACTGAAGAGCATGTGGATCATTACCAGGACCCCCACTAAATGAACCATCGGGACCAGACGACCTGGGATTGAGTACTGGATTGATCTCGTTCTTAATTTCCTGCATAAATATAAAATCACAGCATCAAAAAAGAGTAAAAAACTAATTGACTCTCTACAACAAAACACCCCTGATAACACTTGAAACAAACCTCGATTGAGCTTGCAAAAAAAAAGGTAGTGCAATTTTGGGGTTTTCATTTGCTGTTGTTGTCAATGGTAATCTCATACAATGGCAATTCACTTTGTAACCATTTAGAAAACCATCAGATTATGATTAAATAGCATACTTGCCACTGTATAGATATATAAGTCGAAATGGGAAATAGAACACATGAATGTGATAAAAGCAGCCATAGCACTGCACACCCAGCGATGAAGCAGTATAGGAGCCTAGAGAGGTCTAAGCGTACTCAAGCAGGTGAGTCTGCATAGCTTGTAACACATACCTGTGTTGATCCAGGTAGCTGCTGATTTCGAATCTGAACTTGTTGCAAGTTCCCGGGAATTGCACTAGCGGTGCCATGCAAAACTTGCCTGCAAAGTGAAATTTAATCCAAGAACGTCCAAATATAGAGATCAGGGAATCAAGGAGAACAGGAACGGAAGATATTAAGTTTAAGGAGAACTGCAGAGAGAGATGTTGCAACCAAATATTGGGTGGGAATTTTGCAGCAAGTTCACATAAACAGGCATGATAAAAAAACTGATCACGGCCTTTTGCTGTAATATCAACATATCATCGTTCATTGAAATGCATGCATATTTACCTGGTCCCCCGTCCAAAACATAAGTAATAATGGAATTTAAAGCGCCACACAATAATGCATAGCTTACCCTGGCTGACCAGACGTTGGAGCTGACTTCAGCATTGAAGTAGAATTAGGGTCCAACAATGGACATGTATTTTCACCAAAATGTTGCTGTGACGATTACACAAGAAAATATATCAAATATAGGAACCATGATGACAAGTATGACTTAACCCTCCCATACCAACTACAAAACCTTCAGTCTAATTGAAATTTTTGAAAATATGTTGCAGGGAAAACCTTGATGGATGTATCGTCCAATGATTCTCGAAGAGGCAGCTTTAACCCTTCCTCATACATCTTCGTAGCCCTTGCATTTGCAGTTCCAGGACTCTGTCGCATCAGAGGATCACTGCTAGCATACCCGTTTGCAGTGCCATTAAGAAGATGTGCTCCATCTCTTCTCTGTTGTGCATGCCTCTGCAATAGTTGTTGCATTTGTTGTTGTTGTTGTTGTTGTTGTTGTTGTTGTTGCTGCTGCTGCTGCTGGTGGTTTTGCTGCTGCTGGTGGTGATGCTGTTGTTGCTGCAATGGCTGCTGCTGCTGGTTCTGTGAGGGTTGTTGCTGTTGTTGCTCCCTTGCTTTAATATGCTGTGTCTGTAAACATCAAAATCAAAGCCTCAAATTCCATTTCATTTAAGCCAAAAAGAGCGTAAAAGTGTTCATGATAATATATCATCAGAAAACTGGTAGAAGGCAAACACATAGATCGCACATGTGTAATGCAACTAACATATGGGAGAAGTTGCATTGGTTATTTGTGTGTTGCTGGTTTGAAGTAACACTACTACTTACCATGCTTACATTTCTTCGTTGAAGTGATGAAGTTATATATATATTTGGATAAGATACTACAAACAAGTTCAATTGGCTTGGATTTTTTTTCTTTTTATCAGTCTATTTATGAAAGAGACTTCCTATATCATAAGATATAAAGAAGAAATATGGAAGTTCTTTTTAATTCCATACAAGTTGTGTGTGTAAGAACTGAGACCTAAGAAGCTTGTCTGTAGTTTATCAAAAGACGTCATTGTTCTAGGTATCCATTAGTAACGTCCAACACTTTCTTCTAAATCCACAAGGTGAAAGTGCAATTAAAAACTCAAACGGAACCAAGTAGCTTACCTCTCTACATAGTTTATTTAATTAAAATTACACGAACTTGAACGTACACACACTACTTAGACCATGCGATGTCAGAAGCATAACATTACAGTGAAAAAAACATCAAACCTCTATGTAAGATGCAGCAACATCAGAGTGTTTCTCATTGGTCCTGGCAATGAATATATCCCAAAAAACAGACCACCATTCAAACAGAAAACCACCGGGAGCATCGATTGCTGAAAAACCAACGACACCATAAACCTAATATTAGCAGGACAACAAATCTAAAACCAACAAAAAGAGCCCATGCTGTTAGTATGGCTTCTACTGCTCACCAACTGGATCTGAAGAGACCTTTCCTTCAGCCTGAAATGCCTTTGCAGATGCCTGAAGGTTCCTCTTCACTAAATAATCATAAATATAGACATCCAACCTGCAAAATCAAGAAGCACAACAATATCTCAAGATTCCTACACAAAATCAGACAAAAAAACAGCAAGAGCCCAAAAACAAATCGCTTAACAGCTAAACCCAAATGAAAAAACAAGCAAACAAATGACTTTCAGAAATAAATAAAAAAGTAAAGCTTCTATAACAAGCAGTAAAACTAATCAAGCAGTAAAAAATAAGGAAAGGTCTTAATAAAAAATGGAACTTAGAAGAAGAAGAAGAAGAAGAAGAAACAAAACTACAATACGGAAGAGAGAGAGAGAGAGAGAGAGAGAAAAAAACAAATCATTACACAGCCCACAAGCACCAAACAACTTCCAGTAGACAAAAACCCAAAAGAGGACCCCAAAAAATAAACCAGAAAGAAAGAAAAAAAGACGAAATCCCAAACGCCTCACATCTTATCCGCCTCCCAGTTGGTCTGCGACATGATTCCGACCTCCAAACCCTCAACCCACAGAGTCACAGACTCCAACTTCGCGACTCGGATTCCACCATCTCCAAAATCCCAACTTTTCCTCTTCTCGGGGTTCCGGAGAGGGAATCTGGAGGAAAACACAACGACAAAGAGGGCGAGAATCTATAGCAATCTTGGATTCTCAAAACCCTAGATGGAGGAGAGCAGAGAGAGAGAGAGAGAGGAGCAAAAGGAGAAGGGAAAGTTTGTTTAGCCCAACAAAAAAAATAAAAAAGATGGATAGAGAGAGAGAAAGAGAGGACAGCTGATTGCTGTTTCCTTGGCTTTCAATTCAATTGTGTGGTTTTGTAAGGTGGTTTTATATAAAAAGTCGTGGAATTTTTTCAAGGGGTTTGTAGTTTGTGTTATTTATAGTATATATATATATAGTCTTCTTTTTTGTGGTATTTACTTGTATTCACTTCTATACGAAGCATGTTCATGCCTTGCGGTTTAAGATCACTATTTCGAGAGTCGGTTGGTTTACTATATCTTGTGCTTCTTGAAAGTTGAAATTGTATATTTCACTTTTCAAGTTTCTTTTTATTGATGTTAGGTAGTTATATTCTTGTTGTAGTATACCTTTATAACAGAAATGAATATAAAAGTTTGAGGATTTTCAGGCCTTGTGCTTTCCGATAACATTTTGAAATACGTGAGAACTAAGTTTACCATCTAAATGCTAATTCATCATAATAGGTTTTACCGGGCTAAATCATGGTGCATCGTGCTACATTTTTTATGTTGGTTTGAGAATTCTCATCTGCATAATTTCTTACACAATTTCCCTCCTCTTTTATTTTATATATTAGTTTTCATTCAACATTCACGAAAGCTATCGCTATTCAACATCTCGCATCCAAAAGCCTCCATTCTAAACACATCATCTGTGTCATTTCCCCAGTAGTGTTGCATGTCACCTCAACAACTCACATTTGAACACATGGTAGGATGGCAATCTTTCAAGAAAGGGAGGTGATACACACAAATGACACATTTGGTGCTTGGCATTTGGCGTCTAGGTGTCTACGTAATTTGCATAACAACCCAAATGTTAGTTCAGGCACTCAAACAATTTTGACGTCGAGAATTGTGTGAGCGAGATTTTGAACTTAGAAAAACTTTAAGGAGAAGTGAGAATGTGTAAGTTTTGTATGCATCCGAGGTATTTTCATCTCGAGTACCAGACACTCATTAATGTGGAGGAGGTAAGAACACCTTGGACATCGGCATCAACTGACTTGAGGTAGTAATAGACATCAGACCACCACTCTGGTTGTCAAATGATACTAGAGTAGATGACATGATAGACTCTTTGTTTGATCTAAAAATATTAGGTTTGAAAACCCATCAAGCAAACTCACTTAAGGAAGTCATCAAACCAAAGTTCATGTCCACAATTAGATGTCTTAAGAACAAAATCATAATATATAAGGAGCAAAAAATAGACTGTGATGGTATTCATCAATTGCATTATATATTTGTAACAAGAAAATGCAAGAACTCGAACTTTAAAATGCAAGAACTTGAGGTTGATATGAAAATATATTGGGTTATCATGTCTGCTTAGCAAACTAAAAAAGTGTTAGATAAACTACAAACAAAATCAAGGATGTAAATGCAAAATCGCATGACTTAAGTATATATTTGGAAACAATGTTTGAGTTGTGAAGGTATAAAAGGCGACCATTCGAATTTAAAAACATAACTAAAGAAAAAGATTGAATTTAAAACTACAAGTGATGCCACGCTGAAAGAGAGGCCTCAAACATCCATCGTGGATTCAGAAAACATATAAGAACACACACAAGTATATTATGTATATCCAACCATAATTTGCAACCAATTCGAAAATCCATTATACAACGTCAAAAATTGCGCACATAAATTAACGTGATAATTTGTTTGTATAATGTTATGACCGACTTATTTTTCTAATACCTTCGTGGCTTCAAGTCTAAACTAAAAGACAATTAAAAACTGGGACACTTTGAGCATTGATATTCTTGCTGTCTCCCAGGAAAATGGTGTTTTTGTATTGTCGTCTCTCTAAATTGTGCCGTCCACTTTTGGGTTTATTGAAAATTGCAATTATAGGTTATTTTCCATTTTGGAATTTTACCCAAGACTCTGAAAGTGATGTGGGATGGGCATATGCACACATCATGCTATAAAAAATAAGATGCCAATGACGACCTTTGATTAAACTCATTTGATTATGGCAACCTTGTCCTCGTTGGTATAATGGTATTTGAAGTGTTTAAATTGATTATTGATAAGATGGTAAACACATCAACTTACACCATGAATGATAATGCATATGAAAATAACTCGAAATAGGACTGTCTATCATGCACTTATATTAGTATCTTTACTTATGACAAACGAAATTCAAAGTCAACATAGAAGATACACAACTCAATTTGATATTAATGGATATGATTTCGTGGATGAATTGACCCGGTCAATATGTTTTCGGATGTAACTAGTTATATAAAAACTATACAAGCATCAACAATTATGATTATTTAAATCACCAACCACGTATACATTTTCAGAGTAACTTCTTTCCAAAGTTGTTCTTGAATCCTATTTCAAAAAACGAATTAAAGTACTTAACCCAAACGCAAGCCATATATTCCCATCCTGAACGCCAATTAACAACTAATCACCTTGGTTAGGTTGATCTCCACAGGATATTTATCATCAAAGTACGATATATCAAAGAAGTACGTTGACGTAAGAACAAATACAACAATTTCCACGAACAAACATTCCAACGTTGTCTTAATAGTCAATAGTCAAAATGAAGTTTATACATAACCTAAAGCAATTACCTACATACGACTTAAAGATAAAATGTGGGCACCAGTGCGAAATTCCCAAAGAAAAGACAAATTTCATGATTTTCGTGATAACATTCCTCTATCAAAATTGTTTTGCATACAACTTAGGACCATCTGAAACATGCTGGCATGGACACATTTTTGTATCCTTCTTGCGCGGTAGAGAGGGTTTACTTTGTTCTCGTTATTTTGTTTTGTTTTTTAATCAAGTAAGTCCGATTACTGTGTGTATATTACTCACAAATAAAGAGTTGCAAAATATATGAGAATTCAAAATAATCCCACAACACACCCTACAAAAGGAAGCCAAAACTATGTTGTCTTACACTGTTTACGTCGTAAGTTGAGTAACATTTAAAAGACTACTTAATTCATCTACCAAATAACCTTTGAATTTGCCGGCTAACTAACCTTTAAATCCAATGTACGTTTTTTTAATATATACAAAAGGTACGTACGGCCCCGCAGAAGTATAAAACTTGCAGCCTAGAAAATTTAGCTACAGGCCCAAACAGAAAATCTCAACCCAAAATAATGTCCGGCTCAGACGCTCGTCAGTCTCGTGTGACCCAAATGCATATTTTCGTTATCAGACGACATCCCAAGGAGTGGAGTGCGTAATAATGCCCATCAATACACCCTCAAATTCTTTACTTAAATCAAGAACGGACAACACACCACTCAATTAGGTAACTCAACAACATTCTTATTTTAAAATTACGCTAACCCAAAGCATCCAATGTGTCTTAATTGCCCTCTTAATGAGTGGTTTTAATTAACCAAATAGAAAACAGGTGCATGTTTTCCTCATGATACTGGAAAAGAGACCTGACTGACCACATCTGCCAATTCAGACCAGAAGACAGACATCACTGTTGTGTTTGGAGATTCGTTCCGAAAATGCCCACAATTTTCTCTGAAACATCAAACATGCCCAACCACTGTGGTGTTTTGTCTGGGAAGAGATTGGGGTAGTTTGGTAAAAAGGAAAGTACGGGTCCCTTGTTCCTGAACTCAACAGTTCACATAACTTGGCTCCGAGAAGCGAGGTGTTGGACGAGGTTACGTGGAGCGGCTGAAATGAAGTGACTAGTCCTTAATCTATGACTAGCTTTTGACGGGAAATGGAGGGTATTTTGGTCATTTGAAGTTTTGAACGGTACAAGGATTGACTCCGTACTCGACACGTACAAGTACAACCGACCGAGTAACTCCTCGGAGCATGATGATGACATGATCCATAATGATTAATGACTTACCTATTTCTTTCGAATTGGATACACCTCAATACATAATGGTTAATGACAAATTCAAAATTTATCCCCCAAAAAATGACAAATTCAAAATTCCATGGCAGATGCACTTTCTAGTGTTTTTAATTTTTTGCATCTCACTTTGAAATGAGGGTGACGATAGGAAAATAACGAAGTATAATAAAATCCTAATTATTGTGTATAAATTATTAAATACATATGTGTGAGTGATCAACTAGTCGTTGACCTACCATCTTCTTTCTGACCGGTTTAAATTGTTTTGTCAATCCATTTTAACAACTCATCTGACATGTTCTATAACTTTTAGACTTGCGAGGGTTTGATCTTTATTTTAGCAGTTGCAAGTTAACCAATTTTAACATATCTAAAACCCCAGCTTTCTACATTCCTAAGTTGATTTTGATTTTTTAACCATATTTGAGGAATTCCAACTTCATTCCGTTACCACGTATCACGTTGCGACGTAAAATGCATCGGCAGTTTGTGCTCGTGACATCCATTGTTATCTGAGGAAAGGTGTCCATATCTCATAGCTAATAGGATAAGTGTTAAACTGTGAAACCGCAACACTAAAACATATTAAATTATAAATTTATAATATTGATCACAATCCGAGTGTTGTTGCTTTTTTGGTGGATATGGTACTTTTAGGTATTGTGTTTTTGGTTACAGAAACAAGGTAAAGACATGGTAGTTATGTTAGTTGATGTGCCACAAGATGTTTGTCATTTTACTTCTACCTGTGTACAAATCAGATATCCAAGGTAAATTAGCTGCAAATGACAAATGATATCCATAATTTAATTAAAAGAAAGAAATTCTAGTATCCTGCGAAATCACATCTCACACATACGATTCACATATCAAATATGGATAAATAATTGTGTTTATTCTACAGAGAACTGTATAATACAATTTACGATCAATTACCAATAACAAAAGAGAAGAAAGAATATATCATACAGCTGGTCTTTAACCTTTTGTTCTCATAATGAAAAATTCAAAAAAGTTCGACTTAGAATCTACATCTCTAACTACACCCTTCTGAGGTCTGCACCGAAGATGGGGACATGATCTTCTAGCTTAAATACTTCAAGTTGTTCTTATCTTCTTTGGAAGTTGAACACCTTGATGGAGAAAGCAAAGACAGAGGCAAATAAAACATTGAAAACTACCATCATAATAGCAACCACAACCAAGAAGCTCTTTTCGTATCCAAAATATCTCTTCAAGAAAGCATCAACTGCTTCACCGTTGTCAAGGAGATGTGTGTTGTCTCCAAATTGTGAGATGATCATACCATACAATGTCCAAGCAACAGGGCATGCCCAGTAATACCATCTCCACCAGATTGGGATTCTCTGCAATCACCAACAAATTATTATTACTACCATGTTTTTTCAGAGGGAAAAAATCCCCCAACTAGACAATTCTCCTGGGCAGAGGTATTAGACATGTAGTTAATGCATGAGAACTTACAGGTCGAGGGATGAGGAAGCCTGCAAAGATGTTCCATATCGCATAAAATGCAGTTGCAACTACAGCGGCAATGTCGCTGTTTGGTGTCACCGCGACTGTCATCATTCCGTAAAATGTGAAGTACATAAAGCTCATGTACATGAAGAACATGTACCACAAGAATTTCGCAACCGTCCAATCAAAGTTAACAAGGGAGTACACAATCACGCCATATACAATTGTTTGGAGGAGAATGTGTGGAATCTCAATCAGAACCTGCAATAAATAATTAAATATAGATTTGATTAAGAATTTCACTGTTCCATCTGTTGTCAAGATGCTTCTTTATAGGCAAGGCAAGTAGAGTGCATACCTGTGCATATGCATATGGTAAAGCAGAATACATTCCAGCAGCCTTTTCTCTGTAAAACACAGTTCTTTCAACATCGACAATTGGTTGAACTGTTTGTGCATTTTGGACACCAATGAAAATGACAGCAGCGAACATAGATCCCATAGCGTTAAACAGATCCTGTCGATTTTGCCTGGAAAATGTTGAAGCCATGTTATTTTTATCCAAATTTGGAAGCCAGGTGGATGCAAATGTCTACAAATCCGGTTGACTTACGTTTTGTTGCCAAGCCTCCAGAAGATGGTGCCAAACAGAACTGCAATGACCATCGTGAAGAAAATGCGAGTGGCAGTGTAAGATGGATTCCGCCAGTATGACTTGTGCTGCTTCCATAGGCAAGCCATGCATTGTGAGATGAATGATTGCGAGAATTGTGTCGAAAAGTAAAGATCCTTTGAATTGGGAGGAGGTGTGCTGAGTTCACTTATCATCTCTTTGTTTCTCCTGAAGACAATTTCAATACATAGTAGTTAGAAAATATCGAGCCTTAACTGAAACAGACAATAGAGATAAAGTGAATTTTGGCATATACCGATAGAGATCAGAGTTCTTGTATATTTCAGCAAAGCTAACACCCAAGATATCTTCTTGTGCCATTGAAGTCACCTCCAACATCCATGTTGCAGGGTTATAACCGTCTTTGATTTTTTTGACACCATCAATATCCTACAAAAAGGGAGGTTGTTAACCCATTATGGCATTTGAATAAGCCAATTCTCCTATTACGGGATCATCTCAACTCACCTCGAAGTACTTGATCAAATGGCAAGACTCACGCCCCAATGGACCCACATATATCTCCTCGCCTCCTCGTTTCATTAAGAAGAGCTGTAATTGTGCAGAAAGAACATCAGTGATATTGAACTAAAACTGAGTAGGACTAAATGACATCCTTATCAATGAATATTTCTCACTTCATCAAAAGCTTCAAAGATATCTATGCTTGGCTGGTGAATTGTACACACGACAGTCCTACCAGTGTCCACTGTGTTTCTTACAGTCCTCATCACGATCGCAGCTGCTCGGGCATCTAGTCCGGAGGTAGGTTCGTCCATGAATATTATGGAGGGGTTGGCCACAAGCTCAACTGCAATGGTAAGTCTCTTGCGCTGCTCCGTAGACAATCCATTCACACCAGGCAGCCCAACTAATGAACCCCTCAACGAATTGAGTTCTACCAGCTCCATAACCTCGCTAACAAACATCTGAAAATTTGGAATTTATAAGTCAGCTGAGCTAGTTGATAGTAAACACCTTTGTGATATATGTTTTAGTTGATTGTACGAACCGTTCTTGCAGCCACATCTACTTCTGGTGGCAGTCTAAGCCATGCAGAGTATAAAAGTGATTCGTAGACGGTAACATGTGGAGAGTGGATGTCATTTTGTTCACAATAACCAGAAACACGAGCAAAAGTTTCTTGATTCTTCGGATAACCCGATATACTGATGTCTCCTTCAATGTATCCACCAGTCTTTCTTCCAGCCAAGACATCCATTAGAGTTGTCTTACCCGCCCCACTGACACCCATTAAGGCTGTAAGGACTCCTGGCCTAAAGGCACCACTCACACCCTTAAGTAGCACCAGCCGGTCCTCTGTGACACCCCGGTCCTTCATTTCCTGGAATTCCGAAGCAAGAGGTTTAGTGATATGAAACTCTTATTCACGTCAGTACCATGTGAAATTCACGAATAATGTTGTTTAGATTGGGCCAAGGAGACATACCTGTGGCATGTCAACAGAGTATCTGATGTTGTTAAAGGTCAGGGAAAGCGGAGAAAATGGAAGGACCATGCCCTTTTTCTTGTTCTCTCCATGACCTCTGATTTCAATTCCTCTATCTACATTTTTCAAATTGAGTTACAACGGTCAGATAATAGCAATATTACTTCTTAATCTCAAACAGTTTATTCAAGAAGTCAAGCAACCAACCTTCTTCCTTCACTGGTTTAGCAGAGTCAGTTCCTGCAGGCAACAATTCAACATTTTCTCCTGTTCGGTTTGCATGTTTTTCTCTTAGCGACTCCTCAGTAACAACTGCCTTCCCTTTGCCGAGTGCTGCAACCAGGAGAGAGAGAGATTTAGATTATGAAAGTTATAAATATTATAATCTTAACGGCAAAGAAAAAGATTCTAAATACTTACGGTCAAGCCAATCAAGAAACATGATGAAGAGCGCATTGAACATAATGACATATCCTACTAATGCAAGCACACCAATCCAATACCATTTTCCATCAACAAATATTCCACGGGCTCTCAGAACCTGAACTCCCAATACTTCTGTGCTTGCAGTTGCATTTACAACCTGGATAAAATAACACAATTTAATACCTACAACAACCAATAACTAAATGGAAACCCAATATCCATTTTCTGGAAAAATTATCTTACATGTTTCCAACTATTGCCTAGGAACTCATTGACAGCGACAGCATTCTGTGCATACATAAGTGGTGAGGACCAGTAGCCCCAGATCCACCACTTCTTAATTTTATCTGCAAGCAAGGTAAGGTTCACTTTACTATAATAAGGTGGGAAAATTGATGCAATTTCATTTTGAAACTCAATTTAACTTGTAACCGTCGTTGAAAGTGTATTTACCTCGAGATATAATATATCCACCCAAAACCATAAGTATCAACTGGGCAAAAGAACCAAAAGTATCGGCAACAACCATCTCCCTTCCTACTGCAGCAAGAAGTCGAAAGAGCCCGGATGCAAACTGACTGACTAAGGAATATATCACAAACTGCCTAAACATTCTGTAAGGTAAAACAAATTCCGCTTTAGAGAAACAAAAAAGGAGCTCGAAAATGATGACATCAAAGCTGTCATTGTGCCGACTCATCTTACCTTTCAACATTTGGATCAAAACCGATGACATAATAAGTCATGCCGACCCAGACTCCACATTCCAGAAGCGAAATAGGGATCTTAAGGAACCATGTGGGAAGCGCATATGCCCAAGGTGGATAAAAGAGGAGGTCTCTTTGCTTGTAGAAGACTGGAAGCTTCGCGATGCTCATGGCAAGTTCAGCAAACCCGTTAAAAAGATGAGTAACAAGCCCAAGAAACATGACACCCAGGAAAATACCCCCATCCTCAATCGTCTTGCGAGGCATTTGAGTGCGCAAGAAGACCGTCATTGCTATAAATCCAAGAACAATAAGCTGAAACATGGGGAAAACATGTTTTAAAATCACAAATCAGATAAGATGCCATTTTTATATGGGATGCGAGTATTAGTAAACTCACTTGCACAAGCTTGAAGATGTATACAAAGGAGTTCCTTTTCATCAACAGCCATTCTCTAGCGATACATGTTTTAAACAGTTCAACCTTGTTAATACCGTATTTTTTCATTGTTAAGGCGGCAGGGTGGTTCCTACTCCTGTCGAATGGGGTGCTAAGTTCATCTCCTAATCTCCGCCCAACATGGAATTTCTTGAACGCTTCAGAAAAGTCATTCACGGAAACATAAGAATAGGGTTCATCTCTACGAGCCCAATACTGGTGTTGGTCCTTTCTTGATGTCACCTGAGTTACATAATAAGAGAATCCACTCAGTCTATGCTCCACTACATACTACAACATTAAGATGTTGACGAGTTAGTTCCTTGACTTACTTCTTGTAAAAAATCAGCAACACCCTTTCTTTCAGGGCATTTGAAGCCCATTGATTCGAAAAACTCGAGCACATTTTCACGAGGTCCCTCATACACAATCTGCCCATCAGAGAGAAGAATGATGTCATCGAAGAGATCGTACGTCTCTGGTGCTGGCTGAAGCAATGCAATCACTGCTGTTCCACCAAGGATATGAACCGATTGTCTCAGAGAATTGACAATTTGGAAAGTAGTTGAGCTGTCAAGACCAGTAGAGATCTCGTCCATGAAAAGTGCCTTGGCTGGTCCAACAAGCATCTCACCTGGCAAATTCAGAAATTTAGTGTGGATTCCCTAGAACTGAAATCATCTAGATCAGAGAACAAAACTATAACTTGTCAGTAATTATACCTGTTGTAACACGCTTCCTTTGTCCTCCAGAGATACCTCTTATCATTGCATCCCCCACCATGGTATCAGCACAAATGTCTAAGCCCAAAATCTTAGATGAAAGGACAAAAAAATATTATGTTTGTTAGTCTAGGAGGCATGTACGAATCCTATCAATGTAACATTTAATATTCATGATGCCCACTTACCTTAAGAATGTAATCAGTGACAACAGTCTCTTGTCCATCCACAGATATAGCCTGAAGATATGCAAAAGATAGTCATCAAGGGAAGCTCTTACCGTGAAGTGTAATCAAAAGTTAACTTACAATTAAGAACTTTTTGTAAAAAAATTAGCATAAAGATTTAATCAAACATGTCAAACAAAATATTGAGGTTCTCTTATACTGAGGAGTTTGTGGTGTTTCCTGCAAGTGATAATTGACGTTTGATGTAAAAGAGGAAATCGTATGGCTCACCTTCATATAAACATCGATGTCAGGGTCTGGCTTAATATTTTCATCCTTTTCCCTTCTTGATAGCTCTGTCAACATGTCTGCTCGTTGGGGGGAAATGAATCAGCTAGAGAACTCAGAACTCATATTTAAGATTTATCACCGAATTTTTTTTACTTGTTGAGCGTACCGTAGCGGGTTCCAACACCCTGGCATTTGGCGGAGAAGGTCAGTGTTTCTCTAACTGTCATTTCACCTATATGAAGATCATGCTGTCCAATATAAGCAGAGGTCCTCTGAGGAATAAACTCATTCATCCCATGACCATTATATGTCACTCTTCCACCAACCTGAATTGTGTACATTAAGAACATGAGTGTTCCATTTTGGTGTAAGAGATAACGAGAGAACATATTGATTTCATGTAGTAACTTATAAAAGGCATCAAAGAAAGCATAATACCCTCAAGGAAGAGTCAAGCTTCCCAGATAAAGCCAACAACAAACTTGTCTTCCCCGAACCGGGAGGACCAAGGAGCAAAGTCATTCTGCAACAAACATGACAAAATAAGAATTCAACTAACAAATTAGAGTGTGATATTCACCAACTGATTTTCATTACCAAAATCTAATACACACACACACACACCTGCTAGGCTTGATGATTCCACTGACATCATGAAGAATTGAAACCGGTCTCTTCCCACTAGGAACGATATGGAGAAAATTCAACAAAGCCTATATAAACATAAACGATGAGCACAAAAGCTTCCAAACTAAAATGAAAGACTTTAACAATTCAATTCTCAACTAAAAGTAAGATAGCAACAACTACTCACCATGATGTTATTAGTGAAGTAGTTTATGAACGTCGGAACACCACGATTACCGACATACGCTTCCGCCTCGATGTTCAAGTTCTCGTATCGCACCTCAATCGTCGGATTATCAATCCCAACTCTACAACACAAAACACACCAAACACAGTCAGAGTCAGAATCACAACAACAACAACAACAAAAACCCAGCAAACACTAAAAAATATCAAAATTATTCTTTCTGTTTACCTCTCCATCCTATTCCTAAGCTTCAAGAGGAACCTCTCGTTATCCTCCTCGGCAGTCCTGACCAGCCTCTCCAACAAATCCTTCCTTTCCTTAATCCCAAGCCCCTCGACGTCCACCTCCTGGATCTCCCCCCCAACCCCAGTGAGAATCCCTTTCCGCAACCGGTCGTAGGTTGGAAGCTTCTCCAGAGCCGCCCATTTGAGCGCCTCCTCGTCGTCCTCCTCCCGACTCGACCTCCCGAACACGTCGTTCCCACTCGGACTCCTCCAGGACGAAACGCTCCTCCTCAAACTCCCTTTGAAACTGCCTCTAAACCCTCCACCCTCCATTCTTCAAAAAATAAAAAATAAAAACTATTCCAATATTGAAACTTGAAAAGAAGGAGAATTGGATCAGAATCCGAGCTTGGACATGAGATGGGAGGTGGGAGAGTGGGTGGTTGGTGAGGAGTGTAGTGGGGAATGGAGGGTTTTATACAGGAGAGACGTCGACATCGGGAGGTGAGTATTCAACGTTTCGATTGGAAGCTTCATCTGTTATGTCTGGGGTTTGGTTTGGTTTTGGTTTGGTCTTTTGTGGTGGCGTGTTTTTGTTGACTGGTCTACTCATGGGGAAGAGGTATATTTGTATTATTGTATTGCATGTACCAACCGGGAATCGGGATGCATGTTGTGGCTGCTGACTGGTGGGCTAAAATAAATGGCTAATAATGGTCAGGATAGGTTCCTTTTCCTAACTGTTGGAAAATCAGTTTCCTACATGTATTTTTTAGGACCCAATTGCCTTCCAAGTCAAAAGAACTCTTGGCAGCATTTGGAGACACATAACTCATCGTGAGATTTCCAAATTGATGGTGGTGTAAGTGTAACACCCGATGCATCGAAATGTAATTAGTTAGACAACTGGAATTTAAATGTGTTCGGTGGAGAAATGAAATACTGAGAGGAAGTACATGATCCACTTGAACAATGCAATGGAAGTGTGTGGAATCCAGATACTCTAACAATGAAAAGTCGCACGTTGAAGTTGATGGATGGAGCTTTTGACTTCCGTAGAGAGTATATCGAATAAAGATTAGGATATTTATGTGTAAGTTTTCCAAATTTAAATAAATTTGAATGTGTTTTGAAAAATTAAAATGTTAAAATTCATTTTCATGTGGCAAAAATGATAAAAATGCGGTTCATGTCGGACTTTAACCTTAACAGGTGAAAATTAACACATGTAATTCAAAACAACACAAAACCCAGCAAAGTACTGAACTTCCACAAGTAGTCACATCCAACTGAATTGAATATGGTTCTTATCATTGTGTTTAATAAGAAGATGTCACTATAGATAGATATTATTATTTCTTTACACTCGAACGAAAGAATTCTTTAAAAAAAATGCATGATTATCCAACCACAATAGTTTGTGGCACGGTATTTTTTTTCCAACTATCTAGTGATTAACAAGATGTTCTATTTAATTACAGATGAAGGTGCTGTTATTTGGCATCTTATTCAAACAAATTATTTGGCTGTTGGGTTGGGTAAATGACGGTTTCGCCCTTGCGGTTCAGATTTGCCCCAGAAGCAGGAGAATTAAATCCTAATGGTTGGTGGACGTCGAAAGTTAGAAAAGGGAAAATATCAGGATTTGGTAAGTAACGAAACGCTCGTTTATTGGAACGAAGAATATTTTTTTGAACTTTATAGAAGCGGAACCAAAGGGGCCCACATCGGTATTGTAAAGAAAGGTGGCCCATGAAGTTGATTAGCAGCCACACATATATTCTAATTCTAGTATTAATTACCTTAATTTTTAGTAAGCTGCAATTATTTATGTGTAGACTTGGTAAAAATTAATGTCGTTTCCAGTCAAAGCTTTTCGTGAAAAACGTTGCCTTTTTGTTAGCATAGTTAAGACGACTGATTAAAGCTACTCAAGCATCGAATTATAAGTTCGTGGGTCAGATAAAACTAAAACACTTGAAGCCACTTTAAGTAAATACACAATCACCTTAAACTAAAACTTATCAAAGTCATCTGCTTAATGGATTTATAGTTGCCATGACTGTAATGTAGGGCCACTTCGATTCAAGACAACCATTTTAAAAAAACTATAATACGTGGGATAAAATTAGAAAGATATTTATACACGGGGCATTCATTCATTGACTCATTCTGTATATGTTTCTAATAGTAGGAAGCTTTTGATGGAATTTTTCTCTCCAAAGTATACAATTTAAAGCCACATAAAACTCATCCACGGATAAGACCATTCTTACTCATCATCTTCGTGCACATATCAAAATTATACTTGATAGCCGACCACACCGAATGGTCAAGAAATTATAAATCTTTATCATCATCGTGTTGAGTTTTTTATTCTTTGTAATAAATACAAAACCAAAAGAATTAAATAATAATTTCAATGAAAGAAATACATAATTATCCATTTGCATGTCGTGTTTAGATCAAAATCAGTCCATTTAACAGGGTATTATCATAGTGAATTCTCCATTATATATCATACCAAACATTTTAATAATAATCACAGACATCTTTGACATGCGTAGTTCAAGTGACTTTTTGTAACTTGGAATAAATTGATTTTTAACTGAAAAATGGTTGCAACTTGTAACTGCAACTATTAAAAGATAATTTTAGACAATAAATAGAAGACCATTGGTTGAACAACAATTTGATTACTTCTATTGAATTTTTTTACTCAACGATAAGGTAATCAATCGTATATTGTTTTCAAAATATGAAAATGAGTGAGACCAATTAAAATTTTTATAGGATTATATATTAACCTTTTTCCTTTATGTTTTTACCATTTCTAAACAAGATTCATATCCCAGCCAAAAGAATAAACACGAAAAGAGACGATAGATTATTCCCGTACATACATGTTAGCAGGATAATCCTAGATGAACATCTCTCTTAGACGGGTCCAAAAATTATCTTTTGATATTTCTTTGTTCGATTCCCTCTCCTTGACTCCTTCGAAGCATCTTCAGTCTTCACACAGAGTTTAAAATGTTAATTATCTTTCGGAGGGGAAAAAACCCACCTCAACATGAACAATTTGTGTTACCTTTCCCTAAAAATTCTAGTACACATGTTTTTGAATTCCTTTTTTTAAAATAATCGTGTTTTTTTATTCCTTAAAAATTGTTTTTGAAGCACCCCACGTACACATGTGTAATGCAAGTGTGTAAAATTTGTGCATGAGCGCAATTAGTCTTGTTAACGAGATCATGCATGTTAAAACCTATAACCATTCAATTTAGGGAGATATTTATCAAATCTAAACAGCCACATTCGTGTTGATGTTGGACGTTAGGAAATAGGCAACTTGCTGGCTTCTTGCTTCCATCCCTATCGGCTAAGAAGTTTTATCTTTGGGGGAAAATCAACGATGCAAATTATATCAACTTTGAGGAACAGTGACATCATTGTCATTCACATTGAACTTGGTCGTTAAAGGAATTAAATATTCTAAAACGACGACCTTTACATAATATAAAACGGATAGTGGTAGGTACCTCTTATTATTCAAGGGACCACAACGTGCCGAAAGGTAGATATTTGCTAAAAGAATCGTCATAATCATAATCCAATAGTTGATTAATTGTCATTGTTAAGGATTAAAATCAATCCTAAATACGTAGTGGAATCGAAATAGCAAATCTAATTGACTAAAAATTGAGAGCAAATGCAAATCCAAAAATCAAACCACACAAAACACGTAAGATTTAACATGGAAACTCAATGCGGGAAAAACCACGGACGACACAACTCCAAATCCACTATAGAGAAACGTATTACAATGAGAGGCTTACAGGAGACACGGACGAACCGACGAGGATACCTGGCTCAAACTCTCCCACTGAATCAACAAGGATGTTCTCTTTTTCTTTTCTCTCAAGAATGTAAAGTGGATAATAACAATTAATCTAATTGTTCTCTTCTTACAAAGGGGACGAAATTGTCTTTATATAGTAGGTCAAAACAAGTATAAGTTGCACCAAAATCGCGTGGAGAAATGTGCAAAACGTTGGCAAAAAATAGGTCAAACGGTCGACCGAATGAGTGCTTCGGTTGACCGATCCTCTAACCGTATCGCAAACCAGCTTTTACCGGCCGACCGAAACTAAAGTACCGGTCGACCAAAAAGCAACAATAACTTTTCTTGTTTGCTCAAGTGCATACTCGGTCGACCGAATCACTTAAGTTCCGGTCGACCGAAAACCAACAGACATTTTTGCCCAGCTCCTCGTGTGTGCCCGGTCGACCGAATCCTAAGTTCCGGTCGATCGAAGATGGACAAACACTTTTGCTGGACAAATCAAAACACACATCCGGTCGACTGAAACACTCTTTCCGGTCGACCGATCGCCTATTTTATTCCACGAATACTTTAATCACATATTCAAGGTAAACAACAACCGTCATTCTAAGGTGAAGATGAAAATCTCGTTTCCTTTTTAATCCGCAATTATAATTCCCGTGGCAGCAAGTGTGGATGGTTTCTAAACTTTTGCAAAAAACAGATTCTTTTGGGTTTTTTTAAGAAATAGGAAGAGATTATTATTAAGATGCTTCCACCACTAGAAATGCCTGCATAGCAGTTCGATATCCGGTCCATCAATATCTAGATTCTTTTAAGGTCATATGAAGAAGATCTACGTGTACGTGGGCAAATTTGACTTCTTCAGATGCGAAATTAGTCCAATATCAACTATTAGATAAATTGTGAAGTAATACTTTTTTTAATTTTCGGTTATGCCATCGTCGTAACAGTCCCAACCATGATTGTTCAATTTATCTGTGATTCCATAAACTCTTCGTTGTTGGGATAAGATAAAATAGGAAGCAATAATTGTCCCATGGATGGGGGTCTGGGAGACCTGGACCTTAGCAAATTTCTACAATATATGTCACGATCACTGTTTGCTTGCAAAATTTCCCGTCTTGACCACCACAAGGTATTGTCCTCTACAATACATCCAAACCTTCATAATTACAAGACTTAAGACGTTGTAAGATTCCCTTTCCAATAATTAATTAGTTGCGATGGTATTGGGTAAAGTGAGAAAGTAAAAAAACTCAAACAAACTTCAGATGTTGGATTAGGATAAATGGAGAATTGACTAGTTAGAAATTTCAGTTTACACGACATTTTAGGACTTATTGATCAGTGAAAGTCCTTTAATTTGATGGAGACAAAAGTTAAAAGAAACCAAATGTTACCTTACTTTAGTTTGATTTGCTCATTCGTGGTTGTTGGGGTGTGAAAAACTGAAAAGATTAGGACCAGAGGGAACCAAGGAGGACCCAGAAATAGCACATGATCTAATAAAAAGTCCCCCCATGATGATCTAATATGTTGGAGATTTTCACGAAAAGCCTGAAGTCAAACATACACCAACAAGGTCAGTCCTTTCCTAGAAAAAAAATGCAAGTACACCTTTTTATGGTCATCGTTTGAATATGATCATTTCACTTTTTATTATGGTTACCTATCCTTGAAATTATGGCCTCCCATTTATTCAATGGAATGAACTCAACCACCTCATGTTTCAATACGATAAAATTACGATTATGTACCGACTTCCAGAGAACATAATCTCAATTTTCCAAAAGCAAAAGAAACAGGTCTCGTTCTTTTTCTTAGTTGCTACAAAGTACCGAATCCAATGGGCAATGGTACGTCTGAATTTATGAAAAAAAGGAAAAGATCCAAACAAAAGCACTTTAAAGCGGCTACTCTAATGGGGAAATTGTTTTTTCGTAAAATATTCCTTTTCGTACCATTTTCCCCCAGACAGCTTAAACGTATCATTTGGACTTGTAAATACTCTAGAAATGGAAGTTTCTATTGGCTCACTCTTCTCCCGTCCTGTCCTTTTAGCTGCTTTACATTTATTCGTCGCGTAGTCAGATCCAACTAAAATTTCAATACGAGCATAATCTACTTTTTGGCAATTTCACAGGGTAGAGGAAGTCATGCCCCTGTGAAGCTTGATTGCATGCAAGTGATATCCCAGACCATGCCTTAGTCCTTGTATTTCTTCTACATTATGATTTTCAAACAGCAAAGCACGGGTTCTAAGGGGCCATTTTGGCGGCGGACGCAAAACTGTGGGATAACAAACAATAATAATAGGAAAGGAGTACGTGACATACCCAGCCGCGTCGAATAATACCATAAACAGTTAGAAACATCACTACCCGGGCAAATATTTGGTCAGTCAAAAGAGAGTTCAGAGTTACAAAGTAACTCTTACACATGCACTATTTACAAAGAACCACATATGTCGATATCATCACCGTCAACTTCAACTTTTGTGTTGTCCACAAGAGACTGCAAAGAAAATAGAAGATTATAGCGGTGAGATACAGTTAACTAAATTGTTTAGTAGTATCTTTGAGAAAAATAAAATACCAAATGAGTAGAAAATGAATACATTGGTGTCAATTTACAAGAATAAATGAGATACTCAAAGTTACACCAACTATAGAGGTATCAAACTTAGGGGTGAGCAAAATTCGGTCCGGTCTGGGCACCCGGACCGAACCGAATTTTTCGGTCCGGACCGAACCGGACCGAATTTTTTCGGTCCGGTCTTCGGTCCACAAAATTTTGGAAATTCGGTCTTCGGTCCAGACCGGACCGAAAATTTAAGGGGAAAATTCGGGTTTTGGACCGACCCGGACCGGACCGGACCGAACCTATTCGGTCCGGTCTTCGGTCCGGACTTCCCGAAAATTCGGGTTTCGGTCCGGTCCTGGACCGAAGCTCACCCCTAATCAAACTCATGTGTCATACTATGAAATTGTGGGAAAAAGAGACATGTGTTAGAGATAATCAATATGATTTCCTACCTAGAATGTCAACGATAGATGTCATATTTCTTATTAGACAACTTATGAAGAGGTATAAAGAACAAAAGAAAATTTACACATATTTTTATTGATTTAGAAAAAGCATAAGATAGAGTTCCAAGAAATATTATGTGATGGATCATAGAGAAGAAGAATGTATGAACAAAATATGTGAATTTAATTAAAGATGTGTACGAAGGAGTTGAAATTAGCATTAGAATTTGTGATGATGTGACTAAAACTTTTCCGATTAAGATTGTACTTCATTTGGGTTCAGCTTTAAGTTCACATCTCTTTGCTTTAGTAATGGACGAGATGACAAAAGACATACAATGTGAGGTTCCATGGTGTATGTTTTTTTCAGATGATGTATTATTAATTGACGATAGTAGAGTAGGTGTGGAGAGAAAACTAGAGTTGTAGAGAAATACTTTAGAAACAAAATGTTTTAAACTAAATAGATTTAAAATTGAATATATGAAATGTTGTTTCAGTACCGTTAATACCGAGGAAGTAAATATTATATTAGATGGGCAAGTGGTACGTAGAAAAGATATTTTTAGATATCTTGGATCAATACTTCAAAAAGACAGGGGGATCGATGAAGATGTTAATCGTAAGATTGGAGCAAGATGGGTGAAATGACGACAAACCTCAGGTGTCTTATGTGACAAGAAAATTTCACTTAAGTTAAAAGGAAAATTTTATAGAACCACAATAAGACCTGCAATGCTATATGGTGCGGAATGTTGGACAACATATACAAAAGATGAGTGTATCTAAAATGAGGATGTTGAAGTGGATGTGTGGTCATACGCGAATGGATCGGATTAGAAATGAAGACATTCGTAAGAGAGTTGGAGTTGCTCCAATGGAAGAGAAAATTATACAACACATACTGACATAGTTTGGACATGTACAAAGATGAGTATTGAATCAGATCGAAAACACAAAAAGAGGAAGATGTAGACCACGATTGACTTGGGAGGAAGCAGTCAAAAGAGATCTATAAGATTGTAATGTTCCTTGGGAATTTGCATTGGATAGAAACGCGTGGAAGAAGGCAATTCACGTGCATGAACCGTGACTCCTTAGAGTTTCATTTCTAACCTACCCCAACTAGTTTGGGATTTAAGGTTTTGTTGTTGTTGTATAGCGGTGAGATATTATGTTAACATATACCTCATTTGACAGTAATTGAATGACTAAATTCAGAATGATGACGACTATTAAATGAAGACTAACCTGGAGCTCCAGTTCAGAGCTCTTTAATTTCTCGCTGCAATCTTGTACTCGCATGTAAGATTTTTTAAGCTGCGAACAAATTCAAGACACCCATCATTTCCCCCTTAAATTTTCCATAGCAAGTTATGGATTCATCGGACGGAAGGAACAAGCTGGAGTTTGGTATATTAAATATTGATCACCTTAGACAAACGTGTCCTTTGTCGAGAAGAGAGTTCCTTCGCAACAAGGAGTGTCTCCTCTAGTTTCTACACAACAAAAGAGTTGTTCGGATGTGTCAATACAAATATGCAAAAATAATCTAGGCAGTACATACACTGATACACACCATGTACAGTTGAAATCAAGACAAAATGATTACTAATATAAATTTCAATATAAAAGTTCACCTGATACTTCTTTTGCAGATCTACAACATGTTGTTCCTTGCCGTCAACCTTATCTTGGAGATCTAATACCTGACAATCATTTCATGTTCTTCGTTACCCATCATACATTTCACACGAACTTTAAGGGAAGTGAATGAACCTCAAGAACTTGAATTTCATAGATAATAATGGCATTTGGAAATCCTAGCATGTTGGAATCACAGTAAGTCAGGAAAAAAAAGATCACAACAACCATACATATTATATATACTTATTTAGTATGTGGATATGTATATCATATATCCATGATTAGACCATCTTTATCAGCGTCCGAGCACTTCCCGGGCACCATGTTTTCTCTCTCTCAGTCACGTCAGTTTCTTTCTTAGCCACGTCAGCACAAACCAATCCTCATACAAATTCCTTAACCATTATCCAAACCACTCAGTCACGATACAGTATTTGCTGCCACGACATTATATTCTCGGGCACCATGTTTTTTCTCTCTCAATCACATCAGCTTCTCTCTTAGCCACGTCAGCACAAACCAATCCCCATACAAATTCATTAACCATTATCCAAACCACTCAGTCACGCTACAGTATTTGCTGTCACGTCATTATCTTTATTCTCTTCTCCAAAACTCTCACAAAAATCAACAAAATATATTAATAATCATTATTATAATCACTCAATTAATTAATTCCTTCAATTTGAATTAACAATTAATATATAATAATGAAATAATTGAAACCAATTTAATTAACAATAAAAACCAATTTAATTAATTATGAAATGATTGTACAATTATTAGAAAATTCAAATATGTTCAATACATTAACTACAATTAAATTACAAAACCTAATTAATTAAATTACAATTTAACTAATCAATACATTAATTTAAATATATACCAAAACCTTTTTCTTTTAACTAAAAAACCAAAAAAAAAAAACTAACCAATCCGGGGGGGCACGTCGCCCCTCCGAATCGGATGGCCGGGCGGATTTCCGCCCGAAAATGAGAACCCGTTAACAATGCTCTTATAGATAATAGCAGAAACTTCAACATCCATTTGATTGTGAAGATGAAGATGCAAACTTCAATTTATTTTAAATTTATAAGAAAATGTAGTACAAAAAATAAAAGAGCACAACAGAGAGAAATCAGAAACGGCCTACAACACCAGAGTATAACCAAGGTTTACAAAAGACCTCAAGAAATTAATCCTTCAAGTGAACCATTTGCAACAAGCCAAAAACAAAATTAAAAAGGAATGGAATAAGGTTAAGCTCAAGCTTAAAGCTTCATTCATGTAAAATAAACAACACATACCTCTTTTTGAATTTCTTCAAGACTTCCTAAAGTAGTTGTCAACTGAGCCCTCAACTAAAAAAAGCGAATAAAAAAGGTCAAGATCAGCAATAAATACATGAGGGAGGAGCTTAGATCCCACCACTAAAATGATAACGTGTCTTCTACCTCTTCGTGGAATTCTCCAGTATGGTTGGGTGATGGCTCTCTACTGGTGCGATCATTCGAGTAAACACTCCTTAAAAGTTCAAAAAAAAAATTAGAGTGGTCAGCCCCCCTTTAAAGATGCAGATGACAAACCACTTTCATTAATAACATGTCATTCGAGGAAAAAACATCATTTATTAGAAACAGGAAAGGGTGTTTTATGATTTGCCTCCTAGCATCAGCAAGATTAAGGAAAAACATATTTCACATGACCATGGTTTGTACTCCAACTATTATACCAGTCGGCATTCTCCCTAGGTAATTAGAACAACTTGTATGCCAAATTTGCAAAGAAATAGTTCAACAAAATAAAATGATTTGTTCTGATTTCTGAACGAAAGCATATCGAATCCAAATACAATGGCAGTAAGAGAACTGGAAAATGGAAGAAGGAAAGCAGCTTGGTCGACTTTCATACCTTGGTCTCCTTGACACTCTCTCCCTGTCTTTGCCTTTGCTTCTATCAAAATCTATCCTGTTCATTTCCTTGTTATGATCTTGGTCCATATCATCATCCCTATCCCACTCCCTGACACGTCTTTTTGCATAGTCTTGATCACGATAACCATCCCGGTCGAAAGAATCGTGTCTAGTTAGCCGATGATCAAGACTATCCCCATATTCCTGATCCATATCTTTATCACGTTCTATAGAATGATTACTAATTCTATCAGAAAAATGATTTCTGTCGCGATTATGGTCTCTTTGTCTATCCCTTCCCCTAGCCCAATCAGATTCTCTCCCAATGTTACGGCGGAGATTTTCTCTACCAAAGGTTTGTCTTCCGCCTCTTGTTCGAACTTCCCCAACCCTCACCATTCTTCCTCCAATACTCTGGTTCATTGATTTACTTTGAAATATAAGTAATGGAGTATACAGGTAGAGTTATGTTACTTATGTAAAAACCAAATGTAAAGTAGCAGATGTAAGTAATGCACCACTTAGGGAAAAAGACAAATATGTAAGGACATCAAATGGACAAACCCGTCCATTCATCTCATCCATAGCATGCACTGCAGATCTTGGATTTTTAAAAGTAACAAAGCCATAGCATTTCCCTCCAACTTCACGGTCATTGATTATCTGAAAGCATAACCATGCCACGTAAGCTAGTATAAAAATCCAGTGCCATCATCCAGCTCATCTTGTTTGAGTATCAAATTCAAACATGACCGATAAGATAGTAAGATACACTCAACATAAGATCACCATAATATTCTAAGCAATCAGGGAAGGTTTATAAATACATCAGAGGTATTAATACAGCCATATCAGTGTATAGCACATTAAGTAAGTGAGGCTTATGCAAAAGATAAAATGTTTCAAGTATTTACAACAGAATCTTTTATTAAAAACCAGTTGGTGTAAGCTAGGAATGGAACTCAACAAAAGCCATGGTTCTGATACATGATTCGTCTCCTCTATGCATTCATGTCCAATGCCCGTCCTTTAGGTACATTCAAAATAATGAATGCTAATTTTTTTTTATTGGTAACATAATGAATATTAAGTTATTAACACACTACGGATAATAAGTACATAACACTGAAAATTTTAATTTATCTATTTACTATAAATAACGTAAAAAACAAGAAGTACAATTGCCAAATCGAAGATGACCACATAACTTGCAAAATAAAATAATCTAAAAAGGAGAGCAAAGTACCAAACAATCTCAACTTATATGCAACCACATGAGCAGTCAATTGTGGTACACAATAATCAATAGTACATCTGCAATATGCTATGCACAACCATTAGGTAACTGATGAGTGAGATATGTAACCACACCACAACACGGAAAATTTTGAAAACTCCTAACACCAACACAAACCATTGACAAAAGAAGCCCCAGGAACAACAATCAGCACAATAACTATCACTAACTTCCACTTACATCGTTGAATGAGACCCCACATAAGACATTTCTCTACTTCTGTCAATGGAATTGCATCCTCCCAATTTCTATGACACATTTTTTTGCCATGCAGTCAATTTAACACATTGATGTCAAAACACAAACATGAGGAAATTCCTATAACAGCCAAACATAAAAGAAACACTTTGAATCAACATATGTTAAAGTTCTGAATCCTACAAATGTGAAATATGCCACCAAATTATACGCTATTACGCTAGATATAGGTTGCAAAGGTTGTGGTAGAGAAGCCAAGATTTTGTGAAAAATATAACACGAACTTTCATAAAAGCATGAGTGGTTTGCAGAAATCTGTAAGGAACTGGAGAAATAAACTTTTGGAATGCCTTTTGATGATTGGTTTGTAAGAAACTTTAAAATCTTATAGATGAAGTTCCAATATTGTAATTTAGAGTACCCCCACTTCAACTTCAAAGCCAATGGAAGTCCAACTCTCTATTTTCTCTTGATGTGATTGGTACCTAAGAAGTAGAGGAAAGCCTAGAATTCCATTTCTACAACTTCCCTTCGTTTTAGAGTGAAAGTGGAGAATTCACATCAAATACATATCTTTAAGTCATTAAACTCTTCCTGAAACCCAAATTCCAATTTTTTTAAAGTTTTACAGGCTACCAATAACCCAGAAGTCATTATAGTTCCCCGCTTCCTTAAAATTTTCCAGGATACCGATCACAACTAAAAAAGATCACCTCTCAATAGGACACATAAATGGATGACTTCCCTTCACTTCAACATAAAACTTACATTCGTACCAATCAATAGGAACTGAACTGGACTTCTGGGAAGTAAAGTTTTTTTTTATTTAAAAAAGACACAAACAACGCAGACAAAATACAGCACCAATTGCAAATTCAACAAACACTATTTCATCATATGCAAATTCCCCACAAATCTCCAAACCCAAATCATCCCAAAACGCCCCAACTTTCAAACCAAAAAAAGGCAGCACAAACCCTAATACGGAAACTTAAAGTCGCACAGGCACCTTAACGGCGACGATGTTGCCGTAGATTTCGAAAACTTCGCGGAGGTGGTCCTCGGTGCAGTCGTACGGGAGACCTCCGACGTAGATCGAGCTGTCGTCGTCGACCGTCATCCTCGCCTCGCCGCAGAGAAGTGGTGTACGCGCTTTGCTTTGCCCTCTCCTCTCTTTGTCGGGTGGAGAGGGGCCCGTTTATTGAGGGGTTATGTCGCTAAACGGGTCGGATGCTACGTCTTAACCAAGCCCATTTACTGGAGACTGGAGAGTCGGATCGACTCAGAAGTTCTTAAAGTCTGTAACTAAAAAAATTAAATCTTTGCTTTCGAAAATGTAATTTTTAAGTTGTTATCTAATTCAAATCAAAAGTGTTCTTAAAATGCATTATCATACTTAATAATGTGTATGGTTAAAAAGCATATTTTTCGTAAAATCAAATGTTTCACAAAAAACAAAGAAAAAGAAAACATATGTACAGAATTAGAGTAGTTAACATCGTGAACACCTAAACTTATAAATATTAGAGTTTTTTTATAGATTCCAGCTAAGCTATATAGTATCCCTTATCTGGTCGTTATAATTAGTGTTGTCAATTGTGTCGTGTCAAGTCATATATATAAGCTCTAGGTGTTGTGTCGTATCCGACCTATTTAATAATTGTGTTGCTAGACTTCTGCCGTATCTAATCCGTTTATAATTGTGTTGTCATATCCAACCCGTTTATACACAATTATTAATCGGGTTAGTTTGTGTACACATTTAACATAATTACTGTTTACACCATTAACAATAATTCATACACAGTTAGTTCTGTTTATTACAATATTATCAGATTACATGATTGCATGTCACTCGTTCATTATGATTTATAACTTATATATTACTTGTAGACTTGTCGGTATTAGTCGTGTATTAATTGTGTAGTATTCATAATCGTGTACCTAATTACTTGATTATTTATCGTATCTTAATCGTGTTAATCGTTTTTGCAGAAAAAAATTCATATCTAACTCATTTAATAATCATGTTGTCATATCCAACCAATTTATTAATCGTGTTACCATATCCAACTCATTTATTAATTGTGTTTAAATTCTCATTCAATATCCGCTAAGTTTGTGTCGTTTTCGTGTAGTGTAATTGTAATATCCTAACCTTGCTTATGGTGCTAATGGTGCTTAGGAGAGGATTAGGGGTGGATCGAGATCGACGGCCGAGATCGAGTGGGAGGAAGTATATAAGGTTTGGATTTTGTTAACTCTCTCTCTCACGATCGCATCTCTCTCTCTCTCTCTCTAAAACTCGTCTCTCTCGGCAGCAAAGGAAGGGTCGTCGTGGTGTGGTGATTGGGGAGCACGGGAGTTGTCGTTGGAGTCGCCGGAGGAGCGAAGATCGTCGATTGCGGGAGGTTTCGCGAGGGAGCGCTCGCCGTGGTTTCTTCCGAGGCTTCTTCAAGCCTTAAGGTATGTCAAACTTGCTTTCAAGCTCACCTATTGTTAGTGTGGGAGTGGGAGCGGTCGACGGTAGGCCGTGTCGGCTCGTCGGACCTGCACAGCAGCATCTGAACTATAAACGGTCGACCGGTGTTTTGGTTCGGTCGACCGGTTATAGTGTATTTGGGGCAGAATCCCTCACACCGGTCGAACGATGCCCTTTTGGGCGGTCGACCGGTTGTGCAATTTTAGAGAGAGAAGACGTCCTGGGTATTTTCGGTCGAACAGGACCCCTTTGTCGGTCGACCGAAAGTACTGTTGAAGGTCGGTTGGGGGCGTTGACCATCTAAACGGTCGACCGCTCATTGACTTCGTCCGACCGACGTTTAAGTTAACTTAATGGCCGGTCGACCGGACGTGTGGTTTCGGTCGACCGTGAAGTGTGGACTGTTGGTAAATCTTACTGGTGGTTTTCGGTCGACCGTGAGTGTTGGGTCGGTCGACCGTTGGTGTTTGGTTTGCAAAAACGTTTTCTTACTGGGGCTTTTCGGTCGACCGGGCCCCCTTTGCCGGTCGACCGATTGGCGGGTTTTTTGGTTGGGTCAGTTCTCTAGGTGAGAATCGGTCGACCGATTAACAGTTTTCGTTCGACCGTTTTTGCTGTTTTTGGCGGATTCGTGGTTTTATGAGTACACTTGACGGCGCCTCGTCTCTCCGGCCTCACGGGGGGCAACGGCACGGACTGGCGCCCGATGGTTGGGTGCTCGTACGCTTGAAAGCGGCTCGTCTCTCCGGCCTTTTGGGCAACGGCACGGACTGTCGCCCGATAGTGGTATGAGTAGCGTGCGTTGTGGGGTTGGGGTGAGAGGACCCTTGAGACCCGTGGCCGAGGATTTTCCGGCGGTGCCTTGTGTGCACGTGTGTGTTGTGGGGTTGGGGTGAGAGGACCCTTGAGACCCGTGGCCGAGGATTTTCCGACGGTGCCTTGTGTGCACGTGTGTGTTGTGGGGTTGGGGTGAGAGGACCCTTGAGACCCGTGACCGAGGATTTTCCGGCGGTGCCTTGTGTGCACGTGTGTGTTGTGGGGTTGGGGTGAGAGGACCCTTGAGACCCGTGGCCGAGGATTTTCCGGCGGTGCCTTGTGTGCACGTGTGTGTTGTGGGGTTGGGGTGAGAGGACCCTTGAGACCCGTGACCGAGGATTTTCCGACGGTGCCTTGTGTGCACGTGTGTGTTGTGGGGTTGGGGTGAGAGGACCCTTGAGACCCGGTTGTGTGACCGTGACTGTACCGGCAGTGCCGTGTGTGCACATGTGTTGGTGGGTTGGGGTGAGAGGACCCCTGAGACCGGATTGTGTCTGTTGTTCTATTCATTATTCATTACATATTTCATTATTGTTCATATATGTGTTAGGGTTTGGCATACTGGGTTTCCTTCTGGAAACTCAGGCATTTATTGTCTGCTTTCAGGCCGTGAGCAGCGTTAGGGGGGGTGGTGACTGCGGAGGAGAGCTTCTGGGACAGATCCTGCTTTCCCCTCCTTTTGAGGTTGTTGTGATTACGTTGTACATTTTATCTTATAGCTTTTGATATAATCACCTCTTGTTGTAAACTCAGATCTGTATATATATATACGTTGGTGCACCTGGTGTATTATCTTGGTAATGTCCTCCGTTGTTTGTATGTTTTAAATTTTAAATTTTCCGCTGTTCGAGGACGTTACAGTAATCGTGTTTCGTGTAAAATTGTCAGCCCTAGTTATAGTTATAAGAACTCGTCATCCATAATTGTCATGTATTAATGGTCAATATTATTTTTTATTTATTTTGAAGAGTATGATTTCCGTCAAATTAAATTCATAAATAGAATTCATAATATTTATTTATTTTTAATTCTGAACGATGAGTTCTTATAACTATAACAAGACAGACCGGATAAGGCTTAACTGAAATCTATAAAAAAAACTCTAACAAAAGGTTGTGGACTTACCAACTCAAATCTGGGATGCAACACAAAAATTACGGGGGTTATAAAAAACGAAAATAATGGGCGAATTCAAACAAAAAAAAATCACGAAATTGTTGTAGTTTTGTAGCCCCGTATCCTTATCTTATCCTTCTTCAACAATGTCATCACATACATACATTCACATATGTACTCATGGTTGAAAACTTGCAACGATAATAAAAAGGTGAATGTGCATGACAATCTTTATTTGCAAAAAGAAGAAGAAAGGAAATATCAACAGACTACTATTTTTTGCATGCCGGTAATACCCTGAATTCTGAAATGGCAGGTCAACTTATTAGTAGTCCATAATTATCAGAAAAAAAATTAGTAGTCCTTGTGGAGTGTTAGGGAGACGCTCAACTCCAAGTCTCCTGGAAATCCCATAAGCAAATTTCCCTAGCGTCATTTCCGTATTTATGTTGTGAAAATAACATATTTCTTGGTTTATTAGGTGGTGAGGTCTCTTCGTTGATGGAAATGGGCTACTTCGACAGATCTCCCTTTAGGCCTTTACAACCTAATTATAGAAGGGGGGAAATATCTATGACTTCGAAAAGAGAATGAAACAGATGGAGAAAAGATGGAGGTTAAGTTCCACCACTATTTTAGTTATATAAATATATAATAATAATTTTCTAAAAAGTCGTCATGCGTTACGTACTCACTTTTAATATATTCTTTGTACTTTGTAGCTTAATAAATTAATTAAAAAAGAAACAATGTTTTGTGCAGTACATGTACGATTTCACCGGTACTGTCACGGCCAGTCACGTGGATCTCCACGAAGACAGAAGCCATTTACGGATAACCATTGTAATTCAGCTTCTAGCTTGGATTCTGATTTTTGGAGAAGTAAAAATCATTTAGGGCGTCCTCAATGGGGTGCCCTCAACGGGGGTTGATCGAACCGCCAGGTTCCACGACCTCGCGGTCAGTGGGTGGAGGCCACGTGGCCTCCACCCATTGGTTTATTTTTTTTAATTTTTTTATTGATTTAATTAGTTTTAGTTATATATTTAGTTAGAAATATTTTTTGTTAATTCTTTGGTTGAGTATTATGTTATGTAGATGTAGTTATAAAAAATAATTATTACACACAATGTAGTTAAACTAAAATTACCATAAGTACATCAAAAAATGCAATTGTAATTCAAAATCGGTACAAAATTACTAATAAATCTCAATTTCAAAAATTAAATTGTGTTTGGTTTTCAGGGGGCGCTGCCCCCATGCAACCCCTGTCACCTCACCGGTGAGGTGGAACGCCGGCGACGTAGTTTTCCAGGTGTGATGGGGAGCATCGACTGCATGCATTGGGAGTGGAAGAATTGCCCAGCTGCTTGGAAAGCACAATATCAAGGGCGGAGTGGGAAGGCAACACTTGTCCTTGAAGTTGTTGCCTCTTACGATCTGTGGATATGGCATTGTTTTTTGGCATTCCGGGGTCGTGTAATGATCTCAATGTCCTCCATCGATCTCCTGTTTTTCTAAAAGGACGGGCACCCCCTGTGAATTTTGAGGTGAACAACCATTCTTATGATATGGGGTATTATCTCACAGATGATATATATCCGCAATGGGCAGCATTCATTCAATCTGTCACTCTCCCACAAACTCCACAAGCCAAATTATTTGCTAAGCATCATGAGCCAGTTCATAAGGATGTGGAACGAGCCTTCGGAGTGCTTCAAGCACGTTTTGCAATTGTCAGGAGACCATCATTCACATGGAATCCTAATATTTTAAACAAAGTCATGACGGTGTGCATCATAATGCACAATATGATAGTGGAGGATGAGCGAGACACATATGCTAATTTTGGATATACAACCGAATTTGTTCAGGATCAACCGAGTTCGTCTACTACAATTTCTAACAATGAGTCATTTCAGTTCTCCTCGGACCGTGTTGTTGATATCAACAGGTACTTGGACAATATGGATCATGTTCAAAACAGACGTAAACACTTGGAACTGAAAGATAACTTAATTGAGAACATCTGGCAGCGTTACGGACGACATGTGGAATGATAATGTTTTTTATTAATTATGTTTTTTTAATTGCGAAGTTTAGTTATTGTAATGCACGTTTAATATTTAATAAAATGTATTTTGATTTATCTATGAATATTCGCATTTAATTATAATAAGTTTATATAATTAATTGGAATTGTGAGAAATTAAAAATGAAGGAAAAATAAATGATGTTGAAGTGAGAGTGTTGATGTGACTATGTTGACATTTACGAGTAGGTTGTGGTTGAGAGGTCAATAGTAGAAAGAGAGAGAAAAAAAAAAGTCATGATGATGTGACGAAGAGAGAGTGTGCTGATTTGACTAGGTTGACATTTAGATAAATGTCATGGATAAAGATGGCCTTACGAACAACCATTTACGGACAACCATTGTAAATCAGCTTAATATATTCTTTAGATAAACGACTCTGAGTCCAGCGAAATATTTGAGTCTTGGATTAACTTAAGTTATTACCGAATACAAAAAAAATATTTAAACTCAACAATAAAAAATTTGAGTCGAACTTTCGAGTTAGTCTTATTATTTCTAGTGGAGTCTAGTCTATTCTCGTTAGAGTGAAATACTTTGAGACGAAAGTTAGTTTTAATTTTTTTTACGGAACAAAAAAGAAAATCTCCTTTTTTCCTTTTAATGTAAAAATATGTGATACAAAATGGATAATCTATTTCCTTTCAAAACAAAAAATGATTTGGAGATTGTATAATGCTTATTCTCAAACTCTTTGTTTACAGTAGTGATATTCTTTGTTTCTCCTTGTTCTGGAATCTTTTATCTTTGTTTTGTTGAATCATTGAGTTTAGACATTACTTCGGTGATCCTTACTCTCCAATTTTTCGAACGATTTGTACACTGAATTAAGTTGTAAGATTTTTTTTTTATTTTTTCATTAAGTTTTTTTCATTTTCAAGTTAAATAAAAATCAAACGTTTTCAAGACTAACCAGTTGACCGCCTATCGAATATCATAGTTGATTCTTTTATTATTATACTAATAAAATAACTAAATTTCAAAAAATAATTCCCTGGTCAGGAAAAAAACAATTCAATAAAAGCATACTTTTTAATGCAAAAAACCACCTTCGTTCTTGCACGCAATAACACCATAAAATTCAACAAACCCAACATCCCATCTCCATTCTCCACCACTCCCGACCCCGATCGAACCAAACCAACGCACTCCACCGCCGTCATTCTCACTCATCAACCTTTTAAATCAATCAACATCCGTCATTCCCATCCCAATGGAAGAACCCCAACCCCAATCCGAACCCCTCCTCTCCCAACCCCGCCGCCGATGGGCCCACTTCTCCACGAGCTTCACCATTAAGACCACGATCTGGTCGGAACTCGGCGGCTCCGTCGGTGACCTCGGCACCTACATCCCGATCGTCCTCGCCCTCTCTCTCGTCAACCACCTCGACCTCGGCACGACTCTAATCTTCACCGCCCTCTACAACATCGCCACCGGGTTCCTCTTCGGCGTCCCGATGCCGGTCCAGCCGATGAAGTCCATCGCTGCCGTCGCCATCGCCGAGTCCAACAACCACCTCACCGTCCCCCAGATCATGGCCGCCGGCCTCTCCACCGCCGTCGTCCTCTTCCTCCTCGGCGCCACCGGGCTCATGTCCTTCTTCTACCGCTTCATCCCCCTCCCCGTCGTCCGCGGCGTCCAGCTGTCCCAGGGTCTCTCCTTCGCCTTCACCGCGATCAAGTACGTTCGGTATAATCAGAACTTCGCCGCCGGGACGTCGGCTGGGGATCCCCGGCCTTGGCTAGGTTTGGACGGTCTCGTTCTCGCTTTCTCCGCTACTCTCTTCCTCGTCCTCGTCACCGGCTCCGGTGATGACAGACCGAATCCCAACTTACGCCGGAGGAGGGAGGTCTTGAAGCGAATCCCGGCGGCGCTGTTGGTGTTCCTACTTGGTTTAGCTCTCTGCTTCGTCCGGAATCCGGGGATCGCCGGAGACCTCAAGTTCGGTCCATCTCCAATCCGAATCGTGAAGATCTCCTGGGAAGACTGGAAAACGGGTTTCCTCCGCGCCGCGATTCCGCAGATCCCCCTTTCGATACTCAATTCGGTGATCGCCGTCTGCAAGCTTTCGTCCGACTTGTTCCCGGAAAAACCAGTGACAGCGACGTCGGTATCGGTGAGCGTCGGGTTGATGAACCTCGTCGGGTGCTGGTTCGGGGCAATGCCGGTGTGCCACGGCGCGGGGGGGTTGGCTGGGCAGTACCGGTTCGGGGGACGGAGCGGGGCGTCGGTGCTGTTCTTGGGGATCGGGAAGATGGCGTTGGGGTTGGCGTTCGGCAGCTCGTTCGTGAGGATTCTCGGGGTGTTCCCGATCGGGATTTTGGGAGCGTTGTTGCTCTTCTCTGGAGTGGAGTTGGCGATGGCGTCGAGGGATATGGGGAGTAAGGAGGAGTCGTTTGTGATGTTGGTTTGTGCGGCCGTGTCGTTGACCGGATCCAGTGCTGCGCTTGGATTTGGAAGTGGAATTTTGTTGTTTTTGCTTTTGAAGTTCAGGGATTGCGAGGGTCGGAGGTGGTTTGGAAGGGGTCGGGGTGAGGAGGAGAGCGATCATTTGATGGCTTAATTGTGCCTAATTATACTCATATTTGTTGTTTAACTATTCCATGTCTATTTCGTTCGTCGTTCAATTCTCGTGCTAAAAATCGGTGAATCGCGTTAGTGAATTAGGAATGTGTTAACTTCTTAACGTATTTATAATATAATGACATCACTCTTTCGGGGAAAAAACTTTAATTTTTTTTGACATGTTTGATTGGAAGGTACATTCTTAAGATGACATGCTAGCTATTGAGCTATTTTGTGCCTTTGCGATGCTCCAATTGATGAATTATGTTTCATTGAGTGTTGCGGTGCAAGTTCAATAATCTTAGAGAATATATGGAGCCATGGAGGTGGTTGAGCCACGGTTCACAAGCCGATCAAACCATGGGAGGATTACTGGCGGGAGAAAATCACTGAAAAAATCACAAAGTTTTTTAGTTCTTAACAAATTGATTTTTGCAACACGTAAGTTGTATGAACTATGAAATGATTTTCATTGATTTGTAAATGCAGCCTAATATATACTAGAACACTTTTGACACAATTTTTTAACATTCGGAAAAAAAAAACTTCAACTGATTAAGTTATTACATAATTTATATTAACCCTAAAAATTTAAAACTCAAGACATTTTTTTCCAAAGAACCCAACGTCGTTATATTGATTATAATAATAGAAAACTCAAGAGAACTCTTGTTGATTTTCATTGGTCTTTGTCCCATCTAATTCGAAATCAAACACTTGTTGTCATACGTCAGAAAACCCCAGATTTCCTGAAAAAACAAGTCATGACGTTTATTACGAATTATAAACGAAACGGGGGTGTATCCGCAAAACACACACATACCTATGGTGATTTGGCGGTCCACGAAGCACTTCACCAGTTCACTCCAAGTCACGCCAACAGGGACACCAACAAACCAAACTCCCACCCGAAATCAACAATGGAAACATCACCGGAGAAAGTCCCCGGACGCAGCCGAGTTGGTTAGGTACATGGGTTCACGAACCTTAGGTCACAAGATCGAATCCCAGCAAGACACTTTATTTAATGTTAATGCGTTCCGGTGAAAATGATATCGGAGAAAACCATCAAAAAATCATCGGCGGCGATCAAAAAATCACCGGAGAAAACCATCAAAAAATCATCGGCGGCAATCATAGGCGGGAGCATCTCCGGGCTCTCCTCCGCCCACGCCCTCCTCCACGTCGGCTGGGCCGTGATCGTCATCGAGAGAGCCCCCTCGCCTCCTCGCAGCAGCTCCACCGGCGCCGGCCTCGGCCTCGACCCGCAATCCCTCTCCATCCTACGAACCTGGACCAAACCCCACCTCCCCGCTCTCCCCCTCTCCACCGACATGGTACGGCGCTCTAAACCCCCTTAAACCAATCCTCCTACCTTCCCTCGCTCGGTTCTGATCCGGTCTATCGCAGAATTCGAGGGTGAATGGGGACCCGAAGGAGAGATCGCCGGTGGCGTTCGACGAGGGGTTCGGGTTCCGTGCGACGCATTGGTCCGATCTGCATTTTGTTCTGCTGGAATCACTTCCGGAGGGGTCCGATGCGGTGCGGTGGGGGCATGAGTTTGTGGGGGTTGTCGGTTCGCATGATAGTAGTCCGGTTAGGATCGGTGTTAGGGTGGTTGCGAGCGGTGAGACCGTGGAGATGACGGTGGATTTGGTTGTTGCGGCGGATGGGTCGTTATCTGCGATTCGCAGGAGCTTCTTGCCGGAGCAAAGGTTGAGGTAAATGTTAGGTTTGATGGTATCGATGTTCTTTAATTTCCACGGAATTAACATGTTACTGTCCACGCTAAGTAGTCCCTCCATGGTGTACAGGATGATTTGATGATTGATGTATATAGCCTAGACCAAGACTCTCAAGCGGTAACCTCAACATTTTTTAGTAACATAGTCAAGGATATTCCCTCCTGGAGGACAGAAGGGGTAGAGGGGATACGTATTTGTTGTTCAGGTGGATCATCAGGTGAGTTCTCCTAAGAATTTCAAGTGGTATCACTTATGATCCTTACAACTCTAGTTCAAGTCTCGGACAGAAGCCCGATGATTTAAGTGGCAGTTTAAGTGATTTTGCCAATGATGTTGTATTAGAATAGAAGCCTGGTGAATTGTTATGATATTTACTAGATAATCGCACGTTGATTATATGCATAACAATTGGGAATGGATCGATAGAATAAAGATTTTTACATGATATTCAAGCATGGATTATATGGGTAATTAGGTGGTACATTGATAGCATAAACTCTCCCACGTCCAAAAAGTAATCCTTGGATCGTATCATAGTACAATCTAGAGATAGAACCTTCTTAGCTAGATGGCTTTCTATTTTGGTTATGTGAAGGTTATAAGTTTGAAATCCAACTGATCATATGCATCATTTTCTCATTGTCCAGATCATATTAAATTTTGGTCATCAGAGCAAATTGAACTGTTGGTTTGAATTACTGATATCAGAAGTTTAAATAACTATATTTTACTATATTGTTCAGTAGAGGTGTATAATGATCCGGTTGAGATGAATTAATTTACAAAATGTTCTGTAAACAAAATATATTTCTAAGACATTGAACAATACCATATTTGGTGAATGTCGAAATGCTAAACACTATTTCTTGTTCTGAAGTACCTATATGTTTTATTTAATTTATCCTGCTCCCACATGTATATTGTTTCAAGTGATATGAAGACCGATGAGATTGCAATTCAACAATAAAAAAAGACCGAAATAAAAATGTGCATGTGTGCCGTGTGCGTGCGTGAAAACAAAACTATAGGTATCTGCAGTGTTATATTTTTCAATAAGATGGTGTTTCTCTCGTTGTTCGCTTAGATGGTTTTGTATGCTGTTGTTCCTTTTCTTTTTATGCTGTTGTTCCTTTTCTTTTTACCACCTCTAACTTTTAATGGAGAACTTATGAGTTATGTCTAACATGTGGCTTCAGGTATTCTGGTTACTGTGCATGGAGAGGAGTCCTGAATTTCTCAGAAGATGAAAGGGGCAGAGGGAATTGTTTCTGATCTACGAAGAGCTTACCCAGAGCTAGGTCGGTGCTTGTACTTCGATTTGGCAAGTGATACCCACAGTGTTCTTTATGAGCTCCATAACAAAAGGGTAAACTGGATTTGGTATGTCAATCAGCCGGAGCCACAGTTGGAGGTAACACGTCACTAAATTCATGCTCACCACACATAGCCAATTCAAAATTTTGCTCACTATTCATTACAAAATGATTTTGTTTTGCATGTTATGATTGTTAGTAAGATAATGTCAAAATTAAAGATCCAAGGCGTCACCATGGCAACTAAAACTTTAATCTTAGCTGCTTTTGAATGAAATGCAAGTATTCAACTCTTAATGGTATGTTGACTCGTACCAGAATGGCAGAATATGAATTCAACTTCTGGGCTCCACAGAACACACACTGACACAAGATGCAACTTATCAACTTTTACGTGAATGATGTCCTGAATCTGTATCTAAAACAGGATGAATTCTGCTAACTTCGAAGAACACCAAAAAGTATTTATTCTTTTGGAACAAACCAAAACATTTGTATTGGTTCTGTTGGAACAACTTCTATAAATTTCCTGACCTCCAACCACTATTCTGCTAACATTTGCATCTGTTGAGCAAATACAGGGGAAATCCGTAACAACAAAAGCAACCAATGAGATGATAAAGAACATGCATGAGGAGGCGAAGGAAGTATGGGTTCCTGAACTGGCTGAAGTGATGAAGCAAACAAAGGACCCCTTCATCAATGCCATTTATGACAGCGAACCACTTCCTCAGCTATTCTTTGGCAGTGTTGTATTGGTAGGAGATGCAGCCCATCCAACCACTCCGCATGGTCTGAGAAGCACCAACATGTCCATTGTCGATGCCGAGGTGTTGGCAGGGTGCATCACAAAGTGGGGTGTGGAGAAGCTGAGCTCTGCTTTGGAGGAGTATCAGGTCATCCGGTTGCCCGTGGTGTCGGAGCAGGTGCTGCATGCCAGGTGTCTTGGACAAATTAAACAAGGTTTGGCTGTAGATGACGGGGTTGTTTTTATCCTGTAAATGTTAGGAATGATGAGCGGTATGATTTTCTGCTGCAGAGGAGCATGCCTTTCTTTGGTTGTGCTCCTGTTTCTATTTGATTCTAACATCAAGAATTCTGCTGGTTGTAGTGTTGGCGTAATGTTTTATGTATGGTGTCTATCTGTAAATTTGTTTTGTAACAAGAAATTACCCATTCCCAATTTCAGAGATTTCTACTCTAATTATAACTCCATCATTACTATCTTTAACCTGCCTTGTCAACGTTTTAATGGTGATATGATGGCTAGATCCGTAATCCGTAATCCATAATATAAATCCTGAGGGAAAATGATTAATGGACGCTTGCGTCCGGGACGCGCGCTGACGTGGTCAGTCTAGTCAGCAGTCAGTATTCCAGTAATCAAAAGTCAAATGTCTTTTACTTTCTGAAATTAATTAAATAACATATTTATTTTGTGTCACATGCAACTTTTATTCTGAGAGCAGTTGATCTATGATTATTCTGTGCATTGACTATGAACCATGTTAAGAAACAGCAAAGCTTAGGATTTATATTATGGAAAATGAACCAAGTTAAACATTTTGCCCAGTCTTAAACATTGTTGTGTGCAGGAACGTTGTAAACGAAGTCAGAAATTTGAAGATGGGACCGGGCGATGCACAAACTCTTCAGAATTATTTCATCAGAATGCAGAAAATTGATTCTATGTTTTTTTATGTAATGGATATGGATGACGAAGGAAGACTACGAAACGTGTTCTGGGCTGACTATCGTTCTAGAGATGCGTACTCATACTTTAGAGACGCAATATGTTTCGACACAACCTACATTACCAACAAATACGACATGCTTTTGCCCCATTTGTAGGAGTAAATCACCATTTCGAATCGGTTTTGCTCGGTTGCGCTTTGCTGTCTTCTGATACCACTGAAAATTACATCTGGTTGTTCCAAACTTGGTTGTCGTGCATGAACGGTACGTATATACTTAGGGTCGGTCCGATTTAAGGTTCCGTGTCTGTCCGGTTTAAGTTGTACGTATGCCCGGAATAAGTTGTGGTTCTGTCCAGAATAAGTAATATGTCTGTCCGGAATAAGGTCATTATCTATCCGGAATAAGATGTATGTATGTCCGGTTTAAGGTTTGAGTGTGTCCAGAATAAGTTCTGGTTGTATCCCGATAAAGTTGCTTGTCTGTCCAGAATAAGGTCCTCCTCTGTCCGGAATAAGACATATGTCTGTCCGGATGAAGGTCCTTGTTTGTCCGGAATAAGATCTATGTCTGTCCGGATTAAGGTCCTTCTCTGTCCGGAATAAGATGTATGTCAGTCCGGAATAAGGTCCTTCTCTGCCCGGTTTAAGTTTTGAGTGTGTCCAGAATAAGTTCTGATTCTATCCAGACAAAGTTGCTTGTCTGTCCGGAATAAGGTCCTCTTTTGTCCGGAATAAGACGTATGTCTGTCCGGAAGAAGTTCTGGGTGTGTCCGGAATACAGTTTGTTCGGAACAAGTTGGATGTCTGTCCGGAACAAGTTGGGTGTCTGTCCGGAATAAGTTGGGTGTATGTCCAGAATAAGTTGTATGTCTGTCCGGATTAAGTCGTGTGTCTGTTCTGAATACTTTGTGGTTTTGTCCGTAATAAGTTGTGTTTGTCCGGATTAAGTTTTCAAAGTAGTTTTTCGTACCTTTGAATATATGACTCACTCATTTAAAATTTGCCCCGTCCATGCAGATATAAGTCCCCCAGCGATCATAACAGATCAATGTAGCGCCATTACTGCTGCTGTGAGAAATGTCTTCCCAGACGCGAGGCATAGATTTTGTATATGACACATAATGAACAAAGCTCCCGTGAAGTTGCCGACGCAGTATCGGAAACACATGCTATTTGATCTCAAATTGATTGTATTTGATTCCAAAACCCCATCCGAATTTGAGCGTAATTGGCAGGGTTTTTTGGGTGATTTTGACCTCCATAACCATAGTTGGCTCCAATCGATTTATGCAATCCGAGGGTCCTGGATACCTGCATTTGTTGGAGATTGTTTCTTCGCAGGAATGACATCTACTCAGAGAAGTGAGGGTATGAACGCCTTTTTCGACAAGTACCTGACATCTAAGACCACACTTACGCAGTTCGTTGGACAATACGAACTCGCGCTCCGCCACAAGTATGAGAAGGAAGCTCAATCCGATTTCGATTGTCTTCATAAGAGTCCCCAATTAGTTTCAATGTATCCATTCGAGAGGCAGTTGAGCAAGTTGTATACGGTAGGGGTATTCAAGAAAGTACAATTACAAATTGGAAAGATGATATACTCCGATATTACAGAGGAGCTCAATACGGGTGACACATTCCATTACAAAATATATGAACGTGTATTATGTGGTGAGCAGCTACTGTCGAAACGTTTCCTAGTACAAATCAGATCTACGAACTTCACATGTGATTGTAGAATGTTTAAGCACATTGGTCTTTTATGTTGCCACATTTTTGTTGTCATTGCACGCTTAGATCCTAATGCATTGCTCCCGGAGTCTTACATCGTTAATCGATGGCGGAAGGATATTCGAAGGAGCCATCGAGAAAAGAGTTACCCAGAAGATGACATAATGGAGAAGGATGCGCTTCGTCATCACGACGACATAATGGGTCGTCTCGTTTGGATCGCACAGGAAGCTTTCATTTCACACGCAAGGTATCTTGAGGCCGTTAAGTACATTGAATTGCTTAAGGTACGTATGCAAAGTACCCAACTCCCTATTGAACTTGCTGAACCTGGGACGACGGGTACATCTGTTCTCAATCCAGATAAGGTAAGACGTCCAGGAAGACCGCCGACTAGACGACAAATTTCTTTAGTTGAGAAGATAGTTAGAAGAAGCCATAAAAAGCACGACAAACAAGAAAAGAGAAAGTTCAAGGAGAAGGTTGCATCGTCGTTGCACCCAGTCGCACCAAAACCGGGGGATGAATATTTCGGTGATTGGGACATGAATCTGTATTACGAGGAACTTCCTCCTTAATTTTAGATTTCCTGTTATTTTCCGTCTCTTGTAAAACTTATTAGTTGTGAAATGTGTTCCTTGTTTAAGTGTTTTAAGTGTCCGAATTACGTTCTGGATCTGTCCGGATTACGTTCTGCGTCAGTCCGGTTTAAGTGGATTTTTTGTCCAGATTTAGTTCATGGTCTGTCTGGATTAAGGTTCTGGTCTATCCGGTTTACGTTCTGGATCTGTCCGGATTACGTTCCGGGTCTGTCCGGTTTAAGTGGATTTTTTGTCCAGATTAAGTTCACGGTCTGTCCGGATTAAGGTTGTGGTCTGTCCGGTTTACGTTCTAGCATGTACCAATTATGTTGCTCGTGTGTCCAGATTATGGTTCTCGTGTGTCCGGATTACGTTCAGGGTCTGTCCGGTTTAAGTGTTTTGTGTCCAGATTAAGTTCATGGTCTGTCCTCATCTTTCCTCGAGCGTTGTCTTTTGACACCCCAGTTTGGTTTCTCCTACTCTCTCTTCTTCTCCTCCCTCTTCCTCTCTTCTTCCTTCTCCTCCTCTCTCTTCTTCTCCTCCCTCTTCCTCTCTTCTTCCTTCTCCTCTCTCTTCTTCTCCTCCCTCTTCCTCTCTTCTTCCTTCTCCTCCTCTCTCCTCTTCTCCTCCTTCCTTCTCCTCCTCTCTCCTCTTCACCTCTCTCTTCCTCTCTTCTTCCTTCTCTTCCTCTCTCCTCTTCACCTCTCTCTTCCTCTCTTCTTCCTTCTCCTCCTCTCTCCTCTTCACCTCCCTCTTCCTCTTTTCTTCCTTCTCCTCCTCTCTCCTCTTCCTCTCTTCTTCCTTCTCCTCCTCTCTCCTCTTCTCATCCCTCTTCCTTTGTTCCACATTCTCCTCCTCTCTCTTCTTCTCATCCCTCATCCTCTCTTCTTTCTTCTCCTCCTCTCTCTTCTTCTCCTCCCTCTTCCGCTCTTCTTCCTTCTCCTCCTCTCTCCTCTTCTCATCCCTCATCCTCTATTCTTCCTTCTCCTCCTCTCTCTTCTTCTCCTCCATTTTCCTCTCTTATTCCTTTTCCTCCTCTCTCCTCTTCTCATCCCTCTTCCTCTGTTCCGCATTCTCCGCCTGTCTCCTCTTCTCCACTCTCTTCTTCCTTGTCCTCCTCTTTTTTCCTCTGTTCCTCCTTCTCTTTCCTCTTCCTCTCCTTTTTTTCCTCCTCTTCCCTCTTCCTCTTTTCTGCCATCTGCTCTTCTCTCTTCCTCTCTTCTTCCTTCTCCTCCTCCTGATCCTCATCTATATTTACATATTGGGTCTTCTCCCCAATGTGAGTTTTACATGCCCCTGTTCCTCGTAGAGACACAATCTCTTCGCTCAGCCTCTGACACTCTTCGTGGGACATCCTCAGTTCTTCCTCCAGTCTGTTAACCTCTTCAATCGCCTTCTTAAGGGCTGCTTCGGCTTGCAACCATTTTGTCTTAACCTCACTCAGTTCCAACTCTTGTAGCAGCGGGTCCAATGGAATGCTGCAGTCTCTAAGTTGTAGCCTTGGCAGAGGGCATGTTGAAGCTGACCCCTTTCCTTTGTGCGACTCTTGAGCAAGATTTTGATCGGAAGTCATTAGTTTCCCCTCCCTTTCACATAGTGATGGAGGCCCCTTCAGGTCGAATTTTCCGTTGTAAATCTCGGCTAAGGTTATTCCACGTTCCTCCCATTTCCTCAGGGTTAAACGTTTCCCAAACATTTCCGTCCAACTTTTCATCCGTGGATATGCTCATCTGGGCTCCTCCAATTTGAATTTCTCACAAAGCCACACCTTCAAATGGGAAAGATTAAATGTTAATAAACACTTCAAGACAAACAATCAAAAATCTTATTCAAGATAAAAGATCATACTATTCCGGACAGACATACATCGTATTCTGGACAGACCTACGCCTGATTCCGGACAGCAACATAACGTATTCCAGACAAACATACATCTTATTCCGGACAGACCTACTCCTAATTCCGGACAGCCAAACAACGTATTCCGGACAGACAAAAATCTTAATCCGGACAAAAGATCTTACTATTCCGGACAGACAGGCATCGTATTCCCGATAGACAAAAATCTTATTCAAGATAAAAGATCATACTATTCCGGACAGACAGACATCCTATTCTGGACAAACCTACGCCTGATTCCGGACAACAACATAACGTATTCCGGACAGACATACATCTTATTCCGGACAAACCTACTCCTGATTCCGGACAGCCAAACAACGTATTCCGGACAGACAAGAATCTTAATCCGGACAAAATATCTTACTATTCCGGACAGACAGACATCGTATTCCCGATAGACAGAACTACTTATTCCGGACAGACAAACATCGTATTCCGGACATACACAACACTGAATCCGGACTGACACAAAACGTATTTCGGACAAAATTGCTTACTTGTAGTATTGCTACACAACCATCAACGCAGCCCTGCTTCATAATGAAGTTCCCGGCCGATCTCCTTTCCTGCAATTCTAAGTTGGCTTCCTCCAGACCCCGAACCAGTGCGGCGTGAACTGCACGGCCCATGCATATCTGTTGATGCCTTTGAAGTCCCTCAAATGTTTCATGAACCAAATTTTGGTTCGAAGTGATCCATCGAAGAACAAAAAATGGTTGAAGATGAAACAAATAAGGAGTCGAACGTACTCCTCGGCGTCGCCTATCACACTGGTTGCAGTCAGATGCCCTAATAGTTGAGTGTTGTCAAGGTTCACTCCATCTCGCTTCTGTACGCCCGTCGGTTCCATAACAACTGTCTTCTTACGCACTTTTAGCCCCAGAATTACGGCAACGTCTTCAGCTGTAAGGGGGACTACCCCTGATCTTATTCTCAGCCCCACCTCCTTCGCATCGTAGTGTTCGACGAACCATCTGAGTATTTCATTGTCCGTTGGAATGTTAGGAAAATGTAGGAAGTGTCCGAAAGCGGTCCCCCGGGAGACCTCCTTTTCGACGTCCTTCATCCTACCGAACTGCTTTTGAATCGCCGTCCAACCACACTTTGTTTCCCGGAAGTAGTACGTGCTTCCCTAAAACAAACAAAAAATTCAAAGAAAGTTCGTAAATAACAAATCCACCCACGAAAAAAAACCTAAATCGACCCACCTGATGAGCCACAACTTCTGGAGCGACAGCATGACTCGGTGAATTCATTTCTCGTTTTGTTGTGAAACACACGTAGATGAACGGTTTTCAGATTTCTCTCTTCACAGTTACATACACAAAGATGAATGAACTATTCGTTTCCTTCCTTTTTCGTGGGTCTATTCGTTTCCTTGCTCGAGACTCGAACCGTCGCCACATTATGTCTGCGCGTTGTCTAATCGTTTGATTTGGAAATGAACCGTCGAATTTTAAAATAAAAAAGACGCGTACTGCGACGACTACGTGTCAACCTGACTGGACTCTGACTCAACACACTTTAAGTGCCATGTCATGCGCGTCACGGACGCCATCGTCCGTGTATAAGGATCCTTATATTATACCCTCGACAGAACTTATTGTATCTCATTAAATCGGTGTTAAGAAATCAATTTATATCAAAGCAAAGTAAGTTTGAATTCATATTATCTTATTAAATCAAAATAATTTAATATGTTAAAAAATTAAATTACATCAAACACAATTAACTAATACATTAGTCAACAAATCTAGGAAAAAGAACCCCAATAAAAAGTTTTTAAGTATAAATTGGCCTAGTCGAGTCAAATTCTCGTACCTTAAGAGTATTATGTGTTATTATATCAATGTTGAGTTGGGGTAGAGCCGATTTTTAGTGACAAGATCAGTCGAATTCTCGAGCCCTAATCCATATTTTTTTGGAAACATATTAAGTTTTTAATTAAATCGTAACATGTAATCCCAAAATTAGGATTCAACCTTAATATTAAGCAAATTAGAATCAGAAATCTACCGACTGACCCGCTTGGTTTTAACCCCATTCGAAGTCTAAACCGAAACCCCCGGGCCCCGGCTCAACTTCCGCGTTTACCATCAGCACACGTCCAAACAAACTCGAGCCCCCCGGTTCGACCGGACCGAGCCTGGTCCAACCACCAACCACTACTAAACTCACACAACTACACAAGCACCCACATCCCACAGGGCCCACAGTCGTCTTCTACAACCATCCAACTCCACTTCCTCCATGCCCTAATCCGACCTCGATGGATCTAACCGTCCTCGAACCCTATTCCGACCTCGACTCGTCCCTCCCCAACCCCCCTCTCCCTCCTTTCCAGATCCGCTCCCTCGCCCTCTCCACCTCCTCCCTCTTCCTCGGCACCACCTCCGGCGTCCTCGTGCTCCTCTCCACCCTCCAACGCCCTCCCAAATTCGTCCGGTCGATTCCCGTCTCCGGCTCCCCCGTCGAAGACCTCGTGCCCCTCCCGGAGATCGGCAGGGTCCTTGTGGTGTCCGGCGGGTTGCTGTTTCTGGTTGATTTGGAGGCGGTTGGTCCGGTGCAGAGAATAGGGGGCGTGAAAGGGGTGGATGCGGTTTCTAGGAGGTTTGCGTTTGGCGATTCGTGCGGTTCGGACCCGATTGGGGATGTTGACTTGTGGATGGAGCCGCCGAAGCCGGGGATTCTGAAGAGGTTTGGGGGCGGAATTCGGGCGAATGGGGGGAGGAGTAGAGGTATAGAGGCGCAGAGGGAGGGGAGCGAGAGGGTTTGCTTTGTGAGTGTTGGTGTTGTTGGGGGAGGTGTTGTTTTGATGGAGCTGGGATTGGTTGGTGGTGTGGAGAGTGCGGTTTCGGTGGTCTGGAGGGAGGTTCCCGGGTTTGATTCGGTGATGAGTTTGGTTTGGGTTGATGATTCGGTGATTGTGGGGAGTTTGGAGGGCTATACGTTGTTTTCCGTTGGGACGGGACAGAAAAGTCTCATCTTTTCGCTTCCGGAGTCTTCGGGTCGTCCTCAGCTGATGCCTCTTTGCAGAAGTAAGAAGGTGCTTCTGATGGTGGACAATGTGGGTGTTTTTGTCGATGGTCGTGGGCAGCCTGTTGGTGGGAGTTTGGTTTTCAGGTCTTCTCCTGATTCAGTGGTGGAGATGTCTCTGCATGTTGTTACTTTGGAGGATATTAGTCTAAGATTATACAGGAAGAAAACGGGCCGATGTGTCCAATCCATAGCTATTCCGAAAGTAGGCAATGATCCCTGTATTATGGTCTGCGATGAACGTGGAGGTGGGGAAACTGTTGTGGTTGCCACACCTAGTAAGGTTGGTGGATTTTATCTTCTCGTTTTAAAATATTGTATCACCTGCCCGTGGTTTTTTGTTTGGTTTTAAATGATAAAAGAATACAATCACAATACTTGTCCACAAGTGCAACTAGAAAGTAGAGACAAATTATGAAAATTTGGATGTTTGTTCCAGTTTGCCATCTGCTACCATTCAGCATATTTGTGATTGAATTTCTTCTGGATATGGCAGAGTAAGTCAGTAGTATAGGCACATTCACAATCTATTAATGTTTTTTCTTCTAATCAGTTCCCTCATTAAATGCCCTGAACTGAATATACTGTTCAATTCTATTCACTCCAATCATTTGCCAAATGTCTTATGTAGGTGTTGAAATTTCAACAATTCTTGGGTGTACTTTAGTTTTACTCTTTTAAATTCAAAACATTAATCAAAATTTGTCACCTAAAGGGTCTCATATGGCGTGTTCTTGATGACATTCGCTGGCTGCATTTTGCTGTCTGGATTTAGCTCAGCAAAAAGGCTATTGTTTGGGTTTAGTTGAAAGATTCCTTTTGACTTCGCAAGTATGACATAGAACAGTGAGATTGATTACTTATTATACCACTGTGATGAGTACAATTATGATTTGTCTAGGTTATTTGCCTCCGCAAATTATCTGCTGACAACCAGATAAAAGATCTCTTGAGAAAGAAATATTATAAAGAAGCGGTTTGTTTGATGGAAGAACTTGACTCGGTAGGTGAAATAACAGAGGAAATGCGATCTTTCGTGCATGCTCAATTGGGATTTATATTGCTATTTGAAATGCATTTTGAGGATGCAGTCAACCACTTCCTGCTGTCAGAAACCATGCAGCCATCTGAGATATTTCCTTTCATAATGCAAGATCCAAATCGCTGGTCGTCATTGGTATGCAGTATGCTTATTTGTTGTTTCTTTATTGTCCACACATAATCAGCTCTCGATTATTGTTATTACTCAAATATGTTCATCGTGGCAAGTTTTTGGGCTACAATTATTTTTGCAATTTTCACTTTTTTATTTTGATAGTAAGCCATCCGTTGGTCTGCGTCCTTGTTAATTTGGTGTATTTTTATAATGAATGCCCATTTTGAAGATGGATAGGTTACAAGAGTTAAACATGGCACATAGGATGAGCATAGACTTGCTTGAGTTTTGTTCTTCTGGACTTGAATGTACCACACTTTTGGAAACGTGAAAATTAGAATGAAGGGAACCAAGCTAAAAATCTGCATATGTAAAGACAAGAAGAATTTTATTCATTCAATTTCTGTACGATGTCTACTAGCATTCATGCCTCCATTTTACATTTATATTTGCTTCTTTAGTTCTATAAACATTTATTATCAGAATAGGACTTTATCAGGGGTTGAATTTCAGTTTTTACCTGCTTGCTTTAGTGATGGAAGAGATCATGAAGGACATACAAACTAAAAACCCATGGTGTGTGCTCCTTGCAGGTGCTGTGGTTCTAACTGATGAGTCTGGGCTAGGTGTTGATAGAAAATTGTGATAGTGAAAGAACTTTAGAAACAAAGATGTAGACTTTTTGATCGCTAGCAAAGGTTTAGATTGAATAGGACGAAAATTGATTATATGAGGTGCAACTTCAGCGTCGCTAATACAAGACGGGGATGTTAGTACAAATGGACAAGTGTCTTTTATTGGAAAGTACTAATGGACAAGTCATACCTAAAAATGGTACTTCTAGATTTTTAGGATTGATGCTTCAGGAAGATGGAGAAATTAATAAAGATCAACCTGATTAATCCGACTAGTTAGCGCGATCCTCCCGACTAATCACCAACTAGTCAATTGTTCAATTTAAATCTACGTTTCGATGTCTTGTGTGATAAAAAAATCCCAATGAAGTTAAAGGGTAAGATTTATGATGATGGACGACCATAAACCTGCTATGATGTATGGTGCAAGATGCTAGGCTACAAAAAAATGTAGAAAAGCCGAGTGTTGCAGAAGTGAGATTGTTGTGGTGAATGGATGGAGATATAAGGATAAACCAAATTAGAAATGAGGATATTCAGGAGGAGGTTGGAATGACCTTTATTGAAGGAAAACTTGTGCAAACCACCTGATATGATTTTGACACATCAAACATAGACCCATGGAGTCATGGGTGAGAAGACGATTTTTAGGTTGTGAGGAAGACGTTTAAAGAGGTAGGGGTGGGTCGAGATTAATTTGGAACTTGGAAGTAAGTAGTAAAAAGACTTGAAGGATTGGAACATTCCTAAACATTTGGCCTTGGATAGAAATGATAGAAGAGCACAATTCATGTGCTGTTACTGTGATTCTTTTCATTTCTAACCTACCTCAACTAATATGCTGTGGTGCTACCGTATACTTTTATTGTTATTTTTGTTGTAGGCTTGTCGTTGAACTATTTTGTAATAAGTGAACGGGCTTGTGGTTAGCTGGTTATAGTATAGTAATCCAATTCCACTAGCATATGCTTTAATAAATAAATGGAATTATCAAATAAATTTTGAAAACACAATTTAGTAACCATAAGTTAAATTACCTTTTTACGTGAAAAGTGATTGACTTATGATTGACAAGCGGGAAGCACATTATTCATGTTACAAGTCAATAGCCAATTGAACCCATCAAAAACTTGAATTCTAAATTTCTAATTTTAGTTGCATGTTCTAAAAGCTTATGGATAGAACTGGAAAGTATAAAAAATAACAAAAACCCCAGCCCAACTATAATCCCTTTAAATCTCTAACATGAACTATTCGAGCAAATTTTGAAATACCTAAGAAGGTAACTGTGGTTAATTGTCTTTCCAAATACTAATTGTTGGAAGTTTTCTAACCAAGCATGAAATGATAAAAAAGGTTGGGGCTCAACCTTCTCTACTCTAACATTTTATTGAGGTCATTAAGAAGCTTCACATCCAAGCCATATACTTGAATTACAAAAAAAAAGCCTTGTAGTTAATCCACTTCTTAAATCAAGACGCAATCACTTCCGCTCAACTTTAGAATGGTGATTTTCTAAACGATCATTGTTCTAGAACATTTTAAAGCCATTATTTATTTGAAGTTTCTTTTACTATGGTTTATTGAGAAAACCACCTTTTTCTGTTTGTATATTGTTTGAGGCACAGTTAGCTGTAAAAAAAGTAGAGAAGCAAGGGCGATTTGTCTATTTTCTTCTGAAAGCCACTCATGAAGGATTTTGATTCTTATTACTTGTCTTAACTTTATTAACTGTTCCTTTTTGGTAATTACATCCTTCGCTGACCTTGTTTGATCCTTAAATTTTACAAGCATTGATCTGATGTCAGGTGCCCAGAAATCGTTATTGGGGACTACATCCTCCACCCATACTTCTCGAACAAGTAATCAGTGACGGCTTGATGGCTATTCAGCGTGCTGTATTTCTGAGAAAAGCAGGAGTAGATACTTCTATTGACGAGGATTATCTTACGAACCCACCTAGTAGAGGCAATTTACTGGAGTCAGCAATTAAAAACATAGCCAGGTACTTGTAACTTGAAATGTAATCCTAATAAAAATAGCAATTGAACAATGTTCTTAAGACTCGTAATCTGAACTCATTACTAATTTCATTAGCAAAATCTATTGTTGCACCCAGGTATTTGCGTGCTTGTAGACACAAGGATTTAGATTATTCAGTGCGAGAAGGTGTTGATACCCTTTTGATGTACCTTTATAGAGCCCTTAATCTTGTAGATGATATGGAAGGGCTTGCCTCATCCACAAACAGCTGCGTTGTGGTATTACAACATCCTCCTTATTATTCTATGGCATACAAATTCTAGGCATAGATGTTTGTGCTCTCTTAGGACGTAATAATTATATAGCTATTATACATCATCAATATTACCCCAATGCATTGAAAGATGATATGGTACGCCACCATACCCTTGCGAATCAGTGAGGTTGTTTCTATTTGAACACATTATACAACCTAGGAAAATTTCATTTCTTTTGTCTTGTAAGCAATGGAACCCTAGTGTTTCTATGTATTGCTAAGCAGGACATTCTCAGTAGGTGCCTAAAAGATGACCCTGCAACTTGCATGGGCGGTGCAGGAGGAGTTAGAAAAGTTGTTAAAGGACTCTGGACATTTAAGAACGCTTGCGTTTTTGTATGCGAGCAATGGAATGATCTCCAAAGCTCTTGCAATTTGGCGTATTTTGGCAAGGAATTATTTATCTGGATTGTGGGAAGATTCTACAACCATGAGTCTGCAACATCATGGTGATTCCAGCAATTTAATGTCTGGCCAAAAGGCTGCAGCTATTGAAGCGTCAAAGCTGCTTGAACAATCATCTGATCAAGATCTTGTCTTGGAACACCTTGGATGGGTTTGTATCTTTTCTTGCAGTCTCAACTTCTTGTGTTAGTATCATAGGTTTCATTCCCAAATCAATTTATATTTTCTTTCTTGTAGATTGCTGATGAAGATCAAGAACTTGCATTGAGAGTTTTAACATCTGACCAGAGGAACAATCAACTATCACCCGGTACTGCCCATTCTCTTACAACCTTTAGTGCTCAAATCACTTTCTATTGTTGACAATGAATAATTGCAAGTTTCTGTTTTCTTGTCTGTATGTGTATATATTTTGGTTCTTGTTAGAATGCATATAAAATATATTGTGTAGGCCTGTAGTTTGTTGTCGTGAGGAAAGTCACATTCATTTTATAACAATGCTTTGGGCATTTTGCCTCACTATTTTTAGCACAGGAAAATCTTCATTGGGTTGTAAAAAAATCATACAAGTCTTTTTAATATCGTAGTTTGCATACACGTTGTAGCCTCTGGATACCTGGACTGAAAGTCCTAGCGATGGAACTTTTGTAATTCAATAAAATGTCTCAAAAGTTTGATATCTCAATATCTGCTGAATAAATCACTGTTTGTCACATAATGTGGCAAGGTGATTGACCTATTATTTTTCTCTTATGCAATTACTTCCTAGCTTATTAGGGTTATCTGCAGTAAAAGCTTTGACTTTTCCCATGTCTACAGGTGAAGTTCTTGCAATAATTGATTCACGAAAGGTTGAAATTCGCCAAAGGTATCAATTCATTATTGACAGTGTATTTTCCATTTCATTTAAGCTTATACTATTGTATTACTTGTCAATAATTTAGTATGTACTGAAATCTCGGAAGTATCTGAATCTGAAATTAATATTTGGGAGTTCTGATTAAATGAAAGTGAAGAAAACAAATTTGCGAAGAAGCTCATTGTAAAAGACATATAGGAAACCTGATATTAGTAAAGTACAATGAAGTTATGGTCTACCGAGGAAGAATTTATCAATATATCGTTTCAATATGGGGACTTTTTATATCGGTATTTCATTGTGGGGCCTGCGAAAAATGAAATGTAAAATATCATCCAATGAGTATAATAGATGCCAAAAATATAGTCTAAGTGCATGAATTAGATGCATGACATGGTTAGTTGCTTAACATTAAAAGTATGGATCATATTATTGTATGTGTAGGCATTGTGGTGCCAAAAGGGAAGAAAGAGGGGTGGGTGGGGTTTCTCTTGCTTTTATAATTACGAGCCTTCCACTGGTAGCCCATTACGATCTTTGCCATCTAGACAAAGAGGATAGCAAGAAAATTTTGTCTCAACTGGGCATATATTTCTAACACTATAAAATTCATGAGCTAATAAGGGTATCCCATCTTTCCGAAATTGCTATTTTAACACAGCTCTTGGTTTTTCTTGTTCTCTTTACTTTTTTAATCCTTGAATCCTCGAAGTGACGTGATCATGCATCATTTGGGTCACTTCAAATGGTACGCTAACTACAAGAATCATGTCTGCCTGTCCTCCTTGAGTGTGTACTACTCTTCTAGTGTAATGTCAATACATACTTGAGTGTATTTTCTTTATTGGGGATCAGGTGGGGTGTTGCAGAGTCATTTGTGTAAGCAATTGTTTAATTTTTTCATCTAATAACATATTAAAAAAAAGTTTGGGTTGCATAGCAACAGCGCAATCAGTACATGGTCACATGATCACACAAAACACGACTCCTTGTATTCTTGTATGTCAGTATATGTCATTTTTCATATAATATAATATGTTGCATCATGGATACTTCTATATTGGTATTTTCTCATAAATATTAATTACCTTGTTTTTCTTCAAACCAAGAATGGAGAAAATATTACACACATAAAACATGTAATACATGATTTGAATTGAAAAGGTTAACGAATATATCATAAATTAAAAAATGTCTATTAAATATTATATATCATGATTTTTATTTATTTAGAATACTCTAAATAAATGAAATACGTAACTGCCCAATGAGATTTTAGATTTGGTTATATACAAACACACAAGGGCTCAAAAGTATTGTCTAAACGATTAAGGTGATGCATAGATATAATGGTAGAGTTAACCGCTTGTATGCATAATATCATTTGCCGTCACCGACTCACACCAGGAGTCTTAAGTGGCAGAATGACCATCTCATATGCCAAGAAGGAATATGGTGTCCACATGACTGGCTTTTTTTCTTCTTCTTATTGTGACTTGGTCTAGCATAAATTGCAAGAAACGTAATTAATTTGTATCAAGCTGGGATAGGATGTGTTATAACTTATATATGGCATCACATGTGCACAACACAGTGTAGAGGTGGATGGGGTCTCACAACTTGCATAGGTGAATCCTTGAACATTGCCTGAAATTATTTAGATAAAGAACTCATAAAAGATAGATGTACAGGTAGTTAAACATTCTAGACCTCTAGGTGTTGATGGGAATTTGTAGTACTAGTTCGTTTGATTTGCATCTGGTAGCTGTAAGTGTCTTTTCAACTTTGAGACTACCACTCTGTTACACAGTTATTTTTCCCCCTAGTTATAATTATTGCAACAGGTATTTACAATGGTTAATTGAGGATGAAGGTTCCGATGATATACAATTGCACACAATGTATGCCGTTTCTCTTGCTAAATCTGCAATTGAGTCTGTTGAAGTGGATGACAATGTCGAGGATCATCTCACGAGAAATATTACTAACAAGGGTAGTCAAAAACAGATTGCTAATTCCATCAGAGAAAGACTGCAATTGTTTTTGCAATCTTCAGACTTGTATGATCCAGAAGAAGTTCTCTATCTCATAAAAGATTCAGAGTTATGGCTTGAAAAGGTTGGTAACGTTTATTTTTCCCCTTTCAGATGACATACCATCTGAATCCTTTCCATATATTGTCATCTCCTTGTTTAATTTGTTTAATCTCTTGGCATGGTTCACAATTTTAAACTAAGAACGAAGCTCTAATCCAGCACTGTTATGAACCTTAGCTGTGGAGGTGCATCTGTTTAAAGATGAGATTAACAGGACATTTGAGTCACTTGGGACAAAGACAATCACCAACTCTGCCAGTAAAAAAACTGTTTTCTAGTATTTTATGTTTCAAAAACAATTTAAGTAATAATGCAGAAATGTTGCATAGTTCTCCAGTAGTAAATCACTATATGCGACCTACCAAACTGAGGGTCATTATTATTCTTATAGGAGATTGAAATGGTAAGAACAAATCCAGATAGAGAAGCTCCCTGAAAACAATGGTTCAAAACTACGGTGTGGATATGTACTCTTAAAAAGAAAATTGTCTCTTACTCATGCTCACTGGATTGATTCTGCTACAGAGGTGGAACTTACATGAATATTAAAGAAAGAGTCCTTTAATACGAGTGTCTAATTAAATGCGAAATTAGATCTGCTTACAATGTAAATTTGAATTTAGTGAGCAATATTAGAATTTCTCAAGTCTGTTAGTTGGTATGTGAATTGTGTGTAATTTCTAAGTCAGAATTATCTTGGTTCTTTCTGGGATTATGGATGAGATTAGAAATAAAGAAGCTTTGCAGTAAGTGATTTGGGAGCAACCAATTGAAACCTTCATTTGTCTGTTGAATGTTTGAATAGGGTCGCTTGTGTTTGTTGTACAGCTGTTAATCTTTTTTGTGTAATTGCTTCGACTTATTATTAGTGATGTTATTTTTGTCCCAACTTATCTTTATCTTGTGGGATAGCCATTTCCATGTGATTCACATCCCTTGAATTTTTTTACAATACCCCAATAATGGTCATCACTGTCTTCTCTATCCAACTGCCATCAAACATACCTGTAGATTAAATTATTCATAGTCCATCCTTATTCCTTGGTAATTTTGATGTTGCTATAGTTATCGATTCTCACTTTGCTTCTTTCAGGCAATCCTTTACAAGAAATTGGGCCAAGAGACCTGGGTTCTGCAGATTTTGGCCCTGTAAGTTTGCAAAACAATTGATCTCATCTGCTTCATGGTTGTCAGTAGGGATGAGCTTCGGTCCGGACCCGGACCCGGACCGGACCCGGATGCTCTCCGGGGTCCGGACCAGATTTTAAAGTAAAAAATGGATTTTGGACCGGTTTCGGACCGGACCAGACCGAAAACCGAATTTGTCCCGGAACCTGGACCGGTCGGATTCGGTCCGAACCGAACCCGGACCGGACCGAAAACTGCTCAGCCCTAGTTGTCAGGGAAAAAGTTGTGCATTTTTTATGATGCTTGTTCCTTGTCATATTAAACTGAAATCGAAATATTACTTCTTAATATCTTGCTCGGTTATCAGAAAGTTGGAGGACAGTGAAGCTGCTGAACAGTATTGTGCAGAGCTTGGAAGAAATGATGCATATATGCAGTGAGATTTTGCTGTGTATCACCACACATATTTATTTGTCTCCTATTTGTTTATTCTGAAATGTTATGCCGTTACATCTCAGATTGCTGGATATGTATCTAGATCCACAGAATGGGAAAGAACCCATGTTTGATGCAGCAGTTCGCCTTCTCCACAAACATGGTGAATCTCTTGATCCTTTGCAAATACTTGAGGTATCTCATTCACCATTCTTGAACCGTTCTCACAGTTCCTCAACAATATGGTTTTTGTTTATTCATTTCATCCATCTAAACAAGTTTCATATCCTTATTTTAAAATTCTGTGATTTTTTTGTGTGGACTGAGTCAGAAGGTGGTAATATTGAAGATTTTGCAGTTTTTATTTATAGCCAAGGAAAAAAAGTCGTGCTCAATGTAATCAGTTAAAATTTTAAAGTATAATTTTCTTATTGATACTCTTAGTTATGGTTGAAGTTACTTTGGGACCTTGAGTTATACAACTCATCAGTTCAGTACCCTCAATATGAACAGAAATCATTTTTGGCAGCCTCAAATCTATCAATTCAGTACCTTGAGCTTTAAAATTGTATTTAGATCTGATGGTGTAAAATTTTGTTTTTGTATTAGCCATTATGTCCTTATCCCATTTAGGGTGTGATTGGGGATGCAAATAGTATTTGAAAGTGGGGGTAAGGGTTGATATGTATACACAGTTTAATATTGTTAGGTTTAGATAAAAAACATTGTTTAATGGTAAAAAATGTTAGGGTTAGATACTATTTTAATATCTTGAGGTACTAAATTGATGTATTTTATAGTACAAAGTAGCAAATGGATTTCCAACCATAACTGAGATGCTAATTCGATAAATTTTATAGATCAGGGTACCAAAGTTATTTTGAATCGTAGTTGAGGGTACGCCATTACCATTTAAAACTTTTTATCCATAAAGGAAATTATTTTCTTTGTTCACCAAAAAAAGTTTTTTTCCTTTAAAGGTTAAATATTATTGCACTAGATCAGCTCTGTCAGTCTGTGGTTTTCTTCCCTATATATGCGGTCCCTTTATTTACTGCAGCTTGGTAATTCAATTGTGTTTTGTAGAAATTATCACCAGAGATGCCCCTGCAATTTGCATCTCCTACAATATTAAGGCTGTTGAGAGCTAGAGTCCACCATTATCGCCAAGGACAGGTACTTTCTGAAGTGATAATGATTTTTTTATTCTTCAGATGACGAGTTCTCTCTCTTTCTAGTCTTTATTGCCTTTTCTTTTGGGAGTTTTTATGGTGTGCCAAACAAACAATTAAGAAGTGCTAAATCTTGCGAAAGTTGTTTTGTAATAATAATTTGCCCTCGGAATCAAATCACATCACCCTTACACTTGGAACGAAAACCCAAATAAAGAAAAAGGGAAAGAACCCAAAAATGCTTCTCCATTTTACCCTTTGGGATTCTGGTTGTTTCTGCTGTCTTTATCATACCTCCCATACATGGGGTTTAGTTGTCATTCTAATATATTACTCCCTCCGTGAGATGGAATAACATTGGCAATAGACGTTGACCTCATTTATCCAAAGTCAACTCTTCCAGATATCGATCCATATTTGAGATAATTTTTTTGCAACAGCTTATGTTTGTTAACAAGACACCTTTAAAACAGTCCAGGCAATTTCTACTTGCATTCATAGGTCGTTTTGCAAGTCAATTATTTCTGGGTTTTTTGCCTAGTTTTTTTTATTGTTAGCGAAATAAAAAGTTTCTTGATGAATAGCCTTTTCAGCTAATTTCCCTTTTCAACTATTCGTCTGGTTTTCTGCCTTGCGTCATTGTTGTAGAAGGAAGTCACTCTCTTTCTGATATGCACATGCAAGATATACTTGGTATGTACATCTACGTGCATGCCATAACACTCAGAATAATCCATAATCTCAGTTAATCCTATATGCTTTGCCTTTTGATAGCATTCTGTCTTGTTTCTTGCCGTGATATTTTCCCACGGCAACCAAGATGCAATGATCCCTCTTGTCATCCACAAAAGACTGCCCAATCCCTCTTGTTATTATTAGACTTAGATTTCTCACCTGTCATGCTTCACATCAAATTATTTATATCCCCCTATATGATCCCAGAAACAATGGTCAATAGAACATCACTAGTTTTATTTATCTCTTGACTTCGATATTTGCACCATAGTGCTCAATTTCATATGCTTCATCTACAAAATGGACCCTGGCTACTTGAGTTTACTCAGCCGTTTCTCTTTGAAATTTGCTTCTTTTTTATCATATCTAGCCTTTGTGAGGCATATGAGGATCACGTGGCTGTCTAATTTATTCACTGATCTTTTAGACATGAAGTACAGTGAAGTTAAATGTCTATTGTGCATGGTTTTCTTGTACCATCTATTTTAGACTTGATACTAATGGAGTTTATTCTTTGGCATTAGATCATTTGCAGTCTATCATCTGCTTTATGCCTTGATGCAAATATGGGAAGACTGGAAGAGAGGTCGAGGCATGTTCACATAAATGACGAGAGTCTTTGCAGCGCTTGTCACACACGTCTTGGCACAAAATTGTTGGCGATGTATCCAGATGATTCAGTTGTTTGTTACAAGGTACCTGGGTTTCCACACTTTGGGGACATCTTAGCCATCTAAATTGCATTTAGATTGTTTCTTGCAGGCATGTTTACTTCCAATAGCTAATGGTTCACTTGAGAGCAAGTTGTTTTTATGTTCTGCTACTTCTGCTGTACTGTTGTCTTCCTTGCCTTTTTCTGTGACCTGTCTGAATAGCCAGCAATTCTAGGAGAGCAACATGGAGAGAAAAAAATCACTAGAGAATATGAGTTCTTTAGACAACATAAGGAGAAGAGAAAAAAGGAGAGAAAAAAGAAGAAAACTTGGTATTTAGTACTGTAGAGCTGTAGAATGCCACCTAGTTGTCTCTGCAAAGTGGGAGAGAGACGGAAAAAAAAATAGTATGTAGCTTTGTAAAATGCTGCCTAGTTTTCTATGTAAAGTGGGAGAGAAATAAAAGATCACATTTTATTTATTTCTTATCGAAATGCCATTAAATGACACAATGAGATCAATCTATCACAGGTGTCTTCGTAATAAAACTAATATGGTGCAGTATTTTCTTCCTTTCTCCCCTATCTCATTTCCATCCACTGGTCCACATAAGAGGAGGAACACAAACTCTCTATCTATCTATCTATCTATCTATCTATCTATATATGTGTGTGTGTGTGTGTGTGTGTGTTCCTTTTACCATCCCTTGTTCTTTAACGTGACTATTATATCTGATCATGAATTAACAGTGCATTGCTTGAAGTAACAGAATCTGGTCATTTTACATAGCCTTACAAGAAGGGTCACTGAAGTTGCTTTTGAACAAAATACAAATCTGAGGCAAACTTATTAGTCAAAGCAGAATTAGATTTCTAATCCTCCTTACCTTCTTCATATTCTTTTTTTTTTGTTATAGACCTTCTACCTAAACTTCTAAGTGACTAAAGCTCATTGAACTCCCAAACAAACGAGTCTTTGACTGGGAGTAAAATGAAATTTGTAACTTTTATTGCTCTAAGAAATGGGCATTTATGTGTAGTGAGCTAGAGATACAATGGTCATCCTTTTTCTTTTCTTTTTTTTGCCATGCTTCTATTTGTTTAGTTCTAATCCCAGCAGTTTCAGGTGCTTGAAGAGCATATTTTCCAAAACAAATATAATTGACATGATAAAATATTTTTTCTTTCATTCTCCAGCTGGCCCGAGGACTTTGGTTCTTTTGGGGTTTTAGTATAAGTATTTTTTGATGATACATTGACGTCAAAGTTCATATTAAAAACATGTTTGTTTCAATATATGTTCAAATTTATTTCTATACTAATATCAATAATTACAGTGCTATCGTCGACAAGGGGAGTCTAGATCAGCCAGTGGTCGAAGTTTCAAGCATGATATTGTGTTCAAGCCTGGTTGGCTTGTTACTAGAGAATCTTAATGTGCTGTAAAAAAGCTCTCTTGTAACACTGTTTTGCAAGCCTTCCTTATTGAGATGCTTGCAGCTGTATGCGAGTTTGGATGGTGGCCTCTTTCCTGCTTATTCTGAGGCTTGCTGGCGGCAGTGATAGGTTGACTCCAACGTGCGGTATGTATTCAAACACTAAGAACTGGTGCATTTTTTTATGATAGCGTGGAGATATTATAGCAGCATGTCATTGTGTATTAATGTTGGTTGTAATTACTTGGTTTTATTTATTGAATTGCCTCTTGAAAGCCACCAAACTAAATTAATTTTTGTTGGGTTTTATATCTTACATCAAGACGTTGATATGAAACGACCATTAATTCGTGAGAGATTCAAAATTTGATTATAGTTACTGTGTCATTTTCAAATTATCAATTGGCTCCATCACCGTATTTGGTTCGACAGATAATCTTTTGAAGCTTTTAAACCTCATCCTTAATTGGCTCCATCAATTCCATCGATTTTTTAATTTCTTTTAAATTATCTTGCGTAGCTGATCACCCTCCTATAACCTTACCAGCTAGGACTAGTTCAGTGTGTTGATTCGTTATATTAGGAATAAGCTAAAACCAAGGGTTTTCAATGCTCAATGACGGGTGTTGTGTTCTAGAACGCAGCTAAAATATTCCAGAATCATATATATGTAACTTAACCCCTACGGTTTGCTTGCGGCCTAGTGCTGCGGCAAGGTTATCTGAGATTCTGAATATAGGTGTTTTACGTAAGTTTCTCATGTCTCATTTACATTTTGATAACATGGATCTCCATCTCCCTCTGTTTATTTAATATGTTCTTTCCTACTTTTTATTTGTTGTCATCTATGTCCAGTCTTCTGTGCTTTTACCTTTTCTTTCGCTGGATCGTAGCTAGTGTTATTAAGCTTTTTAATGGCGTACCATGTGTTCAAAATAAGTTGTCATTTGTGTCACTGTATATTTGAGCTATTTTTGACACTGTTTATTTGCCGCTAGTAAAAGAAAGTTTTGACATGTGCAGGACTTCTCCGAAGAGGGTGCAACAAATTGCAGCCTCTGAATTTCCTTACTGTGAGAATTTCACATGAATTTTAGCGTCTGCCCTCATTTTGCCCACCGCCGTTCAGCAGTCATGAATGATAGTCTGTGAACCGATTTAGGGTTCCTCCCTAACAAATTTAGGGTTTTCTATTTCTTACCTACCCAGGTTCTGCTAATTCATATTTATATTTAGCTTTTTCTTGCTCTTTTATATTTATCTTTGGTGCCTTAATCTCTAAACAGTAGCTCGACACGATGTATCTTTCGCCGTTTTCTTTGGTTAGGCTTTTACCTTGTCACGATATGGCTAGAGTATATTTTTATTCCTTATCTCTTGTGTATATATACACTCTGTATCTGTAGGTATGCTGATCTACTCTTAATTCAACAATATAATCGATCTTTAGTATTTACGAGCTTTCGAACTGCAAGTCCGTTCTTTTGATGAATGGATGCTATATAGCAGGATATCATTACTTTTTTGTAATTCTCTGAACTCCTCGGGAGTGTACCGCCACTTTTCTAGATACGTATGTTCTTGCGTTCTTGATGGTATGGTTTAACCATACGAATTATTATGTTAAGACAATCAACGGATGGCGGAATACCTCCTCAAATGCCACCTCTAGCCTGTAGGTGCTCTACCCATCTGCAGTTCCAAGAAAGAATCTTTCTCAACACGTGGGAACGTGTGGTCCCGCCTGTCTGAACGTGGGAACGTGTGTTCCTGATCGTGCTAATTGATTGTGATTCTCTCCGGTAATCCGTAGTAACGATTTATCTCAGTTTTCTCTTTTGTTAGTTTTCTACATCTCATTCTATTTCATCTTTTTAATTATGATTCTTATACAAATATCATGTTGTCAAATCAACTGTATTATTTCTTTCAATTTATTTCCTACATTTTACAAATAAATAAATATATCATCATTCATGTCTTTTATATATGAATTATTAATAATTTCAATTTTTTCAAAATAATTATTGAACAAAATAAAATAATCAATTTATTAATCGCAAAAGGAAAATCTCCGTAAAAGTAAAAGCGCACAATATTAAAGTAACGATGATGTTAGCGACTTTTGTACTATTGCAGATTTCAAGCTAGGAAAAGACGAGACGAGAGATATGCATACAGGAAAGGAGGTTGCGGATGAGAGAGTTCGACAACTAGTTTAAAGTAGGGGTCAATCGAGCTACTGGTCCAGCATGTGAATTGTCGTACATTCATAAATAATCCTCGCAGCACTTCATATTATTAGTGTTGAAGGATTTATATTTACACGTTAGACGTACAAAATTGACATGATAAACAATTGCGAAAGACGTCCAAAAATAAGATAATGATCTTAAATTTTCGAATATAAAAAACCCCACGACCACGAGCATCACAAGCACCGAACGAATTCCACACCACCAATGGACTCATCCTCCCAACCTCTAATCCAGTTCGTCCTCATCCCCCTCATGGCCCAAGGCCACGTCATCCCCCTGGCCGACTTCGGTCGTTGCCTAGCCGAGCGAGGCCACCACGTGACCCTCGTGACGACCCCACTCAACGCCACCCGTCTCCAACCCACAGCCGACCGGATCCAATCCTCCGGCCACTCCTTCAAACTCGTCACGCTTCGCTTTCCCTACTCGGAAGTCGGCCGACCGGTCTCGCACGTACTCCACCACTACAAGCCATAGAAATCGGAATGGGACTGGAGAGTTCAGCTCAGGCCACCCTTTCGTTTGGGCCATCCAATCACGCGTAAAGATGGCGGAAGTCGAAGAATGGCTTCGAAGTAGCGGGTTCGAGGAGAGGAATAGGACCAAATCTGTGATCATGAGAGGGTGGTGAAAACGTTGATGGATAATGGGGAGGAAGCGGAAGGGAGGAGGAGAAGAAGAGCTTTGGAGAGCAAGCAGTAACGTGGCAAAGAGAGCAATGGAAGTTGGAGGATCGTCTCGTCAAAATATTGCTACTTTCATTCAACAAGTGGTTGAACTTGTGGGGGCAGAGAACCACAAAATGTAGTAAGTTTAGTTGTGAATCCTACACTTACCCAAATGATTAATGATCCTTATTTTAGGCTAATCTACACTAAGAGATTTATTAACTATGGAGTGAGTCCCGTTAAGTAATTATTTTGTTTTAAAGGGCTATAGGCCCAGAGATTCCGTAATTTTTTAATATAATAAAAAATAAATAAAAATTTCGAAATTTAGGAAGAATTTTTTTTCTCGAAAACTAGGTGTATCGTGGGTGTGACCCGCGATCCGTGGTGCACGGCGCGCGATCCTTCCCTCCCGCCAATTTTTTTTTTTTTTTGAATCTCGATCCGTGATTTTTTTTTTAATTTTTTTAAGTTTTCTGTTTTATTTTCTTTATTTCTGTTTTTCTTTTTTATTATAATTATTTTTAATCTTTTTTAAAATCTTTTTTTTTCAAAATATGTTTTCTAATTTATATTATTTTTTAAAATTTTAATTTTTTTTTTAATTTTTTCAAAAATCGACCTCGAAATCACGTCGATAACTGGACGTATTGAAATGTTAGGGTATTTTATACAATAAAAAAATAAAATTTCTTAACAAAACAACAACTACCATTCGAGTATCGGGATGATACCGTACGAGGCGCTGTACGGGAGGCCTTGCAGATCACCGGTATGCTGGAGTGATGTGGGCGAGAGGCAGTTAGTGGGGCCAGAGATTGTGCAGATGTACTCAGAGAAGGTTGATGTGATCAGGAGGAGGCTGGCCACAGCACAGAGCAAGCAGAAGAGTTATGCTGATCGACGCAGACGGGTGTTGACTTTCAAGGTGGGCGACCATGTGTTTCTGAAGATTTCCCCTGCCCGAGGTGTGATGAGGTTTGAGAAGAAGGGGAAGCTCAGTCCGAGATACGTTGGACCGTTTGAGATCCTCGACCGAGTTGGAAATGTTGCCTACAGGATTGCGTTGCCGCCGCAATTTTCAGGTCTGCATAATGTCTTCCATGTGTCGATGCTGAGGAAGTATGTGGCAGATCCGTCGCACGTTATTGAGATAGCAGTGCCAGACATTCAGCAGGACTTGTCGCTCGAGGAGAGACCAGTTGAGATTGTCGATCGCATGGATCATCAGCTCAGGAGGAGGACCATTCCGATGGTGAAGGTCAGGTGGCAGCATCATAGCGAGCGCGAGGCCACTTGGGAGATCGAGGAGGATGTCAGAAGGCAGTATCCAGAGCTTTTCGGTGAGTGTTTGCTTTGATTTCGGGACGAAATTCTTTTAAGTTGGGTGGATTGTTATGTCCCTAACCGAGATTAGGAAGCTAATGGAGATTAGAGGAGGATTAGGGCTTGCTTTGCATGGGAAGTTGGGTTTGCATGGGGAAGAGGCGGGCTACAGTGGCCTGAGGTGAGTAGGGTGATGGTGAGGTTGGCGGGCACTGTAGCAGACGGGGTTATAACTTGGTTTCTTCTTCTTCTTCTTCTTTTCTTCTCCATTCCCTCATTTCTTCCTTCCTTTCCTTGCTGGTGCGCGCGTTGGTGGAGCAGCTGCGGAGGCGTCGAGAGAGGAGGGTGCTCGTGCGGGAGAGGCGCGACGCGTGATCGAGGACGCGGAGGCGTGAGCGTTGCTCCGGCGTTTCTCCGGCTTCGTGAGAGGTATGTCAACTTGATAGTGTGATTTGTTGTGTTGTTAACCCTTGTGAATGGTTGTGTTGGTCGGACGGGGAGGTCGGAGGCCTCCTCGGTGATGTTTTCCGTGGAAAACCTCGGCTGGCGCGAGGTTGAAGACGACCAACGGTCGACCGGTTCCTTCGGGCGGTCGACCGAATGTAGTGTTTTTGCCCGACTTTAACCTTCACCGGTCGAACGATGCCTTGGGGCGGTCGACCGGTAGTGCATATTGCTGGTGAGTTGGGACGTTCTGCCTGTTTTCGGTCGACCGGTAGTGCATATTGCTGGTGAGTTGGGACGTTCTGCCTGTTTTCGGTCGACCGGTTCCTTGGGTCGTTCGACCGGAACTTAAGTGTACTGGATTATATTGCATGTTTGTTCGACCGATTGTATATTGCGTTCGACCGATTATATGACTTAGAATAATAGGTTGACCCTGTCTGTTTTTGGTCGACCGAGACCCCTGAGTCGGTCGACCGATATAATTGAATTTAATGTTGACTAGACTCCGGATTTTGACCTCGTTCGGTCGACCAGTTTTAGACCCTTGTTCGACCGTTGGGGGTTCTGTTTTTTAGTGCAGCGGTAGACCGTTTTAGGAGTACGGTCGACCGATTCCTTTCTGGAACCGGTCGACCGAATCACCTCTTCCGGTCGACCGTTTGGGCGCAGGACAGAATTCCTGGTTCCCTTTTTGAATGCCAACTTTGTCCACGGAAACCCGTGTCCTCGCCTTGTGCGTGAGCCGGGAGGTGACGGTGGGCGCGTGATGCGTGCCTGCCCAGGGACCGTCGTTGGGAAGAGTGTGGGCGTTCGGGACGCGTCACATCCGTGTATGGACCGTGACTTGAGATGGATTGATGGGGCACTTTGTAGTATAACAGGCCTGAGGAATCGCGGATCCGAGTGTTGATGTTGTGCGGGCACGCAACTGGCGTTGGGTGATGTGACTACCGGCCCACGGGCTACGGAGGTCGCTGCCCTGCTTTTATAGCGGTGCAGTTGGTGTTTGCGGCTCGAGGAGCCTGATGACCTGACAGACTTCGGTCTGGACCGTCCGATGCTGTGCCGGACGTTGTGATGGACCACCGATGCTGTGTCGGTGATGCCGCCGAGGTTGTGCCGGCGATGATGATTGTTGGGCCGAGGCTGTGCCGGCTATGTTGTTTTCCTCGGCTGGGCACCTACCGAGATGTTGTTGTTATACCTTCCGGGCGACGGCCCCGTTGGTCCCTGTGGCCCCGACCACTGAGATTTACAGATCTGTTTCTATCGGCGCGTAGACGTGACAGAGGCTCCCTGCCGAACCCTTGTGTAGTATAGCCGCGTGTGGGGGGTGCGATGTCGCGGGCTGCTAGACTGCATGTGCCTGCAGTAGGTCTCTTCGGGAGACCCGATGATTGATTGTCGGACTGATGTCCTGTTTTACCCTTCGGGGGAACTGTTTTCCATTTCTGTTGATACCATGACATGCTACTAGTATGATAGGTTCATTATGTGATGCATGCATACAGGTGAGTTGGCATACGAGGTTTCCTTCTGGAAACTCAGGCATTGTTGTTGCATCTTTTTCAGGACCGCAGTAGGTCCGGGTGGGTGGTGACCGATGACGGAGCGCTTTGGAGTCGGATCCTCTTCAGCAGTTGCTAGACCGTACGACTACATGTATTCTATTTCATTGTATCAGTATTGTAGTTGTACTTCTTTTGGAAACTCCTTGTATTTTGGGTGCACCCGGATTTATATATTTATATATTAGTGACGTTCCCGCGTGAGTTGTCTGTTATGTTGGTTATTTTGAAATTTTAAATCTTCCGCTATTTCGGAACGTTACAGATCCCTCCCTTTCATGATATTTTCGGCAAGTGTTTTCTGGTAAGAATTTCCTAAAATTTATCTCTGGAAGACCTTTGTTGTCTTTTTCAGTGAGTTTTTTCCCCCCTTTACAAGGTTTGCTGGATCGTCAATTTAAATTAAATGAATTTGCAATAATTACAAATGACATTTTAAGATTGTCGATTAGACCAGAAGATGGAGACATTAAGCACCAAACAATTCACCAAACGTACCTCAAGCTCAGTGGCTAAGACATACAATGTGATGATAAAATAAAAATTTGGAGAGTATACCCTCTCGTCAAAATCATCTGGTTTAAATTTAAAACTAAAATCCTACAACTGTCTAGTGTCTACTAGACTACTAAGTACTAATCCCATTTTCATTAGAGTTTTTCGTGCTCCTCGTAGTAATATTGTGCTGGGTTAACAGCTGACTCTATTGGTCTGAGCGTCATTTAACTAGAAATAATGAGGTGGGCATGTGCATAGCCCAATTGCACTTTATATCCATCCCTGCTTCACAAATCACAACATAATTAGACTCAAAATTAACTGCAACTTATTGACAAGACAAACTAGACCACATCCTTAGGTGAGAGGGGGTTTATTTCGAGTTTTCCTTCACTGATCTACTTCCAAATTCAGTAGTCAAAGTAGTTACGATACTTGTCTGCCAAATATTGCAATATTTTTCGAACACATCCAACTTTACCAAATTTGGTGACCGAAAAATGAGATTAAAGTTACAGTCAAGGTGAAACAACACTACACACAAGTTCTTCGTCATTACTTAAAAGGTGTCTATACACGTAGTGTAGGATAAACTCATAAACTTGAGTTCGAGTTAGTTCGACCCAAAAGCAATAAAGCGTACCAATTCGTATCATTTGGATACATTTTCTCGTCTTTCACTTTCTTCCCCCTTATTCTTTCATTTCCTTTGGTCTTTCTTTATAATCATCATCATGTTCGTTGGAATCTAATTTTGCATTTTCTTCTTTTTCAATATATTCTCAAAGGTCAATAGCAAGACAATGGATACTAATATGTTTCTTTTTCAATAGAAGATGTTTGTTGGCAATCAAAACCAGAAACTTCGATACAAATATGGACGATGAATTGACGACTCAAGAGTCCTCATCAAGAAATATACAAGTCCACGGGACGTCGCATCTGGGCTAATTTACAAATAGTCGAACAATGGACAGAAGATATTTTCAAAATACAATTACTCGTGCAATAAACGCAAATAACCCAAAAAAGCCCAATGGCACCAACTTAAATCCCACGCGAATTCAAATTTAAACCGATTCCGTTAAAAGGTGGGGACCGCGTGCAACTACCGCGGACCCCAATCCACAGCCGTCCATTCCCCCTTCCCTCCACCATCGGACGGCTATTACAGTCGCATTACTCCAAAGCCAATCCCTTCCATATATAAACCACCTCTCCTCGCATTTCAAACCAAACCAAAACGATCCCAAACCTCGCAATGGTGAGCGTTCTCGTCGAGCTCGTCCCCGTCTCTAGGGTTAGGGTTTGATTTGGTTTGATGTTGTTTTTCAGGCTCTTTCGAACCAGCAGACCGTGGATTACCCCATGTTCAAGCTCGTCATCGTCGGGGATGGTGGGACGGGTATGGTCTTTTCTATTTTCTCGACGGATTGTGTTTGATTCGTAGGTTTGATATTAGAAGTGGTGATCGTTTGGCGGATTCGAAGGTTTTGATGTGTGAATGTGTGATTCTCTTTTTCTAATGCGTTTTGTGGTTTCTGTTGTGATCTGTGTTAAATATTGATCTATTGATTGTATGAGTAAGGGTTAAGTTAGGTATGCAATTCTATTGTTTATATTGATATTGCTCGTGGTTCGGTTGGTGTCCGTTTCTTTTTTCTTGTTTTTTGGTTGATTTGAGGGTTTGATGTGGATGGTATGGTGCAGGGAAGACGACATTCGTGAAGAGGCACTTGACTGGAGAGTTCGAGAAGAAATACGAACGTAGGTTTTATTTTTGATGTTTGATGATTTTTGTTTTGTTGTTTTGATAAGGAATTTCTGTTTAAGCTGAGTTTCTGTTCGTGTCACTGGCAGCCACTATTGGTGTTGAAGTGCATCCTCTTGATTTCTTCACTAACTGTGGAAAGATCAGATTTTATTGTTGGGATACTGCTGGGCAGGAGAAATTTGGTGGCCTGAGGGATGGATACTAGTGAGAATTCTGACATTCTTCATATTGACTGTCATTCTTGAGCTTAATCATGGCATTTTAGTCTGTTTGTTCAGTGAAAATTCAACTAAATGACTGCAGCACTAGTAAAGTGGAAGTGTTGCTTAATAAGTCACTTTGTCTTTTAGTAAATGCGCATAGGTTCAAATTGTCTGGATATGAATCCTCATGAAAAATATTATGTACTCATGAAAGTACGAATTTGTGTTATTGTAAGGAAATTGGGAGATACATGTGAATCTTAGATGACCCTAATTTAATAAGTTTGTATTTCACGACTTCTATCTTGCGTCTTATTTTGTAAAGATAATGAAAATTTTCTTTTCTGATGCCAAATGGATGCCCATCCCAGTTCTATTTCCGTAATTCCCATTTGAAGTGTGCTTCTGGTTTTCAATTTACTTGTTTGTCGACGTAGAAGTGTTGGTTCATATTTCTCGAACTTGGTTTTTTTGACTCTATTTTTTTGAGATGTCGGTTGTCCAACAAAATTATATTGGCACGCCGAGGACGTCAAGCTCTATAAAATGTTACTGGGGACATTAAACCAATTTCTAGGGGTTCGTAGTTTGTATTCATTATTGGGCCTACAAAAGAAAATTTGGATGTGCAAGTGATTTCTTTTTTCAAATATATATATACAAAAATTCTCCAGTGAGCTTAGGGTTTAATTTTTCTATTTTAAGCCCCCACTATATCTACAATTCTTCTGAAATTGTAAAGTAAGTTAAAACTATGAGTGATTATGCTAATAAATAATCTAATGATTGATATTAACTGTAGAATAACAGTAATTTAGATTTAACGGTGAGATTGAAATGAGCTTAAATTAGTAAGATGAACTTGGACTCACTAGATCTTGACTCTCTCTCTCTCTATATATATATATATTGTGAAAAATGGATTTGCATTTTACATCCCCCTGTAGTCTGGCCTCTTCTAGTATTTGTAGTTGCTCTGTTGTACTGTATGTGTGGATTAATTTTATTGACCTGAAGTTTATATGCTTCTGATCTAACTGTACAGCATTCATGGGCAATGTGCAATAATCATGTTTGATGTTACTGCTCGAATGACATATAAAAATGTCCCTGTGTGGCACAGAGATCTTTGCAGGTAGGCATGGCGTCTATCCTACCAAATTCACTTACATTCTGAGTTTGATTTGTGGGTTCTGTAAATCCGGTTCACATGTCTCACACTGTTGATTTCTTTTTCATGCATTATTTAGGGTGTGTGATAATAATATTCCTATAGTGCTCTGCGGGAACAAGGTTGACGTGAAGAACAGACAGGTGAAAGCCAAGATGGTTACTTTCCACAGAAAGAAAAATCTCCAGTACTATGAAATTTCTGCGAAAAGCAACTACAACTTTGAGAAGCCTTTCCTATATTTGGCTAGAAAACTTTCTGGGTAAGTCCATTTGAAGTTTGACGTGTTTAGCATTTATGTGTTGCTGAATGCCAATTATTTTGAACTTACATCGTGATCACCTGTACCCGGCAGGGATCAAAGTCTACATTTTGTGGAATCACCTGCTCTTGCACCTCCAGAAGTCCAAATTGACATGGCAGTTCAGCAACGGTAGGTGTAACTTTCCTTCCCTTCGTGTTACCCTGTTCATTTTTTGGTATTTGGTTGATTTGGTTGCTGATTCCTGTTTTTGCAGATACGAGGCTGAGATTTTGCAAGCTGCAGCTCAGCCCCTTCCTGACAATGACGACGATGCATTCGGCTAAATTGATCTCGCCTGGAGGGGTCTTTCGGCACTGCAAATTTTCTTTGCAGTTACTTGTTTTAGAATCATGTGTCGGGTCAGGTCGGGCTAGAAGTTGCAAATTTGTAGTCAAATGCACACCTTTGTCGTGGTAGATTGTTTTCTGAGTTTCTATAGGTGAATGGTTTTTTCCTTTTTTTGATTTTTTTTCTCCCTTTCTGTATACCCTTGTTGGATAAGACTTGAGAATTTTCAAATGGTATTGATTTTTTTTATCAACTGTGCATTGGTTCAAATCACAGTGAACTGGTCTTTTGTCAACGCTGTCATCACATTGCAACATGTGGTGGTTAGTGGAAGAAGGGGTTGTTTTCCCGGGGAAAATCTACTAGCAATTTGTTTCAGTTAACTTCTTCCCTTCCCATTCTCGTTAGATTCTTCTGCTTGTACGCAATATTAAATGAAAATTAACGCCACTATTGCTGGTATTAGAAGCTCAATTGATCCTCCGATGGTCTCATTGGACCTCGTGCTCGTAGGTGGTCAGGTCGTATTGACGATGAACATGGGGCAGGTTTATTGTTCTGCCCGTCGAAGAAACAGATTTAGATAAAAAAGGTGAAAAACGTGCGAATGGTCGAGAGATATTTGGACTTTTTAGGGTGCACATCTAGATGATTGGAAATCTTGATCAGAAGTGATACGAAAACAGAAAACGCTTGATCTTCACCGTAAGCACAGGAAGCATGATATATTTGTTGCACTTCTTACATCTGCAAAAAGCTTCAATCCTGATTCCTGAACCATGGAATTGAATTAAGCCCCAGTCTGCTTTAAGGTGCCATTGCGTATAGTGACTGAAGTCATTAGTTATGATTACCATCGAGAACTCAATTCTACCGGTTCTAGGATGGTCCAGCTGGTGCCTGCTAGGTGTTGAGTAGTTACTAGTATCTTTACACAACGAAATACAACTGGAGTTGGATTACTTATCAAGTATCTAGGAATGAACCTCATTTCACAGATCATGAGAAAAAAATCTTTCAATGTTCATAACGCAAATCATGAACCATGTCCCTTGAGAGAGTCCTTCAACAATAGCATTGAAATCAACGCAGAAAATAACGAGAAAACTGTTAGGAAATGATTTAAAATATGAACGAGGAATTGTCCCTCAATGACACGTCCTTAGACTTGAATATTAGTTGCAAATATCTCGTCTTATCTCAACCTTGTTGGGACACGTGTGACTTAATCAGTTATTTCTTTTCTTCTTTGAATCATTGCCCAAACAATGTGTCAGATCGATAATCAGTTATCCTCTAATCGTGACTATTTGGATAAGAAAACCATTGGCCAGAGTCTTCTCTAAAATGCCATGTACGTGGATAAAATGTGATGGGAAAAAAAGAAATAACATCACTCTACTTTTGAAATATCTTCTTCTCTGCACTCCGTTGGTTCGTTGGTGTCTTGGCTGGTTTGAAGTGCAACATCAGTCAAGAACGAAAGTCCATTCTATCCTGGGAGGCGATTGCTCGAAGTCCTTGTGCACCAGTAGAGGGAGCAAATTCGTCTTAAGGAGACAACTTAATTTAGTTGGGCTCGAATTCTTGTTCTGTAAGAGTTACATATCTGTTTTTCTTTTCTTATCCTACCAACTTCAGTGTATTCAGTGTTCGATAACAAACAAAAACACTTAACTTAGTGAAGGGGATTTAACACAAAGAAATACACAAGGATCATAACAAAAAGAGTCATGGTAGACATAGCACCATCAAGAGTGAAGCTTCAATTGTTCGTCCAACCATTTGAAAAAGATAAGCAAGTTTTAGATTTTCTTTACGATTTAGACATACAACTAAACGAAAATTTTGACAACATTTAACAGATATAAGTCAGCAGCTTCACCAAACCAAGGCGCAATTTCAGAATAAAGGCTAGAAGTCCAGGTATGCACTCTCAGCAAATAGACTAGCTGGGTACTTTTGTGAGCAACGACACCAATAGAATCTCTAAACCTTATGAATCAAGCTGTTTCATTACTCCCAGCTATGTTACATCAAGAAAACATTCAACTCATTCGACAGCACAAAACAGAATAAAAGAATTGCTAAAGCATTACCTCTCTTGCAGTGGCATTCAGATCACTTGAGCAGATAAACAACCATACTTGCTCCAAATGAATAATATGTAAAACCAATCAGCAATTAGGTTCTGAAGGACCTGATTTTAACTGCTTTAGTTCTCGAATGTGGTCGTCATTTGATATATGGAGTGTTGCACGAAGGTTGGTCAACAACATTTCTTGTTCCCAAGTCAATCTCCCCATCCCAGACGAATATAGTGTCTCAAGAATTGAATGATATGCACGCAATTCCATCATGCGGGTGTTGCAACTCTATCCATATGTTCTCCAGTAGACATTTTTCTGCTATTTTTTGCACCAGCTATAGACTGATAATCATCAAAATCACCATCTGCACCAATTTGCTGACCAGTTAACATATCAGCTGGGTTGTTACTGCCACTGAAACTACAATTAACGGAACAAGAATCATTTTCGTGATTGTAAGGTTCTAAACTTCTTGTCAGTAAACTTCTGATTTCAGCTATTGCCTGTCCCATTTCGGATCCACGCCATCTTGACATGTCTTTATTGGATATCTGCATGTATTGTTCTTCTAGCATTTTACATCTTAAAATAACATTATGAACATTTGCAGATAGCTGCAGAGAATTCTCAGAACACTTGTGTTTATTCTGCTGAATACCATTCGCCCTGGGAGATTGCTTCCTTCTAGTTGTTTTAGTGTTTGGCACTGCTGTCTTGCACGGACGGGTGGACTTCTTCATGGGCGTTTCTTGTGGTCCCAAAATTCGAACATTCTTTCTCGAAGTAGTTTTCCCAAACGAATTGTTTTCCTGATTCTTTACTAATAAATTGGGTGTTTGGTAATGGTAAACCCTCTCATGTGATTCGGGGGGTTTGCATTTTTTAAGATCCTGCAGAAGTCAACAGTATGCTTTCAGTCAGAACTCAGAAAACTCAATTATTGTAAAGAACTAAAATGTTCAAAAATATCTAAATGTTTAAATCACTCTAGTAGACAATTTAACTCCTTCAAATGCTTATAAAAACTAGATGAACCAGTCAATGATGAACCAGTCAATGGCGCAACTGGATATGAGCATATCAAAGAAGGGCAATGTGAAGAGAAATTCCGAGAATAATAGTAATCAGTGTTCAATAGCCTTCTACCTTTGCAATTGTCACCCACTTGTCCTTTTTCCAATTCTGGCGCAACCTCAACCAGGAATGATGAACTTTGAGTTCACGCAAATAACCGAGTGGCAAGACAACATAGTGATTACCATTAGAATAATAAGATACCACTTTCGCACGCTTCCACGATCCACGGTTGAGGATTTCAACAACATCACCAGCTACCAAGGCCCTTGGGAACTCAACGGGAGGAGGGCAGGGCCTCACCAATTTCACAGAAACCCTCGGCTCCAATGCATTGCTCAGCTCCGACGGAGCGCAATCATACTTGACATTGCAGATGGTTGCATTACCCGAAAGAACCACCGCAGGATACCACGAAGGAAAAGGCTTGTGGGTCTCATCCATGACCTCCACCCGAGTTCCTCTACTGAAAATCATCTTCTTTGCAATCTCACCCCTGTCTCCATCGAAAAAGGCAGGTTTGGTGGTACTTACATAAACGTAAACCAATACAGGTCAATCAAAAAAAGGGAAATCGCAAAATAAAACCATTAAACAAGATATACGTCAATCTTCTAAGCCCATCGATTTCGAAAACCAAAACCCATCACGATCAATCACATAATAACCAATATTCAATCGAAGATCCAACAAAACCATCACGATCACACAATTTACAAACAAGACGTCCAAAAACCAATAATTTCCCCAAAAAAAAGATTGCTTTAAGCAATTCGCAGACCATTTGGGCCACAAAAAATCCCATCATCACAAGCTTAAACCCCCCAAAACCTTTCCACAGAACCCCAAAAAAAACTCCGCATGGACTTCCTAACATCGAAAAAGTACTAATCACAGCAATTCTATGGAGAATGAATCGGAAACTCGATCAAAAGAATCACCATTACCTCTCGAGTTCTCGGATTGGAAGAGATTTGACGGCGAGAAACAAAAAAAAAAGGATGGAAAAAGTTTTTTTTTTTTGTTTGCTCCCGTACTATTCTATCACTTCCTAGTTCCTCCCGGATGGTTTCATCTTTATATGAGCGAATTGAAGGGAAATTTTGTGAGGTGAAATTTGTAAGAATGCCCTCAGAACAATCGGTAATGATTTATCGGTCCTTCGTCTTTCGTAGGACCAACATTGCTTATATGTTTATCCGTTTACATGTGGTGTTTCTACAAGTCGGAAAGGATTTTAAGGTGTGATTGTCTTGATCGTTAAGCTTTTTACTTTTCAATCTTACATGTGCATTTTGTGAGTGTGTATTTGTATGATTCTTGCAACTCTATATATATGTGGTTGGGCTCTTCTAATGTGTAAATTTATGAGAAAATTAATGAGTACAGTTTGTCTTTGTAGTTCATTCATATGATTTTTTGTTCCTTTATAAATGAATATTGAATCATGATTCTCCCTTTATTATATATGTAACATTTAATTACATGTTATGGTGGCTATTAATGTAATTGAGTCGTAAATTTTCAAACGTGACGTTTTACTCTTATTTGACTCGTTAATAGCCAAGTCGAGCCACATGTGAGTAGGAGCATTTTCTCGTTAATGATCAACATGTAGGTGATCATTCGAACTCATATCATCAATGGGTTGACATGGATAAGTAATCTTGGTTATGTTTGAACACGATTGTTGGAAAAGATTTTCTCGTATTGCTAAACATTTATATTGTGTTTGGATAATAATGATAGAGAGAAAATAAAAAAGCTATTTTTTTAGAGGAAATAAAATATGAAAAGAAAAATATATGCCTTTTTCATTATTTAGATAGAAATAAGTCTGTTTAACTATTTACTAAAATGTTTATGCTTGTTTAACCATTTATTTCGTCCGAGGATATTTTGAGAAGTACGAGAAATAAACATTCTCTTTATTTTCTCTCAAAATTGGAGAGAAAGTTAAGAGTTCATTTTCTTTATTGCATTTGAGAGTATTTTGGGAAGAATGTGCAATAAAAACTTTATTGCAATTTCTGTTCAAAATTTGGGGAAATTGAATATTCATTTTTGTATAGAAGAGTGCTCTCCAAATCTATATGTTTTCTTTTTTTTCATCTTTTTAGGTTGTTATCCAGTCGAGAGAAAACTTAATTTTCTTTTCTCTTTGTTTTTCTAGTTTAGTTGTATCCAAACAAAACATTAAGGTGTATAACACTTTATAATAGAGTTAGATGCACTATCTACCTGTGTATAATTTTCATTGAAGTAGTGAACAACAAATTTTTGACATCAATGATTAGATGAGTTGATAAAATAGCATTTACTCTGTCCCTATTAGGACGAAAGATCCTTGATTTAAAGTGACCAATTAATTGGATCTGAACCATAAATGCATCGTATTGAATCCTGATTGGTAGAAAGTACTGAGGTTGTAAACAAGGCAGATGCTACTGTTGGAGTTGTCTCCAATCTCGACAAACTTTGAAATTATTTTGGAGGCTAAAATAAGGATAAAGAGTCATGTTAGGTGCAAGGTTGCGTCGATGAAGCAATTGCAAAGTCAACGGAGAAAATGGTTCAAAAATTGGGAGAGAACGAGTCAGAAAAGTGTTACTGTCTGAAAACGACCATTTCATGTCTGCCATAAACGATCGACCGGTTGGAAAATTCCATCTAACTGTTTGTAGTTGGCCATATCGAGTGTGTTTTTGTGATGTTTGTCGTTTGACCGTTTGTAGAAACAGTCGATCATTGTTTACTTGTTTGTATTCATAATCTTTTTTGATAGATTCGTTCGACCGCTCGGGGTGACTTTGTTAGGATTTGTAGCCACCATTAGAGAGATGTTTCTTGGAGAGACCTTGAGAGTTGGGATAGACAAATCATTCTCTAACATTGCAATCTTGGTTTGGCCTTGCTTCCAATTTGGGAAGCAATTAGGGGAAGAAACTTGAAGGAATCCCCCCCCCCCCCCCACCCACCCACAGGTAAGTCGTCGAATCTCGTACTTGTTGTTGTTGTGGTTTGCTTGTGTCTGTTATTGTTTTGTGGTGATCATTTGTATGTTTGGTAGTTGGTTGCTTACTCTTACAGGTGTTTGACAAAAATTTCGAGTGCCCATCTTGAGGAATTTGGTGCTTGAAATTCCAACAATTGCATGTCTCGTTAATTGGTATGACCTTGCAATGTTCGTTGTACCTCTTTGTAAATTGGTATGACCTTACACATGTTCTGATATCCGTTTACTCAGGAATTTTAAAAGTAATTAAAATATGTTTAATAGTCTAATACAAGTCTACTATTTACATTCTACTAAAAACAACTAAAAAATGTGTAATAGACTAATATGTCATATTCAATTCTTTTATACTTATTAGTGAACATTTTTTGTGATTTATCATGTCAAACTTGTTTCAAAAAATTTAGGTACACATTTTAGTTACATATTATTGTTAATTTAGGTGCATCGTGCATATATAATGTTAGGTGTTGTTAGTTTAGGTATGATTGTATGAATGAAACATTTGTTGCTGCTTTGAGTGTTAATGACCATATTTACGTGTAGGATTTAGAATTAATAGTGTAGGCACATAAAATTGAATAAATTTTGTATTGTATTCCTCGTACCGACCCGTCATACAATCCCCCAGGGGCTTAGTGGAGTGGTTAGGAGTGAATGCGTGAAGACGCATGTTCGAAATCCCGTTCTGTATGTCAAACGTTCATGGTGTAAACGATGTTGACCACCTCCAGTTTAGAACTGCAACTCGTCTAACCCAAGAGACGGGTACCAAAAAATTCTGGATCATCGAAAAAAGAAAAAAAAGACGAGACCCGTTGTACTCCCGTTTATCTGGCGGCCACGTGTATGAGGTTAGGAAAACGAGCGTGACCATACCAACTCATATTTATATGCCTAGAAAATAAAATGTCTTCTTAAATTTTTTTAAAGACTACTCGAAATGCATTATAATGAATTATGACCCTTCAAAAACAAATTTGTTGTCATTATCCTAAAGATAAACTAATTGGTAGGGGTTGTAAGGGCACCCTCAATGGGGGTGCCCCCGATCAGGGGTGTCAAAGATCATGTTTGGAACGATTTACGAATTTGTAGGGACATGCCTATGGAGATAAATAAGTTCGTTTAAATATAAGAGTGCGCTTGTTGTGAGTGTAATAGTGAGTAAAAAATTAAGTAGGTAGTTTCTCACATATTCAAGTATGCTTGTAATGGGAAAAATTGAACGTGTGAAAAAATTAGGCTGAGTAAAACTATTACTTCCATATGGAGATGGTTAATCAATTCCCTTCCTCCCCGTGGGTAACAATTATGGAATTTGTTTCTTCTTTTTTTAACTTCTACCACATGTATTCGGTAGAAAATATATTTTAAGATAACTAAAAACTATATCTCATCGGATTTGTACTAATGAAAAAAGTAAAATTTACCCCCTTAAAAAGATTGGTCTTATAATTATTACTCTGGAATTATTCTCTTTTAATTTTTACACTCACGCACCTCGGGGGAGAAAAATAATAATGTGATCATCATAAAATTTAGAGATGTAGCTGCATGGGGATTAGGGACCGTTATTCTTTGAGAATCTTGAAAATCCTTATTAATGTTGGGATATTTCAAATTTTTGCTACCACAGTTTTTTTAAAGTTTTTTCATGTTATTTTTTTTACCTTCATAATGATATTTACACAATTTTCACATGAAATTGACCAAAAGCACAATTGCACACATGTATATATAGGTTTTTTAAACTTATGCTCTTTCCGTAAACAAAAAAACCTAATTATTTTACACACATTGTTAGTTGTTATCCTCTACTAAATAGAACTACACTATCATCTTTCCCAATTCGTCTGTTGGTACGCTTGGATTCACTTTTTTTTTAAACCCTTTGACGCTTGTTATTTATTTTGTCTACAGTTCTATTTTGATTCAAGTTGAATCTGGGCTTGAAACTCAACGCCTGAGACTTGACTGGGGTTTTATTAAATTATTTAATGTATATTCAAAGTATTGGGTGTAGTTGATATATAACGTAAGTTTTTTTTTCATTGTTTTATATTTTGTTGGTCTGCGTGTTGTATTCTCTCTATTCTCATATAAACGCATGGCGATTTTATGTGCCGATTTGTTACAACATACCAACTTAAACTAATTTTCCAACACGATCTATATTTACTGCCGTTAGCATGGATATATACATCAGATTTTTGCTAAGTGTAACAAAACGAGGTGAACTTATCCAAAAAATAAATAAATTAAATGAATACAATTATTATTTCAAATCGTCGAAACGGTATTACATGTTTCATTTTCAACATTATTACTGTGAGAACCTAATCCCTTGATTAAGGTTAATTAAGTTTAAGAACCTTAAACCCTGATTAGTGAGAGTATATAAACCAACCCAAACCCTTTCCTTCTCATTCTTTCCTTCTCTCTCTTTTTCATCTCACTCTCTCCCTCAACACTTTCTCTCCCTCCCTTGTAGTTCGTCGGTGGAAGAAGGAGGAGTTGCGGGTGCGCCGGCAAGTCTGGTCGTTGGAGTTCAAGGAAGGTGTGGAGTTCGCCGGAGATACGCCCTTTTGCGTGGGAGGATCGTCGTTGCTCTTCGGAAGCTTCTTCAAGCTTCCAAGGTATGCCAAGCCTTGCTTTTACGCTCACCAAGGTTGTGTGGGTGTTTGAGTGTTCGACGGTAGGCCGAATGGCTCGTCGGAATAGTGTGGCAGAAGTTCTGCTCTGTTTCGGTCGACCGGTGCTCAATTCGGTCGACCGGTTGTAGTGTAATTCGGGCGTTCTCGCACGAATCGGTCGAACGATACCCCATGGGTGGTCGACCGATTGTTCGTGTGAGCGAGAAGATGAAGACCCTGAGTGTTTTCGGTCGACCGGGTCCCCTTTGTCGGTCAACCGAATGCACTGTTGTATGTCGGTTGGGGGCGTTGACCTTCTAAACGGTCGACCGCCTCTTTGACCAAGTTCGACCGGACGTACTGTTTTAAGTCGGTTGGGGGTGTAGACTTCTAAACGGTCGACCGCCCTGAGATCCTGTTCGACCGATGACTTAAGACAACTTATGTGTGGTTCGACCGATTCATATTTCGGTCGACCGGTAATGACCTTGTAGAATGTTGAAGTCCCTGTGGTTTTTCGGTCGACCGGAAGCCCATTGCCGTTCGACCGTTGGGATGTGTTATTTAATATTTATTTTGTGACGTAGACCTTCAAAACGGTCGACCGCCCAGAGACCTTTGTTCGACCGTTTCGATGTTTTCCTTGGTTCGACCGATGGACTGTGGTTCGAACCAAGTACCGGTTTTAACGACCAACCGGTCGACCGTATGACCTTTTCCGGTCGACCGTTGGAGCCCAGTATTTGCATTGGTTGTTTATAAGCGCGTTGGTGTGTGGATTGCATTTATTGTTTATGTTCCCATGATATGACATGTGCATTGAGACCTAGGTAGTAGACTTGTGGAACCATATTCCCCTTTGCATGATCTATATGTGATGACTGTTATGACTGTCGGCCTGTGTGGCGACAGAGATGACCTTAGCCTTTGTGGCGAAGGAGATGACCTTAGCCTGTGTGGCGACGGAGATGACTGCTAGCCCTTGTGCAGCAGAGTTCTGTACCTTAGCCTGTGTGGCGACGGAGATGACCGACCGATGATGTTCCGGCGGATGTGCTCGACCGATGTTGTTCCGGCGAGTATGATCGTCCAGCTGTGACACGGCTGGCGAGTATGACCGACCAGAGCGACGACTCTGGCGGATTGTGGTCTTCAACCACTGATCAGATCTGATGATGACTCGGAATTGCGTGCGACCCTCACCGAACCCATATGACTAGTGTAGCTGCGAGTGAGGGTGTGTCGCGTATTTTCCGTATGACCGCATGTGCCTGCGGTGGGTATCTACGGATGTCCAAAACTAGACTTATGACTAATGAACTCCGGTTGGGGAAATGACTTTTATGACCTTATGACCCGTTTAGGGAATGACCAGTTATGATTTATGTTTGGCATAATACTAGTATGATAGGTCATGTTTCGCATTGCATATAGGTGGGTTTGGCATACGGGTTTTCCTTCGGGAGACTCACGACATTGTTGTTTGCTTTCAGGTTCCCACTTCGGGAGCTGCTTGGGTGGTGACTGAGGACGAGTGCATCTTGGAGTCGGGTCCTCGTGTCGGTTTTGAGGTTATTATGACTACTTGTATATCTGTATATTGTATTTTGATGTAGTCATTCTTTTGACAACTCCTGTATACGGTGCAACACCATAAATATTATATTTATATTGTCGAGTAGCGTCCCCTGTGATGATGTTTATCCTTTGATTATCATTTATTTAAAAGTTTAAATTTTCCGCTGTTTCGGGGATGTTACAATTACACCTGACTTTTGTTAAGTAGACTTCTACTTCTACCAAACCATAGACACACATTTATTCGTAATCAAGTTAGCAACTTTGTACTTAAGGCTTCTAAAACGTACATGAGCAATTGAATATAATTATACTTTTTATTTCTTGGTATGTCATTTTTTTGAGCCATCTCGATCGGTACAAGAGAAGGAAACGTCAGTCCATTTTATTTAAAAGTAAATTAAAATAGTCAATAGTTACAGTTAGAAAAGTCAATTTGGGATCCTACAATTGTGGATACGCAGATGTTCGTGGGAGATATTTCGTTTTTTTCCACGCAAAAACTCGTTCGAATTTACATTTTACAACCCTTTCTTTCCGGAAACGGGAAAAAGAAGGGAGCAACAACGAAGTAACGACAATTGGATTTCCGCAACTGTTTGGGATATTTTATGCAATATTCACTTGAGTGCAATTTCCTACCGGTGCATATAAAACACCAAGTACAAGTACGAGTGCTACAATGGTATCGTAACCAAAACAAAGATCTCCCAATTCGCCGTCAATCTTCTCTTCTCCTCCAATCCGCGAACTTAATCTAGAGGTAAGTTTTCTCGATTCCAAATGATCGTATGTTGCAATTGTTGTTTCTTGTTCGAGTTTTGGATTCATTCGTTCGGTGAATTATTTTCCTTTGGCATTGAGAATTCCCATCATCTCTCCGTCTATTTAGTGGTGGACAGACGGATGTACAAACCCAAGGAGACAGACAAATTCTGCCAGAGCCTGCCTCCAGTTAAGCCCGGGTCGGAAATCATTTGACCCCCGGGATAAATTGCAGGTCACCAATCGCCTACGCTCGCATGGGATCGTGCATGGAATTGTTGTTTGTGTTTGTTTTCGTCTAGTTCATTTGTTTCTCGACTGCAATTAGTAACCTTTTGATGTCAAGGAGTTAATGCTGACTTTGTTTTGGGGTTTGTTGGAGAGATTTAGTGTTTTGAGCTTTTGATCACCATAAACAACGGATAATGGATTATTATTTTCAATCTGTAGTTTCTTAAAACTGCTCAAAGCAATATTTTTTTTGGAAAACATATGGATTTCAAACGTTTTGTTCATCATATCTTGTTATCTTGTGGTAAATTTTCGTGATCGTGATGGTTCTGTTGGATACTTAATGGATCAATAGATGTTATGTGATCAACATGAATTTCACCTAAGGGTGCAAATCATTATCTGTTTTCCTAACTTGTTTTTTTTAATGATACAGGGATTGTTGTTGTTGTGAGATTACAAACACCATGTGTAACGTACCCGAAAACAGCGGAAAATTTAAACAATAATAAAGACCGTCAACGGTCAACGCTGGGCACGTCACGGGAAACAAACCAACATATATAATATAAATATGATCCACGTGGAAGTCAAATATACAAACTGACTGTGATTACGACAAAAGCTATACAATATGTAATCACCTCAAAAGAAAGAGACTGATAACTACAGGATCTGATCTCGGGGGCACCGTCCTCGGTCACCACCTCAAACTCTAACCCTGCTCGCTACCTGAAATGCAAACAACAAACATGCCTGAGTTCCCTGTAGGAACCCCGTATACCAAACCTCCTAAAATACAAAAAGGAATTAAAGACAATGCAATGCTATGCACATGATCATCCGCCTCGGGCCCACAATAATGCCCTCACCGCCTCCGCGGCACTGAACCACTCCTGCCACTAGGGTCAAGTCAGTCCACCGCTGCCTCACAAGGGTCAGTCGACACCACTGCTCCCTAAAAAGTGCAGGAAGGAACCCCCGGTACACGCCGCACCCATGGAGCGAGTCAGCCCGCCGAATACACAACTCGGGTCAGACGACAGCCACTGCTCCCCCAAGAGTCGCCTAACGCGCACCCTGCCGGAACATCCTCGGCCTACCGCTAAACCCTCGCAAACTGCCCAAGGTTTACGATACACATCCCTCACACCCCGCTCGGTAAGAGAGGAAAAAGTACAACAATAATACGCCTTCGTCGAAGGTGAAATCCGTAGCTCTCAAAGCCGGTAATCAACCGTCGCCTCGGAGCCGGTAGTCGACCTGACATCGACGGATCGCGTGTGGATAAATCCACCAACCTGCGGCAGATCGGTCGACCGCTACAAGCACACCGGTCGACCGGTCCCCCACACAGTACACAGTACTGTACAAACAAATCTACCGGTCGAACCACGCCAACCGAATTACCGACCAATCGGTCGAACAAAAGTCATCTAGCGGTCGACCGTTTGGAAGGTCTACGCTATACAATTTTATATAATATATATATCCGACCGGTCGAACCAAGGGGCCGTTCGACCGATAACAGGACTTTCAATATTTTGCCCAAGTCTCGTTCGGTCGACCGGAACTGAAATACAGTTCGACCGAATCAACACTAGCACTCTACCGCTTAATTAAATGCTCAGACGGTCGACCGAAAGTTAAAGAGCGGTCGACCGTTTTAATGGTCAAAGCTCCCAACCGACTTAGCATCGAATGGATCGGTCGAACAAGGTAAAGGACGTTCGACCGTTTAATAAGTCAAAATCCCCAACCGACCCATTCTCATCGTTATTCGGTCGACCGGCTGAGTGGTCCCGTTCGACCGATAACAGCATAACCCCTTTTTCCCGCACAAATCTGGCATAACGGTCGACCGTCCTAAGACATCGTTCGACCGTTCGCGGGTAAAAAATCCAAATAATAATAGGATCGGTCGACTGCCCACAGGCACCGGTCGACCGATCGTCGTCTTCAACCTCTGAATTGGTTGAAATCCGACGGGGAATTCGACACCAACGTCGATCCCCAACACTCACAAGGCTTATGTGAGTTATAATGAAGATTTGGCATACCTTTTTGATGGTTGTGGAAGTCTCCCAAGCTTGAGTTACTTCACTCCTCTTCTGCTTCCTTCTTCTCCTTCTTCTCCTCTTCTTCTACTTCACCTTCTTCTTCTTCTCCGACGTTCACCTCCTCTCACTCTCTGATAACAGGCAATGATGAAGAAAACGTCCAAACCTTTATCTCTTTACAACAACACCTTAAATAGCCAAATCCACCTACACCTCATTCAATCACACTTAACCTAAAACCTAACCAACCAAAGCCATCCACCTCAATCTCCACATGTCCAACACCTCCACCTCTCCATGCAGGATTAATTAGGGTTAATTAGGTTTAGTTTAATTTAATTAGGGTGCTTAGATTAGGTTATTACAATCTACCCTCCTTAAAAGAATTTCGTCCGCGAAAATCGAAACAACTGACTTACCGGAACAACTCTGGATACTGCTTCCTGACATCCTCCTCAATCTCCCAGGTAGCCTCTCTGATAGTGTGATGCTGCCACCTGACCTTCACCATCGGAATCGCTCTCCTCCTGAGCTGATGTACCATCTGGTCCACAATCTCAACTGGTCTCTCATCTAATGACAAATCCTGCTGGATCTCAGGTACTGATATCTCTATCACATGAGCTGGATCGGCCACGTACTTCCTCAACATAGAAACATGGAAGACGTTGTGAAGTCCTGCGAACTGTGGCGGTAAAGCAATCCTATACGCCACCTCACCAACCCGATCCAATATCTCAAACGGTCCGACATATCTCGGACTCAGCTTCCCCTTCTTCCCGAATCTCATCACACCTCTGGAAGGTGAGATCTTCAGGAAGACATGATCTCCTACATCAAAAGTCAGCTCACGCCTCCGCGTATCAGCATAACTCTTCTGCCTGCTCTGCGCCGTAGCTAGTCGTCTCCGAATCACGTCGACCTTCTCTGAATACAACTGAATAATGTCAGGTCCAACTAGCTGTCTCTCGCCCACATCACTCCAGCATACCGGCGATCTACACGGTCTCCCGTATAATGCCTCATATGGTGCCATCCCAATACTCGAATGGTAGCTGTTGTTGTAGGCGAACTCTATCAACGGCAAGTGCTCATCCCAATGTCCGGCCCAGTCCAGTGTACACGCTCTCAGCATGTCCTCCAATGTCTGTATCGTCCGCTCTGACTGGCCATCAGTCTGTGGGTGGAAAGCTGTGCTAAACTTCAGACGTGTCCCCAGTGCTCTGTGTAGACTCTCCCAAAATCTCGAAGTGAATCTGGGATCTCTGTCTGAAATGATACTGACTGGTACGCCATGAAGTCTGACAATCTCCTCAATATATAACTTAGCTAGACCCTCCAGAGCAAGAGTAGTCTTAATAGCTAAGAAATGCGCCGACTTGGTCAGTCGATCGACTATAACCCAAATCGCATCGTGGAATCTCCGTGTCTTCGGTAGCCCCGTAACAAAATCCATCGTCACGTGCTCCCACTTCCACTCGGGCAACTCAATCCTCTGCATCTGCCCTGCTGGTCTCTGATGCTCGATCTTCACCTGCTGACAGACCAAACACCTCGACACAAAGTCTGCAATGTCCTTCTTCATACCTCGCCACCAGAAATTCCGCTGCAGATCTTTGTACATCTTGGTGCTCCCTGGATGAATGGAATATCTCGATCTGTGTGCCTCCTCCATGATGTCATGTCTCAGGTCCTCTGTCTTCGGCACCCAGATACGGTCTCTGAATCTCAGACCTCCATCCACTCCAACTCTGAAGTCTGACCCATCTCTGGCAGCTAACTGTAACAAACTGCTCAACTCCTCATCTGTAGTCTGAGCATGAATCACTGCTGATACTGTCTGAGGCTCTACTCTCAATCCGGCAATCACTGCGCCCTCAGAGCTATCAGCAAATGGCCTCCACTCTGCCAAGGACTCTAGCAGACTCCACTCCTGAATGCATAGGCCTGCTACTGATACCTCCACCTTCCGGCTCAAAGCATCTGCAACTGTGTTCGCCTTCCCCGGATGGTAAGAGATAGTGAAGTCATAGTCCTTAATGAACTCAAGCCATCTGCGCTGCCTCATGTTCAGCTCCTTCTGCGAGAACAGGTACTTCAGACTCTGATGATCTGTAAACACCTCGAACTGCTCGCCATAAAGATAGTGTCTCCAGGTCTTCAGTGCATGAACCACTGCTGCTAACTCCAAATCATGTGTCGGGTAATTCCTCTCATGGACCTTCAGCTGTCTGGATGCGTACGCGATCACCCTCCCGTGCTGCATAAGTACACATCCTAAGCCAACACCTGAAGCGTCGCTATAAATCACGAATCCACCCGTGCCACTCGGCAATGATAAAACTGGTGCTGTGGTCAACAGTCTCTTCAGCTCCTGAAAGCTGTCCTCGCACTTCTGCGACCAAACAAAAGTGACTCCCTTCGGCGTCAGAGCCGTCAGTGGTGCTGCCAATCTCGAGAAGTCTTTGATGAAGCGACGGTAATAACCCGTCAGTCCAACAAAGCTCCTAATCTCCGTCACACTCGCAGGGGTCCTCCACTGTGTCACCGCCTCTACCTTCGCCGGATCCACTGATATCCCCTCTGCCGATACAATGTGTCCGAGGAATGCCACTATGTCCAACCAAAACTCGCACTTTGAGAACTTAGCATATAACTGCTGAGCCCTCAAGATGCTGAGTACAATCCTCAGATGCTCTCTGTGCTGCTCTACATCGGGTGAATAGATCAAAATGTCATCCACGAAGACAATCACAAATATGTCAATATACTGCCTGAATGTCCGGTGCATCAGATCCATGAATGCTGTCGGAGCATTCGTCAATCCAAATGGCATCACCAAAAACTCATAGTGTCCATATCTCGTCCTGAAGGCTGTCTTCTGGATGTCCTCATCTCGAATCCTCAACTGGTGATATCCTGAACGCAGGTCAATCTTCGAGAAAACCTTCGCTGACTGCAGCTGGTCAAAGAGGTCCTCGATCCTAGGTAAGGGATACCTATTCTTCACTGTCATCTGGTTCAGCATCCTGTAGTCTATGCACATCCTCAAGGATCCGTCCTTCTTCTTCACAAACAAAACTGGTGCACCCCAAGGCGAGACACTCGGTCTGATAAATCCAGAGTCCATCAACTCCTGCAACTGCTTCTTCAACTCTGTCAACTCAGCAGGTGCCATCCGGTATGGAGCCTTCGACTGTGGTGTAGTGCCAGCTACCAACTCAATGCCGAACTCCAACTCCCGGTGTGGTGGTAAACCTGGAATCTCCGCTGGAAAAACATCCGCGAACTCCTGCACCACCTCAATGTCCTCTAGCCTCTGAGACTCTGCCTCCGCAACCACAAGTGTCGCCAGAAATGCTGCACAACCCTGCTTCAACAGTCTCTGAGCTCTCACAGCAGATACAATGATGCGACCCCCTCTGCTTTTGATCCCTCTAATCAGAATATCAGGCAAACCCTTCCTCGGGATCAAAATCTTCTTCTCACGGCACAAGACTCGAACATCATATTGGGACAGCCAATCCATCCCAAGTATGACATCAAAGTCCTCCATCGGTAGCAAGACCAGGTCTGCCGGAAACTCCTGATCTCCCGAAACAACCGTGGCGCCGGGGACAAATCTCCCCACAGTGCCCACCAGACCCAGGGGTGTGCTGACCTCCAACGTGGCAGTCAACATCGCAAGGGTACAGCCCAACACTCCCGCAAATCGCTCTGAGATGAACGAGTGTGTCGCGCCACAATCAAATAACACCCTAGCTACTGAACCTGCGACAAGAAGTGTACCTTCCACGACAGCGCCTCCCTCCCGAGCCTCCTCTGCCTGGATGGTGAAAACTCTGCCAGTGCGCTGCCCCTGCTGTGGTCGGAAAGGTGGTCTACCTCCGCCTCCTCCTCTGCCTGGTGCGGGTAAACCCGGTGGTCTGCTCGGCCCAGCTCCTCGGCTCGGACAGCTCCTAATAAAGTGGCCCAGCTGGCCACACCCATGACATGCTCCGGGGGTGAAGCACGGCCCGGAGTGAAACCTCCCACAAGTACCACAAGGCTCAGGTCGTGGTACTGCAACTCCTGCTCCCTCGTATCGGGGCCTCTTGCCCGGATTCCCTCCAGTCTGCCCTCCTGGCCTCCCAGAGAACCTACCTGATGGCCTCCTCTCATCCTGGTAGTTCTCCCTGTAGTCACGATCAAGAACAGTAGCACTCTTCACCGCATCAGCTAATGTGCTCGGCATGTGTGTCAGCACTTTCGTCCTCAACTGCTTCCGGAGCCCTCGGACGAACTTCCCTGCTCTCTGCTCCTGTGTAATATACATCTCGGGACAGTAACGCTCAAGGGCGTTGAACTTCCCGATGTAGCCTGCCAAGGTCATGTCTCCCTGCTGAAGACTCAGAAACTCCTCCCTCTTTGCATCCTGGACATGCTGCGGAAAATACTGCTCGTTGAACTCGCCAACGAACTCCTCCCAGGCTATATCATCTCTGTCCGCAAACACCACTGCAGATGTGGACCTCCACCAGTTGGACGCAGCACCGCCCAACACATAAGTAGCCAGGCCCACTCTCGTCTCCGGAGGACAACCAATAGCACTGAAGATCTTCTGCATAGTGAAGATCCACTCCTCCGCAGCCTCTGCGTCGTACTGCCCCAGAAAGGTAGGCGGATGCTGGCGCATAAACCGGTCATGCATAGCGCCAGTCCCCGTCTGCCCAGTCTGTGCCGTCTGCTGCTGTAGCATCTCTGTCAGACGTCCGACCGTATCGAACAACGTCCGACGCTCATCCTCCCAAGCCTCATCCCTCGCAGTCTCACTCTCACCGCGAGTATGGGCAACTGCCTTCTCCCGTCTAGGAGGCATCTGCCAAAGGAAACAAGACAATATCAATATAATCTGTGCATGCATGATCCTCTAGACCTAACTCCTAACTCAAGGTGGTTTCTTTGGACAAGTACGCCGAGATCAACGCTCTGATACCAAATTGTAACGTACCCGAAAACAGCGGAAAATTTAAACAATAATAAAGACCGTCAACGGTCAACGCTGGGCACGTCACGGGAAACAAACCAACATATATAATATAAATATGATCCACGTGGAAGTCAAATATACAAACTGACTGTGATTACGACAAAAGCTATACAATATGTAATCACCTCAAAAGAAAGAGACTGATAACTACAGGATCTGATCTCGGGGGCACCGTCCTCGGTCACCACCTCAAACTCTAACCCTGCTCGCTACCTGAAATGCAAACAACAAACATGCCTGAGTTCCCTGTAGGAACCCCGTATACCAAACCTCCTAAAATACAAAAAGGAATTAAAGACAATGCAATGCTATGCACATGATCATCCGCCTCGGGCCCACAATAATGCCCTCACCGCCTCCGCGGCACTGAACCACTCCTGCCACTAGGGTCAAGTCAGTCCACCGCTGCCTCACAAGGGTCAGTCGACACCACTGCTCCCTAAAAAGTGCAGGAAGGAACCCCCGGTACACGCCGCACCCATGGAGCGAGTCAGCCCGCCGAATACACAACTCGGGTCAGACGACAGCCACTGCTCCCCCAAGAGTCGCCTAATGCGCACCCTGCCGGAACATCCTCGGCCTACCGCTAAACCCTCGCAAACTGCCCAAGGTTTACGGTACACATCCCTCACACCCCGCTCGGTAAGAGAGGAAAAAGTACAACAATAATACGCCTTCGTCGAAGGTGAAATCCGTAGCTCTCAAAGCCGGTAATCAACCGTCGCCTCGGAGCCGGTAGTCGACCTGACATCGACGGATCGCGTGTGGATAAATCCACCAACCTGCGGCAGATCGGTCGACCGCTACAAGCACACCGGTCGACCGGTCCCCCACACAGTACACAGTACTGTACAAACAAATCTACCGGTCGAACCACGCCAACCGAATTACCGACCAATCGGTCGAACAAAAGTCATCTAGCGGTCGACCGTTTGGAAGGTCTACGCTATACAATTTTATATAATATATATATCCGACCGGTCGAACCAAGGGGCCGTTCGACCGATAACAGGACTTTCAATATTTTGCCCAAGTCTCGTTCGGTCGACCGGAACTGAAATACAGTTCGACCGAATCAACACTAGCACTCTACCGCTTAATTAAATGCTCAGACGGTCGACCGAAAGTTAAAGAGCGGTCGACCGTTTTAATGGTCAAAGCTCCCAACCGACTTAGCATCGAATGGATCGGTCGAACAAGGTAAAGGACGTTCGACCGTTTAATAAGTCAAAATCCCCAACCGACCCATTCTCATCGTTATTCGGTCGACCGACTGAGTGGTCCCGTTCGACCGATAACAGCATAACCCCTTTTTCCCGCACAAATCTGGCATAACGGTCGACCGTCCTAAGACATCGTTCGACCGTTCGCGGGTAAAAAATCCAAATAATAATAGGATCGGTCGACTGCCCACAGGCACCGGTCGACCGATCGTCGTCTTCAACCTCTGAATTGGTTGAAATCCGACGGGGAATTCAACACCAACGTCGATCCCCAACACTCACAAGGCTTATGTGAGTTATAATGAAGATTTGACATACCTTTTTGATGGTTGTGGAAGTCTCCCAAGCTTGAGTTACTTCACTCCTCTTCTGCTTCCTTCTTCTCCTTCTTTTCCTCTTCTTCTACTTCACATTCTTCTTCTTCTCCGACGTTCACCTCCTCTCACTCTCTGATAACAGGCAATGATGAAGAAAACGTCCAAACCCTTATCTCTTTACAACAACACCTTAAATAGCCAAATCCACCTACACCTCATCCAATACACCATGATCTTCACCAGAGGAAATAGGGTGGAGGTTATGGATCCCACACGCAAGCCATTCCCTTCGTGGTATCCTGCTGTGGTTCTTTCGGGCAATGCGACCATCTGCAATGTCAAGTATGAGAGTTCTCCATTCGAGTTGAGCGATGCGATGGAAACAAGGGTATCGGTGAAATTGGTGAGACCATGCCCTCCTCCTGTTAATTACCCTAGACCTTTGGTATCCGGCGATGTAGTTGAAGTCTTATTCCGTGGATCGTGGAAGCGTGCCAAAGTGTCGTCACCTGATTATAATGGCAACCACTATTTTGTTGCATTGATCAATTCTTCTCACTCATTCAGAATTCATCGCTCCTGCATAAGGTTGCGACAAAACTGGAAAAAGGAGAAGTGGTCGACAATCGCAAAGGTAGAAGGCTTTGGTTCTCTTGAATTATTATTTCATCGTTTCCACACTGTTCTTGCATGACATTCGCATATCCAATTCACATTTGAGGGGTTGAATTGCTTACAGAAATGATTTTTGCATTCGGTTCTTTAGTTTGGGGTATAATTATATGTATATTATTGACTTCTACAGGATCTCAAAAAATGCAAGCCTCCCAACCCTCATGACAGAGTTTACAATCTCATAGTTCCCGATGACTTGGTAATTAGCGGTGTTGACGAATCATTTGGGAAAACTACTGCAAGTAAGAATGTTCGAATTTTGGCACCACAAAAAACAACCATGAAGAGAAAGTCCAACCTTCAGCGTAAGCCAACGGCACCAAGCACAAGAACCACCAGAAAAAAGCGATCCACCAAAGTGAATGACGTTCAGCAGAATCAGTGCAGGAGTTGTGGGGATTGTTTCCAATTATTTTTAAGCATTTGTAACGTTGTTTCGAGGTGCAAAATGTTGGAAGAAAAATGCTTGCAGTTGTCCAATAATGGCATGTCAAGACAGTCTGAATTGGATTTGGGGCTGGGAATAACTGAAATCAGAAGTTTGCTGATGAAAAGTTTAGAGCCTTACAATCCCGAGGACGATAATTGCTCCGTTACTTGTGGTTTCAGTGGCAGTAACATCCCAGCTGATGCATTAGCCGGTCAGCAAGCCGGTGCAGATGATGATTTTGATGATTGCCAGCCCTTGGTTGATACTAGAGAACATCTGGATAGTGCTGCAATTACCCGTGCGATCGAGTTGCGTGCTTATCATTCAATAATGGAGACATTGTATACAAGTGGGATGGGGAGCTTGACTTGGGATCAAGAAATGTGGTTGACGAATCTTCGTGCTGCACTTCATATATCAAACACTGATCATATGAGGGAGCTAAAGCAGTTAAAATCTAATCCTTTAAAAATGATAGTAGCTGATTGCTCTGATCATTCTTTTAAGCACAGGTCTTGCTTATGCAAGTAATCTTAATTCGTTCACAAGGAGAGGTTGTTTTCTCGGCAGATGTTTTTATTTAGTTATACTGTCAAGTGAAAAACATGTTGTAAATTGCTTGGGAGTTGGGAGTATTGAAAAACTTTTGCTCAGGGAGTATGATGATTTTAGTTTTGTTGTTTATCTGAAAGTATTTGACTTAATCGACTAATTGTCGGGACATACACATTGCGGTTCCTGGTCTTTATATTGTTATTAGTCATGTATTTGTGAAGTGTTCGTCTGCTCTAGTTGAATATTCAAAGCTTTTAAACGAATTTTTATCTGATGTGTTATGTATGTATTTTTTTGGAATCATTTTCCTGAAAGCTGAACTTTTTAAAGAGAGAATTGAAGTGTTTTTTTGCTCATTACATATTTGTCGAATCAATGGAATTATTTAATTTCTAGGATCTTCAATCTCTCGACTGTTTTCATCGTATGTCAAATTTTTGATATGATTACAACCTACAAACCATCATAACATTACTAGTTACTGAGAAATGACTAGGAGTGAAACTAGTATATTACTGTGAAACAAAGAAATTTAAACAGTATTCATCTTTTAGCAGGCAGAATGTCAATAAACATTGTAGAAAGCAGAAGATCCCCATCTCTACGAATGCTCATGGAACCAAATCTAGCTGAAGTTAGCCAAAGATCAATTCAAATTGAGTTCGATTGGAGATTTGTTCAGTTCAAAACTAGCGAATCAAACATTAACTTGACTGGTTTCAGCTTGATAATTTAACGAGTATATCATGGTATCAAAATTGTTTGTTCGTTAATAACTCTATTTCTTAATTCGATCTATTGACTAATTTTATACAATACGCACATTATTTTTATGGCCATGTTCATCCACTTGTATTTATATGTACATATTCTTCTCCAATAATGATACGTACGTATTACTATTCACATTAATTTTTCATGATTATTGTCTTCGTTTCTAAGGTGCAACAAAAATTACAAAACAATAGATGTACAATTTGTTGATACAATTACAAATATGTTCATGTAATACAGTGAGTTACATATGTCGAATAAATATTCCATAAGGATCTAGATAAAGTCAACATACAAAACACATGTATAGGAAAACAAGAAACGAAGGAATAATGATCAGAGACGACCTCGAAGACCGAGCCGTCGGAAGGCGACCTGTCTCAGAGAAAATATCGGGCTACATACCAGTGTGTTTGATGGTCTGCCAGTTTTCTCCCAGGATAGAACGGTCACACCGTCGATCAGGCGCACACTGGAGTCGACGGACCACGAAAGCAGCGAGGAACCTCGCAAGAATCAGTCGTCGAAGAACTCTGGATTCAGAGACCTAAAATCGCCGGAGAGGGACGGTTTTCGTAGAGAGAGGATGAGAATAAAACGTGTGTATACAGGAGGGAACCGACCGTAATATATATATATATGTATTTAATCTTGTAACCGTCAAGGACTTAATTGCAAAAAAACAATTACGATGATGTCCAAAAATAAATACACCTATCACCCTGAGGCTAAAACCTCTAATTTCCCCCAAAACCCTCGCTACCTCGCCACGCCCTGGACCGGGACGGACGGGCGCGCACGTGTGTGTGGAGAATTTTCTCCTCATCTCTTTCCACCTACAAAAGGTCAAGTGGATAGGATGTTTATAACATCCTTCGACTTGTTAGCTTCACCAATGTGAGACTAAAAGTGAGGTGGACACTTGGCACATAAGACAATAGTTCTCATCTTCATCTCAACATTGGATTTCTCCAATTGAGCTATTCATGGGCCTAACCTAAACTCAATAATCCAACACAAATGTTATATAGACAAATGACAACAAAGAGAAGAAGCACCAAAATCCGTATTCCACTTCAACCCATTTCCGAGCTGAACACAACAACAAACCCTTTGATCCCAAAGTAATAGAAATAAACAAGAAATGAAATCATCAAGACTTGCGATTTGGGCTTGTAAAATTTCTTTGGATCTCATATCCAAGAAAATGTCCGAGGGTTACTTTAGATAGCCTAAAATACCATGATTTTTCAGGGAAAATGATATTGTTTAGAAAAAATACAGTTTCCAATCATACAAAAGGTATTTGGATTACCGTGAATAAATACATTATAAATATTATTATTATTTTGTGTGGATGAAAACGTGCTTTTTGGAAGAAAAAAAGGTATAATATATCTTTTTGTCTCAAATATGTTGTGTCTCTCTTTCATTCTTTGTTTACGATGAAATATTTGATTTTACAAAAATAACGTTTTTAGTGAAACACACTACTACGTATGACAAGTATTTTTAAAATAAATTATTTGAATTAGACGTCATTTGAAAAATATATATCTAAAATAAAAGATCTGAAACCTTTAATTACTCAAAATCGCAAAAAAAGAAGAGTTTTTTTACATGTTCTCACCGCGGCCGGTTATCACAACCTATATACGAGCTAAAGACAAAGTCAAACAGCAGTCTTGGGCCTGGACTGAAGCACTACGGGTCGAGCCCAGCCCAACCCGACCCGATCCGACCCAACCCGAGCAAGCTCATCCCTTTAGAAAGGTCTAGGTTTTCCGTCCTCCGTGACATCGCAGTGGAGTCCTTTGGTTTCTGTGGCGCAGCTCCGCTCTAATCCCCAACTCTCAGGTAGATCTAGGGTTTCCTCCCTCTCTCGATCGTTCTCTTCTCCCCTTTTCCCTTTCTCTCGCGCAATTCCCCACACTGTTTTCGCCGCCGCACTAAGCTTTACCCTCCTCGCGTCTCTGATTTGGAGGATTGCCAGGGGAATGGCCTCTGTGGGCCTCGATTCCGGAGGAATTCGGGTTTTAGGGGTTTGGACTTGGACTGATGGTTTCGTGTTGGTTTGGGGGTAAGGTTTTGGGTTTATGCCTGGTTTCGATGAAGTCGAAGGGGTTGGTGATGAGCGGTTGAGATTGAAAGTTACGTTTTTTTCATCTCGAGGTGATCGGTTTAAGTTGATGTTCTGCTTTGTGGATTTTGTTTATTTTGTTGTTTTGGGTTTGAGTTGGAAAAGTTTGTTTCTTTTGGAAGTCTGGACTTGTTTTTGTGTGCATGTTGACGGAGTTTTGTGTTTTAGTAAGGTTTTCTTTGTTCTCTGTTTGGGAATTAGGATGTGATGAGTTACTATTCTATAATGTCTATTTCTTCTGTTTGACTGTTTAGATTCTGAATAATGTTCGTGTGAAAGTTGTGTGGTTAGTTTGATACGATGTCGACGAAGAAGAATCCTTTTGTCTTCCTCGATGTATCCATCGATGGGAATCCATCTGGGCGGATGGTGTTCGAGGTAAGCATCTGCATTTGCAGTTTGATTTTCTGAAAAAAACCCGACTTTGACACAGGGCATTTTTGTTTGTTTTGCAACTTCAGCTGTTTGCTGATACGGTGCCAAAGACTGCTGAAAATTTCAGAGCGCTCTGTACAGGTAATGTTTTCTACTCCAATGGCCGCTCTTATTTTGATTGGTTATTGACACTCTTTCTCTTTTTTGACCGTTTTTTACATTCTATGTATATATATTTTTCGTGTTCTTGCTATTTTGTTCTCTTACCTTTTTAAGGATGGTTCCTTTGCTTTATCCATCATGTATGCACTAGAGATTCTTGAAGGCAATGTGCATGACAGTGTTAGAGATTCAGCTCTAACACTCTTGTGATGTTTTTGTTCCTCGATTTTTCTATTCAAGTTTTTTGACTCATGATGAATTCAGCTAAAAAATACCACAATCTGCAAATATGCTCTGATATCTTATGAACTACAATTTATTTGACGGTTGTGCCATGACTATCATGATTATCCAGGACACATAAGCTTGCAACTACCCTTAACGTGGTTAGCCTTGAGCTAATTTCTGTTTCGATCCACCTTTTCTTATTCTGTTGTCTTATCCCATTTGGGGTTCTGGTTCGGTTATTTATTGCAATTTCTGAAATGCTTGCATTTATACAGTATATATACATGCATATATGAAAATCTGCACATTTCTGATATTTTAATCCTATAACATCGTCATATAATAATCCAAACAGAACTAGTGGAAAGACTGTACATCCATACATATATCTTTCCATGTTGTATGTTATTTTTTCAGGCTAACAATGATTTTTCCCTGCAGGTGAAAAGGGAAATGGTGTTGTAACTGGAAAGCCTTTGCACTATAAAGGATCCATTTTCCACCGTATCATTAAAGGTTTCATGGCACAGGTATGTATGAAGAGTTTTTTTATACAATATAAATAACATCAGAATTGTTCAGTGCCAATATTTCTGAATTTCTTTTTTTAGTTAAAATTCTTCAGATGTGTTCTCAATTCTCATACCCTTAGTCAGTTACCATTGTTTATGCTGTTATGATACAGGGATGATGATCATGACTGCTTTTCTTGTGATGTAGTATTAAGGTTGTATTTTACTGATTTGTTCAATCCTCATAAGTCCATTGAGCTTTAGAACACCATCCAGAACCTTGCATGCCTATTGGATTTCCCTTTTATTGTTATTTTATGAATCTTTTTTTTATGCAGGGTGGAGATTTCTCCAGAAGGGATGGTATGTTCCTTGCTATATTTCCCAATGGTTTTTTTTGCTGGTTGATAATATCCAAAAATGTTGAGATGCGTGCAAATATGGCCTTGTATTTATTTAATAAGTGGATGATATAGAGTTAGACACGCCATTTAGGAAAAAAGCAGTTCCAATGGGATTATCAATATGTATTCCTTATGAAATGTTGAGATTGCAGATGATAGCCTTACCGGACGAGACCTTTTACGAACTAAAACTGATCGTCTAAAGTTACAAACGTTCTATTAACTAAAAAGATGGGTTTTCTCGGTAAGTTAATTTATAAAATGGGGTTTGAAGATCAGTTGCATTTTTCTTGTGTAGGTTTACGTTACCAAGAGTTGGTGTGTGTTACCAAGAAAATCATTTGGATTACCATTATTGAATTTTTTAATTCTTTAGCACACAATAATATTATGTGATGCAAGTGGTCACAATTTCAGAATCCTATGTTTTAGAAATGATATATTACATCTGAGTATCTTGTAAGTAGTTTGCGGTTCAGTTATGTATTTGTCTGCAAATTTATTATACTAATATCCTAGATTCGTAGTAAAGTAATGTATAATTTGTTTTCATCACAAACTTCTTATTTGAGTTTAGACTTTATTGAATATATATAATATTTAATATATAGCTTTATGTACCTGTCAGGAGTGTCATAGTCTCAAAATTCATGTAGATATGTAACCTATGGTTGTGGCTAATGAAGGTGTTATTTACCGGTCAACTTTATCTACTAGGCAATTGTGGTCTTGCTTGTTTGCTCTCATATGATCATGAAGTGATATATTGTAGATCAAATTTTTATATATTATCATGATGGTGCAGTTGTGTACTTATCTGATAAACATCTTTCAATTGGTGATACCTCTGTCGGTTAAGTTATATCGCTTCTTCTTAACTTTCAGGAAAAGGAGGAGAGAGCATATATGGTGGCAAATTTGAAGGTAATGTTGGTTTTTGCCCATCTGTTCCTAGAATTTCAAGCTAAGGTACCTCTAAGTACGTCATTTTTCTGCATGCTTTGTCTCGGTAACAATTTTTCATGTGATTGGCAATTCTGCATGTCTTTACTTTGCTGGTGTTAACACACGGGGTTGTTTCTACATTTATATAGACCCAAATTGTCTTTGTATTGCCTCTAACATCAATATCGTATTATATATAATAAAATTTAGCTAAACTGTTAAGTGTTAACATTTGTATTATACTGGTTATATATGTGCATGTATAATGTTCTTCCACAATGATATTATATTTGGTTAACTGGTCGTTGCCAGCTAATTTTTCTTTTTCTTAATGTTTCTTATTCCTTTGTCTAGTCAGTGCTTTACACCCAACTCTCACAGGTCCTTTTGAGCATAACAAAGGCAATTAACACCCTACTCTTAATTGTCGTGTTTTGGTTAAGATTTGAAGAGGCTCGTATTACTTTTACATGAACATAAAATTTTATGAACATGTAAGGTCGTGTTTGGGTTGATATTGCCAATCTCATTTTAATGATGCAAGAAATGATAATCTGGGAATGCAACTTTTTTGGCCAGTGAGCAACCAACGACATGTCTACTTGGCGATGGAATGAAGTTGTATAATTTCAACACTAGCACGTAAGACATTAATTGCTTAATTGTCATGGGTAAAATGGCCTTGCCTTACCTGCTCATCATGATTAGGCGATAAAATGTTGGTTTACTGCAATGTTTTTCTTGTGCTGTCTCCCTAACATGTAGAATGGTTCGCTTCAAATTATGTTTCATTTGTTGAAATATCACCTTTTATACAAAACATGAATGCCTTCCTGACTGGGAATTTTCAAATTATCCATTTTTGTGCAGATGAAAACTTTAAAATGCCCCATGACGGCCCTGGTATTTTGTCTATGGCAAATGCTGGTCGTGACTCCAATGGATCCCAATTTTTTATTACTTTCAAGCCAACACCACACCTTGATGGGTAACTTTTAGTTGGAATGCTTTCTTCTTAGAGGGTTTTTTATGTAATATGAAAGCATTCATGACCTGTAATTTTTTTCTTCCAGAAAGCATGTTGTTTTTGGGAAACTTGTTGAAGGTCATGCAATGCTAGAAGAGATGGAGCATGTGGATACTGATGATACTAGGCCTGTTGTTCCTGTGAAAATTGTTAACTGCGGGGAAATTAATGGTATTAAATATGTAACTGTAGATGATGATCCTTATAATTTCACAATTTCGTGCCATGTTAATCTACTAAGATATGTAATATATAGTAATTAGCCTGTTATATTTTTGGATCATTTACTATTTCCTACTGGTCTAGAGATCAAACTAATGATATTTCTGTTGGCCTTTGTGAAATATTTTAATTAAGTAATGTGTTTGTTTTTACAGCAAAAAAAGCTTATAAACAGAAAGGCACCGCAGACAATTCCTCAGATGACGAAATTTATGGAAAAAAGAAGAAACACAAGCACAAGAAGTTCTCAAGAGGGAGGAAAAAGAAAAGGAGTAGAAAAGCTTATTCGTCTGATTCAGAGAGCTCCTCAGATACAGATTCAGAGACTTCGGAATCTGACAGTGAAACGGATTCTTATTCATCATCTTCATCCGATATTAGCTCATCAAGTGATGAACGCCGTAGGAAGCGAAGAAGGCGCTCCAAGAGAGACAAGTACAGGCGTAGCAAGAAGAAGAGAGAGAGAAGACGGGAGAAGAGGCGCAGGAAGCACGAAAAAAGGAAGCGCAAGTCAAAAAGGTGTTATGTCTTAACAGAACTGCATAAGTTGCCTAGTTGGTTTCAAAATGAAAACATAATCATTACGATCAGTATGATAATGCCAGTATTTCTCGAAACAACAAACCTAAAAAGGTGTTATGTCTTAACAGAACTGCATAAGTTGCCTAGTTGGTTTCAGAATGAAAACATGATCGTTACGATCAGTATGATAATGGCAGTATTTCTCGAAACAACAAACCTACAAACTAAGTAGCAGTTCGTGGCATCTCGGAGTTCAGGAGTAGTAGGTTTAGTACTGTAGGAACACATTTATTTTAATATCCACAAACTGATTTTTCTTCACTCCGGGTATCTAGTCACTTAATTGTTTCTTAACACTGAAGCTTTAGAAAATCTTGTTTGTCACCTGAACCTTTGGTTTAAGGTGTTACTCCATTTTCTCGGTCGTGTTATATATGAAGAAAGCACTTAAAGTTTTGAAGGACATTGAGTGCCTTAAACTATCAATTATCACCATTCTTAATAATGGTGGATTAGCCATAGGCTAATTCTCTTGGATCTGAAATACGTGAAATTGTGTAGAAAGTTCACGTTTTAACCAGTTGTCATTTTCCTCCTATAAATGGACATAATTAGTGTGGGCTGATATTTTTTTATCCTCTTTCAAAATGCAAGGGCCCTTGAGAGTGATTCAGATAGTGAAAGTATGACTGATGATAGTGCAGACAAGAAAGATCGTACTCGTGTGCAAAAGAAAGAAAAAAGTTCTTCTCCAACAACAGGTACATCTGTTATTATTGTCAACTGAGTTTTTCACGCACTTGAATGTTGTGTTGTCAGCTTAAGTGAAGATGTTACTCAGTGAGAATATTGCTTGGTTTGATTCCTTAGATTTCCTCTTATATCCTGTTTTATGTATTTTACTTGCAAAGTCTTGTCTGATCCTAACTGAAACATTTTTCTACCATAGCAGAGAAAGCGTCTACTTCAGTCAAGGCTGTTAAAAATGGAAAATCAGAGAGGGAGAACGGTGAGTGGAACAATGGTGTTGTAGGGGACGGTAAACCTGACAAAAATGCTGATAAATCACTGGAAACTGGTAGTCTTCGCGGCAATTTCAGGTGTGCATATTTGATTGCCCTATTTTTATTACTTTTTTGTGTATTTGCTTTTCTATGTATATAATCAAATGAGTAAATTGTTACATTGATGTGCAGGAGTCAAAGTCCAAGTAGGCAGTCCATCAGCAAAAGCATTAGCATCAGTCCCAGAAGAATAGTCAGCAAGAGTCCAAGTGTCAGCCCCAAAAAAACTGTGACCAGAAGTCCTCCAAGAAGTCCGACTGGAAGCCCTGTTCGAGCACCTGTTCGCAGTAGAAGCAGTTCAAGTGCTGACAGGAGAAGTATCAGTAGAAGTCCGGCAAGGAGCGTCAGCAGAAGTCCTGCTAGAAGCATAAGCAGAAGCCCTGTGCGTCAAACTCGTCGAAGCTGTAGCCCCCCAAGGGCTCCAGATAGGAGTAGAAGTCGTGGTTCCGTAAGGTCTTTGTCACGAAGAGGTGATAGTAGGAGCCCTCGTCGCCCGTCACTTCAAAGGCCAAGTAGGACTCCTGTAAGAGCAACCAGGAGAAGTATTAGCCGGAGTCCTGTGAGATCCACGAGGAAAAGCGTTAGCCGAAGTCCTCCAAGTGCAAGAGTACGGTCAAGAAGAACTGTCAGCAGAAGCCCTGCAAGCCCTCCACGTAGGGTATCACCAATTTCTAATCGTAAAAGAAGTCTGTCTAGGAGTCTCTCTCCAGATGGTTCGCCTAAGAGAATCCGCAGGGGTCGAGGTTTTAGTCAGCGCTATTCATATGCAAGACGGTATCGTACACGTTCTCCTGATCGGTCTCCTGTGCGGTCTTATCGATATGGAAGAAATGATCGTGACAGGTTGGTTCCTCGTCTATATCTGCGAGAAGATGTCTTCTCTATATTCTTTGCTCATTAATAATTTTTCTATTTGAATAGATATCCAAGTTACAGGGGTTATTCTGAGCGATCCCCACCCAGACGTTACCGTGGTTCCCCCAGAGGCAGGACACCTCCAAGGTTTTCTTCAAACCCATCTATCGTCTTGTTATGTAGTTTTCATTTATGTCCACAAACTCAGGCTGAGTTATGTAGTTTTCGTATTATTTATTAGAAATGCAGCTAAATTGGTTTTTTGCTAAACTGGAAATATTTGGTATAATCAACCTGGAAACATGTGTTGGATGTATTACAGTTCTGGTTGTCAGTTGACCTTTGCAATTGAGATGTACATGTATTTACGTGAACACTTTCATCTAAGCATCTTTTTCTTCTTCTTCCAGATATAGAGGTCGCAGAAGCCGTAGCCGAAGTATCTCACGTAGTCCTATAAGATACCGTAGGCGGAAGGCCAGCTACAGCAGGAGCCCTCCAGCACGTAGTCACTCAAGGTCTCCAGATAGGCTGAGAACCAAGGGGGGTCGTTCTGAGAAGCGTTCAATTTCTAGGAGCCGTAGTCTCTCTGGATCTAGATCAAGATCGTTGTCGAGGTCATTGCCCAACACCCCACCCCCAAGGCAAATAAGCAAAGAAAAATCAAGTTCTCCCCCAAGCAGCCCTGGGGACAAGAGGGGTTTGGTTTCCTATGGTGATGTCTCTTCCTAAATCCGTCATCTGAAATGGGAGGATTCTATCTTTGACTGTTACTGCGTAGTTGTGTGGGAGTACTGGTCTTTCTTTGATGTCATGTTGTATGTTCTATTATTCTATACTTTGTTGGAAGCCCTTGTTAGTCGATTTCTTTATCTTTAATATAATTTTGGTAGACTTGGAACCCATTATCCATTACTCTGCCTTGAGTGCTTTCCCTTGTGCTTTATTGATTTTCTTTGCAGCATTTTTTGTTGATAATATACTGTACTCTTTGCAGAAGAAACATATGCTATGGAGTTCGGGCTTGCTTGACCATAAACTTCACGGTCATGCGCGGAGTCCCAATTTATCAATCAAGCCTCAAATATGGTCATTAAATGTCCCAATTTATCAATCAAACCTCAAATATAGTCATTAAATGTTTCGATTTAGCACGATAGTAGGAAAGGGGATGTCTGTATTTGTGTACATTTAGTGTACGAGGTCCACACCGAATTACCTGGTTGGTTGCGGGTGTCGTTTAGTCCTCCAGGCTCCAGGGCTCTGAACCAGATCTCCAAAGTTGTTTTTTTTCGAAATTAATCAGAACTCCGAAGTTGCCTCGTATGGTCATTTGTTCGTCATGTCCCTCAATGGGTTACTATTGATATGGTCTAGACGCCCCAGTCCGGACTTGTTGGTTCCAAATATGACAACTATACTCGGAACCAAAGCTCAACCCTCCGCATTTACGTTCAAGTGGTCGGAATAGACATGCACCACCACAAACTGTCAACCACGATACAACACGACATTTAAAGTCATGCAAGTCAACACATTTTGCCCACATGATGGATCGTTAGTGGTTAAGCTGATATTCGTGGCCTTTCCCACTTACCTTGAGCTACTTGATCCTTAGAATTAGTGTTTACACATTCTCCAAAACAAGTCACCTCCAGTCTAATCCCCAAAAACATTCTCCCATAATGGAAAATTATACTTCCTAAGCTGTCAAAAAAGAAGAAAAAACCTCATGATATCATATATAAGCGGCCTTCCGTCCGATCCACTCGCACACCCCCTCCTTCCGTCCCAATCTTTACTCTCGACTTCTCGAGATTTCGCTTTCGGGGTCGACCTGAGAACACCCGAACCCGTCCGCGATGTGGAGACGAGTTCCGATTTGGCGATTCCCAATCCGTCTCCTCCGCTCCAATGCCGCCGGAACCCTAACGGAGGTCCCCGCCTCCGCCGCCGGCGGGCGCCGTCTCTTCTCCTCCGACGCAGGTATGGACAAAGGTCATTTTCTGTAGTGTTCTAGTTCGGATCTTCTGAGGTTGGATTCGTGGTTTGCAGATAAGACCGTGGCGAAGAAGAGCGTGGAGGATGTCATGCCGATCGCCACCGGGCTCGAGAGGGAGGAGATCGAGGCGGAGATTCAGGTTTTGTTTGATTTCTCTCCTTGGTTTTTTTTGTGTGGTTTGTTGTGGTTTTAAACTTGTAATGGTGGTGGTTTGGTGGATTGACAGGGGAAGAAGAGGTTTGACATGGATGCGCCTTGCGGGCCGTTTGGAACCAAGGTAAGTTGTTAAGTTTGGTTTCAAGTTGGTTGAGTTAATTGCGCCAAATCTCTCGATTTTTTTGTTCTGTGTTTTGATTATGGTTTTTGTTCCTTATGAGTTGATGTTTCTCCAGAAATGAGGTTACTTAGTGAAAAGTAAATTCTAAGATACAACACAATGTTTTCTCTTAGAGGAATTGCAATGACGGAACTGAAATAAAGCTGGTGGAAGTAGACTATTCATAAGAAGTCAGAACATATGCTGAAATTCGTAAGAATACCTTATATTTATTTTTGCTGAATTAGTGTCCACATCACAAGATGCCAGTGCTAACTACTTATGTTGTAGCGCTGTTATGAGCTCTAATAGAGTTCACTCTATGTAATTGCTTTTTGCACATTAGTATCCCTAAGAGGGTCTTTCTGTAGATGATTATGGATGAAATGTATTCTTTTCTTTCTGGTACAAAGGTTTTAACTACCAATGCGACCAGGATGTAGTCCTTCATGCTATGGCATATGTGCTGGCTAAAGTTACTTTGGCAGTTTGGCTCTTTCCCTACAATTTTCTTGTTTGTGTGCAAGGTCTTTGTTAAGCCAAAAGCAACTCATTTTTATTTCACTTGGACATTCAACTTGTAGTTTCAACACATTTCCTTGGGTAATTTGGAAATGGTCAAACAATTTTTGGACTGGAGTTGTTTTCCACGTGTCCTATACTCCTATAAAATATTAATGCATCATGTTAAGTTCTGAAAGTTAAGGAAATCTCTTAGATGTACAATAGCAGACTGGAAAAATTGAAGTCAAGCATCGTTTTAACTTTTAAGGAAGGAAATCACAAGTTTACTAGAGTTTGCCTCATTTTTCTTGAAGGAGCACTTAGGGTATGTTTGGAACCACATTTTGGTAGTCATATTTTCTAAAACCTGACAATATCTCAGAATCAGTTGCCTATGGTATCCTTGCCTCAGTATGAAGATTCGAAGTTTTTAGATGTCAATTGTAAATTACATTTGATTACTGTTTTTTTGGGTATCAAAATTTGATTATCAAGATGTAGTTCAACACAGACCCTTATATTGTCATTCAAACAACTCTTAAGTTGGGCAGAAAAAGGGCTCTGACATTCTCTACATTGCACTTTGCCCAGTCACTAAAATATGTTACAATCTGTGTCGATCTCATGGCCATGGGTGCCTGACCACCATGACTTTTGATAACATGTTTCCTTGTTTGCGATATGTTACAATAAAATCATCTCAGCTTTAGTTGAACATGATTCTTCTTGTGTTGACATATTGCAATGAATAACATACTTGCCAATCATGCCATGACGAAGTGTTTCTTAGATCCTTACATCTAATAGTTTGCTATCATGTCTAAATTTTAGTATGTGAGAATAGTGTCTTGAAGTAAGAAAAGTAAACCCATGATGTTGTGTGAAAGGTTAACACGCCATGTTATGGTTGCCGCTGATAAATAAAACCCCATTGTATTTTTGCAAGCATCACCATGTTTAGGTCATGACCATTGACCATTGCAAGCTACATGTAACATCATGACATGATACTATTTATGACATCTAAATTCCTTTGAATATCTCAGGTGTATTTAGTATCGTGATAATAACTGGAAATGATGTAAGATGATTCTAAAAGTAGGATTTGAGTTTGTCTATTCCTGTAAGCAATAAGTTTTTGAAGTTTTCAACCATTTAATTTGGTACAAATTTACCTAAATACACAAGCAGTTTGCCTAGGTTGCATGTTACCTTAATTAAGGACAAGAGCATGTTTCATTGACTGTGTAACTGTAGGATGATATCCTGGCATAGTTGTTTGGATCTTTATATGTTAACATAAATGTCAATTGCAATATAGATCCCCAATATATAAATCAGTTTCAATTGGTGGTGAAATGTAATTGTAAGCCACACTTGGGAGACCTAGATCCTTACTACCACAAAATTTTGAATTAGGATGGATAGCACACCATGTCCTTAATTAGCAGACCTGTGGTCCAAGGGATATCTAAACAAGAGGCTACTTTCTGTAATTGAAGACAATATTCTGGATTGATAGCTATTTTGTTTCCCTTGTAGTCGTCGATTTTGAAGCCATTAAGATTTCATGATTCAAAGAGTCGTAAAATTCATCTGGTCTACTTGCTGATGAGTTTTTGTAATCAGCTTTCTTTCTTTACAGGAAGCGCCCGCTGTGATACAATCCTACTATAACAAGAGAATAGTTGGTTGTCCTGGTGGTGAAGGTGGTAAGTCATCAAAAACAGTCATCATTTGCAAATTTGGATAATGATAATAATCAGTTTCATCAATTGGGAGTCAAAAACTGTGGCGAACTTATTTCAAATTAGTTCCCACTGCTGATTTCCATCTAGATCTCTATCAGAAAAGAATTAGCTTTCGAAATGTAGTGGAATAATAGTGCATTTGTATTCCCCCCCCCCCCCCCCCCCCCCCCCCCCGCTCTTACTGGTTCTGATCTGTTGACAGATGATGAGCATGATGTTGTTTGGTTTTGGCTAGAGAAAGATAAGCCACACGAGTGTCCAGTGTGTTCCCAATATTTTGTGGTAATTATGACAAGTTTTATCTTTTTCATAGACTTGATTATGCTCAACTAGATGCATAGTGTTGATTAGCAAGTTTTATCTCAAAATCAGTAGAAGATAAGGATCTAAAACTGTTTTCCCTAATGCTTTGCAGCTGGAAGTTGTCGGTCCAGGAGGCCCTCCAGATGGTCATGGTGATGATGACGACCATTGATGCAACATCTTTGATTTATTGTCCGTAACGAGGAATGGTGAAAGAAGACTGGTTTCTGATATGTAGATGTTGACTCAGATTTCTTTTTTCCCCCTGTTGATAATTTCTTGGGTTCGCTGCATACTCTTGGTAGAGTTTCTTTAGACGTAGAACTGCGTTATGAAATTACGGTTGCCTCAAACCTGTTCGTTATTATATCTCGAGCTATTTTCGGAGTAAGTTGGGTGATGCTACAATAACTCGGAGTTCCTACCTTTTTTTCAGGAAATATCTAATTTTCATCTTAATGCCACTGCAATATGATTTGGATGCCTAATTACACGCCAATCAGTAATTTGGGAAATGCCATATTTTTTGGTTGGTACCAGATGGTTTGGTTTTCCCTTCGATTGGAGCGCTTATTTAGTCAAATTCATTCTTTTTTTCATTGTTTTATAAAAATATACAGAAAATGGCCACCAATTTATGCACATTAATTTTCTGAAAAGAAACAGACCAGGCCAGCGAGCACAATCCTGACATCGATCAGTTGACCGTAAAGGGCGGAACGCCCAGCCGTGTTGGTGTTCCAGTTCAACTCTGGTGGCAGGAAAGGAACCAGTAACGCAATAATCCTCTGGCCTGGAACTTTTCATTTAGTTTCAACTTAGCACATAGCACTTGATCGTTGTCTCATTCAAATGTCGGTTGAAATTTTTTAAACTCCTAAGTGGGAACAAGCAGAAGTTAGGAGTGTTAATAAGAACGTATGCTTAAATACCCTCGACAAAAAGTTGCATCCTATTAAGTCCCAAATATCTTCAAAGAGTATCTGTAATATGTATGATATTAATATTAATTTGTAATACAGGTAACAATACTATATTTTTCTTTGGATATAAGTAATAGTCTAAATCACAGCAGAGAAGCCCCAAAATGATATAAAATCCAATAGTGATGTTAATATTATTGTCTTCATTAGTAAATGAAATCAGAGTCTCCATTGGACTCCCAATTAAAAACATCCTTAAATTTTCCTTAAAAAATACCATGTCCTCGCATCAATTTGAGTCATTCTTCCCAATGAAAAATTGAAAAGTATAAATAAACAAATAAAAAAGAAAAAGAAAATAGTGTGGAAAAGAAAGAAGAGGAGTGAGTGGAGCGGAGAGGACAACGCAGCATCACTAGAGTTCAGAGGCAAACCCCACATCTCCTTCCATTCCACCACCACAGATCCATTCCCATTCCAACCACCACCTCTCCCAATCTAGGGTTCCCCAAAGGTATCCATCTCAAATCCCCTTTCCCCACCTCCTCCCCTCTCGCCTCCCTCCCAGATCTCCCCATCCTTCTAGATCGGTAACTTTTTCGCGTTCGAAGGTGGTGTTGGAATGCGTGGTTGTGTTGATCTGGTCGTTTGTTGTCATAATGACGATGACGATCCGTTCTCCACTAAGTTTGTTTTCCGGGGAAAAAAATGATTTTTTAATGTTTTTAGTTTTTGTGGAAAGGAAGTTGGTGTGGATTTGGATTCTGTTGTTTGGATCTGGATTTCTTTTACGAAATAGAGGAATTATGATTTTGTGGGGATAAACGTGTGGATCTGTGGTTCGCAGGTTTCATAAGCTGTGACCTTACTTGGTTTTAAATATATTATTTATGATTGGTTTCAAGGATTAGATTGTATTGCAGTTTCTTGTTGTATGCCGTAAAATTCATTGATAGAAAGCGAGTCGTAGAACTTGACATTTGAAGGAGTAATCCAGTATGGTTCGGAGTCATAGAATTTGATACTTGCAACAAGTGAACTAACTGCTTAGTAGCAGTTATCGCAACGACCTTGGTCTGTTTTGAAGCGGTTAAGCTACTTGCATCCTATACACTGCGAGTCCGAAACAAGGATTGAAGGCAGCCAGTCGACTAGTAGGCATCCTGGGGCTTCTAGGCTACTAAGTTGCCGAGTGGTTAGCCCGCTAATGTGGTCGGTTTCCCCAAAAAATACATTTTTTTGGACAAATCATTGTTCCTTTTGGGTTAGATTTGGTTATTGTGGTGGTTGGCTGGGTGGGGTTAGGTTTTTTTTTAAAGTTGTACATGGATAATCAAATGCTTTAGCGGGTACATTGGTTCAAGTACCAATCTTCAACTTAGGTAATTAATTGGCAGGAAACTAGTTAAGTCTAAGGTTGCCTAGTGACTAGTCGTCCGACTTTTTAGTCATTGGTCCGAAAGGTTTTAACTGGTGTAAAGTTTTGACTTAGTTTCAGCTTAAACATGGTTAAATAAGTGATTTAAATAAAGAAACCAAGGAAACCTGAACTTGACCCTTGCGTAATTTAGACCTGTGATGTTGTATGGGGATGAAGTGTGACTTTGTGTTTTGCAAACTTATGCACAGTGTTCTAATGCTTGCTTGATAATTACTATAATTTTGTTAAACCCATGCTTAATCTTTGCAGGACTAAAAAATGGCTGAGGAAGATATTCAGCCTCTTGTCTGTGACAATGGGACAGGAATGGTTAAGGTATCATCTCTACTGTCCCCCGACACTGTTTCCTTCAAATTTAATTGATAATTATCTGCCTTCTAAAAGCTCCAGGACTAAACTTTTGTAGAGTGTTTTGCTTTATCATACTCTTTGTACTTCAGACCATCAACAATGAACAACTCTATTTCCAAAAAAACAAAACAAAACAATAAACAACCCTATTTGCATGGAGTATATAACTTACATATCTTTTCTAGGCTGGATTTGCTGGCGACGATGCTCCAAGGGCTGTCTTCCCTAGCATAGTGGGTCGTCCTCGTCACACTGGTGTGATGGTTGGCATGGGGCAGAAAGATGCATATGTTGGCGATGAGGCACAGTCCAAGCGTGGTATTTTGACTCTAAAATACCCAATTGAGCATGGTATTGTGAGCAATTGGGATGACATGGAAAAAATTTGGCACCATACTTTTTATAATGAGCTGCGTGTTGCCCCTGAGGAGCACCCTGTTCTCCTCACTGAGGCACCCCTCAATCCCAAGGCTAACCGTGAGAAGATGACGCAAATCATGTTTGAGACCTTCAATGCACCTGCAATGTATGTGGCTATACAGGCTGTTCTATCTCTATATGCCAGTGGTCGCACAACAGGTAAGAATATTAATACCGAATCGTCTTTCCAACTTCGCTAATAAAAATATTTTTCAACAATGTTTTAGTTTTGTGGCTAGATTTACTTTTAAGCCTTTAATCACAATTCCAAGACATTTTTTACGAAATGCGAACATTGTCTTCACTATCAGGTAGAAGCCTATTTTCTTAGAGTTGATTTCTTTAGTTCTTTGCATGTCTTTCAAAGAGAACTTCCTATGATCAACTAAATTTGCTCCAAGCTAACTTACGTGCATAACAAAGATATATCTGCACATAGAACCAGTTTTATACATTATTTAGCAGGAAAACATCTACAACAAATGATCGAATCTTTCTTGAAATACCATAATATTTTACATTTGCATCCTATGACAAACTTGTACCTTTACTAATGTTGATGTAACAATGTCTGAGTTATATGATATTGCTACTTTGCGCCTTTTCCCCTTCAAGGTATGTTATATAGGTGGAAGAGCTTTCCAGCTTGGTGATGTACATTTAATTCAATTGAAATAGGAATGTAATATATAGGCCTGACAATTTGACACGAAACACGATAACACGGCACGTCACAAAAAATCCGTGTTTGGGTTTACTGATTTCGTGTCGTGTCAGCAGTACACGAATTTTTTCGTGTCGTGTTCGTGTTTGACTAGTCGGGTACCCGAAAGTACACGAAAACCGATTACCCAATTACGGATTACTCGACTATCCGGTTACCCAAGTATCCAATTACCCAAATACCAAGCTATCCAATTACCTAAATACCAAATTAACAATTATCTTATTAACAATTCAGGGAAATCGTGTATTTTCGTGTACAATTCGTGTACAAGTTTCGTGTAACTTCGTGTATAATCGTATATCGTGTTGTGTTGTCGGTACACGATATGTACACGAAAAAAATTTCGTGTGCAAACCGTGTCGTGTTCGTGTCTCCAAAACGAGACGAAATCTAACTGTCATGTTCGTGTCCCCCAAAAAAGTCTAATACACACGAAATTGCACGGCACGAAAGTACACGAAACGACACGATTGTCAGGCCTAGTAATATATGCTTATAGTGATTTTTTCGTTGTCCTTGGGACATGATAATGTTAATTGCAAACAGGACTCCAATTAGTTATTATCTTGTGTAATCTCTTGTTTTGGTATATCTCATGGTCTTCAATTGTTTGATTTGTTTTGGGTGTTCTGTAGGAATTGTTCTCGACTCTGGAGATGGTGTGAGCCATACTGTTCCAATTTATGAAGGATATGCTCTCCCACATGCCATTCTCCGTCTTGACCTTGCCGGGCGTGACCTAACCGATGCTCTCATGAAGATTCTTACCGAACGTGGCTACTCTTTCACCACTACAGCAGAGCGAGAAATTGTTCGGGACATAAAGGAAAAGCTAGCCTACATTGCTCTTGACTATGAGCAGGAGCTGGAGACTGCCCAAACTAGCTCCTCCGTGGAAAAGAGCTATGAGCTGCCTGATGGTCAGGTTATTACTATTGGTGCTGAACGTTTCCGCTGTCCTGAGGTTCTTTTCCAGCCTTCTATGATTGGGATGGAAGCTGCTGGCATACACGAGACGACATACAACTCCATCATGAAATGTGATGTCGATATCAGGAAGGATTTATATGGTAACATAGTGTTGAGTGGTGGGTCCACCATGTTCCCTGGCATCGCTGACCGAATGAGCAAGGAAATCACCGCACTTGCACCGAGCAGCATGAAAATCAAGGTCGTGGCTCCACCAGAGAGAAAATACAGTGTCTGGATTGGAGGCTCCATCCTTGCATCTCTCAGCACCTTCCAACAGGTAGTTTTTCCGACCTGGATTTTTTATTCCTATCTAATTCATTTCGCTAGACGTGTTCAGCTCACGGTGGCCAACTTGTATGTGCAGATGTGGATCTCGAAGGCAGAGTACGATGAATCTGGTCCATCTATTGTGCACAGGAAGTGCTTCTGATCATGCAAAGTTGAGAGAGATGGATGAGTGAAGTTTTTCTATTGTCATTTTCCTTGAAAAAAGCTTTCAGGTCCTTTTCAAAAATTTGTGTGAGCATGATCTTGCTTTGTCTGTGTGACGTTTGCTGTTGATTCTTTCGTAACTTCTTGTGTGAAGACTATTGAGCTGCTATTAGTACTGTTAAACTTTGCGTTTCAATTGGGGAATCTCTTTGATTTTTATTCTTTGAGCTCTATGATCTTCTTGTTCTGGAAACTGTTCTACATTTGATTATTACCTGTAAACGTGCAGGAAGCAAGTGGAGGTATGTAATAATGATTTCCTTAATTACGTCGACATGTTCATGAAAAGAAAAAGAGATTGATTCCTGGCTTGACTATGAGTTCAGTTTGCTGATTAAAACTCAACCTCATAGTCTTTACCACCACGTGTGCGGTGGTAACTTGAAGAGAACATATGGTGTAAGAAATGTTCCCGCCTCCGTATTTTTAAAACTATTTATAAGGGAATATTTTGTTGCACATTTGGTTCCCGTTTCGTAGTGGAACTGGAATTAGTAGGTGATGTAATGATTAGAGATTTAGAATCCAATTTTGACATTCACACATCAGGTCGATGATCCACATGTCTCTGTGAACTCTTGCTAAACTATTTTCCTTCCGCTACCATTACGTAAAGTTAGGTCTTGTTTATTTTATTCTTTGTATATCAATTCAGGGTCTTACTTTTGCTCGTTTACTACAACTGTAATGGTAATATACGGTAGTATTGACGTACTGAAATTATGCTAAATACTGCCAAGCTCACTTCAGCCTGATGTATCGCACTACTGAGGATCTTCTTGGTATACTACTGAGGTTTTGTTCCTTTCGTCGCTCCTTCGTTAGTATCCTTAATTATTCGCTCATTTACTTGGATCAGCATTTACCAATTGCGTTCCGCCCGTTACAAAGCCATGTGTAAAACAGAGTCACATCCAATTAGCGTAAGTGCAAGTTTTCTCTGAGTGGTGCAAATTATTCCCTACTACATGATAAAGCTAGAATTAACACAAAAAAGAGGGCGAAAGACAGAAGAACGTGAGACTGAAGTAGTCCGTATTTAATCGCTGAATATGGTGGTATGGAAGGCATTGATTTCTGTGGACAACTGATGACTTGTTTTGGTATTGGAGACCTACAAAACAACGACTCTTCAGATTGGGTGGATTTTGCATTTTTGCTGGTTCAGATTCCTGCACCACTGAAAAGTGACCTTTCACCATTAACTCAGCTCATTTGAACAGTATAAATCTTATAGATCAAAACACTCCACTACATTGCTTATAGATCATCAGTTCTATTCAAGCATATGATAGGAAAGTGGAGAATTTCAGTTAATCATCTGTTCCCTCTTTGGAAGACCAGAAGACAGCTTAAAAGCTTGTCATGCTTTAAAACTTGTAAAAAGTTTGAGAGAATAGAATTATATGAGCATTTGGTTGTTGACCTTTGTTTGATTACATGCCCATCATGCCTAAAAAACACAAGACATTGTTGTGCCTACCACCTTTTATTTGTTTTGTTTTATAAGATAAGAAGAAGAACCTTAGCTCTGCTTAATGTTTTGTGAACCTTATCTCATTAAATATAATTAGAGTCGAACACCATCACAAGTTATATATATTGATGATATTGAGAAGTCAACGGAATATCACAATAAATAAGCAAGGTTAAAATTTATTGAACTGTTGTTTTACATATGATATACATGTACAATTACCAGTAAGGCTTAGTATACTCTTTCAGTTTCATTGATTTCTGAGGCTATCTGACCTTGTAGAGTATATTTAGCAACATACCAATTATTTACTATATTTTGATGTTAAAGACTTAAATCCCTTGATAATCATTTCCCTGCAGCATCATGCCCTCATTTAGACATTGAAATTTGAACTTAATCCCCTGCTTTTGCTTAATTCAGATTTCAGGCACGATTTTGTGTTTGAGGCAATGGAAGCCATTCACTTGTAAAAGGTGTTTATACTTGCAACATTCAAACATTAGAAAGTCAATGTGAAAATATCAGTTGTGCATTTTTCCCTGACATCCATATTAACCTTGAAAAGAAAACTTAGAATCTTAAGCACTCCTTTAATCACTTCAGCAGCCTAACAATATATTAAATCTTGCACTACAATATTGGTATGTAACACGCTGTTTGAAGAGGGAATTATTTAACTCTTCTTATATTTTAAGCATCTAGTTCTTTGTCTTTAACATTTTATATATGATCTATTTTGTCAACCCCTTGGTAAGTATACTAAATTGCAGATGTAGAAGAGAGATTCCAAGGATTATACCTGAAAAAAATTAATTTGTTTTGACAGTGGTTGGACTTGATTTCAAGGAAAATAAAGGAGTGGCAGCAGAAATTCCATGTTAGAAGAAGATCAACTATTTCCAAAAGTGAACCAAATCACTGACTAAAAACTCATGCTTAACACATCCCTGGTGATTTATTTTTTGTGACACCAGGTTTAGTGATTAAAAAAATTACATTGGGGAAGGGTATTAGTGGAATTACTTGACTTGTTTTTGCAGGCACTAGAACCAGCAAGTTCTGATAAATTCCTCTAGTTGGACATTTTGCACATATTTTTCAACTCTTACATGATGAAGACTCTTCCCAAAGTCACTCCAAAACATGACCACACCAAAACCCATCAAACACATAGACAACATAGGAAAAAAAAACATGCACTTTGTGGACAACTCATCATACTAATTTTCTGCTCCTGTTGACCCACATTCTCAGGTTGGTCTCTGAAAACCAAAATATAAAAAAAAATACATTTGATTGTTGAAAGTTATTCTTGGTTTGCCTCTAGTGCTTTTTGTCTCCACTGGAAACAAGCATTGATTCCCTCGTTAGGTTCAAACACCTTTGTTAGATCACTACAATTTTTCTTTTGGGTTTTTTGTTACCATCTTAGTTGTTTAAGTGTTTTGACATCATGGTGGATTCTCTGCCCCAAGAAAGTCCCCATGCTTTTCTACCAACTTTTATCATAACTTCTGAGTGCTGTCCTCTACTTAGTTTTTATATTTGTTGAAAAGTAAACTTGACTTGTTAGAGAGTTTATACCTGATGTGAGAAGTAGCTTGGGTGGGATTCAGATTCATGGGTTCTATTCTTGTTCTTGCCATCCATGAAGTCCTCTATATAAGTGGTCAAATGGATACTTGTCCATTGCAACATAGCTTGTAGTTGTGGAAGCCATTACAAGGGTGTTGTCGGTCGGAGAGAGCACTACTTGTAGTTGTTGTCAAGAACTTAAGATGAGCTGTGGAAGCAGTTCGATGGCATCTGGTGTGATTTTTGTTGCACGAACTATTGTCATATGCATGTAGAAAGTTTGTTTTATTTTCATATTGTTTAGATGCTGGAATTTGTATTTGGATTAATATAGGTGGTAGAGGCAGAAGAGGTTATGAATATGGGAGAACATATGTTGTTAGACCGAAAGGGAGACATCAAGCCACCATTGTTTGGCTTCATGGATTAGGCGATAATGGTTTAAGGTACACAAAAACATTTTGTACTTGTGTAATGTCATTCATGCATGCTTGTAAGTTGTTTGTCTTAAGATTACTGTTTGTTGTGATTTTTTCTGTTGAACAACACTTAATAGTTATGGAGCTTTCGAGATGATACAATTTTGAGCATATTTTAGCTATCATAGTAGCTGCGTGCATAATTAATTTCTTTGCTTTATTCAGAAATGGTGAATATGTTTGAACTTTACATATATAGGAACACATACCTGAAACATATATAGGATGGCAGCCTCTCCAGAGGCTTTGGCATCAGCGAATATTGATAAATAAACATCTGTCGATACACTCCGGCTTCCCTTGAATTCTTGGGTAGAGAAGATCTCCACCATAAGTTCTACGAGGAAGATAGTACTTGCTTGTCACTTATTTCTGTAGTGATAAAGTTGGTTCAGCTCGAAAACCACACGCAATATTAGAAAGAATAACACATGAGCAAGAGGGTTAAAACTTAATACTGGTTGGTTAGAAGGTGTAGAAGAACTCAGGACAGATTCATGACTTGATGATTCCCAATTCTTTAACCATTTCAAACTAATTTTGTTTTAACTTTGCTGGCATAAACAAGAATCATGCATGTTCTCCTTTTCTTCATGTGAATAACCAATCGCTTTTAATTTGTTGGCATCATTCTCCCTTTCTTAAGAGAAACATTATTTTTCTTAAGAGAAACATTAAATCCTCATAAGTTCTGTTTTGCAGCTGGTCCCAACTTTTGGAAACTCTTCCTTTACCAAATGTAAGGGCAACTATGTGCACTTAAGTTTTGGAATTGACCCAACTTGAAATACTTTACAACTTTCAAGTAATGATACTTATTTTTTATTTGATATTTGAATGCAGATTAAGTGGATATGTCCTACTGCACCAACAAGACCTGTGGCAATGTTTGGAGGATTCCCTTGCAGTGCATGTAAGAACCATCCATCTCTAAGTAGAACTTGGTTGTTTTAGCTAAGTTATGGAGTCTATTATTTCACAAAAACACATCTTATGGCCTTATTGATCTATAAAAAACTTATGCTCGAACTTGCTAAGGCAGTAAACCATGTGCTTATATCAACTAATGTTCAGTCATGGTCTAATTATAGTTCAATCAACCTGACGTTCTAGGATTCATCAAAGGAGGCTCCCGCCTACCCATGATTTAACCTTTTCGTTTTAGATCTTGAGTTAATCCACTCCATTAGTTGTGATTCTATTGAATTCAACAACAACAACAACAACAAAACTTATTATGTTTCCTGAAGTTAAGGCACACTATTTTCCTCAGGGTTTGATGTGAGGGAACTCTCAGATGATGCGCATGATGACATGGAAGGAGTAGATGCCTCAGCAGCACATGTTGCAAACCTATTGTCAGCAGAACCTGCAGGAAGTATGTCTTTCTAAGTTTACGGAAACATGCTGTATGTCTGTGTAAACAAAACATATTAGTTTGATCTCACTGCCAACTGATGATGAACTAAAAAATATGCTGCTCCAGTTAAACTTGGAATTGGTGGATTCAGCATGGGTGGTGCAACAGCCCTCTACTCTGCCACTTGCAGTGCCAGTGGGAGATATGGAAATGGCAATCCGTACCCTTTCCATGTTAGTGCAGCTGTAGGCCTCAGTGGATGGCTTCCTTGCTCAAGGTGTGTATGTTCAAAACATTAAAACAAAGAATATTTTCTTAATTATGTTTTTTTCTTACCAAAAATATTTTTGGTTTCTTGTTTATTAGGAGCTTGAGAAACAAATTCGAGGGATCGCAGGATGCGGTTAGACGTGCTGCCTCGTTACCACTCTTGCTTTGTCATGGAAAAGGTATATATCTTTCAAAAAAAAGTTCTTGTGCTAACAGTATGTGATATATATTTGGCATTTTTCTTACCAATTGGAGATGTTTCAGTGGATGATGTAGTTGTCTACACGTATGGTGAAAAATCAGCAGCAGTTTTGAGCTCAATGGGGTTTCAAAATCTTACTTTTAAAAACTATGCTGGGTAAGTATAAGCTTTTATTAGACAACATTAGATTTTCTTCTTTGTATGTAAGTCGAAAACTTAATGTATTTGTCATAAACAGGCTTGGCCACTTCACAGTTCCTGGAGAAATGGATGATGTCTGTAAGTGGCTCGGTGGGTGGTTGGGGCTCGAGGGGTCTGGCTAAAGCCAATACGATGTTTTGTGGCGAACGGATGGATTGGAGTTTTAGTTTTAGTTTTTTTCCCTTCGAAATTTACCAGTCGTGTGCTAGAAATTTGCTGTTGTATTTGGCTTTTTTTCCTGCACTGTAACACGATGGTCTGCTCTGGTTGAAACGATGGAATTTTGTTATGATTAGTTATGTTTCGTGTGTAACTTTTCGCTGTAATATGGGAAATGGGTAATGATGTATCTTTTCCACTTGAGTGAAACTAATTGGCCACTAATATTGCTTGCATGCCTAATACTAATATGTTAATGAACTAGAGGAACAGAACATGGCTGCAGAAACGACATGTTGCAACATATATACTTAGGTGGTAAGTTGTGATTTAAAATAGTTTTGATTGACCAAATGATCTAATTCAGATTTTCAAAGTATAAAATTCTAGCATAATTTGAATTGCAAGACATAATAAAACATCGTAAGGAATTAATTAAGGCCTGTTATAATAATACCATTTTACATGCTAAAGAACGAACCTCGCCATTACTGAGTGCAAAATAGATAGTACAGAAACAACTTCACCTGGTGAAATGAACGTATCGCCTTAATTACAAACTATAGTGCCACTTTTGTATTAATCTCACCATAGCAATTTTGTTTATGAAAAAACACAGTACTAGTCCAGTTTAAATTAATTAAAAAAACTGGGTCAACGAGAAAAAACGTAAAATTATCAAGACCAGACCAGATGTCAAATTAATGGTGATGAAATTGGTGATATCTACAAATACCAACAAATTGTGATATGTGGTGGAGCTGTTCGTTAGGAAAGTCTATGATCCAAAACTCTCCAATTCGTACCCTCTCTTCACGATCACACACGTACCCAACCCTTATCCTTATAAATAAATAAGTCCATCTGAAATGTGATAACCAACAACTCATTCTCTTCATAAATCCCAACAATAAATTAATCAAGAAGCTATAAGCACTTTAGCACCACCACCAAAATGGCCAGCAACCAGGAGTTGAGCAAGAAGATGGGAGAACTCGGGGGTCAAGCTCAGGTAAACGTTATTATCTCATCACCTTAATTAATTTCTAAAGAAGAAATATTGGCTTTTGCAGATAAAATGATCATGTTATCCATATATATTAATTGACCCGGCCACATACCACTAATCTATTTTTATTTTTTTCTGAAAGCATTAGTATTATATTAACAAAGGGAATATAAACACACCTTAAGAAGAGGCAACGGAAAATTTTAGTTGTGAAATCACTACTTCAGAAACTTACAACTTTAGATTGAGTTGAGACTAGTCCGAGGTGACCACCTGAACTAACTTAGCTTCGAACTCTAACCATTGTAACGTTATGTAATAAGTTGAATTGTTGATAAAAAAACATGTGGATGCAAGCATGGTTAGTTAATTTGGATGGTTATGTTTGAAGGCCTACAAGGACCAAGCAGTGAACAAGGCATCTGAGACATACGAGTCTGCTGCACAATCTTGCCAAGATGGGAAGGAGCAGGCAGTGGACAAGGCCTCTGCAACCTATGACTCTGCTGCCCAATCTTGCCAAGACAACAAGGAGAAAGCCGGTGGGTTGATCCACGACACAGTGGAGCAAGCCAAGACCACAGCACAGGGAGCTACTGATGCTGTCAAGAACACTCTTGGCATCGACAAGAACTAGACTCATCAATATATATTATTTATATATGGGATGTCTACTTGAGTTGACTCACGTATGTATGGCTGTGGTCGTTGCATGCATGCAATGGCGATTTTACATGCCATCAAAGTTGTTGTTGTTTAGTGTTAATTGTGTGTGTTTTTTAGATGAGATCAAGTCAAATGTGATCTGTTGCTTTGAAGTGAGTGTCTGTTGTTGTTGTTGATGATGATTATGTCGCCGTGTAATAAATTTGTGATTTTGTTTTTGTTGAAACACTTTGTCTTATCATGTGGTAAATTGAATTTATTAGAAACTTAATTAACGTTGTTTTTGTTTGGTAATGGGGGAATATATATTTATTAAATCAGGCGGTTGGAACTTATTGGAAGCTATTTCTGGATTCTTGGAGATACACGAGCCAATAGGTGACTACACTACACGAATGGGCTTAAGTAATCTGGAGCCTAACCTTTAGCTTGCAACTTGCAAGTGCTACTGTGCTTGTAAGGACTGGAGACGTGGGGGGGGAGTGGGGAGAGGAGTGGGGTGGAGTGAGGTGAGGTATGGTGGGTATGGTTGGGAGTATGGGGGGGGGGGGGGTAGGTGTAGGTTTTATTATTTAAACCCAACCCAACCCTCTCTTTTTCCTTTCTTTCCCATTTTCTTCCACCAAAACTCACCACCTCTTCTCCTTGCTTTTCCGGCGACCAGTGGAGGAAGAAGGCGGCGTGGAGGCTCCGGCGTGAGGAGGTCGCGCGTGTGGAGGCGACGGGCGTGAGCGTTGCTCCGGCGGTTTCGTCTTTCTTTTGAGGTATGCCAAGCATTAGTGTGTTTGTGGTTCTCCATGTTGGGGGAAGTTTGGGTCGGTCGCGGGAGGTCGGATGCCTCGCCGGCGACAAGAAAACAGCGTAAGATCCTTGGCTGGTGCAAGGTTGCTGTCGACCAACGGTCGACCGGTGCCTTCGGGCGGTCGACCGGTGCTAGTGTAATTTGATGTTTTTGCCCAGAACCGGTCGGACGATGCCTTGGGGCGGTCGACCGGTTATGCCAAATTTCGTGGGTTCGTGTTTGATGTTGCCTGTTTCCGGTCGACCGAGCCTTGTGGTTCGACCGGAACTTAAGTTGTTGTTGTTTATTGATTGTTGGTTCGACCGATTAGTATATGCGTTCGACCGATTATATGACTTAGAATTACTAGGCTGACCCTGTAATGTTCGGTCGACCGGGACCCTTGAGTCGGTCGACCGATAGTTGAATTGATTTTGACTTAGTCAGACCTAGGATTTTGACCTGTCCGGTCGACCGGTTCTTCCCGCTGGTTCGACCGATTGGAGACAGAGTTTTGGGCACTTTGTTCGACCGTTTGGAGGAAATCCGTTCGACCGTTACTGTTGGTTTCGGTCGACCGGTTTGCCTGATTCGGTCGACCGATGGGGCACAGTACTGGTTTTCTTGTCCTAGTGAGATGTCAACTCTGTCCACGGAAACCCGTGTCCTCGCTTAGCGCGTGAGCCGGGAGGTGACAGTGGGTGCGTTCTGCGTGCCTGCCCAGGGACCGCCGTGTGGAAGAGTGTGGGCATCTGGGACGTGTCGTCTCCACAGATGGAGGGCGACGTAGCCTTGATGTTCTGACTCACAGTAGAGTAGCAGGCCTGAGGGATTGAGGATCCCGGTGCACGAGGTGCACGGCTCGTTGGAGCATGTTGACCCTGCGGGCTGTTTGAGCTCGGATCGCTCGTGTAGACGAGGCGATGATTGTTCCACCCGATGCTGTTCCGGGTGATGATTGTTCTGCCGATGCTGTTCCGGCGGAAGTGCCGTCCGACGACGTTTCCGGGCGATGGTGTCCCACCGATGCTGTTCCGGTGAGGGTATGGACTGCCGACGATCTTTTCCGGCAGGGTAGTCTGGACGGGCTCCTCCAGATGAGTGGACCGACCTGGGCGACGGCCCCGTTGGTGAGGTGTTGACCTCGAGATTTCAGCTGATTTCTACTTCGCGCAGGCGTGCGGACGCTCCTCACCGATCCCTTGACTAGAGTAGTCGCGTGTGGGGTTCGTTGCGTACCTTCTGCTAGACCGTATGTGCCTACGGTAGGTCTCAGAGTGGGACCCTTACAGTTTGCGGACAGAGGTCCTGTGGTTCCCCGTGGTGGGATTGTTTACCCCGTAGTGGGTCTGTTTACCCGTTGAGGGATTGTTTTATGTATCGCATTGATGCCATGCCATGATGACTAGTATGATAGGTTTCATTGATAGTCTTGCATGCATTTAGGGCTTGGTATACGGGGTTTCCTTTCAGGAAACTCAGGCATTGTTGTTGCACTTTTTATTTCAGGACCACAGTAGGTCCGGGTGGGTGGTGACCGAGGACGGAGCGCTTTGGAGTCGGATCCTCTTCGGCATTTGCGAGATTGTACGACTACTTGTATTTTCATTTCCTTCATCTGGATTGTAGTTGTACACCTTTTGTAAACTCCATGTATTTTGGGTGCACCCTGATTTATATATTTATATATTAGTGACGTTCCCGCCTTGAGTTGTCAGTTTTATTCGTTATTTCGAAATTTTAAATCTTCCGCTGTTTCGGGACGTTACAGTGCTAGTGCTAACAGTTCTACATGTTGTTGTACCGGTTAATTGTAGAAAAATGGAAGCGCAAATTGCAAATTTTAGTTCAACCCATCCCTTCTACTAAATCTAAGTGCTTATATAAATGAAAGTTTATTTAAGTCTTTTCTGCATTGAAACTGTTTATATTGAACAATGTCATACTATTTTTCCTAACATTCCTCCCATATGTGATCAATATTCCTCGTCTATCACGACCCGCATGAGTTATAGGACTTCTACGAGGGAGATCAATCCACTCTGCTACCATGTCAAATATAATTAGTCTCCACATCTATAAAACCGTGCAACAATGTGAAATATCATGTTTTAAAAAGTTTTACACATCATGTAAATCTTTTGTATGGGGCTATGTAGAATTATTTTTACCAACAGAAAATTTGTATCGACACCTAATGTACTTTTAACGAATGCATTATGCATGTTAAGTTCAACCACTACTATGCTAAAACTTTCCTAATCCACAAACCGTTTGCTTCCCTCCCATTGGATTGGATTGTCCTTTTATAATTAAAAACAAATCCTTGGATCCTTCACTTATGCAGATATGCACGTATGCCCACTGCATTTTTCTCTCACTTCCACTTTACCCATTCACCCTCCCAACACAAAAGTTCCCATTGTTTCCACCAACCAGACCAAAACCACCAACCTCAACTGCCACCTGTCCAAAACAAAACATAAACGAACTCCACTTCACCAAATCATAGAAGATAATACCGTCCAAACACAACATAAATAGTACAAGAACTACTATTACAATACCATTTAGGATCCAAAAACTAGGAATGAAACACATCTCCATGTCCCAAAACGATGGCCTTCTCACCCACAACCTCCCATCCAAAACCATCAAATTATTTGCCTATATTAGTCTCAACCAAACCTTCCTCTAACCATCAAGACAACAATCTTCTCCACTAATCCACAACACTACTAGTCCTAATACTTTGTTATACTTTATTAATGGCATCTGCTACAAGATCTTCTTTGGACCAGAGGCTGGCAATGGCCAAGAGATGTTCTCGTGGTATGAATAATACATTGCTGATGATATTGAGTTTTCAAAAAAAAATTGGGGTCTTGTAAGAATTGGAAATGGATGTTTATGAACTTTTTTTTTTAATGCAGAGGGAGTTGTTGCAGGATGTAAGGCAGCTGTGGTGGCAACGGTTGCATGTGCAATACCAACTGTGAGTGTTATGCTAATAATGGTTAAGATGTTTAAAATATACCAACAAAATGTATGTGTTCTAATAAATAAGGTGGTGCAGGTTGCTAGTGTGAGAATGCTACCATGGGCAAGAGCCAACCTCAATCCCAGAGCCCAGGCCCTCATAGTCTACACTGGTACGCATCTTTTCAAATGGTTTTGTTTAATAAATGTTGGATAAGTTTTTTTTGATGTTGATTTATGATTGTGCTGCAGTTGCTGGACTGGCATACTTCATAGTTGCTGACAAGACTGTGTTGGCATCAGCCAGAAAGAACTCATTTGGACCCTCTGCTAAGTAATGGTGCTCCAAGTTATATTGTAACATAAAAATATGTATTTCATGTCTATGTAGTGCTTCAATCGTGTAATGTGCATGGTGAGTTATGAATGCAATTCGCAGTGTAACATCTTGTACGTGTTGTTACGATTCCTTTCCCTCTCTCTCTCTCTCTCTCTCTCTTAAATTTCACGTTACAAGGCCAAACCAAGAATCCTTAATGCAAATCATGCTAGACAGAAGATGGTTGGGAGTTAAAAACGTCTGCTGACAAAGCTGCGTTAAGTCAGTTGACTTGTTCGGACTGGTTCTTTATTTTAATTTTTAGGAGTCAAACTAAACCCACCTTATAAGTTATAACAGACAGGCCGATCTACGATCATGATTCATACGAGAGAACGTGCTCTAGCTAATTATAATTATTCTTCAGAAAACGAGCACCAAACGTCATGAGTTTAATCATGGTAGAGCACTCAAATAGTCAAATCTAAAAACAAAACTCAATAAATAAAGGGAGCAACCATGAATTTGAAACATCACGACATTATCGAAGGCAAATCAACTAAGATTTGGCAAAGTAGCTCAAGCCTACTGCGATAAGCACCAATGCAGCTACAGAAATAAATAATTGGAATGGTATATAAGTTATTTTTTTCGTTGAAGAAAATGAATTCTGTTCTAAAACAAATGATAAATAGAGAAAAATTGACAAAATACAAGACATCGGATAAACACATGGATAAGATATTATCGTTATATTGTGCCTTGGATATATCAAGCTTCATATATGACCTCTATACAGGTCTTCAGTTAATAAGTTACAATATACAAATAACATCAACATACATAAGAAAAATATTTTATATTATAACCTGTAAGAGATGTAAATTCCATTCCTAAAATCTTGAGAATTGGAGACAATCTCTTTAAGGTTATGGACAACCACGCATAAATATTTTTCTCATAATTCTTGTAATCCAGTTGTTCACATAATTATTCGAAGATTATACTGGATTTAGTATGTAATAAGTCATACTACGGTCTTAAAAATAAAATGATCTAAAAAGGTTTCGTAAAGCAAGGTGCCATTAATATTAAAAAATCATGTATAGCATATTGTTGATCTAAAAACTCAATCCACCTTGGCCATATCTTGTCATAAAAAAAGAATAAAATGTTCGGGGCCAAACAAGGGATTGACCAAAAACTACCGTCTCTTCTCACGAAGATTGCATGAGAACCAACCAACCAAGTTGCAAGACAGAACAAAACAAATAAATAAATTGCAGATAAATAAGACCATAACGTCTGTAACACCGTAATTCGAGAAAGCATCACCCGCTGAAACACTTTTTTGCCCAAACCTCAACGGCCAACCTGTATCCTGAATTCATTATTATGGAAGATTGACAACCTTTATAAATCATGACCTGTACCATTACCATAAAATAAGTTGATTACTCAATTAAATAAAACTATGCCGATATTATGACGATCACTGGGGGAAATACTGCCGTAAATATACATGAAAAGGGGCAGTTGGCACCTAAAATTTGTTATTTAAGCCTTTTAGCAGAACCCCACTTCTACAGAGATCACTGCATGTAAAGACATTTAGCACAAACAACAAGCTGAATGTATAAGAAGAAATTATATACAAGGTAAAGATAAGACATGTATGCATGTAAAGATATGCTGAACAATTCAACAAGGATGCTGAGGAGTTAATACTTTGAGAGGAACATTTGTTGAAGTATCAAACCACAACATAGCAACTGGGGCAAACAATGTCATATTACCAGCCACCAGCCCATGAAAGGTTACCTCCAGGTCCTCCTCGGTCCATCATATAAATTTCAGTGAAGCTTTCACTGTCACTACATCACACTGCTCAGAATGAAGATAAGTTTCATATATAATTGTCAATGGAGACGCTGGAATATGAGAATTTCACTTCAAGTGTTCGCTTAAAACTCAGCTTCCAATATGTATGTATAAATGAACTACAGCAACTAAACGTAAGGATTTTGTTCAAGAAAAAGCCATAAACATGTAAAAAAGCAGACCTGTGAGTCTTTTGCCAAGAGAATGCATTACAAGTTACAACAGCAACAGCTGAAAAGAAACCCCGAAACGACGTGCTTTTTAACAAATGGAAAGTCAAAAAACTGAAAGCTATTTTTTTCAGGAAAGAATAACCTCTTCCTTTTTTGATAAATTCAGAAAGAATTGCCTTTTACCTCTATCGACTCAAAGAAAAAGTTGGGACACCACTTGGTGACAATGCATGTTCATATTTACAGTCAGAAGGATTTGTGGTTCAGAAGCAAAATTCTCATAAATATGAGAGACCACAGAAGAGGCAATTTATGACCGACTTTCATTGCAATGTGATCACACAGAGTTCAACTCTATCAAATAGACTTAATAATATATCCTGCAGAGCTTAGTACAATCTGCCAGTGCATTCATGGGAACCACAGAGGCAATCTTTACGTTTTATCTTACCATCAGGACCACGAACTTGATCTACTGTATAGTTGTAGTGGTACGTTAGTTCCTGTAATGGTGGTATATTTTCTGCGGCAAAGAACATAATGTGGGGCATTCTCCTATCATCATGATCATACAAGACATTCTGAGCATATAGGTTTGGAGAGCAGCTATGGTTGATGAATCTTCCCACATTACCATAGGCAACTGCATCAATTGTGAATCCAGTGTCAGCTTCACCTCTACATGATGTGCTGGAATGAAAATCAGGTATAATGGCCGGTAGATCTTCCCATAGGGAAGCATCTTCGTAGTTATGACCAATATCAAAAAGGTATTCATCATTGTCCCTTTGCTCAGCAACAACATCTGGGAGCAGCTCACCTACATATTCACATATAAAACTGCCCGACGAAATAGAATTTAGAGACCTTACCCCCCAGCCCATTGATTTTGTCTTGAAGACCTCTAACTGGATCTGGATGCCATTCTGACTGACTCTATTATGGCAAGTAGAAGAACACTTGCAGGAAGGACCGCACTCATAAATGAGAGGTTTTGCTTGCACAATTGCACCGTTGTAGTTATAAGGAATCTCCCCTCCATTTTTGACAGCACAGGCACATGTTTCAGAATCTGAGCAGCCATTTGTACAATTACAACCTCTAGGAGGATCCAACACACAAGATGTAGGGTACATCGTCTTAGTTATGTACTTAAAAGGCTGTGGGCGCTCATCATCATATGTATTCACCACACTAACAGGAAATTTTTCTTTCCCATCAGAAATATCTTTGAAACATATGCCTTGGCGAGCAGATGATTTCTTCTTTCTTTGGACTTCTTTCCAGGCAAGTTCTGGTTGCCCTGGATTTCTTCTCAGCTGAAACTTGAAGGCAAGGAACCCCTGAGGAACCGTCTCCTTCCAATATTTCTCAACTGTATATAGACCATCATAGGTGAAGGTCGAGACAGGCTTGGGCCTTCCATCTCGACCATCACTCTTAAGTTCTTTGTAGCCACGAATGACCCGTACAGGTGTTTTGGCTTCAATGCTGTTCTTCAATCCCAGGTTTCCACGTTCCAATTTCTGATCTTCAGGTGGCTTATGTTTTGTTGCAGGAGCTCCACCAGAACCAGAATATATCAAGACATCAGAACTACCCAATTCATCAGCACTACCGCCAGCTACAATACTGATGGCCAAAACGGTGTTCCCTCTCTTGAAGCAATCTATGCCGCCCTGATAAGGACGATGGAGGCCAACTATAGATAATTCAGTTCTGTAATGAAATTCATCCCCAATTTCAACACCAGGGACAAGTCCCAATATTGGCTTCCCAGTGTTTACACACTCATTTTTTTCTTTAAGGATAGTAGTAGCCCTCAAATCAATACGTTTACTCTGGCCTGGCTCTCTTATTTTAGACTCTTCTTCTTGTAATAACTTCCGGCAAATCAGCTGAAATAAACGTAAAGTTGCCCTGACTTTGTTACGTGTGACAACGTTCTCACAATCAGTGTTTGTAGGTGCAGCCACGATATTTGCATTGGTGGGTACCAAAGGTGTAACCATCACACTGAGTTCCCATGATCCTGAAGAAGGGGGCATTACGCTAATTGGCTGTGGACCTGGAGAAGGAAATCCCTGATTTTCGTCGTCCAGATGCAGTTGCTCATGCTGATCCTCTAATAAAACTGTACTCTGAGGACATTCAGATGCCATTGAAGATGAGATTTTTTTCTTGGGTGCTTTCTTTTCTCTCCTTCCTTTCTCTGGTGGAGAGGAGATACATGTAGCAGCTGTCGAACGTCTACCTAACCTCCATGGACAATTTGGAGCAGCCATCAAAGCTTGCACTATCAACCTATTGTCAAGAGTTCTCGAATTCATATTTTCTCCAGTTTGTTGTGCCAACATCCTAGTATCACCTTGCTCTTCTTGTTCCAAGCTGTACTTTCTTTTCTCACTCTTAACATTCTTGTTAAGTTTAAAATTGACAAGGGCAGATCTGCTTGTCGAAGATCTAAGTTCAAAATCAGATGAATTTGGCTTATCTTCGGATTTTGCATTCAAAGAAAATGGCTTACTCTCTCGAGATTTCACATCCAAGATTTCCTTGGTTACTTCATTAACATCTGAAAAGCCTGCCTCCATTTTTCTGTCCCCGTCGGAATCTTTGTGAAAATCTTTATCGTCAGCATTTTCACCTTTGGAGCTCTCACTCATGGCAGAAGTATAGGAGTTATCCGCAAGTTTTGTTTCAGCTCCCCCATTAACATCCTTTGAAGTCACATCCACAGAATTATCTATATAATTAACATTATCCAATATCACCTCATCTTTGCTAATCTTAGAAATCAAATCATCCACAACTCCTAAAGCAGATTTATATGCCTTCCTAGTGACTGCATTATCCTTTACATTAGGCTTTTCAAGCGCACTGTCCTTCATGCAAATAGGATCTTCTGTTTGGCCAGAATGGGCGTCTTTTGTAATGTTTTGGATTTGATGTATCTTTCCTCCTCCAAGGATATCACCAGAATCTTGAATGGTTTTTTGTATGTCTCCTACCTCTGACTTTATTTGTAATGCAGGTGCCACGTCACAAACAAATTTGTTATCTCTAGGTGAAAAAATCTCAGATTGCTCATCAATTTTCTGATTCATAAATGTTCCCAAACCTAGTGGGAAATCCCGAATTGCAGAGATTTTCCTTCTTTTTGGAGGGCCATACAGTTTAGACCCACGAAATTCCACATCCCCACCAGTCTTAAAATTTTGAGGTTTTTTAGATTGAAAATTATTTAAATCTGCAGAAGTTTTCCCTTTCTCTGCCAGAAATAAATAAAAAACTTATTATGGACAACGTACACAGACGTTAGCGCTAGGCAAGTGTAACATCCAACACAAGAAGTTAGAGAAGATAAAATCTAAAACAAGAAAAACTGCCAAATCACCTTCAATTTCTGCTACCAGCTTTATACAATTGGCTTTTGCTAGTGGTTTCATGTCCTTGGCAGTTCTCTTATCGCCAGCTGAGGGAACATCTTGCGACATTGATGGATGTGTACCTTCAGTGCAATCCTCTTTGCTAATTTTGGACACGCTTGTTAAAAAATTAGGTGAATTTTTTTGGTCGGTCAACACATGCGCATCACATTTCAAACTATTAGACGATTCCAACTCGAACGGACACAGAGATTCTGAAAAATAAACTATATTTAATCAGCAAACGAAAGGTACTTGCTTTTTGAACAATGATGATGGTATAAATATTGGAAAACTAAAAAAAGGAAATTATTGTCACTAAAAGGAAAGGATTAGCACCTCTAAGTTTCACAGTGTCAACACCCCTAATGTCATTCATTGATGGCATCGTATACCCTATGTGCCCCCTTTCATCAGCAGAAATATGCTGTGATAGTGAGGCTGTAGATCCAAGGACTTCTTTCTTCTTGGCTGCATCTGTACCACAATCAAACAGGAAAACATGGGATTTTAACAATGATTTGGTTGCTTCCCAATCAAGTGAATAAGATTTCCAATATTGGGATAAACTACCCTTCGGTAGCATCCTTTTATAAGGAAGTCCACATATAGACTACATTGATTGTACAAAATTTAAATTGTAGAACCATACGTGAAATGAAACAAGCATTAGGATGACAACTTAGAACCCCATAGACTTATGAAGTTACAACTTACAACTATTACCGGTTGGAAGCCCAAAGAAAATTTATCCCAAATCTCACCTTCAAGTTTCACGGCCTCCAGCTGAGCCTTGTCTTTGTCGGAGCCCTTATCCGCATTAGAAGCCTCAGCTACAGGTGAACCACCAACTTCATGCAAAGTCACAGTGCAGGTACATACACAACCAGGTGGGAAATCCCGGATCACAGACACCTTCCTCCTCTTAGGAGGACCGTATAATTTGGATACAAATTTGCTGCTTTCAGGAACACTGAACAACTGAACATGGCTCGCACTCGCGACCACAGCAGCTTCTTCCTTCACTAAACGACGTCCCGTAACAGAAATCATAGTCAATATAGATCTCCAACCAAAAATGGAGTAAAATAATTTGGAAAAGAACCAAAAAAGGGAAATACAAAAGATACATACTGCTTGTCAATATAACAATTCCAAGAGACATACAACCATCAATCCAACAACAAACGGTTTGCGCCGATCAACTTTATGAGTTCGAGTTAGCACTCCATCACAACAAAAATCCTGCAACAACAATTTTAGATTCAAAGAGAAATTCCTCCAACTCCAATCTTCGGAGAGAAAACACCACATGCATGCATCCACTAAAAAGACCCTAAAAAAACCAAAATCACAACAACAATACTCACTCACTCACCCCATCGAGGTAAAGTACGAAGTTGAGAACTTCGAACCAAACACTCTAGTGAGATCGGTCGAACGCGAGCGGCGTACTGGAGTGGGAGGAGGGAAAGGGGAGAGGAGAAGAGATGATGGCGCGGGTGGAAAAACCCTAGATTTTGCTCCGGATTCGAAATGGAAGAAGATGATATGTAGATTCTGTTTACTAAATCCGACCAGACCCAGACGATACGGGGAGGTTTAGGTTCCACCTTAATCAGTGTTATTGCCGATTAGTCCGCAGATTAAGTATGAGAGTAGGTCCCAATTCGATTTAGTTAGGTTCGATGTTTTTTGCATAATTGTATACTTAAAAGATATTTTTTACTTGAGATTTGAAAGTACGGCATGAGTGATTTTTTAGGTTTTTGGGGTGTTTAAGATCTATATTGAGAATTTTTTAGATGTATAGAAAAGCTATAAAAACAAGTACAATTAACTTGATTTTTGAAAATTCAATGTGATTTATCTGATTTTAATGATTTAAAGTTGAAAAAGACATTAGTAGTATCAATGTACTTTGATATTTGTAATATGTTTTTAGAATTCGCTTACGATGCTAAGCATGGTATAAGTCAAGATGAGTATTGTCTATCGAGGATATGTACTGATTGGTTGACTGGGGATTGATTTGCAAGAAATAAATGAAATTTCAGAAATTCAGTTTCATGATTTTCTTATAATTTGGAATTAACGTGTAAAAACTTGTCATAAGTATAAAATTATAATGTTCTAAAACTCATAAAACTAGACTTCTTTCACTTCATCAAGTTTTCTACAAATCAATTAGTAGAAGATCATTCTAGTTTTTTAGTTCCACCACTTCAATGTTATTTTTCAGCAAACTAATCACATCCTAGGAATTGTAGTAAGAGATGTACATGGGCTCCTCGACCAACCTTAGTGTTGTCATGACTCAAAGGTAACTCGTGAACTAGAATTGAATACATCTAATAAGCCACACAAAAAATGGAAAATTGGACGTACTGTTAGGATCTATGACCCTCTAATCGATAGAAAAATGCGGAATTAAAAATATTAATCGAATGATTAAGGAAGAGACAATTGCAAACCACAAATTCGTCGACACCGGAGTTTAGAGAGGTTCGGCACCCACACTCGGGTCCTAGTCCTCCTCGCAAGCCTCACTCGATCCCCCGAGCCTCGCTTACGGTTCCACTAACCGATCTCCGTTCCGGGCCGAGACCAACGCCGTTTACAACACCGAGCCTCGCGAACAACCTCGTCTCGCTCGTGTCTCCTCTCACAACTCGAGAGGGAGCTTCCTCGAAGCTTTACAACTTGGTGATTCTTGAATAAGGAATTGGAATCACAATCTAACTAACACTCTATACTTGAGCACACTTGGATATGATATGAAATTGGATATGCAAGTGGTGAAGTTTAGGCTTGAGTGTTGTGGATTGAGAGCTAGAAGATGGAGAGGATTTGGCTTTGAGTATTGGATAGATAGGAAGTGTTCAAGATGTCCAAAGCAACCAAATGAGGTCCTATTTATAAGCCTTCAAGCTCATCTAGCCGTTTGGGAGTTGGTGGGGAATGGACCAATGAGAAAGCAAGATGTGACTTAAGCTCGGCCAGAAATCGAGACAGATTCGGTCGACCGTTATCCACACGGTAGTCCGAAACATTGGTCTGAACAAAGAACTCGGTTGACCGATTATGTATCGGATCACCGTTCACCAACCTCCAGTAGCTTTTATCTATTTAGCCCTAATTAAATTCGGTTCACCGAAGTCCATTCGGTTCACCGTTCCAAGGTGGACAGTAGAATTGATTGAGCTCTGATCTACTCAAGTTCGGTTGACCGTGTCTACTTCGGTTGCGGGAATTGCGCTGACAAAGCGTGGGAGATTGGTCTACCATTAACGGTCAAGTTAAATAGCCGTTGGTCTCCTAAAGCAATATGATTCGGTTGACCGAATGAAGTTCGGTGTACCGAATATGGATAAGTCAATTTGGCTTTAGGTCAACATTTAAATACGACCGTTGGAGCAAAGTCCAAAACCGGTCCAGGCTAATTCGGTCTACCGAAGGCAGTTCGGTATACCGAGGTGGTTATTCCAGGGAACACCTAAAGGATTCTACACGGTTGACCGCAAGGTGTTCGGTGGGCCGAACTCTACAAGATTCGGTTTACCGAGAAGGGGTCGGTTAACCGTGGGGATACGGGACAAAATCCTAATGTGCTCAAGTTTACATTAATCCTTAGGACTCAAATTATACTACATTACATATTGGTCCAAAGCTTGATTACATGTCTTGAGTCTTTATCTTCTTGTCCCCAAGCTCCTTAGCTTGATTCTTCATCAACCTATTAAGAATATCGCAAGTACACGAATATATATGCAATGCATGTATTCATGTTTGCTTACTTTGATTGTCTAGGTTGATTGATTAAATATAGATTAAGATTAGATTACTTAATCATCAAAACTAAATAAAGATTAAGGCTAAAAAGCCAACACGTACGTGGTTCGTGAGGAATAATATATGGCCGTGCATTCAACAATTCGAGTCTATTGAGTGATTGTGCATCAGGAAACTAAGAAAAAATAAAATAAGCTCTCTTTAACCAAATCTTTCTTCTAGTGTTTGTGTACGTTCCGATATTTTCCTATGTTTTCTACGGTGTGGTCCTAAATGTCTACAAATTGTTCGCATTTGTTTCTTATAAACTCCTCAAGAAACAAAGGGAAAATGTAAGAAAGATAAGAATCATGTATAAACTTGTCAAAAAAATTATATTTTTATATATTATATAAAATTCTAATAACACTAAAAGTATTTTTTGAAAAATAGAAAACACAAGGTTATTGTTAAATTTTCATAATAATATATACCAAAATTATGCCGAAAGTTATTATGTAGTAGAAGTTACTCATAACATTATCTATTAAACATAACATTATCTTCTTTATAAATGATAATCAAACAATTTTATTTTTAAAATTTCCCGATAGATTCCATATGTGGAGTCAAAGAGAAGAAAACAATCCGCTTGTTTCACTTAGCTCTTGTTGACTCAAGAAATCAATTCCCTAACAAATTATTCGACACGAATAAACGTCGTCATGACTCATGCCTAAGGCTTTGAGTGTAAATGTTCTATTGCCAAGCGCACTAAGAACACTAGTTAAATATCTCTTATTCGAGGCCAACAATCACAATAAACTATCCTCATCGCGTTGAAAAAATCAAAGACATAACACTACAATCTTCGTGGGCAAGGGCGGATCAAGAAAAATAAATTGGGTGAGGCAGATTGTTTCTACATTGGTTATTTTATTTTGAAAATCCAAAACTTTAAGATGATAATTTCAATTAATTAAAAAAATAAAAATTGAATATACTTCCTATATTTATCATTTTTTCAAATCTGAATACATTAAAATTCAAACAACCAAAAGAATTTTTTACAACCATAACCATAAAATACGACATATCAGTTAAACAACTAATTAACTAAACATTTTTATATAAAAAAACACAAAAAAATTCATTACTAAAGGAGTTGTGCCGATCGAGTTGGGGATGAGATGATGAGCTAAGGAGGAGATCAGATTTAGAGAGAAGTAGATGATTGGGTTTGGACGTGACTAGGGATGATAACAGATCGATTCCAGAACCGAAACAGATCCAGGGCGACTCCCAACTTGGGTACTCAGAATCGGATCCGACACCAAATTTGTAAACAAATTAATTTTTACCGATAAAAATGGTTATTTTCATTTTTCACAATATTTTTTTAGAATTACTTTTTATTTTATTTTAATAATACACTGGTTCTGAATTCGAATCCAAATTTAGTTCTAAGAACTAGAACCAGAACCGAAATGAAACCGGATCGGTATTGAAATTGGATAACCATATCTAACCCATATCTGTTTTATCACGATTCGATTCTAATTTGACAAGTTCTACGTACTCGTTGCCAACTCTAAGCCTAACTGAGGCTGGGAATTGTGATTGAAAAAAAAAATTGAAAATCTGAGTCGGCCACTACCCCCAAGGTGCATCCGCCCCTGCTCGTGGGCAGCGTTCAAGCTAAAGATGGTCTACTTCAACCACGTGAAAAAAGTTGACGATAAATCAAGAAAGCTAATTAGCTTTCTACATATCTTAGATTCGAAATGAATATTCAAAGCAAACTCAAACCGCAAGTTGCATGTAACTTTATGGATATGGTTGGATATGGCTGTAAATGGGTGGTTCGTAGGCAGTTATAAGGCTTACCCACGATCCTACCTGCCTAATTAAACGGTTCGCGGTTCGGTTTGAATCTCGTTTATTTTTACCTCTACCCATGAACATACCCATTTAATCGATTTTGGGCGGTTAAATGGTTATATGGTTAAAGCTTAATGGATACTAAAATTGATATAAGAGTTGGGTAAATGGTTAAATGGATAAAAACTGGTCAAACTTGATAAAAACATCATAACATCCATAATTTTATAATCAAAACCTCTCAAAATTCATAATCTAAACATCAACAAATTCATATAAAACAACATCAAACATCCACACAATACAAACAATTATATGTATATAGTATATATAACAAAATATTATATATATGTTCATTATGTTTCGCGGTTAAACGGACGGGTTAAATCATGTAACATTATCCGTCTATTTATTAAACGGTTATGATTTTCACAACTCTTATCCGTCCGTTTATTAAACGGTTACGATTTTTACAATCCACGACCATACCCATCGGTTCGGTTAGGACGGTTAAACGGTTTTTACCCAATCCATTTACAACCTTGTTGGAATGAATTGGACGTATCTATTCTGCAGAACATATACAATTTGCCCACGACAAAACACAATATTCTATTCCGAGCTAAAAAAAGTCTCTAGGTGTGAATCTAATTGGCCGCCGCACTCATTTTTTTAGTAAAAGTAAAAGAGGAGAGGATTCGTGTTTTTGTTGTTATACGCTGGTCAAAGTTTGGAGAAAGAACATGATTTATCGTGACCGACTGGATTATACATGTCTGTCAAAGTCCTGAGATATCCTTTCGATTTTCGAATGTACGTAGATTATGAGTGAGAAATGATTAAGGAGGTATTAAAAAGGTATATTCATAATATAAAAGAATACTTATTTGATTGTTCTCTCAGTCTCATTTCAAGATTTTACTAGATAACAAAATACCCAATAGTTCATATTAAAATTTTAAAACTAATTAATAGTTTGAGGCCCACCAAAGTATCGATATGCAACAAGCTCTAGCACTTAATTACTAGCGGAATTACTACATATATAATAATTACAAATAAAATATATATCTTACGAGATATAAAAAAATGGGATTGTAGGGGGGGAAAAACATAAACTGTGATGCAATAACAACATTCATATACAAATATTAATAACTTATTATCAATTAAGATATGATTATCACAACCATATACATATGTTCCTTCCTCAATCGTAGTATAGTCATAATCAGGTATGTCTACTTTACATTTGGCATGGTATATTTTCAATTTCAGAATACAAGTTCAAACATGTATATCCGTTATTCGTTCCCTTGTAATCATGAAACTCTTAACTTACATTCACGTTGGTTTACGTTACTTAAATGCAAAAAGATAGACAAATCTCATAGTTAATCACATATTTTTCGATGAAAAATTTACACAGTGACAGTGGGGGCCCATCTCAAACATGAATATTCTTCGAGCTGAAACACAAGCGAAAAATATTTTATTTAATACTAAAGTTTTTTGCATGCATGAATATTTGGCATGGTATATTTTAAATTAAGAAGATTCCTATGAGTGCATAAGCGTGACCACATATGTTGTAGAAGGAGAGTTCTATATGGGGAAGGCCTATTCCTCCTCCAATAACTGTCTAAGCATCACCATCTGGCAAGAACACATGCAACTGTCGTCGTGGTTCATGTTGCTTTTATGGTTAACAAATGACAACTACCTTACATTCTTAAAAGTTAATTTCAAAAATCACGAGTTGGAACTTTAACAATAGTAGAGGAGGAATATTGGATGTCTCCATGCAGATGATCTTCCCCAAATAATACCTGCTGGTTGCAACAGTGAAAAGGTTCCAATGTCTTTTTAATAAGTGGAGAGGAAGTTGACAACCAGCCAGCTGGGAATGGATTACAGTCTAAATGCATTATGTTTTTTTATTTTCAAAAGGAAAATTTAAGCAGATAATTAGTTTAAATTAAGGTGAGAAAATGATGTTGCCGAACTGCCTTATCTGTGATTGTTTTGCAAGAAATAATAAAATCTGCGTTTGTATATGCTACATTAAACCCATGAAAAATCACTCAAAGAGCACTAACTGAATCACAGGTTACTATTTCCTTAAGACAATGTTAATAAAAAATGGAAGATTTTCTCCAATTCAATCACACTAGCGCGTTTATCTTGGATTGCCATCTAAAGTAATAAATATCAATAGAACGGTGAACTATATAATACGAAAAGGAATTAAAATTACATGATGAACAATTTATGTTACAAACAATACATAAGTTGCAATGAAACAAAAGAGAATGAGCTCTAAGCTCTATATTAATCTAGTTAGTAAAAGAAATTAAACAAGTAGGATCTACGTTGCCTTGTTAAGATCATATGTATTATATCTCGATCTACATATTTTTGTTCTTGCACGCTGTTAGCATTTCCCTGCACATTTTTTTAAATATATATATATATATATATATATGTAAAAATATGTATTACTCTTTAGCATCTTTCTTTAGCTTCTCTATCTCTTCCTTTTTCTGGCACATCATCTGGTTGAAGAGGCTTCACACAAACACCACAATGGAGAAGCCGAGAAGGTATATATATGTGGGTTGAAGCCACAAATCCTTCATTCCAACTGCCATTAACAAACTCCAAGGTCATCTATATGCTCCTTATCTCTAATTTAAGCCACCTAGAGGGATCACATATCTCATTCATATGATGTCTTAGTTAGATTGGGTTATGATTTTTTTTTGTATATAGTGGATTAGTGGGTATGGATCAATAAATAAATTTTGTTTCCAACAACATCGACCTTATATATATGTAGAATATATATTCCTTTCAAACCAAGTTGTTGTTTTATTATTTTATTTTTGCCAACAATATCAACATCGTTTCATAATGCTGGATTATATCATAATTAATTTCTTTTAGTTCTGTTGACTAATTTGTGATATGTTTGTAGTACAGAAAACTAATTAAGGCGAATTCACAATGATGATGATGATGAACAAGAAGCCAGGAGATTGGAACTGCATTCAATGTAGCCACCTCAACTTCAACCGTCGCGACACGTGCCAACGATGCGGTCAACCGCGATGCGACGGCGGTCTACCGAGAACCACCGCAGTCCTACCAGGAGACTGGCATTGCTCTTGCGGGGCCCACAACTTTGCTAGTCGATGCAATTGCTACAGCTGTGGTGCGTCGAGGACGACCGGTGGTGGTGCTGTGCACGGAGACGGTAGTCGATGGAAATCAGGAGATTGGCTTTGCACTAGGTTTATACTTGCCATCATTTTCATATCTTAATATTTTTCTAAAATCCCCTTAATCATCCTAAATTACTTTTCTCTCTCCACAAAATTTACCTATCTTCAACCTAATAAATAGCCCAATCATTATTCCATCAGTTGATTACTTGACATGTATATTAATAATGTTAATACAAAAGGGTAATTTTATTTAAGTAAGAGAACACTGAGAATTCAAGATTTTTTCGAAAAAAAATGTTGAAAAAATGAGAGCCAATATTATATCTATTAAAAAAACTTTATTTATGGCAATTTGCAAAGACATCTTAATCAATGGCAAGTGATTCATGGGAAGTTGGGAACAAGAGGAATTTTTTTTACTCCATAAATACTGCAAAATAATCTTCATTTTTTCATTTTCTAAGAGAACAAGAATACAATATCCTTTTAGCTAGCAGACCCTCACGCGCGTGTTTCCTAATAATATATATGATTCAGATGACAGTCCTTACTATAAATAGTCAAGTACTCATCAATACCTGTTTGTAACATAAAATATATACGATTCATTGCAAGGACATCTTAATTGCGATCTTTGAGATCATGTGGAAAAAATCATAATTTTTATTCATTTTTGAGATATTTTCACAGTCAAATATTGTTTTCCATAAGCAGTTATGGTTTCACTTTTTTTTTAATTAATACGTTTTTGTGGCTATTAATATCTTTGCAGCCCAGGTTGCAACGAGCATAACTTCGCAAGTCGAACAGAGTGCTTCCGTTGCAACACTCCTCGAACTTATTCATATGGTAAATAATAGTAGATTATGGATTTTTCGTGTTCTCTTTCTTAGTTATTTTCCATCTTGATTAATTTTGCCCGGATATAATTTTTCATGTCCAGGTGCTGAGTGCTGAGGAAAAGGAACACAGAGACAGGGAAACCATACATGTTCCAGATGTGATCACCACACTAGATTTGGTCTTAGATTTTCTGGAAACACAAGTGAAAGATGTTATTCCATGCACCATGTATAATTAATTACTTAGCGTTATAAATAATTAAATTAAATATTTTGGTGTGTAGTGAATGTCGGATTGGTCCACGTTATCAAGTTGGAAGAGAAAAATTGTGTTTTTATAAATTTGGGTGCATGTTAACAATAACTTAATTAAACTTTTGTATCGAGTTACTCGTATGCATCAAGTTTTCCCTCGAATTGACTTCATCACCGTCAACGTGACACCCGATAAAAAATTCATTAAATTTGATTTGTCCAATAAAATATCATTTTGTTACCTTTAATGATTATTATCATGAAATTCCAGTTGGTCCTTAAGACGTTAACTCCTTGTTGTTTTATCTATGTATTTATTTATTTTGCATGTCATGGGAACTGCACGTGGTTTCCTATTGCCAAGCTTAAGAGTATCATTTTTTGCTTTAATAATGACGCATCATTCCTACATGGTATAAGGAATGTTTCTCTTTTTAGCTTTTTCTGTTGTTTTGCTGCATATATAATCTAAAGACTTGATGTTGTTTTTCTAGCAGTGATTAGTGAATATATTAGACTACACTGTTAACACCAAGACCGAATGAGAACCACGCCTATTGACTATCTATATTGGAATTTATTCTTAGGAATTTCATGTTTAGAATCAATTCTCGATTGAAATTTAAGAATTTACGTTATACTTGCAGTCTTGCACTGAATATATAAGAGCCTTGTTTGTTTTCCAGTGAGAGAGATCCATTAGGCCCAACTTGAGTGATTTGGGAATCAATTTCGAATCCCACTTCAACCTGCGAACAAAACAAGTTCTAGAATAGCGTTAACATCTCACAAACATATATAGACGAAACAAAAACCATTATTGTTTTATAATAACCACACAAAAAATGTTTTATAATCAGTTATAATTTGTTAAAAGAAGAAGTTTAAGCAGACCATGACGACGAGTAGTAGAGAGATCCATTAGGCCCAACTTGAGTGATCAAGTTTTGAAGAAAGGATAGACCAATCTAACTAACTTACAAGTCTTAACATTTGATTGATCGACCAGCTTGTTATTTCCTTTCGTCTCAACTCTCAAGTCTCAACAGAGAGTTAAATTAAGTTTTACTAAATCCAACAGTTACGTATCTCACAAATTTGCCATCCCAAGTTAAAAATAAACAGTTCCAAGGGCAGATGACAGTAAATTAACTTAATTACGAAAACTAAACTTCAACATCCTAAGTTAAAAACAACAGTTTCAGGTGTAGATGATGGATTGATAGTAAGTTAACTTACGCAAACTAACCTTCGCAATCAGAAATCATTAACAAATAATATCTGATCTTCATTATATCCATTTCCCACGTAACAAACACGCAATCAACTACAAACACGTGCACACACAAGAAAAGTCAAACCAGATTCACCCATCACATCCCCAACCCACAGCCGTCAGATCCTATGACATCCAACGGTCCATATCTCTCCACGCTTCCCTCTGCCAACCTTTGGATCCCTCCCCTCACGCATGGCTCGAAACGCGACCACGTCTCCAGACTCTCCACCTCCACCACTCCGCAGATCCAACGGCCCAGATCGTCCCTCCAAAACCTCAAACCCCCACGTATTTTCTTATTAAGTACGGGAAAGAGACAAAGAAAGAGGAAAATAAAACAATTCCAGCAATTCGCACGACACGAACACGATTTTTTATTTATTTTAATTTTGCGTTGGGAGGGAACAAAAGTGGAACATGCTGGAGCACGCGAGTGGGTCGCTTCCTTCGAGCAGCGAGAGGTCCTCGGCTTCGGTCGCGGCCCAGACGAGAGTCAAAGAAGGTATGGGGTGATTGGGGAGTGGAAAGTTGGGTTCTTTTTGGGTTTTGTTGGGTCATAATGAGTGGGATTTGGGTGGTTTTGTGGGTTTTCGGATTTTGGGAAGTTGGGTTCTTTATGGGAATTGTCAGAAATGGGTGGAATTGCGTGGTTTTGCCAACTTCGGAAAGCAGAAAGTTGTGTTCTTTCTGTTGATCTCGACGAAGGAATTTTTTTTTTTTTGGGGGGGGGGGGGGGGGGGGGGGGGGGGGGTTACTGTGAAAAAATTGTGCGAATTGGGTTGCATTTGACGGGCTTTGTGTTATCCAAGAAGTGGGGAAGTTGAAAGCTGTGTTCTTTCCGCAGATCTCCACTAAAGATTTGGTGTGTTATGGGAATTTTACCCTACAATTATATGAAACAACTAAATTTCGCTCTATTTTTTTGCAATTCCAATCTTATCTACGCTGATGGGAACTGAAAAGTTGGTTTCTTTCTTTGAATCACCTTGAAGATTCTAATGGGCTGTGGATTCTGTGGTGGGTTACTCAAATCAACAGTGTTTTTGTTTTGGTGTACAGATTTTTGCTGAACATGATTGGGAAGTAGTAAGTTGCTACTTATTTGCTCGATTAATTACCAAAAAGTTTAAGGTTGTGCCGTAATCATTAGGCATGAAAAGACTAACTTCACTTCTTTTTTTCTCTTCCCAATTCCCATCAACTTTACAACACCTAGAAAGTTGTGATTTTCCTTCTACTTACGGGCAAAATTGATGGTCATGGTGAATTCCTGAAATTGACAAATAAGTTTTGGTTTTTTTCGCACTAAAATGGCGCTTAACAGCCAAATTGCTATATTTCTCCTGCTTGGCTCAAATTGAGAAGGTTTTGTGCTCGTCTGAGAATATATACTGTTGAAAATGATGGATTCTGGGATGATAACTGTATTGTATTCGGGCTTGCAATTGGTGGTTTTGTTTTGTTCCTTATCTTGTCCACTAGTTTTGAATTTGGTGTTTTGTTGAAGGAATGGAGAGTGATGAAGAGAGCAGGAGGGTGCCGGAGTTCGGGGGTGAACTTGCCGGACCAACCACCTCCGGCCGAGAGCCTGGTTCAGCTGTAGGTCAAGAACGAGCTCAGGGCGAGACAAGTAAAAGGAAGATAGGAAGAAGCCCAGCAGATAAAGAGCACAAACGCCTCAAAAGGTGAGTTTTTGGTTGTTGAATTTCCATTGCAAGAAATACGATAGAGCGTTTAATTGGCAACGAGCAAATCACACTGCAACTTACCGCAAACACAGAAACACCTTTTTTTCTTTCTTTCAGAATTTTCAGTATTTGATGTATATTTTGCTTTTGCTTAGACTCCATGTTGCTCAAATGCATTTACTTGGTGTGAATGTGGTTGCGATTGCATTTATAATTCACTTGTATAGAAACTAAAATGAGTGTTATTTTGGTGAAAGATTGTTGAGGAATAGGGTGTCTGCTCAACAAGCAAGAGAGAGGAAGAAGGCATACTTGACGGAGTTGGAAACAAAAGCCAAGGAGTTGGAGAGGAGAAACTCTGAGCTCGAGGAGAAATTTTCCACCTTGCAAAAGGAGAACCAAATGCTTAGACATGTGAGCTCATCTCATAATTTTTCCTGTTTAGACAAGTGCATTACTATTACTTGTTGCAGTCTATAATAGTTATAAGAAGTTTATATCTTATCTTCACTTGTTTCAACTTCCCTAATCCTGAATCACTGGCAAGATTCTGATCAAAAGGAATTATAACAGATAGCAGACTTTCATGAATAGTTAAAATTATTTAGCAAAAACTATTCTTGAATTCAGAGTTCTAAGGAAAAAGGAGGAATGCACTTTGTTACTGAGGGTCTGAAAACAAAGTGGATGGATCATATAGGAGTTGAATATCAAAAAGATGAAGAAACGACCTCTGCTATCACTCCATGTAGAATCTGAATTTTTGGAACAAACGAAAAACCTTAGTCCGAAATACCACAACTCAGTAGCACTTGATCGATCGTATCTCTCGTATTAGGTTGAATATTTAACAAGATACAATCATCAGTTACCACTAATGTCTTGCGAAAGTCAAGACTATGGTTCAGGGTAGTCTTTAGTAGATGGATGTGATTGAATTTGTGAGGGAGGGCTGGAAGACAGTCTGTTATGGAGTTATATTGGCAGAAGAAGCCAAACAACCTCCACCTCTGATCTGTCAATCAATTCTGAATCTTTCTGTCGCCTACTGACGGTAGATCCTATGAGGACTATAATTGGATCATATTGTCCACTGTTCCATCCCTTCCAATCCAATAATACAATAGAAACTCATATTATACGTATTACAATTTTCCAAAAAAACTAGTTTTATGTTACTATTTATCTTGTGTTGACTCATGGGCTCTATTATTCTTCTTTCTTTCAGATACTTAAGAATACCACCGTGGGCAGAAGAGGGCCTATTGCTGGTGCAAATGGAGAGGTTTCTGTGCAAGATTAACTGCTGTTGAGCAATAAAATGTGAGAGGTGTCTGTGAATTATTATGGTGTTCTAAATAGTGTAGCAAAAGATTAATAGTTGTTCTGGTTAATGAAATGTTTCAGCTGCTTGGCGTTACTTTCTTCGGGTGTGTTGCTTATGAGTTGATGACATTTTTAGGGAACTACCGAACGTCGTCCCAAAACTACTTAAATCGCTCCTTAAAAATTACCAAATTGCCCTTAACAATATATTTAATACCCATATCGTCCCGTGTCTTTAAACAAGGTTTTTGACTCAGTTTTACTAACATTCTTAGTACCAACACCACGAAAATGTTTGGCGAAACACCTAGATCAGGCGAATTAACGGAGACAGATTTTTTTTTCCGACTCGGGCGTCTGGCTAAGACGCCTGCACCATCGAGGAGGCGTCTGGCTAAGACGTCTCCACCATGGTTGAGGCGTCTTATCCAGACGCCTCCACGATAGTCCAGGCGTCTTAGCCCGACGCCTATACCATGGTCTAAGCGTCTCGCTAAGACGCCTCAACCATGGTGGAGGCGTCTTAGCCAGACGCCTCCACGATGGTACAGACGTCTTAGCCAGACGTCCCGTTTTTTTTAATTTTTTTGTCAAATTAAAATTATCGGTGTGTTATCTCAAATTATTTAACGTTTCTTTGCAAGTTTTCGGTGGTAACCGGTCGGATTATAATGAGTTTTTTTGCAAGTGATGAAGATTCAAAAAAATTACAGATCCAACATTTTTTAAGTTCCAAAATCTCCCGGTGGTAAAACATCCTGACTTACAAATACCACATCGACAGGTCGTTCGGGGGTCTCGCTCTGGAGAACAAATACACTTATTCCGGACAACAAATACACTTATTCCGGACAGCAAATACACTTATTCCGGAAAAACTTTATGTTCCGTTTCTGGACACACTTTATTATTAAACCAGACAACAAATACACTAATTACGGACAACAAATACACTTATTCCGGATAGCAAATACACTTATTCCGGACAAACTTTATGTTCCGTTTCTGGACACATTTTATTCTTAAACCGGACAACAAATACACTTATTACGGAGAGCAAATACACTTATTCCGGACAAACTTTATGTTCCGTTTCTGGACACACTCTATTCTGGAAATTTTTTGGATTTTGAAATTGTTGGATCTGGAAATTTTTGAATTTTCGGTGTACCGAAGGGGTATCGGTCATCCGAAAATAGTAATTATTAACTTATTAATTAATTAATTTAACAATTATCTAAATTTATAATCAATTATCTTTTTAAAAAAATAATAAAAAATTGTGGGCGTCCGACGGAGCCGCCCTCACGTAGGAGGGGGCGTCTGGCTAAGACGCCTCCCCAATGGGGAGGCGTCTTACACAGACGCATGTCCCAAGGGCAGAGCGTCTGGGTAAAACGCCTACCCGATGGGTAAGGCGTCTGGGTAAAACGCCCCCCCCATGGGGGAGGCGTCTTAGCCAGACGTCCCCTCCTACGTAGGGGCGGCTCCGTCGGACGCCCGTAATTTTTTATTAGTTTTTATTATTATTTTATTAAAAAGATGTTAGATATTTTACCAGATTCGAGTACACTGGGGTGTTCGTTGGTTCATTACTGACCTCCAAAACATTATTTTTTATGATTATAAGAGGAATATGAAGAGAGATGTGTGATAGGAGGGTAAAATGTCGCGTTATAGCAGTAGAAATGAGAAGGGCAAAATGGTAATTTTAAGGGGCGATTTAAGTAATTTTGGGACGATGTTTAGCAATTCAGTAATTAATAGGCTGTTAGAAAACATGCGGTGAAGAGAAATGAAAAATGAACTTACGCTTTTATTTTCTTTTTTTCAACTTATCAAGAACACAATTACACAATTAAAGGTTTATATTTTCTTTTATATTTCGGAAGAAATTAAAAAAAATTATCTATTTTCTTTGAAAGAACATTTGAAAACGAAAGATAGACAATAAACTACAAAAGGAGTCATTTTAGCAATACAGTATAATAATTTTTTCCTCTTCTATAGTTTATCCAAAACAAAACTATAATTTTAGTTTTGAAAAATGTTTTACGAACGCAGCGCGTCACGGGAGCTCTACGTGGACATCCATGTAAGCCCTTACGTGGCCAAAGCATGAATGTTTTTTTGTTTTTTGTTCCTGATGTCCACTCAAATCACATTAAATGCGTTTCAACTCAGCACGTTCTCTCTCTCCACCCAAATACAAATATGATGACACTCTTTTTTTCTTCTTCATTCTTTCTCTCCAGAATAAATCACCATTTCTAGCAAGATATTATGTCGAAGAAGCGTCTGATGCCGACTCCCAGGATTCTTCACAACGTAAGCAGCGTGAATGAGACGGTGCGAAGACTTCCCGATGTTCTTGTCAGCGTTAGCATCGTGAATGTGACGATCCGGTGGTGAAGACTTCGCACCACAACATCTTTACTGCATTGTTGGAGTGCCCATGACAGAAAAAGAAGGAAGAAGAAAGAAAGAGTGTCATCGACCACCCCATTCACGCTGCTTACATTGTGAAGAACCCTGGGAGTCGGCATCAGACGCTTCTTCGAAATAATATCTTGCTCGAAATGGTGATTTATTCCGGGGAGAGGTACAACGCTCCGTGGTGAAGACTTGCGTCTGTTTGGTTTATGTCGTACATCTCTCCGTAATAAATCATCATTTCGAGTAAGATATTACGTCGAAGAAGCGTCTGATGTCGACTCCCAAGGTTCTTCACCACGTAAGCAGCGTGAATGAGACGATCATGTTTAAGTCTTACATCTTCTTTCCGATTTACTGGGAAAATATATATTATCTTTGTAATTTGTGTGTGTTTGTATTGTTTGTTTGTGTGTGATTTACTGGGAGAAGATATATTATTTTTGTAATTTTTGTGTGTTTGTGTTTGTGCTTGTATTGTTTGTTTGTCTTTGTGCTCTCATTGTATCTTATTGTGTAATAGTTATCATCAATAATATGTACCATCAATATCTCATTGTGCTCTCATTGTATCTACATAAATAGGACAAACTTTCTACATAAACTGGACAAACTTTCTACATAAACAGGACAAACTTTCTACATAAACAGTACAAACTTTCTACATAAACTGGACAAACATTCTACATAAACAAGACAAACTTTCTACATAAACAGGACAAACTTTCTACATAAACAGGGTACATAAACAGGACAAACTTTCTACATAAACAGGACAAAACTTGACAAACTTTCTACATAAACAGGACAAAACATGACAAACTTTCTACATAAACATGACAAAACAGGACAAACTTTCTACATAAACATGACAAAACTTTCTACATAAACTGGACAAAACATGACAAACTTTCTACATAAACAGGACAAAACAGGACAAGCTTTCTACATAAACAGGACAAAACATGACAAACTTTCTACATAAACAGGACAAACTTTCTACATAAACAGGACAAAACATGACAAACTTTCTACATAAACAGGACAAAACAGGACAAGCTTTCTACATAAACAGGACAAAACAGGACAAACTTTCTACATAAACAGGACAAACTTTCTACATAAACAGGACAAAATAGGAAAAACTTTCTACATAAACAGGACAAAACATGACAAACTTTCTACATAAACAGGACAAACTTTCTTCCTAAACCGGACATGAACTACACTTATTCCAGACAGCAAATACACTTATTCCGGACAAACTTTCTGTTCCGTTTCTGAACACACTTTCTTCTTATTCTGGACAACTACACTTATTCCGGACTGCAAATACACTTATTCCGGACAACAAATACACTTATTCCGATTCCGGACAGCAAATACACTTATTCCGGACAGCAAATACACTTATTCCGGACAAACTTTATGTTCCGTTTCTGGACACACTTTATTCTTAAACCGGACAACAAATACACTTATTCCGGAGAGCAAATACACTTATTCTGGACAAACTTTATATTCCGTTTCTGGACACACTCTATTCTGGAAAATTTTTGGATTTTGAAATTGTTGGATCTGGAAATTTTTGAATTTTCGGTGTACCGAATGGGTATCGGTCATCCGAATATATTAATTATTAACTTATTAATTAATTAATTTAACAATTATCTAAATTTATAATCAATTATCTTTTTAAAAAAATAATAAAAAATAATAAAAAATTACGGGCGTCCGACGGAGCCGCCCCCACGTAGGAGGGGGCGTCTGGCTAAGACGCCTCCCCAATGGGGGAGGCGTCTTACACAGACGCCTGTCCCAAGGGCAGAGCGTCTGGGTAAAACGCTTACCCGATGGGTAAGGCGTCTGGGTAAAACGCCCCCCCCCTATGGGGGAGGCGTCTTAGCCAGACGTCCCCTCCTACGTAGGGGCGGCTCCGTCGGACGCCCGTAATTTTTTATTAGTTTTTATTATTATTTTATTAAAAAGATGTTAGATATTTTACCAGATTCGAGTACACTGGGGTGTTCGTTGGTTCATTACTGACCTCCAAAACATTATTTTTTATGATTATAAGAGGAATATGAAGAGAGATGCGTGATAGGAGGGTAAAATGTCGTGTTATAGCAGTAGAAATGAGAGAAGAGCAAAATGGTAATTTCAAGGGGCGATTTAAGTAATTTTGGGACGATGTTTAGCAATTCAAAATGAGCTATCGCCCGATCGTTGGGTCGGGCGGCTCCCGCGGTCGCCCGACTCAATTTTTTTTTTAAATTAATTGAAATAAACAAGGTGATTTACCAGATGTGAGTAGTCCGGGGTGTCCGCTGGCTCTTTCCCTGGCCTCCGAGACATCCTATTTGGTGAATAAAAGTGTGATATGAAGAGAAAGTTGTGTTAAAAGAGTGAAATGAGGAGTTATAGTAGTAGAAAGCGTAGAGGGACAAAATGGTAATCTTACGGACGATTTAAGTAGTTTTACGGCGACGAATAGCAGTTCAGAAGTTTAATCCTAACGCACACGTGCATCCAGTGGTTTGTCTGCGTTTTGTTTGTTTTGTATTATATTTTTATCAGGGTGTTTTGAGCAAACTCGTTTTGGAGTAAATATTAAGATTTCTTGCGTCGGATAGCAAAATAACATACCAGTCTTGTATGTGTTAATGTCACAGTAATGTTTTCAAACATAGGAGGGTAAAAAATGATGAGAAGGTAATTAATCTTCAGGGCATCCCTTAACAGGGTTTTTTCACGGTCGTGACCCGGTCAGGTCAAAGATGACCGGGTCATCTCTCCCTTAACGGGGGAGATAACCTGGTCATCTTCGACCAGGTCAGTAACCCGGGCGTTGAAACGCCCGGGTCGACGAACTGGAATTCCGGGTCGTCGAATAAAAAAAAAAAAAAAAAATTTGTTTTGATTTTTGTTTTGATTTTTTTTAATTTTTTGTTAACTTTTTTTAATTTTTTTTGATGAAAATACGTTTTATAATTGTTTTGATTTTTTAGAATTTTTTTTATTTTTTTTAAAATTTTACCAAGATGAACCCCGAAATGATGTGGAGGAGAGAGATAGGTTGTTGTGGGTTGTGTTGGGTTGTGGTTAAGATGTGAATAGTATAGGAAAAAGAAGAAAGTGGGTTGAGGAGAGAGAAATGTGATGTGGAAGAGAGAGATAGTTGATTTTGAAGAGAGAGAGCTGATGACCGGGTCGTCTAGGTCATGGTTAGTGATGTTCTCACCGACAAAAACAACGGACTTTATTTCCTTTCATTTCATATGTCTCATGTGTTAACGAACATGAGATGCCCATCATAATGCCAAGTAGACCGGCATATAATAATACCTCATTACCTCACAGTTATTAGTGGCCTAGAATTTTCTGGAACTTCGGCTACAAGCTTTCACAATGTAAGAGCTGTTCTACTATACTTCCACGGAGTTTTCACAGAGTTTGGTGTGGTACCAATAAAATTGATTTTTCTCCGGGGTGAGCATATGTCCAGACTGAAGACTGGACCGATCGGTCCAAAAATCCAGATCGGACCGGGTTTTGAGGGGAAAATTGGATTTTCGACGGGTTCGGACCGGACCTAAAACTGAACTTGTCCTGGGGTCCGGACCGGAATCCGGACCAGTTAGATTCAGTCCGGATCGAACCTGGACCGCTCGATCCAGTCCGATCCAAAAAACCAGACCGGACCGAAAACTACACAGCCCTATTTTTGTCTATCAAATTCAGGTTTAATTTTTTTAAGCAATTATGTAATAAGTTATTGCAATCATCATCACAGTAGTGTTGGGTATTTTTGGCACTTTTGTGCTGCATGAGGTAATCAAATTATGATATTTACTGGTTCGGTATACCGTATACTACTACGTATCATGGTATTAGGAACAAAGATAAAAATATGATATATAAAAGTAAAGGAAATTAAAACTTGATTGTATATTTACTAAGAGCATCCACAACAATGACCTAAGTCATCCACTTTCTCTCTCTCCTTGCTACATCATCACGACTTAACTTCATATTTCTACCTCACTATTTACCTCTTAACCATGATCTAGGTCATCTCGCTATCTTTACTCAACATCATTAATTTAATTAACTTTTATTCTATTCCAAAATCATTTATATTTACCAAAAATATTAATAATTTATTTGGAAAAACCAAAATACCAATAAATCTCGTATTGATATTTTTAAAATCATTTTAATATGTTTATTAATTTTTTTTAAATAGGTTTTCTAACTGTTTTTATTTTTTATTAAATAAAATAACCTAACTTTTCAATACGCTCTTTTCTCTACCTCATTTGAGGGTCCATCTTGAAAAAAATTTAAAAAATTTAAAATAATTACAATACATATTTTTTAAAAAGATTTAAAAAAATTAAAACTGATTTTTAAAAAACAAAGCCAAAACAAACCAAAACAAAAACTAACAAAAAAAACCCAACCGGGTCGACGACAGGTTGCTAGTCGTTGACCCGATTGTTGGACGACCGGGGGATGCTCTAATTGAGTTTTGAAACGTTTCAACGCGAACGACAACGATTGCAACCCCCTATCCTCCGAAGCGGAGTGAGGTGATAGGCACCGGCTTCGAGGGTTTTTTACCAAACATATTTAGGTCTGTTGGGTTTTTTTATTTGCAACAAGAATTTTAAATGCATTTTCTCCTGTTCACTTGTCTTTTTTATAGTAAATGGTATTCTGTTCTCCCTGTTTGTTCTATCTTTTAATTTTTTTCCCATTTAAATGACTTTTATTATTCTTTGATTTCCCCCTTCCGGTGGCTAACTTACGTTGTTTAAGATTACTTGACATGTAATTGTGCTAACTTACCTTTGATTTGGAATAATATATATGTTTATGACCCATTTTTTTATCAAATTTAATTACAGAAAGAACACATCATTCTTATGCTTATAACTTTTTAAGTTTTGTTGTTGCTTGATTACTTACCATTTGAAAGACACGACTTTTTCATTTGCTCAATGCATATTTATTGTTTGGAACTTTTTTACAAGGGGTTATCTTTCGATCTTTACGAAGAGACTCATTAATGATTTGCTACAAAATCTCTACTTTGTCTTAATTTGCTTGATGTATCTACTTTCGCAGATATTGGTTTGAGTTATTTAGTGTTGTATGCCCGAAATGCAGGTTCATGTTTAACTCAATTACATCTGTGTTTTATTCACTCACGTAGGTCGTTCGTAACTTCAAGTGCATTATTGCAATATTTGATTATTGCAATACCGACTCTATAATACCAAGTGCCAGATGTTCTCTCACTGGTAAAGTTATTTTAACCATCTATTTGGGGTACCAAGTGTTTGATGAATTGCCAATAAGATTATATTGTTTTAGTTTGATGTTGTGTTAGGGTTTGTTGTTGGTTTTTAAGAATAATTGGCTCAACCCATTGTGGCATGATTACTGGTAACAAAACCACTTGTGGTCACGGAATAGAAGGGGAGTTTTTTTGTTCCCTAAGCATTTTATTTGTATAATTTTGTTCGTTTTTCTTTAAAATTTGATTTTGTTTGGTCGGTTGTTGAGGGCATATGTCCATTAAGTTGCATTTCGTTTGATTGAAAGTAGAGTTTTTAGGCCCTCTAACTTTATCATTGATGTGTACGAGAGGATTTGTTTTATTCAATGTTGAGTACTACTATAGCTTAAGTGATTCAACGTTCCAACATAGCTTAAGCCTCTAATTTTGGTCCATCTTCCCAACCATGTTTTACACGAGTCCTCCTAAAGTATTTTTTTTCCATGGTCGTTTTTCCTGGTCCTTTTGCTGCACAAGAACCATTAGATTACGAACTTCTAATCAATCTTAGTCATCCATCCAAGAGACTCATTTTATCACTCACTTGATGATATCAATCACTGCATGTTGCAAATAATTACAACCATTTGGATCTTTTGTACATAACAATTATAAAAGAATGTTTGATTTGGGAAAGAGTATTTGGGAGGATAAAACACCTATTTATAAATAATATTCTCAAAATCCATTTCAATAATAATTACTAGCTAAAATACTATTTTTTATCGGTGTAAAGATGTCTATCTTGCAAATCATATTTAATAACGTCAATTGTCCGACATTGAAATTACTTGCAATGGTTTAAATAAACCTAATATTGATGATTAACCAACTTACACTGACGGGAGTAGGTAGAAAACAAAATCTTCTAAATTCAAAACAAAATTTCAAGATTCAACCGAAAACTTTTTATCTTTAAGATGGTAATTGTACTTATTTGGTATTTCATTACGACAATCGTGCAAATTAATGTTGGAGCAAGTTTTGCCCTTATAAGTACCTCTACTTGTAGTAGGACAATTAATGTTTCTTGTTAACGTGTGACAAGTAAATGTTAAGTACATGAGACAAATTCAGGATTGTACATCAATATTAGGTTTATTTAAACCATTGCAAATATGTATTTGCTCGGGGGTTGTTCGTCAAGCACGGGTGTAAATGGCTTGTGGATCTACCTGTAAAGATCCATGACAAGAACTCTCGGAGCAGGGTTCGGAGACTGGATTAGACACGTGGGATTTTGCTGAACTCGTATAAAATTATTACGTCTCTTTATTGTGGTTTGATTTATTCTTTCGATTTTATATTTGTTTCCCACATGTTAGATTATAAACATGTCTACTTTTTAGTCAATGGTGCATAAATTTTATTATTATTCTATTCACCCCTCTAGTGTCGTAGATTCTAACAACCATTTTGGATTTTGACACATGAATGGTTAGGTCGAGTGTCCTTAGAAATTCAACATAATTAATCATAATTGGCATATGGGAGTGTAAGGTTTGTTATAGTCCCGCTCCTGCACCTAGTACATTGTGTAATGGGCCGGCTACGTGAGCATTGGATTTCGTAACACTACCACGAAAATAAGTGGTTATATTAACATCTGTTGTGAAATATTATGGATGTTTCATCTTTTTTTTTATAACTTCATCAACCTCTCACTTTCTCATTTGTAACTCTTTTAACATACAATCTTTTATTTGTTTCTTTTAGTCTATAAATAAGAGACTATTGTAATACTTTGGTGATAATGAAGTACAACAATTATTCTCTCCTAAATCTTCATCTTCTTTGTTTCATATCTATTTATTTTATAACACGCTATCAACACGATATCCTGATAGCATTGTAGGTATCGCCTAAGGTAACAAATCATATCTTTGGCACTCATGATATGTGATTTTGTTTTCTTTTGGAACTTGTAAACATTCGAATATTCAAAGTACTGGTTTGTGCATACTTTCTTTTTTTTTGTTCTCTTTAATAGCCACGTTTTCAAAGAAATAGGAGATAAAGTCATGCATAAACGAAGGTCTGGTTTTTGGTTCAAGTGAGGCCACCTAAATAGTTTGTAAATAAATCTTGTACTTCAATTTTCCCTTCAAAAGATGATATTTCTCTTTTGTCGTTTGATCTTGAGGAAAACAAGTGCTTAAGTTGTAAATATCTGTATGTCTTTCATGTTTTTCCATATTATTCGATGATGGGTCATGCATGAATGTTGGTCGACTGTTTTCTTTTCTAGGTTTGCATGAGCTTAAATGAAAATTTTGGATATAAATCATTATAGTCCATTCCTATTTAAGGCTCAAATGTTTGGTTTTTTTACCTTTCCTCTTCACGTGAGATGGATTAAGGATTCATTAATCTAGGATTTTTTTTACAAAGGAATTTTCCTATATTAACATATAAAGATTTTGCTTTTTTAACTTAAAGATTCTTTTGATTGGAATTAATGATATTTTGATGCTTCAAATTGTACCTTCTATCTAAAAGTGTGATTTATTTTTGTTACAAATGTATAAGTGATATAATATGATATATTACAAAGAAATTTGAGTCACTTATCTACGCTCATGCCATAGATACATCTCTTGAGCACATGTGATTTATTTTTGTTACAAATGTATAAGTGATATAATATGGTATATTGCAAAGAAATTTGAGTCACCATCTTACAATATTTGTTTTGTCATTGACATTATACTTATTGGGAATTAATTTATAAGCAAAGTCAGATGTAATTTGTGTGTGCTTATATTTGATGTGATGCATACATATCTCATGATATAGAAAACATGCGTATATTTGATGTGCTCGACCTCGTTCAATCTTAGCTTAAATATTACTGAAAATATATGGATGTACTTCTGTCGAGAAGGCGAAAGTTTACTATTGATACGACACCTCTTGTGTAAAATTTTAGGGACCGAGTACTTAAGTACAAGAAGACACGTCACTTTTATAAGTCGGGGTCTGGAGAGATATCTAGATGCGATGAAATGAAGGTATAGTAGATGTGACAAATCCACTACTACCAGAGACCTTCTTAGAGGAACTGCGCACCTACAGGGAGTGAACAATTTCTTGCTGCAATCCTTAAAAGATTTATATAAATATCAGAAGGATGTGCTATAATGAGTATATTTGTGGTCCATCGTATTGTTTTTCAAATAAAACTTTGTGGCTAGAAGACCACAAATATTGTTTTCCAAATACTTGAGATGTAAAAGGAAAATGATTTTATCCACCATGCAAGCTAATGATTCGATACTCTAGTAGTAGTACAGAGCCAAAAAAAAGTTTTTGGATTTTTTTAAAGCTTATGCCTAGATTTTTTGTGCTATAAAAGCACGCGTATTAGTTGTATGACCACAATATTTGCTCTAGTGTCTCTGGCGCGTGTGCCTGAAGCACATGCTAAAGTGTTATGAAAGAAAAATTCATGGTCGATGGAATTGAAATTGTGCAAATACGAACTACGAGATGATTGGTTAACAATTGATGCGTTACAAATTTATTATTCTTTATTTCGACTCTTTTTGTAATGGTAATCGATTTAACCTTGTTGTGAATAATATCTTCAGGCTCATAAAGTTTTTTTCTTGTCTATGATATATGTATTCTTTGCAAATTGTGTTTTGATAAGACATTACCAATTTGATTTCATTACCCACTTAATGCATATGATCTACTAGACATAATGTGCTTTCAATGTTTGTTTTGTCTTTTATACATACTTTTAAATGCAAAATCATGCCAATTACATTTAATTTATTGCAATCATTAAGAATCAAATGATTCATACGTATAAGTTATATGAATTCTTAGTATCATGTTGATTAAAAGAGTATTTGTAAAGTGGTTCAAGCATGTGATTATTGCTTGTTAATTTTGATGCATCATATGCTCATTCACAATTATTACAAGCATTTATCTCGTAAATACATAATATTCATTTTGATATATGTATATATATAATAAAATGTGCTACGTTATAATGGAATTCGAATTACCATGTTACAAGTGATCATTGTTATTGAAAATTATATGCATTGACCCAGAAGATGAATATCTTAATATTCATGCAATGTTACCGCACAAAGATTTAGAGATCATTCATTTAAGAGAGGGTTATGAAATTTTATGATAAACCCTGAAAGATTCGTATGACCGTCTAAACGACGTGCAAATATCTAATTTAACAAAAATGTGCGCCAATCTCTACATCAAACCCTATGCCAGAAGACCATAGATATATAGAGTTTAGTAGTAAAGAAAATTATTTTATTGATTACTTTACGAATTAATGACCAAATACTCCAGTAGTAATATGGAATCAAAACCCCAAAAGTTTTGGGTTATTCATTACTGATGATTGAACGTCACGAGAGTTGTTGGAAAATTACGATACATTTTTTTATCTTTTTTTGTGTGTGTCGGAAACACTCACTACAAAGTATCGTAAAAACAAGAGCATAAGCAGTTGACTAAAAATTGTGCAAATAACAAGTATGAAATAAAGATGACTTCAATGAGACGAAACATGCCCAGAAGTGCTAAATAAATCATCTCTTATATTAATTATGGATGTCATCATTGGTATTGATTATGTGAAGCTTTAGATAACTTTGTTGACTTCTATCAGACGAACAAAAAATGAGGTCAAGTTTGCAGACTGATTTGCACAATAAATGAGAGTCTCTCTCTTGCTAGAGTATCTCTCAAATGTATCTCTTTCGGATATCAAAAAATAGTAAAATTATTAAACACTTCTTATTGCTCATATTTATGTTTGATATAATTTAGACACGGTTTATCAACATGTATATCTGCCAATATTGTTTATACTAATATCATATTATAAATACTTACTTACTTTACTTGTACAATAATGAATAGATTGTTTCCCTCCTGCAATTTAAAGCTCCTGAACGATTAAGTTTTATTATCCAATCCAATAATCATATATATGATGTACATTTTCTGGCATTAGGTGAGAAGCTAGAAGTTTAAAGAATGTTAAGAAAATGTAATATATTGAACCTGAAGTTCATAAGAGAATATACGTATAAGAGGGTTGAATTTGAAGTTCTTAAAATCATTATTTTGTAATATCTAGCAAGTAATTGTCATACGTATTTATTGATCACAAATGAGCGATTAAAACTTGTATTACTTGAATAATACACATAACATAAAGTGGAAATATTCACATGATAAAATATATTTGAGTTCAACCAACGCCAGAAGCGTGGACTAGAAAATATATTATTTGTTGAAATAAACAATAAAAGTTAGTCACAGATTACACATTCTGAAGAGGTTATTCATGAAGAATATATAAACCGGGTAAAATAAATGCAGTTGCTAAACAAAAGAAATTTCGGGGATACAAAACAGTCAAATCCTAAAATTTTGGGAAATGATGGGGATTTGATTATTATTGACATAAAACTTGTAATCAACTATATATGTTGATACGAGAGATATTAAATAAATATTAAAATTATCGTCGACAATTCTTTCGTCTTCTTAATAGCATGCTATCTCAAGAGAAAAATTGGATCCAAAACCTATGATATTATAAAAATGTCAGATGCATTCGTATTTCATATAAATAAAAGAAGGCGAACAATGTAGAATAAAGTCGCTGAATAAATATATTATTTGGACATGTAGTCCTGATTTCTGAAATTATATCCCTAAAGGATACAAATAGAAATCATAATATCAATGTGATACATTATTAAGCGAGAAGTAATATAATGGTATTCGTAGGACCCAACATTCATCGTGATATTACTCATTCTCTCGTAATATTGATAATACGTTCTGTTACATGATCAATATGATATGCATATAAGATATGTTGTGACTTTAAAATTTTATAAGTCACTTAATATTAGTACTTATATGAGAGCCCCTGAAGAACAAATATGACAAAATATATTATATAATAACAAGAATCAAAAGATGCACTATACAAAGATCACTAGATGATGAAACAAGTAAGAGCGTGCATATAACCTCTTCAATCAAAGTCATCCCGAAGAATGTTATGAAGTTGATTTTAGTCATCCATATGTTTCACTTAATAACAAAATTTACTATTTTTTTATTATATGCATATGACTTGATGTCATAGGACCTCTAATAGAGTTTTTGAAAACCTGTGAAATATTTAAATGACGGTTTTTTAAATAAATGACTAGAGATAAACCAATTGTTTTTCGACCTAAAGTTCAAACATTCTCCAGAATAGAATTGGTAAAATGATTCAATTGTAGAAAAAGAATATTGAAGAAAAATATTCTACTAAATGCTCACCTTGAAAGCACATTAACAAATGTCATCTATTGTATATCGACAAAGATTTAATTCTTATAGGATCTAAAGTTCCTTATCATGTTCACAGTAAATATTTTTTCTTAAAACATTTAGATGACGTTGAAGGATCTACCAATTTCTAGTCATGCGACAAAGATTTATATTAGTGATGTTTCCTACATGTCTAATACACAACAATTATTATCACATACTATTTAGTGTCAATATATGGAGTCATTACAACTTTATGTAAGTTGGTGAATCAGTTAATGATTCTTACATTCTCATATTGTTATGACATGAATATAAATATAAGACATATTTAAATTGTCCATAAGTAGTATCTTTTGAGGTAACATATTCATATTTTGCAAAAATTACCACAATTTGTGTTACTCCCAGTATATCATTTAAGAAAAATTACGCAAACACATTTCACAATCCTATTATCTAAGTGAAATTATAGTACATATCCATTAAATCTGTTAAACTATGATGTATTTGTTTATTGAATCCTCGTGCACTTTTGTGTTTAAGAACTTTGTAAAATATATTCAGAAGTTTGGTAAACTACGAATCAGGGGGAGCGGATTTGTATTTATCGTCCCTGAAGAACGAACATCCCTGAAGGATAAAGCCTGGAAGGCTTATAATTGCACTCTTTTTTTCTTTTTTCAATTTTTTGTCCTAAAATGTTTTATTGGTTAAAGGTTTTTAACGAGACAGTTTGTGCAATTTTGTTAGCGTATGTTATGCACTCTTTTCCTTAGCTACTTTTTCCCACAAGGTTTTGTAGCAAGTTTTTAATGAGACATAAACATAACGCATATTGTTTAAGGGAGTCTTATAAATGTATGTTGAATTAAAAGTCTTATAAATGTATGTTGCATATCGTTTAAGGGAGTCTTATAAACGCATATACGTTGCATTTTTTTTCCTTCACCAAGTTTTTGTCCCACAAAGTTTTACTTAACAAGATTTTTAATGATGCAGACTGATCAAGTGACAACTTTACATATCTATTCGCCAAGTCGTTGCCTACCAGAGATTTTGAACGACTTGTTTTCAAGATTGATGTTCAGCGTTTGAAAAACGTTTGTTGAAATGAGGAGGATGATTATACGCTCTGCACTCTTTTTCCATTTACTAAGTTTTTATCCCAATGAGTTTTTCTTAGTATGGTTTTTAACGAGGCAGACTGAAAATCATATAAATGAAGATTCAATGGGGAGTGTTGTGAAATATTATGGATGCTTTACATTCTCCTATCATAACTTTATCAACCTCTCACCTTCTCATTTGTAACTCTTATAACATACAACATTTCATTTGTTTCCTTTAGCCTATAAATATGAGATTATTGTAATACTTTGGTGATGGTGAAATACAACACTATTCTTCCCTAAATCTTCATCTTCTTTGCTTCATGTCTATTTATTTTATAACAACATCAAGATCGTTGACTTTGTTTTAAAATGTTGACTTTGTTTCTTCGAGAAATAATGGTATTAACAAGTCGAAGACGTTTTTTAGCGACAACAAGAACAATTATTGTAGGATAAAAACACAAGCATCTGCTTTTTTGACCAAAAAACAAACTGAAATCCACAAGAAATGACAACCAGCTGAGTAATTTTCCGATGTCAGCTCCACGGCACATTACGTGAGCGTAAAAAACAGTCACGTCGTCTCTTTGTTTTGGATATTTTCCGTGACCTTATCAGTTTGTGTTAAACGATAGTTTTACGTTAGAGAATTTGAAAATTTTCTGTTAAATTATAAGTTGGAAAGTCTACTAATTACCAATTAATTTTAAGTTAGATATTCATAATTACATAGGTTAAAGACTACAATTATTTAAAATCACATGCTTAAAGAAAAAAGGTTTTGCATCCATGTGTCGTATTTACTACAATATGCTTAATGTCATGTGTCGTATTTATTTTGAAGACATTACGAAATATATCTATTTATGTGCATACAATTACCAAAAAAAATTATACTTACGTCATCTGATTACTCTTGATCAAAAATAAAAATTAAAAAAATTCCACCCACTTGTAAATTTTGTCCGTAAACATTCACCACATTCTTATTATAACACATTTGTAACCTCAAAACTCTTCTCCCATGCTAAAACAGTAAAACTCTAAAAATATAGTTAGGTTTGGGAATTACAGATTTTTTGGCAAGCCTTTTCGTCCCTGCACCTAAAGTTCGCAAGTAGACTGATCGTCCGGCCCTATTAGAGTAGACCTTGAGAAGCGCCACACTCACTCGCAAGGGTAGTTCCGACCTGCTTTAGAGTAGGAGCCTCCTTTCTATCTATCTCAAATCCTCTGTTTGTATTGTAGTGTAAGGCCCCGACACATATTGCCAACCGGTATACAAACTTATTACTTTCTTACCGTTGCTTTGTTCTCCCACAATTATTAGGAAATGACTATGGTATTGAGATGAATAATTTGATAAAGACGATCGTTTATGGATGAAATTTAAAAGTGGATGAACAATTTTTTTTTGAATATACTTGTTTGACGACGTGGACATAAATAAATAAAATTGTAATGACACATACAGTATGACATCAAAATAAAAACAAATACTAGGATGACATAACATAAAATCGATATTCCTCTGTGGCATACATAAAATCGATATGTGTTGGTCAATTTCATCATTCTCTAATGTTTGAATCCGTTCTGAGACTAAAGAGAGAGAGAGAGAGTGACCGGTCTATTATTAGAAGAGAAAGAGTGATCGTCCTAGTCTGCTCTTTGTCCTCACTTTTTTATGGTGTTGATGAAGAAAGTAATTTTATGGAGAGAGCTTAGGAAGGAGATGAATCAATTTCTAAATCATTTCTCAGACTTGAAGTGAAGAATCAATTTCGTACTCCGAGAAGTCTTGTTAATTGCTCTGGAACATGAATTGTCACGATAGTGTCAGAGAAATGACGATAAGAAACCAACAATTCTCTCTTCTCAAACAACTTATATCGTCCCCATTGAACCAACTAAATACCTCAAAGGACGAAACTTATGGGAGGAGTGAACTACGGATTCGATGGCTTGGAAACTCATCAGAGTGAGACCTCGTAGAATTGGTGTTATCACGAAGGATGATTAGAAATAGACTATCCACGGACAGAGTTTTGGTTTCATCTCCGGTGGGTTCTTTGTGGCATACATAAGATCCAGTATTGAAGCAACGATCATTTAAATGATCAGGGCAAAAATACAGTCATTTAAATGATGTGACATATTTATGAACTAGCCGAATTCCTTGTCCATTTGGTCCAAATATATGAAGCCGTTAAACAAAAACGGATTCCATCATTCCAATAACGAACTCATACATAACTAAGCCCAATTAATCAAGAGATTGTAAGAGTCAAAGCACACCAAATCTCACTTCGGTGACCGCACCCATTTTCAATTAATACTCCTCCCTCACCTCACTCCTCTTCCATTTTTCCAAACGATTCCAAACAAAAAATCCAAACTTTTGCGCCCACACAGCAAGAAACGAATCCAAAGTACTTCTCTCTCGATCCTTCACCCTCTCATTTCCTCTTCTCCAAGGTATTCCCCAAAACTAAAAAAATAAAAAAATCCTTTCTTTGGTTTTCTTTTCCACTTGGAATCGAGTGGGGTGTGCAATCATTGTTGTTTGGATGTTTCTTCTTATGGGAACCTTCCAAAATCCGATCTTTTTAAGTGGGTAAGCGTTGGATTTTTCTGCCGTGGTAAAAAAATTTGTAGGTTTTTAGTATTTCTCGTGTTTTGGCTGGTTCTTGCTGTTTGTGTTTGCTTGCTTGAGTGTCCCAAAGTGGAATGGTGGGTCTTTTGGAAATCACTTAGCATTGAGAGCTTTTGTTTTGATCTTTCAAGATTTGGATTATCTCCTAAAGTTGTCTTTTGTTATTAATTATAGTTGGAGTCTTTATATATTTTGCTCTCCTCATTCTGTAATTAAGATAGTTTTTTCTTTCGGGAGATGTATCAAATTCTGGGGATCAAAATTTTGGGTTTCTTTTCTTTAATGTAGAGAGAAAGTTTTATGTTATGGTTTTAGTATATTTTGATGAATTTTATGTTTGCATGTCTTCAAGTACAGTTGATATCATCTTTCCTACAAATTTGGAGTTGTTGATTGGTGGAGTTGGGTCAATAAGAGTTGAATTCAACCGAATTTGATGTGCACAGGGCAATGTCGGGTGGCACTCCGGTTAGTGGAGGTGGATCTATCAGGCAGAGGCACAGTCAAGGTTCCTCCAACTCAGGTAGCGATGATGTCGAAGACGACGCTACTTCGCCAGTGTTGCCTCCATCTGTGCCACTGGTGTACAGAGCCCAGACGACAAGACAAGTGTTGGAGAATGTTCTGTGGATGGCAGCATCCGTCTTTATAATCTACCTTGGGGACCTGAATTCCAATTTCATTTCCATAATCTGTTGGGATGAAAGAATCAGAAGGTATGGGCTCAGACTTTCCTGGTTGTTTCCACATTGATGGTTGATCCATGTATTCTACTACACAGAGGTAGTTATAGTCCCAGATCTTATAATACTTGTGATCTGAGATGGTGTTGGTTATTCTGTGAATTTTATTTATCCTTAGATGTACCAACTACAAAGACCTAGAATTAGAATTGGTAACACATTATGGTATTATACAGTTATTTGAGCGCTGTGGGACTGATCAAAAATTTACAGTAGTAGGTATAGAGATTGTCGATGTAGTGTACATTTGCTGGTTTAATCATCATAAAACTAAATGAGATGTGCTATTGTTAAATTTGGTTGAGGTGGATACCCGGTTCTCATAGCTATCCCATTTAAATGGCTGAAACTTTTTATCAGATGTTTGGGATCTGGAATTTCTGACTTGGTCCTAGGATCCACTATAATTGTCAGCACATGATTTTTATGCCCTTTGAACACATTGCTTTGTTTCTATAGAATTTCTTTGATTTATTTTATGTTTAGCTAGTTTTGTTTTACGTTGAAAATGATCCTTATTGTCTTACATCTCAACTTGTTGGCTTTTCCTCGACCAACTATGAAACAATTTTTTCACAACTTTATTCAGATCATCAAATGGTTTGGTTTTCCTCTCATATTATCTGTCCATTTAAATGCATCTCTCAATTTATTAGACCTTCACCATTCATTTCCTTTAACTACATGGTCTAGTATAACTTCCATTATCTGATCCAAGAAAAAAATGCATCTGCAACTAGTGTCTGAGTGCATCTTCAAATTTGTTTAAGCAGTTATTGCTCTTGCAGGAAGACTTTGTTTCTTGGTATATTGCTTTCGATTGTAAATACTGGAATCATCTTATACATGGCAGTCGTTGTTCATCATCCTATCAGATCTTTGGAGAAGTATGCTGTTTTACCTTTCAGTTCTGCAGTACCATTGATTGTCGTACTTGGGACACTTTCCTATTTCATGTAAGAACAAGCATCCGTCTTTCTTTGCCCCATTCGATTCACATGAAGTTGATTTGTTGTTAACTTGCCTACTCATAAGTTATATAATATCTATGTTGATCCTGATGTAGTAATGGTTTTCTCTCAGACTTACCATTGCATTGTGGCCTATTTGGGGCATCCTGAGTCTTCCCCTTCTGGTACAAAACTATCCCTATAATCAAACAGCCAAAATTTGAACATAACAACCCACTGTTTGTTTGTTTGTTTGTTTGTTTCAGTTCACACTTCTCATGACTTTCATGGTCATATTGTCATATCTGCCGATCGAGCCCTTCAACCTGCAATCTCTGCAGCCCCATGTCAGCTGAAGGTTAACTGCGACTACTATGTGCTCGGATATTCGGCTAAATTTTCTGAATGTTTCGATGTTTGGTTTTGGAGATTAACTGGAAAAGATGGAAGGCATCCATTGTTTTGACATCAATAGTTCTGAATATAACCCGATACGTCCTTGTAATTATGCATCTCAAAGAATGCTTGGGATTTTGTTTCTTTTGTTTTCTCCACATTTGGAGATGATAACGGTGGCATTATTTGATTCTTTGATTTGTAGTGAGTGAACTAGGGGATAGCAACATGCTCAGCGCTGTGCTGTATCTTAGGTGGTTCGATGGATCCATGTTTTCCACGAAAGAATTAATGAAAATGTAGAGTTGTTTGATATTGATCAACTATAGGGGATTAAATTGTTTTTGTGAGTGTAATGTTGTAATCAAAAGCTCTTGGTTGGAGTGTTACTGACGCTGCAGAATTTTTGGCAGATACTAATCCACTGTTATTTGAGACATTATCCTGTAACATTTGCAAATGTGACATATTGTAGTCTAATTTTCTTCTTGATTTTAACGACGTGATAAATGAAACTTGGTTAGAAGGTTAGACCACATAGCTTGAAGCAGATCAACCAGCTTATTTCAATTCAATGACTTCAATGTTGTTGTTTATGTTGATTTTGTTTTCTTGCTCGAGTGGCTTTTCGGTTTGGTTATTAAAACAATAGTCGCAGGAGTATCCACGTCAATTACTTTGGTTCCAAGTCATGAACCCATCACATGATCGCTAACCCACTTTAAGACGGCTATATTTAATTTAGATGAATCCAATTCTACCCGAGGTGACAAATTTACACGGTTGTTTTTCATTAGCCTTGTGATTGACAGGTATTTGAATGCTCTAGAACAAGTGGATAATTCCATATTCCTTATCATTATCACTTGTCATATGTATTTAAAAAAACTATCTTGGCGGAAATGACTTTGTGGCTGGGGTTTATGCGTTGTTTATCCGTATCAGAGAAGCATACTTAACTTTTGTGTTGGAAAACAACATATGAAAATGATACTTCCTAAAGAAACTTAAGAGAAAAACGTTTGGAGAAAAGAAAAACAATTTGAAATGGATTTCTTTAAAAACTTGAGAGGAATCGTGAGGAAAATGTGAAATATGTTCTTTGTATTCTAAAAGACTATTGTAAGGAAGAAAATCGACGATGTGGAAATTGAATTTTGCTACATTATTTCCTGTTACAGACATCTCATTTATTTTCTTTTTTTGTTCATCTTTGTTGTTGTCAAGATAATTATCTCTTTTCGAGTAAGAGACTAACTTCGAAAAGATGAATAAGACGAGAATATGACAAGGAAAACTTTAAAAGAAATTAAATTTCTTTTTTTTTTCTAAATTTTTACAGACACCTAATTTATAGAAAAACAAATAAGAAATTGGTGACACGTAACCACCACCTACTTGTAAACATGACTTAACTGCCCATAACTTGCAAACAAGACAATCCATAGATAACTACGAAAGACTAGAAATTACAAATTAATACACAATATTTATATTAAACAAGACGATGACAATATATAAAAGATGCATAATATGTACGTGCATGTATCATTCCTGCCTGCCCCCCTTCGAAAGAAACGTTGGGTCCGGCGGAATAAATGGTGGAGACAGTGAGATGGTACTAGAGATCGGTGATGCACAAGCGGACAAACGGATGTGGTGATGCAAGGATGGACAATTTGTATGGGATGAAAATCCCGTGATGTTTACCGAATTGAGTTTGCCATAAAACACCTACTTGAATGTGAACTTGAAATTATGTTGGAAAGGCATGTAAAACTTGTGTTTGACTTGGAGATATGTGTTGGAGGGGATCTACGATGCACTAACTCGACACGGATTACACGCACCACGATAAACAAATATTGAATGCGGAAATATAACTTCTGACCCTCTCACAATCTCAATGCAACAAGTAAACACAATTAAGATGGAAATAACAAGCAATCAATCAACACACCTGAAGTAAACCACGACACACGCGATTTTACAAGGTTCGGCAAGATGCCTACGTCCTTCGGGGGGTCTCCTGCGGATTTCCTTTCCTTGAAGCTCTTCTCCAACAAGAGAAGTCTCCGAGATTACACAATTTGGAAGCAATACGTCTCCCAAAGCACTCTAGATCTCTCTCTAGCCTAATCTCTCTCAAGAAAATAAAGATTGTGTGTTATTTTACAAGATTAGGGCGAAAATCATATTTATAATAGGCTAAAATCGTACAGAAAATAATTCAGATCATGCATAACTGTCTGAAATCGGTCGACCGGAATGTCCCATCGGTCGACCGAACTTCGGTTAGTTCGCGTAACTGCCATCGTTCGGTCGACCGCTCGCCCATAGCCGGTCGACCGTTCCGCGCTGCTGAACAACGCTCGAAGCTCCTAGACAATTTCGGTCGACCGCGTGTCCAACACCGATCGACCGTTCTGCACTGCTGGAAAGCTACTGGACGAATTCGGTCGACCGCGTGTCCAACACCGGTCGACCGATTGTTGTGCTGAATTTCGTCTCGTATCTACTGTCACGTTTCGGTCGACCGCGTGCCCAGCACCGGTCGACCAGATCTTCAAAAGATCCGAGCTTCAAATCTACTGGCCGTTTTCGGTCGACCGAATTCCCCGAACCGGTCGACCGTTCCTCGATCTGTTCCGAGCCTCCAGGCTCCTGGAGTAAATCGGTCGACCGTGACTTAAGTTCCGGACGACCGTTTCTCCCTGTTTTCCTGTATTAACAATTATAAACCAAATTCCAACAATATGAACGTTGCTGCTGTTGCTACGTGGATGATAGTGCATCGCAATAAGACTCGTATTTAGAGTCATATCTTGAGAGGTGGGAGAAATTTGACGAAGAGGTGAAGAAAATTCACTTCATTCAAAGTAAAGGAGTACCTTGTATATACAAGGAGATTAGTGGGAGCCATGTAGTACTTCTGATCTTATATGTTGATGACATATTGCTCATGAGCAATCATATACCTTTGCATTAGCAAACGAGAAATTTCGTTGAAATCAGTGTATTCAATGAAAAGAAAAGGATGAGGCTCAACACATCTTGAGAATCAAGATACATTGAGATACATCCTGTACACTCATTGGCTTCGGTCAACGTGCATACATTGACAAGGTCTTTGAAATGTTCAGGGTGAATAATTCCGATATGGACAATATGCCAATGAGTATGAGTATAGGTGTGCAACTCAAGAAGTCTCAATGTGCTCAATCACACAAAGACTTGGAGTACATGAAGGTATCCCTTATGCTTCGGCAAAAGGAAGGACCATGTACACAATGACTTGCACAAGACTCAATATCTCGTATGCTCTAAACGTGACAAGTGGTCACCAATCCAACGCAAGTCCTAATCGTAGGATTGCGGTCAAGAATATTCTGAAGTACCTTAACCGGACTAAAGATAAGGTTCTTGTTTATGGAAGACAAAGGAGAAAATAGCTGAGGGTTGTTTTGATGCAATTCTTATAGGAATTCTAGACAATAAGAGGTTGGAGTGATGATACGTCATCATTATCAAAGGTGGAGGTATGAGCTAGTGTAGTTAGGAGTAATATCACTACAGCTAACTCAACCACCAACGAAAGACAAAATAAATGAATAGGTGGACACAACAGTGACACAACTGATCCATTCAACAAACCTTAATACCAAGCTAAGAGACGAAATATATTTCGAGTCCATGGATCCGAGGATCCATGTGGATTGGCTTGATAGGTGATTTAGGAAGGTTACCCTAGTTATTAATGTTTTATACATTGAGAATGTATGTGAAAGAAAACTTTGATAACAAGTGGGTGATTGAAGGGAATGTGTTCTAAAAGTTTTACTTTTAAATGTCAATTATTATGAATTGAATGAGAAATCATTTTGTTCCTTGTTTATGTTATTCGTCTTTTAGAAGTGTTAAGGAAGAGGCTCTTGGTCCTTAACCGTAGAGCTCTAAAAGATATTGGTTTACATAAAACAAAAGATATTCGCAATCATGGTAATTAACATGGAACATTAATTACCGAGTTAAGATTGTCGTGTTGGTCATAGATCATTGTAGCTCTACAAGTGAGTGACAACACGGGTATGCAAAAGAGGAAAATATTACTTTTGTATACTGAATAGACCTAATAAGTAAAATATTATAGAAATGTGTTTCTGTGTCATTAATATTTTACTGTGTCTTTGGTCCTTTGATATGAGACTTATATCTGATCACTTAAGAAATACTTAATTAGATCAGTGTCTTGAACTATCGATCAGTGTAGTGTAAAGGCATTGGTTGGTTAAGTACAACTTTTGTTGGAGAAGATAGTTAGTCAAAAGATTATCATTGCCCCTCTTAATTGAGTGATGATATTAGTGGGCCCCTTGATAAAGCAAAGTTATAATGTGCACAATGTGATTTGAGTTAAGTCACATATTTATAACTAGCTTAAAGAGATCAAGAAATGAATACCAATACAAAGATGACACAATACTACTTTGTGTGTATTCTTAATATCATGAGGCAAGGGACGGACACAAGTGGTGCACTCCATCACTAAATGGATCGGGTTTTGGTTCGAGTGGAATTAAGACATCTAACTAATTGGGAGCTATAATGTGTAGCTAGATACCGCTTATAGCTTGTGATATTAAGCTCTTAATATCACTGCCAACTTAGTCTAGATCCTCCCATAGGTCACACCTCAAGAAACCGGGAAACAAGAAGCTTGATTTTTGGTTCATATAATGTGTCAGGTTTCTTATAGAAAATATGACACATGTGGTGAACAAGTAAAATCAATCATGTTATATATAACATAATTAGAATCATGATAAATTCATATGAGATGCATATATTATGGGGTGCAATAATTTATTGTTGCATAGGATAATATATTGCATAAGTTGTGAATTTGCTAAAACCCCCTCAAGTTCAAATTTTGTTGGAAATAAATCCAAAATTTGAAAAAGGCAAAATCGGGTAAAAGTTCGGTAATCCGTTGAGGTTCGGTCGACCGAAGGATCTGTGGATCGGTCAACCGAACATGGAACGGATAATCATATTTGATTGACCGAACTTGACCAAAGTGCCTGGATCTTTGGTACGGTGTACCGAACCAGAAACGGTCGACCGAACAATGTTAAGTTCCGATATTTTCGGTTAACCGAATGACACTCGGTCTTAGACGAGAATTCGTCCGATCGGTTAAGGAGAATTTTTCCCTTTAAGAATCGGTCATCCGTCTAGTACTCGGTCAACCAATCGTGACATATTCGGTTAATCGAATGGGTCTCGGCCAACCGAACAGCGATTGATTTTCTGCCTTTGATTATTAAGAGATTAATTTGATTGATGGTTGGATTAGCTCCAAACTTGGTCAAACGTTTTGTGGGTGCATGTAATGCATTAAGGAATTAATTTATGAGAGAAAATGTAAAGAAAAACGTGGCTAAAGAATAGCCATGATTAAGAGTAAGATTGGAACCTATAAATAGGTCCTTATTCTCCCTAATTGGGTAACACAATTCAATAATTATTTTCTCTCTTAATTCACCACAAAATCCCACGAAAATTCTCTTAGTTTTCTAAGTCTTTGGAAGGAGAAATCCCAGAGGCTAAGGAAGGGGATTGTAGCTAGATTCTAAGCTTGTTTGGAGATCGATTGGCTAGCTCCTTTCTCTCCAACCTTGTTTAGGGTTTCGGTGAACACTCGGAGGCATCCGGCGCAACGAGAAGCGAAGATTGGCTTCCTCAACGTCTCTGAAACGTCAAGAAGTTTTTGAGAACTTCTAGGTATGAATTTCGGAGTCCCTTTGTGTTTGTTTTAATAAGTTTTTGAAACTAGTTGTTAAAACAAATCGATGCATGCATAAATAAATCGAAGAAAATTGTAATAGATCCTTATTATACATGAAAATTCGAAAAATATATATGTATAATTAAACATGAAATCCTATATATGGAACTCTCTCCATATCTCTCCTTTCTTTTTCAGTAGAGGGGCTGCACTTCAACGAGAGCTTGAAGTGAGCACTAATAGGTGTGGCCACCTGCTTGGCATTCTAGAGATTGTACCTCTCGAGTATCTTCCGGATATAACTCCTTTGAGTGAGCAGAATTTCACCTCTCTCGGTATCCCTGGAGATCTCCATACCGAGTATCTTCTTTGCACTCCCGAGGTCTTTCATCTCAAACTCCCCGTGAAGCTTCAGTTTGAGATCATCTATATGCTTCATCTCCTTAGCCGCGATCAACATGTCATCCACATACAAAAGCAAGAACACGTGTGTACCGTCTCCAAGACTCCGCAAGTATACACAACTATCATAATCGCAACGTACAAAACCATTATTAATCATAAATAAATCGAACCTTTTGTACCACTGCCTCGGTGATTGCTTAAGTCCATAGAGGGACTTCTTCAGCTTGCATACTTGTCCTTCCTTGCCTCGTGCGATGAACTCATCCGGCTGCCTCATATAGATCTCTTCCTCTATGTGCCCGTGAAGAAAAGCTGTCTTCACGTCCATCTGCTCTAACTCCATGTTGTCCATAGCTACCATAGCTAGCAACACTCTAATAGAGGTATGCTTTACAACGGGTGAGAAGATTTCGTTGTAATCGACCCCTTCCTTCTGAGCATATCCTTTTGCCACCAACCTTGCTTTATACTTTATCTCCTCCATAGGAGATGACCCTTCCTTCTTCCTGAAGATCCACTTGCACCCAATCGCGTGCTTTCCCTTGGGAAGCTCCGTTAACTCCCAGGTTTGATTCTTATGAAGAGATTCCATCTCTTCGGTCATGGCCACCATCCACTTGTTCCTGTCCTCCTGCTCAATAGCTTCTTCGAATGTGCAAGGGTCCCCACATTCGGTAACAAGTGCAAACGCAATACTAGCATCATCGTGACCATACCTCACTGGTGCCTTTGTGATCCTCCTCTGTCTTCCTTGAGCAATACTCTCTTGCTCAGCTTCCTCCTCTACTTGTGAGTCAATTGTTTCCTGCTGAACTTCTTGATTCGATTCTTCCCTTGAAGTCGTGACCCCAACTTCAATTTCGTCATCCTGCATGGGAACCTCTTGCTGCTCTTTCTCCTCAAGGCCCTTGAGCAAACTTGTCTCATCAAAGACCACATTACTCCGTAGGAGTACCTTCTTGCTCACCGGATCCCAAAGCTTATATCCTTTCACTGCCCTATCGTAACCAAGGAATATACACTCCATTGATTTCGAATCCAGCTTCGACCGTTGTGTCTCATCGACCAACGCATAGGCTTTGCATCCAAATATCCTAAGCCTCGAGTAATCAAATAGCTCACCCGTCCACACTTCCTGAGGTGTCTTTAATTCAAGTGCCGATGACGGTGAGATATTTACTAAGTAACATGCAAGATCTACAGCTTCCGCCCAAAAATCCTTCAACAGATTTGCATGAAGCCTCATGCTCCTTGCCCGTTCACATAGTGTCCTGTTCATCCTTTCAGCTACGCCGTTTTGTTCCGGACTCCGCGGTGTAGTGAAATGCCTCGTGACTCCTTCTTTCTCACAGAAACTTGCAAACTCCCTTGAGGTGTACTCACCTCCATTATCTGTCCGTAAGTACTTAACAAATTTTCCTGTACTTTTCTCTACTTGGGCCTTCCATGCTTTAAACTTATCAAAGACTTCAAATTTATTTTTCAGAAAATAAACCCATACCTTCCTCGAGAAGTCGTCTATGAATGTGACGAAATATTCGACTCCACCTTTTGACCGAACCTGAGCCGGTCCCCAGACGTCTGAGTGCACATACTCCAGAATTTCCTTCGTCTTGTGGATAGCCGTCTTGAATCGAATCCTGTGCTGTTTACCGAAGACACAATACTTGCAAAAATCCAATTTGCAGCTCTTAACACTCTTCAGCAGTCCCTGTTTGTGTAGCTCACACAAACCCTTTTCCGACATATGACCAAGCCTCATATGCCAAAGTGCGGTGCTGTCTTCGTCTTGTGCAACATTTGCTGCACCTTTTCCTGCTACTGCATTCCCGAGCATCCAATACAAGTTGCCCACCTTGGTTCCCTTTATCACTGTCATCGCCCCATGAGTGACCTTAATCTTCCCGTCCCCGCCGGACCATCTCCACCCGAGAGTATCAAGCTCTCCTAGAGAAATCAGATTCTTCTTCAACTCCGGTACGTGACGCACACCCGTCAGCGTTCGAATGCACCCATCGAACATCTTAAACTGTACGGAACCAATACCGATGGTAGTGCACGGCGCATCGTTGCCCATAACAACGATCCCTCTTTTCAATGGCTCATAGGATGTGAACCACTCCTTATCCGGGCACATGTGAAATGATGCTCATGTATCCAAAATCCATCCAGATGATGATTTGTCAATACCTGCAGCGCATACCGTTAGAACGTCGACTTCGTTCTTCTCCTCCACCACACTGGCGGAATTGTATCCGTCTTTCCCTTTCTGCAGCGACTCCTTGAAGGCCCTACAATCACGCTTCAAATGACCAACCTTCTTGCAGAAAAAACATTCAAAGGATCTCCCCTTTGATTTGGACCGGCCCCTTCCGTTGCTTCTTCCTTTGTTACCCGTCCTGCCCCTTTCCGGTGCTGCGATCAATCCTTCACCCTTCTCGAAAGAGTTACTACCAGAATTCCTCCTTGCATCGTAGGAGATCAGCGTGCCCTTGACCTCCTCCAACACCAACGAATCCTTGCCATATATGATCGTATTCACCAAGTTCTCATACGAGTCCGGCAGCGACGTCAATAACAACATTGCCTTGTCAACATCCTCCATCTTGTCCTCAAGCTGAGTCAAATCAGCTATCAACTTATTGAACACCGAGAGATGCTCAATGAACAGTGTGTTCTCCTTCATCCGAAGCATGTACAGCTGACGCTTCAGATTCAACTTGTTGCTAAGGTTCTTCTTCATGAACCTCTCCTCCAGAAGTTTCCAATATTCTGCCGCGGTCTTCGCCGATTCCTCGAAAAGCAAATCATCCGAGAGGCACAACTCGATGATTCCTATAGCCCGGAGATTCAGACTCTCCCACTTTTCGTCGGTCATCTTCGACGGCTTCTTCTCAACCCCATCCAACGTCAGCAATAGCCCGTCCGTTTGAGACATCAACGCACGAACCCTCCGTTGCCATGTAGAGAAGTTCCCTTTTCCGGTGAATTTCTCCACCCGAAAATTCCGCACTTCTTCTGTCATCGAAAGTGCAACCAAAGCTCTGATACCAGCTGTTGGGAGGGGATCTACGAATCACTAACTCGACACGGATTACACGCACCACGATAAACAAATATTGAATGCGGAAATATAACTTCTGACCCTCTCCCAATCTCAATGCAACAAGTAAACACAATTAAGATGGAAATAACAAGCAATCAACAACACACCTGAAGCAAACCACGACACACGCGATTTTACAAGGTTCGGCAAGATGCCTACGTCCTTGGGGGGGTCTCCTGCGGATTTCCTTTCCTTGAAGCTCTTCTCCAACAAGAGAAGTCTCCGAGATTACACAATTTGGAAGCAATACGTCTCCCAAAGCACTCTAGATCTCTCTCTAGCCTAATCTCTCTCAAGAAAATAAAGATTGTGTGTTATTTTACAAGATTAGGGCGAAAATCCTATTTATAATAGGCTAAAATCGTACAGAAAATAATTCAGATCATGCATAACTGTCTAAAATCGGTCGACCGGAATGTCCCATCGGTCGACCAAACTTCGGTTAGTTCGCGTAACTGCCATCGTTCGGTCGACCGCTCGCCCATAGCCGGTCGACCGTTCCGCGCTGCTGAACAACGCTCGAAGCTTCTAGACAATTTCGGTCGACCGCGTGTCCAACACCGGTCGACCGTTCTGCACTGCTGGAAAGCTACTGGACGAATTCGGTCGACCGCGTGTCCAACACCGGTCGACCGATTGTTGTGCTGAATTTCGTCTCGTATCTACTGTCACGTTTCGGTCGACCGCGTGCCCAGCACCGGTCGACCAGATCTTCAAAAGATCCGAGCTTCAAATCTACTGGCCGTTTTCGGTCGACCGAATTCCCCGAACCGGTCGACCGTTCCTCGATCTGTTCCGAGCCTCCAGGCTCCTGGAGTAAATCGGTCGACCGTGACTTAAGTTCCGGTCGACCGTTTCTCCCTGTTTTCCTGTATTAACAATTATAAACCAAATTCCAACAATATGAACGTTGCTGCTGTTGCTACGTGGATGATAGTGCATCGCAATAAGACTCGTATTTAGAGTCATATCTTGAGAGGTATCGTGGTGAACAATCAGATTTGGTGCGTGGGATGGTTCGGGTGTGTTGTTTTTTACCTTGAATATGTTAGACAAGTAATTTATGTGGGAAAACATAAACTAACTAAAACAAAAAAAATCAATTTTTCAACACGTTTTTTCATTTCACATCATTCGAAGGTCAATATTAGAAAAAAAAATAAAAATATGTTAGGAATTAAAACCAATCCCAAATACGCAGCGGAACAAAATTAACGAATCCAATCGGCTAAACTTGAGAACAAAATGCAAATCCGAAATCCAAACCACACAAAACACACAAGATTTAACGTGGAAACCTAATGCGGGAAAAACCACGGACGACACAACTCAAATCCACAATAGAAAAACGTATTACAAGAGATGCTTACAGGAGACGCGAACGAACCGACGAAGAACCATCTCAAATCTCTCCTACCGAATCACAAGGATGCTCTCTCTCTCTTTTCTCTCAAGAACATAAAAGTGGACAATTGAAATTAACTGATAATACAAAGGGGACGAAATTGTCTTTATATATGAGGCCAAAACAAGTATAAGTTGCACCAAAATCGGGTAGAGTAATGTGCAAAACGTGGGCAAAACTGGGTCAAACGGTCGACCGATCGGGTGATCTGGTCGACCGATTAAATAATTGTATCATAAACGGTCGACCGAAATTGAAGTCTCGTTCGACCGAAAATCGACAGTAACTTTTCTGGCTTGCGCGAGTGCATACACGGTCGACCGTACACTTAAGTTCCGGTCGACCGAAATTCAACAGACACTTTTCTCCCAGCTCCTCGAACGTTTCCGGTCGACCGAATCCAAGGTTCCGGTCGACCGAAAAACAACAGTAACTTTTTGCCCAGCTCCAGATGTGTTCCCGGTCGACCGAATCCTAGATTCCGGTCGACCGAAAAACAACAGACATTTTTGCTGGGTAAAACAACACACGTCCGGTCGACCGAACCACACCGTCCGGTCGACCGATTGTCTGTTTTTCTACACGTATACTTTAAACACTTATTCAAGGTAAACAACAACAATCTCCACCTTTACCTTGAATAACCCCTGTAACTCTTTGAAGGAAACACTTCCTTCCTCATTGTGTCGTCGTCTTAGCTCCACCTACTCGGAACTCAAACCAACCAAGTTCACGCATACCATGAACTTAGTCGAAATAACTGGTTTCGTCAACATATCAGCCGGATTATCTTCGGTGCCCACCTTCTTCACCACCACACCTCCTTCAGCAACAACTTCCCGAATGAAGTGATAACGGACGTCGATATGCTTCGTCCTTTCGTGGTACATCTGATCCTTCGTCAGATGAATGGCACTCTGACTATCACAATAAACAACCACTGTATTCTGACCTGGAATAAGCTCTCCAAATAAACCTTTCAGCCAAAGAGCTTCCTTGATACCCTCGGTCGCTGGCATATACTCTGCCTCCGTTGTAGACAAAGCAACAGTGTGTTGCAACGTCGCTTTCCAGCTAATAGCGGTGCTCCCAACAGTAAACACATAACCAGTCATAGATCTTCGTCTATCACGGTCTCCCGCGTAGTCGGCATCAACAAACCCCATTAATGAATACGAAGATCAACCGAATTTCAGAGATAGCTTAGTTGTACCTTTTAGATACCGGAGAATCCACTTCACAGCTGACCAATGCTCCTTTCCTGGATTCGACATATAGCGGCTCACCACACTGACCGCTTGAGCTATATCTGGACGAGTGCATATCATAGCATACATCAAACTGCCAACTGCACTAGTATAAGGCACATGTGACATGTATGCCTTATCCTCCTCCTTCTTGGGACACAAGTCTACCGAAAGCTTAAAGTGCGCAACGAGAGGAATTCTTTCAGACTTGGCATTCTCCATGCCAAAACGATGCAAGACTTTCTCAATGTATTGCTGCTGGGAGAGAAACAAACTCTTGCATGTACGATCGCGACGTATCTCCATACCTAGAATCCTCTTTGCTGATCCGAGATCCTTCATCTCGAACTCAGCCTTTAACAACTCCTTAAGCTCAGAAATTTTAGACTTGTCCTTAGCTGCTATCAACATATCATCTACATAGAGTAATAACAAAACAAGAGAGCCATCTGAAAATACATTTCGGTAAACGCAGCAGTCATACTCGGACCTGCTGTACCCATGTCCAACCATAAAAGAATTAAATCTTTTATACCATTGTCGAGGCGACTGCTTTAACCCATAAAGCGACTTCTTCAGCAAACAGAACTGATTCTCCTTACCCTCGGCCACAAAGCCCTCCGGCTGGGACATGTAAATTTGCTCCTCTAATTCTCCATGTAAGAAAGCGGTCTTCACATCTAGTTGCTCTAACTCTAAATCATGTATTGCAACCAAACTCAACAAAACACGAATAAAAGTATGCTTCACAACGGGTGAGAAAATATCGTTATAATCCACACCCTCCACCTGACTAAAACCACGAGCAACCAATCGAGCTTTGTACCTCACATCTGAAATACCCTCGATTTTCTTCTTAAAGACCCATTTGCAGCTAACGACCCTTTTTCCTTTTGGTAGTTCTACCAACTTCCAAGTTTGGTTCTTATGAAGAGACTCCATCTCTTCATTCATTGCACCCACCCAAGCAGCTGAATCGGGTGCCGAAATTGCCTCTGAATACTTGCTTGGCTCACCAGAGGCTCCAATATCTTCAGCTGCACTAAGAGCATATGCAAGGACTGATTCGGCATATCTACGGGGTTTCTTGGTCAGCCGCCTCTCTCTGTCCCTTGCCAACAAATACTCTTCATCTTCCTCAGGTTTCGAACTCTCTCCTTGTGTCATACCGGTATCCTCATCAGCAGTCACTACCGGTGGCTCCACCTGAACTGGAGTCGCACTTGACACGGTAGTAGAAATAACAGTGTCTTTCCTGGAAGGTAACATAACAAGCTCATTAAAGACAACATTTCTTTCAACCATGAGCTTCTGAGATTCCTTGCACCACAGACGATAACCCTTCACACCCAAATCGTAGCCAAGGAATATACACTTCAACGACCGAGCATTCAACTTTCCTTGATCTACATGTGCGTACGCTGGACAACCGAAGACTCTCAACTTGGACAAATCTGAAGCTCCACCTGTCCAAACTTCTTCCGGTGTTCTCATATCCAAAACGGTGTGAGGTGAACGGTTTACTAAGTAGCAAGCGGTACACACTGCTTCTGCCCAAAAATCTTTAGTCAGGTCAGCATTCAGAAGCATACATCTAGCTCTCTCCAAGAGAGTTCGATTCAGACATTCCGCTACTCCGTTCTGTTGTGGCGTGTGACGTACGGTTCGGTGTCTCACGATTCCTTCATCCTTGCAGAAATCGTTAAACTCGGAGGAACAAAACTCCAAACCATTATCCGTCCTAAGAACCTTAATCTTCTTTCCTGTTCGATTCTCAATCATAACCTTCCAGTGCTGAAAATTCTGAAACACATCGCTCTTCTGTTTCAGAATATAAACCCAAGTCTTCCTGGAGAAATCATCAATAAATGTGAGCATGTAGCGAGCTCCACCTTTTGATGGAACCTGAGAAGGTCCTCATAAATCAGAGTGGACATAATCTAAAGTGGCCTTGGTGGTGTGCTTAGCTGCTGAGAAGCTAACCCTCTTCTGCTTCCCAAAAACACAAAATTCACAGAAGTCCAGACTGCCGATTTTCTGACTTCCAAACAAACCACGTTTGTTCAACATCGCCATGCCTTTCTTGCTCATGTGCCCCAACCTCATATGCCAAAGTTGGGCATTCTCCTCACCAGACAATGATGACGCTACAGCTGCGTCACCCACAACAGTTTCTCCTTTAAGCATATAAAGCTTGCCGGGCCCAAGCTTCTTCCCCTTCATCAGAATAAGTGATCCTTTGGTGATGGATATGCAGTCATCCTCACCACTGAATTTGTAGCCCTTTGCAGTCAGGCTACCTACTGAAATCAGATTCTTGCTCGCCTTCGGAACATGTCGCACATCCGATAAAATCTTGACTAGGCCATCATGGGTCCTCAATCTGACAGAACCAATTCCTGCAACCTCGCACCTGTCACCATTGCCCATCACAACCATTCCACCTGACATTGTTTCATAAGATGAAAACCAGTGTTTATTCGGAGTTAAGTGGAATGTACTGCCCGTGTCAATCACCCAACCGTCGGAAGCTTCAGAAGAACCTGTAGCTGCCAACACAAAATCAGAATCGGACTCCGCAACATTCGAACCTGACTGATCACCGCTACTAGAACCCCTTTGCTTCTCTCTGTTCTGTAGCTTAAAACATTCTGAAATCTTGTGACCCTTCTTCTTGCAGTAATGACAAATAATATCTTTGTCCTTCGACTTGGTCTTAGAGGTGTTCTTTGAGAAACTCCTCTCTTTTCCCTTATCACGAGCAACAAGTGCCTCACTTTTGCTCGAATCAGAACCATCAGACCTCTTCTCCATATCAGATTTGGAGGAGAGTGCGTTTTTGACATCCGCAAGAGAGATGTCGGTCCTGCTATACATCATCGTCTCCACGAAGTGATCATATGAAGAACTCAACGAGCAAAGTAAAAGGATCGCCTGATCCTCATCAGAAAACCTTGCTTCAACCTTCTCCAAGTCCATGATGATTGCATTGAAATCATCCAAGTGTTGCTGAAGGGAGATACCCGACTTCATCTTGAATAGGAACAACTTCTTCTTCAAGATAATCCGGCTAGCAAGTGACTTCTTCATGTAGACCTCTTCTAATTTCTTCCACATACTTGCAGTCGTCTTCTCCTTCAACACTTCTCTCAGAACTTCGTCGGACAACGACAACTTAATGGTTGACATCGCCTTTCGATCAAGCTTCTGCCTATCTTGATCGGACATTTCCTTTGGCAACTTATCCAAGCCCTCAAGAACGTCCTCCACCTCTTGCTGCACCAGAATTGCGTGCATCTTGACTTGCCACAAACCGAAATTAACATCTCGGATCAACTTCTCAATTTTCCAATTATTCGCCATGAGTACTTGACAAAAGATCGACGAAAATTCCCCAAATTCGGACCCAAATGCTCTGATACCAGTTGTTAGGAATTAAAACCAATCCCAAATACGCAGCGGAACAAAATTAACGAATCCAATCGGCTAAACTTGATAACAAAATGCAAATCCGAAATCCAAACCACACAAAACACGCAAGATTTAACGTGGAAACCCAATGCGGGAAAAACCACGGATGACACAACTCAAATCCACTATAGAGAAACGTATTACAAGAGATGCTTACAAGAGACGCGAACGAACCGACGAAGAATCCGGCTCAAATCTCTCCTACCGAATCACAAGGATGCTCTCTCTCTCTTTTCTCTCAAGAACATAAAAGTGGACAATTGAAATTAACTGATAATACAAAGGGGACGAAATTGCCTTTATATATGAGGCCAAAACAAGTATAAGTTGCACCAAAATCGGGTGGAGTAATGTGCAAAACGTGGGCAAAACTGGGTCAAACGGTCGACCGATCGGGTGATCTGGTCGACCGATTAAATAATTGTATCATAAACGGTCGACCGAAATTGAAGTCTCGTTCGACCGAAAATCGACAGTAACTTTTCTGGCTTGCGCGAGTGCATACACGGTCGACCGTACACTTAAGTTCCGGTCAACCGAAATTCAACAGGCACTTTTCTCCCAGCTCCTCGAACGTTTCCGGTCGACCGAATCCAAGGTTCCGGTCGACCGAAAAACAACAGTAACTTCTTGCCCAGCTCCTGATGTGTTCCCGGTCGACCGAATCCTAGATTCCGGTCGACCGAAAAACAACAGGCATTTTTGCTGGGTAAAACAACACACGTCCGGTCGACCGAACCACACCGTCCGGTCGACCGATTGTCTGTTTTTCTGCACGTATACTTTAAACACTTATTCAAGGTAAACAACAACAAAATAGAAAACATATTTTTAAAAAATTAAAACAGATTAAAAATGATTTTTAAAAAACAAATTGGGAACCAAGAAAGTGTGGATATGGTCGAATGGTAAAATTTCTCCTTGCCAAGGAGAAGATGCGGATTCGATTCCCGCTATCCGCCTACGGTGAAGAAATGTACTATGATAAAAAATTAGGTATGGTTGACTACTATTGTAGTTTTATCTTTCCACTTTCCCAAACAAAATAGAAGTGGTAAAATTAAAACCAAAACTAATTAAAACAAAAATAAAAAAGGTGGAGGTTTTCATCCTCTTGGACTTGACAGGTCCGATGAAAGTATATCTCGGAATTTCTTCCGTATTTAACTAAATATTTAATTTTATATTAAATGTTTATTAAAATAAAAAATATCGGGTGAGCACGGTAAATAAAGAATTTTGATAGTTTTCTTTCCGTGAAAAGTAATATAGTTAATTAATTTATATTCCCACTAATACACTTTTTCCCACATAAAAAACTAATTTCCATTTAATAGCAGTTAAATGTTAATCACCCGGAGAGAGACCTAAGGAAAAAAAATTAGAATAAAAGCCGGGTGATTAGGGAACACCCCCATCTCTCCCACTTTCGCTTCTGCCTCCATCTCTTTCCTATCTCTCTTCTCCCTCGCACTCTAGGGTTAGGGTTTTGGGCATGGAGGCCATCACGGAGGGCGTGAACAACATCTCCATCAACGAATCTCACAAGAAGAACCGGATCCAGGTCTCCAACACCAAGAAGCCCCTCTTCTTCTACGTCAACCTCGCCAAGGTCGCGACTTTTTTCGATTTTTCCGGTTCTCTTTCGTTTTGTTTTCTGATGGTGTTTGTGGGTTTGAGTTCTGCAGAGGTACATGCAGCAGCATAATGAGGTGGAGCTTTCGGCCCTGGGAATGGGTAAGTAATCATAAAGATGGGGTTTTGGTTTGTGTTTAGTGATCAAGGTTTGGTGTAAGTGTAGTTATGTGTGGAGTCCAATCGTTTTTTATCTACGTCTTGCAGGTTATCATCTTTTGTGTGTTTTAATTGATAAGCAATGTCTTTTAGGGAACTTTTGGTTAAAGATTGCGTCTCACTTGTTTATGTAATTTCTCTGTTGCCAATCGAATGCTTTGGTTAAGATTATTACAGTGTGGGTATTCGACTCAAACCGATTGCTTATTGAAATCATAATGTGTGCTTCAAGTGTTTTCAAAGCTAGTGATGTATTTCTTGGGATTTTATTCCTTCTTAAGCTGCCGTTTAAGTTGTAATCCCTTGATTACTTATCTATATTGATTGCTTTGGTCCTCGGCCACGGGTGGGGAGGATTTATTTGTTGCATGTGATTTCCCTATAAATCTGTAGTTTTATTTTCCTACTGTTATTGTAATCATTTGATATTCACTCATCCTCTCTATAAAATGTCTTTTTTTGTAAATTTCCTATCGTTTGTTATTCACTTATCACCTATAGGCTATGGAAATTGATCTTATTTTGTAAGTGGGCATGATATGATGGGTTTATTTGCTGTACTTGTTCTTTTTCCAACCCTAAGCTGTTATTTATTAGTTGGAAGACATATAAGAAAAGGTTGCTAAATTTTATGAGAAATGTCCATGTTGTTTTAGTGATTAATTTTCCCTGATGAATTTCCTTGTGCCTTTTGCAGCAATCGCAACTGTGGTTACTATTGCTGAAATTCTGAAAAACAATGGCCTTGCTGTTGAAAAAAGTGAGACATCCCAGTTCCCACCCTTTACCAGTTGGGAGGTAGATAAATTTCCTTATACACTCATATCTTGATACTTTGTTCAGAGATTATGACATCAACTGTTGATATGAAAGATGAATCGAGAGGCCGGCCCATGCAAAAAGCAAAGGTAAATTAGAATCCGTCTTGCGGCCGAATTCTTTTGCCCTAGATGGTTCTATCTCTTGACCAATCCTATATGGCATATCCATTTTCAGATTGAGATACTATTGGGGAAGACCGAGAACTTTGATGAGCTGATGGCTGCTGCCGCTGAGGAGAGAGAAGCAGGAAACAGTGAAGAGCAAAGTTGATAACTCAGAATCCTATTTGTTGGTGTTGTTTTTGTCCTTTGCTTGTGTTTGAGTTCAATTACTTTGATTGAGTATAATCTAGGATCTTTTGGTTTAGTCCAGTTATTATTGAGTGACCGTTTATGTGTTTTTTTCCTCTATGGAAACAATTAAATGGCATCTGCAGTTTTCTTGTCCGATTCCAACCATTAATATTGCTTCAAATCAGTATCAAGCTTGCTTGCCAGACGTTCAAGCCCGTGCATGTCATTGTCTAAAGAGTTGGTGTCATCTAAGGGCAAGTTTTTTTTAAAATTTGTCATTTAAGGTCTAGTTTTTTTATATTTGTCACCTACAATGTGAGGTTCATAGTGTGTTTTTTGCGGATGTTGTAGTATTAATTGACGAGAGTAGGGTAGGTGTGGAGAGAAAACTAGAGTTGTGGAGAAATACTTTAGAAATAAAAGGTTTTAAACTAAGTAGATCTATGAAGTGTTATTTCAGTACCGTTAAGACCGAGAAATGAGAGATTATATTAGATGGACAAGTGATGCATAGAAAAGATATTTTTAGATATCTTGGATCAATACTTCAAAAGGATGGGGAGATCGATGAAGATGTTAACAATAGGATTAGAGCAGGATGGATGAAATGACAACAAGTCTCAGGTGTCTTATGTGATAAGAAAATTCAACTTAAGTTAAAAGAAAATTTTAATAAAACCGCAGTAAGACTTGTAATGCTATATGGGTGGAATGTTTGACTACTAAAAGACAACATATACAAAAGATGAGTGTCTGAAATGAGGATGTTGAGGTGGATGTGTGGTCATACGCGAATGGATCGGATTAGAAATGAAGACACTCATGAGAGAGTTGGAGTTGTTCCAACGGAAGTTAAAGTTATACAACACAGACTGAGATGGTTTAGTCACGTACAAAGAAGACCTATGGAGACATCTATAAGAAGATGAGTATTGAATCGTATTAAAGACGCAAAAAAAAAAAGAGATGGACCACGATTGACTTGGGAGGAAGCAGTCAAAAGAGATCTAACAGATTAGAATGTTTCTCGGGAATTTGCATTGGTAGAAACACGTGAAAGAAGACGATTCATGTGCTCGAACCGTGACTTCTTAGAGTTTCATTTCTAATCTACCTCAACTAGTTTGTGATTAAAGTTTTTGTTGTTGTCATTTAAGGTCTAATTGGTTTAATTTGTTTTGGAACAAGAATGCGAAATGGAAGTCTATACTGCACAACTATACTGTGCTACGGCTTAGATTTGCAACTTATTGAACTTCATGATAAATCTCTCAACAGTGCCTCGTCCTAGTTATGTAGCTATGTATTCTTTTCGAAGGAGTCGTAGACTCGGTGCTTACCTGGGTTACGCCAAGGTTGGGTTCACAAAGATTCCGATTATGTGCCAATTGAGAAATCCTCCATCATCAAGAAAAGTTTTCACCCTTGACATGCAAGGCAAGAGATCGCATGACCTGGATCAACAGGGGATCCTGAAGATGAGTTAAGTCAAGAGGAATCGATGGCATGTGCAGAGGTTTAAACAAATCTTCAAGATCAAGAAATAGCCCCCAAAATCAACTATTACAAACATAGAAACAAACAAGTATAAGAGGACCAAATACAAGATGCAAACAAAGATTACAACTAAAAACATACAAAGAAAACCTAGAAACTCGCCCAAAGGGACACAATATATCACAAAACGCAACTTATGAAGACTAACTTTCACAGCGGTCTTCATCACTGGATTCACGTCTAAGAGTTGAGGAGGAGGACATGCAACCGGTTTTCAACTCTAAGGGGCAGAGAAAATGCGGGAAGACTGGAGGAGTGGAGTGGGGACGTTAGACTGCCTTCCTCCTCTAAATCGACATGCAAGAAGAAGCCCCAAGGAAGGGAGAAGGGAAGAATAGCAATACTCTTCTTTGTAACTTCGGCTGTGTTGAGTGTTGACATGTCATTTAATAAATAAAATTTAATCGCTTTTAAAAAAACATTTAACACTAAGCACTAAAATTGAAGGATATAAACGTCCAAAATGAAATTTACTATAAAGATGGGTGTGCGTTCGAATTCGTTATGTCAGAGTATTATGTTTAACATGTCCTGTCAAAAATTCAATGGCAACGTTGAAATGTCCTAAAATAGAGATCACCTGTTTTAAATTTGTAATGACCGAGCTGGATAAACTTTTACAATTCAAACTGAAATAGAGGTCCAACAAAACAACACAAAATGAACTCTGTTGCTGCTTAAAGATCTTTTAACTGCTGGTAGTACCACCCTTGAATTAATCCCTGTGTAGGAATAAAGAATGATTTTAACAATCCCTTGTGCATCCTCAACCGCAATAAACTGTCTCCTTGCAGTTGGCACTAAAAAGGCAATCACTGCAGCCAAGTCAAGTCGGTTTATGCAACTTCATCTCAAACATAGCATGAAATATATATTATTATAGACCTGCTGGCTGCCTCCAAACAACCCCACTGCTTCCATGCGCTCACATTTTTCACTATCCATCGTTCATATACATAGTAAATAATCAGTTCTATTATTTTCATATACCTAACAAGTGGAAAGCAATTCTAACATTTTCACTATCCATCGTTCGTCTTATTTTCTCACTACGAGTTGTTGAACAAATAAAAAGGTCACTAAGTCCTTCCAACCATTAGGTTATCGGCTTAAGTTGTGAACCAATCACCAAGTCATCTGAGCATAAGTAAACATAGTAGCATGGCTGAAGTAAAGTGCACCGTCACTTGTAAAGAAAAATAATAATTCACAATACTTGAGCCCAACCTTCCGGTATTTTCCACAATACAAAAGCAAAATACAACAATAATTAGAAGCATAATTATAACTTATCAAAGATACGGGAGAGCGTAGAGCATACGACGCACATCCTACCAAAATCATAAATTCCCCAGTGAACATTTCAACAAATCCTGCTCTACTCCGCCTTTTGCCCCTTCGAAGATTTCTTGAGTGATTTCCCTTTAGGTTTCAATTTATTTGATGAAGCGGATGACAGCCGTTCCTTTCTCCTGTTCTTCTCTCCTTTGACGTTAAACATAGAAACAGCCTGTGTTGCAAAATAAATAAATAAATAAATAAATAACCCCTATTAAGTATTCCTGTGAGGGTTATAACTCGTAACAACAAGGTAAATTGTAGGAATGACAGGGCAAAACATGAACTTTCGAAACTTGCCTTGTTAACATCAAGTATATCTTCAGACCCTCTTGACATTAGTTTGTTCAAAATTTTATCTGTTTGTTTCTTCTCTTCTGTGCCCATTCCTTTACCTTCAACAACAGGAAGGAACTACAAGAAACGAACCAGAGAATGGATGTCAATAACTACTATGCTAGAAAAGGACAATAATACACTCAAAACTAATTGTACTTAAAACCCAACCTTCCGGTATTTTCCACTATGCTTGGTGGGTTTCTCCCCTGGCATTTTTTTGTCAAATTTCCCACCACTTGCTGTAGCACTTGCAGCCATCCCAGCAACATTCTCAAGTTCATGTTTACTGGGTTTTTTCGGTACAGTATTTTGGGTACCTGCTATGGGCAGTGCCGTAGCAGCTAGTTGCACGTGACTGAAAATAATTGCATAATATTAAATGTAATATTCCAATACAGAAATTAGATATTGAATAAGACTTATTCAAGATATGAAACAAATATGAATTGCTTATAGAAACCTAGAACTTTTAAAACTGCAACATCTCAAGTTGGTTACTATAAGTCTATAACACTTGAAGCATTTCAAAAATATTTAATGCAAAATGCACTGGAACTCCAGTTAGACATGACATAAACATATGGTGCTATAAGAGCTGTCATCATCTGATGACAAATCTAGCACAGTGATACTGCCCAAAATTCATGAGGAAATTTCAAGATGCAACATGAACCTTGGTAGTGAATCGATTTTCGCAGCTTGCTTCAGGTTCTGAAGCCGACTCTTTTCCTGCTTTTCCACCCGGCCTTTCTTTTCAGCTTTCCTCTTCCTGAATGGGTCCACTCCTGGTTCTGCAAGACAAAATGTTATTATTTAGATCAATAGAACCCAAACACGTGAGCTTCTTAAAACCTTACCATCCTAAAATCATGTAAAACCAACAATACAGGACCTAGAGACAACTTACAGAGTGTTCACCTGCAGTTCCGGCATCCTTTTTATTAGAGGATAAAGAGACCCGACAAAGAAAGATATCCAAAAGAATAAGAAATTATGTGGCGTGTGCATATGAATACATTTAGCACCAAAGATCGAGTATGCTAAATTTAAGCAGCCATATCTTGTCAGAGCTTGGAAGAGACTGTGAAAGGTTAACCCAAGCCAACAATGAATACCATAAATGCAAAAAATACATCATTTGATTTTCTTTTAAGTTAATACTTCACTTGGTTTAGAATCCACTAACATCTTTCTTCATGCTAGTGAAGGAACTTCTTTGTTTTCACTGGGGTACCAGTTTATAAAAAAAATGAAAATATCAGATCTCGGCAAGCAAAAGATTACATGATTAATTAAATATGTCTCAAGATGATTATATGACATGACCACTAGGTATGTTTCCAAAACCTGCTGAGGTAGTAAATTGTAAAAAGAAATGAAAGACTTCCTTATCAACCCTATGATTCCAATGAATAGATATGTATATACTGTCAATCAGCCTTGGACAGAGAACCGACTCTCACTTTTATGTTTTAGTTGCAAATTTTCAGTCAGGAGTAAAATGAATGAGAAAAAGAATAGTACCATCTGTCATCTTAGCCTCAATAATTGGTAGATCTTTGTCATCATTAACACGATCATACCCATGGCGACGCTTCCAAGTGCCTGTTTGTTCATCGTACACTCTCTTCTCCTTCTTGTGATTCTTTATTCCTACAAAAAAAATCAAGAAAGTATGTGAGTATAAGATCCGTAATTTCGTGAAATTCGGGACGGGTATACTTGTGCAGGCAAGGTGGTTCCCAACAAGACTAACCTTTAATCTTTGCAAAAGTCTCCCATTTTGTGGGAGGTTTAGGCTTCGGAAACTGAAACAAAAAACATGATCAGATAAAAATAAGTTCTTAAACTCTTAAAACTCAATCTACAATATGTATAGAGAAAAAAAAAGTAGCCCATAAGGAAAAATAGCATTAGGGAATACTAAACAAAACATACATGCTTCTCTCTTGGCAGCCTCGTTGTAGGCTCGGGTAACTGTACAAGAGGGCCATCTGGGTCTTCGACAGATGGCAAGCTGAAGAGAGAATTGGATATTGATTGGACAAGTTCAGTACCCCTCTTCAAGCATTCACTTGTAAGCTCCTCCCTGAACCAAACGAAAGCAAAATATGTGAAACGACCAAACGAGTGTTATCTTCATGTCCATTTATCTCAACAAGGAAAACAAAAATGCTTTAAGCAAAACGGATTGAAGGATATAGTTCCAAAGCAAGCCCAAAAAAATTGGTCATTTCAAGAGCTGAAATCCACATTTTCCAAAATACTTAACAAAATAACCATCTACAATACTAGTAACTCCAAACTAGGGCTGTCAACTTTGGCTCGGCTCGATAGCTCGACTCAAAAAACGGTCGACTCTAGTTTAACTTGAAAACGAAGGATATTGATGAAAAACCAAAAAATATTCAAACTTGGTTTGGTAAAGGAGCCGCTCGAACTCGAAAAAATTTGATGTTCGGCTTGATAGCTCGCTCGAATTTTTTATTGCTCCATTCATAATTATTATTTTATATTTGTTAATAACATAAGATAATACTTATTGCTCGAAAAATCGCCGGACTCGGCTCGTTTACACCCCTGCTCCAAACCCAGCCCAGTGAAGATCACAAAAACTTATTTCCAGTTAAAAGAGAAACAAAGATAATAATTTCGAACTAAACCCATGAAAATAACAATAAAAAGTTGAGGCGTTTAATTTGCGCAAACCGATATCAAAGATAACTTTTTCCGAAATCTCAAACCAAAACCCGAAAACAACGACACAAACTTCGAATTACGACCAGAAAAATTGCGGCTTCGTCCAGCGAAAAGTCGGAAAGAAAGCTCACCGGGCGGAGGGGACGGAGACGAAGTGGTGGTTGGGATCGAAGGCCATGAGATTCCCGAGATCAATCTGGCACCTCTCGCCTTGAACCTCCATTGCTCCCTTCCTGTGCGAAAAGAGGAACGACAGAAGGAAACAGAAATTAGGGTTTTGCGCTCCTAGGGTTTCAAGAAGAAATTAGGGTTCTTGTCTTCGGGACAAATTGCAAATAAGTGTCCGGTTTGAAATAGCTTTTACTTTTTGGTCCCTACAACAAAGCTAGAATTTTTAAGATTGCGTTTGTAATTGTACGCGGTATTTGTAAGTTCTATGGGATTACAAATCCCATAATTTATAAATTATGGGATTTAGATTTATCGTGTTTGGAATAAACATATTATTTTGAAATGACAACTAAAATTTATATGATATTTTATTATTATTTTCAATTTAAAGATGTATTCAAACCATAAAAACCACATAATACAGTGCTTAAAATCATATTTGAAGCGTAACATTAAAATATTTCGTATTAATTTGCTAAAATAAATTGGAAATTTCGAACATCACCTCTCAACATGAAATTTAGTTTTGACAATTTTTGTTCAAAGTATCATGAATGATCTGCAAATTTCAATACAATGTCCACCAAAATAGTATCTACAAACGCCACACTTTGAAATTTGATCTTCAAATAAAATTCCAAGTTGAAATTAAGCATCCAAACGCAACCTTATATAATCTGAACTGTTATTCGTCGCCGTAAAACTACTTAAATCGCCCGTAAGATTACCATTTTGTCTCTCTACCCTTTCTACTAATATAACTCCTCAATTCACTCTTTTAACACAACTTTCTCTTCATATCACTCTTCTATTCCCCACATAAAATGTCTCGGAGGCCAGAAAAAGAACCAGCGGAGACCTCTAACTACTCATATCTGATAATTACCTTGTTTATTTCAATTAATTTAAAAAAACATTTTTGAGTCGGGCGGTCGCGGGAGACGCCCGACCCAACGATCGGGCGGTCGCGGGAACCGCCTCCCCCAAGGCGGAGGCGGTTCCCGCGACCGCTCGATCGTTGGGTCGGGCGTCTCCCGCGACCGCTCAACCCAATGACCAGACGTCTGCGGGAGACGTCTCCCACGTACGGTAGGCGTCTCCCGCAGACGCCCGGTTTTTTTATTATTAAAATTGATTATAAACTGTGATAAAATTTAAATAAATTAAATATTATGTTAAATAAATTCCATCACCTGACGCCAAACACTCGTACATGGTACAGACACAAGGAATCCCATGTGTTGTCAGGAAAGCACACCAACAACGATATTCAATTTCATCACTTAAGTCCTGCATGCTCTATAGACACCTATATTATAAAAATAACTATTTGTTACAGAGTAGGTGCCACTTAATTAGTGAAACGAATATTAATCAAGTATAGTTTAAACTCATAACGATAGTTACTCCTTTTTAATACACAAAAGTTGTATGTCTCACGAATCAAATACTAGTCGGAGTATGGATTGCACTCTTACCTCTGGATCTAAAATGGTATGAAAACGAGTGATCCGCGATACTAACCGAAATATCTATACTCTTTGTGCTTCTTTTGTGAATACTACTTGTAACATCCCGAAACAGTGAAAATTTAAAAATTTAAACAATAAAGAGATTACTCAGATAAAATCATCAACGAGAATGTTACTCATATAGATCAACAGTCGGTGCACCAATAATACAACAGAGTTTGTCAAAAGACGTGATTACAACAATACAATGAAAAGACAGGTAAAGCAATCACGACGACCTTGAAGAGTCTGATGAGGATCCTGACCCCAAAATGTGTTTTCCCGCTGTCACCACCCGACAGAACCTACTGCGGACCTGAAACATGAATCAAACAACGATGCCTGAGTTTCCCATTAGGAAACCCCGTATGTCAAGCTCACATATATGCATGCAATAGTACGGTAAATGAACCTATCATACTAGTAGCATGCCATGTCACATCTGCAATGCATCAAGTCCCTCAACAGGGTAAACGGGACCTCAGTCCAACAACAACGACCCTCAGCATGGTCCACAAGGACATCAGTCCAGCAACAACAACGGGTCTCCCTCGGAAACCTACCGTAGGCACATACGTGTAGGATCGTGTGGGTCTATGGGACCACAAACTAATCATGATTAAGCCCTAATTAACTACTTGGTTGATTGATCAAAGAATTGCAGCGGAAATTAAAAACAAATCAAACGCAAGTAGGAAAGCAATGCAAACCACACGAGAAGACACCAGATTTACAGAGGTTCGGCCGTGCCTACGTCCTCTCTTGCAAGCCCCTCTCGAATCCCCGTTCGAGCTCCTCTTGCGTCTTCACTATGCCTCCCCGTTCCGGGCCGGGAGCAACGCCTTTTACAAGTCTTCAAGCTCGCGAACAACCCTCGCCGAGCTTGGCACCACCTCTCACAAACCGAGAGAATCACTTCGGGCTTTCACCGAAGTCCTTGCTTCTTTGTCTTGGGCTTTCACCAAGACCATTGCTCACTTTACAACAATGGTAACTTGAGTGGAACTCACTCTCTAATTGAGCACAACAATTGCTAGATGATTGTATGATGAATGATGTGGAAATTAGGCTTTCGATGACTAATTTGGAGCTTGGAGGTTGTGGAGAATCTCACTATAGGTTTGACACTTTGGAGTTGTGAAATCTTGTGGAAAACTAAGTGTGAACCTCTATTTATAAGCTCCTAAAGATTTCTAGCCGTTTGGACAAGATTTGATTGGGGTTTGTGCAAAGAACACAAAACAGAAAATCGGATTCAAAAATCTGTCCAGAAACGGTCGACCGAAAGGTGTATCGGTCGACCGAACCCTTGAGTAAGTTAATGGATCGGTTGACCGAACAAAGGTACTGGTCGACCTAACACTTAAGTTCTATAAGTCACCGGTCGACCGAACAGGTACCGGTCGACCGAACTACAGGGTTCGGTAGAGGGAAAACTCTATCGGTTGAACTAAACTTGTGTCGACCGATAGCAGGTAGATTTTTCCTAATGGAACGGTCGACCGAACAAGGTATTTTGTTCGACCGGTTCAAAAGTATTTGGGGGTGTATTAAGAGAAAAATGTGTATACGACCGTTGTATAATACGACAAATATAACGGTCGTATTTTTACCAGAAATAGCAAACTAAACGGTCGACCGAAGGTCTACCGGTCGACCGAACATGTCTGGGTAAACGGTTAACCGAAGTGTGATCGGTTGAACTGATTGGTCTGGTATAACAAATAATGTGTATAACCGGTCGACCGAAAGGTGAACGGTCGACCGAACTCAGGCAGACTTGCGACAAATGTTTTAGGTGTTTGGGTGATCTAATTGAGTCCAAATGTTATGATATTTTGTGTGTGACTCCTACAAGGAACCTAGTGTGTGAATGCATGCATATTAGCTTAAGTTATGCTCAATTCACATAAGTTCCTAATACTCAAAGAAAGGTAAAATTACATGTCTTCAATCCTAGCTTGATTACATGTCTTGACTTGATTTTTCTTCTTTCTTGAGTCTTGATCACTTGTAGAGGTTAGCACAAAGCAATATATATGCAATGCAATATGTGTGCTACTCTACATGATCATAATTAAGATTAGGTTAATTAAATCATCAAAACATAGATTAAGGCCAAAAAGCCAACACGACATTACACGACTTACGCCAAACATAGATTAAGGCCAATGCGTCTTACGGACAGTACGCGACGCGTCCCCCCCACACGCGACTACACGAGCCTAAGGGATCGGTGAGGAGCGTCCGCACTTCCGCGCAAGGAACCACGTGGTCTACACCACCTTCGACGGAGTTGTAGCCAGTCGGTCAACATCCCAGGATAGGTGCCCAATCGGGGATCATCGCTGGCACAACATCAGCGGCATCGCCGACACAACATCGGTGGTACAACATACGTCCGGCACAACATCGGACGGCACAACCACAAGCTGGAACATCGTCGGCATCATCATCGCCGGCAACAACCTCGGTGGCATCGCCGACACAACCTCGACGGTACAACATACGTCCGACACAACATCGGACGGGTCCAGACCGTAGTCTGCAGGGTCATCGTGCTCCACGAGCCATGCCTCACACGCATTGGGATCCGCGATCCCTCAGGTCTACTACTCATCAGAGAGTAAGGCAACACGTCACACCACGTCCAATACGGGGGCGACGCGACCCAAGTGTCCACGCTCTTCCACACGGCGGTCCCTGGGCGGTACAGCACGTACCTGTCGTCACCTCCCGGCTCACGCTCTAAACGAGGACACGAGTTTCCGTGGACAGAGTTGACACGATCACAAGACCAGGAATTCAGTTCTGCACACAAACGGTCGACCGAAAGAGCCTAACCGGTCGACCGTCCCCAATAGGTTCGGTCAACCGAATGTCTACAACGATCGAACTATTCTGCACGTCACTTAAGTCCAAACGGTCGAACAGAAGTCTAAAACCGGTCGACCGAATACGAGGTCAAAATCCGGAGTTGGTCAAAATCACCAAAGACTATTCGGTCGACCGACTCAGGGGTCCCGGTCGACCGAAAACTATCAGTGTCATCTTAATAGTCTACGTCATATAACGGTCGAACGATATATCGAAAACGGTCGAACATCATGCATAAAAGTCAAGTACACTTAAGTTCCGGTCGACCAAAAACCGACAGGCAATCCCAACTCACCAGCAAAAGGGTCGATCGCCACAAGGCATCGTTCGACCGGTGAATGTTAAAGTCGGGTAAAAACACTACATCGGTCGACCGCCCGAAGGAACCTGGTCGACCGTTGGTCGTCTTCAACCTCACGTCAGCCGAGGATTTACGTCGTTCTCGTCGCCGACCGACCAACCAAACCCTCCCACGAGGGTTAGCAACAACAAACACACTAAAAGTCGGCATACCTCAAATGTGTGATCAACGACGCCCGCCGGAGAAACCGCGACACCACCTCTGATCCGCGACCCCACGCGCGCCTCCTCGCACACCGACCTCCGCGCCTCACGACGGAGCAACCTCCACGTCTCCTGGTCGCCGGAAGAGAAGAAGAAAGGGTGAGAGAATGCAAGAGTGAGTGAGAGATGAGTGTGGTTTTGCCTCCCAACCAAGCACAAAACTCAGCCAACCCATCACCCTACACTCCTACCCCATCACACCACACAACCAGACACTATTCTCCTCCTCTTCTCCATACTAATCCCCCACTAATCACGGGATTAGCCTAAACATGGGTTATGGTCTAACACTACTACTATAGAGTGCATAATTTGTTTGTATTTTCGTGGAAGTGGTGCATAATTCATAAATAATTTATTCCAATTCCATACTTAATTAGTATCAAGTGAATCATGTAACGTAGCAGGGTTTATGCTATGTTATGATTAGCATGAAATATACCAAGAAATTTGTATTTTTATAATTTGTTTTGAAAGCTTTATTCTGAAAAACAATATCAAATAGGGTATCTGAATTTGTACCTCCACGAAAACACATGAGAACATAAGTTTTTGGTGTTATACGACTAAACTTTCACGATCATAATTTCTAGCTAACAACATTTTGCTTGAACAAAACCATTATTTACCAAGTCAATTGGTATCTTTGATCTACCGGCTACTTATTTTTTGCTTGAGAGAAGCTTCTGCATTGCATGTATCTACTTCGACGTAATCCACGATTTTGTTGATCTTAGCGTCGATTTCCAATTCATTCCCATGTCAATCTGATCAGAAAAAAAATTAATTACAAATTTGAATGGATTTAGTGAAGATGGTGTTCGTATACGAATGTAATCTTAAAAAGGGTACCATCTTTCAGCAAACAACATGATTTACTTTAGTAAACCATGTGTCATGACTCATGACATTACCATGCTTACTTTGTGAAAGCTTAAATATAAGAACTTAAAGAATCTGAATGAACTTCATACCATTATTTCATTACCAGTTTAATTACCACACTCACGTCAAGGTAACTTTTCTAATGTCAAACGGAAAGAAAGAGAAAACATTATCGCCCCACTCAAATGTGTAACGCCAAGTCGTTGCCAACGAACACAAAATGTTTATAAAGGTCAAACCAATAAGTACCCAACATAAAAATAAAAATTGTAAGGACAAAATTGAGATAATATTTATGGCATGAGGAAATATGTTAACAAATATGCTAAAAAAAATACTTCTACAACATTTGGGTTTTGGGGTTTGCTATGTACTTGTTGCAAGGATATCGTAAATGTTCTAGTTGCTTATTTTTCTTCCACATGTTATCAATCTTTAATCAAAATTTGTTTTTGTTATAATTTTAAAATACACATCAAGCGCATAACAAATGATTTAAAACAAATCAAACTCAACTTGACGTCCATTAGCAAACAGTTTATTTTAATTCACACTCTACGAAGTATTTGTAATAATTTATATATATAAATAGACACAAAATTTGAAATTTCAGTGACCATCCAATTTTCTACAAAAATGTACAAACAAATTAGATTGGTCCAATCAGTTCTTTTTTCTACTTGAGAGGCGAAATCAATCACCATTTTTTCTAAAATTCTGAAAACAGATGTATCATTTTAGTCTCACATCATAGTATATAACTAAATAAATCAAAACTCAAAGTCTAAAACTAAAGAATGCTGAAGTCAAACCAAGCAATGCTAAAAATGAAAGATCCTCACTAATATGCAGAGAAACTAAATTAAGAATATGTACCAAAAATCAAGAAGAGTTGAGTGGAGGGATAAATGGAAAAATATAAAAAACGAAAGGTTTATAATGAACATATATCTTAACACATGACACAAGGATAAATGGAAAAAAATTGCAGCCAAACACAAGTATAATGTGTTTAATCCAAATATCTTCACAAATACTTGATATGCAAGTTTAATCCAGCAATTATAGACATGTGATAACCCAATCACACAAAAAAAGATATAGAAAGTGGATTGACAGTAAGGAACTAAGCATGCATGCAAGTCTATTTCAAACGTGAGCACACGTACTTTGTCATGTGTAATCGTTAAACGACACGTGCATGTAAAGGGATACAACAATGTCTTGGCAGCCTAGCTATTGCTTTAGGAGAAACAGGTATACGTAGGTATATGAGAAGAGAGAGAGAGGTTACGGATTTGAGAAGTGAAGAGATGATGAGAATATGGGATCATGGTTGCGATGAAGAGGAGGTTATGATGAGTATTGTTAACATTGTCTACGAATTACCTAAATCGTCTGCGTCAATTATCATATTGTCATTCTTTTATTTCTACTTATATCATCTCTTCATTTCACTCTCCCACCACCGCTCTTTCTTCATTTTTTTCTCAACCACAAAAAATAATGTCTCGGAGACCAGGAAAAACGCCAACGGACACACCGTTAGACTCAAATATCATAAAAATTCTACCACTTTTAAAAAAAAGAAAAAAGAGATGAGACGTCTAGCGGAGCCCCCCATGGGCCTATTTCAACACATAAGCACACTTTGTCGTGTGTAATCGTTATGGCCTTTTTTGGGACTTATCGTGCCGGATTCAGACAGTTCGTCAGACATTTTCTTTGTGTTGGTACTGGTAGAATGAGAGAAACTGAGAGATGAGCATTCTTTTAACAGACGAGACAAAATGAATATTGAATAGAAAGTGAAAAACAAATGATAATTCGTGCAAACGATTTAAGTAATTCACGGACGACGAATAGTAATACCCCGAGGAGAATGTGACAAGAAGAGGAAAGGTTGTCGAGGACCACTGAACAAGCAAGAAACAGAGAGGGAAGCAAATGAATGGTTCTGACTTGAAGATTAGGACGGCTAAGATCTTATAAAGGTCGGGGAAGTCTTCCTTTACAAGATGTATATATAGATTAGGTAGAAATTGACTAAGGTCTGCATGGGAACCGACTTCGGAGGAGATTCCACTCAGTAAAAAATAAGTTTGCCCAAACTATTTTTGTTAGAATCGTTTGTTGGGTAAGAATCAATTGTTGATCTCATAAAGTCTGCTATTCTATACTCTCTATCTGTATGAATGGGAAAAAACTGATTCCTAAATACTGTAGCAGATTTTGGTGCAAAAAGACTTCACTATTACCACAAAGGCACTAACAATAGAATTTGGTCTTTTTTTTAAAGTTCTACTAGGTTATACTTTTCATTGTTTTTCATTTAACTCCTAAACAATAGAATTTGTTTTTTTTTTAAGTTCTACTAGATTATACTTTTCATTGTTTTCATTATACTAGATTATACTTTACATTTGACTCTTAAAATTCACTTTTCTACGTGCTTATTGTGCACAAACACTCAATCAGAATAAATTAATATCATTCACTTCAAAAAGAAAATAAATCAAACACATGCCCTTCCTCGTCTCCCCTTCTCTCCTTCCTATCGCCGACGGTGGACTTTACTGCAGGAGACGTCGCACCTCTTGCCATCGCCTTGATCGTCTCCATCATCTTCTCAACTAGTTTAGGTTCCTCTGGAATTCCCTTTGTAGATTCAAGAAGTTTGTGTCCACCTTTGTCTTTCTTTTGAGAACCTTAAGCAAGGATCTCAATGGTTAATTTCTTCCTTGGTGTGAGATCCTAAAGGAATGTTTGGTTGGACATGTTCAATCTTGACGGAGAATCAAAAGATTTGAGGGCGGTTGGTGGTGTATAATAGTTTTTTTTTGTGTGTTCTTTTTTGTATTGTTCGTCTCATTGGATTGAATATTGAATAGAATTTTGAATTAACGCTAATGGTTTGACTTGTAGAATATCTGCGATTGAATTTGTGTTTAGTTTTATGTTGCAGAATGTATTTGTAGTTAGAATGATTGTTGATGGGGTTAAAATGTTAATTGAACATGATAAATAATCAGCTACTATCCAAACATCAAAATTACAATTACGGAATCGATTCTGTTTCAAAATCTGATTTTATAGAAAACTGTGTAGATTCGACTCTACCCAGAATCAATTCACCCACAATTTATACCCAAACGGACCGCAACAACAAATATTTCGACAACATATATACTCTAAATGCAACATTCATCTGACATCCTAATCGCCTAGGCGAAGTTGAGTTTCGGGTAGAGTGAGAAAAAACTACATTTCCACTGTTTCATGGTGACAACAAATTCAATGCAATTGCAAAGGCTATACATGAACAAGTGAGCTATATCTAATCTACTCTTCCTCGATGAATCCTCTCCCAGTTCTCATCCTCAAGTCTGCTACTTTACCATTTTTCATTCTGCCAGTCAATTGGATTGTATAAGCACCTCCATACCCCCAAATAAGAAAAGAAGACATCCCAATAAATAAATAAATAAATAATGTACAGCAATTGGCAACCAAGTCCCTTGGCAGGCAATGATCTCAAAGTCCAACCTGAAATTAGAGGGAGACACGAAAAGTTACACAACATTCAAGATAGCAGAAATTCTATGCATCAAACTGAATACATGGTCTCACTGAGGCTTCAGAAAAGTATGTTCGCATCTAGCTGATAGTGAAGAAAGCAAGTCAAGAAATAAAAATGAATGGTATTCTGTTACATGCTACCAACAAGTAACAACGCAGTTACACAGGTCTTGTATACCACTAAACAAATAGGAATGAAATACTTGTTAGATGCCAAGTTGAGCTGTTGCCAGCAGAGTATGCAGTGGGAGGCCTGTTGTAATGCACTAACTTAAACTGTGATTCTGTGAGAATCCTCTAACATGGACCTCACCCAAGTCTAATATTATAACATTCTTCGGTCACCTGATATAGTTTTGAGACCATGCATAGCTAGTACAATCTTTGAGGATCATTATTTGATACTAGTGATAATTTGTTTCTTGACGGGTGAGATTAAGCCTTACTAGTGATGGTTTGATACTAGTGATACTTGTGGATTTTATAAGTTTTTAACGTCAAACTGCTTCATTACAAATTCATCCCACGGAAATGCAGCGAAGATTACTATCCAAAAAAGTCCATACTATGCAGTGTACGAATCATATGTGAAGACTTGAAGAGATATGTGGTGTTAACTCACATTGATACTTAATCTAAATAATGATTCAGAAGCTAAGAAGTGAAGATTAATATCCAAAAAAGTCCATACTATACAGTGTACGAATCACAGGTGAAGACTTGAAGAGATATGTGGTGTTAACTCACATTGATACTTAATCTAAATAATGATTCAGAAGCTAAGTAAAAAACAATGTCTTGATTTTATGGGCCTTTTTACAATTCTTTAATTTATGGGAAGAGCTTTCAGAGGCTACCAATTGTCATTGTTCCTAGAATCCATCTTAGTCGATACCCTATGTGCTTCGTGAAAATATGACACCGAAATGTCCTAACTGAAAAGTAACACAGAAAACTCAATTCAGATTTCAATCCCCTCCTGCAAATTCAAAAAACATGGAAAACTTGTTCCCAATTCCCCAAGACATACTGAATTAACATTGAGAACTTAGCATAATATGTTAAAACCTATTGAGTGCAATAAAGTCACGTGCAAATTCAATAGTTCACATAGAACAAATACAGCAGGATGATTGCTAACTTATTATCATGCTTGTAAAATTCACAAATTTATCAAAAGACCTTACCAAACGCATTGACTGTCAGCAACATGCTTTGACCCTTTCTGTGCTGTCTCTGTTCCTTTAGCTCCTAATGTTTTAGGATAAAAAGATAATGAGAATCCTTCCACATTCCAGCATATGTAAATGCTCTGCTATCTTGGAGGTGAAAGAAATAAATAAAAAATATATCCTAGAGCAGCAACCGTACTGCTACATTTCAGGTATTGTTAATTTTCTTTAGAGGGTCCAGCTTAAGTTGAAAGATCTCAATTTCTTCAGCTGAATAAGGAGGCACACGCCTTTTAACTAACTTCATAAGCTCCTTGATATTTTTGTCCTTTGAGATTGCCACAAGCCCTTCAAGCAGCTGGCTAATGGTATCAGTATTGGGGAACCAATTCTTTTTCATGCCGTCTCTGCACAGCTTAAAAGCCAAATTGAAGTCCCTGTACTTACAGAGATAATGAACGATGGTCTGATATATCTTACAATTTGGTTTGCACTCTTTTCCTTGCATCGAGAAAAAGACACTCTTGGCCATTCCAATATCTCCGATCAAACAGAACCCTTTAATTATCAAATTATAAGTCAACTCGTCAGGCTCGACACCGACATGACCCATCTTCTTCATCAAACTACTTGCCTGCCAAACCCTGTGCTTGTTAATCAAGTACTGAATCCTAGCATTAAAAGTGGCCAGATTAGGCAAACACCCCCTGAGCACCATTAAGTTCCACAACCCGTCTCCAACTTCACGCCGATTGTACTTGTAGAACGCAGAAATAAGTGTTGTATACGTAACAACATCAGGTTTAGTTCCAACCTTCTCCATCTCCGTCATCGCTAAGTAAGCATGTTCCAAGCAACCCCTGCGACACAAAGCGCTGACAACGAGATTATAAGATATCTGATCCAACGATATCCCATACTTATCCTGCACCTCGCCCAAAAGCACCTGAACATCTTCAAACCTATTGTACATATTCAACACCCTCAATGTAGCATTAAACGACTTAACCGTCCGTGGACACCCGAAAAGATCCATCGTGCGGAACGTCCTGAGCGCGTGATCCGGCATTCTCGCCTTCCCGTAAAGCATAATTACCCGAATCACAAACCCCTCGCGCAGACCCTGAGGCAAACCCTTCTGGTGCTCGAGGAGCTCCTCCACCAAATCAAACCGTCGAGCACCTGCCAGGCGCGACACAACATCCTCAAACGCGAACCGATTCTCAACCACAACCCGGTTATGAGCGTTGTCCCGGAAAAGCCTGAACAGCCTCTCGGGGTCCCTCTCGTTCTTCAGCTTGATAAGCGCCGGCTCGGAGAGTCGCTCCGCATCGGGTAAGTCGAGCGGTTGGCTCTCCGGCTCGGGGGGATCGGGAAAGGGGGCTTTGTGGGGGGTTAAGTTGGAAGGGACGGCCAAAAAGGCGGCGGAGTCGGGTCGGGATCGGATGGACTTTTTGGTGAAAGCGGCGGCGATGGCGGTGAGGGCGATGGTGTCGAGTGCCGCGCAGACGCCACGGACGACGCGCAACGTCAGCATTCCTAACCCAACCCTCGCGAGAAACTCATGTCTGAACTTATGTTTAAGGCCGAGAAAAGGAGAGATTTTGGTGGGTTTGTTTTTGGGAGTTAATGAGGTGTGGAAGCAACGGCGCCGGACGGGAAGGGTTCGGTTGGATGTGAGAAGGGGAGAGCAAGTACCGGTCCGGCTTGGGTTTTTAGACCGGACCCAACCGGTCTAGGTCCGGAGCAAATTCGGTTTCGGTCCGGTGTGGTCCGAACTGGTTCAGATTTTTTAATTAAAATTTAAGGTAAAAAACCATTTCCGGATTGGACCTAACCGGACCGAACCCAACCAGTCCGGTCTGATCTTCGGTATGGGGTTCAGAGTTGATCCAGGTTCAGTCCGGACTGGTTGCTCACCCCTAGATGTAAGTCTTCCACATCCACAAGGGCATATACCTCGTGGAGTCGGAAGCTGCCACAGTCTTGACTGACATGAGTCCATGGTTTTACGCCGTTGGATTTGAATCTCACGGTCGTAGGCTGGGGCTTGGGATTTAATAGGGTTTGGTTCGGATGCAGAGGAAGGAGATCTGGGAAATAGTACGCTCCGATTGCATGCCAAATAATTCATGGATCATTTTTTTAGATCATTTTTTGGGGGTTAATTATAGTTTATTTTTTGAATTATGTCTTAATTTTACTTTACACCCTGAACTTAAATGACAATTACTTTAATTGAACTTTCATTTTGAAAAAAATATTAACAAATTTTTGGGGGCAATGAATGCGGTCGTTTGAAGAGGGGCAACTTCCGTAATAACAATATGTATGTGTTGTAATTTTTCGTCCAAACAAGACAAAAAAGCAAAAGTAAGTAAAAATTGAGCTGGAAAAACAACACACAGAAGTCTTGTAGACATGTTAGTGTTCATACTTGAGCTCTTTTCAAAGACTCATAAAGTTGGTACGCAGTTGAGCACAAATCGAAGGAGTCAGATGATCGAGTGAAAGATTCATAGTAACTTAGAACCAAACACATCTTAAGTCATTTAAAAACATGTAGCACCATTTTCTCCCAAAACTAACACATCTACAGATCTACTTCACCCGCCGCCGGGCTGCCCACCATCATTGTTTTACTTTCCCATCAAACTTGAATCTTCAAAATCTCGAGGCCGAAAACAGAGACCCGAAAAACAGAGGCACCCCATTGCAAAATCCCCCTTCCATTCCATTCCCCGAACTCCATCCACCAGAGCCCACGCCACCCCGCCTTGCTAGGGTTTAAGCTCTCCACTCCACAACCTTCCAAACCCCACTCTCCTCCGCGATGTACCGGACCGGAGCCGAGCCGAGCACGGCAGGCCGGAAGAGAACGCCGTTCTCCTCCAAACAACTCCTCTCCACCATCGAGTCCTCCCTCCTCGGCCCCTCCCCGCCGACCCCCGTCCAGAGGATCGAGCTCATGCACGCCATGCGATCCGCCCTGCCGGCCTTCCAGTCCCTCCTCTCTTACCCCGTAATGTTACTCTTATCCAGCTGAGTTTGAGTTTATCTCTTTGATTGTTTTAGCTCACGGTTTTGCTGTTTCAGGGTCCGAATGCGTCGGATAGGGTTCAGGTGAAGGAGAAGGAGGTTCGGCTTCCGGATTCGACCCCGATCTCACTCGATGACTTGGATGTGCAAATCGTAAGGCATTTTGTTGTTCGACCCATTGAGCGTTTTGGTTTGACTCTGGCATTTGGGGTGTGGTCGAACTTATTTGGGGCACGGGAGTTGGAGTTAGTTTGTTAGTTTTGCTGTCTTTGGGTTGAAATTGGTCTTGTGTAGCTATCAACTTTAATATTTTGAGCTTTGGCTGTGATTCTGTTTTTTGAGGAGTTTCATACGCAGATTCACGGAAACTGAATCCACGAGTTTCGACTCTGTTATCGGGAGCAATATCATTCAGAATTCAGATTCGTGATGTAGTGTTTGGGAATGAGAATTAGGATTTTGTTAGGTTCCAAGTCCACCCTTAGATAGAGCTTGATTCTACATCATGTTTAATGCATCGAGTTCGTAACTGGATAGTGAATCTTGTGGCATTTTCTGTTTTTTTTAATGTTGTGGGCATCTGCTGATACTGCCAGGCCTTGAAATTGAGTGACGATCTCAACCTCAACGAAATCGAGTGTGTGCGGTTGCTTATATCTACCAATCAAGAGGTACCTTTTGCTTGGTTGCAATATGTCCTTGTATTTAAATTTTAACATACCTGTCAGTCCAAAGCCATCAGCTTAAACTTCTGTCTTCTCATTACATCTCACATCTATTCAGTGGGTCCTGTTTGGAAGAGAGCCATTGGAGATTCTTCGCCTTGCAGCAGGACTATGGTACACAGAGAGGAGGGATCTCCTCACCTCCTTGTATTCTCTCCTCAGGGTAATCATATGAACCTGCTGGTATTTTTGCCCTTACATAGCTATTTGCAGCCCTGGATTATATGTGCCAGATATACTTGCATTCTACCTGCCTTTGGTGACAAATACAGATACTGTATAGTTTGTTTGGGAGAGTTGTGATATACTCACCATCAGTTCAGCAACATGCATATCGAACCATCAAAGAAGCCAATATTCCTTATATAATCGAAACAACTTATTTTTTACCAGGCTGTCCTACTTGATAAGAGTCTTGAAGCTGATGTTGCAGCTGACATTCAGAAGTATCTGGAAGATTTGTTGCATTCTGGCGTGCGACAGAGGTTGATTTCGCTTATAAAGGTGCCAAAAATTCAAATTCTTGATCAGTATCTGGAATGTGTTGTATTTTTTTCTCCTATTTCAGTGATTGAACAAAATAGATTTCATTTTTCCATATTTCAATTCAGCCTCTTGTCTATACCTTTTGCTTTAATGTGTATATGTACAACCTTTTTTTCTTTGATCGAGTACCTCACTATATACCAGTGAAGTACAACGTAATAGTTTGAAATATCGCATGATAATATTAAAAATATAAATTTTAACAATAACTTGGTCAATGTACATTGGATTATTTCTATATCCACATCAACATAATCTCTGTGCCTCAAAACAAGCCTTGATTGGGCGGGTTAAGGTTGTTAGATGTATGCAACCCTACCCCCTGCTAATCAGATATGCCTTTTTTTAAATTTATACTCGTTGGACTAAAAAACCTCTAAATAAAACCTAGGTTCTAAACAAAACAAACATGTTACAATTCAATAGTTTTGTTTCTATCTGAGAAGTATGTAATGGGTTGTAATTGGTTTTGTAGTTTTTCTGAAAGCTGTAGACGAGTTGGACTATTTATGTGAAATGTACATTGCCGGATTAACTATATCTAATATGTGGTTTGGACAGTTTGGTGATGCTATTTCCGTCATACTAGGAACCCATTACATTTAAAATATAATTTACCTTTCCATCTTGATTTTGAGTGTTGGTTTATTTTGAGGTTCTAAGCTTTCTCCCATCCATAGGAACTCAATCGGGAAGAGCCTGCAGGTCTTGGTGGGCCTAATGCTGAGCCCTGTGTGCTTGACTGCAGGGGTGCACTTGCTGAAAGGAAAGCTGTTGTTCATCGTGAAAGGCTTAGCCTTGGTCAATGCCTTGTGTTCTCTGTAATTATCGTCCCTATGAGTAAGTCCACCCGCTTCTCTGTAAATTTTCTTGTAAATGTTTGAAATCTTGGTTATTTATTTGCCAACCTCCTATGTTTGAGAAGATTACACGTATGTATCTCGGATCTCACAAATCTTAACTCTTACTTTTCATAAACAAGGATGCTAGAGTTTGGTGATATCTTTTACTTTGTCTAATTGTCAGGTGTCTGAAGCAGTTGACATAAAGTAATGGTTGTTTCACTTAGTTAATGCAGAACCTAAAAATGAGACATCAGACATCAGACATCACACATGTAGCATTGTAGCATATGTATGTTATTGTACCGAAAAGTAAGTAGGAGGAATAATATTGACTAGAATATTTCTACTGCTAGCCTTTTCCTTAGCTTTTCGCTTCTATGTTCTCATTTAATTGGTACACTGTGTTCTTTCCCAGCATTATCTCGTAACCCATTTGTGGGGCATAATCATAAACGCAAATGACATTCAAAACTAGTTCCTAATCATCAGTTTAACCAAAATCCCGTCTCCTTGTCTTTTGATCACTTTTTTTTGAACGGTGTGTTTTAATCACTTCATTTTTGTAAACTTAACTCTACATTTTTGTTGTATTTTGTAGTGTAAGCTTAGAGCTTCTATTTTCTACCTCAACACTTATTTTGGGCATAACCAACTAATATCTTGATGAGTTCACTAACATCCTTTGCTTCATGAATCTTGATTCATAATTCTGCATACTTTTAGAGTTTAGAAGGATAATGATGACTAAGCTATCTCTTGGTTTTAACCAATGAAGTTGGTATGTATATAAAGTGCAGAAGCATATACTTGTGCTTATTAGTTATAACTCCCACACTATTATTTTTTTAAACCTTTTCCATGCCTCTGACTTTAACCTCTAGTACTTACTAATTTAAATATTAGATAATAACTACCTTCTGATCCATAATTTTGGTAAATATCATATGTTGGTATGCTTATTTGGGGTCTAATATGGTGGCTTTGGTAGGTGGGACTTTGGGAGTATGATGAAAAATTAGCGAGGAATACTTCCAAATAGTTTAAACTTGAAAGATGATATAAGTTACTTTTCACTAGTTATTAACTAGTAATTTGGTGTTTTGTCATGATTGTCCATCTAAACTCTAAAGCAAGCACAATTATCATTAACAGTTGGATATGCTGGCTCTATTTTCTCCTGATTCCATATCTCATTAATCATTAGTAAACTGGATGTAGAAAGTGCAATTGCCATACCTCTAGTTTGCAACTTTGCCCAACTAAGTCAGCAATTATGAGTATGGATGTGAAATTGTGGAAATGTTGCTCAAAGGAACTTTATTTTTTGCAAGTTGCTCAAAGGAACTTCGTTTCTATCATCTTGAAAATTGCATTAAGCATGTGAGTGCAAGTTTGCAACATAAATAGTTGAAAGTTGATATTAAGTTGGTGGTGTTGTGGGTTTGCATGTGAGCAGCTTATCACCATCACTCTCTGAGACTATATTAGATATGTAGTTATTTCTGCAAATATACCATATGTCAGTGAGACACGATACAAATAAACATTGTATGTCTGAAAAATTGTCTTTTAATATGTCACAATCATTAAAAATTGTATGTGATGCAATGAAATAAAAGAGCTATTGTAATGGTTTAACTATGTCTTAAAATAATTTAACTTGAAAATTGTTTTTGAAGATCAAACTGTACTTCTGTTATTGTTGTCTATGTGCCCCTTACTAGTCATTTTGCCAGTTTAATGATTCAAGCGAAACCATATAACCAATCGAAAAAAGCTCAAGCCAGTATATGTGGTAGTGTTAAGTGAAGTATCAATTAGCAGTAACGAGATTTTTGATTTGAGTTGGTAGCTACTATTACCTGTCTTAGGGAGGATCATGCTGATTCCTGTCCTGAACATAATTGTTGTATTAAGTGCTTATTGTCTTTGTTATCCTTTAAGAGTCATGGATCTGTTATGGTATTCTTACAGGCCCAAAGGAGGTTAAGGATGTCTTTTCGGTTTTAAAAGATTGTTCTGTCGACTTGAGTAATGGGGATGCTCCTATCAAACTTCAGGTCTCAATATGATAACATCTCAGACTAATACTTATCATCATATCTGCATTCTAAATTTCTAACAAATGTTTATTATTGCAGATTTCATTCGGCCTTCTGTTTTCTCTTGTGATTGCTTTTATGTCAGATGCTTTAAGTTCTGATCCAGATAAACCTTCAATTATAGTTCGTGATGCTTCCTTCAGAAATGAATTTTATGAACTTGTAAGATGATCCTCATCTTGCCACATCTCTACGATTGGACAATTTTTTTTACCAAATTATATTGGTAACAGTTACATGATCTATTAGGTAATGGCCACTGATAATAATCCGGATGTTCAAGGGTTTGTTGACATTGTAAGGCTTGGGTGGTCTGTACATTTGATGTTAACTCAAGAAGAAAGTACAGCAAGAGAAATGGCTAATGTCAATTCTTGTTTGGAATTGATTTGTACTCACAATGTTTTCCGGTTCTTGCTGGTGAGAGTACTTCAGTCCACGGCTTACCAGGTTATACATTTTACTTGTGCAATTTCAATTTTTGATATATCTAGATCACTAATCCCTAAAAGCTTGATTTTGGTAAAGATACACCATGCCCAACTAGATACTTTTGCTTATAGCCTGGAGTGGGATTGCTATCTTCAAGATGCTATCTATATTTGGTTAATAATGATGTTGGCCATGTGAGTCTAATTTTTGAGGTGGTATAACCTATTATCTGCTACTTCATGGATATTTTAGCATACAACCTTGTTTCTACCTGGAAACTGTTAGGAAAAATATATTTTGTGGTCATACAAAAGCACTGAAATTAGAATCACACAACCCCATATCCTATCAACTATATCATGTTGTTTGGGCATGTTGCTTGAATTTGTCTTGAACCAAATTCTGTGGAATGTATATGTTGCTCTAATTTACTAGAAAGTAAAAAAAAGTTCCTCTGCTCATAGGAAATAACTAAGTCACTCTTTCACAGGTTTTACAAACAAACCCAACTAGCAGTATGCCTCGTATTTATGAAAACAATGTCAAAAAATGCATAATAGTAATAGAGAAACTTAAAATTTTAAGACAACCATCTTATAGAATTAGAGGTCCTACATGAAAGAAAGATGAATTGATACATTTATCATGTTGATTCCATATTAGCCTGGATATCACAGAATCATTTTATCGGATATAATCTTTTAGAATGACTATAAACTAAACCATAGATAATTTGCCAAATTATTACACATTTGATGTGCTGCTGTTTTTATAATGCTGAGATGATTCAATATGGGTCCCGTTCCACCTTTATTTGTTCTAATAGGTGAGAAGTTGAATTACTAATGCAGAATTAGTATGTTCATTGTGATCAAATTCATCATTCAATTCTTCAAGCGTATTGACATTATCTTGTTCATGGACTACAATTGCATATTGGCATCATAGGTGAGATTTACACAAGATTTTTATTGATTTAAAGAAGGAATATTATAGAGTTTCAAGAAGTTTTATGTGGTGGACCCTCGAGAAGAAGAAAGTATCAACAAAATACGTGAACTTGATTAAAGATATGTACGAGGGAGTTGAAACTAGCGTCGAGTTTGCGATGGTGAGACTAACGTATGTCCGATTAGGATTGGACTTCATCGGGGGTCAACTTTAAGTTCTCATCCTTTTGCTTTAGTGATGGACGAGGTGATAAAAACATACAGTTTGAGGTCTCACCTCCCACGGTGTATGATTTTTGCAGATGATGTAGTACTAATTGACGACAATAGGATAAGTGTTGAGAGAAAACTAGAGTGGTGGAGGGATACTTTAGAAACAAAATATTTTAAATCAAGTATGTCTAAAACTGAATATATGAAGTGTTGTCTAAACCCATTGACACTGATGAAGAAGAGATCATATTGGATGGTAAAAAACGGTGTTCTGAAAGGAATTTTTTATATATGTAGGGTCGATACTTCAAAAAAGATGGGGAGACCGACAAAAATGTTAGCCATAAGATTTGATCAGGGTGAATGAAATGATGACAACCTCATGTGTTTTATGTAACACGAAGATCCCTTATAAGTTAAAAGGAAAATTTATAGAACCGTTGTATAACCTGCAATGTCGTATGGTGCGGAATGTTAGGTCATGAAAAGACAACACATGCAAAAGATGAGCGTAGCTGAAATAAGGATGTTGCGGTGGATGTGTAAACATACACGAATCAATCAGATTATAAATGAAGACATCTGTGAGAGAGTGAGAGTTGCCCCAATAAAGGAAAAAACTTATACAACATAGACTTAGATGGTTTGGATATGTACAAAGAAGACCGATGGAGGTACCTGTAAGAAAAAAAGTGTTGAGTTGAGATGAAGACATAAAAAGAGGGAGGGACGAATCATGATTAACTTGGGAAGAAGTGATCAAAAGAGACCTAAAAGATTGGAATATCCCCCGGGATTTGGCATTGGATAGAAGTGCGTGGAAGAAGATTATTCACGTGCATGAACCATGACTCTTTTGAGTTCATTTCTAGCATAACCCAACTAATTTGGGATTAAAGGTTTTGTTGTTGTTGTATGGAGTACTATTGTGTAGTATATGGAATTGAAAAAGAATTTTTACCTATGTTGTAAAGAGGAAGGACATACAAGTATACAACCCTTTATATGTCAAGTGGCATTAGATGGCAAACCATAATTATGATATTCAGTTAAAATGATATTTGAATAGACATTTAAATTTACAATAATCATGTTGGTTTTGATGTTTGCATTATGTAAAGCGAATTTGGCTATTTGTCCTTTGGAAGTGCATGTTTTCTCCTAGGTATTGTTAGTACATTTTGCACATATTGTAGTTAAAATGCTTTCAAAAGTATCAAATATGTACTTATGAATGAATTTCATTGATGTGCCTTGTTCCCTACGAGGAGGGAAAACAAGAGGGCAATGTGCATTACTAGCTTTTGGAATGGTTTGCTCCTGTAATCTATAAGCTGGTTTCTTATTGTGAAGATATCCTTAGACCACAACATAATTGGTATTTTAAGACTATTCACCAAATAATGTCTAACTAAGAGCTGAGTTCCTTAGTTATTTTGGTTTTCAAATGCCAACTAGACACACTCCTATGATACTATTATAATATAATAGTAATATAATAATGCTATTTGCTTCTTTCTCATGCAACCTTAAATTCCAATTATAGCAACACTGTCTGGAATAAATTTACTTACTGTGGTTTCTTTCACGTGATTATCCTTCTAGGTATAACAATAGCAATTCTGGCTTAATGTTTCTTGTGGACCTTCGCTATTGTTATTGATTTTGTAATTTATGTATCTCTTATTTTCTCATTCATCTATATCTATTGTATGCAGAGTGATGATGAGGACATAATTTGTATGTATAATGCATACATGCACAAGTTGATGATGTGTTTAGTTTCTCATCCTCTGTCCAGGGAAAAGGTTTGAACTGTACTAGATGCTTGACATTAATTCTACGTTTAATCATTTTTATCAACATTTATTATAGTTTGTTTTCTTCCAAAACAAATTCATCACTATAATATATTACCTGATAAGTCAATATTGCAGGCAATGCAGAACTTAATGTGTTTTTGTAGTTGGCATGTCAGAAAACGAGATAATTTCATCCTTATTTTTTTCATTACAGCCTAATACATTTGGAAAGGTTCTTAAACTATGCCAGGTGAAAGTAATGAAAGAGAAAGCCATGACTGCACTTAGTCCTTACCGCATGTCTTTGCCGGATGACATCAAAGATAAAAGTGGGTCTAAGAAAAATGAGCTTGCTAGTGCGAACGACCAGCCTTTCGTATCTCTAATGGAGTTGATTGCTGAAATTTATCAGGTCCATCTAGTTTTCCTGTTTTCTTAACCCTTTTTTTTGGGTCTTATCATCATCCTTCTTGCTTGCCTCTAAAATACGATAACTACTTATTTTAGCCTCATTGTGTGGTAATATATCATATTTAAATATATTGGTAATTCAAGCTTTGCATGTACTCATGTAAATCTTGCGATATGTTGTTAAATATATATGTTGATCTCTTTCAACTATGTAAGAATTTAAACAATGGCACAAGATGATAATGTTGGCTTCCTTACGTCTAACTGGAGAGGGATGATTAGTTGATATTGCATTGTGAAAGAAGACAATGGTGTGTTATGTGGGTTAAATATGGCCTAGAAGTTTTTGCAAAGTAATGAGGATATCAGCTACCGTTAACAAACTTTTACTTTGAACAAGATGGTGCTTTACCCGCTTGATGTTGTTGATGACATTGGTTACGGGTGGTTCATAAGTTTTTTCTAGTTGCTGTATTTATGAGGAGTTTATGGTCCTTCTCGTGAAGTATAGATCAAGATAATACATTCATTTTCTCCTAAATTGTGTTGCTGCATATGACAAATGAAAATGGTCCTCAAAGCTCGCTGACAATGAGTGCCTAGCTCCTAGGTTTTCTACTAGCGGATTTTGATGTCCACTCAAGTAGCATTTTCTCCGGTGTTGCCCGTGACTCCACTTGGAATTGCTTTCGGAGCTTGTTCCGGGAATCTTGAAAAGTATATTTACTTAAGTAAAGAAATGATAGCAATCTTTGGATGATTGTTTCTTCTTGAAGTGATTGTGGTGTAAGTGCACAACGAAAAGTGGATCAAAAGTTGGACGTAAAGTTATATATAAAAGGGGCAAAAGTGTTGCATTTGCTGGATCCATGAACTTCAGCCGTTTTCTGATTTCTGCTTTAAATTTCCTTTAAAAGAACCTTATCTTTTTCGTTGTTGCATAAGGTTATATGAACTTCCATCTGGATCAGTTCTCGTTACTTTGTAGACGTACTTCATTACTTTTTTTTTGTATACCAATGAAAAATCGGGTTGTTCTCACAACACTTTTTACAAGATAATATGAACTTCTATCAATGATTGCCGCTAAAAAAAGACTTCCGCCAACAGTTACGTCATTCTTGCATCTGTTGATCAGGTTGATAAACTCTCACATTGTGATAAAAGGGTTATGCTTATCTCTGTTTGCTTTTCAGATGTCATGTTATAATATTTTTGAGTTATTTTTCTCGGATAGTCGGATGTTTTAATTCTTATGGGATTACATCATCACTCCGTCTCTATCTTGAAGATACTATTGCAAGACATGGTTTTTGGTCATTGTAGATTGGTAATTTTTATATCACATTTGTGATTATGAAAATTATGTCACATTTTCAATTTTAAGATTAAAGAGATTTTCTTTATCATGGTAACATGAAATTTCTTGCAATTGTATTTTTCAGAAAGAACCAGATCTAGTACCTGGAAATGATGACTTATGGACTTTTGTTACCTTTGCTGGAGAAGATCATAGTAACATCCAGACTCTTGTTGCTTTCTTGGGAATGCTTAGTACTTTGGTAACTTTTTGGCTTGTTGTAGATTTCGTTTAATTGTTTATGACTTGCTTAAGATCTCTCTCTCTCTCTCTCTCTCTCGTCAGGCTTCTAGTGAAGAAGGTGCTGTTAGGGTGTTTGAGTTGCTTCAGGGGAAAACATTCCGATTTATTGGATGGAACACCATGTTCGATTGCATATCTATATATGAGCACAAGTTCAAACAAGCTCTTCAAAATTCGGGAACTGTGCTGCCTGAATTTCAGACTGGTGATGCTAAAGCACTTGTTGCATACCTGAATGTTCTCCAGAAGGTTCGCAAATGTCATTTATATGTTTACTGAAAATTCTTGCACTTCTTGACTGTGACTCAAAAGGTCCTATAATGTATTTATATTGGACCTTTTGAGGCAGTTATAGGTCCTGCAAGGCAATTCTGATTGGTCAATAAAAATTCATTTCAATGCAATCCCTTTTTTGTTTTCTTTAGATTAGACAATCTATCATGAAAGGTAAAAAGTGCCTATCTGCTGTTTGATACTTGATAAAGGATTGTAGGAATAACCTAGCAATCTATTATTTATTTATTATTTCGAGTTATTCGTGCAGTGCCCTCCTCCAGTTATTTTTTTTATTAAGCTGAAAGTCATTTTCAGTTTCTACTACTTAAGGATCTGTTGGTATGAGTTCATATCGTATTTGGTTCATACTTGATTCACTAGGTGACACATACCGCATATGTAATGAATAATAGATTACGTTTATCATGAATTCATGATATCACATGTTGAAATGAACTTGAATTTAATTCAAAGTTTGACATATTTTAATCAAATTATCTATTTCATATGAGTCACCAAATCTTTTGATTTTTTATATGTACATACAAGTCGTATGGTAGATTAATCCAACGGTCGTTTTTTTGTATGATGGTTGGATTGTGAGTAGGATGATTGTGCAAGAACCATGTGGTCATGATGATGGTTTCCATTTTCTTAATCTCTTATAGGGAAACCATGGGATTGAAGATGGGGTTTGGTGCTTTTTATGATATGCACTTAAATTGACATAAGAACAAACTGCTAGGAGCTCTAGGTTGTTTGGAATGAGACAGTTTATGTACACAACACGAAGAAGATTGGGTTTTTATTGCTAGCACTCTGTTGGATGATTTGGACCTCTAAAAATTCTTTGGGTCGTTTTTCGGAAAGGGAGAATTTTTGACTATAATATTTTAGAGTAATACTCTGAGATGGCTGCTGCACGGTGCAAATTCTCGGGTTGAAATATTTTACAATTTTTCTAAATTTTCAAAGGAACTTTAATTGAATGTCTTGTAACGTAATCATTATTGTAATGATATTTTGAGTTTTTCTCTGTTCCTTGATACCACTTGTCTAGTCTGTTGGGCTAATCAGGGGTTAACTTTCAGTAAGTGTTTTCCTTGTTGATGAATTTTAATTACGGATGAAAAGTTGATTGGGAATTTGTTTGGTCAATCACACCATTTCCCTTTTAAAAAAATAATATAAAGGTAGGCAGCATTTTAGTTTTTTCATTTGACATCTGGATTGCCATGTAGGTTGTGGAAAATGGAAATCCAAATGAAAGGAAAAACTGGTTCCCGGATATTGAGTCTCTATTCAAGCTTCTCAGCTATGAAAACGTGCCGCCTTATTTGAAGGTTTCTTGCTACTTCTTTCAGACACTTTTTTCTTTCTCTCTTATACAATTGCATATTAAAATCTGGTAAATTTGCAGGGGGCATTGCGAGATGCAATTGCTGCTTTCGTACAAGTATCCCCTGTCATAAAAAATACCATCTGGAGTTACCTCGAGCAGTATGACTTACCAGTTGTTGTTGGCCCCGATGGAAATGACATGCAAAAGATCTCATCACAGGTTCTTTATTCTCGTTTGGTCACGAAACCCCTCACTGGTGTATGATGTTGAGAGTAAATATATTTACGTCAAGCTTTCTTAGTTTCCGTCCTATGCCAAGTTTGTAATTAGTTTTCTCATTAGTACAGAGAAACCTATACCTATAAGTGGATAAATAAATTTGACTAAATATAGGTGGTGATGGTGAATCATATATTTGCAGATTACGTATGTAATAATTTAGATAAAGATTTGATATTTACTTTTTTTGGCTTATATTAAAAGTTGATTTATGTAGGCTTTTCTCATATCTGGCTGCTATATTCTTGATGTTTCTGCTTCACTTCTTATATTCTATTGCCTACAGTTTACTTTTTTTTAAACCTTTTTACTAATATTCCTTGGTTTTAAACCTTTAGATCTAAACCAAAGGATGCAACAGTCTGACTGCTTGCATATCTTTCATGTTTTATCTGCCAGATGTAAATAGATTCCAATTCTTTATTTGTTTCCATATGTTTCTGGACACCACTGCAGAGCCATTTGCGTGTTGTTGCTGGACACCACTGCAGAAGCATTTGTAGTCTAAGATGATGAAAGTAGATATCGCAATCCTACATTTAATTTAATATAGTGCATTTTAGCTACAAATCATAAATATCCTTTTCCTGTAATATATTGTTATGTTGACTGTCGATATTATTTTGTTCCTTTATTGTGGCATTACCATACTGTTGCTCGTTTGGTTCTTGGTGCAATTTTTTCTTTCGTGATGGGAGGAAATATAGACACTATGTTTGCTCTTTTTTGAAGATAAGTACTAATTTGATTCTAGTCAACTCGCAGATATATGACATGCAGTTTGAATTAAATGAAGTCGAAGCTAGAGAAGAGAGATACCCATCAACCATTTCATTTCTCAATTTGCTAAATTCTCTCATTGCTAAAGAGACTGATACAAGTGATCAGGGGCGCAGGTATTGGCTAATGTCCAGTGTCAGTCTTTCAGATACTGTTATAATACTTTGCTTGATAGGTTCCCTTGTTTCAAATGTTTCCAGGTTTGTTGGAATTTTTAGGTTTGTCTACGATCATGTCTTTGGGCCATTTGCTCAGAGAGCCTATGCGGACCCTGCTGAGAAATGGAAACTGGTTATAGCCTGCCTGCAACATTTCCAGTTGTGAGTTTCATTTTACTCACTCACCCATCTACACACATAGGTGTCATGTGGCCTAGCCTTAGGCATTATTTGTTGCCTTTCACTGTTGGAAATGTTGTTTTTGGAAATAATTTGAGTTTTTTCTGGAGTACTTTGCACGAATCTCTTTGCTTTTACCTTGATGTGAATCACTTATTAAGTTGTTTTATGGCTTTTGCGATGAAGCAAGACAGAGAAATTGTGCCACTAGAACAGTTACGAGGGGGTTGGAAATCACATAAAAAAGTATTAATGTGTACACTTGGAAATATCCTGTATCATAATATTTTGAGGTTAACAGAACGAGCTAGACAGAAAGATCACATCTTCCTGATTCTGCAAGAATATTTGACTATCGGTGGGAACCTTTTACATTTATAGTCAAAATTAGATAGAGAAGTGAAAATTTATTGAGATTTAATAAAATGAATGCATGCTTTTTCTTTCTTCACATGTTCTTTGTTTTACAGGATATTAAACTTGTATGATATTAAAGATGAGGATATTGATATCGTCGTTCAACTGCCTCAGCCACAATCAAAGTCTTCTAGAGCCCCTCTGGAAACACAATTTCCTATAGTGGAATTAATGAAAGTATGATTTGACTGATTTTCGTATTTTGCATTAAAAACATTTGTTTCTGCTGGGAAGTGAGAGTCAAGCTCTCCATGTGATTTAATTTGAAACATAAAAAAGATTGCCCCCTATATTGTTGTTATAGCATGTTCTCTTTTTTTGCTCATTGTAAGACATGTTTTTTAATTCCAAGGCCATTCTTATATCTACTATCGTTTGTGTTATCTTAGTTCTTCACTCGTACACTTCAGATATTTGATCCTTTCTGCTTTTATTCTTTTAACTGGTAACACTGAATATCCGTCCTCCAAAATATCTGAACTTCGTTTCCTGAATTCTATCCAAATTGTCTGGAACTTGTATTGCCTCAACCTATATCTTAAATGTATATAAATTTATATTACTTTGATAATTATTCCAATACACGATACCGGATACTCATTTTAATTCTGTTGTGATAAATTTCCTTGGTCTGGCGAAACTTTATTGAAATTTAGTAACCAATGTTGTGATGCTTTCGTTGCTGGCAGGATTTTATGAGTGGAAGGATTGTTTTTCAAAATATAGTGGGTATTCTGATGTTGGGTGTAAACACTGTGATTCATGATCGAACTAGCCAATCATATGGCCTATATTTGGAAAAGGCCGTCCAGCTTTCTTTGGAGATTGTGGTTCTTATATTGGAAAGAGACCTGTTTCTTTCTGATTTCTGGCGTCCTTTTTACCAGGTTTAGCATAAAGTTTATTTTGATTTTATAATCTTTAGGCTGTAACTTTCATTTTTCTCACTTTGAACTTCATTTGCAGTCTTTAGATGTTATACTTTCTCAAGATCATAGGCAAATTGTTACTATGCTGGAGTATGTGCGATATAGTTTTCATTCCCAGGTTCAGCTGTGCGCAATAAGAATCATGAGTATTTTGAGGTGATAATTTCTTTTGATCACATATATTTGTCATTGCATTTCTTACGCTTTTGAGTATCTTATAACAAATATCTTATAACAAATATTGATGGTTATTGCGACTGTATTTACATGCTGAAAAATCCAACAGCCTGCTGTTTTCACTGTCCTGTATTGGAACTGCTTACATGTCGGGACCCATTCTTTCTTAGCAGTTCTCGTATGGTCGGGCTTGTTCAATTATTGCTGAAGTCAGGTGCTGCAAGATACCTGATTGAGGATTATGCAACTTGCCTAGAGTTGCGATTAGAAGAGTCATTAGTTGTTGAGAACACAAAAAATGATATTGGTGTTCTAATACTGCAGGTTTTTTGTTGTTTACTATTGCTTCTATATTTATGGCTTGTATTTATCTTCTAGAATTGTTGATTTGTTGTTTATGTGTTCTTAATTCCTGCAGCTCCTCATCAACAATGTTAGTCGTCCGGCTCCAAACATTACACACCTGCTTCTAAAGTTTAATATGGATACTCCTATTGAGCGAACGACATTGCAGCCAAAGTTCCATTATAGGTGTGTTTTGTACTTCTGAGATGCCCTGATGCATAGTTTCGTTTATCTCACATTGCTCTTATGAACACATCTGTAGCTGCTTCAAGGTGATCCTTGACAGTTTGGAAACAATGGCGATGCTGGACTCTAATGCACTAGTTTATGAGTTCAGTTTTCAGGCAAGTAGATATATTTTCACTCTGTCTATGATGCGATCATGTGACTATAGTTTCGAATTCGATAAACTTTAATTATTTATGTGGTCCTTCCAGCTCCTTTATGAGTTGTGCTCAGATCCATTGACTGGTGGTTCTACAATGGAATTACTAAACTCAAAGAGATATCAGTTTTTCTTGAAGGTGTGCATCTTGGTTCTAAATTTTAATTTTTGTGAAAGTTTGCTTCTTTAATTTTAATTGTTTAGCTACAATTCTTACAAGTTTGTAAAATACATTTAGCACTTGGAAAGTATAGCCGTCGCTCCACTTCCAAAAAGAGCAACAAACCAGGCTTTGAGGATCAGTTCGCTTCATCAGGTATATTCAACGGCTCATGAATGATCAGTTGCTGGCTTCTTAGATTGGACATTAGTGCTGCATTTATCGTTATTTTGTGCTATATTTTGTTTTCTGTTTTTGCAGAGAGCTTGGCTGCTAAAAATTTTAGCATTGGAATTGCATGTTGCTGATGTTTCTTCATCTACACATTGGGACACATGCCATGATATTCTTGCTCAAGTTTACTCTAGAGGAACTAATGAGCTACAAGGTGTATCAAATTTAGCTCATATCCACCCACAAGATACATACTCCATCGACAGTATAAGTATCAATAAGAGGAGGGTATGAACTGATAACCTCCAAAATATCTTACATATTTGGTTTGATTATGAGAACACACTCCACTATTAACAAGAATTTTCTAAGATGTAATTGTTTATTGTTTTGGTTTTCGTAGACTGTAGATCAGGGCAATGTTATAGCAACTTAACTCATTATTTTTATTGTGATTCAGTGCCAAAGTACGTGCTAGATAAAAAGATGTTTTAGACTTTTAGTTAATATCAGTATTAGTAAATGCTCTTATTTTTGCACTCTGAATGATCATGTTTTTCTTTTTTGTTTCTTCTTATATTTCTTATTTGTTTTCTGTTTCTGTTGATTTTTTTTTTTTTGTTTTGCTTTGGTAGTAGAATAAAATTAAGATGGTTGAATCAAGCCCTTTTAGATTGCTTTACCACCCCCTGTTATCTTAATCGTCCTCTGCAAGTTTCTGTGCAGGTGTTGGAATTACTTGAAGTCGTCCAGTTCAGTTCTCCCGACACTAAGATTAATTATTCTCAGGTCATATCAAATTTGAAATATGGTCTGATGGTGAGTAATAGTGTTATAGACCATTGAACCTTCACATTGTGTTTGTTTTTTTCTCTTTCGTTTCCCTAAACCAGGTTCCCCTGTAGGTAGAAGATATACTTAAAAATTCTACATCTGAAAAAGATAGCGTCTATTATTACTCAGAAAGAGGAGATCGCCTAATTGACCTTGGTGCTTTTCATGACAAACTTTTGCAGGTTGAGATCTCTGTTCTTTCTATACCAACATTTGTTAAAACTTCTTACTAGATCGATAAATTTGTGGAAATTCATTTGTGGTTTTTTCTCATTGATTTGAATTTGCTAATGGTGTGCTGTTTTATCTGTTTAAATCTATGTTAATTTGTTCTTCAAATGTGTAAATTTGGTAAGGCACAATCAAATACCATTAGTAGTGATGTGGACATGGAGGCTTTACGGCTGTCAATACAGCAGTTGTTAAGATTGACATGGAAGTACAACAAAAACATTGAAGAACAAGCAGCTCAGCTTCACATGTTGGTGGGGTGGTCCCAGCTTGTTGAGGTGGATATAAACTGGTTGTTTTTCACCATTTTGTACTTGCATTTAAACTCTTTTCACTCAATTACATTTAGACTTACTTTGTACTCATTATGTTAATAGATCACAATATCTAGAAGAATGTCCTTCCTTGAAGATCGGTGTCAACTTTTGTTTGAGTAAGTTCAAAATGCTCTGAGACGTCATTAGATCTACCATTCTTATTTACCTTCTTGACAATATCAACAGACTGCTTGATTCTTCTTTGAGTGCATCTGCCTCTCCCGACTGTTCTTTAAAAATGGCACTTATACTGAGTCAGGTAAATATGCCCCATGATGTTTAGTCCTTTTAAATTTATCGAAATTGGTTGTCATATTTTATGACTATTTGGTGTCGTCTTAGGTTTCATTGACATGTATGGCGAAACTGCGCGACGAGAGATTCTCATCTCCAGGAGGAGTGGATTCTGATAATATTACTTGCCTTGACCTTATTATGGTTAAGCAGTTGCCGAGTGGAGCTTGCCATTCTATCTTCTTCAAGCTTGTAATGAGTATTCTTAGAAATGATTCATCTGAATTACTGAGAAGAAGGTGCAAATTTTATTATTTGCAAAACTAATCATCTAGGTTTTTAGTGTTGTTGTATTTGTTAATGCCTTAGTGGTGTTTCTTATCCTGCAGACAGTATGCGCTAATGCTCTGCTACTTCCAGTACTGCAGCAGTATACTTGACCCAGATGTCCCAGCATCTATTTTGCGGTTCTTGCTGCGTGAAGAGCTAGATGAAGATGACGACGTGCATTTAAAAAAGGTGTTTTAAACTGTATCTTTTGATAGATTAAAAGTTCCAAGGGTGTTTTCTATTTTTATTAATTTCACTTTCCTTGCAGATTGACAAAGAACAGGCTGATTTAGCCCGGGCAAATTTTTCTATGTTAAAGAAAGATGCTCATGCCATTCTTGATGTTGTATGGACTTGGTTTGCATTGAACCTTTTTGGTGATTTTGGTTTGTTGTACTTTTATTGCTTTTAATGTTTTTGAACGATTATGTACCAAAACCATTTCACTTTCCATGTGAAAACTGTTTGGAAGGGAAACCTTTTTTGCCATCCGAACCAAGATTCAGTGAGAATTGTGTTGTAATTTGCTAATCTATACCATAGTATACATTCAAATTTTTGTGAGAGCGGTGTGGTATACATTATTCTTGCAAAAAATTAATTCAATATGAAGAATTTCATTGCCAAAGAAACATGTCACAACATCAATCCACTCCATTTATGTTTCATCCACAATTATTAATTGTCAATAAATGTGATGTTTAGCTTGAAGCTTATCATTTTGACCTTTCTGTCTTAATCACTAGGTAATGAAAGATGCCTTTCAAGGCAGTGAATCTGGAAAAACGGTAGCACTCTATGTTTTGGATGCATTTATTGGAATTGATCAAGAGAAATTTTTCCTTAGCCAATTCCAAAGCCGGGGTTTCCTACAGACTTGTTTGTCAGATATCAGCAGTTTTACCTATCAGGTGTGTTGGGCTAAGCTGCTGCTTCAAATCAGTGTAGACATTATTATTTCATTTGTCCATTTCACCTTTAGTCGCAACATCTTGAGTTTCATAGGCATGCGTTTCTGGCCTGTTCATTGGGATTTATTATTTTGAATAGATAACTCTGTGTGTAAATTTCAGTAGGAAGAATTGGTTGTCATTGTGGCTTGGGTTTTAATTTCAAATGCAAAAGTCTGATTGCTCACTTTGTAAGGGTCTAGTTTTGGGTTTTAGCTCCATGATCATTTGGTTAACCAATCTCCTTTACTAATTACTATCATATTATTAGATAATGTATTACATCAAGTAACCATGTCCAACGATTGTCACAAATGCCAAAATCTGTGCTGTCATAATGTATTAGATAATTAATACATTGGTTACTTGATTCAAGGAAGTCGCATCCCTGACACAATACATTGGCAATCATGATAACAAGTGGTGGCATCCATTCTTGTGCCTCAACATGACCGAGATGACCCAAAATTTAGCTTTGGAAGGAAGAATAACTAATAAAGATGACCCAACATCCTCCAAATAATTATCCCAAATTTCCAATTCTAAACATTAGGAATCAAGTTGAGGTTGGGTTTGGAACCTCTTAATTTCTTTTTTGAGTACAATGTGTCGCAAACATCAGCTTCACATTGTTTATCAAATGTTATGAATTTACACCCATCTCTGGACTAAAAGATTCGGGTGGCTTGCGAAACCTGAACTAGACTAGACAGAATCTCTACTAAATGTTTTGCAGTAGTATGTTTTCGTCAGTTGTCCGACTCGTTACTGGATGATGGTATTGTGTTAATTCCTGGGATTATAGGTAGTTATTCTTCTGCAATGGTATTGTTCAAGTCACTCGTCTTCCTGATTGTTTAAGCAATCTCAAATGCATTCCAGAATGTAAGTTTACCATATGTAGCTTCCTTTAGTCCACAATTTTACTTCAGTGCTTTCGACTCTGAAACACCTGATAACACCTGAAATTGAAGAAATTATTGTCGTTCATCGTAAAGCTATTTGTTTTTAAGGTTGAAGTGGTCATGATGCCCTTTTCTTCTTGCTAACATTAACTATCCTATGACTACCCACAATTTTTAATGACTTTTATAGGATAGCTGTCGCTCACTGGATTCCTTACAGCGGCTGTACACAATCGAAACTAAACTTGTTATTTTGTTGAGAATCAGTCACCACTATAAGAAGGTTGGTGCTGAGGTTTTGCTTTCAATGGGCGCTTTAGATCACCTTGCTTCCTCCAGGATTATCAATTGGCAATTTAAGGTAAATGCACATGTTTTACTTTTATTCTTGTAATCATTTGAATATAATATATTTGGATGTATCAGGGACTACCAAGGAATGATTACAAAATCCACAATGATCTAACAGTTGACAGCGAGAAGCAGCGACTGGTTATAACTTCAGTATTGAGATTGGTTTCTAGCCTGACAGCATTGGTCGAGTTATCTGACTTCTTTGAGGTTGAAATCTCCCACTTCTGCATTCAATCATCCTTACTGTTCACGTTCATTTTCATCTTTGTAATGATTGCTTTGCAATTTGTGTTTTCTAGGACTCACATTGAGTCTTTGATGCATTATTACTTGTTTTAGACTCTCATATTACTAATATCTGAGTTGTGTACTCAGTCTTGATTTTTGTAGGGTGCATCTCGAATTTTAGATGCATCACTTTAACTTGAATTTCAGTTTAAGTTCAGACTTCAAACTTTTGACTTGTGCAAATACCATGTTTCGTTGAGTAGGCATTAGAATGTGTGAATCCTTCATATTACTTTGAGTTACTAACTCCACACAAAACCAAGTTAAAAGGTGGATAATTCAACTAGTTTCTTTTAACATGTCATCATTTACAAAGCTTGAATTTCTATATCCTGTCAATTCAAAGTGTTGTCCGATTTGAAATATTGGATCCAGACACACTCTCAGTGTAGAAAAAGTATAAAAAAAATTGTGCTACCAAAGCGAGTGGCCTGGTCACCTCTGGCGGGTTTGCCGCCTCAGTCTAGAGAATTGACCAGTTTCAATAAGGCCACTGCCTGGTGGCCGCATGGGTCGCCTTAGGGCTTAAAGGCCTTTGGGCCCTTTCTGAAATTCCTTTAATTGGGTAAAAGTGACTAGCCTGGATCACCTTGATATCCATGTAACACACTAACACCATTAAAAAATTAGGGTTTTATCTTCTTTTGAAAGAATTTTTTTTGAAACAAAACCCCACAACCACACACGTCCATCCGTCATACTAGAGAAGAAGCAACTCTCCACCTTGCTGCCCGTCTATATTCCGGTGACCTCTCCACCACCAACCTCACCGGCAGCTCCTGTGACCTCCACTTTTTGCTTTTTTACAATTTTACCTAAATTTAATGAGTATTTCATTTGTCACTGTTTTCTTCGTCTTCCGGTTTTATTGGGTTTTTTGTTTTTTCCTCTGCTAATAATACTACTTTTTTTCTTACTTTTTTGTCTAAATTTTCTTCTTTTTATAGCACCTTGATAGCACTTGAATCCAAATCTAACAATTGGAATTTGGAAGCACATGGTCTCTTCTCTAAATCTTATTTAGGAGAATTCTAATTTGCTTGCTATGATGTATGGAGAAGTTGTTGACTTGTAGCACCGATTTTGTCTCCTTAATTATTTCTTTTAAGTTTCAAGTTTTATTCTAATTTTATTGTTATGTTCTGTAAATTGCTATGAAATGTTTATTATTAAGTATTACTATGTACTGTACTAATCCATTTTTTTCGAGATTTCCCTACTAATCATGAAGTATCCGCGTTTCCTATTTACCTGTAATCAGCATTTTGTATAGTTGAGTGAAAGTCATGGTGCCACTGTCCACCTTAGCTCTTTTAATTGGTTCATTTCCCTGCCATTCATTTTGAAATTATATTCCTAATGATGCTAAATTGTAAACTGTCAGTGAAGTTCTTATTTCAAGCCTAGAAATGCAAACTTTTTCATAGTGCGTATTGGAAGTAGCTTATCTGAAATCAGGTGTATTAGTGTGTGTGATAATTATGATCAAGGTTTAAGAATGCGGTATTATGTGGCCGGAGATGTGGATGCATTGAGACCCTTGGCCGCACCACATATGCCACCTGAAAAAATCAAACCCATATTGGGTCACATTGGCCGTATACGCACTGCATAATTAAACATGGACTTTTTAAAAATAATTGGGTATTATCAAAAAAAGATTCATTTAACTCAATTCCAAATACCCAAAATTCTAACCCAAACAAATAAACATCACTTCTCATTCACCACCACCAATTGTCCTACCTTCTCCACATCTCTCTCCTTTTCCATGCTGTCCCCGACTCCCTGCCGTCTACGACCTTCGTCAGCCACAATTGCTGGAATTCTTCCATCTTTTTTATTCATTTCTCAATCAGTACATACAGACGTACATATTTTACAATTTATGATTAATTAATATGTATATTAATTCTATTAGTTTATTACCAAATTCTTAATTTTCATGCTCCTTTGGATATGCTCCACATGTCGCATATGCTTGATGAGGTTTTATTTTAAAGTATATGTGGATCTTAAACCTGTTGAAACTAGCGTCTTAGCAACAAATTGTGTTAGCTTTTCTTATACACTATCTTGTATGCTTGTTCATTCTTTTGAATTTGTCAATGTGGTGGTCTGTACCAGGTGAAGAACAAAATTGTTCGTGAGGTTGTAAATTTTGTGAAGACCCAGCAATCTATTCTTGATCAAATTCTCACTGCTGGTATTCCTAAATGTGATGATATTATGTTGGAACAAATTAATCTTGTAGTTTCTATACTAAGCAAGGTATGTTGGTCCAGCAGTCACCTAACAATAGTTTGGCAAAATGCTCTTCTTATCATAATATTACAGCCTGACAATGTTTTATACCTTTCCTCCCTCTAGGTCTGGCCTTATGAAGAAAATGACGAATATGGTTTTGTTCAAGAGCTGTTTGCTATTATGTGTGTTCTTTTCTCCCCGGATGCTTTGCCATCTACTTCAATTCAGTCCACTGAGGTGAAAAAAATTCTTTTGCTAAAGTTACATGCTCCATGAATTCTCATTTGTTTAGTGTGCCCTATGTCCATGCTTTTAGTGTGCAAATAATATGTGTATCCATGACCGATGAAAAAAAAGCATATTCATGCAAAAGTACTAAGTTCCCAATTGTGCCCAACTTGATCGCACATATCAATGCAGCCTTGTTATTATACCTTTGGCTGATGTTTGCGCTTGCAGTCTATGATCCGTGCTTCTCATTTGCAGTTGTCAAAGAGATATAAGATGTTATATACTTATTTTGAATTTATTAACAATTAATCAGAAAATATTACACAATTATAAGGGGTTTTTAGTTAAATGACAAGGTTATGCATCTAATAATGAAAACTTTTGGAAATTGGTTGTCCAAGTCACGGTTGGTGGTTTTGGTGTTTTTGCATGAGTAAAATAGCAAATAAAGCATTTCCTTTTCTATGATTCTTAAGTTTGAGTATCTTGTTAGGAGACTTGTTATGCCCGTATGATAAGGTATTCGCTGTTAGAAAGTTATGGAGCTTGTAATTGTATCAATGCATTTCTTTATAGATTGCATATATCTATTGCATTTTGGCTTAATGGTATCTTGTTGAACAGAATCGAAAGGAGCTGACGATGTTACAAGTAATGTTTAATTTGAGCTCATATCTTTATTTCCTGGTTAGAAAGAAGTCTATGAGATTACAGGTACCCCTTGAATTTGAAGTTGAATTTGCATTGATTTGAGTTCTTTTCTCACAAAGAAAGCATAAAGCACCGATATTTAGAATACCTTTTCGAAATTATATCTGAAACTATGCCCTCTATGTTCATGGTTGGTTTCACAAGTATCTTGCATATTTTTGAGGTATGCTGAAATAAAACTGTCTTTTTCTGTGAAAATTTGGAAACTTATATATTACAATCAGACACCAGTCGCCAAATTCTTGTAACCGTTCTAACAGTCAGGCTGCAAAAATGTCTTGAGGTCAAAGCGTACGCTCAACTCAGCAGCTCGATTGTTTTAAAATACATACACTGAGACACACACACACACACATATGTATATATATCACACATATAACATATGTTATATTTTATACCTATTCATCTACATGTAATTATGTGGTAATACTAATTGATATTATAATTTTTTTATATATCACTTATTACGCCTGCATGTTGGTCATTGGATTTTTATGAACGCTAGCTATCTAAACACTTTCATTTTTTATCCACTAACATAAATTAACTTTAGAATTTTATATTTTCATTTCTTATATTCATCCGGGATGAAGCCATCCACTAATTCACATGTTAATACAAAAATATTGTAAGAGAGACTTTCATTATTCAACTAATTACTAGCACATAAATATGTCTTATGCTAAAGAATACTATCGTGGCTACTGACTACTTAATCTATTGACAATTGATACTACTAGATTAAATGATCATTTGACATACTAGATACAACTTGTAAGTTGTTACACCTTTCAAACTACTATTATAATTATAGTTATATTAGACACCAACACCTAGTGGTGCAGTGGTTAGGAACATGTTGATACTCCATGAGAATGTGTGTTAGAAACCTAGTGGGGTTATTTTGAATTTTGCTGCACATGCTAAAAAAATTGTTTGTGGGGACTCAAGGCCCACATCGCCTAACTCCGAAAACCGAAGGTTGCCCTCCGCCATAAAGGTCCAAGTTATTCCACCTCTAGCCACATCTACCTTCACTCGTCTTGGTTGAGCATGGCTAAGAAACAAGCCCCAAGTTGAGCGACTTTACAAGTTTGGGAGCCGAGCCGAGTTGCTCGTGAGTTCGGCTCGAGCTTGGTGTTGAAGCTCATACTGAGTTTCGATTGGAGCTCAAGCTACTTTAAAGTGTTGGCAAGTCAGCAGAGTTGAGCTTGGCTCGCTTGAACTCGGCTTGTTTACACCCCTAAGTTTAGAGCTCATGAGTGGTTCTGCCAGTTAGAAACTTTACTCCAAAATACTTCTGACATGCACCATTAAACTCCTCGTCACTCTGGAGCACTCTTCCGAAAACCGGACCGGTTCAACCGTGAACCGGAGGCCTGTCCGGTCTGGGAAGGCTGCAAAAACCAGATTTGAAGTGAACCGTGTTGGACCGGTGGTTCAACCGGACGGTCGGACCGGCGGTTCTTGACAATCGAATACCCGGTTACCCAGATCTGAAAAGAAAACACAAAAAACCTGACCCTTACCCTTTTGCCTGAAACCCTCCTTTCCCCTAAACCCCAAACCCACCTCTCCCCTAACGCCAACTCTCCCCTCTCACTCCTCTCACTAGCGTATGGCCTCTGACCACCTCTGACCAAGACTCCCATGGTTTTCGTTTTTGTTGGATCTGGTGTTGGAGGAAGGGGAGAGGAGAGGAGGTGTTGGAGGGGAAGAGAGATGGGAGCAGGAAGGGGAGAGGAGAGGAGGGAGGCGTTGGAGGGGAAGAGGGGTTTTTGTTGGGTGGATTGGTGGGTGGAGGTGTTTAGGGTTTTTTAAGAAAACACCCTATGAATGTTGATATTGTAGATTTTTAAAGATTGTCTTAATAAATAAGACTTATATATATTAAGCCATGGTCTTTACAAAGACATGGTCTAGTCTTCTTCTCTTTTTAGCAATGACAATAAAAATTCTTTTAGTAAGGGAAATGTACAAGAAAAAACCCTGGAGACCCAATAGGAGGGGTGGAAAATCCCGATGCAAACAGAAAACACTCTCCTCCCTCGATCATCCTGTCCAAGGCCTTTGCACTACCAAATAAGCCAGCCAATGGAGATCCAAGAGGCCAAAGGCATGGTCTATGCATAGTTCCAAGTTTTATGGTTTCATCTTTAGTAGACTACTTTGTATGTCAAACGTAATTAAGAAGGTATGAAGGATCATACAAGAATTGATATGTGAGAATGAACTCCAAGTCTCTAGTAAGTTGCATAAACTATTATTCAATCGTGGCAAAAAAATAATAATTTATCATTTGCTCTAGTTAGTCACAGATTGAGAGGTACCAGTTCAGATCTGACCTAAGGTTGTGTTGCTTATTGCACTTGAATATTCTTATATTTTTGAGATATTGTGTGCATCATTTTTGGGATGTGATCGGTTTGCAAGAAATTAGTAATGGTTACGAGTTGGCAGTGTTGACTCGAGAAACTAACTATATTGTGAGCAATTTTGTTGTTAATTTTGGATCTTGGATAATTAGTATAAAAGTTAATAAGCGAGGGCTTCCACTAAAACCATGTAGAGGTCGGTCCCAAAATTCAAGGGCTTCCTTTGATCGAATGACACCCTTAGAATAGTGTCAGAAATTACCGTCGAGTATCCTGTTAAGAGTGAAACCTTGAATTCGTTGAAATCTACTCAAAATGCGATATGATATTTCAGTCTGCATAATTAGTTGTGTTCCTTGATTATTATTTTATGGTAGATTCTCTGTTCCTACTGAGATGCCTTTTTGTTATAGGTTTCAGATGTTAGAGATGGCTATGGGAAACCTAGTGGGCGTCCAGAGCTTACATTATTCTCAGTTGTTTGCCTTCTCACCTCAGCAACAAATGTTCTTGAACGGGCTGCAGAAGAGAAATCACTACTGCTTAACAAGGTAAGTTGAGTGAAAATCTAGAGTCTGTAAATCACATACCCATGGATACTTTTTTTCATATGTTTTAAAGTTCTTCATCCAGTGCAACTGTTATAAAGTTGAAACAACATTTTTCAGATTCAAGATATCAATGAGCTGTCAAGGCAGGAGGTGGATGAGATTATTAATATGTGCATGAGGCAAGATCATATCATGGCATCTGACCATATTGGGAAAAGGTCAGTTTTTATTTCAATTTTAAAAAAAAGGTTAATTGGAGTTTGCCCTCACATTTGGCCCTATGGCCCCTATCGCACTTGGCACCCTTATCTTTCAATGACCTACGAAATCTTGGAAAGTTGCTCTCATCTCCAAAATTTTCGAGAATTTGTTTCCAAAATTACCCTTGAGCCTTAGTACAATTTTTGACAACACCCCAACTACAGCATGCAGTATAATGAAACATTTATATTTTTTTGTTCTTTATTATTATTAGACTGTGGATGTCGTTGGTAGCAGGTGGGCAGATCCTCCCCACTTTTGTCCCGACATTCCAAATGCAAAACATCTACTAAACTTTGTAATTGGACACTGAAGTTTGCTGATAAATATCCTGAAACATCTTTTTGAACTGTCATATATCAATGTGATGATTTTTGTTTCTCTGGTCATCAAGATTGCTGCCTTGTCCTTAAATAATGTCAGTTGTCAGTTCGGAAACCAAGTGCAATCTTAATTCATTTAGAAATGCTCATGAGGCAATGTTAGGTTGGATGCAGGATTTTTTTTTATCCAACTTGGCTTATCCGACATGTTATTTCTGCTAATGAACACATCTTTAAGTAGCAAAAAGGTTCATCAGTTAGAAATGGAACGTGCCGTTTAGGGATGTGTGGACTGCTCCATATCTGTGCTTCATATCTGATGCATCTGAACGTGCTAATATACCCATGTGGTGTGGGACTAGAAAAAATAGCAATATCTTTTCATCTTTTCATCCGTGCTTCTTTATTCCAGTTATGTTAATTCTATCGAAATGTATTGACATGAGTTTGGATTTTCCTACTCCTGGAAAGCAATAAATGTTTTAACTTCTGAGCTCTCTATCAATGCTTCACAGGAGGTATATTGCCATGGTTGAAATGTGCCACTTAGCTGGAAATAAAGAGCAGCTTATCTCTCTTGCACTAAGACTTGTGGAGCATGCCCTGAACATTCTAATGACGCATTTCCAGGATGAGTGAGATATTTTTACTGTCTGAATTTTGAATTTGGTCATAACTTGTAGTATGCATTTTCATTGTTATATCCTGTTGACCTCTTTTCTTTTCAACTTAAATGTTTCATGATGCAGCATAATTGATTCTGCTGATGGGGATCATTCCTTGCTCTGTAAAAGACTACTATCAACTCTAGAAAGACTTGAACAGCTTAGAGAGGTATGCTTAGGATTGCCTTATTTTCATTTGAACCATTTCGTTGACATTTCTGAAAATCTATCATTTGTTTTCTTTTACTGTTTTTGCTAACTTCACGTGTGGATCTATATCATGGTGGACCAACGTAAAGTGACAGATTTTTCTGCAATCATCATTAGGCTAAATGCCTAAAAATTTGTGGTAATTTGCAAACATGAAGACCGCATTGTAGGATAGCTGCATTTCGTATTTTTATGAAATTTGAAAAAGAATGTACAATCAAGAACTTTGACAAACATGTTTGTCAAAATATAAAGTTTTGGGGAGTATATTTTATGGATCCATAAGGGGAGCATTATTTGTATAGTTATAGATTGATGTAGTGAGAGATAGGGTATAATTTGCAGGTGAAGAGAACCATTGTTCAAGGAGATACACTACCAACACTTAGATATCGTAAAAATTAGTCAGTACCATATAATTTTTATGTACATGGTTAATTTTTTACATCTATTTCCAATGAGTCAAATTAAACTGTTTTTTGACATTTGGATTGCCATGTAGAAAGTCAAAATGGCTATTTACAAACGTCTGCATCTCTGATTTATTTGTAAAATAGTAGACAGTTGATTGTGCTTCACATCAATGGGTCAATTGGACACAACCTCTCTATTAGCTGGGTAATTCCACCCAAGTGGAAGTTTCTTTTGAGGTGCTGAGGTAATGTCGATGTTGATGTCGATATATATATTCATAGACAGCCATGTTCCCAGGTTGCTCTAGAAGCCAGAAGTCCATCAACTTAGTCAATATTTACACTGGACACCCTATGTCGTGATGCAAATTTCTTTAGCCATGCTTCAGAAGATGAGGTCTTGGAGCATCATGAAAACATAATCAATCATACTGTTTGTCGTTTTGCAATAGTGATTTATCTGGAAAAAAAAGCTATTGGGTTTTATGTCTCGAATTCAATAAGAGTATCTATTCAACTATTTAGTAGACCTTATTGGTTGGATAAATTTTCATCTATGGTGTGTAATAGGGAGATAAAACTATGTAGTAGCAAAAGAGGAATTGACTGGCTCAGTCAGGTGACTTGGGGCAGTCGACGATCAAGACAGGAGTTAAGTTACAGTTGCTGGGCATGTCGACTACTAGGTCGTATGGTTGATCAATCCAGGAAATAATGAAGCAGTGGTAGACCAGTGGCAAATGCGGAGCCGTAAACTTTGGGTTTTGAGTGGTCTTTTGGATGAAATTTTATTCTTTTAAGTTCTCATGCTGTTGATAGAGAAGAATAGAGAAAAGTAATTAGTTGTGTGAATATATATGTACAAGATTGTAAGTTAGAGAAAGTTTGTTGGAAATCAAGGCAAAAGGACTCCGAGGCTTTCTGCGAAAAAGTTTGTCATGGATTAGACACAGGATTTGCAGAATCATGTTAAATCTCTGCACTCCATTTGTAATCTAATCTCTGCATTCAACCATGAGTATTTATGGCAGATCGGGCTTACTCAATGGGGTCTCTGAACAGCTACCGAAACATCGCTTATGTATATGAGTTGGGATTATGATTTCGGTGCTAATGGGATTCTATGATTACTATTGAGATGAATTAGACTGTCAAACATACTATTCTATTTTGATTTCATCATCTGAGAGAAATCATCCCCTGTACTGTGCAGGATAAAGTGGGTCAGGAGCTAAAGGTTTTCTTCAGGGCAGTATCTCTTATGAAGGAAATGACTATCAGGCATTTGGCACTCTGAAATGGGACCGACATGCAGGAATGTTGCAAAGCAATGGATTGCAGGAAGTCGAGTTATACGGCGATATAGAACTGTTTCAGTCCCTGTAGGTGATGAATGTATATTTATAGCTTCCAATGTTTATGCCAACTGAAGCTTTGCATGTATAATAGTTTAACTGTACATATAGTGGAAGATAGTTTTATCTACCAAACTTGTATGCTTTTTGGCGTAACTGGTGGATATTCAATGTGGTAATATATTTTACCCTTAAAACATCTTCAGCATGACTTCAATTTTGCAGTGGTTTCATACAGTTATCAAGCGGAGGATCTTCATAGAATGCTCAAAAGACTTTTCTGTTTCCTGAAGGCAGTGAAGTTGTTCCTCTCTTGACCAGTTCTACAAGATTGAAATCATCGAGATAAACTGCAAAAATGAGAGGACGTAGTCTAGAACAATTGAATGATGATAAATCTTACGTTTGCAATTCTGTTGATTTCATCCTTAACGTTTTGCAAAAGCTTTGGCAGGTCACCGTCCCACTTGTAGAACTCAAGAACTTTGCAGTTTAGCTTTTCTGCTACCTGTTGAAGTTGTTGATCTTGATTATCGTTGAAGGATCCCAGCAACTAATTGGTGGTATTTTATTACAGTTGGTTATACTGCCTTCTCAATTTGGTGGGATCCGGACATTCTCTTAAGTTAAAAACATTGTTCAAATTCTTGTTACATTCTATTCAAAATTTAATGTTTTATCAATATTTTGCCAATCATATGCAATTTATATATTGCTCGTGATACTATCTTTTCCTATAAATAGGCAAATAGCATAAGAAAACAGAAGCAACCAAGGGAAGTACCTTTCTTCCTATCATTCTACCCCCAGCAGAGTGAGCGAAGTAAACATTGTAGAAATGGCAGAGAAATGCTTGAGGATCTTTTTCTGATAAGTTCTCCAGATAACTAGCGTAGGTAGCACCTAATGATGTCGGAGCTGGAATTAGGTGACCTTGTTCCCTGAACCACTCTAGGTCCCTTTCTAACGCCTGTGTTCTTTCCAAACCTGTGTTCCTGAATTGAGCATCTGCTCCACAAGAGGGTTTATGAACGTTAAAGCTTTTTAGGCTTGGACCTCAAAGAAAGTGCAGTGCAAAGGAGCCCCATTTCTCTTGTTTGGCCAGAAATTTAAAGAGAGAACAAAACGAAAAAGTCATAGAAATCAACGTTCTCTGTCTGAGAAAAAGAGGGCAACACGAGTAATATTCTTTCATTGCCAAACTATCCACAAAAATGTTATTGGATTAGCACATTGTTTTTATATTTAAATTAAGTCATCCATTTAGGAGGAACCGATTCTCTTTCATGTTTGTCGAAATTATAAAGAAAGACATCATGAAATTTATTGTTTTTCTTCTTTTTATTCTTCTCCAACTTTCTATCAAAACTAATCATAAGTCGGAAATCGTTTTGTTACCCCTTGTCAATTTTCGGTGTAATTCTTTATCCATTTAGATTAATCATTTTCTCATATGATTGTATACTTTAGGTATCTTTGTGAACAATACAATACAATACCAAAGTTTAAAGCAACAAAGCCATAGAAATGCAAGAAAACCAAAGGCTTACAACAAGGATGAGCAGCTTGATCAACAATCGTCTCTAGTGCACCAAACACCACCTTACTATCCACCAAAAACCTCAAATACCCATCAACTGAGGGTTGCATCTTCTTCCATGACTCTCCTTGGTGTTCTTTCTCTCCCTCTCTTGCTTGGTCTTTGGTGTGAAGCTTCATGGCCACCACCCTCATCTCCCCAACAAACCCTTTTTCCTCTACCTTCTTTTTTCCTCTCTCCATAGTAGCCATCGTTTGATCGTGGTCTCCACTGCAAATTAAGCTTAGTCGAGACAAGAACTTGGTTATATGAATTCGGAGGGAAAGTTAATCAATCACCTTAAGTTGGAATGTCTCTTTTGTAGGTTACAGATTCATAGTTGAGTGTACGAAAGTGATGGAGGAAAGTTTATCTTACTTGTGATAGTGCTGTTGATTATGCAAATTAAAAAGTGATGTCATACAATCATTTCAATGGATGAGGATGTTGAATTGGGCGGTTATCTATTCTAAAGCGATGCGTGTGGGACTGGATTTCGTGTGACCTCATTAATGGGCTATTAGTCAATTCCTTCTTGTTACATTAAGATCCAACGCCTTCCTAATAATGCATACGTATGTGATCACTTTTGAGATATATCTAAAAACAAAGTTGGTGTATGCATCAACGATAGCGTAAGGAGGAGTAAAGATTAGGTAAAAATGAGATCACTGTGTTGATTGCAAGAGGCAATTTTCCTATTGAAGATATCGAGTTCATGATGTCGTTTGACAACCTCCATTCGAGATGCTAAATGCCAACTAGAAGTCCTCGATATCTATTGATATGTTAACTTACTAATTGTTTTCCATTGGTTTTCTATTTTGAAGTGGATCGTCCAAATTTTAGGGGGGAAACATAACTTTTTTTTATTAACCGGTAAAATTAATCACCCCTAGTGTCACTTCATGATCACATATCGAGGCTAAAACCTTGGATGTCAAGTAAGATCAGTTTGCAGATCGATCCCCGGCCTAGCCGTGTCCGAAGACCGTGACCAAATTTTTCCGTTTCTACGCTTGGATATTCCAGAAGCTATAATTTTCTAATCATTCGATTGTATAGACCGAGCTTACAGATTCTTATAACTTCGATAACCAATAAGCCGATGGACTGACCTGTTTCCAATAAGTGGTCTGGCTCTGGCCTGTTATTGTTTCTCGAGATAGACTGAGCCTAGTAGATATTTACTAATTTTTTCTTTTTCGTGGACTGGAAAATGGGCCCAGTGAGAATATACAATTATACAATCACAAACCAAACTCTTTTTAAAGATAAAATTGGATGAATGCCACCATCATCATTTTCGGGTAATAAAATGTTATGTATGATGTATTATAAGTTAAAATTAACTTGTAATTTAATTGGACCTGTAACAAAACTTTGTATTATCTTCTATGATTATAAACTTTGTAATTAAATCGGGTGACATCTTATGATTAGTAATTTATTTTCTGTGATTATGTTTCAGCCAACGAACATACACTGCCTTCGAAATTAAATTCATAGGCTTCACGATTGATATACTCTTTAGTCTAATAAGCTATAACCTTCACAAGAAGTACCTACTCAGTTACCAGAGGTCGGTTCATCAATGGTGCTCTACAAGAGGGAAACGTTACCATCAAAAGTTCACAATGCAGTGTATTATTTAGAAGCACTCCAACGGCATATTGATTGCTCAACTTAGCTTGACATAATGTTGCCTCTACAAACCTCAACTTGGACTCACCTAACCACCATCCATGCTTGGACTAATTAAACCAAGCTTTCATAAACCAAACACATGAGATGATTGGGCGTTTCACTTTCAAAAGATGGGATTTTAAGGTTACTAATTATTTGGTTGAGGAGAGGATGGACGCATTCACTGTTAATTTCCCAACAGAAGCGACAAAAAAATGAACACACGATTCAACTATATACATTTATTTTTTATGAGCACCTAACTAAATTTTCTTTAATTTGGTCCCCCATCATCTACATTATATATTGAAGTTAGCTTGAAAGTTCTAGTTAGATCTAAAGCCACACAATTAGGGTAGCGAGATGAGAACCAAAAGATAGTTGTAAGTGGAGATGATATTTTGTTTACTGGAAAACTATCACATATGGTCACTGGGACTCAAAGCAACTAATTCAAAGTCGAGGTTTGCATTGACACATTTTTTTCCAAAATGAATGTTTGCTGATGATTATCATTTGTGGGAAAATCAAGAATGGAGGTTGATCGACCATCTTAATGTTTAATTAGAATGAGCTTTCTTTTGAAAGCGATGAAAATTTTATTTATTAAGGGCAAATGACAACACATGCGCTAGAGTTACAAGCACATGACATTTTGTGTCCATATATATTAAAACTGGTGCGAGTGTTGGAGGAAGGTGAAAGAAAAGAAGATTTATTTCTTGTGTGTTATTCAAAGATTTGTACAAATACATATATAGTGTGTTATACAACCGTTGGGTCTCAATAAAGAGAGGATTTGTTTCCTAATCTGAATATATGAGATGATTTGGTGGCAACAGGAAGCTCCAACGGTCGTCTGGTGATTTTTGGTAAGTTTCTTAACACGCCTCCTCAAGTTGGGTCCGGAACAAGTTTATGGACCCTAACTTTTGAAGTATGTTTGTAAACTTTTTGTGATCGAGGGCCTTTGTGAAGATATCGGCGAGTTGATCATTGTTGGAGACATAAGGAACTTCTATTTGTTTTGTTTGGATTTTTTCTCTGATGAAATGGCAGTCAACTTCTATGTGTTTGGTCCTTTCATGGAAAACTGGATTGGTTGCTATGTGTCGAGCTGCATTATTGTCGCAAAACATGCTCATTGGTTCTTTGGTATTGATGTTCATATCTTTGAGTAATTGATTTAGCCATATCAATTCACTTGTGGTGGAAGCCATAGCCCGGTATTCTGCCTCTGCACTGGATCTGGCAACGACATTTTGTTTCTTGCTTCTCCACGTTACTAGGTTTCCTCCCACAAATGTGCAAAAACCAGTAGTAGATCTCCGATCGTGGCTTCCTGCCCAATCTGCATCAGAGTATCCGATTATCGCATTAGAGTTGTTATTTTTCATCCAAAGACCTTGTCCAGGATTATTCTTGAGATAGCAGAGAATCCTATTTATAATGTCCAAGTGATGAGTATTAGGTGAATGCATGAATTGGCTTACAACACTAACTGCGTAAGTAATGTCTGGACGAGTGACGGTGAGATAGATTAACTTACCGACGAGTCTCTGGTATTGCCCAATATCTTTTAGGGGGGTTCCATCATTAGGTCCTATTTTTTTATTTATTTCGATGGGTGTGGTAACCGGTTTAGCCCCTAGTTTACCTGTCTCTTTGAGGAGGTCCAATGTGTATTTTCTTTGAGATAAGAATATTCCTTTTCTTGAGTAGGCAATTTCTATTCCTAAAAAATACTTCATGTACCCTAAGTCCTTGATATCAAAATGAGATTTTAAGTAATCCTTTATTACTTTTATCTCGGTGTTATCATCCCCTGTTATTATGATATCATCTACGTATATAAGGACAATGATAGTAAAGTTATGACTACTTTTGGTAAACATAGATGCATCCGCAGAACTCTTTGTAAAACCATAAAGTAAAAGAGAGTGGCTGAGCTTGGCATACCATGTGCGAGGAGATTGTTTTAACCCGTAGATGGATTTATGAAGCTTGCAGACCTGTTGAGGAGAGACAGAGTAACCAGGAGGAGGTGTCATGTAGACTTCTTCTTCGAGATTTCCCTGTAAGAAGGCATTTTTTACATCCATTTGAAACAAATTCCATCCTTTGTTTATGGCTATAGAGAGAAGAACACGAACTGTATTCATTTTTGCTACTGGAGCGAAGGTTTTGGTGTAGTCAAAGCCATAGGTTTGAGTGTAACCTTTGGCCACAAGACGAGCTTTGTACCTTTCAATTGTCCCATCACTGTGGTACTTGATTTTATAGACCCACTTACACCCAACAACTTTTTTTCCGGATGGTAGCGAAACTAAAGACCACGTTTTGTTGACTTCTAGGGCTTTTAGTTCTTCTTCCATAGCTTTTTTCCAATTTGGATTGCCTATAGCTTCATGGAAGGTTGTAGGTTCTTTGTTGTTATCTATTTGAACTAGGAATGACCTAAATTTATGAGACAGATGGTCATACGATAAGTGATCCTGTATGGGGTAGGTAACCTGGGACACAATGTAATCATTGAGTCTGGTGGGAGGACGTGTTGGACGTGTGGATCTCCTCAGAGGTGGTGGTTCGACTTCTTCTCCCCCTTCGTTGCCAGGTGGTGGTTCGACTTCTTCTCCCCCTTCGTTGCCAGTTGGAGTTTGTGGAGTGTCTTCATTCTGTGGCTGGTCTTGTGGAATTTCCTCATTTTGTGTCTCCTGAGGTCTTTCGTCAAAAACATCTATTGTAGGCATCAGAATGGAGGGTTCGAGATTTGTTTTTTGAGGAAAGAAAGGTTCATTTTCGAAGAAGGAGACATCCCTGGAGACATACATCTTGTTGTTTTCCGGGTCATAGCATTTGTAGCCTTTTTTCTTAAAGGCATATCCTAAAAAAATGCATTTAATAGAGCTACTATCAAGTTTATCCTCCCTTTTTTGTGAACAAAGCAAACACAACCAAAAATTTTAATGTGATCAAGATTTATTTTTTTGTTGTATAGGATTTCTAAAGGTTGTTTGTTATCAATTGTGGGGCTAGGAAGGCGATTTATAATATAAGTTGCAGTAAGAACAGCATCAGACCAAAAACACTTTGGAACATTATTTTGGAAAAGTAATGAACGAGTAACATTTAAGAGATGTCTATTTTTCCGTTCCGAGACTCCATTTTGTTGAGGAGTATTAACACAGGTGGTTTGATGTAAAATACCTTTTTGTTTTAACAGGTTTTGAAACGAATTACTCATATATTCAGAACCGTTATCGGAACGAAAAAAACGAATTTTTGCATTGTATAAGTTCTCAGCTAAGGCAAGAAATTCACAAAAAACACTATAAGCTTCAGATTTGGTTTTTAGCAGATAAACCCAAGTACTTCGAGAAAAATCGTCAATAAAACTAATAAAATAACGAAACTCATTATATGAGGTTATCGGAGCAGGTCCCCAAATATCAGAGTGCACAAGTTCAAAAGGAAAGGATGTCTTTGTGGTTGAGTTAGAAAAAGGTAGGCGAGTTTGTTTAGAAAAACGACAAATATCACATAATAATTCAGAATTAATAGATGGAAATAAAAGTTTTAAGACTTTAAAGGACGGGTGACCCATCCTTTTGTGCCAAAGTTCTTGTTTGGATGAGTCCCCAGCATGCAACGAATTTGACTGTAATGCCTTATTCGGTGGTTCGATAACATATAATCCGTTTGATAGAGTACCTCTACCAATCGTCTTCCCTGTGGTACGGTCCTGAAATATAACATTGTGAGAAGTAAATATGACATTACAATTAAGATTTTTTGTAATCCTGGCCACAGATAACAGATTTGTGTCAAGATTAGGTACATATAAAACCTTGTCATTACTATTGTTGATTAAATTTCCGTCTCCTGTACCTTTTATTTCAACGTTGTTGCCATTAGCTACTGTAACAAATTTATTTAGAAGATTAATATTGGTTTTTATGTTTTTTATCATAGATGGGTTACCAGTCATGTGGTCAGTTGCGCCTGAGTCTACAATCCAATTTGTTAATTTTGAGTTATTTTCAGGGAGGCTATTGATATGATAGTTGAGTAGAGTTTCCATACCTGATAAATTACCTGTTCTGTGGGTGTTTTGCTGCAAAATGTCACTGAGTTGGCCCACCAATCGATTCAGCTGACCCGGATCCGGATGCCGCCCGACTAACCCGTTTGCCTCTGCTCCATTTAGAACCGGGTTGGACGAAAACCCGATTCCACGCTCCGGAGTATAAAACACACTAGTGTTTCCATTTTCGTCATTAGGGTTTGTGCTTCGGTGAGGGTCTGAGTGGCTGCCGCCACCTCCGAGTTGGCTGGTACCGCCACCGACACTCCCGTCCGCCAGTTGGGCTCGCGCATTCCTTTCTCCGTTTTTTGGTGGTCTGAGATGAGAAAACAAAAACCAGCATGAGTTTTTATTGTGCCCTTGTTTCTTACAGTTTTCGCAGTGTTCATTTGTTTTGTTGCCAAATCGTTTTTTTGTATTGTGGTTGTTGTTGTTGTTGTTGTTGTTCTGAGTCGGGTTTCGCCCGGCGATGAGGGCTTGACTGTCGCCGTTCTGGTTGTTTGCGTTGGACATGGTTTTCCGCCGTGTTTCCTCGCGTTGAACGAGGTTTGTGATGGTCGCAAGGCTGGGTAGTTCTGGTGCCATGAGGATTTGAGATCGGACCGCTTCATAGCTGGGATCCAATCCTACCAGAAATTGGTAGATCTGGTTCTGTTCTTGTCTGGTTTTAATGATGGTTGCGTCGGTTGTGGGGGGCTCGTATATTCGGAGCTCATCCCAGCGCCTCCTGAGAGTACCGAGGTACTCGATGATGGGAGCCCCGTTTTGGTGTGTCTGAGAGATTTCCTGTTTGATCTTGAACACATGTGCGAAATTCTCCGTTTTGCCGTAATGTTCTCGAACGGAATCCCACAGCTCCTTCGCACTTTCTTTGTAAATAAAGATTTCGCCTATATTTGGTTGCATGGATGATATTAGCCATGACATAACTTGATGGTCCATTGTTTGCCATTCTTCCTGTTTTGCCTCTGTTCCTTCTCCTTGCGGGCATGAGTTTTTTCCGGTGATGTGGCCGAGTCTCCCCCGGCCACTGAGGGACAACGTCACTCCCCTGGCCCAGGAGAGATAATTTGTTCCGTTCAGTAAGGTCGAGACCAGGCGCAGTGATGTGGCCGCCTCGATGTGGTTGCTCCCTGTGTCGTCCGACATGTTTCTGGTGGGTTTTGTTTTTGAGTTTGGATGTAGGTCTGAAGTTGTGATCGGCCTTCAACCCCCTTGTCGAGGTTTTGCCGATGATGATTTCTGGGAGATCTGAGGCTCTGGTTTGTGGATCAGTGTTCTGATACCATATTAAAACTGGTGCGAGTGTTGGAGGAAGGTGAAAGAAAAGAAGATTTATTTCTTGTGTGTTATTCAAAGATTTGTACAAATACATATATAGTGTGTTATACAACCGTTGGGTCTCAATAAAGAGAGGATTTGTTTCCTAATCTGAATATATGAGATGATTTGGTGGCAACGGGAAGCTCCAACGGTCGTCTGGTGATTTTTGGTAAGTTTCTTAACAATATATAATGACAAGTATATTGAAACTAGTACATTGAGAATCTTAAAAAGAGACGACGGAGTTGAGTGTTGAGGGTCGTGCAAAATATCATTTGAAAAGCTTTCCTTTCATGAAAGAGTTAGTTTTGACTACCTTTTCAACACTATCATTTCTTGTATCAAAAAAATTTCAAACTCCAAAAACGAGTGGATATAAAGAATGTAGACATCCAGATTACATGATGAGATCTTGATGTTTTGGTTTTACTCTTTAATCTCACAAAAGATAACTAGAAATATCTGTGAAACCTCAAACTTACTCAACATGGTACACAATATATAACATCAAGAATTGAAGATGTGAGGGGAAATGATATTTTTCTTTCTTTTTATTGTGGTAATAGTAGAAAAGAATATATTTCAGTGTAACCAGAAGGTTTATCCTTCTTCTCTTCTTGACATTAAGTAGGTTGAAGTGGACCTCACTTGTGAAAATCACAGCTAACAACATCAACTACTTCATATTTAAGATAGCAAACACCCTGGCTCCACATCAGACCACATATATGATCTTCCAATAATGTCTCATGCATGTTGGTTTTATCAAGTATTCTATACTTTACATAGGAAATATACCGCGACTGGATGAATGGGTATAGAGCAAGAAGAAAATCCAAATCTATGTTTTGTGTTGTAAAAACCATGTCTAATTATTAATACAGAACGAAGTAATGTGCTAGTAGAAGATTTTTTTACTAATATAACTTAGGAAAACTTGAATAATCGTCTCCTATCAGTATGTCCATATTAACTACAATGAAGTAGTGCATCTTTTGAAACAGTTAAATGAAATATTAAGGAAAGAAACTTGATTTGGACGTCTTGTTAGAAGAAAAGCCAAATTATCAGGTAATGATGGGAAGACCTCATTTTGTAGTTAGAATGAACCAATGATTTTTGGTCCCCGCGTACTTCATGTATTAAACAAGTTCATAGAAATTAATACGAAGAATATATAATGTCTTGTTATTAGAAAAATATCCTCATACTTTATATAGATGTTACGTTTTTCATTAAAATTTGATAGAGACTATGAACTTAATTAATACTAGTAGAAGATACTCGAAGATAGATTAATATAAGCTTGTATTTTTAATAATTAATGTTACAATATTACAACTTATACTTACACTTTCACACTATCTACTTAAGACACTTACAACTACCTTTTGTACTATTATACTCACTCTTATACAAATATTTTTCTATTACAATACACACTCCCAAGTTAACACAACTACAAGATTCTTTTTATAGTAGTGAAAACTAACTCTTGCTTAAGATGATATGGATGGAAGTATGTGGAGACATCTATTTACAGTCGTGGATGAAAGTGTGTGGAGATAGTGGAATTTCTAGATTTGAAGTTTATAGAATTTTTCAAAACGATGGAGAAAATAGAAACTTCTAAAATATGAAATTTCTACAAATTAGGTCTATTAAATCAGACTCATAATAATTTATCTTGTTGGGCTTCAACTTGTATCTCAGTTGGTGTTGAATTCTTAACGAAGAATATAGAAGATAGTAAACTAATTATATATCACACAAACAAGCATGTGTATGTGTATTAATCAATATATAATATATAAATAAATGGAATTGTATTCTCATTTCAACGTTACCACCTTAAAATAATCTCCAAGAAACATTTATTTCTCATCAATATCAGTTAATACACCACACCACACCACACAACGATGCCAATCCCAACCTTTTGATATATAAAGTTGTTACAATTATAATATTGGTAACTTGTGTGGAAGGAAGATGAAACCACGAAAATGACTTATTTGATCTGAATGACAACTCCAACAGTAATCTACATGGGAAATGATCCATCCCCATTTAGCATTGGAGTTGAGCAGTTTCTGTTTAAAAGCTCCTCTATCATCTGTAGTGCAAGCTTGTCCTCCTCATTTATCTCTCCTCCACCACCTTCGGTCGCCTGATCGATATTCCGGTCCAACGGAACATTAGCTGATGTTGTAGATGACACAAATTGATCGGTAGATGACTTATTGCATTTGCCCAACTCGACCTTCACGACCCAGTTTGAATCGGATCTGGCCGGAGAATTACAAATACATATAATTTGATTAATGAAGCGATAAAGATTTCGTGCCTCTTATTAAATCTAACATATGAGTTAAAACTTAAAGATATTTTGATTATATTCTAATTATTGGAACGGCAAAATTATCATTATTATTTGAAAAATACCAAACGGTTATATTAATTGCATATCTGCTTATCTACCGGTCTATGTCACTTATGACCTACTTGTAATTAAAGGAATTCAACGAAATAAACTCTTCTCTAAATATATTTTTTATTCCAAATGCTTTTAAAAATTATTATAACAAGAAGTTTTTGCTTATTTGAATTTTCAGTCCAATTGAAAAGCAATAATTGGTGTAAGACAAAAATAATCAATCCATCACTTCCTTTTAGGTTGGTCACTTTCTTTTGAATAATTTTGTTCAATAAAAATATTGCAGACTTTTTCGTGTAATTCCCATTAGAATTAGAATTAACGGAAGATCTCGAAATTAATGATGTAGAGATCGAACACTAACCCTATTCCAGCCTTCTTCTGCCAAACTCCAATGTGAGACTTCTCAGTGTCAAGCCGGAGGCACGTCAGAGACGACGAGGGTGTCTTACAACACCGTCGAAGCTTGGCACTTATAGGCTCAGACGAACCCTTCGGCTCCGCTGCCAAAGGGCTGACCTTGGGATCGCCTTCCGGCGTGACGGATAGTGGGAAGTTTGTCTTTGCGTTACGCCCACTCATAACAATCGCCGCCTCATCGTAGGCCTTCGCAGCCTCCTCGGCTGTCTCGAACGTCCCAAGCCACACCCTCCTCTTCCTGCAACAGCAAAACACAATATCATCAATTGGTGAATTTTTAGTTTCGAACTATAAAAAAAATAGGTTACATCAACAATGTCGCAATCACCAACACACAACATTATCAAACGTTACAAAACTGTACAGAAAATAGACTTCTCCATAAATTATGGCATGTAGCAAGATATATATGATGTAATGGCTTAACCGCCATATATGCATGATATGCACGATGCAATGGCTATGTAAGTGACATATGACACATGTTAGACACACACAAAAAAAGGGCAAGAAAAATGTGTTGTGTCATTACAGGAGTGGATGTCTAATTTCTGCGACCCAAGAGCCCCAATGTCGTTGCCTGACGCCTCTGAACTTCTTTGCTTGTACCATGTTGTCAGAGAGGAGCAGGAGTGGGAGAAGGGATACAATTGTGGCTACAAGTACAAGAGCTGCAGAGAGGAGTTGGAATGTTGCAGGTGATGCTGTCGCTTGCTTGTCGGTGAACTGTGCTGGGGTTAATTTGGATTTTGGACCACCATATATAGAACAAACACATCATCATCTAACCATTATTAGTTTTGTAACAAAGTATACTTCATGCATGGTTACCCCTTTCACTTGTCTTTTACACTTCTTCGGTACAATGTGGATCCACTCTTTTACCGCCGGTGTACAATAGTAGGAGGATGAATAGAAATACAAATAATAACCGACTGGGGTCCATTTATAAATAGTGCACTAGTACAAATCTTAAATGGTAAGTTTATTTATGCACGTCCCACGCATGTTCGAACCGAGTGACAAGTAAATGAGTATTACCTCTCTCATATACAAGCCTAATTAAGTAAGCATGAGATTCAAATTGGAACCTACCATGGAACCTCGATCATGCAAATCTATAGGAACGTTAGAACATCAAAAACTATTACTCCTCGTGCATAGAATTGATGTTCGTCTAGTTTCTAAAACAAAGTTACTGTAACGTTAAATATCATGATCAGTAGCGGAACCAAGAATAGTGTTTCTAAAAAGACAATCAAAACAATATATAATCGCACTTAATTTCATTAACTTTTCCAAGTAAATCCTTGAATATAAGTGATTTTTTTATTATCATCAAACCAATAATCTTCCATTTGATTGCACAAACGGTTTTAGCATCTTTCATTCCAATGTTAATTAAGGATGTTTGAAGCTCGTCATGAAGTCCAACACATTTATGGTGGAAAATGAATTATGATACTATCTTGTTAATAAACAAGATTTTGCAAATCAAAAGCAAAGAAAGAATTAGAAGGATTCAAACACAACATGCAAATGATAAATCATGTATTTGTTTCATTGATACAACTGTGTAGTTAATCTTGAAGTTTGATATCTATGTCAAAATACAACAACTAAACATGATGATGATAGGAATTGTCATTCCTTGAACTCTTTCGTTTCGTCGAACTTCAAGCGTAGATTATTCATCCATAATTAGAATTATAATTTCAAACATGACACAAAATAAGTGTACTTCTTTTAGTAAATCATTCAATCTTTATATTTAAATGTTTGTAATCTTTGTTTTGATTGTGTTTTGCCAAATTCACCGTTTGACAATGCTTTCGTTCCGGTGATAATGTTTCTACTTTTGGATAAGAAGTATAATAAAATGAGAAGAGAATCGACCAAGTTAGGAAAAATAATGAATTGCCTCACAATATGTTGTAATTTACCCGTTCCTTAAAATTTTCAAAATTAAGAGTTGGGGTGCTCCCCGTGCCTGTGATATTGGCTGCACCGTTAGAAAAATGCATATATTGAAGTAAGTAGAGAATTCGTTAGAATAGACAAATATTAAGAAGAATAATGAATTATTGAAGGGAAATGTTAGTATTTAATAGTTTCTTTAATTTTTCAAAATTAAGAGATGAGGGGCATAGGGAGAGATCAGAGAAGGGGAGGGGGTGCTTATCCTAATGATATGTAGTTACACTTTATTAAAAATGTTATATATTACTACTACTTTATAAATTTTCAAAATTTCAGGGGACGACTGTCCCCTCTTGGTTCCGCCCCTGATAATAATGGTGATCAGTCAAGTTGCATTTGCAGATGCAATAGTTCTAAAACTGTTGATTCAACTTCCCATGGACGAAATTAATTAACCTACAAGTATATGTGCATAATTAAGCCATAGATTAAAAGGTGGTGATGAGAGAAAGCTGCAGCTTGTTTGTGTTGGCAGAAACGGTGCAAGATCTGAGAGATTAGGATGGTTTTGTGTGTGTTTGTGTTTTGTGTTTCAAGTGATAGATAGATAGATAGATACAAAGCCTAGTCTGGTTTTTGATAAAGACAAAGCCTAGTCTTTTTCATGTGATAGATAGATACAAAGCCTAGTCTGGTGCTCACGCAATTAAACTTAACGGTTCGTACTACCAAACTTTGAACCAACTGTACATCAGACCATCGCTAACCATGATCTGGACGACTCGGTCATCAGCTATCTCTCTCTTCAAAATCAGCTTTCTCTCTCTTTCACATCAGTTTTCTCTTTCCTCAACCCACTTCCTTCTCTTTCCTATACTATTCACATTTTAACCACAACCCAACACAACCCACAACAACCTACCTCTCTCATCCACATCATTTCGGGGTCCATCTTGGTAAAATTTAAAAAAAAATTTAAAAATTTCTAAAAATCAAAACAATTATAAAACGAATTTTCAAAAAAAAATTATAAAAAAACTCAAACAAAAAAATTAAAAAAAATCAAAACAAAAAAAAATCAAAACAAAAAATAAAATTCAACCCGGACGCGCCACGTGGCGCGTCCGGGTTGGATGACCCGGACAACCTGGGCAAACATGACCCCAAAAATCTGTTGTCAAGGGAAGAGGTTATTTATGACCCGGTCACGACCCGATCGTGACCGAAGTTTTTTCCCTATTAAGGGATGCTCTTAATGACAGTATTGAGCACGTACGTAGTGTGCTCACCAACAACCGATCATCAATCTTAGTTGGTACGAAGAAATATTTAAGTAATTATTAGTGTTAGGAATTAAAATAAATTCCAAGTACACAACGGAATCGAAAATAACAAATCCAATGGAGAAAGAAAATCACAATTGCAAATCCAAAACACCAAACTACGCAAAACACGCAAGATTTAACGTGAAAACTCAATGCGGGAAAAACCACGAACGACACAACTCCAAATCTACTATAGAGAAACGTATTACAAGGAGATGCTTACAGGGAGCACGAACAACCGGCGAAAATACCCGACTAAATTTGCCCCTACCGAATCGACAAAGATGTTCTCTTTCTTTTCTCTCAAGAATGCAAAGTAGACAATAACAATCAATCTAATTGTTCTCTACTACAAAGGGGAACGAAATTGCATTTATATAGTAGACCAAAACAAGTATAAGTTGCACCAAAATCGCGTGGAGAAATGTACAAATCGTGGGCATAATTGGGTCAAACGGTCGACCGAACGGGTGCACCGGTCGACCGATCCCCTAACCGTAACACAAACCAGGCTTTCTCGGTCGACCAAAACTTTCGTATCGGTCGACCGAAAACCGATAGGCACTTTTCCTATTTTGCTCAAGTGCATACTCGGTCGACCGAACACTTAAGTTTCGGTCGACCGAAAATGGACATGCACTTTTGCCCAGCTCCTCGTGTGTGCCCGGTCGACCAAACACTTAAGTTCCGATCGACCGAAAATGAACAGACACTTTTACACAGCTCATTGTGTGTGTCCGGTCGACCGAACAACTCCTCTCGGTCGACCGAAACACGCCAGACGTTGTTGCTGGACAAATCAGAACACACACCCGGTCGACCGAACGCCTTCCGGTCGACCAAACGTCTTCCGGTCGACCAAACGTCTGTTTTATTCTACGAATACTTTAATAACATGTTCAAGTTAAACAACAACAATTAGATCTAGATATTGTTGAGAAATAGAGCCAGCAATAGGCAACAACTGGCAAAATATTTGAAGGTAAGAGCACGAGTCTTGTTGTTGAGTGCTTAGTTGGTTGCAGGTTGGAGAAATTAATGGGGACAGTTCACACATCATGGCATTGGCACGACACAACCATCTGTATTCATAATTAAAATATCAATTCTAGTTAGAAAGTTTTTGAAAGGATCGTAGTCATTATGTTGATACGGGTACGTAAATAGTAGCACAAGGTAGATAGTCCGCTGTGCTTAGGGGAGAGCAACTTCCGGTCTGGTTCGGGTTCGGTCCAGACCGAAACCAACCGGTCCGGCCCACCGGAGTAATTCGGGTTTTGGTCCAGTCTGGTCCGGTTCCAGACCAAAACCCAAAAATCCCCACAAAAGTTCGGTCCGGTCCGGGTTTTTGGACCGGACCGTACCGATCGGTCTGGGTTCGGTCTAGACCGAACCTGACCAGTCCAGACCCCGGAAAGAATCTGGGTCCGGTCTTCAGTCCGGACCCCGGAGAGAATCCAGGTCCGGTCCGAGTCGGGTCCGATACTCACCCCTAACTGTGAGCCTGTGATACATGCTATCGTACTATTACTAATATTCAAAAGAAAAAATATTGTCGAGTATGCAAATCTCAGTAGCTTTAAATATTAACAATTTATATATTGGACTACTTCCAGTTGGTAAGTGTCGGTTGATGTCAATAACACGATATTAATTCCACGTAGGCTATAATATGCTGAAAAAATGCTATAAATTTCCTCTTTGAATAATATTTGAATTTTATTTGGGAGCATCTTTTTGAGGGCTGGGCTTAGTGGGCTGACAAGTGGCAACGGTTGCCTTGGGCCCAATCACTGTAATAGAATCGATTTGATTTGGTTCGGCTTTCGCTATCGGCTATCCTGGTCAGTATGAAGTTTGATTGGGAGGTCCAGAGGTCCATTTGAGCTTTTAAATGTAGATGTCACTTTGACTTTGGGAAAAATGTAGAATGTCTCGATCTTGTATCAAGGTAACAAGGACGATGGGTTTTTTTTTGTATTCGACTAATTATATATCCAAGTGCAACTTTGATTAGGGGTTAAAATCTTACCCCATGCAGCAATGTTGTGTTCTCGGGGTTGTACGTATAACTGGTAATCAAAAAATTACAGGGCACATTTTAGGGGAAAAAATTCAAAATAACGATGAAAAAATAAAAAAGTTGTAAAGTTTGAGTGTTGTGGAAATTATTGGCAAAACATAAGTTATCCTTTTCAAAACTAGATCAACATTGTTTTTTACTTATCCTAATTTTTAGAAAGCATGCATTTTAAATTAAAAAATTTAAACTCGTTTTCAAAGTGACAGGTATCCCTTATTTTAAGGTATTTTGAAAACATATTCATGTTTTTTTCCATCAATTCAAGTACCACATTTTTAAGGTTTCGTTGATTTTTGAAATTAAATTTTTTAATTATAAATTAAATATTTCAACAAAACTATATGAAATTAAACATAAAAAGACAAAGAAGTAAGTTTTGTGATCAAAATAACAGAATCTGCAATCGTGAAAGACACAAATCGGCTTTTCGAAAAGCCATGAAAAAAGCTATTGAATTAAAAGCTCATATTATGTGTTAAAGTCAAATTATTTTTATTAACTAAATGTATGCCTTTATAGCCAATTAATTCAAATCCTTAAGGCCCATAACACAAATAAATAAAAAACCAATGTGAGAACAACAAATTTTACTCTAATCCCAAAATAATATATTCTTCATGGAAAAAATTTAGAAAATTTCCAATCCAAAAATTATAATTTCTTCCTACAAATATTTTTTTATTTTTAAATATTAAAGATTAAGACATACATCTTACTTCAAAAATATACATTTAATTTATTCACAAGAGATAAGCTTTTTTGGGGTTTTTTATCACAAAATTGGTTTTTTAATCTTTAGTTTAAGTACCAATTTATTATAGTTTTGTTGAAATGTCTGATTTATAATTAAAAAGGTTTAATTTCAAAAATTAATGAACCGTAATAAGCTGATATTTGAATTGATGACAAAAAATCAAAAAAAAAATCAAAATATCCACACACAAAAATCTATCACGTTGAAACGAATTCGATTTTTTTTTATTTCAAATGAATGATTTCTAAAAATAAATATAAGTAGAAAACAATGTTAGAGTTGTCGTGTTCTAATTTTGAAGATGTTAACTCCACTACTATGGCTGTCAACTTTGACTCGGCTCGATAGTTCGACTCGAAAAACGTTCAATTCTAGTTTAACTTGAAAATGAAGGATCTTGATAAAAAAACACAAAAATCTTCAAACTTGGTTCGGTAAACGAGCCGTTCGAACTCGAATTTTTTGGAGACTCTACTCGATAGCTCGTTCGATTTTTTTTTACTCCACTTATATTATTTTTTTGTATTTAGTAATAAAATAAGATAATACTTATGACTTGAAAATTCACTCGACTCAGCTCGTTTACACCCCTATCCACTACTGGATTTATATTTTACTAATTATTTCCACAACTCTCATATTTTATCATTTTTTTATTTTCTCTTCTTTATTTGGAAAAAAAATCCGACATTTTATGCCTAATATATGTCATCACTTACATATCATAACATGTCAAAAGGGTCGTTTCAAATAAGTTTGTCAAATATTTCACATGAGAATTGCAATTATTTGACAAACTAAGTACATCACGGAATGCCCAGTAATTAAAAATTTATCACCCCACGTTACTAAAAAAATACTCAATACATTATCATAACTCTAATAACAAAACCTCCACTAAAAAATATAAAAATAAAAATAGACGAACGGGAGCAACATGTGCCCCCACCCGATGGACGCCCACCCGGCAAGCGTCCAACTCGTTAAGGGTGCCTTTTTGTCGTTGTCCACGAAACTAAAATCGCCGTGACTCCGATGGACGTGACGTGTTTAATTTTTGGTGTCCACATCTGCTTTGAAAGAAGCTTTAAGCTTAAGCCTTCAAGTTTTTTTTTGGTTTAAGACTTCCAGATTATTAATATATTATCAACACTGGACCTTATGGAGATCCACAAGGACCACAACTAAGAATCTTAGAATCCTATATGATTGCTAAAGTTATATACATGTATTATTCCTGATCTGATCAGTCCAAGATCAATTTCAGGAGGACAAATGGACATGTGCCAATCGATCTTGCACTTTTTAAGTTAAATCGATGATAAATTCTACTGTAAAAAATGACGATACACGGTGTCGGCGGCCGCCGTTCACAGCGATGATTTGTAGGAAAGTACCCTACAAGTGGAGATTAAATTCAAAACTAAAGTTTGGAGATTTGTTGTGCAATTGGTTTGAGTCTGAGAGAAATATATACGATGTAAAAGTGAGAATCAAAGGACCAAGGATGTGTTTGGAATTTCAGATTTTGTGTTTTTAACTTGATGTGTATGATTAAATTGATAGCTTTGAATTTATTGAATGTCATTTATTGAAAATACGTTTGGATTATTTCCTTGAAAATCCAGAAATCATCTTGCAGGGAAAATACTAACATGCTTATCTTATGGAAATTATAGTTCTCAAATATTATTGTAGACTCAGATTAATTAGAAATAAGACAAACACGAGCAAAGAAATCTCTCAACGAACTAAACGAGTCAAGCACAAGTAGATTATGCTCGCTCGGTTGTTTGATTATACATTACATATATTTTCGTTTTATGGTATTTACAAACAAACAATGACTTAGCGATTAAAATGGTCTTAGAACCCAGGGAGTGAATTCGAATCTTGCCTTGTATATTTTACTTCCATTTTTTCCTCTAGAGACTCCAATACACAATGATACATTTTATTCGATGTGCGTGATTTAGTCCCACATCGCGTATCACATATTCCACGGTTCAAACTAACCCTATATAAACAACACACACCTCTTCACTCATAGAGCATGTGTTGTAACATCCCGAGACAGCGCAAATTTAAAAATTCATAATCAAGACAATGAAACTCAATAATCAAAGACGGGACTGTTACTTCTCATAAAACAAATAGCGGTGCACCAAATTACATCAGAGTTTGTCAAAATGATATATGATTACAACAGAACAACAAAAGAAGATAAAACGTAATCATGTTGACCTCAGTGGTCCGAGTAGAGGATCCGACTCCAAAATGCGCGTGCCCGCCGATCACCACCCAACTGGACCTACTGTGGTCCTGAAAAATATATAACAACAATGTCTGAGTTTCCAGAAGGAAACCCCGTATGCCAACTCACCTATATGTATGCATTACGCAAATGAACCTATCATACTAGTAGCATGTCATGACATCAACAAAAAGGAAAACAGTTCCCCCGAAGGGTAAAACAGGACATCAGTCTGACAGTCAACATCGGGTCTCCCTAGGAGACCTACTGCAGGCACATGCAGTCTTACAGCACGCGACATCGCACCCCCCACACGCGGCTACACTACTCAAGGGTTCGGCAGGGAGCCTCTGCCACGCCTGCGGGCCGATAGAATACAGAACTGCAAATCTCTGTGGTCGGAGCCACTGGGGCCAACGAGGTCGTCGCCCGGAAGGTATAACAACAACATCTCGATAGGTGTCCAGTCGAGGAATCAAACAAGCCGGAACAACCTCGACCCAACAATCATCATCGCCGACACAACCTCGGAGGCATCACCGGCACAACCTCGGTGGTCCATAACAAACGTCTGGCACAGCATCGGACAGGTCCAGACCGAAATCTGCCAGGTCATCAGGCTCCACGAGCCGCAAACACCAACTGCGCCGCTATAAAAGCAAGGCAGCGACCTCCGTAGCCCGTAGGCCGGTAGTCACCTCACCCAACGCCACCCAACGCCAGTTGCGTGCCCGCACAAACAACAAACATTGGGATCCGCAATCCATCATGCCTGCTATACTACAAAGTGTCCAATCAATCCATTATCTTAGTCACGGTCCATACTTGGAGATGACGCGTCCCGAACACCCACACTTTTCCACACGGCGGTCCCTGGGCAGGCTCGCGGAACGCGCCAACCGTCACCTCCCGGCTCACGCACAAGGCGAGGACACGGGTTTCCGTGGACAAAGTTGGCACTCAAAAAGGAACCAGGAATTCTGTCCTGGGCCCAAACGGTCGACCGGAAGAGGTGATTCGGTCGACAGGTTCCAGAAAGGAATCGGTCGACCGTACGCCTAACAGGGTCTACCGCTGCGCTCAAAACACAATCTCCAACGGTTGAACAAAGGTCTAAAACCGGTCGACCGAACGAGGTAAAAATCCAGAGTATGGTCAACATCAAAATCAACACTATCGGTCGACCGACTCAGGGGTCTCGATCGACCGAAAACTAACAGGGTCAACCTATTATTCTACGTCATAAAACGGTCGAACACAAACATACAACGGTCGAACAAACATGCATAGAAAAATCAGTACACTTAAGTTCCGGTCAAACGACCCCAAGGGACCGGTCAACCGAAACACAACAAGAACTCCCAACTCACCAGCAGAATGCACTACCGGTCGACCGCCACGAAGCATCGTTCGACCGGTGAAGGTTAAAGTCGGGTAAATAGTGCTAAATCGGTCGACTGTCCGAAGGACCCGGTCGATCGTTGGTCGCCTTCAACCTCGCGCCAGCCGAGGTTTTACGAAGAAACACGCCGCCGGAGAGGTCTCCGACCCCTCCCGGTCGACCAACACCTCCCCCACACTTGGGGAGCAAGCAAACCACACTAATGAGTTGACATACCTCAAAGAAGACGACGAAACGCCGGAGCACCGCTCGCGCCTCCGTCACCTCCTCACGCGCGACCTCCTCACGTCGGAGCCTCCGAGTCCTCTGGTGTCACACAAGCAAAGGGAGAGAGTGAGTGAGATCAAAATGAGAGAGAGAGAGATGTTAGCTTTTAAAGCCCAACCCAATACACCCTTCTGAAGGGAATGTGTTCTAAAAGTTTTACTTTTAAATGTCAATTATTATGAATTGAATGAGAAATCATTTTGTTCCTTGTTTATGTTATTCGTCTTTTGGAAGTGTTAAGGAATAGACTCTTGGTCCTTAACCGTAGAGCTCTAAAAGATATTGGTTTACATAAAACAAAAGATATTCGCAATCATGGTAATTAACATGGAACATTAATTACCGAGTTAAGATTGTCGTGTTGGTCATAGATCATTGTAGCTCTACAAGTGAGTGACAACACGGGTATGCAAAAGAGGAAAATATTACTTTTGTATACTGAATAGACCTAATAAGTAAAATATTATAGAAATGTGTTTCTGTGTCATTAATATTTTACTGTGTCTTTGGTCCTTTGATATGAGACTTATATCTAATCACTTACGGAATACTTAATTAGATCAGTGTCTTGAACTATCGATCAGTGTAGTGTAAAGGCATTGGTTGGTTAAGTACAACTTTTGTTGGAGAAGATAGTTAGTCAAAAGACTATCATTGTCTCTCTTAATTGAGTGATGATATTAGTGGGCCCCTTGATAAAGCAAAGTTATAATGTGCACAATGTGATTTGAGTTAAGTCACATATTTATAACTAGCTTAAAGAGATCAAGAAATGAATACTAATACAAAGATGGCACAATACTACTTTGCGTGTATTCTTAATATCACGAGGCAAGTGACAGACACAAGTGGTGCACTCCATCACTCAGTGGATCGGGTTTTGGTTCGAGTGGAATTAAGACATCTAACTAATTGAGAGCTATAATGTGTAGCTAGATACCGCTTATAGCTTGTGATATTAAGCTCTTAATATCACTGCCAACTTAGTTTAGATCCTCCCATAGGTCACACCGCAAAACTGGGAAACAAGAAATGGGGATTTTGAGTTCATAGGATGTGTCGGGTTTCATGTGAAAATATGACACATGGGGTGAACAAGCAAAATCAAAATTATGTTGTGATTAATAACATAATTAGAATCTAAATCAAATTCATATGTGATGTAAATATTATGGGGTGTAATGATTGATCATTACATAGGATAATATGTTACATAAGTTGTGAATTTACTACTAATCCCGAAATGTCAAATTTTGTAGGGGTTAAACCGAAATTTGACAAGTCTGCAGAACAGTGCTCAAACGGTCGACCGGATAGCAGTAAACGGTCGACCGATCGAGCGCGGTCGACCGGACGTGTCTCGATCGATAACAGGGAATTTTCATCTGTTCGAACGGTCGACCGAATGTGATCGGTCGGTCGACCGAACATTGCGATGGAATAGTTCGTGTTACGAACGGTCGACCGAGTTATAGAACGGTCGACCGAAACTAGGTCGAAACGGTCGACCGGACCTCACAAAAAGTCGACCGGTCAGACGGTTTTGTGCAGAATTAATTTAAGAATTAATTAGATCATGCATGGAATTGGTACATAATTGATTTAATTCGTGGCTAAGATTATTTATTAATAAATAATGGATGGTTAGATGGAATTTTGCATGGAATCATGGGCAAGAGGTTGCACATGAATATGTAATTTGGAGAGAACCTATAAATACAAGGTTATCTCATTACCTCTTTAATTAATTCATTATTTTCTTGAGCAAAATTCTCTCTTCATAATTCTCCACGAAAATCCCTTAATTCTTAAGTTTAGTTTTAGTTCTTAAGAGATCATCTTCTCAAGGGAATTAAAGAGGGGTTAGTAATTAGATTTTAAACCCTATCGGAGATCGAGAGACTAGCTTCCCTCTCTCCGATCTTGTTTAGAGTTTGGTGAATACTCGGAGGCATCCGGCGCGGCGAGAAGCATCCCCAACGTCTCCGAATCTTCAAGAAGTTTTCGAGAACTTCTAGGTATGAATTTCGGAGCCCTTGTTTGTTTTAATAGAGTTTTGAAACTAGATGTTAAAACAAACTGATGCATGCATGAAATAAATCAAAGAAAATTGTAATTGATCCTTATTATACATAAAAATTTCGAAAATATATATGTATAATTAAACATGAAATCCTATACCTTCTCCTCTCCAACAGTAGCCCACACAACCAACCCATCCCCTCACACGCGGCCACAGTGCACGCCCCCTTCTCTTCCCCATGCACACCACACTTCCTCATGCTTAACACCTCCTTAATCTTCATTAGCACACTAACCCTAAGTTTGGGTTCTAACATGTGTAGTGCCATTATGGGGTTTTATTTAGGAACCTTAGTGGTGTGATAAATGGTTAAATTGCTGCTAACTAAGCTTCTTGGTGAGCAATCGAGCAAGCCGAGCCAGAGTAGATATTTCTGCTCGACTAGACTAACGAGTGAACAATGAGTAGGGGACAAACCTTAATGAGCTCAAGCTCGAGCCGGTCGCTCGAAAAATGATTCATTTACAACTCTATATTCCAGTAAAACAATCATGATTATTGGAGTTGAGCGGTATAACAGAAAATGTATTGGTTTACTCACGCTCTTTTATATAAATAAAAAAGCAAGAAAAACCTTTAGAATTTGAAAAGCCACACAAGTTAAGTTTTCTCGATTTAATTGTAAACTAATCTTACATAAATTGCAATATCTATATCCAGCCTTTTGGTTTCAAAATCTTGACATTGAAGTCCTTACACTTATGGGAGCTTTATGCCTTTATCCATTGACCATTGTCCCTATTCTCTATGTAATTAACAATTGTACAGTGCGTCTCTCATCTAAATCATTTTATTGCATTAAAAAATTAAACGAGATACACATTTTGGGCTGAAACTAAATTAATATGGAGACAACATGACGCGGTTATGCTCCCCACGTCCATAATAATCCACTGTGAAGAGCCAAGTCCAAGACAGGAGGATCCATCGTAATCTTCTTTGATGATTATATAATATGTAGGAACAATATAGCAAAATAGTCCATATATCTTCTGAATCTCCGTAGAATCTCCGAATTCGAATCTTATTACACTTGCAATATTTGTACGTTAGAATGTTGTGATCGGAGAAATTTGAACTTTGTATTCGTGTAACATGTGTATTGTTCATCACGAGTTCTTATGATGAATATATAAATACTTAAAAATAGTAAATTGTCATGTTATTATGTCGTGATTCTGACACTGTTTACGAAGTAAGGGTTAGTTATAAAGAATATCCTTTATGTTTTTGGAAGTAATTACACAAGGCACCAATATTTATTCTTGTACAAATTGAAAAGCTAACAAACATGAATTTCAGAATTATCACAAAAAAGAAACAAACATGATTTTCAGGTACGTCTTGTACATCATTTGATTTGCACCATTTTATATTTTCATTCGCGTCAACCTTACAATGTCATCGTTTACAAGCAAATGGATTTTCTCGTTCGTTGAAAAAACAATCTAAAGTTATCGCGTCCTAAACCTTTTTAGTTTGTGATTTTTTTACCGAACTGTTATTCACGTCGGAAATTTACTTAAATTGTTTTAACGAATTATCATTTTGTCATTATCTCATTTCTACTTATATATCACGACATTTCACCCTCCTATCACACATCTCTCTTCATCTTCCTCTCATAACCATAAAAAAATGTTTCGGATGTCAGTAATGAGCCAACGGACGTCCGGTGTATTCGAATATGGTAAAATGTCCAACTTCTTTTTAATAATAATAAATAAAAAAATATATTAGTTGGCGTATGTCGAAGCCCCCAATGGGGGAGACGTTTTACCCAGAGGTCACCACCATTGTGGGCGTTTTACCCAGACGCCCCCTATGGAGGGGGCGTCTGTCTAAGACCCCTCGCCTCCCCTATGGGGGAGGCGGCTCCGGTGGACGGCCACTAATTTTTTTATTTTTTTATTAAAAAGATAATTGATTATAATTTTAGATAATTGCTAAATAAATAATTATTAAGTTAATAATTACTATATTCGGATGACCGATATCACTTTAGTACACCGAATAGAGATTTCCAAAGAAATGTCGAAGCTACTGAGGATAAATATTCAGATGATCGGGTAGAGATCGGCAAACTGACCCAAGGATTCCAAGAAGATCAAAAACTTACTATCTCTACGATCACGGTGGACCGATGAAAACTCGGTCATCCGCATGGAACATGTTCGGTAGACCGAGAAGCAAACGGTCGACCGTCCGACACCTCACCACATTACCAGATCTTGTGCCCGTAGTTAATTATACGAGTTGGATTACAACGAGTTTTTGCAAGCGATGAAGATTCAAAAATTTCCTGATTCAACAATTTCAAAATTCAAAAAATTTCGCCAGACGCCCGAGACGAAAAATATATTTCCGCCTCATTTACCTCACCGGATCCAGACGCTTCACCAGACATTTTCGTGGTGTTGGTACTGGGAATGTGAGTAAAACTGAGGCAAAAACCTTGTTTTAAGACAATAAGCGAAATGTGTATTAAATGAATTGTGAAGGGCAAAATGGTAATTAGTGGGGGCGATTTAAGTAGTTTTCTAACGACGAATAATAACTCTTTTTTATATATAAAACTCTATTAAGACCAAGAGAGTTAGGATCGGACTTATCCAATCAACGTAAATGCAATTGATAAACTTTTGCTATCAAGCTATCATGTCCGTCGAATTGCCCAAACCCAAAGGAGACAATACCAAAAGTCACAGTAACCAAGGTTTTAAAAACTGAACCGAATAGTGAATCGAAAAGAACTCGATTTAGTTCAAAGTGGTCCAACCGATGACGATGTCAGCATGACATCAACATTTTGTGAACCGAGGGTTGAATCGAACCGATTTCGTAGAGATGGTCCAACCGACGGTTCGACCAATTGAACCAGATTTTCCTATTATTTTTTACGTAATAAGTAATAACCAAGTGACTAAACTATGAATAATTCAACAAAAAATATGCATCTATAAAATAACTTAATTAAAACATGTAAACAAAAATGAAGTGATCAACATAAATAAACAAGAATAAAGTGATCAACACAAATAAATGAAGTGATCAACACAAAATGAGGTGATCAACAAAAATGGTTCTCGAACCAGAGGCTGGAGGTGGGAGTTGGATTGGATGTTGCTCGGTGGAGTTTGGGATTGAGTTGGGGGTGGACATAAGAGGTGGGGGTGAGGTGAAGTCGAGGTGAGACCGTGAGGGTGAAGGACTATGGGCTTGGGTGGAGTCGAGGTGGAGGTGAGGTGGAGTTGAGGTGAGGGTGGAGGACTGTCTGCCTGAGGATCGTATAAACCCTAGAAATTGGATAAAACGTAAAAATAAAATCTAATGTTTGTTTTAAAAGAAGAAGAAACGGTTTGTTTCGGTTCGACCAAACCGAACCGATCAGTTTGTTGTGGTTTAAGAGGGGGAGCGATTTTCTGACCGAACCGACCGATCTGCCACCGATTCACGGTCCAACCCGGTCCGACCGTCGGTTTGGTTTGATTTTTAAAACAGAGACCGTAACTGCACGAAAGCTAAACTTCAACTTCGATGCTCAATATAAAATGGTGGACAATAATGAAGGATTCACAACTGAGGGTCCCTATACTCATTGCTTGTTTATGGTTGTGCATCTGAAACACACGATGCAATCGGAAGATGCACAACTATAGAAGAATTCATGTTTGGTTCGTCCGTCAACGGTGAAATGTAATCTAATTAGACATAAGTAATTATCCAAACAGAACATTAATTACTTTCTATTGTTTAGTTTAACGAATTGAAAATTGTAATTACTTCATAATCCAATTACATCTTTTCAAGGTAATCAAATCACCTCATCGCACAACATGATCGAGCATTGTCGAGATGTAACCACGATAATGTTGGAACCTTGGGAACCTAAGTACCCAACTGAATATTTGTTGGAACTATTGATATATACCTTTCAATTTCTTAATTACATCGAGATCTATTCGGTAAATGTTAATGTTACCAACCTTGGAAGTGTAATATGATTACACGAATTCCAATCATGTTAAACCCAACATTAGCTTGTTTATTCCTACGAACTTATAAATGCAATGCAAATCTAATTCTCCTAAAAATCTCTGTTTTTCCAAAAAAGAAAAACTTATGCATTTATGTATTGAAACGTTTCGTCCATACAAAAATATCATTACCTTCTTAAAAACTCAAATGCAATGCAAGTCACTTAAAGTTACGTTAACTTAGTCGGTTGATTCTTAGTCGAAAATGTTCAAGTACAATCCAAATCCAATTCCTTGAAATTAGGGTTGTAAATGGACGGTTTGTGGGTAGTTATATGACTTATCCATGATCCTAACGATCTAATTAAACGGTTCGCGGTTCGGTTTGAAACTCGTTTATTTTTATCTCTACCCATGAACCTACCCGTTTAATTTAATTAAACGGTTTTTGACGGTTAAATGGTTAAAACTTAATGGATACTAAAATTGATATAAGAATTGGGTAAATGGATAAAAACTTCTCAAACTTGTTAAAAACACTTAACATCCATTAATGACAATAATCTAAACATTTATTAATGACAATAATCAAAGGGAACTACTATTCGTCGCCGGAAAACTACTTAAATCGCCCCAAAAATGATCTTTTTGCCCCTAACAAATCAATTAATACCGATTTCGTCCCGTGTCTTTAAACAAGGTGTTTGACTCAGTTTCACTCACATTCCCAGTACAAACACCACAAAAATGTCCGGCGAAGCACCAGAATCCGGCGAGGTAACGGGGGCGGAATTTTTTTCCGACTCGGGCGTCTGGCTAGGCCGCCTCCACATAGGTGGAGGCGTCTGTCTAACACGCATCCACCTATGTAGAGGCGTGTTAGGCAGCCGCCTCCACCTTGGTGGAGGCGGCCTAGCCAGGCGCCCGTTTTTTTTGTTTTTTTTAATTTTTTGTTAAATTCAAAATTTTCAGGTTCCGTTGCAAGATTTCGGTGGTGATGGAGTAGATTACAGTGAGCTTTTTGACAGTAAAGAAATATTTACAACAATCGAGAAAGGTTGTAAATGGGCGAAACAAATTGCGATAGGAGCCGGATTTTTTTTGGTTATATCATCGTACAAACCAAAAGCAGATAACCGGATGGATTGTTACCTCAGATGCGATCGCAGACGTGAGATGAGTTCTCGTGATACGAGTATTGCACTGCGAAAGAATACGAAAAGAAAAGGTTGCGGTTGTCGGTTTTTGGTAAAAGTGGTGGAGCGACGAGATCGTGATGGATGGGTTATTGTTTCTAGTAGCATGTTTGGGCAGCACAACCACCCATTGGCAGTTTATTCAGAGGGTCACCGACAGGTTAGCGGACTTAGTGCTGGGGCAAAGCAAATTGTTCGGGATATGACAGAGGCACAAGCAAGGCCCCGTAACATTTTGTTGGCGGTAAAGAAGAAATTTCCGGACGATAATCCTAATCAAAGGCACATTTACAACTTCAGAGAGTACATGAGGAGGACGAAATCTGAAGACAGGAATCCCGCGCAGCAGTTTCTCAGAGAGGCAGTGCAGCATAAGTATTTGCATTGGACTGTGGCAGATGAAGAAACTAATGTCTTGACTCACGCATTTTTGGCACATCCGACTTCAGTTCAGTTGTTGCGTACATACCCATTCGTGATCTGTATGGATTCGACGTATAAGACGAACAAGTACAAGATGCCTTTGTTTGAGATGGTTGGGGTTACTCCAACAAATATGAATTTCCTCGTCGGATATGCGATTTTGCAGGATGAGACCGAGTCTAGTTACCTGTGGGTGTTGGAGAGGTTGCGAGATCTGTTATTGGATATTGTTAGTCCGACAGCAATAATTACGGACCGGGAGATGGGTCTGATGCGACCAGTGGCAGAGGTTTTTCCTGAGTCAGCTCATTTACTATGCACCTGGCATATCAACAAAGACGTGTACAACTACGCATACCACGTATTCGGCAAGGATAAGCAGCTTGCAGAGAGTTTTAGACGTGGAAGATGGAGGAGAGTCATGCTTTCTGATTCACAGACGGATTATGATAGAGCAGTCCGTAATCTGAAGGATTCTTACAGTTCCTGGCCAGTCCTGACGAAGTATGTGGAAGACACGTGGTTGGTGCATAAGGAAAAATTCGTGTTGAATTGGACGAATCAAGTTCTTCATTTCGGCAACACTACGAACTGCAGGGTGGAAAATGCACATTCGGCTCTGAAAGAGTGGATCACTACATCAACTGCCGCTCTCGACACTCTTTTCGACCGCGTGAACTCGTCTATTGAAATACAGCTGACAAATATTCAGAACTATCTTGAAGATTCGAGACGTCGAAATTTGGCACATTACATAGGTCCTCTGTTTCAGCATATAAATGGCCGAGTTTTGCATCACTGCTTGTCGTTAATGACTCAGGAGTTGAAGAGAATGCAAGACTTAAGTGATGAAATTGAATATCGTTGTGGGTGTGCTTTCCTGACAACACATGAGATTCCTTGTGCCTGTACCATGTACGAGTGTTTCGCGTCAGGTGATGGAATTTATTTAGAGCAGATTCATCCATTCTGGAAAACACTTGTTATCGGAGAAGGAGTCCAGATGTCAGAGTTTGTTGATCAGTCAGCACAAGACACCGAGCATTTTCGGAAGCTAGTGGATGAGATCTCGCAGAGCGATCCTGCAGTAATTCGTAGTGCCTCTCGTATTTTATACGAACAGTTACACCCCGATCAGTCGAACTATGGAGAACCCGAAGAAAATACTAAGGTACGAGGTCGACCTAGGGGAAAGTCGACACGTCGGGACCCGAGTGCCTTCGAGTATGCTGAGCGAGGTCGTGGTCGGTCTGGCAGTAGTGGGAGCAGGGGTCGTGGTCGGTCTACCAGTAGTGGGAGCAGGGGTCGTCGGTCTAATTCGTCTCGATCGTCCTTGAATACGGGCACAAGATCTTCTGGTATGTCGATATCTTTGTTGTTATGTTATTTAATATATATTAGTAATCTAAATGGGGTTGAATATATTATCTCCTAATTTTGTTGTTTTAATGAATTGTTATTTACTTATCTTACAGTGTCCGGACGGGTTGACGTGGACAACTTCCCATATAATGATAGACTTCCAGGAATCATTTTGCCATTTCTGCATAGGTGGAATGACGTACGTGCTGATGGCAACTGTGGATTTCGATGTGTTGCCGATGTCTTTCATGGTGGTCAGGAGAACTGGTCGTACGCCCGTCGTGCGATTTCTAATGAGATAGGTGCACATCCTATTTATGAGACAGTCTATTTCGGCCATGTAAGAGAGGCTCGTTAACGAATTGATTGGGGCGGGGGAGGTTGTGGCGAGGATCATTATATGGAGGTTTGGTCCGACTTGTTTCCTATTGTGAATTTTTACAAGTGTGCGGTCATGTATTTCGTAGTGGGAACGGATGGTTCGTTGTTCCCGTGTCTTACTGTTCTACTCTGGGAGTGTCCCTCTACCATGACGAGACCTGTCAGAGAGTTGGTCATTGCTCATTTAGGGAGTTACGCTCATTTTATTCGTTTGGAATTACTTGATGATTTCCCAGTACCTCCTGTAGCGACCTTATGGTATCAAATGCGAGATGAGAGTGTTGTTGGATGGGAGGATCAATACCAAAGTAGGATGGAGTATTGGAACCGGTTACGTTGATTGTAATTTGTAATGTTTTGTAATGTATAATATATCGTGTATTTCTACTTATATCGTGTTGTTTTTTTACCGTATTTTAAATTTAAATATTATTTCATATCTAAAGAAATAAGTTGAAAATCTTTTCGTGAAAAATAAATATTAAAAAATACGATAGTCAAAGAAATATGTAGAAGATATGTTCGTCAGAAATAAATAATAAGAGTACACAAATAAACATAAGCATATACCAACAAATGTACTAACAGTGCAACAAAACGAAAGTAAAAGCAAGACAACTACAGCTCAGCATCTGAATCATGGTCTGCAATGCCCAACTAGCTGTTCCAATCCTCGATCAGGCGATCCCAATCTGTACATGCAAGTTTCGTCGCCTCACTCGGCATGACGTCTCTCTCTCGCAAGAACGGCTGCGTACACCGTATCGCCCTACTCATCCACTGTATGTAAAATAAAAATTAGCGTACAATAACAAAATATACTTTACAATTAAATATAAAATTAGATAAACTTACCGCATCGGCACATGTCCTATCCAGTGCTCTCTCCGGTCTCGAAATGATACCGCGTACGAGTAGTGGATGTGAGCACCTACCGAACCACTGCAAATAATCTGGAGCACAAGTGGAGGGGTCGCGGCTACGACTCAGATCGGCCAGGTGTAGTCGTCCTAGTCTCGGAAATGTCCTCCAAACCGATTCCGCAGACGAAACGCTGTGCCTGACGTCGTACATCGTGGCAGTCGCAGACCGTACTGCATGCTCGGGCGTCGGAATGTCAACCGGGATCACCTGAACGTAGCCTAACTGATGTAACACGCGATCAGGTATATAAGGCTCTGTGATATCCCTATAACGAATAATGCCGGCAAATGTAGTCCTCGGCACAGCTACAGCAGGATTGGGACCGTACGGTAACCACTCCACCTAAACGTTTATACGTTAATAATAAAAAAATTAAATTTAAATAAACGTGAATGATATATACATCATATACCTGCGATGCAGTCATCTGATCTAGCCGTCTACGAATAGAAAGAAGTCGACTCTCGCTCTTATCCTCCGCCCGGACAGCCCACATACGCGAACGAGGATGACCACGATCAACAATCTTCCGCTCACGATGGGGGCGGAAAGCAGGAAAATACTCATATATCCAAGCCTACAGCAGTGTAAGACAACCCGTAATCTGACCACAATCAGCGCGACTGGATATGCCCAGCTGGCGATACAGATATGCCAACGTCGCCGACCCCCATGAGTAATCAGCAATGGTATCTGGGTCCCTCGCCTCCAATAAGTCGCGTGGTCTCAGTCTGGAACCGCTCTTGTCGAGAAACAATACGCAGCCTAGCAGTAAGAAGAAATAAGCAGTCATCTGCGTATCCTCAGTCCGTGGTGGTCGCCCCCGTCTGCAACACTCGTCCACAGCGTCGATACTAACACCACCGCCACTCCAGAATGAGCTATCCCGCCCAAGACCCTCCAGGCTGACACCCAGCAACTCAGATACATATAACTTCAGCTCAGATGTCGGTGCCTGCGCACTGACCATGGGCCCCTCAACAGGAATGTGCAGAATCTGAAAGACGTCATGCAACATGATCGTCATCTCTCCGAACGGTAAGTGGAAAGTGTTGGTGTCAGGCTGCCACCGCTCCACGAATGCCGAAATCAACGGCATGTCGATGCAGGAAAACATGCTGTACGGCAAGTGACCCAATCCACTGTCGACCACGGTCGCCGTCATATCCTCAGTCATCACTGAACGCCATGCCTGCAATGTCGTACAGGCTCTGTGCCGATTATGGCACTTCAAAACCTTCCGTTCCTCGCCATCCCAGATGCGTCTGGCGACGTGGCCTCCGAAACTCGGAATGACGCTGCCATCTACAGGACCACCGGGAATAATATCCGTGACGATCCAAGACTCGTCATCACCCCTCTTCTTCTTATGAGCTCGGGCGTCTGCAGTGCACGAACTCGAATCACCGGTCACAAACCGGCCACCTCGATCCTTCCTAATGACCCACTCAGCTGAAGGACCACCGTGTCGCCCCCGTCCTCGACCGGACTGATGTATCGCCTCCTCCTGTGGCCCCAAGTCGTATCGGCCCCCATCGTCACTGTCGTCGTGACTACTCGCCTCATCTGAATCATCCTCGTCGTCGAAAGACTCTCCAGGTGTCTGACGACGACGTAACAGATCTCTCTCTCTCCTAACTGAAGCAGAAATACCACGTGTACGTGGATGACGAGGACCTGACTCGTCTGCTATACTACGTACCGGGCGTAAGGGAATTGATTTCCCTTTTCTTCCACGGTAACCCGATGACTATTAATTCAATTTAAAAATACAAATTTATTAATGATTTTACTATAATAATTAAACTAATTATTAACTTAATAATCGATTTATTTAGCAATTATCACAATTAATCAATAATCTGTTACTAAAATCGTACACAACTAATTACTAACATAATAATCAATTTATTTATTAATTAACACATTTTATAATTAATAAACGATTATCTAAACTAATTTAACTCATTACTAACATAATATTCAATTTATTTAAATTTTATCACAATTTATAATCAATTTAAAAACAAATTAAAAAAAAATCCAGGCGTCTGCGGGAGACGCCTACCCTACGTGGTAGGCGTCTGCCGGAGACGCCTGCCCTACGTGGGAGACGTCTCCCGCAGACGTCTGTGCCATGGGTCGGGCGACCGCGGGAGCCGCCCGACTCAATTTTTTTTTTAAATTAATTGAAATAAACAAGGTGATTTACCAGATGTGAGTAGTCCGGGGTGTCCGCTGGCTCTTTCCCTGGCCTCCGAGACATCCTATTTGGTGAATAAAAGTGTGATATGAAGAGAAAGTTGTGTTAAAAGAGTGAAATGAGGAGTTATATTAGTAGAAAGTGTAGAGGAGCAAAATGGTAATCTTACGGGCGATTTAAGTAGTTTTACGACGACGAATAGCAGTTCAGTAATCAAAACCTCCAAAACTTCGTAATCTAAACATCAACAAAATCATATAAAACAACATCAAATATCCACACATAATGACAATAATAATACAAATAATTATATGTATATAGTATATATAACAAAATATTTTATATATTTATTATGTTTCGCGGTTAAACGGTTAAACGGAAGTGTTAAATCATGTAACATTATCCGTATATTTATTAAACGGTTATGATTTTCACAATTGTTATCCGCATATGTATTAAACGGTTATGATTTTTACAATCCGTGATCCTATCCATCGGTTCTGTTAGAACGGGTAAACGATTTTTACCCGACCTGAAATCCTTTATTTTTTTCAAAAAAAACGAAAAGAAAAAACAAGTGGGCGTAAAGCAGTAAAGCTTATCCAAAATCCCCGAGACTGCAGTGGAAAAAGACCCAGCGCGGTTTAGGCCATCCCTTAACGGGATAAAAGTTTCGGTCATTACAGGTCGTGGCAGGGTTGTTGTATTAAAAAATATTTTTTTCGTTTGAATTCTTCGGTCGAAGATGACCGGGTCGTCGACCCGGTCGTTCGACGACCCGGTCATCAAATATTTTATTATTTTTTGATTTTTTGATTTTTTTTTGTATTTGTTTTGATTTTTTATTTTTTTGTTTGAGTTTTTTTTTAATTTTTTTTTCCGAAAATACGTTTTATAATTGTTTTGATTTTTTAGAAATTTTTTTATATTTTTTAAATTTTTATTAAAATGGACCCCGAAATGATGTGGATAAGAGAGTTAGGTTGTTGTGGGTTGTGTTGGGTTGTGGTTAAGATGTGAATAGTACAGGAAAGAAAAGAAAGTGGGTTGAGGAAAGAGAAAGCTGACGTGGAAGAGAGAGAAAGTTGATTTTGAAGAGAGAGAGCTGATGACCGGGTCGTCAGGTCATGTTTAGTGATGGCCTTAAGGGCACGCGGGCAGGGCAGATCTCGAGGCTCACTTCCACCACCATACAAATACAAAAGAGGTCAACACCTCTTCCTTCTCCGATCACCACCACCACCACTATCCCGATGGCTCAGATCCTGCTCCATGGAAACCTCCACGCCACTATCTTCGAGGCCGACAACATCTCCCACCGCTCCTCCAGCAACGCCCCTAGGTTCTTCCGCAAGGTACGTCACCGATTCCCCCCCCCCCCCCCCCCCCCCCCCCCCCCCCCCCCCCCCCCCCCCCAGAACCATCCATTCTCGCTTGATCTGGACCTGGAATGGTTGGATCTGGGAAAGATGGTTTTGTTTCTCTAACTCGTTTCGTGGATCCGTTGTTTCGTTAAGTGATGGTTGGGTTTTTGCGCATCACGCAGGAAAATAGATCTCTAACCTCTAGGAGTACCTTTTGTGTTTGGGCTTTGGTGTTTTGGGAATGGTTAAAAAAGCTTTTTTTATTTTTAAAAAACTTGATTTTTTTGTTAGTATTTTATTTCGTGGATAATAATGTCTGTTGTTGTAACTCACGTGATGATTTGGAATTGCTGTTTTTTATTTGGTTAGATTTGGTTTGGTATAAAAGTTACAAATTGTTTTAGATTCTTAAGTTCGGCATTGATGATCGACTTTGCGTTTGTGGTCAGGTCTTCTAAGGAATGATACTGCACCCTACATCTGTAGTATTTTGTGTTTGTGGTCAGGTCTTCTAAGTCGACGTCGTCGTTGTTGTACTATGAAATGATCCATAATGCACACGAACCTTTATGTAGTTTTGTTCCAGTTTCTTATCATTTTGTTTCTCCTGTTCAACTGACCCCTTCCAAAAATAATGTATTGTTTGGCTGCCAGAGATGAGCAGTTGTAACTGAATTGGATTATGATGAAGGCAGGCGGGGATTGTGAAAGACTTCAATTGTTCACTTTTTATAATCCCCATAGGAGTAATCTCTAACTTGTGCTCAAATAGGAAAGATGACAATTTCTCACATGGATGTACGATTCCAATATTCCATCTTAATGTAATCATCAAATGATGAGAGTAATGCCCCGAAATCCTTTGGGAGCTGTAGTTTTAAAATTGCGATGAAATGCTGACGACCTCTATTATATATATGTTTTCCTTATATAGTTTACTTTACTGCTTGTTACCTGAGGATTTCAGTAGATGGCCATTGAAATTTGTTGGAAATGGAACTATAAACCACCATACCAATAAAAAAAACTCCACCACTATCAATGTGTGGTTCACCTTGCTATCTGGAGTTCCAGGTTTATTGTGTTAGTGCTCAACAGGTTCCTGTATACCATTATTATCATGGTATTGCAGTTCCTAAGAAATTCTGGTTTTCCGATATTGTTGGCAGCTTGGTTTAATTGATCCTCATTTCCATACCTTGTTTTGTAGATTAAATATACTGACTGTTCAGTTCATCCTTCCTCTTTTTGACATTTTCCTCTCCTTTCTCTAGCTTGTTGAAGGAATAGAAGATACCGTTGGTGTTGGAAAGGGTTTTACGAAAATTTATGCAACAGTGGATCTGGAGAAGGCCAGGGTAGGTCGTACAAGAATGCTCGATGATCCTGTTAATCCTCGTTGGTATGAATCTTTTCACATATACTGTGCCCATCTGGCTGCCAATGTAATCTTCACTGTCAAGTTTGACAATCCCATCGGGGCCACCCTTATTGGTAGAGCTTATTTGCCAGTTAATGAGATCATAAATGGCGAGGAAGTGGAGAAGTGGCTTGATATATTGGACAAAGAACGCAACCCTGTAGATGGAGGAGCTAGAATTCGTGTTAAACTTCAGTTCATTGATATATCCCAAGATCGTAACTTTGCAAGGGGAATACGAAGTGCAAAGTACCCTGGTGTACCATATACCTTTTTCACGCAGAGACAGGGCTGCAAGGTATCACTGTTTCAAGATGCTCATGTTCCTGACAACTTCATCCCAAAGATTCCTTTAGACGATGGCAAGTATTATGAAACACATCGGTGTTGGGAGGATATCTTTGATGCAATCACCAATGCTCAGCACTTCATATACATCACTGGTTGGTCTGTATACGCAGAAATCACTTTGATAAGGGATTCAAAGAGGCAAAAGCCGGGCGGTGATGTCACTCTTGGAGAACTTCTGAAGAGGAAGGCTGATGAAGGTGTAAGGGTACTAATGCTTGTTTGGGATGATAGAACCTCTGTAGGACTATTGAAGAAAGATGGTTTGATGGCTACTCATGACGAAGAAACTGCAGTGTACTTCCAAAACACTAATGTTAACTGTGTCTTATGTCCCCGAAATCCTGATAATGGAGGAAGCATAGTTCAGGATCTACAGATTTCTACCATGTTTACTCATCACCAAAAAATTGTAGTAGTGGACAGTGAGATGCCAAATCGAGGCTCCCAGCAAAGGCGACTTGTCAGCTTTGTTGGAGGCCTGGACCTTTGCGATGGCCGATATGACACACCATTTCATTCTCTGTTCAGGACTTTGGACACTGCCCATCATGATGATTTCCACCAGCCAAACTTTCCAGGTGCTTCTATTAAAAAGGGAGGGCCAAGGGAGCCTTGGCATGATGTTCATTGCAAGCTTGAGGGGCCTGTAGCTTGGGATGTTTTATTCAATTTCGAGCAAAGATGGAGGAAACAAGGGGGCAAAGACCTTCTTGTGCAACTCAGAGATCTTTCTGACATCATAATTCCACCTTCTCCTGTCACATTTCCAGAGGACAGAGAAACTTGGAATGTCCAGCTTTTCAGATCCATAGACGGTGGAGCTGCCTTTGGTTTTCCTGATTCTCCTGAGGATGCAGCTAGGGCTGGGCTGGTCAGTGGTAAGGACAATATCATTGACCGAAGCATTCAAGATGCTTATATAAATGGCATCCGTCGAGCTAAGAATTTTATATACATTGAGAACCAGTATTTCCTTGGAAGTTCTTTTGGATGGAAAGCTGATGACATTAAGGTTGAAGAAATCGGTGCTTTGCACCTTATCCCCATGGAACTCTCAATGAAGATTGTTAGTAAGATTGAAGCTGGGGAAAGGTTTACAGTATATGTTGTAGTTCCAATGTGGCCAGAGGGAGTACCTGAGAGTGGATCAGTTCAGGCCATATTGGATTGGCAGCGTAGGACCATGGAGATGATGTATTCAAACATTGCACTTGCTCTCCGTGCAAAGGGACTTGAAGAAAATCCCAAGGACTATCTGACATTCTTCTGTCTTGGAAATAGAGAGATTAAAAAGGATGGAGAATATGAGCCTGAGGAGCAGCCTGAACCAGATTCAGATTACAGCCGTGCTCAGGAAGCCAGGCGTTTCATGATCTACGTCCATACCAAGATGATGATAGGTAATTCACAAAATCCTTCCCCTACAGCTACAATATTATCAACGTTAAATGAAGCCAAATTTCCAAATAACACTGAATCTCTAAATAATGCATTTTCACTTTATCTAGTAGGTATCAAGCTTTTAATAAATAGATACTGAAGATGAACAGATTGATGCTTTAATCTCAAGCTGATTTCATACATCAACAGATTTTTTGACTAGGCACCTTTTCTTTATTCCTGACACGATTTATAATTTCTCTGAAAGGGGATCTTTTTAGTTTTTCTTGTTTGGTATTTTGGATTTCTGTGTACTATTTAGATGCATAATAACTGTATTTTGGATTCCTATTCGATGTATCAGTTGGGTAAGAGAAATGACATTTCCGTCAAACTATCCTCATCATAGGTCTTCAATCACCCCATTATGTCAATTTTCCTGATTTTTTTTTTTAAATTCCATTCTCCAGTAACACACTTAATTTGATATTGTCACCTCATTTGGTAGTCAATATGCTCCTTTGATATGCATTTCCATGAGTTTTGCTTTTAGTTACTGTTGGATCATTGACAAATTCTTGTGTATGAATCTAGTGGATGACGAATACATAATAGTTGGTTCAGCCAACATCAATCAGAGGTCCATGGATGGAGCAAGAGATTCTGAAATTGCCATGGGTGCGTACCAACCATATCACCTAGCAACCCACAAACCTGCACGTGGACAGATTCATGGTTTCAGAATGGCACTTTGGTATAGCCATATCGGGATGCTTGATGATCTCTTCCTGCAGCCCGAAAGTTTGGAGTGTGTTCAGAAAGTAAATAGAATCGCAGACAAGTATTGGGACTTGTACGCAAGTGAGTCGCTTGAGCAGGATCTTCCGGGCCACTTGCTTACCTACCCGATCGGGGTCACTTCCGATGGTGAAGTTACTGAGCTGCCAGGCTCAGAATTCTTCCCTGACACAAAAGCACGCATCCTCGGAACTAAGTCTGACTATCTGCCACCTATCCTCACAACTTAACTGCTGTAGGCTACCTCAGCCATATCAAGTATCTTGTTTTCAATAATAACAGTAGTAAGCTTGGACGAGGCTGTGTTTTTAGGTTCTAAAAATGTGGTTTGTTGCGAGTTATTTTTTCCCTTCCAAGAAAGAAGACCTGCAGGTGGTTTGTTGTTTGTATTACTTATTATATCAATAATACCTAAAGCCTTTTATGATATTTATTAGCACAATATCTGATTATCACATTTCCATTTTAAGCTATAATATTGTAACTTTCGAAAAGGAATGTTAAGAATGGGTTCCTAAAAGGTAAGAGAAAATTCTTACTCTCGGGGATAATTGTGGAGGATAAACTGGAACCAGCTTGATCTTTTATGCAAACTGTGGCAATATCCGCCGTGAATTTTTAAAATGTAAATTTCAACCTGTATTCTACTTATTTTCTTCAGCTCTCCGTAAATCTTAATTTCAAAAATTGAAATAGAATTCAATGAAAAATGGAATTATTGCACTGCAAGACGTAAGTTTATGTGGGGGTCTTGTGGACTCAAAAGTAGCAAAAATATCAATAATCATCGTGTGTAATATTTTGATGGAAAATTAGAACATTTATTTATCATATATATATATATATATCTGCATATTTATATATAGTTTAAAAGTTAAAACGTTTCATGAAAAAAATGAAATCGTATTAACCAAATCATGTTTACATTCACATTATTATGCCCTTTCTTTAGCATCTTTCCTGAGTCCCTGACAACCATCATCCAAAACTTTCTATTCTTAAACCTAAACAACAGAGGATCTTTTTTCTATTTTTAGTAGGTATTGTGTATCTGACCATTTGCATGTTGCTAAAATAAAGAAAAATGGTTCCAACTTACTTACTTATCAGTTACATGTTTGAGACTTAATAAAAGAAATTTAAAATACTTCCAAAAATAACTTCCTTAACTTGTTTAAACTCACAACCAGCTGATTGAGAATGAGACGTGTGCTAGAGTCGAGTCTAATTAACAATTCTTGATTGATGGGGGCGATGGTTAGCAAATAACAATCCACGGTTCATAATTAAAACTAATCGCTACCACTTGTCATAACGAAATAGATAAAAAAGTAAAAATAAAGAAAATGATCTACACATAATTAGAAAAAGGGAAAAAACCGAGACAAAAAAAGTCCCAATGAATGTGTAGGATCCACGTATAAATATCGACCTCACTCCCCTCCTGGCCCAGTCGCCTTCTCCACTACTTTCCTCCTCCAAACCCCACTCCTCCCGTCGGAGCGCCGCCGCCACTCCCGCCGCCAACAACAGCTCCGCTCGATCACCACGCCAAAGGTAGGGTTCCTCGATTCCTCTCCCTCTCATTTCGAACCTAACTTCGATTATGTTGTTCCGCGTTTCCGGTCCCGATTCGCGCTTGATCTGCTCGTTTCGGTTTCTAAATCTGGTTTCTGAGGAGTTCCTGCTCCGATTCCGTCGGATTGTGGAGGTGTTTGATGGATTTCGGTTTGGTTTGTGCTAAGTGTAGGAGGATCTGGTGCGTGGTGGTCTTGGTGAGGCGGATCTAGATGTTTCCAGGTAGATGCTGACGCGGAGGTCTGTGGCTGCTTGGATCTCTCGGAGAATCGCATGCATGGGGTACGCATCGTTTACTAAGCCAATGAAGTTGTTTAGTTTGTGTTTTGTATCGTTAGGTTGTCTCTGGTTCTACTGTGGACAGTGGAAGTTTGTAGATTGATTGCCACAGTTGTTTGTTTCTATTTTCTGTGCATGTCTATGTGTGCTTCTGCATGTTACAGCTGCAGGTAGTTTGTTGTACTTCTGGCTTCCTAGAAATCTAGACTTGATTGCTATTGACTCGGTATTGTTGTGTTGAATTAGTGCAGACATATTATTGGTCACAACCGAGACTGACTAGTTTTTTTTTGGATCGGTACAACCAGCTAGTCGTTGGATAAACAAGAATTTGGACACAGCAAAAGGCGAAACGCATTTAGGTGTGATGCCAATGGCGTGCTTGTTGTGGTAACCAGATCAAACAGTGATATTAGAGTCTTTCTAACGGATGTAAACATCAAGGACACACCACAAGGTGGGCATGGAATAAGAGTTTGAGGGACAACTATGACAAATAATGAAGATTTCACATTCTCTCTAGATATGGCAATCAGTAGTATATGCTTATGTTCATTGTGGATTATCTTCCTTGCGTTGCCAAGAGGGCAGTACACTTTATCTCGATGATATAAGCCCCAGAACAATAAGTTAGGGAAGTTATGCATGGATTCTAGTCTACTTTGCACATAGCTGACCCCTTTCCTCCTATCAACTGACTGACTTTGATGCACTGGTGCCTTCTGTTCCTCTAGGAAATCAACAATGTATGGTTCAAGACAAATTACTGTAGGTTCTGTTAATATAAATAACATGCATAATAGTGGGGTACATATGTCGATTAGCAAACCAATTACAATCCAAACAAAGCCAACAGACAAATCCATGAGGACAAAACAACAAAAGAAAACAATGTTAGGAACATAAAACACCTCGACCGAGCCGTCGTTGTTAGACTCCTATTAGAGAAATTATTGTCTCCATGTACCGGTGCGATGGGTGCAGTCGTTTTCTTCCAGGATAGAATTGTCGCAACGTCTTGTCCGGGGCACTCTGACGAACCACGAAAACTGATCGAGACTTGCACGACAGATCGCTTGAGAATGATGGAGGAGAGGGGTGAGATGGTGGTTACAGAAATCTATAGGGCAAAAATAATGTATCTTTACAAGTTGAGAATGTGGTATTTTATATCCACAAAATTTGTAACCACTGGAACCAAAAAAAATCAATTGTTAGGCAATATAAGATAAGCCTCTAAAAAAATTGAATGCACATGAGAAAGATAACACCGCACCTCACCTGACTAGACGAACGGGCGTGCATGTGTGTATTTGTATGTATGTGTGTGTGTGAGTTTCATTCTCTCATCCTCTCTATCTACCCCCTCAAAGGCGGTATGAGAAGCCTAGGTACGTAAACTTTTCGGCACCTCTGAATTCCCCAATGTGGAACTAAAGAATCTGAGATTCTAAAACCAATGCATCTTAACATTGGATTTCCAATTGAATATTACATGGGCCAAAACCAATATTCAATAGTTCAACAAGTTCTTACTTCAACTTTTGTTGTTGTCATGTCCTTGTGAATTTATTAAAAAGTCACAAACAGTCAACACTTTGGAGTGTCGTATTTGTGCTCATATTCACTTGGCATCTGCACGTACAAGTATATGACACACGGTCATCACTCATTAATCTTGAGCAAAAGACATGTTCAACTAGGTGCCATGGTTGAACCCAACTATTCGCCAAAGAAGGCTAAACTTCGATAATGTTGCGATTTGACAATTCATAGAATAGAATGAACCATCATATTTTTTATTAATAACTTTTTTTAATTTGTGATGCATGTGTGAGTCAACTCGACTCTCTTCAAATTGATGATAGAACACGAGTTGTAATATTTCATTTATCAGACAAAGTAGTAATGGACATTAACATCACCCAAATTTATTCTAATTTTAGATACTCATTTTCCTTCTTATTTTCGGTGTCGAGGTTAAGCATGACATTAATTGGGAGTAAACTCAAACCATGTAGAAATTAAGACAATTAGACAGGCCTGGTTATTTATAACTTATAACTATCTTTTGCTGATCCATATTTTCTCTATATGGAATCCCAAGTTAACCTTCTTCCCTGATTGGTGACATGAAAGTAAAATTCTTTCAATAGAGAAATTTTTGCCGATTGACTATTGATCGCATTTGCAGCAACTGTCTGCTCTGCTATTTAGAACAGATAAGATGCAAAAAAAATTAGTGGTTTGTTTTAATTTTACTCTTACTGGAAATCAACAAGGGTCCAAGCTGCTTATTTGATTATAACCATTACCAAGTTTGTTATCTGTGATTTAGTTTGTAGTTGATTAGTTGTGGTAGCTGATATAAGAACTTGTAGTCTGGTACTAATCGTTTCACCTGCTTTGATACAGTGCAGAGGTTGCCTTGGACGCTGCATCAAACCCACTCCAGTTATTGCAGTGGATGAGCCTTCTAAGGGTTTGAAAATTCAAGGGCGTGCTGTGGAAAAACCGATTGTATCTGAAGGTTTCTGGAGTACTAGCACCTTTGAGATGGAAAATAGCAGAGTTCAATCAATGAGAAGCATTTCATCTGTCAGCACATCAATGCAAGCCCAGGATAATAATCATGGTACGGCGAGTGCTAGCAACCCTTCTGAGTTTCTGAATCATGGTAAGTTCTATATGTAATACAGTAATAGTTAGCATTACTTCATTGTGCTGTGAATATTGCTGTAACCAAATGATATGTGTATCAGTACAAAATTTCGTAATTCTTCAGATATTAGTGTCCAAGAAAAAACCAACAGAGCATGAACTGTCATTGCAGTGCAAGCCACTTGAATATAAAACACAAATCAGCATGTTGAATTATTATGATTAGGAAAGCCAGATGGCGCTTGTATATGAAGATCGAATGTTATAAGATTAAATACAGTGAGAAATAGTATAGTTGCAAATCCATGTCAGATGGTTCATTTTCTCATGATTCTTTGCTTCAGCATGGAGCTGTGTAATATTGAAGCACCCAAATAACGACTTGATCAACAACAACAACAACAAAGTCTTTTATCCCAAACGAGTTGGGGTAGGTTAGAAATGAAACTTTAAGGAGTCACGGTTCAGGCACGTGAATCGTCTTCTTCCATGCGTTTCTATCCAATGCAAATTCCCGAGGAAAATTCCAATCTCTTAAAATCTCTTTTGACCGTTTCCTCTCAAGTCAATCGTGGTCTACCTCTTCCTCTTTTTATGTCTTCGATCTGATTCAATACTCATCTTCTTATAGATGCCTCCATATGTATTCTTTGTACATGTCCAAATCATCTCAGTCTGTGTTGGATAACTTTCTCTTCTATTGGGATAACTCCAACTCTCTCACGAATGTCTTCATTTCTAATCCGATCCATTCGCGTATGACCACACATCCACCTTAACATCCTCGTTTCAGAGACACTCATCTTTTGTATATGTTGTCTTTTAGTTGTCCAACATTTCGCACCATATAACATTACAAGTCTTATTGCGGTTCTATAAAAAAATTCTTTTAACTTAAGTGTAATTTCTTGTCACATAAGACACCTGAGACTTTTCGCCATTTTAATCATCCTGCTCTAATCCTATGGTTAACATCATCGATCTCCCCATCTTTTTGAAGTATTGATCCAAGATATTTAAAGGTTGTCCATTTCCACTGTGTCAAAGATAAAGTTATTTTTTGACATTTGGAGCATCATGGACTATATCAAAGGGCTATTTAAACGATCTGCATTTCTTTTATTGTGGAATCGCAGATGGTCAGTTGCATTTGCATCATTTGGGTCAATTGGAAACAACCTCACTGTTTTACAGTGGTAGGGTTGCTTACATCCGATCCCCCTTTACCTCGCTTAGGTGGGAGCCTCTTCTGAGGCATTGGGGTTATGTTGATGATCCAAGATATTTAAATATTTTTTTTCTACACACCACTTGTCCATCTAATATAATCTCATCTTCCTCAGTATTTACGGTACTAGAACAACACTTCATATATTCAGTTTAGATCTACTCAGTTTAAAACCTTTTGTTTCTAAAGTATTTCTCCACAACTCTGGTTTTCTCTCCACACCTACCTTACTCTCGTCAATTAATACTACATCATCCGCAAAAAGCATACATCGTGGAACCTCATATTGTATGTCTTTTGTTATCTCGTCCATTACTAAAGCAAAGTGATATGGACTTAAAGCTGAATCCTGATGGAGTCCAATCCTAATCGGAAAAGTTTTAGTCACACCATCACAAATTCTAATGCTAGTTTCAACTCCCTCATACATATCTTTAATTAAATTCACATATTTTGTGGATATTTTCTTCTTCTCTAGGACCCACCACATGACATTTCTTGGAATTTTATCATATGTCTTTTCTAAATCAATAAAAGTCATGAGTAGATATTTCTTTTGTTATCTATACCTCTCCTTAAGTTGTCTAATAAGGAATATAACCTCTATTGTTAACCTTCCAAGCATGAAACCAAATTGAATATTTCTAACATATATCTCTAACACATGTCTTTTTCCTTAGACGGTGTTCAATTACTCTTTCCTACAATTTCATAGTATGTGAACTTGATACCTCTTTAGTTAGTACATCTTTGAATATCCCCTTTATTCTTGTAAATTGGCACCAAAGTACTCAATCTCCACTCATTTGGTATTTTATTTTTCTCAAAGATAATATTAAACAATTTAGTTAACCATTTTACTGCTTTATCTCCAAGATATTTCCACACCTCAATCGGAATCTCGTCTGGTCCTAAAGTCTTACCAACTTTCATCATTTTTAAGACTTCCTTAACCTCAACTTCTCTTATCCTCAGTACAAATCGTCTATTAGATTTCTCAGTTGTATCATCAACTTCGAAAGTGTCGTTATCATTTTCTCTATTGAACAACTTATCAAAATACTCTCTCCATTTCTTTGATATCCTCCGCCTTAACTAAAAGGTTATTATTATCTTTAATGCATTTGACTTGATTAAGGTCTCTAGTTTTCTTCTCTCTTATTTTAGCCAACTTATATATTTCAATCTCTCTCTAATTTGATCCTAACTTTTGGTATAAATTCTCATAAACAACCCATTTAGCATCTCTTACTGTTTTCTTAGTTTTTTTATTAGTCAATTTATACTCTTCTAAGTTAATTTCATTTTTATCTTTAAATCACAGTTTATAACATTCTTTTTTGGTTTTAATTGTCTGTTGCACATCATCATTCCACCACCACGTGTCTCTTGAATCCAATCTACCTCCTCTACTCTACCTACAAAATTTTTTTAGCTACTCGTCGAATGTAAGATGACATACTCTCCCACATATTATTAGCGTTTCCTACAACATCCCAAGATCCGTCTGCCATAAGTCTATCCTTAAATCTCATACATTTTTCTCCTTTAAGATCTCACCACTTAATCTTCACCTTTTTACTACACTTATTTCGTACCACACCAATACGAAAACGAAAGTTCACTACTATCAACTTATATTGAGTCACCACACTCTCCAGGTATTACTTTACAATCTATACAAGATCATTGATCATCTTTTCGAGTAAGCACAAAATCAATTTGGTTATGATGTTGACCACTACAAAATGTAACTAAATGAGATTCTCTTTTCGTAAAGAAAGTATTTGCTCCCACGAGGTCATACGCTACAGTGAAATTTAGAAAATTTTCTCCTTCTTGGTTCCTAACACCAAACCCAAACCCTCCATGAATACGTTCAAACCCTTCGCTATCTTTACCAACATGACCATTAAAATATCTTCCAATACAAAGTTTTTCACTATTAGGAATCCATCTCACCATAATGTCAAGGTCATCCTAAAACTGTTTTTTCACTGTTTCGCTCAAACCTACTTATGGGGCATATGCGCTAATGACATTCAAAATCAGTTTTCCGATAACTACCTTAATCAAAATTATTCGGTCACATTGCCTTTTAACCTCCACCACTTCATCTCTTAGGCTCTTATCTACTAAGATTCCTACTCCATTTTTGTTTTTATCTTTTCCACTATACCATAACTTAAACTCTGTGTTTTCAATTTTTTTAGTTTTTTCACGTACCCATTTGGTCTCCTGAACACAAAGAATATTGACTTTTCTCCAGGTGATCACATCCACTAACTCTCTCAACTTCTCTGTTAAAGATTCAATATTCCAACTACCTATGCGTATCCTACTATCCTCAACTAGCTTCCTTACCCCTCGCACCTGTTGAGTAAAGTACGAGGACCCTAACTCCTTGTGCACTACATCCGGACGCCGATGCATTGAAATAACGACTTGATCAAATTGTGACCTATTTTCTTTTTATAAGAAAATTGTCATTGATTGAGCTGAATGCTAACAATTACCTTTGTTGACCATCACAGGGGATCTTTGGCTAAGCCTTTGTTGATGTTGTCAACATGATAATTTTAGATCTTAATTTTCCTATCCTCAACCTCAATTCACGAGTTAATCTGTAATTTGGTTCTAGGCTTGATATTTATAATTGATGACTTCATACCAGGACTGCTACTTTGGAACCAGAGTAGGCAGCAATGGACTGGCAGCAAAAAACCATATATGAATGAAAAGCAGATGAAGGAGCCCAAATTAAGGTACTTTGTTTGCCTGAACTTAAAAGTATGGTTTTTGTTTGTTTTATCAAAATCCATTGAATATGAAACCCTGATCTGTACTGCTCAACAGTAATAATTTGAATTGCTATTTAATCAGTGAAGTAGGACTTTTCTCAGTATCAAGTTGATTGTTATCTTTATAATCACATTTACCTGGTTATCTAATTGGAATTGCATCACCATCTTTTATCAAATGCTTAGGCACTAGGCAGTTTGGTTTCTCAACTTCTATGACCTACGACATTACTAAAAATAAATTTCAAGACGTTCCACTGTATTTGTTCATGAAGGAAGATGATTATCAGAACTATTAGTGTAACTGTTACAATTTCTCAGTATTTCTTCAGTAAATGCCTAAGAACTGGAGATTAGGCTGTGGATTGTAATACTTCCGTATACATAATATTTATTTGTGGGCATTTTTGTCCTACCTGTCTCTTGCTAGCATCGCTCAGGTTGGAACTTCATCCATAATGCTGATATGGTGTTTATGCCTATAAACCGATTTCTGTGCTCTTTATCCTTGATGTGGATATGGTGTTTATGACTACAAACTGATTCCCACCTTTTTGGAGATCTCTGGGAGATGAGATTCATGTTGACTGTCGTAAACAAATAAACAACACAAATTTGTTACCCAAGGATATAATCTACTTCCTCCTCACTGTTGTGTTGTCAATGTCTATCACTATAATGTTAATAACCAAATTATATTATCTTCTGAAAAAGATGCTTCAGAGGCGTCCTTGACATTTTTGAATGTTTTATCATTTTCACTTTCTGTTCTTTAATTAACTTTTTTTTGTTGTTGCAGCTATGATGCGACTTACAACAGTTTGCTGGTGACGAGCAAGCCCTTTAAACAACCGATACCTCTCCCCGTAAGTCTCTATTTCCTGCTTGCTACGTGACTTACAATTTGATGGTGACTTCTTATAGTTGATTATTTGGCAATCGTTTGCAGGAAATGGTGGATTTTCTGGTGGACGTCTGGGAGCAGGAGGGTCTATATGACTAGCCTTTACCGGTTTGTCTCGTGGTGCCTACTTGCCATCTAATTAATAATTATTAGACCGAAGGTCTTCTTTCCTAATAAAAACTTACTCGTACTAATGGTAAGGAAATTTCCTATAACATGTGTCTTTGCTATGATGAAACTTGGTGAAATTAAAATGAATAGGTAGTGTGTTTAGCAAATTTGTGAATTGTACAGTTAAGGGACATTTTATATTATTATCCAGACATCTTTGATTTCACTTCCGGGTGCGAGAATGGCTGCCAGTTCCAAGGATATAAATAATCGCATTGAATTGCCCCATTTACCCGAGATAGGGCTTCCCAAATTTGAATCATCATTTTACTAGCGATTTCGTATTGTAGATGTGTTATATGTGTTGAGATAAATGTTATTACTTGATAATAAAATCATATTCCTGTTAAATTCTGTTTCCGACATTGCATTGTAATTCGGCTAAAGCTGAAACAAACGTACTTTTTTCTTCGCAGAAAATATACTGTACACGTTAAAATTACAATAAGAATATGTAGGGAGGCTTTTAACTAAAGGATGCTCAAACTGGAAACGGTTTTATCCGAGAATAGAGCAAAAGGTTATCTGTATTTGGAGGCTTTTCTTAGTCCATCTCCATTGTTGTCTCACGAATTTACCTCGAATCATTTTTATGTTGATACGATTTCATTGCAAGAAATAAAACAATACAATAATCATTAAAGAATTTGGGCTAAATTGCATTCTTATGTTGTTGTCAGGCCGATGAAGATGAGTGGTTCCGCAAACGTCTTGGATGATTAATTTTCTCAATTCGATGAAACTAAAAAGGTCTTTTGGTTTTTGGTTTGAGATGGTTAAGATTAAATATTGAATTCTAGCAGTAGTATTAGTATGTTTCAAAAAAAAACTGAAAATTGACTGGGACAACTAACACTGTAAATCTCAAAATCTGTGATCTGATTTGGATTTAAAAAATGGTTTGGTCTTGATTATGTGATGGTATTATACCAATTCATGACTCTAGACTAGTCGAGTGGAATTCGAGTTGTGTTGAAAATGGAGAATAAATTTGAGTAGCTTTGGGTTTCTCATATTCTTATCTTTCCCTTTCCGAATGTTTTAATCACGTCTCTCCGTACTTGCCTGTTCATCTCAAGACAAGTGCCAGGAAGCTACCGATGGGTGCATCGTACGCATGGATTCAAATGTTTATTCACAATCTTCCACATTCATGAACGACAGGCTGTTCGTAGACTTATAAAGCTCAGAATAATCGCAACATGACATCTTCCTTATGCTTTACATGACTTTATTATAACAGCAATTAGTGAGTACTTTGCATTTGGTCTAAAGGAGGACATGATGAGACATCATATTGTTTAATTTTTTCTCTTCGTTGTCGCTTATTGGCTTCTGCCTTTGACATCTTGCATGGAATTATTACGCGGTTCAGATTCAGCAGGTTGTTTTAATTGAGGATGGTTAGGCGCGTTTTGTTGGTGCCTATTGCTAATTCAACTCTACTATTATGCACATCCGTATTTAAGCTCTCTTTTTATAATAAAAAGCCCTAACTAAGGTGCTTGTTTTGACCAAGAGAACTGCACCCGTCACCATCTTTCTGATTACTTTAAATATGCAGTATTAAAAGATCTTACCTAACAAGCATCGTTAACATCAACAATGTGTCTTAATTACAATTCAACAATAGCGCCCAAAAGAAACTATAATCTGTTAAGCACAATACAACAAACAACGCGCAGTACCAAGAGACAGGAATTCTCCAAAATCACAAAAACCTGATGATTTGTCCTCAGGTTCAAAAAAGAAAAGAAAAAGTACCGGAGTTACCAAGAACTTCACGTTGCAAAAATGAAACCCATGGAATTTTAAGTCCTAAAACGGTTTTCCATACTAACTTGCAATAGTTCACAAACCTTTTTTTTGGGGGGGGGGGGGGGGGGGGGGGGGGGATACAAACACAGTAAATATATTCTAGGTGACTTTTTTTAGGACGTCTACTAAATTGATTTGAGATGGTTTACATTTCTAAAACGATTTTCTAACCTTCCAATAAAAACACAATAGACGTATACTAGATTACACAAGATGAATTTGAGATGGGTTAAATATAACTAATTTGAAGTTAACTCCGTTTAGAGACTCATAATCGTAAGTCCTGAGATAGTAAAGAGCTGAGATTTGAAATGAGATTACTAAAGCTAAATAGGAGTTTAAATTTGAGACGGTACCTCAAACAATAATCTCCTGTTGCACCCAATCCTGAACCCATGAGAGAAAAGGACAGAAAAATCAGAGAGAGTACAGCAACAGTTCCACTCTCACCCACAAAACCAAAGGCAGCGATCAGATGGGGCTTCCCATGGCCCGTCCCACGTGTCATCCTCCCACTCGTCCTCTTCTCCATCCCTTGTCCCAACTCCCTCATCACACCTCCACTCCACATGCTACTACAACCCCGGGGGACGAACCTGGACTCCTGCGGGCCCCACCTCTCCTCAAGTTCACTGAACTACGCTTTTGATTATTTTCCTCTTCTTCTTCTTCTTTAATATCTCATCCCCCATTCCCCTTCTCTTCCACCTCTCTCACTCTCACTCTCACATGTCCTCATGTCGACGCTCGTTAACCACTTCTCCGGTGAGTACTTTCCCCCCTTTCTCCAGGGTCCTTTCTGCAAATATCCCACTTTTTCCTAACTTTTTTTTTTGTTTTCCAGGGAAAGATGATCTTGGGCGAGGAGGAGCATTCTACGCCGGGATCGTGGACGCGGGGTTGTTCCTCACCCTCGCGCCCCGCGTGGATGCGTACACCAGACCACCATCCTTGAAGCGTCCACGCGTCGGCGTCCCATTGGACGACGCCCCGTCCCTCGACGCCCTCCCCGACGAGTGCCTCTTCGAGATCCTCCGCCGCGTCCCGGCTAAACGCGACCGCGTCCTCGCGTCCTGCGTCTCCAAACGCTGGCTCCTCCTCCTCTCCACCATCCGCTCCGCCGAGTCCCCTCTCCCTGATCTCAACGATCCAGATTATTCCGATCCGGATTGTTCCGATCTCGCCAGATGCTTCGAGGGGAAAGCCGCCTCCGACGCCCGAATCGCCGCCATGGCGGTCGCGGCGGGACACGACCTTACAAAGCTCTCGGTCCGGAGCGGTACCCGGGACGCCTGTCCGGCGTCCAGCGTCGCGCTGAAGGCCGTCGGGAGATGCTGCCCGGAGCTGAGGACGGTCGAGATCTGGAACGCGCCGTTGGTCGGAGACGATGGGGTTTCCGAGATTGCGGAGAACTGCCGCGGGTTGGAGAAAGTGGATCTTTGCTTGTGCCCCTCCGTCTCGGATAAGAGCCTCGCCATGATCGCGAGGAATTGCCCTAATTTGGTTTCTATCACCTTCGAGTCGTGCGTGAGGATAACCGATGCCGGTCTTTTGGCGCTCGCCGAGTCCTGCCCGAAGCTGGAGTTTATTTCAATTACGGGCTGCCCGGGTGTGTCCGACAAGGGAGTTTCGGTTCTTATCGCGGCGGCTGCCGCTTCTTTAAGGACTATCAAGCTTCAGAATTTGAAGTTAGGCGATGCCTCTGTTGCTGTAATTGGGTACTATGGGAAGGAGGTGACCGAGTTGGTTCTCGGAGGCCTTCGGAATGTGGGGGAGAAGGGGTTTTGGGTCATGGCCAACACGGCCGGGTTGCGTAAGCTTAACTCCTTTTCGGTTACCGCTTGCCGGGGCTTCACGGATGTTGCCCTCAAAGCCGTGGCTAAGGCTTGTCCTGGTTTGAAGCAGCTCTGCCTCCTGAAATGTGGGGGCTTGTCCGATGCCGGACTTGAGGCTTTCGCGGTTTCTGCGGGTTCTCTAGAGAGCCTTAGGATTGAGGAGTGTGACCGGATCCGTCTTCACGGGCTACTTTCTGTTATTGTTAATTGTGGCGATAAGTTGACATCTTTGTTGGTCTCTAAATGCTTGGGAATTAAGGACTCTGGTGTGGTTATTCCAGCTGTTCCATTTTGTGCTTCCGTTCGCTCGCTTGTTGTCCGTGATTGCCCTGATTTTGGCAGCTCTAGCATGGCTTTGGTTGCTAAGATGTGCCCTAAGCTGCAACAGATTGACCTCAGAGGGCTTCCTGGTCTTACTGATAGTAGTCTTTTTGCTCTCGTTAAGAGTCGTGAACCGAGTCTGGTGAAGGTTAATCTAAGCTATTGCCCTAATCTTACCGACGGAATCACCTTAGCCATAGCGAAGATCCATGGGAGTACCCTCAAGACGTTCGGCCTCGAAGGTTCCAAGAAAATCACCGATGCAACACTGGTCGCCATTGCTGAGAATTGCACTTCGCTTCGTGATCTTGATGTTTCTGAATGTGCAGTTACAGATCACGGTGTTTCCGCTCTTTCTGCTGCAAAGCAGCTTAAATTACAGATCCTTTCCATGTCCCATTGCATGAAAATATCAAACCGTAGCCTGCCTGCCTTGGCCGGCCTCGGAAGATCCCTCATTGGGCTCAATCTCCAGCGTTGCTTTTCGATAAGCACATCTGGCATAGGTGCGTTGGAGGAGAAGATGTGGTGGTGCGACATCATTTCCTGAATATATCAGGAATTAACTTGAAGAGTGCTGATGATCCCAATGGATTCGACCAATTATTGCCATTGAACTCCAGCAACAACAAATTTAGTTTTTATCTGGTCTTTTTGCATCATACCAACAAGACCAAGTTTTTGACCATCTAAATACAAACCATTTAAGATTTTTTGCAGGTTTTGGAACCTGTTTAGGGTGTTTGGCTCCCATGTTCTTATGGGACTTTCCCTTTCTTGGCATTGGTTAGTTCAGGTGGAAATTTCACAAGTTGGTATGTTCTGTCTTCATTGTGTCAAACTTGTTACTTATGTTTGTGTCTGGTCTTTAGATTGTGTTGTCTTAGTCCGGTATTGTTGTGTTTTGTCATCTAGACATGTTTGGAGTTAGTTTTGCTATGTTCCTTGGAGGGCCTTCTACAGCTAGGTGCTTGGGCAATGACAGCAGCTTGTTGTGTCTGTCATCACAAACCTCTTTGGTTTGTTTTTTTCTCAAGTCCTGGTTTTGTTAAGGCTGTTGTTGCGAATTTGTAAATCTGTGCAACTCTATCATATGTTACATGTGTTCTTATGAATAAAGCTTCAGCTTGGTTTGTTATCTCTTTCATTCAAATTGGTGGTGGTGTTTTGGTATGATTTTCAACTTTTGGATTATAACCCACTTGCTGTATGTACTTAAGAAGTGCATTTTGAGCTCATGTGCCGTGGTACGATTCTGAATACGTTCTTCCAGAGATGGAGGAATAAAATGTTAAGGATTTTTTATATGAAATAATCATGTAAAAATAAAAAAATTAGAAAATATAAACTTAAAATTATTTTTTGGCAAAATATGATACTAAAAAGGACTTGTGAAAAGACTTCACATATTTTATTTTCTGAAATATGACACCATCAAATTTTTTTTTTTTTTTGCATATCACAATTTACTAGTCAACAATAATACGAAAAAGATAAAAAAATCAAAGATTGGAAAAAATATTCTAATATATAATTTGACTAGTACGAGCAAACAAAAGTCACAAAAAAACAAATCCGACCAAGTAGGAAATAATTTGAATTTCACGAATATTAATGGATTCCAATTAGATGTGATTAGATCATGATATTTTAATTAAATCTCAATTGCCTACGATTGAATCTTAAGATATAATTAAATCTTAATGGGATCATAACTAGAGTGAATTAATCCTAAAACCTTGATGAAATGTGATTAGATCTTAAGAGATCTAGATGAACTATAATTGATTAAGGAGTTCATTTTACATGCAACAAATCTAATCATAGTCAACAACGATGACATTTTTGTTACAATACTTATCGAAAATATTACAATTGAATAAATTTTCTAAGAGATGTAAACATTTTCATCACACTCGAGTAAAAAAAATTGAGGTTTTAATTTGTATCACGTAATTTTGTATAATTTTTTTTACCTCTGACTAGATATCTTAGCATCTCCGAATCTATTAACCAAACTCAAGATCCAACAATCTTTCTTTAAATTCATTTTCTTACCATTTCAAAACGCATACAAAAACTAGACAATTGTAATGTGTTTATGTACTTGAGTGGTAAAAAAAATTAAGACCTTTATTTTGTAGCATAAATTGAGGTGGCAAATTTCCTTTCGCGGTATTAATGTAACACAAATTAATTTTTTTTTTCATTTTTGATGTTTCTTAATTTGTAGTATGCAAAAAAAAATCTTTTTATGAAAAATGATATTACAGGTGTCGTTTTTAGCATCATATTTTGCCAAATAAGTTTTTTAAATTATATTCTTTTAATTTTTAATTTTTACGTGATTATTTCAAAAAAAATCCAAATATAAATCACGATGGAACCAGTTGGCAGTTGGTACCATTACCGATATGAAAGTGTGATCACCAAGAACAGATTGTAAAGATATGTTCATGGTTTCTTGAACTTCTTTTCAGAGTATGACATTCTTATGTTTACTTCAATGATTCAATCCCCATTTATTGAGATCTACGTCTCGAATCTAGCATTACATCCAGTCTGATCGGTGTGTAGACTTTATAAATCCTTGAACGAACTCTCTCTGTTAACGTGGAGAAATAAGAAATCATGTGCCATTTATATTTCATATGAGCTACTACTACTAAATGATGTGAGATTGTCCAGGTGTTTGTTGTGTATCAGATGATTCAGTTTGGGTTAGAACGCAGGGCATGATGATTGATGAAGAAAGAGACCGCATCTCTCGTTAACATCACAGATCCTTATCATGTTAGTACATGCTGACTCATTGATCTTGAGAATTGGAGAATATGTTTCAAGTCGCTACCTTTATCTTCCCTTTTGCAGTGGCGTCTGGTCTGCTTCTGCAGTATTGCTGTTGACTAGATTGGCAGAAACATGCAAGTTTCAAAACTTGATGCATGCTTTCTTATAACTTTAAAAGATTACCTTATAATTAAGAATAGCCTCTGTTATTCTTGTAAGTTTAAAAAAAACAAAAAATAAAATACAATAAATTGAAAGAAAACCTTAATTCACAGTGTGAACTGTTTAATTGGCTGAGCTTAGCTCAGGTAGTCCTAGGATTGCCTGTTATAGGAAGATCACAAGTAAAAAAGAAAAAAGAAATTTACAGAACTCTTAAACATTTATATCTCATATGATCTGATAAAAAAAGGAAACACAATGTTCCAGTTATCAATCATATATCATGTGACCATTTACTCCACAAGAGCCCGTATTGGGTCAATGAGAATGAAACAAAGAAAGAGAAATAAGAGGAGATGATGATGCCACCCACCACCCTGCCCAACCTGATCAAATCATACCCTCCATGACCAACCAACCCCCCACAATCAAAGAAAACGCCACACAATTTGGACACTTGAAGTGGTGAATCTCCTTTGGAAGAAAAGTTGGCAGGGTGGGGTCTCAAGCCTTCATCACCCATACAGGTGTCTGCATCTGTCATAACACCAGACATGTTATGTTCCATTGCTGGCCCTTTTGTTAGGACGTATGCGTTTTGATTTTGCGTTTTGATGGAAAAAATGAATAGAACTCGAGCTAAATAATTCATCGAACACCTAACATGCATCTAGCAATCTCAGAAGTAATTAAACAAACACAATACCAAATTTACGTGAAAATCTAATCAAGAAAAACCACGATGTTGGAAACAGATCGAGCTTCATTATAAAAATGATTGAAGTACAAAAAGAATAGAACCGGAAATGACTTGCTACACCGGATTGAAGGTTGGATGATCCTCCAACAATAAAATTTTCCCAAAATCCAAAACCTTAAGGATTATTGATAGTTAAATCTACATCTTAACTTTGTGACTCTCTTTTCTCTCAAGATTTCAATAACATTATGGTTTTGAGCAACTTAGTATTTATAAGAGAAGTTTAGGGCAAATCTAAACGGCTCCAAGTCTCTTAATAAAACAAACCGTTGGCGTCCAGATTTCGGTTGACCATTCTTAAGGTTCCAGTGGGCAGCTACTGTCCACTTGGTTTCGTCAATCGTTGGTCAGACGGTGGAGCGGATCCGGACAACCGAATAGGGTTCGGATGTCCGTTTTTCAGATTACAGTAACTTCCATGAAGACTTTATTGGTTGAGTATTGATGGATCGCATGCGGATCCGTCATCCGTTTTCTGAGTGTTTCAGTAAATTTTCAGTCCAACTCTAATAGACCGTTAAACGATGTTGTTCAGACAACTTTCTAAGACCTTCCCATTGCACTGCACACAAAGATAAGGTGATGCTTATACTTTATGTGTTGTATTCACACTTGTGAAGTCGTGATCCACACAAAAAGATGTGATGTTTTTGACCTTTCAACCAATCCTGGGGTTAGTAGGTTAATATAAGGGGAAAAAAATAAATTGTTTTTTTTGTCAAAATAGAACTCAATAAAAAGTATTTGTCAAACAAGACTCGCTGACACCACGTGGTAACACGTGGCGACGGCGGGTTTGTTTTTTAGTGCATATAGAACTCAATATTACCAGTGTCGAGTTCTCTTTATTTTTTTTCGTCCAACACTTGTCATATTGCACTCGACGTGAGTTGCCAGGAGAACAGTGATTTAAATAGAACTCGACACTGAGGATGTCGAGTTCTATTTGAACTGTTCTCCTGGCACTCAGATCGTGCATGAGACAGTTGGACGACCAGAAGAACAATTTCTTAAATAGAACTCGGCAACAGAGATGCCGAGTTTAATAGGTAGAACTCGACGTTCGTAACGCTGAGTTCACTTAAAAAAAAGAACTCGGTATTACAAACGCCGAGTTCCGTCGGGCTTTAAAAGCAGCCCGACGCCCCCCTCTCCCCCTCCACCGAGTTCTCGCGATTTTAAGGTTAGAGTTTCGATTTTTTTGTTTTCCACCGTTTTTTGTCTTTTTTATATTAGGATGATATACATTGTTGTTTTAGGTATGATTGTAGTATTTTTGTTGGTTTAGGAACCCGTTTTGGTGCAAACTTGATTTCGATTTTGGGGTTTTAGGCCGAACTAATTTTTCTTGTTTGTTAGTTGATTATTGATTTTAGTTTTGTTGATTGTAGGTCTACGATAGTAATCTTAAAAATAGTTGAATTTAAGTTTGGTTATTGTGATTGAAATTAGATTTTTTGTTGTTATTTTTTTTTGAATGTATGTTAGTTTGAATGAATGTAAACTTAAAAATGATTTATTTGAGTTTAAATGTATGTGAGTTTGAATGTATGTGAGTTTGAATGTATATGAGAATTGAAGTTTGATTTTTTTGGTCTTAAAAATAGAGTAATAATGTATGTGAGTTTTAATGGAAAAAAAATGTTTTGAAGTTGAGAAATATGTTCGTTAAATATATTGTGATTTGCATGTTGAGAAATACGTCGTTACTTAGATGTTTAAAATGTGAGGATGTTATTTGTAGTATTGTTAGTTTGTTCAACCGTGCAGGTTTAAATTTACAAATTTGAAAAATGTAGAGGTTCTGTCAAAATTTTAAAAAAAACTGACATGATTCGTAACGTTGTTTATTGTAGTTGATTTTATTAGAGAGAGTGCTCGATGTTTACAGCCGTTTGCTACTACACTCGATTGAGGTAATTTCTAAAACATTTGAGTATTTTCAACTTTTTAAGTAGTTAGTAATGAAGAACAATCATCTCACTTGAACACATTTTCAAATTTAATTAATATATGTTAGGTATGGATAAAGATGATGAAGGATCTTTGTTGGTCATGTATAATGAGAAATTAGAATGTAACGGAGATATGGCAGAATATACAGGATTTGACCGCAAATTGGTAGTTGTTCCGTTGAACATAAAATACGAGGATTTAATGGATGTTATAAGATCTGAATGTTGTTATCCACACAGTAAGTTTGATGTCAAGTTAACGACGAAATTTTCATTAAACAATGATTGGACATACATTCCATTAACCAATGATAGGTCGGTTTATGGATTGATGCGTTTGTTTAAACAGATGTCTGTGGTTGGAGTGTATGTGGAAGCTGAACCTAAAGTGTCCGACCATACGCTGACAACCAACACTCATTCGTCGGAATATGGAATAGTAAGGTCGACCGGTTGGGACTGTGGAATAGATTTGAATATAAGTCTAAATCCTACAACCGAAGTTCCGGCATACCAGCAAATTCCATTTTTCCAATCGCACAACTTCCAAACAGACAACGAATGACCAAGAAATGCGTGTGACATTCCTTCCAGCAGTGCAAATCCTTATCCTGGTATGTTTAAATTTGAACTCATGCATTACAACCATGATGAGTTTGCTGGAAGGGCTAGACCATCTACCTCATATCCCTCCCTTGGACTTGGTTTGTCAATTGTTGACGCAATTCATTTTAGTCGACCAGAAGGCCAGGAAGAGATGCATAGTGTTTAAGATGATGACACTGAGGAATTAGGAGATTACAATACACCCTTCGCTGTAGAAGATGAACCAGAAGGTGTTTCTGCTAATGAAGTCGTTCCGGAGACGCAGGATGTCATATATGCGATGTGTCAATCCATAAACCGTGAAGACGACGACGTTGTTGATGATGCAGTTGCTAACAATGACATGATTCCAACTCTTAATGAACTTCCCGATATCTTCGAGGACGACAACTGGATAGAGAATTCTGTAATTGAACACTCATTCTTTGATGCTGCGAACAATTTGGAATGGAGTGATTGGCGTACGATTGATGGTCGTTCTTTTTGGGATAAACGAATTTTCCCAACGAAAGTGATTTGGTTCATGCTATGCAATCGTGGCTCATTAAAAAGTTTGTTCAGTATTCAGTTGTGGTTTCTTCAACGAAACGGTATATAGTTCATTGTATTCGTCGTGATGAAGATAACTGCAAATGTCGTCTACATGCGTCTGTACCAAAAGGCTGCAAATATTTTCAAGTTAAAACATACGACGCCGAGCACACTTGTTCCAATCCGATATTGTTAAACGACAACAAACAATGCAGTGCTAATTTTGTATGCGACTTGATAATGCTATCTGTTAGAACTAAGTTCACAATTACTCATGCTGAAATAATGGAAAAGGGTGAAGACCAAATACTCACTTGAAATCGGTTACGATAAAGCATGACATGCTAGGAAAAAAACGTTGAACCGAATTTATGGTGCCGACAAAGACAGTTTTAAAGATCTGCGAAGGTTCCTCACAGTTCTCTGTCAGAACAATGAAGGATATGTTGTCGAAATATAGTCTGTACAGGTAAATTCAGACGAGGAGATGTTTAAGCGTGTGTTTTGGGCGTTCGGGCCTTCAATTGGTGGATTTCAATATTGTAGACTCGTTGTCAGTGTGGATGGAACACACCTTTATAGCAAATATAGAGGTTTATTGCTAATTGTTGTGGGCACGGATGCAAACAATGGAATTTTTCCTTTGGCATTTGCTATTGTAGAGAGCGAGAAGACAGAGTCGTGGACGTGGTTCCTTCAATTGCAGGCAAGTAGAGTTACGAGACGACTCGAGTTGTGTATTATCACCGACAGATTTTCGGGAATAAACGCTTGTGTGTGAGCCGCATTTCCACCTTCGGAGGGGCATGTACATCGATTCTGTCTTCGACACATGAAAGTACATTTTGCTAAACATCGAAATTGCAAGGAAAGATTGGGACAAATCAAGTTTTACGAAGCGGGTAAAACTCATTCCTTTATGAAATTTGAAGAGTTAATGAAGACTATTGCAGAGGAACATAAACCGGTATACAAGTGAATTCAGCATCAAGGTCCTTTGGAAAGATGGACTTGTTGTCACGACGAGGGTCGACGTTTCGGATGTATGACAACAAACATGTCAGAAAGCTTCAACAATGTCTTACGAGGGTCACGCAATATGCCAATTACAACCATGTTAAAAGAAGGGATGTCGCCGAGTCGTGGAAAGAAACATATGTAGCGACAGTCCACACCGTAGTGACGACAAACAACAATCTGGCCAGAACACATACAGTAACTCGGTACCACCAGCTGATGTACCAGGTTGAAGTCAATGACCAGAAAAAATACCTTGTGAAATTTGAAGAATGAGTTATTACTTTCACTTGTAGATACATAATTGCAATGCACGTCTCATGTTCACATGTACTAGAAGTTTGCAATGGCAGACATGCAAATGTCAACACTTCACATTTGATGTTCCCGTATTATGAGGTTCAAATGTACAGGGAGACGTAGAAACCGATATTTATCCCAATTCCTGATGTGAGGTATTTGTCAGATCGAGACAACATCACAATGAAGCCTCCCCAAACCAAAAGACCTCTCGGTCGGCCTAAATCAACGCGAATCAGTAACGAGATGGACGAACACTCCGGAAGAAGGGTATGGTGTGGGAGATGCGTAGGTATAGGGCATAACCGAGAGCGATGCAAGGAGCCTATATAGCGAAATGTTTTGTATGTAACTATTTAGTGAGACTTGAAGGAATGTAAGAGTTGATTAATTGTAAGACTTGAATTAATGTAATGTATTTTGTTATGACTTGAATGAATGTACGACTTGAATCCTTTTTAAGAGTTGATTAATTGTAAGACTTGAATTAATGTAATGTATTTTTTAGGATGCAATTTTTTTTGACTTTGATGTTTTGCAACACTTTCATATTTTTTAATAGCTCACTTGGTGTAGTGAATAAATTAGATTCCAATTTTTATGACTCCAATTTTTCCCAACTGTAATTAATATTACGTTTAGTTTAATATTTGCAACAATTCAATGTTTTCTAATATTTAACGTGTTATGTACAGATGGAGTTTGGTGGTTCCAGTACTGGTTCGGTTAGAGGTAGCTACGCTTCACAAGGTCCGGTAGACATATCAATGTTGATTTTGCAGGCCAAATACAAGTCTGACTTGTTCAAAGATTTTGTAAGTATTTTACGTCTTTAAGTTAAATATTTGCACGTAGGTTTCAATATTCTGACATTTCTCTAAATTTATGCAGAAGGAGGTTGATGGTGTAAAATGCGTTGAGCATGGATCGAAGCTTAACGAATGACAGATCACTGATGAGAGGATGTTGTTTCTGCTAGATATGACAGGGTTTGACACAGTCACTCGGTTGGGCCGAGTCTAGTTGAACCATACCTTGCTGGGGGCGATGGTCGAGCGTTGGAGACCGGAGACTCATTCATTTCACCTGCGACATGGTGAGATCACGTGCACCTTGCGTGACATCTCTATGATTACCGGCTTGCGCGTGGATGGTTTGCCGGTGTGTGAGTCTCAGGAGTACGTTTGGTCAGAGGTCTGCATGGATTTATTGGGTCAGGTCCCCGATGACTTGGGTCATAAGGGGTCCGTAACTCTGGATTGGTTGCAAGCTCAGTTTCAGCAGTTGCCTTTTGATGCCGACGAGGAGACAGTTACACGACACACTAGAGCATTTATTTTGTTCCAGCTGAGATGCGGTATTTTGGTAGATAAGAGTGACACGGTGATTCACTTGAAGTACTTGTCTTTGCTTGGATATTTGACCGTCGCATCGGAGTACAGTTGGGGTAGTGCGGCTCTGGCCCACTTATATCACATGTTAGACGAAGCTTCACGGATTCCGACCAAACATCTGTGTGGTTTTCTTACGTTCCTGCAGTTGTGGTGCTGGGAACATCTATACATTGGGAGACCTTTGAAGAGCAGACCATTATTATACCTGGAGGACGAGAGGGCACCATTAGGTGCCCGTTGGAGACGACCAAGAACATTCAAGGGTAGTGCAAAGACGACGACACTTGATTTTTATCGGAATGAGCTGGACGTGCAGGAATTCGATCAAGTGATCTGGGACCCTTATGCACATTTAGATCTTAGTCAGTTACCACCACTATGTACGGAAGTTTCAGAGATCTGGACGAGCCGTACTTGGCTTATAAATTTGGTGAGGTGGTTATGCATTGTCCAGACCGAGTGATGAGACAGTTCGGTCTACAGCAGCACATTTCAAAGTCGATGGAGAGACATGAAGTGAAATCGGCTCAGGGGAGGTCGGATGTTAATTGGTTGGCGGAAAATCACCAATTCATTCAGCATTAGTCGCACAGAAGAGATTATCTACAGTTTGAGCGACCACTCCTAGGTGTCACTCCTGAAAAAAGCACACGACTGTATATGGAATGGTACTGGAGCATCACCGTACGTTGGATAGTTCATCACACCTTGGCTCCGGCTAATACCTTATACATACCTCAAGCGGGTAGAGAGCGAGAGATGGTAAGATTTAAATATTTATTTAAACAATTACCACATTTTAAAATTGTGTTTAGTGTTTGATGAACTGTTAATTATCTGTAGGTGCACAGAGTTTATGATTTCCACGAAGAACTCCATCAAATTCACGAGGCGATCAAAGATTACAAGACATGCTCTTCGATGGTTGGAAAATTGAAGGAAAAAATGAAGGCTTGACTTATGTGTTTTGGTGCTGAAGAACCCACATTACATTTGAGTCAGGATCGCGTCGTTGAAGAAGAAGATCCACACACTCAAGAAGACGTTGGCGGTCTGACTCAGGATACTGAGAATGCAGCACGAGAAGGGGGACGCGGCAGGGGGAGATGACGTGCTCAAGCACGTCCTAAAAGGAGGAAGAGATTGAGAGGTCACTTAGGATAGATATTTAGTTGTGTTAAACTTATTTGGTTGTTATTACACTACTTTTGGTTTTATGTTAAAATGTTAAACTCGTTATTGTGGTTGTTTGTTGTTTAAAACGTTTGTTGTTTTGGTTTTATCATAGTTGTTTGTGTTTTGTTGTTGAATTGTGTTTTGGTAATTGGAATGATTGTTTTTGTTGTCAAACAATAAATGAAATTGTCTTTGTAGTGTTTGTTGTCAAATAGGGAAAAAATCGTCGAATTCTTAAATTAATGAACTCTTCAAGAGAACTCGACACTGGGGATGCTGAGTTCTCTTGAAGAGTTCATTAATTTAAGAACTCTGGGGATGCCGAGTTCTCTTGATGTGAACTCGGCATCACAAGTGCCGAGTTCACACCGATTGAACTCGGCATCTCCAGTGCCGAGTTCTATTTGAATCACTGTTCTCCTGGCCGTCCAACCGTCTCATGCACGATCTGAGTGTCAAGAGAACAGTTCAAATAGAACTCGGCATTGTTCTCCTGGCAAGTGTTGGGCATTGTTCTCCTGGCAAGTGTTGGGCATTGTTCTCCTGGCAAGTCTCATGCACGATCTGAGTGTCGAGTAGAATATGACAAGTGTTGGGCAAAAAAACAACAAAAAGAACTCGGCACTGATGATGCCGAGTTCTATATGCACTAAAAAACAAACCCGCCGCCGTCACGTGTCACCACGTGGTGGCAGCGAGTCTAGTTTGACAAATACTTTTTATTAATGTCTATTTTGACAAAAAAAATTAAAAAAAGTTTGTTTTGAAAATTTTCCTTACTATAACGCAAGAACTGTAAATGTGCAAGAATTCATATTAAGGAAACAAACTTGTTTTTATTGCGGTCTAACGGTCCATGTGAATACAGTAAGTTAAGGAAAAGAAAAATGATTTCTTGTTTGGTAGATATTAGATAAAACGAGTCTCTCTGGTTTGGTTAAGAACTTGAAGTCTTGAAGGGAGAAAAAAAATATAATAAATTTAACAAAATAACATTCTTTTGTTTTAGTTGGGGAAAAAATGTATTGCTAGGTTAGAATAGGAAGGATGCTTTTGAAATCAGAAAAATGATGCACATATCCTCCCCAGTTCAGGTCCCAATATGTTCAATCTTTTATTATTCAAATTACTTTTGTCTCCATGTGTGAACGAAACTTTAGATTTTTTTTAGGTGTTGTAATTTGTCGCCCGTAAATTATTTAAATCGTTCACGTCAATTACTAATTTTTTAATTCACTTTCATTTAATACCAATTTAGTCTCGTCTCTTAAAATAAGACTTCTATCTTAGTTTCCCTCATTCTACTAGTACCAAAAATAAAGAAATGTCTAACGAATTGTCTGAATGAGGCAGAGTAAGTTACCAAAAAAAATGGCAGGAGCGTCAATTTCAGACGTCTCCCCCCCTTCTTTTATTTTTTTTAATAAAAGAGGTAAAAAATGTACCGTATTCGAATATAACGGGGCATTCGCGGATTCCTTTCCTGACCTCCGAGACATTGTTTTTGATGATTTATAGGAAAATGAAGAGAGAGTTGTGGTGGAAGAGTGAAAAGATGAGAGATATATATAAAAAGGTGAGAAGAACAAAACGGTAATTGACGCAGACGATTTAAGTAATTCGCGGATACGTTTAACAGTCCACTATTTTTACACTCCTAGTACTATAAAATGTTGTTCCCTCTAAACAAACAAAAGATTAATATACAGAAATGGGATTCTAATTTCTAAATTACAAAAAAGTGAGCACCACTCCACCTATATTGACAGGGGGCAGCACTACTTTTCTTCTCTGGTAGAGATTCCTCAAAGGTAGCAATCTTGGAACAGCGTTGGAAGTTAATGGGGGAGGTTTAGTTGACCATTTCCTCCACAAACATCAACATCAACTTAACTGGAATAAAACCATTGGTAGATTATTAGAATAGCCATAGAATAGGTGTGTCATGTTAATTTAGAATAAGTGGATACGTGACCCAGAATAAATAAACATCATCATCAACTTTACCCATGCGTAATATATGATCTGATAACACTACCAATAATTTTTAATTCATTTTTCCTTAATTACATTGCATTTGGTTCAATGTTGTCTGTTTCTTCTGATTAGGATTATGACTAATGATGGTTCTATGAAAAAAATAAACAGTGAAACTGCTAGTTGTCAGAATGTAATCAAACCAATGAAGAATCTTATCTTAAACAATAAGTTAACAGACTATATGGTGGACTGTATTAGTAAATAAGAATGAAGAAGGCATGTAAATTGTCCAAATGCCAACTGTTATTGTCCTTTAAATTGCTTGTATTATGGTCTTAGGCCCAGTCATGCAGCCATAACCAACAACTGTATCAGATTCCAAAGGTCAATACAAATTTTATGAGGCTCTCAGTCTCAGCTATATATGATCTTCCCACTCTTCTACAGAACTTTTTATAACCTCGCCAAAGTTGTTTATTTAGTTCCAGTTCATCCCATAATTTAAGGTCTCTTTGGTGCTAAATAGTAACCAGGGGTTTGAAAATATGCATAAGTAGTTTTAAAAAATCACGCACTTAATTTATATATATATATATATATGTTATGCTGCATGCTAGTTGAATTCTAATCTCCCCTAAACATCATCACTTCTGTTCTGATAATTTCCAGGACCCCAGCAACCTTACTTGTACTTAAGGTTATGTGGCAATTAATAATGAAAGCAACAGTATGTTATGATTTCAACAGAAGTCTTCTTGTTAGATTTAAACAAGAGGACGTCGTTGTTTCCCGATGGACATATTATTAGACTGCACTAAAGGATTACACGTTTATCGAATATATTTAAAACATAGCCATTTCGTAACTTTATCGACAAGATGAGAATCAAGAGCAAAACGACAATTTTGACATTTTAAAAGTTTCTTGTCATCTTCGGCATCTCCAACCAAACTATCATCTGTAAACTTATTTGTAAAGTAATAAATTGATAATATTAACTACGTAGATCGTCCGACAAGAGATATACATGACAAAGAAGGTTATGGTCCACATTTTCTGGATAGTGGTCAAATACATAACAAATTGAGGTGCAAATAATTGAAGCAATTTATCTTAGTAAGGTTATTGCACCAAAATTAAATTAGGTAGTGTCTCAAGTTCGTAAGAAAATTTCAAAGTTCAGCATGTAACTGATTCTCTCTGGGATGAGTGGATGACTGACGGAGAAAAAGCTAAATTAAATAATCTAATTATCTACTGTACTTCAGAAATAGAGATGTCAAAAACCAAACTATTTGTTGACATTTTAAATTAAACTGGACTAAATTAAAATGACTCCTCGAAACTGTTTGTGTTTATTATTTACAGTGGAAGGACAGACAATCGATTTTTGTGTCGAATGAGTGTGTTAGTTGGAAGCAACATCTCTAATTACCAAAGATATAAGTTCGGTACATTTGACATCTTTACCGGAGTTTCTTCTAAGGCATTTCGATAATGTTGATGTTGACTTCAACAAGAGAGACAACAATGTCAATTGTATGCAACAAGGAAAGAAGAAAAAAAATCAGAAACTCTAATGACTTTCTATGAGACCCATGTTGCCACAAAAGATTCATATCTTAACGAAAACAGTGGATTTGTTGCAAGTGTTACATCTTATATTATCTTGATATTCTTAATCATAGTTCAATTTTTAATGAAACAAAGATGTTAGATCTAGATCCGATCCTCTTTAAACGTGGCACTGTTAATTGCTGCAAAATTAAGGTGAAAGAAGCTAATTTCCAGTAGCTTAAGGAGAACATCAAGTCTAACAAATTAAACAAATAAATTTATCAAAGAGAACTTAAAATATGAACTTTGGAGTATAACCTAACCTTTAGCAAGAATATTCAGAACAAAGAACCTTTAACAAAGGTCACTTTTAAACTTCCTTTTGTCACATACATAACCTAAAGATAGGCTTCAAATTCTTGTCGTTTTGGTGAGTTGGTGCCTTAAGGTTTAAGAATACTTCAACTAAACAACAATTTAAATTGGTACCTAAAAATCACAATGCAAATGATAGACAGTCAATAATAATTACATGTACAAATACCAATTTAGGTTACTTTAATCGTTAGATCTAGTGAAATGGGTGGATTTCCTCAAATTTAGTTAAGAGTAGAATGAAGAGAACTTAGTAAAAACTACATGTATAAACGTAACACGTGACAGCAAAATCTTTTAAATTCTAACTATACAAGCTATATTAACTTAGCTACTTGATATTGTTCCTACAGAAAAATATAAAACCTGATCTAGATGTGCCAAAGCAAATTAGAAGAATATACAAAACCAAGCATTCCAACGAGTAGACCTCACCAACTCAGTGCTGTTATTGATAATGTCAACAAAATAAAACCCTTTAAGTTGTTATTGTTGTCTTTCTCAAGTGATCCGCTTTTCGTTGAGTTGTAAAGAAGTGATGGTAAAGAGAAAGTAGGGAAAGAAAAGATGTACAAAAGAATGGATTATTGCTTCGATTCATAAAAGTGAGATCTAGCTTTGTGCTGCTTGTTTGAGTCTAGCAGAAATCGAGTTTTCAAAAATCTGGAAACGCGCTTTCCTGGGAAAGCAAAAGGGTGCTTAAACACTGTTGTAATTTCTTCTTTAGAAAGGAAGTTTTTGAATATTCTTATGTCATTGCAGGAGTACCGACAAATTATAAAATTTGGTTGGTTAATCACCTCAACAAAACTTAAACACTTAGGTGAAAAGTAATGGATCCAACTCTATTATAGAGTGTTGCACACAACTTGTGTTTAACAATTTGGAATTATATTTGCTCAACACTTTCCCGCACGCGTGATCGAGATAATTTTTTTCGTGTCTACGCGTGGTCAATATAAGTTAGAGTAAGCCCCACAAGTCAATCAACTCGTTCTAATACCATGTAAAATTTGGTTAGTCTATCACCTCAATAAAATCTAAACAGTTAGGTGAAAAATAATGAATCAAACTCTATTATAAAATGTTATACACAACTTATATTTAACAATGTGAGACTATTTTTGTTCAACACAAATTTGTAAGGAATTCTCTCCATTATCATGATTAGCTCGTAAAGGAAAGAAACTCACATTACTCTACGAAAAGAAAAAAAATGCTTCTCGTAGTTCTGAATGTAATTCCTTTTTAGTTTCTAATTTTTCTCTACGTACATTTGCATTACCCAAAATGTCATTTCCAATTTCAGCACCTGGTTTATAAGTATAACAGAATTTATATTAACAAACTTTGATTGCCCCCATCTAATATAATCTCTTTCCTTTATTTCACAATTGTACTCTACATTGATTGGTTAAATTCCTTTCATTTATGAGTTTTTTGCCCCTGTCAACCTATTTCAAGCACTAATTTTTCCAAATATTTTCCTTCTAATTTCAATACTTTGAATTTTACAGATAAACTTTAAAAGTAATGGTAACATTTCAGAAGGTCCCTCTGTTGCGCAAATATTATGTGCTCTTGTAATTTCAGTTAAATCAACTTTACGATTTCAGCCGTATAATTTTGGCGGAAACATGCTTACATTTCTTGCTTGTAGCGGTACCAAATAATATAATTGCACATCTTCTTTCGTTAATATTTTTCCTTTGGAATTTCAATCATATATCCCTTCATATTACATCTAAAATGCAGCATGTAATTAACCTGATAATCACATGTCAACGAACTAGTAAGGCTTCAATTATCCATGTTTTTGTAGACTTCCCAAGATCTGCTAGAGATACATGGACACCTCTTCATGAATTTGTCTTGCTGAAATTTCATAAAGAGCAATCATTTGTTTCTGAAATTACTTTACGTAACTTTTTTGGCAAATAGCTAGGATTCTCCGATTCGGAATCTTTTCAGATTTCCAAATTTGAATTTGATATGTGTGAATAAATAGGAAAGATCCAACATTAAAATCCAAAATTTATCTTTCCTATTAATGTTCTTTGAAAGGAATTTTATCATATATTTTGATTGAGATTATTTTTTTGTTCAGGTGACCATTATCTACGATGAGTACTACAAACCCATAACTATAAATACTACTCTTAAATGAGTTAGCAAATTGTAATTAACTCTTTTTTCACATTCCAATGAGTTAGTACCTTGTAGGATAGAAGTTTGACTAGTTTCTCCCGATCACTTTTCTCCATTCAACCCCACTCTTGTAGGATAGAAGTTACTTTTGAGTGTCCAAACTCCAAACCATCGTCTAAGTAGTTGCCCAAATTATTCCAAGCACATCACTTCCAAATGACAAACACTCAGGCGATCGAATCTAAAAGTACTTGAAACGTCGGTTGTACAAAGCGATCCAAAGAAAAAGTTTTCTTTGGAATAGTAAATTATTCTCTAAGGTGTGTTACACAATTATCCCAAAAGATTCCCCGGAGACAAATTTACACAAACCACCCCAATAAATGAGCAAACCCGCCGCTGAAATCGGAGATTCCCGTTCCAAGTCCAACTCAAGTCACTCCACTTCCACCACTATAAAATCGGGTCCCCACGAATCCACTCCACCTCCCACTTTCCCTCACCGCCTCAACAGATTCCCCTCCTCCTCCTTCTCCGCCGCCGCTCCCGGCGAACCCAACTCCAACTGATCTCACACAAATCTCTCTCCCTCTCTCTCTCTCTCTATGGTGAGGGAGAGTAGGAGAGGAAGAAGAATCTTAACGTTTGATCCGAGACGATGGAGGGGTTTGTGTACTGGTCGATTCTCGCTCTCTTCCTCCTTCTCAAAGGTACTAATTTGATCGTCCCTTTATGGTTGGTTGGTTGGTTGGTTGGTTGATTAGGTAAAGTTGGCATCTTTTTGGGGGGTTTTGTGTTTGGATTTAGTTAAGTTTCTGGTGATGATTTGAGATGATGAGACCAAGTATTTATTTATTTATTTATTGATCGACAAGACAAAATAAGGTAACAGATCAATATTTGATCCTTCGCCTGCCACCATGTTTTGTTTTATTCTGCTGCGGAGAAACTTATAGGAATTTGTTTTGACCAATATCCAGATGCTTTTAATTAAGGAGAGATTGGTTGTTTTTAGTTCAAAAGAAAGAAAAAAGAAATTCTACACATGTGAAATTGATATCTCCCGATGGATCACCAACCACGAAAGATATTATTAGTGTTCTTTGAGTGACACCAAACTCCATACATAAACCATAACCTAACTAATATTTCATTATTCAAATGGATGATCATACAAGTACAAATGATGGCCTATTTATAGGCTACAACAACCACTCCAACTCAACTAACTCCAACTAACTCTAACTACCATGAGACCCATGTGACCTCTAAGCACCCAATCAAATTTTGTTACGTCATCAATCCACATCATATGTATAACACCAATTACAAATTACCACGTCACTTATATATTTTGATGCCTATCAGAAATCTTACCCAAATGCCAACAGTTGGATTCGGGATCTGATTATAATTAAGGAGAGATTGGTTATTTATTGATCTACTAACTGCCCTTCATCTAACTGTTTAGAGTTTTGTTGAGGTGGTGGAGTAACCATATTTCACAAAAATCACATGCTTAACAACTACCAGTCTACCACATGTTCGTGGCCTGTGGGACTGGTTGTGATCCTCCTTTCCAAGTCCGTACTTCAGCTCGTCGTTACAACACCGCAGATTATTTGAAGTTGGTCAAGGGTGCTCGTGGTTACAGAAAAAGAAAAGAAAAGAAAAACATGTAACTTTGTTCTTTGTACGCCTATTGTCCTTTGAAACTTTTGCTTCTGAATTAATCATTTCAATTTCTTATTTCTTGAATTTAATTCCATCTTTTTTTGGCTTCAGTCCATTGTGTCTTGTCTAATCAGGCATAATTCACAAGTGTTTTCATTAGGAATAGACTTCTTCATATTATTTTCCTGGTAACATAGTTTTTCTATGTTAACTATTTTCTATAAATTGCTATTCCCATTGCCAAGGTATTATAATTTGTTGTGCTTTACTAAGAGGACTGCTTTTGCGACTGTAGGTTCTATGACGTTTCAGGCATTTACGGGTACTTATGGAATAAACTATGGGAGGATTGCAGATAACATACCTGAACCCGCCAGTGTAGTTCAACTTCTGAAAGCAGCAAAAATAAAAAATGTCCGGATATATGATGCAAACCACAGTGTTCTTAATGCATTCACAGGCTCTGGTCTTGAATTGATAGTAATGATACCAAATGAGATCCTCAAGGATATGAACTCTAGTGAAGACGAGGCTGAAAACTGGATCAAACAAAACGTACAGCCATATCTACCCAATCTTATTCGTGGAATAGCAGTCGGCAATGAAATTTTGGGAAGTGGGAATCAGGATCTGGAAGAGGTTTTACCAGGCGCTGTAAAAAATGTATACAATGCATTGTCCAAGCTTCATTTGGCACATATTATTGAGGTCTCAACACCACATTCGCAAGCTGTATTTGCTTCTTCATATCCTCCATCGTCTTGTGTTTTCAGGGAAGACATACTTCAGTACATGAAGCCCCTTTTGGACGTGTTCTCGAAAGCAGGTTCACCCTTCTTCCTTAATAGCTACCCGTCATTGGCATACGATAGTGATCCCGAGCATATTGATATTAGATATGCTCTTTTTGAGCCAAACCCTGGAGTATATGATGAGAAGACCAAGCTGCATTATGACAACATGCTTGATGCTCAAGTTGATGCAGCTTATTCAGCTCTAGAAGCTGCTGGTTATGGGAAGATGGAGGTTCGGATATCTGAAACAGGTTGGGCTTCTCATGGCGACGAAGATGAAGTTGGGGCAACGGTGGAGAATGCTAGGACTTATAACTATAACTTGCGTAAGAGGCTTGCCAAGAGGAAGGGCACTCCTCTTAGACCACATATTGTGCTCAAGGCATACATATTTGCCCTGTTCAATGAGCATCTTAAGTCTGGAAAACTCTCTGAAAAGTATTATGGAATATTCAAGGCTGATGGGAGCATTGCATATGATATCGGATTTCCTGGCTTGACATCTTCCTCAACTCCATCCGCATACTGGATTCCCAGGGTATCCTTGCTTACCCTGCTGTTAATCTCCATTTCATTATTATGTGATGTCTTTTTGTTTTAGCTATATTAAAATGGAAGATAGATTTTCACCACTCTTTCTCCCAAAGATATAGCCCATGTCTCACTGCTCTAAAATTTGAGCTTCTTAATTTCAGGTTAAATTACGTATTTAGATTCTAGATTCTTTCAATTGTGCAATCATTTTTCACACAGTTGCCACTTTCCTAATAATTGTGTTGTACTAGAAACTGAAATAAGATCATTATCATGCAGTAATTACAAGAAAGAGAAGTATCAACCGCTCTAAAATTTTGATTATATTTTAGTCCAAGGATTGATGGTATCATGCCGGCATTTGCATAAGTTCAAATATTTCATGGAGTAGTATCCACTTCTCTGGATCCCATTACTTGTTCGGAACTGAAACAATGAGGAGAAAATAAAAAATCAACTCCAACTGTAGTTATTTTTGCCAGTCTTTCTTATTGATTTGCTCTAGTTTTCCGATTTCTTCTTATAGTTCTAGAAGAACAAGTAATGCATTAAGTGCTCATTATCCAATACCAAATCCTAAATTAGACATCTTGGTAAGATCAGAAGCAACCAAGTCAACAGCGACAACATTGCCTTGCAATACCAAACGATGCCTCTCTTTGTTCTAAGTTATAACTCTTGTCCGCATTAATGTTTCAGCATGCCAGTTGTATTTTACCTGTCCCTGAATGTAGTACAAATAAAGTTGTCTACGTATACATTTTTCTTCTACGCAATGATTTTTTTATTATTTTATGGAATGATTATGACAACTAAATATGTGTACCAATACCTGCTGCGGGGCATATACTAGTGAAGTTGTGTGAAGTAAAGATTTAAGAACAATGATATTAAGTTTCGGAAGCAATTCCCAAAGCCGAAGGTAGTATGGAAATTATACTTGGAATGCTTCTAAATATTGATGTGGTCTGTTTTCTTTTTTTAAGTTAAATTTATCTGGTCTGTTTGTTAGATATCTGGCAGTCTTTGTGACCACACGGAGATTCTGCCTGCTACATTTTTTTTTCTTGCTGCCGATAATTTGACGTCATACAACAGTAAAATAACTCGAATGAGCTTCAAGTACTTTGTTTGGGTCTATTTATTAAGTAGTAGAAGATAAGTGAAACAGTGTCAACCATCATAGATTTCCTAAGTTACCTGTGGATCGTGAGGATATGTTTTAGCAATTTTATCAAGTTGCAACGTTGTTAGTCATGAAATGTTTTCGTATTATGTTAATTCTCACAGGGTATACCAAGTTCAAGCTCTCACCGTAGCATGACCCTAACATATGTTGCTTGGGCGCCTCTGGTCTTCATAATTTGAACGGAAGGAGGAGCTACATCTTATTTAATCTTCATATTTATAACTCGATTTATTTGCTGATATTTTTGCTACATGTAATCAGCAATTTATATTGCAACACTTTCAATGTATACAACACTATTTGATAAAAGACTGAGGTTAACATCGTTTTAGGCTCCTCGGCATCTGTTTAATGATCGACACTCAATTGCTTTGCCTCTATTACAGATTGCATTAGAGGTAGGCCAAGGCTTTATTGTGTTTAAAGTTTTTAGGACTTAAGAGAAAAATGTATAAGCTGTAACACAAAACTTGGCTAGAAGTTAAGATGCTATGGCACATGATGAAAATGCCATCCTCCAATATTTTCCTGGTACCCAAATATCGTCAACTCTACAATTGACCCAGCCGTCGAAAACCAACCTGCATCGTTAAGCTAAAATGTGATATGTCAATACAAAGGGGGATCTGCAACAGTTATTAACTAATATTAGGTAAAATAATCAAATATAAATGTCTTGGATGAATTGCAAACAATATTCAGCCCTCTGATCCAAGACAATAAGATGATAAAATGGCAAAACAAGCATGCTTAGCACCTTTGGCTCACACAATTACAGAAATAAATAACCGTATGATAGCATAATTTACGATATGGGGCCTCAAGACATCCACCGAGAAACAAGAACCATCCAACTTTTGAACGATAAAAGAGTACAACCGTCAAGAACAACCAATATTCTTATAAATTTCTTTAGATGGTATCCAACTCGGCTGCCCTTCGTAGGATATAGACTGAAGCATGGTTTCATGATTGTGAAGAAGACCAGCTCAAGATAAGGGCGTCTACAAGTTACACATACGTACAGAACTCTGACCACGAGCACTTAAGCCATGGATTTTTTTCCCTTGTTTGTTGCTACACTATAGTTAGCAAACTATTCTGCGCATGAATTTAGCGTGTAAAAAGTGCATACCAGCTTGTCCGTAGGGTCACAATTGCAATGCGGACATACTGCAATTTTCCGTATAATTGAAGCACCAGCAATTGATCCCTGGGTTTACAGCAGCAATTGATCCCTGGGTTTACAGCAACCTGGATAAGCAAACAAGGGCAAATGACCGTAAGGCAAACCATATAAATTTTCTATTGGAATTCAGTGAAAGCACTGTCCCTGTACATAAAAGTACCAAACAATCATGTATGGATCCCACGTAACTACAATTGGTTCCTGTAATGTCTGTTTTTATTTATTCTTATAATAACCATCATATCTTAAAGTGGAGAAACTTGTATTGGCTGAATTCTTGTGAGTACATATTGTGTAACGAAGGAATAAGATATTTCTTCTTTTGCAGTGAAGATAGTTTTTTTTTCATTTTGGTAAGTTCAACAAAGACAATAATCAAGAACAGTTTCTCGTGAAAGATTTCATTTTTTTATCAGTTCTCGTGAAAGATTTCATCATTGTTGCCATATTTGGATTGATGATTAATAAACTAAATTATGAAACAATGTGAACCTTTATTAGAAGAAAATGATTACCTTGTGAAAAGTACAATCGATTCTAGTAAGATTTGATTGACCATTTTTCAAAATTCAGATTGTCAGGTTAAGAGTCCTAAAAAACAGGCAATCATGGATTAGTATAAAATGTCTAGCTTATGAAAAATACAACCAAATCTAGTAAGATTTAATTGACCATAATTTTCATTTAGATTTTAGATTGTCAGGTCAAAACTCATCAGTTGTTAAACAGGTGACCACTAAAACCAGAATGGACCATGTCCAAAAGTGACGACAATGCACCTCCGTGATCTAGCAAAAAAAAACAACTACAAAGCTTACCGGAGCTTTTACCATATTAAATGCAAGGTATGTAACCTGAAGCTCCATTGAGTGCTCAATGGAAAAATCGGCGCCGACAACGTGCAGAACCATTTTCTTCATATTCTGATTTGGTGACACACATTGTCTCAAAATCAGGACTGGAAGCTAGAAGTGATCCTCCTCTCCATACACCTAAAATAGGACTGGCAGAAGAACTTAAGATTAAAGGAGAAAAACAAGAAAGGCCAAAGGATGAACATTCCAAATAGTAAATTACTCTTCTTGAGTCATTATCTTCACTTTGTAATCTTCAGGAACAAGAGGACGAAGCTCCATTTCTCTGTAAAGTTAAAAGCATAGTCAGGATAACGTTTTTTAATATTTCAAGCACATGTGAAAGAGAATGAGAAAGCCTACAATCTTTCAGCAAATTGAGGGAACAGTGTGCTTCCACCCGTTAAAATAATGCTGCAACATAAACCATGACATCAACAAAGAGCTCAAATCAAACATCTTCTGAGAAAGGACTTTGTTAGTAATAGTAGACCATCATGTGAAAAGGGTTTGAGAATCAAAATATCCACCAAAACTTTGGCACTTATTTGTGAATATTTGACTAGAATCTAGCTATGCGTCTCTTGTTAGGAAATGGATTACCAACCCAATTTTGGATGCAATATTTTCATGTGTTTGACAGAAGGCTTGTAGGCTACAAGCCTCTGAAACCCAGCTACAGATATTCGAGTCAAATTGATAGGATTAAGCATATAATGAAAGCAAAACATTTTGAAACCTATTTACTTGTAGTATAAAAATTGCATCTTATTCTTATGTGTGTAGCTAGGTAGCTTCTTAATTGCTGATTCAAGTTACATATTTGTTACTTCCTAAACTCATATTTGAATATAATATTTATAACTTGAAATTCATGAAAGCACGTGAAACCGATTTCAAATACAATTAATTGGCTTTCCTATGAGATATTTTTCACTTGATATGGCTGAAGAATACAAAAAAAGTCAGCAACACATGATACAAACATTATAAGGTAGCATACCACTAGAATATAATCAGGTAACACACCACTAAGTCACTAACATATCCCACATCTGAGAGACAAAAGAGAGCCAATTGCATTTTACATTTGACATGATGTAGCTACCTTTCATACAGCACAGGGTGAAGGTGGGGATGACAAGAATTTACAGCTCGGGTAATGCACTCGGCCAACCCAGCTTCATTCATTCCTGCAATTTTTCAGATCACAGGTTAGAAGCATGTGGTTATGGTTTATTAACAAAACCACGCCTACAACCAAAAGTGCTTCAGAGGGAAATAACAGTTACATAAATCTTGAACGAATAACAATATTTGGAATACAAACCTACATCCGAAGGATGAAACATGACCTCTGGGACAAGAAAACGCTCATTGGTTAAGTTAAACTCCTGCACATGTAATGAAGTGTTCAGAGCCATGTGAAGTAGGCTTACACCAATGCTATCTTAAGGATTACATTTTTTGATAGATCTATCCTCTTTCTGTCTGAAGCATTATCCTTATCTTCATGACAAGGAGTGTCATCCTTGGCTTCTAACTTCCCATTAGAGTATCCATCACGCAAAGAGAGATATCTTCGTGCTTCATTAATATCCTTGACAGAGCCCTTTTTGTTTGTAATTCCATCAGGCAGAACATATGTGCACCTGAAAGGATTCTCTCTTCCAGGTTTCCTACGAAACCAATCATAGGCAGATATCAAACTAATGTTTGGACTTTGGACAATATGTCAATATCCAACTTATATAACATTTATGATTTATCATTGATACAAATTTGAGGTAAAGTATTGTAACAAAGTATAACCACAAACAAAATATAAATAGCATCTTGCTGAATTTTTGGTCTTTTGGTAGCACAAATAATTAGTTTAACTAAAATTCAGCAGTTGGCAGTACAAACTAATTAACAAAAAAATGTCCAAACATGGACTCAAGGAAAACACAAGTGATTGAACATTATTTCCGTAGAATTCATCATAGGAGCAATTAAACCTTTACCACAATACACTGTTTCGTCATTCTACATTATTATTGACAAAATCTCCTCCCACCTCAACAACATTGACGTTAACGAATCTACATTGCAACCAATATCAACTGAAATAAAATCACTAACCACTTCAATCGGTGTCCACCTAACCTTGCGATTGGTTTGCACTTTACAGGGAGTAGAGCAAAGTCTAAAACTCAAATTCCATAATTTCCTCCGGCCACAAAGTCGAACCAGGGGAACTCTTTACTAATACAAATTTTTAAGTCAGTGAAATTTCGTTCCAAATTTTTATAGTTTTCCAGCAAAAATATCACCTAAACATCATTCAAATTTCAAGTAGTTCAGTTCCCCACACCTAAAAATTTAAGTTCCCTGCAAACAAATCACATCCCGAAACAAAACACACTGGATAAAAAATAATAATAATACAAAGGCACGAACCTGGCGAGGCGAAGATCCCGATGAAGATCTAGAGAAACAAAGCAAAGCTCCTCCTTGGCGTGATCGATCAAAACCGTCTCATCCATAACATTGACGGCGCGATACGACACCAACTCCTTGAGATAATTCGTGAGCGCCTTCCCCCCAATGTCCATCCTCTTGACCGCATAATTCAGCGTGAAGTTCTGCAGCACGGGAGCAGCGTGACTAAACGAGAACCCGCAATCCACAACCAGACTACACTGCACCCCAGCGGGGCGCCTGCTGGCCTCGTAAAGATGCACGAGCGACGGGGAGTCGGCGACGTAGAGGGAGCGGAAGCCTAAGTCCTCGAAGACGAGCTCGTCGGTGGCGCGGTGGACGGCGGGAAGGTTGAAGAGGGGCTCGACGAGGAGGAGGGAGGAGGAAGGGGAGGGGAGGGAGCGGAGGGCGGAATCCCAGATGTCGCGCTGGAGGTCGGGGTTGACGAGGTAGCCACGGTCGAAGGGGCGACGGAGGGGCATGGAGGTGGGGTCGAGGTCAGGGGAGAGGAGGTGATCGCCGGTGAGCCACTTTTTTGAGGTGATCGGACGGCCGAGGCAGTTGGGGATTATTAGGAGTGGGTCCCGGTCGCCGGCGTATCCTGCTTTTAGGAGGCCGGCGCCGTTGTCGAGGACGACGACGTTGGAGGATGATGACATTGTTTTGGTGGAGGATTGGAACGGTGGTGGAAATGGAATGGAAGTAAAAGCCTAAAACCTTGCTCAATTATGGTTAAATTAGGGTACAAATTTAAACGAATCCAATTAAACCGGTCGAACTGGAACGAGTTAGGTCCGGTTTAGCCACGCGGTCCATTTGGATCACTTAAATATTGAGACTAGTTAGGACCCCGCTCCACTTATGTTTCATAGCCAAGTCTCACGACAAAACCTGATTTTTATGTTACTTGTTTGGGTTTTGTGTCTATGATATTTAAGTTTCCTCGCAAACACTCAATTCAAAGTCTTATTTGGGAGTGGTAAATAAATAAGTTGATTGACCGTAATTTTTTTAAATAATAATCAATTTTAAAAAAAATCGAAAACTAATCAAAAATAAATAAATTAAAACTACCACGATCGCGGGTCGAACCCGCGATCCGCGCGACCACGGATCGCGGGTCGAAACCGCGATCCGTGTTTAACCCGCGATCGTGGTAGTTTTAAATTATTTTTTTCTTTTGATTAGTTTTCGAAATTTTAATTAAATGTTTATTATTTAAAAAAATTACGGTTGATTGGGACAATTGTTGAATGAATATTTGTATTTTGCAAAACACTGTCCAATTGTTATTTCGCAAAACACAAAACGCTACCCCCACAAAACGCTACACCAAAATTTTAGAAACCCCACATAAAATTCTAAATTGAAGAAATTTAGAATTTTCAAGATTTATAAAACTCACTCAAACCTCAAAATTCAAGTTATCTAACCGCATCCTGGTTTATTAAACATACTCTTTTCTTTAATTCTAATAAATGGTGCTCCGCAGGTTAGGTGTCAACTATCCGAATGTAGTTTTAATCTGACGGAACAATTTTGGTTATTTCAGACGAATCAATAATGAAAGGGGAAAAACACTAGAACAAGATAATTTGGAGCTCAAAAATAAATCAAATTCAACCAAACTCCAACAGACCAACAACAACCTTTTGTCCCTGTGTTAGAATCATAAAAAATATCTTTGAATACTCCAAGAGACATCCACATTGGACCCAAAAAAAATCAAAAGATTTTTTTGTCCCTGTGTTTAAATTCAATTAAATCAGATGGATAACTCTTTATCAACCAACCACTTGTTAGTTGTTATTCTTCTTCTCGAGAAAGAGTAGAAACCAAACATCCCACCAACACAGCTCAGAGTTGGTTAGCTATGGCTGCGCCTTCCGCTTCCTTTCTCTCTTCACTCCTCAACTCCTCTCCAAAACTACTACACAACACCAATCAACCGCCTTCCTTGCCTTCTTCTTCAGGTACCATTTTTCGCAACAAAAAAAAAACATCATTTATTTTGTACGACATGTTTGTCTTTGGGTGAACTTTAATTTTGGAGTTTAGAAAGTATTCTTCCTTACTTTTTACTCACAAGTCATTGTAGCAGTTCAGTTCAGTAAAGTGTTTTGGCAAATCAATCACGCTAGATGGTTGGTTATCTGTACTTGCTGAGCTACAATTTTCAAGCTATGTTGCTTTTGAAATTTTATTCAAGGATTCATTTAGTAGATAATCATGATGTACCCTTAACATTTTTCCCTTTTACAAATATATAATTACAGATTTTCTCTTGTTGCAGCTTATAGTGTGGGTAGTACTCACTTGCTGGAGTATACACAAAGAAGGAATTATGTGAGGATTGTGAGGAAAGCGAGTAGTGTTGCAGCACCTGCAGTGGAAGAACCTAAAGAGTATGCTCTCTCTTCTTCTTATGTTGTCAAATTGTCAGATGATTTTCTATGTATAGTTTCCTCAAAATTTTCCATGAATGTCTGAACACTTGGTAGTTCTGAATTCTGACTGATCCAACCAAATCGGACCGGAATTACAACTGCTGATTTTGATGCTGTTATGATGGAGACGAAATTGTGTCTTTCTGATTGTAATGTATTTTTTTTTAAATCGTCGATAACTAAAGGCGATGAGCGTTAGCAAGGAATATGAACAACTTTTGCTCCAAATGGGGCATTCTTTTGGACACAACCATGAACCCAGTTCAGAAAACACAATTTGTGAATTATGTTTACACCAATATTTATGTGTGTTTGTTAACTGAATGGAGATTATTTCAGGTTCTCTCTACCTACTTGGGCGGAATTCGACTTAGGAAAAGCTCCTGTGTTCTGGAAAACTATGAATGGCCTTCCACCTTCTTCTGTATGTTGGTTGATCAACTTTGCTGTACATCTTAAATCTTTCATCACTGGCTCATTGAGGATGATTTTCACTTTGGCAGGGAGAGATGTTGACTCTCTTCTATAATCCTGCAGCAAGCAGCCTAACTCCGAACGACGATTTTGGAATCGCCTTTAATGGTAATTCGAGAAAGTTTGAAGCATTTCTTCAAGTTGAAGGGTTCACTATCACTAATGAGAGTGTAAACATTTCAGGGGGGTTTAACCAGCCTATAATGTGCGGAAGCGAGCCTAGGCAAATGAGAAGGAAAAAAAGAGGGAAGGCAGATTCTCCGATCTTCACCATAAAAGTTCGCATTCCGAAACATGGTAGGTATGTCTTTCTCAAGATGTATCGATGTATTATTCTTAACAATAACTTGACCATCAAACTATTTTCATTTTGACAGCGACAAACATTATTTTCTCCTTCACGAACGGAAACTATTGGGATGGTCCTTACAAGCTGCAATTCGAAATTCCTAAGATGTGGAGGAACCAACCACCAATTTTTTTCAACAAGGTACTCATATCCACAACTTTTTCAATACCTTCATGACTAAGAGCAATATGTATTAGGCACTGGTATAACTTCATAAGTATTTTCATTTTATCTGCAGGGTTTAGCTGAAGAGCTGAGCGAAGTAGGTGCATGTGAGGAAGCGATCTTTCCAGACTCCAACGTCGTTATCGGTCGTTGCGTAATGATGGGAAACTTATCGGCCAAAGGGGTATGAAGCCTTCTCTTCGATGCACATTTGGTTCTTTTGCACTAACAAGTTGTTTGACAATGTGTTACTACTAATGCTATAGGGGGATCGCTGCCAATTAGAGTTTGTTCCAGGGTGCACAGATCCCAGTTCACCAAGTTTCAATCCCCTTGCCAATGTTGATGATGGATCTTGCCCTTTGGAGTTGGATTCAGATTCAGAAGAAGCATAGAACTACAACATGCTCTGTGACATATTGGATCATTTCATGGTTGCAAAGTATAATATGACTCGGACATAACTGCATGGCTCTTTGTTACCATACGAGTGGTAGTGGGGAAATTGTTAAATGTTTCCATTGAACATTCAACATATCGTTGCTAAGACATCTTATTTTACACTGTAATGAAATGAAAGGTGGTGTACCACAACCAGTATCGAAATTTGTCCCATCAACTCGGAAATTATTTTATGAACATACTTGGCGTACAAAATTTGGTATGGCTTATTGAGAGAATTGTTGGGAAAGAGATCTAACAATGCACTAACACGATACGGATTAAACGCACCACGTATAACGTACAAGTGTAATATTTCCTTCATTGTGAGTTGAGAGATTATGCTAGAGAAAGATCTAGAGTGCTTTGAATGACGTATTGTCTCCATATACTTGTAATCTCGGTTGTTTCTCTTGTTGGAGAAGCGGAAGAAGGAAAAGAAACACGCAGGAGACCCCCAAAGACGTAGGCACGTTGCCGAACCTTGTAAATCACGTGTGTCGTGGTTGTTTCAGGTGTGCGTTGTATTTGTTTGTTTATTTCCATCTTATTTGTGTTCTTGTTGCATTAAATTTGGGATAGGGTCCGAAGTTATTTCCGTAAGTCAATATTCAATATTGCGTGGTGCGTTTAATTTGTATCGTGTTAGTGCATTGTTAAATCCCTTTTCCCAACAGCTGGTATCGGAGCTTTGATTGCACTTTCGATGACGGATGATGTGTGGAACTTTCGGGTGGAGAAATTCACCAAGAAGGAGAACTTTTCGACATGGCAACGGAGGGTTCGTGCATTGATGTCGCAGACGGACGGACTACTGCTGACGTTGGATGGAGTTGAAAAGAAGTCGTCGAAGATGACCGACGAAAAGTGGGAGAGTCTGAATCTCCGGGCTATTGGGATCATCGAGTTGTGTCTCTCGGATGATCTACTTTTCGAGGAATCGGCGAAAATCGCGGTAGAATATTGGGAACTTCTGGAGGAGAGGTTCATGAAGAAGAACCTAAGCAACAAGTTGAATCTGAAGCGTCAGTTGTGCATGTTTCGGATGAAGGAGAACACACTGTTCATTGAGCATCTCTCGGTGTTCAATAAGTTCATAGCTGATCTAACTCAGCTAGATGACAAAAATGGAGGATGTCGACAAAGCAATATTGTTATTGAAATCACTGTCGGACTCGTATGAGAACTTGGTGAATACGATCATATATGACAATGGTTCGTTGGTGTTGGAGGAGGTCAAGGGCACGCTGATCTCCTACGATGCAAGGAAGAATTCGAATAGTAGCTCTTTCGAGAAGGGTGAAAGATTAATCGCAGCACCGGAAAGGGGCAAGACGAGTAACAAAGGAAGAAACAACGGAAAAGGACGATATAAATCAAAGGGGAGATCCTTTGAATGTTTTTTCTACAAGAAGGTGGGTCACACGAAGCGTAATTGTAGGGTATTCAAGGAGTTGTTGCAGAAAGGGAAAACGGGTATAACTCTGCTAGCGTGGTGGAGGAGAAGAACGAAACCGACATTCTAACAGTTTGCGCTGCAGGTATCGACAAATCATCATCTGGATGGATTTTGGATACAAGAGCTTTGACAGTTGTCGATGCCGGAAAAGAAGTTATATGGTTGAAGGGTTTGGTTAGCTCTTTGGGGATGGAACAAGCAGTGACCAAATTGCACTGCGATAGTCAAAGTGCAATTTATCTAGCCAAAGATCAGACGTTTCATTCAAAAACCAAACATATTGAAGTAATGTACCATAAGATCCGGGAGTGGATCGAGGAAGGGCAGGTTGTTCTCCAGAAAATCGACACAAGCGAGAATCATGCGGATATGATGGCCAAGGTGGTCAATCGGGAGAAGTTCGAGTTGCGCTCGAAGCTTCTCAATGTCCTCAGAAACTGAGAAGGAGGACGCTCCGGGGGTAGTGTCAAACGGTGCCTCATGAAGGCACGAAGGATGCGGGTTAGAAGAAGACTCGGGTAACAAATCTAAACCAATGTGGAGATTGTTGAATATTGGTCTATATTTGTTAATGAAGCAAATCCAGGACGAATCGGTCGACCGGATGGGATCCGGTCTACCGATCCAAAACTCCAGGACTTTTTGGCGATGTAGGGTTCGGACTACCATCAGAGGACAACAGACACTTTGAAACAACGGGTTCGGTAAACCGTTAGAGAGATTTTTTGGTGTTCCGAGAATCTAAAAGTGTCTGTCCAAATTGGAACGGTCCACCGAGGGGTGCTCGGTCGACCGTGGGGTTGTTGGAGAATTAGTTAGTGTAGGATTTCTTGTTTAATTATACATATATATTTTCGAAATTTTTATGTATAATAAGGATCAATTACAATTTTCTTTGATTTATTTCATGCATGCATCAGTTTGTTTTAACATCTAGTTTCAAAACTCTATTAAAACAAACAAGGGCTCCGAAATTCATACCTAGAAGTTCTCAAAAACTTCTTGAAGATTCGGAGACGTTGGGGATGCTTCTCGCCGCGCCGGATGCCTCCGAGTGTTCACCGAAACCCTAAACAAGGTTGGAGAGAAAGGAGCTAGCCAATCGATCTCCAAACAAGCTTAGAATCTAGCTACAAACCCCTTCCTTAGCCTCTGAGATTTCTCATTCCAAAGACTTAGAAAACTAAGAGAATTTTCGTGGGTTTTAGTAGTGAATTAGGAGAGAAAATAATTTCTGAATTGTGTGTCACAATTAGGGAGAATAAGGACATATTTATAGGTTCCAATCTTACTCTTAATCATGACTATTCTTTAGCCACGGTTTTATGACAATTTCTCTCACAAACTAATTCCATAATACATTATATGCACCCATAAAATGTTTGACCAAATTTGGAGCTAATCCAACCATCGATCAAATTAATCTCTTAATAATCAAAGGTAGAAAATCGACCGCTGTTCGGTTTACCGAGTCCCACTCGGTTAACCGAATTTGTCACGATCGTTTAACCGAGTACGTGGCGGATGACCGAATCTTAAGGGGAAAAATTCTCCTTAACCGATCGGACCCATTCACGTGTAAGACCGAGTGCTATTCGGTTAACCGAAAATATCGGAACTTGACATTGTTCGGTCGACCGTTTCTGGTTCGGTACACCGTACCAAAGTTCCAGGCACTTTGGTCAAGTTCGGTCAATCAATTACGATTATCCGTTCCACGTTCGGTTGACCGATCCATAGATCCTTCGGTCGACCGAACCTCAACGGATTACCGAACTTCTACCCGATTTTGCCTATTTCAAATTTTGGATTTTTTTTTCAACAAAATTTGAACTTGGGGTTTTAGCAAATTCACAACTTATGCAATATATTATCCTATGCAACAATAAATTATTGCACCCCATAATATATGCATCTCATATGAATTTATCATGATTCTAATTATGTTATGTATACAACATAATTGATTTTACTCGTTCACCACATGTGTCATATTTTCTATGAGAAACCCGACACATCATATGAACCAAAAATCAAGCTTCTTGTTTCACGGTTTTTGCGGTGTGACCTATGGGAGGATCTAAACTAAGTTGGCAGTGATATTAAGAGCTTAATATCACAAGCTATAAGCGGTATCTAGCTACACATTATAGCTCCCAATTAGTTAGATGTCTTAATTCCACTCGAACCAAAACCCGATCCATTTAGTGATGGAGTGCACCACTTGTGTCCGTCCCTTGCCTCATGATATTAAGAATACACACAAAGTAGTATTGTGTCATCTTTGTCTTAGTATTCATTTCTTGATCTCTTTAAGCTAGTTATAAATATGTGACTTAACTCAAATCACATTGTGCACATTATAACTTTGCTTTATCAAGGGGCCCACTAATATCATCACTCAATTAAGAGGGGCAATGATAGTCTTTTGACTAACTATCTTCTCCAACAAAAGTTGTACTTAACCAACTAATGCCTTTACACTACACTCATCGATAGCTCAAGACACCAATCTAATTAAGAACTCCTTAAGCGATCGGATATAAGTCTCATATCAAAGGACCAAAGACACAGTAAAATATTAATGACACAGAAACACATTTCTATAATATTTTACTTATTAGGTCTATTCAGTATACAAAAGTAATATTTTCCTCTTTTGCATACCCGTGTTATCACTCACTTGTAGAGCTACAATGATCTATGACCAACACGACAATCTTAACTCGGTAATTAATGTTCCATGTTAATTACCATGATTGCGAATATCTTTTGTTTTATGTAAACCAATATCTTTTAGAGCTCTACGGTTAAGGACCAAGAGCCTCTTCCTTAACACTTCCAAAAGACGAATAACATAAACAAGGAACAAAACGATTTCTCATTCAATTCATAATAATTGGCATTTAAAAGTAAAACTTTTAGAACACATTCCCTTCAATCTCCCACTTGTTATTAAAGTTTTCTTTCTCATACATACTCAATGCATAAAACAATAATAACTAGGGCAAACCCCATTACATATCAATCATCAAGCCAATCTACATGGTTCCTCAATCCCATGGACTCGAAATGCATTTCGCCCTTGGCTTGGGATAAGGGTTTTGTGAATGGATCAGCTGTGTTGCTGTTGGTGTCCACCCATAACAGATTTATTTTGCCTTCGTCGATGAGGTCACGTGTCACGAAGTACTTACGATCCATGTACTTCACTTTGTGGTGTGATCTAGGATCCTTGATTTGCGAGATAGATGCACTATTATCGCAAAATAGCTCGATGGGTCTCTCGCTTGTGGGAACTACTCCAAGCTCTTCAAGGAACTTCTTGATCCACACTCCTTCCTTGCTCGCTTCAGCGACAGCCATTACTTCTGAAGCAGTGGTTGAATCGGCCGTAGTGGTTTGCTTCCAGCTACGCCAACTCACAGCTCCACCATTCAGAAGGAAGACGTATCCTGATTGCGACCTTCTATCGTCTGGATCACTCATGAAACTCGCATCCGAGTAACCTTCAGCTATCAATTCCCTTTGTCCTCCATAAACAAGAATCTTATCCTTAGTCCGATTAAGGTACTTTAGGATATTCTTGACCGCAGTCCAATGCTCAGGACCTGCGTTGGATTGGTGACGACTTGTCACACTTAGAGCATACGAGACATCTGGTCTTGTGCAAGTCATCGCGTACATGATCGACCCAATTGCCGAAGCATAAGGGACATCCTTCATGTACTCTAAGTCCTTACGTGATTGCGCACGTTGAGACTTCTTGAGTTGCACACTCATACTCATTGGCACACTGCCCTTTTTGGAGTTGTTCATCTTGAACCTTTCCAAGACCTTGTCAATGTATGCACGTTGACTGAGGCCAATGAGTCTACGGGGTCTATCTCGATATATCTTGATTCCCAAGATGTATTGAGCCTCACCCATGTCTTTCATCGAAAATGCAGATTTCAATGAACTTCTCGTTTGCTCAAGCAAAGGAATATGATTGCCCATAAGCAATATGTCATCGACATATAGGATTAGGAATACTACATGGCTCCCACTAACCTTCTTGTATACACAAGGTTCTTCCTTACTTTGAATGAAGTGAAGCTTCTTCACTTCCTCGTCAAAGCGTTTGTTCCAACTCCTTGATGCTTGCTTCAATCCATAGATGGATCTTTGAAGCTTGCATACCTTCTCGCTATTCTTTGGATCTTCAAAACCTTGAGGTTGTACCATGTACACATCCTCCTCCAAGTTCCCATTCAGGAACGCCGTTTTGACATCCATTTGCCATATTTCATAATCGTGAAATGCGGCAATAGCGAGCATGATCCGAATAGACTTGAACATGGCAACCGGTGAAAAAGTTTCATCATAGTCAATTCCTTGAACTTGAGTGAAACCCTTCGCTACAAGCCTCGCTTTGTAGGTTGTCAAGTTCCCATCCATGTCCATCTTCCTCTTAAAAACCCATTTATTATGAATGGCCTTTTTCCCTTGAGGAAGGTCAACCAAGTCCCATACTTGATTATCATACATGGATTCTATTTCGGATTCCATGGCCTTAAGCCATAGTTTGGAGTCTTCCCTTTCCATTGCTTCTTGGAAGGTCAAGGGATCATTGGTATCTAGTACCATGATTTCATGAAGTCCCAGATACAAATCGGGTTTCTTCCTTTCCCTTGTTGACCTTCTAAGTTCTTTTGGTTCTTCTCGTGTCTCTTGAACTTCTTCCACAATTTCTTGAGGAATGGGTTCACGTTCAACTCTTGAACGTACACTTGGTGGGGATGATTGAGATTCTCTCACAATTTCTTGTGATGGTCTCTCGCTCACGCTCCCACTAACCAAAGGAATCTCGGTTGGGCCTTCATGATCTTGAATGTCATCATTCATTTCATGATCTTGTAGAGTATCTTGAGTTTCCTCAAGCACAACCCTACTCCCACTACTTTTTACTCTTTCTAGAAATTCCTTTTCCAGAAATGTGGCATCCCTCTCTACAATCACTCGATTGGAGGTGATATGCCAAAAGTAGTATCCTCTTGTCTCACGAGGATAACCAATAAAGAAGCACTTATCCGCTTTTGGTTGAAGTTTGGTCGACATCAATCTCTTGACGTAAGCCTCACAACCCCAAATCTTGAGAAAACTGAGCTTAGGTGTTTTACCACTCCATAGCTCATAAGGAGTTTTCTCCACGGATTTGGATGGAACATTATTTAGTGTATAAGCCGCAGTTTGTAGTGCATAACTCCAAAAGTAAAGAGGTAATTCCGCATGACTCATCATTGACTGAACCATATCGAGCAATGTCTTATTCCTCCTTTCGGATACCCCATTCCACTGAGGTGTACCGGGAGGGGTGAGTTGAGGTACAATACCAAACTCCTTTAGGTATGAGTCAAATTCGGCACTTAAGTACTCACCTCCACGATCCGTTCGTAGAGACTTGATTTTCTTGTCGAGTTGGTTCTCTACTTCATTCTTGAATTCTTTGAACTTGTCAAAGGATTCACTTTTGTTTCTCATTAGATAAACATAGCCGTAACGACTATAATCATCCGTGAACGTAATGAAGTACCTGAAACCATCTCGTGCACTAGTACTCATTGGACCACATACATCGGAATGTATCAAATCCAACAAGCCATTCGCCCTTGGGCCTTTCTTCTTGAAAGGCTTTTTGGTCATTTTTCCCATTAGACATGGTTGGCACGTCTCCAATGATTTAAAATCAAGTAGACCAAGAAGGTTAGCTTCTTGCAATTTCTTGATGCGCTTTTCATTTATGTGACCAAGACGATAGTGCCACAAGAGAGTGTCATTCTCGTGAGTGGTCTTAAGTCTTTTGTTATTGATATTAAAGATTTGTTTATTATCCAATTCAAGCAAATAGAGACCATTCCTTATGAATGCATTTGCATAGAACACACCATTCTTCGATATAGACAAACAAAAATTTGAAATATTTATATTAAAATTATCCATATCCAGACATGATACAGAAATAATATTCTTGCTAATCGAAGGTACATAATAAACATTCTTTAGACATAAATTTAAACCACTACATAATTGAAGCACCACAGAACCTTGTGCAACCGCAGACACGTTCGCACCATTTCCGACCTTCAATTCTACCTCGTTCCTTACGAGTTCCTTCCTATCCATGAGTAGCTGCACATTAGAAACTATGTGAGCACAAGATCCGGTATCAATTACCCAATCCTGGACAGAGGTGGCTAAATTTATTTCAATAACAAATATACCTTTGGCCTTTTTGGGGCGCCTGCGTTCAATCACTCCGTTGTCAAGGTCTTCCTTGTACTTGGGGCAATTTGGCCGGATGTGTCCTTTTTCACCGCAGTGAAAGCACTCCGTATTGGGAGTTGGAGATTTCTGAGATTTCCCCCTCGAGGCACTCGCACGAGCACCTCCTACTCCCTTGCTCTTGATTGAACCACTTTTGGTAGATTTGCCCTTTCCTTTACCAATCTTATGGCCCCTCCCATGGACGGCAAGGACTTGCTTGTCCCTACCCTTGCCCATGTCAACTTCAGCAGTTTTGAGAGCGTTGTGCAGCTCCTCAAGACTCACCCCTTTTTCACGCACGTGATAGTGCATCACAAAGTCCTTAAAGGACGGGGCTAGAGAGCCAAGAATCATATCTTCAGCAATGTCCTCGGGCATTGGTGAAGAGAGCTTTGCCAACTTCTCAAGGTATCCTTGCATCGTGAGAAAATGCATAGATACCGATGTTCCCTCCGCCATATGGCACCTTGTGAGTGCGATGGTGGTCTTATAGCGCTCCTTTCGGGCACTATCCATGAACATCTTAGATAAAGCCTCCATGGTCTTCTTGGGTTTTGAATCCAAGTATTTCGCTTGGAGCGAGTCACCCATGGATGCTAGCATAAGACCGTGAACCTGGTTCTCTTGGTCTTCCCACTTGGCCTTAGCCTCTTTCTCTTCATCGGTTAATCTCTCATTCCACTTTGGGATTGGACCTTCCAAAATGTGAGATAGTTTCTCAAACTTTAACACGATGTTGAGTTTGAGTTGCCAACTAATGAAGTTTGAGCCATCATTTGCTAAAGGGTGTTTTTCTATCATGGATCGTACGATAGGTTGGATGTTCGACATTTTTCTACAAAATAAATCATACAGGTTTTAATGCCAATTTTATGTTTTAATACACATGCATACATATATCGAATATATAAATGTAAATGTTGCAAATTAAATCTTGCCCATAAATGCAACAACCCAAGATCCTATTAATTGTAATATAGACTAGCTAAGGGCTATCGAATACATTACAATGTCAAGGTAAGAAAACATTTTCTAATCACAACCTTTTTGAATTTTAGCAACATTTAGCATCTTCAAACTTTTGTGACTCTTGTCGTTTTAATTATGAGGGAATACGACCTATCCTCGTAAGAAAAACTTTTTCCCAAAACCGAGCGAGGGCTCTAGGTAATGTTAAGAAAACTTATTTTCATTTGATACGAGATACGTTTATCTATTGTATTCACAACTAAACATACTTGGGGTTCACTAGGGTGAGACACACCTCATATATTTAATTGTGGCACAACAACAGACAACCTTTATACCTCCCACTATTCCCAAAGATAGAGGGAACTATCTCTCGCTAAGGGCGAGCAGAATATCCCTCGATCAATGGCTGCTAGTGGATGAAATAAGAAGGAAATTTATTCTTAATTTTTGTTGGACAATTTAACATGTGATTTAGAATTTTAGGTTATCATGCATATTATTAATCATACACATCCTAACATTCAACACATTCATCACATGCATGGTAGAAATTAAAAATAGAAATTAAACATTCACACAATCCACATCGTGTGAGTTTATATGTTCCCTTCGATCCTTGATCCTCGATCCCCGATCCTCGATCCTCGATCGATGCGCTACAGCGGCGACTTCCTCTTGCACCGGAGATGTAGATTTTACAGAAAATAAACATGCTCCTCACATTCGATAAAACCGACTAGTGCAAGTCCTATGTAAAAACCTCTCATATGCTAATGCAACTATCTAAAAGACGGAAATAGAGAGAATTTTGGCTTTTACATACATAAGCCCCTGTATAATAATAATGACATACATTCATAGCTTCTGATTTTGGAACATATAAACTCACAATCCTGCAAAGCAACTCAAGCATCCATGCACGCAATTGCTATAAACTATACAAACTAGTTTATCAAGCATCTAGAATCCCAAACAATTCTTTGAAAAATATTTTGAAATCCATTAAAAACATTTTTCATTCATCCATAGTTCAAAAACTATTTTTGAACCGCTGTCCATCCAATATCCAATTTCCAATGGAAAGATGAACTGCAGTTTTTCGGTTTTGTTGATTCTCTTACCAAATAATCGTTTATATTTAAACGAAATTATTGCAAGTTAGACTTATGTCTAAATCATAATTCTAATAATTACATGACATGTTTTAAACATTCAAAACATTTAAAACGAATTATTATAATGAATTATTTCAACAAACATTTAAAGACCGAAAAACTGGTAAAACGAATTGTTTAAATCCTAGATGGTAAACTAAATTGGTTTACAGCCATAAATCATGAGAAAATTGAACCCTATGCTCTGATACCACTGTAGGATTTCTTGTTTAATTATACATATATATATTCGAAATTTTTATGTATAATAAGGATCAATTACAATTTTCTTTGATTTATTTCATGCATGCATCGGTTTGTTTTAACATCTAGTTTCAAAACTCTATTAAAACAAACAAGGGCTCCGAAATTCATACCTAGAAGTTCTCAAAAACTTCTTGAAGATTCGGAGACGTTGGGGATGCTTCTCGCCGCGCCGGATGCCTCCGAGTGTTCACCGAAACCCTAAACAAGGTTGGAGAGAAAGGAGCTAGCCAATCGATCTCCAAACAAGCTTAGAATCTAGCTACAAACCCCTTCCTTAGCCTCTGAGATTTCTCATTCCAAAGACTTAGAAAACTAAGAGAATTTTCGTGGGTTTTAGTAGTGAATTAGGAGAGAAAATAATTTCTGAATTGTGTGTCACAATTAGGGAGAATAAGGACCTATTTATAGGTTCCAATCTTACTCTTAATCATGACTATTCTTTAGCCACGGTTTTATGACAATTTCTCTCACAAACTAATTCCATAATACATTATATGCACCCATAAAATGTTTGACCAAATTTGGAGCTAATCCAACCATCGATCAAATTAATCTCTTAATAATCAAAGGTAGAAAATCGACCGCTGTTCGGTTTACCGAGTCCCACTCGGTTAACCGAATTTGTCACGATCGTTTAACCGAGTACGTGGCGGATGACCGAATCTTAAGGGGAAAAATTCTCCTTAACCGATCGGACCCATTCACGTGTAAGACCGAGTGCTATTCGGTTAACCGAAAATATCGGAACTTGACATTGTTCGGTCGACCGTTTCTGGTTCGGTACACCGTACCAAAGTTCCAGGCACTTTGGTCAAGTTCGGTCAATCAATTACGATTATCCGTTCCACGTTCGGTTGACCGATCCATAGATCCTTCGGTCGACCGAACCTCAACGGATTACCGAACTTCTACCCGATTTTGCCTATTTCAAATTTTGGATTTTTTTTTCAACAAAATTTGAACTTGGGGTTTTAGCAAATTCACAACTTATGCAATATATTATCCTATGCAACAATAAATTATTGCACCCCATAATATATGCATCTCATATGAATTTATCATGATTCTAATTATGTTATGTATACAACATAATTGATTTTACTCGTTCACCACATGTGTCATATTTTCTATGAGAAACCCGACACATCATATGAACCAAAAATCAAGCTTCTTGTTTCACGGTTTTTGCGGTGTGACCTATGGGAGGATCTAAACTAAGTTGGCAGTGATATTAAGAGCTTAATATCACAAGCTATAAGCGGTATCTAGCTACACATTATAGCTCCCAATTAGTTAGATGTCTTAATTCCACTCGAACCAAAACCCGATCCATTTAGTGATGGAGTGCACCACTTGTGTCCGTCCCTTGCCTCATGATATTAAGAATACACACAAAGTAGTATTGTGTCATCTTTGTCTTAGTATTCATTTCTTGATCTCTTTAAGCTAGTTATAAATATGTGACTTAACTCAAATCACATTGTGCACATTATAACTTTGCTTTATCAAGGGGCCCACTAATATCATCACTCAATTAAGAGGGGCAATGATAGTCTTTTGACTAACTATCTTCTCCAACAAAAGTTGTACTTAACCAACTAATGCCTTTACACTACACTCATCGATAGCTCAAGACACCAATCTAATTAAGAACTCCTTAAGCGATCGGATATAAGTCTCATATCAAAGGACCAAAGACACAGTAAAATATTAATGACACAGAAACACATTTCTATAATATTTTACTTATTAGGTCTATTCAGTATACAAAAGTAATATTTTCCTCTTTTGCATACCCGTGTTATCACTCACTTGTAGAGCTACAATGATCTATGACCAACACGACAATCTTAACTCGGTAATTAATGTTCCATGTTAATTACCATGATTGCGAATATCTTTTGTTTTATGTAAACCAATATCTTTTAGAGCTCTACGGTTAAGGACCAAGAGCCTCTTCCTTAACACTTCCAAAAGACGAATAACATAAACAAGGAACAAAACGATTTCTCATTCAATTCATAATAATTGGCATTTAAAAGTAAAACTTTTAGAACACATTCCCTTCAGTTAGTTCGTGGGAGAAACGTTCTCGCGGTATACCGAGTCGCACGAAAAAGCGTTCCCGCGGTCAATCGGGAAGGATTCGGTTAACCAAATCGCAACAGGAAGCGTTCTTGTTTAGTCAATGACGATCGACCAAAGGAGCATCAGTCGACCGTTGCCCACGAATTTTCAGCTCAGTTTTGCTTAATTGTAGCTTGATTTTTGAGTCTATAAAATGACTTGTTTGCTCTTGGTTTTAACACAACACATATAACGTACAAGTGTAATATTTCTTTCCTTATGAGTTGAGAGATTAGACTAGAGAAAGATCTAGAGTGTTTTAGATGACATATTGTCTCCATATACTTGTAATCTCGGTTGCTTCTCTCGTTAGAGAAGCAGAAGAAGGAAAGGAAACCCGCAGGAGACCCCCAAGGACGTAGGCACGTTGCCGAACCTTGTAAATCACGTGTGTCGTGGTTGTTTCAGGTGTGCGTTTGTATTTGCTTGTTTATTTCCATCTTATTTGTGTTTTGTTGCATTAAATTTGTGATAAGGTCTGAAGTTATTTCCGCAAGTCAATATTCAGTATTACATTATGCGTTTAATTCGTATCGTGTTAGTGCATTGTTAGATCTCTTTCCTAACAAGAATACAATGCACATTCTAACATTAACTGTAATTAGCCAAATGGTTTATTGCATCCAATTGTGCTTCACTTGTATGCATTTAGATGCTTGAAACTACCTGAGCATTGTATTTAGACCGACAAGGATGGCATTGTAATAGAAATTTCAAACGAATATGCAATTCATAAATTGAAAACCTCTCATGAATTATTTTTTATTTTTTTAAAATCTTACTATTAAGACCCCAAAAAATATCATCTCTGAAGGTGTTGTCTGACATAGGATCAACTGTAACTTCAAGATGATGAAATAAGACATAAGAAATAACATTTGAAGGGACATCACCCAGCCTATTATACATCGCATTCATCTACAAAGATGGCCTGCACCTGATCATCACCACACGCCGCAATTTTCTTCTCTCCCCACGAGAAAGTGTCCTCGTTTGCTACTCTGCCGAAAGGAATAGAAATATGAGATAGTTCAGTATGAAATATGTCACAATGTCACCTAGCAGTAACATCTCTCAATATAAGCTGCCCAATCAACAAAACATCTCCTCAGTAAATAAGGTTTTGTCTGAACAAGCAGATCCTTGAAGGTTGCACGGTTGGAAATCATGCAAGAGATAAACGAAGTGAAAGAATATCATCTACGCACCTGAGCTTGCATTCGGCATTTATTCAGATATTGTGTCTTTTGTTTTTTGGTTCCCGATTTCGGCGGTATGGGCAGTCTCATTCCCTGTATTTTCAGCGCAATCTGAGTTAGTTTTGGTAAACAGGACACTGCTAGAAACAATTAGGGAATCAAATGACCAACTATACATGATGGAGGAGCTCATTTGGACAAATGTAGATGCTGTTTGATAATCAAATATCAAACTACTGAAGTAATAATTCATTAAATAGGCAATAATGCATACAAACAGCAGTATCCAGAAAATAACCAAGCAAAAAAAGACACCAACCCACCTTCTCTTCCTTTTCTTTGGCTGGCAACTTTTGTGTGCTGGTTGGTATATAACCAAAAACATCATGAAGGAGTTCATTATCCTAGAAAAATGACATAGCATATCACTTGTGAAATCTATTAGCTATTACCAAAAAAAACTGAATAGGCAGTAAAGAATGCACATTGGCAAGTATAGGACAGACAAAAACCTGCATGTGCTTGAGATATCCACCACCAAGAAAATTCTTCATAAAGTTCAACTGAAAGATGGAGGTTTCAAAAGAATTTATAAAACATACAATCATCACAAATCAAGTAAAATTAACAAACAAAAGAAAATCCATTTGTCGTAGCATACCTGTATTAATTGTGCCCATGAATTAAGTTTTAGAGGACCATGCTTATTCAAGACCTTGATCTCGACTTCCTTCAAATCTCGGGTCTGAAATTTAACGTCAACATCAGAAAATTTTGGTTTCTCTTTCATATTTTTTCAAGTATGGATTCTCTTTCACTTGAACATTTACCAATTAGTGGAGAAGGCATTATAACCAAAGTTTACCTCAATAAATGTTGAAACACGCTGGAATAACTTTATTTGATTCTTAAGATCTGATTCACTAGAAGTCTTGCCACCATCATTCGTTGAAAGATTCCTCACTTGGCTTACTATTTTTCCCTTTAAAGCTTCAACATGTGCAATCCCTTCAGAAATATTAGCAGTCCTAGTGTTCAAGGCATCCTTACCTTCTTCACTGTTTCCGCAGAACCTATCAAACCGATCTATCTCATATATGAGGGCAATTGCTTCTCCACAAGAAATACGAACAGGGTAGTCCTCCTTGTTAAGCAGATTTGAAAAATATGACAGTGACCTGCATCATTTAACCATGGGCCACGTTATTGTAAAAGAAGTTGATTTAAAATAGTTAAGAAACAAGCAATGAGGCTATACTCACTCCCGCCAATTAGTGAAATGTATTGTCCAATCATTTAGAGTAGATAGTAGAAATGACCAAGCAGAGATGGCTGCTGCTAGCAAAGGGTTTTCCAGCTTCTTCATATTCTGAAAAGGCAAAACATCATAAGATTCATGTCATCTGCCATCATGGGGCAAAAGAAGAAGCAGATAGTTGACAGCATCAAAGACCCTAAGGAGATGGCAGTATAATAGCCACATTCTAATTAAGGTTGAAAACAGAAAGAAGGAACATACGTTATCACTTAATTTGGGGTGAATTAATTCCCAAATGTTTCTCATTGTTTCTTCCGTCTCTTTCACGTCAGCACCACCAACAAAAGTAATAATCGCCATACAGTTCAGCACCTAAACATTTTTAACAGAAAATTAGAATTGGCATAAGACATTTTCTTTGTTTCTTAGAGGACAGTAAACTAAATTAGTTTCAGTTGAATCTTTGCTAATTGAAGTTATTTTTTGACAAAAGCTCACTGATGATCTCATGGTAACATCAGATGCACACTTGAGAGCTTCAGAAAGGTGTGGAATTGACTCTTCCATTATTTCATGTGCATTGTCTCCACAACCAATGGTAAGGGCAAGCAACCCTACAAGCAGGAAAACAAATTGACTGGTTAAGAACAAGTTCGAATAATGAGTTCCATGTGCTACTTGAGAGAACTGGAAAACAACCAATGGCACGACAAGCCAGAGAAACTTCTTTTGTTGATCCTCGCTTGACTGAGTTGACCAATTGATGCAACAAAGTAGTAGTTCTGCATGAATTAAACAACTTAATTAGAATCCTTCCAAATGGTTGGTAAAAATACGGTCAGAATAGTGGAGCCATGAGTGGTGATTGCATTGGCAGTACAAATTCTGACCAAGGGCATTCAAGATGATACAGCAAGAACTCCATATTTATTAAAATGAAAAGAGAATGATTTCATAAACTCCATATTTTTTTAAAATGAAAAGAGAATGATTTCATGGCAAATTACTGATAACACCCGTTTGTTTTGTCTGATTGCTAATTTTTCTGTTAAAGCTGATGTATGGAACTTCTTTAAGAGTTAAGAGTCTTACCCAAAATAGAACGTTACCCATTTCTATTTTTAGAGGTTGATAGAACATTACCCAAAATGGGATCTAAATGAGCCTTACAATTTCCATAAGTAAAAGACATGACATATAAATAAATGGATCCAAGTATGGTTGTGCATGGTAATAGAATTTTTTTAAATAACCACTAAGAGTGCATCTAAGATGATTCAGCTTACTTGTTCTCCATGTAATTGGCAAGTACACGATTCTCAAAAGACTGAATGAACCCTGAGATTGCACGTTCCCTTGTTGCTCTTTTACTGCGTTCCACAAACACACACAAAAATCAGTTTGATATCGGCAATGTGTCATGGATCCATGAATTATTAGGTGAATGTACTATAATTTACTAAAATAAGAAAATGAGGCAAATATATTATCGAGAAAGACAATCTTCTAGGAAATTCACTCACACTTGCAAAAAAAATAATAATTTACTCAAACACTGTACATAGGAAACTGGTGTATGGATAATGCAGGCTACACAGTAATTTAACTCCTTCTAGCCTCAAAAACACGTAGAAGAGGATAAATATTGTATATACTAACGGTTGTAATTGGTGCTAGGTTTTGAACGGTCGACACTCAACCATCAGAATTCAGAAGATAAGAAGCTCTTGATTCTCTACTCTCTGAATTTGCAATCAGTTCCACATCCTAATCTTAGATTAATAACCACCAACACCAAGCAACTATGTTTTCAAAGATGACCAATGCGCTTGATGATTTCCATTGACTCCTGTCACTTGTAACTTGTTGATATTCAGTGTTTTCAAGATAACACTTTTATATAACTGGATCTTATGTCCATTGCTATCTTATGTAGAACTTCATGGTGAATCATGTAAATTATTGACATTTATGGAGAAACCCAAAGAAATTATTGTTGTGTCTATTGTAAGGCAAAGACAGACACAAAAGATGTTTTATTTTCTTCATGGTAATACTAAATTCCAATATCACACAAGTAACATAATTTCACCAAGGCAGTATAAAGTTCCATTAATATTCTTGCTATGCTACAACAGCTCAACTTATTTACCAAAGTTAGCACTCTTTGATTCAACACAATCTTCTTTATTTACAAACAACTGGTCCAGACAATGTCTCAAATGTTGGCAAAAGTACATGTACCAGACAATCAGATTTAGAAAACGCCTCACCAAACCAATGCAAGGAAGCAACAAAAGTACATGTTGAATTTGATTCTCAAGTTAGGCTTTTCAGAACCTACAACAATATTGAGAAAAAGGTACATTTCTTGTTGGTACTCATAAATAAACTCATTCTCACTTTCGTATTTTGAACTTCACAGACCACTTTATTAGAGTGAGCTTCCATAATATCCTTAAAATGCATAAGCATCTCCATCAGTAGTTGGATTTAGGATACCAAAGTGACGAACTTTAAAGTTTGAGGTGCAAAAAACACACAAAAAAACGTTCCACTCAGAAAAAAGTAATCAGACATCATAACCCCAATTGACTTAAGGATACCACTAACAATAGCAAATCGCATTTGAAAGCAGATGCATAACTTAATAGTACCTCTTTCTCTCGTACAGAGCGTCGAGATGCTGGTCGAGTTCAGGATCCCTGCAAACGCCTCGATCAACCTTATAGACAAATTTCGGAACGTGGCTGGCCTTGGATATGGAACTCGCGCTGTCATGCTTAAACTCATAATCATACTCACACTCATCCCTGTCCTCCAAATCGAAATGACTGACTTTCTTTTTAGCGGGCCTGCGACCTACAATTGAAAACATATGAAGTTCCCAGCTCAGAATCCGAAGGTATATAAACAAAATAATATTCCTTTTTTGTTGCAAAAATAATTAAATCATAACTGAAACACCCAAAACATAGTCTCACAAAATAATATTCCTTTTTTGTATGACGTCCTAGAAAAAATCTAAAATGTTAAGAATCCTAACTAGTTAAAAGTTCAAAATCTAGTGGGGGCAAAATCAAGGTGGTGTATACTTAATTACATGAAATTCAAAATCCAAGGAGAGCAAAATCCTAATTAGTATACATTTTACCGGGCAAAATCTAAAATCCAAGGAAAACCTGGCACTTTGGCTCCCATGTGACACCGCGACAGACTATCACAAATAATAACTTAAGTTTTGTGGCAACGTGGACGGATGTTGTGAGACATTGAACTGAATGTGTACTCAATGTAATCTTACAAACGCAAAGTGACATCCAACGTAATCAGCCTAAACAAAATTTAGATCAAATTTGTTTTCCGTTGAAATGTACATGGGGAGGGTGGAAGACTCACTTTTACCCATCAGTAAAGCTCGGACTTCTGATCAAGGCCGAGCTTGATGGATGATACGAAAGGAAACGGAATCGAAGGCGTGGATCGAGTAGGAGAATTTGGTGGTGTGATTGTAGGAGGTGAGATGATCCATGAGATGTCGGAATTTGGGATTTGGAACCGAACCGAAGAAGACAAGGTCAAGACAAGGGGGGTGTCGTGTTAGAACTCGAAAGTGGGATTTGTTTCCGTTTTGTTCGCAACGGAAACAACCCTAGAATTGGTTAAAATCTAACGTGGCGTACTTTTTCGCACGTTTTACTCCGGTTTATAATCAAGGAAAGAATAGATGGTTATTTATTGTCTAAATATAGTTTAAAACCTCCTTAAATATAGAGTAAGAGATCACGTCTAATCAGGTTGTTAGTAAGTAAATATTACCATGTATATTTATTTTTTAAATATTACCATGTATATGTTGGGAGGTAGGATATATATATTTTCCAATTACTTATCTTGGTTGGTTATTATCGATCTTTGAACTGAACATAGCATACCCAATATCTTTAGGGGTTATTCTTTGTCGTCGGAAAACTACTTAAATCGTCCTAACAATTACTTTTTTACCCTTAACAATTCATTTAATACTTATTTCGTCTCGTCTCTTAAAACAAGGTTTCTACCTACGTTTTCCTCATTTTCTCAGTACAAACACCACGAAAATGACTGGCGAAATGCCTGCATTCGGTGAGTAAGGTCAGCAAAAAAAATCGAGTCGGGCGTCTAGGTAAAACGTCTCTCCCATGGTGGGGGCGTCTTAGCCAGCCACCTCTCCTATGGTGGGGGCGTCTTAGTCAGACGCCTCACCCATGGAGGAGGCGTTTGTCTAAGACGCCTCACCCAAGGGGAGCGTCTGTATAAGACGCCTTTTCATAAAAAAATAAAATCTTAAAATTATACGGTATGTTATCTCAAATTATTTGCAATGACTTTTTTTGCAAGTGATGAAGATTCAAAAAAATTCCAGATCCAACAATTTCAAGATTTAAATTCCCCTGATGGTAAAACTTCCCGACTTACAAATACCACCTCGACAAGTCGTTCGTTGGATCTGGAAATTTTTGAATTTTCATCACTTGCAAAAACTCGTTGTAAGGTGAGATGTCGGACGGTCGACCGTTTGCTTCTTGGTCTACCGAACATGTTCCATGCGGATGACCAAGTTTCCATCGGTCCACCGTGATCGTAAAGACGGTAAGTTTTTGATCTTCCTGGAATCATTACGTCAGTTTACCGATCTCTACCCGGTCATCCGAAAATTTATCCTCAGTAGTTTTGACATTTCTCTGGAAATCTCTATTCGGTGTATCGAAGGGGTATCGGTCATCCGAATATAGTAATTATTAACTTATTAATTAATTAATTTAGCAATTATCTAAATTTATAATCAATTATTTTTTTAATAAAAAAATATAAAAAATTACGGACGTCTAACGGAGCCGCCCTGCGTAGGGGAGGGGCGTCTGGGTAACCCCCCCTATCGCATGGGGGAGGTGTCTTAGCCAGACGTCGCCCCCATGGGAGGGGCGGATCTGACGAACGCTCGCAATTTTTTATTATTATTATTTTATTAAAAAATGTTGGATATTTTACCAGATTCGAGTACACCGGGGCGTCTGTTGGCTCATTACTGACCTCCAAAACATTATTTTTTATGATTACAAGAGGAAGATGAAGAGAGATGTGTGATAGGAGGGTAAAATGTCGCGTTATAGTAGTAGAAATGAGAGAATGACAAAATGGTAAACTATACGGACGATTTAAATAGTTTTCCGACGATGAATAACAGTTCAGTATCTTTAACCCACGTAGATGCGAATCTCTTTTATTTTTTCATAGATACCAATCTAAGCAGGCTAAATTCTCATTGAATAAATGACAATAACAAATCCATATTACTGTTCAATGCAATGCAATGGTAGTGCACAAAGAGAGATTTTTTTTGGTCTTTTGCAAATATGTTTTCGAAGTTATTAAAAAGTGTTAAAAACTGAGATGAATTTTTTCGGTAGTGTTTGTGATTATAATCCACTGTAATTTTGTGAGATGTATTGATTTTATTGTCATTATTTGAGAGTCTTAAAGTATAAAGATAAATAATAATGATAAAGAAATCACACCATCCAACATATGGATTTTAGTCCACTTAAATAAGAGGGCAAGACAACGATAGAAGACAATCGAAAAATTACGAATAAAGGAACAAAGTCACGTAATTTCTATTTAACCAATAGAATAAATTTCATGAACAATGTCGCAGCCTCACATACAGACACTTGAATGAAAACTATGAAAACATTCCACACAACTCATGTTGCACTTTATTCTACGACATGAAAGAAATTTATTATATGCATGATCTCCAAAATATTACCAAACAAGATCGACATTTGTGTAAACATATATATATATATATAATTATAATGTACGTGATTACATGAAGCAAGGAAGATTTGGAGTACTTACTTTTACCCATCACTTCTTTTTATATTTTTTTTCCTTGCTTTCTACTCTTTCCTCTAGCTTGACTTCGGATTGTATAACTTCTGCTCTGAATCTCCGAGAACTGCATGTATATATAGATCACATACATGGATAGACTGGGTATGTATTTTTTGAAAGGAAAAAAAAAACAAATTCAAACGCAAATTCTATTCACCTATTCCCAAAAAAAAATCGAAAAAATCACATTCTATATTTAAGTATTTACACATTCTGCCACGTATATTCTTTTGTTTTACTTCGTATTTTGTACCTATTTATGTATTTCGAATATAAATTATGTTTACCAGATTCATGCAACTCACAAAAATTGTTTTGACGTATATAGAAAATCAATTTTAACGCATACTTAATATTTTACTCAATATTTATTTATCTATACTATATTTTATTTACCTATTCTATTGATGTATAAATTGAAATATTATCTATAATGCCTATAATTGATGCTTAAATAAAACAAACATTAGTAAATTTTAGAATTGCCCTTGTAGCCGAAGTTTTAAAAAAATAATATCAATGGATAATTATTGTCGAAGTTACTGAGAGAATTGTGAATTAATAATTTTTTCATCTTATGATGATTCAATAGAAGTTTTTTTAGGATTCTTGACGAAGAAGATGAGCACCTTCTAGAGAATTACTCTATAGGGGACACACATTTTTTATTATTCCTTTATAATTAATGGAATATTTTTATTTAAATAAACTTGTTATTTATTTTTAATCATCCAAAAGTGAATGAGGGAGAGGAAAGAGTATCTAAATACTGATTCCCAAGTGACACCTGAACATAAGAAATGAATTAAATTTCATTACATTCCTACATTGATTTTATTTTTTATATTTATTCCAATCTAATGTACAAAATGAAAAACTTAGGGCGTCACGCGCCGAATGGCAATAGAAGTTTCTTATATATAGTCATCGATGTTATTTTGTGACTTAATTAGTTTCTCCTCTTTTATGTAGATTTTCATAAATCGTTTCTTTAGATGTGCTTTTGGATTTGATTTCGATGCCATAACTCACGAGCATGTTCTCTTACGAACCGACTTGGTCTAAATATATTTTTAGGAAAAAATTCAAAATAATCACAAAAAAATAAAATTAGAAGAATATGCACATAAGAAACTTAATTGGTAAATTATGTACCTTAAAAATTACATTACAAATATCATTTTTACATAAGACGTGTTAAACTAGTGACGGGTCGGTCGGGGGTCTCGTTTCTCGGGAAAACGGATAAGTCATTAGTCGATACATTAACTTGAATGCAACATGACTATTTCGAGGACCAAAAATATATTTTATTACTTAGAGACTAGAGCCTCTAATTTTTCCTAAATTTCCCGACACGCCTCAGACCGAGACATGAGGCGCACGTGTGCATTTGAAGTTACTAATGTATTTTGTTATGATTATGAGAGTGGAAATGAAACCCCCATCTCACTTTCATATGGTTAGTGATCAAGTCATGTAAGATACATATCTTATGTAACTTACGTTGAATCTTCATTACAATTACATGAATCAAGTCAAATTATTATATCTAAGTAGAACATTTTGAGAAATTTAAATTAATTATATTATAATTTTTTTAATATTTTTGATTTCGAGATATAATTTTTTTTACCGCAACAAGCTAAACGTCAGCTTCGACGAGAGCATGCGAAACAACGAGGCTCAGATTTGATACCCCGCATTTCCAATTTTACTATTTCCCTTTTTGCTCCTCACAACTCGCACAAATTCCAAATCCGTCCCAACCCAAACTCCCACGCCACGCCGCCGCAACCCCCCCACCCGCGATGACGTTCCATTCCATCTTCGACGCAGGCGTTCTCCGGCGAGAGCTCGACGCCGCCGGAATCAGCCACCAGTTCATCCCCACCATCTGGAAGTAAGAAGTACAAATCCCCCACTAAACCCTAGAAATCCTACACTGGAAAGGAGAAGCTAATTTTTTTCCCCAGGTTTGTGGTGCAAAACCCTAACTGCGGGTTTGAGGACGTCCCATCGCTGCCTTCGGTGGCGTACGCGTTGCTCAAGGCGAAGTTTAGGCCCTCGACGTCTTCCCTCGCGTCGGCGGTGGATTCCGCCGATAAGGTCACCACCAAGCTCCTTATTAACCTCCAGGTGTGTCTCTAACAATGCCTGCGTGCTTTTGGGTGTTTGAATTGATAGGCTCGGTGGAAAAGTGGAATTGAGGTTTCACCGGAACCACTTCCGAGGGATTAATTGTCGATTGCTTTGTTTGCAATGGCGTATTCATGCTGTGATGTTTGGTTTGTGATGTGGAAATTTAGTGGTCGGAGAGGCCCTTAGGATGTTTTCGATCTCGGCAAGCACTTGAAGTCTAGACTGGAGATTTGACGTTGATTTTGTTCGGTTTTGTGATTTATTTCATGTGGAGGTTGAAATTATGTAATATCTAGAACACGTTTGTTCCCTGCGTTGGCTTTTTTGTTCGGTTAGATCTCTTATTAGGCTTGTTGATTTTGTAAGATGATAATGAAACGGCTTATCTTTTGCTGTGGGTAGTCTTTGCTGAAATGTAAACCAAGATGGCATTAAATTCCAGTGGAAGAAAATGGCATTAAATCAAACCTCGACTGTCTGATTCAAGATATGATTCTGCTACAAAATTTGATGCTGCAATTGGTTTCGAAATCGAACCTTGTTGATGAATGTCATCTCGCAAATTGTTTTCATGCAATTTGAAATAACACTATAATCAATATATTTGTTTTGTTTGGTAAACAGAATGGTTCTTCTGTAGAAGCTGTGATTATGAGGTATGATACACGATTAGGCAAGTACAACGGGAAGCCACGACCTGGAGGTCTGAGGTCAACATTATGTGTTTCATCTCAGGTATCTTTGGAGAGCAGTTTTCTTTAGCAGCGTTGCACTTTTAGTTGATTATTTCTTGGCATATTTACAACAGGTTGGATGCAAGATGGGTTGCAGATTCTGTGCAACAGGGACCATGGGCTTCAAGAGCAACTTATCATCTGGAGAAATTGTAGAACAGCTAGTTCATGCATCTCGTTTCTCACAAATACGAAATGTTGTCTTTATGGTAATATGTTTTCTAGAATGCTGAATTGATAGCTATCGTGTCACTCATGCGTGTTATGATGAGTATTTTGTAGCATTGCTGGTTGTATAGACAGATTTTAACTAAAAATAGTTTGCATGTTGAATATCTCTTTTGTGGAAGTGCAGGGAATGGGAGAGCCCCTAAACAACTACGGTGCTATTACTGAAGCAGTTCAGATCATCACTGGAATCCCTTTTCAGTTATCACCCAAAAGAATCACAATATCAACTGTAGGTACTAAGATCTCAGGCTGATTTAGGAAGAGAGTGGAATATTAATCATGTTCAGTGATGTTGTCAGTTATCTTTATGTCCATATTTGAGCTAATGACAATGAAGAAAGAAACATCTCCCATCATTCCCTCTCTCACATAAGAGTTACACTCAGTTACATCAAGTTAAAGTAATTTTTTCAATCATCCAGACATTCTGGTGATTTTCTTAAAGTTTGTTTTTGAGGAGGAACAAACTATTCATTTTTTGCAGGTTGGAATTATTCATGCTATCAACAAGCTTAGGGATGATTTACCCAATGTGAACTTGGCAGTCTCATTGCATGCTCCTGATCAAGATGTTCGTTGTCAAATAATGCCTGCAGCAAGAGCTTTTCCCCTTGAAAAATTGATGAATGCATTGGAGGCTTACCAGAAGAGTTGGTGAGACAGTTATTTATAGGCATCATGCTTTGACTTACTTTCTAAATTTTTAACACATAAAGGCTTAATCTGTTGTTAAATTTTAGTAAACAGAAAATATTTATCGAGTACATAATGCTTTCTGAAGTAAATGATGATGAACGACATGCCCACCAGCTCAGCAAATTACTGGCAACGCTTGATGTGGTATGGCTTTCATGTTTGTCTTTTTTGGTAACTAAGTACCATAAATAGAATCAAATGAGCAACAGGAAGTTTTTTGAATTGCCTATTCTCGGTAATTCCTTCTTAGTGAATATGCATTTATTATTGTGTTATGTCATGTTGGACTGAGATGTTGTGCCATGCACATTTGCACGTACACGTTCTTCATTATCACCACAGGAGGAATGATCTGTTAGATTGACAGTCAATACCTGAGTAAGTGAGTATTTTATTAAAATGATTTGATGCACGATTAAATTGAGTCTTTGAGGTTGGTAGGATCGTGTATAAAGCAGATGTTGCGAATTGTCTTTGCTACCACCAATTTATATATTTATTCAGTGTTTTATGATTAACTTTTTCTTCGTTACTAGGTTTTGTTTTTGAAATGCAAAATGCAGATCTCTTTCCAAAACACATTTCAAAGGCAGGCTATTTTTGCTAAGGATATTGTGTTTTTTAATCGTAATGTCCATGTAATGACAGCATTAGTGAAACTCCGTGACTTGCATTGTTATGTTCAAAGTGCTCCTACTGACAGGAGTACTTTGCACTGCATGTATTTGATGGTTCTTGTGCTCTTTATATACTTTTGCAAAGAAAGTGTATTTGTAGATGTAAATACTCTATTATCAAGTTGTTAAAAAAGATGTAAAATAGTCCACAAAACATCTAAGGTATGCTCCATTTTTTACTACAAAGTTTTTTTGAAATTGTTCGTAAGCTTGATGTTCCTGATATTTTAATCATTTATAATATATATCTGCCAGCTCATGCATTTCAGCATGTGTTTTTACTGGTTTTTAAATGGTTAGACTTTCAACCTTAATCTAGTTTGGGATTAAAGGCATTGTTGTTGCTGTTTTGACCTTAATTATCCGGTCTCCTGTGTGTCCTGTATTTTTCATTCGCTCCTTGTTTTGTTAAGCTTTTCCTTGTCCAATTGGTTCACCCTTCTCCATATGTTTAACAGGTGGTGAATTTGATACCTTTTAATCCAATTGGTTCTTCAAGTAACTTCAAGACTACCACAGACGAGAATGTCACTAGGTTTCAGAAAATTCTCAGAAGTATTTATAATATCCGTACTACAGTTAGGCAGCAAATGGGTCAAGATATAAGTGGTGCATGTGGTCAGCTGGTACTAAGTAGCTCCACACAAAGATCCATCAGCAATACTAGTCTTCTTACTGATATCGAGGATATTCGAACCTAACATTTTGTGAGCATTTGCCGAGTGTAGAACCACTTTTTTGTGTATGTAGTCCTGTGGCTTTACAGCCTTTGGGGTAGAAAATTGACATAGTAGAATATTTTTGTCAATTCATGCGTGTTTCAGCTTTACTTGGTTCGTGTACCATGGCTATAAGCCCTCCAAGTCTGTACGATATTTAGATCAATATATAATATATCTGAGGTACTAATAATATGCTGTTCCACCCTTCGCTCCTGAACAAATACCTTATGTTTAAGAAAAATTGTTTAGTCTGGTTGAACCTGCTGGCTTGAAGTTAATTCCTATTGGCTGGCATGGTAGCTTATATTCATCCATTGTCTTATATATTTAGCTTTGTCATGGAGTTCCGACAAAATACTTTCACAGATTATTGTCTGTTGTTCTCGAGCATATTTCAGCTGGTTATTGACTGATCCGTGTTTTGTCAATATCTATCTGAGACTGAGCATATTTCATGCTGTAAGCTGTGATAAAAAATACCGCCCTCTATTGGTCTCTTTGGGTAACTAGCTGCCCCTTGTAGTTTGAATTATTCAGGGTTGTTGATTGTAATTGTTTTTTGTCCTTTGTGTGTAATTAGAGCCTTCTGTCCCGTTAAAGAGAACATTCTATATTTGCTTTCGTAGATTATGTTGGTGCCAAGATTATCTCTTTCTGTCAGCATCTAGTTGGGGTCGTCTGATGCTGTTTTATAACACGTTTTTCTTTATGGAAAATTTAAGCAGTAAAACTTACATAGCTACTTTATTCATGTCAATTCGACAATTCTCGACAACTATGAAGCATATCGTAGTTGTCAACATTCAGCAAATGGGTTTGAAGGACTAGAAACAGCGACCCCAATTGTGGATTTGTGGTTCTTGATGTGCTTTGTTCCCAGATGGTTCCCGTCTTCTGTCTGCGCAACAGGTTCTTACTGTCATCTAGAAGATGCCTTTGACCAGGTTTACCAGACATAAATGTTGTTTCTTGAATGCACCAAATATAATGTTGGATTGCTTTGTAAGTCCTCAGTCACATTCAGCGGCACACATTCATGATTCATGTCATTTGAATTTCAAACCAGTGGCGAGTCCAGAATCCAGATTATGGACTATTATTATTGCCTTTCTACATACTTGTTAACTTTCTAATTCAAACCCGCACCAAATGGCTAAAAGCATAAAGTTGGCCACTATTGACCTATTCGACATTTCCTTGTGCCGGCATAGTTCTTAATTTTGATTGATTAGCTGTGCTGTACTTCTAATGATATCACCCACCTCCAATGCATTAAAGTCGTTAACTAAAAAAGTTTGATGGCGACTAGTGTCTACTTAGCAGTTTTCAACGAGGGAAACGTCTTGCAATTCTCTAAGTAAGTATGGCGACGGTCAATAACTACTCCAGCCTTTGACAGTTCCAAATTTCCAATCATATCTATCATGTATGAGGAAGATAAATTCAAAAACACTTTGCATGATAACAAAGAACATAATTACGTTCCCGGCTTCCTACTCTTCCATCTATAAATACCCTCCAACGTTATTAATCTTATCTTCACATCAAAATCTACAACACATCTAGCATAGTCAAAAGAGAAAACAAAAGATGGAGGGTTTGATACCATTTGTTATACACGCGATCAAAAACATGCAAGAGAAGAACAAGTACGGGAAATTGCTTGAAGGGTCTTGCAACAAAAGGCTTCTCGAGAGGATGTGGTCCGGCGACGGCTCGTCGCACCGCCACCGCATAATGTCCAACTACTGCTCCCCACAGCAGAGCTTTTAAGGGAGATTTCTTCTCCTCGGGTTTCAATGGGAATCAGACGAGTGAAGTTATATATGAAGATTGATGGTGTTTGAGGGGTTTATTGATTTCTTTGTCAAGTCCTGTGTTCAAGTTGTACATGTTTGTTTCTGTGTGTCGTCTATTGGTTGATTTGTTTGATTCGTTATTTGTCTTTTAGTTATGGGAATTAAGGTTTGTAGTTCTCAAACTTCAAATGTGTATGTAGTAGTTTGCCTTTAATTGTTAAGGAATTGTGTGTATTTGTGTTTTGAAAGTTTTATTTGCCTTTCTGCACAATTTTTTTTTTTGGATGCAATTTCTTTCACTGATCTGAAATGCGGAATTTGGTTTCTGATTGTGGAAAATCTCAAATCAAGAGTTCTCTTAATCAAATTTGTGAGATGACAGTTGGTCTCATTATTGATGACAGCCTAACTAATGAATGAATGTGATTTAATAAATAAAACAAACAATTTATTAATTGCAATTCGCTCAAAGAAAATAACCAGAGAGTGATGATTAAGGAGATTATCTTAGTTAGGGAAATAATCTAACTAATTGTTGTAAATAGAAACGACCACGATGCCAAATAATTAAGTCAAATTATGTAAAATTGTTATAATTTACTAACCATATTTTTTTAAGAAAAGATGTTGGAAATTAAATAACAACAATTCCAATACTAAAATATATGGGCTATACATTTGAAATAACCTGCAGATTGTCAGCTGTGATTAATATCTTAATTAATAAACAGTAGTAGGATATAACAATGCGAGAAACAGGTACATTAGATACCCCACCCGACAAAATCTCTTATCCAAGAAGTTGAATGGGAAAATGTAGCTATAATCTGCTTAATTTCTTCGGTTTGGATGTGGTGGAGGAACCATTTTGGTCAGGGTGCATCTGGAGTAGGATGAATTGACTTCTTTTGGATAATAAGCATGTCATTTTCTTCTTTTCTAATTTTAAAGTCTCTTTCTGCATTAGTCTAATTAAATTTTAGAGTCAATCTTTGTCGCGGAGACGCAATATTTGATATTGACCGTTATAACTAAACTTGATTATTCCCGGCTAATTTCGTCCCATAACTGTTAATATCGTAATGACACTCCAATCTAACTCATGATACCAAACGAGGGAAAGTGGGATACAAACAATTGTTATATATATATATATTACTTTGTTAGATATATTATCTTCAAATATTTAACTTTTATTTTCAGATATTATATTCACATACAAGTTAACAAATGGACAACACGGGTATTAAGCTCAAGTGGGCTGAAATCTAGTAACGTGTATATATAAATTCTAAGACTTACCATACGTCGAAGATAAGGGTATGGTAGGGATTCCAACTCAAAATCTCATGACCTCCAACAACACCCGCGAATGCAAACAAACAATATGTATGACATGATTTACAATTTAATCACCCTACTGTAATTGACCTAATGCATTATTATTATTATTATTATTTTGAAAAGAAACATCCACTTTACCTGAGCACAATGTAACCTTGATTTTGAATATCTATGCCTTTACCAACCACGCCTTCTAATTGATTAATTCGATACAAGAATTCTATGCTTAATTCTCTTCTTTAATTATGATAGTCACGACTCACGACTCTTATTATTGTTCTGCTACAAAGGGATGTGAAGCACACGCTACGTTTTTATAAATATCTTATCTTGATTCCGCTTAGTAGCATGCATCTATATGCATAATCCACAATTTACGATGATTACCATGATAATTTCTTGTGTTTATTATTCTTAGGCTAATGGAGGGAAGTCATTATTTGTTCAATAGGTTTCTTCCCTCGTGGAGATCGCTTGAGTTGATTATTTGAAAAGTACAAATCAAGAGAGAGAAATTTGAAATTTCTATACTTGTTCGACGTGTACTTCAATATTCAACCACTCTTAAAATCTGTAACTAAAAAAACACGATCCAACAATATCCATGGAATCAGGGTTTGAATTAATTTTCCGTGACACAATCGTGACCTTTACCCGTCACCTTTGTGTACAAGTTCATGAGCTACCCATTTTCGTAAAGTTCTATTTTTATTGGTTAAATTTTCCAAAACCACCCCGGCCATGTAATTTTTTAAAAGTATTGGACGTTTTCCCCCAATTAGTCCTAATTCAGACTAATCTAAAACTACAAGTCTACTAATTGAGCTAATTAATATGATACCAAGTATCAATTGTTTAAGGAAATATGTTGGTAGCACGGTTCATTAAACAACGCCTGATCTTGATCTTGATTATATTTTCTTTCTCTTCATCCAGTGATGCAAACAGACGTAATTAGATAAGCTTCTGCCTTTTATTATAATCTTTTTCTGCTCATCTACTAGTGCAGTGATTATTTTCATTAATTATTGACTTAGTTTCATTGCCCCCTCTATATAAACCCCACCCATCAAGAAGCAACAAACAACAAGCCAGGCTTAGAGTTAGAGAGATGGAAGGTTTGATACCATTTCTAATGCAAGTGATCAAAGACAACAAGGAGAAGAGAAACTACCAGACCCTCTCAGACAAATCCCCCCTTCAAAGGTCAAAATCGGAGTTCACTTGCTGCATGAGATCACCACTGCAATTTCGACGTGCGGCATCGATTAGGTGAAGATGGCTCTTCTTATCTTGTGTTCTCATGGAATTAATTAGAGGAATAATGGAATAAGATTGATGTCTCTACAGATTGTACTTGTTTGGAATTGTCTGTTTGCTTTAATTTGTTCTTGTCTATACTCTATCTATGGTTTTGTTTGCCTTTTGTGAAGACAAAAAAGGTCTTGTATTTTTTTTTATAAGAAAAAAAAGTCTTGTAAGTTGTACAAACGAGTTCGTCCTGTAACGTTATATGTCCAATTAATTACTTATACTGTATTTGTAGGAAACGTACACTTTGAACCGTTATCTCTCTCTCTCTCTCTCCCCCCTTATATTAGCAATCAGATAAATTTAGTGTCATCAACTTAGATATTACCGACAGAAAATTAAGTTTCTTCTACCAAAATTTTGATGATTTTTTTTAAGTTGCAATGTTCGTTGACAACCGTGGGCAACAACACGAAGTCGTATCGTTGTTAAAATAAAATGTCAATTCCCGATAGCAAATTACTTAAAGTCTTAAATGTTCCAGCGGAGAGCGAAAGATAGATGACAACTAATTTAATCAGTAACACAACAAATTAACCATCATTATACTATAATTTAGTTCATATTCTCGAAGCGTCACCGGAACTTAGTGCTTGATGGCAACTGCAATTTATAATTTAATAAACAGGTAGTCCACATAATAATAATAATAATAATAATAATAATAATAATAATAATAATAATATGCACCGGTTGATAAAGAAAACTTTTAGTTAACGGTCGACTTATGTAACGAGTTAAAAAGATGTATAAGCATGCCATATTATTTGCAGACTCATATATATAACTCATTAATCATTAATTAGCCGTGTACTTCATCATGCCAGGGATTAGTTATTCATCAACCCTGTATTAGATATGTATAATAACAAGACTTTACATAGCACGATTACCACTAACTAAGTCACCGTTGTGGAGACATCATGGTCAATGTCAAAAGGTTTCCATTTACCTTCATTTCGTTTGATATTGGTATGATTAAAGTAATAAATGAGTAATCAATAAATCATGGGATGGAATGTTGTTGTGAAATGTAGATTACACTTTTTAATTTTTATATACGTTTTCTTTTTTGGTAGATATTTAAGAACATAACATCAACCCTTGATTGTTTTCACGTCATGCAACCGTGATGATGCTTTTGTTGAGGGTACATAACAGAGAGCCCAAAGCCAATTAACATTATATAAATATGTATATGATTTCAAGCCATGATGACAACATTTTTTAATCTAATATAATAACTGAAGTAGAAAATAATCTGACAAGAGCTATTTCTCGTGCCATATGTGTGAACATCCTGCTACAATAAAAGTGGAACTATTACTTTATTTTACAAAAAAATGATACTAAAATTAAAAATTCGATATAATTTCTTAACAATCCGTGAATTTGACCATTGTCAAGTATTCTTACTCAACTTTCTTACTAGAAAGATACAACATGAAATTGTACCATATCTTCTAATAGAGTTGTTTCATCACACTACGGATAACACTAAAAGACATTACATAAAAATATTGTAATTCACGATACGATATGATTGTGAGACGTACAAAAAAAAACATAATTGGATTAGATCACGCAAACGGGCTTTGGGCCGAGAGAGTCCAAAGAACCCCTCAAGATTCCGGGCCCATGTCACAGATTCCAACTCCCAAAATCCCCAACAACTAGTTTAGAATAGATTCCCCTCAAATCCAAATCCAAACGCCGGCTTCTCTCTCCTCTCCAGCAACTCCGCCGCCCCCGATTCGATTCCGGTTTCTCATGACGGGACCAGGACTCTACTCCGAGATCGGGAAGAAGGCCAAAGGTATTATTTGATATATTTCATTTCATTTCAACTGATATTCTGTTCGTTTGGTTCCTCCGGTGTTGATTCTGGCTTTGGATCGGATCCAGATCTGCTGACCAGGGACTATAGCTATGACCAGAAGCTCACCTTCTCCACCTGCACGGCGTCCGGAGTGGTACTAAATTTTTGGTTCATATTTATTTGGAATCTGCTGGCAAGGAAAGGTTGACTGGTATGATTGTCAATGTTGGATGGTTTTACGGATGGAGAGATGAACACAATTCGGTAGTTCACCGGCACACAAGACGTCCTGTGACAAACGGTCAAGTGTTCAATTCCCGAGTCTGGCAATTCCTCCAAGTCTTGAAACTTGGAAGCTATGATTGTATACTTCCTTTCTCGAACAAGAGGGGAAAAATGGATGAGGATTGTGTGCTGTTAGGTCATTGTCATGTCTTAAGACTTTGTAGGACCGTGCGTGCGACCCAAATACGTCTTATTTGATGCACAAATGACCCAGTGCGACCCATGACATAATTTTTTACTGAATACTTCAATTTTGTATCGATAAATTCAGAGGCTCTGTGGGACCTCCTTGCGAAAGGATAACTTTCCTAGTAAACATCCACTGGGTTGAAACATTGTGGTAGATGTTAAGCGGGTTGTCTCATATGTTCACAGATTCGACGTTGTTTTGAAAGTGTTCGAATGGAGTGTCATAACCACATTTTTATTTTTATTTAGTTTCTATGATTGGACTACACATTGGATTGTAGAGTATATGTGGTTCTTTATGAAGTTTATTTATGCTTTTGTAACAGTTGGGAGTTTAAACTCCTCTCCTGCTGAAGCTCTTCAGTAATTCTTTTTTTTATAAAAGAAGTATTTTTGTTTTGCTTTTTTCTATTGTTGTAGAAGAACAGTCCAACAGAAAGTATTCCATGCTTATCTTCTGATAGCTACTAATTTATTATTCAATCAGTGCTACCGATTGATCTTTTTCATGAACTTCTCTGTCATCAATACCAGTCCAACATATGTTGATATTTGTCAATTTATTAAGTCATTGCAACCTTTGATAATGAAATTAGGCTTTGATATCATAGTTGTCAGCAGCCCAATCCAACACTAGCTTAAGGCAAAGCTGTAAAAGAAACGCCACATCACATCTAGTCGTGTAACAAGCTCTGCTTGTACTGACTTAAAAGGTATTTTTGTTTCGATACAACCAAGTGATCTCAAGAATGTTAGGCTATTTTTTATTTTTAAGACACAGTTGCTTACTTGCTTCTATCCAACAGGACATAAAATCTCAAAAAGCCAGAACATTATACCAGTAAGTAATGGTGTTTCAGATTATAGTTTGGTAGTTTTCAGATACAATCTGAATCTATACCATCTGCTAACAGAAAAAACTTAGAGCACATCATAGCCTGCTTATAGTTTGGTTTTTGCAGACTTGGTTTTAACTTGCAGTTTTTTAAAGTTATTTAGTGTAATTTTTGTTATGTTTACATACGGAATGGTTTCTGAAGCCATAATTTAATTCCACGTCCACGTATAAATATACAGCATGTTTTTTATTGTGATTTTCTCTAATTGTCTAAGCATATGAGGTGGTCCCGTATAAACTTATCATCTTTGCTATCTAAGGAGTCTTGAAGGACCCCTAGAATTCTATCTGACCCTCAGAGAGTATGTCATGTCATCCCTTTATAACCTTCTGGTAAAATTCACATTAAAACCACGTTTCAGGTAAGAAGACATGATTTGTAGCTTTCTGTAAGTTGCTATGATCTGCAGATGTTCCCCAACTCACTCAGTGGAACTATTTGCGAATGAAGAACTCATATCCACATCTCAGCCCATGGGTGTAGTGGATCTTCAATAAGTTTTCTTCTTTAGTGTCTTACTAACTCTTATATTGGGAAACAGAACGTCTTGCTCATTTTTTCCTTGCAACTTTAATCTCAACTAACTGTTTCTGAAAGGAAAGTTATGTATTTGAAATCTTGTGAGCTTACATTTTACTGGCACTGGTTGCTTGAACATGTTCTATCCTTTTCTTATTCAATCGCTATCATCACGAAGTCATGGGTTTTTTTGTTTGTTTCCAGGGCCTTACCTCAACTGCAGTGAAGAAGGGTGGTCTTTATACTGCTGATGTATCCACTCAATTCAAGCACAAGCAGTCTGTTGTGGACGTCAAATTGGATGCATACTCAAATGTGAGTATATTTCTGTTTTGGATTCATTGATGTTAAGTTCACACACTAGTTGCTTGCTATAACACATTTGATGGTTCTCAAGCAGATATCTTCAACCATTACTATCTCGGAAATTTTGCCATCCACTAAGGCCATCGCTACAATCAAGGTTCCAGATTATAACTCTGGAAAGGTAACTGTGCTGCTTGATTTGCAAACTTTATTGTGATTATTGTAGTAACAATAATTGATTTTCTTTTTCAGTTAAATAGTAAACAGAAAAACAAGAAGTCTTATTTTGTTATTTGATAACTTTTGGTCATTTCTGCTTCGCAGGTAGAATTGCAGTACTTCCATCACCATGCAATCTTTTCTTCTTCAGCGGGTCTAAACCAGCGTCCAACTATTGACCTTTCAGCAACAATTGGTGCTCATGGAGTTGCCGTTGGGGCAGAAGCTGGTTTTGACACAGCTAAAAAAGTTTTTACCAAATACAGTGCTGGTATCAGCTTGACAAAACCAAGTTACATTGCTTCTCTTATACTGTAAGTTTTGCACGAATTACATGTAAGATCTCCTGGAAATGTGAGCCAAAGCCTTTATCCTTCTCCCTTCTCTTTTGTAGGGAGAACAAAGGAGACTCGCTGAGGGCTTCTTATGTGAAGCATATAGATGAGAAGCAGAGAATTACGCTCGTTCAGGAGTTCACAAGAAAGTTCTCCTCTAATGAGAACATTATTACCGTTGGTGGATCCTATTCTTTGGATCCTTTAACAACTATGAAGGCAAGGCTCAACAACAATGGAAAGCTTGGTGCTCTTATGCAGCATAAGCTGAAACAAAACTCACTTCTTACAATATCTGGTGAATTCGATACCAAGGCTTTGGAGCAGCATCCGAAGTTCGGTCTGGCTTTTGCCCTCAAACCATGAAAATTTGCATCTTACTTTTCGATCTGACAACTCATTTTATGACCATTTGTTGGCGGGACTCTGAAGGGGACATGTAATAAACACTTCCACCTTTTTTTTCTTTTAGATTGTTATGTTTTGCCGTGAGCAATTGATTCATTGAATGGCTCGAGAACCCATCAACCAAACATATTTTTGTTTGCTTCGAAGCTGTTTGGAACTCGATCAGAAGGCATTTGTCTGGTTTATTGAAAATGAGTTGGGGTATGTGATAACAATGGCTGCTTAAATGATACTGTTGTTATTGCTCTTTTTTTGCATCCACAATAAGAAACCTGATTGGTATGATCTGTGGAACATTCTTCGTAAGCATTAACCGGTTGAAATTCTGAGTGTTCTAGTTAGCAAAAAATTGTAAAAAAATTGCAATTTTGTTCTACACGACTTTTGGGGTTTACTGTTTACGTAGAAGTAAATAACAGATGATGATAGATTGATTCTCATTTATAGTCTGGGAATGAACTATTGTTGTGAGTAGTTGTGGATTTGAACTTACTGCTTTCACAATGACATTTTGCTCTTCTCCGCTATTCAGAGGCACCGAGCTATCATGGCACGTTGGCGCGGGCCGGGCTGGTACCCAGCGGCCAGAGTACTCTGAAGGGTTAAACATGAAAAATGGAGTTTATCTCCATTAGTAGAATTTAAACTTGACATATGTGATATGTCTTCCTTGATACTTCTGTTTTTTTCTCCATTCTTCGTACGATATCCATTGTCCGAAATATCTTACCCTATAAGAAACCTCAATCCATTCTATTTTTCCCATCAGTAGAATCTACATTTTAAAAAAATATTATACAAAAGTGAACAAAAGGTACCACAAGTAAAACAAAATCTTAAGAAATGTTAAGATAAATTATTGCACAAAAGTAATCAATAACAATTATCATGTAAAGATGTAAGAGTCTCACACAAAAACACTTAGTCAGATAAATTTATAAACACAACTATTAAAGGACAGGATTTGTGAGGGAGAGGCGAGGGGTCACTCCATCCTTTGCCGTTAACTACTACTACATTTCCTGATGTGAAGTGAAAACCCTAAGTCGCTCTTGAGAATATGATCAGTAGTAGGATCGACTGGGGGAGGTGGTCTACGGAGTCATGAGACAGCAGGGAGTAAGCCTTCACCAGATGCAGAGGTTACAGTCCCTCCGGTTGTGCCACCTACTGTTACCACTAGGAAGCAGAACCATCGATCCAACAAACTTGCTCGAAGGCTTGAGACAGTCTGGGCTATCGAACCGCAGTGATATAGCATGTCCTATCTGTATTTGACTATCCGTAATAGTGCGAAAAGAAGGTCCGGCTCCAAGTTGTTCAGGAATAGTGGCGTTGAGTTAGGCTCGAACTGATGACTTCCACCACGTCAAGGTGACACTCTACCGCTGAGTTATATCCCTTCCGAGGAAACTTAATCGTCTCCCCAAAAGAGATGCAGCAATGTTGAAGAGACAATTATCTACCTTGCAAACATATTTGGGCGGGATTAAATATATGACGGAGTTACCTGATACTGTAATCATCGTTGATCAGCAAGAAGAATATACGGGTTTTCCGCAATTTTTTCCATTCCTCTGTGTAAATAACCCAATATGGGTTCACAGTCAATAACATCTTCACCGTCGAGAGTCACGATCAGTCGAAGAACACCATGCATGGTTAGCACGATTGATGATATCAGCCCAAGTGTTAATAACACGACCTTGACTGTCAACTACGGATTGGTTAAAATTGAAACCATTTAGGTTGAAAGCCATAGTACTAATACCTAAAGCGGGAAGTGAGCCTAAACTGATCTGAGGAACTTTAAGAATGGTAGAGTTGTCTACCTGAACGAGGCTTCCTAGTTTCAGTGTCGTTTTGGGGAGGCCTTCAGTCAAGTCATTCTCCTGTGGGTTAATCCGTGTGTTCCGTTGAGCGGTTGATCCCTAGATACCTGTCTGGCCCACTTGGTTTTTAAATGCTCAATATCCAAGTGGGCTTACGAATTTGATCATAATCAAGTGCTTTTTGGATTGTCTTGTAACTTGTAATTAGTGTCTATCCACACAATATCTTGAGTCTTTTTACATACAAAGGATTTACTTGTTACTAATACAGTCTAGCCTCTGTTCTTCCTTAGATCCCCTATTTAACCCCGATAGTATCATAGATCTGGATCAATGCAAAGGAAATGAATGCATTTCCATACTATAGTGGAATAGATAAAACATAATTTGAATCATATTGAATTACTTATCCTATGGGATCTTACGGAGCCTGTTCATGCATGACATAGATTTGGGTATGATCATAGAAAAAATTCGCTCAGGTTCACCGGGATTTGCTCCCCGGTCTGACCACAAAACCTACAGGTCTCACTCTCCCCGCATCAGGCTCACAACCTAACTTGCATCGCTCGCATCAGACTTGGTCTCATCGCTCAACTTGACACCTAGTTGTGTCCTGGTTAGGCATCTGACCCCGCATCAGGCTCCGTCATCTATACCTGTGCCTGAGCTCGCTTTCATTGGATCTGTTTGACCATACAATTCTGAGTTTGTGTAGATCCTCCCAGCACGCGGTAGCGGACAAGTGAAAGTAGCAAGAGCAGAGACGAATGAGTTAGCTCGAGCATAGCGAAGAGGAAGCACTTGACTGTTTTAGAGCTGCGTCACCGAACAGCTCCCGATGCGCCGAATGTCTTGGGGAAAACGGGGTTCGAACCCGCGACTTCTGGCGTGACAGACCAGCACTCTAACCAACTGAGTTTGGCTCGCACCCTAAGAATGTAGCACCAAGTTCGAGCATTATAGACAAGGCTTGTGTCTGGGCTACCCCAAGCACTCAGACACCCAACATCCACGTCCGTTTTTCTTTCTACCACGTCAGATCAACTCAAAACTTCCCTCTTAACAATGTCCAGACCCACCCATAAATTCAACACTCTCTTTCATCTACATCATTTTGTTTTACTTTTTTTTAAAATTCTTTCACAACAATCAACAAATTACATAACCAATTATTATTGTAATTACTTTAATGTAATTAATTAACATGTTTTATTATTAAACCACGGAAAATTTATTAATAATTAATAAAAGACAATACATATTACACTAATTGAAATTCCAAAAATTAAAATACATATTACAAGTAAACATTGTAGTGCATTGTTGTATGTCGTATTTTATATGTATTGTGTTTTGTATTTGCACTAAATATTAATATGTATTTTGTAAGACAAAGTATTGTTAGTTTTTAGTATTTCTTCAACTAAATTAATTACAAACAAAAAAAATACAGTTAATATTGATTAATATTAATTACATTTAATTTAATATTACAAACAAAAAATATTGATTAATATTAATTACATTTAATTTAACATTACAAACAAAAAATATTGATTAATATTAATTACATTTAAGTTAATATTGCATTTAAGATTAATCACATTTGATCTAAATACAAAAACCCAAAGACAGTCTAACGAAGAAATACCATGTTTATTTCGAACTTACCAACGAGAGAGAGCGAAAGGAAGATGAGTTTATCGTGGAAATTTTGGTTGGGAACGTCTGATAATTAAATACAGGTACAGGACCAAATGCAGGCGACAAGTTCGGCGTCGGTTAAGTAACAAACCCAAACTAAGTCCCAACTCCCAACTCACAAATTATGTGGTCTTCCGAATCAATAGAATCTAAACTGTAAAGTAACAAAACCTCACTTTCTGTTCTCTACGGCCATGTTTGTGTGTTTCTTTAGATCTTTAGAAAAGAAATCATTTCCATTATTTTCAAGACAGTGTAGCCCTTCATCTCCAGACGGAACTGTCTCTCAGGTATTGTCTTTGGATTGCCAGTGAATGGTTTTGCGGTCAATCACAAAACATTCAACAAAAAATAAAAAACCTGGGCTTCTAATATAATTAAAATCTATTAGTAGTCAATGTTACTACAATATACCATGGGAAAATTGGAACATACCATGGAAAAATGTTCTCTCGTTGGCTTCGGTTGAATCTACGAACATGTCAAAAACAAGCCATCACATTTTAACTGCAACTATCATTGAATCCCAGATTATTAACCTTAAAGATCTCTGAGTCCTCCACCACGTGATCTCATACCGACTTAGAACCTCCAATTAAATGACCAACAAAGTGACAAAGGGCGACAACCTACCAGACTCGCCAACTCTAACATGCAATGCTCTATTATGTTCACCTTTATGGCTAACTAAGCTATACGAAGGTTGCTAGAAATGTAAGAGAGTTGTATATATTGGTATTCAAGAAACTTAATCCTTCACAGCTTCGAAAAGAAAAAATAGAAGTTTTGGATTCCATTTAACTGTAATAAACCTTTTACGCACTAACACCACAAATCCACAATAGAAGAGATCTTGTTTATTACTCGATCACATGCAAAAGTTGTGCGAGGGCAATTTAAGTTACCTTGGAATTGCACCTCTGTTGCCATTCTCTATTTCAGTGACATCCACGGGCACATCATTCGTTTCATGATATCGTAGGATGTACGTAAACGTGAATTCTGATGAGAGACTTCCATATAACATCAAAATACAAGGCAAGTACTGGATACAGATCCAGAAAATAAATAGCAATTTCAACCAAAACTTCATTCCATAGAAATTTTTAACCGTAAAAGCCAACTTATTCCATCAGTCGCAGCAACAAGATTTTTAAAAAATCAAGTGTCACCATCCAAACCTTTGTAAGTGCAACTCAAAGGATAAATAAATGACACCAAGCATATTTTAAGGTAAAGGATAATTTAATGTAGTAAAACTCAAAAAAAAATGGAAGTTCACACAGCAGATGGCGCTAGATGATGGAAAAATATTCTGCAATAGTTCATCCGTCAAAACTGCAAAAGAAACATAGCTTGACACAACATTCAAAAGACTACGACTTGACAACTACTCTAGCACCTCAAGCGCCAACAATCTCGGTTTCGGGCTCTGCTGCAGCATCCTCAGCTGGTCTGTCAACCTTAACTCCAACATCCTCATTGTAATCACCATGGACCTGTACATGTCGAATTGCAATTAAGAGTCAAAACAAAGCTCCCATTTTGCGTCATGATGCACAAACATCTATTGATCTAAAAAGAACAGGCTATATCAATACCTCCATGAGCTTTCCAAGATCAAACTTGGGTGCCTTCAAGATCTTGACCTTGCGGATGAAAACATTCTGGAGAGGGTAAATGCTTGAAGTAGCTTTCTCAATCTCCTTTCCAATAACCTCAGGGATGAACTTCAGCACTAGTTCCTTAAGATCACAGGATGTAGCCTGGTTTACCATGATCTCCCTCATCTTGCGGCGGATCTAGAGCAAAACAAGCACTAAGATAAAATGGAAACCAAAAGGCTTACTGCTAAATACTTCGTTTGTGAAAAGAAATACCTGTCTTTTCTGGCTTGACTGTGCATAACAGGTACGCTTCACCTGGTTGGGGCGTCTCTTTGTGAAGCCAATGCAAAACAACCTAAGGGTGTAATTGTCAGTTGTCTTGACATCAACATGTGCTTCGATCAAACTCTGCCATTTGCGAACCAGAGACCGAAGCTTGTCTGTGGTGAAGTCCATACCCTGAAATAGATACATAAAATTTACTGTTAGGTTAGCATAGACCATAAGGCAATGTAACTCAATAGATTGGTGGAAGGTGAGACATGGAAACATCACAAACATTTGAGAAGAATAGAACATACCCAGAAGTGTGTCAGAACATTCTTCCCTTGAACATCCTCTGCACGGAGACGGATTTTCCTGTAAGCCTGATCCTCATCTTGTTGAAGATCAGCCAAGGAGCACTCAAAAACTCTGTGCTTGAGACCCTCAGAAGCAATCTGCAAGGAAAACGTGATCCAGAATCAAGGTAGGGACACAACGTATAGCAAGTGACATGTGAAAATATTAGTTTGAAATGTAAACAGCACAATGCCGAGTTGAAGCAAGATGAAAACAGAGGAAATTCTTTGAATGGGTTGCATATTGTACAACCACTATAAAAATACTGAGCAAACTACAACTTTAAGAAGAAAAATAGAAGCTAAGTAGCTAACATTTGCATAACTTCATTAATCTGTAACTACAAATAATGAGAATCAAGTATCGACATGAAAGAGCAAACAAATTACTTAGAACTGATTTAAAAACATATTTAAGAACACATGCACTGATTGGGGCTCTGTCATCTTTAAATTCAAACTACATAACAAATACTTTTGTTCAAGCTGAACTCTGGCAGTGGCAGGGCAATCAAATTTCTCCTAAAGCAATGTTTATATATAACCCCTTTTCAATTCTAAATAACTGCTACATCACCATATTTAGGTGATAGGACTTAGTGCACTACAAGTTAACTAAACAAGCCACCTGACAAAGTAATCTGAGTGGGATACTCTAAAGTTTTCAAATTTAAAGTCTTAACACTGACATTCTTAAAAGGCTAAGTCATCCGAATAGCACCCCAGTACCATGTCAACCGAAGTACGTAAATGTATGTAGATCAATTAAATTCAGTGTCTTGAAAATAACACCTTGACTGCTGCATCTTATTCACAAACCTTCTAGCTTACATAAAGAGTGGGTAATTCAGAGAAATAACTACAATTACAACGAAGCACAAATGAACAGCCATTTGAGTATGTTTCGGTAAATATAAATTCTCATTGGAACAAATGATGTTTTGCATGCCTTAAGATAATGCTGACAAACACATGTAAAAGGCCAATTAACATAGCTCTCATTCCGAAATCATATCACATCTCGAATCAAAATCAACCAACAAAAAAGGATCTACCGAACCTTAGTTCCCTGTGTCCTGGTGACAAGGGTTTTCCCGATGTTCCTGGTGGTGAAGATCGAAGGTGCCTTGACATCGTACCAGTCCTTCTTCGTGAAGGGATCGACCCTGCAAAACCACCAAACCCATTATCAGTCCCCAAACGAAAAGCCATGGATCGGAGCCTCACGGCACGAGATTGGGAGATCCGGAACTCACGCCTTCTTCCTGTTTCCCTTCTTCCCCTTCGAGATCCTCTTGTTCTTCCTGCGAGGACCAAAACGGAAAAGGTAAGAAACAGCGGGCTTTGAGAAAAAAAAAAGGAAATGGAAATCGCCGGAGAAGGACCAACCCGACGGCCATGGTTGGAGGTGGTGGCGGCGGGGAAGGCTCTCTCTCTAGGGTTTACGGCGCGAGGGGTGGAACCCTAATGGGTGGATGGGTTTATATAGGTCGTTTGGCGCTACGCGGGTGGGAACCCGAGTCCGGAGATGAGTGAGGGATGGTGGATCTTTGTTGTGGGCCGTTATGGGCTTGGTTTTGGCCCAACTATGTGTGTGTTATTTGGTGCTGCTTATAGAAGTCAGATTGTTTAGTGGAGAGTGAGAATGCTAATCAAACCTCGATCCTAATTTGTTACTATCCAAATGAATCAAATCCACCTTCAAATAGATTGAGATAGGTTGATATTCAAGTTTATTCATAATGACGTTTTTTGTGCTTAGACGGTTTGCGAATTTGCGCAAAAGCTAGTGGTTATGCCCAGATAAGTTTTTGGCAATTGGGCGTTTGTTTTACATGAGAATCAAGAAGTTACCAAAACCAACGTTTCATTATAAGTTAAAACTTTGGTAAAAACTACACCCCATGCACACATTTAGATATGTTCGTATGATTTCAAACTATACTGGTCAACTTTAATGAAAACTAATACCAGCAAATCCAATCCCCCTCCTAACGCTAGGTTCATGAAAGTTGGCAAAATGACTACAAAGTCACTTGTGTTATACTCTTTGACGCACATATTCTTTACAATAGTTTCGCATAATTGTGATAGATTTTTAGAACATTTTTGTATAGATAGACATCCAGACATGCGTTGTTTTGCTACTAATAAGTTGTCTCGACTTTGTTTTTATCCACTTTTAGGTCGTAATAAGTTGAAGGATTGAAAAGAGAGAAAAACATGATAAAAATTGTTTTGCATCGATTTAACATGTTATTAGATTCGAATCTCGTCATGGATGTTGCTTAAATTTGTAAATCTTCTTTAATGGGCTACGGAAGTCCGAAATATATCGTATTTGTACTCAAATTGACTATATCAACAAGATGAATGCAGATGTGCACCTAACATTCCCTTATATGTATCACATGATTCACATCAAGCTAGATTCGCAAAATAGTAATAAAAAACTTGAGGAACCCATCTTGACCTTTGGATTGAGCTCATCAATAAAATCTTATAACCTGATCCTACATAAGGGAAGTGTAACCTTCATCCAACCTCCACTTTCTTCTCTTCTTTTTATATAAATTTGTTCAACCATTAGAGTAATTTAGAAAAAGTTATGAGTAGATAGTAATGTGGTTTTTTATGTTCAAGCTCTCGATTTGCTCGTTTGTTGTACACTTGTACTTTTTCGTTTGGGTTATGATGTGTCCACATGGAATGTGTATATCATCTTAGGGGTGAGCAACCGGTCCGGATTCCGTATCGAAGACCGGACCGGTATGGAACTGGGTTTTTTACCTTAATTTTTCTAAAAAAAAACTGGACCGGTCCGAACCGGAATCGAATTTGCTCCGGACTGAATACCGGACCGGTCTGGTCCTGTCCAAAACTATATGGCAGTTGTTTCGTAGATATACTTTGTGTTGTGGATCTATCTTTGTCGGTTATTGTTGTATTTGTCTTGTGGATGTGTTCATCTGGCATCGTTATGACCATGCTTGACAAACAGTACCATCCATTGTAGTACATGGATTGTATGTTTTGAGATCAATAGTACCATGAATGTCAAAGATCAATTGTACCATGCATTTTTGTTCTACACCACCGTGGCCCATGACGTGTATTTTTAATGTTGATCGGTATATCTTTGTTTACATCTCTTTAGTCGGTGTTAGGAATTTAACCTTGTAAGAGTAGGCGAGACAAACAGAAAAAACTCGTACAAACCACAAGACAAAAAAAATTACGTTGGAAATCCTTACAAGAAAAACCATGACCACCACACGTTCACGAATCCACCATTTCGCCAAAGGTACAACAAGAGAAGGAAATATATGAGTAGGGCTGACCAGAAACCAAGTCGGTCCAGTCAACCGGACCGGAAAATTTTGGAAATTCGGTTTCGGTTTCGGACCGTTTTTTTAAAATTTAAGGTTAAGAACCGATCCTGGGCCGGACCGAATCCGACCGGTCCGGTCCGGTCTTCAGTCCGGATGCCGGATAAAAATCCGATCCGATCCGGACCGAATGCACAACCCTATATATGAGTATTTATAAGAAATCTTACCAACTCGTACGCTCGTTCTTTGCGGGGATGCCACCCCTGCCATTCCCACTATCTTTGTTTAGACTCACATACTCAACCATCAGAAAATTCTCTCTTAGTAATTGGTCGACCTGCGATATGTATTTTTAATGTTGAACAATTTATCTACTTATCTTGTTCAACCTTGTTTGTTGAACATGTTTCTATATCCTCGTCTATATCTTAATTGGAAAATGTGTTTTGTTAACTGACCACGAATAAATACTAAAAGAATAGAGGCAAATAAGAAATTCAAAACTGAAGTTCATATTATTATTGACAAGAAAGTGCAAAATAAGCTGGTTTTTTTAATATTTATTTTCAATTTTTCACGAACAAAGCAAAAAGTAAAAAATCCAACTCCTGCCTTATCCACCACCCTCCGCCATGGCCACTCCCTCCCAACTCCCGCCGCGCATCTCCCAAACCCCACCACTACCTCCCACCTCCGACCCCATCTCCCAGAACCACCTCCGCCACGGCGTCTTACCGACGCCGAAGATCCTCCACCGCATCCGCAAGAAGGAGGCGCAGAAGGTCGCGAGACGAGAGAGGAAACGCCGCCAGCAGAACCCTCCCGAACCCCCACCGCTCTCCGAAGAGGAGCGGCGCTTCGAGACGATCAAGCTCGAGTACCGAGAGCTGAGGAGAACGTGGGAGAGGGCGAGGGGCGTGGGGTTGGGAGGAGGGAGGGAGGGGGAGGGGTTGGTGGAGCTTAGGGAGATGTTCGAGGAGAGGAAGGGGGATGTGAGATGGATGTTGGATGACGATGTGGAAGAGGTGGAAGGGGGAGGGAGTGTTGGAGGTGGGTGGAAGAAGAGGATGATGGAGTGGAAGGAGAGGACTGGGGATCAGGAGAAGATCACTTGGCTCGTGCAAAGGTCAGATCAGTTAGGAAGTTAGGTTCTGTTTTAAAATCACAGTTTGATGATCATTTATTGATTCCCACAAATCAGGAATCACATGTGTTTTACAATTGAAATCTTCGCACTCACTGACTCAAGAGTGTCTGGGAATTGATTATGAGATTTGGTGTAACTTTAGACACTCTGATTATCAAAATGTGATTCTAAATGGACCATTTGTTGGTTTCATTCACGTCATTCACTTTATCTACATAATCGTTTTTTTATCAATTTTAGGTGCATCATTTTAGTTGCTTCAATACCAACCTTGGTTTCATGTCCTATCAGTTGGGAGGGTTTAGAAAAGACAATGGTTTTGTAAAGAATTTAACTCACCAGCATTGTCACGAAATCAAGAGTGGAATGACCATTGGGCAAAATTGAAAGATAGCCACTTCTGCACTTCCACTGGTGTTATTGTATTTGCGGAATTTCCATTTTAATATTTCATGCTCCAACAAACATTAGAACTAGTGACGCTTCAGATAACATGCACAATGCTATGGTTGACTAACTTTTACTCTAACAATATATTGATAGTCATTAACAATATACTGGATGTACAAAAAAGTCATCAGCTTGACAATGATATCACAAACTTTTCTGTTTGAGTTTGAAAATGTTGCTTCTCAACAAACACGGTCTAAATTCAGAATCTTGTGGTTCAGACTGCATGGTATGCACCTTAGCACCCAGGACTGGAAATTCCCAAGGCTGATGAAGCAATCGGGTTTATATTTTGCTGAAAATAGTTTGCTTAAGATACTAGAAGAGCTTGGGAAGCTGGGAAATTGGGAGCAAGCACTTAATGTTGTCCAATGGGTGTACAATGAAAAGGAGTATAGGCATTGCGAAAGCAGGTGACTTGGTATAATCTCTCTTGATGTTATCAGTTTCTTTTCCTAATACACTGAAAAGTATGTGGTTGTAGGTTTGTGTACACAAAGCTCCTTGCGGTTCTAGGAAAGGCAAAAAGGGCTAACGAGGCTCTTCGAATTTTCAATATTATGCTGGTAAGGTTATGTTTTCAATGTATTTGATGAACTAGTACCCATTATAACAAAATTTCCATGTGGTCATTTCGATGGGTTGCTATCTGAAATTAATATCCAGGGAGATTGCCAAACATACCCAGACATGGCTGCTTACCACAACATCGCTGTTACACTGGGTCAGGCTGGTTTCGTAAAGGAATTAATTAACATCATTGACTGCATGAAGCAGAAGCCTTCCAAAAAGCTTAAGAATATGAGACGCAAAAAGTGGGATCCATGCTTGGATCCAGATGTTATCATTTACAATGCTGTGAGGAGCCGATACCTTTGGCATCATTTCATATTGTTCCCTATTTACCAGTTGGGTTGATTGAAAATTACTATTTTTTCCTTGCCAGGTCATTAATGCTTGTGTCCCTGCTGATCACTGGAAAGGAGTATTTTGGGTTCTACAGCAGATGAGACATGGTGGCGTCAAACCAAATGGCGCAACCTATGGTCTTGCAATGGAGGTATAGTAAAGAAAGCAATGTCATTTAGCACAGAAATTTCAAAAGACTGAATTAAAGTACCCCACGATATGTTTGGAGTTGTTGGTAATTTAAGCAGTTATCAGGTCTCTCGATTCCTGCTAAAATTTTGTTCTTTTTTTGGAAATGCATGGGTATTCATGCTGAAATACGTGCACAACATGATGGACAAAAAAATGCACAACACGAATACCTTTTTATACTTGTTGTAGTGATACTTCTGGAAGAATATACCCTTCATTATAATTAAGGTTTGAGACTTGAACTGGACTTAAAAAAACAACTTAAACTGGACATAGAAACAGTTTAGGCGTGGTCGAGAAAAATGTATGTATATGATCACCTTTTGCACGTAAGCTTCACATGGATCATTTAATGTCATGATGTTGGTTGTACTAATGACGGGGAACGGAAGTTGCCGGAATCGAGCTCTGGCGACGGCTCCGACACGAGATCGGAGATAGTAAACTCGTGGAATTCACCAAGAGGGTCTCGGAATCCACTGAGAAGGATAAACCGGAATCCATCGGAGAGTGTTTTGAACACACAAATTTGAGTTAAGAATCAAAAGTTGTGTTTCTAATTCATTAGACTCAATACATTGCGTTTCTCCTGTTACATAACTTTTGCAAACACACTCCTAAGTTAAGGTAAATATATAATGATAAAAAAAGTTAAGGTAAATATAAAACTAAGATATTTAATCAGATATGCCACATAAACTCTAAAAGTTTATGAAAAATGCATATTCTCGAGCTCTTATCTAAAACGTAAACTCGCTCCCGCCATGATACCACTTGATGCGGAACGGAAGTTGCCGGAATCGAGCTTCGACACGAGATCGGAGAGAGTAAACACTTGGAATCCACCAAGAGGGTGTCGGAATCCACCGAGAAGTATAAACCGGATTCCACTGGAGAGTGTTTTAAACACACAAATTTGGGTTGAGAATCAAAAGTTGTGTTTCTTATTCATTATACTCAATACATAAAGTTTCTCCTTGTTACATAACTTTTGCAAACACACTCCTAAGCTAAGGTAAAATATAAAACAAAGATATTTAATTAGATACGACACAAACTCTAAAAGTTTCTGTAATAGTGATATTTCTCGAGCTCTTATTTAGAATGTAAACTCGCTCCTGCTCCTGTATCAACTAAGATGCCATTTCTCGTAGTCTTACTGAATATAATTTTCTTGTATAAAGTTATTTGCAGTCAATTGTTTAGCTTACAATCAAGTTGATGCAGATGTAAGTGGTTTTGTCATGTAAAACTTACTACGACGCATTACGAACACAACATCAAAAAATGCATTTATCCTCTTTATTGCACATTTAATCTTACAGGAACTGCTTGTTGAAAGGTGATGCTGGAAGCAGGAAAATATGATTTTGTGCACAAGTTATTTGGAACAATGCAAAGAAGTGGATTAGCTCTAAAAGCAATAACCTATAAAGGTGAGAAGTAAAAATTATGTCCCTATTTACTTGGCATATTTTGTATTATTAATCTCATTGGTTCTGAATTGTGCTGTAGTTATTGTTAAAACATTCTGGCGAGAAGGTAGAATTCATGAGGCAGTGGTGGCAGTCAGAGACATGGAGCAAAGAGGAATCATTGGGATAGGAAGTGTCTACTATGAGTTAGCTCGTTGCCTTCGTAATTGTGGAATGTGGAAGGATGCTTTGTTAGAGGTACCTTCTCCTTTTATAGTAGAATTTACCATGCCACAGCATTTGATATTTGTTGGCGGAACATCAACATCTTTTTTAGCGATCACAGAAAAATACTCTTTCTCAGTATCTAAATTAAGTAGGTATTTATCTTTTTTTCCTTTTTTTATCGGTACAGTAAATATGTTGTCTTCAAGACTTTGTGGAATTTAATGGATACATGCAAAACCAACAGTATTATGCAGCAATGTGTCCCATTGCAACACCAAGAGAGATTATGGAAATGGCCAAAACTGCTTCTGCACCCCCTCCCTATCCATGCTGTTTGCCCTCATGACCAGGATTGCCGCAGTGGTAGTTATTCAGTCATGATGATAGGGAGCAAAGTGCTGATTCCACAAGACAACTTTAGGTGTTCGTAGCAATTTTTGCATTTTAGGACCTTAAATTGTGATGGAACTGTCAGCGTCAAATGTGTTCCTGCAGGCACCTCTGGGATTATAATTACAGATTTCATTTCCAATTTTATTTTCTGTTGAGAATATAAAAGTATAATGTTTGTAGTTAACAGTGATAACTGATAAGCTTTTTATTGTTTTCCTCTCAAATTCAGAACCAGAACTCGGAACTCATTTGTATTCCTTAGCAGCTGTACTTTTTTTTAATGCTTGATTGATAGTTGGTACGCTTACCTAGTGACTGTTCAACCATAGGTGGATAAGCTGAAAAAACTTCCTCTCAGTAAACCACTTGAGGTTGCATTCACTGGCATGATACAATCAGCTATGGATGGCGGACATCTACATGACTGTGCCTCCATCTTTAAGCATATGAAGGGTCACTGTGTTCCTAACATTGGAACAATTAATGTTATGCTGAAAGTTTACAGCCGACAAGACATGTTTGCAAAAGCCAAGCAGCTTTTTGAGGCTGCCAAAGCATACACCTCTGATGTCAAACACTCTCCTGATGCACTGGAATTCCTAACTCCTGATCTGCACACATACACTATAATGCTCGAGACATCTGCTGCATCTCACCAGTGGGAATATTTCGAACATCTCTACAAGGAAATGGTTGTTTCTGGTTATAAGCTAGAAAAAGGCAAGAGCTCACATTTACTTGTTGAAGCATCAAAAGCTGGAAAGGTAACTACGTGTTTGAGGAATACTTGTACATTTTTCCTCTTTTATTTGCTTGTTTCAGTGGTTTGTCTATTTTCTCTTACTTTCAGAAGAACCTTGGCTCCAGCCAAGAGTATGGAAGTTTATCTCTTTTAATTCCTTAGAACAAATAATTGACTCGTCAACGAATCTCAATAGTGGTCAATCATTTTATAAGACTTCCTCATTTTTACCTCTAGTTTGTTATGCTCTTATGTCTATGTCAGTTCACTGAATTTGACATTATTGCTCATTTAGATGTGGCACTCCTCGGTAGCAATTTTTTTGGTTATCATGGAATTTACACTTTTCACTGGATGATGCATATTATATGTAATGCAGTTATTTTATCAAATCAATTCACATCTATTCAGGTTGGGCCTACTTAGAAGTTTTAAGGTTTTTGGTAGTTTTTTTGCTATTCTAGTTGCATAAAATGTCATTGTAGTGAGGAACCATAGACCTTACTCTATTTGACATAGAACAGAAGCGAAGTTATCGGAATCGAGCTCCGGCCATGAAGCTTGGTTGCAAAATCCAGGAGATAAGATCATAAGACTCTGGAAGTCCACCAAAAAATTAGGGTATCAAAAGCTTGGGGGCAAAGACAAGCTATCTTTTCTTCTTCGTTCATTCTCAATATTTAGAGTTGTATTTTCATCCCCTAACAACTAGACACTATTGCAGACATATCCCTTTTTTATCGGTATTGCAGACACATCCCTAACAATTTGGCGAATTGAAATACTCGGAATAAGGTAAAAGGACCATTGCAAGGTACTCCTAGACACTAGATACTAAGTTGTTCAACTAGCTAGTCACATGATTAACTCCAAAATTCACTTCCCTGTCTGCATCACCTTTTCCTTTGAAGATGTATATCATATGTAAAATCCGCGTCATGGAATCTACAAGTCTTCATTTGTTCATGCTTATTATGAGGAATGTTGCTCGATTTTAGTTGCAAAAGATGTTTCTATAACTGGAATTTAATTTGTATTTCAGTGCCATTTGCTGGAGCATGCATTTGATACCATTTTGGAAGCAGGGGAAATACCCCATGTTTTGTTATTCACCGAGAGGTTACGCCAAATTGTCACCCATCAAAATTATGACAAGGTCGTCCCTTTGATTAACGGCATGGCTCTTGCTTCATTGCACGTCAGTGAAAGACAGTGGATGAATTTTTTTGATGCAAACATGGATGATATCAATGCAGATAAAATACAGGCTTTGCTGGATATTCTTAATGAGAATGATATCATCATGGAGGATCCTGTTCCTAGTTTAATTAAAGCACTGCAGCATTTTTGTCTCCCTCAGAGAAAATTGATAGGTGGATCAGTTACTCCTGTTGATGCCCAATTGATGCCTGCTGATCCTGAAGTAAAAGTAAATGAACTGAACGAAGGTTTACAGGGTGTCACCCTCACCGTTCCCAACAATTTTCCAGAAAATATATTCCCTGGTGAGGATATAATACCAGTCGATGACAATCAGCTGGACACAACACTAATGACAGAGGATAGTTGTAATGCTCATTCAAAGGAAGAGTCCATTCATGTGGGCTCCTGCGGATGTTTTGCTTCAACAATCGATTATCTGGGATCTGATTATGCACAAAATCGCAGTCCTGAGACTTCAACAGAGGAAACTATCAACCTCCTAATAAGAAATACGGGATCATCTTACCCAAAGTTGCGCACAGCAGCAGATATACTAGAAGAGTGGAAGCAAAAAAGGATGGAGGATAACATATTCCCTTTTCAGCTGTAGTCGTTTTCAAAGTTGTTCAATCGTCTCATTGAGAATTCTCAGGAGCTCGTAGGTTTCCTCTTGTACAGTGCTAGAGAGCTCAACAAGCTCATAACTCGAGCCTATCTGGTTCAGTCAACGTTCATGTTATCTTTGCCATAATTTGGCTACGATCATAAATTTTGTGGAAGTTGAGGACATGAAATGTAACAATGGCATAACAGGTCGAACTTCTCAAACAGTTTGTGGTTCTCATTGGATGAGAACGTCTAAGTGTAGCATTGCAAATGGCGAGGCGTCAAACTTAAATTTAAAAAATTAAACCGAAACATGTCAAATTTCAAGTTTTAGGGTGCGATTGGTTTGCACGAAAATAATATCGAAGTTTTGGATTTTCAGATTAATTTTGGTGATTGGTTTGTAAGAAAATTTAATGAAGTTTGAAAGTTCAATTCCAAGAGTTTCATAGTCTTGTAATTTTGAACCTTGGATGATTTCTTCCATTTTCATTACAAAAGTGAATGAAAGTCACGAAACTAGAATTTTAATAAGTCTTTAATTTTCTCCAAACTAGTCACGTAGTAGTTGAAAATTTTACTTGGTAAAATTCAAAGTTTAAATTGAAGTTTAGTGCTCTTTTTAAAAAAAAATTGCATTTCATAAAAAAAACCTTCTTCTATCCCGAATTGGTTTTTGAAGAGAACTTTCGGAAGAAAAAAAAGGCTTAAAAAAATTCATAAACACGCTATAAAATCTTCTCTTATTAAGGTTTAATCCTCAGACGGATCGGGCAGGATCCGGGTAAAGACCGATAACCCATCTCCATGACTACATCTATTCCTCCAATTCCCGAATCGCACCCAAAACCTCGACACAATCTCCTTCCAGATGGCTTTTCCTCTGCAACAGCGAGCTCTCTCGTCCCGCCGCCTCTCCTCCTCCATCCTCTCCCACTGGAGATCCCTCTCGTCGGGCACTCTCGTCGAGATCGAACCCGGCGAGATCGGGATCGTCTCCGGCATCCCCGAGGAACACCTCAAACGGAGGGTAAATTTCATTACAATCCCCTAACTTAGGTCTTTTTACAATTGCGTTTTTGTTGCGATATAGAATGCAAATCCCTATGGTGATTTAATATATCGCTTGTCGGTTTTAGGCTAAAAATTAATATCTTAGATGTCGGCATTGTAGATTCCGGCTTCCTATTAAGGTATAAGTCGCAGAGCTCTAGTGTAGTAGTAATGCAATAGTTTGTCCTAGAAGACCAAGATGACTGTAATAGCAGTAGCATGCTGCAGATGTTTCGATGTTACGATAATTGTCACCTACACTTGTCCTTGTAGATTTGTATGTCAATTAGAAGTACTAATTAAGAAAGTTGCAATCCGCAACTCTGAATTGCTAGCGATAACTGGAAAATATTACATGGAAAAAAGTGTCTAGAGTCTGGAGTGGCAGAAGGTGGGGGAATTCGAGAGTTCGAACCATGCTTGCTTTGTAGGGAAAAAAATCATATAGAGAACGTATATGACACTCGCGGCCTCTGTAGGTCATATGAAGTTTAATTCAACTTGCAAAAGGGACCACTAAAATTTTCATATTACTTTCAAATTAAATGTACCACTTTGGCACAAGCAATTGATGCATCACGTTGCTATTGGTCAAGCATGTGTTCCGAGACAAAATGCTTTTCTTGCTACGACTACGTTCTTATGTTTATGAAGAGAGCTTCTTTTGCTAAAACTGCCACCTTTGATTATTTATCCCTGCATTATTTTCTATATGGGTCATTGATTCCTTGTGATCGTATACTTTTTTTTACTCCCATTTCTGATGTTATTGTCTTGGTTAATCAGGTTGTTATCTATTCACCTGCTCGGTCTGCCACACAACAAGGATCCGGGAAACTTGGTAGATGGAAGATCAATTTTATGTCAACACAGAAGTACTATTCTCCCATTAAATATTTTTTTGATCGGTTCTCCGAATAAACATGTTCTTTTATCATTTGATTTAAATGGCTTCCCTTGCCTTTGTTGTGGCCAATGTGGTTTACTTTTATGTGTTATTAACTCATAAATCCTAGTCCACCAGCACGGAATCTGTAGTTGTGAGATTTCACCAACTTAGCCTTAGCAGTATCTGGTGTTTTCTGATGATTGTTTAGTTGTTCTTGTCAAGCATTTTCTTTTTGTAGTTTGTGCTTGTGTTGTAATTACTTATGCAAATACCTCTCAGTGTTATTTAATAGCCATCTAATCTGAGTCCATCAACCTTATGTTCTTTGATATATGAGCGGACACCTGATTGTAGGAGATGAGAGAATACATAAATTTCTAGGACTTTGCTCGAGCTCCTAATGATAAATATACTTGAATGAACTTGGTTTTCAATCTTCAGTTTTCACTTGTAAAGCTTCTCATCTTATGTAGGGTTTAGTGGCTTAAGCAGTGAGTGCTGCCTCTTTATCCCTTGCTTAGCAAATAGTGCTATCCTTAACAGAGACCAATAATCAACTGGAATATCGTTTTGATCCGTTCAAGAAGCTTAATAGCACATAATTTCTTATTATCATCTAAAGATAATGCCACTGTATTTTTCATGCAGTAGTTCTAAGTATCATGCAGTAGTTCTTAGACTTTGTTAGTATCTACTATCTTGGTATTACTTCTTTAATAGTACTGATTTTTTCTGTAGCCCTTGACCCCTTGTAAACATGTTGATAGGCAAGTCTAGCATTCAATGTAGAAGTGTCATAAAAAATAGCATTTTATTTCATGTTTTATACTTGTATTGAAGCCCACGTGAACAGTTTGTTATTTCTCAACTAGTACTAGGTATTTTCATGGTTACAATTTTTCCCTTTAGAACTACTTGAAATCATAAATGTCTTCATCAACGATCTTTTATCTTAATTTTTTATTTAAGTATCCTTCTTTATGGCCTGACCATTAGAGATACATAATATAATGTCATCTCACAGGTGGGAAAATCCATTGATGGGATGGACATCTACAGGTGATCCTTATGCAAATGTGGGTGATTCAGCACTTTCTTTTGACAGCGAGGAAGCTGCAAAGGCCTTTGCCAAGAAACATGGATGGGATTATGTGGTGAGTTAACCGTTTAAGGCTTTGGACTCACATAGTCACATATCACGTTTGTGGGCTATAAATGTAGTTGGTTCAGATACAAGTTAATTTATGGTCTGATCAGAATAGGAACGAGAGGGGCATTAGGGTGTCATTACATATGACCTGAATAATCCTTTCTATGTGTGGGCATAACTGATGATTTGCTTTGGACCATTGCACTATTGCAGGTCAAGAAGCACTGCACACCCCTACTGAAGGTCAGTGTACTTCCCATACTTACCTGTAAATCTTTTATTGTGATATTGATGCTTGTTTTTTGGTAAACCCAGCATAAGCTGCATTTTTTTGGCAGAGCTTAGTTTTCTTAAATTATTTATTATAGTATTATAACTAATCTGACAAGCCATAACATTATAGTTGTGCAGTTTTCCTCAAAAAGGAACACTGGATCACATTTATGCATTTAGCGACCCTTCGAACATAAGAACCCTTCGAAACTTCTTTTTCTCATTAAAAGTATGCACAGAAATTCAAACCAACAAGTAAAGTAGAATATTTGAATACCTTTCAAGCAAAAGTCCAGATGTTTTCACTTTTCATTAGTTTATTGTTTGGGAGGTGAATCCCATTCTATCTGCACATGTTAATTACTATGTTATGCTTGTTATGTGTAAATTTGTTGTCAGCATTCATAATCAACCGGTTTTGACGCCCCCTTTGTTTTCCTGCCACATGCAGCTCATGTTTCAAAATGGATATCTAGTCATTACTATTCTACCAAAAGCCTATTATTTAAACTTCACATATGCTTCTTTGTTGGTTCAAGAAATGTTTTTTGCCGCAAATACTTGGTTTTGACATCAGATGGCACTGTCATTAATATCTTTCTATTTTGATCAGGTTAAAGCTTATGCGGACAACTTCAAGTGGAAGGGTCCTCCCAAGCCCTAAACAGATAAAAGTCATATAATTATTCCCAGTCCGTTCTCGCATTGCTGAAGTTCTGCAGAATCTCTTTTGACGAATCTGAATCTGTTTATGTTTAAAGTTTTCTTTCTGGTTTTTCTTCTGTCGAAGAATTCTCCCAATTAAGTAGTTTCTTCACTTATCCATCTCAAACTGTCAGAAATCGTTGTGCTTGTTTCACTTTTTTTACTCCTGGAAAATAATTGGATGCACAAAACAGATTCTCTTCCGTGCCGTTTTTAGTGGAAAGGCTCAATAAACAGGCTTTGGGCTGATGAGCAATCTGTGTTATCTTGCAACAGCCTGTGCCCTGTGGTTTATATGGATATGCTTGGTTCAAATTTTATACATCAGTAATTGCACCTGCATTCTATGTTCCAAGTCTTCATTAAGTTGACTAAATCCGTATTCATGAGTGTAAGATCATTTTCTTCTCTTGGATCAGTCGACCGTTCTACTTTTACTCCAACTCCTCCTATCTTCACCTCGCTGGCGGCATGATCAACTGGCTTGGATTCCCTTAAAATTATAGTCAAATTAATCTGAGCCAAGTCAGAGAGGAGACAAATCCATCGACTGTTTTTTAAGAAGAAAAACATTACGTATTTTTTAGTTAAATATGAAATATGTAATTCACATATTGGCCATTTGGGAATCAATCTTTGATCTGGACTGAGTTAAGATTCATTTGGTCAAACCCATTGACTATGGGATGAATAATGTGTCGGTGACATAACTCATGGATTATGACCATGTCAGTAGTAATTACTTAGTCCGAGAAAAAGAAAGAATACCAACTAAGTTTAGTTGAGTTGAGATTCGGGTGATTTTTTTGTCAAAACTATGGATTGAATATTTGAATATCACTATATCAGCATTCTCATTTACACATTTGAGAGTTACAACGAAATAAATAAATAAATAAGCAAATCTACGCAGTGTGGATTAGTCAGAAACATCTACTGAAGTCTAACGGCCTACTGTAGCTCCTATGGCCACACTCACCCCAACCCCGACCTCCTCCTTCCCCTCGCGTCTCCCCCACCTCTCCACCTCCCTCAACCCTATCCCGCTCCAAACCCTAACCTTCCCTCGTCTCTCCTCCAAATCCAAACCCAAACCCACCCTCATACGATCCACCACCACCACCACCACGACCGACGACCACCACCACTTCGTCTCCTGGTTCCGCCAGGCCTGGCCCTACATCCGCGGCCACAACGGTAGCACCTTCGTCGTCGTCATCTCCAGCGAGATCGTCGACTCCCCCCACCTCTCCACCATCCTCCAGGACATCTCCCTTCTCCACGGCCTCGGCATCCGCTTCATTCTCGTCCCCGGGACGCATCTTATCATCGATCGGATTCTTGAGAGGGAGGGACGCAAGAGGAGGTACTTGGGGCAGTATAGGATCACCGATGAAACCGCCTTGGAGGCTTCTATGGCTGCGTCAGGGATTGTCAGGAATAGGATCGAGGCAAGGCTCTCGGATGGGCCGCCGATGTTGAATTTGAGGCGTCATGGGGATAATCGGAGGTGGCATGAGGTCGGGGTTCGTGTTGCCAGTGGAAACTTTCTGGAAGCTAAGGTGAGGACTGAGGAGGTTTTGGTTTCGCTTGGAGACTAAGTGGTGTTCGAGATTTGTTGATTTTTTGTTGTTGGTATCTGGTTTGTGGCACAAGGTTCATCACCAAGAAACTTAGGATTACAATTTTCAGCATCCAAATGTATGTTTCAGTGATCGTAAATCACAAGTCTTGAAATAAGAGTATCCCGTCAATACCACGGAATTGGAAAATAAAAAATTGAAATTATAAATTGACTCTGTTCTTTTTGTATGGCAACCAATTGATATTTTGTTAGAATTATTCTATCAAAACCATCAAATGGTAAATAATCTAAGAGCCATTTAGGGCTCCTCATGTTAGGATATCATTGGCTTGCCTACTAAGATATTGTTCTCTTTTACATTTTCTAGAATTGCAAATTGGTGTTTGGACTATATGAAGTATCTACTTATACGATCATACCCCTCAATCAAGGAATGCAAAAAAAGAAGAAAAAAGAGGGCAAGGGAGATATCATAATAAGCCATCTATTTTGTATGAAGCCACGACACTCACCCATTCCCTTCTTTCAGGACCCGGGAGAGATAAATTATCTAATTATCTTTAGGTATCACTTAGAATGAGAGGGGAGTGATTAAGGGCCAATTTTTTTATTTATGTTTACCAATTCAAATTTCTACTCCCTCGATCTTTTCCCTCACATTACCCTCATTCCAACTGATACTAAGGACATCTTTAGGGTCTTAGTAAGGCATTTTGCTAATTAGACGCTAATTGAAAAACCCAAATGCAAATTTCAAGCCTGAATGTTAGTTTACCATACCTTATGTTTCTCCTTTTGATTTTGTTGGGGTTGAGTAGTTATTTTGTTTTAACCGATAAAAAAATAATTATTTTGTTTTTAATTTGATTGATATTTGTGACACTGTTTGGTGCATGCAGAAAAGAGGTGTGGTCGAGGGTATTGATCATGGAGCTACTGGGGAAGTGAAAAAAATAGATGTTTCAAGTATAAGAGAGAGGCTTGATAAAAATTGTATAGTTCTGGTGAGCAACTTGGGCTACTCAAGCAACGAGCAAGTTTTGAACTGCAAGTACGCCTGATCAAACCATTTGCTAGAAGAATACTTGATGTATTGATAATTAAACTTTTTTTCATGACATGGCCTATTTCTTTGCAAGTGATTGGTTAGCAATCTGAATTTATTCATTTAACATGATATTAGACTTGCATTTGACTTTAACAATCTCGAAATATTAGATCCCTGTTACCATGAAATGCTGCATGATCAGTTCAGTTATTTTTTTATGAACTGCTTTGTCATGTGATGATTTTTGCTCAAATGCAACTGTTTCGTGTTAGTTTATTATATTTCGAGAGCAGTAGTTTGTGATGGCCATTTGATTTGCTTAATTTATTGAAATTTTCAGCACTTATGAAGTTGCCACTGCTTGCGCTTTAGCCATTGAAGCCGATAAACTGATCTGCATTATTGATGGCTCAATTAATGATGAAAGTGGTCAGCTTATCCGTTTCATGACTCTTCAGGATGCTGACTCATTAATTAGAAAGAGGGCTGAGCAAAGTGAAACAGCTGCTAATTATGTTAAAGCTGTTGGAGATGTTAGCCCCTTCTATGGAAAAGGGTTCAGTGAGAAACTCAATGCAACATTTCGTAATGGTGTAGGGTTTGATAATGGAAATGGTCTTTGGTCTGGTGTGCAAGGATTTGCAATTGGTGGTAAAGAAACGTTAAGCCGATTAAATGGCTACCTATCAGAATTGGCTGCTGCAGTTTTTGTGTGCAAAGTAAGACCATTTTGTAGCTCAAAGATAGATTTCTTTGCTGTATTATAAGAATTGTGCCATGCTGATGATTCTGAACAGTCTTAGTGCACAAGGTTAATTTTCTTGTATCACTACACTATAAAGTGTTTTAACTTCCTATAATAGAAAATTTAGATTAGAACTTCACCAAATACATTCTTTTACTCTTGTGCCTTCTTAAAAGTATTGTGAGTAACAAACTTCTCATTTGACACAATTGGCTCTATACATATAAAATTGAAGAATATAGTGGCCTCTGTTCTAACTTTTTTGTTTTGTTTTTGGCAGCGCATCACCAATCATGCTAATATGTTGCCTTTATATTTATGTTTTTAGTTTTATGATATGTAGCTGTTTTAGAAGAAAACAATAATGCATGTGCATTGGAATTGACTTTTTCACTCCAAAAAAGGCTAAAAAACTGGAACTGAAGTCCTTATTACTATTAATCTGCATTTCATTTTCATCTTGGTTGCCTTTTCTTCTTCTTTACAAATAGGGAGGTGTCCAGAGAGTCCACCTTGTAGATGGTACTCTAGGAGGAACCTTGTTGCTAGAGTTATTTACGAGGGACGGAGTTGGTACTATGGTTGCCAGGTATGTGATTGCTTAAGCCAGCTACTACTCTTCTACCACAGTGCAATGTGATACTGTTCATCTACATTGTAAATTTACAATGCTTCTCTGCGTTCGTCTTAAGGATTGGTTCTTTCATCATTTCATCCTATGTATGTGTATTTCTAGTAGTTTCATAGTTTGCCTATGCATTGTTCTTTCATTTAGGATACTGTAGTGACTTCATGCAGGCATTCTTTATAATTTGACTTCTGTAAATTTATAACAAGTCTCCCGATCAAAACAAATTTATAACAAGTCTCTAGTATGTAGTAACCGATAAAAACAAACAAACAAACAAGTTACTAGTATTTGAGGGCTTTTCCCCCATGCTAATGGGACACAACTTCACAAACTATACATTAACCTTCAACAAATTTTGTGTGTTATTGTTGTCATTGTATTTATGCTGATCTAGGTTGTATTACCAATTCATTAAAATGAGCAAAATAGTAAGACTTGATATGTAGCATGTACTAAAGTTTTGGTTGATGGCACATTGCAGATCTATAATTTACGGTTTAGTAAAAAATGACAGATCTTACCTTACGTAAGTAGCCTTCTAAGCTGTTTTGTTTTTGATCAAGTCAAAGTCATGCCAATTTTTTTACTGTGGTTTGCTATGGGAATGCCTTCTAAATTTGAAATCGCTAGAAGATCACCCTTTCTACCTTGCTTTCAAGTAAAGCTGTGATTTTCATGGTTGTTTTGCTTTCACACATTTAACTTTTTGACTGTTGGTACTTGTCAACTTTTCTTTGGATGTTTATTTTCTTGATACTGTTTTCTGTGATTAAGTCAAAGGAGCATGCAAGATCACTTTCTCTAACATATTCAGGCCAAAAGTAAGACTATGTAAAAACCATTTTAAAGGTTCGGTTAGTGTAGATTCAGATTGCGAGGCTGTGATTGGGTATATGATTTGTTATTTTCACTGGGTTGATAACTTAACAGCCATATCGTTTTTTAAAATATTCTGTCGTTTTCTTTCCAATTCAGCTTGCCAGGTTTATTCTGTAATGTTGTTTGTCTTACAGTGATCTTTATGAAGGAACTCGAATGGCTAGAGTGACCGATCTCCCTGGCATTAAACAAGTACTTCAACCTTTGGAGGAATCTGGTGCTTTGATTAGAAGGAATGATGAAGAGGTTCACACAGTTTTATTTCATTGTAGCAATTTTGAGATTTATGATAGTTGTGGCTTGCAAATTGGGTTATCTTATGTTCCCCTTGGTGGCACTCATCTGTTTGATTGATTTGATTTACTAACTTACTATAGAAATGGTAATTTTCAGCTATTGGAGTCATTGGATTCTTTTATTGTGGTTGAAAGAGATGGATCGATCATGGCATGTGCTGCTCTTTTTCCTTTTTTTGATGAAAAATGTGGGGAAGTTGCTGCTTTTGCTGTCTCTCCTGAGTTGCGTGGGCATGGACAAGGAGATAAATTGCTTGGTATGTTTTTAAGCATTGAAAATCCACTTATTACCTTTTCATGTTTATGAAATTTGGAGAATCATATTCTTGAGATCAAATGGTTACTGACGATTTCATTGGTAATTATCTCGATAGTTCGGTAGATCCCGATAGGCCGATATTACCTTTTCATGTTTAACCTGTACATCATAGAAAAATATACCCAAAAAAACTTATGAAATCCAAAGAATCAAAATTTAGTTTTCTCTTATCTTCCTAGGTGTTGGATACTTGGATGTTATCTAGCAGTGCATACTGCATTTGCATTTCTGTTAATTTTGTTCATGGTATCTGTTATTCTTGGGAATTGTTTGCCATGTTTGTTTCAATAACAAGGCAACTTTAGTAGCGATGTGAGAAAACCATGATTATTAGTTTCCCACGTCATGAATGTACTGATATGGTGGCTTGGGATTTTTTGCAGATTATATTGAGAAGAAAGCATCTTCACTTGGGCTGGAATCCCTTTTTCTTCTTACCACACGTGCTGCGGACTGGTATGGCTTTTGTAACATGTTATTACCACGTTCTCGTATTATATTTTAGAAGAGAGGTTCTCCAAAGTAATCTAGAAGTTGATTTTGCATTTCCTCAACAAAAGTTGTGTACAGACTTCACATGTTCATTTAAAACTTCTCAAATACCACGGACAAGCAATTTATATTTGAAATTTCACCAAAGTACCCTGATTTAAGGACGCTGCAAATGATCTAGTTCATGCAGATTACTCTAGAACTGGCTGCGAATTTAATATAAGCAGTTCTAGTTCAGGAAATGCGTAATTTGTTAACGACCAAAATAGCAGCGTAATTTGTTAACGACCAAAATAGCAGCTTAATAGATTTAATATAAAGCGGGAAGCGATGTGAGCCGTTCGATGAAGACAAGACGAATGGTCAGATTGATTCTTGAAAAGCACAATCCGTGCCTCAGATGAGCACAAATATAAACCGTTGGATGAGAAAGGTGGATGGTTGGATGCTTGCTTAAAGAAGCACAATCCAGAAGAAATGGATGAGCAGATCCACGCCGTTGGATAAAGAAGAAGAGGGGAAGAGTTTCTAAGATGGATTTTCTTGGTTTTGTTATGGCCCAGAAAGAAAGGAAGGGAAAGATGAAGACGGGCTGGGTTGGGGGAAATAGGTGGGCTGGGAAAAAAAATCAAGATGAGGTATTGGTTTGGATTTTAACCATATTGGCTCTTGATACCATGTTAGAGAGAACACTTAGACACAATGAAAAGAAATAAATTGATTCTCATTGATTTAGAATGAAGGTGATGGAGGCTATTTATAGCCTACTAGAACCATGAATACATTTGTACCTAGACACTAACTATAGAAAATCTAGAAGATTCTAATACTAAGAATGTAGACTAGTATTAAATACAATGAATGTTACAATAAATTGAGTTACAATGCATGTGGACTTATATGTAGGGCTTAATGAGCCAGATTAGTTTTGGGCTCTAACAGGTTTTAACTCCAAGAATATGTCAATAACATTCCGGTCTATCAATTGAGTTGTGTGTAGTATTATTTGTGTTAGGCAACCGTGCATATCATGTTAGGAAGTCATGTTAGTGATGTAAAACATGAACAAGTTTCACTGTATATTTTACAGCCATTCTCTACAAAAGATGGCAAATGTGTCATTCTCATGTAAATATTCAGCAAATCATGAATAACTGTGTTGTTTTTGTGTCAAATTGTCTCCATGAATAATTTTTTAATGTTCATTCTTTATACACCATCATAACTAAGCTAATCATCAATTTTAAGTTTCATTTTGTTTTGTGTCCAAATTATCATCATTTAGTTTTTTTTTTGAAAAGTCTTAAAAGTCAAATTGCAAGCCTTGTTCTCAATTAATTGTTCCTAGAATGCAAAAGCTTGATGTAATTTATTTTAGAAGCTTGAAGTGTTTGATAGGTTTTGTTTCACAGGTTTGTGAGACGTGGTTTTTCGGCATGCTCTATCGAGTCCCTCCCCCTAGAAAGGAGGAAAAAAATTAATCTTTCTCGTGGATCAAAATACTATATTAAGAGCTTGCCGTGTGCGAGAGTTGGGGTACATGTTGACCAGTTTGCGGTTGACGAGCACTGACCTTTACCTCCAAACTTATTCAAGTTATCTCAAAAATAAGGATGGCCTGAGCAGGAGGGTGTCTACCACTCTACGACCGTGTCCATCGATTGGTGAAACAACTATTCAAGGTTTGTCAAATAATCTACCTAACATGTGGAAGATTTTTGTGGTATCTTTCTGGTGTGGACCGTGTGGTTTCTTACTTTTATTTGTAGGTAAATAGGTTTCAATTTTGAAGTTGTAATTCTGACACGTTTTATTTGTTGAATGTTAAGAATTTTTTAGCTTGTAGAAAGCCTTACCCCGAGTCTACAAAATCGTGGAATTGAAATGATCTCATTACCTTGAAATTTTAGATCATGTTGTGGAATAAGTATGGAAGCATATGAAGATGATACCAGGATATTCAGGTTTTTCTTTAAATAATATGAAATGTGGTCATTTGTTACTTCAACGTGCATACAACCACTATTAGGCCGAGATTAGAGTCCAGTCAGTCAGCCCATGTTTAAAATTCCTTAAAGAAGACAAACAGCTTGACAAAACAAACGCGAACATTTAAAAATCTTATTTTTTTATTCCCATTCAAACATCACAATAGAAAAGTAGATACAAGCATTTCCTACGGGAACTAAAACAAATGTAGCGAAGGAGTCTCCAGTAAGCCCTCAATTAAATTACAAGATATATGGATGTAAAAAGAACAGAGATCCTTTTTTGGGGTCATTGGAGTGGCAATTTTGAGGAACAGAGGAAGAAGTAACCAAACACGACTAACACCACTAAAAGCAAGCATCCAGTACGCAGCAACAGCAGATGGCAGCCAAACTGCAAAATCCAAAATAAAATAGTTATGTTACAAATCACACCATTAAAAGCTTTGAAAACTACATACAAACAACATTAAGTTAAGTAGGTAGATGTGGAACTAGACGCACGTGTGTGGAGTTCGATCATAATACAAGTTTTATAAGGAATCCAACTTTTCTTTCTACGTGAAAATAAAATAAGATAGGGTGCGTTTGGAACAAGGGAAGATGACATTAATCTAAACCATTTCTTAGTGGTTTTAAGATGGGAAGACATCCCTCAATAGTACTGTGGTGTGCTGTACATAACATGACATCGTATCGTAAAGAAAACAAAAACGTATGCACAAAAAGAAACAAAAGAACACGATCGATATATAATTGATCCCCATACCATCCTTTCAAGCACGCTCCTCCTCCACAACAGCCGCCGTCCTTCTCGGGCGGCGGTGCCGCATATTGCGGCGGAGGATATCCTCCAGGTGGCGGATATCCTCCCGGCGGTGGCGCTCCATATTGCGGCGGCGGGTACCCCTCCTGCGGATAACCTGCATATACGTACATACAACACAACAAACACGTACCACGTTATAATCAACAAAACATAACACAACAAGTCAAAAACAACTCATGTTTTTGCTTACCTTGTGGCGGCGGGACACCGACCGGTGGCTGCTGGTAGTAACTCATGTTTGGTTTGGACAAATTTGATGTTTGTGATGGTTCTGCGCCGGAGGATAGAGTGGGGGCTGTCTTTCTTTATATCATAGAGTGGAGGGAAGGAGTTCGTGTTTTGGTCGATGTGGACTACGCGTTGACGTCACCATGGTGGGGGGGGGGGGGGGGGATATTAATATTATTGGACGGTCAGGATGGGAAGTTGGAGGTGATCGATAATGTGGGGAAGGTTGGATTTTTTTTTATATTTTTTTACTGAGGTGGAGCCGGAACAGGTGTTTTGAGTTTGATTGCTTGCTTGCTTGCTGGCTTCTCAAATCACTATGGTCCTATGGGGTGGGTGGGTGGGTGGGTGGATCATGGATGGTTAGTGGGCTAATATTTTCTTGGACCACCCGGCAACCAATTCATGATTTTCTTCTTCTTCTTCTGGTAATATTTTCTATTTTTAGTTTAACACAACTCACATTTGATTTCTGTTAACCAATTCTGTTGAACTAGTCTCTGTTGTATTAACCAATTCATGTACTATGTCCACTTGTTTTCTGTTTGGAATATTACCCGCGTATATATGCCCACATGTTCTTTATATTCCTCAGAAGCATCTAAATTTGGGGGAAACTAACATGGAAATCGTCTACTTCTTAAAAAGATACCGAACAATACTATAGGATAGATGGCGTTGGTTGGTTATACGTCAGTTAACGTGCTCCTTTTCGTGAACACATAATTAAAAAAACAATTGTTAGACTTTGTTTGTGGAATATTTGAATATAATAATTAAGATGGCGGTTCCTTAGCAACGAAGGATTGTGACTTCGGATAATTATTTATTGATTTTTTTGGAGCAATCCGTGATTTTCTTCGCCTTCGAACTATTGTTGGGATATTTTTGTAGAGGGTGATATTTTCCTTCTACTATTTTCTTTTAAGATCTTTTTGCACAAGAACATTGATACTAGGTCGCTGCGTCTGTGACGTGTTCCTTGTCACCGTCTATATCATTATTTACGTTTTTTATTTTATTGTTTAAAATACAATTTCTGATAAAATGAGAAACAATTGATTTTTTCATCCAAAAAAGTTCTTAAAATGTAGTAATCTCGTATCATTTTAAAAAATTACACTTTAAAGACAAATACATATTTCTTCTGCAAATACACATCTTTCCATCAGCAAATACATATCTTTTCCCTCAGCAAATACACATCTTCCACATAACATTGGAAATAAATGTGTCTCGCGCGACACACATCTACCTTACGTGGGACACACATTTGTCATACATTGGAAACAAACAAATACCTAGATTCTCAAACAATCAAATTATCAGCAAATTAAATATTTCTGATAAATAGCTTGACGTTGACAACACACTTAAAGGATTATTGTCCCTCCACGTTAGTGTTGGGAGAGAGATCTAAATGCACTAGCACGACTACAGATTAAACGCATCGCGAAAAATAGAATATTGATTGCGGAAAATAACTTCGGATCCTCTGTCAATCTTAATGCAACAAGTAAACACGAATAAGATGGAAATAACAAGCAATCACACAACACACCTGAAGCAAACCAAGACATACGCGATTTTACAAGGTTCGGCAAGATGCCTACGTTCTTGGGGGTCTCCTGCGGGTTTCCTTTCCTTGAAGCTCTTCTCCAACAAGAGAAGTCTCCGAGATTGCAAATGATCTGAAGCAATGTGTCTCCAGATCTCTCTCTAGCCTAATCTCTCTCAAGGAAATAAGTATTGTATGTTGTGTTACAAAATTAGGACGAAAATCTTATTTATAATGGGCTAAAACCGTACATTAAATCATTAAGATCGTCTATAACCGTCAGAAAACGGTCGACCGGAATTCTCCATCGGTCGACCGATTTTCGGTTAGTTCGCATAACTCCCATTATTCGGTCGACCGCTCACCCCGAGCCGTTCGACCGTTCCGCACTTCTGTACAACACCTGAAGCTCCTGGACTTTTTCGGTCGACCGCGTGTCGAACATAGGTCGACCGATTTGCATGTTGATTCTCATCTTGCATCTCATGTCGCTTTTCGGTCGACCGTGTGCCCAACACCGGTCGACCGAATCTCGATCAATCCTGAGCCTTAAATCTCTTGGCATTTTTCGGTCGACCGTGTTCCCAGAACCAGTCGACCGAATCTTTATCTGATCCGAACCCAATGTCTCCTGGAGTTATTCGGTCGACCGAGTGCCCCACACCGATCGACCGATTATCCCTGATTTCCTGTACCTAATAAATTCTATAAACCAATTCCAACCGTTGGGAGCGTCTTAAAGACGTGTTAAAAGGACTCCATGAACCATTTTCGTTTGCACATGTATTGTTACGGAAACTTGCATAATATACATCACAATGCCTCCAAAGCTGAACAAGAAAATAGTGACAAGAAAAATAATCGCAATCAACCAACTACAATACACAAACCGAAAACCATCCCCATGATGCAAAATCGCAGATTAAAAATAGAGACACCTAAATTTGGCTCTGGTGATACTCGATCGGGATATTAGTTTAATTTGTTACTGAGATGCTAAGGTATTTCTAGGGTGAATTTGTGCACCAAGATTCCAATACAATGCAAGAATTTTTTTTCTTAGGTACTGCTAGAAATCACGTTGATCATGTTTTGCCAAATTATCGCAGGTGAGGATCCTATTGTCTAAAAATAGTCAACAAAATATCCTAACTTTTCAATGTTAGTGCATAATATGCTGACCATAATTGGTTGTGATATAGTAGAGTCGGATTTAACAATCTCCGTGGAAAATCTAGAAGAATTCGACCATGTAGTGTCCGCTGTTGATGTGAGATTTCATCATATATATTTCGATTTAACATTCTCAACTTACGTTGTCAATCTTACCTCATTATAGGATTCCAAAGTTGGTCATCCTAGACCTTAATTGATCGGTGACAAAGGATTCGGACTTCACGGAATTGTTAACAGTTTGGGCATATGCCCAAAAAGGCCCACAATGAAATTGGTAACTGGAAGTCTAGAAAAATCATAGAGCTGAATAAATTCTTGAACTGATCCAAACCATTCTACTCTTCTATATCAATTGCACCTTATGATGGTTTGTCTCTTTCGAAACTAGAAAATTTTCGAACCAAACTTCTAAAACAGAAGTTCTAAATCTTCCTATACTTCCTCGAGATCATCTACACCTTAAGGTGAAGTTCAATTTAAGGCTCCACTAATAATCACAAGCCAAAATGATACTACATTATCACCAGTTCAAAACATAACAACAATTACGAAGGAGAAGAAAAAGAGAATTAAGGGCAGGGAAGTGAAGTGAACATATATTGATTGGGAAACTATTTAGTCGACAATTACTTCAGCAATGGTCTGCAGCATTGGCCTCCACTGTCCTCCATTGTGCCTTCTTTCCATCCCACTCAGCCCCACCTCTATGCCCATGCTTTGCTCTTCCACTTCTTCATCTTCCACTGACACCTCCTGCCAACATACACCATATGCGATTCCGCGTCAATAATCATTCCCACCATATCAATTTGTTTCACTTCCAAGCTTCACAACTTAAACTACAAGTTGGTATAACTATCTTAGATCAGTCTTCTTTCTTAAGAAACTTGACACAATCATTCTCAATATATATGGTCTTACATAAATTATCCAAGATTGAGTTCCTTAATTTTCTTTCTTATACGTAACGTCAGCAGTGGTCCTAGATCAATTTACAAATAAACGATACAAGTATACACACTTTATATTTTTGATACTATATAGATTATAGGCTACTTGTTTTTTATAAAGGACGAGAAGTGGAGATTGAAAAGTGTGTTTTATAGTTAATGTTGTGTTTTTTTACTTAAGCATATTGGTATCTACTCTTCGTGTTTTAGTATAGTTTAGGGTCATTTTTGCCAATTATTCTAGACGTGTGAACGCTCTTCATATTGGAAGAACTAATCGGAAGGAGAAAAATTGTTATTATTATTTTTGGCCTAAATTTTGTGTTTGTTTGTTATACTCTTGGTGGGTTTGTAGTGTTATCTTGGTGGTCGGAACCAATATATTCTCTGTGCTCACTCTTGCTTCTATTTTATGTCACGTTACTGTTGAAACTTTTACAAACGAACCAATTCAAATACATGGATTCCTACCCGAATAACCTAATTATCTTTATGTTGATAAACCATTAGGTGTGATTAATTTCAACGGATTTGGAAAACTAGTTGGAACCAACTTCTTTAAAACGCTTTAGATTGATTAGGTAAGTAGCACTCACCAGCCAACCCCACAAGGTTTTGGCTACAGACAACCTTAAACAACAATTCTATTATTTTTCGTCAGAATTCTATTTCCCGGGCCTAATAGCTACGTACTTTCTAAATTTTTTTAATTAAAATGTGTGATTATTGTATAATGTTTACCGGTGGGGTTGGTCTCATCGCCATAGCCAACGTTGTCCTGGAAGTCCCTGCAGTGTCACCATGGTTTGATGATCTTCTTCTCTCTGCTTTGTTTTCTCCCTCCCTTTCTTTTTGCTTCAGAAGCATTCTGCTAAGCTTCGCGTTCTTCTTTGCTGCGAACTCCTTCAACACCTCTGCCAATACCAACATCAATAAATAAATAAAAATATGCTAAACATTAATGAACCAACTGCTTAATTAACCTATCACGTACCCTCCAAATTTGTACTCCTACTTGAACCGAAAATTGATTTTTGTCTTATATAAGAATAATCTATTACTATCGAATATGATGTAATACCACTCGATTTGTTTATCATATATATATATATAGCACTTTGATCAAGACTAAACACATGTACAACATTCAAAATTAGACAACTATCTTCATTTTTCTTGAATTCTTTCCTACATGAATTACGTAATTAACCCGCTTAGTGTCCACTGACACTACGGAGTCATAAATCTATCAACTAAACTAACATCAATTGATACAACTGTGTCGATTTAAACCCCACATGATTTTTTTATGCTAAACTAAGTACGATTTTGAATTACTTGTATGATATAAATGCATCAATCATAGTAATTCATACCAAATTAACCTTCATTAAAACCTTTTAAACTCAGTTTCCAAATTCTAAACATAATATTTCAAAAAAAAAACTAATTATAATATCTTCTTCAGCTATATATCTACCAACATATATATGCCATTGTTTGCAATTTTTCTGTCAAAAAAAATATATACTTGATTATACTCTGAGGACGCAATTCACTTTTCTGGGTCGATTTCTCATCTACGCGAACGATTTTGCACCAAAATCTTGAAACAGTAATCGATTATATATGAAATCATTTGATCACCTTCGAAGGTAACAAGTCTATAGACGTCTCCGATGTGCAAGGTGTCGTCGGGCCGGAGCAACTTCAAGTGTCTCTGCGTTGCAGTACGGTCCCTATTTTGCTCACGTGGCACAACGTAAACGGCGACGTAGTGGCCGGGGTTGGAGGCCATGACGTCGCGAGCGGTGACGGGGAAGTAAAGCCTTTCCACCGTCCCTCCAGGATGCTGGATTATCGCCGTCGCCACCTCCGCCGCCTGGCAGTTGCCCATCGATTGCTACCCTCTAATTGATGATGTTGCTTAGTAAGTGGATAGTCTGCTTAATTATATATGCGTCGACTTAATTTGTTGTGGTGAAGGTGAACTTATCAATATATAGGGGAGAGGTAATGGTAGAGTTGACGACTGACGTCGATGCTGAGGTGGCCGGCATGGTGGGCTGGTGGCTTTTGGTTGGATTTTGTAGACTCTATTTGTATTTATATTCTCTAAATTTTTTGTTTCATTGCGGCAAACATATTGTCCTTAATTAAGATGTTCTTCGAACACTTATTGTAACATCCCGAAATATCGGAAATTTAAAATTTATTATTAAGACATCAGAGACCAGTAATCAAAAAACGGGACTGTTACTTATCATAAATCATTCAAGCGGTGCACCATAATACATCAGAGTTTGTCAAAAGCTACATGATTACATCAGATATAACAAAAGGAGATGCAAGTAATCATGTCGACCTCAATGGTCCGAACGAGAGGATTCGATCCCAAAATGCGAGCGCCCGCCGACTCCACCTCAACTGGACCTACTGCAGTCCTGAAATAAACATGCAACAACAATGTTTGAGTTCTCATAAGGAAACTCTGTATGTCAAGCTCACATATATTCATGCAATAGTACAAATGAACTTATCATACTAGTAGCATGTCATCAACAGTAAGGAAAATAGTTCCCCCGAAGGATAACACAGGACATCAGGCCGACAATCATCATCGGATCTCCCAAGTAGACCTACCGTATGCACATACGATCTAACGGAACAAGACGTGACACTCCCCACACGCGACTATACTAATCATGGGGTTCGACAAGAAGCATCCGCTAGGTCCGCGCCACAAGAAACATATCTGTAACTTCGTGGTCGAAACCACCCCAACGGAGCCGTCGCTCGGTCGGTCCATCAATCATCATCTCAGTAGGTGCCCAGCTGAGGAAAACATAGCCGGACAAACATCGGCCCATCATACATCATAGCTGAAACAACATCGACCCATCATCGTCGGAACAACATCAGCGGCATCACCGGCACAACATCGGTGGTCCATCATACATCCGACACAACATCGGACGAGTCCAGACCGAAGTCTGCCAGGTCATCAGGCTCCACGACCCGCAAACACAAACCTCGCTGCTATAAAAGCAGGGCAGCGACCTCGTAGCCATCCAGGCTGGTAGTCACCTCACCCAACGACGGTTCCGTGTTCGCACATCAATACATTGGGATCCGCAATCCCTCACGCCTGCTATACTACAATAAGTCCATCAATCCATCACATCAAGTCACTGTCCATACATGGAGGTGACACGTCCCGAACACCCACACTCTTCCACCTGGCGGTCCCTGGGCAGGCACGCGTAACGCGCCCACCGTCACCTCTCGGCTGACGCACTAGGCGAGGACACAGGTTTTCGTGGACAGAGTTGGTATCCAAAAAGGATTGGGAATTTAGTTCTGTGCACAAACGGTCGGCTGAAAGAGGCAACTCGGTCGACCGTTCCCAACAAGGTTTGATTGACCGAAAGTCTGCAACAATCGAACTTTCAGCACAAAACCTAAGTCCCAACGGTCGAACAACAGACTAAAACCGGTCGACCGATACGTGGTCAAAATCCAAAGTCTGGTCAAAATTAGTCAATACTACCGGTCGACCGACTCAGGGGTCCCGGTCGTCCGAAAACTACCAGGGCATCCTAGCAATTCTAAGTCATATAACGGTCGAACAATCATGCATAATAATCCAGTACACTCAAGTTCCGGTCGAACGCAAACATGAGACTGGTCGACTGAAAACAACTAGGCAACCCCGACCCACCAGCACAATGCACTACCGGTCGACCGCCACAAGGCATCGTCCGACCGGTGTTGGTTAAAGTCGGGCCATTACACTAAACCGGTCGACCGGCTGAAGGAAATCGGTCGTTTCTTGCCGCCGGCGAGGTCTCTGACCTCCCGCGACCGACCACTACATCACCCCCTCACAAGTGAGCAACAAACCAAACTAATAAGCCGACATACCTCAAGAAACGATGAAGCCGCCGGAGCCTCGCTCGCGCAACGTCGTCTTCGGAACCTCCTCGTGCGTCCACCTCCACACGCCTCACGTCGAAACCGTACGCCTACTCTGTCGTGTCGTCTCCTCCTTCGCTGCTCGCCGGACAAGGAAAGGAAAGAGAGTGAGAGAGTGAGAAACGAATGGGGAGAGAGAGAGTTTTCTCCTTAAACCCACACCACCCATCACCTCACCATCCTCCTACCCCATCACTCTACTCCTCATCCACAGTAACTGACCCTCCTCTTCTTTTTCCCATGCAAACCTACTCCCTAATCACCATTAACTCCTAATTTGGTTTAAGGATCTAACACTTATGATTTTAATACTTCACTTTCACTGAATATTTGTATAATTTTATGGTGTTACTTACAAAGATGCGAGAACGTACGTGCTTAATGTTATGAAGTTGTAATAAACTTGGAAGGTTAGTATTACGTATTTAATTCAACGAATCGCGTGAAATTTGAGGGTGTATAAGGGTGTTAACGTAAATATATCCAAGATTGAGACGAACTTCCATTAAAAATGTATTTTACGGGGTTGTTTGGTTTACTGTCCATTTATATTATATTTTCTCTCTCTTTGTACGTGGGTCAGGGTCACTACTCAATAACGTTCTCTCTCAGATATTAATTGTAATACCTTGAAATTAATTTTTTTCCCGATAATATATGCATATTGTTAATTATGATATCATGTGACCAGAACACGCCATCTTATATGTGAAGAATCCTCAAGTTAATTGAGACGTACACACGTTTGACGAATAATAAGATCTAACCGTCTAAGCATTTACCAAAACATACAAAGTTAGAAGCAAACAAACAATTAAAAAGCATAGAAGCATTGCAATTAAATACACCTGATCCAGTGGGTGTTTGGTACGCAAACAGTTGAATACCAGCGGTATATTTATCGACCACCTTGCCAAATTGCACCAAACTGGATCTAGATAAATGTTATATATATATATATATGGTCAAGCTCTAGTGAGTCCATGACTCATCAAATTTAATTAAAGCCCCTACAATCTCACCATTGGATCTTATTTACAGTTAATCTCACTATTTATTAGCATAATCGTTTTTTTCTTAATCTACAATACAATTTGAAATGAGTGGTGAATATTCTGGAGGCTTAATTTAGAAAAATTAAGCTCTAGGCTCACTAGAGAATTCATATATATATATATATATATATATATATATATATATATATATATATATATAGTCAAGCTCTAGTGAGTCAAGAGCTCATCAAATTTAGTTTAAATCCCCTACAATCTCACAATTTAATCTTATTTACAGTTAATCTCACCATTCATTAACATAACCGTTTTTTTCTTAATCTATCTTACAATTTGAAATGAGTGGTAGATATTTTGAGGACTTAATTTAAAAAAATTAAACTTCAGTCTCACTAAAGAATTCATATATATATATATATATATATATATATATATATATATATATATATATATATATATTTGCATCACACATTAATTTGAACGTCAGACCTATATATCTACCAATATCTTTTAAAGAAATGATTATCACCAATTATGGGACCTTAGGTATCCCACTTAACCTCGATCATATTTTAATTTGCGATAACAGTACACAAAAATAACAGTCGATTATACAAGAATCACATATGAAACGGGTCAAGTTACTAATGCATAGGAGAATAAAGAATCAAAATACTCAAAAAAAAGTCTCAATGTTTTGGTTGCTTCCTATCTACTTAACTACTTAAGAACGAGGTGTATACATACTACTACAAAAACGAGCTTTAATTACACTTGAAAAGTGTCATCGAAGATTTACAATATCACTAGGAAAAAGTAACTTCTATATTCGTGTCATTAAAAGCTAAGTAAAAGTGTATTTCAAAAATTAAAAAATGCAATCTAATTATGCAATCAATCATGATGGATGCTAGGATTCGAAGTTGGGTATATCTAACCTACATGACTGATGACATCTCGAATAACTACTACAACACTGTGATACTTTTGTAATTTTTTATGCTTAATTAACATTTATTACTACTATATTAATATTGCGAGGATTCTAAGATTAGTTTACATATGGTTTTGGATATCAATTGCATTATTAACCTTCTTTATACCTTGTACTACTAATATACGTATATTATATTTTTATATAAATTCTTACGATCAAAAGTTTAAGAAAATTATTTCTTCAACATTTCAAAGATAAACATTATATGACAATCTTTGAGATGTACACTTTATTCAGAGTGAGTTTTTCATGGATTTGTAATGTTGTAATAAATTATATAATTAATCAATACTGCAACCTTATTGTTTTAAAAAAACTAAACATTTAATTTTTCAACTTCTTAATAGAAGTGTTTACAGATGACACTTCTTCAAAGATGTCATCGGATTCAATCTTTTAACGACACTTCAACGTAAATGTCCTTAAACCACATCTTTCCACCACACTTCTATGAAAGTGTCTTCGAAGCTCGACTTTCCATGACATTTTTTGTAAAAATGTCGTTAAAACATTCTACAAAAGTGTCATCAAAATCTCTATCTTTCAAATGACACTTTTATACAAGTGTCTTTAAAACTTTTTTCATGACATTTTTTTATAAGTGTTATTGAAATCTTTTTTCCCGTGATATTTCTTCACAAATGTCATCAAAATAACCCTTAAGTGTCATTAAAACCTACTTTTCTATGGCACTTATTTAAAAGTGTCTGGATATGTCTTTCTAGTCACTTCTAATACAAGTGACATTAATGGTATGTCATTAAAGCTACCTTTTCTAGTAGTGACATTGATTTTTCTTGTATATATGATGTTTGCCACTCTTCAAATGGAGCACGACCAAACAACATTAATTTTTATTTTTCAAGTAATATCGCAGGAGTTTGTATGGTCAAGTACGTGCCAGCTTTGGATATTTCTCCAATTTTATTAGAATTTGAAAGGTCTAGTTCTTAAATTGAATCTAAACCTCTTATTACAAACTTATTAGGTTTTTTCATTAGAGATGGGATCGATGAAAGAAAAATTCTAGCTAATCAGCTTGTTGATCCGATCGAGTCTATCTGGAGTACTCTATATTTCATCTCGTGACTAATGTAGAATTAATTACATTGCCCATGAGTCCATGACCCATCCCCTCTCATACACGTAAATTTAATTTTAATGTCTGCAGGTGAACATTTTTTGTTTGGACGAGACTCTTGCAGTTGGATTGGCTATTGAATCTTTCAGGGTACTGGGGTGATAGTGCAACCAACCATATTATAAAAGAAAAGGTTGTCTACATTTTCACTAACAATTTGATATTGGTTGCTAGTCAGGAAAATTGAAAAGAAAGGGAAAACGGCAATTATAAAATCAGTTCCATGTGATAGGTGGCTAGGTAAACTAAAGTTTTTGAAACTTGAGATGTAGTTGCTTCAATTAGGAGTTCCATGACTTAAAAGATTGTGCTGGCATAATTGGTTGACGTAACTACACCATTTGGTAAGTTATCGGTCTTGTGCTTATAATACAATAGAACGATAGATACAACTTAAAATATGTTGATATTTGGTTTGTAGAACTGTTAAGTACAGGAAAACATGGAGTATTGGTAGACCGAAAACTTCCAGAGCCTCTCAGACACTGTTCAGAAGCACGGAACTATTGACCGGCTCGGGGTGAGCGGTCGACCGATGGAGAATTCAGGTCGACTGTTGCAGACAGTTTTGTCCACGATCTGCATGTTTATTTGTATGAGTTTAGCCCATTATAAAATGTATTTTCGTCCTAATTTTTACAACACAACATACAATACTTATTTCATTAAGAGAGATTAGGCTATAGAGAGATCTAAAGTGCTTTGAGAAACTTATTGCTTCCAAATGTTTGTAATCTCGGAGACTTCTCTTGTTGAAGAATGACTAGAAAGGAAAGGAAACCCCTCCAAGGACATCGACACGTTGCCGAACCTTGTAAAACATATGTGTCGTGATTTGCTTCAGGTGTGTTGTGGTTTGCTTGTAGTTTCCATCTTTAATTGCGTGTTTGTTGCTTGAAGTTTGGGGGAGACTACGAGTTTAATTTTCTGTATCAATATTCTTGTTTACCGCATGTTCTCTATAATCTGTATCTTCATAGTAGTGTGGTTAGAACCCTCTACCAACAAAATATATCTTCTTAGTTCTCACCGCTTTCCTCGAACCGGAACGAGTAAGGACTAAGGACCGCAGGAAAAGTTTTTTTTTAAAAATAATTACGTGTTTTTGGTTAAATCGTAGACATTTAAGCCACGTACGTGCTGGGACTAGGGTCCTTGGGAAAAGTTGCGTTTTCCGTAATTGCAGGGTCGACGTGGATCGACCAACAAACCATGCATGCATGGCGATATTACTAGCATTTTACATATATGTCACAAACAGTGATTGCAGTCCATGTAGTCTGATTTGCCAAACTATGTTGTTAGTTCAAATCGTTGTGGTGGCTAGCTGACAGTTATATTTTTCTCTCCGATCCAAAGTTATATTTTTCTCTAACCAGAACTATATATTTACATCCTTCTTCCTCGAATTAAGCCTTTTGACTGTGATGGTGCACCAGCTTGTGTTGGAAAGGGCACATCTCTCTTGTTTCTACTATTTTGGACTGACTCGACAAATTAATTAGTCTCTTGTGTTTGATTTGGGTGTGTTCAGTTACGTTTCAACGAACAAAAGTTTTTGCTTAGGAGGAGGGTTAAAGTAGTAAGTGATGGCAACTCATATGTAGGAAATAATTAAAAAAAAAAGAAGTCTTGAGCTACCCACCAACTAAATGCATTTATTTTTTAATTGCTTCTTAGAGGTCTTTTCTGTTTAAAAATTTAAAATAAAGATAGTTAGGTTGGAACTACAATTGCTTGTGTTGTTCAATCTATGAACGTTGATCAGTGATCTCATCCATTGTCTTGTTTGTCGTTGGCTTGTAAATTAGTTGGAAACAAACTAAATATGTGTGATCCTAATCCTAATTGAGTTTTGTGATTGTTGTTTAAGTGGTGTTTAGGAGGAGATTGGATGGACGGTTGAGATGGAGTGGTGTTGGATGAATGATTGAGATGAAAGGTGGGTTGCATATAAGGCGGATTTTCTCTCTCACACACACACTCACACTCTTCTCTCTCCCACTCTCTCACGTATCTCTCTCTCCCTCTCAGTGTTGTGCCTAGTGAGTGGAGGTGATCTCCGACGAGGTTGAGGTGGTCGACGTCTTTTGGTTGTGGAGGTGAGTTGTTGGTTGCTAAACTCATCCCTTGTTTCTTCTTATTTCTCTCTCTCAACTTGTCTCGGTTCTAGTGGTTGTGGTTGGGGAGGTGATCGACGACGGTTTGTGGGGATGTGGATCGTCGAGGTGTGGTGATCGTTGAACGAGCAAGAGGTGCGTCAGTGGATCGTATTTTGGGGAGAAGTGCTCGTGGAAGTGTCGTCGAGGTTCTTCAAAGGCTTCTTCAAACCTTCACGGTATGTCAAATTTGTAGTTGTAGCATACTTTTGTTGTGTGAGTATTTGGAAGTCGATGGTAGGCCGAAAGACTCGTCGCAAGCAAACATGCAGCAAATTTTACTGCTGGATCGGTCGACCGGTTGGTGCAAACGGTCGACCGTTCCTAGTGAGAATTCGGGTTTCTGCCTCACACCGGTCGAACGATGCCCTTGGGCGGTCAACCGGTTGTGCATTTGAGGCAAGTCTGGTTGGTTTCGGTCGAACGTGCCCCTTTGTCGTTCGACCGTGTGCACTGTTGTAGGTCGGTTGGGGTGTTAACCATCCAAACGGTCGACCGCCTGTTTGACTTGTCTGACCGATTACTTAAGTTGAATAGTGGTTTGGTTCGACCGATGGTAGTTCGATCGACCGGTGTTGATTGGATGCAATTGTGGATTTTACTGGTGGAATTCGGTGCCCGAGAGTGCTCGGGGGTTCGACTGGTTGATGATGTTGAGCGATGGTGGATTTTTACCAGTGGGTTTCGGTCGAACGGGTCTCGTTTGCCGTTCGACCTTTTGGTCGTTATGTTTGTTGAACCTGAGAGATGACCTTCTAAACGGTCGACCGGTCCCTGACTTTGGTTTGACCGAACGTGTGTTATTGGTGGGAATTGTTCGACCGATGGAGTGTCGGTCGAGGCAATTGCCCTGTTTTAGTGAAATTCGGTCGACCGTTTGTGTCCAGTTTTGCACATTGGAGGTGTGGTTGTTATGGTCGTCCATGTGAGGCGAGTTGTGGTGTCGATGTTCTTTCGGCAAGTGTGCTAGTGAGCACGGGTGTTGCGGTGGTTGGGTGAAAAAACCCTGGAGCCCTGTAACTGTTATGAGAGTTGCAGTTGGGTGAAAAAGCCTCCTGGAGCCCCGTAACTGTTGTGAGAGCTGCGGTTGGGTGAAAAAGTCATGGAGCTCTGTAGTGCGTTCAAGTTGGGTGAAAGAGCCCTGAAGCCTGAGAAGGGACCGCGTGATAAGGGTTGGGTGAAAAACCCCTGGAGCCCTTAGACGTTCGGGTTGTGTGAAAAAGCCTAGGAGCTCTGGTCGTGTCGTGGTAGCTGCGGTTGGGTGAAAAAGTCATGGAGCCCAGCTTGGCTACGTTGACTGTGGCGATGGTTGGGTGAAAAAACCCTGGAGCCCCGTAACTGTGTGTAGGAGTTGTGGTTGGGTGAAAAAACCCTGGAGCCCAGCCTTGTTGTTTATGCTTTTCTTTGTTGATAGAATTGCATGCTAGAGTAATCTAGTTTCATGCATTGTAGAGTTTGACATTCAGGGTTCCTTCTGGAAACTCAGGTTGTTGTATGTTTGTTTTTCAGGCCGTGATCGGCGTTAGGATGTGGTGACCGAGGAGAGGAGCGTCGCCACCAGATCCAATTTTCTTTCATTTTGAGGCTGGAGTGATTACTTGTATTTGTTGTATAGTCTTTTTGATGTAATGACACTTTTGAAATACTCTGATATATATATATATTATGTTGGTGCACATGTTTCCTTGTATTTGAGTAATATCATTTGTTTGATTGTATGTCATAAAATTTTAAATTCTTCCGTTGTTCGAGGATGTTACAAAATACATGTTATTAATTCATAGGCACGTTCACAATGAAAGATTCAACGTACCCACTATAACCATTGTAAGAGCTACTTGTGATGTTGTACTCATTAGTCCAAGAATCTTTCTTCCCATGTCTGAGGCTTGTCCGAATTTAATCAGGAAAAATATTTGAATATTCAAGAAAAATAATTCGAACGACTGAAAGTGGGTTTAGTCGTCCAAATCTGGGCAGATCAAAAACTTGGTTTTTGTTAAAGAATTCAGACGACCGAACAAAGTTTTAGTCGTCCGAATTGGGTTTGACTGGGTGTTGATTTGAGTGATCTTTTGGTGGTTCGGATGACTACAAGATGATTTAGTCGTTGAATTGACCTAGATTACTATCATATAAATTGTGTCAAATTTACAATTAATCATAGGGTTAATTACAGTTTGACCCCCTAAACTATACCTTGGTATCATTTTTCACTCCTGAACTTTCATTTTGTAACACTTTGTCCCCCTGAACTTCAAATTTTCATTATTTAACATACTCGATGTTTTTTCCCCAATTTCTTGTTGTTGTAACCCTAATACAATCATAAACCTATATTTACGTGAAAGTTTAGATCGAAACGGAGGTACAATATTGTTGGAATTTGGGTCAGATTGACACTCAATCCGATCCAAATTCCAACCATATCCGATCTTCGTTTCGATCCAAACTTTCACGTAAATATAGGTTTAGGAGTTTATTAGGGATACAACAAAAAAATGGGAAAAACATTAAAAGTGTGTTAAATAATGAATTTTTGAAGTTCAGTGAAACAAAAGTGATACCAATGCATAGTTCAGGATGTCAAACTGTAATTAACCTTTATTTATATAACTCATTAAATGAAAAATACATGTCTTCTTTAAGCTTGATTATATTTTTTGAGTCTTTAATCTTTGATCATTTATGTCTTTGGCACCTAACGAGATGAAACTATGTACAATATATGTATATATGATATGCATGAAATATGTTTCACGAGATTGATTGAATGTGCTAGAATTAAGATTAAGTTTTTAATAATCATTGGGAAAAAAATTAAAATCTAAAAACCAACAGTTATTTTGAAAAGATTAGACATGTAAAATATGAGATATTAATGGGTGACACACATGAGATAGAAACAATCAAATATGAGTTTTAATCGTAACAACAGATCTAGAGTGCTGATAGATAATACAGCAGAGCTAGGGTCGTTACCTTGGTGATGTTTTTGCTCCAAAACAATGGACCCACATGGGACCAACTCGACAAGGATCGACCGTACAAATGATCCCTTACGGCGTCCGGATCAAAACATCCAAGTGCGTTCTCTACTTCTCTCTACTCTCTTCTTTCATATTCTTTTTCATTAATGCTCCCTTCTAGCTTGTAAACCAAAAAAAATTAATTTTTTATTTTTTATGATCGCGATGGTAGGGCAAAATACTTGAAAGCATTAACCTCTAGTATTTTTGTCTACTCTACTACCTCGATCACATTTTAAACCCCAACATCCCAATTCCCAAGCATGTAAATGAAACTGTTAGGACTTCGATCGATGATCTTAACTATTTTAAGTCAAAAGATATTCCAACTAAGTTATCCTCAGTTGGTCAATAACCTCTGGTTATAAGATCGTGTAATTTGGTCCGCTAGCATGTGATATATTTTTGGATTATTGTTTGGGTTCACTTTGATCAAGTTTCGTTTCAAGATTTTCAGTATTAAGGAGGTGGATTATAGTGAGTTTTTTTTGTAAATTAGAAAGTTTTATCAAATACCACCTCGACAGGTCGGTCGGCGGTCTCGCTCACCGGTGAACGAGCGGCATTCCACCTGGATCTTATCACTTGCAACAACAAAAAATCATTGTAATCCAACTCGTTACTACCGAAATCTTACAACGAAACTTCAAATAATTTGAGATAACACATCGTATAAATTTTAGATTTTTTTAATTTTTTTTTTGGACGGACGTCTACAACAAACGCCTCTCCCATAGGGGGTGACTGGCTAAGACGCCTCCCCCATTAGGGGCGTTTTACTCAAACGCTCGGTCCAATTTTTTTTTTAAATTCGCGTGATCAAGACGTTTAGTCAGACATTTTCATGGTGTTGGTACTGATAAAGTGAGTAAAACTTAAACTTAAGTCTTAGTTTAAGACGTGACGAAAGGAGTATTAAATAGATTGTGAATGACAAAATGGTAATTGTTAGGACGATTTAAGTAGTTTTGGGGCGACGAATGGTAATTCCCTAAAGTAAAGTCCTCGGAAAAATAGTAGTGGAGGTGTACGCAAGTTCTTGTAGTTGATAGCTAGATGCAAGTAATTTCACGAGAAGCAAGGGTAAGAGCTAATTTTAACATGCATTATTAGGGGTGTAAATGGGTGGGTAATACCCGTATATTCGGTCATCCGTCCCAGTCGGGTACGGGTACAAAAAACTCATACTCGTATACCTGTACCCGTTTACCCAGTTAATAAATGGGTCGGGTACGGGTATACGCATTACTCGTAACCGTATACCTGCTAAGATATATTATATATTTTTATATAATATATGTTTTTTTATATTTTATATGTTATATATAATATATTTTTATTTACTATATATTACATTTTTATATACTATATATTTTAATATACTATATATCATACTCGTCTCGTACCCACTAACTTAACGAGTATAAATGTTTTTGCCCGGGTATATACCAGTACCCGTACTGGCTAATTTAGTCGAGTACGGATACAGGTAGGGACATAGCTGACCCCGTACACTACTCCTTTACACCCCTAGGCATGATGAAGGGTACCCATATAATAACGCTTATAATTTTGAACCAAGTCAACGAACCACTATTTTAGAAACACAACCTGTGCTTCTAAGATCACTCTTTCTTGACCTTAATAAATTATCCATTTCTAGACAATGGTCATCACATGTTAATTAACAGAAATACAGATTAAGACTTGGTCAACAGCTATATATATGCTACTACGAGCACTGTGAAATTGGTAAAAATATGTATCATCTTAACACTATGTCGTGAGGATGATGAGTCATAATAACAACAATAACACCATTACATGTTTCAACTTTTAGAGAACAAGGAGATGGATATAGGTTAAGAAGCTCACATGCATGCAAACATTGGCATTAACTTGCGACAAAGGAACAGATATCATATTGTATTCCTCTTATATTAGAATCCTTTGCATGTGAGCATGATTTTAGTTAGATGGACAAAGCTTTTGGATGTTGCAAAGTGATGGAAGACATAAGATGGTACAGTTGTGGCTTCTAAGTGCCTCGTATTTATGACCACAATATGCTAAATCTCCCCATCTAAATTTGATCCGGCATCATGGAACAAGGCTTCTATGATTACGACTCTTGGTTCATAAATAGGTGGATAGAGGATTTCCATGTGATAATGTGGGCTCTTGCAGCCAATCAGCCTAAGTACAAGTTGCTAGCTAGTAGGACCAATTTTAAAGTTTGTCGATGTATCACAACTCAAAAGTCGTGTGATACCACAATGAGGCTAGAAATTGGATTCATAGTTATGAAATAGTATAAACTTAGAATTAGAAGCTTATCCTTCTTGAAAGAGATATACTTCTTAAAGTTTCAGGCTACAGAGAAGCTCATTATTGTCTAAAGTGAACTACTCAATTTTATAAAGGGGTTTGTTAATCATTCCTTTATATGGCCACAATTACTTTCCTTTTCACTAGAAAAGAACTATCAGTTTCGAATAGCCCAGATAATGATCGAATACCATATTGCAATTGGACCTTGCAAGTTGCAATAACCAAAATTTAGCTTAAATCGTTGGAAAAGCAATTGATTCTCAAGGTAGTAACGTAGAAGAATCATAAGTAAAGCATCAATAATTGTAGAACTCAAAAGAAGGTACCAATAAAACTGCTTATATATATCTAGCTTCATATGAAGAGTTTTTGACATTAAAAAATTAAGATAAATCTATTATGGTATAATCAAACAATGCAATTTCTCCTTCAACATCAAATGGGCATGGGGACCTCAATCATGAGGATAAATTTGCCATTGCAAAGCATGAATATCTTCAATAGGATTGGCGTCAAGAAAGTCTCATCATAGAGGAAATTACCTAAGAAACTTTATCAAGTCATTAATCCAATTGTCATGGTAGCACATGGGTTGAACTACTCATTAGCCTGAAATGGCAAATGGTCCTATGTTTGATGCCCATTTTGGAGAACAAACAACACACAAATGTGTGGATTTGATTAATTAGCCGAGTGATCATGTCCATGATCACCTACTAGTGAGGTTTGTGATGTCAATACATATGAACAGAATGGTCCCAAAATCCATTACAGATAAGCACAAGAATGGGCTCTCGTACCTGCTCCATCTGCATGCATGAAGCAGAAGATTAATTAGAAGCATCTTCAGTGGGAGTGAGACATATGTTTGAATTTCATCTTCATAACAAACATGTGGTTGGGTGAATGCATATTTGTAACCGACATTAACAATGCTAACTATTTAACAGAAGAAGATTATACAAAAGTGAAACAAGGAATTCGTAGGTTTACTGTGTAGAGTACACGCATGGCAAGATGGTCCCTCCCACTTGAGCTCGTTCCTTGGAAGGCAAAACTGATGGCATGCAGTGAAGACATGAGGTGGGCATGTGCATCTTCATGTGTTCTGCTGCACACGAGTGTTTTTCCCTCTCTGGATGTTTTCTAGAGAGAGAGAGAGAGAGAGATAGCCTTCGCCCTTGGGGTTGGGGTGATCTTGAGAGAAGATCCGAACGTGGTCGCATGTGGACACATTAAACTAGCAGTCAACCACACGGGTCTTCCCAACCCAAATCAACATTGATTAATATCAGAAAGTTTGTACTAAACCCAAGGATTTGGAGTCCCTTGGGCCCAACCCAACGCCATTTTATATCCACGTACTAATTCTATTCCATTCCAACCACCTATTTAACTTTAATCCCATGAAATGAAACAGACCCCAACAGCTTCTCCCTTCCCCTGTGTCTCCTTAATTTAATTCAGCAAATCAGTTACCAAAATCCTCTTATACAAGACTTAAGTCCATATACTTGTTTCAAGCAATTAGAAATAAGTTTTTACATAACAAAATATCTAAGTTAACACGATAACAGGGTAAAGTTATTCCAAAGATTATTGATTCACATACCGTATTGAAGTATATATCTGATACATCATACATGCTTTATCATGTTAACTTATCAATACACATGTATTCAACATTTGACAGTCAGGAATCTTCGAGAAAACAATATACCAAAAACATGACCATGAAACAGAAAATACATATCAAAACATGCATAGGATTTGCCACATCCTAAATCCTAATACACACATAATATCTCGGAACAAGGAAAGCTAGCTATGAACGTGAGTGAAGTACTTTGCTTTGCTGTATCTCACATGCGAGGCATGCCATTCTCTCTCTATCTTTCTCTCTCAAATATCTGATATTTAGACAAAGATAATGGGGCTTTTCTTCTCTTCAATCACCAACAAAACCAGAGAATCCAACTGGCACTGTTAATCTCATATCTCATCTGCCAAGAGAAGAAGATATCATGACTAGTAGACAGACAGATACACAGCATGGATATATACGACAAAATAGATCTGATTTAGCATAGGGATTAAGAGAAGTTAAACAAGTGAAGCCCATTTGGTTTGACAGTATATAAGCAGAAAAGAGGCTTCTTTCATCCCTTCAGCTCATGCAACTGGTGAGAATGGAGGAGTGTTCTGAGTATGTTAGTAGCGGATGTGAGTCTGGATGGACCATGTACTTGGACCAATCAGAGGACCAACATGGCTCTCTCCCACAGCAATACAAGTTTGGATTCCAGCAGGAGGAAGAAGAAGATCTTTCCATGGTCTCTGATGCATCATCTGGTCCTCCTCACTTCCCTGATGATGACATCTTCAGCTCTGCATTAGCCAAGAAAGGTGGTAAGAGGAGAAGAGTTGATGGAGATCAGAAGAAGCTGAAGCAGAGAGAGGAGTCATGTGGCTTCCTTGATGATACTGCAAGTTCTCCTCTTATTGCCTTCCCAAAGGTATGTTCCAATCATTTCTATTTTTATAACAATTCAGATTTATCTTAAGTTTCTTTTTCTGGGTTATAGCAGAAAAATATCAATTTGACCTCCACAAATAATCCACATCAGTGTAAGGTGTTGGATATGTCGTATGGCTTCTCTGCTACTCATTTTAAGGTGCATATCTCTGTTCCTCTCTTGTCTACTTCCTATTCCGTATTTCTTTAGTATAATAGTATGCAGGAAAAAAGAGAGTTAAGACTCCTCCATTTTGACCATGCAGGCCAAACCCACTTTGGACAAGCCGTTTGGCTATTTGAAGCAATCCACAGCAAAACCAGTTAAGATCCTGCTGCATTTCCCATTATTGTTTACTTTGTTCTTCATCTTATTACTAATGCCATTGTGTTGTTTTATTCTATTGTGTCAACAGAGGGAAACAAGTGGGAAGAACAAGATATGGTGATGCCTTCAAAAGCTCACTTCATCAAAGAAGCATCTGTATAAATCTTTAAGATTTTTCTTCGGCACTTGGTCATTTTTTAAATTTTTTTTTGTTCTATTTTCTTCTTATTTTTCCTTTCTGTCAATGGACTGGGAAACATCCCAACAAAATAGAAGCAAATAAAATTTCCATGTTCCTTTCCATCTCCAAATATTATGTTTGTCATGAATGGAGGCAACAAAATGAGACAAGTGAGCACTCCCGGGTTTTTTTTTTGTTCTTGAGCCATCAGCACGACTCGCCTCCACTTCAATCTATTCTTGCAAATTGCATTTTACATTACAAACTAATGTCTGTTGTATTACCTAATAATAAAGAAAGTTACCAAGTATAAATATTATGGACCAATGCCTTAAAAGGAGATTGCTGGCAATGCTGGGTATAGATAAGCTTGCTTATCCAGCTAAAAAATAGGGAATTTGATCAAATTTGAAAGAAAAAATAAATTTACCAGACCTTTTTTGAATGTGAAATTTGAAAGTGTTCTTCCAGCACTTGAGTTCGCCGACATTGAAAGAGAAATATCTGCAAGGATAGGGATGAAACATGGGAATCAGAGCCAAGTTGCTGTAAGTCACACTGGCAAGATCAGGCTGGCTGGTTTCTACTAATGGTACTGCCACTCTGCCAGCCATGTTATATGGCAAGACCAATCACAAATATGGCAACACATCCGAGAGGACCAAGACCCACATGATGAATGCAAGCATGCAGCACACAAGAATTTCAGTGAAACTAATAATTGTCCTCCATAAGAAAATATGTTGCAGAATTAGCGAGAAATAAACAAAGGGATTTGACTACATGGTGTTTATTTTGGATAGGATCCACATTTCATAACATACCTTTAATTGTTACTCTTTAGAAACTTAAAGTTCACTTCCAAGAGATATCTAGAGAATGCACACTTTTTCCATCAAAAGAGGAGCACATGTGATTGGTATTGAGGCCTCAAATCAAATGCTGAAGAAATTTTGAACTTATGTTTGGATGAAACTTGTGTCACATTGTAAAGATAATTGTAGTGTTAAAAAACTACATTGTTAAGGAATGTCCAAACGGATTCTCAATATATGGGAGAAAATGAAATAGCGAGAAATAAACAAAGGGATTTGTTTGGTGAATAGATTCCAAGCCACAAGCTGGAAGTCTTCAATCAGAAGAATATGAAGGACGGTCAACTAAGTAATAGTGAGTAAAAGAGAAGCAGAAGATAGACAGAAAAAATGTCAGAGTTAATTTGGATCATTGCTGAAGGATTTAAAAACGTGAAACCTGAAAACCTTCTCCAGATCTCACATTCACAGATCCTCTCAAAAAGAAACAAAAGTTGGAATCAACTTTTAAAATGAGCACATGATCTCACATCTACCAATCCAATTCAAATCACCACATGTTCTTCGTCTTCCCTCCAAGGATGTCTCCTCTGAAACAAGCATTGGTCTATGTGTCCTAGAGCATAATTTAACCGTTCTTTACCAGTCAATTCCTTGTCTGCTACATAGATCAAAACATGAATTTTAAAAATGGGGGTAGTGGGGAAGTGATGGAACAAAATGAGAGAGATTAGAATGTTCACACATAACTTGTTTCTATTATTTTTATATAACAACTTGGACCCTATTCCCCACAATATTTCATGTGCAGAGAAATTGGATGCAGAAAACAAAACGGCATATGTCTTGCCTTGGTGCAGTCCATCATGTGTTGTTGGATGAGAATGAGAAACAGGGTATGGGATCAAAATCCCATGTCCCAACAACTCCCACCCGTCTCAATTATTTTGTAGGGTTACTATGTGCTTGGATCGACACATCAACTCAACTCCATTTGATTGGAGTTCATTTGGATTCAAGTGCTGACAGTTTTGGCTTTTTAAGGAGTCAATCTTAGTGAAATAATCAAACAAAACCAATCTACGCTCTTTTGACAATTATATCCTATCTTTTTAGGTTTAGAGCAATACTTAAGATATTAAAGGAAATAAAGGCTAAAAACTAAAAGGATACTGGATATGTTGTAGAGCATTTTATCAACTTTTCACTTCCTAGCTAGCTTTTTTACATTACTCACCATGCTAACAATCTTCCTCATCCCAGATTAAAACAAACTATGGAGAACATCACATAGGTCGACTCTTATTGTAGCAACTTTTAAATAAAATTCCAATCGAAAAAATTATATGCATTCGTATCATTCAATTGGCTACATTAACACTCGAAGCTAATAAAGGTAGATTTGAAAGTTGATCTAGAGTAGACATCTAATTGAGATTTCTTTTCCATTCTGTACTTTCCTCGCATCCTATACTAGATCCAAATCTAGAAGTTTCACAAGAACGCCTTTCACATAGGAGGAGATATGTAAGTGTGAAAACCAACCAAGACTCAGCCGCATGGCTCTCTAACCACCACTCCTGCTCTGCTCCCATTTCTCATGACAAACAATAAACCAAGAAATGGGTTTCTTATCCATTTCTTTCTGTTATGAACTCCACTGTCATGCTGTGTTCTTGTTTGTATGGTCTCCCATTAGGCACCACTGCATGGGAACAAAAAAAAACATCTTTGGATTCAGACCACATGCAACTGGGGCGCACGGATGCAGAGGCATAAGTGCACAACCACCACTTCCAGTTGGGGTCTCACAATCATCACTCGTAAACACTAAATAATTGGAGTATGTATGAGGCCAAACTTTATCAGTCAAACTCCAAACCTTAATGCCATAATTACTTCGTACGTGGAACACAAGTGGGAGCTAAGAAATATTTTATTTAAATGGGTTCACGTGAGGACAAAATCATATAGAGTTTGTTTTATTTATAGAGCAGATAACAACATTGTTTTCAACTTTTTTTACTTTTTTTGAAGGCGCACGTTGCTCATTGTATTATTGGATCATCATGCATGGTGCAGACTGATTAGTTTGGTGAATACAAGTGAGTTGAGATCTGGCTAGACCTATAGCACGTTGTGTAAGTAGGCTAGCATTCTGATGTACATGATCACCATTATATAGTCTTGCGCATCTTTCTTTCCAAGCTAACCAGAAACAACTTAGAACTGAAATGGCGGTAAGATAAGATGACGAATCATAGGTGATCCTCTTCAGTTGATGGAGTATGGAGTAGTGTGATCAGATTTTGAAATCTATGCCACCACTTAGTGAAGATAATAAACCAGCACAAACATTTTGTGTAAGAACATGCAATGAGAAATTCAGTTGGTCCGTCGATGTGATTATGGCAAAGTGGATAAACTCTTGGGCTATTGCGGTGAGTGGTATCTAACGGAGGTAATGAATTGATCCAAGTACAGAATAAGACCATCGCCATAAGAAATACCATATACGAGGCAGCAGTCCTTTTGCTGTGGAGAACCATTTGAGTAGCCAAAAAATAGGGACCTGGTGCTCGAGTATTGGTCAGAGAAAGTTTGTAGGCCTGCTTGATGACATAATTATTTAATTTCTGTGGTCCAAAAACGAGTCTGTCTGATGGTCTCGATGCTATCGGAACAGGAAGAGATTGCAGAAGGGCGTGATCAGGAGGATAGAATTCTGCTACAAGTGTGCTGTTCCAGGACATATGTTGATGTGTAAAGTCAGCCGGGTGCAAGGCAACAATATGAGGTTTAATGTTGAAGACCAATCAACAGGTCCATTGCTTAATTCTATAACTTTTGTTGATGCTACCAGTTCTATTGCTTGTAGCACTAATAGACTGATGAAATTCTGGCTTCCTTAATGAGAACAGTGGACAAAAAATTTCATGAATCAAAGGTATACGAGCATGAGATCTGACGTAAAAATGACATTTATAGATCATTAAGTATGTTGAATGGCATCAGTTGCATGGAGGTAAAAGAGCAACAAAAGTATAGTAATTTAGACGTAACATGCTGTAAGACAATTATACTAATGGTCGTCCCAAATGGTTTGATGCAGTACCATGGTAAGATAAAATGTAAAAATGGTGACTTATAACTACTGGTTCCTGATCAGTTTGAGTCCATAAAATTGTGAATGCTCATTAAACAAAGAGAAACATTGACTCTCAAAACTAGTAACGCATTCTACACGAAAATGTATAGATATTATTGAAGTTTTATTCTACCTGGAACCTCCATAATTGTTTGAAAGGCCTGAGTGGGAAATGGATCTTACACATCTCCAGGAAAAGAATAGGTGAAGGGCTGTGAAATACATGGAACGTGATTAGATATTAAAATGTGTATGTATATGAAAACAACAAAAATTATTACCAATTATACACAAACAATTAGTTAGTTATCAAGGATAATAGACGGTTTGACATATTATAGGTGAAGTTGTTCCAGTTCTAACTAAACAAGTTTTCCTTGAAACAGATTAATCTGAATTTTACTTGTTTACCTCAACTGCCACATTAACATAGAGGGAACAAAAACATAAAATTTTAGCTATCAGGTAGAGTTGTAAAGAGAAGATGGATTCCTGGGCATAGGAAGACCTCTCTGGTTGTGGGAAAAGCTAGTTAACTGAAATAGCACGACCCGGTGATCAAATTCTTTGTGTAAAACACATTTCTTACTTTTCCGCAAAAATTCTTTGTGTAAAATTGTGTAAAACACAATTTTGGTGGTGGTGGTTTTCAAAAACCATTAGAAATGGGGTTTTCCTCGTATCCCATAAAAAAACTGTTTTCTACACCACTTCATAGCAGACCTTGCATTATTCTTTGAAACACATTGAAAACTTGGTTTATCAATTAAAAACCATAAAAACTCTATTCACCCTCCTCTCGAGTAATAGTAGATCCTAACAATTCCAGCTCGTGAAAAGATCAAACATTATCATTGATTTCGACTTTTGCAATGAACTTTTTTTAAGACAAGTTATTTGAACCCTACTAAATTCTGGTATACAATTATTAGGTTTCTAGAAACCATCTTTTACAGTCTACACAGAAGACACCTATTTACTCAAAAAACAGTATCCACAGAATAAAGAATAAGATTCCATAAATGTACAGATCTCTACAATATTGCTCACGATCAGTTCAAGATAAAAATACCTTTTCCAACAGTCTAATGCCCATTTCCTGAAGAACCATGAAGAACCTCGAAGGACTGCAAAACTTGGACCCTGTATCTCATGAATTTGCAAAATCAAACTTTCATAACATATGCCTGCTTGGCTACTTTCAGCCCATATCGGTTAAATCTTCACTATTTCTGGAGTCAGAACAAAAGCTTGGTTCATCAGTTTCTCATATAAATTGAACTTCTCCAAACTCAATTCAGCCCTCCATCTTGTAATATAGGACTCCTGACATTATAGTCAATCCATTAGATCGTTTATCGCGTCATCTGATAAGGCCAAGTGGCTTCTTGAGCAAAATGATATGCTTTAACCGAAATAACCGGAAGTGGTAACTATCCCTTGCAAAGACTGACTTCCCTAACATTTACGATGAGATGACAAATCTTCACTACATTCAACCCCTTATGGAGAATCAAAAAATCTATTGCACAAGGTTTCCTCCAATGAAAGCTGTGGTTGGTAATTAAAAAGCAACTGTTTTCTCTCTTTCCTGCAAGCTTCTGCTTCCCAAACTCTACCGACACTTTCTAGACCAGCCATCATCACTCTCAAGGTGCCAGAGGAAACTGGAATTTGCCTTGTTCTCATGTCAGAGAATAGTCCAGCAGCTGTACTAGCATCCCCTGCCTTAAAACAGACATCAATTAAAGCAGTGAAGGTGACAGTATTCTGCTCGTTGGGCAAAGAACTGAAAATTTTTCGTGCAGAAGGAGCCATTTTAGCATCTCCAAGCTTAACTATCAGAAGTGAAAAGAGATGTGGCCCAAAATCGATCTTAAAATGGATCATGTCTTCAATAACTTCCATGACTGTGTTGAAGGAATTCATTCTCATGAGTGTACCTATCAAGGAGGTACATGCACCTCTACTGGGCTTCTTTCCCAAAGTACTACAGAATTTTAATGCCATCAGTGCTTCATCTGACCTAGCATTCATAGCATTGCTCTGAATAATCGAAGACAGGATTTCAGAATCTAACTTGATGTTGTTTGATATCATCCCATGTAGTATGTGTTCTATGGCAACAAAGTTCTTTCTTGCTAAAAGATTGTATATTATATCTCTGTCTATGCAGTAATTAACATCAGAACCATAAGTTTCAGATTCAGACGTCCCATTTCCAAGTCCTTCAAGTGCAAGGTGAGGATTTGCCTCTCGCAGCAGACGGTCGCTCGCTCCGGCTTCTTTAAAAGCTTCTAATGCTTCTAAAAATATAGGACGACGGAGGACAAGCCTTTGTTCTTTCATGTATTGTAGAATTGAAACTATGGCCGATGTTTCTTTGGCTTTTGCAAGTTTTTGGACTAGAATATTGCAAGCAGCCTTGTCAGGATACACTCCACTTTCTTGCATCTCCCTCATTACATCTAGAGCAGCTTTAACTTTTCCTAGAAGAAAAAAATGCAACTAAGATTAGCTTCAGAGGTAAAAGTTTTGTCACATGATAACATTCACAGCTACGCCACTACATCAAATATTACTAAGGATTCTCTGTCACCAACTTCAATTTTACGAAGAAGAAGTTGAACCACTATCATTTGGAACAACAACCAATCAATGTAAAACCCAATTTATAAATTCCATATAATGATCATTAAAAAATTAAATTTCTCAAGGACATCATGATATATCCTTTAATAGATGACAATTAAAGTTGCTATAATTTACCAAGCAGAGAGAAAAGGTGCAAAAAGAAGGATGAGAAGCTGGATCATGAGCATTTTGATTATATAAGTAAATTTCGAAAAAGAAAATCTTTTCGTGATGCTAAACATGGGTTTTTGACACAGCAATTTGACACAATTCACCTATCACATAGTATGGCTAGGGTCCAAAAAATCGACTAAATTTCAAAATCAGTTACCAAACGTACTCTAACCTCAATAGGATGATTCTAAGTTTTTAGATGACAATTGCATGTCACATTTCATTCTCGATTATTACTAATCAAAACCTGAAAGCGCCTATCACGAGATTGAAAAGCACATATCGGCATTTCCACAAACACCCAGCAGACAACCCAAACTCACCCTCTCCAACAAGATGATCCATGAGAACCGTATAAGTACAACAAGTCGGCGGCAGTCCCCTTCTGAGCATCTCCCTAAAAACCCCAGCCGCCTCCTCCTTCCTCCCAGCCCGAAACAATATCTTCATAAACGCGGTATACGACACGACGGTTGGCCTCACATTTCTCCTCCGCCTCATCTCAACCCAAACCCGGACGGCGCCGTCGACATCCCCACCTCTCGCCATCCAATGCATGACGCAGGTGTACGTGGCGGCATCGAGGCGGAGGCCACGGTGCTCCATCTCGGCGAGGAGGTTGGTCATGGATTCCATCCTTCCGGCCTCGCCGAATAGGTGGAGCATGGAGGTGTAGGTGAAGTGGTCATGGCGGAAGGAAGGGAGGCGGGCGGCCCAGAGGAAGAAGAGGTAGGCCTTGTGGAGGGGAGGGTGGGTGTTGAGGAGCTTCGTTACGAGGTGGGAGTCCCAGGGGATGGCGAGGGCGTTGAGGCGGGCGAGGAAGGTCGACCACGGGAGGGTGCGGAGGAGGGACGACACCTTGTGGATCGTGTTGCGGGTGTAGATTGGGGTTGGACGAGTTTGGTTGGGTTTTCGGGGAGGTTTGAGACGGTGGAGGGTTCGGGGGATGGACGTAGGAGACGAAGACAACTGCATTGCTATATTCCGATTTCCCGTTACGGCCTTACAGGAGGAGAGCAGAGGAGAGGAGAGGAGAGGAGAGGCTCGTGTCGAAAATGAACTTTCGTTCGAAAATATCAATTTTTGCGATTGGGGATCTATTTATATTTATTATTATTATTATTATTATTATTATTAGTTGGTGAAAATTTTGTTTATATTAATGTCAGATTATTTGATCAATATTCACCGTGTGACCGAGACTGTTCATGCACATAGAGCAAGACAATGGGGGTGCTGGGGGTAATGAGACCTATTTAGAGATGGAGCTCTAGATTAGAGTGAAAGTGTGTGATTCGGACTTTAAATCGAACGTGGATCAACAATGTCCAGTCAATAAATAGAGTTACCTTGTCCAGTAGCACGAGACGGGCCAACGATAATTGGATGCTACTAGATTCAATGCAAGATGGATGGATCGAGAATCCACTGTCGTGTGAGTGAAGGGAAAAGATTACAAATTCGGGGTAGAGCAAGTATCTCTACAAAGATTGATTGGGGCGTCGTTGCTAACGATAAAGGGTACATGAAGATTATTGATTCATTTATACACTTTCAATATGGATGAATTAACCTGACTTGTCCTATCTTAGTTGACCTTGACTCCAATGTATATTTTAAAGAAATACTTTATTTTTCTAGTACTTTATTTTTTCCTTCGTGGTGTGACCGAACTTCTATTTTAACTTTCTATATCTACAGGTGGGCAATATGAGTTAGAGTTAGTCGTCATTTATCAATCAACTCGTTATAATACCATGTTGATTTGGGTTGGTTTGTTGGTCAACATACGTTGCAAATACGTAATGCATATGTTGCAATTTGATTTCTAGTCGTGATTATCTCAAAAATAAAGTATTTTGAACTCAATTAGTCTCATGGGTCCTAATATTGACATCAACTTGAATCGTTTTGCAAAATAGTTATATAAGGCGTACATGTCCACCCAAACAAGTGCTTCTATTTAGATATCTTTAGTGTTTCAAAACTCTTGCCTTCTAAAATCGAATTGGTAGTTAAACGTGACATCTGAGTGAAAGGTTGATGCAAAAATTCTTTAATTTATCTCATTGAAAACCATACAGAAGAGCTTCTGACTTTTCAGCAGCACGCTTGACTTTTGCTGCCATCATGTTTGTGAGTTGTTATTTTATTCATCAATCATGTGCTTTTGATTTTGAAATAGAACCATAAAGTAGAAAGCTTATCGTGATGATCAAATATATCTACTCATCTCCAAAGGAGTTGTGTATACTAGAAGGGATGTCATGGAAGTCTCGCTTCACAATGATGCCCTGAAATAATCTTAAATTGAAAATAAATCAGCATTCTTAATAGATTTTGAAATCCTATTTTCAACCCAATTTACGTTAAGTCATATTTCATGAAAATACAAGTCAACACCCTACTGGTGGGAAATGGGTTAATTGATCTTGTTTAGGTCAAAATATATAAGTTGATATTTCACATAAAAAATCATGTCCATTACTTCTTCTTTTTTAACACTAAACCTAAACACAATTCTTATAACAAAATGTCAAGCTGATTTCATCCGTCCAAGTCTTCGAATTAAATAGATCGTATCATCGAGGAGTAACGACCATAGAAAAGTGACGAAGATAATTGAGAGGTTCGAGGATAGATTTTTGGTCGGAAAGATGAAAATGTGGATATCATATCTGATACCAAATTTTATGGCAAAGAAAGTTAACCAAGGGGTATTAGTGTCCAGGACCGTAGGTATTGTCACAAAATTAGATTAGAAAACACGATGACTTATTAATCTTAAACATTGAGAAACAATTAAAAGAGAAACTGCTTCATTGATCCTATTACAAATTAAATTAACACAATCTTTTGTTACGATAATAACACAACCTTTAACTAGTTCGGCTTTCAATGACGACGTGTTGCTGCCTTCTCGAAGTATAACTTGACTTTTCGTACCAATACCACTAAAACTTCTCTTGAATCTTCAACAAAAATATTCAATCAAAACATGAACAAGTGATTCATCCCACGACAATGCCAGATGCAAGTGATTCATTCCAAGTTAGAATTTAAAAAAAAGTTAATTAGAGTTTGTCTCTTTTGAATTATACATTGGTATCACTTTGCACCTCCGAACTTTCAAAGTTAACAATTACTTTCCTTGAATTTTAATTTTGTAACACTTTGTCGCATTGAATTTCAAAAATTCATTATTTAACACACACTAACGTTTTTTCCCTTTTTTGTTGTCACTAAATCTGATCCAAATCCAAGCATATTCGACTTCTGTTTCGATCCAAATTTTCACGTAAATATAGGTTTAAGAGTATATTAGAGATACAACAAAAAACGAGAAAAAATCATCTAGTGTGTGTTAAATAATGAATTTTTGAAGTTCAATCAGGTAAAATGTTATAAAATGAAAGTTCATGAGAAATAACTGTTAATTTTGAAAATTCGGGAGTTTAAACTTTAAAGTCATATCAATGCATAATTTAGAGAGATAAATTGTAATTAACCTAAAAAAAATACACATAAAATTAAAAAAATCATATATTATTTTTTTCAAAAAAACAATTAAAAGTAAAATATTTATTTACTAATAAATAAATAACCCATTTTGAAGAAAATCAAAAAACGTTGACATGTTCAGATAGAGCTTTTGTTGGTGCACTCCACCTCCGATCTGACGCCGAAAGGCACGGCTTAAATCGAACCACCCCCTTTAAAGCCCGGCCGTTCCCGATCGAGACGAAACCCTAGATCCGTCATGGATACGGAGAAGAAGAAGCCATCAGTGTCCAATGTGGGCGCGTGGGCGATGAACGTGAGTAGTTCTGTGGGGATTATCATGGCTAATAAGATCCTCATGTCTGCCCAAAGCTACGGATTCGCCTTTGGTACGTACCACCTCTCTTTTTTCGGTTCAATTTCGGGGTTTTAGCCTTTTAGGTCGTTGTAGTGGGTCGAGATTCGAGTTTCTCGTGAAAAAAAGTGCTGAATTTGGGGGTTTTACGTGCTTTAGTTGGTTGGAGTGGGTGGAAAAAGTGGTTTTGATGTGGAAGATGAGATTTTTGGTAGGGGAAAAGGTGATTTTTTTAACCGTGTTTTTGGCGTCTGGAATGGGGGAATTTGGTTTATCGTGTTCAAATGCGAGTCGAAATACAATTAAGTGTTGTGGATAAAGATGCGATTTTGATGGATTTCGATGTGTCTTGAAGCGACGAGTTTGACTGGATTTCACTTCGCGACGACGGCATTTGTGGGATGGATCTCGAACAAGACGGGGTTCTCTTCGTCGAAGCATATCCCAATGTGGGAGCTCTTGTGGTTCTCTATTGTGGCCAACATGTCCATTACTGGGATGAATCTGAGTTTGATGCTCAACTCCGTTGGATTTTATCAGGTTCGTTGTGCCATTTGCCCAATTTAGTTCTCAGCTTCAACTTATTTGTTTTTTCTGTTGGCAAATCTGATTTGGTGATTGGGTTGTGTGTGTAGATTTCTAAATTGAGCATTACGCCTGTTGTGTGTGTTATGGAGTGGTTGCTTCACAACAAAAGCTACTCGAATAGGGTGATAATGGCTGTCATAATTGTGGCTTGTGGCGTTGGGGTCTGTACAGTGACCGACGTCCAGATTAACGTCAAGGGCTTCATATGCGCATGTGTTGCGGTGCTCTGTACATCTTTGCAACAAATTGTGAGTAGAATTTTATGTTCTATTTATTACTAAGTTCCACTTCCTATGTGTCTATGCCTGCTTTTATTGTTTGAAGAGACAAGAGAGCTTGTTCCTCCTCTTACGCTTCTGCCTTTCAATTTTTGGATCAGATTGTATGAATTGAGGTTACAGGAGTATTACTTTACTTTCACTTTATGTTGAAGCATAGAGAAAAATTCTGCTTGTGAAAAGTACAATGATGATACATGTATTTTCAAAAGCAATGAGTGTATAGCTGAAATCTAAAAGCTGTTTTTCTTTGAATGTACTCCCTAGATGCACTTCCTGATGCAACCCAATTTTAAATCCAATTGCGTTGTTGTTTAAACTTAGATATAGCTCTAGCCCATGCTAATTCGAGTATTTAGAACTCAAAAAAATAAGAAATGATATCTTACAATGTGTGGTTCCTAAAATACAGTTCCAATTCTTCGTTTTGTTTTATAAAAATAGCAGATGCATCTTTTAGAATGTTTACATTCTTGTGCCTTTTATCAAGTAATTCTGTTTTTCTTTTAATCAAAGAAAAAAACATGAAATTAACTACTCCCATAAATTGCAGACAATCGGTTCTTTCCAAAAGAAATATAGCATCGATTCTTTTGAGCTCCTGAGCAAGACTGCACCAGTACAGGCAGTCTCTCTTCTTATGTTTGGCCCATTTGTTGACTACTTTCTCAATGGTCTCTCACTACTACAATACAACTTCACATCTGGTGCCATTGTAAGTAATTAATTCCACTACATTTTTCAAGATCGTCACACTCCATTTCGTAGGTTCTGCTTATGCTTACCCCATGAGTATGGTTTTGTTTCTTTGTGCAGTTCTTCATATTTCTATCATGTGGTCTGGCTGTTTTTTGCAATGCCAGCCAGTACATGTGCATTGGACGTTTCTCGGCAGTTTCCTTCCAGGTGCTGGGCCACATGAAGACTGTATGTGTGCTGGTACTGGGTTGGATTTTCTTCGACTCAAGGCTCACAATTAAGAATCTCTTTGGCATGGCTCTCACTGTGGCTGGCATGGTGATCTACAGTTGGGCAATGGAACTAGAGAAACAAGCCAAGAAGAACACACTCCCTCTCAGGGACGACAGTATCCCAAAAGAGGATGTAAGACTACTGAAGAATAGGCTAAATGGTGCAGAAGCCAAATGAGCTTGAACAGACCACAATGTGATTCTTATTATCATTTTCTTCATCTGTTCTTTTTTTTGTTTTTGTTACTTATATACCCCTTTCATACACGTATTCTTGTTTATCATCAATTTTCGAAATTGTTATCATTATTTCCCATCAGCAAAGCAAACGTGGGTGATTGGGTATGTAATCTTCTCCTACCCTATGTGATCGCATCATGTGGTTGCTAGTTGGACAATGTTATTCGGCCACACAAGTGTTTTTTCCTCCCCTGTGACGGTATTGGGTGCCCATTCCAGTTCATGTTTTTTTTGTATATATAAGTGTGGGTTTGTTTGTTGGTTCATGTGGTTTGATTCAGCTTGCATGAATGATTAGAATGTGCTTTCATGTGAGGCATTGCAAAATTAGTCAAGGTATCGGTTTTAAAATGTGTCATGTTTATGTATGGAGAGTATAAAAATTTAGCTTAGGAAAAAAGAATAAAAGATGTCATCATGGATGATTGTAGTCAAAATTGAGCAATTAGGTTCTGGTTATCCAAAATGACTAGATCCTCTATTTATTTTTATTAGTACAGAGATGCAATTAAAATCAAAATAAAAAAACATTTTCGTGGCTGTAATTTTAATTGCACTTCTGGACTGATTGCAAATTTGCAACTTGCCTTTCATGTGTTGGGAGGGATTGAGATGGTGGTGATAGAGATCTCAAAATAAAGGAAAACGAGATTTCAAAAAATCAAGGAAAGCGAGGAAGCCTTGGCAAAATGACCGCTAGGCTTATGAAGTTACTTTGCTACAAACTATAAACGCTCGTGTTAAACGATTTTTTTTCTCCATTAGAATTTAGAATGGTTGCCTTGGCAACGATTGTGTATAGTCTGGAAAATCGCAAAAATCACTCACTTCAAATTATGGTTACAAGTCGGCGTGAATAGATAATTGCTGGTATCAAAGTTTTTTTATACAATCCACCAAGAAAAAGTGTTCCCAAATAAAAGGAACCTAACGGCTCCAGCTAAATGTGGACATCCAAATAAAAAGGTCTGCAGTTTCCAAAGCCTCCGACCACACACAGGAAACGAATATTTATTTTTCATTGGTTACTTATCAGAAAAAATAGATCCTTCGAGCTCCAAAAAGAAAATATCGTATGCAGATAGGAGAAGATGGAGAGATTTCAGTCGCGATATCGCCACTTACTGGCTTTACCATTTCGGTTTTCAACCTAGACATCTCTTCTACGAACCAAAAGAAATTCCCTAGGATGTAACTCACATCATGTAAGTTTTAACAACACTATTTTATCATAAGTTTTACAGCACTTGCATAAGAAAAATCACAAAGTGGACTAGTGGAGCACAAAAACCAAAGGGCACCGTGTATAAATCGAAGCTTAGTACTTTGTAGACAAGGCATCGATTTACTCATGATAAAAGTTGCTACTTCCTCTGTTGGAACAAAAAAAAAGAGTTCAAGGTGCCGTGCATGCTTAAGATTTTTTTTTCCGTTTTAAGACTTTGAGGAATACACAGAAAGACGTCAATATAAAGAGTATAGAAACCAATTCACGGCAGCTCGAAGATTTCCTGGAGCTGTGCAGAGGAAATTGGGCAATCATAAAACTCACAAGCGTGAACATGTGGGACACGCAAAAACAACTTAAACTAGTTGTACCAGTCCAAGAAAAGAATGGAAAACGTAAGAACAAATAGAAAAAGCATAAGAAATGTTCTGCTGCTGTTATTCCGTTCGATAGCTTGGGAGAGTTCTTTGTTGCCCTTCTCTACGTTCATGGTAGCTTCCAGAGCCTGCAAAGATGATACACGTGGTAACACATGGTTTATTTGAAAATTAAAACAAGGCACAAGCTAACTTAACCAACACCGGGGGGAAATAAGCATGACCATCAGTGTGTAGTAACTAGGAACTGCTAATAGAAAGTGACAAAGAAACAACACGAATCACAAAATGGTGCCAAACCTGTTCATATAAATGCTCTATCTGTTGAGCCTGCTGGAGAACGTGAGTGGACATGAGATGGTTTAAAGCTGACATCTCGACCATCTTAGTTTCTGTTTCTTGAACAGCATCCAACATACTGCTCAGCTCCACCTGTAGCAGCAGAACACAATTTGAAACCATTCATCAGCAATTTTTCAACAAACACTAGTAAATGCATTTCAGAATTTTCTTTCAATAAAAAAAGGGTAATTGTCTGCAGAGGTTTGCCTGAAGCGCTCGTGTTTCATCATCTAGAACTTGTCCTTGGATCCTAACAGATGCCGATGCAATGTTGGGTCCTTTAAGATCAGACAGATCATTGGGGCTGGATAAATCTACAGATTTTGGTTCAACAACCTTACGGAACTTTCTTCTTGGCATAGTTCGGTCTACAGCATCCTGGAAGCGGATAGATCTCAGACGGTCAAATTGAGCTGTAACGGTGCATAGCCTCTCGCTAAGAATCAAAACCTGCAAATAACAGAATGTGTGAGATGGAAAAAGAACATGTCAATTGTACTAAATGGGTTTGAAAAAAAAACTCTCCAACTGCTGGCCATCAAAAAAATAACACTCGACAAAATAGTTACTGTATACCAAAAATACAATTCAGAGTAACTACTAGTTGAGCATAAAGGACCCTGGTGCAGGATAACTGCAATCTGCATTGAGCAAATTTTATGTACAGCTAATGAGAATCCGGACAAAAAATGGTATTTTAGGATTGATAGAAATAGTGAATGACAAGAACCAAAAAAGGAGTAATGAAATCAGGCATGCGGTGTTATGTTTGTTGTAGACATCCATATTTGATACAGAAAAGAAACATGTCAACAAAAACAAAAAAAACAAGTTTACAAGCATCAAAGTGGACAGGAGTACGGCATTCTAATCTAAAATAAAACGGAAAAAAGAGGGCCATGGAGCTTACCACACCATGCATGTGGGCCACAACATCGGCATTAGGATCACCACCTAAGTTTCCAAGCCAGCCCCTTGACTTTGCATTCGGCTCATTCTCACTTATCTTATTCTTGAGAATATCAATTTGCTCTTTGCAAGCTTTGATAAAAGCACTAACCTGCGATAGATTATAAATCATAAAAAGAAAATTTACAGAGAATTCAAAGCATCAAAAATTATTTTGTGTGAGATCTCAGCAATGAAACATCAGTTGTGCTTTCAGAAAAAATAAAAATCACAAGCTTCATATTACATATCAAATACACATATGGATATAATCACCGCTTCTGTTTCTATAGAGCAATGCAGAAGCTACTTCTCAGGCTTCATGATAGATAAATTTTCAAGAACAAAACAATGTTATTTTCTTAAAGCGAGAAAAACTCGAGTGACGGGACCCCCATTTGTATAATGGGAACATTATAAAGTTATGGCAACAATACAAAGAAAAGGCCCATAAGGATACTAGTAACTTACTTCATGCTCAATACTATCTCTTTCTTTTTCAGTGGACCGATGCAAATCAATATAATCTTTCCGGTGCTTCACAATAAACTGATTCAGTTCTTCAATTCTCTCAAGCTTCAATGTAAAAACAAAATTAGATGTTGTCTGATAAAATCCAAGAAGTATACGGCAACATCGACATGATACTGTTTCAACTATAATATGTTGCATTCATTAATCGATTAGAAAACATACCGTGGTCAGGGCTTCTTTCATGAAAGGAGATTTCAGGAGAGGTTTGGGCATAATGAATGATTTGAGCATTGTAGCAATTTCAGCCTAGGATTCATAACATCGTAGACACAAAAAACCCAAGTTAGCAACACATCATACACAAGTAACACAACACAATAAACCCAATTAAAAGCAAATCAACACCCTGAAGTCACACGGGAGGACTTCGGAACCACAAAAGGCTATTAGTTTAGGTGACGAACGCAAACCTGAGTACGATCAAACGACTTGGCAGCACGATGAACGCCGTCTTTGAAATCATCTGTTCTGTCCCTGCACCTGGCCATTGCTATTCAATTGTTTCTTACCGTATAGCACCTCTAACACGCAGTTCTTCTCTTTCTGATTTTCTGAAAAGTGAAGTCAGCAAATGCAACATCAAACTTCTGCTCGAATAATCACATTTCGTCATCTATTCGATGTAAATTAAGCAAATAAAGAAAAAGAAGAGCGAAAACATGTAATCGGACTTCCTCGAAACAAAAAAGCCCACTAGAAGCCAAATCGGATTCCGATCAAGTACTCTATCGGGCAACTGGAAAAGTGCCAAATCAAAAATTAATGCGATCAAACAAAACCCAGCGGAATCCCAGCAGCTGTTGCGGGAGAGAAAATCGGGTGAGTTGAGGAGTAGAGAGGACAACAAGGGAAAGTTAGGGTTTCCAATTTCCATGATTTCTTACTTAAAACCCCTAATTCCAGCGATTAATCGGATAAATCCGAACAAACAAACTGAAAATAAATCGCCATTGTCGACGCAGATGCTTGGAATCGGGAAGGAAAAAAAACATAGCGAAGAAAAGTTTCGATTTCGACGCACCGACGTGGTGAGGAGGAGGAGTTCTAGAAGATTCGGAGGTCTCGATATCGATCGCCGGAAGGGTTCCACCAAGATGTCAAAGCTCTTCGTGGGGAAGAGCTGAGAGAGTGGGTTGGTTTAGGAATGTGTTGCTGAACGGCTTCAGCCCAATTGGGAACTTGGAGCCACATTGCGGACCGATTTGGACGAGACAGTTCGGATGATGTCAAACATTCTCAAATACAGCATTTTTATTTTATCTGCTCTCGACTTTGAATCCCAAAATTGCAATTACGTTTGTCAGGATTTGATCTCTGATCTTTTAAGTGTCCGAGAATTAATGATCTTCCGACCGAAACTCAGTCTCAGTTGGTGTTGAGGTGCATCCATTATCATGACTTAGGTCATTAAGACGACCTAGGTCATCATGATTCTTTTCATTTACGTCATCATGACCAACCTCATTTTTTACTTCACTATTCACCAACTTACCATGATCTAGGTCATCATTTTCTTTACTCAACATCATTAATTTACTTATCAACTTTTATTCTATTCCAAAATCATTTATATTTACCAAAATCATTGATAATCTATTTGAAAAAACCAAAATACAAATAAATCTTGTATTTCCAAATTACATATAATTTTTTTATTTAACCATCAATGATCAGTAAATACTAAATATCATTAATATTAATAAAACAAATATTATATTAAATTAAACAAACGTAAGCTTACATTACCGGAAACGATAAACCAAATACACGACATAACCACCAAATAACACACGACATAAATCAAATATTAAACGACACAAAACACCTACAATACATATTAATAAAACACACTTAAGCGTCACTACCGCTGAATTGCTGCTAGATGTTCTCGATCAAATCCGTCCTTAGCGCGAGATGCTGGGTTTTATCACAAACGCGGCATTTGTTCACCATGTAGCTGGTAATGTCAAGAACTCGTGTAGTGGAGTAAGATGTTGGTCTCAGACTTGATATGTTGTGATCCTGCTCAAACACAGTTATATCATAAACTATGGAATAAGAGTCACGCTCGTCCTCCCACGATCATGTTGTGCATTATGATGCACGCAGTTATGTGGCGGTCTATGGTCTTCATTCCCCATTTTCAAAGCAATCAGAGCTCGCAGATGCAAAGTAGTATTGCCCGACCATCGTTTCAAATCGTATTTGGTTGGTGTCATCTCACATACAATTCACAAAACATTGTGATTCAATTATTCATATTTGTTAGAATAACCATTGTTACACTTACACATAAGACATATATCATCTAGTAAATCAAACACTAACCAAGTATGGTTTAAACTCATACTAATAGATAATCTCTCTTTCGATATTCACGGTGGACTGGTGGGTGAGAACGTTAGTTAAGACAAAAAAAAAATCAAGAATGATTGCAAAAACTACAATATTAGTAATCCTCTCGTAAGTGCATCAATCATTGGTGGTCGACCATTACTTTTGTTGTAGCCCTTCAGGAATTTTAGATTTTGTATAGCTCATATATTGGAAAGATAAATCAAAATGAAACAATTACAACTACTCTAGCTTTAAGAATTCAAGTTGATAAATAAGAAAAAGTTACTGAATTGTTATTCATCGTCGGAAAACTACTTAAATTGTCTCAATCAATTAACATTTTGTCATTCTGTCATTTCTACTTATATAACTCTTCATTTCACTCTCCTAACACAATTCTATCTTCGTATTACACTCATATTCACCCAAAATCATGTCTCAGATGCCCAGAAAAGAACTAGCAGACGCCCCGGTCTACTCGAATCTGGTAAAATACCTTGTTTAATTTTTGTATATTTTAAAAAAATAAAAAATTTGAGTTAGACGTTTGGAGGAGACGCCTGACCCAACGAGCGGACGTCTGCGGGAGCCCCCTTAGGTAACGAATAGGAGTTCCCAAAAAGTATCTTGTTTATAATAAAAAACCAAAGATGACAACAAAGTTCATTTTAGGAAAATGATTAGTGGTCGTTGTTTAGGACGCTCTTTGAGGACGCTGCTGAGTTGGCGTGATCAATGTCAGCCAAAATTATTAGGAAAATGATTAGTGGTCGCTGCTTAAGACGCTTGTTGAGGACGCTGCTGAGTTTGCGTGATCCATGTCAGCCAAATTTATTATCATTTTCTTATTTTCTTATTTTCTCTTCACGATGTGTTTCCAATCACATTAAATGCGTCTCAAATCAGCCTCTCCTCCCTCGTTTTGGCATTCCTACGCAGGATACACATCTGATGATTTTTCTTCATCCTTTTGTCTCCCTTTTGACGCACTATCAACCATTTTCCTTCATTATTTGTACTCAAATGGAACGGACCTCAAACGTTCCGAATGAACAAATGTTTCTTCGTTCTTTCGAAGACGCCAAAACATTTTACGTTGCTTATGCTGATTCATGTGGTTTTGGTGTTAAGATAAGACAATCTCATTACGATCATGAAAGTAAGACAATCTTCATTTTATCATGCCAGACTTGCAATGGTTTAACTACTCTCGTCTTCCAAATTTTAAAATCGCCCAACTCGGATTATTATCATTATTATTATATATTAGTATCATTATCATTATTTCTATTATTATTATTATGTAATTTAACCTTTAATCAATATAAATGTACGTACTTCGACATTTTGGATCCGTTCGGGAAATATTGTTATGAGAGCAACATCCTTTTTTCCTTTTTTCTTTTTTGTCAAAAAGCATGTCTTTTGGTTAGAAATTTAAAAATCCTCCTAGCTAAAATTCGTGTGCAACTAAATGTCGTTTGAGTAGTCTTGAATTATGATAAGGAAAATAAAAAATGGCCATGATTACAAAAGTTATTCTTTCTTTTTTTGAAGGATAGTCTACAAATGTATTGAAGTAGGCAAACATATTATTTCTACAAATGAGTTTTATCAACATACTCGACACAAACTTTGCAAAGGAGTTACGTAAATTTGAAGTACATGCATTCCAATTCCAAACATTCTCGAAAACACTCCTCCAATTGTGCAGCAGAACTAAGACTTGGTGGATTAATTTGGTGCGAAATATTGCATTAGGTTCATAATGTAACGATGAACAAACACACACACAAATGTCATGATGTTAAAATACTAATGAGCCCAATAAATATGTTGGCAACGACATTCTCAAATAACATTCGTTTTTTTTTTTTGGTGATAAAGCTCAAATAACAGTTTCATCATCGTAACAGGGGATAACAATGACTTTCGCATGCAGATGACGGATCCCAGAAGCAAATTATTTATTATTTGGAAATTGTTATTTTGAATACAGAATTTGGGTTTGAAAAAAGAGTACTCTGAAAGAAAAAATATATATTCAAAGCCACTCTTTCTAGATTGATTTTAAAAATCACACCCAAAAACAATTGCGAGGGACCGCTACATTATTACATCACAGTCACACCATTGAAAAGGACGTTCAAGCATTGGACCAGAAAAGAATTCCTCCAAACTTCAGCACTACTTGCACAAAATATTCCACGTGCTTACCTACTTGTGCTGTGGTCCCCACACCCACACCTCTCGACCCGACACGTCTCCGTCCCCACACGTGCGAAAGTCTGCGCCCGCGGCAGACTGGAGTGCCGTGGAACCCAAGCGCCACTCGGTGTGCGGTTCGAAGCGATTCATCTCAGCCGTCCATCTTGAACCATCTTTTTCATCCCCAAAACTCACTCACATGAAACTGAAAATCGGTAGCAGCATTGCCTGCAAATTGCAATCAAAACGTGCGTGGTCGCTTTTTATCACGGGAAGAAGAATACATGGTTTATAATTATCAATCATATATATTTTGATAAAAATTACATTTTTTTGGGTTTTCTAATAATAAATAAAATACATTGTTCGAACTTGTACATTTATTAGTTCTTGTTTAGAAAGTAAATGTTTGTAAAAAAGACAGAGATAATATATTTTTGATAAATAACATAGAGTAATTTTAATCAGAAGAGAGATTCACTACCCACACATTTTGTTGACAGCGGTTGTATTTGACGATAAAATCAAATTTAAAATTCAAATTGAAAATTCAAAATGTAGATCTTGATCTACAACATATGTAAATTAAGAATGTTGAAAATCATAAAATTTAATAATCATTGTAGAAATTGAATTTTTTAATGAATGTAGTATGTTAATTTTACATTTTAAAATATGTTCCAAATCTTATGATTTTCGACGTGTTTAATCTACATATATTATATATCAAGATCTACAATTTGTATTATCAATTTAAACTTTAAATTTGATTTTATCATATAGTCAATCGTGTGTCAACAAAACTAAAAGTAGTGGACCCTCGTCTTTTAATTATCAAAGATGTATTGCAAACAAATTGTTACGAATAACATCCTACTAGATAGGTAAATCTGAAGATATAGTTTCTCTCGCAATCCATTGGACACCTCACTTTAGATGCAGTAGCAACAAAGGATCAAAGATACTCACTAGTTTCCACCGAAAGTTGTTATCTTCAATCCTAAAACCAAGACAAAAATAATACTTTATTTATCTAATGCTCTAAATCGCATGTTAAGTAAAAATCACTAAAAATGAAAAGTACAATTTCAAAAAAGAAATTTTGGTTATACTTTATTTGCTCTGAAACTAAAACCCGGAAAATAAATAAATTAAACCTCTCATTAAACACATATAACCAGAAGCAAAAACAGGCCATCAGGTCACATGACACCACGTTTCCTCACCCAGTGGCCTCAAAAGAAGCGTGAGATAGAGAGAGAAACTCATTGGACTCCCCCAAAGTGGAGATAGAAGAGGCTCTCTCCTCCTCCCCACCAACAAACACTTCACGTGACCATTCCCTTCTGGTCTTCCCATCTCCGATGACGTCCGGAGGGCGAATGCCGACGTGGAAGGAGAGGGAGAACAACAAGCGGAGGGAGAGACGTCGGAGGGCCATCGCCGCCAAGATCTTCTCCGGGCTGAGGATGCTCGGGAACTACAAGCTCCCCAAGCATTGCGACAACAACGAGGTCCTCAAGGCGCTCTGCGACGAGGCGGGCTGGACCGTAGAGGAAGACGGCACCACCTACAGGAAGGTACTCAAAATTCGACCTTTTTTCCCTTTCGTTTTTGCTCTTTTTTTGGTGGGATTTTCGTTGGGGCGTTGGTTGGACCTGTGATGGTTGGTTTCGCCTTAAAAATCGCGTTTTGGGAATTGGGTCGTCGTTGTTTTGGGGTTTTCTGATCTGATTTTGCTGATTTTAGTTCGGAAGTTGGTCTTTTTTTGTGGGTTTTGCTTGTTTGAATTGTTGAAACCTGGATCTGGTGATTCTGTGTTTGTTTCATTTCTCCCAAGAGTTTTTGGACAATTTTAGCAATAGGGTTTTAGTAAAATACTAACAGTTTCCCTTTTGTGTACGTCTGATTTTGTTTTTTTCTCCGATCCATCTTTTCGAAAAAAATGGGAATTTTCGGTATCGCTTTCTGATTTCGTGTTTGGGTTTTATGATCTGATGTTATGATTCCAGAGATTGGAAGTGTAGTTCCTTTGAGGTTGCTCTGGAATTCTAGGCAAGACATGAGTTTGGCTTGCAATTCTTCCTTTCGTACCATGTTTGACGCATATGGTTGATTGATGTTTGCAATTCTTCAAAGTTTCGTGTTTTTCTGGTGATTCACATTTAAACTTCTACATATACATATGTGCTGGCAAATGTTCTTTCTTTAAATGGTTGTTTCATTTGTTTGACTAAATGTTGTTATTAATTCTTCACCAAAACATAGTAAATGCCATTTATGTTGTTTCACATATAGTGAATAATGGAGAATTTGAGAGTCTAGAGGAGCAAAATGTTTTTTTGGCTTGATTTTCGAATTGTCATTTTGTATTGAGCTTAATTTCCCTTCTTATCCGCAGGGATGCAGCAGGCCACCTCCAATTCCAGTAGACAACATGGCCGGAGGCATCTCGGCTACCATGAGCCCGCTTTCCTCTGCTTACCCGAGCCCGGTTCCTTCCTACCATGCTAGCCCCTCATCCTCTTCCTTCCCAAGCCCCACCCGAGGTGACAATCCCAATCCCAATGGCAACGTTCCAAACTCCTCTTACCTTCTGCCCTTCCTCCGGAACCTCTCGACCCTTCCACCTCTCCGCATCTGCAACAGTGCTCCGGTCACTCCACCCCTCTCCTCCCCGACCTCCAGGCCAGCCAAACTCAAGAAACCTAATTGGGCTGATTACAGTGCGTTCCATCACCCGATATTTGCTGCCTCTGCACCAACAAGCCCCACTCGTGCCTGTAACAGATACCATCCTGCCCCGATTCCTGAATGCGACGAATCCGGTGTTTCAACTGTTGATTCTGGCAGATGGGTCAGCTTTCAAATGACTGCTCCTCCTTCCCCGACCTTCAACCTCGTAAATCCCTCTGCTCCAACTCCCATGCTTGAGGGAAATGCTGAGAAAGCAAGAAGTGGTGGTGAGTTTGAATTTGGGAGGGTGACGCCGTGGGAAGGTGAGAGGGCTCATGAAGTTGGCATGGATGATCTTGAGTTGACTCTGGGGAGTGGGAAGCACCATGGCTAAAATTGGAAGGCAGCTTTCTCTCTTCGTTGCTTTGGAGTGCTTGTGGCAATCATGGTTAGAGTTAACTCTTGGTTCTTCGCAAAATTTGTTGCTTACTTGGTCTCCATTATAAGTTGCATAGCTTTAACATCCTATTCTTTTAGATGTTTTTAGGCTTTTTTTCTCATTAAGAAAAAGGAGACATTGTCAAGCTTCGCGTCTGCAGATTTTGTTTCATGTCTGTAGCCATTCTGGATTTGAGCTGCTGGTCTGTTGTTGCTCTTTGTTTGACTTGTAAATTGTAGTTTTTAAGTAACCTAAACAAATTTAATATTTATGTTGTGTTAGAAAAACTTGATTCTGTGTACTTTCTGTTGTTTGTTGTCCAAGCTTAATCATCAGACTCACTCATATCCTGTTCTGCTTATGTACTCTGTGGCTGAAGACACAAGTTGCCCCCATGTTACTATTTTTTCTTCTTCGAAGTTTCACATTTTTCTTAACTAGCTGAAAAGTGTTCCCGAAAGTAGCAAATCTTAAGCTTTACAAGGACTATGAAATCAAGTTGCAGGAGAGACTTATCTCAACATACCACTAGCTATACAATCAGGTATTAGTTGGAAATGCATTTTCGTTAGGTTTTGTCAGGCCAGGTGACCAGGATACGTTAAACTTTTTTTGGATCGTGTTTTTTTTTCCCTTGAGAGATGTACCTGTCAGTTTAACTTCAAGATGCTGTAAAATCTGTTTTATTATTTTGACTGATTCAAAACCGGGAATCTACCAATTAAGCTTTGGAGAGTGGGATCTTCTTGACTCATTGATGAGTATAGTTGGCTTGTTATGAACTTGTAGTCTCTACACTGTTCATCTTATCTTGTTGGTCAAATAGGATAGTAACCCAGGGGGGCCTATACTCCTGTTTCGAGCCACCACCCCATGTGATATAATGTGTCATGTGTGCTTTGTGTCTCACCCCTCTTCCTAAGACATGGAATGGACCGAATTATCAAAAAATTAAAATGAAATTGAACGGACCCCATCACCGAAATATCACTTATCCATTGAGTTTGGAAGCCATGACTGGTCAATTCTAGTGGTCCGTATGGTTGTAGCGATTGCTGTTTTCTTGTCCATGTTGTTAGCATGCCCTTCTCTGGATTGGTGGTTCTTATTGGTCATTTTCGACGTGAGATGTGATTGTGTATAGTCGATATAGTTTTGAATTGAGGCCATATGTGTCGTTATTTTCGTCAGATTTTAAGCTGTAAAACCATACTTTTTCTACGTCGTTTTCTTGAATTGGCTGGAGCAGTCAACTTGACTAATCTTTGATTTTATTTTATCCAATCTTGAGAAAGGTGAGGCGTATGGAATCATAGTCATGGATCCCGTTAGAATCAATTGTTCAACAGAGAATGACATCGACCATTCCAAAAGCCCACTTATAAAGTTTTTTTTTTGTTTTTTAGTATCAACTTCCAATTTTATCCATTCTTTTCTCATTTTCTATGAAGGGACAGACTATAAACATTTTAATGTTTAATACGTGGATTATCCTTTTTAGACGTGGTATGTAGTCCAATAATTACTAGTATTTTACTTCTTGCAGAAATGATAGTAAAAAAGGAAGAAAATCTTAACTCCAAAATTACTCTTATAAATTGAATCCTACGATTACAACCCAGGTAAAAGAAAACTTAAATAAAAGTTTAACTTGTCATCCACTAAATACTGCTAACGGATCCATTTCTCTGCTTTGATTTAAATTTTAAATAAGTAAATAACATCTTCTGCATTACTTTACTCATTCTTTGCTAGCAAAGGAATATTTCCTATCTCGAGGATAGCGTAGTCATTATTTCACGTAACACAAAAAAAGTTCCTACCTAACAATCACTATTGAAGATAACTGATAGATTGAAGAATCCAAAGTGACCAAAAATAAAGACACACCTCCTCGACAACAACAACAAAATAAAAACACGCCTCCTCGCATACAACCAGCTCCAACGGAAACAAAACATCATATATATACTCATCAGTTCAAATGTAATAAACAGACAAAAAAATCAAATATAATCAGACTTTCCTTTCTTCCTTTTCTTCTCAAACTCGAGTCTAGAATTCTTCATGGTATCAGAGCATCTCTGATCCGATCTCAGATTCCCCAAGAATCATCACTGATCTTCACCTCATTGAGGGGGTTGAAGGCGCAAAACCCACATCCAGACCCTCAAAAACCACCAAACCACAAGAAACACCAAAAAAACCATGTCGGGAAACCACCACGAAAACCCCTCTCGACTTGTATCAACATTGCTCAACGGGACAAATTATCTGTCCTGGGCGCGGGCGGTCTCCCTCTCCCTCAGCGGCAGGGGGAAAGTCGGCCACATCACTAGAGCCACAAAAAAACCGGATGAACCAGAAACGGAGGCAAAGCAAGAAGAATGGCAGACCTCCGACCATCTCGTCATGTCATGGATAATCGCGTCCATGCAACCTCAGATAGGGGAAATCTTCCTCTACAAAGACAGCGCAAAAGAACTCTGGGATGCGGTCCAAGAACACTACGGAAAAGTGCAAGACTTTGCACACATTTTCAGACTCAAACAAGAGATCGCTCAAGCCCGTCAAAACCACAAAACCATCACTGAGTACCTCAGTACTCTCAGGAAGGCATGGGATGAGTTGGGGATTTATGAACCACCAACAAACGACGCACGAACAATCGAGAAAAGAACTGAACAAAATCGGATCTACCAGTTTCTGGTAGGTCTAGACCCATCTTTTGAAAACATCAGAAGTCAGGTGCTCATGGCTCCTGAACTACCACCTCTTACCGCAGTCATCGCGATGATCCTTCGCGAAGAATCGTGACGAAGGACCATCACTCCTTCACAGACCCAATCAACAACCGAAGCCGAGAACCAAGCGTTTTATTCCGGAAAATCGCAAAACCAGCATCAAAACAACAAAAAACGATATGGAAACCGGAAGGACGAGCACTGCGAAAACTGCAAAAAATCCGGACACAACAAAAACAACTGCTGGTTTCTTCATCCTCATCTCCGACCACCAAAAGACAACAACAAAAGAGGAGGAGGAGATAGGAGAAGTTCATCGCACGAGGGATCATCGGGGGGCAGCGGCTACATCGCCACCGCGGGAGGCAGCAGCGGCAGCCACCACCCTAACCCTAATATTTTTTCGCAGGAAGCATTCAGAATGTTAGCAGTCGGATCGAGAGGTTTAAATACTTCGGCGAATCCGGATAGCACTATTGGGTCGGTTCCAAACCCGACCACCAGGAACCTATTCTCACCATACAAACACGTAAACCAACATGTCGCGGACCAAGCAAACACAGGCCCAATGGGCTCAGAGGAGAACATCCACCTCCTTATAAACAAATTGAATGACTTTTTGCACAATGGACCCTCGGCTTCAGGTAATTCGGCAGGTATGATACAAACTCTGGAAAATTATTCTTCAGCCTTCCAATCTGAAAAAAAGAAAAATAATATATGGGTTATTGATTCCGGCGCCACTGATCACATGACTGGTAATCAAAATTTACTAGTAGATCTTAAAAGGAACCTATCTCTACTAAGTAGTTTTGTGAGTGTAGCTAATGGAAACCAAGTAGAAATAAAAGGAAAAGGAAATATGAAATTACTTGATAAAATTGCAAAAAATGTCTTGTATGTCCTCTCTTTTGAGTCAAACTTATTATCTGTTGCAAAAATCACAAAAGAATTAAATTGTAATATTATCTTCTCACCCGTTGATGTTGTATTTCAGGATCATACCTCCGGGAAGACGATTGGTAGGGGTCGACTTGCTAATAATCTTTATATTCTAGATCAAAGTATACATGCATTACATGTTGGAAATTTATCCAAACATGAGTTATGGCATAAAAGGATGGGACATCCGTTGCATTCTGTTTTAAAATCGCTTTTTCCTTCTATTAGAACGGATTTATTATGTGATGTATGCAATTTCTCAAAACAAACTCGATCACCATTTCATTTATCATCTATTAAAACAAAACAACCATTAGAACTAATACACTCTGATATTTGGGGACCAGCCCCTACTGAATCCTACAATGGGTTCAAATATTTTATCACCTTTATTGACGATTTTTCTCATACTACATGGATTTACTTATTAAAATCAAAATCTGAAGTTTTTGATATTTTTTGCACGTTTACAAGGTTTGTGGAAAACATGTATGATTTCAAAATTAAAATTTTAAGGTCAGATAATGGATCCGAGTACACCAGTAATGTTTTTCAAATTTTTCTAAAACAAAAAGGCATCCTTCATCAAACTACTTGTGTTGACACACCACAACAAAACGGTGTAGCAGAAAGGAAAAATTGTCACCTCTTGAATGTAACACGTTCACTACTTTTTCAAAATCACGTTCCAAAAAGGTTTTGGTCTGATGCTGTTTTAACTGCTGCATACCTTATTAATCGACTACCTAGTCCTCAGTCTCCAAAACAAACAACCCTTAGAAATTCTGACTGGTCGAAAAACTTTACTTGATCACCTACGAGTTTTTGGATGTATTGTGTTTGTTCACAGGAAAAGAGATGACAAGCTTGATTTCAATTCTCGCAAATGTATTTTCTTAGGATATTCTTTTAACAAAAAGGGGTATAAATGTTATGACCCAGAAAATTGTAAATTGTATACTTCTCGGGATGTACAGTTTGTAGAAAATAGTTCTTTTTTCGGCCCAGAAGAAGAAAACAACAGACCTCCAGCACCACCCAGCTCCGCTGACACGCCAATACCCATCACCTGCGATCCAGAGATCACCGCAAGGACGCCTGACCTTCAAGAAGAAGACAATGAAGCTCCATCCGACCACGAAGAAGAAAACATTCTAAGAAGATCCACTCGACCAACTCGTCCACCAAAATATCTGCACAACTATATCACCTCTCACGTCACCTATCCTATCCAGGAATACCTATCATACCAACAAGTAAAAACACATCATAAAGCCTTTCTAGGAACTATAGATACTCACATAGAACCAAAAAATTACAATGAGGCCATAAGAGATCCAAAATGGCGTAAAACCATGGAAGAAGAAATCCAAGCCCTTGAGACAAACAACACCTGGATCCTAACCCCAGTCACAAAAGGAATTAAGCCCGTAGGATGTAAATGGGTATATAAAATCAAATATAATAGTGATGAGACAATAGAAAGATATAAAGCAAGACTAGTAGCAAAAGGATACACACAAACCTATGGTCTAGATTATCTAGAAACCTTTGCCCCAGTAGCAAAAATGAACACAGTCCGTGTTCTACTCTCTATAGCCGTAAATAGAAATTGGGAACTCTATCAAATGAATGTAAAAAATGCCTTCCTTTAGGGCAATCTAGAGGAAGAAGTATATATCACTCCTCCACCCGGATACACCTCGACGAATCAGGTTTGCAAACTCAACAAAGCAATCTACGGGTTGAAACAATCCCCTCGTGCCTGGTATGCCAAACTTAGCTATTGTCTCCTTTCTTACGGTTTTAAAAAGTCTTCCGCTGACGCATCTATGTTTACCAAACATCATCAGGCTATCACCACCATCATTCTAGTATACGTAGATGATATCATAATCACTGGTAACAACATGTATGAAATCAACCAAATAAAACAATACTTAAAAGAAAATTTTGATATTAAAGACCTAGGACAACTAAAATATTTTCTAGGAATATAAATTGCACATTCAAAAAAGGGTCTCTTTCTCTCTCAGAGAAAATATGCCCTCGATCTCTTAAAGGAAACAGGCAAACTTGGAGCCAAACCAGCAAATACACCTATGGAAACTAAACTAAAAATAAACATCACTGAAGGCGAACCCATAAAAGACATTCAACAATATCAAAGACTCGTCGGGAAACTCATATACCTCACTGTAACAAGACCAGACATAACCTATGCTGTTAGCATCATCAGTCAATTCATGCATTCACCTCGAACACCTCATTTGGATATAATCACTAGGATACTTGGATATATTAAGAAAACTCCAGGACAAGGATTATGGATGAAAAACAACAATTCTAACTCAATAACTGGTTTCTCTGATGCAGATTGGGCAGGAAGTCACAATCGAAAATCAACTACAGGTTTCTGCACATTTGTTGGAGGAAACCTTGTAACATGGCGAAGCAAAAAGCAAACTGTTGTTGCCAGATCCAGTGCTGAGGCTGAATACCGGGCTATGGCATCCACTACCAGCGAACTTATATGGCTAAGGCAGTTACTCCTCGACATGGGACAACCTTACCACCTCCCGATAAAAATGTTTTGTGACAACAATGTAGCTCGGCACATAGCTCAAAATCCAGTGTTTCACGAAAGAACCAAACACATTGAAGTCGACTGTCACTTCATCCGTGAAAAGATCCAGGTCAAAGAAATAGAAGTTCCCTATATCCCTAGCAAAGATCAACTCGCCGATATCTTCACCAAAGCTCTCGATCAACCTCAAGCAAACTACATCATTTCCAAGTTAGGTCTCTTCAACTTATTTCAGGACCCAACTTGAGGGGGAGTATTGAAGATAACGGATAGATTGAAGAATCCAAAGCGACCAAAAATAAAGACACACCTCCTCGACAACAACAACAAAATAAAGACACGTCTCCTCGCATACAACTAGCTCCAACGGAAACAAAACATCATATATATACTCATCAGTTCAAATGTAATAAACAGACAAAAAAATCAAATATAATCAGACTTTCCTTTCTTCCTTTTCTTCTCAAACTCGAGTCTAGAATTCTTCAATCACTATTGATGATAATAATGTATATAACAATTATTAGTTTCGACTTGAGTTTCAATGTCTATCTTCTTCAAATTTAGTTTTGGGTCACATAACATTCTTTGGACATTTCTATTTGAAATACTTTACTATAATTTGATCGTTCCGGAAGAAGAAAAAAACTTAGTCACAAGTATGTAACTTTTTCTTTTGAAATTAGTTAGATGCACTGGATAAGAAAGAAGGCTGGAAACACAACCTCTGGAACATAAGTTTCAACCCTTAGAGCACCCTTAACGGCTGCACTGAATCGGGCGCCCGATTTGCCCTCCCTTAACGGGAGGGCGCGCCTAGGGTGTTTCGCCTTGGGCGCCCTAGCGGGGGGCCACATGCCCCCCCATTGGTTGTATTTTTTTTGTTTAGTTTTTTTGTCTTAAAGAAAAAGATTAGTTATATATAATAAGATCAATGTATTGATTAGTTAAATTGTAATTAAATTAATTAGGTTTTGAAAATTAATTGAAAAATTATTTTATGATTAATTAAATTATTTTTGATTTATTTAGATAAAAGTATAATTAAAAAATCATATACAAAATACGAAATATTAGTACAATACTCATAAGCTTCGGAAACGAAATACAATGCAAATACGAAAACGACATACAATACATAAACTACGAATTTTAAACTACCGATAAACTACCATAATACTGATAAACTGCGAAACACACATTTAGTTAAGTCCAAATGAAAACATAACCACCTACAGAAATCCTTCTGATTTGGCCCACGCCTTGAGTTCAGCAAGTGTTTCTTTATCAATCTCGTCTTTGTTTTCCTTCTTCAGCAGAGAGAATAGGGCGTCGAGTTTCTTGCTGTTGAGTTCCCTTTGGAACTTCGCCTCAGCTTCAATGCGTTTCCTCTCCACCCGTTCTTCGTAACGCAAGTAACTTTCCTCTCTCACTTTTGCCCTATATTCAATTTGTTTCCCCAGTTCTAACACATCGGGATCAAGTTGCGCTTGAAGTGACTGTTTTCCCTTCTTTTTTTGGCTTTTTAACACCTTCAGGACGAGGACATGGTTCAAACATCATTTCATCTTTCGACGGTGTTGCGTGACTCCCATCGTCGTCGGTGCCTTTTCTTTTCCTGCTGCTGAAACTCCTCGAACTTTCTATAGCGACGTCTCCTGTGGGAAGTCCAAGTGCATCTAACTCTCATTTAGGGTACTTGCGTAACATAAGCCACACATGAATGTACTAAAATTTGGTGTTGTGTGTTCGTTCGTAGATAGTGTGCGCATCTTGGATGACATTGTCCTCGTTGTAACCACTTCTCTTCCTCCGCACCGGCTGGTCGAAGCAACCGACCCATTGGTTCACTGCCGGCGATGTACGCCGTCATCGTCTCTTCAATGACTCATCGTTACGCTCTACTGCACCTGGGTTGCATGATTCATTGAAGAGGCGCTCCACACGTCTTCAGTAGGACCTCATTTTTTGGTTTGTCCCAACCACCACATCGCCACTTACAGTCATGTAAGGCGAGACAAGTCGTTGATCCTCTTGTGTGGACCACGATTTTTGCGTCCTTAACGTCGCAGTTTTGCGTGTTCCTTGACGACTTGTAGGTTGAACGACATTTTCGTCATTCACATCAGGTGTCATGCGGCTTACATTGGCACTACTTTCACCACTTAGGAGCGCGAGTATACATACCCATTGGGGATTGAGTTTGACCTTCTTCCTGAGTTGGCGGGTGGTATGGATTGTGCGAGAATTGTTGGTATTGATGGTCTTGGTAGAACCCTGGTTGTGGGAAAAATTGGTTTGGGTAGGACAGGTGGAATCCTGGTTGTGGGGTAAATTGACTTTGGTATGACAGGTGAAATCCTGGTTGTGGAACATTTTGGTATGAGAAAAAGTGTTGGGTTGGGGGTGGACGACGTGGAGATCATCGGTACTCTGGTGAACCATTGCATTCTGAAGAGGACATTGTGAGATGAGGGTGGTGATGGATTTCATGTTTAATTATACATATATATTTTCGAAATTTTTATGTATAATAAGGATCATCTACAATTTTCTACGATTTATTTCATGCATGTATTGGTTTGTTTCAATAACTAGTTTTAAAAACTTATTAAAACAAACATGAGTCTACGAAATTCATACCTAGAAGTTCTCTAAAACTTCTTGAAGATTCGGAGACGCTGTGGATGGTTGTTGCTGCGCCGGATGCCTCCGAGATTTCACCAAACTCTAAACGAGATTGGAGAGAGAAGAGCTAGCCTCTCGATCTCCAATAGAGTTTAGAATCCAATTACTAACCCCTCTTTAATTCTCTTGAGAAGATGATCTCTTAAGAACTAAAACTAAACTTAAGAATTAAGGGATTTTCGTGGAGAATTATGGAGAGAGAATTTTTGCACAAGAAATAAGGAATTAGATTAATTGGGTAATGAAATAAGCTTGTATTTATAAGCTCTCTCCAAATTACCTATTCATGTGCAACCCCTTGCCCATGATCTCATGCAAAATTCCATCTAACCATCCATTATTTAATAATAAATAATATTAGCCACGAATTAAATCAATTATGGACCAATGCCATGCATGATCTAATAAATTCTTAAATTAATTCTGCACAAAACCGTCTCGACCGGTCGACCGCTCGAACCTAGTTTCGGTCGACCATTCTATAACTCGGTCGACCGTTCGTAACAGGAATTATTCCATCGCAATGTTCGGTCGACCGACCGATCACATTCGGTCGACCGTTCGAACAGATGAAAATTCCCTGTTATCGGTCGAGACACGTCCGGTCGACCGTGCCCGATCGGTCGACCGTTTGAGCACTGTTCTGCAGACTTGTCAATTTTCGGTTTAACCCCTACAAAATTTGACATTTCGGGATTTAGTAGTAAATTCACAACTTATGTAACATATTATCCTATGTAATGATCAATCATTACACTGAAGGGAATGTGTTCTAAAAGTTTTACTTTTAAATGTCAATTATTATGAATTGAATGAGAAATCATTTTGTTCCTTGTTTATGTTATTTGTCTTTTAGAAGTGTTAAGGAAGAGGCTCTTGGTCCTTAACCGTAGAGCTCTAAAAGATATTGGTTTACATAAAACAAAAAGATATTCGCAATCATGGTAATTGACATGGGACATTAATTACCGGGTTAAGATTGTCGTGTTGGTCATAGATCATCGTAGCTCTACAAGTGAGTGACAACACGGGTATGCAAAAGAGGAAAATATTACTTTTGTATACTGAATAGACCTAATAAGTAAAATATTATAGAAATGTGTTTTTGTGTCATTAATATTTTACTGTGTCTTTGGTCCTTTGATATGAGACTTATATCTAATCACTTAAGGAATACTTAATTAGATCAGTGTCTTGAACTATCGATCAGTGTAGTGTAAAGACATTGGTTGGTTAAGTACAACTTTTGTTGGAGAAGATAGTTAGTCAAAAGACTATCATTGCCCCTCTTAATTGAGTGATGATATTAGTGGGCCCCTTGATAAAGCAAAGTTATAATGTGCACAATGTGATTTGAGTTAAGTCACATATTTATAACTGAAGGGAATGTGTTCTAAAAGTTTTACTTTTAAATGTCAATTATTATGAATTGAATGAGAAATCATTTTGTTCCTTGTTTATGTTATTCGTCTTTTAGAAGTGTTAAGGAAGAGGCTCTTGGTCCTTAACCGTAGAGCTCTAAAAGATATTGGTTTACATAAAACAAAAGATATTCGCAATCATGGTAACTAACATGGAACATTAATTACCGAGTTAAGATTGTCGTGTTGGTCATAGATCATTGTAGCTCTACAAGTGAGTGACAACACGGGTATGCAAAAGAGGAAAATATTACTTTTGTATACTGAATAGACCTAATAAGTAAAATATTATAGAAATGTGTTTCTGTGTCATTAATATTTTACTGTGTCTTTGGTCCTTTGATATGAGACTTATATCTGATCGCTTAAGGAGTTCTTAATTAGACTAGTGTCTTGAGCTATCGATGAGTGTAGTGTGAAGGCATTAGTTGGTTAAGTACAACTTTTGTTGGAGAAGATAGTTAGTCAAAAGACTATCATTGCCCCTCTTAATAGAGTGATGATATTAGTGGGCCCCTTGATAAAGCAAAGTTATAATGTGCACAATGTGATTTGAGTTAAGTCACATATTTATAACTAGCTTAAAGAGATCAAGAAATGAATACTAAGACAAAGATGACACAATACTACTTTGTGTGTATTCTTAATATCATGAGGCAAGGGACGGACACAAGTGGTGCACGCCATCACTAAATGGATCGGGTTTTGGTTCGAGTGGAGTTAAGACATCTAACTAATTGGGAGCTATAATGTGTAGCTAGATACCGCTTATAGCTTGTGATATTGAGCTCTTAATATCACTGCCAACTTAGTTTAGATCCTCCAATAGGTCACACCACAAAACTGGGAAACAAGGAATGGGGATTTTGAGTTCATAAGATGTGTCGGGTTTCATGTAGAAAATATGACACATGGGGTGAACAAAGCAAAATCAAAGTTATGTTGTGATTAATAACATAATTAGAATCTAAATTAAATTCATATGTGATGTAATTATTATGGGGTGTAATGATTGATCATTACATAGGATAATATGTTACATAAGTTGTGAATTTACTACTAATCCCGAAATGTCAAATTTTGTAGGGGTTAAACCGAAATTTGACAAGTCTGCAAAACAGTGCTCAAACGGTCGACCGGATAGCAGTAAACGGTCGACCGGTAGGGCACGGTCGACCGGACGAGTCTCGACCGATAACAGGGAATTTTCATCTGTTCGAACGGTCGACCGAAAGTGATCGTTCGGTCGACCGAACATTGCAATGGAATAGTTCCTGTTACGAACGGCCGACCGAATGTTGAACGGTCGACCGAAACATTGGTTCGAGCGGTCGACCGTACCTTGAAACGGTCGACCTGTCCAGACGGTTTTATGCAGAATTAATTTAAGAATTAATTAGATCATGCATGGAATTGGTCCATAATTGATTTAATTCGTGGCTAATATTATTTATTAATAAATAATGGATGGTTAGATGTAATTTTGCATGAAATCATGGGCAAGAGGTTGCACATGAATAGGTAATTTGGAGAGAACCTATAAATAGAGGTTATCTTATTGCCTTCATATATCTTAATTAATATTGCTTTTCATGCAAAATCTCTCTCCTTAATTCTCCACGAAAATTCCACAAATGCTTAAGTTTAGTTTAGTTCTTAAGAGATCATCTTCTCAAGGGAATTAAAGAGGGGTTAGTAATTAGATTCTAAACCTAATCGGAGATTGAGAGACTAGCTTCCCTCTCTCCGATCTTGTTTAGAGTTTGGTGAATACTCGGAGGCATCCGGCGCAGCGAGGAGCATCCCAACCGTCTCCGAATCTTCGAGAAGTTTTAGAGAACTTCTAGGTATGAATTTCGGAGCTCCTTCATGTTTGTTTTAATAGAGTTTTTGAAACTAGTTTGTTAAAACAAACCGATGCATGCAATAAATTCTAGAAAATTGAAAATTGATCCTTATTATACATGAAAATTCGAAAAATATATATGTATAATTAAACATGAAATCCTACAGTGGTATCAGAGCTTAGGGTTCAATTTTCTTATGATTCATGGCTGTAAACAAATTTAGTTTACCATCTAGGATTTAAACAATTCGTTTTACCGGTTTTTCGGTCTTTAAATGTTTGTTGAAATAATTCTTTGTCATAATTCATTTTAAATGTTTTGAATGTTTAAAACATGTCATGAAATTACTAGAATTATGATTTGGACATAATTCTAACTTGCAATAATTTCGTTTTAAGTATAAACGGTTATTTTGTAAGAGAATCAACAAAACCGAAAAACTGCGATTCATCTTTCCATTGGAAATTGGATGGACAGCGGTTCATAATTAATTTGTGAACTATGGATGCATGAAAAATGTTTTTAATGGATTTCAAAATGTTTTTCAAAGAATTGTTTGGGATTCTAGATGCTTGATAAACTAGGTTGTGTAGTTTATAGCAATTGCGTGCATGGATGCTTGAGTTGCTTTTCAGGATTGTGAGTTTATATGTTCCAAATCAGACACTACAAATGTATGTAATTATTATTATACAGGGGCTTATGTATGTAAAAGCCTAAATTCTCTCTATTTCCGTCTTTTAGATAGTTGCATTAGCATATGAGAGGTTTTTACATAGGACTTGCACTAGTCGGTTTTATCGAATGTGAGGAGCATGTTTATTTTCTGTAAAATCTACATCTCCGGTGCAAGAGGAAGTCACCGCTGTAGCGCATCGATCGAGGATCGAAGATCAGGGATCGAGGATCGAGGATCGAAGGGAACATATAAACTCACACGATGTGGATTGTGTGAATGTTTAATTTCTGTTTTTTTTAATTTCTGCTATGCATGTGATGAATGTGGTGAATGTTAGGATGTGTATAAATATTAATATGCATGATAACCTAAAATTCTAAATCACATGTTAAAATTGTCCAACAAAAATTAAGAATAAGTTTCCTTCTTATTTCATCTACTAGCAGCCATTGATCGAGGGATACTCTGCTCGCCCTTAGCGGGAGATAGCCCCCTCTATCTTTGGGAATAGTGGGAGATATAAAGGTTGTCTGTTGTTGTGCCACAATTAAATATATGAGGTGTGTCTCACCCTAGTGAACCCCAAGTATGTTTAGTTGTGAATACAATAGATAAACGTATCTCGTATCAAATGAAAATAAGTTTTCTTAACATTACCTAGAGCCCTCGCTCGGTTTTGGGAAAAAGTTTTTTCTTACGAGGATAGATCGTATTCCCTCATAATTAAAACGACAAGAGTCACAAGAGTTTGAAGATGCTAAATGTTGCTAAAATTCAAAAAGGTTGTGATTAGAAAAATGTTTTCTTACCTTGACATTGTAATGTATTCGATAGCCCTTAGCTAGTCTATATTACAATTGATAGGATCTTGGATTGTTACATTTATGGGCAAAATTTTTATTTGCAACATTTACATTTATATATTCGATATATGTATGCATGTGTATTAAAACATAAAATTGGCATTAAAACATGTATGATTTATTTTGTAGAAAAATGTCGAACATCCAACCTATCGTACGATCCATGATAGAAAAACACCCTTTAGCAAATGATGGCTCAAACTTCATTAGTTGGCAACTCAAACTCAACATCGTGTTAAAGTTTGAGAAACTATCTCACATTTTGGAAGGTCCAATCCCAAAGTGGAATGAGAGATTAACCGATGAAGAGAAAGAGGTTAAAACCAAGTGGGGAGACCAAGAGAACCAAGTTCACGGTCTTATGCTAGCATCCATGGGTGACTCGCTTCAAGCGAAATACTTGGATTCAAAACCCAAGAAGACCATGGAAGTTTTATCTATGATGTTCATGGATAGTGCCCGAAAGGAGCGCTATAAGACCACCATCGCACTCACAAGGTGCCATATGGCGGAGGGAACATCGGTATCTATGCATTTTCTCACGATGCAAGGATACCTTGAGAAGTTGGCAAAGCTCTCTTCACCAATGCCCGAGGACATTGCTGAAGATATGATTCTTGGCTCACTAGCCCCGTCCTTTAAGGACTTTGTGATGCACTATCATGTGCGTGAAAAAGGGGTGAGTCTTGAGGAGCTTCACAACGCTCTCAAAACTGCTGAAGTTGACATGGGCAAGGGTAGGGACAAGCAAGTCCTTGCCGTCCATGGGAGGGGTCATAAGATTGGTATAGGAAAGGGCAAATCTACCAAAAGTAGTTCAATCAAGAGCAAGGGAGTAGGAGGTGCTCGTGCGAGTGCCTCGAGGGGGAAATCTCAGAAATCTCCAACTCCCAATACGGAGTGCTTTCACTGCGGTGAAAAAGGACACATCCGACCAAATTGCCCCAAGTACAAGGAAGACCTTGACAACGGAGTGATTGAACGAAGGCGCCCCAAAAAGGCCAAAGGTATATTTGTTATTGAAATAAATTTAGCCACCTCTGTCCAGGATTGGGTAATTGATACCGGATCATGTGCTCACATAGTTTCTAATGTGCAGCTACTCATGGATAGGAAGGAACTCGTAAGGAACGATGTAGAATTGAAGGTCGGAAATGGTGCGAACGTGTCTGCGGTTGCACAAGGTTCTGTGTTGCTTCAATTGTGTAGTGGTTTAAATTTATGTCTAAAGAATGTTTATTATGTACCTTCGATTAGTAAGAATATCATTTCTGTTTCATGTCTGGATATGGATAATTTTAATATAAATATTTCAAATTCTTGTTTGTCTATATCGAAGAATGGTGTGTTCTATGCAAATGCGTTCATAAGGAATGATCTCTATTTGCTTGAATTGGATAGTAAACAAATCTTTAATATCAATAACAAAAGACTTAAGACCACTCACGAGAATGATACTCTCTTGTGGCACTATCGTCTTGGTCACATAAATGAAAAGCGCATCAAGAAATTGCAAGAAGCTAACCTTCTTGGTCTACTTGATTTTAAATCATTGGATACGTGCCAACCATGTCTAATGGGAAAAATGACCAAAAAACCTTTCAAGAAGAAAGGCCCAAGGGCGAGTGGCTTGTTGGATTTGATACATTCCGATGTATGTGGTCCAATGAGTACTAGTGCACGAGATGGTTTCAGGTACTTCATTACGTTCACGGATGATTATAGTCGTTATGGCTATGTTTATCTAATGAGAAACAAAAGTGAATCCTTTGACAAGTTCAAAGAATTCAAGAATGAAGTAGAGAACCAACTCGACAAGAAAATCAAGTCTCTACGAACGGATCGTGGAGGTGAGTACTTAAGTGCCGAATTTGACTCATACCTAAAGGAATTTGGTATTGTACCTCAACTCACCCCTCCCGGTACACCTCAGTGGAATGGGGTATCCGAAAGGAGGAATAGGACATTGCTCGATATGGTTCGGTCAATGATGAGTCATGCGGAATTACCTCTTTACTTTTGGAGTTATGCACTACAAACTGCGGCTTACACACTAAATAATGTTCCATCCAAATCCGTGGAGAAAACTCCCTATGAGCTATGGAGTGGTAAAACACCTAAGCTCAGTTTTCTCAAGATTTGGGGTTGTGAGGCTTACGTCAAGAGATTGATGTCGACCAAACTTCAACCAAAAGCGGATAAGTGCTTCTTTATTGATTATCCTCGTGAGACAAGAGGATACTACTTTTGGCATATCACCTCCAATCGAGTGATTGTAGAGAGGGATGCCACATTTCTGGAAAAGGAATTTCTAGAAAGAGTAAAAAGTAGTGGGAGTAGGGTTGTGCTTGAGGAAACTCAAGATACTCTACAAGATCATGACATGAATAATGACATTCAAGATCATGAAGGCCCAACCGAGATTCCTTTGGTTAGTGGGAGCGTGAGCGAGAGACCATCACAAGAAATTGTGAGAGAATCTCAATCATCCCCACCAAGTGTACGTTCAAGAGTTGAACGTGAACCCACTCCTCAAGAGATTGTGGAAGAAGTTCGAGAGACACGAGAAGAACCAAAAGAACTTAGAAGGTCAACAAGGGAAAGGAAGAAACCCGATTTGTATCTGGGACTTCATGAAATCGTGGTACTAGATACCAATGATCCTTTAACCTTCCAAGAGGCAATGGAAAGGGAAGACTCCAAACTATGGCTTAAGGCCATGGAATCCGAAATAGAATCCATGTATGATAATCAAGTATGGGACTTGGTTGACCTTCCACAAGGGAAAAAGGCCATTCATAATAAATGGGTTTTTAAGAGGAAGATGGACATGGATGAGAACTTGACAACCTACAAAGTGAGGCTTGTTGCAAAGGGTTTCACTCAAGTTCAAGGAATTGACTATGATGAAATTTTTTCACCGGTTGCCATGTTCAAGTCTATTCGGATCATGCTCGCTATTGCCGCATTTCACGATTATGAAATATGGCAAATGGATGTCAAAACGGCGTTCCTGAATGGGAACTTGGAGGAGGATGTGTACATGGTACAACCTCAAGGTTTTGAAGATCCAAAGAATAGCGAGAAGGTATGCAAGCTTCAAAGATCCATCTATGGATTGAAGCAAGCATCAAGGAGTTGGAACAAACGCTTTGACGAGGAAGTGAAGAAGCTTCACTTCATTCAAAGTAAGGAAGAACCTTGTGTATACAAGAAGGTTAGTGGGAGCCATGTAGTATTCCTAATCCTATATGTCGATGACATATTGCTTATGGGCAATCATATTCCTTTGCTTGAGCAAACGAGAAGTTCATTGAAATCTGCATTTTCGATGAAAGACATGGGTGAGGCTCAATACATCTTGGGAATCAAGATATATCGAGATAGACCCCGTAGACTCATTGGCCTCAGTCAACGTGCATACATTGACAAGGTCTTGGAAAGGTTCAAGATGAACAACTCCAAAAAGGGCAGTGTGCCAATGAGTATGGGTGTGCAACTCAAGAAGTCTCAACGTGCGCAATCACGTAAGGACTTAGAGTACATGAAGGATGTCCCTTATGCTTCGGCAATTGGGTCGATCATGTACGCGATGAGTTGCACAAGACCAGATGTCTCGTATGCTCTAAGCGTGACAAGTCGTCACCAATCCAACGCAGGTCCTGAGCATTGGACTACGGTCAAGAATATCCTGAAGTACCTTAACCGGACTAAGGATAAGATTCTTGTTTATGGAGGACAAAGGGAATTGATAGCTGAAGGTTACTCGGATGCGAGTTTCATGAGTGATCCAGACGATAGAAGGTCGCAATCAGGATACGTCTTCCTTCTGAATGGTGGAGCTGTGAGTTGGCGTAGCTGGAAGCAAACCACTACGACCGATTCAACCACTGCTTCAGAAGTAATGGCTGTCGCTGAAGCGAGCAAGGAAGGAGTGTGGATCAAGAAGTTCCTTGAAGAGCTTGGAGTAGTTCCCACGAGCGAGGGACCCATCGAGCTATTTTGCGATAATAGTGCATCTATCTCGCAAATCAAGGATCCTAGATCACACCACAAAGTGAAGTACATGGATCGTAAGTACTTCGTGACACGTGACCTCATCGACGAAGGCAAAATAAATCTGTTATGGGTGGACACCAACAGCAACACAGCTGATCCATTCACAAAACCCTTATCCCAAGCCAAGGGCGAAATGCATTTCGAGTCCATGAGATTGAGGAACCATGTAGATTGGCTTGATGATTGATATGTAATGGGGTTTACCCTAGTTATTATTGTTTTATGCATTGAGTATGTATGAGAAAGAAAACTTTAATAACAAGTGGGAGATTGAAGGGAATGTGTTCTAAAAGTTTTACTTTTAAATGTCAATTATTATGAATTGAATGAGAAATCATTTTGTTCCTTGTTTATGTTATTCGTCTTTTAGAAGTGTTAAGGAAGAGGCTCTTGGTCCTTAACCGTAGAGCTCTAAAAGATATTGGTTTACATAAAACAAAAGATATTCGCAATCATGGTAACTAACATGGAACATTAATTACCGAGTTAAGATTGTCGTGTTGGTCATAGATCATTGTAGCTCTACAAGTGAGTGACAACACGGGTATGCAAAAGAGGAAAATATTACTTTTGTATACTGAATAGACCTAATAAGTAAAATATTATAGAAATGTATTTCTGTGTCATTAATATTTTACTGTGTCTTTGGTCCTTTGATATGAGACTTATATCTGATCGCTTAAGGAGTTCTTAATTAGACTAGTGTCTTGAGCTATCGATGAGTGTAGTGTGAAGGCATTAGTTGGTTAAGTACAACTTTTGTTGGAGAAGATAGTTAATCAAAAGACTATCATTGCCCCTCTTAATAGAGTGATGATATTAGTGGGCCCCTTGATAAAGCAAAGTTATAATGTGCACAATGTGATTTGAGTTAAGTCACATATTTATAACTAGCTTAAAGAGATCAAGAAATGAATACTAAGACAAAGATGACACAATACTACTTTGTGTGTATTCTTAATATCATGAGGCAAGGGACGGACACAAGTGGTGCACGCCATCACTAAATGGATCGGGTTTTGGTTCGAGTGGAGTTAAGACATCTAACTAATTGGGAGCTATAATGTGTAGCTAGATACCGCTTATAGCTTGTGATATTGAGCTCTTAATATCACTGCCAACTTAGTTTAGATCCTCCAATAGGTCACACCACAAAACTGGGAAACAAGGAATGGGGATTTTGAGTTCATAAGATGTGTCGGGTTTCATGTAGAAAATATGACACATGGGGTGAACAAAGCAAAATCAAAGTTATGTTGTGATTAATAACATAATTAGAATCTAAATTAAATTCATATGTGATGTAATTATTATGGGGTGTAATGATTGATCATTACATAGGATAATATGTTACATAAGTTGTGAATTTACTACTAATCCCGAAATGTCAAATTTTGTAGGGGTTAAACCGAAATTTGACAAGTCTGCAAAACAGTGCTCAAACGGTCGACCGGATAGCAGTAAACGGTCGACCGGTAGGGCACGGTCGACCGGACGAGTCTCGACCGATAACAGGGAATTTTCATCTGTTCGAACGGTCGACCGAAAGTGATCGGTCGGTCGACCGAACATTGCAATGGAATAGTTCCTGTTACGAACGGCCGACCGAATGTTGAACGGTCGACCGAAACATTGGTTCGAGCGGTCGACCGTACCTTGAAACGGTCGACCTGTCCAGACGGTTTTATGCAGAATTAATTTAAGAATTAATTAGATCATGCATGGAATTGGTCCATAATTGATTTAATTCGTGGCTAATATTATTTATTAATAAATAATGGATGGTTAGATGGAATTTTGCATGAAATCATGGGCAAGAGGTTGCACATGAATAGGTAATTTGGAGAGAACCTATAAATAGAGGTTATCTCATTGCCTTCATATATCTTAATTAATATTGCTTTTCATGCAAAATCTCTCTCCTTAATTCTCCACGAAAATTCCACAAATTCTTAAGTTTAGTTTAGTTCTTAAGAGATCATCTTCTCAAGGGAATTAAAGAGTGGTTAGTAATTAGATTCTAAACCCACTCGGAGATTGAGAGACTAGCTTCCCTCTCTACGATCTTGTTTAGAGTTTGGTGAATACTCGGAGGCATCCGGCGCAGCGAGGAGCATCCCAACCGTCTCCGAATCTTCGAGAAGTTTTAAAGAACTTCTAGGTATGAATTTCAGAGCTCCTTCATGTTTGTTTTAATAGAGTTTTTGAAACTAGTTTGTTAAAACAAACCGATGCATGCAATAAATTCTAGAAAATTGAAAATTGATCCTTATTATACATGAAAATTCGAAAAATATATATGTATAATTAAACATGAAATCCTACAATAACAAGCTTAAAGAGATCAAGAAATGAATACTAATACAAAGATGACACAATACTACTTTGTGTGTATTCTTAATATCATGAGGCAAGGGACAGACACAAGTGGTGCACTCCATCACTAAGTGGACCGAGTTTTGGTTCGAGTGGAATTAAGACATCTAACTAAGTGGGAGATATAATGTGTAGCTAGATACCGCTTATAGCTTGTGATATTAAGCTTTTAATATCACTGCCAACTTAGTTTAGATCCTCCCATAGGTCACACCGCAAAACTGGGAAACAAGAAATGGGGATTTTGAGTTCATAAGATGTGTCGGGTTTCATGTAGAAAATATGACACATGGGGTGAACAAGCAAAATCAAAATTATGTTGTGATTAATAACATAATTAGAATCTAAATTAAATTCATATGTGATGTAAATATTATGGGGTGTAATGATTGATCATTACATAGGATAATATGTTACATAAGTTGTGAATTTACTACTAATCCCGAAATGTCAAATTTTGTAGGGGTTAAACCGAAATTTGACAAGTCTGCAAGACTGTGCAAACGGTCGACCGGTTAATAACGGTCGACCGAAGGTACACGGTCGACCGGACGTGTCTCGACCGATAACAGGGAATTTTCGTCTGTTCGGAACGGTCGACCGAATCTATCGGTCGGTCGACCGAATCTATCGGTCGGTCGACCGAACATTGTGATGAAATATTCTACGTTAAGAACGGTCGACCGAATCTCACACGGTCGACCGAAATTGGGTTCGAGCGGTCGACCGGACCTTCGTAACGGTCGACCGATCCAGACGGTTATTTGCAGAATTAATTTAAGAATTAATTAGATCATGCATGGAATTGGTCCATAATTGATTTAATTCGTGGCTAATATTATTTATTATTAAATAATGGATGGTTAGATGGAATTTTGCATGAGATCATGGGCAAGGGGTTGCACATGAATAGGTAATTTGGAGAGAGCTTATAAATACAAGCTTATTTCATTACCCAATTAATTCATTCATTGTTTTCTCATGCAAAAATTCTCTCCCCATAATTCTCCACGAAAATTCCTTAATTCTTAAGTTTAGTTTAGTTCTTAAGAGATCATTTTCTCAAGGGAATTAAAGAGGGGTTAGTAATTGGATTCTAAACCCTATCGGAGATTGAGAGACTAGCTTCCCTCTCTTCGATCTTGTTTAGAGTTTGGTGAATACTCGGAGGCATCCGGCGCAGCGAGGAGCATCCCCAACGTCTCCGAATCTTCAAGAAGTTTTAGAGAACTTCTAGGTATGAATTTCGGAGCTCCTTCATGTTTGTTTTAATAGAGTTTTGAAACTAGATGTTAAAACAAACCGATGCATGCATAAAATAAATCAAAGAAAATTGTAATTGATCCTTATTATACATAAAAATTTCGAAAATATATATGTGTAATTAAACATGAAATCCTACATACACCCCATAATATTTACATCACATATGAATTTATTTTAGATTCTAATTATGTTATTAATCACAACATAATTTTGATTTTGCTTGTTCACCCCATGTGTCATATTTTCTACATGAAACCCGACACATCTTATGAACTCAAAATCTCCATTACTCGTTTCCCAGTTTTGTAGTGTAACCTATGAGAGGATCTAAACTAAGTTGACAGTGATATTAAGTGCTTAATATCACAAGCTATAAGCGGTATCTAGCTACACATTATAGCTCCCAATTAGTTATATGTCTTAATTCCACTCGAACCAAAACCTGATCCATTTAGTGATGGAGTGCACCACTTGTGTCCGTCCCTTGCCTCATGATATTAAGAATACACACAAAGTAGTATTGTGTCATCTTTGTATTATTATTCATTTCTTGATCTCTTTAAGCTAGTTATAAATATGTGACTTAACTCAAATCACATTGTGCACATTAGAACTTTGCTTTATCAAGGGGCCCACTAATATCATCACTCAATTAAGAGGGGCAATGATAATCTTTTGACTAACTATCTTCTCCGACGAAAGTTATACTTAACCAACTAATGCTTTTACACTACACTCATCGATAGCTCAAGACACTAGTCTAATTAAGAACTCCTTAAGCGATCGGATATAAGTCTCATATCAAAGGACCAAGGACACAGTAAAATATTAATGACACAGAAATACATTTCTATAATATTTTACTTGTTAGGTCAATTCGGTATACAAAAGTACTATTTTCCTCTTTTGTGTACCCGTGTTGTCACTCACTTGTAGAGCTACAATGATCTATGACCAACACGACAATCTTAACTCGGTAATTAATGTCTCATGTTAATTACCATGATTGCGAATATCTTTTGTTTTATGTAAACCAATATCTTTTAGAGCTCTACGGTTAAGGACCAAGAACATCTTCCTTAACACTTCTAAAAGACGAATAACATAAACAAGGAACAAAATGATTTCTCATTCAATTCATAATAATTGACATTTAAAAGTAAAACTTTTAGAACACATTCCCTTCAGATAGAAGAAGTAAGATTGAAATTAAGGTGAGTACAGAAGTAAGGTGGTTGGGGTATATATATTCGATGCTTGAGAAGTCCAAGACTCGATGCAATCTTCTTGTGTTTTGTGTAGTCACGTGCATACTGTAGGTTCTCGATGCAATCGTCTTGGCTTTTGTGTAGTCACGCTCATACTATAGGTCCTCGATGCAATCATCTTGTCTTTTGTGTAGTCGCGCGCATACTGTAGGTCCTTGATGCTTGAGAAGTCCAAGACTCGATGCAATCGTCTTGTCTTTTGTGTAGTCACGCGCATACTGTATGTCCTCGATGTAATCGTCTTGTCTTTTGTGTAGTCATGCCCATACTGTAGGCCCTCGATGCTTGAGAAGTCCAATACTCGATGCAATCGTCTTGCCTTTTGTGTAATCACGCGCATACTGTAGGTTATTTCTCACAACTATAAATGCAGTCCTCCTGGTTGGTTCTCACTCATTCATCTACGAACAATGTCTTCATCCGATAAGTCTTCCAGTTCAAAGTCTTCATCATCTCCAACATCCAATGACGAAGCTTACGACCAAGTGTTGAACTTTAACGGAGTATGTCTCCGAAGTGGTGGACCGACGTCCTCAGAGGCATAGAAGGCGGACTTCGAACCCGGATAAAGATAGGAAGCTTGGTTACAACCGTTTGATTGCCGATTATTTTTCTAACAACCCTGTTTATCCTGACAACATTTTCAAAAGAAGATTTAGGATGCGAAAACATGTCTTTCTTTGCATGATGAGTGTCATTGAGGCGTCTGATGTCTTCTTCCAACGTACACCAGATGCCACCGGTAGGATGAGCATCTCTGGCCTGCAAAAATGTACTGCGACGATCCGTATGCTAGCGTACAGTGTTGCGGCTGATGAGGTGGACGGATACTTAAAGCTAAGTGAATCCACGGCAAGAAGCGCACTTGAAAAATTCTACGACGATGTAATTAACAACTTTGGCGGTGAGTACCTCCGAAGACCTAATGCAAGTGATTTAACACAACTACTTCACGTTGGTGAGCAGCGTGGGTTCCCATGCATGATGGGAAGTATCGATTTCATGCACTGGGTGTGGAAAAATTATCTGATTGCTTGGAGGGGCCAATATCAAAGGCGTAGTGGTAATGTCACTCTTGTCCTCAAGGCAGTGGCGTCGACTGACTTGTGGACATGTCACTCGTTTTTTGGCACACCAGGTTTATGCAATGACTTAAATGTCTTGCAATGATCTCTGGTTTTTGACGACATAATAGATGGACGAGCTCCACCTGTGACTTTTGAGGTAAACGGTTCTCGATATAATATGTGATATTATCTTACTGATGATATTTATCCAAAATGGGCAGCATTCATTTCGTCTATCGTTCATCCACAAACACCGAAGGACAAGTTATTTGCTGAACGACAAGAAACAACACGCAAAGATGTAGAACGTGCATTTGGAGTCTTGCAAGCGCCGTTCGCGATAGTGAATAAGTCATCTCTTGCATGGAGTAAGGTTGTGTTTAACAAAATAATGACAAATTGCATTGTAATGCATAATATGACAGTGGAGAATGAACGTGATTCCTTCAGTAATTTTGGAGATTAGAACGAATTTGTTGAGGACCAACCTGTGAATTCTGTGAACGAGACGGTTCGATATTCCATTGACCGTGTAGTGGATATTACCGGGTACATGAGAATGAGAGATCAATTGCGTGATTGCACAAAACATTTGAACCTTCAAGCCGATTTGATTGACAATATATGACAACGTTTTGGAGGAAATGCGACTTGATGTAGTTTAAGTTTCGTATTTAAGTTTAGCATTTAATGATGTATTTTTCATTTTAGTTTTTAAATTTCCAGTTAATGTACTATGTAATGCGGTTTCCTAAATTTTAATAATATTTTCGTATTTATATATTAAATGTTAATTAAAAACGGATGAATTGTTGATATTAAATAATTACAATAATGATTATTAAAAGATTTTGTTGATTGTTGAAAGAGTTTAGAGAGAAGAATAAAAATAATGACGTGACAACAAATACTGTAGTATGGCTGAGTGGATTGGGTAATGGTTAAGGATTTTGTGGGAGTTGGTTTGTGCTGACGTGACGGAGAAAGAAACTAGTGTGACTGAGAGAGAAATCAAGACGCTCGAAAACTGTCCGGACGCTGTTAATGATGCTCTCAAGGTTGATAAAAGCTTTCCATTACCATTAGAGGTATAAACGGGTTGGATATGTCACTAACCGTATTTAGCTTAATTAACGAGTACAAGTTTATGAGTATAATTTTTTAAATGAATATGTTTTTTTATTCCCGTATTTGACTAAATTAACAAATACAGATATATGAGTATGAATTTTTTGGTACTAATATCTACACCAATTGGAACAAAATGTATACAAGTATTATTTGTCCCGACCCTGATCGCCATGAATCCACAAGGACCAACAAAACCACGTCAGATCAAATGTCAGCAGCCGAGAGTGAATCCTAGACAGTGGTAAAAAATCTTAGACCCCACCCTCCACTGCTACGTGGCACATAGTCATAGGTCAATCTTTCAACCCGACCCCACATAATCTCCACCATATAAATACTCCCCCCTCTCCAGTCTTCCTTTCCGAGTCCCTTTCCAGCCTTTCCCGACGCTTTCCTCCTCCACTCCAACCCCAATCTAGGGTTTCCCAATGGACCCGAACCAACCCATCTCTGACGCCGAACTCCCCCTCCTCTCCCCGGACGCCTCTTCCATGGCGGAGCTCGAGGCGAGGTGCGCGGCGTACTCGAGGAAGGACCGTTACGGGACGCTGGGGCTGGGGAAGGTTTCTTTCAAGGAGAAGGTTCTGCTAGGGTTGGCTCTGGTCACGCTCGTGCCGGTTAGGGTTCTGATGGGAGTGGCGGTGGTGCTGGCGTACTACGTGGTTTGTAGGGTTGGCACTTTGTTCTGTGAGCCGGAGGGGGGTTTGGGGAATGTGGTCGGGTGGAGGAGAGTAGTGATCGTGAAGTCGGGAAGGGTTCTGTCGAGGGCGATGCTGTTTGTTATGGGGTTTTATTGGATCACCGAGACGGTTCGTGAGGTAAATGTGCTTGCTTGTTTCTTTGCGTAGCACACACCAGTAATTCTAAGGTGGTTTTGTGTTGATGAACACATATGTTCGATTCCTAGGAGTGACAATTTGCTTGAAATTTTATTTGGAAGTTGCAAATGAGATTTTAGACTTTCCTTTTGGTTTCCGAAAAGAGATGTGTTTCCTTGATAGCAATCTATGTCGAATATGTTATAACCTTGTTGTAGATGGTGAATTTAGAATGATGCGCTGCTGTCGCGCGTAAATGCAAAACGAAATGAAAGCTAACATAACATTAGATTTGTAATGGTCCCTTCAATTATGATCCAATTTAATACTGAGTCTCGCATATGTATCAATACATGCATCGTTTCAGTATTCTTTCAAGAAATCCTAAAGTTTATTTGTAAATGAATGTTCAGGTCATTGAGTGATGCAATTTAAAAGTAAGAATGTCAAAATAGACTATTTTTTGAATTTGAAGATTCTATCAGGTGAAAACAGAGTGAATTTGAACTTGGAAGCTTCTATTGGGAAATTTATCCTTCGGATTGGTTCTGAAAGGTATGCTGCAGGCTTGGTGTGTAAGTAAGTAAATCAGTTAAATAACATCATTGGTCACTTTTCTTGGTGCACCTCCTATTTGAACATCATATTGCACAAGGAAAAAACCCTCCCAAACTTGCATGTGTAATTGGATGTACTTCATCAAGAACAAAACAAAGAAAGGAAGAGGGGAAGTAACAAGTCAAATGAGATACAACTGTCACTACCCTAATCAAGGTAGGTTATTAACTAGAAAAACCCGCACACTGAGAGCTTCACCGTTGGACTAGCTGAACATGATTAAGATGGTTGAAGATAAACTGATTAGGGAATACAAGGTGTAAATGAGAAATGAAGTTAATCAGTTACTATGCAAGTCATTTGCTTAAAACCTTGTTTTATGAATGGTTAATACTTCTAGTTTGAAGTCAAAAAAGGGCAAAAACACTTTGCAAGTGTCAAAGCTATACATTATTTTTCTTTCCCCTTTTTATGTGGCAACAAGTATAACTATCTTATGCCATTCTCCTATGATTTTGTATTTGCCTAGACCACTTGCACTGACCATCCAGAGGATTCCAGAACACCAGGAGTAATCATATCCAATCACGTTTCTTACTTGGATATTTTGTATCACATGACATCATCCTTTCCAAGTTTCGTCACAAAGGTAAGAGACTTTGAATGCCATTACTTTTCTTTAACGTGACATTTATGATTCACAAATACGGTCTTATTATATTTGTGCTTTGAATCTGGGATATCTTTGTTGAAGAGATCAGTGGCAAATCTTCCCTTGGTTGGCCTTATTAGGTTTGTCCTATGATTTTTTTTGCTATGGTTTTGAAAATATTATGATTCCTTTCTGTTAGATTTGATAGACTAATGATCATAGTTTTTTTTTTCTCAGCAAGTGCCTTGGGTGTGTCTATGTACAGAGGGAATCAAAATCTTCTGATTCTAAGGGTGTCTCAGGTGTGCTATTACATAAACTGCTATAAATATTTGATTTTCTTCCCACGGACAATTAGGTTCTTGGTCTTACATGGGAGCATTGGTAGATCCTTGATTTCATATGTCATGCTTCGATATGCGTTTCTCTAATAACATTTAACTTTTGTAACTAATCTCTAAAACCTTATTTACTTGTCTTTTGTCAATATATTATCATAAAAAAATTCTTCTACTTTTGGAATTTAGTACTCTTTTCAATGGTAAGCAGGTGTTGTGACAGAGAGGATTCAGAAGGCTCATCACAATAAGCTTTCATCACATCTAATGCTTTTTCCAGGTAAACATTATATTAGAACTTCATGAATTCCATATTAACCCAACGTATACTATTGAACAAAACAAAAGAAATGCCTTAAAACAGTTATGTGTGTCTTTGTTTCATTTTTTAGCCGATATTTTCAAACACAAGACATGTGAATAATATCTTGGCTATCTCAGTGGAAACATTAGGACATTTCTAGTGGTACCTATTAATTCTGATGGCCAGGGTAAATTAGTAAATAAAGTGGATGTGTATTTAAATGGTGAATGTTAGGTTCAAAATTTAAAATTATGAGTAAGTTAAGAGCCATCACCATCCACTTGCTTAACATTTGTCGTGCTATCCACATTTTTTGTGAAATTTCTAACATATTGGTTTGGTTGTGTTGTTCATTGTGATTTTCCCCCCTCCATTAGTAATTCATGATAATCTTTTTATTGCCACTGTTGTGATACTTCCTGGTATTTGTTCATTTGTTGATGTAATGCTACTTTCTTGGGAAATTCATACGAAGTTCTGCATATTCATTATCCCCAGTAACTTCCTTCAATATACATAATTTGAAAAATCTGAGATTGCACCAATTACCTATTTATCAATTAGCAGATAAGTTGTCTTTTGTTTGTTTAGTTGGAGATTCGCACATCCTTTAGTTTGTAATTCCTATTCTTCCTTGCTCCTGTTTGAATTTTTCTTCTCAACTTAGAGGGAACAACCACAAACGGAGAGTTTCTCCTCCCATTCAAGACAGGTGCATTTCTGGGGAAAGTGCCAGTACTTCCTGTTCTGCTGAAATATCCTTATAAGAGGTTCAATCCAGCATGGGACTCTATATCTGGTGTAAGACTCCCCTATTATCTTGGATTTTGAAAGACCACGTCAGTTTTGCTTTTGAAACACTTAACAGTTCTTTCGATAGATGGCCAACATAACTTGAAATTGATGATGGTCTTGTTCTTCATTCGAGAGCAGTGTGTCCACTAAATCAAGATTTGCCCAGGGTATGTAAGAAATTTTAAACGAACAAAACTGTATGCACTAATCCAAGATTTGCCTTCTGTAAAATATTACTACGGCCGGCACAAAGTTAACCAGTTCAGAATCTGTAAAATTTATTGCTTAAATAAACATGAGCTACTTGTCCAAGCAAGTAATTGTTTTACATTTTTATGCTTGTCTCATTTTTAGAGGTTATAACAAAAAAACTATACAACCAAGTAAAAAGCAGCTTGAACCTTGTTCAACATTCTATTCAGTGAAACCCTACCATTTTGTTCGTTCATATATATCTGATTATCTGCGATCTATTTTTTTTCCTTCTTATTTGCTTTTAGGATATCCTTGATCAAATATTTTATAATTTTGTATGTCTTTAAATAGATAAGTCAGGTAACATGTAGAACACTCTTTTTTCCTGACCACACATCAAATCTTATTTATTGGGAAAATTAGGATAAGAACACTAGAACCTACAGCATATGTATATATTTTTCCTTTCATAAAGAAATGACTTTTTCTGCAGGTTCGACATTTAGTTTTACTTCTCTGCCAATTTGTAAATCACTTAGAAGTGATGCATTTACCTATTTATTTCCCTTCTGAGAAAGAAAAGGAGGACCCTAAATTCTATGCAAACAATGTGCGGAAGATGATGGCAGCAGAGGTATATGAAATGTTTTTTGTTCATGTTCTTGAGATCAGTAAGTTCTACTAAACTATGAAAACTACCAAAAAAACCTTTTACATTCTTCGAAATTCTGTGGTTCTTGTGGGGATTGTGAGTTAATTTTACCAAAACAATACTTAACAGACTTTGACTTTTGGTGTTGCCACTGTTCTATCAAGTTATTTCTGTCATGGCAAAGCTTTTAGATTTTTAAGTGTAGTGCAGATTGTCATGCATTCATACTAATAGTTTGCCTAGTTACCTGCCGTTGATTAAGCTCATCCTTTAGGGTCAACTTCTATTTTACCTGAACGTAAAACATTTTGCTAGTAAGCTGACATTGGCACATGACAAAAATTTAGGGAATTGGCTGCTGTACCATCTTCCGCTGAATCTTTTCTTGATTTTAGTAATAAATATGTCCATGGCTGCAGTAAACGGATTGTTTGCATGTTAAGATTAGGAAACATCATTATGTGTGCATGTCTTTTTTGTTTTGAAGTTGATTTTTGGATTTTTGGTTTTAAAAAGTTCGTTTAAAGACAACTGTCTTGTTTGCATGATAGTTTGGGTTTGCATATTTGTATTGCAATATATCTGATCATCCAAAGCTAAAGATGTCCAAGACAAAAACTGGATAATGGAAACAAACTTTCAGTGAATCAGTCAAGGCAAAACTTTATGTATGTTGTGGCTAATAGTAACATGATATAGCTCAAATATTGGCCGAGTCCCAATAACAAATGTACTTGTGTGATAAAGTCATGTTTTTGTGAAGCTCATAGTGATAAACTAATATGGTGTATATTAATTTCAACTATCAATATATTATATTTGCAGGGCAATCTCGTACTTACAGATATTGGACTTGCTGAGAAACGAATCTATCATACTGCTCTAAAGGGTAATGACCTTCCCCATGTTTTACATCAGAAAGACGAATGAAACATTATATTTACTTCTTCCCGTGAGATGTAGTCAGCATTCCTTGTCTTCCTTAAGAAAAGCAAATAATGTTTTATTCTTACTCATTGCCATGTAAAATTTACAATATCATTTCATTAAACTCTAATAAATGTACGGCGTCAAACCTCTGGATCTGGTATACTTCGCTCAATAATCTGTCTTAGGTCTCCTGCTCGATTGATGTATTGAATTTAATGCTACTTTCACGACCTGTGGCATAGCCTCTAGTGGTTATTTGTCTCAATCAACTTTTCCAATAAATAGTTGCACCTCCCACCAACTTATCTGTCTGCACCTCCCAACTGAATTATTTATTTGGTGTTGCTGCAGGCTTATTTTGTCAGTGCTAATTTGGATTTGAATTGGTAAACATTTTTCCTAGATGACTCAGTTACAGAAGAAAGAAATTGATCTTCTTGAACTCGTACAGCTTAGTAATAATGTCTTAAAGATTCAGCATTCTCAATCATTTCTCTCTTTTTGGTAGTGATTCTGATTGTTTTGATTCTCGGCCTCTTTAAAAGTTATGAAATCCCCTTTTGTAAGTTGCTGCTTGAATCATGGCAGTGTTACAGTTTGCAAAACTATTTCTTTTGCCACAGTGACTTTTCCCTCTTCTTTCGAATTGCTCGCCTTCATTCTAGACACAATTTTGTTTGTTTATCTTCTACTAATTTTATGGCGTCCCAATCAACGAAGTAATATTTGTAGCCGTTTTCAGCAAGGAATACTTGATACATTCACAAGGAACATCTTCAATACTGATAGGATAGCCCAATCACCAATGTATCCTCATGAAAAGCAGTCCACGGTTCGTCCATAAACATATGTGGTTCGCGGACTTGTGTAGGAAAATCGCTTCTCTGCGTATTGGAATTCATGACTCGAGCCTGACGCGTGACGAAGAAACTCACTCATTGTGAGAAATTTGGACGTTTATTACAGTCTTACATTGAATAATCAGAGATCACTAAAACTCATTGACAAGTAGGCCTAATAAATATTTCTTAACCAGTAAATATTCTTAAAGCACACGTGATTCCCGAAATAACACCTACATGTCACTATCTCCTCATCCAAAAGCATCCAATAAGCACAATTTGTAAAGCGGTAGCATTATAGAGAAAATGAATTATCGTTGTAGTTGCTATCAACAAAAGAGATAAAGGAATTGTTTAGTTGTAATAAAACGAAGTAAGGGGAAAGGAGGCGGCCCACGTTCCCCCACAAGTAACACAGTCATTTGTCACATACATCTTTTCCTCTAATGTGGAGCCACAGTTTAATATGTCTAATCACGCTTAGCTCTAGCATGTATGAGTTGTTTTACTTATCCTATTTCCTCCAACTTTGTTCTGATGCAACCAAGCATGCTCCTTTCATTTACTTTTGCAGATCTTCCCCCAACGGTCCCCTACCTTCACCTAACAAAGCCCCACCTCTATCTCTTGTTACTTCATTCACTTTTAAAACCTCAATGGTGCGATCTTGTGTCAAATCTTTCCATTTATTTTAATTTTGTTTTCAAACCCTCATTCGTGAACAGCCCATAATTTTATCTACCCACGATATCATAAATAATTACCAAATCTTGATTGTGATTTCTGAACACTAAACTAAAGTAACAACATAAAGAGAGAGATTGCTTCACCACAACAGGACCTTCAGCTCCAAACACACCATTGAGAATGACCATGTGAACATCAGCAGGACTGCGGGCAGTCTCAAGAAAATGAGGAATCATGGATGGCAGATTAATTTTGTTTATAGATTGGACACATCTGGATTAGTGTAGTTGTCTTCCACCACCTTTGACACGTTACCAAAGGTAGTTTATTCAATGTTCGTACAATAGTAAACGACACTATGCCAGAAGGAATCTCTCTTTCTAGATCGCTCTTACACCACCATGTGTCACGGAGCTGGATGGCCAAAGCCGAACACATATAATTAACCACCAATAGTTCACTACAGTGTATGAGCTCTGAGTGGTTTGCGGAATCCATTACAAAGTTGGAAGGTGGGAAACAACGGCTCTTGGTGTCTGTGGTCACCATAACAACTCTTTGTTTATACTCCAAAAACTTATGCCATCAAAAGTTATAATCACCATATTATTCTTATTAGTTTTTTTGAAAGCACCTATACGTCTATGCGGCTATATATGCCATTGAAATGTGTTTACATGTGGAGGAAGGGTTCCATCCCAAGGTGCATGCGCACTCTAGTTCCTTCCTTCATAACAACATAATTAAAATAATCATAGTCTTACCACGCCAAAAGAAGCCCTTTAATTCTTTCTAAATGTACTGTTATTCGTCCTTATCCCCTAGACCAAACCTCATTACGTTTCAAACGTTGTACACACATATGGTAACCTACGATTTTTCAACTTGCTCACCTACAAATAAACAACAAAAAATATATATATATATAAAGATAAAAGCTGTGAAACCTAATTAAGACTGACTTGGTGGAATTGTTAATTAATATCCAAGCTTGATTAGGATCCACCAATGGTTAAAAGGAGTCTGTAAATTAATACTGAGAAGCAAGAGCTAATGCGGTGTAGACAAGTGGCCTAGAAGAGTGTTCCCATGCACATGGCCGCATGTACGTACCTTTTTATCTTCTTCTCTCACTGGACAAACCCCACCAACAAGCCACTAATTGATTCGTGCCACTCATCAAAAACCACCAACGTACGTGTCGAGTGTCCACGGCCATGCCACTCTTGATGGATTTCGGTTCATCCATGACATGGGTGACTTCGTCGTGTAGATTGTATGGTCAACCTCACCATCAACCAAAGTTGCAACCATTCCAATTTACAACACTTCTTTGCTCTGACATGGTAGTACTTGGGATAAGGAGTGATGCTTTATTAATGTTTTTTTTACTAGCTAGTAGGACTAGGAATTAAAGGTAAAGGAATGGGTTAGTGGTTAGGAGTGAAACTGTTAAAATTGGATATATATATATATATATATATATATATATATATATATATATATATATATATATATATATATATATATATATATATATATATATATATATACCACTCGTACGTGAGCCACGTTCTACTTCGGCTCAATTTTGTGAGTTTTAGTTGAGCACATAACTTATTGTTTAGATTGGCCCAAGTTCATTTGTTTAATTAAACGGGTTACAATCGGTTGGTATAAGTTAAAAACCCAATTTTGGATCAAATGAGGATATATGTTAGGCGATTTAATTATTGTCATATGTATTTATCCTTACTATCCCGACGACATCTAGTGGTATACTTAAGAATTAACATTTGCTATTATTATATACAAGAAATATTAGTTTGATTGTTTCCTGGCCTGTTTATCCGTCGGCCAAGTTCACTTGTGTCTTTTTAACTGAAGTGTTCTAGAACATCAAACAGTTGATGCATGTTAGCTAAGTTGCATATCAACATCCTATATGTTTTTTATTGGACATGGAATATTTATGCATAAATTGCTTTAGCTTTTGAGTCCGATTGTTAGTATATTTCATTTATATATTGCTTATACAGGAGAGTTATTTAAAAACTACCACAAACACAGACCGATTCCTATGCCAAGTATTGATTCCTTGGATAAGGATTGGACTAAACAAGAAATAGTATCCACCACATATAACTGACAAGTGACAACTCCTATATTCCAAGACATTTTTATCCATCGGTTGAAGTCAAGCGCGATATAAAATTATAAATAGAAAATGACCGAAGCCGCCGAGCATGGGTCATCGAATGTGTTATGGGTCCATCACAAGCAATAGCATCAGAAATCATGGTGGCAATTTAGACTACGATTATTTGAAATTTAGAGGAAATAAAATCAGCATTAAATTTAAACTATATCCCAAAGATTTGAAAATTATGCCAATACTGCTGCTTGTCCTCCTCTCTTAGTAGTCTTCAATATCTGGAATTAATTAGATACAATTCTGTCTAGATCGAGTAGACCAAGACTACAACTAAGCTACTCAAGAAAAGCTCCACCAGAAAATGATAGAATCATTGTCTAATCTGAGTTGGATTCAAACTTATTTTTGGATACAAACGAATTAATACATTTTCTTTCGTATACAACAACATATCTCCACAATGGTGCAACAAATAATTTGAACCAAACAACAGTAAACCCACAATACCCTCTTACCCGATCTTGTATATCTCACAGTAGTGCAACATTACATCATCTATATTCACAAAATTTTCGAATATGCATGTACAGCCAAATACGATTTGTTTTAATTTTTTTGGTTGAAATTAAACTCGAATATCCATCTGCAAACTCATATACTTATATATGTTATGTATATACATATATATGTTGCAAGACGATGGTATAGGTAATTATCAAATCAAACAAATAAAAGAAGAAGATATAGGTGTTATGGTCACCTCCCCGGACCATGTCATAGGAGAGGAACAAAGCATGAGTAGTGCATGGCGGGGTACCAGACACCGGAGCCCAAACCAAATTTGGTCGAAACCCTAGTCTAGTCTAGACACCTAAGACGGGAATGGGCCAAACCAAATTTGGTCGAAACCCTAGTCTAGTCTAGACACCTAAGACGGGAATGGGCGTGTCACAAATAGACACGTAAACCCACTTGATCATGTGGTCCCGGTGCGTGGATGTCGGGTACGGTCCCACGTGGACATCTTTTAACTTTGCTGAACCCCGTCATGTGCAGGTATTTGTACTGTGGGAACTTGGGATACTTCAGTTCTTCTTACACCACCAGACAGCATATGCTTCTGTTCTATTCCCAACTTTTTCAAAGTCACATCTCAACCTAAATTTACTTTGAAGATTGATGTTAGCTGGAACATGTGTGTAATAGCAGTGATCTATATAGCAAATGGATAGCGTCTATGTCTCCAGACTCCAGTTGCACGATTGAAGTAAAACAATTACAGCTTTAAATTTGTTGTGTTAATTACTTAGAAATGGTTTAGATTTACCCTATCTAACTAGTTAATGATTTATTTATTTTAAAAAAATTATTAGGATTGTCAAGACGGGTTCCTAAATTGGATTCTCAAATTATACTTTTGCTAATTTTTTGCAGTCAAAAGAATGGTTAGATTATGAGACCTATATATACACCCTTTTCGATAGTTTAAATTTACTAACTAACATCTCAAATTTGTTCTTTGACGATTAATTATAAACACAAAGGCCAATCTAAATGGACATTTAGACATCTACAGTACTGGGAACTTTACAAACGGCATATTGATGAAAAAGATGTTTTGCACGTTCACGAATAACTTTTACACGAACACAGGAGGTAGTAATAAGTTTTTCATGTAATGTGTCATTACTATATATGAACTATCACATCTGGATTTTGTATACATAAACATGTAGTTTCCAACAAAGACCACCATGTAGTTAATCAAGATTCGAATCTCGAAGATAAGTGTCACTTACAAGTTTCAAGGTGGAGAAAAAATATAGGTACTTTTGCATCTACACAAGTACGTCGAAACAACAACAAGATTACAAAGCATTGTACGATCTCCTCATAGAGTCATAAAGCTTGGCACTAATATTATCCTGATGAAAAGTCAGAACAGACAACTCAAACACACGTAGGATAGCATTTTGAAATCATTAGTTAATATTTATCATTATTAGACGTACAGTTCGTTGGTTCTACACATTTAATTAAATTAATTCATTTTGCTTTTACATACATCTTCCAAAATTTCAAATGCAATCTTGATATCAAAGAAATAATTCCGTAAAATCCGTGCATGGATTTTTTCATGAAAATTGGCACATATAGAAAAATATGGGATACAATATTATTGAGACTTAACACTTCATATGATGAATTTAACTGTCTAGCTATATCCTAAAATTAAAAATGTAACTACATTTATTCACAAAGTGTAATTGCTTTGCATGAAGTACAGAAAAAATCATACCTTCAATTTCTTTTGATTTTAAAGTTGAAGTATAAACTCCTCCCAAGTATATAAATTTATGTTGTAGAACTCTAATGAAATCCAGTTTTTATTTTCATGCAAATTAACCAAACACCTAAAATATATTTCAGAATGTGAATTTTTGCTTCCTTAAAGTTTATCTATAAACTAATTACACCCACAGCAAAATTCCATCCCTTGGCCCAATAATTTTAGTCATACATAAGCTCTTCAAAGTTCAAACTTCAAGTGCATAAATTAAATCAACTACATCAATGACAATTCAACTTCAACTGCTCATTTCACGTGCATATTTCAACGTTTGACCTTTACTTTCTTGTTTTCTTGGAGCATTGAATATTCTAGTATATAAAAAAGGGTTTCTTCTTTTTGGAAAATAATTTCGTTTTGTTCTTTTACACTTCTTTCAATATGACACTTCATACTTGTAATGTTTACTTTACTTCTCGAGTTAGTGGGACAAATTCCTTTAAAAAAATGCCCCTGCGTCACCCAAACTAAAGTTGATTACTAAAAATCTAAAATGAAATGATAACCATTACACAGTCATTTTTCAGTTTATTTGTTGGGAAAAAAACTGGAGAAAAGCTTAGTCTCAGTGATATTTCTTACCTGTCACAAACTAATGATTCCCTTTAGATTCCGGACCACCAATAGGAATCCTCCAATTTGGTGTGGATTTCTACTGCAAAAGGAGAAGGCTGGGGCTGGCATTGCCAGTTCTTGCTGGAGCAACCTATGTATCTCTGAACATATTGTTTTGTTTAAGGAGGTGGGACTGATATAAGTTTTCTAATTAATTTCTAATAAAAGAAAATGACACCACACATACATAATACAAATGATATCTGCGAAGACAGATAAGTGGAGAAGGCAAGAAAGAACATAGGAGAAGAATGAGAATATTAGCAACCAATTTAACACCAACTGTCAAACACATATATTGTGAACCAACAACTTGAATTAAATGCGCTTAAGATTAGTAATATTAATTAACAGAATAATTTTTTTGAATGTTGTGTGATGTGTCAAGAAAAGTCATTATGGTAAATGGTCATAGTTTAGCAATTCAGTAGAATTATATTTGTAAGGCCATTATTTTCACTCTTATTGTTGATCATTGGAGTTCATTTTTCGATTAGGTGCAGCTTCTTTCTTGGGAAGGTTACTAGTTAATGCTACAAAATTGATGGCGAGTTGGTGACCATTTTCTAGTGTCCATTTCTAAGAAGACTATGTTACGTATCATAATTAGCAACTAGTAGTTTTGAGTTCGTAAGTTTTAAGTAAAACCAATTGCTAATTATGAGGTACATATCCTAAACTCAAAGACATAGAGCATTAATGTTGATTATATGATGCAAATTAAATAGGTTGTTGTAGGTATTGAAGTGTGAGTTCTAACTTAAAACTAAATTGTGATGAACAGAAAACCAAATAACTTATAATTCAAGAGAATGACCACAAATCCACCATCGTTAGACTATTCTCAGAATGTCTCGAAATCCCTTTCAAGTTGCAACTTTTGTAGTTTCAGGAAATCATCTGATGTTGAATGAAGCCGCCTTCTCATATGATAGTTATGCTAATACATCAAATATGGTTCCCCAATAGATGTAGGATTGTTATGACATCTTAAATAGTCTTGTTTCCTGATAGTTAAATGAAGCCTTTTCTTATAATTTACACTGGAATAAAAATGTTCACTTAAAATTTGTATCTTGTGTGTATAAATCTTTTCTTCACGTGCCATTGCACCATGGAGGAATAAGTACTCTTAGCTAGCTAGGTAGTACGCATTTATATATATATCATCTCTAGGAACGACCACTTCTCCCCAACAAGTTTTTTCTTTTCTTAATATAGTTTAAGACCAGATAAGATGATCACATGGTAATCAATCATGCTACTATTGATGACAAGTAGGACACATTTGCCCGTGATCATGGTCCATAACTAGTGTTTGAACCTCAAGCAACATGACATCACTAGCTTAAACACACAGGTGTTTGTTAGTGAAAAAGGTTCCACATTGGACATGTACATCAGCATTATCTAACCCACTAGGTCATCCTCTCTAACACATTATACTTTCTTTATTAAACTACATAATTGTGTTAGTGCCACAAAACAAGGGTCTATAAATAGGAGAGACCAGTCACACAAGGCAGGTTGTGTTCCTTACCCACCCATTTTTTCAAGGCAAAGCCATGAGCTCCACAACCCAAGTAGAGGACGAAATGATGCTTCTCTCTTCCTTCCTTGGATGTGAGATCTCCAACCAAGATTACAATCCAGAACATGGTTAGCTACACTTCTCTTGTACCTCTCTTCTCACACTAGCTTTCTCTCTTGTCTAGTCAATTTTACTGAAATTTAGGTCATGTCTAGAACATATAGAAGAGTATCACAAGCTTTAACATTAACCAGATAATTAATGTTAAAAATCACATATCCTAGAAGGGTTCTGTTGCACTTGGGAAGTGAAGGAACATAGAGGATTAAAATAGTTGAACACTTACACCTCAAATTTGTATGTTTCCTTAATTTGCTACCAATTAACTCTATTGGTGCCCAAATTGCCATTAAGTGGTTATTTCTCCTTAATAGATTTTCACCAAGTTTATGATCCAAATGGAGACAACCTTAGAATTGCCCCATGCATGTACGTACCAAAAATCTTCCCACCTCTATCACTACTAAAAAACAATAAGACAGTTCTTCTTGGGTCACGATTGCTGCGTTTATAATTTAATCTTAGATAAAACATTCTCAAGAGAAGAAAAGAAAAAAAAAAAACTACTCCAAGTTCATTGTACATTTGCATGCACACAATCATGCATATTCGCCGAATTAACTTGTGGTTGGTGTTAATTAATCGTCCGTTTGAATTAATTAAGGTGAAGTAGAGAACACACCCGACCCGAAGCCGAAAAGGAGGAGGAGGAGAGCAAAGAGAGAAGGAGATTTGGAGGCGAAGAAGCGGAAACTAAACGAGGAGCAAGTGAGCTTTCTAGAGATGAATTTCGTGAAGGAGAAGAAGCTGGAGTGTGGAAGGAAGGTCCACCTCGCGACCGAGGCCGGACTCGATCCCAAGCAAGTGGCTGTTTGGTTCCAAAACAGGAGGGCGAGGTGGAAGAGTAAGCTGCTGGAAGAGGAGTACTTGAAGCTCAAGTCTGCACACCAAGCTGCCATAGTGGACAAGTGCCGCCTCCAAGCTGAGGTAGGGACTAATTAATTACCTTTTAATCATTTTTATTTGGTTATTTTTGTTTGTTGATTAGTTTTTTTCCTTTTCTCTATCTTAGTTTAGGTTATTTAGGATGGATTAAATATAGTTTTTTGTACTCTTTCCTACAATAGGTTAGGCATAGGTGTATGGTGTATTATATAGATAGAGATTAGTTGTTACTTTCCTAGAGAACAACACTTAGATGTTTGCTATTCCATAGGACCATCTTTTTATGTTATTATTAATATAGTTTTAGACTTTTGTAACGAAGAAGTAAAATTGTCATTGGGATTTCTAAGGTAGTAGTTACTAGTTAGTACTTTTAGAAAGCTTTGTTGACCAGTCTCTTAGGTTGCATTATTAGAGCAAATATCACTTATTTTGTTCCATTTGCTTCCTTACAGCTAACATGTCAGTCCTTCTGTTAATTGTGGTTTTATTTTCATAGCCATTATTATTTATGTTTTTATTACCTGTAAGAATATGTGTTTTGTTGGCAAACAGTTTAAAAAAAATACAAAATATGTGTTTTTGTCATTTAGTTTGATGTTAGCCGACTCTTTTGTTTTTATTCTAAAGAATTCATTTGAAGCACACCAAAGTCATATCAATAGCCTATGAACGTAAATGTTATCCTCAATTCAATCATTCTGAGATGGACCATAGTTGTTGTTTTTCTTGAATTATTCCGTTGCGTCTAATGCTGCTAGTTCGGTGCATTCTTTTAGCAATTTCCTTTTGTCATCATCACTTCACTATCTGACCCCATTCTTTTTGGTGTTTCCCCTTCACGTCCTGATTTGTGAAAATTGACTTCTCAAATTACCAACTTCATCTGTGACATATCTTGTTCTCTATGACTGACTATATCATCACACCTTTATGGACATCGTACTCTTTACACAAGAAATAATTCAACCATTACTGCTCCTAGTTTAGGCAACTATGATTTGGATGAGCTCACACATTGTTGACAACTTTACAGAAGACAAGTCTATGTACATGTCCTTTTTGCCATTTTAAAAACTCAAGTTGAAATTTATGATTACATATTTTCCACCCCCCACACTATCATAATAATCACTAAAATTAACCAAGTTCCATATGTTTCTCTGTTTGTTGTATAGGTAATGAAACTTAAAGAACAAGTCTCACAAGCTGAGGCAGACATAACAGTACTCTCGGGTGGTACTGGGAATGTACTCTACTCCGGTGGCGGCGGCCGTGGTGGCGTCCTCGAGCCGACTAGTAGTCCAAGCACCTCAGTTTCCGTTCACACCAACCACATCCAACCTCTAGCTAGAGATGAGTTTGGTTATATCGATGGTTACAATTACGCCAACATTTTGGATTGGGTGGACTACATCTCTCCGGAAGCTTTTGTGGATTATTAACTTTTACTTGTAAATTAATGCTCGTGTGGTATTCAGATTTATGATGATTAATTGCAAGATTAACCCTGGAGGTGTATTGTTTACTTAAGTAACCGATCGAACTTGTGTAAATTTCTATCTTGAAGGTATTGGCATTATGTACCGTGTACGTATTATATAATCTTGTTATATGTCACTATTGATCAATGCAACCTTTTATTTGTTTTACTCGGTCTGAATTTATTTATTTTTGAGTTCAAAGTAGTATATCATATAAATAGAAGTCAATTTTGGTTATGTGATCACATCTTTTACTCTGAATTGTTGGAGGAAAAGGAATCCTTGTAATGAAAACCATGTCTAATTCACAATCAGCTTTAGTTTATCATTGTTTCCAAAAATAGTACCAAGAAAATAAATCCCCAATATTGACTTCTTTCTCAAAGGCATTCGTCCTCTTGTTGACGGCTGAAATGTGAGAACTAATAACAATGTCGGAAGTTTTTTTTTGGCAAGTGACAATTTAACCAAAGTTAGAAGGGCACTCCATCTTCCATGTTTTTTCACGCCATGTTATTCGAAATTTGTAATACGTACTGGAACCTGCAAATATATAATTATACATTTTTACTGGACAATTATTCGTCGTCTTTTCACCAAAATCTGTTTTGAAATGTGTTTTCATCATTTTTGTATCTGTTATTATATAAATCCGAAAAAATGATTGTTTTCTAGAACAAATATATAAAGAGAAAATATGAGGTAAAGATGTTTTTATTTTGTCTGATTTAATCACTCATATTTAGGGATCACGAGTGCAATTGAAGTTAAGCAAATTTTACCTGATTTTGTGATAATTTTCTTCCCTAAATTCGTACAAACTAGAAAACATTCTATTTCGACTTCTTTGAATATCCAATAAGTATTTTCTTTGTAAAACATTCTCAAGTAATATACAAAAAATAAAAGGAATATAGTCTACATGAAATGTGTATCATATGTTTTTATATACGATAGTAATATCAATCTCAAACATGACAGTTTTTACATCAAATAAATAAAAAGGATGTACGGCAATTTCCATATTTATATGTGGTATCATATGCGAACGTCTCAACTCAAGACATGAAAAATAATTAAAAGGTATAGTACTAAAAAAAGGTAATACTGTAAAACACTAATAAAGGCTATCAATATTTATTTGGTAACAAATTCCAAAAATAATAATTACGTAGTGAAGAAAATCCAACTTTTTTCCCTCCAATTCCGCGCGTAAACATCATCAAAGTCAAACAAATCCACCCTTAACTGCATCCAATCATCTCCAAACCCATTAAATCCCAACCGTCCATCTCCCACCCCGATCGCGTGAACCCCCCTCCACCGTCCGATCAACCAAACCCTAGCGACAGACGCCACGACACGGCGACGTGGTGGGATGTGGACACGATCTCGCCAACACAAACCAAACACACGTCTTTAGAGAGAGAAAAAGACAGATCTAAGAGAGAGAGAGAGAGAAAGAAAGAAAGAAAGCCACAGCCCACCAGCACCAGTTGGACTCCTACTTGGAGCAAACCCAATCCAATTCCTAGGGTTTGGTGTCGCGAGCTAGGGTTTGGGGTCGATGGGGTCGGGAGAGGAGACGAAGACAGGGACGAGTGCGGAAGTCCCAACCATGCCTTCCGTTTACCCCGAGTGGCCTCCCATAGTGGTGAGTTTGCAAAATTGAAATTTTCGATTTTTTTGTGTGGAAAAATTGGATTTGGATTGGTTCTTAAGTGCAATTCGGTTGTATTTGTGTTGCAGGCTTACTATGGTGGTGCTGCCGCAGCCGGGGCGCCTCCGGCTTTCTTCCCGTCGGCTTCGCCGTACATGTGGGGAGGTCAGGTATGAGTTTGTCTCAGTAAAGTTGGGACTTTTTTTTTTTTTGTAATGCAAGTAGTGGTTAATTTTGCATATTGAATTTTGTAGCATATGATGCAACCATATGGGACCCCTGTTGCGTATCACCGGATGTATCCAACCGCAATGTATCCTCATCCCGCTGTGGGTCCGGTATTTGCCATAGCCTTCTTGATTTTCTTTATTTAAGTGCTGACTTAGGAAATCTAGGGATGAGATGCAAAACAGATGTGATAGTGATGGCAATTGCTTAGACAACAACTTCAGCATGAGTAGAGTTATTTAGTAAATGATAATGCTATCTTTTCAATGTTTGCACGACTGATCAAATTGGAGTTATTTTGTGTTCTAATGTCAATGTGGTCAATTGCTTTCTACTTTCCAAATTTTGGGATCTTCATTTATACCGTATTTACTAGAGAGTCTTATAGCCAATTCTTTGAGTTTCATTGGTTCAAGCTACCTGCAAATGAATTTTTGATGGGTTTTTTTCCTTTTCATTTTAGTATAACCCAGGATTTAATACTAAACATTTATGTGTGAACTTGTTAAGGTAATGGTCCTCTTTTTTCCTGAATTCTGAATTCAGGGTACCGTTGTAACTGCTCCTAGCGAAGCAGAAGGAAAATCAGATGTGGAAGATCATATTGAGATAAAAAGGTCTAAAAACAACTCAGGTGATGCTACTCGAGCTCCTTCAAAATCTGCCAATGGGGTTAAAGAAGCATGTACTTCTGGAAATGAGGATGCTTGTCATAGGTGGGCTAATCTTACATTATCTCTTTTTCATGGTCTTTTGGTTTGGAACTATATAAGTATTTAATACGAACTGTGTTCTTTGATATTGCCGATGACAAATTCTTACTATATTTTACCTCAAACCAGTGATGGCAATGGAACCGATGGTTCCTGTAATAGTGAAGATGGAGCACAAAATAACCAGGTGCACTTTTATGTTTTGGAGTTGAATTTTTATCATTGTACTATAAAAAGTAGAAATGGTCAAGCTTATCTTCCATGTAACGTTATTTGCAGAATGCTTCTACAAATGGGAAGAGGAGTTTCGAAAAAATAAATGGAGATGGTACTCCTGTTTTTCATATTTTACACATTTTTATTCATTTATACATTTAAAGAATAGTAAAATTTATTCCAAAACAGAGGGGAAAACATTATCTTTCCGTCGACATATAGTATTGGTGCATTTAATACTGACTCACTAATGGCTCCCTCACATATGAGATTTTATGGCAGGAAAAGCAGTAATCCCTGCTCCGGCTTCAAGCTTCAATATTGGAATGGATATTTGGAAAGGGGCACATCCTGGATCTATGCCTTTGAAGGAAAGATCAAATACGGTAAACATGGCACAACCTGCAGTTCCTCCTAGTGATAATGGTGTTGTTGGAGGCAATCAATGTGTACTAGTATGTTTTTTTCCTTCTGTTTGTTGCGATGTTTTTTCATTTGAATAGAGAAACGATGTTACAGTTTTGAAACATCATGTAATTAGCATGTGCCGCGAATGGTTCCAGCGTGCAATACATTAGCAAAAGACCATATCTTCATCTTGGAGCTCAATTCTGTTAAGAACATTTCGAATATTTTGTAATTTCTTCACAGGACGAACGGGAACTGAAGAGGCAAAAGAGGAAAGAATCTAATAGAGAGTCGGCTAGGAGGTCCAGGCAGAGAAAGCAGGTATAATCAACAGCCTTAAAAGTGATTCAGGAGTAATTTATGATTTCATTTTTAACGGAACATGCTTCAGATATTATATGCTCTTGGTAGAGAAATAATGTTTAAACAGAACTTGTTTGCAATCGGGTCACGTGAGATTTGATTGAACTCAACATGTCATATTTTTTGTTACAAGTTTGTTCGATGGTGCAAAAAAAGCCTTGGGCCCTTGGCAATTGTATTCTGCCATTGCCAAGCTACCTCAACTTATTTTAGCAAACAAGCTTCAGTACTTTCAGGAAATGGTTGTTCTCTTACTTCATTGACTAACTAAATTATTTTCTGAATGTCTTCTTGGGTAACAGCAAGAGTGTGAGGAATTGGCAAAGAAGGTGGCTAAACTAACCGCCGAGAATGATAAGCTTAGGAGTGACATGTCTGAGATGAAACGAAAATGCAAGCTGATCGAGCTAGAAAATGCATCAATGCAGGTCTGATTCTATCCCATTGACTTTCCTATGTGTTATTACACTACTGCTTTGTTGCTCGGTTACAGAACCAAATGTGAAATGACAAAACCCATGTTTCCCTCCATAGCTCCTTAAGCATTCTATTCTTTAGTGTAAGCATTTGACGTTACATGAGTTATTCGTACGCTATCTTCAACAACATTGTCTTTAGACATGCTTAAGAGGACCATGGGTTTAAAACTAAAATCTTACAAACTATTATTTCAGTTTGGGATGCTATGGAATTTCTAGTTATTTTAGTTCTCTACACATTTACATTTTTTTTTGCGAAGGCACAACTAGCCTTTACTCATAATACATACAAGGGCGTGTGTCAAAGTACCACTTCGATATTGCTCTGATGTTTTCAATTTGTTTGATGAAAAACAGAAAGAATTCAGTCAAATTGGTGAACCTGAGCTGCTATCAGCCATCGAAGGCAACAGCAGCAACTTGTCTAACTCTAACTAAGCCACTCAGTGATAGAAATTTATGAGAGAAGGTACCTTGGCTAAACGGGACTTTTTTATCGTCCAATGGCACTGTGGTTGAGCTCTTACAGCACCAACATTTTCTTCACCAAACTGGTCTGTTAATCTTGTTAAGGCAAACTTCCAGCATAGTTGACTTTTTCTAGAGTGCACTTGTAAACTCAGAATAGGTGTTTATTTATTCTTTTCGACTTCGAGCTGGGAAAATAAGGTTTGCATAATTTTATTTTACGTTTGGGTAATGTCTTTTTTAACTGATTTTCCGAGTAAGATGTAATATAGCAAAAGCTTGTAATAAATTTGGCTAATTTATCTGGAAAAATATTTGTTTGCATTCTTCAAAGTTGTTATGTCGTGCGGTACTTTGCATCAAAGACGAAACACATTGACAATATGTACCTGATGCTACAGACGTAGACACTGCACAAAGTGCATATACAAAGCATGGCCAATTTGCACGTCAGAGGCATCTCCAGACGTTAAAATGGTCTTGACTTCATTTTGCCATATTACCTCCTTTTGTATCTTAAACAGAAGTAGCTTCTTCTTTATCAGAACTTACACTTACTATCTTAAGTAAAAACACCTATGCCAAAGCATCAACAAAAATGAACTCAAACAGAAACTCGACGCAACACAATCTGCACGCCATACTGGGGCTGCAAAGTGATGAACAACATTGGAGCATGCACGTATGAAGAGGAAACACTGAAACAAAACTTCTTCAGTATCATCGCCAGTGTGATCTTTGCCTCGAGCAAAGCCAAATTCTGCCCTATGCAAATCATCGGTCCGAACCCAAAGGGAAAGAACTCGTCCGCTCGCTTGCTCTTCTTCCCATCAGCAAACCTCGTTGGATTAAATGTGCGCACATCCTCTCCCCATATTTCCTTGTCTTGGTTCAAGGCCACGACCGGGAGGTAGAGTGATGTTCCTTTGGGAACATCGAGGCCATCCAACTTAACGTCCTTCTTGGCAAGCCTGGATAGTGCGACTGCCGGTGGATAGAGCCTCAGTGTCTCATTCAGAACCATTGTTATGATCTTGAAGTTGTTGGTGGCGAACTTATTAGCAGTGTGGAACTGGGAGGCTTCTTCTCTTGCTTTATCTTGCCAGTCCTGATGCAATGCGAGGAGCAGCATCGCCCACGTGAGGAGATTGGCTGTCGTTTCCTTGCCAGCGAAGTAGAATGTCTTGCACTCGTCGATGATCTCGTCGATACTGATTTGATTTCTTTCTATGTTTGTTTTGTTAGATGAGATCATGAGACCAAGGAGGTTCTTGGGGGGCTCGTTTTCTTCGACTTTTGTTTGAATTAGTTTAAACAATGACCTCCGGATCTCCTCATTCAGCCACTTCCTCCTCCTGTTTCTCGCAGTTGGAATGAATCTGAGGAAAATGGTGAGTTTCTGCTCAAGAAAAAATGGTGGCTAAACATGAAAAAAAAACATACATTCATGCCCGATCAAGTCATGCCAATATTACGTTCCACAGAAAAGGAACTAAGCAAGATTTATATTCAACATGTTAGAGCAATTTGTTTCTGGAACGTGGAGTTAGAAAACTATCAAGATGTTAGAGCAATTTGCTTCGGGAACGCGGAGTAAGAAAACTAGAGTAGGCAAGAAAATACAACCCATCCAACATCTACATACAAGTCAAAACCTAGATGTTTACTAAATGGTAAGTTTCCAACAAATAATCAGCTTCAGCAATGAAAACAGATTTATTCAACTCTCTTGCGAGTTTTGATCAATCAAATACTTAAGCTTTGAAGATAATACAACTACCAACAAACAAAATTAAAATAATGCTACTAAACTCACCTGAAACCAGGAATATACACACTTCGAATGGCAATCGAAACCAGAGCCATCTGCTGCTCCTGCAACTCGAAAATCCTCTTCCCCTCCTCAAAACTACTCCCAAACGCTACTCTCGAAATGGCATCTGCAGTTAGCTCGTGCATCTCCTTATTCACTTCCACCTCCACCTCCTCCCTCTCCACCATCTCCCTCTCCCACCTCTCCACCACCCTCCCTGCAGCCTCCACGATCTCCCCCGCCCAGCCCTGTTTCAACATTCCGACCACGACCCATTTCACCAAATCCGTTTTCCAACGCGAAAAGATGCTAAAGACCTCACCTTGACGCGGTCCGACGCGAAGGCCGGGGAGAGAAGGCGGCGGTGTTTGGCCCACTTGTCGCCTTTGAGACCCACCAAACCCTCCCCGAAGAGCTGCTTCGAAAGAGGGTTCATGCCCACCTTCTCGAAGGACCCGGTGGGGTCGTGGACGACGGCTCGGACCTTGGCCGGGTCGGCGACAGCGAGGCGGGGGCGGAGGCCGAACCAGAAGAGGAAGGTGGGGCCGTGGAGGTGAGACCAGAGGTGGAAGTGGGGGGCAGCGCGGGGGAGGACGAAGTGGTCGTGGGTCGGGAGGGGTTTGGACTGGGCGGTGGAGATGAGGTGGCGGATGTCGCCGGAGTTGCCGAGGAGAAGGTGGCGAGGTGGGCCGGTGATGCCTTGGCGGAGGAAGTGGAGGTGGGTTTTGTAGGGGAGGTAGAGGAGGGTGTGGAGGAAGTAGAGGAGAGGTGGGAAGAACAAGAACAGAACCAGGAGAGACATTGGATTAGTGGAGTTGAGAAGTAGAGTGCGTTTTGTTTGGTGATTTTAGAGTTCGTGACAAGAGTGAGTGGAAAGAGTTGGTGACGGTGGTTTGGAACTTGAAAGTCAATTGCTTCTTATTTATTGCAAGATCACGATTTGTTCACGACAGTGGGGGAAAAAGCACAGGAAAATGATTTACGAACGCAGCGCGTCACGGACGCGCTTTACGTGGACATCCATGTCAGCCCTTACGTGGCCAAGGTATGAATGTTTTTTTGTTTTTTCTTCCTGATGTCCACTCAAATCACATTAAATGCGTTTCAACTCAGCACGTTCTCTCTCTCCACCCAAATACAAATATGATGACACTCTTTCTTTCTTCTTCATTCTTTCTCTCCAGAATAAATCACCATTTCGAGCAAGATATAAGGTCATAAGTGTATTTGTTGTCCGGTTTAATTTTAAGAATAAAGTGTGTCTAGAAACGGAACATAAAGTTTGTCCAGAATAAGTGGATTTGCTGTCCGGAATAAGTGTATTTGCTGTCCGGAATCGGGACAGCAAATCAACTTATTCCGGACAACAAATCAACTTATTCCGGACAAACTTTATGTTCTGTTTCTGGACACACTTTATTCTTAAACCGGACAACAAATACACTTATTCCGGACAACAAATACACTTATTCCGGACTGCAAATACACTTATTCCGGACAGACACATAACGTAAACAGGACAAACACATAATGTAAACTGCACATACACATAAAGTAAGCTAGACAAATTAAGTTGATCCAACGTAAAACTTAAAAACAAATATTTTATTATGATAAGTGTGGGCTCTGCACGAATAATGAGACTGCACGATGTCCTAGGGTCTGCATAATGTCTTATCTGTGTATTGGGAAATGAATCGTTCAACTTAAAGAACCGGCGTTTTTTAAAAAGACCAAAACGCGCGAAGAGAAATTTCGCTGACTGGACGCTGACTCAAAGAAAAATATCTGAGCTGTACAGATCCACGTAAGGCGCGTCCGTGACGCGCGCGTCCGTTTATCACGGTTCAAAAGCATAGCTCCTGTTTCTGTTTGAATGAGACCTTTGATTGACTTTTTTAAAACTATTAGGTCGTCAATAATTATGATCCGGACCACCCAGTCATGAGTATTTTTACCTTTTCAAATCCGTTTTCTCAATCTTCCACATCAATTTTCTTTCTTCTCAACTCATTTTTCTACATTATTTATCACTTAACCACAACCCACTTCGACCTATATTTCTCATTCACATCATTTTGTGATACATCTTAGAAAAAATTAAAAATTAAAAACAATTATAAAACGTATTTTCAAAAAAAAATCAAAACAAAACAAAAAATATTAAAATATTACGACGACCCAGACGACCCCGATCATCCACGACCGGGTCGTCCCCCGTTAAAGGGGAGCACGACGTGGGCGTCGGGTCGTGAGGGGGAGGCATGACCCCCCGTTACTAGGGCTGAGCATCGGTCCGGTCCGGAAAAAAATTTTAGGTCCGGACCGAAAACCGGACCGGACCGGAAAAAATTCGGATAGGCGGACCGAAGACCGGACCGGTGCGGTCCAAAACCCCAATTTTTTACCTTAAATTTAAAAAAAAAATTGGACCGGTTCAGACCAGACCGGACCGGAAAAATTAAAATTTGCCGAACCGAAACCCGGACCGGACCGGATTTTTTCAAAAATTTCCGGACCGAACCCGAACCGACCGGTCCGATCCGGTCCGGTTGACCGGTTTGACCCGGTCAATGCACAGCCCTACCCGTTACTGACCCCGTAGGTACCACCGAGGTCAGGACCTTCTCCATTCCCATTTGACATTGAGTCAACGATCTCTCTTTTTCTTGGATTATTTGCTTTAGTGCACTTGATTTTATCAATACCACTTTTAAAGAATAACACAATGACCGAAATCATCAACTCCACCAAATTCCTCGTTCCAATCGTCGCAAATGATACATTAATGGTCAAGATGCACACCCAATCGACATAGTTGGAATTAGATAGCAGTAAATTTAACTCTCTTTTTCTGACTTATTTTGAATTTAGGATATTTGCATTGTAAATAGTTTATATTTATTTTTACTTCTGCTTTGTGTTGAGACGTATTTCGGTGTCCAATGATGTTAGATCCAAGTTCACCAAGATAATTTGTGAATTTTACAAATGTAATAAAATTGGAAAACTCAAATGCATTCCTCTAATACCGTTACTTTGCAAATGTACCTAGCAAATAACCCTATTTTTTACGGTGGATAACTTTTTCCAGGTGCACAAATAACAAGCTCACATGTAAATTAGAACTAATCACGTAAATAGTTTGAAATCATACTACAAAATCCGAATGGATTCTCACTGGCCGGCACAGTGCACTACCTGGGTACACGCTTAGATCACCCTTAATGGGCACCCGGGTTGGGCGCCCGATTTGCCCTCCCTTAATGGGAGGGTGGTGCCTAGGCGTTTTTTCGGACGGGTATGTAGAAAACGATGATGGTAAATGTTTTTGTATTAATAATTATGTTAGTTTGTGTTTGAAATACATAATGTTTATATATTAATTTATAATATAGACGTTGAGGTCTAGCTGTTATATAGTTGCCTAATACACTTGATTATGCGGATTTGGTGAAGATTGATTGTGTCTGGATGATTTCCTTATGAGTCTTTAATGAATGGATACTTTCCTTGATCGGTTGTGATGATTAGGGGTGTAAACAGGGCGGGTAATACCCGTATACCCGGTCACCCGCCTCGGGCGGGTACGGGTATGGGTACAAAAATTCATACCCGTTTAAAAATTCAAACTCGTATACCCGTACCCGTTTACCCGGTTAATGAACGGGTCAGGTACGGGTATACGCATTACCCGTACCCGTTTACCCGTATACCCGTTAAGATATATTATATTATATATATAATATTTTTTAATATTTTATATGTTATATATTATATATTTTTTATATATAATATATATTTTATATAATATATATTATATTTTTATATATTATATATTATACCCGCTATACCTGTTTACCCGTCTCGTACCCGCTAACTTAACGGGTATGGGTCGGGTACGTGTATATATGTTTTTTGCCGGGTATATACTCGTACCCGTACCCGCTAATTTAGCCGGGTACGGGTACGGGTAGGGGCATACCCGACCCGTTTACACCCCTAGTGATGATGGCGAGGATGTTAAACTGAGCCCGAGCCTTAATAGGTATGTGCGCATGGATCATTATTTGAACAGGGTATCCACCCGGAAACCCGCCCATACGCCTGATTTGGGGGCGATGTGTGAATAGTAGCATATCATGCATCATATTCATGTTATATATTTTTTTATTTTACCCAATATTATACTACTCAAGTTGTTTATAGTGTTTCACGAGTTAGGTAATAAAGAAGATGAATGTAGCAAAAAAAAGACCTAAATATAAGAAGTGTGGACTAATTTGGAAGACTATGGACTTATTTGTAATGCACAATGACTGGATCGCAAATCAGGAAGGACTCAAGTGCAAACCCAGAGGGACCTGATTGTGAAGTGCAAAATATGGTGACACATGACTAGAATCATATCAGTATTTCGCCAATTAAACTCAAAGTGATTTGAGCCAGCAGATCCCACGTGCCAATTGAAGACATAAAGAAACACACAAAATTTCAGCCCGATCGGATCCATTTAATCCGGCAGTGGCGGTTTTGGATCCGCCACTGGTAGATCAAATAGGTCCAATAGATCTCAAATTTCGGTCGTGGGTCGGGTATTCGGTTTGGAGCATTCCCAGACCATCAGATGTGATTTAAAGTCGTCCAATTATTTCCAGATTGATCATAACCATGAATTAGTCTATATAAATCATTGTACATTTGTACATCTCCACCTCTTCTTCCTTCTTCCCCATTATAAGCAGAAATCACGTTTATATAACTAAATTCATTCATCGTTTTTTTGCAAGAAAAAAAAACTTCCAAGTGAAATGATACTAGAGAAGCTTTTTTATTCTGGACACGTCCTTATCTGTTTCATATTTTCAAGCAATTTGTTCTCTCACCAATTCGCACAAGAACGTCAAGCTACACAGTCCATCGTAAATTACACACGGAATGCATTTAATAGAAACAGATCAACACCTACTTGATCTTGATCAGATATTATTAATTTTGCACCGGAACTAAATTAAATAACAATGAACCAACACCTACTGTATTAATTTGTAGCATGGTTTTCTGATACCTCGTGAGAACACTAGCAATGGGTGTGATTTTTAAGATTCTGTGAATAAAAAATAGTTTCTTAAGAGAGAGAGTTCACGATTCACAGTGCTCCTTCTTTCATTTTTTTTAGTTTTTTAATGGTGGCGGGACATATTAGGATTTGTTGATGAATATAATAAAACAAAGAGTTGTATTGTTTTAAAATGGATATATTTTAGAAAATAAAAACAATAAAATTTTAAAATAATCATCAAATTTCTTATACATCAATATTATTATATAAATATTGTATTTTCGAAATACTTGATTTTCAGTTGTTAACGAGACAAATACCAAATTTAAAATGGTTATATTACTTTTTAAGATTTTTATACTCAGAATTTCAATATTCCACTTGATTATATTAAAACAGTTAGTTTGATAATACGATCTTTTATTACATGTTATGTTTCAGAAGATTGTTGTGAAAAAAACTGAAGTGACGAGGAATAGAAATTTTTGATGATTTTTTTAAGATATCACGACTGAGTCTCACGGGAATGTAACGTGAAGATACTGATCCTACTGCAATTCGAATTTAAAGACAAGCAATAATTGACACAAGTTGGTGCAACATGTCGGTATTTGGTGTGATGTTGCTATCTATAGATTGACGTCCGAAACTCATATGAGTGAGTTGCACTTTTTTATTTCACATGTATAATAGAAAACAATTTAACACCTTATCTTCATCCTCCCCTTTGTTTCAAAATGACACAAGAAGCCACATAAACATCAAGATCAGACAAATTTGGTTTGGCGTCTCTAAATATCATTTACCTCTTAAAATTTCTTCAAGATATAGTAAGTAAAATAAATAAGACAAAAGGCAGCAATACAAGTGAAGAGAAGAAGACATGTTTCCTACAACCCACAATAGCAGAATCATATGTCCGTGTTTGAGGCGTCAAAGCAATTGTGAACTATTGGGCTTTCTATCTGTTCCATCCCATGAGTTCTTCCCAATGGAAGATCTTCCCACCTCCATTCCGCCAGCACCAACGGACGAGATCAGTGCCGAAAAACCACCACCACGGCTTGCCGAGCCCATTCCGAGGCCCAAGAAATCCAAAGTTGCTGGTTTTGGACCACAAAGCAATGACAATTCCGGCAATCCACCAGCACAACTATCATCGTCGTATGGAAGCCCAAGCCCAAGACCGGGGGCCAATGTCGAAGTCTCCACCATGTCGAGCGCTGGCGGGCAATCCCTGAATTGGTAATTCTCTTGGAAGCCAGATACAGACGAGGAAGACGAAGTTGTGGAGGCAAGACCAAATCCACGTAGGAACGACGAATTAGACGCTGTGGCGCCCATTTGGGCGGCCTTCTGAAGCAATGCAGTTGCGGACATGTGGGGCGAAGGAGTCAGATAGGATCTTCGGTCAAGCTGGGAGGAGAACAAGGTCGGCCCATTGGCCGACAAGCACAGAGACGTCGATTCGTACTGCGGTGCGGTGGTTGTCGCAACATTCTGCCTATGATCGGAACCAGACATGGTTCCCATTAAACCGGAAAACGTCAAACCGTGAACATTCACAGTAGACGGTGCTGTTGTAGCGGACGAGAAAAGGCTGGCAAATAGACTAGTGCTGGTGCTGGCATTGCTACTGCTACTACTGCTACTGGCATTGGTAGAACTGATGCTCCCATCAAACATAGGTGGTGGTGGTGGTGGTGGAGGTTGTGGTGTCGTAACGTGGTGCACGATTTGGGCAGTGGTGCTAATACTTTCCAGCTCTGCCAACATGGTAGATTCAGAACAAAAGCAATGGAGACAACACAAAAGTTGATGGTAGTGTTCAAACTTTCTTTCTCTTTTGCAGAGAAAATAAAAGGTAACAATCATTTTACACATTATTTGTTTGATTTAGCTGTTCTTGGGATTGGGACTAAAAGAAAGATAAAAGTTTTTTTATTTTTTGGCATTTGAGTTGAATCTGGAATCCAGAACTCAAAAGTTTTAGAGAACCAAAAACATGGATCGAAATCCAAAAACTAGCACCAATGAAAAGCTTTGTGAAAGGGTATATAGTATGGAACACTCGACCACCACTAATGTTGGTTGGGGTTTGGCACGAAGAAAACGAGCTTATGGGGGAACAAAAACAAACCCTTCGAACCATCTAAAAAAAAATCTTTCTAAAAAAACAAAAAACCAGATCCGACAAAACCCAACCAAGTTGCAATTTTCCAAAACCAACCTTGAGGGTTCGGGATCGGGTCCGGGTTGGTGTTCTGGCCGGGAGTGGAAATGGACACCACCTTGGGATCCTCATCCGACGTCCCAGAGTTCTCCACCACAGCATTCGTCTGCACCTTCGCGCTCTCCTCTGCCAACGCATCGCAAAACGCCCTATGCGTTATGAAACTATCCCTCCTACAAAACCAAAACCCAAAAAAGAAACAAGATTAAAACCACAAATCACCAAATTAACAAAATCTATAACTTAATTTAGTGTGACTTACCTGGAAAAGAGAGTGCCACAATCGCAACGGTACTCCCTCGTGCCGCAAGTCTTATAGTGCGCCTTCCAATCCGATTGAACCGCGTACTTCTTCGAGCACTTATCGCACTTCCACTTCTTCTCGCCGTGCTTCCTACAGAAGTGCTTTTTGATCCCGGTGAGATCCCCGAGCGCACGCGCGGGGTCGTGGTGGACGCAGCTCGGCTCCGGGCAGACGTACACCTTCTTCCTCACCTCCTTCGTCGTTCTCTGCCGGAGCTTCCACGGCAGGTTGTGCCCTCTCCGGTGGAGCTGCAGGTTCTGGTCGCGCTGGAACCCCTTGTTGCAAATCTCGCACACGAACCTGTTCGTCGCCATAAGCGTCCGTGGTGAGAGAGCCACCACCTCCGCGTCCGGATCTGGAAACGGAAAAGTGAGAACAACCCAATACAAAAGATCGAATTTTGGGACGTGGGTCGGGCTTTACCGGGCATTCCGGGGAGGTTTCGTTTCTTCTTGGTGATGGGTTGGGGTAGGGATGGAGCTTGCTGAGACGAAGTCGACGCGCTACCATCGCCGGCGACGACCGGGGACGCGTTCTCGACGCCCTCCTGCATCGGAGATCTAATCTACTTCGTCAAGTGTTTGGGGGTTTGGACGTGAATCGAACCAAAACGAGAAGAGAGCGTGAAGATGGGTTCGGGAAGAAGCGTAGCTGTCGCATGGAGACAAGGAGACGAAGACGGAGGAGGAGAAAGAGGAAATGACAGTAGTACTAGAGTTGGACGGGGTTAACTTAACCCGAGGTTCTTAACCATGGTTAAGTTTGACGTTAGGGTTATCTAGGACGTACACGTGGATGCGTGTTTGAGATTTGGTGCTACGTGACCGTCGATTTGGAGTTTGTCGTCTTCTGCCGCCTGCTATATTTTTGATGGAACTGCCACCTACAACTACTGCCGTATGCCACTAGCCTGGTGGATTTGGTGAGGATCTTGACCGTTCGTTTGCGATCTAACGGTTTGGAGGGGTTTACGTGACTAATCCTGATGCCTAGAGAATCGTAGTTGACGACTTTTATTTGCTGTTTACATTTGGATTTTCTTTTGCTCCTTTGGAAATTTGGATTTTGTGTGTTTGTACCAAAATAAAAGTTATTTTGAGTTGGTTTTGATTCGTGTAATTAGAATTCCTTAAGTTTGATTAGGAAAAGTGAGATCAGAGATATGGCCCCAGCCAGCATCTCTGTTCTTATCTTAATCTGACATCATATCAACTTAAATTGCGCTTCACACTAGTACTTTTGCATCCAAAATAAAGTGTTTTTCTTTGTTGATTTCTGATAATGACTGTCTGTTTATTTTTGTGTTTTCTGGTCATTTAAGTTGAGTATGATGATTCCTTAACTGAAAATTTGCGTCTTCTGTCGTAGCAACCATAATAAATTACCATATGATTGCGACAATATGAGTTCTGATACGGATATCTTATTAACACTAATTTTCTTAATCATTGCTCGTTAAACTACCCTGCCACTTAACTTCTTCACTTGCTTCCCACAGTTTCACTGCTTTTTTATTACTTATTATATCATGTCTCCGTCACTTGATTATTGAACTGCAGCAAGTTTACATAAATTTAGTATTGTTTAGCTTGTTTGCAAAGTAAAGGTCATTACATATGTGCATGCATGCATGCAGAGAAGCTACATTATCTGACCTTAAATTATGACGCAATAATTTTCCAATTAAGCTTGTCTTTCATTGTCCCATGTCAATTAGCCCCCTCCATGTGCCGCTTCACCAAATCATTAAGTTCCTTTAAGATTAATTAATCAATTATTTCTTGAACTTTTATTAATTGATTGGGATCGTTTGCTTATCATGTGCCGTGGCATGGCCATGATGTTTCTTATGCAACCTACACTACAAGCATATCAGTTTCATCACAAAATATCGTGCTAATATAAGGTTTTTTATTCAACCCAGTTCAATTCAATAAACTATCATATAAAAAACTCAGAATAAAGATTGAATCGTGATGGGAAAAGTTCACAAGGATATGCACAAAACTTTGTGGAATCACCAGCACTTTAATTTTCTATTGGACGGTGGATTCCTAACAGAAACATCCCTCTTTTGGCAGAAAAAGTTCATTTGCTTTTGCTTAACCCTTTCTCCAATAATAATTTCATATAACGCAGCTTTGCAGACCATTCACATCTGATCCTGAACTTCCTGAGAATTAATTAGAAGCTACAGAATTGCACATGAGCTCCATAATAATGTTTAAATTTCAAAGTTATACATTAAACAACTGACGTCTTAAAAAATCTTATCCTAATCTTTTCCTTTTATATTAATTCCAGTTAAGCTCGCATAATAAATCTAGAATCCAAACTGAATTAATTTTTGGAAAAAAATAAATCAATTAAAACCTAAATCAGTTCAATTTGAAGTTGTTCAAACTTCAAATATTCAGTTTAAGATCATTTCTAACTCATACTCAAATAACATATGGTATCAAAGTCTGCTTTTTTCCGGCACTGCCCCTAAGTTAGCTATACGTACCCAAGAGCTCTAGAATCAGTAAGGAAGTCTCTTCTTAGCGGTCGATTTGGCTACCAACTAAATTCATTATAGATTGAAGACAAATAATACATCATACAATATATAAAAACTAACAAGTAGTAACCTAAAAGATACTTTCACGCACAGCAAGCATTTTCATATAAGAAACCAAAAGAATTGGTGGCAAATGCACGAGAGATAAATTCAAAATATTCACACACCTGAGAATAGCCGGTACACAACGTTTTGCCTTTGAGCTTGAGTCTCTTGACTACTAAAAGAAATCAAATTTTCATTTCCATGCTTCTCATCAAATGTATACTATATTAACATTTTCTTCTTCTTTTTTATCGGTGTATACTATATTAACATCGTAATCATTCCCCGAGATAATTTTGCATGTTTCTAATATCCATCGTCTAACAAGTTGTTTACTTTGGCATGGTCGAATGCCAAAGAGAACGAAATATTAAATCCTTGGCCACGTTCGTGTTGGGAGGGGATCTAACAATGCACTATCTCGACACGGATTAAACGCACCACGTAAAATAGAATATTGATTGCGGAATTAACTTCGGACCCTCTCCCAAACACAATTGCAACAAGAACACAAGCAAGATGGAAATAAAACAAGCAAAGAACACATGCACACCTGAAACAACCACGACACACGCGTTTTACAAGGTTCGGCAACGTGCCTACGTCCTTGGGGGGTCTCCTGCGGGTTTCCTTTCCTTCTTCCGCTTCTCCAACAAGAGAAGCAACCGAGATTACAAACGCTTGGAGGCAATAGGTCCTCCAAATCACTCTAGATCTATCTCTAGCCTTAATCTCTCAACTTACAATGAAGGAAACTAACTTGTATGCAATGTTATTTAAGAGCAAGTACAAACAAATTCTTTTATAGACTCAAAAAACCGAGCTAAAATTAAACAATAACCGAGCAGAACTATTCATGCGCACGGTTAACCGACGCTCGCTTGGTTAACCGTGAATGCTTCAACAGGAACTATTCCTGTTCCGATTCGGTTAACCGAATCCTTCTCGGTTGGCCGAGGGAACTATTCTCGCGCGTCTCGGTAGACCGCGAGAACGCTTCTTGCACGAACTAACGAACTATTCCAACAACCCTTCGGTAGACCGAGTAACCCTCGGTAATCCGTTCCAACTTGGACAGACACTTTCCAGATTCTCGGAACACCAAAAATCCCCTCAACGGTTTACCGAACCGTTGTTCCGAAGGGCTTGAAACCTTCTGACGGTAGACCGAATCCAATTCGGCCGTCCGATCCCAGCTGCACACGGAGTGCCTGGAATCCTCGGGTCGGTGGACCGAATCCAATTCGGTCGACCGACCCGTCTTCGCCGAAAATCTCCTGGGTTGTGCGTCGGTGAACCGAATCCAATTCGGTCGACCGACTCTTCCTAGTTTTGCTTCCTTAACAAATATAAGCCAATATTCAACAATCTCCACCTTGGTTTAGATTTGCTACCTGAGTCTTCTTCTAACCCACATCCTTCGTGTTTACACGAGACACCACTTGGCGCTACCCCCGGAGCGCCCTCCTTCTCACCTTCTGAGGACATTGAGAAGCTTTGAGCACAACTCGAACTTCTCCCGATTGACGACCTTGGTCATCATATCCGCAGGATTCTCACTTGTGTCGATTTTTTGGAGAACAACCTGCCCTTCTTCGATCCACTCTCGGATCCTATGGTACCTTACTTCAATATGTTTGGTCCTTGAATGGAACGTCTGATCCTTGGCTAGATAAATTGCACTTTGACTATCGCAATGCAATTTGGTCACTTCTTGTTCCATCCCCAAAGAGCTAACCAAACCCTTCAACCATATAGCTTCTTTTCCGGCATCGACAGCAGCCATGTACTCCGCTTCCGTTGTTGACAACGCGGTAGTATGTTGGAGAATCGATCTCCAACTCACTGGACCTCCACCCAAAGTGAACACGTACCCTGTTGTGGACCTCCGCTTATCCAGATCTCCAGCGTAATCTGAATCGACGTACCCCTCCACCTGCCTTTGTGCTCCATCTTTGGTGAACTTCAAGCTAACATCCATGGTTCCCTTCAGGTACCTCAGCAGCCACTTCAACGCTTCCCAATGCTCTTTTCCTGGGTTAGCCATATAACGACTCACGAGGCTAACTGCGTGTGAAATGTCTGGCCTAGTGCAGATCATAGCATACATAACGGATCCGACTGCACTAACATATGGAACTTTCTCCATATCTCTCCTTTCCTTTTCAGTAGAGGGGCTGCACTTCAACGAGAGTTTGAAGTGAGCACTCATAGGTGTTGCCACCTGCTTGGCGTTCTCGAGATTGTACCTCTCGAGTATCTTCCGGATATAACTCCTTTGAGTGAGCAGAATTTCACCTTTCTCGGTATCCCTTGAGATCTCCATACCGAGAATCTTCTTTGCACTCCCGAGGTCTTTCATCTCAAACTCCCCGTGAAGCTTCAGTTTGAGATCATCTATATGCTTCATCTCCTTAGCCGCGATCAACATATCATCGACATATAAAAGCAAGAACACGTGTGTGCCGTCTCCAAGACTCCGCAAGTATACACAACTATCATAATCGCAACGTACAAAACCATTATTAATCATAAATAAATCGAACCTTTTGTACCATTGCCTCGGCGATTGTTTAAGTCCATAGAGGGACTTCTTCAGGTTGCATACTTGTCCTTCCTTGCCTCGTGTGATGAACCCGTCCGGCTGCCTCATATAGATCTCCTCCTCTATGTGCCCGTGAAGAAAAGCTGTCTTCACGTCCATCTGCTCTAACTCCATGTTATCCATAGCTACCATAGCTAACAACACTCTAATAGAGGTATGCTTTACAACGGGTGAGAAGATCTCGTTGTAATCGACCCCTTCATTCTGAGCATATCCTTTTGCCACCAACCTTGCTTTATACTTTATCTCCTCCATAGGAGATGACCCTTCCTTCTTCCTGAAGATCCACTTGCACCCAATCACGCGCTTTCCCTTGGGGAGCTCCGTTAACTCCCAAGTTTGATTCTTATGAAGAGACTCCATCTCTTCGGTCATGGCCACCATCCACTTGTTCTTGTCCTCCTGCTCAATAGCTTCTTCGAATGTGCAAGGGTCCCCACATTCGGTAACAAGTGCAAACGCAATACTAGCATCATCGTGACCATACCTCACCGGTGCCTTTGTGATCCTCCTTTGTCTTCCTTGAGCAATGCTCTCTTGCTCAGCTTCCTCCTCTACTCGTGAGTCAATTGTTTCCTGCTGAACCTCTTGATTCGATTCTTCCCATGAAGTCGTGACCCCAACTTCGATTTCGTCTTCCTGCATGGGAACCTCTTGCTGCTCTTTCTCCTCAAGGCCCTTGAGCAAACTTGTCTCGTCAAAGACCACATTACTCCGTAGGAGTACCTTCTTGCTCACCGGATCCCAAAGCTTATATCCTTTCATCGTCCTATCGTAACCAAGGAATATGCACTCCTTTGATTTCGAATCCAGCTTCGACCGTTGTGTCTCATCGACCAATGCATAGGCTTTGCATCCAAATATCCTAAGCCTTGAGTAATCAAATAGCTCACCCGTCCACACTTCCTCAGGCGTCTTTAATTCAAGTGCTGATGACGGTGAGATATTTACTAAATAGCATGCAAGATCTACTGCTTCCGCCCAGAAATCCTTCGACAGATTTGCATGAAGCCTCATGCTCCTTGCCCGTTCGCATAGTGTCCTGTTCATCCTTTCAGCTACGCCGTTTTGTTCCGGACTCCGCGGTGTAGTGAAATGCCTCGTGACGCCTTCTTTCTCACAGAAACTTGCAAACTCCCTTGAGGTGTACTCACCTCCGTTATCTGTCCGTAAGTACTTCACAAATTTTCCTGTACTCTTCTCTACTTGGGTCTTCCATGCTTTAAACTTATCAAAGACATCAAATTTATTTTTCAGAAAATAAACCCATACCTTCCTTGAGAAGTCGTCTATGAATGTGACGAAATATTCGGCTCCACCCTTTGACCGAACCTGAGCCGGTCCCAAGACGTCTTAGTGCACATACTCCAGAATTTCCTTCGTCTTGTGGATAGCCGTCTTGAATCGAATCCTGTGCTGTTTACCGAAGACACAATACTTGCAAAAATCCAATTTGCAGCTCCTAACACCCTTCAGCAATCCTTGTTTGTGTAGCTCACACAAACCCTTTTCCGACATATGACCAAGCCTCATATGCCAAAGTACGGTGCTGTCTTCGTCGTGTGCAACATTTGATGCACCTTTTCCTGCTACTGCATTCCCGAGCATCCAATACAAGTTGCCCACCTTGGTTCCCTTTATCACTGTTATCGCACCATGAGTAACCTTGATTTTCCCGTCCCCGCCGGACCATCTCCACCCGAGAGTATCAAGCTCTCCTAGAGAAATCAGATTCTTCTTCAACTCTGGTACGTGACGCACACCCGTCAGCGTTCGAATGCACCCATCGAACATCTTGAACGTTACGGAACCAATTCCAACGGTAGTGCACGGCGCATCGTTGCTCATAACAACGATCCCTCCTTTCAGTGGCTCATAGGATGTGAACCACTCCTTATCCGGGCACATGTGAAAAGATGCTCCTGTATCCAAAATCCATCCAGATGATGATTTGTCAATACCTGCAGCGCAAACCGTTAGAACGTCGACTTCGTTCTTCTCCTCCACGATGCTAGCGGAGTTGTACCCGTCTTTCCCTTTCTGCAGCGACTCCTTGAAGGCCCTACAATCACGCTTCATATGACCAACCTTCTTGCAGAAAAAACATTCAAAGGATCTCCCCTTTGATTTGGACCGCCCTTTACCGTTGTTTCTTCCTTTGTTACCCGTCCTGCCCCTTTCCGGTGCTGCGATCAATCCTTCACCCTTCTCGAAAGAGCTACTACTCGAATTCTTCCTTGCATCGTAGGAGATCAGCGTGCCCTTGACCTCCTCCAATACCAACGAATCCTTGCCATATATGATCGTGTTCACCAAGTTCTCATACGAGTCCGGCAGCGACGTCAATAACAACATTGCTTTGTCTACATCCTCCATCTTGTCCTCAAGCTGAGTTAGATCAACTATCAACTTATTGAACACCGAGAGATGCTCAATGAACGGCGTGTTCTCCTTCATCCGAAGCATGTACAGTTGACGCTTCAGATTCAACTTGTTGCTAAGGTTCTTCTTCATGAACCTCTCCTCCAGAAGTTTCCAATATTCTACCGCGGTCTTCGCCGATTCCTCGAAAAGCAAATCATCTGAAAGGCACAACTCGATGATTCCTATAGCCCGGAGATTCAGACTCTCCCACTTTTCGTCGGTCATCTTCGACGGCTTCTTCTCAATTCCATCCAACGTCAGCAATAGCCCGTCCGTCTGAGACATCAACGCACGAACCCTCCGTTGCCATGTTGAGAAGTTCCCTTTTCCGGTGAATTTCTCCACCCGAAAATTTCACGCTTCCTCCGCCATCGAAAGTGCAACCAAAGCTCTGATACCAGCTGTTGGGAGGGGGATCTAACAATGCACTAACTCGACACGGATTAAACGCACCACGTAAAATAGAATATTGATTGCGGAATTAACTTCGGACCCTCTCCCAAACACAATTGCAACAAGAACACAAGCAAGATGGAAATAAAACAAGCAAAGAACACATGCACACCTGAAACAACCACGACACACGCGTTTTACAAGGTTCGGCAACGTGCCTACGTCCTTGGGGGGTCTCCTGCGGGTTTCCTTTCCTTCTTCCGCTTCTCCAAAAAGAGAAGCAACCGAGATTACAAACGCTTGGAGGCAATAGGTCCTCCAAATCACTCTAGATCTATCTCTAGCCTTAATCTCTCAACTCACAATGAAGGAAACTAACTTGTATGCAATGTTATTTAAGAGCAAGTACAAACAAACTCTTTTATAGACTCAAAAAACCGAGCTAAAATTAAACAATAACCGAGCAGAACTATTCATGCGCACGGTTAACTGACGCTCGCTCGGTTAACCGTGAATGCTTCAACAGGAACTATTCCTGTTCCGATTCGGTTAACCGAATCCTTCTCGGTTGGCCGAGGGAACTATTCTCGCGCGTCTCGGTAGACCGCGAGAACGCTTCTTGCACGAACTAACGAACTATTCCGACAACCCTTCGGTAGACCGAGTAACCCTCGGTAATCCGTTCCAACTTGGACATGCACTTTCCAGATTCTCGGAACACCAAAAATCCCCTCAACGGTTTACCGAACCGTTGTTCCGAAGGGCTTGAAACCTTCTGACGGTAGACCGAATCCAATTCGGTCGTCCGATCCCAGCTGCACACGGAGTGCCTGGAATCCTCGGGTCGGTGGACCGAATCCAATTCGGTCGACCGACCCGTCTTCGCCGAAAATCTCCTGGGTTGTGCGTCGGTGAACCGAATCCAATTCGGTCGACCGACTCTTCCTGGTTTTGCTTCCTTAACAAATATAAGCCAATATTCAACAGTTCGGTGTGGTCGTGTGGATCTAATTGAGAACATGAGAATTATGATTGATTTATTAACTATTTTGTGTTATTACTTTCACTGATTACGTTGTGTTGTAGTATTTGACCATCGATAACGCGTGTGTGTTTGTGCGCCAGGCGTTCTGATCGGACACCCTGGGGTGGGGTGCACGTGTTCCCCATTGACCCGAATTTATTTTTTAACTTTTGTTTAGGGTTAAAAATGTTTTTAAATTCGTTTTAACTTGTTTCTTCAAAAAAATCTGAAAAAAAAAAGATTTTTATTTGTTTTGATTTTGTAATTTTTTTTGTAATTTCTTATATATTTACGCATGATTTATCTTCAAATGACATGACGGAAAGATAATGTAGAGTGAATGTGGTAACTCGGGCATGGTTAAGTTTTTTTTTGTAGATTAAGTAAGCTGACGTGGTAAATAGAGAAATTGATGTGACAGAAAGAGATTACTTTGCCTAGAAGTAACCATACATAATTATTCATTGTCTTACAAATTGACACGAGATGGTCCAATGGCCAGCCAAGCATCTACCACCCACTTCGAAATTCTAAAATGAACCAAATTTATTTTCATCGCTATCACACCCTGAAAAATCAAACTATCCCACTTTGAAAAATCAAACCTCGCGCGTGGAATCCTGAGACGTACGACTCTAGGCAAGACCACATTAATGACTCCAATCCCCGCATCGGCGTCGGATTTCAGGTCCCATCACTTCCCCACTCTCATTCAATGCCACAACGCTACACAGACCAGTCGATATGTTCATTATTGGGTCCAATCAATGCGGCTCAGCACATGACCCCCACCTGCCTCAGCCCACCACCTCAAGATAACTATTTTCCACTTTCACACGTTCAATTCAAATCAAATCAAGTCAACTTGGAGAACAAAACGGGGACTGTAATCCATTTCAAACCTGAGATTTCCACACAGGAATGTAAACGGGGACCGAGACCATAAATTATATATATATAATAAAATTAGAAATTTAGGAATAAAAAAAATCCAAATCTACTCAGATAGCTGTTCACACATGTGATCCGTCATTTTTTTAATTTTAATTATTTTTGCACGGATCGCTGGTATTAGCCGCGATCCGACAAATTTTGAATTAATTATTTTCCACGGATCGCGCTTCACACTAGCAATCTGTCGAAAAACAAATTAAAAAAGAATTCACGGAATTTATTTATATCTTTTTTATTTATTTCGAAATCATTTTTACCTGTTTTTTAATTATTTTTTTCAAAAATAATTTTTAATTGTTATTATTCTCTAAAAACTTAATTGTTTTTAATTTTTTTTTCCAGAATCTATCCCCAAATTACGTTGATATCTGAGTGTGCTCAAAAATTAGGTTATTTTATACAATAAAAAATAATTCTCTTAATCAAGAATAGTAAATTATTTACATACCCTCGTTACAAACATTATTGGAAGTCGATATAGCAAAAAAATTAAAAACATTAAAAATTAGAATATATATTTTGAATATATATATATAACATATTTAAAATGATTTATTAAAAATCAAAAAATAAAATCCTAAAACTAAAATCCCCAAACCTAAATGATTAGTTTTTTTAAAAAGAAAATAGAACCTATCGACGAACGAACTTTTTAAAAATAACTTAACTTTTCAACACGTTCAATTTATTCAGGTAACATTTCAACATTTTTAAAGAAAACTAACAATTAGCAAATACATTTTAAAAATTAATTTTTTAAAAAAATTAAAATAATTTCAAAAAAGAAAAGCAAAATAATAATAATAAGGTAGAATAAAATAAAAAAAGTCACGCCCGCACGGGTGTGAACCACGAGCCGTCCCAAAAAAAACTAATTATTTAGGTTTAGGTATTTTAGTTTTATGATTTTATGTTTTGGTTTTTTTAAATCATTTTAAATATATATATTTTTCAAAATATATTTTCTAATTTTTTTTAAAATAATTTTGTTTTTAATTTATTTACTGTATCGACGTCAAAAAATGTTTATAATGAGTTTACACCTTACAAATTTTAAACAACGTCAATAATTTTTTTGTTTTAATTAGTTTTAGTGTTTGTTTAATATTTAGTTATAATTTTTTTATTATTCTGGATCGGAGAATTTATTTTTTTATTGTATAAAATAAGCTAACTTTTGCTTAGGTATCAACGTAATTTGGGGGTCAATTCTTGAAAATAATTTAAAATTTTAATTTTTTAAGAAAATAACAACAATTAAAAAACATATTTGGAAAAGAAAATATAAACAGATAAAAAATGATTTCGAAAAAAAATAAAAATAGAAATAAAATATAAATTCACGGATCGCGATTCACACCCGAGAATCGTAAAAAAAAAATATAATTTTTTTTAAAAAAAATGACACGGATCTCGGGTGTGAACCACAATCCGTGGATTTTTTTTATTTTAAAATTCGATGGATCGCGGCTTGCACCCGCGATCCGTTCCAAAAAATTAAAAACAGTGACGGATCACGGTTGTGTAATTTTTAGTTTCGAATTTTTTTTATTCCTATATTTGTAATTTTGAATTTTATTTTTATTATTTATAAAAATTACGAGACTGAGAGGGAAAAAACCAAATGTTATTATGTATTATATTATTTTTTATGATCGATCTTAGTATATAATTTTACGTAATATATTCACATCTATCAATACTTTTAACTATGTATTATACACATTCTTAAAATATGTCAATATTTTTCAATTTTTGTTTATCTATCTTTACACGTGTCGTTAAAATAAATTATTTTTAGTGTTTTATATACAATTGTCGTTTCATCTCTCGTTTTCGGATTTTCTGGTATCGATTTTTCGAGTTATACCGTTTAATGAGTATTAGAGACGGCAGGAAACGGACCGGTGAAGCCCACCACTTTTACACCCTTATTTACACACGAGAAAAATGCCTCGTTGGAACGGAAACAGTACGATATGTTGTGTCCTTAGCCTCACTTGGAAGTGAGAAAACACGAAATGTGATGGTGTGGGTACGAGACGATATTAAAACTGTCAGAAGTTAGTGTGGACACTTCACTTGTCGCTGTTGGGAGAACCGACATGTTTGACCATGGAACCAGAGTGGAATCGTAACTTCTCGCATCTGGATATACTGACACTTAATTCTCTTGTCAAGATAACTCTCGCCAAAGGTATATGTATTATGTAATTATATATTTTCAAATGTTTTAATTTCAATACTATCATCGCTTATTCAAGTAAACCCAGAAATTACATTGAAAACAAAGAAAGAGAAACTTGAGCAAAAGTGAGACGAAAAGAAATACATTTTTGAGCACCGTTAACAACATCCGGGTACTTTCCAGGCACCCAGTTTTCTCTCTCAGTCACGTTAGCTTCTCTCTCCGACACGTCAGCACAAATCAACCCCTACAAAATCTTTAACCATTACCCAATACACTCAGTCACGCAACAATATTTGTTGTCACGTCATTATTTTTATTCTTCTCTCTAAAACTCTTTCAACAATCAACAAAATATATTAATAATCATTATCGTAATTATTTAATATCACCAATTCATTCGTTTTTACTTAACATTTAATTAATAAATACAAAAATATTATTAAAATTTAGGAAACCACATTACATAGTACATTAACTGGAAATTTAAAAACTAAAACTAAAAATACATCATTAAATACTAAACTTAAAATACATCAAGATGCATTTCCTCCAAAGCGTTGTCATATATTGTCGATCAAATCGGCTTAAAGGTTCAAATGTGTGGTGTGATCACGCAATTGATCTCACATTCTCAAGTACCTGGTAATATCCACTACACGGTCAGTGGAATACCGAACAACATCGTTCATGGAATTTCCAGGTTGATCCTCAACAAATTCGTTTCAATCTCCAAAATTACCGAAAGAATCGCGTTCATCCTCCACTATCATATTATGCATTACAATGCAAGCTGTCATTATTTTGTTAAGTACAACCTTACCACATGGAAGAGATGACGTCTTCACTATCGCGAACTGCGCTTGCAAGACTCCACTATCATATTCAGCAAATAGTTTGTCTTTCGGTGTTTGTGGATAAACGATGGACGGAATGAATGCTGCACATTTTGGATAAATATCATCAGTAAGATAATATTTCATATTATATCGAGAACCCTTTACCTCAAAATTCACATGTGGAGCTCGTCCTTCCATTACGTCGTCAAAAACCGGAGATCGTTGCAGGACATTTAAGTCATTGCATGAACATGGTGTGCCAAAAAACGAGTGTCATATCCACAAGTCAGCCGACGTCACTGCCTCGAGGACAAGAGTGGCATTACCACTACGCCCTTGATATTGGCCCCTCTAAGCAACCGGGCAATTTTTTCACACTCAGTGCATGCAATCGATACTTCCCATCATGCCTGGGGACTCACGCTGCTCACCAACGTGAAGTAGTCGTGATAAGTCATTTGCATTAGGTCTTCGGAGGTACTCACCGCCGAAGTTGTTAATTACACCGTCGCATAATTTTTCAAGTGTGTTTCTTCCCGTGGATTCGCTTAGCCTTAAGTATTCGCCCACCTCATCACCCACAACACCGTATGCTATCATACGAATCGCCACAGTACATTTCTGCAGGCCAGAGATGCTCATCCTACTGGTGGCGTCTGGATTATGTTGGAAAAAGGCATCAGACGCCTCAATGACACTCACAATGCGAAGAAAGACATGCTTTCGCATCCTAAATCTTCTCCTCAATTGCATCGAAGCTGGGGCGAAGTTCCAAAGGGAACTCAACAACAAGAAACTTGATGTCTTTTTTGCTCTGATGAAGAAAGAAAACAAGGACGAATTCAATAAAGAAACACTTGCTGAACTCAAGAAGTTGGCTAAATCATAAGGATATCAGTAGGTGCTCGTGTTTTCATTTGTAATATCAATATGTGTGTTGTAGTTTATCAGTATTGTGGTAGTTTAAATTTCTTATCCGTAGGAGGACTGAATTTCTTTTCTGTATTTCTATTGTATTTCGTATCTGAATTTGTATTGTATTTTGTTTCCGAAGTGTATGAGTATTGTTCTACTATTTCTTATTTTGTTTATGATTTTTTTAATTTACTTTTATCTAAATAAATCCAAAATAATTTAATTAATCATAAAATATTTTTTCAATTAATTTTCAATCCCTAATTAATTTAATTTCAATTTACCTAATTAACACATTAACCTAATTATATATAAATAATCTTCTCTCTTTTTTCGCTCCTTTCTTTCCTAATTTTATTAATGGTTTTTGTCGTTGTTGATAACCTTAGGTTTGCATAAAAAGATAATCGTTTTTAGCCATGAACCACAACCAAAACGTCACTTAAGTAAGTGTGTTTATTCTAAGGTAATAAAAGTTGACCCAAGTCAAAATCAAAGGGGAGAGTTGAAGCTGGATTGAAGCAGCAGCTGACCATAAGCTAAAGCAAAAGTAATGGGCCGAATATTGATCTAGGCCCATCCATGCATAATCTACTCTCTTAAGATCCACAAGAGAACTATTGTGTAATCGTGGGCGTATGTGATTGGTCCACGGGTGTATTATAGACTACCCATTTAGTCAGATGGTGGTCCCATGCAAACACGTATAAGAAGACGATTGATCGTTTTTATGCTTTCTAATCGGCTTCTCCTCCAAACATCATACATCAATACCATTCCAATCTACTATATGGGGATTGTCATTTACCCTGGTTTTCTACGGTTACAATATCTACAAAAAGAAGAAAAATGGATGTGAAATCAAGGCTACAACGCTTAAATCGATTCGACTTTGCAAAGAAAGAGTCAAGGAAATAACATAAATGATGATCCTCTACAATTAAAAAAGCAAATTATAGCCTTTGAAAGGGGGAAAAATCGAGAGGTTCTGTAAAAGTGAAGCCCATTTGAAAGGTGCAAATGAAAATGTCGCTTAAGTTTTTCTGACGGGCGTTAAAATTAGTGGGTTGAAACCTAACTAACCAGATTAATTTGTTTCATGGTGTTGGCAATTGATTGAGCTGGTCATAGGAATCTAAAAATAAAGTGGATCACAAGAAATGGTCAAACGGAATTCGCACAAGATGGAAATACGATCCAATCTGTGATCTCTTGAATACGTGGTCACTGATGTGGAAACGAAAGCATACTTATCTAAGCCATGATTTTCAACATCCACAATGAGAAAGCAAAATTGTACTTATCCTATTCTTTGGCTGTACATGAAAATAGGAATCTAATTTTAGCAAAACGAGTTGTTAGTAGAGTGTTGGGTCTCTTATATTTCTCCAATCAACTCGAGCTGTTTGAGAACACACTTGTTCAATTTCCTCAAATCTTCACCCAAAAAAACGGCCACAGCCATAGCAAAAGAATAACGTCGATATCCAATGGAGAACCAGGAAAATATGGGTGCAATGGAAGTGATATCCAAAGAAAAAGAGAAGACCAACAAATATGCTGCTGCTTGTGCCGTCATTGCTTCTATCATTTCCATCTTGTTAGGCTATGGTGAGCTCTTGTTTCTTCTTGTTCTTACTTTTTTGCATGTGTCGACACACTGTTTAGGGCTGATTTAATTTGAAGTTTTAAGTAAAATGGATTAGAGTTTCTTTTACATCTTTATTGTCTAAATATAAATTGGGCTCGACCCGCTCCGTATCAAGCTCAAGGGCAACGTTTTTCCTAATATAAAGTTGGATTTCTCAAGGAATATTAAGAAATTGTAAGTAAGATGAAAATCCGGTTTAAATAAATATTTTGCAAGATCGATTAGTGAGGTTAGATTAAGAAATGGAAGTGTGTCTGGAGACCACCCAATCGGATCATGATTTTGACCGAAGACTTTCCAAACATGGGGTTTGACTAGTTCTATGGGGGAGACCCCACTTCTTCTCACTGAACACGATTAATTTTTTATTTAAATAATGATATATTAATTTCAAAGTAGATTGCAACTACAATTTCAAGAGCAATTAGCTCATCTAGTTTCCCATTGACTTGTAATCGTAGATATGTAGCTTCCTAATTAATTCTTTTGTGACTGTGAAAAGTCTATCTTTTATCCAACAATTCTATTTCAAAACTCGAGAAAATCCAAACTTATATAACTTCAATAACCTAGTTCAACAATGAAAGAAAATATTTACCAGTTCAAACTAAATCGAACCTATATACAGGTGCATGCATAGTTGCAACGAGTTTGTAGTACTAATTGTGGTTAAACAGTGTGTTAAATGATTTTAAATTTATGATTGGATCCAGACATTAGTTAGTGTCAAATTAAATATATAAATCCAAGCAAGAAAAGAAGACATATAATTAATCTCTGATATTGTCTACGGAAAAGATGTTGGTTAATTAAGGTACGTACTATATATTTTGCATGGAATGCATGAATGCAGATACGGGCGTAATGAGCGGAGCCATGCTCTTCGTTAAAACGGACCTAAAAGCCAGCGACACAGAACTAGAAGTGCTAGCCGGAATCCTGAACCTGTTCGCCTTGGTTGGCTCCCTAATCGCGGGCCGAACCTCCGACTGGATTGGCCGTCGCTACACCATCGTGGTTGCCTCCGTAATCTTCTTCTTCGGGTCGGTCCTCATGGGCCTTGCCCCGTCCTACCCAATGCTAATAACCGGGCGGTGCGTGGCCGGAATCGGTGTCGGCTTCTCCCTCCTTGTGGCCCCCGTCTACTCCGCCGAGATCTCTTCCCCCGCCTTCCGGGGCAAGCTCACGTCCCTCCCGGAGATCTGCATTAGTTTCGGGATACTCCTCGGGTACGTGTCTAATTATGCCTTCTCGAAGCTGCCGTTGAGGTACGGGTGGAGGACGATGCTGGGAATTGGGGTGATTCCGTCCGCGGCGCTCGCGGTTGGGATTCTCGCCATGCCTGAGTCGCCGAGGTGGTTGGTTATGAAGGGAAGGGTCGGGGATGCTAGGAAGGTGCTTAGGAAAGTGTCCAATACGGTGGAGGAGGCTCGCCTGAGGTTGGTTGAGATCAAAGCTGTGGTGGGAATTGACAAGGATTGTGAGGATGACGTTGTCGACATGAAGCCTATGACTAAGAGTGGGAAAGGTAAGTAAAACGATTTAGCTACAATCATTAATTTACTTGGTGAATGGTGATTTTAGAAAGTACTAAACCAAAATGTTTAATTTAATAATATAAATATCATGCAATGAAATGGGCATATTTGGTCATTTTCAATTTTCATCATGGTGAGAAACGATAGTAGATATTATCATGTTAATTCTTTGGCCGTAAAGTATAACTCAGAGGGTTTATGTGGGGTTAAGGAGGATAGGATTTGGAATGGGCGGAGTTGTGGAGATTAATTGTGAGTTTAAAGAGAAAGAAGATTCTCATATATAACAGGCGGAAGTAAAATGTTTTTCTTCTTTAGTGAGGAATAAACATGTGGAATTTGGATGTAGATAGGTATATTAGTTTTGTTTATGTTTTCAAACAATTTTTTGGATTATTTAATACAAATTAACATATCAATGGACCTCATATATTGTCATATTGTCATGTGTACGAGAAATATCAATAAAATAATACACGGAGAGTGGAAGGAATAAAAAACCCAATAGAAATTACACGTTTACCAATTCAATTCTGAATTGGTTTGCAACAATAACAGATGTGTGGAAGGAATTATTCGTCCACCCAACCCCGACTGTCCGAGCAATCCTCATCGGTGCCTTCGGAATCCACTTCTTCCAGCACCTCACCGGCATCGAAGCCGTGATACTCTACAGTCCCCGGATCTTCCAGAAAGCCGGGATCCACGACAAAGACCTCCTCCTCCTAGCCACCGTTGCGGTCGGCGTAACCAAAACCGTATTCATCCTCACCGCCGTCCTCCTCGTCGACCGCTTTGGCCGCAAGCCACTCCTCCTCATCAGCACGGCAGGCGCCGCATTGTCCCTCACCGTCCTCGGTATCGGCCTTACCGTCATCGAGAACTCACCTCACAAGCTCACGTGGGCGGCGTCGCTTTGCGTGTCCGCCGTCCTCTCCTACATTGCATTCTTCTCCGTCGGGCTCGGCCCGGTGACGTGGGTCTACACGTCGGAGATTTTCCCGTTGAGGCTGAGAGCTCAGGGCGTGAGCGTCTGCGTCGCGATTAATAGGTTGATGAATGGGAGCATGTCCATGAGCTTTATATCGTTGTATAAGGCTATAACTATTGGTGGTGTTTTCTTCTTGTTCGCCGGGCTTGGGGTGGTGGCTTGGTTGTTTTACTTCTTCACGTTGCCGGAGACCAAAGGAAAGCCGTTGGAAGAGATAGAGATGCTTTTCGAGGGTCGTGGGTGTTCTTGTTCTTGTTTTGGTCGTCGGAGAGAAAATGATGAAGGTGATCGGTAGTATTAATTTGGTGCAACTAAATGGTTATATATATTCATGGGAAGACATCATATGTATTTTGTTGTTATTTTTCTAGCATTTTGCATTCTTAATTTAATCCCAAGCCCCAACATGTATGTTGTGACGTTGTGATTGAGTTAGTAGTATGTTCGAGATCAATGATCTACCATGATTTGTTGTTAGTAGTTAGCACAATAGAAATCTGATTCGTGTACTGTAGATGGACAAGTCACGCAAGTGTAACGGAAGTAATGAAATGGTTGGGAACTCGCTAGCCTAGCTGGTTGGGAATAACTTGGGATGCCTACTTATTATAGTTGAATTTATTGTTACTGTATTAATTTCTATGGAATATTTTTCTTGTTTCAATTTCAGCTCTCCGAGTGTTCTGTTTTGATCTTACCACATTACCAGGTTAAGTAACTAATTAATAACACAACAACAAAAATTCGAATAGTAGAATAATTTCTTCAGTCAGTGGATGACATAGTGTTGAAATATTGAATAATGGGTTTATGACCATGTAACATTCAATTGAAAAATCAATGTTGAGATGTATTTGTTGGAACATGTGAGATTTTTTGATACTCTTTAGTCTTATATTAGGAAATTTGAAAGGTCAAGAAAAAATTACATACCTACGCTTCTCAATACCTTTTGAGAGGCAGAGACACACAGAGAGAGGAAAGAGAAGTCTCGGTAAATTGAATGCATTTGTGCATGTGCTTGTCCCATCCGGCGTCGAGTTCATTTAATCTTATATTACAAGTTTATCTTATATTACAAGTTGAGAAAGAATTGATTAAAAATGAAAATCCTTTTTAGGGGTGAGCATTCTGTCCGGATCGTACCGGATCGGACTGAATTTTTGTCCGGAGTCCGAACCGAAGACCGGATCGGACCGAATTCCTATGGACCGAAGACCGGACCGGTCAAAAAGCGAATTTTTTTAAATAAAAAACAAAAAAAGACCAGTCCAGTACCGAACTCGAAATTTCAAAATGGACCGGACCGAAACCCAGACAGGACCGAAAGAAACCTAAACTTTCCGGACCGAACCCGGTCCGGTCCGGGTTTTGCTCTCCCCTAATCCTTTTAGTTTAGGCAGTTATAAATTTTGTGGACATAAAAGACCACGTTCTCATGTTGCAATTTTTTTTACCCTACGAAATTCTGTAACCTTCATCTCACCCCTTTCATCTAGATTTTCAAGCGATAAGTCATGCGAGTCTCGGTTTGCTCTCGTAGTTCGTCAACCCCGGAGTGCGTTAGCCTAAATGTTGTGATCGTTCTATCAATGGAGAAAAATTCTACACCCATCGCAGTGGTATGTGCATGTGATAATTTCTCTAAGGGAAGTCTCACAACGACGGCTCGAATGAGGTATTTTTTGTTCATAACATTATTTGTTTTTGTTGTTTTGTCATCATGGATTTGTCTGTTGGCTTTCAATGAATTGAACTATACATGTTAATCGACATCTGCACCCAACTCTTATGCATGCTCATAATTGTATTAACAATACATACGTGCTTTAAATTTAAAAAGGTCTATTAACAATATTGAGACAACTAAGAAAAAAAAGAATATATAACTGTATGTTGTTCTAATTTTATTAAATGCCTCCGAAAAGAGTAGCATATACAACAACGTAGAAACAAGGTCATGTCATATCTCCGTAGAGAAGGGTCAATGAAAAATAGTCATGTGATGTAAGAAAGGTCGTTCTGCAAATTGATCTATAAAAAGTATAATAAAGCCAAATTGTTTTGTTTGAACTATTTATGCAAAATACCCAACTGTCGAAACCCTAATCTCACATTCGATGCAATGGATATAAATACCCTACTCAAACAATCTGTTTTCCAATCTACGCCCCATTTTCCCTTCGTCATTCCTTCGCTCGATTTTTTCCTGAAATTCTCGATCTGATCTTCGATTTCTAATTTCGATTGGCAAATGATGTTTCAAAAGTTATGCTTATTCTACACACCGAATCCTTATGTGGACAAAAAAACTCCGCTTATTATCTGAAGCCGTCGATTTCTTTCCATCTCCTTTGGGTTTTTTTTAAAAGTTTCCGGTGACGAGATTTAGCAGACGGGCGGTCTGAATCTGATGCCGTGTTGATTGTCTGCGTTATTTTCCTTTCTGGAATCTCTTCTGAGGAAACGTATTAAGTTTTCGTCTTTTAATACGAAAGTAATTTGAGTTGTGTTTGCTTGGATTTGTTTTTCGATATTGCATCGTTTTTTAATCTTCTCGTCGGATTATTGTCTTCGAGGGGATGCGATTTTTATAACGTAATAAATAGATGCAGATAGTAAAGATGGACTTTACCAACACAGGGTACTGTGCATTGTGCCCTGCTGTCAAATGGTCCTATCAACATTTTTTGTTATGTTTGTTTTCTGCGAGGCTGATTATCACGTATTAACATTTTATAAAGGTATTTTATAGACGATATTTAATCGTTGGTATTCTGGTGTAAACTTTAGACGTTCGGGAATTTTAAGTTGATTTCGTGAAAAGTTGATTCCGTGGTAGTTTTTTCTTCACCGCTCTATACGACTTAACTTTTTATTTTGTATAGTTGGTTATACAAGTTGTTAGAAGGAACGTGCATGCAGTAATGGTTGAAATCTTATGTTGCCCAATGTCCTCCGATGTTCTGAGAATCTATAAGTAGTCGTGAAGTGGACCAAATGATGTGAAAATTTTAATTAACGAGCTTATGTGCTTGTAAATCACCAAATAGTAGACCTGTCAATTTTAGACACGACACGGACACGACACGATAATGAAACACAATTTAGACACGTCTTTACACGAATTTTTTTGTATGATTGAAATGATTTATTATGATGTTTTGTGAACATACAAATATAAAATAATTGGTACACGATTTGACACGAACACGACACGATAAGTTATTTTTGTACACGAAACAGACACGAACATCATCTTTTGTTAGATAATCAATTGTTTTTACTTAATAATAGTCAATTAAGATGTTATTTAGAATGAAAAATATCAATATAACATGTCATTTAACTATTTTCAATCTAAACATGATGAAATCTTTTCAATTTATACTATACACGATAACACGAAATCCTGACATGAATGCAGAACTGTCAGACACGATAGTACACGAACACGACCCAATTGACAGGTCTACCCAATAGTTTGGTACGTGGAATCCTGACCCATAGCAGGAGCAGAGTGAGCTCCTGTTTTGGGTCTCATTTTGAGGGGTCTAAAAAAAATTATTTATGTACATGGGCTTATTAGGTTGCAAAAAAGATTAGTACTAACACATGTAATAGATATCACATTAACATTGATAAATTTGTCTCAAAGAATGCTAGTAGGACAAATTAACATCTTTTAGCTGCGATCAATGTCCTATACATGAAAATTAGCTAAATCCCAGAACAAAACTATGCAGAATCTCGTAATCTCATTAGAGACTAATCAACAATACTTTCAAGGCTCCTCACCCGGTCCTTGTGGAAGTACGTAGTACGAATTGCAAGTACATACACAATCATTTGGCTGAAGTCCATTTACTGTTTTTTAATTATCGTTTTTAAAGGCGAATTGTATGGGCGTCGTTAAAAAACAACTATATTAGTCGTCATTTGAAACAACTATTTACATTAGTACCATAGAAAAACCTAAAAAATTGTTACAATGCTATTATATTTTTTCCAATGTCATTATATTATCTGTTAACTTCTCCGTTAAAACGTTGATTTTATTAATATTTAATGGAAACAATTCAGAATCACTATGGATGAACCTAGAATTCATAAATTTCATTATATGTGTTCTAAATTTACAAAGAATACTCTAAAATTGGAAAATAAATAAATTCTTTGAAAAAAATATTTTACAAAAACTATATTTTTTAGAAAATGTCTTTTATAAAAAATAATTAAATATTTTAAAATATAAAAATTATCAGATTTTCATTACTTTAGTGAGAGAAAAAATATATATTAGAATAAAGAATCATTTTTCATTAGTTTCTCTAATTAAGTCAACAATTATAAATAAATAAATTGGTTACTTGGGAATTGTGTTTGTGTTTTTATTAATTCGATTTTAGTTATGTACTTCAAAATTAAAAAAACAACCGAGAAAACGAAAACCAACCCGAACAAATGAAGAAAACCCGACCCGACCACCCCGGATCCATCACGGGATTCACAACGTGACAAGAAATTGTGTTTCACTTTCCAAAAAATATTTATTTATTTGTAATTTTTGTGTTTTGTTTCTAAATTTTATAACATTATAATAAAATATTAATAAAACTAACGTACGTTAAATTTTCCATTAAATATTAATAAAACTAACGTACGTTAACGACCGACGGAGAAGTTAACTGATGACTAATGGAATGACATTGGAAAAAAATTAATGACATTAATGTAGGATTTCGTGTCCCTATGTATGTATGTATTTTAAATTTTTTAATACAACATATAAGATCGAATTCATACTTTCAACAATTTTATGTACATTACTTTGTGTTTATTCTAATATCATGCAATCATACATATATTAGAATAAATCACAAAAAAAGAATCATACCCAAATGTTATCTAAAACCTTTCGAGGATCCGGAGTCGTTGCCCATTGAATCTCCCGCCGATTCGCCTCCAAGTGTTCACCAAACTCTAAACAAGATTAGAGAGAAATGAGCTAGTCAATCAATCTCTAACTAGACTTAGAATATAGCTAATAACCCATCTTTAAACTCCTGAGATTTTCTATCTCCAAAACTTAAAATTAGTAAGAGATTTTTGTGGTGATTAATGAAGATATTAATGAGAGAAAAAAATTTCCATTAACATAAACAAGTAGGATGATGGGTCCTTTTATAGGCTCCCAAAACATCCTTATCAAAAACTATTCTTTAGTCATTATCGCTTGTTTGTTCTCTCCTAAAATTAATCTTTAATTTCCACATAAGCATCCTCAATAATCTTTTAATTAAATCTGGAATAATCCATACATGATCTAATTAATCTCTTAATAATTCAGGCAGAAATCGCACTGTTCGGTCGACCGAGAATTATTCGGTCCACCGAACTGTTTGGTTATAACTCGTGTTCGGTGAACCGTGGGCTGGATGATCGACCAATTCCACGTGAGAAAAAATCTCTTGAAAAATTCAGATGAACTACGTCTTCTCTTCGGTCTACCATTGACTCACCAAAATTTCTCCTGAAGCATAGTCATCGGATGATCGTGTCACCTTCGGTCAACCGAAAATATTTTTTCTCAGTTGACCGTTCAGACTCGGTTAACTGAACCCGATTGTCCAGACACTCTAGACAATTTCGGTCAACCAATTGTGCTTACCCGTTCCCTATTCGGTTAACCGACCCGAAGATTCCCCGATCGACCGAACCCTGAACGGTTCAACGTGTTTGACCCCGGTTTTGCCTTGTCAATTTTTAGATTTATTTCCAACAAAATTTGATCTTTTAGGGTTTTTAGCAAATTCATATCTTATGTAATATATTATCTTATGTAATATTAAATTATTACACCCATAATATATACACCTCATATGAATTTATTATGATTCTAATTATGTCAATTCTCATGACATATTGATTTTATTCGTTCACCACATGTGTCCTTTTTTAACATGAAACCTGACACATCATATGAACTTAAAATCAATCATCTTGTTTCCCAGTTTTGTGTTGTGACCTATAGGATGATCTAAGCTGAATTGGTAGAGATATTAAACACTTAATATCTCAAATTATAAGCGGTATCTAGCAACACATTATAGTTACCCAATTAGCATAGATGTTTTTGTTCCACTCGAACCAAAACACGATCCATTTAGTGATGTAAGTGCATCAGTTGTGTCTGTCTCTTGCCTCATGATATTAAGAATATATATACAAAGTAGAAATGTATTATCTTTGTATTATATTCATTTATTAATCTCTGTAAGCTAATTATAATTATGTAACTTAACTCAAGTTACATTGTGCACATTATAATTTTGCTTTATCAATGACCCACTAATACCATCAATCAATTAAGAGGGGCAACGCTAATCGTTTGACTAGCTATCCTTTCCAGCACAAGTCATATTTAACCAACTATTACCTTTATCACTATACTCATTGATAACTTTTGACAATAATCAAATTAAGTAATTCTTGAGTGAAAAAATATAAGTCTCGTATCTTAGGATCCAAGACACAGTAAAAAACATTAATGACACGAAACACAATTCCATAATGTTTTACTTGTTAGGTCTATTCAATATATAAAAGTAATCTTTTCCTTTTTATATACTCGTGTCGTCAATTATTTGTAGAGCTACAACAATCGATAACCAATACGACAATTTTATCTCGGTGATTAATGTTCCATGTTAATTACCATTATTGTGAATAACTTTTGATTTATGTAAATCATTATCTTTTAGACCTCTACGGTTAAGGACCAAGCGTCTCTTCCTTAACACTTTCAAAAGACGAATACCATAATCAAGGAACAAAATGTTTGCACATCCAATTCATAACAATTGACATATAAAAGTAAACTTTTAGAACACATTTTTCCAATTAGAACATTTTTTTGTGTTTTTTTGTTTTATTAGTGTAAATAGTTACTTTCAGATGACATATGACCAATATAGTTGTCTTTTTTTAAAGTGATAGGTATTTTTTTCTTTCCACCTTACAAAAATTTGTCCTTAAATTTAAGTACATGCTCACTATAAGTATGGATCACCATGAACCCTAACATTCATGTTGTACTAACAATTTCTAGAAGTAGTCGAGTCTAATTCTCACACTACAATTTTAATAGGTAGTCTCACATTTCTTTGAGGTTTCAGTTCTCACCTTAAAACGTTAATATGTTGTAAAAAATACCTCATCCACCAAACAATATGATTCTCAGGAAATTACAATACCGGTCATCGAATTTTATGTTAACAAAATAACAAGAGTAACACCGAAATGCATGTCATCACTATGAGATACAATATCTATGAATTACATAAGATATTATATAACACGGATTATGACATGTCCCGTGCCGGTCAATACTATTAACGAAATAAGATATATCAAACTTAAGGCATTATAGAAAATTTCCTATAAAATTACAAGTTTTATTTGACATTTTCTCCTAAATTGATCTTAAATGAGAAATTTGACTCTCTACCCTCCAAGTGACCAAACCTATGGGGAAAAAAGTTATACTTTGACATCTTCTGGAAAAAAAAATTTATGTTACCGTTCTACCAAAAATACATCTCTCTATAAAAACACCAAAACCCCTCTCTGTCACCCATCTTCTCTCTCTTTCACGCAACCATTCTCAGTCGTAGTCTAACCCAGATATATTTCGAGATGAGGGGTTGTTTGTGCATGTTCGGAAAGTGACTTTAGAGTTTTTTGTTTTGGGATTGACTCATACTTTTTATGCCCACTCCGACGGATCGTTCGGGGGTCTCGCTCCCTGGTGAGCGAGTGTCCATTTGGATACAAAAAATGGACGATCTTCTTTGTTTCCAACGAAACTCGATATGAGTTCGATAAGAACGTGATTGTTGTGCTTGATATGCTCGATTACTTTTGCATGTGAGCTCGATAGGATTAGACTGAGTGTTTAGTGGAGTGTATTGAATCGATGGAAGTCAGACAAATCTTTTGCGTTTCCAACGATGCTTGATGAGCTCGATATGAGTTCGATAAGGACGCGATCGTAGTGCTCGATAGACTTTATTACTTTTGCATGTGAGCTCGATATGGCTCGACAAATTCTTGATGTCGTTTTCACCGCACGATTTTTGAGGATGTCTTATGACGAGCGAAATTCGAATCGTTTGAGTGTGGAGAACTGTAAACTTGATAGACTCGATGCGCTCGATATGGGCGCGATAGGATCTCAATACTTTAGTTTTTTTTAAATACTACTTTACACTGCACGAGTTTCGAGGACGTTTTAAGACGAATGGAATCGAATCGTTTAGGTGTGAAGAACTGTAAACTCGATGAACTCGATATGTGCGCGACATGACCTTGATAATTTAGATTTTTTGAAAACCGTTACTTTTCACTTGGTGAAGAGTGAGCATATTTGATTAAATTTAAAAGGTTTTATGTATATTACATTATGGTTAATTATAGTTTGCCCCTCTAAATAAGGCTTCGATTTCCTTTGAAATTTAAAATGTGACAATCACAACTTATACTTTCATTTTATAATACTCTATCCCCTTCCCTACCTGAATTTTAAGAATTCATTATTTTAGCACACACTCGTTTTTTATTTTTGATATTTTTGCATTGTTTGCCTAATACACTTGCAATCCTAACTTTATATTAAAATTCATATCAAATTGGATGTTTGCATTTGTTAACTTGGGTCGGGTTTGTAGTCAATCAGATCAAAATTTGAACCATTTCTGACATTTGATTTGACTGGACTTTAACATAACTTAGAAATATGAGTGTATACAGTATACTGAAGGGAATGTGTTCTAAAAGTTTTACTTTTAAATATCAATTATTATGAATTGAATGAGAAATCATTTTGTTCCTTGTTTATGTTATTCGTCTTTTAGATGTGTTAAGGAAGAAGCTCTTGGTCCTTAACCGTAGAGCTCTAAAAGATATTGGTTTAAATATAACAAAAGATATTCACAATCATGGTAATTAACATGAGATATTAATTACCGAGTTAAGATTGTCGTGTTTGTCATAGATCATTGTAGCTCTACAAGTGAGTGACAACACAGGTGCACAAAAGAGGAAAATATTACTTTTGTATACTGAATAGACCTAATAAGTAAAACATTATATAATTGTGTTTTCTGTGTCATTGATGTTTTACTGTGTCTTTGGTCCTTTGATATGAGACTTATATCCGATCACTTAAGAAATGATTGATTAGACTAGTGTCTTGAACTATCGATAACTGTAGTGTAAAGGCATTGCTTGGTTAAGTATGACTTTTGTTGGAGAAGATAGTTAGTCAAAAGATTATCATTGCCCTTTTTAATTGAGTTATGATATTGGTGGGCCCTTTGATAAAGCAAAGTTATAATGTGAACAATGTGATTTGAGTTAAGTCACATATTTATAACTAGCTTAAAGAGATCAAGAAATGAATACTAATACAAAGATGACACAATACTACTTTGTGTGTATTCTTAATATCATGAGGCAAAGGACGGACACAAGTGGTGCACTCCATCACTAAATGGATCGGGTTTTGGTTCGAGTGGAATTAAGACATCTAACTAATTGAGAGTTATAATGTGTAGCTAGATACCGCTTATAGCTTGTGATATTAAGCTCTTAATATCACTGCCAACATAGTTTAGATCCTCCCATAGGTCACACCACAAAACTGGGAAACAAGAAATGAGGATTTTGAGTTCATAAGGTGTGTCGGGTTTCATGTAGAAAATATGACACATGTGGTGAACAAGCAAAATCAAAATTATGTTGTGATTAATAACATAATTAGAATCTAAATTAAATTCATATGTGATGTAAATATTATGGGGTGTAATGATTTATCATTACATAGGATAATATGTTATATAAGTTGTGAACTTACTACTAATCCCGAAATGTCAAATTTTGTAGGGGTTAAACTGAAATTTGACGAGTCTGCAGTATTGTGCAAAAACGGTCGACCGCTAAACCGTAAACGGTCGACCAGATGTTGCACGGTCGACCGGATGTGTCTCGATCGTAACTGGAATTTCTACTGTTCGTTTTCGCTCGACCGAAGTATATCGGTCGGTCGACCGAACATTACGATGAAATAATTTTGTTACGAACAGTCGACCAAGTTTATGAACGGTCGACCGAAATTTGGTCTAAACGGTCGACCGAACCCTTAACACGGTCGACCGATTCAGACGGTTACTGCAGAATAAATTTAAGAATTAATTAGATCATGCACGGAATTGATCCATAACTGATTTAATTCGTGGCTAAGATTATTTGTTAGCAAATAATGGATGGTTAGATGGAAGTTTGCATGAAATCATGGGCAAGAGGTTGCACATGAATTGGTAATTTGGAGAGAACTTATAAATACAAGTTTATCTCATTACCTTATTAATTAATTCATTATCTTCTTGTGCAAACATCTCTCTCCATAATTCTCCACGAATTTCATCTTAATTCTTGAGTTTAGTTTTAGTTTTCAGAGATCTTCTTCTCAAGGGAACTAAAGAGAGGTTAGTAGTTAGATTCTAAACCCTATTGGAGATTGAGATGCTAGCTCTTCTCTCTCAAATCTTGTTTAGAGTTTGGTGAATACTCGGAGGCATCCGGCGCAGCGACAATCATCATCAACGTCTCCGGATCATCAAGAAGTTTTAGAGAACTTCTAGGTATAAATTCGGAGTCCATGTTTGTTTTAATAAAGTTTTGAAACTAGTTATTGAAACAAACTGATGCATGCATGAAACAAATCATAGAAAAATTGTAATTGATCATTATTGTGCACAAAAAATTCGAAAATAAATATGTGCAATTAAACTATAAATCATACATATACAATGTAAACAATTCAAGAAATAATGACATATATATATGGAAAAGTAATGAATACTTAAAGTTGAGGTTGACATAGTGTTATAAAACGACAGTAAAATTGGGGTTGTCTCCATTTAAAATTTAAGGGGCAAAGTGAAATGGGAATATGTTTCAACAAGTACAAACTACAATTCACCCATTATTTTGGTTTATACTTTAAATATAGATTATTGCGAGCCGAAATCCCAACATAGATGAAAAGAGGTGAATATTCTTCACCACCCTTCAGTTTAAAAGTTAAGGCCAGTGGACACTTTAGTTCCACTTATGTTGATATTTTACACTTTTATGCCACATTGTTGGGTTTTAAAAACTTAGACCAATTTTGAACCTTCGTACAAAAATTATTCTTACAGTTTAGATCTTTATTTTGTCTTGCATAAACACAACAATATGTAAAAATTGCATTGTTTAGTGTACAAAACATCTCATGTCAAATCCAGATAAAACCACGTATTTTACAAGGAAATATTTTCCTACATGAAACACTAGAACATGAACTTTTGTTTATGCAAAATAAGATAAAAATATCTGAAATATCAAGTAGTTTAGTATAAATGTTTAAATTTGATTTAAACTTAGAAAACCCACCCATGTGACCTAAAAATCGCTTGACTGTCGTTAGAAAACAACAAAATTGTTTTCCTACCCCGCTGTATCATTATCTCTGGCGTGACAACTACAAAGTCATATATTTGCACTTATGTTACTAATTTATTTACTGAATTGCTAAACATCGTCCCAAAATTACTTAAATCGCCCCTTGAAATTACCATTTTGCCATTCTTTCATTTCTACTGCTATAACGCGGCATTTTACCCTCATATCACACACCTCTCTTCATCTTCCTCTTATAATAAAAAAAATAATGTTTTGGAGGTCAATAATGAGCCAACGGACGCCCCAGTGTACTCGAATCTCGTAAAATATCTAACATCTTTTTAATAAAATAATAATAAAAAATAATAAAAAATTACGAGCGTCCGACGGAGCCGCCCCACGTAGGAGGGGGTGCCTGGGTAAGACGCCTCCCCCATAGGGGAGGCGTGTTACCCAGACGCCCCGCCCTTGGGGGAGGCGTTTTACCCATCCACCCCGCCCATGGGAAGGGCGTCTATGTAAAACGTCTCCTCCATGGGGAAGGCGTCTTACCCTGACGCCCCCCTCCTACGTGGGGCGGCTCCGTCGGACGCCCGTAATTTTTTATTATTTTTTAAAAAGATAATTGATTATAAATTTAGATAATTGTTAAATTAATTAATTAAGAAGTTAATAATTACTATATTCGGATGACCGATACCCCATCGGTACACCGAATGACCTGTTGATGTGGTATTTGTAAGTCAGGATGTTTTACCGCCGGGGGATTTTGGATCTTAAAAAATGTTGGATCTGGAAATTTTTTGAATCTTCATCACTTGCAAAAAACTCATTGTAATCCGACCGGTTACCACCGAAAACTTGCAAAGAAACGTCAAATAATTTGAGATAACACACCGTATAATTTTAATTTGACAAAAAACTTGAAAAAAACGGGACGTTTGGCTAAGACGCCTCAACCATGGTGGAGGTGTCTTAGTGAGACACCTCCACGATGATACAGGCGTCTTAGCCAGACGCCCGAGTCGGAAAAAAAAATCCGCCTCCGTTACTTCGCCTGATCTAGGTGCTTCGCCAGACATTTTCGTGGTGTTGGTACTAGGAATGTTAGTTAAACTGAGTCAAAAACCTTGTTTAAAGATACGGGACGATATGAGTATTAAATATATTGTTAAGGCCAAAAAGGTCATTTCAAGGGGCGATTTAAGTAGCTTTGGGACGACGTTTAGTAGTTCCCTTTATTTATTTGTATTTATTTTATTAATTTTTCAACCTGTTTCACTCGTTAACTTTACAACTAACTCCGTTAATATAAATTATTTTTTAATCGTAAAATTTGCAAATTTGAACATCAACTATCTAGCAATTAGACAAAAGGTTTTTAATTAATATTGAATTACAAATTCACTAAATATCATCTAAACAATCTAAAAATTATCATTCATCTCCTATTCTTTTCTTGTTTGCTCGCTTCTCTCTCTTGTCTCGTCTCTTTTCCACTTCTCTCGCTCTTGCAAAATTTAAAATTTAAAAATCTAATAAAAGATAATTAACGTTTGCATATGAGAGAGAGAGTGAGAGAAGTTAAGGAGAGAATAGAGAGAAATGGGGCAAAGACAAGAGAGAGAGGGAGTTGAGAGAAGAAAGAAAGAAGAGGTGAGGAGAGAGACAAAAGAGAGAGAAAATAAAATAAAGAAGACAAAGAGGATAAGCTGAGTGGAGAAAGAGAGAAAAAAATAAGAGTTGATTATATATGTGTTTTTTAGTTGTTGGATTGCTTATTTTGCGAAATTTATAATTAATTTTTTTTTTTTAACGCCTAGTTAGTTGTAAAGTTAGCAAAACGGTAGTTTTGAAAAAATAATGATATAAACGTAAATAAATAAGATTTTTAGTAACATAAAATGCAAATATATGACTTTGTAGTGACCACATGAGAAATAATTTTACAGCAACGACAGAAAACGTTTACGTTGTTTTTCAGTTGCACAAAACCAACTTTTTCATGTAAAAATTGTTAATTAACCAATTTTTTTTATAATGAAATTCCACTTATGATCTCAATTTGTATATGATTGGTTAGTAGGAAGTGTTGAAATTTTTATAATTTTAAATTTATAAATTCTTTGAAATATGAAATGAAAACGACGAAAGTCATCTTAAATATAAATCAATAAGGTTATGTAGTGATATGATACAACTTAATAAGATTATGAATAAGGTTATGTAGTGATATGATACAAATTAATAAGATTATCAATAAGGTTATATGATGATATGATGCAAATTAATAAGATTGTATTTGACGTTAGTACGATGTACGCCTACTTTTGAAAGTTGTGCTTGAGCTGGTTCTTGCCGATGTATCTAAACCACTAGGAAGTAGCCTACCATGTTGTTTGCATATTCCTCTGATATGCTTGGAAGGTTCTCCATTATTTTGTCCAACTAATTTGCTACTCGTTTCGCTACATGTCCGAAAATTGAGCTGTCATGTATCAACCTAGATGTCAATGGGGTCCAGCAAGAACCTCCAAAAGTCATCCTTGTTTTGCCCTAGACATCTATTTTCACCGGGTGAGTTCAGACCAGCTAGTGACTTGCTAATTTTGGTTTTTAACAATAGTGATGAACTCCACCGGTCTAATATTGTAAGACAAGCTTTACCTGAAATAAGCACACGATCCTAGTGGAGATCAACCTAACTTAACGGTTAAAAAGGCATTTGAAAAGGTTTTATGGTAAATAAGATATCCGCAATGATGACGTAGTAGACTTTTTTTTGTTTGACCACGTACAACATTAGAAATTTGACAAAAGATACAAACTTCAAGGTTACTACTTACTAGTGAAGCCCATAAATCATATTTAACAAACAATCAAAACATGTCAGTATACGAATATTTAATCTTTTTTGAAGTGTTATTCTTAATGTCAAAAGACAAAAATTAAGAATCCCGCAAATCATTCCCATCATTGTTTGTAGCTTCAATCTCGTAGAACTAGCCGTAGCAATCCCGATTTGAATCCAAATTCCAATGTTTGGTTTGGTTCTACTTCTACATAGGACTAGGCAACTAGCCGTAGGGATCCCGATTCTTCCGATGGTTATTTTGAGTTAGAAGCTCCAGATTTTGAAACTTCAGCTGCTATCCGAAATAGTGGCCTATCCATCTCGCCGCGAAAATTGGACCTCGATTTAATGGCAAATTACACTTCTACCATGATTCCGTTCCAGTTTCGATGGTTATTTGGTGGAGTAGCATATAACAAATCGTTCCTAATTTTATTTTTAATGATGGACATCGCATGAGTACCAAATTCAATCAAAAGCTTCGAAGAGATATAGGAGGCTAAAATCATACAATTGAAAACTTAAACGTCTTTATTTTACAAGAAAACAACCAGATTGTGAAACAAATTGAAGTAAGTAGAACAAGTTTATGAAAAGTTTAGACCATGGAAGTATGGATCGGGCTGGGAATCATTCTCGGACCAACCGAAGCCGAGCCGTGGCAACGTCGTAATTAAACAAAACAACTGGGGCTTTTACTTTCTCCAAGTTGGACGCACCTTCCCGCCCGCGGCCCACTCGCAAACAAGCACAACTCCTCCGAATCCAATCGTTGATTACCCCACGTCACCCATCCGCGCAACTCAATCCAACGGCCACAACCCCTCCCCCACCCCACCACAAACCCCAAGCGGTGAGCTCACCGGGAGGTGAGAATAAACACCAACCCGGAAACGCACGAGGCGAAATCCAAATCCCCGAAACTCATAAACGACTAGGTTTGGTTTGTCTCGATCCCCTCTCAATCCCCTCAGAAAACCCCCAAAAATAAATAAGATTAAAAAACCCAAACTCGATCACACCCTCTAGGTTTCTCCTCCGTCGCTATACCCCCGAGATCTAGGGTTTCGATTTAGGGTTGGCGATGGACGAGGCGTGGGAGAGGGCCGTGGAGACGGCGTTGGAGGGGCAGATGGACGCGTCGGCGGCACCGACAACGCTCACGCTCGACGGCGTCGTCAAGTGCCTCCACGGGCGGCTTCCGCCGGCGAGTTTATTGGAGAGGTTCCAGAGCTTGGAGCACCTGTCGATCGCCAACATAGGGCTTTCGTCCCTCGAGAAGTTCCCGCGGTTACGGAATCTGCAGCGGTTGATTCTGTCGGACAATCGGATTTCCGGGGGTTTGGAGTCCCTCGTTGAGGCCGGGCTTGGGTCGTTGCGGGACCTTGACTTGTCGAATAACCGGATTCAGTTCCTTGAGGACCTCGAGCCGCTCGCGAGGCTTAGGCTCGTGTCGCTTGATCTGTACGAGTGTCCGGTTACGAGGATTCGTGATTACCGGTCGAGAGTGTTTGGGATGATCGGGTCTTTGAAGTACCTGGATAAGGTCGACGCCGACGGGAACGAGCGGCCGGAGTCGGATGAGGAAGAGGAAGAGGAGGACGAAGAGGAGGAGGATCCTGGAAACGGTGAGGTTGACGGCGAGGAGCGTTCGTCTAAGGCTGTTGCCAATGGTGCTGGAAGTAGTAGAGGGAATGGTCTGATTATCGACGTTGATGAGGACGAGGAGAGTGATGCGGAGGAGGAAGGGGATGCTGGGGAGACGGCTGAGGCGAATGGTTATGATCACAGGCTTTCAAATGGGTTTCGTGTGGCCGCGGTGTGCGAACGGATGGTAGAAGATGAGGACGGGGAGGAGGAAGAGTACGTGGAGGATGATGAGGATGACTTGGGTGAGGAGATTGACGAGGACGATGCTGGTGAAGAAGAGAATGGAGTGGAGATCCATGAGATTGAAGATAGTGATGAGGAAGATGGTGTGGAGGAAGATGAGGAGTATGCCGATGAGGAGGATGTGGGAGAAGAAGAGAATGGTGTTGAGGTCCATGAGATTGAGGACAGTGATGAGGAGGATGGGGTTGAAGAGGATAACAACGATGAGGATGTGGAGGAGTGCAGGGAACCATCGAGCTCAGGGAGATTGGCTAATGCTGAAGGGGAGATTGATGGGCATGATCAAGGTGAGGAGGACGAAAACGGGGAGATTGGGGAGGAGAATGGACATGATGTCTTAGAAGACAGGGAGTTTGATGTTGAAGATGAGGTGATCTACACTTCTTACATTCAATATATTGGTTTTGTATTGGTTTTGAGATGTTTTGCCTGTTTTCCCCGTCAAAGTAGCTTGTTTTTTTACTACATACCAGTGCTCATCTTTTTACCATTTAACCGTGTAGTCTAATTATGCAACTTTATGTAGTAGTATTACTAATGTGCTTGCAAAATCTTAAAGCAAAAGCAGTTGATAAGCTACTCTACCTTAACATTCGATCAAATAGTTTTCTTCTTGTCAATTGCTTTGTTGAGGTTTAGTTTTTTTGTGTGTTGAAAGTTAATTCAAACCAGACGTTAGACGAGACATTGTCTCAGCATATTTGTACTGTTTAGATTGTCTGTGTTTTCTGTTTTGGCACTGTCTTTTGACTACTTTGGAACTTGACAAAACATCTGGCATTCTTATTTAAATTCTCATTGTATGCTTTTATATTTTAAAAAGGCTGTGTTAATGATAAATTTGAATAAATTCCTCAAGTTGAATGTTCCTTGTAGAGGGGAGCATGCCTAGAAAAGATTGTGGGACTTGTTTCTGCATGACTGAGTTTTTCTAAAATTATTCGGAAGAGGTATTTTTTTAGTGTTCTTTTTTGTCATCACACCATCTGTTTTGTCTAAGTAACCAAAAGTGGACTTGAGGGTAATATAATTGTGATTGAGCTATTGTATTCCAAAGTGGTAACATTGGCATTTTGCTCTTCTATAACTTGCTTTTTCCTCCTCCCTTAGATTAAGTATATGAAATGTTGGTTAAAATCTTTTCGATGAAAAAGTAAATCATGCAACATTGGTCTGTTGTAGTATGTGTACTAATTTTTTTTACATGTGCTAACTATCTGTGTCATTCAGGTTGATTGTTTCTTTTCGTGTGATATTTGTTGCTTAATGGTAAATCATACATGATATTACATGCTCACATGATACAGTTAATGTCTCTAGATTGCACATCTCATGTTTCCATCCCATGATATACTTTATTTGTGCATTAGATTACCAGCAGTTTGAATCACATAGCATTGCATGTTAGCCATCTCTGTGGATCTGTTGGAGAGGGATTTCCTCTTTGTTTTCCTCCGGTGGTAAAACATTCTTCTTTTGATAAAGAACATTCTTTTGGTTTGTTTATTTTGTATAGATTGTGTTGCTTTGTTCTGAAATTGAGATTTTACAATGTTTATTGTAATGCTCCTTTTTTCGTTGTGAACCTGACATGTCATGATTTCTTCTGTGCCGCTCTCTAACAAAGAAAGAACATTTTTTCTCTTTTTTTTTTTAAATTGACTGATTGACAGATTTTTTTTTAAAATTTTGTGATTTCAGGAGGATTTTGAGTCGTCAGAGTACTTAGTACAGCCAATTAGGCAAGCTGCAACTGTTGAGACCGTGCGAAATGATGTGGATGCTGGTAATGATGATGAAGAAAGTGAAGAGGAGGTTGATGACGATGAAGAAGACAGCAGACCTGCTGTTTGTCAGCATCCATCATCTTCTCGAAACGACAAAAGGAGGAGGGACGACGATGACGACGATGAGAACGATGGTCTTGATGATGACACTGTTGAGGACTCAAGGTCATCAAAGCGTCGGTAGTTTAGGTATGCTCTGTACATGAGAAACAATCAGTTATCACTTGGTAGTTGTAGAACAGCAGTAGTTGTGTAATGGCGGGGTTCTCTCATTCAAAAGGTCGGTAAAGGTTTTGTCAGCACATGGTTCATTTGGCGGTTGATACTTTTCTTTCTAAAAAACCCGTTATTTGTACGTTGTCCCTCGGAGTTGCCCCCAAAAGACAGAAAGATTGGAAAACAATAGAACTGTTGCATTTATTAATTGTAAATTTTTTGGTACTTATTGATGTCTATGTATGATATTGTAGAGTACTATTCTAACCGTCTAAATCCAAAAAAGAAAAGAAAAGTTGTAGTATTGTATATTAATTAAATCCAATACTTTGTGGGAACTCTTCTTTTATGCAGGTTCGGATCCCAATGGAAGGGCGACGCGAGTATTTGATCCTTAATCCCTTATTGACCTGGTCGTGGTGACACGTCGTCTTTTGCTCATGGCTCGTGTTAATATAAGTTATGTTTCGTGGCTTGTCATACAGGTTCATGTGCCGATTCTGGTCCTTGTTTTGAATGGCCAAATTAATTGCGAGAACTGGATTTGTTGCTATCATGGAGCTTCGATCGCGCGACGTGTTAGGATCCACGGTTGTGATTATATTAATTTCTATTTGCTAATCGCGTTTTGTGGTCCTGGCTGTCGTGTAAAGAGGCTTGAACTTGCGAAGAAAGGCAGTAAACAATGTAAAAGAGCACGTGTCAATCAACGCTTCGCTTCCCGTTGGTGCGTGCAACCACTAGGACAAGTTAGAGAGGACTTCCATTTGCGATCGAAATACTTGGAAATCACTTCTGCCTCTCGGCGAACACATCACTATCTGCTAAATAGTACAATTCTCGTCTTCAAAGACTTATATCCTGGAAATTACCTGAATACTGGTACAATCTACGACGGTAGCAAAACTTTTGCGGGTTGCTATGTAAATAACCAAGTACCTGCATGACTTTATAACTGGAACCTGGGCTGGACTAATCATTTGGACTTTTGTGGGTCTGTGAAGTAAGAGGAACAGCATGTAAGAAATCTTATATGTAGACTAAGGTAGCATTTGGACTTTGGGTGCCGTGAAACTTCACCCATAAACCCACACCGTTTGGACGCCGAAAGACAATTAAGCGTTTCAACGCATCCCGTCATGCGAGATTGCGAGTCCATATTCCCCTATCTTTTTCAAACTCCCCCCATATATAAACCAAATCCGAACCGCCCCTTGTCTTCCTCCTTCAACCACTCCTCCTCGCCACTACTGCTGCCTCCTTTCCCTTCGGTTTCTCCACCACGACTCCTCGAAGTAGGGGTGAGCATCGGTCCGGACCGGACCGGACCTAGATTCTCTCCGGGGTCCGGACCGAAGACCGGACCGGACCCGGATTCTCTCCGGGGTCCGGACCGAAGACCGGACCGGTCAGGTTCGGTCTAGACCGAACCCGGACCGAACTTTTGTGGGGATTTTTGGGTTTTGGTCCGGAACTGGACCGGACCGAAATCCGGACCGGTTGGTTTCGGTCCGGTTCGGTACAAAAACCCGGACCGGACCGGAAGTTGCTCTCCCCTACCTCGAAGCATGGTTTTGGTGAACTTGAATGGCAGGCGTAACCTCACGACCCAGACCCTTTGCTGCCTCTGCGTCTTCGTTGTCAACCTTGTTTGTGTTGGAGATTACAAGGGTGGCAGTTCTGTAGATACAATGAATGAGAGTGAGAGAGAGATATGTGAGACCGTAATCTTTGAACAAGAATCAGAGATTCATGACTTGGAATCAATTCTAGATAACATATGTTTGGTTAATGAGATTTTATTTAATAATTTTTGGAAAATATGGGTGTAGAATCAATGTCCAAACTTTAGCTTAATTGTATCCTCAAAATATGACCAAAATAAATCTTTGACGCCTATGAATAACTTGAGTCATACATTGAAACATACTATTTGAATTTTCAATATCAATAATATTAAAAAAATATTTTATTTATTAAAGGAACTTAACCATCACTTAAAAGAGATAATCCTGGCCCGATAATTAATGACTTTACGGATTTTGTTCTAAATATGGTTCTTAATCGGACCACCCCGCAAATGGTCGGCAGACGAATAAAATCCCCGGAAGTCAGAACCCCGCCCACGACCTCCCAAGTCGAACTCCAAACCAGATCCCCAATCCTCAGATCCCCAATGTCGCAGCCCTACGTGAAGAAGGACGACGACCTCGACGAGGAAGGTCAGATCTGAACCAATGCTCAACCCAGATCTGAAGTTCCGATGTGGATCGGATTTGGAAAAGTTGTGTTCTTTTGGTTTCCGTGGATTTGGTCTGAGAAATGATGAGTTTGTGGTTGTGTTGTGCAGAGGAGTACTCTCCTTTTCTAGGTATCGAGAAGAGTACGATCCTTCAGGAGGCAAGGGTGTTCAACGATCCGCAGCTCGATCCGAGACGATGCGCTCAGGTTCGTGGTTTGCACCGCTTCGAAATGACACCTTTTTATCCGCATTTCGTTTTCGCTTCGTGAAGTTAGTGTCGTGCAGGTCATCATTAAACTCCTGTATTTACTTAATCAAGGAGAGACTTTTACGAAGGTGCGTTTTTTTATGCCTGGGATTGTGTTTGTTGCTCGTTTCGTCTTGGTGGTGCGTGACGTGTGTGTTTGTTGTTGCTGGTGATAGAGAGAAGCGACGGATGTGTTTTTTGCCGTTACTAAGCTCTTTCAGTCTAAAGATGCTGGGCTGAGGAGACTTGTGTATCTAATTATCAAGGAACTTTCTCCCTCTGCTGACGAGGTTTGACGCCATTGCATATTCTTTGGTTGTAATGTTTTTGTTAGGTCCCGGAAGAATTGGTATTAACTTATGAATAATTTGTGTAGGTCATCATTGTCACAAGCTCGTTGATGAAAGACATGAACAGTACGATAGACATGTATAGGGCCAACGCAATAAGGGTTCTTTGCAGGATCATCGATGGAACTCTCCTCACTCAAATCGAGAGATACTTGAAGCAAGCTATTGTTGACAAGAATCCTGTTGTTGCCAGTGGTGCCCTTGTTAGTGGTATTCACATTCTTCAGGTAATTTGGCTTTTGCATATCTTGTTGGTTGGCATCATTAGCAGTGAATTTTACTTGTTAGTTTACATACCTCATACAGGCGAATCCTGAGATTGTGAAGAGGTGGAGTAACGAGGTGCAGGAGGCTGTTCAGTCGAGAGTCGCACTTGTACAATTCCATGCCTTGTCTCTTCTACATCAGGTACAGCTATATTAAGTGATAAGTCGTCTCTTGGACAATTTCAATGACACAGTGAAGATGTGTTTATTACTCTGATGATAACTTACGCTTAAATAACCTGTTTTCTCAAGATTTTTCTTTTGAACAAGAAATACTATCTGTACTTTAGAATGTAAGTAATTAAATTTATTATAGTTATCAATACAAAAGATAAAACTTTCATTTGACTTCTGGAATTGCTATTTTATTTGGAAACCGAGGGCCCATAATTATTGTTCTTAGAAATGAAAGTATTTATTTATATATTTGTCTTTTCCAGATTAGGCAAAATGATCGCCTTGCTGTTAGTAAGCTTGTAAGTAGCTTGACAAGAGCCACAGTGAGTTCCCCTTTGGCTCAGTGCCTTCTCATTCGATATACAAGCCAGGTGCTCTATCGTCAAAGTTTATGTTTGCCTTCCCTTGTGAGGTTTGCTTTTATATTACAACGAGTTATTTTCTGCCATCATTATTGGTTCAGGTGATAAGAGAGTCAAGTTCTCACACTCAAGTGGGTGATCGTCCATTTTATGATTTCTTGGAGTCTTGTCTGAGGCACAAATCTGAAATGGTGATATTTGAAGCTGCAAAAGCAATAACTGAGCTGAGTAATGTAACCAATCAAGAATTAACTCCTGCTATCACTGTATTACAACTCTTTTTGAGTTCTTCCAAGCCAGTACTCCGGTTTGCTGCCGTTCGCACCTTGAATAAGGTGAGATTTTTATTTTTCAGATTGAGTTCTTTGTGATATTGAACTTTCAAGAAACAATTCACCCATATAGCTAAAATTAGGATGTTTGATTTTGATAAATGGAAGAAAACTGAAAAATGAACACATTTTGCATTGAAGGATGGTTATATACTCAAACGTTCTGTTGTTTCTACTTTCGGAAATGCTTCTATACTTGGACCCAACAAAATCATGTAAAAATGTCCTGCACGGGTAATAGTCTCTAGCTCAGAATATCCCACCCATAAATTCATGGCTACACAAAATTAGGCCTAGGAAATCTGGATTCTTAAAGAAGTCAGACACTTTAGTGTCTCACTTGACTGGCCCAAACCTGGAAAACCAGTTTCCCTAGGAACCATACAGAAATACTTATCCTTAGGTGTTTTGTGATCCTATTATTCTTACTTTAAAAGGGAAAGAGGAACCATAAACGGTGTCTTATGGTTGCTAATTTTCACCCGAATAGGTGCATTGAGTATTTTTTAAACAAAATTGTAGTGTGGAAAATGGATATCATGGTACCCTAGTACACTAGGTCTGTAATTGTACTCTCTCCTTCAATTTGTCATTTGGATACACTTGCTTCATGTTCAAAACTTTTTGATCATAAACATCATATAATGTGTGATGAATTAGATACAATGGCAACATGTGCCTCATGAAACTAGCCATGCAAAGTCAGCCTTGATGTTTGCTTTTAGTAGTAAGGTAGAGGAGACAAATATTAGTTTTCTGTACTAGGACTCTAGGAGTGACCCACCAGCCTTGGTGTCCGCACATGAGAATATTTTACCGAAGCCGAGATTTTTTTTCTTGCCATGTAGTATTAAAAAATATGTCCATTTCTAATGTAGTTAAAGATTAAGTTATTTGTTGGCTTTTGGATTACATTGACCTAAATCAACGTGATTCATATAAGTTGTTTGCGATTCGTATTTCTTGTGAGTTAGCATAAGGTTGTCTAGACATCAGATCACGTGTCAATTGGAAACCTCTCTGTCACAAAGAGTCAGGGGTATGATTCCGTATATCCAACCCCCTGCCTTGTTTAATGTGGGAGCTTCTTTTGAGGTTTTGGGGTAATCTTGTTAGTATTAAATAAATTCTTTAGCTACTTACTATCTGAGCATCCATACAAGTAAGAAAAATCAATACCTATATTGTGTTGCGTACTGTCTATTTTGATTTTAAAAAAAATGATGGGGTAATTGCGATCAGAGTGTCCTTCCTGGTTGTGCACCTGATTAATTGCGAGAGAGGTATCTTGCACAAGCGCTCTTGTTTAAGTTTAAGTGGAGTTATTATTTTGACGCCATCGTCCAACTCAGGTTGTGAATAGTTTGTACGAAAATGACATGGAACTGAGGAACTAAAAATGAAAAATGGTTTCAATCGTTGCAACACAAGAAGTGTTTGACTAGTCTTTGGTTTTAAAAGTTATCCTTTGGGTGAATTCCACCACCTAAACTCTAAATCAAGGGAAATCAATAATAAGTCAGAAAACCATGCTCAATAAATAGTTTCCTCCAATCCACTCACTCCGAACCGTATAATAAATCATTAATCTATAAAGTCACTGTCTTAAACCAAGAGTTGGTGGTTGTAAATTTGCAACAGAAGATAATCTTCTGTGACACCAAAAACATCTTAATTTTGGAACCATCCACTAGCATTAAACTACACTTCAAACCACTAGCTGCTTCGTGAAAATTGATTACACTTTTACTGAAACTTTCAAGCAATATATGAAGTAGCATGCTCACTAGCTATATAGGCTTTATTCCTTCAACATCTAATGTTTTAATCATTAAATCTTGTATTCTTGAAAGAAAAGGGGAAACGTATTCCAATGTGTTTCATTGGATTGCCTTTGCTTTGCTATTTATTATTCATTTCGTTAGACATTCAGGAGTAAAGTGAGAACATTTTTTATATCAATTAATATTTTGATCTACAAAGTGGGCGGTGCACGTTCCCCTGTCCACTCTTATCCCTATGTCATTACATACTTTCTATATTTACCAATCGTTAGTTCCATCTGAAACTTCTCGTTTGTTGATACAACTGAAATGTTATGAATAAATGTAATTTTTAGATGGCATACATAAATTTGAAATTTGTTTTTCTAAAATCACCTTACTTTATGCTAATTCATCATGAAAATCTTCTGTAGGTTTCAATGGCACACCCTGTAGCAGTCACAAACTGCAACATTGACATGGAAAGCTTGATTTCTGACCAAAATAGGAGCATTGCTACTCTTGCTATTACCACACTTCTGAAGACAGGCAATGAATCAAGTGTTGATCGTTTGATGAAGCAAATAACAAACTTTATGTCAGATATTGCAGACGAGTTCAAGATTGTTGTAGTGGAAGCTATTCGATCTCTGTGCATAAAATTTCCGCTTAAATATCGCTCTCTGTATGTAAACAAGATTGTGGTGACCTTTTTTAGTAATTATTACTGAATATATTTATACTAAGAATGAATGAATAAAATTATTTTCTGATGAACTTTTCAGGATGAACTTCTTAAGCAACACCCTTAGAGAAGAAGGAGGTTTTGAATACAAAAAGGAAATTGTTGATTCAATCGTCATCCTCATTAGGGATATTCCAGATGCCAAAGAAAGTGGATTGTTTCATCTATGTGAATTCATTGAGGATTGTGAATTTACTTATCTTTCAACACAGGTAATTTTGTACTTCATCATTTCCTCCTCTTGACCCTCTTTATTAACCTTCCAAATGCATTGCTGCTTCCATATTGCATTTTTTAAAAAATAGTCCAATTAATTTAATGAATACTAATGCATCACTTGGTAGAATCAATTTGTAAGCCAATACAACAAACTGAAACAAAAAGAGAAGAGTCAAGGTAGACCTGTGTATTCCAAGTAATTCTAAGTAGGAAAACAAGCTTAATCAAGATTGGCCATTGATCTTTGCATTGGCTTATCTTGGTTTATATAATTTTCACTTAGTAACCTTTTCACTTACCTTCTGCTTGGTTCCTATGAGTTTACTCTGACCCGGATCTCATCATTTTGGGTCACTGATAGTAATTTGTTCCTATAGATTCTCCATTTTCTCGGAAATGAAGGGCCAAAGACATCTGACCCTAGTAAGTACATACGATACATATATAACCGGGTGATCTTAGAAAATGCAACAGTGCGTGCCTGTGCTGTGAGCACCCTGGCAAAATTTGGTGCTATGGTGGCTTCATTGAAGGTATCAGTGCACATCTTTATTTATGTCCAGATTTTCTTTAGCTACCATCTTGGCTTGGTATTGATTTCATTCTTTGATGTTTGGCAGCCTCGTATATTCATTCTTTTGAGCCGTTGCCTGTTTGACAGTGACGATGAGGTAAGTTGCTTTGTTTGTGACATAACCATGCACATTCCTTATATCTAGATGCAACCAAAATATCACTTGCATTGGCCTCCATAACTGACATGGTAGTATCATTTGAATCAGATGAAATGTGCATTTTGTTTGCATTGTCTCGTCGTGTCTTTTTGTTTATATTGTGATCAACCTTGATTTTATTTTAAGCATTAGCGTTGTCATTCTCTCGAACACTTTAATGAAGCTTTCATGACAATGATGCAAGATGATTGAGGATCTTGTTACTGTGTATATGAACATAAACTATTATCTTCACTGTAAGAACCATCATAATGGAATAACTCAATAACAGAACATATGCACATGCTTCATCAGTATAACATCAATGTGTTTCGTTGTTGGTATTGCTGTTCAAAACTTTCATTTTCGGCCATTACTAGCCTATCGTTGAATGGTGCTTACAGGTTCGAGATCGTGCAACGCTTTACTTGAGCACACTTGGAGGTGACATGGTTGATAAAACAGAGAGTGATGTAAAAGATTTTCTTTTTGGTTCACTTGATGTTCCACTGGCCAACCTCGAGACAAGTCTCCAAACCTATGTATGTCCTTCTAATCACAGTTGGCATGAATTTGTGATGATGTTCACTTTTGTTAACTGTATCTCCTGAAAACTGAAATTAGGTACCATCTGAGGAGCCTTTTGATATATTTTCTGTACCAAAGACCATTAAGTCACAACCTCTTGCCGAGAAGAAAACCCAAAACAAAAATGTAATTGGTCTAGGAGCACCTGCTGCTGCTCCTGCATCACCTGATGTTGGATATGAAAGGCTTCTCTCCAGTATTCCGGAGTTTTCCAGTTTTGGAAAACTGTTTAAGGTTTTGTTGTTATTGGCTAGCTGTTATCATAAGCTTGTCAGTTATGTTATTGTGTTAATTTATTTTCTTTTACCTCTTGTTTTGCAGTCATCTTCTCCTGTGGAACTGACGGAATCCGAAACTGAATATGCTGTTAATGTTGTGAAACACATTTTTGAAGGACATGTTGTATTCCAGTACGACTGTACAAACACTGTTTCTGAGCAGCTGCTTGAAGATGTATAATTTCACATAGTAATATAAGATATAGCTATTGACAGGTTATGCAGTAAAAGAATAACCTTATTTCTGCTTTTTTGTTCTATCAGGTCACTGTCATTGTCGATGCATCTGAAGCAGATGAGTTTTCAGAAGTGGCAACAAAGCCTTTGAGGAGTTTGCCTTATGATTCTCCTGGACGAACCTTCGTTGCATTTGAGAAGCCACAAGGTGTTCCTGCTGCAGGACGATTCTCTAACGTGCTAAAATTCATAGTAAAAGAGGTATGAAATGACGGAACCCACTTTTTTCATTAGAACGCTATATGGACCTTTATTGCTTCTTATTCTCCACATTTTTTTATATAACTAGTTATAACCTATAACCTTTTATTATATCTCTTAACTGTCGCCTTATTTCAAGGGAATTTACTCTTGATGGATTTTTAGATAGTGGCAAATCTGACAATCTTTTAGTATTTATGAAGAAGACATTTGAAGTCATCATTATTAACAACTAAATTTGTAAGATATTTCTCTTTTACCACTGTCTGGTTTTGACATGTCGAATGTAATATCATATGTTCAATGAACTTTTGGCTGAAAGTTAACTGTTAACACATATACTTCTTGTGCTGGTATTATTTTTAGGTTGACCCGGCGACAGGTGAAACAGATGAGGGTGTTGATGATGAGTACCAACTAGAAGACTTTGAAGTCACTGCTTCGGATTACATGCTGAACTTGGGAGTTTCCAATTTCAAGAACGTTTGGGAAAGTATGGGCCAAGATTATGAGCGGATTGATGAATATGGTCTTGGTGTGAGAGAGTCTCTAGTGGAAGCTGTAGGTGCTGTAATTGACATTCTTGGCATGCAACCTTGTGAGGTTAGTTTTCTTTCATTTGAGTACATATACGTTTACCAATTTGTGTTGTCTTGGAATGAATTTTAATCAAGTGGAGTGTATATGTTTACCTTTTGGATATAATATATTTTTCTCTCTTCCCTTCTAGCATCAGAGACTCGGAACCTTAATATCCTAAATCCAGTTTTATACTCTTGATTGATTTCCTCCTTCTGACCTTGTATAGGATTCTTTACCCTTCTTTTAAATCCCCTTGAAAAAACTGTTTTATGTTTGTTTATTTGTTCTGATAGTTGTCTCAGTAAAGTAAATTCGAAACTTTTTCCTCTTTTCAGGGAACTGAGGTTGTTGCAAGCAACTCAAGATCACACACTTGTCTCTTGTCTGGTGTGTTCATCGGCAATGTAAAGGTACTGGTGAGGCTATCCTTCGGAATCGATGGAACAAGGCAAGTTGCCATGAAGCTTGCAGTTAGATCCGAAGATCAAGCAGTCAGTGATGCCATCCATGAAATCGTAGCAAGTGGCTGATGGTGAAGACTGAAGAGTCAAGACACCAGTATAGAGTCGGGTATGACATTTTTCAGAATATCCTTATGATTTAATTTATACGTGTTAAAGTTTTCTTCGTAAGCTGTAGATTTCGAATGGTTGTTTATGTAAGATCAGTACATACTTCATATTATAGAAACTTCAAGACGCTCATCATGTGATGTTGCAAGACTTGTAACCTTTAAGCACATCAAGTTACATTGGATTGTCTTTTGAATTGAAATTTGGCAGTCAATGCCACATACAATAGGAATAGCGTTGTTATTACATCCATGTAGTTCCGTAATCCTTGTATCTATTGTCTTCATTTCTTTGGATGCTTGAGAATCATAATTAGATCTCCATACTTAGACTAGTATTTACTCACTACTTAATATAACGACGTGTACAAAGTATCTTAAAAGATGTAGCTCACCGCGTGCAAAAGGATGTAGGCATGTAAATGATGTAATGTAGCTTGTTAGGATGCATGATAAACAGGGCAGAAACAAATTCCAACATCAAATGCCTAGATCATCAGCTTGTAGGGTATTTTGTTGTAACATGAGTTAATAGGGGCCGGCTAAAAAAGTTGTGATTTTGTTGGCACAGTCATACAATTTATCAATGCAAGCATTAATTTTTCAAACATTAAAATTAAAATAAACATGTCTAGACCTGTAGACTATCTCTGATTCTCTGGTCAGATGGTCATGATTATTATTTGTTAAGATACGCTGATCACATTTCTGTTAACTTTCCCATTCCAAATTTTAATGATTTAAAAAGTGCCAAAGTCACATTTCAGACATGTAGATACTAATTGTGAGAATCATAATCCTTGCTTAAGATAAACTAAAGTGTTTGAAGGATTAATTAAGTTAAGAGAATAGTTAAGTGAATTATTTGTATTTATCTTGGATGAGAAATGAGATAAGAATGATAAAAGGTGAGGAAAGGTGTCATGAGGTGATAAATTTAAAAGGTAAGTATATAATGTTGTGTTGGTATTTATCGGAGGAAGGTTGCTTCAGACGTGAAAAACAAAAGAGAGGAGAAGGTGATGGTGGTAGGTTGACTTTGAGATTTTTCTGGTGCAAAGATATAAAAGAAATTATGGAGTTTGATGTGATTTGTAGAAATCTTGTGGTTGCGAGACAAGCAAGTACTGATTCGTTATTATTCAGTTTCATATCATATCTGTCTCTCTTGATATTCGTAGTTGCATGCATGTTAGCATTAATATTGATTTTATGGATATACATATGATTGCATGGTGATGTTTCGGTCGACATGTCATGTGGCTGTGTGTATGTTTCTGGTAGAACAACTTAGGAAAGAGCTGTCTAACGGACAACGTAGAGCCACCCAAGAGAGGAAATGACTGTCTGTCGTTAGTGTGGAGCTACCAGGTGTGTCTGACAGATTGATAGATTTCAAAAGTACAGAATGTAGTCGAATCTGAATAGGAGTTTCAGATTGATATATATGCATTTTATTTGTGATACATGTCTCTTGATTGTACTTATTGACTAAATGTCATATTCTGTATTATTTTCCACATGATTATGATCCTGATTGACAATTGGAATTTACGGATTGTTGAGCTCACAATTTGTTAATTATATTTTTCAGATTAATTATGAGATTATCAGATGAATTTAAATATCAAAGTGTGCAGCGTTCAAGATCGTGGATCATATCTTAACGCACCGGATTCAGACGGTAAACACCTGTCCGGACTCGAGGTTTTACACTAATTGATATAAGCACAACCGAAATATATCACATCACTAAGAAAAGCTCGAATCCCTCAACTTTTGTTACCTTCTTCGCAACATCCCCAACCAAAACATCCCAAAACCCTACAGAAACCACCAAACGAAACCGAACTACATCAAACACCGGTAGACCCAAACCCTCCAGAACCACGAACAGTTGCATCCAAGTCCTCGACCTCCACAACATCGGGCGTCATGATCCTCTCCAGTATCATCTGCGCCACCCGATCCCCGACCTTCACTTCAAAATCCACATCCGAGTGGTTGAACAGAATCACCCCAATCGGGCCTCTATAGTCCTCGTCAATCACTCCGGCACCGACATCGATAGCGTGCTTCCACGTCAATCCCGACCTCGGCGCTTCACATTAAAAAAACAAAATATTAAAAATTAAAAAACTTAAAATCCCAACACGATGAGTTAGACGCAAAGTACCAATCCGAGCGTACGTCCCCGGAGGTATCTCGATGCTGAGATCCGTCGGAACCATCGCCTTCCCACGAGCAGGGACCTTCGTCTCCGCCGCACTGAAACGAATCAAACAATAAACCAACACTATGACTTCAACCGTTTCTTGTCTGATATTTTCTTACCTGGAGAGGTCGTAGCCAGCGGAGAGGGGGGAGGCGCGGGAGGGGAGGACGGCGTTTGAGGAGAGCTTCTTGACCTTGAGGAGTGGGGATTGGAGCTTCTGGACTTTCGGGGAGGGCTCGGCGAGGGTCACGGGGCGTGGGTTTGTGGCCATTTTGGGGGAAGGGGAGGTGTTGGGAGATGGGGGTTGTTTGGGGGTGGGTTAAATAGAGAGTAGGAAGAAAGGGTTTGTGTGGCGCTAATTCTTCCCGCCATGCTGATTTTGCAAATGCGTCGGTTGTGTAATTTGCAGGGGAGGAAGGATGGTGACCAGATTGGGCTGAATGGTACGTTTCAATAATAATATTTAAGGTTTTAAAATTTTCAGAACTGAACTTTAACTTTATTAAGATTTCTTCCAACCATATCACCAAAAAACATTCAATTTTTCCTTTTTGAACTATTTTTTATGAACCAAGCAAACTCAGTAGAGGATAAGCTCTTGAAGTGCACATAAATTTTCCCACAAGAGCTAGCACAAGGTAAGTCATGGTAGTCGAAATTATACGGACTCACAACATACTTATCCACGGTCCATCCGACCAAGCTTTGGTGGGGGACAGGATACGGGCATCTCAAGGCACATCACGACCTACAGGCAAGACCGGCGATGGTTTCCTGTTTAGAATGAAGAACAGAGTCAGCTTTCGGGCCAAGCCTCTCTTTGAGTGGTTGATCTCTAGATACCTGTCTGACCCACGGTGCTGCAAATTTGCAAGCTGATCCTAAGTAATCGTTGTTGTTCATTGGATTCTGGAGGAATGACTTCGTTACCTGTCTGCCCGGTATGGGGATCCGCGATCCCGGAGCGCATCATCGGGGCAAGTGGGTTTATTAAGAAACGTAATGCTGGATGGGAAGCAGAAGTTGGTTCATCTCTCTAGTAAGGGTATGAGTTCAAATGTTCAATGGAAAGCAAAGTTGGTTAATCTCTAATAAGGGTTATTTTGGTGGGAGAATGGAAAAGGTTCAAAATTCAAATGTTCACCTCCCTCTATCTTCCAGAAATCCTGGCCTGCAGGAAGGCTGAAACTGAAAGTATATTTTATGAAGTCTGAGAGCATCCCTTATCGCTGATTTTTTACGGTCGTCCAGAGTTCGGTCATTCATGACCGTAATTTTTGTTTTGTTAACCGTGATTTTTCACGGTCGAAGATGCCTGGGTCGTCGACCCGGACGTTTCAACGCCCGGGTCGACGACCCGGTTGTCTGGGTTAGCCAACCCGGACGCGCCACGTGGTGCGTCCGGGTTGAATTTTTTTTTTTTTTTGATTTTATTTTGTTTTGATTTTTGTTTTGATTTTTTTAATTTTTTTGTTTGAGTTTTTTTATATATTTTTTTTGAAAATTCGTTTTATAATTGTTTTGATTTTTTAGAAATTTTTAAAATTTTTACCAAGATGGACCCCGAAATGATGTGGAGGAGAGATGTAGGTTGTTGTGGGTTGTGTTGGGTTGTGGTTAAGAGATGAATAGTGTAGGAAAGAGAAGAAGGTGGGTTGAGGAAAGAGAAAGCTGATGTGGAAGAGAGAGAAAGCTGATTTTGAAGAAAGATAGAGAGTTGATGACCGGGTCGTCCAGGTCATGGTTAGTGATGACCTGGGGTCTCAGGTGCGCATGACCCATACGGCGTCACCAGGCGTCCACGTCCTATCACAACTTATTGGTATTTCACAATTTCCAATGGAGGAAGTGCATAATCGGTTCCATTTTCCATCCATGCCTCATTTTTCTTACAACACCCTAATATTTGTACGAATTAGCGTGCATAGCTGACTTCTTTCTTTTGTAATTTATTTAGCAAATTAGAGTTCTAAATTTGAAATGTAGCATCAAAAATTATGTTTCTGACTGCATTTGAAACTAATTCTCGCGTGTAATCAAAATCGAAAATCAATCATCAGAGTTTAGTTCTAATTTTTTTTCTAAAAAACAAATGCATCTTTGAACCACTTGTAAGTTAAGTACGTTTGGGTAATTTTCTAGCAAAAACCATTATCTCAAGTGTAAAACACATAGATTTAACTCCTAAGAATGGTAACTTAATAAAACCTCAAACTAATAAGTAAACTTGCCTAGTAGCCTTGGATAAAATGAAGGGTCTCGTTTTAAAATTAGACTTTGAAAAAGTTTTCGATAAGATTGATTGACTCTTCCGCAAATCTGGAAGGTATTAGGTTGCAGGAAGAAATGGTGCGGCTGGATCCAGTTGTGCCTTACAACAAAATCTCGATTCTCATAAATGGGCATCCTGAATGTCATTACTCATGTTCCAATGGCCTTAAGCAAGTAGATCCTCTATCCCACCTCTTTTTCTTCCTTATAGTCTCCAACTTTCCCGGGCACCTCCTATGACTAAGACCAGCCAATAACTTGATCTGGAGCCTCAAAGTGGGTCGTGAACGACTCTCGGTCCTTAATCTGCAATTTGCAAACAATACTCTCCTTTTTTGGAACTAGAGTTCTTAAATCTGATCAACATCAAGAGAATCTTGGCTACGTTCGAAACACTATCACCACTAAAAATTAACTACACCAGGTTGAGCTTGATTAGACTTAACATGACCCCCTGAGTGACATTGACCGATTAAAATCTTTTGTTGGCTGCAAGGTGGATAATTTGTCACTAAGATCATTTTTACTCGTTACATTTTCATATATGTCAACCTGATCAACTTAGTACTTTCTTTACACCACGTCAACATCTTCTCTTTATTTCTACTATTCACTCATCAACCACAACTCACTCATAAAATGTCAATCTAGTCATATCAATACTCTCTAACTTCCACATCAATTATTTTTCCATCATTTTTAATTTCCCACCATTCCAATTAATTATATCATATTTTTTAAGAAAATTAATTACGAAAATGTGATACATTAATAAATTTATCAACATTATTAAAGTAATTACAACAACTTTTTTGTCTTGGTTTTTTAAATCATCTTCAATCTTTTTCAAAATTGTTTTTTTATCCAATATCAGTCTCCAAATAATATGGATGAGAGAGTGTTGAAAATTTGAATTGTTTTATCTAATAAAAAAAAATTAATTCTCACTATCCAACATAATAAATTATTTGCAATTAAATATAAAATAAAAACTAAAACAAAAAAACCCAACCCCGTGGTGAGAATAGGCAGCAAACAACCAGATTCCACGACCTAACGGTCTGCCGCCCATTCGTGCACCCCTCTAAGGGATGCAACCAAACGTTGACGTAATGTCAGCAGTTGGGGCACCCGTTGAGGGTGCCTAAAATATCTAAGAATCTCAACCTTGCAAAGAAAAGTAACCCCCCCCCCCCCATCCAAAAGATCACGACCCAACAACCTTATAAATTCCTCACCCATGGGGGCATGACATACCCTATCTATTCAAATTTGGAAAGCAACATTCCCAACAAAAAATCAAAATTTCCCCCTGGTTAACTAAATAAAATAAAATTGTTAACTAAGGATGACCTCATCAAAAGGAAGATTTTTGTTAACCCACTTTGCCCTCTTTGTGGGCTGGTAGACGAATCATGAAATCATATTTTTTTCCCGAATGTGATATTGCTTCTCTATTTTTGGATAGGTCCTCACAAGTAGACTTAAACATGGTTTGGAATAATGATGTCGAATTTTAGATTTTTGTTCAAAATCGACTTGATTTAGGGACAAAAGACTGGAACTCTTTAATAAACGTGACACTTTGGACTAGGGGTGAGCAAAATTCGGTTCGGTCCGGGTGTCTGGACCAGACCGATTTTTTCGGTTCGGTCTTCGGTTCGGGAGACTATGAGAATTCGGTCTTCGGTCCGGTCAAAGACCTAAATTTTAACGGTTAAATTCGGGTTTTGGACCGAACCGGATCAAACCAAATTTATTCTGTCCGGTCTTCGGTCCGGGCTTTCGAAAATTTCGGTCTTCGGTCCAGTTCGGTCCGGTCCCGGACCGAAGCTCACCCCTACTTTGGACTATCCAAAAAGAGAGAAATAATCGCATATTTAGAGGAGAATCCACCCCAATTGCATGTCTAATTTATAGATGTTGTCTTGTTTGAACAAAGGACAAATACACTTAAGAGACATGGCGAGCTCTTCCAACAATACACCGGAATCAAGCAAGCTATAACATTTGCATTGGGCGAGCAAGCAGATGGAGTCATTCTTACGAATTGAGACAATGTGGGAGGACAACCATACCAGCAAATTCTGGATTCGGGAGTCACATTGAGAGATCCACACATGACAATCAATAATGGCAACAACGTTGGAGCTCAGGATGGGCTGGAAGCACTTAGACCTGTCAATTCTAGACACGACACGATTACACGACACAGACACGACACGACACGATAAGGATACACGATTTAGACACGACTTTACACGAATTTTTTGTATAATTGAAATGATTTATTATGATATTTTGTGAACATACAAATATAAAATAATTTGTACACGAACACGACACGATAAGTTGTTTTTGTACACGAAACTCACACGAACTGCATCTTTCGTTAAGTAATCATTTGTGTTTTACTTGATAATAGTCAATTAAGATGTTATTTAGAATGAAAAATATCAATATAACATGTCACTTAACTATTTTCAATCTAAACAATATGAAATCTTTTCAATTTATACTATACACGATAACAAAAAATTCTGACACGAATGCAGAACTGTCAAACACGATAGTACACAAACACGACCCAATTGACACAAGCACCTCTTGACGTTAGGGAGACAAATAGGGTGGTTGTTGCTTGCGTCATCTGCTAGGCGATGCTGACACAAAACTCTCACCGGATTGATCCTTAGCTCGCCTACCTATGTTCTACTTTGTTTTAGACTCTTTGCTCACTATTTTACTGAATCATCAAGCTCTTGTGTTTGTACCTTCATTGTGAGGACTAAGGGCGTGTTTGGTTAGAGCTCCCCAATATCCAGCTTCTCCTTGAATCTAGCTTCATGCAATGATGACAAAGAAGTTGTTATTCACGTTGAGCTCGTGGAGATTTTGGCTAGGAGAAGAGTGGGTAGAGGAGATGATGTGCAATCCAAAGGCAATATCTGAAATGTCCCCATACAAATTTTCTTCTATACAATTTTTGTTCATCCAAAACTTTTGCATGTTTATAATCATTATGTTAAATAATAAAAGGATATATTAAAAAAACTATATGTGATCGAAAAAAACTATATGTATTAAAAAAGTCAATATCATGTTGAACTTTTGTTTTTTCTCCAATTGAACTGCAACATTGAAAACATATATGAATATTCTACATGCATACTTTTTTCCAACAAATTTGTGGGACAAAACGAGAAATTACATCAAAAGATCATAGATAATACAATTCTTAAGTCAAAATTATTACAACTATAGTACACAAGAGCTACTCAAAGCACACCACCCCAGCTTCAAAATTCCACATTGATATCTGCGTTGGCTCCTCTGATTTCCTCTGAATCCGTCCTGTTTCGATTGGTGTTCAACAGAGCTTCAACTCAGACGTGGTGGAGGAGCGGGATTCACCTCCAACCAAATGGACCTTAACTATGTTTTCCCCTTCGTACTCGTACTCCTACTTCCTGGTTGTGGATCATGACCTGAAGGTTTAATTTGAATGCATTACCAATTCTAAAAAAGAAAAAAAAGGAAAAAATAGGATTTTTTTCTTCAAAATAATCAAAATAAAAAATTGGAAGAATATGCACTTTGAAAACTTAATTGACAAAGTATGCACATTAAAAACGGCACCACAGGTGCCGTTTTCATTAACTAAAAACGGCATCACTGATGCCGTTTTTACCTGGGAATTTTTTTTCTTGGTTTCGAGCTGTTGTTTTTAGCTAAGTTATGTTGAACAAGCAACGGGTCGATCGGGGGTCTCGCTCCCCGGTGAGTGAGCGGCGTTCCACCTCGCCGGTGAGGTGGCGGGGGTTGAAAGGGGGCAGCGCCCCCTGAATTTTTTTTGGATCTTTAAATTGTTTGATATATTTTTTTTTTATCCAAAACATACTTGCATAAAACTCATTGGAAAAAAATGATCTACAACCCCGCCACAATCAGTATGTTTTCGATAATTTTTTTTTTCAGATCAAACAATTTAAAGATCCAAAAGTATGTAATAAGACTTAACAACAACTATACGTCCATATGTTCCTCCATCTCTAGAACAAAAAAAGACCTACATATGAGGGTTTTGGATTAAAAAAAATCTATATCAAACAATTTAAAGATCTAAAAAAAATCCAGGGGGCGCTGCCCCCTTTCAACCCCTGCCACCTCACCGGCGAGGTGGAACGAGACCCCCGACCGACCCGTTGCTTTTTCAACATAACTTAGCTAAAAACAACAGCTCGAAACCAAGAAAAAAAAATTCCCAGGTAAAAACGGCATCAGTGATGTCGTTTTTAGTTAATGAAAACGGCACCTGTGGTGCCGTTTTTAATGTGCATACTTTGACAATTAAGTTTTCAAAGTGCATATTCTTCCAATTTTTTATTTTTTTTTGATTATTTTGAAAAATCTTCCAAAAAAATAAGCCTGCCTCTACTCTCCGGTCATTCTTATGAATTGGGACAGTGTGGGAGGGCAAAAAAACATTTCAAGTTCATATTATATTAACCACTTCCAGTCACATCATTTACAATAGTGAAGGGAGGTTTCATGAATGGCAGTAACGTAGATACAACCAAAATGGAGACCCAAAACTCGAACTCCAAATTCCCGCCGAAACCGTCCTGTCCCCCCGAGGCAGTACTTTATTACCATTTCCTCTCCTCAACTCTCTTCGCCGCCCCTTTTCCTTCCTCGCCACTTCTCATCTCACCGGGTAAAATATAAAAAATTCCTTCCGAACCCCTCCATTTCGTCCTATTTTCCTTTCAATTTCACGATTTTGCCATCCAATCATCCGTCCATCCCTCGTCGCCCCAAATCCACCAAACCCTCGAAACGAACTAAACTTTTGATTCCCTTATTGTCGTGATTTAGTTGGAGAAGAGAAGCGGAAATGGGATCGGAGACGGCGGAGTTGGTGGAGAAGGTCGTCGAAGCGGTTGCTGATTCCCCCACTTCGGTTCTCGGGGACGAGGTCGGTTGCCATTTGTTAATTTGTGTTTCTTATTTTATCGCTTTGTGGTTAGGAAACGGTCTGTTGAGTTTCATCTTGTTGATTGGTTAACTTCGCCTATTGTTAATCGACTTTGTCGCTTCCGCTCCTTTTATATTAGGTAGGTAGTATTAGGGTTTAGTTGGAAGTATTAGCAAATTTCCATTGGCTTAGCGCCCGATTTGTTGGTACACACGTAGAGTCGTAGACCGTACGTGTTTAGTGAAACGTTGCTTAGGGTGTTGAGGAATTATGTTTTGAGATTGCTAATAGTAAATGCTTTTAGTTCAGTAGTATGCACTTAGGCTGCAAGGCTTTCAGGAAATGGTTGCTTTTTAGTTATGATTTGTTCTGGCACTTATGAACATTATGTGTTGACCATTTTTGTACGAGTAATTTTATTTTTATCATCCAACTTTCTCAATAATTGCTTCGGTATCTTGAACTTTCGTAGCCACCCCTAAATGCATCGTTAACTATGCTATATTTTAATAAGTAAGTAAATCAAGAGCTTTGGTTAAGAGTTGGCACTACTTGCAAGAAATTTCCATTCTTTGTCCTCTTTCATGTCTAGCAAGTTATATAGTTGCCGTAGACTATTGGCTGGAGTGGATTTTGTCTTCTTCCATGCCTTTGGAAGTTCGACGGGTGCTGCTTTTATTTAGCTGATTTAAGTTGGAGGTGCTCATTTTACTATTATTTTACAGGAGACATGTGATGTGGAGGCTATCACCCGATGTGTTACTGGAGAAGCACGAGGACATACAGATGCTGGAGGTGATTTGGACAAACATGTTAAAGAGGAAGAAGTCAATTTGCCCATTGAGTTGGAAGCTAAGAATGGTGACACTTCCCTCATCTCCAAAGAAATGACTGAAGAGGAGGAACATCTCCTTGAGATGAGAGCGAAAGCAGAGGAACAAAATGAGACGACGGATGCCAAGCCCATTGGTGATCATGTAACACAGTTCAGCAAGCTTGATGAGCTGCTGACACAGACACAGCTATACTCCCAATTTCTCTTGGAAAAGATGGATGACATCACATTTGTAATGATTTATCTTACTTAAAGTATATCATAAATTTCCACTTGCCATCCATATATATATTTTGAAAATTTCTCTTTTGTTTTCTTCTCTCAGAATGCCAATGAAGCCCAAGTAAAAGAGGAAGCAACTGCTGGCAAAAAGGTCAGGAAGGGCAGAAAGAGGAAGGCTATGGTTCAATACAATGAGGTATTTGTGTTATGATCCTCCATGTTCCTGTAATCATTACTAGGTCATCCTACCCTTTAATGGACATATGTTCGATTGAATATAATTGCGAATAAAGATTTCCACACATTGAGTAAGGCATTTGATTTTTTGTATAATCATTTGTTTTTTAAGTGACTTGTAATTTTTTTACTAGTAGTCTCTTAAACCTTTCTTTATTATGATGCCTGCCATGTGCTACATTCATGTTCAGAGAAAAGCGAAAACTGCTGTAGCTGCCATGTTAATTAGATCACAGAGTGACTCAAATTCTGAAGATGCTGAACTAACGGAGGAAGAGCAAGTCGAGAAAGAGCAAGCTGAACTTGTTCCTCTGCTGACAGGTGGCAAATTGAAGCCATATCAACTAAAGGGAGTGAAGTGGTTGATTTCTTTATGGCAAAATGGACTTAATGGGATATTAGCTGATCAGATGGGTCTCGGCAAGACCATTCAGACCATTGGTTTTCTAGCCCATTTAAAAGGAAAAGGCTTACATGGTCCTTACCTGGTGATTGCTCCACTTTCAACACTGTCTAACTGGGTAAATGAGATCTCAAGGTAGGTTTCTTGCCTTCTATATCTATTCTTTGCTAGTCAATGGGTCAGTATGTTTTTCATTTGTTCTTATCTAAAGAATCAACATTCAGGTTTGTGCCATCAATCAACGCTGTAATTTATCATGGTTCAAAGCAAGACAGGCAGGAGATTAGACGTAAATTCATGCCAAAAACCATTGGCCCAAAATTTCCAATTATAGTTACTTCTTATGAGATTGTACTGAATGATGCAAGAACCCTATCTGCCTACAAGTGGAAATATGTTATTGTTGACGAGGTATGTTTTTTTTTCTTTTCCAAAAAATGTTTTCCTTCTAATTCCTTCATTCAGCAGGTCATGGTGTTCTCTACAGGGTCATCGGCTTAAAAATACAAATTGCCTGTTGCTGAGAGAGCTTAGGCGTTTGTCAATAGAAAATAAGCTCCTTCTTACTGGAACACCCTTGCAAAACAATTTGGCTGAGTTGTGGTCTTTGCTTAACTTCATTTTGCCTGATATATTTTCGTCTTATCAAGAGTTTGAATCATGGTAAATTTTGTTAGTTTTTATTTATTTATTTTTTGCCAGCTATTTGTAGTTCATTAGCTTGGCTGTCAGCCTAGAGTCTGGTCTAGACGTTTTTAGCTGTGTATTTGAAGACTTGATTTTTGTTTTAACTGTATGGTCTCACTGACTATTTTGTGTGCCTAATTCATCTCTCAAATACAACAGGCATTGGGTATTGCTTTGTGATCATAATTATTGGTGCATGCATTTACACTTTGCATCCCTTGCTGTCTTCCTTTTGTTCTTACTTCCACTTCTTCATAGCAGTTTGCACTTTTATGGTATAGTGACAGCATGACAAATAATCAAAATTTACCCTTAAATATTTCAATGTCTCAGTGCCCGTGGATTTACCATTTGTTAGTATGAATATGGTGGTATTGTTTTATATCTGTTGTGATCTTTCCGTAGATGGATTAAATTGTTAGTATCGTTAGATAGGTAACTAGACGTTTGGATTTTCTTTATGAAATCTTAGTAGAAAGTTGCACAAAACAATCTATTAGTTGGTACAACCGCCATCATTGTCTAGGAAGTATGGATACGAGATGAGATTGGAAAAGTGTGTGAGGAGATATCTCATAGTCCTAGTAATGTCTGAATGTTAAACTTTCCTGGTTTATAACCTGTTTTCTCTTATGTTGGTATGTCAATAAGGTTTGATCTTTCCGGAAAATTTACCAACGAATCTGATGAAGAGTCTGATGAAAAGAGAAGGCTTCAGGTACCAGTTGGAATTAGTTGATATCTCATATATGTATATTTTCAATATATGAACTCATCTTTTCGGAGACAATGTTATTCTCTTTTTGTTGTTTAGTCTCCTCTTAGACGTTCAATTACAGGTAGTATCTAAGCTTCATTCCATATTGCGTCCGTTTCTTCTCCGAAGGGTCAAGGATGATGTTGAAAAGATGCTTCCTAAGAAAAAAGAGATTATTTTGTATGCCACCATGAATGAACACCAAAAAGAAATTCGTAATCACTTACTGAACAAGTCAT